>OW028744.1:10000000-20000000 GCA_932294355.1 Aporophyla lueneburgensis
TCCCTGGAGGGTTTTTTGAGTCATCAGCAGCACAGTTATCAACGTACGAAGAGTTTGTAAAACAAATTCAAAGGGGCATCACACAAATGACGTCAATTCCGAAAAGAAAAAACCATAACCAAGCTATATTTGTGCATCCCGAACTCAAAGAATGCTCACACGTATTTGTTCGGTGTGATAGAATGAAGAAAGCCCTGACGCCGCCGTATGAAGGACCCTACCCAGTAATTAGTAGAACAGATAAAACATTTTGCATTAGAATTAGGGATAAAGAGACAGTGATATCAGTTGATAGATTGAAACCAGCTTTCATGATCAATGACGAATCAAACTACGTGCCAGATTCAAAGGATTGCGACAGACATTCACACACGTACACTACTCGATCGGGACGTAAGGTAAAGCCAGTAGTACGTCTATAAAAATCGCTGATAGAAGCAAGTTATTCGTATATATATTAACATAGATCTTAACGTATACCATTAATTCACAACTACCCGTAACAACAAGACATCTAAAATGGGAAATCAAAGTTCTAAGGACCAGATAACATACAATACGGACGGTTGCCTCAATCAAAACGAAGCGGACAAACTCCGTAACCTGATCCAGGAGGACTTACGGTGGACAAGAAATGTTGCGATGGGACAGATTATTTTAACAATCGGTGCGATCCTAATTTATGGCATAATGAAAACACTGGACAGAAGAATGAAGAGTTTAACGGAGAAAAATAATAAACACTCGTGCAACAGCTAAGTCAAAGTTACAGACGTCGGCAAATCACACCACAACAGGCGTCATCAAATTCCACCGCGTACAATAGCATTATTATTTATATACATCAGCAAATAGCTAGTAAGGTCTAGGTCAAATTTATATTGTAAACACTATTACCATAACATTTACTTTTTTTCTTTTAAAGGGGGGTGTACTGTTACAGTACAATATCTTTGTGCTGTATCTACAATCTACATCGCAATCTTATGTTCTTTATCGCACGTTCAATATCTATTAAATGTTTCTGCTATCTGTTAAAAAAAAGTAAATATTATGGTAATAGTGTTTACAATATAAATTTGACCTAGACCTTACTAGTTATTTGCTGATGTATATAAATAATAATGCTATTGTACGCGGTGGAATTTGATGACGCCTGTTGTGGTGTGATTCGCTGACGTCTGCAACTTTGACTTAGCTGTTGCACGAGTGTTTATTATTTTTCTCCGTTAAACTCTTCATTCTTCTGTCCAGTGTTTTCATTATGCCATAAATTAGGATCGCACCGATTGTTAAAATAATCTGTCCCATCGCAACATTTCTTGTCCACCGTAAGTCCTCCTGGATCAGGTTACGGAGTTTGTCCGCTTCGTTTTGATTGAGGCAACCGTCCGTATTGTATGTTATCTGGTCCTTAGAACTTTGATTTCCCATTTTAGATGTCTTGTTGTTACGAGTAGTTGTGAATTAATGGTATATGTTAAGATCTATGCTAATATATATACGAATAACTTGCTTCTATCAGCGATTTTTATAGACGTACTACTGGCTTTACCTTACGTCCCGATCGTGTAGTGTACGTGTGTGAATGTCTGTCGCAATCCTTTGAATCTGGCACGTAGTTTGATTCGTCATTGATCATGAAAGCTGGTTTCAATCTATCAATTGATATCACTGTCTCTTTATCCCTAATTCTAATGCAAAATGTTTTATCTGTTCTACTAATTACTGGGTAGGGTCCTTCATACGGCGGCGTCAGGGCTTTCTTCATTCTATCACACCGGACAAATAAATACGTGTGAGCATTCTTTGAGTTCGGGATGCACAAATATAGCTTGGCTATGGTTTTTTCTTTTCGGAATTGACGTCATTCGTGTGATGTCCTTTTGAATTTGTTTTACAAATTCTTCGTACGTTGATAACTGTGCTGCTGATGACTCAAAAAATCCTCCAGGGAGTCGTATTGTCGTCCCATATGTCATCTCTGCTGAACTATAACCTGTGTCTTCTCGCAAGCTACTCCGCAACCCGAGCAAAACTGTTGGGATTTCTTTTAACCAATTTTCGTTGGATTCTCTTGTCATTAACGCTACCTTTAAAGTTCTATGAAATCTCTCTATCATTCCATTGGATTGCGGATGATAAGGTGTTGTCCTAATTTTATGTATTCCCAAAAATTGAGAGAGTGACTCAAATATTCTTGATTCAAACTGTCGGCCTTGATCCGTAGTAATGCGCAATGGACATCCAAAACGAGTAATCCATCCTTCGAAAAGTGTCTTGGCTACTGTTTCTGCAGTTATATCTTCTACCGGAAATATTTCGGGCCATGACGTACAACGATCTATGATTGTGATTAAATATCTCTTCCCTTGTGAAATCGGAAGCGGTCCGACGATGTCAATATGTAAATGCTCAAAACGTTGCGCTGTCATAAATGCACCAGGAGATGATATCGTATGTCGTTGTATTTTTGATTTTTGGCAGGCTATACATGATCTACACCAATTATTGATATCTTTGTTCATATACGGCCATAAATACCTTTGGGTTATCATTTTTCTCGTAGTCCTTTTCCCTGGATGGCTCATACCATGAATGGTATCGAAAATTTGTTTGCGAAAATGCTTTGGTAAGTAGGGGCGGCTTTTCCCAGTAGACGTGTCGCAGGTGATGTTTATTGTGGAACCCGGAAGCGTAATGTTTTCGAATTTTAATCTTTTATTGTCACGTAATTTACTAAGTTCATTATCTGTTGAT
Organism: Aporophyla lueneburgensis; assembly: GCA_932294355.1. Lineage (NCBI taxonomy): Eukaryota > Metazoa > Arthropoda > Insecta > Lepidoptera > Noctuidae > Aporophyla > Aporophyla lueneburgensis. The sequence continues at coordinate 10,002,761 of OW028744.1, forward strand.
TGACATTTTTCCAATTCAGCGTAATCGATAGGTGATGGCACGTATATTTCCTCTATCCGAGATAAGGCATCGGCGGTAATATTGTCACGTCCGTTTATGTGTTGGATGTTGGTACTGTACTGTGAAATGAAATCTAACTGCCGGACCCGTCGCGGTGTATCGTTTGATGATGGTTTTTGGGAGAATGCGTATGTCAAAGGTCGGTGATCCGTAAATATTGTAAATTCTCTTCCCTCGATTAATCTGTGAAAATGTTTGACGGCCATGTAAATTCCCAACAGCTCTCTGTCAAACGTAGAATATTTTTGTTGAGTTTCGCTCAATTTTTGTGAAAAAAAAACCTAATGGTTCCCAATTGCGTCCGGATTTTTGTTGTAAAACTCCACCAACGCAAGTAGCACTAGCGTCGGTCATGAGCGCTAGTGATGCGCTGCGGGAAGGATGCGCTGTTAATACCGCGTTTTTCAAGCTTTCCTTGCATTTTTCGTAAGCTTGGTCTGCTTCCGTTGTCCAAGGAACAGGTGAATTATCGTTCTTTTTTGAACCATGTAGAAATTCGTTTAAAACTCTTTGATTTTCCGCTGCGCGTGGAATATTACTTCTGTAGAAATTGACCATGCCCAAAAATCTTCTTAACTCTTGAATCGTCTTCGGTTTGGGAAATTCCATGATTGCTTTGTAATTTTCCTCGGTAGGTTGTATTCCTTGGCTCGTTATATGATAACCTAAGAAATCTATTTCCCTTCTGTGAAATTCGCATTTTTCGAGATTAATGGTTATTCCATTCTCGTGTAAACGTTTGAAAACCGTTTCTAAATGCTGATAATGCAAATCTTCGCTGTCCGATGCGATGAGACAGTCGTCTACATATATAAATACGAAATTTAAATCTCTAAATAAGGAATCCATGAATCGTTGAAATGTTTGTGCCGCATTGCGTAATCCGAAAGGCATTCTTAAGTACTCAAAAAGTCCGAAAGGTGTGATGATGGCCGTTTTCTCTATATCTTTAACAGGAATACAGTGGTATGCTTTGCGTATATCTATCTTGCTCAGTATCTTCTTATTTTCTAATATGTATGTAAAGTCAGTTAATCTTGGTAGTGGGTATTTGTCCGGAACTGTCGTGCTATTGAGCATTCGATAGTCTCCGCACGGTCTCCATTCGCCATTTTTCTTTTTTACCATATGCAATGGGCTTGCCCATGGGCTATCTGACGGTCGGCAAATTCCGAGTTCTATCATACTTTGAAATTCCTTTTTGGCTATGTCGTATTTTTCTGGAGGTAATGGTCTTGCCCGAGCTGCGACGGGTGGTCCTATAGTGATAATGTGGTGTTCAATCTTATGTTTGGGCGCATTGCGTAGAGAGGACTCTTTCGTGATGTCTTCGTACTTGTTTAAAAGTTGCGTAATACGTGGATTCGTTCCCACTGCGATAGTACGAATTGTTTGTTGTGCCGCTTTTTCTGAAGTTACATGCGTTGTCAGCTCTGTAACTTTGTCGATAAGTTTGCGACCAGCTATGTCGACTAATAGTTTATAGTGCTCTAGAAAATCTGCTCCAATTATTGGTTGTGTAACATCGGCGATTATAAAATTCCATTTATAACATCGTTGTAGTCCTAAATTCAAGGTAAGCGTCTTCTCGCCGTAAGTCCTAATTTTAGTCCCATTTGCAGCGTATAGTGTGTATTGTTCATTTTGTAAAATTGAATATCTCTGTTGCTTGCTAATGACTGAGATATTTGCGCCCGTGTCAATCAAAAACTTCATACCACTTTTTCGGTCGGTAATGGTGAGGCGATTGGATGGGTGGATTGCACAGAGTTTCGCCGTTGTCTGTGCTCTTATTCGTTTCCCTGGTTCCGTAAGTAAGTCATTGGTTTCCAACCGCATGGCTTAATGCAGTTCCTTGCATATTTTCCGAATCTTCCGTGGTAGTAACAAAATCGATTTGCTCCTCTATAGTTTGTTCTCGGCCTCATAATCGGGAATTGTTGACGTCTCTTGAAATGATTGTGCGTGTTGGGTCGATAGCCATATTGACCTTGCTGAATTGCGTCAATATCTATCTGTAATTTTGCTAGCTGAGTTAAAATGCATGCTGTATTGTTGTCGTTTGAAGTGTCGTTGCTAACAGCTGATATTTCGGTTACTTTTGAATTCATTATTATTTTGTCTGCAATTAGGCTCAGTTTGTCAATTTCCATGTCTTCCGTAACTGCTAGAACCGTAGTTACTGATGTTGGTAAAAGCCTGAACCATAGTAGTTTAATTGTTTCGTCACTGATTTTTCCTCTCCCGAGGACCCGCATTTGACGTAATAACTGCGAAGGTTTTTGATCACCGAGTTCTGTCTCTGATATTAATTTTTGAAACTGTCGCTGTTCTGTTTCTTCGTAACAATCAATTAAACGTTCCTTGATGTTTTTGTATTTATCTGTAGTCGGTGGAGAAGTGATTAGGTCACTAACCTGTAGTATTTCTTCCTTGGATAACTTTGCTATTACCGTACAGTATTTGTATTCGTCTCCTTGCTTCTGTGGTGCTAATATGGCTTCTAGTTGCGTGAACCATAATCTGGGTTGGTCTTTCCAAAATTCCGGAATGCGGGATAAAACCGAGGCGCCAGCAGCTACTTCAAGTGTTCCTTGCTGATTTATGTTCGCCTTGCACGGTGATTGTGCCATGTTTCTTGCTGCGTATTCGTTCGTCGGGGTCACCAATTTGCCAAACTTCTTGGCAGTATATGGTTAGGTATAAATGAGACCAAAGATGTAGTATAGTCTGGTTATAATTATCCAAAGGTGCATCTTATATACTAACGACTACGTGTTGATAACAGATAGTAGAAACATTTAATAGATATTGAACGTGCGATAAAGAACATAAGATTGCGATGTAGATTGTAGATACAGCACAAAGATATTGTACTGTAACACTCCTCAACACCGTGTCCTCCGTCTTCCGCACCAGCAACTTTCTTTAGGTCGTGGGTCCATCTAGCTAGAGGGCATCCCACGTTATGCTTGCCAATACTCGGCCTCCGCTCCAAAACTCGCCTGCTACATCGGCTATCGGTCCTTCGACGAACTCTAAATGATGGTGAAAAAAATTCGCTATGGATTTTGGCACCAAAATCCGTTGCGTGATGTAGATGAATAACACGGTCACAATACTGACTCATTACTAGAGAATGGGCAGCAGCGTTCTCTATGCATTTTACCACCATACTGCGATCGCCAACCCGCCTGCCAAGCGTGGCGATTATGGCAAATCCCCCCAAATCGGGGGAGGCTTATGTCCTGTAGTGGACGTCTTTCGACTGAAATGATGAATACTGACTCTACTTACACGAAAAGCGACTTTTACTAAAGGTATATGTAGATACAGAGATAAATTTGTATAGATACGTAGCGTAGGTGGGTGTGTGAATCCCAATTACCATTCCTAATATTATACAATAAATTATGAGATAATGATAATGTATTTATGTGGTGTTTGACGTAGAACTCGCATGACATTATTAATCATCATCATCATCATCATTTCAGCCGTAAGACGTCCACTGCTGGACTTAGGCCTCCCCCAATTTGGGGGGCTTTGCCATAATCACCACGCTTGGCAAGCGGGTTGGCGACCGCAGTATGGTGGTAAAATGCAAAGAAAACGCTGCTGCCCATTCTCTAGTAAGACATTATTAATGACTCATAGGAAACTTTTATTTCGTGACAATTAAACATAACAAAACTAGAGTCTGCCATTCTTTTATCTTTACGGAAATAACAGAAATCGAATAATATGGAAAACAGCTAACTGATAAATACCAGGAAATAATTATAATAATAATAATAATTCGATAATACAAAAGATAAAATTAGCCCTGCTACAAAATTCGATACCATGCTTTTATGATTTTCCGATTCTCATCCGTTTTCCAAGGTCAAAATATTCCCCCTCCCCTATAATCTAAATTCTATTCAAAATCAAAAGTCATTTATTCAAATCAGACTGAGGATCAGCACTTTATGAGCGTCAAAATTACATAAGACAGTCCCCAAAAAGCCCACCCTTCACCACATAGTAGTGCTTTTTTTTTTTGGATGTGAAATCAGCAAATCACTTCTCCCGCTCTGGGCGGAGCACGCGACCCCGGCAGGATCATATTGGCATTAGATTGGAATTCAAATTAGGTTACTACCCTTAGGGTTCGATTTTGTTTTCCAAATTTATATGGGACCACTGGACTCGGACCACTTTGTAAAAACTTATGCGTGGTCATACATAAAAAAAAAAAAACAAAAAATATATACGCGTTGAATTAAGAACCTCCTCCGTTTTTTTTTTCGTCGGTTGAAAATGGCATAAGCTAGCAACAAATTAGATGTAAAAACAACTGACTCATAAATAACATCATTGTTACAGAGAGATCCTCATCAAGAATGGCTCAGCAGTGGACGCGGCTGTCGCAGCGATGTTCTGCAACGGACTCCTCAACCAGCAGAGCATGGGGCTTGGTGGAGGGTTCTTCATGACAGTCTACTTGAAGAATGAGGAAAAGGCTTACACTGTGAATGCCAGAGAAACAGCCCCAGGAGCTGCAACGGTGGATATGTTCAATGGCAGCTGGGACAAAGCTGCTAAAGGTGGGTTTTATGTGTCGTGTCGTGTGTCGTGGTGTAGTTTTAAAAAAGTGTGTGTCAGCTTTGACGCACGACTGCAGTTAGTCCTTTATATAGGTGTTATTCATCATCAAACAGCCATAAGACGTCCACTGCTAGACATAGGCCTCCCAGAATTTGGGAGGCTTTGCCATAATCGCCACGGTTGGCAGGCGGGTTGGAGATTGCAGTATGGTGGTAAAATGCATCAGCGGCGAGGCGTAAATTTTTCTAAAAGAGAAGCCGAAGCAAAGTCGGCCTTAACTTACTGACTCATCAATAAAGAATACTTACTATCATTCTAAAATTAATATAGGAATGTAATTAATTAAATACAATTAAATTGAACAGCTGAAAACGAATAAAATATGCAATATTCCTCTATCTCGTTCTCGCTGACGCATTTTTCTATACCTGTCTCTGTCATAACCCGTTGTACAGCGGCTTGCTCTCGTACATATCAAGCGGTGCCACGTGACCTAAAGTGACATCATTACGGGATCGCTGTTGTATGAATTTTTAGTTCCCGATTATGACGTTATGGCGCCGGGTTAATTTAGAACATTTCTCTTTTGTTGTAATACAAAGCTATAAATAACCTATTTATTGTTTGAATGTTATGGTGAATTAAATACCCGTAGTGTAACTATATTTATTGACAATAGTAGCCACTATTTACATACTATTGTATTTTTAATAGTGATAGAATTACCAATGCGAATCCCCGAAGGCAAGCCGGTAGGAATCGTGTTATATGGTGCTTTCGCCACTAAAATGCATAGAGAACGCTGCTGCCAATTCTCTAGTAAGTCCCTTAGTCACCTTTTATGATACCGACGGGAATAATTTGGATGGTGCTATTCTTTACGTTCGGCACCACATGAATGGTATATAAGTATATACCTACCTGTACCTATTCTACATATATTTTAACATGCGTCAGCTGGCGCGCAGCATACACTGTATACGTCAACTGTATATAAGTATGACACATACATGATACCAAAGTGAAAGGAGCGCAAGGTACGTTGTGCAGAAAAACATAACACTTTTGAGTTACCCCTTGTATTAATTTCACGCATCATAAAATTTCTATACCGGGGGCCTTATATTAAAATTGATTCTTATGGAGTAAAGTCTAAAAATGCTGTACAAAGACAGCCTAAATTGATGTTTTTTGCTGCTGTCAAGATTGGTGTGATCAACATCTTTTAGAAACTATATCCGGGATTTTACGATCACTTTCGAAGCATAACATTGTCTGGGACCAGTGAGGCAGGACACCAATCTAGTTAATGGATAATGATTTGGCTAACCACTAGACAGCATCATATTCAATGACACTTTGTTCACATATACAGAAGAGACTCTGAATTTATTCCAGGCCCAGCGGGGTAATTCCGTAACACTATCAGTAGGAATGCCTTTCATTTTGATAATTCAACAGCATTCATTGCGGTATTTACGTTGCCGACCAGACATTTTTTTCTTCAAGCATATATGAAGCATTGATTTATCAATAATCGTCAAAATGATTCAGATTGTGATTGATAGTGTGTTATGCAGTAAGGGTGCAGAAATATCATTCCGATACGGGGAACCTACTAAAATATCATCTCCAAAAACATGAGTACTTCAGTACCTACCTAATTGTTTTGTAAAATAAAGGCTCCTGTAAACGGGCGCGACGCGACTCTTCTAGAACAATTTATTAAAAAACTTCATAGAGATTGTTCTACAAGAACGTCGCGCTGTTGATTAGCGCCTATCCGTGGGAGCCTTAAACAAATTCTGACAGATAACAACTGCAAACAATAACAGCATATTGTACCTACTTTCCGAAAAGAATAAACACTCGATATGATAATAATCTTAAGATATTATTATAATACAAACAAAACAAAATAATCAAAATATTTTCAGCGCAACAGATAACGAATTGAGGTCAGTTTTAATCTAAATGCATTTATTAAATACAGGTTATTTGTTTAGGTAAACTAACTTATCAGAAACCTTGATGGCTTTAACTGCTATTATAATATTACATTTTAATGTATGGAAAATCGATACCTAAGATATCGATTATCCATTAAAGATATGAAAACAAAAGGATATTTGTATGTTTGTTACTCAGTCACGCTATAACGCTTAATACGAATTTTGATGAATTTTGGCGAATAGTTAGACCATGGAGGGCCTTGTGGCCAAATAATAAAAGCCTATCGACTAGGTTAAGCTACGCTTGCCCTGGTTAGTTCGTGGAATGGTGACCATCTTTACATACCCCGACCCCTCCATGCCTCGGAAAGCACATTAAGCTGTTGGTCCCGGTTTGACAGTCGTTCCGGGTCGTCAGAAGCCCGCAGTCTGATAATCTGTCTTACCCAATAACTGGGTTGCGGAGGTCGGATAGAATGTCGCTCCGTGTAAAATAATGGAATTCAGCTGCATCCGGTTAGACTGGAAGCCTATCCCAACATAGTTGGAAAATGGCTAGACTATGTCCTTTTTATCCGGGCCCACGTAAATGTTTCCATAGGATGCGAGTGAAACTACGGCCAATCAGCTAGCATTTGTTTCCTTAAGATATATTTAGCTACGTTTAAAATAGCTGCATCCGGCTAAACAGGAAACCGACCCCAACGTTGTAGTTGGAAAACGGCTAAGCAGACGATGATACCTAGGTACGTGACAAAGAGGCCGTAAACAGAAGAGATAATGGTATTATCACAGACTGATTTCTTGATTAGAACAAAATATATCTTTATCTTTAAACTGATATACTCTGATCCTCAGCACGTATTACATAACTGATAAAGTCCTCCAAACCGTATTTCAGCCATGGCGGCCAATCTCAACGGCGACTAGCCATCGGCGCGGGTGATATTATAGTGCACAAGTATGTGCGCAGACATAGGAGCACTCGCTCTAGGCTCTACCCTCACTCTCATAGTCCGTGGGACGGTAATCCGACACGACCGGAGAGAGGCCAGGCGTAGGACCAACGGTTTAACATGCTTTCCGAGTCACGGGGGTATCACTCCGCCAACTTCCAAACTCGGGCTGTTACTAAGAAATTCGTAATGGAAAAAACCCAATAACACTTTGCCCGGCCTGGGAATCAAACCCACGACCCCGCGTGCAGCGGTCGCGCTTGCGACCACGAAACCAATAGGGTCCCTAGACCCTAGATGGCATATATGGGTCTGGCATGCCAGTCCTAATAAGGAACATCCAGCAGTCGTTGGCAGGTGATGAAATATGGAACTAAAATTGCACATACTACTTTGCAATTGACATTTGCACTTTTATATCTTTGCCAGGTACGATTCAAACTTAATGGCGGCTCTGAACACGAGGCGAGTGGCTGCGCAGTAACAATTTCCGGTGTCATCAGGGGTGAGGGGCGAGGTACTGCGACGCCAAGAGCGCACTTCACAGCCGCCATTAAGTTTGAATCGAACTATACGCACTTAGGTGATTAAAATTAGCAATAAAGTCGCCTTTCAAGGAACTCTGCGTAACATAATAATAGTAGAATTGTTTTGTATTTGGCAGCTCAACAAAATTCATTGCGTTATTTACATTGTGCAGCAGAAAAAATATCGAACAAATGAAGCAATGGTTTACCAAATCTTTCAAAATAATTCAGATTCTGAATACGTAGTGCGTTACGCAAATAGGGTGTTGGCCACATCGTACGACAGACCACACCTCAGTGGTAGCTAAACCAGTATTACCTGGCCTCTTGTTCTATTAAAACTCCATACTACGCTAGGCAATGATATTTTTTGTATATAATATCATTGACGCTAGGCCAGTTAAAGGTCAAAATGACACCACTGACGTACCTCAATCTAGCGTCTTACAGAACCACGACCAACTAGATTTCCCTACAGAGACTAAACTACACACGAAAAACTTGTCTGTGTGAGTGCAACGTAAAAGTGAATGGCCAGACCAGCTCACTGGAGTATCTCGAACGTTCTCACACACACATTCATGCCATCTAATAAGGCCGTAGTGTGAAACTCGGTCTCTGTGGCAAATCTACTCGTGTGCGTCGGCCCCGCAATCAGCAGTTCGAGAAAATTCTTGAAATATGAACGGAAAATGCAACTGCTTGGAGGCCATGCACGCATGCGTGGTTAATAGCTTAGGCAGAAATATAATGTTGTTTACTGTTCGACGTTTTCAATATTTTATCACGTAGGCACTAGATCAAACGCTTACATAGGCTTCGTTCTTATAATTTTAACCTTCGTATTCTTCTTCGGTCATTAAGATTTAGAACACGTCAGTTCTTAGAAAACTCCTATTAAATTAGTTGTAAAATTCTTTTGTCATTCGATATTTTCAAGCCGTGTCGGGCTCGGGGTGAATGGAATAACGTTCTATAGGGAGCTGTAGATATCCTAGATACTTAATATTATGAATGTGATAGTTTGTATGTTACTCAATCACGTAAAAACGTCTGAACGGATTTGGATGAATTTTGTCTCATAGATAGTTAATAACTTGAAATAACACACGTTTTATAGTCGAGCTCCCAAACTTGATAAAACGTAGACTTTGCTCAAATAACTTTAATCTTCGTGTATAACTTAAGATTTAGAACACGTATAAGTTCTTTAGTAGGAAAATTCAATTTAATAAGTCGTAAAATTCTGTAAGCGGTTATCGTTTGCCATTCCAAATTGTCAAGCCGTGTCGGCGTGAATAGAAAAATGCTATATAGGGAGAAATAAATAAGATATCCTACTTCCTATTACTTATCCCTCTTACATAATATTATGAATGTGAAAGTCTTTAAGTTTGTTACTCAAATATGCAAAAACGGCTTAAGAGATTTGAATGTTTGGCACAAAGACAGTTAGTAACTTGAATTAACACATATGATATTTTGGTCTAATGGTTGCAAGCGTTGATGCTGAGAATGAGGTCCTGGTCTGGCAAAGTTTTATTAAGTTTTTCAATCTGAAATTTCTCAGTAGCAGCCCGGAATCTGGATTTATATTTGAATAGGCTCGCCCTCTATAACATGGGAGTTAATAATAGTTTGAGTGTAATATGGGTACCTACACGTCTGCCCAAACCTTCGGGGAAACAAGGCGTGTTACGATACTTCTTAACCCGGTAGTACCTTCAAGTGGAATAATTTCCGACCTCCACTCGGACATAAGCTAGCCTAGGTATACCTAATGATAGAAGCGCTCTACTTTTACTATGGGAAAACCAGAAAACTGGAGTAAACCAAAATTTCCGTAAAAACAAACAAAACTAAAACCCACGAACTGCAAACACAAGACTATCAACAATATACAATATCGGATAATCAACAATATTGAATAATGTCCTACATATTGCGTTACACTTAAAATATCACGTATAGGTAACAAAACAATTATCAGCATATTGTTTCATTAAAACAGTTGAATAAACAAGAAACAACTGTAAGATATTCGATTTGAAACGTAGTCACAACTAGGGTTGCCAGGTCAAAAAACCGAAAAGCCAAACATACCTGTCAGTTTAGCCGGATATTTAGGTAAAAAGCCGGACATCTTTAATTTTTTAGTCTAAACAAAAGACTTATGAATTAAATACACTTTAAAATAATTGTAACATAAACGAATTAATATTTTTGGTTGGCAGACACCTCCTTTAAAAGCACATTATCCTTTAAAATTGAACAGTAATAGTAAAATAAAATAACACGGAGAGGACAGTGCTAGTTCGCTCGCTTGCGCTAGCGATACAAGGTGAGGTGGGTAAAGACAAAAATGATCATATTTAAAAAGCCGGCCAGGCCGGACACCATCTAATTTATCCGGACATGCAACTAAAAAGCCTGACTGTGTCCGGCTTTATCCGGACGCCTTTTTTGTGGGTGGAAAATCATCAAACAACGTCTCCCGCTCTGGGCGGAGCGGGAGGGCGTGTCAGACTTTTACTGACTCTCCCGTGTTCCTTCAGTTGCCTATATGCCAGGGCCACGGCAACTCTTTCGAACAAATCTCGTGAACCTGGCAGGTATCCAGACGCCGGGCAACCCTAGTCACAACAATTATAAAAGGCCATGCTTCTAGAATTTTCCAAGCCCCTTTTATTATTAGGTCTTTTGTCTGCGATATTTAGAGGGGTCTATTTGGCATAATATTAACATTCACCAGCTTGGCATTTAGAGGGTTCTCATAATACTAGCTATGTCTAGAATGTTGGCAATGTATTCACCCTCTGAAATGTATTATTCATTCGTCCTTCGCTCGTTGGCAAAGTCGAAGGGTTAACAACTGAATTTATTGATTCAAAACATACAGCCTACTGACGTTTTATGAAACAAGGACTTAAGAGGCCTCTCACAAAATTAGAATGCTCGGGTTTAGGTAAAAGACGGCAATCTTATGTATGTGTGCGTAGCTATCCACACATGCACAATACAAACAGTGTAACGCGAGTGTCGAGCCGGTCTAAACAATCTTGAGCCGTTAGAATTATAATGCGGTATTTAGAGATTTATAAAAATACTTACTTTTATTTAGTCAGACTAATAAAGATTTCTAGACTAATAAAAAATTACAAATATATGTTATGTTAAGTATACAATAAAAATAAAAAAATCAAACAATTACATATTGGTGCCTATTCTGTTGTACACCAAACTAAACTATCTCTAAAATTCCTTACTTTTAGCTATGAGAATTGTTACGCTATTCTGCAAGATATAATCTCTAAATGTAAATAGTTATTTGTTATACAAGAGTGCAAAGTTGCTTTTTAACCGCGTGCTCAATTTTGATGACCGAGCAAGCGAAGGATTCTAAAATTAGAATCCTGAGCATTAGCGAGGGAATCAAAAGAGCACGAGGTGAAAAATCTTAGGCACTCGAGTGCAACACGTAACTTTTCATCCCACCTCAGCGAGGAAATGACTAAATGCAAAAAAAGCATTTACAATCACAAGATACTTTTATTTCAGTTTAGGTATTAATATTTATTAGGTACTACATTATGATAGGTAAGTATTACAGAATTATCTTTAAATTATTTCAAATAATACTTAGGTATAATTAAGAAAAATTTAAAGTAAAGTTGCTACAGCTGCCTAAGTAGAGTGTAATATTTTTTTTAGTGACGTGAAAAGAAAATGGGGCGCGCAAAGTAAATTAAAAAAAAGTACACCAATAAGGTTCCGAGTCTGAGTTTTTAACAAATTAGAAAAAGGTTGTATGATAAATTCGGCACCATGGAGGTAGAAGTAAATAGGTTTAATGATGTTTTGAATTTACTAACTTAGTGCACACGATGTTCTAAATTCAATTTACTTTATCCTCTAGAGAATAAAAACGGCTTTTCCACTCAGATATTGAAGATTAAAAATACTCTTTCCGAGATGGTGGGATGAAAAAATATTTTGACACGACTAAAATCAAATTTGACAATCGCGACTCAACGTGGTATTTTTTTTTCTTTTGGCTTCGCAACTTGGTACTTGAACTTCGCAACTTGCAATGAACTTGTTGAGAGACGACGGCGCGCGCAAGGGGGCAGCCTGGACGTTTTTTATATGGAACTAGCTTTTGCCAGCGACTTCGTAGCGTAACGTAGCGTACGCGAGCGCTAAGAAAGGAAGTAGAATTGCACGGACGAAGTCACGGCCAAAAGCTAGTAAACTACAAAACTTCTTTATAAACCACATTTTTTGCTAATCTATTACTGTATGCCAAACTTATCAGACTACTGGGCGAGCTTACGCGAGAGCAAGCCACATAGAATTGCCCGTGTGAAAACAGTTTTCTCTCAAGTCTATACCCACAAATTTTAATGTCTGCCCTTGTGATTCTGGCCATTGCAAAGCATTTTGAGGGGAAACTGTATTCGTTTGAATTCAAAGGGAAGATCATTCAGGATCAATACAAAATAGGTTATTATTTCTCACCTTAGTATTTCTTTTGGTTTTGCCATACAATTCATTTGAAAAAAAAAATTGGTTTGGTTGTTTATTTTCAATGTTTTTTAATTTTTAAATTATATTATTTTTGTTCAGGAGTAATTTTGTGCAATTTTTTTGTATAAATCTTCTTGTTTATTTTGTTTTATGCTTTTTGTGCAATTTTTGTGAAATAGTTGTTGTTTTCGTAATCAGCGACCCAATAAATCATAAAAACGATACCCATGTTGATTTTCAGAATTTGTCACCCCTTTTCTACCTTTTAGGGGTTGAATTCTGAAAGAGTTTGACACATGTGTTTACTCATTTATTGATAGGAAGTTTCGAATAAAATAGTTTAACTGATCTTGTTTCCCCATACAAACTTTCAAACCCCATTTTCACCCCCTTAGGGGTTGAGTTTTCAAAAACCCTAGGACACAAAATTGTTTATTTCTATTTGTTAACCTAAAAACAAAGTTTCAGGCTTGTAGCTCTAAAAATGACGGACTTCCATACAAAATTTTAATCCCTTTTTCACCCCCCTAAGGGGGTGAAAAAGGGATTAAAATTCTTAATTAAAATCCTTTCTTAGCGGATGCCTATGTCATTACAACTATCTGTATGCCAAATTTCAGCGAAATCCGTTCAGTACTTTCGGCTGTGCGTTGATAGATGAGTCAGTCAGGTTTGCCTTTTAATATTTAGATTTTTCATATTTTGTTTGAATTCTATAAAAAAAAATATTACCCACGTGTTGAGATTTATATGTGTGGGGTTTTATAAAGGGAGTCGAAAATGTCATTATTTTTACAATAGGACACGCCATTTTCGAGATATAAGCAAAAGAAAAAAAAAATACAGTACTGTTTTTGGACGTGAGGCGAGGCGTTGGTGTGAATTTTTGTTGATGACCACTAGTTGTATTCCACACCTTTCTAATCGCGATTAAAAATAGTCAGATTTAGTTAAAATAAATTATTTTAGTCAACATTTTTCTACAATTTATTAAAATAATGCTTTCATTTATAATAAACGAAACTCTTATCTTATACAAAAAATAAAATGCGAAGAGTAGCAAAATGTTGTAGCCGTAGTATATTTTTGCGTTCACGATACGAGTACCCGAAAACTGAGACACGGGAAAAAATGGCACAGATCCTGCCTCGTTGGGCGCTTGCGCCGTAGTACTAAACGCTGCCCGCTTGTGCATCGTAATTTATTCTAATTTAGAGTGATTTCAAAAACGATATTATGTCTAATTAAATAAACGGATTTAAATAAATTTGAGAATTCGATTCGAGCATACTTTATATTGACATGAATTTTTTGATGTAATTATGCTTTATTCAAACCAAAAAAACGCGATAAAATTGCGAGTAAATCGTAAAAATTGCCATAAGACTTATTTTTTTTTACCAATTAAGCTTATTAAAAATCAATATTCTTGTACTAAATGTAACAACTAGATTATATGTCTGATGTTTTGTGTATTTTTTTTTTACTCAAATTTCTACATATTAATGATAGAAATAGGAGTCTGAAATTGACCCTGCGCTGATTTTTAAGAAAACTAGTTGTGGGAGATACAAAAGAAACAAAAAGATAAACAAAAGATTGATCTATTTTTTACATGTGTTCGTCAATCCCACAGTATTTATAATGATGAGATGAGAGGTAAATAAGGCGACTAAAATCTTAGATATTCACGCAAAAATGTAAAATGGCTCTTAAAGGTTCTTCTTACAAGGTGAAGTTTTATGTACGGAGCATGTGACTTGGAGAATACTTACTTAATGAATATAGTGTGGTGTTTAGGTTATCTATCACATTAACTGAAATCACTTATTTTGGACACACACTATTAAAATAAGTACTCCAGAACCGTTTTCTCCGTCTCCGTCAAGCCACAGGCGCGCCTTGGTTTGTTCGGAATATCAATCTACATTTAGATCTCAAGCTCCCGACTATCCATCAGTTCATGAAACGCGCTTCGAAGCGTTTCTTCGATAGGGCCGCATCCCACCGCAACCCTCTGGTTGTCGCGGCAGCTAGTTACACCCCCTCCCGTATTAATAAAGTCCGCCATCCGCGGCACGTTCTCTCCGATCCTGACGATCCCACTACTCTCCTCCAGGAGAGTCGAAAAGAGACCAGTACAATGAGAAAAGCACATAGACACAAACCGTACCGACCTCGCCGCCGAGGTCCGTCGTCGCGACCCCGACTTAATAGTCCCTCCCGACCCTTGCAAGAGCCAGCCCGCGATGCTGCGCCTGTAGCTTTAAATTAGTCCCTAAATAATTTTAACCCAGATCCAGCCAGTCCCTTGCTGCCCCCCCGCCAGTGATTGCCTAAGCCGAGGTTCGTACCCCCTTCGGGGTAACCCTTAGCGCTTTCGCTTTAGTATTTAAGTATAATAAGCCCCGGCTGGAGGCCTAAGAAGGTAACTTTTTAGAACTCGCCGGGCCACCTTCCTTTTAAGTAGTAAGAACTGTTTCAGGTTAACTACAAGATGTCCTTCAAAAAAAAAAAAATAAGTAACAACAAATTAGCATTCTAGACGAGGGACTCTTTGTTCTTTTTAGTACCTACATATTTAACTAAATTTAAAACTCAATTTGTAATTATTATAAGTACCACAAAGTTTGTCTTGAACTGTTAACACCATCATCTTATCATCAAGGGTGGTTTATTTCGTGTCAATTCTTACGCTATTTATTTTAACAGACTGAAAAAAAAAATGTAATATAACCGCCGTACTATTAACCAGTCAATTACCGTAATTACAGACACAATTAAAAAACGATTGTCTATACCAAATGTGGTATCTCAGGGACTTAGATGTTAAATGTGATTTAACCTAATCACCACTCAGTATTATTTTCGAACAATATATAGGTACCTACCCTACACTACTGTGGTAGGAGGGAAGGAAAAGGTGTTACAAGTTGAATGATAATGCTAAGGATTATAGAAAACTAGCTTTTGCCAGCGGCTTCGCCCGCGTGGAGGTCGGAAATTATCCCGTGAGATCGTACTAACCGGGGCAAAAAGCCTACCCTATGTGTTAATCCAGGTTATAAACTATTGGTGTGCCAAATTTCATCCAAATCCGTTCAGTGGTTTTTGCGTGAAAGAGTAACAAACATCCATATATTCATACATCCTCACAAACTTTCATCATCATCATCATTTCAGCCGAAAGACATCCACTGCTGGACTTAGACCTCCCTTATTCGTCGTTTACGACACCCACGAGAAGAAATGGGATGTTTGTTATTATCCTTTACATCCAGCACCACACGGAACATACACACTTTCACATTTA
The DNA here is from genome assembly GCA_932294355.1 of Aporophyla lueneburgensis. Classification (NCBI taxonomy): domain Eukaryota; kingdom Metazoa; phylum Arthropoda; class Insecta; order Lepidoptera; family Noctuidae; genus Aporophyla; species Aporophyla lueneburgensis. The sequence goes on from OW028744.1 coordinate 10,018,686, forward strand.
TAAAATTACTAGCTTTTGCCCGCGGCTTCGCCCGCGTGGATGTCGGAAATTATCGCAAGAGGACGTACTACCGCGGTAAAAATGTATTAATCCATGTTATGAACATAAATAATTGAGTGCCTGTATAGGTAGAATAGGAGCGTTAAGAAAAACCAGGAAGACATATTCAATTCAATCCAGCCCTATGTCGCAGTCTTCTTACTCTGAATACTATTAGTTTTATTTTAAGTACATCAAACACACATGATATGTAAGGATCGTAGCAGGTGGCGTTCCGTAGTGTCTGCCTACCCCCATGGGAAAAAGGCGTAATTTTATGTATGTATAACATATAACATGGATTAATACATTTTTACCGCGGTAGTACGTCCTCTTGCGAAAATTTCCGACATCCACGCGGGCGAAGCCGCGGGCAAAAGCTAGTAATTATATAAATTCAAGCAGCCCCAATAAGAGCAGTACTTGTGTCTCACTCTTGCCATATGTCTTAACAATGATGAGGCTGATAAGTTTTGGAGGGTTCAATAGAAAAGAAAGTAAAAAATTATTAAACATTAACTTAGCAGCTCTCAGTGTGTGTGTTTATGCGTTGTTTTTGTGACCTTCATAACTAAGCATTTATAATCCAAAATAACACTACAGACTAAGTTTTGTTGGGAAATTCAATTTAAACTTGTACCCACCCACTCCTAGTCCCACGGCTAGACAAAGGACTCAGTCAGAACCTGTTATTTCAGCCTAGAACTAAAATGTATGAATGTAGTACGTTTATGAGACCACAATGGTTATTGTGGTAACATTGAAACAAAGTATGCATAAATCGTCATGTACCAAAAACAGTCAGAGATTGTAATCCAAAAAAAACCGGCCAAGTGCGGGTCGGACTCGCTCACGATGGGTTCCGTACCATAATCGGCAAAAAAATCACGTTTGTTGTGCGGGATCCCCCTAAAATATTTATTTTTATTGTATTTTAAAGTGAACATATAACTAAATATTCTGTGAATATTTCATGCGTCTACCTGTTGCCGTCATCAATATCGAGCAAAAAAAAAAACGTTTGTTGTATGGCGGCCCCCTTAAATATTTATTTTATTCCGTTTTTTAGTATTTGTTTTTATAGCGGCAACAAAATACATCATCTGTGAAAATTTCAACTCTCTATCACGGTTCATGAGACACCGCCTGGTGACAGACGGACGCACGGACGGACGGACGGACAGCGGAGTTTTAGTAATGGGGTCCCGTTTTACCCTTTGGGTACGGAACCCTAATACATTTGATAACAAACGCGTGTGATATGTAAGTACCTACGTCATTGCGAATTTCTCTAAGTAAGGCTTTCTCTTTGAATGAGGTCCAATCAAGACGGCTCTTAAGTCTGCGCCGGCGCCGATCGCACTCAGTTTCACTCGCAGCATTGTAAGCCTCTGGCATTACAGCCTTTCCAATTGGTCAAGCTTTTACGCAACCAATTAGATAACTGGATTATTCATTTGTAATTTGTTATGATTTTTTTTTTTTTTTTGGATGGGAAATCATCAAATGACTGCATGTCAGACTTTTACTGACTAAAACCCACCCGTGTTCCTTCAGTTGCCCATGTGCCAGGGTCACGGTATCTCTTTCGAACAATCTCGCGACCCTGGCAGGATTTGTTATGATTGAGGAAGGAATCTTAATACTTCAGCTTCTGCAAATAACCTAAATTGTATGATTATTTTGGTGACTACATTCGATGCGATGTGCTGGTTAAAATAGGAAATATATCTTGTAACTTTAAACGAGCAATTCTTGTATATATGTATATATAATCTGAATCTCGGAAACGGCTCCAACGATTTTCATGAAATTTAGTATACAGGGGGTTTCGGGGCCGATAAATCGATCTAGCTAGGATTCATTTTTTATAAAATGTCGTTTTATTCGTGTTTTCAATGACCAACTTTATCGATAGTCAACTTGAACATATACTTATTATTTTAAACAAAATTTACCAAAAATACCGAGCAAAGCTCGGTCATCCAGATATTAGTAATTATGTTGCTATGGATATGTTACCGGCCAAACCCGATTTTAGGATGAACTAATTTCGCCTAAGCCAAACCAGTTCTCCCAACACGCCATAGGATAAACCAATATACTAGACTTATGCAGGAGAGGAACAGCTTGTACAGCCTTTTTTAACCGACTTCAAGAAAAGGAGGAGGTTATCAATTCGACTGTATTTTTTTTTAATCTTTGTTACCTCATAACTTTTGACTGGGTGAACCGATTTTGATGATTTTATTTGAAAGCTGGTGCTTCCCGAATGGTCCCATTTTAATTTAGTTCCATTCGGACAATGGGATCCATGTGAAAACCACATAAGTCTTAAAATTGCATGAAATATTTGCGCGACAAATGAACGAATAGCGCGATTAGATTAGTGCGGGGTATCTACCATAACTAAAAAGTTAAAAATAAAAACTTTTTACAAAAAAAAAATAACAACCGACTTCCTTAAAAAAACACTACAAAGTCAAAAATAACTTTAATTTCGGAAGTTGGTGTCTTAGGATCTGTTGGTGTCGGTTCCTTGCCACCGACTTCTGAAATTAACCGGTCAATTACCGTAATTACAGACACAATTAAAAAACGATTGTTTACATACCAAATATGGTATCTCAGGGACTTAGAGGTTAAAGTTATTTTTTACTTTGTAGTGTTTTTTTAAGGAAGTCAGTTGTTATTTTTTTTTTTTTTTTTTGTTAAAAGTTTTTTGTGGGTGGGTATCATTAAATGACGTCTCCCGCTCTGGGTGGAGCGGAAGGACGTGTTAGCCTCCGCGACAGTGTACAACCTACTACTTTTATAAGTATAGTATCCTGATTCCTGACCATTCAAATCATATTAAAACCGTATTTTTTTTTAAGTTTACAAAGCGGATTCTTCACCACATTCAGGTCATCAAATGATACTAACAACAAGAGCTGGTCCGTACCGCTTGTCCCAACTAACAACGACTACCTAATCCAGTACCTACTTACCTGCCTACTACCTAGGAACACCGTTACCTAGCCTGATTCCCTCCTACACAGATAATCTAGGAACTAGGTGGATTGTGCCTTTCCTTACAGTTCTATTGTTGATTTAACAACTTAGGTATAAATTGTTGTTCTATTTTAGTTCCTAAACAGTTCATTGTTTTAAATAAAAAAAACATGTTTTTAATTTATGTCATTTATTTATTATGTAATGGTTTTTTTCCATGGATAATTTGAAACAGGATTGGTGACAGCTTTAGTAAATCGACTGCCTTCTAAAAAATATTAATATTTGGGTCATATTCACAAATCGATTACGTAACTTGTAAATAAAATACAAGCGAATGAACTCAAACATTTAATAACAATAACACTTTAAAATGTCTGATTAAGTAAAATATTATTCAAGTTTGTTGCTCAACACTATGTTATAAATAGTTGCAGTTTATGTAGAACTTTCCAGATTTTAACCACAAAATGTGGTTTTTAGTTTTACAAGCATAATATATGGTTGTTTAATTACAAAAGCGTCACGCTTGTGGTTTTAATGATTTAAGAAAGATATATATCATTCTGCGTACACCCAACGTCCAACGAGACACATAATTATAATGAACTTTAAAAAGATGGAATTCAAAAAAAAGAAAAGATGGATTGGGTTGTTTCCATCTTTCTCTATTAAACTTAACAGTCTCAAATCTCAAGCAGTTCGGAAGCAATATACCTAGGTGTTTATTGTTTTAGGAAGATGCCTCCGACTCCATGAGATTGTAAAAAGTAATAAGTTTAATTGTCAACCTCTTAAATACTTTTTCTTGTTTTTTTTTTTTATAGATTAACTTTTTCAGGTCATTCATTTTCGTTAATAATATTTTTTCACGTTAATAAGACTACACTATTTTAAATTACCTGTATAAGAACATTAGTAAGAATAGTTTCTAACCAACTTTAAATTGTCATAGATCTTTAAAATGAAAAATTATTACAGAATGTATTCTAACTATGATACCCCACTTGACCTACTAATTTATATGCTTCTTCACAATATGGTTGATCTGGTTGTCGCCATATTGAATTTTAATAATTGCTATGTCCTTAGGAACACTCGCAAGATTAAGACAAATCGATTGACGTTAGAATCATCTAAATCAGCCCACGGTTTTGGTCGGTACAGTACAGTGCACAAATGTACAAATATACGAACATACACATGCGGAATTGCGCATAGCATAAGCCATTTAGTTATAATACCACTGTCTTAGGATGTAGGCTTTCTTAAATAAATAAATTATTAAATATACCATGGTTGAATAGTTGGTGACTCGGCTTATAATAATTATTATGATTTTACATGAGGAAAGTTGACACTATGTACCGATCTATCTAAATATCTGATCTATCGATCCATCTGGGTATCTGTGTAGAAAGATGACCTTCGTATCGGAGAAATAGTTTCCTATCACTTATCGGAATTCTACGTAATGAAAACCTCACGGTGTTCCTCCTACCACCATGAGTTGGGTGCGCTGATCGTGAGTCGATCTTTTGTTGGGGACTATGAAGTATTAGGAATGACCAATAAGCATAACCGATCAAACTCGTATGGAATACATCATTATATTATTCGACAGACAACTGCAGCTGTAGAGTGTAGACTAAATACTGCACCAAACGTCAAGAGATCTGCAGCAGACTAAAATAGACCGCTTTAAATAACTTTGCGAATTGGTGTAGCATTGACATCACACCGTGTGTTGGTGTTGTTTGTGTACAATGTTGGTGCAAACATAGCATAATACCAACATTGTATGACACTTCGCTAACTGTCACTTACGGTCATCGTTTGACATGCAAGTGTCATTCTTAAGGGTGGTAAAAGGGGTAATTCGATTACGAGAGCGACTTACCTACTTACGTCCATTTTCTTCCCTTTCAATTCAGTCAAGATGATATTGTGGCTCAACCATTTTAAGTGTTCCATACCTTTGAATAGACTAAAACTAAAGTAACTATTATTATTTCCAACAGGTCCCCTGGCTATTGGCATCCCTGGCGAGCTCCGGGGCATGTGGGCAGCTCACAAGCGATGGGGCACGTTGCCCTGGGATAGCCTAATAGCCCCAAGTCTGGAGCTTTGTAGAACCGGCTTCCTTATGTCCAAGGTCATGTTCGACGGAGTTGAGAGCGCTCCGTATATCAAGAATGACCCTCATCTCAGGTAAAGTCTATTTTGTCTGTTGTGACTACAAAGTTTCTTGCCCATTCTTTCTTTGTAGTGTCTCGTATTGATTCTAGTGGCTACTACAATCAAAAGTGTCTTGACTGGCCTGTTAGTCTAATGGTTAGTGACCCTGACTGCTAAGACTGAGGTCGTGGGTTCGATTCCCACCCAGGACAAATCTTTGTGTGATGAGCACGATAATTTGTTCTGTGTCTGGGTGTAATTTATCTATAATATGTATATATTTAGAAATATATAAGTATGTTTATCAGTTGTCTGGTTGCCATAGTACAGGCTCTGTCTAGTTTGGGATCAGATAAGGGTGTGTTGGTTGTCTTAAGATATTTATTGACGTACTGTTGTCTGTGGTCAGTTACTATTTCAAAAAGTAGGTAGGAACTGCTGTTTCTTGTGATACAGGAACTCCTTGCACAAGAACCAGGGCTACACTGATGTTTGTGAGCTGAAGTGAAAATAAGTAAATTAATTTTTAAAAAACTAACTGGTCTTGGATTCCATTCTGAGGTCGGGCAAAATGTTGTTGGGTTTTCTATCTGGAATTTCTGAGTGCCCGGAGTCTGGATTTGTGCCTGTTCGATGGCAATAGGCTCGCCCTATTTTACATGGGACTTAAATACATAACTGGGCGAAATGTGAGTCTACTATACAGGTACACGTCTGCTCGTCCCTTCTGTGACACAAGGCGTGATGTTATGTCTAAGCCGACGTCCAGCAATATTAAATTAATGTTCATAAAGATGATATATGCTGGACAATACTAAATTCGTGCCAAGGCATGCATACCTACTATTGCTACTTAGATGTTAGCCTCCCAGCTTTTATACCGATCATTTTGAGCCCTCTCATGGCAATTTTTCGTAGCCATTCAACATCATCATCATTTCAGCCGAAAGACGTCCACTGCTGGACATAGGCCTACCCCAGCAGGCGTAGCATGGCCAATTCTATCTCTATTCTACCAAGAATAGACAAAATTAAATCCGACATCTCTTCGGATAGAAACCCGAGTCCGAGTCGCCCCGTGCTCGGGGCACGGGGCGACTCGGACTCGGGTTTCTATGAAGACAAAGACAGTTATTCTTTACATAGCAAGAGAGTGGTAACTAATGTAATTAAGGTGGATCCGCTAAGGACTTTTGCTTTGAATAGTCATACAGTGGGATTAAACGATCTTAGAGTATTGTATTGATGCTCGATATCGTAGAATTTTGTCGATTGAAGAATAGAAATATTTCCTCTCTTCAGTTTTAACATCGCCGTGCCATTTTGTCTATTCTTCCATCGACAAAAGTCGTTTCTATGGTGGTCATGCTACGCGTGCAGCTTGGGGTATGCCTATGTCCGCCACTTCGACCGGTTTTGTTCTTCCCGCATCCAGCGGATTCCTGCGGCCTTAATGTAGCCATTATTCCCCGAAAATCTTTTGTGTATGTAATGTAAATTCTGTATTTGTTATATTTGATAGCACACACTTCCTCATGATATACATAAACATCGCTTCCTCAACGCCGAGTTCATTTTAATTTATTGACAACGTTTATTTTAAGTTTATAGCTTCATAACACGAGGAGCATTTAAATGATTTAGATAAGTATTTTATACCTACCTTTTTTTTGTGAGTGGGAAATCATCAAATGACGTCTCCCGCTCTGGGCGGAGCGGGAGGGCGTGTCAGATTTTACTGACTAAAATCCACCTGTGTTCCTTCAGTTGCCTAAATGCCAGGATCACGGTAACTCTTTCGAACAAATCCCGCGACCCTGGCAGGCATCGGTCCTAGCGGACCCCTTCAGTTATGCTGACATCTCTTTGAAACGCGTGTGGAACACAACCCGCTGTCTGCTCGCCGATGTTATACCTACCTATCTTTTTAAATAACAAACAAAAGGTTTTGTGTACTACAGCTAATTCATTATGATTGCTGACAGTAAAAAAATTAATGAATTGTTTCAAAACAAACATTAGTAGGAAATTACTTAATCAAATCATTATTTTACCTAATCTATCAGATTAGGTACAGAGTTCTTGTACTGGCCATCAGGATTCTCAAAATTCTAATCAACACGAAATAAATTAATTATAAAATTCATTACCTACTACGATTTTCGTAAGCTAGAAACCGATGGTTTTTTTTTTTTTGGATGGGAAATCGTCAAATGACTTCTCCCGCTCTAGGGTGCAGCGGAAGGGCGTGTCAGAGTTTTACTGACTAAAACCCACCCGTGTTCCTTCAGTTGCCCATATGCCAGGGCCACGGTAACTCTTTCAAACGAATCTCGCGACCCTGGCAGGAAAAACCGATGGTATGACAGAGTATTATTGTCAAACATTTTGCAGCAATATTACCACACCAGCTGTCACATGCAAAGTAAGAGTACCAAATTTTACAAGTAGCGTACAAAGATCCGTTATCATAATGTGCCTATATTGTTGCCACTGTTAGGACACAGGCCCCCTGTGAATGTGAAGAGAGAGTGGGCCTTAATCCACCATGCTGGCCCAATGCGGGTTGGTAGATTTCCCATGTCTTGGAATTTTTGGTTTCCTCACGATTTTTCCTTCACCGTTTTGAGAGTAGTGGTGATGAAATAATTTACACAAAGTAAAATGCCTGCTTGGTTTCGAACCCATGACCTACAACTACCGTCAGGCGCGGCCATCACCACTGGGCGACCACTGTTCTTTCTGGGCCACCACATCTCTCTACTGGTCACCACTGCTCTCTCAACGATCCGTTATAGATTCCATTTACAGGAAAATACATAAACAAATCTTTTTTTCAAGAATACAACCTTCCTCCATCCATATTTAGCAACACTCAGAAGCTAACCAGTTTCCTTATCCCCAGGAAAATGTACTTTAACACCGCCAAGGGGCAGTTCCACAAGGCTGGCACGATGGTGAAGCCCAGCGAAGCTCTGTGCAACACCTTCCAGAGGATAGCTGAGAACGGGGGCGATGACCTGTACAACGGGACCCTGGCCACAGACCTCCTGGATGACCTTGAGAGGGTCGGCAGCATCATCACAGCTGAAGATCTGAGGCAGTATGAGTAAGTAAAAGTCAGTTATTTAGCTGGTTGTTCAATTGAAGGGAGTTCTTGATTATGTACTCATCATAATCAGCCTATAGTGTTCCCACTGCTGGGATACAGGCTCCCTCTCGTAAGCCCACGCGGGTCCATAACGGATTGGTAGTGTTACATGTCTTCGATTTTTTGGTACTAGGACATACCGGTTTCCTCACGATGTTTTCCTTCACTGTTCAAAAAAAAAATACACAAAGTAATACGCCTATCTAGGTTCGACCCTACGCCCTGCTAGTCGTCAGTCCCGCCTGTTACCACTGGGCCACCGCTGCTCCCATGCCTAATTAATAAAGGCACTGAAAATGTGATTTTGAACGTTATTTTTAACACGCTTTTATTAGGTCGACCCTGTATTAACTATGTAATGGAATCTAAGGTAACTAATTTAACCATCTTCCAAGGATCGTAGCGTCATGAAAATTGGCAGCTGTATGTAGTTCTGATGACAATACAATAATATGGTACTGTCGAACTGATCTGATGATGGAACCGGAAAATATGAACTGGAACTTCATGATGGAACATCGTATCATAGCTGTGTTTGAACTTGTTAGAAAAGTTTTGTAATGAACTTTGACCACGATTAGGTTTCAAGGTCTGATGATGAAGCCGGAAGATAGGCACTGGCATTCCATGATGAAATATCGTATCATAGCCGTGTTTGGACTTGTTAGAAAGGTCTTGTAATGAACTTTGATCACGATAAGTTTTTTGGTTTTTACGTGCATTTATAAAAGCGTGTTTTTCTAGTGATTTTTTAAACTATAAATTTATTACTATGAGTGAACTAAGTAGTAAGATTCACAATGGCGGAGGGTAAGTTAAAGACAGTAAAGGTAGGACAATAGGCCTTTACCAAGGAGGAGTAGTGACTGATTGTAACCGAAACAAAATGGCTTTAGGAAGAGTGTGCTCAAAATGTTTCCTACTATTTTTAAATCATTGCAGTAACAACTTGTGAGCATTTACTGAATAAAAATAAACTCCTGACATTGTCTTTATTACAAGTAGCAAGCGACGTCATATGCGATAAGTACAATAAGTTCAATAAAACAATGCATTTGTTCATATTGTATGGAAATAAATAGGAAGAAGTGCCGTATACTGTAAATTGACGGAATTGGTTGTCTATTGTTTTTTTTTTATATTGTTGGCCTGCTTTTCAAGTGCGTAGAAGTGTAGATAATTAAAAAGTATATGTCATTGTATTAATGAACTTCCACCCATAATACTTTTGATTAAGTAGGTATGTAAATCACCAATGTAAGAGGACTGCTTATTTAGTTTGGTCCTATTAAACCTTAAAGTAGGTACAGAATAATAGGTCATCGTAACCAGCCTATATTGTTCCCACTGCTGGGACACAGGCCTCCTCTCGGTGAGAGGGAGTGGGCCACAGTCCACCATACGGGCCCAGTGCGGGTTGGTAGATGTCACATGTCATGTCTTCGAATTTTTGGTTCTAGGACGTGCCGGTTTCCTCACGATGTTTTCGTTTACCGTTTTGAGAACAGTGGCTATGAAATTATTTACGTAAAGTTAAATAATATTAGGTAATCGTATTGTTTCATGTTATAATGCAAAGAACTGAGTGCCGAACTCATCTAGTTTAAACAAATATCATTGACATGTAAAAGTGTTTGTACAAACCTACTTACAGAAATAAAATAATTTATCATTTATCATTAAAGCAAAGAGGTCATCTGCCCATATTTCCCACTGAAAGACTTATTTCGTTTACGATATATTTTTCTTCATGCTAAAGGCAATTAATGGCGGGACTTGCCCGTTTCCTCACGATGTTTTCTTTCACCGTTTTGAGAGCAGTGGTGATTGAATAATTTTTACACTTTGTCGCTGTCTGGGCTCGAACTTCGACCCTACTAACCATAACTTGTAAGTCGCGGCCGACAACACTGAGCTACCACTGCTTTAATAATAGGTACTACAGGTCATGGTCAGGCACCGTTGTTCTTTAGTTCAACGACATTCATTGCGTTTGTTATGTTATTGAGAAGACATTTTTTTCGAATATATATAACGCAGTCTTAGCAATATCCTTAAAAAAATCGAACTCTATTTGATAGTGGTGCCGATTCCCTTATTCACAAACTAAACTTAATTTAAGTTCAGTGCATCTCTTCTTTCTATTTCATTAAGGAAAGGACAGAAGATAAATTTTAGTTTAGTCCTGTCAAATTAATCAGCGCTTGACTTAAATTGACGTAATTTTAGTAGGCAAGCTTTTAATCACGTCTAAACTTGTATGGAGTAGTGACAGGCGCTGATTAATTTGACAGGACTAAACTAAAATTTTTCTTTTGTCCTCTTCTTAATGAAATACAAAGAAAAAGATGCACTGAACTTAAATTTAGTTTAGTTTGTGAACAAGGGAATCGGTACCAATGTGTTCCGTAATTTAGGTGCTGGAGGGTGCTACCTATAGGTGTCCAAATCTTTTGTTTACTTGCCTTGCTTAATTCTATATTTTCGGAGTCTATAGCCAAAAGTATTTAATTTTTAATAAAAATTTCTTTCAATAACTTTAAATAGTTCATCATTAGTGACGGATATAAATATTACAGTGAATAGCTGATCCCATTTCCGTACTAGGAATTAACCTGTGCTACGTACCTACACTAGGGACCACTTCATTATCTTACTAGAAACATTACTTTAAACTTCTGTAGTAGAAAGTTATTGCTTTGGGACTTATGAAAATTATAAAGAACTAGCTTTTGTCAGCGGCTTCGCCCGCGTGGAGGTCGGAAATTATCCCGCGTGAACGAACTACCGGGATAAAAAGTGTGTTAATCCAGGTTATAAAGGGTCCACCCTTTATCGCAGATTTTTTTTCGTCATAATATTATTTGGCATAACAGCGGATAGCATAAACTTCATTTCGCAGAAAATCGTTTGGCATACACTCATTTATCATACATTCACAACGCATAATTTTATAAGTCAGAATCATCTTTAGGCATAAATTTTATATCCATAATAATGAAAAAGGAGAAAATCATATCGCAGAAAGTTCGCAGGCAGAATCGTCTCTTGGCATAATTTCATATCGATAATCCTTAAAAGGCAGAACTATCATATCTCAGAAAGTTTACAGTTAGAATCATCTTTTGGCTTACATTTCATATCCATAATAAGTGAAACGCTCATCTATTACATTAAAAGAATCACGCTGCATGCAGATATGCAAACAAGCAAACCTACACCATGCATGCAGCATGCAAGTAAGCATGCAGCATGCAAACAAGCATGCAACATGTGAGCAAGCATGCAGCATGCAAGCAAGCATGCAGCATGCAAGCAAGCTCACAGCATGCAGGCGAGCATGCAACATGCAGCATGCATGCTTTCTGTCACGGCTCCGGCACTGCGTGGTTCCGGCGGTCCCACGCGAGCTCATCGTCGCAGATGATTTTACGCTCACCACCGCAGCTTCAAAATCACCTGCTCCTCAGCTCGCGGGCCGCCTTGCCCCTCCGCGCCTACGCGGGGTTAAATTACACTCTAGGGGTAGGGCAGACAAGACTACGTGGAGTCGGTTCTGCAGCGATTCGTTTCTGTCAATAACTTTTGTAGCACAACATATATTGACTTTTTGAGACACTATTTTAATTTTAATTTAAGGAATTAAAGTCCCCCCTATGGGAAAAAGGCGTGATTGTATGTACAATCACGTCTTTTTCCCATAGGGATAGGCAGAAACCACGGAACGCCACCTGCTACGATCTCTACACACTTCTTTTGCCTCGTTTAGGTTCATACCATTGGTCATACACACACGCCGCCGGTTGCGAGTACTACGCACCTGACCTTTCTGAGGAACATCACCAATAAGCACCCTAATTGCGAAACGCACTATTTATCAGAGTCTGAATGGGATTGAAGATTATTTCTAAACCATTGCGTCATTTGTTCGAATAAATTGTCGGCTCAGTAACGTAAATAACGCAATGAATATTGTTTAACTATCAATATGAAATCAATTCCTACCGATAAAAAGTTACGCAATTACCCCTCAGGTCACTATATGTCCTCCTAGGGCGTCCCCTCCTGATGTTTCCACTCACATCTGCCTGGTAAATACCTTTTGTGACCCGTCCTTCATTCATCCTCTCAACATGACCAAACCATCTAAACATACTTTTACATAAGTAAATGGAATTCTAAGTTTATCTTTAGTTTGCTTGTAAGTAAGCGGAATTCTCTCTCTAACCAGACTACATACCTACGATACCTGGGGCGTTTTTTTATTGGTACGTATTTATTGCTATATCGACTAATGTAATGAAAATGGATAAATGTTTAAACACAACAATACACACCCAGTAAAACAACTGTATTTACTGACGGTACTGTATTTATATACATTATGGATATGAAACAGTTAAACAGCAGTTCGATCAATAACATACATACGCAGTTAGAAATTCCATCGTCATGGAGTTTTACACAATACAATACTATAATTTCTCGAGCATCACAATCATAATTTCCTTATGATTGTGTTTTGTTTTGTCAACAGTTGCAGGGGCTCACTCCATCCTCATATACAATACATATTTACATTACATAACATCATGCCTGTAATTTTCGATGTATGAACCCATCCTACTAATATTATACAGTTTGTATGTTTGTTACTCAATCACTCAGAAACGGCGGAAAGGAATTCTGATGAAATTTGGCACACAGATAATTGTTAATCTGAATTAATACATATTATAGTTTTTATTCCCGTAATACGTTCTCGTGGAATAAATTTCTGACCTCTACGCGGGTGAAGCCGCTGGCTTTTGCTTTTGCTAGTAACCTGTAAAACAATATTTCGTCAGTTAACGTTCCCACAGACAGGCACGACACGACTAGGGTTGCCACCCGTACTTTATAATAAAGTACTGTACGTTATTTCACATAATTGTACTCTATACTATAAGAGAAAAATAAAGTACACGAAAATACTTTATTTTGCAAAATTTGATTTCTTTGGGATTTTGAAAAGTTTAGTCGTAAGTACTTTTTCGCTAAACGAAATTTATGTGATACAAACTGCAAAAAGCAATAAAATATATGTTTTTAAATATAATAACAAAGACAAATAAATCATACTTTATTTTTATACTAAGTATGTACTTTTTTTTCTTACTTATAATAACCAATGTACCTACTTTATTTGCATGAAAAAAGGTGGCAACCCTAGACACGACCCTAAAGAAAACTATAATCCCCCCTGAACCCCACTCCCCTATGAAACCTTCATGGAAATTGTTCTCCCAGAATCGCGTCACACCCTGGCGTCGCGCCTATCTGCGAGAGCATTTATGTTCAAGTCCCATTAATAGAGGGGCGAGCCTATTGCCATCAACTGTGCCATAATAATTCAGACTCCCATACTATATTCGTATCGCTTTTCAATAACAAACAAAACAAATTGCTTACTTATGCACTTACAAAAATACTGATGATTTCACCGAGTGTAGGTATATGAACAAAAACATTGTGTGCTCGAGATGAACGTAGACAATCGTATAAGGAGTGATAAATTGACGTTAGTTGTTTAGATGATAATTTGGTCTGAAACTTCATTAAAGTTTGCCGAAGTAGGAATCTATGAATGAAACACCATAACAATTAAGATCTTCCTTATATCACGATTAGAATAATTTCTTTTAATAAACTGGCCGATGTTGCTGATTCTTTTATTGACCACCTAAACTAACTAAACAAAAAAAAGTAGTGCTATCTGGTGACGCTTTAGAACTGTCAAACTAAGTTACGTCTCGTTTGCTTGAATTTGGCGTAATTTTAATAAGCATTTAATTCGTTGAATTTGCGTCGAAGAAAATACTACTACAACTAAAGACCAGCTCTTATTTATGTCCGTCTCTTTCTTGTTTCATTAGAAAGAAAAAGATAACAATAGCCTAAATTAAGTTTAGTTGATGCACAACAGAATCATCAAAAATGACATCTTACCTTACACCTAATTACTTTTACTTTGCTTTTGTTTACGATAAATTCATATTATATGTATAAGTATAGTATAAGTGATGTCGAAAGAGACTGGATCCTGTGACACAGGGTATCCTAATGCGGGATCCAGTGGCTAGGACCGATGCCTGCGGGGTCGCGTGATTGTTCGAAGAGATACCGTGACCCTGGCACATGGGCAACTGAAGGAACACGGGTGGGTTTTAGTCAGTAAAAGTCTGACATGCCCTCCCGCTCCGCCCAGAGCGGGAGAAGTCATTTGATGATTTCCCATCCAGAAAAAAAAAAAAAAAACACCTCAATACTGTAATATTTTTTTATGAGCCAATAAACTAAACTAAACTTATCGATGCCTTTCAGGGGTTAAATGTTTTGAGCCAACTTTAAAGATCAACTTCTAAATTCAAATATACTTACTACAAAGGTTCTTACATATTCGAGGTACCTACTGACTCACCTCAAGTTGTTTTTAAACAATCCCCATAGGTATTGCATCATTGTTGACATTTGAACAGCTGTTATGTAAGTAATTCAGTCATACATAACTTCGAGAACTTGGTAAAAATACTTTTAATTAAAACTGAATATTATGTTACGCAATACAATAATGTTTGTTGACCCTGGACTTTAAATAAGAAAATAAATATTTCGTAAAATAACAATGGCTACACTTGCATAGTGCGTATGGCAAGGGCTCTTCCAAACATGGCATGACCCTGCATTATTAGAAACACATATAATTCTAATAATATAATGTTTGTACTTTAAAAGAGACCATGTCCTCTGAATTTGCTTCGGCGTTTCTGCTCAGGGAACAGTGAACTAGGAAATACTGGCGTCATTTAGTTTTTAAAATATTGACCAAAAAATATGTATGTGTAAAAGTGTTATCCGAAGACAGGGAAGCGAAGGAAGATACTTAATACCATTCAATGAATATTTCATAAAACAGTCTTTCAATGGGATTATATGAACTTAGAGGGTTGTATTGATGATTTTAATCATTATTATTCTGTAAAACCATACTTGTTACGGTCGTGAATCATATTTTCATAAACATACGACCTGCAAACTGCAAAAAGAAAGCGTAAGATTTGTATTTTGCCGAATAACGGTGCCATTTCGTACGCGTTCCAAAGGACCGGGATCATGGTCCCGAGATTTGTAAAAGTTAAATAATAATCTTCTTGTACCATGCAGCTGATTTATTCTAGAACTTAGGTGAAGTGACCTAAAAGTGAGCTGTCATTCCATCTGATGCTAGGGATTGACAATAATGACAGCTTACTTTAAGCTCACTTCACACAAGTTATCATGGTGTGTTTTTTACAGAATTGCACACGTCAGCACTATTGTACCAACATGCATACAAATTCGCAAGACAGGTAAAAAGCACTGCCAATTCCATTTCCACGTCTTATATTTGTAGTCTGACAAAGCACTTTCATTCAATTGGTTTAATTAATCAGCTCTTCTTTAGTCATATCAAGTTGCCAAGTGCGTTATCATTGTTAGACTACTTTCTTATCAAAATATCGTCTGAACTATTTGGAGTTCACCCAGTACCGGGTACCTAGATAACATAACATCACGCCTTGTATCCCCGAATGGTTGGGCAGAAGTGTACCTATAGTACACCCACAAAATCCCATGTAATAGGGGGCGAGCCTATAGCCATCAACCGGGCACAAATCCAGATTTTGGGCTACTATTGAAAAATTCCACTTAATTCATCATCATTCATCATTTCAGCCGAAAGACGTCCACTGCTGGACATAGGCCTCCCCCAAAACTCCACTTAATTATTAGCGATTAATGTCCCGCTGCTGGGCCTTCATACTGTCTTTCCATCTCTCGATCTATCCAGAGCTACCAAGGACCAATCTATATTAAAAGAGTCCAACTCATCCTGCCAATTTGGCGTTTGGACCTGCCCCCATATTGTTTACCATAAGGACCTATTGTCGTAAAGGCCCATTGATCGTCTGACATGCGGCAGATGTGTCAAACCCAATTCCTTTTAAGCGTGGCTGCTGTTCGAGTGACATCAATTATTTTAGTAACGGAACGGATTGTTGTATTCTTAACCCGGTATACAAGTATAATACCCAGAATACTACCTTCCAAGGCTCTCTGGCCTGCGTAATGCATAATCAGACGTTTCTACTGCTGGAATATAGGCCTCTTCTCTTCGAGAAGGATTGGACCACCACCATACGGGCCCAGTTCGGGTTGTGCCAGCCCCGGATCTATGGGGGGGCAAGCCGGGGCCCATGCCCCGGGCGGCAAGTTCAGGGGGCGGCAAATTCAAGCTTGGCAGACGTATGGTCTTTGCGTTAATGATGAGTTGTAACGATATAACTCATCATAACGCAACTTTACCATTGAGACGTCCAGTACTTTAAGCACAAGTAAATTATTTTTCGCGAGTCGCATAGGCATAAGTCAACAACCACGTCAATCGCGCCCGCCCCGCGCGCAGGAATTGCAAACCGTGGCAACGCATGCATTCGCGGCGGCGTAAATAAATAGGGTAAACAGAGAAAGAGCAGCGCTCCCATCAGTCTCCTCAACGTTCTCTGCAAAATCGACGAGAGGCTTATTCATAAGCGTCTCAAAGCCTATGCCGAAGCAAAGGGGCTTATCCCTAACGAGCAGTTTGGTTTCCGAACCCAACACACCCACCGCATCGTAGAGCACAAAAGCGCTGGCTTCCAGCGTAGTGCGATGACGGGCGCGTTGTTCTTCGACATAGCAAAGGCTTTTGACAAAGTCTGGCACAATGGCTTATTATACAAGCTTTATCAACACGGTGTGCCTGACCGTCTCGTGCTCATCCTACGAGACTTTTTATAGAAACGCACATTCCGCAATCGCATCGAGGGTTCTCTCTCTTCCCCTCATCCCATTCGTGCCGGAGTCCCCCAGGGCTCGGTGATATCTCCCCTCATCTTCACGCTTTTCACCAGCGATATTCCGAAAAGTAAAAGGCCCAGTCGGCTCTATTTGCCGACGACACAGCCATTTACTCCACCGGTCGCTGTTAGGACGCTATCGCTCGTACTCTCCAAACCTCCGCAAACGTCTTAGGCGCTTGGTTCCGGAAATGGAGAATCGAGGTCAACCCCGACAAGAGCTAGGCGGTTCTCTTCTCGAAACTGCGAAGCTGCTTTCCCCCCTCCCCAGTCCAATCACTTTGTACGTTTTTTTTTTTGGATGGGAAATCGTCAAATGACTTCGCTCGCTCTGGGTGGAGCGGGAGTGCGTGTCAGACTTTTACTGACTAAACCCACCCGTGTTCCTTCAGTTGGCCATGTCCTAGGGTCACGGTGTCTCTTTTGAACAATCTCGCGACCCTGGCAACGGACCCCTTCAGTTCTTCTGCCGGCTTTGAGGCGCGCGTGGAAAACTACGCGCCGTCGACCCGAGCTTGGTGCTTACCGGGCGGCGAGCTACACATTGCTCGTCACCCGCAAGCTCGCGCCTACGGTGGCTGGGAGTCCGCTATCGACTCCCGACGCATCACTATGTACGGTAAGGCGGTCCCTTGGGCGAAGCAAGCCAAATACTTAGGTGTGATCCTCGACCACCACCTTACCTTCAGGGAGCACATATCGACGGCTCGTTTGCGCGTCGCATTCGCTCTTGGTAGACTCCACTTCATTCTAACCGCCCGTAGCAAATTGTCCCTTAGGTGCAAATTGGGTATCTACACCGTGGTGATACACCCTATCATGACTTATGCGTGCGTCGTCTTCGCGCACGCTAAGCCACACCACATCCATAGGAAGCAGACCCTCCAAAACCGTTTCCTTAGAAAGGTTACGGGAGCCCCCTTATATGTGCACCACCTAGATCTCAGAATGTTTCTTTGACTGTGGTGTGAAACACCCCAATCCCCTGATCGCGGCAGCCGCCCGCTACCCTCCCTCCCGTATTAGTACGATTCGCCGACCGCGGCATACTCTAACCCTTCTCCAGGAGAGTATTAAACTAACTATCACACTAAAGACACACCGCCGTCCTTCCGTCCTCGCCGCCCCGACCCTTGCTTGAGCCAGCCCGCGCCGCTGAGCGTGTAGCTTTAAATTCGCCCCTAAATAATAATCTTTCCGATCCAGCCCGTCCCTTGCTGCCCTCTACCAGCGATGCCTTAAGCCGAGGTCTGTACCCCACAGGGGGTGCCCTTAGCGAGTAGTCACTCTAGTTTTAGCCCTGACTGGAGATCTTAATTTATTAAGGTAGCCACAGGCAAGTCCGGTTAAGCAGCCGACAACCTCATAGGTTGACCTGCGAGATTTCATTTAAAAAAAAAAAACAGAGCAGCGCTAGATAGGTCCTTGTGGCATTCTATCTGTGAGGCCTATGTCCACCATTAGGTATCTGATGGCAGAAATAATGATAGTGATAAAGATAAAAATATGAACGGGCGGGGGCGGTATTATCAGTTTTTGCCCCGCCTCAAAAAAATTCAAGATCCGGGGCTGGGTTGTGCCCATGTCATTGGAATTTTTGGTTCTAAGAGTGAGTTGCACCAACTAACTTTAACCATAACCAATGCCTTGGTTCTGTCAAATCTCCGGTTAGGGGCCATATCCGTAAATTACATCACACAAATTTCATGATTTTTTGACCCCCACTCCCGTCCTTGTCACAACTGGTCACATTTGTGACACGGGGGCGGAGATTTGACAGCTGACAAGGTAAGTTAATTGGTGCAGCTCACACTAAGTGTGACTACTGACTTAGTTGGTGCAACTAATTTACGGATATGGCCCGTAGCCGGAGATTTGACAGAACCAAGGCATTTGTTATGGTTAAAGTTAGTTGGTGCAACTCACTCTAAGACATGCCGGTTTTTCCGATGTTAATTTAATATGCACAAGTTAAAGCACCTGACTTGGTTGGAACTTACGACCTCCAACTCGTAAGTCGCAGCCGTTACCATTGGGTCACCACTACTCTCCCCCTCTCTCTCTCTCTCTCTCTCTCTCAGGCCTACCTTTACTCAGTCAAAGAAAATTTCAATACCCAGAAACATGTTTAAAAACATTGAAATGACTGAAAATCAATCATGCACCTAACTTACCATGAATGTGACTAATAACTGAAATTCGTTACGAATTCCTGAGTCGATAACGTGAAAACTAACTAAGACATACTCGTATGAATAAAATGGTCACCTACCTATTAAAATTGTTTCACAATATGTATTGTACCGTCATTGAAAATTTGAAACAATACATTAATATTGCACCTGATTAAATGATAGAATTCTGACTCATTGAATTATATGGAAAAAAATATGACTAATTTATTTGGTGTAGGTAAAATCGTTGGAAAAACTCGTGCACTTTATTGTTTAATTGTAATCGGCTAACAATGGCATTTGTCACCTTTTTTTCTGTAAATAAAATGTCGACTACATACAAAAGTTGTGAAGCGTTGACCACAGGATTCTATAGCTTTCATTTCAAGTGACTACAATAAACTGGGGTTAGACCCATGATTTTATTTTTCCCGTTTTTTCTTATTTATGTTTCGATTGGTGTATTCCCTTTTTATTGTTTAGCTTGCTCTGAACTCGAGTCTGTAAAGATGCGCCTTGCCAAAATTTATTATGCTCCTTGGTTTTATTTGACCAAATTCCCTAAAAGACAGTCAAGATTCGTGAGCATGCTTCCATATTTAAAGTTTTCTCTCAAAGTACGAAAGCTAAGCTTATGGAATCCTAATGGTCTGCCAAAGGTCATCAGGTATCCACACAGGTGTATTAATGTCAATTAACTTTGCATTTAAGAATAACATTTTAGAAGTTGGTAATGAGGTGTCTCATTCGCAGGGCCTTGCTGCTAAATAACAACAGACACCCAGCTCGATCGATCAGGTTAAGCTACTCTTACCTCGGTCGGTCCGTGGATGGGTGACCATCTTTAAATACCAAGAGCCCTTCGAGCTCGAAGAACAGGATAAGCCGTTGGTCCCGTCTGTCATTCGTGGATCTTTGACAGTCGTTGCTGGTCGTCATAAGTCTGAAAATTTGACAACCAGTCTTACTAAGGGATATCGTGTTACCCAGTATCTGAATTGTGGACGTTAGATAGGCAGTCGCGCCTAATGCGTAAGTACGGTTGGACTGAAATTCGAGCCCAACTCAAAAATTGGGAAAGGTCTAGACAGAGGATGTGGTAATGAGGTGTCTAGTACCATAATATAGCTAATCCTGACAATACATGACACTATTGCTTACAAAGTGAATTATTAACCGTATGACGAATTCAATCTACATTTCTGTCTCGCCTCGACAAGGCAGTCTTAATAGTTATCGGTTGTCACGTAGCAAAATATGATCAAGAATAGACGCATGCCGGAAATAATATGTTGGCTCTTCGCGAGAAGCGCAGGAATGCAATTAAGATTATAACATTCAATTAATTTTGCATATTTAGAAATGTTACTTGTTGCTATCTGAAACGTGTTTATAACTATGCACCATCACACAAGCGAATGAACCCAGTAATACCTAATTTTATTCTATAAAGTTAGTGTAGTTTTTCATTATTTTATTGCATATAATTCAAAACGAGCCAATTACCATTGATCGAAGCAATTACCTTTTACTTATTTCTGGAGTTGTCGATTCGCTAACAAATAAATTGACTTCGTGCAAATCGCCTACAGAATGTCTCTCACAAACTTAGCTCCGCTTTCGTACAGTACTGCCAAAGTTTAGCATTAAATTAATAACTTGTGTGGAGAGTAATAAACGTTTTATAACTATATTTTTTTTAATACATCAATCTGTACAGTCATTTTATATAACAGTTTTACAATTTTCCCTTTCCAGAGCCAAAATCACAGACCCCATCGCGGTCCCCCTGAGCAACGGGGACACGTTCTACTCAGTCCCCCCTCCGAGCAGTGGAGCCATCCTGGTGAACATCCTGAACATCCTCAGTGGCTACAACTTCAACGCCTCCAGCATCAACACCACGGAAGACAAAATTCTCACGTACCACAGGATCATTGAGGCCTTCAAGTATGCGTACGCGACTAGGACGAAGCTGGGAGATTTGGATTTCTTGGATTTATCTGAGGTTGGTTGATCTTCATTTCTAGACGGTCAGCTATTTAACAAGTCTTTGAACTTATGAAACCAAGTAGCAAAAGGATATGTCTATTCGAAAAAAAATGAAGTTTTTTAAATAGATAAGAGTTTTTTTGTTGATAGGGCAGACGATCCTGTAAAGACATTACGAAACCGGTTACCAAATAGTCAAGTTCTACTAATATGCAATTACTATTTGTATGCTATGATATTCACCGAAAATTCTGTTTGACATATACATAAGGTAAACCCACTTTTTCATAAACTTATATGATATATTTTTTTATCATAATTTTTCTCTATTGAATCAATGTGGACTTTAAAAAGCTCGCAGGTTACGGCTAATTCCTTCTAAATTGATTAAAATACTGCTAAGTATTTTAATAACTATACTAATACTGATCGGGATATTGCTTTAACGAACGATATTCGATTCAATTAATCGTTCACAAAACATGCAAAGAATAATTACTGTGTCGTTTGTTTCGTGGTTGCAAGCGAAAATGCTGAACTTCTGAAGTCCGGGGTTCCATCCTAAATCAGACAATGTTACTATGTTTTCCCACCATTTCTCAATAGCTCTCCGAAGTCTGGATTTTTGCCAGTTAATAGGCTTGACCACTGGTACATGTGATGAGGCGGAAAGAGCTGTCAATAATATTTTATGTCACGCCAATTAAAATTCAGTTTGGTAAAATTGCGTCGCAAAATATTTATCACCGAACTAATATTTATTTATATCATTTCTAATTAAGTAATAATAACAAATGAGGAAGTTATTTGCAAAACAGCTCGATTATGAAATAGGTAGAATTGGCAATTGATAATAATTTATTTAAGTACCTATATTGATACGTAATATTAGAACATAAATAACTTCGGCCTTTTGACACGAGTTTATCTTACAATGGCGGGTAGTTGTCAGTTACCGTTCTTCTATAATAGTACTAGCTACTACTTACAGTTCTTTAACAGTTATTTTAACTCTGAGACCTACCCCAGCAGCAATCTATTAGCAACAATAATAAAGATTACTTTATTTTTGACAATGATACAAAACCAAAGATAAAAACATTTCTGTGAACTCACTGTGGGATTTGAGAAAGTTGCATTGAGAAGAAATTCAGTAAACCTCAGCAATCATTGGAGACGCTTCATAAAAATAAATGAACCGAACTTTGAGATCCCAAAACGCAATAATCTCTCCCTTAACTTGTGTCAAATACTTTTGTTTTTTGTGTTTCTAAAAGTACCTAATATTTGCTTTTCTCCAGTTAATCCGCAGCGTGACGACTCCTGAATACGGCACGGAGGTGCGTCTCCGCATCAATGACACAGCGACCAGTAACGACACCGCTACCTACGGTGCCGAGACCTACAACCAGCCTGATGCTGGGACAGCTCACATCTCTATTATCGCCGCCAATGGCGATGCTGTTTCGGTTACCAGTTCCATCAATTTTTAGTAAGTTTTGCCAACAGTACTACACCAAAGGCCTAGACAATATGACATTATATCAGCAATAACGTTGATTGTCCATTGTCCTTAAGTCAACATATCCATTGTTGACTCGTCAAAAATTGATTATTACCGAAAAGCTTATCGCTCATTTGGAGCGACAGTGACACAACTGCAAAAAATACGAAACTGACTTAATTACACCAAAATTATCTGCCTAATAATCTACGATAGGTATGAAAATGTCACATTTGTAAGTTCAAAAAACGTCCGCTAGAGAACGAAAAGACGTTGTTGAAATATTCCATTTTGCTAATTAGAATCGAAGCTATAAAGATGCAATTGTACTTTATGACACTATTAACTTGAAATTAAAATAGTTTTGTGGATACAATGACGTATCATACAATTGCCCCGTTGTTCCACCAAACATTTGGTAATTTTTTTTGACGTAAATATAATTACGCCAATATCGTCCTCAAATACTCTACTAACAATAACAATTATGACTAATTGTAATAATTTGATATCAAATATAACCCGCTAATATTATTATTATTTGCTATACATTTTTAGCCATTAAAATGGGAAGCCGAGCACGAATGTGACTCAAACTTTGTGAGCAAGAATATTCAAAGTTTGATCTATTGCTTCAAAAACCGTTATTTCTATTTCAAATGGAAAATAAAACATTACATGCATATAGTTTTTGTTTAATGCTGTTTTCCGAGTTTTAACGTTTCTTTACTAATTTTCAGAGATAATATCTGCAGAAAAAAAAACATTGTTCCCAGATGCTATTCTGGATTTTACGAAAGCTTGTTTTAAGCAACTTGAGTGCCAATTTTTACTGTTGTCATTTAGTTTATTTTATTTTATATTGTAAGTCACAAGTCACTTGAGTACTTAAAAACGATAATGAAACTGAAATGTTAAAAATTGTTCTAACGTTACGTATACACGTAAGTCTAACTTTTAAGAATAACTTTTTGGATGTGCATGGTTATAGATTTTAAGAATATTGTAGTAAACATCTGTGATATTTCTGTGCCATGAAGATAAATCAATCAAAATCAAAACTCATTTATTCAAACTAGGCTGAGAGTCAGCACTTTTTGAACGTCAAAGTCACATAAGACAGTCCCCCAAAACGCCCGCCCTTCACCACTTCTTTGTAGTGATTTAGCTAGGAAGAAGAAGTGGCGCAACCAACAAGTTATTAAGACAGATTAAAAAAAAAAACAAATTTTGTATCCTATTTTATTTAAATTTATTGGTGGATTGTTCCTATTAAAGTGTAAATTAAGATAAAGCTTCGCGACATTGTAACCATGGTAACACCATTATTAAATTCATAATAAGGGCCATATCTATGTCGCCACTAACTTTCATTGTTATTTTTTAGTGAAATAAAACAAATTGTGTTGATTAATCGAAATTGCTTTCATTTTATAAGAGACAACAAAGGTCATAACTACTCGAAATTTCTTTACCTTGGGTAACAACGACGCAATTGTAAGTCTTAAAATGGAAATATATTTTTTTCTCATAGATATGGATTGATTAATATAAAAGACATGAATCTATTTTCAAGCCCAGGGTTCAAACTACAAAAATAAAATATAGAGATATTCATTAGCTGTAAGAACAGTTCAGAATCTTCATGTGTGTTACGAAAAAATCTTAAAACTGGCGTAGTGTAAAATTTACAAATTTGCAGTTGTGTCACTGTCGCTCCAAATGAGCGTTATGTCAATCCTGTTGAAAGTCGTCCAATAAATATACTTTGAAAGCGATTGGCACTCGTCTAGGGTCTCACGTATTCTATAACAGTACAGGTTTGGGTAGAAAACTCTATGCCCTATGCAATGTTCTCAAATATTACTTTACTGGGAATGCCTATTTCAAACTACGTGCAGAGTGATGGAGTCTAAAGATTAAGTTTTAGCTCTTTTTCTCTGGTATGAGTAAAAATAATCGCCAATCACCTAGCCAGCTTCAGTCAGAGGGACTGACTGACTGTTATTATGTTAAATAACTGTATGCAAACAGAAATAGAACACATCGGAATCCACAGTCAAAAGCATAAGCCTGTTCGTTAAACAAACTTTATTCATAATCACAAACATTCTATCTTACAGCTACGGCGCCGGCTTCTCGACCCTCAAGACGGGCATCATAATGAACAACGTGATGGATGATTTCTCCTCCCCTGGCATTACCAACTTTTTCGGGCTGAAGCCTTCTCCCGCGAACTTCATCGCACCGCACAAACGACCCATGTCTTCTATGAGTCCCAGCATCATTGTGGATAGGAATGGAAATGCCAAACTCGTGATTGGGGCCTCTGGAGGAACTAAGATTACCACTTCTGTGGCTTTGGTAAGTTCAAAACGAGACTGATCGAAGATTTTTCTACTATAAGACCAACTCAGCCACCCATTTGGTCACCTAATTACAAATCAAGTTCAATGTTGAAAAGGAGGTAACCTACTCTTAAATATTGCAACTTCCAAATCTGCCTTAAATAACTTTATAACAATCCATAAATTCGTTTCCAGGTGACAATACGCAAGCTATGGTTCGATCAGTCAATAAAGGAAGCCGTGGACGAGCCTCGGATCCACCATCAGATCACTCCGATGCACGTCGAATATGAATTTGGAGTTACAGATGTAAGAAACCCACATTATTTACGTTAAGCATTAAGTTTAAGGAAGATTCTTTAGAAAGTATTTTTGGTAGCCTTTTCTCTACTTTAATCAACGTCATTTATCGTTAGTCAAGAATATTCTTTGGCTAACGTTTAGTCTTCTATGTTCTCCGCACCAAGGGCCTCTTGGTAATCGAAATCCTGATTACGGCGAAGCCCTACTCGTGGCCCATTGAACTTTGTTTTACTATCACACGAAACTCCAGAAATAATTTAGCTCACAACCTGCCAAAGGAAGTGTCAAAACTTCTGCCACATAGATTGATAATCAAAGTAATCAATAGTGTAGATAGAGATGAATAACTAGAGTGCTACATGTGTAGTTCACTTGGGAAAGAAGCCTTTGAAAAGGAATTTGATCCTGACAAAACCAACACTAAAAATGTATGTCCGCCATGACTGACATGACGAGTTATTTTTGCGACCATGATCCTCCATCGTTCTTGTCACGGGAGAAGGTGCCCCTGTGTCAGCGCACACACTTGTGTACTATAAGAGAGAGTTTGGCTGAGATTGGCTGCCGTGGCCGAAATACGGTCTAGGACTATAATAATAATAATAATAATAATAAAACATTTATTATCAGGTTACAATGACCCATAGATATATACCTTACAAACTAACATACATAAGTATAATACAAAACTTGTGTTAATAATTAAATCTTAAACTATGTTAGTAACACTTCACTTCACTAGCTTGTCCTATATCTACACGGTGTGGTCTTTGGTTGCAAACCTGTGAAATTCCTCAAATTTTTGTAAAAAAAGAATCTAACATTTCCCTTCGAAACAATAAATCTCGAAGGGAACTTTAAATTCCTTTTTCCTGGATCAGCCTCTGTACCTGTAACTAACGTAAATTCTTTATTTCCACAGGACATAGTGAAAGGTCTTCAAGCGAAAGGACACGGGATGGTACGGTACAGAAGCAGAGGTTCAATAATCTGCGCACTCTTTAGAAATAAAACCGCGATCTACGCCAACGCGGACTTCAGAAAGGGCGGCGATGTGGCCGGCATGGACTGATATCTCTGTGCCTAATTAAATAATAAGTATTACTATATTTATGTCGTGAACGAAATTTTAATTTGAATCTGATAGAAATAAGGTTACAAATGAGTTAATGAAAAAATTCGAACATGTTTCGTGGGTTTTTGCGGGTTGAGCAAGTATGTCATCTTATGGGGGCCATGTTTCGACAACAAACCTTTGTAGGCTGACATGATGATTATAAAATTCCAGCCTGAATTGATTCATGAGTCATGCTCCCATTTTTTCAGTACAACAATAGGATGTGTAACACAAAGCATGGAGTCTCTCCTTGGCGGCATGTGCTAGAAGGCCTTCCAACTCTACGTCTTCCAGTACGCGATCACCACTCCAGAACCTTTCGGCCCCATCGGCCATCTGTTCCCTGTTCTGTGCCACTTTAGTTTAGCAATTCTTCAAGCTATGTCGGTTGCCTTGGTTCTCTGATCTCTTCATTCCTGATTCGATTTCGCAGGGAAATTCCAAGAACAGCCCTCTCCATTGGGTGACTTTTGAGTCTTAGAAGACTCAAAAGTCACCCAATGGAGAGGGCTGTTGTGAGCGAACCAACCCTACTCCCGATTAATTAAATCTTTCGGACATACAACAATATTTTTGATAACTGTAAAGTTGTGTTGTCATTTATTCTTAATTTGGGCCTAAAATGTAATTCCGGAAACGCCCGTAACATTGGCCGAAGCTACAGATTTCATGAACCTTAGGGAGTAGACCCTCAGAAGTAAGCGCACAACGCACATTTGGTGCCACGAATTTTATAAGTACTGCCATCTCTAGATGCTGCCGGCGATTCCGTGCTCTGTGGTGTGTAATCATGTACCTACGTGGCATGTGTCAAAAGCCGTCATTGGTCCATTCAAGGAGTCGTTCGAAACCTGCCAATCACAGTCCATAGTTACTTTCTTTCGCTTGATTTTAATGTAAGGGTAACGTGTGGGGTCCCACAACGTAGTCTCGAAGTATTAACGTAAAATTTGGCGATACAATAAAAGTAGGCATTAAGGAACTTATTACAAGAAAAATGTGATAGTAAGTAAACGATAGAATAGATAGGATATGAAATGTATTACAGCCATCTTTCTAAAAAAAAGCTATTGTTTATGATATCAGAACACATGACAACATGAATTGATAAATGCATTTATGTTACAATATTCAACGATGTTAATGATTATTATACGACCAGCAATAATTTTGGAATAAATGGGCTAACTACTTAATGAATGTAAGTAAAATTAAATGAAAGCATTTCAAATTGGTAGGTATCTCTGTAAACTATTGTTTGTTAATTTAGTTTCAATAATTATGGAATAATTATTGCAAAATATGTAAGTAACCAGAATGCAACGTTAAAAGTATCTGATAGTTACCTACTTGTTATTGCAAAATTCCTACGTAGTCATCGCGCCACACATGATAATATTTGATATCAAGTACTCAATCAAGTTATTATTCAATTAATGAATGGCATTAGGTAATTTTAGAAAAAAATTCTCGATTTTATTTCAATTTCATTAAAAATTATGTCAACTTTTTAATTAGGTACACTACTTTTTAATCTACCCCTCTCATTTGGGGGCTACTTAGCACAAACTTTAGATAATTTTCTCTTTTTATATATAACCTGCTAAGTATATATTTTTATTCCCTAGCCACGCTGCATTTATAACGGCCAACAAAATATCTTGTGAAAATGTCGGAAATTTCATTAAAAAACATGTAGACATTCCTATTTCAAAAAGAAGATGAAATTATGTAGCTATGTATTACATATGTTTATCATAACTACTCCACCAACATAGCCAGCCAACTGTCAAGCCTGAAAAGTTAACAGTTTTTCAAGCCTGACAGTTTGGATAACTGACAGTTTTTCAACCATTAATAATGGCGTATTGGAAATATTAGTAAATAATTGAACTGGGAGTGAACTGATTACTTAGACATAAAATGGTCACAAACTAGTGTTTGTAAAATAAACTTTTAAATGTTATTAAATGATTTTTATTTACCCACCCCTGAAAGCAAAAATATGATTCCTATTCCTATCT
The DNA here is from genome assembly GCA_932294355.1 of Aporophyla lueneburgensis. Lineage (NCBI taxonomy): Eukaryota > Metazoa > Arthropoda > Insecta > Lepidoptera > Noctuidae > Aporophyla > Aporophyla lueneburgensis. The sequence continues at coordinate 10,047,428 of OW028744.1, forward strand.
ATGATAGCAAGTAGGCTGGATAGTGAGTTTATGAACCACTGCTGCAAGGTTTCAGCTGGGCCTGTCACCTTGCAGCAGTGATATCATAATCTGTTTCTGTTTTTGTCTTTGTAAGTGTGTTACTAACATAGTTTGTAAGCACATTGTTACGAACACTATGAGTCTTGTTGCTCGAAGTAAATGATTAAATAAAATAAATAAAAAAATCCAGTCGGTGTCGTGGGACGCCAGCATAGCTATCCAGAACTATTCGATGCTTCCGGACCGTCATTTAAACGCTGTTCAGAAATCTACAGCCGAAAATTTTGTCAGTTTTAATCAAACAGAGGACAGCTATTATTCCAACAGCTGTTTGGCATCGGGGGCAAGGCTAATCATGTTATCGAAGTAATTTTCGATACGATAGCCTGGCGAATCCTTGTAGCTAAATATGTATTTTATTGGTTTCCTTATTAAATCTAGGGGAAGTTTCTGAGCGATGACTTTAAAAATAATAATTAAAACAATGAAGACCATTCAAGAAAAAAAATATATTTTATTTTGCATTGTAATTGCATTGCATGATGCTTAGATTTACATACTTAAATAGTTAGTTATTTACAGATGATAAACCAAGTAAAAAAAATAACAACAAAATAACAATAACGAAAATAAAAATCTTAGCACCTAAATCTAAGCATTGCATCTTAGACAAGCTTTTAAATGTACTTACTTCTACCGCGTCTAGAATATAATTTACAAATAGATAAACATTGAATTATTTGTAAACATCAATACATTATTAGTAGAAATAGATGTAGGTATGTGTATCAACACTAATTGTGTTTTAATGATATACCATGGATAACTAGGTATCTACCAACAGTTCATGACATTTATAGAGTATAAGACGTCCATTTATTCTATTACATTTTTATTTATGGAATGTTTACAGAATGATCGACCAATTCTATCCATGTCTTATGATATTACAGAGAAATGTGTGAGGAAAAACAAAATAAAAATTATAGGTACTGTGAACTTGTTGACGAATATTAAAACATTGAAACAAACAGAGATAGTAATAATATAGTTAGAATAATCTAATACAAAGATAATATATTACTATGTAATAAAGGCCTGAAGAGCACGTTTGTTTAAAATTGTATGATAGAAATTACAATTTTTGCATTTGATAGCTGAATTTTTGAGGAAGGTTATCTGTGGTGACACTAACATTAATATTTTAGAAAATAATTCAAATACCTACCAGTACATAATAACATTTGTTTCAATGATAAATGTTTTTATTTCTGTAAGTAGGTATGTACAAACACTTTTACACGTTAATGATATCATTCAATTTGATAAAAGTGAGTTGTAGAACCAACCCGAACAACTACGACTACTGCTACGTTTGTATTGATTAAACATTGGCTACGACACTGAGGTGCCGAGCAAAATGAAAAAGTGATAAAGGACGCTACGGAAAAACGAACTCAACTACGGTAAATAACGCAATGAATGTTGATGAAAACTGTCAAAAATGATTACCATTGCCACAGTTAGTATGTTACTGAAATATCCCGCAGGACGTTTAGAAATGTTGGACTAAGATGAAGGAATCTGGGACTCAAGGTGATAAACCACATCAGCAAATTGACTGAATGGAATGAAAGTGGGATTTTAGTTTAGATGGGAAAACCGGGACGGACGGGACGTCTGCCGGAGGCTCTACACGGGGGTCGTGCGGTCCATGGCCCTCTACGGGGCACCGGTGTGGGCGCCCTCATTGAGGCTGCGCCCAGCGCGCCGGTTGAGTGCGGCCCAGAGGGTCATGGCCATTCGGTTAATCCGGGGATACCGCACGGTCTCCTGCGAGGCGGCGAGCCTCCTTGCCGGAGTGCCGCCATGGGATCTGGAGGCAAAGGTCCTCGCGCACATGTGGGAGTGGCGCGAGGAGGCGAAACGCCGGGGCGAAACTCCGCTGCCGCGACAAATCGCGGCTCGGCGGACAGAGCTCCGGTGTGATCTCATGGCGACATGGCGGGTACGACTGTCGCAACCTAGTTCTGGGCACGCCACAATTGCGGCGGTAAGTCCCCTCTTTGAGGAGTGGATAGAGAGGCGTCACGGCGTCCTCAACTTCCGCCTGACACAGGTTCTCACCGGGCATGGGTGCTTCGGTGGGTTCCTGTTCAGGATAAAGCGGGAGGATACGTCCGGGTGTTTCCATTGCGAGGATCGTCTGGAGGACACGGTGGAGCATACGGTGGAGGTGTGCCCTGCCTGGGCGGAGCACCGCCGTGTCCTCGTGGAGGCGATCGGCGGCGGCGACCTCTCGCGTCCGGCCCTGGTGCGAGCCATGGTACGGAGCGAGAGGGAATGGGAAGCCGTCACCTCCTTCTGCGAAGCAGTAATGCTCGCGAAGGAGGAGGCGGGGCGCGTGAGGGAGTAGCAGTCTCTGCGCCCTCACGTCCCAAGCCGCCGCAGGAGGAGACGCCCCGGGCGTCGGGAGTCGATTGCGGACTCCCGGCCACCGTAGGCGCGAGCTTGCGGGTGGCGAGCAATGGGTAGCTCGCCGCCCGGTAAGGACCAAGCTCGAGTCGACGGCGCGCAGTGTTCCACGCGCGCCTCAAAGAGATGTCAGCAGCAGTGTAGGGGTCTACTAGGACCGATGCCTGCCGGGGTCGCGTGATTGTTCGAAAGAGATACCGTGACCGTGGCACATGGGCAACTGATGAAACACGGGTGGGTTTTAGTCAGTAAAAGTCTGACACGCCCTCCCGCTCCGCCCAGAGCGGGAGAAGTCATTTGATGATTTCCCATCCCGAAAAAAAAAAATTAAAAAAAAGGACGGGACGTGACTGGCAGATAGCTGATGTAAAAAGGAGTAACTTAGGCTACTTTTATTTTAGAAAAAATCTTTTATTTTAGAAAAATACCTGCGTTAATTTCCGATATCCACGCGGGCGAAGCCGCGGGCAAAAGCTAGTCCATACTGGTCCGAATTGAAAAAATCTGTTTGTGTTGGGTAGCCTATTTATTAAGGACGGCTATATAGAATTACACTACGATCAAAAGGAGCTGAACAGCAATGAAAAATTGACGAAAACTGGCAGGCAATTTGATGCGACGACAAGGGTCAGGAGAAAAATTTGACGCAGACGAAGTCGCGGGCAGAGGCTAGTTATGGATAACAAAGGCTACTGTGAGGTTTATTTACACAAAATAAACCTATTATCAAAACACAAACGGACACAATAACAAGTCACAATATCATTTTAAAGGAACCGAAATCATAAATACACGTGTTAACCACCACACTGTGGCGAACATCTAAGATATTAATCATAAAATTAAACTTACTGCTTAATGGGTTCCTACATAAACAGCGGTGACATTGAACATTTGATTAAATGACAAAAAGAAAAGCTATGAAATAAAAAAAGACTTAACACTGAATTTGTAATATCATTTAAATCATACAATAGATTGAGCACATCTGAACACCTCCTAATATAACGAATATTTAAATAATCCGAACATTATTTATATGGTATAACTCTTCCATTTTAATTTTAACGAAAGTTTGTGTGACAAAACCAATTATGATATATTAAAAATAGAATCAATAGTTCGTTAACACTATATTTGGCCAAGATATTTTATTTTCATCTTTAAAAGTCACCAATTAAAGAGGCGAGGCGCCGTTTTCGCATTTGTGTGCAACGGCCCCAGTAGTCAAAATAGGACTTGACCAGTTTTTTTTCGCGTCGCTATAATGGCAACACGTCCCTCATAGCTTCGACTGGGGTGACCAGCTTCGTGGAACCGATTAGAACTGTGTTGTCAATACCGCTGGTGATCACGCTGCGATGTAAGCGTTTGCATTCCTCGGCCGTGATGCCGCCGACAACAAAGATGATTATGGTGGGGTTGTCTAGCGGATGATTTGTATTTCTCAGCTTTTTGCTTGTTAAAATACTGTGAAATAAACAAAAATATAATTTAAAACTATATCTAAAGAAATTGTTGACTCTACTCACCAATAGATGGCGCTTATTCAATTAATTCATTTATTCGCCAGTAGATGGCGGTATACTAAACAGTTCGGCTTTCTAAGCTTGTTTAACATTATTTTTCTTACTTGAGTCCGCTTCTTAGAAAATCCTTGATGCTGTCGTTCCTGTGTTTGAGATCGGTCATGTTGGGTCGGTTTGTATCAACTAAGTCGTCTACTAACTGCTGAAGGACGCCTCGGTACTCGTGACCAACTCCCGTCTCGCACGGCTTCAGTACAGAGTTATATCTGCAAAAATAAAATAACAATTAAAAGCATACTGATAATGTAGGACAATTATTCATTGTTGCGAAAGACTGCAAAATTGGCTGACTCACTACTAAACGAGTTCGCTGCTTAGTTTATCAATAAATTAAAATATTTGTACTGTTTACAAAATATACGCAGTAGTCAAATAATACTTGTAAATCAGCACGACAGTAATTCCCGAGGAGTTAGGCAGAGGTACACCTATAGTACACACTAGTTTAAGTCACATGTAATAGGGGGCGAGTCAATTGCCATCAACTGGGCAGTCCAGACTCCAGGTTATTACTGAAAAATCCCTAATGGAAACAATAACTCTTTGCCTAACCTGGGAATCGAACCCAGGGCCTGATTCTCCCTGCCAGGGTCGCGGATTAATTCGAAAGAGTTACCGTGGCTCTGGCACAGGTAACTGAAGGAAAATTGGTGGGTTTTAGTCAGTAACAGTCTGACACGTCCTCCCGCTCCGCCCAGAGTGGGAGAAGTCATCTGATGATGAACCAACGAGACAATCAAGTGCATGAAATAATTTGAACTAGAACTTACTAACAAACAGAGCTTATAAACAGTTGGTCAAAGCAGCCAATATTTAAAGAACTTAAAAGCACACTCACTTATGCAGCACCCTCCTCATCTGAGAGATATCCTTCAACTGGGACATTACCCTCTTAGACGCCGCATCACAGTCCTCAGGTGTGACCATGATTCCCGTCTCCTCTTTCTTCTGGTACAGACTATTATGGTCTTCGAATATGGCAACACTTAAAGTTTCAGTGAGACTGTCCTCGTGTTGTTTGGAGAACGATACTTCCGTGCCTATTAGAGAGTAGACGTGGATGAGCAGGGCTAGGAGACTTTCCAGGGGTAAGTTTCTGTCCTTGCGAGTTTGTATTAGGTGGGTGATCTGCAAGAGAAAAAATAAAATGTAATAGTATTATTTTAGAAATGTTATTATTATAGAGGAAAAATAAAAGTACGATGAACTAATTGTTGGGTTCTTAACGTCATCTTCTAGCGGAGTAATTACGTAACACAGTTCAACAACATTCATTGCTTCATTATTTATGTTGAGCAGACGAATTTTTGGAATATAGAAAGCAATGGAATAGTAATATCCGTCAAAATGATTAATAGTGTACGAGTATTACGCAAACAGGGCGCAGGGTGCCAAAACTTTTTTAGTTATTATTATGAGTGTAAGTTTGTGTTGTTCAGAATTAAAACTAAATGTTTATTTATGTAAGTAGATCTTATAAGAAGACACTTGTATATGTCAATATTTTATTGTTCAATATTTTAAGTTTTTAAAATATTGATATATATATAGATGGCGCCGGCATTTCTTGGCAGACTGTTCCCTGAGAAGCCGAAACAAACTCAGACGTCATGGTCTCTTTTAAAGTTCAAACATCATATTATTAGAATTTTATGTGAGTCTAACACTGCAGAGCCATGTTTGGAAGAGCCTTTTGGAGAAAGAACCATTGCACCTCTGAGCTGACTCGTCCCAACAGACGGCATGTTTATATCAGTGGAAAAACTTTTTACCAAAAAAATTTAACCCCCAAAAAAACTAAAAAACATAATAAAACTTAAAATTTTGAGTCGGCGCTTTGAGTGATGTTTGTTGTTTGATTTTTCAGCGCCGACTCAACATTTTAATGTTTATTATTTTTTGCTTTTCAGTTTTTTCAGCGGCTTTAATGTACTAATAATACTTGGCAAGGTACACCCTATCCAATAAGAAAAGAATTATCAAAATCGGATCATCTGTATAAAGTTATGCGTGGTTATACATTATAATCAGTGAATGAACAATCAATCATTCCCTGTGTTCCGACCTTTAGGGTTCGATTTTGTTTTCGAAATTTATATGGGACCACCTTCTTCACCTTATACCCTTTCCAATCAAAAAAGAATGATCACAATCGGATTACTATGTAAAAAGTTATGCGTGATCATACATTTAAAAAAAAATACGCGTCGAATTGAGAACCTCCTCAATTTATTTCGCCGGTTAAAAACGATGTCTTGAGAAACTACTTGTAGACGATGTTTACAAAGACTCGCTCGATTTTTTTGCTACTTGAGCAGAATAGATAACGTTACCGACGAGAGAAAAAGGAAAACCTGAGTATTGGCTATGATCGCACGAGCAAACGATGCGATTCTGTCGCACGACAAGATTGTACACGTAAATATATTTACGACTGTCCTAATTATAGCTCGCAAGTCATCCCGCGAGGATGAATCTTATATCTTTATACGAGCAATTCTTGTATATATACATATATAATCTGAATCTCGGAAACGGCTCTAACGATTTTCATGAGATTTAGTATACAGGGGGTTTCGGGGACGATAAATCGATCTAGCTAAGATTCATTTTTAGAAAATGTCGTTTTATTCGTGTTTTCAATAATCAACTTTAAACTTATGTTTTTTTTTTTATTGGAGGCAAAATAACAAAATGTAATTTGTATTTTAATATAATTTCTATAAAACTCAATTTACCAAAAAAATAAATGTGCCGAGCACAGCTCGGGCACCCAGGTACTGTTTGATAACCTTTCACCAAAACTAACCTGGATTAATACATAGGGTACTTTTTATTCCGGTAGGACCTTCCCGTGGGATAATTTCCGACCTACACGCGGGTGAAGCTGCTAGCAAAAGCTAGTATTTTGAATGTGAAAGTTGATGTTTAGATGTTTTGTTACTCAATCATGCAAAAACGGCCAAACGGATTTGAATAAAATTTGGCACACAGATAGTTTATAACCTGGATTAATGGATAGGGTACTTTTTTATTCCGATGGTACCTTCCCGTGGTATAAATTAGACGTCGACTCGGGCGACGTCGCTGGTTAAAACTAGTGCTTAAATAACGATCTTGCGAAGGGTTTCATCTCGCGGTCTTGTATTCCCAGCACATCGAAAAGACAGACTGTTCGATTATCAAGTCTCGGTGCTAAGCGTTACGTTGAAGATTCAAAATCCTGCCACAATTTTATTACGTGGTCTAAGATAACACGCTGAGAATTGTACAGAATAGATACTTGTTCTAAAGTTGTATAAGTTACCTGATACAGCACACTAGTAGAGTCCCGACTGGCAGCAAGGTTCTGAAGCACCTGCTTCTCTAAACTCATGAGCAGTTCCTGCTGAGCTCGCTTCGGAGACTTCAATGTTTGTACCACTGCTAACGCTTGCTGTAACACGCCCAGGTGTTTGCCGATTACGTCGTAATTACCTGCAAACAGTGCATATTAATTTTGTTACTATCATAAATTAGAATCATTTACTTTGTCCGTGTGTTGCCGGACGTATAGAATAGCACCACCCCAGTTCTCCCCATGGGTGTCGTAAAAGGCGACTAAGGGACTTACTAGAAAATAGACAGCAGCGTTCTCTGTACATTTTACCACCATACTGCGATCGCCAACCCGCCTACCAAGCGTGGCGATTATGGCAAACCCCCGAAATTGAAGGAGGCATATGTTCAGCAGTGGACGTTTTTCGGCTGAAATGATTTACTTTGCTGTGTTTGTTTTTTTTATATTAGTTTACACTTTCTCGAATATATTTTGTCAACTCTGTTTATTTCGTAAAAATTGTTTACTTTAACTGTTACCAATAAAAATGCTTACATTATGATATGCCAGCAGGTTTTGAATATTACATTATTCATGTGAACTAGACCAGTATATGCATTCCGCAGTTGATGTATCAACTGCAGAATATTGATGACAAAACGACGAAGCAAAAATATTATTGTAGGGCACTCTCTTTGCCTCGAATTACGTTGATACATTTTCTCTAAAACCTACTAGTACGAGGCATGCCTTTTAAGAGTTGTCGTTTGAAGAAAAAAACACAACTAGAACCTTTTAGTGCTCTTTATTGTTTTTCAAAGTATTCACCACGTAGCTTAAAGCCTCGTCCCCACTAGGAACATTTGTCGAGCGACATGTGTCCCCGGAGACATCGGGCGATGTCGCCCTACATCGCCCCACGTGTCTCCGGAAGAGCTAGTGTTGTACAGTGCGGCTTATATAATGATGAATGCATCAATAACAAAAAAAAAGAGAAGATGGTGGATCAAACAGTACTTGCGAAACAAAACAAGTGTATTTAATGATTTCAGTGTTCTAGACAGCTCATTTCATAATTTTACTCGGATGTCATCAACAGACTTTGAAATACTCTTGTGTAAAATATCCCCATCAATATCTAAACAGAAAACTAGATTCCGTGATCCCGTGGATGCTATAATTAGACTTGCTGTTACGTTAAGGTACCTAGCAAGTGGTGATTCTTACACGTCCTTATCATACACTTTTATAATTATTCAAATACTCATAGGAGCGATATAGTTCAATAAGTCGCAGCACTACGTCGTTCGACCACATTTTCGCAGGTTGCACGCACGTCCACACTCTATCACTACTCTTCATCGACTGTGCGACAAGGAACAGTTTCAACAATGTCGCCGCGATGTCATCCGACGTCGCCCGACATCGCCCGATGTCACCGGGGACACATGTCGCTCGACAAATGTTCCTAGTGGGGACGACGCTATACACTTTTCTATTCGCTCAAACCAGTTATTATAACATTTATTCCACTCTGAAGTAGGGGTGTTCAAAATGGCTGACTTGAAAGCGTCGACTGCTTCTTCACCGGACTGGAACCTTTGACCACGAAGACTTTTCTTAATTTTAGGAAATGTAAAGAAATCGTTAGGGCTTAGGTCAGGACTGTATGGAGGATGGTCAAGAATTTCTACTTTTTCCTGCTTCAATTCTCAATCGTTTGACGAGCGCTGTGTGAGCTTGCGTTGTCGTGGTTCAGGATGATGCGTCGCTATGAGTTAGATTGTCGAAGTTCGGCGATGACTTGTGGTAAACAAACTGTGATATACCACTCTGCATTAACCGTTCTACGATCTTCAAGTGCAATAGTCGCAACATGACCGGTTTTTCCAACAAACGTGGCCACCATCTTCTTTGAAGTGTTTCGAGAACGAACAACTTTAGTGTGCTTTGGCTCGTCTTGAAAGACCCAGATTGTAGATTGTTGTTTGGAATCAGGATCGTAGGCATAGATCCAAGATTCGTCACCACTGATGATGTTGTAGGCGTGATTTGACTCTCCTCGGTTGAACCTTTGCAGGGTTTTCTTACACCATCTGACGCGGGCCGCCTTGTGATCGTCGGAAAGCAAATGCGGTATCCAACAGCAAACTAGCTTTCTCACACCAAGCGCTTCATGCAAGATCTTCTGCATGGTTGTCCCTGAGATGCCTAATAGAGCCTCTATCTCTCGATACGTCATATGACGATCTTCGAGAATTAGTTGTCTCACAGCAATGATGTTATCTTCAGTGAAGGCGGATTTTGGGCGTCCTTCGCGAGATTTGTCACTAACACTAGTATGTCCACGCTGAAATTCTAAAAACCAGCGTTCGACAGTCCGCAGACATGGGGCTTCATCACTGAACACAGATGTTAGCTCTTCAAAACACTGACGCCGTGTCAGGCCTCTTCTAAAGTTGTAGAAAATTATTGCACGAACATTTTCCTTACAAAGATTCATTTTCCTACGTAACCTGACAGATTCCAATCGACGCTGTGACTAAACAATAGCATTAATCCTAATACTTTCAACTGATTTGAGATTCAAAATTTAAACACATTCGAATATAGAACAGTTTCAAATTAAAAATTGCTGGGAAATATAGAAACGACAGAACTTAAAAGGCATGCCTAGTACTTATGATAGACATTTGCAAAATATGAGTTTACTGTGCACTTCTTTGGCATAATGTAATGTTTTTAATTCTCCTTTAGAAACCATGATGATCTTCTCAACACTTTGTGGTGTGACCTTCAGTAGTGTCTTAGGACTGAGCGACTTCTACACGTCGATCTTGGAAAGTTTGTAGTAGAGGTCGAACATGACTTCCTTGTGCAGCTTGTGGACCATATACCGGTTTACTATAACTTACATCTATTTACCTTTAGAAGCATTGACGATCTTCTCAACACTCTGTGGCGTGACCTTCAGTAGTGTCTTAGGACTGGGCGACTTCTGTACGTCAACCTTGGACAGTTTGTTGTAGAGGTCGAATATGACCTCCTTGTACGGCTTGTGGATCACATGGACATACACTATAACTTACACCTATTTACCTTTAGAAGCATTGACGATCTTCTCAACACTCTGTGGTGTGACCTTCAGTAGTGTCTTAGGACTGGGCGACTTCTGCACGTCGATCTTGGACAGTTTGTTGTAAAGATCGAACATGACCTCCTTGTGCGACTTGTTGATCATGTACTCGTATGTTTGCACGCATGCATCGTCGTCCGCGTGGTAGAGGCAGCCCGGACTTAACTGCATGTCTTCAGGGTGGTTAATACTGAAAGTTGAAGAGAGGTGGTAAGCCTGGATTATTGCCATGAAGGTATTTTGGGCAAATATTATATGAATGGGACAGTTAAAAATACTAAAGAGTTGCTTAGTATTTTTATTTATCTCATTAGTTTTTTAAATTAGTATTTTTTATACAAAACAACAAGATTACACACAACAATTGTTGGTAACAGATTCTTACAATTCTACAGATTCCTCCTTAACTCCAATAAAAGATCCAAATAAAGAGTACAGACGCCAGCACCACAGTACAAAGAATGCAAAGTACGTCATCTTCATACAAACGCACCGCGCGCGGCTTGTATGTGTATGTGCGCCATAGTATCTATGCGTCGCCGCACGTACACTCAAACAAAATCTCGACCCGTTTCTCGTTCTGTGCGTTTCTCAGAGCGCCAGTCGGGGCTCGCACAAGGTTCGCGCGTCACGGCTTTTCGGCACCGCGACCGCTATGAAAAATGAGTGATAATCGCAGGAGAAATTATTGCTATGTGTTTGGGTGTCTGAATAATTCATCGACCCCGATTTGTTTTTATTCCGCGCCGGTTTATTTTAACCCCTTGTTAGGGTTACGTAGCCGAATGGCAAAAAACGGAACCCTGTATAGAATAGAATATTTATTTATTAAAGTAACCAAGACTGAAGTAGATTGTTAGTAAAACTTACGACTATGTTAATAAGCACAGAAAATAAACGAAACAAAGAAAACAATACAAGAAATAAAAATTCGATTCGATTTATAGATTCGTCATGTCTGTCTGTCTCTGTCCGTATGTCACAGCCACTTTATTCCGAAACTATTAAGACTACATAGTTGAAACTTGGTAGGTAGATTGTATTCTGTGAACCGCTTTACGATTTTTATACAAAAGTAAAAAAATAAAATATAAAGTGGGGGCCCACACATGGAACTGAAACTAAAAAAAAAGTTTTTTTCTTCAAACCTGTACTTCCGTTGCCAAATGGCAAAAAACGGAACCCTTATAGATTCGTCATGTCTGTCTGTCTGTCTGTCCGTTTATGTCACAGCCACTTTTCTCTGAAACTATAAGAGATATGTTGTTGAAACTTGGTAAGTAGATGTATTATGTGAACCGCATTAAGATTTTCACAATAAAATAGAAAAATAACAATAAATTTTGGGGTTCCCCATACTTAGAACTGAAACTAAAAATTTTTTTTTCATCAAACCCATACGTGTGGAGTATATAGATACTCCAAACGTATGGGTTTGATGCCACGCTTGGCAGGCGGATTGGCGATCGCAGTATGGTGGTAAAATGCATAGAGAACGCTGCTGCCCATTCTCTAGTAAGTCCCGTAGTCGCCTCTTACGACACCCACGGGAAGAAATGGGGTGATGCTATTCTTTACGTCCGGCACCACACGGTACAAAGAACGACGGTAGAAAATTCACGGTACGTAAGTATCAAACCCTAAAGTGAAGAAAAAAAAGTTAATTTAAAAATTAAACAATTGACATCCATAAGAAAAAAAAATTGAATTAGAATTATTTTTCACTTTGTACTTAATGTCTTTTTTTTCTAGTTGATTATGCAGCAAATACGTTTTCAACCCACTTGTTTAACTCCTTCAACGTGTGAATACAGCGATGTCATGATCATCAGCTACGTGCTTAAAATACTTACCTTACTTACTACTTAGGTACTTTATTACTTAACGCCATGCAATTTGCACATTAGGCACTCGTTTTAGGGTTCCGTTGGCAAATGGCAAAAAACGGAACCCTTATAGATTCGTCATGTCTGTCTGTCTGTCCGTGTATGTCACAGCCACTTTTCTCCGAAACTATAAGAGCTATGTTGTTGAAACGGTAAGTAGATGTATTCTGTAAACCGTATTAAGATTTTCACACTAAAATAGAAAAAAAATCAATGAATTTTGGGGTTGCCCATACTTAGAACTGAAACTCAAAAAAAAATTTTTCATCAAACCCATACGTGTGGGGTATTTATGAATAGGTCTTCAAAAATGGTATTGAGGTTTCTAATATCATTTTTTTTCTAAACTGAATAGTTTGCGCGAGAGACACCTCCAAAATGGTAAAATGAGTGTCACCCTCCCCGTAACTTCTAAAATAAAAGTATGATAAAATTAAAAAAAAATATATGATGTACATAACCATATAAACTTCCACCGAAAATTGGTTTTAACGAGATCCAGTAAGTAGTTTTTAATACGTCATAAATCGTAAACCGCAATTTACCTTTAATTCAGTCAACTCAAATATAAAAATTTAAAAAAATAACATTTAATGTCATAAACATAAACCTTATGCATAAACCGAGGATACCTACAGGTTTGTACGGAACCCTCGGTGCGCGAGTCTGACTCGCACTTGGCCGGTTTTTTTCTCAAAGTCAATCGTTTGAAAGATAAACTCTTCCGAAGTGGTAAAATGTCCCCTCCCCCCCCCCCCCTAACTGTTCAAGTAAGAAAGTAAAAAATCTAATAAAAATTTATGCTGTAGATGTCAAAAAACACTTTCAACGAAAATTGGTTTGAAGGAGATATAATTAGCAGTTTTTGAGAATTGAATTAAAATTTAGCTAAAAGTGACAACCTTGGGACAGGCAAGTATGGTAGGCAATTATATCGCGGATTGGGCCGGATATGGCCTACTGTGTACTCCTTTTACTATGCCAGCACATCAAGCTACCCGAAACTGACAAATTCTGCCAGTCAACCTTGAACCTAATGGTTTAGCGATAAAGTAGAAAATCTATTAAAGAAATTTTACAGATTGTAGTAGCTTGATGTGCCAGATGTACCTACCTAACACATGAATGAGTGCTGAGAAAAAAACCAGCACATGGACCATTCCTGTCAGGAATGCTTCACTTGCTAGTTTTACAAGATGTATACAGTCACAAGCATAAAAATATTACAATGAAGAGCCTGGCAATGATATCTGATTTCATGATTCATCTATTACTAGCTGCTGTGAAGATAATGGCAAATCTTATGTGTGATCGTTTCTGGAAGGCAAACTGTGGCAGCACAAATATGTGACATCGAAGGCACAAAAAAAAAATTATCTGACGAGACAAGCGGCACGAAATTATATAGTAACTAGCTTTTGACCGCGGCTTCGTCCGCATCAAATTTCTTGCTCCCCCGACCCATCCCGTCGCATTGAACAACGTTCAACCAAACAAGGAAACTCTTCAGCTTTATAATATTATTAGTATAGATTTATTTATTCTCGTGACTGTAATTCGTTCTGCCTAAAAAGATGTGAGGACATAGGTACGCTTGAATCGTACCCTGCCGTTTTATCAAGCTACTTACACATTAGCCTCACAAAGCGGCGACATATCAACAGCCACCTCAGTGGTATGTCCTGGAAACCTGGGCAGTGCTGACATGATCTTGTCAAGTACTGACTCTGTGGAGTAGCTGGTCACTCCGCACAAGTCCAGTGTACGATCCACGATGATCAGCGAGGCGGGGTGTAGGCAGTTCTGAAGATGAAAGACAACACTTTAAGAGTTTCATTTGTGTGAAAATGTATGAAAAATAAATGATTCGAGCGTGGCTTCAGGGTCACACAAACCCGAAATTCTTAGCAAATTGCGCAATTTATTAAGCCCCCCCCCCTCCCTTCACCATGTAAACATGGGGCCCTGTATACCATAAGTAATGTGGAGTTGGCAATGTACATAACATAACATCACGCTTTTAGGACTTTCGAATCTTTGTGTGAAACTTGATCGAGGCTATTCCTCGTGTTTGTGTTCTTTATGTAAGGTCAGTTGTATATGTTACTGTCTTGCTTTTTAACATTATTCGTCCTCAAAATGAGGAATATATTAAGCAAGGTGACCCTACCCAAAATCTTGGGGTATGACCACACCAGCATCGATTGCCTTGAATGCTAAGTCCCGACGATCTGGATCAACACAGTTACACATTGTGTGGCAAGTTCAGAGGACAAGTCAGAGAAAAGTCATATGTAATAATAATAAAATAATCGTTTATTTTCTCTTCACAAAGCTGACTTAAAGTTAGTGTGTACAAAAATAAGACCTCTGCTGTATTTCACCTTTGTGAGAGACTGGTGCCTGAAATAGGTTTTTAGAAAAAAACCTGTGTTACAGGTCACCAGGCCCCATCCACGGCTAGAATTAGCTAGTAGGTACAGGGATACCGTGCAAGAGTCGCAGGCAGACAATATGCATAGGTAACAAAATCCAAACTAAGTAAGAATACAAACAGAAAAAATAAAAAATATGCTTAACACAACTAAAGTAATAAGTAATAGAATATGTAAATAACAAAAAAAAACACATAATTAAAGATTAACAGAACATAATTTAAAAAAGAAAAAAAAAAAAACTGCAGAAGTTATGTTGTGAGACGAAATGTGAATCAGTGTTTGTCGTATGTGAAGTGTTAGACTAGAAGGAGATGTTTAAGAGTAATTTAGATGAGCAGAGTGTGAGTGTAGGTTTGTTTTTGTGGTGTGAGTTGAGCGAGAGTTGTTGTTTTTTTTTTTTTTTTTTTTTTTTTTTTTTATAGGAGGTATGAACAGCTATTTATATTTGGCGTTGGTCAAATTAGTTTTACTTCATAACGGACAAAACATTCTCAGTTTTATCATAGTCTAAGGTTTTCAGGTATTTTTTTAATTCCTTAATACAGCTTGATCAAGTTTTTTGATATAAGTTTAGGAATTTATTCAATTTATTATAAAGGTAATACCCAAGGAAGCAAAAGAATCTTTTAGGGAGTGTGGATTTGAATTGAGCCGTGGGGCATACCCTCCCCTTTCGACAGTTGTCTTTGAGTAGGTTAGGGTCAAACTGCATTTGAGAATGTTTTTTAATAACTGTACGAAGTATGAATGTTTGTCTGACGGTGAGAGTGTCCCATTCTTTGTATAGTTCAGCAGTCGGAAAACGAAAGGGAAGACCAGCTCCAACTTTGAGTATGGCACGCTGTGCCCTTTCAACTTCGATAAGGTGTGTTTTTGCGGCACCTCCCCACGCTGTGATGCAGTAATCAATAAGAGATTGGCACAATGCGTAGTAGACCATCTTAATAATCTTTCGGTCGGCCGAGTGTCTAAGAGTTTTGAAAATGTAAATTACCTTTCGTAACCTGGTGACGAGGGTTTCTATGTGTTGTTTAAAGGATAGATACCGATCAATAGTGACTCCCAGGTATTTAATATGATCAGTCATTTCAAGGGCAGAACACGAGCATTGGGCATTTTCATTGCCACATGTGTGAGCAGTAATCGTCAGAGTTGAGGGTGGGAGCAAGTTAGATCTTTGGGCAAAGGCTATGTACTTGGTTTTAGAGACGTTTAGAGTCAGAACATTGTCTTGCAGCCAGTTACCAACACGATTTAGACCCAGTTGTGCAACATCGAATACCTCCTGCCATCCATCACCACTAAAGAACAGTGCAGTATCGTCAGCAAAGGTAATAATCTTTCCTTTAAGAAGAGAAAGCTGGCAGAGGTCATTAATGTACACCAGGAATAGTGTTGGGCCAATTATACTACCCTGAGGTACACCAAAATCAACTGAGAGCTCGTCACTGAGTAAGTCATTTATCCGAACTCGTTGTTTCCTCCCAGTAAGGTAGTCTTTCATCAGTTTCAGGGAGATTCCTCTGATACCGAGCCGTTCAAGCTTTTTTAAAAGGTGCGGAATGGAGACTGTGTCAAAAGCTTTTGCAAGGTCGAGGAATACCGTTAGGCATCTCTTTCTGTCATCCAAGCTAAGCACAATAGAGTTTATCAATTCCTGAACTGCATCATTGGTACTTTTGCCAGGTCTAAAACCAAATTGTGAAGACGAAAGAAGATTATTTACTTCTAAGAACTTAACTAGGCGTTGATTTATAAGGCGTTCCAATATTTTGGACAGAGCAGGTAGAATGGAGATGGGGCGGTAGTTATTGACACAGTCTTTTTTTCCAGCCTTATGGATGGGCTTGATAACAGCTATTTTAAAAGCTTGGGGAAAAACTCCCGTTGATATTGCCAGATTGCAGATATGTGTTATGGGAGAAGAGAGGTAGTTTGCGTATCTCTTAATGATTTTGCTGCTAATCTGATCGATTCCCACTGCACAATTTTCCTTAAGGCCTTTAATGAGGTTGAATATTTCTTGTTCATCGGTAGGAAGAAGGACAAGTGAGTTTATATGTCACATAAATAAGTGTAAAGAATTAACACTTTAAACTCTAATGGAAAACTTTATAATATTACTAATACAATCAATATCATTAAATACAAGGTTTAATTTATGCCAAATATGTGAAGTCACCAAGGGCATCACTATTATATGATCACTAGTAACAAAGACAAGGGAACTCCAAAAAACATGTAATTTATATACAATGTACATGGACAACATAACTATGTACCTTAGATCCAGTTCAACTTTGCTCATACTTATGAGCAAAACCTATTAATATAGAATATCCACAAAATATTCAATGGCTAAGTATGTACAGTTCAATATTTGTGACAAAAACTTACCCTCCGCCTTTGGATACAAACAGGTGAATTTTCCAAAATGCCAGCTAACAATGAGCCATATGTGCCAATATAAAAGATATCTTCCTTCAAATTCATTGAATCCAGCATATTATTAAGACCGCTTGCTAGTCTTCGTGCTTGAGACCTCTCATCAGTGGACAAGGTAAGCAGGTCCACGGATGGTGTGAACGGTATTAACTTGTCGAAGAACAGTGGGTATATGTTGTGGTATGGAGGAGTTAAAAACACCACGTTGGAAAGAGCTATTGTGAAGATCGGTATGTGTACTACTTCCACTGCACTTTGCTGAAATACACAATGTTTATGGTTTGTAAATAATGTGTTGTTGCAAAATATTAAAAGTATAAGTTTTAACATAATTGTATTATCATTATAATTCCAACATTTCAAAAATTTACTATATTCATTTACTACCTTTTTCCCAATCCATCCAAGCAGCATCATCTCGAGCTGCTTTGTTGCTTCTATCGGTGCCCGTCCTGATGAGATGATTTCGGTCACATCTCGCCCATCATTTACTTCTAAATACACCACATCCAGGCTCACGCATGATATGAGAATACAGTGTGTTAAGTCACTGTGACGTATTATCTCAGATATTGTTTGTAGCTGCGTGTTTGTTGTTTGTGTTATAAACACTGCCTTCTTCTGGTCTTTCTTGCAAACCTGAAGTAAAGCAGACACATGATTTTTCCTAGAATCTTGTTGAACAATGGATATGCAATATTGTTAAATTGCGGATTGCCTGTGTTGCATCTTTAGTATACTAGGAATTTACAGCGTCAATGTTACACTTTGCATATACTTAGATACTCATAGTTGAACAGTAATTGATCACCATATTACATTGAGCAGATCGAATGAAAATAACATGGAAAACAATGATGATAGCAAAAAATTCAGCCTTTGACCTTTAATATTTACCTCAAATGGGGATAAACTCTTTACAGCAACCGCTCCTCCAGATAGCAAGTTGGACAAACCACCGTCCCAGTGCAGGCACTCCGCACTAGCATCGTCAAGGAACACCACAGCTCCAATAATTCTGTTATACACTTCCGACCACCATGCCTTGCCAAATTCCTTTACCGAAGCGCTCGCCATATTGGAGTTTGATAAAATGTATGTTAATTTATCTCATGTTTTGAATTTTGTTTTAGAAGTCACCAGTATATCGTCTGAATCTGAATTTAACAATTTATTTACACATCACTGATGACATGTTGCGTTGCCAATCGATTTTGCAATCTTTTGACAAAGTCACTTTGACTCTAAGAGAAGTCGTTCAGAAACATCGCTGCGCTAAATTATAAGAAAAATTCATGTCCTTTTTTTATTCCCGGTGAAAGTTCGTGTGCGTAGTCCCAGCGGAAAAGTGTCGAATTTCTTAATTTCAGTTTAGCAGATATTTAGTGTATGACGTCGTGTAATTGTGTATGGTAAATAAAAATTAGTGCATCCAACCATTGCGGAGATATTCAACAAAAACTGTTTCCGCTGGGACTACGTATTCCTAGCGGCACTTTTTTTTTCCTATGGACGTACAAGAAAAAAAATACATACAATAATTAGTGTGTAACGAGAGGTAAATGTGTATGTTAAAATAAAATTTGTGTGTCTTATATTTGTCAAGATATTCAAATTGCCGCTGCGCTGACGTTTGGCTATTTGATGAAAATCATATAAAACGGTTTAGCTCAGAGTTGTAATTTTTTACGCAGGTTGCTTTGAATTTGTGTGTAATGTGTGTGAAAGCAGAATTTGAAAAAAACCTACCGTTCAGAAGATATACACGTAAAAGTAAAATAAGGTTATTAGGTCCAAGTACTTAAAATAGGAACTCTAGAGCCTAACTCATCTCATTTATTTATATCTTGTAAGGGTCTACAATGCCAAGTTTCATTCATGTGCTCTTAGTAATTAATGAGCAGTGGCATAATTTACTAAGACTGGAACACTATATTTTATGGGGTCCACCCTTTATGGCAGAATTTTTTTCGTCATAATATTATTTTGCATAACAGCGGATGGCATAAACTTCATTTCGCAGATAATCGTTTGGCATACACTCATTTATCATACATTCAAAACGCATAATTTTATAAGTCAGAATCATCTTTAGGCATACATTTTATTCCATAATAATTAAAAAGTAGAACCATCATATCGCAGAAAGTTCGCAGTCAGAATCGTCTCTTGGCATAATTTCATATCGATAGTTATTAAAAGGCAGAACTATCATATCTCAGAAACTTTAAACTTAGAATCATCTTTTGGCATACATTTCATATCCATAATAATTGAAACACACATTCACACATTCTGCATGTAGGAATATTCAATAAAACATTTGATTGTCAACATATGTGGTTTTTATTTCCTTATCAGAAGCATGCGAATATGCAGCATGCGAACAAGCATGCAGCATGCAAACAAGCATGCAGCATGCAAGCACCCATACAGCATGCAAGCAACCAAGCATGCAGCAAGCAAGCTTACAGCATGCAGGCGAGCATGCAACATGCAGCATGCATGGTTTCTGTCACGGCTCCGGCGCTGCGGGGCTTCGGCGGTCCCACGCGAGCTCATCGTCGCAGATGGTTTTATGCTCACCACCGCGGCTTCGGCTTGCTGCCCGGCTTCGCCGGCCAGCCTCAGCCGCGGCGCCGACCGTCAAAACCACCTGCGCCTCAGCTCGCGGGCCGCCTCGCCCCTCCGCGCCTACGCGGGCTTAAATTACACTCTAGGGGTAGGGCAGACAAGACTACGTGGAGTCGGTTCTGCAGCGATTCGTTTCTGTCAATATTTTTTGTAGCACAACATATACTGACTTTTTGAGACACTATTTCATTTTATTTAAGGTTAAAATGCAATTTAATAGAAATGAAAATATGCCTAACAAAATTATTCTAAATGAAATTCTGCCATCTTCATAGTATGCCAAGTGAAATTATGCCAAATAATCATTGCTCTAAATAAATGTTATGCTAAACGAAATTATGCGGAATTTTAAGTCTGCCAAAGGTAATTATGCGAAATAAATTTCTGCCATCTTAAAAGTATGCCAGCGTAAAGTCGAGCATATAAACATTCGGCCAAACAATGATTATGCTAAACATTTTTTATGCCTTACAAATATTCGTTTAAATAAGATTATGCCAAGTGTGTTATGCCAAATAAAATTCGGAGCATCAAGTTTCTGCCAGATAGAGGGAACCCTATTTTATGACATCTGATTGTAGGACTTTTTAAAGGAAAAGCAAAATGAAACTTATTCAAATATTTAGTGTATTAATGCAACTATTCACATATAAAATTTCAGCTCATTACACTGAATGATTAAAAAGATATAATAAAAATAACAGAACAAGCGCAAAACATCGATAAACCGACCAAGTTTGAATGGCTACATAAAAGCGGCCGTGCAGTATAAAGAGCTAACGTTCTAAAATTTCCAGTGTTTTACAGTTATTGGATCGGTACAAGTGTGCACACAATTCTTGAAGAAGTAACTACTTAATAACTTTCGTGATAAAAATAGTAGGTAACTTGTTTTTTTTAGACTTACGAAATTATTACAATAATAATTGTATCTGTATTATTAACAAATGCATTTATTTGTCAGAATATTACGAAAAAATTGTTACAGTAGGTAATTATTATGTCCTTAATATTCTGCTGCTTCCAGCGCACATATATTTTGATGTTACACGGTATAATTTGCAAAGCGGTAAACCAGATATTTACTATTTATATGATTATGCGCTAAAACATAGATAAGTAGGTAGCTACAATACAAACCTACCTTCACAATTGAGTCACATATTATTAATCTGTGATTCTGTGATCTGTGATTGTATGACATATTTGTTGCTGTAAAAGCTCGAACGAGAAGAGCGACTCCCGAAAACTTACTAGTAAACCTAAGATTTTCACCTTTATGGGGTTTTACAGTAGGCAATATATTTGTTATTCATATTTAATTTAAAAAAAAACTGATTTTTATATCAATGTTATTATTACGTTGTTAATAATTTAGTTTTTTTTATTTTATTTTAATTAGTCATTAACTAATAAATATTATTAAGATTACAAAGCAGTTGTTTTATTTTCTGCTAAACTATTGTGTACGCAACTGTACGAAACTATTAAACACGATGACGATACTATACTGGAAATTTTAGAACGTTAGCTCTTTATACTGCACGGCCGCTTTTATGTAGCCATTCCAACTTGGTCGGTTTATCGATGTTTTGCTCTTGTTCTGTTATTTTTATTATATCTCTTTAATCATTCAGTGTAATGAGCTGAAATTTTACATGTGAATAGTTGCATTAATACACTAAATATTTGAATAAGTTTCATTTTGCTTTTCCTTTAAAAAGTCCTACAATCGGATGTCATAAAATATAGTGTTCCAGTCGTAGTAAATTATGGCACTGCTCATTAATTACTAAGACCACATGAATGAAACTTGGCAGGACATTGTAGACCCTTACAAGATATAAATAAACGAGATGAGTTAGGCTCTAGAGTTCCTATTTTAAGTACTTGGACCTAATAACCTTATTTTACTTTTACGTGTAGGTATATCTTCTGAACGGTAGGTTTTTTCAAATTCTGTTTTCACACACATTACACACAAATTCAAAGCAACCTGCGCAAAAAATTACAACTCTGTGCTAAACCGTTTTATATGATTTTCATCAAATAGCCAAACGTCAGCGCAGCGGCAACTTGAATATCTTGACAAATATAAGCCACACAAATTTCATTTTAACATACACATTTACCTCTCGTTACACTACACACTAATTATTGTACTACACACTACACACTAATTTACACTAATTATTGTATGTATTTTTTTTCTTGTACGTCCATAGGAAAAAAAAAGTGCCGCTAGGAATACGTAGTCCCAGCGGAAACAGTTTTTGTTGAATATCTCCGCAATAGTTGGATGCACAAATTTTTATTTACCATACACAATTACACAACGTCATACACTAAATATCTGCTAGACTGAAATTAAGAAATTCGACACTTTTCCGCTGGGACTACGCACACGAAAGTTCTACCTATCCTATATTCATACTATTCTCTTATTTAAAATGAATAATACTGTACTAAACTACTGTAAAAAATTATTTCACCAATAGAAAGCTACATTATCTGCAAGTAACATTGCTATATTTTATTTTAGAAAAAATAGGGGTCCGTAATTAATTAATATATTTGGGTTTTTTCGGACCCAAGGTGTAAAAATCATCCAAAAATGTTCCTTATGTCTTCGAAGTACTAGGTTGTCATAACTTGGTAGGAGCTCACCTAACATGGTGGGTGTGTGGTAGCTAGAAAACGCTTTATGTCTTCGAAGTACCAGGTTGCCATAACTTGGTAAGAGCTCACCTAACATGGGTGTGTGGTAGCTAGAAAACGCTTTATGTCTTCGAAGTACCAGGCTGGCATAACTTGGTAGGAGTTCACCTAACATGGGTGTGTTGGTAGTTAGAAAACGCTTTATGTCTTGGAAGTACTAGGTTGGCATAACTTGGTAGGAGCTCACCTAACATGGGTGTGTGTTAGCTAGAAAACGCTTCATGTCTTGGAAGTACTATTTACTGTTTAAGAATATGAATATTTACAGCCTTGTTTATAATACGTATTTATTAAGAAACTAGCTTTTGCCCGCGACTTCGTCCGCGTCAAATTTTCACTCTCCTTCCCGTCGCATCGAATTGCCTGCCAGTTTTAGTCCATTTTTCGTTTGCTGCTCCGCTTCTTTTGAACCGTAGCGTGATGT
This sequence comes from Aporophyla lueneburgensis, assembly GCA_932294355.1. Lineage (NCBI taxonomy): Eukaryota > Metazoa > Arthropoda > Insecta > Lepidoptera > Noctuidae > Aporophyla > Aporophyla lueneburgensis. The sequence continues at coordinate 10,070,513 of OW028744.1, forward strand.
TATATAGCCTTCCTCGATAAATAGGCTACCGAACACAAAAATATTTTTTCAATTCGGACCATTAGTTCCTGAGATTAGCGCTTCGATAAACTCTTCAGCTTTATAATATGATGTGTGATGTGCCTATGTAACGGAAACTTTGAACATGATTTTATCTCCCTTTCGATTATGATGGGACTCCCTTTTACGCACTTGTTTTTTTTTTAACATTTATTTTATTCTGGCTAACAAAGCCAGTCTAGCTCCGCCTAAAAGCGCAGAAGCTTCCTGGGAGCATCAGAGGCTTTCCGAAGCGATCTCATTGTTCCGTAGATTGGACTGCAGATTGGAGTCAGCACTTTTCGAATGACAAAATTACATAAGACAGTTCCCAAAATGCCCGCCCTTCACCACTTCCTAGTGCTTTGGTTGGGAAGAAGACAGTCCCCCGGCAAGTTGGGAAGAAAAACTGACGCAACAAACTCTTCAGCAGCTCAACTGTCCCTTCACTTAGAAGAGCTTGATCATCATAATCAGCCTATATTGTTCCCACTGCTGGGACACAGGCCTCCTCCCGGTGACAGGGAGTGGGCCGTAATATACCACACGGGCCCAGTGGAGGTTCTTAGATGTCACATGTCTTCAAATTTTTGGTTCTAGGACATGCCGGTTTCCTTACGATGTTTCAAGAACTTGATAAAATATAATACTAATAGCTGACCCGGCGAACTTCGTACCGCCATATTTTATTTCTCTAATCGCAACTGAGGAAATAAAACCCTTCCGGTAAAATCGAATTAGCTAAATTGAAAATAGAACTGGAGTACTCAATTGAAAAATTCATATTGTCGTACAAAATGCGTGGAGTGCTTATTATAATTACTACAGGTATACTAAACTATCGTTAAAATATTTACAGCAATGAAAATCAAACCTCCCACAATTTTTGTACAGCAATATGAATTTTTAAATTGAGTACTCCAGTTTTATTTTTAAATTTTTAGTTCAGTTAGTTTCAAAAGCGTGTTTTTTAGTTTTTTCAAACTATAATTTATTAAATGTACTTAGATTTTATTTTTCTTATCTTTAACTATTCTTTATAAACAATGACTTATTTACAAAATACATGAAGAAAATAAAATAAAATGCAAGCAAAAATACTTACATGTGTATAAAGTTATGATTTTGCACTGATTAATACTTGCAGAGGTTATATACTTGGTAAATGCACAGGTATATTTACGTAAAGACTGACGAAGAGAGTAGTACTAAGATTTTACTGAGACTATCACTTTCCGGGAGATAGTATTAATTCACTCGTTTAAAAAGGAACTGAATTGCGGTGTTTTTTTTTTTTTTTTGTGGGGCATCTCGTAGTTAATCCTGAAAAGATTGTTACTACTTAAACGGATTGTGGCCCGGCGAGTTCTAAAAAGTTACCTTTTTAGGCCTCCAGCCGGGGCTTATTATACTTAAAAACTAAAGCGAAAGCTCTAAGGGTTACCCCGAGGGGGGTACGAACCTCGGCTTAGGCAATCGCTGATAGGGGGGCAGCAAGGGACTGTCTGGATCTGAGTTAAATTATTTTGGGACTAATTTAAAGCTAACGGCGCAGCATCGCGGGCTGGCTCTTGCAAGGGTCGGGAGGGACTGTTAAGTCGGGGTCGCGACGACGGACCTCGGCGGCGAGGTCGGTACGGTTTGTGTTTGTGTGCTGGTCTAGCTGTACTGGTCTCTTTTCGACTCTCCTGGAGGAGAGACGGGAGGGGGTGTAAGTAGCTGCCGCCACAACCAGAGGGTTGCGGTGGGCTACGGCCCTATCGAAGAAACGCTTCGAAGCGCGTTTTATGAATTGATGGATAGTCGGGAGTTTCATATCTAAATGAAGATTGATATTCCGGACAAACCAAGGCGAGCCTGTGGCTTGACGGAGAAAACGGTTCTGGAGAGTCTGCATCCTATGGATAAATCGGGGTTTAGCATGTGCCCAGACTGGGCTTGCGTATGTCATAATCGGCCTGATACAAGCGGTGTACAGCCGCTTGTTACACAGAAGAGACATTTTACTCCGCTTGTTCAGAACGCAATGGAGCCTACCGAGAGCGAAAGCGGCCCGCGAGCGAGCCTGCTTTATGTGCTCAGAAAAGGTGAGGTGTTCGTCGAGGATGACACCTAGATATTTGGCTTGCTTCGCCCAAGGGATCTGCTTGCCGAACATTGAGATGGGTCGGGGAGGGTGGTGATTACGTCGCGGTCGGGTGTAAAAGACCGCCTGACTTTTATCGGGATTGACCTCGATTCGCCACTTCCTGAACCATTCGCCGAGCTCGTCGACTGCGGTTTGGAGGTAGCGAACCAGCGCTGTGTCACTAAATCCCGAGAAGAAGATGGCAGTGTCGTCTGCGAACAGAGCTAACCTTGCCTTCTTGCTTCTGGGGATATCGCTAGTGAACAGCGTGAAAATGAGGGGGGCTAGTACAGAGCCTTGGGGGACTCCTGCACGGATCGGGTGAGGGGAGGAAAGTGCCCCTTCGATGCGATAGCGAAAGGTACGGTTCGCAAGAAAGTCTCGTAAGATGAGCACGAGACGGTCTGGCACTCCGAGTTGGTACAGCTTATATAATAAGCCGTTGTGCCAGACTTTGTCGAACGCTTTCGCTATATCGAAGTATACAGCGCCCGTGAACATACCACGCTGAAAACCAGCATTGATATGTTCGATGATACGGTGTACCTGATGGACACATGAACTGCGGTGACACTCGGCGCCAGTATTTATACCTGAACCTTGAATTTCCCGAACGTTCTAGTTCGCATGCTTCGAGAAGAATCGATTGATCGATTGTTCGAAATAGTGGATCTCGATGGTTCGAGAGGGAGCTTTGTTTACGCTCAGAGGAGGTCTCGAGAACGAATGAGATACCAAAGCTTTGGACATTCAAACCAGAGATTGCGACTCGATAGAATTTGATGGCCAGATCTTGAAACTTTGATTAAAATTTGGCGCCAAGACTTTAATAATTCTCTAACAAAAATAGTACAATTTTTTTGTAAGATAATACGCAGTATAATTATAAAAATATCAGTCACAAACCATTAAAATAATACGGTTATATCGTGAACATAAATAAATATTACGTTTACATTCTAAGAAACAGAACACAGCGCCATCTATTGGGTGTATTTGTAACCTAGATGTCAAACAATATTGAAGAATTTTATTGATGAATCAACGTACACTGCCATCTATGAGAACTCCATAAAACTATATTTAGTTTTAGGAAGTTCTCATAGATGGCGGTAAATGCTTAAGAAACATTGAATTGATACATTTTATTCGTTTAAATTCACGACATAAGCGAATAATTGAGATGATAACTATCCTATCCAGTAAGTTAGACCAAAATACGGGTACATGTGAAATTTGATTGAAATCGGTTCAGTAGTTTTGGAGTTTATTGGCAACATACATCGTGACACAAGATTTTTATATATATAAAGATATAAATAAGATAAGATATATATATAAGAAGAAAAGATATATATAAAAATATAATATAAAGATATATATAATAATATATATTTTATATTATATACTTTCCTAATTTCTTTAAGAGTCTGATTATCTGTGATACAAAATATCAGTTCGAATGTTTAATTTTAACAAGTTTATTCATATCGAAATCAAAATAAAAAAAATTTTCAATGCACATTGTCTTTTTTTTAGAGATTAGAGGCAGGTTTAGGATAAGTTGCCTCATCCTTTTATTCTCTACGGTGGAGTAAGCAATGTACAGCGAAACTGAAGTGGGGGCAATGAGTTCCCAGTCACCACCAGTGGCGACTGGGAATTTTTATTCCCATTTGCCTCCAGTGGCAATCCCCGCGGGGCGACTGGGAATATACGTTTGATATTTCTAACCCAAAAAAAGGGGGTTTCAGAATCATGTGCGACATTAGACGTTGACATACATATAATAATAAATAGTTGGCGCAATCAACATAGCACTAGGAAAAATTATTTCAATTCCTGCCTTACTTAACCCACCACACCCCTTTTTACGCATCTTGGGTAAAAAGGCAATGTGGCAAGGACATGTTAAAAATGGGATGATGATATTAAGTCGTCCTCCAACTATCAATAATTACTTAATTAAATAAAAACCAAAGGTACATTTTCAAGCAATTTATTTCCTTATCACAATACAATATTTGTAATCTAAGCAAGTTCTGCACAACTGCACTAACATTTTAATAACTATTACTCCTCATAGCCGCTGGGAAGAGCGTTGACATGAGGGTTGTGGAAGAGGGACTTCTGGCCATCACCCCACGGGAAACGCTGAAAATAGAGAACAAATATTATACTAATGAAGGTTCCAGTTGATAGTTAATTTTTAAACAATAGTCATTATAAAACTTTTCTAAAATGGCTTGGATTGTTTTATTCAGTATTTAGATTTCACAAACCATTTCTCTGTTTTGAATATTGCAACATAATGCATATAAAAACACTTTTACAAGGAGACAATACAATGAATCATAATTCATTATATTTGTTCTATGTATCAGTTGCAAACAGTGTGCATTAGGTTCCGACAAAAGAAAATTGGTAAACATATAAATGAACCATTTAGATCAATCAGTAAAATACAGTTAAATAAAATCAGTGACCATACCTTGGTGCGAATACGCAGGTAATCATACGGCACAAATTCAGGGTGTTCTTCATGGGCGTGCTCCTGGTGGGCCAGATAGGCATTGATCATGCCAAGACCGACTGCTGGGAATGCAACGATGAAAGTCATCTTCTTCCAAAGTTTGTAGCCACCTGAGGACATAACACAAATATTTTTTGTCGAATTACATGAACAAATATTAATGAACGGAAAGATAATTAAATTCTAACACCTGAATTAATAATTTTAATACATACAAATATCAACTTAAATCTACGTGAAAACTAAAATTTATAACTATTGAATAAACATTATTTTTTTCGGGGCCTTGTGTTGTCTAAAGAAAACTGCGTGGAGATCCTTAGATAATGACTGTTCGCTAAATATAATAATTCTTCTGAAAAATTAATAAAACGTAGAAGCCATTGAATACGTTCGTGATATCAGGAAATTAGTCCATAAATCAACACGAAATATTGATTTTGAAGCTGGAAATTAATACACATACAGAACAGGAAAATATAAAGCACGAAAATACTACATTGAGAAAAATATACTTAAGTGTAGTAACATCTACTGAGTTTGGATTAGGTGTAGTTGATAAAATTAGGGCATTTTATAAAGTAAATGAGCAGTAGATAAGGCCCTTCTATAGGTTATATGGTTACATAATTTTTTGTTTTCCTATATGTGCCTCACCTCCATGGCCTCCGGCGGTAGCCGCGTGGGTAGAAGACCGCGCATTGGTCTTCAAGTACTGGATCGCAGCCCTTCTCAAGAGGGTATTCATTTTGATTGAAAATTTTATGTCGAATAAACGAGAACCTTCAGCACTTGTCAAAATTTCAATTTAGAATTGTTGTCAACTTGACATTTACTGGAATGTTGCCATATTTATGAAAGAGAATTAGAGAAATCAATAAATGGAGGGCCCTTTGAGTCTATGGTCTACTTAGATTACTCTTAGACTAAATGGTCTAAGTTTTCTATGTAGACCATATCAATAAGTAATATCTCAGAGTTAGGTCTGTTGAAATCGCACATTTTCTCCGCAACGCAAACAATCAGACAAGACAACGGCTAGGGTAGGGCCCAATTATTTTTTCGGTGCAAAGTTCGGATCCATAGCCCTGCAGTTATAAGAAAAAGATCATCATTGCACATGTATATAAAAATTATCAGCGAAAAACAGATTGATTACAATTTAGCACTCACAGTGCCTTTTTATGGCAATAAGGATGGTTTTCACATTTCATATTTTACCTATGTCATGTGAGTGGATCACTGTACGCTTTCAATATCCAGCACAGAGTACTTTTGGTATCCAGTTATCCATGTGACATTATCAGACGAGTATCGAATTGAAAATTGTTAACCATTCTTTAATCCAATGAGTCCAGGCGACAACGTAGGAACGGCCCTTTTTTGACTAACATGGTCATCGCTAGAATTTAGGGTTGCTTGTTGGAGATGGCCGCGTGCGTGTAATGAGTTGTAGGTCATAGATTCGAACCCAGACAGGCACTTTACTTCGTGTTATACAAATATCATAAGGAAACCTACATGTCATGGAACCAAAATTCAAAGACATGTAAAACCACCAGCCCGCACTGGGCCTGCGTGGTGGACAGCCCACCGCTTTGAGAAAGAGGAGGCCTGCATCCTAGCAGTGGCAACATTGTGGTCTGATTATGCATTTCTCCGCCAATCTCGACATTTACAGAGCCTTTATTTCGTAGTAGACATGAGGCAAGTCTTAACTGAGCACCATAAATATTAATTAAGGCAGTTAGTTAGTTCTAATTAAAGCCACCTGTTCAGATAAGTTTGTAGTCCTATTTATCTATTGTTACCATAACGTCGGGCGACGAATCAGTAATAAAAAATTTATAATACCAGATTCTGCCCGCGACTTCGTCCGCGTCAAATATTTGCTCCATTGACCCTTCCCGTCGCATCGAATTGCGTGCCAGTTTTCGTCAATTTTTCGTTACTGCTCCACTCTTTTTGATCGTAGCGTGATAATATATAACTTGTAGCATTCCTCAATAAATAGGCTAGCCAACACAAAAAGATTTTTTCAATTCGGACCAGTAGTTCTTGAGATTACCGCGCTCAAAAAAACAAACTCTTCAGCTTTATAAAATACTAGCTTGTACCCACGACTTCGTCCGCGTCAAATATTTGCTCCCTTGACCCTTCCCGTCGCATCGCAGCCTGCCAGTTTTCGTCCATTTTTTTTTTGTTGCTGTTCCGCTCCTTTTGATCGTAGCGTGATGTTGGATAGCCTATATATATAGCCTTCCTCAATAAATAGGCTACCCGACTCAAAAAGAATTTTTCAATTCGAACGAATAGTTCTTGAGATTAGCGCGTTTCACCCCCCATTTTAGGGAAGTGGGGAGTTAGAAAGAGACAAAAAGTAGCCTATGTCACTCTCCATCCCTTCAACTATCTCCACTTAAAAAAATCACGTCAATTCGTCGCTCCGTTTTGCTGTGAAAGACGGACAAACAGACACACACACTTTGTCATTTATAATATTATAAGTATAGTATGGATAATTAGTATAGATATATAATGAAAAATAAATATTATTTAAGACCACGCTACCAATTTGGGGCAACCTGTAATGCTAGTTGTATTGGGAATAATAAAAAAAATACATTTCAAAGAAAGAAAGAATATAGTCTATATCTTTATTCCGATTCTAAAATGACGACAAAAACACTACCTACATTTAAGAGTTGAGATTCTTATACAATGTAATAACATGGTTAAATGCAGATTTAAAAGTGGCTTAAATTACGGTGGGGTTAACAACATCTACTACATTTTATTTACCTCCACCAAACGTAACGTACCGTTTACCAACATAATTAGATCTACATTATTCTGTAAAGAGGTATATATCTAATGGAATGTATTAGTTAATTGAGATGGTTATTGATGAGGATGACACAAGTGTAACTGAAAATTATATACCTATGTACTAACTACTACTAACTTTGTTATGTAAGTAACAATTTTATTTATTTCGAATTAAAACAACACAATACAAAGGTTAGTTCGAAAATTTTAATGATAGCTACCATTGATATACAAAAACCACTACCTATTCATTCTATTATTCAGATATACTTCACATGGGCAGATAGGAGAGACATTTTGAAAACACGTTTTAATGGCACCAGTGATGTTCTTCTTTGCAACTTAATAGATAATAATCTTGATATTCTAAGTAGGAATTTAAAACATCGTTCCGGTCCTGATGACAGAGATGGAATTATATTTTAACTATAGGTATTGAGAGCTAAACGTATTTAGCAGCTGGCCATGAAGTCTGAAATACTAAAACCAAAGAGGCATTTGTATGTATGTCTATGTACAGTCTTAAGTCATATTTTATATGAAAATAGATAACAGTAGCTAATACTATAAAGTTACATTAGGATTATTGTCTAACTATCTCAAAGTCAACGTTTATTTATTTATTTACTACGTAATATGTACGGAGCACATTCGAATGCATTGTGGACGTCAAATGCGGGTGGCGCTGGAGTGCCATTACAGGGTTACCAATTAAGAAAATCATCTATTCTTCTCTTGTCTTCTCTTCGACTTCTTTGAGTTATTATAATTGAAAGAGATAAAGCGATGTATATATATTTAGACTACTTTGAGTAGATAATTATATTAAACTAGGTTGATCAAATGCCGAAAACATTTTCAGACTAGCCATCCGAAGATTATCCACTGGACATTCCGTAGGGCCATTAGGATAGTGACGCTCCAGAATAGATCTTGGCGAAACCTGTTTAAGAAAATACAAAAAAATATGTTAAAAAAAGCATTCACACAAAAAAAGATTGATACATAACTAGTACGCCGACGATCTATCCAAATCGAATACATCATAATTGCATGGTAATAATGTGTTTCGGAAACACTCTGTTTCCACTAACCTGATAGTCCTGTCGGAAATAGTCCTACATGCTCTTTTTTAAATGTAGGAGGTACTAAGTATCCATTACGAAATATTATGTCTCTATCTTACCTTCTTCATCTTTACATGCTCAAAATTATACTTCATATAAAAAGCTGTCTGTTGAAGTTGTCTCAGATTTCTGATGCGGACTCGCGGATCACGTTCCAGTAAACGCATGAGTAGACCTCTGGCTGCATTCGAACAAAAAGTTGCGCTGTCTGGCAGAGTGCCTGCTACTGGCTGAACGAGATGCTGTCGTTGCTCATGAACGCTGAAAAAAAGATTTTATTATGAGTTAATTTTGGCGGGCTTACGTAAGAAATTGTTTAAAAAAAAATTTGAACTGACTGACTGAAATACAGATTTTTAGAAGGTAAGCAACATTAATTAACTCGGTAAATTTAGATATGGTAGAATGATAGGTACCATCTTGAATATTTATTGGTAAGTTTGATAATGTACAGAAGTCAATAAACTTTATTGGAAAGCAATTAGTAGGTAATTTATGTGTAATTTGTTTTATAATTCAAAAATAAATCAATCAGGATAATCCTCTCACCTAGTTTCACTGGAAGGCGCCGCCACATTTTTGGGGCTCCTAGCAGCATCTTTCGTTACTACATCATTGTCAGAGGTTGCTCTTTGACCAATCGCAGGCGCTGGATACTGGAATCACAAAATTTTTACTTATTTATATAACAAAACGTAAACATGGTGGTACGTCACAATCTCTTAAAATCATCATATTATTATCTTCTCAACAATATTTATAAACAATTTAAAAACAAACAATAAAACAGCTTTCCAATCACAAAACAGGTAGGTAATTCAAACTCAAACGCATACGGGCATGTTAATTTATAATCAGAAGAACCCATCTCAGTCGTACACGAATACCGCGGTACTTAGGTAGCTTTCAGAGCCCTAAGGTTTAAGGGGAACGACACTGCAACCTGTCCCCGCGCCCACCGTGCCTCGTTTGAAATGAAAAAAGTCAACATCACTCGCCCGGCTAAAAATAGGGAGCCAGCCCCTTAATTGCGCACTTGGAATTTACTGCACGATTTAATGATTGTGTTGCGAGTTCAGAGCGGCTTAACGAGAGGGCGGAGTAATGCAAGCAAAGATTGGGAACGTAATTAGTATATTGTTGCACATAAAAATGTTATTACGGCGACGAAAAAACGCAAATTTCGACATAAGCTTGAAAGTCATAAAATGAAAATTTATGGCACGGCTCAACGAAATTACTTGGTTTTTCATTAAAAACGCTACATAGTTGATGTTAATAGTTTAATCGTTGTTCCTGTACACCGTGACCTAGGTTGGCGGATTCATGAAGAAGATCGTTTGATTACTAATTGCTTTGACCTCTACAATGCCAATGCATTCAGCTATGGGCCGACACACTCAAACACGTAACGTGTCCACTTAACGTACAGGAAACTCGAAAAGATTTAGACAAAACCAGTTACACTTTAAAAAAATAATTTGAAACAAAAATAATTTGAAAATACGCTAAACTAAACTGTAGAAAATAATCTTTCAATGAGTTTAAAATAAGAATGAAATGACTAACTAAAAAAAAAACATTATGTCGTAAAAAGCGTGAGGTGCTTTTTACGGTATTTTCATAGTGACTACCTACTTATTAACTGTCAGTAAAATATTTATTTTAATTACTCTGTTCTTATTTTAAACTTCAACTTATTGACGAATTTTTTTTTCTTTTTAGTATGGTTTTCTATTACTGTGTGTTTATTAAACTATATTTTTGACTTTTTAGTTTGCTAGGCCACTAAGCTTGGAGTGGGTGATCTGCGCGCCAGCTGCCTTCCTTGGATGTGGGTAGCCGTTTCTCAGGCTAGCTCTCCGAAAAATATATAAAATCTAAAGATAGGTCAGGAGAATGGGACAAAGCAATTAAATTGTGGTATTGTCATCGGTCTTTGATAAGTATGCTAAATTTAAATTAGATACGATGCTTTGAAGTGGGTGAAAATCACGTTCAAAGATTTCTTTACATACATAGATAGGTACAGATAGATACAAGTGAAGCTTATAAAAGTGTGTCAAAAAAAGCTTGTTTTTGGCACGAGACTCGGGTTTAATCGGAGGCGCTTAAGAGCCTGTTTTATTCTCTTTCCGTTGTATGCCAGATTGCCAGCTGATAAATGTCGGTAGCTGTCACTCAAACGACAATTAAGAACAAAGATCCGTTAGAATCACCGCTCTGACTACTAATCATTTCTTATCTTTATCAGTTTGCCATGCCGCCTCCGAATACAGGGGCACAATAATGTTCACATTTTGTTCTGGTCACGATTCGGCCGCTTTTGTGAATAAGAAATGGATACTTTAATGTGTATTAGATTAGTTTAGGCACAAATTGTGCTAAAAACTATATCTAATGGTAGACAACTCAATGTCTGATGTGGAATCATTTAATTTTTAATGTTCTACAAGTTTGACACGGTTATTGCAGCTGCAGGCTTGATTAATGAAATTAAAAGCTTTATACCTACTTAGAATGAATTATTGCCTAGTATGTCTATAGTGTCAAAATGTACCTACTACCTGGCCAGGCAACCTATCCCACATTCCATTGTTTTATTAATTACTTATATCATGATAACACTGTATAATAAATAGTTACTTGGTATACAAATTCTGGGTATTTACGTTTATTCCAATTCGAATAATACCGACCGGTAGGTTGGTATATACAACACCGCCCAATCGACACCAACAATCTATACTACGCTAACTCGAATTTTAGGTAAATTCGTTTTTTTATGTCAAGTTGCTTAAAATATGTTTTTTTTAAGCAACTTGATATAAAACTTTTTTACTTTTCATTTTTTCGGCGGTTAAATTTTTTGTAATTTTTTTTTAATTTATAATTTTTTGTGGCCTTAATGTACTAATAATACTTGTCACGGTATACCCTATCCAATAAAAAAATAATTATCAAAATCGGACTACTCTGTATAAAGTTATGCGTGGTTATTCATTACAATCAGTGAGTGAACAATCAATCATCCCCTGTTTTCCGACCCTTTTCTTTTTTTTTTTTTTTTTTCAGGATGAGAAATCATCAAATGACTTCTCCCGCCCTGGGCGGAGCGGGAGGGCGTGTCAGACTTTTACTGACTAAAACCCACCCGTGTTCCATCAGTTGCCCATGTGCCAGGGTCACGGTATCTCTTTCGAACAATCACGCGACCCCGGCAGGCATCGGTCCTAGTAGACCCCTACACTGCTGCTGACATCTCTTTGAGGCGCGCGTGGAACACTGCGCGCCGTCGACCCGAGCTTGGTCCTTACCGGGCGGCGAGCTACCCATTGCTCGCCACCCGCAAGCTCGCGCCTGCGGTGGCCGGGAGTCCGCTATCGACTCCCGACGCCCGGGGCGTCTCCTTCTGCGGCGGCTAGGGACGTGAGGCCGCAGAGACTGCCACTCCCTCACGCGCCCCGCCTCCTCCTTCGCGAGCATTACTGCTTCGCAGAAGGAGGTGACGGCTTCCGATTCCCTCTCGCTCCGTACCATGGCTCGCACCAGGGCCGGACGCGAGAGGTCGCCGCCGCCGATCGCCTCCACGAGGACACGGCGGTGCTCCGCCCAGGCAGGGCACACCTCCACCGTATGCTCCACCGTGTCCTCCAGACGATCCTCGCAATGGAAACACCCGGACGTATCCTCCCGCTTTATCCTGAACAGGAACCCACCGAAGCACCCATGCCCGGTGAGAACCTGCGTCAGGCGGAAGGTGAGGACGCCGTGACGCCTCTCTATCCACTCCTCAAAGAGGGGACTTACCGCCGCAATTGTGGCGTGCCCATTTTCCGACCCTTAGGGTTCGATTTTGTTGGTTTTATATGGGACCACCTTCGGAGTATACCCTTTCTAATAAAAAAAGAATTATCACAATCGGACTACTATGTAAAAAGTTATGCGTGGTCATACATAAAAAAAAATATACATACGCTTCGAATTGATAACCTCCTCCGTTTTTTTCGTCGGTTGAAAACGAATTTACCTAAAATTTGAGTTAGCGTAGTATAGATTGTTGGTGTCGAATGCAGTTTGGCTCTATTTTATCCGCCTTAACTTTTGGCTAAGTATTCTGAAAATAGCTGGTCTGCCCGCGACTTCGTCCGCGTATAATTTCGGCCTTCGACCCACCGCGTCGCATGCAATCGTCTACGCGTACTGACTTCGTTTCCTCTTAGCATTCTTTGTGACTTTTTTCTTTTTGCCCGGCTCTTCAGTCAAAGTCGTAGAGTGATATCTAGCCAATAAACTTCCTCAAAGTTGGGCTATAAAATGCGAAAATATTTTTTTGAAATTCGCGAATTAGTTTCAGATATTAGCGCGTTCAAACGAACACATACTAACTCTCAATAAAGAAGATGGATTGCCCATCTCCATAAGTAGGTACAGGTACAACAATAATAATTACCCGCCAAATGTTTATTTAGCTTTAGACATTTAATTGACTAAAAATAAAATACCTACACAGAAATCTAATTGATTTGAGATTAATATGATTGATTTGATAAAAAGTAATAACTTAATCGTTTATTTTTATCAGAGGATTTTTTATGGCATCTATCATTTAAAGAAAAATATTCATAAAATATAGATAATGCTTATTCCTCTTTTTATGAAACAACTAGCTGCCCGCAACTTCGCTCCAGTCGCTTACGACTGGAGCGAAGTTGCGGGCAGCTAGTTATTAAATACATTGTATCTCTTAAGATACAATGTATTAATAACAGCCAATTATTATAAATGTGAAAGTGTGTGTCTGTTTGTCCGTCTTTCACGGCAAAACGGAGCGACGAATTGACGTGATTCTTTTATGTGGAGATAGTTGAAGGGATGGATAGTGACATAGGCTACTTTTTGATTCTTTCTAACCCCCCACTTCCCTAAAATGGGGGGTAGAACGCGCTAATATCAGGAACTACTGGTTTGAATTGAAAAATTATTTTTGAGTCGGGTAGCCTATTAATGAGGAAGGCTATATAATATCACGCTATGATCAAAAGGAGTGGAGCAGCAACAAAAAAATGGACGAAAACTGGCAGGCTGCGATGCGACGGGAAGGGTAAGGGGAGCAAATATTTGACGCGGACGAAGTCGCGGACAGAAGCTAGTATTTTTATAAAACTCAGCCAACTGCGTCCCCTCGCATAGCAGCAGTCGCCCGCGCTATTGCTTCGTTTTGGCTTAGTGCTCTTTCTGAATTATGTTTCTTTTTGCTCGGTTCCTTAGGGCACAGCATAATGTTAATAGCCTATACCCTTCCTCAAGAAGTGGACTATCAAATACAAAAAGATTTTTTCAACACCAACTAGTAGGTAGGTACTGCGCGATATTAGTGCGTTCGAACAAAAAACCAAACAGAAAAACTCTACAGTATTATTATTAGCATAGATATATATTATTAACTAGGTACCTATTTAGATAGATTACGTTACAAAGTGATACCTTCACTGTAATATTAATTTGTTTTAGGATAAAAACCTACTTCGTGTTTTTTACTAAATTGGTCTTCTAATCAACGCATTTAGACGGTTACAATACAAAAAAATCTTCTTTATAATAGGTCTATTACTAAATTCGCTAAAGGTCAGCTTGAACATCTGTTATTGATATAGGTATTGAATAGAATTATCTTTTTCATCTCTGCCTGTAATTTGTACATATAAAAAGAATTACATTTGTGTCTGTCTGTTTGTTCCGGCTAATCTCCGAGACGGCTCGACCGATTTTGACGGGTCTTTCACTCGCAGATAGCTAATGTTATAATGCGAACGCTGGTATCCAGCTACATTCGGTTAGACTGGAAGCTGACCCCAACACAGGAAAGGGTAGACAAATTGATTTACATGTTTCATCAGGAACCATCGTTCCTCTCCTGATGTTTCAAATGAAAACCCTCTTCAGACAGAGGAAAGGTCTCTTTTCGCCTTATTGAGCTGAAACGCTCTATTATAAGAACGAACTTAGAATATTGAACTGAATACTTAATGAACTGCTGAACGACCTTTTAGCAGTTCATTTTCATGATTATGAAATTCAGTCAACAATATGTAAATATCTTGTAGGCTCTTTCTTAAGTAGGCTGTTGTAGCCACAGGTGGATAGTCTGAGCCATCAAATACGAAGAAAAATCAATCACCTTATGCGTCAAATACATTTTATTTACTGACATAAATAATGAAAAATGGCACTTGTTATAATAATGTTAACTTAACACTACCTATTTAGTGATTAACATTAAATATGCATCATATTTCCCATTTAGGAATATGCAAATTAAATATCTCAGATAATTAGAAATGATTCATTTAATTAATTCCACTCAATGAGTGTAAGTCGCTTTTTACATTATTCGTAGAACACGAAGTGCAGTCACATATTATATACTATAATATTATAAAGCTGAAGAGTTTGTTTGTTTGGTTGAACGCGCTAATCTCAGGAACTACTGGTCCGACTTGAAAAAATATTTTTGAGTTGGGTAGCTTATATATTGAGGAAGGCTATAGGTTATATAACATCACGCTACAATAAAAAGGAGCGGACCAGCAACGAAAAATGAACGAAAATTGGCAGGCAGTTCGATGCGACGGGAAGGGTCAGGGTACAAAAATTTGACGCGGACGAAGTCGTGGGCAGAAGCTATTGGAAAAATATGTACAGTCAACCGAACATCAGTAAATCTCTTGCACTACAAAAACCGCCCTTATAGCTAGGACATAGAGGTGCTGTCAATGACAAATTGTTACCACTTCGCATGTGCATATGCCTGTAGGTGCTTATGTATGCACTTTGCAAACAAAAAAATAACATACATACATAAACTCACACCTTTTTCTCATGGGCGTAGGCAGAAACCACGGGACGCTACCTACAACGATTTCTACACACTCTTTTTGCCTCGTTTAGGTTCATACAATTGGTTATACACACACGGCGGTTGCGAGTACCTGACCTTTCTGAAGAACATCACCAATAAGGTCACTATATGTCCGCCTAGGGCGTCCCTCCCGGTGTTTCAACTCACATCTGCCTTGTAAATACCTTTTGTAATACAAAATAAATATGTATATTTTGATAAGGGCAATTACATAAGTATTATCTATCAGCCTGTAAAGTTCCCACTGCTGGAACACAGGCTTCGTCTCTGTGAGAGGGACTGGGCCGAAATTCACCACGCGCGCCCGGTGCGCTACGCGCCCATGTCACTTACTTGTCTTCGAATTTTTGGTGCTAGGACCTGCCGGTTTCCTCAAGACGCGACGTACTGCTTCACCGTTTTGAGAGCAATAGTGATGAAATAATTTATACAAACTAAAGGGCCTGCCTAGTTCAAACCTACGACCTGCAATTCGTAAGACACGGCCGTGACCACTGGGCCACGCCTCGTCGTTTACGTATCGGTGGGCAATTAACCAATTACCTACACACGTCCAGGGATAAACCGCGTATCTACTCTTTACAAATAAACATTCTTTTAATTTAATACGTAATATTTAAAACAATTTTAGGAATGATTCAAGCGATCATTTATAATTTTGGCATGAGCATGACAGCAATTTATTCTGTTCCTTCTCGTATTTTCTTTGTTTTTATTTTAACTACCTACATCAATATGTTTACCCAAAATTGGTGTTTACGCGATACCTCAGTAACCTTTCATGACATGCGGATAAATACTGTTTAATGTTTTATTCTGTAAAATTTTCACGGTGAAAATAACGTGAATTCTCGTCATCGTCACCTACTGCTGGACCTTCGTATTTTCTGCTATACTCCCGGTTACGTGTATCCCTCATTCTGGTGTTTCCCTCGATTTTGATTAAATCATCAATACGCGCTTTTAGACGGCCCTGGTTTCATTGGCCTTACCTTTCCACCATTTTTTTATTTTGTGGATGAGAAAGCATCAAATGACGCCTCCCGCTCTGGGCGGGTGGAGCGGGAGGGCGTGTCAGACTTTTACTGACTTAAACCCACCCGTGTTCCATCAGTTGCCATATAGGCAACTGAAGGAACACGGGTGGGTTTTAGTGGCCAGGGCCATGGTATCTCTTTCGAACAAATCTCGCGACCCTGGCAGACCTTATCACCATTCGTTCACTGCTTTACTCCAACGGCCATCTCCTTGTTTACCTATGTAGATGTCCTGCCCAACTGCGCATGAGGCGAATAGCCCTGTCCCCGATGCTACCCAATGCTAAAGATTGACACTTTATTGACAGCTCACTTCAAACAGCATAGATCGTAAGATATAGGACCAGCAAACCAAGTGTTAATTCAGTCATTTATTTTTCATTATATAAGGTGTATCTGATCATACACGAAATATTTTAAGAGGTACACCTGTAGGTGGTAAAGAAGCTACAGCAACGAAAAAAATTTTTTTTCTAAATGTCCTTTTTTTATCAAAATTTAAGATTTATCAATTATTTGACGCACATAAGAAATACTGGCTCCTTCTTATTTTTACGGCCCGAGACACCGCAGCCATGCTCGTGCCGTCCGGTCGCCGCCCTCGCAGTGTCAGGCGGGCCATTCATAGAATTTGGAGTAAAGATTTTATGCAAAACGTCTCAAGCAGTTTCAAAATTATAATAATTACGAAAATCCAAAAAAGCTTAGATAAAAAAAATATTTTTGCTTCTATAGCTTCTTTACCACCTACAGGTGTACCTCTTAAAATATTTCGTGTATGAATAGATACACCTTATATTCTCGTTAGTGGATGGCTAGACTTTTTTCAAAATAAATTTCTATACAAAATTAATTGACATTTGAAAATACGACGCCTTCGAGTAGTTAAAATAGTAACATACAAGCCTTTCTTAGTTTTCAGACAGAGGCTGGCTCCTTCTGTTATAAATCTTTGTAAAGTATTTAATTGCAAGGAGGTTTTATTAAGAACCTGTTAATTAGCTTTTGACTTAGGTAAATGTTAGTAACCTTCTGACTTGGATGACTGATGTCATGATGCAGGGTTGATTTATTGTTGCCATGAAATGTCGCGGGAGAGACACCTTTTCAATAGATTAGGTAAACTATTAGCATCCACTTAAACACGGATTCTTATAGGTACTAATAATTATACCTTGCAGTACGGATCCGAACATTCAACAACAGTAAGCATTTAAAAAAAGAACTTACGGAATTATTTTTCCCGTTTTCCTGTTGATCGGAGTTATCTTGGACTTGTAAGTAGGTACCTATACGTAAATATTGTGTAAGAAACAAATTTATTTTTACGTACTACTTGGTATAAAAAGTATCTAAGTTAACATTTCACAA
Organism: Aporophyla lueneburgensis; assembly: GCA_932294355.1. NCBI lineage: Eukaryota > Metazoa > Arthropoda > Insecta > Lepidoptera > Noctuidae > Aporophyla > Aporophyla lueneburgensis. Next base: position 10,088,499 of record OW028744.1, read on the forward strand.
TCCGGATTATATACTATGCGTGTGCCAAATTTCATCCCTAATCCATTCGGCCAGTTTTGTGTTATTGAATAACAACCATACAAACTTTCTCATTTATAATATTAGTAAGATTCTTTTGAGAAATGGTTGTTATAAGATTAATTGACTTTCATTTTGGCTTCGTGACTATCAACTTGATATCGCAGAACGACTTGACGCATTTGCACATTCGTATCGCAAAAGCATCGAAAATGGAATCGTTAACTACTCTAGAATAGGGCTTTGCTCTTGCACTAAAATTAATGCGCAACTGAGATATAACTTACACAAGCTTAAAAAATGAAGTAAAAACGTAAGTGACTGAACGTTGGATGATGATGACAGTGGAGGCAGAAGAAAGATAGGCCTCTACGTAGGTACGGATGATCCTCCTTATAAAGTCAATAAATGCACGATGGCTCGGAATGTTACTCGCATTCCAGACCTTATTATTTCTTTTGAATCATGTAGGGTATACAATTGTATACGTCACATTTGACCTTGGTACATGGAAAGTTTATCAATGACTGTCAGAGGAGGTGTTCATGACCTTTACATCATCACTTGGTAGGATAATGAAGCGTGTCAGCATGTGAGCTACACTTCTACACCAAGTGTCGTAATTCCAGCACAATGACAGTTAATTAAAAAGCTATTCGACGAGCGATTGCGTGGTTTGATTGTGTGACAGTCCTGGGATCTCGAGACCCTGACTCCCACTCGTGATCGATCGATCTACGCGATGGCAGTTGTGAAATTTGACCAAAATAATATATTATGTGTTATTGTTGTTAATGTCTTCAGACAATATCTTTTATGTGATTTCAATGTCACGTTCAAAACATTTGTATTGAATCGGTTTTCAATTGTTAGATTTTGAATAGTTTGACGTCAAACGTTTATAATAAAATATGAGAGTACTGTAAAGAAAATAAATATCCACGGAAAGCTTGACCGTATAAGATGCTATTTAGGCATATAAACAAAACCTGAATAAAATCGGAAATTGGCTCAGCACTTCAAGGTTATAAAAGAAATATATCTTTATGTTAAAAGTAAAGAATAATAAAAAAAGAAACGTTATGCCGGTTCAGAGTTAGAAGTTATTACTGGACGAGCCAACCGCAAAAGCAGTTTTGTATTTCAGCCAGGTAGAGCAGATGTTTTGCATACTGCGAATGAAATCCCAAAATGTCATTGACTTCCATTAGATACAAAAACGCCTAACTGGTTGAAAAATGCTATCAGAACGAATGTTAGTTCAGGTACTTTTCTTTGTCTCGATTATACCTTTACCTAGGTAGTTCTAGGCACTTAGGTGCATTAGGGATTTAGCTAGAAGAAGACGATACATGCAGACGTTTTTCTGATATTAATAATATTAGAGTTACAAAGATCGAATTGGAATTCGGCATGTGGTTGGTATGCTTAAACGCAAAAAAATATTAATGACGTGAGGGTGAGGCATTTTATAGATTTCTTATCATAATATGCGGAAGGCTGATGAGGAATGAAGATGACCGAAAAAATGTTAAGGTTACCTTTTTGTATACACTTATTGTGATTTTATAGAAAACCCGTTTAGCCGAAACCGTTTAGCTAGGACGTGTGCCGCTCACTTGCGAACTAAGGGGGCCGGGGCAGCACCGGGTCAAAAGTCGAGACTTAGTTACTTTTTAATAAAATCCCAAACAAGACCAAATTATATTCTGAAAGTAAAAGGCAGTTTATACTTGGATGCCCTCTATGCATAAACATAGAGTGTAAGTGAACATTTTCGAGATCGCTCCGCTCGCTCTTGCGTTTTACATTTTGAAACATTTTTGTATTATGGGTTTTCTAAGCAACTCCTAGTTCCGTACAATCACATTTCAAAAGAAAATTTAAAAAAATCGATCTTGCTCTACGATCCTCTACTCGTCTGGTGCTCTAGCTTTTCTGTTCTTGATAAATTTATTTCCTTTTTCTGTATCACTCATAAGAAAACCTAACCTTTCGAGGTATCGTGCTAAAGATTGCGACGTTCATTCTTAGGCGTCCCTTTAGTTTTGCCACCCGTGGCCCCCGACAAGGTTAGTCCGCCACCACTGGTGCAAGTGCATCGCTCCCGTCACTCAGGGAGAGGATTAAAAAGTCTTATGTGTCTGTAAATTCACTAAACCAACACCCGTAGTCTACAAACCGGCACACAACAATGTTGTCTGAGATAGGTATGATGGTAGCTAGCGTTTTTCTGGACCAACATTTTCCACCTGAACCTGGAGAACAACAACTCTGGAGGTAGTCAAGTAGTGGAACTACTATAGTTACCTACCATTAATCTGAACATTTATTTATAATAATATTATAAAGCTGAAGAGTTTGTTGGTTTGTTTGGTTGAACGCAATAATCTCAGGAACAACTGGTTCGAATTAAAAAAAATCTATTATAGCCTATTTATCGAGGAAGGCTATAGACTATATGACATTAGGCTAGGACCCTTAGGAGCTGAGCAAAATGAAAAAGTCAGGAAAACTAACTCGCACGGGCAGGCGATTCGATGCGACGACGGGGAAGGTCGGGGGAGCAAGAAATTATACGCGGACGAAGTCGCGGGCAGAAGCTAGTTTAAAATATGCAGACCAACAAATGATGTACAAATATAAATCAATGAACAAGCATAAATCCGGAAAAGTGGTCGGTAAATCTAATAATTCTTTCTTTTGTGTGAAATTGTTCAGAAATTCTGTGTAATTTTTTTTCAATCAAACTAAATCACTTACTTCCTAAACTGCTTCACAACATCATTTCATTTATTTTTTTACTATTTGTCACGTTTATTTTTATCTACATTTTTGTGCGATACGTAGCCGGCCGTGCATTAAGCAATTAACCCCAAGGGGTCAACCCGTACAAGCCCGTTAGGCCAACTACATATCCAGTTTGTCAAGCTGTTATATTTTGCAAAGCTTCTTTTTGTGTAATCTTAAAAGACGGAAAAATAAAAGACCTAACCAACACCACTTTTAATAGAATTGTAAGACTTCAAGACATTACACAAAACATGTTCATGTAGAAATCCAGACCAAAAACATTATGTTCCGTTAGTTGAACAAAGTAGCAGAAATAAAATACCTATCGTATTATCTTATTGTGATGAGTCGAGGCATTAAGACACCATGCGGCAGAAAGCAGTCCCGTTGTAAGTTGCAGACGGAAATATTAATATCGTGTGATGAATAGCCACTTGCAACAAGCCGAGGGGAAAATAGATACCCACAAGACATACGTTAGGGCCGACGGCAGACAGCTTCAATGTGTTTTATTTAATAACATGGATGCACGGGCAATTTGTTCAAGTTCGTGCAACATGGCAGAACGATATTACAATGTGTACTTAGATCATTTTACTTAGTTAGGTACCTCTACAAATTGTGATTTGTTGAGTTGTTATTCGTGAGAAAATCTAACAAGAAGCTAGTGGAAAATATATACCACGATTTTATCACGAAAACTCGAAAAACTTTTTGTACTATTCATAATTCGTGCCAACTGAAATTTTTCTTTCTCTATATTGAATCCGGTGTTTAATTAGGTAAACATATATTCAGTTTTCAGTATTCTCTATAAATCAATTTTTACTGTTCAATAAAACTAGAACATTTTATAATTTGAATAATTTTTTTAGGTAAGAATAAAACAGAACATGTTCTAAATATTTTTAAAGGTAATAAGGGTTACAATATTGCGTGTGACTGATAATATGATTTGTTGCCAGAAAAATAGAAAAAAAAAGTCTTTTTTATGGTGCCTAAAATTTTAAGATGAAATCAGGATCTCCAAATCTTAAATAAGTTCTTTATTTCTATACCCTGTTACCGCTTCGTCTGCTTCGTCCAACTCTGATGACTACGTCTAAATATATGTAGGTACCTAGGTGTTCACCGCCTGTTCTCGTAAAGCGGCCAATGTCCTACCTACTAATTCACAAAAAAAATGCAACTAAAAAGCAACCGCCGCTATGCCACCAGATTTGTAAAATCGTAGTGATATGTTCTGTATACAGATTTCAGTAGTGCATTGCATTTAGATTCCTTATTAAATAGAAAATTTTGTTTTATAGGTGAACGTGAAATTCTGACTTTAACAAAGCCCCGATTGCCTGCTACGAAAGTTGTTTTAAAAACTTCAGCTTTTATGGCAACTAAATCGTTAATTGCGTTGAATATACTAACACGATCCGTAACTCCATTACCATAAATATTATTAACTGCCCAGCCTCCAGAGTACAGAAAACTACCTGGAGAACGTCTTATCCTATTCCAAATAAGTTATAGGAAAATAAAAACACAAGTCCCTATAAATATAGGAATTAATGCCTTAGTACACATATTTTCAAGACGCCTTTTCCTTTTGCTTGGAAGCTTATTAGGAGAATCTGCGTTTCAAATAAGATTAATGATGGGCTTAGGCAAAAATATGGCTGTTCAAGTTCCTGGGAAGGGTCTTACTTAAGTTTAAGGCCACCGGTTTAAAGCGTTTGTCTCCAAGTCATCAATTTTGAATCACTGAGCAGAGAACTGACGTTTTCAATAAATATAGCTGTCAGATTAAGACGAAAGCAACATTTCTTATGAGCGATGTAGAGCGCTGCGTGTGCGCAGAACATACGAGTGTCAGGGTGGCTCGAGTGCGCTAACGTCGCGCGTCGGCTCGCGGTCAACGGCCTTGACATTGTACCCGTTTTGTGTTTACATCTTATTTGTATTCTTTAACGACACGCATAATTATCGTCATTTAATGCAATGTAGTCACGTGGAGAAACTTTATAGCTGTTATAAATAAACTGTTGCTGTATCAGTTTTTCAGTAAAGTGTTGTTATTTATTCAGCAGTAGTTCGACCCCAGACGCATATACATTAAATTTAAGACGAATTTAACGCCACTCTGCGAGACTTCACCTGCCGATAATAAAGACGACCTTTGGTTAATTTTCCCGCTGCTCTCTTAATGATCTCAGTTTACCAAACAAAGGGGTAGGCTCAGCACCCAAATAGCTTGCGTGGCCTAAATACCATTATAATTAGTTCAAATAAGTACTACTTCTTTTAAAAAGATTAAATTACCAACGCAGGCAAATTTTTATCGAGGCCAAAGGCTTTTGGAATGCAGAATTATGTTTCTAACACTTGGAGCTCATGAAAATTCATTTGACATCACATGACTTTAAAATTCGGCCATGTTTCCTCCATAATTAAAGTTGAATGAGGCCGATACGAGCCTGAATACCAAAAAACAAAGAGCTGCAGTGTTTTACTTGTGAATGGATTTGAATAGGATAGAAATAATTTAGGCATTTTGTTACTTTTTCATGATTATTTGGTACGCACACTGGTTAGTGTGCGTACCAAATAAAAAAAACCGGCCAAGTGCGAGTCGGACACGCGCACCGAGGGTTCCGTACAAACCTGTAGGTATCCTCGGTTTATGCATAAGGTTTATGTTTATGACATTAAATGTTTTTTTAATTTTTATGTTTGAGTTGATTGAATTAAAGGTAAATTGCGGTTTACGATTTATGACGTATTAAAAAAAAATTAATTACTGGATCTCGTTCAAACCAATTTGCGGTGGAAGTTTATATGGTTATGTATTTCATATACTATTCAGTTTAGAAAAAAATGATATTAGAAACATCAATACCATTTTTAAAGACCTATTCATAGATACCCCACACGTATCGGTTAGATGAAAAAATTTTTTTTGGGTTTCAGTTCTAAGTATGGGGAACCCCAAAATGTATTGTTTTTTTTTTTCTTTTTTAGTGTGAAAATCTTAATGCGGTTCACAGAATATATCTACTTACCAAGTTTCAACAACATAGCTCTTATAGTTTCGGAGAAAAGTGGCTGTGACATACACGGACAGACATACACGGACAGACAGACAGACATGACGAATCTGTAAGGGTTCCGTTTTTTGCCATTTGCCAACGGAACCCTAAAACGAGTGCCTAATGTGCAAATTGCATGGCGTTAAGTAATAAAGTACCTAAGTAGTAAGTAAGGTAAGTATTTTAAGCACGTAGCTGATGATCATGACATCGCTGTATTCACACGTTGAAGGAGTTAAACAAGTGGGTTGAAAACGTATTTGCTTCATAAACAACTAGAAAAAAAAGACACTAAGTACAAAGTGAAAAATAATTCTAATTCAATTTTTTTTTCTTATGGATGTCAATTGTTTAATTTTTAAATTAACTTTTTATTCTTCACTTTAGGGTTTGATACTTAGGTACCGTGAATTTTCTACCGTCGTTCTTTGTACCATGTGGTGCCGGACGTAAAGAATAGCATCACCCCATTTCTTCCCGTGGCGCGTGGGTGTCGTAAGAGGCGACTACGGGACTTACTAGAGAATGGGCAGCAGCGTTCTCTATACATTTTACCACCATACTGTGATCGCCAATCCGCCTGCCAAGCGTGGCGATTATGGCAAAGCCCCCCAAATTGGGGGAGGTCATGTCCAGCAGTGGACGTATTACGGCTGAAATGATGACTTACTACCTACCAGACACAATTTCGTATACCTTCTCTAGCAATTTAAATAACAGTGTCAGTAAGTTATTATAATATCATCAATATACTCATACTAAAATTAGGTACGTATATTTAAAGCTAACTCAAAAACCACATATCAGAACTATATCCAGATAATATGGGTGCATTCGATAAGCCATTCAAACAAAAGAAGAATTTTCAAATCGGATTATAAACATACTTCTTTGGACACACAAAAAATAAATACAACCGAATTCAGAAAGGCCTCCAGTTTTTTTAAGTCGGTTAAAAAAACAGTCAAGATAGTTGTGGGATTTGTTTGTATCTAAGATCTTATCTAAATATCTAGAATTCTATATCAACTATTCCATTCACTTCTGCAGATTTACAATGGGAAGGAGTAAAGCATTGCCTGCATTGCTAGTCGGAAACGGAGTGAACCGAATATTAAAATTCCGAGTAGACACGACTGTTCACCGCAAAGACAAAGTGCTCGTGGTCAACATTTACTAGTTAAGCTTAATGCTTCCATCGAAGGGCAACACTAAATGCTGCGAAGGTTTTATGCGACACGAAGAATGCTTAGTAACGAATGGAATTCCGGTCTAAATCTGTTATGTTTGAGTATACTTAGGGCTCATAATCCCTTGCCCATCGTGTCAAAATTTGGCCATGGGAAAGGACGCTAATGTGATCACGTTACAAATTTTTGAAATTGGAACCACTGCTAATCTACTAGAAATGAAGAACATTCAAAGGCATCAGTATCATTGATTCAAAAGACTGCAAGTTATACATACTGTGTTTGACGAGATTAATATTCCATTAAATTTATTTGATATAAAGAAGACATAAAAAACACAAGCAAAATGAATCAACATTTTGCTGGCGTTTAATAGATAATTTAGACCTCACAATTTTTTTATGACGTTATAATTTTTTTGTCAATTTCTATGTATTGCATTGTATAACTTAGATTTATTTTTGACATAAGGAACCAATGATTTAAATTGTCTTTAACTGTATTATTTTTTTCTTGAGTAATTAAAATAAATAATTGTAAATAATATTTTGCATGCCTTAATTGGTAGGGCATCTACATCTTCAAATGTATTTATATCTATGTTCAGCAATAAATTAATACAAATTGGGAGAAAGTGGAGCACTTAGGAATATTTTAGCACCTAATCTTATCTCTCTTGATGCATGCATCACCGTTTGACCAAGAGTTTCCCTAATAAGTCAATAAAATCCTTCCTAGAATAGCGTACAATACGGGACACACAATGATCGTTCATCTCCGTCCTCCCACAGCCACTTCTGCATTTAACAATGAGTGACAACACCAACACAGCTGGAAGTCCAGTATTTCTATCTTTTCGCCGCAAATGCTTCGACGACGCGGAAGCAACCTTCCTGTCATTATGGATCGTTAACTTGAGGGGTGATTACCTATAATAAGTGCAGGCAAACGCTACAGCTCTGCAAGACCTGTTTATTTGTACAAACTTAGTGTTAGCGTCCACGATTAGCTCCTGGCTAGCAATTGACGATGCTATATTTAGATTCTAAACCAATACTACCGTTCTTTTGAACTCGTTTTAAAAACGGAATTTATCAACCGGCAACAATTCATTACATCTATTAATTAAAGTAACTAACTGTTCATTAAGAGCATTAGATGACACTAATGGGAATTTTATAAAACCATTTAAACAAAAAATAGAGCCGGTAGTCACACATGCAAATTGCTCCAGTTAAAAACCAGTGTAACTGGTAATGTTGGAACCAAAACACATTTATTCTAGAAAGCTCCAATAAATCGAGATCAGTTAGTAGTATCGCCGCGCCGGTAAAAGTCATTAGTGCGTAAATTCATTGCCATTACCTCGTAGCGCCAGCGCCGGCGCGCGGCGCCGACGATCATCTCCATGAAAAAGACGATGCAGATAGTAATTTTATGTGTTTAACTGTACCTTAGTTGATCAATATAATATCTATATCTAATTGATATTTGAGGCTATTCACCATGCGAAAAACAAGCAATAATATAGTTGTTTTGTGGCAAATAAGAGTTTCCAAAGGTTAGGAAAACTGATTTATTAAGTGTGAAGATTGCTAATACGGTATGGTATCACATACGTACCTACAATATTTTCTAAAGTGAATGGCAATGATAATAAATGATGACAAATTGTAGACAGACACAAATCCCACCGGAAAGGACTGGATAATTTAACGACATCGGCACTGGTATGATTACTGCTGAATTAAAGGATAATGCAACTGTAGAAGCACCATGAGAAAAGACCAATGATCTGGACTTTTAAATTACTCAACAATAATGATGAAGCACAAAGACCAGCAGAACAACACTGGGATAATAAATTTGTAGGAGCAAAAAACAAGCATAATTGCAAAGCTGAACAAATTCCCAGAGACAGTTGGGTAAACCCCGTAATATATAGCTTCGATTATGAGTTTTTGCGGTTTCAGAGCTTCTGGCTATTCAATTTAGAGCTAAATTCTTTCTTCTTGGTGCTTTGTTTTGACTTTATCGATATCTGAGTTAAGGAAAACGTTTCTGTCCGTAGTAAATCGCGTAGTAATTGGCAACGAAATTAATTACCATAGGAGGCATGTCATATCTTTGATTTAATTTTACTGAATAAATGCTTATGTCAAGTAAGTGATTGATCAGTCTTTTCTACAAATTAGGACATCGGGTAATACTTTCTGCCATGACACTTACGACTTAAATTATACAGTCATCACCTGCATAATACTTTCTGCCATGACACTTACTACTTAAATTATACAGTCATCACCTGCAAAGTGTCACCTTTATTCATTGACGCTCATTGTAGCAGTTTTTTGGAGTAGGCCCTGATTGGGCTGTTGACGTATTGGATCCATAAATACTTCTGACATAACAATAAAGCCAAGCTTAGGGCCACCATAACGATTGTCTCTTGTTGTGTAGGTACCATCGTGATGTTTTGGACGATTAATATATACCCAGAATACGTATTTTAGTTCTTAATCTTCCGTCATGGGTTTCTTAGAACCATTTTGTTCATCTTATACTAGAAGATTAGCTGCAATGCAGTCACGAACTTTTTTTACGACTACGGTAATGAGCGTTACTTCCGAAACGTTTCCTCATTTATGTTTAAAGTTTTAATAATAGCACTTGTATGATTCATACATCTGACAATGTCTGATTTAAGAATTCCTTGAATTTCACAAAAACATCTTGTTTGTTGTATTCCTACGAGGTGATGTGTTCTTAGTATTCAATCCCTTGGTAAAAAATGATAGGATGTAAGACTAAATGTACATTTATTCATCAATTAGGAGTCAGTAGTAGAATGTTGGAACAAAGCAAGATAAATTACCTTAAATGACGGAAACATGTTCATTCAGCGAGTTGCTAAATGAGTCGTGTTTACAATTAAAACGGGGACTAAATTACCCTTAGCTTTAGCATAAAAAGTTTGAGGGGTGTTTTTGAATCCACTACTCCCGAATTAAGTAACTGGAATAATCTGCTTTGCTGTCATTCCACGAAAAAATTTGAACGTATGAAAGCTTTCTTTCTGCTTCTTTTCGAAAGTCTTTCAAATCGTTGTTCATATCAGGTTTTAAAAAAGTGAAACGCCTTGTCGTGCTTAGATATGGAAAAACCATAAAAACAAGAATAATAAATAGATGTTAGTCTAGTCTAGCAGACCATAATTATAAAGGAACAACAAATCAACACCAATTAGCACAGACAGCACTTAAAACATTTATTGAGCACACAAAAATAATGTATGTCACAAAGACGGCGCCGGCGCAAAACCGAAAACCGGAATACTTAGCGGTGATAGTTCAATCTTACTTTGATTGACGTCTAATCACCGTCCAATAGACCGGACGGGAGGGGAGCCGAGGTGCTCCGAAAGCGATTAAGTAACATTAACGGTTTGTGGTGGACTAACGGTTAAACCGGAACACATAATTATATTTCTAGTCGAATGTCGTGCCGTTGTTTCAGCCGGGTTTAATTCATGCATTTTAGTGCTTAAAGCTGTTGGACATCACTCAGGGTGTACGGTAAAATAATGAATGAGTGTTGATGCTGATGGTGTATTTCATACTCTGTAGGTGTAGCTGTTTCTAATTTCTAACATTTGTTATTTTGTTTTGACTTTCGTTAGAAAGAATGTCAATCTGCCTTGCCTTTTCCCAACTATGTTGGGTTCGCCTTTCAGTCTACCCCGTAGCAACTGAATACCAGTATTTTATTATGAGTGACTGCCTATTTGACCTCCACAAGCCTAGTAGTAAGTACCCTTTAGTAAGGTAAGACTGGTTCTCAGGCTTTCTGGCTTCTGACGACCCGTAACAACTACCAAAGAGCTATGAAAGACAGCCGGGACTAACGACTCTACGTGCTTTCCGAGGCACGCAGGGGTCTTGGTATGTTAAAGTTGGTCTCTATAGGTCGTAATAACGTTATCGTGGTTTAGAATTGGCATTAATTAAAAGGAGCAGTGGTGGCCCAGTGGTAAAGGCCGCGACTTACGGGTAGGAGTAAGTCGTGAGTTCAAACCCAAGCAGGTGCTTTATTTTGTGTAAATTATTTCATCACCACTGCTCTCAAAACGGTGAGGAAACCGGCATGTCTTAGAACCAAAAATTCGAAGACATGTGACATCAACTAACCCGCACTGGGCCCGCGTGGTGGATTATGGCCCACTCGCTCTAACCGGGAGGAGGCCTATCCCAGCAGTGGGAACATTATAGGCTGATGATGAATTAGAATTTAAAAGCGTACAATGGAAGCATACTAAACCCTGCTAAAATAGGATGAAATAGAACCACACATCACTGTCTTCCTGTTTTATCATTCAAATACTTTTAGTAGATAAGGAAATGTTAAGGTAAATGTGTGTCAACTGCAGTCCCAAGAGAGGTTTACAATCCAATGGCAAATATATATATATAATAGGATATATCCTTATTCAACGTAGGCGATGTATCGGCAATCGTTCCAAACTTGGGTTCAGGTATTACTGTTACATATGTGATTCAATTATTTTCTGCAATGACAAACAGTAACAAAGGCAGTAGGATAGCTGTAAATTCTTTAAGTACATATATGTATATATATATATATATTTTTTTTTTTTGGGAATGCCTTGTCGCAGAACGTCAAACCAGACATGCCTGTGGCTACTTTAATAAATTAAGGCCTCCAGCCCGGGGCTTAAAACTAGAGCGACTCTAATGGCACCCCTTGTGGGGTACGGACCTCGGCTTAGGGTATCGCTGGGAGAGGGCAGCAAGAAACGGGCTGGATCGGAATGATTTAACCTCTAAGTCCCTGAGATACCACATTTGGTATCAGACACAATGGTTTTTAATTGTGTCTGTAATTACGGTAATTGACTGGTTAATTTAATTTATTTATTTCCTAACATGTTAAATTCTCATTAGTAGGCATCCATTAAAACATTTACTTGAAGACACAAACATCTGTGTAGCCCTGCAGCGTAATTACGTTACACACTATTACGTTACACACTAATTACGTTACACACTATTAATCAGAATCATCAATAATTTTGAAGTTATGCATTATTGCATATGTTCGAAAAAATTGTCTCCTTAGCAACGGAAACAACGCCATGAACGCTGTGCAACTGTCAAAATGCCTACTGATTATGTATTACACAATTACCCGTCTGGATGTTGTACTAGAGTTTCTGTCTTCATCATCATCATACAGCCGAAAGACGTAGACTGCTGGACATAAACTTCCCCCAATTTGGGAGGGTTTCCATAATCACCACGTTTGGCAGGCGGGTTGGCGTTCGCAGCATGGTGGTAAAATGCATAGAGAACGCTGCTGCCCAATCTGTAGTAACCTCCTTAGTCGCCCACGGTCGCTTACGACACCCACGGGAAGAAATGGGCTGGTGCTATTCTTTACGTCCGGCACCGCACGGAATGTTTCTGTCTTACAAGACCCAAAATATTGTATACATAGTAAATGCAAAATATACTGTGGTAAATAATCGTGATAGAACACCATTAAAAAGTTGACCTATAAAGAAAGTGACCCTTCAATTCGTTGCAACAGGTCCTTAATTTGTAAACAGGTGCGGAATACACGTTGAGGGTAAAATTGATAGCTCTGTCCGTTTCCTTAGTAGCTGTGTATACGTGACCTTTCGCTGGTGGTTATTAAGTATACATTATGCCGACTTTATTACTGTCTATCCGTTACTGGGAGGATTACAAGAATGTTAATGTTCATTAACCGTCTACAGGTCATGTCTACTTGTAAATATGTGAACATGAAATATAAAACTGTCTGAGTGATTACGTTGTTTACCACCTAGAAGTTTTCTGGGCCAAAAATCACGATGTCTATGTACTTGATAAAGGAAACCATTCGGTACAGACTATACAGACTCAACTATTTGACAGATTCAATTACTGTCCACTACTAAAGAAATCCATAGTTAAGCAACTGATTGGGACGGGAATTACTCATGTGTACTGGCTTGTTGAGCAACGTGAGAAAATTTAAGGATGTTAGTTTCAGAACTGAAACGAATTAAAAAAACTTATTGAGAACCAAAACTCTAAACTCCTTGTCTAATCCCTTAACGTCTACACATACATATTGTCTTTGTCACCAAACATAGATATACGGATTGTATCAGAAATGTGTGGCCAAATTTAAGGATATGATACAGACCATCAAACTGAACAACTTTCTCCACGAGACCAACATTGTATTCGCGAACAAAATAATAAGCTAACAACTCGACCCAAATGTGAATCTAATACACGCTGTATATCAGTGAAGAGGTCAATGATTATATCCGTATTCCGTACTTCGTATAGCCTACGTTACGATCAGTTAAAACGTCAAATGAAATTAAAATTACAACTACTTACTGTAGGTATAAATTCCTAAAGTAATAGGATAAGTAGTTGTTTTATTATATGCTATGAAAATATTTGACGTCTTTCGGCTGAAATAAAGATGATGATTATATTTCCAAGTTTTGGATTACACTAAACTAGTAAACAAATACGAACTGTATTTTTTTTTAAGTTATATAGAGTTACTAGCCTTTATCAGCGATTTCGGCCACGTGGAGCTTAAAATTATCCCACGGGAACAAACTACTGGAATAAATAGAATCCAATATATTAATCCAGGTTATAATCTATCTGTGTGCCAAATTTCATTCATATCCGTTAAGCCATTTTTGCGTGATTGAGTTACAAAAATTCAAACATATAAGGTGTATCTATTCATACACAAAATATTTTAAGAGGTACACCTGTAGGTGGTAAAGAAGCTATATACGCAAAAAGAAAATTTTTATCTAAGCGTTTTTGAATTTTCGTAATTATTATAATTTTGAAACTGCTTGAGACGTTTTGCATAAAACCTTTACTCCAAATTCTATGAATGGCCCGCCTGACGCTGCGAGGGCGGCGATCGGACGGCACGAGCATGGCCGCGGTGTCTTGGGCCGTAAAAAATAAGAAGGAGCCGGTATTTCTTATGTGCGTTAAATAATTCATAAATATTAAATTTTGAAAAAAATACATTTAGACAATTTTTTTTTTCGTTGCTGTAGCTTCTTTACCACCTACAGGTGTACCTCTTAAAATATTTCGTGTATGAATAGATACACCTTATACAAGATTATTTTTAGTATATGCGAAACCTGAATATAGTTTGTTCAGAATCAGTAACTGAATCGATTCCAATAATTTTTACACCATGTTATATTTTTTACCAAAAATATTTAATTACGCTTCCAAGTCGCGGGCCTTAGTGTTTTGTTTCAATTTTAACATTATCATGTCTTTCTCGTATTCAAACGTCCATTACACGGAGGTGGTACGCTACACTAGCTGTTTGTGGTGATCTGCATATGTTTTTGGGTGGACAACCAGGTAACTTATCAAGCTTATAACTTTGTGATTATTAATGATATAGTTTTGAAATTTTTTTTCATAGATTCTTTACATAAAAAAACCAGACCCGTGTTTCGGGTTTCGCATAAACAAAAATTAATGTTGTATAGACCATACAAATATTCATATTTAAAAAACTTTTTTACAAAAAAAAACAACCGACTTCCTTAAAAACACTACAAATTGAAAAATAACTTTAATTTCGGAAGTCGGTGTCTTAGGATTTGTATTTAAGATTTTTGCCACCGACTTCCGAAATTAAAGTTATTTTTCAATTTGTAGTGTTTTTAAGGAAGTCGGTTGTTTTTTTTTGTAAAAAAGTTTTTATTTTAAAATTTTTAGTTTTGGTATCTACCCTGCACTAATTCCAAACAAACGGTGCATATTTATGCGATAGCAGAAATCGCGGTTGACTTGCTGTCATTTTTTAAAGAGTTCCGGTGTCTGTCTCCGGAACTCATCATCAGATCTATATGAAATTTATATGGGACCATTTCGGAATAAACCCCTTTCGAACAAAAAAAGAATTTTGGAAATCCGTTCATAAATGACGGAGTTATGGCCGAACATACATAAAAAAAAAAAAAATATAAACATCCGAATTGATAACCTCCTCCTTTTTGAAGTCGGTTAATAATATTATAGTAGAATTAATACTTATGCAAAAGTAACTATGTCTATCCGTTAGTTTTAACAGATTTGGATGGAAGCTGGCACATGGACAGATCATGCCATGGGTTAGAACATATGAAACTTTTATCCCTATAGTACGTTGCTGTGGAATAATTTCCGACATATGCAAAACTAGTTTACTTTAAAGAATTCTGAACAGAAACATACAACGTCAATATTGTTCTCAAGACTATATCATTCATTACGGATTATTTAACTAAGAATAACCAGTTTGCTTTCACGCAAGAAAAGTGACATAAAGACGAAATACTAAAGATCCCTAGGTACAAAAGCCCACGTACACACAATTTGGACGGCGATGACGCAAATTATTTGCGTGCCATTTCTCCTTGGCACGTGATTTCTTTCAGTATTTTCAGCAAACTGGGAGCATATACTTGTGTTGTCATTGAAGGTCGGATTACAGTGAATAGTGATTATAAAGGAGAAAGGTAACGTTAAGACTTCAGTTTATTAAATGTTTACGTAACCACGTAAACTGAAAAATCCCTTTTAGCGATAAGACTGCCCATTGTGTCAACCTATTTACAATTTAAATATTGATATTAAAATAGTAAATAGGTTGACAAGTGTGGGGGGGTAGGGGTAGGGGTTGGTTGGTTTACTGATAAATATGCCTAGCCTTTTCCCAACTATGTCTGGGTCGCCTTCCAGTCTAACCAGATGCAGCTGAGTACCACTATTTTGCAAAGAGCTAGTATATATCTGACCTCTACAGATCAGTAATTCGGTGATATGATACCCCTTGGTAAGACTGGTTGTCTGACTTTTGGACTTCTGCCGACACGTAACGAGTGTCAACAGTCAACGAATGACGGACGGGAGCAACGACTTAACGTGCTTTCCGTGGCCAGCTAGAATCTTAGTTTAAAAACCGGCCAAGTGCGTGTCGGACTCGCGCACCGAGGGTTCCGTACAAACTTGTAGGTATCCTCGGTTTATGTATAAGGTTTATGCTTATGAAATTTAATGTTTTATTTTTAATATTTGAGTTGATTAAATGAAAGGTAATTTGCGGTTTACGATTTATGACGTATTAAAAAAAAAACTACGGCCTCGATCTCGTTCAAACCAATTTTCGGTGGAAGTTTACATGGTTATGTACATCATACATTTTTTTGAGTTTTATCATTCTCTTATTTTAGAAGTTACGGGGGGGGGGGGGGCAATTTTACCACTTTGGAAGCGTCTCTCGCGCAAACTATTCAGTTTAGAAAAAAATGATATTAGAAACCTCAATACCATACTCATATTCATAGATACCGTATGGGTTTGATGAAAAAAAAATATTTGAGTTTCAGTTCTAAGTATGGGGAACCCCAATTTTTTTTTTATTATTATATTGTAAAAATCTTGGTGTGGTTCACAGAATACATCTACTTACCAAGTTTCAACAGCGTAGCTCTTATAGTTTCGGAGAAAAGTGGCTGTGACATACGGACGGACGGACAGACAGACAGACAGACATGACGAATCTATAAGGGTTCCGTTTTTTGCCATTTGGCAACGGAACCCTAAAAATGGTCACCCATCCATGGACCGATCCCGGCAATCGTAGCTTAACCTGATGTTCGACCCGTGCGGCTGTGATAACGTAGCTACGAACCTATCTGATAATTTATTATAGACTAGCTTCTGCCCGCGACTTCATCCGCGTTAAATTTCGTGTTCCCCCGACCCTTCCCGTCGCGTCGAACAGTAGTTGTGATTCGCGGATTCTGGCGCAAGCGCCAGAGCCCGCGCTTGCACCAGAGCCCGCGAATCTGTAGCACCCATCGTAAAAAAAAAAAAAAAAAAAAAAAAAAAAAAAAAAAAAAAAAAAAAAAGGTTTTGGTGTGCTCTGATCTCAAATCTGCGGTCCATTTTAGCGTAGGATGCGTGGTTCTGGAGTTATGCAAATCAATTAACTGTTATCTCATTGATTTCCGGTGGTCCTGCACCCTCATTAGCATTCCATTGTTCGCCTAATCCTTTTGTCTATTATACTTCGAACACCTCATTACGTTGCGCCAGAACCCACGAATCTGTTGCCCTACGGTTGATTTGGCGTTCTTATCTATTACTCATTGTATGTCTGCTTTTCTATGTCATCAATAAAACACATTCATTTTTATTTCAATATTTTATTACTTTTTTCTACAAAATATGAGCGGAAGATCTCATCCACAAAAATATCATTGTGCAGTGTGTTCCCTGTAAATATGTTCGTAAAACTATGCATTGAACATCCCTGAAACTTAAATAGCAAATACATTAAGCAATATTCACCACAAACTGAAGTCCAATCATTCTGAATCCTATCAACATTCCAGTCCCATCTCTTACAATTCCTTTTCAAAAACTGGAGATGATATCGCTCAGGTGTTCGTCCATATGAATCAAAATATTGACCGATACCATTCGTATCGATATGTACAGCTACCCAGTGTGAACCTGGTTTATCATCCGCATCCAAATTGCATATTATATACGTTGGTACATGTGTATACATAGGTAGTCTATTAGCAGCATAAACATTATTTTCTAGACTGGGATGAATCTTTTTCATATGTTTTTGTAATTCTAGTGTATCCATGATATTACTGTTATTAGCAGATTATTACAGTACCAATCTATTCAATGGTTGTCATGGGAATGTTCAATTATAGTGATTTGTAAATATTAAATCGCATTCTTTGTGGGAGTCACAAAGCTTAGGATTATCATTTTGCTGCAGCTAATTTAAAGTTTGTTATATGGGTCTGATTATATTAAATAAAACACTTTGAGTACATAGACATTTTTAATTAACTGATCAACACAATAATTATTAAATAAATAAATTAAATACAGACATATTATTATCAAAATACCATTTTCTAATACACACAGCATTATTCAATGCACAATTCAATTTATGGTTCACACAATTAAAATCAGTTTTATTTTTACAGAACTTTTTTTTTAATGTCGCAAAATTAGGACATCCCTTCTCACCTATGTCAATCACTTCACAGTTTGCACATAACTCTTTAATCCACGTAATCTTTTCCAAACCCTTTGTCATAATTTTTTTATTTTCTAAATATGGTAAAATAACACGTTTAAACTCTTTGTAGTCTATGTAGCCTTCACTCCAGTAAATTCCTCGATTTCTTTCTAACCATCTCACCTGCTTTTTTTCTTCTAGTGTTAGGTAATGGAATGAATATGGTGGTTTCACCAAGAACGTCTGTGTATGATCATGACTCGCAATGGCCAATTCTTTGATAGTAAAATGATTTAAAGAATCTTTAAATCCTTGATAGTATATTGCATACAATTTGTTTTATTTAATTTTATAATGTTATCTTTAGTTACACACACACAAAATGCATTAAACATAACACATATATCTAAAACACAACACACATTATAATCCTAACTACTATAGTCTACAGTAACATTTCTATTTTTATCTATTTCAATAATATTATCAAACTCAGCATAAACAATACAGTTAATTGTTTGTATTAGTGAGGATTCAAATCGTACTTCTAATCTTACACTACCATGCTTTATGAGATTCCAATGGGCTGATGAGTTAGCTGATAAATCAGGAGTTAAATCAAATGCTAAAAGACAGTAACCTTTGGCATACTGTTCACGAGAGATTGCATTTCCTTCATTAAGAAAGTGAATACCAGTCCCCGAGAATAGAGTATGATATGCTGATGTAAATATATTATTATTAAAAGATGGTTGCAAAGCTTTGGAAGGTATTTGTTGACCATCAATATATAAGCTGAAAGAGTTAATACCATAGTTTTCAAAGTTAAATGGATTTTTAGTAAGTGAACCATTAAATGCAGAATTATTCACAAAACCAATAATACATCTTTTGGGTACCTGTCCTAAGAATATATTATCAAGAGTTTTTCCTTGAACACCCGATGCAATTGTTAAAACTTTAACTTCAGCACGAGTAATAGGATATTTAGCAGTGGTAGAAGCTAAAACTTTCTGATGTGCGAGTAATACACTTGGATTAATTCGTGCTCTTCGAACAATAAGAGTTGCGTCCGTAATGCAAACTTTAAACTTTACATCATTTGACCCAGCAATTAAATTAAAACTCTCTCTTGACCGAACTAATTTTACACTCATTTCAACGCCATTAATTAAAAATTTATCTTGATTGAAAATGTCACCATGAAGATGACCAATCATTTCTATTTCCCTGCTTTCATTAACTAATTCCTGTCTTTTAACAAATCCTATGTTTTTACCATCTGTGGAATCCATTTTTCCTGCTGTATCATCATACCAAAGACTACAAGTAAGATGAGATTGTTTAGCAGCAGGAGCATAGTTTAAAAGGGTTTCCATGTATGCTCGATAGGCATAGGTATTATTAGGTGGTGATACAAGTTTTTGGTTTAAATAAACATCGAGTTGACTAAAAAGTGAATGCAACCAATTATTTACAGGTGCTACTGCTGTAGCTGATATCAAGTTTGTTGAATCTTGATTTAATACTTTTGCCTTTATGTGGAGTAATGTATGAGACAAATCTATGTAGTCATCGCCTGTTCCAGGAACTTGAAACTCGATAGGTCCATCATCAGCAAGAGATGAAATTGGTTTATAGTGAATCCACAATCCATTTTCAATGCTTGTTTGTGTAGACGGTAATGCAAACAAATCTAATTCTGACTTAACGCACTCACAAGAATGATTATGAAGGAAAGACATACTTAATTTGAAAATATATCTTTGATGTTTTTTGGTTTTAGACCAAGTTTTTTCGTAGCTTTCACTTTAGCTGTTAGTGGTGGAATGAACGAGGCCAATCGTTTTCTTTTACTTATATACCCAGATCCTGTCATGTTAAATCGATCAATTTTGTCATCAGCCTTTCGTTTTAAGTTTGTACTAACTTGCTTTAGACGATCTTTTATTGAGGCTTCCATAGGACGGGCTTGAACCATATCCGATAAAAGTCCTACTCCAGCGTTTAATGCCTCCTTACCAACCACTCGAGCACCACTTGAAAGTAAAGGTAAAACTGATCTAAATAACCCTCCTAAGAAGCTCCCAATACCATGACCGCGTTGGTATGGTGAACCCTTATAAATTACTCCAACTCCTGATCCAGCTTGATGTGAATAATAATTTTCATATGGACATTTATGATGATCATGAGGAGAATACATTATTATAATTTGCGGAAATGTAGTTTAACACACACGGTTCCAAACTGGAATGGTATTTTTTGTCCTGTGCTCGATCTTATATCTATTTCCAGCGTATCGAACTCTCTTCGCATAACAGGTAAGTAGTGAGGTGGAGAGAAAATGTACATTTTATTCGCACCATAAATGTATTTTGAAGGATCTAATGAAATGACTCTTAATAGTGGAGTCATAACATCACCCACAATCTGAGGATCGATAATGTCGCAATATAGAAATAGTTGAGATGGTAACCCTAAGTGTAAATTAGCAGGACACTTCCCAAAATTTCTGTCTAGGAGATTTGTATTTGGTTCATAACCTAGTTGTAAACTTAATTTGGGTGATAATGTTACGGATGTTATATTTTTATCCAAAACAGAAACAGACACAAATTTTGTTATTTCATCATAACGAAATTTCAAGCTCTCTCTGATACCATTTAACGCTCTTAAAATATGTTCAACGTTATCGTAGTTGGTAGCGGGAATATGTTTTTTGTAGTACACTGTTGATGGTTTATCTTCATTAGGCATTAACATGGTTTTTGTGATGTATACAACATTTTCATGATCTTGAACAGTAAACATGGTGCATGGATATTGAAACTCGACAACTCCAACCGCCCATTCACCTTCTAATTTCATAGCTTTTGGTAATTTTGTTGAAAAATTTGTGGTCTTGTTATCAGGAAAGTATTCCATTGAACTATTGCTGAGCAAAGTTAAATAAAAACTTTCTTTATTCATATTTCTTTTAAACTAGAAGCTAAAATCCAACTGTTAAATTTATCTGGATAACCTTTCCACTTCACTAATACTTCTTTTCTGTTACCCGAATAACGAGTGCCAATTATTTTATCTATTTTATATTGTGAGGTGGGGTTGTAAGTGACCTTCTGTAATTCTCTTTCATAAAAAGTACCAACTATTGGTTCATTTTGTAAATCTGTTATTGTATAAACAACCCATGGAGATCTATCAATTATTGAAGATATAATAAATATTTCATCACTCCAATTTGATTCATATCCTTTTTGGAAAACATGTTTATATCTAGTTATTCGAACATAATCACCCACGTTGAAATTTGGTTTTGGATTTTCTAGAGAAAGTTTGTTTGACCCTCTATCATAAAGATTAGTCCAAACTGTCATAATATTGTTGGAACTTACATCACATGGGCACATCTTAATACTCGAGTGAATGCTGTGATTATAAGAGTATATTAAATCTTGTAAAACATCTATATATCTATAAGTATTATTATGAGTGAAATAACGCCACATTTTCATTTTTAGAGTTCTTTGAAATCGTTCAACAATACTAGCCTTAATATCAGGATTGTTAGTGGTATAGTAATTTATCTTTTTGGATTTAAAGTATTTTTGTACATCTTTTGAAACAAATTCTGTACCTTTATCAGATTGTATGTGAGTAGGTGTTGTATTACTTTCAGTAAATATACTTTCAAAACATTCTTTAGTTGTTTCTGAGTTTTTCTTTTTCATTGGTCTTGCAAAAGCATATTTACTAAATACATCAATAACACAAAGTATGTAGTTGAAACCATCATTATATTGAGAATAAGTTCGCATATCACTTAAATCAGCTTGCCACAGCTCATTAATATTTGATAGAATGTACTTATTACGCGGGAATTTTTTCCGAATGGGTTTATGTAATGTATATGTTTCTTGTGATTGTAACCATTCCTTTGCTTGCTTTTTATCCATTTTACCCTTCATAGCTTTTGATAATTTATCAATACTACCAAAACCAGCGGGGTTAGATGGATCATAATAAATCCTGTTAATTTCTTCTAGTACGGGGTCCATTTTTCCCAATCGATCTTTTTATGTATTTTAGTTATAGATCTTTTATCTCCACTGCTCGGTGTAGAAAACTCTTGAACTTCAATCTCAGAGGTTTTGTTCAGATCTTTTACTTGAAGTTGGTTAATAAACTCACATCTCTTTGGATTTCCAATATAAGTAAGTGGTACTTTAATATCTTTTAATGCTTTAGCAAATCTATCCCACCCTATCGGATCACTTTTTTTTAAGGGTCTAAGTGAATCATTTATTAAATCAACAATATTACTTCCTGGAATTTTTTCATTATCAATTATGACTGTGCCTTCATTATCCCAACGTATTTTACTTTTACTTGTTCCAATTAAGTTTAATAATGACTCACCTTTTTTATTATAAGTTTTTGGTATTAAACTGAGTATTTGTGTTGATGAATACAGTGGATTTGCCTCACTTTCTATACTTTTAATAGATCCTTTCTCCTCCAACAAAGATTCAGCATCAACTGAACTTTTTAGATCTCTATCTTTATTTTTAAAACCAATTTTAGACCCATTTGAATCTTCATTAGATGTATCAGAATAAATTGGTAATCTGAGTGGTTGACGATCCTCTTCGGTAAAGTGAAGGTATCTTTGTAGTGTTTGTAAATATAACATCCACTTCTTTCGGTCTTCCGTCTTACTATTCATAATATTTTGCATTTCAATATCTAATCGAGACAAATTACTAGTAACCTTATTTTCTTGTTTTAATTTTTCAATCAATCCCGGTTCAATAAGTATCATTTTCTTAGCATTTTCCATGTTAACTGGCTAGTCCACTTACTAATCCACTCAATATTGCACCTAATATTATTGGTAAGAAAGCCCCTCCTTTTTGTATAATAATATTTTTTCTTAGTTTATGTTTACACTTATGCACCAGTTTACGGAGTATATTTTTGTGTTTATTCAATTTTTGTTTATCTTGATCTTTAAGAGGTATCTTTCCTTGTAAAACGTTATGAATACATTCACAAATACAATTTATTTCTTCTTCATCACACGTTTTAAGTAACGCTCTTTGATATTTTGGTTTAAGCGTATGCAAAGCGTTTAGCAAATGTTTATGCGTTGTGAGTCGACGATGCATCATTTAGAAATGATTTGAATTGTTTGATTCTTGGTGTATTTAAACTGCAAAGCGTTTAGCAAATGTTTATGCGTTGTGAGTCGACGATGTATCATTTAGAAATGATTTGAATTGTTTGATTCTTGGTGTATTTAAACTCTTTCGTGGGGACGTAGACTGTGCAGTAACCATTAAATGGGAATACATTTGTCTTGATACGACAAAAATCATTTGTATTCTGTTTTAAATCTACCATTAAATATCCATGCGCTTCTAAAGTTGCATCCCTGTAGGCGTCTTCAATGAATTTTGGGTTATCTGGTGACACTTGTCGTGCTAAATATCTTATTTGAGTTTTATCTCGAGGGTTTTTAAAATAAATTATATAACTTGAGTTTAAAGAAATGTCTCTTTGACCTTTACCTTGATGAAATAAATTTTGTGTTAAATAAAATACACTAAGATTCCTGTGATGACTACCTTTTGTAAATATATCCACAATTCTTCCATCAGACTCTCTCATTAGATCATCAATAATAATAAGGTGTGGGTTTTCACCATCAAACATATTAAGATTTGGAATTCCTTGATGATAGTTAACATTTGGTAAATTATTTAAAGCCTGCATTTCATCAAAGCACCATGTGATCTGATTAAAATCACAATTACATATTTCTTTAACTGATTTTATGAAATTTGTTACAAAATTTGACTTCCCACATCCACTTGGTCCTGCCACAATAGCAGTAAACGGATGGATAAAGTGAAACATTTCACACGTCTAGAGTTTTAAAGGGATGAAATAAAAATGAAAATTTTGGTGTAAAAATTAAATATATATATATATATTGCTAAAATTATATAAAACATGTAATTTGTGAAAAACAGAATGATCTGTATACTATTTCTAACACAATTAGTACTTATCAGAATTTCACAATCACCTCAACGTCAAATTTAAGCACACAAATAAAAACTACAATTATTTTACATTATTTACAATCAAACAATAAATTTTAAATATGTAATAAACTATTATATAACATTACAGTAATATCATAATTTTACAATCAGTACAAAATTTGTATATACACACAGAAATAAAAGTAAAAAGTATTACACTTAGCGTAATTTATAATGTCCCCAAGCCAATGTATCAATGTTGTTGTTCATAATACATCGTTTGGTATCATTATATGATAAAGATGTTTTATTTATTTTTTGTGTAAAAATAGTGTGTTTGATTGACTTAAATCGAAGCATACTACAATATAATACATTTTTATTAAACAAACACGATTTGTAATTTTCCATATTAATTTTTTTGGTAACACTTTTGTTAACCCCTTTTGCCTTTGCTATAAATTTATCTTCTATTTCTAAGGCATACATTTTTGATCGCAACCCTACAAATTCCTTCAATACTTTACCATTATTCTCATCTTTAAAAAAACCTAACTTTTTTTTATTTATTTTTGGATATCCGTAAATATTATTTTCCGGGTAATCTGATGTATCGAAATAGTGAAGTAGATCTGGTTTTATATCCTCATAAAAATTGTCTGTAAAAATTTGATATATCAAACTATCGGTATCGGTGTACAATAACTTAATTTTATTATGAAACTTTTTAATCATGTAGTTATAATGAAATTCATACATAAGGGTCTTAGATATATCTAAAATACAAAATCCTAAATAAATCGGCTTATCATAAATTAATTTTGTTTTGTGTAATTGTATTGCAACTAAATGTTCTGAAAATATTGATAAACTATGGAATTCTGGTTTTGCAATCCAATCCTGAGCACCTAAAACTTTACCACGATTATCCCAGTGAGTTAGTAGTTTAACGTTTACTCTTTTTTCAATATTTTCCATAGTCTTACCGAAGACAGAATTGTTCATTAATTTAAAAAAGTCTTTTTCAAAGTTTGATGTAGCTAACGTTCTCAAACTAGTATTTAAGTCTATGTATTTCTTTAACCAAGAACTCTGTTTAAATTTTAAAATTCTATGTACTTTAATTAATTTAATCCCCATTTCAATGCATTGTTTTAAATTCCTGTAGTGAATGATGTATTTATTTTTATTATTTAAATTAGGAACTAATTTAGTTTCTTTAGTATTACCCACACATATGTTTTCAGGACATAACGGAAAGTCAGAATGCAAATTATGAAGTTCATCAGGATATTCCAAATCAACTTCTAAAACATAACCGAAATCAGAGTTATCCGACACATTATAATCTGTATTAGAATCTATCCATTCGAAACCACCAACAGGAAGAGATTGAGACATTGCCCAACCATATAAATTATTCGCATCAAAATATGTTAGATATGAATTAGGTTTTTCACTATCATAATCTTCCATGAATTTATTATTTGCTCTAGCAAAACGATTGCTACACTGAGATACACCCCCTCTAATACCAGCTTTAAAAAAAGCAATTTTGTCATAGTCCGTTAACAATTCTAATTCTATTTTGGTAAATTTTAACATTGCATCCCAACTTAAACCTGGGGCAGTATAGTAATGAGCAGGATCTAATCCATAAGTTTTAATACAAAGCTTTCTAAAGTTTTCGAATACATCAGTCAAAAGTAAAACATCCGTTTTTAAATATAAATTGGAATAATCAGACATACTACTACACTTAAAATGTTGCCAAATATCTTTTGCGTGATTATAATCATCATTTGAAATATTTGAATCTGTGAGTGAACTATAAAATTGGTGTTGATCAGGAAGTGATGGATGTTTCAAGCAATCACTATTACACATAAATTCATAAGGATAAATACCTTTCCGTCTTAAACGTGAAAAATCTTCATTATTAGGATAGTTCCTTTTTAGTTCTGTAAACTGATCATCATTAAGATTTTTAGCTAGTTGATCTAAACTACACGATAAAAATTTCAATGAATCTATGAATCTTAAACTTACTGGTTGATTATTTATTGTTAACTGTTTTGAAAATGATATGTATCGTTCTTTATTTTGTGGAATAACTTCAACTTTGTCATCATCGAGGTTTAATGCATGGATAATGAAATGAGCATCGTAATGACTGAGGTTATGTAAAAATATTGGAATATGACGAGGGGTTCTGTACTTAGAACTACACACTTGATGTGCAACACCCCTAAAACTGCCAGTGTGCCAATCAAAATCGTAAAAAAGATCTTCATTTAACTCAGTTTCACAAATATGACATATGTTTGAATTTGAAATTTTAATTTTATCTTCATCTGATAATGGAACGAGACATTTTTGGAAACTATTTTTTTTAAATATTGTTTTCACATCTTCACAAAGGCGATTCATAAACACTTGTGCACAGTTTGACCCACTATACGTCTCATATTTTGATAATCTGTTATCATATGAACATTTAATGTAATATCCAAAACTATACACTTCATGTTTTTGAATATTAATTGTACTAGGCTTGGATGGATCGTTACTACATGATTCTATTGGGTTCAAAAATGCCTCAAAGTCTGCATAAACCACAAAGGGCATTTTCAACTTTTTCACGAATTTATCAAATTTTAATTTATTATTTGAGGTTGCTTTACCAAACCAATCCTTTTTGGAATCCTCACCGTTTGGTAATTCCGTACAAATGTGAGCGCAATCATATTGTTGATGGTTATTAAGTCTTTCCTTCGATGGGAAATGAAGTAAACATGAATCACATATATAAACTGCACAATGATGTCTTGATATTTGTGAACTAACTAATCGCGATAAGTTTTTAATAGAACAGTAATGATTGTTAGTACCATTCGATATATATAGTAGGTTAATATGATTAGGTGTACGACATTTTGTTAAATATAAAGGACCTACAACAGAATTACACTTTTTTTCTTTATTATACTCTAAGCCAAAAACATTAATACTAATATTGTTTAATTTCTCTACTTTTGATATATCTGCAATTATAACCGGAAAAGAAATACCAGTAAATTTTAGTTTATTTCCATGAATTGCGTAAGATGCTACCCGATCTACACTTTTACATACAGGATATAAACCAGAGAGTAATGCCCATTTGAAACACATATTATCATTATTTTTAACATTGATTACAGCTTTTTTTGATTTAATATCTTGAGGAAGGTCGATATATGAACTACCACGTAGGGGGTTGAATTTGTTAACATTCATATCTATGTATTTAATTTGATTAAGACTCCAACCACTATCTTTTTTTTCAAATTGACAAATTTTACCGACTACAGTGTCTATTAATGATGAATAAAAAATATTTAAGTCATCTCCCTGACAAATTATGTAATTAAACGTTTGAAAATCAAACGTATTTTTAATATCTTTAGTTTGTTGTATGAAATCAGCATGCAATATGAAGTTTATTTTAAAAATTGTATGTTGTTGAATACATTCATTTATCAAAAATAAGATATCAATTTTTAGCGAATTTAAAAACGATTCCGGTGTTTCAAAATATTGTCCCGATTGAAGTGTTTTACTATTAATTCTATATGTTAAAATTCGATTGCCAAAAGCGGTTTCAACAACTGTAACATTTGTTAATGAATTATGTGATTTTAAAAGATTATTTTTATGTGAATTGCTTTTTAAATGGTTGTTTAGATACCTTTTATTAATATAAACATGACATGTATCACATTCCACCTTATTGTTGTCCACATCATTGGTTTCAATTGATGATGTAGAAGCTCCTTCATCAAATTTTGCTTTCTTGGTAACCTTATTTTCATCAGTAGTGATACCTCGTTTGATACCTCTTCCAACTTGTTGTTGACTGTAACAAAAAGAAAATTATTAGACAAATCTTAAAATAAAACATTACTACAATAATATTTCTTATTGAGTTTGTACTTCTAATACTTACATCAACTTTGTTTCAACCATCAAACATTGATTATACAACTCATCATCATACGATGAATCGAACAGTTCATGCTTCTCTATTTCATCACAAACTTTAGACAGCTCCTGATTGAATTCGCTGTTGGATTGTTCTATATTCTCTTCAATGGGCGCGGAAAAGAAAGCACTGGTGCACATTTCACTGAAGTTTTCCATCTTTATAATAAAGAAGAAAGTATGTAGCACAGTAAGTAACAGTTAAGTGTTGGTAGAGCAACTGATACCCAATTTCAAATAATGTCCAATATTCATAGTCTAACAAAGGATTAGGAAAGTCATGTAAAATCTAATGAGTACACAGAAGTACTTTAAGTAAACAGAATCACATTCACTAATCCACTAATGAGTGTCATTGTTAAAAAAGTATTTTTTAACTTTTTCACTTTCTGCTATTGTCTTTGTAATATTGTATACGAGGCCGTTTGTGTTGTCGTAGATGCTATCCTTATTATTCTTTATGTAATATTTAATCCTCGTGGTAGCGTGCTTCCAGTGATCACTAGTTGGAATCTTGGATAGTTTCTTCATATCATACATTTCAATTTTTATGAGATGCGTCGCTTGGTCTCCGTCGTCAGAATTTGTAGAGATGTATGATACGCCATCTCTAGCAGCTCGTGTTACAGTCGAGGATAGCAGCTTCTTCCTTTTTATTTTTGGTACCACTTCAAAAAATTGATCAATCGGTTGCGATTTCCTTTTTCCACCATCGTCTGTGTTATTAACGACGATGTCATCACTCTCTTCTTCGTGTTGAGGAGAGAGTGGCGAGTAGTAATACTGTTTATAGGTATTTTCATTATCGTCTGCGAAGCTGAATGATCTCTGCAACAACAGAGTTATCACGTTAATATCAATTTGTTTACACTTAATCACACACGTTAGGAAACAACAACAGAAATACAAGTAAGTTTGTCAATAGAATAAACACTTACCTCCATGGCCATTGATGCGTTGAAGTAACACAAGCGTAGTATTGGTTGACGTATACAATGCACTGTGGTCAAACGATCATAGACTGACTGCATGACTGCAACTGTTCGATCTTATATAGCACCATTCTTATCTAAAGCAAATTACTAAGTACAACGAAACTGATTGTAACTCTATGAGTCAACAAACTTATCTCACGTTCCTTATTCTTATCTAAAGCAAATTACTAAGTACAACGAAACTGATTGTAACTCTATGAGTCAACAAACTTATCTCACGTTCCTTCGCAACAGGCATCAACCTGCTTTGTGACTCCCACAAAGAATGCGATTTAATATTTACAACGAGCAATACACCAGATTTCAACAGTCGTATTACGGACGTCGACCGGAACCCATATTAAGCGAAAAACAGTTTAGAGATTTAGCACCGCTGTTTGTCATTAATTGCTCTAGACAAGTGGATAATCTAAAGACAGGGCCAGTTGTGGACGTGAGAGTAGAAATTGAAAGTGATTCGGAGATACCAGATCAAACTTCAGCATATTGTCTCATTCTGAACGATTGCATTGTTGAATACAAACCATTAAGTAACATTGTTAAGAAGATATCATGAAGACGGACACCCTTATAGTGGAACTCCAAGGATTTAAAGATTCTTTAAATCATTTTATTATCAAAGAATTGGCCATTGCGAGTCATGATCATACACAGACGTTCTTGGTGAAACCACCATATTCATTCCATTACCTAACACTAGAAGAAAAAAAGCAGGTGAGATGGTTAGAAAGAAATCGAGGAATTTACTGGAGTGAAGGCTACATAGACTACAAAGAGTTTAAACGTGTTATTTTACCATATTTAGAAAATAAAAAAATTATGACAAAGGGTTTGGAAAAGATTACGTGGATTAAAGAGTTATGTGCAAACTGTGAAGTGATTGACATAGGTGAGAAGGGATGTCCTAATTTTGCGACATTAAAAAAAAAAGTTCTGTAAAAATAAAACTGATTTTAATTGTGTGAACCATAAATTGAATTGTGCATTGAATAATGCTGTGTGTATTAGAAAATGGTATTTTGATAATAATATGTCTGTATTTAATTTATTTATTTAATAATTATTGTGTTGATCAGTTAATTAAAAATGTCTATGTACTCAAAGTGTTTTATTTAATATAATCAGACCCATATAACAAACTTTAAATTAGCTGCAGCAAAATGATAATCCTAAGCTTTGTGACTCCCACAAAGAATGCGATTTAATATTTACAAATCACTATAATTGAACATTCCTATGACAACCATTGAATAGATTGGTACTGTAATAATCTGCTAATAACAGTAATATCATGGATACACTAGAATTACAAAAACATATGAAAAAGATTCATCCCAGTCTAGAAAATAATGTTTATGCTGCTAATAGACTACCTATGTATACACATGTACCAACGTATATAATATGCAATTTGGATGCGGATGATAAACCAGGTTCACACTGGGTAGCTGTACATATCGATACGAATGGTATCGGTCAATATTTTGATTCATATGGACGAACACCTGAGCGATATCATCTCCAGTTTTTGAAAAGGAATTGTAAGAGATGGGACTGGAATGTTGATAGGATTCAGAATGATTGGACTTCAGTTTGTGGTGAATATTGCTTAATGTATTTGCTATTTAAGTTTCAGGGATGTTCAATGCATAGTTTTACGAACATATTTACAGGGAACACACTGCACAATGATATTTTTGTGGATGAGATCTTCCGCTCATATTTTGTAGAAAAAAGTAATAAAATATTGAAATAAAAATGAATGTGTTTTATTGATGACATAGAAAAGCAGACATACAATGAGTAATAGATAAGAACGCCAAATCAACCGTAGGGCAACAGATTCGTGGGTTCTGGCGCAACGTAATGAGGTGTTCGAAGTATAATAGATAAAAGGATTAGGCGAACAATGGAATGCTAATGAGGGTGCAGGACCACCGGAAATCAATGAGATAACAGTTAATTGATTTGCATAACTCTAGAACCACGCATCCTACGCTAAAATGGACCACAGATTTGAGATCAGAGCACACCAAAACCTTTTTTTTTTTTTTTTTTTTTTTTTTTTTTTTTTTTTTTTTTTTTTTTTTTACGATGGGTGCTACAGATGCGCGGGCTCTGCTGCAAGCGCGGGCTCTGGCGCTTGCGCCAGAATCCGCGAATCACTACTACTTCGAACCGCCTACCCGTGCGATTTTCCCCGTTTTTGCAACATTTTTTATTACTGCTCCACTCCTCTTGGTTGTAGCGTGATGTTATATAGCCTATAGCATTCCTCGATAAATAGGCTACCCAACATAAAAATAATTTTTCAATTGGAACCAGTAATTCCTGAGATTAGCGCGTTCAATCAATCAAACAAACAAACAAACAAACTCTTCAGCTTTATAATATTAATAAGTATAGATTAGATTCAATTCTACACTTTCCTATATCTTAAATTCATATGGTTTAAGTATATAATAAAGGTATAGTATTCTGAACTTAAAAGTGAAGCGAATTCATCATAAATAAATGCCTCATAAAAAAATAATATATTCCGATGTAAAACTCTCAAAACATTAGAGTGTTTTTCCGTAGGTAATATAATGTTTACCTTATGTAAGTATATGTCCAACATTTTATTTCCCGTTATGCACATAGTACGTACTAATATTGTCTTTAAAAGGTAAGTAAGCACAAATATAGAAACGATAATCTTATGCTAATTTAAATTCCAATAACAAATTTTGATGATAATTTCTATCTTTCAAATTGTAAAGAAATAAGTGTTTTGTTTCATACAAGATTCTTTGCTAAGCACGTACTTAATTGCGTATATTTTGTTGTTTTCCTTCATTAATCTGATTTCCTTATGTCTAAAGAGTAACATCGCACAATCTTCCCTAAGCATCTAAACTATAGACACGTACGTATCTACTTCCATTTTTAGGGTTCCGTACCTTAACGTTGCCAAGGACCTTAAGACCTATATTACTAAGGCTCCGCTGTCCGTTAGTCTGTCACAGGGATCTATCTTTTGTCCTGTAAGAGGTAGAGACTTGAAATTTTGTACAATATTCCGGCTACTATAACAACAAATACTAAAAATGAACTAAAGTTGTACCTAAATGAAAGGGGAAACCCATAAAAGAAATTGGTTTTAGTTCTTAAAGTGTTTATTGTAGTGTTTATAAAAAAAAATAAGTATGTACTTGCGAAATACGGGTGGTGGTGGTAAAAGGCGACTAAGGGACTTACTAGAGAACGGGCAGGAGCGCTCTCAATACATTTTACCACCATACTGCGATCGCCAACCCGCTTGCCAAAATTAAATTTGCATTGCAGCAATGGACGTCATTCGGCCGAAATAATGATGATGACTCTGGTTAAATTCTGTACGGAGGTGCAGAACCATACACGTGCGAGTCTGAATCGCACTTGGCTAGTTTTTTGTTTATTGCCGGAAATTCGGAATCAGGTGTATGACGTAAGCGGTACCGCTGCGAATCACGTTTCGGTTCGTTTCTTTTCATCAGTGCACTATCCGTGAACGTCAGTGGAATACGTCACTGAAACGACAATCCAATAAATTGGTTGATTCTCACCAATCTAGAAATGGGTACGGCAGGTTTTGGTAAGGAAAAAGAAAGGACCTACAGCTTTTACACGGTCAAATGAAATAAGCTAGCTAAGCTGCGCAGATGTGATGGGTAACGACACCTAAACATGAGTAATTCAAAAAAAAAAAATTAATGATGAAGTTCTTTTTAGAGTCAACTGCCGAAGTTAGGTAAACACATATCAGATATTTTGCATGTAAACTTCAGAGACGTAATGGCTACAATGGAGATATCTAAACACAATAAAAACAAAAAATCTCAAAAAGAAACGTTTTGTTTTTATTGTATTTGTGTTCAGAATATCGATACCCTGGTATTTTTGATTGCTAATTTATTTGAACCTGTATACAGGATGGCAGGGAAAGTGCAATACCTACGCGGTACCTTATATTTTTAATAATCGACGAAAACGTACCATGCAGGGGTACAGAATCATGTAGTGAACCCATGGTAACAAGTTAGACGTCCAGGTCCATGTCAGCCTATGTACCTAAGCTGAATTTTTTTTTATTTTCTTTTATGTTTAGGTCGATCAGTTTCCCCTTATTCACAGTGGAATACTTTTAAATATACATAGGTAGGTATCCTATCACAATTTTTTTGTCGTTAATCCCTTAGCAAATCTCAGGCCGTTGCCAAATGAAATTGAATAAACGTTCACGTCTGCGAAAAAATCAACAATACAAAGACAAACAAGTAATTACTAACCGAAGTTAATGGATTTCGCAATGGCCGTTTTGTGATGGAAAACATTATTCTTAATATAAAGACGACGCCTATTCTTTCCGATTAGCAAATATTTTGAACCGTAACGCGTGAAAATTTTTACAAAACCGTTTGATGTGACGAACAGACATCAGAGCATCTGACTGACATACTCACACAGGCTGGATATGTACCTAAGTATATGTTAATTTATATAGTTACAAAAATGGTATGTTGAATACGTCATCACCAAGAATGGTACCTAGATAAATGTTCGTAGCATCATCTCCAACTCGTGGATAAGCCATATAGGAAATTACCTATACTTACTTAAAAATCCTATCCTACTTCCTACTATAATATTATAAATGCGAAACTTTGTATGCATGGATGTTTGTTCCTCTTTCACGCAAAAACTACTGACCCCATTAAGATGAAATTTGGCACACAGATAGTTTATAACACATAGGGTACTTTTTATCCCGGTAGTATGTTCCCGCGGGATAATTTCCGACCTCCACGCGGGCGAAGCCGCTGTGAAAAGCTAGTAACCAAATATAAAGAGGATGAGAACAGAAGAAAAGTGTGTATGATATGAAAAGTTAAGACGTAGGAACATGGATGGCTAATTACGAGTATGAACGGCGTCGAAAGAAAATAGTTCCTCTAAATTGTGTGAAAGATGAGATACTGTGGCGGAACCAGTGGGAGGGACCTCAAGGAACTGAAATCTCATATGACACATCTGCAAATAATAGAGATGTGTTGACGAAAACTAATTCAATCAATCAATATCTGGTTGACCGAGCTTTGCTCGGAAATTTTTGGTAAATTGTGTTTAAAATAATAAGTTTATGTTCAAGTTGATTATCGATAAAGTTGGTCATTGAAAATACGAATAAAACGACATTTTATAAAAATGAATCCTAGCTAGATCGATTTATCGCCCCCGAAACCCCCTGTATACTAAATTTCATGAAAATCCTTGGAGCCATTTCCGAAATTCATTATTATATTATATATATATATATATATATATATATATATAATACAAGAATTGCTCGTTTAAAGGTATAAGTTATAAGATAAAAAAGAATTCAACTGGGCTGCATTAGGGAGGAGTGTTCTCGTTGCGTTCTTCGTAGAGCCTAAAACCTACAGTCTTCTATCAGTGCGTCCTGCTTGTTATGACTTGAGGAGTCGAAAAGCGGAGACTCACGATAGTCACGATACGGCTGGTCATTAAATTCAAGGTCGATTAGCGAGCTATGGAACGAGCTATGCTTGGAGTCTCTCCGAGGGATAGAATCCGGAATGAGGTGATCCGGCAGAGAACCAAACTTGTCCATATAGCTCACAGAATAAGCAAGCAGAAGAGACAATGGTGCAGCAATATTAGCCGTAGAACCAATAACCGTTGGGATAGACGTGTTCTTGAGTGGAGATCACGAATCGGCAAACGTAAGGTAAGGTAGGACGCCCTAATGCTAGGTGAAGCGGCGATCTTCGCAAGGTGGCTGGAACCAGCCAAAGAGCGTTGACGAAAATCGAGCTAAATGGCTTGCAATTGGAGGGGCCCATCTCTAGTAGTGGACACTCACTGCTGAATATAGGCATCTATATGTATGTATAACTCAATAACTAGGATAGTAAAGAGAAACAATGACTAGTGACACAAAAAATATATGCGAATTGTTAATCTCACTCACCTGACTCACCGCAGAGCTGTAATCCGTGTAATAATTAAAAAATAATTAGGTAATGACGATAGAGCACTAACGCTTAAGATTTGATTGTCTCCTCTGCATTCTGCATCTCCGATGTAAGGTCATCTTTTCAATTTATGTTTATACAAACATTATCAGTATTATTTAGTTTCCAGTTGTACATAATTTGGAGGTTAACGACGTTATCCTTATGTATAGAGCTAAACGTATTTATTTTTTGTCGTCTCCAATACCTACAGTAATCAGCATTGCAAGATTGTTTGCGAATAAAGTTTCGATTTTATTGATATGTACCCTTTTAAAATTAGATGTTTACAAATAATTTGTCATTTAATTGGATTTACGACATACCTACCTAAATTTGAATTAAAAAAAAATACATGTATAAAAATGCACGTCGTACTAAATGAAATGGGTGTGTGTTATATGCAAACTGACACCACGATTCCAGCACATGATTACGACACCCTAGAGCATAAACTTTTATCGGTTATTAAAAAAAAATGTGCAGTTTCATAGAAAAGTGACCAACATTTTATTTTAAATAACTGACTAAGAATTTCAAAGCAAGGGTGTTCAGAATCATGTAGGTGTAGTCTGTGCGTCGATGTCTGCCACCCTGTATAGTGTACTTAGTATCGCTACGACTTCACCATGTTGACTTATTCCCCTATGGCCCTTAGGCCCGCGGTTTCCCCCCAATGATTGAGCAGTAGTCTGTCAAAGACTCGAAGTCAATGAAGCGAATAATATAGTCGGAGCCTTAAAAACTGTTCGATAATCACCTGATGCATCCAGCTGCCGCAGAGCGTGAATGTTGTTTTTTTACCAAACGTAACGAACCAATGATTGCATGATTCTAAAATTAGCGACAATTTAAACCTTCGATGGAACTTTATGAATGACGGATCAATAACAACTTGCCTTTGTATTTTTAGCTCGAAGCAATTGACTGAATTGCAACTGCAATTGCTCGTCAGTTAGCGCACAACGATGTTTAGAAAATACTACGCTCTAGGTATATTACATCGTTCTCACATATACAAGCGACAAGAATAATGTACCCAAGATTTTGTAATACATTTCTTGATTTAAAAGAGTTGTGTGGAGTTTCTTGCAAGTTCTTGCAAGTTCGTTGGGTGTAACTAGCTTCAATTTTCTAACTGATTGACTCTTGGTGTTCAAGGCAGTGGCGGCCCAGTGGTATCTTAGTCAACGTACAGCCTGGCGCTGATCCAAACGCCTCTCGTCGGAGGCTCTACGCGGGGGTCGCACTGTACATGGCTCTTTACGGGGTACGGGTGTGGGCGTCCTTATTGTGGATGCACCCGGCGCACCGGTTGGGCGCGTCCCAGAGGGTCATGGCCATCCGGCTAGTCAAGGGATACAGCACGGTCACGGGAGGCAAGCCAAGGCGAAACTCCGCTGTAGCAAGAAATCACGGCACGAAGGACAGAGCTCCGGCGGGATCTCATGGCGCCATGGTAAGTACGATTGTCGCAACCCAGTGCTGGGCACGCCACTATTGCGGCGGTAAGTACCTTCTTTGAGGAGTGGCTAGAGAGGCGCCACGTCCTCACCTTCCGCCTTACGCAGGTACTCACTGGACAAGGCTGCTTCGGGAGGTTCCTGTTCCGAATAAGGCGAGAGGAAACGCCCGGGTGTTACCACTGTATGGATCGCCTGGAGGAAACGGTGGAGCATCCGGTGGAGGTCTACCCTGCCTGGGCGCAACACCGTCGTGTTTTTGTGGAGACGATCGGAAGCGGCGACCACTCGCGTACGGTCCTGGTGCAGGCCATGATACGGAGTCAGAGGGCACGGGAAGTTGTCACCTCCTTCTGCGAAGCAGTAATTCTCACGAAGGAGTAGGCGGAGCGCGTGAGGGAGAGGCAATCTATGCGCCATCACACCCCTAGCTGCCGCAGGAGGAGACGCCCCGGGAGTCGGGAGTCGATTGCGGACTCCCGACCACTGTAGACGTAGGCTGACCAATAGGTAACTAACCGCCCGATAAGGACCAGGCCCGTGTCGACGGCGCGTTGTATTCTACGCATGCCT
This sequence comes from Aporophyla lueneburgensis, assembly GCA_932294355.1. NCBI lineage: Eukaryota > Metazoa > Arthropoda > Insecta > Lepidoptera > Noctuidae > Aporophyla > Aporophyla lueneburgensis. The sequence continues at coordinate 10,125,879 of OW028744.1, forward strand.
CAAAGAGATGTCAACAGAACTCAGGAGGTCGCTCGGACCGATGCCTGCCAGGATCGCGATATTTGTTACAAGGAGTTACCGTGGCCATGGCATAGGCAACTGAAGGAACTTGGGTGGGTTTTAGTCAGTAAAAGTCTGACGATTTCCCCCCACCCACAAAAAAAAGGCTGACACTGATCTTTTAAGAAAATATGAATTATGCGGGCTACTTTGGGCGGTTTCCCCTTATATTGTACTAAAATATTAAATGTATCTACACCAATAATGCAAAAAAATATGAACATACCTGTAAGTCACTTTCAAGAGTTCGATATGCCATATTTACGCCCAGGTAAATGTACATAGGTACATTTTGAATTAAATTCTGTGGGTCGTAACAAAAACACTTAAACCTTTCATCATTATTGTTTTTTTGGCGTTCTACAAAAATGTGTCATCTCGGTACGATTAAGGGGTGTGGTCCACCTAATTCGTACCAAATTCAAAAGTATATGTAGACATAATTTTGAGAAAAATACGGTGCATAAATGATTGTTGGAATATCACAAAAATAGCTATGAACCAAAATAATTGACTTTTTACTCTATGCGCCTACGTTTCTAAACGTACCTAACGGAGTGACATCTGTCACTTGTCAATTTGACGTTGACACTCTTTGTTTTTGATCTTGAAAGGGATGGTGGGTCCTCTTGGCGTTCCGACCCCGTTTGTAAATTAATCCCTTTAAATCGATCCGTTTGTGGCAATTTGCCGTGATCCAATTGTTTGTTTGAGTAACCAACCCCCTTTGACGATATAATACGGGTTCAGTTTGTTTGAAATGGAAATTAGTTTGATGTGTTAGTGATACCATTGAAGACCGCATGCTGTGAATACCTCCAGCCTTATGGGGCGGCCTGGTATCCTGGATTACCACTTACAACGTCACTACACAATACAATATACACTCACTTACATACATAAATCCAGGTAGGCTCCAGAGCAGGTGTTCTTCTACCATCAGGTGAGTTATTTGAATATTATATTATATTGTTCAGCTCCGCGCACGGCGGACAGTTCGCTCGCCACCCTTGACCCAGGGCCCACGATTATCACGCTTCCACATAATAATTAAAATCCTATGGTCGGGGCCTGGCCTGGCGTCGAACATACAAGAAATGTTAATGAAGACAGTAGCAAAATCTTACACTTTGATTATTTTTCTTCTGCATTAATCCAGCAGAATTGTTTTGACTCACAAGACTAAATAGCATATTTTTACATCATTAGATGTTAGTTTAGTAGTAGAGAAAAAAACAGATGGGTTTTAGTCAGTAAAAGTCTGACACGCCATCCCGCTCCCCCCAGAGCGGGAGACGAAATTTGATGATGTGCCACCCAAAAAAAACGGTATTGGTTTCGTAAAACTTAGGCGCTGGTGAGGGTATCCCGGTATTGTTGAGAACTGGAAACATTGGTCTTAGTGCGAGACCGGTACCAGGGTAGTACTTGTACTGGAGTACTATTTCTAATCAGTATCGGTACTGTACCGGTACCAACCAAATATTTCCGTAAGTTAAAGTAAAAAACCGGCCAAGTGCGAGTCGGACTCGCGCACCGAGGGTTCCGTACAAACCTGTAGGTATTCTCGGTTTATGCATAAGGTTTATGGTTATGAAAATAAATGTTTTTTTTATTTTTATATTTCAGCTGATTGAATGAACGGTAAATTGCGGTTTACGATTTATGACGTTTTAAAAAAAAACTACTTGCTCGATCTCGTTCAAACCAATTTTCGGTGGTAGTTTATATGGTAATTTACATCATATATTTTTTTAAGTTTTATCATTCTCTTATTTTAGAAGTTACGGGGGGGGGGACACATTTTACCACTTTGGAAGCGTCTCTCGCGCAAACTATTCAGTTTAGAAAAAAATGATATTAGAAACCTCAATACCATTTTTGAAGACCTATTCATAGATACCCCACACGTATGGGTTTGATGAAAAAAAACATTTTGAGTTTCAGTTCTATGTATGGGGAACCCCAAAATTTATTGTTTTTTTCCATTTTAGTGTAAAAATCTTGATGCGGTTCACAGAATACATCTACTTACCAAGTTTCAACAGCGTAGCTCTTATAGTTTCGGAGAAAAGTGGCTGTGACATACGGACGGACAGACAGACAGACAGACAGACAGACGGACAGACAGACATGACGAATCTATAAGGGTTCCGTTTTTTGCCATTTGGCAACGGAACCCTAAAAACAGATGTAAATACATCTGTTTTTTACTTTAACTACTTTATTTTAGATTATGAAACTAAGTATACATATTTGTGTTAGTTTTTTTTTTTTTTTTAAGAACCAAGTAAATAAACTACAATACAAAACAATAGAAATAATAATTTTAAAAAAAATACACAATAATCAACACGTGGGTGGAGTGCAATCGAGTGTCTAATAAAAGGACCGTTTAACCGGTTTGCTATTACTTTAGCGGGTAAAAATAATAGTAAATATGTATTACAAACAAAACTTCAAGGTTGCATACCGTCCGAGATTCCTCGTAAAATATGAAATTAATGGTACGCGCCAGATACTTGACTTAGGTACCGAAATGGTAAAAACTGCTATCGATTTTGCTACTAGTTCCAAGCCGCAACGCTGGTGCGTCTTTTTTTTTCGTAAAGGTGTGGAAATCCTCATAGATATCCTTCACCCTGGGGCGGACGAAGGGGTCTGTCAGACTTGCACTGACTAAAACCACCCCGTGTTCCCTCGCGCTCGCGCTTGTACGTATAACGCACCCTTCAGGTCCTGTAAGGATGGACCCGCCAACGACTGAATAGATAAAAGAGGTACATATATGCACACGCAATTGTTTTCAATCTATATTAAACATTTTACACTATGACGTGCGCTATCAGATATCAAAGCTGATCCTTTGATAATATCTACCTTCTAAATTTGAAAAAACAAAATACGCGTCGAATTGATAACCTCCTCCGTTTTTTTTCGTCGGTTAAAAATAGTGTTTATCTCATAAATGTCCTGAACTTATAAAAATAGTCGCGGATCATGCAGGCTAAAGTACCTACAATTCTACAGTATGTACGCACTACAGGGCATTCAAGTTAATTCAAAGTTACAAAGCATTGCTCCACGTCATGTTAGCTGTAAATAAAATGAGCAGTTTTTCATCAACAGCCTATTTTTAAGTCTTTCACATAATTATGCACATGGCTAGTACGAGCGATTATTTCGTGTGACGTTGATTCGCCATTGGCGTTAGTTGTAATGTCAACGTATCACAGTGGAACGAATGTATGGGAGCGGTTGGACGTAGACATGTCCGAAAAAAAAGAGTAAAATTATGCCAAACTAATGATGCCATCTTATTCGATTACTTAATGCCTTCATAACTTGTGGTGATGAATTTCTTCATAACTCCCATATTTCGGGAGTAATTTGAGAAAATGTGAAATTTTACTATGAAAATGAGTGTATCGAGCTCTCTCCCTCCTGATTCCGGGCTTGTTTCAAGTAGCGGTCTCTAATATCATAATGCTAATACTAAGAGCTATATTTAATACTAAGACACATAGTGCGCCAAATGTGCACTTTCTGGGATAAAGAGTGATGTTTATTTTATAACACAATTTTTTTATTTTTTGTTTATTTTGTTGATTAAAACCGTTTTTCTAAAGGTTTACCTTATTACAATAACATTTCTGAGCAGCCAATTAGAGAAGATATAAGCTAATTAGGATATATAATTAGGGACTTAAGGTTTACATATAAAACTGATGCACTAATGATTACTGATAAGAACATTGCTATTATTTAATTACTAAATGGCTCTTAATACACTAATTTAGCATGCATCATTTACTAATTATCACAATAACTAATTACCTTGCAATATTTAACAAAGGATACCTGGGATACCTGGATTTTATATAAATAGGTCACTATTAGTAACTTTAAAATCAGTGTTGATTTACACCTCGTTGTATCCAAGCTAATCTCGCAATGTATTTTCCAAATTTTAATACAAATCTTGATATTCACGTTGCTTTATGCGCACGCGCACATAAAGATTTACGCGACTTTAACTATTTGTTCAGTGTTTTAAAAGATAACAGTTGTGTTCAGTTATGTGAAAGTGCTGAAACAAGTTTAAAAGACTGGTGTCGTCGATTTTGCTACCGCATTTATGCAAAATGGACACAGTCTGGAAGAAGCACAGATAAGTTTCGGAAGAAACATGAGATTTGGCTACAGGCTGCAATTCAATGGCCGGAATTACAGAATGAAAATATGGAACCTTCTACAGAAAATATAAGTGACGTCATCGAGCCCATAATTTCTCCTGCTAAATCTGATGCTTCAACTTGTACACATCCTAGTCCTCGTAAATCTTTTGAGGACCTTAGTAACCGGCAAAAAAGAAGACGCACTGAAGATAGTCTTTCATGCAGCAGTAGCAGCGCTGAAATTATGTTTTCGGCCGAAAGGGCGCTTCAAAAGGCAGGACAAAGCGATACAGCTTATGTTATGAAATACTTGACGGAGAATCCAGAAGAGGCCTCAAAAATCAAAGCCTTCATTGAAGGTAAATCAATTCAGGTACGGGAAATATCCCCTTTGAAGGCATTGGCTCTTTATGTATCGATGAACTTATCGAAATGGCGCTATAACACTCTTCGGGATTTCAACACTCAAGAAGGAGCTCTTCAATACCCGAGTTACTACATGTTGGTTAAAGAAAAAATTAAGTGCTATCCGGCCAAAGAAGATCTCACAGTTACAGAGAGCTCTGCAAAAATCAAATTACAAGCCTTGATGGATTTAACCTCAAGAAGACTTATTAGGTCGTTAGAAACCCCTGTTGATCCCAATCAACAGCTCGTATTGACCAGCAAATGGGGTTTTGACGGATCATCTAGCCAAAGCATTTATCATCAAAGGACGAGTGAAGATGAGCAAATCGATCTTGCTAGTAATTTTATGATTAGTCTTGTACCACTGCGGCTCGTCTCAAAAGGTGTAACAATTTGGGAAAACGAGCGACCATCTTCCACTTCATTTTGCCGGCCAATATTGTTTAAGTTTATAAAGGAAACCAAAGAAAATGTGCAGAGAGAGATGGCTGAAATCGAAGCAGAGATTGAAGCCTTAACTCCATCCACCATCACTGATGGAATTAGTGTCAAACACCAACTGCTGTTGACAATGATTGATGGTAAAATTCATTCCATTATATCCAATACAGCAGCTTCAGTGTGTGACATATGCAAGGCTTGTCCTAAAGAAATGAATAATTTAGAGTTAATCAAAGATAAACACGCAAACGAGGACATGTATAAATATAGCTTAAGCACCCTTCACGCTTGGATTCGCTCAATGGAATGCTTATTACACATTTCCTACAAATTAGACATAAAATCATGGCAAGTAAGGGGTGATATAGCAAAAAGGCAAGTTGATGACAGGAAGAAAAGAGTTCAAGAGGCTGTAAGAAGAGAAACGGGCTTACTTCTCGATGTTGTGAAACAAGGCAGTGGATCCACCAACAATGGCAACTCGGCAAGGAGATTTTTTGAAAACTACACTAAATCTGCTGAACTGACCGGAATAGATGCTATGCTTTTAAGAAAAATCTGTGTGATCTTGCAGTGTATTTCATCAGGAGAGAAGATCAACGTAACTAAATTCCGAGAGTTCTGCTTTGATACTGCTAAGCTTTACGTGGAGTTATACCCATGGTATTATATGCCTTCTTCACTTCATAAAATTTTAATGCATGGGCCAGACATAGTTCAGAACATGTCAATTGTGCCCATTGGTTTTCTATCCGAAGAGGCATCTGAGGCTAGAAATAAAGATTTTAGAAAATATAGAGAGGGGCATTCTCGAAAGCATAGCAGTATCTCATGCAATGAAGATATTATGCACAATCTTTTACTGTCTTCTGATCCACTTGTTACAAGTATCCGTCCAAAAGGAAATAAGTTTGTAAAAAAATCTTCTTTTAAGGAATTTTATGAGCTTACGGATTCTGAGAAAAGTGATATCGAATTTGTTAACATAAATGATTTAGCGGACATCGATTCTGAATTTGAATTAATTGATGATGATGATGATGACGAAGATAATTAAATGATGTTATTGTTTTAAAATGTGTAACTTAGTAAATTAGAGCTTACATCTTAATTATTTATTGTACTTTTAATGAAACTAGGTAATTTATTATCAACTTACTTAAAAGTCATACTCTCATCAGTTCTTGTGAATATTTTTGTTAATATATATTTCTGTATATATATAATATATTTATAGACCTCTTAATAAGTCTGTCTGCGGTTTAAAGTAAATACAAATGGGGAAAAAACGTTTTTTTTTTTAAATTTTCATTTCCTTTTATCCCAGAAAGTGCACATTTGGCGCACTATGTGTCTTAGTATTAAATATAGCTCTTAGTAATAGCATTACGATATTAGAGACCGCTACTTGAAACAAGCCCGGAATCAGGAGGGAGAGAGCTCGATACACTCATTTTCATAGTAAAATTTCACATTTTCTCAAATTACTCCCGAAATATGGGAGTTATGAAGAAATTCATCACCACAATTTATGAAGGCATTAAGTAATCGAATAAGATGGCATCATTAGTTTGTCATAATTTTACTCTTATTTTTCGGACATGTCTACGTCCAACCGCTCCCATACATTCGTTCCACTGTGCGTATGTATAAATGAGTCAGCGTAGACGCATGCTGCGCGGGTTGCATGTTAATTGCAAACAAATGTAATATTAGGTATTTTTAAATGATACAATCATCGCTTTTTATGGCGGCAGCAAGATTGGGGGCTGTAGTACATCCACACAATACCGCATATCAGAAATGTCTGGTCATATTTATGCGGTGTAGTACAGACCATCAAACTGAACAATTTTCTCCTTGGTACCAACTTCGTAATCACGAGAAAGTTATCTGCTGTCCCATACAAAACTTAAGTACGTAGGTACTCGATCTAAATATGATACAGTGTAGTGATATCGACATACAAACAGAAACCATAAATTCTGCTTAAGATTCTAATATAGATCGAGCGTAGAAATAGTTCGTCTGATATAGAAAAAATATCTGTTGTTTCATAGAAAAGTGCCATAAGTACTACGCGCTTAAAATAGATGGCACAGCATTTTTATTTACCCACGTCATGACATTCAACGCAGGTGGATTCAGAATCAATTGTCGATGTCTCTGGGACCTTGTAAATGCTGCTGATTAATTATTTGGTCTGCACTACACCCTTTTTGACCACACCTTCCTAATACACGCTATATATGGACGAGACGTGACCACACTGAAGGAAATACAGAAAACAAAATGCTACGATTCAAACATTTTATAAAACACATGTAAATGAACATAACGCCACGTTCTTTTCTTTATGCGATAAGCTAAACTTCCTATAAAGTCACGAATGACTATAATGATAGGATTTAATAGTAATAAATAACACTGTATTATTATCATAATAACAGATAACTAGGCAACGTATCGTAGTACAATACTTGGCTAAGAAATTAAAAGACTGAATATTGCGTGGGAAAACAAGAATTTCAAAGTTCCACAAACAACAACTTTAATATGAATCCTTTTTCTTCTTGGGTTATTTTTCAAAGCAACTTAGTTGCCTACACATTGACAAACATTTCACTTAACTGCAGGGAAAATCTGGCGTGGAAGAGTAGCGAAAGATGATAGCTAGATAAGTAACAGACTCCAGATTTGGCATATTTAAATTTTTTTATACAGCAAGCATGAATATTATTCATAAAGCGTGAACGAAAACATCGTGGGGAACCAAGTTATTAATAAGATGTTAACAACAATGTTAACAAAATATGGTGAGGAAATCGGCACTTCCTAGAACAAAAATTCGAAGTCATGTGACATCTACCAACATGCACTGGGCCCGCATGGCGGATTACTGCCCACTCCCTCTTACCAAGAGGAGGCCGGTGTCCCAGAAGTAGGAACATTATAGGCTGACTATGCTAAAACGTTAACATCGCCAAAACGTCTTGAGCAAGCCCAGTAATCAATGCTCGTGCCATCCCAGTATGGCCTTGCCCAGCAATGGGATGGTGAAAGACTTTGATAATATTTAGAAAACAATACAATATAATCTAATGCCTATTTGTAAATGTACATACATACATACATACAATCACGCCCTTTTTCCCTGGGGGGTAGGCAGAAACCACGGAACGCCACCTGCTACGATCTCTACACACACACACGCACTACTCTACACACACGCCGGTTGCGAGTACTACGCACCTGACCTTTCCGAAGAACATCACCAATAAGGTCACTATATGTCCTCCTAGGGCGTCCACTCCCGGTGTTTCTACTCACATCTGCCTTGTAAATACCTTTTGTGAGCCGTCCTGCATCATCCTATATGTACAGACACATAGAGCGAAATGGTAACAGTCTGGTACCCGGGAAATAGCAGACGACATTCAGGAAGGCAGCAAAAACGCTGAAAACTATGGACTCGAATAGCAGTCGATAGGAAAAAGTGGAAGGAAATGGAGCAGGCTATTACTAATAATAAATTAAATTTTAGATAAACCCTCTTACTAATAAACACAGAATGAAGCTATATCATGAATGAAAAAATTAATTACCGTACATTTTCATAGGTTAAACATGAAATTTATTCTGTGTTTAGTAGTAAGAGGGTGAGTAAGTGTCAATTAGTCTAAATAAATAGCTTTTATTATTATTTTTAGTATATAATACAATACAATCTATCTCTTATCTATCACCAAAATGAAGCATTAACATTCTTCAACGCAGGATCAATAAACAGTTGATTTATAAAGACACGCCGATTTAAATCAACCATGGCTATCGACAACTGAAATCAGTATGAACGGATTTAGATTCGGTCAAGATCACTAACACTATGTATAATCACAATACATTTATAGTAGGTATGTAAGAAAATAAATGTCAAATTGCATTCCTAGCGAATGAAGTACCTTTTTTATTTATCAAAAATGTCTGTATAACTAGAAATCGTCCAGTGTTCGAAATTCGACTATTATTCATTTAAACTTAACATATTTGGAATGCAATATTATATAAAACTAGCGACCCGCCCCGGCTTCGCACGGGTGGACATTATTTTTTAAGCTCTCTGAAAAAAAAAAATTGTTTTGTATGTATGTTTTTATAGGTTTTTTATTCGTGTTACATTTCTTTGTTTCGTACCTGCTTAACTCTTTTTTTTTTTTGTTTTCTTTTTTGTTTTTTTTTTCTCTCTTTACCTTAATGATTCACTATACACTATGTTCGCAGTAGTATTTGTAGATGGCATTAAAACATATTGGTTTTCAGGAGATCCTACTCGAGAAAGTGCAACATATAATTGGCCATGAGAAAAGCACTCTTTTCTGAGATCGATGCCTACCATTGAAAAAGTTTGACCCTAGGATTTATTTATTGTAAGGGCAAACGATACCTTGACGGGAAACTGTAATCTTTTAAAGGAAATAGGCAAATCTGTCGGTATCATCGGGATCCGCGGCATGTGAGCGAGCTGTCCAGCCGCCGCCGGCCGGGCCGGTGATGATGGTCGCTACAATCACATTGGCTCGCAATTCTTTTATCAAAAGTCTTGTCCCATTGCACATATTAAATTCGTAATATCTTTTGAATGGATTGTCCGATTGGAATAAAATAAAAAGTAATTTATAGCTATTGAAACAATCTTGCTCAATAAATAGTTTATTTGGATAAGGATTAGTATTTGACGATAATATGATCAATAAACATAGGCTAATAATTTTAATTACTTTTATTCTATGGAAAAGTGGTTATAATGGCTAAAATATAAATGTTTGGTTTATACTATCGCGGACTTTTTTGTAGGCATTATTGAGTTCTACAACTTTTCTATAGAAGTCAACCATACATCTCTAACCATTTAGGCAGCGTTCGCGAGAATCGTTAACGTACGGCAGTTTTTTCGACGCCTTACTCCACAATTTTCACTACCACGAAAAATCATATCTATTTTCCGGGATAAAATATAGCCTATACGGATTCGGAAGAATCCCTCTAAGTAATGGTAAAAGAAATTTTGAAATCGGTCCAGTAGTTTTTGAGCCTATTCAATACAAACATACACAAATACAAAGGTTTCCTCTTTATAATATTAGTATAGAAATGCAAACTTTCTGGACTCCTGCCAAATTTCATACTTCGCCGTCTGCGTCAAATTCGTCTCGTCGTATCGTTTCGTTTAATTTTCGTAAAAACGGGTACAAAGATACTGCCTATTTGACCTCCACACCCCAGTTACTTGGTTACACCGACACGGCACCGCTTAGTTAGACTGGTAGACAGATTTTCAGTATTCTGAATACCTGATAAAGAAGGGTAAGCCCGGTGAAGATTTATAAGGTAAAAACTGTATCGTTTAAAGATATGCCTTCCTTTCAGTTATAGATTAGGTAGTGGTTGGTACCCTAAGATTTCATTGAACCTTGTACTTATGTACCTATAATTGCCACGAAGGTTCTATTAAATATCCTTGCAGAAATATTTTTCCTGGTTTCAGTACAATCAAAGAATCACCTTAGTTAATGGTTTCCTGTAGTAACCACACAATAGGTCATCTTAATAATGAGCTGAAACCGTTTCAGTACTGAAACGTCACAAGTCTTTCAAAAACGAATGAACTAAATTAAGTGCTGACATAACAAATACTTGTAGACTAGGACTTAAAGTTATAATGATGAATGAATGAAGGTATTTGCCGTCACAATTTGGTTATAAATATTGGTAATTCTTCTTTAAGGCTCCCACAAACAGGCGTGACACGACAGCGTGACGCGACTCTCGTAGAACAATTTGTATGAAAACTTCATGGTAATTGTTCTACAAATGTCGCGAGGCGAAAATTTTCTATTTTAACATTTTCTTCAGTTTTTTACATTTTGCATGTCAGTATCAGGTTTTCAGTTGATTAAAATATGATTCGCGATCGTAAAATATGGCTTTGCAGAATTATAATGATTAAAATTCATCAATACAACCCTATACCTGAGGAATTTAGAGGGTTGGGATGTTACGGTCATGAAATATATTTTTTCAACATACATTCTGAACCTACAAATTACAAGAAACGCATGAAAATTTGAATATCACAAGCTACCCTAACACTTTAACCTTTAATTCTTTTATGTTATGTTATGTAAATAGGATTTTAAATTATCTTTACATATATTTGTAAAAAGGAAATGAAATGTAAAAACGTCGCTTCCTCTGTACAATTTTCCAGTTTTTTTTATTGGTAATGCACAATATTTTCATCACTTCAGTCATGAATGCTTTTCTAATTGTTCATAAATACATCCAAACCAGTGGTATCAGCCGGAACTACCGTAACTACCAATAGTAGATTATGGGTTCGAACGCTAACAGGCGCTTCACTTTGTGTAGATATCACAAGTCTATTCTGATGTATTACGGATTTAAGGGCCACTCCCTCTCAGAGAGGAGGCCTGTGTCCCAGCAGAGGAAAAAAAGACTGATTATGCACAGGCTATACTAAAAATCAATTTGTCTGTCTGTAGAAACATTGTAAGGGTATTCGCTAATATTTAGAGTCATTAATTAGTACCGCCCAAGTTAGGAAATGTCGGGAAGGTGCTAAAAGAAAAGTAAAGAACAATACGAAGCCACTAACAAAACCACAGGCCAAGTGCTAATTATACAGAAGCACCGGGGATACTCAACAAATACAACTCGACGACACGGACCAAAAGGCTTGGTCCTTCGCGCCGTTCGTTGTTTAAAATAAATTGAATGTAGCAAAAAACGTGGACGTTGCAGTTGCAAGTTTTTTTTTTGTCAATTACAGGAATATAGCCCGCATCCTATAGAGCCTCCTTTATTACGATACCTTTTTCGGTTCACAGCCAATCTTATACAATTTGTCTTTAATAAGGTGCATCAAAAAAATGTAATGAGCAAATTGCACAATGCCTAACATACCTGTAAGTATAATAATTCCATAAAAAAAATGGCATTTTGTATGGCATATTATTATCCTGACGAAGTTTTCCTACATTTAACTAAACCAAGATTTTGTCAAAGCAACTAAACGTGCCAATTTTCATTCTGATCTGCTAAACAATGTGACCTTCATTGTGTGGAAAATTCGATACTTACATTGACAATACCAATAGGTATACTTATCTTTGTTTTATAATAATACTAGCCTTTTTTGTCCTACTGCAGGGCTAAGTTAGCTACAAATACAAAGAAGTCTCGAGCATTCGCTCGATCGCTTGACAAATGATAAATGATTTTATTTCCGTAAGTCGGTTTCTACAAACATTTCTACCTGTCAGTCATATTTTTAAAACTAGATGAGTTCGGCGTTTTCTATCTGACTACCCTGAGAAAAAAGTCCGAAACAAACACAAAGGTCACAGTGGGCACGCCACAATTGCGGCGGTAAGTCCCCTCTTTGAGGAGTGGATAGAGAGGCGCCACGGTGTCCTCACCTTCCACCTAACGCAGGTGGAGGCGATCGGCGGCGTCAACTTCTCGCGTCCGGCCCTAGTGCGAGCCATGGTACAGAGCGAGAGGGTATGGGAAGCCATCACCTCCTTCTGCGAAGCAGTAATACTCGCGAAGGAGGAAGCGGGGCGCGTGAGGGAGTGGCAATCTCTGCGCCCTCACGTCCTTAGCCGCCACAGGAGGAGACACCTCGGGCGTCGGAAGTCGATCGCGGACTCCCGGCCTCCATAGACGCGGGCTTGCGGGTGGTGAGCAATGGGCAGCTCGCTGCCCGGTAAGGACCAGGCCCGTGTCGACGGCGCGTAGTGTTTCACACTCGCCTCAAAGAGACAAGGGCGGATCCAGCTTTAGTGCCAGGGGGGGGTCACATAGTCGTGGTCAAGTCACAAGAAGTTATTATTTAATTTTTATAATAGTACATAAAAATAAAAAGTAGGTATTTTATTAATGTATATATAGTCTGGCAAAAACTTTTTAACAAAAAATTAAACCACCGAAAAACCTGAAAAGCAAAAAATAATAAATCTTAAAATTATGAGTCGGCGCTTTGAGTGATCTTTGTTCATTGATTTTTCAGCGCCGACTCAAAATTTTAAGGTTTTTTATTATTTGCTTTTCAGTTTTTTCGGCGGTTTAATTTTTTGTTAAAAAGTTTTTATTTCATATTTTTTGTGGCTTTAATGGACTCATAATACTTGGCAAGGTATACCCTATCCAATAAAAAAAGAATTATCACAATCGAACTACTATGTAAACCTTAGATTATAAACCTACGGTATTTAATCTAAGATGTAAACAGTTATGCGTGGTCATACATAAAAAAAAAACAAAAAAAAATATACGCGTCGAATTGATAACCTCCTCCGTTTTTTTTCGTCGGTTGAAAACGTGTAGAAATGGCAACTAAAAGGGCATTGACCAACTTCTATGGGACTTTGGTCACTTATAAACAAACAGTTCAGCTAATAATATATGATTGATTTAATAGTTCTTATCAGTAAGAATGCCAATATAAACCTAGTTTTTGTATCATCAAGATTTATATTTAGATAATTTTTAACATTTTATTAAAATTGTTTATGCTTATAATAAAACTTCCTTTAGATGTGCCACGTTCATCATAAATACAAGGCTGAACCTCGGTCCATGGAAGTCCCGGGGTCGTCCAGAAGGGGAGAATCGGAATCCATTTAGAAACATCCAAAGTAATCGCAATAAAACTTACAAAAACAACACTCACGATGCAAAAAAAAAAAACAAAGTGAATGGAGTTATCATTCACTTTGTTTTTTTTGCACTTGTCATTTTGACAATTAACACAACATTTTTAAAACACTGTGTTGCCAAATATAAAATAAAAAGAAAATTGTATCGATACACATGGAATCGATTATTGTTTTATAATTTCTTCAGGTATAATGCACTCTTCAATTTATCATTTTTAAGTCTTTAATCATGTATACGTTTTTTTTTAATAATATGATTAACCCTCGGCCAACCGTACCAGACGATTTCGTCCGTAACAAGTTTGGAGCATATCTTTGGAAGGAGAAAAGGAAGGGGCCTCAAACCCCTCTGTAAAAAAACTTACACTCGCGCACACCTCACAGGCGCAAGCGCGTCAATAGCCTTTGTGAAGTCAGTGAGTACGAGCGTATGCAAGTTTGTGGACGGACGATATCGTCCTATACGGTTGGCGACGTAACTTTTACGAATTTTTCAAATAGATGGTCAATGCGCTTGTTTTATGGAATATTGGATCAAGCGGGTGCTAATGCTAATATATAATGTACAAATATCTGGATGACCGAGCTTTGCTCGGTATGTTTTGGTAAATTGTGTTTAAAATAATAAGTTTATGTTCAAGTTGATTATCGATAAAGTTGGTCATATAAAAGGCGAATAAAACGACATTTTATAAAAATGAATCCTAGCTAGATCGATTTATCGCCCCCAAAACCCCCTGTATACTAAATTTCATGAAAATCGTTGGAGCCGTTTCCGAGATTCAGATTATATATATATATATATACAAGAATTGCTCGTTTAAAGGTATAAGATTTAGCTCCTAATAAAGCAAAAACACTATTTAGAACCGAATTCTTGCATGAAATCACAAAAAGTCTTATAACTCCGCCTCTTTAAGAGCGCATGGATATACCAAATATTCGTAATTTCAAAAAGAAGTTGATTCGCGAATTCCTTAATCTGCCTGTGGAACCAGAAAATGTGAAATTAAAATTCGATAATCTTTTGAGAAAATACTGCCCCATGTGTAAAGGTAAAGATAAGAAGAAAACCATTTGGTGCTGTTCTTTTTGTGAAAACGCAGCCTGTGATGAACATCGACTGCACCTCTGTTTTGAACGGATATTTTTATTATTCTCATATTTTTTATGTAATTACAAACAATTTTGTAAAATACTCATTTTTATTGAAAAACGTTCCCTTTTAAAATGTATCATTTTCGAGTGTTCAAATAAATATAGTTTTTTGAGCGATGTAAGATCCAACTAATATTTTTTGAAAACCCCTTATATGAAGAATAAATCCCCAAAACATTACTCCTTATAACCAAATAATAAAACACATGGTTGGCGGAGGGTTAAATGAAAACTGTGTTAAATACAGTGGAGAGATATCCCTACACTTTAAATCAATTTGAATTTATTGTTTATGCAGTTTTTTTTTGGCAACACTGAAGTCAAATTCAAAGCCAAAGACTTGGTCACATCATAAAAAATACCAAAAAATAACAGAGTTTTTACAGTGCTTATTCATACAAAGTTATTAGCATCAGATATTTACTAAAATAGAATTAAAATTATTGGTAAATTACATTTTTTTTATAGCAGCGTGTTTAAAAATGGCCAAATCTGGACAATTCCCTTTTGTTTGGGAGATCGCCACTGTTCTTTTCGATACGTTCGTTCCCGAATAATGCGTTTGCCATCATACAGAATATAATATTAATTTAAAATTAATTCATTAAATATTGAAGGTTTATACATAAAATCTATATTGTGAAAAAAAAATATATCCGTACTTAAAACCAGTACCTATGTTTAACAATTTTAAATAGTGGTCCACGACGAACCCAGCCCAGGGGGGGGTCATGACCCCCGTGACCCACCCCCTGGATCCGCCCTTGCAAAGAGATGTCAGCAGTACTGAAGGGGTCTGCTAGGACCGATGCCTGCCAGGACCGCGAGATCAGTTCGAAAGAGGTACCAGCGTATGGGCAACTGAGGGAACACGGGTGGGTTTTAGTCAGTAAGAGTCTGACACGCCCTTCCGCTCCACCCAGAGCGGGAGACGTCATTTGATGATATCACACCCACAAAAAAGGTCACAGCCTCTTTTTAATTCCACACATAATCTTGGTCAGCTCATGTGAATACCATGTAGATTGGTATCTGAAATGGTCTTTGAGGAAATGATCTTTTGTCAAATATCGTACAGCTCAACTTGTCTTCGATCAACTACACTTGCGCAAGAGTCAAGACGTACATAATATTAACGATGGCGACGTGGTTTCACCCGCATATGTCTTAATCCTATGGAATGATAAATGATAGATGACTTTATTTTTGCAAGTAGGTTTGTACAAACACTTTTACACGTCAATCATATTTTTTTAAACTAGATGAGGTCGGCGTTTCCTATCTGACTACTCTGAGAAGAAAGGCCGAAACAAACTCAGAGGTCACAGTCTCTTTTAAAGTCCAGACATAATTCGGTTAGATCATGTGAAGACACATGGTCTTCACATGATCTAACCGGATTAGTGTCTGAAGTGGTCTTTTAAGGAAAAAATCACACAGATTGAGTGGACCTGTCCAATCAGTGCACGCATTTTGTCAGTAATCATGCAGCTCAACTCAAACTTAAGGAGGTCAATGATTCGACGAACAATACCAAAGAAGGGACATTTGTGTAGGTCGCATAAATTACTCAAACTGCCTGACTGTGATAAAAAATAAATGAGAAGAAAAGGAACCTAGACAAAAAAAAATAACACCCACTTAATCTTCACATTTACAATAATTAAAACAATATAATACTTTAAAAGTAAATATTAATGTCATTGTATAGGTAAAATTCATCAATGTCAATGTGTATATAAAATCAGGAACTATAGGGATAAAAGTATTCTATGTCCTAATCCAGGTCATGGTGTACCCATGTGCCAAATTTCATCCAAATCCGTTCAACCTTTTGAGCGTGAAAACGTAACAAACAAACATACAAATCTCTAAAATATTAGTTCGGATACTTAGGATTAACTACTACAAAACTAAAAGCTCTTATTCTATCTACTTATTTGTAGTAACTAGATGCAGAATTGGATACATATAAAGTTTAGTTTCAACGTAAGAAATAGGAGATAACTAGATAGAAAAACCACTTTTATGAAGACAGACAAACTTGGAAAATATTATAATAGTTAATTTTATGTGAAAATATAAGAATAATATACTTTTATGAGGCTCATTAATGCGTTGAAATGCACCCAAGTCATTAACATACGACATTATATGCGTCTAAATGTATTTAATAGCTGTAGAAGTATAGATGCATTTTTGAAAACCACTTATTCTAAACAATTTTATTGATATCGGCGACACTAACTATAAATCTAATTAACATTATCATACAAGTTAAACCATACAAGTTTAAAAGGGTTTTAAAGATACATAAATAGGCTACGAAAGTATATATGGCAAGATACGTGAATTTTACGCCTTTTATACTGCACTTCATTGCTCGTAAGTAGACCTTGTATTTGGAGTCCTGGATGTTAGTCAAAGATCAAGTCTGAGCACCATAGATTGAGACAGGAAGGAATAGAAAGGGGTGCGCACGGGCACGCGAAAAAAAAAGAGGCAAGATATAGGTACTTACATGGTAAGTATTAAGATATAACTGGTAAGATATTGTTTTATATTGCAATTTTGAACTTCTTGTGTCCTATTAAAATTTATACGATTAGACTCTAATCTATAGGAAAACACGGTCGGGTTTCAAGTTGACCCCAACAAAGTTGGAAAAAGCTAGGCAGATTTATATATCGGACGTAAAGAATAGCACCACCCCATTTCTTCCCGTGGGTGTCGTAAGAAGCGACTAAGGGGCTTATCTACCTGCCGGGGTCGCGTGATTGTTCGAAAGAGATACCGGGACCCTGGCACATGGGCAACTGATGGAACACGGGTGGGTTTTAGTCAGTAAAAGTCTGACACGCCCTCCCGCTCCGCCCAGAGCGGGAGAAGTCATTTGATGATTTCCCATGCTGAAAAAAAAAAAAAAAAAAGGTGCTTATCTATACTATATAATATTATAAAGCTAAAGAGTTTGTTTGTTTGTTTGATTGAACGCGCTAATCTCAGGAACTACTGGTCCGAATTGAAAAAATATTTTTGTGTTGGGTAGCCTATTTATTGTGAAAGGCTATATAACATCACGCTACAACTAAGAGGAGCGGAGCAGTAATGAAAAATGTTGCAAAAACGGGGAAAATCGCACGGGTAGGCGATTCGACGCGACGGGAAGGGTCGGGGGAACAAGAAATTTAACGCGGACGAAGTCGCGGGCAGAAGCTAGTAAATAAATAAAAAGGCTAGGCAGATTGATATGTCGGACATAAAGAATAGCACCACCCCATTTATTCCCGTGGGTGCCGTAAGAAGCGACTAAGGGTCTTATCTATACTATATAATATTATAAAGCTGAAGAGTTTGTTTGTTTGTTTGTTTGTTTGATTGAACGCGCTAATCTCAGGTACTACTGGTCCGAATTGAAAAATTATTTTTGTGTTGGGTAGCCTATTTATCGAGGAAGGCTATAGGCTATATAACATCACGCTATAACTAAGAGGAGCGGAGCAGTAATGAAAAATGTTGCAAAAACGGAGAAAATCGCACGGGTAGGCGATTCGATGCGACGGGAAGGGTCGGGAGAACAAGAAATTTAACGCGGACGAAGTTGCGGGCAGAAGCTAGTAAATTAATAAAAAGGCTAGGCAGATTGATATGTCGGACGTAAAGAATAGCACCACCCCATTTCTTCCCGTGGGTGCCGTAAGAAGCGACAAAGGGACTTATAAATAAATAAAAAGGCAGATTGATATGTGATGGAGGCGAGCCTATTGTCGTCAACCGGGCACAAATCCAGACTCCGGGCTGCCATTGACAAATTCCCGATAGAAAAACCCAAGTACACTTTTCTAGACCTGAAAATCGAACCGAAAACCTCATGCCTAGCGGTCTACTAATAACACAGCACGACGTGACTCTTGCTCCTTGAATGAGAGTAGTCATTCCCCATAGATTTTGGATCACTGAATTCAAATTCGTCCTCGGAATTGCTCCATCACATCACATTTTTTAGATATCCTAACCTTAAAGTGCAAAAAACACGATTTTAGCGTGTTTTCGCGGTTATGTAGCATCGCGAGAAATTTAGCTATCGAAAAAATACACACAATACTTAAAAGTATAAGCATTGCTCTTCCAAATGGCGCAATGAGTTTGCGCGAATATCTTTTTTCATCATCGAGAAATTTGATTTTTCAAACAATTCATGTATATAAAAAAAAAACAAAATTCTTGATGATGAAAAAAGATATTCGCGCAAACTCAACGCCATCTGGCATAGAAGAGCAATGCTTATACTTTAAAGTATTTTGTGTATTTTTTCGATAGCTTTTGTCGCGATGCTACATAACCATGAAAACACGCTAAAATCGTGTTTTTTGCACTTTTAGATTAGGATATCTAAAAAATGTGATGTGATGGAGCAATTCCGAGGCCGAATTTGAATTCAGTGAGCCAAAATCTACGGGGAATGACTACTCTCATACAAGGAGCAAGAGTCACGTCGTGCTGTGTAATATGTTCTTTTAATCGATATCACAATTATTTTATTAACATACGCGTGTGACTAATATATTTTTGTATAATCTACGCAGGCATACTTACATGCGGTATAAAAATGTATAGGTAATCGCAATAAGTGAACTATGCAATAACACTATTGTATAACATTGAACAATTAATACGATTTTGCTTTTAGAATTGATGTTGATTGATAATAATAATTTTAATTGGTTTTTACCTACGTAAATGGCCTACGTTTACGTAGCCTTCGAGGATTTAGAAAATTGTTTAGACCTAGACTGAGATTTTAGGTAAATACTTATTGACTTGTGGGTAATTTATAACAGCCGCAGGGGCCATCGAAGGTTAAGCTACGCCTGTCGTGGTAGGTTCGTGGATGGGTGACCATCCGTTACATATCGAGAACCTTCCGTCCTCAAAAAGCACGTTAAGCCGTTGGCTGTCATTAATAGATCTTTGACAGTCTTTACGGGTGTTCAGAAGTCCAACAGTCTGACAGCCAGGTTTTGACTGGCCTGTTAGTCTAGTGGTTAGTGACCCTGACTGCTAAGAATGACTGGTCGTGGGTTCGATTCCCACCCAGGACCAATCTTTGTATGATGAGCACGATCATTTGTTCTTTGTCTGGGTGTAATTTATCTATAACATGTAAGTATTTAGTAATATATATGTTTATCAGTTGTCTGGTGGTTGCCTAGTTTGGGATCAGATAACAGTGTGTTGGTTCCCGAAGATATTTATTTATTTATTTACCAAGGGATATCGTGTTACCCAGTATCTGGGTTGTGGAGGTCAGATGGGTAGTCGCTCCATGTGAAATAATAGCATTCAGCTGCATCCGGTTAGTTTGGAAACTGACCAATTTTCTATTTCCCAATTATTGGTAAAAGGATCGGCAGATTGATATTGAATTATTTGAGTTATATCTATAAATGCTAATGTAATAAATCAGTCTGTATAACTCCAGAAAAATGAGATTTTTATGGCTTTTTGTTTTTTGCTATTTCAGAGTTGGCTCTAGCAAAACAAAAGATATTGCCAATGAAATCAAAACACATACAATCTAATAGATTTGTTTTTAGTACTGCTTTTTCATTTTCATACGAATAAAAATGTGTATAGAAGACGACAATAAATAAAAATACTGGCAGTTAGACCTCAAGAGTATTTTAGAACTATCGAACGAATCGAAATTCAAAAACTGATTTTTTTTCTTATCGAACAATTTAAATAGTAGTGATGGGCCGAGTATGGGTTTTTCTGATCAGCCGTCTCGCTATATAATGACTCAACCATTTTATCTTTTTGATTGTTATTTTGTATGCAGACTGAGAACATCATGATCATGACACATCTCATGATTTTCTTTTGCGCAGTTGAATTTAGTGTCATATTGTCGTCCCCACCTAGTATATTAGTGTCAAAACGCAACCAGAAACTGCAACGTCTGCAATCTATTCCTAAATTAGATTAGGTACCTCTTATGTGAAACACCCATTGATGGTTCTCAAGTGTTCAATTTATTACGATAGTGCACAAAAAGCGTAATCAATGGCCAGCTAAGAGCGATTTCGTTTCGAAAATCTATTACAGGTGTTGGTAAAAGATGCTAAGTACTTCAGATAAATGAGTAATACTCAAAAAAAGATTGATGCCCTTATCCACTTTACGAGCGCAGCATGCTTAGCATAAAAATGTGCGTTTCCAAAATTCTTGAGTTTAGAATTTTTTCCTTGTTGAGACAACAACGCACCCAAAAATTTCCTGTTTGCCTACACTATTGATATTTGTCTCAATCGCAACGACAAGTCATGTTTCCCGAAAACTATTTGCGTGCTGAATTGATATTTGAGATTTTTTCTTAAGTCTATTGTCCCTCGTTAGCGAGACTAATTGGAAAATGCTTCGTTAAAATGCGTTTAGTGGACAGCCTATGTAAAAATAAATGTAAATGATGATCAAGCAGCAAATGTATATTCATAGGAAGACGTGTCTATACGTAGTATGACGTATCAATTTGTTCTAATTACCACAGTTTACAATTAAAGAACTCTACAGACCTATAAAAAGTACTCAAACCATAGTCCAACCAATACACATTTAAATATAGAATCTATAAGTGACCTTGGGTCGGTTATCGAAGGCGTGCACGAGTCACGACGCATAGAAAGTTCAAATGATCATTCGAACTGGTAATCGAATCCAGAATTTAACTGCTTACTTCGTTTCAAACTGAGAACACCATTGGAATAAGTAAATTTTGTCGTATGCGCCTACGCAGAGCAGACTGACCTTCCTGCATGGTGAGATGTCGTCGTTTTATGGTCCTCCGACTCGTAATAAACGGAACACGTAACGTTACTTAACGTTGATAAACGGTAGTTCACCAAATATACGATACTTTCACATCCCAAGAGAAATGTCAAGGTCAGAGTCTGAGCTACACCAGCATTTTTGTTTTGGTATCGGTATCGATCATTTGACGTACAGTTAAGTACGGTCACTCACTGCGCTTGCGCCGCGGTGCACCGATTAGCCTTTTGTAAAGTTAGATTGAAGGATAGCCATGAATGTTCATTAGGTGTGGTTTTATGCCGAACACGTGTATTCTATGGCTAACTAATGATCCTGATAGACACGTGCAGGCTAATTTTAGAGTTGTCTAAATTTAATTAACTTTAGAACACAGTAATTACGGTAATAGGAATCATTTAAGTACAAGTTGTTATTCCGACTGAATTAATAACAAAAAAAACCGGCCAAGTGCGAGTCGGACTCGCGCACCGAGGGTTCCGTACAAACCTGTAGGTATTCTCGGTTTAAAAATAAATGTTTTTTTTTTTAAATTTTATATTTCAGTTGATTGAATGTAAGGTAAATTGCGGTTTACGATTTGTGACGTTTAAAAAAAAACTACTCACTCGATCTCGTTCAAACCAATTTTCGGTGGTAGTTTATATGGTAATGTACATCATATATTTTTTTTAGTTTTATCATTCTCTTATTTTAGAAGTTACGGGGGGGGGGGGGACACATTTTAGCACTTTGGAAGTATCTCTAGCGCAAACTGAATAGTTTAGAAAAAAATGATAATAGAAACCTCATTACCATTTTTGAAGACCTATTCATAGATACCCCACACGTATGGGTTTGATGAAAAAAACCAATTTTGAGTTTCAGTTCTATGTATGGGGAACCCCAAAATTTATTGTTTTTTTTTTCTATTTTAGTGTGAAAATCTTAATGCAGTTCACAGAATACATCTACTTACCAAGTTTCAACAGCATAGCTCTTATAGTTTCGGAAAAAAGGGGCTGTGACATACGGACGGACGGACAGGCAGACAGACAGACAGACAGACATGACGAATCTATAAGGGTTCCGTTTTTTGCCATTTGGCAACGGAACCCTAAAAAAGAAAACAAAGAAATCACGACAGTATTCAGTGTCATCTTGTATTTATTTCTAATACACGTGAAAGTTATGTCCCAGATGGAGACTTTTTAAAGTATAGTTTCTATCACCTACATAAAATAAGAGTTTATAAACGCCTGTTAGATGTAACAAAATTGTTTTGACTAGATATTCCCTTAAAGACAATTTCTTGGTTATTGTATTTTCAGAAGCAGCCGATAAGCCTGTACGAGTAAGCCACAATCATATTAACATAGTAAGGTATGTTACCTTTCAACCAATACATAAAGAAAAGGACAATAAAGATATCATTGAAATACTTAGAACGGCCTTTCTTTAGGCGTACCTTACACTCTACAATCAGAATCTGAATCATTTTGAAGGTCATTGCTTCTTAAGTTCTCAAAAAATATCTGCTCGGCAACGTACCTAAATAACGCAATGGATGTTGTTGAACTGTCAAACTTAAAGTCATTCCTACAGTTAGTGCGTTACACAATTATCGCACACGATACCAATGAGATTAATCCTACTAATATTATAAATGTGAAAGTTTGTATGTACGGATGTTCGTTACTCTTTCACACAAAAACGACTGATCGGATTTAGATGAAATTCGGTACACAGATAGTTTATAACCTGGATTAACACATAGGGTACTTTTTATTCCGGTAATACATTCCCGCGGGATAATTTCCGATCTCCAAGCGGGCGAAGCCGCTGGCAAAAGCTAGTCCCTAAATAAGCACATTGTATGACGACCTGATCTGACCCATTATTTGCATAGACGCACGTACCTATGTACTGAGGCACAGACATAGTCTATCCAAGTGGAAGATTACGTCGCTACAATTATGCTATCACACCATGAAACCTTATTAGATATTCTGACTAAGCATTAAACGTCACGCGAACTACAAGAACAGCAATATATATAATATTATAACTAGTAATATAATATATCTTAGCACAACCAACACACCGTTATCTGATCCCAAACTAGGCAGAGCCTGTACTATGGCACCCATACAATTGATAAATCTTTATATATATAATTCTACTGTACGTGTGTATGTCACTGAACTCCTCCTAAACGGCTGGACCGATTTTAATGAATCTTTTTGTATGCGTTTGGGTGGCACCCTGGATGGTTTAGATTCACTATTGGACCCGATAGGTGGCGCTGCTATCGAGTTCCAGGAAACAGGACAACGTCTGTACGGTAAGCTAGTATACTTATATATTTCTAAATACACATATTACAGATAAATTACACCCAGACACGGAACAAATGATTGTGATCATCACACAAAGATTTTTCCTGGGTGGGAATCGAACCTACGACCTCAGTCTTAGCAGTCAGGGTCACTAACCACTAGACCAACAGTTTTTGTGAGACAAAACAATGTGTTTATGGAAAGTTTCGGCTAATGATTTAAATTGTAGAGGTAAAGCTTAATTTCCTTTTAAACTATTGACATACAAACGCCTTTAACGAGTGTTTGTATAAAAATAAGTACGACAAACTACATCTATACAAATATTTGAAAAAGATTTGATATTTTACCGTTTCTCATGAGCTAGAGAGACGCAGAGATAGTAATTCAAATTCTGTATTGACTGTACTTGACAATTATGTGTATTCAAACTAGTGTGTATGTTTTTTCGCTAATACAGTATTCAGTACTACAGACTGTTTTCGGCATAAAAGTCGGTTGAGGCGAATTGACACTTTTAAATAAAATAATATTTTCTAAAGGCGACTCGCACGAAGTTAATTTACTTGTGGGCGAATCGAAATTTCCAGAATCCAGAAACACGTACTAGGCATGAGTGTACTTTTCCTTGACTTTTCGTTGTTTCCTATCAAGGAAACGTTAACGTTAGTTTTATTCAAAACGAGCCAATTGCCTTATACGAATTTCTGGAATTGTCTTATAAATTTATTTCGTGCGAGGCGCCTATTGAAAATATTATATTATTAAAAAATGACGATAGCTAAACATTAGCCGCAGCGTTCGGGTTAAGCTACGTTTGCCGCGATTGGGCACCGTGGAGGAAAGCACGTTAAGCCGTTGGTCCCGGCTGTCATACGTATATCTTTGACAGTGTTACGGGTCGTCACAAGCCCGAAAGTCTGACAATCAGTCTTATCAAGAGGTATCGCATTACCCAGTAACTGGGTTGTGCTTGTGGAGGTCAGATAGGCAGTCGCTCCATGTAAAATATGGTGTTCAGCTGCAACCGGTTAGGCTAGAAGCCGACCCCAACATACTTGGGAAAAGGCTAAGCAGATGATGAAGATTAGCTCCATTCGGGCGACCAAATTCGTGCGAGTCGACTAATAAGCGAAATGTTCATTCATTTTCACTATAGGCATGCCTACTTGAATAGGCTGCAAATTATTTACATATAGCTTGACCCTGTCTCGATGCCATGCCGGTAGCGGTGCGTCCATTTTTTTTAACTTTGTAAGTTATGAGTTCCGATTTATTTAAAAAAGGAAATTATACGCTAAGTACTTATATAAATGAAAGTAAAAAATAAACAGATATTTTAAGCAGTATCGACATAGTTGAAAAAGGTAGACTCTTTCAGACTCGAGTTTCAGTTTTGGGAGCTGCATTTTACGAAAAGACGTTTTGTCGAATAAATATAGATTGGCAAAGACCGAATTTTTTGCTGGGCAAAACTCACAGAAGGGTAAATATGCCAAGATCCTTACATTACTCTAATGGTTTAAATAATGTTTCCTTATTAGTAAAGTCATGTTCCGTCAATTTAAATTTGTTGTGTGCGAAATATAAAAAGGTGAGTATTTACCTTGTAGAGAGCCGAAACCTAATGTGTAAAACCAAAATATAAAATTGTACGTTCACGGACCGAAATATTTTTGTGATCTTGAAAGATCGATAACTGTGCATACTTGGACGAAAAGATGCTGCTTCATTTCAATGCTACTTTACTTTATTTATAACCGACTTCCAAAAAATACTACAAAGTTAAAAATGACTTAATTTTCAGAAATCGGTGTTTTTGATTTTGTACTTTAGTTTCTTTCCAACGACAAAATTACCGAAATTTAAGTAATTTATCAGTGTTTTTTTTATAGTCGATTGTTTTATAAAATATACTTTTTATTTTTCACTTTTTGGCTGTGGTACCTGTCCCACACAAATTCGTATACCTTCACTTGCTAAGTAAAAAACAGTAATAGGAAATTAGTAAAAAATTCTCTACATACACGATTTGTAAGTAGAAAAATACGTATTATTTAAGCTAACTCAAAAAACACTTATCAGAACTTGATCAAATTTGTATGAACCTGTCCATTGAAAAAGAAGATTTTTTTTTTTCAAATATGTTCTAAAATGAAGTGTACGCTCCTTTGCCCAGGAGTGGGACAGTGCAGGCTAGCAAAAAAAAAATGTACTAAAATGACGGAAAACATTTAAAAAAGGAACAACTGAATTGAGAACCTCCTTTTTAATGTCGTTAAAAAATGAAAAACGTTTTTTATAGTTTTCGAATTTCCAGTCAAAAATTTTTACTTTTAATAAATTGGACCTTCTTGCTAACTCATTTCCAACCCAAAACAAGACTAACTCCTACGGGTTACCAGAGTTAGTTTTTGTTTCGGTTAATGAACTATGAAAATAGTATTGTACCGTATGACGTAGATACGTAATAAATACGTAGGCGGAAACCACAAAACAGCTCGTGCTACAATCCTACATTGTACTTACTACACCTTTTGTGTATCATAATTTTTCATGCATCGAAATAATAATATTTATGAATAATTCTATTCAGGAGTCCTCTAATAACTTCCTATCAATTACATTACATACCTACATCTTTGATTTGCAAGCTGTGGAGGACTGAAACCTCGTTCTTATGGATATTAGATACTTCATGGCAATTTAAACACTAGGTTATCTAATCGTGAAGGTTTTAAAATAATAGGATAAACTGTTTAATATATAAACTATAAAAAAAATCCTAATAGGTTTGTATTTTGGCCGTTTTGGGCAAATTGTTCGTAATTATCTAATTGACAGACCAATTCATTCACACATCACTGTTGAGGATCTTTAAACTTGGTTCCTCTAGCTAGTCCAACTTGCATCATTTCCCCAACGTTAGGGCCTTATGGCTAACACGTAACCCTACCCAACTGTCACCCACCGATCAGAATGAAACTTAGCACATCGATATAACACTAAAAAAATATTGAAGCCGTGTTTTTTTATTTTTCCGGAATCCACTTTTTAAGGGTAGAAACCACCCCCTAGGTTTATAAGAGTTGTAACGGTTTGTGGGGATAAGTTGTATTAGGGTTAAGGTAGGTTAGCCTATCTGTGGTCAAGATCGTAATGTTCTGATTGAAAAGCAGTCGAATAAACTCACTCTACCCAGAGTTACGTGGGTTAGACTACTTAGGGGTTATTAGGGGTGGTTTTTCCCCTAAAAAGTGGATTCCGGAAAAATAAAAAAACACGGGTTCAATATTTTTTTAGTGTTATGTCGATGTGCAGTTTCATTCTGATCGGTGGGTGACAGTTTGGTAGGGTTACTTGTGAGTAATAACATCCACAATGTTCCATCGATCAGGTTAAGCTGCTCTTGCCGAGGTTGGACCGTGGATGGGTGACCATGTTTTCATACCAAAACCCCTCCGTGCCTCGGAAAGCACGTAAAGCCGTTGGTCCCGGCGGTCATTAACTAGCCACCAAGTAAATGGGTTGTGGAGGTCAGACAGGGAGTCGCTCAATGTAAAATACTGGTACTCAGCTGCATCCATTGAATTGGAAGCCGAACCCAACATAGTCATCATCTACCTAACCTCCCTAGGCTCGGCAAATGATGTTATGGGATTGTGCCTACGTCATAGTTTTAAAACTTTCTCTTTACTTATGTTCATTCCTCTATCCCTATCTCCAGCAATATGAACTGCTTCTGAGGGTCTGATGTTTAAAGAGATGCTGATTGTAGTATAACCAGCGTGGGGACTGCTCTCTTTTGGTCTTTCATGACTTTTCTGCTGGATGTAAAGTGCACCTTTATCTTTATCTGTACTAATAATAAAGCTGAAGAGCTTGTTCGTTTGAACGCGCTAATGGATCTAACTTCTATTAAAAGTTTTAAAAAATATTTCGGAACAAATAATACAGGACAAGTTTGACAAGTAAAACGATGGTAGCTGCAAAAGTATAAACTGTAGCGCAGCTAACAACTATTGGATTTGAAAAACGCTTTTTGCATATGATAACCCATTTCGTAACAAAGGTTATAGGCTATTTAAGACCACGCTACGACCCTTAGGAGTCGAGTAAAAAGAATAAAAATCAGAAAAACAGAGTTGTGGGCAGAAGCTAGTACCTATATAAAATAAAGTTTTAATTTACTAAAATTAGCTAACCAAATTAGACGGGGAATTTCCTTGGAAAAAATTGTGACATCATTGTGGGGTCCATTTTCCGTCCTATAGCCATAGCTGTTGGTCTTGATTTGTAAGGAACAAGTTGTCATTTTGAGAAAGGCTGTATATAAAATCAGGTTCATAACAAAGACAGCCTTTTCTCTTTTATCATAACTTAGAAGTTTTAGTGCCAAACATTAATATAAAAAATAACTTGTTTGTCTTACGAATGAAAGTTGAAAGCTCTACGGGGGCACAGCTCTATTTTAGTTGTGAGATTCTTAATTTAACCAAATAACGGTCCCAAAACTAAAGAATTTAGTCTTTATAGTAAAATATACATATTTAATTAAAAAAAAAACCGACTTCCTCAAAAACACTAGAAAGGGAAAAATAACTTTAATTTCGGAAGTCGGTGTCTTAGGATCTGTATTTGAGTTTTTTGCCACCGACTTCCGAAATTAAAGTTATTTTTCCCTTTCTAGTGTTTTTGAGGAAGTCGGTTTTTTTTTTGTCAAAAAGTTTTTATTTTTTACTTTTTAGTAATGGTATCTACCCGCACTAATTCCTATACCACTAATCGCCAGGTGAAATTTAATACTTTACTACTGCTGTAAATCGTTGAGGAATTCCCTTGACTGTCTGCCTATGGTCTCCATCATCAGACCTGTTATGGTACTTATAAGCCTTATGGGAGCTTTCTCATCAATAGAAATGAATTAAGTTCAAACACCAGGTAATTGCTGTAAATCGTTGAGGAGTTCCCTCGATTGTCTTTTGGCTCCATCATCAGATCAACTCCGGACCTTAATTAAATAGTAGTGATAAAATTGGCACTTTGAACCGTATAAAGTAACCCCAACAATAGGGAACTGCTGTAAATCGTTGAGGAATTCCCTCAACTGTCTATGGTCTCCATCATCAGACCTGTAATGGCACTTATAGCCCATATGGGTGCAAAGTTCTCATCAATAGAAATGAATTAAGTCCAAACACCGCGTAATTGCTGTAAGTCGTTGAAGAGTTCCCTCGACTGTCTTTCGGCTTCATCATCAGATCAACTTCAGACCTTCATTAAATAGTAGTGCTTTAAGATAATTAATGAAAGAAATAAAAAACGCACTAGTCGCCACTACGATTTTCGAAGGTTCCCTTCGACTTCTCTGGGATGCCATCATCAGATCCTGGTTTCCTTACCATGGGACCACCCTTGGGATATCTCCTTTCCAACAAAAAAAGAATCATCAAAATCGGTCCATATACGACGAAGTTATCGGTGAACACACATAAAAAAAAAAAAAAAAAAAAAATATATATACGGTCGAATTGAGAAACCTCCTCCTTTTTTTGAAGTCGGTTAAAAAATACATTAAATTATTTTTAAATAAATGTTTAACTTAGAAACCAGTATAAATTCTTTAAGTAGCGGTGTAGGTACCAATTCATATTTTTCTGTAAATAAATTAATAGAATAGAATTTAGTACCGCTACATGTAAAAATTATTAAAAGAATAGGTATGTTATGTGGTTCAAGATTGTGAGATAAATTAATATATGTTAGTTATTTATGTTAATTTACTATGTCTAAGATTTAAATAATTCAAGTACGTGTGTTCTCTTTCGATCAGCCTATCCATCTGGTCTTTCCATTAATTCCATTTTCTACGTCAAAATGGAGTCAGCGTGGGTTGGTATACACTACCAACCCACGCTGGGCCTGCGTGGTGGATTACGGCCCAGTGTCCCAGCAATGGGCTATTTATGATACATGAAGGTAGCTAAAATTGTTGCATAGGTAGCAAATAGTACATTTACAGTATATCCTTTGATGCAGGAAGGTTGAAATCCAAGACTTGGTCCCTCCATCTTGACGGGCATTAATTATTATTTATATTTACGACTTACGTTAAGCAAGTAAGTACTCTACATGAGGATGTCGGTGTTTATTATGAAAGGTAAATTCTATCAATATTATTATCATATTGTTGTCATTGTTTACTCGTAATCTCAATTACGCTTCCAATGAACTGTAAAAACCTTCCGAATATTTAGGTTACATTTTGAATAATTATGTATATTTCGGCGCGTGGAGCAATTTGTTACGAACTTTATATAAAAATATCAATTAATAATATAACAAATATAAATGATTGGCTATTTTATATATTTTAAAGGAAAATGCCTTCGCAGAATGTCCTGACATTAACTAATATGAAAATTATGCTAACTTCAAGCAGCTTCACAAGACATTCTACATTATAGTTATGGACAATGTCTTAAAACTTGTTGGTAAATGAAATTACGACAGCGAATAAAAATAAAATTGTATTTACATAGGACACAATCAACATTATTTAGAAAATAAACCCTTGCAATTTTATTTTAGAGTTGCAATTTCTGTCTAAAACACATATTTCACATAATAGCCACATTACATATTTGTAAACAAGCCGTTTGATTTCATTCAGCAACCGATGACTAATTTAATTCGAGAATTTTATTTCAGAATTAAAGTTCAATCGAAATGCACGTATATTACAATTATAATTTTTTTATTAAAAAATATTACCAATCAAGTTTTATTGAAAATATTTATTACTGGCAGTGTTATCATAAATACTTATAGATTTATTTAACCAGCTATAACAGTTCGATATTTGAAAAACAACAAAGGCAGACAATATTTTAAAAAGCGAAGCTTCCATCGGTAGAGATGGTCATACGCAGCCAGCTTGCATCGGCTATGTCAACGCGCCTCCCGAACGCGGTATATAAACACGGCCATTATCAAACTACCACCAATACATTGCCGACCGTCACAGCGACCGCACATTTAAAATAAATAACTTGGAGCTTTTAAAAATAAAGTTGTGTCAGTGATTACATCGTCCCTTCAACAATTTTACAGGACCTAAATTCATGTGAGTATACAAGCATAGTGTTAAGAAAACTTGTGAACTTAGGGATTCAGAATTTTGAAAAGTGTTAAAGCCTTTCTTTATATTCGTCTCCTTATATTTAGCTGAACTTCAAAATTTAGAATTTATTCAACTTTTAAAACGAAAAACGAAAATATTTATCTAAGCAAATTCTCTACCGTACAGCCAAACAAACCTTTGTCGCCGCACTCTCTAATTCGAACGCATAAAATTACACTGATCTAGTTCAAATAGAATAATGCTGGCATTAACAATAACCTGTTTACGCAGTAAATAGATCGAGTAAAGCAGTTGACGCTAGGATGTATCAAATAAATGTTGATCATGGGATAGGACAAAGCGCCTCCCAAACAAATGCTCCTTTGAACAGGCTAGCCAGTTAATAAATGAACTATTCGTATTAGAAGTGATAAAATTCGTGTTAAAAGAAACTTTATTATATACCTCGCATTTTGAAACCAAATATTTCCACTAACAATAGCACTTAACGTCTGTTTGTAATACCTTGCGCTAGTTCGAGCAATCAGTTCAAATTGATCAGTTGCATTCTATGTACTAAGTGACTATATTCTATGTAATATAGTGCACTGTATTCTAGCGCAGCGCAGGTTGTAACCTGTCCAGACAATAAATAAAACAAGTAGCGCAATTCACGCTAGGATGGCCAGGATTATTCCCAGTGGCGGGACAGGACAGGCTTTCGATGCGCATGCGATGGATGCACCGACGTACTCGTACTGTTGGCCGGAGATGGCCGATTTGCGGTTACGCTGTTATGCTTTAACGATCGCCATTTATTTGTTTACAAATTATAGCCTCGTATATGCTGGGGTTTTATTACACTTGAAGATTTCTTAAATATTTTAAGTTTATTGAAGAGGAATGTTCGGAACATATTGATGGTCCGGGAAAATGTACCTCGCGTCTTGAAATTATCTCGTCTCATCCCAATTTTCTTACCAAACACAAAAACAGATGTTTTCAAAGGGAATTGCTTTGTTAAAATTCGTAATTAATTTCCCGACAGAAACTAAACGAATGTTAAAACACGGAGCGTCAGTTCAGGCGAGACTAATGCGTGGAGAATCGATTTCAGGCCTATGTGCAGGCTTCAGGTTACGCCTGAAACATTCGCATTCGCACCTTTTCTAGTTAGTCGCCGACAAGTAACATTGTGTATTAATTAGGCGTTTAGTTTTATTAACATTACTTTTTACTTTTCGTGTTTAGACGTTTGAAATCACCTATTAGTGCTAAATATAGACACGTAAGTAGTGGAACTATACCTGTATTTTTATGAGAAATTAAATATTAATTAATTTGCGCCGCAGTGATAGCCATTTTGTTTTTTTGGTATATGAGTAAAAACCCAATGACTCATAGTGATGCCAATGTAAAATTATAGACAATTCTTTTTTTTCTGTATTTTCGGCGAACTTCAATTAAAGGCGAGATTAAAGTGTGCATTTAAATTCGCAAAAACTATAAAATCGAACCATAAAGTTGATGAACAATTTAAGGAATTACAGCAACGAAATCAGTAATTTGCCACAGATGGTCGTGAGTAGCTAATGACCCCGCTAGCTGACTGGAGCGAAACAAAACTACGATAAAAACATCTCACCAATAAAACCTACCGCTCATCGAGCTATCGCGGACAAGCAGAAAAAAAATCAAATTGTTTCCATGACTCACCCCGGGCGAGTGCAAACTAACTTTAGATCAGTAAAAAATAATTAAAATAACACGATGGTATTCATTAACTTGTAACCAATAAAAAACATTACAAACTGCGCACAATACAACGGGCGTGCGTATATGGCATTGTATTTAAAATTGCCGTTTTACACGTTTTTTATGTCTTTGCTGGCATTACACGGGCCCAATTTTCTACCCAACTAACTCCGCATATATTAGCTTAAACACCTATGTTAGGTACTAGGCCTGTGTTAAATAGACGATAAAAATGGCAAGCGCCTTCATTCATAGAGAACAATTCAGAAATTATAGTTAACAATAGGCGATAAAGCCGTGGATACACGAATGACATGAATAGTTAGCAAAACTATCACATCCGCGCTCCATAAATCCAGCATGGCGTCAGTTTGCATACACTCCTGCGACCCAGTGTGACGCAAGCACTAATATGATTTGCGCAGTACATTTCCATGGAAGACATCGTTACACGTTAATGGAAATATCCGCAGAAGCTCTTTGTTACCCTACTTGTACAGAAACAGTCGGTCTATGCAAAAAGCGTAGTGACCAGTAAGGTACTCTACCCAAGGTAACCAGTCACGTCAATTATACAGCATAATGATAAACATTTCCACGGATCATGGGTATTTAGCCACCACAATGCTATGAGGCAGCATACGTAATTATTTTGGACAGGCAAGGCCAATCTTGAGACTTATGCATAAACATAAAAAAGACGACAAAATTTTCATGGTTCGAATAAAGAACTGTGATCTTCACGGTTGCGAAGACATCTTAGAGGAAGACGATTTTTTAAACAATAACTTGATAAGAAAACTAAAAAAGATATAAAAGAAAAAAGCTCAGTTCAATTCGATACGGCATCTATTATTGTGTCAGTAGTGTTTCCACTAAATCAATTTGATAAAATAAATGCAATAATTTACATAATGTAACATTAAATAATTAAAAGTCTTTACATAACGCGTGTATGTCCGACAAACCGACAAAAATGTCATATTACATAGACAGGGTTCAAGATAAGTCACCGGTAAAGAGCTTGCAGTCGAAATGACGAGATTTTGTTGACATTTCACACTTACTCGAACCGGAGTGTGCCGTTAGTCAAACTCAGTTCTTTCGCTGGCATTGACCTATGCTGCTCTTGTACTGCACTGTCCACCGACTATTTACCGTTCATCTAGTAGTTCACCTTTTTGCTTCTTCCAACATTCGAACACAAGTTCAAATTCCGAAACGGTCAGAATGTGGCCTCACATAATATACTCAATTGTTTTTCTTATGTTACCACATCGATTTCGAAACAACACATCTAATAAAGTAAAATAAAACGTTAAAAATACAACTTTGGCTATAAAACGGCAATAAAAAATACGATATCTATTTAATAGTCTCAAGGTATCATTAGACCTTTGAGCTTGACTTTAATCTATTGGAAGATAAATAAAAATTTACCTGCCTATTTTATTAGTTAAGGTTAAATGACCTTAACTAATAAAATAGGCAGGTAACTTAATCACATAACTACTTAATTATTTTAAATAAATAAATAATTGGTAATAACAAATCTTGCTAGTAGACTTAATCGTTTTATGCAGAAGGTAATCATTTGATAGTGTACATTATTATATTAAAATATAATACAATATTAAAATTCCAAGCGGTAATTCTCGTAAAATAGAATCAATTCACTTCAGAACAAAAAGCGCGCCCAGTAAATACGGTAAAATTGCACTACATTTCATCAAAATTCTAATCCTCCGCATTACTAGCTATAAACAGCACAAAAACCTCAAAATTAGATAGTTTTCGTTTATTTTCGAAACTACGTTGCTAAATTTAATTAATTGAGTGAAAAACTTGACATGCTTACGTTCATTAAATCATGATTCAATCTTTTGACATTTATATTAAATGTAAATACGGTATCTAACATTTATATTTAGTCAAGCAATCCAACAAACTGTACATGGATTGCACCATAGGGTTCGCTTGGCTTTGCAGCTAAACAATCCATCATAAGCCATTGTCACATCGGCGTATTTGATTTATGCGAGTGAGATGTTATTGTGGACCGGATAGGGTCGATCTGTGCTGGTACTCCCAATATGT
Source organism: Aporophyla lueneburgensis (assembly GCA_932294355.1). Taxonomy (NCBI): domain Eukaryota; kingdom Metazoa; phylum Arthropoda; class Insecta; order Lepidoptera; family Noctuidae; genus Aporophyla; species Aporophyla lueneburgensis. The sequence goes on from OW028744.1 coordinate 10,160,986, forward strand.
CGACAATGAACCGTGGGCCGTGGGTCGTGGTTGCACAACACACACGTACCAATGAGTTTCATAATGCATCGCAGCTTCGCTGACAACCACACAATAAACTTATCCGGCCAATCTAGTACGATTAAAAATTCCTAACAATTGCATAGGTACAGCTATAGAAAGTGGGCTATCAAATAAACTAGCTATGTACTAGACTACTAGACCAGGTCATTTTTTGTAGAAAGCGCGAAACGTGATTCGAAAAAAAATATCGTCTAGGTCGATCAGTTCTCGTTTCGAACCGCGGAGAAACCAAAAAGAAAGATTTGCCTTTTAGTATACCCATTTATTTTACTACTGTACTCGGGGCATAATAATACTTAACATTTATACATAATTTACTAAGAACTGGTGTGTTTTATTTATACTATTGCAACACACACACAGTTAATGGAAATTAATTTCAATACATTTCCCAATAATCACAGTTACCATCTGAAGAATGTTAAACCTGTTTGGGGAATTTAGTAAGCGTAGTGGATATCATCTCGGCATTTTATCGAGAGCCACCTGGACAAGTGTGGCTGGCCCTGCGCGAAGAATGGGACTGCAACATTAACCTTTACTAAAACGTGAACATTACGCAATCCGCCGCAATGGAATATTTCAAAGGACCTAAATAACAGCGGGTGTACTCGAATGATGATACCTTATTATCATTTTATAACTTCAATTCCAATGAATGTTCCGACAATTCTTCAGCTGTAAAATGATAGTTAAAACATAAGCAATCAAAGTTATTGTATTGTATCATATGTGGTAACGATATATCCATTTACTATTATAGTTTATATGAGATAATGTAAATTACCTCAGAATACGTGTTCTACATGCCGATACGAGTTGTTGCGAAGATTTTATTGTGACACGTTGATTGGTTGGATCTCACACAGTCCGCGACGCGGTAAACACGTAATTGGATCAACAAATGGTCACGATTCCCGCACATTATGCTGCAACGCTATATGAAAATTACATTTATAACAACGCGTGTACAATTATGTATTAACGCCCTTTGTATTCATTGCCGGTGCTTTTTGTTAAAGATGCTTCTATAGCAAATGTATGCAATTCTATAAAACTAAATACATAAATACTGCAACTGGTTATTCAACCGTCATTTGAAATAAGTTTCTATGAGGTTTCAATGCAATTTTGATAGAATCATGAATTATTAAGTTAAAAACTAAATCCTGCATTTAGCCTTCCTTAAAATCTACAAATTTTCCGCAGTCGTTCATTTTGCTAATGCTACGGAAAGGTCGAGACCTAGAGAATAGCGTCAGGAGTATGAACTTATATTATTATCATCGGCACAAAACTCATATGATTCACTTGGTAGATAAAGAAAACGGGGTTATTATGGTGTGCTTAAGTAATTACGATGCACATTACTGAGTCCTTGTAACATTTTGATGAAACATCACATCACTGCTCGTAGAAAAGACTACTGATGCAACATATTATAATGTTGATTGCTTTACTTTGCATTACACACGATAGATGCACGCATGAAAAAATTATTTAAATTTTTGGTAGTTTTACTAACTAGCAAGATTCTGAAATAACGTCAATGATTGCACTGACAAAATGACTAGTTTTAGGAAATTTAAAATTGGATTTCAAAGGCAAATAGAAACGAAATAGTGTCGGTTCGATTTCTACATTAGGTACGTTATTCAGAGCTGATAATACCCAATGACAAAAGTCAAATGTTTACGTCTGAATGTTTTTATAAAGTTCAAAATAATCAATTTCAATTTTCATCTGTTACGCTCGAATAAGGAGATCAGCGTTAAAATATGTGCATTTCGTAAATAGGCTCGGTCAGCCGTATCATTGTCATTATGTTGTAACTGTGACAAGTTCTGCTACAATATAATAAATGGAGTACACAAGGCCTACAGAATTAGGTTAAGCATAGAAAAAGTTAATACAGATAGTAGAGTAATCGATGCATTGAAGTAACCAAAATGCTGCACATGAAAGTCAGTCAAAAAGAATATAAACGCAAGATAAAATGACGCTGTAAAGTTCCCAGGCTGTCAACTACAGCCCATTAAAAGTAACTGCAATCATGTGCATCAATTTGTATTAAAAAAATGTCTGGAGTCGTTGGGAGCATCAAGTCGTGCTACACACTGCGTGCCTACAGGCAGGCAAATTTTTTCATTGCGCCAATGAACGAGCATGCGCTGGGGTTCAATTGAAAGATTGCTGCGTCGAGTGGGAGGACGACAATCCTTGCCCTCAGCCGCCGAGGATATCCTTCCAGAAAATAACTCAGCGAACAAACGCATACATGAAGCATGTTAACGCTAACTACGATGTGAACGTAATTTACGTCAGTTTGGACGTGTCGCGGCACTCAGTATGCCTCAGTATTACGTCCAGTTCTGTCCCTCTAAGTTTGTTTCAAGGGATTTATACCGATCCCTAAATAAATCAAACACGAAATCATGCCGTATTTTTCCAAAATGATTCAGAGAAAAATTACGAATGATTATATTTTCGATTTGAGTGCCACAAAATTCAAGATGGTCGATAACGATCCGTGTTGCAGTAATAATACTAAATTAAGTGTAATCAGATGCCAAGAGCGCAGGGCTGCAGAGCAACGCCCGCGCAAGGTTCATCGGTTTATTGATCGAACCAGTTTCGTGAAATTGATGCCCACAACATTTTTTTTTTTTAAATATCTGCTTATTTTAAATTTTTGCCTGCAAGGGTTTTGTTGTCTCTGTAACATAATCGTTACTTTTATTATGAGTTTTCTGCAAGTTGATCGGCAGTGGGTATTATTGAAGCATTTCTGTCATCCTCTTTTTTGAAACAAGACTATTAAAACATAGTCAAAAAGCTCAGTACGGGCTACTTAGCACGTATTTAATGACATTGATAAATGCACAAATCGGCATCGAACTGCAACAGAGGTACTGTTGCAGTTCGATGCCGATCGTGGACCTGGGTTGTGGAGGTCGGATAGGCAGCTACTCTATGTAACTGGTATTCAACTGCTTCCCAGTTAGACTGGAAGCCGATCCCAAAAATAGTTGGGGAAAACACTAGGCAGATTGGGTGATCGGAATCAAATTATAATTGATAATCATTGACTGTTGTGGATTTTCATTTTCATTTTTCAACCGTATAAGCACTTATAACGATACAACTATCAGTCAAAGGAAGGCTTATAAATATTTTTTTAATCATTGAATACACCGGACGACAGCAAGAAACAAAAAGTCACAAACTGATCGTCGTCGTTTATAAAATGAAGTAAGAACAGCGCCGCGTAATAACTGGTAACCAAGAACTTATAGAACGGGTTCTCGTTACGTATTGAACTTGACTTGTGCAACTACACGTAAAGATACACCTGAAATGGCCATCTTGACCTGCTACAGATAAAAAAGAAATCGAAACATCGCCGGCTTCGCAATAAATTACAAACGAAAACTGGAAAAGTAACTGGCTGGAAACCAAGCTTTCTGGCGCATAGCTATTAACTTTTGCATTTCAGTAATCATAAAATGAGCACGCAGATCAATAATTAATGTATTCACTCGTTTATCCTCACACTTGATGGTCTGTCCAGATGGCGTCCGATAGTTTTTAATGAAACCATTCAAATTCTAGACACTGCAAACCGTGACTGACGGGTAACGCCTAAACAGACTGCAATATAAATAGCGTGAATATCCAAGCGAATGTTTTTCAAAACTATAAATATCAGACTGATACGAGGTCGATTAAAACGTGGGGAGACAAGTGCGTATGCGTGTGAATCATTCATACGATGCCACGTATTGCATTCTAGTCGGCGATTCAATTCAATGAGCCAATTAAAATTCAGATAATGCGTTGCCGACGTCTGGCCGGATCATCCATATTTCTAACGCGCGTTTCGCATCCTGCGTAGTTCTGAGCACGCACTAGGAAGTGTCCATCATGTGCAATACATATATTATAACTTACTAAATATTAAACAGTATTTTGTCTTTCTTTTACGCAATTTCGGCTTAAGAAAATTATTTGCAATCAATTCAATTCAAGTACCCAGTGTAAAAAAGGCAATATAAAGAAAATGCATGTTCAATAATGATTGCATGTTGAAGTCAATGGCAGGTAGCATGGTAACTAATACTAGGCTATTTTAAGATCATTATTCCCATCGCAGGTTGTTATCTATTTGCGGTGCGGCGCCAGACCGCATTCCAGCAGGATCTGGGATATCGACTTAATGCCCTACCTTCAGCTAGTGCAGGCTAAAAATAGATCCAGCCGGGGTACACGACCTTCCTAGCTAATGGAAAATAAATGAGCCCTCCCGGACGGTCTAGCAAAAACTACATCTTTCATTCAATGCGAATACAAGTTACAATGGGAGCAGCAACGGATGTTGGTTAACATTAAATAAATATACTGCTATTATATACACTTTTTTAGTAAGTGGAAAACGAACTCATTCCAATCTCTCAATGCTTTAAGTGAGCATGAGAAAGTTCTTTCAAAAGCTCTCCGTCATTTAATAGCCTATTTTATAAATAGTTTACATCCTACTTATGCACATCGACATTAATTCGAGACGATTCGAAGATAGGTACCCGTTGCCCAGCAGCGTATCGGGCCCTTAGATGATTCAGCCTTAATAGGAAAATTGCTGCGAAACATCGAAGCCGGCCGGCGCGTAACATTGGCCTTACCGCGCTCACGACTTGCAGACGTGCATTTGAATCCATAATAATCTCTGTCATTATTTCTTCAGACCACTAATTGTACGTTTTTGTCTTTCCAGGATGAAGGTCTTACTATTATGCTTCGCCTTCGCGGCTGTGACTCTGGCGATGCCAGTAGCCGAGGAGAAGCCTGAAGTCGGTGCACCACCCCCACCTGTCGCGGCCGCTACATTAGAGGAGGTCGTCAACGATCAACCTGCTCCAGTTGATGAAAAAAAAGCTGAGAAAGTACCCGAGTTGAAGGAACCTGAAAAGCAACCAGAAGCTAAAAGCACACCTGTAGAAGAAATCAAACCCGAGATTAAACCAGAAGTACCCGAAAAGGTCTCCGAAATTAAAAGCGAAGAAGTTGTACCAGGATCGAAATTGGCGGAACCTGAACCTGAGAAGAAGCCTGAACCCAACAAGGCTGCGGAGTCTAAACCAGAAGATAAAGTTGCTGAGCCTGAAGCCAAACCAGTCGATGAACCTAAACCGGCTGAAGTGCCTGCACTAGTAAATGAGGTACCTAAGGATGCATCTGCCAAGTCAGCAGCGCTGCCTGAGGAAAGCATTGATGTAGTTAACGCAGTGAAAAATGACGCTAAAATCGCTGACGATGTCATTATGCCCGACGTTATTATTCCCATCCCACAAAAGAAAATTGACTTGCCTCAGGTTCCTGTCGCTTCAGTTGAATCAAAACCGGAAAAGCCTGAATCGGCCCCCGTAGAAGAGCCCGCTAAATCTGAAGTGAGCAAGCCTGATGAACCTAAAGCCGAAGTTAAACCTGCAGAACCCGCCTCAGACGCAACTCCTGATGCACCCAAATCTGAAGATACTCTTGCATCCGAAGAAAGCCTGCGCGTAGTCCGCAATACTGTCGATGGTAAACTGGTTGTTCCAGCTGAAGACAAACCTGAACCAACTCCTGAGAGCAAACCTGCGCCTGTTGTTGCAGAGAGCAAACCAGAGCCTGAGGTTGAGAGCAAACCTGAGCCTTCTACTGAGAGCAAATCTGAGCCTGCTGCTGAGATCAAACCTAAGGCCATTGAGGAGATCAAACCTGAGCCTGCTGTGGAGAAAAATTCAGAGCCCGCTGCCGACAGTAAAGTTGAGCCTGCCGAAGAAACCAAGCCAGAGGCTCAACCTTCCGAAATCGCTAAAGAAGCAGAAAGCCCAGAAGAGGTGAAGAAGGACGAAGCCGAAAAGAAGGAATCTAAATCCAGCGAACCCGCTGCAGTGTCTAAGCCTATTGTAGAACCCATCCCTAAAGCAGAGCCTGCGCCCGCGGCAGAGGAGCCAAAGGTTGAGGACAAAGAGCCTAAGAAGACAGCCGATGCCGCTCCGGCTAAACCTGAAGAAAAACCTCAAAGCGACGCCGCAGCTGGAAACTCAAGCTCGTCGGAGAGCGTGGAGAGCGGAGAATCAAAAGAAAACTCATCCGAAGAGAAGAACCCTTCCTCATCTTAGATAAGTAGTGTGGTGGCGTGCAGCGGCGGGCGTGTGTCGACGACCCTCGACACGCGCCCCCCGCCCCTCCCGCCGGCGGCCCGCCCCGCCGCAGTGCGTGCGTGAGTGCATGCGAGTGACGAGTGAGTGTGACTGAGTGTACACGACGCAACGCGCCGAGTGCGTGAATATCTCCGACTATTCATTAGATCTAGAGACTATTTAAATAGCCGAACCGAAAAATTACCTACGTTGTAATTATTATTTGTCAAAGTAAATTATCGAATTTCCGGTACTATAAGTAATAAAATATGTTTTTATAATTATGAGTATTTTTATTTTTACCAATATGTTTCACCTTGGATTTAAAAAGTAATAGAGCGTCGTTCTGTTGACTAAATATTACTAGTAGTTTAGTCATTGCAAATAACATTCTTAGTTACCCAATCTGGAAAATCAGCAGATGCAAATAACAATCATCTATACAAACAAATTAAATTAAAGCGTTTGTTTGTAATGTCGAAGTAACAGCTTTTTACTAAATGCTTAAGAAACTATAAAAGCATTTAAAAAAATGTATATATGTCTGTCTGCCTGCTTGTTCCGGCTAATCTCTGAAACGGCTTGACCGATTGTAACAGGACTTTGACTGGCAGATAGATTATGTTATAATGCATATAATCCATAGGCTTTTTTCCTGATAGATCGTTCCTGTGGGATAATTTCCGACATCCACGCAGGCGAAACCGTGGTTACAGCTAATAAATATATGATCCACACTATCCACACTAATATTATAAATGCAAAAGTATCTTTGTCTGTCTGTCTGTCTGCCTGTCTCGCTTTCGTGCTAAAAATACTGAACCGATTTAAATGAAATTTGGTACACAGATAGTTTAGAGCCTGAGAAAGGACACAGGCTACTCTTTATCCCGGTAGTATGTTCCCGCGGGATAATTTCCAACCTCCACGCGGGCGAAGCCGCTGGCAAAAGCTAGTATAATATAATATATCTTAGGACAACCAACACAACCTTATCTGATCCCAAACTAGGCAGAGCCTGTAGTATGGCAACCAGACAACTGATAAACATACTTATATATTTCTAAATACATACATATTATAGATAAATCATACCCAGTCACAGAACAAAACGGAATAATACGTGGGTAGGTAATATTTTGTTTTTTACTTAGGAAAATACAGTTTATTGATATTAACCAAATCAGTGTTGATTTGGTTAGTATCAATAAACTGTATTTTCAATATTATCCTGAAGACCTAACTGACCTATTACGGTTACTGAATAGGGCTTAAAACAAAACAACCATCCATATTGAAATGAAATGTTCATTTATGTAAATAGATATTATTATAAGACACACATTATTACACGTCAGTACTTTCTGGTCAATATTTAAAAACTAGATGGCTTCGACTTTTCCTAGCTGACTGTTCCCTGAAAAGAAACTCCGAAACAAACTCAGAGGCCATGGTCTCTTTTTAAATCCAAACGTTATATTACCTATTAGAATTTTAAGCGAGTCTAATAATGCAGGGCCATGTCTGGAAAAGCCTTTTGAAGAAAGAGCCATTGCAGCTTTGATCTGACCTGACCCAACAGACGGCATGTATGTATCAGTCATCGTGTAGCTCAACCCTATTTTAGGGTGTTCAATGATCCGTCACAAGACTCTACGCATATCTCAAATCTTTATTGCATTCCATAATGTATACAGGTGGTGGGTATTAATATATATAGAAACAATTATGGACCCGTAGGGCACAGCAACATTTTAAACTCTAATTAGAATAGAGGAAGAGCGCTTTAATTATTTTTCTATAAATTCTTAATATTGGTCTGTATTTTTAACAATAATATATTAAATTGTGTATTATAATAGTTGATTACGTATTTATTTGCATATTTCATATTGTGATTCGTATATATCGCTACACATAAGTTAACAATAACCTTTACATACAATAGTTGAACTTGAACTCTATAACTAATACAACTTAAGTTCATATCAGCCTTAAGGCTCTCTTTGAGCAGAATACTCAAAGAGAGCCTAACTCTAGTATGAATTACATATATGAATACGTTATTACAATAATATGACGCATTATTTTCTTAAAGAAACTATACGATTATTAATATTTATTTATATTATACTAGCTTTTGCCCGCGGCTTCGCCCGCGTGGATGTCGGAAATTAATGCAGGTATTTTTCTAAAATACAACAATTTTTCTAAAATAAAAGTAGCCGAAGTTACTCCTTGTTACATCAGCTATCTGCTAGTGAAAGTCCCATCAAAATCGGTCCAGGCATTTCAGAGATTAGCCGAACAAACAGACAGACAGACAAAAATTTAAAAAAAAGTTGTTTTGGTATATGTACCGTGTATACATCCATATACACTTAGTAAAAAGTGGTTATCTTAATATTACAAACAGACACTCCAATTTTATTTATTTGTATAGATGGTCGAACAGTGGTCGAAATTAAACCATAATCTATACATCTATACATACAAATAAATAAAATTGGAGTGTCTTTTTGTAATATCAGAACTCAGAACTGAAACTCAAAAAAGTTTTTTTCATCATACCCACACGTGTGGGGTATCTATGAATAGGTCTTCAAAAATGGTATTGAGGTTTCTAATATCATTTTTTTCTAAACTGAATAGTTTGCGCGAGAGACACTTCCAATCCCCCGTAACTTCTAAAATAAGAGAATGATAAAACTAAAAAAAAAAATATGATGGTACATTACCATGTAAACTTCCACCGAAAATTGGTTCGAACGAGATCTAGTAAGTAGTTTTTTTTTAATACGTCATATTTCATTCAATCAACTCAAATATAAAAATTTAACAAAAACATTTAATTTTGTAAACATAAACCTTGTGCATAAACTGTGAATATCTACAGGTTTGTACGGAGAACCACCAACTAGTACTTGTTTCCTCAACGTTTTTAAGTCAGGACGTAATAACATCACAATGCGCTGTTACAAATTCTACAATTCAAACATCATCAGCATCATTGTCCTGCCTTTATCCCAAACTAGCTGACCCAGCGAACTTCGTACCGCCTCAGAATCAATAAAACCCATGTCAGGTGAGCTCCTACCAAGTTATGACAACCTGGTACTTCGAAGACGTATTAATAAGGAACTTTTTTGGATGTTTTTTACAGCTTGGGTCCGAAAAACCCAAATATCTTACGGACCCCTATTTAAAAAAAAAAATAGAATATAGCCTATGTTACTCGCAGATAATGTAGCTTTCTAATGGTGAAAGAATTTTTCAAATCGGTCCAGTGGTTATTGAGTTTATCCATTAAAAACAAACAAACAAAAATACAAATTTTTCCTCTTTATAATATTAGTATAGATTATTTGGGGTCGGCGCAACATGTCTTTTTCTTCCACATTTCTCTATTATTCGTCATCTCAGTAGACACCCCCTAACTATCCATATCATAATTCACTTAGTCCTCTCTCTACTCTTATAGCCATCGGCATACATACTCAAAACTTTCCTCACGACATTTTCATCATTCCTCCGTACTATGACAACCGATTTCGACACAGCTTTTCAGCTATCGGTGCGAAATGCTACACAATGACAGTTCATTCATTTATTAATTAAAAGAGTGTCCATGTAATTTCTTGCCAGTTCTTCTCCAAATATAATGTGTGAAACATCTCAGCATTGAATTGCTGGATTCGTTTTCTCCTCTCCCAATCGTTATTTCTTCCGACAAAGTGTACCTACGTATGCTTGTATTTTATGGTTGTTTCCGACCTATCTATTCTGTATGTATCTGCCATGTTTTGTCTCTGCTTCACCCTAAGGTTGACTGGTAGAAAATGCCTTAGGCATTAAGTCCGCCTTTATACAGTTTTTTTTTTCTTGTGCATTAAGTAAATGAAATAAAACATATCATAGTTATAAATACCTCGTCCGTCAGCATACGACAGGTAAGGACTCCCAGCGCCCACCAGTCCACGGCATGTCCGTAGGGCTCACGGGACAGGATCTCAGGGGCTGTTAACAATAGGTCAAATATGTAAAGGATTTTCAATTTTCCTGGAGATAGTATAAGTGCATGATTTACTATGGGAGGTCAAATTAAACTAGTGAAATGTCACAGACATGATGGATCGATTAATATTTCACCTAAAATTTCACCAATAAATTTAATTTGACCTTGTTTAGAAAGTTTATACACTTTCTACAATCTTTTTTTATGTAACTAAACGAAACCACTTATCATACAAATAAAGCATATTAAAAATATAACAAATAATGGTCGTCAAGCTGTTTCAAAGTCATTCACACTTCTTGTGCTCAACGCAACAGTCATTCCTCCATTCACGCTTAAATATACAACATTAATTAATAAAATAACTATAATAATTACTGTTCTATGGAAGGAACTCCTTGATGACGTGTAGCACACGAAGTCCTCTCGTCTTTCACTTTGCGAAACAGCACAACATGAATAAAGGGAAACTTCACAAATGCGCATTAAAGCCCACTTGCACCCCAAAAAGCACTAGATACGTTTAGTGCGTATCTTAGTTAAAACATTATTCTATCTCTTTCACCTTTAAAAGATTGACAGAAATAGAACGTTTGTTTTTCATTTATTACTAGCTTTTGCCAGCGGCTTTGCCTGCCTATTATTATACCTACATATAAACCATCCTCTTGAATTACTCTGTCCATTGAAGAAAACCGCATTCAAATCCGTAGCGCAGTTTAAAGATCTAGCGAACAAACACGAAATGCGACTTTATTTTTTACCATGTAAAGATTTAATCTTGTTAAAGACATCTATACAAATAAATAAAATTTAAGTGTCTATTTGTAATGTCAAAATAACACCTTTTTACTAAATGCTTAGGAAAGTATACGGTACCTATAAAAAAACTATTTTCAAAATTTTTCTCCGTGTCTTTGTTCCGGCTAATCTCCAAAACCGATCACGTTCCCGTGGGATCATTTCGATATCCATACGGGCGAAGCCGCGGGCAGCAGCTAGTTTTCATAGTAATAACAAAGTTTATTTTGTTTCGGTTTTTTTTTTTGTATTTTCATCAAACAATAATATTTCTGTATTTGTATTGGACACTGGCTCCTACAACAGTTTAACTAGCGTAGGGAGTCAGACAATTCTATATTTATTTATTTGTACAATTTGTTTTAATGTCTAGTGATTTGTAGTGTGGGTGGACAATTTAAATTTTATGAGGTAACACATAAGCGTTAGCGATTAAATTTAGTGTGTGTTTTTCCTTTAAATAGCAAGTAGACAGCAGATTTTAAATTTACTGTGCAAGTTGTATTAATCTTTCTTCGAAGCATCTGCTGTGATGTGGGTTTGTTAGTTTAATTTCTCAGTTGTGAGTTGTATGTAAATCTTTCTTAAATATAGTGTATGTTTTCAGTTTAGAATTGGCACGCAAGACTATGATTTTTTAAGGATACGATTTGAAAACAGTATTATAGAAACGTCTACTAATATCTTCGAACGAAGTTGTAGAATCAATGTGGATATTGATTCTATAACTTCAAAAAGACGAATTACTTCTTCAAAAACAAAAAAAAAAAAACAAAAATAAATACTTCATCATTTATTCACTTATATATAAATTATATCACAAGACTAAGATTTTAGCTTAATTTTTTTTGAACTTATACATCACAACATATATACTTCCTGTTTCATTTATCATAAACTCTAATATGTAACAGCCGTTATTACACGCAATTCGTGAATTTTATAGTTCTAAAACATCTTTTTAAATAAGGCCAAAGCGAGTGCAATGATATAATATTATTTTACAATGTGCTCGACATACCACATTTACTCTACGAGGCACACCATCAAGGTATCAATAGAATAAAATATATTGTCGTTATCACCAGGGTTTTGTTTGTAAACATTTTGAAATTATTAAAATTTTAAGGTACTCACTGATATGAAAATTACAAATGGATATCATTATAAATATTTGAGTAAAAGATAAATTGTTACACCTGCATTGTTGATATTTATTATGATTATTTTTCCTTATACAATGTTACCATTATAAAAATATCAACATTACAAATAAACAAGATATCTTTTAACGTAATTTGTAAAATATTTAAAAGAATTTGAGTTATACGATCGTAGAGCATGTACAGCCTCATCTTTGGTGGCGAAACAATTCTGATAAATATTTTGTTATAGGTACAAGTGTGATTAGATAGATAGGTCTAGAGACGTCTAAAGCTAGAGTCACAAAATGAGGTAGGATAGTAAATCAGAATTAATGGATGGACTCGGTTCAGTCCTCTAGAAAACAAAAAAAAAGAACTAAAAGCAACTGACTCTGGCATAAAAAAAAAACATACATATTAAAACATTAACTGTAGTAAAGAATAAAGTTATCCTAAAATATGTTCTGTTGCAAAGTCATGGATTCATATGCTTTTGTTTGACGACGCTCTGCGAGTCACGCTACAATAAATTAAGACATTTATGCAGCACGTCGTCAAAGTATCAAGATCGCCATATAAGTATTATAGAACAAGGAGATGATAAAATGACGTTACAATTTAAATATGATTATTTACCTCAGCGTCACTTAACATTACATGAGACATTCCACGTACGGCTACCCTAACATTTTTACATAATACATGAACAATCACTGATCATCTAGTACATTATATACCGATAAAATTCTCTCAACAAACCACTTGAACTATTCGAACAACTCCAGTGACGACTACCAATGCTATTTACAATATTTATAATACACATTCATAAAAATTATTGACGATATAATATAACTACTTAAGTCGTACTATCTATTATAATTATAATAATTCAATCTTCTAGATTCACACACGTAATCAAAATTCAATACATTTTTTACTTTTTTTTTTAAATATTTCTGGATTATTCTCGGCGATATCACAAAGCGATCATTTAAATATTAGTGAACAGTCAAATTACTACACTAAAAGAGTACAGTGTGACTCAAAGTGTGACTAAACTTAGAAGCGTTAGTAGTCAATAATAAAAACATTTCGTGCCACCTCATAAACAAAAACTCAAGTGTTTTATTATAATTCATAAAAAAAACTAACTATTACTTACTCAAACAAATTTCTAGGTAACTATGTCTACATCAAACTTCTGTGAATGTTTGAGAAACCTTTCTATATTAAAAAAAAACCTTAGCAATAAACAACAGACAAATCCAAAGCTTAACTAAACGACGAAATGAATGGACACATCAACCAGCCTTCTGAGTCATAGCTCTGATATTACAACTAAAGTTAAAACTAACGATACAACAGACAAAATCTTCGATAACATAAAAATATTATTAGTTAAATACGACGTCTAGTAGTGGCTCGGCTCATCCCGGCGAGGGTGTGTGAGCGAAACATACGTTTCTTCGATAATTCTGTAACTAAGATTAACGACCTCAACCATTTCAATTTAGAAAAGCTGGAACTCCTAATAGTATACCTAGACGAATTTGAAACACAAAAGAGTTTAGTATAAGCTAACAGTCAGTACTAAAGCTGATATAAAAGTTACACAAAACATTGATTGCAACATTAACTACGACACACGTTTGTGCAACAACCAAAGCATAAGTACAATAAATGACACAATTAGATTCAGATGTTATATATTGCCAAAATGTTAAATACAGTTTCAATGGTTCAATATTAAAACAACTCATTCATATTATGATTATTATATACACATGTCCTTAGTAAAAATAAATCACACATTTCAATTTCAAATCTTTCGTAAAATAATATTTTTCCGCGTTAAGCGATGGCGATGACAACGCCATCTACAGGGGAATTTAGTTTACTTCAAAAGATTATAAAAAATTGGTGTTAGGTCTCATCGAGGCGTCTGTATCACGCATAGTTGAAGTTTAAAATTCTTCGGCGTGGAGTAACGCTGATATTGAACATCGTGGGATACGAGCACAGTGTGCATCACAAGGAGAGAGTGTCTCGTATGAGTTTGCGCACTGTGTTGCCGACGGAGGTGGGCGGCGCGCCCGACAGGTTGTAGTGGATCTTGAACAGGTAGGGCTGGATGTCGCCGTACGACGTGTCGAAGATGAGGTCGGCGTCGGAGCGGCTCGGCATCTTGGGCACGTACTCGTGCCGGTTGATGATCTCGGTGATGAAGACGATCTTGTCCTGTAACATCTCGACGACGTTCTCGTGCTTGCTGTGCATGTCGTGCTCGCTGCGGGCTTGCGCCAGCTCGCAGTAGACGGTCCACACTTCCCAGGGCACGCACTCGGGTTGGAAGGGCCAGCGGGCGCGGCGCTTCTGGAAGAACTCCAGGGAGATGGAACCGCGCGGCGGGGCCGCGGAGGCGTCGGCGCCGCGCAGGAGCGACGAGAAGTCCGAGATGTCGCGCCGCACGCTGCGGCCCAGCGCGCCCGACTCGCAGCACACGTACGTGAAGTCGATGAAGTCGCAGTCCACGTCCACGTAGCTCACAGTCCGGATGGAGTAGCTCTCCTCGTTGTTGTACGTGAACTTGCCGCTGGAGCGGTGGAACAGCACCGTGTGGAAGATGCAGGCCACCACCTCGTCCACCTGCCTGCCCTCCATCGACAGCTCGAACGCGATGGTGCGTGCGTTCATGTTGCCGGCGTCAGTGGGCCGACGCAACTGTGCGAGTCGCGACTGTCGACATAATCACTCAAACGAGCTTCCCTTACTGACGGCTCCTCTGTGCCAGACGCGCAACGGATACGGAGCGAGCGATGCACTGTGCCATTTTTAAATTATCAAACGAGTCAACTCCCACACTGAAATGGAGAATGACCGTTTTAGTTTGGCGTCTTATTTAAAACTAAATTTTAACTAAGCTATTTCTGTTCCTATCACGGAAGCACAACATTGCGCTATGTGCCGTTTTTCATTGAAAGTATCAAGAGGCCTAGTTCCCGCCTGCACTTCCCATGAAAATTGAAAATAATAGTATTATCTGACTATGAAACTCACCCATATACTTGAGCGTGCCGCAGAGCGTGGTTGTGCGCGATCCGAGGGAGAGCCACTTAGAGAGTCCAAAGTCGATCAATCGTATGTGATAATCAGAATCGAGAAGAATGTTTTCCGGCTTCAAATCTCTGTATATAACGCCAGCGTTATGAAGAAAATCTGAAAGAACATAAAGCGGAGATTTTAGAATAAGTAACCCATTATTATGGTATTTCATTATTATATGGCGTAGGAACTAAGTAGCTGGATGAATTTGGGAGAAAAATTATGTTTTCAGACTCGCCCATACACTTCTGCCCCCCTTTTATGGAATCCAGGCATGAGGTTACATAAAATAAGGCAAGCATTTTGCCTACTGGTTTCGTAAAAGGCTACTAAAGGATTAGATTGTGGATATGGCCAACCATATCTGCCGATGCACTGATAACAATATGGTGCAATCATCAATATTTTAGCTTATCTTGAGTAGTCTTTTACGCATTTTTACACTGTCGGTGTTTTAAAAAGACCAATGTTCGACAACAGGAGTGACCATTTAAGATCAGATGATGATACATACATAAACTGACGCCTTTTTCCCATGGGGGTATGCAAAAACTACAGAATGCCACTTGCTTCGTTCCTTATATATTCTTTTTGCTTCGTTTATGTTCATACATCCGAAGACCAAATCTCATAATTAAAAACGTTCAAAATTTAGTCGCAGTCTCATATCGGCGACAACCAAATATCAAAAACTCGTCAAAAATGTAGGAAAACTCTAGGTATTTTTGGCATATTGAGACTGCCGGTTAACAGTACTACGCACCTGACCTTTCTAAAGATCGTCACCAATAAGATAACTATATGTTTTCCTAGGGCGTCCCCTGTAGATGCTGATATAAAATAAATGAACTCACCAAGGGCAATAGCAATTTCGGCAACAAATATCTTGACGAGTTCTTCAGGTAGCTTGCCGTACTTGTCGAGAAGAGCCAACAGCTCGCCTCCAGGAATGTATTCTGAAACTGTAAATTATCATGTTAATAGAAGCTGATGTCTATTTTCCACCAACTTAAAAGGGAAGGTCTTTATCGTTGGTAGCAGAGAGCCTTGTGGCTCTCAGGGTGTTGGATGAGTAGTAACTGGGTCGTTCTACTTTTTTACCGACAATGGTCTGTCCTTCGTCTTGTTATGGCATCTCGTTGGAGTGTTGATGTTTACGTTTTTTTTTTTAATTTGGTTCAAATAAACGTCCGTATTTTTCTTATCTATTAATATTATGTCATATTTTCTCTAACCAGCGTAATTAATACGTCTTTTTCCCGTAGAATGCCGTGACAGAGTGATAAGGGAAAAACGCCACTCTGTCACATTATTTTTTTGTAAAACAAACATTAAAAAAATTCTAGCCGGAAAGAAAATTTTAATTAGTCCTAATGAAAACACAGTTGCATTTTTTTTAATCCCAAACAGAAACCACCATTATGGATAGTTCAAAAACCGACTCAACTAATGCCTACATTAGCAGAAGCATCATAGGTGCGTTGCCTACTCTTCTGAGCGAGGACTGGCAACTTTCTAAACGCGTAAAGACCTTACGACAATCGAATTAACGACCCCGACTTACGAGCTGTAAATCATGGATTCGAACTTACGCAGTCGCTTTACTTTGTGTAAATAATTTCATCAGCACTGCTCTCAAAAGGGTGAAGAAAAACTTCGTGAATAAACGGCATGATTTAAAAACCAAAAAGTCTACATGTGACATCTACCAACCCGGACTAGGCTTGAATGGTGGATTACAGCCCACTTCCTCTTAAAGACAAGAGGCCTGTGTCCCAGCAGTGGGCATATAATTAAGTCAGGCTTTACTGCCACACAAAATACTGTGCAAGAGCCTACGTCAAGCGCTAGTATTCTCTAGCTTCCATTGATTGATGTCTGGAATTATCTATACAAATAAATAAAATTGGAGTGTATGTTTGTAATATTAAGAAATCCACTTTTTACTAAGTGTATATGGATGTATACACGGTACATATACCAAAACAATTTTTTTTACAATTTTTGTCTGTCTGTCAGTCTGTCTGTCTGTCTGTTTGTTTGTTTGTTCCGGCTAATCTCTGAAATGGCTGGACCGATTTTGACGGGACTTCCACTGGCAGATAGCTGCTGTAACAAGGAGTAACTTAGGCTACTTTTATTTTAGAAAAAATCTTTTATTTTAGAAAAATACCTGCATTCATTTCCGACATCCACGCGGGCGAAGCCGCGGGCAAAAGCTAGTTATACATATAAACCTTCCTCTTGAATCAGTCTGTCTTTTAATGAAAACCGCATTAAAATCCATTGCGCAGTTTAAGAGATACAAACACGAAATGCGACTTTGTTTTAATACTATGTAAAGATGTACAATGTACATACATAAGTAATTCGAATAAAACTAATTAAAGCATCGTTATTAAGCCAATCTAACAGACCTAGTTCAAATTACCTAACCGATAAGCGACCTCAATCAACAGAATAAACAAATAACAAAGACAAAACACTGGACTAAGTACGGTCTATAGTAGTCAAACTCACGACCTCATTCATGTTAACTGTCCCAAAAAAAGCATCATGTCTTTTAACAGCTAGCTATTTTGTAAAATAATATGTGGATAACGTTGTTAGTAGTGTATATACTACTCCTATAGACTACATAAGTGTTGTGATCATTTTATTTATACTGCTGTTTGTTGTCCCTAATAAAATAAAACATACATGAAGTGGCCCAACTGGACTGAAAGAACCACTTCAACTTCATAAGGAGACTAGTTCGTAAAACCTTGGCTTCTGTCTGGCACATGCGTCATATATGGGTCAGTTTCCGAAAACGAAAAAATCGGCTAATTCGTGCATACAAATGACAAGGCTGTTTAGTTTCCACGATTTGCTTGTAGAGGTCGCTGTATGGGTGTTGACCTTGAGACCGTATTATCCACACGTGGTACGATTTTTGGATAAATCCAACCAGAAGCTAAAACAGCGCGGTAATTGCGTAGCACACTAACAGTAGCAATGGCCTTCATTTTGACAGTTGACATATGAAGCAGCGAATTAGCAATACCCTTCCCTTTGATTCAGATTATGATTCATAGTGTTACACAGGGTGCTCAATTTAGAACAGAGGAGTAATAGCTTAACACACTATCAGTAGGAATGGCTTTTATTTCGAAAATATGAAGCAATGGATTAGCAATTTCCTTCAAAATGTTTCAGATTCTGATTGATAGTGTGTTACACAATTAGGGTGCTGTTCATTTAAAAGAAGCCAGAACTGACGTACTGGCAGTCGCAAACACTCCAAGATAAACATAACCGATAATAAAAAAAAGATAGTTGTATTGTTGTAATAAAAACGTTATCTAGAACAATCACCTTTACTAATGGGTCGCGTGTTATCACTGTTATCAGTCGACGTGCTAATCGTGATACTTCCTGCTCAAATTAACCCCATGACCGCAACCAGGTTAACTCAGTGACCGCTGGCACTGATGCGTGTTATGGTTTTTGTGCTAAAACGATGGATGATTTCAACAAATTAACATTTAAAGTGATTGATAAAGTCAAATGGGTTAATGATGTTGAACGTTTTGTCAGTTTTTTTGTGTTAACTGAGGATATCGTTAAAACATCATGAGGAAATTGGCATGACCTCGAACCAAAAAATCGAAGTCATGTGACACGCTATGAGCCCTCGTACATTACGGAATTACTTCCTCACGAAGGGCAGACTCCCGGTAATGGGAAAATAAAAAACCTTTGTATGTTGTGAAGAAATTATTGAGCACTTTTCTCAAACAGATTCGTCTATTTTTCCTAGCAACAGCGCGCTAGTAAAAACGTGCCAACTAATTGGGTCGTCCTGTTGAATTCGAAATAAATTGGATTTGAAGAGGGAACAATGGCGCAGTGTGCCGAGTGTCCGTGACATGCCTGCGTAGACTATATTTAGAGTGTAAGATAATGCAATCACCCAACAAATAAGTGACTATCACAGGTCTTGTGTGTGTCAACGTCTACGAAGCAGGGCAGACTTACGTAAATATAACACACTATCAAGATTTGTGTTTTGTTATTAGTTATTAGACTAACTAACGATGAAAGTTAACAAAAACAAAGTAAAATTTTTGGACGCTGTGTAAATACGGAAAATTTAATGTTAGTAAATAGGTACTGGTTTTTTGGGGTTCCGTACCCAAAGCGGGTCAACAGACTCTTATTATTTAGGCTCCGCTGTCCGTCGGTCTGTCTGTCACAGGCCTGTATCTTTTGAACCGTAAGAGGTAAACACTTGAAATTTTCACAGAGTGTGTACTACTGTGACTGCTATAAAAACAAATAGTTACAAAACCAAAATAAAGTATAAAAACTAAAGTACTTCTGTTTTTTTTTTTTAATTTGTTGGTAAACAAGGCAGATGTGACTGGAGATGCCGAGACGGGACGCCCTAGGAGATCATATGGTGACCTTATTGATGATGTTCTTCAAAAAGGTCACGTGCGTAGTTCTGGTAACCGGCGCCGGCGTGCGTATATGATCAGATGTATGAACATGAACGAAGCAAAAAGAATATTAAGGATCGTATCAGGTGGCGTTCTCTAGTTTCCTCCTATCTCTATGGGAAAAAAGGGTGAGTTTATGTATGTATGTAGGTAGTTGTCAATGTAAGAATAACGGTGGAGTTTCTTGCCCATTGTTCTCCATACGAATCTACCTTTTGGAAGGGGCAACTAGAATCTAATCTATTTTCATGTAACTGTTGATGTTCAAAAGTGCCTTTTTCGGGCCTATTTGAAATAAATGCTTTGACTTTATGGTACTGTAGTACGGAACCCATCGTGTCCGACTTGGCCGCTTTTTTATTTTCTCATTCCAGTGTTTGGATGACATTAATTTTATTCATTTAATAAACATTATAGGCTTATCACTGTATACTCAGACAATATCTGCCACTATTATTTTAGCCTTTCGTTCAGATTAAAGTTGTGCAATATTTTTTTTACTTCGTCTGCATGATAAGACATAACGATGATAACATTAAAACTGCATGTTGTTATTATTTGTTATCGTCTATCCTTGATAAAATAAGAAAGGTTTAAAAATAAAAGGAACCGTTTGTAACCTAGACATCTATCTGCTTATTATAAAGGTGAAGAGTTTATTTGACTGCACGCCTTAATCTCCGGAACTACTAGACAGATTTGAAAAAAACCAATTAGGATTCGATAGCCTAACTCTTGAGAAAGTTTGAGGTCATTTAACTTCACGCTAGGACCAAACGGGGGCACGCGGGCAGGTGATACGGCGAGGTGGGTCCAGAAAGCAAGAAATGTCATGCGGACGAAGTCGCGGGCAGAAGCTAGTATATAATAATACTAATAATTCAGCCTGTATTGTCCCACTGCAGTGCACAAACGTTATTTTATTGTAGACAGTTAAAGTTTTGCGTTTTCTCCAGTTCAGTCATTTATATGCAAAGAAAGACCATGATTAAGTATTTCGTTATCGATTTATTCGGAGGATCTAAGGTATGGTTTCTCAACCCGAGTTCGGCTGACCTCTGCATGTCCTGAAACATGACACATTATTGTCGGTTTCCAAGAGTTTCGTGGCATTTATCGCTGGTTTTTCAAAGAGAAAGGCTGTTATAAAGTACACTTACCAATATACAGTCTTTTCTTGGTTTGCCAGCGGGCCACAGCACCCGCTATGAAGGAATGATGGCCGCAAACCGCCTGAATGCGCGCCTCCTCCTTTACCTGACGCACTGCACTCTCGTTCACTATCTGAAATGATTTACGTCTAAATTAGTTTCAAGTGAGTGATGATCAGTCAACTGAAAATTATCGTAAGAGG
Organism: Aporophyla lueneburgensis; assembly: GCA_932294355.1. Classification (NCBI taxonomy): domain Eukaryota; kingdom Metazoa; phylum Arthropoda; class Insecta; order Lepidoptera; family Noctuidae; genus Aporophyla; species Aporophyla lueneburgensis. Next base: position 10,182,138 of record OW028744.1, read on the forward strand.
AAAAGTGAGTGAAATTATTATATTGTTACGCTCTTTGATTCAGGGGATTGTGGGTTTTTCTAGTCAGTTTTATACGACGGTAAGTATTTACTGCGTAGGTATTCTACGCAGCAAAAAGGATTATTCGATATTGCCCGCGGCTTCGCCAGCGTGGATGTCGGAAATTAACGCAGGTATTTTTCTAAGATAAAAGATTTTTTCTAAAATAAAAGTTTAAGTTACTCCTTGTTACATCAGCTATCTGCCAGTGAAAGTCCCGTCAAAATCAGTCCAGCCATTTCAGAGATTAGCCCGAACAAACAGACAGACAAATTTTTTAAAAAATGTTGTTTTGGTATATGTACCGTGTATACATCCATATACACTTAATAAAAAGTGGTTATCTTAATATTACAAACAGACCTAGACACTCCAATTTTATTTATTTGTATTATTTGTATGTATAGATTGTGCCCGCGACTTCGCCCACGTGGATAACGATAAAAGCAGAGTTGAAAGTATACTCATTCCTTTAATTTATTCAAAATCGGTCCAGTTGTTTCGGAGATAACCCGGAACAGAAAGACAATCATTTTTACTGCCGGCCTTATATATGTACTTAGGGTCAAATTACATTGGCTGGCAATCCACGTGTTGGGCATTGATTTCGAAAACCAATGAAACAAAAAAAAGAAAATAATGGACGAAAGGTCAATGCCCGTAATCGGTCAACTGTTTTAGTATTTTTTCGTGGCACTTAGATATTTTTAACGAATAACTAAAAACCATAAGGTAACAAGCTCGTCTTACAGTGCCATTAAAGTTTTGAAAAAGTTGGAATAATGTTTTTTGTTTGTTTTATGATTTTTTGATATCCATACCCAAAACGTGGCTAAAGTATTTCCAGCTAATTTAATTTGACCCTGTATATTTTCATACGCACTTAGTAAAAAGTTGATAATTTGTAATTTAAGTACTGAACAAACACTTCAATATGATTTATCTGTATAGATGTATAGATAATGGGGGACGAGGGTCAATAACACAGTATTCTAGAACTGTTCTGATAATTTCCTAAACAGGTTTTCTAACAAGTAAATAATCGTGTACCCGACTTATCATACAGACATACAATGTGAGGACTACCACGCGTTACAGTGATGCGCTAGGCGTGTGTCATAGACAGACGCGATAGGGAAGACCACGGCTCGTTCCGCACGACCGCCAACGCAACGTGGGATCCACCAACTAATGTATTAATTGACTCACTGATATTTAAATCCTATCATCAATAACAAAAGCATTTATATTATAACATACTGCAAAATCATGACAAGTCTTAACGCACTTCAACACGAACCGAGGTAAATGTACTCTAACGTACTTTGATCTATCAAATCGGTGTTTAGTCAAACTAGTTATAGTATAATTCGTCAGCATTTTTATCTCGACTTTTGACAGAGAGGGGCTATCTGACATCCGCATCTGAAACAGCTGGATACCACGCGGTATTCTAAAGTATGGTTAGGTTATGTTTCGATCATCTCCCATAAAAAAACTTCTTTACAAAAAAAAAACAACCGACTTCCTTAAAAACACTACAAAGTGAAAAATAACTTTAATTTCGGAAGTCGGTGTCTTAGGTGTGGCTTACAGCCTCATTTGTGTGCTGGGTTGGCGGGAAATGAAACTACTGGAGACTTCTTTCTTCGTATATTGGAGCACTTTCTTCACAGGTAGCCGGGCGTCGAATGCGCCGAATCGGCAAAATGTTCCTTTTTTTATACATTTTGTGCTAAGTGCTAACTAGCTAGACAACCAATAAAAAAATTGTACATTAAATGCGTTAGCCAATCAGCGCGCGGTACATTTTTCTTAGATGCCTCGAACCTTTACCTTAATGGGGACCGCGTGACATTTTTCGCGTTTTTCACTAAGTTTTCCTTTATTTACATAGGTAAAGTATATATAATTAGGGTCTATATATTAGAATCTATCCTAGAAAAATATAAAATACGATATAAACACAACATGAACATAAACACTTAACTATCACTAAACTAATCACGAACAGATCACTACGGTATTATTTACTTAAACTATCGTTACTCTATTACTTATTTACTGTCCTATTAACGTCTATATATCACTTTATGTACACTATTCTTAAGTCACTTGTCCCGTTCACTGTTATTTAACACTTGTCCCGCACATCACTCCCGCCGTGCGACCGTGTCGCATCAGCTGTCGGTGCGGGCTCGTTGCTCGGAGACAGGGGCAGGATCACCAGCTTCCTCACCGGCCGGCGTAGAACACCTCCCTTGGTCAGCACGTCCACTGTTCGCACGATGTTGTCTGGACCCGGATACGTAGCGACGATTCTTCCTCGTATCCACACGTTGCGGGGCAGGTTCGGGTCGACGATTTGTACGAGGTCGTTTACTTGCACTGCTTGTCCTCGTCCATGTGGCTCCCGCCGGTGTTGGAGTTCTGGAAGATACTCCCTCACCCAGCGTGACCAGAAGATGTCTGCCAGTCTCTGTGAGGCTCGCCAGCTGGATCGTGAAATGACGTCTTTGTCGGTGAAAGTGCCCGGTAGCGGCACACGTCCCGGTCCTCCCAACAGGAAGTGGTTAGGAGTGAGGGCCTCCGGGTCCTCTGGGCTGACTGATACATGAGTCAGCGGACGACTGTTGACGGTGTTCTCTACTTCCGCGAGTAGAGTTGTGAGGACCTCTTCTGTCGGATGGCGTTCGTGCAGTGTTGCGGTGAGTGCTGTCTTGACGGAACGAACCATCCGTTCCCATGCCCCTCCCATGAATGGGGCTCCAGGTGGTATGTAGCGCCAGGAGATAGTTCTTTTGGCTGTTTCCTCTGCAGTTGCCGCGTCGATTTCCCGTCGTAGTTCCTTGTCAGCGGCCTTTAGGTTGGTGCCGTTATCCGACCATATTTCAGTCGGGCAGCCTCGGCGCGCGATCATTCTCCTCACCGCCATCACCGCTGAGTCAGCACTGAGTGATCCAGCGACTTCTAGGTGTATAGCTCGCGTTGTGAGACATGTGAAGATGGCTACATATCTCTTCTGTCGAGTGCGTCCGACGGTCACTGAGAGGGGTCCGAAATAGTCGACTCCGGTGAAGGTGAAGGGTCTCTTATGGTGAGCTAGGCGGCACGCTGGTAGGTCCCCAGTCCTAGGGTATGGTGGTACTTGAGTTTTCATTCTGCAGAATAGGCACCTTCGTATTATTGTACGTGTGATAGGGCGTAATCTCAGTACCCAATATTGTTGTCTGCACTCGTTGACCGTAGCCTCCACACCAGCGTGATGAAGCTGTCGATGAACAGCTTGTATCCAGAGCTTGACCGTAGGATGATCACCATCGATCACCAGTGGGTTTTTGAATTCTTCCTTCATGTCTTGAGCTGCTCGGATGCGGCTTCTGAGTCTCAGTGCTCCATTTATAGTTTCGACGCTTAGTTGTCGGAGGCGGCTCTCTGTGTTCATTGGTTTTCCGTTGGTCAGACTATCTATTTCTTCCGCGAAGGACTCTTCTTGAGAGGATCGCATCAGTAATTCTTCAGCTTTCTTGAGGAGCTCGGCTGTGATCGGCATGCGTTTCTTCGCTTCTTGAGTCGGCCTCTTCGATGTCGTAGACACCCCCCCCTTTTCTGTGATTCTGGCTTTCTTCCAGGCGGGATCAACTTCTTTGTTTTTCTTTGTTCTTCTGTAGTTTACTTTCTGTTTCGTGGCTCTGCACAGTTGAATGAATTGTAAAACACGTCCCGTTGAGTATCGGAGTCTGTCCCAGCTGGAGAACTTCTCTGGATTGGGGAGGCCTTCTGCTAGTCTCAGACGCCTTCTGGCGATTACGTGGTGGGTCTTCTCTTCGTCGGAGCATTCTTCTGGTGTTACTTTTGTACTCTCTGTCGGCCAGAAGTCTTCTGTTTGATATAAGAAGTCTGGCCCTCTGAACCATCGGTGTTGTCTGTTGAATGTTGATGGTACGTCTCGTGTGGCGTCATCCGCCACGTTCAATTTTGTTGGGACCCAGCGCCAGTCGTTGACCTTGGAACTTTCTTCTATGGCTGCTAGGCGATGAGCTACGTAGGGCTTGTATGAACGTGAGCCTGTTCTTATCCAGGTCAGCACCGTCTTGCTGTCTGTCCAGAACACCTTGCGATCGGGTTTCTTCTCATGTTCTTCGATTACTGCCTCTGCGAGTCTGGTTCCCATGACCGCTGCTTGCAGCTCTAACCTCGGGATTGACGTCAATTTCAACGGTGCTACCTTCGCTTTGGCTATGATGAGGGAGAGGCTGACTTCGCCGTCCGTCGCTACCGCTCTCCAGAAGAGGACCGCGGAGTAGGCCGATTCGCTGGCGTCGCTGAAGACGTGGAGCTCCAGGGAAACTGCATCACTGTAGTGGAGATATTGTCGCGGGATCGCGACTTCGTGGAGGTTCTTCAGCTGCCTCATCCACGTCTCCCACTGCTCTGCCAGGTCGTCATCTATGTGGTCGTCCCACGCTGTCCCTCTACGCCAGACCTCTTGAAGAAGCTGCTTCGCCTTTATCGTGACGGGTGAAGCGAGTCCCAGCGGGTCGAAGAGGGACATTACTATTCTTAGCGCTTCCCTTTTTGTCGGCTGTTTGTCTTCTATGAGTGTTGAAGGTATTCTGGCTAGGTTGAGGTTGAAGGTGAGTTCGTCCGAGTTGATTTTCCAGATGACGCCCAGGACTCGTTCAGTTTTTTCTTCTGTTCTATAGAGTTCCATATCTTCGGTTCGGTTTTCTTCACCAAGTGATTCTAGTAGCGATGTTGAGTTTGATTTCCATTGTTTTAACTCGAAACTTGCTTTCATGTGTACCTCTCGTACACTCTTCGTGATACGTTTGGCGTCCTCGAGGCTCCTGAAGCTGTCCAAGTAGTCGTCGACGTAATGTTTGTGTACGATGGCTGCTGCGGCTTCTGGGTGAGTTTCTTCGTGCTGCTTGGCGTTAAGGTTCTTAACGTAGATTGCTGTTGACGGCGAACTCGATGCTCCGAAAATTAGTGACGTCATTCTGTATTCTTCTGGGGGCCGTTCGTCTCGACGATCCCCGCGCCAGAGGTACCGCAGTGCGTCTCTGTCTTCTGTTCGCAGCTTGACTTGCATGAACATCTCCTTGATATCTGCCGTGACTGCAACCATGTGCTGCCGGAACCGCATGACGACACCTGGTAGTGACTGCAGCAGGTCGGGACCTGCGAGTAACATGTCGTTGAGCGCCACCCCTTTTGTCTTGGCTGCGGCGTCGTGTACCACCCGAAGTTTCTCTGGCTTCATCGGGTTGATTACTGCGAAGTGTGGCAGGTACCAAGTCTTGTCTGCTGTCTTCTGTTCCGGGGCAAGTTCGGCGTACCCCTTTGTGATGAGAGCGTCCATCTGTTCGACGTACTTTCTCTTCAAGGCGGGTTCACGATCGATTTTCTTCTCTATACTGAAGAGCCTTTTCAATGAATTTTCATAGTTGTCTGGAAGTCTGACCTCTTCTTTACGCCAGAGAAGGCCGGTCTGGAATCTTGTCTCCTCTATCTTTGTTGTGGTCTTCTCTAGAATACGAAGTGCTCGCTCTTCCGGATCTGTCTTCGGTCTCTTGGGTTGTATGCACAGCGCGTCCATCTCGAAGTACTGTTTCACAAGGTTCTCTAAATTCTCTTCTGGATCTTCTGTGATGTGTGACACAAAGTCAATCTTCTTCCCGAAGGTTTGTGTTTGACTGCCGTGAAGTACCCACCCTAGGGGCGTGAGAGATGCCACCGGGTGGTTGTTGTCTCCTCTTCTTACTTCCGACGTCAGCAGAAGGTGCCAGTTGTCTTGTCCAATTAGTACTCGTGGTTTCGCGTCGGCGTATGTGAGATGCCCTCGGATGTCAGATAAGTGTTGACATCCTTCTACTAGTTCCTGTGGCACCCGTTGAGATGAGACTTGTAAGTTCTTCACTGTGCGTGCTTGTATTCGTTCTTCGTGATCGTTGAGCCCTCTCAGTTTGATGGTTACTCTTCTTGAAGCCGATTCCGACGTCTTCATGTCGTTGATGGTTTCTATCTTCAGTGGGTCTATGGGGCCCGTCGCTCCGACGCTCGTCACTATGCCCTCGTCGACCAATGTGACTGTTGACCCGTCGTCCATTAGTGCGAAGGTGTCGATGTCTCCTTTCGGTCCCTTCACTTGGATTGGGAGGATTTTCAGGAACGATTGTTTCTTGATTGTCCAAGTTGAGTTGATGACCTCTGCCGCTTCTTCTTTATTCTCTGTCTTCTCTGTCTTCTTTTCATAGTGCAGCATCTTGTTGTGGGAGTACTTGCAGCCGTTGACGCCGCACGTCTTGGGTTTGCAGCTATGTGTCTTGTTTCTGTAGCGAAGACACCTGAAGCAGAGTCGCTTAGACTTGGCCATGTCCCATCTTGCGTCTGCATCTAACTTCTTGAACTGTTCACATTCTGTCGCATTGGTGTGGCCCGCTTCTTCGCATACGAGGCACTTCTGCGTCGGTGTTTTTTCAGTCACGTTGTTGACTCTTTGCATCCTCTTCTGTGGGGCAGCTGTAGTGGGTGCTGCCATCTGTTCAGGCAGCGCGTAGGGTCCGCACAACTCCGCTTCCCTTTTGAAAAACTTCTCTATCTTGATGAGGCAAGGATCTTCACGAGGTTGTATTGCTGCGAAGTCGTAGTACCTGTATCGCAGAGTCGGCGTCAGCTTGTCCACAACTGTCTTCGCGAGTTCGGGGTTGTACATGTAGTTGAAACAACCCAGAGTCTTCAGTGTTGCCACCACGTTGGAAACTTTAGTGGCGAATATGCAGATATCTCTCGGCGACTCGGTGAGGCGCGGCAGACCTCGAAGCGTCTCCATTTCCAACATGGCTATTGACTCTGGTCTTCCAAATCTTGATTCCAATGTCTTCATCACTTCGGCTGGGTGAGCGTTGGTTATGAGTAGACCCTCGACCGCTTCTTTGGCTTTCCCTTTGAGATTTCTTCTGAGCCGATTCGTGTTTTCAACCGTGCTTAACATTGCTTCTGTCTCGTGGTAAGCGGCGCGGAAGGGCAGCCATTCTTGATGAGATCCATTGAAGGTCGGTAACTCGACGAACTTGGGCCGTTGAGCTGCGCTGACTGCCCGAGAGATGGCTTCGGCTAGGATGGCTATGTCGGTTTGCTCTCCCGCCGGTGCTTGACGTGTTTCTCCATGTTTCGTTGTCGCTTGTTCTCTCGTGCGGGCAACCGTTGGATCTTCTATAGGGCGGCGTGGTTCTTTAGTGTTCGCTAACGTCGGACGATCCACTTGATTTTCCAACCAGTCGTCCACTCTTGCGTTAACTTCTGACTTCGAGTAGAGGGTGACGTCATCTTCTTCCTCTTCTGAGTCTTCTTTCTCTAATGTAACTAGATGTGCTGCGGCGAGTTCCACTTGAAGACGTAATAAGTCTTCCTTTGCTTTTGCGAGCTTGAGTTGCTTCGTTCTGCTACGTGTAGATCCCCCAGCTCCCCCTTTGATACTAGGGGGGCGCAGGTCTCGTAGTCCGGTCGGCTTTGGTGGACCGGCGGCTGTCTTCTCAATTCGCTTCACTGTAGAGCTTTCTGTTTCTGGACGGGTTTCACTAACGTTGACGGTGACGGGTGGCTTCGTTAGTTGTTGGGCCTTCGCTCCCGCAGTTAGCGTCGTTGCAGCGGACGGAGTTACGGAGGCGGCGGCGGCGGTGGCGTGTGAGGCGGGGGCGTTTGCGGCTGATGCGGAGGTGGCAGCGGTCGAAGTAGTTGCAGCGGTCGCGGAAGTCACGGCGGATGGATCGGTTGCCGCGGAGGTGTCTGTTTGTTCCGAAGTCTCCGTGGCGGTCGTCCCTGTAACTGTTGATTCCGTGCTGGCTTCCGCGCTGGTGCCGGTTGCGGAGTCGATAATCTCGGGCGATGACGACTTCTGTTCTTCTGACGGCTTCTGTTCCCCCGACGGTTTACGGCCCTTACCCACAGAGCGTGTAACGGGCATGTTGCCGGCTTGATTTTCTTCGAATATCTTGAAAGTACTCTTCTTTTTTCCGTGAAATCTTCTGTATTTCTGCTCTTCGTAATTCTTCCCGCAATATCCGTGTTCGAAGGACCATTAAATGTGGCTTACAGCCTCATTTGTGTGCTGGGTTGGCGGGAAATGAAACTACTGGAGACTTCTTTCTTCGTATATTGGAGCACTTTCTTCACAGGTAGCCGGGCGTCGAATGCGCCGAATCGGCAAAATGTTCCTTTTTTTATACATTTTGTGCTAAGTGCTAACTAGCTAGACAACCAATAAAAAAATTGTACATTAAATGCGTTAGCCAATCAGCGCGCGGTACATTTTTCTTAGATGCCTCGAACCTTTACCTTAATGGGGACCGCGTGACATTTTTCGCGTTTTTCACTAAGTTTTCCTTTATTTACATAGGTAAAGTATATATAATTAGGGTCTATATATTAGAATCTATCCTAGAAAAATATAAAATACGATATAAACACAACATGAACATTAGGATTGCCACCGACTTCCGAAATTATTTTTCACTTTGTAGTGTTTTTAAGGAAGTCGGTTGTTTTTTTTTTGTAAAATAGTTTTTATTATTACATTTTTAGTTTCGGTATCTACCCCGCACTAATTCCAAACAAACAATGCATATTTATGCGATAGCAGAAATCGCGGTTGATTTGCTGTCATTTTTTAAAGAGTTCCGGTGTCTGTCTCCGGAACTCATCATCAGATCTATATGAAATTTATATGGGACCATTTCGAAATAAACTCCTTTCGAACAAAAATAGAATTTTGAAAATCCGTTTATAAATGACGGAGTTATGGCCGAACATACATAAAAAAAAATATAAACATCCGAATTGATAACCTCCTCCTTTTTGAAGTCGGTTAAAAATGTCAGAATATTATCATGAACCGCATGGCTCTCGGACCACGGTTCTCTAACTTCATCATCATCATTATTTCAGCCGAAAGAAGTCCAATGTCCAGACATAGGCCTCCTCCAATTTGGGAGGAGGGGTTTGCAATAATCGCCACGCTCGACAGGCGAGTTGACGATCGCAGTATAGTGGTAAAATGCATAGAGAACGCTCCTGACCGTTCTCGAGTTTAGTCCCTTAGTCGCCTTCTACGCCACACGGGATGAAATTGGATGGTGCTATTCTCTACGTCCGGCGCCACACAGAACGATAAAACTCACATAAATGGAGCGATGTGCGTTCTAGCTATTGAAGTAGCCACGAGTCCAACTGAATAAGTATAAATAAGTGTGCGACGAAATATCAGTGATAAGACGCATTAAAGTATTCGACGGAAAGCTTATCGCTCCGTGAAACTCATTTAGGGTAATAAGTTTACATATGGGTCAACGTGATAAGAAGATTACCGATAAAAGCGCATAGGCTGTATAATCTTTATCAATATTTTGAATATAACACGTTTTAAGGTAAAAAAAATGGACCGCATATAAAAATTTTGACCATTGTCCATACTTCCTGCATGGGCCATTCAATATGTTCGAGACAGTTGGAAGCCATTTATTAAATACTTTTTTAAGACATGACCTCATCAATGTTCGAGCCATTTCTTAACAAGTTAGTGCTGAGTAATGTTAGCAAAAAATATTCCTTCATGGAGTTTGTTGCCATGACATTGTGGAACATTCAAGAGGAAATTCGAATAGATACGAAAAAAAAAAACAATGATGATACTTAGACGATTCTACAGTAGAGAGCACACACTTATAATGATACATTACATCATGTTAGTTTTTCGCTATGTCAATTGGCAAGGTTTTTTTACAAACACGCAGGTAATTAAACCGAGTTATAGGTCAGTTACTTGAGTCTTGCGAGCGTTAATCTGATAAATGATAATTTAATCATCAGGAATAATATTCAAGATTATTTTTATTCATATTCAGATAGGTATTTCACTGCTATTAAAGGTATGTAAGACTATCGAGGCATTGCGTCACACACTAACAGTTGGAATGGCTTTCATTTTGACAGTTGAATTTTCATTGCGCTCTTTACGCTGATGAGCACACCAATTTTTCGAATATGTGGTGCAATGGATTAGCAATATCCTTCAAAATGAATCAGATTCTGAAGTTTGTTACGCAATGAGGGTGCAAGATCACACACTGATGGCTGTTTAACTGGCAATAAACTATCAACATTACCCATATTTAAATAAAGTCGAAAATTAATCAACTTTACTACATGCCTATAACAGTTTCGATGCTCTTTTTAACACGCTTTTATTTCTCATTAGTGGAGTGGACGGATGTTTTTTATCAGGTTTTATATACAACTTTCTACTAAGCAACTGTGCCTGGTGCCTGACAGAAGCATTATACTTGAAATAAACTCTACCCTGCGTTATATCATTTTATACATAAAGATCTAGCTAGTGTATGATTATTATATTATCTAATTATCTTATGTCAAGGAATGTTATGATTTTAAGTCTAGACAAAAGGTTTGTTTTACTCTCAAAATAATTCAAGGAGAGGGCAATTTTATCTCTCTGCATATCAGCATATGGTATGCAGCAAAGGAATTCCCAAGATGTGTAGTATTGAAGGACAAAGGTCTGAACTAAATTGGGTTACATTATTTTCTTAAAACTAGAGATAGCTTATAGACTTGGCAGCATTTTACAGGCTGCCATGGTGAAAGCTGATATAGTATGGTAGCAGGGCATAAGACATACTGGATGCAGGACCTGGAAAACCAGGTCTTATGGTGTAACTTAGGAGAGAGTTATGACTGCAATAGGATAAGTTGTTTAACTGATAGTGACTGGCCAAAACTACACAACAGTGAGAAGTCAAATTTCATAAGTCGACTTTAAAAATAATCTCTTACCTGTGACTTACTAAGCACTTTCAGTGCGTATTCTTTGTCTTCACTAATTTTCTTTACTTTATAAACTTCACCAAATGCACCCTTGGCTATTGTCTCCTCTATCTGGTAGTCTTTCTGGAGTAGATCAGTGGTGATGGGAAATTCAGGCTGGAAGATTGATTCTTTATGAGCCACTGGCCAGGCTGTCTTGCTTGCTTCTAGTGGGTTTTTTAATGTGGAGTCATTCCATCTGTAATTTGTTATCGTGATGTAAAATGCAGCAGTGTAAAAGGTCTGGTTATATTAATACAAACAGCTTTCTTTCACTAAGATTCAGAATTTACAAACACTAGACCTTAAATTTTTGTTTGTGTGTTTTGGTTAATAAAATAATATGGTAGGTCAAAGGTCTTTTCAAAGTATAAGTTCTATGGAAATAATACAATAACAGATACAGTTGTACGTAACTGCATGATTGACTCTAATCTCTCACTCACATCAGATGCACTGCCAAACTACTCATTGGAGAGAATCATGTGCATTGGTGTGTATTTATATCTGAATTAGCATGTCCTATAAACCTAATCAGACTACTATTAGGTTGAATAAACAACAACATCTTATTACTGGAATTTGTGATTACTAATAGATTGAATTTTAAATAATGTCTCGGTAATACACAATTTCAGTATGACATTACATATTTTCTTACTTATCTCCACAGACAGCTGAGGCGAATGATTTAATTATTGCGTGTAAGTAGTCATCTCCATCAATGATAAGTATCATGTGTTCTCACAATGGTTATGAAATTAATTATTTCCTGTCTACCGTTTAGAATTTCTAGTTTGAAGGACAGAACACGATTGAAGAAGAAAAATCTATACTTTAATATTATAAAGCTGAAGAGTTTGTTTGTTTGTTTGATTGATTGAACGCGCTAATCTCAGGAACTACTGGTCCGAATTGAAAAATTCTTTTTGTGTTGGGTAGCCTATTTATCGAGGGAGGCTATAGGCTATATAACATCACGCTATAACTAAGAGGAGCGGAGCAGTAATGAAAAATGTTGCAAAAACGGGGAAAATTTATTCGTTTTGAGAGTTTCCGTTGCGTGCGCTGCGTAAACGGTTAAAGTAACGTAAAAATCATGTATGACGGAATTGTTTCTTTTAAAAAGTTCTAAAAAAAAGTCCGCGAGAGCATATGTCTATCTTATAAGGTTGACTCACTGTAACTCAAAACGAGCGAGCAGGCAAATCGGTGCGACGGGAAGGGTCAGGGGAGCAAAAATTTGGCGCGGACGAAGTCGCGGGCAGAAGCTAGTCTAGGATAAAAAGATTTGTAGTTTTGTCAAAACCATTAATGTGAAAGTTTAGTTGATCAATCAAATCAATTTAGTTATTAAAACATGATGAAGACAACAAAATTAAATACATGTGTTTGTGGCTCATTCATCATGCTACTTTCTAAATAAATGCAATCATTAAGACTAGAGCAATTTGTATGATTTGGTTTGGCAGCCAAGTTAGCATACCATAACCTGCATTAACGTTTAGGATATTCATGATTTATCGTAATGAAGTGGTAATGTGTATGATGGTTCTAGTTATCCTAAGAGGCATGTGAAGCTGTGGGTCACAGCTAGTGTGTAATAAAATGCTTTTAGGTGTAAAGTGAAAATAAACAATTTTCATTGCTTTCAATACTCAGTTTTGGCATGCTATTAGACCTAAGACTATTTCAAAACTTTGTGCAAGAATTAATTTTTGCAAGTCATAAGATTAAAGATAAGTTTTTGATAGGAAATTATAACAATATAGATCATTGGTAAAAAAAAAACAAAAATGTATTGTAACTACATATATTATACTATGTTACTTAACATTATTAGAATGTTCTTATGGGTGGTGTTTCTCAAATAAAGTTACAGCATATAATATTACTTGTACTGCACGGAATTAGATTTTCCAAGTTAAATAAATTGTTTATTTCTTCCTGGGATAGTTCATAACAATTGTTATTTGCTAGGTACAGACATTATAGAATGTACTAAAAATAATGCAATCATAATGATTTTAATGAATCATCATAACTAATTCACATTTTTTTCTGAATCTGTTCAAGGTTGTTATTGTTTGCTGGTCAGTCTTAAAAGTTTATGAAAACATAACATGAACAATAGACAATACCAGAGACAGGTTATCAATCATGTATTATCATGTTTTTTTATAGAAAGAGATATTTTTCTACTTAGCATTGTTCATTAAAAAAATAAAGCAAACTTCAAGGCGTTTCTTGAATTTTAAAGTAACGCATTATTATGCAAATTAATGTATAGCAATAAGTTTTACCAAAATCATCATTGACTTAATTCCTGATTCAATAAAATTTATCATCATACTAATAAAACAAAGTTGCAGATGTGTGTAAAAAGTGGCATGAATAATTAACTTGAAAATGATTAATTTAATCGAAAACAGAATTTAATGTAAACAGCCACTGTAAACTAATAAGATTACATTTAAAAAAAAATGATAATTTGAAACTAGCGCGATCTACTTATTAGTATAGTAACCAAAGGAAAGAAAACTGTTTGTTTTGACGAATTGTATATAGTGTACTAACCTTCGCCTCGAGACGCGAGACCAAGGCCGTGATGCACTGTACACCGACTGGTTGCTTGTTACACTGACGAAGGAACGCCCGCTGAGGTTGCCCACGAAATGGGAGAGACTGAACTATATACAAAAATAAATTATGCTCATAAATGTAACAAAGAACTGACACAAACAATAGACATTTTAACGAATCCGTTAGTACAGTAACTCGTACACACAAAGCAGATACTAGAAACACTAGGTACGCAGCAGCTTACTTGAAGGAGAATCCTGTGTATATCTACAAAAATATTAGCTACGTGAGTTCAGCTGAGAGTGACATTAACAAGTTTTCGTTTCATCACTTACCTGACTAGTGAACGCCTGGCCGTCGCGGTCTGAATGCGTAGATTGCTTTTGATTCTTGTGCTCAGAGTTTTTATTATGCGTGTTTCCCATTAAACTAAACTAAATGGCTATTTTCATGCCCTTTCAGGTGTATTTTCATGTTATTTTAAAAACTGTTGACTAATTTTTCCACCATGAATCGCCCATAAACATTTTTTTTTTTTTGGTTCTTTTCGTCCCTCTTTGGGACAGGCAAAGGGAGCTGAGCCCATACAGCCAATCGCCCATAAACAATGAAACCAGTGCTGCTATTACAAGTCTTATTGGAAAAACATAACAATCTAATGTTTATGGTAATTGGCTGTATGGGCTCAGCTCCCTTTGCCTGTCCCAAAGAGGGACGAAAAGAACCAAAAAAAAAAAAAATGTTTATGGTAATTTTTTTCTAAATCATAAAAGTCCAAATTTGAGATTTTTGGGCATAAATAATCAATATAACATTATTGAAACTAGAAAATCATCCTACTGAGAAGCCAAAGTAATACTTTTCAACAGTTTAACGATAATATTTTCAATCTAGTAACATTCCTTTGTCAAAGTATAAACATACTGAATATACGTCACGCCTGTTCTTAACATTCACACTCATCACAGTCATCCCAAATCTACTTTTTAAGACCCCCAGGCTAAAAACTGTTGGCTTACGGAATCGATACCTTGTTTGTTAAAAAGCCATATTGTATAAATTGTACAGGCCACACTATTCTGTTCTGATTATGGATATTGCTGTAACTGACACACAGTAATTGTACAGAATGCCCAATATATTTTGGAGATGAGGAATAGTATGCAACATTTTCGCGTCCGTGTTTTATTAGTTACTGTCCGTTTTATTTTTGTCTTTTATTATAAGTAGGTACATTTGATTTATTATAAGTTAATCGTAAAGTTTGATTAAATACAAAGTTTTTCTTGCAAATATTCTCGAGAATGTTCAACTGACTTTGACGAGCAACTTCTCAAACTTTATCTTTGTTTTTAATTCTCTTCCAAAAGAAGATTCTCGGTAATTTACCACAAGTAAGCATGTTTTGTCTACTCACACTGACTGCTCCGCACAGAACATATTTAGCCTAGGGCTGCTACGGTACCTACTGCTCAACTCGTCTTTATCTGCGAATGACACCTCGCAGAGCAACCTAGGCGGTTGACTGCTTAACTGGACTTGAAGCTCAATTCATCTGCCTCTGCCAATCAAAACTTGCGAGTAACCGATATCGTAAGTGGGTAACATTCAGATTTGACGACTTACTAATGGCTTGAGTTATGTCATCAAAGACTAGGTACTACAAGATTTAAGTCACTGACTCGCACAATGCTACGTCTCTGATGTCCTCGATATAGCGCTCCTTAAGAATATCAACCTACGGCTGGATTCTATAGAAGCTATACAGGAACTCTCTTCCCAGCAACGGCCAGTCGTTATGTACCTGGCCCCCCGCGTAGGTCTCTCCGATTCCAATCAACCACCCTCACCAAAAGTGATAACGGACTCGAGGAAAGTAAGCGAACGCCTGAAATCCACCACGACCCCTCCCTTAGACTCCACCCATGACCAGTTCGAATCTATCGCCGACACAATGGCCGCAATCGTCTCATTCACTGAACCACTCATTGGTCCTAAACGACTGTTCAAGGGAAGGTCCAGCAATGGAAAACCATCGCTGGAAATTGCCGGACGATAATATACGCGAACCGCTGAATGAAAAGAACGCGGCTGTTCGTGCCTACAGCAACTTTCCCTGTGACGTGAACAAAGCCCACATGCGTTACTTACAGCGTACTGTAAGGACACGCGTGGCGGAGCTGCGTACCGCCAACAAGGACCACAAGAGACAACATGTTGAGCGACCTTGAGTCGACTCATCTGGCCTTCTGGGAACTTCAGAGGAAACTCAAATCCGAAGAAGTAGTCACTATGCCCACCCTGATCCGTCCCGACAAGACCATTGCGTTCGAAGATGGAACAAGACTGAATGCCTAGCCCAGTCTCTAGTCCTAATGCGCACCCAGTATACTACTAGTAGACTAACCTCACCTCGATGGGATTGACGCGGAAGTCAAACGTAGAGACTCCCTCCCGCCCGTCGAATACCCTGATGAACCCCTGCCTCCCGTCACCGCTGGTGAAATGCACGAGCTTATCAAAGATCTCAAGCCCCGCAAAGCCCCTAGTTCTGATGGAATCACCAACACGGTGTTCGCATTGTTCCCCGCGCACCTGAATTTTCTCAGGACCACCACCTTCAATGAAGCCTTGAGTAATAACATATTCCTACAAGCGTGGAAGGAAGCCACAGTTATGGACATCCCCAAGCTCGGCAAGCCCAAGTCCGATCCCACGAGCTATCGCTCCATCAGTTTGCTCAATGTCCACGGTAAGATCTATGAGAGACTTATTTATAAGCGACTCAGAAATTATGCTAAGACAAAGGACCTCATTCCCAACGAGCAGTCACTCGATTGTCCAACAAGTACACAAAAAGTACATCGTCGAACACATAAACGTTGGTTTCCAACGTGGTATGATGACGGGTGCTGTATTCTTCGACATAGCGAAAGCATTCGACAAAGTCTGGCGAGCCGGAGCAACTCGTACTCATCTTACGAGACTTTCTGTCGAACCACACCTTTCACTATCGCATCGAAGGGGCAATATCCTCCCCGCAACCTATTCGTGCAGGAGTCCTTCGGGGCTCTGTGCTAGCTTCCCTCATTTTCACGCTTTTCACTAGCGATATCCCCAAGAGTGAAAAGGCACAGTTGGCACTGTTCGCAGACGACATAGCCATTTATTTCACCGGGTGTAATCAAGATGCAATGGCTCTCACTCTCCAAGCCGCAGTCGACCAGCTCGCTGCATGGTTCATGAAGTGAAGAATCGAAGTTAATCCGGATAAATCAGGCCAAAATGCCTAATACCTCCAAGAATATGTGTACCAAGTAACATGATGATCGGTTAAGTAGTTTTCGCGTGGAAGCGTAACAAACAAACTTACATTCACATTTATAATATTAGTAGGGATTCATAGGAAAGCCGGTAAAATAGTTATGACCTTTTAGGCCAACTACGAGCTGTCCGTGCAAAAAAAAATTAAAAAATCGCACAATGCGGTCACATGGTGCGGTTCGAAGTAGCTGCACTGCATACATGAACAAACACTAAAAAAAAACAAGTTTTGAAAGCCAAACTTTAATAGGTGTGTTTCTAAGATATTATAAAGTACATAAAACGTATTCCGCTTAATTTAGTGATATCAAACAGGAAACGGACCTACTTTGCTGACCGTACCTAGACTTATAACCAAAGTACCTATTAGTTCAACCAACTGTACCATAGTACATTATTGAAAGTTGAAACTCCGCAAGTACTACGCCAGCTTAAGGTCTGGGTACTCTTAGTGTTACCACCCACGTTTGGTCGACTGTACTCAGACATGTCATGTGCATGTCACTAACATTTGTTCTAGGGTGATCTAAGGTTTTTACTACTTAGGTATAACGATCGCCCACCAGGCAGTTGACTGTCGACTTCGACCATCAACTGGTTGAGTACGCTTTCTGCATTCCGCCATTATAAACTTTAACTGCGCCTTTTATACTCCTCTGTCCGCGTAATTTCAGAAGAAAAGGCTAGGCAGATTGAGATAGGTAGGTGAGGTATTGTTATTTCATTCAGTATTTCGTTTAGATCTTTTTTTTCCAAAACGCATGTTGTTCGCCAGTGCACAGTCTTCGGCAGTTTTTAGACTTTAAACAATTTTTCGAACAGATTTTCGTCCGATGTATAGCCAATTCTAACAAAAATACAGCTATAGTGATCGCCGCGCCGATGCAGTATAGTTCGAATATGCCGCCTAAATCAACCATGCCGAGAGGTTTCGTGGTGACTTCGTCTTTAATATCCGTATATCTGTATTGTTCCCATTTCGTTATCAATCCAGCCTCAAAAATAATCATCATATATCTATTGTATCGTTCTGTTAAGGGTGAATATTTGGACAGTACCATAGTCAAATAATAGCTATGTATTCTATCTTGTTGAGCTATATGTAAATATTGTTCACCTTGAGCGTTAAGCCTGTTACGTTTAATGTAACGACCCACTGAACAATCTATGAGGCAAAAACGATGAGTGTCACTTGCCATGCGCTTGATACACCCGTATATGTCTTTTTCGTAAACTAGTCTGGAATTAATTGTCAGGAATTTTTCTTCGGTTTCCGGAAGAATCAAATCTGGTGACGCCATTCCTTCAATAGGGTATCCTTTCTCAATAACATCTTCAAACGTGTCAACCTCTTTACCCCTTCTAGCTGCTGTAAAGAATGATACTATCATGGCCTGGGTTGTAAAATTGATCACGAAAAAGCACCACATAGATACTGCTAAGAAGATACGGAAGGAATCATGTTTTGGCGGTTTATGTAGGTTTAACATTAGGATATTTCTCCAAGTATTCATCAAATCTTTGCCTATTTGATCGAATGTAAGACGTCCATTTTCTACAGTTTTATAAATGGAGAAGGTAGCCCACATACAGAAGAAACAAGAGTAAAATGTTATTAAAAATTTGAAGTTCATATTTGCGTTTCTCATTTTAAAAACGGCATTTTCAAAGCCAGCGCGACCTGATACAATGCAAATACCACTATCTTTGAAAGGAAAAGTGAAATCAATTTCTATTACAATTACATCAAATTGATATATTGGGAACAAGCATAGGTCTCCTCTTCTGCGCGAAAAGGCAAATATCTGATCAATGTTGACTTCGAAATTGAATGGTTTCTTTAAGACATGCAAGCTGAGACTGAGATCGATAGTGAAGTTCATAAGTTCAGACATGGTGTTCCAGATCATTCCATCTCTAGCTCGTAGCTTGTAGGTTCCATTCCCGAGTTCCTCTACGACGGAAAATGGTTTAACTTCAGTAACGTATCCCGTAAACGCAAAACCGTGTAAATTTTTGCTTCTATCTTCAAATAGATTCAAGTTTCTCAGGTCGTTGATAGCATTATAGGATACGGCTTTTGTATTAAAACCAATACAAGTGCCAAGATGGTTTGTTCTCAGTTTTGATGTTATGGACACGTTGTGACATTTTTCTACACAAATTAAGTCTTCTTCAAATCCACGAACTGGCATACCGAGGTTTCTTGCAGTCCAACAGCCAAATTTATTATCTGGTTGAACCTGATAATGTTCGTTAACGTATGGAGTGTAGTCTGACACCAGTAAAGTTTCTTGTACATCGTCATACTGAACAAAGATTGCGTTTATAACTTTGTTATACCATAAACTGAAAAATAGTTTCGCCATGACTTCTCTGTCTTCTCTTTTGTGATAATAAACGATTACATTTGCTAAGGGATGCCAATAAGGTGATGTTATTAATTTTTGAATAAGTTCTTCATATTCTCCAAAATCCTTGCTGCTGATTACAATCATATTTGAGTGATATGGGACCACGTCTTCTATGTAATAATCTTCAGGGTCGCTTACATTCACAACCACGATAGCAAACGGTAAGTGTTTGATTTTTTTGTAGAAATCATTGGGTAAATTTCCAACGCAAAGTATCGTGTCCCATCCATTCTTTTTGAAATGTGATGAGATTATATCCACCTGAAGTAAATAATGAGACACATCATTAATGACAATAAATAGGATGCACCATTATGGGTGGAAGTTTTTAGAAGCAAAGGCAGATTTAATCTGAATTCTGTATTTGGATCCGTTAAAGTAGACATTACAGGGTATCACACAAAATTCAAATTTCCTTGCGTTTTTTTTTACAATTTGCAGGTCAGTATCAGGCTGTATGTTGGACAAAATATGATTCACAACCGTAACAAATACATATGTTTTACTGTCATATTTTGTTCAACATACACCCTTCTTTTTGGGTGGGATATCATCAAATGACGTCACCCGCTCTGGGTGGAGCGGAGAGGCGTGTCACACTTTTACTGACTAAAACCCACCCGTGTTCCTTCAGTTGCCTATTCCAGGGCTACGGTAACTCTTTAAACAATTCCGCGACCCTGGTAGGTTAAATAAACCCGACAGTTAATTTGCATTCCACGGGGTACCTTCTGACCTTAACGGTAATCGCATTGGGAATAAACTCACGCGGAATGTGGGTTGTCTACCCATAGGCGATTACAGTCATAATGTTATTTTTCCTAATGTCATTTAAAAATACAGATACTTTAAAATAAATAGTAAGGTCACTCACAATCATATCGATCCTTTGTTCTTCCAAATCTGCTTTAATGAGATTCGTCAAATTCCCAAGCGCAACACTGGCAAACATGCCGAAAATAAGTATTGGAAAATAGTTCATAATAGCGGTAGACTCTGTCTTTTTCCGTATATTTCCATGTATATATTTATATGCTTGATTTGAAAGCAGCAAGCAAAACTAGACCGCGAGCTCCGAGGTCTCATTCAGCAGCTATAGATAGTTTCATGAACTGATCAATCCTTTTCAATAGTTCTAAGTATCTGTGATTTAGCCCCATTTTGAGCGATGCATATCTGTGGGTATCTACTAACAGAGACACAAATCAAATATTTTATATTCGAAGGCAATCATTCAAATAACTTTGATTACCAAATCTTATTTGGGTAACAGTTCTAATATCATGATAGTGCTCATTTTGGAAATAATATCGTTATGATAGTCATATCAGTACTAAATAATGTATTACAATAAATCATTAGTATTATGAGTGTGGTAATACATGTTAGACTAATGACCAATTCTATTGATTAGATTTTTTCATACACATGTGATCGGGTAGCAAAAGCTTATTGGAAAAATGAGTCAACATATCAATCAATGCACAGACGCCAGCACACAAAGCTACTGCAATCTGTCAAATTTCTTTAATAGATTTTCAACTTTATTGCTAAACTAGCTTCTGCCCGCCGCGACTTCGTCCGCGTCAAATATTTGCTCCTCTGACCTTCCCGTCGCATCGCACCCTGCCAGTTTTCGTCCATTTTTTTGTTACTGCTCCGCTCCTTTTGATCGTAGCGTGATGTTATATAGCCTATAGCCTTCCTCAATGAATAGGCTACCCGCCTCAAAAGATTTTTTTTAATTCGAACCAGTTCTTCCTGAAATTAACGCGTTTCACCCCCCATTTTAGTGAAGTGGGGGGTAACAAAGAGACAAAAAGTAGCCTATGTCACTCTCCATCCCTTCAATTATCTCCACTTAAAAAATCACGTCAAATCCTCGCTTCGTTTTGCCGTGAAAGACGGACAAACAGACACACACACGTTCCCATTTATAATATTAGTATGGATTATATGGTTCAAGATTGATTGGGAAAATTTGACAGTTTCGGGTAGCTTGACGTGCTGGCATCTGTACTTACCTATCCTTTTCCCAACTATGTTGGGGCTGTCTTCCAGTCTAACCGGGTGCAGCCGAAAACCGATATTTTACATGGAGCGACTGCCTATTCGATCTACGCCTTCTGGTTATCCAGTAACTGGGTCATGGAGGTCGAATAGGCAGTCAGTAAGGGTATTTACTGTTACAATAAATACCCTTTGGTGTCTTACCACTGATTGTCAAACTTTCGACTTTTGACGACCCGTATCGACTGTGAAATATCCAAGAATGACACCCGGGACTAATGATTTAACGTGCTTTTCGAGGCACGGAGGGGTCTTGGTATGTAAACTTGGTTCCCATCTACGGATCAACTGCGGCAAGCGTAGCTTAACCTGATTGATCGAACCGTGCAGCTGTTAGGACTTCGTTCAAATAAGACAAAATATAACAAAAATAATCACTTTATTCGTCAAAACTATAAAGGTTCTAACACATATGAACTCCTTATTTTAGAATAATGAAAGTCCTAGGATCCGAACAAACAATTAACATGTTAAAATATTAATTAAATGCCAATGAACACATTCTATATAATAATATCCTTTTTCTTATAGCAACGAAGCCTGAAGAAACATTAATATCAAAAGCGTTCCATTGTATTTTATCAATAAAGTACAGATAAGAGCTTTGATACGAGGCCAGCTGTGGAGGCTAGTTTGCGAGTCAGTTCAGTTACTCATTTCGGCGGTATGTGCAAACTAGGCTCGTGTCCGAAGCTCTTATTTAAGAGTGTTTAATTTAATAACTTTTGAAATCACAATATTCTTTTTATATCAGTAAATTCAAAAATTTGACTAGTCGGCACAAAGTAGTTACATATTAGGTATCTTAGATGCGTAGTACTTGTCAGCATATCTATTCTTTTTGTGGACTGTACCTAAAAAACATACCAATGGTTTGTGATCTAGTACTTATTTTTTTTTTTAATACAACTCCATTTACTCGTCTCCTATGTAACAGGTAATACCTATGTATTAACGGTCTGTTTACATAATTACTTATTTCAATAAGCTAGACCGGCAAAAATATGCTATGCACACAATAATATGTCAAATATATACATATAATATCTTAAATATAAATCACGGTTTTCTTTATAATATAAGTAACGTTTGTACAATTTATTTAGTGACAAAATAACTATCATTTGTTGGTGTTAACAACTTTATATAGATCACTAGTATAATTATTCTATTATTAATTACAGGAAAAGGGTAGTTGTAAAATACATTAGTGACTACTTTAACTTATTATAATTTCCTATTGCTTAGTCAAGTGCTATGCCTTCATTGTCAATGCTATAGGTAAAAAGTGTTATTGAGCTATAAACTATAAAGCTGTATCCACACTGAGCCGGGCCTTTCGGACTCCGGGCTATCCAGATTTGGACTACGACAGATTATGCTCCGGGACGTAGGGGAACCGGACGGCCTGGAGACCATGCACCATAGACCTGGATATTTGCACAGGCACAATGAGCATGTGTATTCTTCCCATCCTCACATATGGTTCTCAAACATGGTCTTTGACAATTCAGCAGAGGTGCACGCTCGAGGTTTGCGAGAAAGCTATGGAACGGAGTATTCTGGGCATTAAACTTGTGGACCGGGTTAAGAATACAACAATGCGTTCTATTACTGAAATAACTGGTGTCACTCGAAAAGCTGTCATACTTTTTTTTGTGGATGGGAAATCATCAAATGACGTCTCCCGCTCTGGGTGGAGCGGAAGGGCGTGTCAGACTTGTACTAACTAAAACCCACCCGTGTTCCTTCAGTTGCCCATATGCCAAAGCCACGGTATCTCTTTCGAACTAATCTCTACGCATCAGTGCAGGCATCGGTCTTAGCAGACCCCTTCAGTTTGCTGAAATCTCTTTGAGGCGCGCGTGGAACACTACACGCCGTCGACACGGGCCTGGTCTTTACCGGGCGGCGAGCTACCCATTGGTCGCCGCCCGCAACCCCGCGCCTATGGTGGCCGGGAGTCCGCAATCAACTCCCGACGTCCACCCGCCGTATGCTCCACCGTGTCCTCCAGGCGATCCACGCAATGGAAACACCCGAGCGTTTCCTCCCGCTTTATCCTGAACAGGAACCTCCCAAAGCACACGTGCCTGGTGAGGACCTGTGTTAGGCGGAAGGTGAGGACGCCGTGGCGCCTCTCCATCCACTTCTCAAAGAGGAGGCTTACCGTCGCATTTGTGGCGTGCCCAGCACTGGGCTAGACACATCTCCGTATGTCAGACGATCAATGGGCGAAACTTACGACCTAATGGGTTATGCTTAAGGCAAACGACATCGCGGCAGGCCCAGACGGAGATGGTGGCGGAATGAGCTGGTCTCTTTTGGTAAAGATTGGTCCTTGGCAACTCTGGACAGAGAGACGTGGAGAGTAGGGAGGCCTTCGCGCTGCAGAGGGTCATCATAGGCTAATACAATAATTAAAAGAATAGGCATGACGGATAGTCCTCTATGTAGGGCTTGCATCGAAGCTACAGAAACCTTTGCGCATGTGCTCTTTGAATGCACAGGCGTAAAAATAAAATCCTCAGGACACCTAGATCTTCCAGAGATGCTCTTAACAGACCAGGAGGCATAATCAAGTTATGGAAGGAAGTGGGCTAGTTGTAATAACTACCGACAGCCGCCATGGCCCACGCACAATGGTTCACCTGAATGACTAATGGTCGGTTCACATCTGACGGAAGATGCGTCGCGTATCATCGGTCGCGTAACGCCAGAACGACAATTATATGAGAAAACATTCAACCTTTCACACTTAACCGATGATGCGTTAGTGCGTCGAGCGTACAGCGTCTGTTCCGTTTCCGTCAACGCATTGTCGGCCGACGTAAAGGGCGGCACCGTCGCGCTACGCGTATATTGACTGATGCATTCAGACTAGACGTAATATCAGCGGCGATCAAATAGTGTGTTTTTTTTAGACGCGACGCATCTTCCGTCAGGTGTGAACCGACCCTATGAGTCAAAACCAAACCCACTAACATAGAACATAAATTTTTAAACAGTGTCAAATTAAACACTTCGTAGACTAATAATGACCATGTAGGTATTCATTCTTGCAAGATATTTGCAAGCATTCTTTTTTGTCCTGGGCCCTAACGGCCCGGAGCCCGGAAGTTCCAGACCCTGACACATGTGAATAGGCTCTTGCAAAACACCGATGAGATGATAACAGCCTACCGCCCAAATACCAGGGGTGAACGAATTATAATAAATATATAAACTAATAAATATTGCTACTACATATTACATTATAATGAATAAATATTGCTACCACAGCACCAGCTTGTATTATCGCGTAGTATAATTTACTCTATAGCGTCGGCTTAGGTACAAACCACAAAAGAGTTATAGGTATGCAGGCAAATTAAAACATCTTTTAATTTGAACTAATTTAACTCCTTTGCTGTACGTACACAATAACAAAAGCTAGATAATATAGAAAAAAAGAAAAGAAATTCAGCAGTCAATATGGCCATATTTGGAATATATTGAAGCTTTGGAATCAACATTTTCATTCCTGTTAAAACTTCTATCTCGTCTAATATCGCATACAGTAAAACCTAAAAAGATATGCACTACGGTTATCTTCGTCTTATCGAATCAACACGAATGTCGTACCACAGAGTAACCTGTCACAGAAGCGACGCTTCAAAGATTTGTGTCCCGCGCTTTGTATTAGTGCGTTTGTATGAAATTTCCTCGGATTTTCACTCCGATCGCAGATCGTCGTATTGAAAAGTTTTTTGCAATTGGTTAAACGCCATGGGGGCAACATATGGGCCTCACTTGTTTAGTAAAAGGAGTCAAGTTAAGAAGTCTTGTCCCGACATTAAATGTCATATTTTCTAAGTCATACTATCGTTTATCGTAGTATATTTTTCTAAGTATATCTATTTGTCTGCAGTGCCGTGGGAGGCGCGTCAAATACATATTAGCTGCATATCTGTGCCCGACAGCTCAATAGAGATGCTTAAAATAGCCTCTGACTCGCCCTCATAATTATGTTGTTCCTCGCGGCACCAACAGAACTATTGTATGTCGAGCTCATGGGACACCATGGCCCAAACAGAAAGACTGAAAAATTAAAACAGCGTTCAACGTGTTAATATACTTTTGCGAACATGGTAATACAAAATAAAAGGTGCTTCTCTATATAAGATCCCGTAATCTCGCGTTCGTATTGCCGAAACTTGACGATGATACCCGAAGCGCATAATATTCTAGAGATACATGTACGAGTTCAACGATTCAGTCTGCCGTACCTACTTCCTTCTGTCCAGGATTTCCTCCAGTTGTTTCCAGGCGCGGTCCACCTGCCCCTGGGTATGTTTGTAGCTCCACAGTGGACTGAACACCACGTTGGCGACGGCTACATGCTCCTGGTTGGACACTTGGGAATCTACTCGCTTGGCTGCCTCTTCCGCTGTCAGGTTGTCGCGCTCTTGTATTCTTTTAATTGCCTGTAGAGAATTTATGGGTTAGTTTGGTGGGAAAAAGTGAAAATGATGTTTTATAGTCCTGAAGATGACATGACGTTGCGTCTCATCTATAGATGCAAAACAGGTTTCAAACCGTCCTTTTCTTTTAAAACTAATTTAAAATATATATTTTTTCTTTTTAATAGAATGCACTGAGACTTGATACACTACAATGTAATTCTAATAAGAACTATATCCAATTGACTTAAAATTTAATTTTCATAGTTGTTTAGATAATTTTGAACAGTCTGTCCATCCCGATATTATTGACGCTAACAGCAACCTTATTGCAACGACCTTAAAGCTCACTCTGATTTTGACAAGTTATCAGTTAAAGCAAGCCAACAGCAACTCTATAAGAACTGCAATAAAGATCATTGTGATTTTGACAGTGATGCTCAATCAGACGTTAAATAACTGTGGTAGGACTGTATCTATCCTGCCAGGATCACGAAATATGTTCGAAAGAGCTACCGTGGCCCTAGCATATTGGCAACTGAAGGAACACGGGTGGGTTTTAGTCAGTAAAAATCTGACACGCTCCACCCAGAGCGGGAGATGTCATTTGATGATTTCCGATCCACAAAAAAAGGACTGTATCTATGCCTCCACCAAAAAATGAAAAAGAGATAGAAGACAGTGGGTCTCACCTCGTCCCTCGGTACGATGACGACCCACAGCTGATGGCAGAACTGGTACCACTTCGCGCGGACCATGACAGCGGCTTCTATGACTACAACTCGGTATCCCTCTTCGCCGAGTGCTTTAATTCGACGTTGAGTTTCTGCCATAGTCGGCGGCCATATTAGATGGTTTAGCTTTTCTAGCTGCTCCTATAAAAACAAGACTCTATTTTAAGTTTTTCAACTTTTTGAGCCATAAAAAAGAGTCAGTCAATTAAAAACCCTTTCATTAATTATATAAAGTGTTAAAAAATTAACTGCAAGAAAAGTAAGAACTTGTTTAGTATTACAAATAAAAAATATTGGCGAAATAAAGATTTCAAAATAACAACCCGTTTCAGAGATTTGCAATATTTTCACTTCGCACAAAATTATTGAATATGCGCACTGTACGCCGCATGCGCACCGGCGCCGGCGGCCTACGACACCGCGGCCGTCCCGCCGCACGCGTGAGTCATTCACCCCTGCGACACGAATCGACGGCGCAAATTCGTAAACAGCTGATTCTAATTTTCCCATCTCATTTCACAGACTTTGGACTGGCAAATTATCGAACTACTTACAAATATCATATTTTAACTGTTTAAATTAAGTTAGCTCGATATCCTGGTATGTTTAAACAATTTGAATCAACCTATTTACAATAATTTAAAAATTATTTACAAATGGTCTTAATTTTTACCTTATTTACAAAAGGTGCTGGAAGTGTTCACCGTTTTGTCTAATGCATAAGTTAGCACGACGTATTACGTTTCCTTGCACTGCGATTAATGTGTCTCTGTTACTTTTAATTAAATCAAATGCACTAATTATACGAGTTTTTAATTCGTCCATGTTTTGAATGTTGTTGCCACTATGTCCATACACAGTAGTTGAAGTATTCCAGCACTCAATCTTCAATGTCACCGGAGAGTCGTGGCCTACTATTGCTTGATGAGGACGAAGCTGACTAAGCGCTGGTAGACTCCGAGGATTGTTTGGATAGCAGGCACTCGTCGTTGCTCACCATACAGTTCACGGTAACGGTTACGTGCCGCAGCTAAACTTTCACCAGTCATAATGTAGTACACTACCATATCTAAGTACTCTCGATTGGAATACGTAAACGGCATTATTAAAAGTATTCGCGAAACTGCGCGAACGCACGTATTTGCCGTAAATGACACAGGGAATCACACCCGTATCGCGCGACGGATATCGGACGACTAAACGGATCGGGAAAGGGTAGCGAGAGCTGCGGGAAGAGTAGCGGGCGGCGGGGGAACCGCTAGCGAGTCGCTCGCGCCCGGTACGATGGCGGCCGCAAGCGCAGCCCTACGTACAGCGCACAAAAAAAATATTTTAATAAATTGTTTTATTTATGTGAAAATAACAAAATGCTCAAAAAAAAAAATTAAAAAAAAATTATGTGTTCGTTTTTCGATGTCGAGTAAGTGGACGAAATTCTTGCAGTTAATTTTTTAACACTTTATATAATTTTACTTTGTATAGTCTGGAAACAAATTGCTACATTTTTTAAATGCATTTCTTATTTTATGTTACGTTTTTCTGGTCAAACGGAAAGCAAGCTCGAAACACATCATCTTTGAAAATGCCGGAAGTGACCTCAAAAGGCATGTTAATGAATATAATTTCTTAGCAAACTGCTTGAATTGGTGAGAACCAAGGCAAGTTAGAAAGTGCCATTTCTGCTTGAATGAAAAACAAAAAATGTTGAATTTATAAGATTTGAGGCTAACAGATATGTAAGCAAAGTAGTATTGTAAATTTGTAAGTGACATCAAAATGTAGCCGCGACAAACGAATGTATAGAAGCCAGCACTTATAGCTACTACAATCTGTAAAATTACTTTAATAGATTTTCAACTTTATCGCCAAAGCAGATAAGTTCAAGATTGCTTGGGATAATTTGACAGTTTCGGGTAGCTTGATGTGCTGGCGACTGTACTACCGGGATAAAGCGTACCCTATGTATTAATCCACGTTATAAACTATCTGCTTGCCACACATCCAAATCCACGGCTGTTTTAGTGTGATCTAGCCACAAACATCCAAACTTTAACATATATAATACTAGCTTTTGCCCGCGACTTCGTCTGCGTTAATGTCGGTTATCGCAGACGCAGACGAAGTCGCGGCATTACTCATTAGACGTAGCCTATGTCCTTTTTGAGGTTCAAACTTACTTCGTGCCAAATTCAGTCAAAATAGGTTCAGTGGTTTAGTCGTGAAAGCGTCACAGACAAACAGAGTTAATTTCGCATTTATAATGTTAATATAGATAACAAGGACATTAAACTTGATCAGTTTACCTTATCAGAAAACACGATGTTCCCTAGCTTCTTCCTGTCCACTTCCCCGCCTTCCGTGATGACGTCAGCTCCAAAGGTCTCGGATATGGTGCGATTGAGCGGTAGACCAGGTTTGTACATCTCGTGGGCAATTATGTCGCAGTTTAGAACCGCTGCGCCCTTCTCCCTGGAAATAGTAGTTAAAAAATAAAAGAAGATAATCGACAGAACGTTCATTTTCATTAAAACGTATTCTCACGTACCTATTTAAAAAACACACAAAGTCAACAACGAGTACACATCTTTCTGTGCTTTCGACGGAAAAAGAATTATTGGTCGAATGAAGAAGCATGCCAACTTTTTATGACGATGATTTAAAATCATATTTAAAAAAAGATAGGCGCGTAGATGTCATTTATTGTTGTTTATTTTATAATTTTTACTGTTACCCGTACTTAATTTAGTTATTAAATATATTTACATATACGAATCACATGAAGGGCCTTTTTCAAGGCCACATCGGATTTCTTTCAAGTGACGTGTTCTGTAACTATCACTCACTTGGATAAGATATTTGAGGTAGCCGAAATCATTTATTTGCATCATCAGGAAATCGCCATTTCAACCTTTTAAACCACCTAGTGAGTTTTTCTTCACTAACTTGAGCAATTACGAAAGACGTTTTTTTTTTTTTTGAACATTACCCGGTCATAAAACCCTGTGCACGCCACTGATTCACCTGCATCCGATTAGACTGGAAGCCGAACCCAAAAATAACTGAGAAATGGCTAGCCACATGACGTTCATACATCTAAACGTAACTGAAGCAAAAGGAGAGTGCAAAGATCGTAGTAGATGGCGCTCTACAGTTTCTGCCTGAAGCCATGCGAAAACTGAATCGTGACTATATGTGTGTGTATGCACGTCGAAAGATCCTGACTATTTTAAATAACCGACGAGAGTTTTGAGTTCAATACCATGTCAGTTTTAGCGATATGCGGGTGTACTATAGGTACTCCTCTGCTCAACCCTTCGATGAAACAAGGCATCGTGTTTTGTTATGTGTATTATCTAATAACTCAGGCGTTTGTAATTTGTTTTTATTTACTCACTTTAACTTTTTCGTGATACTGCTTTTCCCACTGGCAATACCTCCCGCCAACCCGATGACGTACGGCCAGTCCGGGATGTTGGGATTATGCTGCAAATTCAAATATAATCTGTGTTAGTGATTACTTATAAGAACTCGAAAAAAACATACATAAAGTCATGCCTCCTTATTTGGAGGGGTTTGCTATAATTGCCACGCTTGATTGGCGATCGCAGTATGGTGGTAAAATGCATAGAGAATGCTGCTGCCCATTATGTAATAAGTCCCTTAGTCGCCTTTTATGACATCCAAAGATAGAAATGGGTTGGTGCTGTTATTTATGTCTGGCACGACACGGAACCCTTCTACCGCCCTTTCTTATAATTGGGGTAGAATAAATAATAAAACTTTAAAAAAATCGGGGAAAACCCACAATAACCCCATCGTCTGCCACTTCTATAAGCCAGATTCACAGTGGCCACGGTCAGAAAAAAAAAGCCGAGGCAATGAACAATGGCGACGGGTCTCAAATAAATTATTCAAATGCCTTTGAAGATTGAAACCACAACGAAAATAATAATGACACGAAAAACCAAAATAAATACACAACACAAGCGAGCTAGCCCTGCTTTGTACAGTTTTTGCGACTTGGCAATACATCCAGTTTTTTTTTTTTTGCTATAATATGTAGGTTAGTTTAATATTAATGGCCACTCAGCTCAGCCACAACTCAGCCTATAGCAATCCACTGCTGGAAATAGGCCTCTCGTAGACTGCGCCTCAACATTCTATAGGGCGTCCCACACTACGCTTGTCGATACGCGGTCTACACTCCATGACTCGTTTGCTCCATCGGCCATCGGTCCTTCGACAAACATAGCTAGCCCACTGACACTTCAGCTGGCTTACTCTTAAAGCTATGTCGGTAACTCCGATTCTTTTCCGGATAATTTCATTCTTGATTTTATTCTTCAAAGAAACTTCATATTAATGTAGTTTACACATAATACTTTGTGAATCTCTGACAGTTGTTACCGGTTGTCAGAAACCCGAAAGTCTGACAACCAGTCTTACTAAGGGGTATCGTATTACCCAGTAACTGAGTTGTGGACGTCAGATAGGCTGTCGCTTCATGTAAAATACTGGTTTTTAGCTGCATCCAGTTAGAATGGAAGCCGTTTCCAATATAGTTTGGAAAATGCTAGGCAGATGATGATGACACATAACTATTCAAAATAAATTCTCAAAATTATGGTGAAAATCGCATTAAAATCTGTTGCGTAGTTTAGAAGAAAAACTCGGTCACAGACAGAAACGAAAAGCGACTGTAAATTATAATATGAGTAAATTATCTTACAGTAGGTGCCTGTATCAAAGTGCCGAGCATCCTGATCCTCTGGTTACTAGAGCTGATCTTAGTTTCCTCCTCCTGTGAACCCTGCGCTTGCTCGTCCTGCGCTAAGCCAATCACATGCACATCCATAGGTTTTAGTCCGTTCTCCACTCGCTTTTCATTGATCCTCTTCGCGCCACGAACCGTCTCCTCGCTCACGATTATTAACTAAAAACAAAAGCCTACTATGAATATATCAATCATCGTTGTGTGGAAATATTGTAAGTACCCATAGTATTGTAAGATAAGCATATGGTAATGTCCTTAGACAAAAGTGATAAAGATAACACATAGGATATGCAGGATGTCTAGTGTTTGCGCCAGCACTTGACCAATCATTGTTACATAAAATGTCGTCATGTTCTGCGAACCAATGACCGCTCCCCGATATATAGCTCTAAATAGCTTGAGAATCAACAGCCAATAGCCGAAGTCCTACCAGGCCTGTCTCACTTCCATACAAGCGGCGCAAAATCCCCGAAATATTTACCTACTATTCTGGAAAACAACCTAATTTCAACCTTTTGCGTTGCGTATAGCGTTCAAAGTACAATAACTGTCTGCCGTCTCGCTTCAATCTGCTAGGGCTGTCAGAGAGGTACTACTTTATATCTTTTTGTCTTTTTTGTTTTTTCTGGCGCCTCCATCACTCACGACCCAGAACTGATTAGATTTCCAACAGATTAACAGCACAGAATATACAATAGTAGGTACTTTACGGTATTAACAGTTTACTTTTGATTCGCGGGTGCGTGCGCTGCGTGTGCGACAAGTCGAGGGAGTGCAAGCCTATTGAGACTAGTACGGTGGCCGGACGCTTCCGTTTATCATACCTAAACTCGGGAGTGAAACTTCTGTACCGTAAGGTATTAATATATATTCTGTGGACCTACTCAAGAGACACACGTGGAACATATACTTACAATGTCGCATCGTGTTGCAAAGCAATAGATATCTGCCTAATTAAGATAATATAACATAACATAACAAATCTTCAAATAAACACAAGCTCTAACAATCAATAGTTTAACAATAGAAGTAAATTAAAGTTAAACACTGATACGGCGCGAGTCGATAATGTTGTTCGATACGTGGATTAGCGCGGACTAACCCGGACACTAAGCCGGATAAACTGTGGGCCCACGTAGTACAGAACTGGTGCCCTGAGACAGTGAGGCGGGGTCGCGGCAGACCACGTAGGAGATTGCGAGACGAGCTGGACAGATTCCGTGAAAACGTGAAGGAGGACACACGGGCTTGCCAGGGAGGCCTTTGCCCAGAAGTGGGAAAGAGGAGGCTAAAAAAAAACTTAACATCTGATATTAATAACTACTCACTAATTGCAATTATAGAACGTTTAAATAAGAACTAATTTTAATAAGACTAAAATCGTGCACTTTAGTCAGCGTTCCTTGACATTAATTAATAAACTATAATACACTAAGCACAAAAATTAAGAGAAAAAAAACTCAATTTTGGTGTGACTGAACAGGCTGTAAGTCGGCAGAAAATGATCGTACAGCAAAAAAAAAATTCTAAATCTAAGTGTCTTCTTTCCAGACCTTTTTTTTTGTGGGTGGGAATGGGAAATCATCAAACGACGTCTCCTGCTCTGGGTGGAGCGGAAGGGCGTGTCAGACTTTTACTGACTAAAACCTACCCGTGTTCCATCAGTTGCATATATGCCAGAGGCACGGTAATCTTTCGAACAAATGTTGCGACCCTGGCAGGCATCCTGGCAGGTCCTAGCGTTCTTTCTGGCCATGACATTTTATTATCATCTTCGATGCCAGAGTAATCCCAAGAAAACGACCAATTTTTTTTTTCACGAGGCCCATCCGACTACCTATTGACCGGGCACAAATCTAAAGCAACCCAGGATTTACTTGCAATCACTACATGAAAGAAAAAACTTATTACAAAAAAATAACAACCGATTTCCTTAAAAAAAACACTATGAAGTCAAAAATAACTTTAATTTCGGAAATTAGTGGCAAAAAACCTTAAATACCTATCTGTATAGTGTTTTTTTGTATTTTATTTTTAACTTTTTAGTTATGGTAGATACCCCCCACTCATCTAATCGCGTTATTCGTTCATTTGTCGCGCAAATACTTAATGCAAATTTAAGACTTATATGGTTTTCACATGGATCCCATAGTCCCAATGGAACCAAATTAAAATGGGACCATTTGGGATGAACCAGCTTTCAAATAAACAAGAATCATCAAAATCGGTTCACCCAGTCAAAAGTTATGAGGTTAACATACATAAAAAAATACAACCTCCTCCTTTTTTTTGAAGTCGGTTAAAAACAAAATATACCTGGTACTTTGGATCTTCACTGGTTGGTCCATAAAGATCTTTCAAGGGGAATACATTGTATTCCAGGTCTGGGTTGATGTCCATGAGAAAGTTCAATACTTCTTTCATTCTTACTTCTACCGGTTGAATTAGCTCATATAATGTTTTGGCTGTAAATAAAACATAAACATATTGAAATATTTGAACTAGAGATTGAAAGTATTGAAAGCTTTAAATACAATTTAAAAACAAATTAAAATAATTTACTTTTATATTTTTTTAAATCTTATCTTCATCATCATCAGCCTATAATGTTCCCACTGCTGGGACACAGGCCTCCTCTCGGTGAGAGGGAGTGGGCCATAATCCACCACGCTGATGATGATTACACTGAATCATATTGAACGAACCTCAGTGACTACTGGCAACGCCACTTGTGACAGCCGATTCTTATACCGATTGTGCAAGTCTTATGTCATGCGTAGCGAAAAGTAGCTGACAATTAAATAGAAGAAAGGCTAAACTAAAATATAGTTCTTACACTGAATCAAATTAACATCAGTGACTCCCACCGTGACAAGCTTGGTGGCTCGCAACGCCGCTTGTGACAGCAGGATCTTGTGACCATTGTGTAAATGGTCGAATGTACCGCCGAGCGCAACATTCTCGTAAGTCTGTATCTTTTCCAACGGTGCTTCATAGGTAACATCTTGACAATCTGTAAAGGAATAGAATACTCTTTATTATGTACACTATATAAATTACAAATATACATGTGGAAATTCCACATAGGATAATACAATCGGCATCTTAAGGAAAAGCATTATATAGCTTAGAAAATTAACTGGATGATGCTAAGTTGGCTTTTGTTTCCTTTTAACGGGATAGCGCCAGGGTTGCCCACGAAATTCAAATTTTTTACATTTTGCAATTTGTAGATCGGGCTGTATGAACAAAATATTACTTAATGCAGTTAATTTAATCCCATTAATGACTATTTAATGAAAAACTCGTTCAATGGGAATAAATCAACTCAGGGGGTTGTATTGATGGTTTTATGATTACCTACTAGTGGTCGCCCAGAGGTCGAAATTCGACCTTAATTTATTTAAAAAAATATCAACAATAATCAAAAATATTAACTTTCTGCCCTCCTTCTACATATAAAGTTTAACTGAGCCAAATTTCACCCTCCTCCTTCCACTTAATGTTCGTTAATAATGCGCTGTTGATATTGTTGGGGCTGTCTCGGTTTTGCAGTGGGCTGGCGCCTGCATATGCATGCACATATTCATGTAGCCAATTAATATGTAATTATTTTATTTTTAAGTAATTGAGTTTTCTAACATAGTTTTCATACTTCGCCCGCGTGACTCACAGGAACTGTGCATTTGGGATAAAAAGTAGCCTATGTTACTTAGTGATAATGTAGCTTTATAGGTGAAAGGATTTATAAAATCGGTTCAGTCGTTTTCGAGTTTCTCCATTACAAACATACATACAAAAAATCAAATCTTTCCTCTTTATAATATTA
This sequence comes from Aporophyla lueneburgensis, assembly GCA_932294355.1. Taxonomy (NCBI): domain Eukaryota; kingdom Metazoa; phylum Arthropoda; class Insecta; order Lepidoptera; family Noctuidae; genus Aporophyla; species Aporophyla lueneburgensis. Next base: position 10,217,231 of record OW028744.1, read on the forward strand.
GTTTAGATTTTTAGGTTTCTTTTTTGGGAATGGTATCTCGCTGGTTAACCTATGAGGTTGTCAGCTGCCTAACCGGACTTGCCTGTGGCTACCTTAATAGATTAAGATGTCCAGCCAGGGCTTATTAACTTAAAACTAGAGCGACTACACTCCCTGTGGGGCACGGATCTTGTCTTAGGGCCTTACTGGAAAGGGGCAGCAAGGGATGGGCTGGATCGGAATTAACGTGAGCATCAAGGTGGGGTTTACATTTATTTATAGTAGTGGAAGTACTTGCGGACTGCATGGAGTTTAATCTTTTTATGCTGCCCTTTCCCTTTGCTAGCCTTTACCAACTATGTTGGGGCCGGCTTCCAGTCTAACTGGACGTAGCTGAATACCAATATTTTACATGGAGCGACTGCCATGTATTGCCATTATTGGACATGATCTCCACAACACAGTTATTGGGTAATACAATACCCTTTGGTAAGCATGGTTGTCAGACTTTCAGGCTTCTCATGACCCGTAATGATTATCAAAGATCCACAAATGACAGTCAAGGCCCAACACGTTATCGTGCTTTCCGAGGCATGTAGTGGTATTGGTATGTAAAGATGGTCACCCACCCACAAACCAGCCGCAACAAGCGTAGCTTAACCTGATTGATTGATCCATCCCTTGCCCCTCTCATATATTTATCTATGTACAGACGCCAACACATCAAGCTACTACAATCTGTCAGATTTCTTTAACCCTCTATTGCATACAAAGCCAATTTTGGCTGCTCAACTTTAGTAATTTATTTCTACCCTAATTTTAAACAAAATTATAAAATGTCAATGTAGTAATATTAAGGAATTCAAACTGAACCGAAACGTAATTTTTATTATCTATGGCCAACGTCATGTGTCATTATAACCTCACTTTTCTCCGGTGCGTACGCGACGTCGTTCTTAGTGAATTTATTGCAGCTTTGTTGGTGGAAATTAAATAGAAAAGGTAAGAAAATTGATGTTAAAAAATGTAAATAATGTTCTGCAAAACCTCTGTTTTTGACCCCTATCACAGTTTATTCAAAATATTTGCTCCTTATACTTCATTTTCAATATATTCTACAGGAGCCAATTTTGGCTTCGCATGCATTTACGATGAAGTATGTTTGCGCCTAAAATGGCTTCGCATGCATTCAGAGTTTTTTTTTTATCTTTCCAGAATGCTTCCTTCACGCTTTTATGGCACTGCTAACTGCATTAAACCTATTCCTGGTGATGGCTCTCTTAGCAACGATGATTCACTATCTGATTCCGATGACGATGTTCCGCTTTCGCGCTTGCGCAACCAAACACGTAAAAAACCTATAATTATTCTACCATCCGATTCCGATACTTCCGATGACGAAATAGTTGATCCTAGACCTAAAAATTTGAAACAGAAGCGAGCAGTTAAGGAAAAAATTATCTGGACTGAAGGAAAAGTGCCAGCGTATGATGAAAATAATTTCAATTTTAGTGGTAGCCTGGAATTGCCAGCGTTTACTCAAGAATTAGAATCACCTGCCGAATTTTTCCAATTTTTTTTCACAGAAGATTTGATAACATTTATTACGGAACAGTCAAATCTGAAATCTACTCAGGTCAATGTTAACAAGCCAGCAAATATCACAACTACTGAGATTGAGCAATTTATAGGTATTGTCATCTTCACCTCATTAGTTCACCTGCCATCTACACGGATGTATTGGTCCAACAACATTGGTCAGCATCAAGTCAATTCAATAATGACATGTAATAAGTTTGAAATGATAAAACGTCATCTTCATTTCAATAATAATGAAGATTTCAAATCACCCAGTACACAAAGTCACGATAAACTGTTTAAAATTCGACCTCTCATAGAAAAATTAAGAGAGCGGTTACTTTTGATACCCAAAGAAGAATATCTGGCCGTAGATGAGCAAATTATACCCACGAAAGCTCGCCACCAACTCAAACAGTACAATCCAGCCAAACCTCATAAGTGGGGGTACAAAAATCAAGTGTTGAGTGGCGTATCAGGGTTCAGTTACGACTTCGATATTTTTGCTGGCGATCAAAGCAACATTTTTCCAAGTGATGCACCAAATCTTGGTGTCAGCTCCAACGTTGTTACACGACTCACATCTACTGTGCCTCGAAATGTAAACCACAAAATATTTTTCGATAACTGGTTCAATAGTATAAAATTGCAAGTTTACCTGTATAAAAATGGATTGCTGCCATTGGGAACCATTAGGATGAACAGAGTACCTAACGCTGATATGCCTACAGAAAAGGACCTGAAGAAAATAGGTCGTGGTACTATGGTTGAGAAAATCGCCATCGTCGATGACGTAAAACTAAGCCTGGTATCATGGTATGACAATAAAGTGGTCAATTTACTGTCTGCGTTTGTTGGTAGTGAACCGACTTCTACTAAGACTAGATATTTCAGAAAAGATAAACAGTACAAGGACATAACATCGCCACAATGCGTTGATGTGTATAACCGACACATGGGAGGCGTTGATTTGCTTGACTCTTTGTTAGGTCTGTATAGGATCAAAATAAGATCTCGTCAGTGGTATAAAAAAATATTTTTCCAGTTGGTTGATATGTGTGCAGTTAATGCTTGGTTACTGTGGCGACGCAAGACTGACCAATACATGTCACTATTTGACTTCAAGCTAGCCATTTCTGAACATTATTGCAAGGCTGGCAAAAGTATCTCAAGAAAAAGAGGCCGTCCTAGTATCAGTAATCCCGGTACACCTACCTTGTCAAGAGGAAATACTCCTACGGCATCTAGAACGGGTACTCCTACCAGTAGAAATGAATCTTTCGCACCTCGAAAAAGGGCACGGAAAACCCCAGCAAAAGTGCAAGACCTACCTCTAAATTCAGTACGTACAGACAAAATTGACCATTTCCCGATACACCAAAAGAATCGTCAATTATGTCAGAATGATTGTTCTTTGCGTTCTCATATAAAATGTGAGAAATGTGACGTGTTTCTTTGCTTGAATGAGAAAAGAAACTGTTTTAGAGAATTTCACCTTGTGTAAGTTTTGGTATTTGTTGTGCATTGGAAGCCAATAATGGCAGTCTCATACACAGACGTTATTGCATGGGAAGCCAATTTTGGCTTCTGTTTTTTTTTTCTAAAATAAGATACTTATTTTTTTTTTCACTTTATATTTTGTCTTACAAGCCCTATTAAAACACATTAAAACATAAAAATATTTTTTTTCTTTTTAATTTAATAATTCATGCAATAGAGGGTTAATAGATTTTCGACTTTATTTCTAGAGCATTAGGTTCAAGGTTCATTGGGAAAAATTGACAGTTTCGGGTAGCTTGACCTGGTGGCGTCTGTACTATAACAAAATAGAAAAGAGTGCAGGTTATTTACAACTACTTTTCAACCAATGCAGTTGTCATTGAGCTGAGAAGGAAGTAACGTTTTTGACATCAATAAAATAGTCTGATTGCATCTGCCTATTAATTTAAAATTTATTGTTTTGCATACATTTAAAAATTTATTGCTGAGTGCATTTTTATATTATACTGGCAGCATTGGCAGCATATTGAAATAAAAGCAGTTTTTTTTTTTTATTGTAATTTGCATACTAAACTCTTAAGTTGATTTTAAATTATTTATCATTAGCCAACATGACAATTTAAAATCAACTCACAATGACAAAGATTAAAAAATTGTTATGTAATGGTATTTTGTGATGACTTGCAATTATACGATCCACTTAATTATCTTATCTTATAGCATAAAAAACAATGATGCAGTATGAAATTTTTCTTTTTTATGTTTTTTCCTTTACTCAATATATTTTGTCATAACCCATTTGTTAAATGAATAGGAGTTTATTCTTATGCTGGCAGTATTGTGGCAACATCTCCAAATAGTATAAAGCAGAGTTGCTTCCCAGGTCACTTAGATCGCTACACTTAGATCTGATAAACTACGGAACAGATTTCAATGCGATTTTCATCAATAGACAGAGTGATCTAAGAGGAAGGTTTATATGTATAATATGCGGGCAAAGCAGCTGGCAAAAATTAAAAAAATTGCAGTCATGGGAGCCCCGTTAGAAACGAAGTTCCTTATGTAATACTCACATGCACATATAAAACAGAGAAAGAAAGAGAGAGTTACATGAAGAGGGCATTAAGCTTATTCCATACCTGATGATTTCTACTAGTCAACTCCTACCTCTACCTACGTTTAGGAACTTTGTTCCATTAATACTTCTAATAAAAGATAATTATGTGATATTTACCAATACTTTGCATTTTGCATCCAATCATAGCAGTAGGTACGGAATTCTTCAGTATGTCAATTTCCTTGGCTAGTTCACTATCATACAGTATCATATCTATGGGAGAATTTGTTACTATTTCTTTTATTGACCCAGTGGGTTTCAACATCAGTCTTACGTCCAAGTGACCATATTGCGTAGAAGCCTGCAAAACAAAAAGGTTTTCATCAAAATAATATTGATTTTATTGTAACACATGTAACATTCTCACCATTTTATTAAATAGAACTTAAAGCCTTTATATTTATAAAATATTTCAATTAAAATAACTCTTACTTTTGTGTATACATTCTCTATCTGTTTGCTAAGCACCGGCAGTGTGTTCTCGGAGTAATCTTTCACTTTCACATACAACACTTTCCTCACAAACTTGGAAGCCCGCTGACATACTATGTGAGCTTTTGCGGCACTCGAAATAAATACAAACCCATTGTTTGCCATTTCATCAGCTGTTGATAAATAATATATTATAATAATTGCGTTCAGAAAGTATGTCGAAATAATATTTGATTGCCAATTAGTACGACAAATGCACAATCGCTATAATTGATGCAAAGTTTATGAAATGAAATGTCTCTTCAACTAATAAAGCTGTTAAAAGTTTCTTTAATTTTGTTTTTTAATGACCCACCTGTTGGACTCATCACAAAAATATACGACACAATAACTGAAAGCAAAAAAACCACAATAGGCGCGCCATAACCAATGCTTAACATTATTATATGCCGACAAACTAAAGTCCAAAGGTTGACTCTCTTTACCTACCCTATTGAATTATACATAGGTACTGATTAGTGTAAATGAATTCCTACTCATGATCATTGATAAAACTACTACTATTAGGAATCACAAAAGTAAAATAATTCTAATCAAGATACAGATTAATACCAAAACTTAGGGAATTTACAAGAATAATACTATGTCATTGAAGTATGGATAAATATGACACCTGATATTAATTGAATATACGTATTATATTACCTAATCAAAAGAAAAAGGGTCGGCTTAAAATTAAAACATAAAATAAAATATTTTCTTTTGGATTTTGTCTCGCACAAAATCAAAACAAAAGTTAGGTTAGTCAGTTTGACAAGTTGACAAGTTCAAAGTGACATTACTGACTAGAGATGAGGCGTATATACTAGAACAGATACAGGGAGTAGGTATTTAACGAGACTAGGTTGCACCTATTCCAACTTTTAAAATACTAGATCCACCTAGTCTCACTGCACCTACGAAGTACACAGCACCCGCGCCGCGATCCGCGCGAATCGAAGTACCGACTACGCGGCGAAGCGAGATAGCAGCATAGTCATAGCTCATTCATGTTTGCCAAAATCATTCGTGTGTCAGTCACTTGAATTTGAACCCTAATTCAAATTACATAAAAGTAACGCGATGCGCACTAATGTTTACATAAATCAAACATGTACCTGTCATTTGAATTTGAACCCTATTTCAATGGCATAAAAGTAACATGACAGGCACTGTGTTGTGCTAGAATATATACTGTCCTTTTTTAACTACACTATTCTGCAGTCCTTCCATCCTTGTCTGTCGGATAAATACAGTTACTTTCGCATTTATAATGTTAATTGATATAGTATAGAAGCAGGGACTGGTGATTTTCTCCTTTCGTTTCAACCGTTTTGAAACTGTTTTTGTGAAAACAGTCCGGAATAGGCGGATTTTATAGAATAGGTACTTTAACAATGATCGATACAAATGAAGACTATGATGATGCAGTCTAGTATCAAGTACGGACTCATGCGAATGTGATCTCGCTTGACTCGACGTCGCAAACACGTACTATCGGAATTATTTAGTGATCGGTTTTCGTAACGAAATTTTGATAAATCATTAAGAACTTAGATCTATTATTGTGACATTAATTAATGTTTTATTGTTTTAAAAAATGGCTCCCAAAAAAAGGAGTGTCGCTTGAGATTATTTTACGAACAAAGGCCAACATGTATTAATTTTACGTTGATAGTCCTAAGCCTACAGGGTTTGTGTAAGTAATATACTGAGTCGATTTAAAAAAACATATTGAACCAATCGTTAAAATTCTTTAAAAACTTTCAAAATAGGCTCCTTCTGCGTCGATGCAGCGCTGCCAGTGCGATTTCCAAGCATTGAAGGCGTCACGAAAAGCATTCTCCGGAATAGCTTTTACAGCTGCGGTGCATGCTGCTTGGATCCCCTCTGTCGTCTCAAAATGCTTGCCTTTCATCGGCCTTTTCAGGCGAGAAAACAAAAAAAGTCCGGGGGGGCCACATCTGGGCTATAAATGATAAATGACTTTATTTTTGCAAGTAGGTTTGTACAAACACTTTTACACGTCAATCAATTTTTTTTTTAAACTAGATGAGGTCGGCATTTCCTATCTGACTACTCTGAGAAGAAACGCCGAAACAAACTCAGAGGTCACAGTCTCTTTTAAAGTCCAGACATAATCTTGATCAGATCATGTGAAGACCATGTGGATTGGTGTCTGAAGTGGTCTTTTAAGGAAAGAACACACAGCTTGAGTGGACCTGTCCAATCAGTGCACGCATTTGTCAGTAATCATGCTGCTCCACTCAGAACTTAAGGAGATCAATAATTCGACGAACAATACCAAAGAAAGGACATTTGTGTAGGTCGCACAAATTACTCAAACTGCCAGACAATGTAAAAAATTAAATCAGAAGAAAAGGAAACCAAAAAAAAAAAGAACACCCACTTCGTCTTCACATTTACAATAATTAAAACAATATAATACTTTAAAAGTAAATATTCATGTCATTGTATAAGTAAAATTCATCAATGTCAATGTGTATATCAAATCAGGAAATAGACCCGGTCTGATCATTTGAGGACCATGTATAGGGCGGCTGCGGGAGCGTTGGGATGCCGGCCTTGGCCAGGTAGCTGTTCACAAGAAAGGCGGTGTGAGGCGGGACGTTGTCGTGGTGCAACTTCAAACCTTGCACATGTTCAAAATACTCCGTCACAATTTCATGAACCACAGATTTAGGTAAATTTAACATCTAGGCAATTAAACAAATACTTAGTCGACGGTCTGAGTAAACTTTGCGCAGACGAGTCACATTGTTGGTGTTTGTCGAAATTGAACGTCTTCCAGCACGGTCTTCATCGGCAACCTCTTCCCGGCCCTCCAAAAAGGCCTGGTGGCACCGAATCACACCTCTTCTTGCTAAAGCAACATCTGGGTAAGCCTGCTTGATCATATCAAACGTCTCTGTCGCAGATTTACCGAGTTTCACACAGAATTTAATCGCGTACCTCTGCTCTAACGAACGCTGCATTTTCGGCTTGCACCACTCACAGAAACACGTCACGCGAAAATGCCTGTCCTGGCTCTCCAGGTGCTTGGAGACAACTGAACAGCCACTCGTTCGTTAGCTAGGAACGCCCTCTTCCGAATCCAGCCGAAGTACAGTCGCGGCAGAAGAAAATCAGTCCTATTACTTTCCGGACAAACCCTGTACGTAAATCTCTGCTAGGGTCGTGAGATTGTTCGAAAGAGATACCGTGACCCTGGCACATGGGCAACTGAAGGAACACGGGTGGATTTTAGTCAGTAAAAGTCTGACATGCCCGCTCCGCCCAGAGCGGGAGAAGTCATTTGATGATTTCCCATCCAAAAAAAAAAGCCTAGGTAAATCTAAGCCTGCGTAAATTATGAAGGTACAATTTATTACTGCTGACGTACGTATTTACACGTATCGGTGGTACGCAAAGACTAGCATCTTTAGAGTATGCGTATTTCATGGACTACGTGGACTAGGTGGAATAGGTATTTGCATCTAGTATTTGTACGGACTTGGACTAGGTGCACCTAGTACAAATTTTACCTAGTACGACCCATCTCTATTACTGACATTAAATGACATAGACAGTATGACCAAAAACTGTATCTGTGGACAATATTTTTTTTTTTTGGTTACGGGTCCAGGAAGTACGGCTATCGTTGTCATTTTGGTACCCGTACCCAACGTCACCCCTTCAGACAAAAAGTGCTATTTGGCGCTTTGTAATATACCGAATGACGTGGAACGGCATGATGTCACCTCGCATATCACTGGTGGAAACGTCCCGTAATACCACAACAAAACTATAACTAAAGTTTGTCTCACGAAAGAAGTTCCTGGGCAATATGTGGAACTAAATACAAAGCACATAAGTAGAATGTTGCAGGATTTTTGACGAGCCCGTTAGTCTAGTAGTTAGTGACCCTGACTGCTAAGACTGAGCTCATGGGTTCGATTCCCGATGAGGACAATTGTTTGTGTGATGAGCATATTCATTTGTTTTGTGTCTGGGTGTAATTTATCTATAATATGTACCTATGTATTTAGAAATATATAACGTCTGCGAGACTTCGTATAGCTTGGCAAAAAAGAGTCTGTCGTGGTAACCGTTGGAACTAAAATATATTTTTGGTGGCAACACTGCTTTGTTTATCATCAACAAGTAGCTAATCTGTCATTGTGTTATGTTCCCAGTTGTATTTTACTTATTTCTAATTAACTATCAATTATTAATGTTTTTGTACACATAAAAAATGAATAAAACAATAATGAGTAGTGGTGTGAGCTGTGATATACCAAGTTTTCGTAAGAAATTTGGCGCAATCTAAAGCGGAACAAATTTTGTCTCCGATTGACAATGTTTTCGAAAGAACTGCTGACACGACAGGTATTTATCCAAGAAATGTATCTTTTAATTATTGCCAGTCATTGTCTTTCCTTTCCAATATTAAGTTTTATCGGTATTTTAAGTTTCAAGCCATTTTAAGTTTTTATTAATTACTAATACCTAGATTATTGAGGTTATCTTTTCTAGTTTGACAAAGCGCGTGTACGTTGACTCTTGATGTTTGATACTTGAAATTGAAAAATGTACCTACATGTAATTAATATGATTGTCTTTATATTTTTTTTTAATTCTTTTTCAGGTGCCTATTCTACGTAGGTAATATATTACCTATAGTTTGAGGAGACGGGTTGTAATAGGAGCCGTAAACGTCTAAGAAAGATTTTTACTCTATTTAGATTTCATAAATAAGAAATGTAAAACTGACACATCAGTGTTAATGGAAAAAATCTATCATAGCACCGAAAAGGAATACACGAATGATGTTCTGTCACGTTTTTCTTTTTAAATAAAATCTAAATTTTAGCGTGTTATTTCATTATCATTGTCATGTGAATAGTGATAATGTTATGTACCCCACATAGACATACCTGACGCCTTCATTAGTCAACTGTTCAAGTTTATTCGATATTGCCCGTACCTTTCGAATGCGACATGTTATAGGTACTCTCTGACTTCCAATTAGTTTCCGACAGTAAGCAGCTGTAAGTCGCCTTCTTGTTGACTATAAACTGCCAGCATTAACAGGATTCGTTCAGTATCATTCATGTCAAATTTGATACAGGCATACCAACCAATAATGGTTATGAATACCCTAGATGGTGGCCGCAAATGCGATTGCTTAACATTATGTCTTGGGTATCGGGTTCAATCAGCAATCCCTGAGTGTAATTTAATTAATTTTAAACTGAATAAGTTTTCATTATGTTATTATGATGGCACTCTTAGATAAAAGGTTATTCCAGCGAAATAATGCGCAATCTACTAAATACAATGAAAGTAAAAGACTGTGTGCCTATCAAGTCTTGAAATCTTGACTGATGAGAATTTCCGGGATCTCGTGTTTGTGGATTAAACAACAAGTATCTTATCACTTTTAGTCCTAGTTTACAGGGTGGCCATACCTGCTAAGCATGCGCCCTCATTTTTTCCAGACTCTTTTTTCCCACGCTGTACTTGAGACGAACTTTAGTCACAGTAGCGGTATGCGAGTTGGTATATCAGAGCTATGAAGCTATGTGATTGTTTGACTCTTTCCACTAAAGCTGTTTACCGAACCAGAGTAGAGGGTTAAGTGCGTAGACACATAGCGCGCTCAGTAGTGCGAGGAACGTTATGCCACATGGTACGAGTCTGAGGCAGGCAATTCGGTTCAACCAGGGTCTTGGGACATCCATAGACCTTGGTTCTCCATGGTCCTCGTACATTCGGGGATGCGTAGTTAGAGATGTGTGATTTCTGCTACTAATGAGATTGAGATTGGTTGAAAACCTATTAAATAAATTTGGCAGATTGTAGTGGCTTTGTGTGCTGGCATCAGCACCTAACACCTACTTCATTTTCCTTGCCTTGCACAGAGGCCAGCACAACTTTGGTGGAAAAGGGCTTAGTGGGGGCGACATTTTGTAGTTGTTGTACTTGTAGGGGTAGGGATACAATAGATAGGTATTTTATTTGAATAAAACAAATACATTTAAATCTAATAATATATTTCAAAAGTTACACATACACATGCATACAATTGAATGCTTTAATCGAACGAATTTCATAACAATGTAATACAATTATTTACTGCACTTTAATAAATCTATACATTTGTACTTTTAGCTATTTAAAAACAACGGTAGGCACGCATCTTATACCCTAGCTCTAAATTAATATTGGTACTTAGATATGTGTAAAAATAAAATTTTCTTAGATAACCCGTTTTTGGGGATAGCTTTACATAAAATTATAATTCATAAAATACTTTATCTAAGTAAAAATGTCTTGCTAAATTAAAATAGAAATGGATGACACGTTACCCAATTTAAAAAAAATGGAACCTATTAGTTAGGTACTTAAATTACGGGGGTAACGTAACTTAATGGGCATGTAAGTATCTAAAATAATAACAATATGTGGGTACTTAATCTAAAGAAATAAATGCTCGTGGATTCATGATTTTCTTAAAATGAAAAATTATACATTGACTATTAACTTATTTCACCTAAACTTACTTAAATATTACACATCTAGATAATTTCACTTAAAGCGTTGTACTACCTACGTCGTGATTCTTATATCAATGAAATTGACTAGCGATTTTGTAAATGTGATGCATCCGTGTGTTCATGAGAATTCTTTGGTGCTAACATATGTCATGTTCTGGAATCTGTTAACAAAAAATTAGCATTAGTTGAGAAAATCTGAACCTTTATAAAATAGCTCTAAACAGTTTTTGTCCACAAAATCGATCGTGGCTAATTATTAGTTACTACCAAGTACTTATCAGGCATCTAATTAGAGTCATAAACTTAATTCGGTACAACTGAATCCGTACATTTTGTTTTATGTTAGACTGAACCGCAGTCAAAATTAGAACATCCTTATTTAGGAAGCCTATTTAGCTCACTCTCACCTTAATGGTACTACCTGACCAAGTTTTGACCACCGCAAATATTTGGCTCCACATCCAAACTCGAAATATTTGTGGATTACGATAAGACAGAACCACTCTGTTTACGGTATTAAAGACGTCGAACGCGGGGCCTAAGAGTCAGAGCCAGTCTTGGTCGGGTACTTATGTTATTTTTATCCATCAATAATCAGCTGGGCAATTGCGTAAATTTATGGCACTGCCTTTCATTTTGACAGTTCAGCAACATTCATTGCGTTATTTGAAAATTGCAACATTAAGTTCACAACGATCTTTTTGCGCGTGGCCTAAAACTGAACCTACGTCGCCATTTTGTTAATACAATTTCTCACAAATTAATGCTTGCCAACAAAGCTGTTGTGTATTTAGGGCGCCAAAAGATCTCTACGTAGTTGTGCAGACCAATTTAAAAAATATGAGTATGGTTTTAGAAATTTCCTTCAAAATCGATATAGAAAGTACCTTTTACACAGTCGGGCAGGGCCTCAAGTCTGCTATTACAATAGTGTCAGAATGGTCTATCATTGATTTCATAATTGTTGATTTTGACAAGTTTAGTAATCTACTAATATAATGGCGTCATTATGACTTTCCAATGGTCAACCACTGACACTCCATTGAAAGAAATGGCTTAGAATGGTAATCTCGTACATAATGACAAATGAATGACTGACTTATGCGGTAATCTGCTCAAATTTTGACAGTTCCTTTGATCAGTGACCTACCATTGGACCGTCATTGTGCAGTCATTGCTTGTATTGTAATAGCTCGGTTGTCAAAAAGTGTTTGCTAGCTATCGTATTTATGGAATATTGAACGGAGAAATGTATTCACTACGAGTAAATATTCTCGAGCTAGCCAAACGCCGTGGATGCTAAAGAAAGAAGATGGGCAGAATGCAAAAGACGTCGTCGAGCCCGTCGCTTGACGAGAATGAATACAAACCCCTTTATTGATATTTCCGAAGCGGAAATATAAATTTATAAAAACGTTTCGCCTTGGAAAGGACTCAGTAAGGGGGTTAATTGAAGAACTCATTCCCCTTATGGCCAGACCGCGTCGAAACGTTAGCGTATCGGCAAAAATTAAGGTGAGAAAACTGAATAAATAATTAACACACAAAACACCGGCCGCTGGAAATAAAAACAGATTAACGTCAGTAAGCAGTAATGCCACATTTGACTTTGACAGCTAAACAGATAAAATATTATTGAGTTGTCTATTTATCTATTTATACATTTATCCGCGTTACACATGTAAATGCAATGTTTTTGCTATTTACGAACTTCTTACTACTTCAGATTGTTTAAAACACTAATAAATAATATGTAAATATGTATATAAATGAATCTGGTATAATTAAATGTTCAAATTTAGTAGTAGTTTTTAGAAAATCATTTCTACTAACGAGTTTTATAATAATGGCAATACGACAATGTCATTGTACCACGATTAGAGATGGGTCGTACTAGGTAAATTTTGTATTAGGTGCACCTAGTCCAAGTCCGTACAAATACTAGATCCAAATACCTATTCCACCTAGTCCACCTAGTCCATGAAATACGCATACTTTATAGATGCTTAGTCTTTGCGTACCACCGATACGTGTAGATTCGTACGTCAGCAGTAATAAATTGTACCTTCATAATTTCCGCAGGCTTAGGACTATCAACGTAAAATTAATACATGTTGGCCTTTGTCCGTAAAATGATCACAAGCGACACTTCTTTTTTTGGGAGCCATTTTTTAAAACAAAACTTGAGAGGTGTCAAGGGACACCCGGATGGAATGAAGTTCCTTTCCTGGAGTCATGATTGTTTTTTTAAATTATTTATTATGTACAAAAAACCTGTATACACTCAACAAAAATATTATCTCTCTCTCTCTCTCTCTCTCTCTCTCTCTCTCTCTCTCTCTCTCCTTCTCGCGCTCTCTCTCTCTCCCCCTCTTTCTCTCTCCTTCTCTCGCTCTCTCTCTCTCTCTCCCTCTCCTTCTCTCTCCCTCTCTCTCTCTCCCTTTCTCTCTCTCTCTCTCTCCTACGTTCCAAAACAAAATATATACAGTCGAATTGAGAAACCTCCTTTTTTTTTAGTCGGTCAAAAAGTGTCGTTACAAACAATAAAGTTTTTCTCTTAATTCCGTCTAGCCCCCTTTCGCAACGCGCCATAAGGAACTTCAATAAACAAATTAATTAATGTCACAATAAAAATAGATCTAAATTCTTAATGATTTATCAAAATTTCGTTGCAAAAACCGATCACTAAATAAGTCCGATCTCCGATAGTACGTGTTTGCGACGTCGAGTCAAGCGAGATCACATTCGCATGAGTCCGTATTTGATACTAGACTGCATCATCATAGTCTTCATTAGTATCGAGTATTGTCAAAGTACCTAGTCTATAAAATACTCCTATTCCGGACTAGAATCGAGTCTCGAGACTAGTCCGACAGACAAGGATAGAAGGACTGCGGAATAGTATAGTTAAAAAAGGACAGTATATTTAGCACAACACAATGCGTGTCATGTTACTCTTATGCCATTGAATTAGGGTTCAAATTCAAGTGACTGACACACGAATGATTTTGTCAAACATGAATGAGCTATGACTATGCTGCTATCTCACTTCGCCGCGTAGTTGGTACTTCGATTCGGGCGGAACGCGTTGCGGGTGCTGTACTGCGTAGGCACAGTGAGACTAGGTGGATCTAGTATTTTAAAAGTTGGAATAGGTGCAACCTAGTCTCTTTACATACCTATTCCCTGTACCTATTCTAGTATATACGCCTCATCTCTAACCACGATTCTATTACGAGACCACTGACCGACCAATGATCCACCATTATGATCTAGCAGATTACGAACTTTTAGCAAAATGACAATGGGATTGTGTTGGAATGACGAATTAATAAAAAATAGCAGACTTGAGGCCCAGGTCATGTCTTACCTATAAAGTTAGTGCATATCTTTGAGTCGCAGAGCGGAGTCGTCGGTAGATATGCGCGTGTCTTCCGTAGGTGCAGTGCTGGTCGTGTTCCACTTGCCGGTGCGCTGGTCGCGCTCCGCCGTCTTCATACCGAACATACTGCGGAATCTGCAAAATGAAATATTATAAATAATTGAAATTAAATATTATAAATAAGTGTTAGATTATTTACGTGACATTATTTACGTACCTACCATAAATAAGGTAGAAGTCGCTCTATGTAAAATATATACCAGTATTTTAAATGGAGCGACTGCTCTCACCTTTCTCTAGCAATAAATGACTTGCATGGTCTATACTGTTTAGTGGCCGTGAAACTTTTATTGTTCCTTCAACTTCGGCACCGTGATCAGGCTTTAGCCGATGGACAGTCAAAATTACATCCATCATCAGTTTTGTTTTAGTCCGTTAGGTTTAGAGGATTAGGTATTATTTAATTATGATAAATTACCTTCCTAATTAATTTATATTATTTTATTGAAAAAAAAACCTAAACTATGATTAGGTACTTTTTATCAAAACCGTGTAGTACAGAACATTGTTATATTGCGTTGCGTGATATTTAGTAATTTGTTGTAATAAACACAACACTAACTCGTTCTTATTTTAGAATTAGAACGGCATAGTGTCTGTGAGTCAGTAACGGTTGCACATAAAAAGCTTAAGCTGGGTTTAACACGCTCAGAACCCGTTCTCTGTTTTCAGTTTTAGACCAGCCGAGTATCGAACTAATGGCTTAACAAATGCACCCTAATTGCTTAACACGCCCCTAATGACAATAGCTTTCATTTTGAAATTGTCGTTCGGAATACGCAATAAGGGTGCTGGCCTGCCGCGACAAATCGCGGCACGGCGGACAGAGCTCCGGTGTGATCTCATGGCGACATGGCGGGTACGATTGTCGCAACCCAGTGCTGGGCACGCCACAATTGCGGCGGTAAGTCCCCTCTTTGAGGAGTGGATAGAGAGGCGTCACGGCGTCCTCACCTTCCGCCTGACGCAGGTTCTCACCGGGCATGGGTGCTTCGGTGGGTTCCTGTTCAGGATAAAGCGGGAGGATACGTCCGGGTGTTTCCATTGCGAGGATCGTCTGGAGGACACGGTGGAGCATACGGTGGAGGTGTGCCCTGCCTGGGCGGAGCACCGCCGTGTCCTCGTGGAGGCGATCGGCGGCGGCGACCTCTCGCGTCCGGCCCTGGTGCGAGCCATGGTACGGAGCGAGAGGGAATGGGAAGCCGTCACCTCCTTCTGCGAAGCAGTAATGCTCGCGAAGGAGGAGGCGGGGCGCGTGAGGGAGTGGCAGTCTCTGCGCCCTCACGTCCCTAGCCGCCGCAGGAGGAGACGCCCCGGGCGTCGGGAGTCAATAGCGGACTCCCGGCCACCGTAGGCGCGAGCTTGCGGGTGGCGAGCAATGGGTAGCTCGCCGCCCGGTAAGGACCAGGCTCGGGTCGACGGCGCGCAGTGTTCCACGCGCGCCTCAAAGAGATGTCAGCAGCGGTGTAGGGGTCTACTAGGACCGATGCCTGCCGGGGTCGCCTGATTGTTCGAAAGAGATACCGTGACCCTGGCACATGGGCAACTGATGGAACACGGGTGGGTTTTAGTCAGTAAAAGTCTGACACGCCCTCCCGCTCCGCCCAGAGCGGGAGAAGTCATTTGATGATTTCCCATCCTGAAAAAAAAAAAAAAAAAAAAAGGTTGCTGGCCTATAACTTTGTAAAATGACAATCATAGAATTCTGTTTAAAAGGTGAAGATGGCCATTAATACCAGTGTTCCATTTTTAAATTCTTCGAAGCAACAGTTCTTGGTATTAAAAAAGCGATATTATCTTCGTCAAACATGCCAACATTATGGCAAGTGTCGGTTGTTGATAAATTGCCTTTCACGGAACCTCGTACATAGGTACTCATGCTTATACTTAGTCGTAGTGTATTGTGTACTCGGTACACAAGACTGAATACACGTGCGGTATTAGTTCCTGTCAACATTGGCCGACATTGACTGAATACGGGTATTCATTGTGCTCGTAACAGTATCGGCTCATGTGGGCATCGGCTTACTTAGGGTGAATTAGATTTACCTACGTAGGCCGACAGGAATTCATAAGTTACCATATTCCATTTTCACAGGATAACGTTTAATTTGTATTGCAGGCAAAGTTCAACCCTGATATTATCACATTGCCAAGATTCAAATCCAAACCTCTTCTCAACATTGCCCGTTAATTTAATTAACACAATTTCGGTTATAAATTATTTTTTATTAGAAACAAATATTGTTGTTGGATTTGTTACTGTATCACGTTTAGCAAAAAAAAGGTTTTAGTTAAATATTTCTTGAGTTTATCTTACGCTTCGTCGCCACCTATGGTACCCGCTACTGCCCGCTGGTAGCCGACCGAGTTTTGGTCGAACCATCAAGCAATGGGAAAAATGAATTGGCTTCAACGTTAGCGTTTTGCCTACAAATAATAGTAGGTTATAATCACTGATACATACAAGAAAATAGGTTAAGATTTCCTATTTTATTGCTAAGATACACGACCTTTTGGAATTGAATAGCACTTGTAGCGTAAGGTATATCTGAAATAAAAAGAATATAAAAAAAAACTTTATTGCTGAAAAGATTATAGAGATTTTACATTGGCCCCAAACTAGCCAGTATCATGGACCAATTTTTGAGTCGTTAACCAAGCATGTGGGTTCTGTACCACTACGAAATTTGTCTGCACATTATCATACCTACTCCGTACTATGTACGAGCTCAGTTCCAAAACGTCTGATCTCAATAACAACTCAAAGGGACTATAAAGCCCGTTGTATCCAATCACATACCTCTTCTGCACCAAGTTGCGTACTTTCTTCTTCCATACAAATATGAGGAAGACGAAAATGCCAAGGCCGATGTTGGAGATGTCGATGATGATCCAGTACCAGTTGGAGCCCCCGACTGCGAAGCTCAGCAGTTCCACCGTCCAGTTCACACCCATCACCATGAACAGCTTTAGGTAGAGGCCATACCTGGAAGATACAATGGGTTTTGTTTTATACTTTAGTTTGAATTTAAATAAACAGTGTTTTTTTTTTACATCTTTTAAATCTTTTATTTTTAGATCTCCAACAAAAGATGAAGATTATGTCATGGTGCTACAACAGGTATCCAGAGTATCTGATTCAATTTTATCTGATGTAACATATTGGGATAATATAGGTAAGCACGGCGACAAATCAAGCTATATATTTCCAGTATAAGCTAACTTCTCATTGTATCATAAACCTGTACAATGAGAGGTCAGCAGAAACTGGAAATGTCTAGCTTGGTATGTAGCCGTGTGTACCTTCTTTTAAGTGTTATGGAAAGAAAACGGAGAGGATTATAAACGTCTGATAATAAGGAAAGTTCCAGCAATGAGAAAATCACCTAGTGTTTGTACAACACAAAGAAAACCCACCGAGTGCCAAGTCGGTTATTATTCCTCAAAAACCAATTTGATTTTCAGGGAAAACCATCTGTGATTAATAATACATTACGGTTATTTAAGTATTTGCGAAGCTTCGCCTCGAAATCATCTATCACCTAGATGACTCTGCTAAACTAAAACCAACCCAAAAGATGTTTTCTTGAAAGACGCAAAATGGTGAAATCACTTAAAATTCGGAACATTTAGGTATTATTTATTAACGTGTGTACTGTATGAGTTAACAATTAGTTTCCTTTATGAATTACTGACTGTTTACAAGACGATAACCAGCTGCTATTTCATACAAATAAACAATGATTCGATCTTAAACTAAGGAGTCTCTTACACAATATGTGTAAGGTATTTGTGTATCTGGCCGTAAATATCTACGGTACATAGAATTTTTAGAAACAGTGGAGTAATTAGGGCTTTCATTTTGACAATTCAATGCGTCATTAACATTATTGTGTCGACAATTTTTTTTGTAATAAATTAGCAATATCCTTCAAAATGATTCAGTTTCTGATTGATAGTCTGCAATTAGGGTACTATCAAGTATCGAGGTATATCTGTGTGTCAGTATTATCTTCTCGTGTGATATATCGTTAATATATTGCACATCGAGCCATATAAGAGGATACCTACTGTAAATAAGGGCCCGTGGCTAAATTATAACGACCCACGTGGCCGAGTACGTTGCGCGGATGGGTGACCATTCAAAACATATGGAGACGCCGTTGGTCTCAACCGTCATTCGTAGATCACCGTCCGTCGTCCGTCGTCGTTACGGGTAGTCTGAAGCCCCCAATTCTGACAACCAGTTTCCAGTCTTACTACCTAGGTAGGTTGTGGTTGTGGATAGGGTTGCCACCCGTACTTTATAATAAAGTATTGTACAGACGCCACCAGGTCAAGCTACCCGAAACTGTCAATTTTTCCCAATGAACCTTGAACCTAATGCTCTAGAAATAAAGTCGAAAATCTATCAAAGAAATCTGACAGATTGTAGTAGCTTGATGTGTTGGCGTCTGTACGTTATTTTACATAATTGTCTTTATACTTTATGAGAACAATAAAGTACTCGAAAATACTTTATTTTGCAAGATTTGATTTCTTTGGGGTTTTGAAAAGTTTAGTCGTAAGTACTTTTTCGTTAAACGAAATTTATGTGATACCAACTGCAAAAAGCGATAAAAAACATGTTTTTAAATATAATAATAAATATAAATAAATCATACTTTATTTTTATACTTTGCACTTTTTTTCTTACCTATGATAACCAAAGTACAGTCTGTGCCCTACATTATCTGACCCTCTCGGTATGAACCACGCTCACATCGAAGTGCTAAGTCCCGCCCCATTTAAATAAATCATCTTGTTAAGCCATTTTGGTCATTATCTTGTTAGCGTTAAGATTGAGTTGCGTATTAACAAGTAATATTCTCAACAAGTTACTGTGGCTTCGCGGTTCGATGCTAGATTGACGATGAACGGTGCGTAAGTTCAAATCACACTCCACCTGTTAACAATTTCTTTTTTTAATTGTTTTCATTTATGATTTCTGCCATATTTCTTGCATTATTATAGAACTTCTGATATGATTTCGCCTAACGAACATATCTTTTAAACAAGTGGGTAAAACTTCCTTGAATAATAGCGAATTTGATCCTTATCGCGGATTGGAAACTCCTTTGGGTATTTTGATAAATCATGTTGTCAAGCGATTTTAATTATTATCCTACTGTCGTTAAGGTTGAGAGGATTAAAAGGTTGAGTATCAAAATGCAATAAGACTACTTAAAACAACCAAGGTGAGGGTGGATTAACAAAAAAATCGCGCGTCAACAACATCACAATTTGCTGTATACGCTTAGTATTCTGTGATACATTTTAATAACTGCTTATGATTTTGCGATATTGAACTTAATGATACCACAACTAACAGCTAATTTGAAGACAGAATAGTAAGAGTTCATTTGGTCTCGTGGTCATTAAACAAATTGTTGTCTGGGTTCAAAACCAGCATAACCTATAGACTACTTTTTGTTCGTAATGGTTTGTTTATTTTTATATTTTTTACTTTTCTCTTTTGTTTATTTTTATATTTTTTTACTTTTCTCTAAGGAACGAAGTCTTTAAATGTGTTTTTCAATGGGTAGTTTGTAAAGGAATGAAACAAAATCATTGCAAAAAAATGATAATCTTTATTAATTAAAATATACTATATACTATAAGTAAATAAAGTGAGTAAATGCTCATAGTTCAGAATTAATTAGCTTTTTTACTGTAACATTCAAAGTTAACTATTTGCTAACAAACATTTTTAACACGTTGAGAGCCAAACAAAAAATTGTTAGTAGCAAGCACGCGATAACGCGTGATCGGCCATAATACAGAGCCGACGAATCACGTGATACCGCGTGATCGGCACTCAACGTGTTAAGCATGACAATGCTTGGAAGTTTGTTGTTTATTTTTAACGTAAAGATTTTTTATTTACCCACCTGTTTACAAAATAAGTTTTTTATTCGAAATTCATATCGATCTTTCTATAATACTTCTTAATAAGCCTTTCAACCTTAACTACAACAAGATAATGATTAAAATGACTTAACATTATTATCTAGATGTCGTTAAGGTTGAAGGCTGAAGAATATGCAATACGACTACCAGAAATAACCCAATCGAGGGTGGATTAACATAAAATTATAATAAAAACACCACTGTTAGCTGTCAATGCTTAATATTTAATTCCGTGATACATTTCAATAGCTGCTTATTGTTTTTCAATAATGAACTTAATGGTCTATATCATATGGATCAAATTCTATAAAATCGTCTAGCATCACAACTAAAATTTAATTTGAAGTCACCTAATAAGAAGTGAATTGGTCTCATGGTCATTAACGCAGATAGATAAGCATCGTTGTCCAGGTTCGAAACCAGTATAACCTAAAGACTTCTTTTTGTTCAAAATGTTTTTTTTCTATGTTTTTTTTTTACTTTACTTTAAATATTTTAGGCGTCAAATGTTTTTTTAGATAGGCAGTTTGTTTAGGAACAAAACAACATCATTATTGAAGAAAATATTTATTATTTCATTAAAAAATACTTAAGTAAATAAAGTAAGTAAATGCTCATAGTTTCAAAATTAATATATATTTTATAGTAGCACATTCAAACTTAACTATTTACTTAATAAGTTATATAAAACAATATCAATGAAATAACCACAACACTTTCTTCTCTTACATATATTATTAACAACGATATATGTTATGATGAGGACTCATCGGTAAGCTAGTTATTGTTCAACAAACAGTTCATTAACTGTGATTAAGTAATTTGTGAAATGTTTTACAGTTTTATAGGTATAAGTATGTGGTGAATCAACATGTTATTTAAACAGAAAAATGGATTTCCATTTATAACAATAACATCACCACAGAAATTGTAACATTGTAATGGTTTAGCATTCATTGAATTGAGCATTCACTTACTTAATATGTTTAAAAATACTTATGTAGATAAGTGAGTGGCGGCGTGACGCATCATCTCCAATAACTTGCTATAAGCGGCTACGTATGCACCATGTTCCAGCACAAATCTTTTCCTCTCATGTGCTGCAGTAGCCCAGGGTCATTCTACCGATGGTTAGACAAGGTAGTAAGAAATATTATGTTTAATTGCAGCTAAGCGAATAGGCATCAATGGACATTGCAGATGGCTTGCAACAATAAGTAGTTTGGTGGCGTTCGGATTCGTGACTATACGATATACATCATGGGATTTGCTCCTGGACGATTGCACTGAAGATTTTTCAGTATTTCCATAAAGTCTTAACCATAACCTGACTGTATTCGTCTGAAACAAAAGAAAAAAACTTATTAACAATTTTGGAAACGTGCAGCTAACTTGTAGGGAGTGGGTGTAATGGAATAATAGCAAAATACAAGATTACTAGGCTATAACAAATTATAAAGGTCAATTTCAAAGAGTAAAATTAAAAATTAAAACACTTACCGATATATTAACACTACGAACAATCTCTTTGATTTCACCATTTTGCTCATGTAAACATAATTATTATTTTATGTCTAGTATAATCAGTAGATTGCGACATGACGCTTTGTTTACACATAACAAAATCAATAAAGACATGTCTAATGTTACTTTTCACGATTTACGTCAAACGTTTTAGCAATGTTTTGCTTTGTCACTGCTATTAGGCGTAGATTGACCTGTGTCACTTAAAACAACTTACTTCAATCTACCCCACGAAGTCAATATATTTTACTTCCTTGGTAATTATAAGTTCTGTGGACATAAAGATTTCTTTATTTACCCACTTGTTTGAATGATATGTTCGTTAGGTGAAAATCATATCACCAGTTCTGTAATAATGCAAGAAATATGGTAGAAATCATAAAATGAAAACAATTTAAAAAAGAAATTGTTAACAGGTGGAGTGTGATTTCGAACTCACACACCATGCATCGTCAATCCAGCATCGAACCGCGAAGCCACAGTAACTTGTTGAGAATAAGCGAAATTAACGATTAGGTAGTAGCCGTGTAAACACAAACATATTACTTGTTAATACGCAATTCAATCTTAACGCTAACAAGATAATGACCAAAATGGCTTAACAAGATGATTTATTTAAATGAGGCGGGACTTAGCACTTCTATGTGAGCGTCGTTCATACCGGGAGGGTCAGATAATGTAGAGCACAGACTGTACTTTGATTGCAAGAAAAAAAGGTGGGAACCCTAGTTGTGGAGGTCAAATAGATTGTCGCTTCATGTAATACTGGTTGTTCAGCTGTATCCGGTAGGACTGGAAGCCGTACCTATCACAGTTGGGAAAACGCTAGGCACCTAAATTAGGACCACTTTCGAATAAAACATTTCGATGAAATGAACGATGTGAAACAAAACGGCAATATAAATGTATGTCGGTAAATGGAAATTTATGACTGGTCCAAACAGCTGCTAGCTGTGTTACAACTTTTGTTTCTAATATTTTTCAGGTGTCGTTTTTTTTTTAATCGACTGCTAAGCTACGAAGAAGGTAGGTATATACATAAACTCACGCCTTTTTCCAATGGGGGTAGGCAGAAACTACAGAACGCCACCTGCAACGATTCTAACATACTCTTTTTGCTTCATTTATGTTAATACATCTGGTTCTACACGCACACCGGTTACCAGTACTACGCACCTGCAGTGCGATTCTTTAACCATCTCACCGTGAAAACTTAGGTGAAGTGAGGGTGGAGTGAGCTGTCATTCCAACTAATGCCATGGATTGACACCATTGACAGCTCACTCTAAGCTCACTTCACCTAACTGTTCACGGTGACATTTTTACAGAATCGATCGGCTGATCTTTCTGAAGAGCATTATCAATAAGGTCACTATATGTTCTTCTAGGGACCTATAGTAGAAGTAGGTATATTTATTTCGTGGGTAATTTCGACCATGCACTTATTTCGTTAAACTTTCCTTGAATTTAATACTGCATAACTATCGCTTAGCGTTTGTTTCTATGCATTGAAACCACCCCCCCCCCCCCCCCGTTTTCTTGGATAGGTAGGTAAAGCTACTGATCGATAGCGACCTAATGAACGTAATCAATTATTTCTATCGCAGCCTGCTAACGACAATACTGTTTCTATTAGATAACTTCTAATCTAGGACACAAGTTTCTTAAAATACTCGTTTACTTAACAGTCCGAAGTTTTATACGATTTACGAAAAGTTTCTTTGTTTGAATGCACTGATCTCTTGAGCTAACAATCGGATTTGAAAAAATATTTTTGGATATGAGAGAACAATTCAATATTAATAATGCCACGATAGGACCTGTAGAACCAGATCAAAAAGAAAAGTGTTAGAAAGGCTAGCGAAAACGAATTAATAGCAGGTGATGCGATGGTACGGGGTGGTTCGGGGAAACAAGAAACTTCACGCGGACGAAGTCGTGGGCAGAAGCTAGTTATTTTATAAAGTAATTAATTCATGAAAGCAACAGCTACATTATATTAATTTTTGCCTCTTAAATACGTAAGGGTTACTTCAATGAAGATAAATCTAATTTTTTAAACTACAAGCGTAGAAGTGTGCGGATGGACGGATAAATATAAAGCTAAGGGTACCTATACTTCGAATAAAAGTTTTGTATGATAAAACTTTGAAAGCAATCCCATCTGAAATATTGTCGAGTAGGTACGCCCAGCGCCGTTCACGAATTTACAGCAGTTTTATCTCCACTCTGGTTTATGGCTATTGCTGCCTCTCTGCCAGTGTTTATTTGTACATTATATTGTAGGACATTTAAATTCTTTGCTTCCCTATACATATATAAGTAGATAGACTTACGTATCTTTTGTGCAAGTACACAGGCAAACACTACATAGATACCTACATACTAAAGATAAATAAGAACAAAAGTATTTAAATAATAATGTGATATGAAGACAGGATAAGTAAGTGTAAATAAATAGCGTTACGAGTTTATGTAGAAAATTAAAGAAAGGCCAATATATTCTAAACAGAGCTAGCTGATATCAACATTAAACAAATTAGGTATGCTCCCATTTGCTTTTAATTTAGAAGTTAAAATGACATTTGCAGCATATTCTGATTAAATTGCGCTCGTTTCCAAGCAATCAAACTTGCGTTGGGTCCGCTTTTGTTCCATGTAGAGATTACCTGCACATTCTCTAAACTAATTTCTAGTGAAGGTTAAAAATGTAACAGGGTTTTCATGTCATCCAGGCATTTTAATTTAATTATAAAATACCTGACAATCTTTTTGTCATTCCCATAGCCACGACTTATAACTTTTCAAGTTTTCTAAAAAGCGGAAAGTGTTCTACGAAATTCTTGTATCAATTTTTACACAGAAAATATTAATACAAGGGCATATTAAATTAGTTAGCAATATTTTACCCACGTCTTGTGTATCGATATCGAAATAAAAGTGGAACCAAAAAAAAAAATATTTCAGTCGTTGCAGTTGGTCGAAGGTCAATGCCCGTAATAGATCAGCTGTTTTTGTTATTTTTCGTGGAAAATAGATACTTTTTTACGAATTTCCAAAAACCAAACCATAACAGTCGTTTGTTTCCCTTAATGTAACATGTCCACGTCGTTTAAAGTTTTGATCAAAATTCGAATACCGAAACCCGTGACCGAAACAATTTTAACTAGAAAATATAGTTACTTTCAAAACAGAAAAAAATCTTCAGAGCTCAGACTTAACGTCATAAACAGTTAAGTTAATATAGCGAACGAAGCTGCAAGCAGCACCAACTTAGCCATAAAGTACAACATTAACTAATTACCTCTGTTTGTCTTTCTTAAGCTTGTCACTGCGCGAGGACTCTGCGCCTTTCAAGATGGCCGTCTCTTGTCGGATAGAGCGAATGCGGTGCGCGGTCACAGAGAAGAAGATCACGTTGCAGACCACCAGCACCAGGACCGGTGTGAAGAAGTAGACCAGGTCGGCCAGCCAGTCTGAGAAAGGAAAGAGGTTTTAGTCAGTTGTGAGGTGGGAATTAAGACCAGACTGGTGTTCTTTTTTTAAAGTTGTTGAAAATGCAGGAATCAATACCAGCTGCTGTTTGCTAAAAAATTGGTTACCAGGCCATCTGTATGAGTCGTAGGAAATACAGCCTGCAAGTAATATAGACGGATAGATAAATCCTTTATTTGGCGCACACAAAAGACGTAACACGACATATAAAGCACCATGAAATAATTACTAAACATGATTACTGAATAAGTGAAGTAGGTACAAAGTGCCAATATCCAGAAAAATATACAGTGATGATGACACAATTTCTTCCGTGCTTCGGCCTTTTTGTGTCTTTTTGAAATAAAGTCAAAGCATTTATTTCAATTTTGAACGTCAGCATTTAAATTAAAATATAATTGTTTCTAGTCGCTCCCTCCAATTCGTATGGAGAAGAATGGGCAAAAAATTTAATACAAAAGTGCAACTGGCAATAGGTAGAAAATGTACAACGCAGTAATTCTACCGTCTTTGCCAGTGTTTCTAAACACTTACGAGTTTAAAACTATAAACATTAGCTGTCCGGTAAATTGATTGATGATCAGACGAAATCCATCTGATTTTCCGATAAAGACAACTTTTATCAAAGTAGAACGAATGTCGTTTTCTCGAATTTTACTTTGTCTTTCAAACTTTTGAAAAATAGCTTTCGGAATGAATTCGGGAACTCCAAGATAATGCCTGCTGTTAGCAGCATTATTGATACCTTAAAACCCGCCATCAATAATAACAATCATTTCCAGTTTTCCACGGCCAATGAACTTAAATAACGTATTATACCGGGTAACATTTTTTAACGTCTTGAAAAATAATGGGTGTAATATGTGAACGGAGTAGAAGCCTTTGGCATATATTTTTTATTTTTGAATAACATGTAATGAAATTGATCTAGCAATAAATATAGTACGATTCAAACTTAATGGCGGCTCTGAACACGAGGCGAGTGGCTGCGCAGTAACAATTTCCGGTGTCATCAGGGGTGAGGGGCGAGGTACTGCGACGCCAAGAGCGCACTTTACAGCCGCCATTAAGTTTGAATCGAACTATACTACAAGTTTAAAGTAACATTTTCATACTAGAATAACAAAAACAGAAATTTGGAAAAAAATATAAAAAAAAATCAATTAAAGTCTATCGAAACTCAAATCATACGCACCCTACTCAATGCGTGGCATGCAATGATTTCGTAGCGCGGTCCTACCCTTTGAAGCCGGCCGATAGGCAGCCTCATTGAACTTTCGCAGGCACACGAGCCGCACACGCATACCCGTCAGCCCGCATCCCGCGCTTCTTTAGTCACCTGCGATAAATCTGAAGACCTTCCTGCCTTCTATTCTAGTTACACAACACACCATATGACGGTCGGGACGGTAAAAATGTCATCCGGTATATGAAATATTTCTTTAGAAATCAGTAGCATTTTTTGTAAGTAGGCTTATTTCGATCTGATCGTACAATCCGATACAACTTTGTGAGATCCGTTAGGAATGGTGATAATATCCTTCTTAACTAGTACAGGATGCAGATGATCTTTGCCGTACTGTATTGTATTGCATAGCTTTATTTTTTTTTTATCAATAACTCCTTGAAAAAAAATTCTGATACACTATTTTTGGAACAGTAAAATTATTATTTTTGGGGAATAAAAAAATATTAATATTTTATGATTAGGACTAATAGGCTAACTTTTACTTTAGATTTTGTATCAACCTGTACTAAAGAGCAAAATATTACTTCGAATATATTCTAAATTCGTATTCGGTGGCAGCCCTACACTCCAGTGCAACCACAGTACAACAGAAGCCACACTCATACATAAAGCATAAGGTTTGTGTTAGAGTTGAACGTAGCCTAAGGCACCCGTCCCACTGCCCGGCGTTGTACGAGAAGCGAGTAGAGCTGGCAACTAAAAACGAGTTACGAGTTGCAACGAGCAGCGACTGCGCGACACTGACGAGAAATTACTAGCTAGTATGAGTATGTATCAAGCTTGAGTCTCTCAGTGAGCGAGTTTCGCTAAGCGAGTACTGTCATTGATATCTCTTTTCGCTACGACAAAGGAGTACTCACCGGCGGCGGTAGTGTGAACAGTCAGCGATAGCTTAGTATCCTACTAATATTATAAATGTGAAACGTATGTTTGGATGTTTGTCACTCAATCGCGCAAAACGGCGGAACGGATTTGGATGACATTTGGCTTGCAGATACATGTTTTATAACCTGGATTAACACATAGGTAACTTTTTATCCCTGTCCTACGTTCCCGGGGGAAATTGTAGACCTCCTCGCAGGCGAAGCCGCTGGCAAAAACTAGTCTCATATACGTACAAGGGACCTACAATATCTTGAGCGAGACAATCGTTTATAGTCGCATTTTCGTCGATGGTGGAACAGCTGCCTAAAGCATAAGTTTTGTGTATAGGGTTGAACGCAGCCATATTGTGCTACTCGTTTTATATGAATGAGATTATGAGACCGCTTTACGGTTCTGTAAATCCATTTTACCGACGTGTCTTTATGTTGAAAACGTCATATTTTTTAATGAGAAACATAAATAATCTTTGTAGGAACGTAAATATTATTTACAAGCGCACTAAAACAATGAGGTTTATTTTCCACGAATTTTACTTTACTGTTTTATTCTTGCTCTTTCTATTTCTACTGTGTTACATTGTTTCATATTTTAAAAGAGTGGGTGACTACTTACCTATATTTTGTTCATGAATCTTGGAAATAAAAATGATAACTAAAGTTTCTACTCTCAGTCCTATGGGCACATGGTGGTACCAACACAAAAAAAATACAATCCATTTCCTTGTTTTTTACATTAGCACGTTGTAAATCATGATTTTGTATGTTGTGTTATGTCTTTTGAGGGTACTAAATAAACAAATGTATCTATCTATCTACCTGTAAACCAGCACCTATCGGTAGAACCGTAGCTCAGTCACTCGCTGAACAGTAGGTCCAACGTGCTAATCGTATGGAAGACATCACCACTTCTCCCGTATCTTCAGCTCTTTAAAATATCAGGGATATTGACGCGCAAACTATAACCACGAATTTAGCACATGAATCTAGACGGAGAGAAATTTCTGCGCTAGAAAGCGTAAAAATTTTTCGCCGGTTTTCAAAAAGAGTTTGCTTTTGTTTCATAGAAAAGTGCAATACCGTCAATAATGCGGTTGAAATAATATGGAAGAGCTATTTTTTTAAATAACCGCCGAAAAAATTCGCATGTTGTTCAGATTCATGTAGGTACTGAATCAATGGCAAGATCGTACGCGATGATGTCCTTCATGTCCTGTATATTTATTGGCGTATAAACCCCACAACATCATATGCCAATTTTTTCCCGTGGATAGCGTAAGAGGCGACTATGGGACTTACTAGAGTACCTATGGGCAGCAGCATTTTCTATTTTACCACCATACTGCGGTCGTCAACCCGCCTGCCAAGCGTAGCGATTTTGACAAACCCAGGAGGGATTTGCTGCCCATTCTCTAGTTAGTCCCTTAGTCGCCTCTTACCACCCATGGGAAGAAGTGGAATGATGATATTCTTTAATTTGGTCTATATTCAGCAGTGGACGTCTTTGGGCTGAAATAATGATATAAACCCACTTACCCACAAACCAGCATCTCTTGGTCCCGAATCCAGGCTTGATAATATGGTTGGGTAGGTCACTGAACTGCATGGCAGCCGTAATTCCCGTCAGGATGAGAGGCACGCCCCACGCGTACAGCCCGTACAGCAGAAACCGTCGCTTGTCCCTCCGCTTGTTGGTACTGCCGCCGCGGTAGCCACTGTTATTGTTAATAAAGTTTTTATAAGATCTGCAATTGAAAGGAGGCTTTTTTTTTGTGTGGAAAATCACCAAATGACGTCTCCCGCGCTAGGCGGAGCGGGAGGGCGTGTCAGACATTGACTGACTAACCACCCGTGTTCCTTCAGTTGCCTATATGCCGGGGTCACGGTAACTCTTTCGAACAAATCTCGTGACTCTGGCAGAATTGAAAGGAGGCTGAGGTTTATACCTCAGCAGATAACCGTGAACATGGCATGATGGACCGATTCGACCTGTCACAATAGTGATAGACAGGAAAAGAGCTCTAAAAATTTGTAGGAGATGATATTCTGCTTGAAAAATATATCAATAGACAAAGTTGTGATATCAATAGTACTACCAAACTTCAAAGAGATTAGCAGTTCATAATAACGCTATGAAATGAACAGCTTCTATTACTAACCTATTGCAGTAACTTCTGAATATAATGATGATTGATGATATCTACATTATTCTCCATACATTTATTAATGACTTTATCAATCCTGAATTTCATTGGATGTGAATGCCAACTTGGAGTTATATTTTAGACCCTACTTAACAATGAAAATCATTATTTTCAAACGGATGATAATAGTACATTATGGTACAAGTGTGTAATGTTGGTGATTACCGCTGAGGCGCCATTGAGACCCGAGCCGTCAGGTGAGGGTCTTAAGAGAGCCGAGGACGGTAATCATCAATACACACGTGTATCATACGACGTTTTTCAACACACTTGCGAGGAAAAAACAAATATGTATTGCATAAATCGTTTAATTATTAAAACAATTGGTGAATGTACAATTTTCAAAACGATATTGGATTGGATACAAACAAAATATGAAAATTAGGGGAAAATTGGGAAATGGCGCGCAATTTTTTTTTTTTGCACGCGCCAAATGTAAGTTGATTGATTACAGCCATACAGCCTACTTCAAAATGATAATTTTTGTGATAAAATGCAAATATTTTATAAGAAATTATTGTGAATTATAAATAATTTGATAATAATAAATGTTTTTTCGTCTTAATTAGGGACACATTTATTTATTTCAAAAATGTAAATAGATTTTCGGTGGCATAAAACCTCTTTGTTGTTACAAAAAAAAAAAAAAAAACTGTATTACCCGGTTAAATTGAAAATGCTCTGTTTACTCGCATATAATTTGCAGTTAGGTACTAACTTAACTTTGTAGGGATCATTCTATTATGCACTAGTGTGTAATATTATTATGCACGTGTATGTTATAGTTCGGTTTATGGCCCTAAGAACGATATAATAAGGCTCACTTTACGAGCAAGTGTGTTGAAAAATATAATATACCTACATTGTATGTATACAAGTCAAGCGGGGTTTGTCCTAATTTCTACTCTAAACAATTTTGCCAATTTCAATACATTTTCGACCACATTTACCTCAATTTATTAAAGCCACTCTCTTCATAACGTGTCCCGGATATAAATGATGGCTCTGACTCGAATTTATTGAGCCTTTTGAATTACATTAACTTAGTTATGTAAAACACAAATTCGGTTTCAGTTTCAGCGATTTAAATAAATAGAGAAAGGATATATTTTAAATACCTACCTTAAAAGCTAGCTTTTAAAATGTTTTAATAAATAAACGTTATAAATTATGTTCTATTTCGCAACAAAACATTTTTACTTTTATTCTACAACAAAGTAATGTCATTATAGCATTTCTACTGTTTGCTACGCCGCTCGTAGCAGTCTTGCTACGACACGTAGCTCTTAAGTTGAAGGCAGCTATAACTTTCTCGTAGCGTGTAGCTGTTTTGTAGCACCTTAATTTATCAACACAATTTTTACCTCGTGGTAAAACCGAAGCTTGATATTTATGTACATTTTCTTAATGCATATTATGTACAGTCTTCAATAAAAAATATTGTATCCTACCATTTTCCTTATTGTTTTGAGTGCATTGACGTCTTTTCTTGATGAGTAATAATATTTACAGGAAAAATATAATGTCCTTATATTATTTACAGTCATGTATGTACAAGTATTAGCACCTTACCTTTGCGACTGTTGAGCTAAAGTCCCAACTCTTCAATAGGAAGCATTAGAAACATAATTAAAATATGAATACTTATGTAATAATTTTATATACACGTATGTAATACCAGATATTATAGGCAGTGAATTTTAATAGGATTTATTATATTGCTACATCAAACATTATCGCTCCACATTTTACTTTTTAGTGCCATTATGTCATGTGGATTGCACTTAAAGTTTATGGCCATAAAACGGCCTTCAAAGATAAAAGAGATAATTCATAATGTTAGATTAAAGTAATGAAACACTTCGGACATGATTGTAGCGATAGAATCACGCTCCACTTTGAAATAAATAATAATTTAGGTGATAACATTGAGTTGTAATGTTGTATTCAGAAAGCTCGACCATGAGGTCAGTAAATAATCATGCATTAAATAATAAAGTTGGCAAGTATTACAAAGCTGTAAATATCTGTGTATTGAGAACAGCAAAAGAATAAATAATTTGATAGATTATAGACACTACTTTGTGAAACCAGATTATGATAATCGAAAATCCCCAAGGGTCATTCAACATGGTGGACTATATTGGACACTAACGATGACATACTGCCGTAATAAACTCAAAAATATCCAATAACCATTATCGTAAATAACCTTACAAGTAACTACTGCGGAAGAATTGCTACAAACTAACTACGTCAACAGTTTAAAAGTTAACAAACATAAAATTACTACAGAGCGGTAAAAATAACCGTGACTAGTTTTGTATAGCTAACTACTACTTACCTAATGCATATTTATATTTCTACGTATTCAAGAAACTACATCGCTAATACGTGTGCTTTTACAATTAAAACTATTTATAACTTATGTTGTGATAGAATGCTGATTCGTAACCAAACTATAACTAAATCAAATATTACAAAAATAAATATTAGAAAAAAAGAATGTCTGGCAACAAATTAAAATGAAATATGAATAGTTATCTAAATGATGTGGTTACGACAATCTGAAATCACTTCTGAATTACTTTCCAGGATTGAAAACATGTTTTATTTATATCAAAAGACTCCACGTTTACCTCAACTGCAAGCTTGAAATTCGAATGCTCGAAAATTGGCGCAGAACAAAAACTAAATAAAATGCAGTTTAAAATCGATCTATTTCTCCTCGCTTACTTGTCGGCATTCTAGGTTTTACCAGACTAGATATTTAGCCATGGTTTCTCGGAAACTCAACGCCCGACTACAAATTTTAAATAATGTGCAACAAAGTCAGAGAAAACTATACATAGTTGCCTTGAGCTCGCTTCAAAGTGAGAAACTTTTAACAACACATTTTTAACATTCGACAGCTGAATGAAAACCTGGATCGAATGATTATTTAATTTTACAATGAAAAGCGAAATGGAAAACTAAGAATCTTATTTAATTTACGTTACTAACTCTTACGTCGGAATAAAAAACAAAACTTTTTAAATGAAATATCTAGTCTACTCCAAATATCAGTGTAATAAGAATGCAACAACTTACTAGCGTAATAAACGATGCATTCTAAACGATTTCTACAAAATGTTTACTCACTCTGCGCTGTTTAAACTTCCTTTATAACTAAGTTGACTGACCTCTACTCTATAATTGAATGATAGTATTCTTATGAAACCACCTCGTCTGAAATATCAAAACGGACTACTGAGAGTAGGAAACAAACGTACAGAATAATACTGCACTTCAATCTTCTTTTAAAATGACTTTTACGATGGAGAAAGATTTCAACCATTCCGTGATAATTTAACATCCTGTCCAGTCCTATTAAACGGTAATAAACGTCAGTAAAACTGTACCATAAACAACGATTAGCGTCAATCCATATCAACGTTACTCGATAATGCATTGTAATCTAATATGACAGTTTAATAGCTGCCATATCAAGTGGTACTTTTAACTCTTTGACTGCAATACTTACACCTGTAATAGGCCGTTGGTATCTCGACCGTTTGAATTTCGAATGCTGACTGACTTTACGTCAGTGTTTGTCGACAATATCTCTATGAAATACAGTAGAACACCGATTACCCGTACGCCGATTAACCGAATCGCCAATTATCTGAATCGGTCCTAAGCGTGTATGTACCTCTATTATTGTTGTGAATTTTTATACTTTGTATTTTTGTTAAGGCCTGATGGGGTTACAACTTACTCTGATCGAGATGTTCAAGTGAGCGTTAGGCGCTCCACCCACTGCGCCGCGCCCCGTTGCGTAGCGCGGGATGGCAGATTTTACCATTGTATGCAAGTATCTCAATTTATATAGAAATCACGCCTAGCATAATACACTGCCGACGCGGAAATGCGCGGGAAGGCGCCCCGTGCGTTATACATCGCTCCGCGCACCGCGGCGGAACGCATCTTCAGTGAGTGAACCACCTTATTGTAGAACTGTGTTTGTTAAATTTAAGTTTATTCTATGTGTGACAGCCCGTTTTTCTTTATTATCAGTCTATGGCCGATTATCCGAATTTTCGATTGTCCGAATCGACCCCGGTCCCAATTAATTCGGATAGTCGGCGTTCTACTGTAATGTTAAAATGCGTGTTATTGACGAGTCGTGTTCTCTTAATTACAACATTGAACTGGCAGTGTTAACATCGATCGTTAATCACCACAAAATTAATAAATACGCGGTCCATTTCATGCGATACGCTATACAAAGTTCACGTTACCATGCTATGGGAATTTCAGGCGACGAATATTCAGTAGGTACATATTCACATTTCGCTCGTAATGTCTAGAAGACATTGTCTAGTTTTCTTGAGACGCGAAAAATAAAATAAGAAGCTTTGAAGTCGTCACCGCAGTTTTTAATCATACGTAAAAGGTTTTTCGGCTTCACAAAATAATATAAGACGGAACCAATTTAGCTGGATTGAAGTAAGACTAGACATGTAGCCTTCATGGTCAAATAAAGATTGCAAGAATGTTCAAATAAATTAAGGCAAATCGGCCAGTACCCTGAATTTGGGATTTCTTATTTTTATCCATATTCCCAGATGTTTAACATCTGATGTTATATTCATTTCCTGTTCTTTGTCCCACACTCTGTGTAAGTTAAAGCAGGAAAGGAATACTCTAGACTGGCAATATTTCGCATTAAATCCGACTGGAATTACGTCGACTCACTGAGTCGACTTACGGATGCATATTTTTTGACGTTGTCTCAATGAGTCGTAGTTACGGCCGAGGGGATTAATTTCACATGAGCTTCAAATACAGCGTACCATGAAGTAGACCTACCATACTCCTTAACTCTGTGATTCAACATAAACGAGCATTATCTAGCGTAACCAGCGGTTGCAGCGCACGAATTGCATGCCATTACAGACATCGACCATAGTAAGCTATAGGATATGGACCTACAGGTGGCTGGCGCAACCCGGCACACACGGCGTGGCTGATCTGCAATCCAAGGGATACGTCAATTTTATTAATTGTTGTCAATTTTTCTATCTAATTTTGTGTACTGTACATTTTATTATTATCATTTACCAATGTACCCAG
The DNA here is from genome assembly GCA_932294355.1 of Aporophyla lueneburgensis. Classification (NCBI taxonomy): domain Eukaryota; kingdom Metazoa; phylum Arthropoda; class Insecta; order Lepidoptera; family Noctuidae; genus Aporophyla; species Aporophyla lueneburgensis. The sequence continues at coordinate 10,252,298 of OW028744.1, forward strand.
TAACAGGGTTGTGTAGTTCAGATAGTAAGTCGCTCTTTTTAAAATACTGGTATTCAGCTGCATCAGGTTTAACTGAGAGCTGAACCTAACATAGTAGGGGAAAAGCTAAGCAAGTAATGATGATAATGTAACAATGTCATGTATAATGTAGGTGTCACATTTTTAAGTGTATCGTGTCTCTAACTTCAAATTAATTTCGGTCTTGAAATAAATTAATCGTTTAAAACTTTATAATTGTTTAGCTCAAAGTTGTGTAGGTAGTTGTTTCCGAAATTGCTATTGACAGTGTCGAGAAGTTGCACGAAGACACACAGTGTACAAAAGGGCTTAAACTTAATTGAAAGGGGAATCGACTCATTGAAGTTTTATGACGTTATTAATTGCTGGCTCTCTCGTATCAGCACGAATTGTACCTATAAATCTTTCTAAATAGCTCTTCTATAAAATAATATCAACTGATCAAGGAACAATTACCGTAATTAGGTACCGTAAGAAAAATATTTGTTGGCAAATCGACGTCAATTATAATTATCTGTGTTATAGCCAATTCAAATAACTGTCAGTTCAGTTCAGTTGTGATTTGAATATAAATAAATGAACATTTATTTCACAATATATCTACTGGCAATTTAATTGGATATTAAATTTGATTACTAATTCATTTTCCTGACTTTACATACCTAATAGTTGCGCAGCAATGGTTAGCTTTTGTGTACCCAATCCTTAAATCTATGTTACAAGCTGTCAGATATCAGGTAACCTTAATATCATGATAAAAGAGAACCACTCCAATAGAGGGGGTATAGCGGAAAGATTACCAACATGTTATCAGCAATGTAACATTATAACCATCAAATGGCACTTTTTCGGTATCAATCCGTTCCCTTAATAATACAGGAACGGATTTTGTCCAATTTGAGAAAAAGGAGTAAACAGATAAAAATCGCGCGACTGATACAATAATGAGAATTTATTTGTCAACTACCATTTTAGAAATAAAATGTCATCGATATAGGTGACTTTGTGACTAAATAGAACTTAAAACCATTTTTTTTTTTTATTAATACCGCCCAAAATCTAGTCGCAGTTTCATCTCGGCGACAATCAAATGTCAAAAAGTTCTCGAAAATGCAAGGAAACTCGAGGTATTTTTGACAGATTGAGACTAGGTGAGACTTTGAACATTCATAAAATTATGAGAATTGCCTCTTCAATCTCAGTCTCGATTTGACAAATATATTATACCTCGAGTTTCGATACATTTTGACAAGTTTTTAACATTCGATTATCGCCGAGATGAGACTGCGACGACATTTAGAAACGTTTTTAATAACGAGAGTTGGGTCTATAATATAAAAAGAGAGGAGGATATAATAGCGATATAATTGCTACGAATATTTCTACGTATTTTACCAACACATATGTAGGTAAGTATGGTTTGGTAGAATGTAGGTATGTAATAAAATATGATGTGTCGGTCGGATCTCATCCCAATGATGATTGATGGAGTATCTTTTATTACAGTTCATTGTCATTGAAACATGATGTATGACGTACATCTTCCCGTCTCATTAGCACAAGGAAAATCAATGAAACTACTTTTTGAAAATTAATTAAGTAAATTACCTTGTTATTAGAAAAAAGAGGATAAATAATACTTATTCCTTCTTGCAGGAATCTCCTTATTGTTATAAATACGGAATGTTTGTTTTAAATACTAGTGCAGTATGTTCTTTGTTCTGGTGGCTCGTATGGTATGGTGGATCAATAAAACCAATTACCTATGCGACAGGCGGTGTGACTAGAAAATGCGACAACACATAGAAGTTTCTTAGCAAAAATCAGAATAAAATATAGTATCTGAATAGTTGTATTTACAAAGATATTTTTACAGACCTCAAAAAAGAAAAGGTCTTGTCGTAGTTGAAAATGAAAATGTGCATTATTAACACCCAAAATATCTCACAAATGTGTTCTGTGCCAACTGTGACTTAGAGTTCCATAAAACATCGTAATAACTAGTAGGTAATAAGTAAACGTAAGTATTGTAAAATATTACTACTTAAAAACCCACTATCAATTTACGTTGTTTAAAAAAAGAATACCGCGTGGGCGCGGGACAGCACCACGAATCTAACCGAACAATTGCACATTGGTTATCTTGTTCCAAAATTTTGTATACCTACGTGCATTTCCCACGCGATATGAAACCTGCCCGAGGTTTGCGGTAGATATCCGCCGGCTGGTTTTATCGTATTGTTCACATATCTATTGTCGATTTGATAATATGATGAAACTCCTACTTTGTTTTCTCAGATGTTGATGTGAGTTACAGGCAAAATATTGACAGTGAAATATTGAATCTTTTAGTGCTAAACCACAATTTTTATTCACAGCGCGAACGGATTTTTCTGTATGTAAAATAGAATACCTATACTATTATCGCATAAGTGTAATGTAATAGTAAAAAGCGAATCTATTTACCTGAAAGTCCTCCATATATCGAAACACATGACGTTGAGCCAGAAGAAACTCGTTTGGAATGCGTAGTAAACGATGAACGCTGAAAAATATAAATAAACGTAAAAAACAAAGTTAAGAAACCACATTGCTGAGAGGAAATCATCCGGCGTCAATACACAAAAGATAAAAAGAAACATAACAAACTATAACAACGTTACGCAGGTATTAAAAGATAATAAATAAAAGGTGTGAAAATCTCTTTAATTGAAATGTGGGTCAATTACTTCGCAGTATAAATGGACAGACGCTTTGGGCATGAGAAGGAAAACAAATATTAAAATTGCGACACAAAATCTTAAAGATATAGATACCTAACTAGAGCAAGGGCAAGGAGTCTCTCCACCTGAGATATCCATACTAAAAAACCGTATTGTTCATCATAGCCAAACGCAAATTGAATTACACCATTTTCCCTATCCGTATTCGTTCTGAAGCTGCATGTGGGTGGATCTGACTTTTGTGTGCCATGAAAGACACCTACGACAGGAAACCCTAATGTGAACCTGTGAGAACAATTCCCTTTTGATCACCATTGTGCCGTATTGTTAATTACGAGCAATTAATCAAGTTGGTTTGATGTGCTTTTGTTCTTACACAATCTCTGCATGGTTCATTACGAACAAAAAGATTGAGAGCGACTTAACGAATCATCTGTACGTTTTTCAAAACAGCTCTTTCATCATTCGTGGCAGTGGTTACGTAAAAACTTGAACCCGAATTCTGTAGAAATACTGCATGTGCTGCTGGAATAATGACATATTGACATGGCATAGTATACTGTGGTAGTGTGGTATAGCTTTTACAAATTGCATTGGAAGAGAAACATCTGGCCACATACCGCGCTGTTTTTTCTTTCATTGGAAAATCAATGGGAAGATAAATATTGCAATATCGTGTAGATTTTCCGCAGTTACCGAGAAGTGGTAGGCGATTGACACGCCCGTCGACGAACGATCCGAGCCGTCTGCACTCTGCAGTTAGGAATAAATACACAGTATAAGCTATGCATTTTTTTTAGGTCTAAGAATATTTAGAGTCATTTTATTTGTATGCCTTTTGAAACTAAACCTTTATAAATAGAGGTCTGGTTTACTTAGTCAACCTTTCTGAGGACTTCATCTATTTAAATTCAATGAACTTCGCCACCCACGTCACGCCCGCGTAGATAATTAAGGTATTCGTCGCCTGAACACAAACAAAATAACGGAGCAATTACTCACATATGTATTGGTTTATCGCAGTAATATTGAAAATAACGATCAAGTTTATTCATAAATTAGTTCGTATTCATTGAAATATCCGGCCAGTCATTTATTCTGCGGTCACATACCTATACCAAGTGTGTGTAGGTATGAGTCACATCAAAATTTTATATTATTGTGTTTTGTTGTGTATTAATTGAGCAGACATTTTAGGTATAAGTATAGTTCTTATAATCAGTACCAAATAGTAATTAGTTCTAAAAATAAACTGTCACACTTTTTCTTATAGACTGATAATATAATTTAAGTGCCTAATGCTGCTATGGAAAGTATATCAGTTGTGATGGTTTTACGGATTTGTATTTCATTCTATATCAAATGTCGATTCGACAAAGATAGAACGTACCTAATCGATTTGCAATAGACATTGATGTCTCTATCGCTCTGTTTAAACAACGGTTGATAAGTTTGAGAGTAGTAGTGATTCGCGGATTCTGGCGCAAGCGCCAGAGCCCGCGCTTGCGCCAGAGCCCGCGAATCTGTAGCACCCATCGTAAAAAAAAAAAAAAAAAAAAAAAAAAAAAAAAAAAAAAAAAAAAAGGTTTTGGTGTGCTCTGATCTCAAATCTGTGGTCCATTTTAGCGTAGGATGCGTGGTTCTGGAGTTATGCAAATCAATTAACTGTTATCTCATTGATTTCCGGTGGTCCTGCACCCTCATTAGCATTCCATTGTTCGCCTAATCCTTTTATCTATTATACTTCGAACACCTCATTACGTTGCGCCAGAACCCACGAATCTGTTGCCCTACGGTTGATTTGGCGTTCTTATCTATTACTCATTGTATGTCTGCTTTTCTATGTCATCAATAAAACACATTCATTTTTATTTCAATATTTTATTACTTTTTTCTACAAAATATGAGCGGAAGATCTCATCCACAAAAATATCATTGTGCAGTGTGTTCCCTGTAAATATGTTCGTAAAACTATGCATTGAACATCCCTGAAACTTAAATAGCAAATACATTAAGCAATATTCACCACAAACTGAAGTCCAATCATTCTGAATCCTATCAACATTCCAGTCCCATCTCTTACAATTCCTTTTCAAAAACTGGAGATGATATCGCTCAGGTGTTCGTCCATATGAATCAAAATATTGACCGATACCATTCGTATCGATATGTACAGCTACCCAGTGTGAACCTGGTTTATCATCCGCATCCAAATTGCATATTATATACGTTGGTACATGTGTATACATAGGTAGTCTATTAGCAGCATAAACATTATTTTCTAGACTGGGATGAATCTTTTTCATATGTTTTTGTAATTCTAGTGTATCCATGATATTACTGTTATTAGCAGATTATTACAGTACCAATCTATTCAATGGTTGTCATAGGAATGTTCAATTATAGTGATTTGTAAATATTAAATCGCATTCTTTGTGGGAGTCACAAAGCTTAGGATTATCATTTTGCTGCAGCTAATTTAAAGTTTGTTATATGGGTCTGATTATATTAAATAAAACACTTTGAGTACATAGACATTTTTAATTAACTGATCAACACAATAATTATTAAATAAATAAATTAAATACAGACATATTATTATCAAAATACCATTTTCTAATACACACAGCATTATTCAATGCACAATTCAATTTATGGTTCACACAATTAAAATCAGTTTTATTTTTACAGAACTTTTTTTTTAATGTCGCAAAATTAGGACATCCCTTCTCACCTATGTCAATCACTTCACAGTTTGCACATAACTCTTTAATCCACGTAATCTTTTCCAAACCCTTTGTCATAATTTTTTTATTTTCTAAATATGGTAAAATAACACGTTTAAACTCTTTGTAGTCTATGTAGCCTTCACTCCAGTAAATTCCTCGATTTCTTTCTAACCATCTCACCTGCTTTTTTTCTTCTAGTGTTAGGTAATGGAATGAATATGGTGGTTTCACCAAGAACGTCTGTGTATGATCATGACTCGCAATGGCCAATTCTTTGATAATAAAATGATTTAAAGAATCTTTAAATCCTTGATAGTATATTGCATACAATTTGTTTTATTTAATTTTATAATGTTATCTTTAGTTACACACACACAAAATGCATTAAACATAACACATATATCTAAAACACAACACACATTATAATCCTAACTACTATAGTCTACAGTAACATTTCTATTTTTATCTATTTCAATAATATTATCAAACTCAGCATAAACAATACAGTTAATTGTTTGTATTAGTGAGGATTCAAATCGTACTTCTAATCTTACACTACCATGCTTTATGAGATTCCAATGGGCTGATGAGTTAGCTGATAAATCAGGAGTTAAATCAAATGCTAAAAGACAGTAACCTTTGGCATACTGTTCACGAGAGATTGCATTTCCTTCATTAAGAAAGTGAATACCAGTCCCCGAGAATAGAGTATGATATGCTGATGTAAATATATTATTATTAAAAGATGGTTGCAAAGCTTTGGAAGGTATTTGTTGACCATCAATATATAAGCTGAAAGAGTTAATACCATAGTTTTCAAAGTTAAATGGATTTTTAGTAAGTGAACCATTAAATGCAGAATTATTCACAAAACCAATAATACATCTTTTGGGTACCTGTCCTAAGAATATATTATCAAGAGTTTTTCCTTGAACACCCGATGCAATTGTTAAAACTTTAACTTCAGCACGAGTAATAGGATATTTAGCAGTGGTAGAAGCTAAAACTTTCTGATGTGCGAGTAATACACTTGGATTAATTCGTGCTCTTCGAACAATAAGAGTTGCGTCCGTAATGCAAACTTTAAACTTTACATCATTTGACCCAGCAATTAAATTAAAACTCTCTCTTGACCGAACTAATTTTACACTCATTTCAACGCCATTAATTAAAAATTTATCTTGATTGAAAATGTCACCATGAAGATGACCAATCATTTCTATTTCCCTGCTTTCATTAACTAATTCCTGTCTTTTAACAAATCCTATGTTTTTACCATCTGTGGAATCCATTTTTCCTGCTGTATCATCATACCAAAGACTACAAGTAAGATGAGATTGTTTAGCAGCAGGAGCATAGTTTAAAAGGGTTTCCATGTATGCTCGATAGGCATAGGTATTATTAGGTGGTGATACAAGTTTTTGGTTTAAATAAACATCGAGTTGACTAAAAAGTGAATGCAACCAATTATTTACAGGTGCTACTGCTGTAGCTGATATCAAGTTTGTTGAATCTTGATTTAATACTTTTGCCTTTATGTGGAGTAATGTATGAGACAAATCTATGTAGTCATCGCCTGTTCCAGGAACTTGAAACTCGATAGGTCCATCATCAGCAAGAGATGAAATTGGTTTATAGTGAATCCACAATCCATTTTCAATGCTTGTTTGTGTAGACGGTAATGCAAACAAATCTAATTCTGACTTAACGCACTCACAAGAATGATTATGAAGGAAAGACATACTTAATTTGAAAATATATCTTTGATGTTTTTTGGTTTTAGACCAAGTTTTTTCGTAGCTTTCACTTTAGCTGTTAGTGGTGGAATGAACGAGGCCAATCGTTTTCTTTTACTTATATACCCAGATCCTGTCATGTTAAATCGATCAATTTTGTCATCAGCCTTTCGTTTTAAGTTTGTACTAACTTGCTTTAGACGATCTTTTATTGAGGCTTCCATAGGACGGGCTTGAACCATATCCGATAAAAGTCCTACTCCAGCGTTTAATGCCTCCTTACCAACCACTCGAGCACCACTTGAAAGTAAAGGTAAAACTGATCTAAATAACCCTCCTAAGAAGCTCCCAATACCATGACCGCGTTGGTATGGTGAACCCTTATAAATTACTCCAACTCCTGATCCAGCTTGATGTGAATAATAATTTTCATATGGACATTTATGATGATCATGAGGAGAATACATTATTATAATTTGCGGAAATGTAGTTTAACACACACGGTTCCAAACTGGAATGGTATTTTTTGTCCTGTGCTCGATCTTATATCTATTTCCAGCGTATCGAACTCTCTTCGCATAACAGGTAAGTAGTGAGGTGGAGAGAAAATGTACATTTTATTCGCACCATAAATGTATTTTGAAGGATCTAATGAAATGACTCTTAATAGTGGAGTCATAACATCACCCACAATCTGAGGATCGATAATGTCGCAATATAGAAATAGTTGAGATGGTAACCCTAAGTGTAAATTAGCAGGACACTTCCCAAAATTTCTGTCTAGGAGATTTGTATTTGGTTCATAACCTAGTTGTAAACTTAATTTGGGTGATAATGTTACGGATGTTATATTTTTATCCAAAACAGAAATAGACACAAATTTTGTTATTTCATCATAACGAAATTTCAAGCTCTCTCTGATACCATTTAACGCTCTTAAAATATGTTCAACGTTATCGTAGTTGGTAGCGGGAATATGTTTTTTGTAGTACACTGTTGATGGTTTATCTTCATTAGGCATTAACATGGTTTTTGTGATGTATACAACATTTTCATGATCTTGAACAGTAAACATGGTGCATGGATATTGAAACTCGACAACTCCAACCGCCCATTCACCTTCTAATTTCATAGCTTTTGGTAATTTTGTTGAAAAATTTGTGGTCTTGTTATCAGGAAAGTATTCCATTGAACTATTGCTGAGCAAAGTTAAATAAAAACTTTCTTTATTCATATTTCTTTTAAACTAGAAGCTAAAATCCAACTGTTAAATTTATCTGGATAACCTTTCCACTTCACTAATACTTCTTTTCTGTTACCCGAATAACGAGTGCCAATTATTTTATCTATTTTATATTGTGAGGTGGGGTTGTAAGTGACCTTCTGTAATTCTCTTTCATAAAAAGTACCAACTATTGGTTCATTTTGTAAATCTGTTATTGTATAAACAACCCATGGAGATCTATCAATTATTGAAGATATAATAAATATTTCATCACTCCAATTTGATTCATATCCTTTTTGGAAAACATGTTTATATTTAGTTATTCGAACATAATCACCCACGTTGAAATTTGGTTTTGGATTTTCTAGAGAAAGTTTGTTTGACCCTCTATCATAAAGATTAGTCCAAACTGTCATAATATTGTTGGAACTTACATCACATGGGCACATCTTAATACTCGAGTGAATGCTGTGATTATAAGAGTATATTAAATCTTGTAAAACATCTATATATCTATAAGTATTATTATGAGTGAAATAACGCCACATTTTCATTTTTAGAGTTCTTTGAAATCGTTCAACAATACTAGCCTTAATATCAGGATTGTTAGTGGTATAGTAATTTATCTTTTTGGATTTAAAGTATTTTTGTACATCTTTTGAAACAAATTCTGTACCTTTATCAGATTGTATGTGAGTAGGTGTTGTATTACTTTCAGTAAATATACTTTCAAAACATTCTTTAGTTGTTTCTGAGTTTTTCTTTTTCATTGGTCTTGCAAAAGCATATTTACTAAATACATCAATAACACAAAGTATGTAGTTGAAACCATCATTATATTGAGAATAAGTTCGCATATCACTTAAATCAGCTTGCCACAGCTCATTAATATTTGATAGAATGTACTTATTACGCGGGAATTTTTTCCGAATGGGTTTATGTAATGTATATGTTTCTTGTGATTGTAACCATTCCTTTGCTTGCTTTTTATCCATTATACCCTTCATAGCTTTTGATAATTTATCAATACTACCAAAACCAGCGGGGTTAGATGGATCATAATAAATCCTGTTAATTTCTTCTAGTACGGGGTCCATTTTTCCCAATCGATCTTTTTATGTATTTTAGTTATAGATCTTTTATCTCCACTGCTCGGTGTAGAAAACTCTTGAACTTCAATCTCAGAGGTTTTGTTCAGATCTTTTACTTGAAGTTGGTTAATAAACTCACATCTCTTTGGATTTCCAATATAAGTAAGTGGTACTTTAATATCTTTTAATGCTTTAGCAAATCTATCCCACCCTATCGGATCACTTTTTTTTAAGGGTCTAAGTGAATCATTTATTAAATCAACAATATTACTTCCTGGAATTTTTTCATTATCAATTATGACTGTGCCTTCATTATCCCAACGTATTTTACTTTTACTTGTTCCAATTAAGTTTAATAATGACTCACCTTTTTTATTATAAGTTTTTGGTATTAAACTGAGTATTTGTGTTGATGAATACAGTGGATTTGCCTCACTTTCTATACTTTTAATAGATCCTTTCTCCTCCAACAAAGATTCAGCATCAACTGAACTTTTTAGATCTCTATCTTTATTTTTAAAACCAATTTTAGACCCATTTGAATCTTCATTAGATGTATCAGAATAAATTGGTAATCTGAGTGGTTGACGATCCTCTTCGGTAAAGTGAAGGTATCTTTGTAGTGTTTGTAAATATAACATCCACTTCTTTCGGTCTTCCGTCTTACTATTCATAATATTTTGCATTTCAATATCTAATCGAGACAAATTACTAGTAACCTTATTTTCTTGTTTTAATTTTTCAATCAATCCCGGTTCAATAAGTATCATTTTCTTAGCATTTTCCATGTTAACTGGCTAGTCCACTTACTAATCCACTCAATATTGCACCTAATATTATTGGTAAGAAAGCCCCTCCTTTTTGTATAATAATATTTTTTCTTAGTTTATGTTTACACTTATGCACCAGTTTACGGAGTATATTTTTGTGTTTATTCAATTTTTGTTTATCTTGATCTTTAAGAGGTATCTTTCCTTGTAAAACGTTATGAATACATTCACAAATACAATTTATTTCTTCTTCATCACACGTTTTAAGTAACGCTCTTTGATATTTTGGTTTAAGCGTATGCAAAGCGTTTAGCAAATGTTTATGCGTTGTGAGTCGACGATGCATCATTTAGAAATGATTTGAATTGTTTGATTCTTGGTGTATTTAAACTGCAAAGCGTTTAGCAAATGTTTATGCGTTGTGAGTCGACGATGTATCATTTAGAAATGATTTGAATTGTTTGATTCTTGGTGTATTTAAACTCTTTCGTGGGGACGTAGACTGTGCAGTAACCATTAAATGGGAATACATTTGTCTTGATACGACAAAAATCATTTGTATTCTGTTTTAAATCTACCATTAAATATCCATGCGCTTCTAAAGTTGCATCCCTGTAGGCGTCTTCAATGAATTTTGGGTTATCTGGTGACACTTGTCGTGCTAAATATCTTATTTGAGTTTTATCTCGAGGGTTTTTAAAATAAATTATATAACTTGAGTTTAAAGAAATGTCTCTTTGACCTTTACCTTGATGAAATAAATTTTGTGTTAAATAAAATACACTAAGATTCCTGTGATGACTACCTTTTGTAAATATATCCACAATTCTTCCATCAGACTCTCTCATTAGATCATCAATAATAATAAGGTGTGGGTTTTCACCATCAAACATATTAAGATTTGGAATTCCTTGATGATAGTTAACATTTGGTAAATTATTTAAAGCCTGCATTTCATCAAAGCACCATGTGATCTGATTAAAATCACAATTACATATTTCTTTAACTGATTTTATGAAATTTGTTACAAAATTTGACTTCCCACATCCACTTGGTCCTGCCACAATAGCAGTAAACGGATGGATAAAGTGAAACATTTCACACGTCTAGAGTTTTAAAGGGATGAAATAAAAATGAAAATTTTGGTGTAAAAATTAAATATATATATATATATTGCTAAAATTATATAAAACATGTAATTTGTGAAAAACAGAATGATCTGTATACTATTTCTAACACAATTAGTACTTATCAGAATTTCACAATCACCTCAACGTCAAATTTAAGCACACAAATAAAAACTACAATTATTTTACATTATTTACAATCAAACAATAAATTTTAAATATGTAATAAACTATTATATAACATTACAGTAATATCATGATTTTACAATCAGTACAACATTTGTATATACACACAGAAATAAAAGTAAAAAGTATTACACTTAGCGTAATTTATAATGTCCCCAAGCCAATGTATCAATGTTGTTGTTCATAATACATCGTTTGGTATCATTATATGATAAAGATGTTTTATTTATTTTTTGTGTAAAAATAGTGTGTTTGATTGACTTAAATCGAAGCATACTACAATATAATACATTTTTATTAAACAAACACGATTTGTAATTTTCCATATTCATTTTTTTGGTAACACTTTTGTTAACCCCTTTTGCCTTTGCTATAAATTTATCTTCTATTTCTAAGGCATACATTTTTGATCGCAACCCTACAAATTCCTTCAATACTTTACCATTATTCTCATCTTTAAAAAAACCTAACTTTTTTTTATTTATTTTTGGATATCCGTAAATATTATTTTCCGGGTAATCTGATGTATCGAAATAGTGAAGTAGATCTGGTTTTATATCCTCATAAAAATTGTCTGTAAAAATTTGATATATCAAACTATCGGTATCGGTGTACAATAACTTAATTTTATTATGAAACTTTTTAATCATGTAGTTATAATGAAATTCATACATAAGGGTCTTAGATATATCTAAAATACAAAATCCTAAATAAATCGGCTTATCATAAATTAATTTTGTTTTGTGTAATTGTATTGCAACTAAATGTTCTGAAAATATTGATAAACTATGGAATTCTGGTTTTGCAATCCAATCCTGAGCACCTAAAACTTTACCACGATTATCCCAGTGAGTTAGTAGTTTAACGTTTACTCTTTTTTCAATATTTTCCATAGTCTTACCGAAGACAGAATTGTTCATTAATTTAAAAAAGTCTTTTTCAAAGTTTGATGTAGCTAACGTTCTCAAACTAGTATTTAAGTCTATGTATTTCTTTAACCAAGAACTCTGTTTAAATTTTAAAATTCTATGTACTTTAATTAATTTAATCCCCATTTCAATGCATTGTTTTAAATTCCTGTAGTGAATGATGTATTTATTTTTATTATTTAAATTAGGAACTAATTTAGTTTCTTTAGTATTACCCACACATATGTTTTCAGGACATAACGGAAAGTCAGAATGCAAATTATGAAGTTCATCAGGATATTCCAAATCAACTTCTAAAACATAACCGAAATCAGAGTTATCCGACACATTATAATCTGTATTAGAATCTATCCATTCGAAACCACCAACAGGAAGAGATTGAGACATTGCCCAACCATATAAATTATTCGCATCAAAATATGTTAGATATGAATTAGGTTTTTCACTATCATAATCTTCCATGAATTTATTATTTGCTCTAGCAAAACGATTGCTACACTGAGATACACCCCCTCTAATACCAGCTTTAAAAAAAGCAATTTTGTCATAGTCCGTTAACAATTCTAATTCTATTTTGGTAAATTTTAACATTGCATCCCAACTTAAACCTGGGGCAGTATAGTAATGAGCAGGATCTAATCCATAAGTTTTAATACAAAGCTTTCTAAAGTTTTCGAATACATCAGTCAAAAGTAAAACATCAGTTTTTAAATATAAATTGGAATAATCAGACATACTACTACACTTAAAATGTTGCCAAATATCTTTTGCGTGATTATAATCATCATTTGAAATATTTGAATCTGTGAGTGAACTATAAAATTGGTGTTGATCAGGAAGTGATGGATGTTTCAAGCAATCACTATTACACATAAATTCATAAGGATAAATACCTTTCCGTCTTAAACGTGAAAAATCTTCATTATTAGGATAGTTCCTTTTTAGTTCTGTAAACTGATCATCATTAAGATTTTTAGCTAGTTGATCTAAACTACACGATAAAAATTTCAATGAATCTATGAATCTTAAACTTACTGGTTGATTATTTATTGTTAACTGTTTTGAAAATGATATGTATCGTTCTTTATTTTGTGGAATAACTTCAACTTTGTCATCATCGAGGTTTAATGCATGGATAATGAAATGAGCATCGTAATGACTGAGGTTATGTAAAAATATTGGAATATGACGAGGGGTTCTGTACTTAGAACTACACACTTGATGTGCAACACCCCTAAAACTGCCAGTGTGCCAATCAAAATCGTAAAAAAGATCTTCATTTAACTCAGTTTCACAAATATGACATATGTTTGAATTTGAAATTTTAATTTTATCTTCATCTGATAATGGAACGAGACATTTTTGGAAACTATTTTTTTTAAATATTGTTTTCACATCTTCACAAAGGCGATTCATAAACACTTGTGCACAGTTTGACCCACTATACGTCTCATATTTTGATAATCTGTTATCATATGAACATTTAATGTAATATCCAAAACTATACACTTCATGTTTTTGAATATTAATTGTACTAGGCTTGGATGGATCGTTACTACATGATTCTATTGGGTTCAAAAATGCCTCAAAGTCTGCATAAACCACAAAGGGCATTTTCAACTTTTTCACGAATTTATCAAATTTTAATTTATTATTTGAGGTTGCTTTACCAAACCAATCCTTTTTGGAATCCTCACCGTTTGGTAATTCCGTACAAATGTGAGCGCAATCATATTGTTGATGGTTATTAAGTCTTTCCTCCGATGGGAAATGAAGTAAACATGAATCACATATATAAACTGCACAATGATGTCTTGATATTTGTGAACTAACTAATCGCGATAAGTTTTTAATATAACAGTAATGATTGTTAGTACCATTCGATATATATAGTAGGTTAATATGATTAGGTGTACGACATTTTGTTAAATATAAAGGACCTACAACAGAATTACACTTTTTTTCTTTATTATACTCTAAGCCAAAAACATTAATACTAATATTGTTTAATTTCTCTACTTTTGATATATCTGCAATTATAACCGGAAAAGAAATACCAGTAAATTTTAGTTTATTTCCATGAATTGCGTAAGATGCTACCCGATCTACACTTTTACATACAGGATATAAACCAGAGAGTAATGCCCATTTGAAACACATATTATCATTATTTTTAACATTGATTACAGCTTTTTTTGATTTAATATCTTGAGGAAGGTCGATATATGAACTACCACGTAGGGGGTTGAATTTGTTAACATTCATATCTATGTATTTAATTTGATTAAGACTCCAACCACTATCTTTTTTTTCAAATTGACAAATTTTACCGACTACAGTGTCTATTAATGATGAATAAAAAATATTTAAGTCATCTCCCTGACAAATTATGTAATTAAACGTTTGAAAATCAAACGTATTTTTAATATCTTTAGTTTGTTGTATGAAATCAGCATGCAATATGAAGTTTATTTTAAAAATTGTATGTTGTTGAATACATTCATTTATCAAAAATAAGATATCAATTTTTAGCGAATTTAAAAACGATTCCGGTGTTTCAAAATATTGTCCCGATTGAAGTGTTTTACTATTAATTCTATATGTTAAAATTCGATTGCCAAAAGCGGTTTCAACAACTGTAACATTTGTTAATGAATTATGTGATTTTAAAAGATTATTTTTATGTGAATTGCTTTTTAAATGGTTGTTTAGATACCTTTTATTAATATAAACATGACATGTATCACATTCCACCTTATTGTTGTCCACATCATTGGTTTCAATTGATGATGTAGAAGCTCCTTCATCAAATTTTGCTTTCTTGGTAACCTTATTTTCATCAGTAGTGATACCTCGTTTGATACCTCTTCCAACTTGTTGTTGACTGTAACAAAAAGAAAATTATTAGACAAATCTTAAAATAAAACATTACTACAATAATATTTCTTATTGAGTTTGTACTTCTAATACTTACATCAACTTTGTTTCAACCATCAAACATTGATTATACAACTCATCATCATACGATGAATCGAACAGTTCATGCTTCTCTATTTCATCACAAACTTTAGACAGCTCCTGATTGAATTCGCTGTTGGATTGTTCTATATTCTCTTCAATGGGCGCGGAAAAGAAAGCACTGGTGCACATTTCACTGAAGTTTTCCATCTTTATAATAAAGAAGAAAGTATGTAGCACAGTAAGTAACAGTTAAGTGTTGGTAGAGCAACTGATACCCAATTTCAAATAATGTCCAATATTCATAGTCTAACAAAGGATTAGGAAAGTCATGTAAAATCTAATGAGTACACAGAAGTACTTTAAGTAAACAGAATCACATTCACTAATCCACTAATGAGTGTCATTGTTAAAAAAGTATTTTTTAACTTTTTCACTTTCTGCTATTGTCTTTGTAATATTGTATACGAGGCCGTTTGTGTTGTCGTAGATGCTATCCTTATTATTCTTTATGTAATATTTAATCCTCGTGGTAGCGTGCTTCCAGTGATCACTAGTTGGAATCTTGGATAGTTTCTTCATATCATACATTTCAATTTTTATGAGATGCGTCGCTTGGTCTCCGTCGTCAGAATTTGTAGAGATGTATGATACGCCATCTCTAGCAGCTCGTGTCACAGTCGAGGATAGCAGCTTCTTCCTTTTTATTTTTGGTACCACTTCAAAAAATTGATCAATCGGTTGCGATTTCCTTTTTCCACCATCGTCTGTGTTATTAACGACGATGTCATCACTCTCTTCTTCGTGTTGAGGAGAGAGTGGCGAGTAGTAATACTGTTTATAGGTATTTTCATTATCGTCTGCGAAGCTGAATGATCTCTGCAACAACAGAGTTATCACGTTAATATCAATTTGTTTACACTTAATCACACACGTTAGGAAACAACAACAGAAATACAAGTAAGTTTGTCAATAGAATAAACACTTACCTCCATGGCCATTGATGCGTTGAAGTAACACAAACGTAGTATTGGTAGACGTAGACAATCCACTGTGGTCAAACGACCATAGACTGACTGCATGACTGCAACTGTTCGATCTTATATAGCACCATTCTTATCTAAAGCAAATTACTAAGTACAACGAAACTGATTGTAACTCTATGAGTCAACAAACTTATCTCACGTTCCTTATTCTTATCTAAAGCAAATTACTAAGTACAACGAAACTGATTGTAACTCTATGAGTCAACAAACTTATCTCACGTTCCTTCGCAACAGGCATCAACCTGCTTTGTGACTCCCACAAAGAATGCGATTTAATATTTACAACGAGCAATACACCAGATTTCAACAGTCGTATTACGGACGTCGACCGGAACCCATATTAAGCGAAAAACAGTTTAGAGATTTAGCACCGCTGTTTGTCATTGATTGCTCTAGACAAGTGGATAATCTAAAGACAGGGCCAGTTGTGGACGTGAGAGTAGAAATTGAAAGTGATTCGGAGATACCAGATCAAACTTCAGCATATTGTCTCATTCTGAACGATTGCATTGTTGAATACAAACCATTAAGTAACATTGTTAAGAAGATATCATGAAGACGGACACCCTTATAGTGGAACTCCAAGGATTTAAAGATTCTTTAAATCATTTTATTATCAAAGAATTGGCCATTGCGAGTCATGATCATACACAGACGTTCTTGGTGAAACCACCATATTCATTCCATTACCTAACACTAGAAGAAAAAAAGCAGGTGAGATGGTTAGAAAGAAATCGAGGAATTTACTGGAGTGAAGGCTACATAGACTACAAAGAGTTTAAACGTGTTATTTTACCATATTTAGAAAATAAAAAAATTATGACAAAGGGTTTGGAAAAGATTACGTGGATTAAAGAGTTATGTGCAAACTGTGAAGTGATTGACATAGGTGAGAAGGGATGTCCTAATTTTGCGACATTAAAAAAAAAGTTCTGTAAAAATAAAACTGATTTTAATTGTGTGAACCATAAATTGAATTGTGCATTGAATAATGCTGTGTGTATTAGAAAATGGTATTTTGATAATAATATGTCTGTATTTAATTTATTTATTTAATAATTATTGTGTTGATCAGTTAATTAAAAATGTCTATGTACTCAAAGTGTTTTATTTAATATAATCAGACCCATATAACAAACTTTAAATTAGCTGCAGCAAAATGATAATCCTAAGCTTTGTGACTCCCACAAAGAATGCGATTTAATATTTACAAATCACTATAATTGAACATTCCTATGACAACCATTGAATAGATTGGTACTGTAATAATCTGCTAATAACAGTAATATCATGGATACACTAGAATTACAAAAACATATGAAAAAGATTCACCCCAGTCTAGAAAATAATGTTTATGCTGCTAATAGACTACCTATGTATACACATGTACCAACGTATATAATATGCAATTTGGATGCGGATGATAAACCAGGTTCACACTGGGTAGCTGTACATATCGATACGAATGGTATCGGTCAATATTTTGATTCATATGGACGAACACCTGAGCGATATCATCTCCAGTTTTTGAAAAGGAATTGTAAGAGATGGGACTGGAATGTTGATAGGATTCAGAATGATTGGACTTCAGTTTGTGGTGAATATTGCTTAATGTATTTGCTATTTAAGTTTCAGGGATGTTCAATGCATAGTTTTACGAACATATTTACAGGGAACACACTGCACAATGATATTTTTGTGGATGAGATCTTCCGCTCATATTTTGTAGAAAAAAGTAATAAAATATTGAAATAAAAATGAATGTGTTTTATTGATGACATAGAAAAGCAGACATACAATGAGTAATAGATAAGAACGCCAAATCAACCGTAGGGCAACAGATTCGTGGGTTCTGGCGCAACGTAATGAGGTGTTCGAAGTATAATAGATAAAAGGATTAGGCGAACAATGGAATGCTAATGAGGGTGCAGGACCACCGGAAATCAATGAGATAACAGTTAATTGATTTGCATAACTCCAGAACCACGCATCCTACGCTAAAATGGACCGCAGATTTGAGATCAGAGCACACCAAAACCTTTTTTTTTTTTTTTTTTTTTTTTTTTTTTTTTTTTACGATGGGTGCTATTTGTTTGCCAAATGTCTATAAATAGCTAAAAAGGATGTATTGAAATGGCTTAGATTTTATTCACAACTAGTTGTGCCCGCGGCTTCACCCGCGTGGTGTTCGGAAATTATCACTCGGGGACGTGCTACCCAGACATAAAGTAGCGTATGTTACTCCTTATAACTTCAGCTATCTGTCAGTCAGAACGTCCTGTTAAAATCGGTCTAACCATTTCGGAGTTTAGCCGTAACAAACAGACAGACAAATCGACAGACAAACATTTTGAAAATTGTTTTTTTTTTTGTTATAGGTACCGTAAATACTTTAGTAAAAAGCTTTTAATTTGACGTTACAAACAGACATTTCAATTTTATTTATTTGTATGCAAAGATAGATTTATAAGTCACTATCTTTAGCTATGAGTGCTAAAAGAAGAATCTAATTAGGTACCTTGGTGCGAAAAACACTCAACTCGTAGATACTAAAGTAGTATAATGAGGTGTGAGTTGACCTGTCTCACCGCATCATTATTGAGATGATATAAGATCGCTCACATTATGAAATGATTGCGATCAATTGTCTGGGTCACATTAGTTTGTTAACCTCCTGTGATGTGTGAATCGTACACAACAATGCCGTAGGAGGCATGACATAAGACACTTGAGCTGAGAATTACTTATTCGAAGAGGGTGGACAGGAAAATGTAGATACACCTAGCTCTCTTCCTATATAGTCGTAGCGGGGTGTAAGCATGATGATCGGGCCCAAACTCGGAAGTCAAAGAGTCAGCGCACACCGAACTGCAAAATGCTCGCGCATGCTTGAGCAAAATTTTGTAAAATGTATCTTATGACAATTTCTTACATTGCAAATTTGAATACACGTCCAAACTTGATGCCCGAGCATGCTCGAGCATGCGCGAGCGCGCTCGCGCCGCCGCCGCCGCCGCGCGCTAGCCGCGCTGAGTATTGCCACAGCGCAAAAACTGCCTTGACGAGTGTTTACCTATGAAGCAACCGGCGTAAATTGGAAATCATGGACGAAGAAAAGTTGATCGGTTTGGTGCAGCATTTTGAATGTTTGTACAATGTATCGAGTCCAACATACAGCGATCGGATATTAAAAGCCAATGCTTGGGAAAGAATATCTCAAGAAATGTGAAAACCTATTTTACCAAATTCTAACACAATGTGTAATATTCGCCTAAGGTACATTTTTCTTTATTGTAGGTGGGAAATCATCAAATGACTCTTCCGCTCTTGGGCGGAGCGGGAGGGTGTGTCAGACTTTTACTTACTAAAACCCACCTGTGTTCCTTCAGTTGCCCATGCGCCAAGGCCACGATATCTCTTTCGAACAAATCTCGCGACCCTGGCAGGTGTCTATGGTTCTGAGTCGAAATAAGAGAATTAGAAAAAAAAGGTACATTTTTCCCGCCACATTTCTTCTATCAATATTGTTCTTCTCATTTTATGATATCTTATTTTATTTACATATTCTTCAATGTTCCTCTTCCTCTACCAAAAGGGCGACAATTACTAAGTCCCAATCAACTATATTGAACACGCCTGCCAACGTCGGATTTTGGCATCAAACTGGTATTGCACGCCCGCCTGGCAACCCAGAGCATTGTCAACGGAGCTTGCTCACGGATGCGCGATCATGCCGCCTGCATGCTTGAGCATGCTCGAGCAATCAAAATTTTGCGCGAGCATGCGCGAGCATTTTGCGGTTCGGTGTGCGCTGACCCAAAGGAAGTTGGTAAGAAGTTAACATTCTAAATCAAACTTTAAAAGAATTAATTAACCGACTTCAAAACAGGATGAGGTTCTCAATTCGAATGTATTTTTTAAATGTTTTTACGTCTGAACTTTCGACTACGACTTCGGATGTACCAATTTTGATGAATCTTTTTGTAAAAACGTTTTTAATTTTTTATTAGAACATTTGCAGCGGTTAGTTTGTTAGAAAATTTAAGCATTCCAAAATATAGATCTCTATGATGAAGAATGGGCAAGAAACTCCAAGGACATTCTCTTAAATCAAGATTTTACAAAGTCCTGGGTACATTATTCTTCTTGCTTTTGTATGTGAAACAACGTAAGAAAAAATTACGAAGCTGTTTAAAATATAAGATTAATAATAAGCCCTCGTAGTTAAGAAATGACTAGTTTCAACCGACGGTGTCCGTTTACGAATATGACGCTGGATGATCAGCATCATCCAACTCAATTCTATTCAAGAAGGTGCAAAGTTTGAAAAGTAGGTACAGTAGACATTATAATGCTACGTTTGGAAAAGTCGTGCAGTTAGCAGTAAAACGCGAAATTTGCCGATAGAAAACCACACTAACTACTTACTTGTTAGCGTCTAAACTCAAATATCGTTCTAGTGCAATTCACTAACTAAAAAGTTGAAAATGATTTATTCGTGCAAGTGTATTTTGTTAGAGGCTATTTCGTAGAGTAACGACAAGCACGTTTACCGAGTTGATATAAATAGGGTTAGTGCTGCAAATTCTAGGGCTGCTAAAATGTCATGCAAAATCGGTTACATTTATATTTTCGCACGCGTAAGTTGATAGGAAATCTATTTACACAAAACAATAGCATTGTCCTTTAAGAGTAACAGGCTTTCTTCAAAACCTTATTTTACAAAACATTACCTTCTACCGTTTTAAATTAAAAGCTGGAACAAACCCAAAGAAATTAATGGAACCGGTATGAATTTTCATAAGTTCCGTCCTCCCCTAGGGATTGGCCTAACATTATAAAAGTTATTTGTTTTAAGGCCTGCACGAATTTAATTATACCTTGACTTAATTTGACTTGTGAATAGAATTATTCAAATGAACCTACTTTTTAGCTGACCATAAAAGAAATGATATTGTAATTAAAAGCAGAGCATGTTATTTTTGCGTGCACGAACAACTATGTAACTTGTCCAGCATAAATTGGCACGCGATGACATAGAAAATTAAAAGAAATTTCCGCCTTCGGCATATACCAGTTATTATTCTACATGATTATTCTAATGATAAATGACTTTATTTTTGCAAGTAGGTTTGCACGTCAATAGTGGTGGGTCGTTGTCAAATTTTCGACGACGTTTTTCCGACGACGAAAACGGTTGCAGAAAACGCTCGTCGTCGCAACTGGTTTGAAAAGCCGTCTTCAAACCAGTTGTTGCGACGACGACCGTTTTGTAAAAAACGAAACTTATCGAATATGGAATAGAATTGCGTTTTCGTCGCTTGAAATAGTTGCAGTTTCTTCGAGAAGTAGTAATAAAATATAGACTCTATACCATTGACGAAAAGCTCACTTTTTACTGTAAGAACTGTTTTGTAAACGAACGCGGTACACTAAGGACGACGTCGCAACGAGTGTGATAGTTGAATGAATGCGTTCTCGACCGTATTTTCTTAGCTGTAAAATACATAATCGCATCTAGTCATTCGAAGGCTGGTTTGTGCAACGAAGACTGTTTGGATCCAAGACGTAAAAACAGTTTCATCGTCGTAGTCGTCGCAGAACATAAAACGGTCTACGGATTAAGCCTCCTACAAACCGGCGCGACGCGGCAGCGCGACGCGACACTCGTAGAACAATTTTTATGTGAACTTCTTGGAAATTGTTCTACAAGAATCGCGTCGCGCTGTCGCGTCGCGCCGGTCTGAATAAGCCTTTAAGGACGACGACGCGACGAGTGTGATAGTTGAATCAATGGGTTCTCGACCGTATTTTCTTAGCTGTAAAATACATAATCGCATCTAATCATTCGAAGACTGGTTTGTGCAACGAAGACTGTTTGAACCCAGGTCGTAAAACGGTTTCATCGTTGCAAATAGGGTTGCCAGGTCTTAAAACCGAAAAGCCGGACAGACCCGTCAGTTAAGCCAGACATTTGGGTAAAAAGGTCTGACATCTTTAATTATTTAATCTTAAAACAAAATATAAAAAAAACACTAATGAATTAACGTTAAAATAAATAAGTAACATAAACGAATTAATATTTCTGATTGGCAGACACATGCTTTAAAAGCTAATTTTCTTTTTAAATTGAGTAGTAATAAGGCGGGGACAGTGCTAGTTCACTCGCTTGCGCTAGCGATACAAGGTGCGGTGGGTGGAACTGAAACCAAGGCAAAATGATCAAATTTGAAAAGCCTAACAAAAACCGGACAGGCCGGACACCGTCTATTTTGGCCGGACACACAACCAAAAAGCCTGACTGTGTCCGGTTTTATCCGGACGCCTGGCAACCCTAGTTGCAAAACATAAAACGGTCTTTGGAAACGGTTCGTTGTCGCAAAGGCCACCACTACACGTCAATCATATTTTTTTAAACTAGATGAGGTCGGCGTTTCCTATCTGACTACTCTGAGAAGAAAGGCCGAAACAAACTCAGAGGTCACAGTCTCTTTTAAAGTCCAGACATAATTTGGTTAGATCATGTGAAGACCATGTGGATTGGTGTCTGAAGTGGTCTTTTAAGGAAAGAACCACACAGATTGAGTGGACCTGTCCAATCAGTGCACGCATTTGTCAGTAATCATGCAACTCAACTCAGAACTTAAGGAGGTCAATGATTCGACGAACAATACCATAGAAAGGACATTTGTGTAGGTCGCACAAATTACTCAAACTGCCAGACTGTGATAAAAACATAATAAAATATAATGATATTTATCTAAATATTCACTGACATCTTTTGCCGCTTGAGCGGAATCGAAAGTAACATCGTCATCTTGTTTTTAATCGAATTATAAAAAGGAGGAGGTTCTCAATTCGAACGTTTTTTTCTTTTTAAATGTTTATTATCTCAGAACTGTATCATTTGTAAACCGATTCAAAATGTTTCTTTTGTGTGCAAGGGTATACTTATCGAGTCGTCCCACATAAAGGGCAATTCTGATGGGTGGTTTTTGAGTTAAGCCTCCTACAAACCGGCGCGACGCGGCAGCGCGACGCGACACTCGTAGAACAATTTTTATGTGAACTTCATGGAAATTGTTCTACAAGAATCGTGTCGCGCTGTCGCGTCGCGCCGGTTTGAATAAGCCTTTAGTTTAAATAATACGTATTTTTTCAGGAATCGTATTAATGGTCTTTAATAATAACTTCCTATCACTGTTATTTACTTAGCTAGTGAAGATATACGAATTTGTGTGGAGGAGGTAACGGGACTAAAAAGTGAAAAATAAAAACTTTATTAAGTACAAAGAAAAAACAAACCACTTCCAAAAAATACTTCAACGATTAGGGCATGAGAGCTTTTGATAAATTATGTTTAAATAACACTACAAAGTGAAAATAACTTGGAAGTCGGTGCCAAAAAACGAAAATACAAACAGAAGACACCGACTTCCGAAGTTACAGTAATTTTTCACTTTGCAAATGTTTATCAACAGCCCTCCATGCTATAATCATTCAAGCGCCATTAGATTCTCATAGCACTATACAAACCTGTAACTGACAGTTGGCAGCCATAATGTGTCATGTTATACTGGTCTTAAGTAACCATGTTCTTAATCACATTAACAGGTATATCACGGCTAATATACTTCGTTAAATTACGTCTATTACTAACTATGCTAGGTGTGTCCGTAATTATCCAGGAAACTATTCGTAATTATGTGAAAGCGAGACGGATTGTTTTACTGAACAACAGAGTAGTTCTCGCTGATTAGTTACTTACTGCTAATGAGTGTCATTAGAGGACAGAAAAACAACAGATTAACAAGAATGTATGATTCTATTATTTAGACAAGTAGCTGCGTCTAGGTTATTTCTTACGTAGTTTCTGGCCGCGGCTTCGCTTTGTTGAATGGGGTTTTGTTTTAATTTTTTCGCTGTTTCGGAGATTCAACAATACAGCCTATCGTAGTCCACTGCTGGACATAGGCCTCTCCCATGCTGCGTCACAAGACCCTGGCCTCCGCCTTCCGCATCCAGTCTGTCCCAGCCACCTTTTTGAGGTCGTCGGAGATAACCGTACTTGAATTCTTGCAAGCATTTAGTACATACATAACGTAACGCCTTGTTTCCCCGAAGGGATGGGCAGTGGTGTACCTGTAATCCACCCACATTTCGCCTGTGATGTTTGAGTTCCATGTAATAGGGGGCGAGCCTATTGCCATCAACCGGGCACAAATCCAGACTCCGGACTGAGAAATTCCAGATGGAAAAACCCAATAATACTTTGCGCGACCTGGGAATCGAACCCAGGACGTCATGCTCAGCAGTAGCGCTTGCTACCAGTAGGCAGTCAGACTGCCTCGTTGGTCTAGTGGCATTTAGTACAAAGCTGTTATTTTGAAATTACAAACAGACAGCAATTTATTTATTTACTTTAGTTATGTCGGTAGAATGTCGACATGGTGGCAGGGCCATAGACGCGCAGACAGTAAACTTTTTTTTTGGTGGAATATCATCAAATGACACGAGCGTATCAGTCTTTAATTGACCAAACCCACCCGTGTTCCTTCATTAGCCTGTGCTAGGGCCACGGTGACTTTATTGAACAAAACTGCGATCCTAGCAAACTGTAACCATGAAATCAGCACATGATTCTAGATGCCCTAGCATAGAAACTATTCGTCAGATATAAAAAAAAACAGCGATTTCATACCTAAGCGGGTAAAATGTATGAAACAGCTAACTGACGAAAAGTTGCACGGGTGGCGTTTCAGAATCATGTACTGAATCTATGGTAGCAGATTGCGCGTAGATGTCATTCTCGAAGTTCGGCTGATTTAATCAAATATTTTATGAGCAGGCGATAAAATCGGGAACGAGAATGGCCCTGTGATATTTAACCCAATTTCGCATAAATCCCGAATTACCATAATAAAGATCTTGTATTAATTAATCTGTATCGTTTCTGCCTACTCACTATTTAACAGGCTGTAGTATTTTATTATTTCTGTAAAACTTTATAGACACTGAGGAATTTATTGTTTTTAAACCACAAATCCAATGCATACGTATAATAAAAGGATTAATGAGTCAAATAAAAAAATATTGCCTCCAGTATTTTTTGATTTGGCTCATTTTACCACAAATCCAATGCAGACGTATAAGAAAAGAATTAATGAGCCAAATAAAAAATATTGATTCCAGTATTTTTGACTGTGCTGAGTTCTCAGCACATTGAAATTGGTGCTCTTATAACCGCGACTATAAAATAATTATGTTATTAATCCATGCGAGTTTCCATCGAACTGAAAATTATAACCAATAATAGCTCACTTCAGGATTTAAGTGAGCCTATTAAACAAGCCACGAATAGAATGAACCATTCGATATAATGTTAATGGGATCGTCATTAAGACGTTCATATTGGTAACCAGAATCCTAAATGCGCGACACACTATTAATCAGAGTCTGAAACTTTTTGAAAGTTATTCTTATTGCTACTCCATTATTTCATAAGTTCGAAAAAAAATATCTGCTCAGCAACGTAAACAAAGCTATGAACGTTGTGGAAATGTTAAAATAAAAGCGATTCCTACTGATTGTGTATGACGCAATCACCCCTCTGTTCTAGGGCTTTCAATAAACTTTACTAAAGAGGCGATTTTTAATAGACTACAAAAAAGCGGGGTATTATGTTCCGCTATATCTCCGACACTTGTGCATCGATGTTGAAAAATCATAATGGATAGGTTATGCTTCAGGGATGGTCCCATAGAAATTTTATTAACTTTGCTTTGATGGTTCTTGCGTTAGCTTCGATAATAGGTTATTGAAACACGTGTATCTTATTGACATTCTACAGAGTTCCTGACACTGTTGTTTACATAGACAGTAGTACTTTACAAATTGGTGGTACCATAATTAAAATAGGAAAAAGAAAAACGTGCACCAAAAAAAAAAAACAAACAACTTCCGAAAGACTACAAAGTGAAAAATATAATTTCGGATGTCGGTGCCTATCCAAATAAGATTTTTGTCACCGCAAAAACTACATAAGTACATATATCACGCATATCGACTAAAAAGAGTGAAAAGACTTTGGTAAGCCCTAGATTTGGGAAACTGTATCATATTCAGTTCGTATGTATCGATTCTTCGTTGCAAATCCCCGGTAAATTGAGCTGCAGGCACACGTGCCAGATATTTTTTTGCCTCTCGATTGCTATTGCGACAGTGTGACCTTTTCAGAATAAACTTGTGAACAAACTCTACAAGGAAAATACTAAACAAGGTAACCGTTTCTATAATAGAAACCATTATGAAGTGTTTTGTTAGGAGAAACCTACCAGACTGCACCAAGCCACTGCATCTCGTGTAAGCTACAATATACAGAAGCGACACACTAAAGCGTTGAGACAGTAAAGCACACCGTCATTCAAATGTCTCGAAGTTAACCGCAACGACAAGATTGGAAGAAGAAGTAGAAGTCTTACACTACTACTACTATCTCATTTTAAATCTTATAGAAGTATAAGAAACAAGTTGGAAAGTTCCTCATCACTCATAGAAAAAGCGGGATCCTCCGACCGAAGCGTTGATTGTATCTGGTGAACTACTGCCCAACGGTTGAAGTCGGAATGTTGCATAGTGTGCTAGTCACGCTGTTTTGTGGGCCGTAATGTTTCTAATGCGTAGTTCGTATGTGGCAATGTAGATTCCGCCATATTTCTATTACTATCATGAATAAACTTATCCAAAATTCTGAACTACTTACCAACAATCAAGCACCCAGTCATGGCAACTCCTACCCGTCCCACATGGAGCTTCAGATAAGCCAGGAATGGGTAAGCAACGATCAGACCTCCACAGTACGCCATCAGGCACATGCCGTGAAGGTTCCTCAGCTCAGGAATGAATGCGTAGATCAGGAATGTCGCCAGGAGGAATGGTACTGACATGATTAGACCTGGAACAAAGAAATAGTTGAATGTAGGTGTGAAAGTGTAGATTATTTAAAGTGGTGTGGATGTTGTGAGGCATCCAAACAACCTCACTTTCGGACAGAAAAATTGCACTACTACTGAGTGAGGTTTAACAAAAGGAAGGTGTCTATTTCGTAGCATGTGCAATTTTTAAATACACAGTAATATTCCTTTATACCGCTTGGGGAAGACCTAGGTCCAGCAGTAGACGTCCTTCGGCTGAAATGAATAAAGATGATAACTCCCTACATCAGTAATCAAGTCTACGCAACTTGCAGTTATTAAATAGATTCGCTACAAAATTTCACAATGGATTTTAAAAACGTGTTTACAAAAAAAGGAAAAATTAACCGACTTCAAAAAAAAAACCTATAAACTGAAAAATTACTTTAATTTCGAAAGTCGGTGTCTGTGGATCTGTATTTTATGTGTTTGCCACCGACTGCCGAAATTAAATTTATTTTTCAGTAGTGTATTTTTCCGAAATCGATTTAACAATTGCCGGAGATATCGGTGAATATACATACAAAAAAAAAATAACAACAACAGACGTATTATGAACCTGCATTCAAGCCATACTTGGAAACCATTCAATCTATTCCTAAAATTCTCACCGTGAAACTTTCTAAAAGCTGTCAATAGTGTAAATCCCAGCTCATTAGGTGGAATGACAGTTCACTTTCAACTCACTTCACCTAAGTTTCATGCTGATTTTTTTACAGAATAAACCTGTATATTTTAATATGCCGCAGCTAACGTACGCCAGAATCTGGTATGCGCCATGCGCAGACGCTGGCGCATTCTGCGCAGTACACAGTTATGTATCAAACTTTGTACCTATCTTTACAAACTCAAAACTATTTTCAATACTTGCACAGTAATGAACTTGTCGTGTGTTACGTACGTCATAAACGCGTACAATACTGCTGCTCCTAATAACTTTACTACCAAACATAATTGTTGGCAAACATTCCACACTTACAGAAGACGATGTAAATTTTACCGCCCGTTAATCCCGATGCAATCCAATAAGGAATGGGATCAGAGGAATTCGATTTGTATTAGTAGGAATTAACTATTGATAATAATTTCTGTTTTAGAGAATTCATGGAAAAATGAGGCTTTCGATCAAACTGGTAACGATGGATTTGGTATTATAGATGATGAGGATTGAAACAGTGACTCCCAGATCCCAGGAACATTCTCGTTTGAAAGAGGATCAACTTTATATAATAATAAAATGAAATTAATTTATTGCACATATTACAATTATAAATAATCTGAAACTCTTGACCTCAAAACTAAGTAAAACTTGTATGTACTATGGAGGGCAAGACGCTCTCTTTTATTTACAATGACTTGAAATGCAAAGGAATCAGGCAAGGGACACACTCCACAGAGTGTCTTCTGTGTAATTGGGTATATTAGTGTGGATATATTCATAATTATACGTTATTAATATCTACGTTTTGGAATTGGCAATTATCTTCAACTTTCTGACTAACAAACCGTCTTTTTTACAATTCAAAAGTGCCTGTAAATAGTTTAATTAAAATAAATGCTTTAAGTTTGAGTTTCAGTTATGTATGTATCTACATATCTTTGATCATTCCCATAAATATAATGATGTGCGCTAACTTCTATTTCTTACAACTTTCGTTTCTTTTTCTGTAAATTACTACGGCCGCAGTAAAATAAACATTGTTACAACGAATAACATATATTTTCGCTTCGATAAATTGAAGGAATATTACTGTGGCAACT
This sequence comes from Aporophyla lueneburgensis, assembly GCA_932294355.1. Lineage (NCBI taxonomy): Eukaryota > Metazoa > Arthropoda > Insecta > Lepidoptera > Noctuidae > Aporophyla > Aporophyla lueneburgensis. Next base: position 10,281,570 of record OW028744.1, read on the forward strand.
GTGAAATTTCATGGAGTGTAGGTATGAGAAAAATCGATAACGATCTCTTTGCCGCTATGAAACTATCGCAGATCAATTTATTCAGAGATTCCTTTCGGTCCGTGGTTTGGAAAACTACAGCGAAATGGTATAAACCTAAAGACATTCTTCCTTTTAAAAGAATAATAGAAATTGGGATAATGTCTACAAGTTATTACAGTAACTATTAAGTATTAAGAAATGAAGTTACAAATTATTTTGGTTATATTATCAACATCGGTCCAGCCGTTTGGGAGGAGTTCAGTGACATAGAGCCATAGGTACTGAAGAAGTATGTATAACATAAATAAATAAACATACAAAACATCTCACCTTGTTTCAGAGAAGGGTGGGGCAGAGGTGTGAAGTCTCATGTTATACGAAGCGAGCTTATTGCTATCAAAAAGGCACAAATCCAGACTCTGGGCTGCTACAGAGAAATTCCAGGCAGAAAAACCCAATAGCACTTTACCCGACTTGGGAATCGAACCTAGGACCTCATACTGAGCAGTAGCACTTGCGAACACTAGACCACCGGGGAAGTCACAAACAAAGTTACATGTTATTTCAGTAAAGTAGGTAGAGCGCCCAGTTTTCCACATGAAAATAATTGACGCAGGCAAAGGCGTGGGTAAAAAAAAATCCCGGGTATTGGTATCGGTATCGGAGGCTATCCATGTTGAACAAAATATGGTATTACAAAGGGAATATTAAATGTTCGATAACCATAAGGTATGGTGGTGGTTCCGTGTGGTGCCGAACGTTAAGAATAGCAATATCCCATTTCGTCCCCTGGGTGTCGTAAGAGACGACTAAGGAACTTACTATAGAGAATGGGCAGCAGCGTTCTCTATGCATTTTACCACCAGCGATCGCCAACCCGCCAGCCAAGCGTGGCGATTATGGCAGAGCCCTCCAAATTGGGGAGGCTTACGTCCAGCAGTGGACGTCTTTCGGCGGTAATGATGATAAGGCATCCATGTAACCTTCATATGTATGTATCTGCCCTTCCATTATACCAAATATGTATGAGACTAAGTAAACGCAAACAAAAAACAAAAACGTTACTGATCACCTTTAACCCATTAGTTGCCACCAACGCACCATTTGCGTTGATCGAGATAACTACGTCATGCCACCAACGCACCATATGCGTTGAGTGCACTTTAGGACGTTTTTTGGAATTACTTTAAAATGATAGAATTTATTTAAATATTTGCCAACATACACGGCTAGAAACAATTGTTAAATGTGGAAAAACTGCTGGTTTTTTTTTTCGAACTTTCATTCTTGTTTTGGTAAGGAAAAAACGGTTGGTGTTGTGAAGGTCTTGCCAAAAGAAAAATATTAAGTGGCACCCAGGTGATTTTTTTAAAATTTAAGTGGCAGTGAATGGGTTAAGTGGAATTACTAAACGATCCTCAATTATGTCATAGTGTAACACAACACACTTTTTAAAAGTGACCAATGACGTACACAAAGTGTTGCCGAGTATGTACTTATAGATAATTAACGAACATTTAACAGCGTGCCTATCCCATGGCTCGTAAAAGCGGATATCCTATTGCCTTGTTGGGTCAACAATGTGTTGCTTTGACGACAAAACTATCGCTCGTTTAAAAACTAAACGAGTAATAAACTGGAATGCTAACTTGCTAAAGGTAATTATTTGTTTTACGATGTTGCTCGAAGAAGCAAGATATTTGAGGGTCCCTTCCACTAATGAGGTTGTCACGATTTGATTAATGGCATGTTTTAGTTCGTCGTACAAAGTAATGACCATCTTTAGTAGCCACTCCTAATTTTTTGGCTGATATTTGGGATGGGCCATGTCCACTATCCATAAGCATTTAGTAAACACATTTAAAAGGAGAGTGGACTTCTTTGACGGTCTCAGTGTTTCGCATTAGCTATAACTTGACAACCGATGACCTGGTGCAAGCCGCAGTAATCCGCTGGATGCGAAAAGCACAGAACCGGTCGAAAGTGGTGGTACTGCTATATATAGGCGTATTCTAGCAGTCGACATCTTTTGGCTGTAATGATGATGGTGATAACCTGAGTCTTCAGGTCTCGAGTGAACTGGTTACTCCTAGGTGAGACTGCACCATGGTCAAGAATTGATCTGCCTAGCCTTTTCCCAACTATGTTGCGGTCAGCTTCCAGTGTAACCGGATGCATCTGTATACCAGTATTTTACATGGAGCGACTGCTTGCCTGACCTCCACAACCCAGTAACTGGGTAATACGGGACCGCTTGATAAGAATGTTTTTGTCAGGGCTTCTTCCTATCAGTAACGACTATCAAAGATGGACATATAACAGCCGGGACCAATGGGTTAGCGTGGTTTCCGAGGCATGAAGGAGCCTCGGAATCTTATGGGTGACCCATCCACGACCGGAGTGCAGCAAGCGTTGCTTAACCTTCGATCGATCCATTGCTCGGCTGTGTTTATTAGCCAAGAGTTCCTCAACTTTCAGATAGATCATCATCATCATCATCATTTCAGCTGAAATAAGTCCGATGCTGGAAATAAGCCTTACCCAAACATCACCACACCGACCAGCTATACTTTTCGCATCGAGTAGATGCCCGTGAGCTTCACTGAGGAGTCCTACCGACGCAGTCATTTTAGAACCTATCGGCAAGCCCTGCCAGAGTCGCGAGATTTGTTTGAAAGAGATACCGCGGCCCTGGCATATGGGTTTTAGTCAGTAAAAGTCTGACACGCCCTCCCGCTCCGCCCAGAGCCGGAGACTACATTTGATGATTTTCCACCCAAAAAATAAAGCCGTTCTTGAAAATTCTTTATTACCATAAAGAACAACGCGCTAAATAATAAAAGATTACTTACCGACAGCATACGCGGTGTAAAGGATGGGACTGTCATCTGTGGAGACGTCCTGGAAGCAGACGCCGGCCACCAGGCGCGGCTCGGAGAAGTTCTCGTTGAACATCATCTCCACACAGTACGTCGTGGACGGGTGCCACATCTGACCCCCGACCGCCACCTCGTATAGCGTACCATTCTGGAAGAAACAAGATGTTTATAGTAACCTTGCTATAGTTGTTTTACTAAAACAATTCTGTCTAATGTTACCGATACTTTTAATCAGTATAACGATATTTATTCAGGGAGAATTCAGTTGTGAGACTGGTCAATTGCTTCAGGACAACGCTAGACCACACACTGCACTACAGAGGGCCACTAAATTAGAGAAGCTGCGATTAGAATGTCTCCGTCCCCGTCACATACTCGCCGGATCTTGCTCCAACCACCACTTTTGCCGGAATTTGGGGAATTTCCTTGCTTTCTTGCAAATATTTCTCTTTATTTTTCTATTACTGAATGAGCCTGCTCTTGATCTCGATCACGCCTGATGGAAACGATTGATGAGGTCTATGATGAAACGAGCGTACCCAGAAGATGCCTGTTCACTCTTGATTTGAAGGTATACGGGTTATATGTGGAAGAGAACAGACGCAGGCAGAGAGTTCTACTCTTTGGCTGTGCGCATAATAAATGTGGAGGAGAAGCGCTAAGCACTATTGGTTGGGATATTAACCAAGTACGGATGGTACCCTACAGTTTGTCTGGTATACAAGTAGTAAAAGGTTAATGGTGGGATCAGGTCGTAGAGCTCCTGCACACACTCGCCGACCGAAGTACAGTCTAAAATACAATGAGGCAATCAAAACCGAATTTAATTTTTTTACGGACTCTTGCTCCCACACTTTTTTTCAGCAAAGGAATCAATAAACTACCTATAAAATGGTGAAAGTGACGATAACAATTGTACATTCGTACTTTGATTGATTAAATATATAATTTCATTTTAAAAATTGTTTTGTTTTTTCCATACAAAACACAAATTTCATATTGGAGGATATACTATTTGTACCGTGTTTTATATGAACTGAATACATTTATTTATTTTTTCCTGATTCTCGTTAGGTTTAAAATACCTAGAGCGAGTGGACATTGATACAATTTAAAGTATTATGACTACTTCGTACGTATGGAACTCCAGCTCCGAATAAGTTCCTAAAACTGCACTATACGCCCCGCTACAGTGTCTTCAATAAATAATTTCAATCAGTCTGAATTGTACCGGGTAGAAACGTAAAAAAGAAAAAAGCATAAGATACGATGAGCCAGATGGTATGTTATGTATTTAGGAATAACATCTCGCAGGTCAACCTAAAAAGTTGTCGGGTGATTAACCGCACTACGGGACTACCCTATGGCTGCTGGCCTTCAGCCAGGGCTTAAAAAGTATACCTAACTAAAACACTACACACTAAGGGCACCGCAGGGCGTGTTGGGTACGGACTACGGCATAGGGTGTATGCTCCAAGCGCGTTTATAATAATTGGCGTATAGCTTTCGCCTGCTGGACGTATGTTACGCCAAGCGTTGCTTCTAAAGAAGTATTATTTATTTCTTAGAATTTTTCTTTTTTTTCTTTTACCTTTGTTCTTTAAATAAAAATATTTGAATTTGTTTAGGCTGATGATGTTGTGTACCTAATCTCACCCGACTGCGGAAGGTAATGTGTTAATATTTTTTTTTTCGTTTTACCAATAGGATAGGATACTACTAGGGCTGCGGTGGCAGGGGTCGTGTTGGTAGATTTATAGGTGAAGCTCATGTGGGTAGGCGTACATTTCTGATTTATGCGCTCCCAATATGTTTCCCGCTCGGATACATTTCAAAATTATGGGATAAGCTTCTATCGAGCGAATGCGTTCATGTAATAATTCAACAAAAGAAGGTGATACACGGTAAATACAGATATTTATAAGTAGGTATGTAAGTGCCTACGGTTGTATAATTTCTAAAGCCGTTAGGTATTAGGAAGGGCAGATCCGGGATTTATTTCTGTGGGAGCACATGGGCTAGAGGCCAGCTAGACAGTTAAGTGTCTACCAAAACTAGAATTGTGCTACTCTTTTTGGGATTGATTCCTTTTCGATTACACTACGGAAAAAAACAAGGGCGGGGATCCCGTCAGGAACGAAGTATACTATAGAAACGCCCAGAGAGGAGAACCTGGGCGAACGAAGAGCGAGCGAAGTGAACTCAATAAATTTAGCAACCCACCTCGAATTGGTTTGTTTAGTTTTTCTTTTGACCAATTATTGTCTCAGCAACTTTTTTTGTTATGAGATTAGAAACGCTGTATAAACGCCCGAGATCCCTCATACAACTCTATCTTTTTAGTATTATAGGTTATCCTGAAGTGCTATCGCCAACTCTAGGTCAGTGGATTGTTGGCATAGCTGACCTCTGTGCACGACTGCAAACTGACTGCAACATTTCGAACCTTGATATTGATGCCACTGACTACTGCTGAAGATATAGTAGATGTTTCTTCAGCATTCCTCACTGGATCCACCCATTTTTATTCTGGTTGGGAAATCATCAAGGAACGTCACCCGCTCTGGATGGAGCAGGAAGGCGTGTCAGACTCCACAGACTAAAACAAAACCCGTGTTCCTTCAGTTGCCTGTGCCAAGGCCACGGTATCTCTTTCGAACAAATCCGCGACCCTGGCAGGCATCGGTCTTAGCGGACCCCTTCAGTCATCATTCATCATTTCAGCCGTAAGACGTCCACTGCTGGACTTAGGCCTCCCCCAATTTGGGGGCTTTGCCATAATCGCCACGCTTGGCAGGCGGGTTGGCGATCGCAGTATGTTGGTAAAATGCATAGAGAACGCTGCTGCCCATTCTCTAGTAAGTCCCTTAGTCGCCTTTTACGACACCCACGGGAAGAAATGGGGTGGTGTTATTCTTTACGTCCGGCACCACACGGTACAGACCCCTTCAGTAAGTGCTGACATATCTACTGGATCCACCGTTGGTATTCGGTTACCAGTTTTATCCAAATATAAATTAATAGAGATGAGTAAAGCCACTGCTTAATAGAAATTATAAAGCAGAAAGCTAAAACCGTTAATTATACCATGTTCATATCGTGATGAGTCATTCGTGTATGTTTTTGTGTGTAATTAGAATTAATGGCGCGTCGTTAGCGCAGGGGCTGGACGGTGGGCAATGATTAAAATGGCGTCAATCATTTTAACAGCACTGAATCTACATTATCCATATATTCATAGTAGGTATCGACTACGATTTATAACCGCATTTCTATTGAAGTGAAACTTCTAATGCGACTTCCAACAAGGTTGCGTTAAACGTTTAACGCTACCATGGAGGGTTGAAAGCACTGTTGCGTTCAGTTGCGAATTGTAGGCAATGTTAATAAAGTTTGTCTAGAAACAATACGATTTCACTAAAAAGCAATTTCTACCCCTTCCTATTTTCATTTCCACATTACGAAGTTTCACTTCTTCGCGCGGAGGGACTCCACGCAATATTTTTTTTCGGTATTTTTTATCTTTCTGTTAATGCAACTTTTTAGATAGAAATGTGCCCAGTAAGAATCTTCAAATAAATCAGAATGCAAAGAAACAAGAAACCACCGTGTACACTACTAGATCATCATCTTCCTACTCTTTTCCCAACTACGTTGGAGTCGGCTTCCAGTCAGGCGCGGTCGCAGCCTATGATTTTGGGGGGGGGGTCACCATGAGTACTGAAGAATATTTTTAGGAAGGTATACATCTCCTCGTTGGTCTAGTAGTCGAAAGCGCTACTGATGAGTATGGGGTCCCGGGTTCGATTCTCAGGTCGGGAGTATTATTGAGTTTTTCAGGCAAATCGTTCAGGGTCTCGACAGCAAGGCTGACTTTGGGGGGGTCATGACCCCTAGGACCCCCCCTCTCGGTCCGCGCCTGCTTCCAGTCTAACCGGATACAGCGGAATATATAACAATATTATTTAACACACTACTAGATAAAGACGTTAAATTACTATTTAAAGCTTTCGCACGTTACAAAGAATCCCCGTAGATTAATTTTATGCGCTACTAACGCGCTTCGCTATAAATGATAAATACAACACTGCATAAAGAAAACAATTTGTGTTAAAAACGTGAACTTTAAAGAGAAATTACGTAACCATTTTTACTATCGCCGTTGCCGCGTTGGTAGAACAAAATGCGTTCGTTTAAACTTATGACCAGATTTATAGCTAACGTTTTGTCTCTATCATGATCAGCAAGGTAATTGTTTTAACGCACTATACATATAACAATAGGTATGGCTATTATTTTAACAATTCAACAACATTAACAATGGTGTACTGGTGCTTAGGCTTATGTATGGAACTGAATGTTGGGTGTGGCAAAAGAAGCATGAAAGTAGAATAAATGCTGTGGAAATGCGTTCCTTGCGAAGCATGTGTGGTGTGACTATGAATGATAGGCTGAGGAATGATGTGATAAGAGAACGGTGTGGTTTAAAAGAAGATGTGGTGACAATTTTTTTTAAAAGTATGCATCTAAGCATACTTTTTTAATTTTTTTGGTTTGGTCATGTTGAGAGGATGAATGAAGGACGGCTCACAAATTGTATCTAAGGCAGATGTGAGTGGAAACACCCGGAGGGAACGCCCTAGGAGGACATATAGTGACCTTATTGGTAATGTTCTTCAGAAAGGTCGTGGTACTCGCAACCGGCGTGTGTGTATGACCAATTGTATGAACCTAAATGAACGAGGCAAACGGAGTGTGTAGAGATCGTAGCAGGTGGCGTTCCGTGGTTTCTGCCTACCCCCATGGGAAAAAGGCGTGATTGTATGTATGTATGTCAACAACATTAATTGCAATATTTACATTGTATTCAATTTTTTCGGACATAATAAGCAATGGATTAGCAATACTTATCCTGACTAGAAGGCAATTCTCGTAATTAAAAACGTTTAAAATCTAGTTGCAGTCGCATCTCGGCGACAAGCAAATGTCAAAAACTTGTCAAAAAGTATGGAATCTCGAGGTATTTTTGACAGATAAAGACTGAGATAATCAGACTGTGAAGTTAATAAAATCACAAGAATTGCCCCTCTGGTATTTTAGGACGACCCTAACGAATAAATCTTTTAAACCATTGCTACCCAACGTGGAAACCCTGTGATGCCCAGTGAGCTCTTCCCTATTTTTCCTTTACACTTATCCTTCAAAATAATTTAGACTGTGATTGATAGTGTGCATAGTGTAATAGTGTCCATGCATATGGAGGAAAGGGATATGTATAGTCGATATCGGTTTTCTGATTACAGCTACATCACTACCCGTAATCGGAAGATTCTTGGAGTCAGATTTATGAACACAGATTATCTTGGGAGTTCTAGATAAATTGATTCGCTTGTCAATATCCAAGGCTTACGAGGTGCGGTGTTCAGTCGCACGATTAATGATACTATCATATATCGCCGTTTCCCGAGAGGTCTTCAGTTCCTGCCTGTAATTTACAACCATAGTCTTCGCGAAGATACATGACGGCAAATTTTTTGGACAGACTTTTTTGTTTGATGATTTTTCTTTCAATGTTTGTTACCTCTGAACTCCGTCATTTATAGACCGATTTTTTTTTAAATATTCTCTTATTCTATACTTGTTGAGTGGTCCTATTTTGTTTAAGTTTGGTGGTTTTTGAGTTAGCTTCAATACCTAATAAGTATTTTAGTTTGTAGTTCAGATTTTTTTTTGTTTTTCTTAGTGTGTATTGATGATGTTATAATAACTTCTTGAAACTGTTATTTACTTATCAAGTGTAAAGTATACGAATTTACAAATAAAAATGGGACTGCAGTACTATTGTCTTTAATCTGCAATAGCGCAATTTCAGCTTGAAATGTGCGCATGGTAGGTTGAGTAGAAAAGCTTAACACTTTAGCAATTTCCCCCTCATAAAATTTCCATAGGGGGGCCGTATATGAATATCTATTCTTAAGAAGTAAACTCCAAAAATATAAAAATAAGAAAAATCTTTTAGAAAACACTACAAAGTGAAAAGTCATTTCAATTGCAGAAGTCTTCAATTGCAGAGGTAAAAAAAGAGAATACAAAACCAAATACTTCCGAAATTTACTTTGTAGTGGAGTTGATATTTGGATGTAGGTAGATATATTGTTACTCCGCAATTTCTTTTAGTGCAGAATTGGGTTCTGCATTTTAATGCTCCACCTAGCTCATTGCACTTGATGCAGTGCCGTAGGTGTAGACTACATACAAAAGTATTGATTTCAACCAAGAACTAAGAAAAATTTCAAAAGTTCATTTTCCAATATCATGGCGCATGAAAAGGGTAAAAGTAGCTGTTATAACGATAAAACTTGCATTTATGATGTAGCGTGTAGTGTTCGGCAAGATGATCACTGAATTATGAGAAAACTTTTATAAAAATCAATTCGACTATAAGGTTATCATTAAGGGTAAATGAGTAGCCTAAATGCATTCTGGGTATCGATATAAAACACAAAAAAAAAGTTTTTGTAATTTGTGGCTAAGTAATAACAGCCGCACGGGTTGATCGTTCAGGTTAAGCTACGCTTGTCGCGGTTGGTTCGTGGATGGGTGACCATCTTTACATATGAAGACCCCGCCATGCCTGGGAAAGCACGTTAAGCCGTTGGTCCCGGCTGCCATTTGTAGATCTTTGACAGTCGTAACGGATCGTCAGAAGGTTACAATCTTACGAATGGGTATCGTATTACCCAAAAACTGGGTTGTGGAGGTCAGATCGGCAGTCGCTCTATGTAAAATACTAGTATTCAGCTGCATCTAGTTAGACTGGAAGCCAACCCGAACACAGAATTTATATTTGGGAAAAGGCAGGTAGGTGATGACGGGTAGTCTATAAAAGAGATAGATATTCAATGTTCTCCTTTGGGGGCGTTTCATTAAGAAAGTTGTGGACTAATAAAGTTAGGACATAAAACACTTAGCGATAAGATTACTAGCGGTTTGGGCCTGCCTGCTTCAATTAATTATGACAAAATTACATTGACCTTAGTTCGTGAAATATAGCTCGGAATGTTTTGGCTAGATTAATTACCGACTATTTGCATAGAAAGCTAGTTTATATTATCCAAAGTAACAGTATGTATTATATAATTATAATGAAACATCAGCTCTATGCCACACCTGAGCGCGTATTTTGCGTACGGGTGGCTCCATGTTATGAGAACATAACATAGAGCCACCCGGTATTACGGATATTTTTTTAACATAGAAATGTTAAAAAAGCATCCGTAATACCGTAACAAAGATGGTTTTACATAAATTATAATCATAGTATAATTAAATTATAGTATAATTTTTTATTTAATGTATGTCTTCTACTATTACAGTCTAGATCTCTTTTGTCTTCTCTTCCTAGCGCAGCAGGTATACTGTAAAAGATTTCTGTAGAAATAAGCATTCCCTTTGTACGTATTTTTTTGTTACTTTCTTCTTATCTGTTAAACTATTTCCCTTTTCAAATGTCGAGTAGAGCATTACCTTTCCTCATAATGGTGTGTATTTATATGTATTTATTTATGTTTATTTGTACATTTTAGCTTTATGTATTTATTTAAGTACCTTTATGTTAGTTTCTTGCATTGTATATGTATATGTATATTTTAGTTTAAGACTTCACATATTCATATTTTCACACACTATTGTCTACATTTCTTTTTAATTTCTCCTTTCACAGGTCTGCTGGAAGAAATTTCTTAAGAAGTAAGCAGTACCTACCTTTGTATTCAATTTTATTACTATGCCTTATCAAGTTATCACTCTGTTTTTTACTGAAATAAATAAACAAAATAAAACTTTTCATATTTTATTCAAACTTAAAACCTTGCCGTACTGTACCGTTATATTTAATTTATTTTATATAATTTCTGAGGTTTTCTTTTCAGAACTCATAACATTTCCGTATAAAGCTTAATATGTCCCCAAAGACTAATGCAGTAAGAAATGTGGTGCATAGGCGCTGCAGTAGATTTTATAGTACCTACCTACAGGTATATAAATGCAAAAATGGCATGAATAAGTACCTACGTGCAATTAGTTCAGTAGAAACTGGAGTTTCGTCGTCGTTTACGACTTTGACTTGGTTATTTTACGTTTTTATATTGTGTTTTATTTCTGAAAGCTAACGCAAACTTCCTGAATATTTGACTTTAGCTTATCAAGTTTCAGGATGGCTCGCTTTATTTGTACTTTCAGAGCATTGTATTTGTTTATTTTTTTTTTTGTTATTCGTGGGGTCGGAAAATACTGGCTGCAATTATTGCTTTCTTACTGACTCACACTTTGGGTATTTATCTATAATTAATATACTTAATAATATTATAAAGCTGAAGAGTTTGTTTGTTTGAACGCGCTAATCTCAGGAACTACTGGTCGGAATTGAAAAAATATGTTTATGTTGAGTAGCCCATTTATTGAGAAAGGAGGCTATATAACATCACGCTACAATCAAAAGGAACGGAGCAGCAAACGAAAAATTGACGAAAACTGGCAGGCAATTCGATGCGACGGGAAGGGGAGCGAAAATTTGACGCGGACGAAGTCGCGAACAGAAGCTAGTTATCAATATAATTAAACACTCGTGAGTTCGGTATGTTTAGATTCAACACACACACACAGATGTCTTTGTTGAAATCGTCTGGATTTTCTTAAAAAAGAAAAACAAATAAACTAACTACGACCTAATTGCGTTACATACTATTCAGAACGTGACTCATTTTGAAGGATATTGCTAATCCATTGATTCTTATGTTCCAAAAATGCAACTGCTCAACAACGGTAATAACGCAATGAATGTTGTTGAACTGTCAAAATGAAAAGCAGGTATTATTCCTAATGTTAGTGTGTTACGCAATTACTCCTCTGGGGTTTAAAATTGTGATGAACATTGTTCCCCTTCGTTACATCAAAAATGTCGAGTGAAAAATGATTCGATCCACAATTCTACAGATTTCCGTTCCACCTACAGTAGAGGATAGTGCTATGATTGCAAAACATATTGGCAGGAAATTAATGTTCTTCACAGAGCGGCAGAACGTTAGATATTAAATAAAGCATAAATTATAGTTGACTACCTATTTTTAGCTGTGTTTGGTGAATTATTTGATATTGATATGTTTATATTAAAGGCTTCGAATAGGTCATTGTAAATTATTTAATTACCTAAGTAGGTCTCCCTCAATGTTATTTTAAATTGAAAATAAAACGAGTAATCAGTGTCGAGCGTTTCTGTAAAATGAATAGGCATTGTACATGCGATCAACATAGGCGACAGTTTTCCTTCTCTTTTAAAATAGTGTTCTTTATCTACAGAAAGGCAACAATAGAAAATCTATGTAAAAATAGTTAAATTATTATTTACATCAATATTTTGGAACGCCCCGTACACCCACGTTCAAAGGTTTATCTTAATGTTCCGACAATGATTTATGTAATACCGATATATTTTATGAAGGACACATATTCGCCGAATCACTTTTACAGCGCTGAATAGAAGGGGAGTGGGTAGGTTGTGAAAGTTCAGTATTTTCAAGTAGAAAACAGCAGTCCTTGTTATTAAGTGAAAGTAAAGGAGTCAAGTTAGGTCATCGTCGTCATCATCATTTCAGCAGAAATATGTCCACTGCTGGACATAGACCTCCCCCAAGTATTTTGGACGATTTGCTATAATCGCCACACTTGGTAGGCGGATTGGTGATCGCAGCATGGTGGTAAAATGCATTGAGAACGCTGCTGCCCATTCTCTAGTCTCTTATTCTTTTAAGACAATAATGCGGAAATGAACTCGTGTTGTATTGGTTCTCATCGTCATTATAGTAAGAACTTTTTGAATATTTAACTTAAATAACAGTTTAAGTTATTGTATCGTCCACCGATGACGACGACAACGCTCCAGACGTGGCCGGGGTAGAGTTGAGAGTGGCGGTACGTCGGCTAAATGCCAAAAATACCGCCCCAGGACCCGACGGCTTGCCTGGCAAAGCCTGGGTCCTGGCCTTAGAGGCACTCCGGTATCACCGGATGCCAACCTACCTCTGTCGCGTGGTCGAGGCTTACTTGACGGATAGAGCCGTCATCTACCCCGGTCACCAGGGAGACTGGAACCGGCGAGAGATGTCGTGCGGTTTCCCACAGGGATCGGTCTTGGGGACGCATCTGTGGGACATGGGTACGACTGGGTGCTGCGCGCCGACCTCCCTAGCGGCGTCAGCGTAGTTTGTTACGCTGACGACACGCTGGTCCTGGCGCAGGGGAGGTCGCACGAGGCGGCGGCCGAACTTATGATACGCGGGGTTGCGACAATCGTCGATAGGATCCGGCAATTGGGACTCGAGGTGGCATTGCACAAGTCCGAGGCCATGGGTTTTCATGGTCCTCAGAACGCGCCGCCTGCGGGTTCCCAACTCACGGTGGGAGGGGTTCACATCGGCGTCGAGTCGACGATGAAGTACCTGGGACTTGTCCTCGACAGCCGGTGGAACTTCGTCGAGCACTTCCGACGTTTGGCTCCCAGACTGGAGCGGGCTGGGGCTGCCTTAAAGCGGCTCCTGCCCAATCTGAGGGGTCCAAACGTCTCCTGCCGGAGGCTCTACATGGGGGTCGTGCGGTCCATGACCCTCTACGGGGCACCGGTGTGGGCGCCCTCATTGAGGCTGCGCCCAGCGCGCCGGTTGAGTGCGGCCCAGAGGGTCATGGCCATCCGGTTAATCCGAGGATACCGCACGGTCTCCTGCGAGGCAGCGAGCCTCCTTGCCGGAGTGTCGCCATGGGATCTGGAGGCAAAGGTCCTCGCCCACATGTGGGAGTGGCGCAAGGAGGCGAAACGCCGGGACGGAACTCCGCTGCCGCGACAAATCGCGGCACGGCGGACAGAGCTCCGGTGTGATCTCATGGCGACATGGCGGGTACGATTGTCGCAACCCAGTGCTGGAAACGCCACAATTGCGGCGGTAAGTCCCCTCTTTGAGGAGTGGATAGAGAGGTGTCACGGCGTCCTCACCTTCCGCCTGACGCAGGTTCTCACCGGGCATGGGTGCTTCGGTGGGTTCCTGTTCAGGATAAAGCGGGAGGATACGTCCGGGTGTTTCCATTGCGAGGATCGTCTGGAGGACACGGTGAATCATACGGTGGAGGTGTGCCCTGCCTGGGCGGAGCACCGCCGTGTCCTCGTGGAGGCGATCGGCGGCGGCGACCTCTCGCGTCCGGCCCTGGTGCGAGCCATGGTACGGAGCGAGAGGGAATGGGAAGCCGTCACCTCCTTCTGCGAAGTAGTAATGCTCGCGAAGGACGAGGCAGGGCGCGTGAGGGAGTGGCAGTCTCTGCGCCCTCACGTCCCTAGCCGCCGCAGGAGGAGACGCCCCGGGCGTCGGGAGTCCATAGCGGACTCCCGGCCACCGTAGGCGCGAGCTTGCGGGTGGCGAGCAATGGGTAGCTCGCCGCCCGGTAAGGACCAAGCTCGGGTCGACGGCGCGTAGTGTTCCACGCGCGCCTCAAAGAGATGTCAGTAGCGCTGAAGGGGTCTTCTAGGACCGATGCCTGCCGGGGTCGCGTGATTGTTTGAAAGAGATACCGTGACCCTGGCACATGGGCAACTGAAGGAACACGAGTGGGTTTTAGTCAGTAAAAGTCTGACACGCCCTCCCGCTCCGCCCAGAGCGGGAGAAGTCATTTGATGCGGATATCTTATGTTTGTGTGAAACTTGGTTAAAACCGGATAGAATGTTGTTTAATATAAATAATATTTCAGTGGCCAGTGCGTACAACAGGTCTTCAATAGGGGGTGGTACCTTGATATTATGCAACCGTTATCTTAGATATAAAGAAAGAAAGGATATCACTGCTTGCTCTGTTGACCGCTTATGTGAGGTAGCATGTGCAGAGGTTGAGGGCCATACTTTCTTATGTATTTGTAGGCCACCAGCCTCAAACTTGTCATCATTTTTGATCATCATGGAAGAAATATTAGGTAAACTTTTTGAAGAGAATAAATTAGTTTTCGCTTGTGGTGATCTAAATATTGATCTACTAGTTAATTCACCCCAAAAATGCAAGCTTATCTCATTGTTTAAATCATTCAACTTAAAATGTATATTTAATGAACCAACAAGAATAACACCGACCTCGGCTTCATGCATAGACAATGTATTTACCAATTGCAAAATAAAAGAGTCATCCTTAATTAGTGGCGTTAGGTCGGACCATACTGGTCAGCTTGTATCGTTTGATTTAGACACAAAGTTGCATTTAGATAAAACCATTGAACTGCGACCCCTTACTCAAAATAAATTGAAAATGTTTAATAATAATGTTCTTAGGAATCTCTCAACAGAAACTTTTGATTCACAAGACCCCAATATTAATTACGGTACTTTGTTTTCTACGGTATGCCAAGAATTCAATAAAGCATGTCCTGTGAAAAAAGTTACAATCAATATTAAACCAAAATTTAGTGAATGGGCTACTACTGGCATTAGAAAAAGCAGAGATACTTTATATAATTTGTATCACGAAAAATCAAGCCCTTCATAATTATGTAAGAAAATATTCTAAGGTTTTCAAAAGAGTCTGCGCTCAAGCTAAATCTAAATTAATAAGTAACAAAATTAGTACTTCCAACAATAAAATAAAAGCTGTGTGGCAGGTAATTAATAAAGAAACTGGAAACACAAAACAGCGAGATCAGAATGAATTGTCTCTAAAAATTCATAATGAAACCATTTCAGATAAGTTAAAAGTTGCTGAGACACTAGAAAATTTCTTTACCAATATTCCAATAGAAGTTACAAAATCTCTTCCCTCTTCATCTATATTAGCTGAATCTCTTCTTAAAGAAAACTTCAGTAAGGACATTCCTAATTTTGAATTCAAACCCATTTCTATTGCCACGATTAAAAAATCATTTAAAAGTCTTAACATAAAAAACACAGAAGACTTATGGGGGATTTCGGTTAAGGTTCTTGAAGATATCATTGACACAATTGCTCCTGTCCTGACAGGCATATTTAATCAATGTTTAGACAGCGGTACGTTTCCTGATTTAATGAAACATAGTAAAGTTGTACCAATTTTCAAATCGGGTAGTAAGACTGATCCTTCTAATTATAGACCCATATCTGTGCTACCAGCATTGAGCAAAATTTATGAAAAAATCATGTTGGACCAGATTTTAGCTCATTTCAACTCTAATGGGATTTTACATAGTCGGCAGTTTGGTTTCACGAAAGGTAGGTCGACGACTGACGCGGGAGTACAACTCATCAGTCACATTTTAGAATCCTGGGAAAAGTCCCAGGATGCAATTGGCATCTTCTGTGACCTCTCAAAAGCGTTCGACTGCGTTGACCACAATACTCTGATCTGTAAATTACACCATTACGGAATTCGTGGACAAGCTGCTGATCTTGTTCTTTCCTATTTATCAAACAGGCAGCAAAAAGTAAATGTTAACGAGGTGACGTCCTCGGGGTCTCTTGTTAAGATGGGCGTACCCCAAGGTTCAATTCTTGGCCCTTTCTTATTTCTAGTTTACGTTAATGACCTTCCTTACATGATGGCTAACTTTTCGGATATAATTTTATTCGCTGATGATACTTCTCTTATTTTTAAAATAGATAGAAAAGATACGGATGTCTTACATGTGAACGAGGGTCTAGCTGTTCTTTCAAAATGGTTTGCAGCTAATAATCTCTTACTTAATGCAAGCAAAACTAAATGTATTAAATTCTCATTACCAAATGTACCCCAAGTAGATCTAAATTTAAAACTTGACGGCAATAAACTAGATGTTATTTCGGAAACTAAATTTCTAGGAATTACGTTAGATTCAAAGTTGCAATGGGGTGCCCACATTACAGCAATTTCAGGTAGATTAAGTTCAGCTGCATATGCAGTAAGAAAAATAAGGCAGTTGACCGATATAGCTACAGCTAGATTAGTGTACTTTGCTTATTTCCACAGTATTATGTCTTATGGCGTTCTGCTGTGGGGTTCGGCAGCTGACGTAGATTCAGTTTTTATTTTACAAAAGAGGGCAATCCGCGCAATCTATAAAATGAAGCCTCGCGAGTCTCTTAGAATCAAATTTACAGAAATTGATATACTGACTCTACCTTCTCTTTATATTTTAGAATGTATCTTGTATGTTCGCAAAAACTTAGGCCTCTTCAAACTAAGAAGCGATTTCCATAATATAAATACTCGTAGTAAAAATGAAATTGTGATACCTAAATTTAGATTAACCAAAACTAGTAAATCATTTCTTATAAACAGTATCCGCTTCTATAACAAGTTGCCAAAGTCGGTTACTGAACTTAGCTACGGAAAGTTCAAATCACACATTAAGCGTGTCCTTATCAAAAATGCATATTATAAGATAAAAGACTACGTTCAAGACAAGGAAGTTTGGCAATAACTCCGTCTGCACATGTGGCTATGACGATGTACATTATTTAAGATTTTTTTTTTTTTTACAATCTTCTTTGACATACTCTATTCATAATTTGACATTATATACTTACAATTCTAATTTGATCTCTTTATTATTGGTTGTCATAACAACAATGACATTTGGTTTAAATAGGTTATTATGTTTTATTTATGTAATACTATCATTTAAGTAAATTCTTTTATATTTTGTGAATGTGAGAATGTTGTAGGTCTTGTAGACTGTAGACAATTTTCTATTTTATTAAGTACCTGGTTGGTTGGTGGTTTTAGTAGTACTTGTTGACAGTCCTACACTGTTCTCGCATACCTATTAAAACTGTTGTTTGAAAATATTGTAAAACCCAATTATTTTTAAAAGAGTAACCGTGGAGTTTCTTGCCGGCTCTTCTCCATAGGAATCAACAATTTGGAACCGTGCACCTAGCTTCTAACGTTTCATAAGTGCCCTTGCAGGCTTATGTGAAATAAAAATATTTTGATTTGATTTGATTTGATTTCCCATCCTGAAAAAAAAAAAAGTTATTGTATTGTTAGTCACACGGACGTAATAAATTCACGGCGGATTTTTTTCTCGCGCTGGAATTTCAACTTTCCGTCTTAAACCGAACAATGAGAATTCGACAGAGTCCATCTCAGCGCGCCGCGATTTTACAATATTACGTCCATGTTTATGTGGGCTTACTCTTCCTAAAAAATAAGTGTTGGGGGCAAAACTCATCTTGCCAGAGGCGCCCATGTTCCCTGATACAGTGCTGGTTGTCAGTGGCGTGCAATGCATATAGGCATATAAGCAGTGCCCACCTGGAAAACTCAACATAAGTCTGTCAATTAAGCGTGTCCCGAAATTATTAAGAAACTAACTAAATTATCATACCTAAAAAGACCCCGCGTGTGCACTTGCACAATTTTAGAAATTCACCACATTCCACCTCCAAATGTGGTTTTTGACCCTAAGAAGTTGTCAATTATAGCCAAAATTGCTATTTTTGACCCTAGATTTCTCAGGTCAACGTTAACCTAGAGAGTTTAAACTTGGAATTTGTCTTCTACATACTAATAGGGTTCTATGCTCCGAGTTTCAGCGAGGAGAGTCAACCGTGACTCTAAGTAGGTAACCACACCCCCTGCCCTTTCGAAACTCAAAACTTGACCTCTTATGACCCCTGAACTCCATGTATGCAAAAATATTTCCCAAAAAGTGCTCAGGGAATAAGCCCACCCGTGTTCCTTCAGTTGCCTATATGCCAGGGCCACGGTAACTCTTTCGAACTAATCTCGCGGTCAATGCACGCTACTGCTGGCTGTTATTTCCACTAGTGCTATACGATGCTATAGGATTTAAAATTATTGACAGCTGACGTCAAGTTCACTTTACCTAAGTTTTCACCGTAAAAAGAGACCAGTCACTTTGCATACAAAGTTAGGGCTATAGTTATCTTTTTATAGTAGAAAAAAAATTGATATCCTGGTCAGGGAATTCCTTCTTCCCCTATCATTTTTACTTTCACGTCGAATCTCTACGACTTTACATTTTTGGCACAATATGCCTTATCTCATTTTTAGAGAATAGATGGTCTGGTTTTCAATGGCTCTTAAGTTTAATCGATAGAACTCCCTCGATTCGATATTTTGACGTCACTACTAAAAATAGCTATATAGAATAGAGATCCCACTGATACGTTTATAACGTTGTTGAGTTAAACAATAATAAACATTATGAGAATCCATAGCTTTTTGTAACAACAGAATCACTGTTATTAAAAACTATGTGTTGTATTTATAGCAGAAGTTTCCGCAAACCACGCTTGTAATAAATTATGGAATGAAATTAATGTTCCCACACACAATTTACCTTATTAGTTCGTAATTTTGCCCTATGTTTTACGTTACAGAATATAAGCAAAATGCCAAGCTTTTACTATATATTTACCTACTTAAATATTTACCTGGTAAAATTCTAAAATAACGCGGCTCACCACACCCTTCCAATTTTTCAGGAAAACATGTTATCAAATATGTTTTCCATGTCACGGGCTTAATTTGGTAATGTCTGTATTGTTATATTAGACTTTAATGAAAATAATTAATTGCTTGTATTACACAGTCCGAAAATTCGTATCATGTCACATATGCCTCCGAGTAAAATATATTTGGGTCATAAATGTGTTACGCGAAATGAAAACTGGCTTCTCAGGATAATGATGACATTCATTATTTAATATACCTTTATGAGTGAGTTTATATTATTCGAATGTCCTTAATTAATACATTTTTACCATTTTGATTTAAATAAGAATTTTAAGGAATAAATAAGTTAGGTTTTTTTTTGTGCCTACCGTATTGTATAGATATTTACTATTTTATTAATAAGTATATGATTTAACAACAATAAATGACGAAATAAATAAAAACGTTTGGCAAATAATTTTCTTCCTTTATTTTCGATTCACACTGGTAGTTAAAATTAATTGTACCCTACAGTTACGGTTATAATTAATTTGAACTAATTAAAATTTATATATTTATTTTTATTTTGAACAAAATATGATTAGTGACCCTAACACATGATATAAACCATAATACAATCCTCTAATTCAGTTGAATGACTATTTCGTGAAAAAGTCATCATATATTATTTCAACCATCAAACAATCTTGCACTGACCTGTAAATTGCATAAAACGTAAGAAAATTTTAGTTTACGCTGGAGCTTCTTTCCTAGTAGTGCCAATCCCTAGCATAAGTTAGAATGACAGCTCACTTCAAGCTGTACCCATCTTAGTTTTCACGATTAGATTTTAGGTGATGAGTATAAAGGGAGCTGTCAATTCCTAGATTTCTTAGCGTAAGGTAGGATGACAGTTCACTTCGCTTTAGTTTTCACGGTGAGATTTTGGGTGAAGTGAGTATGATGAAGTGAGCTGTCAATCCATAGATTCCCTAGCGAAAGGTAGGATGACAGTTCACTTCATGTTACTTTTCATGGTGAGATTTATACAAAACTAGCTATTACCAGCAGCTTATCCCGCGTGGATGATGGAAATTATCCTAAGGGAACGCCCCGTAGAATAATTTCCATCACAACAACCAAGTTAAAAAGTATGTAGTAAGTGTGGTGTGGGGGTTTGTGTAAGGTGTGGTAAGTGACATCCGTGTAAGAAATATCTGTGTGCAAAATTTCATCCAAATCCTTTCTGCCGTGTTTGCGTCATTGATAACAAACATCAAAACGTTCACAACTTTTTTAATTAGCATAAGTATAATATGCTAGTATGATAGCACTACAGCAGTACTACCTATGCTATTATTTTACAATGGCACTCTACAAACCATTTAGCTCCTCATGTCCTTGATTTTTCTACACCGAAACATTCTCACGATCCAGCCGCCCGTCCTACGCAAAGAACACGCGTACACGCCACTTGTAATAATAAACACGACACAGTTTGCAGCAACCGTCATTTGTTGGCATTCCAACCAGCCCTTACGGCGTATTATTTTAAAGAGGCAAGTATAATCTTTCGGAAAATTTGGCTTAGTTTTAGTAAATATTTTGACTGGAACAAAGAGAAACATGTAAATATACGCAGAAACAATGCTTAGAACTAAAATTGTTTAGGAACCCGTATGTTAAATGGTGCAATATTTTAATAATTTATTGTTCAACACGTGTTTATGATATTCGTATTGCATACAAGAATAGTCATGGTTTCCACTCTCCAAAGGTCGGACACGAGATTTAGACCAGATCGTAGAAATTACTCTTAAGATAATAATTAACATTAAGATTAGCTAAAGGCGTTCAATGGCAGCATACGGCGTTTACGCATTTTAATGTTATTTTTTGGTCGCACCTTATTATTTTTCCAAATATGAAAGATGACTTTGAAATAAAATTACAGCTCGATATGCTCATATGAGCCGGTACGTGGGAAAGAAATTGATTCGAAAATTTTGTTACATCTATACTTGTCCGTATCTAGTTGGTTGGTTTGGTATCTACTCTAGCAAATAAAATAAATCTCTAAAAAGTATCAATTGCAAAATGTGTTCACAGAAGTGATTTTGCAATTTTGGCATCAAATCCAATCAAATGAAGGAATACAGTTTTTTCACCTTCATGCAAACTAAAATGTGTTATTTCACTGTAGCGAATTCCCCAGAGCTTGCTCTGTGAATGAATTTTGTTGAAACTAGTTTCGTAGTTAGCTGTAATGTTGTATATCCGTTTAATTAATTGTTTTGGCAGGTCAAGGGCTTCGGGATGTTTTGTACGTATGCTATACTTAGGTACAATTATATACAAAATTCTGACATTCGTATCTAAAAAATATGTGCTCTAGTTACCGTGGCGTCGCGGTCGTGTGCCTACCTGGCTTGAACGCTTTATGTTTTCTCAATTCTCAAAGAAATGCATATTTTCCATACAAAAAAAAAATGTAAAGACAGGAGCGATACGACGACGGTGCCACGCGATTCTGGAAGAACAACTTCCATTAAGTTTTCATAGATATCGTTCTACTAAAGTCGCATCGCGGCTGTTTGCGTTAGCCTGAATTAGCTAAACAAAGCTAAATAACGGAACATACCTACTTTACCTACTATTCTATTGTGACAAGAGAGGTACAACAAACATAGGAATCATCATAGTGTTACATGATTTTATCTGCAGATTAGTACAAAGCATGCGTGAACCGACATTAGGCCAATTTTTTTGTGTGCGGAAGTGATAAAAATTTGCATTATTTTGACTAATCGTTACGGATGCTGATATAACACAGCAATATTTTATAGACTGATGGTCAATTTACTTATTCTTTTATACAGTACGAGACAAACACTAACGTTTCTAGCGTTCGTGATCCTTCGGATTGTAAAAATAAACACAGTCCATTACAAAAAAATCGCCTTCACAACTGCCAGAATTGGGGCTCCCAATACATTTCGGTATTGTAATGTAATGTTCCGTATGGTGCCAGACATAAAGAACCGCACCATCCCATTTCTTCTCGTGGGTGTCGTAAGTGGCGGCTAAGGGTCTTATTAGAGAATGGGCAGCAGTCTTCGCTATGCATTTAACCACCAAACTGCGATCCCCAACCCGCCTGCTACGCGTGGCAATTATGGTGAACCCCCCAAACTGGAGGAGGCCTATGTCCAGCAGTGGGCGTCTGAAATGATGATGATGATTGTATTGTAATGTCCAATACCAGGCTCCAGGTATTGGTGGTTTTATTTTATTTTCAGTATAACCTACTGTGACACAATTTCATTCTATTATCTACACATTACAAGCATTTTTTCTCATCTGGGCAATTTTTAAAACAGTATTTAAAAGATTCCGTGGTTTATTCAGACAGTAACATTTCATTACTACTTGCGCAGGTAAAGAATGGGATTTAAAATGGTGGTCGTCACGAACTTTGTTTAGCATACGGATTCAATTTCCACGGACACAGACTATGAAAAAAAATACGGTAATGATAAGGGTGGTGATTCATACGGGGCATTGTGTTTTAACGATCGCTAGTAACCAGAGCTCCGTAGTTTTTGTACACTTTGTCACCGCATTTGCTACTTTGTCACCACCTCCTCACAATGTTGCGTCAACTAATTTGTACTGGCTTTCCTGGCTAATGTAATGAGAATGACACAGTAATTAAATAAGTACCTAGGTATTTTTCTTGGTAACTGCGAGAAAAGTGTCCATATTTTCTTCTACTAAATAGTTTAATTAAATAACACGAAATAAATTGTAAAAGGATGTAATCGCTAGTAACCAGTGCTCCGTAGTTTTTGTACACTTTGTCACCGCGTTTGCCACTTTGTCACCACCTCCTCACAATGTTGCGTCAACTAATTTGTACTAGCTTTCCTAGCTAATGTAATGAGAATGACACAGTAACTAAATAAGTACCTAGGTATTTTTCTTGGTAACTGCAAGAAAACTGTCCATATTTTCTTCTACTTAATAGTTTCATTAAATAACACGAAATAAATTGTAAAAGGATGTAAGTTTTACCAATAATGGTTGATCGTGAACTTATACGAATATTCTTTATCGTCCATTTAATAACAATTTCTTTCATTTCCACCTCAATTATAGAGTAGATAGGTACCTACTAATTTAAAATAGATCACAGTATGAAGAACCAGATACGTAGCGATCCCGCGACAACCACGTTATTATAAACAAATATGATTTTTTTTCCCAGAAACGCCTGAACTAACAAAGCTTGCGGTTTCCCAAGGTTGCACAGCACCACAAACCTTGACCGAGATAATACTATTTTGTGTCATATATTTTTATAAGTGGGCGTCAAATTTAAATTTAAAATTTATACTATCTGTACTAATATTATAAATTAATTATAAAAATTGTTTGTTTGATTGAACGCGAAGTACCGATTTGAATTCAAAAATTATTTTAGTGTTTGGTAGCCTATTTGTCGAGAAAGGTTATAGGTTATATAACATCACGCTAAGGCCCTTAGGAGCCGAGCAAAAAACGTCACGAATACGAATACCTCGCACGGCCAGGCGATTCGATGCGACGGGAACGGTCAGGGGAGAAAGAAATTTAACGCGGATGAAGTCGTGGGCAGAAGCTAGTAATCCATAAACATTAAAATTGACCGTAAATATTTGCTCAGCACAGGAAAAGAAACTACGAACACCTGACAGACCGAGCTGTCAGAATATGGTTTTTATTTATGCTTAGCATTGCAGAGTTTTTTTGTCGACTTTCGCAGTCGCTCAAGCTAGCCGCTACCGCTGAGCTAGTAGCATAAAATTCGTCCCTAATATACCCAGATCCTATCCGACCAGTCCCAGCAACGCCCTAAGCCATGGTCAGTCCTGCCAGGGTCGCGAGATTGTTCAAACGAGATACCCTGGCCCTGGCATATGGGTAACTGAAGGAACACGAGTGGGTTTTAGACAGTAAAAGTCTGACACACCCTCCCGCTCCGCCCAGAACGGGAGAAGTCATTTGATGATTTACCATCCAAAAAAAAAGCCTTGGACAGTAACCTACAGAGGGTACCCTTAGCGTGTCGTCGCTTAGTTTATAAGTTATATACCCCGTGTGGAGGCCTTATTTAGTAAGGCTAGCACTGGATCATACTACGAGGTTGTCAGCTGCCCGAAAACCTCGTATCTCACAAGATAAAACCACGAGATTATCGGCTTTTAAGAAAAAACCCGCCTTTTTTATTCCTTTTTCTTTTCTTTTAAATCTTCGGCAATCATTTAGAAACGGATGCATCGGCTATTATTCCCTTATTTGAGTGAACAACTAGACTTTTAACTTTTACTAGAACTTCCCTAGACGTCGACATACAAGGAAGTTTTTTTAAGGTTCATATTATTGATGTGTCACGTCGTTGTTATTAATAATAAATAACAAACAAGTCATATGATTTTTTCTAATTAATTTAATTGATGACATTTCAACCTCACTCATCTTTTTTCTAAGTAAACCTATGTTCGTCTCTACGAAAGTGACCATAGCAATGTCCATTCCTAACTTTGAATTATTTTTATTAAAGTTCTCATTTAATTACTAGATATCTCTGTAATAGTTATGTTCGTTATTTGGAGTTTTATTTGCTTTATTAAATAATGCTAAATAAGTTTGCTTTATTAATATCGCAGTTGATGAAACGTTATTCTCATTATAATCTAGCCTATTAGCTAATAGGTAAGTAATTTTTTGCCTTTGCTCTATACAAACTTAAGAAAATAGTTAATCAGGCAGCTGTTGTAGCCGCTTATTATGGCTATGTAGATTCCATATTACGATACGGAGTAATTTTTTGGGCAAATTCCTGCGAAAAAAATAACATTTTTAAAGCACAGAAGAGGTGCATTAGATCGATGTGTAGTCTTAAACAAACGGAAAGTTGTAAACCGCATTTCAAATCTCTAAAATTACTTATTATTCTTGCTTTTACATATACGAGACCGCATTGTTCGTCAAAAAAAAAACAATGAATTATTTAAAAAAGCTTCAAAGCAACGCTATAGACAAGATAAAAATATCGACACGAACTATGTCTAAGAGCCTCAAAAACCGCCCTTATGCACAAAAGCATCCTCTGCATGGCTCCTAAAATATTCAATAAAATACCAAATGACATTAAAGATCTAAACTTGACACAATTTAAACGGAAACTTAATATTTTTAAATTGAAAAATGCTACTATACCATTGACGAATTCCTTCTTGACAAAATTTAGACAGAAAACTAAATGATACCTAATTATGTATTTATGCATGAAAATTAAATAATTTGACATTTTAATTGTATTCTAAATATTTATATTTTTTTAATTGTATATTTAATAGTAATCTCTGTTATTTTGCATGTAAAATCGATTTAAATTTTTTATATTGTTAAATAGTGTATGCCCTAACGGGTAGTTTTTTGAGCTCATCTTACCTAACTATAAGACCTACTGTATCACCAAAAATCACACTAATAAATACTTTGACTTTGACTTTGTAATTTAAAAATAACTTAAACTGCTAAGAAACTATAACATGGAGAAATATGCGTTTGCGCATTGTACATACAGATACGATACGATACGACTAAGTTTTCTTAAGCGTTTGTTGGACGCACCCATTTAGATAAGATTAGGGACTGACAATGTGGCAACGCTTTGTTTTGTTATTTCTAGCATTATACATTTTTATTCTTTTATATCAGCTGTTTCTTGAAGTGGTCATCACTTAATATTCACATAAAACTAATAGTTTAAAAAAACCAAAAAAACACGCTTCCATAGAAAACCAAACTAAAAAGTAGAAAATAATGGAAAAAAAGCGTGGGGTGCTTTTTAAGGTATTTTTTTATTGATATCAGGTATTTTTTATTGATATTTTCTATTTTTAGGGTGTTTCGAATTTTGAGACGTATGTCAGCGTAGTTTTCGAAGACAGTTTTGTTGCTTTCCTGGTAACCCTGGCAAGGATAATGGCACAAATTTATGAAATTATAGTGTTGTCATCGGTCTTTGACAGGTGTGCAAAGTTTGAATGAAATCTGGTCGTTTAAAGTGGGTCAAAATCGCGCTATAAGGAGTCAGTTACAAATAAACAAACATACAAGTGAAGCTAATATAAAGCGTGTAAAAATTGTGTTGTTGTTCATCACTGTTAAACAATAATGTTTCTTTGCTCGAGTCATGCAGAAAGAGTACGGAGAACACATTTCTTCACACACAAACAAGAAATCTTGTATTTCCTTAATATTTTGATTTGAAAATCCAATTACCTACACAAATTGTGCAATTGGCAACTAAATTCGTTGTCTTATCTTTATAAATCCCGGATGCAAATAAGTTAAAAATACTTTTGTGGAAACAATAAATCAATATGTTTTAGATTATGTATTATATCAATACCTACTGAAGTATGTTTGGTTTCTGTTTCTTCAGCTGATAAACAAGATAGATCTAGATTATTCATGTTCCAGGAATAACTCAGCCTTTTTTTATCTGGATTAAGTTGGCAAAGGCACGCTAAAAGCTTTCGAAACCTATTTTAATCCGAATCCCGACGGTCTTCAGAATGCGTGGGTTTTGCTGGTCCTAAATCGATTTATTATTAATGTGAATATTTATAAAAAGGACCGTTTGCCGACGGGGTAAAAGCTATTTCAAAATTAAAATGTTTTTTTTTTTTAGAACCATAGGGTAAATAAGCAAGTATCGTAGCAAGTTTACCAAAGGTCAGTCGTGAACGCATAAAACCGCGCGTTTTCAATGTAACAATTACCAGACGCCTAAAAAAATAGCCGCGTTTTTACAGGGATGTCCCTTAGCCTTATCGTTTGCAAACAGTTACTGTTGATTGAAATTTGGTGATAAGTGGCAGAGACACCAATCGATAAAATTCTAAGCAAGCATTAGGAATAGTGCAGGTTGATAATGAATTAAGGTCGCGGCACGAGCTACAGGCCAAGCCTTACTGTTAAAAAATGTCTTTAAGTTAGTAAGTAGTTATCAATAGTACCTAATAACGCGGATATGCGCTATTTCGCTATTTATCGTCTTTAACATATTCGGGAAGGTTGCATAGTAAAGCCATGCAGGCTAAAACCTCTACAAGACTTAACTGTGAATACGTAAATTAAGTACCTATGGATTTTCTCTGGCTTAAGTATCATAATTTCAGTCGTAAAACGTCCACTGCTGGACATAGGCCTCCCCCAATTTCTGGGGGTTTGCTATAATCGCCACGCTTGGCAAGCGGGTTGGCGACCGCAGTATGGTGGTAAAATGCATAGAAAACGCTGCTGCCCATTTTCTAGTTAGTCCCATAGTCGCCTCTTACGACACCCACAGGAAGGAATAGGATTGTGCTATTCTTTACGGAGCAATATTATTTAACACGTTAACTGCCATGTCGGACTATGTGTCTGACACTTTTTGTTCCACTCAGGCCTTGTCGGACTATATGACCGACAACACATACCAAATCTGAACGTGTCGTTGCTGCTTGGTGGCCATGTATATTAGTCTTTCAGCTTTAAGTGTCCCGTAGAACACAAAAACCACTGTGTCAATATAACTTTTATTTACATTTTTACTCTCATACAGTTTGGGGAAAGTATGAAGTCAAAATAAAAGTAAGGAATAAAAATATATAAATAGGCGGTATATGTATAATGTAATAAACATGATATAAATGTATTTTCAACACACTTGCTCGTAAAGTGAGCCTTATTATATCGTTCTTAGGGCCATAAACCGAACTATAACATACACGTGCATAATAATATTACACACTAGTGCATAATAGAATGATCCCTACAAAGTTAAGTTAGTACCTAACTGCAAATTATATGCGAGTAAACAGAGCATTTTCAATTTAACCGGGTAATACAGTTTTTTTTTTTTTTTTGTAACAACAAAGAGGTTTTATGCCACCGAAAATCTATTTACATTTTTGAAATAAATAAATGTGTCCCTAATTAAGACGAAAAAACATTTATTATTATCAAATTATTTATAATTCACAATAATTTCTTATAAAATATTTGCATTTTATCACAAAAATTATCATTTTGAAGTAGGCTGTATGGCTGTAATCAATCAACTTACATTTGGCGCGTGCAAAAAAAAAAAATTGCGCGCCATTTCCCAATTTTCCCCTAATTTTCATATTTTGTTTGTATCGCATTTGTTGCTGTTATTTGTTTTTTCCTCGCAAGTGTGTTGAAAAACGTCGTATGATACACGTGTGTATTGATGATTACCGTCCTCGGCTCTCTTAAGACCCTCACCTGACGGCTCGGGTCTCAATGGCGCCTCAGCGGTAATCACCAACATTACACACTTGTACCATAATGTACTATTATGGAAAAAACATTATATTTAAATTGAAATAACACTAAGTACATTTTTTGAGTTTTTCTGATTTTTACCATGGATGGCAGTTAACGTGTTAACTTTATTAAATTAGTATGGAGCATTTATTAGATATAGAACAGATAAAAGGAATACTGCACATCACAGTCAACTGGGATCGTTTCTAAAAGTTAGGAAGGGTTAATTATCTAATGTTAGTTAAGTCTTGTACTTGAACGCATTCCACTTGAAACTATTTGTTCCCGTTTATCTCACAGTAATGAGCCATTGTTTGCTTATCTTTTACGAGTCACAGTCTAATGTTTGGCATAGCTGTTTCCGTAAATAGTTTATTTGATATGTTACGACGTCGGAAATATCTCGAAAATGTTAAGATTCTTAATGAATTTAAAGGGCAAATTCACTATGCTTATACCCCTAGTATAAGCATAGTGAATTTGCCCTTGAAAGATATTGGCACGATACTTAGAGGATTTTTAGGTATCAACAAGATAATAAGATCCTGAAAGTTTCAGATCTCTAACCTATTTGGTTTTTGAGAAAAAGAAAAAAAAAGAAAAATCTGACAAAATCAGAAAAAAATAATTTTCTCAAGAACGCGTGATTCAATTGATTAGAATTTTGGATATGTTTTGGGGGCTGATAGTAGCTTCTAGAAAAAAAAATAACACTTTTAACGGTTGATAAGAACCTTGAAAAAAATTGCACTTTTTTTTTAATTTCGATTTTTAACTATGATACGATTCTGGCACAATTATGAAACTATTTTTTTCGAATTCCTCATTCATTTTTCTATAGACTTATATGCTTTTAAGATTTTAAAAAAAGGTACGCCATGTTGCAAAAAATGCCTAGGGCCTTTGTAGGCATTTCAGGTGTTGGTTAGATGAGGAGCCCGCGAGTCTCTTTGAACGAACATTAACCCCTAATTCCTCCTGCCAGGGCCGCGAGATCTGTTTGAAAGAGTTACCGTGGCCCTGGCATATGAACTGAAGGAACCTCCTCCTTTTTTTGAAGTTTGTTAAAACCCACCCGTGGGGTTTTAACAAACTTCAAAAAAAGGAGGAGGTTTCTTAATTCGACCGTATATATTTTTTTTTATTTGTGTTCGCGGATAACTTCGTCGTTTATGAACCGATTTTGATGATTCTTTTTTTGTTGGAAAGGAGATATCCCAAGGGTGGTACCATTGGGCGGAGCACCGCCGTGTCCTCGTGGAGGCGATCGGCGGCGGCGACCTCTCGCGTCCGGCCCTGGTGCGAGCCATGGTACGGAGCGAGAGGGAGTGGGAAGCCGTCACCTCCTTCTGCGAAGCAGTAATGCTCGCGAAGGAGGAGGCGGGGCGCGTGAGGGAGTGGCAGTCTCTGCGCCCTCACGTCCCTAGCCGCCGCAGGAGGAGACGCCCCGGGCGTCGGGAGTCGATTGCGGACTCCCGGCCACCGTAGGCGCGAGCTTGCGGGTGGCGAGCAATGGGTAGCTCGCCGCCCGGTAAGGACCAAGCTCGGGTCGACGGCGCGCAGTGTTCCACGTGCGCCTCAAAGAGATGTCAGCAGCAGCGTAGGGGTCTAATAGGACCGATGCCTGCCGGGGTCGCGTGATTGTTCGAAAGAGATACCGTGACCCTGGCACATGGGCAACTGATGGAACACGGGTGGGTTTTAGTCAGTAAAAGTCTGACACGCCCTCCCGCTCCGCCCAGAGCGGGAGAAGTCATTTGATGATTTCCCATCCTGAAAAAAAAAAAAAAAAAAAAAGGGTGGTACCATGATAAGGAAACCAGGATCTGATGATGGCATCCCAGAGAAGTCGATGGGAGCCTTCAAAAATCTTAGTAGCGACTAGTGCGTTTATTATTTTTTTCATTAACTATCTTAAAGCACTACTATTTAATGAAGGTCTGAAGTTGCTCTGATGATGAAGCCGAAATACAGTGTAGGGAAGTCCTCAACGACTTACAGCAATTACCCGGTGTTTGGACTTAATTCATTTCTATCGATGAGAATGCACCCCAACACAGTTGGGAAAAGGCTAGGTAGACTGTTTGGTAAAGTTTGCAGGTCTAAATGATTAAAAGCAGTATTAACTAAGATTTTTACGATAATTTCATAATACCCATGTTTGGACGACGGAAGGTCACTCCCCTTATCAGTGATCAAATAAACTTATCTGTGGATTAACCAGACGACTAATTTTTCTTTTAAATTATTAGTCATAAAGCATGCACTAGTCTATAATCTATACCAACAACGGTGACTCCGTTTGCTTATAAACGATGTTTAACTAAATGAGGATCACATAACAGCTTTGTGCTTTGATTATTAATTAAAATAAACTCCGATTAACTCGTAATAACTAGTCAACACAGTTATTTTAACACGTGTAGTATAAACCTGTATGGTGATTAACATATTAAGTACTTTTGCACTTCAGTTGGTAGAAGTTGATTCTGTTGATTACCCCATTGATCTCCTGGTCGCCAGTGCTGTGCGAAGGGTCCAGGTTTCTGAGTGTAATTGGGTTTTTCCATTAGGCATTTCTCTCAGTCCATATTTCTAAATTTGGAGGTAAGATACCCCCGTGCTTCAGAAAACACGTTAAACCGTTGGTCTTGCGCTTGATCTTCCTTCGTTCGTGTCGAATTGCCATCCCATCGGACTGTGAGAGTCAAGGACGATTGTACTTATGCACTAAAATCCCGCGTGTGGGTGGCTATAAGAGTTGAGGAGATCCAAAGAAACGATGATGGATGGACTGTGTGACAGATTATAATGTCTAAAAACGGGGTGACTACCGAGATGACGAATAATAGAGAATTATGAGAGTAAAAGATATGTTGCTCCGACTCATAATAAATTGATCTTTATTCTAACGAACATGAAAACGTTGTTCAATTGACACTATGTCAATTCTATTGTGTATTCCAGATGCCGTCATGATATAAGTGAATCGAGCATCGAATGGGTCATCTTCCCTTTTAAAAATACACAAATGAGTGCCAAAAATGCTTTATGAGCTCTGTAAATAGACTCAGACTATTAGATAAAATCTGTAGTAACTTCCTACACTTGTCACTACGAGGCTTGATCATATTATAATGGGCTTGGCACTTGTGGATATGCTCAACTGTGGGCGCTGTCTAAGCAGTAAACTGTAAACCCTTAGCCCAGGTCACCTATAGTATGTCCTACTAAATGGTTTATCACTTAGAATCAACGCCCATTGTTCGTTACGAAGTCCGATTTTTGCCAAGTCGGACGCGATGTGATTTCCCATCGGCCAAAAAACGAAGTTGCTTACAAAGTTTCATCCACTATTTAACCACTTTAGGGGATAAATTTTCAAAAGTAATTTCTTAGTTCTCGTTCACCTTCGTTGGTTGAGGAAGTGTTGTGCAAAATCGTGTTCCTAGACCCCGTTTAAGCTGTTTGTTGTCGGTCAGCGAATGAATGAATGAATTTTAAGATTTGTATTAACTATGTCTTTAATAATGGATTATTCCTAAAAAAATGGTTTTCAATTTAACAATGAACATGTACTTTTCTAAATGCAAGGATTCAGTTACTTACACAGACAGTTACTTAGTAAGTAAGCGAATAATTGTAGATACTACAGGAGGCTCCAAATGAAGATCTCGTGTTCTTTCTCACAATTTGTTTTAATTTTAGTTTACGTTGTTTCAGCAACTCCAAATGTTTAAACCACGAAGGTTTGAACACAGCTTTGCTTCTTTGTTTATTTGAAAACTTGTTTGTGCTTAGTGATAACAGCCGAATTAACAAATAGACATGTATCTTAGGGATAATTTTTCATCATCTACCTAAACTTTTCTGACCACCAAAACCCAGGAATAATGGCTCTTAATTTCTTAATAGTACTTTAACTGTCTAGAACAGCCCAGTTAACGAATATATACCTAAATATTAATATCATTCATTATACTGCGGAGATCCCCTTTCGTTAAAAATTAAAGTTAAAATCGGTAAAGGTGGTTCTTTGTACGTGCAATAGCATATCGCGCTACCAAAATTAATAAAAACCGTGTCAACTAAATCGATATTATTATATTTAATTTAACCATCACTTTAGTTTTAATAATATTTCTATAACCCTTAGTTCCTTTTTAAATACTTTAATTCGGTCTGTTTTCTGGTTCCGTGAATTTCACTCAGCAACATGCTCAAAACTGACTACAATTATAATAAAATAACGTTCTGCATTCCGATATAACCCCGGCAAGTAAACAATGTAATTTACCGACCTATTTGTCATAGTACTATTTAGGAGGTAATATTCCCTTATATACGTCACATTGCAGGTTCAATGAATCATTATATGATAAGGTGCTTCATTCAGTTGCTCAATGGATTAACCACATCCCATTATTTTCCGTTGAATTACTAAGACAAAAATGTTATCCTGTATTTTGAATACATACTACAGCATAAACATAATATAACATCACGTTGTACGTTGTATTCTCCGAAAGGTTAGATAGAGGTGTACCTATAGTACCTACACCCACTTTTCGAAAGTTATGTTTAAGTGCCTATTGCCATCAGCCGGGCATGAACCTAAACTCTGCTCGTTGGTCTAGTGGTAGCAAGGGCAACTGCTGAGCATTGGGTCGTGGGTTTGATTCCCAGACCTAGTTTCTCGTTGGGAGTCGATAGCGGACTCCCGGCCACCGTAAGCGCGAGCTTGCGGGTGGCGAGCAATGGGTAGCTCGCCGCCCGGTAAGGACCAGCCTCGGGTCGACGGCGCGTAGTGTTCCACGCGCGCCTCAAAGAGATGTCAGCAATACTGAAGGGGTCTGCGAGGACCGATGCCTGCCGGGGTCGCGAGATTGTTCAAAAGAGATACCGTGACCCTGGCAGGTGGGCAACTGAAGGAAAACGGGTGTGTTTTAGTCAGTAAAAGTATGACACGCCCTCCCGCTTCGCCCAGAGCGGGAGAAGTCATTTGATGATTTGCCATCCAAAAAAAAAAAAAAGACCTAGTTTCTTTATGTGAAATAACGCAGACTTATTTGTATCGTCTTTGGTCCTCAGCTATCAACAAGAAATGGGCAATATTGTAAAACTTTTGTTTTACTATAAAACGGGGATTTTGGAACTTTGTAGGTGTGCATTTTTGTGTATCTTTTTTTATTTTATATATTTCATAATGTGCGTTTTGTTTGTGCAGGACAAACAATGTATGTTTCTTTTTTTTCTAAGGACCACTTTTGAAGGCAAATAAATTTTGCATATTGTACCGTGTGACGTATCAAATGAAAGGGCTTACTGTAAGGGACTCAGATAAATATATTTTTCAAGTAAAAAGTTTTAAAGCTATATCAGAAAACAGATGAAATTTAACCACTACCCACACCGAGTCTCATGAGGCTAAAATTTAGAAAAAATACAGGAAATAGTTTTGTACTTACCGCATAAATTACAAGAAAAAAATATAAGAAGCCTCTCTCCATACTGTGCGTAAAAACGTACATCCAAAGTTGGAATGCAATAATGAGAGGATAAGATTTTCAACCACAATGTTGTTCTTGGGAAAATCATTCCAACTACGGAACCTTTTATTCTATGAAGTCCGACAAACACTTGGCCTGTTATCGTATTTAGGATAGCGGTTAGAAATGAAGTCTTACCTACTCAATATCATCAAAATCCTTGCTCCTATCAAAATTTATTTGGGGTCAGCGCAACATGTCCAAGCCACGCGCTTTACTCAATGTCTCAATAAATAACATTGAAATGTGTGTTTTTCTTCAACACATAGATTAGATAGCAGTCCGCGGCTTGTCATTTCTTTATGTGATGATGATACATAATGATAAGTGTTTTCATGGTTTCTTCGTATTTTCATGAGACCTACAAGTGATTCAATTTCGAGCGGCTTATTATAATTAATTTTATTATGAATAGGTGGTACTCTTCAGGTACTTTTGTAAGTTATGAAATTTGTAATAATTTTACCTCTTGAATGTAAAGCTCCTCGCCAGGTGCGCTTGAGTCGACCAGATAGCTGTCATTGCAAGCTCGCATATACAAGTAGAAGAACTGCTCGTGCGCAGCCACGCTCGACGGCACCTTCCCATTGTACACAGGAGGACT
Organism: Aporophyla lueneburgensis; assembly: GCA_932294355.1. Classification (NCBI taxonomy): domain Eukaryota; kingdom Metazoa; phylum Arthropoda; class Insecta; order Lepidoptera; family Noctuidae; genus Aporophyla; species Aporophyla lueneburgensis. The sequence goes on from OW028744.1 coordinate 10,316,447, forward strand.
GAAGGGATTTATAGCTGTAGAGTTAGTTTCAGTACATAATCCGTTGAAAAATGCGCTCCCGTGCTTACAACATCTGTGCACACAAGTCCTCCCGATGCACGGACACCCCATCACCAAGGTTGTGCCGTTTTGCTCGAGCTCGTACCATGCCCCGTCCTTGTACTCCACTCCCTCGAATATCACTGAAGAGTTTGGGTACTTCACACCATGAGTAATGTCCAAGCTTTGCACCTCGGAGCATGGAGTACACTGGATACCCACTAACACCAAGAGCTGGGTCACCGCCAACAATATCGTCTTCATTTTTACCACCACACTAATTCTTGAGTTTTCACTGAAACTTTGTCACTTTAAGTCCAAACTTGTATTCACACGCTCAGTCCCATTTCAGTTTCAGTAACTAAGTATGGGGAAACCTCACTTAAAATGTCTTAAACGAATTAAATCGGCACTGAAGGTGTTATCGCGACTGGAGTGTTCTTTATCTGAGCACTAGTGTGGTAATTTGATGTATCATTTTCGTACTGATAAGAGATAAGCGGTGGTCGCGCGGTGGAGGGAGGCGTGTTGCAGTCGCCGCTTGTGCGTCCCGACTGGCCGGCGGCGCAGGCAGGAGCCGGTGAAGTGATCCCTAACGCGTCACGCGCAGCCCTAGCCCCCTGCTTACACCCAGGACAATCAGTGCGTCATTTGTTTATTTTAATAACACATTTAAAGTGCAGTTGATGACTAAACTTGTCTTTTATTAATAAGACAGGTAAATTACGGTATTCCGTAATTTACATTGTTTTAATATAATTACGTCATTATAGTCGTCATAGCTTTACAATTAACTGTAATTATTCCCACCATTAAAGTGTTCTGTACTTAATCAATAAGTAATTCAAATTCGTACGGCAGGGAAACTGACTAATTTTCAAAATGTTATATGAAGGTACGTAGAAATAGAGAAGGCTCTTTGTAGCTTATTAATCATTTTGTTATTTGGCACATACTCAAAATTAGTCTTTTATATAATTTGCTAGTTTATGAGATAAGTCCGACACTCAAGACTTAAAAGGTTTTTTATTTTAGCTTTTTAGTTTTTTTCGACGGTTTAAATTTTTGTTAAAACGTTTTTGCGTCATATTTTAATACTCTGACAACTACTATCTTACAATTGTTTTCAAGAGACGTAAAGTGCTACTTACTTTATTTTGTACAGGTAACTTCGAACTTACCTAGTTTCAAAGTAAATGTCAAAAACGTTTATTTTGACCTAAGTGTACAGGGTTGGTAAAACACTAGTTTTTGTCGCTAAATCACAGTATTATTATCTCTTAATGTCTAATCCTTCATCATTCCTCTTGCCACTGAGCTGATGATGTAACCATCCTTCCTTGAGGTTCCCAGGATATTTACCAACTGCGGCTACCTCCAATACTTTAAGTCGTGGAAAGACGTTTTTCCTTCAAAGCATATTATGTGGTTTCAGTCATTAAAACCAAAGTTTTATATCCTATTTCTAATTATTTAGGTAAGTGATGATTTCTAAATGCAAATTATACCTGAAAAGTAAACAGAAACACCGTTAGTGCCCACAATTTTCGAGACTTTCTCTCAATTTAATCAGTACCCTATCAGCAGATCCTGACTTTCTTGACTCGGGACTACCCGTTAGATATAGTACCCTACTTAACCAAAACAGAATCATCAAAATCGAGAGTTAGGGCTGAACCAGCCCCGGGTCGACGGCACGTGGTGTTCCGCGCACGCCTCAAAGAGATGTCAGCACAAATAGAAGGGGTCCGCGAGGACGGATGCCGGCCAGGGTTGCGGATTTGTTACCGAAAGAGTTACCGTAGTCGTGGCATAGGCAACTGAAGGAACACGGGTGGGTTTTAGCCAGTCAAAGTCTGACACGCCCTCCCGCTCCGCCCAGAGCGGGAGACATCATTTGATGATTTCCCACTTCCCAATATTTCTCTCTATCAAATACCAAACATTTCCTTCAGACCTAATATTCAAGTTTTAGTTTAGGGGATATAATTATAGCGCTGGTTGATGAATTACGTTCTTCGTCGTACTACGGGGACTCCTCAATGTAGTTTGAAATGAAACCATATTCAGCCGAAAGACGTCCACTACTGAACATAGGTTTCCCACAATTTGGGGGGTTTTGTCATAATCGCCACGCTTGGCAGGCAGGTTTGCGATCGCAGTATGGTGGTAAAATGCATAGAGAACGCTGCTGCCCATTCTCTAGTAAGTCCTTTAGTCGACTCTTACGACACCCACGAGAAGAAATGGGATGACGTTAACACGGACGTAATAAAATCGCGGTGGGATTTTTTCACGTATGGGATTTTGAACTCTCGGTGTTGAACCGAGCATTGACAATGCGCTGAGATGCGTGCAATACATCTCAGCGCTTCGTAAATCAGACAGTATGTTTTACTGTTACATTTTCAACTCTCATTCTTTTAATGAAAATATAGTTCGCGAAAAATCCTGCTGCGATATAAAACGCCCGTGTAGACGTGGGCTACGGGTCAGTACAGACGTAACTGAAAAATGCCCGAGCAATTTACTGGCTCCATTAAAAATATGACCGTATTAACATAGCCTGAAGTAAAGCTACCGAGCCGCGAGCATGCGACTGTGTAGATATCCATAGAATTTTAGACTTAAGAGCATGGTATGTATGATCCTATTTTTAATGGAGCCAGTAAATTGCTCGGATATGTTTCCGTTTTGTCTAGACTGACCCTTAGGCTAATGTATCATTAGGACAACTTAGTGGTGCAACCATGGCCTCGTTGCAAGAAAAATATACACAGCTTTATGGTGGGGTATCTCACCAGGCGGTTGATTGGTTGCACAACCAAACTTACATATTTTGGCAGTGCGATTGATGCCCTAATGAGATTGGGCCCTAATTATGCGACCCTGACTCGTTGTTGGCCGGTTTTTGAAACGGAGTTTATTGGAACACATAAGGACCCGCTGGTCCTTATACGCTTACTTCATGCAGAAACAGTTCTCACAACACATTCCTCCGCACAAGACAAGTTTTAGAAAAAGAACAAATATTGCATTTAAATTTTAAATTCTTTAAAATATTGATTTTTATTCTAGAGCAGCTTATCGGTACATTTCATTTCATAGAGCAGCTTTTATAGAGGCTTCGCCCGCGTGGCGGTCGAAAATTATCTCGCAGGAACGTAGTACCGGGATAAAAACCCCTATGTGCTAATTTTTCAATCCAGGTTATAAACTATCAGGTGTGCTAAATTTTGCAGGGCTTGCTTTGAGGAAACCTTTGCGCGTGTGATCTATGGATGCGAAGAGTCCTTCACATTAGGACAGAAGCCATCGGGGCACCCAGATCTTACACAGATGTTCACAACACACCAGGAGAACTAATCAACTTCTGGAGGAAGGTGGGTTGGTTGGTATAACCACCGACGGCCGCCATGGCCCATGACAACTATGGTCAACTAAATGCAGTAATCAAACCCTTTACGACACCACGCAGCGCAACACGACGCACAGAGCAGCCGCCCCATACTTGGAAGCGGACAAAATTATTTTTAACAAATTAATGATGCACAATAAATAAAAACGGCTTAAGTTATTTAATTGTGATAATTTCAATTTATGAGTAGTCTATATTACCCACTTTTGAGTAAATTTACAGGTTCTAAGAAAAGTGTTCGTTGTATTATTATTACACAGATTATAAAACTGTTAAAAAGTTATTATTACATAGTTCGATTCACCTCTTTATTAACAGTACTGTAATAGACATAGTGTGACTATAATTTGCTGTTCATGATCGAGATTTACCGCAGGCTTGTTTTCTCTTCTCAGATGGCACCTAACTTAAAATACTTGTCGAAGTTGGTCTATGTCCTTAGTTTCACTCGACAAACTGTTTGTGAATTTTAGGATCGAAAATTAATTCATGAATGGTCAAGACTTTTTTTACATACCCCCCGCTTCGTAAGGAAATTGCGATTATGGTTTAAATGATATGTTATTAAAAACTTTGCAGTGATGCCAAGAAAATGTAAAAAAAAAAAACAAGTGTTGCAGCCACTCAGCGAGTTCTTTTCTGTACGCAGTACAACAATATCTACTATACCGGATGACATTTTTCACCGTCTCGACCTTCATATGGTGTGTTGTGTAACTAGAATAGAACGCAGGAAGGCCTTCAGATTCATCGTAGGTGACTAAATGAGCGCGGGACGCGGACGGACGGGGTTGAATGTACGGCTCGTGCGTCTGCGAAAGATCAATGAGGCCGCCTATCAGCCGGCTTCAAAGGGTAGGACCGCGTTACGAAATCATTGATACATGCTACGCATTGAGTAGGGTGCATATGATTGAGTTTCGAAAGATTTTAATTGATTTTATTTTTTATTTTTTTCCAAATTTCTGTTTCTGTTGTTCTAGTATGAAAATGTTGCTTTAAATGTGTAGTATTTATTGCTAGATCAATTTTATTACATGTTATTAAAAAATATAAAAAATAAAAATTTCTATGCCAAAGGCTTCTACTCCGTTCACCTATTACACCCATTTTTTTTCAAGACGTTATAAAATGTCACCCAGTATATTAAAAAAAATACTGAAACTCTTATTCTTATAGGATGTTATTGATCAGGGGGTCATTAATTTTCAATATAATTAACTTTTTTCAATATTCGCTCTTAAAATCACAATTTTAGATCTTGAAATATCAAGTTTACCAATTCACAATGAGTAAAAATTTGTACGCGCCCTACAATAAAAAAATAATAATTACGTCAAGATTAGCAAACTTTAGCAAGTTTTTTTTTTTCATTTCTTATTAAAAGAAGGTTTAAGGTATATTTTCATATAAGTTTTGTTGCAACACATGTCGAAATGCTATAACTTTTACTCTCGTAAAGTAAATTTTATTCGTACAATTTGAGGTTATTATGTGCACCGCTACTGTCACATTAGGTTAATGTTTTATGTAAAAATCTATAGTATTATATTAAAATAGAAACTTTGAGCTACAGAATCCATGTTTAAGAACTTCACTGACTTATGTCGGTTTGAAATTAAAAAGCAACAAACAACTGCAATTTTTACTGAACGCATTTTAGATAACCGATTGTAGAATATTTGAACTGTTGTTAATCTTAAATTTTGTCATAAACCTACCTTTATATTCGCACATTTTGATGAAGCAACTATTCAAGTAATGTTAGCCATAACTTTTTTTGACCTATCTTCAACATTTCAAAATTGGTTTTTGTCCGACCCCGGCCGCTCTGTGCGACGCCGTCACTTCGTGTACAATAGTTACATTGTTTTTTATTTGTATGTATGTTAAGTCTGTAAGGTATTTATGTTATGGGTCTTTGTAGCTCGAAATAAATTGACTGATTTGATTTTAGTATAGAAGGGGGCGGGGGGCGTTAAAAATCCTTAGGGCAAAAAATGCCATGAGTAAATAAGACTTTATTACCATACTTTAAACTGTTTGCATGCCTTAGTTAAGGTTATGAATCATTTTAAACTTAACATCTGTAACCTGCCTACTTTCTGTGCAAATAAAGAACTATTCTATTCAAACGTGGTGATCAATTTGTGCCTTCTCTGTACAAGAAGAAGCATTTGCCATGATGTGGTGTAATGACGATTTCAAGTAAAGGTGGTTTTCAAATGGATCCCATTGTCAGAATGGAACCAAATTAAAATGTGACCACACGGGAAGCACCAGCCTTCAAATTAAAAAAGAAGCATCAAAATCGGTTCTCGCAGTCAAAAGTTCTGAGGTAACAAACATAAAAAAATAAAAATACAGTCGAATTGATAACCTCCTTCTTTTTTGAAGTCGGTTAAAAAAATAACTTTGTAATCTTGAGATTATTCACATAGCTTTTTTCTGGACCAAGGCTCTCGGGAGCGGGTGCAGAGCCGTAGCGAAGTCGTAGCTGAGTCGTAGCGGTTTCGTAGCGGTTATGTCAAGTTAAAGCTCTTGTAGCGAAGACGTAGTGTCGGACGTAGCAATCTTTGCGTAGCCGTACTATAGGTATAGCACCTAGATACGCTACAAAGACTAAAATAGTATAGGAATAGGTACCACGTTGAATTAATAGGTATGGTAATCCTTGTTGCAATGAAGACTCATTATTATCAGCATACCATTTTCCCAACTATGTTGGGGTCGTCTGGCAGTCTAACCGGATGCAGTTGGATACCAGTATTTTACATAGAGCGATAGCTTATCTGACGTCCTCAACCCAGTTACTGGGTAATACGACACCCGTTGGCAAGACTGGTTGCCAACGAAGACTACCGGAATGTATGTTAAAGACCTATTAAGCTTTTGAATTCAACAGTAAGTTTTTTGTCGCCACCAATGAATGATAAAAGGTATATCATATCGATACTAAGTAAATGTTTGAAACTCCCTACTGAATGAATTCGACATAATTTGCAAAAAAACATTTTGGTTTTACTTAGTCGTCAACGAGTTCGACGACCGCCTGCCGGCCTGAAGAAAAGTAACGCGAGACTTGAGTGCATAGTGGCGACATCTATATTAATACATACGAACTAAATACGTAATGAAATACTTTCTTGCTGAATTTCTAGTCCAATATTTTTTTCACGTGTCTAATAACAGGCCGTATGTATAATCTTTATAAGTTAAAGTGATTGTATTATTTCGTTTCTTCTACTTTTGCCTTCGAAGATACGATACGATTTTATATTAATGTATCATATATCCAATAGATGTCTCTGTTATACAGAATAATATATTGTTTATGCATATTCTTTTAAATTCGTTATCTACAATATTAATAAATAGGTAATTATGTTTCTGGTGGAATAATAGATATTACGTTATCTTTAGCATTTTTTTTGTAGGCAGATACTTAATTATTTAAAATACACGTTTGCAAACTAATTTAATGAATTTCAATGGTACCTACTTATTATTTTTCAAGTGTGGTAACATTTGAATTATTTTGGTTTATGGTTTGTACATCCCCGTAATGAGATTTGATGAAATGGTTCCGCATACTTTTTTATTTATAGTATTTGGAAGAAAAGATCTCACAAATATTATTAACTAGTTTTGCCCGCGGCTTCGCCCGCGTGGATGTTGGAAATTTTCTTGCATTAGTTTCCAACTGTATGCCTAAATTATAAAAGTAATTATATGTTTACTTTGTAAATGAAGGACTTTCCACACAACTTTATCCCCTTTTTCAGCTCTTCGGAAGTAAAATGATCCAAAACGCTGAGATAAGTATAAATTAAATTTTAATCGTCAACCTAAACACAAAATTTGAAGAACCTGGCTTCAAAACTGACGGGCTTTCATACAACCATCCACCCCCTATTTTACCACTTTACGGGAATAATTTCCTAAAATCCACTTGCTAACGTCTCCTACCCATAATCTACTCTGTGCCAAATTTCATCTTCATAGGTCCAGCAGTTTTCGAGATTTCGTGATTAATCAGTGTGTGAATGAATATATGAATGAGTGACCATTCGCTCTTCTATACTGTAGATGAGACTTCTCAATAAATAACATTATCTGAATTAATGTAGGTATTGTTATTATAGACTGTTGGATTAGGTGGAATAGTAATATGCATCTTAAGCATGCAAACCGATCAAATTAGTGATCATAAGTGATTGGTTGATTTAATAAGTGATCGGTTTGCAATGCATACCTAGTAACTACTACCTAATGAGACTAATAAATTATTAGTACTAGTTCTAATTAACTATCATTTCAGTAAAGTTTATTCCACCACTTAGCCCATTTTAAGGGTGCTGTTCATAATTTTCCTGAACAGCGAGTTAACAAACATACTAAAATCTGATAGCATATTACAATATCTATAATAGGTATGTAATTCCTAAGCTATTAAGATTTAGATACTAGACAAGTGTTAGGTCGCACAACATGTAGATAGGTAATTGAAACTCAACATCTTCTATTACAAACCTTAATTTGTAGCGTAAGTAGTATGCTTAGTCGTTGTTTTTATAAATACATTTTCTATTGACCGCTCAGTTCAAGCTCACTTCACCTTCGTTCACGGTGGCATTTTAACAGAATACATCAGCCGGTAGATCACCCAAGCATCTAGTCAGCCCTTTCACAACTACTTATGTTGGCGTCAACTTCCAGTCTAACCGGATGCAGCTACATACCAGAATGTTACATGAAGCGATTACATATCTCACCTCCGCTACCTAGATACTGGTTAACATGATAAACCTCGTTCAAGTTTCGGACTTCTGCCCAGCCTTCACGTAACCATTGTCAAAGATCTTTGAATGACAGCAAGGACTAACAGCTAGTGTGCTTTTTAAGGGACGAAGAGGTCTCGATATGTAATGCAAACCCATCCACGCTTCGACTTCGGCAAGTGTTGCTAACATTTGATCGACCTGTGCTAATGTTATTAATTAGCCTCGAGGCACTCGACTGTAGTCGAGTTGTAAGTAAGTACTTGTAAGTAAGTGCCAACCTAATCATAAGTTACTTTACAAAAAATAATATATTTAAAAACATTTTTTTTTTTTTACGGAACCCTAGCTTTGACTTTGGAACGTAGCCACGTTTCAACTAGGGAGTTTACCGGTTGGCGTAATAATGTGAGATTTTCTCACACAGATTTCACCTTTGTGAGTCATTGCAGTTCTAATTTGTTCAGTGTTTGACACAGGGGCGAGTATGAAGTGTAAGCTGTGGTACCTTAGTAATCTGTCTGTTGAAGTCTATAAATAAGAGGTCGAAGCAGGGTTGGATTTTGTACTATAATTATAGTATTTATACTATAATTTCGCCCTTTGTACTATATACTATCCACATCTAGGGATAGTACGCTAAAATACTATAATTTAAAGTTTGTTTCCGTATGCTTAGTTTTACGTCATAATTATGAATATTTCGACCGTGTGTGTATCCAAACGATTTCTGCTCTTGCGATGTTTTCTGTGTCGATGGCCGGGGATTCCCTATCTCGTTCCTTCCTTCCTTCATTCGAAATTTAATCAAAGTGGTAACAATCACTTCCGTATTTTTTTTTGTAAAATAATACGTTTTTAGTATTTTAATTAGGTATGGAAAGTGGCAGTGATAGTCATGAAAATGACGATAGACCTGGAGTATCCACCCCAAGAAAAAACGTCTGAGTAGAGGCGATATTTATGGTAGAAAAACAAAAACAAAAACAGTGAACCTTACTAAGACTAAGATACGAAACAAACTGGCAATACAATCCATAGACGCAATTTTATTGTCTTGTGACGCTATCAAAAGCGGTAGCAAAGTATACTGATTTTATTCCTATTGGGGATAATATGTTGATGAGATTAAATGCCAAAGATGAAAATAGAACTTACAGTAATATTTAAGAACTAATAAACTTAGAAGAGGAGTAAATTTTAACTTAATTGGTGTTGATTTTAATGACTATTATGTTAAATTAAAAATAATGAAAGTATACTATAATTTTTTATAAATACTATCCTTTGCAATTTTTTTATGCTATCTTTTTCAACGTCCCTAAATCCAACCCTGGGTCGAAGGCAGCGGAGTTTCAGTGCTACAGACAGAACACTATTGCGCAGTCATTGTGCAGTGATTGTGAGTGCAAAACTTATATTCATTCCTAACGGTAAGATTATTTAAACATAATTTCTAAGCTTCATTTTCTTATTGAGTTAGTTAGCATTGTTTTTTACTCTATATTAGCAGTATTTGCACTGTAAAATTTATTTTCTTTCTTCTGTTTTTCTTCAAGCTCTCAAATCAATATTTAGAGGCCTATGACTCTTTCTAGAAAAAAAAAACAATTATTATTGTTGGTAAAATCCTTCGATAAAAGAACAACAGCAATAAGCTTCGTCTGTCTGCCCAAAATGGCAAAAATTCCGGCGCGTCACGCGACGCCATTTTAAAATGCTGCACTGTATACGCCCATTATTGTACCTAAGTGATCCTAATTTTAAAATGGTTAGGATCTTTATTATATAAATTCAAACCGCAAGAGTGTTTTTGGTTTTGTTCCTCTCTCGGCTTTATGGGTTGAGGTTCAGGCCTAGTCATTAGTCAGAATAGTTTTTTGCTTGCATTACTGGTAGAAACTAGAACTACAAGTACAAATCCGTCAGTAGTGCCTAGGTCAATTAGCCAATCATGAAATCGTATAAAAAATTTCATTATTATTTTATTTAATAATTCTGTGTATTCCCGTTCGTCCCCTGACATCGTTTACCTAGTGGGACGAACAGGAATTTAGTAAGTAAGATCGTAAGGTTTTTAATTTTAGTTACCTACCTATTAGACTCCTTCGTCAAAATAGATATAAGTATATCCACATTATCCACGTTCTTCATATTGTTTTGAAGTTATTGGTAAAAATAAAACACAAGCATATAATCTTTCAATCCACATGGGACTTGTCAACGTTGTCTCTATTTGCAACACCACCAACTAATATCAATGAAAGCTTGTAGATACACAAGTTACATTAGACAAAGAAAAATGTAGGTAGGTACTTAGTAGTTGTAGTAGTAGATTTAAATGCTTTGTGCGTTCTTGAAGTTAAAGTAACGTAGGTACGTTGTACTTTACTATTATGTATAACTAGCTTTTGCCAGCGACTTCGCCCGCGTGGAGGTCGGAAAATATCCCGCGGTAACGTACTACCGGGATAAAAGTAGCCTATGTGTAATCCAGGTTATAAACTAACTGTGTTCTAAATTTCATCCAAATCCGTTCTGTAGTTTTTGCGTGAAAGAGTAACAAACATCCACACATCCATACATACAAACTTTCGCATTTATAATATTAGTAGTTCTAGATTAGGTGCCTTTCTGAATATTATTGAATTTTCTGACGAAACCTTATTGTCTGGCAAATAAGTCCACTTTCGCATGGACGCAAAAATATCGAACCAAGCACTGTGAATTGAACAGAGTGCATTCCAGCGCGTCGAAAAAACACACTGTGGGATTTTCTATTTTCAGTGATGAGCAGTAGGGAGACTGAGGACACTTGATCCCTTTAGGAGACATGGTACACGAGCATTATGAATTAACGAAGCGTATTAGATTTATTTAAAGTAGCAACACTGAGCTTCCGTTGCTACCAACTTAAGAATATAAAACTCATATGTCAATATTCCGTCAACTTTGCAAATGGCGCACGAGTGTTGTTTACGAGCGAGCGAAACTAGAATCGGTAAGTTTTTGTTTTTTTTTTCTTATTATGAAATTTGTGTATCAGGGATCTACTGAGATAGAATAATTACTGTGTATATTACATATTTTCATAATAATCAGTTGTGAGTTGAAAGACTTAAGTTGTTTAAATTCTGTATTATTTTTTCTAACTGAACTACCATTGAGGAGACATGGTACATTCAGTTCGAGGAGACTTGATCCGGGGATCAAGTCTCCTAAACTCGGTTTGCTTACCAGATTACATTATAACAACTGAATAGATTCTTTTAGTATTATTTTAAATAAATGTTGCTTTTAGGAACTAGGGCCCTTACAAGTATTTGACGCGTTTGTATATTATTTGCAGATTTAAAATGCCGCGTGTATACAAAACCAAAGAAGGCAGTAAAAAGCGGGAACATATCAACAAAGATTCTTTAAAATTAGCAGTCCATGATGTAATATACAATAATAAGTCGCTACGGGGTACGGCTAAGTCTTACAAACTGTCCGTAATGACTCTCAAAAGATATGTTGCAAAAAAAAGACAGGCTATTGATACAGGCAGTTCTTCTCCCAAATATGAGCCTAATTATAAACAGGCGCAATATTTTTCTAAAGAAGAAGAATTAGATTTATCTAATTATTTGGAAACAGCTAGTAAACTGCATCATGGGCTTACACCCAAAGCCGCAAGAGAATTGGCTTTCCAATTCGCCGAAAAGAATAATAAAAGTGTGCCACAAACATGGCACCAAAACAAAATCGCGTCATACGCTTGGCTTCATGGTTTTATGAGACGTCACAAGAACTTGTCGCTTAGAGTGCCAGAAGCTACAAGCCTTGCTCGTGCTACTAGCTTTAATAGACATAATGTCGCCAAGTTTTTTGAAAACCTAAAAAATTTATATGTCCGATTTAAGTTTGAGCCTCAAGATGTTTGGAATGTTGACGAAACAGGCATAACCACCGTACATAAGCCTAAAAAAATTATAGCCTGTAGAGGTTTAAAGCAAGTGTCAAAGGTTACTTCAGCTGAGCGAGGAGAATTAGTCACAGTCTGCAGTGCAATTAATGCTGTAGGAGTATCTACACCGCCCTTTTTTATATTCCCGCGAAAGAACTGGCAAAATAGGATGACTGATAATGCTCCTCCTGGGTCTGCTGGAGCTCCACATCCTAGTGGTTGGATGACAGCAACAAATTTCGTGCTTTTTCTGCAACACTTCAAAAAACACGTGAGGTGTTCCAAGGAGAATCCGTGTTTAATAATTTTTGATAATCATGAAAGCCATATTAGCATTGATTCTGTAAATTTCGCCAGAGACAACGGTATCCATTTACTAACCATTCCGCCGCATACATCTCAAAAGCTGCAGCCTTTAGATAGGATACTATTCGGCACTCTCAAATCTTACTACAACATTGCGTGTGACGACTGGATGTTAGCTCATCCTGGTCGTCCACTAACTATATATGATATCGCCGGCTGCTTAGGTAAGGCATATCCGACTGCAATGACGCCAAGAAATATAACTAAAAGTTTTGTAATAACTGGCATTTACCCTTTCAATGACAACATTTTCACAGACGACGAATTTCTATCTTCGTATGTTACGGACCGTCCAGAAGAGGCTGTTGCTGAGGCACAAGAAACTCAAACAATTGAACAGGAAAATAATGTCATAGAAATCGAGCCTGATGATGATATTGCTGAGGATAATTCTGATAATAATACCCCTGAAATAATGTCATCTCCCTTACTTCTCGAAACGTTTGACATAACTCAGTTTACGCATGATAATGCAGCCCCAGCTACTTGTTTAACTCTGGCTCAGCTATCTTTAGAGGCAAAAGAACTGCTTATCTCAATTCCTGGATCTAGTAATTCTTCTGCTGTAGCACCGATAGAAAAGGAAGTAAATTTTTCCCAAGAATCACCCGTAGATACTTCTGACTTACTTACCTCCGATATTCCTACCATTTGTGTAACTGCAACCTGTACAAGTGATACACTAACACCAAGTGTAGCTGAATTGACAAATAATGCTCCTATTGCACAACGATTAACCTCTATTGTAACAGCTCCGAATCTTTTAAATGCCGATGAATCTCCTGCTACTACATCAAGATCTCTACAAAGGGAATGTCTTTCCCAACAGCCATTTTTAAATGTGAACTCCGCTGCTCATCCTCGAAATAGTTCTATGGTGTCTGAAAATAGGTCTTTCACTGATTTAGAAAAACCATTGACTTCAAAATATGTACGACTGGATATGATTAGACCTCATCCTAAAGCTGGGCCTAGAAAAAATAATAACAAAGGCAGAAAAAAAGGAACCACGAGGATTATTACAGACACGCCAGAAAAGAATGAAATAGAACAGGAGGCTCGTAAAAGAGAAGAAAAGAGAAAATCACAGGCAGCTAAATTAATAAAAAAAAATATTACAAACACAAAAACAAAACGAAAAGCATCATTAAAAATAAATAAAATAACATCGAGAGCGAAACGACAAAAAAGAAACTCCGATGATAGTACAAGTTCTGGAGATGAAATGACATTACCACCATCACCAGAGTCCGATTATAACATAGAAGACGAAATGGAAGAAGAGAACAGCGAAGAGGAAGAAGATGACGTAAATAATCTCGATGAAGATATTGTCCACGAAGGTGATTGGGTAATCGTCAATTTTATCTCAGAAAGAAGTATACCACACCGATATGTCGGACAAATAATAAATGAATCGCTCGCTAGCCTAGACATCAAATTCGCAAAAAAAATTACTGACAGAAAATTTAAATGGCCGGAAAAACCAGATACTAGTGTGATCGCTAAGTATCAGGTAGTAAAAAAACTACCTCCACCTTTATTTAAATCTTCTTCGAAGCGGATTGGTGCCTTTGAGTTTCCCAAGTCCTTAAGGAAATTCAAAATTGACAAATAAAACGTTAGGTAATACCACCGACATGTTCAAATTAATGATTGTGATAGCTAATTATTTAATATATTTCATAAGAATAGTGTGATTACTATATAAAAAGAGTTTTTTTTTTTGTTCCTTTTTGTAGTTTAAAACACTTTAAGATTTATCAATGTTATTTTGTTATTAATTATAAATGCTTAAGTATTTACTTATAATAATATTTAAAATGGTCATAAAAAGTAAAAAAATTAAACCTAACTACGACAAAAACGCTAATTTAGTTATATCTTTTTATTATTTGGTGTTTTTGTCATAGTTAGTCAATATCATTTTGTTTGTAAGATTTATCGATTGATCTCGTTAATTTTTGTACAAAGTTTTAGAAGACGTTATATGTTTGTAACATCTACTTTTTTAAATAAGATTTATATCTTTCAAGTTTATGGTACAGAGTTGAAACTGAGTAGACATAATTATATTAAGATTTGACTGAATTCCAGTGCAGTGTGATTTAACTAAATAATTATAAAAGCTGAAGGAAAAGTAATTTATGGTGTTGTCGTTATAATTTTAGTTTATAAGATTGATTGATCTCAAACTCTTGCCATTATTAATTAATGTGGAATGATTAAAACAAATTGAAACTTATGTCAGTCTTTCATTTTATTTAAACTTCTTTTCATAAGATCTAGATACAGTCTCCTATGTAGAACTATGATAAGCATCTCGTGTCCCAAGTGTCCTCCGTGTGTGGGAGACTTGATCCGGGGGGGATCAAGTCTCCTGACAGGTAGTATCAACTCTCCTATACATTGAGGACACATGTTACAAAGCTATCATAGAGGTTTTTGTTTACTAGTGATTCTGTTTGCAATCCTATCTTTTGCATGGCTTCATAACTTATAACTTATTAAATTGCGGATCTATTAGTCAATTATAGTATAAAAAATAATGGATATTTTAGATTTTATAAAGGAAAAACAAAAGGGGGGATCAAGTATCCTCAGTCTCCCCTACGTTGAAGATGCAGTGCGCGAAAATTCTTGCTGCGATATTTTTTCTTCCGACATTCGTGGACATAATTTGATAATTTATTTAAATCGAACACAGTGATTCATATTTTTTGGTAGTAGGTAACCCTTATAAAACTATGTTAGAAAAATTTCTCATTAGGTGCCTATCACAAGATTTTCGATGAGAACATTTAAGTCGAAATCCTTAATCCTTATTATTTTATGGATAAATGAATTTTATTCTGTAAAAGTATACATGTTTAGGTGCCTTCTGCAATATAACTTACAACTAGCTAGAGTTGCATACACAAAGACTTTTACCGGATTGTGTGACTGCAGATATATATTATTCTGATTATAAAGAGAAATTGACATACGACTTTACACCATCAACTAAATACATAAGATGTATCTTATTTAGTTGATCTCGTGAATTCGCATGGTAATCAGTTTAATTTAAGATTAATAAGACCTTAAGATAGTTTAGAAATGAACTCCCGAAAATGTATAAACGTGGAAAATATTGTTGGCAACTCATCATAAACACGGATTCTTAATTTACTCACTACAATACTTGTTTAAACTATGTTTTTTTCTTAATAGCAGACTACAAATTTAATGTAAAGATCTTGTAAAATAAGTACCTATAATGTTTCTGTAAAAATATTTTACAATGTTTCAGTTAAAAATGGGACTGTTAGCCGCTCTCGCTGTGAACGTGATTGGAGGTGCCGTCATCTACGCCACAGGTGGTCTCCTAGCACCTGCCGTCGCACCCATGCTGGGATTCGGCAGCGCCGGAATCGCTGCAGGGTCCACTGCAGCCGCCGCGCAGGCCTACTACGGCAATCTTGCCGCAGGCTCCATCATATCACAGCTCACTGCTGCTGCTATGGTGGCCCCTACACCGTAAGTTCCTATATCTTCAACCATACATCATGTCAGTGGCGATTGGTCAATACAAACCAATTCCCATCGGCTTACCTTTAAGAAATCACACCTTCCACGGATTCACTATTCATTACTTCAAAGTACAATTAATTTCTATGTGTTTAGGAATACACAACATTAATACTAATTAATTTTGTGTGTTCCTAAACACATAGAAATTACTGAAAAAATACCTGCGCGCAAAGAAAAGCAAATGGAATCCGAGACCGCGGTCCCGGTCCCAAAAGCCCCACAACCCAAAGCAAATCTCTTCAGTTCTCATGGGGCTTCTCTGATTTCTGATCAAAATTCAGTTGCGTGAAGTAAGCGTGAAAGTGAGGCATTATCTGCTGAAGAAACTAAGCTTGCACCACCACGCGATGAGCGTTTCTTTCTTTAACGGCTTACCCTGGCCATAATTCCACCCCTCGCCACTGCTACTTTCTTCCCACTACTCAGACTACATCCTGGCACGTATTTAGGAAACGACAACGCGACGCGAAGGATAGTAGATAAATTTCCGTGAAGTTTTCATAGAAATTGTTCAATCAGAGTTGGGTCGCTCCGCCCGCGCCGGTCTGGTGGGAGCTTTCACAGTTTACTGGATTCTTAAAAAACACAGTCACATCGTCAAACTCTGCGTCCTAAGAAAGAAATCAGTACATTTCTTCTTCGTTTTTTATGTTTCTCTGCGTTTATTGAGAATCACGTTGCACTATTATTTGTTGTTGTCTGTTAACAACCTATCTTTTATAGCAATGCAGACAGCCTCTACCGACGGGCTATCATGAAATGTGCGAGTTTTATATATTATTATAATATATACGACTACGAGAATATCAGACTTTAAAATGAGTAAGTTTTTAGATATTATTAGATTACGTCCCTCAAGCTCAACTCTGCACAGAAGAAACACTTCCTAAATATTGAACAAAACTTTGACACTGGTTAAATCCCTTTAGAAGTTGGATTCGTTTCTGTATTTAAAAAGTAATTTAACATTAGTAATCCAACGATTAAAATTACTTTTAAGGTAAAAAATTAAGTAGATGCTATAAATTACTGCCTAAAATATAGACAAATAGGTTAGGCACTTACCTAAATACCTAAATATTTGCTGCATCAAATCTAACCTTTGTTTTTTTTGTTTCAGATAATTTCACATCATCCACATTGTAGCAGATACAATGCATTTAATGTCGAAATAAAGTTTTGATTATGTAGTAATGAAGTTTCGATTTTCACGTCAGAAAGTAATAAAATTAAATAACTTGTATTACCATCCCTCTTCCCCCTTATTATCTTCTTCCTTAGTATTATCACCTACTGAAAAAAAATGTGTGTGTATCTGTGTACTAAGTACACCTCTGCTTAACCCTTCCGGCCTGAGAATTCAGGCGTGATATTATTTTGTACCTGTTGCCTTTACAAGGTAGAGAATATCCAATAAAAATCAATAGTATACAGTTTATTTACCTAGTGTTAGATACAATTCAGTGTTACACTAGGTAAAATCTCAAGGGGGGTGTTTTGTTTGGCTCTGTTTCCAGTTTTTTGCCACCAATTAAGTTGTTAGTGGTCGCCCAGGTGTACGTTACCCTAGCAAGAAAGTGTCTCCTAGAGTTATATGAGTAGAACGTATAATGTGTGCCTTATCTGCTGTAAATGTGCCCCCAAATAAAAAATGTGTGCCCCCTGTCGTTTTGGAAAAAAACGGAAAAAACGATTCTTGCTGGGGTAACGTTTTTCTAGCAGGAAAATTCTAAACGAATGATCGGAGAGAGAAAAATTTTGCATGGCCAGAGAGCTTATACGTGTGCCAAAATGTGCCCCCAAAAATAAAATCTGTGCCCCTTCAGGTTTTTGAGATATTGCATTTCCTGCTGGAGTAATGTTTTGATGAATCGTATATCTCTAAAACCAATGCATGTGCCCCTGTAGAGTAAACATACACGAGTAGCTCTTAATGTGTGCCCCTTAGTGCCCCAATTAGATTCAAGAAAATATTTATAGTTTTCAAGTTATCGCAGTTCAATGAAAATCCGAAAAAACATCGCAGCGCCTAAATGAGACAAGGCACAAGTTCGCTGAAAACTGTATTCGGTCCTTCTTGACGCTAATAATAACCATACAAAGTTTCAAAACTGTTCATGCATGCGTTTTTGAATAATCTTGCTAAAAGTCAAAACGATGGTGTCATAACTTTGACGGCAAAATACAAGGAACCGGCTCAATCCCAGATGTGTACGTGTAAACCAAAATCTTGTGCCTTTAGTCAAAAATATATGGTGAAAATATTCAGCTTGGAATGTTTCGCATTAAGTAAATATAAACAAAAAACCAAAATATGTAAGCAACGGCTGGTTATCCGACCAAATTCCAATGACTACTAAAAAGCGACGGATTCATACATATCGATGACCTTCTTTACTTTACTCACTAACCGGTTCACACGTGTTGTGCCTGAGTACACTGAAGTAGAAAAGTAATAAGTAATAAAATAAAGTTGCAATGGGATTATATTCTACTAGCTGTTTCTATGACCATAAACATTATTAAGTACATTTTAAATAGTAGCCTAAGTGCTATTCCAAGGTAAGCTATCTTCTCCATTCTAAATTTCATTAAAATACATCCAGTAATTTATGTGTGAACGAAAGATATGGCAAATATTCAGATATTTGCCAGGTATTTGACTCAAAATTTGAGTGTTCCCGATGTTTAAAAAAAATATAGTTCATGAAATGTGTGATGAATACCTAGAGGTAGTAAGGTTGTACAACCTAGCACTGGCTTGCAAAAAACATAATAAAATTTGAATTTCGCGGGTTGGTTGGAGCATTCACCTTAACCAAATAAATCTTGGTACTACCTACAGTTTTGAGAGTTGTATTTCACTAAATATTCCTATAGTCAACCGCACAATGATCTGTGTTTCAACAACGTGTTTCCATTTTTTATGTCGTATTACGTACCTATGAGGGATTTATAATTATATTTTAGACTTACAAGGAGACCGCCAAGATTGTCCGCCTCCGATTTCAGTGATTTTTATATATGTTGTTATGTTTGAGTAACTGAGTAATAACCCAAAAGGAATTCACGCAACGCTCAATAGTTTCAGAGTTGCCTCTACCGAGCAACTTAAATATAAGTTCAGTATAAAAACTCAAAAACAATTGCAACTCTATCTGTAGAGATATAAGGTTCAAACTTGCACTGTACAGTGCAAGTTCAAAAATCATTTAAATTGAAATTGCATAGCGGTGCGTAGCCTAGTAGGCAGGGTGACGTGGCTGGCACGCAGATGGTCAGGGTTCGATTCCTGCTAACTTTTTTTTTTCATTTTTTTTTTCTTATAAAATGTTTTTGAGTTTGTATACATAACTTATATTTAAGTTGCTCGGTAGAAGCAACTCTGAAACTATTGAGCGTTGCGTGAATTCCTTTTGGGTAATTACTCAGTTACTCAAACATAACATAATTATATAAAAATCATTGAAATCGGAGGCGGACAATCTTGGCGGTCTTCTTGTTAGATGAAAAACTGATCTGTTATTTAAATAATAATGACTACACAACGTGCAAATAATTTCTAATACTTACTTATAGGTAGGAAATTTAATCTGTGTTTTGATGCAAGAAATTACTTTAAGAATTAAAATTTAAGGGAATGAAAATAATAATTTCCACATCAACAAGCTGTTTCATTTAATATGGTCACAAGGTGCATTTAATATATTTTTTAATTAGCCCCCAAAACTTTTGAACGCGACTGTACGGACAACAGCTTAGGTATAATACGTCCAATAAAGAAGGTCATCGATATGTATGAATCAGTCGCTTTTTAGTAGTCATTGGAATTTGGTCGGATAACCAGCCGTTGCTTACATATTTTGGTTTTTTGTTTATATTTACTTAATGCGAAACATTCCAAGCTGAATATTTTCACCATATATTTTTGACTAAAGGCACAAGATTTTGGTTTACACGTACACATCTGGGATTGAGCCGGTTCCTTGTATTTTGCCGTCAAAGTTATGACACCATCGTTTTGACTTTTAGCAAGATTATTCAAAAACGCATGCATGAACAGTTTTGAAACTTTGTATGGTTATTATTAGCGTCAAGAAGGACCGAATACAGTTTTCAGCGAACTTGTGCCTTGTCTCATTTAGGCGCTGCGATGTTTTTTCGGATTTTCATTAAACCGCGATAACTTGAAAACTATAAATATTTTCTTGAATCTAATTGGGGCACTAAGGGGCACACATTAAGAGCTACTCGTGTATGTTTACTCTACAGGGGCACATGCAATGGTTTTAGAGATATACGATTCATCAAAACATTACTCCAGCAGGAAATGCAATATCTCGAAAACCTGAAGGGGCACAGATTTTATTTTTGGGGGCACATTTTGGCACACATATAAGCTCTCTGGCCATGCACAATTTTTCTCTCTCCGATCATTCGTTTAGAATTTTCCTGCTAGAAAAACGTTACCCCAGCAAGAATCGTTTTTTCCGTTTTTTTCCAAAACGACAGGGGGCACACATTTTTTATTTGGGGGCACATTTACAGCAGATAAGGCACACATTATACGTTCTACTCATATAAATCTAGGAGACACTTTCTTGCTAGGGTAACGTACACGTCGCCCAGTGGTGGAAATTCGACCATAATTTTAAAAAAATATTAATTAGCTTCTTTCTGCATTCTGTCATAGAAAGTTTAATAGCGCCAAATTTCATACTCCTCCGTCCGCATAATTTTCGTAAAACGGGATACAAAATTTTTGCTTTTTTTACTTAGTACGATTATTCAGGAATTTGGTTGTTGTGTTTTGTAAAAAACGTTTTTTTAGATGTGTCAAAGTCAAAGCATTTATTTCACATGTGGCGACGACGCCGACGACGGCCAGCATCTTTTGAGTGAAGCGCCACTGACGCGTGCACTCCGCACTCTCAAACCTCATAGCTACTGACTCGGACCCATTCTGTTGTTCTCCGAGTGAGTTCACAAAAGCTGCAATGTTTGTAACATAACAAAATACAGGGTGTAAGGGACAGCCCTCCGCCGACTGATGGGGTAGATTCAGTATATCATACTAAGATGACCAGTACAAGAAATTATTTCAGGATCGTTATGGGAATCCAATAAAGGTTATAGCACATTATACCGGCACCGCAACTGCACAGCTACAGCACGGCGTCTCCTCGAATTTAGGCTACAGCTAGCTGCCAGCGCGCTAACTACGCGTCGGCCGCGAGGTGCAATCTCGCAGTACGCGCGTTGGCCGCGAGGTGCAAGCTCGCAGGCCTCGCGCTGGCTGCGAGATGCAAGCTTGCTGTCACCGCGAACACAATTGTTATATGGCATCTTCGTACTTCCTCTATTAGTAAAACTAAGCACTGTCTTAAATCTGATTCGAGACTAGAGGGAGGATGCAGCGAGGCGCGTGAGGCGACGGTGGTGCGCGGGCTACGCACGGCGCAATGACGATGTTTCGCTGGCGACTCGGAGTCGGCGCGTAGTAAGCATGCGGTCGGCGCGCTGTAAACACATGGTCCACTGGCATGCAGCACGCGGGCTGTGAGTTGAGTTGTATGGTAGCGGCAAGCGCGCTGACTGCCCGCCGTTGGCTTTTTCATATCGACATTATGAAATATATTATACTACACACGATTTAATGCTCAAAATTGAATGACAAGTTAATTTCTGGTTTGGAGCCGTGCCGTTGCAGTGCCGGTATAATGTGCCATGACCTTAAACCTGAATTGTTTTATTTCCTCACACGCAATGTAATTCGCATCAATTCGGAAAGCCGCCTTTGTGCAATCGCCGACGACGAGTTCGATGAATTCTGTAGTTAGACAGGAAGTGAACAGCTGATTTTACGCGTCGTTCGTTAGAGTATTTCAACATCCATTGCTGCTTTTTTGATTTTAGCCGTATTGTTTACATAAATGGAGTGCTGATCTCAAAGAATGTAATTTTACATTGAAATAAAACTGAAAAGCTGAAAAAACGTTGAAAAAAATCCGGAGAAAAATTCCGGTGGAATATGATTCAAAATAAGGAGCTGAATGCACTTTGTCAGTTTGTGGAGGGCTGTCCCTTACACCCAGTATAAATATTATAAAAAAAAGTAAGAATTTAGATGTTACACCATCGCTTTAGGTACCCGTACGAACCTGTAATGGTAGATTTAAGTTGGAAAATAAATAAATAAAAATATCAAAGCTGAAAGACGTGCACAGTGAGACTCATGTAGGTAGGTAAGTGTTTCTTTTACTAAACAGCCGGTATAAAGCAAATCGCCTTGGAAAACTTGATACGTATACACTATAAATGTAGATTATCTACCTACACTTGATTACTTAAGGTATTGTTTAATTGAATGTAACAGTAGCTTATACCATGTGACTTTTTTTACCGTCTTGAAAAAAATGGGTGTAATAGGTGAACGGAGTAGAAGCCTTTGGCATAGAAATTTTTATTATTTTTATTTTTGAATAACATGTAATGAAATTGATCTAGCAATAAATACTACACATTTAAAGTAACATTTTCATACTAGAACAACAAAAACAGAAATTTGGAAAAATAAAATAAAAAAATCAATTAAAATCTATAGAAACTCAAATCATACGCACCCTACTCAATGCGCGGCATGTATCAATGATTTTGTAGCGCGGTCCTACCCTTTGAAGCCGGCCGATAGGCGGCCAAATTGATCTTTCGCAGGCGCACGAGCCGCACACGCATCCCCGTCAGCCCGCGTCCCGCGCTCCTTTAAGGTCATGGCACATTATACCGGCACTGCAACGGCACCGCTCCAAACCAGGAATTAACTTGTCATTCAATTAAGAGCATTAAATCCTGTGTAGTATAATATATTTCATAATGTCAATATAAAAAAGCCAACGGCGGGCAGTCAGCGCGTTTGCCGCTACCATACACCTCGACTCGCAGCCCGCGTGCTGCAAGCGAGTGGACCATATGTTTACAGCGCGCCGAACGCATGCTTACTACGCGCCGACTCCGAATTGCCAACAAAACAGCTTCATAGCGCCGCCGCCCGCGCCACCGTCGCCTCACGCGCCTCGCTGCATCCTCCCTCTAGTCTCGAATCAGATTGAAGACATTCCAAGGCGTGTTCAATCATAAATGCTATATAATTATTGTGTTCGCGGTGACAGCAAGCTTGCACCTCGCGGCGAGCGAGCAGACTGTGAGCTTCATCTCTCGGCAGCGCGCGGACTGCGAGCTTGCACCTCGCGGCCGACGCGTATTTAGCGCGCTGGCAACTAGCCAGTGTTGCCACCTTCAATTTGGACAGGTCACTAGAAGTACCATCGAATCTCGCTAGATTATAAGAATTCAGGATGTCAAAAATTCTTTAGAATTCCCTAGATCCTATTCAGTCATGATTACTCATGACTCTTCGCAGTTTTTTGACACTACAGTTTTTCTTGTGGGACTGAAGTATAGTAAAACCACCCCCAAATATTTGGATACGTTAAGATCGGTGGATTCATCGAGCTAAACTTTTGTGATCCGATGTCATTTATTAGCGTTTGAATGAAGTAGGGAGCCAAAACATTTTTAATCACTTCAGTACACTTCGTTCTGTACATTTTGATATTCGCGGCTTCTTTATAACCAGGAGAACATTTTTTTACAGTTTCAGTAAGATAGATCAATTTGAGATATGGCAGTGTTAGTATAGTAGTGTTCTGATAAAAAAAGTGCTAGTCTAACTTCCGCTCTTAAGGTATTTAAATCCGTCTTGGGTTGTGGTTTGGGAGCAGCTGAAAAATCAGTTCTTCTGTTTGTAGAATCACGATTTTAACGCCATCTTGCGACGATCGTTATTGTAGGGGAATTCCCCTGTCTTTGATTAACTATCTATGGGAGACAGTGACATCCAATTACTAATTCAGTACGCAAGAGAGAGAGCACCAATCACGATTTTAACGCTATCGTGTGACGATCGGTCGTACTGAGAATGGTCAGTGTTTTCAATAATTTTATTAAAAATACCTTACTCAATTTTCTTTAAACAACCAGGGGCAAACAAGCAAACGAGTCACTATCATGGTGAATGGTCATCGTCGCCTATGTCGTCTTGAGAAAGTCGCTAAAAATAACCAAATTTATATCTAGGGACTTAGCAAAGGAAAAAATCGTTGAGCTATTGCAAAATTCCCTAAATCTAGCGACAAATTCCCCAAAGTGGCAACACTGCAACTAGCCGTAGCCTAAGGTCGAGGAGACGCCGTGCTGCAGCTGTGCAGTTGCGGTGCCGGTATAATGTGCTATAACCTTTAGTCACCTGCGATGAATCTGAAGGCCGTCCTGTGTGATTCTAGTTACACAACACACCGTATGAAGGTCGAGACGGTAAAAAATGTCATCCGGTATTATAGTTGGATTAATGGCATCTCCATCAATTCTTTTTTTTATTTAGTTCAATCAACTTAAACGGGCCAAGAACCTACCCAAAAAGTATATACATATGTATAATTTTAATTAGATTCACATAACATAACCTAGCAACACGCCTTGTTTCCCTGACAACTAGTAATGTTTGTATATTACTAATCCATTGCTGCATATGTTTGAAAAAAAACCCCCGAAAAAAAAAAAAAAAAACATACGCCGCGTTGGGGGACCGCCTCAAATCTAACAATTTAATTACCAATAATGTTATTACCTAACTATGCAGTCAACGACGTCTGCACTCGCGGAGCGGTCCCCCAACGCGACGTTTTTTTTTTTGAATTATTAATACATTCTTAGGTACTTTAAGATTGAGTTATTTTTATTATTTTTTACTTTTTAAAGGGAAATTAGGTTTTTGTGTCGGGGGTTTTTTAAATTTTAAATTTAATTTTTTATTTTGTACTTTTTATAGGTATATACTTAATATAATGTACAATCAAACGAAGCTAAGAACACTCTCGATTAATTCATCAATATTTTCTTTCAGTGCGCTTTCATTTGAGACCCCACTCGAGTATATTTGCTGACATTCGGTTACTCTTCCCCACTTTCCCCCCCACAACTTTTAAACGGCTCAACCGATTTTCATCAAACATGTCTAAGAACACTCGCAGGTAAGTCACCTTTAATACATTTTTTTTTATTGAAATCGCATCATCCGTTCGGGAGCTATCATGCCACAGACAGACAGACAGACAGACAGACAGACAGACAGACAGACAGACAGACAGACAGACAGACAGACACGTCAAACTTATAACCCTCTTTTTGCGTCGGGGGTTAAAAATAGTCTGCTCAACAACGTAAATAACGCAATGAATGTGGTTGAACTGTCAAAATGGAAACGATGTGTGTTACGTGATAGATCCGCTGTGCTCAACCCCAAAATGATTCAGAATATTAATGATAGTGTGTTAGGTACGCAACTAGGGTGGAGGTTCGCGAGATGTTCGAAAGAGTTACCGTGGCCCTGGCATATAGGCAACTGAAGGAACACGGGTTTTAGTCAGTAAAAGTCAGAAAAAGACACGCCCTTGCCAGACACCCAGAGCGGGACGTCATTTGATGATTTCCCACACACAAATAAGAGGTGTACTCCTGTCACCCTCATTTCGCCATCAAATATACAAAACATAATATAATTAGCTTAAAATACAAGAAAACAAGCTTTCCGTAAGTAGCCTTATTTTATGTATTTGATTGTGTGATTAGTATGTGTGTGTGATTAGTATGTTAACATTTATCGGAAAACCATATTTTTATCTAACAAAGGATTTGCGTATTATCATTGCAATATCGTTCACTCATACCATAGACAGATATTGATTTTATGACAGCGGCAACATTCTCTATCAGAGGGAGTTCCCCGCTACGTGACTAAGATATACTCGTATCTAGATAAGGTACATTTATGTGTCTGTTCAGGGACGGTTCCGTATACTGGTGCTGAATCTTTGCAGTACTGTCGTTTCGTAGCTTTTTGAGAAATGTATCCCATGGTACCCAATCTTGCTATACATTACTATACGACTATTGCGCAAACTAGACCCTTGTAGAGACCATTGTAATTTTTCGTAGGTAAATAAAAAAATGCCGTTCCATATATTTTGACCGCGTCGGTTTATTAACTATCTACTTGTATACCTGCCAAATTATAAACTTAAATATGTATCTGTATGTGTGTGTATGTGTGTGTGTTTTGACAGCTGTCTTTGTTTATTAACTAATACAAACAACTTGTATAATTGTTTTAATTAATAAAACAGATTATAGTTTAAATGCAGATTCTTTTTATGAAGATCTTACAATAAGTGACGTTATCTAACTTAAAAACAAATCTATACTATATATACTATTATACTATAATATGATAAAGCTGAAGAGTTTGTTTGTTTGAACGCGCTAATCTCAGGATTTGAAAATCGGAACTGAAAAATCATTTTTGAACTTGGTAGCCCATTTATTGAGAAAGGCTATAGGCTACATAACATCACGCTACGTTCAAAAGAAGCGGAGCAGCAAACGAAAAATTGACGAAAACTGGCAGGCAATTCGATGCGACGGGAAGGTGAGCGAAAATTGGACGCGGACGAAGTCGCTTGCAGAAGCTAGTCTTATATAATTTGAACGTTGTCACAATTAGGTTAAAAAAAGTAGTTCAAAACTAATTCCCGACTACTAAAAGATTACGTTTTAAAAAGTACAAAACAAGAAAATATTCACATCCGAAATTGTTTTATACTACAATATTTAGAGTAGTTTTTACTAGTCAGGTATTCGTTTTTGAACTAGTTTTTTATTTAAATTATTTTGAGGTTATAATTTTTTCATAATTTTAACGTGTATATACCATCGTCCATGATAATGAATAATTTGAAATATGCGAATTAAGCCCTTTCAGTTGATATCCAACACAGCATCATTTTTTCCGCTAGTGGTCGCAATATTGATTTTAATATGACGTCACATAGCCTATAACTGGCCTATAGCGGATAATTAGTGCGCTTCCAATGATACCTCTTTGTCATATTACGATATGTAGTTTATAAGTTATAAGGGAACAAATGAACACACATACATACCTACAAAAAACATACCTACCGGTCAAAATCATAACCCTCCTTTAACTGGTTCACCGTAGTCGGGTAAACACGTCTGGTAACGTTCCGTTCGTACTACAAAACCTTTTTGAAAGAATGCGGAACCCTGTTTTTAGCTATAGGTATACCTGCTGGAAGAGTGAACTAATACCTACGTTTTTACTAGGGGATTCCCCATTTGGCAGGCACTCATGTGTTTCAGTGCGCAGTGCAGTGTTGGCGAGTATTGAGTTTTTAGTCACTTAGTATCTTAGTCATCGGTCTGTTGAAGTCTATATAAGAGCTCGAAGGCAGGGACGAGCTTCAGTGCATTTTGCAGTTCGTTCAGTGAGTGATTATTCAAATTCGTTACAAACGGTAAGTTTTATTCTTCTTAATTCATTACCACGCAACGTTAGTAGGGTAATATTGGGCATTCTATGCCACTGTCGGCAAGTAGCTCGGCTAGTGCGCCTCGCTACGCGCCAGTGGCATAGTATGCCCAATATTGAACGATCGACTCGACTGTGTAGTATATTACTGTACTCGCCTGGAGATCATGTGAGTTATACCACTGGCCGTCAGTAGCTGGGCGAGTTCACCTCGCTGCGGACGATGATATGGATCATTGTGCCATGCGTTTCGTTGCTAGAAACGACTTGATGATAAGTGATATGCGCTTCAAATGGTGGAAACGACTTGCTGGTTTTTTGTAATGCGCTTCAGCAATGGAAACGACTTGATGAATTAGGCACATTCAGTATTAGAAATAACTGGTATTACTGTACTCATACAAAGATCATGCGAGTTATACGACTGGCCTACAGTAGCTAGGCGAGTTTGCTTTGCTTCGGACAGTATTGACAACTATCGACACGATCAATGATTAAGATTTAATTTAGTGATTATGAAATGCGTTTCATAGTTAGAAACTACTTGTTGGTTTTGCGCTTCATCAATGGAAACGACTTGTTGGTTTTTGTAATGCGCTTCAACAATGGAAACGACTTGGTGATTTTGTCATGCATTTCAGTTTTCAGTATTAGAAACGACTTGGTTTTTGTAATGCGCTTCGTGGGTGGAAACGACTTGGTGTTTTTGACATGCGTCTCAATATTAGAAACGACTTGTTGGTTTTTGTAATGCGCTTCAACAATGGAAACGACTTGGTGATTTTGTCATGCATTTCAGTTTTCAGTATTAGAAACGACTTGGTTTTTGTAATGCGCTTCGTGGGTGGAAACGACTTGGTGTGTTTGACATGCGTCTCAATATTAGAAACGACTTGTTGGTTTTTGTAATGCGCTTCAACAATGGAAACGACTTGGTGATTTGGTCATGCATTTCAGTATAAGAAACGACTTGGTTTTTGTAATGCGCTTCGTGGGTGGAAACGACTTGGTGTTTTTGACATGCGTCTCAATATTAGAAACGACTTGTTGGTTTTTGTAATGCGCTTCAACAATGGAAACGACTTGGTGATTTTGTCATGCATTTCAGTATTAGAAACGACTTGGTTTTTGTAATGCGCTTCGTGGGTGGAAACGGCTTGGTGTTTTTGACATGCGTCTCAATATTAGAAACGACTTGTTGGTTTTTGTAATGCGCTTCGTGTGTCGAAACGACTTATTAACTCGCTGCTTTGAAGTGGATCTGCATAATAAACAAGGTACATATTATATTAGGTTTATTTTTCGTAAAACATTGGTTTTTCAAGGAATAAAGTATCTACCGAGCGCACGAACTCTTGTAGTTTACGCCACTGACACGAATCCGCGTCGGTCTGGAACTTGAGTCGCAAAAGCGCCTTCTTCCACAGCTCCAGGGAGTCGGTGTGGCGAGCGTCGTCAGCCTTGTACACCTTGCAGTCGATGTAGTACTCTCCGTTGATGCTCGCTGCTCGCCGCTCGCAGCCGTTGGCGACTCGGTTAACGAAGAATGATGATAAACATGTACTCGATGAGTCGTCTTTTGGCACGGTGTCAGACCCGTAGTTGTTACTGATACCAAATACATCATTATCAGTATTGGTTTTTTTACTGAAACAACAACGAAAGCTTCTATTAGTTCATCATACACTTACAGGTTACGTTTACTGTTTAGATACGCATAGGGGAAAAAAAATACACTCGGTCAAAAAAGGGACTTGCAGAACATGAGAGACGTACTTACGAATAAAAATGACAGATGATTTAAACTGGTATGGCGAACTAAATTATTGAATAGTTTGTTTACCTCGTACGAATTAAATTCGTTGATGGTGGATGCGACTTGCGTTTCCTAACGTTGTCTGCAGACGGTTTGCGGCTGCGTTTGGTTTTCTGATCGGTGATCGGAGCTTGTTGAAAGTATTCGCACTCAGACTCAGACCTGAAATAAAGATACAACAAAATAATAGTTAAACATAAGGATTACGATTAGTACATCGGGTCAGATCTCCGAACTATGTACTGAGTGGAAAGTTTTATACTTACATTTTCCAATTATGTCCAAACGGTATGGCAGGCTGGCAGGTGTAGTGACTGACGACCGTAGGCAGCGGTTAGCTATCAAAACTGATATTGATGGGATAACGCAGCAGGATCGCAGAACACTTCTTGAAGATTACTTCCACACTTGTAGACTTCAGTTAGCTTGTACCGAGTACTTCGAAAACATGTAGCTTATAAATCGGAAAACGAATGATAATTCACTATATTAAAAATGACTACAACCGTTCATATAATGTTGTGTAAAACAACTTTTTTCCTTAGACGCATTATAGTTACTATCGAAGAACTTCATATGTAAGCAGTTTGAAAACAAAATCCTCTGAGCACGATGCGCAGCAAGCAGAAATAGTCTTTACGATGTATAGATATAAAGTTCTTCGACGGTACTTCACCAAAAAGTGAAGACTAAGGATGTTTCAGGTAGCATCGAATGACGACACAGCGAAACGACTTAGGGTTGACAAAACGTTAACCAGTAGATAAGTTATCAACAACACTAATAGGGAATATTCTTGTAAGTAATTTAATTATTTGGCAATCCAGAGATAATCATTAGATTAGTATTTATTATGTTATAGATCCAAGTTTTACTTGTAATACTTACTTTTATGTTCGAATGAAGTAGCTACAGGAAATAAGTTAACTTGTAACAGTAACAAATTTTAAATGAACTTAATTTTTAATTCTATTCTTAAGGGTAGAAGCCTATGTACTACATTTTATTTATTTTATGATAGTGTACCTAGTTTCTGATACTTATCCATACCTTAATATGTATGCGTGACAACCTTGACTAAAATAGCTTACTGTTGTGAATGCAACTTAGCTAACGAAAAAAGAAACAAGGTCACACGTGTAATGTTTTACGCAATAACAATTATTTCAATCAAATATTTTATTGATTGTTCGAAAATTGATAGTATGAATAAGGTAAAAGCACCTATTACGGAGGTATTTCGCATCATTTGAAAGTAAGAAAAAAAAATAAGCATTTGTAGATATTTCTAAAGGTGGAAAAAAATTCTATCGTTAAAAGTGGAATTTATATTTTGTATTGCTGTTGAGACAATGTTTCTGTTGATGATATTTCTTATTTTAAAGAAATATTTAAATAGTCTGGTCGATTTTCCCTAATACGGAGGTACAATTTTGGTCTGATCCTATTACTGCGGTAGACGGCTCCTAATACGGAGGGTCAGAAATTATATTCATTAAAGTTCCGTACAAATAATATTTATTAAATAATATTAATGTGTTAGTAACGTAATTCGTAAGTTTTTCATTTATTGACCATTGATTTTATTATATTGCGTAATCAAATTAATGGTGAATGCATTATTTTTAGTATTACTTTAATCACATTTATATTATTTAATAAATATTATTTGTACGAAACTTCAATAAAATTAAAAAAAAACTTTACGTTGTGAAAACCAAAAAGTAAAATTAAAAAAATGAGCGAAAGAAGTCGGTCTGTATAGAAAAATCTTTCCGTACAGACCGAAATCGCTTCGCTCATTTTTTCTGTATTGTATTATTAAATTAATTCACATGAGAATCCCCTATGAGAGAATCCCCTAGGATTCTCTCATGTTAAAATAAAATAACTTTTATTTCAAACGGATTCCGAAGGAATTTAAGAATAAATAAGGAGGTATGTTCACTGGTTTTATAGAATTAAAAATACAATTATTAAGGAATCAACTAGTTATATTATTTAAAAAATAATGACAACTAATAACAATAAAATCTAAACAAAATCTTTCAAAAATCAACAGTTCGTTGAGGAACAAAAGGTTATAAAATTAAAAACGTATTGAAAGAATGAGATTTAAAATTATGTTCTATAACATCATTTTAAATCTCAATCTTTCAAAAAATTACAATCCGTAGAGTATAATTAAAAACGAACTAAAAGTTACTGAAGGTTTACACATTATGCACTTAAAAAAAGTTTTAAAAAACATCTAAATAACATAACAAAAAGGAACAACAATTACTTACGTAATTAATGGTAAATAAACTGAGGTAAGTGAAGTTTTAGACTCCATTCAGGCAGCGGTGGTAGCGGCCGGCAGCAGCTCGAAGAGTACTTTCAGTTTTGAAAGAATTTTAAACGTTATCAACATTATTTTAAAGACTAGTATCGCTGATACTGATCGTAACTGCCACCAGCTGTTAGCGGCATCAGTCACCGACAGTTTTATCTTTTTAAATAGGTATTTATAATAATTATTTTAATGAAGATAAAGTTTAAAACTCTTTCAAAGCCGAAAGTGTTACGCACCGCTGTTTTTCGCTGCCATCGCTGCCTGAATTGCGCTATACACGATATTTAACACGAACTTAAAATAATAATTATTATTTATTGATCACTTTGTGAATAAATATTTAAACAGAATCATCTGAATCAAAGAAGTTACGGCGTTTATTTTCCTTTGCCTTTGCAGGAATGTTAAAAACTAAATCATCGTCACTATCTTCCTTTGCCCTTGCAGTAATATTACAAACAAAACCATCGTCACTGTCAGAAGAGTTTTGGATTGAATTTTTATCTAGTGTGTTGACGTGACGCATATCTTTTAATTTCTTCATTACACTTTTTTTTTTCGGTTCTTCTTTTTTCTGTTCAGTCTGTGCTTGTTTTATCTTTTTATCGTTTTCTTTTTGTCTTTTCTTTTCTAATGCCTTACATTTTCTCAGTTGTTTAAGTTTTTCTTTTTCTTCTTTCTCTTTGTATAAACCTTCTTTGGTGTTCCATAAATTCTGCTGCAATAGCTACGGTGGGAGTAACCTTTTTAGTGAGTTTTTTGGTTTGGGGAGTATTCTCGGTTTTCGGAAAAAAAAAATGCATTCTTGAAAGGTGTAGGTATTCCTTTGAATGGGGTCGGCGGCGTGACATTTTCAATAACTATTGGCGTTGGAGCTTTGCTTGTACAGACGCCACCAAGTCAAGCTACCCGAAACTGTAAATTTTTCCCAATGAACCTTGAACCTAACGCTCTAGAAATAAAGTCGAAAATCTATCAAAGAAATCTGACAGATTGTAGTAGCTTGATGTGTTGGCGTCTGTACTAGGCATTATTAAAGATTTTTGAAGGGTATCTATTTCTTCCAAATACTTGTCTATCAGCGTTTTTTTTTGCATTCTGTTTGGACGTAGACTTAAGGGAGAAGAGCAACTATTAACTTCATCATCTACGTTCTCTATTTCAGAGACTGATAGAGCGGTACTAGAACACTTGCTTAATTCAGGAGTCGATGAACGTAATATTTGTTGGGTTTTTTCTTCTGTTAATAATCGTATTTTCTGTGGTGGGGTAACTTCTGATAACCTCGGATCAATAATCTCTATCAATACAGGTGAATCAACCAATGGTTTCGGTAGAAGAGAATTTGCTTCAAATGTATTTTCTTCGATTGTTGGGACCACATTAATTGATGACAGTGACACTTGCAATGACTTTGATATGACCTTTCCTATATCGTTAGCTTCCTCATAATTAAGTGGGGTTAGAATACCATCCGATCTAATATCAAAGTTTACGGAATCATAAACATTTTCTATATCGACATTATTGGTAAAGGTTGTCTCCCCAATATCTAGAGCAGAGTCTGCTTGATCTTCAAATATGCTTTCCGATGATGTAAGACTTTTCCAGAATAAAAATAGTTTTTCATAAGTGGGGTCACCTGTCCACTGGTTGCCTGCCTCTTTAAATGATTTTAATGTATTTTGTGATAATCGAGTTTCAAATTGTTTCTTGAACTGCTCATTGTTATCTATATTGCTCATCTGATGAGTATTAAATAGAGTATTTTGATTGGCTTCAGATAGTTTGTCTTGGTGTTTTTTCACTTTTGACAAAAGTTTATCATAGTCAATATTTTGTTCATCAAACGGGTAAAGTCCGCAGCATTTGAATCCGCTCATTACTGTTTCAGGCTTGAGGCTTCTGTGAAAACATTTTTGTACTTCTCTACAAAAGTCTGTACGCTTAAGCTTCGCATAATTATGTTTAACCCTGAATTCCCTCACAATATCCCGCCAAGTCCCCTTAACGGGCCTGAAAACGGCGACATCAAGAGGCTGCAAGACGTGCGTTGAATTTGGGAGCAAAGCAACCAGTACAATCCCTTTTTCCTTGCAAAAAGTTGTTAAAGGCAGAGATATATGTGAACTATGGCCATCTAAAAATAAAACAACGGGCAGTGTTATTTCCTGTTGTTGAAGCCATGGGTAAAACACATTTGCAACATATTCATAGAACGATTCCATAGTCATCCAGCCTGATTCTGTGTTACCAAGTCCCCACCACGAAGGAACCGTTGACTTGATATTGTTAGGTAGCCTCTTGTAGGGGAAAAGTACCATTGGCGGAGCTACATTACCATCTGCTGACACATTGACTAAAACGGTCAAACATTCTTTTTCATCATTTGCAACGCGGTTATATACTCGTTTACTACCCTTTTTTACCAAAACTTGCTTGTCTTTTGGACAAAGAAAAAACCCAGTTTCATCGCAGTTGAATATACGTTTTGGATCTTGAAGAACTTGCAGCAAATCGTTTTCTTTAAAATATGATCCTACTCTATCAAACCACGCTCGCAATGCAACTTCCGTGACTTGGTTTCTACTTGTTGGAAGATTTTGTGCCACACGTTTTGACACTGCTGGATGTCGTAGCATAAACCCTGAAAACCATTTCTTTCCAGGAACTCCATCTTTAAACGGATTAGGGCGCTGCAGGTTTTCAACTAACTTAGAGACAGTGTGTAATAATTGATTCTTAGTAACTGGAAAGCCACATTTACCAAGGTAATGGATCCAATCAACGATTTGTCTTTCTTCGTTTAGGTTAAGTACTGGTTGCTTACCACAATGTTCATTCTCGTAAAGCTCATCACGTTTACTCCGTAATGTAGTCTCTGGTATATTATACTGTCTCGAGGCTTTGTAAATACTCATACCTTGTCGAATTGATGAAAGTGCTTCAGCCACTTGGGCATTAGTATAACACTTGCGTCTCTTTCTGTCCATAATATCTATAAAAACAAAAATAAAAATTATGTAGATTGCATAAATTTAAATAAAACAATTAAGTACATAAATTTAAAAGTTTTCATCGCTTTTGATTTTATCAAAAAAACATGCATGTCAAATAAGAATCCACAAAAAAAGATACAAAACTTTTACGGAACCCTAAAAACTTGTAATTTTATGTTGTATGAATAGAGCCGTAATAGGAGATCTTAGAACCCTACACGGAGTTACCTGGAAATAATTACCGCCGTAATAGGAAAACTACTCATGTTTTCGATAATCCTAATTCTGACCCATATATATTTCGATAAACAAAAGAGTAAAAATGCCTAATCAAACATTAACAGTTTTTTGGCTCAGATTTGTAAAACTCAAGTCAAAATTTATACAAAATAAATCTTTTGTGATAAATTAAAATACACCTTCCCATTTTTGCCTCTTCTAAGAAACTAACATTTTGTACTCGACAGTTTTCATATTTAACTAGATTTCTAATTAAGAACACATACCACAGAATATGGTTTCTAAGTTATGTGATTAATAATTATTTCAACTAAACTTGAAACTAATTCAATAAGTTAATCAAATGAAAGTTATAAACAATTAAACATGTCCAGTACTTTTCCTATTTCGGAGTCATACCACCGTATTAGGATTAATCTACAAAATTTGTATCGTATTACGGCGGTATTTTGTTTTTTATTTTTTTGGTAAAAAATGACTTACAAATATAAAATAAGCTATTTAAATAGTGAGTGTAATAATAAGAAAATGCTATAAATAACAAATGAACAAACTCGAACGGCATCTTAATACGAAAAACTTAGTTTCTAAATATTTGTGTACTTACTTTTGTTGTTCCGCGTTTGTATGGAAACACCTCTCACGTCGATGTCGTTACACAGACTGATTGATCTTGTTGTGTTGTCTATGTGCTATACTTGCAAACGTCAGTTAAGTCATAAAGTAATAGATTTAGAATGAATAGTTTCGGTTTTGGTGTACCTACACTGAATAAAACGGGAATAAAACGCGAAAATAGAAATACCACCGTAATAGGAAGCGATTTTGACTACCGCCGTATTAGGAGCGTTTACCTTAGGTACTCAATAACGAATACTTCGTTAGTTAGTAACGTTTAAAAGTCAAAAACTAAAAATAAATTTTACATTATCTCAAAGCTACGCCGCGTGACGGAGTGACCTTTAATCATTTAAAAAATATATGGATTCATGGCGAATGTCGAAACACCCACAGTATTATAATCTCCCGAAGCAGCTAGTACCTGACGTTTAGTATGGTGATCTGAATACAGCCACACATTTGAACTAAGTACATAAAATTGAAACATTTATGTACAACATTAAGTAATTTGCGAGAAGGTAACTATTGAAAATGTTTGGTATTTTCGTTTCAAATGTTGTTGATTTTAATAAAAAATAGGTACTAACCGATCTTTCTTTTTTTCAGAAACATATTGATACCTCCAGTATTATAATCTCCCGAAGCAGCTAGTACCTATCGATTAGTATTGTGATCTGAATACACCCATACATTTGAACTACATAAAATTGGAACATTTATGTACAACATTAAGTAATTTGCCAGAAGGTAACTATTGAATAAGTTTGGTATTTTCGTTTAAAACGTTGTTGATTTTAACAAAAAAAAGGTACTAACCGATCTTTCTTTTTTTTTTTTCAGAAACATTGATACCTAATCAGATGCACTGGTTGACGAATAAGTAATCATCAAACTTGAAGACGTATGCAGACCTGGTCCAGATTAAATAATTTAACAATTCTATCACACTATATTTACTTCGATTCTTCATTAGTTGGTATACGTGGGTAAGATCGTTTCATTTCGAGTTTAGCGTCTGTATTGGGAGATAATTAATTTCAATTTGTAAAATAATGCCCCACTGTTCGGTTTGCAACTTATTTGTAGATAATCGTAGATGGTCTGGTCATTTACGTAGTAATGTTCATAAAAATAATAGTGCGACCACTGTTTTTGACAATGTCGCAATTATTAATTCTGCGTTTAAAAAACGAATCGTTAGTTACAAAATCATCGCAACTGGCGAAGAAATAAATAATTTTCCTGAAATGTTTCTCATTAATATTAGTGATCAAGTTAAAACTCTAATAAACCAATCATTATTGAAACATAAAGCTGTGAAAATAAATTTCGAACTTTTTTCTTTTTTTCTTTTGTTTAAAAATGATCAAAAGGAAATGAAATCGTTCGCCACAAAAAACATTATTATTACTTTTAATTACGATTTTGATTCAATATATAAAGCAACGGTTGATTTACTGTTAAAGAAAATTGAAGAGTTTCAGGAGAGAGATAGTGGCTGGACATTTTCGAACAATTCCCATGTAGAAATAAATATTAACAAATATCAACCTCTCGGCGGATCTAAATTTATAACTTTACCGAAATGTATAAAACATAAAAAAGCTTGTTTGAATATTCGTAACAATGATGAGTATTGCTTTTTATGGTGCGTAGTGGCAGCTCTGTACCCCACTAACCAACATCCCGACAGAGTTTCATCTTATCCCTACTTCCAGGATGTTTTGAATGTTGATGGTTTAACATTTCCGATAACATTTTCGGACATAGCTGTCTTTGAGAAGAATAATCCGTTTTTGAATATTTACGTGTATGGTTTAAAAAATGATAAGACTATCATTGGACCTTTGTATTCAACATCGAATCATAAATCTAAAAGCATCCATCTATTGTTCATTGAAAATAAAACTAATACTCATTATTGTCTTATCAATGATTTACCGCGTCTAGTCAGAAATCAGATGACCAAACATCATGGTAAACTGTACTTCTGCGAAACGTGCTTATTGTTTTTTCCAACGCGCAGCCGAATTGAATCACATCTATGTGGAGGGATTGCCACAGTATTACCAGAAAAAGGAACATTTTTAAAATTCAAAAATTATGATAGAAAACAAAACATTCCTTTCGTCATATATGCCGATTTCGAAACGATACTCAAACCAATTTCCGGCGATGAATTCAACACCGCTAACACGTCATACTCACATCGTCACGTGGCGGCCGCGTTCGCCTATAATGTAGTGTCATCATTTAACGATAGGGTTGATGGCTATAGAAGTTATCGCGGAAAAGATTGTGTTTCTAAATTTATACATTTACTGACTGAAGATGCTAAAACAATACACAGAATTCTAACTAAAAGCGAGCCTATGATATTCACAGAAATAGATGCTCTTGATTTCAAACGCGCTGTTAAGTGCTACCTTTGTGAAAATTTACTGTTGACCGATAGAGTAAGGGATCACTGTCATATTACAGGCCGGTACCGAGGTGCAGCACATCGACACTGCAACCTACAACACAAAGTACCAAAATTCATCCCAATATTTTTTCATAACTTAACCGGGTACGATTGTCATTTATTTATTAAAAAGTTAGGCGAAATTCCAGGACAAATTAAAATAATACCCAAGACTAAGGAAAAATATATATCGTTTACAAAGTTTATTCCTATTGCTGATAACGAGTTTATACAACTAAGGTTTTTAGATTCATTCAACTTTTTAGGAACTAGTTTAGACAAACTTGCTAAAACATTGCAAGTAGATGATTTTGTTAACCTTAAATTATTTTTTACTGATGAAACACAATTTAGTTTGCTGACTCGTAAAGGTGTGTACCCATATGACTATATGAAAGATTGGAAATGTTACGATCAAAAGTCATTACCATCTAAATATTATTTTCATAATTCTTTGACTAACGAAGGTATTAGCGATGAAGATTATAATCATGCTCAGAATGTGTGGGCTGAATTCAATATTAATGACCTAGGCGAGTATACAGATCTATACTTAAAAACAGACGTGCTTTTGTTAACAGACATATTTCAAAAGTTTCGGAAAACATGTAAACAACATTATAAACTCGATCCTGCCTTTTACATAACTGCACCCAGTTTATCGTTCGATGCAATGTTGCTAAAAACAGGTGTTCAGTTAGAACTGATTTCGGATTTAGCTATCGTTAGAATGATTCAAAGCGGTATACGAGGAGGTTTGTGCATGTGTTCCCATCGGTATGCAAAAGCAAATCACAAATACATGCCGGAACATAATGCATCACAGCCTCAGAGTTTCATAGTATATCAAGACTGTAATAACCTATACGGCTTTAGCATGTGTCAGTATTTACCGTATTCTAGTTT
Organism: Aporophyla lueneburgensis; assembly: GCA_932294355.1. Lineage (NCBI taxonomy): Eukaryota > Metazoa > Arthropoda > Insecta > Lepidoptera > Noctuidae > Aporophyla > Aporophyla lueneburgensis. Next base: position 10,355,400 of record OW028744.1, read on the forward strand.
TAGATTTCTTGATGAAAATGAATTAACTAATTTTCGTATTGAAAATGTCGAGCATAACTCTGAGTGGGGCTTTATATTAGAGGTCGATCTTTTGTATCCTGAACATTTACACAAACACCACAATGATTTACCATTTTGTCCTGAGAAATGTATACCTCCAGGAGGTAAAACGAAGAAACTAGTTGCAAATTTGCATAATAAGTACAACTACGTAATACATTACGTTCATTTAAAAAAGTGTTTAGAACACGGTTTAATATTACGTAAAGTTCACAAAGCTATTACTTTCAGACAAAGTCCCTATTTAAAACAGTACATAGAATTAAACACTCGATTAAGACAAAAGGCAAAAAGTTCTTTCGAACAAGACTTCTTTAAATTGTTAAACAACAGTGTTTTTGGTAAGACATTAGAAAATACTGAAAATAGAGTAACTGTTCATTTAGTTAATCAATGGTGCGATCAATCTAATCGAACTAAGAAATTTACATCCGCTGAGAGACTTGTAGCCAACCCCTATTTCCATAGCGCTTCTATTCTTACTGAAAACTTAGTTGCAATACAAATGAAACCCGACCAAATTATTTTAGATAAACCTATTTATATCGGATTCACTGTATTAGAACTTTCTAAGACACATATGTATGACTTTCATTACAATATTGTAAAACCTTTTTATGCAGACCGAGTACAGTTGTGTTATACAGATACCGATTCGTTTGTCTATAAAATATTCACGTTTGATTTTTATCGTGACATGAAGTTAAATTTTTTACAATATTTCGACACCAGTAACTATGATGTTAAAAATGATTTTAACATACCAATTATGAACAAAAAAGTTCCAGGTTTGTTTAAAGACGAAATGGGGGGAAAATATATCTCAGATTTTGTTGGTTTGAGATCAAAACTTTACTCGATAAAAACAGTCGATAAAATCATTAAAAAAGCAAAAGGAGTAAAATCAAGTGTAGTAAGAGACTTAAATATATCAGATTATGAAAATATTTTGTTAGATGGTGGAATTATTCGTAGAAAAAATGTTATGTTTAAATCCATAAAGCACGAAATATTTACTAAGAGTGTCAACAAAATTGCCTTATCTCGAAATGATGATAAACGTTCAATATCTGTAGATCGAATATCAACGCGAGCCTGGGGTCACTCACTTATTTTAAAGAGCGAAAATTAATTTTAAGATTAAGCTAATTAGTAATAGAGTTCGAATATAATAGATGTAACCTATGTAATATAATTTTAAAATATACCTAGATAACTTTTTAATGTTTGTTATATATAATTCATAGTTTTAAAAACCTAAGTTAATGTAAAACATTTAAATAAAATGTGGATAATTATGACTACTTATTTAATTTATGTTTTAAAACATCATCCTCCTTTTTGAGGTCGGTTAAATAAAATGAAACCTGACCAAGATTCAATTTTCAACATGAAGTGCATGTTGAAACTTGAATCGTTCATTTGTCAGAGGTAAAATGTATTTTGTATGTAATACAATAAGACTGATTATATAATTTTCGAAGAGCTATGTTTGCGTCAACTGCATAACGCTGATCATACAAAATACCTACTACAAACACACAACAGTGCATTGTCCTCACAAATGCTTAGTTAACATTCTAATCTAAAAATAGAGTTCGAATATAATTTATGTAACCTATGTAATATAATCTTAAAATAGTTCTTAAAATATACCTAGATAACTTTTTAATGTTTGTTATATATAATTCATAGTTTTAAAAACCTAAGTTAATGTAAAACATTTAAATAAAATGTGAATGATTATGACTACTTATTTAATTTATGTTTTAAAACATCATCCTCCTTTTTTGTAGTCGGTTAAATAAAATGAAACCTGACCAAGATTCAATTTTCAACATGAAGTGCATGTTTAAACTTGAATCGTTCATTTGTCAGAGGTAAAATGTATTTTGTACGTAATACAATAAGACTGATTATACTTTCGAAGAGCTATGTTTGCGTCAACTACATAACGCTGATCATACAAAATACCTACTACAAACACACAACAGTGCATTGCCCTCACAAATGCTTAGTTAACATTCAAATCTAAAATGTGAATTATTGCGAAGGTATATTTTTTTTTTTGTCATTTACGAAATAATACTCATCTTGAGTACTTGTACTAAGCACACAGTGTTGTACTTTTTGCGAGCATGTCATCGGTAAGTTTCCCAATTTATTTTTATATTGTTTAGTAACTATCGATTGAACTCGCAGCAATTTTGCTCACAGTTTTGAGTGAATCTGCTATGAATATTTTAACCCGCTGAAAATTCGTTTATGCATCACTATATCAACATCTACGTTTAAGTTTAAAATTAATGAGTGTCTCTTTCTTTCCAGATTACAGAATCAGATATTATGTTTAGCCAGTACGCCCAAAATCCTTATGAAGGATTCTCTGAAACGCTTCACAACGAACCCGACCACAGCAAACAAGTGACGAAAGAGAAGAAATCAAAACAACGATGCAGGGAAAAGTCGAAGAAGCAAAATCCAACTAAATCTTTTGTGATGAGCCGATTACAGCGACGAGGGATCAAATTAATTAAAATATCGGTCGTAGATCTGTGCAATAACACTCCGCAAACCATTGACAGTGACAGTGATAGTGAAAACGTTATTATAAGTGCTCAATACATCGTTAAAGACGCTATCGATAATGTTATGGACGAAACAGAATCTTTGGTTAAAAAAATATCTAAATCTTTAATAGATAGTGATTTTTAGTACTTAACTGTTTGCGTAAGCAATTGTTTAGGTAAATACTTAGTACTTATTACGTTGTTTTATTTAATTTTAAAGTAGATTGTTTTATTTGAAGATGTGTTGGGTGTTTAACAAAATAAAAGCAGATTTAATATACAAATTATTTTTTATTCATGAAACCAATAACCTTAAAAGTAGGTACACATTTATAACTGTAAATACTTTCTTATACATAACACATTTTTAAGAGCACAATGCTTTAAATGATTATTACAATTTAAATTAGTTTTTCCTTCACAGTATCTTTTATGTAAAATAGAGAAGTTAGGACATTTTTCGGTCCCCAGGTCTGATACTTTACAGTTCTCACAAAGTTCCTTTATCCACTTTACTTTCTCCAAACCATTAACAACGATTTCCTTATTTGCTAGATAGAGAGCGATTATACGACGAAATTCTCTATAGTCGATATACCCTTCGTTCCAATAAATACCTCTGTTTCTTTCCAGCCATTTAACTTGCCTCTTTTCGTCACTCGTTAAGTGTTTAAACAAGTATGGTGGTTTTATTAAAAATGTTTGGGTATAATCATGGCTAGCAAAAGCTAACTCTTTTATTATAAAATTATTGTACAGGTCTTTAAACCCTTGAACATCTACTATAACAGTATTCGGATTCATGATATTTTTCTCACAGTATTACTTAAAGGTTTATATTCAATAATACAGTCGCTCAATATAAGACAATACGCAGAAGTTTGATCTGGTATTTCCGAATCACTCTCAATTTCCACTCTTACGTCCACAATAGGGCCTGTCTTTACATTATCAGCTTGTCTAGAGCAATCGATGACAAATAGTGGCGCCAAATCTTTAAATTGTTTTTCACTTAATAAGGGCTCCGGTCGGCGACCATGATAAGACTGTTGAAATCTGACGTATTGCTCGTATAATAAAGCGATTCTGTTATTCGCGAAACTCACATTTAGGTTTTCATACGGGAAATAAGTAGAGTTGAGGTACACTCTAACATCACGAACATGACAATGATCGAATTGAGACATATCAGAACTGCTATTGTTTTTTCTATTTGTCTGTAGTCCCATAATAATATATCTTGGTTTCTCTATTTGCGAGGATGTTTTGATTGACCAGGTATGTTTCGTTGTTTTAGGTAAAGTAGGATATTCGTACAAATCCCAATTTCTAAAAATCATCTGGAGCGGTCGATCTTTCTCTAGCAGTTTTAACAAACTTATTTTCTCTTTATCTGACACTTTAACATGCGGTACACGCCAAACAATTTTATTTATCTGAACATCATCTACGACTTCACCAGTATTCAGTTTTACAGCGTTGAGGTTAGTATTGCTTCGTAACAATATCAATTCGTGTCTACTATTTATCACTACTTTCTTAAAATCTTCTGCAAATCCGAGAATGTTACAAAGTGGTATTGAAGCAGAAAAATTACCTCCATTAATATTTTTTATGCCATCGATATTCCAACCCCATGCATAAGATATCTTCGATTCACTCTCATTCATAGACACTAATGATTTCATCGTAGTAGTCACACCAGCGTTTTTTATTTTATCAATTTCCACTCCATTTAATTCGTATCTTATATCTTGAAACAAGTAGAGTAGAAAATTATTTGTTAAAGAAACACTACTCGCTTTATCTTTTGAATCTTTTTTGCTAACGATTATAGTTCCTTCCAAATACAAAGTGCTCGCTGACGGTAGTATATACAGATCCTGTTGATTAATAGGTATGCGGATTTCATCGTTCCTGTTGAAGCTTGTTACGTAGGGTTTGTAAGAATGAAATTCAATTCCTTCAACAGTGTTGTCGTAAGTTGGAGCAGATAAAACATCTAAGATATTCATTTTAGCAAACCAATTGCTTTAAGAAATTCCTTATTGTCTCTTGTTAATTTAATTTTTTTCTTAGACCGAGGTCTTATTTGTTTGATCACTTTAGTTGAACTGACGTTCCCACTTTGTTGATGCACATATTTATTGTAGTCAATCATTTTTTCTTCTAAGATGTAAATATAGCTGCACTTCTTCACCACGTAAGTTTATTAATCGATTGTTTATATCTAATAGCCTGATATGTATACAGCTTATGTTGTTTTGATTGATTGGAAAGTATATGGCGTTTTTCGGAATTTCTATAATTCTATATCCAGGTGGCACATTGAGTGCGAATTCGTGTACAATGTGACTGGGTTTTCCGTTTATGTACGAACCACTTACAATATCACATTCTATCCTGATCACAGTCGTAGGCAAAATGTTGACTGGTAACTCAGACACATGCCATTTATTGGCTTTTAAAATCTGTTTATTAAACCCTAATAATCTCCTAAAAGTTCCTTCTTTAGTAAAATTGATATCTTTGGTACAGTATATCAAATTTTTTAGAGTATTGTTATTACACTGTACTTTTATTGAACAATCTTTTATTTCTGATTTTAAATAATCGCTGATATCTTGTAATTCATAAGTGCCTTCAGGTATTTCCAGCACTTCGTTAGAGCCGTAATATAACTTATTATTCGTTTTGTCAATGTTTGGAATTGAATTAAATGTTGAGAAATGCAATAAGGCACACTCATAAGGACCATAAAGTTGTAATGTATTAGGATAATATGTACATAAATCGGACGAATTTGCAGTTATCGACAAGGTGAGTGACATGATGAAAATGATTGAAATAAAAGAAATACATAATATTTATACGTATTTATTCCAAAATTTCCGTAGATATTCTAAACATAAGTGTCCACAGTTTACTGTATTAAATTGTTGAAATCTAGTATAGTTATAAAAAACATTACAATTTTTAAAGTACTGCATTAATTCCATCGGTGGTTTCAAATCCCCAAAGCTATCAAAGTATTCACAACAATTGTTTATTTTAGCATAAGCTACCCAATGCGTTCCCTCATTTCGTGAATCATCTAAGTTGACGATAGCACATTCAATACGTTTTGGTGTTCTTGGCAACCGATCCTTCATATAGACTCCTCGAAAGTATGGGATGTCACGTGCATGCTCTCTGATATCGATATTAGTTAAAGGACGATTAGGTAGCTTTTTATTTAGTTTTTTGAAGACTTTATAAACAGTCCTTTACCGTTTTTATGAGGCTTGATATACAACCCTTTGCCCAACGCTAAAGCTTCCATGGTCTTATTGTGTCGTTCTGATTCTTGCAAGCTTTTTTGGCCTGCTTTGTATTCGTTTACGGTTTTTGCAATACCAGCTGCACCGCCAGCTAAACTTCCTAAAGCAGATAATCCAGCGAAAATTGGAATTAAAGGTAAGACTCCTCCTGTCTTTGGTATGGGTATAACTCGTGGTATGCGAATCTTCTGAATGTCTGGAAATATCTTTTTCGCAGCTGAGTAAGCAATGTTGATTAATGTTCTACTATTTTTAGGTTTAAGTTTCTTAATTTTTGACTTAATTTTTGACACAAAAGCATTGAATGTTTTAATGCCAGCACCCGACTTTAGTTTGGCTTTCATAACTTTACTCACTAACCATGAGCTAAGTTTTTCACCTTTCCTTGCATCTTTTGATTTTAGTCTTTGTTTAGCCATGTTTAAAAGTTGTAAATCCGCTTTATGACGATTAGTTAAGTCTGTGTGATTTGCATATGCAATGTCGTGATGCATACAAGCTTCGTCTAGTTTATTCACACCTCTATCGCCTCGCAGCAATCGCTTCTCAAGTTTTGTTCCCGGTCCACAATAGTTATAACCAGGCAAATGAAGTTCGAACGGAAGATTATTAATCACACTATTGACTAGTCCACCGCCTTGCATAGTGAAAAGTGTAATGAATGAAAAAATCCTTACAAACATGGTTATATTCATAATCCTAATCCACAATTGCATCTTTATCAATCCAACTGTTTTCTTCGTTGCTTAAGCCCAGCCATTTCACGTAAACTTTCTTTCCTTTCCTTCTAAGAACCTTTTCTATCAAATAGACGCCTGGATAGCTAGTTTTTTGAAGTTCTTGTTCATAGAAACATCCTCTAATGGTTTGCTTTCGATGATCTTCTAAATGATATGTTACTGGTATGGTTTTATTAATCTTTTTTACAGTAAATATTTCAGTTGACCAATTAGGAGTGTAACCTTTATCAAAAATATGTTTGTATTTACTGATCCGAACATTTTCACCTACTTTGAACTTAGGTTGACATCGACGTGATGTAAGTTTCTGAGTTTTTTGAATATTTTCTCTTATCTTTGACTCGTTCAACTTATTTACCTCGAATGGTTTAAATTTAATTGTACGATGTTTTGTACTATTATAGGTTTTTAGAATAACTTCTAATGGTAAACCTAACCATTTGTAATTCCCAATGAAACTGAAGTGCTTATACAATTTATTTTTAATCGTTTTAATAACCCGTTCTACAATCGAAGCTTTCTTGGTAGAATACGAAGAGTAGTGGTTAATATTGTAGCTCTTCATAAGCTTTTGGAATGTTACGTTATAGAATTCTGTCCCAGAATCTGTTTGTAAATGGTTAGGTTTTCGATTGCTGGTAGTTAATATTCGCTCAAATGCACGACTAACATCAAGTTTACATTTGGATTTTATTGGTTCTGTCCAGGTATACTTCGAGAAACAATCAATTACCACTAAAATATAATTATATCCTTTATTAAACTTTTTTAGATTCTGCATATCTATCAGATCAGCTTGCCATAAGTCATCTATGCCTTTTAAAATAACTGAACGTCTCACAAAGTTCCTTCGTGCTGCTTTGTGTAGTTCATTAACAATTTGTTGCTTCGCCATCACGGAATTTTTTCAAGTAATTTTTGGACTTCTGCTTTGTTATAAAACTTATCTTCCAACTGAACTAAAACTTCAGGTATCTTCGCTTTTAAAGTGGCTTGGACTGTTATTTGTGCATCTTTTATGATTTGAGCACGCAACAGTCCAATCATTCTATTCTGTTCCTTTATTATCTGATCGTACAATCGATCGACGTAATCCTTGTTAACAACATCATCTGTGTCTACAGGAGATCTAATTCCTCTCAATCTACATTTTTTCAAGTCAAAATCACCACTTTCAGATTTTAGCAATGCATTTTCATTGACCTCTAATAATTCAGAGAAACGCATTCTCTTATGAATGTGGTGTCCAAATTTATCTACATTCATATTTAAGGTGTATTATATTTAAAGGTTGATATTAAAATGAACGGTGAAAATTTCATACCATTTATTTATTACTTAATAATTTTACTTTCACGCAGTTCTTCAATAATAGATATAATTTCGTTGTCTAATCCAGTGTTACCAGCGTCTCGAGATGCAATTAATAATTTTAACCTATCCACAAGTTCATTAGGATTATCCCAATATATAAAATCCATATTTTTTTTCCACATTTTTGTCAAGGGTAGCCCTTTCCCCTTTGCTTGGCTGTTTTGAATAGTATTCGGCAGTTTGAAAAGTGGTTTTATAACTTGCAAATATTTTTGACCTTTATTACTTTTTATTGGTTTGTTTGAATCAAAGTCTCGACGATGTGCGTTTGTGGCAATCAACATCATTTTATAATTCTGCATATCAGACTCTGTAACTGTGCTTAAGTCTACGTCCTTTTTCAATAATAATTGTTTCAGTCCTGCAGTACTTCGATATTTCCGTCCAGTAACGGTGATGTAATCATCGCTGATCGTTATGATAGCAGAACCTAACATCAATTGTCCTCGCTCCGCTCGAACACCAAATGGAATATCTGTGAGTGCTTCTGCAGATACTGACCAGGATGATGTATTACGCTCTTGATTATTGTCTCCTAATGATTTGTACGACTCATCACTGTCAATATCACATTCATTTTCTTCTACATCACTATCTTCTTCGTTATTAGAACTGTCTTTCTGTAAAGTATTGTTTTTAAATGGAACTTTTGTTTCTTCAAGTTCTTTAGATCGCAAGAGGTCAGTTTGCTTATTGGTGTTAGCTATAAAATTAAGAGACTCTGTTACAGGTCTAAAAACTGATTCCAATGCTTGCTTATTTTCAGTCTCCAAATCTCGCATCTTTCGTACTTTTTTCTTTACAGCTTCTGCAGCATCAACAATTTGCTTTTTCAGTGATTTTTCCATTACTATGATTTTGTGGACTATAATAGTTATCGATGAAGAGTTAGCCAAGGAATAATGATATCATGTAAGTACCATGTCTTAAATATTTGTATTTCTAATCAAAGACTACGAAAGTGTCAAATTTATTTCTATAGCATCCGTTATTTTTGGTGCAATCCTTATTAATTACAACATAATTAAAGGGCTCACTCCATATTTTAGAACACATTTCACGAAATTCAAGCCATGTCATATCAGTGTTAACATGTTCTTCATAAACATGTCTCAAGTTAATATCATCTTGTTTGAATAATATAATTAAGTTAGCATTATCTCTTACTAACTGTTTAGGGATTTTGCTGTATGTTTGATTGAGATAAAAACAGTCGATGTGTTTGTGCCTACCCATTGCGAAATAATCACGCATGTTAGTTTGATTCTCGCAAGCAACGTCATCAAATATAATCACAGAGTTGGGTTCTGCGTCTTGAACGCTTATAACTTCCACATTCCCTTGATATTTCTGGAATGAGATAATTGGTACCTGTTGTAAAACTCTTTCTAAAAAAATGTACTTTGGTTGGTGTAAGGTTTTTGAATAGACATAAACATTTTGAAACCGTAATCCATTTTCATGTATAAGAAGACCAATAAGTAAATTTGTTTTTCCACAATTCGATGGTCCGCAAATGATACATCGTATTGAATTAGGTAACAATTCTCCATGACGAGAACTAGTTTTACAAAAATCATCGCAAATAGTGCTTACATGCAGGGATTGTGGTTGTTTTACAAATTTCATGATAACTGTTGTCAACAAACTGATTAACAATGAGTGTATGTGTATATTACAACATTATTTATAAACTTAAACAGTAACAGATTTCGCGTTCGTTTATCCGAAGTGAGAAACAAAAAAAAACTCGATCGATCATCGGTTGATTATAGAGCGTTTTATACCACTGTTTACTTCGCCGAGCGGTAGACGGCGGTGTATTCAGAATGCTTAAATGTATCCGAACGTGTCGTCCTCGCCCAGCTACTGACGGCCAGTGGTATAACTCACATGATCTCCAGGCGAGTACAGTAATATACTACACAGTCGAGTCGATCGTTCAATATTGGGCATACTATGCCACTGGCGCGTAGCGAGGCGCACTAGCCGAGCTACTTGCCGACAGTGGCATAGAATGCCCAATATTACCCTACTAACGTTGCTTAGACAAGGAATAAGTCTATCTCTCAATAGAAAATAAATATTGATTTTAAAACCCTCAAAAGAACAACCAATTCGCTAATAACTTACATTATTTATTTTAAAATGGCGTACCTAACAGTAACCTATCACCATTTTAGACTGCGTATAAAATGAAAACGTATTTTCATTCAGCACCAAAACATTCCTCTTAGGTTTGAAAACAGAATTCGGAATTCAAAATCGGAACGTGAGTGTGTTGAGCGTGGTGAGTTTAGATTATTTTTAGAAAAGTTTGTTTTCTCTATTGGATTAAGTAACATTAATTATGAATTAAATTACAAGTTTAACCACATAATATGAAATTCATATAGGTACTTAGGTTGGGATATTATTATGCAGGTACACAGCAGATGCACTTTTTATCTATATTAAAGCTTTTACCTACCTATCTACTGTATACTACTTAGCTTCTAGTCTAGATGACCTCATTGAATGTATTGCCGCTCCCTGTTGTATCTGGTAAATTAATTAAATTGGAAGATAATAATTAATTTATCAGATATAGGTATGTTTTTAACGCATTACAATAAGGTGGATCTATTATAAACAAAGTTATGAAGAGATAATGTAGAACTAACAATATAGATTGTGTGCCCCAACTAACGCAATTGTTTTTTTTTTTATATTCAGACTACCAATTTAAAGATATTGTATAGATAAGTATACTATAGTTAGAAGCGACCAGCCCTGCTTCGTACGATTTTTAATACTTGACAAAAGATGAAGATCTCTTTATTATATTCAAGTTAAATATAATGCTTTATACTTTCCCGAACAAATTCTCTAGATGATGTTGAAACCCGTATTAAAATCCAATGCGAAGTTTAAAACAACGACTTAAGGCGCTCCACCCACTGCACCGCGCCCCGTCGCGTAGCGCGGGATGGCAGATTTTACCATTGTATGCAAGTATCTCAATTTATATAGAAACAATAGAAATCACGCCTAGCATAACACACTGCCGACCCGGAAATGCGCGGGAAGGCGCCCCGTGCGTTATACGTCGCTCCGCGCACCGCGGCCGGCGGGACGCATCTTCAGTGGGTGAACCGCCCTAATCCTACAATCTTACTATCCTACATATTATCACAATTGTGACTTTTTTTAAATGTTTAAATGTTTGTTACTTAATCACACAAAAACGGCGCAACAGCTTGAGTACACAGTATACTTTCCATCCCATTAGTACGTTCCCGTGCTATAACTTTCAAACTTCACGTAATCGCAGCCGCTGGCAAAAGTTAGTATCCACAAAACAGTAGTGGTTTTTTCAACCAATGTTTCAGTAAAGAATGGGGCTTATCGCCGCAATTCTCGTCAACTTGATTGGTGGTGCCGTGATCTACGGCACAGGAGGCCTGCTGCTGCCGATCGTGGCGCCTTTGCTGGGCTTCGGCAGCGCCGGCATCGCTGCAGGCTCGGCCGCTGCCGCCGCGCAGGCCTACTACGGCAACGTAGTCGCCGGGTCCATCATATCGCAGCTTACTGCTGCTGCGATGGTTGCCCCTACACCGTAAGTTTCTAAATTTCTTTTATAACGCTTGAACCTACTCAGCTGTAGACTTATTTGCTTTCCACTAATAGAGCTGTGTAACACACGGCTATGGTACCTAAGTCATCATTGAGTTTTGTGAGAATCTAACCCTTGTTTTCTTTGTTTCAGATAATTTCACATCCACCACATTGTAGCAGAAACAATGCATGTAATGTCGAAATAAAGGTGTTTTGATTATACAAGTGACAGACTTTTTTATTCACTGTAGTCGTCCGTCTGATCTCCTATTTCTATCTATTGTTAACTACCAAACGAAAGGTTAAAAGAAAACCACAGTGAACTAACTGTTCGAAAAGCGTTCTTTTAATGGGCACTAGCGTGTAGGTCGTAGTAAAGTCCCTTTGTCTCCAGTAGTTGTTGATGGGTGCCCGCTTCGGCTACCCGTCCTTTAGCAAATACACAGATGAGGTCGGCGTCCCGGATCGTGCTGAGTCTGTGGGCGATGGTTACGCATGTGCGACCGGCTTTCGCGGCGTCCAACGCTTCTTGCACCACCTGTGTTTTGTAATCTATCTTTAGAAAATGGAACACGAACGCGTGAAACTTCGCTGCCAACGTCGCATACGCGCGTTTTTCAATCGATATTCGGGGCATTCTTACTTGCTACAACCGTACCGTATTTTTCCTACCGGTAACTGTGAAATAGTGGTAAATTGTTTATCGTGGTATGGAAACGTGATATGGAGAAATGAGGAAAATGTCGTGAGGAAATTTTTAAGTGTGAATGTCGATAGCTATAATTGTAGGAGAAAACCAAAAAAACGATGTATGGAGTGTTTCAATGATGCTATGGTTAGAAAGGGGGTGACTACTGAGATGACGAGATGTTGCGCCCACCCCAAATAAAATGGGATATACGCAGGAAAATTATGACAACCGATGGACGGGATCGAAATTTCACAAATTTTCCTCTCAAATTTATCTAGCCATACAGCCTTACACTGACCTTTTCGCTTTCTGTGTCCAAAGCACTAGTCGCTTCGTCTAGGAGCAGGATTTTGGGACGTCTTATAAGAGCGCGAGCTATTGCCACCCTCTGCTTCTGTCCGCCCGATAGTTGTAAGCCTTTTGAACCGATGTTTGTCTCGTAGCCCTGCCAATTAAAAGCTTATTTAATTAACTGTGTCATCGTGATTAACAAGCTACTTAGAAAAAAATGTTATTAATTCATAAATCATATCGTATGCTCTACCATTTGACTCATTTCGTCAACGTCGACTGTCGCTGAAAACCAGCGCTGGGGCTCTGTTTCGTACAGGGCCGTAGCATTATGCTGAGTGATGGCCGTTTTACGGGCTTATTAGTCGACTCGCACGAATTAACTCGCCCGTGCCAGTTGAATAATATGAATTTCTTGAGTTGTCGATTTTCCTACAAATAAATTAATTTAGTGCGAGTCACGTGTAGAGCAAATTATATTATTTAGTGACAATTCGCCCAATGCGGGAAAGTTCATTCGTGCGAGTCGACTATTAAGCCGTTTTGCGTGGATGTGACGCATATTTTCCACCAACTTGTTTTTTTGTGTTTCTGTTCTTTTCTTCCAGCATGTTTATAATAAACTAGCTTTTGCCAGCGGCTTCGCCCGCGTGGAGGTCGGAAAAAATCCCGCGGGAACGTACTACCAGGTTAAAAAGTAGCCTATGGCCTTTCTCAAGCTCTAAACTATCTGTGTACTAAATTTTGTTTAAATCGGTTCAGTAGTTTAAGCAGGAAAGCGAGACAGACAGACAGAGTTACTTTTGCATTTATAATACTAGTGTGGATAAACATGTTTTAACCTCTAAGTCCCTGAGATACCACATTTGGTATGTAAACAATCGTTTTTTAATTGTGTCTGTAATAACGGTACTTGACCGGTTAAACAATGTTTCTTGGTTGACATAATTATTAAAAAAGAGAGTTACAGGTGTTCTGCAATGTAACTCTTGTATCGGTACCGTAAGGCATAAATTAGAATGCCAAGAGATTCGAACTCGCGGCAATCATATTAATTTACACTAAGGTTGGACTTTTAATCCTATTCACTAACTTGACAATTGGAGGGATACCAGGTTTTGACAAAAAAAAAGATAGTGAGGTGGTGCAAGAATGAATAAAATTGAATGAACTTGAAATAATGTACTTACATGCAAACTTTGTAATTTAAATTTAATAACTTGTCTTAAAACAAGATGTGTACTATATCGATATATAAGTTGTATCTATTCATACACGAAATATTTTAAGAGGTACACCTGTAGGTGGTAAAGAAGCTATAACAACGAAAAGAAAATTTTTCTAAGGGTTTTTTTTTAAATTTAATATTTATAAATTATTTGACGCACATAAGAAATACTGGCTCCTTCTTATTTTTTACGGCCCAAGACACCGCGGCCATGCTCGTGCCGTCCAGTCGTCGCCCTCGCAGCGTCAGGCGGGCCATTCATAGAATTTGGAGTAAAGGTTTTATGCAAAACGTCTCAAGTAGTTTTAAAATTATAATAATTACGAAAATTCAAAAACGCTTAGATAAAAAATTTCTTTTTGCTTCTATAGCTTCTTTACCACCTACAGGTGTACCCCTTAAAATATTTCGTGTATGAATAGATACACCTTATACAACATTATTTTTAGTATATGCGAAACCTGAATATAGTTTGTTCAGAATCAGTAACTGAATCGATTCTAATATTTTTTACACCATGTTATATTTTGTCCCAAAAATATTTAATTACGCTTAAAAGTTGGTATCCGCAATCATATGTTTGCACACAGGTCACGAAAGTTCATAACGGCCGCGTACTGTACTCGGCCGGCGTAGGCGCGGGACCGCGCGACGGCGCCCCCCTTCAGTCGCCCGAATGCTACGGATTGATGTGCACGTATCAGTCACGTCACGCAACAATACGGGATCGCGAGCGCGCGCACGCCAAGGCCCCGGGGCTAGTGTTTAGATTTTAAAATTATCATGTCTTTCTCGTACTCAAACGTCCATTACACGGAGATGGTACGTAAACTAGCTGTTTGTGGTGATAACATTTCCCTGGCATGGCAGTGCGTCAGCGCATAAAAGAAAGTTTCGAACAGTTGCTTCAGTTTGTAAATAGTGATTACGCCAATTATTGTAGATAGTGATGATTAACATTTTTAAACACGCAAAGATAGTCAAGGGTACAAATTTATTATTTGTTTACAGCCTGCTGTGGTTCAGTAATGCGATGTTTAACAATTTTCATCCATTTTGAACTTTAAGTTGTTGACATAAGGTGCAACAAATGGCATTGATTACATTTTACCACTTACTACTGCATTTATGAATAAAGTACATAATAATATCTACCTACACTTGACCATTACGACAGTCCAAAGCCTGCAAGCGTGATGGAAAATGTTTATCACCAACTAATACATAAACAATCACTGTGGCAAATTATTATCAATGAGTGAGAGTGAGAGCCGCGCGCGCGTCTAGCGCGGGTGCCCTCCGCTAGGCTGCCTATGTTTTTGCGTGGACAATCAGGTACCGTAACAAGCTTATAACTTTGTGATTATTAATCATAGAGTTTTGAAATTTTTTTCATAGATTCTTTACATAAAAATACTAGACCCGTGTTTCGGGTTTCGCATAAACAAAAATTAATGTTGTACAGTCTATGGCTGTCAGACGAAATAAAATGACTATAGTAAAAAAATAAGCAAAATGACATGATTTTTATATTTAGTTTTGTTTCTATCAGAAGAAAATAAAAAAGAAAATAACTGTTACTAAAAATTATTAATTATTCTTATAATCCACACCTAAAAACTATTTTTTAAACGTTTAGTTAATTTAAACCATTTTTATCATTCATTCTTTACGCGAAATCGTTCACTACCCCGACACTATTAGTTTTAGAATGGTATCATTATTTTGCATTGAACTGTCAAGTTAGTGAATAGGATTAAAAGTTCAACCTTAGATACTGCATTGAGAAACGAGTTGTGTTGCAATGACTTACTTAATGGTTTAACTCCATTCAAATTTGTTCGAGAATATGAATGCTTTGCTTGAAGGACATACTAGGCATGCCTTTTAAGTTCTGTCGTTTCCATATTTCCCGGCAATTTTGAATTTGGAACTGTTCTATATTAGAATGTGTTTAAATTTTGAATCTCAAAACAGTTGAAAGTATTAGGATTAATACTATTGTTTAGTCACAGCGTCGATTGCATCGTTGAATATGTAAGCGGGCACGCCCTTTATGTCTGGAGGCTTTATTTACGTTTTAAGTTCTGTTTACGATTTTGTTTTATCATTTATTTCAGCTTGAGTTTAGTTTTCAGTGTTTTGTTGCTGGTATATTGGCGTGTGCTAGCTGACATATGGTGAATAATGTATGTTTCGTTTTAATTATTATTTTATTAATTACTTACACAATATTGTATAGAATCAAGTTCTTCTAACTTAACAGACAGCTGTGCTGCTGGGGAGTTTGTTCCGCCACTTCTTCTTCCCAGCTAAAGCACTAGGAAGTGTCGAAGGGCGGGCGTTTTGGGGGGACTGTCTTTTGTAACTTTGACGTTCAAAAAGTGCTGACTCTCAGCCTAGTTTGAATAAATGACTTTTGATTTTGATTTTGATTGGAATCTGTCAGGTTACGTACGAAAATAAATCTTTCTAAGGAAAATGTTCGTGCAATAATTTTCTACAACTTTAGAAGAGGCCTGACACGGCTTCAGTGTTTTGAAGAGCTAACATCTGTGTTCAGTGATGAAGCCCCATGTCTGCGGACTGTCGAACGCTGGTATTTAGAATTCCAGCGTGGACATACTAGTGTTAGTGACAAATCTCGCGAAGGACGCCCAAAATACGCCTTCACTGAAGATAACATCATTGCTGTGAGACAACTAATTCTCGAAGATCGTCATGTGACATATCGAGAGATAGAGGCTCTATTAGGCATCTCAGGGACAACCATTAATAAGATCTTGCATGAAGCGCTTGGTGTGAGAAAGCTAGTTTGCCGTTGGATACCGCATCTGCTTTCCGACGATCACAAGGTGGCTCGCGTCAGATGGTGTAAGAAAACTCTGCAAAGGTTCAACCGAGGAGAGTCAAATCAGTCTACGACATTATCAGTGGTGACGAATCTTGGATCTATGCCTACGATCCTGATTCCAAACAACAATCTACAATCTGGGTCTTTCAAGACGAGCCAAAGCCGACTAAAGTTGGTCGTTCTTGAAGCACTTCAAAGAAGATGGTGGCCACGTTCGTTGGAAAAACCGGCCATGTTGCGACTATTGCACTTGAAGATCGTAGAACGGTTAACGCAGAGTGGTATACCACAGTTTGTTTACCACAAGCCATCGCCGAACTTCGAAAATCTAACTCAAAGCGACGCATCATCCTGCACTACGACAAAGCAAGCTCACACAGCGCTCAACAAACGATTGAGTATTTGAAGCAGGAAAAGGTAGAAATTGACCATCCTCCATACAGTCCTAACCTAAGCCCTAACGATTTCTTTACATTTTCTAAAATTAAGAAAAGTCTCCGTGGACAAAGGTTCCAGTCCGGTGAAGAAGCAGTCGACGCTTTCAAGTCAGCCATATCGAACAACCCCACTTTAGAGTGGAATAAATGTTATAATAACTGGTTTGAGCGAATGGAAAAGTGTATTAAGCTACGTGGTGAATACTTTGAAAAACAATAAAAAGTACTATAAGGTTCTAGTTGTGTTTTTTTCTTCAAACGACAAAACTTAAAAGGCATGCCTCGTATTTCGACTGACATTGCGCGGGTCTTTCTTTTGTTTTGTTTATAGTTTAGTCACTAAATATTTGATTTAAAGAGGAAAAACAATACTTTGCATGGAATTTAATCGTTTTTCTTTGCTACCTTATCACCTATGTACCTATAGAATTTCTTGAAATACGGATACGGATATCCGGTATATCACTAATTACAAGTCTCACCTGCGGTAAGGACACGATAAAATTATGTATGTTCGCCTGTTTGGCCGCCTCAACGACATCTTCGGGCATAGGGCTATTCGCGTGGTCTCCATACGAGATGTTCTCCGCAATGCTGTAGTCGAACAGAACAGGCTCCTGCGATACCAGCCCGAAGCTAGAGCGAGCGTCCGACAACCATAGCCCCGGCAGTGGGTAGCCGTCCAAACGCTAAAAATAGAAACTAATCAAGGCGCCCGGCGGCGGCCCCCATGCACGTGCGGTTAGATTCCGTATGTGGTTAAATGCCAGTTACTGGACTATCGACTCTAAAGTTATGCAGGTAGACTACTATTTTGGTTGAAATGGAATGTGAACCTAACTTCTTCATGAATGATATTGAGTTTATGATTCCATAAGTTGACAGTAATAACATTCTGAATTCAAGTTTAGATGCTTTTTTTATTATTAGCCTTTATTCAAAAATCTTACATATATGTTTCTTACATACTAAGTTACATTATTGGACACCAGTTTCGCGAAGATTGAGTTGCTTCCAAGCATAGGCCTCCCCTAAAGCTTGCCTAAAGCTTGCGTCGGGAGTAGTGTTGGGATTTTATCCGGATAAATACTCAAAATGGATAAATACTCGATAAATATCCGTTTTTACTGAGTATTTATCCAAAACAGCGGATAAATACTATTTTATGTTTTCGTAACGTAAGTTTTGTCATTTTACTAACAAAAGGATTAAAATTAATGAAAAATAGACAATGCAGATTGGTATCGTACCTTATTAATCATTTTAACAATTACAAAACGCCAATATTGACAATAATTTCATTCAATTATGAATACAGTTAGTCAATCACTGTCAAAGTTAGATAAAAATATACATTTGTGCATTAATTTTTCACATACATACATGAACTCATGCCTTTCTCCCATGGGGGTAGGCAGAAACTATTTAAGTAACGCTTAAATCATTGTAAAAATAAAAATAAAACTACCTCGTGAAAGTCGAGAAAGATAAACAAATCAAATAACTTGACTTGGCTCGCGAGGTTGTCGACATTGTAGGATATGGATTCAGCTAGCAATGTGCAGTTTTGAGACTAGTGGTGATGTAATTATTTACCACAAGTAAAGCGCCTGCCTGAGTGCGAACCCACGACCTACAAATTGTAAGTCGGGGCTGATACCACCGGGCCACCACTGCTATCGCCAATATGAAAGGCATGTCAGACTTTTACTGACTAAAACCCACCTGTGTTCCTTTAGTTGCCTATGCCAGGGTACCTCTTTTAAACAGATCTGCAACCCTGGCAGGCATCGGTCCTCGCGGACTCCTCGAGGCGCGCGTGGAACACAATGCGCCGTCGACACGGGCCTGTTCTTTACCGTGGCGAGCAATGGGTGGCTCGCCCCCGCAAGCCCGTGGCCACCGTGGCCGAGAGTCCACAATGAACTCCCGACGCCCGGGGCGTCTCCTCCTACGGTGGCAAGGGACATGAGGGCGCACAGACTGACTCTCCCTAACGCGCTCCACCTCCTCCTTCGCGAGCCTTACTTCTTCGCAGAAGGAGGTGACAACTTCTTATGCCCTCTCGCTCCATACCATGGCCTACATCAGGGCCGGACGCGAGAGATCGCCGCCGCCAATCGCCTCTACGAGGATACGGCGTTGCACCGCCCAAGCAGGGCAAACCTCCACTCTATGCACCACCGTATCTTCCAGGCGATCTACACAGTGGTAAAATTTACTGAAACCTGCTTTTGGATTTTCTCTAATCCAATGACTCATTATCATTATCTGTCTGTCAATATAACCCATTTTGTGTTAATTTCATACCCTTCAATATTATAAACACTAGAAGTGCATTGCATTTGTTGAACGCTTGTTGAAAGACAGGTTCTTTTATGGGTTCAAAAACAGATATGCATTGATATACCCAATCCCAAAAGTTATCGTCAAGCAAAGCTGCTTGTAGCATTTGACTTGACGATATATTTTTCTTTTGCGTACGCTGAGAGAGCGGCTTTTCTATTTTTCATACTCCTGATCGTAGATATTTGCCCTATTTTGTGTAGCATGGCAGGTTTAACTTTTCTCCCGTTACCTTTTGTTTTACGATTTGTTGTAGCTTCGATCGTGGTTTTTGGGTTTAGTTCTTGTGATTTTTTGACTGTCTTATAAATCGATGAACGCTGGCTGCACGCACGGAAAAACATGACTCATTGTCACGTTCCGCTTGAACCGAGCGTGTAAGCGAGAGCGCGAAACAAGCGATAGAGAGGCACGATCGGCCTTAGCGTTCAACTTGTGAAATAATAAGGATATAATAATAATAATATTCCACAACTATCACACAACGCCATCTAGTCCCAAGCTAAGCAGAGCTTGTGTTATGGGTACTAGACAACTGATAAACATACTTATATATTTCTAAATACATACATATTATAGATAAATTACACCCAGACACAGAACAAATGATCGTGATCATCACACAAACATTTGTCCTGGGTGGGAATCGAATCCACGACCTCCGGCATAGCAGTCAGGGTCACTAACCACTAGACCAACAGGCCTGGCCAGGCCTGTCAAATCTATCTCTCTTCCACTCCATCGGCCAATACATCCGAGTAAAAGAGACTTAGACATTATCACGTAAAATTATCGTCCGTATACCGACTTTACAGACAACCAATTGTTTTTTATTAAAGATTTTATCATATCTGCACAGTTTATAATTTTTTGAAACTACCGCATTTCAGTGCACCATGAGCCAGTAAATTACTAGTGTGTGCTGCGCAGTTTAAAGGCTCAACACCTTTAACTAATTGAAAAGCCCTTTGCATGTTTATAGCGTTGGCAAACAACAACAACAACAAACTTGTCTTCGCCGCATTTTTCTTGATTTTTAGAAGCTCTTCACAGAGATAATCAATTATGTGGCTATTCTCTACACTCTCAACAAAGAAAGATTCTAAATTTGTATCTAAAGACCATGCACTATTAGAGACGTTTGGGCTTCTGACACAATTACAGCCCTGGCAATTGACATTAGAACTAAATAACGTAGTATTCTGAAAAGCCTAAATCACAAAAAAGTCATTAACATTTTAAAATAATCATCCGATGCGCAAAAAAGATATTTATCCATCATTTTGAGTATTTATCCGATAAAAATGAGTAAAAACGAGTATTTATCCGTTTCGGATAAAAACTCGAGTATTTTTCCTCCGAGTATTTATCCACTGCCCATCACTAGTCGGGAGTCGATTGCGGACTCCCGGCCATGCACCGTAGGCGGGAGCTTGCGGGCGGCGAGCAATGGGTAGCTCGCCGCCCGGTAAGTACCAAGCTCGGGTCGACGGCGCGTAGTGTTGCACGCGCGCCTCAAAGAGATGTCAGCGGCAGTGTAGGGGTCTACTAGGACCGATGCCTGCCGGGGTCGCGTGATTGTTCGAAAGAGATACCGTGACCCTGGCACATGGGCAACTGATGGAACAGGGGTGGGTTTTAGTCAGTAAAAGTCTGACACGCCCTCCCGCTCCGCCCAGAGCGGGAGAAGTCATTTGATGATTTACCATCCAGAAAAAAAAAAGCTTGCCACCACTAGATGCTTTTACATCACAGTATATCATCATCTGCCTAGCCTTTTCCCAACTTAATTGGGATCGGATTTCAGTCAAATCGGATTCAACTGAATACCAATATTTTACATGAAGCGACTGCCTATCTCATCTCCACAACCCAGTTACTGAGTAACACGATAGGTACCCCTTGGTAAGACTGGTTGACAGACGGTTTCGGGCTTTTGACGACCCGTAACGACTATCAAAGATCCACTAATATCATCAAAATCGTTCAGTCTTCATGAATTCGTATAAAAATCAGTTACTAACGACATCTCCAATGTTGGGGTCGTAGAATCTCTGCAAGAGTTGTGTGACGGTGCTCTTGCCGCAGCCGCTGCGACCGACCAACGCGATCGTTTTGCCTCTCTCCACCTACGGTTGGTTACTGTTAGTCAAAGACCTTAAATTATAAATCTCTTTGCTGTTAGTATTTCCATATAAGCTACAGGACCATTACTGTACGTAGTTGTCGGATTTTACGAGCGAACGTTAATCATTGCAATTTACACCGAAGCCAATGACATTTAAGTCTCAGGCTGCGAGAGTGAGAACGAGAACAAGAATCAATTATTTTACAAATTACTGGCACTTCGCCCGCGACTTCGTCCGCGTGACTCACAGGAACTGTACATTTTTTTGGTATAAACTATAGCCTTTGTTACTTGGTGATAATGTAGCTTTCTATAGGTAAAAGAATTTTTAAAATCGGTTTTGTAGTTTTCGATTTTATCCATTACGAATACACATACAAAAAATCTAATCTTTTCTCTTTATAATATTAGTTTACGTTATAAGTGCATGTTTTGTAAACTGATGGATGCGTCTTAGTCATCATCACTTTGCCCAGTAGTAAATAAAAAAAAAAAAAAAAAATCTTTTATTTCATACCCTTAAAGTCCATTTGGTTAGTATACAAAGAACTTAAAACTAGTGTTAGTACTTATATCTACCAATGAATTAAATTAAAAATATTATTACGCCACAGTGGCATGTAGGCGTATCCAATGTCCCAGTATGGGGCTGTCCCACCTATCTGCTATAACATTCAGGATGCTGTTAGGGATGGCGCGTACCCTGCGCATGATGGAGGCGCATCGCTTGCGCATGATGGCGTGGAAACCATCTATTCACGCCTCTGCAAACATGCTGGAAGCACTGCAGTAGCGCGACAACCCCATCAACACCCTGAATGCATTATTGTATTGAACGCGCAGAGCGCTGTATGTCCTCTGCGTGTAGCTGACCCACAGACTGCACGTATAAAACGACTGACAGTACGCTGTAAACAGTGTAGCTTTTACTTGAGTCGTACACTTGGCAAATCTGCGAGCCAACATGTTGCAGCGGACAGCCAACGCCCTGCGCCCTGTGCTATTCTGTAAAATCTCACCGTGATTTTCGGTAAAATGAGCTTCAAGTGAGCTGTTATTAGTGTCAATCCCTAGTATCAGGTGGAATGACAATGGGCAAACCGGGCTTTGTGATGCTATAAAGGTACGGGGTACCGCTGGTGATAATAGACATAAGTAACAAAAAAAGTCAACTTATGTTTACGAAACGACTAACACATCTCTACTATGGCTTTGGGAGTTGCAGTGCGTCATTCAGCTTATACTCTTTGATTATAAATCAAAGGCTATGCTATGGTCCCTAGACTGGAGTCTATGGACACCTGCAATAGATACCAGAGGGTGGTACGCCTTCGTTTGTTATCTAACATTTTATAAACTATAGTGCTTAAGAGTTCGTAAAGCCTCGCATTACCTCACGCCGTATGACATCATCAAAGAGTCCAACTGAAACTCTCTACTCAGTAAGTCCTACGTACCTTCAGGTCTAAACCTCGTAGTACGCGCACGTCCGGCCTGGTCGGATATTTGAACTGAACGTCTTCTAAGCTCGCCTCACCTTTTGATCGCTACGAAAAAGGAAGTGATATTTAAAAAGAAACACCTATTAGTCACAAAAGTTCCGCTTAGAGTTTGCCAAAGAGGGATGGAACACAGAATTCTTGGTGTGAAAAGACATGGCAAAATTCGACGCTGGGTTCTAAAAGCAGGTATAAAAAACCCAAGCAAGAAGACTGTCAGGCTTCTTTTTTTTGTGGGTTGGAAATCATTAAATGACGTCTCTCGATCTGGGCGGAGCGGGAGAGCGTGTCAGACTTTTACTGACTAAAACCCACCCGTATTCCTCCAGTTGCTTATATGCCAGGGCCGCATTAACTCTTTCAAATAGATCTAGGCTCAAGGGGGTTTGGGTGGGTCACATCATGCAGGATGACCGCTTTAACAAGTCAAATACATTCAAAATTACTTACAAAATTCGTGATCACCGGTACGATTGGATCATATATCTGTGGCTTGGAGTTGAGCAGTTCGACTATCCTGCCAGCCGCACTTACTCCCTTCTGGAACTCTGGCGCAAACGTGAACGCGTTCTGCGCTTGACCCGACGCCATTTGCAACGATTGCGTTGTCCTGGTGATATAGACTTTTTATTAGCTCCTATCAAAATTTCGTTATTATATTGTGAGAGTTACAACAAGAAATGTTTATGCTACCCTCTGGTAGCAAATAAACATTTGTGGTATTATAAAGAACTTCGATTAATGACTCAACAGGGGTGGCGCAGAAAAAATCTAGTTCACTTCTAAACAAGCAACACCGACGAAGAGCTTTATGTGTTCTGAATTCGTCAACAGCCGAAGGATCTTGGATTGATTCCGAACTACAGAATAGATGCATGGGTAGATCCATAACTGTAGTAGAAAATGGGAAGTCACGACTTACGCCATCTACATGTTCTTGGCGAATAATATTTTTGATCTCCTAATATTGGTTCCTATAACCCTTATGTACTAGGACTCACACTAAGATATCCTCGTAGCGGACGCCTTCGGCCACAATGAGTTGTCCACCATAAGTCAGTGCACTGGCATTGATGAAGTTGAAGATGGAGCGCGAGAGTCCGTTGACGAGCCCGCGGCAGTGCGCGGCCCTCTTGGCGCCCCGGAGTGCCGGCGCCAGCTGCCGCACGTACTCTCGGACGAACATCTGCTCCCGGCCCAAGCACACCACTGTGCGCATATTGGACACTGCCTCTATCGCTATCTGACAAACGTCATTCTCTATAAACTTTTCCTTAGTAAATGTATGGTTTTCAGATATTTCCCAATACTTGTAATATAAGATGGTACTTGCCAAATTTCATAGTTCTAGGTCAACGGAAAATACCCTATAAATTTTGATTTCCCTGAGAGTGTCGAAATATACGTTTTTTGCGACATAAATGGCCGCATCTTTTTTATGTTAATATACATAGAAGTTTGAGTATGTCGTTTTAATTTCAACTCGATACCTCTACGCCTTCCCGAGGTAAAGGGTCTTGACAGACAGACGGACGGACAGACGGACAGCAAAATGATCCTATAAGGGTTCCGTTTTTTCCTTTTGAGGTACGGAGCCCTAAAAATATTTTGGGAATCATTTACCGTGCTTAGCTACAGGTTGGCAGTGGGACTACCTGTCTATCAACTTAGCCTATTATATTTCACTGCTGGAAATAGGTCTGCCTCTAGTAGCACCACAACACCCTTTTTTTTTTTTTTTTTTTTTTTTTTCAGGATGGGAAATCATCAAATGACTTCTCCCGCTCTGGGCGGAGCGGGAGGGTGTGTCAGACTTTTACTGACTAAAACCCACCCGTGTTCCATCAGTTGCCCATGTGCCAGGGTCACGGTATCTCTTTCGAACAATCACGCGACCCCGGCAGGCATCGGTCCTAGTAGACCCCTACACTGCTGCTG
Organism: Aporophyla lueneburgensis; assembly: GCA_932294355.1. NCBI lineage: Eukaryota > Metazoa > Arthropoda > Insecta > Lepidoptera > Noctuidae > Aporophyla > Aporophyla lueneburgensis. The sequence goes on from OW028744.1 coordinate 10,380,473, forward strand.
ACATCTCTTTGAGGCGCGCGTGGAACACTGCGCGCCGTCGACCCGAGCCTGGTCCTTACCGGGCGGCGAGCTACCCATTGCTCGCCACCCGCAAGCTCGCGCCTACGGTGGCCGGGAGTCCGCTATTGACTCCCGACGCCCGGGGCGTCTCCTCCTGCGGCGGCTAGGGACGTGAGGGCGCAGAGACTGCCACTCCCTCACGCGCCCCGCCTCCTCCTTCGCGAGCATTACTGCTTCGCAGAAGGAGGTGACGGCTTCCCATTCCCTCTCGCTCCGTACCATGGCTCGCACCAGGGCTGGACGCGAGAGGTCGCCGCCGCCGATCGCCTCCACGAGGACACGGCGGTGCTCCGCCCAGGCAGGGCACACCTCCACCGTATGCTCCACCGTGTCCTCCAGACGATCCTCGCAATGGAAACACCCGGACGTATCCTCCCGCTTTATCCTGAACAGGAACCCACCGAAGCACCCATGCCCGGTGAGAACCTGCGTCAGGCGGAAGGTGAGGACGCCGTGACGCCTCTCTATCCACTCCTCAAAGAGGGGACTTACCGCCGCAATAGTGGCGTGCCCAGCACTGGGTTGCGACAATCGTACCCGCCATGTCGCCATGAGATCACACCGGAGCTCTGTCCGCCGTGCCGCGATTTGTCGCGGCAGCGGAGTTTCGCCCCGGCGTTTCGCCTCCTCGCGCCACTCCCACATGTGCGCGAGGACACCACAACACCCTTAACATCTATTCCCGTACTTTGAAAAACGGTCGTATTCCTATCTCTACTTTACTATAGTGTAAGTACTAGGTATGTGCCGGATATCCGTATCCGTATCCACGGATATCCGAGGCAGAAGAAAGATCCGTATTCGCGGATCTTGACACCAAATAACCGTAATCGGATCCGTATCTGCAGATATATGTTTTATCGATCCAGCACATCACTAGCAGGTAAGCACCGATATCTTGAAACAATTTTTAGCAATATTTGTCGCTGAGATGAGATTTCGACTATATTTCTAATGTTTTTAAATACGTACGAGTATGCCAATAGCACTTAGCATCGAGTCTGTCCCTTTATTTTCAAAAAGCTGGCTAGTATCTACGCATATGTAGGTTATCGAGGCACCTTAGTACTATTTTCTAACGCGATGGCGTTTCCATAAGATTCTTGTCTGGTGGCCTTAATCTGCTGATAGACTACGAAGATGATGAGTGGTAGGAAGGAGAGCGCGACCAGTCCCACGCGGTACTCGAAGACCATGGCCAGTACCAGTGCCAGGCCGACGGAGCCGAAGCCTTGCAAGCATATTCCTATCCGCTGACCCGTGGCCTGGGAACAATACAATGTAGTCGACATTAGGACGAAAACTGAAATGAATTAACTCCAAATTAATAATACAGCATAAAGCTGGTATGTTTATTTATTAGAGAGTGTATAGAAATACGTGGCACGACGATATTATCGCCGCGATTCTCTCGCTCGTGGAGACAGCCCCTTAGACATTTACACGGCGCAAATTTACTGCCTGGGGCATTGAAACTATAATTGACTGGCACCGTCTAAACAATACGTACAACTGCTGCACGATACTGGCAAGTTAGTTGCCGTTCGAAACTGATAAAAGGCACGTATGTACCATAAAATTGCACGTACACACGGCTATACATATATCAAGCTATACATTTCCAGCTTTAACAGACCTCGCAGTGTATAGGTTTTCCGTACAGTGAGAAGTCAGATTAAACTTCCGTCCCTCAAATATGGCGAGGGGGGTAATGGCTGACCTTTGCGTTATGCTCGTGAACGGGTGCTGCTTGTGGTGACTGGTCGTCTTGCTGACCATGGTTTTTGTTATTGTTACTTGTATTAACTGTTATTTTATTTCAGTCCGGAGGTCCTAGTTTAACTATTGTAACTTCAACTTAGCTGTATGTATCAATTTGCATCGTTGAATATGTAAGCGGGCACGCCCTTTATGCCTGGAGGCTTTATTTACGTTTTAAATTCTGTTTACGATTTTGTTTTATTATTTATTTCAGCTTGAGTTTAGTTTTTACTGTTTTGTTTGTGGTATATTGGCGTGTGCTAGCTGACATATGGTGAATAATGTAGGTATGTTTTGTTTTATAATATTAATTACTTACACAATATTGTATAGAATCAAGTTCTTCTAACTTAACAGACAAATGTGTTGCTGGGGAGTTTGTTCCGCCACTTCTTCTTCCCAGCTAAAGCACTAGGAAGTGTCGAAGGGCGGGCGTTTTGGGGGGACTGTCGTGTGTAACTTTGACGTTCAAAAAGTGCTGATTCTCAGCCTAGTTTGAATAAATGACTTTTGATTTTGATTTTTTGATTTTGAACTGGAAATGCATAGCTTGATTTGTCGCCGTGGTCACATTCAAATCGCACAAACCTACAATAAAATTGTTTATGTACAATTCTGGCATGACAATTTTCTATGATTGAATATTGAGCGAACGACAATTAAAAAAGAATCTTGAGAAGACGCTCAATAAAATATTCGGCAGCACAAATACGAGTAATACTTGAACCAACTGTACAAAGACGTGCAACTCTTATTTATTCATTTATCTCATGCAATTATTGAATAAAAATACTTGCATTCAATTATGCTCTTTAATGGAAATCGCACACGTCTAAACGACCGCACAACGGAATGCGCAGCGTCGGTAGCACAGAATGGGCCTTCCGTTGCGCGGTCGCCACTCCGTAATTAACCTTGGGGCCGTCCATTAATCACGTGATGTTTCTTTTGGCATTTTAAACCTCCCCCCCCCCCCCCCCCCCTTGGTGATACATGGTGAGATTTAAGACTACCAATTATCACGTGTATTTTTTAGTACCTACAAAGAATCTTATTTTTTTTTTTTATATTTATGAAGTTCACTACAAGCCGCTTTCGATTTTGTACGCGTTTGACGAAAAATTAAATACACGTAACGCCGCTTTTCGGTTCTATATCGCGCGTTTGCCGAAAAAATAAATACACATGATATACATATTACTACACCCCCGCTCCCCCTTGTGATATTTCGTGATATTTTATGGACCCCTCCCCCCCCCCGTCGAGCCTCACGTGATTAATATTAATGGACAGCCCCCTTCTGGTAGGGCCCTGAGATGCCCCTGTTGTATTTCTCGTATACTCACGCCTTGTACATAAGCGGCTTCAGAAGACAGCTTGGCACACAGGGCGCCGGTGGAGTTGCTTCGCTCGTCGAAGAACCCCACATGCTGTTGCAGCAAGTGCTCGAACATTCGAGTTCGAAGTCTCTCGGTCATATGCGCGCCGGCCACACCGAATGATAGCGCCTTCAGGATTCATGTAAAGGGGAAACAATCTGTATATCCTCGTGGATGTCAAGTATTACTTTGCGATGCGTGTGTTTACCATCCTCGTGGATCTGGGACTTATTGTGAACAAATGTGTTTAGATTCAATTGAATGACTAATTTCATGAAAAACTAATTTAATTGAATTGGATGAACTTAGAGGATTGTATTGATAATTTTAATAATCATACAATGCTATACGTATCGCAACCAGCGTGCGTCTATGACCAGATGTATGAACATAACCTCCTCCTTTTTTTGAAGTCGGTTAAATAAACGAAGCAAAAGGAGTATGTAAAGATCGTAACAGGTGGCGTTCTGTAGTTTCAGCCTACCCCCATGGGAAAATGGCATGAGTTTATGTACGAGTATGTATGATTCTATAAAGCCATTGTTGCGGCCGCGAATCATATTTTCTTCCACATAGGCACAGCAAATTGCAAAAAAACGTGGTAAAATCTGAATTTAAACACCCATCTAAATTCTATATCGATGATAACGAAACCATAACCACGTCACTAGACGTGTACATTCGCATTCGGACGAATGCTTGAGGTTTGGACGCACGCAAATTACCCACCTACTGATTATAAGTTTGCCTTATTAAAATAAACAAGACCCATTCGGTGCTAAGAGATAGTAGTAACTATTGTCTGTATACATTAAGTGCTCATATGCGCATTTGTAATTACTGTCATAAATTTTCGTGAAACAATTAACATGCATAGGTACACACAAATGAAATAAATAAAATTGAAGTGGGTCTTTGGAATACCAAAATAAAAGCTTTTTACTAAATGCATATGAAAGTATATACTGTACTTATTACAAAAAAAAATAACATATTTAAAAAAAGTCTTGTCTTTCTGTCTAGCTGTTTATTCCGCCAAATCCCCGAAATTTTGGGACCGATTTTGACGCGACTCACTGGCGGATATCCGATGTTCTAGGGAGAAAATGTATCGTGACTTTAATGCAATTACGGCCCGTTTCGTGCAAATATGTTAATCGGGGTATGGTTGGTTTATCACTTATCGACTCACGTCAGTATAAATATTGTATTATCAGTGAAATTTCTTTATATTTTTTTATACATAACATGCAATTTCCATTTGCAATTTGACTAAAATTCCATTTTGTAAAATTCAAAATGACAGCATATCAATACGGCGATAAAGACTTTTATTTATTTCATGAATTAAGAAGATAAATAAACTCACTTCTATTAAATTCGAGGTGCCCATGATTAATCCAATAAATATGCACACTATGGATACTTTCTCCACTTTCTCCATTAACTTATTTGGGTCAGGATCTGACATGGACTGAAAGAAATACCGAAGAATCCAGTTAAACATTTGGCAATCTAATTTTATACAGCAGGAGGTAACAGTGATCCAGCAAGTAAAAAAAAAACAATGTTAAACTGACTGAAGCCCAATGAGGAACCTATTTCCTGCCTTGTACAGCCGCACTTTTGAATGCTCCTATAATAAAATACTTCAAATTCGGACAAGTTTAGTTTAGCTTTTTTATTTAATTTTTAACCCCCGACACAAAAAAACAGGGATGTTATAAATTTGACCGCTATGTGTATCTGTCTGTGGCACCGTAGCTCTTAAACGGATGAACCGATTTGGATGCTGTTTTTTATATTTAAAGGAAGGCTTTCTAGCGGTATTTCTTTGACATTGTATGTTTTTTTTTATCAAAATCGTGTCGGGGTTTTAAATTTAACTTTTATGAAAGACATGTAGGTGTTAATCACGATGCCGTACAAGGCACAAAGCTGAAATGTCCCATATGCATTACACCTAGCAAAACTGGAAACGTAGTAGCTGTATATCTCTGCAGGATTAGGTATGGTTTATTGGGTAATTCCTAGGATGAGCCGGTTCACAAAACGCTCTACTACTGCTAGCTATTTACAAAAAAAATCATAATAAAAAAATCTGTGAAAGTTCCGTGTGGTGCCGGACGTAAAGAATAGCACCATCCCATTTCTTCCCGTGGGTGTCATAAATGGCGACTAAGGGAAAATGGGCAGCAGCGTTCTCTATGCATTTTACCACCATACTGCGATCGCTAACCCGCCTGCCAAGCGTGGCGATTATGGCAAACCCTCCCGAATTGGGGGTGGCCTATGTCCAGCAGTGGACGTCTTTTGGCTGAAATGATGATGATGATAAAAAAGTCACGCACACCGAACAAATCCCCGAAGACGACAATGAAGATCGGCATAGAGAAGCCGATAATGATGGAGCACAGCGTCCCTACCGCCAACCACTTCCACTCTTTAGACTTCATGGCAAGTACACGCCAACAGGACAGGTGCGGTACTTTGGGTCGATTTTCGATTTCCGAAGGCTTGAACATATTAACAATATTAACATTAGCATCCGGATTTAAAACTAATTCTGTTTAGTTTGTTTCTAATATCGTATGACCTACGATCGAGATTTGACTTAACAGCACCCCTAGCCAAGTTGATAATCTGCAATCGTTAACGATAGTCGCTCAACGTTAAGTCACGTGGTTAGAACAAACGAACAGAAAATTCGTAGCCAAATTCACATCGTTCAAAATGATAGAATGATTTTTTATCGTTTCTACAATGTTCAACGCTATATCCTTTGTTATAAGGTGTCGTTTTTCTAAAGACATTGTAGAACGAACGGCCGACTCATGCGCTTCAACATGGCTACCAACTTATCGTTTTCTACAATTGCTGACACTGAGGCGTTACCGATTGTAGAACGGTAAACGTTTGTGACTTGGCTAGGGGGGCAGAGCAGATAATTATACCATATCCAGTGTCTAAAACAAAATTTCGGGCGAGAACTAAAATAGGCATAGAACCATAGATATCCGTGCATAGAACCAAGTATTAATTAATATTTTTCAACACACTTTTAAAGTGGCTCTTATGGCAACGCATTTTGATTCATAATTTAGCTTACTCTACACTAGTGTTATTTGCTTTACATTACCACACTAGTGTTATTTACTTTACATTTAATTTTTAAATCTTCGCAAATACATTAATTTCATGTAAGTAATTGTGGTTTTGCCGCGCATCGTTAGCGCGGCGCGCGGGTTAAGCAAATCCAGCGCCATTTTTCATTAATATTTGCTAACGTTTTCTTTGTATGGTTAATTATAATCCAAAATGTTCACCTAGGGAAGAAGAGCAATTAACAATACAAGTCTGATTGTTTTCCTCGCAAGTGTGTTGAAAAACTTCGTATGACACGCATCAATACGCACTTGTGTCGTAATATACTTACTATTATATTATAGTATACCTACCGCAGCCAACACCTCGGTACCGTCGTAGGCTGATACTTTAGACTCGTTTCTGTCTATCGCATGATCTGTTGTATAACAAAAGAATCATCAAATTATTGCGTCAGTTCTAGGAAGGGCAAAGAGACACGACGAAAAAGTGAGCAAAATGTATACAGGACCTACAAATTTGAGGAAGAATCTGACCAATAACGGAGGCATAACTCTTTCAAACTTTTTAAAACTGAAATCTCTCATTAAATGCCATAGAAGACATCCGTAGATTTCTCGGATGTTTTTTTGAACAGCTGTGTCCATCAGTTTAAATATTTCCATAGCCTAGACACGGTGTAGGAAAAAGATGTCAGTTTACGGCTGACGGCGTTCTTTAGAAGACTCACGCTAAAGCTCGATATACAGTATCAGCTCCAAAACACATAAGACCAAGGAACCACACCTTCTCTGACCTCAATATTCTCGGGCTCCTGTAACACCACCATGTCGTAGTAATGTCCCTTGTGGGCCATGAGCTCGTCGTGCGTGCCCGTCTCCACCACCTCGCCGCCATCCATGACGTAGATGAAGCCCACCTTCCTGATGGTGGATAGTCGGTGAGCCACCACCACCGTCGTGCGGCCTTCCGCTGCCTGAGAGTTAATGGACAGCAAAAATGTAAAAGGGATTGAATATTTTTATACCAAGCAATTCAAATTTTGCCTAAGTCTCATGATCTCACGTAACATGTTTCTTTTGTTCGATTGACAACTCGCGGTGTTTTTTTTTTTTGTGCGTGTGAAATCATCAAATGACGTCTCCCGCTCTTGGGTGGAGCGGAAGGGCGTGTCAGACTTACTGACTAAAACCCACCCGTGTTCCTTCAGTTGCCCATGTGCCAGGGTCACGGTATCTCTTTCGAACAAATCACGCGACCCTGGCAGGCATCGGTCCTAGCAGACCCCTTCAGAACTCTAGGTGTTGAGCTGAGCAGTAAAAATGTAACAGAATGTATCTCAGTGCATCGAAAATCGAACAGTGTAGTCTAAGCAGTGCCCATGAACATGAGCTAAGAAATGTTACATTAACCATGGATTTGAATAGAACATAATTTTAAAATTTGAACACTGTACCTAAACAATTGTTGGTGGGTCATAAAATATAAATAATTAAATAAACAGCACCTTTTAATAAACTGACCTTGTCCAGTGCGAGTTGCACTTTAGCTTCAGATGCGGTATCCAGCGCGCTGGTGGCTTCATCCAGCAGGAGAAGGCGAGGTCGACGGACAAGCGCACGCGCAATAGCGATGCGCTGCTTCTGACCGCCCGACAGCGACGTGCCTCGCTCGCCTACCAGCGTATCATACCCCTAAGGTTTACGTCGTAATAATAAGCATGTAAATATTTATTTTGTCTGTGGCCTTTTTATTTTATGAAATGCCACTTGAAATGTATTAAGAAACCAAATGGTGACCTTAGTTACGGTTTTGGCCACGCACTAAAATAACATTCTAGCTCTATAGGTAACATATTGTGAGCAACCTTCACGCTTTATTATGACTTCAAATTTTGTTTTTTACATTTTCCATTTAAAAACCTCACGCGGGTGAAATCGGACAGAACCACAAGTGCCCAACGCAATAAGATCTCCGGTAGATTTTGCCCCAGTCACTTGCCAAGCACATCCAGAGGGCGCTAAGTCTAGAAAATTACGTGTCCTACGCTAGGAATTGGCCAAATTAGGTTCGGCTGTCGGAAAATATTTTAAACCGCAAGAAATATTGTGAAAGTATGTGAGATGACTTTGAGCATAGGTCTCTGGGGAAATGAGATTCATCGTCATCAACATTGGCAGTCTTGTTCCAGCTGCTACTGAGTATAGGCTTCTTTCTTCCCATTTGTGCATTACCCTGGTATGAGCGAGTCTCTACCGGGTCTAATCCGTGGTCTTCTAAATGTCAAAATTGGAGATTGCTTACAAAAAAAAAACTTAATACCTTAGGCATTTTGAGGATAAACAAGTGCGCGTTGGCCTGCTCAGCCGCGGCTTGTATCTCCTCATCAGTAGCGTCCTCGCGACCAAAGCGGATGTTTTCCCGCACCGTGTTGTTGAACAGCACGGGCTCTTGGCGCACCAGACCGATCTGCGACCGCAGCCATCGGACCGACAGGTCTCGCACGTCTATTTGGTCCAGACACACCTAGTTTTTACGAAGACTGCTTTGTTATAAAAATGTATTAGCACAGAATTCTAACGAGAGATCATCATCATCATTTCGGCCGAAAAACGTCCACTGTTGGACATAGGCCTCCCCCAATTTGGGAAGCTTTGCCATAATCGCTACGCAATAAAATGCATACAGAACACTGCTGCCCATTTTCTAGTAAGTGCTTTGGTCGCCTCTAACGACACCCACGGGAAGAAATGTGATGATGCTATTCTTTTCATCCAGCACCACAGGGAACGAGAGATATCGGGACTCTAAAATATAAAAAATAGAATTCGCCTACCAAATGAAGTTTCTATGCTAACTTTGAGAAGCAAGAGCTTTGGTTACCGCCTAAAATATCTAAAATAGGTAGTACAGAAACAAATAGTTATCATCATCTCAGGTCGACGCAACATATATTTTATTTTTCTTCCATCTTGGTAGTCACTCCCATTCTAGCCAAAACATCAATGGATGAACAGCGTCCATTACAGCCAATCCATCGTTTTTTATAGGTACAGTATCCTATCTAAATACCTACTCACACTGCCACTGACGACATCATAATATCGGGATATGAGTTGTATGATAGTGGATTTGCCGCATCCCGAGTGCCCAACAAGAGCGACGGACTGTCCACGTTTAACTGTCAAACTTACGCCTTTTAACACCTGTAAAGAAGTGAAATTGGCTGATTATCACTTTCTCCAGACAGTTGCACCAAATTCATCAAAGCAACAAGAACGTAACCGTGGAAATCCTATATTAACTCATTTGTCTAGCCTTTTCTCAAATATGTATATTGGGATCGGCTTCCAGTCTAACCGGATGCAACCACTGGATGGCTGCCAGATGGGTCGGAAGGGGAAATTGTACATAATATAAAGAAACGTCTTAGTTGGAGCTATAAATACGTCATACCGAACATGTATAGTACTAACAGGCACATCAGGTCTAGACGGATACTGGAACACCACATTCTTCAACTCAATGGCTCCTTCTGCCTTAGCCGGTATAAACCCGCGGTCCAGCAGGGGGTTGATAGTAGGCACGTTTTGAAGGAGGTTGAATATTTGCGCCCCAGCGCCTCGGGCCAGGCCAAACGATCGCACCAGGGAACCTACTATACCGAAGTTTCCAAGTGCCGTCATTATACCAAAGAATACCTGAAAAAAAACGGTTTTTTTTTCTAGTTTGTTGTAGACTACATACCGTACACTACAATTATTATATCGTAAATGGGTCTAATTAACTATGAAGAGCAGTAGAGGCCCAGTGTTTGGCCGTGACTTAAAAGTTGTAGGTCGTAAGTTCGAACCCAGACAGGCGCTTTCATCATTATCAGCCTATCTTTTTCCCACTGCTGGGACACAGGCCACCTCTTGGTGGTGGCAGGTGAGAGGGAGTGGGCCGTAATTAGGGCTTCCATTACGTAATTACGTAATTACGCAATTACGTAATTACGAACTCATTTTAAAGTATTTTCAATTCCGTAACTGAAGATGTAAATTCCGTACTTACGTAATTATTAGTATCATCAATCCATCAAAATAGTCAACCAATAAAAAAGCATTATACGTACACATTTATAATGTGGCAACACTATACTATATACCTACATCGAAACTGTACAAATAGGGTATTCCCCGCAGTTTATTTTATATCTATTTTGCAAAAAATAGTTCTAAGACGTACAGAATAGAGTTCAAATATATCAACTTGGCGAGTCGGCAAGGCCGGGGAGTCCCTGACGAAAAGTCCCTACGACCACGGGGAACTTAGGGGAACTACTATGCTCCTCACATTCTTAACTAAAAAGAAAGTAATTTCATTGCTCAATTGTCGGTTGTTCAGTTCACATCGCTAGACTCTCGGCACAGTTGACACTTGATCTGATACTTAATTAAAAGTTGGTGGTTAATGCGCGCAAATATTAACAATTTGTAGCAGTTGTATCTTAATCGTGGGTGACTTTGAAATTTGAATGTGTGGATTATCTCTTCAAAGATGTAAGTACTTAAATCAGTCTTATTTAGTATTAAAAGGGCATTAAAAACCTCATGGGGCGTGGAGCATGCATAGTTCATACAAAATAATTTGTAAATCAAACATTTTCTTAAGTTTGTTTATTCCGATTAGATTATAGAATATCTAGGTTCCCAAATATATATTAATTAAGAACACTGAAAGGTCGGTACCAATCAAAAATTTGAAATTCCTCATAGTTCGTCTCTAAATCAGGAATGAATGAACTAAGCATGCTCTTTCGCCTATTATAGAAGAAAAAAACGTTTGGCTACAAAATAAGTGTTTACATTATTTTGTAATGAGTTGACAACTATGTTTAACCAATATCATTTTAACCTAACTTCCTTTTATTTTTTTTCAGGTCTTCTTCAAATAAGACTGTATATACAAGGAGTTTTTGAACAAACGCACACAAAGCTCTATCTGGGAACATTTCTTGAGAGCTGATAATGGACAGAGTGTTGAATGTAAGCATTGCAAAAAAAAATTGAAAACTCCAGGTGGCGCAACTGGAGCGTTACACACTCACATGCGTGCCAAGCATATCGGAGAGATGCCGCAACAGCAGGAGTCGCAAAGCCCGAGTACATCAACGTCTAATAGTGGTCAAATTCAAACACGAAAACGTACGAATGAACCTTCAAAAAAGAAAATTAAACTCACTGATTATTTTTCAAATATGGAGGTTCGAGTGGCCAGAATGGCTGCATTGGATGGGATACCATTGAGCACATTTTGTACGTCAGAAGATCTGAGATATCTTTTTAAAAACTCTGGCTACGATGTGCCGAAATCTTCTACGACTATAACACAGATAATTCTAAAACAGAGTGATAACACAAAAAACAAATTGAAAAATCAATTGAAAATTATGAAGTCTGAAAATAAAAGATTTACTATCACGTTTGATGAGTGGACGTCTCCCCGTAATAAAAGGTATATGAATATAAAATATCCACAATAATGACTTTGATATGGCCAAATATAAAAATTTGGGACTTGTACGGATACAGGGATCAATGCCAGCTGAAGTAGGCACTCAATTATTACAGCAACATTTGAGTGACTTCGGTTTAAGTCTGGAAGACGACATAATTGCTTTCACAACAGATGGAGCGAGTGTTATGGTCAAAATGGGTAGAAATTTTGACGGCCACCACCAATTGTGTATGGCTCATGGGATACAACTAGCAGTCCTGGATGTTTTATGTAAAACACAAAAATCTCCAGAACCTGAAGTCCAGGAGGATGTCTCAAATACCGGCGCTGAAGAAGAAGAGGAAATTGAAGAAGATGAGGATGCGTTTATTGTAGAATCGACCAGAGTTCCAGAATCGGAGTTTTTATACAAAGGCACTATAAAAAAATTAAGAGATCTAATAAAATCGTTTAAAAACTCCCCTTTGAAAAACGACTTGTTGCAAAAGTACATTTTAGAAGAACATGGTAAAAATATTGACCTAATACTAGACTGTAAAACGCGATGGAACAGCTTATCAGATATGGTAGGCCGATTTCTCAAATTAAAATCATGCGTTTTTAAGGCGTTATTAGATTTGAAATCAAATGCGAAATTTACAGACGAAGAGATCCAAGACCTTCACGACATTCATTACAGCTTGGATGTAATAAAAACTACAGTTTTGTCATTATGTCGCCGTGATTCAAACTTATTGACGGCCGACGCTGCGCTTCGATTCATGCTAGAGAAACTTAATCTTCAGTCAAACGATCTCAGTGGAAAACTAGCCACATCTCTTAGAAAGAGAATTAAGGAAAGGCGAACAAATGTATTCGATGTTTTGCAATATTTGCATAACAATGAGGAATTTTTTAAAAGAGCTGCCTCAGAATATTTCACGAAACCATCGTCGGATGATATACGAATGTACATAGTGGAACTTTTGGAACGGTTGAAATATAATTCTACTCAAAAAAGCACTAATTCACAACCACAACCGAGTGCATCGGACGCAATTGCTACCAGTGACGATGATGACGAGGAGTTGACAATCGCACAACAGTTAGACAAAGAAATAAACAAAGTGACTGTAAATAAAACAATTTCAACAGTAAACACAGATCTCCATTCCATTATTAGGGTAGAAATGTGCATTTACGACAGCGCTGGCGGCGGTCGCGAAGTTTTTTTGACTGCAGCGTATAATTACTTACTTTCGATAACGCCTACAAGTGTTGAAGCCGAGCGAGCCTTTTCATCCGCCGGATATTTTTGTAATAAACTAAGAAGTTCCCTAGGTGACAAAACTTTAAATGCCTTGTCATTTATGAGATCACATTTTCAAGAAGAAAGATTATATTCGGGACGATAAAAAATGGTTTGACTTAACTATTCTTGAATAATTCATAACAATTAAATAAAATTAACCACCTCTTTAAATGAATCAATAATTTGACAGTACAGTATTAGATTATTTTGTCATGGAACTATTTTTTTTTTTTTTGTATCTATCTGTGGAGGCTTGTTATTAGCAATTTAGTTATATATTCTTGTTACTATAATGTTATTAGTCTGTAAGCTTTCTAAAAATTAAAAATAAAATAAATAAATATAAATAAATATTTTTTTGTTTAAATATTGTGTTTATTTTGATACATCCTTGAATTTGAGATAGTAAAAGATAACTGTAAAAATTGTAGATACTCTATCTACAATATTTACAAAAATTCATAATCAATTTAAAAAAAATAGGAAAAATTACGTAATTACGGAATTGGAGAAAAAAGTAGCGTAATTAGTTACGTAATTGACATTTCCGTAATTTTGGAAGCCCTAGCCGTAATCTACTACGTGGGCCCAGTGCGGGTTAGTAGATGTCACATGTCTTCGAATTAATATAAATAGATTAGATCCACTCCTTCTCAAAGCCTGTGTCCCAACACTCCAGTAGTGGGCATAAATTACAGGCTGATTAGTAGTTAGTTGGTGATATGGGTCAAATATTAAAAACGTACCATCTTACCGAAAACATAACATCAGCATTATAATTTTCAGGGTCGTTTATTACCAGGTATATTCCGAAGTAGAATGACAAGGCATACGAGCAGAAAACGCAGAAGAATAGAGATCCCATTGATAGTCCTGTAAAAAATTCTGCAAAGGAAAGAATTTGAGTTAACACCGTACCATATTTTGAAACATTGTTTTTATGAACTGCAATATCATACCTTTCTTTATGTAAATCTTCTTAGCAGCAGCCAGTGGTTTCTTATATCGCTGGAGCTCATAGGCCTGGCCATTAAAGGAGTATACAGTCCGTATGGAGCTCAGTACTTCCTGAGCGATGGCACTAGCCCGACCTGTCTCAACCGCCTCTTGTTTGTACAGGCGATCTGCTATCTAAGTAGAAATAATATTAATATTAGGATAAGTAAGTAGAAAGGTTACTTTGGCTTCAGTGACTTTTTACATTATTTGGTAGTACCTACAAAATAATTCGAGTTGATACCATAGTCGGCAAGCAACGAGTCAATGACTGGGTTTCACTCCTCAAAAAGTAGTTCAGTAAGACGAACTTAGGAATTATAACCGGGTGTAAATATGGCACTTTTAAGAAAAAGATCGGCTTTGTGGATCGTCACATTTACGCCTGGGTACTGTAAGATATAGCGCTTAGCAGTTGGTGGACATTTTTTCCGCGAGTGACGGCGAGATGGGTCCTGTCGAGCACCGGCCGTTAGTTTTGTCCTCTATGTGCGTTATTCCATAGATTTCCATACGTTCTATCGTCAATACCAAACTGTCCATCGTCCGCTCAGCACCTAAACCACGTACTCGCCCAGTCAAGCCGACCAGTATGAAGGTGACAGGAGTCGTGGTGAGACACAGGAGCGCTAGCTTCCACCCCTTCAGCATCGCCATGAGGATGCAGCCGAAGGCCGTGGTGAAACTGTACACGAACGCCGACACCTTATCGCCGATACCTTCTTCTAACTTGATGACGTCTCTAAAAGAATGAGAGCAAAAGACACGCATTCTAGAACGATGGTTGACTGAATAAAAGTTAGGTTTCAACCCGTTGGTCTCAAGTGTGAGGCTCTGGTTATGATTCTCAGGTCAAGCAGTCTTATTGGGTTTTCACTGGGAATTTCATTGTAACAGCCCGGAGTTTGAAAGTTTCCTGTGTGATACCTCCGTACCACTGAAAGCTTGCTAAGCTGTTGGCCCAGCCGGCCCTGTGGCTGATCTCTTTGCTATCTTCTCGGATTGCGGTTCCATCGGACTATGAGTGGAAGGGAAGAGAGTGTATCTGTCTGCGCAAACTTGTGCACTCAGTAGGTATAATATATCCCGCGCTGAAAGCTGGTCTCCGCTGAAATTGGTCGCCATGGCCGAAATTCGGTCTGGAGGACATTCTAAGTATGAATATCAGGCAGTTCATAATAGCAATTCATGCTGCTACTATTCTAGGATGTGGGAATATTTAATGCTGTGGTAGGTTTAGTGAATAAAACAATTATGCTTACTCGGCCATTTTAGATGCAAAGTCTCCACTTGCATTGAGATCAAAATACGCGAAGTCTTGATTCAGCACTGCTCTTAAATATTCTTCTCTGATTTTATAAACCTGGAAATGATTGATTTTTCATGACTAAAATAAAACGCCTTAGGATATACTTACCTAGTGTACAGCCTGTAATCAGTGTATTTGACTAAGTAATAAACAAAATGATGACTACTGAGCGTTATGGTGTACTCAACTAAACTTTTCCCTCTCGACCAAAACGTTCTCCCGTTTGTGATAATCTTTAGCTTGATCAGACCATGGTATTGTACGTACATATATGGCTTCTTCCCCCTGGTCTCATACTATTCATTTTTCCGATAGCCATAAGTTGTCGGATGACTTTTGGGCGATATGGCCGAAGGAAACAATAAATTGCAAAACGTACTTAATTCATAATTGAGATGTAGTGGGAGCAGCAGTGGTGGCCCAGTGGTAAAGACCCCGACTAATAAGTTCTAGGTCGTGGATTCGAACCCAGTCAGGCACTTCACTTTATGTAAATTATTTCTTCACCACTGCGCCCAAAACGGTGAACGAAAACATCGTGAGGCATGTCTTGGAACCAAAAATTCGAAGAACATGTGACATCCACCAACCCACATTGGGCCCGCGTGGTAGATTACAGCCCACTGACTCTCAAAGAAAGGCCTGTCCCAGCAGTGGTAACATTATAGGCTGATTAATTAACCTTAGGCAATGTATTTATTGGTAATTATTTTGTTGGATGGAATACTGAAGTTCATTCTAATTATTAATTCACCATTTACCCACCTGATTTATAGCCGTAATATTCATAAGTGCAGATCCCAAATATGCACAAAAAAACAGCAAGATACCAACACAAGAGTACATGACACCAAAATTGTGCATACTCTGCAGAAAGGCTTCACCATCCTCTGTCCCCGATTGGACCGCCTTGTCGTACGCAATCATGCTTTGAAACACATTCGCAACCAGGGTTATGGCAAATGGCAACGTAGCTCCAGCAATAAACGATGCTATTATTGATATAGATATCAGAAATCGATCCGTCTTTGATGAAAATCTGTACTGGAAATAAATTGATTAATTGGACTATAAAGCGCTACAAAGAGTTTCGACGTCACATTATTCTAGTGTATTATTCTAGTATACAATTTTGAAGGACGAGAGGAACTAAACAATAAATCAGCAGTGTTAATGTAAAATAAATTTAACTACTGTAAAAAATAGACTATACCAATGTAAAATATGATATAGATGGCGCAGTCGCTTTTCGTTGCATTTCTTTTTTATCGCTGGAAAATATGAAAATTTATGTAAACTAAATTCATTGAACACAAAAAAAACATTCACTAAGGGTATTTTTATTTTCGTCTTAATGCGTTTGAATCATATAAAATTGAAAACAATGAATTATAGGCCAATACTTGGTATAACGTTACCTACAATAAACCGATGTGGATATAAAAAGTTATTTGGTGAATCTAATCACAAGTTACAGGAACTTGTGATTAGATTCCCACTTCAGCAATGGTAACCCAAATTTTGGTTTTCTCAAGTGTTGTTCTACTCTACACTACTAATTAAACACCCAAACAAAAAAAGAGAGACGATAATGAAGGACCTACGTCTCGTGAACTCTAGGGTTGTTTCGGCTACTTTCCCGAATGACTATATACAGGAGGCAGAGATATCGATGCCCAGACTGAGACCATGAATTCAGCACATGATTCTAGCCTAGCGTAGAAATTCGGCTTTTCGTTCTCGCCGTTTCGCCCCCACAAGACATGCTCGAGGATCAAGCCTACTATTAAAATGAGCGAGCGGATCGAACCCAACTTCCCCACGATTATGCGAAGCGCGCATTCATATGCGAATAGCGAGCGAAGCGAAGTCACATTGCAGGAAAAGCCAGCGGTTATAACAAAAACTTCTCAAAATGTATGGGACAACAAATTTTTAATAACAAACGAAACATTTCAACGTAGGATGTGCAGAATCATTCACACTTCACTGTATATGTTGAACGGCGATGTACCTGCCACCCTGTATACGTTTTAACATGGAATGCTAATAGCTCGTATATGGTTCGGCGTAACGACCTAAGACGAAATGCTATTTTGTAACGTTAGCCGAACCGACAACTAATGTTAGATGAACAGCATAGCAGCAGGCAACCAAACACGAGCTTACACATTCACACCGTCCCTGTTTTCAGTCTCTTTACTTCGGTGGCGTCCCATTATAAATAAAATAAATGTTTTTCTAAAGACACAAACGCATTCAAGTAACAAAACAGTCAACGAAAAACAGTCAGTAAACACAACAGTCAGTTCAATGTAACTTTAAAATGGCCTAATTTTAGGGCATTCTTAATATCACAAAACACTATAAAAACACGTTATTGCCACTGTTTTTGCAAATAAAAACCAGTTGTACCTTTCAACTGTCGATGACGGATGTCGCCAGATGACATACGTTAAAGTGTAAATTGGTGTAAATTATAAACAGATCCGAGGTAGGTACGCAAAACGATTTTAACATTGTAATCCTTCTCTATGCTGGTGCGTAGCGGCGTAGCACTCGTAACGGGTAACGTAGCTGAGGCGTAGCAAGGGTCGTAGGCCATTCGTAGCAATCGTAACTGGCAGAGGGGTAGCTAAGGGGTTCGTTCGTAGTACACGTAGCGTCCGATCTATCTATACATTACGGGCTACGGCGCGCTTCATAATAAGTAGCCAATAGTCATTAAAATACGAAAAACCCATAGTGCCCAGCCATACGGGAAAACGGTGCGACTTTTATTTTATTTTATACTAGCTTTTGCCAGCGGCTTCGCCTGCGTGAAGGTCGGCAATTATCCCCCGGGAACATACTACCGGGATAAAAAGCCTATGTCCTTTCTCAGGCTCTAAACTATCTGTGTACCAAATTTCATTTAAATCGGTTTAGTGTTGGTATATATTCTTGTTATTCATGAAAAAGTACGAGAGATAAAAAAAATGTATATGGGAGCTACATCTGCCAACAAACTGCTTTGCAGTTTGGCAGAAGTAAACGTTTTTTTGTAAATCTGAGGTCACGTACGTTTACGTACGTTTTCCGTTTTCTTAGTAAAAATAATACGAATACCTAAAGCTTTAGGCTGACCCCACATTAGGCGTGCGCGATCCTCGGGCGTGTGTGTAGCGCGAGCGCCGCGCGCGCGTCGCGAGCGCGCCGCGTGAGCGTCGCGTTTAGCTGCCCTACGGCGCGCTCGCGGCGCGCACGCGGCGCTCGAGTCGCGTTCTTACCCCTTCGCCCGCTACAATACTCAATACTTTATTGCATTCCACAATGTATATGCTTAGGTGGTAAAACATTTTATTTAGAAACAATTGTGGACCCTGTCGGGCACAGCAAAGGAAAATACAGTAGGTAGAGAGGAGGACCTATTGATTATCTTATAATGTAACTTATTCTAAAATAGTAATTAAAAATAGATGAAATACATGCTTTGGACTTTTCTAAACTAATTTCAGGGATTTATCATTTAAAATTTCGTTGACGCTATAATAACATTTGCTTAACAGCAGCTTTTTTAATTTATTAGTATTTACTAATAAATTAAAAAAGTTGCGAGAGAAAAAAATCCATCTATTTAGATGGCTTCTTTTCTCTGTCCTTATGGATTCTGGTAACTTGTTGTATATTGCTACTGTTTCGGTCAGTCACATGGTGGGCAGTGTTGTGTTGACACACGTTAAAAATAGAGTCACGAGTGAAATTAATATCGAAAGCTTTATCCTAGAAATACAGAATCGTCCTGCGATATGGGACATGACTACAAAGGAGTATAGTGATCGTATTGCAAAAAAAAGGTGTGGGAAGAAATCAGCACTTTATTTATAAAAGACTAGCTTCTGCCCGCGACTTCTTCTGCGTAAATGTCGTTTATCGCGGACGCAGACAAAGTCACGGAATAAAAAGTAGCCTATGTCCTTTCTCAGGCTCTAAACTATCTGAGTACCAAATTTCATTTAAATCGGTTCAGTAGTTTTAGCAGGAAAGCGAGACAGGCAGACAGACAGACAGAGTTACTTTGCATTTATAATATTAGTGTGGATAGTGTGGATTTTGAAACAAAAATTGTCCAAATGGTGACTGACTTGACTGAAGGGGGTTAAACGCCAAGGCGAGCGCCGCGTGCGCGCAGCGAGCGCGCCGCGCGCACGCCGCAGGGCAGCTAAACGCGACGCTCACGCGGCGCGCTCGCGACTGCTCGCGACGCGCGCGCGGCTCTCGCGCTACTCACACGCCCGAGGATCGCGCACGCCTAATGTGGGGGAGGCCTTATAGTTTTAATTAACTTAAGAAATTCTACAACATTTGAAATACAAAAAATTACATTAACTTTTTAAACAACCTTTTTATGAAGTAACCTAATACTTATCAAAATTATACCAACGAAAACGACAGAGAAAGTAGACATAGATTACAAATTACCCGCCATTGCATTATTTATACAGATAAAAAATACCTATGGATAAAAGAAAATGTATCCGTGAAACATACGATTTTATCTATGGATTACAAAGGTCTATGTAGGTTTTGTTATTTTAGGCATTTATTTGATTCTTGGCACATTCAAATATTCTATCTAAACAAAAGTGATAACCAGATAGGTATAGACGTTAATTTAAAATCAGTTCGATAGGTGCCTATTTACTTTTACACACTTAAATATGCTAATAGAATTTACCAAGTCACAGTGGTATCATCCAAGGTCTTTAACTATTATCTTTCAAACAGATAACTAGTCTGGAGTGCTTATTTGACAAATTTTACAAAACTTATTAAATAGACTTTAAGCGTAAGAAAATAAGGTATAAAATAGTGTTTGTTCTAAAGATAAAACCGGTATAGTTGATATTTCTGCAGTATCACTACAAAAAACAATATTTCACTATTTAACTCACGGAAAGAATATTGTACGCTATATTCATTCAAGAATTAACAATGGTCATCGCAAAGAAATACGTTGTCTTAAATCCTTTTGTAGGAGAACCTAAGAAAAGTGATTTTCAAATTGTTGAAGAAGTTCTTCCTGAATTACAAGAAAATGGTAAGTTACTTTTTTATGAATTAACAAGAACAACTATGAGAAATCGATAGTTATCGATTTGATTATTTCAGAATTCCTCGCTGAAGCAGCATTTATCAGTGTGGATCCTTACCAGCGTATGAAACTTGGTGCGACCTACCCATGTGATATGATTGGCGGCCAAATTGCGAAGTTAGTACTTATTTTATTTCGACTATGAATCATCTACGAATGTAAAATGACTACATACATATTTTATTTAATAATAAGAAAGTTTAGAATAAATCACACAACAACGTGAAAAGGAGATTTGAAGTCTTTGGTTCAGTAGAGTTTTAATCTTTATTTCCAGAGTGATAGAAAGCAAAAATCCTGATTACCCAGTAGGATCTTGGGTTATGGGACATTTCGGTTGGAGAACCCACACGGTCACGACACCTGAAAATGAGAAATTTAGTGGACAAAAACCGTATCTTCACAAATTACCCGACTTCGGCGATTTGCCTGTATCGTTGGCCCTAGGAGTATGTGGGAGAGTAGGGTAAGGATCGTAATTTTGTTGAACTTAATTTTAAAGCTACAGTTATTTATCTTTGTGTATTTATTACAGGAACACAGCTTATTTTGGCTTTACCGAGATCTGCCAACCAAAGGCTGGGGAGACTGTGGTGGTGTCAGGTGCGGCGGGCGCAGTGGGCTCACACGTCGGGCAAATTGCTAAGATCCTGGGTAAAAACATTTTGTCCTAAACTTTTGTCCCAACCTTGCTACATCAAAGAATTTGCCAATCACCTGGCGTAACTCCGGACTTTTAAAATAAATAAATAAGTTTGTTTACAGGATGTCGAGTTATTGGATTCGCTGGCTCTGACGAAAAATGCGAGTGGCTGGTCAAAGAACTAGGTTTTGACCATGCAGCCAACTATAAAACCACAGATCTTGCTAAATTTCTAAAACAAACCGCACCAAAAGGCGTAGACTGCTACTTTGACAATGTTGGCGGGGAAATTAGTAGTACAGTCATGGCGCAGATGAACCAATACGGCAGAGTCGCCGTCTGTGGAGCTATTGCAAGTTATAATGAAACCGATCCTGAAAAGCGGAAAGGTAAGTACTACATTAATTAAAGAACTTATTATTTTTTGAGGTCTTCATTATTTTCTTTTGTATATACTTTTATTTTTTCAGCGACAATGCTTCAAACATTCATCGTCGGTAAACAGCTAAAAATTGAAGGGTTCATGGTTAACAGATTTGCCGATCGGACGATTGAAGGTATTAATAAAAACTTGAAATGGGTGAAAGAAGGAAAACTGAAGTACAAAGAACATGTTACAGAGGGATTTGAATCAACCGTTGATGCCTTTATAGGATTATTTAAAGGAGACAACATCGGTAAAAGTCTGGTTAAAGTAAAATGAACCACAAACAGTGATTTTAAATGTAATGTAATTAAAGTGTATATTTAACAAGTGCATAATCTTATTTACAACACCATTCATCACCTGCGTTTGCGTCGTTTTGGAGCAGGGGAGCTTTTCGGGAGTTCTTTTTTATATTTATCTATGAAAAGTTCTTCATATAATATACTGTTTGCTTCTCGGCTTAAATATTTAGACAGATCTTGATAAAGCTGTCTTTTATGTACTTCTTCACTAACTGGTGTCTGTGTGTGGACATTTTTTTTATTATATGATGGTGCTACTGTCTGTTTCAACTCCACAATTTTTTGAGTGTTTTCTTCTATTTTATTAAGCAAATTATCCTCCATCTTTTTCATTCTAGCTTCTAAGTAAGCAATAGTATAGTCTGGGATACTAGGCAGTGCTGGATCTTTAGCAAGATAACGACCAACTTGCTGCTTTTCCTTTTGCAATGTTTTTGTTTTATGAGATAGTTTTTTTTTATCTAAATCTGATTTACCTGGTTCGTCTAATTTATCTAGACAGTCTTCAATTATATCTCTTAGTTTCATGTTAAATTTTCTTTTTTCTGCTATTGCAGCTACTCTTTCTGGAGGCATCTTATTTCTTAACAATGACATGTTTGGTGAAACCTTGTGACTTTGATTTATTTTATCACTTCTTGTTTTTTGAGGAGCATTATTAGGTGAATTCTCTTCGGAAATTATATTTATAACATCAATTCTTTTTTCCTGAGGAGAAACATTATGTCTTCTACTGCTAATAGGTTCGCTTTCCGGTTTTTCTAAAATAATGTTATCATTTGGCGTGTCTGTCAGAATAAGTGAGGTCTCTGTATTACTATTAATAATTGGTACTTCTGGAATCTCTTCTCTTGGAATTGGATTGAAAAACCTTTTCTTATTTGGGAAAGTTAAAATTCTATTAGGCGACACTGGTTCAAATTTTCCAATTACCGGTACAGGCTCAGAGATCTTTTTCTCAGATAAAATCCTAATCTTTTTCAACTCCTTTACCAAACTTCTGTCAGCATTGCTGTTTGATGGTTTTGGTTCATCAAACACTTTTACATCAAATGACTGATCATGTAATGGTTTTGGCTCATCAAATGCTTTTACACAAAACAACTGATCATCAATTGATGGATCTACATTTTCCTGAATTTTTTCATTCGATTTTGTGCCTTCAAATTCAATTGGCACATGAGTCACATTAAGTATAAGGTTCAATGAGTTTTGGTCTTCTGTCTGTGGTGTTTCAATTAGGTTGCTGATGTCTACTATGTTATCCTGGTGTACTGTAAGATTACCTTGAATTATTGTATCTTTCTGAATAGTATCTTTAAAAATAGAATGGTTCCCTCTGTTTCTACATGTGAGTGGTTGCACCCTCTTCTTAACAGATTTTTTAGAAGGAATCACGTCTTTTGGGACAACCGGACTTGCGGGTTGTTCACAGAGATCCTTTAGAGTAATCTGGTTGTTTTCGTTTATCTGGTTTATGTTATTCAGTGAATCCAAGTCCATTAAATCACAGTTAGTTAAGAAATCTCCATATTTAACTGAAAAATTTGCTTTCTTATCTACTATTGTCAAATACTCATTATCTATATCATCAAGACATATGCTGAAAATTTTTGACTCCTCTTGTCCAGTTTTTGGGTCCTTTAACTGACTAGCATCGCAATACGGTCCATTTTCTGTAGGCACTGCATCAAACGTAAGTTTATCTTTCTGAAATACAAATTATACAATCATTTCTTTCCCTTCTTGATTTCCATAACATCTGTGGTGTTTCACCAGCAAATTAAATGTGATTCTGTATTATGGAGTTACTAATACTGTTTTATAATTAAAATACAATTTTATTGTGAACGAACCTTAAAATTCATAAAGTTGTCATCTTTGAAATGATGTTGGCATACCACTCTGTTCTTTAGCTGTGACACTTTCAAATTGAGAAATTCTAATTTAAGTGCATTTGTAAGCCATTGGTGACAACGAACTTTGTCAAACACGGGGTAATGGAACATATGAGTTTTGCCATCTGTTCGCGAAGAGCAGTTACGGTAAGTGCAGCGGCAACCTCCCATGGCACTACCTGAAACAAATGATCATTTCAGTCTAAAGATGGAGACTGGACGTAAGCCTCCCCCAAGCACCGCCTCCTTCTCGTATCCAACAAATATTACAAATAACCATAATAATGTCAAATAGACCTTGTCAAAATCGAGTAAGCAACCAGAGATACTGGAGCCCTGATGACAATCACTTTGATTAGAATTTAACTAACAGATGTTAATTAATTGCTTGAATTAGAGAAGAATATGAAGGTACAGGTACAGTAAGGGTCAGAACATCACCCTTATAGGAAAGGACATACTTTATTGCATGCCTTGCATGGCCAACTTTATACATTGAAGAAGCATAACGCAGATTAATAGTAACAACGTATTGTTTTTTTTACTATATTATCTCGAATGACACTTTCGAATACAAATAATGGCTGTGATGCCAGAATAATGAATGAATGCACCTAATAAGTTATTTGACCTATTACAAATGTAGTTTTTTTAACAATTTCTACATATTGTTTATCATTAGCATACCAACCTCACCCACCTAGCCTTTAATTTTATAGTTAAAACCAATTATGTTAAACCCTATGACTTAAAAAGTTCCAAAGAACACATCGGTATTTATGTATACAAGATAGCTCAACTAATAAATTAAAAACTGCTTAAAATAAATAGTTCATCAAAATCCAAAACTAATTTCTTCCTTCATCTATTTACGATCCATCACATAACCATAGACATTTTTTTTTTTTGGTTCTTTTCGTCCCTCTTTGGGACAGGCACATAACCATAGACAAGATAAAGCATAGATTTTAATAAAGAAAATACTGCAGACCACAGAATAGTAATGTTAGTAATGCTTGGTGCTCACTCTGACGTCAAATAATTAAATGTGGCGTTCCGCGCATAACGGTACCAGATGTCGGTATTTAGTTTCAGAGTTATTTGCGTTTTTGTAAAATCGGGTGAAAATATGGCATTTTGTGATTTTTTCTGATTATTGTACACACAACTTTTCTAAGCATATTTTTTTAAAAAGGAAATGTTTAGTAAAAAGGTACCAGACGTCGATAGGTCTTATAAAATGTCAATATTTTCATAGTTATAATATTGAGTTTTTGAATTTTAATACTATTTGTTTATTGGCAGTACAGCTTGAAAAAAAGAGTCTGGAAATAATGAGGGCGCCTGCTTAGCAGGTATGGCCACCCTGTATACTAGGACTAAAAGTGATAAGATACTTGTTGTTTTAATCCACAAACACGAGATCCTGGAAATTCTCATCAGTCAAGATTTCAAGACTTGATAGGCACACAGTCTTTTACTTTCATTGTATTTAGTAGATTGCGCATTATTTCGCTGGAATAACCTTTTATCTAAGAGTGCCATCATAATATGCTGCTGGGGAGTTTGTTCCGCCACTTCTTCTTCCCAGCTAAAGCACTAGGAAGTGTCGAAGGGCGGGCGTTTTGGGGGGACTGTCTTGTGTAAATTTGACGTTCAAAAAGTGCTGACTCTCAGCCTAGTTTGAATAAATGACTTTTGATTTTGATTTTGAAAATAACATAATGAAAACTTATTCAGTTTAAAAATTAATTAAATTACACTCCGGGATTGCCGATTGAAACCGATACACAAGACATTATGTTCAGCAATCGCATTTGCGGCCACCATCTAGGGTATTCACAACCATTCGATGGTTGGTATGCCTGTATCAAATTTGACATGAATGATTCTGAACGCATCCTGTTAATGCTGACAGTTTATAGTCGACAAGAAAGTGACTTACAGCTGCTTACTGTCGGAAACTAATCGGAAGTCAGAGAGTACCTATAACATATCGCTTTCGAAAGGTACGGGCAATTATGTCTATGTGGGGTAAATAACATTATCACTATTCACGTGACAATGAAAATTAAATAACACACTAAAATTTAGGTTTTATTTAAAAAGAAAAACGTGACATAACATCATTCGTGTATTCCTTTTCGGTGCTATGATAGATTTTTTCCATTAACACTGATATGTCAGTTTTACATTTCTTATTTATGAAATCTAAATAGTGTAAAAATCTTTCTTAGACGTTTACGGCTCCCATTACAACCCGTCTCCTCAAACTATAGGTAATGTATTACGTAGAATAGGCACCTGAAAAGTAATAAATATAAATTATACTATTTTTTACTGTGGTATGCGATAATAGCATTAATAAAAAAAATACTTGCCTGTTTCTTTATAGTGTTGAACTTTTTGTCTGATTGCACACAGATCGAAATCGTCTAATTCTTTCTTCCGCCAACTGTTTTGGTGTTTCTCCAGGTGAAGAAAAAAACCTTAATTTTTTTCACCTCCATTAACAATTTCTCTAATTGTACTGTGAGATTGACCTTGAAAAAAATATAAAGACAATCATATTAATTCCATGTATACATTTTTCAATTTCAAGTATCAAACATCAAGAGTCAACGTACACGCGATTTTTCAAACTAGAAAACATAACCTCAATAATCTATTAGTAAATAAAACAATAAAATGGCTTGAAACTGACAATACCGATAAAACTTACTATTAGAACGGAAAAACAATGACTGGCATTGACTAAAAGATATTTTTTTTGGATAAATACC
This sequence comes from Aporophyla lueneburgensis, assembly GCA_932294355.1. Classification (NCBI taxonomy): domain Eukaryota; kingdom Metazoa; phylum Arthropoda; class Insecta; order Lepidoptera; family Noctuidae; genus Aporophyla; species Aporophyla lueneburgensis. The sequence continues at coordinate 10,407,063 of OW028744.1, forward strand.
TGTCGTGTCGGCAGTTCTTTCGGAAACATTGTCAATCGGAGACAAAATTTGTTCCGCTTCAGATTCCGCCAAATTTCTTACGAAAACTTGGTATATCACAGCTCACACCACTACTACTTATTGTTTTATTCATTTTTTATATGTACAAAAGCATTAATAATGTATGATCGTTAGAAAAAGATCCTTTATTTTTATAAAAGTTGCCACAGCTAATAAATCTCCCGATACATTCTTTAACCGATGTCCATACTCTAGATAATTACACATCTCCTTTTTCTATAAAAAATATGATTAAGATCTGTGCTTATCACATGTGACATTAATGACATATTCAAAACCTATTTTCAAAGTAAACAAACCATAACCCTTGGAACCCTTAAGTTTAACTTACTTAGTACCCAGTACTATTATTGCAGCAATCTCAAAATATCTCAAGAGCTTAAGCATTTTAACAAAACCGTTTACAGAATTATACACAGTGGGTTTGTTTTGATAAGACGATGCTAATATTAATTGAACAATGAGTGATTTTGTTGTAATGTACAATGTGCTTGTATGCCAAAAAAGTTATTTAAACTAAATTGTTCACTTATTTCTTACCCTACTGAATCTAACATTAAGGTATTACAATAATGTACAGGTATATAAATCACACTATTATATCACTAATGTTTTTATAGAACAATAATATTATAGTTAGGCAATCAACTATGTTCACCTAGAAGTTACAGTCTTTGCACAGACACTTTCTTGACTTCACTTGTCTGCCTGATCTGGTGGTGATAACTTCTTTATCTCTCTCTGGTGTTGATTCCAAGTTTGTAGATGTAGTAGATGAATCAGGAGTAGCGAAAGGAGAGGATGAGCTTGAATTCTCCTTGGTAGGGATGTTATAATCTTGTATAGGAGCTTCTATTCTTATCTCCTGTGATGGAGAGCAGTCTCATATCTGGTAACAACAACTGAGTTGAGTCTTGGTTTTCCTGAGTTTGTAGATATTGAACAGGCTCTGGTTGCTGTTGACTCTGTGCCAAACCTGATTGAGACTGTCTTGACTTCTCATCATGCTGTAGCGGTTGGTCTGAAATAATATGTTTTAATGGACTCGAAGGGGATAAGAGCAGTGGAGTGGGAGGAGGTAATGCAGGAGTGGAAACAGGAATACTATCTTGATTAGGCAATTCGATGATTGCTCTCCGGTTCTTTCTAATTTCCTTCCCTTTCTCTGTCAATATTAAGTAGCTGCGGGGCTCTTGTCTTTTTCCAGTGACTGTCCCATATATCTGATCATCAGGTAGAAATACTCTATTTCCAACTTTTAATTCAGGAAGTTCTTTAGTTCTATGTCTTTTATCATATGTTTCCTTAGCTTTTCTCTTACTGAGTTTTTGTCTGTATGTTTCCAAATCTTGCACTTTGGGTTTAAGTGCTGTTGATGTCATTGGAATTACTGTATTCAAGAGTCTAGACATTGCAATTTCAGCTGGAGCTGGTCCCAATTGAGTGGGGGTTGTTCGGTAATGAAGTAATCCAAGGAGTGGATCTTCTGGATTCCTTTCAAAAATCTTTTTGATTATCTTTACTCCAATTTCTGCAGCTCCATTACTTTGAGGAAAGTATGGGCTGGACGTGATGTGAGTAAAATCCCAATTTCTTGCAAATTCTTGGAAGTTCCTTGAAGAGAACTGTGGGCCATTATCAGTCCTCAAGATTTTAGGGATTCCATGTCTTGCCATGATTGATTTCAAGTGGTTGATTATAGCTTGGGAGGTAGTAGATGTGAGTGAGATTACCTCTGGGTAATTGGATAATATGTCTCTAACTACAAGATATTCTTTTCCTCTGTATGTGCATAAATCAGCCGCTATGATTTCGAAAGGGTATTCTGGGATTTCTCCACTAATTAAAGGTTCTGGTTTTTGTGTAGCTAACTTGTTGCATGTTTCACAAGTATTTGACCATTGGATGATGTCATTATCCATAGTAGGCCACCACACTGCTTGCTTGGCTCGCTGCTGACCTTTAAAACTGGTGACATGTGTAAATTTTGGTAAGTATGTCTCTTCTCATGTTTGAGGGGATAAATAACCGGAGACCAATAGCTATTATATCTTCTAGTAAAATTAAGCTGTCTCTGTGATTATAGAAAGGTTTTAGTTCTTCCTCTGTCTTTGTAATGGGGCCAACCTTCCTTTATGTATCTGTAGAGTTTCTTTGATACATTATCCTCTTGTTGAGCTTCTCTTACTTTTTGGAGTCGTTCATCAGAGAAAGGCATGTATTTGATTATGCTGAGGAATGTTGTCTTGTCAAGTCTGTCTTCTTTTTCTAAGATATCTTTATCTTCTTCTTGTGTTGGAAGTGGTGCTCTTGACAACAAATCAGCTGTGTACATGTACTTACCTGGTACATGCACTATATTGTAGTTAAATGGTGTCATCCTCATGCGGAATCTTTGGAGTCTAGTTGGGAGGTCTGATATAGGTTTTGATCCTAGTATGGATACAAGTGGTTTATGATCCGTACGTATGGTAAAGACTTTTAGACCTTGGAGGTATAGTTTGAATCGTTCACAGGCCATAGTTATTGCACATGCTTCTTTTTCTATCATTGCATACCTTTGTTGAGTAGGTGTGAATGAAGAAGACCAAAAATGAACTGGTTTCCATTCATCTCCATGTTTTTGTTCTAATACAGCTCCTATTCCCTGCTGGGATGCATCTGCTGAGACTCTGGTCTCCAATTGGGGGTCATAATGTGCTAACTGAGGGGCTGAAGTTAACAGCTTTTTGACTTCTTGGAATGCAGTAGAATGTTCATTATTCCACTCTCTCGGGGAGTCTTTCTTTAGCAAGTCACGTAGAGGTTTTGTTACATCAGCTGTGTTTCCTAGAAATCTGAGGTGCTGATTGACTGCTCCCATGAAACTTCTCAATGCTGTTAAGTCTTTAGGTATGGGTAAGTCAATTATTGCTTTTACCTTGTCTTGAAGGGGTTGCACTCCATTGGCTGTTACTTTATATCCCAGAAATGTGCATTCTTTTGTTCTGAAAATACACTTCTCACGATTTAAGGTTACTCCAGCATTGTGAAGAGCTTTTAATACTTCTCGCAGGTTTGCATCATGTTCTTCTAATGTTCTACCATGAACCAGGGTGTCATCAACATGGTTTACACAACCTTTTATGCCTGACAATATTACAGCCATTTTCCGCTGGAAAACTTCACTAGACGAGTTCATTCCCATGGGCTTTCTATTAAACCTGTACCTTCCAAATGGAGTGATGAAGGTTGTGAGGTCTTTACAGTTTTCAGTTAATTCTACTTGAAAATAGCTTTTCACTGCATCAATTTTGGAAAATATTTTGGCTCCGGCTAGTTGTGCTAAACATTCCTCGACTGTTGGCAGAGGGTGAAATTCTCTCATCACTGCCTTGTTCAGCTCTGTGTAGTCAACCGTGATTCTTACCTTATCGGTGTTACCCTTCTCTACTACTGGTACCATAGGAGCGCACCACTCTGTAGCGTGTGAGACCGGTTCTATTACCTTCATGTCTTGGAGAGTCTTCAAAGTTTTCTCTACTTGAGGTCTGATTGGTATAGAGATGTGTCGTGGCATTGTAACTGCATAGGGTGTTGAATCTTTCTTCAACTGTATGTGATACTTGCCTTCCATTACACCAAGACCTTTGAACATTTCTTTATATTCATCTTCAGGGTGAGTGTTTTTAGAGATCTGCACCTGCATAATTTGTGCTCCCTCATGCCACTTTATTATGCCAAAAGCATCACATTCTGGTAGTCCAAGTAGTGGGGTATGTTGGTCTTCCAGTATATATATATCAGTAAGTTTTGTATTACCTTGCCAAGTCATCCGAACATTTTTGCATATCCCATGTCCTGGTAATACTATGCCACAGGGTCCCAAAAGTTTCTCTTGTACTTGTATAGGCTTAGGTAGTTTCAGCTTGATCCTAAGTTCTGGGCTGATCACTGTCTCAGATGCTCTAGTGTCTATTTTAAACTTTATCTTCTGTCCATTAATCGCTATGCTTGCAAATTTAGGTTTGGAGCGTGCTATCTTCGGTGTAGTAACTGAATCAATGGTCTTCTCTTTCTCAATACTTTCAAAGAAAAAGTTTTCATCTGCTATCTCATTTACACTCGTAGATGTACTCTCTTTTTTTTCCACTTTCTTTTTCTTGCACACAGCCAACCAATGACCACGGACGCCGCATCCATGGCACGTAGACTTTGTTGCTTCACACCCAGAAAACTTGTGTTTTGGTTTACAACCACATTTTCTGCACATATCTGATGTTTGGCCTTGCCTAATAGGCTTTTTTTTATTTACTAGATGTACCTCTGGTGGAGGGTTAGGTAGAGTGGGGTTTAGTACTTCCATGTTAGCTTCAACCATCTCGGCGTGCCTAACTCTATTAATCACAGTTTCTAGTTTAGGTTCCTCTTCAAGATTTTGGATAGCCTTAGACAATTCTGTATTTCTCATGCCCGCCACGATTCTGTCTCGTATAAGTTCGTCTTCGAGCTGCCCAAATTCGCATTTCTTTGCTAAGGCATGTAGATCAGTTATGAAGTCATCTATGCTTTCTAGCTCACTTTGTATTATTAAAATTTGGTTGAAGCGTGCTCTGGCATACATTTTCGTCTTTCTTGCAGTGTAATAGGTGTCGAATTTGGTTTTGACGATGTCGTAGGACTTTTTATTCGACTCACTCAATTTCATAGAGGTTAGTATGTCATTTGCTTTGCTTCCCAATAAATATAAGAAAGTGTTTACTTGTGTTTCACTTGGCATATACCTGAGACGTGTCGTTTCCCTGTACTGCTCAAATCTGGTGATCCAGTTTGACCAGTCGGCGGCTTTGAAAGTAAATTGTTGAGGCGGTGGTGTGGACACTCCGGGTAGTAAAGATGCAATATCCATCTGAGTGTTATGACCTGATGCTGGCTGGGACTGTTGTGTCAACTGCAATTGTAGTTGTTGTATGAGTACCATTTGTGCATCTATTTGGCTTTTTAACTCGTCCATGACGAAAAATTACACTTTTTTACGGATCGCACGCGCTGTCACCATGTATGATCGTTAAAAAAAGATCCTTTATTTTTATAAAAGTTGCCACAGCTAATAAATCTCCCGATACATTCTTTAACCGATGTCCATACTCTAGATAATTACACAAATAATTGATAGTTAATTAGAAATAAGTAAAATACAACTGGGAACACAACACAATGACAGATTAGCTACTTGTTGATGATAAACAAAGCAGTGTTGTCACTAAAAATATATTTTAGTTCCAGTGGTTACCACGACAGACTCTTTTTTGCCAAGCTATACAGTATCGGTTATGTTAGTGATACATTGATACTTATGTGTTGGGATCTTTGTGGAAAAATCTATGTAACAAACGAGTAGATCGTTGTTTTTTTGTAACCTTAACTTTCAAACTCTCATTTTCTCGAAACTAATTTTATCAGAATTTCAACTTTGGATGTCTGTTACAAAAAAAGTATTAGGATTTTTTTTTTGTAATCAGCATAATTAAAGGGACTCTTCTAGATTCTACATCGGGCCTTAACTCAATACCTCCCTCCTTTATGCGCGGACCACCACGAATAAGGAACTCTATTAACATTCTGGGATCTACCCCTAACACAACTTATTAGGTATATAGTGCGACCAGTATTTATTTCTAGGAAGAAAAAATAGGTCACGTGCGTGTCGGACTCGCACAGAATGAGTTCCGAACCACGACGACAAATCAAGTAATACATTTCCAGTATAAGCTGACTTCTCATTGTACAGACGCCAGCACATCAAGGTACCCAAAACTGTCAAGTTTTAACTCTTTCAGTGACGCTAATAGATTAAGAATATTTTTTTTATTTTAGTTTAAGCATCATCAATATCTAAAAACTAGCTTCTGCCCGCGACTTCGTCCGCGTTTTTCTTGTTCCCCCGACCCTTCCCGTCGCGTCGAATCGCCTACCCATGCGATTTTCCCCGTTTTTGCAACATTTTTCATTACTGCTCCGCTTCTCTTGCTTGTAGCGTGATGTTATATAGCCTATAGCCTTTCTCGATAAATAGGCTACCCAACACAAAAAGATTTTTTCAATTCGGACTAGTAGTTCCTGAGATTAGCGCGTTCAATCAAACAAACAAACATACAAACAAACAAACTCTTCAGCTTTATAATATTAGTATAGATATCACAGAGAGTTGGAAAAAAATCTAGGTGTTAAGGCTTTCGAGGAATGAGGTGGTTAATGACACTAACCACCGTGACTATTGATATAAAGAAAACTATGATGAATTATGTATAATTATTATTTTATATATTTTATGATGTAGTGTACTTTACCATATTATTTATATATATTTTATGATGTAGTGAACTTTACCACTAGCAAAATGACGTAAAATTATTTTTTATGAAAATCGAAAAACAAGTGATACCTTTGCGTAAGCAACGGGGCACTTTACATGTTTTGCATTGCCATACGGTACGCACTAGAGATATTTTATAGCTACATGTACAGCATTTTTCCAGCGTACTAAGCTAGACAGACGGAGGTCGTCGGAATCATAGTTGTTAAAATCGGTTACTTGAATTTCTCCAATCAAATCACCTAACACCAGCGGATTTGGCTGAACTTCTGTATCTTCATCATCCTTGTCGTTGCAAATACTAGTTGAAACTAGCTGAAGGAATGTCTAAACAAGTATTCCGTGATTTTTTTATCTGTTAGCCAGCGCGACATACTGTTAAAAATACGATAAGACACTTATAGTTACATGCATATGTTTTATGAAGGTTATGACCAGAAACCCGCAACAGTCATGGTGGTTAGTGTCACTAATCACAATTTTTTCTTTGTGAATACACACTGAAAACACAAAAATAACAGTACTGTTATTTTTGTGTTTTCAATGTGTATTCACAAAGAAAAAATGGTGATTAGTGTCTCATTGTGTTTTCATATATCTATTTTATACGGGTTCACATAAAAGTTCTTTTATGTGAACAGTATAAAATAGATATATGAAAACACAATGAGTAAAAAACATTGAAAAACAAGCTTATATACCCGTTTCACAGTTTCTTTTATCAAACATGCGAATATAAGTTCGTTAGCGCAACATTCAGTTTAACGCTAATAAACTGTCATTAATTCAATAAACCACCAATTGGTCGCTTCTTGTCAAGCAAGCTTCAAGCTTTTATGATGATTCAACAGATTGTCGCTAAATGGCACAGATTTTAATTAAAAAAATCTGAAAGTGGTGGTTAATGACACTAACCACCAAGACTGAAAGAGTTAACAATAAAGATGAAAACCTATTAAAGAAATTTGACAGATTGTAGTAGCTTTATGCGCTGGCGTCTCACAGTGTTTTATGAAGACCATTTTTCGGACATTGCTTTTTTATATAAAAAACTGATAGTTTAAGTTATTTAAATGCAATATTTCGTTTCCCCATTTCACTAGTACGTTTAGTTTTTGAGATTGAATTTTTTGAAAATCGTCTTTTTTTCAACCCGGTATTTAGAAAAAAAAATCATATCTCTGAAACTAAATATGATACGCAATTGTGACCTTAGAAACATAGACGGCGTTTTTTATGCTACATATTTAAGAGTACAAATAAACCCCGAAACTTCGTTAGATTCAGACTTATACGAGGTTTTTCGTTTTTAGGTTTTATTTTTTTTTCTCGGTAATTCCATCGTATTTGGAAAAGTTATTTATACTGAAATTATGCCCTTTATCTTCCCTACATACTACAAAAATAACACATCCTAATTGCGTGGAATCTAGAAACCACAACATTTTTAAATTTGATCCGTATTCTACGTCGTATAGCCAATATATCTATAAACCAGCGCACGTTTAAGACGTTTCCAACGATACCTCATTTATTAAATCATGAAAAGTAGTTTAGAGAGAATACATAATATATCTACCCACATACCGGTCAAAATCAATAACTCTCATATTTGCTTCGCCGTACACATAAATAACTTAAAAGAAAAAACCGGCCAAGTGCGAGTCGGACTCGCGCACCGAGGGTTCCGTACAAACCTGTAGATATTCACGGTTTATGCTGCATAACATAAGGTTTATGTTTATGAAATTAAATGTTTTTTTTTTAATTTTTATATTTGAGTTGACTGGATGAAAGGTAAATTGTGGTTTACGATTTATGACGTATTAAAAAAAACTCGTTCAAACCAATTTTCGGTGGAAGTTTACATGGTACATCATATATTTTTTTTAGTTTTATCATTCTCTTATTTTAGAAGTTACGGGGGGGGGGGGGGGGCGGCGACACACATTTTACCACTTTGGAAGTGTGTCTCGCACAAACTATTCAGTTTAGAAAAAAATGGTAGTAGAAACCTCAATACCATTTGTGAAGACCTATCCATTACTAGTTTTTTTTTCCATTTGGCAACGGAACCCTAAAAATCACTACTTGCACACCCGTGTGCGGAAATTAACACAGCTGCACTGGTGGATAGCAAATAAGTCTACAGCTGAGTAGGTTCAAGTGTTATAAAAGAAATTTACAAACTTACGGTGTAGGGGCAACCATCGCAGCAGCAGTAAGCTGCGATATGATGGACCCGGCGACTACGTTGCCGTAGTAGGCCTGCGCGGCGGCCGCGGCTGAGCCTGCAGCGATGCCGGCGCTGCCGAAGCCCAGCAAAGGCGCCACGATCGGCAGCAGCAGGCCTCCTGTGCCGTAGATCACGGCACCACCAATCAAGTTGACGAGAATTGCGGCGATAAGCCCCATCCTTTACTGAAACATTCGTTGAAAGAACCACTTTATTGTTTATTGGAAACTAGCTTTTGCCAGCGGCTGCGATTACGTGAAGTTTGAAAGTTATACCACGGGGACGTACTAATGGGATGGAAAGTATACTGTGTTAAGCTAGGTTATAAACTATGTGTGTGCCTAATTTCATCTCAAGCTGTTGCGCCGTTTTTGTGTGATTAAGTAACAAACATCTAAACATTAAAAAAAAACACAATTGTGATAATATTGTAGGACTAGCTTTTGCCCGCGGCTTCGCCCGCGGGGATGTCGGAAATTAACGCAGGTATTTTTCTAAAATAAAAGTAGCATAAGTTACTCCTTGTTACATCAGCTATCTGCCAGTGAAAGTCCCGTCAAAATCGGTCCAGCCATTTCAGAGATTAGCCGAAACAAACAGACAGACAGACCGACAAAAATTGTAAAAAATGTTGTTTTGATATATGTACCGTGTATACATCCATATACACTTAGTAAAAAGTGGTTATCTGAATATTACAAACAGACACTCCAATTTTATTTATTTGTATAGATGTATAGATTGTATAGATGTATAGAAGATGTATAGATGTATAGATAGTAAGATTGTAGGATTTGTAGGATTAAAGTCGTTGTTTTAAACTTTGCATTGGATTTTACTACGGGTTTCAACATCCTCTAAAGAATTTGTTCGGGAAAGCATAAAACATTATATTTAACTTGAATATAATAAAGAAATCTTCATCTTTTGTCTAGTATTAAAAATCGTACGAAGCAGGGCAGGTCGCTTCTAAATATAGAATACTTATCTTTACAATATATTTAAATTGGTAGTCTGAATATAAAAAACAAAACACAATCTATAGTACATTAATCCTCTTCATAACTTTGTTTATAATAAGAGATCCACCTTATTGTAATGCATTAAATACATACCTACCTATATCTGATAAATTAATGATTATCTTCCAATTTAATCAATTTACTAGATACAACATACAACAGGGAGCGGCAATAGATTCAATGAGGTCATCTAGACTAGAAGCTAAGTATTATACAGTAGGTAGGTAGGTAGAATTAGCTTTAATATAGATAAAAAGTGCATCTGCTGTGTACCTGCATAATAATATCCCAACCTAAGTGCCTATATGAATTTCATATTATGTGGTTAAACTTGTAATTTAATTCATAATTAATGTTACTCAATCCAATAGAGAAAACAAACTTTTCTAAAAATAATCTAAACTCAACACACTCACGTTCCGATTTCGAATTCAGAATTCTGTTTTCAAACCTAAGAGGGATGTTTTTGTGCTGAATGAATATACGTTCTCATTTTATACGCAGTCTAAAATGGTGATAGGTTACTGTTAGGTACGCCATTTTAAAATAAATAATGTAACTTATTAGCGAATTGGTTGTTCTTTTGAGGGTTTTAAAATCAATATTTATTTTCTATTGAGAGATAGACTTATTCCTTGTCTAAGCAACGTTGCGTGGTAATGAATTAAGAAGAATAAAACTTACCGTTTGTAACGAATTTGAATAATCACTCACTGAACGAACTGCAAAATGCACTGAAGCTCGTCCTTTTTTTTTTTTTTTTTTTTTTTTTTTTTTTGTGGGGCATCTCGTAGTTAATCCTGAAAAGATTGTGACTACTTAAACGGATTGGGGCCCGGCGAGTTCTAAAAAGTTACCTTTTTAGGCCTCCAGCCGGGGCTTATTATACTTAAAACTAAAGCGAAAGCTCTAAGGGTTACCCCGAGGGGGGTACGAACCTCGGCTTAGGCAATCGCTGATAGGGGGGCAGCAAGGGACTGGCTGGATCTGGGTTAAATTATTTAGGGATGAAGCTCGTCCCTGCCTTCGAGCTCTTATATAGACTTCAACAGACCGATGACTAAGATACTAAGTGACTAAAAACTCAATACTCGCCAACACTGCACTGCGCACTGAAACACATGAGTGCCTGCCAAATGGGGAAGCCCCTAGTAAAAACTTAGGTCACTCTACCAGCAGGTATACCTATAGCTAAAAACAGGGTTCCGCTGTCTCTCAAAAAGGTTTTGTAGTACGAACGGAACGTTACCAGACGTTTACCCGACTACGGCGAACCAGCTAAAGGAGGGTTATGATTTTGACTGGTAGGTATATTTGTTGTAGGTATGTATGTGTGTTTATCTGTTCCCTCCAGTGTTGTTATCGTAAAAATCTGAGCTGCCGTATGTCGCAGTCTGGTTTGCCGTATTTAAGGGAAAAAAAAATACTAAATTGCCGTATTACCCTTTTTGGTCTTTTTTGGCGTAGAAGGGCTTTCAGGTTCTGAGTCACATTCACTCATATTATCGGTTATTAATCACAATTATACACTGAATATGGAATCGTTTCGTAACTACATAACATTAATTTTGATCAGTTAAATTACTAACGAGCCGCAGATCATACTTCACCAACAGTTCACAAGTTCACAACGTGTGAGGAATTTTTATGAAGTCCCCGTAGCACCTACGTAAGGAGGCGTGCATTGATTTTGTGTTATGTTTCCTTTAGTGTTGCCTTATTTATCTATTTATGTATATATATAAAAATGAATCCCTTTTTCCCTTGGTCACGACATCACGCGTGAACGGCTGGACCTATTTCACTTTTTTTTTGTTGTGTTTGTTATTGTCAGGAGAAGGTTCTTATGAAAGAAAAAAAATAAAAAATTGCGCGTAAAATTTGAAAATTTAAGAACACTTATTTAAGAATACAAAGTTACCTAACATGGGTGTTTGATAGCTAGAAAACGCTTTATGTGTTCGAAGTACCAGGTTGGCATAACTTGGTAGGCGCTCACCTAAAAACATGGGTGTGTGGTAGATATGAGCGCCGCGCCGGCGCGCCGCCGCCGCTACGTTTTCCGCCGCGCCGCCGCCGCTGATCCTAGGCACCGGCGCGCCGAGCCCGAGCGACGGCATTCAGTTTAACCAAATACGCTGACCGAACCGTACGCACGTCGGACAAGTCATCATTTCAGCCGAAATACGTCCACTGCTGGACATAGGCCTTCCCCAAGCTCCGCCACTTCGACCGGTTTTGTGCTTCCCGCATCCAGCGGATTCCTGCGGCTTTCACAAGGTCATCGGTCCACCTTGTTGGAAGCCTTCCAAATCTACGTCTTCCGGTACGCGGTCGCCACTCCAGAACCTTTTGGCCCCGTCGGTCATCTGTTCTGCGAGCAATGTGCCCTACCCACTGCCACTTCAGTTTAGCAATTCTTCGGGCTATAGCCCCTTTCCAGTCCAGAACCTTGAAGACATCCTCCAGTGCAGTGGTGAATAGTTTTGGAGAAATAACGTCTCCCTGTCTCACCCCTCGCTGCACAAGGATAGGTTTCGAGGTCTGGTCCTGAAGTCGGACTGACATACTGGCGTTTTTGTATAGGCACTTTAGCACCTTTACGTACCGATAGTCGATCTGGTACCGTTAAAGAGACTGCAGTACAGCCCAGGTTTCAGCCTGCTTACCCGCGCTGAGCGACCTTTTTGTGGACCAGCCCAACCATCAGTGTTCACGTTCCGGCAGTGTTTATCATGACGGGCTGGACGCACTGGTTGAAGACCTTGGTCTTCAAACATTGTGGTATCGGTGACGAGAAGACTTGAAGAAGTTTTCCAAACGCTGCCCAACCCAACTGGATCCTCCTGTCGGCTTCTTTCTCGAAGTTGTCTACCAAGCTGTATGACTTGCCCAAGGTAGACATACTCCTTCACAACCTCGAGAAGCGACCCTTCAATGCGGATTGGACTTGGCAAGACATGCGAATTGTACATGACTTGTCTTGTCCAAGTTCATGCCGAGGCTTACCCGCCGTGAGGCTCCATTTTGGCTATGCAGCATCTGGTCTAACTGTTCCAGCGTCTCATGCCATTATGACGATGTCGTCACCAAAACGAAGGTGTGAGATGTACTCGCCGTTGACATTGATTCCCTGTCCAGTCCAGTCCGCCGTCTTAAATACGTCCTCCAGCGCATTGGTGTTTTATATTGTTGCGCAATAGTTTTGGGGATATCACATCCCCCTGTCTCACCCCCCTGAGCAGTTGGATTGGGCTGGTTTTCGTATCCTGGATCTGGACAGTCATCGTTGCAGTGTCATTCATACAAGCATCTCATCACTATCTCCAGTCAATTCGACATCGTTGCAGAGAGGCCAAAACTACCCAAATTTCGATGGAGTCGAAGGCTTTCTCGTAGTCCACAAATGCCATACATACCGGTTGATTGTACTCCTCGGTCTTCTGTATAATTTGCCAAACAGTATGGATGTGGTCTACGATGCTGAAGCCTTTTCGATACCGAAAATCTTGATTATACGTATATATTTTTTTTATTTCAATTATGGTAGTTAAATTAAGGTCACGCCGCCGACGCCGCCGCCGCCGACTTAAAAAAAACGGCGCGCCGCCGCCGGAAGATTGGCCATCGGCGCTCATATCTAGTGTGTGGTAGCTAGAAAACGCTTTATGCCTTCAAAGTACCAGTTTCCCATAACTTGGTCTAACATGGGTATATGGTACTTGGTGCTCTTTGCTTTGTGTTGGTGGGATCTGATAAGTTAACACAACATGTATTGATTCTGAGGCGGTACGAAGTCGCTGGGTCAGCTAGTTTAGAATATTTTTAGTGAAAAGTTGTTTAGTTTCACCCATAGCCAATTGCCATATTTTGTGATACGGCAATGAGAGGCCTGCCGTATACCGTATATTCTGAAAAAAAAAAAACATGGAATGCCGTATAATACGGCAATTGCCGTATCAATAACAACGCTGGTTCTCTCTAAACTACACATCGTTATATGACAAACGAGGTACCGTTGGAGGCGTCCTAATCGTCCGCTAGGCCGGTTATAGGCTATGTGACGTCATATTAAAAGCAATATTACGACCACTAGCGGAAAAAAAATTACAACGTGTTGCGTATCAAATCAACTGAAAGGGCTTTATTCGCATATTTCAAATTATTCATTATCATGGACGATTTTATAATAATTTTAGCAAAATATTAAAAAAAAATATATAACCCCAAAATAATTTAAATAAAAAGTAGTTAAAAAACTATTATCTGACTATTATAAACTGTTTTAAAAAGTATAAAAATTGCCGAGTACAATTTCGGATCAGAATATTTTATTGTTTTATACTTTTTAGAGCGTGATTTTTTTGACGTCGTGTATTAGTTTTTGAACTACTTTTTTGACAGCTGTAATTTTGACAACGTTCACATTATATAAGATCTCCTTTTAAGTTAGATAACGCCACTTATTGTAAGTCCTTCATGAAAATAATCCGTATTTAGTCTATTACCTGTTTTATTAACTAAAACAATTATACATGTTGTTTGTATTAGTTAATAAACAAAGACAGCTGTCAAAATACTCACACATACATATACATAATGTAGTTTATAACTTGGCAGGTATACAAGTAGACAGCATTTTCAAAAAAAAAAATTACGATAAATTACAATCCACACTATCCACACTAATATTATAAATGCAAAAGTAACTCTGTCTGTCTGTCTCGCTTTCCTGCTAAAACTATTGAACCGATTTAAATGAAATTTGGCACACAGATAGTTTAGAGCCTGAGAAAGGACATAGGCTTATTACTTTTTATCCCAGTAGTATGTTCCCGCGGGATGATTTCCGACCTCCACGCGGGCGAAGCCGTTGGCAAAAGCTAGTGTTCTATAAAAGGGTCTAGTTTGCGCAATAGTCGTATAGTATAGCAAAATTAGGTACAATAGGTACCTATCTATTCTATGGGATTCATCTCTCAAAAAACTACAGTAATGCAAAGATTCATAAGAAACAACATTATACGGAACCGTCACTGAACAGACACATAAATGTACCTTATCTAGATACGAGTATATCTTAGTCACGTAGCGGGGAACTCTCTCTGATAGAGAATGTTGCCGCCGCCATAAAATCAATATCTGTCTATGGTATGAGTGAACGATTTTGCAAATCATTTCTTAGATAAAATGGTTTTCCGATAAATGTTATCATATAAATGTTATCATATAAATTAGGGCACTTGGGTAAAACCGCGAAAAATTGTGTATTTGTTACTTTTGTATTGTCCGCATTTTATTTATTTTATACCATTATTGTTATTTGATAAATGGAATTAGTTGTATATTGTACTGAATGGTATGCTTGTGTTGTTTGAGAAAATTCCACAAAAGTTAAGCTATCTCATACAATTTGTATTTTTTTTGTAAATTTTTCATTGGTACTTCTTTCACTTCCATACAAAATATGTATATTTGTCCAACTACCACCTTTGTAACTAAAACTGCCATCCCTTACGAAATGTAATAGCTATCCCGTATTTTTAAGTTATGTGGAAGTTTTACGATACTTAACCTACGTTTTTATAAAAAGCTTTCTCTAAATAACGTCACGAATATTTTTTTATGATTTTTTTAAAACGTGTCTTAAATTCTACACACACTCATGTGTAACGTCATGATAGTAACATCAATTACTGCCACACTTTAAAGATGATCCCACCACTTCTAGTATTTTCTTGCGTGGCAACACCATTGAACACGATGCCAACATTTAAAAATAAAAGCTGTCGTTATTTTTCGAGTGAAATGGTGTTCAGTGTTAGCAACGGATTTGTGGCCAAAAAAAGTTGTGTTTAAAGTGTTTGATTACAAGGTAAGTATTTACATTCTGTCTCATTGTTATACACGTTTATGTAGGTTTACTAGTACACAAAAGAATTAAGTCTTTGGCTGTCTGCAATTTACGTTAAATTTTATTTTTCTGTTATGTCCCACTCGTTTTTTGTCATGAACGTAACAGTGTGTAACAAAATGTGTAACGTTACAGTCTTGACTGATTGTTAAGCTGAGAATACACTAGTGATGACTAATGCATTTTTTATTAAATTTAAATAATACGCAGTCAAGATTTGTTTATCGTTTTGTTTCTCTTGTTAGACGCTATATATTAGGTATCGCTTATTATAGTGTAAATGAAAATAAAAACTTGTTCTGAATAAATAAAAAATCAAATAATTTATTTTAAAAAAATACTCATATTAACAAGTCAACTGATTGATATGTTTTGCATGGTACCTAGCACCTACTATGCGGTTTAAATAAGAAGATAACTGGCAATTGCTATCATTCAGTGCATTGTTAATGGCAAAAACTATGAAAATAGTGACGTCGCGAGTATCTTTTCATTTAAAATGCATACTAAGGTTGGACTTTTAACTAACTTGACAATTGGAGGGATACCAGGTTTTGACAAAAAAAGATAGTGAGGTGGTGTAAGAATGAATGAAATTGAATAGTGACTCTCTTTTATGGCTTCTAGAGCCCGTGGGTACTCCTGTCCGTACACGTCCGCGTTGTGGTTACGGACGTAGTGGGCCATGTACGGGGAGCTCGCGGCGCCGAAGATCATGCTAGTCATTTTATACTTTCTTGGGTTCTGCTCTCGATCGTTGTCTCGCCACAGGAACTGTTGTGCTGGTTGGTCCTCCGCCCTTATCTTAATTCTTAGGAACATTTCCTGTACGTCCGCTGTGATGGCCACCCGTTTCTCTCGAAATCTAAACAGGATTCCCGGTAGCGACAGTAGTAGATCGGGTCCCTCCAGGAGTTCGTCGTTGAGACACACGCCGTTGCTCTTGGCCGCTGCGTCGAATACCAGCCTGTGTTTGCCGGGCTTGTTCGGGTTCTGTACGGCAAAGTGTGGCAGGTACCAACAGACGGCGCTCGTTCCCTCCGTCCCGTCGCATGGCGTCGCGTACCCCTTGCTCAAGAGGTTGTCGATCTGTCGGGAGTACTCAGCTGCGAACTCTGGGTCTGCGTCCATCTTCTGCTCGATCTTTTTCAACCGTCGTAACGCTTGCCCGTAGCTTGGAGGCATGGTGACGTCGTCTCGCCGCCACGGTAGTCCGACCTCGTACCCGGAGTCGATCTTCTTCGTCGTCCGTTTGACTATGTCGATGGCTCGCTGATCCGTCTCCTTGATCCTCGGCTTTCCTTGTATGCCGAGAGCGTCGATCTTGAAATGGGCCTCGACTAAGTCGTGGAGATCTTGGTCGCTCGCTCCTGCCGTTCGTGCGGGCTCGTAGACGTGAAGCACGTTCCCCTCTTGAAAGATGGCCTTGCGTGGTGCTGTTCCGTGCACCACCCATCCTAACTGGGTCCTCGATGTGGCCGGTTGATCGGGACGGCCGACTCGAAGTTCGCGGGATACGATGCATTCCCAGTGGTCTGTCCCCACCAGGAGCCCAGGTCGCGTTAGCTCGTAGCATACCTCTTCTGGCGTCAGGTCCCTCAGGTGCTCGTACTCCAGCAGGGTGTGAGGGATAGACTGTTGGTGCAGCTGGAGATTCTTGATCGTCCTCGCTCGGACCTTGTGGTGGTCGCCGCTCTTCAGCCCCCTGACGCGAAGGTCCACCAGCTTGCTCTCCATCTCTTGCTGCGACATGTTGACCCCGTTCAGGTGCAGAGGCTGCGTTGGTCCCTCGGCCCCGATGGTCGCTGCTAGTTCCTCGTCGATGAGAGTGATGGTCGCTCCTTCGTCCAGGAGAGCGTGGGTCTTCACCTCCCCCCATGGTCCGGAGATGACGACAGGACACATCTTCAACAGAACCGCTCGCGGCCCGGCGACTGGTCGCGACGCCACGGACAGGACTGCTTCCTCCTTCGGTTCGGTTGCCTTCGGCTCTTCCCTCTTCGCCTCTCGCTCCTGGTGAAGGGTTGCATGATGCGGCCGGCGACACTGATTCACGCCGCATGCCTTCGCCTTGCAGTTCATGCGCCGGTGCTGTTTCTGAATGCATCTGAAACACATCTTCTTTTCTTTCAGGAAGTTCCACCGTTCGTCCACCGTGAGCGCCTTGTACCTCGGACACTGCGTTAGGGTGTGAGCTTGACCGCACTTGGGGTACTTGTCCTTCTCCTCCGTTCCCTCGACCGTGGTGAAGACACTC
Organism: Aporophyla lueneburgensis; assembly: GCA_932294355.1. Lineage (NCBI taxonomy): Eukaryota > Metazoa > Arthropoda > Insecta > Lepidoptera > Noctuidae > Aporophyla > Aporophyla lueneburgensis. Next base: position 10,424,907 of record OW028744.1, read on the forward strand.
GCCTTCTTCAATATCGTAGCGGGTCGGGTCTCTTTCTTCTGCTGTGCGGTGCTCGTGGATGGGGCGTAGGTGTACCGTAGCGCTCGGTCTGCTTCACGCATCAAGAAACGAGACATCATGACGATCTCTGGCTCAGCTGTCCCCTCGTGGTCGTAGGCGTAGTCGCACCATCGTGATCGCAGGTGTGGGCTGAGTTTGTCCAGTACTTCCCGCGTCATCATGGGGTTGAACAGGTAGCCTCTTCGATCGATCGTACTTAACACGCACGTAACATTCTGCAGCTTGATGGCGAAGGCGTTCAGTTCGGCTGCTGACGCACCAGGCTTCGGGAGTCTCCTTAGGTCTTCCAGGGCGCGGTCGATTATCACCTCCGGTCGGCCGAAGCACTGTTCGAGGGTCTTCATTATTACATCTGGATCGGTGGCCGTATGCAGGAGGGCGGCCACGGCGTCTCTCGCTTCCCCTTTGAGGCAGCTCCTCAGCCTTTGGATGTTCTCCGCCGCCGATATCTGGTACATGTTGGTCGTGTCCCGTACAGCCGCTTTGAACGGCAGCCACTCGTTGGCCGCTCCGGAAAAGGTCGGTAGGTCGGTGTGCCGCGGCCTGGGTCTGGCCATCTTCTCCAGTGTGGCGGCCAGGTGCTCGATGCTGCTATTCCTCGTTGGAGTTGGTGATCTACCCCGTGGTTCTTCAAAGCGTATCTGCTTAGGTTCCTCCCTTGCGTCCCGGGCCCCTTCCTCCCCCCGTGAGCTGATGGGGTTCGTCCTCAGCCACGCATCCACTTTCTGATGGGGTTCCTCGCGCGGGTTCTGGGTTCCGGGTTCCTCTTGCACGCTTTCATCATCCTGTATTACAGCTACCTGAGTGGCCAACCGCTTTTTCACCAGGTCCGCTTCCAGTTCCAGTTCCTTCCTTCTTATTGCAGCCAGCTTCTCCGCTGCGTCCAGTTCCGACATACGCAGCCGCGTCGCTATACTAGTCGTCGATCGTTGAGACCTGACGGATCGAGTCGGTGATCCCACTCTATGTTGCACCGTGACGTCCGTTGTTTGTAATCCGGATGGTCCTGCCGTACTGGTGGCCGCTAGTCTGAAAAACGGCGACGCCAGAGGGTCCAGAGACAATCTTCTTAATCTCTCTCGTTCAATTAGCTCCGCTTCCCTGCAGCGCGCCTCTCTCTCTTCAATTTCGGCTGCGTCCGCCTGGCTTCTCGTGACCACCATTTTCCTGGTTCGCGACGGTCGGTGCTTCGATACGACGACACTCGATGAGATTCTTAGCTCGCTGCTTATTACCCGACGACACTACACGCCGTGATGATATACTAACGCGTCGATAGTTAAATATGATTACTTACGACGCGATTCTTCACTCTCTGCTTAGCCCACGACGACTCCACGCGCCGTGATGATATTCTACACGTTGACACTTGAACGCGATGTTTGACTTCTGCTCACCCCACGACGGCTCCACACGTCGTGATGATACTCTACACGTTGATACTTGAACGCGACTCTTGACTTCTGCTCACCCCACGACGGCTCCACACGTCGTGATGATATTCTATACGTTGACACTTGAACGCGATGTTTGACTTCTGCTCACCCCACGACGGCTCCACACGTCGTGATGATACTCTACACGTTGATACTTGAACGCGACTCTTGACTTCTGCTCACCCCACGACGGCTCCACACGTCGTGATGATATTCTATACGTTGACACTTGAACGCGATGTTTGACTTCTGCTCACCCCACGACGGCTCCACACGTCGTGATGATACTCTACACGTTGATACTTGAACGCGACTCTTGACTTCTGCTCACCCCGCGACGGCTCCACACGTCGTGATGATGCTCTGCACTTTGCCGCCAACGCCGTTGATTCCTGAAACAGACGCTTCCCGCGCGGTGACGCTTGGGTACGCCACGTGGCTATCTTCGCTCGGCGTCCCGACGCTATGACGTCCCACCTCGTGGCGGCTTCTTGCTTCTTCGCGCCTTTTTCTTCGATGACGCTATGATGCCACGCCACGTAGTCGCTTCCTGCTTCTTCGCGCCTTTTCTTCGATGACGCTATGATGCCACGCCAAGTGGTCGCTTCCTGCTTCTTCGCGCCTTTTTTCTTCGAGGACGCTATGACGCCACGCCACGTAGTCGCTTCCTGATTCTTCGCGCCTTTTTCTTCGAGGACGCTATGACGCCACTCACCGCGCGGCGGTTTCTTCCTGTTCCCGCCTTTTTCTTCGAGGACGCTATGACGCCACACCACACGGTCACTTCCTGATTCTTCGCGCCTTTTTCTTCGAGGACGCTATGACGCCACTCACCGCGCGGCGGTTTCTTCCTGTTCCCGCCTTTTTCTTCGAGGACGCTATGACGCCACTCACCGCGTGGCGATTCTTCACACGACACCTTCAGCGTGCCGATGCTCGAACTTCCTGCGTGGATTTCTCACTTGGCGTACCCACGCTATGACGTCACTCACCGCGCGACGGTTTCTTCCTGTTCCCGCCTTTTTCCCGGCGACGCTATGACGTCACACCACGCGGCTGCTCGACACGACGCGGTGTTGCTGGCTCGGCGATTGGCGTCCTGGTTCTGTTCTTGATGGCGACACTGGTACACTTACGTTTTTCTTTCTTCCACCGTTAACACTACTGAATTTCACGCACCCACACGCGATGAAAATTAACGGTTTTTCTGTCGGCAGCCGGTCTCCTTTAATATGCTCCTTCCTGCAGGTTTCTTCGCAACGTGGCCGCGGGTTCTTTGATCTTGATATCCGGCTCGAAGGACCAAAAAACTGAAGTGGACTGTATTGACTTGGGGTTTCTTCAAATAAAAAACTTCGTTCTTCTGTGGGTTGTTTTAATCGTGTGGAGCTGGAGACCGACTGCCTCGAGCCTTTTTTTTTTTTTGTGGGGCATCTCGTAGTTAATCCTGAAAAGATTGTGACTACTTAAACGGATTGTGGCCCGGCGAGTTCTAAAAAGTTACCTTTTTAGGCCTCCAGCCGGGGCTTATTATACTTAAAAACTAAAGCGAAAGCTCTAAGGGTTACCCCGAGTGGGGTACGAACCTCGGCTTAGGCAATCGCTGATAGGGGGGCAGCAAGGGACTGGCTGGATCTGAGTTAAATTATTTTGGGACTAATTTAAAGCTAACGGCGCAGCATCGCGGGCTGGCTCTTGCAAGGGTCGGGAGGGACTGTTAAGTCGGGGTTGCGACGACGGACCTCGGCGGCGAGGTCGGTACGGTTTGTGTTTGTGTGCTGGTCTAGCTGTACTGGTCTCTTTTCGACTCTCCTGGAGGAGAGTAGTGGGATCATCAGGATTGGTAAGAATGTGCCGCGAGCGGCGGACTTTGCTAATACGGGAGGGGGTGTAAGTAGCTGCCGCCACAACCAGAGGGTTGCGGTGGGCTACGGCCCTATCGAAGAAACGCTTCGAAGCGCGTTTTATATACTGATGGATAGTCGGGAGTTTCATATCTAAATGAAGATTGATATTCCGAACAAACCAAGGCGAGCCTGTGGCTTGACGGAGAAAACGGTTCTGGAGGGTCTGCATCCTATGGATGAATCGGGGCTTGGCATGTGCCCAGACTGGGCTTGCGTATGTCATAATCGGCCTGATACAAGCGGTGTAAAGCCGCTTCTTACACAGAAGAGACAATTTACTCCGCTTGTTCAGGACGCAATGGAGCCTACCGAGAGCGAAAGCGGCCCGCGAGCGAGCAGGGCCGTCTTAAACTAGGCTGGGGCCCTTGGGCACACAAGAATTTGGGGCCCTATTGGAAAGTAAAAAAAAAAGCGAATTATAATAACATTTTTTACTAAGTATGACCATTTATTATAGGTAATCAAATAAAGTATGATATAATATGTCATTAACTCATTAATGATATTAGAATGCTACTGGTTTTTTGGTTACGATTACGATACCGGTGCCGCACATGGAACGTAAATCGCAAATTCGCAAACTTCTTTTATTCTTGACTGAACACCAGATTACTTTCCAGACATATTTGATACATTGTCGTAGCTCTGCCCGCGACAATCTTTTTATAGGAAAATCAAGGCTTTCAAAAAAGTTTAAAATGGTTTCTGCTATACAGCATGTAACAAAAACCCTGTCCGATCCTTAAGGGTATTATTCGGCATCGTACTGCGTACATTATTACGTAACCAATTAATGGATTTGAGATTATTATTTTTCCCTTGTGAATATAATTAAATAAAAATAAAAACGAATCAAAGGCAACACTGATCGCTCGACAAAGTTCACGTGTTACTAGTACTACGTACAGTTTTGTGTCAAAGAAGCCGCCAGAGCGAGGCGGTTTGTATGATCCTTTGTCATGAACCTGCTTTGTCGCGTGCCGCCAAAAAAACTTATAACGAAAGAAAATTACGCTACGTCATACCTTATGCCTACGCGTAGGTATCAGCTCATATTGTTTTGTAGGCATAGTGATTCGGAGACCTAATCATGTTTATCAAGAAATAATTAATTGAATTAAATGTAGCCCTGATAAGGGCTTTTTTTTAATATGGTGTCCTTTGGGCAATGTACTTACCGACTGCAGGTTTCAGTTCTCTTGTTGTTGCATACTTCGGCGATCGTGCTCCACATGTCCACCTCCAACACTGATACACATTCGACACCTTTTCACTAAATTTGCACGTACTCTTTGCAGCGCATTAGTGTCCGATTTAAGTGAGTCGAAAGCTGCCAACATTTGAGCTCTGACTTCGATTTCCGAATCGCACTCTCTTTTATAAACAATTTGTTTAACATGACCCCATTAATAAAAATCCAGTGGAATGGCTGATTGGAATACGACATTGTTCGCGAAACGATAATAGCGGCACGTGATACGTACAGACGTCCGATCAAAAGCTATCTACACGAAAGCCTAGACATTGGCCAACAAGTAGCGCGCCGGTAGGCAACCAGTCGGCAACATCAAAGAGTCGAACGAGTGCCTACAACGCGGTACTATTATAGGGCGGTGGATCTTTGAAATAAAAATAGGTAAAAATAACAAGATTTTGCCGGCGGGTGGAGTGTTGTTAACCTATGAAAATTTGCCATATTCACTGTTATATTTCGCATGGATTATAAAAATTAAAAACTCAATTACCTTTTGTTTTTTTTTAGATACATTTATATATCATTTTTTCTAGTACGTATGTTGAACGAGGATTACGCCTTTAATGGATCGGGCAGGATTTTTGTTACATATTGTATATTGCGCATTATATTCATCCATAGGCAAAAAATGCAAAAATCTCTCAATAGGCTATCCGTCTTTTTAACCGACTTCAAAAAAAGGAGGAGGTTATCAATTCGACAGTATTTTTTATGTTGTTACCTCATTACTTTTGACTGGGTGAACCGATTTTAACGACTCTTTTTTTTATTTGAAAGCTGGTGCTTTCCGAATGGTCCCATTTTAATTTGGTTCCATTCGGACAATGGGGTCCATGTGAAAACAATATAAGTCTTAAATTTGCATTAAGAATTTGCATAACAAATGAACGAATAACGCGATTAGATTAGGGCGGGGTATCTACCATACCAAAAAATTTAAAAATAAAAACGTTTTACAAAAAAATTACAACCGACTTCCTTCGAAAGTCTTTACGTATCTAACTATGAAAGTCAGTTGGTCAACGTGGGACAGATCTGGCGTAGAATCTACGCTAATAGAGTAGTACTTTGCTGATATAAGTTCTTTGACAATTGTTTTCCCATTAAATTAATAAATTCATTACAAATATTTGTCGATAAATATGAAGTAGGTACCTCCTTTTTCACGATTTCCGCAGTTTTGTACACATACACTGATTAGTGAATTTGATCCTTTTCTTGCTGATTGTGATCAGCAAGAAAAGGATCAAAATTCATCAAGAAAATTTGATCCTTTTCTTGCTGATCACAATCAGCAAGAAAAGGATCAAATTCACTAATCAGTTCTAAGCATCCCAAATAATTCCCATTATTTTGCGATCCTAATGTCTCATTATCACCACAAAAAGCAAGACCTCTTGAAGCCTAAAATTTCACTACTGCAACAATCCTCCTAACCACATTCTTCCACTAGATGAATTTATGTATTATATTGGGCCAGCAACTCAGCCAGACAGCGTTCGACAAAGTCTGGCACAGCCAAGCCGTTGTGCCAGACTTTGTCGAACGCTTTCGCTATATCGAAGTATACAGCGCCCGTGAACATACCACGCTGAAAACCAGCATTGATATGTTCGACGATACGGTGTACCTGATGGACACACGAGTGTTGGGTTCGAAAACCAAATTGCTCGTTAGGGATGAGGCCCTTGGTTTCGGCATAATCTCTGAGTCGCTTATAAATAAGTCTCTCATAGATTTTGCCGAGAACTTTGAGCAAACTAATGGGGCGGTAACTCGTGGGCTCGGTTTTGGGCTTACCGGGCTTAGGGATGCCAATGACGGTGGCTTCCTTCCACGCTTGGGGGAAAATATTATTACTCAAGGCACCATTGAAGATGGTACACATGAGCATAATCAGGTGAGCGGGGAACAGCTTGATCACTCTGTTGGTGATGCCGTCTGATCCGGGGGTTTACGAGATTTCAGACCCTTGATGATCTCGTGCATCTCGTCAGGTGTGACAGGGGGCAGGGGATCATCAGGGTCTTCAACGGGCGGGAGTGAGGCTTTGCGTTTGACTTCCGCGTTTACCTTATCGACAAACGCTTGGTCTACTGGCTGCGAACTGGGTGTGCATTGGGCTTCGAGGCTATCGGCTAGGCATTCAGCCCTGTCGATATCCTCGAATGCAATGGTCGCATCGGGGTGGGTCAGGGGGGGCATAGTGGAAAACTCTGAGGATTTCAGTTTCCTCTGAAGTTCCCAGAATGCGAGATGAGTCGGCTCTAGTTCCCTCACCATCTTGTCCCAGTTAGCGTCATGCAGCTCAGTCACACGTGTCCTTACAGCACGCTGTAAGTAACGCATGTGAGCTTTGTTAGCATCACAGGGAAAGTTGCTGTAGGCACGAACGGCCGCGTTCTTCTCTATCAGCAGATCACGTACATCGTCGGGGAGTTTCCATTTACGGTCTCCCGTATCTGGAACCTCCCGTGAACTTTCGTCCATAATCGATTGTACGTGCTCCGTGAGAGAGTCGATCGCGGCCGTTGTGTCGGCGACAGAGTCAAACTGATCTGGGATAGAGTCTAAGTGATGTGACGTGTTAGATTGTAAGCGTTCGCTTACTTTCTTCCAGTCAGTGATCACTTTAGTGGCGGGGGGTTGAGAGGGGTCGCGTATACCTAATCGAGGGGCCAGGTTCATGACTACTGGTCGATGATCAGAGTCGAGTTCGTGAATAGCCTCTATAGAATCCAACCTTAAGTTGATATTCTTGAGGAGCGCTATATCAAGTACGTCGGGTAACTGATCGGTATCGAAGGGGAAGTGAGTGGGAGTCATCGGGGCGATGACATCAAAGTTCATGGTAGAACAGAGGTTAAAGAGTTGCCTACCTCTAGTCGAGGTCCTGGTGCTATTCCAGGCGGGATGTTTGGCGTTGAGATCGCCCGCTATGATAACGGAGTCACTCATGCCGAAGAGTTCGGAAAGGTCATTAGCGAGGAGTTGAGGGTCCTCTGACTCATGTTGGGGAGGAAGGTAAACCGACACAATAGTGATCGGCTGGTGACCTGTCAGTGCTAACCGACAGGCCGAAACTTCTAATCGGGAGAGTTCGGGAGTATCCATAGGTATGCAGTACAGGGACTTCCTATAGTATATGAGGGTGCCGCCTCTATGACAACGTGACCTGTCGTTGAGAACTAAACGATAGTTTGCAATTTTCGGGTCACGATGGTGAGGTTTTAGGAACGACTCTTGAATGAGTAAAATGTCTACGTGATGGTCGCGGAGGAACGTGGCGATCTCATCACGTTGGCCGTGAATGCCGTTGGCATTAAAGAAACCTAGCTTTAGGGAACGGGGTTTTTGTCTAGTTAATATTCCGCGACTATCCATAATAGGGGCGTTGGGAGTTCATGACATGGATTGCTTGCGTGATCTCGGGATACGCAGCATAAATTGACTGGATTCGGAACAAGTTACCGCCGGCGGCAACTAGTTCCTGGGCCATCTGTTGGGCACGCGGGGAGAGGAACGTGCTGTAGGTATTAAAGGTCCCAGTGATGACGTTAAACGCATCAAGGGGAGCCTGACCTTTCCTCTGTAGGGGTACTGGTCCTGCCATAGGGGCAGTGGAGGGGGCCGCGGCGCGGGCGGGAGGTGCGGTCGTGGGAAAACCGGGGGGCGTAAGGGGCGCGGGGGCACGGGTACACGGGTCCACTAATGGAGGGATGGGAGCGGGCTTAAGCCTGGAGGCCAGTGGGGGGAACTCCTTCTGGGAACTCATTAGAGGCCATTGGGAGGGACGCTGTGGGCCCAGTCTCACGGGGAGTTTGGCCGAGGGGGATTCCCTAGTCTGACGAGCGTCGAAACGCTGCGCCAATTTAGGGGAAGATGACTTGGGGGCTTTCGGGCAGCCCCGGTAGTTTGCCGGAGGACCGGGCTCTTTGCAGAGCACACAACTAGGTGGCTCGGTGCAAAGAGTGCGGTCTTTAGGCCGGGTACAATCTGCTGTACCGTGGTCTCCCAGGCACTTGACGCACCTGGGAGTAGCGTAGCAGTTGTACGCTGAGTGCCCGTACAGTTGGCATCTGTGGCACTGGCCAATGATGCCTGACTTACGGGGCTTCTCGATTTGAAGGCCTGACAGGTTACAGACGGACTTTACATTGAATATGGGGTGGTGACCCTCTGTGGGAGGGCACACCACCAGGACCATATCAAAGGCGGTACCTTGCCTGGACCGGTGCATGCGATGGACCTCTGTGACAGGCACGTTCTGTCGTTCGAGGTCCGCCTTACCAGTGTCTGCAGCTCTGATGAAATCCTCACAAAAGGATTTCACTAGCGTCTCTGCGAGTGCCCCAGGCGCTCCTAAACCTAAGTCAGATGATGAGGGTTTCGTGACGGTGCAAAGGAGGAAGCACCGTTTGAGAGCCAACAAGAACCGCTGCGGGAAAGCTGCTGCGAAGCCCGAAGTCAGCTTGCGCGCTGCTAAGCCCAACACTCCCGTGTACATTTCCCGCCTACACTACACCACTAAGGCGGAAGATATTGTGGAGTACGTACGCCTGAAGACGAAGTACATGCCGAGGGTACAGTTACTGGAGTCACACCGCAACGTCAACTTCAAGGCGTTTGTGGTGCGTGTACCGAATTGTTATCTGCCTGTTGTCATGGACGAAGACTTTTGGCCACAGGACGTGGTGTTCCGTCGCTTCCGCGGACAAGTACCACAGGACAGCTCACGGACAAGCTAGTGAAGTGAAGTGTTACTAACATAGTTTAAAATAAGTTTTGTATTATACTTATGTATGTTAGTTTGTAAGGTATATATCTATGGGTCATTGTAACCTGACAATAAATGTTTTATTATTATTATTATTAATATCGCTGGTGGCGATTTCGCAGGGGATCCTGCGAATCACCACCCTGGTCAGTCGCTCCTCGGGCAAGGAATACGTGTGGAAGGACACGTTCCTGGCAGAGAGGAGCCTGGTCAGATCGCGATAATCGCCTGACGTGGGGACCGATACTTTTATCCCGTGCTGGGTGGCACGGGCACTAGTGTAGTTGACCCTTTGGTCAACACACCATTTGGACACCTCCGTCCACTTGGCCTTGTCCTGTATAAATACAGGGGGCGGTGGAGGGAGTTTCCTGCCGGTGTTTGAGCCAGAGGGTACGGACTGGGCGCTAGTTTTAGCGCGGGGCGCGGCAACCTTCGCGGAGGTTGAAGGCGAGGGACGGGAGGGGGACGCGTTGGCGGCGGTCGCCGGCGGCGTGGAGGGGATGGACGCGGTCGCGGTGGCGGGGGTCGCCTGCGTAGCGGGGTGGGGGGGGTTCGCGGTGGCGGAGGTCGCCTGCGGGGTAGGGGCGCGAGACGGAGGAGCGGAGTCCTCAGCCGCTATGATTTTAGCGGCTGGGGCTGAGCTGCTCGCCTTGTTTTTCTTGCGCTTGCTCCCTTTGCCCTTTGTGTGGGAGACGAGCTCGTACGTCTCTGCGTCCGAGGACGAAGAGGAGTGCGAGTCCGTCTGGGGAGCGAGCGCGGCAGAGTCGGAAGGATTGGGGATGGGTACATCCTCTGTGTCCATTTGACACGTTTCATCGGTGGCGGTTGGGGCCTCGAGGGCATCGCTGAAGTCAGCGATGCCCGGGCTGGCCGGAATTGCGAGCTGCTCAGCTCTGTACAGCTCGGAGAATTCGGCAGCGAAATCTTTGTTTTTCTTTATTAATAAAAGAAAAACAGAGACCACAGCCCCGACCTCCGAGTGCTCAATCCTTGGGAAACGGCTAGGCAGATGTTGATAATATGGATGTAGAATTTCCACAAATACGTTCTCTTCTCTTTGATTTTTTGATGAATTTTGGTGCAACATTGTATGGAGAAAGTGATAATCAGCCAATTCCACTTTTTTACAGGTGTTAAAAGGCGTAAGTTTGACTGTAAAACGTGGACAGTCCGTCGCTCTTGTGGGGCATTCGGGATACGGCAAGTCCACTATCATACAACTCATATCCCGATATTATGACGTCGTCAGTGGCTGTGTGAGTAGGTATTTAGATAGGATACTGTACCTATAAAAAAAAACGATGGATGGACTGTAATGGACGCTGTTCATCCATTGTTCTTTTGGCTAGAAAGGGGTTAACCTCTACCAAGATTACGGCTTATAGAGAGCGTATTGTATGGAAGAAAAAAAAATATTGCGTCGACCCCAAATGATGATAACTATTTTTTTCTGTACTACTTAGGGAGAATAGGGTAATGGGAGTCAGCGGGTAATGGGAGCCACCCTCACATCAACGAAACAGTACGTGTGAGCGACGCGTTAACGACATCCCTACCCCCGCTCTGGCCCCCCCGCGCCGCCTGGAACGGCTCGCGCCAGTCAGCGCCCGCGCCTTTGAGATACGCCCATGTTTTGTTTTTGTGCTCCGCTGATGTAATTTTACGTCAATGCAAATTAGAAGGTAAGTGTCGAATATCTTGCAGTATGCGATAAAGACTTTTACACGGACTTAGTTAGACATTCACAATTATGATTTGCAGTTCAGATTATGTCAGTGATTTAAAGATTTTTTTTTATTTTATTAGTTTCTCATTAGTGTAATTGTGGGAAATGATAGTCACCTGACTCCCATTATCCGCAAATGGTCACTATTACCCGCAACTGTGCATGTTGAATTACGCCAATTTTATTTTTTTCTAGATGCCGAAAGTACGAGTCAGGACAACTAAAAAAGCTTCCTGGTCTTCTGATAGCCTGGAAAACGCTATAAGACTTGTTGATGGAGGTTTTTCTATAAGAAATGCTGCTAAGGTAATGGGGATCCCATTTTCAAGCCCTCAAAAGAGGATAAAAAAAGGTTCTACCTTAGGACCACATCTAGGAAGATTCACTGTCTTTGGTGCTGAGACAGAAGTCGAGCTAGCAAACTTAGTGAAGAAAATGGCAAATATTTTTTACAAATAAGAAAAGTGGCTTTCGAATATGCTGAAAGATTGAATTTAAAGCACAATTTTAATAGGACGTCAGAAATGGCTGGAAGTGATTGGTTGCTTGCATTTATGACTAGACATAACATTTATATTAGGAAACCGGAGGCGACCAGCATAAACAGAATAACAGCTTTTAATAAAACCGTAAACAAGTAGGCCTACTTGATTCTGAACCAGATATTGTATCACCTGGCATGTCAAACCAACTTAGTGTTAATTTGCATGATTTGATCAAGTTGCCAGAGAAAACACCTGTTATAAACACAAGAAAGGGCCGTAAGAAGCAACACGCTACCATTTAACTTCAACGCCAATCAAAGAAAACCTGATTGAAAAAGAAAATAAGAAAATGAAGAAAACAGGAGGTGAAGAAAAGGAAAAGAGATGGAAAGGTAAAGGTCAGGGAAAAAAAGACTACAATACAGAAGACGGGTCCTGAAAAGGCAAAGCGACAAGTACTACAAGAAATAAACGAAACTTCTGTATCAAATGTTGGCACTGACGACTTATGCCAGGACGATGAGGATGACGACATAGAAGATGCTGGAAACAGATGCCTAGTATGCAACGGGATGTGGTTCAGATGCACCTCATGTGGGCTATGGGCTCACGCGGAATGCACTGGGTGTAATTCGGCTGTAGGTTATGTCTGCGACATGTGCTAGATTTTCTTTGACTCCCATTGCCCCCAGGGTGACCACCATTATTCCCATGTTGGTGAAATGGGAGTCAAATCTGTTTTTTTTTTAACATTTATAATAACCAAAGTTGATTGCCAAAGTGACTGAAAATTATTTCTAATGATAGTTAATTAAGTAAATTATGTTTAAAGGCGGTTGCAATAAATAGTTTGTTTCTGATTAAAATTTTATTTGAGTTCTCGCTTAAGTGACCCCCATTTCCCCCTTTTCCCCTACTTCTGTATTTTAGATGAATTCGGTGGTAACCAAAGTTCATGTTTCTCAAAAGTTGGCATAGAAACTTCATTTGGTAGGCAAATTATTATTTTTATGTTCTAGAGCCCCGATATATCTCGTTCCGTGTGGTACCGAACGTAAAGAATAACATCACCTAATTTCTTCCCGTGGGTGTCGTAAGAGGCGACTAACCGACTTGCTAGAGAATGGGCAGCAGTGTTCCCTATGCATCTCCAACCCGTCTGCGTGGCGTGGCGATTATGGCAAAGCTTCCCAAATTGGGGGAGGCCCATCTACAGCAGTGGACGTTTTTCGGCCGAAACGATGATGATGATGATCTCTCGTTAGAATTCTGTGCTAATACATTTTATAATAAAGCTAGTAATATATAATTTGTATAAATAAAACTAGCAGTCTTCGTAAAAACTAGGTGTGTCTGGACCAAATAGACGTGCGAGACCTGTCGGTCCGATGGCTGCGGTCGCAGATCGGTTTGGTGCGCCAAGAGCCCGTGCTGTTCAACAACACGGTGCGGGAAAACATCCGCTTTGGTCGCGAGGACGCTACTGATGAGGAGATACAAGCCGCGGCTGAGCAGGCCAACGCGCACTTGTTTATCCTCAAAATGTCTAAGGTATTAAGTTTTTTTTTTGTAAGCAATCTCCACTTTTGACATTTAGAAGACCACGGATTAGACCCGGTAGAGACTCGCCCATACCAGGGTAGTAATGCACAAATGGGAAGAAAGAAGCATATACTCAGTAGCAGCTGGAACAAGACTGCCAATGTTGATGACGACGAATCTCATTTCCCCAGAGACCTATGCTCAAAGTCATCTCACATACTTTCACAATATTTCTTGCGGCTTAAAATATTTTCCGCCAGCCAAATCCAATTTGGCTAATTCCTAGCGTAGGACACGTAATTTTCTAGACTTAGCGCCCTCTGGATGTGCTTGGCAATTGACTGGGGCGAAATCTACCGGAGATCTTATTGCGTTGGGCACTTGTGGTTCTGTCCGATTTCACCCGCGTGACGTTTATAAATGGAAAATGTAAAAAACAAAATTTGAAGTCATAATAAAGCGTGAAGGTTGCTAGAACCGAACCTATAGAGCTAGAATGTTATTTTAGTGGCCAAATCCGTAACTAAGGTCACCATTTGGTTTCTTAATACATTTCAAGTGGCATTTCATAAAACAGAAAGGCCACAGACAAAAATAGTTATTTGTTATACAAGAGTGCAAAGTTGCTTTTTAACCGCGTGCTCAATTTTGATGACCGAGCAAGCGAAGGATTCTAAAATTGAATCACGAGCGCAGCTAGTGATTCAAAAATTAGAATCCTGAGCATTAACGAGGGAATCAAAAGAGCACGAGGTGAAAAATCTTTGCACTCGAGTGCAACACGTAACTTTTCATCCCACCTCAGCGCGGAAATGACTAAATGCAAAAAAAGCATTTACAATCACAAGATACTTTTATTTCAGTTTAGGTATTAATATTTATTAGGTACTACATTATGATAGGTAAGTATTACAGAATTATCTTTAAATTATTTCAAATAATACTTAGGTATAATTAAGAAAAATTGAAAGTAAAGTTCCTACAGCTGCCTAAGTAGAGTGTAATATTTTTGTTAGTGACGTGAAAAGAAAATGGGGCGCGCAAAGTAAATTAAAAAAAGTACACCAATAAGGTTCCGAGTCTGAGTTTTTAACAAATTACAAAAAGGTTGTATGATAAATTCGGCACCATGGAGGTAGAAGTAAATAGGTTTAATGATGTTTTGAATTTACAAACTTAGTGCACACGATGTTCTAAATTCAATTTACTTTATCCCCTAGCGGATAAAAACGGCTTTTGCACTCAGATATCGAAGGGCAAAAATACTCTTTCCGAGATGGGGGGATGAAAAAAATATTTACATGCTTATTATTACGACGTAAACCTTAGGGGTATGATACGCTGGTAGGCGAGCGAGGCACGTCGCTGTCGGGCGGTCAGAAGCAGCGCATCGCGATTGCGCGTGCGCTTGTCCGTCGACCTCGCCTTCTCCTGCTGGATGAAGCTACCAGCGCGCTGGATACCGCATCTGAAGCTAAAGTGCAACTCGCACTGGACAAGGTCAGTTTATTAAAAGGTGCTGTTTATATAATTATAATATTTTTATTTTATGACCCACCAACAATTGTTTAGGTACAGTGTACAAATTTTAAAATTATGTTCTATTCAAATCCATGGTTAATGTAACATTTCTTAGGTCATGTTAATGGGCACTGCTTAGACCACACTATTCGATTTTCGATGCACTGATATACATTCTGTTGCATTCTCACTGCTCGGCTCAACACCGAGAGTTCTGAAGGGGTCTGCTAGGATCGATGCCTGCCACGGTCGCGCGATTTGTTCGAAAGAGATACCGTGACCCTGGCACATGGGCAACTGTAGGAACACGGGTGGGTTTTAGTCAGTAAGTCTGACACGCCCTTCCGCTCCACCCAAGAGCGGGAGACGTCATTTGATGATTTCACACGCACAAAAAAAAAACACCGCGAGTTGCCAATCAAACAAAAGAAACATGTTACGTGAGATCATGAGACTTAGGCAAAATTTGAATTGCTTGGTATATACAACATTAATTTTTGTTTATGCGAAACTCGAAACACGGGTCTAGTATTTTTATGTAAAGAATCTATGAAAAAAATTTCAAAACTGTATCATTAATAATCACAAAGTTATAAGCTTGATAAGTTACCTGGTTGTCCACGCAAAAACATATGCAGATCACCACAAACAGCTAGTGTACGTACCATTTCCGTGTAATGGACGTTTGAATACGAGAAAGACATGCTAATTTTAAAATCGAAACAAAACACTAAGGCCCGCGACTTGGAAGCGTAACTAAATATTTTTGGTACAAAATATAACATGGTGTAAAAAATATTGGAATCGATTCAGTTACTGATTCTGAACAAACTATATTCAGGTTTCGCATATACTAAAAATAATCTTGTATAAGGTGTATCTATTCATACACGAAATATTTTAAGGGGTACACCTGTAGGTGGTAAAGAAGCTATAGAAGCAAAATAGTTATTTGTTATACAAGAGTGCAAAGTTGCTTTTTAACCGCATGTTCAATTTTGATGACCGAGCAAGCCGGGGAATCAAAAGAGCACGAGGTGAAAAATCTTTGCACTCGAGTGCAACACGTAACTTTTCATTCCACCTCAGCGAGGAAATGACTAAATGCAAAAAAAAAAACCTTTACAATCACAAGATAGGTACACTTTTATTTCAGTTTAGGTATTAATTTACTACATTATGACAGGTAAGTATTACAGAATAGTCTTTAAATTATAACAAAATAATACTAAGGTATAATTAAGAAAATTTTAAAGTAACGTTGCTACAGTTATTTAAATTGAGTGTGATATTTTTGTTTGGTACTGTAATATTGGTGTTAGTCACTTGTGTACTGTTTTTCGGTAAACTATCTGTCATACTTAATAGTTGTACCGATTCATCGGATTCCCTTGGCGTGAATGTTGGAGAGAGAGGGAGATGGTTAGGTGTTTCATAACGGCTTATTTTTTATGTAGAAGGGCCAAGGATCCGATTGAGGCTCTTTCAGTGTAATGGCTCCTACGATGCCTTCACATATTTTAGACTTATTTTGGATGGAATCCTCTATGTATCCGTCTACAACTGCATTGGACTTCCAGCCTCCGTGGCGCTTAAGGGACAGGAGATCAGCTCCGGAATCAGCCAAAAGTGTGGCTGAAGTTCGTCGGGAACAATGACCCGTGTACAACAGGGGTTCTGGAAGTTCAAGAAATGTTGCTATTTCTCGTGGGATACTGCCAATTTTATTAGTACCCATAGGCTGTCTAACACACTTTCCATTGCGATACTGTAGAAAAAATCGATTGATTGGAGTGTTAGGCGGGCGTAAGGCTTGATATTTCTCAACAATCGTTACGTATTCCTTGCGAATGACGAAGTTGCGGTCTCTTTTTGTCTTTGTATTAGGTAAATTAATTAATAGTAAGTCATCTGAATGTTTCTCAATGTTTTTGACATTAAGTTGTGTTAGTTCATTAGTTCGACATGCTCCGTTTATTCCAATATTAAGAACAACCTGTAACGTAAAGAGTATTGTAGTAGATAAATGAATAAAATTGATATGAACGCATAATTATACCTATCAACATCTACTAAGTATACTATTTAATTGAGATTAATATACTTAAGTAGATACTGAATGTGCAACTGACTTACTTTTGCCGCCAAATATACGGAATCGGGTGCTTCGTTAAGAAACTTTTCAATATCAAATATTGTGAAAACCTTCGATTTTTTTGGGTGATGACCAGATGAGGCTCTTTTTAAAAATGCCACTAATTTAGGATAGGTATCGATATGTTTGTCTTTTTTCATCTTTATTGTTGCTTTTAGCATCGAATACGTACTCCATAGAGTGCTTGCTTTCTTGTTCTCGGATAATTCTATAAAATATGCCAGCAAAACGTTTTCTGAGAAAGTTTTGGCTCCTTTTGCTAGTCGCCACGTGTTGAACATATCGTACTGTTTTAAATACTTCTCGCGTGATTGTTGAGGGAGAAAGCTCATTTGCGCATTATTAACAGTTTCAGTCAATTCTGTTGGCGTCAAGCAAACTTCCTCGTCGCTAGAATCACTCATTTTAGTTTTTTCACTTGTTTTCAAGTTTCTTGTTTTTAATATAAGGTTTAACAATGACGTGAAAAAATGCCGCGTAAAGAACCGCGTACAAAGCAAATTGAAAAAAGAACACCAAGAAGGTTAACAAATTAAAAAAAAGTTGTATGATATATTCGGCACCATAGAGGTAGCAGTAAATAGGTTTAATGTTTTTTTTTAATTCACAAACTTAGTGCACACGATGTTCTAAATTCAATTTACTTTATCCTCTAGAGAATAAAAACGGCTTTTCCACTCAGATATTGAAGATTAAAAATACTCTTTCCGAGATGGTGGGATGAAAAGAAAATTTTTATCTAAGCGTTTTTGAATTTTCGTAATTTTAAAACTACTTGAGACGTTTTGCATAAAACCTTTACTCCAAATTCTATGAATGGCCCGCCTGACCCTGTGAGGGCGACGACCGGACGGCACGAGCATGGCCGCGGTGTCTCGGGCCGTAAAAAATAAGAAGGAGCCAGTATTTCTTATGTGCGTCAAATAAATTATAATTTAAATTTTTTTTTTTTAAACCCTTAGAATTTTTTTTTATTCGTTGCTATAGCGTCTTTACCACCGGTGTACCTCTTAAAATATTTCGTGTATGAATAGATACACCTTATATATAAAAATATTCTTTTCCTTTTACATTTTTGCTGTCCATTAACTCTCAGGCAGCGGAAGGCCGCACAACGGTGGTGGTGGCTCACCGACTATCCACCATCAGGAAGGTGGGCTTCATCTACGTCATGGATGGCGGCGAGGTGGTGGAGACGGGCACGCACGACGAGCTCATGGCCCACAAGGGACATTACTACGACATGGTGGTGTTACAGGAGCCCGAGAATATTGAGGTCAGAGAAGGTGTGGTTCCTTGGTCTTATGTGTTTTGGAGCTGATACTGTATATCGAGAAGTCTTCTAAAGAACGTCATCAGCCGTAAATTGGCATCTTTTTCCTACACCGTGTCTAGGCTATGGAAATATTTAAACTGATGTGGCCTTTTCGGAATGGACACAACTGTTCAAAAAAACATCCGAGAAATCTACGGATGTCTTCTATGACATTTAATGAGAGACTTCAGTTTTAAAAAGTTTGAAAGAGTTATGCCTCCGTTATTGGTCAGATTCTTCCTCAAATTTGTATGTAGTGTATTAATTCTGCTCACTTTTTCGTCGTGTCTCTTTGCCCTTCCTAGAACTGACGCAATAATTTGATGATTCTAATTGAAACTAGAATGTGCAGGAATACGAGGAATTTGCCTTGAATGGTTCAAAAGCTACTTGACAAACCGACAGCAGTACATAAAAGTAAACTCATATTCTATTGATAAACTTCCCATAGACTTTGGAGTTCCACAGGGCAGTGTACTTGGTCCCACGCTTTTCATTGTCTACATTAAAGACATACTTAATGTTCAGTCCCGTTTAAATTGGTTACTCTATGCGCCTTCGGAACGCGCCCGAACGGAGTGACATCTGACTTGTCAAGTTTGACTTTGACACTTTCTTTTTGATTTTTTTCTTGAAAAGGGATGCCGGTCCAAATTGCGCATGCGACCCTGTTGTAAAGTAATCCCTTAGAACCGGTCGTTTTGGTGGACAATAAGTCATGACCCAATTGTTTTGTGTTAATAACCCCAGTTTGGTGAAATAATACGGGTTGAGTTTGGATATATCTTTGCTGAAACTTTGAGGTTAATGTGTGACCAGTTGGAGACCGCATGTCTGGATGGCAGACCTCTTGGAGCGGATTGTAACCTGGAGATACTCATAACGTCACAACACAATACAATACACACTCACTTACATACATAAATCCAGGTACCACCCAGAAGCCGGTGTTCTTCTACCACCAGGTGAGTGCTTTGAATTGTACTTGTATTGTCTGCTCCGCGCACGGCGGACAGTTCGCTCGCCACTTCTTGTCTCCAGAGCCCCATCATCATAACTTCCACTGCGCTATTAAAATCCTATGGTTGGGGCTCTGGCCTGGCAGCGAACACTTAAACTCTCTGTAAATAATGCTGAAATAATAACCTTTGCAGATGACACAGCCGTAGTATTTCACGGAAAATCGTGGGAACATGTACACCAGCTAGCAGAAGAGGGATTGGCACAAATTGCGCATAACCTAGACAGAAACCTCCTGACGCTCAATGGCAGCAAAACCAAATATATTGTTTTTTCCAAAACCAATGCTTCTAACCTACCGATACACTTAAAACTTCAACTACATCAATGCTCTTCTAAAATTTCTACAGTCTCTTGCGACTGTCCTCCTCTTGAACGTACCTCTTCTATTAGATAGATACCTCGGAATTCTTATCGACAATCACCTCACATTTCAGCATCATATATCAAAAATTTCTGGCAGAATTAGGAAACTCATTCACACTATGCGTAAGCTACGAGACTGTCCACCGATAGACACACTACAACAAGTGTACCTAGCGCTTTGCCAATCAATAATCCAATATTGCATCAGCGTGTGGGGTAGTGCTGGAAAAACCTACTTGGTTGAAGCTGAAAGAGCACAGAGAGCGCTTCTTAAAGTAACTTTTAAGAAGCCTTACCGGTTCTCCACCGATTTACTCTATCATGAAACTAGAGTTCTTAGAGACCGCCAGCTTTTCATTCTTTCTGCCTGCATTAAAACGCAAAAAAATATTAAGAGCAGGCCCGACTATAAATCAATCATAGATAAAAGAAATTACAGAATCCCAACACCTGACGTCACCTCATTACTAGCTAGACGCTCCCCGAACTACTCTCTCATTAATACATACAATAAAGTTTGTAAACTGTGCGATATTAAAAATACTATCGCATTCGAATGTAAGAAAATTGTAAAGAAAATGTTGCATAATACTGGTTATGACGATTCGGAACAATTAATATAACGACCCCGACCTGACACTGAATCAAAACTACACACATACACGCCACACATACACACCACACACAAGCCACACATATACACCACACACACACACACCACACAAACTTTTACACATACACTCATACCATTACTGAAATCACCTCTCTAGTCTCCACTCTGTTATTCGTATCCTGAGCCCCAAGATACAGACCAACTGTCTAGTTTTGGGTTCACTGGAAAATAATATACTGTAATTAGCTGTAGGTAATATTTAAGCCACTCATGTCGTCTAAACTTAATGTTAACCTATGTTTGCTTACTGTATTACCTGGACAATAAATATTTTTTCTATTTTCTATTTCTATTTTTCTATTTTTTCTATTCTTTTGTTATACAACAGATCATGCGATAGACAGAAACGAGTCCAAAGTATCAGCCTACGACGGTGCCGCCGAGGTGCCGGCTGCGGTAGGTATACTATAATATAATAGTAGGTATATTACGACACAAGTGCGTATTGATGCGTGTCATACGAAGTTTTTCAACACACTTGCGAGGAAAACCATCAGACTTGTATTGTTAATTGCTCTTCTTCCCTAGGTGAACATTTTGGATAATAATTAACCATACAAAGAAAACGTTAGCAAATATTTATGAAAAATGGCGCTGGATTTGCTTTTTTTTTTTTTTTTTTTTTTCAGGATGGGATATCATCAAATGACTTCTCCCGCTCTGGGCGGAGCGGGAGGGCGTGTCAGACTTTTACTGACTAAAACCCACCCGTGTTCCATCAGTTGCCCATGTGCCAGGGTCACGGTATCTCTTTCGAACAATCACGCGACCCCGGCAGGCATCGGTCCTAGTAGACCCCTACACTGCTGCTGACATCTCTTTGAGGCGCGCGTGGAACACTGCGCGCCGTCGACCCGAGCCTGGTCCTTACCGGGCGGCGAGCTACCCATTGCTCGCCACCCGCAAGCTCGCGCCTACGGTGGCCGGGAGTCCGCAATCGACTCCCGACGCCCGGGGCGTCTCCTCCTGCGGCGGCTAGGGGCGTGAGGGCGCAGAGACTGCCACTCCCTCACGCGCCCCGCCTCCTCCTTCGCGAGCATTACTGCTTCGCAGAAGGAGGTGACGGCTTCCCATTCCCTCTCGCTCCGTACCATGGCTCGCACCAGGGCCGGACGCGAGAGGTCGCCGCCGCCGATCGCCTCCACGAGGACACGGTGGTGCTCCGCCCAGGCAGGGCACACCTCCACCGTATGCTCCACCGTGTCCTCCAGACGATCCTCGCAATGGAAACACCCGGACGTATCCTCCCGCTTTATCCTGAACAGGAACCCACCGAAGCACCCATGCCCGGTGAGAACCTGCGTCAGGCGGAAGGTGAGGACGCCGTGGCGCCTCTCTATCCACTCCTCAAAGAGGGGACTTACCGCCGCAATTGTGGCGTGCCCAGCGCTGGATTTGCTTAACCCGCGCGCCGCGCTAACGATGCGCGGCAAAACCACAATTACTTACATGAAATTAATGTATTTGCGAAGATTGAAAAAATAAATGTAAAGTAAATAACACTAGTGTGGTAATGTAAAGCAAATAACACTAGTGTAGATTAAGCTAAATTATGAATCAAAATGCGTTGCCATAAGAGCCACTTTAAAAGTGTGTTGAAAAATATTAATTAATACTTGGTTCTATGCACGGATATCTATGGTTCTATGCCTATTTTAGTTCTCGCCCTAAATTTTGTTTTAGACACTGGATATGGTATAATTATCTAAAATCAAAATCAAAAGTCATTTATTCAAACTAGGCTAAGAGTCAGCACTTTTTGAACGTCAAAGTTACAAAAGACAGTCCCCCCAAAACGCCTACCCTTCGATCTGCTCTGTTAAGTCAAATCTCGATCGTAGGTCATACGATATTAGACACAAACTAAACAGAATAAGCTTTAAATCCGGATGCTAATGTAACATTATTGTTAATATGTTCAAGCCTTCGGAAAACGAAAATCGACCTAAAGTACCGCACCTGTCCTGTTGGCGTGTACTTGCCATGAAGTCTAAAGAGTGGAAGTGGTTGGCGGTAGGGACGCTGTGCTCCATCATTATCGGCTTCTCTATGCCGATCTTCATTGTCGTCTTCGGGGATTTGTTCGGTGTGCGTGACTTTTTTATCATCATCATCATTTCAGCCAAAAGACGTCCACTGCTGGACATAGGCCACCCCCAATTCGGGAGGGTTTGCTATGATCGCCACGCTTGGCAGGCGGGTTAGCGATCGCAGTATGTTGGTAAAATGCATAGAGAACGCTGCTGCCCATTTTCCCTTAGTCGCCATTTATGACACCCACGGGAAGAAATGGGATGGTACTTTCACAGATTTTTTTACTATGATTTTTTTTTGTAAATAGCTAGCAGTAGTAGAGCGTTTTGTGAACCGGCTCATCCTAGGAATTACCCAATAAACCATACCTAATCCTGCAGAGATATACAGCTACTACGTTTCCAGTTTTGCTAGGTGTAATGCATATGGGACATTTCAGCTTTGTGCCTTGTATGGCATCGTGATTAACACCTACATGTCTTTCATAAAAGTTAAATTTAAAATTTAAAAACCCCGACACGATTTTGATAAAAAAACATACAATGTCAAAGAAATACCGCTAGAAAGCCTTCCTTTAAATATAAAAAACAGCACCCAAATCGGTTTATCCGTTTAAGAGCTACGGTGCCACAGACAGATACACATAGCGGTCAAATTTATAACATCCCTATTTTTTTGTGTCCGGGGTTAAAAATTTAATAAAAAAGCTAAACTAAACTTGTCCGAATTTGAAGTATTTTATTATAGGAGCATTCAAAAGTGCGGCTGTACAAGGCAGGAAATAGGCTCCTCATTGGGCTTCAGTCAGTTTAACATTGTTTTTTTTTTTACTTGCTGGATCACTGTTACCTCCTGCTGTATAAAATTAGATTGCCAAATGTTTAACTGGATTCTTCGGTATTTCTTTCAGTCCATGTCAGATCCTGACCCAAATAAGTTAATGGAGAAAGTGGAGAAAGTATCCATAGTGTGCGTATTTATTGGATTAATCATGGGCACCTCGAATTTAATAGAAGTGAGTTTATTTATCTTCTTAATTCATGATAAATAAATAAAAGCCTTTATCGCCATATTGATATGCTGTCATTTTGAATTTTACAAAATGGAATTCTAGTCAAATTGCAAATGGAAATTGCATGTTATGTATAAAAAAATATAAAGAAATTTCACTGATAATACAATATTTATACTGACGTGAGTCGATAAGTGATAAACCAACCATACCCCGATTAACATATTTGCACGAAACGGGCCGTAATTGCATTAAAGTCACGATACATTTTCTCCCTAGAACATCGGATATCCGCCAGTGAGTCGCGTCAAAATCGGTCCCAAAATTTCGGGGATTTGGCGGAATAAACAGCTAGACAGAAAGACAAGATTTTTTTAAAATATGTTTTTTTTTGTAATAAGTACAGTATATACTTTCATATGCATTTAGTAAAAAGCTTTTATTTTGGAATTCCAAAGACCCACTTCAATTTTATTTATTTCATTTGTGTGTAGGTACCTATGCATGTGAATTGTTTCACGAAAATTTATGACAGTAATTACAAATACGCATATGAGCACTTAATGTATACAGACAATAGTTACTCTCGAGGTGATCTCTCTTAGCACCGAATGGGTCTTGTTTATTTTAATAAGGCAAACTTATAATCAGTAGGTGGGTAATTTGCGTGCGTCCAAACCTCAAGCATTCGTCCGAATGCGAATGTACACGTCTAGTGACGTGGTTATGGTTTCGTTATCATCGATATAGAATTTAGATGGGTGTTTAAATTCAGATTTTACCACGTTTTTTGCAATTTGCTGTGCTTATGTGGAAGAAAATAAGATTCGCGGCCGCAACAATGGCTTTATAGAATTATACATACTCGTACATAAACTCATGCCATTTTCCCATGGGGGTAGGCAGAAACTACAGAACGCCACCTGTTACGATCTTTACATACTCCTTTTGCTTCGTTTATTTAACCGACTTCAAAAAAAGGAGGAGGTTATGTTCATACATCTGGTCATAGACGCACGCTGGTTGCGATACGTATAGCATTGTATGATTATTAACCTTTTGACCGCCAGAGTCACGTATAGATGACAAACCAAAACGTGCCCAGCACGCCACGGTCACGATACCGTGACAGACTTTTAAACGTAAATAAAACTCATAAAACAACATTGTTTTTATTATTTCCTTTGCTAATTATGTTCCTTGACTCATTCTAATTTATATTAGTTGAGCTTCTTTCTTTATATTTCATCCGTATTAACATAAGATGGCAAAAACTAACACCAATTATAAAGTTCGAAAAACATAGTGCCCTCAGCGCCACAGTCATCATACCATGACACGTAGTGATGTAGCTAGCAATCAATATAACAAGAATATCGAATTTGACAGTAACCTACGTTATATTTAATTTCTTTAAATTATTCAACAATAAACAAATAAAACTTTTGATATAGAAGTATAATGATTCAGGAATCATGAAAATTATTTAAATATGATTAAAATAATGAACTATCTGCTCATTAAATGTCGATGTTAGTTGATTATCGATAAATCAAAATGAGTGTAATGCCCATCTCCATCACACTTTCATATTGTCTGTGCCTGGAGCGCCAGAGTCACCTAATCGTGACAATCCGATGACGTCACATGTGGTCGATTTGTAAATAGAGCTGTTCCTTTACTTGTATCAGTAGTTTGTTCTCATTACTTTATTATTCTGAACGACTTTTTTTGTGGGTGGGAAATCATTAAATGAAGTCTCCCGCTCTGGGTGGAGCGGAAGGGCGTGCATATCAGACTATAGTCATCGGAACATACATCCTTGTTTAACGATACGAGTGTTTTATAAGTAATTTGTTTCAAATAAAACTATAAAGTGAAGTTCAGATTTTATAATTAAAAAGAGAATAACATTCGTGTAAACCATTTCAAACAGCTATAAGCTCGGCTGGCGTGTCATAAAATAAACTCGTATCCGATTGAGGTTTGTTTGAATTAAGTTTCATTCGTTTCCGAGGATAATATTGTCCCTTTCTTCGTATTTATTATAATATTTGTACTTACAAATCTTGAGTATAAAAACTTCGTTTAATGATTAGAATACAAATTCATTTGATGATTTAAATTTGCTTTCGCCTATTTCCGTCGGATTCTGATAAGTATTTATCTACAGAAAATTGTTTTTTTTTCAACTGAGATATCATCTGTACCTACGTGGCGGTACATTAAGGCATTATTACTGGTTGTTCTTTCAGAGAAACTTAAATCTATATAAATAAAAATGAATGCTATATATATAATGGCTCGACCGATTCGCCTAATATTTATTGTATGGCCTTTGGAAGATTTTAATAATAATTTAAAAAAATCGCTTGGACAATACTTTTCTTTTTCATATTAAAAAATATACATACGATGCGATGGGATGGATTGGGGGAGCAATAAATATAAAGCGGACGAAGTCGCGGGCAGAAGCTACTTGTATTAAATAAAAATGCTGCTACTGTATATAAAAAGCGAAACCATTAAAATAAAATAACTCTTATTATTTCGATATTATTCATAAATATCGGATGTGCACCTCTAGTGCAGAGGCGAGCAAATTAAGAAAAGTCGTGCCAGCTACGCCAGTGTCATCTTATCGTGACAAGAATGTATGTCATGATTGAACATAGTGCTGTGATGGTAATGACTTGCTTTTATCGACTGTTGTTTTGAATTGTGGATTTAACGCCGAAACTGTGACACATATCGTATAATTTTTACCATAAAAGACAAAGCGGGATGAAATAAAGCTCCTTTATTATATATTCCTGGTATAGTAACCTTTTATTAAAAACATACTATATGTTAAAAAATACGTGGTTAATGCTTTATCGATATAATTTCGAACTCACTACTATTTTGTAGGTATTAAAGGATGAATTCATAGCTTGGCGCTGAGGGCACGATTTTACTTTTTTGTCGTGGCGCTCAAAAGGTTAAAATTATCAATACAATCCTCTAAGTTCATCCAATTCAATTAAATGAGTTTTTCATGAAATTAGTCATTCAATTGAATCTAAACACATTTGTTCACAATAAGTCCCAGATCCACGAGGATGGTAAACACACGCATCGCAAAGTAATACTTGACATCCACGAGGATATACAGATTGTTTCCCCTTTACATGAATCCTGAAGGCGCTATCATTCGGTGTGGCCGGCGCGCATATGACCGAGAGACTTCGAACTCGAATGTTCGAGCACTTGCTGCAACAGCATGTGGGGTTCTTCGACGAGCGAAGCAACTCCACCGGCGCCCTGTGTGCCAAGCTGTCTTCTGAAGCCGTTTATGTACAAGGCGTGAGTATACGAGAAATACAACAATCTCAGGGCCCTACCAGAAGGGGGCTGTCCATTAATATTAATCACGTGAGGCTCGAAGGGGGGGGGGGAGGGGTCCATAAAATATCACGAAATATCACAAGGGGGAGCGGGGGTGTAGTAATATGTATATCATGTGTATTTATTTTTTCGGCAAACGCGCGATATAGAACCGAAAAGCGGCGTTACGTGTATTTAATTTTTCGTCAAACGCGTACAAAATCGAAAGCGGCTTGTAGTGAACTTTATAAATATAAAAAAATAAGATTCTTTGTAGGTACTAAAAAATACACGTGATATGGGTGAGGGGGTGGGGGTAGTCTTAAACCTCACCATGTATCACCAAGAGGGGGGGTTAAAAATGCCAAAAGAAACATCACGTGATTAATGGACGGCCCCAAGGTTAATTACGGAGTGGCGACCGCGCAACGGAAGGCCCATTGTGTGCTACCCACGCTGCGCATTCCGATGTACGGTCGTTTAGACGAGTGCGATTTCCATTAAAGAGCATACAATAATTGAATGCAAGTATTGTTATTCAATAATTGCATTTGATAAAATAAATGAATAAATAAGAGTTGCACGTCTTTGTACAGTTGGTTCAAGTATTACCCGTATTTGTGCTGCCGAATATTTTATTGAGCGTCTTCTCAAGATTCTTTTTTAATTGTCGTTCGCTCAATATTCAATAATAGAAAATTGTCATGCCAGAATTGTACATACACAATTTTATTGTAGGTTTGTGCGATTTGAATGTGACCACGGCGACAAATCAAGCTATGCATTTCCAGTTCAAAATCAAAATCAAAAGTCATTTATTCAAACTAGGGTGAGAGTCAGCACTTTTTGAACGTCAATGTTACACACGACAGTCCCCCCTAAACGCCCGCCCTTCGACACTTGTTAGTGCTTTAGCTGGGAAGAAGAAGTGGCGGAACAAACTCCCCAGCAGCACAGCTGTCTGTTAAGTTAGAAGAACTTGATTCTATACAATATTGCGTAAGTAATTAATATTATAAAACAAAACATACATTATTCACCATATGTCAGCTAGCACACGCCAATATACCACCAAGAAAACATTAAAAACTAAACTAAGGCTGAAATAAATAATAAAACAAAATCGTAAACAGAATTTAAAACGTAAATAAAGCCTCCAGGCATAAAGGGCGTGCCCGCTTACATATTCAACGATGCAAATTGATACATACAGCTAAGTTGAAGTTACAATAGTTAAACTAGGACCTCCGGACTAAAATAAAATAACAGTTAATATAAGTAACATTAACAAAAACCATGGTCAGCAAGACGACCAGTCACCACAAGCAGTACCCGCTCACGAGCATAACGCAAACGTCAGCCATTACCCCCCTCGCCATATTTGAGGGAAGGAAGTTTAATCTGACTTCTCACTGTACGGAAAACCTATACAATGTAGATCTGTTAAAGCTGGAAATGTATAGCTTGATATATGTATAGCTTGATATATGTATAGCCGTATGTACGTGCAATTTTATGGTACATACGTGCCTTTTATCAGTTTCGAACGGTAACTAACTTGCCAGTATCGTGCAACAGTTGTACGTATTGTTTAGACGGTGCCAGTCAATTATAGTTTCAATGCCCCAGGCAGTAAATTTGCGCCGTGTAAATGTCTAAAAAACATTTACACGGCGCAATTAGACTTCAACACTTAGCGCACTTATTTACCGCATTTTGTAAGATTACTCTTGGTTGTTCACAATAATACAGTTACTTGTAAGTCAAACCATTGTAAGCTATTATAACTATAACTAATCTATTGTATTAGGTATGATAGTTGTACGTGATGTGATAGTAGCCTGTGATGATAGTTGTACTTGTATGTGTATTTTAAAAATAAATAAACATACCAGCTTTATGCTGTATTATTAATTTGGAGTTAATTCATTTCAGTTTTCGTCCTAATGTCGACTACATTGTATTGTTCCCAGGCCACGGGTCAGCGGATAGGTATATGCTTGCAAGGCTTCGGCTCCGTCGGCCTGGCACTGGTACTGGCCATGGTCTTCGAGTACCGCGTGGGACTGGTCGCGCTCTCCTTCCTACCACTCATCATCTTCGTAGTCTACCAGCAGATTAAGGCCACCAGACAAGAATCTTATGGAAACGCCATCGCGTTAGAAAATAGTACTAAGGTGCCTTGATAACCTATACATGCGTAGATACTAGCCAGCTTTATGAAAATAAAGGGACAGACTCGATGCTATTGGCATACTCGTACGTATTTAAAAACATTAGAAATCTAGTCGAAATCTCATCTCAGCTACAAATTTTTGCTAAAAATGGGTTCAAGATACCGGTGCTTACCTGCTAGTGATGTGCTGGATCGATAAAACGTAGATGTTGCGTACCGTTTATTATCTGTGCGCCTAACGGAATGCGCGTGTAACGAAGTGACATCTGACTTGACAGTTTTGACGTTTGACACTCTTTCTTGTTTTGCCGCTAAAAGAAGCGTGGGTCGCCTGTTGAGTTCCGCGACGTTTTTGTTGAAATCAATCTCTTAACCGGTCGTTTTTGGTGGACAATGGACCATGACCCAGTTGTTTGAGTTAATAACCCCTATCTTGGTGTAATAACACGGGTTTTGGACATATTTTGGAGAAATAGTTTGAAGGTCATTCAAGTGACGCTATTGGGGAACGAGTGATTTGAAGACCGCATGCTGTGATTGCCTCAAGCCTAAGTTGAAGCGGAATCTTGCCAGAAGAATACTCGTAACGTCACCACACAATACACATACACTCACTTACACACAGAACTCCAGGTTGGCACCAGAGCAGTGTCCTTCAACCATGAGGTAAGTTGTTTTGTTGTATGGTAGGTGAGCTGTTCTCTTATATATTGTCTGCTCCGCGTACGGCGGACAGTACGCTAGCCACTCTTGTCTCTAGAGCCCCACGATTAGCACGCTTCCACTGCGCATTTAAAACCTTATGTGGGCCTAGTCTGGCAGCGTACATTTTGGTAGCAGAGCGTGGTTTTAACCTACAAAACCACCAAATTGGTAATTTTACAGTAGGCTAATTACTTGGCAGTCTCTATAAGGGAAGTAGTAATTCGCTGTAAATATTTGTTATCGGTAATTAATTGTTTGTTTGAAATAATTTGGAATTTATTGAGTCGAGTAACTCATATTGCCGGGGGTCAACCAGGTTTGCATATATGCTTCAGAGTTGGTTAGATTGAGCTATGCTATAACCTCTTGTTGTTGTTATTTGACCTCTGTTGTATTGAATGTCAGGAAGACATTAAAATATTGAGTTTGTACCATTGATATGGTTATTTGTGAAAATTAATATTTGAAAAATTATTGGCATTTTTTTAGTATTACCATTGTTTTGAGTTGGAATAAAGGATTATTATTGTTGTACCATTAACAAAGTGGTTTGTGAACTTAACATTTGGAATTGGATTGGAATTTGATAATTTGAATTGAATTGTGAAATAGAATTTTGAACGTTGATATTGGGTTTGAATTAAAATAAAAGTTTATTGTTGAATTGAATTGAAACCAATTTAATGTTATTTCTTGAGTTGCTGATTAGTCAGTTTGGTAGTTTGATTGTAGTTATTTTGTAATATATTGTTTGAACTTTGTTACTTAATTATTTTGTTTGGTATATTGAATTGTATTGTTTGTGCAATGGCATACAAAGCGGTGAGAGAGGCAATCAGTGGATTGACCACACAGCTGCGGTGGTTCGCTTCAGCTGCAGCGACCGCTGAGCGCCAGGATCTTGAGGGGATCACTCTTGCTCGGTTCGAGCAGTTGAACTTGAGACTCGGCAACGTTGATGCTCTGCTCACCCGCTACAACCAGTACATTTGTGAAGTGGATTTGGAAGTGCTGGATCAGGCAGCACGTGACAAGGTCCTTGCTGACTACGACCAGATCTTGGACCTGGGGGATGTCATTGGTCAACGTGCTCGGGAAATATTGGAGAGCCGGACACCTGTCCAGGTCAAACCGGAGACCTCGGTTGTTTCAGGTCCCGGACTATTGAGTAGACTGCCTACTTTGGAACTGCCACATTTTGACGGTCGTCTGGACCACTGGTTAAGTTTCCAAAACCTGTTTGAAAGTTTGGTTGATGCACGCTCGGACCTCAGACCCGCCCAAAAGTTGGCCTATTTGTTGTCCGTCCTGGAAGGTGAGGCCCGAGCCTTGGTGCAGCATCTGTCTTTGACTGACTCAGCCTACCCTACCGCTGTGGAACTACTCACCCGGCGGTACCAAAATAAACGTTGTTTGGCTGACGTTCATATTGGATTGATTTTGGGGTTACCGGTCATTACTAGTTTGTCAGCATTGCGTACTGACCTGTTGAACCCGTTGGTGGCAGCGACCAACGCTTTAAAGCAATTGGACTTGCCGGTGGACCATTGGTCTTACCTTTTGGTGCACGTTGTGCTGCAACGGCTTCCTGCCGATTTGAGGGCTCGTTTCGAGCAAAAGTATGGTGGGGATAGTGTCACACATCTCCCCCCATTTGATGACCTCGTCCAATTTTTGGAGGATGAGTGTCGGTTTGTGGACAACTCTGGCGTTGCCACTGAGTCATGCCAGCCGTCTTCCCGGCCACGAGACCAGGGACGGACTAGGGCTCGCGGGCCTGTTGATGGTCGCCCCGCCGCTCGTTTTGCTGGCACCCAGAGTCGTCCTGGTTGTGAGTTTTGTAGGGACACGGGGCATGGCATGGCAACTTGCGCGGCCTTTTTGAAGTTGCACATGAGTGCCCGCCGCCGAATTGCCAAAGCACGCCGCATGTGCTTCTCTTGTTTGGGGGCTCACTTCCATAGGGACTGCCCCAACCCCCGCCCTTGTAGAATTTGTAGGGGGTCCCATTTGGACATATTGTGCGCTAACGCGAACCACGCTGGCAGACCAGCCTCTGATGAAGGTTCGCGTACGGGGGGGTACCATGGAGTTGGTCACCGGGCTTCTGCCTCGCCGGTTCAGAACCGGGGAGAGGCCTGCAATTTTGAGCGCCGCACTCCACCCCCCGCGCAAGTTGAACGGGAGCCGCGCGACCGCCATTTGGTCTCCCCGCGTAAAGGTGATTACGCAGTTGTTGCTGGGCAGCGCTGGCCAGACCAGCATCGCCTTCCCTCCCCTCCATTGGCGGAACGTCCCCGGTTGGAGTCACGCCCCCCGCCATTCAGGCATCCGGTGGGATATGCCCTTCCAGCGATGGCGCGTGGCTCGGGACACCGCGCGTACGAGGAATTTGAATTCCATCCTCGTCGGGAAAGACTTGAGCCTGGGTGCGGCGATCGGTCGCCGCCCAGGCATTGTTAGGACATTGGCGCCTGCCCCGCTAAGGTACCCCTCAGATCGACACGGTTTTGTTGCCAACGGCATCGGTCGGGTCTGGGGGCCCACGGGGGACTCTGTTGTGGTCCGTGTCATTTTGGACATGGGAGCCCAGGGTTGCCTTTTGTCTATTGTTTTGTTGTTTGTTTGTATTGTTTTGGGCAAAATTGTTTTCTTGAGCGCCTTTGGACTGCGGGACTTGGCTGGGACGAGCCAATTCGGGAAAACCTGTTGGAAGATTGGCTCCAATTTGTATCCGCACTCACTGCAGTCAACGAGGTCGTGTTACCCCGCGCTATCCTCCCCCCTGGGAGCTACACTGCTACCCTTGTTTGTGATGCGTCTTCGCACGGTTATGCAGCTGGTGTTTGTCTGCGCACCGTCTGCGCAACAGGCCAGGTGAATTTGTCACTGGTCTTGGCCAAGAGCAAGGTGGCCCCCATCCGGACGGCACTGACCATCCCTAAGTTGAATTGTCAGGGGCGGCGCGTCTTGTGCGTCTATTGAACCACGTTGCTCACACTTTGGGTGGAACTGTGGACATTCGGGTTTCTTACGCCTGGACGAACAGTCAAATTGTTTTGTGTTGGTTGAAGACGTCCGTCCACTCTTTGGAGATCTTTGTTGCGTACCGAGTGTCCCAGATTCAAAATTTGAAACGCCTTTGATTTGGAGGCACGTGCCTGGAGATTTGAATCCAGGCGCCGTGGCCTCACGCGGGTGCATGGCACCCCGCTTGTTTGCTTACCCGCTATGGTGGGGACCAGACTGGCTGACTCATCCCGAGGATGATTGGCCTCGATCGCCAGTCTTGATGTCGGGTCCTTTGCCCGGGCTCAAGGTGCTCGCTGTTGGAACGAAGGACCCTGATTTTTTGTTGAATCGATTTAGCTCCCTCGACAAATTGTTGAATTGTTGTTTGTTTGTTGTTGAATTGTTGGTGACTGATCGTCACATTATGAACTCGCATGCCGGTTGCAATGCGCTGTTGGCCATTCTGCAGCGAGAGTTTTGGATATTGTCGGGAGCCGTTATTAAGTTGAACCCCTTTTTGGACGATACGGGTCTTTTGTTGTTTGGTTGTTGACGGTTGAGTCACGCTAGCCTTCCTTATGGGGCCCGTCACCCCCTTTTGTTGCCTCAGGAGGGCCATTTGGTTGTTGTTGTTGTTTGATTGTTGTTGTTTGGTTGTTTTGTTGTTTGTTACTGTTTTGATCCGCCAGCCTGCCCCCATTGGGGGGGTATTTTTGAGGCCGCGGTGAAAGCGGCACAGGGACTCTGGCGCAGATTGTTGGGAGACACCGTTCTCACCTTTAAGGAGTTAGCTACGGTATTTTGCCGTTTTGAAGCTGTATTGAACTCGCGTCCATTGTGCCCGCTGTCTTCGGACCTGAACGTCTTGGAGGCCCTGACCTCGGGCCATTTTTTGATTTGCCAGCCACTTGTCGCCCTGCCGGAGCACCCTTTTGTCGATGTGAGCCAAAATTGGCTATCGCGGTTTCAGTTGGTGCAGCAGCTCGCTCAGAGTTTTGCAAGCGTTGGAGCTTGGAGTATTTGCACATCCTCCAGCAGCGCGTCAGGTGGACTGATAAAACGCAACCTTGTCGGGATTGCCAAGTGATTAGCGGACGGGAAGGCCCGTCCGGGGGGGATAGATGTTGCGTACCGTTTATTATCTGTGCGCCTAACGGAATGCGCGTGTAACGAAGTGACATCTGACTTGACAGTTTTGACGTTTGACACTCTCTCTTGTTTTGCCGCTAAAAGAAGCGTGGGTCGCCTGTTGAGTTCCGCGACGTTTTTGTTGAAATCAATCTCTTAACCGGTCGTTTTTGGTGGACAATGGACCATGACCCAGTTGTTTGAGTTAATAACCCCTATCTTGGTGTAATAACACGGGTTTTGGACATATTTTGGAGAAATAGTTTGAAGGTCATTCAAGTGACGCTATTGGGGAACGAGTGATTTGAAGACCGCATGCTGTGATTGCCTCAAGCCTAAGTTGAAGCGGAATCTTGCCAGAAGAATACTCGTAACGTCACCACACAATACACATACACTCACTTACACACAGAACTCCAGGTTGGCACCAGAGCAGTGTCCTTCAACCATGAGGTAAGTTGTTTTGTTGTATGGTAGGTGAGCTGTTCTCTTATATATTGTCTGCTCCGCGTACGGCGGACAGTACGCTAGCCACTCTTGTCTCTAGAGCCCCACGATTAGCACGCTTCCACTGCGCATTTAAAACCTTATGTGGGCCTAGTCTGGCAGCGTACAGTATATCTGCAGATACGGATCCGATTACGGTTATTTGGTGTCAAGATCCGCGAATACGGATCTTTCTTCTGCCTCGGATATCCGTGGATACGGATACGGATGTCCCGCACATACCTAGTACTTACACTATAGTAAAGTAGAGATAGGAATACGACCGTTTTTCAAAGTACGGGAATAGATGTTAAGGGTGTTGTGGTGCTACTAGAGGCAGACCTATTTCCAGCAGTGAAATATAATAGGCTAAGTTGATAGACAGGTAGTCCCACTGCCAACCTGTAGCTAAGCACGGTAAATGATTCCCAAAATATTTTTAGGGCTCCGTACCTCAAAAGGAAAAAACGGAACCCTTATAGGATCATTTTGCTGTCCGTCTGTCCGTCCGTCTGTCTGTCTGTCTGTCAAGACCCTTTACCTCGGGAAGGCGTAGAGGTATCGAGTTGAAATTAAAACGACATACTCAAACTTCTATGTATATTAACATAAAAAAGATGCGGCCATTTATGTCGCAAAAAACGTATATTTCGGCACTCTCAGGGAAATCAAAATTTATAGGGTATTTTCCGTTGACCTAGAACTATGAAATTTGGCAAGTACCGTCTTATATTACAAGTATTGGGAAATATCTGAAAACCATACATTTACTAAGGAAAAGTTAATAGAGAATGATGTTCGTCAGATAGCGATAGA
The DNA here is from genome assembly GCA_932294355.1 of Aporophyla lueneburgensis. Classification (NCBI taxonomy): domain Eukaryota; kingdom Metazoa; phylum Arthropoda; class Insecta; order Lepidoptera; family Noctuidae; genus Aporophyla; species Aporophyla lueneburgensis. The sequence goes on from OW028744.1 coordinate 10,459,883, forward strand.
GGCAGTGTCCAATATGCGCACAGTGGTATGCTTGGGCCGGGAGCAGATGTTCGTCCGAGAGTACGTGCGGCAGCTGGCGCCGGCACTCCGGGGCGCCAAGAGGGCCGCGCACTGCCGCGGGCTCGTCAACGGACTCTCGCGCTCCATCTTCAACTTCATCAATGCCAGTGCACTGACATATGGTGGACAACTCATTGTGGCCGAAGGCGTCCGCTACGAGGATATCTTAGTGTGAGTCCTACTACATAAGGGTTATAGGAACCAGATATTAGGAGATCAAAAATATTATTCGCCAAGAACATGTAGATAGCGTAAGTCGTGACTTCCCATTTTCTACTACAGTTACGGATCTACCCATGCATCTATTCTGTAGTTCTGAATCAATCCAAGATCCTTCGGCTGTTGACGAATTCAGAACACATAAAGCTCTTCGTCGGTGTTGCTTGTTTACAAGTGAACTAGATTTTTTCTGCGCCACCCCTGTTGAGTCATTAATCGGAGTTCTTTATAATACCACAAATGTTTATTTGCTACCAGAGGGTAGCATAAACATTTCTTGTTGTAACTCTCACAATATAATAACGAAATTTTGATAGGAGCTAATAAAAAATCTATTTCACCAGGACAACGCAATCGTTGCAAATGGCGTCGGGTCAAGCGCAGAACGCGTTCACGTTTGCCCCAGAGTTCCAGAAAGGAGTAAGTGCGGCTGGCAGGATTGTCGAACTGCTCAACTCCAAGCCACAGATATGTGATCCAATTGTACCGGTGATCACGAATTTTGTAAGTAATTTTGAATGTATTAGACTGGTTTTAGCGGTCATCCTGCATCCGGCTGCTGCGACCCACCCAAACCATCTTGAGCCTGACAGCGTTAAGGTCGCGAGATCTGTTTGAAAGAGTTAACGCGGCCCTGGCATATAAGCAACTGAAGGAACACGGGTGGGTTTTAGTCAGTAAGTCTGACACGCTCTCCCGCTCTGCCCAGATCGACAGACGTCATTTGATGATTTCCAACCCACAAAAAAAAGAAGCCTTCACAGTCTTCTTGCTTGGGTATTTTATACCTGCTTTTAGAATCCAGCGTCGAATTCTGCTCTGTCTTTTTACACCAAGAATTCTGCGTTGCATCCCTCTTTGGAAAACTCCAAGCGAAACTTTTGTGCCTAATAGGTGTCTCTTTTTAAATATTACTTCCTTTTTCGTAGCGATCAAAAGGTGAGGCGAGCTTAGAAGACGTTCAGTTCAAATATCCAACCAGACCGGACGTGCGCGTACTACGAGGTTTAGACCTGAAGGTACGTAGGACTTACTGAGTAGAGAGTTTCAGTTGGACTCTTTGATGATGTCATACGGCGTGAGGTAATGCGAGGCTTTACGAACTGTTAAGCACTATTGTTTATAAAATGTTAGATAACAAACAAAGGCGTACCACCCTCTGGTATTGCAGGTGTCCATAGACTCCAGTCTAGGGACCATAGTATAGCCTTTGATTTATAATCAAAGAGTATAAGCTGAATGACGCACTGCAACTCCCAAAGTCATAGCAGAAATGTGTCAGTCGTTTCGTAAACAAAACTTGACTCTATTTGTTACTTATGTCTATTATCATCAGCGGTACTCCGTACCTTTATTGAAACACAAAGCCCAGTTTGCCCATTGTCATTGCCACCCGATACTAGCGATTGACACTAATGGCAGCTCACTTGAAGCTAATCTTACCGAAAATCACGGTGAGATTTTACAGAATAGCACTACTGGGCAAAGTGATGATGACTAAGACGCATCCATCAGTTTACAAAACATGCACCTAAAACGTAAACTAATATTATAAAGAGAAAAGATTAGATTTTTTGTATGTGTATTCGTAATGGATAAAATCGAAAACAACAAAACCGATTTTAAAAATTCTTTCACTTATAGAAAGCTACATTATCACCAAGTAACAAAGGCTATACTTTATACCGAAAAAATGCACAGTTCCTGTGAGTCACGTTGACGAAGTCACGGGCGAAGTGCTAGTGATTTGTAAAATAATTGATTCTTGTTCTCGTTCTCTCTCTCGCAGCCTGAGACTTAAATGTCATTGGCTTCGGTGTAAATTGCAATGATTAACGTTCGCTCGTAAAATCCGACAACTACGTACAGTAACAGTCCTGTAGCTTTCATAGAAATGTTAACAGTAACATATTGTAGGTGGAGAGAGGCAAAACGATCGCGTTGGTCGGTCGCAGCGGCTGCGGCAAGAGCACCGTCACACAACTCTTGCAGAGATTCTACGACCCCAACATCGGAGATGTCGTTAGTAGATACTTAATTGATTTTTATATGAACTCATGAAGATTGACTGATTGTATCAATCTGTCAATCTTCCTTACGTCAAGCTGTTGGCCCGGCGTCATTAATGGATCTTTGACAGTAATTATGGGTCATCAGAAGCCCACAAGTCTGTCAAACAGTCTTACCAAGGGGTAACTTGTTACTCAGTAACTGAGTTGTGGAGATCAGATAGGCAGTCGCTTCATGTAAAACACTGGTATTCAGCTGAATCCGGCTAGACTGGAAGCCGAACCCAATTAAGTTGGGAAAAGGCTAGACAGATGATGATATACTGTGATGTAAAAGCATCTAGTGGTGGCAAGCTTTTTTTTTTCTGGATGGGAAATCATCAAATGACTTCTCCCGCTCTGGGCGGAGCGGGAGGGCGTGTCAGACTTTTACTGACTAAAACCCACCCGTGTTCCATCAGTTGCCCATGTGCCAGGGTTACGGTATCTCTTTCGAACAATCACGCGACCCCGGCAGGCATCGGTCCTAGCGGACCCCTTCAGCGCTGCTGACATCTCTTTGAGGCGCGCGTGCAACACTACGCGCCGTCGACCCGAGCTTGGTACTTACCGGGCGGCGAGCTACCCATTGCTCGCCGCCCGCAAGCTCGCGCCTACGGTGCATGGCCGGGAGTCCGCAATCGACCCCCGACGCAAGCTTTAGGCAAGCTTTAGGGGAGGCCTATGCTTGGAAGCAACTCAATCTTCGCGAAACTGGTGTCCACTAATGTAACTTAGTATGTAAGAAACATATATGTAAGATTTTTGAATAAAGGCTAATAATAAAAAAAAGCATCTAAACTTGAATTCAGAATGTTATTACTGTCAACTTATGGAATCATAAACTCAATATCATTCATGAAGAAGTTAGGTTCACATTCCATTTCAACCAAAATAGTAATCTACCTGCATAACTTTAGAGTCGATAGTCCAGTAACTGGCATTTAACCACATACGGAATCTAACCGCACGTGGGGGCCGCCGCGCCGCCGGGCGCCTTGATTTGTTTCTATTTTTAGCGTTTGGACGGCTACCCACTGCCGGGGCTATGGTTGTCGGACGCTCGCTCTAGCTTCGGGCTGGTATCGCAGGAGCCTGTTCTGTTCGACTACAGCATTGCGGAGAACATCTCGTATGGAGACCACGCGAATAGCCCTATGCCCGAAGATGTCGTTGAGGCGGCCAAACAGGCGAACATACATAATTTTATCGTGTCCTTACCGCAGGTGAGACTTGTAATTAGTGATATACCGGATATCCGTATCCGTATCCGTATTTCAAGAAATTCTATAGGTACATAGGTGATAAGGTAGCAAAGAAAAACGATTAAATTCCATGCAAAGTATTGTTTTTCCTCTTTAAATCAAATATTTAGTGACTAAACTATAAACAAAACAAAAGAAAGACCCGCGCAATGCCAGTCGAAATACGGGGCATGCCTTTTAAGTTTTGTCGTTTGAAGAAAAAAACACAACTAGAACCTTATAGTACTTTTTATTGTTTTTCAAAGTATTCACCACGTAGCTTAATACACTTTTCCATTCGCTCAAACCAGTTATTATAACATTTATTCCACTCTAAAGTGGGGTTGTTCGATATGGCTGACTTGAAAGCGTCGACTGCTTCTTCACCGGACTGGAACCTTTGTCCACGGAGACTTTTCTTAATTTTAGAAAATGTAAAGAAATCGTTAGGGCTTAGGTTAGGACTGTATGGAGGATGGTCAAGAATTTCTACCTTTTCCTGCTTCAAATACTCAATCGTTTGACGAGCGCTGTGTGAGCTTGCTTTGTCGTGGTGCAGGATGATGCGTCGCTTTGAGTTAGATTTTCGAAGTTCGGCGATGACTTGTGGTAAACAAACTGTGGTATACCACTCTGCGTTAACCGTTCTACGATCTTCAAGTGCAATAGTCGCAACATGGCCGGTTTTTCCAACGAACGTGGCCACCATCTTCTTTGAAGTGCTTCAAGAACGACCAACTTTAGTCGGCTTTGGCTCGTCTTGAAGGACCCAGATTGTAGATTGTTGTTTGGAATCAGGATCGTAGGCATAGATCCAAGATTCGTCACCACTGATAATGTCGTAGACGTGATTTGACTCTCCTCGGTTGAACCTTTGCAGAGTTTTCTTACACCATGTGACGCGAGCCACATTGTGATCGTCGGAAAGCAGATGCGGTATCCAACGGCAAACTAGCTTTCTCACACCAAGCGCTTCATGCAAGATCTTATTAATGGTTGTCCCTGAGATGCCTAATAGAGCCTCTATCTCTCGATATGTCACATGACGATCTTCGAGAATTAGTTGTCTCACAGCAATGATGTTATCTTCAGTGAAGGCGGATTTTGGGCGTCCTTCGCGAGATTTGTCACTAACACTAGTATGTCCACGCTGGAATTCTAAATATCAGCGTTCGACAGTCCGCAGATATGGGGCTTCATCACTGAACACAGATGTTAGCTCTTCAAAACACTGAAGCCGTGTCAGGCCTCTTCTAAAGTTGTAGAAAATTATTGCACGAACATTTTCCTTAGAAAGATTTATTTTCGTACGTAACCTGACAGATTCCATTCAAAATCAAAATCAAAATCAAAAGTCATTTATTCAAACTAGGCTGAGAGTCAGCACTTTTTGAACGTCAAAGTTACAAAAGACCGTCCCCCCAAAACGCCCACCCTTCGACACTTCCTAGTGCTTTAGCTGGGAAGAAGAAGTGGCGGAACAAACTCCCCAGCAGCACAGCTGTCTGTTAAGTTAGAAGAACTTGATTCTATACAATATTGTGTAAGTAATTAATATTATAAAACGAAACATACATTATTCACCATATGTCAGCTAGCACACGCCAATATACCAGCAACAAAACACTGAAAACTAAACTCAAGCTGAAATAAATAATAAAACAAAATCGTAAACAGAACTTAAAACGTAAATAAAGCCTCCAGACATAAAGGGCGTGCCCGCTTACATATTCAACGATGCAATCGACGCTGTGACTAAACAATAGTATTAATCCTATTACAGTGGTACCCAACTAATAAGGCGCGTCGTGAATCTTCGTTCGCGCAGAAAAGAAAGTATGGCCCCGAAGATTAACCAAAGAATGCATAAAACTTAAAATCAACCTTAGACCACTACTATAAGGTTCATAATACACTGCATCTGTTAATTCCGTCTCACTCGCAAGTCACGCCCCTCCGCACAGTTACACTTCGTGCCAATTTTATCGGCCCCCAGTTTTCATCAAATATATGTATACTAGCTTTTGCCAGCGGCTTCGCCCGCGTGGAGGTCGGAAATTATCCCGCGGGAACATACTACCGGGATAAAAAGTAGCCTATGTCCTTTCTCAGGCTCTAAACTATCTGTGTACCAAATTTCATTTAAATCGGTTCAGTAGTTTTAGCAGGAAAGCGAGACAGACAGACAGACAGACAGACAGACCGACAGACAGACAGACAGAGTTACTTTTGCATTTATAATATTATTAAGTATGGAGTATGGATTAGTATGGAAGTATGGAAGTATGGATTTAGTAAACAATCAAAAAAATTGTGTTGCTTCGGCCGATCGATCAATAATTTTCAAAAATCGATCTTTTAGAAATGTTGTATTCTTAGACTCCTGAGCTTCTTTCTTCATAAACTCGTGCACATTGAAAATTATTTCCCGAGCTTGACTTTTAAGTGGTTGCCCCCTTTTTAAAGAACTCATTTTAAATAATAAAAAGAAAACACTTTTGTTGTCACTACGTGTACTTTTGCCTGCTGCGCGTGCACTCATTGAGAAGTATGGCGGCTAGACATGGGTAGTTCGCGAACGATTGAAGGAAATGAAGTACTTCATTTCACAAAACAAACTTATCTTTCCTTCAGTAGTAATTCAAATGTGTCTCTACTTCATTTAGTTCAGTCTTTCTTTCACTCGCACCAACTCAGCAATCGTTTCGCTCGCATGCATGACTCGTACGTGTTCGTGTCACATCGCCGGCCGGTCGGCTGACGTCGGGCTGACGAGTGACGACGGCGCCTTGCTATGTGTGTGTCGCGCGTCTAGCTTACACACACATGGCAATACACATGACAATTAGTTTTTTTTTTATTCGTTTCATATTTCTTGGTCGACAGTCCTAAGCCTGTATAAAAGTATGAAGGAAAATCGAGATACGTATAAAAGTGAACTAAGTGAAGTGCATCATTCATAGTAATGTACCTATCACACTACGCGAGCTCAATATCTCATTGATTCGTTCAGATTTGCTGAACTATGAAGTACTGAACTAAATAAGTGGACTACTTCATTGAGTCAAAAGAGAGATACGTATAAAAGTGAACTAAGTGAAGTGCATCATTCATAGTAATGTATCACACTACGCGAGCTCTATATCTCATTGATTCGTTCAGATTTGCTGAACTAAATGAAGTACTGAACTAAATGAGTGGACTACTTCATTGAGTCAAAAGATATACTTCATTCATTTCTTTTCACTGACACATTTTGCGCATGTCTAATGGCGGCTAACTAACATGCCACGCGGCGCGCGCTAACATGGCGGTAGCTGTCGACCAATAGCGGTACAGGAAAACGAAGCGCGGTGCGTGGAGCGTGCCGATTGGTCAATATCATTTCCCGCGCTTTGAAAATTCATCTTCTGCGCAGGTACATCGGTAAGCCATATCAGTTGGGTATTACTGTACTTTCAACTGTTTTGAGATTCAAAATTTAAACACATTCTAATATAGAACAGTTCCAAATTCAAAATTGCCGGGAAATATGGAAACGACAGAACTTAAAAGGCATGCCTAGTATGTCCTTCAAGCAAAGCATTCATATTCTCGAACAAATTTGAATGGAGTTAAACCATTAAGTAAGTCATTGCAACACAACTCGTTTCTCAATGCAGTATCTAAGGTTGAACTTTTAATCCTATTCACTAACTTACAGTTCAATGCAAAATAATGATACCATTCTAAAACTAATAGTGTCGGGGTAGTGAACGATTTCGCGTAAAGAATGAATGATAAAAATGGTTTAAATTAACTAAAAGTTTAAAAAATAGTTTTTAGGTGTGGATTATAAGAATAATTAATAATTTTTAATAACAGTTATTTTCTTTTTTATTTTCTTCTGATAGAAACGAAACTAAATATAAAAATCATGTCATTTTGCTTATTTTTTTTACTATAGTTATTTTATTTCGTCTGACAGCCATAGACTGTACAACATTAATTTTTGTTTATGCGAAACCCGAAACACGGGTCTAGTATTTTTATGTAAAGAATCTATGAAAAAAATTTCAAAACTCTATGATTAATAATCACAAAGTTATAAGCTTGTTACGGTACCTGATTGTCCACGCAAAAACATAGGCAGCCTAGCGGAGGGCACCCGCGCCAGCCGCGCGCGCGGCTCTCACTCTCACTCATTGATAATAATTTGCCACAGTGATTGTTTATGTATTAGTTGGTGATAAACATTTTCCATCACGCTTGCAGGCTTTGGACTGTCGTAATGGTCAAGTGTAGGTAGATATTATTATGTACTTTATTCGTAAATGCAGTAGTAAGTGGTAAAATGTAATCAATGCCATTTGTTGCACCTTATGTCAACAACTTAAAGTTCAAAATGGATGAAAATTGTTAAACATCGCATTACTGAACCACAGCAGGCTGTAAACAAATAATAAATTTGTACCCTTGACTATCTTTGCGTGTTTAAAAATGTTAATCATCACTATCTACAATAATTGGCGTAATCACTATTTACAAACTGAAGCAACTGTTCGAAACTTTCTTTTATGCGCTGACGCACTGCCATGCCAGGGAAATGTTATCACCACAAACAGCTAGTTTACGTACCATCTCCGTGTAATGGACGTTTGAGTACGAGAAAGACATGATAATTTTAAAATCTAAACACTAGCCCCGGGGCCTCGGCGTGCGCGCGCTCTCGATCCCGTATTGTTGCGTGACGTGACTGATACGTGCACATCAATCTGTAGCATTCGGGCGACTGAAGGGGGGCGCCGTCGCGCGGTCCCGCGCCTACGCCGGCCGCGTACAGTACGCGGCCGTTATGAACTTTCGTGACCTGTGTGCAAACATATGATTGCGGATACCAACTTTTAAGCGTAATTAAATATTTTTGGGACAAAATATAACATGGTGTAAAAAATATTGGAACCGATTCAGTTACTGATTCTGAACAAACTATATTCAGGTTTCGCATATATACTAAAAATAATGTTGTATAAGGTGTATCTATTCATACACGAAATATTTTAAGGGGTACACCTGTAGGTGGTAAAGAAGCTATAGAAGCAAAAAGAAATTTTTTATCTAAGCGTTTTTGAATTTTCGTAATTATTATAATTTTAAAACTACTTGAGATGTTTTGCATAAAACCTTTACTCCAAATTCTATGAATGGCCCGCCTGACGCTGCGAGGGCGACGACTGGACGGCACGAGCATGGCCGCGGTGTCTTGGGCCGTAAAAAATAAGAAGGAGCCAGTATTTCCTATGTGCGTCAAATAATTTATAAACATTAAATTTAAAAAAAAAAACCCTTAGAAAAATTTTCTTTTCGTTGTTATAGCTTCTTTACCACCTACTGGTGTACCTCTTAAAATATTTCGTGTATGAATAGATACACCTTATATATCGATATAGTACACATCTTGTTTTAAGACAAGTTATTAAATTTAAATTACAAAGTTTGCATGTAAGTACATTATTTCAAGTTCATTCAATTTTATTCATTCTTGCACCACCTCACTATCTTTTTTTTGTCAAAACCTGGTATCCCTCCAATTGTCAAGTTAGTGAATAGGATTAAAAGTCCAACCTTAGTGTAAATTAATATGATTGCCGCGAGTTCGAATCTCTTGGCATTCTAATTTATACCTTACGGTACCGATACAAGAGTTACATTGCAGAACACCTGTAACTCTCTTTTTTAATAATTATGTCAACCAAGAAACATTGTTTAACCGGTCAAGTACCGTAATTACAGACACAATTAAAAAACGATTGTTTACATACCAAATGTGGTATCTCAGGGACTTAGAGGTTAAAACATGTTTATCCACACTAATATTATAAATGCAAAAGTAACTCTGTCTGTCTGTCTCGCTTTCCTGCTTAAACTACTGAACGGATTTAAACAAAATTTAGTACACAGATAGTTTAGAGCTTGAGAAAGGCCATAGACTACTTTTTAACCTGGTAGTACGTTCCCGCGGGATTTTTTCCGACCTCCACGCGGGCGAAGCCGCTGGCAAAAGCTAGTTTATTATAAACATGCTGGAGGAAAAGAACAGAAACACAAAAAAACAAGTTGGTGGAAAATATGCGTCACATCCACGCAAAACGGCTTATTAGTCGACTCGCACGAATGAACTTTCCCGCATTGGGCGAATTGTCACTAAATAATATAATTTGCTCTACACGTGACTCGCACTAAATTAATTTATTTGTAGGAAAATCGACAACTCAAGAAATTCATATTATTCAACTGGCACGGGCGAGTTAATTCGTGCGAGTCGACTAATAAGCCCGTAAAACGGCCATCACTCAGCATAATGCTACGGCCCTGTACGAAACAGAGCCCCAGCGCTGGTTTTCAGCGACAGTTGACGTTGACGAAATGAGTCAAATGGTAGAGCATACGATATGATTTATGAATTAATAACATTTTTTTCTAAGTAGCTTGTTAATCACGATGACACAGTTAATTAAATAAGCTTTTAATTGGCAGGGCTACGAGACAAACATCGGTTCAAAAGGCTTACAACTATCGGGCGGACAGAAGCAGAGGTTGGCAATAGCTCGCGCTCTTATAAGACGTCCCAAAATCCTGCTCCTAGACGAAGCGACTAGTGCTTTGGACACAGAAAGCGAAAAGGTCAGTGTAAGGCTGTATGGCTAGATAAATTTGAGAGGAAAATTTGTGAAATTTCGATCCCGTCCATCGGTTGTCATAATTTTCCTGCGTATATCCCATTTTATTTGGGGTGGGCGCAACATCTCGTCATCTCAGTAGTCACCCCCTTTCTAACCATAGCATCATTGAAACACTCCATACATCGTTTTTTTGGTTTTCTCCTACAATTATAGCTATCGACATTCACACTTAAAAATTTCCTCACGACATTTTCCTCATTTCTCCAAATCACGTTTCCATACCACGATAAACAATTTACCACTATTTCACAGTTACCGGTAGAAAGAATACGGTACGGTTGTAGCAAGTAAGAATGCCCCGAATATCGATTGAAAAGCGCGCGTATGCGACGTTGGCAGCGAAGTTTCACGTGTTCGTGTTCCATTTTCTAAAGATAGATTACAAAACACAGGTGGTGCAAGAAGCGTTGGACGCCGCGAAAGCCGGTCGCACATGCGTAACCATCGCCCACAGACTCAGCACGATCCGGGACGCCGACCTCATCTGTGTATTTGCTAAAGGACGGGTAGCCGAAGCGGGCACCCATCAACAACTACTGGAGACAAAGGGACTTTACTACGACCTACACGCTAGTGCCCATTAAAAGAAAAGCTTTTCGAACAGTTTGCTGTGGTTTTCTTTTAGACACCTTTCCTTTAGTAGTTAACTATAGAAATAGGAGATCAGACGGACGACTACATTGAATAAAAAAGTTTGTCATTATTATAATCAAAACACCTTTATTTCGACAATACATGCATTGTTTCTGCTACAATGTAGTGGATGTGAAATTATCTGAAACAAGGAGCACAAAGGTTAGATTCTCACAAAATTATTAAATGATTTGTTGTAAAGAATTCATTTTAGTCTTACTCAGTACTTTGTTTTTACTACTGCTAAATAACTGCTAGCTGTGCCCTGCGGATTCACTGGCATACAGCGCAAGGCGTACTGTATCGCTGTATCCTTAGAGAATAACACTGCTATTCGATGAAGTGCAATTTACGACGTGACTTCATCTTCAGGATTGAGTGCTTATTTAAATGGACAAAGGAAATAGGCATACATACTCGAACAGTAGATAAACGCATGAGCAATGCAAGAAATGTTATGCATGTAAGATAGATATGTACCTACTGAACACAACACACACACACACACACCCTCACACACACACACACACACCCACACCCACGCACGCACGCACGCACACACACACACACATACATACACACCCACACCCACGCACAAACGCACGCACGCACACACGCACACACATACTTAAATTATTAACAAATGCGTGCACTGACTACATTTTATAATTCGGGCTCGCTCGCTCCCTATATCCCTATCAAAAGCAATAGGACGTTCATACAAGTGGCCGCAGTGAGTGCGCGGGCGTCAAGCGGCAAACAACGCGGAGCGCGGGTATCTCAATTCATTCCGAGCTAACCGCGCGCGTTTGCAACATGGCGTCTTCTGATTTGAATATTGAAGAATTTATAAGCGCAATTCAAGCACGACCTGCACTTTGGATGTCAAAACATAAGCAATATAAAAACAAAAAAGTTATTTCAAGACTGTAAAATGAAATCACAATTTTCTGGGCATAAATGTACCTATATATTTTTTTATTTAAAGAAACGTAGGGACTTTTACAATGTAGGATTAAAAATTATTATGTGCGTGTGAACTGAGGGACCACACTGAGAATTCGCGAAATGAAAATCCTAGGATTTAGTAGTAGACCTAAAACAATTGTAGAACGAATCTGTGAATTTGTAAACAAATATATTAAAAACTACGACCCATAAAGTGTGGTCCCTCAGTTCTCACAGACGTTCAGCCAGATCTCGGAAAGTATCTTCAAAATGAAGGTTTTGTGAATACAGACATTTAGTAAAGAATTTGTAAAGATATTTACTAAATAACAGACCACAAAGCATTAAAGATAAAAAAAATATAACGACTGAACTGTGGTCCCTCAGTCCACATAACAAAAGATAAATATTTTAGTGAATATTACTGAATAAAATTAATAAAACCGTTATTTTTCTACATAAAGTTTTAGTAAAAGTCTTACAATATTTTGTAAAAAAGAAATAGGGCAAAAATATCGAAGCATTTTGAAGATAGCGGTGATTAAAACTGGTCCCTCAATCCTCTCCTCCACTGACATTATGTGCGTGTGCTAGCTGCTCGACGAGAGAAATATCAGAAAGCCTAGTGTACTTAACTTTTAGTAATATGTTTCTACTAAATAATAGGTATATAAAATTGTGTATTTCTTACCTCTTAGCTGAGATAATATGATTTTTTTAATCCTATGAAAATAGATAGAGCAGTGTGACCACACAATAAAACAAAATGTAGACAGTACTTTTATACTTCATTTAATATATCATTATTTAGACAAAACGGAAACAAGGTTGTACGGTTAATTTAATGCTATATTGCATGGCTTATATGTATTTAATAAAAATCCGGCCAAGTGCGAGTCGGACTCGCGCACCGAGGGTTCCGTACAAACCTGTAGGTATTCTCGGTTTATACATAAGGTTATGTTTATGATTTTTTTTTTAAATATTTGAGTTGATTGAATGAAAGGTAAATTGCGGTTTACGATTTATGACGTATTATAAAAAACTACTTACTACGTCTCGTTCAAACCAATTTTTGGTGTAAGTTTACATGGTTATGTTCATCATATATTTATTTTAGTTTTATCATTCTCTTATTTTAGAAGTTACGGGGGGAGGACACACATTTGACCACTTTGGAAGTGTCTCTCTTATATCATTTTTCTAAAGTGAATAGTTTGTATTCACTTTAGAAAAATGATATAAGAAACCTCAATACCATTTTTGTAGACCTATTCATAGATACCCCACATGAATGGGTTTGATAAAAAAAAAATGAGTTTCAGTTCTAAATATGGGGAACATCAAAATTTATTGTTTTTTTTCTATTTTAGTGTGAAAATTTTAATGCGGTTCACAGAATACATCTACTTACCAAGTTACAACAACATAGCTCTTATAGTTTCGAAAAAAGTGGCTGTGTAATACGGACGGACAGATAGACAGACATGACGAATCTACAAGGGTTCCGTTTTTTGCTATTTGGCAACGGAACCCTAAAAAGTAGATTACAAAATTAACTAATCACTTATTACAATACTTTTGTCAGAACTTACAATAATTTTGAAATAATGATCATCATAGCAAAAGAAATTCGTTCAGAAAACAGTGTCATCGGTAAATAAAGGAAGATTATGTAGTTCTAGTTCTAGTCGGTTGTTTTTTTTTTCTAAAAAGTTTTTATTTTTTAACTTTTTTGTTGTGGTAGATACTCCGCACTAATCTAATCGCGTAATTCGTTCATGTTTCGCGCAAATACGTAATGCAAATTTAAGACTTATATGGTTTTCACATAGACCCCATTGTCCAAATGGAAACAAATTAAAAGGGGACCATTAGGGAAACACCAGCTTTCAAAAAAAGAATCATCAAAATCGGTTCACCCAGTCAAAAGTCATGAGGTAACAAACATAAAAAAAAACACAGTCGAATTGATAACCTCCTCCTTTTTTTGAAGTCGGTTAAAAACCTACAAAATCATGGGCGCATCTGAATTCATTCCAGCATTAATTCCAGGTGGTCTTGGCCATTACCGATGTCACTGTTTTAAGAATGAGGGTTTCTTTTGCTATGATGATCAACATCTCAAACTTATTGAAAGTACTGACGAACAAATATACTTACATTCATTAAGCTACATCCAAATGTCCTTAACCAGTCAATTACCGTAATTACAGACACAATTAAAAAACGATTGTGTGTATACCAAATGTGGTATCTCAGGGATTTATAATAAGTGATTAGTTAATTTTGTAATCTACTTTTTATTAAATACACATAAGCCATGTAATATAGCATTAAATTAACCGTACAACCTTGTTTTCGTTTCGTCTAAATAATGATATATTAAATGAAGTATAAAAGTACTGTCTACATTTTGTTTTATTGTGTGGTCACACTGCTCTATCTATTTTCATAGGATTAAAAAAATCATATTATCTCAGCTAAGAGGTAAGAAATACACAATTTTATATACCTATTATTTAGTAGAAACATATTACTAAAAGTTAAGTACACTAGACTTTCTGATATTCCTCTCGTCGAGCAGCTAGCACACGCACATATGTCAGATTGAGGGACCAGTTTTAATCACCGCTATCTTCAAAATGCTTCGATATTTTTGCCCTATTTCTTTTTTACAAAATATTGTAAGACTTTTACTAAAACTTTATGTAGAAAAATAACGGTTTTATTAATTTTATTCAGTAATATTCACTAAAATATTTATCTTTGTTATGTGGACTGAGGGACCACAGTTCAGTCGTTATATTTTTTTTTATCTTTAGTGCTTTGTGGTCTGTTATTTAGTAAATATCTTTACAAATTCTTTACTAAATGTCTGTATTCACAAAACCTTCATTTTGAAGATACTTTCCGAGATCTGGCTGAACGTCTGTGAGAACTGAGGGACCACACTTTATGGGTCGTAGTTTTTAATATATTTGCTTACAAATTCCCAGATTCGTTCTACAATTGTTTCAAGTCTACTACTAAATCCTAGAATTTTCATTTCGCGAATTCTCAGTGTGGTCCCTCAGTTCACACGCACATGGTGAACCGCCCTAATCCTACAATCTTACTATCCTACATATTAGCACAATTGTGACTTTTTTTTAAAATGTTTGTTACTTAATCACACAAAAACGGCGCAACAGCTTGAGATGAAATTAGGCACACACATAGTTTATAACCTAGCTTAACACAGTATACTTTCCATCCCATTAGTACGTCCCCGTGGTATAACTTTCAAACTTCACGTAATCGCAGCCGCTGGCAAAAGCTAGTTTCCAATAAACAATAAAGTGGTTCTTTCAACGAATGTTTCAGTAAAGGATGGGGCTTATCGCCGCAATTCTCGTCAACTTGATTGGTGGTGCCGTGATCTACGGCACAGGAGGCCTGCTGCTGCCGATCGTGCGCCTTTGCTGGGCTTCGGCAGCGCTGGCATCGCTGCAGGCTCGGCCGCGGCCGCCGCACAGGTAGTAGGCAACGTAGTCGCCGGGTCCATCATATCGCAGCTTACTGCTGCTGCGATGGTTGCCCCTACACCGTAAGTTTCTAAATTTCTTTTATAACACTTGAACCTACTCAGCTGTAGACATATTTGCTTTACACCAGTGCAGCTGTGTTAATTTCCGCACATGGGTGTGCAAGTAGTGATTTTTAGGGTTCCGTTGCCAAATGGAAAAAAACTATTAATGGATAGGTCTTCAAAAATTGGTTTCTACTACCATTTTTTTCTAAACTGAATAGTTTGTGCGAGACACACTTCCAAAGTGGTAAAATGTGTGTCGTCGCCCCCCCCCCCCCCCCGTAACTTCTAAAATAAGAGAATGATAAAACTAAAAAAAATATATGATGTACCATGTAAACTTCCACCGAAAATTGGTTTGAACGAGATCTAGTAAGTAGTTTTTTTTAATAAGTCATAAATCGTAAACCACAATTTACCTTTCATCCAGTCAACTCAAATATAAAAATTAAAAAAAAAACATTTAATTTCATAAACATAAACCTTATGCAGCATAAACCGTGAATATCTACAGGTTTGTACGGAACCCTCGGTGCGCGAGTCCGACTCGCACTTGGCCGGTTTTTTCTTTTAAGTTATTTATGTGTACGGCGAAGCAAATATGAGAGTTATTGATTTTGACCGGTATGTGGGTAGATATATTCATGTATTCTCTCATTTCTCTCTAAACTACTTTTCATGATTTGATAAATGGAAACGTCTTAAACATGCGCTGGTTTATAGATATATGTGACTTCACATTAAATGCCCCTACTCTAACAAAGCAATACATTCTGACAGTAAGCGATCCTAAGCATAAGGGCTGTTTGCTTATACCGTGACTCTGACATATGGGTAACTGAAGGAACACGGGTGGGTTATAAATCAGTAAAAGTCTGACACACCCTCCCGCTCCGCCCAGAGCGGGAGAAGTCATTTGATGATTTCCCATCCAGTAAAAAAAAATAAAAAATAAAAAGGGCTGTTTGCTTACAGATGAAAATAGTTTCTCGGTTCATACTTTTTAGGGCGTGATTTTTCTGTAGTCGGGTTTTAGTTTTTGAACTCACTTTTTTCTTAACGGTCGGCGTTTCTCATCTGACTACTCTAAGTGCGTGGCCACACTGAACACGCGGGTGCGGGGACGCGCGCGTCTTCACTTGTCCGCAATAAACATGCGGCTCGTCCGAGTGGCATTTGACTACATAATAGAAAACATAGAAAATTGTCTTTTAAAAAAGAATACCAACTTTCGCCGAAGCATCCCACCTATTGAGATATTTTGTCTGTATTTATGGGAAAATAGAAGTTGAAAATAATTTATGTGCGTGTGAACTGAGGGACCACACTGAGAATTCGCGAAATGAAAATTCTAGGATTTAGTAGTAGACTTGAAACAATTGTAGAACGAATCTGGGAATTTGTAAGCAAATATATTAAAAACTACGACCCATAAAGTGTGGTCCCTCAGTTCTCACAGACGTTCAGCCAGATCTCGGAAAGTATCTTCAAAATGAAGGTTTTGTGAATACAGACATTTAGTAAAGAATTTGTAAAGATATTTACTAAATAACAGACCACAAAGCACTAAAGATAAAAAAAAATATAACGACTGAACTGTGGTCCCTCAGTCCACATAACAAAGATAAATATTTTAGTGAATATTACTGAATAAAATTAATAAAACCGTTATTTTTCTACATAAAGTTTTAGTAAAAGTCTTACAATATTTTGTAAAAAAGAAATAGGGCAAAAATATCGAAGCATTTTGAAGATAGCGGTGATTAAAACTGGTCCCTCAATCTGACATATGTGCGTGTGCTAGCTGCTCGACGAGAGGAATATCAGAAAGTCTAGTGTACTTAACTTTTAGTAATATGTTTCTACTAAATAATAGGTATATAAAATTGTGTATTTCTTACCTCTTAGCTGAGATAATATGATTTTTTTAATCCTATGAAAATAGATAGAGCAGTGTGACCACACAATAAAACAAAATGTAGACAGTACTTTTATACTTCATTTAATATATCATTATTTAGACGAAACGAAAACAAGGTTGTACGGTTAATTTAATGCTATATTACATGGCTTATGTGTATTTAATAAAAAGTAGATTACAAAATTAACTAATCACTTATTATAAATCCCTGAGATACCACATTTGGTATACACACAATCGTTTTTTAATTGTGTCTGTAATTACGGTAATTGACTGGTTAAGGACATTTGGATGTAGCTTAATGAATGTAAGTATATTTGTTCGTCAGTACTTTCAATAAGTTTGAGATGTTGATCATCATAGCAAAAGAAACCCTCATTCTTAAAACAGTGACATCGGTAATGGCCAAGACCACCTGGAATTAATGCTGGAATGAATTCAGATGCGCCCATGATTTTGTAGGTTTTTAACCGACTTCAAAAAAAGGAGGAGGTTATCAATTCGACTGTGTTTTTTTTTATGTTTGTTACCTCATGACTTTTGACTGGGTGAACCGATTTTGATGATTCTTTTTTTGAAAGCTGGTGTTTCCCTAATGGTCCCCTTTTAATTTGTTTCCATTTGGACAATGGGGTCTATGTGAAAACCATATAAGTCTTAAATTTGCATTACGTATTTGCGCGAAACATGAACGAATTACGCGATTAGATTAGTGCGGAGTATCTACCACAACAAAAAAGTTAAAAAATAAAAACTTTTTAGAAAAAAAAAACAACCGACTAGAACTAGAACTACATAATCTTCCTTTATTTACCGATGACACTGTTTTCTGAACGAATTTCTTTTGCTATGATGATCATTATTTCAAAATTATTGTAAGTTCTGACAAAAGTATTGTAATAAGTGATTAGTTAATTTTGTAATCTACTTTTTAGGGTTCCGTTGCCAAATAGCAAAAAACGGAACCCTTGTAGATTCGTCATGTCTGTCTATCTGTCCGTCCGTATTACACAGCCACTTTTTTCGAAACTATAAGAGCTATGTTGTTGTAACTTGGTAAGTAGATGTATTCTGTGAACCGCATTAAAATTTTCACACTAAAATAGAAAAAAAACAATAAATTTTGATGTTCCCCATATTTAGAACTGAAACTCATTTTTTTTTTATCAAACCCATTCATGTGGGGTATCTATGAATAGGTCTACAAAAATGGTATTGAGGTTTCTTATATCATTTTTCTAAAGTGAATACAAACTATTCACTTTAGAAAAATGATATAAGAGAGACACTTCCAAAGTGGTCAAATGTGTGTCCTCCCCCCGTAACTTCTAAAATAAGAGAATGATAAAACTAAAATAAATATATGATGAACATAACCATGTAAACTTACACCAAAAATTGGTTTGAACGAGACGTAGTAAGTAGTTTTTTATAATACGTCATAAATCGTAAACCGCAATTTACCTTTCATTCAATCAACTCAAATATTTAAAAAAAAAATCATAAACATAACCTTATGTATAAACCGAGAATACCTACAGGTTTGTACGGAACCCTCGGTGCGCGAGTCCGACTCGCACTTGGCCGGATTTTTATTAAATACATATAAGCCATGCAATATAGCATTAAATTAACCGTACAACCTTGTTTCCGTTTTGTCTAAATAATGATATATTAAATGAAGTATAAAAGTACTGTCTACATTTTGTTTTATTGTGTGGTCACACTGCTCTATCTATTTTCATAGGATTAAAAAAATCATATTATCTCAGCTAAGAGGTAAGAAATACACAATTTTATATACCTATTATTTAGTAGAAACATATTACTAAAAGTTAAGTACACTAGGCTTTCTGATATTTCTCTCGTCGAGCAGCTAGCACACGCACATAATGTCAGTGGAGGAGAGGATTGAGGGACCAGTTTTAATCACCGCTATCTTCAAAATGCTTCGATATTTTTGCCCTATTTCTTTTTTACAAAATATTGTAAGACTTTTACTAAAACTTTATGTAGAAAAATAACGGTTTTATTAATTTTATTCAGTAATATTCACTAAAATATTTATCTTTTGTTATGTGGACTGAGGGACCACAGTTCAGTCGTTATATTTTTTTTATCTTTAATGCTTTGTGGTCTGTTATTTAGTAAATATCTTTACAAATTCTTTACTAAATGTCTGTATTCACAAAACCTTCATTTTGAAGATACTTTCCGAGATCTGGCTGAACGTCTGTGAGAACTGAGGGACCACACTTTATGGGTCGTAGTTTTTAATATATTTGTTTACAAATTCACAGATTCGTTCTACAATTGTTTTAGGTCTACTACTAAATCCTAGGATTTTCATTTCGCGAATTCTCAGTGTGGTCCCTCAGTTCACACGCACATCGGTTCACCCACTGAAGATGCGTCCCGCCGGCCGCGGTGCGCGGAGCGACGTATAACGCACGGGGCGCCTTCCCGCGCATTTCCGGGTCGGCAGTGTGTTATGCTAGGCGTGATTTCTATTGTTTCTATATAAATTGAGATACTTGCATACAATGGTAAAATCTGCCATCCCGCGCTACGCGACGGGGCGCGGTGCAGTGGGTGGAGCGCCTTAAGTCGTTGTTTTAAACTTCGCATTGGATTTTAATACGGGTTTCAACATCATCTAGAGAATTTGTTCGGGAAAGTATAAAGCATTATATTTAACTTGAATATAATAAAGAGATCTTCATCTTTTGTCAAGTATTAAAAATCGTACGAAGCAGGGCAGGTCGCTTCTAACTATAGTATACTTATCTATACAATATCTTTAAATTGGTAGTCTGAATATAAAAAAAAAACAATTGCGTTAGTTGGGGCACACAATCTATATTGTTAGTTGTACATTATCTCTTCATAACTTTGTTTATAATAGATCCACCTTATTGTAATGCGTTAAAAACATACCTGTATCTGATAAATTAATTATTATCTTCCAATTTAATTAATTTACCAGATACAACAGGGAGCGACAATACATTCAATGAGGTCATCTATTAATAAGGAGTATGCATTCCTCAACATCCACCCCTGTTGATAATGCCAGCCATCTTCTTTAGCATTTCAAGTCTGGGCCCATACAACGGTTTTGTAAGCATGTCAGCTATCTGTCTGGTTGCTGCCACATGGCAGATTGTCATGCTTCCATCTTGTATGCATTCTCTGACGAAGAAAGATCTTATCCTGACGTGTTTTGTCTTCTGATGAAATTCTGTAGGATTTTTCGCCAGCTTTATTGCACTTTCATTGTCAACACCTAAAGTAGCAGGGCAGTTAGCACCAGTAAGATCTTTTAATATCTTCTGTAACCATATAATCTCTCTGGCAGCTTCACTCGCTGCTACTATTTCTGCCTCTGTCGAGGATATTGCAACGGTGCTCTGCCGTTTGCTATACCAGGAAACAGCACCTCCAGCATATGTACAGAGAATGCCTGATGTAGATCGCGCAGTTTCCATATCACCACCATGATCTGCATCGCTATAGCATTCCAAACTATGAACATTATCTGTCTTGTAACGTATACCTTCGTCCATAGTTCCTTTTAGGTATCGCATTATTCTTTTTACGTTCAGGATGTTCTCTTTTGTTGGTTTCTCTAAATTTCGCGACGAAACGCTTACTGCATAGGCAATATCAGGCCTTGTGCTTGTCATCAAATAGGACAAGGCACCAACAGCTTCACGGTAGGGAAATGTCGTGGTATTTCCTTCCTCAGCCTGAGCATTATTTGCCTTTAAAATTGGTGTTGTCACTGGCTTGCACTCGTCCATGCCAAATCTCTCCAATAAGCGAGTGACGTACGCTTTCTGATGCAGCAAAACGGAACCATCAGAGTACCTCTTTATCTCCATTCCTAGAAAGTAACTTGCGGGTTTTACTGTTATCTTGAAATGTGCTTTCAATTCATTCAAGAAACAATTAGCCATTCTTTCGCTGGTATATGCCAATAGACCGTCATCAACATACAGGGCCAGAATAATTTTCTCCGTTCCTTGTCTTCTTACAAACAAACAGGGGTCAGAGTTACTCTGTTTGAATCCTGCCTTTACGATGTAGTCTGTGATGCATCTGTTCCAGCAGAGTGGGGCTTGCTTTAGTCCATACAAGCTCTTCTTTAATTTGAAGACATACCTCTCGTCAGCATAACCTTCAGGCGGTTTCATGTAAATCTCTTCGTCTAACGTACCATAAAGGAAGGCTATAGACACATCGAATTGTGATAGTTTCAGTTTCTCCTTGGTAGCTACGCTCAAGACGGCTCTTATCGTGCTGCTCCTAGCAACTGGACTAAAAGTTTCATGGAAATCAATATCTTTCTTCTGCGAATATCCCTTTATCACTAGCCGAGCCTTGTATTTATCAATAGAGCCATCCGGATTAGTCTTTATTTTGAAAATCCACTTGCATGGTATGGCTTTTCGACCTTTTGGTAGTTCGACTAGTTCCCATGTTTCGTTATCTCTTAACGAGTTTATTTCGCTCTCGATAGCCTTTGTCCACTTTTCTTTGTCTTTACATGATGTTGCCTGCTTATAGGTTTGCGGCTCGTATAAATTGTTGGCTTCTAGAGCCATAATATGTTCATTAAACCTTACAGGAGGTTTTATGTTTGCTCTATCTCTGAGAACCATGCGGTTTTCATGAGAATTGTTTTCTTCAGCTAGGTTTTCGTTTTCTTCTTCAGAAGGCAAGGACTCGAAATTTGATTCATTCATATCATCTACAACTTCTTCATTGGTTTCGATATGTGCCCTTGATAAAGCAGGTCTTGAAATAATTTCGATTTCATCCTCTGAAACATGTCGTTCTCCAATCTCTCTATTAACATTAATTTCATGTTCATTCTCGAGACTTGGGAAATTATGATTGAAGTTCCTCTGAAGAACAGGAGTCGACTCTTTCGGTTTAGATACATCCTCTTTTGATTTTTCCAGTAACGGTACCTCTTCGAAAGTCACATCTCTGGATCTAATCAATTTTAATGCTTCTTTGTCCCAGATCCTATAGCCTTCATCTCCTTCATAACCAATGAGTATCCCCTTTTTAGCTTTCTTGTGCAGCTTCTTGCGACTAGCTTTAGGAATATGGGCATAGCAGGTGCAACCAAGGATTCTAAGATGTTTGATCGCTGGCTTCTGTCCGTACCACAACTCATGTGGAGACTTGCTTGGCACGTTCGTTGGCCCTGTGCGATTCAACACGTAGACTGTCGCATTTACTATCTCTGCCCACAACTCATCAGGAATTTTATCATGTGCATGCATGATGGCACGTGCGGCTTCTACTACCGTCCGATTTTCACGCTCTACGCAACCTGCTTGCTCTGGGGTGTGGGGCATTGTGAATCTTTGCTTAATTCCGTTTTCAGTTATGATATTTTTGAATTCTGCGCTAACAAATTCTCCTCCGTTGTCACTTAACAATTCTTTAATTACATGTCCTGTTGCTTTAACTTGATTTAAGAAGATATTTAGTTTTGAAGCTGCTTCAGACTTTTGTCGAAGAAAGTAAATGTGACGATAACGTGTGAAGTCGTCCTTGAACAGAATGTAATATCGAAACTCTGAAATCGAATATGGAAATGGTCCGCATAAATCTGTATGGATTAGTTCTCCAGATTTAGTGGCTCTAACCCTTGTTCCAAATGAACGCCTGTGCGCCTTTCCATAGACACAGCCTTCACAAATGTCGGATTGGTTGTTATCCATTTTTAACCCTAGTTCTTTTTCGATCACCTGACGAACATGTCTTTTGTTCTGATGTACTAGCCTTTCATGGTATACTTGTAAAGGGTTTGTCAGTAGTTGATTGACTTCCTGATTTTTAGGCGCGACACATTTCAACTCCAGCTTGAATAGTCCCCCTTTAATCGATCTAGTTCCAATTACTTTTGCTTCTCCATTTACTTTTACTACACACTGCTTAGGTCTAGACTCGAACGTACTTGTGATCAAGTTATCATGCACAGATAGTACTGAGAATAAGTTTCTTTTAATCTTTGGGACATACCAAACGTCTTTCAAAAGTATTTGCTCAACTTTTCCATTAACGATGGCTTCAGCTCTAATGTTGCCTATACCAATGGCTTCAATGGTTTCTCCGTTCGCCACAGTAACCGTATGTGTTCCTTTGAAGTGCTCGAAGCTCTCGAAGAAGTCACCTCTGTTAGTAACATGGCTTGACGCTCCGTTATCGACGTACCAGTTAACTTTATCCATCGGCAATCCATCCTCTATGGCTAACACATTCATGTTTACATTCACATTTGGGTTTTGTTTAGCGTTTGACGGTTTTGGCGGTCTACCATCTTTTATCCATTTTTGGCATTTTCGCACAACATGCCCAGCTTCTCCACAATAATTACATTTGAAAACTGTTTTCTTTGTCTTCTTCTGTGTCTTCACGGCTAATACTTCCTCGGTATTCTCCGTTTCTTCTTTAGCAGTCAATGCTTTTTCAAAAGCACTCAGGTGCGATGTCAGATTCTCCACTGTCCGATCCTTTTTTGTTATTAAAAGCCAGCTTGACTTGAAAGCAAAATAATCTCGTGGTAAAGTTCCAAGTATCTTACAAATCAGTAATATCTCAGGCAGATTTGTGTCGATTTGGCTATTCAGCTCGTGCCAAATATTCTTCAAAGCAGATATGTGCTTCCTTATGTCATGTTCAGGATCTTTTTTATAATCAAAAAACTTCAGACAGAGATCGTAACTTTTGTCTTCGCTACTTCCACTGTATAGGCGTTCTAGTTCGTCCCATACCTCTTTTGCGCTTTTGTAACGCATGACTTGCTCCAGTAACTCGTCTGTCATATTCGTTGTCATCAGAGTCAATACTATGCAATCAATCTTTACAAATTGTTGTAAATCGTTCTCATATTTTACTTTGGCAGCAGCATCAGCAGTCTTTGCTAGTTCTCCGGGCTTGATTATTTTTCCTTCCAAAATTTGTTCAGCTCCAGGAATGGCTCTGCACACTGTTTCGATTCTATATCTCCAGTGCTTGTAGTTGTTCCCATTTAGGTGCATTATTTGTACCTTTGAGGCTTCAGCTACAGCCTTATCCATTTTCGATGGATTTTTCTAGGTACACTTTCTCGCAACTTTAAATCTCTGCACAACTTCTATCCTAACCACGCTCTGCTACCATGTTAAAGTTATGTGGAGATTATAGAAAAACAGGTAATAAGAGAAACGATAAAATAAAAGTATAATGATGTTAACAGAATAATACGAGTAACTTCTTTTTTATCAACAGTAAGTATTGCTAAGCAACACAACCATAAAGTATTAATAAGGAGTATGCATTCCTCAACATCATCTAGACTAGAAGCTAAGTAGTATACAGTAGATAGGTAGGTAAAAGCTTTAATATAGATAAAAAGTGCATCTGCTGTGTACCTGCATAATAATATCCCAACCTAAGTACCTATATGAATTTCATATTATGTGGTTAAACTTGTAATTTAATTCATAATTAATGTTACTCAATCCAATAGAGAAAACAAACTTTTCTAAAAATAATCTAAACTCACCACGCTCAACACACTCACGTTCCGATTTTGAATTCCGAATTCTGTTTTCAAACCTAAGAGGAATGTTTTGGTGCTGAATGAAAATACGTTTTCATTTTATACGCAGTCTAAAATGGTGATAGGTTACTGTTAGGTACGCCATTTTAAAATAAATAATGTAAGTTATTAGCGAATTGGTTGTTCTTTTGAGGGTTTTAAAATCAATATTTATTTTTTATTGAGAGATAGACTTATTCCTTGTCTAAGCAACGTTGCGTGGTAATGAATTAAGAAGAATAAAACTTACCGTTTGTAACGAATTTGAATAATCACTCACTGAACGAACTGCAAAATGCACTGAAGCTCGTCCCTGCCTTCGAGCTCTTATATAGACTTCAACAGACCGATGACTAAGATACTAAGTGACTAAAAACTCAATACTCGCCAACACTGCACTGCGCACTGAAACACATGAGTGCCTGCCAAATGGGGAATCCCCTAGTAAAAACGTAGGTATTAGTTCACTCTACCAGCAGGTATACCTATAGCTAAAAACAGGGTTCCGCATTCTTTCAAAAAGGTTTTGTAGTACGAGCGGAACGTTACCAGACGTGTTTACCCGACTACGGTGAACCAGTTAAAGGAGGGTTATGATTTTGACCGGTAGGTACGTTTTTTGTAGGTATGTATGTGTGTTCATCTGTTCCCTTATAACTTATAAACTACATATCGTAATATGACAAATGAGGTATCATTGGAAGCGCACTAATTATCCGCTGTAGGCCAGTTATAGGCTATGTGACGTCATATTAAAATCAATATTGCGACCACTAGCGGTAAAAATGATGCTGTGTTGGATATCAACTGAAAGGGCTTAATTCGCATATTTCAAATTATTCATTATCATGGACGATGGTATATACACGTTAAAATTATGAAAAAATTATAACCTCAAAATAATTTAAATAAAAAACTAGTTCAAAAACGAATACCTGACTAGTAAAAACTACTCTTAATATTGTAGTATAAAACAATTTCGGATGTGAATATTTTCTTGTTTTATACTTTTTAAAACGTAATCTTTTAGTAGTCGGGAATTAGTTTTGAACTACTTTTTTTTAACCTAATTGTGACAACGTTCAAATTATATAAGACTAGCTTCTGCAAGCGACTTCGTCCGCGTCCAATTTTCGCTCACCTTCCCGTCGCATCGAATTGCCTGCCAGTTTTCGTCAATTTTTCGTTTGCTGCTCCGCTTCTTTTGAACGTAGCGTGATGTTATGTAGCCTATAGCCTTTCTCAATAAATGGGCTACCAAGTTCAAAAATGATTTTTCAGTTCCGATTTTCAAATCCTGAGATTAGCGCGTTCAAACAAACAAACTCTTCAGCTTTATCATATTATAGTATAATAGTATAGATTTGTTTTTAAGTTAGATAACGTCACTTATTGTAAGATCTTCATAAAAAGAATCTGCATTTAAACTATAATCTGTTTTATTAATTAAAACAATTATACAAGTTGTTTGTATTAGTTTATAAACAAAGACAGCTGTCAAAACACACACACACACACACACATACAGATACATATTTAAGTTTATAATTTGGCAGGTATACAAGTAGATAGATAATAAACCGACGCGGTCAAAATATATGGAACGGCATTTTTTTATTTACCTACGAAAAATTACAATGGTCTCTACAAGGGTCTAGTTTGCGCAATAGTCGTATAGTAATGTATAGCAAGATTGGGTACCATGGGATACATATCTCAAAAAGCTACGAAACGACAGTACTGCAAAGATTCAGCACCAGTATACGGAACCGTCCCTGAACAGACACATAAATGTACCTTATCTAGATACGAGTATATCTTAGTCACGTAGCGGGGAACTCCCTCTGATAGAGAATGTTGCCGCTGTCAATATCTGTAAAATCAATCAATCTGCTGTAAAATCAATATCTGTCTATGGTATGAGTGAACGATATTGCAATGATAATACGCAAATCCTTTGTTAGATAAAAATATGGTTTTCCGATAAATGTTAACATACTAATCACACACACATACTAATCACACAATCAAATACATAAAATAAGGCTACTTACGGAAAGCTTGTTTTCTTGTATTTTAAGCTAATTATATTATGTTTTGTATATTTGATGGCGAAATGAGGGTGACAGGAGTAGGTACACCTCTTTTTATTTGTGTGTGGGAAATCATCAAATGACGTCCCGCTCTGGGTGTCTGGCAAGAGCGTGTCTTTTTCTGACTTTTACTGACTAAAACCCGTGTTCCTTCAGTTGCCTATATGCCAGGGCCACGGTAACTCTTTCGAACATCTCGCGAACCTCCACCCTAGTTGCGTACGTAACACACTATCATTAATATTCTGAATCATTTTGGGGTTGAGCACAGCGGATCTATCACGTAACACACATCGTTTCCTTTTTGACAGTTCAACCACATTCATTGCGTTATTTACGTTGTTGAGCAGACTATTTTTTCAAACATATGCAGCAATGGATTAGTAATATACAAACATTACTAGTTGTCAGGGAAACAAGGCGTGTTGCTAGGTTATGTTATTTGAATCTAATTAAAATTATACATATATACTTTTTGGGTAGGTTCTTGGCCCGTTTAAGTTGATTGAACTAAATAAAACAAAAGAATTGATGGAGATGCCATTAATCCGACTATATACCGGATGACATTTTTTACCGTCTCGACCTTCATACGGTGTGTTGTGTAACTAGAATCACACAGGACGGCCTTAAGATTCATCGCAGGTGACTAAAGGAGCGCGGGACGCGGGCTGACGGGGATGCGTGTGCGGCTCGTGCGCCTGCGAAAGGTCAATTTGGCCGCCTATCGGCCGGCTTCAAAGGGTAGGGCCGCGCTACAAAATCATTGATACATGCCGCGCATTGAGTAGGGTGCGTATGATTTGAGTTTCTATAGATTTTAATTGATTTTTTTATTTTATTTTTCCAAATTTCTGTTTTTGTTGGTATGAAAATGTTACTTTAAATGTGTAGTATTTATTGCTAGATCAATTTCATTACATGTTATTCAAAAATAAAAATAATAAAAATTTCTATGCCAAAGGCTTCTACTCCGCACACCCATTTTTTTCAAGACGGTAAAAAAGTCACATGGTATAAGCTACTGTTACATTCAATTAAACAATACCTTAAGTAATCAAGTGTAGATAATCTACATTTATAGTGTATACGTATCAAGTTTTCCAAGGCGATTTGCTTTATACCGGCTGTTTAGTAAAAGAAACACTTACCTACCTACATGAGTCTCACTGTGCACGTCTTTCAGCTTTGATATTTTTATTTATTTATTTTCCAACTTAAATCTACCATTACAGGTTCGTACGGGTACCTAAAGCGATGGTGTAACATCTAAATTCTTACTTTTTTTTTTATAATATTTATACTGGGTGTAAGGGACAGCCCTCCACAAACTGACAAAGTGCATTCAGCTCCTTATTTTGAATCATATTCCACCGGAATTTTTCTCCGGATTTTTTTCAACGTTTTTTCAGCTTTTCAGTTTTATTTCAATGTAAAATTACATTCTCTGTGAGCAGCACTCCATTTATGTAAACAATACGGCTAAAATCAAAAAAGCAGCAATGGATGTTGAAATACTCTAACGAACGACGCGTAAAATCAGCTGTTCACTTCCTGTCTAACTACAGAATTCATCGAACTCGTCGTCGGCGATTGCACAAAGGCGGCTTTCCTAATTGATGCGAATTGCATTGCGTGTGAGGAAATAAAACAAATCAGGTTTATTGGATTCCCATAACGATCCTGAAATAATTTCTTGTACTGGTCATCTTAGTATGATATACGGAATCTACCCCATCAGTCGGCGGAGGGCTGTCCCTTACACCCTGTATTTTGTTATGTTACAAACATTGCAGCTTTTGTGAACTCACTCGGAGAACAACAGAATGGGTCCGAGTCAGTAGCTATGAGGTTGAGAGTGCGGAGTGCACGCGTCAGTGGCGCTTCACTCAAAAGATGCTGGCCGTCGTCGGCGTCGTCGCCACATGTGAAATAAATGCTTTGACTTTGACAAATCTAAAAAAAGTTTTTTACAAAACACAACCAAATTCCTGAATAATCGTACTAAGTAAAAAAAGCAAAAATTTTGTATCCCGTTTTACGAAAATTATGCGGACGGAGGAGTATGAAATTTGGCGCTATTAAACTTTCTATGACAGAATGCAGAAAGAAACTAATTAATATATTTTTTAAATTATGGTCGAATTTCCACCACTGGGCGACCACTAACAACTTAATTGGTGGCAAAAAACTGGAAACAGAGCCAAACAAAACACCCCCCCTTGAGATTTTACCTAGTGTAACACTGAATTGTATCTAACACTAGGTAAATAAATTGTATCTATTGATTTTTATTGGATATTCTCTACCTTGTAAAGGCAACAGGTACAAAATAATATCACGCCTGAATTCTCAGGCCGGAAGGGTTAAGCAGAGGTGTACTTAGTACACAGATACACACACATTTCGCTAGTTTTTTTCAGTAGGTGATAATAATAAGGAAGAAGATAATAAGGGGGAAGAGGGATGGTAATACAAGTTATTTAATTTTATTACTTTCTTACGTGAAAATCGAAACTTCATTACTACATAATCAAAACTTTATTTCGACATTAAATGCATTGTATCTGCTACAACGTGGATGATGTGAAATTATCTGAAACAAAAAAACAAAGGTTAGATTTGATGCAGCAAATATTTAGGTATTTAGGTAAGTGCCTAATCTATTTCTCTATATTTTAGGCAGTAATTTATAGAATCTAGTTAATTTTTTACCTTAAAAGTAATTTTAATCGTTGGATTACTAATTTTAAATTACTTTTTAAGTACAGAAACGAATCCAACTTCTAAAGGGATTTAGCCACAGTGTCCAAGTTTTTGTTCAATATTTAAAACACTTCTTAAGAAGTGTTTCTTCTGTGCAGAGTTGAGCTTGAGGGACGTAATCTAATAATATCTAAAAATTTACTCATTTTAGAGTCTGATATTCTCGTAGCCGTATATATTATAATAATATATAAAACTCGCACATTTAATGATAGCCCGTCGCTAGAGGCTGTCTGCATTGCTTTAAGAGATAAGTTAACAGACAACAACAAATAATAGTGCAACATGATTCTCAATAAACGCAGAGAAACATAAAGAACGAACAAGAAATGTACTGATTTCTTTCTTAGGACGCAGAGCTTGACGATGCGACTGTGTTTTTTAGGGTTCCGTTGCCAAATGGCAAAAAACGGAACCCTTATAGATTCGTCATGTCTGTCTGTCTGTCTGTCTGTCCGTCCGTCCGTATGTCACAGCCACTTTTTTCCGAAACTATAAGAGCTATGCTGTTGAAACTTGGTAAGTAGATGTATTCTGTGAACCGCATTAAGATTTTCACACTAAAATAGAAAAAAAAAAACAATAAATTTTGGGGTTCCCCATACATAGAACTGAAACTCAAAAATGTTTTTTTTCATCAAACCCATACGTGTGGGGTATCTATGAATAGGTCTTCAAAAATGGTAATGAGGTTTCTATTATCATTTTTTTCTAAACTGAATAGTTTGCGCGAGAGACACTTCCAAAGTCGTAAAATGTGTGTCCCCCTCCCCCCCCCCCGTAACTTCTAAAATAAGAGAATGATAAAACTAAAAAAAAATATATGATGTACATTTACATCGTACATCATCATCGTACCATGTAAACTACCACCGAAAATTGGTTTGAACGAGATCGAGTGAGTAGTTTTTTTTTAAAACGTCATAAATCGTAAACCGCAATTTACCTTACATTCAATCAACAGAAATATAAAATTAAAAAAAAAACATTTATTTTTAAACCAAAAATACCTACAGGTTTGTAAGGAACACTCGGTGCGCGAGTCCGACTCGCACTTGGCTGGTTTTTTTTTTAAAGGATCCAGTAAACTGTGAAAGCTCCCACGAGACCGGCAGAGCGATCCAACTCTGATTGAACAATTTCTATGAAAACTTCATGGAAATTTATTTACTATCCTTCGCGTCGCGTTGTCGTTTCGTGCCGGTCTGCGGGAGCCTAAATACGTGCCAGGATATGTAGTCTGAGTAGTGGAAAGAAAGTAGCAGTGGCGAGGGATGGAATTATGGCCAGGGTAAGCCGTTAATGAAAGAAACGCTCATTGCGTGGTGCAAGCTTAGTTTCTTCAGCAGATAATGCCCCACTTTCACGCTTACTTCACGCAACTGAATTTTGATCAGAAATCAGAGAAGCCCCATGAGAACTGAAGAGATTTGCTTTGGGTTGTGGGGCTTTTGGGACCGGGACCGCGGTCCCGAATTCCATTTGCTTTTCTTTGGGCGGAGGTATTTTTTCAGTAACTTCTGTGTTTAGGAACACACAAAATTAATTAGTATTAATGTTGTGTGTTCGTAAACATATAGAAATTAATTGTACTTTGAAGTAATGAACAGTGGATCCGTGGAAAGTGTGATTTCTTAAAGGTAAGCCGATGGGAATTGGTTTGTATTGACCAATCGCCACTGACATGATGTATGGTTGAAGATATAGGAACTTACGGTGTAGGGGCCACCATAGCAGCAGCAGTGAGCTGTGATATGATGGAGCCTGCGGCAAGATTGCCGTAGTAGGCCTGCGCGGCGGCTGCGGTCGACCCTGCAGCGATTCCGGCGCTGCCGAATCCCAGCATGGGTGCGACGGCAGGTGCTAGGAGACCACCTGTGGCGTAGAGGACGGCACCTCCAATCACGTTCACAGCGAGAGCGGCCAACAGTCCCATTTTTAACTGAAACATTGTAAAATATTTTTACAGAAACATTATAGGTACTTATTTTACAACATCTTTACACTTGTAGTCTGCTATTAAGAAAAAAAAACATAGTTTAAACAAGTATTGTAGTGAGTAAATTAAGAATCCGTGTTTATGATGGGTTGCCAACAATATTTTCCACGTTTATACATTTTCGGGAGTTCATTTCTAAACTATCTTAAGGTCTTATTAATCTATTTGTTATCTATCTATTTATTATCATGCGAATTCACGAGATCAACTAAATAAGATACATCTTATGTATTTAGTTGATGGTGTAAAGTCGTATGTCAATTTCTCTTTATAATCAGAATATATCTGCAGTCACACAATCCGGTAAAAGTCTTTGTGTATGCAACTCTAGCCAGTTGTAAGTTATATTGCAGAAGGCACCTAAACATTTATACTTTTACAGAATAAAATTCATTTATCCATAAAATAATAAGGATTTCGACTTTGATGTTCTCATCGAAAATCTTGTGATAGGCACCTAATGAGAAATTTTTCTAACATAGTTTTATAAGGGTTACCTACTACCAAAAAATATGAATCACTGTGTTCGATTTAAATAAATTATCAAATTATGTCCACGAATGTCGGAAGAAAAAATATCGCAGCAAGAATTTTCGCGCACTGCATCTTCAACGTACTGCTCATCACTGAAAATAGAAAATCCAACAGTGTGTTTTTTCGACGCGCTGGAATGCACTCTGTTCAATTCACAGTGCTTGGTTCGATATTTTTGCGTTCATGCGAAAGTGGACTTATTTGCCAGACAATAAGGTTCAGTCAGAAAATTCAATAATATTCAGAAAGGCACCTAATCTAGAAGCTATATCCTACTAATATTATAAATGCGAAAGTTTGTATGTATGGATGTGTGGATGTTTGTTACTCTTTCACGCAAAAACTACTGAACGGATTTGGATGAAATTTGGAACACAGTTAGTTTATAACCTGGATTAACACATAAGCTACTTTTTATCCCGGTAGTACGTTCGCGCGGGATATTTTCCGACCTCCACGCGGGCGAAGTCGCTGGCAAAAGCTAGTTATACATAATAGTAAAGTACAACGTACCTACGTTACTTTAACTTCAAGAACGCACAAAGCATTTAAATCTACTAGGTACTACAACTACTAAGTACCTACCTACATTTTTCTTTGTCTAATGTAACTTGTGTATCTACAAGCTTTCACTGATATTAGTTGGTGGTGTTGCAAATAGAGACAACGTTGACAAGTCCCATGTGGATTGAAAGATTATATGCTTGTGTTTTATTTTTACCAATAACTTCAAAACAATATGAAGAACGTGGATAATGTGGATATACTTATATCTATTTTGACGAAGGAGTCTAATAGGTAGGTAACTAAAATTAAAAACCTTACGATCTTACTTAATAAATTCCTGTTCATCCCACTAGGTGAACGATGTCAGGGGACGAACGGGAATACACAGAATTATTAAATAAAATAATAATGAAATTTTTTATACGATTTTATGATTGGCTAATTGACCTAGGCACTACTGACGGATTTGTACTTGTAGTTCTAGTTTCTACCAGTAATGCAAGCAAAAAACTATTCTGACTAATGACTAGGCCTGAACCTCAACCCATAAAGCCGAGAGAGGAACAAAACCAAAAACACTCTTGCGGTTTGAATTTATATAATAAAGATCCTAACCATTTTAAAATTAGGATCACTTAGGTACAATAATGGGCGTATACAGTGCAGCATTTTAAAATGGCGTCGCGTGACGCGCCGGAATTTTTGCCATTTTGGGCAGACAGACGAAGCTTATTGCTGTTGTTCTTTTATCGAAGGATTTTACCAACAATAATAATTGTTTTTTTTTCTAGAAAGAGTCATAGGCCTCTAAATATTGATTTGAGAGCTTGAAGAAAAACAGAAGAAAGAAAATAAATTTTACAGTGCAAATACTGCTAATATAGAGTAAAAAACAATGCTAACTAACTCAATAAGAAAATGAAGCTTAGAAATTATGTTTAAATAATCTTACCGTTAGGAATGAATATAAGTTTTGCACTCACAATCACTGCACAATGACTGCGCAATAGTGTTCTGTCTGTAGCACTGAAACTCCGCTTTTTTTTTTTTTTTTTTTTTGTGGGGCATCTCGTAGTTAATCCTGAAAAGATTGTTACTACTTAAACGGATTGGGGCCCGGCGAGTTCTAAAAAGTTACCTTTTTAGGCCTCCAGCCGGGGCTTATTATACTTAAAAACTAAAGCGAAAGCTCTAAGGGTTACCCCGAGGGGGGTACGAACCTCGGCTTAGGCAATCGCTGATAGGGGGGCAGCAAGGGACTGGCTGGATCTGGGTTAAATTATTTAGGGACTAATTTAAAGCTAACGGCGCAGCATCGCGGGCTGGCTCTTGCAAGGGTCGGGAGGGACTGTTAAGTCGGGGTCGCGACGACGGACCTCGGCGGCGAGGTCGGTACGGTTTGTGTCTGTGTGCTGGTCTAGCTGTACTGGTCTCTTTTCGACTCTCCTGGAGGAGAGTAGTGGGATCATCAGGATCGGTAAGAACGTGCCGCGAGCGGCGGACTTTGCTAATACGGGAGGGGGTGTAAGTAGCTGCCGCCACAACCAGAGGGTTGCGGTGGGCTACGGCCCTATCGAAGAAACGCTTCGAAGCGCGTTTTATGTATTGATGGATAGTCGGGAGTTTCATGTCTAAGTGAAGATTGATATTCCGAACAAACCAAGGCGAGCCTGTGGCTTGACGGAGAAAACGGTTCTGGAGAGTCTGCATCCTATGGATGAATCGGGGCTTGGCATGTGCCCAGACTGGGCTTGCGTATGTCATAATCGGCCTGATACAAGCGGTGTAAAGCCGCTTCTTACACAGAAGAGACAATTTACTCCGCTTGTTCAGGACGCAATGGAGCCTACTGAGAGCGAAAGCGGCCCGCGAGCGAGCCTGCTTTATGTGCTCGGAAAAGGTGAGGTGTTCGTCGAGGATGACACCTAGATATTTGGCTTGCTTCGCCCAAGGGATCTGCTTGCCGAACATTGAGATGGGTCGGGGAGGGGGGTGATTACGTCGCGGTCGGGTGTAAAAGACCGCCTGACTTTTGTCGGGGTTGACCTCGATTCGCCACTTCCTGAACCAATCGCCGAGCTCGTCGACTGCGGTTTGGAGGTAGCGAACCAGCGCTGTGTCACTAAATCCCGAGAAGAAGATGGCAGTGTCGTCTGCGAACAGAGCTAACCTTGCCTTCTTGCTTCTGGGGATATCGCTAGTGAACAGCGTGAAAATGAGGGGGGCTAGTACAGAGCCTTGAGGGACTCCTGCACGGATCGGGTGAGGGGAGGAAAGTGCCCCTTCGATGCGATAGCGAAAGGTACGGTTCGCAAGAAAGTCTCGTAAGATGAGCACGAGACGGTCTGGCACTCCGAGTTGGTACAGCTTATATAATAAGCCGTTGTGCCAGACTTTGTCGAACGCTTTCGCTATATCGAAGTATACAGCGCCCGTGAACATACCACGCTGAAAACCAGCATTGATATGTTCGACGATGCGGTGTACCTGATGGACACACGAGTGTTGGGTTCGAAAACCGAACTGCTCGTTGGGGATGAGGCCCTTGGTTTCGGCATAATCCCTGAGTCGCTTATAAATAAGTCTCTCATAGATTTTGCCGAGAACTTTGAGCAAACTAATGGGGCGGTAGCTCGTGGGCTCGGTTTTGGGCTTACCGGGCTTAGGGATGCCAATGACGGTGGCTTCCTTCCACGCTTGGGGGAAAATATTATTACTCAAGGCACCATTGAAGATGGTACACATGAGCATAATCAAGTGAGCGGGGAACAGCTTGATCACTCTGTTGGTGATGCCGTCTGATCCGGGGGCTTTACGTGTCTTCAGACCCTTGATGATCTCGTGCACCTCGTCAGGTGTGACGGGGGGCAGGGGATCATCAGGGTCTTCAACGGGCGGGAGTGAGGCTTTGCGTTCGACTTCCGCGTTTACCTTATCGACAAACGCTTGGTCTACTGGCTGCGAACTGGGTGTGCATTGGGCTTCGAGGCTATCGGCTAGGCATTCAGCCCTGTCGATATCCTCGAATGCAATGGTCGCATCGGGGCGGGTCAGGGGGGGCATAGTGGAAAACTCAGAGGATTTCAGTTTCCTCTGAAGTTCCCAGAAGGCGAGATGAGTCGGCTCTAGTTCGCTCACCATCTTGTCCCAGTTAGCGTCACGCAGCTCAGTCACACGTGTCCTTACAGCACGCTGTAAGTAACGCATGTGAGCTTTGTTAGCATCACAGGGAAAGATGCTGTAAGCACGAACGGCCGCGTTCTTCTCTGTCAGCAGATCACGTACATCGTCGGGGAGTTTCCATTTACGGTCGCCCGTATCTGGAACCTCCCGTGAGCTTTCGCTCACGATCGATTGTACGTGTTCCGTGAGAGAGTCGATCGCGGCCGTTGTGGCGGCGACAGAGTCAAACTGATCTGGGATAGAGTCTAAGTGATGTGACGTGTTAGATTGTAAGCGTTCGCTTACTTTCTTCCAGTCAGTGATCACTTTAGTGGCGGGGGGTTGGGAGGGGTCGCGAATACCTAATCGGGGGGCCAGGTTCATGACTACTGGTCGATGGTCAGAATCGAGTTCGTGAATAGTCTCTATAGAATCCAACCTTAAGTTGATATTCTTAAGGAGCGCTATGTCAAGAACGTCGGGTAGCTGATCGACATCGAAGGGGAAGTGAGTGGGAGTCATCGGGGCGATGACGTCGAAGATCATGGTAGAGCAGAGGTTGAAAAGTTGCCTACCTCTAGTCGAGGTCCTGGTGCTATTCCAGGCGGGATGTTTGGCGTTGAGATCGCCCGCTATGATAACGGAGTCACTCATGCCGAAGAGATCGGAAAGGTCGTTAGCGAGGAGTTGAGGGTCCTCTGACTCATGTGTGGGAGGAAGGTAAGCCGACACAATAGTGATCGGCTGGTGACCTGTCAGTGCTAACCGACAGGCCGAAACTTCTAATCGGGAGAGTTGGGGGGGATCCATAGGTATGCAGTACAGGGACTTCCTATAGTATATGAGGGTGCCGCCTCTGTGACAACGTGACCTGTCGTTGCGAACTAAACGATAGTTTGCAATTTTCGGGTCACGATGATGAGGCTTTAAGAACGACTCTTGTATGAGTAAAATGTCTACGTGATGGTCGCGGAGGAACGTGGCGATCTCATCACGTTGGCCGTGAATGCCGTTGGCATTAAAGAAGCCTAGCTTTAGGGAACGGGGTTTAAGTCTAGTTAATACTCCTCGACTATCCATAATAGGGGCGTTGGGAGTTCATAACGTGGAGTGCTTGCGTGATCTCTGGATACGCAGCATATATAGATTGGATACGGAACAGGTTGCCGCCGGCGGCAACTAGTTCCTGGGCCATCTGTTGGGCACGCGGGGAGAGGAACGTGCTATAGGTGTTAAAGGTCCCGGCAATGACGTTGCACGCATTGAGGGGAGCCTGACCTTTCCTCTGAACTGGGGTGGGTCCTGCCATAGGGGCAGCGGGAGGGGCCGCGGCGCGGGCGGGGGGAGCGGTCGCGGGAAAACCGGGGGGCGTAAGGGGCGCGGGGGCGCGGGTACGCGGGTCCACTAAGGGAGGGATGGGGGCGGGCTTTGGCCTAGAGGAGGCCAGTGCGGGGAACTCCTTCTGGGAACTCAAAAGAGGCCATTGGGAGGGACGTTGAGGGGCCAATCTCGCGGGGAGTTTGGCCGAGGGGGATTCCCTTTTCTGGCGAGCGTCGAAACGTTGCGCCAATTTAGGGGACGAGGACTTGGGGGCTTTCGGGCAGCCCCGGTAGTTTGCCGGATGACCGGACTCTTTGCAGAGCACACAACTAGGTGGCTCGGTGCAGAGAGTGCGGTCTTTGGGCCGGGTACAATCTGCTGTACCATGTTCTCCCAGGCACTTGACGCACCTGGGAGTGGCGTAGCAGTTGTACGCTGAGTGCCCGTAAAGTTGACATCTATGGCACTGGCCAATGATGTTCGACTTACGGGGCTTTTCTATGATGAGACCAGACAGATTACAGACTGCCTTGACCTTGAAAATGGGGTGGTGACCCTCCGTGGGAGGGCACACCACCAGGACCATGTCAAAGGCAATGCCTTGTCTGGATCTGTGCATCCTATGGACCTCTGTGACAGGCACGTTCTGTCTCTCGAGGTCAGCTTTGATTTCGCTGGTGGGGATCTCGCAGGGGATCCTGCGGATCACCACCCTGGTCAGACGCTCCTCGGGCAAGGAATACGTGTGGAAGGACACGTTCCTGGCAGAGAGGAGCCTGTTCAGCTCGCGGTAATCGGTCGAGGTCGGTACCGATACCTTTATGCCCTGCTGGGTGGCACGGGCACTGGTATAGTTGACCCTCTGGTCAACGCACCATTTGGACACCTCCGTCCACTTGGCCTTGTCCTGTATAAATACAGGGGGCGGTGGAGGGAGTTTCCTGGCGATGGTTGAGCCAGAGTTAGCGGTCGGGGCGCTACCGTTAGCGCGGGGCGCGGCAACCTTCGCGGAGGTTGAAGGCGAGGGACGGGAGGGGGACGCGGTGGCGGCGGTCGCCGGCGGCGTGGGGGGGATGGACGCGGTCGCGGTGGCGGGGGTCGCCTGCGTATCGGGGAGGGGGTCGGACGCGTTGGCGGAGGTCGCCAGCGGGGTGGGGGCGCGGGACGGAGGAGCGGAGTCCTCAGCCGCTATGATTTTAGCGGCTGGGGCTGAGCTGCTGTCCTTGCTCTTCTTCCTCTTGCTCCCTTTGCCCTTTGTATGGGAGACTAACTCATACGCCTCCGTGTCCGAGGACGAGGAGGGGTTTGAGTCAGACTGAAACTCCGCTGCCTTCGACCTCTTATTTATAGACTTCAACAGACAGATTACTAAGGTACCACAGCTTACACTTCATACTCGCCCCTGTGTCAAACACTGAACAAATTAGAACTGCAATGACTCACAAAGGTGAAATCTGTGTGAGAAAATCTCACATTATTACGCCAACCGGTAAACTCCCTAGTTGAAACGTGGCTACGTTCCAAAGTCAAAGCTAGGGTTCCGTAAAAAAAAAAAAATGTTTTTTAATATATTATTTTTTGTAAAGTAACTTATGATTAGGTTGGCACTTACTTACAAGTACTTACTTACAACTCGATACAGTCGAGTGCCTCGAGGCTAATTAATAACATTAGCACAGGTCGATCAAATGTTAGCAACACTTGCCGAAGTCGAAGCGTGGATGGGTTTGCATTACATATCGAGACCTCTTCGTCCCTTAAAAAGCACACTAGCTGTTAGTCCTTGCTGTCATTCAAAGATCTTTGACAATGGTTACGTGTAGGCTGGGCAGAAGTCCGAAACTTGAACGAGGTTTATCATGTTAACCAGTATCTAGGTAGCGGAGGTGAGATATGTAATCGCTTCATGTAACATTCTGGTATGTAGCTGCATCCGGTTAGACTGGAAGTTGACGCCAACATAAGTAGTTGTGAAAGGGCTGACTAGATGCTTGGGTGATCTACCGGCTGATGTATTCTGTTAAAATGCCACCGTGAACGAAGGTGAAGTGAGCTTGAACTGAGCGGTCAATAGAAAATGTATTTATAAAAACAACGACTAAGCATACTACTTACGCTACAAATTAAGGTTTGTAATAGAAGATGTTGAGTTTCAATTACCTATCTACATGTTGTGCGACCTAACACTTGTCTAGTATCTAAATCTTAATAGCTTAGGAATTACATACCTATTATAGATATTGTAATATGCTATCAGATTTTAGTATGTTTGTTAACTCGCTGTTCAGGAAAATTATGAACAGCACCCTTAAAATGGGCTAAGTGGTGGAATAAACTTTACTGAAATGATAGTTAATTAGAACTAGTACTAATAATTTATTAGTCTCATTAGGTAGTAGTTACTAGGTATGCATTGCAAACCGATCACTTATTAAATCAACCGATCACTTATGATCACTAATTTGATCGGTTTGCATGCTTAAGATGCATATTACTATTCCACCTAATCCAACAGTCTATAATAACAATACCTACATTAATTCAGATAATGTTATTTATTGAGAAGTCTCATCTACAGTATAGAAGAGCGAATGGTCACTCATTCATATATTCATTCACACACTGATTAATCACGAAATCTCGAAAACTGCTGGACCTATGAAGATGAAATTTGGCACAGAGTAGATTATGGGTAGGAGACGTTAGCAAGTGGATTTTAGGAAATTATTCCCGTAAAGTGGTAAAATAGGGGGTGGATGGTTGTATGAAAGCCCGTCAGTTTTGAAGCCAGGTTCTTCAAATTTTGTGTTTAGGTTGACGATTAAAATTTAATTTATACTTATCTCAGCGTTTTGGATCATTTTACTTCCGAAGAGCTGAAAAAGGGGATAAAGTTGTGTGGAAAGTCCTTCATTTACAAAGTAAACATATAATTACTTTTATAATTTAGGCATACAGTTGGAAACTAATGCAAGAAAATTTCCAACATCCACGCGGGCGAAGCCGCGGGCAAAACTAGTTAATAATATTTGTGAGATCTTTTCTTCCAAATACTATAAATAAAAAAGTATGCGGAACCATTTCATCAAATCTCATTACGGGGATGTACAAACCATAAACCAAAATAATTCAAATGTTACCACACTTGAAAAATAATAAGTAGGTACCATTGAAATTCATTAAATTAGTTTGCAAACGTGTATTTTAAATAATTAAGTATCTGCCTACAAAAAAATGCTAAAAGATAACGTAATATCTATTATTCCACCAGAAACATAATTACCTATTTATTAATATTGTAGATAACGAATTTAAAAGAATATGCATAAACAATATATTATTCTGTATAACAGAGACATCTATTGGATATATGATACATTAATATAAAATCGTATCGTATCTTCGAAGGCAAAAGTAGAAGAAACGAAATAATACAATCACTTTAACTTATAAAGATTATACATACGGCCTGTTATTAGACACGTGAAAAAAATATTGGACTAGAAATTCAGCAAGAAAGTATTTCATTACGTATTTAGTTCGTATGTATTAATATAGATGTCGCCACTATGCACTCAAGTCTCGCGTTACTTTTCTTCAGGCCGGCAGGCGGTCGTCGAACTCGTTGACGACTAAGTAAAACCAAAATGTTTTTTTGCAAATTATGTCGAATTCATTCAGTAGGGAGTTTCAAACATTTACTTAGTATCGATATGATATACCTTTTATCATTCATTGGTGGCGACAAAAAACTTACTGTTGAATTCAAAAGCTTAATAGGTCTTTAACATAGGTACATTCCGGTAGTCTTCGTTGGCAACCAGTCTTGCCAAGGGGTGTCGTATTACCCAGTAACTGGGTTGAGGACGTCAGATAAGCTATCGCTCTATGTAAAATACTGGTATCCAACTGCATCCGGTTAGACTGCCAGACGACCCCAACATAGTTGGGAAAATGGTATGCTGATAATAATGAGTCTTCATTGCAACAAGGATTACCATACCTATTAATTCAACGTGGTACCTATTCCTATACTATTTTAGTCTTTGTAGCGTATCTAGGTGCTATACCTATAGTACGGCTACGCAAAGATTGCTACGTCCGACACTACGTCTTCGCTACAAGAGCTTTAACTTGACATAACCGCTACGAAACCGCTACGACTCAGCTACGACTTCGCTACGGCTCTGCACCCGCTCCCGAGAGCCTTGGTCCAGAAAAAAGCTATGTGAATAATCTCATGATTACAAAGTTATTTTTTTAACCGACTTCAAAAAAGAAGGAGGTTATCAATTCGACTGTATTTTTATTTTTTTATGTTTGTTACCTCAGAACTTTTGACTGCGAGAACCGAT
This sequence comes from Aporophyla lueneburgensis, assembly GCA_932294355.1. NCBI lineage: Eukaryota > Metazoa > Arthropoda > Insecta > Lepidoptera > Noctuidae > Aporophyla > Aporophyla lueneburgensis. The sequence goes on from OW028744.1 coordinate 10,501,588, forward strand.
TTTGATGCTTCTTTTTTAATTTGAAGGCTGGTGCTTCCCGTGTGGTCACATTTTAATTTGGTTCCATTCTGACAATGGGATCCATTTGAAAACCACCTTTACTTGAAATCGTCATTACACCACATCATGGCAAATGCTTCTTCTTGTACAGAGAAGGCACAAATTGATCACCACGTTTGAATAGAATAGTTCTTTATTTGCACAGAAAGTAGGCAGGTTACAGATGTTAAGTTTAAAATGATTCATAACCTTAACTAAGGCATGCAAACAGTTTAAAGTATGGTAATAAAGTCTTATTTACTCATGGCATTTTTTGCCCTAAGGATTTTTAACGCCCCCCGCCCCCTTCTATAGTAAAATCAAATCAGTCAATTTATTTCGAGCTACAAAGACCCATAACATAAATACCTTACAGACTTAACATACATACAAATAAAAAACAATGTAACTATTGTACACGAAGTGACGGCGTCGCACAGAGCGGCCGGGGTCGGACAAAAACCAATTTTGAAATGTTGAAGATAGGTCAAAAAAAGTAATGGCTAACATTACTTGAATAGTTGCTTCATCAAAATGTGCGAATATAAAGGTAGGTTTATGACAAAATTTAAGATTAACAACAGTTCAAATATTCTACAATCGGTTATCTAAAATGCGTTCAGTAAAAATTGCAGTTGTTTGTTGCTTTTTAATTTCAAACCGACATAAGTCAGTGAAGTTCTTAAACATGGATTCTGTAGCTCAAAGTTTCTATTTTAATATAATACTATAGATTTTTACATAAAACATTTACCTAATGTGACAGTAGCGGTGCACATAATAACCTCAAATTGTACGAATAAAATTTACTTTACGAGAGTAAAAGTTATAGCATTTCGACATGTGTTGCAACAAAACTTATATGAAAATATACATTAAACCTTCTTTTAATAAGAAATGAAAAAAAAAACTTGCTAAAGTTTGCTAATCTTGACGTAATTATTATTTTTTTATTGTAGGGCGCGTACAAATTTTTACTCATTGTGAATTGGTAAACTTGATATTTCAAGATCTAAAATTGTGATTTTAAGAGCGAATATTGAAAAAAGTTAATTATATTGAAAATTAATGACCCCCTGATCAATAACATCCTATAAGAATAAGAGTTTCAGTATTTTTTTTAATATACTGGGTGACATTTTATAACGTCTTGAAAAAAAATGGGTGTAATAGGTGAACGGAGTAGAAGCCTTTGGCATAGAAATTTTTATTTTTTATATTTTTTAATAACATGTAATAAAATTGATCTAGCAATAAATACTACACATTTAAAGCAACATTTTCATACTAGAACAACAGAAACAGAAATTTGGAAAAAAATAAAAAATAAAATCAATTAAAATCTTTCGAAACTCAATCATATGCACCCTACTCAATGCGTAGCATGTATCAATGATTTCGTAACGCGGTCCTACCCTTTGAAGCCGGCTGATAGGCGGCCTCATTGATCTTTCGCAGACGCACGAGCCGTACATTCAACCCCGTCCGTCCGCGTCCCGCGCTCATTTAGTCACCTACGATGAATCTGAAGGCCTTCCTGCGTTCTATTCTAGTTACACAACACACCATATGAAGGTCGAGACGGTGAAAAATGTCATCCGGTATAGTAGATATTGTTGTACTGCGTACAGAAAAGAACTCGCTGAGTGGCTGCAACACTTGTTTTTTTTTTTTACATTTTCTTGGCATCACTGCAAAGTTTTTAATAACATATCATTTAAACCATAATCGCAATTTCCTTACGAAGCGGGGGGTATGTAAAAAAAGTCTTGACCATTCATGAATTAATTTTCGATCCTAAAATTCACAAACAGTTTGTCGAGTGAAACGAAGGACATAGACCAACTTCGACAAGTATTTTAAGTTAGGTGCCATCTGAGAAGAGAAAACAAGCCTGCGGTAAATCTCGATCATGAACAGCAAATTATAGTCACACTATGTCTATTACAGTACTGTTAATAAAGAGGTGAATCGAACTAATAATAACTTTTTAACAGTTTTATAATCTGTGTAATAATAATACAACGAACACTTTTCTTAGAACCTGTAAATTTACTCAAAAGTGGGTAATATAGACTACTCATAAATTGAAATTATCACAATTAAATAACTTAAGCCGTTTTTATTTATTGTGCATCATTAATTTGTTAAAAATAATTTTGTCCGCTTCCAAGTATGGGGCGGGCGGCCGCTCTGTGCGTCGTGTTGCGCTGCGTGGTGTCGTAAAGGGTTTGATTACTGCATTTAGTTGACCATAGTTGTCATGGGCCATGGCGGCCGTCGGTGGTTATACCAACCAACCCACCTTCCTCCAGAAGTTGATTAGTTCTCCTGGTGTATTGTGAACATCTGTGTAAGATCTGGGTGCCCCGATGGCTTCTGTCCTAATGTGAAGGACTCTTCGCATCCATAGATCACACGCGCAAAGGTTTCCTCAAAGCAAGCCCTGCAAAATTTAGCACACCTGATAGTTTATAACCTGGATTGAAAAATTAGCACATAGGGGTTTTTATCCCGGTACTACGTTCCTGCGAAATAATTTTCGACCGCCACGCGGGCGAAGCCTCTGTAAAAGCTGCTCTATGAAATGAAATGTACCGATAAGCTGCTCTAGAATAAAAATCAATATTTTAAAGAATTTAAAATTTAAATGCAATATTTGTTCTTTTTCTAAAACTTGTCTTGTGCGGAGGAATGTGTTGTGAGAACTCTTTCTGCATGAAGTAAGCGTATAAGGACCAGCGGGTCCTTATGTGTTCCAATAAACTCCGTTCCTAAAACCGGCCAACAACGAGTCAGGGTCGCATAATTAGGGCCCAATCTCATTAGGGCATCAATCGCACTGCCAAAATATGTAAGTTTGGTTGTGCAACCAATCAACCGCCTGGTGAGATACCCCACCATAAAGCTGTGTATATTTTTCTTGCAACGAGGCCATGGTTGCACCACTAAGTTGTCCTAATGATACATTAGCCTAAGGGTCAGTCTAGACAAAACGGAAACATATCCGAGCAATTTACTGGCTCCATTAAAAATAGGATCATACATACCATGCTCTTAAGTCTAAAATTCTATGGATATCTACACAGTCGCATGCTCGCGGCTCGGTAGCTTTACTTCAGGCTATGTTAATACGGTCATATTTTTAATGGAGCCAGTAAATTGCTCGGGCATTTTTCAGTTACGTCTGTACTGACCCGTAGCCCACGTCTACACGGGCGTTTTATATCGCAGCAGGATTTTTCGCGAACTATATTTTCATTAAAAGAATGAGAGTTGAAAATGTAACAGTAAAACATACTGTCTGATTTACGAAGCGCTGAGATGTATTGCACGCATCTCAGCGCATTGTCAATGCTCGGTTCAACACCGAGAGTTCAAAATCCCATACGTGAAAAAATCCCACCGCGATTTTATTACGTCCGTGTTAACGTCATCCCATTTCTTCTCGTGGGTGTCGTAAGAGTCGACTAAAGGACTTACTAGAGAATGGGCAGCAGCGTTCTCTATGCATTTTACCACCATACTGCGATCGCAAACCTGCCTGCCAAGCGTGGCGATTATGACAAAACCCCCCAAATTGTGGGAAACCTATGTTCAGTAGTGGACGTCTTTCGGCTGAATATGGTTTCATTTCAAACTACATTGAGGAGTCCCCGTAGTACGACGAAGAACGTAATTCATCAACCAGCGCTATAATTATATCCCCTAAACTAAAACTTGAATAGTAGGTCTGAAGGAAATGTTTGGTATTTGATAGAGAGAAATATTGGGAAGTGGGAAATCATCAAATGATGTCTCCCGCTCTGGGCGGAGCGGGAGGGCGTGTCAGACTTTGACTGGCTAAAACCCACCCGTGTTCCTTCAGTTGCCTATGCCACGACTACGGTAACTCTTTCGGTAACAAATCCGCAACCCTGGCCGTCCTCGCGGACCCCTTCTATTTGTGCTGACATCTCTTTGAGGCGTGCGCGGAACACCACGTGCCGTCGACCCGGGGCTGGTTCAGCCCTAACTCTCGATTTTGATGATTCTGTTTTGGTTAAGTAGGGTACTTCTAGAATACCTTACTTCTAATTGAATTTATGTGTATTCTCTTACAGACAATTTACACATGAGAAATAAAAATTGATTAAAATTACAAATGAGATAATAAATTGAATAAAAATAAACTTGAGAATTTAAAGAAGATTAACTGTTTTATGATGATAATTAAACTTCTGATTGAATTTATGTGTATTTTCTTACAGACATTATACAAATGAGAAATAAAAATTGACTAAATTTACAAATGAGACAGTAAATTGATTAAAATTAAACTTGAGAATTTAAAAAAAGATTAACTTTGTTTTATGATAATAATTAAACTTATAATTGCATTTATGTGTATTCTTTTACAGACATTTTATTCATGAGAAATAAAAATTGATTAAAATTTACAAATGAGATAATACATTGATTATTAATTAAACTTGAGAATTTAAAAAAGATTAACTTTGTTTTATGATATAAATTAAATAAACTTCTAATTGCATTTATGTGTAATGAAACAGACATTTTACACATGAGAAATAAAAACTGATTAAATTTACAGATGAAATAAGAATTTGGTTAAAATTAATCTTGAGAATTTAAAGAAGAATTAAACTTTGTTTTATGTAATATATTTGTTTATTTAACTTTCATAGAATTATAAAATTCTATATTATAATTGTGTAGAATAACTTTTATATATATTTCAATAATCGAACTGCCTATACTTTTGAAATGTTTTTTTGTAAAGATTGTAATATTTATGTTTCAAAATTGACATCACACAATAGAACTAATATTCATAAATTAAATCGCTTGTCAAGTTCTGAAATTGACAATGTTCAAGTTATAGCTTCTGCATTTAAAAAAAGGATTATAAGTTATAAAATTAATGCGACTGTTTGCACTATTACTCCCGAAACGTTTTTAAGTCAAATTTCAAACACTGTGTATGATATCATAAAAAATGCTATTAAAAAACATAAAGCAATTAAAGTAAATTTTGAACTGTTTGTTTCCTACATTTTGCCCAAAAATGATGAAATATCGATGAAATCATTTAACACAAAATTTAATATTATAGTGCAAAGTGCTGATATTCTTGATATTTACCATATGTGTTCTGAGAAATTATTATCAAAATGTTCCGAGTTTGAACTTTCAGACTCAGGTTGGACAATTAATTTTATAAGTCATTTGGAAGTAAATATAAATAAGTACAATCCTCTAAGAGCTGGAACTTACTTACAGTTACCCACTGTTATAAGAAATACAAAATCTTGTTTAAACATACATAACAATGACAATAATTGTTTTTTGTGGTGTCTTGCAGCTCATATGTATCCAACTGCACGGAATCCTAATCGTATAAAATCGTATCCACACTATACGAAGATATTTAATATAAATAATTTATCGTTTCCTCCGAATTTTAATGATATTAAAATATTTGAGATGAATAATCCATTTATAAGCGTGAATGTTTATGGTATTGAAGCTAACAATCATGTTACTGGTCCTTTATATTTGACATGTAAACGAAAGCTTATCCATGCTAACCTGTTATACATATATAAAAACGGAAAAGCGCATTTTTGTTTAATAAAAGATTTTAGTCGCCTTTTGCATCGTCAATTAACTAAACATAAGTCGAAAGTATTTTTATGCGATGAATGTTTTTTATACTATGACCAAATAAATAAATTGATGAATCACAACTGTGGTAGAAAACAAACTGTTTTACCTGAAGAACATAGCAAATTGCATTTTGTGAATTTTGAAAGAACACAAAGAATACCTATTGTGATATATGGCGATTTTGAAAGTTTACTTTGTGAATACTCAGACAAAAATAAATCTCTTTTTACTGAGAGTGTACAAACACATAAAGCATCCTCGTTTGCTTACTATATTTGCTGCAAGTCTAAACCCGAACTGAATGATTTTGTTAGTTATAGAGGTCCAAATTGCGCCCAAACATTTGTAAAAACAATAATAAATAATGTCAAAAGGATTCATAATATTTTACAAGAGGACATACCTATGTTACCTCTTACCCCTGAGGAGTTAACTGTTCATAATAAAGCTACAACATGTCATATATGTAAATCTCAATTTGTTAAAAATGATAAAATAGTTAAAGACCATGATCATTTCACAGGTAAATACAGAGGTCCCGCACATAATAATTGCAATTTAAATTTTAAAAAATGTGAGTTTATACCTATAATATTTCATAATCTATCTGGATACGATTGTCATTTATTTATTAAAGAATTATCTGGTATCCTTGGTGGAATCAATTTAATTCCTAAATCAAAAGAAAAATATATATCGTTTACAAAGTTCATACCGATTGATAAAAGGAATACAGCACAGTTAAAATTCATAGATTCATTTAATTTTTTAAGTACTAGTTTAGACAAATTGGTAAAAACTTTACATTCAAACGATTTTCATCACTTGCGAATGTATTTTCCTAATGAAGACTTATTTCAATTAGTTCGTAGAAAAGGTGTGTACTGTTATGACTATATAGATACATGGGAAAAATATAACGAAACTCAACTGCCTGAGCAATCTAATTTTTTTAACAAACTTACTGGAGAACATGTTTCAACAGATGATTATCAGCATGCCGAAAAAGTTTGGACAGGTTTCAAAATAAAAAATTTAGGAGAGTATACGGATCTGTATTTGAAATGTGATGTACTTTTATTGTGTGATATTTTTGAAAAATTTAGAGACATGAGTTTAAATTATTATTGTTTAGATCCATGCTTCTATGTTTCATCCCCATCATTAAGTTGGGATGCTATGCTGTTATACACTAAAGTTGAACTGGATTTAATTTCGGATGTTGATATGTACCAAATGTTAGAAGATGGAATTCGGGGAGGTCTTGCTCAGTGTTCACTGAGATATGCTAAAGCTAATAATAAATATCTATCGTCTTATAATAATGAAGAGCCAAACTCCTATCTGATTTATCTAGACTGTGTTAACTTATATGGATATGCTATGATGCAAAAACTGCCTATGCGTAATTTTAAATTTATGAATGAAAATGAAATAAACAATTTCAATGTCATGAATATATCTAAAATGAGCAAACAAGGTTATATTCTTGAAGTAGACTTATGTTACCCAACTAGCATTCATAATTCCCATTCAGATTTACCTTTTGCAGCTGAAAAGTTTGCGCCCTTGCAAGGTCAATATAAAAAATTAATAGCAAATCTGTATAACAAACATCGTTTTGTAATCCATTATTTGCATTTACGAGAATGTTTAAAAAATGGTTTGATATTACTTAAAATACATAGAATACTAACATTTTACCAGGATAACTTTTTAGAGCCATATGTTTCTTTGAATACTTCTCTAAGGGCCGATTTTTCAATCCTCAGATAAAAGTACCAATAGCTACCTAAAGAATAAAGTTATTAGACTCTTTATTCGTCTGATAAGTGGTCGTCAGTTTTTCAATCGTTATTTTATTTATGAATAACTATCTGGCCGAATATCACATCTGTGAATACGCTAACTTCAGGGAGGTGAAACAAATATATAGAATAAACCAATGTTAGAACGGGACGGACTATTTCATTGTTTACTGTCAATGTTATAAAAAAATCTGCGGCAGCCAGATGTCCCTTTTTTTACGTTGAGAGGTTGTTGTTTTTGGTTGTGTGGTATTTTTATTTGTAATTCCGTGATTTCTTATTGCATTAAAATAATCATGGAAAGCAAAACTGAATCCCACACTTTAAAGTGTTCGACACTCGGTCTTATAATTCTTTCTTTTCGTTCATATTCTTTCTTTATTTTCATTCAAATACTTATATTTATTAATTATGACTTCATCTTCACTTGCCATTTCGCCAATACTATCGCAAACATCCATTTTCATTAAGTACACTTTTCAAAAACGAAAACTAACCTCAAGTTTGGTAACGCCAACGTCGTTTATCAATGGAACAAGCGGTTATCTGGCCGTCAAAGAGCCAAATAGATTTATTCCTCCGTTAAGGGAATTATTCGACCAATAAAGCCTATTTGACGATTGAACAACACAGTTTTTTACTATCTATTGAATAAACCCTATCCGTCTGTTTATCTGAGGATTGAAAAATCGGCCCTAAGACAAAAAGCTAAGTCAGATTTTGAAAGAGACTTTTTCAAGAAGCAAAACAACTCAATTTTTGGGAAAACAATTGAAAATAAACGCAAACAAGTTGATGTTCGACTAGTTCAGTTATGGAAAGATAAATTAAATACAACTAACAAATTACATGGGGCCGAAAAATATATAAGTGCTCCAAACTTTAAGGACTTAGCAATTTTTGACAAAAATTTAGTGGCTATTCAGTTAAATAAAACAAAAGTAATTTTAGATCGCCCTATTTATATTGGATTTTCTATACTCGAAATATCTAAAAGACATTTATATAACTTTCATTATTCTGTTATGAAAAAAATCTATAAAGATAATATAAAACTGTGTTATACGGACACCGATAGTCTTCTTTATCATATAAAAACTGACGACTTTTACGGTGACATGAAAAATAATATTATGTATTTTGATACAAGCAATTTTGTGGAGAATAATATATATAGTATGCCAAAAGCTAACATGCAATTACCGGGTTATTTTAAAGACGAAATGGGTGGAGATGTTATTTCAGAATTTGTTGGTTTACGTGCTAAATTATATTGTATACAGTCAGAGAAGGAAACCATTAAAAAGGCAAAAGGGGTTACAAAGTCCGTAACAAGAAAATTGGATATTGAAAAATATAAACGAGCTTTAAAATATAATGAAAATTTAAGAGATGATATGTATGTTATACGATCAAAAAATCACTTCATTTTTACACAAAAATTAAATAAGTTAATACTTAACAGAGACGACAATAAAAGACAAATGATAACAAATCGGTTTGAGACTATACCATGGGGGCACTGTAGTACAATACTTTAGTAAAAATTAGATAATAAGTACCTACTATGTATATTATAATCTATTGTGTGAATGTTAAAAAGAAATCTTTGTAGATAATGATGTGTAGTTTTATGCTTAACTAGCTTCTGCCCGCGACTTCGTCCGCGCCAAATTTTTGCTCCCCTGACCATTCCCGTCGCATCGATTTGCCTGCTCGCTCCTTTTGAATTCTCTCAAAACGAATAAATTTTCCCCGTTTTTGCAACATTTTTCATTACTGCTCCGCTCCTCTTAGTTATAGCGTGATGTTATATAGCCTATAGCCTCCCTCGATAAATAGGCTACCCAACACAAAAAGAATTTTTCAATTCGGACCAGTAGTTCCTGAGATTAGCGCGTTCAATCAAACAAACAAACAAACAAACAAACAAACTCTTCAGCTTTATAATATTAAGTATAGATAAAAATGATTAAATTTATACTTTGTTTTTTCTTTTTAATTATACACACCTACATACCATTACGCCTGTATTTCCCGAAGGATAAAGCAGAGGTGTACCAATGTACACCCACAGTTCGTTGGTATGTTTAGGTCTCATGTAATAGAGGATGAGTCTATTGCCATTAACCGGAGCCACAAATCCTAACTCCGAGCTGCTACTGAGAATTTTATAGAAAACCCAATAACACTTTTGCTCGACCTGGGAATCGAACCCAAGTCCTCTAGCATAGCATTCGCGCTTAGGACCACTAGGCTATCGAGGCAGTCACTTATTTTATTTATAAGGTAAATAAACGGAGATACGGAATTTTGTAATATTTATTTATTCAACAATAAGTAATAAAATAGCAAAATAAATATTTAGTACCTACTCTTGTAGAAATAAGATTCACAATCGATTAGACAAGCTAATTTTTTTAATTATTTTACTGATCAAATATTCAGTTTCATCCATAATATCATCACTATAGTCTTTCACTAGGTATTGAACACTTACACGAGCATTATTATTTTCACTGCAATTCACAACGGTATCACAACTCAGATCATCAACTGTTATATTTATCAAATGACGAGCATTTCCTGTTTCATTTCGAATAACATAAGACGAAGATGGGCCAAGCTTTCTTTTTTTCGTTTTCTTAGAAGTTTGAACCTGGTTATTCTTGGGGTCTTTAAATGATAAACGTTGCTGATCTGTCAAGCTTTCAAAATATGTGTTGTAGTTTCCCTCAGAATAAAATAGCGGATTTCCTCCATTGAGATTCTCAGAATTGGGCTGTAAAAAAATACAATTTATTAATTAAAGAATAGGGCTAAATAAAACGATATTTTGACTTGAGAGAATCTGAATTATTACTTACCTCTGATAAATTCTCTGAAATATCTTTAACCGGACTGTAAGACGGTGAGTGTGACATGATTCTGTAAAAAAAATATAAATAATAAAATTAAGTAAGTACTTATATCTAAATAATTTAATATATTATTTTATGATAAAAAATACATACCTCAGAAATTTATTCGCCAGCAAGCAAACAATACCTACTTATGGATAGGACAAACTTCAAGTGAGTGCCTAAATAAATGACATGACATTCGATATCTAATGATCTCAATTATTTAGTTTGAATCATCTTTCTTTCTTTCTTCAACATGTCTAAACCTGCACAGAAATAGTTACAATATGCCATATTACGTTTTACGTAGTTCATGTGTTCTAGTATAAAAAGTAAACATAAAAACGTATGTTAGCCATTCTTTAAAATCATTGACAAGATGAGGTTGATTAAGCAACCCATATCCCTAAAAGTTAACAGTATACAATTTAATGAACCTTCTGGCCAAATCAGACATAGTGCTTTATTACCAAATACGATTCGTTGTATAATATGTGGCCCATCAAACTGTGGTAAAACAAACGTTATGATCAGTTTATTGTTGCATGAAAATGGTCTCAAATTTAAAAATCTTTATCTTTACTCCAAAACTGCTTTTCAACCAAAATATCGATGCTTGAGCGAAGTATTAAAAAGAGTTCCTCAGATTAACTTCTATGAATTCAAAGAGGATAAAGAAGTTATAACTCCGAATGAAGCTTTGACTAATTCTGTATTTATTTTTGATGATGTTGCATGCGAAAATCAAGTTAATATCCGTAATTATTTTTGTATGGGCAGACATAAAAAAATTGATTGTTTTTATTTATCTCAAACCTATTCTAAAATTCCGAAACAATTGTTACGTGATAATGCGAATTTTCTCATATTATTTAAACAAGATGATATGAATTTAAAACATGTTTATGAAGAACATGTCAGTTCTGACCTACAATGGAAACAGTTCAAAGACATTTGTAAAACTATTTGGAGTAACCCCTATAATTTTGTACTTATTAATAAAGATTCTTCCATAAATAATGGAAGGTACAGAAAGAATTTCGATATCTTTTTAAAATTTTGATACTTCGAAGATTCATACAAATTAATATAATTATGAATAACACGCTAAAGGAGGCTAGTGTCAATTCTTCTTTAAGCTAAAGCAGACGTTGAACATAAGATGGAAAAAAATATTAAAATTGAATTAATGAAGTCTGTAGACTCCATCAAGAATAAAATAAAACAAATGAAGACCCAGGAACATGCGATGAATTTGTCAGTTGATAAAATGCTAAAACCTGTCACAGATCCTCTTAAAACCCTAGTTAATTTGAATACATGTATTGAAAACAATAAAAATGAGGAAAACCTAACATTCACTAATTCTGACAATTTTGAATTTGATGACAATAACACTAGCTCGTTTATGAAATTTGAAGACTGTTACGATCCTACACCAAATTCTGCACGATTGATTAAAAATACACCTAAAAAGCAATTACTAGATGATTCAGAAATTTCATTAGAGGGTCATGACATCCATGATATTTATGATGGTATAAACATACCGTTCGGAATAAGAAGTGAAAATAAAAAAATATTCATTGGCAATTCAATAGTATCTTTTTCTAAAGTAGACAGTTTGAATAACGATAATGTAATTTTAATTAAAATTGGTGACAGAGCCTATAATTTGACCCCTGGTCTAAAAGAACTATTACTTCGAAGAAAACCTGATTTAAAATTAATATCTAACAAAGATAAACTTGTCTATAAGGATATGTTACATTTCACAAATGCACATAAAAGAGATTTTAATCCTAAAGGTCAAATAAGAGGTGATAAAGGAATTAAATACCGTGAAATCATCCGACCACTGTTTTCCGAAATATCAAATATTAAAGTTCCCACTAAAATTGGAGGGAAACTACCGAAGCTAAAGGAATACAAAAATAACACTGACTTAGTATATTGGGATGACCCAAACGAATTGGTTGAGAGATTACGATTATTAGTTGCTTCAAGAGATGCTGGTAATACAAATCATGATAATAAAATTTTATCAATAATTGAAGAATTAAAAGAAGCTAACATTATTAAAGAATAAATAGTGGGAATAATGTGCCTTTGGCTCAGTATCACGGAGGACATGATAATAGACATAATTAAATTGAGACAAAAAAAAATGAGTAAAGCTGACGTGGTCAACGAAATTCATAAAAATGCAAGGGTGAACTTTCCACGAAGACACGTTATCATAAAAGATTTAGATGACCTGTGGCAAGCTGATTTAATTGATATGCAATCCATTTCTAAGGAAAACAAAAACTTTAGATTTATTCTCGTAGTTATTGACACATTTTCGAAATACGCATGGGCCTTTCCTTTAAAAAGTAAGACCAAAGATGTCGTATGTGACACTTTTAAGATTTTGTTAGATGAGGGACGTGTGCCTAAAAATCTTCAAACGGATAATGGAACTGAATTTTATAATAATAAATTTTTAAAGCTTATGCAATCTCATGATATTAATCATTATTCAACGTTCTCGACAAAAAAAGCTTCAATAGTTGAGAGGTTCATCAGAACATTGAAATCTAAACTGTATAAAGAATTTAGTTTAAAAGGAAATTATAAATGGATAGGTAATACTCTTGATAGTGTTGTTTATAAATACAATCACACTTACCATCGAACAATTGATGAAATCCCCGCAAATGTTGATAATAAAAATAAAAAACGTATACTGGAAAAATATGTGAGTTTGATAAAAAACGTTAGTACAAGTATAAAAAGCAAGTTTAAAGTGGGCGATTACGTGCGTATCAGTAAGTATAAGGGAACTTTTGAAAAAGGATATACGCCAAACTGGTCGACTGAAATATTTAAAATTAAAAAAATACAAAATACAACTCCTGTCACTTATTTAATTGAAGATACAATAAGAAGTCGACCTATTTTAGGAGCATTTTATGCACAAGAGCTTCAAAAAACTAAACATTCCAATGTATATCTAGTCGAGAAAGTTCTTAGAAGTAAAGGACACCGGGTTTTAGTGAAATGGTTGGGTTTGCCTTCAGCTGAAAATAGCTGGATTGATAAGTCGAATAAATTGTAACAAAATTAAAAGTTACTTAACTTCACAGACACTATTTATTAAGGGTTTAGTGTATTGTTCATCAGTCGTATGATGTGTATTGCTGAGAGCAGTCTTCTCAATTGGTTAATAAATCATTTACCAGTTGAATTGCACTTACCAAGCTACAATTATTGTGGTCCTGGCACGAAATTAATTAAAAGGCTTACACGTGGAGATAAAGGTGTTAATAAGTTGGACGAATATTGTAAAGAGCACGACATTGCCTATCACAAGTCTTCAAAGTTAGAGGATCGGCACAAGGCAGATTTGATTTTGTTAAATATGGCGAAAGAGCGTGCAGCTGCTCCGGATGCTAGTCAAGGTGAAAAACTCTCTGCATTTTTAGTAAGCAATGCTATGTCAACGAAAATTAAAACTGGTTCTGGATTAAAAAAAAGTAACAAAAAGTGTTCTCGAAAAATTACATCTGGAAAAGGGTTAAAAACAAAATTTAAAAATGTTGTAACAAAAACAAAAAGACATATAAGAAAATTAAAACCAAAATGTAGAAAAGTAGCAATAGAATTAGCTATGGCTGCTGCCAGGGAGTTAGCTGATGATTCATCCATTAAACTTCCTCGTGTTATTCCTATACCAAAAACTGGTGGAGTATTACCTTTAATTCCTATTTTTGCTGGATTATCTGCGGCTGGAGCCTTAGCAGGCGGCGCAGCTGGTATTGCTAAAACTATTAATGAATTTAAGATGGCTAAAAAGCTGTATGAAGAATCGAAGAGACACAATGAAAAAATGGAGGCACTTTGCATCGGAAAAGGACTACATCTTAAACCACATAAGAATGGTCTTGGTATTTTTGTAACAAAAGAAAAAAACTAGTATATCGGCTACCCAAACGAGCCTTAACTAATCTTGATATTTTTAGGTATGGAAATGATATTCCCTATTTTAGGGGCGTCTTTATGAGAGATGAGCTCCCTAAATATTCATTAAAAAACGAATGTGGGGTTATTAATTTAGATAATTCTAAAAATCCTGGTTCTCATTGGGTAGCCTATGCAAAACACAATGATTATATTGAATATTTTGACAGTTACGGTAATCTTAAGCCCCCCAAGGAATTTATTAAATATTTAGGTTCTAAAGTCCACTATAATTATGAAAATATACAAGGTGATCACCCTTTTAACTGCGGTCATCTTTGTTTGAAGTTTTTAAGAAAGTTTTGGTGTAGGCAAGGAATAAAATAAATAGTTTTAAGAAAAAGTGATCAGTATGCAAGTATGTCTATAACAGTGACTATCTCTGGCAAGAAATCAGAATTAGAATCGTTTTTCAACCTTCTCTGGTTTTATCTGGGAAATATGAGTGTGGATTGCTAAACATTTCAATATTGAATTCAATACCAAAAGTGCATTTTAATAAAAATAATTATAGTAACTTACCTGTAATTAGAATTGAATGTGATTTAATATACGGATCCTACAGTAACGGATTACCAACTCATATTATTCATGAATTTATATCTAATATTGCTGCAGACCATCAGTACATAGAAACACCTGCAAACGTTATTTACTTTCCAGTGAACAAAAATATCATTTCATCTATATCTATTAAAGTTGTTGATCAGTTAGGCTACTGCATTGATTGGATAGAACATATTCAACTGCGTATTCACTTAAGGAAAATAAAATGATATTATATAATATATATCCTCCCATCAAAATAAAACGTCTTATTTCTTCTACAACCACAAAGGTGCTCAGACGTAAGAAAAAAGTTAAGACCTTAACTAAAACAAATATAGATTTTCTTAAAGCCCTAGGTTTTAAAGTATGAATATACTACAGATTAGTGACTTGCCGCACTTCGATACTTCGATCGAAAGCTATGAAGTCCATTCTTACAACCCCTACAATAACTGCTTTAGAGAAAATGATGAAATCAGAATTCCCATTCACCAGCAAGACATATACGTGCTGCCATCAGCCAGCTCAATTTATATCGAAGGTCGGGCAAAGCTCTTCGGTAAAGATGGAAAACCGCTCGAAAAGACTATTTCGTTTAGCAATAACTCTGCTATGTTCTTGTTTCAAGACATCAGGTACGAAATAAACGGCATTGAAATAGATCGTATAAAAAACTCTGGAATAACTTCGACAATAAAATCGTATATTTCATTAAATGAAGCTGAAAATAAAGTGGCTGCCCTATGGGGCTGGAACTTAACTGGATTTAAAAGTGATGGTCATTTTGATGCTTTGATACCATTAAATAAGGTTTTAGGATTTGCGGAAGATTATAATAAAATTATAATAAATTGTAAACATGAGCTTATATTGAATAGAAGTAACTCTAATTTAAATAGCGTTATATTTACTGAAGATATTGCACATTTTCAAATAGAAATAGAAAGAATACAATGGAGGGTACCACACATAAAAGTGTCTGATCGCGTACGATTGACTCTATTAAAACATTTAGAAAAAGATAAACCTATTCAAATGGCATTTAGAAATTGGGATTTGTACGAATATCCTTTACTACCTAAAACCACAAAGCACTCATGGTCCGTTAAAACTGCATCACAATTAGAAAAACCGAGATATGTATTTCTTTGCCTACAAACTAGTAGAAAAAGCAATAAACTAAAAGACAGTTCACTATTCGATCATTGTGAAGTGACAAACGTCACTCTCTTCTTAAATTCGCAATATTATCCATATGAACGTTAAAGTTTTCTGAGAACAAATATGGTATATTATATGATATGTACGCTAAATTTCGTCAGTCTTATTACAACTGTCCGGCAGGACCGTTGCTTAATCTAAAGGACTTTAAAGAAAAGGCTCCCCTATTCATCTTAGATTGTTCAAGGCAAAACGATAGTTTAAAAACAGGTCCAGTAGACGTTCGGTTAGAAATTGAAAGTACAGCGCCAATACCAGATAACACCGCTGCATATTGTTTGATTATAAACGATAGACTTGTGGAATATAAACCTCTGAGCAACATAGTACGTCGATTATCATGACTGCCATTGTAGACGTCCAAGGCTTCAAAACGGAAGCAAATGAATTTGTGCTAAAAGAAATTGCTATATTGTGTAATGACAAATTACAAGTATTTTTAATTAAGCCACCATTTCCATTTTACGATTTGACAAAACAAGAAAGACGGCAAGTTGCATGGATTGAACGTAACAGGAAGATACGCTGGGGTGAAGGATTTATACCTTATTCAAATTATCAATATTTTATTTCAGATATTTTAAGAGATAAATGTATTTATATTAAAGGTCTTGAAAAAGTGTTATGGTTAAAAAATATTTTAAATAACAATAATAATGTGATTAATTTAGAAGATAAAGGTTGTCCTAGTTTGCTAAGTCTGTATGATCGATATAAAGATTCTGAAGATTTGTATAGTTGTATTTATCATAATTCAATATGTGCTTTAAAAAATATATTGTGTTTAAAAAAAAGGTGCTCTGATAATAAACTATTAATATAATTTATTTTTCATTTTTTATTCATTAAATAATCATCCCTTCCTTCTAACTCATATTTAAAAAGATATTTATAAATTGGTTGTAACAGCTATGAGAGTTCATTACACTCTCATAATTGTAACAATTAAGAAGAACATTAAGAGAGTATAAACAAATAATCTAAATCTATTCAAGTCTCTACTATGAGTACTAAGGGGAAAAATGTAGAGGAAGAGTTAAGAAAATTGGTTGACGATCCAATAAAAGGACGGGACGAGTGTGGTTTGGGATTATTATCGCCAGTGACAAACAAAAGAACAGTCTCACCGATGAGTGAACTTAATTTGAGAGAGAGACCTCAGCATCCAGATTTCAGTTCCAAATCAAGACGATTGATTAGTTTCTTAGACTGGCCCCAACAAAAGCGACAGAAACCTGAGGATTTGGTAGAAGCTGGTTTCTTTTACACCGGCCGGGGAGATAGGACTGTGTGTTTTCACTGTGGTGGAGGTTTAAAAGATTGGGAAGATAATGATGATCCCTGGCAGCAACATGCGCTGTGGTTTAGTCAGTGTTCCTACCTAAAATCCTAAACGCGTCATATAATACTTGTTCGGCTGTATTATTTTTGAATATGATAAGCACTTGACAATGCAGGTTGCATTAGTGGTAGAATTGGGGGCTTTTGCATCGCGCAGCTCGAGCGCAGCGAGAGCAAGTGATGCAGAACCCCCAATTATACCCTACTGTGGAACCACTACTAAAAAGGGTAAATAAAACATTTTACTAAAAAAATACAGCTGACTTCGATGTAAAAAAGTACGACAAAGTGCTTGACTGCGACCTAACCTGATGGTAAGCAGTGAAGCAATCATTGATGGTGAAGCGCACTAGTTTATTAAGAACTTTATTTTATAAGTATTATCTATTTAAATTTGTAGCACCTACTTGCTACATGATGTTCGAAATAATAATAACATAAGCTAGGAGTACCTCCAAGCGGTGAAGGCGGTAACAGTTTTTACTGGCTAAAACACCCAATAGTATATATACTTGACCTGCGTACTTCTGTATGTTTAAATGCCTTCGGGCTTATGTTGTTTTCCTAGTCTTGTGCTTTAGTGTGTTTGGCGGCACGGTAGCCTACCCGGTAACGCAGGGGAGCAGCCGCCATCCATCAGTTTGTGTTCTTTGATTTTGTTGTGACTTTGTGTTCAGTTTGCAAAAAGTTTTGTATTCATGGAGCCAGACGAGACTTATGCTTTACCTCAGCAGAGCCTGACCTGCTCTGCTGGGGTATGTCTTTCTGAGCCCCAACCGGAACGCTCTTCAATATTAGGGGAGCATGTGGATGTTACCCCACATGCTAGTCAGCAAACCACCACCTTCACAAGCGGAGCTTCGGATTGCCTCGATGCCGGCACTGGTTATTTTCCAGGAGTATCCGCATGTACACAAGAAGTTGATAGAGAGCTTACAACCAAATCATTGAAAGATTTGACGTATTCAAATTATTTACGAATAAGTTAAAAAATGCGTCATCATCCGATATGGTAAATAAAATATTTGATTATTTAGGGAACAACTACCATATTTCCTTAACTAAGGAAGAATTTGGGCCTGTTCTTTCTACATTTATTGCCAAAAGCAACATTAAGTACAAAAAATGTGCTTATTCTATAAAATATTTCACAAACAAACATAAAGCCTGGTTAAGTGAAATAATGATTAGCGGACAACTCAAAGTAACTGGAGATTTAACATTTTCACCGAAAAGTAGTGCATTTGCGAATTTAAGTGATCGGCAGCAATTAAGATCGCGTCGTAAGCTCCAAACACAATTGGAACAAGAGCCTCTAACTAAAAAAGTAAAATCTTTTTTGTCATCTCTTTCCGTTAACGATGTTTCAATACCATCGAAAACAGCAAAAGATTTAGAAAAAGTAATTCATACTTGTTTAGAAGCACCTAATGCAGCATCATTTATTAAAAAAATAATAACACATTGTACTTGGCCGTATACTCCAGAAGAAGCACTGTCCGTAGTTATAGATAGAAAGTTAACAACAGAGACTTACAATTTTCTACACACGGACCTTCAAGATCGCGGATTCCCTGCATTTCCCCCCTATTTTAAGGTATTCGCAGCTAAAAAGGACTGTTATCCAGCTAATATTACCATATCAGAGAGAGAAGCCTCAGTTCCTTTTCAAGATTTATTGCAACACAGTTTTACCAGAATATTAAAAATAAGTGATGAAGTTGTATCACAATACTGTGACCAACACTCTATGGAAGAACTGGCATATTTTTAGAAGGGAACTGGGGTTTCGACGGGAGTAGTGGCCAGGCATGGTATAAACAGGTTTTTTCTGATGCTGAAGACGGTGATGAAAGTAGCCTCATAGCCACTACGTACATCCCGTTATTATTAAAAACTTTAAATAATATCATACTTTGGAGGAATCCAGCCCCACAGTCGTATAGATACTGTAGACCGGTGTGCGTGCAGTATAGAAAAGAAACGGCGGAGCTATAATTATCAGAAAGATCGAAGAGGGAAGACCAAATTCAAAATCTTTCGCCTTTATTAGGTGAAACATCAAAAGGACAGAAAGTAAAAGTCTCCTGTAGAATGCATTTGGCTGCCATTGACGGAAAAGTATTAAATACTATATTGGATACGTCATCTCAAATGCGTTGCCCTTACTGTCGTTTAACTGCGACACAATTTAATAATATTAACGTAGCTTTACAGAAAGATGTAAATGTTGCTGCTTTGAAGCACGGCTTGAGCCCCCTACATGCGTGGATTCGTGTGCGAGAGTTCCTTTTGAATTTATCGTATAAAAAGGTGGTTATGAAATGGCGGATAACGCAAAAATCTGTAGAAAAGGACCTGGTGGATGCTAGAAAAAGAGTTATTCAGCAACAAGTGAGGGAGAAGCTAGGTTTATTGGTAGATGTTGTTCGGCCTAATTCTGGTACCACAAATGACGGGAATACTGCCCGAATTGCTTTATCTAACAAAAATCGCCAAATTTTTTCGGAAATCCTGGGCCTCGAGCAGTGGCTACTGGACGATTTACATGTTATTTTAACTGTTATTTCCAGTGGTCTGCCAATCGATAGTAATAAATTTGGCAATTTTTGTAAACGAGTCGCATATAAATATGTAGAAAATTATGCCTGGTATCCAATGACAGTCACATTACATAAAATATTAATTCATGGTGCTGCAATAATTGAATCAACATCGCTTCCTATAGAAATGCTATCTGAGCAGGCATCAGAATCCAGAAATAAATTTTAGAGAAGCGATCGCGAACATCACTGTCGAAAAATGGATAGGGTGAAAACAATGACCGATTTATTTCATAGGGCTTTAGAGTCATCTGATCCGAAAATCTCAAGTGTACACATGCTTCAAAGACAAAAAAAAACAAAGTAAGATTCCTTTGCCCGCAGCCGCGATCGCGTTGTTAAAACCTGTGCCTCACCCGAACTCGTTTGAAGAGCTTACCAGCACTAATGAGGTTGGAAGTTATGATGCACAAGAATGTTAGTGCTTTCCACCGAAGAAGAAATTTAAAGACTTTCGTCTTCTGTTTTGTGACTAAGGCAATATAAAATAGTCAAAGCATAATGTTTCTCTAATTATACTATTCTATCTAACTCGGCTAAGCATCATTCGGGAAGCTGCGCGATGTTTTCTACCGTCTACCGACTTACCACGTTATCTTAAGACGAAAGTCTACGACCAGTGCGTGTTGCCAGTGCAGTAGTGACATATGGCTCTGAAACGTAATCGCCAAAAGTCACTGAAAGGGAAATGCAAAAGGCTATATGCTAGGAGTTTCCTAGCATGATCGAATCAAGAAACCGAGATATCCGTAGTAGAACCAAAGTTCTCCACACAATCAGAAGAATCGTCAAATTTAACGGGCAGTGGGCAGGGCACATTTACATTTTAATGTCATTTTTGATTTTCAGAAGTACCTCCAATAGAACAATTTAGGGGTTTTTAAAGATCGTATGGAGGAATCTTATTTCTTAGGACAAATTCTTATCAAAATAAAGACGACTAAAATCGAATTTGTCAATCGCGACTCAACGTGGTATTTTTCTTTTATTTTGGCTTCGCAACGTGTTAATAGTGCGCTACGCAATGAATTTTTGAGACACTTAGGCGCGAGGGCACGTGAAGGCGAGGCGTAGGTGTGAATTTTAGTTCATGACCACTAGTTTCATACCACACCTTTTTAATCGTGATTAAAAGTAGTCAGATTTAGTTAAAATAAGTTATTATAGTCAACATTTTTGGTGAAACCCGGCACACTTAGAATAGCAAAATTGTCATTTTCACAAAACTAATAACTCAGTGCAATCTTAGTGCTGTCAAATTAAAATATAGTTAAGTTGTGTTACTGGTCTATTTCAGAATAGGAAATCGTCGTTTGACAGGAATAAACCAAATTTTAGTGATGTTTAGTTTAGAGAATTTTGTGACCACAGAATCGGCACCATTATTATTTGTTTTTAAAAACTACCGTCAAAATACAGTTTTAAAGGGTGTTAAAGTTTTATGAAAACATGTGCGAACGAAGTTGCTGGCAAAGTGCTAGTTTCTATATAAATAACTTATCCTAATACTAAGGAATTATCGAGAACAAATTAAATAAATACTAAAAACCTTTTATAAGTCTAGATATAACAAAGTTCCTAGGTTTAATAGTCGACATTTTAATAACCAATACGTCCCATCAAATAAAAATTGAGTCATCAAAATTCAGATTCGAAATTGACAACCCTAGTAAAAACAGTTAATTTGGAATAACTTATATATTCCACGCAATTAGGATGCGTTATTTTTGGGTTAGTCCCTGAGTACCCCGTTCCCGGAGGCCCCCGTCCCGGAGGACCCCGATTTATTTTTATCTAGATAAACTCAATTAACAGTAAATTTAGCTTAAAAGTACCGTCAGCAGATGATATGTTCAATTAAATTTGATTACTTACTAAAATTATAATACTTTAAGAATCAGCAAAAAATTATAAAGTCTTGCTTGGTTAAGGTAAATATTATAATTAGAGAATACATTATAGAGTCTCCTAGAGCAATTACAGGTTTAAATTATTATCACAATAGTTCCTTTTTCAATACAGAAAATCATTTCTACTCTACATGGAGAATTAACATATTTTCAAAAATACGCGAATACTCTCACTCACAACTATTTCCTATGCTAAATGCATAAGAAATAGTTAACTCTAAAATAATCTTCTAACATGTAAAATCAGTTTCACTAACATTATTTTTTTACAATACAGTAAATCAAAAATACTACATATTAAAAATATGTTTGTTAAGTATGATCTGATAATATTGTAACATTTATTTTATATTTTTGATACATTTTATTCAAACTGTAATCACCTCTATTAAAACTATGATTCAACATTGTACAAAATTTCAAATAAACTACTTTCGTCTTATGTATTTCAAACACATACATTTAAGAACTTTTTATGTCGACCGTACAAGTTCAAAGCAATAGAAAAAAAAAGAATAATCATATTTATCGTATTCGGGGTTCTCCGGGACGGGGGCCTCGGGGAACGGGGTACTCGGGGAATAACCCTTATTTTTGTGGTACGTAGGGAAGATAAAGGGCATAATTTCAGTATAAATAACTTTTCCAAATACGATGGAATTACCGAGAAAAAAAAAAAAACTAAAAACCTCGTATAAGTCTGAATCTAACGAAGTTCCGAGGTTTATTTGTACTCTAATATATGCAGCATAAAAAACGCCGTCGATGTTTCTAAGGTAACAATTGCGTATCATATTTAGTTTCAGAGATATGATTTTTTTTCCAAATACCCGGTTCAAAAAAAAGACGATTTTCAAAAAATTTAATCTCAAAAACTAAACATACTAGTAAATTGGGGATACGAAATATTGCATTTAAATAACTTAAACTATCAGTTTTTTATATAAAAAGCAATGTCCGAAAAATCGTCTTCATAAAACACTGTGCGTCTGTACTAAAAGCCTATACAATGCACGGTCAGCTAAAACTGTAAAAAAATATTTTAAAACTACAAATTTAAAATAAAACATATTTATTGTATGGATTGTATTCAAATTGAAATATAATTTTAATTCCTTGTTAAAACGGGGCAATAGAAAAATATATTATGAAAATTACAACTATCTACCTATTGCGGAATATGAGATACAGTCCGCTGGCAGATAGGCGGACGGTGGAGGTTCAGTAATATGGTTCCGTTGGCACCATTTCAGGTACGAAATACTCAAAAAAGCAGGGCTGGGGGTTTGTATTTTAGGCTTGAAAGAAAGTCTACCCTCTCTTCTGATGTAGGCCGTACCGATAGAAACGAACAAAAAAGCAAGGGAGGCAACATTTGCAACAAACTGATTCTGGTACTCAGCGCAGCTAGTGGATCAAGAACTATGTCAGACTATTATAATTTTATTTAGGCGAGCCTCAATCAACCGGGCACAAGACTCCTGGCTGCTACTGAGAAGTTCCAGATGGAAAAACCAAAGAACACTTTGCCCGACCTGGGAATCGAACCCAGGCCCTCATGCTCAGCAGTAGCGCTTGCGACAAAGTCATTTTATTGACAAGCTCAATAATATCGTACAGTCTTGCGACAGACTAGAATTTCCTACTTGTATCAAGCTGGAGCTTTTCTTTAAAACTGTATAACTCCAGAAGCCTTTTTTATCCACTAGGTCAAGTTCAGTGAAAGATGAAATGATCGAAAAGCGTTTATTTTTATTTCTGTAAGTGTTTGTTCAAACCTACTTACAGAAATAAAATCATTTCTCATTTGCAAAGCATTTATTCACGTCCCGTATCAATGAGCGTTGAGTTTTAGTAGATTAGATCTTATATTTTATTTTACTTTTTAGGGTTCCGTTGCCAAATGGCAAAAAACGGAACCCTTATAGATTCGTCATGTCTGTCTGTCTGTCTGTCTGTCTGTCTGTCTGTCTGTCTGTCTGTCCGTCCGTATGTCACAGCCATTTTATTCCGAAACTATAAGAGCTATGCTGTTGAAACTTGGTAAGTAGGTGTATTCTGTGAACCGCATTAAGATTTTCACACTAAAATAGAAAAAAAACAATAAATTTTGGGGTTCCCCATACATAGAACTGAAACTCAAAAATGTTTTTTTTCATCAAACCCATACGTGTGAGGTATCTATGAATAGGTCTTCAAAAATGGTAATGAGGTTTCTATTATCATTTTTTTCTAAACTGAATAGTTTGCGCGAGAGACACTTCCAAAGTGGTAAAATGTGTGTCCCCCCCCCCCCCCGTAACTTCTAAAATAAGAGAATGACAAAACTAAACAAAATATATGATGTACATTACCATGTAAACTACCAACGAAAATTGGTTTGAACGAGATCGAGTGAGTAGTTTTTTTTTAAAACGTCATAAATCGTAAACCGCAATTTACCTTACATTCAATCAACTGAAATATAAAAATTAAAAAAATATATATATTTTTAAACCGAAAATACCTACAGGTTTGTACGGAACCCTCGGTGCGCGAGTCCGACTCGCACTTGGCCGGTTTTTATCTATCTATGGTTAATTAAAACTATAACAATTTGTGTGACACTAGCGTCACCTAGCGTAGCGAGTCCATTAATCATCTTGATATCGTGTACAGTCGGCAATGAAAGTCGATTAAGGCTCGCTTGCACTACAGTTAATACTACCTAAGTAGATACAATATTTTACTATTAATATTTATCTATGGTTAATTATAACTAATTTGTCACAATTTTTGTGACATTAGTGTAGCGAGCTAAACTATACAATCATCTTGAAATCGTGTGTACAGTCGGCAAAAGTCGATTAAGGCCCGCTTGTATCACAATTACTTACTAAATACTCACTAAATACGTTACGTTTCGCAATGAATTCAAAAGATAAATGAACAGAATAATATTATATAAAGCTAAATGAGCTTTAAGCTCAATAAACAATAGCGTGGCCCTGGCATACAGTGGCCCTGGCAGTGGCGCAGGTAACTAATAAGCCGATTCCTGTCGGCTTCCCTTACGAAATTATGACAGTCAGTAGTTCTCAGCAGTGTTTAATAATCACACTGAATGTATTTAATCTTACACTATAAAATTAAAGTATTACAAAACCGCAACCTACATAAAACAATATTTGTCTTTATATTCCAACGAAAACAAAACATTTAAAGTGCGCGCGAATCTCTCCCAACCGCGCGCGAACGTTTTGCACCAGTATAACCCGGTCTAAACTCCGGGTTATGAGCACATACATTTCTATAGAAAATAATCTCGTCATGACGTCACTTCAGGTCACGTGACACGCATTTTTTGAGGCCTTGGGAAGCCGCAATACCTCGAGTTATTCGAACGAACTGAGTGAGTAGCAATATCGGTCCTTCGTTGAATTTCGTAAGTATTCGGGCCCTTCCCCCGCCCCCTTGAACCCCCGCTCGACGCGACAGTACTTCTTTTGTCATTTTAAATGTTTGTTTGACCATTGACGTAAATAGAATTATAACCTTAAAACCTTTTATTTTGTTGATAGTTGTGGTTAATAAGCATTTATTTCGTTGTATTCATATAAGTTATTAGTGTAGTACTAGTGTAACAATTAGAATTTGATAATTGTGAGTTTGTTGTGAAATTGTGCGTTCGCAATTAGGAATTTGTGGTAAGTCGATAGATTAGCAAGTTGAAATTACTTTTTTAGAGTAGATTTGAACAGTTATTAGTAGGATGGCGGTATTAATAGTTTTAGATTGTTGTGTGACAGATTATTTGCTTCGTGAGGAAACATGCTTTTCAAGGTTAAGTTTTGAAAATAAGAAACACGTAATTAGGTTAGGTCATAATTAATTATTGTGTGACACTTTTCCACAAGTTACAACATTATCCATACTAATATTATAAAGCTGAAGAGTTTGTTTGTTTGATGATTGAACGCGCTAATCTCAGGAACTACTGGTCCGAATTGAAAAATTATTTTTGTGTTGGGTACCTTATTTATCGAGGAAGGCTATAAGCTATATAACACCACGCTGAAATCAAGAGGAGCGGAGCAGTAATGAAAAATGTTTCAAAAACGGGGATAATCGCACGGGTAGGTGATTCGTCGCGACGGGAAGGGTCGGGGGAACAAGAAATTTAACGCGGACGAAGTCATGGGCAGAAGCTAGTGTAGTATATTTTTGACACTTCCCGTTACAGTTGCATCCGCGGAGAGGTCGTTTTCGGCTTTGAAGCGAATTCATACGTACATGCGTAATTCTCAAAAACAAGAACGATTATCTGAACTAGCCATTTTAGAAAAACATTTATTGCTAAAAATTAAGAATCATCTCGGCTTTTATGATAATGTCTTAGCGCACTTTGGACTAAAGAATAGACGAATAGCTTTAGAGTATAAGTAGTATTATAAGTAGTATTATAAGTAGAATAAGTCAGTAGTCTTGTAGTTAAGTAGTTTTTTCTAGTAGACATCATACGTCAACGTCATCACACTGATCACACCACAAACGGCTTTTTTCAAAGCCACTTTTATTATACTTGCAAGACACTGTTTCAATCACCAGTGCTTACACGTATAGTAAAGGTGGACTGAAGACTTCTGCTTATAAAAAACTGAAGCCAGTCAGTCACAGATTTTAAGTAACTAGACTACGTGTGCCACGTCCGGCCTAGGTAAGCATTTTTTTTTGCTCCGGCTTACCTCTCTAATAAAATCACCCTTCGCCACTGGGCCCTGGTACATGGGCAACTGAAAATAATCTCGTCCAGTTTTAGTCAGTAAAAGTCTGACACGCCCTTCCGCTCTGCCCAAGAGCGGGAGACGTCATTTGATGATTTCCCACCCATAGAAAAAAGTTCAATAAACAAGAACATCAAATTTTATAAAATGTTAACTGACTTCTTTTGCTGACTTTACCACGAAGGTACTACTGTATTGATTTCACGATACCATTTATATAACATGTCGCTTATTAGCTACTGAATAATTCATGAAGATAAGTAGGGACCAACTAAGCTAATTAATATTAACCTTATTTAAAAATTCAAGCACGCATACAATGTTTTGGGTAGGTATTATTAGTAGCGAATCAATTAAGTTACACTTAATTCTTTGGTATGTAATTATTATACAACCAACCTTATAATTTAACTTTATACCTAAAAGCCTAAACTTTATTTTAAATTACAGCATAACTTTAATTGGCCAATTATTTATTATTGACGCAAAACATGTTACATGACTGGCCTCATGGCCTGTTAGTCTGACCCTGACTGCTAAGACTGAGGTCGTGGGTTCGATTCCCACTCAGGACAAATCTTTGTGTGATGAGCACAATCATTTGTTCTGTGTCTGGGTGTAAATGATCTATAATTTGTATGTATTTAGAAATATATGTTTATCAGTTGTCTGGTTGCCATAGTACAGGCTCTGCCTAGTTTGGGATCAGATAACGTTGTGTTTGTTGGTTGTCCGAAGATATTAATATTATTTATTATGTACAGCTTGTACCGCGGTTGACCTATATTAATAGTTTAAAAAACACCCTTGAAAAAAAAGCATGGGGTGCTTGATACCAACCTCAAAAAGCACCCAACGCTTTTTGTCAATTATTTTCTACTTTTTAGTTTGGTTGTCTATGGAAATGTATTATTTAGTTTTTTATTTCGCGTATTGGTGCTCCAACGCACTGCTTAGCACCGAGAGTTGAAATGTGAACATTCTGTTTTTAGACGCACTGAGATGCACTCCATTGGATTTTTGATGCTATGCTCAACATTGTAAGTTGAAAATACAGTGCGCGAACAAATGCTATCGCGATTTTGTTACGTCCGCCCGGCCTGCAGTCTCGACATAGAAAGCGACACTATCGCAAACTACCGATCGTTAAATAAAACCGAAAAAATTCGCTTGCCGTAACGATGCCAGCGACAAAATGGAAGTCTCGACATCTGAGATACGGACCAAAGTCATACATTATACTTGAAAAAAACGATGACAGTTAGCGCAAAACGCATTCATAGTTCGGTTTAGTAGCAATGGTACGATATTTGGTAGTCTCGACACTCAAAGTTATTGATTGACATCGACATTTCGATGAACTTTACCGTATTTTGTTAATGTTTACGAGTATGTGTTGCGTCCATTTTTGAAAGCCCGCAAAGTGATTCGTTAGCAACGCAAACTATATGTTTTGGTGTTTGCAAGTGTTTATTAACAAAAATGGCGTACTCGAAGGTGTGACTGTACTAATGAGGCTTTAAGGCCATCTATTTATGGGTTCCGGCAAAACTAGTTACGAACGAGCGTCGCCAACAACCATCGTATTAGAGGGAGCCAAATACATTTAGTATCTTTTTGAAGGGAGCCGATCGTCGTTTTTATATTTAATAAATAACACACAACCGCAAATCATGTTTCCAACTTTATTAAATCTCCATTAAGTATCATCACAGACAATCATCTCCTAATTAGACACGTTCGTTTAAGCTAGAATTTCTACGAGACGTTGCATTCTTATCCACAGGACATTTCCACCGCATTCTGCAGTTTAATAAAATAGCTCGACGTTATTAATCTACACATATAATATTTAATGATTGATGATGATAATGATGATGATATAAATAATACACAACGGAAAATAATGTTTTCAACTTTATTAAATCTCTATTAAGTTTCAACAGTTCATCACACACAATCATCTAACTACACACATTATTTTAATCTAAACACTTTACATGGCACATATTGCATTCCTATCAGTATAACATTACCACACTTTAATAAAGTAGCTTGACAAAAATAATTTAAATATACATACATATCCAAAAAACTGATATCATGCACTATTACTAAAGGATAGCCGTGAGAGACATGACATAAATTACAGTAGTCAAACCGCAGGAAAACTGAATTAATAAACAGTATTTATCACTTTGTATACAAAAAACATACAACAGCAAATCATGTTTCCAATTTTATTAAATCTCCACTAATTATCAACAGTTATGCTCTCTCTATTCAATTAAGTTTCAACAATTCGTCACACACATTAAGTTTCCTGTTGAAACTTAATAGAGTTGTTCGACTTCATCAAACACAATAATATAATAACACACATTCTTTTATACACTTTACATGGCACATGTTGCATTCATAACTGCATAACATTTCCACACTTTAATAAAGTAGCTTGACAATAATAATTTAACTAAAAACATCCAAAAAACTGAAATTATTTTATTAATACACTGTTATTTTATAATTTAAGCATTGCAATCTTAAGTCTAAGCTCCTTACTACTTACAAAAGAGCAACATATGCACTACATTATGCGCAGACTATAGTAGTTAATACATAAAAATAAAAATCTGGCGACAATATGGGTGGCTTCTCATGTTTTGGTACTTCTTTGTCCCCCTAGAAGTAGCCATACTTGTAGCTAACCAACAATATTTTCTACCTCAAATGTAACCCATGTAGTTAACGTTGGATCTCAAACTAATTGTGAATAAACATCGGTGCCCAAGAAACATTTTCTTTGTTTGTTTTGCACCTGATGTTCTAAACTTCTAAATAAAATACCTAAGAAAATTTACCATTAAAAACAACAGCTAAAATAATTAAACAGAACTTGTTAGTATTTTGCACAAGATTTCTTAACCAAAATTTTGTTTTTGTAATTTAAATGTACTAAATTTGCTTACTTAAATAGGTAGAAAGTACATAGATTCCTCACAACTGTTACAACTGATTGCAAGTTGTACATTCTTTGCAATAAAATATATCTATTCTATTGAAAGATACATAAATAACACATAACCGCATATCATGTTTTCAACTTTATTATATGTCCATTAGCAGAATCATCTAAGTTTACACTTTCTTATAATTTAGATACTGTTTACATGAGGCATGGTGCACACCTATTGAAAAATCTTTATCAATTGTTTACAGACTTTACAGCAGACAATGACTTAGGTACTACAAATGATGCATCTCCAAGCATAATTCAAGCTGTGGACCCGTAGTTTCACGCTGCCTTAGCCCTCCGACAGCCTTGATATGGCTATGAGACGGCAAATCTCACGCAAATGAAAATCCTTTGGATTTGTTCATATCTGTACATTTACAGAATTACAGTAGAGGTGTTAACCGAGCTCTTAAGTAAACATTAACCATTTCTTCGAATACAACAATCTCTGCAGTGTCCCAAGTGTCTGTACGCAGCTATAATATGATTTAATAAGAAACTACATGAAGTGGAGTCGGCGCATGACTCAAAATGAGTTAGCTGAGTAATAATATGCTGTAACCTTGGCTATTAATGAAAAATTATCATGTTAAATACCACATAATTTGCTATATCAACAAAAAAGACATTTTCCATAATGATCTGACACTTGACAACTTTGGCATTATTTATGTTGTTTAACTGTCATTTTTTTTATTGACATAAATACGGGGCTTTTGGCTACGTTGCATTTTGTTACATTTTTATCTTGTAATGTGCGTTTTGTTTGTGCAGAATAAACAATTTTTCTTTCTTTCTTTTTTTACAATGTTGTAAGGAGGCAGATTATATTTTTAATAAATTGCTAGCTGACCCGGTAGTAATAATAGATTCTACAAATTTTTCACTCATTCTTTTGATACAATCAAATTCATTGACTTAAAATCATTTCATGGAAAACAAAAACCGCAAAAATTCAAAGTGATAAGTAGGTAAAGTATCGGAATGTTGAAATTAAGCACACACAGACATACTCTTTTTGAATTATAACATATTATAACATTTTATTTATCTCATCTTAGTTTATAATCAAATCAAAATATTTTTAATTTACATAAACCTACATGGGCACTTATGAAACGTCAGAAGCTAGGTGCATGTCTCCAAATTGTTGATTTCTATGAAGAAGAACCGGCAAGAAACTCCACGGTTACTCTTTTAAAAATAATTGGTGTTTACACTGGTTTCAAATTACAGTTCTAGGGCAGCACTGCGCCCCACAGTGCGTCGCTTGACTCCTGATATTGGCGCTAAGTTTGGTCGCCCGAAACGGTGACGCCAACACAGTGTTAATATCGAAGGATATCATTACCTTGATTAAGTCTAATCATGTTTTTAAACTATTCACCATCATCATTTCTGCCGAAAGTCGTCCAGTGCTAGGTTCTGTGCATGTACAGGAGGTGTTGTCATTATCACCATGCTTGGCAGGCGGGTTGGCTATCGCAGTATGGTGGTAAGATTCATAGAGAACGCTGTGGTCACTTTCTAGCAAGTCCCATAGTCGCCTTTTACGACACCCACGGAAAGAAATAGGATGATGTTATTCTTTACGTCCGGCCGGTTTAGTTCATCTAGCTACAAAAGTTCTTTTTATCTATCCTGTTGATCCTGGCACAAATTTATGAAATTAATAAAAAAAAAACACGAATTATTGAAATAGTACGGTTATGTCGTGAAAATTACTTACACCACCATCTTTTAGGAATTCCTAGAACTAAACAATAAATACAAACTATTTTCGTATAATAAAGATGTTTTTTCCAAATATAAAGAACAGTAATAATTGAGATAAAAACTATCCTATCTTTTAAGTTGGACCAAATTATAAATAATTAGAAGTTTGTTATGAATCTGTTCAGTAGTTTCGGATTTTACCCGTAACAAACATGATGGCCCGAGATTTTTTAAATGTTTATCAGTCCTTCTAAATTTCTTTAATAAACAGTTTCCAAGATAGGGTTTAAAAAGTCACTATACAATTTGTAGTAAAAAAAAATATTTTTTTACCAATCAGTGGTCTCCATTTTTTTCCAGAATTCAAGGATTTGTACTTAACGGCTAATAATTGAAGTCGAACTATAAATAGTAGTCTTCGGTAGTGTCTCGGCATCGTTTTGTACGATGTTGCGCGGTATCTCCGATGTAGAGACTTGCTTTTGTCGTATGCATCGGTACGGCAAGCGAGTGTTTTCGGTATTATCTAGTGATCCGAATTTTCGATGACATAGTGGCGGCCGTAAGAATTTCTCCTTGAATTCAGGGAAAATTGAAGAACATTTATTAATAAAGAATAATATTTTTCTAGAAAATTGTGCAGTGAAATTGGAAATCATATCTTGCAAATACTCGTTTTTTTATGGAATCTACTAAGTAGCAATAACTATTTTACAGGATTAAAATAACTTGTTATAAATCTAAGGTCATTACAATCTGCATCCTTGCAACACTATAAAACTAATGCCAAACTTGTGAAGTCATGTCTATTTGTTTTCATTGATTTTTTTCTCAAGTGTATTTTACACATATTTTTATAGATAGCCAAGGTTACAGCATATTATCACATATTATTACTCGGCTAACCAATTTTGAGTCAAGCGGCGACTTCACTTCATATAGTTTCTTATTTAATCATATTATAGCTGTGTACAGACACTTGGGACACTGCAGAGATTCGTGTGGTGTTTTGTATTCGAAGAAATGGTTAATGTTTACTTAAGAGCTCGGTTAACACCTCTACTGTTAATTTGTAAATGTACAGATATGAACAAGTCCAAAGGATTTTCATTTGCGTGAGATTTGCCGTCTCATAGCCATATCAAGGCTGTCGGAGGGCTAAGGCAGCGTGAAACTACGGGTTCACAGCTTGAATTATGTTTGGAGATGCATCATTTGTGGTACCTGAGTCATTGTCTGCTGTAAGGAGGGCACAACATGGAAGAAAACAGTTTGAACTAAGTGAATAGTGAAAGTGTAAACAATTGATAAAGATTTTTCAATAGGTGTGCACCATGCCTCATGTAAACAGTATCTAAATAGAGTGTGTAAACTTAGATGATTCTGCTAATGGACATTTAATAAAGTTGAAAACATGATTTGCGGTTATGTGTTATTTATGTATCTTTCAATAGAATAGATATATTTTATTGCAAAGAATGTACAAATTGCAATCAGTTGTTACAGTTGTGAGGAATCTATGTACTTTCTACCTATTTAAGTAAGCAAATTTAGTACATTTAAATTACAAAAACAAAATTTTAATAATACTTGTCGGTTAAGAAATCTTGTACAAAATACTAACAAGTTCTGTCTAATTATTTTAGCTGTTGTTTTTAATAGTATGTCTTTCAATTTTCTTAGGTATTTTATTTAGAAGTTTAGAACAACAGGTGCAAAACAAACAAAGAAAATGTTTCTTGGGCACCGATGTTTATTCACAATTAGTTTGAGATCCAACGTTAACTACATGGGTTACATTTGAGGTAGATAATATTGTTGGTTAGCTACAAGTATGGCTACTTCTAGGGAGACAAAGAAGTACCAAAACATGAAAAGCCACCCATATTGTCACCAGATTTTTATTGTTATGTATTAACTACTTTATAGTCTGCGCATAATGTAGTGCATATGTTGCTCTTTTGTAAGTAGTAAGGAGCTTAGACTTAAGATTGCAATGCTTAAATTATAAAATAACAGTGTATTAATAAAATAATTTCAGTTTTTTGGATATTTTTAGTTAAATTATTATTGTCAAGCTACTTTATTAAAGTGTGGAAATGTTATGTGGTTATGAATGCAACATGTGCCATGTAAAGTGTTTAGATTAAAATAATGTGTGTAATCAGATGATTGTGTGATGAACTGTTGATAATTAATGAAGATTTAATAAATTTGAAAACATGATTTGCCGTTGTATGTTATTTATATACGAAGTGATGGATACTTTTTATTTATTCAGTTTTCGTACAGTTTGACTGTTGTAATGAACTACAGAATGCATTAGTAATGTCAAATGAATAGGAATGTAACATATGTAAGCAGCATCTAGATTATAAGAATGTGTGTAATTAGGAGATCATTGTGTGAGATGATGATGATACATGGAGATTTAATAAATTTGATTTGAAACATGATTCGTGGTTGTTTTTTATTTATTTATAAACAGCGATCGTACGATTCGATCCCTTCAAAAGATATAAGGCTCCTTCTAATGCGGTGTTTGTTGGCAAAGCTCGTTTGCACGTAGATTGTCCGGAACCCATAAATAGGTAGACTTAAAAGCCTCATCAGTACAGACACTCAGACACACTTTTGAGAACCCCCATTCCTCATAATTTTTGTTTATAATTACTTTCAAACACCTAAAAAATAGTTTATGAAAACAAAAATGGCTGCAAAAACGACTCGTAAACATCAACAGAGCTCAGTTGCGACAGACCAACGACAGTTGATAACTTTGAGTGTCGAGACTACCAAATATCGTTCCATTCCGATCTTCGGAACTTTGTAACGTTTTCGTTTGTTAAAATGGTCGCTATCTATGTCGAGACTGCAGGCCCAGTGGTCTCGAACCTACCGATTTTTCGGTATTTCTACCGATATGGGCTCTGTTTTACCGAAATATAACGAATATTCTACGATTTCATAGTACACATGGAAATGTCATTTACCGATTTTGGGTACCAATATACCGTTTTTAACTGGCAATTCTACCGATCTCGCTCTATGACGTTCGAGACCACTGCGTCCGACACACTATGTCGATATATCCGACATAGGTATACATACCTATGTCGGATATATCGACATAGTGTGTGTGCGGCGAGTCCTTATTAGTACAGTCAGCAGCTTTAGTCGATCGTTAAAAATGTATATCCGCAGATACGGATCCGAATACGGATATTTGTCTTCAAGATCCGCGGATACGGCTACGGATACGGATATTAACTTTCTTAATAAATCGGTGTCGATGCGCGGGACCCTGAAACGATAGTTGACACCACTTGACGCTTATAGGTGTCTTCACACAGCGGGCGGGGCGCGGCGGGACGTGACGGCGACGCGCCGCACTGTGGACTGAAAATCGAGTTTCATTGTCATTTAAAACTTTTTCTCTTTTTCAATTTTTTTAAATTGGGAAATACTTCTTTTGCCTTCAACAGTCGTGAATATGTATAAGGAATAACGTTACACACGGAAACTAAATTACAAAAAAATAAAAATTGAAAACTTTGTATGGGGCCAAACAAATAAATCGAAATATCTTCAAAACCGCGGTTTCAACCGGTATGTCCTTACAGACGGTTGTCCTACAATTTATTTGTAAATTTTTGGTGTACTTTATATAACAATGACAACTGCGGTTTTTTTTTTTTAAATACAGACGTTTCTAAAAAAAATGGTTGAACTAAAATTTGAAATTAAATCCGGACCAATGGGTTTATAAACTAGAAATTTTGCAGAGAGGTGTCTGTATTTTAGTGCAAAACTACCACATTATAAAAATTAAGATATATAAGGTGTATCTATTCATACACGAAATATTTTAAGGGGTACAGCTGTAGGTGGTAAAGAAGCTATAGAAGCAAAAAGAAAATTTTTATTTAAGCGTTTTTGAATTTTCGTAATTATTAATTTTAATTTAATTTTAAAACTGCTTGAGACGTTTTGCATAAAACTTTTACTCCAAATTCTATGAATGGCCCGCCTGACGCTACGAGGGCGGTGACCGGACGGCACGAGCATAGCCGCGGCGTCTCGGGTTGTAAAAAATAAGAAGGAGCCAGTATTTCTTATCTGCGTCAAATAATTTATAAATATTACATTTTGAAAAAAATACATTTAGAAATTTTTTTTTTCGTTCGTAATCACTATTTACAAACTGAAGCAACTGTTCGAAACTTTCTTTTATGCACTGACGCACTGCCAGGGATATATCATCACCACAAACAGTTGTGTACGTACTATCTCCGTGTAATGGACGTTTGAGTACGAGAAAGACATGATAATTTTAAAATCGAAACAAAACACTGTAGGGCCCGCGGCGGACGCGCCCTCGCGATACATGCGCATCAATCGGTGGCATTCGGGCGACTGAGGGTACCCGCCGTCGCTGTCTCACTGTGCGCCCACGCCTCGTAGCGCTATGAACTGTCGTGACCCGCACAGATGACTGCGGATACGTATTGTCGTTCGGTGTCCTACTTGGAAGCGTAATTTAATATTTTTCGTACAAAATATAACATAGTGTAAAAATTATTGCTAATATACGGGGCAGATATCATTGCCAGTAACGCAATTATGCCAATCGGGAGCCTATCAGAGGAAGCCTCTGAGTCACGAAACAAAGACTTTCGTAGATTTAGGGAACACAACTCGCGAAAGAAAAGTAGACAAAATTCAAATGATGATATACTCAACATGTTACTTCTTTCATCAGATCCAGTTATTTCTACAACAAGACCCAAGATGAGTTCAAAAACAAAGCAAGAGCTTTTCAGCGAGACCCTGGGTGTTTGTTGAAACTTCAAGAGAGCGATTTCGAATTTTTTGATGTTTTTCATTTAGATCCTGACTCTGAGTCAGATTCTGATTCTGATAACGATTTTGAAAATGAACTTAAATCTATATTTATGTATACATAATATATATAAGGTGTATCTATTCATACACGAAATATTTTAAGGGGTACACCTGTAGGTGGTAAAGAATCTATAGAAGCAAAAAGAACATTTTTATCTAAGCGTTTTTGAATTTTCGTAATTATTATAATTTTAAAACTGCTTGAGACGTTTTGCATAAAACCTTTACTCCAAATTCTATGAATGGCCCACCTGACGCGGCGAGGGCGGTGACCGGACGGCACTAGCATAGCCGCGGCGTCTCGGGCCGTAAAAAATAAGAAGGAGCCAGTATTTCTTATCTACGTCAAATAATATAATTTATAAATATTAAATTTAAAAAAAAATGCATTTGGCATTTTTTTTTTCGTTGCTGTAGCTTCTTTACAACCTACAGGTGTACCTCTTAAAATATTTCGTGTATGAATAGATACACCTTATATATACAAGATTATTTTTAGTATATGCGAAACCTGAATATAGTTTGTTCAGAATCAGTAACTGAATCGATTCCAATAATTTTTACACCATGTTATATTTTGTACCAAAAATATTTAATTACGCTTCCAAGTAGGACACCGAACGACAATACGTATATTTTAAAATTATCATGTCTTTCTCGTACTCAAACGTCCATTACACGGAGATGGTACGTATGGTAGCTGATGGTAGCTGTTTTTGGTGATCTGCATAAGTTTTTGCGTGGACAACCAGGTAACTTATCAAGCTTATAACTTTGTGATTATTAATGATACAGTTTTGAAAATTTTTTCATAGATTCTTTACATAAAAATACTAGACCCGTGTTTCGGGTTTCGCATAAACAAAAATTAATGTTGTATATATCTTATTACGATTTATAAATGTATACCTGTATTTATTTTAAGAACTTACCTAACTTGTTTTATAATAAAACTAGCTTTTGCCCGCGGCTTCGCCCGCGTGGATGTCGGAAATTATCGCAAGAGGACGTCCTACCGCGGTTAATGTATTGAATGCATTAATCCAGGTTATATTGGTAATAAGAGAGCAGTTGAGTGAGAGTAGTGGTGGCTAAGTGGTATCAACCCCGACTTACGAATTGTAGGTCGTGGGTTCGAACCCACGCAGGCTCTTTACTTTGTGTAAATATTTTCATCAACACAGCTCTCAAAACGGTGAAGGATTTAATAACATCGTGAGGAAACTGGCATGTCCTGGAACCAAAAATTCGAAGACATGTGACATCTACCAACCAGCACTGGGCCCGCGTGGTAGATTACGGCCCACTCCCTCTCACCGAGAGGAAGCCTGTGTCTCAGCAGCGGGAATAATATAGGCTAATTATATAGAGGTAATAAATACTATCTGTGTGCCATTTTCGACCCAGATCCATTGAGCCGCTTTTGCGTGATTGTGAAACAAACATCCAATCATACAAATGTTCACATTTATAATATTAGTGGTAAATAGGTTTATAATTCATATTACTTCGGATTCATAGTTTATGAGAATATCATGTGTGTTTGATGAATAGTATTCAGAGTAAGAAGACTGTGTAATAGGTATGGATGGAATTGATATAAGTCATCCTGGTTTTTCTTAAAGCTCGTATTCTACCTATCATCATCGTCATTACAGCCGTAAGACGGCCACTACTGGACATAGGCCTCCCCCAATTTGGGAGGCTATGCCATAATCGCCACGCTTGGCAGGCGGGTTGGCGATCGCAGTATGGTGGTAAAATGCATAAAGAACGCTGCTGCCCGTTCTTTAGTAACAGACACTCAATCATTTACCAGACGCCAAATCGATCATAGGAATTATAGGAATAGTACTTTTGCCAGTGGCTTCGCCCGTATAGTTGTCAGAAAATATCACCTGGGAACCTACAACCGGGATAAAGTATCCTTTATGGTAAGTATCCAGGATAACCAAAAATCCAAATCCATCCAAAAATCTAAACATCTAAGCCATATTTCACGGTCTCTTACTTGGAATAATACAATTAGGTTTATTTTGAGTACTTCGAACACACATTTTTTTTTTTTTTTTTTTTTTTTTTGTTATATGATGTATCCCAATAAGGTAACAACATAAAAAATACAATCTAGCTTAATACTAAAGCTAATGAGTAATTTAATTCTAACTTAATTTGCTAGGAAGAGTAAACCTAAGAATGTGTCCATTAACACTTTTCTTATTGTCTCTATTAAGGGGAAGACACTTTGTTCTTGTGTACTTTATGGGTAGCACTCACTTCACTACATTAAACTAAAGGTTATAGCACATTATACTGGCACCGCAACTGCACAGCTACAGCACGGCGTCTCCTCGAATTTAGGCTACAGCTAGCTGCCAGCGCGCTAACTTCGCGTCGGCCGCGAGGTGCAATCTCGCAGTCCGCGCGTTGGCCGCGAGGTGCAAGCTCGCAGACCGCACGCTGGCTGCGAGATGCAAGCTTGCTGTCACCGCGAACACAATTGTTATATGGCATCTTCGTACTTCCTCTATTAGATTTTCTTTATTCATGTTAGAGCCGTAGCAAAGTGTATCCACTGTCTTAAATCTGATTCGAGACTAGAGGGAGAATGCAGCGAGGCGCGTGAGGCGACGGTGGTGCGCGGGCTACGCACAACGCAATGACGATGTTTCGTTGGCGACTCGGAGTCAGCGCGTAGTAAGCATGCGGCCGGCGCGCTGTAAACACATGGTCCACTGGCTTGCAGCACGCGGGCTGCGAGTCGAGTTGTATGGTAGCGGCAAGCGCGCTGACTGCCTGCCGTTGGCTTTTTCATACTGACATTATGAAATATATAATACTACACACGATTTAATGCTCAAAATTGAATGACAAGTTAATTCCTGGTTTGGAGCCGTGCCGTTGCGGTGCCGGTATAATGTGCCATGACCTTAACACTTCACTAAACTAACTCGAAAGGTTTTGTCCTTTTTAGTCTTCTCACTATGTCCGTGTTGTCGAGGAGCTGGATAGCCTCGACGTTCACATGATGATGAAGCCTTCGTTCATGAGCTTCGGCGTTCGTTTTAATTATGTTTGTGACGAGGTCTACCTTGAGGTCCCGATGAAGGTCGTCATTTCTAATGTACCAGGGCGCATTGACGATTCCTCTGAGTACTTTGTTTTGGAATCGTTGAATAATTTTGATATTACTTTGTTTGGTACAGCCCCAAAGCTGAATACCATAAGTCCATACAGGCATGAGGACTTGTTTGTACAAAAGTATTTTGTTTTGTACTGACAACGAGGAATGTTTTCCAATCAGCCAGTACATTGACTTGTAGCGAAGCTCTAGCTCGTCGCGTTTCTTTTTAACATGAGCTTTCCAGCGAAGCTTTGTGTCTAGTGTCATGCCTAGGTACTTGGCTGTGTTTTCGTGCGGTATGACATGGTTGTTTATGTATACCGCATGATAATTTGGCTTTTTATTTGTGAAGTCTATGTGAATGGATTTCGTTTCATTGAGTTTCACTCGCCATTTTTTTGTCCAGTCAAAGATGGTATTGACGGCTGTTTGAACTTTTTCCACTGCTTCTTCTTGAGTGACACCTGTGGCCATTATAGCTGTGTCATCCGCAAATGTTGCAATGGTGTTGTTTTCTAACTCAGGAATATCGCAAGTGTACAATAAGTACAAGACGGGACCTAGGACACTTCCTTGCGGTACTCCAGCTGTTATCGACTTAAGTTCTGAATATGCATCATCTTGTCTTACTCTAAACTTACGCTGTGATAGGTAAGACTCTAAGATATCAGCAAACTGTTTTGGGAGCATGTTTCTTAGTTTTCTAATAAGCCCTTTGTGCCAAACTTTATCGAATGCTTGCGCTACGTCCAGGAAGACCGTTGAGCAAACTTTGTTTTCTTCTAAGGCCTTTTCTATAATGTTGGTAATCCTGTGTACTTGGTCTATTGTCGAATGTTTTTCCCTAAATCCAAATTGGTAGTCAGGGATTAAATTTCTTTCTTCGATGATGGGTTTTAGCCGTTTCAAGAGAAGCTTTTCGAATAATTTTGACATGATCGGCAGCAGAGAGATCGGTCTATATGATGTGGTTTCGTGAGGTGGTTTACCAGGCTTTGGTATCATTATAACTTCGGCAACTTTCCACAGATCAGGCACAGACTTAAGCCTGAACGTAGCATTGATAAGAGTTGTAAGTTTTACGATGGCTTTACGTGGGAGGTTTTTAAGAACTTCTCCAGTAATAAGATCGTAGCCAGGTGCTTTCTTTAGTCTAAGGCGCTTGATTTCGTTGAAAACTTCTCTTGGTGTTACGAATTTTATTTCTTGTTCATCATCATTTGGTGTTTCATCTAACAAAGCGCAGTCTTCATTTTCTTCATTCGGCTTAAAAATGAGTTCCAAGTGTTGTGCAAACCTTATAGCTTTTTGCTCGTTGCTTATTGCCCACCGCCCGTTAATATCTTTGATAGGTGGGATATGCATAATTGGCTTCTTAAAACTTTTTGTAGATTTCCATAGGGAGTAATCTGTCGTGCGATCGCTGGTTAATTGATTAAGATAACTGCTCATTGATTCATTTTTGAACTTCTGAATTGCATTCCTTAGTTGTTTTGTAAGGTTGTTCAGAAGCCTTTTATCTTGTGGAAATCTTGTTTGTTGCCATATTCGTCTCTGTCGCCTCTTTTCGGCTATGAGTTTTGTAATTTCTGCTGGGTAGTAGGTTAATCTATTTTTTAACTTGAATGTAGGTGTGTTTTTCCAGGCGCATTGTTGTATTTGAGTAATGAATTGACGGATATCCCGATCCAGGTCTTCTGGCTTCTTTAGTGGAACTTTTAAATCTATTATAGAGTCCAAGTCTATTTTAAAGCTTGCCCAATCAGTGTTCTTATTTACTAATGTGGGGTAGTTTTCTTTCAACATTAAAGACTCACTTACAGTAAGTATTATAGGTGAGTGATCTGAGCTCATATCATAACCTTCTTCAATGCGGAGAAGATTTGGTGATAGATTTTTATATATAAAAAAGTCAATGAGATCTGGAATCTTGTTTGGGTCAGTAGGCCAATAAGTAGGCTTACCTGTTGATAAAGCTTTGCATTGTGCTCCTTCAATTGCGCACAGTAGCTCTCTTCCTTTGGTTGTGGTCAGTCTAGATCCCCAAAATGTATTTTTAGCATTAAAATCGCCTCCCAATATAAATCTATTTCCAAGACCGTTTAGAAAGGTCATGTATTGATCTGTTTTTACCGAATACCTAGGTGGACAGTATATGGCTGATATGGAAACAGGGCAATATTTCGTTTTGACACAGACAGCCACTGCTTGGATTTCTTCTTTTTCATATTTGAGTTGTTCATAATGAAATATATTCTCCTTTATAATAACTGCACTACCACCTCTTGATGTGTTATTGGGATGCAATGCATGGTATACTTTATAACCTTTAATTTGAATATGAGATTCTTTAGTGAAATGTGACTCTGATATAAGGCACACATCAATACTTTCCATATTTAGGACAGCCGTAAGTTCATTCTGATGTTTGAGCAGTCCATTCGCATTCCAAGCCATAATTCTTAGTATGTTAGCCATTTATGATGTTTTTTTGTTGTTTGGTAGCTGCTTTAGTGCCACCTTCAAGCTTCTTCAGCCTTTCATCAAAATTAGTTAAAAGATTTATGATTTTATTAATCTTTTCATCCATGTTAGGGCTCACTGGTTTCATATGTGATTGTGGCTGTGGTTGGGCTCCTTTCGCCATTTGTGCATACGATACACTTTTAGTAGCTGGCTTGATGACACTAGGTCTTTTGTCTCCGTTTGCACTTGGACGCTGAGAGTTTGTTGGTACCACTACATTCTTTCTAGTATTTTTATCTTTAATATTTTGAAGCTCTTTAGCTACTATGCATCCTCTATAGTTAGCAGGGTGAGGCTCACCACAGTGAACACATTTTGGCTTTGCTTCTGCTGGTTTATTGCAGTCTCTGGTTAGGTGCTTGCCTGTACACTTCACACACCGGGGTTCTTTAGAACAGTATTTCTGTGTGTGGCCATATGCTTGACACCTTTTGCATTGAGGGATTAGCTTTGATGTTTTTAACGGCTGTATATCTACTTTGCAGCCTAGTATGGATTTAATTCCGTAAATTTTCTTTATGTCTTCATCTTTTTGAAATGAGAGCATAAACATACTGAGGGGCTCTTTGCTCTTCCAGCTCAGTTTGTTGACCGCATCCTCTATTTTGTATCCTTGAGATGTTAGGTCCTCAACTATTCTATTTGGCAGGCAGGAAGAATGAAGGTTTTTTGCCATCACCCTTATCGGCCTGTCTTGTTTATTCTCATACGAGTACCAAAGGCAGTTATTTTGCAACAATAGCTTAGTAATGCATCTGTATGAGTCATCATTATGGGAGTTAATTTTAACTTTTTCTCCATTCATCATTTTTGTAATAAATGAGTCTTTCGTGAGGTTAGTCGAAAGAAGATCGTAGAACTGTTGGTAGTTCTTAACATTTTCCACTACTATAGGTGGCGGTGTAGGCTGTTTCCTTGTCTTAACATTTTCCTTAGGTTTTTCGCTGGATTCGGGTCCTTGTTGAGGTGGTGGGGACAGTGATGTGTTCAATTTCCTTTTTTTTCTGCTCTTCTGTCGTACCCACTCCGTTTCCTTTGCTAGTTCCTCTTCGTCTGTCTCATACTCGATTGGTATTGGCTTCTCGGTAGTGACATTTTTATTTTCTAGGTCAGCAGTTTTTTGCTCCTGGACTTTTTTCAGCTGCTGCTGAAGTTCTTCTAATTGACTTTTAAGGTCATTTACCAAACGTTGCAGTTTTTCTCTTTCTAACTTTTCTTCTGTATAATGTTTATACAAAAGATGTT
Organism: Aporophyla lueneburgensis; assembly: GCA_932294355.1. Taxonomy (NCBI): domain Eukaryota; kingdom Metazoa; phylum Arthropoda; class Insecta; order Lepidoptera; family Noctuidae; genus Aporophyla; species Aporophyla lueneburgensis. The sequence continues at coordinate 10,544,929 of OW028744.1, forward strand.
CCGTTTCGGTTTTTATTTTAATTGATGGTGAGCAAGCCATAATTATTATGAGAAAATTACAACTTCACCTTAACACTTTGTTTACACAAATAGTTGCGAAATTCATTCGGTAACTGGGTCATCGCGGCGACCGCGCACGGCTAGAGGTAACGACCGGTATGCTGCTGCGTCAGCGCTAACACACATGATATTCGCATTTACTATGAAGCCCAAGTAATATGAATTACAATCCTACACTACCCGACCGCAACCAACCGGGACGGCCGGACGCGGGAAGGCCCGCTAGCCGCTCTGCGGCGATTTTATTATAATCTCTGATATCTTCTAAAATATTAATTTTAATGATATGCTGTAAAGGGCAATTTTGATCTACATGAAATTCACAATTTATTTAAGGTACTTAATTGGATAAGGATTAATGCTGTATTGCTTAAAATCGCATTTATAAATAAGCCATTATTTCTCGTAAAAAGTAAAGGATAAAAATGGTTATTATGGGTTTTCCCTAAGAGTTAGACATATACCATCGCGGACTTTTTTGTAGAACTTTTTAAGGTGTACAATACTGTAGTACATTATTTTAAGCTATTTCGTAGGGTTCAGCCAGCGTTCGCAATGTAAGCGCAAAAAAATGTGTTTATTTATGACATCACATTAGAAACCTCTAAAATTATCAGTGTTTCTTTACTATATTATGCATGTTATATACATATAAACCTTCCTGTTGAATCACTCTATCTACTAAAAAAACCCGCATCAAAATCCGTTGCGTAGTTTTAAAGATATAAGCATACATAGGGACAGACAGACAGCGAAGTGACTTTATTTTATAATATGTAATGATAATGATATTACAGTAATAATATGTTTGAATAAATCAATATTTCTTTATGTTATAATATTTAGCTTAACTCCTCAGCGTGACTATTTACAGAAACTCATACAAACAAAATTAAGGTACATACTTATATAATTTGGGTGGTTAGATAATTCCTAATAGGTTAACGATCATACAACACAAAGTTAAAAAAGAGTTCTTAGAATGCGTAATTAAATTTTCACTTATAATTTTTTTCTGGAAGTCATTGAATATGTTTCTTAATTTTGCTAATGTAGTAGTGTTGCACTAAAATACAGACACCTCTATGCAAAGTTTATAAACCCATTGGTCCGGATGTAAGTTCAAATTTTAGTAAAACCATTTTTTTTTTAAACGTATCATGTATTTTTTTTTTTAAATCTGCAGTTATCACCGTTATATAAAGTACACCAAAAATTTACAAATAAATTGTAGGACAACCATCTGTAAGGATATACAGGTTAAAATCGCGGTTTTGAAGATATGTATTTCGATTTATTTGTTTGGCCCCATACTAAATTTTCAATTTTTATTTTTTATAATTTGGTTTCCATGTGTAATGTTATTCCTTATACATATTCATGACTGTTGAAGGCATTAGAAGCCTTTCCCAATTTAAAAAAAAAAAATGAAAAGGGGAAAAAGTTTTAAATGACTATGAAACTCGATTTTCAGTCCACAGTGCGCCGCCTTCATACAGAACCGTCGCGCCATGCCGCGTCGCGCTGAGCGCTCTGTGTGAAGGCGTCCGTAATATCTAGTACATTACAACTACTCAGCGTCGCGTCGCCGTCACGTCACGCCGCGCCCCGCCCGCTGTGTGAAGACACCTTTACTTGACAGGACATCTATCATCTTGAATTGCGCGGGTCTTTCTTTTGTTTTGTTTATTTTGTTTATAGTTTAGTCACTAAATATTTGATTTTAAGAAATAAAATAATGTGAGTGGATCTTAATATTTTTTCATTGTTATCTAATCACTATTTAATATAAAAAAAAACTATACTAATATTATAAAGCTGAAGAGTTTGTTAGTTTGTTTGGTTGAACGCGGTAAACTCAGGAACTATGGGTCCGAATTGAAAAAAAAATTGTTGGGTGCCTAGCCTATTTATTGAGGAAGGCTTATAGGCTATAATAACATAACGCTATGATCGAAAGGAGCGGAAAAACAAATCATGGACGAAAACTGATAGGCATTTCGATGCGACGGGAAGGGTCAGGGGATCAAAAATCTGACGCGGACGAAGTCGCGGGTAGAAACTAGTATAAGATAAAGTGGAGTGTAAATGTAGTGCTGTCCCACAAACAAAAATGCAGCACTTGATATATTTTCCAGCGTGTCCTGTTGTTTGCACGCTACAGGAGTTGATGGACGCTACTGAAAACGCTAAGCTCGTAGCCAAATTCTGGACTAGCTCTAATTAGATTACTATCGACACCCTAAGAAGAAGAATAAAATAAAACATCCGTCCAAAAAGTAACGAAAACGGATCTCTGTTCTCAACGGATATCCGCGGATACGGATATAGATACGGATATCCGGCAAATCACTAATCCTTACATTATAAACGATACTTCTAGCCACTAACTCCTACACATACTCGGTGGTTTGCGCACAGTAGCTCTCTTCCTTTGGTTGTGGTCAGTCTAGATCCCCAAAATGTATTTTTAGCATTAAAATCGCCTCCCAATATAAATCTATTTCCAAGACCGTTTAGAAAGGTCATGTATTGATCTGTTTTTACCGAATACCTAGGTGGACAGTATATGGCTGATATGGAAACAGGGCAATATTTCGTTTTGACACAGACAGCCACTGCTTGGATTTCTTCTTTTTCATATTTGAGTTGTTCATAATGAAATATATTCTCCTTTATAATAACTGCACTACCACCTCTTGATGTGTTATTGGGATGCAATGCATGGTATACTTTATAACCTTTAATTTGAATATGAGATTCTTTAGTGAAATGTGACTCTGATATAAGGCACACATCAATACTTTCCATATTTAGGACAGCCGTAAGTTCATTCTGATGTTTGAGCAGTCCATTCGCATTCCAAGCCATAATTCTTAGTATGTTAGCCATTTATGATGTTTTTTTGTTGTTTGGTAGCTGCTTTAGTGCCACCTTCAAGCTTCTTCAGCCTTTCATCAAAATTAGTTAAAAGATTTATGATTTTATTAATCTTTTCATCCATGTTAGGGCTCACTGGTTTCATATGTGATTGTGGCTGTGGTTGGGCTCCTTTCGCCATTTGTGCATACGATACACTTTTAGTAGCTGGCTTGATGACACTAGGTCTTTTGTCTCCGTTTGCACTTGGACGCTGAGAGTTTGTTGGTACCACTACATTCTTTCTAGTATTTTTATCTTTAATATTTTGAAGCTCTTTAGCTACTATGCATCCTCTATAGTTAGCAGGGTGAGGCTCACCACAGTGAACACATTTTGGCTTTGCTTCTGCTGGTTTATTGCAGTCTCTGGTTAGGTGCTTGCCTGTACACTTCACACACCGGGGTTCTTTAGAACAGTATTTCTGTGTGTGGCCATATGCTTGACACCTTTTGCATTGAGGGATTAGCTTTGATGTTTTTAACGGCTGTATATCTACTTTGCAGCCTAGTATGGATTTAATTCCGTAAATTTTCTTTATGTCTTCATCTTTTTGAAATGAGAGCATAAACATACTGAGGGGCTCTTTGCTCTTCCAGCTCAGTTTGTTGACCGCATCCTCTATTTTGTATCCTTGAGATGTTAGGTCCTCAACTATTCTATTTGGCAGGCAGGAAGAATGAAGGTTTTTTGCCATCACCCTTATCGGCCTGTCTTGTTTATTCTCATACGAGTACCAAAGGCAGTTATTTTGCAACAATAGCTTAGTAATGCATCTGTATGAGTCATCATTATGGGAGTTAATTTTAACTTTTTCTCCATTCATCATTTTTGTAATAAATGAGTCTTTCGTGAGGTTAGTCGAAAGAAGATCGTAGAACTGTTGGTAGTTCTTAACATTTTCCACTACTATAGGTGGCGGTGTAGGCTGTTTCCTTGTCTTAACATTTTCCTTAGGTTTTTCGCTGGATTCGGGTCCTTGTTGAGGTGGTGGGGACAGTGATGTGTTCAATTTCCTTTTTTTTCTGCTCTTCTGTCGTACCCACTCCGTTTCCTTTGCTAGTTCCTCTTCGTCTGTCTCATACTCGATTGGTATTGGCTTCTCGGTAGTGACATTTTTATTTTCTAGGTCAGCAGTTTTTTGCTCCTGGACTTTTTTCAGCTGCTGCTGAAGTTCTTCTAATTGACTTTTAAGGTCATTTACCAAACGTTGCAGTTTTTCTCTTTCTAACTTTTCTTCTGTATAATGTTTATACAAAAGATGTTCCGTTTCGGTTTTTATTTTAATTGATGGTGAGCAAGCCATAATTATTATGAGAAAATTACAACTTCACCTTAACACTTTGTTTACACAAATAGTTGCGAAATTCATTCGGTAACTGGGTCATCGCGGCGACCGCGCACGGCTAGAGGTAACGACCGGTATGCTGCTGCGTCAGCGCTAACACACATGATATTCGCATTTACTATGAAGCCCAAGTAATATGAATTACAATCCTACACTACCCGACCGCAACCAACCGGGACGGCCGGACGCGGGAAGGCCCGCTAGCCGCTCTGCGGCGATTTTATTATAATCTCTGATATCTTCTAAAATATTAATTTTAATGATATGCTGTAAAGGGCAATTTTGATCTACATGAAATTCACAATTTATTTAAGGTACTTAATTGGATAAGGATTAATGCTGTATTGCTTAAAATCGCATTTATAAATAAGCCATTATTTCTCGTAAAAAGTAAAGGATAAAAATGGTTATTATGGGTTTTCCCTAAGAGTTAGACATATACCATCGCGGACTTTTTTGTAGAACTTTTTAAGGTGTACAATACTGTAGTACATTATTTTAAGCTATTTCGTAGGGTTCAGCCAGCGTTCGCAATGTAAGCGCAAAAAAATGTGTTTATTTATGACATCACATTAGAAACCTCTAAAATTATCAGTGTTTCTTTACTATATTATGCATGTTATATACATATAAACCTTCCTGTTGAATCACTCTATCTACTAAAAAAACCCGCATCAAAATCCGTTGCGTAGTTTTAAAGATATAAGCATACATAGGGACAGACAGACAGCGAAGTGACTTTATTTTATAATATGTAATGATAATGATATTACAGTAATAATATGTTTGAATAAATCAATATTTCTTTATGTTATAATATTTAGCTTAACTCCTCAGCGTGACTATTTACAGAAACTCATACAAACAAAATTAAGGTACATACTTATATAATTTGGGTGGTTAGATAATTCCTAATAGGTTAACGATCATACAACACAAAGTTAAAAAAGAGTTCTTAGAATGCGTAATTAAATTTTCACTTATAATTTTTTTCTGGAAGTCATTGAATATGTTTCTTAATTTTGCTAATGTAGTAGTGTTGCACTAAAATACAGACACCTCTATGCAAAGTTTATAAACCCATTGGTCCGGATGTAAGTTCAAATTTTAGTAAAACCATTTTTTTTTTAAACGTATCATGTATTTTTTTTTTTAAATCTGCAGTTATCACCGTTATATAAAGTACACCAAAAATTTACAAATAAATTGTAGGACAACCATCTGTAAGGATATACAGGTTAAAATCGCGGTTTTGAAGATATGTATTTCGATTTATTTGTTTGGCCCCATACTAAATTTTCAATTTTTATTTTTTATAATTTGGTTTCCATGTGTAATGTTATTCCTTATACATATTCATGACTGTTGAAGGCATTAGAAGCCTTTCCCAATTTAAAAAAAAAAAATGAAAAGGGGAAAAAGTTTTAAATGACTATGAAACTCGATTTTCAGTCCACAGTGCGCCGCCTTCATACAGAACCGTCGCGCCATGCCGCGTCGCGCTGAGCGCTCTGTGTGAAGGCGTCCGTAATATCTAGTACATTACAACTACTCAGCGTCGCGTCGCCGTCACGTCACGCCGCGCCCCGCCCGCTGTGTGAAGACACCTTTACTTGACAGGACATCTATCATCTTGAATTGCGCGGGTCTTTCTTTTGTTTTGTTTATTTTGTTTATAGTTTAGTCACTAAATATTTGATTTTAAGAAATAAAATAATGTGAGTGGATCTTAATATTTTTTCATTGTTATCTAATCACTATTTAATATAAAAAAAAACTATACTAATATTATAAAGCTGAAGAGTTTGTTAGTTTGTTTGGTTGAACGCGGTAAACTCAGGAACTATGGGTCCAAATTGAAAAAAAAATTGTTGGGTGCCTAGCCTATTTATTGAGGAAGGCTTATAGGCTATAATAACATAACGCTATGATCGAAAGGAGCGGAAAAACAAATCATGGACGAAAACTGATAGGCATTTCGATGCGACGGGAAGGGTCAGGGGATCAAAAATCTGACGCGGACGAAGTCGCGGGTAGAAACTAGTATAAGATAAAGTGGAGTGTAAATGTAGTGCTGTCCCACAAACAAAAATGCAGCACTTGATATATTTTCCAGCGTGTCCTGTTGTTTGCACGCTACAGGAGTTGATGGACGCTACTGAAAACGCTAAGCTCGTAGCCAAATTCTGGACTAGCTCTAATTAGATTACTATCGACAGCCTAAGAAGAAGAATAAAATAAAACATCCGTCCAAAAAGTAACGAAAACGGATCTCTGTTCTCAACGGATATCCGCGGATACGGATATAGATACGGATATCCGGCAAATCACTAATCCTTACATTATAGACGATACTTCTAGTCACTAACTCCTACACATACTCGGTGGTTTTTTTTCGGGTACTATGCCGCTCACCTCACGGTTTTTATCCATGGAACTTTATTTTATAACTCTGCTTCGATCGACAGTACAAGTTTTTTTTTTTTTTTGTTGGACATCTCGTATTTAACCTGAAACAGTTCTTACTACTTAAACGGATGGTGGCACGGCGAGTTATAAAAAGTTACCTTTTTAGGCCTCCAGCCGGGGCTTATTATACTTAAGAACTAAAGCGAAAGCTCTAAGGGTTACCCCGAGGGGAGTACGAACCTCGGCTTAGGCAATCACTGGTGGGGGGACAGCAAGGGACTGGCTGGATCTGGGACAGTACAAGTATGTAACTACCTATATTTATATTTATTTTGCGACGGTAAGTACATTAGACTGCACTTCAGTGGAAACACTTTGGCCTTGAGCTGGCCAAGAGATGGCGAGGCTAGCTTTTACTTACTGGTTTTGTTACTATGGATTTGCGGCCTACTGTACCTATGATACGCGGAAATTTCTCCGTTTACATAGGGCGTGACCGGGCGCGACCCTGCCAACGTTTCTAGTTAATTGAATGAAATGTTTTACTTAGCTACATAAACAAAGAACACACATTTTCTTGACTAGTTTTCAATATTGCTTTGTTCGCGCTTATTTATTAAAATCAATTAATGATAAAGATATGTACGTAAGTTGTCATGTTACCCAGTTACAGGGTTGTAGAAAGCGGATAGTCAGTGGATCTTGGTAAAATACTGGTTTCAGCTGGTTTCAGCTGGTTCTAGTTTGGCTGGTAGCCGACCCTAACATAGTTGAGAAAAGGCGAGGCAGTAGGCAGGTATTGTTAGAGATATGTTTTCAAAGAAAGACAAGTGAAGTTTGACCGGCAAAATGCTTAGGTACCTCGTCAACACAAGAACTCTGAAAGCCAAATATCGTTCTTAAAAACGTTCAATTTCAAACCGTAATCTCATCTCAAAATAAATCAATGTCAAAAGTGCAAGATGCTCTTTGACAGATTTCGACTGTGATTACAATGCGAATCATCTCCATTTGCCGCATCTTTTCCCTACCATGTTGGGATTGCCTTCTAGTCTAACCGTATACAGCTGAATACTAGTATTTTACATGGACCAACTGCCTATCTGACCTCCTCAACCCAGTTTTTGAGTAATACGATACCTCTTGGTAAAATTGGATGTCAGACTTTGGACTTCTGACGACCCGTAACGACGGTCAAAAATAACAGCCGGGACGAACGGTTTAACATGCTTTCCGAGGCACGGAAGGAAGACGACCTCCTATGCACCTGATCGATAGAACTGTGTAGGTGTTTTTACTTAGCCCTAGGCCCCATAAAGTGCGAATGTTCTTAAAAATACGGAAAGCGATATGAAGAAGATAAGGTAGGTAACCACTTTACCTTGATTTTACCGCCAATCCTCCAAAACAATTGAAACAAACTGACACACTAATCACTTTCCTACGTTAAATACATAAAAAATACTTATTGCTATTACTATATATTTGAACATGCCACTTCATAAAGTTCATTAATATAATGTAAACGTCGTTCCATTGATTGATGTTTATGATACGAAAAACGTTTATGTAGAGGTAGTTCGCATAGGTCTAACTACCTACCTACATTTACAAATTGAAACAGTTTGATTCTGGCAGTGAGTAAAGTAGGTAGTAGTGAGGTGGTGTTCGTAAAAGGGAGAGCTCTTTCATGTTACAATCATGCAAGTCGGTGACGTTACAAAAAACGGAAATTTTATTAGTAAAGCGTACAGTTCTATGGCACCTATTGTATGGATCTTAAAAATATTTGCTATAAATGGCAACGTGGATCCAACGCGATCCAAGTCATACGTTCTCATCAAAAGCATTTGTACATATTCTATACTTGCAAGTTTAAGTTTATTTTGTTTATACTACAAAATTAAACATGTTTACCCCAGGATGGACGTTTCTATCAAGCTTACAGACATGATACAAGTGATTTCAGACGTTTTCATATATGCCATAGATTTATATTTCGTTTATAAATTTGGAAGAAATATATATGTGGAATACTTTAAGCAGTACGAAAAAATTGATAACTTTCTTGATACGACATGCTATTCTGTATTGAAACGAAAACTTATGAAAGTCATGGCATTTTATACAATTATTTGGATTCTGAGTTCTCTTGGAGATTTAGGAGCATGGGTTGTAACCTTTGGATGGTTGATACCTATGATACATGCAGTTTCATACATATTTCTATTTATCAAAATGCTGACTACATTAGACTTGATAGCTCAGGTTACGCATATTGAAGCTCGACTCCGGATGATCAGTAATTTTGTGCAAAGTTGCTATTCTTGTACAGAAATGTGTCCAGTTGGACAGTTAACAGAATGTGTACGTAACAAAAACTGGCTGTATCATGACAAAGACGGTGCGATACCTCTCTCCCCCAAACACCGTGCAGTGGATAGTTTTGAGATTAAACGGATTACAAAGTGTTACCTGTTGCTAACAGAACAAGTGATGTTCATTAATAAAATGTACGGATTCAGGGTAAGTCTTCCCATATTACTCTCTCTCTGCCTAGACTTTTACCTTATAATTTGGAGTAACTCCTAGACTCGAGAAAGTGTTTCGCTGCAAGTGGTGCATACAATTGAGTTTTTTTTTTTTTCAGATTCTTCTGAACACCTTGAATTTGCTTTTAGATATGGTGAAAATTTTGAATTTAGCTATAAGAATCGCCGTTGGATCCCAGGTGAACGTAAAGATCGCTCTTTTAGTACCTAAGTTTTGGCATAGAAAAAGAAATAATGCTTCGTTTGTTTTGAATCGGTCAGGGTTTGTGGCATAAGGGGCCATCCATAAATTACGTCACACGTAAAGGAGGAGGGATGGGGGTTGACGAAGTGTGACATTGTGTGACAAGGGGGTGGGAGGGGTCCTAAATTTCGTGACGTCACATTTCAAAATCTATTTTAATCTAAGTGTTAAGTAAAATACGAACTTTGAACTATTAGCGAAAAACACAAAAACATTTGCAACACTATTTGTAGAGGAATAAGGTTAAAATTTCTTACAATGTTTGATTTGATGTTAATATTATTAAAAAATCATTTAAATTGAAATAAAACTAATTTCGGAACTGCTGTTATAATTCAGTAAGGTCACCCGGGGCGAAAGCAACTATGAGGCTAAAGCAACTAATTAAATTTTCTCTGAATCTAATCATTTTTGTAGATAGTTGTATCTATTGGAGTAAAGCGGAATCGTAGTTTTTTCAAATAAAGTACAAATGGCATCGCTAGTTCACCTACTGTAGTACTGCAAGATAATTTTCTGTCAGCCGCTATTTTGGAGCAACGTGTTGCCGTGTCCTGTGTTTTATTTTGTGATATTAGAAATGTTTCAAGTCGTTGCAAGGAAAAATAGAAATGCATCCTAAAACTAAGACAAAACGTAAGTGTTTTTGGTATATTTCGTTAAACTCTAGGTGTTATAATTAACATTTTATTGATATAGTTACATTAACCTCAACTTTTCATGCACGTGGGTTATTGCAACTATTTTTGCAGTTACAATCGCCCCATGCTTTTTGTACGAAATTACAAATTACTAGTGACGTTCCGTGTCGATATTTCGATAAGTGAATTTTGCGTATTTGCATAATGTTTAGCTGCAATTAGTATGAAGTGTTTTGGATTTTGCGTAGTTTTAACAAAATGAAATAGATAGCTTAAATAAAAAGTGTATTAAGTTAATACAAAATACAATTTTTTTTATCAGATGGTCCGAAACTATAAAAGCAAAAAGGAGAAAACTTATTGCTCTGAAACACTTCTTGAAACTGTACGACTAGTAAAGGAAAAACAGTTGACCAGTTATGCTGCTGCGGAACGCTTTAATATTCCTCGTTCAACAAGTTTAGTTTATTTGATTTTGACTGAGAATCATCCTAAGTTTTTTTTACTTTAAGTAATAATTTTTTTAAATAAACTTTCAAATTACAGACAGAAATCCCTTTTACCAACATAACTGTATTTGTAGGTAATAGTTCAAAGGTCAAACAAAATGATATAACTGACAGTGTTACTCAGCTTTTAAAGATTAATTGTAACAAAATTATTTTGTGTGCATTTCCATATTTTGAGAAATTATCTAGTAGGAAAAACAAACATATTCATATGCTTAATAATCATATGCAGTTTTTGGTCAGTCACTACAATGATAAACTTATATTTTTTGACACTAACATTTTTGTTGATAAGTTAAAATCGACAAGGAATACAGTGTATCTTCCCCTTAGGTTTAGACATCAAATAGCGAGGCTATTAGCTTATATTAACTCAGACATAAGTAGTATGTCACAGTCTTATTTAATTAGTGTTGGTAGTGATACTAACACTACTATTGATACGCCTAGTAGTTTAAACTACTAGGTGCGACAACGGATGAGCCGCATATGTTGAATGTTGTTCATCAAAATATGCAGGGTCTGTCCGGCAAAGAGTTAGAGTTAAGTTTATTTATAGAGAACCATGATGTTCAGGTATTATGTTTAACTGAACACTGGTTGAAAGAACATGAAATAGTGTTTATCAATGATGATAATTTTACTGTACAAAGTGCATTTGCGAGAAAAAGGGCCATCCGTGGTGGTTCTTTAGTTCTTGTTTCAAACAAGCTAAAATGTAAGCAACGTTCAGATTTAGTAAATCTCTCTATTGAGCGCACTATTGAGTTGTCTTGTGTTGAACTCGAGCGATACGTTATAATTTGCGTTTATCGACCCCCCTCTGGGGATTTCGTTTGTTTCGAGTCAGTAATGGAGGATTTACTCAATAAGTTAAAATCAAGCAATAAAAGTATAATTGTATGTGGCGATTTTAATATTAATATTTTAGATGTTACTCCATTGAGTATTAGACTTCTCAATCTTTTCAGGTCTTTTAATTTATTTAACTTGTTTTTTGAACCAACTAGGATCACAGCTTCTTCGTCAACTTGTCTTGATAATATATTTAGTGATGGTGATGCCAAAAATAAATTAGTGCTAACTGATTTAACGTCCGACCACTGTGGTTTGCTATCTAGCTTCCCTATGTCATTGTTTAAAAAGGCACATAAACTTGAATGCAGGCCTTATACAGCTAGTCGTTGCACCAAGTTTAAAAATAATGTAGCTCGTAGAATTACACCATCCATAGTAGAAAACGAGAATCCTAATGCAATTTATGAAGCCCTCTTTAATGTAGTGCAAAAAGAGTACAAATCTACTTTCAAGACCAAAACCATTGATATTAATGGCACCTCCGTCGGCTTTAACCAATGGGCTACTCCAGGTATTTATAAAAGTAGAGCGAGGCTGTACGAGTTATATGGTTTAAAAAAATACAGGTTTGATACTCCTTTCCTAGAGTATGTAAAAAAATATTCAAAATTATTTAAACAGGTTAGTGCTTTTGCTAAATCTAAATTTTTAAGCGATCAAATTAAAAATTCAAATAATAAAATAAAAACCACTTGGAAAATCATTAACAATGAAACGGGTAAATCGGTTAAACAAGAAAAACAACTTGAAATTATGGTCGACAACAAATTAGTAAATACAGCAGCTGACGTAGCACAGGCATTTAATGAGTTTTTTGCCAACATACCTATAACTACGACTCGCTCCTTAAATTCTTCCCCGTCTAAAGCTGAAAACCTTTTGCATAGTAGTGTGCCTAAAAGTAGTTGCCTATTCAATTTTGAACATGTAACGCCTCGTGATGTAGTTAATGTTTTTAACACACTTAAGTCTAAAAACACTGGTGATTTCTGGGGCATTTCCATCAAACTATTAAGTAATATAATAGACATCGTAGCCCCCTCTTTAGCTGTTACTTTTAATAAATGTGTTGATGTCGGAACTTTTCCTGACCTCATGAAGAGTAGCAAAGTCATACCATTATTTAAATCAGGTAATAAAAAAGACGTTTCTAATTTTAGGCCTATTTCTGTCTTACCTGCATTTAGCAAAATATTCGAAAAGTTAATACTCAAGCAGTTGTTAAGACATTTTAATTTAAACAGCCTCCTTCATAATGAGCAATATGGCTTTACGAAAGGTCGTTCAACTACAGATGCGGGTGTTACTCTCTTGAAACACATTTTTAACGCATGGGAGAACTCGCAAAATGCTATCGGAGTATTCTGTGATCTCTCCAAAGCCTTTGATTGCGTGCACCATGACACGCTTTTGCGTAAACTACGTCATTACGGTGTCCATAACGAAGCTTTAAACGTAATAAATTCTTATTTACATAATAGGTTCCAATGTGTAGATATTAATGGTGTAAAATCTACCGGGCTACCGGTTCAGTTAGGTGTGCCTCAAGGCTCTATACTCGGCCCATTCTTGTTCTTAGTGTATATCAATGACTTACCATTCTTTTTAAAGGGTATTTGTGACGTTGTACTGTTTGCAGATGATACTTCTCTTATTTTTAAAGTAGATAGGAACAGACAAGATTTTGAAGACGTAAACAGTGCACTCTCAATGGTTACGGATTGGTTTACGGCAAATAACTTAGTTCTCAATGCCAAGAAAACGAAATGTGTAAAGTTCGCCTTACCGAATGTTAGAAATCTAGGTCCCGAAATCGTCTTAAATAAAGAGGTTCTTAAAACTGTATACTCGACAGTTTTCCTGGGCATAGCAGTGGATGGCAAACTACAGTGGGGCCCACATATTTCAAGTCTAGCGGGGAGGCTCAGTTCAGCCGCCTACGCCGTCAGAAAAGTAAGACAATATACTGACGTTGATACAGCTCGGTTAGTCTATTTTAGTTATTTTCACAGCATTATGTCTTACGGTATTCTACTGTGGGGCAAAGCCGCTGATATTCAAAATATTTTTGTCCTTCAGAAACGAGCTGTTCGAGCAATTTACCAGCTAGGTGCCAGAGTTTCTCTAAGGGACTTTTTTAAAGATATTGGTATTCTTACGGTAGCATCACAATTCATCTTCGCCAACATCTTATATATTAGGCAAAATTTACACTTACACGCTAAAAACAGTGATTTTCACACTGTTAACACTAGGAATAAGGACAAACTACGTGTTCCCTTTCACCGGCTTCATAAGGTGCATAACTCATTTGTTGGGCTTGGTATAACATTTTACAACAAGCTACCACCTTATTTACTAGAATTACCTTTTAATGCGTTTAAAGCTCAAGTAAAATCCAACCTTTGTCTAAAGGCATATTATTCCATCAACGACTATTTAAATGACAAAACTAGTTGGTCGCTGTGATTAACTCAAGACAATGTTTGTGTTCTTTCTCCAGTACTAGCGTACCTAGTGATAGGTTATATAGCTGTAATATAATTTTTATTATATATTTTTTTTACTGTGTTAGTCATTTTTTTTTGTGTATTTATTGGTTTTGACATGTTCTATGCTTTGACATATTATAATGATTAGTATTGCATAAAATGATTAGCTAGCGACCTCGACAAGTTGTCATTCAGTTCTTGCCTGAGCAACCGGCAGCAAGTTCGTCATGCTCCCTTAGATGTCAATGCTTGCGGTAGCGTCAGGGGTCGGGTTACCCCCTTCCCTCAAATAAGGCGAGGGGGGTAATGGCTGATCTTTGCGTTATGCTCGTGAACGGGTGCTGCTTGTGGTGACTGGTCGTCTTGCTGACCTTGATGTTGGTATTGTTGTTAATTACCTACCTGTTTATTTGTTTTTACGCCGATGGTCCTAGTTTATCATTTTGAGGCCTCGAGTTGTAACTCGGGTCGTAACAGCTATGTGAACGTGATTCAGCATTGCATATGTAAGCTGTCACGCCCTTATGCCAGGAGGCTTTTATTTTGGTACCTTTATTTACATGATAAAAATATTTTTTGCTTTTGCTTGAGTATAGATTTCATTTTATTTCCTGGATTATTGGGTTGGCTAGCTGACAGATGGCAAATCATTTAATTTAATGTTTTGTGTCTCATAATGTTACCTCCTTACAATTGTTTAGAATCAAGTTCTTCTAACTTAACAGACAGCTGTGCTGCTGGGGAGTTTGTTCCGCCACTTCTTCTTCCCAGCTAAAGCACTAGGAAGTGTCGAAGGGCGGGCGTTTTGGGGGGACTGTCTTTTGTAACTTTGACGTTCAAAAAGTGCTGACTCTCAGCCTAGTTTGAATAAATGACTTTTGATTTTGATTTTGATTTTGATTTTGATTTTTTTTTACCTAAATCCTAAACATTAGATTAGTCATCAATACAATGCGTACTTATCGTGAATTTGTCAAAGAATTTTACATACACAAGTCAATAAATAAATTAAATTAAATAAATAAGAAATCTTTTATTGCTTTTATTTTATGTCCTAAATTCCATTAATAAAATAGAATTACTCTAGCTGAGTGTAATATACTTTATTGATCTTATTCTTAATGAACGCTCAGATCGATTTTGCGTTTTTGCACTAAGATACCTATATTTAAAACCTTTCATTATTGTTAATTCTCGATCACAAATATTTATCGATAAGTAAACTAGAAGGTACTACATCTCAACACTAGTCAGTATGGAAGACAGTCGCATTCACCCCACAAAAAAAGAAAAGTAAATTTGCTTGAAACTGAACTGTATCTCAGCGACTATAGATAGCTTTTACAGATAATTCTGTGTGCATCTACATGTACTCTTGACAACAACATTTAGAAATAGATTACAACAGAGTTATAACGAATAGTCACATTTACCCCAAAGTGGGGTGAATGTAACTTTTACCGGTCTTATTCAACAATAATGCAAATTAATGAAAAACCATAGTTTATTTGTAACCTAATTTATGTCGAAACTGTTCATCGAAAGCTGTGCAATGAAGTACATTTATTAGAATATCCCTATTATTTAAGTAGCTCACGGTGGAGGGAAGCAAAGTTTCAAAATAATTTTTGTTAGTTGCTTTCGCCCCGGGTGACCTTAATTATTTTTAGATGTAAAATATGTGACGTCACACTAGGGCTGGCACGGCACAGCTGGTCACATTTATGAAACCCCCCCTGGGTGTCATAAATGTGACCAGCTGTGACAAGGACGGGGGAGCGGGTCAAAAATCATGAAATTCGTGTTACGTAATTTATGGATGGCCCCTAAGGTGGTTTACAAAACCTGCGAACTGAGCACAATTCTAAAGCCGAAAATATAGTTTTTATATTTGAATGTACGTTTAAACAGCATCACGCAAAAATTTCCGGATAGATCTTGTTTTTTATTAAACAGTCGCTTCCGGCGTCTGTACGATTAGATCTTTTAAACTACGCAAAGGATTTTAATGCAGTGTTTATCAATAGACAATTATTCAAACGGAAGGTTCGAAGCCGTTGGCAAAAGCTTGTTCCCTAAAAGTTTGGTCAGTTTTCAGGCTATAAATTGTCACGCTATGTGCTATGGGGGATGAGCAATATTGCATGTTTATTCGTATGCTTCTATAGTTTACCGTATTTATTTTTTGTATGGCCTCTCACAGCCCACTAAGGAATTTTCCTATAATTTTCGTAATATATTTCCTTACAGCGAACCCTCTACAACGGCGATAGTTACAATTATTTACCAGGAATATCGGGAATGATTCGATTTCTAACCTGCGCTGCTATTATAATATCTGTGGTGTACCAATGTGAGCAAGCCTATCGACAGAGAGAACAGGTCATCAACGTCATTGATCATCTCCTAATCAATAAAAACCCTGGTGAGCATTATTTAACCACAAGCACTTGGGAACCAGTTCAAAATATCCCAGATTCGAAAAAAATATCTACTGTACCCTACAAAAGTGCAATAGGGTCAATAGGTATGCAGTTGTATTTATAATTTTAATAATTATATTATAGTTTGGTCGACATATTTATTACGGACGCTTCTAACTTTTTTGGTACTGTCACCGTCAAAGTGTAAATACCGTTAGGTTATAATCTGTCTTGCGAGATTGTAATCTGTCGAAAGATTGTGAACTGTAATACCTATAGTGCTTACAATTAGGGCGTGCAATATCGGAAGGTACTTAATTCCGGAACTGAGATCCGATACTGGAGAGCTAATTCCGGAATTCCGGAACTGGTTCCGGAATTGGTACCTTTTCTTTTTTTGTGTTTTTTTCTTTCTAATTGTTTCAGTGTCTCTTCTCTATCTAGGATAAAGGTTATAGCACATTATACCGGCACCGCAACAGCACAGCTGCAGCACGGCGTCTCCTCGAATTCAGGCTACGGCTAGCTGCCAGCGCGCTAACTACGCATCGGCCGCGAGGTGCAATCTCGCAGTCCGCGCGCTGGATGCGATATGCATGCTCGCAGGCCGCGCGTTGGCCGCGAAGTGCAAGCTTGCTGTCACCGCGAAAACAATTGTTATATGGCATTTATGATGAACACGCCAAGGACTGTGTTAAATCTGATTCGAGACTAGAGGGAGGATGCAGCGAGGCGCGTGGGGCAACGATGGTGCGCAGGCGACGGCACAATGAAGTTGTGTCGCTGGCGACTCGGAGTCGGCGCGTAGTAAGCATGCGGTCGGCGCGCTGTAAACTCATGGTCCACTCGCTTGCAGCTCGCGGGCTGCGAGTCGAGTTGTATGGTAGCGGCAAGCGCGCTGACTGCCCGCCGTAGGCTTTTTTATATTGACATTAAAAAATATATTTTACTACACACGATTTAATGCTCTAAATTGAATGACAAGTTAATTCCTGGTTTGGAGCGGTGCCGTTGCGGTGTGGCACATTATAATGTGCCATGACCTTAATAATAAAAAAATGTTTCAAATCAATCAAAATGTATAATAAATCAGTCTCTCAATCATTTTGAGGTACAAATTAAACATATTTGGCCATATTTTTCCTTATTACTCTAATTAAACATTCTCACAATAGTTAAGTCAACAAGGTTTTTAACCTAATATAATATAAAATAATGTAATTAAACAGTAACAAAAACATAAATCTTTTTTTGTGTTTTTTTCTTTCTAATTGTTTCAGTGTCTCTTCTCTATCAAGGATAATAATAAAAAAATGTTTCAAATAAATCAGTCTCTCAATCATTTTGAGGTACAAATTAAACATATTTGGCCATATTTTTCCTTATTACTCTAATTAAACATTCTCACAATAGTTAAGTCAACAAGGTTTTTAACCTAATATAATATAAAATAATGTAATTAAACAGTAACAAAAACATAAAAAATATACTCTAAACAGTTTGTGGAATATTCCACAGACGTTTGATTTAAATTGCGGCGTCAGAAGAAAATAATCTATACTAATATTATAAAGAGGAAATATTTTTATTTTTGTTTGTATTGAATAAACTCAAAAATTGTTGATCGAATTTTAAAAATTCATTCACCAGTAGAAGTGAGTGACAACTAAAGGCTATATTTTATTTTAAAAAACAGCCCTACTGTTTTTTCCTCACTAAAACTCCAATAAGGTAAACCGAAGTGTAAATGAATTACCTAAAAATTTCCTTACATCGCATGCGCTGCGAAAACTATTGATGATAGAACAAAATAATGTACTACTGCTTTGCAGAATACATCATTATCTACAAAAAGTGTCGCGACAGCTCACAGCATATCATCATGATTATCATTTCAGCCGAAAGACGTCCACTGCTGGACATAGGCCTCCCCCAAGGACCGCCACTTCGACCTGTTCTGTGCTTCTCGCATACAACGTATTCCTGCGGCCTTCACCAGGTCATCGGTCCATCTTGTGGGAGTCTTTCCAACGCTCCGTCTTCCAGTACGCGGTCGCTACTCCAGAACCTTCCAGCCCCATCGGCCATCTGTTCTGCGGCCAATGTGCCCTGCCTACTGCCACTTAAGTTTGGCAATTCTTCGGGTTATGTCGGTTACTTTGGTTTTCCTATAGATCTCTGCATTTCTGATTCGATCGCGTAGGGAAACTCCAATCATAGCCCTCTCCATTGCTCTTTGTGTGACTTTGAGCCTTCTTATGAGGCCCATTGTGCTGCACTGGAGGATGTCTTCAAGTTTCTGGACTGGAAAGGGGCTGGCATCAACATCAGTGGCGAGTACCACCCGCGAGGGTCAGTGGTGGCACTCACCTTTGATTTGCCGACGATATAGTGGTCATGGCTGAGACTATGGAGGACCTCAGTACAATGCTCGATGACCTCAGTAGCGCTTCCGAAAGAGTGGGTCTTAGGATGAACATGGACAATACAAAGGTTATGTCTAATGCTCATGTGATACCCACTCCAATGAAGACCGGAGGCGCTACACTCGAAGTTGTGGACGAATGTGTACCTAGCACAGACTGCGCAGTTAGATAGGTCCAACTTCGAGAACGCGGTCAATCGTCGAATACGGCTCGGCTGGGCAGCGTTCGGGAAGCTACGCAATATCTTCTCGTCCCACTTACCGCAGTGTCTCAAGACAAAAATCTTTGACCAGTGTGTGTTGCCAGTGATGACATATGGCACTGAGACGTGGTCGCTCACAATGGGCCTCATAAGAAGGCTCAAAGTCACACAGCATATGTCTAACTGTTATAGTTATTTCACACGTAAGGACATCGCTTCAGAACGACTGCAACTATATGGCTTTTTTTTTTTGTTGTGTTCGTATTGTCAGGACAAGGTCCGTTATAAAGAAAATTGAAAGAAATCGAAAAAGGAATTGCATCCAGGCAAAGCTGGGGCGGGCAGCTAGTTAAATATAAATATCGGAATTCCGGAATTACTCCTGTCAATTCCGGAACTGAAAAATCTGTAAAATTGAATTGCATGCCCTACTTACAATGTAACGTATTATTTTTCGTTAGATTACAATCTATCGAAGTTTCGTCCGTCAAATTATGAAATAGCATGCGAGGAAACGCACCTCGCGTGCTGGTTGAACGTCGTGTGCACCGCGCCGCCATAATTGTTTTTTAATTCGTTCGGTGTCGAATGTAAATATCACTGCAATATTAGGAACATCGTTAGATTAAAGGTTAAAACAGTGACCAATCTACTTCCAAGCTGCTGGCAGTTACTTGGCTATTTAGTATTAGTGCAACATGTGATTCGCCACATGCAAATTTGATAACGGTTCACAATTTGTCGGTTTGCCATGGACAGCTCGATTATCTATCGAAAAATAATGCGTTATACGGGACAAGTTTTTAACCAGTGCGCAAATTTTAACAAATTAAACATAAACGAGTTATAATAACCATGCAATTTTTATTTTGATATATCTTAGTACAAAAAAATTAAGTTATCGTTAACGAAAGATGTTTATTTTCAAACTGATTTTTATGGTAACATGCGCGCACCGCCGGAGGAACAGCGAAGTTGAACGACCGGGCGTAGCTACGAGTACCTACCTACCAGCTGTTCGATCGGTTAAAATTCTAAGAAGTTCGAAGTAGGTACCTACGCCGGCGGGCTGTTATTGATCCATTATTATTGATCGACAATAGTATTAGTTTACTGATTTAAGGTCGGACAAAATTTTAAAAAAATCAGCGACGATTTTAGTTAAATATGTAGAATTACAGTCATACCTAAACCAATTATTTCAGTGAAAGAATTATTAAAATTGGACCAAAAATGACGAAGTTAGAGCGGTTTTAATTTTGCATTTTCAAAAACGCTCGCCAATACGCACAATTCGTTGATGACGTCATTTTCCACGTTCGCGTCCACGGCACCGCCGCGCACGTTCTTTCTGCCTTTAGTTACGTGACTCGCAGAACATTTAAACGAATAATGTCTTCTTAAAATATTGTATCGTGCCACGAAACCACGATGCGAAAATACAAGTGTTGCTACACCGGACAAATTGTTATTTTGTGTCCCAAAATACCCAAAAAATAGAAAGAAGTGGTGTACTTTCATGAGGAGCGACGCCCCATGTCCCCTTAACTAAAAGTACTATAGACTGAATTTCAAAAATTTTGACTATAATAATTTGTGTGATGTGGATTAAAACTAGTAGTTATGAACTAAAATTCACACCAACGAACGCCTCGCCTTCACGTGCAAAAACATTACTGTATTTTGGTTTTCCTTTTCTTTTGCTCATATATCTCGAAAATGGCGTTTCCTATCGCAAAAATAATGAAATTTTCGACCCCCTTTACAGCCCCCTTACATATAAATCTCAACACGTGGGTAATATTTTTTTTTATTTTTCGAAGAAAAAGTGAAAAATTCCATATAAAACACGTCCATTGCGCGCCTTGGTCTCTCAAAAAATTCATTGCGTGGCACACCCAAGTAAAAGCTGAAGAGTTAAGTACGTTTAGTGTTGCATAGTCCATTTATCGAGGAAGGCTATAGACTATATAAGGTCACGCAAAGACCCTTAGGAGCCGAGCACAAAGAAAAACGTCACGCATACAAAGACCTCGCACGGGCAGGCGATTCGATGCGACGGGATGGGTTGGGGAAGCAGGAAATTTTACGCGGACGAAGTCGCGGGCAGAAGCTAGTAAAAAATATTATTTTAAATAGGTAGAGAGGTGCCTACACATTGTAGAAACACGAAAAAGGTACCTACCTGCCAAATCAAAACATTCTAAAACGTAGTACCTACCTGTGCACTGGAATAATTTTTTTTTTTTTTGCTTTTCAACCATAAACGAATCAATCTTCGCGAGATTGTCCGACTGGGCCTTGGGTAAATCCGACTTCCATGTTTCCTATCTACCAATATCTATAAAACATAAACAAGAAACAACGATTAAACTCCGCAAATCATAACAAAGCAGTGCGGCGCGTGGCGGGCGATCGAGCCTCGTGACGTCATCAGCAGTTTCGCGCGCGCGGCGTGCGTTTTAAAACTCCCTTTTTTTAAGTTTAATCATTTCGTAATTTCTCGATGGATTTGAGTGTTTCAAAAAGAAATGAACTCAGATATTTATATTGTATTCGATGTAGTATTCAAAATTGCTATATCCTTTTGTCGAATTGATCCTCATTGAAATGTGTTCTAATATTGATACTTAACCAAAAAAAAAATCCTGTATGGAAGTACATTTGGTGTATCTATACCTAAATTGTTTTTGCAGTTCACAATTTTTCGACAGATTATATTCTCGCTAGAACGATTGTAATGTAACGGTATTTACAACTTGACGGTGACAGTACCATACCACCTGATCCTGAGTTGCACATTGCAACAAACGTTAGAAAGTTTGAATACAGCTTTCACCTTATTATCATTTTTTTTTCTCAACAGACGAAGACCTACGTTCAGCGATAGTGTATTTGCGGACGATATTACAAGATCGACCCATTTGCTTCAACATGGAACATTTCTTCATACTGAACTACTCAGTTTTAGTTTCTATTGCTTCAGTAGTAGTAACATACACGATAATATTGTTACAAAGTGTGGATTGAAAAACCACATTCATATATTATTTAGTTTAATTAGTCAAATAACGTAACACCACGCCCCGCCTGTATTCCCCTAAGGGTTAGACAGAGGTGTACCTACATGTCCGTAAAAATAATAATTAAATTTTTATTGCGAATTCTAAATGTCGTATTTTATTTCGACCCTACAGTCAGCAAAAACAGTCGGTTAACTCCGTTACATTTACCGAACATTCGAGGTTGTACATAACTTTGACACCAGTTTTCGTAATTTCTGGTTTTCACACATTTTTGTTTTACATATGTTAACATAGCTCGATCACCATGGGGTGCCTTGGAAGACGTAAGAGGAGCCATGTCGCGTAGGCCCCTTAGTAAGTTTTAAATGGAATGAGTACTAACCGATGATTATCTCTGTATGCACAGGCGAAGTGCGCCAAAGGACAGCCCCGCCCCGGTTCGTGTAATACTCTAACAGGACATGAAACCAAAATAATTATGACATTATGGTTTGAGTGGCTAAGATGGACTGGATACCGATAACTATGGAAGGGCCACGGCCCCTGTCTGACTAATGTGTTATATAAAGAAGATCAGGAAAACACCTGGAAAGTTTTCCAGGAGTATTGAAAATTGGTGATTTATTAGATTTCGACGTGCTCTTTTCGAATTTTCACTTTGCCACCTCGTATCTTTGCCGCTCGCGCCGACATATTGGAAAAATGGCGCCCAAAACCAGTTTTTGGACAATAATATTTTCCTATCCAACTCATTTTACAATGAAAATAGAAAGTAATAAATTAAAGTAGAGAAAATTTGCCACAATTTAAGAAGTGACTTTTTTTGTAGAATCAGATCCATACTCGTATTCACTTGAATCTTGTTAGACTGAAGGCAGACTCCAACATTGTTGGAAAAAAGGTTATGCAGATGCAGTTACAGCGGCAATAGAAATAAAGACTTCAATACCAACAAAAAAATCCTAAATATGTACAGATGCCAACACATCAAGCTACTACAATCTGTCAGATTTCTTTGATAGATTTTCGACTTTATTTCTAGAGCATTAGGTTCAAGATTCATTGGGAAAAATTGACAGTTTAATAGTTCATTAGAAAAAGCCTGCTACCAGACAGATGGACAAACGGACTACAGAAGCTTAGGAATAGGATTGCATTGGCACCCTTTGGGTACGGAATGCTAAAAAATGAACATAATTGAGCTTCTATGCATTAAGTCACTCATAAAACTGGTGATAGAACTGAAGGACGAATCTGGCGAATAGTAGGACCTACAGGTTAAAGATGGTAACAACAACAGAGGATTGTTAAATAAAGAAACATATATTTTAAATCCTAAGTTTGTATTCATATTAAAAAACTTTACTGGAAGAGCCAGATTTTCAGAAATAGTCAAAAATTAAATTATTTTAAACTTATAATTCTAATTAACCTTTCGTATGCCGTAAACGCGGATCCACGCGGGACACAATGGTTTTTAATTGTCTCTGTAATTACGGCATACGATGGGTTAACATTCAGGTACCTGTCACAAGTAAGCATTAGCAGTATTCCTACATAAGTATCACATACCAGTCCTTACTTTTTTTTTAAGCTTGTATCTGATCTTTAACACAGTATTTGTATTTAACTGGTAGAATTCCATATAAATTTGCTAACAAACATTGCTTATAATCTCTAATTTTTGTTTACTTGAATGCTCTACAGATCTGTAGCAGGAAATTGTAGTGCAGTAGTCAGTTGCTTATCTAGTAGAAATCAAGTCAAACTGAACCAGACTTTTCTAGTTCTATAAGTTTACTTTTACGGTCTACGCAACTGTTATATCCGCCTTTAGATCCAGATGCAACAAGCCTGTGGCATGGCACCACTAAAAGCAATGAGTTAGCACCACAGGCAGCCCCTACAGCACGAGAATGGCTCGATGGACGGCCCAGAACTTTAGCTAAGTCCCCATAAGTTTGAGTAGATCCATATGGTAGTTCCAAGAGTTTGTCCCACACATCCTGCAATTCAAACCATGTGGTGGTTTTAATTTAGCTATTTGAAATTTATAAAGCAGTAGTAGCAGTTAATTTAAGCCTGCTTAGCAATCTCTGAATCGCGTATGGACAGTTAACTAGTACGCATTTGTTTCTTATAATTGTGGAGCCTATTAAGACAAGGTGAAAATCAGGCGTGAGAAAAGAATGTCAGAAAACCCACCTTTTGAAAATCCGAACCGATTGTTTTTATCGGCACTGTGAATTTTTTCAATTTCCCGTTAAAGTAATCTGAAAGTTCCTCTTTGCATTTCTGTAGCACCTTGTTCTCACTTTCGATATATTTGCATGATAGCCCTTTAGCTAGTGATTCAAAGCTTTTTTCGAAGTTTTTGGAGTCTTCAAAAGTTACAATGTACAAAAAATCATCATCTGCTGCAGTAATAACTTTACCCACGGGTGATTCATAGGTATAAACGTAAACTGAGGTTCCAGAATTTGTTGAAAACTTAGCAATAATTTTCGAAAGAGACATACTTTCGGTTGATAAAAAACAAAAATGCAAAAATTTTATTCTGACACTTGCAAATCCCGCTATTTTTGACGTTTTCCTACTCAACTGATGTTTGAATGTCAACCCGAATCGAGTCCTTTAGCATTTTTTTTTTTGTTTTGGCTTCGCACGGTTTTCTTAAAGCATTGCTCTGAATCCAAAACTGTAGATAAAATGCCCACTGCCTACATAGGTATACCTTTTTTTGGTAACGGGGTTGTGATCATCATGGATTTCCTTCGCCCCGGGGTGGACGGAGGGGTCTGTCAGAGTTGTACTGACAAAACTGACCCCATGTGCCCTAGTGCACTTACACCTGGGGGATACCGGGGCACTTAAGCTCTCTTCAACGCAGCACCCGACGTGTGCCAGCTCGCTCCTGCGGGCTCCGTCTGGTCAAGCAGGGGGAGTGAGGTGTTTCACTCCACCCGCGTCTAAGAGCGGGTGGCCCGCGTAGAACATTATACGCCACCACCTTGGGTCTTATATGATAGGAGGTGGCTGACATCCTCGAGTCCACCGTCTCTGGACCAATTTAAGTGGTGCTGCAAGAGGGCATTACCTGCCTTCTGCCGATGCCTGGTGCGCCCGGTGCGAAAGCATTACAAATCTCCATCCCTCCACCCTTGACGCTGACTCCTTCTGCAACATGACATTTCCGCAGAAGAGGATCAGCGCGTCCCACGACGCTGCACCATTGACCATAGAATGAATCGAACCCAGCAGCGATAGGTCGCTTTCTATTTACGAAACGTAGGCACGGTGCGACTCCTCCCAAACTGCACATTCTGCAGGCTTATACCATGCCACTGATTCCACCGCCGTGTTTTTACGACAATGGACGCAATAATGACACCGAGCTTATAGCTCTCTGCCTATACGATGGAGGTACTTCCGGAAGCAGCCGTGCCCCAAAAGCACCTGCGTCGCCCTGAATGACTGGGAGCCATGCATCCTCCCGAGCCAGTCGTCGAGGAACGACCGACCCTACACATAACCAAATATTTTATAATAGTATGTTTTTCAGAGAAATTCAACCGGAATATTCAGACTTGTCACCAAAAAATATAGTAACCATTCCACCCAACTGTCGCCCGAACGCCCCGATAGTGACAAGGCCAGCTGTAGGGCGGAGAAGCCTATCCCGCCATTCCACCACTAAGTCTGCGGGTACGAAACTTGCGACGGGCGGAGCGACGGCGCGGCGGGGCGGCCGCCCCGGCCGGCGCGACGGCGATGTAATCAAATGCATTAAAAACATTAAGCGCTGTGTACGAAACGGGCGACGGCGGAGCGGCGCGATCGAGCCATGCACGGGCGGCGGTGGAGCGGTGGCGGCGCGGAGCGACAAGAACAAACTAGTAGAGGTGAGTCGTATATACTGGTACAGGTATATATACCAAGTATGTGCTTCCCAGTACGGAGCCCGGGTACAGACCGGAATACTGGGTAAATACCTTGAAGGTATGACGTCATACGTATGGGCTAGTATGAAACGGACCGCTACCACAAGGTATCAGCCAGTTCGTGCAGCATCGGTCCGCCGAAACCTCCCGAAGCTACCCGACTGCTTACGGACGAACCCGAAGCGTCATTCGTGCTTTAGGAACGTTCGGACGATCTAATTCACGTGTAAAAAAATACATATGTCTACGTTCTTAAGGAATATAATTGCGTAATAATGTTATTGCAAAAAAATATTACGAATTTCATTTTTATCATATCAAAGAGTTCCTTAAAAATATATTGTGTGTAATAAAGTGATTTTTAACTACGCAGCTACTCTAGTTAGTCAGTTTAAATAAAATTAATGTTATTTTGCATATAATATTTAGTACTAACTAATAACCATCTTCATATCTCTTACTTGAAACGTCGTACCTACATAATATTGGAGGTATGCCATACCTATCGCATACGTTTACTTAACGAAATCATAACACACCCAAATACTTACAGGTATTTTGAAACCCGGTTTTTGGTCCAGGTATTTGGCGATACCCATACCTTGAAGGCCGGGTATGGAGATTGGCAGGTATGTCTCATGTCTACAAACTAGTTTGGTTTCGCCGCTCGCCCGGGTACATAGTGTTGCATTTTTATCACAGTAATAATATGGAAATTGACAATGAAGAGTTAATATCTTTTATTTTATCAAAACCGGCTATATGGGACAGTAAAAACGTACACCATAAAAACAAAAGAGTTATAATAATACTACGTGAGCGCGACTTTTTTTTTTTTGTGGGCCATCTCGTAGTTAATCCTGAAAAGATTCTTACTACTTAAACGGATTGTGACCCGGCGAGTTCTAAAAAGTTACCTTTTTAGGCCTCCAGCCGGGGCTTATTATACTTAAAAACTAAAGCGAAAGCTCTAAGGGTTACCCCGAGGGGGGTAGGAACCTCGGCTTAGGCAATCACTGGTAGGGGGACAGCAAGGGACTGGCTGGATCTGGGTTAAATTATTTAGGGACTAATTTAAAGCTAGCGGCGCAGCATCGCGGGCTGGCTCTTGCAAGGGTCGGGAGGGACTATTAAGTCGGGGTCGCGACGACGGACCTCGGCGGCGAGGTCGGTACGGTTTGTGTTTGTGTGCTGGTCTAGCTGTATGTGAGCGCGACTGCGCGGAAGTTTGTTTCGTACACACGCAAGACACCGCTATCTCATCACCCCGCCCCGCCGTCGCTCCGGCCGACGCAAGTTTCGTACCCACAGACTAAGACCTGGCAGAGCTCGGACCACTGCAGCGTGATCTGTGACTGCACCAATACCACGCCTCGTGTCCGCGCCTCCTCACGCCACCAGTGTAGCGACGCGAGGGCTCTCGTTTTCAGGTCCCACGGCGGTGATCCGGCCAGTACGGTCGCAAGCCGCCTCGTAAGAGATCGTGCGATACTCTCGGATAACTCTGACGGCTATAGCCCTATGCGGTACTCGCAATTTAGCAATACTGCGGGCCGTCAGATCATCTGCCCACACCGGAGTCCCATACAGGACCATGTATCGCACGATCCCCACGCACAACCGCCTGCACACGGTGCTTGGGCCCCGTGAGTCTTGAGTATTTTTTTTAAATATCCATTTCAGTTTAAGAGGTTTTCATTTTAATTATCACCCTACACTATGTCGGAGAAAAGTGGTGATGCAGTTTGTATGTAAAATTATAAAATTCACATGGACGAAAGCTCTAATATATTGTAAATAATAAAAAATATTAAATTATTAGTAGCTCGTACGCTTTATTAGACAAAATAATGTTGGATTCACAGTACATTAATAAGTTTGGCTTAAAAGTTTTATGTGTACATACGCATAGCCACACATCAAGCTATAAATTTCCGGTATAAGCTGACATCTCATTGTAAGAAAAGCCTTTACGAGGCGAGGTCAGCTAAAACTGGTAATTTATAGCTTGACCTGTAGCCGCGTGTACATACATAGCAGTTATTTGACCTTAACAACAGCTTTTCCTGTATTTTCACCCCTTAACATACCCACGAGAGCATCCACCATATTATCAAAACCATGGTATATTTTCTCTTGATACTTTAGTTTTCCTTCACCAAGCCATTTCAGATTCGCTTCAACCCCTTCATTCCAACGATCTGTCCAGCGGTTTACTAGAAACCCTTCCATTTTCAATTCCTTCAAAACCATTGCAGGTTGCAGAATCGAGACTGAAACATCATTTTAAATTCATAAGTTTTCTCTTTTTATTAGCCTATACCCCATTAAAATGTATAAATATAATAAAATAATGTCTAAAATATAATTATAATATTACAAAAAGAAACATCGTGAATCAGTGAACTGTTTAAATGTCCTATGTATTGTCTGATAAGTATTTAGTAAAAACCTTTTGGTAGTTTGGTCTCGTTATATGATGATATGGAACCGCAAACGCCTACCCTTCCATATTTGTTCATGTAATTGATTATAGTTGAGCTTATTTCACCGCCCACCTGTAAACACACATAGCATTTTATCGAAATAAACAGTATGATCAAAATTATTTAAAAAAATAAACTAATAAAATAATGCATTTACATTATCAAAATAGCAGTCAACTCTCTTCGGACAGCCATCTTTGAGGGCAGCTCTGATATCAACGGTTTTATAGTTAAAGGCGCGATCAAATCCCAGTTCTTTCTCTAAATATTCACATTTTTCATCAGTCCCAGCAAAACCGACCACACGGCAACCTAACAAGAGTCAAGTCATATATTATATAACTGCAGGATCTCCAAGCAGCTAAGGCCTCCGTGATACAAAAATAAAAAACAATTAGACATACTCAAATTAAAATGAGCGTAAAAATTAGCCTGCATATTTTGAGTGACAGTTAAGATACAATTTGCGTAGTAGCAAACAAACTTTGTTATCCACTGTGAACTTCTTTCTTACCCAAAATTTTGCCAATTTGCCCAACATGTGATCCTACTGCACCAGCTGCACCAGTGATTACAATAGTTTCACCCGGTTTGGGTTGGCATATCTCTTTCAAACCAAAATATGCGGTGTTACTGAAAAACAAATTCTCGCATCAATCGTTCATAAATCTGATTTCTAAATTAGTAAAAGATACTAACAAAAATTGTTACTAACCCAGGCATTCCGAGAATTCCTAAAGCAAGGGATACAGGATGCGAGCCAAAATCAGGCACTAGTGTAACAGGTAACAAACCTGCCTGATTATTGGCAGTGTCAGGATTTAAAATAGTATGCGTGCGCCAACCGAAAGATCCAGTTAAATATTTTCCTACTGCATAACTTTTATTCCGACTAGAAATGATCCTGTGAAGCAAATGTTGGAATTAACATTACTAATTTTATCGCAGTATATTGAAAAACGAAAATTTTAATTAAACTAACTTCGCTACTTGTCCTCCGATCATATCAGTAGGCAGTTTATACCCTATCATATAAGCCCTCATGTACGGGTCGACACTAAGGTATTCAGCTTCAGCCAAAACTTCTGAAAATGTGTACAGAAATCAAAAAAGTATTAAGCATTTAAATGGCAGTTCATTTCAATAAATAATGGATGGTCATTCGACAGGTTTTATACGAATAAGGTGAAATGAGATAAGCACCTCCTTCTTTCAACTCGGGAAGTTCCTCTTCGACTACTTTAAAATCAGTCTTCTTTGGTTCGCCTTGAAAATACTTCGTCAGCACATATTTTTGTGCTTTAACAGTAACTCCTGAATACATCCGTTTAGCTAAATTAAATGATGGGAGTAATTTAACCATTTTTGATATGTTAATTACGTGCCTCCTAAAAATCTGATGAAATCTGTAAATTAAAAAAATAAACTTTAAAAATCATTACAAGTTGTTCATGCCTTCAAATGGCAAGACATTTTTTAATCATATTTATGTATTTGTCCATTTGAAAATATACTGGGCAAACTGTACGAGATCGGGAAGGATGGGCTACCATCGACAACACTGTCCAACACAACAGGATCGTATGCGATTCAAATCGATAAATGTCAAACTATTATAGTCGATTTTAGAATGTAATGAATGAAAACTGAATGAAATAAATAAATACAAAATGGCCTACGTATTGTTTGGGTCTGGTTATCGAGTAGTTTCAATTTGCCATTATGTTAAAGTGACCCGAAATTAATAATTACATAAAAGTTACAGAGAATAACTTATTTGATTTAAATAACAGTAATATAAAATCCGTTAGTGCAGGGTGTAGTCAGTGAGAACAATATGTAAAATGATGGCTGAAGAGCTTTGAAGTGAAATATTGTCGCCTGCAGAATTTATTGCAGTAAAGAACCATGACTACAAAGCAGGAATTCAATTGTGTGTTTTGCAAAGACATTTTCGAAAATAAGGAAGATTTGCAAGAACATTTTAGGTAACCTATTTGTGTATGTTTGTGAACGTAACGTCATAAATTGTAACAGCCTCGCAAGTTACAAAATGATTATTTTTTATGTTTAGAAAACACGGGGATCCAAAGTATAAAAACCGCTTTGAAATAGATACTCAAGCATCTGATGAGAAGTCGAAAGAGAAGGCGGAGATGGTTAGCTGTGACGTGTGCGCGCAAGTGTTTCCAACGATATCAAAGGCTATAACTCACAAACACAAGGTGCACCCCGATCACGATGCGAAGTACTTCTGTCCTTGGTGCGGGAAACTGTTCACAATGAAGGTAATACTTGTTTTGGCCAGGAGCTGGCATCACTTCACTCGCGAGTGGTTGGTGTAGTTGCAATTCGACCTGTGCCCCCTCCCCACCACGCGTGAAATCGCTTATCAGTTTGACAGTTGTTTATTGTATCTATTATCATCATCACCATCATATGAACTCCAATCCCCCAATTCTTGGTGACTATGGACAGTTATCGTGATTATGTTACAACAATTTTTAGTTCAAGGAAAAGTATGGCATTATAATCTCATTACATTTTATACTGAAAATATCATTTTAGTTATGTCCAACAGACTCAATACCTTTTTTATCTCCAATGTTCCAGCACTTATATAATGTTCATGTTCAATCAAACCATGGCAAACAAGACAAAATTGAAGGCAAGCGTTTTCACTGTGACAGCTGCAGTGTAGACTTTTACATCCCTTCTGCAATGATCAGCCATAACAAATTCTTTCATCGTCAAGACACTGACTTGCCTGACATAGGTCAGTCAAAGAAAGTCAAATTTTATGAACAGGTAATCCAAAATGTTGTATTAAATTAGTAGAAAGATTACATTTCTCGTGCAGTTATGAAATGTTGAACTAATATATCATCCAATTATTTCAGGAAGTAATGCCAATTTATTATTGTGCTTTTTGTGGAGAAGAGTATGAAAACAAAGTTAATCTAATTGTAAGTAGTAATCTATTTATAATTTGCTTCCATTATGCAAACTGTAGCGTTAATCCATTACTTTATTAATTTACTCCATTAAAAAACTGTTATCAAAAAGGGTAATATTCTCCAACTATTAGGCAAGCTCAAAGCTGTATACGGTATGCAAAATCTGTTACAGAAACATACCACAGATGACCATGGAGATGAGAATCAGAGTCCTGATGAAGTATTGAAATGTCCAATGTGTGACGCAGTCTTTTACCATTTGGATGCTTATGAGGTTCACCTCACTTTTCATTCATCTGAGGATATGTACAGTGTTAAAAATCCTGAGTAAGTAATAAGATATTGTTAAGTAAGAAAAAACAAGCCCTTGTTTAAAAGTACATTCAACATAGGTTTGAAATGAGTTGATTATGCAATGTGGGAATTGAGTTGATAAATCTAAAAGTTTTCTTCACACTTCAACAATGAAGTGTGAAGAAAACTTTTTCAAACACACATCTTATGCTAAAAGTTGATTCTATTTTACAGATACAGTGAACTATTGGATCATTCTCTGGAATCTGTTCCACCTATAATAGTGAAGGTGGAAAACATAGAAACAGAAGATCCATCACAAGATGCAGAAACAGAATCAACTATTAATGCTGTAGGAATTGTAAGTATATTGAATATTGTTCTAATAATAATAAAAAATACGAATTGTTTAGGTAAAAACTAATAAAGATCAAGACCAACTTTGATTTACCTCTAGTACTATATACTTATGAGAAGTACCATAGTAGTAATAAACACCGATGGCTGCCATGGCCCACGCACAATGGTCCACTTAGACTAAGTGCAGAAACCAAACTGATAACATAGTACACCTGGGTACGAGATGTTTCATTGCCCAGGAGCTACGAAATTTCGGCCTTCCCTCAAAAATGTAGACAATATGAATAAAGCTCTAATCTCACATTCTTCTAAATTGCATTATAGGGTTTAAGTTCTGTCGGTCATGAAGTCCAGACATTAGGGCTTAATGCATTACTGTCTACATTTTCTACGAAATTGTATTTGTGATTAGCAAAAAGAATGGGGCCTCTACAAGGCTCCATTTAAGAGAACTGCGTGGCCGCGCGGTTCTCCATGTGCCGACCGCGCGGCCATAGCATTTAACTTCTGTAGGCCGTGAAGTACAGACATTAGAGCTTTATTCATACCGTCTATATTTTCTACAAAATCGTATCAGAAGTTAGCAAAAAAAAAAATGGGACCTCTACTAAGCTCCGTTTAAGAGAACTCCGTGACCGCGCGGTTGTCCATGTGCCGACCGCGAGGCCATAGTTAAACCTTTAAAACTTTCTGAACATTGGATCTAAGAATTTGCGACTTTCACTGTTAGTGTTTTACAAATTCCTTCATAATGTTGACGTAGTCGTTTTTATTCTACGACACTGTCGGAGCACTCGAAACGGAAACGTTTGTAATCTGGATTATGTTTTATCCTGGTGGTACGTTCTCGCGGGATAATTTCCAACGCGGGAAATCATCCTGCGATGGGCGAAGCGGCTGGCAAAAGCTGGAAACTAATAAAACTGTTTAGTTGTATTGGTCTTGAGCTCCAACTCTTTTCTAACACATTCATTTAGTCAGTGACACACTTAGAAATGTACACAATGCTTGACTATTTCAGTTTTGTGTTGAAGTGAGTGGCACTTACTTTTAGTACTCACAACCAGCCTGGAGTCTGGATTTGGGCCCGGTTGATGGCAATAGGCTCGCCCCCTATTACATGGGACTTAAACATAACAGGCGAAATGTGGGTGTACTGTAAGTACACCTCTGCCTAACCCTTCGGGGAAAACAAGGCGTGATGTTATGTTTAACATGACCGAATGAGAACTGAATCCGTAGTGCACATTCTCATATAATTTCACCGTTTTTTTTTTAATACCTCTCGTTCGCGCTCCTATAATGCAGGCATTGTTTCTTAATCTAACTACAACAATTTTTTATTGCAGGAAAAGTTCTTGGAGTTGGCGATGGATCAATCCGAAGACAGTAATAACGTGAAGGCAAAAAAACACAAGAAACGTAAAAAATCTAAGAAATCTGCCATTACTCTTGACGAGTTCCTAAGTATGAACCAAGACGTGTTTGGTGAGGATATTGACTTTCAGGGTGTAGAGGAAGTTCCAACACTAGTTGTTAAAAAACAACTTAAAAATAACAAGAAAACTAATGCCATGGCCACCTCAGTAGAATTAGATAAATTAAAAAAGGCAGGTATTGTTGTAAAGAAGAAAGTTAGTCGAAATCCAGTTATCAAAGGTCTTAAAGTTAGTAAATCTATGCCTATTAAAAGTGCTCTAAATAAACCTGTTTACAAATTAAATAAAGTACGAGGAATAGAAACTTCAAGTGAGGTGTTGACTAAATTAATGAATCAAAGCAATAATCAAATAAAAATTGTGAAAAAAGTTAATCCTAACACTGCAAATGAACTTAAGCAAATAAATGATTTTCCCAGTGAAGAGACTGAAACAGCCCTTGATAACATGAGTGAAAATCCAATTGAATCTAAAAGCAGTATTGAAAAAATAAGTACACCTATTCCTAAACCAAAGAGTGATATTACAAAGGAATTATCCTCTCCAACACCGGAAGAATCACCAGTGATTGCTACTACACATGATTCATCGTCATGTAAATTGAGTAAAAGTAATGTCATTTCTAATATTGTCAAAGACACAGCTCCGAACATATCAAATAATGATAACAACATGCAGAAAATGTCAGATTCTGATTGCTCACAAGTTGGAGTAAACATGGAAGATCCTGAGCAAGATAACATAGAGAAAACCGAATCAGATCAATTTAATTCTGATACAGAATTAGAAGATTTAGAAAATAAATTGGATTCAGGCAACATAAATAACGATAAACTTTCTGATGGTATTAAAGAAAAAAGTGACAATTACAGTAACAATAACAGTGTATTTAATGCATCAGCCAGCTCCTTATCTACGTTAAAACATTTAAGCCATCTAATAACAGTGAAAACTGTTAGTCAAAATAGGAACAACTTATCAACAGAACCTACAAGTGATAAAATGATTGAAGCAAATAGCCGAACCCTTCAAAATGACAGTAACGAAACTTCTAGCGTACCTCTCGCTGATGGTGCAAATCTAAGCAACCCAAAAAATATTATTGAAAAAAACCCAACCATGGACGCCCTTAAGACTTTGAGTAAAAATATTACAATAAAATCTTTGCCAACAAAAAGAAATATTGATGATAGTGAGTCTCAAGATAGTGAAATAGCTATGAAAGAAAAAAATACAAGTAACCCGAAATTACAAAATGTAAGTTGTAGTAAAAATATGACAATAAAGAAATCTAAAATGGAAACAGGTGAATCAAAACCTAATTGTCAAGGTATCAATTCTTCAAATAGTCATGAGAGAAAGAGTATGCCTGGAAATCAACCAATAACTAAACCATCTGTGGGTAAAATTCCCAGCAAAATTACAATTGAAAAGGCTGATAATAGTCTGCCTACAACAAATGCAAATATTTTGAGAAAGCTAACAAATATTACCACTAAACCTATAGGGAACAAAAGCAATTGTCTGCCTTCAACTGTAAAACAAGCCAACATTGCCAAGACTATTACTAAAACTGAAGAGAAAAAGGAAGAAATAATTGAAATTTTTGATATAGATGACTCTGAAGATGAAGAAGAAAACAGAAAACAGGCTCACTCTGAACCTCAAGCTACACAAAATACCAAATCTATGGATGCACTCAAAAACCTTAGTAAGAATATCACAATTAAATCCTTGAGTAATCAATCAGCACAAAAAAACATAAAAATTGAAAATACCATTAAAAATATTAAGATTGAAAAAGAAGATAATAATAGCCAGAAACAGTTCAAAGATGAATGTAACATCGACACTCTCATTCATTTGCAAAACAAAAGTAATGCATTCAAAAACGTGCTTCAGGGTTTATGTAAAAATTTAACAATTAAGTCTCGTAACACATCACCAAGTCAATTTCCTAAATTTGAAGAATACAATTCACAAGATTCTAAAGTATTAGAAGATAACGAAGCAAGCGACTCGGAGGACTCTGGTCCAGGAAATGTTAAAATAACAGAACTTGATGAGGCCATGGAACATGACAGCGCCAACGAGGACTCTCCAACGACTGAAAAATTAAACACGAATCTTGATCATCCAATTGTCGAGTCTCCAAAACAATCCTGCAGCGAAAATGAAGACGAAGGTGCACATGACTTCGAAACAGACATAAAAGCTAGCACCCTGCAAAAGAATGACCAATACACGAATTCTACTATCAATTCTGTGTGCTTAAATAATTTAAAGAATATAAATAAAAGTTTAACTATAAAATCATTGAGTAAAACCTCAACAGACAACGACGAGAAAACCAAACAAGCACAGATGCATTATAGTGAAGAAACACCACAGAGAACACAATTGCCAACAACATCCAACCAGGTTGTAAAACAACATCAAAGTGAAAACATGTCTATCAATAGGAATCCAAAAAATGTTGATCATACTTCAGCTCAATCTTGGAATAAAAAGGTATGTGCTATGAATCAAGTGAACACTGTCAACAAGGAAGTTACAGTAAAAACGATTCAAACGAAAACTATGATTCAAGAAATAACAACAACTGTTACCAAAACTATAAAAACAGTGAACCAGACCATGAAACAAGAAGTTCGAAACAGTTTGCAAACGAATAATCCAGTGGTACCACAACGAATCCAAGGAATAAGGCAAAGCCAGTCCAAAAACCTTCAAGGTGTTGTTATTAGACATGCACCACCTATGTTAGGAGCTAGAGCTAGTAATACGATAGCTCAGATTAGACCAGCCAGTACTGTCGTGAGACCTTCAAAACAAATTATTCCTATGAGGGGTGGTATACATTCAACGAGGCTCAATAATCCAAGAATGGCAGCAGCAAAAAATATAACGCCTTCACCTAGTGCGAATAATCAAATGATAGGAAGACCACTGAAAATTTCGCCCACAGCAATGGTGTCTAAGGCAAACGTAAAGAGGCCTAACACTGAAGATATGAGCGGTCCTTTCAGTTGTTTTAAGAAACCAAAAGAGTCTTTGATTCCTGTATCAGATATACCAAGTTTTTCCAGTAGCGCGGGTGAGGGCTCTGCACAGTTCACCTCTGCCTCCCACACTAGCAGTTCTAATTTTACTAGTACTACAAACATAGTCAAAGGTAATTCTGTGGTGACCGCAAAACAAATGAAAACAGAAGTGATCGCTACTTCGCAACAGTTAAGTAGGCTTGGTAATAAAACTGGGTTAAAAATTATGACTAGTCAACACAAACAATCTCAAGTGCACAGTGAATCTAGTCCTATGAGACGGACTACTTTAGAAGCTATACAAAGGCTACAGCAGCAAGGTCTCTTGGTGAAGAAGCCTCGAGTAGAAGTCAATGATGCTAGCGAAAATTCCAATCACGATGGTGATAATAATGTAGGTTACAATTCAACGGATGAACATGATGAGTAAATGTGTGTAAATATTTAGCTATAAGTTGACTGAACTAAGTAGACTTTAATTCTGCCCATTAAAAAATCTTAGTATAATTAATTTTGTATATTTTCCAGATTTCTTTAATTCGCTGTTTAATACAATATTGTATAATGTATTTATTTTGTTAATTAGACGTAAGTATGAAATGTGTTGTATATATTAACAAATACATGATTAATAAGAAAACTTATTTTTTCTTTTTAAAATGAAATCATTTGGAGTGTCACTAATCACATTTCTAATACCCACACCTGGAATCATTATCCTAGCGATAACCCCTAGCCCCTAATTGACAAATTTCCTCTAATCAGCTATCTGTAGGCTTTTAAAATAACATTTCCCGTGCAGGATTCGAACTTGCAATACAGGTTTAGTGCTGGATTAAAAAAAAAAAATAGGACAGTCTGTACCACCAGCTATCTAGCAACCCAATCATGGGTCTCGCTTAATAGCAAGCGATATCGCGGTAAGCCCAGATAGAGATGGCGAGATGAACTGAACTCCTTGAACAAGAACTGGTTCTGAGCAGCTTTAAATAAAGGAGTATATGGAGGCCTTTACCCTGCGGTGGCACATCATAGGCGTCCCCATCGCCCAGTGCCGGTAGAGTTCACTTTGCCGAGGCGGGTCTAAGTTGTGGGGTCAGACCAAGATAGATACATAAACCTACAGGGCAGCATGTGGCAGATGCTGGGCAGTAGCGCTACTGCCCACCATCTTCCGTAAGAAATCTTGTTCAATGCCTCTGACTTGCCATTAAGGCTGGCTGGATTAAACGATGATGAGGAATAGAGCCCCTACCTCTTTCTTGGCCGACTTGAGTGGAGATCCGCAAGAACAAACGTGCCCGAAGGAAGTATTCTAGGAAGTGCTGGTTGAGATCTTAACCATCTTCCGGGCTCTGGGATTGTCCTGATAACCGTGGATTACCTCTTCACCCCTCAAGCACCTAACGACATGTCCCCTTTTCGCTTCATCACTAAGTACTTGGGTGGCTTGAGTTTTCGGGGGCCCATTATTGAGTGTGGTTACCCCCTGCTATTTTATCATTAGCTAGGCATAGTTCTATAGTACAAGGTTACCAACCTACTATATCCACCCAAACCCATAGCCCAATATTTTGTTTCGTTTCCATGTTAGGGAATAGTCCCGCACAAACCGGGGGTTGTCCTTGGGTGCACTTGTATAGTACACACGGACACCGTCGGTTGGTGCCTGATTCCATTTAAAATCTGTCTATGGAGCCTTTGCGAATTGGCTTCGTTCCCTCGTACGCCATCAAAAAGACTGCGATCCCAATGTCCTCAAATTTATTATAATATCGCCAGCCATTACTGCTTTAAAATCTCTTCAAAATATATATTTGTTACAAATAATAACATAGCTGTAACTATGCAACGAAACTTCTAAAAATGTTCGCTAGGTGTGGCTAATGTATTTTATGTAATTTGGCTACTGTCATGTTCAAGCTACGACAGCGTGCATAGGAGCCCCGTGTATGTATTCCCATACTTGTCCTATTTGTACGCTGTGGCAACTCATATCAAGGAATACAATGTCCTCTCCGCCCTCCTACGCTGTCCAAATCTTTTACGTGTGAATGTGAAATGCTTTACAGCTTTCTTGCAACAGCACACTGCTTGGCCCCTTTTCAAATTATGATACCTCAACCTATTCATTACTTTTGTGACAGATCAGGCAGTTAAGTATACTCCATCACACCAGCAAGAAGATTAATAAAAAGCCAAAACAAGTTATTAAATAACTATATTATTTACATTAGAGAAATAACGCCATTATACAGTTTTAAACACCATGAATTACGAAAATATAAATTGTCCATCAATCTATTTAATACATTCGTTAGTAAATCACATTAAAATATAGGCCAGATAAAGTTAATCTGATTTCGTTTCCACTTTATTCTGTCGCCATTTTTGTTCCTGTAATTGACAAATACGAATTTTGAATTTCCATGTAATAAATTAGATCACACAGCACAAATATTCCATATATCACTACAAAACACAGAATGACATGCATGCAAGCATAGATAAAACAAAGTAATATAACTAAATACCAGGTAAACGCTAAGGAACGTGTGTTTTTTATCTAGCGTAAGCCACCGAAAAAGAAATAACTCTTGGCTTAAAAGAGATTAAGTGGCGCCTGGCCCGTTCCTATCGCGGTGAAAATTCGAAAATTTCGCTTACAGTTTTCGGGCGTTTGATACGCCTTATTTCGCTCATAAACGAGGTGTTATTTCTTTCCAATGCATAAGCCGAACGCACGACGCAAAGTGCGCTCTGTTTACACTATTACCACATAAAAAGCATATAGCAAAACCATAGAATAAAATCTAAACGAAACCCAACAACACTGAATACCCAAACGTACACAAATATTTACATATACATAATATAGGTAAATAGACATACTGTTTTTAAGAATATCCAGTAGATACAATGTAAATGTAATGTATCTATGTCGTCAACACTTGCCAAACATTAGGTACTTACCAGCACCTTGTTCACATGGATATTTCAAGCTCTTGAACTATTCAGATCTTGGCAGTGTTTCCTTGCCAAAAGTAACAGATTGTATTACTTTATTTTGAATTAATATTATAAAGCTGTACTTAATTACTTCTTTGATTTCATTAAGCTGAATGTTTTGAAGTCGACAGTAAAGTTCCTTGACTTCATTAAGTCGAATTATTTTGATTACCATAGCACAAAGTGCATGTTAGAATCTATATTTCAATTAGCATTAATTGATTACGCGACTTTACTGTTCAGACAAGAAAATAAACAAGACGTGGACGTAACTGACAAACAATATGAAACTCGAACTGCAACCTCCTAACCCAAAAGCCACCCTCTCTGACATAATCAATCGTAATGATATCAAGTCGAAAACTTTGCATTGAGATCATAGCCTATAAAAATAATACGCTATGGGCCTTGTAGTATTTGCAATCGGACAACAAGTTGATATACGATGAAGTAAATACGAGCGATTAGGTCAGAATAGGAAGTTCAAAGTACCTACGCTAATAAGTGATACATCATGCACGTACCAATACGGCGAGCTCATTGGATAGGCGGTAGGCAATTGCACGTAATTTGTACCGTAGCTTTAAACCTCCTTGCATTTTCTTGCGCAAGGTCTCGTATATTGTGTACATGTTGAGAGCGTGCAATGTAAGAAAAGAAGCCGCCAGGTAAGATATCTGTCGAATGGTGCAAACAAAATACATATAAAAAATAAATTTCAAAATGCAAATGTCGCTGAAAAACAAATTTATTCATCAATGCATTCAAATAAATAACATCCATTACAAATAAGAGCTAAAACAACCATTATAAATTAATCGAATAAACAAAGCATAAGTACAACATTATCACTAAATTACGAATAGTTTATTGTTTGATCAAGGCACGAAATATTCACTCTGTTGTGTAGGTAGATAGCCTGTCCAGGTATTCCACTTCATAATCTGGCGTCGTAAAACATATCTATCGTACCGCGATTTCTGTAATAGTTGCTGTTACGTATTATTTATAATTGCTGAGATAACGGTGTTTCACATCAAAGTGATAACAACATTAGGTATTCAGGTACCTTGCATTAAATCCAGCATCAAAAGTAACAGTTAATCAGCGATGTTCAAATATGACTAGTCCTATTACAAGATTGATAATGATAACACACTAATATTATAATAGCCTAAATTATTTATTACTTTAGGACGGCTCATCTAATTATAATCTATATCTAGATTTACTTCCAACTTATATTTTATGTCCATAATTTACATATTTGATATAATTACAATGAAATTCTTATTCGTCTAGAGACCCTTTGTAAAACATTTGGACTAATAGTGTGATGTTATTGCCATTTTACTATGTATGGATCAATTTATAAGAATGTATCCATAACCCACAAAACAAAGAATGATTTCAAATGAACTATTTGTGCCTTTTACTACATACAATAACTGAATTCACATCACTATGATCAGATCTATAAAAATATTATAAAAAGCTACGGCATAGCACAAGTGAGAAGTGACAATTTTTTACTACTTGCTTTTTTTTTTGCTACACGTCCTGAACAGATTTCATACAAATAAAATAATATAAAATGCTATTTAATATATCACTTGGTGTTAAGAAATGCATAATTTTATAAATAATGTTTCAGAAAAGCTAATGGATACATCGCCACCGATAAATAATAACCAGTTTAATGGCATTGGAAGGGTCTGAACATATAGGATGATATAGAAAAAGAACCATGCATGAATACACCCAGATATAATGTTGCTGGTAAGCTAAGGATCAAATCCGAGCAAAGGAATGTTACATGTTAAATCGAAGAAAATTTGGCCAGGCCGAACGGAACACATCGCAAATATCTTTCTTTATAATTTTCCCACATTTTCTATGATCCAACGCACGCACGTTTCGGCTGTAATGTGCTCTTGGCACCACGATTTTATGAAACAGGCAACTTTCTATACAATATTATGAGTTTTTGTATAACTGAACCTTTTTCCAACAACGATTTGAGACTAACTTTCATCTTATTAACAAATGATATCCATAAAAAGAGCTTTCCAATGACATTTCTGCTGATATTTAGGGCTGGTGACATTTTGCCATACACTGTTTTATTCTTCAATCCGGCAAGTGACAAATTAATTTAAAACAATTAAAACTAGTTGTAGTGCACAGACAGGAATATCGAAACATGCTCATATAAATATTTCCGAAGTAACGCATGCAAACATTTTCATATTGTTACTTTTTATAATCGTTGAATAATATGATTGGTATATTAACGATCTATAGATAACTTTATTAACTCGTAAACTTAAATGGTTTTTTCTGCAATAGGTATTTAATTGGATGTAGGTATGTGTTTATTAATGCACAAAACCTTGCACAAGGATATGCTATAAAGTTATTAATTGTTCAATAATGTATAAAAAAAAAATCCACTTTATTTCACTATGACATTTACTTTACAATTCGTAAAGTTCCTAAAATATCAGTAGGTGTTGAAAAAAGCAAATAAAAACACAGTCTGACTATGCAAGCTATATCTGCGAAGCTATCAGTACAAGCTAATATCCGTCTACTCCTAAAAATGCAGCCTTTTAAACAAAGTTTATAAGCGAAAACTTAAAATCAAAACAGAAAATACATTTTTGGCACACAATTTGTTTTCGTATTTCAATCTATTACATACTGAAATGATTTAATAAACGCAATAATTATTTTTATATAAATACTTAAATATGTACAGATAAAACCCTTTTATAAATATAATTTAAATATAATGTGCGGAAATATATACTAAATCCATTTAATACAGACTCCGTATAAAACGAAAAGGTATAAAATGAAGTCCAGTTATTTACTGAAAATAGAAAAGTACACAAAATAAATAATATAAACTAGCTTCACATTATATATTGATATTAATAAAAAAAATTGTTAGAGGAATGTTAGATATCATACTTAGGGTATATAAGTATTAGTATTCTGACAAAAAATATTATTATCTTTGTTTTGTGTCTTCGCGCACGATCAGGCGAGGTTTAGTAAGTTACTAACTTAAATAATTATAAAATAAGCTCAAATGAAGTTTCGTGGAGTAAATTTATTTGCGTCAGACATAATTATCCGTGTTTTTTTTTTATAAATAAATAATTTTGTGCATGCTTATTAATTTTTAGTAGTCCCTCGATCTTATACTGGTCGCGCGCGGTTAATAAAGTTTAAATAAGAAGATAAT
This sequence comes from Aporophyla lueneburgensis, assembly GCA_932294355.1. Taxonomy (NCBI): domain Eukaryota; kingdom Metazoa; phylum Arthropoda; class Insecta; order Lepidoptera; family Noctuidae; genus Aporophyla; species Aporophyla lueneburgensis. The sequence continues at coordinate 10,587,821 of OW028744.1, forward strand.
AATATAGGAGATGAATATAAATAACATTATATTTAGATGAATTTTACGAAACACCAAATAAAATATGGATAAAATCTAAGGTTCTACAAACTATGATGGAACAAATTGGTCCACGGGTCCAAAACATCCAACACTAAGAATGCATTCGAGTATGTTTCGATCTATAGCTCTGATAAGGTAGCATGGTAACAGAAACGGCTGCACTCTAGAATAGCTTTGTATTAAAGTGCTCGAATATAGGAGCGTTACTGACTTTATACTGTTTTCAAACACTAATCAACAAGATTTGATATTAGTCTCTAAAGATTAATTAATCTAAGGTGCAAAGTGGCAATTTTTTTAATTTCGAACAGATTGACATTCGTTTTAAGGAAAGATAGTCACCATAAAAATTATCTAACATTGTCTTATTTTAACAGCTGTAATTAGCTGACAGCCAATAAAATAATGGCATAAGTTTGTCCACCTATTAAATATTAGCGATGTTTAATTAGCTATTCAGAAAACGGGTGTAAACATTATATACCCAAATAAAACTTATCAGAGCTAGATTTTTCTGTCTGCTTTCAGACAAACATATTTCAGACATTAGTTTCCGTGAAATTTATCTATCAACGTAAAAATATTTTAAGAAAAAAAAATTCAACATTTAATATGCAAACCTATTAAGATTGTCTGAAAGCATACTAACAGAGCAGCATTTGTTTGCGTCATTCTTGAGATGTAATAGCTAAAATCGCTAACATGACAAAAACCAGTGCTTTCCGTAATTTAATAATCTACTTAGAGCATTTAAACTGAAGGCGTACATTCCTGATATACAGAGTCGAACACTTCTAACAGTAATTTATTATTTAAATTAAATTATTGTTTAATGACTTGCGTGCGTAAGTGTACTTTGTGTCAAGAGTGACAGTGACAGTTAATGTTTTTTAGGGACTGGCACAGGAAACTTCGTCTTCAGCCTACATACTGTAAGGTCTACATTTCTACGTCACTACATCACACAGCGTGCGGCGCGCGTCAGACGCGTTGCGTTGTCCAATCGTTTCAGTTCCACTGTACCTGCTCGTTGAGTTTCTGAGGGATCACGATGAGCGTCGTCGCGAAGTTCCCGATGCCGATCGTCAGGAATGATAAACTTAATGCTGGGATCTGTTGTCGGTTTATTATAGGACATGCGTTTTATATATTGTTTTATTACGAGTAATACGGATTAATTTAGTCGTAGGTGTTCTGTCTGTTTGTATACGTTCATTTGCTGTCGACTTTCTACCCCTTATCTCAGAGGTAAGAAAGACTATTCAAAAATACATTGATTAATTCTAACGGCCAAAAACAGACAGAAAATCTTTTCTAATGTTTTACCAATGCTAAACTGAGCACGGCTTATCACTTCTGTTTCAAAAACTCGAGTAGTTCATTAACAACTGTCGACATAATGACTGTTTTGACGTGACAACGTCTTATAAATTGGTTTGCCGGGTGACACTTCAAGAAACTGCGTTACGCTCCGCTCACGTTATGCGCTCACAATGAGAGCGAGTGAGAGGCACGCGTCCCTTCCACTCGGGCATGGTTAGCCCGCCTAAGAGCGAGAGAGACAGACATAAAAAGTGAAAGGCACGCGTCCCTTCAAAGTCGTTGTCACGTAAAACTTTCGCCCGTATACCGACTTTACAGGCAACCAATTTTTTTTTCATTTAGCTCACAAAATATCATTAATTTGCTTCATTGAAGGGGCCAAACTACTATTGCCCCGGTCAAAAAGAATAAACTTATGTGACGAAGCAGCGACATTATTATTTCGTGATATTATCTTTGTATTATTACTCGAGTTAATAAGAACCTAACTACAAGACTAGAGTAGAAATAATAAATATAAATAAAATCGAGTGCATACCTGCCATGTGGCCTCCGGGTGATAACTGAGACTGTACAATGTGTAAGCGATGTATAGTTGGAACACGTATCCACCAAATAAGAAGGGCAGCAGATACGAGAGTCCACGCCACATCCATGAGTGGAATCCTTCTATTGTTATGTCCATGTTATGTCGTGCTCCTAAAGCCTTTAGCCTGTACAGAACCCCGCTTTGATACCTGAACTGCATGTATTGGACTACACCTGCAAAATAAAAATGAGCATTATTGTCGATTCAGATTTACAAAAGAAAAACATTAGAATTTAAATAGGCAGCGCTTTCTTCAAAGAATCGGGTTTCTTTAAGTATATTTCACAAAAAGTTTTAAGCCCGGATCCCAGTTTTAGTCCCAGTTATCAAATAAATTTCAAGTCCCGTCCGGATCGGTAGGAGGGGAAAAAATCACGTTGCGTGTACAAACCTTTAAGTCTTACGGAAACTTTTTTGGAGACTATTGAGTGCGGACTGTGAGATTCGCCTACACATCACATAATTCTGAGTTACCAATCTGCCAGTTGAGAACAGTGGTTGCTACATTACCTCAGACCATTTGTCATGGTCAGCGAGCGGACAATTTTGTATAGATTACCTACTTACATACACATTACGAGCGCTCATGAAAATTACCTATTTACGAGTAGTAGTGTATTGCTATTTTGTTGAGTAGCATTCTTTAGTATTCATAAAATGTCATTATATGGAATGTTTATTCAATCAAATGAAATAAAAGGAGAAAGCCTTTCCAATCTAGTGTCGGTAAAGGCGATAAGGTTAAATTTCAAGTGACATACAATGTGTATTTCACATCATCATATCTGTAACTAGATCTAACATTGTTTCCAGTGGCCGTTCATCCGTAGGAAGAACTACATTTATAAAAAAACTCCAAATGTCTGATATCTATTGTCACTATTTCTTAAAATAATCATGACATTGCATAAACAACTGCATTTGCAAAATTATTCGATTACCGTCCGTCGTTGTCAATAGCATAAGGTAATTGTACAGACGCCACCAGGTCAAGCTACCCGAAACTGTCAATTTTTCCCAATGAACCTTGAACCTAATGCTCTAGAAATAAAGTCGAAAATCTATCAAAGAAATCTGACAGATTGTAGTAGCTTACAAAAGAATAATAAGATACTGTAGAGGCTTACGCGCTATCAATTAGTTAATTTAATTTAGATCCAGACCACGCTGTTATCTATATTTATTTTTAAAATTCAGATTGTACAGCGAACGAATATCGGAAGTAAAAACAAGAATAATGACGCAATGTACAGTCCACGACAAAAAGTGTTTTAAAAAAAAGTTGTTTTTTCCCATTTCTGCTGTAGTTATTAAAGGTGACCATTCACATATACTTACTGATATACGCGATGAACCACATAAACGTGTGTCTGAACATATTCCATGGTTCGTTCTGCGGCCAAATGAGAAGTATCCCAGCAACCACGGTAGATATAAAGTGGTGGAGGCGCCACCATCCCTTGATCCTAGATCCGTTCACTTTGAGAATGCTCTCGCGAATCGTCAGCGTGCAGTAATACCATACCAGGAGGAACAACAGTATTAATTGTAATGGCCTAAAATAAAACAGAAGTTATTATTTTTCTATGAATGTATTGTCCAATTGAGTCTTTGTTTTGATGCGCCGCGTGGTTGCGTTGACTTTGAACTATGAACTTGGAACTAAGGTCTCACAACAAAGTTTATACACATTAATTACAATAAAGTTACTTATGTTTCGGTATTATTAATAAGTCATCATAGCTAAGAAGAATAATCAATGAAATAAGACAGCAAAATTCTGACATATGCAGGGTTTTCTACATTTTTTCAATTGGTCGTAAAATATGAATGTGAGAACTTTAATTAGAATTACCTGAAATCTATGTAGAGGTTGGCAACAGCTAACACGAAGGCTATCGCACTGAGGATCAGCTTGAACTTCTCATATTCATCCTTGTATTTAAACCTGTCGGAAAAATTGTGATAAGCAAAATACGAAATAGTTTTTTTTAGCTAAAGGCGGTGTATCCTACGCCCCTGGCATCTACCTACAATTACAGACTTATATTTAACTATGCCGATGTTTTTCTACAAACGCATATTCTAATGGTTTAAAAACAGAAAGCCAGCCACTTTACCAAATTTAAGATGACAAAATCATTTTAAGTTTGGTACTAAGGAAGTTATTATACAGCCAAACAGAAACAAAAACAATGTGTACTTTGATATATAAGTTAATAATGACTCAGAAGTAGCAGTTGGGCAACATTGTTTAGATTCGGCACGTTTTCTAAAGTGAGATCCTACTCATTAGCGAGTAGTGACGTCATTTGATAAGACAGTTTCTCGACAATTAGCCCCTCACGGTCTCGTAGGTCACTTGAATGAACCTTTTACATCTGAATTCTAGACTCTATCACCGTGCGCCATATTTGTTATCTCCGTATAAAGGAGCATAGGCATTTTCATATTTACAGGTGGAAGAAATGGAGGTTCATACGAGATGAAGTATAAACGATTCATAAGAATTTATTCACGACTCACGTGTTGATTCATAACATGTTTCAAACCCACAGACGTTTCTTGTGAGGCGATCGATTGAAAATGATAATAATATGCTCATTATATTGATTGTGGTTTGGTCGTAAATTGTTTGGTTTATATTTTTATTGGTTTGATCTGCAATTTCCTTCACGTCGAATTCGACCATTCCCCTAAGGAAGTTGCTTAACTGCCCGACCTTTGCTACGATGAGAAGTATTGAAAATGAAACTGTGGGACATCCAGTTTTAATATAATCCTTTTATGCAGGACACCTATTGCAAGGACAACAGCGTCTAAAACTTCATATGAAATGTCCTTATCTCGATAGTTTTAATCCAATTTTTCCGGCTTTTATGTACCTATAGTTACTTATATTCCGGCAAATTTGGAACTAAAACTATCTAGATAAGAATATATCTAGATAGTTATAATAATCTCGTTTTATATTATGAAAATGCAGATATAAATCTGTTACATTAATACTCATCGTTGCATTCTGTTTGGCCGTCCTTGCGACCGTTTTAGAAACAGATGTAATAATGTGATACGTCGAGAACTCTCTGATGTAACACTTTTTGTTTAGTTATTAGGACTAGTAGAACAGTCAGATTCGTTTTGGTGATATGAAAGCTACATTTGCTATTGTTACTCTTTAGCTATAAACGTCGTCGTCGTCGTCCACTGCCGCTTCAAAAAGACGCAGACACAAAAAGAGATCTATTATGATAAACCAATGAAAATGCCATTTGTTTAAAACTGCCATTAAATAGCTGGTATATGGCCATGTTATGTAGTGTGTAGGCGTCGTAGGTTGACTGGATTGCGTGCTGGTTTCACGTTGTGGCCTTTTTTAGGGTTCCGTTGCTAAATGGCAAAAAACGGAACCCTTATAGATTCGTCATGTCTGTCTGTCTGTCTGTCTGTCTGTCTGTCTGTCCGTCCGTCCGTATGTCACAGCCACTTTTTTCCGAAACTATAAGAGCTATGCTGTTGAAACTTGGTAAGTAGATGTATTCTGTGAACCGCATTAAGATTTTCACACTAAAATAGAAAAAAAAAACAATAAATTTTGGGGTTCCCCATACATAGAACTGAAACTCAAAAATGTTTTTTTTCATCAAACCCATACGTGTGGTGTATCTATGAATAGGTCTTCAAAAATGGTAATGAGGTTTCTAATATCATTTTTTTCTAAACTGAATGGTTTGCGCGAGAGACACTTCCAAAGTGGTAAAATGTGTGTACCCCCCCCCCCGTAACTTCTAAAATAAGAGAATAATAAAACTAAAAAAAATATATGATGTACATTACCATGTAAACTACCACCGAAAATTGGTTTGAACGAGATCGAGTGAGTAGTTTTTTTTTAAAACGTCATAAATCGTAAACCGCAATTTACCTTACATTCAATCAACTGAAATATAAAAATTAAAAAAAAAACATTTATTTTTAAACCGAGAATACCTACAGGTTTGTACGGAACCCTCGGTGCGCGATTCCGACTCGCACTTGGCCGGTTTTTTTAATGATATCTCGCAGGTCAACCTATGAGGTTGTCGGCTGCTTAACCGGACTTGGTTTCACGTCGTGGCCAGACACAGCTCCGGGTAGGGACCAAGTTCACGTTCCTTGGCGCCGAAAGGTGATACCAAATATTAAACTTACTTGTCATTTTTGTTGAGAATAGACACGTTGACGTTTCCGAGTATGATGCGCAGATACAGACTATTCTGTTTCGGCAGCGTTGTATTGATCTCATGCAGCATAGCTTTCCTTTTCATAATTTCTTTCTCCAAGTTTGCAACACGATCATCTTTAGTGACGGCTTTCTTATCTAGCCTGTTTGGGAATGATTGAAAACCATAAATTATTTTATTTCTGTAAGTACCTAGGTTTGTGACAAATACTTTTACATGTCAATCATATTTTAAAACTAGATGAGGTCGGTGTCTCCTATCTGACTACTCTGAGAAGAAACCGCAATAAAATCAGGGGGTCGCAGTCTCTTTTAAAATTCAGACATAATCTTGGCCAGATCATGTGAAGACCATGTAGATCGATGTTTGAAATGGTTTTTTGAGGAAAGAGCCACCACAAAGATTGAGTGGACCAGTCCTTAGTGTAGTCAGAACTTAGGAACATGTGCTATTGAAATGTTAGCTAAATCTGATGGAAGCCCATAGATATGTGTTAGTATTTCTTACTCCTCTATTTGATTCATATCAACTATGTCTACCAAGAGCTTATAGAAATAATGTGAAAATGTGTGAAATTTTGCTACATGTACCTATTGCTCCATCAAGGATGAGACACGTAATATTGCGTCTCTTTCGCCCAAGGACACAAAGCTACTTTTTAATTGCCTGTAAAAATGGATTTCTAATTCATTATAGATAAGGGATTATACGATTTTATTTCTCATTAATTATCGAGTCATTATTACATTTTAAAAATTCATAAATCCTAGTAGGATTTGTAATTATCAATCCATCCAGTATAATCTTTGTTATTTATCATTTATTCTTACATAATATTAATGTAAATAACAAGAAATCGATGTTTGTGTTTATCAGTAGGTACTTAGTGATACTGATTATAGAACTGATAACATACTTTTTCCTTTCCTGTAAGTGATTGATTGAAACCAAAAACTTGACATTATTTAATGAAGAACATTTCTAATTTTATTTTATTGTAAACTAGCTACTGGCCGCAGCGACGCACAGTGGGGGCAAATGGGTTTTTTTGTTTCAAAAAGAGCTAGAGGTCACAATTTTAAATCAATTACAACGATTTTTTTTTAAAACACCCAGAATTGAATTCCAAAGAGAATGTCGGAGGCCGATTAAAAAAAATAGGTACCCTGTTAATGACATAAGTAACCTTAAATGCTCAAATATTTTTTCTCATATAAAATCTCTGAAACTATGGCCCCTGAAATAAGGCTCATAATACGTTTGTCAGTAACTTTCGACGTAATTGGAACCTTACTACACCAACAATGAAAAAAAAAATTGAGCATTTAAGGTTATGTCATTAATAGTAATTTTTTTTCTTCAATCAGGCTCCGACATTGTCTTTGGAATTCATTCCTAAGTGATTAAAAAAAAAAAATCGTTGTAATTGGTATAATATTGTGACCTCCAGCCCTTTTTGAAACAAAAAAACCCATTTGGCCCCACTGTGCGACGCCTGAGTGTATGTCGGAAATTATTCTACGGGAACGTGGCGGCACGTTCCTGTAGGATAATTTCCGACGAAAAGTAGTCTAGGTTACTGCTTATAACATCTGAAAGTTGTCTGTCTGTGTATCTGTGAAAGTCGCGTCAATATCGGGCCAGCCGTTTCAGAGATTTGCCAGAACAAACAGTCACTTCTCTTTTATATATATTTGTATATTTTGTATTGACCAGGTGCTGCCCGCGGCTTCACCCGCGTGAGTGTCGGAAATTATAACATAGGAATGTGCTACTGAGTACTGCTAAAAAGTATATTAGCTAACTGTCAGTGAAAGTCCTGTCAAAATCGGTCCTGCAGATTCGAAGATTAGCCAGAACAGACAGACATGTACCATTTATACTTTTATATGCATTTAGTAAAAAGGACAGATAAGCAGTCGCTCCATATAAAATATTGGTATTCAGCAACATCCGGTTAGACTGGAAGCCGACCCCAACATAGTTGGAAAAGGCTAGGCAGATGATCATGAATTTAGAATAAGGCTGTTATTTTGACAGTAGAGACATCAATTTCATCTATTTTTCTGTGTATGTATCTATAGACATGTATCCAATATGTTATCAATACATCATTATCACATTTATGAGTGAAATGTTATGCCAATTTCATTCAGCTAGACTCAAGACATTGTTTTGCTGAACAAGAGTGTTATGAGAAAACAACATGATTATTGCTGTAGATATTTCTTATATCTGTATCTTCTTTAAACACAAGGGCTAAAAACAGCATCTATACTAATATAAAAAAGGTGAAGAGTTTGTTTGTTAGTTTGTATGTTTGTTTGGTTGAACGCAGTAATCTCAGGAACTACTGGTCCGAATTGAAAAATTATTTGTGTGTTGGGTAGCCTATTTATTGAGGAAGGCTACAGGCTATATAACATCACACTACGACCAAAAGGAGCGGAGCAGCAACGAAAAATGGACGAAACTGGCAGGCAATTCGATGCAACGGAAAGGGTCAGGGGGCAAAAATTTGCGTTCATTCCCACTAGTTCGATCGTCGAACTAGTGAGAATTTTTTTCTCATTTGTTCGACCGTCGAACTAGTGAGAATTTTTTTCCTCATTTGTTCGACCGTCGAATTAATTAGATTTAAAAATAGTTCTACTGCATTTAAATGTTTTACTAATTTCGTAATAAAATAAAAAAAACTTGGTTTGTTAAAAAATATATATTCGTGTACTTATATTTGTACATCTATAGCATATCTTTGATCAAATAAACTGTTGAAAAACTTATAAATTATAAGCTGGCTTCCTCACCTATCAAAAAATAACGTAATAATGAAATATTAAATGTAAACTAATATTTTTCTGTCTTGCTTATCTCAACAAGCTTAACCAGAAAGAACAAAAATTAGTTTATATGTATAATAAATGATCAAAAATCAAATGGGACATGTCAAAATTGTTGTTAGTGTCGTATAGAAACATACTTGTACATCTTTGTGAAATATACATGATCAAATATAATTTTAAATAAATAAACAGTAAACTAAACAGGCACCATCAAATAAAACGTTGCAACTGCAGCGCACAACCAGTATAAACATCCATCATTTTGCATAGTTAAACAGGCTCAAACAGCATCTACCCTCAAAATGAAAATAAAAACTATTACCATAATCCTTCTGACGGGGTGTTCAGCTAAATGTTTATGTTTTTAATGCACATACCTACCTAGGTGCTGTAGGTATAGATGCATTTAAGGAAATGTACAGTGGACGACTTCCAGGTGATATGACGATGATTTGTGTAATCTGTATGTATTGTTTATTTACTATTACTATTATTTACTGTGTTAGGAAGCCAGCTTATAATTTATAAGTTTTTCAACTGTTTATTTGATCAAAGATATGCTATAGATGTACAAATATAAGTACACGAATATATATTTTTTAACGAACCAAGCGTTTTTTATTTTATTACGAAATTAGTAAAACATTTAAATGTAGTAGAACTATTTTTAAATCTAATTAATTCGACGGTCGAACAAATGAGGAAAAAAATTCTCACTAGTTCGACGGTCGAACAAATGAGAAAAAAAAATCTCACTAGTTCGACGATCGAACTAGTGGGAATGAACGAAAATTTGACACAGATGAAATTGCGGGCAGAAGCTAGTTTAGTAATAAAATGTGAACCCAAACAAACAGGTTGGCAGGAACATAGACATGCAACCTGATAACATGGATTCAATAGCTACATGATAACCCTAAACCTGCCAGTGTTAAAATTTTTAGGCTTTGAAAAAGAAACAGCTGTTCCATACATTTTGAATGCATAGGTATGTACAATACCTTTTATATGAAAAAACCTGTTATGTTTGATAACCATCAAAAATATTCTACTTTAGGGGGTGAAGAATCATGATGTGCTGAATTCATAGTTAAAGTTTGCATATCAATGTTCCTTCTGCCACCCTATTGTAAATTTAATCACACAGCACAACATAATGCAACAACTTGCAGTTATTATCACACTATCACACTTCACACTAATATTATAAATGCAAAAGTAACTCTGTCTGTCTGTCTGTCTCGCTTTCCTGCTAAAACTACTGAACCGATTTAAATGAAATTTGGTACACAGATAGTTTAGAGCCTGAGAAAGGACATAGGCTACTTTTTATCCCGGTAGTATGTTCCCGCGGGATAATTTCCGACCTCCACGCGGGCGAAGCCGCTGGCAAAAGCTAGTCATTAATATAGTATTTATGCTGATTTGTATACTTAGTGTCTTTGTTATCAAATTATACAAAGGTCAATTTAAATAATAATGTCTGAATGCAAGTCGAAGTGGTGGTGCTTAGGGGAAGCCTATGTCCGGCAGTGGAGCTCTTTTCGCTGGATGTTATTTACTATCACAATAAATTCAATGAAAAAATCACATAAACTAAAAGGAACCATATGTCCTACCCAGCAAAGAACTTAGTATTTATTATGATTTATTGTTGTTCCAGACAAAGCAAAGTTACCTACTATAACTAATGAAGATAATAACCCCATTTTTAGATTCTTAATTGGATTTCAAAATCTAATTACCACTGCTATTAGAAGCAGTCAACACTATCATTCGTTTGGATGGATTAGATGGCAAGTTAATTAGATCAACAATCAATAATATTGATTATGTTTTACTACTAATAAAATAGGTTACAAGAAATAGGGAAATATGTTATCTAATGACATTTAGATTAATGATGTTGACTGTATAGTTCTGACCTTTTCAGCGCGGCCGCTATGATAGACATGCGGTACTTCTGGTGGTTGATCTCCTTCATGCAGGCTGCTTGCAACTCACCAACCTCCTCCAATTTCGTGACATAGTCTTTGTTTGTGACCTAAAGAATGAGTCTATAAAACAGTGCTGATGCAATTTAACTTCAAATAGTCTTTACATAAATAGTACTGCGAATAATAAAATGCCTTACGATCCCTTAAATTATGAACGCTTGAAAGAACACTGTTCAAGTAGTCAGTTATTAAACAAGCATAGTAATTACCACGTATGTACAGATAAACCATTGTATTTGTTTTTATTACCGTTGTCGGTTACCATCAACAGGCTGCAAATCTAAACTATCGTGAACAACGCATTTGAATTCCATAAAAACAGACGATAAAATTATGTTAAGTGTTCAGATGTAAATCATTATTCATGCTTTACCTCTAAGCGTTTGTAGTCCACCAGTAGATCCTCCCATTCCTTGAGACACTCCTCCACATCCATCTTTGCAGTATCTGATATTTCTATTTCAACGAATATTTCCTTCACTAAATAATCAGGAGAATTCGACCGAATGCGTGAATTCCATTCCCGTTTTCTATGACCTTTCGTCTGTCATCTGTCGTCGGCCAGCCAGCTGTCGTTGCGTCGATACAGATTATAAAAAACTTGAGAAGTGACGATATTTCGATTAATTTTAGTCGATTTTATTTCTGCCCTGGCAATCGAGAGGGCAGTAAGTCCGGGGCAGATTTCATCACATGCTTTTTGTACTAATAATTACTGATGCATCTAGTATATGAAACCTACCTGTGTTTGGGTTGAGAGGAGATATAAAATAAGTCTGATGTTATAGAGCGAACCTATTGGCATTAACTGTGATCTATGGATGACACACCGACCTGGCACCGAAACCCATGCTCAGCAGTCACATGTTTGACTAATGAAATATTGAGGCAGTCAGTCAGTCATCACTGACTATTGTAAAGCCGTGTACGCACGTACGAACAAATTTATTGCGAACATCGAATACTCTGTTCGTCAAACATGTTTGCGGCGATCCTTTTAGTATGTTCTGTATAGACGGTGTTCAAAGAGCTTTAATAAATGTTCGTGAATCACTGCGAACACCAAAAAACTCTCCGCTACTTCACAATCGACCACTTTCCACGGTGCCGTCATGGCTATTAAGATAGAGTTCACGACTGTTGTGCGCGAACTCGACTCGAACTATGTTCGCATTCGTGTTCGAATATGCCGTCCATACGTACGAACCAAATGTTCAGATTTGATGTTTGTGTTCGCTATGTTCGTGTTCGTACGTGCGTACACGGCTTAACACTGCAGAATTCTTCAAAAAACGGGCCCGTTTTTCTACATTTTTCTACATGCACATGGCTGGCTAGCACCATAATTTTGTATATGAAGTAACATTATAATGATAAGTTGAAAATACACCTCAACGCTTGAGGACTGCAATTATACTACACGTGTACTATACTATACTGTGCAGGCCCAGGATTTGCCACTCTACCACTCTTAGTCACGGGGCCGGTGGTGGGAGAAATTCAAGACAGGCCGATACCTGGTGGGGGTGTAGAGCACTGTATTACCCCCACATTTAGGGTGATTAACTGTAGAATAGGAATTTCAAAACTATCGACTGCTACCTCAAACATCAGTAACTGAAAGACTCGAAACCTTTGCAGCAATTTTTTATAGGAAGCAAATTCACCATCCTGGTTTCCGTGATTCGCTAAGGAATGCGAAATAGAAGTAATATTTAGAAGGGTAAACAATTAAACACGCAGTAAAGTAAATTAAATACTTGTTTATTTACATGAAACGCGAACCAAATCTATTTGGGTTTCGGTAATTAATTTTGACAAGTTACAGCAGTTTGAGTAACTGCAAAATTCTCCAATACTTCAGTCACATATTCTTAGTGCTATTCCGTATCCAGTACATATCTAACGTATTTTTTCAATTGTATGTATCAAGAGAATTCTGCAAGTAGATAACTTACGTTGATGTTATTATTCTTACGGTAATTACATTTTTAAAAGTGCAAGATACTTATTTTTTAATTGTAATACAAACGATTTTATGAAGAACACTATGTTCAGCAGATTATTCATAGTAGGCGATTGCCATATTTCAAAGAGATTATATTTCTATGCCAAGATAATATAGCACGCGTAGTAGTAGAGAGCGCCCTTTGAAGTCTATTCTCCTAGTTATCAGATGTGAACAACAGATACTATCTGCAGATACTTTTCGTAAGAATTTCAATTAACTTTAGTCTTCATGAACAGAGGTGTTAAGTACAGTAATTCAAAATAGTGATGGTTGCTATACCATCCTCTCCAAAAATACATATTTAAAAACTGTCATATCATAAACCCGTAATACAAATGCTTTCCTAGTTTGCTGTATTAACTATAAAAATACATTTCGGGTCATAAAAACATGCACTACCTATTAAGAGATTAATAAATCTAATAAATGGAAATGATTGCAAATAAAAATGACTAGAAAATGTGTAATGTGATGTATTAGCAATAAAAAGTATTAACAATATTTCAAATAGAAAACTTCTTTTACATTTTTTAAATTTAATTTTAAAGAGTCTATTTGAGCTAACACTATTTTGAATATCAATCGTACACTAGATGGGTACACAGATGCCTATTAGATGTTAAGTTGAGCGCTCTCTACAGATACGCCACAACACTACTGTTACAATCTCCTTGGTCTCAGCATATTATTATTTTACGAATGCACACTGACAAAGCGAATATAATCCTTGTATAAGAATCTAGATATCAAGTTTAGCATCTATCCTGACAGCTGCGGCGCACGATACATACATCTCGATTAGAAATACAAAAGCAATAATGACATATTGTATAAGCGATAACTCCATAAATATCTTATATTAGCGTGGTGTTACCGGCCGTCACTTTGCAAGCAATGTACATGTCGCATCATGTCATGCACTAAACACAGCTGTTTCTAACAGTATGAGCGGACTACGCAAACTACACTACGAACTAACCTCTACAACACCAGCCAACAAAATTATTCCGTATTACAATAAATAACTATTGATAGTAATAATAGATATTTTTAATTAAAAACTAAACCCGACCACGGATAAATCACCCTATGACATGCGCATCAATAAGAGGAATCCACAGTAACCCCCATTCGTAACACAATTGGTGCAGCAATTTCGACACAATAAGGGAACTTCCATACATACTGCGAAAATCATAACCCTTCCTTTTGGCTTCGCCGTAGCCGGGTTAAAAGGCTTCAATTAAGTTTTTCTTTCAATCTAGCTACCTTAAACAGGCCTGTAATTCAAAGTATTAATTAAAGTTTATATCACACATTAATTTACTTAAGACATAATTATGATGACATAAATGAAATTGGCTTAACTTTAAAATCAGATATTAATTAATAATAAAGTAAAACGTGAATTGTATTACAATTACCCATATAGCAATTCAATGCTCTACACTTAACTGTTGTTTGAGACAAGAAAATAAAAACTGACAATATAAATAAATAAAATTTTGAAATATAACTTTTCTAACTTATAGTTAAAGTTTTGAATTGCCAAAACTTAAAATAAGTCTCCAGGAAACCGATTGATATAAAATTCTACAAACGTGGCTACAATATTCCGTTTCGGTTTCGTTGTCTCCATAGATATTCATTAATGTTGTTGGCGGCGGTGCTAACAAGCATAATGAACATCGATCGAGCTGAGACAAACATCAAAAGCCTTATGTACACTACAATAGTTGATGGAGCATTTATGATGAGTTCAAGTGTGTTCATTAATTATTTGAATGGTTGTCATGAATAACTATCAATATCAAATTTCATAAAACTAACATTATCAATAAAGAAATCAAGGTACAAAATCTGATTGGCTGGGTAATAAATCAAATTACTTATTTATAACAAATAAAATTTATATCTAAACGTTTTACGAATAAACAATAACTATCAAATAAAACAGGACATTGAAAGTTTAATAATAACACACACAGCTACTCTTCACTCCATCGTTGCGAGCGGTACATGACGAATGCTACGTCACTGCTAACTAAAAGTAGGTCCAAATTTTTACAAAATTCGGAAATATCAATTTAACTAAACAATATACAGAAACTATATGCCATTACATTTTAATGGAATGTGTGAAACTAACCGAAGAAGTTGAACACGAAACGACAATCGGGTCTAAAAGTTTACGCCAATTTAGATATAGGAGACATAGCATCGTCAGGTGTACGAAAAAAAACTACAATGAGCAGAAGGCAAAGACGAAAGTGTCTCTCCTTTACAAATGATTGACCATAATGACAGCAGCTTACATCGCTCTCATTGTAGCTACAACGCGAAATAATAATGATAAGGATATCATCGGTGAGTTTAAGTTACTAAAATGGCAACGCTCTTAGCGACACTCCCAAACTTTGACGGTCTGATCGACGCTGCCTGATATCACGTATGGCAAGCTCCTGTGGAAATCTGAAAATATAACAGAGCATTATTGTATAACTGAGTTTTAGGTTTCAACAAATTCTTGCAGAAGTCACCTGACCTCTTCAAATATCAGTTTTGGTTGCAGGTCGTCATAAAACAAAGCACGGATGTAAGCCTGTTCCGATACGTCCTTTAAATTTATGACCATGATAGCAACTTACGAATTCGTTAACTCTTATCACCTTGACATCCAAGAGAACCAAATGATGGCTTTTAATCACTGACGCAATTACTATTTTCCCGTTGCTTTCAAATTGCATTAGAATGCAATTTGAATTAAGTTTAGCCTTTTTTTACTTGTATCCTGAGATTAGTGTAGGAAGAGATCAAACATGGTGGTCACATCAGCTGGCAGCCATTGAGGCTGAGATGCCTGGTGTGATGTGGTGTCACTAAAGTCAGGTCTTCCAAACATGAGCACAACAGAAGAAGGTTAGTATAGTATTTCCATAACCTTGTTAGGTACAAAACAAACTTCTTGGCCGTTCAGAGCATAGCATGTACTGTGAGTTAGTAGAATTAATTAGACGATCGATATTGTTGTATATGGAGACACTGTAGTCTCCATGATTTTTCAACAAGCCAATATGCAGTCCCTGTGCCAGGGTCGCGAAATTGTTCGAAAGAGTTACCGTGGCGAAGGAACACGGGAGGGTTTTAGTTAGTAAAAGTAAATATGTATAATTAATTAGATGTAAGCACTTTTGAATCTCATTTTAAGTGAACTGTTTATTTAAGTTCTTATGAGAAAATAAATTCTTTATACCTAAAGGTCTGACACGCCCGTCCGCTCCACCCAGAGCGGGAGACGTCATTTGATGATATCCCAACCAAAAAAAAAGGCAGTATGTACTCAGAGCGACCACGAAGTTGTTATGTGAGAATGTAGTGTGTAGCATCGAACCAAGACTGGTGGCGAAGTGTTGGTGCGCGTAGAGCGTCTTGAGGCAGCGCGTGTGCGCGACGTCCCACACGCGCAGCGTCTTGTCGTCGGAGGCCGTGAGCAGGTAGCGGCCGCCCGGGTGCCACGCCGCGCCGCGCACCCAGTTGTCGTGCCCCACCAGCGTGGCCAGGCACTGCCCCGTGCTCACGTCCCAGATCTGACACGGACATTACAATGTTCTCAGTTATTTACAGAGACACACACAGACATTAAAAAATACGGTCATCATCATCATCGTTTCAGCTGAAAAACGTCCACTGCTGGATCGCCACGCGTCGCAGGCGGGTTGGCGATCACCGTATGGTGGTAAAATGCAAAGAGAACGCACTGCCCATTCTCTAGTTAGTCCCTTAGTCGCCTCTTACGACACCCACGGGAAGAAATCGGATGATGCTTTCTTTACGTATTCTTTACGTCCGGCACTACACGGTACATACCTACGGCTACATATCAAGCTATACAAAACCAGTTTTAGCTGACCTCACGTTGTATAGGCTTTTGGTACAATAAGAAGTCAGCTTTAATGGAATATATAAGGTGTATCTTTTCATACACGAAATATTTTAAGAGGTACACCTGTAGGTGGTAAAGAAGCTACAGCAAACGAAAAAAAATTTTCTAAGGGTTTTTTTTTAAATTTAATATTTATAAATTATTTGACGCACATAAGAAATACTGGCTCCTTCTTATTTTTTACGGCCCGAGACACCGCGGCCATGCTCGTGCCGTCCGTTCGTCGCCCTCGCAGCGTCAGGCGGGCCATTCATAGAATTTGGAGTAAAGGTTTTATGCAAAACGTCTCAAGTAGTTTTAAAATTATAATAATTACGAAAATTCAAAAATGCTTAGATAAAAATTTTCTTTTTGCTTCTATAGCTTCTTTACCACCTACAGGTGTACCCCTTATAATATTTCGTGTATGAATAGATACGCCTTATATACAGGGTGATTGGAAGATGGGTGCAAAGCTTTAAGGTGAAGATAGTACAGACAATTTAGAACCATTTAAGCCATGGTTGTCTTAGACGAAGTCTTACCAAATTTTTTTAACCAAATTTTTTAGTTTATTTTCGGAAATTCTCAAAATTTAATGTAAACTGCATAATTATGGCGAAATTGAATGATAAATGAATTAATTTTTTATTTAATTAATTAAAGTAATGTGTAAGCAACCAAATAAAACATGTTTTAGGCTTCTGTGTCATTAGACATTTTTTTTACAGATATTTAAAGCTCAGAAAAAATCAAAAATTTGTACAATACGTCTTTTAAACCTTATTTTAAAAAAAAACGGAGGGTGCTTTTTTTGTTCAAACCTTTTTGAAGACATGCTTGATAATCGCTCTTTCTTTTGAGGTATCATTTATGCGGATATCTTACAAATTATTGAAATTAGGACCTACAAACCAATTCGAGGGAGAAATTTTAAATTTTAGGCAGACTAATTAAAACAACATTTGAATTAAAATTATTTATTTTTCATGTTCAAAATGACGGCCGTGATTCCTAATACAAGCACGGCCCCGTCTTCTAACTTCTGTAGTCGTTATTTTCAACATCATCTCCTGCTTCATTGTCTCAAACGCTGAATTTATTCTTTGTATCAATTCTTCTCTAGTGTTTATTTCTATGTTGTTATACACCAGTTCCTTGGCCCGGCCCCACACGAAAAAGTCCAACGGGGTCAGATCTGGGGAGCGAGCGGGCCAAGGGATGGGTCCATCCCTGCCGATCCAGCTATCAGGAAAGCAATTGTTGAGGTGTTCCCTTACATTTAAAGTCCAATGCGCTGGACAGCCGTCTTGCTGAAGATGACTGTTCGGTCTCTTTCGAAGATCGGGACACCTGATTCCTCTACCAGCAGTGGTAAATCAATTTGCAGAAATTGCAAATAATTTTCGCCATTCAATGGATCAGGCAAAAAGTGGGGCCCAATCAATGTTCTGCCAATTATTCCGGCCCATACATTCACAGAGAACATGGTTTGAACAAAAAAGCACCCTCCGTTTTTTTAATAAGGTTTAAAAGACGTATTGTACAAATTTTTTATTTTTTCTGAGCTTTAAATGTCTGTAAAAAAAATTTCCAATGACACAGAAGCCTAAAACATGTTTTGCTTGCTTGCTTACACATTAATTTAATTAAATAAATAAAAAATGAATTCATTTATCATTCAATTTGGCCATAATTATGCAGTTTACATTAAATTTTGAGAATTTCCAAAAAAAAACTTAAAAATTTGGTTAAAAATATTTGGTAAGACTTCGTCTAAGACAACCATGGCTTAAATGGTTCTAAATTGTCTGTACTATCTTCGCCTTAAAGCTTTGCACCCATCTTCCAATCACCCTGTATATTATGATTGATTGATTTGTCGCCGTTCGTGCTAGCTATGTGAATGTACGCACGGCGACAAATCAAGCTATACATGACAAAACATAATAAAGATTTATTTTCTGACCACAATATAAGGTACATTTAACATGGTATAATATTGACGCTTGAAAGACAAAATTGACTAAGCGATATTGTGGCCCTGAATAGCTAATAGTTTTACATGGGGCATTTTCAAGTTCGTGACGATTTACAAGTTGTTTCCTTTCATACATATGGTTCAGTATGACAGAAGTATGCAGTTGTGTTAGTGCAGAATTTTGCGTAATGCTGCATCAACCTTTTATAACAAGAATCTTCAAGAATTGCACCTTATAAATTTTCTAAAAATTATTATTTTTTAAATTCTTTAAATGTATTTTCGTCATTGGCTTGCTGCATCAACCTTTTATAACAAGAATCTTCAAGAATTGCACATTATAAATTTTCTAAACATTATTATTTTTTAAATTCTTTAAATGCATTTTCGCCATTGGCTATTCAGTAAGGGTCATTTGTTACGGCACATGGCCAAAGTGTCTGGTCACGGCACTAATTGTATTGATGTTTCTGTGACATTGTCATGGACAGGTACATTAGGAACAACTATTCTTTCTTGTGCGACGAAACATGTGTACAATGCATGTTGCGGAACATGCGCCGTGACAAATGTCCCCTATTGCAAAATAAATTGTTGTCTAGCGTCGAGGTTAGGCTGGTAAGGTTGACAACTTTTTGTAATGATTTTCAAACAATGCAAGAAAAAAAAAATAAGATTATGTATTCTATATAGTTACTCGCTTCATGTATGTGTTTCAGGCAATGCCAGTATTGATTCAGGTTTAGTAAGAATAGCCAAAGTTAGGCACAATAGGAAATAGGTCGTCAGATATCAGTTGCAAGCAAGTTTTTAACCGACTTCATTAACCGACTTCAAAAAAAGGAGGAGGTTTCTCAATTCGACCGTATATATATTTTTTTTTTATGTGTGTTCACCGATAACTTCGTCGTTTATGAACCGATTTTGACTATTCTTTTTTTGTTGGAAAGGAGATATCCCAAGGGTGGTCCCATGATAAGGAAACCAGGATCTGATGATGGCATCTTAGAGAAGTCGAAGGGAACCTTCGAAAATCGTAGTGGCGACTAGTGCGTTTTTTATTTCTTTCATTAATTATCTTAAAGCACTACTATTTAATGAAGTTCTGAAGTTGCTCTGATGATGAAGCCGAAAGACAGTCGAGGGAACTCTTCAACGACTTACAGCAATTACCCGGTGTTTGAACTTAATTAATTTCTATTGATGAGAACTTTGCACCCATATGGGCTATAAGTGCCATTACAGGTCTGATGATGGAGACCATAGACAGTTGAGGGAATTCCTCAATGATTTACAGCAGTTCCCTATTGTTGGGCTTACTGTATACGGTTCAAAGTGCCAATTTTATCACTACTATTTAATTAAGGTCTGGAGTTGATCTCATGATGGAGCTGAAAGACAATCGAGGGAACTCCTCAATGATTTACAGCAATTACCTGGTGCTTGAACTTAATTCATTTCTATTAGAAAGTTCCCATAAGGCTTATAAGTACCATAAGAGGTCTGATGATGGAGACCATGGACAGACAGTCAAGGGAATTCCTCAACGATTTACAGCAGTAGTAAAGTAAATTTCACCTGGCAATTAGTGGTATAGGAATTAGTGCGAGGTAGATACCATAACTAAAAAGTAAAAAATAAAAACTTTTTTACAAAAAAAAAACCGACTTCCTCAAAAACACTAGAAAGTGAAAAATAACTTTAATTTCGGAAGTCGGTGGCAAAAAACTCAAATACAGATCCTAAGACACCGACTTCCGAAATTAAAGTAATTTTTCACTTTCTAGTGTTTTTGAGGAAGTCGGTTTTTTTTTTTTGTAAAAAAGTATTTTTTATCCCTGGAATATTACAAAAAAAAAAAGAGGTTGTATCCGTAAAGAGCCTCCTCTAGAGCAGGGGTTCCCAAACTTATTTTGTCTACTGCCCACTTTGAGAAAAAAATAATTTTAAGCGCCCCCATTTTAATAATAATCGCCCCCCGAAGCCTCTACACAACGCCTCCATTCTTTTCTGGGTCTCTTACCACCCCCCTTTAGGCCTGCAGCGCCCACAAGGGGGCGTTATCGCCCACTTTGGGAAAGGCTGCTCTAGAGTAACACGCTCTCCAGCACGTGCTCGTGCTAGCTGTGACACGTACCTTGACGGACTTGTCGCGCGAGCCGCTGGCGAAGAAAGGCCCGGCGTGGTTGGCGCGCCGGTTGTCGGCGCCGGCCGCCTCGTTGACGGCGGCGGCCGCGGCCTCGGGCGCCCACGACACGCACTCCAGCACGTGCTCGTGCTATATACACACAACTGTGACACGTACCTTGACGGACTTGTCGCGCGAGCCGCTGGCGACGAAGGGCCCGGCGTGGTTGGCGCGCCGGTTGTCGGCGCCGGCCGCCTCGTTGACGGCGGCGGCCGCGGCCTCGGGCGCCCACGACACGCACTCCAGCACGTGCTCGTGCTATATACACACAAGTGTGACACGTACCTTGACGGACTTGTCGCGCGAGCCGCTGGCGAGGAAGGGCCCGGCGTGGTTGGCGCGCCGGTTGTCGGCGCCGGCCGCCTCGTTGACGGCGGCGGCCGCGGCCTCGGGCGCCCACGACACGCACTCCAGCACGTGCTCGTGCTATATACACACAAGTGTGACACGTACCTTGACGGACTTGTCGCGCGAGCCGCTGGCGAGGAAGGGCCCGGCGTGGTTGGCGCGCCGGTTGTCGGCGCCGGCCGCCTCGTTGACGGCGGCGGCCGCGGCCTCGGGCGCCCACGACACGCACTCCAGCACGTGCTCGTGCTATATACACACAAGTGTGACACGTACCTTGACGGACTTGTCGCGCGAGCCGCTGGCGAGGAAGGGCCCGGCGTGGTTGGCGCGCCGGTTGTCGGCGCCGGCCGCCTCGTTGACGGCGGCGGCCGCGGCCTCGGGCGCCCACGACACGCACTCCAGCACGTGCTCGTGCTATATACACACAAGTGTGACACGTACCTTGACGGACTTGTCGCGCGAGCCGCTGGCGAGGAAGGGCCCGGCGTGGTTGGCGCGCCGGTTGTCGGCGCCGGCCGCCTCGTTGACGGCGGCGGCCGCGGCCTCGGGCGCCCACGACACGCACTCCACCACGTGCTCGTGCTCGCGCAGCTCCATCTACGGATATAAACAATGATATGATACGACATTGTAACGGTCGGGGGTCGAGGTCTGAAGGAGGTCTAAGGACTTTAATAATTGCTTATAACATGACTGCCAACAGCTTCTATTTGTAAGTATGGCAGTTGGTGTCCATATGGACACACAATGTGTTCACTGACTGGACAGGTGTGGACCTGTCAAATCTGCATGGTTTTTCCTCCAAAAACTTTGTCTGCTTTGAAAGAGCCGGTGTCCTGAGAGTTCGTTTCGGTATTTCTTCAGTATTGAGGAACGAAACATCAACCTCGCACACCGTTACAGTCACGGCGTGCAGCTGCGGACTGTTTGTGTCCTGTGCGCTTCTAAGTAAAAATCTGTGTCGTTTTCATGTTTTTTTTTATGTAATCTTATCTTTTTATATGCACATGTGTTTCTGTATGAACCTAAACGAGGCAAAACGAGGATATTCATGGACTTCCTGTCTAAAATGCCACCGTCCACTCACTACTAACTGAACTAAACAGTGTCCCATATCTCAATACAATATAATCTTCAGAGAGTGCTATAGTTACCTTGCACTCGTTGGTGTCAGCGTTCCAGATGCGCACGGTCTGGTCGTTGGAGCAGGACGCCAGCAGCGTGCCGTCGGGCGACACGCGCACCATGCGCACCCACTCGCGGTGACCCTTGTACGTTTTGATGCAATACCTGGGGGAAACAAGGGAAATTGTGTCAGAACTTGAACTATAGATAGTGGTTAACTAAACAATTTGTTTAGTCCGCACAATAGAAAGAGCACAAAACACAAAGTATAATTAATTGATAGTAAATGACACATTGTATGCAGCTTTGAAGAATGTTAATCTTTTCTTTCTTTATCTGGGTAGGAAATCATCAAACATTTAGACAGACATTTAGACATTTAGGCGTGTCAGACATTTACCGACTAAAACCCACCCGTGTTCCTTCAGTTCCCTATGTGCCAGGGTAACTCTTTCGAACAATTCTCGCGACCCTGGCAAGCATCGGCCCTAGCGGACCCCTTCACTTTTGCTGACATCTCTTTGAGGTGCGCGTGAAACACAACGCGACACGGGCCACACCGGGCGGCGAGCTAAGGGTGTTAATCTGAGATAGGGGCAGTAAGGGAAGTCATTACCCTTGCATTTAGCTTCAAGGAAACTTTCTGTATATTTTACATCCTTGTAGTATCCAGCTGCTTTCGATCTGGATACATTGTTTAATTCTAAATAGTTTGTACTTCAGAAACGTATATAGTTTCTCAATAATGACGCTGCGGTCGAATTTCATTTTCAAAAGCGACAGTTTATATCTGTGTTATGTGACACATAGGAAGCCAACGCACTCAAACACTTTTTTTCTACATCCGTTACTTGAGCGTAAAAGTGCAGGAAATTAAGTAAAAAATACGACATCCTACAAAAATTAAAACATGCATAACATCCCGCCTATTTTCCCAGAACGGGTAGGCTGACGTGCAGAGTACCAGCCACATTTTGCCAAATATGTTAAAGTTGAATGTAATGAGGGGCGAACTTATTGCCGCTTATTGGGCACGGATCTAGACTGTGGGTTGTTTCTGAGGTTTTTTTTTTAGAAATCTTTCATAATAATTGCCCAATCTTGGAAAGAAGTACTGGATATGCGGTTGTGACCTCTACGACAATGAGGCAGTGGAATCCTGCTTACAACCAGGTAAATATGATACTTACCCAGTGGCGACCTCCCAAGCTTTGATGGTCTTATCTCGACTGGCGGAGTAGACGATGTCGCCGCTCGGTGAGAACGCCACTGACGACACGTTGTGGTCGTGTCCGTGCATCGTCTTCACGCACTCGAACGTTTGGTTGAAGTCCCACAGCTTTATTGACATGTCAGCGCTGCAGGAAACTGGAAATTATTTAGAAGGAATTAGTGTTTCTTTTTGGGTAGTTTGTTGGTAAACCGAGCAATTTCTCTTCTCTTCTTTGCATTAAAAGTGTTATCATCAGTGTTATAAAAGGCTATTTGGGCAAGTCATGAGTATGTATTGGAGACAGGCGGCAGTAATACTAATCCTTCCTCATTAAGAGGCGGTATACGAAATTTTGTCGATTTCGCTGGTTTACTTGATTTTACAGACTTAGTGGCAAAAAACAGTACTTAAATAGTTAAAACCCTGCATTTGTATAAAATTTCATACCCAAAATGAAATAAGTTTAAATTATTATCTAATGAATGAGCTCTGCTTTTTGTTTCAGGAAATGATTAGTCTAGAACTCCAGTATATTTCTGTTTGGCTTAATTTTGTGAACGAGAGATCTGAGTAGCCGAAATCAAAACCAATTTATATTGCCCATTTTCTCTAAAATTTGACTAAGTTGAATTTTTTTTAATGTATGTTTTTTATAAGTTGTAAAAAGTAATTAATACATTGTATAGATGACTTTCACAACAGTACATTGTTATTTTTCATACCGTGTGGATGTTAAAATGATTCGTTAATATGTGATATTATTCTAACCTTCTTACAGTAAAATTCACAAGCCAACCCCGCCGGTTTGAGGTCGATTAATCAAATGTCCGTATTTATGCAAAATGGAACCAAACGACAAATTTAGGAATTTACTTTTTTTGAAGAATTGTAATTTAAAAGTGTCCGTATTTATAAAAAAAGGAATCACCCATCAAACACGCACTTCTGAGATATCAAAGGATTTACAAATAATAAAAATAAACAAGTAGCTCGTTCATTATGTCATAATTGAAATGATCTTTCATTTGGTGCATTAAAACTTATAAAAATATTGTATTTTAACTGTAAAATCTCGTAAATCAGCAGACTCGGCAAAAAATCGTATACGGCCTCTCATACACTAATTTAATTTGTGATCACCAATCGTGGCTATTGTTGAAAGGAGAAGGGGACTTCTGGGCCCAGCAGTTAACTAGTTGAAATGTGTATTAAAAAAACCGTTATATTTTTCTAAAGGAAATCACAGAATATGGTACCATGTTTCTATCTAGAAAGCAAGAAAACTTAAATTAAGTTAGTGAAACTAAATAATCGATTAAATAATGCCTGTATTACTACTAATCGATTATGAATAAATCGGTAAAATCTGAGAATATGTATGCAGGTCGAGTGACAAGTGCATATCAAGCTTTCGTAGAATCGATTGAATCGATTTATAGTGAATTTTTTTGTTCCGGCAACACTTGTGCCTAACATCCGTTAGTCACTGACTGACAGATGCACTTGTTTGTTTTCTTTCGTTCTGAGTGCGCCCGTATTTTCCTTGTTTTATTGTTTAACCCCATGAAACCTCGGCTTTGCATACTATAACGTACTATTTGACGGATCGTGCTACTCTAAATTACCTGGCTCTCTATTTTGGACAACTGTTTACGCCTATCAATTGGATATTGACGACATGGATTGCTGTGTAAAGTGTAAACCTCACTTTTACTATAATTCATATAACTTGGTTCCTGGATAGCCAAATTTCACCAAATTTTCAGTGAAGCCTTGTTATTATACCCTCTTACAAATAAGGCTAGTTTGATTCAGTTAACACCTGAGCCCAGGCATCTATGGAGTCATTCCCTTCTCCTTTACCTCCATCGTACATTTGCTTAAGATTTTGCTTGGAGTCAAATGGAAATAATCATTTTCAAGATGCAACATGAAGATGCAAAGAATAAAATGAACCCATCTTGTATAGATGGGTTCATTTTATTCAGTTAAGAACTTAACTTAAGTGTAAAATGACTAATATCATTGTTTTCACAAGTGCCCAAATGGTTTGATGCCAACTCCATGACACATTTCGATAAAATTTTCCTCTTTCCCGAATATTTTATGTTGGAAATCGTGACTCATTTCATCAGCATATCAATTATTACTGAATACAACTAATTTCGAGTGTTGTGGAGGAAGAACGTCACGATTTCAGCAGGACAAGACATAAATGAATGAGGTTGACGTCACAGGACAGTGGAAAATCGCATATTACTGAGTACTACGCACAAGTAATTAAAATCAGCTCATTGATCTTCTTGCAATCGTATTTGCTCTGAGATCTCATTGGGACGACCGAGGGCACGGTACGTTATATTGCCGTGTCAGGGGCTCTCAAGACCTTGCTCCAACAGTAAGAATTTAATTTCCATTTTATTTTCCGTAAGAAGATTAATTGTTGGTGATTAAAATGATACATAATATTTATTTCCGTATATTGGTTTAAACTCGTAAAGAAAGGCCGAAACGAACTCTAGGGGTTCACACAGTCCATACATAATCTTTACCAGTTCATATAAGGACCATGCAGGTTAATGTCTGAGATATTATTTTAACTTACCCAGTAGTTTTCCATGATGGTCGAAGGCGATATCCTGAACGGAATCGGTGTGTCCCTTCAGGGTTCGTTCGTACTCGCCGCTCTCAAAGTCCCACACTTTGATGGTCGCGTCCTCACTCGAGGACACCATCAAACTGAACACCGGGTGAAATATTACCTGGAAAATTATTTCATCGTTTCGTGAGTATATAAAATAAACACTGTATATTTCTTGACTTGTCTTTCCTAATTATTATAATGATTGAACTTGGAGTCGTGATGTAGGTGGTTATTAGTTTATTACCATGGATTAGGGCAAGTTTATCAGATATTTATAGGTGATGGTCTTCAGAGAGGTCAGCTGTGTAGTACTCGCAACCGGCGTGCGTGTATGACTAGATGTATGAACGTAAATGAGGCAAAAAATAGTAAGTATGTAATGATCGTAGCAGGTCTCGTTCTATAGTTTCTGCCTGCCCCCATGGCATGAACGCGTGAGTTTATGTTTGTATGTTATTAATAAGAAATACTACGGCGATAACTGTATCACACGATAGTTATAGTAAAAACGTGACCTATGCACACTTAGAGTAAACTCTCACAATGAACTAGAATCAAGCAGTTTATTCGAACAGCTAAAGAATCGCGGAAAGTTATAGATAATAGTCCCACCATTCGTTTAATAGAATTGTGCTTGGATCTGATCACGAGAAATTATACACAAAAACCAAAACAATACATTTTAGACAGCTTAAATTGGATTCGAAAGTTATTATTGCATAAAATTCGTGTTAGATCGTGAAGATCTTTGTTAAGCTGACAACTGTTACTAAACAATTATGTTACTAAGTATCTAAGATAAGTAGCATTTTCAACTATGCAATTAGTAAGAGTCGAATACTGTTAACTATTCGAAGAATGTGTTTCAAGTATCTTTATTCTTGTTATGAAATGAGTAAGAATTCAAATTGAGCTAATGATACAATTTCAGCGAAATCTGAATACTTATGTGACCGACATTTTTCCACAAATGAATAAAAAAAAAACGAAATTGAGTTAGATCTTTAAATAACTGAATTGAAATTTTAAAGTGTCAACAAGATCAGCGGTTAAAATAGAAAAGAAAATATAATAATTCACTCAAATGTGTCATATTCGGAAAATATAATATGCATGATGGAATTCCAGCCTTTTGTAGGCTTGGTTGGTTAGTGGGATCTTTTTGTAGGTTGTCATATCTTCTCCAGGATTCATAGAATTGGTCTTGTGTAAACAGGTTACTTTAATTAATAATATAAACCTTAGTAATGGTGGCCCGGTGTCCGGTGAGACAGAATTTTTCGGGTGGACGTGGGATCCACTCGGCGGGTGTGCGCTTGGCGCGCGTTGGCGCACCCTCGATGAACTCCTTCTGAGCC
Source organism: Aporophyla lueneburgensis (assembly GCA_932294355.1). Lineage (NCBI taxonomy): Eukaryota > Metazoa > Arthropoda > Insecta > Lepidoptera > Noctuidae > Aporophyla > Aporophyla lueneburgensis. The sequence goes on from OW028744.1 coordinate 10,615,628, forward strand.
TCTGACAGCTTCGATTCTAATTCCATCACCTGATGAACAAAGAAATGTTTGGAATGATGAAGGCATATTATAATTATTGGTATCTTTATCATTCATTAGTTTGAACATAAGATAAACGATAAGCAAAGGTTGGCCACTGCTGGGTTTGTCCTTCCAGGACATTGCACTTCCTACGCCTCAACAGTCTAGCTAGATTACCATGCCAGCCAGATAACGAATTTTTCAATGTACATACGTCTAAAAGATCAAATCCGTATCTTTTTCTAATCGGCCATTTAAGTATACAGTTATGGCATTCTTCGATAACGTACCTAATCGTCGTTGCCAAGTTTTTAGCAAAATATAATCATCGTTGAATAAAATTAAGTCTTGTAAACAATCCCAGCTATTAGTGGATCAAGGTTCAAGATGAAAAGAGAACAGCGACCTGAATACCATCACCTTGTGTTTTATTTGTTTAGATAGTTGGCATTATTTCTGGAGTGATAGTCAATGGATAAAACGTGTCGACGGTTAATAAAAGCGCCGGCCGCGGTCGCCATCGACCGCCCGCCCAAGAAAATCGTTCAAGAGTGACCTAGAAACGTCCACCGCACAGATCGATGGAGTACACTGCTCGGACCGGATCGTGCTCAGATATCGTTATAAATTTATGCTCTACACGTTTTAACCATCAATGCGTTCAGGTGCTAGCTGTTAAGCAATATCTGAACCATTGAAACACCAGAGAAACAGCTTCCCACTTATGTAACTAACATATTGCGTACACCGGGGACACTAATAGGCGTCATCATCTTTTGTGCTCACAGTTCGATTACGTGTAATCAATTATAGAAAGTGTTACACAAGACTTCACTGCAACAAGTTTATTTTAAATGTTGCTGTTGCTATGAAGAAAATGTTGGCAAACAGAGGTGGACTTAAAACCGTTATTGAGGTTGGTAATTCCATACATCATGAGAATTACATTCGTAAAACAATAATTATGTTAGCCTTGTTTATTAATCCACTAAATGGATAAGTTCAATTACAAAGACGTGCTTACTTTTTTCTGCAACCTTATGACCGAAGTCCACTTCTTCTCGAGGAGGCCGCCGAACTTACGATCCATCTCGCCGGACATGTCGGCTTCCTTCTTGAACGCTTCCAGCGCGTCCGTGTAGCCATTGCTACCTAAATAATCAGCGATCGCTTTGTTCCTGTAACAATACAAATTATTTTGTTTTAGTATAAATGCCCAGAATATTGGCATAGCAGTTTCAAATTTATGTTTTATCGACGAGTAGCGTGATAGATTGCAACAACGAGGAGTTACAGTTCCAGCTTCGCGTTAAAATTTTGGAACGACTTGACGAGCAGAAATGTCAACAGATAGAAGAACTCCCGAATAAGAGTATCATTTTCTGCCGGGGTCGCGTGATTGTTCGAAAGAGATACCGTGATCCTGGCACATGGGCAACTGAAGGAACACGGGTGGGTTTTAGTCAGTAATCTGACATGCCCTCCCGCTCCGCCCAGAGCGGGAGAAGTCATTTTTTCTTTGACCTCGGCCAGCGGTACCTACATCAAATATAGTGTCGACTAGCGAACAAGCCGCGTGGATATCGGAAATTATCCCACGGGAACGTGCGAAAATGTTACTCCTCATTCATTGATTCGTTACCAGCCTATTATGTTTCCACTGCTGGGACATAGGCTTCCTCTCTGCTAGTCCTAATAACATCAACGATCTATCAGTGAAAGTCCTGTCTAAAGTCCTGGTCCAGACATTTCTGAGATTAGCAGGAACAATCAGATACAAAAAAATTAAAAACAGTTTTCTTGTTATAAGTACTGTATATACTTCCATATGCATTTAGTTAAGCCTGTTATTTTGAAATTAGGTACAAACACATACTTCATTTGCATTTATTTTATGTCTATTGTATAAATTGTATTGTATAGATGCACGAATAGAAAAAGCATCATTATGGAATGGAAGTATACCGATGGGATTGCATTTCCGTTACACGGTGTAGCAATCACTGATTGTTACATGCTACATTGTTTGTTAATTACCAGAAAATAGTTACACGTTATTGGCTAATTAAAATAATAACATGTGAGAACCGTAAACTAAGACAACGGATGTTGCTACAAGCATGACGCAGATACGAGTATTGTTCGAGGGCAAAAAGTTTTTACAAAAAACGAACAGCTGAAGATCTCAAGAACATAGGATTTCCGTAATCACGTTTTTACAAAATTCGGATTTTGTTAAGTAGTTCGGTTTTAAGTTGCGATGTTTAGGAAGTTCAGTTTTATATTGGACGCAGATACAGTTACTCATACAGTTTTTCAAGATTTTAGTGTTCCGTCGACGCGACGAGGGACGTATGTCTCCACTTTGTCATAATTGCTTACGTATTTATTATCCAAATTACATTATTATTATATATGTTTTCATATTTTAGGAGTATATGTATTTAAATGAGAGCATAATTTGTGATTGTATATCTACCCTTCTGCTATTAGGTACACATTTCTTTTTCTTCTCTCTTTTTATATTCTCTCTTACCGCAGGTATGGTAGAAGAGATTTCTGTAGAAATAAGCATTACCTTTGTACGTATTTTTCTGTTCCTTTCTTCTTGTCTGTTTAAATGGACATACATATCCTACTAATATTATAAATGCGAAAGTTTGTGAGGATGGATGCATGTGTATGTGTATGTTTGTTACCCTTTCACGAAAAAACTACAGAACGGATTTGGATGAAATTTGGAACACAGTTAGTTTGTAACCTGGATTAACACATAGGCTACTTTTTATCCCGGTAGTACGTTCCCGCGGGATATTTTCCGACCTCCACGCGGGCGAAGCCGCTGCACAGTGTTTTATGAAGACGATTTTTCGGACATTGCTTTTTTATATAAAAAACTGATAGTTTAAGTTATTTCAATGCAATATTTTGTATCCCCATTTCACTAGTATGTTTAGTTTTTGAGATATAATTTTTTGAAAATCGTCTTTTTTTCAACCAGGTATTTAGAAAAAAAAACCGGCCAAGTGCGAGTCGGACTCGCGCACCGAGGGTTCCGAACAAACCTGTAGGTATTCTTGGTTTATGCATAAGGTTTATGTTTATGAAAATAAATGTTTTTTTTTTTTATTTTTATTATTCAGTTGATTGAATGAAAGGTAAATTGCGGTTTACGATTTATGACGTTTTAAAAAAAACTATTTACTCGATCTCGTTCAAACGAATTTTCGGTGGTAGTTTACATGGTAATGTACATCATATATTTTTTTTAGTTTTATCATTCTCTTATTTTAGAAGTTACGGGGGGGGGGACGACACATTTTACCACTTTGGAAGTGTCTATCGCGCAAACTATTCAGTTTAGAAAAAAATGGTATTAGAAACCTCAATACCATTTTTGAAGACCTATTCATAGATACCCCACACGTATGGGTTTGATGAAAAAAAATTTTTGAGTTTCAGTTCTAAGTATGAGGAACCCCAAAATATATTGTTTTTTTTCTATTTTAGTGTAAAAATCTAAATGCGGTTCACAGAATACATCTACTTACCAAGTTTCAACAACATAACTCTTATAGTTTCGGAGAAAAGTGGCTGTGACATACACGGACAGACAGACAGACATGACGAATCTATAAGGGTTCCGTTTTTTGCCATTTGGCAACGGAACCCTAAAAAATCATATCTCTGAAACTAAATATGATACGCAATTGTGACCTAAGAAACATCGAAGGCGTTTTTTATGATGCATATTTTAGAGTACAAATAAATCTCGGAACTTCGTTAGATTCAGACTTATACGAGGTTTTCAGTTTTTAGTTTTTATTTTTTTTCTCGGTAATTCCGTCGTATTTGGAAAAGTTATTTGTACTAAAATTAGGCCCTTCATCCTCCCTACATACCACAAAAATAACACATCCTAATTGCGTGGAATCTAGAAACCACAACATTTTTAAGTTCGATCCGTATTCTACGTCGTTAGGGTTGTCACGCGATCATATTATATTTGTTCATATCCGGATCTGAAGTTATGTCTATATTTATACCAAAGTTATCCACACAATCAGAAGAATCGCCAAACTTAACGGGCAGTGGGCAGGGCACATTTACATTTTAATGTCATTTTTGATTTTCAGAACTACCTCCAATAGAACAATTTAGGGGTTTTTAAAGATCGTATGGAGGAATCTTATTTCTTAGGTTAATAAACCTAAAACTTAGCACAAATTAAAATCAAAATAATGATTGTCATTGTCGATTCTGTTGTACACCGAACTAAACTATCTCTAAAATTCCTTACTTTTGGATATGAGAATTGTAACGCTATTCTGCAAGAAAAAATCTCTAAATTTAAACATTATTTTGACACGACTAAAATCGAATTAGACAATCGCGACTCAACGTGGTATTTTTTTTTCTTTTGGTTTCGCAACGTGGTACTTGTGCGCTACGCAATGAATTTTTTGAGAGACGCAGGCGCGTGCTAGGAGGCAGCCTGGACGTGTTTTATATGAAAATTTTCCCTTTTTGTTTGAAAAATATAAAAAAATATTACCCACGTGTTGAGATTTAAATGTGCAGGGTTTCTAAAGGGGCTCGAAATGTTCATTAGTATTGTGATAGGACACGCCATTTTCGAGATATAAGCACAAGAAAAGGAAAAGAAAAAATACAGTACTGTCTTTGCCCGTGAAGGCGAGGCCTTAGTGTGAATTTTAGTTCATAATCACTAGTCTTATTCCACATTTTTTTAATCGCGATTAAAAATAGTCAGATTTAGTTAAAATAAATTATTAAGTCAAAATTTTTGGTGAAAACCGGCAAACTCAGAACAGCAAAATTGACATTTTCACTAAACTAATAATTCAGTGCAATCTTGGTGCTATCAAACTAAAATATAGTTAAGTTGTGTCACTTTTAGTCTATTTCAGAATAGAAAATCGTTGTTTGACAGGGATAAACCAGCTTTAAGTGATTTTTAGTTTAGTTTAGAGAATTTTATGACAATAGAATCGGCCCGTTATTTGTTTGTCAAAACTACCGTCAAAATTCAGTTTTAAGGGGTGTTAAAGTTTTTATGAAAATATGCGCGAACGAAGTTGCTGGCCAAGTGTAGTTTCGGTATAAATCACTTATCCCAATACTACGGAATTATCGAGAACAAAATAAATAAAAAACTAAAAACCTTTTATAAGTCTGGATATAACAAAGTTCCTAGGATTAATAGTCGAAATTTTAATAACCAATACGTACCATTAAATAAAAATTGAGTCATCAAAATTCAGATTAGAAAGTGACAACCCTAGCAAAAACAGTTAATTTGGAATAACTTCTAGATTCCACGCAATTAGGATGTGTTATTTATGTGGTATGTAGGGAAGATAAAGGGCATAATTTTAGCATAAATAACTTTTCCAAATACGGTGGAATTACCGAGAAAAAAAATAAAAACGAAAAACAAAAAACCTCGTATAAGTCCGAATCTAACGAAGTTCCGAGATTTATTTATACTGTAAAATATGCAGCATAAAAAACGCCATCGATGATTCTAAGATCATAATTGCGTATCATATTTATTTTCAGAGATATGATATTTTTTCTAAATACCCGGTTGAAAAAAAGACGATTTTCAAAAAATTATATCTCAAAAACTAAACATACTAGTGAAATGGGGATACGAAATATTGCATTTAAATAACTTAAACTATCAGCTTTTTATATAAAAAAGCAATGTCCGAAAAATGGTCTTCATAAAACACTGTGCGCTGGCAAAACCAAGTAAACAATAAATCTATACTAATATTATAAAGCTGAAGAGTTTGTTTGTTTGTTTGATTGAACGCGCTAATCTCAGGAACTACGGGTCCGAATTGAAAAATTCTTTTTGTGTTGAGTAGCCTATTTATCGTGGGAGGCTATAGGCTATATAACATCACGCTACAGCTAAGAGGAGCGGAGCAGTAATGAAAAATGTTGCAAAAACGGGGAAAATTTATTCCTTTTAAGAGTTTCCGTTGCGTGCGCTGCGTAAACGGTTAAAGTAACGCAAAAATAATGTATGACGGAATTGTTCCTCTTAAAAAGTTCAAAAAAAAAGTACGCGAGAGCATATGTCTATCTTTTAAGGTTGACTCACTATAACTCAAAAGGAGCGAGCAGCAACGAAAAATGGACGAAAACTAGCAGGCAAATCGATGCAACGGGAAGGGTCAGGGGAGCAAAACTTTGACGCGGACGAAGTCGCGGGCAGAAGCTAGTGGTAAAATAAATAGAAAAAAGAAAAACAGGCCTTATTTTTTGGATAGATTGTTGTAGAGGCCTTAATTTCTAAGATACTTCAAATGTGGAAACGTCAAGATGCCATTGTGATTATAAAATTAATTAAGGATTCCAACGACGTCGCGCAGCAAGGTTACATGGACATCACGAAGTAGGAAACATTAATGTGAACTTGCAACGTAATCAGTCAGTGGAGTGTGTTCGTTTTCTGCGGTACAATTACGTAGTTCATTACTTGAGAGGTACATTCATCAGCTGATGTAACAAAACGATCTTGCTCGTACGGGGGCGTAAATCACATGGTTCGCTAGTGATAGTTTGTTTTCGATCTTGGCCGGTGTTTTGTTAATTTACCACACCTCAATGGAAAACGAGCACAAGGGTAATATTTATTTATTTATTTATTCTATTCTCTCGTCATTTGTTGGGTTTGGTTGTCAAGAATTATTCATTTGTCCTACTATGAGTTTTCCATTTCAAGGCTACACAATTCCTTGATCCATAAGAGCGCTGTTTTTGCTAGCTGCATGTTGTTAAAGATACCTGATCCCCGTCTAGTTCAGCTCATTGCCTTCAGTTTCCGGGTTACTGAATGCTCTAAATGTGTGCACGTATCAAATGTCAAGGGAAACCCACACGATTTGTCAATGTTATCGTTTAATTAGACTACAGGTCAGCCACTAATTACATAAAGACGTTAAAGTTGCTAACATTAAACAAAATAAACGCAGCATCTGGGATTACCAACTTTGTAGTATCGGTTTTATGAAAAATGGTTAATCCTAAAAATATAACACTTTCAATAATTTGAGTTGAGAAGTTTTTCAATTTTTTTTAAATTGATTTCGTCAAAATGAGTATGTTAATTTCAATCATAAGCCTTCCAGATACAGAGAGATTACTCAGACATCGAACTTGCTCCAATTCGATAAGCTGCTTTTATCGCTATGACCATGACGTCACGAACCCACGATAGTAGGCACTTTTCTTTTCTGTTTATCACCAGCTACGTATCAAAACTGTATATAAAAAGTACACAGTAAATCTACGGATAAAAAAATCAGGATAAGATTCTATAATTGCCGAGATTTGAGTTAATATCTTTCAATCCAACTTACGAATATACATCAACCATGCTTTTATTTCAACAATTATTTGTAACCTATAGTGGCAATCGTTTACAGCTGGCTTATTCCAGAAAGGAGGTAATGCTCTTAGAGCGCAAGGTAAGCAGGTTGGTGACCGCAGTACTAGACCCTTGTACTGTACATTATTATCCGTCACGGTGATAATCTGTCAATCGTCAATTGGTCTGGTAAATTTGGTAATCAACTAGGAGTATTCATTTACGGTCCGACCATCCAAGATTTTACACGTGAGACTGTCCTACGTCATCACTAGAGCATAATAGCTTCATCAGCCTATAATGTTCCCACTGCTGGAACAAAGGCCTCCTCGTGGTGAGACGGAGTGGGTCGTAATCCACCACGCGAGCTCTGTGAGATGTGGCATGTCTCCGAATTTTTGGTTCAAGACATGCCTTCGTCTTTCTTACGATGTTTTTCTTCGCAGTTTTGAGAGCAGTGGTGATGAAATAATTTTCACGCAGTAAAGCGCCTGTTTAGGTTCGAACCAACGACTAACAATTGGTTGCGTTTGTTATTAATAGGCCACCACTGCTCTCTCATCGCTAGAAGTACATATAATTCAAACTTGCAAACATACTTAAAGTACGGCACACACCCACTGCTGAATGGAGGCCTCCTTTATAAGGACAATGTAAAGACATAATACGTATGTTACTAAAAGTATCTTCACTTCAGTTTATTGATACAATCCCAATTGTATTTGACATCGGTTCAAATCACACGACGCACAATGTGTGTTCAACCTATGATGAGGTCATCTAATAAAGAATAACAGACGTGATAGGTAAGGTTACGTAAGTAAAGAAACAGTCTATGCCATTTATAATAATTTATCTAAAGAAACTGGAATTTGGGAAACTTAACTTCTAATCTTATATCGAGGGTGTGTATTCAAATACCGTAAGAGACGTTTAAATCCCTGTCCCTTACACACTTTCGATAATTTCGAAATTTCCATCGTCGATATGGTATTGGAAGGTAAGAAAACCTCTTAAGGATATTTTATATAATGGAGCAATAATTTTATGGAAAAATACAGCAATAAACTTCTTTCGAATTAGTAAGTCATTTCTTTTTAAATATACCAGCATCCTATAATCTTACTTTTATAAATCACCTTGTACAGAAAAAAAAAAATGTCTGGGCCAAGGAAACATTCTTGAGGCATTCCAGCATGTTTTTCTTTCAGTTCGGAATATCCACGTATTTGCCTAATAATAAATGCTCATAATGATTTTTATTTGTTCTTGAAAAAATGGAAAACCTGTGTGTGGCTAGCATAATCCTAGGTATATGTACTGGATCTTTGTGACTTACTTAATCAAAGGTCTGTGTGGGAAACATCTAAGAGCCGGTTTCTACATTTTTGTACTAGATTTTAATCAAAACATCCTACAGTTGGCACTGTTCGTACAAGCAGAGGGAAAACGTACAAAGTAGAGACACTCAGAAAGTATTTAAAGTTGGCAGTTAGTGGCATTTTATTTACAGGTAGTTATTCTGGGTTGTAAATACAGTTAATTAATAAACTTCGACGACAAATCAGGTACCTACTGAGGATTAAACGAACCGCCTACACAAACTTTCTAAGAAAGTTTAGTGCATAGGGGCTCAATATGACTATTAAGCAGGTACTTTGTAAGTCGTAATTTGCATTGAAAGTATAAATGTAAATTTTATTAAAGGGATTCTGCAGAGTACAAATTGTTTTATGACGTAAAGGTTTATGAGAGATCTGCTTAATGTATCCCTCATTTACGCGCAGTCTAGTTTTATTAAGCTGTTAAGAAAAGAGAAATTGAAGATAGTCACTATAATGTCAAACACAATATCAGTAATCCATCCACACTAATATTATAAATGCAAAAGTAACTCTGTCTGTCTGTCTGTCATCTGTCTGTCTGTCTCGCTTTCCTGCTAAAACTACTAAACCGATTTAAATGAAATTTGGTACACAGATAGTTTAGAGCCTGAGAAAGGACATAGGCTACTTTTAATCCTGGTAGTATGTTCCCGCGGGATAATTTCCGACCTCCACGCGGGCGAAGCCGCTGGCAAAAGCTAGTTCTGAATAAGGCAAGTCGCACGTCATGACAACCGAAGCAGCGCTTATTACGATTAAAATCAATAACAGCTGCTTTGCGTTTATGAGTACATTATACAATTTACAAATACCATATCTATAAAGTTAAATAATCATGACCAAACAGTGACTCAGTGTTATACAGATAAACTTATATGTATACAAACTACATTTCGTTTTGTATTTTATGTCAGAGCGCATATTTGTTCAGTGAGTGGCATGTGTAAGGGAGACCTCGATGCGTGGTGGACAAACTCGCTTATTTTATTTAGAAAACAGGCTCTGAGTGTTGTATTCGAGTCTTACGTCATTTTACGTGTTCTATAAACCACACACATTGTATTGCTGACTCAATAACTTCCTATCCGCGGTGAAGTGCATAATTCGATTATTGCGCTTATGCAACAGATAATCCTGACCATTATAGCGTCGATTGGCAATACTTTCTTGTTATTGAGTTTGGAATTTGGCGAAAACGTTAAAAAGGCGATAGCGAGCGAAGCGTTTCATCTACACGTCTCTCTTGAATAGAGTTTATTTCTTGCTTGATTACTATATCAGGCTTCAATATCAGCGAGGTGAAACTGAATCGATTCCAAAGACAATCAGTCTCGCGAGTGTCCCTATTGTTCGCGTGGGAGCAATCAAGTTACACGTATCGCTTATTCTGCTAAGTGAAAAGATTAAGCGACACAGGTTGGAACGTAAGCATTAAAATAAGTGTATCATAACAATCGTTGCCGAAGAATTCTTTTTTACTTTTCTTAAAGGGGCGTATGATTTAGCACTGGAGTTCAATTGTAAATTTTTTTGGTCGTTAAGATGATTGATTGATGGTTATGCTCCAAAAATGAAATAATACGATGACCAAACATAGTCAACGCTCAAGGCAAAATTGAACATTTCGCGGGTGACTCCAATCTCGAACAGAGTTCAGTAGCAATGTTGGGGCACAGCGAAAGTGGTTTCGTGCGTAGAGCTAGAGGCGCGGACCGATCTGGGACTGCCTGAGAAAATAACTTTCACGATACATTTCCGACGTTATTACTCTGATTGCAGGGACAAGTGGTACCAGTAACAGGAGACATGTTTATAACACGCTATAGGACCATAAGTTACGTACTATTGTTGTAAAAGGACTTTATCTAAAGGTGTGTACGGGACTCTGATGCTATCAAAAGCTCTTGAATGAACGCCATTTAGTAATCATTACGGCAACAAGCAAGCTTAATTTGCATGGTGGTCTGATAACCATCATTATTGCGTGTCATTCGACTGCCTATTGGTAATCTAAACAGGTATCGTTGATTGTTAGGCGCTTTGGATAATAAGGCTTGTTCCACATATGCGCATGTTGTTCTACGATACATTTTTATGGGCGAATAGATTAGCATTATTTGATAGAATAAGAAATATTTACACGGATGAGTATGAGGCATGGGCCGAGAAACAACGGAAACATCGTAACATATACGTCACGTCAGTCGATAACAGGGAATATTAATGGGCTGTGATAATGTTAATGCAAATCTGTATTCATGACAAAGTGATCGTACCTATCATGACTTCACCGACCGACATAACAATCATTAAGTAACATGTTTAAAAGTGTGCCATTATTTATAAAACAGTATTAGACATAATAGATGACAAAGTTTAGATGGTCCGTTAGTTAGCAACAACAATAGAAACCGGTTAAGGAGACAAAATTAAAAGGTGAGTATTTCGTTCATCATATTCAGATTTTGACTAGAAAAATCAATGCTTTTCCTAATCAAATTTCGTATTTAATTTGATGCGGCTTTCGAGTAATGAGTACTAATGAGTCATTTCGCCGGTAAAAGCCGAGCTTATGTTTCATGGGTTAAAGCACAAATGCAGCAATTTACATAGAAAATTCAAGTTCACACCATGACATTGTCGCTATACGTTGGAGGTTTTCTTCAGGGTCGATCAGCATTTTAAGTAAGAGGTCGTGCAGGGAAAACATACTTTCAACATTACATTTTCCCAACTATGTTGGCTCAGCCTCCAATCTAACTGGAGTGCTGAGTACCAATATTTTACACGGAGTGACTGCCTATCTGGCCTCCATAGCCCAGTAACTGGATAATACGATACCTCTTGGTAAGACTGGTGATAGATATTCGGGCTTTTGACGCCCAGTAACGACTATTAAACATCTACGGATGACCGCTGGGACCAACGGCTTAACGTGTTTTCAGAAATTCCCAGACCACTCGTCTTGGTATGTAAAGATGATCACCCAACCGCAGAAAGCGTAGCTTAAACTGATCGATCGAAAAGTGCGACAGTTGTTACTTATCTACAAGCCCCAAAATGAATATGTGATGAATGTATGTGAACACGATACTTATTTATCGTAAATCGAATTACTTAGAGATAATATTTCCAATCGAGCTATTCAATCCCTCCTTCTAATTGTATCAACCTAATGCTAATATTGTTCCATTGACAGTGACACAGAAAGTGAACATGTTAATTATATTCACAGTTTTAACATTTTCCTAAGTTTTTATACAATCCGAGTTTACTTCGTAGTACCATGGACAAAGCCACAAATGAATCATTCATACAATTCCGAAAATTAATTACAGGAAAATCGGGAGCAAAATTTAAATCGTTTTCAGAGTCAATCAGCCATATGTGCTACGGATGATTAAATAATCAACAATCGGTTGTTCAACCCTAAAATATTGTGAAATGGAGCATTCGGCGTAACGGGATCACCAATGATGGAAACAACGGGATGGACGTAACGAAGCGGAACGATGTTAAAAGTGTTGAAGAAACCGCACTGTGTTCACCATATCCGTATGAAGAACACGTAACAAGCAACAATTTGCATATACCGTCGTGACTTGAAATTTAAGCGTCTAAGCTACTGTCTAAGCAACGCAGACGACTATTGTCGACTTGCCCATTTTTCGGTGAAATGTTGAGTTTTTTTTTCTGCATGGTAGTGTTTCCTTGTCAATCATAAGTCAACTGTCTGGTTGATAGGCACACCAAGGGGAGTTAACCTTTCACAATTCGAATACTGCTACAGAATCGGAATAAGACATACATTTTATAATAGCTATGAAAATGCCGTTTTGTATGAAAAAAATTAAACGATTTTTTTTCATGTATTTTTATTTGTATTAATCGAAATAATCACCCATGCAATCAATGCATCTTTGCCAACGCAGTGGCAGTTTATTGATGCCCTTCTTAAAAAAATCAGCTGGACGGGAGGCAACAAATTCTTCAAAGGCATTTTGTACTGCCTCTCGGGTATTGAATTTTTTTCTCGCCAAGAAGTTATCCAAATTCTGAAAAAAGTAGTAGTCTGTAGACGCAAGGTCTGGTGAGTAGGGCGGATGACGGAGAGCTTCCAACCCTAGTTCTTGCAACTTGGAGACCGTCTGCTGTGCAGTATGAGGTCGCGCGTTGTCGTGCAGGAGCAGCGGAGACGAGCGATTGACCAATGCTGGTTGGAGTTGTGCCAGCTTCTCCATCATTGAGTTCAGTTCTTCACAGTACACATCTGCAGTAATGCTCACCCCGTTTGGTAAGAAGCTGTGATGAATCACACCGGCGGCGCTGGACCACCAAACAGTGAACATCACTTTTCTAAGGGTAAGTTTTCGTTTAGGGCATTGTTTAGGTGCTGAACCAGGATCCAACCAACTTGCTGAGCGCTTGCGTTTATCAGACAGAATCCATTTTAGGGTTCCGTTGCCAAATGGCAAAAAACGGAACCCTTATAGATTCGTCATGTCTGTCTGTCTGTCTGTCTGTCCGTCCGTATGTCACAGCCATTTTATTCCGAAACTATAAGAGCTATGCTGTTGAAACTTGGTAAGTAGGTGTATTCTGTGAACCGCATTAAGATTTTCACACTAAAATAGGAAAAAAACAATAAATTTTGGGGTTCCCCATACATAGAACTGAAACTCAAAAATGATTTTTTTCATCAAACCCATACGTGTGGGGTATCTATGAATAGGTCTTCAAAAATGGTAATGAGGTTTCTATTAGCATTTTTTTCTAAACTGAATAGTTTGCGCGAGAGACATTTCCAAAGTGGTAAAATGTGTGCCCCCCCCCCCCCCCCGTAACTTCTAAAATAAGAGAATGACAAAACTAAAAAAAATATATGATGTACATTACCATGCAAACTACCAATGAAAATTGGTTTGAACGAGATCGAGTGAGTAGTTTTTTTTTTAAAACGTCATAAATCGTAAACCGCAATTTACCTTACATTCATACAACTGAAATATAAAAATTAAAAAATTGATATATTTTTAAACCGAAAATACCTACAGGTTTGTACGGAACCCTCGGTGCGCGAGTCCGACTCGCACTTGGCCGGTTTTTTGTAAACTGAATAGTTTGCGCGAGAGACGCTTCCAAAGTGGTAAAATGTGTGTCCCCCCCCCCCCCCCCCGTAACTTCTAAAATAAGAGAATGATAAAACTCAAAAAAATATATAATGTACATAACCATGTAAACTTCCACCGAAAATTAGTTTGAACGAGATCCAGTAAGTAGTTTTTTTTTAATACGTCATAAATAGTAAACCGCAATTTATCTTTCATTCAATCAACTCAAACATAAAAATTAAAAAAAAAAAAACATTTAATTTCATAAGCATAAACCTTATACATAAACCGAGGATACCTACAGGTTTGTACGGAACCCTCGGTGGGCGAGTCCGACTCGCACTTGGCCGGTTTTTCATCGCAGGTAACAATGAGGTTCAAAATTCCTTCATTTGTGTGTCTGTTGAGCAGTGCAAGGCACGTCTCGACGCGTACTTCGCGCTGGCGATCATTGAGTTCGTGGGGCACCCATTTGTCAAGCTTTTTTACCTTACCAATTTGACGCAAATGGACCAATATTGTTTTGACGCTAACGTCGAAAGCTGCTGCTAATTCAGCCGTAGATTGTGTATCATCAGCTTGCACAATCGCCTTTAATTCGTCTTCGGACGACCGCGAGGTTCATTTTTCAGGTCGAAATTTCCAGAACGGAAGCGAGCAAACCAATAACAGGTGGTGCGTTGGTTTGTAGTGTTAGCTCCGTAAACGTCGTTGATGTTGCGTGCCGCGTTGCTGCCACGACAGTACTCATATTCCATAATTACTCGAATTTTTAACGTATCCATGATGACGAAAAAGATTGAAATGCGATGAAAATGTAACACTAATCAATAAACAAATTACTACTTTTGGAAAAAGAATTCCATGTTTTTAAAATAAAATTAATTTGAAATTAGAATTCTTAGACAAACAAAAAATATTTTGATTTGAAATGGCCAGTACTGCAGAACGGCAATTTCATAGGTAAAGACCTAATATACAAATCATGGTCCCACCCTTATCCCAATTTATTTGCTTTCGGAGCAGCGTCTTCTCCTCTAATATCCGTTATTTCAGAATTCTCTTCCTGGTCAGTGGTCATATTAAGTTTCGCCACGATTGCACATACATAGGTAGTCCACCTTTTGTTTGAGCTGTCTTTACTTTTATATCCATGTTTATTCATACTTAACACTTCTTCACTTTTGACATACTCTTTATTCCTCAGCATTACGTCGAAATCACGAGAATCGGACAGTTTTACATTGGTTATTCATGAATATTAACAAAACCACGTTTTCTGTAGACAGCCTATACTTAGACACGTCATTCGCTTCACATTAATACGATGAACTTTAATTGAGAAGGGGTAGGCGTAGCACCTACTCAACGGTATATTCTGTGATATTAACTTTTATCATTGCCAAGGCAATTCTTGTTTACAAGTATAGCATTAGAGTTGATAATAGTTTTTCTCGCAACGGGGATGAAGGGGAGGCCGCCCACGCGACTTGGCATATCGATCGGCAGTCGCCCCCACTAGGCGCCGGCTACGTCAGAGCGACACTGCGTCATTGCGTATCCCTTTCCACGAGCTTCACAAAATTAACTTCCCCTGAGGCTCTGACCGTAACCAATTTTTCCTAAGACGTTGAATTGAATGCTAAAATTACAGCTGATGCGTAATGCCAGAAAGATGTATCCTACTAATATTATAAATGTGATAGTTTAGATGTTTTAATGTTTGTTACTCAGTCACGCAAAAACGGCTTAACGAATTTGGCCCACATACAGATTCTAACCTGGATTAACACATAGGAAACTCTTTTATTCCGGTAGTACGTTCTTGTGGGATAATTTTTCGACTCGAATTTCTCGACATTCACGCGGGCTCAGCCGCTGGCAAAAGCTATTAGAAAATGTAAAGTCCTACAATTGCATTTTAAGTCTGGATAATAATGAAGAGTACTAATTTCGTTAAAAGCATTGCAATTTCAAGCCAAAGCTACTCGGTTATTGTTAGTTACGACGCGAAGTTACGCTAGTAAAAGAGAAACCCAACGAACTTTATTAAAGTGTAAAGTTTGTTTATTTCATAATCCAACTCCCCTACCTAATTTCCAAAAAGCGTCCAATTTAGCGTTCGTTTCATTACCAGCAGTAAACAGGGGTCGAAAGACGAATTAAATACCGGGAAAACCTAAACGCGTATCAGGGGAGAAAATACCATCAACTTGATATTTATCAGGGGGGAAAGGTTAGGGACAACAGGCGCACTAAATTGCCAAGAAACCATAAAGGAAACCAATGTAAAACAAAAACGTTGACATAGTAAAGTTCCCGAGGAAGTTTCTACATAGTAATTTAATTACATTCGTGACCGGACGTTCAAATCCTTAAGCAGGTGAATGCTCTGCTTAATTAGATTTAAAATTTCTCCATGGATCGTAAAGTCGATTTGTCTGAGAACGTCCATTAGAGCACGAATAGAATGAATTGTTGCACAAAATAAATTATTTGTATGTATTTCGTGTTTCTTAATAACAAAGGTAAAGTAGTGTACTGACAGAATGACAATAAAGTACCTGTGGTGATAATTAAGAACGTGTATTCTTCGTTTCAACTTTCCCATTGATGTGATGTTATCTCTGCCTTTGGTAATTTGGCATTAAACAGTTTCGGAAACAATCATGGGAACTTTATGATATGGAATATTCCGAAGCTTTTGGGATTTGTGTGAATATGGTAGACAAAAATTATAGAAAAAAATATCCTGCCAGCGTGGCTTGTATGCGGGTAGCGACCGGGCGAGGACTGCATTCCTTGCGATCCACAGGCAAGAGCAGTATAGCGGATGGACAACGGGTCTTGAACCTAACAATGCCATACATTCCCCGATTTCCATTATCACTTCGTTGTATTGAATGATTATTTGATTATTTGCCTACATTATGCTACTATAGGCGCTACGATTTCATTATCAACATTGTCTTTAAAATAGCCTTCCCTAAAGATTCTTGTCCGATAAGATATCATTCTGATAAGCACGTGATTAAAGAGGAGTTCATTTTACATTGTTTTATTTCTAAAGACTAAACAGAACAGGTTGTATAAGACATTATTATAGTGGTTTTATTGTTAATCAATATTTCAACTGGAATGGTTTAAATATGTATAAAAATAAACAAAATAAAAACTGAATGTTGATTACAATTTTGATAAAGAGTGACGGTTAGCCTTGGTGGTAGACTCAAAGATTGCACCAATAAAAGCAGTCAGCAGGTTGACATTGATGCAGGCGTATCTTGATCACAATAATATACGATGAGTCACGTTCTCATAGCCTGCCGGGATGTTTCGTAGTGAATGCCATGACGTATCATAACGTGTCATACGGACATGCCTAACATCCACGAAATCCACACTCAAGGCCGACAATACTAATTCGAGAATAGCAGATTATTTTGGGAGCACCGCTCACGTGGTGAATGTTTTTTGTTTATGTATCCTCAAGTCTGCCCGTCAACTGTCACAGTATCTGAACTAAATCACTTTTTAGTTATCTACATCCTAAATAACAACTTTCTAACTCATCTAGACATTTATGTAACAGAGATTATGATCTTGATCGATTATGGTAATAACGATACCTATGACGCAAGTCGTTTTTTATTAGGGTGCACAAAATGTAAGGCAACTCTCGATACGACCTCGTTTATTTGGAGCCAATAGGAGGTCTTGAATAGCGGGCGTAAAAAGATTCTTATCATTCTAATTTGAATAACATTATAATAGCAACATGCATTTTATGTTCCACAAAAGCACTTTCTCTGTTTTAAGTTTTAATCGCTAGAAAAAGTTTCTTGCTGAAAAGTACTGATGTATAATTGTATATCTGTGTGTAATGTTATTACTAGTGTACAAACTAAAACGAAGTAAGCAATTCAACAGATTTATACTTAGTTTAATGTCAAAGGTTATTGTTCTTAACAATGGAGATAATTTATTATTTAACATTACACCTACTTAATAGAGGTACATAATATAAAACAATGCACATCTTCATAATCAGTTCGTAAACGTTTACTCGAACAACAATCTTCATCGGTAAGAGCATGTCCATTTAGCGAAATATGCCTTCTGGTGTTTTAATTTCTGATTGTTATTTTTAATCAACAGACGCGTTCAATGACCCCGATTCGACGCAGTAGATCCGAACCGAATGCGGAATAGACCATTAGATCACCAATGGCGAACAAGTATCACTTTGAAAGTCGGTTATTTTCAAACACCGTGCCACTTATGAACAATTTTGCTAAATGCTGCACGCACTATTAGGGATTACTGTTAAGTTTCGTAGCTTAATTAAGTTAATCTTATTTGTATAATGAACTTACATAACATGGACACTTTGAATTCGGACGTGTTGTTTGCACTTGTATAACAATAGCGTGTGAACAGCATGACCACATCTTTGTATTGAAGTATCGCGAATTAGATCTCAGCTCGCCTTTCACTTCGTGTGAAGCGAGTTAAAGGGTATAAGGAACGCTAGGGTATTTTAGGTCATTAGTTCACGGCCGATGGTATATGCAGTAACCTATACACTAAAAGGTTACCCCTGGTTTCTGTTCAATGATCTATTTCTTGATGTTTTGGTCGACTAACAAGAGCGATTTACTTCTGATCGGACAGCAGATTGATTTGATCAGGGTTTAATTTCAGCTACGACAATACATTAACTGTGCACTTGATCGAATGACAAACTACCTGCTTATAATCTCATTTAATCTCAGATTGAATACCTATTAGTATGATAAAGTTTCTTTGAAAACTGCAATCAGCGTTAGCGCAGGTGAGCCGTTATTTGCAATTGCAACATCAATAATCGTATAATAATGATGGGATTTCTAGGTTCACGATGAAAGCTGCACACCAACATTAAGTCGAGGAAGGCGCCAACAGCGACGCGGGGTCAACGACATTGCGTTATAGAGCAACTGTCACTTTCAAAGGTCGGCCGGCACGCAGGTCGGCTTAGTACCGTTGGTACTCCTTGTATGGGATTCAAGAATTAATGGAGCTGGCTTTATAACACCTATTTAACCAGCAGATACTTTATTATTTTGTTTTGAACTAGTACCCGTCTGGCACCTACTGACAGGAATATAATTTGAAAGTTAATTAGAATTACACTCGAGAGCAATGAATCCGGGTCACTTAAAGAATGTTAAAAATCTCGGAAACTAAAAATGATAGGTTAATGCAATAAATTGTATTTAATAGACAATGTAATACTCCTTAAATGAAAGTAAAAAAAATATGAGTCACCATACATTTTATTAACACAAAATTACATAAAGAAAAAAACTGCTGATCTCTCCTTAAAACAAAAATAGGAAACATGAAATTTTTTAACTTTATTACGATTTTCTTGAATTTTAATACTTCGTATTGCCTCCTCGTGCTTCCATTACTGCGTTTACGCGGTTTGGCATGCTGTACACCAAGTTCCTTATACGATTTTGGGGAATATTCTCCCATTCCTCTGTGAGAGCAATTTTGAGCTCAGGAAGCGTGATTGGGGGAGGGTTTCGTTGTTTTACGCATCTGCCTAGCTCGTCCCAAGCATGCTCGATCGGGTTGATATCCGGGCTGCGCGCTGGCCACTCCATACGAGTAATGTTCATCTCTTGAAGGTAGTCATTCACAATCCTACCTGTATGAGGTCGGGCATTGTCATGCATAAATATAGCATCCTCACCTAAATTGACCATAAATGGACCAACGTGATCATTGAGGATTTCTTCCACATATCTTACGCTAGTTAAAGAGCCGTTTTCTATGATCACCAGCTCTGTGCGACTTTCAGAAGAAATTCCGGCCCACACAAGTACAGACCCACCACCGTAGGCTACTTTTTCTTCGATGCATGCTTGCTTGAATCTTTCCCCTGGTCTTCGATACACTCTGTGTCTTCCATCGTGCTTGTAGAGCATAAATTTTGATTCGTCGGAGAACATAACTTTTGACCAATCTTCAATACTCCAATTTACGTGGCTCTGGGCATATCTTAGTCTTGAAATACGATGCCCACGCTCCAGTTTAGGGCCGTTTGCAGGTCTAAGGGGTTTTAAGTTAGATTCAGCAAGCCGACGTCTTACTGTCCATGCACTTGGGTTACTTCCTCCGAGGCGTCGAAACTGATTTGTGAGTTCAGTTCCTGTGAGAAAGCGATTTCGAAGCATGGTGTTCACCAAGTATCGGTCTTCTCGTGCTGTGGTACACCTGGTTCTGCCCGTTCCTGGTCTGCGTAGGTTAGAACCAGTTTCTTCGTAACGTCGGAGAACTCTTTGTACTGTTGACAGCGACACACCGACAGTCCAGGCTGTATCGCGCTGACTCCGGCCGGTTTCCAGCATTGTAAGTATTCTGGTGCATTCTTCAGGCGTAAGCGACATAATTTCAGCTTGAATAATGAATATAGAGCACTATCAACATGGTTTATGTACCCACATAAATGACAGATTACAAACAAAAGCAAAACCAAATGCTGTAATTTCGTAGTTCCATCTTCGAAAGTGGCCCTTTTTCAAATTTGATTTTTTTATGATATAACTTTACAATAACTAAGAAGTTTTAATACCTTCATTTAAGGAGTATTACATTGTCTATTAAATACAATTTATTGCATTAACCTAGCATTTTTAGTTTCCGAGATTTTTAGGATTCTTTAAGTGACCCGGATTCATTGCTCTCGAGTGTATTTGTGATACGATCATAATAAAATGTAACTGTGAATTTGCGAAAACTATATGCGTTAAAATCGATCGTGTTATCCGGTTGTGAAGACAAGGTACTCAATAATAGGCAACACCAGACAGTTAGCTATACGCGGAAGGAAGTCTATACTTAGTTAAAGTTAAAAATATGGTTACTCAAACTACGATTGGATGGATTTTGATAACGCACAATTGAAATGTTTAAGTAATTGGCATTTAAGAAAGCATTCGTTTACTTAGCATTACATAGGTGCCTAGAGAAGAAGGTTCATAACGAGTCCGTCGGTCTCAGCTTAGTCAGATCAACATCGATTAGACTAACAATCAGTTTGGATTTGTAACTTACTCATAGAATAACGCCTTCATGTGTTTTTTTCTCATCTATGGATTCCCCCACAAATAATATAGGTACCTACCTACTGGACTAGCTGTTGATAGCGACTTCGTCTGTGTGAATTTTGAATATCAGAAGCTTTTAATAAAATATCCAAGATGTGAAGTAACCTATGTCTTTTTCCAGGTCCCAGGTTGATGCTACTTATTTATCTAATCCCAGAGCAATTCAGTTCAGTGGTTTAGGCGTGGAAAGGTTGCAAACAGATAATAGAGTTACTTTCAATTTTATAATATTAGTTAGTCGATGGATTATGATTAGAAAAAAAAAACTACAGCTCCCCGTTTGCCCCCCGGGGGTACCGTGATAATGGATCAGTTATTGTGTCGCATTATTAGTCAAGACTTGCACCGATTTAGAGAGAATAGGCAAGCATGTTATACATAGATGGATGTAACTCGTGTGGATTTCTGTAATATATTGATGTTTTTATAGGATATTGTAATTAATACCAAATTCAGAAAGTTTCTAGTAGAGTATTGGTAACATTGCGTTAGTAGCGAGTGTAGCGACCTTGTTGCCGCCGCAACTATTTGCTTGACCGAATTCATTGAAACTCAATTCTGCAGTTCCAAAACGCAATCGTATATTCTGAAGACAATGGTCCGTCCACTATTGAGATCAGACAGCGGAATAATGCACTGATTTCGTAATCATCTGTAAACTAGATCGCCTCATAAAGGTCTAATATTCGTTAACTAATGCTCACAAAATGAACACCTATAATGAACTGCATCAGAAACAATGCAATAAGAAAATATACATTTCTAAGTGCGACTGCTTTCTAACCAATTTAAAGATCTATTCTGCGAACAAATTGTTACTTATATGACCTCGACGTGAACCGTGGAATTAATGTTCATTTCTATCTGATGAAAAGTCAGGAGCGAGGCAACAATGTCGCAGGTGCGTATGTTATCTTCATTCTTCGAGCAAGGTCTTATTTATTGCTCACTCGTTCGTATGACAAAACTGAAAATGTCTGGTAGGTACCTATCATCCACCCTATTCATCCGCGAATAATTAACCTTTTCGAGTTATGATAAAAAAATTAAACCGCCGAAAAACTGAAAAGCATAAAATAATAAACCTTAAAATTATGAGTCGGCGCTTTGAGTGATCCTTGTTCATTGATTTTTCAGCGCCGACTCAAAATTTTAAGGTTTATTATTTTATGCTTTTCAGTTTTTCGGCGGTTTAATTTTTTGTTAAAAAGTTTTTATTTTATGATTTTTTGTGGCTTTAATGTACTAATAATACTTGGCAAGGTATACCCTATCCAACAATAAAAGAATTATCAAAATCAGACTACTCTGTACAAAGTTATGCGTGTTTATACGTTACAATCAGTGAGTGAACAATCAATCATCCCCTGTTTTCCAACCCTTAGGGTACGATTTTGTTTTCGAAATTTATATGGGACCACCTTGGGAGTATACCCTTTCCAATAGAAGAAGAATTGTCACAATCGGACCACTATGTAAAAAGTTATGCGTGGTCATACATAAAAAAAAAAAAAAAAAAAAAAATATACGCGTCGAATTGAGAACCTCCTCCGTTTTTTTTCGTCGGTTGAAAATTAAACATGTGATAAGCATAGTGAGTAAATGGATAATTATACCTATTTTAATTGATATGATAAGATAATTTCATGTGTCAATCTTTCGATACGGTAATTTACCTCTTTTAATGTATTTTTGTAACACCATGTGATTAACTGTGTTAGCAACAACAGAATCTCCTACTTCAGGTTAATGAAAACTTATAAGCACCGAAAGCCATGGGGAAGACCATTCGACATGCCCTAAATCTAGATGCGAATCCCCTCCCTTTATGCTCAGCTGCGATCGGATAAAATGTTTTAAACAATTGACTGACTGTTGTAGTCAGGGAGAGAGGTTGAAAGTGTGTTAAACTCGCGTGAACTGACACAAACGTAAATTATAACGTAGAATACAGAACAAACCAGAAGGTGCGGACGGACATAGTATTGAGGCAACAGAGACGTCAATCTTTATTTCGACCCCTACATGTACTGTTTTCTTTTTTACATTTCGTGCGAATAGCAAAAGATGAAAACGTTTTTCCCCAACAATAAAAAAAATTCCCAAGCCATTTAAGGCGGAGTGAGAGACACGGGTGGAGCAGGAGCAGTTTGTTTTGTTTCAGGCCTTTTAGCACCCAGTGCGCGTCATGGAATGATGGAGTAGGCGCCTTCTGGTCTGTTCTGTATTCTGTGACTGTATGTTACAATAATATATGCATTACTCACAGCTCCTCTCGTTGCCGTTGTGACAACACCATTTTCATCGTGGTCGGGTGACGCTTGAGGCGGCGGGCCCGGTTGGTTCACTGCACTAGAGTCTCACTTATTCACGCGGGCGACGGCAGGAACGCCGTTGCCATTATAACACCTGTGTACAATCACAATAGTTGTTGTTTACACACCACTTGTAACATTTCTGTGTTGAGGAAGTTTCAATGACATAACAAATATGACTTGCAGTAATGTTTTGTGTTTGAAATTGATAATAGGCAGAGTAATCAAATGTTGTCACTGTGTTCATTGTTAGAAGTAAACCTTTTAGTTGCACGCTCTTTTATTAAAATGCCATACTCATTTTCTACTAAGAATCTCTTCATTCTAAATTTTGATAGCATTATCAAAATGTGAAATGCATACTGCAAAAGTTATGCAAAATTACCTGAAACGATTGCATAAATGATCTTAATACCGCTTAATATTAAGACCATATTAGCAAAAACAGCTGTCACAAAAATTGGTACAACCAGCTTTAAAGTGATGAAATAAATTAAGACATGAGGAAGGCGGATTAAAGGTTATATTACATCACACAGCATTAACATAAACTTAGTGAGTCATCTACATAAATATTATGTATAAGTATCCACATTTGGAACATAAAAATCATGCTTTTTGGGTTCTTGTCATGTGTTTTATTTATTTAACCCTGACAAAATGTACTTGACAGACATAGAGAATTCTTGCAAGATTAAACTTAATATCTGTTAGCAATGAGATCACTCTTAAAATATTCATCACACTTTTCTACAATTGAAAGACAATTTTTTTGAATGGTGCTTCTTTTTTTGCATTCAGTGTAATTTATTTAATGTTAAAAACACTATGTCATATTGATTATACACCCCAGGATGACCTTCTGGCCACTTTATTATATAGTTGTAGGTACACCACATAATTCACTTTTTAGGATCAGTATGCAACTTTTCTCATCCAATTTTTTTATGCAAAATGAGACTCACCCATAAATTGCAGATGAATATCAAATCAAAACAATAATAAATTACTTCCTTATTTATGTTTAGTGAATACATCTATAAATTATCCATACTAATACTAATATATTATAAATCGGAAAGTGTGTGTGTCTGTTTGTCCGTCTTTCACGGCAAAATGGAGCGACGAATTGACGTGATTTTTTTAAGTGGAGATAGTGGAAGGGATGGAGAGTGACATAGGCTAGTTTTTTTTCTTTTTTCGGTGGCTGGGGTGAACTTAGAAAAGCCGTGCTTTTACCATGGACAGTTGTATGTAGCATGTTTGCGTGTGTCCAATGCCCAGAATCTTTACATTCTATCCTCAAATGGAAAGACATATAATAGCGTCTACAGTAGCGTATTAATTATTCCGAGTTCTCTTCCGTGTTCTAAATAATGAGAGGGGAACCATGTTACCTCGAATTTAACGCGAGCGAAGCCGCGGGAAAAAGCTAGTATGTCATAAATCAATTATTGTGACTGATAATTACTGTAAGACCATTACTTGCTTCATGTAAAATACTGGTATACAGCTGCATCCAGTTAGATTGGAAGCCAACCTCAATGCAGTTAAGAAAAGGCTGGGCAGAGTGATTGTTACATATTGTAAGACCATTAAATAGTATTTGAAAGGTTGTTGACATTTAGCATTAGTGTCAATGACCTAAAAGTATGAAATACTAGACTAGGTAATAGAAGTTCTAGTTTCATTATTGATTATTCAAGGATATCTAGCACATTCACATTAATGTCATCATATTTAGAAACACTTTATATGAACAAATAATTTTCTGTAAAGCTATCCATATTTTACTATTTTGGTTCTAGGGGCCAAATTGTGTAGGATATACAGAAGTGTTTGTATTACTTAAAAATAGTTCATGAAACAATGAAAAATAAACTTGTAGTTTTAAACACAATTAAAAAATAAATGTGCTATCATTTATCAATCAGTTACTTGTTATAAATAATCAAGTGGATTGGCTTCAAACTGATTGAGAACAATATCACCTATTAAAAATCCTAACATGAATTGTTTTATTGCCGACTATTCAAAATTATTTACCCAGTAACTATGTCACTTGAATAGTGAACTATACTACTTTAAATGCAAACATAAAGCAATTAAAAGACTTACACACTGTAACAATTCAAAGTACCTGTGCAATATAGTTGTCCTGAACTGTCTACACTGTACTCAAGATGTATGTCAAACCTAATATCAAAAACAATTAAGCTGAATCAAGCTAATGACAAAAGCCAAGATTTAAATTTTAATTAATTAAAGTATATGCACTAATGTGCTTAAGTCTAACTTAAAAACCACTTTAAAGACTTCATTTAAGTACATTTTAAAATGCTAAACTGGGAACATGTAATTTGAGGCTAATCAAAATTTAATATGGCTTATAGAAGCCATATTAAATTTTGATTAGCCTCAAATTACATGTTCCCAGGCCAAGGGCAAACCTACCTTTATTTTGGTAAGTTGCGCAAATGAAGCCATAATGTGCCATTTAATGAACTTTGTTGGCAATGAATAAGTGTTGTTTCATTGCTTTTTAAACAATTCATATGTATTTAAATGAACCTTATTTACAAGTTAAAAGGAAGTGAGATGTAATAGGTAGAATGGGCTGGTGTCCGCAACTCCACGTCTGAGCGCGTATTTTGCGTACGGAAGTCAGATGTAATAATTATGTATTTTCAAATCCTGCACCCCAAAAAATGTTCCTGCGCAAAATGGATTTTTTTTTTTATTTCTCTAGATATTTTTTTAAAGCAGTTTGGAAAAATGATAGCTAATGTTTTCATTAATTCCCTAGTCTAGAAAATACATACACTTCTAAACAACTTCTCAAGATATAGGTTTTGTTATGAGTAGGTAACATATTCTTAATATTCATTATTCCTTACAGACTAGCATTTTTATACTAGATCCAGTAGAATTATGTGACCAGAAATTCGTAGGTTTATGTAATTTCACAGCTTTGTTGTTTTGCTTACAAGCATTTTTATTCGAAGTAGGTAACAGAAAAGTTATTAAGCAATATATCCTACACTGTAGATTGTGTATGGATGCAATTACATGAAATTGAATAAAAAAAAACAGCTTATAACGTGAATGCAGTAAAATGACTCAGAAATTAAACGTCAAAACCAACAGGGTTACTGTCATTTTGCCACATCAACGAAATTCACGAATCTAATGAAATTTCGATGTTTTGAAGTTACAGTAAGGGTTTGAATTCGTTATCCATACGATTGCTGCTAAATTACGAATAAACATTGTAACATTATTAAAAAAGAACGGCCATATTGAACGTCTACATCAGACAAGCTCTACGCAGATATTTTGTTCGGTTTACATTTAGGTCTACGTATATAACTGAACAGTAAACCAAATTATACTTACGGAACACAAAAACACTTAAAATTTCACTTTTGTCTGAAATAAATATCACGCACTCTACAATCACACTTCACACAAGACCACAAGACCCAAGGCAGAAAACCGTTTTCGTTGCAATGGCTCAAACTCACCCACCAATCGAATACAACATGAAGTTTCGATTTTCTTTCTTCTGTCGAAATTTACTGGCACAACGCCATCTAGTTTGCAGTATACCTATTTTTGAAAAATAAGGACAGAAGATACAAAACAGTTGGTGTGGAAAAGAGAAAGCGAAAATTCTATTCGTATTACAAGCGTCAAAAAAGCCAGTACGTATTTTCATCATTTTACAGAGGGTTACACTGTTTTTTTTTTTTAATAGATATTTTATATCGATTTTAAACGCATTTTTAGAATTTCCTTTTGATGTAACTGAATGAAAACAAAAATTTGAGGCAAAATAATAAGTCACATGCCATTTACCAATACTCACCATCAGTCGGGAGTTTAGAGCATTTAGTCGAGAGCTTAGAGCATTTTATGCTCTAAGGTCGGGAGTTATCGGTTTTTAATCGTTTTTATTTTTTAGAAATGGATTGTGAGTGCACCTGGCACCTGACAGGCACCAATAGATCATATTCAATAAAGTGTTTTAATTTTTTTATATTCGTTAAAAAACGTAATTATTTCATAGAACACTGACAGAACTAGACTTGATCGTGTACTTTCAATAATCGAATCAGAATTTATTGAGGTAGGCGATTTATAGACCTTTTAGTCAACTATGTCTACCTCTAATTCAACAAAACAAATGTCCGAATCGTGCGCCCATTTCGTAAGTTCCTCAAATGATAATTTTGATTGACGCCCTGAAAATAGTATATTTCTACAATACTCAACCACGCATAAACTCTTTTTAATATACAATAATAAATGATAGCTAGCATTTAATAATAAATTTCTTCCAGATTTTGATTTTTTTGTACATCGTTCGTTGATACCTACGTCGACGAAAGGAATCAAGTTTCATAAATAATGGTGTTTGCATAATTGCCTCGATATTTAGAATATCTAATCAAATAGAACATTTTGACTCCTTTTAGTTCGAAACAGTGTTTGGCCCCCAAAATGGCAGTGATCAGTGCTCACCTTTCACCTTGCAGCAAGTGAATAGATTTAGGTTTCGATCATCGATGTGTTACTCGTTAAATAACGTACGAGGCACGAATGCTGACTCTGAGGAGCAGTGTGTGCGATGGTGATAGCAAAGAGCAAGAAAGCAAAACCAAACATGGCAAACATGAATAATACTATCAAAAGTATTGACTACAACTGGACACCTGGTCCAGAGTCACAAAACAACCAGGATGGTGCACCCAGAGCTATCTTCATTCCACACTCGAACTCACTGCCGTTCGAAGAACGTCGCGTCACGTTGGAGCAACCTGTCAAGGTAAATAGTTTCCTATTTGAATATGACATTTTAGAATAGGCTGTTATGTTGCTAAGCCCTAGGAAGTCTTTATAAAATGTTAGGTAGATGGGCAAACCAATATGTTTCTAACAGTTAGCTGTGTGTAATGTGTTAATTTTGTCGAGTAATTAGAGTCCTTATGACAATTGGTGAGACTGGTATTGTCTGAGTAGATAAAGAATAGAATAGTTACTATAATACATGCCAGTTGTAAAATACATAATATTTATTTAGCCTATGTACTGTGATATCAATACAAATAATCTTGTTCGCTAGTAGGTGGCATAGGAAAGTTTATATTAAATTGATGTGTATATTCAAGCAATATATTGAATTCATTTGTAAATGCTTGAAATGGAACATGTAACTCAAATGCGGTTCTTTGTACTAAGCTTTTAGGTAATCACGGCCTACTGGAATTTTAGGGTAAAGAGGGTAAATTACAATAGTCATAAATTTTTATTTTAAAGATATCCTATCAACTAGGGAATTCAAAATAATTCCTATAATACTATTACATAGTATGAATGTAAGTTTCACACATAATTTGGACTGTGCTAGGTGTGAATAACGCTGTTGTAATGCTCGCAAGGTTGTAGTACTAGCATTAGCATATAAACATGAAATAAGTGTAAAATGAATCATATTATTATTACCAAAACTTGTTTGTTTCCTTGAAAACTTCTTTAGGTAGAGTAAAACAGTAGTGCTCATACAGAAATAAGAATAACATTTTATTTCACTTAGATTGAGATTTCATGCTAATGAAGATTGATTTTAACAATCTGAGTACAGAATAATACAATACAACTAAATATCAGAATGACTAAATAAAAGCTGATATAAGACTGCGTCCTTCTTCATATTCCTCAAAAACATTTGTAAATGTATAGATAGAAGCAATGCCAACGCTATAGACAGGTCTTGTTGTTGCAGTAAAAGTAATTTATTCTTTGATGTAGAAAAGCCTATTAAACACAATAGAAATTTTGTTTCGAACTGTTGTTTTGAAACAAAGGAACTGAATAATAATAAAAGTTGCTGACAGTTACAATTTCAATGTGCATTTTTCTTAATAAAAATTGGTGTTATCTAATATCACACTGACATATAGGCCAAAAACTACAAAGGAATCTATCAGTTCGGTCAAAAGGTAAACAATGTTTTCATATCAATTCTGACTTGATAACTTCTTGGTAACTCAAAAGAGAAGTCTACTAATCTTAATCTGTTGTTGAACTAGATAAATAGATAAGGACTTTATCTGGATGTCAATTGATTATTTCTTCAATTTATCTCATTTTAAGATGGCAAAGTCACTTGTTCTGAAATCATAGAAACGTATTTATAAAATAAATTCAAATGCAGACCATATTACATCGCTCCTTTACTTTTGCTTTCTGATTATGTCTTGCCACTTTCTAGGGACTCGCTTCTTCTAAAATTGTATGTGGAATTAACTCCCAATATTGTATGTACAGATTGAGGAAAAACAGGAAAACTAAATATGACAATTATTATCTGTGAAAAACACAGAGTTGTGTATAAACACAGAGTTCAGTACAATTATATTATAAAAAAAGCTAGTCACTTTACCCACCCAACATTTGATCATAAAAAACAGCACCGTGTTTCACTATTAGATGATACGTGGAAGTAGGATGCCATGTCGTAATTAACGAGAGCGAAAAGAGACAAGAAATATGTAACTTGGCTGACTAGCCAAGTTTTGACATGCCACTTGCGAAGCGCGCATAACTTGTCTACCTCTTTTGACGTGACAACGTCTTATAAATTGGTTTGCCGGGTGACACTTCAAGAAACTGCGTTACGCTCCGCTCACGTTATGCGCTCACAATGAGAGCGAGTGAGAGGCACGCGTCCCTTCCACTCGGGCATGGTTAGCCCGCCTAAGAGCGAGAGAGACAGACATAAAAAGTGAAAGGCATGCAAATAAATGTTTTAAATTGTTACTATTATTTCATCCTTCTTCCTACTATACGAATGAATATTCACATTAAAATTATTTTACCACTCAAAGTCGTTGTCACGTAAAACTTTCGCCCGTATACCGACTTTACAGGCAACCAATTTTTTTTACTTATAATATCAATAGACAGACCAAAGTAAATCTTAAAAAAAAAACTTTTTGAGCAACGTTTGAACATTTAATTAATTTGTATTATTAATATGTATGTGTATAATAAGGGAACCGATTACTTTTCCGAATTTTTTTTGTTCGAATTTCATTTTACCGAAAACGATTGGTCGACGTCTTTTTTGCAATATATGCATCATTTGACATATTTTTAAATCATCGAAGTATCATGTGTCATATTATAGGTATTATTTTACCGAATTATGTTTCGCCGATTTACGAAATAACTTTTTGCTATTGGCCGAAGCCTCTTTTGAACTTTTTTCAGTTGCCAAATGGTTTGAATGCCATATTTTCACCACAGTGAAACAATTTTTTGGGAATATTATTTGGTCACAAATATATAGCCGGTTACTTGGTAACGTTTTCAATAGTAAATTAAATATATGTAGTGTTATAAAAAGTCAATATACTGTGCTACAAAATTTAGTGAGAGACGAATCGCTGTAAAACCGACTTTACGTAGTCCTGTCTGCCCTACCCCTAGTGTAATTTAAACCCGCGCAGGCGCGGAGGGGTAGGGCGGCCCGCGAGCTGAGGAGCAGGTGGTCTGAAGGCCCGCCGCCGCAGCTGAGGCTGGCTGGCAAAGCCCGCCAGCAAGCCGAAGCTGCCGTGGTGAGCATTAAAACCATCTGCGACGATAAGCTCGCGTGGGGTCGCCCAAACCCCGCAGCGCCGGAGCCGTGACAGAAACATTTAATGTTGCATGCTTCTTTGCACGCTGCATGCTTGCTTGCCTGCTTGCCTGCTGCATGCCTGCTTGCACGCTGCATGCATGGTTGCATGTTGCATGCTTGTAGCAAGCAGCATTGTTTGCATGCTTCTTATTGGGACCTTTTAAAAACACTTTTGTTCATAATAAACTGTTTTATTAAGTGTCATTACATTTAAATAAATAATTAATTAAACCAAAGAGTAGGTTAATCTTAACATAGGAATAATGAATGTCTGGAAACATAATACTTCGAACAAATGTTATTTCGGCTAAGTGTAACTTCGGTAAAGAGTTTATCGACCAAATGAAACGTCGGAGTAATGAAAAAAGTCGAATCGATAATAGGTCAACTGATACAGTGGCAGACGTGACTTCGATGAAGTAAAAAAAAAACGAAACGATAATAGTTGAAAAGTTTTAGGGGAAATGAAATTCGATTAAATATTTTTCGAACTTACGATAGCTAACCGTATAATAAGTAGGATATCTTATGAAGGTGTATTTTGTCTTCTTTTATCAATCCAGATTTTTACAATGGTTTTATCGTTATGCTAGCTTTTTCATAAACCTTGCTGCTAAACAATTTTGTCTATTAATGAAAACCGCACTAAAATCCGATGCGTATATTAAAAGATCTAAGCGACTTCGTTTTATACTATGTAGCGATGATTTGCTTTACATCCAATATAGACCAGACCAGACCGTATTTCGACCAAGACGGCCTATCTCAACGTCGCCATCAGCGCAGGAGGTATTATAGTGCTCACGTATGTGCGCAGATAGATACAGGGGCACTCGCTCTTCCCTCACTCTCATAGTCCGATAGGACGGCAATCTGACATGACCGGAGAGAGATCAGGCGCAGAACCAATGGCTTTAACGTGTTTTCCGAGGGGTCACACTGCCAGCTCCCAAACTTCGGGCTGTTACTAAGAAATTCCTAATGGAATACCCAATAACACCTGCAATCCAACAACATCCAATATTATTAAAGAAAGGATAGAATTTTCGTTTTTACTTCTCATCGGCTACCTATAGCTCCATTGTTACGTAAAAGAAGGATAAACAAACAGACGAGGACAGTTACTCAGTTGCTTCAAAAGCTATCCCAATACGACCCCCTGCATCATGGGTCCCCCACCAAGCCACGATGCGACTCATTATCCACGCGCGCCTAATTGCTGTTGTGTGAAGGATCTCGGGAAACTTCATACATAATGTAATTGCAGCCCAGCTTGCAATTGTTATCGAAAGTGCGTGGCATATAGTGGCAATGTCCCTCCTCCCTCTGTGGGTTAGGTCTTTGCAACAACATTATACTGCTCCAAAGTTTCTCTACTTCTGATACAAATGAACTCAAAACCTCACTTTACTCAATTCCTAACACACTGGCTTTTACTCGGCCACCTCCTACTTCAGAATGAAGCTCTATCTGGCTGAAAAACTTTTTCGCCGGGTTAACCGATTGTCTGATGCAGGACTCTGGCTTGTCATCCATGTCGGAGAATTGCCCACTGCTCTTATGTTGACCAAATAATATTTTTATCAAATCTCGTTTAACTTCTCGACTCGTCTCACTCATAGAAATACAGTATTTCAACTGTAAAATTACGTGTGTAAAAATATGTAAATCTGGCCATGTAATTTACCATGCTGCACTAGTTTGGCATAAATGAGGATATACACAGCCAGGATGTTTTCGAATTTCCAGCAAAAATTATAACATTAACTTTGAAATATTCGTGGAAGAGCCTATTGTCTATGTCCATTCCTCCATGACGCTTCATAAGGTCGTAGCCTCTGATTAGGAGGGCCTGCCTCTCTTGAATTCTAAGCAAAAATCCTTACGTGAACATTTTCCTGATCTGTGCTCATCAGAATTTATAAGATATGCGAATAAACCAAGCACAAAATCTGCCAATGAATCAAATTGCAATTTAGCTAATAGGCCTACCTATTTTCCCTGATGAATATTTTTTATTCAGATATTTCTTATTCTTTTCAAGAGTACAGTCATCTCTTTTGTTAAGAGTCAATTGAAACATTAAAATAAAACTCAATTGACAATCGCGTCACACTCAAATCATTGCATTTATCCATAATTTAGTTTGTATTCAGTCCAGGCGCGTGGTTGTCTGTCGAGGGTATATGCGCCCGAGCACGGTCGAGCATGCCTGACTCAGCCTGACCCGAGGTGCTTGAGACGACCACAATTGTGCATTGGCAATTAAATTTAATGAGATTAAATTGTGCTATTTCTGAGTACACATCTGCTAGTCCGCTTGTAAGGAAGTCGATACTTATCAGCTTTATGTTATTGTGCAGGAAGCTTTTGTCCCAAGTTTTACTATTATTAAAACAATTAACAATAGCTCATGTTCGTGTATCATGTGACTCATTGTGTTTTTTACACTTTATCTTACCATTAAAATTGATTCATATTGCAGTCGATTGTGAGGTCGTCAGTGTTCGCTCCAACGATAGCAGAGACGAAACTTACCTTGTCCGTATGTGAAAATATCGAAAAGGGTTTCATACAGCACATACATAATTAAGTGCTAGTTTAGTAGCTAGTGCGAGACTTTGGCAGGGGATCCCATTGGTGATAGCAAAATTATTATATTATGATAGAGCTGGAAGCTACCCTTTATGACCCGTAGTAACTCCGATATCCATGCAGTAGTGCCGAAAACTGAGCCAACGACTAAACTGGATGTATCTACATAAAGAAACTTTAATGGGCTCATTGGTCGAACGTAGTTCGAGTGTAGTAAATCAATAACCTATAAGTAGCGCGTGCATCTGAGTAATTATGTTATGGACGTAATAATGCAAAACATGATTTTAATTAATCACGCATGAATTATGCAAAGCATTCGTTTACACATGCGCTTGGCTAGAAGGCGAAGGTATTACAATTTTTAACATGTATGTCAGCAGTCAGGTATACTGGCAAACTCGACTAGACTTTGTGGTTGACTAAGTTTTTAATAGTTAAATGATGACTTTCCTTTTTTGCACCTCCCCTCTCAAGGTACGTGACGCCAAGTAATTAGTAATAGGAAAAAGGGTAAAACTTCATTAGTGGATAGTCAACACGCACTCGGATACTAAAACAAAGGCGGGGACTTGATGTCATATCATCCAAGATAAATAAATCTTTGTTAACGATGCTTGCTTTTCATCTATGTCACGTCGTGAGCAAGAGATCCATTGATCTAGAGAGTACGGTTTTAATTCACATACAAATAACATGTTGATACACAGATCAATCTATTTCGATCTGTCCTGACGTACGCAGCAGTTACAGATAATTAGGTTGCCATTCTTTGATTACAACCATCGTTGTAACCTGCTTTCTGAAACGACTTTGTATTAACCTTTCGCAGGACATTAATCTCTCAATGCCTGACACCAGAAAAGTTAGTATTAGGTATATTTTGTGTGTAAATGTTATACAAAAATGGTTCCTCATTATAAACGGCAGTAGAATGTCGACACAGTGGAATTCTTGAAATATTTTTTGATAATTGAGGAAGCTCATGTTATCTAATGGATCTAATGCTTGTAATGCATTCACGGAATGTTTGTTATGTTTCAGATCGGACGCAACGTGTACCGCGCGACTCCGAGTCCGACGAACACAATATTCGAATGCCGAGTGTTGTCTCGACATCACGCCACGCTCTATTACGACAAGGGCCACTTTTACCTTGTGGTGAGTCCCACAAATTGCTGCTATGTACGCTGTACCAACTTGCGTCCAATTGTTACTCACATTCATGCTATTACTGGCCCGTTGCGTCGAACACTATCATTATAGTACCTACTATCCAGCGAAACTGCATGTGAAATATCATAGTACCTATCTAAGTAGTACCTACCTTTAGCTAGTCATAGCAATTCCTATACACGCTATACACTAAATCAGAAAACGATATACATAGTTTTTTGAAAAAAGAGGGCATTATAGCTTCATTAATTCACATCTCATCTCATTAATTACCGTATTGACAAGCTAGTGTAATACTACGCGTTAAACTAAAAAAAATGGAGTAATTAATTAATAAGAAACGATTCAAATCGGTTCGGTAGTTGCTGAGATCACCCTGAACAATAGAACAAAGGAACCAGCTCTTTATAGTACTGTAGATTAATCAATTGTCGTCAGTCAGGTTTGCGAACTTCTTTCCATAACAGTACTTACTGTGACAAACTGAGAGGTCGCTATGGTTATTAACACTTCTATTGAAGGTAAATGTGGGTGTTTCTTGCGTTTAAAGTTGGGATTACACCATCGATTTGATGAAGTAGTAGGTTTGTCCATAACTCCGGATCATCAATTTAATCATCTACGCATTATACAATCAGTTTATCGTCATTTTGACATGTAACAAACATAACGCCTTGTTTCCCCGGATTGGACAGAGGTATACCAATTGTACACTCACATTTTGCTAGTGCTAATGTCATCAACCAGGCACGAAACCATACTCCGGGCTGCTACTGAAAAAACCCAATCACTGTTTCTTTCTGTCTACTTGGGAATCGAAACCAGGGCCTCATACTCGGCAGTAGCGCTTGTGACCACTAGACCAACAAGGAAACATTGGACAAGTATTAAACATTACTCTGAAAAGTATTCAATCAAAAAGGGTCAAAATAATTGCTTGACCTCCGAATATCAGTTCTATAATAAAAAATGTTGTTCTCAAAAGAATATAAAGTGACTTATAAATAATACTGGTAATTACTAATACGGTATTATCCTTGTGACAGCTTTTTAAGGCTGTATATATCCAGCAAGGAACTTGACGCAAGATCGGCCAGATATTGTTCGAATTCCACGACTCTAGAAACGGTTACCAATGTATTTAATATTGCGTTTTGGAATTGACATTTGCAGTTACTTCCGACTTTGTTGCCCTTTTCAACCGACGAAAAAAAACGGAGGAGGTTCTCAATTCGACGTGTATATTTTTTTTTTTTTTTTTTTATGTATGACCACGCATAACTTTTTACATAGTGGTCCGATTGTAACAATTCTTCTTCTATTGGAAAGGGTATACTCCCAAGGTGGTCCCATATAAATTTGGAAAGCAAAATCGAACCCTGAGGGTTGGAAAACAGGGGATGATTGATTGTACACTCACTGATTGTAACGTATAAACACGCATAACTTTATACAGAGTAGTCCGATTTTGATAATTTTTTTTTTGTTGGATAGGGTATACCTTGCCAAGTATTATTAGTACATTAAAGCCACAAAAAATATAAAATAAAAACTTTTTAACAAAAAATTTAACCGCCGAAAAACTGAAAAGCATAAAATAATAAACCTTAAAATTTTGAGTCGGCGCTGAAAAATCAATGAACAAGGATCACTCAAAGCGCCGAATCATCATTTTAAGGTTTATTATTTTATGCTTTTCAGTTTTTCGGCGGTTTAATTTTTTGTTAAAAAGTTTTTAAGATATTAATACGAGTAGGTAAGAAATTATTGACACTACAATTTAATCGAAAATGTGTTAATGCGTGTGAAACAACGATTTAGCTTTTATAATCTATACTAATCTTATTTTTTAGGGTACCTCCTTCACACGTTATGTGGAGTTTTTTTTTTTTCTCATGTAATCCCTGGGTCTGCCGTTGGCAAAAATATTTCTAATTTTTGTTAAAGTCCCTGCTAGCTGAATAATTGTTTTGGGATCATCATCCTCCTGCCCTTATCCCAATTTATTTGGGGTCGGCGCAAAATGTCTTTTCTTGCACACTTCTCTATTAGTCGTCATCACAGTAGTCACACCCTTTCTATCCATATCATAATTCACACATTCCATCCATCGTTTCTTTGGTCTCCCTCTACTCTTAAAGCCATCGACATTCAGACTCAATACTTTCCCCACGACATTTTCCTCATTCCTCCGTATCAAGTGACCATACCATGACAACCGATTCCCGCACAACTTTGCAGTTATTGGTGCCACTTTCAGACTTCCTCTTATGTACTCTTTTCTAATTCTATCCATTCGTGTAACACCACACATCCCTCTTAACATTCTCATCTCAGCTGCATGTAATTGCTTTTCATTCATCCCTTTTGTGGCCCAACATTCTGAACCATACAAGACAGCAGGTCTGACCATAAATATCTTCCCCTTAAGTTTAAGGACGATGTGGGAGTCGCAGATTGTTCCTGTGACCTGCCGCCATTTCATCCATCCAGCGTTTATTCTGTGTTTAACCGTCCGATCTACTTCACCATCGCTTTGCACAAGTGAACCGAGATACCGAAAGTCGGAGCAGACCGGGAGAAGCACACCATCAAGCGCTATGGCTCCAGAGCTGAAGAGACCACCGAAATCGCAGAACATATATTCGGTTTTAGTTCTGCTCATTTTGAAGCGAACATTCTCCAGCTTCTGTTGCCGTTTCACCAATCTGCTCTGGATCTCAGAAAAATCTTCACCGACAAGAACAATGTCATCGGCAAACAGCAGGCACCAGGGTGCCTCTTCCTGTGTGAATAAAATCACGGTAGTAGTAGGTTATCATACAAAAGTTATAATGAAAACTAGAACAGCTACAGCTACTTGTAAACAAGTAATCGAGTAATACATTTGAACTTACATTTGCAGTTCCGATTTAAAAAAATATTTTTGAATTTTGTAGTCCAATTCTTGAGGTAGGTTATACAGAATATTAACGTCTCCGACGACCCTTAGGAGCCGAGAAAAAGAAAAATCAAAAAAGAAAGTTAATCAAAATTACGCAGGCGGGCGATGGGATGCAACAAGGTGGATCGAGGTCCAAAATTTCACGCGGATGAAGTTGCGGGCCGATGCTAGTCAACAATAAAATCATTGGTCATGAAGAGACACTGATTTGATTTTTTTCTCAACGTCTTGTCCGATGTTGCGTTGGAACGGTTTCCAACTGGGACAGTCAGATTTATGTGACATTAGAGTAGGCCGCGGCTTCGCCCGTTTAAATTACCATACGTTAACCGTATAAACAGACGGTTACGATGCTTCGTTCCCTACCGGGTCAGTACTCACGTTCTGTTAAAATTAGGAAGAAATACCTAAAATTAGAAAAAACACATGAATATTTCTCATTTAAGTGCATAATTAAGATTCAACATAAGAACACATCTCATTTGCATAAGTATGTAGAACCGTACATTTCCGACCGAAAATCTCACGACACGATCTCAAACAAAGTCACAATAGCACGTTCATAACAGTAATAAGTATAACCAAATTAGTTGTTATGAATATTACGAGCATTGCGAAAAAGTCAACTCATCCCACATTATATTATGAAAGAACCTTGTACTGGTTACGTGTTGGAGCCTAGTAATTCGAGCAAGACTCACCGCTTCCGCCCACAACAGGCGATTTCTATGGACGCTTGTCTTCATGGTAATTCCGTTTACCGAACTGCGTCTCCGGTTTTAGAGGTTGTTTGCCTACAAACGTTTGAATTGTTCGCGTAACGTTGGTCGTTTCGTCGTAAAAATCCACAATGAGTTGTAAAGAATGAAGACACTAAACTTGATCGTGCCTCGATACTACTGCCTGTTGGTTACTTCGACAATTCAATGCTTGATTCTGTTAGTAGGAAAATGAGGAAATTGATATTTGCTGACATACTGTACTTTGTAACTTACTGTTAATGCGAAAATTGCGTTTTCTAAGTAGCAGCTAGGAGTCTGGATTTCTGCTCGGTGGATTGCAATAAAATCGCTCGCTATTACTATGGGTCTTAAACTTATAACTGGCGAAATGTGGGTATACTAAAGCTACCTCTGCCCAACCCTTCGAGAAAGACAGGTGATGTTGAGTCATCATCATTATCATTTCAGCCGAAAGATGTCCACTTCTGGACATAGGCCTCCCCCAAGCTCTGCCACTTCGACCGGTTTTGATATGCTTCCCTTATCCAGCGAACTTCTTCGGTGTTCACAAGGTCATTAGTCCACCTTGTGGGAGGACATTGTGATATGTGTAAAAATTGTGTAGGTATAATGAGGAAAACATGACATAAACAATCGTGAATAAAGACTATCCGTAGTTCACAAAAAGCAAAATTGGAATACTATAACCTTATTTAGTTCCAAGTAGGAAAATATTGTAACAATTGCGCCGTGGGCTCGTTTCGTTACATAGACGATCAATATTTACTATTACTATTCTAAATTAATTGCTGATAAGTTAGTTTAGTATTGTACAATGGACATGTTTCATTAATTTATGTTACTGGAAACCATTACCATATTTGCGTATAGTGTTAAGAGGCTAGAGGAGGCCCAATGGTAACGATTGCGACTTATGAGTTGTAGGTCGCAGGTTCAAACCCAGACACGCGCTTTATTTTGTGTAAATAATTTCATCGCCACTGCCTTCAAAACGGTAAAGGAAAACATCGCGATGAAACCGGCCTTGAACTTGAATGCCTTGAATGTCCTTGAACCAAAAATTTGAAGACTTGAGACATCTACCAACCTGCACTGAGCAAGTGTGGCGTTTCACCGAAAGGAGGCCTGTGTCCCAGCAGTGGGAAGATTATAAGTTGATTATGACTGGAAAAGGTCGAACATGCTAGTTATTTACCTAGTTTATTCCTGAGGTATACGATAGCTCTCAGAAAGCGATATAAATTATTTATTAGGTTAATATGTAATGAGCTGATTTATGAGGCTTTTACTCATATAGATGGCTTAGATACAATTCTATGTAGAACTTACTATATCACAGTTCATCCGTAGTCTTGGTTGTAGTCAACAACTGATATATATCTGTACTCTAGTGTTATATCGTGAATATATAACTAGTTTTTGCCAGCGGCTTCGCCCGCGTGGGGGTCGGAAAACATCCCCCGGTAGTATGCTACCGGGATAAAAAGTACCCTATGTGTTAATCCAGGTTATAAGCTAACTGTGTTGCAAATTTCATCCAAATCCGTTCAGTAGTTTTTTCGTGAAAGGGTAACAAACATACACATACATCCATCCTCACAAACTTTCGCATTTATAATATTAGTAGGACAACAAATTACTCTTTAAGCTACTTCCAACATACCTTCATCAAATTTTAATATCAAATACATCAAATTTTAATATCGGTAACGAATTCAGACTCAGGTCTTCTTCCCACGGGGGTAGGCAGAAACCACAGAACGCCACCTGCCACAATCCTCACATACTCAGGCCTCCTTCCCATGAGGATAGGCAGAAACCACAGAACGCCACCTGCCACGATCCTCACATACTCAGGCCTCCTTCCCATGAGGATAGGCAGAAACCACAGAACGCCACCTGCCACGATCCTCACATACTCAGGCCTCCTTCCCATGAGGGTAGGCAGAAACCACAGAACGCCACCTGCCACGATCCTCACATACTCAGGCCTCCTTCCCATGAGGGTAGGCAGAAACCACAGAACGCCACCTGCCACGATCCTCACATACTCAGGCCTCCTTCCCATGAGGGTAGGCAGAAACCACAGAACGCCACCTGCCACGATCCTCACATACTCAGGCCTCCTTCCCATGAGGGTAGGCAGAAACCACAGAACGCCACCTGCCACGATCCTCACATCCTCAGGCCTCCTTCCCATGAGGATAGGCAGAAACCACAGAACGCCACCTGCCACGATCGTCACATCCTCAGGCCTTCTTCCCATGAGGGTAGGCAGAAACCACAGAATGCCACCTGCCACGATTCTCCCATACTCTTTAATCAAAAAGTCCGACTTTTTTGTGTTAACACATTTGCAAATCTGAAATGTACACTTGATTGACAGTTTTGACAGTTAACACCTTTGCTAGTATCTGTAACTCCGTAACGAATATGTAAAGTAATATGTAAACTTAAATAATATGTAAACTATGTAACGAATTATAATTGGTGTGTTTTAAATCCATGAATCGATTTATCATCAGTTATAACCTATGTATGTTCATGCAAAAAAGACGGATTATTTATTTTGTCAGATATCACCTTTGTCCTTTTGTTTTTCCAAAATATGAACCAATTAATTAGCAATTTCCTTCTAAATTATGCAGATTCTGATTGATAGTGTGTTACGCAATTAGGGTGCTGGTCAATAATACTACCAGATAATCTTGAAATATTCCAATCAGTGTTCCTCTTTAACATACACAACGTACCATAGCACGTAGCTAATTAAGTCTACTGCAATACAACTGCAAATTAACAACATTATTACCGTTGAATACATATACCACACGATACTATTAGCATAACGATCGATAAATTGTTTAGAAAAAAAGCAGCTGGTGTATATTATAGACAGCAATGTTCCCGAAGATCTATTCAATTTAATTCAGTTCATTTATTGTTGAACATAGATATAAATACATTAGAAGATGTTGAGGAGATGGAAACATTTAATACAAATAAAAATAATTTAAAAGATTGGTTACTCATGTCAAAAAAGAAATGTAAATTATACAATGCAATACATAAAAATTGACAAAAAAAAATACTAATTTAGCAATTATATTTCGATTGCTTCAGAATGAAGCAATCGAAATATAATTACGTGTACCGTTTTCCTGGATTGATACAAAATCCTCGAATCAATCAATCAATCCTCATTAAGTAAAGGACGTTACGGAGGACAAACAAACGCTATTTGTAAAGAATGCATCTTTTTAAGGACAACTTAGAAAACAGAAAGGACAAAACACAAGGAATTC
Organism: Aporophyla lueneburgensis; assembly: GCA_932294355.1. NCBI lineage: Eukaryota > Metazoa > Arthropoda > Insecta > Lepidoptera > Noctuidae > Aporophyla > Aporophyla lueneburgensis. The sequence continues at coordinate 10,657,472 of OW028744.1, forward strand.
TAAAGCTGTGCGTTCGAATATATTTAAATACGAAATTAGTTGAGACAGATTTTGAACTTGTCTTTTAGTATGTAAATTGAAATAAGCAGGTTCTGCCTCGTTTATGGCGTTTAAATTATCGGTCCAAAATAGAAATATGGAACTGCGTTTCAGTTCAGCTCATAAAACTTATTTCAGCGATTTCCTAATAGGCGTGGCGCCTTTTTAGCATAACAGTGGAACAACGATAGTTGTTTCCTCATAAAATCCACAACAATCAAACACAAAAATAAAAACTGGTCGTTTATTTTGTAAGATGAAATCACCTGCTTCATGTATTTTTTTTTACACCGCCACCGGCATACAATTTCAATACAGAACGCTTATCAAATCTTAAACAGTTTTTATTTGCACTATAAAAATGCCATTAAAGTTACCATCGGAATGATACAGTTATTTAGCATCGTGGAGCATAAATGTGGGGCATATTGATCGTGACAACTGTATCTTGTACTGTTACATTTAAATACCTGAACACTTAACAGCACTGAAATCTGAAGAAACATTTGGTATACAGAACAAACTAATTCTACAGCTACATCAAAATAAATAAATTTGTTTATAAACAACACCAGTGTTGTTATAAACAGGTATTCGTTGTATGACGTGCGTGTTGTTGTTTACAGGACAATCAGAGCAGCAATGGCACGTTCATCAACAACAACCGGTGCTCCATATCGAAGGAGCAAGAGCCGCACGAGGTGATCTCCGGTGACGTGGTGCAATTCGGCATACCAGTCGTGGAGAATGCCGGCAATTCTGAGAAGGTGAGTGCTTAAAACTGAGTAGACAGTAAATGGAGTGATTCCGCGCGGACGATACATATCGGATTTTATTCGGAAATGCGTCGAATGGAGCAACATCAGCAATCGTCCAATTACTCACGCTATTTTCGTGTACATCGGACAAATTCTGTGAGTGAGATTTGTTGAAATATGCGTAAAAAGCCTTGTACGGATTTGTTTGAAAATGTATCATTTGTGTAAAGTATATTATGGCTTATTTAGGCAAATCGAATCGCCCAAGTGGTGATTTCAAATGTGACAAGACCCTAGTGCTCCATTGACCCGCGTCTCCGTGATACCATTACACACCAGTGTTACGTATGGTTCGACAGCAATTCGAACACCTGTTTTTCGCGATAACCACAAACGTGAATGAATTTATTGTAGAAATCATTGCGGTCGCTGCTTGTCACAGTAAGCCAGTCAACTGTGTGTAGGTTTAACTGCTCCGATGCAGACGGTGGTTATTTTGCATGATACCGCTTTTTTTTGTAACTAGCTTCTGCCCGCGACTTCGCCCGCGTTTTTCTTGTTCCCCCGACCCTTCCCGTCGCGTCGAATCGCCTACCTTTTTGCAACATTTTTTATTACTGCTCCGCTCTTCTTGGTTGTAGCGTGATGTTATATAGCCTATAGCCTTCCTTGATAAATACGATAGATTACCTAACACAAAAACATTTTTTCGATTCGGACCAGTAGTTCCTGAGATTACCGCGTTCAATTAAACAAACAAACAAACAAACTCTTCTGCTTTATAATATTAGTATAGATAGTATAGATTTCTTCAATGTGGTGTCTAACTTTGTGTATTGACTAGCTTTGCCCTCAACTCGGCTCGCGTGGCATTACTATACATAAAATCTGTTCGAACAATATTATTTTAATAAAAATCTTCAAATTCATTAATTAATTGACTGACAATGTAAAGCCTAAAAAGCGTTAGGTATAAAAGCATGTTTTGTTTCCTATGTGTACCTTTTATAACGATAGTGAGTAGAGTGACCACTAACGAAGGATTTTTGGAAATTCACCTAAGTTGGTGAAATAGGGGATACATGTTAGAAGTTCATCATAGCATCTTCCTGCAAGGTGTAATCTTCCATGGTCCACTTGGAAGTCCCTGAACCGTCTCCGAACCCAAGTGGGAAGGTGTAAGTCCGAAACCTCGGACCTCGTAAAGCGGGAATGGCAGCAAGGTATGGGTGTGGAGCTGAGTCACATAACTATGCTCCACCTCTCATCCTGACCTTTGTGCCCCGAAACCTGCAGCCAAAGTGCGCTACGCTGCCCAATATCACCGTGAAATTGGCGAAGTTTTGGGCCAACAAAATTTTATAACTGTCGTGCGAGTGATAGAAGAAGAAGATTCCGATGGGAAATCCCATCGGGCACTCAGCTTATAACATATAAAGCACGTTAATCGAAAATGTAGTTCTCGAGCTACAAACGCACTCACGGGTAGAGACATTTGGGACATATCATGTAGGTATTACAATTTATTGTTCGTCGCATCGCAGAGGCTTCAAAATTCTTATTATAAACGAAAATATTTAAAAAATCTAGTCGCTCAGTTTTTTCCCGTGTTATAAAAGTTTTGACTAATACATACATCGCGTATAAGTTGCGCAACCGGTTTGTATTATTGTGATCTAAGATGAGCCTCTTGGTAACATCGTGTTCAGATTATAAATTAATTAGATGCTCTCAGGATGATTCGTCATCAATTTTACTGAGACCTGTTTTGTATAGACGCCAGCACTTGAAGCTACTACAATCTGTCAAATTTCTTTAATAGGTTTTCAACTTTAACGTTAAAGTATTAGGTTTGAGATTGATTGGGAAAAAATGTCAGTTTCGGATACTTTGATGTGCTGGCGTTTGTACTTTGAATGCTAGATTGTAGCTGAAAAAACTTAGCTGTGAAAACTTTACTTACCATCTTCAGCAAATTCATTTATTTAAGTTTGTTCATTAGTTGATTTAATCATGGTATTAAATACCCTTCACATAGCTGTCGCCTTTGCATCAAAGGTAAAAATTTAGAAGAAAAAAATAATGTTGAGACACCTTTACTTTTACACCCAATAAAACGCAAGACAATGCGTTTATGGCTGCTTGCAATACAGGGTTCGTAGGGTATGTTAATAACTTTAATTATAATTTTATAACATTTGAATCAATTAAAAAATACCACAATAACAGCACAAATGTATCTTTTACTTTACACCTGTTATAAATCGGGGTGTTCTTCGTTGGGTTTAAACCCTGGAATAACACCAGCAGTAAGTGAAGGTCTTGATTGCTTATGTTTGAAATGCATTCGATGATTACAAGAGGAAACACCACTACACCAGGCAAGTCATAACAAACTGTAAATTATGGTGTGTTTACCTTCGATCTGACACAGGAGGATAGAACAAGTGACATGAAAGGTTAACACTCAATATGCTGACCTAGTATTTTGTTTAGTACTAGAATATCACATAGCAACGATCATTGCTTCTCTCGTTTACGCGCTACTAGCTATTCTACTTTCTTTCGTGCCTATTTTGTGTCACACTCCGGGGCAGAGGCTTCCCCTTTTTATTTCCAAACCTAACTGTCTGTCTGCTCTTTGGCCATATTGTATTATAGCCCTGCAAACCTTACCTGATCGTCACACCACTTTCGTCGCTGTCCACTTCGATGGTGATAAATAAATAAATAAATATCTTAGGACAACTACAACACACCGTTATTTGATCCCAAACTAGGCAGAGCCTGTAGTATGGCAACCAGACAACTGATAAACATACTTATATATTTCTAAATACATACATATTACAGATAAATTACACCCAGACAGAACAAATAATTGTGCTCATCACACAAAGATTTGTCCTGGGTGGGAATCGAACCCACAACCTCAGTCTTAGCAGTCACGGTCATTAACCACTAGACTAACAGGCCAGTCTAAATCAGTGATGTCCTTCCTCAGGTGTTCAGTGACTGATGATCTTTGCCATCTCTCTAGGTGCATTCGCCAAATGACCAATTTTGTGCGCTGTAAGTTAGTACGGACTGGCTGAATATGTCGATCAGTTGTCTTATAAGTGTTATAAGAAGACTATCTTTCATATGTTCTTTAACCTCTAAGTCCCTGAGTACTTTTGGTATGCAAACAATTGTTTTTTAATTGTGTCTGTAATTACGGTACTTGACCGGTTAAGGGGCCCCAGTAGGTCTTAAAAGCATTTTGGACACGTCCTTTCGACTTCCCAGTCTTGTATTTTCAAGAACGAGTGTGTGGTCCAAGTATGTATACTCATCAACATATTGCAACTTGCAACACGTCCATCGACCTCGACCTTACTTTAGTGCTGTTGGTCTTGTCTTTAGGATTTGTTTAACCTTAAGTCTTGCTGCACTAAGATTTTGGACCATTTCTTCAAGTTCTGAAGGTTATGTGGAGAATAATACAATGTACAAGCGGAGGTTTGTTAGCTGGTGGCCGCTAACTTTTATGCCTCATGACTGTCACGATTTAGGCAAATTGTTAAATACCTCCTGCAGTGCGCTTGTGACAGATTAGGTGAGAGTTAATCTGTTCTCCTACTTATTTAAAATCTTAAATTTATTAAGGCACTGGCAGACTAAAACAGCCTAACCACAGGCTAGAAGCATGAAATTTTGTGCAAGAATTCGTTATGGAACGAGGATAAGCACTAAGAATGGATTTGTGAAAATTCATCCCGTAAAGGGGTTAAATAGGGGATGAAATGTTATATGGAACTTCGTAATTTTTTTTTCACCACCATCAGAATTTCACACATAGGCGTCCCCTAAGCATCTCGTCAAAATGCCGTTCTATAAATATTGCCATTCACAGCGTGTTAGCGGGACTATCTACACTCTACAGCCCATAGTGAGTCGCACACCATTTGTATCATTACTGGAGAGAGAAAAAAATGCGTCGTTTTGTCTGATATAGAGACCCGAAACTTCCGTTTTTAATGACAGAGGCAAAGTTTCGATAAGATAATAATATAATTTACTATGTTCATTGACAGAATACGTTCCCGCCAGTGGTTGCCTTGCTCAAGTTATATCACCCCGATGGAAAGGAAGCGAAGCTATCGTTCAACCCCACTATGACCACGCCGCTGCACCTCAAAGAATTGTATCAGCTCAATAATTTTGTTCAGGTAATGTATTCTTTGTGTTGATTATTTGTCTATTCAATTAAAATTGATTAAACTGAAATTATGTTTATTTCTGTAAGATATTCTAAGACACTTTTAAAAGTTTTTTTGTTTTGGTAATTATTTAAAACTGAATTGTAACTAGAGTGCCAATAAAATTCATTCATTGTCATTAAGAAAAAAATCTCTCATAAAAATCTGGTAAAGCATGAAGAGGTGGAGGAATTGAGAAAATGTAGATACGTTCATCTGACCCTTTCACCGCGAATTGACACTGTCGACGACAAATACTAAGCTGGTTTTCATCGATACACCTTTGTACGCAATTCAGGAAGCGATCCAACGCGAGGCATCCCTGGAAGGTCGTCTCCGCACGCTACGCGAGTGCGTGGAGCGCACGCGTGCGGAGGCGGCGGCGTCGTGGGAACTGTTCGTGGGCGAGCAACGCTTACTCATGCGCGTGCACACGCTCGAGACCATGCTGGCCGTCGGCAAGCAGCCCGACCATCACCAGCTCGCACAGCTGCTCAGCGACAAGAGGAACTACCAGGTACGTGGCAGCGATGAAGCTGGGCATGTTATTATGGGTTATTTAGGGGCGACATGCGAACTACGCTTCACACGCAAAATCCATAAGTCGTCCGTCATTCCGATCCAGGCCGTCCGTTGCTGCCTTCTGCCAGCGAAGCCCTTAGTGAATAGTCGCTCTAATATAAACCCTGGCTGGAGGCCTTAATTTATTATGGTAGCCACAGGCAAGTCCGGTTAGGCAGCCGAAAATCTCATAGGATCAACCTTCAGGATGTCATTCCCAAAAATAATAATAACAAAAACAATCATCCGGCAGTTGCCCACTGGACACGACACCCCTTGGTGGTCGGAGGGTCCGTCCTTTTCTACAATGGTGGAGTGACTTTACACCCTGTTCCTCATCGAATCGATTTTTTTTTTCTTAATTTTTTTGTATGTATGAGCTTCTAATAAAATATAAGAAAAGAGATTCGCGGCGTCTGAATGAAATGACAAACTTGAAAATCGTGTTTTGTAGTTGTTTTATCTTTATTTGTCGTCGATATCTGTTATGTGTGTGGAGCTTCGCCAACTAACAAAATTTGACTCTGTACACTTTTGTGTGCAGATATTTGATATCTTTAGGTATTTAGGAAACATATTTCCTAATCAAAGCGAATGTTATTTCCAGGAAGTGGCGCAAGAGAGTCTCCGCGCGGCGCACGAACAGAGGCTGGCGCTGGAGGAGACGCTGGAGCGCCGCAGCCGCGAGGTGGCCGCGCTGCACCAACACAACTACGCGCTGCGGCTCACTGCCAACAACGCGCTCGCCGAGCTACAGGTACCGACATACCCTCTGGGCTTCTTACATTCAAAGTTTTAAACAGTGCCTCAACTATGAGCTCAAACAATCGCCGCGTTTGTAAGTGTTAAAGAGGTTTTGATAAGAGTCTGATTTGATTTAGAACATAGCTTTCTCTCTTTTATTTTCCTCAAAGGAATAATATTGTTTTCTTTCCGTGTATAGCACAATAAATAAAAACGAAAAAAAATATATACATATTTTGTCGTATAATAAAATGTGTCGTATAAATCATCGCTATTTTCTTAGATACAATTTGCTTCAAATAGTTGTACAAACAAGAATTGAATTTGATTTCGTATATTCTATCATTTGTGTTCTATAATTCTATTTTAACATATAGCTCCAATTAAGTTTCCAATGTGCAATATGTTTTTTGGCTACACATTGATATAATGTTATGAAACAAATATTTTTGAAAATTAATTGAATTCTTGTGGAACTTATAAGTCGCAGATGGATTGTCGAAACCGCCGTTTTACACAACCTCTAGCCGTTTTACGAAACAGCTCCGTTATATAAAACAGCTGAAACGACGTTAGGGGTTTTATATAATTACTGAACTATAACAAGCAGGATTGCATAAACGTTTTGCATTTATCAATGCTCCACGATTAGACCTTATGTAAAACAGCGTGAAATGAAAAGTCAGATTGTAGATTTTAGTCCTAAATATTGATGCATCTTACAGGCTGGCTAACATCATCATCATCATTTCAGCCGTCAGATAGTCGTCCACTGAAGAACATAGACCTCCCCCAATTTGGGGCGTTTGCCATAATCGCCACGTCTTGCAGGCGGGTTGGCGATCGCAGTATGGTGGTAAAATACATAGAGAACGCTGCTGCCCATTCTCTAGTAAATCCCTTAGTCACCTTTTACGAGACACATGGGAAGAAATGGGGTGGTGAAATTCTTTACGACACCACATGGGCTGGCAGTAGTTACTGCTCTTTTTATTTTTTGTGGGTGGGAAATCATCACATGACGTTTCCCGCTCTGGGTGGACCGGAAGGGCGTGTCAGACTTTTACTGACTAAAACCCACCCGTGTCACTTCAGTTGCCCATATGCCAGAGCTACGGTATCTCTTTCGAACAAATCTCGCGATCCTGGCGCAGAGTTACTGCTCCTTTGTTTATTCCTTAACTAAATGTGTGTTGCTTGGTCGTAACAGAAGCTGGCAGCGCGGTGTGAGCGCAAGATGTGCGCGGCGCGACTGGCCATCGCCACGGCAGAGGAGCGTGAGCTGGCCGTACGCAACCATCTGCCGCTCGCTGTAAGTGTTCATACTACTATATTTTTATCGTCTTAGAAAAATGTAGTTTATGCTTTTGGTGTTTTTTTTTTTATTGACGTATAAAAAAGGAGCAGGTTACGGCATCTTCTTTCTCCTATGTTAGCTGGGCGATTTGAAAAGCTCTTTTGATATACTTCTTAAATGGTCATGTTGTCATCAGGTCAGGATCGGATGATGGTGATTCTTAAAATATTATACAAACACATAGTGATTTGATATATATTACACACAGTCGCGAAATGATTCTAAATAAAAATATAATCTAATTCTTTGTACAGTTCTCTGATGATAGATAAATTTTATCATTCTCAACTCCTTAGTGTTTGCAATCGTCCATACCTATTATATGTATGCTTGAATACTTTTATTAAATTTGTTTAACCTCTAAGTCCCTGAGATACCACATTTGGTATGTAAACAATCGTTTTTTAATTGTGTCTGTAATTACGGTAATTGACCGGTTAAACAAGTACCTGGATAGAGCTCTCTTTAAAATCAACCATTTAAATTAGAGATTTTATTTTCCAGTATTCAGTACAAAACGGTGAAGCGAAGATGTTGGTGCTGAGTACAGACAGCAATAAGATGCAGGAAGCCAAGCGCGGAGGTTCACTCGAAGACGCCGTGCGAGCGTTACCCGACTATATCAAAATGTTGTTGCCGCAACAGTTACTCAACAAGGTATGTTTAATCTTCCGTCTAATATCTATACAGTACCCTCATTGCGTACCGCAATAAGAATCGAAATAATTTTTAAGATTATTTCGAATCCATTGCGTCATATGGTCGAAACAATCGTCTGCTCAACAACGTAAATAAAGCAATGAATGTTGTTGAAATGTCAAGAAGAAAGCGATTCCTACTGGTAGATTGTTACGCAATAACCCCTCAGGGGATGCAGGGACTAGCAAAAAAAAAAAAATCTGCTGCTTGAAAGGTGTGTATAATCAATAAGTCATTGATACCATGGTGAAATGGATCAGCACTACTGCGCACTGATCCCTCGTACCGTACGTGGTCGACAAGTTCGCTCGAGACATTTGTTCGCAACTACTTTTTGTAGAACCAACTCAGGCGTGCGTTCGCCGCTGCATCGATTAGTTGACACCTACAATAGGCAATTTGGCTCAACTGATATTGGTACCGATTCCCTTGTTCACAAACTAAACTAAATTTAAGTTCAGTGCATCTTTTTCTTTGTATTTCATTAAGAAGGGGACAAAAGATTTTTTTTAGTTTAGTCCTGTCAAATTAATCAGCGCCTGTCACTACTCCATACAAGTTTAGACGTGATTAAAAACTTTTCTACTAAAATTACGTCAATTTACGTCAAGCGCTGATTAATTTGACAGGACTAAACTAAAATTCATCTTCTGAAATGGAAAGAAAAAGATGCAATCGGTACCATTATGTTTCTCGGTAAGGCTATATTTAAAAAAGATATTGTTACTATTTTAAGTGATCAGAACCCTAATAGTTAGGTAATGTTTAGTTTTATTCTGTTTTTATTTTTTATTTGTATCGTTCTTCCGAACAAATAGTAGTTATGTTTAATAATGTGTGGATAACGTTGTGAGTAGTGTATTTGTTACCTCTATTATTAAGTTCTAACCTATGTCTACTTTTAGTACACTGCTGTTTGTTGTCCCTAAGTAAATAAATAAACACACTATCAATCAACACCTGAATTGGTTTGAAGTATATTTCATTCCACCATTGCTTCATATGTTCGGAAATGTTTGTCTGCTCGAGAAGGTAACTAAGTCAATGAATGTTGTTGAACTGTCAAAATGAAAAGCATTCCTACTGTTAGTGTGTTACCCCTTTGTTCTTGATAATGAAAATGTCTTCTTCACCCTTAGGGTTTTGAACACTACTATTCATATCAATAATATTGTAGATGCATAATATAATGCCATAAATTAACATAAGTATTTATTGTGTTCAGGTCGGAATAAAAGCGATATCAGCCGAAGGAAAATCAGCGAAGGAGTTCGAATTAATATTGCAGACGAATAATAGTTATAATTCCGAAAGTAAAGGTGAGTTTTGACCATTAATTTGGTACATATTTTTAAATGTTCGGCCCTTGTTTGAGAAAAGGATGACCATGGAAGAGAGATCCAAAGTATTATAAGAGGTGGAGGTTGTGGAGTTTCTTGCCAATTCTTCTCCATACGAATCTATCTTTTGGAAGGGGCAACTAAAATCAATTCTATTTTCATGTAACTGCCTTTTTTGGGCCTATCTATACTAATATTATAAAGCTGAAGAGTATGTTTGTTTGATTGAACGCGCTAATCTCAGGAACTACTGGTCCGAATTGAAAAATTCTTTTTGTGTTGAGTAGCCTATTTATCGAGGAAGGCTATAGGCTATATAACATCACGCTACAACCAAGAGGAGCGGAGCCGTAATGAAAAATGTTGCAAAAACGGGGAAAATCGCATGGGTAGGCGATTCGACGCGACGGGAAGGGTCGGGGAACAAGAAATTTAACGCGGACGAAGTCGCGGGCAGAAGCTAGTTTGAAATAAATGCTTTGACTTTATATAGTGATAGCTAACTCTACTACAGCACATTCCGTATTATGTACGGTATCGCACCATTGTATGAACTACTAGAATCCTACTATGGAGGTGCATCTACACCACAACTTGCAAACTACGTATCTCTCTGACGTCACGCAAACCCTGCATCGTGCAAGCAGAGTTTACCGTGCAACTAGCGTATATACGACTTCCCGACATCAACCGTCAGGCAGTTGCCCACCAGACACGACAGCCGGTCGGAGGATCTACCCTTTTCTACAAGGGTTGACTGAACTTTACACTCCGTTCCTCATACCTCCAAAGATGAATAGAAATTCATCCATCCTAGAGATACCATAGGATCCAAAAGTTCTCTAAAATGTCCATTTACCTCTACGCAATGCTGTCTCCATTTCAACAGGATAAATCCACTGCTGGCTTTGGCCTCCATAGATCATAACAATCTGTTCTTAGTCTATTTCCTAATATCTAGTCACTGGCACATTTGTGTCCCAATGGTTGTCAGTTTTTTGCACTGTTTCGCCTGTGTATTGCGATTACAAAGCTATATTATTAGGTCTAAACATGCCTAACTTCTATGAGGAAAACACTCATCTTCAAGCTAGACTTCTGTATTATTAAATGCCTGTTATTTGTTCACAGAAAAGCAGAATAACGAAGAGGGCAGCAGCGGTAGCAGCGAAGAGAAGACTGGTGAGCCTGACTCATGTACTGACGATGAAAAGCAGTCGCGGCTCAATCATGGTAGGCATGGTCGTAGACAAAGAAGTAACAATTCGTATAGAAGCGAAGGCCGTATCATATGCCACAAAATATCTAGACTAGCTTCGAATTTAATACGAAAATATGAATGTATGATACGTATAAACCCGGTTTATACTGTCATTCGCCCTGAAACTTTGTTTTTGGGGTAATAGCGCCATTATGAACGCGTTTAAAGTAGTTTTCATCAATCAATATTCAAAATATGACGTGTCTGCTACACTTTTCCCCGATTATTATTTGAACTGCATTTTATCGCCTCATTTAATTGTGATACTTACTAACAAGTTTCTTCATAATTTCTATAAATTCTTCAAAAAATCATACGTTAAACTGATTTGTATGTATTGTAGACCCCGGCCATGAAGACTGTCCGAGTCCGTTGGACGGCGAGCTTCACGCAGACAATAACGCCAACTCCACGTATAGTGAACCCAGTACTAGAGAAGAATCACCTGTAAGTACCTCAGTATGTTTTATACTTTTTTATGCATTGCAAGGAGATCAAGAGTTGACCAAGAACCTCTGCGACTGTCAGTTAGTGTCCAACCAAGGATCCGGGTTCCGTTAGTTTCGGCCTCAGTGTCGGTTTCAGCTAAAAAGTGGTCAATAAACCTTTTTGAGCAACTTATATTCTTAGCAGGCATGCTACTTTTATTATCAGCGAGTAAGGATTCCACCAGATGCGTTTTAGACACTGCGTTCACTAACGATAGCAAAATCACACGTTTCAGTGATCGTTTTGACGCTATGCCGCATTTTGACAACGTGAGTTCGTTCCATTTGACTACAGTTTAAAAATTGCGCTTTCTAATGATACTGACGGCTTATTTTGCGGTGAAAGAAGAAAGATAGAAAATGACAGAGAAAGAATAGAAACACAAAAAAGGAACAAATTGGGGAAAAATATGCGTCACATCCAAGCAAAACCTTGTACGAGACGGAGCCCCAGTGATATAAATAGTTGTCGCTGTATCGATCTTCTGAAAAACTACTAAATTGCTAATTGCAGTGCCAATAGCATGTCTGCTGAGGCCCTTATTTAAGCTAGGCCACATTTTACAATCATCATTTTAAAGATTGGCAGTTTTTTTTCACAATATCTGCCAAAGGTATTTTATATTTGGTTTACCCAAAGATAAAATTAACCTTTTGAAATCTGATTTTTCAGAAATCTGATATTGCATTTTTTTTTGACAAATTACGTAAACGATGGGTCGCAGAAAATAATGTCAATTTAACAAATTAGGTTCGGTTTCAGACGATGTTTCGGTTTCGGTTGAAAATCGTTTTTCGGTCGGACACTATTATCGGCATCATCCACACTTCCACACTAATCTAAACTTCTAAACTAATATTATAAATGCAAAAGTAACTCTGTCTGTCTGTCGGTCTGTCTGTCTGTCTGTCTGTCTCGCTTTCCTGCTAAAACTACTGAACCGATTTAAATGAAATTTGGTACACAGATAGTTTAGAGCCTGAGAAAGGACATAGGCTACTTTTTATTCCGGTAGTATGTTCCCGCGGGATAATTTCCGACCTCCACGCGGGCGAAGCCGCTAGCAAAAGCTAGTACCTAATAAAAATTAAAAGATAATTTCGTCAAAAGGTCGAGCGATTTCTACTCTCAATTCGGGTCGGAACTATATGGGAATAGTAATAGATGGTGTCACTGTAGGGTCGCGTGGGGACACAAAATTTACTGTGATTGCGATTACTGCAAGTAATCAATCTAATAGCAACCCACAGCGGGTGTTTCGTGATCATTCAATGTAGTGATGTTATCGCCTATAGTTTGTTCCGAAACTATCTGATTAAAATGTATCGGAAAATGTGATCTCCGAAGTTCTAATTTCAAATCACCATAGAGATGTTTTACATTTGACTATTGAGGTTAATTCTATAAAACCTCAATTTTCGTCGATGATATTTCAGATAGAATTTATTAATGTTAAATAAACAATATTTGAGTCCTGGAGTGGAGACCGCGTATCGGCAAGCGTAGTGTGGGACGCTCTCCAGCTAGATGGACCGACAACCTCAAAAAGGTGGCTGGGACAGACTGGATGCGGAAGGCGGAGGATAGGATGTTGTGACGCAGCAGGGGAGAGGCCTATGTCCAGCAGTGGACTGCGATAGGCTGAGTTGATTGAAACAATATTTGTTTCAAACAGTGGTGAGATACTGAGATATAATGTTGAAACGTTCTAAATACAGGTCATCTTGGATTCTTTTTAACGAGCGATTGCGCAAGAATTCAACCTGAACCGAGTTTATTTATACTTCATCAAATAGTTTTGAAACAGACCTTACATTTGTGTTCAGCGTTTGTCAATGGTATACATTGTTTGTCAATGTTTTTCATTTTACCACCTTACAGCCAACCGGTCTGCCAAGTTTTGCGATTATGGCAAGCCCTATTCAGGAAGGCCTTTGTCCAGCAGTGGACGTGTTTCTGCTGAAATGATGATAATGATATAATCTACGATTATCAACTCTACTTGGCGGCTATCACAGCTTCGAGTAGATTTTTTGAGTAGTAGATGTTTATTTTTTGTGACAAAAAGACATGGCTGTAATTCTTAACATGTTTAAAAAAATATAGGTCTTATTGTATGCTTTTATCCTTTGGATACTTACGAAACATTTTGTGTAGTGTCATTCCAGTTCTCAGGCCTACGTTGATATATTATTATGTCATATAAGGACAAACCGCATAGATCATTCAGTGCCATACCAAATCCGGTACAAGTTAGCATGACTTACTTCTTATAAAAACCTATTAATTATTGCACATACAACGCTTGTTTAAGACTCAACTCGGCCTCGGAACGTTGCGTGAATCATCGTTTCAGACAAGACCTCGGATTGGAACGTAAATGTGCTTCATTTGACGTCGGTAGTCTCCAATGTTCGAGAAACCTTTTTTTCTGCACTCAATGAGAGATTTTTTTTACATGTTTGTAGACAGAGTTATTCAGCGATGTTTTCACTTATTTTAAATAGCAGTGAAACACTAATAAAGGTTTTTTCATAGCGGAAGATGTTTTGTTCGACCTTCCGTTCGAACTTCCTTCTAAATACTTCGGTTACCTGACGTCTAGTAATTATTTACTAGAGAATGATACTGATAGATAATGATACTTTCGTATCAGCCTGATTCAAGTGCTTCCGGTGGTCGGAAATTTCCCTTCAACAAAAAGTTTCCAAAAGATTTGTCCTTTTTTGAAGGCACATGCAAATGGGTTTTCCTTTTTTATTGATCGCTCGTTTTAAGGGCAGCGTAACTTATATTACCTATCGCTTTCGATCTCGTGGTTTATGTTCAAAACCTAACATCCACAATCTCCTTTAAGTCGACTGCCTTGTCTTTGTGTGATTTACTGTTCACATAGACAAATCGCACGATTTTGAATTTGTCTAGCCGTGGAGAGTTATGTGTTGTGCGTTGTAATTATGTATTTAAGCTGCGAGGTAATTGCGTAACACACTAACGTAGAAATGGCTTACATTTCGATAGATCAACACCTTCCGTTGTGTTATTTACGTTGCTGACTCGAAATTATTCAAAAAGATGAAGCAATGGATTAGCAATGTGCAAATGATTCATACGTGGTGAATTATGGCCCACTCCCTCTCACCGAGAGGAGGCCTGTGTCCCAGCAGTGGGAATATTATAGGCTGATGATGATGATGAAATGATTCATATTGTGATTTTTAAGTGTGTTACGCAATTAGGGTGCTGGATCTATGATCACCGTCTGTTTATCTAACATGGCATCATAGAAAGGGACCTTCTTTGTTGTAAAAATGGCAGAAAAGAGTCCGATCTGCGCTTGCCAAAAGTGAATACCGTCGGAATATTGTTGTTTATCAGTCAAAAGGTTGACTCGTCACAGTAGTCAGAGCAGAGAGTCAAGCAGTTGGCGTACTCCTTTGTTATACTATGATATGCTATCACGTAAATAACGCATACAAGTTGCAGATAAATGTATTATTTTTCTATAAAACCCTCAATATCCAAGTAAAGGGCGGTGCACGATACGAGCGTGTTATTATGTATGTTAATGCACAATTTCACGGCGCGGTAGTTCGTGTGATGCTTTGTTCTTTATTGCGGAGCGGCGGTGACTCAGGCAGGCGGCTACACTGCAGGCACCGCCTCGTTCCGCCCCTTCTTCATACATTGCTCCCAACTACTTGATCACCAACGAAATGCTCTTAACACGTCGTTAAGGTACATTTTAGAAGGACGCTCTGTCTCATCAGTGCAATGACTCAAATTACAAAGTCTGTTACAAAAGAGCTGGTATGAAATAATAATAATTTAGATTACAGAAATTACAGCAGTTAATTGCCTGTAGCATCGTTAATGAACATTGCAGTTTTTAAGCGTTGCAAAATTATTAGCAGACATGATGTTTAGTTTTGGGTTATAACTTGCTTTTTACATCTTCATAACATGTTGGAAAGTCTTTACTGCCTTGTATAAGAAAGTTATTCTTTCTTTATGGACCTGCATTTCATAGTCTGCCATTTCATAACCTCAAATTAAAACAATGGGGTAATATGGAATAAACAAGAAACATAGATAACAAACAATATATTTGTCAGAGTAAAGCCGGCGTGGAGTACGCGAACATCCTGCGCGTGATGGCGGGCCTGAACGAGGAGATCAAGGTGCTGCGCGAGCGGCTGAGCGCCGCGGCCGCCGACAACTCGCAGCTGCGCGCCGCGCGCGACGAGCTGCTGGCCGCGCAGCCCGACGCGCACGAGCCGCCCGCGCTCGAGCCCGACGACGCCGCCACCTACCGCGCGCGCATCGCCGACCTGCAGGTACGGCCCACGGGGTTCATTAGCTGTACCTACTAATGTCATGATACTTCGATCTGTTACACCTTTTTTAGTCGATTCTTAAGATTTGACAATATTTAATTTGAAGTAGTTCTTCATACCTTTTTATTGTTAAATTTTTAGGTACAACTCGCCCGAACGACAGTGGCCGAGGAGTCGAACCTCGCCGAAATCCAACGACTTGCGTCGAGCGCGGCGGAGATGCAAGCCGAGCTCGCGTTCCGGCCGACGCGCTCCGACATCGACGACCTCACCGCCGTCGTCGGCAAGCTGCGCGCCGAAGTACTCGCCAAAGAGCAGCAGATCGAGAGACTTCGCACTTCCACCGTCAGAGAGCGCTCCACGCAAGACAAGGCCGTGGAGACCGAAGCCGCGCCCGACGAGCCGCTCGACGCGCCGGAGCGGCCCATCGACGCCGGCAAGATCTCCGCCGAGATCGACGAGATGTTCCGCCTCGACTACGACGACGACGAGGAGGAGACCGACTCCGCCGTCACCGAGATCAACCGCGACGAGGACGCGGTGGAGGCGGAGGAGGCGGTGGGCTCGGGCGCGGGTTATGTGCGGCTGGACGACGAGGCGCGGCTGCAGCAGACGCTGCACAACGGGTCGCTGCACGCGCTGGAGGAGGAGCTGGTGCGCGCCAAGGAGCGCTGGGCCGAGGCTCACGGCGAGCGCGCGCGGCTGGCGGCGCGGCTGGCGGCGCTGCAGCGCAAGCCGGCGCGCGCGTGGCTGCGGCGCGCGCTGGCGCTGGCCGTGCCGCTGCTGGCCGCCGCGCTCTACGTGCTGCTGCTGCCGCGCGCCTCCTGATGGACCGCCACCTGGGACCCGCCCGGCTACGCCTAGCGCCCGGCGCCGCCGCCTCCTATCCGATATCGATATTATATGCGCTGCTTCTGTTCGCGTTCGCCTGCCGGGGGTTTCGGTACATTTATGGTTTAGACTAATTTAGAATATATTATATTACGATAGAGTCGGTTTATTGTGCACCCTCGGTGAGACACCGGCGAGTCGGCGGTGTAGAACAAATAGTAGCGGGAGCTTGTATGAAAGTGCCATTTGCTAGCGAGGAGGGCGTGATCACGCCGCGAGGGTCGGTGCACGTTGTTATCGCATGAGTGTATATAACTTAGTATTGTTTCTGTAAAAAGTGTCAGTATCGTATCGATATAGTATAAATTGATTGTTGATATCTGCCATAATAAATAACTGTACATTTTAAATTTTAAGGCCTAACGACTGTCCTAAGTTATAGTAATTATTGTTGTATGAGAGCTATTGAAATTCTCAGCCGAGCGACATTTGGTGACTACTCGAATCAGCTGATTTCCCTTGTTGAATATTTTAGGTAATAATTGATAGTGTGTTCGTCTTTTTTATTATGGTATACTTGTGGGCATCACGGACTCGCGGCCGCAGCAGAGCTATCACATCGCTTCGGAAGCTACACATATCATTGTTAAGTAACACGGTGTGGGCATTTATTCGTCGACGGATGCGGGCGTTAGGTTTCTTCGAATGGTTTGCATTTTTCTAGTCTTTAGAATCGACGTAAAGTTGATTGCATGACGATTTGAGCTCCTACGTTTTTAACAGTTTTTGAGCTTATTTACAAGTTTATCCTGTATGACCCTTCGTCTGTCGTGGACGCATTTAGCGCAGCTCTGATGTTTTGCTGGTTTTGACAATATTACGTAGCAGTTACGCATTTTAGTTGAGAGTCACAGGTCGAGTTGACCTCGTGCTTGTACACGTTTTGTTTTGGTTTTAATGTTATCGTGCCACTATTAGTTTTGTTGAGAGGAACAAGTAAAGTTTGAGTTGATTGTGCGCAAGTGTATGTTTATGGTATGGTTGAGAGACGCGTCTCAGCTGCACTCGAGCGTCTCGGCGGGCCATTTCACGTTATGTTCGACCCTCGAGATCGCTTAGCTCTGTGATGTGAGGCCAATAGATAATTTTGTAACAAACTTGTATAACTAACGATTGAGTAATTATATCTTTAGAATTATTATAACTACCACGTTGAAGTCCACTGTCTAAATATTTATTATTTTATTGTTGCACTGATTTTTGTTATGTTCAATGTTTTATTTTGTGTTTAAACCACCTTATTGTAAATAAATTATATCTTATACTCGTTCTTATGTTTAGTTTAGTTTCATGCTGTCGAAGACTTTATGTTGTATTTTATTGAGTAAAAATTAATATGCATTCAATGTGGATGTACTGATAAATTTATTGGAAATAATATTGATTTGTTTAAAACGTTGGCTTTTATTTACACACCACTAACCAAAACTAAAAAAAGAAAGCGATTCTTTAACTTCATAAAATGGTCTGAATTTAAACTATTTCTCTAGCGTGTGAAAGTGAAAATCTAGTGAATCTACATCCAGCTAGTATGACGCAGTCGCCAAATAATAGGCTGACTAACAAGATACGTTACTCGTCGGCACGACACGCATCATCTATTTATAACTCGTACGAAAGCAACGCCGATTTTGTTACTCTACTTGTTGCCAGCGTAAGTGAACTTGCAATGTGTATGATACAGGTTATAAAATTGACAAGACGCACTGATTTATTTATAGGCACTGTTTAACAAAAATAGCTTGTCATTATTTTATTTGCGCGTCTGAGTAACGCGTTATCTTTACCAAGCCGTCGGTTCATTCTCATTATTTGTTATTGTAAAGAACATAAATGAGAACAATATGCCTGTATGCCGAAGGGATAGACATAGGTGAGTAGGCACTTACATTAAACATAGTGTCCTCAACCGGGCATAGATTCTGATTCCGTAATGCTACTGAGAAATTGCTAATGGAAAAACCTGTTGACACAGCCCAATCCTAGTAACCGAACCCAGGACCAGAGCCATAATTGTGTAACAAACTTTAATTCAGAATGCGAATCGTTTCGAAGGATACTGTTAATCCATCGTAAATAACTTATAGAATGTTGCTGAGCTGTCAAAATGAAAGCCATTCCTACTGAGTTTGATAACCGGCGAGCTATCAGACTCATGACGAATTTATAGGTTTTTATGATTAATAATAATAAGTGCAACTACGATGAAGACAATTTAGTTTGTACGTCCCTAATAATCCTATCACTTATCGACTAATAAAACCAAATTAGAAAAGTGTGACCGCCAGGTGAAAGGAAGAAGTGGGGGCAATAAATTACCAGTCGCACCCGGTGGCAACTGGGAATTTTATTCCCGTTTGCTGCCTGGTGAAAAGTGAGGGCGACTGGGAATATTCGATCAATGAAACTTACACCCGTATTGAAGAAAAGAAAACTATTACCTACATATTGTTATTTTTTTAAATCCAGCCAGTTGATTTTTAGACATAGGTAATGGGATATCAATAGGAATACGTAAAAACTAAGTTATCAGCGGTAGCTACCTACAGCCCGATTCAAACTTTATGGCGGCTCGGAAAATTGGGCGAATTGCTGCGCAAGGGGTGAGGTACTGCGCAGCGAGTAGCGCACTTTAGAGTAGTCACTAACTTTGAATCGAGCTGTTCCTCATAACCTCAATTTATTTTGTCATTTTTGAATTAACTTTTTGAGGATTACTCTAGGTTTACCTCGTTAACTCTTGGTGGCGCAAGATGAATTATGGGATTAACCCCGAGTGAGCTAGAAGGGAGTGTGGGTTTTAAGGTATTAAAGTAGGTGCATAAATAAAATGCAGATTTTAGCTATCTAATTGCGGCCAAGCTCAAACCTACTTTGCTTGGTCCTACTTTGCTCCTCTACGGGTAATTATGCTCCTGTTCTGTAAAATGTTTTCGCCTATTCTACGTCGAAAATTTTGTAACAATTCATTAAATTGTGAATATCTCATATCATATCCACATCTCATCAATTTATATCATCCATAATAGCAGAACATATAACTAGAGCAGAGTTTGAATTAGGAAAGCATTAATTTGCTCCAACTGCTTTAACAATGGAGATTACATAGAAACTATTTCTAGGAGCAAAGATAACTAACAGCATGGGTAAGTTATCTCATTATTATTTGTTGAAAATAAATTCATAATATCCATTTCCCTGTAAACACATGTGAAATAAGCTTTATTTCTTTATAATAATTCATCAAGTACATATAGTTGATTGTTTAAAAAATATTCATAATTTTTAACATTTGGAGCAAATAGTGGAGCAAAGTAGGACCAAATTACCTATTGTTATTTTTAACAAAATGAAGAAAATGGCATCCTGACTCGGGAGGTTACACTTAGTTGCCATTGTGGCCCTAATAATAGAATGTAGGCACCTACGAGTGAGCGAAGTGCGCTCGAAAATTTAGACATTCACACTCGAATAATTTTCTGTTCGATTTTACTTAAATTAATGCAAGAATTTATTAAGAAGCATCCTGTTCCTATAGCTTGAAGCCTTTACATGACCAACAAATTATATATCTACACTTTCATATTTTCATTATTTATTCATTCATTACAGGTCTCTTATCAACAAGTATTTGAGGTGTTCAATACAATTATTTTTAAATGCTTTATAATAAATACGTCGTGGCTTGAGGGAGCCCTGTAGTTTTGGGAGCCGTATTATTGATATGACGGCGACGGTAGCTACGCCCCTATATCTATGCTTACTTACCTTTAATCGAAATCAATATCGAGCTTTTATACCACGTTGATCTAAGGCCAAGTCTCAGAAAATCACCTGTATAATGATAAATCCAAGTCCGCCTAATAGATATTTCCAGTACCAGGAGCTCGCCGGTAAGTACGTTGCTATTTCAGAGATAAAGCTGAAAATATCACATACCTTTCAAATCGGAACTCAGCAATACGGCGGCAGTAGAAATAGTATGGTTTTAGTTTGGTATAGATAAGGAACGACTAACTGTGACGAACTCTGCAGCACCTTAATTGCGTAATACACTATTAATCAGGAATCTGAATCATTTTTTAGTTTATTGCTAACCCATTACTTCTTATGTTCCAAAAATTGGTCTGCTACATGCGACGTAACATGCATGTTATTGAAATGTCAAAATGAAAGCCTAATGTTATGGAATTACCTCGTATTTACAAAGGTCCATTTTGAAAGTCACACGCGCCATATATGAGTTGTGAAATGAGGAAGCTTTTCATGCGCCCTCTGTTGTTCAGCGTAGGTACACACTCAACGCAGCCGTTAGCAGCGTTCTAATGGATTTTGAACTTCGAAGTAAACTTAAGCACGAACCACTTAGGCTGACCCCACATTAGGCGTGCGCGATCCTCGGGCGTGTGAGAAGCGCGAGCGCGCTGCGTGAGCGTCGCGTTTAGCTGCCCTGCGGCGCGCGCGGCGCGCACGCGGCGCTCGCGTCCCGTTTTTACTCCTTCGCCCGCTACTGTTTCGGTCAGTTACATGGTGGGCAGTGTTGTGTTGACACACGTTAAAAATAGAGTCACCGAGTGAAATTAATATCGAAAGCTTTATCCTAGAAATACAGAATCGTCCTGCGATATGGGACAGGACTACAAAGGAGTATAGTGAACGTATTGCAAAAAAAAAGGTGTGGGAAGAAATCAGCACTTTATAAAAGACTAGCTTCTGCCCGCGACTTCTTCTGCGTAAATGTCATTTGTCGCGGACGCAGACAAAGTCACGAAAAAGTAGCCTATGTCCTTTCTCAGGCTCTAAACTATCTGAGTACCAATTTCATTTAAATCGGTTTAGTAGTTTTAGCAGGAAAGCGAGACAGGCAGACAGACAGACAGAGTTACTTTGCATTTATAATATTAGTGTGGATAGTGTGGATTTTGAAACGAAAATTGTCCAAATTGTGACTGACTTGACTGAAGGGGGTTAAACGCCAGCTAAACGCGACGCTCACGCAGCGCGCTCGTGACGTGCGCGTGGCGCTCGCGCTACTCACACGCCCGAGGATCGCGCACGCCTAATGTGGGGGAGGCCTTAAATTTATAAATACTTAAAAATATATCCTGGCCAAATCAAAGTTAAGATATTTTATAGACGTATTCTATTTAACCATACTCTGTTTGGCTGGTTGGGAATAGGTGACGCGAAATTATAAATTAGAAAATGTTTTCATGTGTTCATGTCTTTTAAGGACCATATTTATTTTTCCATCATTTTAATTTAAAAAAGAGTAGATCAGTCGATGATGTTCCAACTGCTGGGAACAAAGACTGCTTCGGGGGAGTGGGACTCAGACAGCAGCAGTAGCGGCAGCCGCAGCGGCGGCGGCGGCAGCTGGGTGGCAGACTTAGTGCGTGTTAGTGCCAAATAAATGTAGGTATTTTCTTTCCTTCTTTCAAAGTAATAGTAAAACCAACCCTCACTGGGCTCGTGTCGTTGATTAAAGTCCATTCCCACTCGAAGATAGAGGAGGCCAGTGTCCCAGCAGTCGGAACATTATATGCTGTTTCAAAATAATTTCACAAAGTGAAGTGCATGTCTGGTTGGAATCGAATCCACGATCGACAACTCTTAAGTGTCAACCGTAGCCACTGGGCCAACACTGTAAAGAATTTAGGTCTTTATTGGAAGACAAAATACAAAAAACTCATAGCATTATACTGTTTCTGATTTTAGCTAGAAAGAAGTAATGTTACAAACTCCCTAGCACATAGGTACAACTGTCTGATATTGTATATCTACTGGTCTATATTTAGTTAAAGATTATCTCTCTATATGTAAAACATGACACGTTTTGATATGTGCTAGTGACTTGTTGACCTCCTTATTTGTTTTGCATTATCATTACTGTTTCACTGTTTGCCAAGTTTATTTAATTAGACCCGTACTTGGTCAAAATCGATGCACTTGATTTGCGGCTCAAACGAAAATAAAATAGATAGGTGTGTGTCTACTGTTGTCTGTACTGTACGTCTCTGACCAATGTCTAAAACGAAAATATTGGTTTCATATTTTTCAACAATTTTTTTATGTTATTTGGGAATTGGGACGTAGTGGAATGGAAGGTAGATTGGACTACTTCAGCAAGAACTGCGTGTAAAGAAGAGTGTAAATGTAGTGCTGTCCCACAAACAATGCGGCACTTAAGATCTTGTCCAGTTGTTTGCATGCTACAGGAGTTGTTCGACTCTGTTGAAAGTGCTCGTAGCCAAATTATAGGCTGACTATACTTAGATTGCTATCTACACGCTAAGAAGAAGAAGAAGCAAGAACGAAAACCACATCACAAGTGCGAAATCTATTTATTTTTATTTATTGTTTTAGTTCATTTTTTTCTACGTTTCCGAGAATAAATATAAAACTGATTAACAATACTACCTATTAGGTAATTAGATTTAAACATATTGACAGATATAATTATTATAAGAGTTTATTTTAAAAGCTTAAATGGTCTGTTCCACCAAACGAGGCACCAAAAAGGAAAGAAAAATCTGTCAGACCATTTTGTCACAGGGAGACCACTGCCACATCATCAGCTTCAAGTAAGCACAATGTACCAATATGTAAATATCTAGACATGGACCTATCCTCCACTTGATTTCAAATACATACATTATCTTCGGATAAACTTGTCAGTTTTTAAGATCTCTAATATCCATTTACTTTCGTGGTCTTCCCTGCTTGGATGTATCTGGTACACTGATGTCACTTACTGAACTTTTCTTTTTAAATCTCTTCATATTTCTCCGGCCGGTGCCTTGCTGGTGCCTTGCCGGTGTTTGTCAGGGTCAGTTTTGCGTTTTGGTATAAACCACATTAAATCTAAATTTTTGGTTAATGCATATCGCTTATCGCACATACTTTGTTATTAGTTCTATCAATTCTAAGTCACTTTTGCATATAGAGACAACCAGAACATATCTAAGTATAATTATTATGAGCCAAAGGAAACTGTAGGTCAATGAAATTGGGTGACTCAAAATTGAAATTTTTCATGGAACATGAGCAAACGAACTTTCCTTGTAAAGTATTAACTTAGTCTTAAGTATTTATGTCCATGATAAATCCTACTTAACCTCTAAGTCCCTGAGATACCACATTTGGTATGTAAACAATCGTTTTTTAATTGTGTCTGTAATTACGGTAATTGACTGGTTAAGCATACTTTAGTTTCTGAACACATATTTTTTTAAGAAATATATAATAGGTATCTACTCATTGAATTACGTAGAATGACTTAAATCTACTTACAAGAATCCAAATCAAATAATTAATTCCTAACTCTGATTTACTAAAACCATATTGTATTTATTAATACCTACTTGGGTTCAGATAATATGGATTTAACGAGTGTGTAAGTTTATTTTTCGTGATTCAGGCTCCTCTTTTATTTAACTCAATTTTAGGTAATATCACGAAATAACAAGCACATATTACTTACCTATATTGAATTAAGATTAGTTTTTATCAATAATATTTTTATTTTTACTTTTTTATGCCAATAATATATATAATAAGTCGTTAGTTAGTAGTAGTTTTTGAAGGTTTTGCAAAAATGGTGGAATTTCCAAGAAATACACGCCAAAATTGATCTGAGTCTGCAGTTCTGTAAAACTTTTCAGTAGGCTGAATATTACGAATTGGCAACTCTAGTTATACGGAATCCGGGACCAGTCAATAACCGAATTACAGACACAATTAAAAAACGATTGTGTCTATACAAAATGTGGTATTTCAGGGACTTAGAGGTTACAGGTGATTCCTGGACACGGGACACGACGTAAAATTCCGGGACAATCCCGGATTTCCCGGCCACCTGGCCAGGAATAAATGTAAATGTAGACCGTTCTGTAAGATTAGACAAAAACACTCTATGAAATGGGTATTAATTAATAGCGAACCATTTTATTTTGTATCTGTTTAAGAATTCTGTTTAAGCGAAGTATTCTTAAACAGATGCAAAAATCAATAAATCATAGCACCTTACTTTATCAAAAATATTTTTGAGTTTAGTATGTGAAGTTTGGAGTTAGTATTTATAAGTCCTTTTTCATACTTTGCGGTTTTTTTATATTACAATTTTAGCAAATATATTTTCTTAACTTTGTATTGATATCTTACATACTTACCAATATTATGCCTTAAGTATAACGTCGAGATATCTTGAAGATAAAAGGCACAATACACCATTCATACCACTCTAAAATGGTATTAAATTTTTTATGTGAAGTAGTTTAAAGTTTTTCTTCACATATTCCGTAAACCTGTATCCACTTTTGCTTAACTCTCGCTTGGTGGATATCCTCAAGATATCCTGTGGGTCGATGTGGCTTTATCCAAAACTATGGCCACGTATTTAGTTATTGACTCGAAGACACCTACATTTCCTTTTTAAGGCATGACAGCGCTACATTAAGGAGATTTTCCAAATTTAAAAAATATATAAGGTGCATCTATTCATACACGAAATATTTTAAGGGGTACACCTGTAGGTGGTAAAGAAGCTATAGAAGCATTTTCTAAGCGTTTTTGAATTTTCGTTATTATTATAATTTTAAAACTACTTGAGACGTTTTGCATAAAACCTTTACTCCAAATTCTATGAATGGCCCGCCTGACGCTGCGAGGGCGGCGACCGGACGGCACGAGCATGGCCGCGGTGTCTCGGGCCGTAAAAAATAAGAAGGAGCCATTATTTCTTATGTGCGTCAAATAATTTATGAATATTAAATTTAAAAAAAAACCCTTAGAATTTTTTTTTTCGTTGCTAT
The DNA here is from genome assembly GCA_932294355.1 of Aporophyla lueneburgensis. Taxonomy (NCBI): domain Eukaryota; kingdom Metazoa; phylum Arthropoda; class Insecta; order Lepidoptera; family Noctuidae; genus Aporophyla; species Aporophyla lueneburgensis. The sequence goes on from OW028744.1 coordinate 10,683,002, forward strand.
TGCTTCTTTACCACCTATAAGTGTACCTCTTAAAATATTTCGTGTATGAATAGTTACACCTTATATATTTAGGGTAGCCAGTCAAAAACACTTCAGTAAGAAAACTGAGCAGTTATGATTTGGTCGTAGAAAGATAGAACCCACTTAATTTCAACTCAGGAGGAAATTTGATATCTCCGTTGGGTCTTGCTGTGATATCATCATTCTCCTGCCTCATCCCAATTTATTTGGGGTCGGCGCAACATGTCTTTTTCTTCCACACTTCTCTATTAGTCGCCATCTCAGAAGTCACGTTCACAGTTCTATCCATATCATAATTCACACAGTCCATCCATCGTTTCTTTGATCTCCCTGTACTTTTATAGCCATCGACATTCATACTCAAAACTTTCCTCACGACATTTTCCTCATCCCTCCGTATGACGTGACCAAACCATGAACTGATTCCCACACAAGTTTTCAGTGCTGTAATAGAACTTTAAATAAATAGTATTCTTTTAAAAATTAAATTATTTTCTGGTAGCTAACCACTTTACTATAATTGCATTTCAACCCTTGTTATACATACCTACTTGAGCTGCACGAATACTGACATATGTGTCCACTGCCTAGACAAGTCCACTTAATCTTTGTGGTTTTTTCCTCAAAAGACAAGTTCAAACTCCAATTTACATGGTCTTCATATGAGCTTACCAAGATTATGTCTGAACTTTAATAAAAGACACAATCTCTGAGTTTGTTCGGCCTTTCTTCTCAGAGTAGTCGGATAGTAAACGCCAATCTCATCTAGTCTTAAAAAATATGACTGACGTGAAAAAGTGTATCTACGTACAGTAGGTTTGTTTATACAAGTCAATCATATTTTTACAGAATTGATATTTTTTTATTTCATTCAGAAATAAAATCATTACTGCAAGCTTGCCGTCGGTATGTTTTTGTACCTAAAAATAATACCAAAAAAAGTATTGTCCACTGTTACACTCTATTATGTATGTATATCCCTCAAAACTTCATATTTTCTTTTATTGTGTATTGATGATTAATAAAGCGAGTACATCCTTTTTAGGGTTCCGTTGCCAAATGGCAAAAAACGGAACCCTTATAGATTCGTCATGTCTGTCTGTCTGTCTGTCTGTCTGTCTGTCTGTCTGTCCGTCCGTCCGTATGTCACAGCCACTTTTTTCCGAAACTATAAGAGCTATGCTGTTGAAACTTGGTAAGTAGATGTATTCTGTAAACCGCATTAAGATTTTCACACTAAAATAGAAAAAAAACAATAAATTTTGGGGTTCCCCATACATAGAACTGAAACTCAAAAATGTTTTTTTTCATCAAACCCATACGTGTGGGGTATCTATGAATAGGTCTTCAAAAATGGTAATGAGGTTTCTATTATCATTTTTTTCTAAACTGAATAGTTTGCGCGAGAGACACTTCCAAAGTGGTAAAATGTGTGTCCCCCCCCCCGTAACTTCTAAAATAAGAGAATGATAAAACTAAAAAAAATATATGATGTATATTACCATGTAAACTACCAACGAAAATTGGTTTGAACGAGATCGAGTGAGTAGTTTTTTTTTTAAAACGTCATAAATCGTAAACCGCAATTTACCTTACATTCAATCAACTGAAATATAAAAATTAAAAAAAATATATATTTTTAAACCGAGAATACCTACAGATTTGTACGGAACCCTCGGTGCGCGAGTCCGACTCGCACTTGGCCGGTTTTTTAATCTATACAGGTGCATAAGAAAGAAAGCGACACATACCGGTCTACTATCACGTATTATCTACATAATAATATTTACACAAAGAGATATCGACAGATTTATATGTCCCAGTAAATCAAGAAAAAGTTGAAATGGTTTTACAGTAGATAAACTCTACAACAACATAAACAAGAGGCCATTTCACTTTTTAATTTAAACATTTAAAGTGATGAAATATTAAGTGTTTAGAAGATAGAACTTTCACAGTTATTTTTTTTTTAAATTAACATAATAAAATTCAAGACAAGCGTTACTTTAATCATAGACAAAAGTAAACAAGTTAATGTGATGGCAACATATTTTTTTGTTTTTTTTTTTTCATATAAGGTTCAGCGCTTGTAAACAACAAAAGTACAAATAAAAGTCCTGAAATGAAAGGATAAAAGTGAAGTAATAACATAAGGTAGAATTAGTATCAAGGTCTAGCTTCGCAGTTAATAGGGGCAAAGGATATCTTCTATTTACTAGTTATAGCAAAAACATAAACACATTGGTGAAACAGTAATTGTATGAACTGTGCTAAAATATCAACTAGAAGATGAGCGAATGCCGTCTTCTAAGTTTGAATGTACTACCTACACTGTCCATTTTGTTCCTACTACAAAAATAAATCAACACACTGTTTCGGATGTTGACATACAGTTAATTGCGGTATTTTAACAACGTCAGCAACGTCAGTCACAAAATATTACCTGAAAAACTTGTGGAAAGTAAAAAAGCACACACATATGAGATGAAGTAAAGTTAGTTTTTTCCTTTCAATCTTGTAGTCTTGTGCTTCTAAGATGGGTGGCTTATTCTTCTTCTGCATGTAATTAATCCAGCGTTGTCTGTAGAATAAAACGTATAAGCGATACAAACGGACGAAGATCCCACCGACCCGTGTGTGTCGGCCGAGCTGGGAAGTTCGTCCGGGCGTAGCACTTGATACCGCTCTTCTTTCTTCCTTCTTCGGTCTTCAGTCTTCGCACTTCCCGTTAGGTACATTATAGTTTGACACATAAATACAAGCATAAAAAAACTTACACGTATACATTCATGAACACAGATATAATAATAACTTCAGTTTAAATACAACAATTACGAAAGTATGACTCTACATCAAGTGCGATTATTTAATTAAATTGAAGTCAAAGCGTACGTGTAAAAAATAATTTAAAAGATAAAACAAGTTATTCACCTGTAATAAAGAGCGGATGCTAATGGATGTAGATTCGGCGCGGAGTGAAATAAGCGCTCAGTTGCCTTCCGTCGACCTTCGATCGGCGCGAAGCGAGCGAATGCTGTGGCGAATGTCCGCCGGAGGAGCGCGCGGCGCCCGGCGTCGGCGGTGAACGAACTCACCTTGACAAATGCACCATTTGGCATTGTTCGCGGGAAAACCGGCGGCCTTGCGCGCGCGCCGCCGCCACCGCCCGAGCCGACCAATCACGAGCCTTCGCGCCACAGCCTGCGACTGTTTTGGCGGGAACAAGTCGTCTGAACCACTGTGAACGTCGCACGCACACCGCAGCGCGGCGCTGTCGTCGCGTCGGCAACAACACGATTTCAGCGTGACGACCTTTCGACGTAATCTTGTGAATGACATACGGGCATGTATATTTGACTAAATAAGTTCTATTGTTCATATGTTTATGGGCCTTAGTTATTCTTTATAAACACTTTAAGGAATTACGTTTTCTTTAAATCGTATTTTATGCTAAACTCTAAATACGCGTTTTTTTTTTTACTGAAGACACGTATGCAAAAACCTCTCTTCAAGCAATAATTCTAATTACATTTGTACTTAGCTTTTGTACTTTGTATTATGTAGTGTAACACGACTAACACGAGATGTTAACGCCCATTTCAATTACTCAATTATATAGGTAATAAGAAGCCGTCTGGCGTCTAGCACGAATAGATAAATGCTAATGTGGTGTATGCTCGAGCGATTCCCAGGTACCCAGCGAGATAAAGCACTAAGCCTGCAATATTTTGCGCGGTTTAATTGAGAGGTAGGTAAATTAAAACGGTATTTTCCTCCCAGTTATGAGATATTTTCAAATTGAAGAGGATAAATTATAGTTTTATACATTTGATGCGCTGATTATACGGAAATTACTTATTTACTATTTCGAATGTCTCATTTTATACAACTACTTTCATGAAAGCAAATATATTGATTAAGGATGGAAAAATATGTGCTTGTTTTATATAAGACATGTGGTTAGGAAATCTGATGTTTATGAGTAAAATTATATCGACCGTGACTTGTTAGATATGCGGTAATTATCATACATTTTATTATCAAAATGGCGGATGCAACTTGGGTGTAATGACGTCAACTGGCGCTGCCGTCGGGCAGCGTCGGCGCAGGCGCACCGAACTACCAGTCGGCGGGCGGCCCGCTTGTATTTCATGGAAATTAGATAGGTAGGGCAGTTGCCTTGAAAAGCGAAATATTATTATTGATAATAATCTTATTAAAACATCAATAGCACTCCGAAACAATAATATAAGAAATTACGTTCCTTAAGGTAAGTAATTTCTATGAAAAGTCTTTGTTTGTTTGTATAGTTTTGTCAATTTATCACATTTCATTGCAATATTAATGTGTAGTAATTATCTACACTAGTAACAACTTTATTTTATTGTGTTTGTCTATTATTTAAGTTAGTAGAACTTCACGTTACGTTGTTATTTTGCTATCATGTTTATTCTGGCTATGTATTTGACTCAAAATCCTTAAATATTAATCATTTATAAGACAAAGAGAGTTATTTTCCAAACTAACGATGAAGAAATGACTTTCATTTGATAGAAACTGGTCTAATTTTAAATCGATGTGTTCAAAGTAAAATATAACACTACACTCGCATTACTAAAACCTTTTATAAGTAAATGAAAATGATTTTTATTACAATCAAATTACTTTTCAATATAGAATAATAAAAAATAATGATGAAAACAGAGTCCTTGTTCCCGAACGCAAACTTCGTAGGCGAGTGCTACGCCGTAGCAGTCTAGGTCCTTTGTTGGAATAAAACCATTTATAGGTCAAATTAGTGTTAGTTAATTGGTGTTTGCATTTGGTATACTAATTTTGTTTTAATTACTAAAACATGTTTATCTAATTTTTTAGATATTAATATAAAAATAACCCCAGCATTTCTTTAGTGAAGTCTACGATTATCTTAGCAAAAACTAACTTAGCAATGATATCTGCTTTCAATTTCGCCTTTAAGATTTATAATAATAAAACGAGATAAGTTTGTTATTCTTCAGTATTTTATAATAGTAAAGACACAATAGAAATACCTGCGACTAAAGTAAATGTTATGAAAACAAAGTTGCGTAAGGATTCCTTTTGCAAAAACTAAAGAACTTAATTACGAAATCAGCACTATGAATGATTAGTATTGCATGGTTGTAACAACTGACTATAGCTCCTGAAATACCCAATAGTATTATGAAAGATAATAAGCTAACATTATTCCTCATATGATTCCTATACCAAAGGTTCAGGAAAAAGGGACGATGCAAAATTTTATTGTAATCGGAAATATAATTCGCAGTCTGCATATTTATGTTTTTTCAAGACAAGAGAATTAATCAGAGACGGGACCGCGACACCTTTCCTAATATAGTCTGTGGGTGCAATCCAACGCTAGCCGTTATAAATCCTGGGTCTGTGATTACGGTCTAATTAATATAATCATTTTTGAGATCGTACCCAATTTATGGATCCAGTTTTTGCTAAAGATTTTTTGATTGATATCACTTCACATCTTTAAAAGATTTTATGCAGTTTTGTACAAAAATATGGCATATTAAATAAATCAATGTATAAACCATCAAAAATATGTGAATGTACGTCATTCTTTGCCATTCACGTTTACTGTGAGTCAAATAGCTGTTGACTAGGGGATTTCTCAAAGTGAAGGTTTTAGGGATAAAAACATGGAAATTCTGAAAAGCAACGTTGTTATGAATTTTAATGACTCACTTATTTACGTCTAGAACGACTAATCAATTAATTAAAACCCTATTTAACCCTGCAAATGCTTATGTGGAAACAGCGTTACCGACTTTGACTTGACTACCTACCTATTTCACGTTTTTAAATTAAATCAGACAAACTGGATAAAAATCAGCCTCATTCTGTAGGCATCACAAACAAGTCGAGACAAGTTCGTTGTTATTTGAGATATTAATAATATGGATGACCTCTAAAACGAAAGCTGCAGGGTGAGTCCGGGTCTATGTGTGACTCATTTCTGCCAACCAGTCTCAACTTCGAAATATAAATAGATCCATAATTTTCCTGGTATTTATCTGTTTAATTATTACCTCTATTTCATAACTGTCGTCAGGTCAGTGCTTTGCAGAATAAGGTCGACTGCTGATTAATATATTTTATGCAGTTCACTTCCGAGTACACCTTATTAATTGCAGTGGTCTCTGATTTATTTCTAGTGATTTGATTTTTCTAATCATATGACCTTTCATATGATTTGTGACTAACAAAATAAATACTTATGAAGTGTTTGATTCTTACTTATTGTCATTGATTGCACCTTCCATCCATGTTCTAAAATGGCCTGAAGAAACCAATATGTAAAACTATTTTAATGAGCTTTTTCGATAACTGACTACCTGAAAAAACTAATTCCTCGTATCGACGGTCAGTACAAAAAATATATTCAAAAACATTTTAAAATGTGAGTAGACGGTTAAAACTTAAGTGTATTTCAAATAATATTTCGCTACTTATCATTTACACAGCGAATGTCTTCGGCGAGTGCGGCGCAGGATATGAGTCAGGTGTCATTGACCCGGCCACACCGCGTCATCACAATACCTAGCCGGCCGCCATTATACTTTACGCCAGTTTTTATCATCTCGCCGCTCAGTTGACCCTCGCTCGTTTCATTTGAGAACGTTGAATGATGCCGATCGACATCTTATTGACATTTAACTACGATTTGATTTTGGATCGTTGAAGAGCGGCGCATGAACTTGATGGAGTAGTAATGTTCTCGATCTGTTTCAATTTATCTCAGTACCTATCTGAATGCATGTAGAATAAGCTCATGCTTCTTAAATTCTGCAACACATATATCTCTCTCACCCTCTTTTAATTTGATCGGAGTTTGCTTAACAAAGAGTTTTAACCGGTCAGTTACCGTAATTACAGACACAATTAAAAAACGATTGTTCACATACCAAATGTGGTATCTCAGGGACTTAGAGGGTTAAATTCTGGATAAGCTTGCTGATTAATCGACAGCAATTCATAGTTTAGCGCCAATTTGCATGGTCTAAGGTTTTACGTGTCAATAGATTGAGGAAATCTTCAGTATTGTAATTTAATATTGTGATTTAACCACGCAACGTAGACATCGATGGTGCCACTAATTTAGTTTAACATTATTATTTATCGCTAGAAGTTGCCTCAATTTAATTAATGAATATTTATTGTGCGTGCATCCGGGAATTATGAATCATAGGCTCCAACAAAGCCGCATCGCAAAGCTGGCTAGAAATATTTATCACTTCGGTTCTATTAGTGATTGTTGAAGGCAATGTGGGCCACTCATTTGCAAATAATATACTACAAATTTGCTATTAATATTCCTAAAGCCAAGATGGACGTATTTTATAATGACAGCGTCATGTGTGTGTTAAGATAATAATGTTCATGGGGCATTTAGTTTAATAGTTAAATGTTAATGTAAATTTTCCGCATCTTATTATTACTTCCATAGCTTCCTGTTAGTTTCTAACATTTATTATGCTAATAAAGGGTTCCTAAATATTAGTATAGTTAAATAAAGACCAAGAAAATGTAAGACAGGAAGATATCTTATATAAATAGGCGTGTGTGGGAGGTTTGTGTCAACATTTCTGGAAACAATTCGCTTTGTGACGCGCGGGCGCTGCGAGGCGTGGAATCGTTAACCCTGCGGTTGCTCGCCCTATTCCTTCCCAGAATTCGGCATAACCTCGCGCGTCCATGTCCTTCCGTCCGTCGTCTCTACATTATTATTCAAAGCATGGACGACTTAATAGCATTGTGCTCGTTCTAAAGGGCTCCTACCTACTGTACATTCAGTTCTGTCTTCGTTCGCCATTGATGGCTGATGTCATGCCCCACAAACGTGCCATTTGTTTATATTGGCGCCTTTCTGCATTCTCACCCAGTTGCAACCTTAAGCAAGGTCAGGATAAGAATCGGTACTAAGAAATCAATTTTCAGCAGGTAATCTGAAACAAAGAAATGTATTCATTAATTTACTGAAAGTATAGTGTAAAGTATGGTTTAAAAATCTTTCAATCATTGTTTTATTAACACCTTGAGAAAAATAACTTAAAATAAAAGAAAACTTTCAGATTATCCAAAACTGTAACGTTAGATGCTTTCAATGGTGGGTTTGCCACTGTAAGTGACGTATTGTATTGTACTGTAAGGCCCTTAACACGGAACGGTTTCATTTCAGTAAAGCGCGGCGTACAACACGCGCCGTAGAAAAAACGTGTTGGTGTCCAAGCTTCCACAGCGATACGTACAACACTGACGACTGTGTTTCCACACGGCGAATAAACCATAGTTTTTCACGACAAGGAAAATTTGTGTGTAGGCCTATTCCTATGTTCACTGCAGTGAAGAACGTTAGGTTAGGTACTATAAATAAACTAACAGTAGTCTCTCAGGTAACAACCACGTTGCTATTCATACATTAATTCTAAATCTACGAAATCATTAAAAAAGTAAATGCGTAGCAACAATAGCAACCGTGAATTGTTCAAAGAGTTGAATAAAGAGATTACTTATTTTCGGAGTTGTATGTTTTGTTTAGAGTTTTAATTAGACAATAACTATTCCACAATTAATGTTTCCTTATGAATAATTCGTACGTCTTCGGGGAAGCGAGTGGTGAAGAGTCGCGGGCGGCGCGGCGGCGTTGGCGGCGAGGTGGCGCGCGCGCAGTCAACCATGTGTGAATTTAACTATACACACATAGCCCAATAACTGCATGATGTCACCTGTACATTACATGTGACTCAAGCATATGTTTTCCTTTCTGGGTTTCTAAAAGTGCAAAATAATTTACGGAATGAAAACCGCATCAAAAACATAAATGTGAAATGAGAGCCAAGTTCAATATTATAATATATGTCTTGTTTGTTGACTTCAACGACAAAAGAAGTGAGATCTACATGGGTGCCAAGTTCAATGGTCAGTCCTGACTTGGCTAGCTCTCATATACATATAATATATATATATAAAGTAGTATGGTAAAATAAGGGCTCTTATTTATCTTGCATTGTAACAAAAAGTAAGTTTCATTTTATATCACTTCGAAAAGTTCTCATAATTTGTACGTATATTTTTATTTAAGTATGTTTAATCTGTGTACTTCTGTAAGTGACAAATTCATCATACTAGTAGACATAAGTATAAATTCTTTTTTGTAATATGTTATTTGTGAATAAGTCGTTGGAGTGCCTTATCTAAATAAATTTAAGAAACTTTAATTAAATATAGTGGTGTTGAAACTAAATGCATAGACTTTGTCCTTGTGGTAGGTAATTATTATAGTATCGTATGACACCTACTTCGCTATTCTGTACGCCAAGCACGCACTTCAGAACAATAATTTGGTGAAAAACTGTTTCATCAATAGTCAACTATGTATCCTTTTCATTCAAATTCGGAGATAAAATATCAAACAGGTATTTTATTTTTTGACTGTAATGAAAACGCATGTCAGGTAAGTTGTGAGGATTATTTTCATACAGCATTTTATTGCGTCCATTAGTTTAAAAAAAAAACACGGCTTGTTGCCCCGAAGGGTTGGGCAGAGTTGTACCTTATAGCACACCCACATTTCACCAGCTATGTTTAAGTCTCGTGTAATAGGCGGCGAGCCTATTGCCACAAATCCAGACTTCGGACTGATACTGAGAAAAAGAAGTAGGTTGGTATTGGGATTTTAAGTGACAGCAATATAAAAGATTTTAAAATTGACTCGGATCACAGTCCTCTAAAATCTGTAAATTAGTAGTAAAATATTTTGTGCTTTAATTAGAATAAAACTGAAATAACGTTATTTAATCAAACGCACGAATCTTTCAAATTAGTAAAGAAATACGATTTTCTGATAAATTTATTGGAAATAAAAACAGTAATAATCAGTGAGATAATCTTCACCATCAAGGCTTTTTACTTGACGTAATGTTTCTAAGAATATGTTAGGTAAGTAGAATTATTTTCAATGACTGTTTACTAACGATTGAGTCACCATGACCACAGGATTAGGCTGGATTGTGGCATACATTTCAATGACATATTGGAGCTCATTAAGGTGAAAATGGCACCAATAACTGATAAGTTGTGTGGTAATTGGATGTCATGGTATGGTCACGTGATACGGAGGAATGAGGAAAATGTCGTGAGGAAAGTATTGAGTATAAATGTCGATGGCGATAACAATCTGCTTAAACCATGGTCAGACCTGCTATCTTGTATGGTTCAGAATGTTGGGCCACAAAAGGGATGAATGAAAAGCAATTACATGCAGCTGAGATGAGAATGTTAAGAGGGATGTGTGGTGTTGTGTTACACGAATGGATAGAATTAGAAAAGAGTACATAAGAGGAAGTCTGAAAGTGGCACCAATAACTGCAAAGTTGTGCGGGAATCGGTTGTCATGGTATGGTCACTTGATACGGAGGAATGAGGAAAATGTCGTGGGGAAAGTATTGAGTCTGAATGTCGATGGCTTTAAGAGTAGAGGGAGACCAAAGAAACGATGGATGGAATGTGTGAATTATGATATGGATAGAAAGTAGTAGTAGTCACCCCGACTACTGAGAAGGCGACTAATAGAGAAGTTTGGAAGAAAAATACATGTTACGCCAACCCAAATAAATTGGGATAAGAGCAGGAGAATGATGATGATTGGACCTCATTGAGGGTCAAAATGGGGGAGCAATTATTTGTAGATCACGGCCATTTTGGAATTATTGAATAACGTCCGTGAATGTGTCTCTATCTATAAGCATCATCGTCATCATTTCAGTCAGAAAACGTTTACTGCTGGACATAGGCCTCCCCCAAGCACCATCACTTCGACCCAGTTTGTGCTTCTCACATCCAGCGGGTTCCTGCGGCCTTCATCAGGTCGTCTCTTGGCTCTAGAATCCCCGCAGTTTATTTCAATCACATCTTACGTTACTAGCTTCATACCAGAAAGGCAAACACTAGGTTAGATCAAGGTAGGCATGAAATACGCATGTTTACATAAGCATATTACGTAATTTCTCAGTTCCAAAGCGTACGTTCATTCGCATCTATATTTATATTTCAAGATATGCATTGATTTACATGAAAGTACAAAATAATGGCAAAATAACAAATACACGCTTTAAAACCAACATTGATAAAAAGATTGTTAAATATTATGGCAACGGCAAATCGTTAGGTAGCCGCCTACGTGGTACCTAACCCTTTCCTATCGGGTTTATGATCTGCGTGGGCGAAAGTAACTGATACGTTTTCGTTTTATTGCAAAAAACATATGGAAAGGTATTCGTTAACTATATCACCTTCAATCAGTAGACTGCAGCCTTTTTCAGCGCAAAAGCTTCACGATTATTGCCAAATACTTCACTCCAAAATTGGTATAATTTATGGTTTGAAATTTGTGAGAATTTTGTGAATGTGAACACGCAATCAAACAATGAGCAGAATAAATCTCTATCATTAGCACGATTTCCCGACACACAACCATTTTTCTATAATAAAAGTGTAAGAATCACCTCCAGCCTCCAGGCCTACGCGTTTATTTCGAATGATGATGACTGTTTGATGTTAGCGCGGTTGAATGGCAGCGCAGGCGCACACCTACGGGCTAGCTAGCACACACGTGTAGCTTTGTGTTTGTGTATACGAAACTACGTCTGTGTGGGTTATCGTTATGTCAACGAGCCGATAATGTCGTGGACTCGTGTCACGAGTTACGTCAACGTCAGCTGGGCTGTGGGCCGCTGTTGGACGAAAGGCCAGAAAAAGAATGCCGGCTATCTTAGGCTTATCTAAAGAAATGACAATTAATCAGGTATTTTGGAATTTAAAAAGTCCTTGATATAATTGTAATGGTATCAGTAGGCGAAATTCTGTTTGATGTAGAGCAGATAAGGCGTTAACAGAAAGCACTTGGTTTTTATCAGGCGCTACGCTAAGACCTTTCTATATCAGTGGACGTGATAGACTTATCTGACGGATTATCATAAATAAATGGCGACTTGCTGGTCATTTCTTGGATCCCCTGCATAAAGACATTAGGCTCTATCATGAGTGTTCTTGAGATTTGATGGTGCACGTTTTTGCTTTCACTGCTTTTGAAAAACAAAATGCAAACCATGTCATCTACCATGGAACTTTCCGTATCTCTTCCAATCGCAGCCCACCTTCGTATGAATGACGTACGATGACAAAAATACAAGATAACACAACGGTTATCGTTACATCACGCTCAGCTGTTAAACTAGTTCGGCGCAGCATTCCTGAGGGAACGCCAGCGCCGGCGGCAGCGAGCCATCGACCACATAAAAAGATAATTACTTTAAATGCACGCACACTGTTGCATAACTAAGCATTCATTTATTCTGTTATCTTATTAAGATCGATTTGCAGTAGCCCGGTATTAATTACCGTCTTTTTATGAGTGAAGAGTGGCTTTGTAAAATAAATGTATGAATCCCAGTTTAAGAAAAGTTTAGCCTGAAGTTGGAGTTTCTAAGCAATTTGACGTAACTATTCAAGTTAAGAAAGTAAGACTTGTAATGTAATAACTTCTAACGACTTGAGATGATGTAACTGAGTGTGAAGACAGTCGTCACTCAAAATGTTTGACAAAGGCGTCCATTTCGGAACGTAGTTATGACGTGTGTTATGGTCAACAAATCCAATAATGAGGAGGACCATACTTGGTAGACCATTTGGAACGATTAGACATAACGTGACATTATCAATGGACAATCTGTGGGAAAGTATTTTATTGCGGTGCCTGGCATTTGAATGGATGATCGCCATCAGCTATTCAAAAAAAAAATACTGAGCACTATTATGTATGCAGTTTAAATCGATTATTTTATTTAGCATCGATCGTGAAATAAATAATTCATTTAACGACTCCAATACTCGTGTTTCTATTCGCGAATGAAAGACGATTCTATTGTGATTGTATTGTTTAAACCTTGATTTTCAATCCAACATGATTAAAAATTAATTGAATTGTCTTTAGCAGCAAACTTTTTAGTTAACATTTTTATTCGGACAGAAGGACCAACTTGAAAATGGCCACATATCCTAAAACTACACTAGGCAGTTTTTTGTACTATTAACCACGGCTGTGCATTGACGTCACAGTTGACAAATAATAGTTCGTGTCATTACCTATATTAGCTACAGTGTGTGCATCGCTCAATAACAGATCACCTATACTGACAGACTATAACGTAAAAGATAAATTATTTTGGCAAGCCAGCTAAAAGTTAGCAGCCAGTAATTTTAAGGTAAATCAAGAGAAGGCCTTTGCCCAGTAAAAGAGAGTTAAAGACAAACATCAATCAAGAATGAACTCTGTGTCCCTTACCAACCACAACAAGACTTGGATGATGTAATTTTGTCTGGATGGCAACAGCGTCACTCACTGGAGCGAAAGAGCCACTACGGTCACTAACCCCAAACTTCATCAGTAGAGACATGTGTCCAGCTGTGGCCTATGAGTAGATAGAAAGAGAGGACTGAGTCTTGTGTCCAGTAGGTAGTAGTAGCCTCTGAGCAGATAGCACGAGCGTACTGTATGATATGTTGTTTATATTTGTCGGTGTCATGTCAGTAGGTGGGAGTTAGTTGGCGCCTCTCCGTACACACTCTAATGTAATTTGGGAACACTCAATGCTAGTCTATTATTGTCATTCGCGTGTTATAATAATGTTGTTTACGACACCATTTCGCTGACTTTATGATTAAATTGCTTCTTTAGTTGTGTTTGTTTTTAGATTGTATGATGCACGCTGCCGAATTATTGTCCACGTTCTAAATGGTGTGATACTTACAGTATTTGTGATGAATAATATGTCCTTTATGGCTAATGTACATTTTATATTCATAATAGTGTACGAATAAGATTCGAGTTGAAGTGACCATGTACGTGTGACATGTAGCTTGTTGTCAAGCCAAGGAAATGAGGATTGGTTTGACAACAAGTTGAGACAAGTCCGTACGATGACAAACTTGTTGGACAAATTTAGGCTACCGGACAGACGTTAACGGAAGAAGTAGATAATACACTAACAGATATAAATTGTACAACAATGGTGAGTTTAAACTTAGATTTACGTGAAATATTCTAGGTTGATGACAATTAGACACGGAAGTGTGAAATAGAATGACCTCATGCGAACACGTTACATCATGAATGGATAATTCATAGCCATGATAATGGTAATGTGCACTACACTCTGACATCATAGCTAGGATTCCAAGTTTTGTCATCGACCTTACACAACACTTCAATATTTAGAAACTGTTCTGTATACTCAATTGTGAAATGACTAATATGTACAGTCACGAGTAATAATATGTATACACATAGCCAAATTCAAAAGCGATTTTCTCTTTAAATAAGGATTGCAACTTTGAGATAAGGCCTATTTCGTGATAGTGTGGGTTCCAAAATACTATGTTCGTAATAAAATAAAATTACAATAAGTACAGTAGAAGAAAATCCCTTTTAAAAGTTACTAAGTGTAAAAATATTCGTGCTCGTGACTGTATTATAAAAGAGAATCCGGAATTTTTATTTACAGAATAAAACAAGCTTTAAAAACTCCTAAGTTTGCTGTTTCGCATTCGATTCAATTTTAATGTCCTAATCAAGATATTCTTGACGCCTCTTCGTTACAGTTCGTTAACTGATTAGATAGGTTGAGCGAACCACGTTGTATTTATAGTGTTCTGTACTGACGTCGGGAAAACAAAGAAATAAATGATCTCGGAGCCCGTCTGTCTTGGCAAGCGTCGAGACGTACCGAAACATTAAATTGATTACAAAACCAAAGCAGGAGTCTAGATTCTAGGCATTTCAACCGTTTATTTAGGTGGATAGTTCCCGCTTTTGTTGAGAAGAAGAAAGAAATGTCGCAGATTATTAAATTGAAGCACGTTTTGTTGCAGTACTCAGCTTTGGCTTATCTTTCAAAGATCGACTTCAGCTTGACAGGTTTGTAATAAGTTCGATGTTCAATAATATTGAAAAGCGACAACTATTTAGCGAATAACCTAGAAACGACGGAACGTAAATAAATAAATAAAAACGAATAAAAATAAATTTCTATTCCAAGACGTGGAATGCTGAGCTGATAAATTGCACCAAACTATTTCGTGTTGTTTTATTTGCTCTACATTTTAATAAAGTGAATGCCAAAACTGTAATCAAAACAAGCAGCATCAGGTATGATGATAGGTTGATAAAATACCGGTATGCGTAATTTAGAAAGTCCCTGGAATCGCGCCAACGTGATCCGGAAACTTATAGGCGTAACGGCTGTTTGTATTGAAAATTTTTCTACATTCCGTTCTAAATATATGAGTGACGATACTGATAGTCGTTTGCCAGTGACGTGCGCTGACGCAGCACTGCCCACGTCAGCACTACTGAATCACGCGCCGCCTCCCGCGCTAAACGCCGCGTGCCTGTCGACATTAACCCATAATATGCTTCCTTCTTTACAGTATTTTCTAGAAAACTGCGATAACATGATCTATTTAGGAAAGGATGACTCCAAAAGAACTGTGGTCGTTTTCAAAAACTTATTTACATCTTCCCAAAAAAGATTTCTAGAGAGTCATCTTCTTTTCGAAGTCGATGGATTTATATATTGTGTTTAATACGGTGAGCTCTGTAGGTAGCCACGCCAATTGCGGTACCAGTCAGGTTAGTTGAGCTCCTCAGCAGTGCAGGAGTATGGACACTTTAGATATTCCAATAGATGGGGTGTGACTTATCCAAGAGCACCGCATTCTCAAAGGGTATTCTAGAGCGTAGAGCACATCGTGGTCACGAGGTCTGTTATTGTTGGTATGATATTTTACTCATTGGCAGTCATCTAAGAAAAAAAAAATAGAATCAGCCAAACCCAGGGTATCTTAATCATCTTAGAGATTAGGTCCACGCCATAGTCCGACAAGAAGGTAATAAGAGTGATGGAAGTTTGGCTGTGACTTTAAATTGACTTGAAACAATAGATTTCCTTTTCAAAATAAATAAAATTCCTCTACCGGGTTCAATGTAACCTGCTTTGAACATTCCTTAATTATAAATTAGACACACAGAAAGTTGGCGTACTAAATATATTTTTACGTTCAACAAATAACACTGATAATTTAATGTAGCACACATACTCGTACATTGTCAAACTTGTTTGCAATTTGAATCCAAACTGCGCACTTTCGGCGAGTGCGGGGTGATATTGCGTAAAAACGAAACGCTTTGTCGTCGCCAACACGGTGTGGACGCTATTATTGAGTGTTACAATAACGCATTCGTTTTGGCAGATGGTAATACCAAATCTTTCATTATATCTATTATTAATGATGTTTAAACATTCTGCTCAACTGCCAGGCCCAAATAATTCTAGGCTATTAATTACTTGTTAGTGCCACAACTGAATTCATATCTGATTAAAATGTATTCTGTGTGGCCTTTCAAAATTAAGGAATTTTAAAGTGTAAGCTTATTTGAAATGAAGTTAATAGGAAAACTGTGTCAAATTACAAAGAATATTGAAAAGTTCTTGGAATTAAATCTAAACTGCAGACAAACTGATAGAACTACAGAAAACTCTTAATGCTCTATGCTAGAGTTTTACAACCAACTTTTAAGTTTCTCGTTACTTAGTGCGTCTATAAATAAAATATTATCAATAAATGCATCTCAATATCAACTTTAAAGTATAAATAATGCATTTTTTATGTATGCGATGCATCATCTCGTAGATCCGAGAGTTGCAATAAAGAACAAACAATATGCATGTTTTATATGTTTATTCTAGTGCATTAAATGCAACATAATCAGTTTGATATGTGGCCTAGCTGCCAACACATGAAATTAGCCAGGGAGTGTTTGTGCTCAAACCAGTTGATTATAAATAATTAGTATAATTTATGTATCCAACTGTATTCCGAGAATTAATTGTTAGGTTAATGTTGTTTATCGTGCGTCATTAAAAAATGTACACTGTCTTCTAAGGACAAAATTCGGTTTTGGTTGAAAGTTACTATTAACACGTTAACTAGTGACACTTCTTTTTTGGTTGTTCGCTGTTCACCCGGGTGGTTGTCCGCTGCTTAACCGGATTTGCCTGTGGCTACATCAATCATTTAAAGCCTCTAGCCTCTTCTAGCTAAAACGAACTTGTGACACTTTAAAAATAAGAGTATTCAAGTCTATTGGGGCAAGAGAATAGTGAAGAGACAAGCTTGAAAAAAATTGGGTTAACTTCAATGAAAACAAGTGTCAGAAATCATAACCCTCCTATGGCTTTGCCGTAGTCGAGTAACAACTACTCAAATTTAAACCCTTTTTCCATTTTGGAGGGGTCGCCAAATGAATAGTGGGTAAATAGAAACACAAGTTGAGTTTAGCCAAATAGTCAGATCATTCGCACACAAAACACAATCTAAGCACATCTAGTTAGTAACTCATCAGTAGGCACTGAACAAATTCCAAGGCTACGTGCGAAATCAAACATATTTTGCAGAATAAGTAAAAAGGAAAAACGCTGCGAAAACATGTTGTAAGTTGCTCGCATAGTTGCCTACTATAAAAATCAAGTATGTTTTCCTAATCCATACAGGTATGTCAGTATTATTTATACTGGTGATGTTAATTTTATATACCGAATATTAACTATATTAGAAAAAACGATTTGACATATATTGAATTCTTGTTACACGAAAAAATTTTGGAGGACCAGAAGCAGATATTAACAATGTTTTTTCCAACGGCTAATACCAAAATTTCCATGAAATAAGAAGAAAGTTTAATAATTATTACTTATAAATTATTTATTTTCGTGATATCTGAATATAAAATAGTGTTTTAAATGAAATAAAACTACTTAATCTGCTCAGCAGCAAATGTCAAGTCATAGATTCATAGGACATGTTTTTATTTCAAAAACAAAATCTAAACCGACGCCAAAAATATTATGATGCATTAGATATTCAATGTTATTAACTCTACATTCATTTATGTATGCCAACAGTGTGCGAGACACGTTCTAACGTGCAAAAGGCAAACGTTGGTCAAAGGTATCACAACCGGCTATGTGAGTCATCGTCGGGGGACCAGCCGCGACACCGCCAACCCTTCTACGGACAATATTGCTTTTTTTCACTGTTGCCATGTTCAATTCGAAATCTTTTTTACTTTAGTTTTATTTGTGGTTATGCGAAAAAGGGCTAACAGAATAATATAAGCTCTGGGTAGTGTAATTTATATGTAGAGTCTTTGTTATATGCATATATGCTTGGCTATATATCGGTTATATTTTGACATTTCTTTCTTAATTCTAATATTATTATTATCACAAAAAGTACCTGAAAGTGTTTGTTACGTTTTGTTAATAAACAATGGACACCTGAACTGAGGATTTCTTTGTTCTGGACAGATGAGTAATTGTTTGGCATTATGCGCCCGCGACAGGTCCCGACTTGAAGCTCGGAGGCAATCGGCCTCCTCCACGGGGACCTCGCGATAACCTCCGATGATTTATAAAAGTTATAGGTTTTTATTGCTTGCCCTGAAATAACCCGCCCATATGTTTGCGGCATTCAACAAATTATAGACCTTAGTGACATGAAGCTGATTAATTTTGGTTTCTTATTTATATTGGTTTTACATTATTATTTTGGTTACGGAGTGTAGAGTCATTTTTAATTTAAAAGTATTGCTGTACAGCATCATCTATTTGGTTCGATATGGACCTTTTATTTGCTAACTAGATAGAGAGCAGCAGTATTGATTGCTTAATTTTGAAAGAGTTAGTTGACTTTGCATCACATAATTATTTCAATATCGTTATTTCAACGTAATTAAGATTTGCAAATGGATCCTAGAGGAAAATTCTTTAATTGGTCATTTATATCTCTTTCCATATTCGGAATTAGTCAATAAATTGTCGTTATCAGTGACAATGTCGCAAAGTTCAGCGCTCGGATCGCGGCGCGGGCGCAATCGCGCTTGTGACGTCACGTGTATGATAGGTGCTTTATCGTTCACATGTTACACGCTCGATTGTTTCTGTGGAAAACTCATAGTTTTCACCCGAAGATCTTGAACTGTTCATATTGCATTTATTATAAGTACTTAGCGCTCAACCACAGCGAGATGTTGCACGATTTCTATGACCAATGTCGATCTATTTGATGCGGCGGCGTTGGCAAATACTGTTTAATCAATCATAATGATTTGTACTAAAACTCTTAAATGGTTTCTTTATTACATGAACGAATAATTCATTAGCAGCTATAATTTACTTGCCATTTAAGTCTTTTGAAGCAAGTTCATCATAGGCGACCTCAGCTATAGAGCGTCAATAAAATACCTAACTCATATGAGAGTCAAATTTCTTTCCACGATTCGTGGTCAAGCATACATATGTGAGTCAAATTACATTCATCGATAAACAGTCAGTGTTTGGCATCGTAAATAAAATAAACCGATAGAATTATGTATGACGGAAGACTCGCTTACGTCAGAGGAAGCGATTCTTTTAGTGGTTCCAGTAGGCGAGAGAGGCAGATAAAAAGAGAAGCGGAAATGCTCGTCGGTCTGTCAATGCGGCGACAATGTCGTGCTATTTGTGTTAAACGAGCGATTTATTTCAGTCGGTCGCGGCGTGAACGTCCGCGGTGGAATTTCGGCCGCGAGGAATCTGATTCCGTTAGCTTGCAGCGACCGAGGCCGAGAGAGCCATCGGCTCCGGCGCGGAGACGGCGGCTGTGCTTGCTGATAGGCTTAGATACCTGTTGCCAGGCGGCGCGGCGGCGGAGGCGCGAGGTGGCGCGGCCGCTGCAGCGAGCGACGCCACCGCCGGCGCGCCGACACCCCCTCTATGACAATGCCACTATTCGTGCACGAGGAAAATTCGAGATGCGGCTGACTCATCACCTCGTTCATCGACGCCGCCACGCTGCTCGTCTCGCTACATACACTTTCCATTCCGCAAAATTGGTGCTTATTTCGAAATTTTACTACCATTTTGCCAAACATCATTCTGACGTCAGATTTGCAGGTGTAAAATATTTTTTGCTTCTTACCTAAGGGGAGAGGGGGGTTCAGCATCCACACAGGTCATGTCGGCACAAGCACGGCGATCCGGCCGGTGTTCACTCACTGCATTGTGCACAGTAATATCCGATCGTAAATCACACTAAAACGACAGCGAAAAAGAGCTCGCGTGCCTGGTTGCGCGCGCGCACGAACGTTGTCCAGCCTTGCGCGCGCTCACGGAACTGACTGCGCCGGCGCTCCATTTGGGTCACTGTCATACGGTGGTGGGTGGTGGGGGACACACGTTCGCCAGTTCGCCTCTGAAAAATTACCGTCTCGCGAATATGTTTCATCGACGCGGGCGTTTTCCCTCCGAGTTGTGCACCAATCGCTCGTGGTGGTACCACCACTAGCCGCTCACTCTTTTCGGCGCGCAACTTTATGAACTTGCGACTTCATCGTCCGAATATCTATCTTCAACTGATGAATATCCCCACACCTGTGAACTGGCTCTCGTTTGCCACAACCACTGGTCATTGCGTCTGTTGTAAAAATTTAATTAAATTTTTGTATCTCATCGCCTCTACGGCCGCCGGAACCGCTTTCTATGACATTTAACGGTGTTAACTAGTAAAGCTAAAGCTTAATTTTATTTCCATTCTTGACGGCAATTACTCTTGGGTCTGTTGAGTATAAACATTTTTTACATTAATTAAAGCGAACAATTATAATAAAAGAATGAAATCTTTTGGAATGTGGATTTGAAGAGTTTTAATGTTACTACAACGAATTTGGTGCTTTCAGAGTTGAAAAATATTATTATTGCTCATTTTGTTCAAAAAAAGAAAATATAGCACACAAACTTACAATGTTTAATGTGAAATGCCCGTTCCTATCAGCACAAGGCGATTTCTTATAGACATCCATTGGATAAACTAAAAGAAGAAACAGATATTTGGTGGCGCAAATTGGGCGGCCTATCTGGGCTAAACTTTACAGTATAAATAAATAATAAATATCTTAGGATAACCAACACAACGTTATCTGATCCCAAAATAGGCAGAGCCTGTACTATGGCAACCAGACAACTGATAAACATACTTATATATTTCTAAATACATACATATTATAGATAAATTACACCCAGACACAGAACAAATAATTGTGCTCATCACACAAAGATTTATCCTGGGTGGGAATCCAACCCACGACCTCAGTCTTAGCAGTCACGGTCACTAACCACTAGACTAACAGGCCAGTCAAAGAGACAGACTTCATTCATTGTTTAAAACCCAAGCCAAGTTGTATTATTTTTATTCTACTGTTCTTTATTCCTTTAACATTAATAAAACTTTTAAAATGGTTCGGGATATCAAAATCAAATTCCAACAAATCTTACGACCTCTTATAATGAATGAAATAACCATAACCGAACTGGTTGTGGAAAGAATAATTGTCCATTCTCATTCATAAATCTGGCGCCAAAGCGTCTACGTTGTCTATGGCCGTCGAAGTCGCTGGCTAGAGAAAGTAACTGACCAAGCACTCAATCAAAATGAGGTAGGTACCTACAAGCTTAGAATGCAGACCTATGGATAAAGATACCATTCCATTTCGATATGTGAGTTTCGTTTGAAAGTGTATTTCATATCACAATAACAACAAAATAATAATTCAGTGTAACTAACTAGGAATCAAACTACATATCTCTAAACTTTGCGTTTCTTAAAGTCTTCCCTTTGATAATATAATCTTTTTTCATTTGTTAAGTTTTTTTTTTTAAATTTAAGTCTTTTAAGTTCTAATAAATAAATTCTATTAATATAATGCTTACTTGTTTAGTGGATTCTCCAAATAGATGACTGAAATTTTGACCAACCATATGGCTTTAGGTGTAAAGAGTCTGGATGTCTGCCGGGGTCGCGTGATTGTTCGAAAGAGATACCGTGACCCTGGCACAAGGGCAACTGATGGAACACGGGTGGGTTTTAGTCAGTAAAAGTCTGACACGCCCTCCCGCTCCGCCCAGAGCGGGAGAAGTCATTTGATGATTTCCCATCCAAAAAAAAAAAGAGTCTACATGTAAAGAGGACGTTACATGTAGGGAAAATATTTTGACCTGAACAAAATTTTGAACCTTTTCCATTGATTGAAATAAGTAGTCTTCTGAAAAATGTTTCATACGCGATGGTTAGACCTTTTTCTACTAGATAGACAATATAGCTTCTAAATACCAAACACTAAGTTTTAACAACATGTAATAAATGGCGTTGGTTTAAACCAATTTGGAGATATTAAAAACATAAATATGAATATAAAAAAAATTGTTTCACCTTCATTAATTTATCGATGAATGTATAAATTATATTTTACAATAATAAAATCAGAGCCTTTTCCCCTGATATGTTTCAAATATTATTTTTAGTATTAAAAATCATTTACGAGAAAGGCCAATCATACTTTTTACACGCATTTTTACTATCAATTTTGACATGCAGACAGCGTTTTAAAATCTTGGCCATCTAAGTAATAGAATTCAATAATAACAAACAGTTTAACTGAGATTAAATTTTATTGGAATTTAATTAAAGTGTAACCAGATTGTCGCCTAAGTTAAGTGGTGTTTGGTTAATTTACATTAGTAATGAAGGCTCGCCCATTGATGCGGTGGCATAACAAATGACTGCACGACACCGAGCACACGCCCAGGCCATCATAAGGCTTAGTACCTGTTCCTACCACATGCCGGTTTGACGTAACAGGGCTGACACTCGCCAAGTCTGGATAAGATGTCAATGTCAAATGAATTAAAGAAAGAAAATTACAAAGTGGACCAATTTTTTGACAGAAGATACGATAATGGTTCTTCTGCCGTTTCTGAATAAAATTAGTTTAATTAATTACAATGCAGTTGAAATAAATAAGGATAATAGTTAGGATACAAGTACCAATGTGATATACAAAAATCTATGTATTTAAGTTTTGCAGAAACAAATGCAACGGGACCGAACTACTGTCTGATTTTCATTGGTCCTTTATTATATTTAACATAGAATAATATCAATGCAGTTGAAATAAATAAGAATGAAATTTAGCATACGAGTTCAAATATCGTTATTTATATATACACTTTACTATCCTTATTTTCAGTTTAAACACAGAAGAATTCAATATACTCTTTGCTGGCAATCCTCTGGTCCTGGCAGCCAGTACCAAAAAAGTAAATGTATAATAGTATGAAAAAAGGAAGAGATATGATGATGAAGAACGGAGTTTCAAAGAAACTAGAAACATAGCTAACCAGTTAGACAATATTTTGTGTGTCCATAAAAGATGACCAACAGACCAACTGTCTACTAAAAGCTCACAAGAGCCAGTCTCAAAATAATCATAAATGTTTAAAGTATAGAAAATTCAATTTCACACAAGCACCAGCCCTAGGATGGTCAGTCATTGCACATTGACCGCATTCTCTAGTATGACACCATCTCATCAAAAACTACTGATTACTTATACGTGTGACTTTAATTTTAAAACGATTTAATGTGAACGCGCTCATTGAATTATTTATCTAAGGTTAAAACCACGCTCGTGTTGAGATTACAGATTTTTTAAGTGCTAATTTATAATGCGAGTATGATAACGTGTATTGTATGTTTTTGAATTGATTAATTTACTTATCGGAAAACGATTCTTACGAGAGAAGCACCAGGGTATCCAGCAAAATTTGGAATTGAAATTGGCCAAACTCAGAGCCAGACAATTGTAAAACAAAAAAAAAAAAACAAGAAAATTGAAATTTCGCGCCCTACTTTAGCACATCCGCGAATCCGTTTCGTGCAGATGCTAATCATTAATTAATTTGAAGCAACTTTTATAAATAAAGGGGTATATTTTAAGGCTTAATTATATTCAGATATATTAGAATGCACATACCAATGAATAATATAATTAATCAATTGTTTACGTGTCGGTATTCGACACAAAAAAATGTTTTAAAATAACATCACGATGTTTTAATTTCCCAGTCTTTATCTTATTTACATGGCTAGAATAACGATGAGTTCTTATTTTATTTTATTTAGAAGCTGCTCTCACATTTGTGTAGTTTTATTATGATGCTAGGAGAAACTTCATAGAAGTTGGTTGGAAGTAGGTATTTTATAAATGATTCGACATAATGTCATCATGATGATAAAGCTTGTATTAAACTATTTCAACCACCTTCTGTCAATAATATTTTGTGTTCTGTTTGTATGCCATCAAAACAGAAAATAGCTTCTGTTACTTCTGCACTTCTGATAGCTTGATTCGTATCCAAGTCATATCATATGATAATTAAGTTAAGTAAGACACCACAAAAATGCCTATTCATCAAAAATTTTAGCGTAATGCACTGGCTATTGAGAATGTAGAACCCAGTAAGCTTTGAAAATAGAGGCTAATAGCAATAAATAAAGTCCAAAAAATTAAATTATATTATAATAACAAACAAAAAAAAAATGTTACAATTGTGCTACGTCGTAGCGCTACGAAAAACGCGTAGACCTAAAAATATTTCTTAAAACTTTTATAACACGTTGCGTTTTAAAATATGGCAAGTTAGTCGTTGACATATTGTCCGGTTGGATAACATAGCATGCAGTCATTGCATTATTGATGTTTCATGGCAATACATGAAATTCCTGCGTAGCAGCTGTAGCATGTGCGTAGCAGCTACGTAGTTATAATAAGGATCAGTTACTGCCGAATGTCTTGCATGTTTCAGGTTTGTTGTATGTTTTGGAATGGCTTATACCTAAGTAATGATATGCCTATCTTTTTTCTAACGAATTTGATGTCTGCGTAATGGGATTTTTTTTTCGTCAAAGTCCATCTGCTATTTTATCTTATCGTTCTCGAAATACATATTTTTAAGTCAATTTTTTAGCTATCTCATATTTAAAATTCTTTTGGTATTGATTTGTGATTTCCAACTCTCTGAATCACACGTCCGTATTACGCAAAAACGTTGGTAAAACAAAGATCTGGCACGTTCAACTTACGCTTCAGCAAACTATTCATGATTATTAAGCACCATACCTTAGCTTTCTCATCTTACCAATGTAATTACCTCAGTATTGCTAATAATAAGCTGCCTACAATATGGATGAATCATGGGGGCCAAAGTAGGTTTTAGTTAAGCAGAATTGAATTTCCAATCAGCGACTATTTATCATGGTAACCGGTTACGGACTCATCGAAAATATTTACTTTTGCGTCAATCCGGTTTCACACAGTTACAAAATAATCCTGCAGACAATGTCTATTAATTTTATTTATTATTGGCTGATCCGACAGACGCTGTCCTGTCCAAATCTTTCTTTTTACGAAAATTACGTGGACGGAGGAGTATGGCCGCTGTTAAAGTTTATATGGAGAAGGAGTGCATGCAGAAAGCAATTTATTATTATACTAGCTTTTGCCAGCGGCTTCGCCCGCGTGGAGATCGGAAAATATCCCGCGGGAACATACTACCGGGATAAAAAGTACCCTATGTGTTAATCTAGGTTATAAACTAACTGTGTTCCAAATTTAGTAGGATAGATATATACTGTTGAGGATTTTTTTGTAGATCTTTTGAAGACCATTATCTTTGTAATACATACTTTTTGTGTATGACCAACCTATGCGTGGATTAGAGCTCGAAAGCGCATTTTCATCCGATTTGCTTCAAATTTATCGTCACTGCTCAGCTCCTATGTGTTTTAGCATTATGTTATATAGTCTATAACCTGCCCAGGACTATGGACTACAATCGTACGAAGTTTGGTTAAAATCCCTTCAGTAGTTTTTGACCCATGCGTGCATATACAGACAGACAGACAGACAAAAAATTTACTGGTTGCATCTTTGGCATCAGTTTCGATCACCATTCATCCTCCAATATTATTTTTGAATGTATATTCAATGTACAGAATTGACCTCTCTACAGCTTTATTATTTAAAGTATAGATTATTATTGATGATAAAAATTTTAAATTAATTCTGGTCCGAATTTTGACCACTAGGTGACTACTAGTTTCAATTATACCAAGGGACCATACTACCCGGTAGTATAAAAGTATCGTATGTGTTAATCCAGGTTGTTCACAATCTGTGTGTCAATTTCATCCAAATCTGTTCAGCCACTTCGACGTGATTGTGAGAAGACGTTATAATATACTAGCTTCTGCCCCCGACTTCATCCGCGTCAAACTTTTGCTCCCCTGACCTTTCACGTCGCAAGGAATTGCCTGTCAGTTTTCGTCCATTTTTCGTGGCTGCTCCGCTCCTTTTAATCGTAGCGCGATGTTATATAGCCTATAGCCTTCCTTAATAAATAGGCTCCCCAACTCAAAGAATTTTTAAATTCGGACCAGTAATTCCCGACATTACCGCTTTCAACTAAACAAACTCTTCAGCTTTATAATATTAGTATAGAATTATTATATTCTTTCCTTTTTTCTTTTTGCTCGGCTCCTAAGGGTCTTAGCTTGATATTATAGCCTATAGCATTTCTCGATAAATAGGCAACCCAAAACTCAAAGAATTTTTCAATTCGAACCAGTAGTTCCTGAGATTACCGCGTTCAACCAAACAAACTCTTCATTTTTATAATATTAAGTATAGATTTATAGTAAGAAGCAGGGTTAATTATCGAGGAATGCTATAGGCTATAATATCAAGCTAGAACCCTTAGGAGCAGAGCAAAAAGAAAAAAGGAACGAATACGAAGAACTCGCACGAGCAGGCGATGCGATGCGATGGGGATAGGTCAGGGGAGCAAGAAAAATGACGCGGAGGAAATCGCGGGCAGAAGGTAGTTATATTTAATTCTCAACCATAATTTCCTTTCAGCATAGCAAATTCTGGCATTCGGTGGTTCAAAATGTAATTGTATTTGGATTTTTAACAAAAAAAATCATGAATAACCAGGTTTTTCCTGAATTGCGAAAAATATTAGGATTTTGAACATGAGATACATGAGTGACAAGATCAGATTACAAATAATCTGATTTTGTCTTTTAGGCGTCCTCGCTATGACGGCTAAATGCCAAGAAACAGAATTAACCTGTGTGTTATTTACAATATACTAGGATCACCAAAACTGGCGATTATTGTGATCATCACAATCGGCAAAGAAACTTAATAGCGTGTGTAACATTGTGTACAAAACTCAATGACTACGAGAACTTGTCAGTCCAGACACCCCGTCTTGTCAGTAGCGATCCATGTATGTCATCGTAGCGATCCATGTATGTCATCGGCTTTTTTATGGCTTTCTCTTATTTATTATACAAGTGATTAGGTAAACTTGAAATGAAATGATTATGAAGTGAAATGTTTATTTATGTAAGTAGATCTTTACACGTCAACATTTTGGTGATCAATATTTTAAAAACTACATATTGTTGGCATATGAGCTAGCTGACTGGTCTCTGAGAAGAAATACCGAAACGAGCTCAGAGGTCCTGGTCTCTTTTAAAGTTCAAACATTATATTCAATTAGAATTTTATATGAGCCTAACAATGCAGGGCCACGTCTGGAAGCGCCTTTTGAAAAAAGAGCCATTTCAGCTTCGAGTTGACCTGTCCCAACATACTGTATGTAGTATCAGTCATCGTGTAGCTCAACCCTATTTTAGGGAACTAAACGACCCGTCACAAGACGCTGCTAGATCTGTATGACATTTGCATAAGCCATATACAAAATAGTCAAAACAGCCTGACAGCTAGCCTGCATGGTACGCACATTCAGTCAATTTTCTCTTTGAACGTCACTAAAAATATTATCATGATTTTTAAAGTTATGTCACGGAAATCAGAGGGGTAATTTCGTAATACACCATCAGTAGGAATCGCTTTTATTTTGACAGTTCCACAATATCCATGGCGTGGTTTACGTTGCTAAGCGGAGAATGTTTTGAATATATGAAATAAAATTTGCAATAACCTACAAAATGATTCAAATTCTGGTTAAAAGTTTGTCACGCAATTAGGATGCCAGGTCTGACAATCATTTTTTTAACAACTTCAAAAAGAGGAGATTATAGACAAGTTTAATATATTGTCCTACGAGACTGGAGTCCTCTCGTAGCCGCTACGAGAAAACTGAATCGGCCTGTTTAAATAATGTGTGTACTTTATATGGAAAGTCCTTTGATCGTAGGCCTTGCAGACTGTAGACAATTTTCTATTTTATTAAGTACCTGGTACTTGTTGGCAGACTACACTGTTCTCCCATACCTATTAACACTGTAATTTGATACTATTGTAAAAGCCAATTATTTTTAAAAGAGTAACCGTGGAGTTTCTTGGCGGCTTTTCTCCATAGGAATCAACAATTTGGAACCATGCACCTAGCTTCTGACGTTTCATAGGTGCCCTTGTAGGTTTATGTGAAATATAAATATTTTGATTTAATTAGATTTGATCGTTATTAATTACAGGGTTTATTTAAACATTGCTCATGTACTGGGCAGTAGTAGGGGTTAAGAAGTTAAAAATATTTCCTGAAAGCAGGTTTAGAATTTTTTTGCCTGGTTTTTGGAAATGGAAGCTAACTATTGTTAAGGATTTTAAACAGTCAGCAGACTTCTCCAGAATTACTGATATGTTTTATTCCACACTATGATCTCTGAATAAGCACTCAACACTTTGAAATGAACTTCAACCGTTTAAAACCTTTCTTCACGATATGAAAGTTCTAAACAGCACGTGATACACAGCGAGAGGTGAGCGTATATCGCCGTCCATCGCAGACATAACTGAAACTCTAGCGGTACTCAATTTATTACACGTTTCATATCGCTAACAACGTTCTCTTGCTTCAAACATCGTGAACAATCCGATACTTATCTCTTTAATAACGAGAGCGAATTCTCTATTATTAAAGTGATTAACTTGGAATTTTCATTTTGTAACTCATATGACTTCAACAGACCGGGGATGCATAGCACAAAAGGGAGAAGGCCTTTAGTCAGCAGTGGGTGGAACGAGGCTGACTATGATGAGGTTACATGTGAGGGTAAGGGTTTGTGGTAGACTTCTTTTGTTTGAGGGTTGTGTTAAAGAGATATATTAAAATCTTTAACCGAGGACTCTACATTGGTCATTTAGGTAAGTGCATTCCATCTCCAAATGTAGAGCTGCTCGACACCTAATAATATTCTACTACATTTGGTTATGGCAGTTCATTTTCCTTGTATTTGGAATTTATGCTGTCCGTGACTTCCTTGGCGGTCTTCCTCATAGCTAAAACTCATATATGATTTGATGGACTTGTCACCAAATGTTAGCTAGTAGTTTTCGGTATTATGTTTAATAGGTACTACCTATATCAAGAATATCTTAAATGTAGTATGATTCAACAGCTAAAATATGTAGATTGGTAGGTATGACTAGGTAAGTGATTTGAAAGCCAAAGTGGAATGCATCTAATCTTGGTGCCAAGTTTACTTTGATGACTGACTGATATTTATGTCCATTGTTTTGGTTTCCTGCCTTTGACAGACGAGAAAGATCAGACAAGGAAAATATAGCAATTAATAAAATATCCAAGCGACTACTTGGGGAGCTATCTTGATAATAAAACGCACTTTATGCTTAAATAAAACCTAATCGCTTACTTAAGTAACTACAGCGAAGATATGATAAAGACAAGGTAATGAAAAACTTACAACAACAACTTACTTGAACAAAGACAGCTCACCAAAACTCTTGCGCATCAATGTTCCAAAGAGGCAGAATGAACAGTTCTAAGAGCTTGACTTCACAGTTCTCAATAGAACAACGCGTGAACAGATAAGAAAAAAAAAACGTCCAGACAAATATAAGTATCACGACTCACGATATTATGATGAATGCTTGTTCGGTGGAGCAAGTCATTGACGTGACTACACCAGTGTTTGGCAACACATTAAGAATGACGCGGGCATGACCTGATTGAAAAAAAAGCGCGGCAAAATCATGGCTGGCTGGGCGGGGCGCGGGGCGGGACAGGGCGTAGCGCCCTTGGCACCGCCCCCTGAGTCACCGGCATCGGGTGCGCCCGCGCAACAAACAAACGATACTCGCTATGAACAACATTATAGCAGCAGCGAAATAGATCAACACTTCTCTTCGCTTGTTCACTTGTTCACTTGTTATCTTGAATATTTTATGGGATTAACATCGGAGAGCGAATCTTTGTTCGTGTATTTTTACTTGTTTTGATTTCTAAAGGATGCCCTAATCTTATCGAACAGAATTGCTGTAATATAAGGAAAATACAACGTGATGTCTAACAAATTTTTGTTAGACATCATTCTTTAGGATACCTACTTCCTGGATTGATAAAGAACTGGTCAACTAGAATTAGTATAATCTAATGCTAAGTAGAGTTATCATAGATAGCTTGATACTTTGAGGCATGTTTTAGTATTGATGTTATTGTACTAGCTCCTTGTATGCTTCATGAAAACTCATTTTATATAATTTACGACGTTAACGTATCTGGCTCACTGCTCAACAAAACTATTTAACGTGGGTGCAGCAGTCAACCAAAATATGCGACAAAGTGGACAGAGCCAAATAAAATAATCTTTTGGTGTACAATCAATATATCGGCGTACCTATGACTCACACCTGCCCACAAATCTGGTTTCACAGCATCCGTGTGTTGTTTTTTACATTTCCGACCGTGACATTATTTCGTTTATCGATGTTCATTGATCATTCGGGATTGAGGTCTGAGACTATGTAGTAAGAGAAAACAGCAATGTACTACAAAGATTGCGTCGGTATTTATGTAACAGTGAAGTGGTGAATGATCGTATGATTACAAGGTGTCACGTAAGAACTACGGATATTTCGAAGGAGGATCTAATTTTGACTGTGTGGCCTTGTTTAGATGTTGGTCATAAGTTTTTGAAGTAATAAAACATAACATCACGCCTGAAATAACATAATATCAGGCCTTATTGCCCCGAGGGGTTGGATAGAGGCGTACCTAGTGTACTTAGTACCCATACTTCGCCAGTTATATCTAAGAACCATGTAATAGGGGGCCTATTGGCACCAACCAGGCACAAATCCAGACTCCGTGCTGCTATTGAGAATGTCCAGATTCCAAACGTCCAATAACACGTTATCCAATACAGAATTGAATCCAGGACCCCCTGCTCAGCAGTGGCGCTTGCCCACAGACTAAATGAACGTGGCGGGCAATCTTTCAAGTTAATTTTTAAAGTCAGACTTTGAAGTTTTTTTTTTTAAAGTGGCTAGTAGATTTAGAGTGATTTGATAAAATCAGTTAAGGGATATATTGATAAACGTTACTTAGTATGTGCTTAGGCTTGGAAAAGTTCCTTTATTTCAGTTTGTGTTTCATTCCTACTTATGCTTTGACAGTGGTGCAACAGAGACAGCAATAATGCTCAGCTAATGCAAATATTAAGTGTCGTTAATTAATCTTGGCCTTAGGTAACTATATCAAACATTGAATAGGATAACTTTCATCGAAATCTGTAAATCTCTGAATGGCCTGATTTCGGCGACACAGTCCTGCACCCTAATTACTTACGCAATACGCACACTGTCATTTTGAAGGATATTGCTTATGCATTGCTTCATATATTAGAAACATTTGTCTACTCACCAACGTAAATAGCGCAATGAATCTTGTTGAATTGTCAAATTGAAAGCCATTTCTACTGATAGTGTGTTACGCAATTGAACTACTACCCGCTGATGAACGACTAAGTTTGAGTACCTATTGTAAAATTAAAATAATGTAATAATATAGAAAAATTATAACACTATTCTATTTTTTTTATCTAGACAGCTAACACAATAAAATGAAAATCGAACAAACTGATCAACACTGTATCTAAGTGCACGTTGAAATCTTTTATTAGGAACAATGATGGCTACGATATTATCTGAATAAAATGTGGGAATTATTTTTAATTTTATTTACAGTAAAAAAGGTTTGACAGGAAAGATTAGATTAATATTTGAATGTGGCCTATATGAAAATTATGGTGAGATAGGTTTATACCTATCTCACCATAATTTTCATATAGGACATGTTAAAAATACAGATGAATGTGTTGCCTTATTTTTGTTGAGGAATAATTGCGTAACACACCAACAGTAGAAATGCCTTACATTTTGACAGTTCAACAATATTTATTCCGCTATTTACGTTGTAGAGCAAAACCATTTTAAAGCATATGCAGCAATGGATTAGTAATATCTTTCACAATAATTCAGATTCTGATCGATAGTGTGTTACAAAAGAAGGGTGGTGAACTGTGTCTGTTTACACTTTCGTCAGACACTTTTTAAACATACTATACAGGGGCAAGTTAAATCAGGTAGGAAAACTCCTACCTGATTTAACTTGCCCTGATTTAACTAGACGTGATGGGAATCGATATCTAAACATGATATAACAAAGAAGAAATTAATTTGATCACTTTTTGTGGGGTCATCGAACGCAGTCTCTTGACACATCAGTGTAAAAATCATTTTTATGCATACTCTATAGGAGTACCGATATCTAGATAATTATGATTCAATGAATGACAATACATTTACTCAACTAATACTTCAAGTAACAACACTCCCAGCGTTCGATGACCACCTAAAGAGAGTAATCAAATATTTTATTTAGATACCAACCTATCATGTCTGCTAATTTTGTCTGTATAATTTAATTTGACCCTTTTTAAATTATTACCTACTGTAGATGATCTTGGACACTTCATTAAGTTTGTTAAAAGGTATTATAATGGTCAAGGCTGTATTTAAAGGTACATTGCTATGAAATAAAGTAAGCACAAAAAGGTGATAGATAAGAAAACATTTTATAAAAATCGACTATCTATTCAAAACAAGCAGCTATTATTTTTTACGCAAATCAATAAAATTAAAAACACGTCAGGTACTTTAATGTTTGTTGACGATGAGTAATCGAGAGGCGATAAAAATATATTTGCTTACAGCGATTCTCGTGAAAACGAGTCTATTCGTTTTCAATGTAATCAGGGTTATTCCCCTGAAGCGAAAACAGACATGTCCTTGAAATATTTTATATAGTAGCGTTTTTGGGAAATATAAGTTCCTCTAAACACTTATTGACCTTCTAACTATGTAAGCTGTTTAAGGTTCCGTATCAAAATGGTAAAAGGTTAAAGGGTTCCTCCCTTATAGTGCGGCTCAGTCTATCTGTCCGGCTCTCTGACACACCTGGACATCTCAAGACCACTAATACTATCTGCTTGAAATTTGGAATAGTTTTAGATGACGTTTGCCCAACTATTTTCATATAAGAAAGACATTTTGTCAAAAAAAAAAATCGAAGTGGGGCTACTAAGGCATGTGGGGTATCATATGAAAGAGCGCTATTTATACATTCTCATTTTTCTTTTTTTTTTAGGCTAAAAATACCATAAGTTTATTCGTTCATTATAATAGTTATATCGGTCAAGAGATAGCGGTGACCTAAAACTGCTATACTATATGAAATAATATAATACTCTAAAATATTTATATATGATGGTACAGAACCCTCGTTGCACGAGTCTGGTTCGCTCTTGACCGGTTTTTTAAAATAAATTATCATTCGTCTTGCCCTTTGTCCCATATCACTTAGGGTCACAGGCATCACGTTTTCTTCATCCATTATGTTTCTGTCTACCGTCACGCTATCATTTATTTGTTTCTCTTTGTACGTCCACCCTTAACAAACGTTACGTAAGGCCGCAATACTGTCAAGGGTGTGACGGTACATGAAAACATATGATAAGTTAAAGGAACCTACGAAGACCTACAAGCCTAACAGTCCCTACGACCCTAAGCCCTATAAGCCCTACAGCCCTAACCTACCATATACCTAGTGTGTGATAAATAAATATATAAATAAGTTCAGGATGTCTGCACCATGCGACCTAAGGTTACAGACGGATAGTAGACAGGAATACCAGGTTCGGGAAGGGTACACTCACTGCCAGTCCCGCAGACTCACGAGACTGATCAGAGATGGCTAAAGGTGTCTTGGCCACAGTGAGGGGTAATGAGACAAGAATATAAAATTCAAATCTGATTTATTTACAAAATGTTCTG
This sequence comes from Aporophyla lueneburgensis, assembly GCA_932294355.1. Taxonomy (NCBI): domain Eukaryota; kingdom Metazoa; phylum Arthropoda; class Insecta; order Lepidoptera; family Noctuidae; genus Aporophyla; species Aporophyla lueneburgensis. Next base: position 10,717,236 of record OW028744.1, read on the forward strand.
CTTATATACTACTTATTTCTTAACACACACTATTATACAAAGTCTATGTGTCCTATGCGTGTAAGATGCAACCAAATCATTCTTTTAACTGGGCCGCGCGTCAGCCAGGCCAAGTGCTGAGTCAATGTCCAAAGGTAACATTGAACACTCTTTCATATCGTTCGTCACACAATTTATCCATCTTTTCTTGGGCCTTCCTTCTCCCTCTCCAGTCATCAACATTTATATCTATCACTCTTTTATTCACATGCATTTCTTCCCTCCTCATCACATGCCCATACCAAGCCAAACGTTTTTCTTTCAACGTTTCTGTCACTGGCGCCACTTTCAAACTAACTTTATCCATTTTCGTCCCTCCACACTCACCTCAACATTCTCATTTGCGCTGGATCTCATGGAATCTTATTTCATCCATCTTTTTCACGGCCCAGCATTCCAATCTGTGCAGAACTACAGGCCTTATCATGTACTTGTGGATTTTCCCCTGTAACTCGAGGACCATCCGTGGGTTGTAAGTTGTTCCTGAGACCTGTCGCCGCTGTGTTTAATCCACCCTGAGTTGATGTGACGTGTTACTTTCTATAATTATTTATATTTTTACTGTTGTTCGCAGGGTACTCTCACCGATCGGGTTAGGCTAGGTTCTAACTGTGACACCTGGCGGTGGCCCTCAACAAGTCGGAGGCCATGGTCTTTCATGGTCCCCGGCGGGCGCCGCCGGCCGGATCACACTTCGTGGTCGGGGGGTGTCGGGTCGCTGTCGAGTCCACCATGAAATATCTGGGATTGGTGCTCGACAGCCGGTGGGACTTCGGCTCCCACTTCCGGCGGCTGGCGCCCAAGTTGGGCGCAGCTGGGGCGCTGTCAACGCAGCTTTCCAATCTGGGGGGCCCGAGCGCCGCCTGTAGGCGGCTCTACGTGGGGATCGTGCGATCCATGGCCCTGTATTGCCCCAATTTGGGCAGCTGACCTGACGGCCGGCAGCATCAGAGTCATCAGGGGATATCACACGATCTCCGATGAGGTGGCCTGTGTACTGGCTGGATCCCCACCGTTGGGCCTCGAGGCGAAAGTACTCGCGTCACTGTACCGGTGGCGCGAGGAAGCGCGGGAGCGGGACGAGCGACTGACGGAGCGCCATGTGGAGCTTCGTCGGTCGCAGCTCCGCGCAGCCCTGGTGGCGAGCTGGCAGGACAGGTTTTCACGCCCTACCGCCGGCCTCGCCACCGTCGAGGCGGTCCGGCCAGTACTCGGGCACTGGCTCGGGAGTTGGCACGGCTCCCCGTCGTTTCAGGCGACGCAGGTGCTCTCGGGGCATGGTTGCTTCGGGAAGTACCTGTGTCGCATAAACAGGGAGCCGGACGCCCAGTGTCACCACTGCGTCGACTACCAGGAGGACACGGCGCGGCATACGCTGGCAAAATGTGCCGCTTGGCAGGAGCCGTGTGTGCCCTCGTCTCAGGAATAGGCAGTGACCTGTCGCTGCCGGCCGTAGTCGAGTCGATGGTCGGCAGCGAAGAGTCCTGGGACGCGGTGGTATCCTTCTGCGAATCAGTTATGTCGCAGAAGGAGGCTGCGGAAAGGGAGCGGGAGATATCTTCCGCTCACCCAGCCCGCAGCAGGCGCACCGGGCGTCGGCGGAGGGCAGATAATGCCCTCTTCCAGCCCCCCTAAATGGGTCCAGGGGCGACGGATCCGGGGACATCCGTCGCCCCCTATTCCTTAGGACCCGAGATGGTGGACCCGCATAGTGTTCCACGCGCGCCTCCCTGTGATGTATGGGGGGAGTTTAACACCTCACTCCCCCCAATGTGAGGAGGCCCGCAAAGGCGGGCCGGCACCAGTCGGGGATCGCGGAAGACATATTGGTTCCCGTGGTCCCCGACGTAGGTGTGGGACGAAACACCAGGGTGGTTTTAGTCAGTAAGAGTCTGACAGACCCCTCCGCTCACCCCAGGGCGGAGGACATCCATGAGGATTTCCACCTCGAGATCAAAAAAAAAAAGTTTCTAACTGTGACCATTCATCATCATCATCATTTCAGCTGAAAGACGTCTACTGCTGGACATATGCCTTCCCCAATTTAGGGTCTTACCAACCACGCGAGAGCCATCAAGTTCAGTTACTCTCAGTTACTAAGCTATTTAGTACCAAATAGGAATAATCCGAAAATAGGTATTCTAATCCCTGGTCAATATTATAATACCGAAATTGGCTCTCATGGAGACTAAGAGATCATACAAAATCATTATTGTAGTAACTCTTTCATTGTTAAAAATTTATCAGATCTAATGTAGAGCCAAGCCCCAAACTCTACAATCCTTATACCTACTTCGTCAAAATGTATGGCTTGGCCGTTTCGCGGTCGTTGTATAGACAATCTTATGGGCTTATAGTCTGGTCTTTCATGTTGAGTCAAACAATCGTTCAATAGAATGGTCAAGCCGTATATTTTGACCAAGATGTAAGGTTTTTAAAGTTAGGGGCTTGACTCTACAATAGATCTGATAACTTTCTAACAGTGAAAGCGTTGTTTCAGTCTTAACACCCAATTTTACACGATTTGTATATTTTTTTTTGTATAGTTAAAAAAAATCAGACCGTATTCGAGGTTTTGTTGTACGAGTATATACAGACTTGAACCTCCCTAAGTCAAAGGAAGTTGGAGGGGGAAAGTGACAGATTTATAAATATTGTTGTTTCTGTGAGAATTCTAGCCTGCATAACACATTTCAGCTTTCTAGGACTTCGTGAAGTGCCCTAGTGGTTTTGATAAGTGAGCAAATCAGTGACCAAATCGACGTATTTTAGGCATTAATATAATACATAGTAAAAAAGCTAGATAAATGAAACTAAGTGTGTTTTATAAAGGAGATGTTTCATTTTCGGCCATCAGATGTACATTTATCGAAAAAGAGGAAAAAATACCACAAATTGGGGAAAAATATTCTCTGGTGAATTTGAGCCCGATTTGTTGTTTACAAAAAATAATAGTTTTTCAATTATTGCCATGTTTTATTCAACATGGCGTCTCGTTTGATTGCAGACTTCATTCGTTCTGAAATCATGTCTCATCAAATCAATGTTAAGTAGAAAATAATTAAAAAATGTGTGTATTCTTGTAGTGTTAAAAATAAATTACTATTATTCTCTTACACATATTTTTCAGTAAACATAATTAAGGGTAAACATTTCATCGTTACAAAAATCTTTAGTCTTCATTTTTGAAGTGTGTTTCTAAACGAATTCAAAATAACCTCTTGTTAACTCTTAAGACAAACGTCAAACATTTTTAATTTTAATTTTGTACATAAAAACCATTTGATATTATGAAAAAAATGTTACTTTATTCTATTCAGGAGTATGTTTCCCAGCTTCACTAAAACGTACGTGTTATGGCCGGAGGCCCATACAAAAATGAAACATCTCCTTTGATATCTACATCACATCCTGAGAATTTGTGGCGTTCCGCGCATAAAGGTACCAGTAGGAGTTAAAGCTGGATGTAGAATCTAGAAGAGTCCCTTTATTATGCTGATTACAAAAAAAAAACCTAATACTTTTTTTGCCACAGTTATCCAAAGTTGAAATTCTGAAAAAACTAGTTTCGAGAAAATAAAGTTTGAAAGTTAAGGTTACAAAAAAAAAAATGTTCTACTCGTTTGTTACATAGATTTTTCCACATAGATCCCAGCACATTATATGCATCAATGTATCACTAACATTACCGATACTGTACTGCCAATATACAAATAGTATTAAAATTCAAAAACTCAACATAATAATTATGAAAATATCGACATTTTATAAGACCTACCGAAATCTGGTACCTTTTTACTAAACATTTCCTTATAAAAAAATGTGATAAGAAATGTTGTCTGTAGATGTTAATTGTATCAAATTGTAGCAAATTTGTTGTAGAACAATAATTATAATCAGGAATTTTTTTACAAAAACGCAAATAACTCGAAAACTAAAAGCCGACATCTGGTACCTTTATGCGCGGAACGCCACATTTGAGCTCTCTAACATTATCCAGGCAGAAGCTATGAGGGTTTGAAAATACGACAAAAAGTTTCGAAAAAAGGTAGCTAGTGCCCCCTGCCTTTTGTTTTTAGCTCGTCTTGGCGGGGTACTACTGTGCCTCCAGATGCTTTTAAACTGGCTAGATTTGGAATGTAAACCTACATGCAAATTGTTTTTCAGTCCGAGTCCATATTATGTATTGTATATACCTAGTCACCATTTTGTGTCTTCCTGAACATCCTCAATCCTAATTTGCTTAATATTTACCTTGTTATTAGTCTCATTCTCATCTCAACGCAGTGTTCACTGCGGGCACATTCAAATCCTCCGCCGGGCGTCCACGGTGACTCACGCTCGGGGAGGGCTGATGACGTCATCGGCCCTCGCATTGGCTCTAACTGTTGTTCAACACCCTGCCCCCGCCACATAGTTTCCAAGAAGTCACAAGTTTTTATTTATTTTTGTTTTGACTGAGCTATTTGTCATCGATGCGTTATGTGTCAATCTTATATATTTTTGTTTTTAGATATTATCCTCTAGCTATGAAATGCGTTGAGTGAAGTAAATTGTCCAAAGGAACAGAAATATTGTTTTTGGAATGCTACTTGAAAGGTTTCCACGATATTGGTCACGAAGAAGAATCATTTAAAAGAAAAGAGAAGAAGAGTTTAAGAAAAAAAAAACATGACGAGTGAAGACCTCGACCTTTATGGTTTATTGTTGCCACGACTTAGATACAACGCCTTCAAAATGATATGTTGCCCACATATAATGGAAAAATACCAAATACCTACCTATCTTCTGTTGTGGAAGGTTCTACCACAGACACCACAGTTAGGTACAAATTTATGAAGTTTGGCTCAATTAATTAACTCTCTATCAGAATCATTAGTTATTTCTCAGAGTATAAAAACAATTTTAATGTTATCTGTAAGTTGTCAAAATGTAGCGTTGCGTGGATCCAAGATTCGGCCGGGTGCGGGTGAATGACCGCCAAACCGCGCCAAACGGCCATATTGGATTCGTCACGGAGCGCGCGCATTATGTCTTGTGCGCAAACTTGCCATCATTCACCGACTCATCGGCCAGCATCTCATGTGCACTGCTTACGTCACGTTATTACCTTATTACACGTGCCAAATCTAACATTATATTTAGAACAAACTATTTTGATTGCCCACAGTAAATATAACGATGCTTACGAATTTGTTCGAAATAAACATTGAGATGTAACGCTTATTTTTAAAGACCTGCCACATTGATAGATGTATGTTGCCATGCCAATATCTTGTTCGTATAATTTTGTCGCCAATTCTGAATAATGTAAAATATTATGCATTTATTCAATATTATACACGCTGTCATCGATTACATTAGTCATACATTAAAAATACTTCAGCTTTCAAGTCATTGTCAAGTCGAGAAGCTAAAAAAAGGAATATAAAGTTATTGTTTCACTGTATCGCACAATAATACTTCCAGGACCAGTTTTATTGGTTGAAATTTAAAAGGTAGCATGGTATCGTCTTAAAATATATCGAAGGCAATACGGCTTAGCAACAGCCTGCTGTGTAGACTTTGATTTCTCTCCACAGCGCGTGCAAGCCACTTCAGAAACCAGATCGTATTGTCACTGAATATGCCGCATGCCACCATTCTTATCACTTGTTAAAACTGAGAATGCCAACGTTCACGGAAGATCATAATAAATTCTATGAATATGCAAGCGTACTACGGAAAATAACTGTACGCAATGTTTCTAAATTATACGGCAGAAAACGATGCGATGAGGTGTTTATAGGAGTAATAAATTGAGGGAATTAGCCACATTATATTCTATTGTGTAGTATGTAAAACTTCTTGCAAAACTGAATACTAGGAATATATTTTCATCAAGCAGGAGTGAATTTGCCCTCCTCATGAAACGATTGGTTAAAATAACTAACATATCAGCAAAAGAATTGAGTGCCTAAATGGTTAGAATTCGTAATGTGGAGGTATATAGGAACTGCTTCAGGCCTAGGGCTGAACCTAACAAATGAAATCCCGTACGATGTATAGCATGTAGGTGACATTCCTCGCGCAAAGGAGAAACTAGTCGGACGGCATTCAGGGCTCGCCCTTAACCGCCGCGGAGGCCGGGTACCGTTGCTGCCATTGCTCTGGCAAATACCAGTAGGGCTGGCTGACATTGCCCAAGTGACTAATGAGATAACAAAGCTGAGACAGTAAATGACATGGTTTGTTCCCAGTGGATGTCAATTAGCCACACACCTGATACCGAATGGAAAAAGGGCACCTTTATAAGATCATCTATTTGAGATAATTTCTTCTCCCCGGAACGGTGCATACTTGCATAGGCCAAGGATTGAAAAGATGAGGTATCTACGGGTTAGACTTTGCATTTGCTGATTTAATAGACTGAGGACAACCACAGTGCGATTAGATAGCACCAGTCTGATTTACTCGCGTATGCCTCCGCTATCCAAAAACAATCCAAAGGTATCATTAAATGCTACCTACCTAAAACGTATCTACACTAATATTATACAGAGGAAAGATTTGATTATTTTTAAGATTGTTTGTAATGGATGTGCTCAAAAACTACTAAAATTATTTTGCCTTTGGTAAGCTACATTATTACGGAGTAACTAACGGTGCTAGTATGGATATATTAGTATGGCACAAGATAAAATTAATAATTGCTACCAAATGAAAGGAAAAAAAGAAAGAAAGAAGGAGGAGAATATAAAGAGGTGCTGTAATTTTAAGATTATACGTGGTAAACCTACATTCTGGCAATAAATGAATTTGAATTTAAATGTTTTACACGAAAATAAGTTGAATCGCTTCAAACAGTAGACGCACCCGAACATGGGATGCCCAACTTAACAAAATCTTTATCTTTAAAGATGAAAAATTATTGACAACGTAGGGATTTACTACAATGGATGGTAGTCATGACACGATTTGCCAGAAGACCAAAACCTGAAATAATATATGATGCAGCCGAACATGTTGCTCAATGGCCAAAACCGTTCGAGATTTGAAAAAGAAAAACGATTGTTGGAAAGTATACACCACATATACATTTTGATGCAGAAACATAAGGAAAAGCAAAATCAACCTAAGACGAAGAAAAATACTTGTACAAGCAACAGATCACTCACACAGCCCGGGGTTATTTAGGGTGCAACATCATGACACCAACACCCCCCAAGTGGCGCGAGGAGGCAAAGTGGCGCGAGGAGGCGAAACGCCGCCGGGGCGAAACTCCGCTGCCGCGACAAATCGCGGCACGGCGGACAGAGCTCCGGTGTGATCTCATGGCGACATGGCGGGTACGATTGTCGCAACCCAGTGCTGGGCACGCCACAATTGCGGCGGTAAGTCCCCTCTTTGAGGAGTGGATAGAGAGGCGCCACGGCGTCCTCACCTTCCGCCTGACGCAGGTTCTCACCGGGCATGGGTGCTTCGGTGGGTTCCTGTTCAGGATAAAGCGGGAGGATACGTCCGGGTGTTTCCATTGCGAGGATCGTCTTGAGGACACGGTGGAGCATACGGTGGAGGTGTGCCCTGCCTGGGCGGAGCACCGCCGTGTCCTCGTGGAGGCGATCGGCGGCGGCGACCTCTCGCGTCCGGCCCTGGTGCGAGCCATGGTACGGAGCGAGAGGGAATGGGAAGCTGTCACCTCCTTCTGCTAAGCAGTAATGCTCGCGAAGGAGGAGGCGGGGCGCGTGAGGGAGTGGCAGTCTCTGCGCCCTCACGTCCCTAGCCGCCGCAGGAGGAGACGCCCCGGGCGTCGGGAGTCGATTGCGGACTCCCGGCCACCGTAGGCGCGAGCTTGCGGGTGGCGAGCAATGGGTAGCTCGCCGCCCGGTAAGGACCAAGCTCGCGTCGACGGCGCGCAGTGTTCCACGCGCGCCTCAAAGAGATGTCAGCAGCAGTGTAGGGGTCCGATGCCTGCAGGGGTCGCGTGATTGTTCGAAAGAGATACCGTGACCCTGGCACATGGGCAACTGATGGAACACGGGTGGGTTTTAGTCAGTAAAAGTCTGACACGCCCTCCCGCTCCGCCCAGAGCGGGAGAAGTCATTTGATGATTTCCCATCCTGCAAAACTAAAAAAAAAAACACCCCCCAAAAACTCTTTTCTTTCGATTTTAATTGTTTTTATGTTTGCGCAATTATACAATGGCCAATTTACTGGCATTAATAAGCCTATTAACATTCCACAGTGTTTTAAGGTCATAGAGATAACTTTATCAAAATACTGACACTTTGCAAACCTAGTGTTTTAAAACGTCGTTGGTAGGTATATGTATCTACTTACGAATGTATACATCGATAATATTATGGATCATTAGAAATGTTATAAATGATCACATTGCGATATGACAAGACTTAAACAACAAACCCAATATTTAATCACGTAGGTAATCCTGATAATACTCGTAATTTATAACAGACTAGCTTATGCCAGTTGCTTCGCCCACGTATTATACGTATAAAACTTCCTCTTGAATCACTCTGTCTATTAATGAAAACCGCATTAAAATCCGTAGCGTAGTGTAAAAGATCTAAGCGTACAGACGCGAGAAGCGACTTTTTATACTAGCTTTTTATACTAGCGACTTCGCCCGCGTTAAATTTCTTGTTCCCCCGACCCTTCCCGTCGCGTCGAATCGCCTACCCGTGCAATATTCCCCGTTTTTGCAACATTTTTCATTACTGCTCCGCTCCTCTTAGTTGTAGCGTAATGTTATATAGCCTATAGCCTTCCTCGATAAATAGGCTACCCAACACAAAAAGAATTTTTCAATTCGGACCAGTAGTTCCTGAGATTAGCGCGTTCAATCAAACAAACAAACAAACTCTTCAGCTTTATAATATTATATTATATATATTATATAATAATATAGTAATATAGTATATATAGTATAGATATGTTACAAACAGTACCTACCTGCCTTTGTAAAATACTCTGCTACAAGTTTAAGGGAGTCATCGTTTTTTAATATGATACTTTTGTCAAGAAATTATGGCATAACAGACTGAGGTGTTGGGCCCAAATGTTTCTAATTGTGTTTGCAAAGCAAAATGTAAAAAAATTATAACATGGCCTAGGCAGCCCTGTATGGCACGATTCACCCAATAGCATAGCATTGCATTGGTAGAGGTTGCCCGGGCACGATCTGTCCCATTGGACTGGCTCTAGACATTAGCATGCAGACTAGCCAAGATATTAGATTTACGCCGCTATAAGCACATTGGCGAACCCCTGTAATGTATTGATTTACTGATATGTAACGGCACGGAGAATTTATATTAACATGAGGACGATTGAACTTAACACAGCTCTGAGAATTAACGTTGTTAAATCATAATTAACAACGCTACAGGTACAGAGTTTATTAAATTAGGCTTTTGTAAGTGAAAACACCTGCAATCTTTCTGGTATTTTAGATGTCCAAAAGCAGCATCAACTGGACCGCTGCTGGCTTGTTTGCCATCAAGCTACATACATACGCTTATTTTTCCAAATTCGCTGATTTACAGTTAAAATACTCTATTTCCATAAGTTTTAATGCACAACATGAAAGATCGTTTCAATTGTTATCTAAAGAATTAGCTTATTTATATATTTTTTTATGCAAGATTTCGATTTTTTTTTAAATTATAAGCCAATTACGTCTGTTCAAAGTACGTCTGTAAAATCAAGTAAATCAGCGAAATCGACAAAATCTCGTATACGGCCTCTTAACCTTGCCCTGCTGCCTTGCTCTTCCTTGCCTTTGCGGCTTTGTTATTAACACATCATTGAATAGCTGTTGAAAAAACTATTTTTGCATAGTTCAAGGTTGGCTTAGTTTATTGTAGGCCTTACAAAACTTAACTTTAATTGTGTTTCTCAAAAACATTTCAAATAAAAGTCAGAATTAGTGGAAAGTTATTTGCGACCCCATAAAACAATGTCCATCGAACGATGGAGCTGTAATTTAAATTCAATAAGTGTTCGACATAACAACTACGTGATATCTACGAGGAAGGAACGACCGGCCTTGAGGAATGCCGCCGCTTTACATTGTGAGCAGGGATCTACTGAGACCACGCGAAACGATACCATTCCATATTCGATGTTCTTACCTTTACATTATTTCATAGACCGTTTCGATGGTGTGGTATAAAATGACTACAAAGGAATATATCAATGTATTGCGAACAGAGATTCGAGATTGTGTTAGCTTTCATAATACATAGTTAGCTGGATTCGCGGCTAAGCCTCGGTCTCACAGCGATGTGATCGTATCAGGAGTTTCATCTCGACCGACGCAGTGCTCCGAGTCTGTAATAATTGGCTATTATAGAACGAACTTTGTTGTTTTTTTGTTCACGTTAATACTAACTTCGGTTTTAATTAGAATGTAATTAAACGTGGCATTCATACCGATCAGTCTGTAGGAATGGTTATACAGGTAGGTAGCAGAAAGTTCTAGAAATATGGTTCTTTTTACTAGTACAACGCACCTAAATAAAATGATGTCAGACGGGTATTGTGTAATAAGGCCGAATTTAATTTCCCGGTAAGAAGGAAGCTGATTAAAGCGTCATTTGATTCATCGCATGCGGTGTTGTCACTTCAGGGATTGTAACTGTACTTATTCTTCTTACAATTTGGAACATTTTCCTTTAAAGTTATTCAAAAGAAAGGATAAGCTGTTTTTTGCCGAGATTAGAATAACAAGGATTACTTAGATATTGTAGTGCATTTGTAACGTTTTCTCGAGTTTAATTTTCAATCTAACATGTTTTTAGACCTGTTATGAGGCTGTACTACAAAAAACACCACGCATTTTTTCTTTTCTATCAGCAGTAACACGTCTATATCGATACTCGATATCCTTGCGGTTCCACAAAAAACACATGAAACGCCTTCAAGTCTGTGATAAATCCGGTTATATCCAGACAATGATAGTAACCCTAGGTTTGACTCACCTCTGCTCTTTGTGAGCGGGCAGGCTATGATTCACGTGGTTGCGTGATGTTCCCATTTCACTGTGATCATGATCACACACAAGGTTGTTTTTATTTCGGTATAATACTCATTATGTAGTCACAGCACGCCGCTGTCCTACTGTCACATGTTGCATGTGGCGCGTTTATTTTCTAGAAATATTGCGTTGAGACCTAGACAATTTGATTGAGTTTTCGTTTTTTAAAACGTTATCAAATGTATTCTTGGATGCTATGCAATGCCTCAGTATTTCAATAGTTTTTATTACATACGTTACGGAAATACTTATCTATCGGGATGTGGTAAATAAAGCAGGAAATTCCAGCCGGGAAGCGTCCTACCGCAATGTCATATAAGTTCTCGAAATCAAGTTTTGTAATGTTCTAATATTTTATGATTAAAAACTCATAACTGTGTGAATTAACACATAAATGTATATTCATCAAATATTCGTCACTAAAGCACATCCGTTCTTAGCTAAGTAATTATAATGATGGAAAACATTATGAACATATTCTATTTACACTGTATGGTGTTAATATTGTCTAAAATACACACAGGGTTTTAAAACTTTATGTTCAAATAAAGTTGGGTCATAAAATGAAATGAAATCTTAAAAAAATAATTAAAAGCAGTGTGGGACGTCGATGTCCCGGCCACAGACCGTGACGGGTAGCCGACGTTACTTTATAATTTCAAATAATAATTATTTTTCGAGGCATGTTCGCTAATTAGACTCGGAATAATTTTCTGGCCGACTATCGCCGTCACCGCTGCCACGTAAAATATTGAGCTACTAAACTTAAATCTTTCTAATGGGCAGCTAATGGAAATATTATACCTTGAGATTTTAAATGAAAATTTTAAAAAAAAGTTCCATTATAGAGTTCTTTTGGAAGTTTCAAGATAGCAGTTATCTAAATGTTATTTTTCATTGAGTACATCATTTATTCCACATTGTATTTTGTATATCTATATTGGTTATAATATGCATTTGAAAAGTTATCTTTGTCTTATCACTACGGTTTTCAATATCAAGAAGTAAATACCTACCAAATGCACACACCTCCTAATCCAACAATATTAACCAGTCAATTACCGTAATTACAGACACAATTAAAAACCATTGTGTCTATACCGAATGTGGTATCTCAGGGACTTAGAGGTTAATGTTCACCCCTTCTGTATCTACCCACCAGATAGCAATCTATCTGACAATCAGAGGAAATGTACCTACGAGTAACTGTATATTGTGTCTGTTCTCAGATAGTTACACGGTTACACCCAGGAACCGACTATCGCTCCTCTAACGCCGTATAAGGGATTAATTAAATAAGTAGAGCATTGACAAGACAGGCTAACATGAGATCAAAGCGCGGCAATGTCGGCTCAGACGGTCGACCAGACACGAAGAGGTGGGTGCAGCAAGGGGGGGAGGTTGTCGCGAAGCGTGCTCGGCTCGGGGGGTGGGGGGAGTGAAGGCTGCGTTACGTCATCCGGCCGCATCCGGGTTCGCGGCCGCCGCACCGCACGCGCCGACCGCTACGTATTGTTCCTAGCCTCCACCAAAGCAGGTGAACCTCTCACCACAGACAAAACTATAACAATCACCCGTCAATATCACCCACCCAACTTAGAGACACAGATGATTTATTTATTTATTTATTTTGGTTTACCAACAATTGTTTACACAGGTTTTTATTTAAAACTAAACATGCAAGAATTTATAACAACAGTGCAACAATCACTTACAGGCAAACTCCGCAAGCATAAAAAAACCGGCCAAGTGCGAGTCGGACTCGCGCACCGAGGGTTCCGTACAAACCTGTAGGTATTTTCGGTTTAAAAAAATTATATTTTTTAATTTTTATATTTCAGTTGATTGAATGTAAGGTAAATTGCGGTTTACGATTTATGACGTTTTAAAAAAAAACTACTCACTCGATCTCGTTCAAACCAATTTTCGTTGGTAGTTTACATGGTAATGTACATCATATATTTTTTTTAGTTTTGTCATTCTCTTATTTTAGAAGTTACGGGGGGGGGGACACACATTTTACCACTTTGGAAGTGTCTCTCGCGCAAACTATTCAGTTTAGAAAAAAATGATAATAGAAACCTCATTACCATTTTTGAAGACCTATTCATAGATACCCCACACGTATGGGTTTGATGAAAAAAAACATTTTTGAGTTTCAGTTCTATGTATGGGGAACCCCAAAATTTATTGTTTTTTTTCTATTTTAGTGTGAAAATCTTAATGCGGTTCACAGAATACACCTACTTACCAAGTTTCAACAGCATAGCTCTTATAGTTTCGGAATAAAATGGCTGTGACATACGGACGGACAGACAGACAGACAGACAGACAGACAGACAGACAGACAGACATGACGAATCTATAAGGGTTCCGTTTTTTGCCAATTGGCAACGGAACCCTAAAAAGGGTTACAGAAAATAATAAAACTTAAACTAGTTTCTAATTACCTACCTTAAAATCTAAATAATTAATAACTATAACATGATAATGATATTGCAACATTCTAATGTAACTTTATTTATGAATGATGATGAAAATAAACCATTCAAGAGAGATAATGAAAAGCTGATCTACTGTGGAAGATACTTGAAAAAAATGGTTCTCAATTTACCCAAACTTTCAAAGTGTAAATCTATTTGATCGCTGCAGCTATTAACAACTTTGCATAACCTCGCATATGGGGAATTAGCGCCTAGGACCGTTCTTCTCTGCGGTGGGCAGAGTGGCGTTATTGCACTGCGGGGAATTCTTGAGGGGGCACGGAAATTAAAGGTGTGCAGTATTTGTGGGCAGTCAATTTTATGGTGCATTACTTTGCACACAAACATTGCGTCATTGATGCGTCGGTGATTGTCCAGCGAAACCATTTTAAAGTGTTTCAGCCGATTACTATACGAACGTACTTTTTTGCTTATCCCGCTAGAGAACGGCAGATGCCAAAGAAAACGCTTTTGAACGCGTTCTAGACGCAACGAGTGTGTGGCATAGTGTGGACGCCAGATCACGCTACAATATTCTAATATGCTTCGAATTAAGCAATGATGTTAATAGACCACATGTTGAAAGCACATCCGTTTCGATAAAACCAAAAAAGATGTTTTAAAAGAGTGCTTTGCCATGTGCAAGTCTTGCTTCGCATGTGGCGAATTTGGGATGCATTGCGCAGTTTATTCTAATGTGTGTCTGCTTAGTACAGTACCTTGACCAACATTGTCCTTTTAATATACCCTGTCTTGACTGTCTTGTTAGTTTTTGTCATTTTCTTTAAGCAGATCTTGGTTAACATTTTGAAGGACCTAGTCCTGAATCAACCTTCGATCCGATCTTATATCATTGTCTGCCTTGAAGCCTTGATTAGATAATGTTATCAGAAAGTGTATTGTACCTAAAGATAAATTGTCCTATATATCTTGAATGAAATCAACATTATGCTGATATAAGGCGATTTCAAATAATTGTTTGTTTCTTCATTTCAATCGACCTTGTGCGAGCAGTAAAGTTTGAAGCTGTAAATTGTGTTTACCGTTACTTCGTCTGATCCGCGGTGGAGCCACCAGCTACCACTGCTGTAACTATACGAGGCATGTTCTGAGCTTTGAGCTATAACATTGTCAGATAAAAGCGGCCGACTGTTCAACTTATTCTACATCGCATGTTTTTATTTATAACTTATTCCAACAAACTACATTCTTACTCTAAATTGTTTAGGTACCTTGTTAACCGAATCGCGTGTTGTAAGTTGTAACTTATATCTAGCAGCCATCTTTTTTTCTGTCATTATCTACATGACCGTATTGGAGATGTAAGTTTTTATAATGTCTGTTTAGTTTCACTTACTTACAATATTTACGAAATAAACCAGCTGCAGGGTCAATATAAAGTCACTTTTCCTTAAAAGTTAGCGTGTGCGCCGATCGCGTCTATCTGTTGCTAGGCGATGCCGCCTCCCCGCCCGGACCGACCGTGGCAATCGGAAATTGTCTGAATTCTAGGCCAACACGACTATGAACATCGCTATATTCTGTCTCACTTGCACAATACAAGCCTCCTCGTTTAAAACATATGCGAATACAGCCTCCTTTTTAAATAAAAATGTTAATTAACATTCGCTGCAGAAAATGCATTCTGAGGATTGCGAGTTTTAATTAAAAGACTTGCTCGCATTCCACAGAGAGACATGTAATGTATGTACCTTTTGTACCCCATGGAATATTGGGTCTCTTTTGTACACCATGGAATATTGAGTCTTTGCAACGCAAGTTTTTCCTCATATTTTAGATCTTCAAAATTCTTGTTCGTCTGAACCTAAGACAAGAAACACAACATAGTAATAAAAGAGATCAAAACTCGAAATTCCATTACTTCGGTAGGTTCACAGCTATACATAAATGTCACTAGAATTCTAGTAAACTGTCAGTTTCTAAAGGCTCATGCATCGTATTGTCTGAGTACGTATAGTCTAACCAGGAAAACGTGCCTACAGAATCGTGAAAATTGACGTGTTTTTGTTTTTCAATGGCTAAGAGATTTAAAAGTATTTTTTTTTTTTGTTAAGTTTTTATAGAAAGATTTTACAAAATTCTACTTGGTAGCCTCTAAATCTACTGTAAGCTGTTATTAGGGGGCAAAAGCTCTAAGTCTCATGAAATATGTCAAGATATTTCACTAAGTATAGTACTCAGTAGTTGATGAGAAAACCTCTATGGATTATCCTATCTAGGGAAACGGCGGAAGTTAGATTCCTACATACTAAATCACAAGGTGAGATTAGTTGGAGTTGAGGAATGAGGATATCAGATGGAGTGAGGTGTTGGTGACCCTCTGCCACGCCACAGGCACTCAGATCCAGGGTAACAAAATAGTTTCACCCAACATGATTTTGACCAATAACAACCACAATATATGTCGTCGTTTTCTCAAAAAATATTTGATCATAGTAACTAAACGTGTTAACAAAAAAGCAATAAAGATTTTACTATCATCTAACTAACAAGTTCTTTAATGTCATCACCACAAAATTACCTTTCATTGAGCATTTCGCAATAGTACAAGGTCATTGCAGATTTCTCTCATTGACTATTAAATCCGTGAAGGTTCAACGTCTACCAAATAGTTTATACTATCGACATCTTCAGGCGAAAGCGGTGCATGATCAGTGTATAAAACTGAAAGATGACGCATTTTGGTGATGTCTACTCGTTTGGGCATTAGGTTGCCTTTGATGGATCTTGAGAGGTAGGTATTTAAAACCTTTTACTTAGATTTTGCGGAAAAGCTTTTAAAGAGAGCAAAACAGATTCTAGCATCCGACAATGCTGAAAATATTTACAAGAAGAAAAGTAGCTAATGCTAGGAATTGACCGTGTGATTTACGTGACATTGTGCTCTTGCATTTTGCAATTTTTGTCAGAGAAAAGACTTTTAAAAATGATAGCTCCGATCCCGAACAAGCTTTCTCGTAGATAACGATACAGATCATTTGCAACAATACGTGTTTTATGTCCACCGCTCTGAATCCTCTAAACTGGCACCGGTCCAAGCGTGCCTAGTGCATTTTTTTCGCTAACATCAAACCGGTTACCGAAAGTTGCGCGAGCGCATAACGGCATGGCGGGCGAGAGGCGCGGGATCGGTCCGTGGGAAGAGCGAGTTCCGGCTGTGCCACTTGCGCCACGCCTTTCACCGAGCAAGGTCGTCGCGCGGCCGCGCCACTTTCTTTTATATAACCGCATGCGCTTGCCAACGGAATGTGACACCCGAATTTATAGCGATGACGTCACGCCACGAGGTGATTCACCGCAGTCCGCACCATCGGAACGCCTAAACAGCTCCTACTCCAATTATGGATTATCATAATATCTGAGTATATGGCTTGTTGATGAGCGGTAAAAAAGATACACAAAGTGTGTAGATCTTCAGACAGGCTAGAGAGCTTTGCACATAATAAATCATTAAAAATATACGAAAATGTTCAAAGTAAGTAGCAGCCGACAAACTTTTGTTAAAAAGATCTGAAAAAAATTTAGAGCCAAGACTCTACCACAGACATTCCAACAGTTATGTCAGCATCAGTTATGGTCTTCACTGAACGGTAAACCGAATTAACAAAACGTAAGAAAATTGACTAAGATAGATAGGTGCTAAGTAAGTACTAAGAAACTATAAAAGAAAAATAATTGCCAATATGAAATTACAATTTTATTTCCCGTTGCACTATTGTCAAAGTTAACGCTCGCTGACACTCTAGAGAAGTCGGGAAAGATAATTACTTTCAACAATGGCTTGCAATATCCCAATCGCATACCCCAGCATTGCCATAAAATCTCTACCAATCGAAATCATCGTTACGTTCAATAAATAAACTTTCTAGCCGAGTGTTACTGAAAAAATTGGAAAAAGCAAATTTAATTGCCGATCCTTTTTAGTAAAAACGAATGGATTATAACACCCAATTAAAAGAAAGCCGACCCTTATTTGTCACTAATAGACAATTGCCGCTGCAAGGTTAGGTGATACTGGTACCGATTCCCTTGTTCACAAACTAAACTAAATTTAAGTTCAGTGCATCTTTTTCTTTGTATTTCATTAAGAAGAGGACAAAAGAAAATTTTTAGTTTAGTCCTGTCAAATTAATCAGCGCCTGTCACTACTCCATACAAGTTTAGACGTGATTAAAAACTTGCCTATTAAAATTACGTCAATTTACGTCAAGCGCTGATTAATTTGACAGGACTAAACTAAAATTTATCTTCTGTCCTTTCCTTAATGAAATAGAAAGAAAAAGATGCACTGAACGTAAATTTAGTTTAGTTTGTGAATAAGGGAATCGGCACCATTGTCCAACTAGCATGGCGAATGGTTTTCGGTGTAATGTAACTACGCAGAAAAAATTGTCTACGATGACCATTCTTGTACGACACAAGGGGATGACCAAGCTTGGCTTCCTAGGCATGCTACCAGCAAAGAAAACAGTTATGCAGCCCTGGTCTTAGTCGTGGGTATCATCTCAGAGAACTATCTTGTCCCATACGGTGGTCAAATGGGCCTCTAATATTGGGACGCAGGAACTCGCATTGCCTACAAAACACACAACAACTGCTAATAATAGCCTAGTGAGCCAAAACTGCCAAAACAACGTTGCCGAGTTAGAAAGTGACAGGTACATCCGGCATCATGTTCCGGATCCGGAACTATGGCGCGTTCTGCGCGACGGAATGTTGTTACATCATCCGCGGTCACCGCTACAATAAAATTGTCGTCACATAATATAATCTTTAAAGCGGCTGCACACAGTCTAGCTATTTATCAGCCATTCAGACTAAGTTGGTTGTGAGACTCTATCTACTCAATAAACACTGACAGACAACACATGCACAACTCTAGCTGCATGGTCGAGAAGAATAAAATTGCATTACAGTTCCATAACGAAGATGAGCACTAAAGGATTTTTTTAAAACTCATCCCCTAATGCGGTTTAATAGGGGATGAAAGTTTGATTGGATGTTCGTAATTTTGACCGATGGGAGATCTTTATTTTCGTTGAAATAAGGTTGCTGTTGGATTGCTGCTGTCAGAGGTAAAATAACTGTGATCGAATTGTATGCGTTGCATCGATGACGATATAGCCACTAACATAAATACTCAAGATAGACATAAACTCTAAAGAGGACTAACTAGGCCCTGTTTGCTCTTTTGAAGAAGAAAAATGGTTATGTTATTTCCATGGAGTTCAGTACGGTTCCTACGCTTACATCTAGGCGAGTTATAATAACTACTTAGATATTGAAAAGGGTTACGTTTTTTCGGTCAGATGTAGTTGGGGTTGCCAACCCTTATACTGTTATAGACGCCTAGATACTACACTTGCGAAAGAATCTTTCAGGTGCTTAGGATTTGTTTTGCGAAATTCTCGTGACTTTCGCAATCCCAATGTTATTAGGCTGTTGTACACCGCTCAGCACCCTAATTGCGAAACGCACAATTTATCACAATCTGATTGGGATTGAAGATTATTTCTAAACCATTGCGTCATTTGTTCGAATAAATTGTGGCTCAGCAACGTAAATAACGCAATGAATGTTGTTTAACAATGAATATTAAACCAATTCCTACCTATAAAAAGTTCCGCAATTACCCCTCTGGTTCGCAGCAAACTGGAGTCTAGTGCTTGTCCTCTCCTACCCCATAACTCAAACCCTGATGCTAAAAAAGGTACAGAAAACCTTCCTCAGATGTCTCTTCCAAAGGTTGCCACTAAACCTTATTAATGTCTACTAAAAAGTCCGAGAGATAACATATCCATTTTATATCGTTAAGTCACAATAAAGGTTTTTGTTTTTTTTTTTAATTTAATTACAATGCAGGTAGGAACAAATGTTGGTTCCATTCGTGTCATGATTGAACCCTTATACAAATAAATTATTTCATCACAGGACAATTGATTTCTAATCAAATTCCATTTTAATTCATTCTAATCCGACTTTTAGTTTAGAAGTTATCACGAGTATAAGTTCGAGCGTTCTCTGTAATGCTGCGTCTCGGGATGTCTATAACATCACGTTTGGAGCAATAGAAACCGAGCAAAAAGAAAAAGTCACGAATAAGAACCTTGCTTTGATGAATGAATGATGAATGAAGACCTTGCACGGGCAGGCGATTCGATGCGACGGGAAGGGTCGGGGAAGCAAGAAATTTAACGCGGACGAAGTCGCAAGCAGAAGCTGGTTAACCATAAATAAACAAACAACAAAAACTATACATTAAATTATACAATGCAAGGACATGGACTGACAAAAAAAAATAGGTATTGCACTTATCGATGAAAAACTTCTAATTCTAGACCCACTAGACTAGAATCATATTCTGAATTCTCTAAGTGCTGTAATAAGCTGCACTAATTGTATTTTGTAACCTTAATAATTAAGAGTGGAATAATAGATGAGGCATTTTATTAAATAAAAACCATTTTATTAAAAAAGGGTCCAAGGAACAAAAATGCATGATAAAAAGAGTATTTTTAAAACAACTAAGTACCTATCTTCGCCTTCTACTTTGTTTTTATAGGCTTCGAAAATACTATTATTTTATTAAAAAAAGATGGCACCCTAGATGTAGCAATGAATAAAGTAGGGGTGGGTGGCGATTCTCTCTGGAAAAGATCGATTCGAATCGAAATCTTGTAAATTGATCTCCTTAATCTCCATTTTTATGGAATCGAATGTTCTTTTTTTATTTGCTTTTTCGTTTTTGTATTTTTAAATTTATCATTTTTTAACTAGTGGTAACGGCCGCGACTTACGTGTAGTAGGTCGTGAGTTCGAATCCAAGTAGGCTTTACTATGTGTAAGTTATTTCATCACCACTGCTCTCAAAACGATGAAGGAAAACATTGTAAGAAAACCGGCATGTCTTAGAACCAAAAATTCGAAGATGTGTGACATCTACCAATCCGCACTGGGCCCACGTGGTGGATTATGGCCCACTCCCTCTCAACGAGTGGAGGCCTGTGTCCCAGCAGTGGGAACATTAAAGGCTGCTGTTAATTCTGCTGATCATTTCTTTGATCCAAAATATCAATTCTTCGATTAATCGATTTCACATCGCCATGTCTAGAATGAAGAAATGTTCAACCCAATCAAACACGTGGATTTTACATTAGAATGCACCCCGCGTCGCTTAGCGTGTCAATGTGTCTATATCTTTAGTCAACTAAAGCACACACGTGAATTCAAGTGCACTCATTTATAAAGAATATTAGCCGTGAATTAGTGGGAATGAAGAACATGAACTTTAAGAGATTTCTCGATAAAATTTTGAAATAATTATCTTTGTTTTATTTCGAGTATATAATGAGAAAAAACACAATGAAATAACAAAAACATATAAAACGTTTTTTACCGCCTCTCTTGGGTTCCGATTTATCTAAATGAATTTGGAAGTTGTTTTGTTTATATGAAGGCTCCCGCAGTTAGCTCCAATTAGAATAAAACAAATCCAATTAGACTAAATAGTAGATTGTAAAATAACCAAACACCATGAAAACTTCATGGAAACGAATGGAAGTTTTCATAGAATTTTTTCTCTTAGAGTTGGTTCGCGCCTGTCTGCAGGAGCCTTTATCGTACCGTACAAGTTGTAGCTCGTACCTAAGCTTTTAAAGGATTTATTCTATTAAAACGTTTAAAAAGGCGGAGTACCACGTACGTATATAAACAGTGAAAATCTAAGGTATTAACATTATTAATGATCTAATGGTATTTATTGAAATGCCAAGTTAAGTAGATAGTTAGGTACTATTGCTTCCAAGAAAAAAAAAATTATTAACTATACTATACAAAAACTTACCTGCCAGATGAGTGAGGCCCCGGCTGACTGGCTGCTAGTACTTACTTACTTATGTGTATCAACCGGCCATAATAATCATAAGCACGTGCACCGACTGAGCAGTGACCGCTTGCTGTTCAAAACTGAAAATATTTTTTCATTAAATTACGACACATCGTAAAAATATGCTTTATTATAAGAAAAATAGTAAATAATAAAAGTTCAAGCAACACAAACGTATATTATAGTAACATATCTGAAAAACAACCTGGTTGTTGAAATGTGTTGTAAATTTAATTTGGGAATTAACCGACGACATCTATCGGATTATAATTGAAATGCATTTTCGTACGCCTTTTCATTACCACAATTATTTTAAGTATTGTATTTTATAAAAATTGGAGAGTAAGTAATACAGAAATACATTACACTCGCCTAAGAAAATTCTTAAGTTTTAAAGTTTTGGTGCTAAAAAATTACACTGCTACAAGGTTAAAAATATTTTGTGCCATTGTTATTATTGCGTTACAGGGTGCATGAATTAAAAATACGTTTCTATTTAAAATTGTTGCGTACACATTTTGCAAATAAAAATAATACGTTTGTAATAAGTTTATTGTGATTTCATATTAATGCATTTTACTTTTAGTACTCTTTCTGTTTTTCTCTATGGCATCAAGTGCTGGTGATTATCTGTATTCACCCGCAGTCATCGTGACAATAAAATTAAAAAAAGAAATTGTCGTTGATGTCTGCCTGTCCCAAAGAGGGACGAAAAGAACCAAAAAAAAAAAAAATGTCGTTGATGTCAAACAAGTGTCAAATCAATTTCAATTTTGAGAATGTATCCTGTATTTCGTGCGTCTACTTTACAATATAGATAGACAGTAAAAAACTAAAGACATTTAAAATTCTCTATTTTCCTATCTTATTCTTTTAAAACTTACCTTCTTCTTTATATGAATACGGCGGAAAAGATGCTATGACCTCGTGTTTGATCTTGAATCTACGTAAATAACAACCTTTTATTGGTGTTTTGAAGGAATTTAACAAGAAATTAGTATGCAGCCCGCTACAAGTCCTCGTAAAAAACTGAAGAGTCCATTACAGGATGTTATCATCAATCCTAAAACCTCGATCACGTAAGTTATCTAAGTTGTTGATATACCCGCAAACACTAATTATTAACAATATTGCATAATAATGTAGTAAATGCCACGCCAAAGAATTCTACCATGATTTGATATCCTATATCATGTAATGATAAATGAGCTGCTATTCTAGGCAAAATTTAATAAACGAAAGAATTATATCGATGCTTTGGAGAATACTCTTTATTCTTAATGTTGTGAGAAGGTTCCTTGAGTTTTAATAAACCTACCGTATGTGTAGCTTGTTGTCTCACTTGCTCTTTCTATGACTGTAGGTGCTCAAATGTCCCAGACTCTCTATTTGATGCCACCGCTGCTAAAAAACACTTCAGCAAGTTTGGACGTGTTCAGAAGATAAGGCTGTTTCCAAAGCGTCACATGTGTATAATTGAGTATGATCAACCAAGCTCCTCTGAACGGGCCGTGCTGAATGCTGGTGCTTACGATGGATTCATGTTTGATGTCACTCGCAGTAAGATGAGAGTGTAAGTATTCCATATTTTGATTTGTATTCATACATTCATTTTTATTTATTAACTTGTTTGTCATGTAATTCTTTTGTGTAAATTAGTAATTATTTTTAAATTGGTTTTAATAGAACTTCACAATTATTATTTCTGAAATTCAGACGTAGACGTAGCAGTAGGAAAGAAGATGATCCAGACTGGTTGCCTGATTCTGATGTCGAAGACGAATTATCAGCAATGGGTGGAGCACCTACATACAGAGTCACTCGTCAAAAATGTATGTATGATAAAAAGATGATTGCATTTATAACATCTGTTTACATTGTCTAAGCAATTTTCTTTAAATTTTTCTTTTAATGTGTTTTGTTTGTCCTCAGCCATGGACGTTGAACCTGAACCTAAAACTCCTCCATCAAAATTAAAGATACAAGCCAGACCTGTGAAACAAGCTCTATTGAGAAAGAAACTTCCAATACGTGAAAAAAAGCCAGTGGTGTAAGTGCTTTCTTCCCACAATTTACTTAAAACAAGTTTTCTGTGCATAAAAGACTTCTTAAGACAGGCGCAACGTGACATTTGTTGAAAAATTTCTATGAAGTTTCAATAGAAATTGTTCAACAAGAGTAGGATCGTGCCTGTTTGTAGGAGCCTAAATGGGTTAAATTTGTCTGACTAGTTTTCATTTCCTTATTCCGTTAATTATGTAGTTATAAGGTTTTGTTTTGTGAAGGTATAAATAAACATATTATTTTTTATTTGTTAAGTGCACAACCAGCGGCTGTCATTGAAGCTCCATCAGCAGTGGTGACCACTCAAACAACCTTGAACACCACGGAGGCTGCCACAGAACTGCACCAACTACGCTTAAAAGTGTCGACCACTCCTGATGAACAATGGCGCATTCTAGAAGCAAGGGACAAGTAAATATCCAGTTGTTGTATTATGATAAACATTGTGCGTGAAACTGAAGGGGCATTCACATAATAATAAACCTGAAAATGTAGTCATAATGCCATCTCAGCGACAATCAGCATCAAAACGTTGTTGAAAATGAAAATTTGTTAAAAATAAGTATTTTTGCAAATGTTCCTAAAAATACCGGAATTGCCTCTTTGTGGTTTCACTGTTTGTTTAAAACATTTTGTTTGTTTTAGGATTTTGAGAGCCTGGGGTGGTGCTGGATCTCGTATCAAAATAGGAGGTGCTACTATTGGTACCTGTCAAGATATGTGCCCAGAAAAGGAAATATTGCACAGACAAGCAGAACATCAGGTGAACATTCTTTGCACACTAAACAATGAAAAATAAGGTTTCAAGTATATTTTTTTTTTTCACTAAACATATTTTCAATGTACTAAAATAACTTTAAATACCGCCATAACCCCTTCTGTGTTTTTCAGGTGCATACCTACCCAAAAGCACAATGTTTTGCGTATATTTCGTAAAAGTAATTTCCCAGCAATAATGTTACCTCAATGTTACTTTGTTTGGTGTATTGGATGCGTAGATAACGGCTATGAGATGGGTTCTTTCACACATGCCCTGTATATGCTGAGTGATGACAATGAAGCGTGAAGACATAAGTTTGGGCAGAAAATTATTATATCAATCCATATTTTAATCCAGGTGATGACCCTAGAAACCGTGTTGGATTCTGATGGTGAATTGGAACCGTGGCGTGCCGTAAAACAGTACAGCCGCAGCTCAGCCGACCAGGAGATGCCGATGTGCTACGAGCTGCGCCCCGCGCCCGTACTTATGCGCACTTGCGCTTACCTGCTGCATGAGATCGCCGATACGAAACGACAGGTCAGGTCGATAGATAATATTAAAATGGATTGTAATACTACTTACATGTATAAATTGCTGATGGATATTGTCACAATTTGAATTGAAAAGAAAAATACCAAAACTTGCTTTTTGACCTGTGATCAATTCAGATATTTTTGTTTGATAGTCAAAAAATAATAAAAAAATCCTACTTATCGTAATGGTGCTTCATTTTTCAGGTCTCGTTGGCGGATTGGTTCCATTTCATGTGGGATCGATTTCGTGGTATCAGGAAGGACATAACACAGCAGGCTCTGTGTTGTGCAGGTCAGTTTGATACATCGTACTTTCTCCTATTTCCCCTTCATTACAAAACTTGTATTATTATTTTCTTTGAAACTTTCAGAGTCTATATGCTTGGTGGAAATGTGCGCACGATTCCATGCACACTGCGCTGCGCGGCTCGCCGACCTCGAACACACTCAGTTCGATCAGAAGTTAAACACAGACAACCTAACCAAATGTCTACAAACATTAAAGCATATGTACACTGATGTGGGCCCTGAACAAAAACCAAGGGAAGCAGAGTTCAGAGGATATGTCGCGCTTCTCAACTTAGGTGACGCTAACTTTTGGTGGGAGGTCAGTATTTTTTATACTTGATTTTTAATTAACAATTCTTTAAATAGTCAGATATTAAAATCATAAACATGTAATTATGTTCTTGTTGTCACAGATCAAGCAGCTGCCAATAGATATACAGAAGTCGAAACCTATAATTTTCGCCATCAAGGTGTTCAACGCTATAGACAATAACAACTACGTGAGATTCTTTCGACTAGTGAAAGAAGAAGCAACCTATCTGCAAGCGTGTATTCTGCTGCGCTACTTCAACGATGTGCGCGCGCGGGCCCTCGCTAGAATAGTCAAAGCGTACGCCCCTAGAGGAGGTTCTCGCTACCCCGCCGAAGAAATGATGCACTCTCTCGCTTTCGAATCTATAGACAAGTTAAAATCGTTTATCAATCACTACGGACTCAGACTCGCCAGAACTGAAGACTGTGATGGTGAAATAACAATTATTCTAGATAGAAATCAGTTTATAGAAGACAGCGATCCCTATCCCATCTCAAGAGCTATAAATCTTATCGAATCTAAAAGAAACCTTACGGTGGGTGAAATTATAGCTGGCGGACAACTCCCAGATGCTGGATATAGTCGGCACATTCTGTACACAAGTTTCAACTCAGATGGCAGATTAAAAGAAAGTGCTTTAACTGCTGATGATCAAGGGTATAATACATTGAATGATAGTAACAAAGACATACAATCACTGAAAGCAGAGATTCAAAGATTGTCTCAAGGTGGGAAACCAGTTTATGTGATGGAGAAAACACCAGAAAATAAAGTGAATGTTTTTGCTAAACCTGATGTAATATCTATAAGCCCAAAACAGTTACATAAATTGAGTGGTCCAGCAAATATACCTTCAGCTACCATTTTTAAACCACCAACCACATCAAGTGAAACTAGTCAGTTTTTATTCAAACCTGCTATTCCAGTTGCGTCAACTGATATCATTAAGAATTCTCCTGAAAAATTATTCAGTGCTGATACAAAAAAAATATTCTCATTTTCTAATCCACAAGAGACCGTCGTTTCTAATTTATTTACTGGAAAAGAAACAGTTAAACGTCTATTCGAAAATACTGGAGTTCCAGAAACTAATAATATATTTGGAAAAATTAATAATGATAAAGGTCCAAACCCGCAAACTCTTTTTAAAGGAATGAAACCAGAAGATAATATATTCAAGAAACTAGAAGGGAATGCTGTTTTTGGGCAGCCCATTCAACCAAAGCCTGCAACAAACTTGTTCACAAGTGCAATGCCTAAAAATGTGTTTGCAGCAAAGGAAGAAAAAATTGCAGATAAAAAGCCATTATTTACTAATAAAAGTATATTTTCCGGTGCTAAAACGGATCTGTTCTCAAAACCAGATAGTACAGTTGGTTTTGAAAAAGGAGGTAACATATTTGCAAAGCCTGCTGCGCCATCAGGAAGTGAAGACAAGCATCCAACAAATATATTTGGTACTTTTGGAAAGCAGCCAGAAAGCACCAATGTGTTTGCAAAACCTGGAAATGCGGATGATCAAGTAAAGCCGCAGTCTATCTTTACCAACGGCGACGCTACAACCAGCAAGTTGTCGCCAGGAAGTCTTTTCAAAAGTGCAGTTATCCCTCCCAATGGTCCGGACACTAAAAGCTATTTAATTTTTCCAAGCAAGAATAAAGCGCAGACAGTGGCTGATAATATATTAAATTCAATAGCAACAACAGAAAGCCCTGCTGTTTACGATTTTAACCAAAATGAAGAAGAACAAAAGCAGGCTGATATTCAACGTTTAAATGCCGAAAGAATGAGGCAGGAAGACGAGAGGCAATTGTTAGAAAACATGAAAAGAGAGGAGGAAATGAGGAAACTAGACATGATGCGACAAGAAGAAGAAAGGCGTAGAGAAGAAGCACGAAAAAAGGAAGAAGAATCACGAAAATTGCAAGAAGAAGCAAGGAAAAAGCAAGAAGAAGCACGAAGAAAGCAGGAAGAGCTCAGATTGCAGGAGGAAAAACGCAGAAAAGAAGAGAAAAGGATACAAGAAGAATTAAAGAAAAAAATTGAAGAAGAAAAGAAAACTAATCTAAAACGAAAAGCTGAAGCAGAAAAGAAATTCAGAGAAAAAGCTGAAAAAGAATCAACAGAGCTTGTTGAAGAACTTGTCAATGAAGTAAATGACTCAACTGTAAAGAGTATTTTGAAAGAAGAATTAGAAAAGTTTAATAATTTGATGCAGTTTGCTAATGCAGTAACTGATGAAATATTGCTGAAATTGTCCAATGAGATATCTGAATCTGAATTGAAAGCAGAGATATTTTTAACACAGCGTATAATGAAAAAATGGTTTCATGTATGGAGGAAACAATATATCAGAAATATTAAAAGGCGGAATCTACTTGAAGATACACCTGTTTGGCTTCCTGGTAAAACTCCTCTGGAAGAAGCATCTTATTTGAGGCGATTAGTTGAAAATGCCACATTAAAGAATATGAATGCCGTTCACAGGGGCTATAAATTTACAGGAGAACTTAGACAGTTACCAACCCCGGAACCATATAACATCATGGAAATAATTAGATCACCACTGTTGAAACGTATGAAACAAATATGCTATCCTTATGATAAATGTTTTTTTTGGAAAGTTACTTTGGTATCGCCTGGTGCAATGAAATGGTTACACAGAAAGATTAACATTGAAAAATGGTTATTAGATGTTTTCAGTGACAGCAAGCAACATGAAGAGTCTAATACGCTGATACATGTTAGGAAACAGTCTTGGAATCATTTGATGGATTTTGCTATATCTGTTAGTTTGACAGGTAAAGATATGAATGTTAATGAGGCTATCGAAGGTGCTAATGCTGTACTGTTCTATACCACTGAAAACGATAGTGATATTGTGGAAACGATAGAAGTCACACTCAAACAAAAATACCCATACCAGGTAGTTCCAGTTGCCATAATCTTACCAAAAATGGAACATGTTCAACAACGCTTGGAAGTCTTTTTGTCAAGTCTTGTACAGAAAAATGTCATATCAGCGTACAAGATGTTTGTAATAGACTCACACAATGTTTCCGAATCATTGAATGCATCCTCAAAGAGTGCTATGAAATGGTTGGCGAAAAAATTCCCACAAACCCCACCCTTGGAAATAGATCAATTGAAGTCTATTTGTCAAAGATACCTTGGAAATGAGATATGGTGTAGATTAAGGTTGGAAAACGATAGTCGTATGAATGCCGTTATAAGAGATTTATACAGATTGATCAAGTGTTATAACACTGCTGTGGATAATTTAACTAAAGTCATAACTAATGAAGATTTGTTCAATTTTTCATTATTTCCATTAGAGTTTCAGCGATATCTGGATAGCACATCTCCTTATCCAAAACCGTATGAGTTTATACCAAGTAGTGCGAAGACTACTGATAATGTGTTGGCAGTCAAAAGGATTATGAGTCAATTGAAACTACCTGACCCTTCATTGGATTTTAACCCAGTGAATGCAATAAGCATGCAAGAGCAAATGACTAGCTACTGCAATCAGATCGGTTGGTTTGAAAACCCTGAAGAAGTAATATGTAGAGTAGTAGCTGTGCTACCAAAAGAACTCTCGAATATAAGCATGCCCTGTGAAGATTTCAACAAATACTTTGCCCACTACAATCTTGTGGACTTTATGAACATAATTGTTTATGAAAAGATTAATAGACTGAATAATTTTGAAAACAGATTCGCTGTTTATGAGAAATCTGTTTTGGACGATTATCGCAATGCACTTTGGTTGCATGAAGTAAAAGTTATAAATGAAATGAAGCACAAAGCTTTAGAATATGAAGATGATATTGATTTTTATGTCGAGGCCAAGCGTCGCAAAATAGAACTAGATTCACTAGAATACCTAATGTTAGAAGACAAGGATTGCACATTAGTTAATGAAAGTATAAAAGAAAAGGATGTAAACATAGCCAAATATAGCAACTGTGCAGAAGCTGTCGAACAACTTGAAAAACAAATTGAAGAAGAGAAACAGAAATCGTTAGAATTTGAAAATTTACTGAAAGCTGCACTGGGGAATGTTTAAATGAATAATTATGTATTTTTCTATAAAACAATTGTTTTTACATGAAATAAATGTGTGATTTTGTAGACACTGTTTTTTTTTAAATGAATAGTTTATTGATTCAACAAAATCAAAGACAAAAGTCAACTGATGTCAACTTTGATGGGACGGCTGACAGCAGTTTTCTTGATTATAAAAGTGATTTAAATCCAAAATAATTATCATATCATATATCATAGCCATCATAGCATATAAATATTGATAAGTTCATCCAGACGAACATAATATATTGCTAATAATTCAAATAAACCCAATTTCCAAGACTTATCAAAAACCGATAACCGTCAATATTTTACAAGATGGAAAAAAAATGTCTGTGATCGGTGGAAAAATCATAAAATAGATAGAGAAAGGCTGGACCTTTTATAACAACAAAAGAGGTGATATTTTCTGGTCAAACCAAAGAAGAAGTTGACAAGAAAAAAAGGGCTGCGACCTGCACGCGCGGCGGCGGCGCCACCGTGGCATCGCAGCACCCCAGGCCACGCGTCTGCGCCAGTGTGCCGCCGCCGTCAAGTTACGTCACAAAGTGACAGACAATCTTATACAATGTTTTTTTTGGAAATATTTTAATTAGTGTAAATAGTTATTTAAGTATATTTGTGGGGTTGGCTTTAGTTTGGTTTGGCAGGCGGAGGGAGCTAAAAGTGGTTAAATCTGGTAGAGGGTGGGGCCCCGATTATAACGCTACCACTCTTATTACAAGGTAATGGATATTTTTCCAGAAATTCACAAAAATTGTTTCTAACCTTAAATCAGATAAAAAGCGTAATGTAAACGTTATTAGGTGAAACGGAACGATAAAATGGGCGATCGACAACCGAATGTGTTCTAATATATCGTCTGTGGTGTACAAATAAGTGAAAAGGAACGCAAAAAAAAGTCTCTGGTTTTTGCGTCGTGACTCATGTGTCATTTGTGACGTTTGTTTTTATTCCGTTTCTCCTTGATATTTATTGTGGTTTCATTTTTATAACAACCTAGAAAGTTATAGAGTCTACTACAATGTCACTCCTCTTAGTATGCAAGAGCGAGCGAAGCGAGCTCGGGACTTAGGGCACCCCGACTCGGACAGGTTAGGTTAGAAGGGGATGGCGGGGTCTGAAAGACCCCGCCATCACCTTCGTGGTTATTTTTTTTTAAACCACCCAGAAGTAGGAGCCCCGCGAAGCGGGGCTCCGTTGACGACGCCTTTATTAGTATTGATTTGAAGCAAATTTAGAACCGCACGTGATTTTCCTTGACCGCAGTAGATGATTTTAGTGTTTTGAGGTTAGATTACAAATATCAGTTTTTCTCAAAAACGGTGCGATACCTTTTCACGGGAGTGGTACCAGAGGAGAGTGGACACCTCCCCCCCCTCCCCCTCCCCATCACCACCCCCTCCGCCTGCCAAACGATACTAAAGGGACCCCGCCACGCTTCTTTAAAGGCGAACGGGGGCTACGGATACACTTTGGCAAGGTTCACAAACCTCATAGTGTACCTACGTGCCCCCCAGCCACATACACAACACCCACAACTTCAGATCAAAGTTTATGGAAAACGCTGGCAAAATTAAAAAATTCAACCCCGGTAATAAAGAGAGTTCCCCGAGGCGCAAGACGATCTGTTGCACTGAGTTTGGCACGATGTCTCCGTCTTGTGACTCAGGAGAACTCAGAAAGTGCCTGGGAGCAACTACTCACCTTCCCGTATAGGATTTTACATGTAGAAAAAAATTCGGCGACCAAAAAATCTTTAACATTCCAAATTAATCAAAATTGTAACATTTCATCCCCAATTTTAGATTCAAAATTACCTCCATTCAGTACAACTTTTCAAAAAGGCTTATTTTCACATGTGGAATCCAAATTAAGTGAAGGTGACATCAGGGGAGCGGCCAGGATACTATTTAGCAGCGATGTGGTGGCGCCTTACTCTCCAGAAACTCTATCAGCTCTCGAGAGTAAACATCCAGCGCCTGCGGATGGTCTCGCCTTCCCCGATCCTCCCGACCCTCCTGATCTAAATTCAACTTTCTTTGACATTTCGGCCCCCCAGTTGATTGCAGCCGTGAGCTCCTTCCGAAGTGGTTCCGCCGGCGGCCTCGACGGCCTGACTCCACAACATTTAAAGGATCTTTTGAGTTCAGGCGCCGGGGAAGCTGGTGAGTCGCTTTTGAAGGAGCTTGCGGCCCTGATTAAACTTATGCTCAACGGCGGTGTGAACGAGGCCGTCGTCGACGTCTTGTACGGGGCCAACTTATGTGCCCTGCGCAAGAAGGATGGCGGCATACGTCCCATCGCCGTTGGCTGCACATATAGGCGTACGGCAGCCAAGCTTTGCTGTCAGATATACAGCCAAAAACTGACAGCAAAGTTTCAACCCCTGCAGCTAGGTTTTGGCTCAAAAGGGGGCTGTGAAGCTGCCGTGCACGCCCTTTCCACATTTGTTAACTCCAAGAAAGGCGAGGTCATCCTCAAGGTTGACGTTAAAAATGCCTTTAATTCCGTAAACAGGGACACTTTGTTGGCTGAAGTCAAAAAGGAACTACCCGAAATTTATGGTTTTTTGTGGCAGTTACAGGTACCCCTCTAAATTACTATACAAGGACAATGTTTTGGAATCAGCAGTAGGATGCCAACAGGGTGACCCTCTTGGGCCAGTCATTTTCAGTTTAGCTATTCATCCAATCATCCAGAAACTAAATTCAAAATTTAACGTGTGGTACTTAGATGATGGAACGCTAGGAGGTGACGCAGACACTGTTTTGAAAGATCTACAACTGCTCAAACAGCAATTTAAATCTATTGGCCTTGACCTTAACCCATCAAAATGTGAAATTTTCCTTCCTGACATTACTGACAGACAACTGACACTAGATAAATTTAACGCAATAGCCCCACAAATCAAAATTATAGAAAAAAGTTCACTGCACCTCCTAGGTTCCCCAATTTTAGAAAACAGCTTTTCTCAATTCATCGACGATAAAATTAAAAATTTCAACGATATTTCGGATAGGCTTTCCAAAATAAATATACATTCGGCATTCACCCTACTAAAATACTGTTGTTTTGGCCCAAATTTTATATATTTTCTTCGCTCTTCCCCCTTATGGAAGCAGCCACAGCTCCTGGACAAAATTGACCAAATTATTCGCAGTACACTAACATCCATTTTAAATGTGGCCTTGGACGACCGAGCGTGGCTTCAAGCCACACTACCCATCCGCTTTGGTGGTCTCAGCGTCCGTAAAATTACTAGTATTAGCTTACCGGCATTCCTATCCTCTGTCCACAGCACTGAAAAGTTGACCGGGAAAATTTTAGCTCCGTCCTTGGTTGACTCTGAAGTGCCGTGCTTCACAGATGCAGTGAATGCCTGGAAAATGACTTGCCCGGATACAGATCGGCCCGTGAACCCATCTTCCCAGAGACAGTGGGATGAGCCGCTCTGCAGGTTGGTACGGAATAATCTTATAAATACGTCCACCAATACTGCTGAGCGTGCCCGCCTCCTAGCTGTGGGCGAGTGGGAGTCGGGCCTCTGGCTTCAGGCACTACCGTCACCCAACATAGGTACTATGCTGAGTGACACCACCTTCCGGATTGCTACATGCCTGCGTCTGGGCGCTCCTTGCGTGGCTCTGCATCGCTGCCAATGCGGTGAAGGTGTCGACTACCTCGGACACCATGGCCTATCCTGCAGTAGGAGCGCAGGCCGGATAGCACGGCACGCCAGCATCAATGACATCATCCGTCGTGCTCTTGTCACCGCCGGGGTGCCAGCTGTTCTAGAACCCAATGGCTTGGCACGCGACGATGGGAAGAGACCTGACGGAATGACCATAATGCCTTGGAAGCTAGGTCGGCCTTTGGTGTGGGACGCAACATGTGTCGACACCCTTGCGCCATCCCATCTTCTCAGCACGGCGGGCTGTGCTGGAGCGGCTGCTGCAGGTGCTGAAAACCTCAAACGGCGCAAATATTCTAACCTAATTGGAAATTATATTTTCGAGCCGTTTGGGGTTGAAACTCTAGGGCCATGGGGTCCGAGTGCTCAGATAGTATTCCGAGACATTGCCAAGCGGCTAGTCGACTCTTCACATGACCAGAGGGCTGGCTTATTTTTTGGTCAAAGAATTAGCATTGCCATACAACGTGGCAATGCTGCCGCCTTTTGGGCACGTTTCCTGTTGACAACGATGCAGACGAATATTTTGATGCTTTATGATCTTTTATTTTTATATTGTATATACATGTACATATTTTTTACTTAGATTTTAAATTATGTATATATTTTAAGATAGTATGGTCAATAATAATAAAAATAGATTAATCCAAAAAAAAAAAGACAAAAGTCATTTATTCAAACTAGGCTGAGAGTCAGCACTTTTTGAACGTCAAAGTTATCTAGGACAGTCCCCTCAAACGCTCGCCCTTCACCACTTCCTAGTGCTTTCACTAGGAAGAAGTGGCGCAACAGGCCCAGTGCAGGTTGCTATGTCACATGTCATCGAATTTTTGGTTCCAGGACATGTTATTTTCCCCAGGATGTTTTCCTTCACGATGGTGAAATAATTTACACAAAGTAAAGCGCCTGTCTGGTTTCGAACCTACGATCTACCACTCGTAAGTCGCGGCCGTTATCACTGGGCCACACTGTTCCATATTTTTGTATAAGCTTAGTCATATTCTCTTGTAAGCTTAATCATTTTCATACAAGAGAATATGAATAAGCTTATATCGATGGTCCCTCTTAACAATGTCGGTTATGCATTTTTACCAATATTCACTTTTTAATAATACCTACATAAAACGATCAGTGTAAATTTGAACATCTACTTACAGTCTTATATTTTTTTTTTATCGCTAAACAAACTGAACTGCTCTACTGAACAGTAGTCTTCCGGAACCGACATTGTTAATAGGGACCATCGATTAGGCATGGGCAAAAAATATCGATATATCGAAATATCGATATTTTTCCATACAATTATCGATATATATCGTCGATATTTTTAATAGCGATATATCGATATTCGATATTTATTTTAGAGTATCGAATTCGTATCAATTTCGATATTTTTTAACGCAACTTTGGTTTCGTGTTTAATGTTATTAGATACTCCTTGCATGCTCCTCGCGTATCGTTAACTTTATAAATCCCGCCACGTTTACCTGATCTAAGAACAATCCAAATAGCAGGAGCACAAGAAAATTCTGGGACTTCTTCAATTTGGGCTGGGCATGAAAAGTTATTATCCCTGTTGTCAACAACTGTGCCCGAGGTTCGAAGTTCCGGCTCTGTGCCCAATGAGCTAAAACAATACCTCGATCAACCTGATCCATTAAAATTTTGGTTAAATTGCCAGCATTTCACACCGGTTCTTTCAGAAGTCGCCCTTAATACCTAATTTCCCAGGCTTCTTCAGTGTCTTGCGAAAGGGTTGCTTCAGCCGTGAATCCGGCGAGCACATCAAACAGAGATTGGTCGTAATGTCCATATCTGATGGGTACTGGTTTGATTCAATTGTATATAATTGTTTAGGCTCGAGCATTAAGCAAAAATACTATTTTCTTATATTTTACTCTATTCTTTTTTGCGAAATTTGAATGCTTTAGGAATATGTATGAATAATCATGTGAAAACAGACGATATATCGATATTTTTCACTCGATAATTATCGATACTGTTTAAAAATATCGATACGATAAATATCGATATTTTTTTTTCACTTGCCCATCTCTACCATCGATTTAAATAAAAAGTGAATATTGGTAATAATGCATAACCGACATTGTTAATAGGGACCATCGATATTAAATTTGTATGAATATGAACTTGAAATATTTGCTTTACTTAGCCAAGTCAAAGTGCGATCTTTGAACCTCGCATTAATTTACTATAACTTTTTTTCCATCACGGTTTGAATCATACACAAATGGTCTTGATTTTCTTCCTCAGACGAAACTTCTCACTTCATAGTTTCTTGAATTTCATGCCAAATTGTGTTGTAATGTCAAGTCTTTAATGTTATTACCATGATTATTATTACTCTTATTGAATTGGCATTTACTCCAGCATGATGGATTCTTGCAGCTAAGGTTTTTCAGTACCAGCCCCCGCAGATTGTTAGGCCTCTATTGTGGATTGTGGCAGACCTCTGCAGTATGCATATGTTACCGGAAATGTATGAAATCTAGGAATTGTATACAACTCCTAGCAAATTTATACAATTCCGAAGCTATTTAGGAAATGTATAAACTGTTGTTTTAAAAATTATACATATCCTGGTAAATGTATACATTTCCTAGGAATTGTATATAATTCCAATATCCTATTAGGAAATGTAAAGAATGATTTCTTTAATAAAACGCGTTGTTAAAATGAGAATAATATTTTTATTAAGGCAATCAGGTAACAGTCATACCGTAAAATATAATATCTTCATATTATCTTACTAATAAAGCTTCAAAAATCAACTATCTGTTAATGTTTCACGGAGCCTTAATTTGTCACTGTGTCATTAAAGTTTCGAAACGAGTTTGATGACGAAAAAAATAATTGCTTATTTTTTATTCTTTTGCTTTCTATAACGATACCCAACACGTGAGTTAAGTGTTGCCACATAATTTAATTTGGCCCAGTATAAATTTATTTGTAATAAGACTTAAAGCAATAATAAGTTCACTGAGCTGAATGACTTAACTGGGGGGGAAGCGCCAGGGTAGAATTTCATGGACTACCTTTGCAAATCCACCTTAAAGCAACTTAGCAATAGCAAAGTACCAAGTGCTTAGGCAACTTGAACAATCTATGGAAATAAAAGTATGAAACTTGGATAGTTTAAACTTCTTTATTATATTTCATTGTCATCTTGTGGCTGCACAACTTTCAAACATGCATCAACAAATTCTGTGAAGATGGGTTCTTGCATGTACTCCTTCATTAATTCATCAGGATATGGTGACTTATCCAGTAACTCCAATATTTCTCTCACATGGGGATTCTCCAAACATTTCTTCAATTCTGTTGATTGTTCTGTAAATTGATACCAAAAAATCAATAAAGCTGCAGTAACAATATTTAGTAATTGCTGATAATTGTAAGTATTGCAATAAGATTTATTGATA
Source organism: Aporophyla lueneburgensis (assembly GCA_932294355.1). Taxonomy (NCBI): domain Eukaryota; kingdom Metazoa; phylum Arthropoda; class Insecta; order Lepidoptera; family Noctuidae; genus Aporophyla; species Aporophyla lueneburgensis. The sequence goes on from OW028744.1 coordinate 10,753,889, forward strand.
TTCAAATAAAGAGGTGTGCGGTCGGGGGACCCTTGTTAGAAAAGAAGTTCTATGTGCACACAGCACACACACACTGGTATATAATAGAAAAAGATAGATAGAGAGAGAGAGAGAGAGTTACATAGAGCATAGTGCTATTTCTGTGATGTTTTCTACCAGTCTAGTCCTACCATAAGCTGCATTAAGGAACTTCCTTCCAATAAATAACTTCCAGGCAGAAACGAAAGAGAGAACCCACTAGAACAGTTTTCTAACGATGTTAAGTGTGTAGAACTTGAACTAAATACTTCATTACAAAGAGCATACATTAGGTATAGCGAAGAACTTATAAAGATTACAGGAGAGTTAACCATATTAAGGTTTATTCAGCTTCTTAGAACTTACCTAATAGTTTTAATTTTTCAACAGGCACTGTGTCTTCTGTAGGGTAGTCACATTCTCTTTCCTTTTCAATTGATTCATTTGTCTGATTAGTTGGTTCTGGTGGGGGACTGCAAGGAGTCTGTTTGTGGTTCTTATAGCATGGCACTGAGCAGCTGTAACACATTCGTAGCGGTTATTTAAGTTATAATAATGTCGTTACGTTAATGTTTCACTACACATTTAATAAAGTGAATTTCGTTAAAACTCTACTTACTAAGGCTCTCTGCATACAGGACATTTATATTTAGCGATTTGTTCACATTGTATGCAACTCATTTTAATTAATTATTATGTGATTAATATCTATATTTTTGTTTGTTTACATGGAGAAATGTCAACGACCAGAAACATTTTTTTTTTTTTGGTTCTTTTCGTCCCTCTTTGGGACAGGCAAAGGGAGCTGAGCCCATACAGCCAAGTCTGATTTAGTTTTCTTTTTCTTCCAATTCTTCTTTTTTTTTTCTTTCTTGTCTTTCTATAATATAATCAAGGCCGAAACCATGTCTTCTTTATTCAATGTCTTCAATATCCAATAGTCAGGCCGAAACCAAGTCTTATTTTTATCAATGTCTTCAATAACCAATAGTTAGGCGTAAGCCAAGTCTTCTTTTAATATATTCAAGTTCAGTACCTTTTGTTAGACCGGAGCCGAGTCTTCTTTCATGTTTTATTTAATATTATCTCAATATCTCAATATCATATAATTTTATGTCAAAAGTGTAGTAGTTGTCAAATTCAAATTTCATCAACAGTTGATACAATAAAATCGTAAATTGGTAAAAAACAATCTTTTTTCGTCAAAAGTTGCTGAAGCGAGCGCGGGATATCTTCAGCATTTTCATAAATACCTAGCAGGCGATCAACTAAAATGATCCTTTGAAGAGCAAAATTAGGACAATCAAATACAATGTGATCCAATGTTTGTATAGCAGAATTACAATAATCACAATTTGGGGAAGACAGAATGCCAATTCTAAACAGATGTGCATTAAATCGACAGTGACCTAGCCGTAGACGACAAATCGTTGTATAAAACTTTCTATTCCGATAGATATTTCCTCCTGTAAACCAAGGAGGAGAAATCTTTGTTTTAATTTCAGCTAGCCACTTTCCTTTGGTTTCAACTACATGCTGCCAGAAATTATGAAATTCACGTGCCAGTTTTGATTTGAAATAAGTCAACGCATCTGAATTTGGAATGGGCTTATGCAAAATTGGACATTCCTGATGATGATTAACAATGAATTTAGCCAGGTAATCAACTTGTTCATTTCCAACTACCCCGATATGTGAAGGAGTCCACAAAAGGACGATATCTTTGAACTTATGTAAATTATTGTATTTTTCTCTGATATTATAAATTATGTAACTTGTTTTTGCATTACAACTGGGATTTTCTAGTGCTCTCAATACACTCATACTATCAGTGATAATAATCCATTTATTTTCTTGCCTAGTCTCAATATACTCTAAAGCACTGAGTATTGCCATAGCCTCTGCTGTATACACAGTTGCTACTGAAGACAACCTATTTCCAAACCCACTTCGAGCCTGAACGTCATAAATAGCCATAGATACAGCATTATCATTTTTTGAGCCATCTGTGTACAATTGATTGTAACCATTCCATTCCTCAAGCATTCTGTAAACATCCTCTTTAAACTTCAAAGATTCATTAATTACTATTTTAAATGGACAATACTTTGATTCATAGGAATATAAATAACAAGGCCAAATGGAGCTAGAAAAATAATTTTGATTAGAACAATCTTTTAAAATTTCAGATAAACCTTGTACTAGAAAAGGGGGATTGATCCCATTAATAGCCTTCTTTAACTGCAATAGAAGAGGATGATCACTGATAGAAGAAATCTTAATGAAGAATTTTGTTCTGAGGTAATTGAATCTAATTATCAATGGAGGCAAACTACATTCGACTTGCATTGACACTATAGGTGTTGAACACATAGCTCCCAAAATAATACGTAAGCATCTATTTTGCACTTTGTCTAGTTTTTCTACTAGTTTTTGTACACCACTATAGCAAAAAAATGCATATTCGAAGTGACTTCTTACTAAGGACTTATATAAAATCAGTAATGTCCCTGGATCAGCACCCCAATAAGTGCCAGCGAGAGATTTCAAAATATTGCAAGCTTTTAATGCTCTGTTTGCTAAGTAATCAACATACACATTCCATTTAAAATTACTGAGAAAAGTAACACCTAAAAATTTTATGGAACTATCCACTAACATAAGGCTATTATTGTAATAAATTTTAATACTAGGAGAACCAACAACATTTTTGGAAAAGACAACAACCTTACTTTTCTCATAGCTGACCTCCAAACTAAGACTTTCAAAATAATGTCCCAATTTTTCCAAGCTAGCATTGAGTTTTGTTTCAATGCTGTTAAGGTTTTCTCCTGAACAATACACAACCAAATCATCAGCAAATTGTAAATTACAGACATCACTACCCAGCACATTATTTAATCTAGCAATATATAAAATAAATAATAGAGGACTTAATATTCCTCCTTGAGAAACTCCTCTATAAGAATACCTAGGTCCTATTAATTGATTATTGACTTTTACATACAATTTACGTTCATTTAAAAACTCAAAAATCCAACTTACTATTTTTTCAGGAACATTTAGTGAAAGGAGAATGGATGACAATGTACTTAAATTTACATTATTAAAAGCACCAACAATATCGAAGAAAACAGATCCCAACATTTTATGCTCGACAAGAGCACTGTGTATATCCAGAGATAAATGACTAAGACTTTCCCGAGCAGAACGACCACATCGAAAGCCAAATTGATTGTAAGGTAGTAGACTATTACTTTCAATGTAAAATATCAAACGTTGTTTTAGAAGCTGTTCAAATATTTTACCAACACACGAACTTAGAGTAATAGGACGATATGAGTCAGCGCTGTTAGGGTCTTTACCCTGTTTCAGGATAGGTATTAAACAATCTGTTTTCCATTCCTCAGGAATAATAGAACAATGCCAAAGTGAATTCAAAATATTTAAAAATATAGACAAACTGTGTGAATTTAATAATTTTAACATTTTGTATGAGAGCCAATCTAAGCCACATGCCGAATCTCTTCTTGATCTTAAAGCAGATTTTAGCTTTTTAATAGAAAAAGTTTCCACCATGAAATTATTTGTGCAATTTTGTAAGTTATTGTGACTGACTGTGTAAAAATTCTGAACTGAATCAGGAGTATACTTATGCAGAAATTGAGAGATCCATTCATAACTAGAAAACAAACTGCTATTTGTAGAAACATTTTTTAACTTCCTCATTTTTGCCCAAACTTGACTCATTGGAGTGAGTCTATTAATAGAATGACAAAACTCTAACCAACATGCACGACGCTCCTGTCGTAGGATACGTTTTTTTCGGGCTTGCATATGTTTGAAACTTATAAAATTGTCTAGACAAGGATTTGATTTAAATAAGATGTATGCTTGCTTACAATCTTGTACAGCTCTAGTGCACTTCTCGTTCCACCAAGGGAGTCGAAGCTTCCTCCTAGATCTGCGAGAGTCGCAAGTGGTATTGTTTTTATTAAAACTGATTACTGACATCTGAACTGCTTGTAGAATTATTGAAGTAAAATTATTATTTGTATCAATATGACTCGAGTTATTATACTGAAAACTTTCCATCATGTCATTTACAATCTTTTTATAAATAGACCAATCAACTAATTTCAGATTACAATGAAGAGGAATATTTGAAACATTAGAAGGATCCACATCATTAGCAGTATCTATAACATATTTTGTAATGGTAGGCAAATGATAGCTGCCTATAGAATCCTGATAAACCTGCCATTCACAAGACAAAGCCAAGGAAGAAGAAACCATAGTTAAATCAAGACCATTTGGTCTCCATAGATGAGACCCTACAGTAGTTGGCTGACCATCATTTAAGAGTATCAAGTCATTTTCATCCATGGAATTCATTATAGCTCTGCCACGAGAGTCGTCACTACAACAACCCCAAAAAGTGTGATGGGCATTAAAGTCCCCAGCAATTATCAATGGTTTAGGTATACTATTTATTAGTGAATCAAATTTGTTCTTTTCAAAAGTAGGACTGCAATTTCCAGGACTGTAAAAACTAACTACTGAAATGTATTTGTTATTAATTTTAATTTTAATTGCAATATTTTGAATAGAATCGTCAAAATATGTGTCTAATAATCTAAATTCAATGCCATTACGTATAAATATAGCAACACCATTGTGATCATTACCACAATCATTCCTAACTGTGGTATAGCCACGAATGTTGTATTGTATGTGTGGTTTTAACCATGTTTCTGAAACTAAAGCTAAATGTATGTCATTATTATAGAGAAACTGTTGAAACTGTAGTTTATTACTTAGCAAACTTTGTGCATTCCACTGAGCAATATTTAAAATTTTGTTAGTGAATTTTATATTATAATATTTTTACCTTTAATAGTCTCTCTAATAGCAGATGTTATAGTTTGTGTACAAATACTTTCATTTTGTGTTTTATTTAACTTAATCAAGTTAACAATAGATTCTGTCAACAAACTTAATGCTGTGCTATTAGACAACATCAAGTTTATAATATCTGTCGAATGTTCCGATTTGTTCAGTGATGGGAAATTAGCTTTATTAAATAAGTCCGAAAAAGGGGTTTTCGATGTATTTCTGCTTTCAGCAATCTTTCTTTTCTTAATGGGACATTGGCCAGATATGGATAAATGATTACCTTTGCAATGAACACATACAGCTTTTTCAGCAGGTACAGAGCACTCCTTGAAGGAATGACCCTCAGTACATACTGAGCATCTTTGCGAATTTTTACAAAATTTGGCTAAATGCCCAAAACGTAAGCAACGGAAACACTGCTTGACTGGTGGAATATAGGGCAGTACTGAAAGCCGCCACATCTTAATATGAACGTAATCTGGTAAAGATGTAGATGAAGCAAAAGTAATAACTACAGTTTGGGTAGGCTGTAGTTCAGATGAGCTACCTACTCTAACTTTTTTCATTATTCTTCTAACGCTTATAATTTTTTTTGAACTTGATATTGCCTTAAAAATTTTTTTGTTTGACATATCCGTAGGTACTGACGTGATAACTCCAGACAATTCTGTCGTTCCAGCCGGAATCGACGCTTTGATCGACTGTTCTTTCAGAAAAGTAACATTGTCCAAGAATGAATTGGCTAAATTCGGGCGATCGAAAACTACGCCGATTTTGTATCTGTTAATTTTTTTCAAGTACTTAATCCCTTTAACAAATCTAGTGAAGCATCCACTCAGGTACATCATATCTCTTTGGCCTATTGGTTGTTCTTCATTTGTGCTCTCGATAAATACAATAAAGTCATACCCAGCTACGGCATCCTCAGGGTACCTGCGACTGTAGTCTGTAACCCTATACGGGGCATACTTCTCTGTAGCCTTTTCTTCCGCAGTGCAGGAGTCGACGTAGTCAGACTCACTTGTCTCCGAAGATGAATCCGGAGGACCAGTAACAATTTCTCCACCAGGATCTTGTTTGGGTTTTTTTCTTTTCTTAGGCATCTTAAATCTTGTTTTATAAACTAAGTTAATAGAATAAAAACAGGAAAATATGTACAAACTAAATTAAAATTAAAGTAAAATTACAAGAAGTAAAAAAAAGACCGCCTATTATTTCAAGGTTCCCGCGCTTTTTTTCCGACCAGAAACATTTTTTTTTTTTTTTGGTACTTTTCGTCCCTCTTTGGGACAGGCAAAGGGAGCTGAGCCCATACAGCCAACCGACCAGAAACATTTTTTTTTTTTTGGTTCTTTTCGTCCCTCTTTGGGACAGGCAAAGGGAGCTGAGCCCATACAGCCAACGACCAGAAACACGTGTTTTTGTATTGACCAGTATTGACATTTTATTTAAGCTGTTTTGATTGTCTATGGTACTATTACAGTGGTATTATGGTATTAGTACAGTGCGACAAGTTTAACCGTTAGGCGGTTAAGATAATCATATTAAAATTATCTTCTTGTGATTGTACCAAGCTATGGTACCAAGAACTTTATGTCGTCAAAAAGGCGGGGCCATGGGCGCCGGCCAACTTATTTTCAGGAAACGTTCTAGGCAAGGAAATATTCGAGCTCGTTCATTTTTGCCCTTCATCTCGGATATGATAGGTTATCGTTCGTCTATTCATACAGCTTGGCAAAAAAGAGTCTGGAAAAAATGAGGGCGCCTGCTTAGCAGGTATGGCCACCCTGTATACTAGGACTAAAAGTGATAAGATACTTGTTGTTTTAATCCACAAACACGAGATCCCGGAAATTCTCATCAGTCAAGATTTCAAGACTTGATAGGCACACAGTCTTTTACTTTCACTGGATTTAGTAGATTGTGCATTATTTCGCTGGAATAACCTTTTAACTAAGAGTACCATCATAATAACATAATGAAAACTTATTCAGTTTCAAAATTAATTAAATTACACTTAGGGATTGCCGATTGAACCCGATATACAAGACATAATGTTCAGCAATCGCATTTGCGGCCACCATCTAGGGTATTCACAACCATTCGATGGTTGGTATGCCTGTATCAAATTTGACATGAATGATACTGAACGAATCCTGTTAATGCTGACAGTTTATAGTCGACAAGAAGGCGACTTACAAGTAGCGGCACGAAACTTTAGCGCTGACCGTTATTGCGCAGAAGTAAAAATTAAGGTACCTGAGGGAGGCTAGCGGGATGAAGGGCGAGCGTGCGTAGCGCCGATTGGCTCTCCAGTCGCATTCTGTTCCCCGCGCCGATACGACGCCCCGCGCACATCCCGTGTACAGTCGCATCATTAAATGTATTGTTATTGCTGTTAATTTTTGTTGTTGTTTTTTTGTTAAGTTTGAATTTGTTCGTTAAATTTAGTTTTTTAAGTTTGTTTGTGACTTTAAAGTGAATATGCCTAATACTGTTTTGAATATACAGGCAAGGAAAATGGTTTATGATGTGAATTGTTTTTTAAAAAGGGAATCTAAAGAATTAATTAATTCTTTGAAACAAATTAAAAATGATATTAACGAAGCTACAAATACATTACTCAGTCTTTCGGACAGCACCACTGTGAGCCAAATAAAACAAACTGCCGAAATTATTAAGGCGGGAAACATTAAATTAAATGATATAATCAGCGATTTAGGAAACATCCAAAAAAGGACAGCAGAGTCTACTAAAACGTCAAATGCAACGGTAAGGAACATCTCCAATCAAGTCAATAGTTCTGATTTGATCACAGTGTTCAGAACGCCTGGCAAAAAACGTTCCAGAACAAAACCGGTCACAAATATTGATAACTTCGACCAAGGAGTAATAAAGAGGTGCATTCATAACGTTCACAACACAAATAATGAACTTCCTACTGTCGGAAAGCTTAAAAGAAAGCTAGAGGAAGACATTAATTTCAAAGGCTCAGAACGAAGTCTTCGGCGAATAATTAAGAGTTTGGGATTTCGGTGGAAAAACACCGAAAACAACCGGAAAGTACTGATTGAGACTTCAAATATACGTTTGAAACGTATCGAATATTTACGTAAAATAAAGCAATATCGTCAAGAGGGAAGGCCTATTGTTTATACAGACGAATCTTACGTAGATTCATCGCACTCATCTTCAAAAGTCTGGACCGATGGTACTACTAAGGGCCTAAAAAAACCTGTTTCGAAAGGACAGTGGGTTGTCATTAATAGTCCACGCCGGGTCTGAAACTGGGTTTATACCCAATGCGTTGCGGACTTTTAAAGCTGGTACCAAATCAGGCGACTACCACGACAACATGAATTTTGAAAATTATGAGAAATGGCTCCGAACTCAGTTAATGCCCAACTTACCACCCAATTCCGTCGTGGTAGTCGACAACGCATCCTATCACAATAAACAGTGGGATCGTGCACCAACCTCTACTTCCAAAAAGTTGACATGCATGCTTGGCTAACTGAAAAAGGCATACAGTACGAGGGAAAACTTTTGAAACCTCAGTTGTACAATTAAATACGGGTTAACAAGGATAAATTTAAAACATTTTCGATTGATCGAATCCTAGCTGAACAAGGCCATCAAGTGCTCAGACTACCACCATACCATCCAGATCTAAATCCCATCAAAATGGCATGGTCCGATATTAAACAATATTTATGTAGGCAGTAAAAATGTTAAATGGAGTGTTGCTAAATGTATAGAGCTAATACAAGAAAAAGTTTTACTGATGGGTGCATGGGATTGGCAGAAGTTATGCAAAAAGGTGAAGGATATAGAAGAGCAATATGCAAAGAGTGATCATGTCGTGGATTTGGTAACAGAGGAATTCATTATTCACGTTAATGGAGACAGTTCAGATGATAGCATTAGAGAGTTTGATGAAGATGACGCTGCTAGTGCCGACGAACGAAGCAGCCCTGAGCCCGGGCCGTCAATAAGTAAAAGGCTCTGTTAAGACACCATTGAAGGCGTAACACCGTTGTCTGATTCAAATTAGGCTTAAATATAAAATAAAAATTGTCAAATTGCCATATAATGTTTTTATTTTTTTACTCCCCACAAAACTTGCTAAAAATTATATCTTAGGTACAGCTTGGCAAAAAAGAGTCTGGAAAAAATGAGGGCGCCTACTTAGCAGGTATGGCCACCCTGTATACTAGGGCTAAAAGTGATAAGATACTTGTTGTTTTAATCCACAAACACGAGATCCCGGAAATTCTCATCAGTCAAGATTTCAAGACTTGATAGGCACACAGTCTTTTACTTTCATTGTATTTAGTAGATTGCGCATTATTTCGCTAGAATAACCTTTTATCTAAGAGTGCCATCATAATAACATAATGAAAACTTATTCAGTTTAAAAATTAATTAAATAGCACTCAGGGATTGCCGATTGAACCCGATACACAAGACATAATGTTCAGCAATCGCATTTGCGGCCACCGTCTAGGGTATTCACAACCATTCGATGCCTGTATCAAATTTGACATGAATGATACTGAACGAATCCTGTTAATGCTGACATTTTATAGTCGACAAGAAGGTACTTACAGCCGCTTACTGTCGGAAACTAATCGGAAGTCAGAGAGTACCTATAACATGTCGCATTCGAAAGGTACGGTCAATATCGAATAAACTTGAACAGTTGACTAACGAAGGCGTCAGGTACACGCTAGCACATCAAGGTACCCGAAACGGTCAAATTTTCCAAATCAATCTTGAACCTAACACTTTAGCGATAAAGTTGAAACCTATTAAAGAAATTTGACAAATTTTAGTAGCTTTATGTGCTGGCGTCTGTACATAACATTATCAGTATTCACACGACAGTGAAAATGAAATAAAACGCTAAAATTTAGATTTTATTTAAAAAAAAAACGTGACATAACATCATTCGTGTATTCTTTTTCGGTGATATGATAGATTTTTTCCATTAACACTGATGTGTCAGTTTTACATTTCTTATTTATGAATTCTAAATAGTTTAAAAATCTTTCTTAGACGTTTACGGCTCCCATTATAACCCAAGTCTCCTCAAACTATAGGTAATATATTACGTAGAATAGCCACCTGAAAAATTATAAATGTAAATTATATTTTTTTTTACTGTGGTATCTGGTATGCGATAATAGCATTAACAAAAATTACTTGCCTGTTTTTTTACAGCGTTGATTTTTTTGTCTAATTGCACACAGATCAAAATCGTCTAATTCTTTCTTCCGCCAACTGTTTTGGTGTTTCTCCAGGTGTAGAAAAAATCCTTAATTTTTTTAAACCTTCTTTAACAATTTCTCTAATTGTACTGTGAGATTTACCTTGAAAAAAAAAACATAAAGACAATCATATTAATTCCATGTAGGTACATTTTACAATTTCAAGTATCAAACATCAAGAGTCAACGTACACGCGATGATTTCAAACTAGAAAACATAACCTCAATAATCTATTAGTAAATAAAACAATAAAATGGCTTGAAACTTATAATACCGATAAAACTTAGTATTAGAAAGGAAAAACAATGACTAGCATTGACTAAAAGATAAATTTCTTGGATAAATACCTGTCGTGTCGGCAGTTCTTTCGAAGACATTGTCAATCGGAGACAAGATTTGTTCCGCTTCAGATTCCGCCAAATTTCTTACGAAAACTTGGTATATCACAGCTCACACCACTACTCCATAGTGTTTTATTCATTTTTTATATGGACAAAAGCATTAATAATTGATAGTTAATTAGAAATAAGTAAAATACAACTGGGAACATAACACAATGACAGATTAGCTACTTGTTGATGATAAACAAAGCAGTGCTGCCACCAAAAAAATATTTTAGTTCCAATGGTTACCACGACATACTCTTTTTTGCCAACCTATACTTACTATAAATCTTCCACATTTCGTTCAGCGCTAGACCTACTATTTGGCATTACATTAAAATAATGTCATTAACGTTATTTAGCTAATAATTGTATTGCGTGCGCGACAGTACCCATGCGCAGCAATCCCCTCCGCGTATCGTTCAGCGCTAGACTTATAGCTTGAACAGTTGACTAATGAAGGCGTCAGGTATGTCTATGCGGGGTACATAACATTATCACTATTCACATGACAATGAAAATGAAATAACACGCTAAAGTTTAGATTTTATTTAAAAATAAAAACGTGACGTAACATCATTCTTGTATTCCTTTTCGGTGCTATGATAGATTTTTTCCATTAACACTGATGTGTCAGTTTTACATTTCTTATTTATGAAAATAGTGTAAAAATCTTTCTTGCACGTTTACGGCTCCCATTACAACCCGTCTCCTCAAACTATAGGTAATATATTACGTAGAATAGGCACCTGAAAAATAATAAATATTAATTATACTTTTTTTACTGTGGTATGCGATAATAGCATTAACAAAAAAAAAAAAAAAAATACTTGGCTGTTCCGTAGTGTTGAACTTTTTGTCTAATTGCACACAGATCAAAATCGTCTAATTCTTTCTTCCACCAACTGTTTTGGTGTTCCTCCAGGTGTAGAAAAAATCCTTAATTGTTTTCTCCTTCATTAACAATTTCTCTAATTGTACTGTGAGATTTACCTTGAAAAAAATATAAAGACAATCATATTAATTCCATGTAGGTACATTTTTCAATTTCAAGTATCAAACATCAAGAATTAACGTACACGCGGTTTGTTAAACTAGAAAACATAACCTCAATAATCTATTAGTAAACAAAACAATAAAATGGCTTGAAACTTATAATACCGATAAAACTTAGTATTAGAAAGGAAAAACAATGACTGGCATTGAATCAAAGATAAATTTCTTGGATAAATACCTGTCGTGTCGGCAGTTCTTTCGTAAACATTGTCAATCAGAGACAAAATTTGTTTCGCTTCAGATTCCGCCAAATTTCTTACGAAAACTTAGTATATCACAGCTCACACCACTACTCCTTATTGTTTTATTCATTTTTTATATGTTCAAAAGCATTAATAATTGATAGTTAATTAGAAATAAGTAAAATACAACTGGGAACATAACACAATGACAGATTAGCTACTTGTTGATGATAAACAAAGCAGTGCTGCCATCAAAAAAATATTTTAGTTCCAATGGTTACCACGACAGACTCTTTTTTGCCAACCTATACATGCGATTTGTCAAACTAGAAAACATAACCTCAATAATCTAGTAGTAAATAAAACAATAAAATGGCTTGAAACTTATAATACCAATAAAACTTAGTATTAGAAAGGAAAAACAATGACTGGCATTGAATAAAAGATAAATTTCCTGGATGAATACCTGTCGTGTCGGCAGTTCTTTTGTAAACATTGTCAATCGGAGACAAAAGGTGTTTTTTTTTTCATACAACTGTGGCCAAACAATGTACAGACGCCAACACATCAAGCTACTACAATCTGTCAGATTTCTTTGATAGATTTTCGACTTTATTTCTAGAGCATTAGGTTCAAGGTTCATTGGGAAAAATTGACAGTTTCGGGTAGCTTGACCTGGTGGCGTCTGTACCTTATGTACTTTTATTATAAACCTGTCTAAATAGAGTAATGCAAACAAACGATGCACAAAAACTGTCCCCAGTTTCGCGATTATGTGTGAGTAGCGCTCGCGTACTTATTGTAATCAGACTGTCAAAGTGTGCGTGTTTAGAGATGCCAGCTCCAAATTATTAACTTACCTTTCTTCCATCACTTAAAAAGATCAATGTTAAACAAATTAGGTTAAATAAAATAATCATTTTTTTATTACTGTTTTATCTAATTAATATAATGTCTCCAATAATTTGCTTGTACGGAATTCGTAGGAAATCTAAAACCCAAATATTAGAAAGAACTAAAAACAATACTATTTAGTGCATGATGTCATGGATTTCAATTAATTTATGTACGTAATTTCTCATTTTCAGATCAAATAAATACCGTCAGATTTTAAATAATAATTCATTATTGTCCCGTACGAATTTCAGTCACGGCAGACAATCATAAGTTGAAATGATATTTGTAATATGTTTCCCATATTTTCGCCAAATCTCCCTAGTAATCAGGCGCGGTCGCAGCCTATGATTTTGGGGGGGGGTCACCATGAGTACTGAGGAATATTTTAGGAAGGTACATCTCCTCGTTGGTCTAGTAGACGAAAGCGCTACTGATGAGCATGAGGTCCCGGGTTCGATTCTCAGGTCGGGAGTATTATTGGGTTTTTCAGGCAAATCGTTCAGGGTCTCAACAGCATGGCTGACTTTGGGGGGGGTCATGACCCCTAGGACCCCCCCTCTCGGACCGCGCCTGCTAGTAATAAACTGGCAACACCGGCTAATCAAAGTAACCTACGAAGTATCGAATTAAAAATTCATGTTTTCTATTAAAAAATGTGGTTAAATAACAAAACTCGGCGATGAAAACTGATCTTGGTATTATTATATAGCTTTCCCACATAAATGCGACACAGTTTGACAGCACAAACCAGCGTAATTAATAATTTTTCGTGAGCACATTCTATTCTATTTTTCCATATGGCAATGGTGCCGATGTCGACAATTCTGCCAATGTCAGATGTGTTGTGAGAAAACGTGCGAAGGACAAAGAAAACAAAAAATAATTAAAAAAACACCTAGGTTCAATACTAGATAACTAAAAACTAAACTTAGTACTAGGTGCTAAAACTTGAATTTACTGTGAACTTGTTGTTAGTACACTGAAACAAACAAATAAAAGTATTGTTAATTATATGACTAAATATGTACATAAATGAACACAGACTACACAAAAAACAAAAGAACATCATAATTTGATGTTATTCACGCGGATAAAAAACATCAAAGCTCCAAGGAGCTTTGGGGAAGAATGTGTTAGCAGGGAGGGAAAGTTAGTAGGGACAGGGATCTTTAATTTAGGGAGGTGACTATACAAGTCGTGGGCTGGGTTATTTCTGGAGCAGTCAAAAAAGATGTGCTCCAATGTACCTTCGTCCAACCCACATTCACAGAGCGATGTGTCTCTGACCCGGATTTTGTGAAGAAAAACCGGAGAACAACAATGGCCTATACGAAGACGACAAAGAATGGTTATCACCTTCTTGGATATTTTTTTATAGGGGTAGAACCAAGGCTTGGGTGATACATTAGGCTGTATTGCGTGATAAAAAGCACCTTTCCGTTTACTTGAATTTTGCCACTGCACTTGCCATGCGCTTAGTAAACTCTTTTTGGGAAGACTCAGCAAATCGTAGCCCTGACATTGGAAATGTTTTAGGTCGACGGCCTGTGACGTTACAGCATCCTTTGCGAGAGCATCAACATATTCGTTTCCTCTTATGCCACAATGACTTGGAATCCAAACCAGATGTACGGTTTTGTGATTCTTGGCACAAGAGAAAAGTGACTTTTTGATTTGAAGCAGGATTGGACTGCGCAGTTTACTCTTGAAAGGATTCTGTTCCAAGGCTTGCAAACAACTAAGAGAGTCTGTAAAGATGACACCAAAACTTATGCTATGAGCCTCTATAAACAAACACGCTTCCAATATGGCAACACATTCGCCCGTAAACACCGATGATTGAACAGGGCATCTGAATTTTAAAACAATTTTGGAGTTTTGGTAGTAAACTGCAGCACCAGTGCAACTTGAATCTGTTAATTTAGAGGCGTCCGTGAAAAATCTTTCAAAGTTGAACCATCGCTCACCAACCGCCGCATTGAAAATAGAGTCTGCCGAAGGGGAATTTTTGGAAATGCCAATATTATAAAAGATATCTGGTTTAAAGCATATAATCTCATATTCAAAACTGAAAATAGGGAGTTTCGGGAACTGGACAATGGGTGAATCTAAATTTTTATAGCAACGTAAGGATTTTAAAAACAAAGGGGCTTCTTTATGGTTCCAATAATTGGAACTTCGGCATAAGACTTCCAAGTCTTCCACTTTTTGTACAAGAGGACTTAGTGATGACTCTAGCCAAGAACCTCGATGCAAGGTACTGCCTTCTCAAAGCTAACGGAGGTTCTGCACACTCCACTTGCAACGCGTTAATTGGTGAAGACTTCATACACCCCGACATAATCCGTAGACACTTAGCTTGAATTCAGTCCAACCTTGCCAGAGCACCTTTGTTGCAGGGAATTAAAAGAAAAGATCCGTAATCTAGCACACTTCGGATTAAGGCATTGTATACCAGTTTCATGGTGTAGGGATGTGCACCCCACCATACACCAGCAAGGGCTTTTAAAATGGGAATAGCTCTCTCGCATCTATTCACTAAATAGTTTAAGTGATGTAAACCACTCAATTTGGAGTCTAAAAACACGCCTAAAAATTTTACTTTTGTGGAGACCTTGCAAACTTGACATGCAATGACCTTGGATGTTCACTGAAATGTGAGGAATCAGCCTCCTGCGGGAAAACACAACTACTGTACTTTTAGGGACAGACAAACTCAGACCGTGGGAATTTAACCATTGATTTAGGGAGTCCAGGGAGACATCGAGTGATGATGCAGCGTCGTTAATTGAATTGTTAGTGACGTATAGAGCCAGGTCGTCAGCATATTGAAGAATTTGACAATCGTTATTTAGGCATGAACCGATGTCAGCTGTATATAAATTATACAATAAGGGGCTAAGGACAGAGCCTTGTGGGAGGCCCTTCCATGACATCCTGGTGTCAAATTCCTCACCTGGAACCCTCAAGACCAAAGATCGAGACATTAGTAAACTACAAATGCACTGTACCATTCTCTCCGGTATCCTCAGCTGTTGCAATTTTTGCCTGAGAATGGGAAGAAGGACATTATCATATGCAGAGGAAATGTCTAAAAAGGCAGCAACTACGGATTCATTTTTTGAAAGCGATGAGCGTAAATCTGAGACCAAAATTCCAACACTATCCATGGTACTGAGTCCCTTTCTAAAGCCAAACTGGGAACTAGGAAGTAAATCTCTGGATTCTACTATGAATTCTAGTCGATTCTTTATTAAGTGTTCCAATATTTTAGCAAGGACTGATGACAAAGCGATTGGTCTGAAGCTGTTTGGGTCGTCAGCGTGCTTTCCAGGTTTTAAAATTGGAATGATTATTTGTGTTTTCCACTGATCGGGGACCCAATCATTAGTATAACAAAAATTTAATATTGCTAAAAAATAATTTTTTGCTCTATGGCCAGCGTGTGACATGAAAGAATAGACTATACCGTCTAAACCGGGGGCAGAGTCCCGAACATGTTCTAAAACTAAATTAAGCTCTTGCATAGAGAATGGTGCATCAAAAGGATCGTCTGAGTAAATGAGAGACGGCTGATTAAGTTCTGATTCCGATGGTACGTATGTAGGAGCCAGTTTATCAAAGAACTGCTCAGCAGTCTCTCGAGGGATGGGGGAAGAAATAGAAGGAGAACATCCAGATCTAAAACGGTTGATCTTCTTCCATACTACTGATATAGGAGTGGAGGGGGACAGGGAACCACAAAAGTCAGCCCAACCGGCACGTTTCCTCCTTCGCAGCAGTCTTCTGGATTTAGCGAGGATCCTGTTGAATGCTATTAAGTTATCGGAAACCATCGCGTCATTATAGACCTTTTCAGCATCATTCCTTTCCCTTATGGCTGCTGTGCATTCTTGATCCCACCATGGTGGAGGAGGGATCAGTCCACGTGCAGAGTTTTTGGGGTCCCTTTAGTATCGTTTGGCAGGCGGAGGGGGTGGTGATGGGGAGGGGGGAGGGGGGGGAGGTGTCCACTCTCCTCTGGTACCACTCCCGTGAAAAGGTATCGCACCGTTTTTGAGAAAAACTGATATTTGTAATCTAACCTCAAAACACTAAAATCACCTACTGCGGTCAAGGAAAATCACGTGCGGTTCTAAATTTGCTTCAAATCAGTACTAGTAAAGGCGTCGTCGACGGAGCCCCGCTTCGCGGGGCTCCTACTTCTGGGTGGTTTAAAAAAAAATAACCACGAAGGTGATGGCGGGGTCTTTCAGACCCCGCCATCCCCTTCTAACCTAACCTGTCCGAGTCGGGGTGCCCTAAGTCCCGAGCTCGCTTCGCTCGCTCTTGCATACTAAGAGGAGTGACATTGTAGTAGACTCTATAACTTTCTAGGTTGTTATAAAAATGAAACCACAATAAATATCAAGGAGAAACGGAATAAAAACAAACGTCACAAATGGCACATGAGTCACGACGCAAAAACCAGACTTTTTTTTGCGTTCCTTTTCACTGATTTGTACACCACAGACGATATATTAGAACACATTCGGTTGTCAATCGCCCATTTTATCGTTCCGTTTCACCTAATAACGTTTACATTACGCTTTTTATCTGATTTAAGGTTAGAAACAATTTTTGTGAATTTCTGGAAAAATATCCATTACCTTGTAATAAGAGTGGTAGCGTTATAATCGGGGCCCCACCCTCTACCAGATTTAACCACTTTTAGCTCCCTCCGCCTGCCAAACCAAACTAAAGCCAACCCGAGTTTTTAATAGGGAAACATGCGTCTGCAGTAGCTATTATGGCGGAAATGAGGTTATTATAACAGTTTGACACATGCAGGGAGCCAAGAGCATCAAAATCACAAGGTACTAAATTTGGAAGTGCATCTATTTTGTCCTCCAATAGTGAGGAATATCCCGCCCAGTCAGGATTGGACAGATTATACCTCAAGAGTGGAGGGTTCGATTTTTCTAGGTATGTTTTTTCAGCCAAAGTTATAATAATTGGATAGTGGTCACTACCATGTGATAAACTGGAACACTCCCAATGACATGATGCAGCTATATCCAGTGAGCAAAATGTAAGGTCAACACAGCTTTTATTCTGTCCAGGGAGAGACCTACGGGTTGGGCTACCGTTGTTCAGGATACACAGGTTAAGGTCATCTAAGACCTCAACTAAACCTTCCCCAAAAGAGTCACAACGTTCAGAACCCCACCTAAAATGATGGCAGTTGAAATCCCCCATAACAAGCAAAGGGCCATCTATGTTTTCCAATGTATGTTTTAATATTGGAAGGAAACTTAGATGAGGGTGAGCAATATAGACGGATAGGAGGGTTATACCCTCAACCCTACCAGCCACAATGCTAATATCATCACCTAGAGAAGGCAAAGATACCGTAACAAGTGGCACACGATTGTTCACGCAGAGAGCCGACCCGCCATAGCCATCAGATCGGTCGCATCTGAGAATATTAAAGGAAGGTAAGCGGAAATTAAGACTTGGAACCAGCCAAGTCTCGGCGAGGGAACAAGCTAAAGGTTTGTGTTTGTTCAGAAGGAATGTGAGCTCATGCTTCTTATGTGACACACTCCTCACATTCCATTGCAGGAACACCAACCGAGCCATAATTCTGGGAAGAGAGTAAATTTATAAGTGGAGAAGCAACGTTGGACGGTAATTGGTTTTTATTTGTGGAAGACATTAAAGTTAAAAGAAGTTTACTAAGAGTTTCAATTATTGAAGTTAGGTTTTCAGGAGATTCTGTTTCTTTGTTGAGAGCACAGCCATTATGCTGAGAGGATTGGGGAGTTCTAGTGAGCTGCTGATGAGCTGCTTTGTCATAGGAGGGGGATAGGGGAGCATGGGTCTTTGGCTTAAGAAACACAGTTTTATGGTATGACTGAGTCTGTGATTTTGCAATGTCTGCATAGCTGCGAGAAGATGCGGGGACAGTTTTGCTTGCTTCTGAGTACGAAATCACTTTCTCAGCCATGATTGTTTTAATTGTCTTCTGCCTGCTGTACTCCGGGCAGGCCCTGCTATTAGCAAAGTGCCCTCCAGAGCACAACACGCAGAAAGCTTCGCTCTCAGCAATGCTGCAACCATCACCAGGGTGATCATTGCCACACTTGCTGCAGCGGGGTTTGGAACGGCAAATGGATTCCACGTGACCAAATCGACAGCACTTGCGGCACTGAATGGTAGGGTAGATATACTGCTCTACAGATAATGATGTATAAAAACAGAAAATTCGTTTTGGTAGAACTTGGCCATCAAATGTGATGACACAAGTTTCTGTGGGCCTGTATTCATGAATGCCGTCTTTATTAACTTTCCTGTTAATGCGCCTAACTTTTAATATAGGTCCACATCCTACTGGAACTTTTAGATATGATAGGACTTCCTCTTCTGAGAAGTCTGTAGGGATGCCACTTACAACACCCATACGAGTAATATTAAAAGTGGGAATAACGGCTTCATATAAATTTGTTGTTAAAGTATTATTCGAGATGAAGGCGTTTGCATCCTGAGGGGAAGCAAACTCAACTGATACACGGTTTCTACCCACTCGCTTGACTGTCACAATATTGGAAATATTCTGATTAGCCAGAAAGCGTCCAAATACGACTGGGTGTAGAGTAGTACCAGAATTAGGTAGGGATTCCTGACGGGAAACATGGACGATATATGGTCCTTTATCGGTAACAGAATACTTAACACGTCCTATGTGGGATCTTGGTTGTTTGGTAGGGCGATTGGATAATTCTTCATTACCAGGACGTTTTCGGTTGGTCTGACATGGAAGAATTTGGGACTCGAGATTACAGACTACATCTGCAAACTGACTTAATGGGTTGGGGGAGGGACTTGGTATGGACGAGGAAAAGCCGGATGTAGGAGTAGTGGGAAAATCATCGGGAGGGTCAGGGGGTTTATTTTTATCCATATTCATATTGAATATGGATAATTATTACTGATTTCGTGAAAAAACAAACACAAAACAAACCTGACAGCTGTCAGCACCAATACAACACACAAACAAACACAATAACAAGTCACAATAAACACAATACACAGAAAAACAGCCAGAAAATTCAAACACACGTGTTACTCAAACGCACACTGTGGCGAGAATCCGAGAGCACATTACCCCTAAGTGATTCAAATGACACTGACGTCGGTGAGATGAGAAGCGAGTCTACCAAATTTAGTAGACTTTTTTTGAGCCGTTTGGTACGGCCAATGTGTCATCTGGACAGGTATGGTCTCCTCAAACTATAGGTAATATATTACGTAGAATAGGCACCTGAAAAATAATAAATATAAATTATACTTTTTTTACTGTGGCATACCACAGTAAAAAAAGTATAATTTATATTTTCAGATAATTGAGTTAACAAAAAAAAAAAAAAAAAAAAAAATACTTGCCTGTTTCTTTATAGAGTTGAACTTTTTGTCTAATTTCACACAGATCAAAATCGTCTAATTCTTTCTTCCGCCAACTGTTTTGGTGTTTCTCCAGGTGTAGAAAAAAATCCTTAATTTTTTTCACCTTCATTAACAATTCCTCTAATTGTACTGTGAGATTTACCTTGAAAAAAAAAATGTAGAGACAATCATATTAATTCCATATAGGTACATTTTTCAATTTCAAGTATCAAACATCAAGAGTCAACGTACAAGCGATTTGTCAAACTAGAAAACATAACCTCAATAATCTATCTATATATATAAAAGAAAGTCGTGTTAGTTACTTCACTTATAACTCAAGAACGGCTGAACCGATTTAGCTGAAAATTGGCAGGGAGGTAGTTTAGAGCCAGGAGAAGGACATAGGATACTTTTTATCCCGTTTTTTTTTTTTTTTTTTTTTCCCCTTTTTACGACCGCGTTCCCGTGAGACGTCACATAAAACGTCAAAGAGAATACAAGTCACTATAAAACGTGGTACTATGACAAAAACGTTGCCTTCGAAGTACCAGGTTATCATAACTTGACAGGAGCTTACCAAACAAAGGAGTGTCAGCTAGAAAACGCTTTATGCCTTCGAAGTACCAGGTCATCATAACTGGGTAGGAGCTAACCTAACATATGAGTGTCAGCTAGAAAACGCTTACCAGATCACCACCGCGTACCAGGTTGTCAAACTTGGTACGTTTATAACAACATTTATTGAATCTGAGGCGATACGAAGTTCGCTGGGTCAACTAATTATCTATACTAATATTATAAAGCTGAAGAGTTTGTTTGTTTGATTGAACGCGCTAATCTCCGAATCGAATCCGGTCCGAATTGAAAAATTCTTTTTGTGTTAGGTAGCCTATTTATCGAGGGAGGCTATAGGCTATATAACATCACGCTACACCTCAGAGGAGCGGAACAGTAATGAAAAATGTTGCAAAAACGGGGAAAATTTATTCCTTCTGAGAGTTTCCGTTGCGTGCGCTGCGTAAACGGTTAAAGTAACGCAAAAATCATGTATGACGGGATTGTTATTTTTAAAAAGTTCAAAAAAAAAGTCCCAAGAGCATATGTCTATCTTTTAAGGTTGACTCACTATAACTCAAGGAGCGAAAATGGACGAAAACTAGCAGGCAAATCGATGCGACGGGAAGGGTAAGGGGAGCAAAAATTTGACGCGGACGAAGTCGCGGGCAGAAGCTAGTTAGTAAATAAAACAATAAAATGGCTTGAAACTTAATAGTAGATACCGATAAAACTTAGTATTAGAAAGGAAAAACTATGACTAGCATTGACTAAAAGATAAATTTCTTGGATAAATACCTGTCGTGTCGGCAGTTCTTTCGGTCAGATCCAGCCAGTCCCTTGCTGTCCCCCCACCAGTGATTGCCTAAGCCGAGGTTCGTACCCCCCTCGGGGTAACCCTTAGAGCTTTCGCTTTAGTTTTAAGTATAATAAGCCCCGGCTGGAGGCCTAAAAAGGTAACTTTTTAGAACTCGCCGGCCTACCATCAGTTTAAATAGTAAAAATCTTTCAGGTTCACTACGAGATGTCCTACAAAAAAAAAACAGTTCTTTCGAAAATATTGTCAATCGGAGACAAAATTTGTTCCGCTTCAGATTCTGCCAAATTTTTTACGAGAACTTGGTATATCACAGCTCACACCACTACTCCTTATTGTTTTATTCATTTTTTTTAAGTACAAAAGCAATAATAATTGATAAATAATTAGAAATAAGTAAAATACAACTGAGAACATAACACAATGACAGATTAGCTACTAGTTGAAAAATATATTTTAGTTCCAATGCTTACCACGACAGACTCTTTTTTGCCAAGCTATACATGGATTAACTTTGTCGACATATGCAGGAAAGACTAACTAAGCTTAGAGAATGTAGGATCCAACAGCGAGCTGGATAATTTTGCATCTCATCTCAATTAAATAGGCAACGTAGAGGTGTATTTTTAGATTTAGTTCTTCATTAAGTGTGCTCTAACTCAAATGAGGAACTAACAACTACTCTTGAGTCTGTTGACTGATTTTGTTATCACCTAAATGTAGAAGGAGCATCGTGATTCGTGCTGTATAGTTTACATATAGTGTTTTTTTTGTAAATAATATACGTTCTTATAATTACACCTATTTGCCTCATGAATCCACCTATATTTATATTTTTAGGATGTTTTGGGCTTTAATAATAAAAGAA
The DNA here is from genome assembly GCA_932294355.1 of Aporophyla lueneburgensis. Lineage (NCBI taxonomy): Eukaryota > Metazoa > Arthropoda > Insecta > Lepidoptera > Noctuidae > Aporophyla > Aporophyla lueneburgensis. The sequence continues at coordinate 10,776,259 of OW028744.1, forward strand.
ATAAGGCAACGATAGTTAGGAAACCAATCCATGTTCAGGGAAAAAAATAACAATCACTTATATTTTGTACTTTATTTGCATTACAATAAATATTTACATGTTCATTAATATTAATCATTACATTGAATATAAATTAGAACCTATGGTTTTTTCATATCAATGTTGTACCATCATTTTCACAATAGAAATACAACAGATTTGTCTAACAACGAATCCACTTAGTTCGACCGGTTTTGGATGTACCTACGCATGTACATACCAGTGGGTACTTCTACCCTTACATTACATCATATAAAAAGGCAAAATAAATGTAGGGTATAGATACATATTTATTAAAGTATACCTAGGTACTTCCTACAGATAAAGTAATAGAGGCCTAAATACCTCGTAATGGAACATGAGCTTCGTCCATGTAAGAGTGGGCAAACTGCCGGAGTGGGATGGGAGTTGGGCGAAGGACGTAAACTCACACTTTAAAATTAAAATTCATGTCTCTGCGAGAACTCTAAATATTTATCAAACCTACACTATATATTTCATTACTTAGGTACCTTTACAATACGGATATTTAGATAGGTACTCAGTGAAGGGATTTAAAAAATTCCTCCCTCGAAAATTGTAGATTTCTTGGACTGTATGTACCTATACAATAGTAAATTCTAATTACCTACTAACAAAGACGCTTGGCCATATCAATACATAAGGCATCTAGTATTTAAAACAATGTCTACAGTTTGGTCAAGTTATCTTACATAATTCATAGGTAATAATAATAAGTAACTTAAGTTTATTAACAATAATTATAGAGCTAAGTTCTGCTAATAAGTACCAATGCGTGGTCGCATACTTTGTGGCACAAAATCGTTTGGAGCAAGTACTTCCTAAATTCAGTCGCTTGCTCATTTGGTGTGACATTTGAACTAGAAAATATAAAACTATATTACAGAAATTATTTGATATTTCAAGGATTATTTTGCGGTTAAAACGTTTTACCTTTTAATAGGTACCTAATCTCTTCAAATATTACCTTACCTACCGATGGGGCTGAGTTCTAAAAAAAAATCAGTAGGTGGGTCCTATAGCTTGACCCTTGTCTAGCCCACAACTAATATCCGTGCTCTTTTATAAAATCTAAAATAGCGAAATAATCCTTAAATCTATAATTTCATTGTATGTACTTGTAAACCTATAATGATAAACAATTTGGTGGTTATGGCAGAGGTCCAGCGGTTACAGCTCTTCGTGATTCGCGGGCTGTTTGTCACTTATGTAGTACGTCGTCTCAGGGAGGGAGACCCCGTAGTCGGAGGTCGCGAGCGCGTGGTAGCGGGACCGCAGGAGATGTGCGGCCGCCTTCGGTTGCCGATTACGGGTGAATATACCCTTCTTGTTCCCACCCACGCGGGTTATCGCTGTAAATGGAATTAATGTTTTATATTTAGCATCAACATATATCATTACAACAAATCAAACAGTTCAGTCTATGCAAGAAAAGATGCATGGCTTTTACGTTCATGCCTTAACTAGCACATTATCGTGACATGGTGACCAGTCTTAGAATACAACGTATAAAAGAATCTCAGAACACAAACAGCACACCAACATAGGCAGATATTAATAGATATTCTGACAGATTGAAGTTGAAAGAGACCAGAGCTGTACTTATTTTGCGAAAAAAGTATGATGCTATCATTTTATAGTCCATTGGAACTTAATAACCGTGCAAATTCAGTTCATTCCATCTTGAAAACACCATGCATCCTGATCACAGGCATTACAAGTTCATACACCGCCACCCTAGTTCTAAAATCATCATTCAATAAATTATCATGATAAGGAAGGATCGTAGTCGCTTACAGCGCAACCACTTGAGGTGTCGTATGTGTGGCTGCAGGCGGTCTCGACGACGCTGAGGGCCTTTGCCGACCCTCCCTAAGTAACAACAAGCCAATCACAATACTATCTGTGAAACTGGTTATCTTTCTGCTAGCTCATTCTTAGGCAAACAGCTACAATATTTAAAAAATAAAAATGTAGGTTGAAAGGATTGTTAAATATCATGGTATAATTATTATCTGATGACAACAGTGACAAATTCTAGAAAAAACGTTCAAGTTTCTTTTACATTTTATTTTGATATTGGAAGGCAGAGTAGTTCCACAAAACGAAGGTTTATTCCATCCATCGTGTATAGCAGGTTTACGTATACAATCATTACTACAATACCTATAAGGTCCCCAAAACATGTTTTTCACTGCAAAGTTGTATGTAATAACTATTGATTAATATAATACCGATATCATATTGTGTAAAATGTAATACTTACACTGTGGGGTCTTGAAGTCAGCAAAGTTCCAGATGAACTCTCCGGCGAAGAAGCCTGCCTTCCGCAGGTGGTCGAACGCCTTGAAGTGTTCTGCGATCAGCACGCACTGGTACTCTTCTGACCAGATGTACTCAGGGTACTGAAAATTATAAAATTATGTATGAATTGTTAAACGGAAGAATAAAGTAATTAATTTCAAAATAAAGACTCAAAGACGAAATGACGACCAGCACGCGTAGCATGACCACCATAGAAAGAATTTTGTCTATTCTTGGTAGAACAGAGCTAGAATTGTCATGCTACGCCAGCATAAAACGGTACAAATCTTTCTACGATCTTTAATTTTGTCTATTCTTCCGTCGACAACACCCATTTCTACGGCGGTCATGCTATGCGTGCAGGTAAGGAATCTTACACTTGGCAATAGACATGGCAATCACGAGTCAGGCCATTGAAATTGCTGAATCAGTTTTGCCCAGCAATGTGACTCAAGGTCTATTAGCAATAGTAGCGTTGGTACTGGTAAGGCTACAAAATACTACAAGCTTAAGTACTTACAACAACTCACCTCTGCTGACGTACTCCAACAGGAAGATACAATCAGGGAAACAAAAGGAGCCAAATAGACTAAAATGTGTCTTTAATGTGTTTGACTCTCTACAGGCTTTTACCTTGTAGAGAGTGAGTAGTAGCTACCTACAGTAACAGGCTGCCTATCTACGACAGACTTACCAGGTGCAGTCCCTCGATGGTGTCGGCTCCGTACTCGGTCATGATGATGGGCTTGTTGTTGATGCGGTGCCAGTTGGTGGCCTCTTCGACCACGTTGTTGGTGATCTGCGCCGTCTGGCCGGGGTTCGCGTACCACCCGTTGTAGCGGTTGAAGCTGATAACGTCCAAGTGACGACCCTGATTTACGAAGAATTTGTTTTGTTATAGATATTTTCATGCATACCTATAATGTTAGTCATATATAACGTATTTCATAACAAAATGCACACTTTAAATTACGCGTATATTTGAAAAATATGGTTTAAATGGTTTTAAATCGTGTCAAAATGAGAGAGAGTCTTTTTACTCACGGATTTGTCAGCGGTAGCGCCGGCAGAAATAGCGATAGTGACTGGCCTTGAGAGATCCATCGATTTAACGTGGCGCACCACTTCTCTGAAAGGGTTAAATGAAACTGTATCAAAAGTTGACATTATATATATCTAGTAGATTTAGAATTATCTTTAATTGAAACTGGAATTCATTCTGCGACACCATACATCAGTCAACATAAAATATATAATGGCTGACACTTTCCATCAAGCGCGTATTCAATAGAATTTATAAGAGGACAAAAATCCCACACGTTTCACGTGTCCCCAGAGATATCGCGTGACGCCGCGCCGCCGTCGCCCGACTTCGCACAACATGTCTGGCGACCTCGCGTGACCTCTACCGCTGTCGCTCGATACCGTATTGCGTTCAGTTGAGGCACGAAATTAGCCGAGTTTTAACGTGTTCACGATAAGTTTGTGCAACAATGTGGACAAACGATGTGGTGTTGCGACTTATAGACTATTTTCGGTCTTACGAGTGTTTATGGGATACAGCGAATAACGATTACAAGAATAAAAACAGGAAACGTGCCTCATGGGAAGAAATAGCACAAAAAATGGGCATGCCAAGAGAGGTTATTGAAACAAAAATTCATAATTTACGGTCCCAATTCACAAGAGAAAGAAAAAAAGTCCATGCGTCGAAAAAAGCAGGTACTGAAGATGCGAAGCAAAGTTATTGGTTTGCGTATGAGTCTCTATTGTTTCTATTAAAGGGCGAAACTGCATCAGGAGCGATGGATACGTTATTAGAATCCGTAAGTTTTGTGTTTATTCAAACATTTGATCGAACATCAGAGGAGGAGAAACATACAGTTACATATGTCAATCTCCCGATAATTATTAGGTCGTATGATTAAAATCATTTTCTTAGTTTCCAATAACACAGCACGACGTGACTCTTACTCCTTGAATGAGACTAGTCATTCCCCGTAGATTTTGGGTCACTGAATTCAAATTCGGCCTCGGAATTGCTCCGTCCCATCACATTTTTTAGATATTCTAACCTAAAAGTGCAAAAAAAAAACGACTTTAGCGTGTTTTCACGGTTATGCCAAATGACGTTGAGTTTGCGAAATTTGATTTTGAAAATTTCTAATTTTTCTATACATGAATTGTATGAAAAATTGTGTATCGAATGTATATAAAATTTTCAAAATCAAATTTCTCGATGATGAAAAAAGATATTCGCGCAAACTCAACGCCATTTGGAAAAACAATGCGTATACTTTAAAGCAGTGTGTATTTTTTCGATAGCTTAATTTGTCGCGATGCTACATAACCGTGAAAACACGCAAAAATCGTGTTTTTTGCACTTTTAGGTTCGGATATCTAAAAAATGTCATGTGATGGAGCAATTCCGAGGCCGAATTTGAATTCAGTGACCCAATATCTACGGGGAATGACTAGTCTCATTCAAGGAGCAAGAGTCACGTCGTGCTGTGTAATCAAATCCATTGCAGAATCTAAATTGCAAAAAAAAAGTTGTGACAAAATAATGACGATTTCTTGACTACTAATTTTAACTTAAAACATATCTAGTAAATTACCCATAGACACATCAATATAGTAGATCGTTCACTTGACATGTGCATCTGGATTGAGGGCCCATTTTTTGAACCCTTGCGTACCGAAATAAGATTTATAGGGAAATTAGTTAAAAATAGTAAAAACTTAAAGCAAAGGGTCATAAATTTCTTAAACGTGAATTAAAACTGTTATGATGAAATAACTTGGGCCCTCAATCCAGACGCGTGCATAAAGTGGCATAGCCTAAATCTCAGTAAGTACTATCTCTGGGTTAATAAATTTTATTTAAGAATTTAGTTAAGATTTTCTGAAATATTTTAAGAAATTCCCAAATCTGTAAAATATAACATTACCGATTTATGGCGGTATATCTTGGGCCCTCACTTCATTATTGTTTGTACTGAGGAATCTGCAAAACATGAATATATCTGAAGAAATACATAAATACGACTTTAACATGTTTTACTTACATACCTATGTGAATTAGTTAAAAAGAAATAAGGACACGAAACTTAATTGTTAAGAAGTAAATTAAAGTCGAATTTTACTAAAAAGTCTGAACTGAGAGCCCAATATTTTCGGCTTTAAAGACTCGGCTCAACTTCATAGATTAACGCAATTAGAATAAAAGTTTTAACTATTTCTTAATTAAATTGTAACATATCGTTCGTTCTTCTAAATGTCATACTTTAAGAGAAAATTGATTTTCAATTTTTTGTAAGAGAATTATTTGTAGGGTGACCATAATGTTCAAAGTAAGTACCAGTCCATTTTGTAAAGTGCATTCGGAAAGTCATAATATTTGCAGCTAAAAGTACTATATACCTACTAATTACAATTTGGCTTTCCTTATTTTTAATGTAATTTCTATAAAAATAAATAAAACTAGAACATTTATTTAGCTTCAACAGTGTTTGCATAAAGTGAAAGGCAAACTAACCGACTAGCAGTATGTTATACATGTAAGTATTCATCGTATCTATGGATCACTATAGCACCAGATCAAACAAATTCATTGTGATAAATAAAACACGATCGGTATAATTATAAAAAAATATTTACTTCACATAAATGTTACCTTAAAATAGTCTTATACTTATCCTTAAAATACGAAATTGCTAGAGTGCGAAGTTATTTTTAGTGATGAGTGCAACTATATCTCTGATTAAAAAAAAATCATTTTCATTTTCGTTTTTAGTTTTTTTTTTTTACTATATGTTTTTTATTTGCTTTAGGCAACTTGGCTCATAGTATTATCTTAAAGAGTAACATCACATAAATAGAAATTACATTAAAAATAAGGAAAACCAAATTGTAATTAGTAGGTATATACATAGTACTTTTAGCTACAGATTATGACTTACCGAATGCACTTTACAAAATGTACAGGTACTTTGAACATTATGGTCACTCTACAAATAATTCTCTTTCAAAAAGTTGAAAATCAATTTTTTCTTAAAGTATGACATTTAGAAGAACGAACGATATGTTACAATTTAATTAAGAAATAGTTAAAACTTTTATTCTAATTTGCGTTAATCTATGAAGTTGAGCCTAGTCAATAAAGCCGAAAATATTGGGCTCTCAGTTCAGACTTTTTAGTAAAATTCGACTTTCATTTATTTCTTAACAATTAAGTTTTGTGTCCTTATTTCTTTTTAACTAATTCACATAGGTATGTAAGTAAAACATGTTAAAGTCGTATTTATGTATTTCTTCCGATATATTCATGTTTTGCAGATTCCTCAGTACAAACAATAATGAACTGAGGGCCCTAGATATGCCGCCATAAATCGGTAATGTTATATTTTACAGATATGGGAATTTCTTAAAATATTTAAGAAATTCTTAACTAAATTCTCAAACAAAAATTATTAACCCAGAGATAGTACTTACTGAGATTTAGGCTATGCCACTTTATGCACGCGTCTGGGATTGAGGGCCCAAGTTATTTCATCATAACAGTTTTAATTCACGTTTAAGAAATTTATGAACCTTTGCTTTAAGTTTTTACTATTTTTAACTGATTTCCCTATAAATCTTATTTCGGTACGTAAGGGTTCAAAAAATGGGCCCTCAATCCAGATGCACATTCACTTGACTGAAGATCTCTATGTAGTATAGAATCTTGTGTTTGTATCTGAATATTTATTTTTACAGTCAAACAAACCAGATTCACAATCTTCAAACACGTCTGAATTAGAAGTAAATGATGACATTGCGGATTCAGTGCAGCTTGAAAACTTACACGATGGTCAGAATAAGTCGAGAAAAAGAACTAGTGAAGATAAACTAAACAAATCCCGTAGAATTATGACAGACGCTAAAAAGAAGATGGAGAAACATGTGATAAGAGATGAGTTTGATGTTTACGCGGAATACGTAGCTTCAGAACTACGAAAGATAAAGTCTGAAGAAGAGGTTATTATGGCAAAAAGTTTCATAAATGAAGTGTTACTGGAAGCAAGGCTGCGGTCTATTAGTCAGTCAGCTACACATTCGCGACTGCCGCATTATGATGATAATGATGATGACCATGACACTGTGTTGTCTTTGCCCGATTCAGGTCAACAGGACGACAGCCGTTATCAATTAAAAGTTGAAACTTTGTAATTAAGTTTTTCAATCTTCTGTTGACTATATAAAATGTCAAGCCTTGCATTAAAACATCTGAGTGTCTGTGTCTTTGCAGGTTTTATTCTTACCCCGGACTTCCCAAACTATACCTACCTCGTATATTTTTTCCTTTGTCGTCAATTTACTACCTGCTATAAGTTATATGTCAGTTGTTATTTTTCCGTATTATGTGTTTTTTGTTCTTTATCCCGTGAACGATTATATACACTCACGAATTTGTGTAAGTAGGTCAATTAGAAAATTATGTTATCATTGCCAAGTTCGTTTTTAATCCCATAGACTTATCTGACATTTCAAGTCTTTTGTGTTTTATAGTAAAGGAGTTTGACATTACACCGTCAAATTAGTATCTGGTTAAAACGCGGTCTTTACCTTTTGTATGTGCGGTGTTACAGAACAAAGAATAATTATTCCGTGTGCGGTGTATATAATTCGAAAAAAAAAATGCGTTCGTGAGATTAGACAGGCGTGCGAAGTAAGGCGGACATTTCCAATTTTACCTGACCTCGCATTGTGTAGGCTTTCCGTACGATGGAAAGTCAGCTTAAACTGGAAATGTATCTATAGCTTGAATGTTGCCGTGCGTACTAATTGCTCAAAAATTGTCCTCTATTGAAAACATGGCTACATACCTATGTCCAGAAGTGGACCGCAATTTTTTTTTTTGGTTGTTCGGTACCAGTAATAGAACACATTTAAACTATTTTTCAATACTTTTTTTTAAAAATTGTATCCAACCTTAAATCAGTAAACTGTGGACACCCTACATATTTCGTAATATGATATCGACAGTAGGAATAGGTCTAGGTACTTCGAACTTCTTAGAATTTTGACCGATCGAACAGGTGGTAGGTACTTGTAGCTACGCTCGGTCGTTCACCTTCGCCGCCGCACCGGCGCCGCGCGCAAGTTACCATAAAAACCAGTTTCAAAATAAGCATCTTTCGTTAACGACAACTTAATTTTTTTGTACTAAGATATATCAAAATAAAAATTGCATGGTTATTATAACTCGTTAAAGTTTAATTTGTTAAAATTTGCGCACTGGTTAAAAACTTATCCTGTATTCTTAAGATGATGATCAATACTGCCTTTAAAGGCATACGTTTTTCTTTCGACGGATTAATTTTATTTTGATATAAGAGTAGCCTAGTATATCTATGTCTATGTAAAGTTGTACAGTTTCCAGTACTTACCCGAAGTATCTGTCGGCCAACTTGTTGGCGGACCGAGGCTCGTTGGAGATCGACCACATGATTACGCTTGGGTGGTTCTTATCGCGTCGGATCAGCTCCGTTAGCGACTGCTTGTGTTTCGTCAACAACGCATCGGAGAAGCCACTGTGATTAAACAAAATCTATGAATAATAATTAGCATGTGTATGTTGGACCTAAGAACATAAAATTGGCGACGACATGGGATAAAAAAATGTGATTATTTATTTAGGCACCCAATGAGCTTTTTTCTGTTGCTAATAATATAGACACACACAGTGTTTAAATTATTAGCAAAAAAAAAACTTAGGCTAAAATTTAGGCCAATTTCTGTTTGAAATTTTTGGAAAAGGTTGTATTTACTTATATTTTTACAAAAATCATTACACCTCACCTTCACTCATAACTTACTCAGTATCCACACTGGGGCACTCATCGATGATCATGATGCCGTATTCGTCAGCCAGCTGGTAGATCTCCTCGGCGTAAGGATAGTGGGAGGTTCTGAAGGCGTTGGCGCCTAACCATTTGATAAGGTTGAAGTTCTTCACCCACAGCACTGGATCCCAGCCTTTGCCTCTTAGCTTGAGAAGCGAAGCTTTTATTAAAATGAGTACCATGACAAAAAATGCAGAGAAAAATTAGGTTTCCTAAGTACGAGATATTTTTTATTTAACCTCTAAGTCCCTGAAGATACCACATTTGGTATAGACACAATGGTTTTTAATTGTGTCTGTAATTACGGTATTCAATGGGTTAAATTCATTTACTAGTCTAGTCGTATATGTTATGTCTGGACGACAGTAGGTATCCTTTTAAGGGGGTAATACCTCATAAGATAATAATACAGATTCTAGTGAATCATTTTAATTATTGTAGATATTTTTTTGCTCAATAAAAGTTTTATATTTCTTACGAATTACGAACGAAGCTGACTTACATCAGAATCTTCATGCATACCGAATCCTTTCAAGTAGAGAGGCTTCTCGTTCAAGTAGATGGTGGTGTTAGACCACGTGACTGTCCTGATGCCGATCTTCTGGTTGTAGGTGTCAATCACCTCACCTTGAGGACCTATGAGGGATGCCTGGAGAGAAAATAATAATACGTTATGTTCCAGCTAATCTCCAGATACAATTTACAATATGTCGGTGTTCATAATATGTCGGGGAAAATCCAAAGAAATTTTATATATATTTTATTAATTACCGCATGGATTTTCCAAGGTCCAGTCCTCTTGAAATTGCAGTATTCAAGGCGAACAACTAATTGAAGTAGGTACGTAAGCATGTAAATTGTAGGATTCCATATTGATTCGATTTTTACTCTTGATTTGAAGCAATGAGGATATTTGCTGTATCTAATGTACCTACTTGCTTGAGCAGTAAACAAACTTATCCTCATCGCTTTATCGAGGGATAAAAAATGCACAAACCCTTACGAGCCGAGCAAAGAAGAAAAATAGAAAGAACGGTAAGCTAAAGCGAAAACGAACGAACAGGACTACAGATTGGCGATGGCATACGATGATGCGACGACGCGGGGGTCGGAAATTTCCTTTACCTTAATAGTGTACAAGTATCCGGGGTCGGGGTGCATGAGGTAAGGCCACCACAACTTGGCGTTGCCGATCTCCAGGAGTCCGGCGCATTCGTTGTAGCCCGTCACTTGTGTATCGTTCTTGTCGAACACTTGCACAAGGCACCGAACTTTGTCAGAAGAAGAGCCTTTCTGTGTCACGTTGTATACTATGAAACCTGGAATTTAAGATATTTACAAAATGTAAATTAAAGTAAGTTTTTGTATCTATCTGTGTGACCGCGTTGTTCTTCTTAACTATGCAAAGGATTTTGACGCGGTTTTCACTATCATTAAAAAATATATTCCGGAAAGGTTCTGTGTATTATTTTAATATAAAACGTGTAAAGAAGTATCTGTGTTTTGTTTGAAGCAGGAGAGGCTGCCTTGTCTTACCTATGAGTAATCACGAGTGTTCTCAAGAGTCACAGAATCCAAAAACGGTCTTTAGACATTAATCATTTCACTAATGGTATTAGCAACTATCAATCTTTTCATGAAATAGACGCAAACATAGTACGATATTATATTCGTGATTGCGACTAATGGATCCTTCATAGTACCTGTTAGTCCTTGGATGTCAGTGTTGACGATGAGATCATCAATGAACACTTGAGGTGTAGAGTAGAGGAACACGGTGCGGTGGATGCCAGCGTAGTTGTAGAAGTCAAACGTATACTGTTGCTCTTGACGAATTTTGTTTGGACTACCAAAGAAAAGAAAAGAAAATATAAGTAAAAGTCTTAGTTTGATGAAAGCTGATCAAGTAAATTTTTGGATCAGATCAGTACTTAGCCGAAATGACAACCAGTAAAAGTTAAGTTAACGTGATATTTGGAGTTAGATCGAGAGCTTCCGTAAACCGTGACATGGAGTCGAAACTGGCTACAGAATTTGTATAAAACAACATTTGTTAATAACTGTCGATTGTGCAATGAACTTCATGACGTACATATATTGTTTTAACATCATTCTTTTAAACTCAAAACATTTCTCTTTTGACAAATATCTTTTTACCACCTTATTGTATACAATCCTTGTGGCTTTGTTTATGCATGAGCCGATGCACACATGTTTGCAATCTTATTGGTATCCGAGAGAATATTCAAGTTGTATGATATTTATATTTGCGTTTCTGACTAAATAAATTAACTATTGTTTAAATAAATCTTTGTATTGAATACCTACAAGAGAATAATTCTAGAGAGTCCTCTTATGTAGTTAGATCTTAGCGTACTTACCTATTATTTATGTAAATAAAACTCAAGCTAAACATTTATCTTTACTTTAGCAAAGTGACCCGAGCTATTCGGTCTTGAGCAGAAAAAACTTCTGTTGAAATAACTTCTAAGAAACACATTTTATCAATAGAGCAATACTTCTTTAGTCTATTGCATTCCATATATTTCCATATAAGTAATAGGTATTAGCAGAGTATTTCAAAGTGGACCAGTATTCCCCTTAAGTATTTAGCCGTGTGTGACGATGGAGTAGACTTACCCTACATAGATGCTCTTGACGACGCCCTGAGGCACGGTGTCGCTGAGCAGCGTGTTGTCTACCACCACAGTCAACAGGTTACTGCTGTTGAAGCTGACTACGTCCGTGATCTCCTTCTCGAACGGCAGATGGCCGATCTCGTGGTACATTACCGACTTGCCGTTTACGAACTGAAAGTAAACGTTATGAGTGAGGAAGAATGCCTAGGAGATTTAAAGAAAAGTAGTTTCAAAGAAAGTATGTGACGATCAGCTTCTATAATAATCATTCGCAAGGCAGACGAAGGCAGACAAGAGATTGTGGCTAAGTATTAATAGCCGCACGGATCGATGTGTGTCTCAAGCCTATCACAGTAGTTCCTGCTCGCCCCGCTGGTGATGTTAGCAGTACGTTACAGTGACATATAAATACGTCGTTTACCATAAAGATTTTAGCAGAGTAGTATTTCGAGAGAATGTTAGTGCGTCTATTTAGGAAATAGTAAAATTTTTAAGAATCTTTTTTTGCTTATTTAAGGCTGTATGTATGTATATGTATCATTTTGCATCGTTGAATATGTAAGCGGGCACGCCCCTTATGCCTGGAGGCTTTATTTAAGTTTTACGTTCTGTTTACGATTTTGTTTTATTATTTATTTCAGCTTGAGTTTAGTTTTCAATGTTTTGTTCGTATATTGGCGTGTGCTAGCTGACATATGGCGAATAATGTTATTTTATAATATTAATTACTTACACGATATTGTATAGAATCAAGTTCTTCTAACTTAACAGACAGCTGTGCTGCTGGGGAGTTTGTTCCGCCACTTCTTCTTCCCAGCTAAAGCACTAGGAAGTGTCGAAGGGCGGGCGTTTTGGGGGGACGGTCTTTTGTAACTTTGACGTTCAAAAAGTGCTGACTCTCAGCCTAGTTTGAATTTTGATTTAGATTTTGAAAAAAGTGTCTGTATTTATACAAAATGGAACCACCCAGCAAACACGCACTTCTGAGATATCAAAGGATTTACAAAAACTTAGATAGACCACTTTTAAATTTAGTATTCTTAAAAAAAAGTAAAATACTAAATTTTTCGTGTGTTTCCATTTTGCATAAATACGGACATTTTATAATACATTTTCTATTTTCTAAACCAGTCACAAAGTGATCATGACGGTATTGTTTTGGATAATTTTATAGAACTACCTCCTAAAATCTAGTCGTTTCTGGCACTCGCCGGCCGCCGCCACCGCAGCGCCGCTCGCTTCGCTCGCTCGCACAGTGGAACGAATGTATGGGAGCGGTTGGACGTAGACATGTCCGAAAAAAAAGAGTAAAATTATGCCAAACTAATGATGCCATCTTATTCGATTACTTAATGCCTTCATAACTTGTGGTGATGAATTTCTTCATAACTCCCATATTTCGGGAGTAATTTGAGAAAATGTGAAATTTTACTATGAAAATGAGTGTATCGAGCTCTCTCCCTCCTGATTCCGGGCTTGTTTCAAGTAGCGGTCTCTAATATCATAATGCTAATACTAAGAGCTATATTTAATACTAAGACACATAGTGCGCCAAATGTGCACTTTCTGGGATAAAGAGTGATGTTTATTTTATAACACAATTTTTTTATTTTTTGTTTATTTTGTTGATTAAAACCGTTTTTCTAAAGGTTTACCTTATTACAATAACATTTCTGAGCAGCCAATTAGAGAAGATATAAGCTAATTAGGATATATAATTAGGGACTTAAGGTTTACATATAAAACTGATGCACTAATGATTACTGATAAGAACATTGCTATTATTTAATTACTAAATGGCTCTTAATACACTAATTTAGCATGCATCATTTACTAATTATCACAATAACTAATTACCTTGCAATATTTAACAAAGGATACCTGGGATACCTGGATTTTATATAAATAGGTCACTATTAGTAACTTTAAAATCAGTGTTGATTTACACCTCGTTGTATCCAAGCTAATCTCGCAATGTATTTTCCAAATTTTAATACAAATCTTGATATTCACGTTGCTTTATGCGCACGCGCACATAAAGATTTACGCGACTTTAACTATTTGGTCAGTGTTTTAAAAGATAACAGTTGTGTTCAGTTATGTGAAAGTGCTGAAACAAGTTTAAAAGACTGGTGTCGTCGATTTTGCTACCGCATTTATGCAAAATGGACACAGTCTGGAAGAAGCACAGATAAGTTTCGGAAGAAACATGAGATTTGGCTACAGGCTGCAATTCAATGGCCGGAATTACAGAATGAAAATATGGAACCTTCTACAGAAAATATAAGTGACGTCATCGAGCCCATAATTTCTCCTGCTAAATCTGATGCTTCAACTTGTACACATCCTAGTCCTCGTAAATCTTTTGAGGACCTTAGTAACCGGCAAAAAAGAAGACGCACTGAAGATAGTCTTTCATGCAGCAGTAGCAGCGCTGAAATTATGTTTTCGGCCGAAAGGGCGCTTCAAAAGGCAGGACAAAGCGATACAGCTTATGTTATGAAATACTTGACGGAGAATCCAGAAGAGGCCTCAAAAATCAAAGCCTTCATTGAAGGTAAATCAATTCAGGTACGGGAAATATCCCCTTTGAAGGCATTGGCTCTTTATGTATCGATGAACTTATCGAAATGGCGCTATAACACTCTTCGGGATTTCAACACTCAAGAAGGAGCTCTTCAATACCCGAGTTACTACATGTTGGTTAAAGAAAAAATTAAGTGCTATCCGGCCAAAGAAGATCTCACAGTTACAGAGAGCTCTGCAAAAATCAAATTACAAGCCTTGATGGATTTAACCTCAAGAAGACTTATTAGGTCGTTAGAAACCCCTGTTGATCCCAATCAACAGCTCGTATTGACCAGCAAATGGGGTTTTGACGGATCATCTAGCCAAAGCATTTATCATCAAAGGACGAGTGAAGATGAGCAAATCGATCTTGCTAGTAATTTTATGATTAGTCTTGTACCACTGCGGCTCGTCTCAAAAGGTGTAACAATTTGGGAAAACGAGCGACCATCTTCCACTTCATTTTGCCGGCCAATATTGTTTAAGTTTATAAAGGAAACCAAAGAAAATGTGCAGAGAGAGATGGCTGAAATCGAAGCAGAGATTGAAGCCTTAACTCCATCCACCATCACTGATGGAATTAGTGTCAAACACCAACTGCTGTTGACAATGATTGATGGTAAAATTCATTCCATTATATCCAATACAGCAGCTTCAGTGTGTGACATATGCAAGGCTTGTCCTAAAGAAATGAATAATTTAGAGTTAATCAAAGATAAACACGCAAACGAGGACATGTATAAATATAGCTTAAGCACCCTTCACGCTTGGATTCGCTCAATGGAATGCTTATTACACATTTCCTACAAATTAGACATAAAATCATGGCAAGTAAGGGGTGATATAGCAAAAAGGCAAGTTGATGACAGGAAGAAAAGAGTTCAAGAGGCTGTAAGAAGAGAAACGGGCTTACTTCTCGATGTTGTGAAACAAGGCAGTGGATCCACCAACAATGGCAACTCGGCAAGGAGATTTTTTGAAAACTACACTAAATCTGCTGAACTGACCGGAATAGATGCTATGCTTTTAAGAAAAATCTGTGTGATCTTGCAGTGTATTTCATCAGGAGAGAAGATCAACGTAACTAAATTCCGAGAGTTCTGCTTTGATACTGCTAAGCTTTACGTGGAGTTATACCCATGGTATTATATGCCTTCTTCACTTCATAAAATTTTAATGCATGGGCCAGACATAGTTCAGAACATGTCAATTGTGCCCATTGGTTTTCTATCCGAAGAGGCATCTGAGGCTAGAAATAAAGATTTTAGAAAATATAGAGAGGGGCATTCTCGAAAGCATAGCAGTATCTCATGCAATGAAGATATTATGCACAATCTTTTACTGTCTTCTGATCCACTTGTTACAAGTATCCGTCCAAAAGGAAATAAGTTTGTAAAAAAAATCTTCTTTTAAGGAATTTTATGAGCTTACGGATTCTGAGAAAAGTGATATCGAATTTGTTAACATAAATGATTTAGCGGACATCGATTCTGAATTTGAATTAATTGATGATGATGATGATGACGAAGATAATTAAATGATGTTATTGTTTTAAAATGTGTAACTTAGTAAATTAGAGCTTACATCTTAATTATTTATTGTACTTTTAATGAAACTAGGTAATTTATTATCAACTTACTTAAAAGTCATACTCTCATCAGTTCTTGTGAATATTTTTGTTAATATATATTTCTGTATATATATAATATATTTATAGACCTCTTAATAAGTCTGTCTGCGGTTTAAAGTAAATACAAATGGGGAAAAAACGTTTTTTTTTTTTAAATTTTCATTTCCTTTTATCCCAGAAAGTGCACATTTGGCGCACTATGTGTCTTAGTATTAAATATAGCTCTTAGTAATAGCATTACGATATTAGAGACCGCTACTTGAAACAAGCCCGGAATCAGGAGGGAGAGAGCTCGATACACTCATTTTCATAGTAAAATTTCACATTTTCTCAAATTACTCCCGAAATATGGGAGTTATGAAGAAATTCATCACCACAATTTATGAAGGCATTAAGTAATCGAATAAGATGGCATCATTAGTTTGTCATAATTTTACTCTTATTTTTCGGACATGTCTACGTCCAACCGCTCCCATACATTCGTTCCACTGTGGCTCGGCTCGATCGTAGGTGGTCACAGTTTTATCCTAACCTAACGTCCCCAAGCCATGTCGGATCTGCTCCGAAGGGTATTTCAAGGCTTAAAAAAAAACCACAACAAAATAGCGTAATGAAATGACCGAATGACTTTTATTCCAAACGTTGTTTTATGAGATAAAAACGTTTCTGGCACTCGCTGGCCGCTGCCGCGGCACCACTCGCTTCGGTCGCTCGGCTCGCGCAGGAGGTCACAGTTTTAACCTAATCTAACCTCCCCAAACCATGTCGGATCTGCCCCGAAGGATATTCCAAGGCTTACAAAAACCACAATTTAAATAGCCTAATGACCGAATGACTTTTATTCCAAACTTTGTTTTATGAGATGAAATCGTTTCTAGCGTCGGAGGTTTCTAGGGTCTTCGTAGGAGGTTTTAACCTTTTTTTTGATCTCGAGGTGGAAATCCTCATGGATGTCCTCCGCCCTGAGGTGGGTGGAGGGGTCTGTCTGACTCTTACTGACTAAAACCACCCCGGTGTTCCATCCCACACTTACGTCGGGGACCACGAGAGCCAATATGTCTTCCGCGATCCCCGACTGAGGAGGTTTCTAACCTAAGCTCCCCAAACCATGTCGAATTTGCCTCGAAGGGTATTTCAAGGCTTATAAAAAAAACCACAACCCAAATAGCCTAATGACTTACAGACTTTTATTCCAAACGTTGTTTTATGAGATAAAATGAAAAATAAAATGAATTGTTTGTCAAATAACACGTTATTTTAAAAAAGTTTATAGGATAACTAGCTTGTGCTCGCGACTTCGTCCGCGTGGAGTTCGGTTATATCGTAGCGTAACGTAGCGTAGGCGAGCGCTAAGAAAAGAAGTAGAATTGCACGGACGAAGTCGCGGCCAAAAACTAGTAAACTACAAAACTTCTTTATACACCACAATTTTTGTAAAATAGTTGTTGTTTTCGTAATCCGCGACCCGATAAACCATAAAAACGACACCCATGTTGATTTTCAGAATTTTTCACCCCTTTTCCACCTCTTAGGGGTTAAATTCTGAAAGAGCCTGAAACACTTGTTTACTCATTTATTAATAGGATACTCCTGTGAAGTTTCGAATAAAATAGTTTAACTAATCTTGTTTCCCCATACAAACTTTCAAGCCCTTTTTCACCCCCTTAGAGGTTGAATTTTCAAAAACGCTAGAATACGTAATTGTTTATTTCTAATTGTTAATCTAAAAACAAAGTTTCAAGCTTCTAGCTCTAAAAATGACGGACATCCATACAAAATTTTAACCCCTTTTTCACCCCCTTAGGGGGCGAATTTTCAAAAATCCTTTCTTAGCGGATGCCTACGTTATTACAACTCTCTGTATGCCAAATTTCAGTGAAATCCGTTTAGTAGTTTCGGCTGTGCGTAGATAGATGAGTCAGTCAGGTTTGCCTTTTATATATTTTTTTTAAGTGAATTATTTGACAAACTTGTTGTTGTATAATGATGAAATGACAAATCATGTTTTTGCCAATCGTTGCATGTCAAGTAAAAATTTGTAAATTAATTTTTGGTGAACTGACAGGACACCTTAATCGAGATCATTATTTGCAAGCTCATCATCATTTCCGCCTTCTCTTTTGCGCTTTACCAGTCATCCGTGGGAATAAAATTACTCGTAACGTTTACTTAAGACAATATGTCATTTCTAATACTTACGTTGTTCTATTATATTTATAGAAACAGTATGCAATAACGGGCCCGTAATAGGCAGAATGTCTGCGATAACTTTTGCAATAGTCATTTGTGTTAACAAAGACAAATGAAGATTGAAGGCTTACCGCTGCAATTTTGCTGTTAATTTAAAGTTGTAAAGTTGCAAAGCCATTGTTGACCGTTACATTGTAGGTACCTATGTAGTAGATATATTTGATATAGAATGTAGTTTCTATACATTAAGGTACTTACCTTTTTTTAAACTATGTGCCTAGGTATTTTAAGTAATAACTTATTCTCATACTGTACATTATTTATCTACTTACGAACTTTACTCATCATATTTTTATACTTATCAAAATATTATACATGTGTCTTTTTACCTAGAATCGCTTACGTAACACTAAAAGCTTTCAGCGCTTTATTGCTAAAACATTATAGATTTAGGTTGTTTATCTTTCATAGATAACATTAAGTGAGTGTTTACGGATATTGCTCAATACCGCGGTATCTTTGTTGGAATCAAGCTGTGGCCAAGTTTACAAGTTACCTAGTACCTAAATACATTAACATTACAAAGATAAGAACTATTTTGTTGTTCCACTAACGAAATGTAATTTAGCGGGTTAACTCCTTTCCGATAGCGTTTTAAATCAATTGTTTGTGGAGCAAGTAGGTTACATAGATACTTATTATTCGTGTTCAAAGCCCAAAAGATAATTATTTAAATGATGAATAGATAGTCCAGTTATTCATTATATATGTCACCGTGAAATTGTAAATACCGCGAGATTGTATTCCTTCAAATTATATTTTTATTCCCGGAATCGTATCCGAATATCTATCCTACTAATCTAAACTAATATTATAAAGACGAAAGATTAGATTTTTTTGTATGTATGTTTTTAACGAATAGGCTCCGAAACTACTGAACTGAACGGGTTTAATTTTTTTTCCATCGTGGATAGCTATATTTTTAAGAAATAACATAGGCTATAATTTTTTTTCAAAAACATTAGGAATCCGTAAAAAAATTGCAATATTGTAACCCAAGGAAAAAAAACCCAAAATTGTTTTTGGCGTGCGCTGCGACGCGACGCACGAATAGGAAGATCTCGCACAGTCAGACGATTCTATGCGACGGGGAAGGTCGGGAAAGCATGACATTTAACGCAGACGAAGTCGCGGGCAGAAGCTAGTATGTATTATAATTGTGAAAGTTTGTATGTTTGTTACTCCATTTCGCATAAACGGCTGAACGGATTTAGCACACAGATAGTTTATAACCTGGATTAACACATAGGGTACTTTTATCCCGGTAGTAAGTTCCTGTGGGATAATTTCCGACTGACACGCAGGCAAAGCCGCTGGCAAAAGCTAGTATTCAAATAAATGTGTTCTGTTTTAGTACTAACACATGCTTGAAATTACCATCTGAGAAAATAAAGATAAGCAAAACAGGATACCAGGATAAGAATACACAGTTAATTTGAACAAAAGCTGAGCGCATTCACCTCACGTGGGTGTCGTAAAAATGTTCCTGCTATACAACGCACGGGTACGTACCTATCACATTATGCAGAGGGCGTAATTTGAACCCTGTTCACGGGATTTTATAAGGATTCTCTTAAATACTTACACATAAGAGCACTATTATTTTGACACTCTGTTACGTTAAAATAAGGTCAAGATTACAATAAAAAGGTTTTGATTCTGATGCTTGTGAGCACGTTACAATGAGTTTGTTTTAAATTGAGATGACATTGGTCTCGGGTTTAATTTAATTTACATAAAGGACAATGAAATCAATTGATAATATTATCTTTCATGTCTCACAGGGCGTCGCTCGTCAATAGCGTAAATGTTTGGGATTATTTAAATTGCAATAATAAATACTGTTGACTGACCGGATGGTAACTTCGGGATGGGTTATTTCATTGTATTTTATTTAATTAATTCGGGTTCATCATCTTCAAATCTGTCCGTCTGTCTGACAAAGGACTGTATCTATTCGAAATAGGTAGACAGTTGAAATTTTCATTATTTCTGTATTCTGTGCGTACGTTGCGGCCAGTGCGGACCATTGGACGTTCACCTTAAATATGTTTACCAAATCTCTAAACCAGCGATTACTAAAGTGGGTTACGCGGAACCAAAGGGTTCTGCACAAAAAGAAACCAAGGTGCCGCGAAATTATTTACTTTGGCGAACGATAAAGCAATCCTTACTAATATTATAAATGTGAAAGTAAGTTTGTTTATTACGTTTTCACGCCTAAACCACTGAACCGATTTTGATGAAATTTTGGTACCCATTGGGGGTTCTGCACAAAAAGAAACCAAGGTGCCGCGAAATTATTTACTTTGGCGAACGATAAAGCAATCCTTACTAATATTATAATAAATGTGAAAGTAAGTTTGTTTGTTACGTTTTCACGCCTAAACCACTGAACCGATTTTGATGAAATTTTGGTACAGGGTAAGTTTGAACCCCAAGAAAGGATATAGGCTACTTTTTATTCCGCGATTTCGTCTGCTTCCGCGATGACCGACATTTACGCGAACGAAGTCGCAGGCAAAAGCTAGTTATTCATAAAACCGTGAAACAATTTTATTCTTTATATTAAAAGTAAAAAAAAGAAAAAAGTCAAAGTAAAGAACGACAGTGTTTCACGCCGAAAATATTTCCTATAAAAGTTTTTGGTCTAATTTAAATTACGGTGTCTTTGATTTTTAATAAATTGATATGGAGTTCCATAAGTTAAAGTATTTGGTGAGTGTTCCGTTATCTTAAAAGTTTTGGAACCCCTGCTCTAAATACCGATTGTAAATGTCGTGACCATAAAATGCTATCGGAAATATTACAATTTAAAGGTCTTAGACGGAACCACTGAAATACCATTTAACCTTATAATAATACCAAGGGCAAAGTTCAGTTTCACATCAATCAAACGAGGGTGGCTTGTCGGAACAATGGACGAAGATGTGGTGAACTAAAACGAAGTGTATGCGAATCACTAAAAGCTTTTGATGTTCCTGTTTTATTTATCATCGTCGGGATCTAAAAGCGTTTATATTGCAGAAAAAAGTTCTTAAACCCTTTTGGACCATATACCGACTTATTTTATGCTTTTGTTCTGAATGAATCATTGATATTTATGAGTAAGTGCCTACCATGGGCGTACCCAGGGGGGGCAGAGGGGGGCAGCTGCCCCCCCCTGGAGTTTGTGAATGTCCCTACTAACTATCTACTTTTGTCGATAAAAATTAATATTAAATTTGTAATACAAGATAAAACTTTTAAAAATCGTGAGCCGCGCCCGTTCTACCTGCTCGTTAGCAGCGCTGCAAGGAAAAATAACTTTAAATTCGTAAGTCGGGGTCCTTCGATCTTTATTTTAGCTTTTTGCCACTAACTTCCGAAATTAAAGTTATTTTTCGCTTGGTTGTGTTTTTTTGGAAGTACTTACATTGTTTTTTTTTTTTTTTGCAAAAACGTTTTAATCTACCCTGCACTAATTCGTACACCATTACTGGCCAAGTCAATAGCAGTGACAGGTATTAGAATATCATCACGCTGAACAAAGTGAATTAAATACATATTGACGAAGCTAACGCATAAAACTATCAAAGCAAAGTCAATAAAAAATATATGGTGGTCCTCTGAAAACCTATCCAATAAAAATAATAGTTTAAGACGTTTTTATTAAAACTATTATTTATGTTTATATTTTTTGGGTGTTTCAAATTTTGTGACGTATGTCAGCGTAGTTTTCGAAGACAGTTTTTTGCGTAAGGGCGCCCGCTCAGAGGATGCGCCCAGCGCGCCGGTTGAGTGCGTCCCAAAGGGTCATGGCCATCCGGCTAGTCCGGGGATGCCACACGGTCTCCTGTGAGCCCGCGAGCCTCCTTGCCGGATTGCCGTCTTGGGATCTGGAGGCAAAAGTCCTCACGCAAATGTGGGAGTTGTGCGAGGAGGCAAAACGCCGGAGCGAAACTCCGATGCTGCGAGAAATCACGGCACGGCGGACAGAACTCCCGCGGGTACGATTGTCGCAACCCAGTGTAGGGCACGCCACTATTGCGGCGGTAAGTCCTCTTTTTAAGGAGTGGATAGAGAGCGGCACGGCGTCCGCACCTTCCACCTTACGCAGGTCCTCACCAGACATGGCTGCTTCGGGAGGTACCTGTTCGGGATAAGGCGGGAGGAAATGCCTGGGTGTTTCCATTGCGTGAATCGTATGGAGGACACGGTGGAGCATACGATGGAGATGTGCCCTGCCGGGGCCGAGCACCGCCGTGTCCTCGTGGAGGCGATCGGCGGCGGCGACCTCTAGCGTCCGGTCCTGGTGTACGCCATGGTACGGAGTGAGAGGGCATGGGAAGCCGTCACCTCCTTGGAGGTGACAGCTTCGCAGCGATGCGGAGCGCGTGAGGGACTCTGCACCCTCACGCCCCTAGCCGCCGCAGGAGGAGACGCCCCGGGCGTCGAGAGTCAACGCAAATTCCCGGCCACCGTAGGCGCGGGCTTGCGAGTGGCGAGCAATGGGAAGCTCCGTCCGTGACGACGGCGTGTTGTGTTCACGCGCGCCTCAAAGAGATGTCAGCATAATTGAAGGGGTCGGACCAATGCCTGCCAAGGTTGCGAGATTTTTTCGAAAGAATTACCGTGACCCTGGCATATAGGCAACTGAAGGAACACGGGTGGGTTTTAGTCAGTAAAAGTCTGACACGCCCTCCCGATCCACCCAGAGCAGGAGCCAAAATCTGATGATTTCCCACCCACAAAAAAGAGGCCTTCTGCGGAAGAAGGGAGTGAAGATTTCATCCAATCAGCTTAAATAATTGCTACAGATTTGAACCTTGAGCTGGGTTTACCTAAGACAGCAAGCCGCCAACAACAGAGGGCAAATCAACCAGCAGCCTACTGCGGCCAGCCCCTTAGCGATTATTTTCGTCGTTCGATATGCGTGCCCTATTTGGATTCGTTACTTTCTTCATTAGAGGCGAGAGCAAAATTCCAAAATTGCAAAACATTAGGGAGGAAGTTTATATATTGTATGAATTAGAAGGGATCACATCTGAAGCCGAACTATGGCGCACTTTTTGGATGAATAAGCAGGAGCAGGACTTTGAAAATATTGAAATTACACAGTTAATAACGGAGTAGCAGAATCATTTTACCCGAAGGTGAAGCCAGCCTTAGAAATTTCCGCCATGGAATCTGGAGGCAAAGGTCCTCGCCCACATGTGGGACTGGCGCGAGGAGGCGAAACGCCGGGGCGAAACTCCGCTGCCGCAACAAATCGCGGCACGGCGGACAGACCTCCGGTGTGATCTCATGGCGACATGGCGGGTACGATTGTCGCAACCCAGTGCTGGGCACGCCACAATTGCGGCGGTAAGTCCCCTCTTTGAGGAGTGGATAGAGAGGCGTCACGGCGTCCTCACCTTCCGCCTGACGCGGGCATGGGTGCTTCGGTGGGTTCCTGTTCAGGATAAAGCGGGAGGATACGTCCAGGTATTTCCATTGCGAGGATCGTCTGGAGGACACGGTGGAGCATACGGTGGAGGTGTGCCCTGTCTGGGCGGAGCACCGCCGTGTCCTCGTGGAAGCGATCGGCGGCGGCGACCTCTCGCGTCCGGCCCTGGTGCGAACCATGGTACGGAGCGAGAGGGAATGGGAAGCCGTCACCTCCTTCTGCGAAGCAGTAATGTTCGCGAAGGAGGAGGCGGGGCGCGTGAGGGAGTGGCAGTATCTGCGCCCTCACGTCCCTAGCCGCCGCAGGAGGAGACGCCCCGGGCGTCGGGAGTCGATAGCGGACTCCTGGCCACCGTAGGCGCGAGCTTGCGGGTGGCGAGCAATGGGTAGCTCGCCGCCCGGTAAGGACCAAGCTCGAATCGACGGCGCGTAGTGTTCCACGCGCACCTCAAAGAGATGTCAGCAGCAGTGTAGGGGTCTACTAGGACCGATGCCTGCCGGGGTCGCGTGATTGTTCGAAAGAGATACCGTGACCCTGGCACATGGGCAACTGATGGAACACGGGTGGGTTTTAGTCAGTAAAAGTCTGACACGCCATCCCGCTCCACCCAGAGCGGGAGAAGTCATTTGATGATTACCCATACTGAAAAAAAAAGCCTTAGAAATTTTCCTAGCAGTGCATTATTCCACGGATTTCACCGCTGTAATTGAACGGTTATTCAGCACACTCAGACTCGTAAAAACATAGCTAAGATCGACCATGACCGAAGTACATTAAATGGGCTTTGTATGCTCAGTTTACATAGCAAATTTGTTAACGCTATGGGTGATTCTTTCACAAAAGACGTTATAAACCGTTTTACTGAAGACCCTCGAAAGTTACTTTTAAAATAAATATTGTATATTGAAAAAAGAATTTAAAAAAACCTTTTTTAATTTACGTTTATTTATTTGCTTATTAAAAAATCTGATTTGCCCCCCCTGGCCCAGAACCTGGGTACGCCCATGGTGCCTACGATGTATAAAAGCTCCTGTAACAAAGACTAAAAGACTACAAACGATTAAAAAAGACTATAGATTTACATTATTTTTAAATATTCTTAACTCATGCATGAGTTGCCAGTGTTGCCACAATAAATGTAACATATCGTATACGGAGTCCCCGAAGGATTGGAGAGAGCGGTGTACTTGTAATAAAACTACACTTCTCCAGTTATTTTTAAGTCCCATGAAGCATAGGAGGCGACCCTATGTTATTTCCGTCGGGCATAAATCCAGATTCAGGACTGCTACTGAGAAATTCCAGACTCCGCTTTGCCCGATCGCGACCCGGAAACCGAACCCAGGACGTCATGCTCAGCACTTGCGCTCTACCACAACTAGACCAACGAGGCTGTCACATATTTAATATTAATATCTGGATGATTTTTTGGTAAATTGTGTTTGAAATAATAAGTTTATGTTCAAATTGATTATCGATAAAGTTGGTCATTGAAAACACGAATAAAACGATGTTTTATAAAAATGAATCCTAGCTAGATCGATTTATCGCCCCCGAAACCCCTTGTATACTAAATAAACTACATTTCATGAAAATCGTTGGAGCCGTTTCCGAGATTCAGATTATATATATATATATATACAAGAATTGCTCGTTTAAAGGTATAAGATATAATTATTATAAAATTTTACGAAAAAAAAACCCTATTGCTAAATATCGTGTTTAAGCATAATTACGGACTACAGAATGGCTTTTTCTATTGCAAAGGAGTGGCCCACGGCACTAAAGGCACAAAATTCCAAATAGGTAACATAATATTTTCATCTTTGGCCTTGCAGAACCTTATCATAAGTTAACTTACTCCTAAGTACCTTATTTAAAACTAACAGGTAAGGTTAGTCATACTAATAATATCTGAGTTTCCGGCACACATGGGACCTATAAATCAATGTCAGCCTTATAAATCTCAGGTTACGTTTCCAGTTCGTATAAAAGCTAATTTAATCCCGTAGGTGTCTGCACCGTTGAATGATTTGTGTCTGCTTATATTAGCCAGATTTGTGCCCGTCGACCCATATTCTGGAGACATTGTCCTGCAAATTGCGACCTTTATACGACACTTTATAGTACCTCTTACTAAGTCACCTCGTGGTTGATTTACAAATCATTGTAAACGTAATGAGGTATCGCTTACAGAGCAGTAAATTTGTGATGCTTGACATTATTTAGGTACTGTATCTACAAGTACATAGTATATCGTATGTAGAATGAATCACTGTGTCAGTGATTTACAACTTGACTAGAATTTCTACTCGGAAGACATTTCATTTGCTTATTTTGACCTAGAGAACGGCTGGGGTGATTGAGCAGGATATTTACTTTTTGTAGTAGAATATTGCATGAATTGCGAAAATGATCAAAAAATCAATGATTCCCCTCAGACTAATACTTTCTTATTATTGGTTTCTATTATATTTCTTATTGGTCTGAGTGATTCTCATACATATAAAAAGGAGAAACTGCACATCCGAACATCAATGCACAGCCGAAATTACTGGGACTAGGAACGTGAAATATTGCAAACAGCTTCTTTTTATATAGTAAGAAAGGGTTTTTGAAAATTCATATGAGTATACGAGTATTTTAATGCAAGTTTGCGCAGCTTTTTGACCAGTTTTTTTTTGTCAAATTCAACGACGCTCACGGAAACTTGACTTGCTTTCTTATTCCGCAGGATCATTAGGCCAAATATATATAGGTATTTTTCTTATGCCAATGTTCAGTTTAACCTTTCCCAGAACTACAGAGGTAGCTGACAAGAACGAGTCCACTAGACAAGTCGGTCGGCAGGAAGCTGATTGAGTAATGTCTGTTAAGTGAGGTCAGTGATTCTTATTGCCCTCTACTACAATTGGCGTATGAATGACGACCGTCTACATTTCTACAACATTTAAAACGAGCTAAGTTGCTCTGTAGCGTACGGACTAAGTTATGTCAGTCTAATATTCTCAATTCCAAATTATGCAATTTGTATTCATAAAAGGAAAATGATGGTGCAGCAAAACTGGAAGATATAGTAGATACCTATAAAATAAAAGGTACCATTGCAAGTAAAGACGAAGGAGAAAAACTAAGCAATGACGTAACACGAAAACATCACCATCATCATCTCTGCCGGAAGAAGTCTACTGCTGGACAGAGGACTCCTATAATTTGGGGGGGTTGCCATAATCGCCACACTTGGCAGGCGGTTTGGCGATCGCAGTATGGTAGTGAAATGCATAGAGAACGCAGCTGCCCATTCTCTAGTAAGTCCCTTAGTCGCATTTTACGATACCCACGGGAAGAAATGGGATGATGCCACTGTTTACGTCCAGACCATAGACCGAAAAACATAGAAAAGGAAAACTTCGTTGTCAAGTAATAATTATGATTGATTAGGAACCACAATTGTGGTGCCCGACATTAAATCAAAGACAACTAGCATTTCGATGCAACAACTCATGTAAACGTTCGAGCAATGCATCATTACAAAGTCAACATTACCGGAATCAAGCGCATCAATCAATCGGATCGACTATATGTACAAATGAGTTTACAACTTAACAGGTGCACGGTATTTGCATGCAAGCATTTTGCGTAAAGTAAATAATTGATGGCTTGTTGCTGCCTGCCGAAGTAGGTGTGTTTCTATTTAAATCTATGTAAGTGGTCGGCCGTCGGGTCAAACGAGAGCGAACTCGCGAGACCGGTGTCGCACGGCAAATTGTCCAAATACCGACAGTCGTTAGTCCGCCTCGTGACAACTACACCTCTAGATGGCTGGTTACTACTGAAGCCACTGGTCGGGGCTGGATCCTCCCTTGGTGCCAAGACCAAGTTTCAATATTTTGTGCGTGAACTCTGACATATTATGTAAGACTCTCGAGATCATCTTCCATCCAATAATTAAAAAGATTCAAAAGTAAATAATTTTCTATTTAAAACCACATTCATACATTGTTGGTATATATTTGTCTAGTTTTATGTTATAAAGAATATCTTTTCTTATTTGAATAAGACTTTGCCTAAGTTTCTCAATTTATGTGTCGTATATCAAAAGCAGATATGACATTATTTCATCACCTGTACCAAATTAATTGCAAAGACAAAGAGATTTAAATTATTATACACGTCCGAAGGTCGGTTACCAGTAATGATATCTCTGGGAATATCATTTAGACTGTATGAAATCTAGATTTAAGAATGTCCTAATTTCCAAGCTTCCATAAGAAGCACTCATACATACTTAAATGTCGTTAATTATGGTGACAGGCTACTAAAGTCCGAAGCCAACCTTACCAGGAGCTAAGCAACTGCTTAAAATTCAACACTTCTTTGGGCATGGATTTTCTCAAGAAGAATGTGTTTCAAAGATGAAATAGTGAATATGTAAACAGTTTATATGTTAATCGTGAGAACCGCGGCTCTCCATAGCGTACGTTTAACGCAAATCCTTTGGATCAACAATGTTCGCACACGCTGTATATTTGTTTCTGTGCTCATTTAAATAATGTAAAAGGTACGCGTTAGAAATAATAACAACTACTTTCAATGTATTATCCTAATTCACTGTAATCTAATTTTTAGTCACGTATCCTTTTTCTTTGCCGCTTCTTTGCTAGGACACTCTTTATTGCAACGTCCACGAGGATTGAACTTATTGACTCTGCCGCAATTATTATCTTCGCCATAAATATACTTGACAATGCTACTAGAAAATATCAGGCTCAGTGTAGAATTTCTAATTTCTTATTCATCATGAAATTGGTAAAGAGCTGTAAGACGTACGTCACATAATATTCTTAAAATCCACAACTCTTTGTAATATCAAATAGTCTCTAAACAAAATTACACTAGTGATCCTTAGCTATTCAATTCCATGTCACATGCTATTTTAACACAAATAGTGTAATATTGCGCCGTGACCTAGATTAATTTTAAAAGCAGTTAAATCCTAATTTACACGACTGCTAATTAGCCAAAGTGCCTTTTATTTTTGTTCTACCTAGTTACCTTGGTATAACTTTGGGGCCTACATTGGCTTAGAGTTACCTAAACCTGCCATGCTTTACGGAACTGAACCTATACCTCTGCTTTGGTTCCCCCCACAACGTGATGGCATACAATACGGTGGTCTAGTCAATATCATCCTGAATTTTTTCGATGTTTCTTCTAATATAATAATTGACGCGTAAAAGAATTTTTATAAAACCTACGTACAGATATAATATCATCTGTTATTTACTCAACCCCCTACTTGTATCTAATTAGAAGATGATCGTCCGGTGCATCCGGTGCAACTACCCCTCAGCCTCACTCACCTAGTCTAATAACTGGCATCTCAAGATGGATATAGAAGATCGCCATAGTTGTATGTTGATGGTAACTTACCACTTCAGTCGCGTAGTGCACGCTACTGAACCGCAACCACACCCGCTGCCCCGAAGTGCCCCACCACGAGGGCACGTAGAACCGCCGGTCGTACCACACCACCCCCACGTGGTCGCGCAAGGTAATGTCCTCGCCGACGTCGTTGTATGATGATGGTACCGGCATTGGGATTATTGGACCAGTCTGCGGAGAAATGTAAATCATTAGGTAGCGGTAGAGCATTTAGACTAGAGGAACCGAAGATATGATAAAGGTCGGGAGGAGTCGTTGGATCCATAAGAACTTATAGATGAACGAAATAAAACTGCACGATGCCTTCTTATGACTTTTTACCGTTTGATTTAGGTGTTAGATAGAAATTATAAGTCATCAAACTAAATAGTGTTACCTACTCAAGGTAAGATCATAAAAAAATTGTTTTCAGTGCAGTTTTTTCAATATCAATATTGGGATTTTTGCCTTCAATACTTAATAATATTTTTTCATTCGAAATGTCGACTAATTAAAATGATTGGAACCAAAGTTAAACGACCAAAACCAACAGTAAAAGTAATTCAATAAAGAAAGATATTCAGGAAAAAAATATTATTAGACAATGCAATATCATACAATATAAGTTATCGATAGAGTTTTAAAATATCATCTCTAAGATAAAGGACAAATTAATTTATAAGTGTTAAAAGATGTGCCACGATTTCGCACGAGTGCCATGCAGGGTCAAATGTCTTTAATACAGGAGATGAGAAGACGAACGTACAGACCTCCACAAATAATACATAAAAGAATAAACGTGATTTATAGTACGTGGATCACAAACCATTTTTCACATGAGTTATCTTTCATACGTCATGCTTGAGTAGATTAATAAAAGTGCAACAGTGAAGTAATTATTGCAAAAAGTTTCAATGTTAAATTGTAAGACCAAAGTGAAGAATTTGTATAGCTTCATTTTCATCGTAGACATAAAATCCAAGGTCTTGAGGCTATTTGAACTTGAATTAATGATAATATGGTAATACGGAATTTTAATGAAGATACATATTAAACAACTAATAACAAAAACGTTGTTGACAAACGAGTTTTTGTACAATATTATGTAATAAAGCTAGCGATACATTATTGTATTAGTAAATAACGCATAGGCGTCAAGGTCGGCAGGTTTGTAGTAGGAATCTATCACGATAATAAATAGTTTAGTAATTTGATATTTTGTTCGAAACATATTCGCATGCAAATTGCACTTTGAGAATTACAAAACGTTGCATCTTTTTTGATTGTAGGGTTGACTGAATCTCTACGGAGTATCACCAATATAGGTGCTGATGGACCAGTAGAAATAAATGTCATAATTAATAATAACAAACGCACCCCAAGATAAGAAATGATGAGAAAGATGAATCAATATTTTAATAAGTGCCAAAATAATATAATGTCTGGTACAAGTAGAGGAGGAATGTACTATAGGCCTTATTTTCGAAGCCTATAGGAATATTAAGCAGCTATTGTTGGCGATTCGGAGTAGGCGGATGTGAAGATTGTAATTTATTGAAGACCATCGACCATAATTCTAGTAAATACTTAAATTTTTTAAGATTTCCAATTTATGTTCTATTTCCTTATTTCATTTATAAATATACCTAAAAGGATTACTTAAGCCGATCATAACCCTAGGACAGAGACCCTTGTAAGGTATAATTTATGAGGATGTTCAGGATTACCGAAGTTAAATGATACGGAAAATATGGTGGTCATTCCATACGTACCTAAGTGCATACACATCATCTGTAAAAAGTAGATACCAAAACTTGAAGCCTTTTTATTTAACAAACGTGCAACACATTAATATGTGTACCTACATACCGGCACGAGTCTAGTGGTATTGCCCCTAAGGCTTATGATATCATCGAACTTTTTATATGCGTGGGTACTAGGTGCATTACCTTGTCCAGATCCTGTTCGTACCAGCTGGCTCTGTACCCTGTCTCGGGGTCCGTCGGAGATTTCCTGAAGTTCCATATCCCATCGAGTGTCCGTAAGTCCCTAGTTTCTGTTGCTTTCGGGTACAAAGGTCCCCCGGTACTAGTCAGTGCTTTTTTCAGTGCTGAATCGATTTCATTGCCAGTTGCAGTATTCTGCACCACCGCACTTACAACACATATTAGTGTTATAAACATGAACAGTATCTTTTTTCTTGACATTATCTGTAACAAAAGACAGGCGATTTAATAAAAAATCTGTACATACGAACGAATACAATATAGTTTTAGAAGAGATTAATGGTCTGCTTATGATTAATTTACTACTTAATGATGACAGAGTAGCCACTATTACACACAATTTTATCAAACCTAGCTTTCGCTTTAATAATAGTTATAAAACAACTCAATTATGGTCTTTACAATTCCATCCTATAAATATTCCTAATATCTTACTAATATCAATAGGAAAGTTGGTATATCTAGATGTCTATTATTCAGTGACATTTTGGTCTTAACCGAGTGCTGGTTATTGTGCTCAAGTAACTGCCATATCCCTAACATACAAAACTTTATTATGTACAGCACTGCCAAAAACTTAAATCAAAGTGACGGTGTTGTGGTCTATGTCAGGTCTAACCTTACAGTCACCTGTGATGAACTTTGTTTTGGTGGTTCCGCCACCGGATTATCCATCAAGGTGGGTTCTGATATTGCCATTTTGTGCATTTATCGGTCACCATCAATAAGCAACATTGATCACTTTCTTGCCTCTCTGAACAACTTAATTCCCACTTTTTCCAATGTAAAAACCGTAGCTATTACTGGTGACATTAATATCGATATAAAACCAAAGTCACTTGACGCTCGTTCCCATGACTACCTAAACACACTGGCATTCCACGGATTTCTTCCTACCCATACTTTTCCGACCAGAGGAAACAACTGCCTAGACCACTTATTATTAAAATCCACATGTACATCCGTCTCACTTATCTTTAACACGACTGTAACTGATCATTGTTCTTCATTACTATGCATTTCGACCAAACAAACACCTCTTAACATTGTTAGATCCGTCACCAAAATTGACTATGATGCCTTGGATAAGACCATGGTGACAATAGACTTTACACCCATCTACTCTATGTCGGACTCCAATGTTGCTACTGATACACTGGTTGGTCTCATCGGTGACGCAATATCCGAAAACTCTAACACCATAAAGTTACCATCTAATAAGAAGATCCTCAAACCTTGGATCACTCCGGGCTTGCTGCGGTGTATGAGACACAGAGACCGGCTACATAAAAGATTTAAACAATCACCTAGTAATAGTATGCTTGAAATTACATATAAGCGATACAGAAACTTCTGCAATAAAATATTAAAAAAGGTCAAGAGACAATTCGACACCCAAGAGCTCGATAAAGCTGGAAATAACTCTAAGGTTCTCTGGGAAACTATAAAACGAATCACAAACACACAAAAACAACAATATTCATCTACACAACTACTTTCACACTCTGACACTCCTTTTCAGTCCTGCAGTAATCTTAATAAATTCTTTGCTGACGTAGGTAAAAAACTTGCTGATAATATTATCAACGACAACACATCTTCCACTTCACCTTGCTCTCACACTACTTTTTCTTCGTCATCATTTGTTTTGGATCACACGGATATTGAAGAGGTTAAATCTGTTATTGAGTCCCTTAGGACAACTGCAGCCACTGGATGGGATGGTATCTCTCCTGCGGTACTTAAGAGATACTCTGGCATTCTAGCGCCAGTTTTAAGCTATATAGTTAACCTCTGTTTTAGTTCTGCTGTATTTCCGTCAGCTTTAAAAAAGGCTATTATACATCCTCTCTTTAAGGGTGGCGATGGAAAGTCTTTCAGTAATTATCGTCCTATAGCGGTACTACCCGCCCTTTCTAAAGTTCTTGAGCGCTTAATCAATAAGAGATTGGTAGGCTTTTTCGAAAAAAATAATTTGTTTTCTTCTCAACAATTCGGGTTCCGGAAAAATATGTCAACCTGTGATGCAGTTCATGAAGTTACCAATTTCATAGTCGAGAGAATCAACAGTCGTAAAAAGGTGCTTACAGTATTTCTTGATCTCGCTAAAGCCTTCGACACCGTTCCCATTTCTATCCTTCTACTCAAACTAGAGAAAGCAGGAGTCAGAGGACTGCAGCTTGATCTTTTAAAAAGCTATCTGACAAATAGAATGCAATTGGTGAAAATTGGTGACCATCTTAGCGATGAGCTCCCTATTTGTTACGGTGTGCCGCAGGGTAGTATACTCGGTCCTACGCTGTTTCTCGTCTTTTTAAATGACCTCTGCAATCTCAAAATCACAAACGCAAAAATTGTTTCCTTTGCAGATGATACAGCTCTTACCTTTTTCGCTAATTCGTGGTCAGAACTTCAAACAATTGCACAGAACGGTTTTAATTCTGCATTTAACTGGCTTTGTTCCCACGCTTTAACACTTAACACTTCTAAGACGAAATTAATGACATTCTCTATCTCACCGACCTCACAACCTGATATACCCATCACTATAAAAGCTCACTCCTGTAACAATACTCATTTACACCCATGTCAATGTCCACTTATTGAAACAGTTGATCATATTAAGTACCTAGGTATAACTCTAGATCAGTACCTGAATTATAAAATACATATTAACTTACTTACATGCAGGGTGCGAAAACTTATATATATTTTTAAAACTCTTCGACACGTTGCTAAGCAGCCTATTATTCGCAATGTATATTACGCCTTATGCCAATCTATTATTTCTTATTGTATTAGCTGCTGGGGTGGGGCCACAAAAACTTCCCTTAAACCTTTGGAAGTGTCTCACAGAGCTATACTAAAAATTGCAACATTTAGACCTATTCTGTTTCCAACCACAGAACTTTACAAAAATTGTAGTGTCCTCAACGTAAGGCAACATTTCATTCTGCAAACCGTTCTTCTCCAACATCAAAAAACTCCTCTTACTACTATTACCAAACGAAGGAAAGATATTATTTGTACTGTTCCACAAACTAAGTTTAAATTCACTAAGAGATTTTTCTACTATCTTGGCCCCTGCTTGTACAATAAAATTAACGCGTCCTTATATATCTACAATTTACCACACAGCAAATGCAAAGTCACCTTACGTGCATTCCTCCTGGAAAAAACGTACGACGAGACTGAAAAGTATTTATTGACAGTTACATGAAAGTTACCCTATTTCCTATTTTTCATTTACACACACATACATTCACCCTTACACACTTACTCACCCACCCCTACACTAACACATACACACATTCACTCGACTGACCACACCAAAACTCCTAATTCTAATTGTTTTATTTAATTTTAGTTTTTGATGTTTAGTAATTTTAATTTTAAGATTTTTCCTTTTGTGTTTTGTTCTACATTATAAGCTGCAAAGCTTACTAACATGATAATTTGTGATACCCAAACTGGGAGTGGAAACTGTCTCTCCTAAATACAGATTACTCAGTGATCTAGCTAGGAGAGTAGCGATTCACCCAAGAATTCGTTGTACCGTTGTAATAATGCTTACATTTTAAGTCCCTTATGTACTACAAAACCTTTATGTGCCTAAATAAATATATTATATTATATTATATATATATTCAATCACGCAAAGACGGCCCAAAGGATTTAGATGAAATTTGGAATACAAATAGTTTATAATCTGGATGAACACATAGGATACTTTTTTATCACAGAGTACGTTCCCGTGGGATGATTTCTGACCTCCTCGTGGGTGAAGCCGCTGACAAAAGCTAGTTTAACATAAAACAGAAGTAGTGAGGTGAATGAAACATACATTCATGGGATTGGCAATATGAATCAGTAGGTAAAAGTGAAACACCAATTGAAGATGCAAGACGCCGCGGCAACAGCTTGAAATGTTGCGTGTCGATGTTATTATCTAGTCTAGTCACTCATTGCACCCAAGAAAGCGTTTTTTCTTTTCATATATTTTATACGTTTACGGGAAAAGTGGAATATTTCCTATAGTCTAGCTGGAAGGAAGATATCATTTTTTATTGATTGATATCTAATTAGTACCTGTGTTGTCCCTGTTCCACATTCACCCCGTTCTTGTTTTGTACCAAGAGAGATATTATCACGAAAAGAAATCTTTAAAAAAGTGTATTTATATTTACAAGCGGTCGCCCGGTTATCTTATAAGTCATTTAAAATTTAATGCATTTCTATTACCTTATCATATATAAATATTCGCTTTCTGCAATCGTCCATATAAACTTTGACTGTGCCAAGTTTCATAGTGCCCCATCCGCGTAATTATCGTAAAAATGGGTACAAACAAGCAGTGGCGTAGCGTGCCTTGGCGGGGCCCCATATAAAAATTTGTTTGGGGGCCCTTATGAAGGGTAAAGATTTCTCACAAAAGGAAAAAAAAAAATTGCATAAAATTAAAAGAAATATTTGTTCATCATAATTATCCTGTCACTTTTTCCAAAACTTTTATAAACAATTCGAATTACATAACTCTCCTTGCCTTTTTTTTCGGCAAACTGGAGATAATACATAATTCTACTGTTATCCAATTTTAATAAGTTATTTTACCAAGTGTGTATCTTTTTAAAAACGAGAAAACAAAAAATAACTTAAGAGTTTGATGGGTGAAATGAGCCCAGTAATAGAGATCGACGCACCATAATCGATAAATCAGATCGGCTATTTTACGAGTGCGTCTGCTTCGAATGCTTTCCGTGTGTTTCTTATTGTGTAAGTTGTTTAAACTGAATGTTGTTAAATTGCCAAGTTATGTTATCTGTGCAACACGCGTAGCATGACCACCATAGACAGAACTTTGTCTATTCTTAGTAGAGTAGAGATCATCATCGATCATGCTACGCCAGCATAAAAACGGTACAAATCTTTCTACAATCTTTAAATCTGTATTTAATCTTTCTACAATCTGTAATTTTGTCTATTCTTCCGTCGACAAAACCCAGACGGTCCTACGGTCGGTACGGTCATGCTACGCATGCAGGACGACTTTACTAGAGCGGAGATGAGTTTATTATTGACATAAGTAATCTGACAACGAATTAGATTAAAATGATTTTTATGAATTGTTGTTTTTCTTTTTACATCCATAATCTTTATTAGAAATTATTTTTAACTAACCACATCTATTTAAAAAAAAATCGATTAATGTTCAACTGCAAAACTTCTCGATTTTTGCTAATAATCGAATTCATTACGCAAAGAGACCTCACTATTTAAGTCACGTGACTAAGTGTCTGTACACATCCTATGTGAAAAATACTATAAACGGGGAAATCCCGCAGCCCGCGATAACCGATGTAGGGTGTTGCCAATTTTGGAACGCAAGCTCACAAAAAGAAATAACTTTTTGTGACTTTTGCTTACGCACGTCGGGGGCCCCCGTGGCCCGGGGGCCCCGTGTAATTGATACGGCAGATACGGCGGTAGCTACGCCTCTGCAAACAAGGTACAAAGTTTTTTCTTCACGTATTAATAAGCAGATTTTACTTGAAATAAGCTGAGGAGACAAAATTATTTATCAGACTGAATAGATATTCGGTCTGACACATAGAAAAACCGATTAATCTAACGCAATCCAAAATGTTTTAATTACATCAATTTGCGCAAAATAGCAAACTGTTGTAACGTACACATTTTGGATAACATGTCATCAATGACTGAATAGCTGGCATGGCTGGTGTCAGTTGTTGTCATTCAAGTTCTTTGCTCTATACGTTCTACGGTATATAAAGGTTTTACGTAAACTATTTTGTTCACATTATGAGAAAGGCTTGGAGGGACTAATCAAATAAATTAAAGTAATATTGGCAAATTAATCACGTATGTATATTCATATATTAACATATATATAACACTGGCCAACACAATTTTTGGTGCCGTAATTTTAAGACCTGATTTTTAGAGTACCTGATTCACTGATTTCAAATATGCATTTAGATTTTTTGGATCAGCTCTAGTTTTTGAGTTATTCCAAAAAACGATTTGTATGAAAAATTGATCATTTTTATTATTCAAAATACAAAAAACTTCTCTTGATTGATTTTTTTTCTATGTTTTTCCTTTGGGCTGTCTCATAAGAGCCCAGCAGTAATCAGCCATCATGTGAGTATCCCATCTACCCTGGTACCGATCCTCCATGATTTTGATATATTGATGAACCCGCTCTCCTTGTTCTTCACTTAAGTCACCCAGGTTATGAGGGAAGCAGTCCAAATGGCTGTGTAGGTAATGAACTTTGATGCTCATATTATATACCAACTTTTGAAAAGATAAAAGCATTTGGTTTACAAGAATTTCATAATTTTCAGCCTTATGATTACTAAGAAATTTTTTGATAAACAAGACAAATGAATTCCACCCAGCGGGTACCGTTTCGAGATCATTAATTTGGTCATTTTGAGATCGACGCATATAAATCATTGGTGGTTTTCATATTTAATTTTTTCTAAAAGCAGTGCAATTGCTTTATACACTTCTTTCATTCGTGTAGAATGAGCAATTGGAACACAAGCGTGTTTATTGCCATTATGAAGCAATACACATTTCAAACTTCTTTTACAACTGTCTATAAAAAGACGCCACTCAATTGGATCGTACTTTTCTAAGCCCATTCGTATTCATAAACCACCAATATCATTGCAATAAACAAGGTCGTGATCTTCAGAAAAATATGGTAACAAATCACGTTCCCTCTGACGGTAAAATGTTACTCTTGTGTTCGGTGCAAGATAATTCTCCAAGCCAGTAACTCAGCTCATTCCTTTGAAAGATCTAATTCCCTTATGAGATCATTAAGCTCACCTTAAGATAAAAAAGGGGAAGTTCGATTAAAATCGTCATAATCACTGTCCGTCTCGGGATTTGCTTGGGTTTCGTTATATTCTTCCAGTGGGATATCTGGTACAGTGTGGTACGTAGGCACGGGGACACTTTCGGAATGAGGAACAGGTCTTCTCGCTGATGGTACATCAGGATATGTCCATTTGCTACGATTTTTACGATTTGTGCCGAAGATCTTAACCAAACAGAAATAACAGTCGTCAAAGTGATTTCGTTGTTCTCTTCAAATCATCGGTATTCTAAACTTCTTACACATTCTTTTGCAATTTGTCCTTTGTCTCAAATGTTCACTACACGTTTTACACACAAAATGAGGCAACCAAGGCTTGCCTTGATGCTCAAAACTTAAGTTGAAGTAAGCAAAATAGGCTTTTTTCACGAACTCTGTTGTAGGTTTTCGGTAGTCCTCATAGGTATATTCGCCGAAAATATAACAAAATGCATCTGGATTTGTCAAGCAACATCTTAATGAGCTCGCCATGACGTAAAAACAACAAAATTGTAGAAAATATAAAACTTGTGACACTTAGTTGCAGTCGAAGTGACAAAAAAATTAAATTGTGGGTAACTGTTAAATTAGAGCTGATACAAGTATAAAAACTGGCCAAGTGCGAGTCGAACTCGCGCACCGAGGGTTCCGTACAAACCTGTAGGTATTCTCGGTTTATACATAAGGTTCATGTTTATGAAATTAAATGTTTTTTTTTTTAATTTTTATATTTCAGTTGATTGAATGAAAGGTAAATTGCGGTTTACCATGTATGACGTTTTAAAAAAAAACTACTTACTCGATCTTGTTCAAACCAATTTTCGGTGGTAGTTTATATAGTAATGTACATCATTATATTTTTTTAGTTTTATCATTCTCTTATTTTAGAAGTTACGGGGGGGGGGGGGGGGGACACACACATTTTACCACTTTGGAAGTGTCTCTCGCGCAAACTATTCAGTTTAGAAAAAAATGATATTAGAAACCTGAATACAATTTTTGATGATCTATTCATAGATACCCCGTATGGGTTTTACCCCGTACACGTATGGGTTTGATGAAAAAAATTTTTTTGAGTTCCAGTTATAAGTATGGGGAACCCCAAAATTTATTGCTTTTTTTTATTTTAGTATGAAAATCTTTATGCGGTTCACAGAATACATCTAGTTACCAAGTTTCAACAACATAGCTCTTATAGTTTCGGAGAAAAGTGGCTGTGACATACGGACGGACAGACAGATAGACAGACGGACAGACAGACATGACGAATCTATAAGGGTTCCGTTTTTTGCCATTTGGCAACGGAACCCTAAAAATTGTAGGTACGTCATCAGAAACACTTCCAAAAATAATATCTAAACAAATTTTAAGCGCACCAAAAAAAGGTTTTTATTTGTCGGCCCGTGTAATCAACAGTTTTCAAGAAAATGCTGTTTATTTTAGACATTAAACAACATCAGGTTGACTATTTAATGTTGACCTCTTTTTGACCACAAATGAGCTGGAGTCAGGGGTAATCGAGTCCTGAGCTTGTTTGGTTTGTAGGTGAATGGTGATATTACAGGAGATATAATACTTTGTCTACGCTCTGCAGGCTGGTATTATTCCTCAATTACTAACAACACTTTCTACCCCTTTAGGTACCTATAGGTAATCCGTAATGGTTCATTGCTACATCTGAACCTACTCACTCATTAGCTATCCTCAACATGTTTTTAATCGTACGTTACACTGAGTATACCTATATGGATTGCTCTTAAAGTGAGTGGAAAGCCAATCCAATCATGACTTGGTGCTAAGATTTCAAATCCAATAAGTTTCCTATTTCCGCGATATCGTCGCGGGCGCATCTAGAATTTCTCTATTCCACAATGCGGGACCATTGAAAGTGCATCGCACATCGATACCTTGACCGCTGTACCATAACGAACAGTACAAGTATTATTTGCACCATGTGTGTGAATTGGGTTGAAGAAGCCGGTTTACTTGCGCTTATGTTTGATCTAATGTATCAAACATATGAAGTTCTGAAATCCTCAGGACTTGTCTCTTGGAATATTTGGTTCTGGATTTCGGCCTACAGGTCTCGTCTTACTCAAGTTCTTCATCAGGTCTCTTTAACCTTCAAAAAGGAAGAAGTACTCAACTCGTCTGTATTTAGGGTTCCATAGCCAAATGGCAAAAAGAAACGGGACTGTTTATCAATTCAAATATTTTTAAAACTAAATTTCAAACAAAAGGAAACAGAGATGACTCCTCAATAAACTAAAGTATTTTACATACACGTATCGTGGTTTGGTTATTGTACTGAGATAAAAAAATACTGGGTAGTTACTATCCGTGTTTAACTAATTATGGACTGCGAAGAAACCGTACGGTCACAGGAATCTTCAATGATGAACGGCATACCAGCCTATTGTGACTGGGATTTCGTATGTGTAC
Source organism: Aporophyla lueneburgensis (assembly GCA_932294355.1). Classification (NCBI taxonomy): domain Eukaryota; kingdom Metazoa; phylum Arthropoda; class Insecta; order Lepidoptera; family Noctuidae; genus Aporophyla; species Aporophyla lueneburgensis. The sequence continues at coordinate 10,816,786 of OW028744.1, forward strand.
ATGAAATGAAGTTTCTGAGTATCAATAGAAAGTACACGAATTTGTGCGAGGTAGGAATCACAATATATAAAAAAATGTTTTTACGTTTTTTTATCTTTTTTCTTTGTTCGTAGTGTTTAGTAAATGGTTTCGTTTCAGAAGTCGGTAATTGCTGCCTATGAATTCCCAAACTAAAGTTATTTTGCACTTCTTGGTGTTTGGAAGTCGGTTATATTTTTTTTTTGTAAGTCATCAGTTTTTTTACCGTGGCCACTTAAGTACTATAGTTACTAAAGCGAGAGTACATTTTTGATGGATTTGGGTACTAAAAGAATAGACCTCTTTTTTGGAATTATAAAAAAAGTTTGCATCATAGGTGTCATCGTAGTTTACGAGGGCGGCCGGTGCGCTAAAGTCAGGAAATCAAAATGCAAAATGGTGGCCATAACCATAGTAAATGGGTTGCTTTTCACACGAGCAACTTATGTAGGAGCTGTTTCGACGTTTTCAAGCAACCTCTCTGGTATCGCTTACAGAAAGGCATTTTCTTAATTACACAAGATTTTAAGATCATGTTCATTATATTGCCTTTGCCAGTTTTCTCGGAAAATTTTCTAAATTGCTTTTAAAGCGTGATCCTTCTTTACCCTGATAACGCTTTAGCACACTCCGCCAGTTCGGTGGGCAGTCGTTTAAGTGAGAACGGCAGGTGAAGCAGAGATAATGAACCTCGACCAGGCGCCTTTAGCTTTGGTAGAAAACGGTAGCGTTTCCCACCAAGCAAGGTCAGAGATCCTTCTTTGCAATGGGGGAGCGGTAACTTCTACCTACACATACTACTTTTTTTCGTTATTACCTTTTCGCCTAGCGTTGTTTCTGACTTTTTTTTTGCTCCGTTCTTAAGGGACATGTTTTATGCTAAGTAGCATCCACCTTGCCACCTTCCTCAAGAATTGGATTGTCAATTAAAAGAAGAATTGTTCAAATCTCACTGTCCAGTTATTCCAAAGATTAGCGTATTCAAACAAACAGACTTAATTAAATTAGTTTATGTAGATGGTGGTCGCAATTGTTTGATTATTTTGTAATTATAAGTACGAGGTATTTAGATAATAAATAGTGGTAAATACCGAATGAACATTTGATGAGCTACCTATTATGTAAACAAAAATTCATATATTATGTAAAGTGTGTAGGTATTACACTAAATGTGTAAGTACCCGCATTATGCCTATGATAATGGCATGCATTCACGCGTTAGTTACAAAACAGTGGCTTTCTAGCATGCACATGCGCTCAAACAATACGCACTGAATTGTTGATCAGAATTCTGTGCAGATTCCACGCACCACCATGTAGGTAGTCAATAGGGCTGCTACGCCCAAAATATTGAGAAAGAAAGAAAATATTGCTAAAAAAAGCTCCAGGGTACCCCGTGAAATTTTCTTACGTTTATTGCAATTTGTAGATCTGTGTCAAGCTGTATGTTGACCAAATATGATTCCTGACCGCGATATTTCGATCGAAATATTACCTACAGTTTCTTCTTAAAGTTTAAGGGCCAATACATTTTATTTTTAAATTTTTTAGAAGATTTTGTTTGTGTTGGGTTTTTTTTTTCAGTTAGTCACTCTATGTCGTCTAGAGGGTGCCATGGTTAATGTGACGTCACTTAGAACCAGCGTTGCCTAGAACCAGCGGACGATCAAGACGCTTCCAACAACACCGGAATTGTTAAATTTAATTATGATAATTAGTTCAAAAATTATGAGGGAACAAATGAACATACATAGCAGCCAAAATCGTAACTTTAGCCGTAGTTGGGTAAAAATTAAGATACCTATATGTCGACTTGACCAACTGACTTGACTTTTACTGTACAAAAATAAAGCCCACAATTCAAAAAATAAAATAATAAACTTATTCAATTTCAGTTGTCACAAACTTACAATGGACGTTGTGCAACTTGTAATCTGCATAATCTGTGAATGCATGAAATAAGAATTAAAATACAAGGCCTCTTATTTATTTAAAAGAGCTTTGTATCACTTTCTGTAAAAAAAACCAGAACCAGCCAGAAAAAAACGATTTATCGAACTGTCTGCTAAACCAAAATACGGTAAAACAATTTTGTGCATAAGTCATCATCATCATCACTTCAGCCAAAAGACGTCCACTGCTGGACAAAAGCCTCCCCCAATTTGGGGTGGTTTGCCATAATCGCCACGCTTGGCGGGAGGGATGGTGATCGCTGTATGGTGGTAAAATGCATAGAGACCGCTGCTGCCCATTCTCTAGTAAGTCCATTAGTCGCCTCTTACGACACCCACTTAGTTGAAATTGTAGGTGCAAACTCCTCAGTCAACACCAGGTTTTTTTAATGAGGCTCAATATAAACAGCGCACATTGGACAACCCTATTATTGTCATCACATCATATTGTAGTCATTACGGTATGTTAAATAAACGAGCGACAAAAATATTCAAAGCACCTGGTATGCCACACTACAGCTCTGCCAATAGCTGGCTAGCTTATCTCTTGGCCAATACCTAATAGCTTTACATATTTAGCATTACTAAATCCTGTTTTGCTAAAACAAAATTAGTTAGCTTTGTGATGCCTGGCTGGAGGATGTAGATCTTTTCCAAATATCCTGCTAAATTCTCGCAATTAATTGAACGGGTTTCCTGGTTAAATACTATTGCCGGGTATTCGGGGCAATTGCGTAAAACACTAAAGGTGGGAATGGTTTTCATTTTGATAGTTAAACAACATTCATTACGTTACTTACGTTGTTGAGCGGACAATTTTTTCGAACATTATAAGCAATGGATGTAATGAATAACCTTCAAAATGATTCAGATTAATAGCGTTCTATGCAATTAGGATGCTGGTTAAATATTTTTTGTTTACATTATCTTCATATTGTAATAACCGTGTTTTTGTTATGGTTTTTTTCATCATTCGTAAAAACAATTGTTACCGCTAACTAGCAAACAAATTATCAGTATCTACCATGCTAATTACTGTATTATCTGAATCTTGTTACTCATTAAGTATGAGTTAGTAGAACAAAAAAAAAAAAATATATCTTCAAAGTATCAATGACCTGTTTCTTCTGATACCAATATTGAAGTCAGAGTTACAATTGCATTAGAAAGAATTTCTTTCAACATTTATCATTGCTTATTGCAGAGAGCACAAAGGCTTTTTCCTTGTATTGAATGAGAGCTGGTGGCTGTAGCCATACACTTTTATCATATTGCGAACCTTCTCCGTATTACTGCGTAGATAGTAGCCCTTTATCTACATTGAATGCGATAGCATGAAGCTGATAAAACCAAATCAGTCCCTTATTTATTATGCCAGAGTTTACGCACTTTTTATTTATAAAGTTCATGGGATAATTGGGGATTTTGGCTCATCTGAAGGTGGAGTCGTGGAACGACAGTCCTAGGACTGTCGATATTTAATCGAATAACAGCCTTAAAGGAGAATGTAGAGTTGTGTGTGTATCGTAGATGGGTGTGTAGAAATACTTGGATACCTACTGGCTCACAAACACATAAAATCTGTAGGCCATACAAATATTAGTTCCGTGGGGAGATCGAACGTGCCACATCACTCAACAAACACGCCTTTCAAGTCGTTAATTGTGAAACTGTACAGGTATAAGTAATATGCTATTGCTATAAAACAGTTTCCAAGGTGCCTAGGCCACGTCAAAGAGATGTCAGCAGTATTGAAGGGGTCCGCTGGGATCCATGCCTGCCAGGGTTGCGGAGTTGTTCGAAAGAGTTACCGTGGCCCTGGCATAGGCAACTGAAGGAACACGGGTGGGTTTTAGTCAGTAAAAGTCTGCCACGCCCTTCCGCTCCACCCAGAGCGGGAGACGTCAGTTGATGATTACCCACGGACGAAAAAAAAGTGCCTGGGCCAAGGGTCAAACATGCACCATGATTCTGCACAAGGTTTTAATCCGATTTTGTTGATTACTTCCCTCTCACCGAGAGGAGACCTGTGTTCCTATGCTACATGTGGTTTATCACGTTTGGCACAAACAGGTTAATAAACATACCGAAAGTAATGGCTTATCCGGTTAAGGAGTTTCTTATGTAAATCTACCATTATTATTTATTTATAGTTCTTAGCAACAAGAGATCACGATTAACCACAAATTAACCAATATGTAATCCATGAAATAAATGTATGGCGTTGATTATTAAAACATGAGGAAACCACAAATTGTAATTTTATTAGCTGTTGTTGAGACGGATATGCTTGCTTGTCTGACAGTCGTTATTGTTGTTACGATGCTACCGCAAAGCTTAATTACAAATAATAATAATTTAATTAAACAAAAAATGTGCTAACTGAACAACTGTTTTAATTATACAAAACAAAAAGTTAAGGATAATATTTAAACATAGTTACTTATTTAAAGTTATTTTTATTTGAGTAGTCTAATTCGGGAACCGAAACAAAGGCCGTTCAAAAGCGAGTTGGGTTGACGATATCGTCAGGGTTGCTGGAAACAGTGGAAACGCGTGGACTAGAGACACACGGCCCCCCTAGCCAAGTTACAACCGTTTCGTGTCGAATTCCGTTCTCCAATCGGTAACGCCTCGGTGTCAGCAATTGTAGAAAACGATAAGTTGGTAGCCAGGTTGACGCGCCTAAGTCGGCCGCTTGTTCTACAATGGTGCCGATTCTGTTGTCACAAAATTCTCTAAACTAAACTAAAAATCACTAAAATTTGGTTTATTCCTGTCAAACGACGATTTCCTATTCTGAAATAGACTAAAGTGACACAACTTAACTATATTTTAGTTTGACAGCACTAAGATTGCACTGAGTTATTAGTTTAGTGAAAATGTCAATTTTGCTATTCTGAGTTTGCCGGTTTTCACCAAAAATTTTGACTATAATAATTTATTTTAACTAAATCTGACTATTTTTAAGCGCGATTAAAAAGGTGTGGAATAAAACTAGTGGTCATGAACTAAAATTCTCAACAACGCCTTGCCTTCACGTGCAAAAACAGTTCTGTATTTTTTATTTTCTTTTTGCTTATATCTTGAAAATGGCGTGTCCTATCGCAAAAATAATGAAATTTTCGACCCCCTTAGTATACCCCGGAACATTTAAATATCAACACGTGGGTAACATTTTTTTTATATTTTTCAAACAAAAGTGAAAAATTCCATATAAAACACGTCCAGGCTGCAACCTAGCACGCGCCTTCGTCTCTCAAAAAATTCATTCTACGCAATGCACACACAAGTAAACGTTGCGAAAACAAAAGAAAAAAAAATACCACGCTGAGTCGCGATTGTCAAATTCGATTTTAGTCGTGTCAAAATAGTTTTTTAATTTAGAGATTTTTCCTTGCAGAATAGCGTTACAATTCTCATAGCCAAAAGTAAGGAATTTTAGAGATAGTTTAGTTAGTTTAGTTCGTGTACAACAGAATCGGCACCTATGTCTTTATAAAACGACACATTATAACAAAGGATGTAGCGTTGAACATTTTAGAAACGATAACAATTCATTCTATCATTTTGAACGATGGGAACTTGGCTACGAATTTTCTATTCGTTTGTTCTAACCACGTGACTTAACGTTGAGATGATTTCATTCCCATACATTTGATTTGTTTTCGACTAGCGTTAACGATTGCAGATTATCAACTTGGCTAGGGGTGCAGAGATGTATGGCGCAAAATGGGGAAAGCCTATACCGAGCCGTGGGTGATTCCGGGCTGAGATGATGATGATGAGTCTAATTATGTTTTCAATACCTATACTTGTTTTAATAACACATATGTATCTATGTATACATTATTCATGCATTCTTGATAGCTTGCTTTCTTGAGGCGTGAATTTTATTAATTCTTCTAAAGAACTGGGGTCATTCTACGAGGTGACTTTTTTATGTTAACTGAGTTCAGTTGCCTTAAGGAAAATACTGACTCAATTAATAACACGATTTTGCAATTAATATTGTTAGGAGAGTAAATATCACGTTTTGCCATAAAACTGAAGTTGAATGACCTGTGATATAATCTCGTCATTTGCATGGAAAAGTTGGCAGTTGTTAATCATCCTTAGCCGACATTCACACGGACGTAAAAAAATCGCGGAGGATTTTTTTCTCAATAGATTTTCAAGCAGAGCAGTGGTGGCCCAGTGGTATCGGTCCCGACTTACGAGTTATAAGTTGTGGGTTCGAACCCAGGCAGGCGCTTTACTTTGTGTAAATAATTTCATCACCTCTGCTCTCAAAACGATGAAGGAAAACATCGTGAGGAAACCGGCATGTTCTAGAACCAAAAATTCGAAGATATGTGACATCTACCAACCCGCACTGGGCCGGCATGGTGGATTAAGGCCCACTCCCTCTCACCGAGAGGAGGCCTGTGTCCCAGCAGTGGGAACAATATTGGCTGATGAATGATGATGAGATTTTCAACTCTCGGTGTTGATCTGCATTGAGAATCCAACAGAGTGCATCTCAGCCAATGAATGAAATTCGAACAGTTTGTTTTTCTGTTCGATTTTTAAATCTCGGCGATAAGTAGTGCGTTGATGAACCAATGCGCGAAAAATTCCCGCAACGATTTTATTACGTCCGTGGGAACGTCAACTTAGGAACTATACCTAATTAATGACTTAAGACGAGACGGTGAGACGTGTACAGGTGATCGACCGTATAATTATCTTTTTCATAGTATTATTAAGTGGTTATATTGGTCCCGTGTTAAGGTCATATTTGAATGTATAAGTACGATTTTCACACGGGTTGATTGTGCAAAAAAAGGTGAAAATTTTACATTATTACGTTACGTAAAAAGGGGCGTGCTGTATGTCGTAATAATTATCTACAAGTTCTAATAATAGTAAATAATATATGTAGATAAATAATATGTAGTCCATCGTTTTGTATCGACTACAAGACAAGGAAATACAATAGTTAAAACTTGACATTTAAATGCTTTACATGTCTGTTATAGGAACAACGCGGCACCGATCTTTTGGGACATGGCCAAAATTAGAACTTACTCCGCCATCTTGTTTTTTTGGTCATTAACAACGCCACTCTTTCAATGTCATTAAGGTGCCAAAATTACCTACCTAAGAAAAAAAAAAGAAATAGATTACGCTTCCTTCTTATTTTTATGTCAATTTAGTAAAAAAGCAAGATACCCTTTTTTGTGGGTGGGAAATCAGCAAATGACGTATCCCGCTCTTAGGCGAAGCGGGAGGGCGTGTCAGACTTTTACTGTCTAAAACCCACCCGTGTTCATTCAGTCGCCCATGTGCCAGGGCCACGGTGTCTCTTTCGAACAAATCTCGCGACCCTGGCAGAGCAAAATACCCTAACACTAGTTTCGTTATGGATAGAAAACAATAACCGGCCAAGTGTGAGTTGGACTCGCAAATTAATGGTTCCGTACCGCCCTACAATATTTAACATTACATTTTTAAATTATTTTAGTAAAATAAACAGGTTTCTTGCTTCCCTTTTAATTTATTATCTATACTTCTTTTTCGTTATTCCGACCATATTAGTACATACTGAGAAAATTTCAAGTGAACGCTTAGGAACCGTAATAGGTAGGCTATTAATGTTCAAAAGATACAGACGGAGTCGGAGACGGAGAACCATAAAACGACATCCCAGAATGCATCGATAAAATTCGCATTCTAAATTGCAATCAGTTTAAACATCGATAAAAAGTTTATTAACGAAGATGAGAGAGTATCAAACAACTTCATTGCTAATAACGTACAATTATCATCCATGGTTACTGCGAACATGCTGTATGTAGTGCTATTAAAAAAAATAGGACTACAAAGAACAATTCAGAAAGTATACATACACGAAAGAATGAGCTTAGTCGTGACTTAATTTGCATACACTCAAAGTATACAGGTATGCAGTACATGTGCTATGAAAAATACAAAAAGTATATCATATTGTCTTTGAAACTTAACCGCAGTAAGGCCATTTTAAGGAGGTAACATTTATTTGTTTGTATGTAGGGGTAATCTCTGGTATTACCAGTCGGTTTTGAAAAAAAAAAAGTCAGATTTCTTTTTGTATTTGATAGCTAAATTCTCGCGTAAAGTGCTAAGCTTTTCAACATCACGCTATGACCTTATGGAACCGAGAATAAAAGTTAGAAATAAGGCTTAGAGAAAACGAAGTTATATCGCGAGTGGGTGATGCGATACTATATGATATACAGGATTTTTTTTACCTGTGCGCAATTTTCTTTTGGTGGTTCAGTATCAGTAGTGGAACACATTTAAATTAAATTTTGAATACTTTTTTTAAAAAAATTATCCGACCTTAAGTCAGTAAACTGTGGACACCCTACATATTTCGTAATATGATATCGAAATAGTAATAGGACAGTAACCGCGCGCCGGCGTAGGTACTTCGAACTTCTTAGAATTTTGACCGATCGAACAGCTGGTAGGTATCAGTATCTACAGTCGGTCATTCACCTTCACCACCGCGCCAGCGCCGCACGCAAGTTACCATAAAAACCAGTTTCAAAATATACATCTTTCGTTAACGATAACTTAATTTTTTTGTACTAAGATATATCAAAATAAAAATTGCATGGTTATTATAACTCGTTTAAGTTTAATTTGTCAAAATTTGCGCACTGGTTAAAAAATTATCCTGTATTTTATGTACTAACAAGAAATTTCACGCAGACGGGCAAAAGCTAGTGATTTATATAGAAGCTTATCAACTAAACGCATACACAGCATTAGATAACCCACCGTCTTCGTTAATATAATTATACTCAACACTTTATTGCATTCCACAATGTATATGCTTATATGGTAAACATTGGGTTTAGTCACAATCGTGGACCCTGTCGCGCACAGCAAAAGAAATATAGTAGGTAGAGATGAAGATCTATCGTTTATCTTATAATGTAACTTATTATAAGAAAGCATGGCGATATGATATGTTAGATCTACACGAAGCCCAAAAGATTATTAATTGATCTGATCTCCTATCTCATCTTGTTTACCAATTTATCTTGTTTGTGGTATGTCTGTGTCTGGTTCCTGGCACAAATATTATTATGCATTGAAATGCTCTGAGGCTCCCCTTACGTACATACGCTCTACTCTTGTTGAATAGACTCATTGTGCCCATAGCAAGGCTTTATCTTTGATCTCTGGCTATATAGTCGATTGTAAAATACTTATCGTGTTTTATCGTTTTGCATTAAAAGTTATCATACAATTTGAGTTTAGTTCGATAATATAATTAATTAAGACCATACATGATAATTATTCGCGAATTTTTGTGAAATACAGTGTCGAATTCATAATATGCTCTTTTGTCAACTAAGTAATTTAAACATTTTAGTAGCAAGGTATGCAACATTTTAACCTTTAGACTCGATTCATGTTGTATTTCAATAAAATTAAACAAAAGCAAAAGCCTATATCGCGAGTGAGGTCGAGCATTACGTCCTGACGACCTTGTCGAGTATCCAGCATAGCGATACATCATAACACTGCTACGCTACTTATGTAGCTTTTGTTAGCGACTGTGCAGGCTGGAATCATTTAGCCAACTTATCAGGGAATCAAGCCGTAATGGCTGTCTGCTCTACCGTGCTTGCTGGAAACCGGGGTAACTCGAGATGAACACAGTAAAGCACTGTGTTAATGCACATGTTTTGTGTGATAAAATCTACGTAAGAGAAGCGATGTAGTTTGTAGATAATCTTAATGTAAAATCGCATGTTATGATCGTTAAATCTTGTTTCGATTCCGCATTTCTTCGCGAGTGGTCAAAGTTCACGCTTAATAGTAACTTGTTAAGTTGGTATAGGTACCTAAACTCGCTGTAGCTGAACTCATTCGAAAATAGTTTTACTAATTAATTACCATTTGCTTCACTGGTATGTTACATCATACCATTTTCTGCTTCTATCCTTTTCCCAAGTATGTTGTGGTTGGCTTCCAGTCTAAACGGATGCAGACACAGAATGAACACCAGTACTTCACATGGAGTAACTGCCTATATGATCTCTACAACCCAGTTACTGGGTAGTGCGATACCCTTTAGTAAGTCTGGTTGTCAGACTTTCGGGCTTCTGACGACTTGTCACGACTGGCAAAGATCCACGAATCATATCTGGGACTGTCCGTGGCACCCCTCCATGCCGTCTCGGTGCTTAATGATGGTAGCTCATCCACGGTCCATACGCGGCAAGCATAGCTTACCCTGATCGGTGGACCCGCACAGATTTGATTACCTACTTAAGCCAATCATAGATAGCAATACCTAAGTTACCGTACAGCTGCTAATGAAGGACCTAGTTAATGAATAGCATTTCACCAATTTTACAACAATTACCCATGCACAAGTAGTTCGTGCCATGTAGTGTATCGCCCACGAGACCGCAATAGCCTAGTTTACGCTTATATTTGCGCGGGATGACAATCAGATTAGAATGGAAATGTGCTTTGTTTGTGTTTCCCCTTGTTTTAAACATGTACAGTTCAAACAGTTCATTCAGCCCGTTATTATTTAAGTACGTATTTTCTGCATTAACATCCGTTATGTAAACAAAAATAAGGAAATGTAAACATTACAGGACAAAGCGGCCGTGACCGTGACAATCGCGTCTGTAGCCACTGTAATCAATGTTTTTTGGCCTTATGATGGCTTGCATGAGGACTTTTCTTTATTCTCTTGGTTTACGTTTAATCGTTTGTACTAATCTCTATAGTAAGTTTCTGTATTGTTTCATGGCATGGCTTACCTTTATTGAAGCCAAGGACATCGGTGTTTACTGCTAACTATAAGGTTATAGTTTCTTATCGAATCGTGTAGGATTATTAACAGCGCCCATTTAGAATGTAAATTTAGCATTATTTTGAAATAACTTTTTGTTGTATATCGATCATAGTTAAACACGCATCCTTGTAATCTTCTTACAATAACGTTACCAAAGCGGTAGTCCAGAGTATAATACGAGTAATCGTTTTGTTATGCAAATTATAACGGAAATACTGTACTAGGTTCGACTTTACGATATTATTTGCCATGTGATACGATCAAATCGTTATAAAAACCTCAAGTAAAGTTCCTCAATAGAACATTTAGCATAATGAAGCACGATTAGAAATCTTAATGGCTCGGTCAACTAATAAGTAATTAGTTCAACAATCGAATGAGGTTACACTTACTACAAAAAAGGTTAAGAATATTTTAAAATAAATTGCGAAGAATTCTTCCATGATCCCTCTAACGCAACTGAACAGCATGGGAAAGTTCACGAAATCCCCAAACCCAAAAGAGGGCACAATTAGGCATAAAATTAGCATATTTAACGTCCTCTAACACGCAGTGCTTATGTCGTCAACTATGTAAAGGCAGAAGTAATTAGTCCAAGTCCTTTGTTCGGCGATGTTCCCAAAGTAAGTGCGATTATGACTAGTACTCTCGTCCGTACAACCGTTGATCCGGTTCAGTGAAATGTCTCATTAAGCCAATGAACTTAATTACTTGCCCAATGCTTCCTTGGTTCCTTGGAATGGAATGCTCATTTTTAAACATCTGCCGTTTGAGGAAATAGAAATTTCAACGAGGCATCAGACGTTTTTTTTCGCAAATAAATAATTCACGACACGAAACAATGTGGAGCACGATTGGAATACCTAAATGGACATTTGAAAAATGGTAAAAATTTGAAGATTGGGCAATAAACGTTAGAGATTGCGTATCAATGCAATTAATATTTGGTTTCGTTTTTTTTTAAATCGTGTTCAAGGAAAAACTAATTTAACGCGTGTGAAAATCGCGATAACATCGCTGGACATAAAAGAAATATTCATGAGAGACAGAGAAACAGGACAAAGAAAGAATACCAATCCTACGTTGACGTGAAAGCGGATCGTAAAGCCTTCTGTATGAACAAGTGGTAGAAATCTAAGTACTCAGATATTTGCGTGCTTATTATGCGAATCGGAACTTCGGAAGGCTCCAAGATATGACTATCAGTGTCGTCCTGTTTTATCGAACGAAATATTAGTACAGTTGTCATATTTACAGTATAATTGTGCATATAGGTATACATTATCATATTGTGCACTGTTGTTGATATGTACACTTGGACGTGATAAAATCGCTGCTGGATTTTCTCGCGCTTTGTATTTGAACTCTTGGTGTTGAACCGAGCTTTCAGACTCCAACAGAGTATATAACAGCGGGAGTGAGTCTCAGCAGGTCGAAAAAACACTGTGTTCCATTTTCAACCCTCAGCCCTAAACAGTGCGTACAATGTGCGAAAAAATCCAGCCGCGATTTTATTACGTCCCTGGGAATCTGTGCTAAGAGATACGTACGTTTATTTGTCTTTAAAGTAGGTACGGTTAAGTAACATAGGTGGATAGCCTATCTCGTAATAAATAAAACATTTGTATTTACTCTGAACAAAGAACATATTACACATAATTTTGTACGGTTTTGTTACATTGAAAATGTTTTCAGTGTGTACGACACGGAGGTTTACGTGCGTAGACTATATTTAAACGAAAATGTTCAACACGATTACACGACCTTTTCATGAAAAACTATGGGTATTGCAAACAGAATGACCTAGTTAGCCAGAAAAGTAAACACAGGTAGGCTTTATACTTTTATAGGTAGATATGACGTAGTACTGCTTTATCAGTGTATTTTTCTAATGTTTTACGATCTAGAACAGCAGTTTGTTACTTGGTACGAGGCATGCCTTTTAAGTTTTGTCGTTTGAAGAAAAAAACACAACTAGAACCTTATAGTACTTTTTATTGTTTTTTAAAGTATTCACCACGTAGCTTAATACAGTTTTCCATTCGCTCAAACCAGTTATTATAACATTTATTCCACTCTAAAGTGGGGGTGTTCAAAATGGCTGACTTGAAAGCGTCGACTGCTTCTTCACCGGACTGCAACCTTTGACCACGAAGATTTTTCTTAATTTTAGGAAATGTAAAGAAATCGTTAGGGCTTAGGTCAGGACTGTATGGAGGATGGTCAAGAATTTCTACTTTTTCCTGCTTCAAATACTCAATCGTTTCACGAGCACTGTGTGAGCTTGCGTTGTCGTGGTTCAGGATGATGCGTCGCTTTGAGTTAGATTTTCAAAGTTAGGCGATGACTTGTGGTAAACAAACTGTGGTATACCACTCTGCGTTAATTGTTCTACGATCTTCAAGTGCAATAGTCGCAACATGGCCGGTTTTTCCAACGAACGTGGCCACCATCTTCTTTGAAGTGCTTCGAGAACGAACAACTTTAGTCGGCTTTGGCTCGTCTTGAAAGACCCAGATTGTTGATTGTTGTTTGGAATCAGGATCGTAGGCATAGATCCAAGATTCGTCACCACTGATGATGTCGTAGACGTGATTTGACTCTCCTTAGTTGAACCTTTACAGATTTTTCTTACACCATCTGACGGGCCCGCGTCAGATGGTCCTTGTGATCGTCGGAAAGCAGATGCGGTATCCAACGGCAAACTAGCTTTCTCACACCAAACGCTTCATGCAAGATCTTCTGAATGGTTGTCACTGAGATGCCTAATAGAGCTTCTTTCTCTCGATATGTCACATGACGATCTTCGAGAATTAGTTGTCTCACAGCAATGATGTTATCTTCAGTGAAGGCGGATTTTGGGCGCCCTTCGTGAGATTTGTCACTAACACTCGTATGTCCACTCTGGAATTCTAAATACTAGCGTTCGACAGTCCGCAGACACGGGACTTCATCACTGAACACAGATGTTAGCTCTTCAAAACACTGAAGCCGTGTCAGGCTTCTTCTAACGTTGTAGAAAATTATTGCTCGAACATTTTCCTTAGAAAGATTCATTTTCGTACATAACCTGACAGATTCGAATCGACGCTGTGACTAAACAATAGCATTAATCCTAATACTCTCAACTGTTTTGTGATTCAAAATTTAAACACATTTGAATATAGGACAGTTCCAATTTCAAAATTGCCGGGAAATATGGTAACGACAGAACTTAAAAGGCATGCCTAGTAAGTTATTTCATCATAGGATTGCTCCTTGCTTCTGTTTATTATGTTGATGACTTTTATTATTAAAACTCTGCGTAACCCACCTAATACCTAGGTACATACGCTCTGTAATATTTTTATTAAGTAATGCAAAAAAATCCATTGTTCATCTAAGAGGCTGCATATTTCTCATGAATGGTGGTTGAGTTAGTAGCGAAAAACATATTTTACTGTGTTTATTTAATTTAATTATCTACGAGTATGTAGCCCGTTAAATTCGGAGCTACAGGCGTTGTTGTTGATTTTCCGGATGTTTATCTTTAGATTTTCCCCAAAATGTTGAGATGAGCGTTCCCATCTTGAAATTCCAATTCGATGTCCGTGGAACTTGTTTTGTTTCCTTTTTAGGGTTCCGTTGCCAAATGGCAAAAAACGGAACCCTTATAGATTCGTCATGTCTGTCTGTCTGTCTGTCTGTCCGTCCGTATGTCACAGCCATTTTATTCCGAAACTATAAGAGCTATGCTGTTGAAACTTGGTAAGTAGATGTATTCTGTGAACCGCATTAAGATTTTCACACTAAAATAGAAAAAAAAACAATACATTTTGGAGTTCCCCATACATAGAACTGAAACTCAAAAATGTTTTTTTTTCATCAAACCCATACGTGTGGGGTATCTGTGAATAGGTCTTCAAAAATGGTAATGAGGTTTCTATTATCATTTTTTTCTAAACTGAATAGTTTGCGCGAGAGACACTTCCAAAGTGGTAAAATGTGTCCCCCCCCCCGTAACTTCTAAAATAAGAGAATGATAAAACTTTAAAAAATATATGATGTTCATTACCATGTAAACTACCACCGAAAATTGGTTTGAACGAGATCGAGTGAGTAGTTTTTTTTTAAAACTTCATAAATCGTAAACCGCAATTTACCTTACATTCAATCAACTGAAATATAAAAATTAAAAAAAAAAAAAATTTAAACCGAGAATACCTACAGGTTTGTACGGAACCCTCGGTGCGCGAGTCCGACTCGCACTTGGCCGGTTTTTTGTAATAGTCTGGGGCAGGAATCAGTATAAACCAAGTGTTCAGTAAAAATTAAGTTCATGTTTATTTACATTTCAGCTTCAAATTTAAGAGTTACTTGATATTCGCCGCTTTTGATCCTATTGCAAGACTCCAAGACCTGAATTACACATAATTCCAGATTGCAAAATACTATTTCTCAAGGTTTATGAAGATAAAAGGTCTTGGTAAAAGGTTGGATTCATTACATAAAAACAGTGGTTCGCGTTCAAACGTGGTGTAAGACTTGTTTTTTTAATCGGGGGTAGGTCGGTACGGGCAAAGTTTACCCTCAAAAAGGACGTTTACGATAAACTGTTAACTATTTAACTGGCATCGAATCAATTGGCTGAATGCATCCGGAATACTTACTTAGGTACTCGTAGAAATCGTTGAACTATTTATAAATTTACGCGTCGTTGACCGAACACGGCTAAATAAAACGGCTGAATGTAAACAAACTCTTACATGCATGATGCGTCACGCAACTTTATCACTTTATCTTATTGAACACCATCTGCTGTATGTACTTGTTGTATGTACCTTTTACTTTTATTCTAGACATCCAAGCGAACCCATGACTTCGCTCACTATGTGGCTTTTGTTTCCATAAATTATTCTATTTGAATTTTTCACATCACGCAACGTGTCTTTGTTCTTAACTTATGAGTTCTGTTTTTACTGGCTTCCATGATATAATCAATGATTGTGAAAGTTCATAAAATTGTGATCGACACGTGTATTGCCGATCAATCAGTTTCTTTGTATTGTGTGAAAGAACATGCTACGAATGTTTTTTTGTAACTTTACTAAGCCTAGCCTTTTGCCTACTATGTTGCGTTAGACTTCTAGTCTAACCAAATGCAATAAATACCAATATTTTACACGGTGCGACTGCCTATCTTACCTCCATAACCCAGTTACTGGGTAGCACAATACCTCTAGGTCTGTTTGTCAAACTTTCGGTCTTCTCACGACCCGTATCGACTGTCAAAGATTCACGATTGGCAGCCAGGACCAACGGCTTAACGTGCTTTTCGAGGCAGGTCGGAGTCTTGGTATGTAAAGATGGTCACCCATCCAAGGTACAACTGCGGTAAGCTTACTTAGCCAAAAGACCCTCTACTCTAAGCCTACTAATTAACCTAAAAACAAATAGGACTCAACTCCATTGAGTCTTATTTGTTTTTTGGTCAACTTATTCATGTTCAGTAATTAATTTTATTAAATACTTCCTAATTACAGTAACTAAATTATTATTTGAATTAGGAGCTACATTTAAAAAACAATTCCAATGTCTTCTTTAAGGGTCTCGCAGATAGGCGCTATTCAACATCGCGGCGCGGCGCGACTCTTGTAGGCTTACAAGAGTCGCGCCGAGTTTCTATAAAAACTTCATCGAAAGTGTTCTACCAAATTGCGTCGCACCGTCGTATCGGCCTGTCTGCGGGAGCTTCAAAACAGATGATAGGTAAATACTTTAAAGATTAAGATGTATTTTTATGAATATACCCCTGATTAAGGAGGCCTTAATAAGTTGAGGCACAGGCAAGTCTGGACAGACAACCTCCTAGGTTGAGCTGCAAGATACCACTTAAAAATAAATTTTATGAACACTATGGTGCAATAAAAGTAAATAGCTCAAATAGTCTCCCCAGTAGGCAATGTAAGTAAGTACCAAAATGTTAAAATCTACGTGGTCTATGGTCTACGAAACGGTCTACGTCTTTTAATGAAAAGTTGTGGTCAGTCCAATTCAAACCATAAACGAGCTTGCGATATAATCTGCACCAAACAGTCGGGGTGTTACAAAATAAATGATCTCGGGGCAAGTTATTACGAGAAGATCACAAGTAGAGCGTGGGTAAGCAAATGCTGTCAGTTGCGACGCGTACGAATCACGAGTTTTTGTGCGGTTACTTTGTAATAATAGTTTTCCAATATACCGGGGCCTGCAATCTGCCATTATGTTATGTAAATAACGTAGCTGTGTCTCCTTTTGTTCTGCTTAACATTTTCCTAATACAATATTGCACATACATATTTGAATAATATTGAAGAATGGCCTATACCACCGGATGGTCGTCTCATAATAAGGATTAAAAGTTTTGGTGGTTGATCTGTAATCTAAATTAATTGATTAGTCCAAAAGATTATTTTTTTAGTTTTTGAAAGAATCGACACTCATCATCTGACTAGTCTTTTTCCAAAAATGCTGAGGCCGGCTTTCAGTCTAACCGGATGCAGCTGATTATCAGGACTTTAAATGACCGACTGCCTATTTGACCTCCACAATCCATCTACCGGTCATAAATAAATACAGCATCCCTTGGCAAGACCGTTGGTCAGACTTTCGGGCTTCCGACGACCCGTAACGATTGTCAAGGATCTTCGCTTCCGGAGGCATGGAGTGGTTTTCGTATGTAAACATGGTCACTCAACCACAGACCAACTGCGGCATCCGAACGACCCGTGTGGATGTTATTAATAGACACAAAACAATATTATTATACTTACATCTGATTACAGGAATAGGTACCCTAAGATCTTCTCTAGTCTTAGGTATTACATTCACCACTTCGTGAGCTAGCTCAATTATTAAAGTATCAAAATTATATATTACGCTACACGTTGTGTCATGGAAGTTCGATTCATTCGTGAGTTATGTATCCCTGTGAAATAATCGCCTTGGCTTAGACAGTGGCGGGCTAGAATTACGGATGTAATTAATATTAGGTCTGTGCAAATGCAAAAATATTACAATGTGAGCGTGTATGTACTTACACGTTTTAGTAACTACTACAACTTGTACGTATACGGTAAGTTGTAATACGGTATCGTATCGTAATCTATACATATCTATACTTATAATAAAACTGTAGAGAATTCAATTCTGTACATTGAATATACATTAAAAATTAATATTGGACGATGAATGGTGATCGATACTGATGCCAAAAATGCAATCAGTAAATCTTTTGTCTGTCTGTATATGCACGCATGGGTCAAAAACTACTGAAGGGATTTTAACCAAACTTGGTACGATTGTAGTCCATACTCCTGGGCAGGTTTATAACATAACGCTAAGACACATAGGAGCTGAGCAGTGACGATATCCGCGGGATATTGTCCGACCTCCATGCGGGCGAAGCCGCTGGCAAAAGCTAGTTATAAAATAAAGTGGCTTTTCGTGTCTGTCTTTGAACCTGTTGTTCTTCAAAATTATGCAACGGATTTTGATGCGGTTTTATCCATCATTATTTGTAGAATTATTCGGAAGGATTATGTGTATAATACATTGATATGGAACTAACATATAATAAAGAAATCGCTGTTTTGTTATATCGTAAAACCTCGCGAAGTAGTTCGAGAACTAGTTTGTGAATTAAATATTGTAAGCAAATGGAACATTTTTAAAAGTGGTGTTTATTGCTGGAGATTTCCGTATTGCCTAAATGTGAAACTCAGATCTTAAAGCTTTTTGAGTAGGAAAAGTATACAGGGTGGCTGGGACATAGATGCGCAAACTGAAACCATGAATTCAGCACATGGTTTCAGACCCCTAGTGCAGAAATTTTTATTCAGTTATCAAAAAAAAAAAGCTTTTTCATAGAATACCTTCACGCCAAAATGTATGGAACAGCAATCTTTTCGGTCCAGAATCATGTGCTGAATTCATAGTTTCAGTTTGCGCATCGACCCCTGTCACTCTATACTTAGTAGGAAATGTTTTAGAAAAAACTGAAAAGCAAAAAAATAATAAATAAATTATGAGTCGTCGCTTTGAGTGATCTTTGTTCATTGATTTTTCAGCGCCGACTCAAAATTGTAAGTTTTATTATTTTTTGCTTTTCAGTTTTTTCGGCGGTTTAATTTTTTGTTAAAAAGTTTTATTTTATAATTTTTTGTGGCTTTAATGTACTAATAATACTTGGCAAGGTATACCCTATCCCATAAAAAAGAATTATCAAAATCGAACTACTCTGTATAAAGTTATGCGTGGTTATACATTACAATCAGTGAGTGAACAATCAATCATCCCCTGTTTTCCAACCCTTAGGGTTCGATTTTGTTTTCCTATATATATGGGACTACCTTGGGAGTATACCCTTTCCAATAAAAAGAGAATTATCACAATCGGACTACTATGTAAAAAGTTATGCGTGGTCATACATAAAAAAATATATATATACGCGTCGAATTGATAACCTCCTCCGTTTTTTTCGTCGGTTGAAAAAAGTTACGATTACGAAGTTTGCAATTTATCAACTGATTAGTAAGTTACGTTTGATGTCGATTAGGTATAATTTTGACTATCCGATGTGGTTAGGCATCAATTTATTTAATAATATGATGATTCCTCATAGTTAAGAATCCAGCAGGAAAGTGGATAACGGAAGCAGTTGAGGAAAAAATGGTTTTCACATAAAATAATGAGTTAATTAGGGAGCAGTGGTGGCCCAGTGGTTACGACCGCGACTTACGAGTAGTAGATCGTGAGTTCGAACCCAAGCAGGCGCTTTACTTTGTGTATATTATTTCATCACCATTGCTCTCAAAACGGTGAAGGAAAACATCGTGAGGAAACCGGCATGTCTAAGAACCAAAAATTCGAAGACTTGTGACATCTACCAACCCGCACTGGGCCCGCGTGGTGGATTATGGCCCGCTCCCTCTCAACGAGTGGAGGCCTGTGTCCCAGCAGTGGGAACGTTATAGGCTGATGATGTAATGAGTTAATTTAGTTGAATTTTATTTATGAATACCGGGATAGGAGGTATTTTATGTTCTAATTCAGGTCATGATCTACCCGAGTGTCAAATTTCATCCATTTAGCTGCTTTAGAGCGAAGGTGTCAGTCAGTTAAAAAAAATGTCTTTCATTTGTGGAAAAATGTGCTTACTCAGTAAGTAGGAAATGGACCAAGATCTGTAATCACACTTGTATTCATTTATTAAAAAAACGATTATTTATTCATTTAATAAATCGTTTTATAATTATTATTAAATGACTGGTAAATAATGGTAAGATACCGGTAAATATGGAAGGACAACACCTAAAAACCTGTTAAATAATATAACACTACGCCTGTATACCCCGAAAGGTGAGTAGTAGAAGTATCTGTTTAATTTTAAATTTTTATATCCAACCAGCTTTTGCCAGCGAATTCGCGCGCGTGGTGTTCGAAACACGAATTATCCCACGAACGAAGGTACTCCCGGGATAAAACTTATCCTATGTGGTTTTATCCAGGTTATAAACTATCTGTGTGCCATATTTCATCCAAATCCGTTTTTGCGTATTTGAGTAACAAATATTCAAACATACAAACGTTCACATTTATAATATTACTTGGATGTGCTGCCATAAAAATGCATCCACTAACTAATAATTTAATAATTAGTAACAGTTTAATACAAGTTAAGTAAAAAGTAGTTACATTTCATTCGTAATAATATCAATAAAGAGATACACATAATGACATTACGGGTCACGATGAGTTGTTATTTGTTTACTTTACATAATCATTATTTATTTATCATATTTAACTGAGCGATAGTAGACAGATAGCTATTTATTAAATGTATGAAGTAAAAGAGTAACCTTTTCCACTGTTAAGTAAAATGTTTGACAGAGTAAAGGAGATTTTGTTAGTTTTCTTTCTTTTCATATTACCATATTCAGGACCAGTAAACAATCGAATCGTTTTTAAACTTAGTGACTGGAATAGTTTTTCCATAGTATGATACATCATACGAACTTTATAGTTTTCCTAAAGTGTATGCTATTCGGGTCCTAAATAGATCAATAACAATTTTATTTATTTGCGTTTACCAATCCTCATTTACTTGCATTAACAACTTAGTAAACCTGTTTTATTTATTGGAGAGTTTACCAAATAAATGTTTTAAACAACGTAGGTATCTATTAAAGTGAAATAACACAAAGTACATTTTTTGACTTATTCTGATTTTAGCCATGGCAGTTAACGTGTTAAGTAGTTTATTATGCAATTCAAGGAAGGAAATGAAATCCCAATAGATTTAATAGGAAGTTGGTAATAAGTTTGTTTTAATCATTTTTTTTTGTTATGATTGCATTTTATGTAGGTACTTCAGTTTATTTAACTATATTTAACTTAGCAAATACCTACCTAATAAAAAAATGTTAGACACAAAGTAAGTCCTATAAAATGTTACTAATTTGAAAGTTAATATAAATAAAAAGTTTATTATAATTATTTTGAACAATAGCACAAAATGGATCTTAATTTATGGTTAAATAATCTCATAAGTATTCTTTATCGACCTGTTTGTCCCACTGTTGGCCAAAGGTTCCCCCAAAGCTTTCCATTTTTCCCGGTAGTAGGTAATTTAGTTCATAATTCTTAACAAAAAATATGTGGTTCAAAGAAAAGTAATTGTTTGTATATCGGCTTCGTGAATTCTTATCACAATTTGAGTTCAAACTGTAACGTGAGCTGTAAATAATTGTTTTAATACTTCTTTTTTATTGTTTAGAGATTCCACTACTAAGGTTACCTACCTAACTGTGAAATCGTTTCTAACACTATTATTTATTGAATGAAAATAAATACAAGCCATAATGTTTTATCTAAATGTTTTATCCACTAATTATTAATGAGTGGGTTTCATACTTACATTTTATGCATAAAACTTTCTTGCAGGGAAATGTTAACGCGAAAATCACCCGCGAAAATTAAATAACTGCAATAAACTTGCTTTAACAACAATTTAAAAAATTACGAAAACTGTTAAAACTAATTCACAAAAAGAAAAGAAAAACTTAGACTCTTTTTAACATCTGTCAAAATATTTCGCGATGTTTTTTAAACTTAGAATTCGAACACCAGCGCACGTTCTCCGCCTGACGCGTGTCGGCGGACTGGCTGGATGTAAAAATCTGTTGTCACATATTATCGGAACGCACCGGCATAAACCAACCGAATCGGAGTAAACGCGATTAATTACTGGAAGCGTAGTCAGAACGGTACAACTTCTCGTGGTCGGCTGTACGCTATTTCACTTTCTAGCTTTAGCGTAACTGCATTGCTCCAGGCTCGGCGACAAAAACAAAGTGACCAGCTGATTATGTCAGTAAAACATTATAAAGATAAAACGAGATTCTGAGTTATGTACCATAGTCAACCGGGATAGATTTGACCGTACACTCGCTTGACTGACAAGGAAGAATACTAAGAAGTCTATTAAAATATGGTGCGAAGCGAGTCTACGTACCCAAGTTGATAGTTCATGAACTTCTGCTATAATGCCAATTGAGGCGTTTGTGTTGCAGATATATTTAAAGTAAAAAAATAAATAAAAAAAAACAAATTTAACTCCAGATAAACAAAAACCTGTAAGTTAAAAATGATACGTATTGGTACTGTAAGTTAAATAATAAGCTGTAGGTAGTATTTTGATCAAATCAGCGTAGCGTCGAGGGATTGCGAATGCACATCACTTCGATTGGTTGAGTTGATTTTTGGATGATCTAAACGTCTGAACAGATTTTTTGAATGACGTCTATCTTGATTAAATTACCTTTCAGACAAAATAAATAAAAATCGGTTCAGCCGTTAAAGAGCAACGATTTGTCAGACAGACACACAGATACACTGAAACACAGATATATCGTTAAACTTATAACATCCCTCTGTTTGCTTTGGGGGTTAAAAATAATAACAGCGAACAGCATGGAAATCTCTCAAAGAGACAGAGTTTCTACAACACAGCTCCACCTAATGGTTGGACAGAATAAGGTGAAGATGTGTTGAACATGCAAGCTGAAGTAGGAAAAACAAAGGGTCCATGGGCAAAACTGACCCGCGAAATTAAACGTAAAATCATTCTCAGCTTGGGTGCATTCGTGAGTGAAAACTGAATCCAGAAACATGCATAAGAAAAAGCCCTCAAGGTACACGGAGCAAAGATCTTCGAAGAGTGGCTGGTAGCAGCTGAATAAGTGAAGTTCTAAGGATCAACTTAATTGGCGTGTGGTTACAGAGGCCTACTCTATCAGTCAGCAGTATCTACTGATGATGATGATTGAAGAATATAAAGAAATACGTAAGTTGAGTGCTTACGTATTTCGTATGTAGGAATAAATAAAAATAATAATAGGATAAATGCTACAATTTGTATTCATCTAATCTGTGTGTCCAGAATTGATTATTATTAGATTTTTTAATTTAAACTCGTGATTAAGGCAATTGGTCGAAATTCGACTGTACTTCATTTGAATAGAAATACACTATTAAATGAAAAAAATTAAATAATAATAAATATAAAAAAATAATATGGTTATATTTGACATTCACTAACACTATCGACAAATAATATTAAAGACAAAAATTCTCGATATGATCATAGATTTTAAAAATGAAATAGGTTTTTATCTAAAAAATTAATTTATTATAGGTAATAAATTATTTTTTTAGATAAAAACCTATTTACAGGTTATACTTGACACTTGACATTCAGCAAGACTATAGACACAAAATTTTAAAGACAGATATTCTCTATGCATGTGTGTATTGAATATGTACACGGTAATGAATAGTAGTGTGTGTAACGTGTTATTTATTGAAAATAATGTATTTTTACGGTTAATTTTGAAAAAATATTAGCATTCGTCACTTTTTCTCTGTATAAACTATAAGTGTGCGAAATTTCATACTCCTCCGTTCGCCCAATTTTCGTAAAAAGGGATCCAGAGTTTTATTAATATATAGAAGATATCTTGATTTTTTTATCTTAGTACTTAGTAAAATAACTAATTTTGTAAGTTTTTAGTTTGTCCTTTTGGTATGCCCTTACACGGTCCTGTGCCTAGATTTATACCTTTTGTATCATCTTTTTAGGTTTCGGTACCCAAAGGATGCCAACGGAACCCTATTTATTAAGCCATCGCTGTCTGACCGTCATTCAGCGGGCTGTAATCTCATGAACCGTAATAGGTAGAGAGTTGAAATTTACACATAGTATGTCTATTGCCGCACACACATACATAAACTCACGCCTTTTTCCCATAGGGGTAGGCAGAAACTACAGAACGCCACCTGCTACGATCTTTACATACTCCTTTTGCCTCATTTAAGTTCATACACCTGATCATACACGCACGCCGGTTACTAGTACTACGCACCTGACCCTTCTGTAGAACATCACCAATAAGGTCACTATATGTCCTCCTAGGGCGTCCCCTTCCGGCGTACATCTGCCTTATTAGCCGCCCTTCATTCATCCTCTCAACATGACGAAACCATCTAAGTATACTCTTGTCATTTTTTGTCACTACATCTTCTTTCAGACCGCACCGTTGTCTTATTACAGAATTCCTCAGCCTATCATTCACGGTCACACCACACATGTTTCACAAAGAACGCATTTCTACAGCATTTATTCTACTTTCATGCTTCTTTTGCCACACCCAACATTAACATTCACTTCCATACATTAGCTTAGGCACCAGCACACCATTGTAAACCGCCAGTCGAGCATTATCGAATATCAACTGGTTGATCACAATCACTTTATTTCTCGCATTTACTCTCCTTTTCACATCTTAATCAATGTGTCCATCCCTTTTAAGCATACTCTCCAAATAAACAAACTCATTTACTTGCTCCACACTCTTATAATTTATTTTCACATCACACGCTGATACAGTCTCTTCTCTTTCAAACACCATAACTTCACTCTTATTTGTATTTATATTCATACCCATCATCTTATATGCTTCATCCATTACAATCACCATGCATGTCTTGCAACTGTTCTGCTGACGATGCAAGTAGAAACTGATCATCTGCGTAGAGAAGTAATTTGACAGGCAACCCATTCATTGTCAATGCACACTCGCCCTCTTTCAAATCTCACAGACAATTATCCATGTACAAGTTGAGTAGCCACGGTGACGCTACACAGCCCTGTCTAACACCCCTCGAAATGGAAAACAAGTTCGTGTATGCCCCATTTATCCTAACACAAGCACTGGAATCCATGTATAAAGATTTCAGTGCTCGTACCCAGCTTCAGTCCACACATACATGGATACTGTTGGCCACAGTTCTTCCCTCCACACACTGTCATAGGCTTTCTTCAAGTCAGCGAAAGCACACTAGATTTTCTTGTGCTTTGCCAGATGTTTGTCGGGTATACACCTTAGGGATAAGAGCTGATCTATACTGCTCTCAGCGCTCTTACAATCTTATCTATCTCTATTTAATTCTCTTCATCTACGTCTGAGTTTGGGTCTTCAAAACTGGCATCTGCCCAGTTGCCCACTCCTTGCACACTATCCTGGCAACTAAATAAACTTTTTAAGTTTGCTTTCCAGCATTCCAAGGCCTCAAATTCTTCGCTTAGCTAATATCCATCTTCTGCTCTTATAACATTCATACTCGATGTTTCTGTCACTCCGCGAGCTAGTCTTACATGTTTCGAGAACAGCTTAACATTGACCCTGAAGTTATCAGAGGACTTCCTGTTGTATTTTTCTTTCATTTTATCCTTTTTCATTTTTACCATCTCTTTCACTTCCATTTTGGAGTAATTCTTTTTACCTCTTTTTAAACCACATGCCACATTTGTTGTGTAATGCATCCTATTTTGGGCCATATAGGCTACAAGGTAGAATGGGCTGGTTTCCGCAACTCCACGTCTGAGCGCGTATTTTGCGTACGGGTGGGAAATCGGTTATTCGATCCACCCCAGCTCCTCGAGAAAGGCCAGCAACGCCTTGATGTTGCTGACTATTTCACGTAGGGTACCTGGGTTACCGAAGTACTTGGCCCTGTATGTGGCGATCGCCGGGCAGTTTAGAAGCACGTGCGCTGCTGTCTCGTCGTCCTCAATGCAGGCCCTGCACAGCGGACTGTCTGTAGCTCCTATGACAACTAGATGTTTATTAAACGACCCATGGCCAGTTATTGCTGCTGTAACCATACGCAGCTGTCGTTTGTCTAACCGAAGGACCTGTTTTGTGAGTCGGGCATCGATGGTAGGTAAAGCCTCCTTGGCCTGCCTGCAATCATTTTGGTCCACCCATTGCTTAAAGTGTAGATCCCTGGTACGTTTTCTTACCAGAGAGCGTAGAAACCCAAAGGGGAGTGGCGCGATGGGTTCTGGTCCCACCGGTGTCATGCTCGACCCCCTTCTGGCAAGTTCATCGGCGGCATCGTTACCAAGCGAACCGCTGTGTCCTTTTATCCACTGAATGGTTATATTATTGAGGCTACCCACCTGGTTGAGGCGCTGGTGGCACTCGTATATTAACCCAGAATCAATCGAGTGACTGTCCAGCGCTTGCAGAACAGCCATACTGTCTGAGAGTATGCGGATCGAGTGGTCTTTAACTGCCCTGGCCATGATGGCTGAGGCGGCAAGAGTGATCCCAATGCATTCCGCCTGGAACACTGTGTTGTGAACTCCTAATGGTGTGGCTATATGTATGTTGAAGTCCTGCGAGAAGACTCCAGCACCTGTGCCACTGTCTGTTTTTGATCCGTCCGTGAAGATGCGCAGCTCAGTGGGGCGCAAACCCTCACATCGGCGATCTTCGTGCAGCTGGATTCTGTATTTTTTATCAAAAATGAATTGTTTAGGCATCCGGTCCATTATAGCTTTAGTAATGGGGAACTCATTGTTGAGTTCCTTAAGCAGCGCGGTGTGTTGTGTATCTCTCTTCCTCCAGAGGTTGGTTGCGTTCAGACGCGCCGCCGCCATCGTGGCTTCCTGCTGTATGAACAGGTGAAGCGGTGGTAGTCCCAGCATGGCTTCCATGGCTGCAGTCGGAGTAGTCCTCATGCAGCCCGTGACCGCCATGCAGGCTAGTCTTTGCATGCGTTGCAGTTTGTTGCAGGCTGTAATAAGCTTGGTGCGGGGCCACCAGACCACAGCCCCGTAGGTGATCATGGGTCGGATCACTGCAGTGTACAGCCAAAGTATGATTTTGGGGGATAGGCCCCACTTCTTACCTATCATTTTCCTGCATTGCCAGAATGTGATGCAGGCCCTGTTTAGTTTACTGTCTAAATGGCTACTCCAGTTTAACTTACTGTCAAGAATGACCCCGAGGTACTTGACTTCGTTGGCCAGCTGAAGTTCTGTATTGAACAATTTCGGTAGGCGGTAGGGGCCTAAAGCTCGTTTATGGGTGAACATGACTAGCTCCGTTTTAGTCGGGTTCACTGAGAGGTCATATTCACTGCACCATCTTTCTACGATACGTAGTGCTTGTTGGGTGAGGTTAAAAATCGTGCTCGTCACCTTCCCTGAGACAAGGATGGCGAGGTCGTCCACATAACCTATTGTGTAGTAATGATTGGCATTGAGTCTGGCAATTAATTCGTTAATCACCAAATTCCATAGAAGGGGTGACAGCACCCCTCCTTGGGGGCAGCCTCTGGCAATCATGGCCAGCTGCTGCTCATCCTCTAGGCGAACCACGCGCTTGCTTAACATGTTTGTGATCCAGTCTATGAGTACCTGTTCAACTCCATGTCTGGAGAGGGCGCTGCTGATGCTGGAGAAGTTTGTTTTGTCGAAGGCTCCTTCAATGTCTATGAAAGTGCCCAGGCAGGTCCCTTTCTGATGTATCGCTTCCTCTATCTGGCTAACTACCAGATGAAGCGCCGATTCGGTGGACTTACCCGAGCTGTATGCATGCTGGTTACCGTGCAACGGTAGGGTTTTCAGAGCGCCGTCCCTCAGCTCCCTGTCGCACAGTCTTTCCAGGGTCTTTAGAAGAAAAGAGGTCAGGCTGATTGGTCTATGGGATTTGGCGTTTGTGTAGTCGCCCTTACCTGGTTTAGGGATGAATATTACTTTCACTTCCCTCCATCCTTTGGGAACATATCTAAAGGCCAGGCACGCTCTCATTAAAGGCACCAGTCTTTCTGCGATGAGGGTTCCACCCCACTGTAGTAGGGCGGGGAACACCCCATCCGGGCCATCGACCTTAAATGGATGGAAACTCCGGATGGCCCATTGAAGTTTCTCCACCGTGATCACCTTGCTAGCATAAAACCAATCAAATATAGGCTACAATAAATGAACATGAATTAGATTTTTTTAATTAAAATGATGAAGCTAGTGCTTATAGGTATGAAGTTTACATGCCTACAATCAAAGGCAGAAATGGGTTCATGAGTCACGAACTCACGACTCAAGTGCATACGTCTTGATAGCGAAAACTGGTTTTTATAAAATATCTTGCCGTAGGTACCGTGTTGGACTGATGGTAAGTGGATGAAGAACTCTATTTTTGGAGACCAACTTCTTATCTTTCTTTTGGGCTCCGCTGAACTATTAAAAGAAAAACTGGCAATTTTTCACCAATTTATATGAAAGATGATTATATAGTAGGCAAGTGAATCAAGTACTTCTAACTTAAAAGACAGCTGTGCTACTAGGGAGTTTGTTGCGCCACTTTTTCTTCCCAGCTAAAGCACTAGGAAGTGGTGAAGGGCGGGCGTTTTGGGGGACTGTCTTAAAATTCGGCACTCCTTCTCCATTGAAACGTTAACTGTGTCATACTCCTCCACCCGCGTAATTTGGATAAAAATGGGGAACGAAGTTTTTGCTTCACGGATTAACATACAGGATCTAATTAAATTAGCTGGCAATACTTTGCCCATGCGTTGGGTACCGAAACCGATAAGTAACGATTTTTTTTTATTCCAACGTTGTTCAAATCTTTAAATAACTCTACCGTGTAAACCAACGTTATGTTTTTGGAAATTCGTAAAAATTACAAAACCTGCTTTTCGATTATGGGCATTGACCATTTTCACTATTATTTAGAGACTTTGTTCGAGACGGTTTATGTTTACAATACACTAATAATAAATTCACAAATAAATAATAAAGGTGGCCGTGTCCTCACTGTGAAAGCAGGAAGGGTCGCTAGTCGCAAGTAAAATAAGATAAAAATGATGAAACAAAACATAAGACGCGAGATCTAGTCGATCCCATTCGTCATTTTTGTCAGGACAATAAGGAATTGGGCTGGGCCGACCTCCGGCCGGCGACCTTGTGACGGATCTGTCCCAGTTGGCTGTCAAGTCAACCCAATTATTACATATGACAGTATCAGGTTACGCTTTGTATACTACTGTAGGCAGGCAGGTACAATGAACTGTGCTATGGGCTATTGAAGAGTTACGACCGTAGATCAGTGGGAGAGACGAATTTCGAGAATCCCATGCCTTTTTTATGATTATAGAGTTGACGGAAGTTGGTGTTTCAGTTCTAAAGAAACTAAAATCTATGAAACACGGGTTTCAGAGTTAATTTTAATTTGAACCCTAGCTATTTACGATATCCAGATATATATACTTCTATACTAATATTATAAAGCTGAAGAGTTTGTTTGTTTGGTTGAACGCGGTAATCTCAGGAACTACTGGTCCGAAATGAAAAAATAGTTTTTATTAAAGAAGGCTATAGGCTATATAACATCACGTTTCAGTCAAAAGCAGCGGAGCAGCAACGAAAAATGGAAGAAAACTAGCAGGCAATTCGATGCGACGGGAAGGGTCAGGGAAGCAAAAACTTGAGGCGGAAGAAGTCGCGGGTAGAAGCTAGTAGGGGATAAAGGTATGTTTATTATAATGGTTTACCCTCGATGTAAGTACCCCACAAAGTACCTTAATATAAAGTAACAGTTTCGCTAATATTAATGACATCACTTACAGGCTAGGAATAATCCTAATGGTTACGAACTTTTGCAACATTTCATTATTAACAAATTATTATAATAATTCACTTTTTTGGGTAGCGAGTTGAGCCAGCAACTAGAAACTAGTTGGCGAGCAACGAGTAGCGAGTTCGCGACGGTAACGAGCCATTACTCACTGGCATGCATATGTAGGTACCAAGCGTGACTCTCTCTGCCCGTCAAGCGAGCCTCGTTGCAGTCCAAGTAGGTACACTTTTTGATAGCTCTTCTCGCTGCAACAAACGAGTTAAGGTTTCCGCCGACCGGCGCGACGCGCCTGCAGTATTCAATATTTGGTTGATTTATATTTTAAAACTAGATGGCGCCGGCATTTCCTAGCTGACTGAACCCTGAGAAGAAATACCGAAACAAACTCAGAGGTCATGGTCTCTTTTAAAGTACAAACATTGTACTATTATAACAATTTTATGTGCGAGTCTAACAAATGCAGGGCTATGTCTGGTAAGGTCTTTTGAAGAAAGAGCCATTGCAGTTTTGAACTGACCTGGTACAACAGACGGCATGCCTGTATCAGTCATCGACCTATTTTAGGAAGCCGAACGACCCGTGACAAGATTCCACTAGATCTTCAGGATATTTGTGTGATGTGGGTGAGAGGTGTGAACGAAGACATTACATTATTTAATTAGGTAACAATTGTATCTTTAAATCTTTATGTGTGTGAAAAATTCAGCGATCAATTAAATATGTTTTGCTTATATGGCACCTACAATCTTTTGTACAAGAATGCAAATATATTGTTAATAGCTATTAGTCGCTTCGTCGTTGGCGGTGGAGCAGATCCCTAAGTGCACATGACCACCAGCAGCGCACGATTTACCGCGCCTCTCGCCCTTCTCCCCCGATGCATCGTACGGGCTCAGTTAAGAATGCTAAGATGCGTTATCAGTATTGTGCGTAAACAATACGAAGTGATGAGGGAGCTTGTATGTATCGCATCTAGGGTTCCAGTAAAAACAAAATAGAATTCCGTGTTTCAGGTGTTTCTAAAATCCACCTCCAACAGGGAATCTACGCGGACGAATCTGTAGACAAAATACTAGTCTGCAACATCGGACCCTTATTGGAGCCCAGAGAGTTTTTGAGCAAGCATATGCAGTGCTAAAAGTTGATAGCTGAGTAGGTGCGACATGATGAGAACAGCCAAGATATATTTAAAAAGTTTCCGTACGAGACCCGTGGTCAGGAGTCCAGTATAAGACTCTTGAGCCTTTTTTGAAGATTTTTGCCATTCAGAAGTTCAACTTTAATTTTAAATAGCTATCTAAGCTACTCGGTTCATCGGTTAAGAGATAAATACCGGATCAAAGAAAGAAAGAAAGAAAAGAAAGAAAGAAAATACATTTATTTAGCACAGTTGAAAGGCACAAAACAGTTAGTTATACAGCAGGAAAGAATAAAAAATAAAAGAAAAAAGTGTAAGGTCACCGGATCATCACTGGCTGCCTCAAACTAACCCTGCTACAAATTCTGTATCCACTGACTGAAATAGCACCACCAGAAATTCGGAGAGCGTTGGCAAGCTCAAGTGAAAGAGCAAAGAAGGTTTCTGACACACGACACCCTTTGAACGATAACATCCGCGTGTCGCAAAGGCTTAAAAGCCATAACAGCTTTTTGAAATTTGTCCTCCCACTTATTGGCGAACAGTCTACAGAAAGACTAAGCCTGTGGTGACATAGCGCTTCCCTACCAAACTTATTCGTTCCACCTGCTGAAAATCACATACCTGGACAACAGTTGCCTTGGCTTTCCTGGATGTCTTTAAATAGACTCCGGACTCAGGTAGCCAGAAGTAAAGAAAACCTACTCAGGTGGAAATAAAGGAGAAATGTGGTGCTGTCCTACAAATAATGCGGCACTCGATACGTTGTCCAGCATGTCCTGTTGTTTACACGCTACAGGAGTTGATGGACGCTACTGAGAGTAACAAACTCGCAGCCAAATTCTGGGCTAAATATTTTTAGATTGCAATCGATATGCTAAGAAGAAGATAACCACTTTTGGGTACTTTTATTAATCAATGAAATTTCGTCATATTTGTCAAAAATCTTCATAAATTCTCATATGTTAACTATCAGGATATGTAACACTATTGCACAGAATAAATTTAATTCGCCCTGATAATCTTTAAAAAAAACACACATCTGAGTTTCATACTCGTCAGATGTCGGGAAAGCCACAATTTCTCCATCAGATTTGCCTATTTAAACCATTATGGGTTAGACCGCATGTTCGACGCCAGGCCAGGGCCACGGCCATAGGATTTAAATTATTATGTGGAAGCGCGATGGTGGGCCCTGGGTCAAGAGTGACGTAGCGAACTGTCCGCCGTGCGCGGAGCTGATTAATACAATATTCAAAAGACTCACCTGGTTGAAGAAACTGGCTCTGGAGCCTACCTGGATTTATGTATGTAAATGAGTGTATATTGTATTGTGTAGTGACGCTGTGAGTATTCTCCAGGATACCAGACCGCTCAAGACGCTCTGCTACCAAGACATGCGGTCCCAAAATCACTGTCACTATAACCTCAAATTATTTCAATCAAACAAACTGAACCCGTATTATTTCGTCAAAAGGGGTTGGTTACACAAACAAACAATTGGATCACGACAAATTGTCCACAAACGGATCGATTCCAAGGGATTAATTTACAACAGGGTCGCACAAGCAAATTCGACTGACATTTTTCCAAAGACCAAACCAAAGAGTCAAAGTCAAACTGACAAGACAGTTCTCACTCTGTTACACGTCTAGAAACGTAGGCGCACAGAGTAAACAATTCAAACAAGGCACTTATAAAATGTCAGAAGCTAGGTGCACGGTTCCAAATAGTCAATTCCTATGGAGAAGAGCCGGCAGGAAACTCCACGATTTCAAATTACCGTGTTAATAGGTATGGGAGAACAGTTTAGGACTGTCAACAAGTACCTACCAGTTACTTAATACAATAGAAAATTGTCTACAGTCTATACGGTCTACAACGTTTTCACATTCACAAAATATAAATCAGATCATATCAATATCAACGACCGTGAATATCACTTTATTTTTGCTACATTATCGAAATCTGAAAGTGGACTGCTAACCATGGGGCTCTTATCTGAAACTTTTCTAATATATTTTCGGCGTTCATGCAGCAGTTAACAGCTTATTGCCATGCATATGCTTGCTCAAAAACCCTTTGGGCTCACCTTCCATGACGATGTAATTTTGATTCGTCAAGCTAAACCTCGATATTATGGTATCGCAATGTTATTTTTAAACGTTTAGGTAGCCACTTATTCATTATTGTAACAAAAGAAGTATGTCATATTGAACTCCTATAAAACAGAGATGGTTAACATCTACAAGAAAAAATAGAGGGATTCATATTAGGTCATCATCATTTCTGAAAGACGTCCACTGCTGGACATAGGCCGCCCCCAATTTCGGGCGGTTTGCCATAATCGCCAAGCATAGCAGGCGGGTTGGCGATCGCAGTATGGTAGTAGAATGCATAGAGAAGGCTGCTGCCCAGTCTCTAGTAAGTCCCTTACTTAGGCGCCTCCTACGATACCCACGGGAAGAAATATAACATCATACACATACGAGTTAATATACATATATACATGATAAGTAAATTCCTACCTTTTGAAAAACAGTGCGGCGTTTCCGTAATGATTTTTCAGTATCAATATATTTGTTATCTTTATTGTTAATCGATCTAGATGGCATCAATAACAAAGTCTTTGATTGCTTCATGATGTTTTTTTATCAACTAAGTAAACCACGTTCTATCACGGCACTCATGGAACTGTTGAATTTTATGTTTTACATACATGTGGTGCGGTTATCGCTTATTACTCGTATTTATTTTATCCTTACGGAAAATTATTCTATATTCATCCGGTGTTTGATTCGATCCATCGATCTGTAACTTTACTTTGTTAAAATTTAGAACGTAGGTAAATACGTACTAGAAAAGTATCAGTGGACCCCGCAACTAGTCTAACAAAATTATAAACGTATCTGACGCACGCAGATAAATAAAATACAGCCTGCGTGTGAGCTACTTGTTTCAATCTGATAACGCAGCTGTAACGCGTTTATGATTACCATGGCAACACTAGGCTGAACTAAGCCCAGCCACAGGCTTAGTGTGGCAATACCCACAGGCGAGGTTCTTTCCTAAATGGTAAACATTTAGGCAAACTATTTTTAATAAGGTATGAAAATTGTGTGAAAATCTAATTACAATCAATAATGTACACGCTTAATGAGGGCATTCATTTTCTCTTCAACCAAATCCAAAAAAAAGTAATTATATTATTTATTTATTTTTATAAAATAAGTAATACGCACATTTTTCTCTAAATGGTGATCGTTTAAAAACTCAAAATTACTGTTTAAATTAAATAGTTAAATACGTTGTTATTTGGCGCTAATTGCGATGTTTTTGTAGAGTTCAATGCACTACCGAAATGAAAAAAAAATAATTGAGAGACAAGAATTCTAAGGTAGGTAGGTATAGGAAATAGCGGTACCTATATTTTCTTAAAGGACCATATGGTATGTCCATAAATACATCAACGAAATTTTGTATCGGAATTTTGAAGAACATGATTGTGGGTAGGTACAAATATTAATAAGAGTTCTTATGGTAACATGTCCTGCCAGGGTCGCGAGATTGTTCGAAAGAGAAATCGTGACCCTGGCACATGGGCAACTGAAGGAACACGGGTGGGTTTTAGTCAGTAAAAGTCTGACATGTCCTCCCGCTCCGCCCAGAGCGGAGGGAAGTAATTAGATGATTTCCCATTCAAAAAAAAAAAAATTGTAACATGTCATGGTAATAATGAAAAATCGTCAAAAGGGGCAGGTTAATGAGGAATTTAGATCTTGCGTGAAGTAAGTTAAGCTTGAATTTACGATTTACATTAGGAGATTACAGGAATGACCTTAGTTGAGCCCTATGTGAGGACTCAACTAAGGTCATTGGAAAATGGAAAATGGCTGTACCTACCTAATTCTGCCACCAAGCACTGTTGCACTTGGCTTTTGACACAATCATTACAGCTTTGTCCCAGGGCTGTCTAGTTGGTAACACATGAGCAATTTTTCTGTAGCGGCATCTACCTACACCTTCATATGCTAACTACGCATCACCCTCACATCACGCGAAATATTGCACCGCGCCAGCAAAGTTAATCGCCAAAGAAGCATATATCAATCCTTCGAACGTCCCGACATCAATCGCCGGGCATTTGCCCACCAGACAAAACACCGGTCGGAGGATCCTCCCTTTTTTATCATAGAGTATGACTAAACTCTACACCCTGTTCCTTTTGCCTCTATACTTCTGTGCTTGCAGATATCCATAGTCAGCACTCCGCAGTGACCCACCAAGGTGGGCTATCCGCTTTTTTACCATCTAAATATCTAAAACGTAGGATAACGTAGCGTACTATATTCTTACGATTAATTATTTACGGCCTACAATCCTTTTTCTACCCAAGATTTTGCTGAGAATCATAATAAATGATCACCTTATCTGGGACATCTATAGCCTATAGAATAATATGTACTGTAGGAACCTGATGCACGTGGGACGCGCGAAGTATTCACCATAATCATTATTTCAGCCGAAATATATCGGCCTGTCCCAATTTGGGGGATTTGCCATAATCGCCACGCTTGCCAAGCGGGTTGGCGATCGCAATATGGTGGTAAAATGCATATAGAACGCTGCTGCCCATTCTCTAGTAAGTCCCTTAGTCGTCTCTTACGACACCCACGGAAAGAAAGTGGATGGTGCTGTTCTTTACGTCCGGCACCACACTCAACAAGAAGAATTATCCATACTAATATTATAAATGGGGAAGTGTGTGTGTCTGTTTGTCCGTCTTTCACGGCAAAACGGAGCAACAAATTGACGTGATTTTTACAGTGGAGATATTTGATGGGATGGAGAGTGACATAGGCTACTTTTTGTGTCTTTCTAACCCCCCACTTCCCTAATATGGGGGGTGGAACGCGCGAATCTCAGGAACTACTGGTTCGAATTGAAAATTTTATTTGAGTTGGGTAGCCTATTTATTGAGGAAGGCTATAGGCTATATAACATCACGCTACAATCAAAACGAGCGGAGTAGCAACAAAAAAATGGATGAAAACTGGCAGGCTGCGATGCAACGGGAAGGGTCAGGGGAGCAAATATTTGAAGCGGTCGAATTCGCGGGAAGAAAGTAAGTGAAATAATAAATAAGATTTTGAATAAATGTTCCATTTCGGATGGAATATGCTAAATGGCATTCTAAGCATTGTTATTCTATATCAAACCTACTGTGCATAGGCAGTGAATAAGCGCGGGCAATTCAATCTGGATATCAAAAAATTAAACCGCCGAACAAACTGAAAAGCAAAAAATAAGAAGCCTAAGTAATTTTGAGTCGGCGCCAAACAAGCAAATTAACCAACTAATTTGGTTAGGTTATTTCTATTTTAACCCTGCAGTGGTCGCGCGGATTACAATTGAAATCCAGGGTATTAAAAAAATTAAATATTTCAAAAACAATTCAAGTGTGTTAGCCAAGACTCCATGTATTTTAAGTTCGATAGTCCCCGCCCCCACTCAGTAGCGCTCGCGCATTTCCGATGCGTGGTTTGTCCCTGGAGAGGCTGTTTATGTATTACAAATTAACCCTGGATTACAATTGTAATCCGCGAGACCACTGCAGGGTTAAGGTAATTTAGTCATCCTTGGTCATTGACTGTTTGGCGCCGACTCAAAACTACTTAGGCTTCTTATTTTTTGCTGTTCAGTTTTTGCAGCGGTTTAATTTTTTGTTAAATGTTTTTATTTTATATTTTTTTTATAATCTACTAATTACTACATGCTTGCATAATCGGACTATTCTGTAAGAAGTTATGCGTGGTCACACTTTACAATCAATGAGTGAATAATCAATCATCTCTACCTTTAGGATTGTTTTTTTTCCAAATTTACATGGGACCACCTTCGAGATATACCCTTTCCAATAAAAAAATATCAAAATTGGACCACTCTAAAAAGTTATGCGTGGTCATACATAAAAAAAAAATACGCGTCGACTTGAGAACCTCCTCCGTTTTTTTCGTCGGTCAAAAATGTCGCGCACTTGCCAGATTATGAAACATTACCACAACATTCCGTGAAACGGGGAATAAAAGTTAACAGTCTCCTCTTATAAGCCGACTATCGACAGCACTTCAACCCGTGAGCCGACATATAAAAGTTTACGAGACAATATAACTAGCTGCGATTTCGGCGAACGATGCGATAGACCGATTCTTATAATCGTTCGCGAAAATACTTTAGGCTACGAGACAAACATATTTAAGCATTCGATGATGTCTAAAAAAGAATAAAATCAAAGGATACAAGTTCGCTTGATTGTTTTCTACCGACCTTAAAAAAGAGGAGGTTCTCAATTCGTAAAGGGTTTTTCAACAAGAACTTTGTTTTTTGAAACAAAATAAAACAAATAATTTAGATGAAGATGATTCAACTTTTTATTGTATTACGAAGGGAAAAGATTGGCAATTATGAATAAAAAATGATATCTGGCAAATGTCCACCACGAGCACGCTGACAGACGTCGATTCATTCATCAAAGTTTTAATCACTTCTTGGCAAAATGGCAGGTCTATTTCGTTAATCACATCACGGATTCAATCGATTCGATTGGCTCCGTATAGCCTCCATCCTTAACATAGTCCCACAAAAAATAATCCAGTGGTGTTAAATCACACGATCTGGCTGGCCACTTAACCGCTGAATTTCGTGAAATTATGCGATCGGGAAATTTGATTTGCAATAAAATGATCGTTTCATTGGCTGTGTGGCACCATCCTGTTGAAACCACATGTCAGCGATATCCACGTCATCAATAATAGGCCAAAATTTTGGTTTTGGATAACCCCAATTGTTGAGAACGACGAGGAATAGACAAATTTGGATCTTCTTCAACACTGTTGCTCACGACTGCGATGTTTTCAGTAGAACGACCCGGTCGAACATGGGTTGGTGTTGGCACATTTGGTACCGAACCTGTCGACTCAAATTTAGCGACCAAATTCTTAATAGCGGTCTCAGAAGGACGATTATGTTGTCCGCTTTAACAGAACCACCATTTTCATAGTGGATTTTAATTCTTTTAATGCGATTTTCGGGCGAAATTGAATTCATTGTAACAATTGCCAAAGCATCTACTACGAATATGACAAAAAACTAAATTACAAAATAGTCATGCTGTTAGTGTTGCCCTAATTAAAAACAAAGTTCTTGTTGAAAAACCCTTTAGTTGTGAAAAGGCTAGGTTAATGGTGATTATGATCTGACATCCAGCAATTAATCAGCTTCTGGCCTACGTGGTGGTCGTGGTGGTTTACGGCACGGGTACTGCCCACACCCACATACAAAGAGCAGTGGGAACAGTATAAGTAGGCTATTTCTACAGGACCTAGCGAGGAAAACACCGCGGACGTGATGGAGTTCAAAATCTAAATACTATAGAATAAAAATAAGTTGATTTTATATTTTTTCTGGGTTCAACGGCCTCCGGTTACGAGTTGTAAAAGTATTCTTTTGGTTTTTAGCGTGTTTATCCATAATTACCCATTCGCTACGTCTATTAAGTGTTTACAAAAAAGATACCTACTGAAATTTCGAGGAATTAGTTAACTTAGGTAGTTAATTTAGGTAGTTAATTAGTTCCATAAAGAAGGCGAAACCTATATTACTTGCATAAAATAAAATAAAAGGTCACAATCTGAAACAAAATATAATTCAATTTTAATTAGTAAAAGTAAACCAAAAAAAACTGACAATACATTTTTTAGTTCTGTCATGATATCCACAGATGATATCTATCTGAGATTCGATATTTAGTAGGTACCCTATCTCGTCTACACAGATTCGCAAATAAAATAGACCCTGTGTAAGCCGGTATACAGAGCATTTCCGACGTTTGGCTCCCAGACTGGAGCGGGCTGGGGCTGCATTAAAGCGGCTCCTGCCCAATCTGGGGGGTCCAAACGCCTCCTGCCGGAGGCTCTACACGGGGATCGTGCGGTCCATGGCCCTCTACGGGGCACCAGTGTGGGCACCCTCATTGAGGTTGCGCCCAGCGCGCCGGTTGTTTGCGGCCCAGAGGGTCATGGCCATCCGGTTAATCCGGGGATACCGCACGGTCTCGTGCGAGGCGGCGAGCCTCCTTGCCGGAGTGCCGCCATGGGATCTGGAGGCAAAGGTCCTCGCGCACATGTGGGAGTGGCGCGAGGAGGCGAAACGCCGGGGCGAAACTCCGCTGCCGCGACAAATCGCGGCACGGCGGACAGAGCTCCGGTGTGATCTCATGGCAACATGGCGGGTACGATTGTCGCAACCCAGTGCTGGGCACGCCACAATTGCGGCGGTAAGTCCCCTCTTTGAGGAGTGGATAGAGAGGCGTCACGGCGTCCTCACCTTCCGCCTGACGCAGGTTCTCACCGGGCATGGGTGCTTCGGTGGGTTCCTGTTCAGGATAAAGCGGGAGGATACGTCCGGGTGTTTCCATTGCGAGGATCGTCTGGAGGACACGGTGGAGCATACGGTGGAGGTGTGCCCTGCCTGGGCGGAGCACCGCCGTGTCCTCGTGGAGGCGATCGGCGGCGGCGACCTCTCGCGTCCGGCCCTGGTGCGAGCCATGGTACGGAGCGAGAGGGAATGGGAAGCCGTCACCTCCTTCTGCGAAGCAGTAATGCTCGTGAAGGAGGAGGCGGGGCGCGTGAGGGAGTGGCAGTCTCTGCGCCCTCACGCCCCTAGCCGCCGCAGGAGGAGACGCCCCGGGCGTCGGGAGTCGATTGCGGACTCCCGGCCACCGTAGGCGCGAGCTTGCGGGTGGCGAGCAATGGGTAGCTCGCCGCCCGGTAAGGACCAGGCTCGGGTCGACGGCGCGCAGTGTTCCACGCGCGCCTCAAAGAGATGTCAGCAGCAGTGTAGGGGTCTACTAGGACCGATGCCTGCCGGGGTCGCGTGATTGTTCGAAAGAGATACCGTGACCCTGGCACATAGGCAACTGATGGAACACGGGTGGGTTTTAGTCAGTAAAAGTCTGACACGCCCTCCCGCTCCGCCCAGAGCGGGAGAAGTCATTTGATGATTTCCCATCCTGAAAAAAAAAAAAAAAAAAGCCGGTATACAGAATCTTATTGAATATTTTACTAATATGAATGCTTCGTGCATTTGCAAGTTTTTATGAAACATATTGGCATTTACAACAAACAAGGCCAACCCTTATCACATAAAGATATCCCACCTTTTATCAAATAAAAATCAATATTATGGATACACTCAGCTACTATCACTCGTTATATCTATCTACAATATTTTGTCCCATTACTTTCTACGACACAACTGTAAACAGATCCTTATTGCAATACATTAGCAGGTAAACTTATTAATACATAGGTATTTAGTTTCATAATTTTGAGCCAATACGTGTAATACTTATTAGTAGTAAATAAAAAAAGAAAATATGTTTAGTTTGTGGCACACATGACGCAAAGAAAGAAAGACAAAAAAACCGGCCAAGTGCGAGTCGGACTCGTGCACCGAGGGTTCCGTACAAACCATATTCACGGTTTATGCATAAGGTTTATGTTTATGAAATTAAATGTTTTTTTTTTATATTTGAGTTAATTGAATGAAAGGTAAATT
Organism: Aporophyla lueneburgensis; assembly: GCA_932294355.1. Classification (NCBI taxonomy): domain Eukaryota; kingdom Metazoa; phylum Arthropoda; class Insecta; order Lepidoptera; family Noctuidae; genus Aporophyla; species Aporophyla lueneburgensis. The sequence continues at coordinate 10,857,373 of OW028744.1, forward strand.
GCGGTTTACGATTTATGACGTATTAAAAAATAACTACTTACTAGATCTCGTTCAAACCAATTTTCGGTGGAAGTTTACATGGTAATGTACATCATATATTTTTTTTGGTTTTATCATTCTCTTATTTTAGAAGTTACGGGGGGAGGGACACACATTTTACCACTTTGGAAGTGTCTCTCGCGCAAACTTTTCAGTTTAGAAAAAAATGATAATAGAAACCTTAATATCATTTTTGAAGAGCTATCCATAGATACCCCACACGTATAGGTTTGATGAAAAAAAATATTTTCAGTTTCAGTTCTAAGTATGAGGAACCCCAAAATTTATTGTTTTTTTTCTATTTTTGTGTGAAAATCTTAATGCGGTTTACAGAATACATCTACTTACCAAGTTTCAACAACATAGCTCTTATATTTTCGGAGAAAATCGGCTGTGACATACGGACGGACGGACAGACAGACAGACAGACAGACATGACGAATCCATAAGGGTTCCGTTTTTTGCCATTTGGCAACGGAACCCTAAAAAGGAAAAGAAAATTCGAGGGGAAAATATGCGTCAAATACACGCAAAACGGCCATCGCTTAGCATAATGCTGTAGCCTTATGCATGACAGAGCCCCAGCGCTGGTTTTCAGCGACAGCCGGCCATAGAGAAAGGTAATGTCAATCAAACAATCAATTCGGCCAATAGCATTCCAATGCTGGACCTGGACTGCACCCAGCATCCACCCTGCATCGCTACACCTTGTCCTCCGCCTTCCCTATCCAGTCTGTCAAAGCTTCATAAGACAAAAACTTGAGGATAGCCCTCGAAATTCCAAATTTCTTACGTTTAATGCCATTTGCAGGTCAGTGTCAAGCTGTACAAATATGGCTTTACAGAATTATAATTATTAAAATCACCAATGCAACCCGGTAAGTTCATTAAATGACGTTTTTCATGAAATAGTCATTAAATTGAAAAAAAGTCATTTAATGAACTTAGATGATTTTAATAAGTGTAATTCTTAAAATCACCAATACAACCCTGACCATTTCGCGGGCTACCCTAGAGATTCTACCTTAAGGTTTCCCTTTGAGGCAGACCCCTCCGCCCACCACAGGGCGGCGGACATCCATGACATGACATCCATGAGGATGTCCACCTCGAGATAAAAAAGAGCGGTATATTTAGCTGGGGGGCAACTCACACTACGCTTGCAGGTACGCGGTCTCCACTTCTCCTTCGACAAACATGGCCAGCACACTGCCACTTCAGCTTGCTGACTCAGCAAGCTATGTCGATAAAACATTAATGTACTTGACTTAAGGGCCCACCTTGAAAGTGAATGATAGTAGGATGGGCATGGTTTATGACGGGTCAACCTAAAGTGGCCGGCCGCCACAAACTTATATCTGAACCGTTTATAGAGAATAGGAAAACCAGCGGCCAAAAGTTGAACTAATGACAGAAAATTAGGTGTTTACTCAATATTACTTTACAAAGTGAGAATAGATTGGTGCTGTAATCAAATCAAATCAAATCAAATCAGTTTATTTCGGGCTACAAAGACCCATGACATAAATACCTTACAAAGTAACATACAAAACTATTGTACACGAAGTGACGGCGTCGTGTTGCGCTGCGTGGTGTCGCGTAGCCTTCCGCGGAATCGCCGATACACGACACCCTTCGGCCAAAACTCTGCCTTGAGGTAGGTCTCGATTTGAAGAGTTGGAACTCGCACCACGAATGACTTGAAATTCTTGTTGTGGCGCGATTCCAACTTCTCGACCCTCAAAGTGAAGTTCGTTTTCACTCGTACATACTCCACGATCTCCTCAACCTTCGTGGTGTAATGCAGACGTGAAATATACAGCTGCGTCGTAGGCACAGCAGGGCGCAGCAGCATGTTGGGTCCACTCGGAGCTGTTCCATACTGGTTTCGTGAACAGGGCTTCTTCTTCTTCCTTTCCACTTTCGTGAAACCCTCTTCATCAACTTGGCCCGTTCTCGGCAACGAGCTACGGACCGCAGCCAAGGCAGGTAGTGCAACCTTCATCTGGTTTTCCCCAATTTTATTCTGCCGCATAGACTGCGACACACCTGATTTTCTCGTGGTGACAATAGCGGCGTAGGCACGGTTTGGGGTCGACGTACCTACGTGTGACGTTTCCGCAGCCGGTGTTGTGGCGCGGGTGACGGCGGCGGCGGGCAGCGCTTGGTCAGCATTATCGGCAGCCGGTGACGCACTTGTGTTCGCCGATTCTAAACTGCCGATTGATGCAATTTGCGCCCCTCGACGTGTATTCACCTTAGAGGCCTCAGGTGACCCAATTACTGAACCCACTTTGCGCAACATTGTTATTTCCGCTCGCAGTTCAGTGTTGGTTTTTTCCGCAACCTCCATACGGGACTGCATCTTGGTCATCTCCACCTTCAAGGTAGTGATGTCCTTTAGCAGCCGTGTAACGTCGACGTGATCGAACGTGATGGGAGGCAGCTTACCCAGCTCCTTGGCCACGAAATCTGGCACGTCGTCCGGGTCGGTCTTCTTCAACATATCAAGAATATCTTGAATGCTCTTCTCAATTCCATCTCTGCGGCGAGACGGCATCTGTAATGCCTTAGTGAAGGTGGTGAATTCGATTTACTGTTATGATCATCTTATTGGTATTTCATTCTTGCAAAATGAATAAATTAATTGCCCTGTGCAGGCACTCCTAACCTTGAAGGTACTGTTCAGTTTTGGTTTATGGTTCTTCCCATATTCATACATAATTTAGGTCATCTCTAAATGGTAATAGAAAAAGAATGTTATATTGTTCACAGTCACAAAAATAGACACATATACATTCGAAATACAAAGTTATTTGGAAAGCCAACACTTATTATATTAAATCATTACAGCAAAATGCTTAACTACTACCTTTTTCTGTGAACACAAATATTTAAAAAACGTAATTTTAATCGCACCGATTTGTATAAAAGTGACATAGGTTCGTCGTCGATGAGCCCTACTGGGCGACTGATTTATGAACGAACGAGAGTGATGACACTACTTATGATAGGCAAAAGAAGAGATGGCGATAATGTGTGTGCGCTTGGAATAAAATAACGTATGTGCCAAAACGAATCGCCGTTTTTTATGAATGAAAAGTATTTTTAAAACGAAAACTCTTTTACAAAAACTTAGATACAATTATAATCAATGTTTTAAAGTAAACTATGTTTAATAATACATACGCATCGCGCGTTGAGGCTAAAAAAATCACAATCATAGATAGAACTTTGCGATTTTTTTGTATCGAGAAAATTTCATCGTATCGTGAATTCCTTTTACAGGATACTAGATCATATAGTCAAAAAACATACACTAAAAGATTAAGTACGGATGCCATACGGTAAGAAAGGTACGCTAAAAAGAAAAAGCACGTTTATCTCGCTACGTCACCGTAAGTTAAAATACATATAACATTAGTATATCATAGATTTAAGGCATTAAGAACAGTAGCACACACGCACATACCATCATCATAATTAGCCTATAATGTGACTGCTGGGACACAGAACTCCGCCCTCTGTGAGAGAGAGTGGGCCTTAATCCACCACGTGCGTGTTGGTTTGTGTCACATGTCTTCGAATTTTTGGTCCTAAAACAAATCGGTTTCCTTCACCGTTTTGAGAGTAGAGTGGTAATGAAATAATGTGGAAAGTGCCTGCCTGGGTTCGAACCTACGACCTACATTTCGTAAGTTAACACTGGACCATCACTACCCAATGTCAGCTGGCTGGGACCGACGGCTTAACGTGCTTTCCGAGGCATGGAGAAGTCTTGGCATGTAAACATGGTTCACGGATCAACCGCGGCGAGCGTGGCTTAACATGATCGTTTTTGACCGTGCATACATACTTACACATATTTTTAGGATTTTGGATATAAGGATTCTTAGCATCAGATATAGGAATTTAAGTCGATGCATATTTGACGGGAAACATTTTAAATGTCACAATAATGTTTGCATGCTATAATATAGATAAGCTAAACACATAGAGCAACACGGACCACCGGCGGACCGGAGGGGAGACGTCATAGCGATTTTTCCCGATACAAAACTGTCTGTCATTTTTTGCGGGGGGAAATCTGCTTTACCCACACTTTCTCAAATTCTCACACAAAAATAATCGTCTGTTACTACGAAACCCACACATAAAAATTAAAACATACACTAATAATTTCACACACACATAGATACATTATGTGTCGTTACAGTACAATGAGATGACGCAACTACACTGACAAGTTGCTTACAGCCGTGGTTGCAACTACTGTCGATACGCATTATCGATAAATTCAAGAACTCGGTTGGGAATATTACGTTTAAAAAGTGATACAAAGATAGATATTCTAATAAAGATTGACTTTATTTATTATGTACTACAATAATTATCATTTAACAAATAAAATTAAGGTTTACGTCATTTTAAAAACTAGTTACAATTGTATCTATCACTGGTTTTTAAAGTGGACTATTTCGTGTGGGAATCCAGGTTAGTCTATTATTACAAAATTTCTTCCATGTAACTCTTAAATTTGGATCTTTAGTAAACCTGCAATAAATAAATTAAAAAAAGATTGTGTGGTTTTTATGAAACCACGATAAAAGTGAAACTTTTTTCATATTATAGACATTTAACTAAAAATTTTCGGAATATATGCAATAGCTTAATAAAAAGACTTAATTTAATGTTCATACGAAATAAGTTAAATAATAAATTCAAGCACTCAAAATTGAAATAAATCCATAAACAACAACATGCACCAGCGAGCGCCTTTCACTTTATCCCTAATTCGCGGCCGACCGTCACGCGACATGCAACACACAGACGAAAAAGTGTGAGAGGAAGTCAAAGTTTCACTTTAAAAAAAAAAAATGGTTGAAGTTCACACGTAAATAGTAAGTAATTTTAATAAAACGTGTTAACTCGTAAGTTTTGTAATATTTTTAATTTATACAACTATGTATATTAATATACAGCTTACATTATAATATCTTTACATATTATAAAATAAAGTCACTTCGCTGTCTGTCTGTCCCTATGTATGCTTATATCTTTAAAACTACGCAACGGATTTTGATGCAGTTTTTGTTAGTAGATAGAGTAATTCAAGAGGAAGGTTTATATGTATATAACATGCATAATATAGTAAAGAAACGCTGATAATTTTAGAGGTTTCTAATGTGATGTCATAAATAAACACATTTTTTTGCGCTTACATTGCGAACGCTGGCTGAACCCTACGAAATAGCTCAAAATAATGTACTACAGTATTGTACACCTTAAAAAGTTCTACAAAAAAGTCCGCGATGGTATATGTCTAACTCTTAGGGATAACCCATAATAACCATTTTTATCCTTTACTTTTTACGAGAAATAATGGCTTATATATGAATGCGATTTTAAGCAATACAGCATTAATCCTTATGCAATTAAGTACCTTAAATAAATTGTGTATTTCATGTAGATCAAAATTGCCCTTTACAGCATATCATTAAAATTAATATTTTAGAAGATATCAGAGATTATAATAAAATCGCCGCAGAGCGGCTAGCGGGCCTTCCCGCGTCCGGCCGCCCGGCCGTCCCGGTTGGTAGCGGTCGGGCGGATAGTAATATTGTAATTCATATTACTTTGGCTTCATAGTAAATGTTCGCATTTACTGCACGGGACTGGGGATATTCGTACCATGTGTGTTCGAAGTACTCAAAATAAACCTATCGATTATATTATTCCAAGTAAGAGACCGCGAAATATTGCTTAGATGTTTAGATTTTTGGATGGATTTGGATTTTTGGTTATCCTGGATACTTACCATATACATAGGATACTTTATCCCGGTAGTAGGTTTCCGAGTGATATTTTCCGAAAGCTATACGGGCGAAGCCACTGGCAAAAGTACTATTCTTATAACTATGTTTAATTTGGTGTCTGGTAAATAATTGAGTGTCTGTATAGGTAGAATAGGAGCGTTAAGAAAAACCAGTAAGACTTATATTCAATTTAATCCAGCCCTATGTCGCAGTCTTCTTACTCTGAATACTCTTAGTTTTATTTTAAGTACATCAAACACACAAGATATGTAAGGATCGTAGCAGGTGGCGTTCCGTAGTTTCTGCCTACCCCCATGGGAAAAAGGCGTAATTTTATGTATGTATAACATGGATTAATACATTCTTACCGCGGTAATACGTCCTCTTGCGATAATTTCCGACATACACGCGGGCGAAGCCGCGGGCAAAAGCTAGTTTTAAATAAATCAGAAAACTTATTCTCAAAAATGTCTCTGTATGAATATAGACTCCTTTGCCAAATTTATCGATAACTATCTACTAACAAACCAGTAACAACACTATCGCTCGGTGACAGCGTCTACTCGGAAACAAAGTCGGATCAGTCGCTCGACCGATCCGCATATTGTATGAGGGCGAGCGGCCTGTGTTGGTAAACAAATCCGAAACAACACGACCGATAAATATTGTAATTTTTAAGTATTATGGAAGTAAATGGGAATAATGTGATTAAATATTAGTTACATATGAAAGGTAACGCCATCTTATTGTAAATTTGACATGGCAGATCTCTTTTTGCAGCAAAATACAGAACAATTCGTCATTTTTGTAGGACATCAATTTAGTCGCGCAACTAGATTTAGTCTACTGAGCAGTTTTTTTTTTTTTTTTTTTTTTTTTTTTTTTTTTTTTTTTTTTTTGACTGGCATCTCGTAGTTAATCCTAAAAAGATTCTTACTACTTAAACGGATGGTAGCCCGGCGAGTTCTAAAAAGTTACCTTTTTAGGCCTCCAGCCGGGGCTTATTATACTTAAAACTAAAGCGAAAGCTCTAAGGGTTACCCCGAGGGGGGTACGAACCTCGGCTTAGGCAATCACTGGTAGGGGGACAGCAAGGGACTGGCTGGATCTGGGTTAAATTATTTAGGGACTAATTTAAAGCTAACGGCGCAGCATCGCGGGCTGGCTCTTGCAAGGGTCGGGAGGGACTGTTAAGTCGGGGTCGCGACGACGGACCTCGGCGGCGAGGTCGGTACGGTTTGTGTCTGTGTGCTGGTCTAGCTGTACTGGTCTCTTTTCGACTCTCCTGGAGGAGAGTAGTGGGATCATCAGGATCGGTAAGAACGTGCCGCGAGCGGCGGACTTTGCTAATACGGGAGGGGGTGTAAGTAGCTGCCGCCACTACCAGAGGGTTGCGGTGGGCTACGGCCCTATCGAAGAAACGCTTCGAAGCGCGTTTCGTGAATTGATGGATAGTCGGGAGTTTCATGTCTAAATGAAGATTGATATTCCGAACAAACCAAGGCGAGCCTGTGGCTTGACGGAGAAAACGGTTCTGGAGAGTCTGCATCCTATGGATGAATCGGGGCTTGGCATGTGCCCAGACTGGGCTTGCGTATGTCATAATCGGCCTGATACAAGCGGTGTAAAGCCGCTTCTTACACAGAAGAGACAATTTACTCCGCTTGTTCAGGACGCAATGGAGCCTACTGAGAGCGAAAGCGGCCCGCGAGCGAGCCTGCTTTATGTGCTCGGAAAAGGTGAGGTGTTCGTCGAGGATGACACCTAGATATTTGGCTTGCTTCGCCCAAGGGATCTGCTTGCCGAACATTGAGATGGGTCGGGGAGGGGGGTGATTTCGTCGCGGTCGGGTGTAAAAGACCGCCTGACTTTTATCGGGGTTGACCTCGATTCGCCACTTCCTGAACCAATCGCCGAGCTCGTCGACTGCGGTTTGGAGGTAGCGAACCAGCGCTGTGTCACTAAATCTACTGAGCAGTGCGGCTGCAACTAGTTTTATTATACGCATAGGACCAAGTGGACTTGTACTTTGACAGAGGGGAACGCCTGCGTATGGCTACTCCCCTCTGGTCCGTGTTGCTCTATGGCTAAACATGTATGCTCTATATTTTGTTATCTAACACCTTTATATACCATGTTTTATGCAAATAAATATTATTTCTATTTCTATGTCATACTTAGGAAGAATCATTTCAGAGATTCAGTATAAATAAGTATTTCTTATCTAATTAATAATAGATTTGAAGAGTTTGTTTGGACGCGTTAATCTCTGAACGTACCCGTCGGATTTGAAAAGATATTTTGATATATTTTTTTTGTATTTGATAGCCCAATTTTTGAGTGAGGCTATATACTTAAAATCACGCTAGGACTGATAGAATAAAAAAGAAAAATAATAAAAAAGTCAGAAGAAACGCTAATCGCAAACGAAGGGCAGGAAATGTGGCTGTATATTGTGGTGTCTTACGACTCCCACGCGAACGTAGCCACGGGCAGGAGCTAGTATTTAGATACCTTATTACCTAAACAAATAATAATCTAAGATAAATGACGGCGCAAAAACCCTAAATCAGTGTTAGTTAACATCCTACTTCCTACTAATATTATAAATGCGAAAGTTTGTCTGTATGAATGTGTGGATGTTTGTTACTCTTTCACGCAAAAACTTCTGAACGGATTTAGATGAAATTTGGAACACAGTTAGTTTATAACCTGGATTAACACATAGGCTAATTTTTATCCCGCTAGTACGTTCCCGTGGGATATTATCCGACCTCCACGCGGGCGAAGCCGCTGGCAAAAGCTAGTTTGAAATAATGCTGCAAACTAATACAATAATTCCAATGTTAAGATTCTCGGAGCGATTAGATAATTTCTATTTTGTTATCCATTTAACTAAGTACATTATGACTAACAAAAAAGGAAATTCGTGTTTGATTTTATTATTATATGGGTAAGTACTTCCTGGTTATGATGCGTTGTTGATAGTAAAAAACTAGATTTCAGATAAATTATACCTAGGTAAGTAGGTATCCATCAAAATACTATAATTTCTTGATTGTGGTCCATCGTTTATTAGTTTTAGGATTAAATTTTTAATAAACTTTTATTAAATAAGATCAAACACGACGTAGCTGATGTAAACTGTTGAGGAGCTCACTCGTTCGTCTTCTGTCTTCAATATCAGATCAACTACAGGTCTACATTATCTTGTACTATCATCGGAACACACATATAGGTATGTGCCAAGTTTCAGCAGAATCGGTTCATAAGTCAAAATTCGGAAGTTTAAAAATCAATCAGCCCCTATTTTACTACCTGTAAGAATGGTTTTTCTTTTCTTTATTTTAGAGACCAGTTTTGAGTTAAGTTAGTATTACCTTACTAAAAAAAAGAGTAGAAAGTTATGTGTGGTCAACTGGTCATACTTAAATAAAAATAATTAAGTTTAAAATAAATTTAAATTAACGCGTTGACTCCTTTTTTATCGCTGGTTATAAAAATGGTGAATAGGACCATTTATAAACTCGTAAATTTTCGTCTAAAAGACTATGTATTTATTTCATTCGGGAAAACAAACACTTACACAAAACCAGTGAAAGAAAGATTGATTACATAAAGAAACACAATTTATATTATATGCACACTATCCACACTTCCACACTATCCACACTAATTAATATTATAAATGCAAAAGTAACTCTGTCTGTCTGTCTCGCTTTCCTGCTAAAACTACTGAACCGATTTAAATTAAATTTGGTACACAGATAGTTTAGAGCCTGAGAATGGACATTGGCTACTTTTATCCCGGTAGTATGTTCCCGTGGGATAATTTCCGACCTCCACGCAGGCGAAGCCGCTGGCAAAAGTTAGTATTAAATATATTATATGTAATTATAAATATAAACAATATTCTCAAGATTTTCGGTACTAGCATATTCTCGGGAATTCCATCCATCACTAGTTAGGACGCGGGATATGAACTTATCATCGTTATTTCGTTAGCATGTGAAACTATGGCATTTAGGTGTAATGTTGTGTTAAATGAACATGTTGTACACGTTTTGATTATGAGTTATTATTATAAACTGCTTCAATGCTGTTTATACACTTAAAAGTATTAAAGTACCTACCTACTCTTCAGTACTTTATGAATATTTATATCACCAAAAATATAGCTCCCCTTATTATTAAAATTACGCAGACGAAGGAGTACTAAATATATTAATTGCTGGACATATGCATGAGAATTTGCTACAGTTACAATAATAATTGGAGAAATACAGAAATCTAATATAATAATAAAATACGACCACACTAGTCTGTAAATTTTAAATAAACATACTGTTCTTTTATTTGTATTAGTATGCTATAAGCATCGATGGTTCAGTGGTAGAATGCTCGCCTGCCACGCGGGCGGCCCGGGTTCGATTCCCGGTCGATGCAGTACTTTTTGCGTTCATTTATTGTTATAATGAGGGTAATAGAACCTTTATTTTTGCAATAATAGTGAGACTTCATTATTATTTCCAACGAAACGTTTACTCGCTTAGACTACCATGCGCATAGGTCGTTTTGTCAATTGATTCCTTGGCATTTAAAAAAGTGCCTGTAAATTATTGTAGAGAATAAAATAGTAAATAAAATAGCTATAATGTAGAATATCAAAAGATTCCTAAGAATCGTATTACAGTTATTATCATAATGGTCGGGTTTCTAAATTACGCTGAATATAAAAGATAGATTCGGCAATTTATATGTTTTATTCGTCATCAACATCATGATGATGAAAGCAATATATAGAATATTGTCTATCCACACTTGGTATTTAATAGAGCTTCACCATTTTTTATAGATTTTATTAATATCGATTACTATATGAAATTGAATAACAACTTATAATGAACCCAAATTAATGGAACGAAATTTAATTTAACGCTATCTATCAGTATTTTTGATGACTAAATTGAAATCTGATCAGTTAAAAGTATCGCTACTCAACCATAGATGGCGTCTTAAACTAGTACACAAAATAAAATTATAGTAAAAGAATAGTAATGTAGATGGCGCTGTTAATGTTTCAAAACTATTATTTTTGTTGTACTCGTCACTCATATTTGTAAAATGTTTTTTGTTTCTTCTTTATAAATCCCGATTGCGTAAAAAAGGAGTCGGAGGCATCTTCCTAAATTTCTGTTTTGCTTGCATGAGATTGTTTATATTACTTAGGAAATTTAATAGTTGAACCTCTTAAAACAAAATGTGGGGTACCTACTTGATCTTTTTTAAAGTGAATTTTTTACACAGTCGGGTTTTTGCATTTTCAAAATCCGTAATTTGATGGAATTAGTCATTCAATACCGTGTGGTGCAGGACATAAAGAATAACACCACCCCATTTCTTCCCGTGGGTGTCGTAAAAGGCGACTAAGGGACTGACTAGAGAATGGGCAGCAGCGTTCTCTATGCATTTTACCACCATACTGCGATCGTCAACCTGCCTGCCAAGTGTGGCGGTTATGGCAAACCCCCCAAATTGGGGAACGCATATGTCCAGCAGTGGACGTCTTTCGGTTCAAATTATGATGATGATAACGAAATTGAATTTTTACTGAGCGGATTAGTTAACAAGTGCCTAATATGGTGTATCAGTGGTAAAGAAGTATTCAGGTGGCCCGAAGGCAGGCCCAGGGTAGTAAGCATGGGCACGCCACAATTGCGGCGGTAAGTCCCCTCTTTGAGGAGTGGATAGAGAGGCGCCACGGCGTCTTCACCTTCCGCCTGACGCAGGTTCTCACCGGGCATGGGTGCTTCGGTGGGTTCCTGTTCAGGATAAAGCGGGAGGATACGTCCGGGTGTTTCCATTGCAAGGATCGTCTGGAGGACACGGTGGAGCATACGGTAGAGGTGTGCCCTGCCTGGGCGGAGCATCGCCGTGTCCTCGTGGAGGCGATCGGCGGCGGCGACCTCTCGGGTCCGGCCCTGGTGCGAGCCATGGTACGGAGCGAGAGGGAATGGGAATTGGTCACCTTCTGCGAAGCAGTAATGCTCGCGAAGGAGGAGGCGGGGCGCTTGAGGGAGTGGCAGTCTCTGCGCCCTCACGTCCCTAGCCGCCGCAGGAGGAGACGCCCCGGGCGTCGGGAGTCGATTGCGGACTCCCGGCCACCGTAGGGGCGAGCTTGCGGGTGGCGAGCAATGGGCAGCTCGCCGCCCGGTAAGGACCAAGCTCGGGTCGACGGCGCGCAGTGTTCCACGCGCGCCTCAAAGAGATGTCAGCAGCAGTGTAGGGGTCTACTAGGACCGATGCCTGCCGGGGTCGCGTGATTGTTCGAAAGAGATACCGTGACGCTGGCACATGGGCAACTGATGGAACACGGGTGGGTTTTAGTCAGTAAAAGTCTGACACGCCCTCCCGCTCCGCCCCGAGCGGGAGAAGTCATTTGATGATTTCCCATTCTGAAAAAAAAAAAAGGGTAGTAAGCAGTTTAATTTATCCAGACTAAGTCCTACTAGATAAAAAAAGTACAGTGTTCACGTAACAACCAATAACTGATAAGTCAGTCAAGTGACATAAAATATCAAATACCTGAAATTAAATAATGGTAAATGATAAATGTAATCCGTACCTCCGTCTGATTATGCTAACAGTAAGTACAACACAGAAAGGTAAGCTTTATGCAACGGATCATAACCATTGTCACGAAATCCGACTCCCGAGATCCGAAATTAGAGGACAAAGCTGTTGTGGATGTGGATTATAGGATAATTGGACGCAACGTCGCATAACAAAGCAGCTTTCAGGTATTTATGCCTAAAAAAGGATCAGACTTTCGTGCATACAACCAGCGCTCGTTTGTGATCGCGATCCAAAGGGATTTGCGACTAATCGCAAACAAAAATAGCGGTAGAAGTTAAAAATGGTGTTTGGTTGTTTACAGATAAAATAAGTTCTGTGTAGTTTTTGCTGGTGGTTTTATTTAGGATTAAGGACCTTACTTATAACTTTAGTAAAGACTTAAATATAAGTTGCCGTGGGTCATTTTAACTAACAAAAACTAAATTATGTTAGTTTTACAGCGTAATAAAATTATGAGGATTAAACTTTAGAAAATCTATTTTACTAAAAAATACGATAATTTACCTAGATACTGTTTTAACGACCATGAAAGGTTTTTGAACTAGATTCTTTTCTTTATAAGTAGTAAAAAAGAGGCCTGGATTTAAGTCAGGTAAAATTTCAGGCATGTTATTCGGTATGGCAGGGATTTCAACACGCAAACGGAAACCATGAATATCTGCAGCACATGATTCTAGAAGTAGCGTAGAAATTTTTCATCGGTTATCAAAAACTGCTATTTCACAGCATAATCAGCTTATAAAGTACACGCAGGCCTCGCTTTGAGAGGGAGTGGGCCGTAATCCACCACGCGATGACGCTTGCCCAGTGCGAGATGCTGTTTTATAGAAATGGGCAAAACCTGCGCAGTCAAATGTATGGAATAACGATTTTTTATTATTATTTACCATATTTCAATGTTCCGTTGAGAATCAGATAAGTACGGACTGAATCCACGGTAACAGGTTGATAGTGTACAATGATTAATTTTCAGTAATCAACGCACTAGATAGTAAGTGGCAGACAACAATGTGACTGAGTCAGTGCGGTGATGTGATGTGACACATCGAATGGCAATGTTATTGATTACTGCAAATAAAAACTCAATGAAGCAATCGGCGACGCGGAAAAACAGTTGAGGGTTCCCTACATGAGCACCTACTACCACAGATTACATAAAGAGCCACTTTACGATGGGGATATCAAATATCCGATTTGCAGGTCTTTTTATATAATGTTCTTCAAAGGTGTGTAAGCCCAAGTAACCCTAAGATGTTAAAAAAAAACTGTATACTTTTACGGGCTGATGATTTACAATGACAATAAATAATGATAAATGACTCATTCGAATCTTACGAGTACCACAAAACCTTCCATTCTAATTAAATGTAGATATGCATTTTGGTTGACATTACCTGTATTATAAATCGGCAGAAACATGACTTCGCAATAAATTGAACAAACCATCAAAAAAATATATATTGGTGTAAGGTGAGCTGGTCGTCGAAAGATGATTCATCGTCTGGTTTCTCCAGCTTTATTACTGAACCCTAAGAATTAACTCTGTCTGTAACATCCCGTTGATAAATGATAAATGTGTGACAACCTTTTTACAGCAACTGAGTTGTAGAAGAATGTGTAATTTGTCTACCTAACTAGATAGATATATCTATCAAAATAAAAGGGAAATAAAGAAAGATAGGCATGGAAATAAAAGCAACATAAAATCTTTCAACGAATTGGGCTTTTATCTTTAACAGAAGGTAAAAACGTTGTGGTTTTCTCAAAAAGATTTCGCCCAACGTGGGGCTCGAACCCACGACCCTGAGATTAAGAGTCTCATGCTCTACCGACTGAGCTAGCCGGGCTTCCAGAAAAGGACTCAAATTTATTAATCAGGTCACCTTTGGCGTTCCGTTGGAACGAAATTGTTAGAAACGTTTATTCTTCACTATGTATTTTTACATTGCACTCTCCGTTCCTGTACGTAACATAATATATCAGTGTATATAGTGTATACATAGTGAATATAGGTATAGCCGTGTCTTATTTCTTCTATCCGCTTTAGCAACTTATTATTGACTTAGATGTGAGGCATTCATTTAACCGTATGAGTAATCTTTAACATTATTGTAGTAAATACTTAAATTAAATGTATACTTTAAATGTAGTTTATGTACAAATGGGGCTAGATTCAAGTAGGTACCTACACATAATACAAAACTTAAACCCTTGCGTTTCTAACCTTCATGGTTACCCTACTAAACTTGTATAATGCGTGTTATCTTTTAATTCGTTTATTTTAAATTAATAAAATATTAGATTGTCAAAATTGTATTATCATGTAGATGATTGAATAGCTGGCGCCTGTCGCGGGCGGCGCCGCCGCCGCCGGTAGCAAGTACAGTCGGCAACAAACGTTTCACAACTTAAAGTTCACATGGAATAATTTTACTTCCAAGAAAAATCAAAGTAACCATAACGTAGCTTCCAGAAATAGTGTTTATTTAAAGAAATTCGATGAAGAAATTGATTATTTTTACTTGAACTTGTGCAACCATTGAAAGCGGAGCTTTTTTACACATTTATATGAATAGGTTTGAAGTATTGTGAAATAAGATGGCCCCAATAGGTAACAAAATGTTTTCAGATTATTTTATCGTTTCGATAAGATATTTTTGGAAAAGGGAATCTAAAATCCTTTGTCGAGTGACATCGAAAACCATAATATTATTAAGCGTAGTTACCGAAATCTGTACCTTCGTGTGTTACGATTTTTTCAAATTCACGGGCCCAACATACTTCAACCAAAAAACCGTAACTCATCGGCAAATTCCTTGCACCAAGCAAACGCCACTAAAATAAAAACATTATGTCATTAAACTTGTGTGCGCGACGCTCCCCGCTCAGTATTCTGGCGTCGTTCAGAGGAAGTGGCACGGCTGACAGTTAGGTTTTACTTAGCAACGCCGATGACCTAAGCTCACATGCGATCGCTTATTACGTCGATAACCATCTGGGGTCTATGTGGGTCACTGGACCTCAGATAGCCCGGTGTTGGTTAGCTATGGGCCATTATTTGCAGGCGCCTGTTAGTGGCGGGGGTCTCGAGTACCTATCATTAATTGTTTCTCTAATCTTTGTTGTTCTTTGAGGACTGTAGATATTCTAATAAAAGGTTGCTCAAGCATGAATTTGGATTAAGAAGTGTTGTTTAAGAATTCTGTATCACAAAAAGATCATTATAGGATCACATCATAGTCCGTTTCTCTGTCTGTCTGTTTCTACCATCAGTCTGTCAAGACTGTTTTTCTCAGGAATGCGTGTAAGTATCAAGTTGAAATGAATAAATAACACAGCCACACAAAAAAAAAAATCTGACCTGGAGGTCGCACTATGTGTACCTACTATATGTTTTTGGGGTCGCTGAATCCGAATCTGGGGTCAGTTTTATTCCAGCACATCTGGGTTCGGCCATAACCTCAAAATATACCCTCAAATTTGCTAAATTTGGTTAAACTGTGAAAATCCTCTATTACAGTAGCTCGATGACCTCTTGCTTAAATAACTACATAACCCATAGTCCCGTAACCCCCGTCCCATCGAGTTACTGTATTATGGGATTATGAGGTTTTAGAGCCATAGCAGTTTAACCGAATATAGCAAATTCGAGGGTATATTTTGAGGTTATGGCCGAACCCAGACGTGCTGGAATGGAAATGACCCCGGATTCAGATTCAGCGACCACAAAAACACATAGTACACATTTTCAGGCCCCCACGACAGAAACTTCGTTATTGGGTTTAAGGGTTATGTTGGTAAGGGGTTATAAGGTTATGTAGTTATGGGACTATGGGTTATGTAGATATTTAAGCAAGAGGTCATCAAGCTACTGTAATAGAGGATTATAAGGTTTTAAAGCCATACGGTTTATATACATAACCTAGCAAATTTGAGGGTATATTTTGAGGTTGTGGCCGAACCCGGATGTGCTGGAATAAAACTGACCCCAGATTCGGATTCAGCGACCCCAAAAACATATAGTAGGTACACATAGTGCGACCTCCAGGTCAGATTTTTTTTTTGTGTGGCTTTGTAATTTATTGATTAATATCAAACCGGAAATTAACCAGTCAATTACCGTAATTACAGACACAATTAAAAAACGATTGTGTCTATACCAAATGTGGTATCTCAGGGACTTAGAGGTTAATATCAAACAAGTAGGTCTACGATCCCTGGCGCTCTAAAATGAAAAAGCGTTTATTAGTGGTGACCGCATATTTACAAAAAAACATTTACTTCTGCCAAACTGCAAAGCAGTTTGTTGGCAGATGTAGCTCCCATATACAATTTAATTTTATCTCTGGTACTTCAAGCAAGCAAGCTTTAATAAGCAAGCTTCTAATTGAACGCAATATAAATCTATGGCCATTTATGCGACATATTTAATCCTAAATAAATCAAAACCTTACTATAGGGTACTTGCCGTTGATCTTGAATAATCAAATTTGGCACGAAGCAGAGGTCTTACAGCACTAGTGTGTGAAGGAAAAAGTCCGAAAATCATTTATTTGTAGTTTTATCACATAATAAAATATTTTTAGCGGTCACAAACTAACACTTGCAGTAGGAGAATAGACGGTGAGGCGGTGGCGTATATCAATGTATCGGAGAACATATTTTATAACTATGATATTAAGTTTGTTTTTGGGATAAATCAATCCCAATTACGGAGAGGTGGGCCTAGAAAAGGATGCCTGGAAGAATTTGGCGGCGGCCTTTGCTCAGCTGTGAGCTAGTGTAGGCTAATAAAAAATAATACGGAACCCTTCATTGGGCGTGGTCCGACATGCACTTAACATAAATCTCTTCCTTACGTATTAACAACAAAATAAAGCAAACCTTGAGTTTATAGCAGTTTTATTTATTATTAGGACAAGCCTGTTTAAATCTGTCAACATTATACGATTAAAAGCAATTGAAGCAATCCAATGAAGTTTTGACGTATATATAATATGTTTAACGCAGATTGTATTAAGCAAGTTGTCATACATCGATTTCTACTCTTGAGTACTCGTAGAAAAGTCACCACAAACATTGTAGATTCCATAGATAAGTTATAGTCTTTTTTTAAATTATTGAATAGGCATATTTAAAAAATAAAATAATAACCTCAATAGAATCTATAACATAATCTCCCGACTTCAAAAAAAGGAGGAGGTTATCCATTCGGTTGTAGTGTTTTATGTGTATATATGTATATTTTTTAAAATGTTTTTTACCTCAGTACTCCGTCATTTATAAACCGATTTCAGAAATTCTTCTTTTGTTTGAAAGGGTATACCTACTTATCGAGTGCTGGGAGCACTTTTGGTCGAGTTATGAGTGGTTTTGAGTTGTCTTCAATAATACGCATTTTTTCCATTTTGTGTATTTTGTTGATGTGACTTCCTGTCAATGTTATTTACTTAACAAGTGAAGGTACCTATACGAATTCGTGAGGGGTAGGTACCACAAGTAAAAACTGAAAACTAAAAAGTAAAAAAAAAATCAAGCTACTTCCGTCGTTGGTGAAAAATCGTAAGTACAGACGCCAGCACATCAAGCTACCCGAAACTGTCAAATTTTCCCAATCCATCTTGAGCCTACTGCTTAAGCGATAAAGTTGAACACCTATTATAGAAATTTGACATATGTATATTAGTAGCTTTATGTGCTGGCGTCTGTACAAAACCAAAGACACCGACCTACGCAATTAAAGTTATTTTTCACTTCGTAGTGTTTTATTGTTTGAATACGGTTAAGTTAAACTAACACGAGCAGTGTTAGTATTAGCAGCAACACTTTACGTGTATGTTTAACTTAACAATATTTACTTACAATACACTGTCGCACTTAATCTTATCGTCAATGTGTGTTAAAGCGATAACATTCTATTTTGCAATGTTTTCTAACAATAGGTATCTGTCATCATCATCATTTCAGCCGAAAGACGTCCACTGTTGGACATCCTCCGAATGGGGGTTTTGCTTCAATCGCCAAAAAATTAAAAAGGTAAAATGTATAGAGAATGCTGCTGCCCATTCTCTAGTAAGTCCCTTAGTAGCCTCTTACGACAACCACGAGGATAAATGGGATGGTGCTATTCATTACGTCCCGCAACACAGAAATCTAGACTACTAAACAAAACTCCAAGTGCTAGTACTAAATCTAGACTACAAAACAAAACTCCAAGTGCTAGTACTAAATCTAGACTACAAAACAAAACTCCAAGTGCTAGTACTAAATCTAGACTACAAAACAAAACTCCAAGTGCTGGTACTAAATCTAGACTACAAAACAAAACTCCAAGTGCTAGTACTAAATCTAGACTACAAAACAAAACTCCAAGTGCTGGTACTAAATCTAGACTACAAAACAAAACTCCAAGTGCTGGTACTAAATCTAGACTACAAAACAAAACTCCAAGTGCTGGTACTAAATCTAGACTACAAAACAAAACTCCAAGTGCTGGTACTAAATCTAGACTACAAAACAAAACTCCAAGTGCTGGTACTAAATCTAGACTACAAAACAAAACTCCAAGTGCTAGTACTAAATCTAGACTACAAAACAAAACTCCAAGTGCTAGTACTAAATCTAGACTACAAAACAAAACTCCAAGTGCTGGTACTAAATCTAGACTACAAAACAAAACTCCAAGTGCTAGTACTAAATCTAGACTACAAAACAAAACTCCAAGTGCTGGTACTAAATCTAGACTACAAAACAAAACTCCAAGTGCTGGTACTAAATCTAGACTACAAAACAAAACTCCAAGTGCTGGTACTAAATCTAGACTACAAAACAAAACTCCAAGTGCTGGTACTAAATCTAGACTACAAAACAAAACTCCAAGTGCCGGTACTAAGTCTAGACTACAAAACAAAACTCCAAGTGCTGGTACTAAATCTAGACTACAAAACAAAAATCCAAGTGCTGGTACTAAATCCGTAAACATAGAAAACTGGTTTAGAATTTACCGACTACCTGTCGGTATATTCTTCAAAATATGACTTTTATGTACTTACGTAGTTCCAATACAAAAATAATTTACCTTTTGACTCATAGAATCAACTATTATTTATTGACCTACTATGCTAACCACCACTTACACCTTATTCTTCTAATTGAGGTGCGTATATGATATTTATTTTGTGGCTTTTTCTAATAAATGAGTTGGCACTTTATGGACGGTTTTCCCAGTGAGTCACGAGTAGTATACGTCAGAAAAATTTGGCGGAACGAACGAGTTTAACTGCTGTAACAGTGTCATTTCAGGCTGTATTATTAGCACATTTGATTTGTCACCTTATAATTTAGTAAACTAAGTTTAATTTTGTTCATCACTTAAAAATATTACTTCTACATCAGAAGTTAATGTGGATGCGGTAAGGTAGCCCAGGAAATTCGCATTTTCTTGCATTTTTTTGCGATTTATAGGGCAGTAGCAGGATAATATGTTGGTTACAATATGTTTCGCGTCCGTAACAAATATAACTTTACACAATTAAAATAGAATCCCTAAAGTTCACAGGTATCAAGTACAACCTTACGATGACCTGCAAATTCAAAAAAAAAAAAACCGGTTAAGTGCGAGTCGGACTCGCGCACCGAGGGTTCCGCACAAACCTGTAGGTATCCTCGGTTTATGCATAAGGTTTATGTTTATGCAATTAAATGGTTTTTAATTTTTATATTTCAGTTGATTGAATGAAAGGTAAATTGCGGTTTACGATTTATGACGTATTAAAAAAAAACTACTTACTGGATCTCGTTCAAACAAATTTTCGGTAGAAGTTTACATGGTTATGTACATCATATATTTTTTTGAGTTTTATCATTCTCTTATTTTAGAAGTTACGGGGGGGGGGGGACACATTTTACCACTTTGGAAGTGTCTCTCGCGCAAACTATTCAGTTTAGAGAAAAATAATATTAGAAACCTCAATATCATTTTTGAAGACCTATTCATAGATACCCCACACATATGAGTTTGATGAAAAAATGTTTTTTGAGTTTCAGTTCTAAGTATGGGGAACCCCAAAATTTATTGGTTTTTTTTTCTATTTTAGTGTGAAAATGTTAATGCGGTTCACACAATAAATCTACTTACCAAGTTTCAACAGCATAGCTCTTATAGTTTCGGAGAAAAGTGGCTGTGACATACGGACGGACAGACAGACAGACAGACAGACGGACAGAGGACAGACAGACAGACAGACGGACAGACAGGGACAGACAGATAGACATGACGAATCTATAAGGGTTCCATTTTTGCTATTTGGCAACGGAACCCTAAAACCGTAAGAAAATTGGAATTTCAGATTAAGAAAGCGTTTTCTTTCTCTGAAATTAAGAGGATTTTGTGAGAGCAACTTTGGTTCATGAATGTATCTCAATATTAGGCAATATTTCTGTCCTACCAAGGTTGCGGAATTGTTCGAACGGGTTACTGTGGCCCTGGCATATAGGCAACTGAAGGAACACGGGTAGGTTTTAGTCAGTAATAGTCTGAAATTCCGCTCCACCCAGAGCGGGAGACGTCATTTGATGATTTCCCACTCACCAAAAAAAAGGGCAACACTTCTTCAGCTTTCCTTCCCCCCTTGTCCCCTAATCCCCTTGTCTATACATTTAATACTAAAACTACTTGTGCACCTAGACTTTCGTCACTTGCCTCGTTTATTCACCTACACTTCCGGTTATTGTCTGTGCAAACGAGTTATATTTTTATTACACAACACGTCTAAACCACTGAGAATAATTAATGCGGTTAAAATTCCCGTTATTACTTAGAAGTAGACTGTGTCACTAGTACTTCAATCAAATCATTCGACCGTTTTATTTACTTACTTACAATACTTATATACAATAGTGAGACAACACAAACACACTTACAATAATTAGTTCCGTGTGGTGTCGGACTTAAGGAATAGCACCATCCCATTTCTTCCCCTGGGTGTCGTAAAAGGCGACTAAGGGAATTACTAGAGAATGGGCAGCAGCGTTCTCTATGCATTTTACCACCATACTGCGGTCGCCAAAGCCGGCCAAGCGTGGCGATTATCCTAAACTCCCCCAAAATTTGGGGAGGCCTATGTCCAGCAGTGGACGTCTTTCGGCTGAAATGATGATGATGAATACTTACGTTTGTAATAAGTACATACATAACACAACATCACGCCTTGTTTCCCCGAAGGGTTGGGCAGAGGTGTAGCTATAGTACACCCACATTTCGTCTGTTATGTTTAAGTCCCATGTAATAGGGGGCGAACCTATTGCCATCAACCGGGCCCAAATCCAGACTCCTGGGTGCTACTGAGAAATTCCTGATGGAAAAACCCAATAACACTTTGCCCGACCTGGGAATCGAACCCAGGACCTCATGTTCAGCAGTAGCGTTTGCTACCACTAGACCAACGAGGCAGTCGTAGTTAGTCCCTTCGCTGAATTTAACAATTACGTCAAAAAGGACATAAAAATGATTTACGAATACCAGTACATTATGTACGTAAACAGACACATGAAAATTACAGGAAATAAATGTAGAACACAGGAAACTTAATTTACAACAACAATTAAACATGCACTTGACTGTGATTTACTTTATAGAACAGGGTTTTTCCTGTTTGAGGTCTTGTCGACATTTGAAGTAAAACCAAACAAAATAGGTTCAAACTTTGTCTTTCAGGTTACGGAAGTTTCAGAATAAAGATCGAGGGGTAATGAAATGAAATGTTTACTCTGTAAATAGCATATCGGAATCACTTTTACACTTTTTCATATTAAAAAATGGTAGATAGGGTAATATTTCCCGAAATGTTGACTCCTACGTACTTAGCTTATATTTTCTACAGCTGAGAAGAAATAGCGAAACAAACTCTCTTTTAAAATCGGGAAATTAAATAGGCAGACCGGTGTGTGATTCCTACATTCCTCTGGTAGAATCCTGTAATTGCGTATTAATTTGTGATTTGCACCCGGTAGGCGGGTGCTCGGCATGGTCTCAAGATACATAACTACTTATACGTAGGAGTCGTGGGCATGCGAACGAATTATCGTTCGACCCGGGAGCCGGGTGCGCGACAGTAAAAGTGTTAAAGTTGATTATATCACTTCACTGGCTCACCACCACATCAAGCGCTACCGTGCAGACCTGCTTCACCTTCTCTGTTTCCCGCCATTCGTCGTGACTGACATATGACATTAGTGACAGTACCTGCCTCTGTTTGTGGGCATGAGACAGTGTTTTATTGAATAGATACACTACACTCTGCATCGCAATATGTTAAGGTTTAATTTTAAAATAACAAAACCAAAGTACCCTGAAATTATTTTTGTGTGAGTTCAAAATTACCTGTTAACAAAAAGGATTTACTGCCAGTGTACCATATCTTCATAATGAAGGTTAATTTGCTTGTCATTACGTTCATTTCTCGGTACGATGACAATATGGGAACATATCGAATCGTTCACCCCGTTTACGATGGAGACCCGACGGTTTTATGTGCATCGTGCGTCGTAATGACGAGATGTTCGTGTGCTTATTGTAATTAATTTAGTAGGTACTGTACGTTATACTCAATGTAATAATACTTTCTTTTGGCCGTTTTTCTTTGCAATTGTAATTTGTACCGTTATTTGTGTGTGATGGTGCAGGGTGAGTAAGTTGGTTGTGCCACTTGCACTTACTTTGGTTAAATAAAAACAGCCTGACGAGTCGATAGATCAGGTTAAGCTACGCTTGGCGCAATTGGTCCGTAGATTTTTAAATACCAAGACCACTTCATGCCTCTGAAAGCGCATTAAGCCGTTGATCCTGGCTGTCATTCCTGGATCTTTGACAGTCGTTACGGATCGTCAGAAGCCGGAAATTCTTGACAACCAATCTTATCACGGGGATACCCTTGATAAAACTGTCACTCCATGTAAAATACAGGTATTTAGCTGGATGCAGCTAAACCCTAACATAGTTGGGAAAAGGCTAGGCAGATGATGATTTGTGTTGGATGATGAAGGTAGAGTGACAGAATGAAACGGTAAACTAATTGATTAGAGTCTGTTCAGAGGCCATGCATCATTTCTCCTTGACAGGGTTGTTTTGTGATGTTTACCTGCTCCAATAATATTAATATTTTAACGCAATTTACCTGTAGTTAATGCACCTAATTGCAGCATTAAAATGACATTTTATAATGAGTGGATCGTTACAAAATATTAGAATGTGAATCAAAGCAGTGCAATTTATGAATACATGTTAAATTTCCTTCGTACTAATTAGAATTACCCACAATTACCA
Organism: Aporophyla lueneburgensis; assembly: GCA_932294355.1. NCBI lineage: Eukaryota > Metazoa > Arthropoda > Insecta > Lepidoptera > Noctuidae > Aporophyla > Aporophyla lueneburgensis. The sequence goes on from OW028744.1 coordinate 10,881,187, forward strand.
GTATCTACTTCTTGCGAAAATTATCACTGGCAGGATACCCTAATTAACCAAATTAAGATGTATTGAACCTTTTGTTCTGAAACTTGTTTACAAAACCCTTTTCGTAAACAGTGAAGTGCAGACGCATGCGCCTGCGCAGAGGCGCGTGAGTCAGTTAGTTGTAAACATAGTCATCTCGACTCTCGTAAATATTTCACTTTGTGAAAGCTGATGAATTGATGATCGATTGCGACTATAAAAGTTTGAATTATTTATTTCAACAAAGGAAAATGTGACTGAAACTTGCAACAATACCAAATGCGACGTTGTACTGAGTTAGGTACGTAGTTCATCTATTTGTTGTGGGGTTTAAACGCAGCAGGTAAATAAAATAAAGCATAATAACTATTATTATGGTTATTACTGTCATTTTATTTTATTATTTGCTTCCTTATTCTGTAATGCAGGGTATTTCCTAAAATTTATCATTCACACGTAAAAAGGTAACTGTACTTGGTGGAACCCTTTTTAATTAACGTATCCGAATTTGTACCTATCAATGCATCCTTTTTTTGGGTATGCATCAGCATAACCTTTTTTGTCCCATACAGGCAGTGGTCAATGAATCACGAAACCAAACTTATTTTTTTGTATTATTTCGCGTTTTCGTCATCGATACTTAACCGGAAACATTTAGTTTTGTTTTATTTATGTCAACGGTTTTTTATTCTTTGCTAATATATTTTTATCAACCGGAACGGATTATTGAATGCGGTGGTCAATTTATACGTCACAGGTACAGCCCGGCTAGCTCAGTCGGTAGAGCATGAGACTCTTAATCTCAGGGTCGTGGGTTCGAGCCCCACGTTGGGCGCAGATTCTTTTTGGTCATCTTTGTATCAAATGATCTGTCAAAAGTGATTCGCTGACCAAGAATTTATAGATTTTGAAATGTAGGGAAGTAGTCCACTTGAATAATATGCGAAATTATTGTTTTATCTCGCTAAAAAACTATGTTATATTCCATAGGTGAGGGGTTTTCCCCCTCACCTATGGAATATAACATTGTAAAGAAAAGTAATTCACATAGTTTACATAAGTACGCAGTGCACAAGTAAAAGTGTCCTTTTCCTCAATTATTCCTTCATTTTTCAGGTTTGATTTGGCCTAATTAGGCCGGGTCGATTCATTTTGACGCGCGTACAGTAATAGTTCCAATGGCAAGGTTGAATCACGTTGCGAACTGACGTCAAAATAAATGACAATTCACATTATTTACCGAAGTGCGGTTTAGCCCGACGCGTGGTCAAGTACCGTTTATTGGCTTGGATAAAAATTTTCCTCCTTCAGTATGTTAACTAGAAAATATTAAAATAACCCCAATACTAATATGCTTAGGTGCCATTTTCTTTCCCTGCCTGACCATTAGCTGTTTGTGTATGTCACTCCATTTACCTGAATTCCCGTGGGTTTTATTAACTCTTGGTTATAAAAATGGGTACCTACCTTAGTATCTATTTTATAACCAAAAGTTATTATAGTAAAATGTCTAAGAAGGTTGTAGTCAGCTTATGGTCAAAAGCCATACCTACTGTCAATCAATATATTATGAAAGTTTAAAACTTGATCCACGACTGCGCCGTAGGTTTACTTTTAATTCCAGTTCAAAATAAATTGGCGTAGATGTAATTCAATAAAAATACTTCCCCTTACCCTTTATTCCTATTTTATAATATCCTTTGTGGTTTTTAGTCAAATAAAGGCTTAATTATATAGGATCACCTAGTTATTATGTATGAAAATCATATTGGGCAATTCCGGCATCAATTTTACCATAGTAATGTTTTTTTTTTTCACTTATTGGTCCATGTACAATCGTTACACTGTTCAATCAAACATATATGCTATTTGCGTAATAGTAATCGATAGACATAGCATTCAACAAAACATTAATACGTAGTTAAAAAATAACAATACCTATAAATACAGAAATGACGCATAATACCTATTTACACAATTTTATCATGAATAGAAATCATGCGTTACATATTGGCGCTTGAATTTTTGAAGGGAAGTGCAATAAATATCCAAATATCTGATAATTTGTTCACCAATTAACAGAAAGTAGTTCTTTTTGACAATTTTTACCATGGTATATTGCTGTAGCTCTTGGTAAAGTATAGAAAGATGTTGTTGGTGAAGAGCTTACACGAAAGTCTCACATTCAACTTCCTAATAGTACCTAATAAATAGCTTTCTGTATTAACAGAAAGCTCTTTATTAAGTCCATTTTGTCACACTATGTGGTTGGACCAGTATTAATATTGCTGGAAGGAGACAGGGGCAAGAGCCGATTCAAATGTGTCTTTAGTTAATAAACGTAAAGTACACAATACCTACTACTCATCCTTTTGTAAACTCTGAAGCCAATTAATAAATCCCATCCACCTACAGTTTTAATAAAATTAATCGTAGAACAAATGAATGCGTCACTGTATCATCGTACGCAGGTAGTTCCTAGGCATTGACCGCGTGACATACATAATACGAGTATGTGTGTATATGTCATCTAAAGACAGGTAAAATCCCTTTTCCCACTTTAATTGATAAATTGTAGGTTCTTCGTATATTATTCAGACCATCTGCTTCATTGGTGTTCTGGCTACAAGAGCTAATTCACGAATTCACCGTCGACAACTACTTTTCAAAGCATTCTAATGATGTTCGTTTGAAGGCAATCCATAACAATACAATTTATAATTCAATGTTTTAGGATAGGATTAGACGTTGGACATTGTAAGTCGTAGTACCGATAGAAGGGTAACAAGTTCAAAGAAATAGCGGTGTTCATCAGATGATTATCATAAAGAACCACGTTTCTTCTCTTATTGTAGTAACCTAACACAAAACGATTTGCATATAGACTGCGCACTATGTGACAAAACTCTTACATCTGTATTGTAAAATCATCCTTTCCGAAGATACGACTCGTCTGCAGAATTCGTTTACACTTTGCATAGTTACCCATATTCTGTTGTGCTGATATTTAAATTTCCCAGATTCGAGCAGTTTGTGGTGTGAAAACAAATGGGCGGACATACTTAGCCAGCTAAATAGCAGCCGTGGTCTTTGACCGAATTTTCTATTTTCGTCTCTACGAAACATTTCCCGATTAACGGACTGCCGGCCGAATTCTTTTCATAGATTTAACTAGGCACCCAGTCTACCTATGTTTTGTAAATATTTTAATATTTGGGTACTTTCTTTTTTGTAGTAGTAGCATGTTATGTTTCAATTGCCTGTGAGTGCTACAGCAAATAACGCCACGCCACTACGTTCTTTGATTATATTTTATTAAGTGTTTGTGAGAAGTTCAGGGATTATTTCGGAAGTTTGTAGGTAGTGATAGTTGAGATTGTTACCTAGTTGAGAATAGTGGTATCCCAGTGGTAAAGGCCGTGGCCTACGAATTATAGGTCGTAAGTTCAAATCCAGAAAGGCACTTTACTTTGTGTAAATTATTTCAACATCGTTACTCTCAAAGAGGTGAAGGAAAACATTGTGAGAAAACTCGCATGTCCTAAAACATGAATTTTGAAGACATGAGACATCCACCAATCTGCACTGGGCTTGCGTTGTGGATTACGGCCCACGCCCTGTCACCGAGGGAGACCTGTGTCCCAGCAGTGGGAACATTAAAGGCAGATTATGTTATTTTTTCCTAAGTACAAGTTGTTTATTTTTAAAATTTTGTTCATCACAGGATACAATTTTTTCCTATCTCTTGTGAGTTAAAAAACTCATCTGCCCATGTTGTGTTGAATCCCTCGTAGGATGTGTGAATATTATAAGAGAACCTTTTTTCATGTTTCATAAATAGAGCTGAGCCAGAGCTTTACGATTAAATTAAAACTTTTAAAATACACACAAAACTTAATTCATCGTTCATCAGAATTTATTGTGTACTCTGCAATGTTTATGACAGGCCAGATTTAATATTTGCACAATTTAATTTAGTTACTGCCTCAGTTTTTATAAAATTCAATTTGCAGTATTTTGTTTTTTAAATAATCTGTGTCAACTTTAAACTCTTTTGTTTCAGCAACGAATTTTATTTCGCACAGTTTTAAAATATAAAACAAAAACAGCTGATAAGGGTCCAACTGCTGCGAGTCAGGCGTACACTCTGCGAGAGAGACAGTGATGATTAATTTTATATAAGTTGTTATATGACAGTAAATGTATAGGATGATATTATACGTTAGTGTTCTAGTTAAGTTATGTTGTCGATCGGTACGTTATCGTGTCGCAGGATGTCGTGCTCGTCGGGTCGACGTTCTGACAGGCCGCAACTAATTGTTATAAATTGTGTTGCCATATATTACAAAGCGATAATGTTTGTTTGCTAAATATTAAGTTTTTTCTTTTTATTATTAATAAGCTTTCTTTTTTTTTAAACAGCAATTGGCCAAATCAACATTTGGGTAAAGACTTTTTTAAACAAAATATATAGATAAAGAACTAAGATGCTATTTTCAAACCGTATTAAAAACCTTCTGATGAATTTTATATCTGACCTCAAACTTTTTGTTGGGAATGCATCCAATATGTTTTCTTTGTTAGAATTGAACATTTTCGAAGCTCGGCAAATGCGTATTTTATGTAAGAATGCCCTGAAATACAGACATTGGTGAATATTTTGCTATAAATAAATTCTGTGACGTAAATATTCAAGCGCCACCTGTGAGAAGGTCGACATGAAATTGATTTCTGACCTCAGTACAATATTGTGATAGATTGTAGATACATATTTTACATACTACCAGTGCACATGCCAATACTATCTTAAATTTACTGCCGACCGAGTAGTTAACGTCATTATCTAGTGAGGTCTAAGGACCTGTAGGTAGATAGGTAGGTATCTAGGCACTTCATGCGTGCAAGCAAAACTCATTCAAATCTGCTTACTAAGGAATATCAAGGGGATTGTGGGCCTTGTGGCTTAATAACAGTCGTTTGCCGCGGTTAGCTCGTGTATGGGTGACAATCTTTAAATATCTACTAAGACCACTCCGTGCTTCAAAACGTACGTTAAGCCGTTCCCAGCTGTCGAGTGTGGAACTTTGACATATTTTGTTACGGGCTGGCAGAAGCCCGAAAGTCTGACAACCAGTCTTATCAAGAGGTTTCGCATTACCCAGTAGCTGGGTTGTGAAGGTCAGATAGGCAGTGATCTCCATGTAAAATATTAGATTTCATCTGCATCATGTTAGAATGGAAGCCGATCCCAACATAGTTGGGAAAAGGCTAGGTGATGATGATCTACATTGTTTACCTTTAACTTCCCGAAAATCATGTTGTTTCCATCTTAATCGTTTTCTAGCAGTAACTTTCTACAACACGTTTTGAGCAACTTCCACCTTTAGTAATTTTCAGGACGTTCAAGTTATTATTTACTAGTGCCTGCGCATAAGGCGCAGGCACGTCACCGGTTTTTATATATTTAACCTTCGTCAGGAATCACTCTGTCTATTGACGAAAACCGCATTAAAATCCGTTGCGTAGTTTAGAAGATGTACATTATGTGTACAAACACAAAATGCGACTTTGTTTTATACTATGTAGAGATTTGCAGCTAATATCCGCATAAAGGGACATGATATATGTTTGCAGAGCAATTATAATAATGTAGAAAATTGTACATAATGGAATTCAATAACTTTGACCAGCGGACAGGCTTCAGAAAACAACCAAATCGTATTTAAATATTTATTTTAAATATGGCCAGTAAGTAGGAACAACAGATTATCCTTTTGACCTAATATCATAACGTTACCGTTACGGTTTCAAAATATCCCGATATGTTTAAATGAATCATTGCGGCATCCGTGGCATCTGACGTCTCCAGCATCATTAATCAAGGAAGGTCCACAAATTAAGAAATATTCATTTTTGTTCGCAGTTCGCGGAACTTATCGCGAACCCCGCACAAAAGTCGCACTCATTTATTTTTATTAAAATGTTGGATATATGTTATGTTTTTGCTATAAAAACAAAGGTTATCCACGTGTGATGTCTGATTAAAAACGATACATTTGATTCGTGTGTTTTTAGCTCCACCATATACCTAAGAAACTAGAGGACTTTGTAGATAAAATGGTCCCATATGTAACTAGTTTAATAAGTCTATTTGAGGAGCAGATTTCGATATATAGGTATATTTAAATTTTGTTCTAATTTAAATATTAATAAATCAATCGCAGAAGTGAAATGGGCATATTTTAATAAATACAATTTTTATAAGCGTCAATAGCCCGATGTTTGAGGCACGTACTGTGGAGAGGTCGCGAGTTCGATCCCTATTTGCACTATTGAGTACCTACTTGAACTCGTAGCATAAACAAATATTGTTTAGTTAGAAAAATACAACAGGACTAGTAATTTTCGCTTAGTTAATCATACCTCCTACGTGGTAAGCATTGATCCGAGCGGCCGAGACAAAGGACATGAGGGTAGTATTCACCCTTGAAGGTGCGCACGTGCCCCGGTCACATGTTTAAACATACACTAAGGAGAATCCGAGACTATTTCTTTATATTTAATGAGCTCAAGACAACTTAGACAAAATACTTGGAATTTTCGCGAGAACCGAGCTTCATATTTTTAATGAAATTAACCAAATAATTATACTTAAAGAAAATAATTTTCGATTTGTAATCAGTTTTAGAAAGTACATTATATTGATGTCTAACCACTTGTTTACAAACTTGTAGCAATAAACTCAAGCGATGGGTTTTGAAATTGTAATGTATAGTGAAACCAATAAGTGTTACGTTGGCTAGAGCAGGTACTGCCTATAGTTGAGCAAACCTGACCTACCTCACCTGGCGAACAACAGTATACATTCTTGCGATGACACTTACAACGCAATAGCGGTAGTATTAAGTTACGGAGGTGATTACTGTTTACGATTAAATGCCCTACGGAAAATTAGTAAATGATAGCATTTTTTTTTTCTGGATGGGATATCATCAAATGACTTCTCCCACTCTAGGCGGAGCGGGAGGGTGTGTAAGACTTTTACTGACTAAAACCCACCCGTGTTCCATCAGTTGCCCATGTGCCAGGGTCACGGTATCTCTTTCGAACAATCACGCTACCCCGGCAGGACCTATCTGACCCCTTGGCTTACGCAGGGGTATGGAATTACCAAGTGTGCTAGACTTTCAGGCTTCTGACGACCCGTGACGACTGTCAAAGATCCACAAATGACAGCCACGGTCTACGACTTACCGTACTTTCCGAGGCAAGGAGGCATCTTGGTTTGTAAAGTTGGTCATCCATCTACGGACCAACTGCGGCACCTGATCGATGGACCCTTTCGGCTGCTATACTTCACCTTAACCTGATCGATGGACCCTTTCGGCTGCTATACTTCACCTTAACCTGATCGATGGACCCTTTCGGCTGCTATACTTCACCTTAACCTGATCGATGGACCCTTTCGGCTGCTATACTTCACCTTAACCTGATCGATGGACTCTTTCGGCTGCTATACTTCACCTTAACCTGATCGATGGACCCTTTCGGCTGCTATACTTCACCATAAACCTGATCGATGGACCCTTTCGGCTGCTATACTTCACCTTAACCTGATCGATGGACCCTTTCGGCTGCTATACTTCACCATAAACCTGATCGATGGACTCTTTCGGCTGCTATACTTCACCATAAACCTGATCGATGGACCCTTTCGGCTGCTATACTTCACCTTAACCTGATCGATGGACCCTTTCGGCTGCTATACTTCACCATAAACCTGATCGATGGACCCTTTCGGCTGCTATACTTCACCATAAACCTGATCGATGGACCCTTTCGGCTGCTATACTTCGCCATAAGCCCCTCTTTAATAAATATCGTTTAAATATAAAATATGTTTTACGGTAATTTGCAGGTACCTTTTGTATTCAGAATATAGTAAGAAGATATCAATAATGTTTGTTTAACAATGCAAGCAACCAATGTGATTTAAGATTGCTTTCAGATCCTTTCTATTTAGGAGCTGGGTTTATCAAGCGATTCCCTAAAGAAAATCCCACGCACTGAAGGCATATATTATTCAAAAGTTAAGAAGAAATAAAATAGGTTTAACTTTTAAGTTTGTGGAAAACGCAACGCTGATGTACCCTCGAGACTTGACAATAAAGTCGCGAAATCTTGAGAGAAGTTATATTTGGCTGGAGATATACCTAAAGAATAAAGAATTTGTGCGTTGCTGATGCTGATTATATCAATAAAAGTTTTATTAGTTTTTTTGTCTCACTAAGTTAACTATAGTAATCCTGCAATGAACGGCTCCTAAGTAATGAAACGGTCTCAGTGATTTAGTATGCTTTACAGAGGTAATGCCTTTGTAATCTTTTCCAGATTACTAAACAGGGTGGCAGGGACATTGAGGCGCCAACTGAAACCACAAATTCAGGATTTGATTCAACGACACCGACGACGACGGTTATTTAAAGAAACCAATAGCTGAACTATTCATTTTGACTGCGAAGATATTGTACTTTTCTATGAAACAGCTGTTTTATTTTTATAACTAGCTTTTGCCAGCGGCTTCGCCCGCGTGGAGGTCGGAACATATCCCGCGTGAACGTACTACCGGGATAAAAAGTAGCCTATATGATCAATGTATGCGAGGATAAGAGCTCGAAAGCGCATTTTCAACCGACTTGCCACAAATTTATCGTCACTGCTAGGCTCCTATGTGTCTAAGCGTTATGTTATATAGCCTATAACCTGCCCAGGAGTATGGACTACAATCTTACCAGGTTTGGTTAAAGTCCCTTCAGTAGTTTTTGACACATGCGTGCACATACAGACAGACAGACAGACAGACAAAAAATTTACTGATTGCATTTTTGGCATCAGTATCGATCACCATTCATCCTCCAATATTAATTTTGAATATATTATCAATAGATATAGATAACAGATGCATTTCCACGCAGGGGATTTTAGAATCATGTACTGAATCCAAGGTAACAGCATGTCTCTGCAACCCTGTTTAGCAGAAAAGAAGAAACGTCTACTTTGCCGGAAACACGATCTATTCTGAAAAAGATGATTAATATGCATTCGAACCTTCATTTCCAATACTGACTCATGTGATGATATGAATGGTCGGAAATCCGGAATCCCCATATTTTTATCGGTCATTGGGAGGACGTCCCGTATTAAATTAAAATTTTGATTTCAGATAAAATAATAATGATAAAATATCTTATACAGATCTATTATTTGCTTAAAACACTTTTACACGTCAATTATATTTTGAATAGAAAATGTAAGTGGCGTTTCTATTTGACTGCTGCGAAAAAAAGGTCAAGCATGATTTTGGTCGAATCCTATGAGGATCACATAAATTGGTGTCTGAAATGGTCTTTTGAGGAAAGAATCACACAGATTTGAGTGGACCTGTCCAATCAGTACACGCATTCGTTCTGGCACTCAGAACTTAACCGGTCAATTACCGTAATTACAGACACAATTAAAAAACGATTGTTTACCAATGATTCGACGAACAATTTAAAAAATAAGGACCCCATAGATATACTCAATAATGTTTATGCATAAATCAGATCTTGGATTAAAAAGGACTTATTTCTGAAGTCTGTGTAGACGTTTTGCATTCATCCAAAACTTGGGGTGAACGGTTTGTAAAAAAGTAAGATATTAATCACATCACTAAAGGTTTTGTAGCGATGTAACTAATAACTTATTTTAATTACAGCGAAGCAAAAAGGATGGTTATGACTGTGACCGGTATGTATGTCTGTATGTGGGTAAGTATGTACGAGACGTCACATGAAATTGAATAGGCCGCCCTGTAGAGGACCTAGTCATGATGCTAGATGATAGATCATATGCTTTAGGACGAAATGGCATACGACTAAGGTTTTCAAAGTTTTTTAAGTATTATAATACTTTCTGTTATCATACTTTTTTAGGGCGTGATTATTCAGTAGTCTGGTTATCGCAGGACCATCGTGAGTTTTCAACGCCTGGCCCACTTCAAGTAACCGCTTTCCCAGAAAATGGTGGCCTCATACTGTTTGAATTTTAACAAAAGATTTACAAGGTAAACGAACAACGTTGCTACTAAGTACGGCTATCAGCTCCGTCAAAATTTTTCCATTAAGTTCATACCCTACTTAATGTTAGCTTTCATAAATCCTATTAGTCAACTTACATGGTGACTGTCGGCTTGCATGTGGGTCAAGTACTTAGAAATTGGTGAACAACCCGCGTTACTCGTTAGTCATCACCACCCAGTGCTAAGAAAAAAATATAATAGCTCTTGCAGTTTTTGTTTATTTTCTGCAAATTTAAAAACAATAGAATATGATGTCTGGTGCATTTTAAATACCTGTGACTAGTAGGAGTCTTGTCTAAGTTATGCTATGACACTTCAGCGCCTTCCGTTCTAGTTTGCCGCCTTTTTTGAGTTGTCTGATCCGGGCTGTCAAGTATGACCGTTCGGTATAGATATTTTCAGCTGTTTCTTATATATTTTAAACAAAAAAGCTTACACATAACATCATACTTGTAATCTAATCCCCAAAGGGTTATGCAGAGGTGTACCTATAGTACATTTTACTAGTTATGTTTTGAAATCCCATGTTAGGGACGAGCCTATTGTCATCAAACGGACAAAAATCCAGACTCTGGCTTCATGATCATCATCACTAGTCTATAGCTGTCCACTGCTGGACATAGGCCTCTCCAATTGCACGCCGTTCAGCTCGATTCTCGGCAACTCTCAGCCAGCTGCTACCAGCCACCCTGCGAACATCGTCGCTCCACTCTGGCTTGCTTCTGACAAATTTCTGAAACGAAAACCCAATAATTCTCCGACTCGGGAATCCAACCCAAACCTCATGCTTACGATCACTAGAGGAACGAACCAGTATAATACAACTTTGATCATTATTATAAACAAAGGAGAGTAAAAAAAAACACTGCTAAAAGAAGTAAGTAACAAAAATAAAATAGTTGGTAATATTTTTCTGTAAACTGATAACAACACGCTATGATTTTCTAGACCATCCTGAATAGCTAAAATTGCAAGACCAAAGGTGAAAAAGAGTGTATGCACGTTGAAAAATAATCAACACCGATGAGATATTTGACATCAAAGCCGCGTAGTCAAAAAATCATAATTGTTGATTTCCAACCTAATGGAATCTGGTGTGTTTAGATTGTACCTATATTTCTTCCCATAAAGGAATTTCTATGCGCTGAAGCTACCTACAATCATAACATTGAACTGATATCCTGTTTTCTTCCGCACCTACAACCGACTATACAAACATGCATTTGATAAATGTTTAAGAAACATGTGTGGCGTCGTGATTAGTATAATAACAATCCACAGTCGTGGGTCAAAGTCACGTTGCGCCGGCGCCTCAGCCATCACTCCCAGGCACGTACTATTCCATATGTGAAAACTGCGTCGGACACACACGCTATTTTTAAATGTCCCTATTTGTGTGTGAAAGGTTGAAACATCCGACTTCAATCACAAAAAGTTTAAAGAAGTTTTACTTGTGTCAGATTAGTAAAAGTGTTGGATTTTTGGTGGGTTTAAGCTCGAGTGTACTGCTATGCGTTTTGGGTAACAAGGAAAAGATGATTATGATTTATTATAGGGTTAGAAAAAAACAATATTTAAAAGCATATCATCATCTGCCTAGCCTTTTCCCAACTATGTTGGGGTCGGCTTCCAGTCTAACCGGATGTAGCTGAGTACCAGTATTTTACATGGAGCGACTGGCTATCTGACCTCCACAACCCAGTTAATGTTTGGCTTACCAAGGGGTATCGTATTACTGGTTGTTAGAATGTCGGGCTTCTGATGACCCGTAACGGCTATCTAAGATCTACTAAAGACAGCAGGGACTAACGGTATAGGGTGCTTTCAGAGGCACGGAAGAGTCTTGGTTGTTGATTTATTTAAAAGCAATATAAAACTTTTTAGGATATGCTAGTAAGAAAAACAGCAAATTTATTTAAATTTCAAACTAAGTAGGAACTCTTTAAGAATCATTTGATATATAATAAATTTATATGTCATTTGTTTTTACAAATTGGCGGCATTTAAAAAGTATCTGTCGTGTGTCGAACTGGATTTGAGTAGAAAAAAATTTTCGCCCAATGATTTATTACGACTTTCGTTGCGGTTTTACTCAACAGCATTGTTACGATAGATTTCGATTCGTTTCACGATGACGAAGTCGTATCCCGTGGCACTGTTTACAACTGGTTTAATGAGTTTAAAAGTGGTAGAAGAATACTCACTGACTGCATCCTCCTCCACCACGACAACGCTTCAGCTTATTCTACCAGACGGACTATTGAATATTTATCTATTGAAGGTGTGGGAGCTAGTGAGGCATCATCCTTACAGTCCCGACCTGGCACCTTGTGATTTGTATTTATTTCCAAAAATAAAAGATAAACTGCCTCGTTGGTCTAGTGGTAGCAAGCGCTACTGCTGAGCTTGAGGTCCTGGGTTCGATTCCCAGGTCGGGAAAATGATATTGGGTTTTTCCATCTGGAATTTCTCAGTAGCTGTAGTAGAATCTGGATTTGTGCCCGGTTGATGGCAATAGGCTCGCCCCCTATTACATGGGACTTAAACATAACAGGCGAAATGTGTACTATAGGTACACCTCTGCCCAACCCTTCGGGGAAACAAGGCGTGATGATATGTAAAAGATAAACTTAGAGGAATTCGTTTCATGAAAGTTACGATTAAAAAAAGCTTGGAAGAGAAGATTTTGCGTTTAAGGTAAAGTGAGCTCACTGCTTCAGTCAATGGTTCCATTGCCAGCGATGGTGCTTAGATAGGGACGGAGACTACTAGAAAAAGTAGTAATAATGTTAACAGGCTTCTGCCTATGTCCAGTAGTGGACTGCGACAGGCTGAGTAGATTTTTTTTTCATTTAACTCAGATTGAAAGAAAGTAATTATACGACTGCAGTAATTTTAGTAACTCATGTAATTAATTTTAGTAATTCAAAGTCATTTGAAGGATGGTCGGGGCTGCTCTCTGGATGGTTGCATTTGAATAACTTAGCATTAAGAAATATTTACGGGGTTACAAAGTCTACTCTTCTTCGGAATCATAAGTCATGGTGCAGTATGTTAATTGCAACAACATCAATGTATCAAGGTGCCGTTGTACTTTTAAACCTTACTTTCCTAATTAAGACGGTATAGTCATCACTTTGAGTAAGGAAATGCACCTTTATTAAAACGGTAAGGGAACAATGCTGCCTTGTTTATTATTGCAGTGCGCGTGGACAAAACTGTCTATCTACCGCATACGCAAAGCACGTGTTGCCGATATAATCTAATACTTTTTTGACGAACCTTTGTCGTAAAAATAAGTGATGATTGTCGGTTGAGTCTTATGTCCAGCTGCGGACGTCTTTCGGCTGAAATAATGAACAAAATAAATTTCTGCAATTACTATCACCATTAGCCTGAAGTAGTATATCTGCCGCATATTTGGGGCTTTCAATCACATCCCATATTTGTAGAGATGGTTGTTTCTGTGTCTAATTAGACCGACCTTTTGCCACTTCAGCTTGCCTGAGAATTTTATGGACAAAGCTTACCACTGCACTGGTGGATCATCTTAAGCCAGATTTCATGCGACAAAGCAGGAGTCAGCTTTGCCTACATATTTAGATGGATTATTAAAATAGTTGCTTTGAGTCTTCGAAACAATTCTTTTAATAATCCATTTAAATCCGCCAAGAAAATCAGTTTCCGACATTGTGTCATCGCAATTCTATTGAAACGCGAGAAATACTCATATATACCATACAATGTGCAGGCGTAAGGACCTTTATTAACATCCAATTTTAGAATGAGTCCTTATATGTGATGAAACATTGTCAATTGTCGTGGCCGTCTACCTGTCTGTCCAAACACAGTGGGTATGCTAAGCTACCGCATTATACATAGTACATTACCGTGAACTTGTCCGTTTCCTTTAACTGTTGGTTTTTCCTGTTTGCGAGTGGATATCCAGACGTTATGTTATGGTGGAACGTTATTCGAATTGTCTTTAATGAACTTTATGCCTTCATGATTAATTAATTATTATTTACTTTGAATCGTTGCCATTATGTATTTGTACTGCTGCATTTCCAACTCCTGAATTTCCATTTCAGAATGTGCTATTATTTGCTCTCTTATGTTAGTCTCATGCCAGTCGCACATGGTAGATCTTGCGGGGGGATCAAAAAGCATTCATTATGTTTTTTTTTTAGTCATGCTGCGCGCTGTTTGTGCATTCAGCCAACGTACAAATCGAAAAGTTTGAATGAGAACTTTTAAAAAATCTTTTCGTTAACCACCATTAATGACTTCAGTATTTTTTTAACTCACTTCAGCCATGCTTTTTCATTGCGGTCTTAAAAAAATCTTCTTCAAAAACAGTTCAGTACTTATTTTCCTCAATAATACCACTCGATAGCTGGATTGTATATTTCTGAAAAATAAAAGACCAACCTTGTCAATATGAAGAAATTCGTTTTTTTTTCTGAAAATTAATGGTTTATGTAATTTTTTGTAAGTTTTCAGCCAGCCTGAATACTTTTTAGGTCTTAAAAATACTTTATCAAACATTACATTTTAAGGTCTTCACAAATACCAGTTGGTAGCTGGCTCGTATTTCTGAAAACAGAATTACTTTTTTTATAGGTTTCAGATTTCAGCCAACTTCAATTATTTTGGATCTTTAAAAGTATAACGCTTTTGGTAGTAAGACCTAAAAAAATAACATAATTTAAAAATGCCTAACTTAAAACTAAAAAAAGTATAAAACCGATTGAGGAGAGGCAAACAGACATACAGACGACACGGAGGAAGGCGGTCTTAGAATAACCTTTTTTTTACGTGCTGATTCATACGCACTGAATGTTTTGTTTTCATTTTATTACTCACTATCTAATATCGATTCCGGTTGTTACTAATGATATTGGCAAATATAAATCTTCGTTATATAGACACACTATCATCGATGATCGTTGTCGTATCGTCATGGCTGGCGTGATTAGTAATTACGAAAGGAAATGAGATTATAGTTTTGAGAAATATTTTATGTAGTTTATGAGTGGTGAACAAATTCTTTCTGATTAAAAAGGATATTGGGTCATTACATTTCCTTTCGAAGACAAAGAATTCGTGATAGTTTCCCTCTGCTTAGGACTTAAACGGAAAAATTTGTCTCTTTGGTACTAGGTTTTAGCTTCATATAGATACCAAATGTTTCGTTACAATTCATCTGTCGAATTCAGACGTGAATATAGCCGCTTTACCGTTTCATTTCTAAACTTTATAGGTACCTCCATTAAGATGAGAATAATGCCTGGAATGACCCATAAAAATGTAGCCCTACTTTCAACTTTAATGATTCAGTGAGTAATTTCATTCGTCAGAAAAATAGGTTACGATCTATTTTGGACACGCAAAAAAGGCGATTGTTTACATTGTGTTAGTAGTCAATAAGCAACCATCTCATGTCTAGACCAGATGTTATTTTCCAAAACTAGTCGCGTCTGGAGCTTACCTAGTTACAACGAGTACCTACTGCGTGTGTCTAGAGTCTAGACGATGCAGGGAACTTTATAGCGAGCTCAGTTTCGGGAGAACAAGCCGGATGTGACCCGCAATTTTTGCGTCATCTTTTTGCTACCAAACGTAGTCTGTTTATTTTTTACTTGAACATTTAGTTCACCAGTGTGTGTTTTGTTTTAAGGGTAAACTGTTTTAATTGAATGCATTGAGCTGCAAACTAATAAGTTCCCCTAAGGTCGCGCACAAAGACCCTACAGAAGCCGCGTACGGGACAAAACAAAAAAAACCGGTCATGTCTGAATTAAACTGGGGCTTCGGAGTTCCGTAACAAAAATATTATGCTAATAGCCGTCCTTGGTCATTTGCTAAGCTTAATATTCAGCATTTCACTTTCACGGGATAGCTTGTTATTGATTGAAATAAATACAGCTAATTATTTTGGCACTTTAGTTTAAGCACCGTAAATATTGTGTTGCCCGTGTTGCTAAATAATGAAATACATAACATCACTATCAACATTCTAAAGAGCAGGTGACAGATGTCACATTTGATCATGTTATTTTTCAAACTTTATTTATTGCCACTGTCATGTATAAAGGGCTGCGTTCATGTCGTTGAATCTCATCTCCTGCATGCGAAAGGAAAGGGACAACGCAACAATTGCCGAGTGTAGGCCCAGCCTAACAAGGGTTGCCAACCTACTATATTATACGGTGTGAGCGGTGTGACCCACGGAAATTTGTATTAAGCTAAATACGCCGACTGTAAAATAAAAGTAGACCACAGCATTGACAGTAAAAAAACAATAAAACTCTATAAAAGTAATTTTAAATGTTTTTGACTATTTACTTCTAGTGATTTAAGTAATCACTTT
Organism: Aporophyla lueneburgensis; assembly: GCA_932294355.1. NCBI lineage: Eukaryota > Metazoa > Arthropoda > Insecta > Lepidoptera > Noctuidae > Aporophyla > Aporophyla lueneburgensis. The sequence continues at coordinate 10,897,698 of OW028744.1, forward strand.
GTATTAATTGTGTGCACCTATTTCGAATTAAGACAATAATGAAATTACAGGTAGGTAATAATAGATCTTGCATAGCAACCCTTACAAAAAAAAAAATCTGGCTCGAAATCAAATTAGAAAATATTGGATGGATGTTTGTTTGACAGATTTTCAAAAGACCAGACTGACAACCCTAATGTTCACCGCGCGCCGTTCGAGCCCCGACCAATCTAAAAGTTTTGTAGTCAGTTCGCGCGTGGTCGCGGCGGTAGACGCGAGACGAGCGTTGCGCTCATGGACACTGTTTTTTTTTTCATTTACGATAAACTCGTACTAAATTTGAATTTCAATGGAAACAGTGCGTTAGTTAAATTAAGTACTAAACAGTTTGTACGTATGAATTAATAATAGTGTCTACTTTCATGTTCCATTTATCGATTTTTGGCAAACTCCTTAGAGAATTAGCTAGCTTCATCATTTTTGAGTACAAGTTCATTGGATGTAAAGTCTGAGTGTGAATTCTACAAAGTTATTAGTGCTTGTGTCAGCTGTGTAAGCTTATTTGCTGTCCCTCTCGGTTAAGTAGAAAGGGAAAGGAAGGCCGAGTGTTAAGCAAGCGTTGTTTTGTTTTCATGATTTTCTTTGCTGTATGTAAATGTAGAGCGGATTAAGAAAATGTAAGTGTTATTGAGCTTTTTATCACTGAAGTTGTGTGCTTAATTTTTTTTTCATTTGTTTTTATTTTGCTGTCGACAAAATTTTGACTGTCAATAGTGTCATTTTTGACAACAACAAAGCAATGTGCTTACACGATTTTTTTTCTATTTGTGTACTGTCATCTAGTAGTATTTTTATATAGTTACTGTGTTGTGTTATGATTTATTCGTAGATCACTCTCGGTCATGTGGCGGCTCCAATTAGACTTGAGTTCGTTTATAAATAGTCTCCACTTAGGATCCCTTGCACGTTACTTGTGCCAACGACTAACTAAGCTTCGTACTGTTACAATCATTTAAAACTTAAGTTGAGAGCTTTTCAAATGTAGTCAAATATACGGTAAACTGCTGCCGAAGTGTTTCAACCGTTATAATAACATTAAGCATTTTACCTGCAGAGTTTGTCTTAACCATTGTTCATTCCTGCATAATTTCATCATTTGATATTTATAATTTTGGATGCTCTTGTTGGTTCTTTCAGAAGCTTTTAAATCCTAATGTAATCTGTAAGAAAATCTGTAGTTTAGTCGGTCACATTAGTAAAACAATAATTAATGCCCTACTAAATAGGTACAAAGAAAAAATCGGGTTAATGACCCGAGTAACCTTAAAGGTGTTGAGTATTTCTAATATTTTAACCAGAACAATAGTTTCATTGATACTTTACCTACATTGTTCATCATAAATTAAATACATCACTAGACTGCCATTCAGTTAAATATTTTAAGCCAATATGGTTATTTTTAACAAAGACAACACTATTGATATGCCCTCATTCTGTTGCAAATCAATAATGTGTGAACGCAGCCATTACTTTTACTAACGATGACATGTGATATGTCAGGTCATTCATGACAGATGAGGTGCATTTAACAAAATGGCGCCAATATCGTAATAGTGTTGTGATTAAATTGGTCTATACGGGATAAATGTAACTAAAATTGTTGGGACATTTAAGGAGTCAAAACGAAATATGTTTTTAGATTTTAGATAGATTTCTCTTTGGTAAAAGCAAAAGAAATTCAGTGTATTTTTTTTACAATTTTATTTAACCATTTAAACTTCAATCACAAAACACTTTGTGATTTTCTCAGAGACATAAACATAGCCCTAACACATGCATGCAGGAAACTTGAATTTTGGTCAGAAGAATTTACTTAATAATATTTTGTAATATCTTGAAACCCAAAACAGAAACCGTATCGCAGTACCTAGCTAATTGGAGAGAACCTACAAAAAATTAACATAGGATCTGTAAAAGTGGATTAATCTCAGAATTATCAAAATCTTTGGCTGAAGTTATTCGTCCAAGCAAAAGTGTACCTAATTGCAATACAAATTTCAATTATTATCAGGTGCACCAAACAAAGTTTGATTCAAATCAACTCAGCCTCTCGCAGTCCACTGATGGACATAGATCTCTCCCAGTCCGAGCCACATCACCCTTTTTTCTGATTTCCGGTCCGTCCCAGATACCTTCTTAAGGTTGTCTACCCATCAAGCTGGGGGACGCCCCACACTACGGCTGTTTTGTTGCTCAACTGGCCATCGGAGCTTCGATAAAAATCTCCTCAGTCAGCCCACTGCCACTTCAGTTGACTGACCCTGCAAGCTATGTCGGTAACTCCAGTTCTTTTCATTCCTGATTTTATCTTTCAAAGTAAGGCGAAAAGCGAACCTTGCATTTTTTGACCAGCCCGTATATCAGTTTTCATGTTTTGGCTCCGTGTGTCATAACGGGCAAGACGTACTGATTGAAGACATTCTTTCAGTCTTCAAACATTGCGGGATAGGCGACGAGAAGACTTCACGAAGTTTTCCAAACGTTGCCCAACCCATCCTTCTGTCGGCTTCTTACTTAAAGCTGTGTCTAGTTTTGAAGAAATATGATCTCTAGGGATAGTTCTCTAGACTTGCCCTAGACATTATACTCCTTCAAAACTTCGAGAATGTAAAATGATAAACAAAATGTTGTGATTTACGTTTTGTCCAAATAAATACGGGGAACAACCCGCCGTGAGGCTAGATTCAGGCGGTGCAGCATTTGTGCACGGCGTCTCTGCCATTATGACGATATTATTATCAAAGCGAAGGTGATATGTACTCGCCGTTCACGCTGTCCAGTTGACTCCAACATCTTAAAGTCTTCGACCGCAATGGGGACCAGCTTCACAACCCTCTGTCTCATCTTCTCGAGCAGTTATAGAACTGGTTTTTTGATCCTGGATCTGGGCTGTCATCGTAGCAGCATCATACAAATTTCTCAACATTTCGACGTAGCGCTAGTAAATTCGACTTAATGTTTACATCTCTAACTTTAGTAAAGTTTGTAAGGTTCCTTAGTCAACAACCCTTATAGTTTCGTCAAGTCGGTCCGTCCGTCTACGCGTCTGTTCGCAGGCTAGCTTTTTAGGGTACCTCTTTACGTTAAGTGGGGGATATTATGTTTTTCGTTTGACTCGCAGTGTGAGGTTTCGTTGGATAGGGACAATATGTTATTCCACTTCAATGTCAAGTTATTCTTAGGATTAAATCATCCTAATTAAGGAACCCTTCATTATGCGTAGTCGGACACGCACTTGGCTTTAAACAAGGGAATTGAAATATATAGTTAATAGTCCCGTTTCAACAGTTTTCCTCAAGTTGTTTATTGGAAAATACACTTAAACACAAACAGTACTCACTCACTGTAAGGGAAAATTTATTAATTACCATTTCGAGTCATTTATTTTGGTACTTTCCTGTGCTCTAACGTACCTATTTTCCTTTAGGTTTCCATTCAGTTAGTGCTAACTACAACTAGTTAACTATTTATCATAAATACCGGGGTCTCGTGCCTTAGTTATATCAGCTCCACGGATCGATAGATCATGTTAAGCTACATGTCGCGGTTCGTGCGTGGATGGATGACCATCTACATACCATGACACCTCCGTGCTTCGAAAAGCACGCTAAGCCGTTGGTCCCAGCCGTCATTCATGGATAGTCGTCATGGGTCATCAGAAGCCCGAAAGTCTAACAACCAGTGTTACCAAGGGGTATCGTGTTACCCAGTAACTGGATTGTAGGGGGTAGATAAGCAGTCGCTCCATGTAAAATACTGTTATTTAGCTGCTTCCAGTTAGACCGATACCCAACTCCAACATAGGAAAACGCTAGACAGATGATGATATTATGATAACCGTAATTAAAATAAATTGCTGTTTTAAAACAAATACTAAAACTATTCTTGATAATAAAATAACATTGCGTAGTGCGTAGATAAAATAACATTTTTTTGTCTCGAGTATGAGAATAGGGTATTCTCATACTCGTTTGAATTATTACAAACCAGTGTACAAATATACACAAACAGTATATTTGCTGTAGGCATAATTATAAATGAAGATTTATGTTAAGGGCGCAGGCGTTATCTCACAGATATAATGAAGTACTTACTTTCTCTTCTGTTATCAACACACAATGTACTGACCAGCAATATCAGTCAATATTAAGTCTCTGTGAGAGCTTCCCTTATCTGGATTTCCTGTTTTCAATGCTACTCTTGAGAGTTACGAGTTCATGATCTCATATGGTCCTATCTGCGTTTATTTAATACCTGAGTACGATGCTATGGAATCTAATTAATTTACAATGTCAACAACATTACTAATGTAAAAATAAAACAAATTTACTTAGTACATAACGCGCAAAGAATTTCTTTGTATTGTAATTTATCTCTGAACATCATTAAAACCAACAAATATATCTCTTTGTTTCAGAAATCGCTTCGATATCTTGTGCCCACAAGAATATTATAAGTACAAAACAAACATAGCGCATCACCCCATAGCGAGACAACACAGCATCCCACGCAAACAACAAGCTATGCCGAAAAAGTACTCCGTGCTAGTACAGTGTTGATGAGAGTACTACCGACACTACTGACCCTCTTATAATAATATGGTTAGCTGACCCATGTGAATACCCGCTGCAGTACCACAATGTCAGATTCCCCGACTCATCACTCTCACAGAAGTTCAAAACTCAATCTCGCCGCAAACCCGACCTCATCCAACATGGATGACCTCGCTAATGTCACTGCATCAAGCAAGATGAACACTAACTCACAAACTTCATGTGTAGTAACAAAGATCGACAGAGTGACACACGACAATCATTCCAATGATAATTTAGGACAAGTACATAAATTGACTGACTTAGATAGATGTAGGATACTTAATAAAGAAAAAATTGAATGCCAACATGAGTCTGAAAGACGATGCTCAGCTACAGATCGTCCCTGTCACAGAGCCTCCGAACGATGCGTATTGCATAACAAAGAAGACGTATACGGAAAAGAATCGATTACCAGAAAGAGGGTTGAGGTTGACGAATGCGGCGGTTCAAGGCGGGCCGCTGATTTGAAATTTAAATGTAGTCGGGATGCACAGGAGTGGATAGGAGCGATCGGGAGGACAATGGGCGGCCGCGTACACATGCGCGCCATAGCCATCGTGGGGTTGTTCCTGACCGTGCTGGCGACGAGTGCCGCGGCGCCCGCGCCGAGCAGGTCCCGGCCCACGCAGAGTGCACACGAGAATCCGGTAAGTTTTTAAACATTACCATGAATTTAAATCATCGTGATTCACAGTACACAATTTGCAGAGATACAAATAACAACAATGGGTCCTATGATTTATAAATCGTAATAAGTAGGAAGATGTGGCCCGTTCTAGCTCATGCATACTAAGGAGTAAGATACGTGTATCCTGATGACTTGTAAACTTCAATCCTGGCCCAAGCGCGCCGGAAACGTGCTACTTATAATACTGGCATTGTCTGTGTTATCTGAATCTGTCTGATTTACCAGACAATGTCTGTCTTTACACAGCTATTTTTTGGGCACTCGCACAGATTTGTGTGAGATTTTTTGTACAAAACAAAAGCAGTTGGTACCGCCGTCTATTAAGGGGTCTTTGTTTACAATTTACATGTAAAATTGTAATATACGGCTAAGCGATTTTTCCTACATACAGCATAAAAATGAGTAGTTCTTTATTGATAGCTGCACGATAGGTGCCCATACCCGTATATCGAAAATGATGACGAATGGAATCGTCGTATAGTTCCGCTAGTAGAATGTGGGCTATGCAGGTCGGCACATACCTACTATTACCTTTATCATTGGCGTGTAGTTACTCGGATCACGATTACAATCGTGATGTTATGTAAGTCCATATGGGATGCCTCAGTAATGTTCGCGCAATGAAGGTCTCCCTTTTACCCGGAGAATGTTTGATTTTCCCTTAGCAGGGACCATTATCCACTGACGGATTAACGACCATTTTAAGGCGTATTTCTACTGAGTGCAAGTAATATGGGGACAAAAAGCTGGCGTGTCGTATTAGATTACTGGCAGTGACAGACGGACGGACCGTTTGGGAGGAGATTAATGGGCTAAGTGACGAGTGGGAGGCATGCCTGTAGTCCTCCGCGACTCGGGAAGACATCCCGCTCATTTATTTCGTGGACCGTTACAAATAGTGAAAAATTCGACTAATTTTATTGGGGCCACGCGACAGCTAGTCCTGTGGGAGACACGGGTTTTCTATTCGACTTAATGTTTATTTTCATCAGGTGCCTATTCTTCTTATTTACTTACAATCTTTATTTCATCTTTCTGTGTAGGTGTATAGGCAAATGTTGTATCTACATACGTACGGGAAAATTAATTTTGAGTATCGCAATTCACTAAATATGTATAATCAATATAATCATGGACACCATGATTATAATTTACCTTTGTAACACATACGTTATCGCCAAAACATAATCTAAAACTAAGCTTTCGTTTCGTTTCTTTTAAGATGAACGTTAATTACATTTACAGTCTATTACGACACCCAAATTTTTTTAATCCGAAGACAAAATAGATTACAACGAGATAAATGAGTTTGGTCGAACGGGATGAGTTGAATCAGATTTGAACTCGATTTAATTACAGTTTAAACACGGCGTGACCGCGATGTTAACAGCTTCCTGCGCAAGCGCATATATCCCGTGTTTGTGTTTAACTTAGTTATGTAAGTGATAACTGGTCCATTGCAAGCATGGAGAAGTAAGTAAACGGAGGGATAAGATGAAGGGGATTGATTAAAAAGACTGTAATAAAAACCTTTGTACACGGTTCGTATCACCACTCCTCATACCTGGATGAAAATCGTAGGAAATATGTTTGTTTCTGAGTACTCCATTCATGATATTCCGTGACAATGATAGTGTAGCCCTTAGCTATATTCGAACCAAGTTTTAGTAGGTAAACCAAGTTAATTTAATTCGTAAAGTGCAGGAAAACTGGTGCAGTACGTAATGTTATGGATATTTCCATACCTTGATAAATTGCGTTATTAGTTTTTACCTAGCTACCCGGGGGAATTTTACAATTAGTTCAGCCTCAGAAGAATCTGTAAATTTAAACTCAAGATGATATTGTAATGGCCAGAGCTTTCGTAGTGCTTTATTAAGTATCAGCAATTCAACTTTAATACATCAAGTCAGCATATCGCTGACCTTTGCTGGATATAAAGCCTGTTCTGATAAATACTTACTGGACAGTTGGATGTGTAAGTAAATCAACGGTGTGCTGTAGTGATTTGAGACATTTTATCTGCCACCACTTGACTCCTTCAGTCGTCAAGTGGTGGCAGATAAAACGTCTCAAATCAATCAATAGACATGTTAACGTCGTAGTTCAGGGATGCATCTTGGCCTCAGCTGTCCCTCTCGACACTCATATATAGTATATGCCACTCAATTCGTTTTCGCACCGTCAACAGTAACAATATTATTAGATTACAACATTACCATAATTCAAAATGGCTAAAACATTACGTTATAGCATTTGTTGACACCAACACAGATCCAGAGCAGTAAAGGCGCAATCATGACACGTTTACTTTCCTTCGTCGAGTTTATTATCGGCGTAGGAGGAGCGAGTATTGTAGTCGCAATCACTTCACTGGCCAATGTGTCTTGGTCGGCGGTGGTTATCGGAACGAAATTGACATAATTTGACTTTGACACATTTTTGAAATTAGATCGAAGAACATTGACATATTTTTGAAATTAGATCGAACGATTTTTGGCGTTAAGGTCTGCAAGACGCGGCTCCATTATGTAATATGTCAAAATAACTATACTGGAAAGGAGGTACACAATGAGTTTACCTTGGTCAATAAACTCTGATTCCAACTGCATAAACATATTTAGCTTTAATTACTCAATCCATTGTGTGGTTAAATATATTTAGCATTTCTTTTTTATTCGAAGGCAAAATTGCTGTAATTAATTTCAATATGGGGAAAACATTAAGGTAAACCTGTCATAGTCATTTAATTGTTGCATAAAGTGGAAATGAAATTACCTATATTGTGATAAATATTTCAAAAATGCGTAAAGGACAATTATTACAATTAACTGTAACAGGTACACCTAGTTGCTACTGCAACTAGGTGTACCTGTTACAGTTAATTGGTCGAACCCAGACAGGCGGTTTACTTTGTGTAAGTTATTTCATCACCACTGCTCTCAAAACGGTGAAGAAAAATATCGTGAGGAAACCGGATTGTCCTCTAACCAAAATTTCGAAAACATGTCACAACTACCAACCCGCAACGGGCCCGCGTGGTGGATTACGGCTCAGAGGAGGCCTGTGTCTCAGCATCAGGAACATTATAGGTTGATTATGCTCATATTAGCCATAACCACAATAAGTCACTGATAATGACTGTATTGTAAAAGCACACTCGAAAAATGTTAATTAATTAATATTGTCTAGATTATATAGAACACGAAAGCAAAAACATTGTAGAATGCAACATGGTCTTCATTCTCCACATTAGTCTCCAGTTCGAGTCTCGAAAGTGTGGCACTTTCCTGAACAGATTCATTTTATGCACTGAGATACCGCGACTATGTGTGGGTGACGTACTATGCAACAAAAGGTGTCTGGGCCCGGCTGGCATAGAGCTAGTAAAAACCCTGCAAACTACAAGGAATATGCATTGTCTACCGCCTTCCCTTACGGCGGACCACTTGGCTCGGTTGTCTACACTTGCTATAGTGGCTTATATTATTCATGGATATTTTGGTGCAGAAACATTGCTGTTGTTATGTTATTTAGAAATAAGGAAAATTAAGTTTTGTTCTAGTAACATCTGTTGTGCGTCAATTTTATTCCAGGGTAAATTCGTGATACCTTCTTAAATATATCCACTACGTTTTGGTAAAATCCCGTTTCTGAAAAAATACCAATATAAACCAAGTAGGTGTGAAATTTTGTAATAGGTGCTGTCAAATGGTACCGTTACTAGAATACGATATATTTATAGTACCGACGCACGAGGTAAATAATTAACACAATGTAAAGTGCGTATTCCATTCATTGTTCTTGGTAAATACAAACGGCAAATCAAGTAAGGCAACTTGACTTGATGTAAATTAAAGTATCAACCATTTGTGCTAATTATTAATTCCTTGGCAGGATTTAATACAATCAAGCTCTTAACATTTTTTTAAACAGTCGTTTAGACTCATACTCGACCAAATTGACCTTTGTCGTAAAACTAGGTTACCACTTTTCGTTGCTCGCGTAATGTTAAAGTAGTCTATAGGTGTACCCAACCGACGTATGTGTACGACCGACATTGTATGATATGTGTATAATTCTCTTTGGCCGAAATGAGGTCACATCTGACTGTAACATGCGGCGCTAACATTGATCTAAGTGATAAATGGACGCAAATTCACACATCTCTTGAGTTACAACGATCTCGATAAAATGATGAATTCTGTGGTCCTGGATTATTGTTAAATAACAGGCAATAAGTAAGACGGGATTAATAATTTTTGCTCTTCCTATTTCCGATATAATGAAAAACAGGAACATCTATTTCAACAAAAAGATGTTGTGCGCCCAACGTGGGGCTCGAACCCACGACCCTGAGATTAAGAGTCTCATGCTCTACCGACTGAGCTAGCCGGGCTTCAAGACCTCACCTAAAATAGCATATCGTTATCTATTTTCGGTCTGATAACTCACAGTAAATAATTTGACAACAAAAATAAACGGAATACTAATTTATTAGCCTTTATCATTTCATGGGATTAAGTATGTTTCTTTATACTGTTAATTGTGTGGACAATACAAGTGAAAATTAACGTGAGTCATAATTAAATTGAAACTGCGCTGGAGGCCAGCGTTATTGACCCAAATATTCGTAACGCTATCTATAGCATCCTATTCGACACATCAATTTAACAAAATCTCGCTCAAAAATAATTGTCTCTAGTGCTCTGTAGGTAATTAGTTATTTACAATTTATAGTCTAAGTTTACTAGATGTAAATGAAAATTATGATATTTGAATACATAATTTTCGTCACATGTCTTCTGCCTAAAAAATAAAACAGTGACCTTTTAAACAATTTTAAAGCATGTAAATTAAACTTTAATTTTGGATTTATTTTAAGCCATATACACACAGCCCTATAAGCTACACACATTTATAATAAAACTTAATCAAAATCCTGGCCGCACGTCAAATAGCTTTATTGTTCATCTACCCGCATGAATAATAATAATATAATAATAATAATATTCCACAACTATCACACAACGCCATCTAGTCCCAAGCTAAGCAGAGCTTGTGTTATGGGTACTAGACAACTGATAAACATACTTATATATTTCTAAATACATACATAATTATAGATAAATTACACCCGTGAATGCGTCGCCAATTAGAATTTGCATTTTAGAACGAACCCGTACCTAATGGTTGAGGTGCACCTGTGATAATCATCCTGTCAGCTTCATCAAAGTAATTAATATAACTGGGGCCCGGTGCCCCGATCACTGGTCATCTTTCACGCCATGTTCGGTTAAACCTAGATTTCCAGGAAGCGCTGATAACCTAGATATTAAAAATATGTTACAATTTAAATGAGCTCTTGTTGAGTTGACAAATGTGCCTGTTAGGCGCCATTAGTTGTATACTTAGTAGCAATCTACAAATATTCAAAAAGCCCTTTTATTTTTCTAAGAAACTTGAAAACCAAATTTTGACTATGACTTTTGACTTTGCTTCACGTTTCCAGCCAAAGTTCTGATAAGCCATTAGATACGAAAAAACAGAACTTACCCAATACATTACCTGGAAATAAATATTTTTCTATTTTCTATTTTTCTACATTTTTCGAGTTACAATTAAGTAGGTAGGTACTACTACTTTATAAAATCAAAGTTTACTTAAACCCACCGATATTCGTGGCTACCACACTGTGTGGATCGAATCACTTTTGCATGAAAAATATTTTAGTGTAAGTTAGTCAACTGCTGTAGATTGCAGACGGCGATACTGAGTTTTTCCGCGAATTCTACTCATTATACATATGTCTGTACATCAGGCTAGTAAATTATTGTCCCATGTGTTATGTTAAACGTTATTTCGTGTGCGATGACTGTTAATTCTACTTAAATCCAATAAATTCTACTGTATACTAAAATAATTATCAAAAAACATGCTAACGTCAGCAAAAGCTCAACAGCCAACAATATAAACAAAAACATAATGCTATCTTAAAATACTTCAGAGTATCCTAAAACTGTATTCTCAATCGTCTCTTGTTAAACGCCTGCAGAGATAAGACTCACTGATAAGAAGGCCGAAAATAGATAACGATGACATAAGACGCCAGTCATTATCTGCTGCAAGGTGCAGTAAAAAAACTATGCCACGCGTGGAAAAATGTAATCTTCCCTTCTTTGTTATCTGGTAAATCATTTACTTCCGGACATAAAATGCAAGCATGACGATACCAACACTACTGCACTTAGTAACAAAACTGAAGATTGATCGTCTTTCTTGTACCTAAATAAACACCATTTTAATAAAAATGTAGACTCTTGAATATCGCGACAAAGCAAAAACGTCTGTCGTAAAAGTTCAGGAAGTGCATGACTTTCACAAACTCGATCAAATCGAGTGCAATGCAACTCTGGGAGCCTGCCGAATGGCATGTGCTGACCGGAAACCGCATCTCCGAGATAAATTTAGCCGCAAAGAGGACGGACATACAAAAATAATACACAAACAAACCAGTTAGACAGGGACGGATGCATTTCAGTTGTTCAGCTGCTGAGTAGGCCTGCACTATTTACATGTGAATCAACGATAATTGGGTTATTCATACGTTGCTGATAGCAGCTGTGTTTTTGATCAATTCTAATGAATTTGACTAGCTAATTAGGTTTGCCTTGATTAGTTTGCCAAAAGAGTTTTTTAGGGTTAGTTTCAATCAAGTGGCTTTAGTTAGATTCTATTTTAGGTAGGTACATACGTACTTACCTCATAAATGATTAAGTATTTATTTACGTTTACTTTTAGTTAGTAATAAAAAAAAAAATTTAAAAAAATAGTACGAAATAAAACCTTTTAAAATTTTGTAGTCGCACAAAGATTATTTTTTTTTATAAAAGATGCTAATAGAATCAAAAGAAACAACTCAACAATTTTGTCTGCTCAACTAAGTAAATAACGCAATGAATGTTGTTGAACTGTCAAAATAAAACCGGCCAAGTGCGAGTCGGACTCGCGAACCGAGGGTTCCGTACAAACCTGTAGGTATCCTCGGTTTATGTATAAGGTTTATGCTTATGAAATTAATTTTTTTTTTTAATTTTTATATTTGTGTTGATTGAATGAAAGGTAAATTGCGGTTTACGATTTATGACGTATTAAAAAAAAACTGCTTACTCGATCTCGTTCAAACCAATTTTCGGTGGAAGTTTACATGGTTATGTACATCATATATTTTTTTGAGTTTTATCATTCTCTTATTTTAGAAGTTACGGGGGGGGGGGGGACACTCATTTTACCACTTTGGAAGCGTCTCTCGCGCAAACTGTTCAGTTTAGAAAAAAATGATATTAGAAACCTCAATACCATTTTTGAAGGCCTATTCTTAGATACCCCACACGTATGGGTTTGATGAAAATATTTTTTTTGAGTTTCAGTTCTAAGTATGGGGAACCCCAAAATTTATTATTTTTTCTATATTTTAGTGTAAAAATCTTGATGCGGTTCACAGAATACATCTACTTACCAAGTTTCAACAGCGTAGCTCTTATAGTTTCGGAGAAAAGTGGCTGTGACATACGGACGGACAGACAGACAGACGGACAGACAGACATGACGAATCTATAAGGGTTCCGTTTTTTGCCATTTGGCAACGGAACCCTAAAAACCACGCGTACTGTCAGTAAGTTACGCAATTACTAAACTATGATGGCTTGACAAAGTGAGAAGTCCTTATTTACTCACTGTTGACATTGGATAAATAAATAAGGACTGCTAATGGAGATTCTTATGATAAGGAAGTACAGGCGCTTAACTAAATTGGCATAAATCAAGATCTGTTGAGCGATAACACACTATAAAGAGCGATAATACACATGCAAAAATGTATTATGTATCCTAATTTCAATTCAGAACGAGTCGCTGTTCGAAAAATTAACAATGTAAATTGTAACAATTAATTGAGGGTATGTTTGAGCACCGTGGCACCAACTATTCACAGATTCGTCAATTAGTATTCATTGCTTGTTCGCCGCCGACTCCCAGGTGAGTCCGGACACTATTCAGCGCAATGTTCCGGTGAGTCACACTGCATCCGTCCAAATTTACAACTCCCCAAACAATTTTAAACTCTACCTCATTTTAATAAGCATCAACGCATATGCAAATTATAATTGTGTTAGTAATTTAGCTCTATACCGCTTTCCCATTGTTATTCCAAATGTGTTTCAGTATCGTATTTTTAGCCTATTCTTTAAACTTTATATCTATGACGTCGTTGACCTATATTTTCTTTCGTATCACCTAAACAAATGAATGTAAATGCCATAAGTATGGAAAATCTTATATTAAACATGGCTAAATATTTTTTTGTTAATACATTTATTTTTCTTGAGTGAGAGAGTTTTTCGCTTTTAATATGAATTAATCATTCGCGTGCGGGCTGCGGCTCAAAATTTAGTTGAATGTATTAACAAATGTTCGCCTTCTTAGAATCAGCGCATTTAATTTGTTAGTCTTAATTCTGCTAATAATTGCCGACGATGAAGATAAAATTTAATGTTTGAAGTTCAATGAGTAATCTTACTTTTGGTAACAGTTTTCTTTGTAAAATAAGGTTGTTTAAGCAAGTTGACGAGGCAGACTTTATTTTGGGTTTCAAACTTCTCGCAATTTAGTCATAACTATCTTTATGTAGACACATGGGTATAGTTTGTTTAAGGTTTAGTGTTAGTTCGTCTGGAGCTTCATAATCAGTTTCGCCTTCATAATCTTCTGTGTGAATAAACTTTGGCTAGATTTTTAATTTCACAAAATCGATTAAAAGTATTTTACATCTTCAAACATCAGTAGTACTTACTTACACACCGCATGACATAGTGCGATTATACGACAAGTAAATGAGCATGCATGGACTCCATATTTAACTCAGACTTGTATATTAATTTCTTAGAAAAGCTTTCATAAAACAGTATCCACAGCGGGTGTCATATTGACTTTGCTTGTATCAGGCATTGTCAACCATTTTATTTACTTTCCCTGTATTTCTGCTAGCGTAACATTTCACGCATTCTCCTTATGTCACAACGCTGATCAGGTTTCACTAGAACTAGGCACAGCTGACCGAAAAGCTAACGACTCCTTGTTCCAAACTGTATAGGAAAACAGACTGACAAGCCTTGATAGAACGATTATTTCGGCGTGCACTGTTTTGAAGGCGTGTCGCCTGTGTGACCAAGTGTGTTCTTGTCGTAGTTGCTTTGTAACCTTAAAAGTGCATACTGCATTCTCGTTACCCGTCGTTTTTATATGGTCAAGTTTATTTCTTGGACTTGTTACGTGTCTCCCTTGCTTTATACCAGATTGTTACTTTTAATGCTCCCTTTAGTCGCATTCTGCATCAACAAATTGAATTACAGTGCTGTTCGATTCTTGTAGTTGGATTTTTTTTATAGTTACTGTGGTAGAAACGGTAGAGCTTCATCTCAAATCAAATGATAAAGTCTGAAATAATTAGATGGATAAGATTAAATAGAAAAATTCTAATAAATAAGATGATGGAGCTAGTTAATTATCATAATATATTGTAGAACATACCTCGCAAATTTCAAGATTAAACCGATAACTAGTCAAACAAAACTAATTAGCACAAACAATAATACTTTGGCAGCTGTCCCAAATGTTTGCCATTGATTTTAAGAAAAGCTAATGTAGACTAGATACTCGAACGCTGTTTGGTAACGTCTACAGACTATCTTGGCTGTCTGGCAAGAATACGGCTGTCCTGAAATGAATAGGATACCTATTGGATATGCTTTTGATTTTGGAAACGGTTAGGATTTGCGACCCTATCTGTGTGTCGCGCCTTTTGTATCTTACTATATATAATATTATAAAGCTGAAGAGTTTGTTTGTTTGTTTGTTTGTTTGTTTGATTGAACGCGCTAATCTCGGAAACTACTGGTACGAATTGAAAAATTCTTTTTGTGTTGAGTAGCCTATTTATCGAGGGAGGCTATAGGCTATATGACATCATGCTACAACTAAGAGGAGCGGAGCAGTAATGAAAAATGTTGCAAAAACGGGGAAAATTTATTCCTTTTGAGAGTTTTTGTTGCGTGCGCTGCGTAAACGGTTAAAGTAACGCAAAAATAATGTATGACGGAATTGTTCCTCTTAAAAAGTTCTAAAAAAAAGTCCGCGAGAGCATATGTCTATCTTTTAAGGTTGACTCACTATAACTCAAAAGGAGCGAGCAGCAACGAAAAATGGACGAAAACTAGCAGGCAAATTGATGCGACGGGAAGGGTCAGGGGAGCAAAAATTTGACGCGGACGAAGTCGCGGGCAGAAGCTAGTTTTTATATAAAGTTATTAGGTCTGAAAGCTATATTGCCGGTGAACGTAACATGAGGGAAACGTATAGCAAGAAAATGTGAAGTCGAGAACAGTGGGAAGGGTATATATACCAGCTGTAATAAGGGTATTAGATGCATTGGTAAGTTACACGAGTTTTACTCTGATCAGTTAGTTAGGTGCTGATGTTAGTCCCGGTTTCTTATAGACCACTATTATTTTTAAATGAATTGTAAACTTACTGCAGCTAACTAGGCCTGAAAGTAATGTCGTTAATCAATTCCTAACGAAATCGTTGCCTTCACTGTCTTCCACTGTCAATCATTGCCATCCCTAAAATTGTATTTCAACTTGCACGAAAGGTTGTGGTATACTTAGTAACTTTCAATTTAAAATCAAACAGGCTATCAGACAAGACTTGGAAACTGTCCTTGAATGTGAAAACGCGGCTTTAACCGTGCTAAGTCTCTATATCTGTTGTCGATTGACCGCTTCCGCTTATACACTGTGTAACGTCGTATGTGGCGCTACGTGATTAGAGTTCACATACAAACGAGCTTTTTGCATAATTTATTAATACCTGTGTGAAGTGACCGTATAATTTATTGTTTACACGCTGAATATAAAGTGTTTAAGTTATTGAGCGTGGTTCTTTGTACGTTAAGTTGGATTGTTGTTCTAAGATTTTGAACGGTTAAAGTACTCATCCTAATTTTGAAACTATCGTGAGAGGCAATGTCCGGTAAAGTTACATTATTAAGTACCTACTAATTGATAAAACGATTCGTCGGTCTAATTAAAATCTTCAAGGAAGTAACTTTTAATGAGTTTCACCCAGCTCTAATTTAAATGCACGTTGAGATGCACATGTCGAAAGATGCTTTCATTTCCGTCTCGATCATATTTCAGTCGATTGACGCCCGCTGTGTGCAGGTTCATAAACTATGCGGAGTCAATACAGTTAAATACAAATATGTATTAATGCACGCAGACAGTGAGGGCGCGCGGGCGGCCGGCGCGTGCGCGGCCTAATATTATCTCTAGCTGTGGACACACTGTACAAGAGGTAGCGATTTTATTGGCAGATTTACAATTAATAAAACAATTAAATTTCAGCATGCAATTTTTTTTATAATACAAATAGTTTTTTTTTCTACCATTCCACGAGCATGTAGACGCACTTGGCGATAGACTGTCTGTGGCAGTAAATTAGCAGCTTTTAATATGTATCCGCCTTTGTATATTTAGTCACTCTAATAACCGAATCTCCTTATCCGAGTAGTTTTTATTACTGTATTTGTCACCCAAGAATATCGGTGGCCGCCCATGCACTACGTCTGCAGTCTTAGGCTAAGTTTAGACTGACGCAGCGAGGGGAGCTACCTGTGCATGCGCCGAACTATAAATGTGCCCACTTTCACCGCTCGCCCGCGAGGGCGTGACCCGTCTCACAGCTGATGTATTGGCGAATTGGAGCAACAGATTAATGGTCTAGCAATAAACACTCAAACACATGCTTTACAATAAAATACCGCTTATTGTAGTGTTATTAAGTTCCCGTGGACTATCCCAGTTTGTGTTGTTTGCTATGTTTTCCTGCTAGGAATAGCTACATCCTCGCTCTGGGTATTGTAGGAGCCGATCAAAAGATTACATGTGAAGACACTGATGTAGTTGTCCACTTGGTATAATCATCCAATTAATTTATCAAACGACATGATTCTGTCACTATCATTTTATGGAGCATTCGGTCTGATATTATGTTATCTAGAGGCTGCACTACTCTTTAGTAGAAGTGCAGATGTAGATACACCAATACATAAAAATATAACATTATTTTTACGAATAAAAACGAATTTTACGGGTAGTTCCGCAATTCAGTTCCCACGTTTATAGTTCCCTTCATAGAGCATTAAAAGTTGTTTGTTTACATAAGTCGAAAGCTTGTGCCACATAGCTGTAACTACCAATGAAAATATGTACCTGACTACTGATTAACACACCGTGTCTGCCGTCCAAGCAAACAGGAAGCACTAACGTAAAACTAGATCACAACCGATTCTAGGCCTGTTAACAATGGATTCCAAGAAATAATAAATATAATAGAGCAGAAATGATTTTAATATATTTTGGGAACGTTTGTTAGTTTAGTAGTACACTTTGTTTCTAAGCTTTGATGTGCTTTCAGAACTGTAATATAAACAAACTCGTGGTTCCTATGTGTGTGTCACAAAAGAAATGGCACAAGAACATTTGTCGAAGTTTATGAACAATTGTGTTGGAGGGACTAACCGCTGGCACATACATATTTCAATTTGAGACATTGTCATCCCTGCAATGTCCAAGTCTTTTCACCTTTCTTTGTAGTGTTGGTCCCAGGTTTTAGTATCTTTATAAACTGAACACACCTTCTCCAATGTTAATATTTAAATTCTTGCACACATACAAACCTGGTATAAGTATATTTAAAAAACTATTTAATTATGCACTCTACATAATGGCTTGTAGACAACCTTTTATTGCGAAGCTCAAAACGAATTAACATCATATTTCCATTCTGTTTCGTTAAAAAAACAATAATTTTACGGCAACTGTCATATGAGAAATTGTTTAAACTTCATGATAAAACTGGTAAAGGAATCATTTGAGGCAAATTATATACATATACACTTTCAATTTTTTATTCAATATTTATAATCACTACAAATCTTATTAATATTTGGAAACCATAGCACTTGCTGAAAAATGTTTGCAAGACATAAGAATCCAATATGTAGACTGCATTTCTCGGTAGTAAGGCAAGGGCAGCATATTCTTAAGGGGACCATGAGGTATTTCCGTATAAGCAGCACGGCACTGTCCCTTCATGGCGTCATTCATTTACTTTCATCGAACACGCTTTTATGACAGCAGTTTGTAGAGCATATCGGTTAGAGCTGTATTTGTAAAGGTCGCCGGTACCCCACGCCCTTATAAATAGATAGACACCCCTGGGGGTTGTAAAAATGCGCCAAAGACCCCCCAGTAATATATCAAGATATCGGATTCCGTACGTGCCCACTTCCTGTAAAGATAGTGCAAGAAAAGAAGGTATTTTTAATTATCTACGTACATTATCTCGAAGTAGTCTGCGTTTACCGGTGCGATAGAATGCTGGTTCCTTTATCTTTGGAGTTTACGCGTTTCTGTTATTTGTATTCAGACAGTACGCGGGTAACGAAAGAATTGCATTTGTATAATGTTCTACAAGTATTTGCATTACCTACAGGCTGCACAGCATTTCCATTAACTTAAAGTAGAAACTTGTGATTTAAAATGTAAAACAGAATAACTTTCATTGCGTCGTAAATATATTTTTTAATTAATTTCTATAGGCTATGGCTTGTGAAAGGATAGAGAAGGATGGTTTTAAATATATTCATCATCACGCACAGACGGCTCGCAATATTCACAGTCGCGCCAAAGCTTAATGAATGCTACATGTGCCAGTATTCAGGCTGTATTCTGAAATGAGATGTCTCTCAATATGAGCCAAATATGCTTGTTATTTTGTTGTTGGTTCATACTCTTGAGTTGAATTTCCTTCCAAAAGCTTTCAAAACTGCATCCAATTTGGCTGTTTCATAAGCTAAACTTAAATCATATGTGCCACAAAAATAGATTTATGAACTCTACAAACGGCTTAAAAAATGTGGTCGACGTAATATTATCGATACAAATATTACTTGTAGGAAAATATATCAATTAGATATACTTTCCTACAAATATTTCTTCCAGTATATTGCGAAAAGACAATGAATGAGAAGATTATCTTGTTGAGCGAGTTCTTAATGAATCGTAATAACCGATGTTCGTGCGAGTACATGGATATTATTCAATGGGCATGCCAACAATACGCCATGGCGGGAAGCGCAATCGATTGCCGGGTGGGGTCAACGCACGGGAGCTGACCTTTGAACCAGCTGATCGAACGTTATTTGTTATTCGAAAAATGAAATAATTTCTTTATTCAAATGTAGGTAAAAGATTTTTTTATTTAATTTTTGGTTATTATTGGTGTGTTATCAAAATGGCGAGGTAGATAATAAACGGGTTTTTAAGTTCAACATCAGTGATCTCATTCATCTCTTTTACAGCAACAAAATAATGACAATATTATTATAAAGAAACAACAAAGAAATAAAGTGACTTGTACCGGATAACCCAAGCTCTGTCACTGAAAAGTGAAAACAGATGTTATTGTCGCAATTCGCAAGTTCGAGTACTTAGTTTACACGCAACATACTCACTCAATTTCAGAAGCTCACTTATTTCAGTTCAGTCAAGGAGCGCCGTTGTTTTATGTCTGAACAAGATGTTGAAACAGTGACAGATGTCAGTTATATGCAGTATGCAGCACTCTTAAATTAGCTGCACGAATGATGAAGCAAGAATGAAATCTATTTTGACTGCAATTTTCGAGTAAATGTGAGTGAAAACGTCCCACGCGTCGACACCCCTTTAATTTAGAAAAAGAAAAAGGCGGTGAAATTGCTGGGTGCAAAATAGTAAGGAGAGCCAATAATGATTAGGTTAGTTTTATAAAAAACTACGAGATTTTTTATTTCAATCATGATGAGACCTTTTGCCCAGCAATGGGTTGATAAAGCAAAAGTAATATTTTATTTCGCGTTACATTAAAGGCAACAAAATAAGTAATTTACTGCCTCGGTGGTCTAGTGGTTGCCAGCGCCACTGCTGAGCATGAAGGTCCTGAATTTGATTCCCAGCTCGGAAAGTGCTACTGGGTTTTCTATTTCGGAATTTCCCAGTAGCAGCCGGGATCTGGATTTGTGCCCAAATCCAGATCCCGGGACTCAAACATAAATGACGTGATGATTTGTGTTTGAATAGGTACACATCTGCCCAACACTTCGGGGAAAGAATTGGTGATGATATGATACGTTATTAACTTATATATAAGCGACATATTTTAATAATCAATGCTCCAGAAGCGACATTATAGTCCCATTGTAACACATATGTTATTCCGCGCTGAGTCACCCCGGACGAATTCGCGTAGCGTCTCTTGTTTACTAATAAATCGTTCCGTGTCCCTGACACTGAGGGAAGGCAGTTTATGTCCAACTCGTAGGAAGGGGGCTTGAAAGAATTAAATGCAATGCTTTGGCTGGTCGCCAGTGACGCGGAAAATGAACTATCGAGTGCTCCTTTTGTTGTCATCCCGACCGGCTGAACGAGCTTATTTGCTCCATTATTTAGCTAACATTATAATTGTCAGTAATAGCGGTTGTGAATCAACTGATGGCTTATTGGTTTATTCACACGAATTTAATCGACCGAAGCGTGCGAATCTACACTTTAAAATAGTATTTCAACGTTCAAATTGACTAATACGTATTTTTGGGATTTTCGATTCCCCTACAATTGCAAACAGAATAACTTCATGCGAATCGCCTACAGAAAATAACATATAATTTAAAAGTGTCGATTCACACGTTTCGGGCAACTTAATTCTTTCGAATTGACTAATAAGCCAAACTGACGGTCCAGTATTTCATGTTAGACTGGTTGATGGGACTGGAGAGTTTCAGTTAACAACAACCTACGCAGTGTATGATGGAAGGAAACTCTGAAAGTGTCGACCCCATTTCTGCTCGATTCCTTAAGCATTTCAAGAACTACTTGGTCCCCCCACTTACCCATCTATTTAATCTAGCATTTTACACAGGCATATTTCCTTTACCCTTAAAAAGATCACTCGTACATCCTATCCACAAGGCTGGGGACAGAGGCTGCGTCAACAACTACCGACCAATCTCCATTCTACCCACTATTTCTAAATTATTGGAACGCCTCATAAACGGCAGACTTATCGGATACCTTGAACGCAATAACCTTATTTCACAGTGTCAATTTGGCTTCAGGGCTGGAAAATCTTGTGCTGACGCTGTTCATGAGCTGACAGATCATCTCGTTCACGGTCTTGACGGTAAAAAGAAGGCAATTGTCATTTTTCTTGACCTGGCCAAAGCGTTTGACACAGTCTCTGTACCCAACCTGCTAAACAAACTGGAAAACATGGGAATCAGGGGTCTACCATTAAAACTCCTCAGAGACTATTTGTCTGACAGATTCCAGAGGGTTAAAATAGGAAACTATATTAGTGATGATCTACCTGTTACTTTTGGTGTGCCTCAGGGAAGTGTGATTGGGCCCTTCCTGTTCCTTGCCTACATTAATGATCTCTGTAGCTTACAACTACACCATGGTAAAATCATTTCTTTTGCCGATGACACGGCACTACTTTTCACAGCGGACTCATGGGCTGATGTCTACAATTATGCACAAAAAGGTTTTGATATGGTCCTGGCATGGCTAAAAAATAATGTCCTTACTCTTAATGTCGATAAAACTAAGTATTTAGCTTTCTCCCTCACTAAGAAATCCAATGAATTGCTATCCCATTTCCATATTAAAGCGCACTCTTGCATTGACACAAATTCTAACACCTGCTCCTGTCCCTTTCTCCAAAAGTCTACCTCGATTAAATATCTTGGAATTGTAATAGATAGCAATTTAACTTTCCAGCCACAAATAGACAGCCTCACGTCGCGACTTCGCAAACTAATCTTTCTTTTTAAAAATCTACGGCACGTAGCTGACGTAGAAGTTATTAGATGGGTATATTATGCAATGTGTGAGTCTCTTCTGACATACTGCATAACTTCATGGGGTGGTGCTCCAAAATCGAACATGCTAAAATTGGAAAAAGCCCAACGGGTGGTACTTAAGGTGGCTTGTTTTCTGCCATATTTATTTCCTACCGCAGATCTTTACAAACACTTCAAAGTCTTATCGGTAAGGCAACTTTTTATTTTATACACTGTTCTCAAGAAGCACTCCTCCTTAATATTTGACCCCCTCTCTATATCAGGAAAACGCAGAAAATACTCCGTATGCATTACTACTAAAGGTCTAAGAACGAGCTTCTCTCAAAGATTTTTTACTTTCTTAGGTTCCCACTTATATAATAAAATAAATCGCATTACAAAAATTTATCACTTAACTAAAAAGGCATGTAAGAGTACTCTAGTTGAATGGCTCCAAAATTTAGATTATAAAGCAACTGAGGAATTACTAACTCATCCTAAATAGTGAATCGCGCTAGGTTTTACGACTTATTTTTTATTTTTTTACTTATTGTTTTTAATTTGTTCATTGTTCACTGATATAAACTATCCCTTCACATTTTAGCAAATAACTGTAAATGTTAATATACCGTGTGGTGGGACCCTGGTGATCTGCTATACAGGTTTTCCTAGTGCAGACACCAGTGTCTCACAAACTAGTGTCATATAGTTCTTAAGCTTCTATGTCATTGTTTGTGAAGAGAAAATAAAATTATTTGAATTTGAATAAAATTATTTGAATTTGTAAAACTCGGTGTAAGTTGTAATGTAGACTAGATTGTCTGGATAGCGTCGGTGGTGCTTAGAACTACTTTAATGTAGGCATCAGAAAGCATGTAAACACTTGTGAGTGCTTTGAATATCTACCTAATATAGATGGTTTAATGATGACAATTCCACATTACCCAAGTTCACGGAATATTTCATTTGCTTAACTCACACTCGCTGCCATTTAAAGTATGTCTTATTGGTCATACACATTTCATAAAATTACCACTTAGCACGTATTTGTAAATATGAGCAAACTATAAAGCGTCCGTACAAAGTTCATCGGCTACTACTTCCTAACATTATTAATACACGTAGTACTATAAGCGCACGTCAGTAAACACTTGAACTGCGAAAACAGTACTTATAGCTGCGGCATAAAGGTGCTATGAAATACTTACCATGGAGGCGTAGTTGAGTGTACATCTTATGAGCTCGATAAAAGGTAGTGGAGTAACGATGATTCATCTTAAAGAGGTACTGTTACATAAAATGTAGGTCGATGAAAGTTCAAGCCTGAGATTTATCGATTTTTATATCAAACATTATGCACTAAGTATGTTTAATGTAATTAATGTATGCACTTTAGAGTTCAGGATATTAATAATGATCATATAAGTAATTATTATTACTCACGGGTTAATATTGCTCGTACCTTAGAAACTGCATATACGAGTGGTTCCGGGTTCGGTATATTGATCGAGGTAATATAAATAGTGGGTTGTGAAGACCTGTAGGTATCTCTCCCTTCCCGTAGATGTCTTTTATAAAAGGAAGTGCTCTCTTATATCTAAATAACAACACACTTCTTCCATATTGTAATTTCAGCAGACCTTCCATTTTAGACCGAAATCTTGATAGCTGTCCTGCACCCTAATTACGTAACTCATCATCAATCAGAATTTGAATCATTTTGAAGGATATTGCTTCATATGTACGATAAATTTGTCTGCTCAACAACGTAAATAATGCAATGGATTTTGTTAGGCTGTGATCCGCAATTATCATTCTGTTCCTTAAGACCTGAGGCCAGAGATTAGATGGTTCATTTACATGGTGCTATATCTTCATAGAGTATGAATTTATTGCCTTGTCAGATGGCAAGCGATTATCATATCTTGCTCAATGGTTTCCGCATAGACACGTAAAGGCAAATCGTTGGCCAGTTGCGAAAAGTTATCTGAATCAGAAACTACCGTTGATTATGACCAATTAAATCCCTGCACGGTTTGATTATTTAATACCAAAGAGAATATAACCAGTCTTTGTTTAATACAGACCAAAGAGGTTTTCACTTCCATACAATTTTGGAGTGCAATGTTTCTTTTTTAATTGGTGCCTGTACTAAACACACCTGACTTAGATATCTCCAGCGACAATCTACTTGGATTCAGAAAAAAAATAACGCTTTGCATGTCAAGTTAGTTGTTCTTAATAAAAATTTTTACTTTTGATTTCATTTTAATAGCGGTTATTCTTTTGATTTGATTTTTATTTTTCTGTGTTACTCGCGTTATTTGCACCACTCTGTTTTAGTTTGGAATGTTTTTTAGTTTAGTATTTCAAGGCAGCAACATATTTTAAACGCTGTGTACACCGTAACTGTCATGCCGTGTCTGTCTGTCACTGTCTGTGTGTGTGTGTGTGTGTATTTATGTTATGGGTCTTTGTAGCCCGAAATAAATTGATTTGATTTGATTTTTGATTAATCCATTAGTTATTAATTTATGTGATGTGGCCGTGCTTTTTTTTTAAAAACAATAAATAACTTAAGCTGAAAGGCCGTTTCCCATATAAAGGACCACAAGAGGAGAGGTTTCGCTTTCAAGTCTTCAACAAAGAGTGCATTTAACACAATGCACTATAATAAAACGTAGGTGGGCCAAAATACTTTTTGATGCCTAAAAACCAGTCCCTTGGAATGAAAATTAAATTTTATGGGAAATCAGTATAAACTTGTGAAAATGGTATACTAAGTTTAAAATGTAACATTATTTTCTAATACAAAAACAAAATTTGGACATTAAAAATATATCATTAATTTGAAAATTACAGTAACAACGTTGACATTCTTAGTAACGCAGTAGTTTTTCGTACTAAATACTGTTGTCCTGGAGCACGTGTCTGAAGTATACTGAACAATTTCTCATAATATTTCCTAGATGACGTTTTATCTTAAATACCACCATAAAAATGTCAGCTTTGGACCTTATTACAATGCTAATAGATTTTTTTTAAATTAAACATTTAATGAAACAAAGAATAATTTAATCTGTGTCCCCAACAAAGAATAAAACCGTAACTACCTTGCGTTATTGTATGAAAATAAACTTTAAAGTGAATGTATTACGTTTTCTTGCATTTCAATCGATTCGACTTGTTGTAACTCGTATAACAAATGACAGCAACTGCGGGGGGGGAGTACGTTAGCCGGATCAGTCGCGTCATAGTCGTTGAGACAGGTGCGTGTATTTATTGTGTGGCCGCTGAGTTACCGCTGCCGAAAGGTACGTACTGACGATGTTTACATTATTATTATTTTCATATGCAGTTAGTTATGTATTGGATCAGTCAGTGTTAAAATATCTGCATTTTGTTATTTTATTTTGTGATAATTTACAAGATAGTCGAATATTTACAACTGCGTAACTGCTACACTGCGTTACTGAAAAAAAGTAACGCAGTAGTTGCATCGGTAACGCAGTTGTTTTTAAAGTTGTTAATACGCTATTAAAACCGAAACACCCATATATTTTATCTTTTTTTCTCAGAAAGAAACTTCTGCACTAAATGGCCTTGACGAACGCAGAAAAACAACGTCGCTACAGACTAAAGCTAAAACTAGACCCTGCAAAAAATGCTGAAGCCAAAAAAAAACATCTTGAAAGGTACCACGCAAATAAAAAACTTGTGAAAGACATGACAGAGCGTGAACATAGAAGTGCAAAGCGCAAATGGAAGAATGCGAATAAGAAACGACGAGAACGTCAAAAGACTGCTCAACAAATTATGGAAGTTACACCGCCGTCCAGCCCACGCCCAGGAACTCCAGTTTCACCGAGGTCTAGAGGTCGAAGACAAATTCGAAGAGATCGATCTGAAGTGTACAGAAAAAATATAAAATTGCAGGAAGAACTAGAAAAGATGACAAGGAGGTGTAGTAAATACAAAAAGAGATACCAAAGAGCTAAAACTTCAATCAAAGACACGGAACAAGTAAATAAGCTCAACCAAAATAAGTATTCAACGTTATCTAATGCCATCAAAGATCACTACAAAAACTTGAAGTCAGTGAAAGAGAAAAAAGCGTTGAAACAAATTTTTCAAGAAGTGGGCATATCTAAGTCTAAAATGAAGATTGCTATTGTACGCGAGACTTTGGGCATTGATCAGATGAAAGTGATAAAAGGACAGCAGGATTCCTTAAAGAAGATCCGTCTGGTTGACAATATTAAAAACTATTTTGTTCGCGATGATGTTTCTAGAGCTACGGCTGGAAAACGAGAAACTGTCACAAGTAAAAAGTTAAAAATGCAGAAGCGATATTTACTGGATACAATGAAAAACCTATTTCGTTCATTCAATAGAGAAAATCCAGAACTGAGATGTTCTTATTCATATTTCATAAGAAATAGGCCATTTTACATAAAACCGCCTTCAATTGCTGGAAGAGAGACTTGCCTATGCAAGATACATACTAATGCGCAGTATATGATAAATGCTCTCCACAAAACCAAGGTCATTGCTCACACAAACATAAACGACCTCATCGCTAGCACAGTATGTTCGACATATAACCAAGCTTGCATGACAGGCAATTGTAAAGACTGCGAGACAAAACAAATACTTTATAGGCAAACAACAGAAAATCTCAGATTAGTGAAATGGAATCAATGGACAAGAAAATCGGAAACGATAGAAAAATCAGACAAAAAAATTAAAGTTACTAAAAACGTAAAGGAAATAGTTGAAGGGACAGTTGCTGAATTGATAGAAAACTTCAAACAAGCTTTGGTGCAATTAAAGAAACATATTTACAACATTAAAGTACAATATAAGAGTTATCGAGCTGCTATAGATAATTTGAAAAATAACGAAATCGTTCCGCACATCGACTTTAGCGAAAACTATAACTGTAAACATTTTGAAGAAGTGCAGTCCCATCATTTTGGAGGGTCACGAAAGCAAGTAACCTTACATACTGGAGTTATGTACACAAAACCTGAAGGACATAACAAGCCAACTGTAAATTCATTTTGTACCATTTCTGCAAATAATTCCCATAATCCTGCTTCTATTTGGGCACACCTACATCCAATAATTAGTGACATACAACATAACAATCCTCACATAACTACAATTCACTTTTTCTCTGATGGACCAGCTACTCAGTACCGACAGAAGCAAAATTTTTATTTCATAAGTCACCGAATGTTCAGCGAATACAACATCTCTCGCGTAACATGGAATTTCTTTGAAGCCGGGCACGGGAAAGGGGCTGCTGATGGTGTTGGTGGCTATCTCAAACGCACTGCAGATGGAAAAGTAGCTGCTGGTTCAGATATTTCTAATGCAGAAGATTTTTTTTACACTCTGAAGGAGTTGAGTAAGGTCCGTTTGTACTTAGTGACTGACAGTGACATTCAAAACGTTGAAAAAGTACTACCTAAAAACCTAGTGCCCCTTCAGGGTACGATGCAAGTACATCAAGTTTTTACTGACACTCTCGGTGAACTTCAATACAGAGACCTCAGTTGTTTTTGCCAAAGGGGCTTTTGTTCCTGCATGAATCCTAAAACATATCACCCTGTTCCTGCTCCCGTCAATGACACACTTAAAGAAGACGTTCTAATGGATGGATTGGATGAGGAAATAGTCTTAGATGACATTTCTAATATCGTTGCCGTACCTAGAAAAACATATTATAATACGGTTTATTCGTCATCTTCCAGCTCTGACGACATGCCCTTAGCAAGCTTTAACCAACCGTCAATTTCTAATATAAAAGAAATGCAGCAAATTGAAAAGGAAAACGTTCATCCTACAAAGATATATGACGGTGTCCATGTTTTAGTAAAAGTGTCTTCTATTAAGGACAAACATTACACTTACCTAGGTGTTGCTAAAAGTGAAGTTGATGAGGAAGGAGACGTCAAAATTATGTTTTACAAGACAATGGATAATACTGGCAAAAGATTCAAAGTAGTAGAGACTGATGTTTCTTACGAACCCTACGAAAACATCATAGAAATTGTTCCTAACCCCAAAATTGTCGTGAAAGGTAAAAGGGTATATTTTAACTTTGATAAGCCATTAAACGTTTTTGAAAAGTAAGACTAAATCGAAAGTACCTCATTAGTTTATAAGGTTGGTTTTATAATATTAATTGGTTCCTAATGAATATTGACGTGGGTAAACTTTATATTTAATTAGCTAAGCTTTGTTTTCTTTGTTGTTATTTAAGATACTTTATTTTATGTCAAGTCATAAAAAGTTCAATTTGTTTTGTTTTTATCATTATACTAAGATCTCTATAGAAAGTACAAAGTATTATATATAAGAAAATACTACTGTGTTACTAGGCTTACTACTGCGTTACTTTTGTGTCCCTCTGATTAATTATTGTATTTTCAATAATACATGGGATTCTAATTATTAAAAATGCCTCAAGTTCATACGGACGTGTTATTCATCAAAAGAAGAATATTATGTCGTCAATTAGAATTAATTTGAAGTTTTTTTTTGTCTCTAATGGAAAAGTTTAAGTTTTAAAATTCAACATTGGTAACGCAGTAATCTAGATTAATAAGAATATTCTGTGAAACTGATTATTTCTGTGATTTAACTTTACAGGAGGCAAACAAAAGCATTCCAGTTCAAAACTGACTTACTAGTAAGTCTCAATGTACAATATTAATAATAAAAAAAAAATTGTAAAAAAGTAACGCAGTTGTTTAATTTTACGACACCTCGATATATTATATGCCACAAATACAGTAAAATGATTAAAACTAACGCTGCAGAGGTAGGTATGTTGTAAATCGAAATACAACATATCTATATCTGCATAAAAAAATAAGAAAATGATTATTTTATTTTGAAAGAAAAAATGAAAATCCTATTCTCAGATTAGGCATTAAAAAGTATTTTGGCCCAGGTACTGTCGTAAATAAATAACCATTTCAATATTTCCTGCTCTATCTAAATCTAACTGGCCGTAAATAAACCTGTAGTGTAAACCCAGGCTTCAGACTGCCACGCGTTTGTTTTAGGAATGATTGATGCCAGCAAATATCGATACTCTGATGAGTTTTCGAGCTGTTCCCAATTCAAACTGTTATACCGATAGGAATTCATGCATGCACTGGACGTTCATTGACCCTGATAAGTATGATGACGACATTCTGAATTGTAAAGGCGGACAATAAAAAACC
Source organism: Aporophyla lueneburgensis (assembly GCA_932294355.1). Lineage (NCBI taxonomy): Eukaryota > Metazoa > Arthropoda > Insecta > Lepidoptera > Noctuidae > Aporophyla > Aporophyla lueneburgensis. The sequence continues at coordinate 10,927,260 of OW028744.1, forward strand.
ATGTATTTTGACATTGTTTTATTTTCATTACGATCCAGCCCGTTTCTTGCTGCCTTCTACCAGCGACGCCCTAAGCCGAGATTCGTACCCCACGGGGGTTGCCCTTAGTTTTAAGTTTTTAAGCCCTGGCTGAAGGCCTTAATTTATTAAGGTAGCCACAGGCAAGTCCGGTTAAGCAGCTGACAACCTCATAGGTTGACCTGCGAGAAGTAATTCTAAAAAAAAGCATTGTTTTATAAAACTTCTAATAAGTTCTCTGCAGGACATAATGTATGGCTCTTTTAAGTTGCACCACAAGATCCGCTTCGTTGATTCCCGCATCCACTCTGCCATAGCCGGCTTTTCAAGGTTGTTCATCTAGCCTTGGGACGAGTCACGCCACGTTTGGACATTCAGCAATTTCAATAATAAGTTATTTAAAGTTTAATTGAGGCTTAATAATAACAGCCGCAATGGTCAATCGATCAGATTAAGTAACCCTTGCCGCGGTTGGTCCGTGGATGGGTGACCAACTTTACTAGCCAAGACCCCTCCATGCCTCCCTCCTCCTTGGAAAGCACGTTAAGTCGGTAGTCTCTGCTGGCATTCGTAGATCTTTAACAGTTGTTACGGGTATAAAGTAAGAAAGTCTGACAACTGGGAAACTGACTGAGTCTGACTGGGAATTGTCAGTCAAACGTCAGTGATTGGCTGGACTCACTGAGTCTGACCAATCCCTGACGTTTAACTCAACCAACTGACGTTTGACCAATGTCGATCTATTGGAATTATATTCGAGAGTAAGCACCCTGGTCTTACCAAGGTGTAACTAATTACCCAGGATTTGGGTTGTGAAGGCCCTAGCTGCAACTCCAACATAGCTGGGAAAGGGCTAGGCAGATGATGACTGAATATCATGTACTTTTATCAATTTTGTAATACAAAGAGTCAGTACTTCTCTATTCAGCCCACAGTCACTCACTGACGCTAACTAGGTACAGTTCTCCGCTCTCAAAGAGTTTAATTCCTATGCTATCTAATAAGTAATAATTGAGCCCGGGGTTGTCAAAGGTTCATCACGATGAACGCATAAGTGCTCCTTGTTTAACGAAGTCATCGATCACGGAAATCATCGCACGGCTGGACCAATCAGTGGCGGGCATTGGGCCAGCACATGAACGAGTTAAGAATGGAGTACTAATATGCGTGTGGAGATCACTAATATCTCAGCTCACAACGTCTCGTCTTGAAGATGTTAAGGCGACAATTCGATTTAATTGTCGTTGGTTATTATTGGAGATCTTGCCCCATGTAACTCTCAGACTTATCCCTAAAAACATGTAGCCATTCATTCGAACGTAATAAAATTGCGTCAGGATTTACCGTGCACTACTTTTTCAACTCTCGGTTTTGTGTTCGCTGCCCTCTATTAGATTCCCAATGCTCATTAGGAATCGAATGGAGTGCAGCGCGAGTGAGTCTCTGGCGTTGAAAAATACATTGTTCGATTTTAAACTCTATGCTTAGTACGTTGAAGACCCAGAGCACGATTATGGACAGTGCGTTTCTTATTCCGCGAATATCTATATTTATTGGACCCCTTTGGCTCATTAACACTCCATTTGCTCACAACTCCGCCCATACAATTTCATTTCACTGTGATAGGTGAACGACTGCTTTATTAAGTTGACATTACGTTATTTAATCGATCCGTACAATACTGGAACTGAACGTAATGATGCGCAGAATTAATTGAAATTTAACTCATGAACGTCAACCGTCACGGGCTACTGACGATATTGTTTGTTGTTCAAATTATTCCCGAAGGATACTGACCGTTGTGATGTGTATTTGATGCGTAAGTACACAGGTTACAATCAAGCATCATCATTGGAATGACAGTGGGTACGTCCTTATAAAAGAACTAGCTGCTCCCGCGACTACACCTGCGTCGATGTCAGAAATTTATCCCACAGGAACGTGCAAAAAAAACCCTTTGATCGTACTCTAACATCCGCTATCTTCCAGTGAATTTCACATCATTATCGATCCATCTGCTTCCGAGATTATCGGGAACAAACAGACAGAGGAACATTTTATTTGTGTTAAAAGTACCGATCTATGTATATACTTTCATATGCGTTTAGTTTTGTCATTACAAACAAACACTTACATTTTATTAATTTGCAGACATATAGATTACTCTGCAAAGAATTTACTCGACTGGAATGTCTTCCCAGAAACTGGGAACTCTAAATTATAAGTGCCTACATTAGTATTCGCGAAGAGAGCTCTCCCCTTCGAGAGGGCAAATGAAAAAGAATAAATAAAATCTTATCTGTATGAAGTGTTACCTTACACCGAGATCTTACTAAGAAATCAAAACGAACGAATAAAATGTTTATTTACAAACGAAGCTCTTGAAACGCCATCCATCATGTGCAGGTCCGGTCCGTACTAAGCTTTATATCACTGTAAATATTTTCTCGTGGAAGTTTTTATTACACGCATCAAGTACACACATTGGAGTTTATTAAGGGTATTAAGGATAATTTGATCAGTCGCCCGTGTGTAGTCGGCTTTACTACCGTTTTATTGGCCGAAGTGGGCACGTGTGCTCGATCTTAATCATAACTGGCGCCGGAGTTTGCGGAACAGATCTGTCTTAGCTTGACACACATAATGTGTTTCTACTTATGCTCCTTCTAAACGATCGGCAATTATTCACAGCTAACAATGATAAACATAAACACTGAATGTACAGTCAGAAACAACAGCAGCTGATCAGTGTGAATGTAAATGCAACAAATGCAGAGAATTGATCAATCATATTAGTCTGTATTTTGCTACTTCAATGCCAGTGGTGTACTTAACTACATTCAGATATAATGTTATTTATGAATATTATGAATATTGTATGAATATTGTATAATTTCGCAAAACAAATATTGAAAATTTATGAAAAACAATCAACCACGCTGACATACGGTTGAAATTTAAATTACATGTGTAGTGAAATATTAAAGTATGGATACGCTCCGCCGCGTCGTGAATAAAATATTGTCGTGTGGCTTTTGACATGATGCAGAATAAAAGTTCGAGGGATGGCGAGTCGAATCCCAGTCACTCATAATTTAGTGTATCATAAACTTTCATATTGTCTTCATAAAGCCGTGAATAATATAATCTATAAATAGCTTTATTGGGACGTTCAGATTTTACAGTCATGATTTTTGTCTGTGGGTGTAAGTAATTTACATAATGCATTTTTGGTTGATTGTTGGAGAGCTATGTCCACCAGTCGCTAATGTACGCTGATGATAGTGATGATTCATTTTAAAATCACTTAACACAATCAACCCTGTAAGTTCATTTAATTCCATTTAATGACTTTTTCAAGAAATAATCAATAATTCGGATTAAATGAATTTAGAGCGTTATACGGATGATTTTAATAATTATAATTCTATAAAATAAATTATTGTTACGCTCGCAAATCATATTTAACTAATATACAATCTTATACTAACCTGCAAATTGCAAATAGAAGAAAATTTGCATTTCGCGGACTGCCTTAGCGAATCCACCATAAGGAGGTATCGGTAACACAAGACATAATAATTGTTATTGATAAACATATTAACAAGTCATTTATATTTATTCTTGTTGGTATAATATTAAAATGAGTTGCCACATGTACTTTGGTATGCATTAACCGATTGTGTTCTGAGTAGAACAAAAAAATTAGTACTTACGTTTTAACGTACACAAAGGCTTTTAAATGTGTTTTGACCGAATATACTTGACTGAATTTTTTCTCCAATATTTTTTTAGTACATCGCTCTCATGTGGCAAATATTTAACATATCAAAAAACATCAGAATGTAAACAAAACTGACAAGGGACCATCCAGCATCTCTAAAAAAACACTTTCTGTGTATATGTAATGTCAAAAGTTTTGATAAAAGTTGACTTAAATAATTTAGTAGAGGACGGACTATGAGTACAATTTTGGAGAATCGTAGAAAATAATATTATACTTTTGATGAAGCTCCTAATAGACAGGTCATCTTCAAACATTGGCCCACTGAACTGAATATTTAATCATAATAAATTACTCCAAAAGGTTATATCTACGTGTTGCCTACATCAACCGTGCGTAAAAGGTAAAGGTCTAAGGTACAACGTGAACGTCATAATTCTGTAAAATTCATGACTGAGTTGACTCACGTCACGTACTAGAAAGGTTTTGATAGAAGAAAAGACAGAATAGGTATGCAGAAGTGAGTTCAAAAGTGAGTTTTGGAATAATGAAGATAAATTTGCAGAATAATCCAACTTGTCTGTTAAGGCTCCCACAGACCGGCGCGACGCGACTCGTGATTCGAACATTTTCCATTTTTTTTTTTTTTTTTCAGGATGGGAAATCATCAAATGACTTCTCCCGCTCTGGGCGGAGCGGGAGGGTGTGTCAGACTTTTACTGACTAAAACCCACCCGTGTTCCATCAGTTGCCCATGTGCCAGGGTCACGGTATCTCTTTCGAACAATCACGCGACCCCGGCAGGCATCGGTCCTAGTAGACCCCTACACTGCTGCTGACATCTCTTTGAGGCGCGCGTGGAACACTGCGCGCCGTCGACCCGAGCCTGGTCCTTACCGGGCGGCGAGCTACCCATTGCTCGCCACCCGCAAGCTCGCGCCTACGGTGGCCGGGAGTCCGCTATTGACTCCCGACGCCCGGGGTGTCTCCTCCTGCGGCGGCTAGGGACGTGAGGGCGCAGAGACTGCCACTCCCTCACGCGCCCCGCCTCCTCCTTCGCGAGCATTACTGCTTCGCAGAAGGAGGTGACGGCTTCCCATTCCCTCTCGCTCCGTACCATGGCTCGCACCAGGGCCGGACGCGAGAGGTCGCCGCCGCCGATCGCCTCCACGAGGACACGGCGGTGCTCTGCCCAGGCAGGGCACACCTCCACCGTATGCTCCACCGTGTCCTCCAGACGATCCTCGCAATGGAAACACCCGGACGTATCCTCCCGCTTTATCCTGAACAGGAACCCACCGAAGCACCCATGCCCGGTGAGAACCTGCGTCAGGCGGAAGGTGAGGACGCCGTGACGCCTCTCTATCCACTCCTCAAAGAGGGGACTTACCGCCGCAATAGTGGCGTGCCCAGCACTGGGTTGCGACAATCGTACCCGCCATGTCACCATGAGATCACACCGGAGCTCTGTCCGCCGTGCCGCGATTTGTCGCGGCAGCGGAGTTTCGCCCCGGCGTTTCGCCTCCTCGCGCCACTCCCACATGTGCGCGAGGACCTTTGCCTCTAGATCCCATGGCGGCACTCCGGCAAGGAGGCTCGCCGCCTCGCACGAGACCGTGCGGTATCCTCGGATTAACCGGATGGCCATGACCCTCTGGGCCGCAAACAACCGGCGCGCTGGGCGCAGCCTCAATGAGGGCGCCCACACTGGTGCCCCGTAGAGGGCCATGGACCGCACGATCCCCGTGTAGAGCCTCCGGCAGGAGGCGTTTGGACCCCCCAGATTGGGCAGGAGCCGCTTTAATGCAGCCCCAGCCCGCTCCAGTCTGGGAGCCAAACGTCGGAAATGCTCAACGAAGTTCCACCGGCTGTCGAGGACAAGTCCCAGGTACTTCATCGTCGTCTCGACGCCGATGTGAACCCCTCCTACCGTAAGTTGGGAACCCGCAGGTGGCGCGTTCCGAGGACCATGAAAACCCATGGCCTCGGACTTGTGCAATGCCACCTCGAGTCCCAATTGCCGGATCCTATCGACGATTGTCGCAACCCCGCGTGTCATTAATTCGGCCGCCGCCTCGTACGACCTCCCCTGTGCAAGGACCAGCGTGTCGTCAGCGTAGCAAACCACGCTGACGCCGCTAGGGAGGTCGGCGCGCAGCACCCAGTCGTAACCGATGTCCCACAGATGCGGCCCCAGGACCGATCCCTGTGGGACACCGCACGACATCTCTCGCCGGTTCCACTCTCCCTGGTGACCGGGGTAGATAACGGCCCTATCCGTCAGATAGGCCTCGACCACGCGACAGAGGTAGGTTGGCATTAGGGCATGCAAAAACCGGGTTGTTTATAAAAACCGTTTTATTCGGGTTTTTTGTTTACAAAACCGGTGAAACCGGTTAAATCGGGTTTTCCGGGTTTTTCGGGTTTTTTAATTTTTGTTAATTAAATGAGAAATATGTCTGTAAAGAAATGAAAATGCTGAAGTCTAATCAAAATTTGTATTTTTTACGGACTGAAATAAACTACAACTACTAACAAGAAATACAAAAAGGTTATTTTCTTTATACATAGCATAGAATAATAATCATAAAGCTTATTATTTAGGAAAATAACATATTCTTTAAAACTTAAGGTATCTAACATACACAATTAGGAACATTTGGTAGGTAGACAAAGGCCTAAAATTACAGAATATTAAATAACAATTTAACTGTCATAAAATACAAACTGGCAAAATCAACAGCTAAATCAAATTACTATTTTTTACTTTGATAAAATTACCATATATGACCATATATTTTTTACTTTGATAGGATACAAGTGCATCGAGGGAGTCATCATTTAGAGTACTACAGATTTATTAAACACTAGCTTCTGCCCGCGACTTCGTCCGCGTCAAATTTTTGCTCCCGTGACCCACCGCATCGAATTGCCTGCCAGTTTTCGTACATTTTTCATTGCTACTCCGCTTCCTTAGATTGTAGCGTAATGTTATATAACCTATAGCCTTTCTCAGTAAATAGGCTACCCAACACAATAGTTATTTGTTATACAAGAGTGCAAAGTTGCTTTTTAACCGCGTGTTCAATTTTGATGACCGAGCAAGCGAACGATTCTAAAATTGAATCACGAGCGCAGCGAGTGATTCAAAATTAGAATCCTGAGCGTTAGCGAGGGAATCAAAAGAGCATGAGGTGAAAAATCTTTGCACTCGAGTGCAACACGTAACTTTTCATTCCACCTCAGCGAGGAAATGACTAAATGCAAAAAAAAAACCTTTACAATCACAAGATAGGTACACTTTTATTTCAGTTTTCAGTTTATCGAATACGTACTCCATAGAGTGCTTGCTTTCTTGTTCTCGGATAATTCTATAAAATATGCCAGCAAAACGCTTTCTGAGAAAGTTTTGGCTCCTTTTGCTAGTAGCCACGTGATCAACATATCGTACTGTTTTAAATACTTCTCGCGTGATTGTTGAGGGAGAAAGCTCATTTGCGCATTATTAACAGTTTCAGTCAATTCTGTTGGCGTCAAGCAAACTTCCTCGTCGCTAGAATCACTCATTTTAGTTTTTTCACTTGTTTTCAAGTTTCTTGTTTTTAATATAAGGTTTAACAATGACGTGAAAAAATGCTGCGTAAAGAACCGCGTACAAAGCAAATTGAAAAAAGAACACCAAGAAGGTTCCGAGTTTGAGTTTTTAACAAATTAAAAAAAAGTTGTATGACTTATTCGGCACCATAGAGGTAGCAGTAAATAGGTTTAATGTTTTTTTTAATTCACAAACTTAGTGCACACGATGTTCTAAATTCAATTTACTTTATCCTCTAGAGAATAAAAACGGCTTTTCCACTCAGATATTGAAGATTAAAAATACTCTTTCCGAGATGGAGATTTTTTCAATTCGAATCAGTCGTTTCTGAGATTAGCGCGTTCAACCAAACAACCAAATAAACAAACTCTGCAGCTTTATAATATTAGTATACATAGTATAGATGCGACCTGCTGATAAAAAGGCTCTCTCTGATTCCACACTTGTTGGAGGTATAGATTCCAAAGCTTTATATACTTTTATTAAGTGCTCTCCCATTTTTCCTCCACCGTCGTAAAGTGCCATCTCCACCCTCATTTTAGTATCTAAATCAAGTTCTGTAGATGGGCTTGCACCAGAGGTCTGTTGTTTGAGCGTCTTCTTTATTTCTTGTCCGAGTTGGTCCTTGATGTTCCATGAAACATTTACTACTGCATATTCTAAGTTTTCCTGAGTTATAGTTGCCGTCGGTTTAGTAGTCGAAAAATGATTATTTATAATGGTAACCGAAAAAACCGAAAACTCCGGTTTTGATATCCGAAAAAACCCGATTTTCAAATCAGTCGGTTATCCGGTTTTTCCGGTTATCCGGGTATCCGGTTTGCATGCCCTAGTTGGCATCCGGTGATACCGGAGTGCCTCCCTAATGCAACTCCAGGGGAACATTTTCCATGATGTTTTCATAAAATTGCTCTACAAAATTTTTGTCACGCCTGACTGCGGGACCCTTTACATTCATAACTCCAGACGAAATTCCAACCCTTTAGGATCACGAACAAAACGCACATTGTAAAAAATACTCCCTCATTTTTTTGTAGGGAGCGCGAGACAAAGATGGCGTTCTGTTCAACAATGATTCTAAACACGTGTATTTTACTACCGTGGTCGGCGCCTGCAGTTAGCTTATTGCTATTGGTACACTGGCGGCACGACAAACCGTTCAAAATACCTGTTACATGAATCACTGTTATTGTCACTGTAAAATTGGTTACTTACTTAGGTACTTGACGTTTAATTTTGGTTGCACTGATAATGGGTTTGCTGGTCTTAAATAGGAATTGTTTAAATTCTAGAACAGGAATTGAAGTTAGAAATACTGTTTGTGTCGAGTAATATTGTTGAGTGCATTGTTTGTTATTTAACTACGGTGTCGTTTCCAGGAGCTATGGTAATTGCAGAACTTTGTCAGTTTATTTTTGTTTTTTTTTTTTGAAAAATCCTGAATGTCCTAAAAATAAAACTGAGACCCAACCCGGGCGGTAGATTACAGCCTACTTGGAGATAGCAGGCATGTTTCCCAGCAGGGAAAACATTATGGGTATGTCAAGAACTATTTTATATCGCTGTATTTTCTTTCCTATCCTAGCAAATTGCGGTTTATTTACCTTTGACCCATTGAGCTTGTTTAGTTTATCTGAATAAACAGCATTGGTATTAATACACTATAAATTGCACTTTCAATGTAATTGAAACCACAGGATGTATCCTATCACACCCATTGAGGAGCTTTTCTGAACTTGCCACGGAAACGTTAACGACAATCATGTTTTACACTTTATGACCCAGATATTAAAGCGCAAGTTAGAGTAACGGTGACCTAGAGTTGAGTAGCATTGACCTTACCAGTCATGATTACATTGAATGGACAGACTGTAGGGTTAAAAGCCGTTATTAGAGACGATTATGTTAATTTGCATCATAATCCAAGTGATAAATAAATAAACATCACATTTATGTAATTATAATGTCCTGTATAATGTAAATAACTACTGTTCCAACCTAGTTACTATACTGACATAGTACCGCGTTTAATATTATAGGGGTGAATATTTGATTAAATTAAATACTGGCTACGAGCCTACGAGCGTTCTACAGCTATTATTGGAACAAAAATCCATTTATTTTATGCCTTCCTTTAAAATAATTAGAATTTGAAGACTGAAATATGTATAAGGACTATATTAATTTAAGTTAGTGCGTTGTTCAATTAACTAAAGTTGTTTTAGTCGGTTTTTCTTTTAAAATTTAGTGTGGTACGTTTTAAGCTCCACAAGGGGGCGATTGCATGTCAGAACATCAAGTTTAGACGATGGAAACAAAACGATCACCCATAAAAACGCCGTCATACCCTTTTACTATTAGAATAAGACACCGATGCACTTATCAGCCACGGAGGATTGCCCAAAGAGGATAATTAATTACTTACCTACTTTATCCAACTAATATTATATGTTTGAGAGTTTGTATGTTTGCATGTTTGTGAATCAATCACGCAAAACCGGCTGAACGAATTTAGAAGAAATAGTTTACAATCTGGATTAACACAAAGGATACTTTTTACAAAATACAATATCTTCATTATAATTATCATTCCGATTGAGGATAAAGGATTGTTTATTTGTATTTTCATAATCAAACTACCGACCGATAAATAGTTCAAGGATATACTTGTGTTTATCAGACCGCCTGATAAGCAAATGGAAACACAGAAAATACCAAAGCTTCATTATGAAGTTGTAGCAAAGCTACATAGTTAAAAATGAGGTTAGATATATCATTTTAAACTGAAAACATAAACCATTTAAATGCCTTGCGAGATTTTTTAAACCACAACTATTTTCATAACATCTTTCTCACGTTTTGATTAAAAACGAGAAAAACTATTTACTTGCAAATTATTATTGCAGACTGTCTAGAGAGCTAATGAGAAAATGTACTCGAGTGAAATGAACCTTCAGCACACCGATAGTAAAAAAATAGTAACAAATACTCGTTAATTTTTCCTTTTACTTTGAAGAGGGACTCGAAGCTCGGGTCAGACAGTAGACACATTCATTTATCTGGTTCACTTAACATTTACATGTTAGACAGGTGACGGCCACTCCTCCCTACACTCCAATCTCCGATATATCGATTTTAACATTGTAATCGATTCTTTTGTATGAAGCAGATTCATTACGTATTGTTGCAGCTGACAAAATAGCAAATAGGTACATATATCATACTCCAAATTGATAGGTCACCGGCAAAGTCAATGGTAACATTAATAACAATATTATTGACAAAACGCTATGCAGTGTGCCTCGAAATACATCCGTGGAGTATTTTTTTGAAGGTTCAAAGAACTTTTTATAGTCTCCATGAATCCGTCAATCAATGCATTTCAGTTTTAACTGCTTTGTATAACGCACGTTCGCGGGCTCTCTTCAAGTTCAGGGCTGGCCTTAAACACGATAAGGGGCTCTTTAACACGACACTCTACTATACAGTTCTCTGCATGTTTTAACACTTTAAAATGTAGCAAGTAATTGGATAATTTCTCAACTATACTCTAGCTATAAGTGAAAGTGAGATATTTAAATTGGATTTAATAACTCAATATTTTTTTTTATTAAAAGAGAATACAGCGTTATAAAAAAGCAGCTGGAAAAATAATATAATGATATGCTAAAAAGTATAGTAACTATTTGCTACGCAATATAACTTTCGAATTATCTGTTACGCCAGCCCTATCTCGTGGGCACATAACTTTAAAAGGTATTGAAATGTCGTTATACTTTATGGCAGGATTTATATACCCAGATTACAGGGGTAGCACTCTCATTCCTTTAGGGTTCTGCGCTTTATGTGCGTCTCATTCATCTGCTTCATTTAAATGAGCTTACTCATAAGCATTGCAATTCAACTTATTAGACTCCGTTTAGATAGGTTCATGGCAGATGTAAGAACATGAATCATTGTGACACAGTTCTTAATTAGGCTTATTGTTGATCAAGAAATAAGGGTCAGTTACAATCTTAAGCACTAGTCTTTGAATTCTTCTCCAAACTGCCAAACAACCCTGACGATCGTTAAAAGTCGATAAACGAAAACTTTCTCTATAAGTTTTTATTTTACAAAAAAATTGAACGTTTTTCGGTGAAGAAAGTTACGAAAAGGATCTGTTGCGTGATAATCTTGCTATTTATCAATGTCTCTTTTACGTCCGTAGTAAACTTTATGGGAGCTCTGTGGCTCTATGGGTTATCTGTAGCGGACTTGATCATGATTTTGGCTAGTTTCTTTTTCAAAGTTCGCGCTCAGAAGTACTCGGGACGAACTGATACTACCTACCTATCTCAGGAATCGAGCCTTCTGCCCGTGTACGGGAACACTTGATTGTAGAAACAACAATGAATTCGCACATTTAAATGCCATGAACGTACTGAGTGTAGACAAAAGTTATTGTTCTGTCCTATCTAGGTTCACATGTGTTCCTAGAATAATCGAAATAAACCCTTTGTGAGTGGCGCGTTACTCATATCTTTTGACAGTCTACATCATTTTCCACGACGCATTTTATAGAAGTACGCTTTTGTAAGCGTTATTGAGCCTTCACTGCATTTTATCCTTTACATACATAATTAAAGACCATTGACTCAGAATATCGCATTAAACTGTATAAAGGCTTCTGCAGAAAGGTGCGACGCGACGCGGCGACGCGACATTTGTAGAACAATTTCGATAAAGTTTTCATAGAGACTGTTTTACGAGGATCGCGTCTCATCTATTTGTGGCCGCCATGTCAAATTATTTACTAATTGAGATACGTTTTTAATAAAATTTGTACCTACCTATATGCTTGCAATTAATGCAATTATTTACCCATTTACCTTAACCACAATCAACTCATTCGCTTAGCAAGCGTTGAACCTCTGAAATAATTATATTATAATTAAAGTGATTTTGCCTCAACACTGAAAATCATAATTTGATTTTATTTGATTCTAAAGTTTTTGAATCTCAAACTTCGTTGAGAAGTTTAGAACTTATAAATAATAGAATTATTATATTGGCCTTCAGCACTTCGTGTAAAATTTGCATGATTAAGATCTGTGATTAAGATCGTTGTTTTTATAATCATGTCGTTTTCTAAGACAGCTTCACTGGTTGGCGCCTGCCGTCTGTACATCAGCAACATAATGCGTTTACTGTTAGGTATGCATCAATCACAGGATACTGAGCCATAACGTCATTGAAATAAAGTAGGTATTTATTATCCTGATTGTATGGAACAGCGGTGAGTAATTGTGCTTAGTGGAGGATGTTCGCCAGACGTTACGTTGGTGCAGTCACGTGGTTGGCGGACATCTATTGTGCAGTGGACCCTAATTAAAATATCATTTAACTGGAATTAGTTTTGCGATTACTTGGAAAAATCTTTCCTGTCATACTACAAGAATTCGCGGTCAGGTAATTGGTACCTAAATGAAATAAAAGTATCCATATGCTTGTATATGTACCGTAGCATAATCAGCCTATAATGTTCCCACTGCTGGGACACAGGCCTCCTCTCGGTGAGAGAGAGCGGGTCGTAATAAACTACATGGGCCCAGTCCGGGTTGGTAGATTTCAAATGTCTTCGAATTTTTGGTTCTAAGATCGTGAGGTCTTAGAACCAAAAATTCGTATTTTCTTCCAGGTGTTTTCCTCCACCGCTTTTAGAGCAGTGTTAATGAAATAATTTACACAAAGTATACCGCCTATCTAGGTTTGAACCAACGACCAACAACTCGTAACTTGCCCGTTACCACTGGGCCACCATTGCTCTCATATAATATAATGGAATACATTTAAATGTCTTATAATGCAGAGGCAGCTGTCGCTCGTGACATGACATAAATCATGTGACTTATCCTCCTGCTCTTGACAGTGTAGGGAGTAAGGATCATTTGACATGAAAGCTTTTAATTAAGCTTCATTGTTCTAACTAACTGCGTATCAAGTGTAACGTAATCTTACTGGGAATTGTCATAGTTACGTGTCACCGTGACTTTTTTGAAGATGCTTTGTAATGTTGTTAAATATTAAGTTCTGCTTCCAATAAACTGTTCTAACATATCATAGAAGTTAATCTTCAGCCGAAAAACGTCCACTATTGAAAACACTCAAAGCCTCAAGCTCCACCACTTCTCCGGGTCCGTGCTTCCGTGCCTGCTGTGATTCCCGCGGCCTTCATCAGGCCATCGGTTCATCTTGTGGGAAGCCTTCTAAAAATACGTCTCCCGGTACACACTGGTTATTCCAGAACCTTTCGGCCCCATCGGTTATCTGTTCAGCAAGCAGTGTGCCTCGCCTGCTGCCACTTAATTTTGGTAATTCTTCGGGCTATGTTGGTTGCCACTTTCCATTCCATTATCCTTTGTGTGAATATCAGTTTTTTAATTAAAGTTTTCCAGTGAAGATTTTAGTATTTCTTATTAGGGATGTCCAGAACATCACTTTAACGTTAAAGCATGGGATAAAAACGTACCTAGGTACTTCATTCACAAAAGGCCACAGTATTCATTTTACATAAATAACACTACATTTCAACTTGAGCTTTCGCCAATACAAATCACTCTTCGTTTATATAATATCGTCAGTATAAAAAAGACGGTCCATACATTTTTTTTACATAATTTGCATTCATACAAACCACACCAGTGCAACAATGACGAAATAAAATTTACCGAAAGAGTTATGGTAACAGTAAATAATGTTAAAGTGACCATATGGTGGGATTTTGTTGACAGATTTGCAAAATTTATTTATTGTGAAATTTGCATACCCCATTTTAAACTACTGTAATAAAAATGTAAGTAATCATCGATTTTCACAATCGAATATTTGAAAGTATCGATATGTACGTGAGTCAACCCTCTACGATATGTGGGGAATAATAAATTGGGCTTGATATCGACACAATGCTATCATTACATAATAGACGCATATAAGAGAATCGAACGTCAAACACCTGTATCATTAATTTATAATTGATATCATGACTTATATTCACTTACTTACTGCCCCTGACTTAGGCCCCTTCATCACCTGTCACAACTTCAAGCCTGGCTGCGGAGTTTACAGTGTTCCGGACATTCATCACCCAGGCTCTTAACAGCATACAGCAACAGGTGGAGCTACTAGCTCGTAGTGTCGACCAAATTGAGATGCGGGGAAGGAGGAAGATCTTGCTGTTACATGGTGTTGATGAGGAGCAGAAGGAGGACACCGCCAAGGTGATTGCAGAGGTGATTTGTAATAAATTACAGTTAAGTGACTTCACGGTTGCGGACATCAGTCGATGTCACAGGATGGGACGAGCAGTTGCTAGTAAAACCAGGCCTATCCTGTTCAAGGTAGGCAGTCTTGCGGTCCGAGACAAGATTTGGTTTTCCAAAGCCAAATTAAAGTCAACAGGGGTCACTATGTCCGAGTTCCTGACAAAGGGGCGGCATGATGTGTTCCTGGCCGCGAGGGAACGATGTGGTGTCACCAAGAGCTGGACTAAGGCTGGCTGCGTGTATATCCTTGGTCCCAATGATACGCGGCATCGGGTTGAGTCCCTCTCTGAATTGGACAGGATTGCGCCGAATCCCAGTGAGCTCGAGCAGAGTGAACCAGAATCGGCTGCATCAGTACCGGCTGTGCCAGTCTCTGTCCCGGTCGTAGCTGCTGCGAAGACCGCAAGGTTGAAGCGTTCTGCTGCTTTGAAAAAGTGATGTTTTTGTGAATGTTTTCTTCAAAGTCCGGGTAATTTCGTGTTTTTTGTTTGTACCTTCCGTTTATTTATTTATCAAGCTTCGACAATTTTATAAATCTAAATCCTGACTTGACATTTTCTAAAACTGTCACACTAATATCGCAATGTTGACACTGTCAGTGTCAGTCATGTGTCAATCAACTCCCATGTCAATTCATAATAGTGCGTTCCGTTTTACAGAACGGTGTAATGGCAGAATGAGACTGGCATGTTTTGGATTTGTTGTCAAATGTTTTGTTTTTATTTACTTTTACTACTTGTTTTGTTATGTTTAGTTGCTATTTTTTTTTTTTGTTTTGCTACCCGGACTACATAAATATTTAATTCATCTATTATTAACGCCACCGGCAGGTGGACTTGATATTTGATCAACCTATAACAAGGTGTTTTTTTTGTTGTATGGTGTTTTATGTCTATATTATTTTATCATATTAGTTAATATTTATGTCTATTGATGAAAGCAGTGATAGTAATAGTTTTTTTTCTTTACCAAGTAGCGACGACAGTTTTGTGAGTGTTCCTTCTCTATCAGAGACTCTTACAGCGCAGTTTTCTGATGTTCCCAAGAATTTTAACGTTATACATATTAATGCTCAGAGCATTCCGGCTCATTTCCACGATATGTTGGCAAGCTTTGACTGTAAAAACATTCATGCTATTCTTATTTCCGAGTCATGGCTCAAACCTTGTCTCCCTTCAACTAGCTACTCTCTTCCTGGATTCCAGCTTATAAGAAACGACCGGTCAGTTGGTGCTGGTGGTGGTGTTGCTATTTATCTCCGTACATATATTCCCTTCTCAGTTATTAATGTGTCAGCGCAGCCACCTCCATCAAATGCTGGTGAACATCTCTTTCTTGAGGTTGAACTACACCATTCGAAATTGCTTCTTGGTGTCTACTACTGTCCCTCATTGCGTGTCAATTTCTTTTCATCTTTTGAAAATCTATTAGAAATGCTTATCCCTTCTTACAGTCAAAGTATAATCATGGGTGACTTTAATACTTGTCTTCTGAAAAAAGACCACCGCTCTTCTTCTCTGACTAATATTTCGGCTTCCAGTAACCTTTCCATTCTTCCGCTGAGTGCCACTCACCATTTTCCTAACTCTACTCCTTCACTTCTTGACTTGATCTTCGTTTCATCTTCTGATCGCGTCGCTAAGCATGGCCAATGCTCAGCTGATGCCTTCTCATATCATGACCTAATCTTTCTATCATACAAAATTCGCTCACCAAAGGCGAAAGCTAAAATTCTTATGCAACGTAATTTTGGTGGTATGAATGTTGACGATCTCTGCAAGGATGCCAATAATATAGACTGGTCTACTTTATTTGCTTCCACATCTGTCGATGAGCAAGTCAACATTTTTGCGACAAAACTTATTGAGCTTTATGATCATCACGCACCTATTCGAGCAGTAAAGGTTAAACATTTGCCGGCGCCGTGGCTCACAGACGAAATTAAAACAATAATGCATAAAAAAGTGACGGCAAAGTCTAAATTTAAGCGTAGACCGAATGATGCTAACAGGGAAAGCTATGTCAAAATCCGTACTCACTGCAATAAGGTGTGTAGGAATGCTAATCGCCATCACATTCATACGTCTGTCCAAAATGGGGACGCATCCAAAGTTTGGAAATTTCTTAGGACATTGGGGGTCGGTAAAACCCGACAAGAGACAATCCCAAAAGATTTAAACATTGATGCAATGAATAATCATTTTACTGCTTCGTCCGATTTTGATAGGACAATAAAATGTAATACACTGAATTATCTTTCTTCTCTTCCGACTCCCACTTTCTCTCCATTTCTTTTTGGTCAATTCTCCGCATGTGATGTTAAGAAGAGCATACTATCAATTACTTCCAATGCAGTGGGAAGTGACTGTATCAGTCGTAATATGTTAGTCCCTGTGCTGGATATAATCCTTCCCGTCATCTGTCATATCCTAAATTTTTCAGCATCTAGTGGTGTCTTTCCATGTTCATGGAAGGATGCTCAAATAATTCCTTTACCTAAAAAGCCTAATCCGTCATCCTTTTCTGAATATCGTCCAATATCTATCTTACCATTTCTATCCAAAGTCCTAGAACGATTAATCCACGATCAATTAAGCACTTTCCTCTCCAAAAATAATCTCCTCAACCCTTTCCAGTCTGGCTTCCGTCCTGGTCATAGCACCACCACAGCGCTTCTGAATATTACGGATGATATAAGGTCAGCCATGGAAAACGGTAATCTAACGGTCTTAGCTTTGCTTGATTTCAGCAATGCTTTTAATACCGTTGATTTCGATGTTTTACTTGGCATTCTATGCTCTCTTAATGTATCTCCATCAGTAATTGACTGGTTTCGTAGTTACCTCTTCGGTCGTCGGCAACGTATTTGCATCGGTGAGACTTTGTCTTCCTGGAGTAATACTTCTGCCGGTGTACCACAGGGTGGCGTTCTATCTCCATTACTTTTCGCAGTTTTTATTAACTCTATCTCCGACGAACTAATTTCTTCCTACCATCTTTATGCAGATGATTTACAAATATACTCTCGAGCTCCTCTTGGAAATCTGTCCGAGGCTATATTGGTGATTAATCGCGATCTAGCCCGGATATGCGGTTGGAGCAAGAGGTATGGACTTAAGGTCAACCCTATAAAGACGCAGGTTATTGTGGTTGGCAGTTCTAGGACTGTCTCAAGGATTGACTGGACGGCTCTTCCCCAGGTTACCTTTGACAATTCTATTATCCCTTTCAGCGAAAAAGTTAAAAACTTGGGGATTTTCATTGACAAAAACTTCACTTGGACTGCCCAGCTACAGGAAGTTAGCCGCAAGCTATTTGCATCCGCTGCATCTTTGAAGAGACTGCGTAATTTTCTGCCGACTGCCACCAAGATTGCGCTTGCACAATCACTTCTGTTACCCATCCTTGATTATGCTGATGCCAGCTATCTTGACCTTACCCAAGACCAACTCGATAAACTTGAGCGGCTTCAGAATGTTTGTATCAGGTTCATATTCGGTTTGCGCAAATATGACCATGTATCCGAATTTCGTGTGAAGCTCAAGTGGTTACCAATTCGCCTTCGCCGGAATGCCCATATTCTTTCCCTTTTATATAATGTCCTCTTTTCCCCTTACACCCCTCTCTATCTTAAGAATCGTTTCCAGTATCTTTGTGACTCCCACACAAAGTTGTTGAGGTCATCAGATAACTTAAAGCTTAAAATGCCAATGCATTCTACAACTTTCTTCGATAAATCCTTTTCAGTTCAGGCTGCTCGTTTGTGGAATGCATTGCCAATTCAAATAAAACGCGCGCAATCTTTACCTATATTTAAAAGACTCGTGAAGGAGCATTACTTGTTGTCGTGATCTTGTTTTCATACCTGTCATAGTCGTATTTTATTTTCTTAGCTTATATATTTAGTATGTATGTATATAAGTATTTATTAAACAGGATATATATAATTATATCTATGTATTTATTAAAATAAATTGTATCTGTATTTTACACCAGTGACAACCCCATTTTTATGTCCACGCAATCACTGTCCATACCAAGGTTGCCTGGAAGAGATCGCAGAAAGCGATAAGGCCGCCCATTGTATGTTTTTATTTTTGTTAAATATTCTTGTTGTAATGTATTTTCTGGTGTACAATAAAGCATATATAAATAAATAAATAAATAAATATATTATGAAGTGTAGCATAATATAATTAATGAGGTATATCCGTATATACTACTGTCCACACAATACCTAAAATGGGTTCATTTGGGTAGGTGATACCCTTATAAAGAAGTCAGTTTCATACGTGCAGCATTTTACCGCGTGTGCATTTCTTCAAGAACAATGATTCAGCACAAACCGCTATATTAAGTAAACATCTGTATATATAGAACTTCCGTAATATTAGTGAACTTTAAAATCATTGACTAATCTGAATCATATTAATACTCGTGAATCCAAATTCAAATACCTACAATATGTAAAACGTAATATTAATTATGAAGTAATCATCTCGACGAGGGCATCATGGTATTCTAAGAAATCAGTGCATTGGAGGAAAAAATATTCATTATAGTCATAACATAAGCGCATTTTGAACGATGCCAATTTGAAATAATTTACATGAAGGGAAAATCATGATTTCTTTGTAGGTTTAGGTGGCTACCTACTTACAAAGACAGGATTTTCGGATTGTTTTGGTAACTACGTATGTACCTGTCATTGAAATACATGATTTGTCCTGTAACATAAATGAATACACGTAAAGTTTATTTTTCCTACCTACCTACTAAAACGCTTTTTCAAATTAATTTTTGATAAATATTAATTTGAAAAAGACATAATTTAAACATTTGACTGCCTCGTTGTTCTAGTGGTAGCAAGCGCTACTGCTGAGCATGAGGTCCTGGGTTCGATTCCCAGGTCGGGCAAAGTGTTATTGGGATTTCCATCTGGAATTTCTCTGTAACAGCCCGGAGTCTGGATATTAGTGCCCGGTGGATGGCAATAGGCTCGCCCCCTATTACATGGGACTTAAACATAACTGGCGAAATGTGGGTGTACTATAGGTACACCTCTGCCTAACCCTTCGGGGAAACAAGGCGTGATGTTGTGTGTATATGTGTATGTGTATAATTTATAAAATTGTATAGATACTTCCATGTAATTAGGCACTAGCATACACTGAAGATTGTAAAAAAAAAAAACAATAAAAATTGCTTTGTTTTACAGAGGCCATTTCACCATTTTGTGTCACTCAAAAATGTCGATTTGTTGTAAGTAAATTAAGTGATTTTTTGCTATACATTGTTATTCTTAACAACAAAATATAACACTTTCTTCTTGTACCTATAATACACTCATCTTTTATGACGGGCACTAAAACCTCAATCACTAAAATTACATGTAACTTTGAATTACGTTAATATTATATTTCATGTCATATAAACGCATTAAAAATGATTTCATCTTTATTTTATCGTAAAAAGTACATTTGTTGCGTGTTTTATTGTAAGTCGTCTGTAAAGATAGAATAATATGTGTATGTAACAAATATGTACTTACTTAAGACTACGTACTTACTTGATTTTAACAAAATTACAAAAGATATGTACATCATAGGTGAACAACTCTCTACTCTAACGTTTCGAGAATAATTCTCTCTCTACAGTAACATATTATAGTCTTAAAGACCATTGAAAATGAATATTCCTCATCACACTTTGGTACAATATGAATTTAATTGCTTTATAAAAATATTTGACACTTCAACTCATTTGCGTGAATGAAATATACATAGAACCATCTTTCACAAATTGTTTAAGTTTAAAAGCATTACTCTTCAAGATTATGATCACGAATTAAAATTTGGCTAGGGCTTAAATTCTTAGCGCAAAGTGTAATAAAAATTAATAATATTAATTAGTAAAGTTTGCGCAACATGACATAACTACAGATTAAGGCCTTATCCACATAACGCGACTGTATAAGCGTGGCGCCGCTTTTGTTCGGATTTTGTTAAAATCTGCATAATTAATTCATCAACACGCTACGTAACTTCACAGTGAATAAATTAATTAAGTCTTATTTGCGAGAAGATTCTGTCACCCTATTGTATCACATAATAAGAGCTAAGTTATAACATTGTTACCTAAGCTCCGTCACCGTTATGACGTTGACGGTGGTGCACATAAGGTTGTTATTCAACGATTTAATTTAATTTTGATAGTTTATTTTGATCATTATAATTGGTAGATGACAGGAGCAAGATTAGCAGAATTATGATGACGATAAAGTTACGTTATGATTAAAATAATGTAATAAAACCTAATCCAAACTTATGGATTTGACATTATATGTAAGATAAAGTCGTGAAATATGTCGAGTGGGGTCTCAAATGAAAGCGCACTGAAAGAGAATATTGATAAATTAATCGAGAGTGTTCTTAGCTTCGTTTGATTCTACATTATAATAAGTATGTACCTATAAAAAGTATAAAATAAAAAATTAAATAAAAAAATTAAAAACCTCCGATACAAAAACCTAATTTCCCTTTAAAAAGTAAAAAATAATAAAAAAAAACTCAATCTTAAAGTACCTAAGTATGTATTAATATTTTTTTTAAAAATACGTCGCGTTGAGGGACCGCTCCGCGAGGGCAGACGTCGTTGACGGTCGTATCCAAAATGCAATATTTTGAAGCAATTTTATAAAAGTTTTCTTTTCTTATTTTTTTTTTAATTCATCTATGTTGCTTAATTAGGTAATAGACTATTTGTAATTAAATTGTTAGGTTTGGAGCGGTCCCCCAACGCACTTTAAGATTGAGTTTTTTTTTATTATTTTTTACTTTTTGATTACAAAATCATTGGAAAAGCTTTGTAGTCTTACTTGTCAAGATTACTTTTGTCGACTATGACTTTACCATCGAATATTTTTTACGATAACATTTAAACAACAATTCTAAAGTCAGTGTGCCATATTACCTTTTACATACATAACATGAAGATAAAAGGAGTGTGTAAGATATAATTTTCTAGGCTGATGGACACAGCTTTTCACATCAAACGAATGAAAATAGATTACTCTGTTCCCTGGGGTAGTCGGGTTCGGGATGTCGGGAAGATGTGGGATAGCGAAATCACAAGGCGCCGGGATGACGACGATAGTGAATCATGCGACCTCGTTAGCGACGCGACGCGCCGCACTCGTCGCGGCAAACTCAACCCTATCGTATCGATAACAATAACATCGATAGCTTGCACCGCACCACCGATGTTTATCTCGACAAAACTGCAAAGTACGTTGCAATAAATTAGTGTTGTGGCGTGACTGCCATGTAAATTGTAAAAAATCTTAATGTTAGATTTACGATACGTATAAACTGTACGCAATACCGTTGTAAAAGTTAACGTTTTATGAAAAATGCATTCATAAAACGCTATACTTATCGTAAAGTTGCGCGTAAATAATTCTAGACGTTTACAATTTTCTTTTATAGTATATTTTTCTAATATTAATACAATCATAATATATGTACGTACCTAATAAAGTTCGCCTTTAATATGCAATGTGAGCTAAAAGTTATAAAATTATTTTTAATATACATCAACCATGTAAGGTATGAAATACAAGTTTTATTAACTTTTTACATGATAAAATCGCAAAATACGAAATTTATCAGACATAGGTTTTACCTTACAGCATAAATGACACTAAACTTTGAAACTTAGTTAAAGTTTTCCGAACATTCTTCTTCGTAGCGTGTCTATGGCAAAAATAACACGAAAAATTTATGTTTTTCCGAATATTAAATAGTGAACTTGATCTACACGAAATACGTAAGTTCGTAGTCGATGCCAGCGACTTTGCTTGACTTTTTTATGCTTACATTAAGTATCTTCATAGTTATCAGTTTGAACAAAGAAAAGGGCGTGATATCCACTATCAGCTTGTGTGTACCGTAAGAGGATAGGTCCCAGTGATATCGCAAGGTGGAAGAAACATTACCGTAAAGTGATAGAAATTACAGCCATCTATACAAAGAAACAAATTGTATGTGCATTTGTAATGCCAAAATAACAGCTTTTTACTAAATGCACTTGAAAGTATATACGTTACTTAAATAATAGATAAACTATTTTTAGTTAGGTCCGGGTAATCTCCAAAACGGCTCGACCGATTTTGACAGGACTGTGATTGACATATCGCTGATGCTATGAGAAGTAATTAAGGCTACTTTTATGATAAAAAAACTATTAGGGTACCGCGCAAAAAAAAAACAAGACATCCACATCCGTACGGGCGGAGTCGCGGGCACAAGTTAGTCTCTACTAAAATTGAAACTACATATTGATATTTCCAATACTGACACGAGTGTCTTCAGTGTGTTCTCAGTCCACACAGCGCATTCCCTTCGTCTCTTATCATAACGGCACGCGATAGTAACCGGCGACTAACTGCCTTTCTACTGGGATTCTAAGCGATACCAACATACTTGAGTAGGTATGTTGATATCGATGAAATCACATCGATATCGAAGTGCTTAACAACTATTAAAGGGTTACGTGAAAAACTGCCTTTGAACAATTTTTCTTCCATAATCTTCTCGACTTTTCTCCAACTTATAATTCCGCGAAAATCTAAATATTTTTATTTACATTTCTTTTCAAATGTTTTTTAATATATCGTACCATTATAGGAACCTACGAAAAAAAACTGTCATTGAACAATCTTTTATCGCTTTTCTTTGAAATATTTCTCCACTTTTCACTAAACTAAAATTCCAAGAAAATTAAATATTTAGTTTTATATATTTTTTTGAACGCTGGTTAGTATAATGTGGTAGTATATAAATGACTGTAATATGTTATTTCACTGATCTACGTGTGTGGGCCCACCCAACAGTTTTGACAACACTGTCGGCGGGCGTCCAGCATATCAAATCTAAACCACATGTAAATACGTTTGCTATCTCTTACAAACTAAAGTTATAAGTAATAAATGCTATATTTGAATGGCTTAACTGCGTTGATAATGTGGTGTAATGGCTTGATCGGCGTTTACACGGGTAGTTAATTATAAGATATCACGTCGTTACAGACGTTTCTTAAAAGAGTGGGTCAAGTGCCTGTTGCTCTATGTTGTACTCTTGTACTGATTTATTATAGGCTTTCCCCATCTTCTTTAATGCCATAATTTACAAGGTATAAGCTTAGCAAGTTGCAAGTTAGCAGCCTTATCTTTTTTCATCTAAAAAAGAGACGATAACGTCCAAAGCTGTGATTATTAGCCTTACAGGTTATAAAAGTTTCAAAGGTATCTCTATAAAGAGGATTTATTTAACCGGCTTAAAAATAAACATTTACTTTCATTTATTTTTATTTAACCCCCCGGTAGAATTACAACCCAAAATTGGGAATGGTTATGTAAACATAATTCAACGTATAATATGAACAAGTCGGCCTCTTTTATCGAACGCAAAACCATAGAGATGGGATTTCCCAAATTTCCCGTGGGGACATAAAAAAGCGAGATAAAGAAAGCAGTTTTGAACACAAAAACGTCGTGGAACAGCTCGTAGTAAATAACATAACATACTTGATAAATAAATAAAATATACAATCTTGACACTTTTGCATCGAGGTGATATAGACGTGACTTTTAGAGGTTTGGCACATGGAAGTGATATGTATTAACTAAGGTACTAAAATTTGGCACCAGCTGTTAGCTTCGGTGACTCAAGGAGTATTAAGTAAAGCAGGAGTTATACAGGGTGGCAAAAACATCGCCGCGCAAACTGTAATCATGAATTAGATGAACCATGAGTAGAACCCCTAAATTAGAAACTTTTCGTCGGCTATCAATAAAATCGGCTTTTCATAGAAAAGTGCAATAGGTATTGCACTTTTCTATAACACAGCCGATTTTTTTGGTCTTTTTTCAAATAATCAGCGAAAAATTTCTAGCCCGGGTTCGGACATGAACTGAATCTTTGGAAAGAATGCACGTAGGAGTCCCAGCCACCCTGTATTATAGATATTATTCGCACACCGTACACCGTATCACAGTTACGGTACGCAAATAACAGCGTTATAATCATTATAATATCCTTAGATTAAAAATATGTACTTTAATAATGAAAATTATTATTTATTTATTTTCATTTCAAGTCACAAACATCAGTGTAGTAGCCCTGGCTCTTGTACTAGCAATTCCTGAATCACAACAGCCAGATGTCAAACTCCCCTGTCCACCTCCGTCTTTTATAATTTATTAAATCCAAGACTTAGAGAAATACCTACCTCAAAGGAACAAGGGCCTCAAAAAATGTAGTAGCTACCAGCAACTAGTAGTAATATATCGACGACGTCAATAAAACACAGCTATTAAACAACTATAATAATTATACGAACTATAAAAACATATCAACAGTAATTTATTTAATTGGTTACGAGGATTTACGGCCACTACGACTGTACGATCATAAGCTGATCATAGACAATTATCGAAATTGATGCGGCACACGCCAATACGTTTAATGAAGTCCCGAGTCCGAGTAAATCAATTTAATAATTGAGTACCTATACATATTATTTCCTTTAAAAATTAATACTTAAATTCTTGACTACAAAATCACATTAAATTTAATATGACGTATGCGTGGCTCTAGAGGACAATATTTTTTTATTCAACGTTGCCGTTTTGGGTATTAAATGAAAGGGTTTCATTAGCACATTTCATTTATGAAAATAATTAAATGAATTAATGAATTTTAACACATGTATGTGTAATTATATCGTGACTCAGAATTATTTACATAAAAAGAAAGTTAAAAAAAAAACAAAATCCTTATTGAAAAATCACGCTATACAAAAAGTATGAAATAAGAAAATATTGTCATCTGAAAGCCGCAGACGTATTCCACCTAAACAATACATTCTAACAGTAGTAAGCGATCACAAACTTAAAGGCAATAATGGCATACGATCATAACTATTTTTATTTTCATGTTTCATATTTTTTATGGATCGTGATTTTTCTGTAGTCGGGTTTTAGTTTTTGGATGACCATTCCTAAGGGTTTTCTAGCGTCACTCACGAAACCCTACCCATCAATCCAACTCACCTTCATTGTACACAAAGGTGTTGCATTTGTATAAATCACGCCAAATGTTACCTAATGCATGTCAGTGCAGTGACGATGACTGTACGAAATGTCAAATACGCATTCAATGCACGGCGGCCATTGGTTGATAGGTTTCCACATCAAGTCAGTGAACCACGTTAACCCGAATTGGGTGGCCGTCTGTGTGTATCGTCCAACATAATTAATCACGCTCATTGCCAACCAAGGGACGTTAATATGTCCAAGGACCACTCCAATTTATCACAATACCGTGACAAAGTCCACTGGACAATTAATGGTTAGGACTAAACTGCAGTTTGCCAACTTTGCGGACGTCTGTCTCGACTGAGATAGTTGTAAGCCCTTTATTGATGACAATCTCTTCTGGTAATCGAACGCTTGACTTGACAGCGAGTTTACTCATCGTGAGAAAGCTTTTTATCGAAACGTTTCAGTCTTATTAAATCTTTTTATTTTAAAGATTTTTATTTTAAAACATGGATAAAATTATTTGTAAAAGGCGTTTTTATAGACTTCAAAATTATGAATCAATTTCGAAAATTATTTTTATGGATATGCCTCAGGGGTAGTCCCATATAAATTTTAATAACTTTGCAAGGATAGTTTTTGCGGTATCTCGATAATCCGCTTTATGTATCATGATGACATTCTACTACTTCCTGTCACCGTATATAGCAAGTAGTGGTATACGAATTTGTGTGGAGTAGGTACCAAAACTAAGAGATGAAAAATAAAAACTTTTTCACAAAAGAGACAACCTCTAGAATCACTATAAAGTGAAAAATAATTTTAATTTCCGAAGTAACCGCGACTCAAACCCCGCCCCCCGACCCCCCTATCCATGTTCGGCAAGCAGATCCCTTGGGAGAAGCGAGCCAAATATCTAGGCGTGATCTTAGATCAGCATCTCTCCTTCTCTGAGCACATAAAGAAGGTCCGCTCGCGGGCCGCTTTCGCTCTCGGTAGGCTACACCCCATGCTCAATCCAAAGAGCAAAATGTCACTTCGGTGCAAAAAGCTCATTTATACCGCGTGCATAAGGCCAATTATGACCTATGCATGTGCAGTCTTTGCACACGCGAAACCCCACCACGTCCATAGGATGCAGACCCTCCAAAACCGTTTTCTCCGCAACGCCACAGGTTCGCCTTGGTACGTTCGGAATGCTAATCTCCACCTCGATCTTAAACTCCCGACTATCCATCAATTCATGAAACGCATCTCCAAGCGTTTCTTCGATAGGGCCGCAACCCACCGCAACCCTCTGGTTGTCGCGGCAGCCAACTACATCCCCTCCCGCATTAGTAAGACCCGCCGCCCGCAGCATATTCTAACCGATCCTGATGACCCCATTACCCTCCTCCAGGAGAGCAATAGGGCCACCAGTACCTTACTTAAACCGAAACGTCCGTCATACCGACCTCGCCGCCGAGGTCCGTCGTCGCGACACTCTCGACTAGCTAATAGTCCCCCCCGACCCTTGCATGAGCCAGCCCGCTTCGCTGAGCCCTTACTTAACGACCACCCAGATCCAGCCTATCCCTTGCTGATCCCCCCCACCAGTGACTCCCTAAGCCGAGGTCCGAACCACACAGGGGGTGCCCTTAGGTCTTAGTCGCTTAGTTTGTAGTTTTTCCTTTAGTTTGTAAGCCCCTGGCTGGAGGCCTTAGATTCGCGTCTAATGTCATACGCAGGGAAAGCCCGTTTAAGTAGTGAAAGCCTTTGGGCTAACTACGAGACGTCAGTGTCAAAAAAAAAAATAAAAACAAAAATCCGAAGTCTGACAAAAAAAAAACCGGCCAAGTGCGAGTCGGACTCGCGCACCGAGGGTTCCGTACAAACCTGTAGGTATTCTCGGTTTAAAAATATTTGTTTTTTTTTTAATTTTTATGTTTCAGTTGATTGAAAGTAAGGTAAATTGCGGTATACGATTTATGACGTTAAAAAAAAAACTACTCACTCGATCTCGTTCAAACCAATTTTCGGTGGTAGTTCACATGGTAATGTACATCATATATTTTTTTTGTTTTATCATTCTCTTATTTTAGAAGTTATGCGGGGAGGGACACACATTTTACCACTTTGGAAGTGTCTCTCGCGCAAACTATTCAGTTTAGAAAAAAATGATATTAGAAACCTCATTACCATTTTTGAAGACCTATTCATAGATACCCCACACGTATGGGTTTGTTGAAAAAAATCATTTTTGAGTTTCAGTTCTATGTATGGGGAACCCCAAAATTTATTGTTTTTTTTTTTATTTTAGTGTGAAAATCTTAATGCGGTTCACAGAATACATCTACTTACCAAGTTTCAACAGCATAGCTCTTATAGTTTCGGAAAAAAGTGGCTGTGATATACGGACGGACGGACAGACAGACAGACAGACATGACGAATCTATAAGGGTTCCGTTTTTTGCCATTTGGCAACGGAACCCTAAAAATACCGGACCAAAGACACCGGACTTCCGAAATCATAGGTATTTTCACTTTTCGGAAGTAGGTAGTATTTTTTTGTTTTTTTTCTAGAAAAAGGCTTTTATTGGAAATTGAATAGATTGGCAGCGTAGAATTTGGTACGACATAAGCTACGATGCTTGTCTATGAAGTGCAATCGTTAATATTGTCTGATCGTCCGGGAGTAACCCCTTGCCGGCGACCGGTAAAATTAGTTCCACACAAATTGACTTTCTTTGTTTAAATACTACACTCATGAGAATCGATGAAGATGTGACTAAACACAACTAAAATGGAAAATTCGTCACTGCATTTGCGTACCTCACCTATTTGTTACGAAGCAAGATAGTTTTTTTTTTTTTTTAAGATTTAATAGCCTATTTACCCAAACACGAATGATTGACTATGACAATAATTTTACTCATAAATACAGTCTTCTACAAAACAAACAAAAGCTACCTAATGACCTTTCTCTGAACCCACAGCACCGCTAACGCGCTAAAACGGTCAGGCAAAAAACAAACAACATCAACCAAAAAAAGTAGCCTGACCAGCCCTAATTGCGAAACGAAAATTGCAAATTCAATAGCCAAGCAATCATTCTGCAGTTACTATAAATGCAGTACATCATTTCTTGGCATTTGTATTGCAGCAACTAAGTACAGAACATTGTAAGTACGTTGAACACCTGTGCGATGGAGTAAACTCTACAAGCCGGCGGTCGCTCGCCACTAATATCTCACCGTTCGAGGTGGTTGTCGGTTTCACAACGACCTTGCTATTGCCATTTCAGTTTGCCGACCTCGCGCCATATGATACACGAATTTGCAAACGGTCATTGACTCATAAGTTTGTATAATAAGATCGTGTGTAACAAGACGACGACCTAATTCGTTATTGGCGGACTTTTGATCTCCGCTGGATGCGAGATTGTCGTGATTATGCTCTGAGGACACTGAATGATGTGGGAAACATTATATCAGGAGAATTATGTGATATATATTATGATACATATAAACCATGCTGTCTGCGGTTTCGGTTTTTCAAATAGTAGTCATTTAGTCGAAAATTACTATCTCAATTCTCGCATCAAGTGTCTTGCGGTATAATAAAAGTTGTCCCGAATGGCTCATTGAAGAACATGAAAAAGACCCATTTAAGAAAAAATATATTTAAATAAAAGTTTCAGCAGATGTAGAACTTAGTTATCTTGACTATAATTTTCTCGAAAATACCTGTTTCAAAAACGTATTTCTGTGAATTGCTCAAACGAACAATGGAATAAAGTTTGGCAACTTCTTTATGACGCATAAAGAATGTGGGAGATACGGTACGGCGTACATAGCCTTCAGTTAACCGTAAGATTAGTAAAAAAATATTTTGAGAAAGCTGCTGTAGTGAAGTGTTTGTTTTGATTCGCGGATGATTCATTCACTCTTATTGCTCTCAGTGTAACGAGAGAAGCGTATGCGCACTGCATGCTCCAGACTTTAGTTCAATGACTGACGCGACGTGCGATCATTAAATAGACACAATATAGGCTGCCAAGAATGCTGTTATAATAACAACGATACTATCCGTTAAACTTCAATGCAATCGTAAATTGTTCACAAAACTGACTAACGTCTGAACGATATCTCCTAACGAGTGGCATTAATAATATAGAGTTTTTACGTTCCAATGAGTCTCTCTACTGTTGTTCTTAGTTTCTGAGTAAAATAAAAATATTTCGGTAACTATGGGTTTACGATGCACTTTATCGTTGTTGTTAGAACCGTGCATATCGTGTGTAATTGTCTACGTGAAGTAAAGCATGCACTTAAACGTAGCAGGCTTAGGGTTGACTGACAGAAAATATTTCACAAGTTTTGTAAAATTGCACGAATTTTTGCTTCGACGTCGTAAAAGTTTTGGTGAGTCCTTGCCCTTTAATATAACAAAGAGTGGTATAACAAAGCCTAATATAAGCCAACTTGCAATAAAACGAAGCTTTTAATGGCCTGGACTTTCTCTGAAACACATAATTTTATAGTTTTTTCGAGGAAGCTTTTCAAGTACATCCAGCTTGTTTGTTGAAATATAAGATTATTCTTCTGCGACCATATTTATCACAATTTCAACAGGCAATTGCAACATGGCTTATTTATTCACCATCTCTATGGTGAAGCTGTCAGCCCTGCCGGTCGTGCTTCATTCCCGCGGCTGCCGGCGCCCTATTTGGCATCTCCCGATAAAGTGAAGCACCGGTGTGACGTGTTCGACTTCCAATCCTGTCGTAGCGCGTGACTTGCTACAGTTGCTACACTCTCCACTCTCCTACATTTGGAATTTTTCCACTAACCTAATAAGGAGTCCATATATCTATAGAATTGTTTGTTTACATGTCTTTCTTCGGCACTTTTGTGTTTCTATCAAGTGTGAGTAAGGTGTTAGCGTTTGTAAGGCATCTCCATAATAGCTTCAACTATACCGTTTGTTTATCCTTTACACGTAAGCAAATTGAGTGGATAGATCGCTTGCTGAAATATCTTATTGGTTGCGTGGAGTTCATTGTAAGTATGTGTTATTAAGACCTAAAGGAAGGCATGACTTATTTCTCATAACGCCAACAACTTTTAACACCAACTTTGTGCGAAAACTCATTGACATTTCATTTTAAAACCAAAGTTCGTTGTAACGTCAACAAAGCCGTTTACGAACTTTAGCAGCTTTAAGCTTATTTCGAAATTAATGTTAATTAAGAGGCCCTTAAGTTTCGCCATATTCTGTTAAATATTTTAGCGCCCACTTACATGGGAGGCTACTTCGCGAGGGCTCATGTAACTTCTGTTTTAGTATTCATTAGTTTAAATTTAGCTTACATTTGCACTTCGGACCGTTACGTAACTTTAACGTCATGCATAAATCTACCTTTCTCGGAATCAGCTTCAATCTAACTGAACTTATTTTAATTTTACACGAAGCAATTTCGCGCTAAGAGAAGCGTAGAAATCTCTGGCAAATAATGTTCTTTTATAAATCATAAATAACGTTTAAATATGGATTGCTTCAGGCCAGACATAACATGAGCTAATGAGGTTTTAATAAACTCTTTGTGTAAGTTGTCCAGTAAGTTACCATAAGAGTAAAAGCGAGCTTGCATTATACGCAGCTGTCCGTTGAATCACCGCGCTGGTAGTTGTTAGTACCGGGTTCAATCATAACGCGTATGTGGATAATAACGTTTATTATAATATTTATAAGATCAGGGAGTGTAGAAATGAAGTTATGTGGAAGTGAAATCGTGCGTGTGTTTCCATCAAATCAATAATAATATAATGCTGTACCTAAAAGGAGGGATTATCTAAAATGTGCATCGTATTGTGTCATTATACTGTATTTACTAAAGTGTTGATGCAGTTTATATGATCGAAGCCAACACTGTACTTTACTCCATTGAAATAAGAGTTACTTTGGCTGGTAATCTTGGATGCCACCCTACCCTTATATGTCTTGATTAATAATGTCATAAAATAACGTTTTTACGGCCTCCTATACCTATAAACAAGTACATATTCACCGGCACGTTCACGAAGATAATATTATATCAATTTCATAAATGTAACATAAGTGTAGTAGTAAAACTCCGAACGTTTCTTCAGGAACTCGTAAAACCAGTAAAAAGTGTCCATATAATGTTGGGCAATATCGCAAGTTTATAGCACGGGCAGCCGATATTAGTATTTACTTTGTGCCAATAACTGAAACTTCGTAGAGTTCAGCCGTTGGCTATTTGGCCGCTCTCAGCTTAGCCAGGGATTTTCACCTTGATATTGCTGAGAAACTTTCAACCTCACTGTTTACAAAAACAAACCACATTTACATAACTAATCTTGGTACACAACTCTCTTGAAAAGCTCTCTTGCGAATGTTTGGATAATATACACATTCGCAAACATGTATTGTGATTTTGAGTATAATGCGAGTTTTTAAAGTTTTGAATTTAATTAAATAACAACAAAAGATATTTGAGAAGTCAACTGTTGTCAAGATTTCACTCGAAACTTGTTCAAGAGTAAATGCATTTAGCCCAATGCTGCGACATTCAAGCCAGATTCTCGTTTACGTCAGAGGTCAGTTTCCTTTACGGTGCCTTACCCACTTGTGACTAATGGCACTCGATAGCATCACTTGCAGCACTCACCAATCACACGTCACGCCATTTCTGGTTGTTCTCACGCGCCTAACAAATTGCATGCGCAAGAGCATCCGCGGCTCAACGGGTTTATTCAAACGGCGTATCGCCGACGTCTCACGAGTACTCACGAGTGCATTAAACATTGTGCTGTCGCATGTCGCCCCCATTTACGACTTAGCGCACCAAACGAAGCTATAAAATGTTATGAAATTTGTTAATTAAAAATAGCATTTTGATTAGACTTTATACATTTTCTCATTCATCAAGGAGTTTAGAGGTTCATTCAATTAGTTTAAATTAACTATAGGTAAATTAAAATATTCAACGATGAAACATAGATTACTTTCATCAATTTATCTTAGCAACAAACGTAGGATAGTTGGTAAAGTTTTAGCAGAAAGTTTTTAGAAGAGGAAGACAAGTAACGATCCCAGTTAGCTTTTAGTTGGAGCGCTTTAAGTGAATGACTGTATAAAGCCTTTCTAGAAAGTTTACTTACGAAGGCACACCACTTGCGGATTACTTACTTTCGTTCAAGTGTCTTCGTTTCTAACTGATAATGGTTACTTTTAATTAGCTGTATCAAAAATAGTTCTAGTTTGAATTAACCTTACCTACCTATACAGCTACTGAAAACTAAAAGTAAATACGTAGCATCATTATATGTAGAAGCATTACTTTTCTTCTTATTAGACAAATTTGAAACATGCTTTGAATAAAATCAGAAGAAGATTTTATTGTGAATAATCTAGTATTTCATCTGGATTTTGGAATCAGTATTCAACATGTGTTTTGTATTTATGAAGATAATTAGGTCACGTTTAGTTTTCGTAGTTTTATAAGATCAGCATCACCACGCAAGCATTGTAATTATGTAAGTTTCATTATTTACAACATGCATTATACCTCGAAGTTGATAAAGTAATCGAAAGGTGTTCGATTTGTTTTATTACCAACACGATATTATCAGTTTATTAAAAGTATCATTTTTATGAACTGCATAACGATGCGCTTAAAAACCGATGTAACTGAATAGGGATAATTCTCAGCAGTACGCGTCAAGTTACTTAAGAATGCCTGTCAGTCACAGTTCGATGGAAACTCGATTGTAATCTGATTCCAATTGGGACCCTTCACGTGAATTGTCATTACTGGTACCTCGCACATCATGCTTTCTCACATGCTTTTGCAAACACACCGATAATATATCTTTACTAATTTTTTCTGCAATGCTTCTTGCATTGCAGAAAAAATGAGTGTCAGGTAAAAAAAAAACCATTGGTGTTTGCAGCTATGGATATGACGAGAATACTTAATGGAATCTCATTTGTTACTGAAGTACTAGTAGTAGTAGTAGTCCGAGTGGCAATTGCGTAAGACAGTCCAGTAAGAACGGCTTTCATTGCGTTAATTACGTTATTGAGCAGACATTTTTCGGACATTATGAAGTAATGGATTAGCAATATCCTTCAAAATGATTCAGATTGTGTTTGATAAGGTGAAATTAGAATGCATTTTTTATTTTAAGAATAGGTAGATCAAGCTGAACTTGATCGCCTCCATATCCAAGCAAAGAATTGGTTATTTAATATTTCCGGTGCACAAAATTTTAGTTTATACCAACATGTAGGATTCGTCCTACATGTTGGTATAAACTAAAATTTTGCGCGGAGCTTTCCGTTACCTTATGATAATGAAGACCCCTCAAAAGACAGTCTGTTGGCTACAAGCCAAACATCAGGTGTGAACAAAGCAAATCTCGAAACACATCCCAGAAATGTCCTGAGTGTTAACATACCGGAAAATCAAAAGAAAACATTATTATTCATTTAAAAAGACATGGTGGGTGTTTTAATACTTCCATTAAAGTGGTATTTGTAAAGCATTTTAGCTGGAAATATGGTTTAAAGTATATTTAAAGGACATGACATTGATCTGGTTTAAGTGCCAACAAAAGTTCATTGCCAGCCAGTCGAAAGGTAAAAAATAAAGATATTTACTTTAATAGGTAGATGAAGGCGTATATTATGTCGTACCCAAAAAAGTATCATTTAACACGTAACCACGCACGCACATAACAATACAGTATGCTTTATTTTTTGTATGCGTCAAGTTTTAGGCCAGTTAGAAAATCTGAATTTTATTCGAATCTAAAGATCACCACAAGCCTGTATCAGTGATATCTAAATTATTTATAAAAGCTCAGCTGTAAAAGTTTGGGCGGCTCGTCTAGACTTCAGTTAGCGCACCCTTTATATTCAATAATGTATAGACGTTAGGTCGTACAGAACATTTGAAAATATTTTTCGTAATCCAGAGAGGATTACGAAAAATATTTTCAACCAGAACCAATTGGATTATTTTGGTTAAAAAAGTTGAAATATCTAAAGAATAAACATAACATTTTTGGATTTAGAGAATTTGCATTTAAAGTAGTTACAATATTATTGTTTTGCTTGAAGTATCTCGATTATTTACCTTGAATCAAAGTATGAAATTAATGCTAGTAGGTACGCCTACTGCCACCTCTGCTCGGTGCAAATATCAATGACGATAAAGTTAACGAAATGTACCCACCTTATCAATCACTGATTGGATTATAAATAATTAAATCAGAAAACATTGCGAGTTCCTCATTAATGCCATCATTAAAAATTGTATTCATTCTTGCTGGTTGGTTTTTTCTATAATTTCTATTAAACTGTAATCAATGTATGAATGGACAATCTAGGCACCAATCACAAAGGAAATATTACCTTCAAGGAACATACATGTATCTTACTAGATATGATGTACCAAGAAGGGCAATTTATAGTTTACAATAGTAGTGCGGAACTATGCAATTACAGATTGTTAACATCGCCTACGGGTAACAGAATACCCCATGACTGGTTTGTACCTGCAGGGTAGATACGAGTTTAGCCCCTATTACCTCCCTACGGTATTTTTCTTTTATATAATAGGTACCTTTGATGACAAACAATGTTGTGTTTTGAAAATAGAATCTGAAAACTGCCTGAGGTTTCTAAATAACGACCGACAAGTGATAATATAAATTGATATAATATTATTAGCGGCATTTTCACTCACGTCAAGCAGTCTTTTGTTTTGTTAATTGTGACAGCTCAATTAATAAAGTTTCCACTAACTGTACAAAGGTAACCACAACTCTACATAATGAGTAAGCTCGTCTACTATAGTAAAATAGTCATAAAACTAACATGGTATGACCGCCATAACCGTCTGTCGTACCATCTTCAAGAGAGAGTGATACCACGAACTGTTTATTGAATAATTTATTAACAATAAAAGTTAAACAGTTAACCGTGACGTTTTGTAAGCGTCACGTCTTCATTGTTTTGCGAATATAAATAAAGTTGAACTTTAAAAGGACGACTGACTGACTGACCATGTCATGTCAATGCCCTAAACACCTGTCTGAAGTTTATGTCTCTTTTGAACGGAAACAACCGCCATCTTTGTGAATTATATGAAGTCGTTGACATCATCCAATCAAATTATATGAAACCGTCATATGTCATTCTTATTATACATAATTTTGAATTTATACCAAAAAATGTTACCATGATGCGTAATTACTAATCATTACATTTTCAGCCCATACAAGGTAAACAGGAAAATGCATTTCACGTAATAGAAATATTAATCATAATACGTAATATAGTTTCCAAACATAACGCCATGCGTCATCAAACCCAAACCATTCAGTCGTAACGACCACAGGAAAATAAGTATCTTAATTTTGATATGAATGAATTTGATGCACAAAAGCCGGAAAAGATATTAAAGAAACAACTCACCACCATTGTTTCACACATGATTCCATTCAATTTCATGTGTCACTGACGCTATTTGAATTTCAAATTCATCCCTCATTGTCCCCTAAACTCGAATTAGTATTTTGATTCGAGTTACCCCGTGCCACGTCATGAAACCAGCACATTATGTGACGCCAATGAATTCGACAAACGACGGGTTCAATGTGATTGGATGCATTCAATGTACGGGTTATTGCATCCGTCCATTCGTCGCGTCTAAATCGTCAACTTTTTAAATTACATATCACCACATTCAAAGAAATAATTACTAAAGAATGACCACGTGCTTTAGACGTATTGCACTTAAGTTAAAACATTTACTGTTCTTTGAAATCGATATTTAAATAAATTGACGCATAAGTACGACGCATTGGACGCATTCGTTTATTTCGACGCATACTTTTATAAAGTACTAGCTTTTGCCAGCGGCTCCGCCCGCGTGGAGGCCGGAAATATCCCGCGGGAACGTACTACCGGGATAAAAAGTAACCTATGTGTTAATCCAGGTTATAAACTACCTGTGTTCCAAATTTCATTCAAATCCGTTCAGTAGTTTTTGCGTGAAAGAGTAACAAACATCCACACATCCATACAACCATACATACAAATTTTCGCATTTATAATATTAGTAGGACATCCACAGGCTGCTTTCGATCTGAAACATTTTTCGAGGATTTCACGCCTGTCATCAATTTGTGCACTTTACTGTCCTCTACATTCATAAAATTATGCACAAATGGTCACCGATCTGAACCAAAATGAGCTCAACGTTGCACGTAAATTCAATTTTGGAACAACGTAAACTCATGCATTCGATGAGCTACGCATTCCATGTTCCCACCTTTTCATCACGGTAAAAGTTCAAATTGATAATTTCCTAGGGCCAAGAGTCACTTGCGTGTCTACTCTGATCTGATTAATAGGCTATTTTCAATACAATTTGATTTTTCTTTACTTTCTTCTCACTTCGTCTTCAATAAAACAAGTTGTTGAAAATCAAACATTCATTGAGTTAATAACGCCGCTACTAATATTAGCAGTCCATAACGCACAAACATTTCTCCGGCTGCAATAAAATACAGTTCAATTTTACTCCGCACTCCCTTCTGGGAAACGCCACGTTTTACGTTAGCAGGAAACGACCATCGATGCCAACAAAATAAGCAAGTTATTTAATTCGGCAGTTAATAATGCAATGTTATCTGCACATTAAGCATTTCGGTGAAAATGTATAATTTGGGATGAAAAATGTATTGCCTGGAGCTTTTTATTATCTTTCAGATGTAGCCACAGCATACATAATACCTAGATGCCATGAATATTGCTTTGGAAGTTAACTACAAAACGCAGCACCTATTTAACTAGACTATCTCCATCCCAGCTCTCTTGATACTAGCAAGATTTCCCAGATTTCCAACTATATTATAATCTATCTAACAATTTAGCACAAAAGGTGAACATACGCATTAGTAAGGTAGGTATAGCTACATAAGTATCAAGTTTATTACAATATGCATGTATATTTATATATAGTGCTCTATAAAGACGCGTGCATCGCTCTATTGTTGGAACTAGGAAGCGCTTTTAACTAAAATAACACATGAATACTCCCACGCTAGCGACAAATTGTTATCATTATTATCTAGCGAGCAGATGTTCGCCGATAAACGTGAGCCAAGTCTGTACGAAGTATACGTACGAAGTCAACTTGAACGGACGACCATTCAAGAATGTGTAGTTACATTTGCATTCATTCATCTCTGAACAAATTCCTACGCACGACGTAAATCGCAATCCGCGCTATGAATATTTATGTTCCTGCACCTTAGTGCGTTCTGCACTGTGTGAGGTATTGTGATGAAGCTTAGGTATTCGTGTTTATTATGAAGAATATTCCGTTCCCTGCATAAATCTTTAACACTTTAACGTCATAAACATGTTCGCATTTACTCAAACTCACCTAAGTTCGAAATCAATTTTCGTCCCCTTAAAACTTTAATTTACAAGCAGACAGACTCTGCATAAATTAAAACTAAAATACAAAACGGTAGTGGTGCGAGAAATTTATAATCATATCTAGTGGGGGACGCGGCTGGAGTGACAGCGGGTGTCAATCAATGGGGTGCAACGTGCGACGAGCCCGAGCCCCAGGCCGTCAGGGCGCAGTCACCCTCGCACCGCGGTTGATTAGCTCGCGATGACAACCACACACGATGCATTCCATAATCTATGGCCACTATGGCGCTGCGCCCGTTGTCTATGGTGCGCGATGATGGCCGCATGGTAATCACTATGGTAATTACCCCCGTATAATTTAATGGATATTGATGAAGTTTGAATTTATATTTTAATGAAGCTCATATTTTGCGGTGGCGTGGTGACATAATAATATCGACGTATGTTTATTAGTTAGGTACATAATTTTATAGTGAAATTGTTCATGCATGGTGGAATATATTATGTATGACCTTTCTATTATAAATCACTTCTTTACTAATACGAATGTACATGGGTCGTAGGTTAGTACCCAGGCAGGCGCTTTACATTGTATCAATTATTTCATCACCACTTCTCTCAAAGCGGTGAAGTAAATCATCGTGAGGAAACAGCCATGTCTTAGAACCAAAATTTTGAGGACATGTGACATCTACCAACCTGCACTGAGCCCGCATGTTAGATCACAGCCCGCTCCTTCTCTGAGAGAAAGCTTTGTCCCAGCAGTAGGAACATTATAGGCTGAATATACATTTATTCCTAGTGCATCCGTGAGTACAAACATAACTTACTAAAGCAAGATTTTAAGAAAAGCTCCCATTACAAATTAATGTAAAATCCCTAAACTCTCTCCTCCCTATGGCAGATGGTAACAACACGGATCAAAAGACGGCCCAACATAACGACACACATTATTCTAATCGACCTAAATAAAGATTTTTGACTTGTTTCCGCAACACTGAAGAAACTGGCACAGGTTGATGGCAGAGATTTGTTAATTAATTAGGGGACAAAATAGGCGTCGTCACGCAACGCACTTAGTGATTCAGGGTACTTAACTTACCTACCGTGTCCTACATTGAGGAATCTTCGGACCCCTACTTAGGGGTACTACGTACCGCTACTTTGATGACAGAGGTACCTACTCGGGTACGTTAAACATGCGATATAGTAATTAAGTACTACCGTTAATTATAATGTTTTAATCTTTGTTATTATTAATAATTACGAGTATTTACAAAATTGGGTCGTATTTTCATTAATAACTAGCACTTCACCCGCGACTTCGTCCGCGCGTTTATTGCTCATGTTACTCCGGAATAATGCAGCTTTCCATTGGTGAAAGAATTTTTTAAATCGGTTAAGAAGTTTTAGAATATATCCATTACAAACTATAAAATCTTTCCTCTTTATAATATTAGTGTATAAAAGCAATGATAATCGCATATTTAATTAATTAAATTTAACGCTAGTGCTATTTGAGGGAATAATTATAAATGTACAACATACTTGGCTTTAGGTACCTACATTTCAAAGAAATTATTTATTTGAAATGTACTTAGAGCCAAATATGGTGTGGCTTTGTAATATTGACGTGAAACTTTTTACCTATACCTGCACGTCAGTGTATGACATACCTAGTTACCTAATTGGGGCATTCTGACAGGCAAATTGAGCATCTATTACTACCTAATGAAAGCATTTTACCTGAAAAATCGTGCGTGCAATCATGTAGACACATTAGTGCTTCAATAAATTAATTTCTTTAAATTTTGACCGAGGATGTAACATAATGTAATAATGCTCTTTAAGGCGCTACAAAAATTCCATCGCACCAAAGGTTAGGCGTACAATTCCAAG
Organism: Aporophyla lueneburgensis; assembly: GCA_932294355.1. Classification (NCBI taxonomy): domain Eukaryota; kingdom Metazoa; phylum Arthropoda; class Insecta; order Lepidoptera; family Noctuidae; genus Aporophyla; species Aporophyla lueneburgensis. Next base: position 10,967,363 of record OW028744.1, read on the forward strand.
AATATTTGCCTTTAATATGTCTGCCATATTTTAGTTTAGCCAATATCCTTCCTTATCCTCTCAGCTGATGCTGAGAAGTATCATTCGAGAATGCAGGAACTACCTACTTACAAACTTGATCCAAGGTGTCATGGTTTTCATCGATCGTTATTAATAATTAACTTAAACATAAGCCTAGATTGATAAACCGAAAGGTGAAGGGCGTGGATAGTTAAAAACACTTAATTAAAAATGGGATTTTATCCCGTTGACCTGTGTCAATTACGGCCTGAATTCAGAAACAACGTAGAAATCAATAACCTCGGTTTGCTACAGGAAAACATAATGTTTTTATTTGTTGTTGATGCCAATTTTCAATAACAACTAAGGACAAAACTCATTTCGATAAAAAATACGTATTATAAGACTGAGCTTTTTTCCGCTATGGCGTTCTACTAATTTCTGATCGTTCCGAATAGCAACAATATTAACCTAGTTAATGGTTAAAATATTTGCATTGTTTTATGGGTGTCTTATGGCCATCGATGGCTACGTCATCGGGGACTAGGGGTGTACCTGCTGACCTGACACAGAAACGTGTAAATTATTGTGGCTGTCCATCTGATTTACGTGTTGCACTCTAGAAATTAAGGAAGTTGAAGCCACTTAAATTACGTTATAGGTACTACTATTGTTGTTTACTTCAGTTATAAAATAAGTAGTACAATATTAAGTATTGCACAACTAAATTATACGAAGTTAGAGTTTTAATCAAACAGTACCTTAGAATTTACTGAATCTTTCATGAAAAAAACTTGGTGAAAATTTAAACCTCTGTTAACAAAACTGGTAAACATATTACACACGCACGTCTGTACACAATATTCCTAGACTGTTTATATTATAATATATTTAAAAACCTTTTACTTACCTACAAATTTTACTTTGATACAAACTGTAGTCATAGTAGATAATACAGCCTTTCTATCTCCGAACATAAAAGGTACTATTGCCTTAATCTGAGTCAAATTGTTCAACTTGAAAGCAAGTTACTTAAGGACCTTTTCAAACACAGGTATATGTAAATAAACAGAGTCCCACAGAAGCGTTTAGGAGCTAACTTAGATAAGTTAAGGGAGTGAATAATAGACGGCAGATTGCTTTACAAAGTCTTTATTGTTAGTCGTAAAGTCGAGGGCATCCGCGGTTAAAACAAACTTTGCGCTCACCGCAAGCTGTGGACAAGAAGCCACGGTATTCTACTACTTATACACAATATTAGTTTGTTAGTTTACGAATATGTATTGGGAACTTCCTATTCAGAAACTTTGTACGGGAAAATTATTTATGTATACACTTAGTAGTACCTATGTACATGTTTTGCTAAGTCTTTATTCCATGGGCGATATCAGAAGATTTTTATGAACCCTCAAATTGAAGCACTTCCGAACGTGCGTGTCCAACACACCTGAAAATGAACACTACATAAGCGAGTGTCACGATAATGCATTGAGTCATTTCAGAGATAATCAAGCGTAGCAGACGAACTGACAGTTTGACGTTATCTTCAACGGTCTCACTACAAAACTTTGAATACCAACCTCCTATCCCTAAAAAACATACAAAGACAGTCAAAAGGGAAGTCTCCGAAAAAATACAAAGGGATTCGTTTAACCATCATTGTGAAGCCACGAGTGTGGTTTTAATTAAAAGTAAAAAAGAGGATGTTTGAGGAAGAAAATAAAGTTGGTTTAGGATTAATGAGGGTGTTTAAAAATGTAGATCACAAACTTTATATTCCGGGCCCGTTTGCTAAGTAATAATAGCTGAGGACCTCGTTACTAATTGCCGAAATAAAGCGGCTATGTTTCATTTACATTAATTCATAACGACACGACGTAGAATACTTGGATAACATTTTTCTTGTTCATGAACTGTTACTATTGTTACTTCATCAACCATCGGAACAGCTGTGGTTGGTACGATGCCATTATTTCCTGCTGAAGGATTGCTCGTAGACCTTCGGCATGGTACGTGATTAAGAGTTAAATATTCACCGCTCTTGCCAGATTGATTGAGGAATCGAGGGGTATGCGTTCAATTCTGAATCAATCATCTTGAACATAAAGGTTCTACTCTCTGAGCATATTTAGAACTGGAGAAATAGTGTTTTATGTGTAATAGGTAGATAGTTGTCTACATAAAGCATTGTTTAGTCTGATAATGTAACTAAATAGGCTCATAATCCCTAACTCTCCTTTTACGCTACCCACCGGAAAAGGGTGTCGTACTCTACGGCAAATAATTACAATTACATGTCCAGTTTGTAGGACAAGTTTAAGAGATAAATGTAGGACCTTTCGTCCGGCAGGGGGCGCTAATGGAGGCTTAATATCAGCTGTACTTTGGGGTTTCGCAATTCGGAAAGTAAAAGGAATCCTTAATGCGCTAAGTACACTGTAAATCCGTTTAGCCGTCTCGTGTATTTCACGTGAATATTATGATATACATAAGTAGGTTAAGTAGGTACCTAGTTGTGTATACGAATGTTATGTAATTATGTTTGTTTATTTCTGAATGAACGCCATTAAAAACCGTGGGTTTTACATAATTAATGCATGTGTTTTACCTATTACAATCAGTTAAAGCTTTCCGAATAATAGTTCACCGTTGCGTCCGTGTAGGTACCTAGTTTATTCCCTTTACAGTCTCCCAAGAGATATGCCCTAACAGACGTTGCACAGAGGGGGTTCGGGATTATTTCCACAGGTGACCACGGGGGTGGTTTTAGTGAGGTAAAAATTCCACACTCCCTGGTCTTATCCTTAAAGCTCTGGCGCCTGTTAAAGGTTTTCCCCCGAAAACAAAAAAAAGGTATGTGGATAAACAACGAAATATTGAACTGCCAAGTTTAAAGTCAAGCTTAAGGTGGATATCACCATAATACTAAAGGAGGAAAACTAAACGCATGACCTTACTTTAAATTACTAATAAAACAAACTACATCACAAACACAATACATATAAATATATTTAATTCAGCTTTTAATTATTTAAAATTGCGTTACATTGTATTTTATGATTCAGATGTAGTACGAGTAGGTATATTCGTAGACAGTAGGTAAATAAACTCACGAGTCACACATACGACTGAACCAGACTATAAAACATGGGACCTAATAGAACTACACCTCTGTCGAGCCTTTTTGAAATATTAAAAGTACACACAGTGGAGTACGGTACTTACCTAATGTTTACTAAGTGATTATTCTTACTTAAGAACTTTGATCGCCTTTTTAGGGTTCCGTTGCCAAATGGCAAAAAACGGAACCCTTATAGATTCGTCATGTCTGTCTGTCTGTCTGTCTGTCCGTGTATGTCACAGCCATTTTTTTCCGAAACTATAAGAGCTATGTTGTTGAAACTTGGTAAGTAGATGTATTCTGTAAACCGCATTAAAATTGTCACACAAAAATAGAAAAAAAAACAATAAATTTTGGGGTTCCCCATACATAGAACCGAAACTCAAAAAAAAATTTTTCATCGTACCCATACGTGTGGGGTATCTATGGATAGGTCTTTAAAAATGATAATGAGGTTTCTAATATCATTTTTTTCTAAACTGTATAGTTTGCGTGAGAGACACTCCCAAAGTGGTAAAATGTGTGTCCCCCCCCCCCCCTGTAACTTCTAAAATAAGAGACTGATAAAACTAAAAAAAATATATGATGTACATTGCTATATAAACTTCCAACGAAAATTGGTTTGAACAAGATCTAGTAAGTAGTTTTTTGTTTTATACGTCATAAATCGTAAACCGCAATTTACCTTTCATTCAATCAACTCAAATATAAAAATTTAAAAAATAGCATTTAATTTCATAAACACAAGCATTATGCATAAACCGTGAATACCTACAGGTTTGTACGGAACCCTCGGTACGCGAGTCCGACTCGCACTTGGCCGGTTTTTTGGTCTATCTACTGGTCGCAAGCGTTACTGCTGAACATGAGGTCCTGGATTCGATTCCCAGGTCGGGCAGTGTTATTGGGTTTTCTATCTGGAATTTCTGAGTAGCAACCAGAAGTCTGGATTTGTGCCCGTTTGATAGCAATAGGCTCGCTCCCGTTGATCCGTTGATTTAAACATAACGGGCGAAATATGGGTGTTGCATATCTGCCCAACCCTTCGGGAAATAAAGCGTAATGTTATGTATTCTTAAGAAAACATTAAGCTCACGTTCACAAGGACATAAAAATATTGCCGCAGGATTTTTTCACGTACTAGGCTTTCAACGCTCTGCTAGTGACCCATAGTTGAAAATACAAGTGTGTTTAAATGGGGTGCTGGGATGCATTCTGTTCGATTCTCAACGATCGGCTCAACACCTAGAGATGAAAATCCAGTGCAGTTGTTTATAAAATACGAGTTTATCTGTAAACTATCCTAAGACATGTAGGTACTTACCTAATTATTCACTTTTAATACACACTAATGTTTTATTATAATTTATTTCCAGAGGGGTTACCTGGAGACGTTTGGGTACCTGAAGAAGGGCAGGCCGGAGGTGGGCAACTTGCAGCTTATGGACAGCGAACAGGAGTATGAAGACGACTTCAGGATCGCCATCAGGACGTTACAAGTAAGAATATTGCCCATACAATATAATAGAATTAAAAGACAATGACTGACTGATTGATCAATCTTCAGTTAAGTTTTCTATACCTACCTAATAATTACGGCGTTTTTCATACTTCAAAGCGGTCTTACAACATTATTAAATCCTGAGATAAAAGTAATCTAGTGATTGAACAGTCGGGTCTTTGTAAGGTACACATGAGGTTGTACTAAGATCTTGTGAAGATTCTATTATTGGTCAAACTCATTCATGCACCACAAAACAAAATAACACTCGCCTCTGCATGAATAACAACCAAGAAAGCAAAACAACATCGATTTTGAATTACTTACAGTAAAAATTATGCTAGGTATCGCCTGACCCCCGTAACTGTGGAATTTCCCATTAGGTATTCTATATCTCGACTTGCCATGAAACCTGAACAAAATCTTAACAATCTACTTTACATGTTGTTATCATTATTTCAGCAATTCGGCGGTATACCAGAGACGGGCGTGATCGACGCAGCGACAGAAATGCTGATGAAGCAGAAGCGATGCGGCCGACCAGACAGGGAAGATGGTGACAATGAGCACAGGAGGAAGAAACGGTTTGCAGTGCAGGGGGAGAAGTGGAAGTACACCAACTTAACTTGGAGGTAAGAGTTATTAAATAATCTGGACTTGTGAGGCTCATTTCGAATATTACCTACACGCCGTGATCTTTAGGGGCAAGATTACCTACAGTTTCCGAAATTATGTGACTCGAAGTCATGATTGGGCTTTAAGATAATATAATACACAACTGTCAATGATGTTATGCCAAGCGAAATTGAAGAACACACGCAGTTTATTTTTGCTTTCGCTACATAAACATGAACTTTTCGGTGAATCTAGCATACTCGACAAGTGTCGAAAAACTAAACTGTCCCGGCTAAACAGTGAGTTATTATTTGCATGTAGCAAATAAAAATCCTTAAAAAAGTTTTCTATTGTAATTACGATCATCAAACTTAACATACGTAATTTTAAAATATCATTTGTTCACAATTTGCGTCCTGAAAGTCACAACAGTGTGCTAACAGCGCCATCTATCAATAACAAAAGTAACAAATTTAATACATAGCGCCATCTATTATCGAATAGCATAACAATAATTATCAGCGCCATCTATTTTTCATATCTCACACTAGTAAACAATCAAATAGTCGTTCAGTTTATGCTACTCAACACTAGATGACGGGACTAAGCTATCTGCTTGCAAAAAAAATAATGTTTACCCTTTACTGCAGTTGGGTAAAAGGATGATGCACAATTAAGTAAATTATAGCGAAAGAACAGCATAAGCTAATTTTAAATCAAATTGATTTAAGATAGTAAACTTATGATAATGCCCTACCCAGTTCATGTATGTGACTCAAACCCTATTTATATTTCATAAGTTTATGATGATGTCTTCAGAAACAGACTAACATTGGTTCAATAACATAATAAGTGTGCAAATTACAAAGAGATTTAAGACTAATGTCTTTGGCAAATTACGAGCAATAACGATATTAGAAAAAGAATAAGGTGGGACCTTAATGTTCCATTTTATGTCGAACAGTTCCGTGTACTATTTGCTTTAAGACCACATAAAATTGATGACAAATAATAGTTAAATCACAGACCTCGTAAAAGTTACGATGCTTTCCGCGTGGCTTAATTAAAAGAATATGTCCTTTTGACGCCTGACGACGACGGATATTTGGAGCTTCAAATAAACAGATAAACCTCTTAACTTTATCCTAAAATCACTCTGATTACGACATTTGTTATTGATATAAAGTAGATACAAGTACCACATTTAAGTATGACATTATGGGTACGAGGAGAAAATATTTATTCGTAGGTAGGTACATTGTACAATATGCTTACGATATGGTGATATTTTTATAATGGGGAATAGGTAATTTATTGTAAAGGTAGCATGGCAACAGTATTTTCATGGACTCGGGAACAGACTAATAAGGTGTGGCACGGTAACGTCTGACTAGTACCTCGGTATCGGTAGGTAGGTACTTACCTGAAATACCTACGTTCTGCAATACAACTAAGTAGTAAGTACTTAAGTAGGTGTTTTTGCAGAAGTCTAATTGTAGCATATTGGTTATTTCTTGCGACTGATCTTGCATACCTGTAGATTATAGGCGGTGCAATTTAACCTAAAGTAGCTTTCAAATTCCTTGCAGCACTTCCCAAATTCTTTTTCGTTATGTATTTCTGTTTTGTGCAAATAGTCCTGTTAGGTACATTTTTAGTTCATAATACCTTAAATTCTTAGTGTCCTCAACATACTTAATAAATAACTAACTTCTGCACGCGGGTTCAACCGCATGGATATCAGAAAATAACCCACGGAAACTTACTAAGTACCGAAATTAAAAGTAATATGTGTTAATCCTGGTTATAAGCTATCTGTGTGCCAAATTTTATGTAAGTAAATCCGTTCAGCCGTTTAAGTGTCAATCTGGAACATTCATCGATCCAGAAAAACAAGCAAACGTACTTAAGTACAAAGATTCTGCATCAGAGTCGGGGAACACCTCCTAGCAATATTTTTTTTTTAATATTCAATGTATCGGTATCATAGTGCCTACCTACTTAAATATTACTAGAGATACCATTAGTATTATAGAGCCCGAGGCCCAACGGGCCCTGGGCTCCGAAAGGATGCAACCGGAATATCGCAAAGACGATGATGATGACCATAAGTATTATAGAAGGAAAAATACATAATTACTATATCAAATGAAACGTTTTCCCTTCCAATAGGTACTAGACGATTCTTTCAATGCTCTGACTTGCAAGTACCGATATCCTTGCCTTGCTCCATTGAATACTTTTGCCAACTGTGTTTCAAGAGCTCACCTGATCTTATGCTGGCTGTGCATGTCCAATATGGTCCATTTGGACCAAGACTTTGGCCGAATGCCCATAAGTTTTACAACCTTACTAGACACGTTACATGCGTAGGTACTCGATTTACAATTGACATGCATACCTTGTTGTCCTGCTTATATACCTGCGGAAGGAAATAGAACACCACCTATGTACCTAATAACGCCTCACTGTAGGTAGAGTGACATATTCAAGAAAAATCGATAGCGGGACATTTATATAAACGTGTTATGTTCGTGCCGCCTTTACGTTGCCCACTAGGCTATAGCTTGCAGAGTTTATTCAACTTGCCATCCCTGGAGTGAAAAGCCCGAGTTGCTCGTTCGCTGTTTGAAGTGGAAACAACCGCGGAACACGCGGATAATTTGAAAAGTTCACAATCACCTGCACAGACCGCGGCTTCAACACAATTTCCTGTCGAATTAATGGTCTGTCAATATTGTAGTCCTCCATTACAACTTGTTGTGCAAACAAGCAATAAAACTAGCAGCGCCATCTCGCGGTGGGTTTACGAGATACCGGCGCCGGCGGTTTCAGCACAGACAGTGCCTCCCTGAGACCCACGTCACGGGATTATTTGTCTAAAAATACAAATCGGTCTCATGAGGTATTTCTGGAATCTAACCGTTATATTTTAACATTGAGTGTGCGATATAATAAGAAAACACCTCCACCTGTAGACGATTTGACGTGGGTTTGACTTGATTTTTCTTAGAAACCTACCTAATTCTAGATATTTTATGAAAAAATATTCGTGTCGTTCATTGCTGTAGGTGTCTTTTGTTATTATTTTCTATGGAAGTTTCTAATAGACTAGTTGGTTGGATTTGGATACGGCAGTTATCTTTTCGTACATTTGTTTTCTTTTTCTATGTTACTTAATGTCTATCATTAATAATTTTCATTACATACAAATAAGAAAAATACTGACTTACATAAGTAGGTAAATATGCACCTAGATAATTATTACATAAACTTCGTGTTCACCGCAGCGTAAAGTAATTGCTTTAGCACAACTGGAGTTAGTTAATGCAATGGATACAATGAAACGTAAACAAACGTCGTTATGTTTTAGACGTCCGATAACGATAGAGTTATTACATGGAAATAACGGTATTGTTTTCGCAATGTCGCTGACAGGGAAGTGACAGGCGCATTTCGCCTCCCGCCGCGTGGGGCGCTGTCATCGCCACTCAGCTCAACACTAGGAATAATATTATTATTTTATGAAATTCATACTACCTATGTAATGTAAAGCTTATTGTTTAAACGGGTAGAAATATTTAGTTGCCATTCCAATATTGCGAGTTTTATTCTAGAAGTAAAACTTGAAACAAGTTGAACACGGAATAGGTACAATGTGTTTGAATAAAATAGAGGAACTCGATAGTCGTCTTGTTTTTAATTGACGTGGCGAAGTTGGCGACGGATAACGTTTTCGCATTCAACATTCCTATTTATTTTGCTTCCTGATTTTCATTTCAAAATATTTTATTTTTCGGAACTAAGAAGTTTCAGAATTGATTATTCCATCGACTGAAACGACTGTCAGTCATGTCAAAGCTTTAACAGCTTTTATTTAAATACTATTTTGATCAAGCTCAAGCTCTAGTTCTAATATCAATATCAAAGCTTGAAAATGGTTACTAGACTAATTGTAAGTTGCACACTTGCCTGTACCTATCTATGCAGATTATATCCAAAAGAATCCTTTTAAAAGAAAAACTTACGATTGAAAATGCACCAGCCATTATGAACTTAGTCATGGATTAGCCTGTAGGTACCTATCTATGCAGATTATATCCAAAAGAATGCTTCTAAAAGAAAAACTGACGATTGAAAATGCACCAGCCATTATGAACTTAGTCATGAATTAGTTACGATGTTCATGAAATAACCGCTATCCTGCAAGTTGACCACTTATTGACGAGTTTTCAATATGTGGTCAACTAGCAGAATAACGGTCACGATCAAATGTCACGATGACGATGTCAAATGTCACGATGACGAGCATACAAAGTGTGACGAAATAAAGGTCGCTTGAATGTCCTACCTTTGTAACTCATATGGTCATTTTCATGAAGCATGAAAATGACGTTTTCATTTTGCAGGAAGTTTTCATGCACGTGGTTACGTGGATCAATCTCCTGAAATGAATGGCCAGCATTAATGGTAAAAAATGGGTAAAGCGAAGAAAACCTTATAGTGAGGGGTCAAATTTCGACCTAGTAATGTTGACTTTGTAAACTATTTGGAGTACGGAAGCATAGGTAAAACAACACCCTCACCAAATCAGTCTTTGTGTAGGTGTACCTTGCGCATTTCCCATAACTTTTATAGAAAACTGTTATTCTTCACCGATAAAATAGATGAGGACTATGACGAGCCATTATTAATTGTAGTGACGTAGTCAGTGACCCGCCCCCTTCGTCCTCGGCCCCCGACCCCCCACACCGCCGACCGCGCCCCGCAGGCACCCCGTGGCCACGCGAAGTAGGTCGACATTTCAATATTGAAGGCATTTCACAATTTCTATTGCTCTTTATTGCGACTGTACGGTGTAATAAAGAGCTTATTATGCGTATATTGAATGTAGTAAACCGACGTGGAATCTGTGAATCATTTTATTAAAATTATGCTAAAATTTTACTTGGACAGAACATCAAGAAATCGACAGGAAACTGGGTAGCTTCCTTCTAGTGTAGATTTTGTCACGTGCAAGTTCTGCTCGCAAAGGTAACAACACTACCTGTCCAATATTATAATGCTAGCAAAACACGAGTGTAAAAGTGCTTTAAAAGTATCTAGTAACATTTTCTAAACTCCTACTGGACAGGAGAACCTCGTAAAATTTAATAAGGCGTGAATTTTCGCCCGCCCGTATTTAGAAGTGTATGAACGTAAGTGTATAATAACATCTTAGTACGTGCACGCCACCTGGCGAGAATAATAATGTTATCCTTTGTAGAAGTTACACACATACAAATAAATTTATCAAAAGTTAATATTATTTTGTCCTAAAAGTTTAATGTAAAAGTAAAATAAATTAAGGAGTGAAATTTAAAAGAATTTATGTACCCCTGGTGGGACTCGAACCCACAATCCCCGGCTTAGGAGGCCGATGCCTTATCCATTAGGCCACAGGGGCTTGATATCAAACACTGAAATTATTAATTATTTCACAATCAGTATATAGCTGTTTATCACTTCACGCTTGTTTCCAATAAAATTATAGAGTAATCAAAATTGAAAATTATTGAATTAAAACCTCAAGAAAGCATATTCAAATTTTTATAGCTCGTTTTCACTTCGGCTGATCAAAGTTATCATGTAAGTATGTATGTTAGCTATCATTTAGTTAGGGTGAAGACCTCAGGTATTTTAACAGAAAAATAAAATAGTTACTAATACAATTTGCAAAATAAAAGGGTTATAAGAATATAATAAATTAAATATTTCCATAATTTTAACATTACTTGATTATTTATTTTAAAAATATTTACAAAAAAAAAACTGAATAACTAAAATAACTAATTCACAATCAAGTCCAAAAAGTTGTCCCGCCCGAACAGGGACTTGAACCCTGGACCCTTGGATTAAAAGTCCAATGCTCTACCGACTGAGCTATCCGGGCTCGTACAAGAATAGCCGAAATTACGCACCGCGTTCAAAGCGACAGAGTTTTGTCCTTATGACACAAATTATATATATTAAAATTATTATCTACGAAGATCATGATCATGTGGTTTTTTATGATATTTTCATAGTGATGAGATACCTTATCAAACATTCATGGAATTCTGTTATAAGATGTTCATAAAATGGAATCAACAACTTAGATAAGTACCTACTTACGTACCAAGGTGTTATTCATGTAGCTTTCTTCCGCCCTACATATTTGATACAGGAATATTTTTATGATGAAACTCGAGGCAATGATATCCAAATGAAACTGCAATCAGAGTTTTAAGGAAAAGTCTATGCCTTATTGTTCTAGGAGATTCCCGATGATAAAAGACTGATTCACTCTACACGTGCGTAGCGTTCCAGAACTGAGGTAGGCGTGATTCATAAATAAGACGTCACGACGTCCTGTATCATCTAATCTCTAACAAAAGACATGCCAGAGTATTTTTAGAGGCACGATGCATAACATGTACTACCTATGCATGTGAGGTACCTAATACCTACGAGCACTACCTACGCAGATTCACACATTTGTCAGTACCATTGGTACCGAATTCAGTAGCTTATACCATACCTGCCTAAGTAGAGATAGCTACATATAGATACCTGATAGGCAACTGCATAGTGCCTTAATGTAATTATTGTACATACCTATCCATATATATTGCCATGTAGGTATGCCCAATCCATATCCAACAGGTCGGCCGGTGTTCACATGACATCGTAATGCGATTAAATTTACACTATCGATGTTAAAGCTATGGTACCTACTGTGTCTTTTGATTTTCTCTATTACGTTCACTTAGTACCATCAGGACTAAAATCAGCGTAGGTGTTGGCTGTATGGAGCAGGGTTATGGCCCAAGTATAGCTTCAATCTGTATTAGTTTTTTTTAGGTATCTAGATGTTTCTTTTCTTTTCCACCAGCCAGAAAAGATGTTAACCCAAAGGTGTAGTGGGATTAGTGTGACTTCTGTAAAATACGAGTAGAAAATAAAAACATTATCAATCGGGTTCTAGAAACAGCGAGTTCTACTGCGCAGTTTTCCTCTCTAAAGAAAAACTTCTAAAGACACATTGTTTATTGAAATATAATATTTCTTGTTTACCCTTCCACTGTGTCCTCGTTTCTCCGTACCTAGCTAGATTTTCAACAATATCTCATATCACAGTTTTCATTATTAAAGGTAATGATTCTAGAAAGGCGCAGTTAATTTTACCCACTGAGATAGCGTCTAGTTCTCTGAATAGGGGAATAAAGTGCTAGCTATTCTACTATGTAAGAACCAACGGTACCTATATGCTCGGTACGTACGGTTTGGTTGCTGTTGCTAGGGTCTATTTTACAAAATTGTATTGCATAGAGTCACTCTTTATGAGGTGGCTAGAAATTACCTGGGTGAACAAATGTTATTCTTATTGTGTGCTAAGTCGAGATGAAGAACATTATTTCTTCATCATTCTCAACCCTTGTTGTTTGGAATTAGAATCTGAATCCTAACTCTTTCTATACGCGAGCAGGGTAAAAATCATCACTTACTGCTTTCTGTCTCACTCCCAAATGTGAAAATATGAATAAAATCACGACAAAGAAAATCTTAGTATGCACAATTGCACAGTGAAAATCGTCACAGTCTGTCTCCAAAATGGTGGTATGCGACTGTATTTTCTTATGAACTTCGAACACCGGGTACCGCTTATACAAAAAACCCTGAAAGTACAAAAGAATTTCCCTGAAACACCAGATACATCTTACACTTACAAACAGACGGCGGTAGCCTGATATTCCTGCACCACACTATCCGTAGGTAAGTATTGTCCCGCTACGAGTCGTCGCCGGTATATTTGCCGCGATGACGTCACTGTGGCCGCAATCAGCTTTTCTTCGAACCTGAAGGGTTCAAGTTACTACTAGCAGTAACGAAGTGATTAACTCCGTTACTGCCCACACAGATCCATTTGCTTTTTCTATTACTTGTCGTAGTTCTTACAGCGGTGTCTGGTTTTTGTATTAGGTACAGAAATGCTTTTCTTATGTCACTTTTATGTAGTTTTGGTTTTCAAAGTTTTATGAATGTTCTAGGGAATGTAGAGTTTCTTTTAGACTATGAAACGTCTTTCTTAGCTATAGAGGATATAGTGTGGGCTGACTACCTACATCAAGGAATCGATGGCTTAAACTTATACTGATTCCTAAGTTAATTGCTTTAAGAACAGAAAGGTTTGATATCACCTTTGAACTTTAAAGTCTCCATTTTCATTAAAGTCCCGTGCTGCGATATATCCTGACTCTAAGCACAAATTGAGATATGTTAGACATGAGGTTGTTTCACAGGACGATATAAATCAGGTTCAATCACGGCCGAGCTCGTTCAAACGCCACGTTTGGAGACCTCCGTACGAGTGGCTCGTAAATCCTGGACTGGAAAACAATCCGTGCCTCGGCCAAGTATCCGGTGGGTCTGAAATTCCAATTAAGGGAAGCTCTAGACGAGTTCGCAGGTCGGCTGCACGCGGGCGATCACTCACTTGCACTTTTAATTAATTTATTTATCGAGTTCGCGAATCGACGGCGCAACTCGCGCCGACGCCCCGCCCCGCCGCCGCCTATATAACCCGACGAGGACCGGCGACGTCCGTCAGTTTTCTCAGGGACGCCACGGGTGCCGGTCGCACTCACCCGGGAAAATGTGCCGGAAGGACGAGGGATACTTTAAATTTTTAAAGTGGGTAGTCGAAATGTAAGGAGGGTGGCGCGGCGCGGTCGCGAGTAGGGCTCGGTCGACGAGGGCGACGGTCGGCGGCGCGACCTTGAGGTGAGTGATGCACGCGCGGGCGAGCGAGTCGATAGGCACGGCGCGCCGCCCGCCCGCCCACGCGCCTGCACTACAGCTGTTTCACTTGATAACGTGGCGTTTTGTCACTTTTTCTTGTATTTTGACGCAGTTTTCATCACTTCGAAGCGTTTCGAGCACCAAACGCAACAGAAAGTTGGCCGTGGATCGAGGTTCCAGGAAATACTCAAGAACGTTAACAAACTTTTCAATTAAACTTAATTCAAACTTGTTAAGTTGTCTTTTTGCAGGAAATGACCATAGACAGAATCTGTAATAATCACGGTTGTTTGAATAGAACGTTGCATAAGTTTTGTCTGTTATAATCGGTATTTGAGTTTATAAATAACTTCAATCGATTAAGATCCATCGGTAAAACGAACAAGTATTTCACGATAAACTTCTTACGAGAACCTTCGATCCTTGCAGTTCACTGCTTGGTTGGGATAATCTCTTTATTAAAGGTATAAATAATCTCATTTAAAATCCTGAAATCTAAGCCGTAGTCGAAAAAGAAATTGTTGAGTGCCGGTGCAGCGCTCGCGTACGATAACATTCATAATCCATAGCGAGCCCATGGGATTTGAACCAATCGAGTTACGTTCGAAAATCGGGAAAATCGAGTGGTTCATAAATCGAGCAGGATGTAGTATAAGTAGGCAGGGTACTTGGTCGGTGGCCAAGTACAGACGCGCAGTAATTACTGTCTCAGGAGCGAGCTCTTAATTTGCTTAATTTACCCGAACCCGCTCTTCGGAGCTAAATCGCACGATTTAATGGGATATTTGAATGATGCGCATTGTTTTAAAACGTCTCGCGTCTGTTCCGAACGATCTTATTTCCGCTAAAACACTTATTCGTTAAACTGAGCCATTAATGAATTAGCTGCTCCTGTCTTCTGATTAGGCTTATCGCTCTGTTTCGCAAAAGTTTTCAATTCATTTTACGCGTCAGTTCTCGGGTGTCGTGTCGTATTAAAGGGTTTATACTAAGTTATTATATCAAATCACACTTTGAATTGTCTTCACGTTGAAGTTAAAGTGCAACTCTTTAAAAAATATTAAGGATGCACGAAAATTTAAAAAGAACATGAAAAAATTCCAAAAACGTAGGCATTTTAGCTTCATACTTGGCTTCCGATATTTTGAAGTACATTCCTGGAAAAAGAAACTCGAAAAAACTAAAAAGAGGTGGTACACACCGTGTTCAAGATTGCTTTCGTGAGGTTAGCAATAAAAGACCAGCAAGTGTGTACTGAACCGCGCGGCTCTGTATTTAGAGCATGAATTTTAGATACGTGTAACCAAGGACAATATAGGTGTACATAAAAGTACTGTATATCATGTGCCGAGTGGGCTCATACTCCGCTATTATTCATAATCCGACTGTGCTACGTTTTGTACCTTGAGCCCGAAAATATAACAGCGCATACCCCGGGAAATGTTCACAGTTATTTTCACAACTAAGTATTTTATTGCTACGGGGATTATAAACTTACTAGGCCCTAATGTAGATAACATTATGAATGGGACGTAACTTTTATGCTGTGAATCGGCAATCCTCGGTCTACCGTAATTACTCCAAGTAGCGGTAAAAGTATAGTAGGTATTCCAAAAACATTTCATATTAAACATAAAAATGTAAGGTTTTACTGTTAAAAAACAGCCAGATAAAAATTCAAAGCCCGAAATATAATTTAGGAAGCGTTGTAAATGTTGGGATATATGAGGACAGTACGCTACACATACGTGATGTATCCGCCACATTTTAAAATGTGCGGAAAGCTCAACTTTTCCGCTGAGAACGGAGGAGGCCGCATTTGAATTATAGAGGAAACGTTGGCAAGCCGTCAGTACCCTTGCAGCGTCTTACACTCGTTACGAATATTATGATTTATGCGGCACCCGCGCGGACCGCCGGCTCCGGTAAACAAGGATGATTTGACACCATTTACCGACAATGTTTTTGTACAATAACTAATTTTGGCTTACCGCACAGCTTGAGACGCGCACAAGTAATTTAATAGGCTGCTCCTGCGTATTGTCATTGTAATAAAATTGCGATAAGGAAAGAAAGCAGCCGCCGTAATTAAAGGTGGAGGTTCCGTTTCACTTTTAATGTTCTATTTAATTGCCGCTTTGATACTGAATTTTGTTGGCATTCGCGAATTATCTTAAACAGATGTACGTCGTTTGAAGGGACGTAAAGTTTTTAGCAAATTGAATACAATACAATTTGTAGGGTATCAATTTAAATTGAACTCGAACTACTGTTTCATTCAGTCCGACTGTCAATTTGGTGTAACGATCGCGGCTAACAATTTAATAACAACTACTAAAGCTGTACAAAATCACGGACCGCTATTTCTAAATAACTAATGGAAACGGTTTTCCTTTCAATTATGAAAATTACCTCTGTATTGTTATACAAGTGTGATTTTGTTGTTGCTGGGAATTGTCTATTAACATTATGTGTATTTAAAGCTAATGCAATGCAGATGTACTTAATTGTACAATAATATCATTTGAAAACAATATATTATGTTTCTGCGTACATCATATGGTTTGTTATCTGAAACAAATCTCTAAATTAAACCTCGTTCAGTTCTTATTCTTCTAACAATGAGTTTCTGAAATTAAATATACAATTTGAACATGAATATACAATGTTGCCTATCATAGAGAATGCATAGTTATAAATAGGTACTTCGGGTATTCTCAAGTTAAAGCTACTTATGTTTTTCATTGTTTCATACAATCAGCCTAGACTTTTCATCATAATGAATAAAACCTGTGCGTTTTACCACACATTACCATTTCACGACATCTTGCTTAAATTTAATTCTATTCAAAAGGTAAATAGAAACGCAGTTGATCAAACTAAACAAACAATCAAGACACCGGATTCTAAGAAAAGCCCTTTTTCCTTCTATAATAGGTACCGTTTCGTACCGATGAATAATCACATCAACTCTTTCAACTTTTACTTCCCCATGAGACAGGCGCAATAAGACAGGTATCTAAAACACATACAAGCGATCCACGTGTCATATAAAGGGCGGTGCTCATAGCCCCTCGAAAAATATATAATCGATTCAACTTTATTTTTCGTAGCGAACGTAAATGCAAATGCGGAGGAATTCTTCCAACGATTCGGATGAAAATGTCGCTGGTACCTGCTCAATCAAAAATGTTTACCTTACGGACTGAGCAGTGAGCAGTGAGCTAGCTCAATATTCCAGCCCGTACCATTACACATTCACGTCGGCGCGTGAGTGCACCTCACTTTAGCGCAATTGAGTTTAACGTTAACGCAAACGTGACGTTTTATAGGGATAAGTGGTTTGGTAATAGAATTCACGTGTCACGCGACCTTTCCCTAACGAGCTAAATTAGTGTTCAATGAAAGACGTGGGTTACACGGGTATTTGTTCCGTTTGACAGTCTTTTACCATCCCCTTAAAGAAATCTCTGGAGAAAACGTGGGTATTCTTTATGTAACGGACCTGCTACTAAACGACTTTTATTTAGTCTTAAATAATTTACGTACGGATTGGGAATCAGGATTAGTTGCGTACGAAGTCGTCAGTACCAATAGTTTCCTATAGTACCTACGACAAATAAACTTCAATAACGGAGTCCGCTTGTTTTGCAAAAAATACAAGTATTTGAAGAGAGGAGTATTTCGCAGCCTCTAGTCAGGTAGAAGCTGTCGGTCCACAAAAAGACGAGCACGTTATATACACACAGCGGACCGAGAGAATTTTTTTACTGACCGCACGGGAATTGAAACTAGCGAAACTTTTAGCAGGGCCATTCAGGGATATGACTTTTACACATACGTAAACTAACTACTCTTATCCAAGGTACTCCTTAATCCAAATCACTGGAATAATAAAGAAAATACATGAAAGAACAAAACCTGAAAAGTACAAATGAAAAGACCCGTAATAAAGCGAATCATTAGCATTTCCACGCGCTTCCTAAATGGCTATTATTCCAAAACAAATGTTGTTTAAAAAGCAGCGTTAATTAAGATAGGTCGTATATCAATAAACCCAAACGACTGATTCCTTGCTAATTGCCAGGTTGCAATGAAGTGCGGAATCAGATGCAAGCCGACGCGACGCGGTGCAAAATGCAAATTCACCGTCGCCGTCGCCCTAACAACAGCGAACAGGCGGACGTAAAAATGTTTACGTAGAACGGTTGACCGCTTTTAATTGTTCTATTTAAATACAGAGAGCTGACATAAAGGCTAAAATGCTCCGTTTGCAGATCAAATTACATTCATTTTCATCCGCTCCGTGATAATTAAAAACACATTTATATCGGAGCTTTACATGCAATTTGTTTCATGAAACATCATCGTCTTTTATCGCGTCGCGCTAAAAGGTCACAGTTTACTCGATTTCTGGTCCGCTGTTTAAGTAGGTTCTTGTTACGTTTACGATATAACTTATTTGGCTGAGCTGAAATATTCAAACACAGTGGCCACGTAAATTAAAATTGCTGACGTAAAAGATATTCCGTAAAGCATTCATTTCCTGAAATGTTACTGCATATAGTAGATAACATGTTATTCGTCGGTTTACAGAAGCAACTTGCACTTACAAATAGATACATATTCCGCAATGTACAAGTTATGTTTCCCCGTGATTTGGGGTCGTGATTGAGTCTACGCAGATATTCTGAATATTTCCACCGCATTCCGCTCGCAGGTAATACGGTGCATATTGAAAGTCAAGCATGTATTATAGTATAATTAAACGCTTCCTCTGCTATTTTGGTGCTACGAATTCGTAAATGTACGCTGTTTACAACTGACATCAGATTGGGCTCGGAGACAATCTGTATTCGTGAGCGGGGCTCGCAGCCAGGGGTACGTCGTGCGGACGGGGTGCGAATGCAATCCGGATTTAATTCAATCAATGCATCCACTCGTCATGTTTACGTAAAATTGAGCAGAATCAATATTCTTCGGCTCACTTAAAATTGGAACACATTCGTCGATATCCGGCGGCACATGGAACATTTCCTGCTGTCTAGTCAGCACTTGAGTGCACCGCGCCCCTACGCCGACGGCCGCTCGACCACGGCACGGGAACATATTGTGTGCCATTTTTATTTCATCATAATTCCGTTTTCAATTTCTAGCGGGAACGTCGTCGGTGGCGAGATTGGTGCGTAAAACTCGCGTAAACATTCGAGCGGTTGCGGAACGGTTACTCCCGACTGTAACCGGTTTATGCCAGTGTAGAATGTAAAGAGATAAGGTTCTTTATGTGTGTAATCATTTTGTGTTACGACGGACTTCGTCATCCGTGAGTGTTATTAAGGCGCGCCTGTCCTTCCGCCGCTGAGCTTTATGCTTCACGATTTGAAGAGTTCAAATACATGTCATATCTTTGTCATCTTTTTGAATGTCCTGTTCTTCCGCTTTTTTCTAAACCTATGATTATTCACAGAAAACATCCGAGTCTTATCATACAATCTTTCAAAAGTACTAGATCAAAAACCGGACCCGTGCCTAGTAGTATTATAAAATCTTACAAAAGGACCAGATCAAAAACCCGGAACCATGCTTTTTTTGGAAGAGCTTCGGAAATAAAGAACTGCATACACACATACACAGAAACAAAAATAAAAATCAGAATCTCCAACAGAAATAGACTGTTTTCACGATCGCTGTTCTCAAAACTGAAATCACGATTTCCAGTCTCGACATCCAACCGGTAATCCCTTCAGAAATAATATTGTCCCATCAAAACGTTGGAACATAATGGACACCAATTTTATTCTGAAGTAACGACCCACAGTATAGCACATCGCTTTCTTCTCACTTCGAGCGAATTTTATCAACGTCGGTATTTACTTTTTACTGGCAACGCTTACTTTTTCCTATTTTCATCACAGTTATGCCGCGAAACAGCCATGAATTGGCGCAGTGTGATTACAAATTTAAGCCGTCGCAGCTAATATGAATGACAACGGGTCGCCCTACTCGACATTCATTTCCCTCGGCGCACCTCTCTTATAATAACTTACACGGCAACTTCGCCTCAAGGTATCGATGTGTGCCGACACACATGGCGCGACAGGGAACAGCTCACCACGCCCTCCAGGACTCCTGAATGCCGTCTAATGCATGATGGCATATCATTTGTATTCGTATTGCGCTTTTTTCAAAAGACCAAATAAAAGATCGTCGACGTTTTAATCACGCCAACACATTACTTCGAGCACCCTCACAACAAGCCTTATGATAAGGTAGTTTAATCTCATACAGCCGTTTTATTTAAAACATTGAATGCAGCGAAATTACAGACAGTCTACAATTTTCGGCGCCTCAATTGCCGATCTGCAAACAAATTTATACATATCTGATGAAGGTGCAGACTTTGGCGCCCTATAATCCGGATTCGACCCTTGAATGCGAGCGAACGAGCGGGTGGTCGAGGTTTTAGAGTGGCCCTTCAATCAGCCCTTCCTTGCGGGCGTGCGCGGGACGCGCGGCAGCCGCGGTGCCGCGCGGGGGCGGGGCAGAGCACGAGGACCTTTGAGCTACAGGCTCTTTGACACGAGCCAGTGGCGCACTCTTCAAGTAATGATTCATTCTGCTGATGACTGACGCAGCTAATGCGCCATTTTCCCCTCCGCGATGTTTGGTTAAGGATTAAGGATTCGCTCGCTGTAAATTAGATTTTACATCGTCGTCTCTTTTTAAATTACCTGGTTCGCATTAAATTTACGTCGTCTAAAAATGCAAACATTCAAGCATTTTATCGAGCGAGTTCCATTCCCGCTATCTGCCAAGTGTCGGCTTTGAATCAACATTGTAATTAAGATCGCTTTCCAGTAACCCAAAATTTCCATCAGTGCCCCGTGCTTCCGGGTGAAACCCGACGAATAAGCGACAATGAGAATAACACACAATCACGATGTCAGTTCGTGCATAACTTTCGTAACCAAAATGCATTTCGAATGATGTCCATAGGCTTTCAAAATAGCATTGCATTTAAAAAAAAACATTAGCATAGCGATGAAAATAGGTTTGACAGTGACGTAACGCGTTCAACAAAATGTACTCTGAATCGTAGCGATGCACGCACCGGTGCGCCACGACAAAGTGTTCATTGTTGGCAGAATTCACCAATTCTAAAGACAATAGCGATCCTCCAGCGACAGGATTGCGCACATAGTTTAAATCCATAATCGATTTTCAGATATAATTTAATCCGTCGCTCAAAAGCTCATTGATATCGATAATCGACTGATAAATAGGGAAAGAAAAGTGCCGCCTTGTGCTGAAATTATTAGATTAGCTGCTAGGGTTTAATCATCACGAACGTTGCTGTCTCTGATCATCCTGTAAACAATTTATGAAACATTAATTGTTATACCTACAGAAGGGAAATGTTTCTGATTCAACATATTTTTTTCAACGTTACTTTTTGACAAACTTCTCAGTAATAATTGTTTTAATCTACAAAAAATTCCAATTAAAAGTTTTTTATCTCTCGCAAAGCTTAGGCTTGGTTTGCAGCCAGCGGCCGAGTTGACTCGGATTACATTTTGTTTTTATTTTATTTTCACATTTTATTTACTGACCTCTGACGCTCTATTGTTGATCTTTTTGTCGCTGTAATGAACATTGTCGTAACATGGGTACTTGCGACTGTCTGAATAAGTGAATACCTAGCAGCTTTATATTTTCAATACTAGCTTTTGCCAGCGGCTTCGCCCGCGTGGAGGTTGGAAAATATCCCGCGGGTATCGTCACTGCTCAGCTCCTATGTGTCTAAGCGTTATGTTATATAGCCTATAACCTGCCCAGAAGTATGGACTACAATTGTACCAAGTTTGGTTAAATTCCCTTCAGTAGTTTTTGACCCATGCGTGCACATACAGACAGACGGACAGACAGACAGACAGACAAAAAATTTACTGATTGCATTTTTGGCATCAGTATCGATCACCAGTCATCCTCCAATATTAATTTTGTATGTATATTCAATGTACAGAATTGACCTCTCTACAGTTTTATTATAAGTATAGATTTGCTGCTTGCCTGAACAGTGGCAGTGAGGGTGCACGTCAATAGAATATAATGTATTCGGTTGATATGAGCTGGGAAGGCGGGTCGTTATCATGTCAAAGAAACTATCGCATTACCGGACTCAAAAGACTGCGGTTTGTTTGATGTCAGTCATGCACGATAGATCCTACTCAATAAACTGAAATTCTATCATGTTTACCTAAAAATATTAAAAACAACTGCTCTTATAATATTGGTTTAAAATTTTCTAATTTCAAGATTAATATTCTACTAATTTAATGTTGAACTTTTGGTATAAGTACTTGAGAAAAGATAACAGTTCAAAAAGTTTCCCTGAATAATTCCTGCGCAGATATTCGGACGCCACATTGATTCTCGGTATGCTATTATTTCTCGCTTTGTTGATTAATACTAATTCAAGAAGTTATTTCGTAACTTTAAAATACAAAGCCGTTTTAAAATATATATGATAAACTGTTCTACTAATAAGAAACGTTAAGCAGCTTTACACGTAATATCGCACACAAAAGCACAAATAATGGCATGTGCCTCGCCATTTTACTTTATTCAGTACACACGACTCCGTTGCATCGCCACCGCATATCAAAGCATAACATATCATTCTCCTTAACACATCTCGAATGACGTTGGAGTTTATGTAAATTGTAATACACGCCTGGAATATTTCGGTTCGTGTGAAACTCCGCGGTAATGCAAAAGGCAACTTTTTACAAATTCACACCATGTACCTATTAACGGGCAGTCTCCTTTAAAGATATTCCGAGAAAGAAAATAATATCAACTGTGAAGCGAGTCGATGAACAGATTCCGAATAGAGAGAGTTTTCACTTGTTGTTATTCTGTTACCGCGTAGCTCACGGAATGCTTGTTTTCTTTCAAAGTTCTTTAATAACGTGACGGAAAACTCGATTTAAACCAGGCTACGCTCGTAATAAATTAAATCCATAATGTTATTTAAATGTGTCCATGTTGAAATGTGATCAGATAAAATCTGGGCGCTCGACGTTTTTCCCTATATTTCATTAGGAGCACATTCGGCTTCCCGTGGAAAGTATCGCGTTTCGCGTGTCAATGAACACTGTATTTCATATTTCTAGCTATATAAATGTAATTAAAACATCAGCGTTACAAATTCACCAGTAAATATAAAGCTCTTAATTAACACAGCGGTCAAAGTATTAATTTCACCATTAATTTTGAGTAATTGCGCTCCGTTATAATTTAGACAGATATTACGCAGCTTAAATTATATTTATGTTGTTTTTTATACTTTTCTAACCACATGTATCTTCGTCTGCCTTAATTGGTATAAACGCGAGTAATATTATAATGTATGGATATGAAAATGAATAGGGTAGCGCAATTTATAATTATTATTTTGATATATTAACGCGGAATTCGTTTCTCTATGGAAATCCGGCTTAATTACAAATTATTGTAATTTATGCCTCTTAATTTAGATAAGTTGTGATTATATTGAAATAGAATTTTAACAAAGCGTTCTTATTTTTTCAGGTACGTACTCTTTTCCGGTTTTCACTGTGATCTGGTAAGCAAATTTTTTTTAATGTCGATACAACCATATACAGGATTTACGCCATGTACCAAAACCTTTTATAAAGAGGAGTCGAATAAACAACTGGTAGGATAAACCAACATTAAAACCGTTTAATGAAAACGTATAAAAGTTCAGATCGTATTTCATTGTTTACTACGACATGATAAAAAGCGATCAGTATAAGGATGTAATTAACCCTTTGAGCGGCTACACATTGGCACGGCACAGTCTGTGACAATGGCGGCCGATATCCAGGGGATGAAGATCAAACTTTGCTAACCATTGACATACGCTCCATTCATGTCGAGGGATCTACAAGGACAATTTGTCCTTATTATTGCGTTCATTCTGAACAGTTTGATTTGAAAAGAAAAGATTTTATCTTTTCAAAAAGCTTATAAAAATGAATAACATTTCTGAGTAAACCATAGCAGATTTAAAGGAGGTAAGTTATCACAAAAAGTCCGAGTTTCTCTATTTAGATACCACTGTCTGAAAACAGATCTAAGAAAATCGAGCTCACTAGAACTTACTTTTGAGATGCACTATTAGCCCAAATCAAGTGTAAGATAACTGGTACAAAGAAATATAGGAGCAGTTGTCACCATCGGGTTAGGCGGAAACAGTGCATCCGGCCCTCAGGGACGCCCGGATTTTCTTACAACTCCAGCATGCCCGCAGGACACTACCGAAAATACTTTATAAAGGTCCCTCTCACACTTGATATATTGTTACCGGATGTTTTATATCGATTTGTGCTCCATGAATGGGTATAAAATGTAAGAGGAAATATAAAAAGGTAATATTTTAAAGTAAATAAAACGATACTGGTTCTCAGTTCCGAATGAAGGTACTCTGAATTTATGTGCGTTTGATACGACTAAAATATATTATTTTTACGATGCACATCGTAAATCTGGTACTTAGTGTTGTTATAACATTTTTGAGCCATCAAATACATTATAAAACAAACTTATAAACGCAAAAGTGTTTCCCGACAATGTTTACGTAACTCTGTGCGGTTCTTACAAAGTTGTGGAGTACTAAGAGCACTAAAAGGCGGTAATGCGTTAATCCGACTGGCGATATCGGAAACGCGTTCTCTCGCCGCAAATATAATATAAATAAGAATCACGTATGTAATAAGGCGGGGCCGAGGCGCATTCCTCACACGTCCGGGGGCTTCCCGGGGCTTAGCCCAACTTGGGCCATTACCCACGACCACCAGCGGAGATTTCGTATATGACCTGACGCTCGTCCCGACGTCTACAACATTTTTAAGTTTGGAGACCAACAAATGAAAACATGTTTTATTAAAAAAGTCACCTCGTAAATTATCAAAAAGTTTTATCATTGCAAAAATAAATTAATTTCTATATTATAAAATATAATAAATTGAACTGAAAGAAATATACATTTTTAAAGCTAATGTGAGTAGAGAATTTCGAAAATGTCAGCTACTTCGTAAGATAACGTATGGGCTCGGTATTTTATAGGGAAGTGTACGACTGACCCAATTAGATTGTTTAATTAGAAACGAGCGCCGAACAAAACCATAGTCGTACAACGTACCTGCCGCGACAAGACATTTTGTATTTTATCATTTAGAATGGAGTACCTATCTGTTAACCAAAATTCCCGACTGCATGAACGTGTAGGGATCGTTAACATGATTAAAAGCTGCCTACAAACCATATTAGTTTACGTTACAGTTGAATGCAGAAATTACGTAAATACGCTTAGCATGCCCGTCATGTGTGACATTCGAGTCGAGGTTTCACAAATCCCATTGGCATGTTCGGAAGTTTTGCTTAATCAATAACCAGAAATTTGTCCTAAAATAGAAGCGAGAATACCGTAGGTAAAGTTCAGTGAACTTTCAAAACAAAACTAACCAATTTAAATTTGTAAAGATTGCATTAACTTTGGTGTAAATGTCGTCAGTGATCCTGAAACCGACTGTAAGTTTTCCTCTAAAACAACTTAAGTCGCTCCATAAAGTCGCATACTTTGCAATGGAAAAAGGAACCATCAAAAAGTGTAAAACATATCCGTTCAATTGGCGTTCAAATAAAAGTTTTATCGGTTGCTAGTACATGGCAATCAGTGCAGTTTTAGTGGCACGTGCTTCCCGGGAACACAGTTTATGTAAATCGTGTGCGGTGGAACAATCTCAATTGAAGGTATTATGTGATAATATTGGAACACTGCCCCCACTGCGGTACTATAGCTGGACAATATGCACATAGATGACATCTCATGCGTGAACATCAATGCATTTAGCAAATACAGAGGCGTTATTAACGAGCAATGGGTGATAAATAAGGCAAAATACTCATATTATATCGGTTTTAATAACCTTTCCTATTGCGCTACCCATTATTCACTATAACTACTTGCTTTCAAATTTTAATCAAGCGTGTGTGTAGCTTGCAATGAGAACCAATGGAACTATATGATTCAAATATAATTGGGGTTTAAAAACATTGACAAAACAAATTTCCCATGTAACTTGGAACGATCGCATTAATAACGTTAGAATAGGTACAGAAAGTAATAACTTCACACTATTTCTGATAAAAATACCTAAGGAGACTTGCCATATTTTTTCCTTTTCGTAGCATCCTAAGAGCAGACAAATATCTTACTTTTAGCATAGCAGGCGAATACTGAGACGAAGTAGGCAGCTTCTTCAAAAAGCAACGTTACACGAAGGCTTTCAACATAAAACATTTTCACAGAGATAGCATTTAAAAAATAAAACATGTTCCAATTTCACTCCGCTTAAAGAAAATACTATTTCGTAGATAGTCTACGCAGCGACCCGTGACAATCGCTGTACAAACTTGCTTCTTGCTCGACAAAATATATGGCTCCGTATAATATTTTACAATAATATTTATTACAACCATAAATATTTCATTAATAATTCTAACTGACAGTCTTTATTTTATCCTCATGTGTGCTACGGCGTAGCAGTTTGCTACGCGCTTGCTTGTTTGCGTAGACCTTGAGTTTATTTGAATATAACTGGGGTAAATATTAGTATAGTGGCCATTATGGGAACATATTACTGAAAGTAGTTTAAAAAGTGTTAGTTCGTTAAACGTGGTCGTGTTTCACAGTTCTAACGCGGAACAAGTTTGGATGCAATAATTCCGAGCTTATTTGCGATCTGGCCATTAGCGAGTTAATTATTCAGTGGCGGACAAACTTCGTGAACAACGGGCACGGGTATGTGCCAAGCTGATATCGCGTTCTTATTCCTATTTTCATTAATTTTCGGAACATATTGCCGGCATCAACTTACGACGGCATACTTAAGTTATTACGCTATTAAGAAACTTGTTCAAATTCTTCTACTCCTTTATGTTGATTCTACTTTTTAGATACGTATGGTGAATTTGCAAGATTTGGTATATGTCGAATACCATAATCTGCCTAGTTTTTTTCTAACCACTTTTGGGATCGACTTCTAGCCCACCCGAAAGCAAATGAATACTTGAATATCGGAAATTGAATATTACATGAGGAAGGAATTTTGAAGACTCTACCTTAAATTATGATAATTTACATATGTCAAATCATATCTAATTACAATTTGTTAACTAAACCTCACAGTTAAGATGATGTAACCAACCACTTGCGAAAATACCTGTGCCTTTTTTTTTTGGATGGTAAATCATCAAATGACTTCTCCCGCTCTGGGCGGAGCGGGAGGGCGTGTCAGACTTTTACTGACTAAAACCTACCCGTGTTCCATCAGTTGCCCATGTGCCAGGGTCACGGTATCTCTTTCGAACAATCTCGCGACCCTGGCAGACTGTAGGGATGCTGATGTCCCTTGCGTATCCTGGTCTAATAATGAAACACGTTTGTGCAGTTATTTTTTACAATTATTCCTCGAAAACGTTCTACTAATTATATTTATAGCTTCTTTTTCAGCTTATCAGCCCGATCTGTCTTCTATTGTATACCTATGTGCCTTAGATGTTGATTTGTCAAACACTGGTTTCCTATGCAATAGTTCCTTGCCTTAATCTATGCCCGTATGTAGTGTCCTAGAGACACTATAGGCTGCTCTCAAACAGATAAGATAAGACAGTTTGAATTGGCAATAATGGAATCGGGGATAGTATATAAGGCTGTTGGCACATGGACCAACATTTATGTCTTGAGTATTACTTATCATATGTGCTGGAAATGATAACTAACCTAAAAAACGGATTCGTTTTTTATATTAAATAATCTATATTCTTCAAGGATATGTATTGAAAGGGTTAGCGAATACCTAGACAAACTGTAGAGAGTTTGTTTTAATAGCTACCGTAACTTTGGAAATAATAAATATGCAAAGTTCTTGATACTATGGCCTTCTAAGACGATACTTGACACTATTGCCTGAGCTTACTGCTCATTTTACCCTGTCTGTGTTTGCTACTAAAGTCTAATTGAAACTGATAATTGCCTCTGCCAACCAAATCCACCGCTTGCCTCAGTTACGATATTGTGCTAAATACTCACCTATCTAAACTAGCAACACAAACCCAGAGACATTCCGTGCATCGAGTTTATAGCGTTCCCTAGGTTTCACACCAACTCTGCCGACTGCAAGATAATAATTTATTCACATGTAAACTCGTCCTCTCACACAACTTAGATTGGACTTAAACGAGTATGTTGTGCGCTCGTATTATGCTTAATGAAG
Source organism: Aporophyla lueneburgensis (assembly GCA_932294355.1). Taxonomy (NCBI): domain Eukaryota; kingdom Metazoa; phylum Arthropoda; class Insecta; order Lepidoptera; family Noctuidae; genus Aporophyla; species Aporophyla lueneburgensis. Next base: position 10,995,765 of record OW028744.1, read on the forward strand.
TTAAACATGTTCCAACCAGGGAACTTGACGACGAGTCTCGGGTAAATTACAATGCCACACTAAAATTATTGTTGAGCCCTCCGACCGACAACGTTAACATTAATAATTGATAGCTTTAAGTTATGATGGCGTAGCATGTGCCAGTGCGCCTAGTGGGACAAACCAGCTCACTAAAATATGGACGACTCTAAAATATTCTGAATGAATTTCTGACGTAGGTATAATAAATTGTTCATGAATTACTAAAAAGGCTTTTTATCGTATATTAAATAGTCCCTCGTAAGAAATTCTCTTTTAACTTGTATTAAAGTAAGCTTTTTGTCCGATGTTTCGTACAAACACATATCTTAATAAAAGATCCTTTGCAAAGACAAAAAACCTTGCGTCGCGCCGCCTGCTCTGAATCTTTGCACACATCTTTTGCGTCCTCCACTCCTTTTTGTTTGTATAAAGTTTTTTTTATTTTGCATCTTAACTTTTCCCAGTCTAATATCAGACTTCGCTTTGCTTAAAAGATATGCTAGCCTTTCAAACAGAGTGTATAGGTAAGTTCTTTCCTTAGCGACCCTTTAAAATGACAGAGGCAATGTAAAATTCCTATAGAACGAAAACCCCCCTACCATTTTCCAACTGTTTCCCAACTGCCAATAGCAACATGTGACACACAAATTGAAGGTTTTAGTGGCTACTTTAATAGCAATAGTTGGTAACCACATCTACGTAACTACATTTGAAGTTAGACGGGCAGCTAAAAGGCCATTACTAGACGGGTCGTATGAATTATTTGTAGTGGTAGCGGGCACGCGACGCGAGTAATCGAGTAAATTATTGTGGTAGCGATACGCTCCCTGCCTGCCCTCGCCGGCCTGCCCCCGCCAGCGTGCCCAGTGCCCGGACAAACTGACATTATGACCACATTTCTGCTACAACTTGAACTTCAACATTAGCAGGGTCCACTGTTAGGTGTATTAAATTGATACTCCGTGCATATCGAGCGTTAATTCAACTTAATAACTACATAGCTGCTGCGGTCTGATAATAAAAAAACATGTTTTTAGAATCGATACTTGTAAATAATTCAACAGTAATTTTCAGGTAGGTATATTTCCAAGCTTTTAAGTGAATACGAGGAATTCGAATGTTACATAACTACAAGCGTTCTATGAAAAGGAACTAGACAACAGTAAAACCCATCGGAAAATAGTCGATCAATAAATAGTAGGTAGGTAGCAATTAATATTTATTGAGGATACTTATTCTCCTAATTTATGTACTGAGTAACTTACGTTGACCTAGTAACAGCTCCTCTTTAGGAAACAAATTATGACTATCCAAATACTACAAACTACTAAAATTGATTTTTTTTTTTTTGGTGGCGGAAATCACCCAGGCTGGGCAGACTTCCACCGTACGCTCCACCGTGCCCTCCAGGTGATTCACGCAATGGTAACACCCGGGCGTATACTCCCACCCTATCCTGAACAGGCCTGCTACCTCCCGTAGCAGCCATGCCCGGTGAGGACCTGCGTAAGGCTGAAGGAGAAGACACCATGGCGTCTCTCCAGTCACTACTCAAAGAGAAGACATACCGCCAAAATGGTGGCGTACCCAAAATGGTCCTACTTAGGAATGTATTTATTTACAAAATCCACCGATCTCTTTTTAAATAGGTAGTAGAGCACAGGCATTATGTACTCTGGTTTTACCCATTCGAAAAAAGTCTTGCAATTCCGTATGTTTCGTATCGCGATAAAACTTACAAGCAAAAATGTGTTTCAACTATCGTCAACGGGTAACAGTTCCGGTCAAATGAACCGTGTAGTAATTAAAGATTTAAAGCGCAAGGCGCCGGCGTGACTGGCGCGCTGGGTAGCGTGCTTTGCGGTCTGTTTGAATAACACACAAAGTATAGGCTACTAGGAATACTCGAATGAATGATAACACACGTCACTTGTCAATGTCGTGTGTCGCTGCCGGGAAACCAAGGGCGGATCCAGCTTTGGTGCCAGGGGGGGGGTCACGTAGTCGTGGTCAACACACAAGAAGTTATAATTTAATTTTTATAATATAGACATCTAGACAAATAAATAAAATTGGAGTGTCTGTTTTTAATATTAAAATAACCGCTTTTTACTAAGTGTATATGGATGTATACACGGTACATATACCAAAACAACATTTTTTAAATTTTTGTCTGTCTATCTGTCTGTCTGTTTGTTCCAGCTAATCTCTGAAATGGCTGGACCGATTTTGACGGGACTTTCACAGGCAAATAGCTGATGTAACAAGGAGTAACTTTTATTTTTTTCTGGATGGGAAATCATCAAATGACTTCTCCCGCTCTGGGCGGAGCGGGAGGGTGTGTCAGACTTTTACTGACTAAAACCCACCCGTGTTCCATCAGTTGCCCATGTGCCAGGGTCACGGTATCTCTTTCGAAAATCACGCGACCCCGGCAGGCATCGGTCCTAGCAGACCCCTTCATTATTGCTGACATCTCTTTGAGGCGATCGCCACATACAGGGCCAAGTACTTCGGTAACCCAGGTACCCTACGTGAGATAGTCAGCAACATCAAGGCGTTGCTGGCCTTTCTCGAGGAGCTGGGGTGGATCGAATAACCGATTTCCCACCCGTACGTAAAATACGCACTCAGACGTGGAGTTGCGGACACCAGCCCGTTCTACCTATTACCTCTTTGAGGCGCGCGTGGAACACTACGCGCCGTCGACCCGAGCTTGGTCCTTACCGGGCGGCGAGCTACGTAAGCTCGCGCCTACGGTGGCCGGGAGTCCGCAATCGATTCCCGACGCCCGGGGCGTCTCCTCCTGCGGCGGCTAGGGACGTGAGGGCGCAGAGACTGCCACTCCCTCACGCGCCCCGCCTCCTCAACCACAAGCCTCAGAATTCCTTGGTAAATCCTTCAACAAATTTTCATTTGAAATCCTAGCGTTTTGTATGCCCAACTATGTTGGGGTCGGCTTCCAGTCTAACAAAATGCAGCTGATTATAATCTACCACGTGGGCCCAGTGCGGGTTGGTAGATGTCACATGTCTTCAATCAGTCTTTCCTTCACCGTTTTGTGAGAAGTGGTGATGAAATTATTTACACAAAGTATATCCTGCCTGGGTTTAAACCTACGACAAACACCTCGTAAGTCGGGACCGATACCACTGGGCCACTACTGCTCTCATAACGTACACGTGAGAAATTTCAATTGCTATATACTAGAAGGAGGTGACGGCTTCCCATGCGCTCTCGCTCCGTACCATGGCTCGCACCAGGGCCGGACGCGAGAGGTCGCCGCCGCCGAACGCCTCCACGAGGACACGGCGGTGCTCCGCCCAGGCAGGGCACACCTCCACCGTATGCTCCACCGTGTCCTCCCAGACGATCCTCACAATGGAAACACCCGGACGTTTCCTCCCGCTTTATCCTGAACAGGAACCCACCGAAGCACCCATGCCCGGTGAGAACCTGCGTTAGACGGAAAGTGAGGACGCCGTGGCGCCTCTCTATCCACTCCTCAAAGAGGGGACTTACCGCCGCAATTGTGGCGTGCCCTGCGCTGGGTTGCGACAATCGTACCCACCATGTCGCCATGAGATCCTGCCGGAGCTCTGTCCGCCGTGCCGCGATTTGTCACGGCAGCGGAGTTTCGCCCCGGCGTTTCGCCTCCTCGCGCCACTCCCACATGTGCGCGAGGATCTTTGCCTCCAGATCCCATAGCGGCACTACGGCAAGGAGGCTCGCCGCCTCGCACGAGATCGTGCGGTATCCTCAGATTAGCCGGATGGCCATGACCCTCTGGGCTGCACTCAACCGGCGCGCTGGGCGCACCCTCAATGAGGGCACCCACACCGGTGCAGATGCCCCGTAGAGGGCCATGGACCGCACGACCCCCGTGTAGAGCCTATACTACGATCCGTTAAATGCGAGGCGTCCGATGAGTACGTTACCGACGAAAGACGGTCGTATAGAAAGTCACACAAGTGCGTCCACTGATCCGCATTGTATGGATCGCACATCGGCAATGCCGACAATTGGTGTCCGAGAGGCAACTTTTGCGATGCGTGCCGATGACGTCATACGGAATGCCAATTAGTGTACGCGCCCCGCGCGCCTTTCTTCTGATCCTATAGCCTTCCTGTATGTTGTATTCTGTCTTAATAAATGTGGTTTCAGGATGTCAACCAGAAAATTGAATTTAGCTTGAAACATACGAAAATATTGGAAAAACTTGATGTCATCATTTAACAGATTAGGAAATAGTGCGTGGTATACTCCATGTTCCGATCTCTTCTTGAATATAATGTCGTGTATCCAGATATTATGTTTTCTTTTTTTATATGTTCTTGCATTTTCTTCCTCTTCTGCTAACAAACAAGCAATAACGACAAATTGTTCTTCTTCGCTTTCCTCCATTCTCACAAACACACGTACGATCACTAAGAAAATCCGAATGAAACTGGCATCGGCAATCCGATTGCTGGTACTTGCGTCGGCAATCCGATCGCTGCCGATACAGTGGACGCAGTATGAAAAAATAATGCGGCTGATGCGATGCGTCCGATGCGTCCGATACCCACCTGTGGACGCTTAACTTTAAAGAGAATTTATCTATTTCGCGTATAGCTTGCACAGTGGCGCCCCCATTTATTTATATTATTTTTTGCCAGACTATAAGTACTAGCTTTTCGCCAGCGGCTTCGCCCGTGTGGAGGTCAAAAATTATCCCGCGGGAACATACTACTGGGATAAAAAGTAGCCTATGTCCTTTCTCAGGCTCTAAACTATCTGTGTACCAAATTTCATTTAAATCGGTTCAGTAGTTTTAGCAGGAAAGCGAGACAGACAGACAGACAGAGTTACTTTTGCATTTATAATATTATAGTGTGGAAGTGTGGATGTAGTGTGGATGGATTGATTAAATATTCAAGGTATTTACATAAAATCTATATTGTGACAAAAAATATATCCTTACAAACCATTACCTATGTTTAACTTTTTTAAATAGTGGTCCACGGTAGACCCAGCCCAGGGGGGGGGGTCATGACCCCCATGACCCACCCCCTGGATCCGCCCTTGCGGGAAACAGGACGTAATGACGGCGGAAACAGACATTTGTTATGTCTTCGAAGAAAAGGATGTGACAAGAAAATTTGTTAAACTTTATGAAAAGTACAAAGGAATACAATGATACCGCATGAAAATGTTTTACAAAAAGTACTGATGAAACCTGTATTTATAGCAAATATTTCAAAAATTTTGCTAAATCGCTATCTAACTAGTTAATTCTATCTGCGTCGAGAAACAATAGTTAAAGTCGTTCGTATCGCGGACGCAAGTACACCGGGTGGCTATGACGCTACCCCATATATCAAACTTCACATGAATAGCTACTACAATGCTACACACGTTGTACTGTATTTCACACACGAGCCTGTGTATCACCGACCTCAGTAGGATCACGAACCTCACTTTTTTACTGACTGTACCGCGCAGAGTTAGTTGCCAAGGCTTTTCGCCGCCCGGTTTCAATTAATTCACTTAAGGTACATAAAAACCATTATCTGTAGTAAGCGCAGGAGAGCCACGCAAATTACATTAATTGTGTAGGCATTATTAGTAAGCAATTTTGATTAGATCCAACAAAGTGCTCGCTAAAACCTGTACAACATAAACTTTATTATTGGGCTGTTAAAGTCGGATATAACGAAGAGGATTTTTATTTAAATTCGAATTTATTGTGCTGTCGCTGAACATACGTTGTCTCCACATAAACCCAGCTGAAAAAACGGCTCAATAAAACCCCGAAATTTACTGCAGAGGCTGTGTAGTGGCAGTTCACAGTTTGTTATAGGCTTCATACACGCGAAACATTTCTTGAGGTGACTCGACTAAAGCAAGTTCGTGTCTAGTTGCGGTTGAAGCTGTACCGTCGAGTAACTGGGACACTCTCCGCTTGCCTACGTTTTTCCAACGAGCTTGAAACAATGATATTGTGGAGATGAAGCTTTACTCTTTACTTACGCCGAGAACTTGACAGCACGCTCTGAAGTTAAACTTTGTATTGCGCTGCAACTATAAATGCTTCAGGGATTCTATATCAGCGCTCCGTTATTATTTGTTTTCTTCTTGTGGTAGCTAAATATTTCGATTTATGTTCTACTCACCAATTAACAAAACGTATTATCTGGTCATTGGCGTCATATCGACAAAAATAACACTTATTCATAATAAGTCGGATGACGATCCCAGAAAAGATATCTAAAAATAACTTTACCGAAATCTTCCGTAATATTCTAAAATACACATTCTTTAAGCGTCACTGGAGTGTGGAATTTTATGAGTATGTCAAAGAGTTTAAAAGCATTTAATTGAAAGGAAATCAAGCGTTGTAAATTTTGTCCCGTAAGAACCGTTTTGTTTACACACATGAAAAGTAATTGAACCTAAAGGTGGCTGCGACGCCCAGCCAAGTGTGAGCAGCATAACGTGCGCATCCCGCACTCCCACGCTGCCGCAGCCCGCGCTCCCCCCGTGAGCGCACGAACGACCTAACACTTTCATTTACGTTACACAACTCTCGGCTATTTGCTTAATAAACGCTCGTTAAAGTAACATACCCACCGAATAAAGGTTCTTTGAGACCCACTTAGGCTCATTGAGCTTTGACTTTTTGTAACACTTATATGCTTGCGAGCTGCTTTTATTATTCACTGAGCGGGGATTAAAATTTTTCAACCAATTTTCTCTACTTAAACATATGTAAAAATGTACTCAAAAGCAGATGTGGTTATAACACACTCTCTATCTGTGTGTCTATAGCGAACACATAATACTTAACCCTAAAATTGGGTGTGTCGTGGCAAGTGTACATACAAAGAAACAAGATGAGTTGGAAACAGCCGGTAGACGCGGGAGACGTAACGCATCCGGTACACAAGCACCGGCACACAGTGGAACGAATGTATGGGAGCGGTTGGACGTAGACATGTCCGAAAAAAAAGAGTAAAATTATGCCAAACTAATGATGCCATCTTATTCGATTACTTAATGCCTTCATAACTTGTGGTGATGAATTTCTTCATAACTCCCATATTTCGGGAGTAATTTGAGAAAATGTGAAATTTTACTATGAAAATGAGTGTATCGAGCTCTCTCCCTCCTGATTCCGGGCTTGTTTCAAGTAGCGGTCTCTAATATCATAATGCTAATACTAAGAGCTATATTTAATACTAAGACACATAGTGCGCCAAATGTGCACTTTCTGGGATAAAGAGTGATGTTTATTTTATAACACAATTTTTTTATTTTTTGTTTATTTTGTTGATTAAAACCGTTTTTCTAAAGGTTTACCTTATTACAATAACATTTCTGAGCAGCCAATTAGAGAAGATATAAGCTAATTAGGATATATAATTAGGGACTTAAGGTTTACATATAAAACTGATGCACTAATGATTACTGATAAGAACATTGCTATTATTTAATTACTAAATGGCTCTTAATACACTAATTTAGCATGCATCATTTACTAATTATCACAATAACTAATTACCTTGCAATATTTAACAAAGGATACCTGGGATACCTGGATTTTATATAAATAGGTCACTATTAGTAACTTTAAAATCAGTGTTGATTTACACCTCGTTGTATCCAAGCTAATCTCGCAATGTATTTTCCAAATTTTAATACAAATCTTGATATTCACGTTGCTTTATGCGCACGCGCACATAAAGATTTACGCGACTTTAACTATTTGTTCAGTGTTTTAAAAGATAACAGTTGTGTTCAGTTATGTGAAAGTGCTGAAACAAGTTTAAAAGACTGGTGTCGTCGATTTTGCTACCGCATTTATGCAAAATGGACACAGTCTGGAAGAAGCACAGATAAGTTTCGGAAGAAACATGAGATTTGGCTACAGGCTGCAATTCAATGGCCGGAATTACAGAATGAAAATATGGAACCTTCTACAGAAAATATAAGTGAAGTCATCGAGCCCATAATTTCTCCTGCTAAATCTGATGCTTCAACTTGTACACATCCTAGTCCTCGTAAATCTTTTGAGGACCTTAGTAACCGGCAAAAAAGAAGACGCACTGAAGATAGTCTTTCATGCAGCAGTAGCAGCGCTGAAATTATGTTTTCGGCCGAAAGGGCGCTTCAAAAGGCAGGACAAAGCGATACAGCTTATGTTATGAAATACTTGACGGAGAATCCAGAAGAGGCCTCAAAAATCAAAGCCTTCATTGAAGGTAAATCAATTCAGGTACGGGAAATATCCCCTTTGAAGGCATTGGCTCTTTATGTATCGATGAACTTATCGAAATGGCGCTATAACACTCTTCGGGATTTCAACACTCAAGAAGGAGCTCTTCAATACCCGAGTTACTACATGTTGGTTAAAGAAAAAATTAAGTGCTATCCGGCCAAAGTAGATCTCACAGTTACAGAGAGCTCTGCAAAAATCAAATTACAAGCCTTGATGGATTTAACCTCAAGAAGACTTATTAGGTCGTTAGAAACCCCTGTTGATCCCAATCAACAGCTCGTATTGACCAGCAAATGGGGTTTTGACGGATCATCTAGCCAAAGCATTTATCATCAAAGGACGAGTGAAGATGAGCAAATCGATCTTGCTAGTAATTTTATGATTAGTCTTGTACCACTGCGGCTCGTCTCAAAAGGTGTAACAATTTGGGAAAACGAGCGACCATCTTCCACTTCATTTTGCCGGCCAATATTGTTTAAGTTTATAAAGGAAACCAAAGAAAATGTGCAGAGAGAGATGGCTGAAATCGAAGCAGAGATTGAAGCCTTAACTCCATCCACCATCACTGATGGAATTAGTGTCAAACACCAACTGCTGTTGACAATGATTGATGGTAAAATTCATTCCATTATATCCAATACAGCAGCTTCAGTGTGTGACATATGCAAGGCTTGTCCTAAAGAAATGAATAATTTAGAGTTAATCAAAGATAAACACGCAAACGAGGACATGTATAAATATAGCTTAAGCACCCTTCACGCTTGGATTCGCTCAATGGAATGCTTATTACACATTTCCTACAAATTAGACATAAAATCATGGCAAGTAAGGGGTGATATAGCAAAAAGGCAAGTTGATGACAGGAAGAAAAGAGTTCAAGAGGCTGTAAGAAGAGAAACGGGCTTACTTCTCGATGTTGTGAAACAAGGCAGTGGATCCACCAACAATGGCAACTCGGCAAGGAGATTTTTTGAAAACTACACTAAATCTGCTGAACTGACCGGAATAGATGCTATGCTTTTAAGAAAAATCTGTGTGATCTTGCAGTGTATTTCATCAGGAGAGAAGATCAACGTAAATAAATTCCGAGAGTTCTGCTTTGATACTGCTAAGCTTTACGTGGAGTTATACCCATGGTATTATATGCCTTCTTCACTTCATAAAATTTTAATGCATGGGCCAGACATAGTTCAGAACATGTCAATTGTGCCCATTGGTTTTCTATCCGAAGAGGCATCTGAGGCTAGAAATAAAGATTTTAGAAAATATAGAGAGGGGCATTCTCGAAAGCATAGCAGTATCTCATGCAATGAAGATATTATGCACAATCTTTTACTGTCTTCTGATCCACTTGTTACAAGTATCCGTCCAAAAGGAAATAAGTTTGTAAAAAAATCTTCTTTTAAGAAATTTTATGAGCTTACGGATTCTGAGAAAAGTGATATCGAATTTGTTAACATAAATGATTTAGCGGACATCGATTCTGAATTTGAATTAATTGATGATGATGATGATGACGAAGATAATTAAATGATGTTATTGTTTTAAAATGTGTAACTTAGTAAATTAGAGCTTACATCTTAATTATTTATTGTACTTTTAATGAAACTAGGTAATTTATTATCAACTTACTTAAAAGTCATACTCTCATCAGTTCTTGTGAATATTTTTGTTAATATATATTTCTGTATATATATAATATATTTATAGACCTCTTAATAAGTCTGTCTGCGGTTTAAAGTAAATACAAATGGGGAAAAAACGTTTTTTTTTTTAAATTTTCATTTCCTGTTATCCCAGAAAGTGCACATTTGGCGCACTATGTGTCTTAGTATTAAATATAGCTCTTAGTAATAGCATTACGATATTAGAGACCGCTACTTGAAACAAGCCCGGAATCAGGAGGGAGAGAGCTCGATACACTCATTTTCATAGTAAAATTTCACATTTTCTCAAATTACTCCCGAAATATGGGAGTTATGAAGAAATTCATCACTACAATTTATGAAGGCATTAAGTAATTGAATAAGATGGCATCATTAGTTTGTCATAATTTTACTCTTATTTTTCGGACATGTCTACGTCCAACCGCTCCCATACATTCGTTCCACTGTGCGGCAAGCGGAAGCCGACTCACCGCGACAATCACGCCAACACGCCATCTTGCCGTATTCACCACAAACCGTTGGCATTTAATGGACTTTAGGGACAACGTTAAAAAGTATTTACCGAGTACTATTTTAATACGGATAAAAGCGTCAAATCGCCATTACAAAAGGGACCCCAGATAAACCAGTCGGCGCCTATCTAAATCGGACTAACAAGAAAAGAATTGCTCTTTTTATAAAGCACCAATCCACAGAATATTGGATACGAAAACTGCGTAACACAATGTTCTAAGCCAATTAGTTGGTCATTTTTGCAGTGGCACGGCTGTGTTTACGCGGAACCGGCCTAAGCTGGAATAAGCCGGTTATGCCCAGTTCGAATCTAATTAAAGGGCACCGTTTTGTCCAAAATGCTGACAGTTGCCATTTGACGCGATTTTTATTTTATATAGCCAGACCAATCAGAAGGTTAATTGGTTTGCTTTTTGTGGGTGATCCTGTGGGTGATATTGTTTTAACGTTCAACGAAAATAATGTAAGAAGTAAAGTGAAAAGAAAAAGTAGGAATGAATAATTTGATCAAGTAATGCAGCAACCGCAGTCGCTCAAAATGAATACAATTGTTTTGTTTTCCCTCGGTAAATTTATTCGTTGTTTAGAATAATGAAACGGGCGTATTTGCTCAAGGAAATCCATTCTCTTACAATTTAAGACGGAGCCGCCTAATGTGTTGCAATTTTTCGTCTATAATAACAGTATGCAAATTGTATACGGACTCCGTAGTTATGAAGAAAAAGCGGCCCTGAGAAACCATTAGCCGATGCTGTTATTATCTTGATATCGTAATTCTACTTTTAACAAATGGATTCTTTATTGAAAAATGCTTAACAATTAAAATAGAGCATTCTGTAGTCAACAGAATACTCTATTTTAATTGTTAATCAGTTCAAGAAAAGTAGAATTAAAAATGACTTAAAAATTACCTTGTTCAGTACGTTGTATAAGTTCACATATCTTACCAGAGTATCGCTACCTCTTGTAGCATGACGTACACACGAGCACGCTCCAGCCAACGTACGACATTAGGTAAGTAAAAGAGTTTCGTGAGCTGTAATTTAGTAGAAAGCATTGAAATATTCGTGTATAATCTGAATAACATGCCGATATGAACAACGGGGGAATACGGAGGAACGTTAGGGTGTATTTTATCCAATATTAAACGTTCAGGGAACTGCGAGTGGAATATTTTACGAATTACGCGAGGGCTTTTACAATATTCAATAAGATAATAGATGGAAAGAGTCTTCATCAAAATACATGTTTATGATTTAGTAATAAAACGGGTACACGTGTCCTCTTGAATCTTTTATGATTGGTGACGACAGATTTTGAGTTTGATTTTATTGAGTTCGATCGTTTAGGGCATCATTATTTATTCTTGTCGTTTAGGCTTCGGTTTCTATTAATAGCCCCAGTTTTATACTTTAGATAGCCGAATCTAACAAAGAAATATAACGCCACACATCCAAAACACTCTGTTATACGGTACACCTAGAGCTCAAAGTGCGAATGCATCTTAAAACGTATATACGTCCACTATATCACAATTTGTAGAAGACATGTCGAAATGAAAGTCGTACGAGCGATTTTATTCATGTAATAACTCCATCTGGCCGCACCGTACGACATTTCATGTGTACCTACTACCTACTAGGTATATGTTCGTCTGATAAGAGAGCCTCAATATCTCCTAGACCTTCGTAATGTAATTTTTCGCCTCTCCATTTTCTCATGCCCAAAACTTGGAGCTTTATTGAAATATTGGATATCAAGTGCGGTAGAGTTGTTTTTATTATTCAAAAGTTTGCCGAATTCTTGGTCCGGTCGACCAAACTATGTATAAAAGACACATTGAGTTTATTTTGATTTTTACCCTGAACGAAATTGGTTTAACATAAAAGAATATATAGGGTAATATTGACTGTGTCACGGAGAACGGAAAATTCGGTCACGCCTCACGACGTGTGATATGAAATGCTTTTTTTATTTCCCATTGCTTTAGTTTACAAGTCAACGTTTACCTGTCGTGGATAAACTACGCTTTGAGCGGAACATGTTTTTCTTTACGGATATAAATATTTACTCGTTTAGTAGACATGAATTAAATACGTATAGTCAATTTTTCAAAAATGATAATACCTACAGACTAAAATCATGATAAATGAATGAAACCCTGTAACAATTTATTTTAATTACAACAGACTAAAACTACTTTACACAGTAAATCAACAAGCCTTCCTAATCCAGTAGTCTCAATATATTTCCATACTTTGTGAAATAGGCGATGAACAGACTTAAAATCCAGCTCAATTAATAATGTTGATAATATAACAAATCAGGAGATTACTTAGGAATATTAAACACAGAAAAGAACCATTAATTTATCAGTAAAGTCCTGCGCGAACCACTCCTTAGAGTCGCGTGAGGGAAATGCATGAAACATTTGCAAACACTAGTACATTGTGGTGTCACCGGGCACCCTTTACTTCAACTAATATCTCCCCGTTGCAATATCGTTTGTCACATTATGCAATGCAATTAACATTAATTATTTGCAAATATACGCCAGCCTTGACACAATGCCAAAGAATATTCTGGAGAGAATCAAGCAGTTCTACTTACCATCGAATATACTCTTTAAGATGTCAATCATAGATAAACTATAATAAATAGTAAATTCAGACTTTCTTAATATGCCTATCCTCAAAATCTCTATGTTTTAACTAAATCTTCTGTAGTAATGATTACTAGAGAGGGTTTGGTTCTAAAAAAGCGTTTTTCTTATACCTTCGCACCTAATGCCTAAGACATCAAATGTATAATTATACATTTCTACATACATGTTTCTGCAGCGACAAATTCCCGTGTGTGTTGATTTGTAATAGTAATATGTAGGTGCTGGGAATGCATAACTTGCGGCTAACACGCAACCGCGCGAAACTCGACGCCGGCGCGCGTATCGATATCTTTTCCCATCACTAATGCAGCTAGACTTGATATAGTAATCTACACTAATATAATAAAACTAAGTGCCTGTCTGTACCTATGCTTGTACAGATTTTACTGTAGCAGGTTCGTGTAAAATCTTGCTTATGTTGAAAGAACGTTGCGCAAGTGATGAATCTAAGTATTTTGTTCAATTGGAAGTAAGAAAAACAACTGAATAATTAAGTACTTCAAACTGTTATGTAGAAGCCGCAGAAACGTGATTGTTCTAAAATAAACTGTGCAAACAACTGTTGCGTAAAGTATTTGAATGTTGCTGAAGTCGCAAAAATACACAAATATAAAAAAGGTTATATAGGTATATTAATTAAAGTTGAACAATAAGCCGTTTACCCTAACTAATCATGACGTAAGTAAAGCCTTAAAAACAAACCAATTTCGTCGGTGGAAGGTACTGGGAAAACGCAGGAGTGAGGAAGATTATGTAACTAAAATACAACATTAAATATTTTGCACAACCGCAGATAAACAACGTACTGAGTTGTTAAGTAACCGAGTCTCCAAATTAGAAGACAAAACATAAACAACAAGTAAGTGGGTAGTAGACGACACAAATTTCACCGCATGCCTCGGAGTAAACCACTCAACTAGTGAAAAATTTTCTTGCTTTTATTTCCAGACGGGTGACACTCGATCGCTTACGGCGCGCGGTGTCACTTCGCCGCCCCGCTTGATTTATGCGACCAATATGGCGGCCGCTGTCACTCGCCGACCGGCGACCGATATCGAACCGCTCGTATCATCTAACGCAATATACTTGACCAGATTTTGATATAAAAAGAAAATTACAAAAGTAAATTGTCTTGCTGAGCTCTCAATTTACCAAGCCAATAGATGTGGGTGTTTTATTTACAGAAGAAGGGAAATATTCAAGCAGAGGCAATCCTGCTTAATCTTGGCATTAGGAGCTATCCCGTAATTCACTCGACTGAATTTTTCAATTCGTTTTCGTTGAAGCCTTATTTTCTTACGTTTAATATTATACCCTCCGTATACATGTAGATAGAGTTCGCTGGTGTGTATAAGGCGTAACATTTTATAACTTGTATTGTGACTTACGTTTATTAGGTATTTTCTTTTACCGCATTCTTTATTCTGACATTGTAGATGAGAAAATGTGAAAATAAGGGAATAAAATAACACAAAGCGTCATCATTTTTCAACTGAAGTTGAAGAACTTTAGAGCTGCTATCAGGATTTTTATAATTTCGTGGCGCTCACAAAAGGATCGCTCATAAAAATACTCGTAGATCTCAACAGGGAGTCGTCCATAAGCACGACAATATCAAGTAGGCGGCTACGGGCGACACCTCGGGCTCGTCTCGTCTGTTGCCGCTAAGTAGGTCGAATAATGTGACGGGCTCGCCAGGAGTGCACTCCGGACCCTTCGGCCGTTTGAAGAGCTCTCCTCCGCGATCCTCCATACTAAAATCGCTTGATTTGACATGATTTTAAATACCGATATCAAGGTACAGGTACGAACCCCTCAATTTCATAAAAATATATCAAAAGCTTAATGCAGTTCGTAGCCAAATCATTTCAATAGCATAACTTTTCAATAGCAATGTTTGTTCCGTGACTGTTGTTATTCTACGATGACAGAGGTTAAGAATCGACTTGATCGCGTGCTATGATTTTCATAAATTCATGACAGCTCCTTTGATATGAGCACGGAACTACTGCATTGAAAAATAAACTTCAAAAACTAATCTCAATAAGAAGGCAACGTATATACATTATTGGTTCGTAAAAAAGAAATTCGAATGAACATGGGGATTTTCCACGAAAGATTTTCCCAACAAATCACTAAGGCGGAATACTGAATCACTACAAGACATATAAATCTATAATGTAGTAGTTGCTCGATTTACTGGTAACTAGGCAATCGATTTGGGTTATCATAGGAAGTGTTGGAGAGGAACTGTAGGTATGTTCCTACAATCAAAACAGGACATTATTATACCCAACTCATAACTATATCAAGTAAATCCATGCCTTTAAAATCTCAAACAATGTATATGTAACATAAAGACGTAACATAAAGACAAAGTTTGCAAGGCCAACATGACCAGAGAACGCACAAGACAATGTTTAAAAAAAATTGGGGAAGCCTTTGCCCACCAGTGGGACACAATATAGGCCAACAAAAAAATAAAGACAATGTATCCAACGGAAAATACTTACACGACACTCGGTGTTAGGGAGCCGTGTGTATTAGCCACAAGGGGGCGGCTGTCACGCTAGTTCGACGTGCGCATCGCTCACGCGCTCCGACGGACCGACTGAATTGAGAAATTGAAACGCGTATCTAATCACAAAAACCTCGCCAATATCAATGTTGATCGTTTCAAATGTACGCCCCTTATAGTAAATCATAAAGCTACGTGTATGCTGGCACTGTAGTCTTCAGAATCAAATCAGGATTCCACCTTAATAACATTTTAAAGGAACACGTACCCACTTAAAGCTCACACCCTCTGAATTTAATTGTCGCTCGCTTCTAGAACGACATGCGGTAGGAATGTTAAAATAATTTTAGCCATTTTCGATGTTCTTCTCAGTTTCACAGACACGACTCGCCTAAGACGAGCATTTAGGAAGCTTGATATATTGGACCCGATATCGATTTATTGCAAAGTCGCATTTAAACGAAAATGAAAAATTCACAAAATCTGGTAGAATCTCATAATAGCCTTTTCATCAATCAATACATTGAATTCGAAACTGACAGGGAGCGGCCTCTATTATTTTCGAATCATGGCATATTTTTTACGCGATAAATACTTTCGAATCATCGCAGAAGCTTTGCAGAAATATGTCGGAGGCTTTCGTCTTTTTCATTGTTCAGCAAATAAGCCTAGTGGGTGGACAAAGGCGGCGTGTCGTGACGACAAGCACGTAAGGGCCCGCTTCCGCCGCGCCAGCACTCTCAGGCCGCGGGCTCGAGCCACCTCGAGCCTTGAGCCCGAGACTCGAGCCGCCTCGAGTGCCTGTCGAGCCGAGCGCTGACGAAGCTCACCGAATAGCTGAGATTATTACGCTATGCAGCCGCTACAAAATAGGATGCTGCGGATTATGCAGTCGTATTGCCGAAATAGCAGCAGCTTGTACGTGTGTTGAATACATTAATGATACGTCCAACGAGATCGCATACACATACAATGTAATTACGTACTTAGAGCACTGTAAGTTGAGTTACGCAAGTTTTCATTTCATTCCGAACATTTATATTCTGTTCGGAACTGACACGCAGAACCCTCGATGTATAATTAGAGAGTGCAGTAAAAACAAGCCAAATAACTGCGCCTAACGAATTTAAAAATTCCTCGTATTGCAATGGAAATGTAATATTCAATTTGAAGTGAATATAACTCGGTGGCGCGACAATCTGGCCGAACAAAAAGTTTCATTCAACATTTGTAATTAGACGCCACACAGTCGGAAACAGGAACTCGTGTATCTTATGTGTGCGCTAGTTTACAGAGCCCTCTCATTATGATTTTAGTGTAACATTTCGAATTCACAAGATTTTTTTGTTCGTTGTGTGTTGATATATGATTGCAAATAAAAAGTGCGTGTGAAGTTCATATTCCTATCGAATCTACGGGGACTCACTTTGTTATTAAAATAATAAACAGCAAAAATAATTTCAGCATTATTAAAAATTCTGTGTAAGCCATTACTGCGAACAAAAAGCTTTTAAGGACCCGACCCAATATTATGCGATTAAAATTCAAAATGAGTTCTATTCCCAACTTTATTCGTCGCAGTAAAGTTCTTAATCTAGCAGACACTGGCACGTTGTGAATGGAATTCTTTGAGCATGAAAATCCATCTTCTTATGCATTTTTGCATTAAGTCGCCGTCCCCCTTCTAGGCTACACGCCATTGAAACCGTACCTTGATACCATTCTTCTTCTTGTTTTCCTAGAGCTTTGAATATTAGGTATCATAGAATTATTATCTATTATCTATACTTATATAATATTATAAAGCTGAAGAGTTTGTTTGTTTGTATGTTTGTTTGATTGAACGCGCTAATCTCAGGAACTATCAGTCGGAATTGAAAAAATCTTTTTGTGTTGGGTAGCCCATTTATTGAGGAAGGCTATAGGTTAAATAATATCACGCTACGGTAAAAAGGAGCGGAGCAGCAATGCGACGGGAAGGGGCGCGAAAATTTGGCGCGGACGAAGTCGCGGGCAGAAGCTAGTCTAGTATAAAAATATTGACGATTCCGTTAACGTTTTGGCGTTAAGAAAGATGGAATTTTCATGTTACTCTCTATCGTGACATCACTAGGATTGTCAAACGTAGTTCAAAAATAGAATGAAAGAAATAATCTTGTCAGTTCCTGTCAGTCACATTGACAATAACGACTAAGGCAACTGAAATCGTAATTCAATTACTTTAGCTGTAACTATAAACCCAGTTTGTCAGTTATTTTTTTACTTAGTTATATTCCGTATTAGATCGTTGCAGGTAGAATACTACACACATGTCAGGACGCGCAGGCCGCGCCGGAGAAAATAACTCAATTAAGTTTAAAATTCAAGAGTTCCAGACGCGAATAAATGCGGTTATCACAATTATCCCATGTCCGTGGAAACTAACGAGTTTCACCGAGACTCGGTAACTAGCCCTTTTTGTAATTTTACGATGACTGTTATTAGCTTTCCAGATTGTGTCAAAGACTATATAACTGGTTATCATTTTCATCGTGTGTTTTATTATGCAAAATTCTTAGAATACCTGATTGAACAAGATCCGAAACTCTTCCCGCATTTCAGAGCATTATATGATTTAGCCAGTTATTTCGAGGAAATATGAAATTATGCTTCCTTGGGGAATTGATTATATTAATTTGCGATGACTGTCTTTGAAAAAGAGAGTGGTTGAAGTCGTGGGTAGTGTGCGACGCCACGCTGAGCGTCGCAGGGTTCCGTAGCCGACACGCTCGCTAATGGAGGGGACGGCAGCGCGCCGGGGGGCTATTACACACGCCTCTTATCGAACATCGACTTTCTTAATAACGAAAAATTAAGCCGTCTCTCTAACATACGTCAGGATACAATTTAAGAAAAGATTCTCAGATTTTTTGCCGCAGACGGGACTTATAACTCTTGTTAGATATCTTAATCCGAGCTTTAATAGATTAAAGCTGAGTCCGGCTGATAGAACTAGTAATATCTGTGTTGAACTTTAACCTTAATAATTTTCGAATATAAGAGGTAGATTTTAGCGTTTCGTAACAACATTAAGAAGGTATTGCTACTATTCTGTAGTTGTTTGCCATTGCTATCTACTTTTCCAAGAGAACTCCGAGAAACATCGGGTCAAAAGTTCGAATCAAATCAAAACTTATGGCAATAGTGAGTACAACTTTCTTTTCTGTAGAGGAAGGGCGTCCTAATTCTATTAAAGTTAGTTTAACCCGATCTGCGACAAGTACAAACATCTACATTCCGTCAAGTGAAATACACTCGATTCACCACAACCTGACGGCGAAACTTCCGAGATCGACGTGTCGACCGACAACTGTTCGCGAACAAACTACACACAATTATACACCCTACGTCACAACTTTAAAGCATCAAATCGTTTA
The DNA here is from genome assembly GCA_932294355.1 of Aporophyla lueneburgensis. Taxonomy (NCBI): domain Eukaryota; kingdom Metazoa; phylum Arthropoda; class Insecta; order Lepidoptera; family Noctuidae; genus Aporophyla; species Aporophyla lueneburgensis. The sequence continues at coordinate 11,014,825 of OW028744.1, forward strand.
AAGCGAGTAGTTATTTAATTCTTTGACAACGATGTTTCACAGCCACTTAAAACTTCTGAGTGAATAACAAATCTCCTCCGAAAAGTCTATTCGGCGAAGTTATACTGTTAAATTGTTCGTCGGTAGACAGAGAACGTCTTTTAAAAAGTTAAAGGTTGAGAGAGCATCTAAAGGGATCAGGTGGGCGCCGCGCCGGCAGGGTGCCGGCCACCGAGCGCCGGTGTTGGGCCGCTGCATTATCACACTTTGTTTGCGTAAACGATTAAAAAGCCACGATTAAGTTAATCGGCTAAATCGTTACAGTTCGTCTAATTAGGGTTCCGTTGCCAAATGGCAAAAAACGGAACCCTTATAGATTCGTCATGTCTGTCTGTCCGTCTGTCTGTCTGTCCGTCCGTATGTCACAGCCACTTTTCTCCGAAACTATAAGAGCTACGCTTTTGAAACTTGGTAAGTAGATGTATTCTGTGAACCGCATCAAGATTTTTACACTAAAATATAGAAAAAATAATAAATTTTGGGGTTCCCCATACTTAGAACTGAAACTCAAAAATTTTTTTTTCATCAAACCCATATGTGTGGGGTATCTATGAATAGGTCTTCAAAAATGGTATTGAGGTTTCTAATATCGTTTTTTTCTAAACTGAACAGTTTGCGCGAGAGACGCTTCCAAAGTGGTAAAATGTGTGTCCCCCCCCGTAACTTCTAAAATAAGAGAATGATAAAACTCAAAAAAATATATGATGTACATAACCATGTAAACTTCCAACGAAAATTGGTTTGAACGAGATCCAGTTAGTAGTTTTTTTTATACGTCATAAATCGTAAACCGCAATTTACCTTTCATTCAATCAACTCAAATATAAAAATTTAAAAAAAAACATTCAAGTTCATAAGCATAAACCTTATACATAAACCGAGGATCCCTACAGGTTTGTACGGAACCCTCGGTGCGCGAGTCCGACTCGCACTTGGCCGGTTTTTTTTTTTATAAACACTCCGGTGGATAATATCGTTTAATACTATTATTATACTATTATAGTACTTGGGAATAGTTTAATGGTTGCCAATATTTGGTCATCCTTAGAAAATTCAATAGGTAGTGGTTCATGGATTCAATGGTATGTCTAATGGTGGCATCAACAAATCTAATAAAAATTAATGTTATCTTAACAAATATATCAGTTCACCATCACCTATTTAACATCAAAAGCTCGAACTACGCCAACTTGAATTAACCATAACATTGGGGAAACGTGTCGAAGTGGCAACTTGACAAAAAGGTTTCAGTGATTGATGTCATTCCCCCTTCTCCCCTGACTAACCAACTATAATATACGCCGCACAAATATACGTGGGCACGTAATGCCGAAAAGATTTTTGTATTGTAGGCAGGCCCGATGTAACGTTTTAATCGTATTAAAATCTAATAAATGTTATCAAACGTGATTTGGTGACGAGAGAGCAAAAGTAAAATAAGCTTTATATGTTTTCCTGCTCTTTATTGTCAATATTGGGGGAAAGGTTAATTAATCTCCAGTTTTCCACGCAGGAGGCCGTTTATAAATATCATACCGAATACAATAAATATGCGATTGCTATGGTTTCCAGAAATATACTTATTTAATGGATGCGGCATAAAAATCTGGCGTTGCGTAACTACGAGCATTATAAGTTAGAATATTTTAACGTAACCTTCCTGGCTTTAGGTGTCAGTGAGTATACAAGCTCACTGACACCTAAAGCCAGGAAGGTTACTAACTTTTGCCTATGGCTTCGCTCACGTGATTGTCGGAAAATTGCCCACAGGAATGTACTACCAGGATTAAATGTATTAATCTAGGTTATAAACTTAATTTATCCCAAATTCCACACAAATCCGTTCAGCCGTTTTTTTTCTTTTTTTTTCTTTTTATCAAACATACAGACATAAATTCTTCGTTACTATTTCATTGTAAGTAAAGATAGGTACAAGTATTTTCAGTCTTGTAAGTCGTACGTTGATTCTCAGTTACCTAATACTAGACTAGTTTACAGCGTTAGCGCTATCTTCTCCTAGCAATTAGAACTCGTAAATTACTTTTCTCGACAAAAGCCATGCGACCGCTGGATACTACTTGTCAGCATGTAAACTAACCGTACACGAGAAAAGAAACAAATAGTGTATTTATTTAATTACTAGCGCAGCGGTTGACAAATCCATTTACCACGAGACTCGGTATTATCTTTTGTTGTCTGCGTCTGAGACCAATCAATTACTCTGCAGTCGCCAGTGGGGAGTTGATTACTGCTCCACTGCTGATGTGGACTTAACGATATTGTCCAAACGCATCAGTGTACGGGTATCATTGCGATTACGTCTTTGGTATTCATCGGGCGGCTGTTACGCATACGAGTGTAGATTATCAATGTACTGCGTTCAGCGGTAGGGCACGTATTTATCTGATGCTATTTGTATCACGAAATGTAATCGATAAGGAAATTATACAAATACCTTTTTATTGATCTTGTTTGACTTTGTTCGTTACCATTAGCAAAAAATTAAATAACGTTAAGAGTATTTTATTTAAGTGTTATTTTCCAAGCTACTGCACAGATTGTCAGTGGCAGCTTTTATGCATTGTAGAATAAACCCTCCTCCGTAGCATGTCGTTCATTGCACTCTGCATCACGATCGTTTCTGCAATTTTATCATTTCTTATCCAAAAATATTTGGTACACAATAAACAATTTAAAATATTTTTACATGTTTAGGAACAAATTTATCTCCTTGTCACAGTTCATAAAATAAACTTCCATTGAAAAGGCGCCAAAAGATCCGTTATCTCGGTTACAGCCGCTTTGAATAACGATCCAAAGTGTAACCCCATCGCGGCGGTTCTTTGATGTCGTTTAATTATAAAAGTTTTTCTCGTAAAGGAAAGCTTTTACAAGTCGCAGAGAAACACTGCATACACCCCGCGGAGAAACCACCGACTTATGATTCTATTACTGAACTCGCTCACGACACAATGCCATTCTAGTTTAGAAAAATGTTTTTCTTAAACGCTATTTTTGAACACGTTTTGTTACTTATCCCAATGATAAAGTTACAGCAGGTAAATGTAATCCCATCAAAAACATACATGTAAAATGAGAGCCAAGTTCAATATTATGATATATGCGTTGGTTGTTGAGTTCAACGACAAAAGAAGTGAGATCTAAATGGGTGCCAAGTTCAATGGTCAGTCCTGAAATTTATTTATAACTACATAAATAAAATATAATTTCTTCTTATAACTTAGAATAATATATTGTAGCCAAAGGTTTGACTTGGCTAGTTCTCATATACGAATTATTATGTTCGATGGCTAGTTTCTACCAGCAAACCAAATTTTCGGAATAATAAAATAAGACACGACAAGTAACAGGTTTAGAACTTGCGAAGGCTATAATATAGTTAGTAGTTAGTTGTTGTTAGTTTTTAGTTATTCGTTCGAATAATCGAACGAATAACTAAAAACTATTTCTGAAATACATTTACCTATATATAAAAAATGGTTTCATATTTTTCTGTTGCGTTTCAGGAAGTCTATTTTCCGTAAGTAGCTTTCATACATATTCTCACGTTCACTTCTGCTTCCCAGTCAGTTATAGAAAACGGTACAACGACAATTTATGTTGTTGAATTTTACATTGACATTGCCTTTGGCATCACGTCCCGTCGAACTGCGTAAAGTTCATTTGTCAGGATCTTACATTTTACCATAAATTCTCGAACGACACTTTCTAGACTGGTTGTCGCAAGTATGCCAAAAATGCGGGCCATTCCTACCTACTTTCCAGTTTACAAAGCGGGAGGTTCATAGTACCTACTTAATAATGTCCGCGCCAAGCTTTGGTACTATTCTTTGTAATTAGCTGTTGAGCTCGGCATTACAGCGCTGACTTCTGTCACTTTGTTTTTTGGCGTATAAAATTGTGGTTGGTTTCCTTTTTTTTCTACTTTTCGTTGTGTTTATTCATTCTTTTAAAATCAAGACGAATCCCAACGTAAAAATCCTAAAAGAACCCGTAGAAAAGAAAAATTATACATACATCAACATTCCTTCGACGCTCAATTTCTTTTACTCCTATTTTCAGAATGTACATTGGGAGTTTATCGGGCGATTCCTATTCCTTTTGCAAACGTTGAATTATTTATTGGACATTATATCTAGTATTACTATTTGTTTCAACTACACAAAATACATGAACTACGTAATCGCAATAGGTTTGTTCATAATACATTCATTGTTGTATTCAAATAAAGGGCAAAAGAAAATAGAGTTGTGGGCAGCAGCAAAGTAGGGCGCGGTGGGCCGGGCGTATCGATCAGCGGCTAAAACAAGCTCAACGCCGACGTCTGTCTAGCCATTGCCTAGCACACCCTATACAAAGCCTACATCACCTGTGACTCTCTGTGTTCCTGGTACAATGACCCAGTAAAACGATTCCCGGACATGTTGATTGAAACTTGAAATAGCTTGTGTTTTATGGAATTGGATTGGAAAGGGCAGAGTTACGAGTGGACTCGGTTGAATAGTTACGTTCAGATCCAATAGTTATTCACTATTGTTTAAATAAAAGCTTGTGGGAATTAAATCACTCGACTGTTTGATTTAGGGAATATTGGTTAGGGTTTCATTAGCATTTTCATTTCGACGTAAAAAGGGTCTTTTAGGTATTTGACAGTCAGAATAGAATAGGATTGTCGTCTTGAAATTCAGGCACATATTACGAACAATGGTAAGGGATATGTTAACTATTTTTGTAATTAATACCACCATTAGAATATATGAATACTAATGAAGAAAGTTAGCTTATTCCATTCTTAAATCGTGGAACTGCAAAATAAAACTACGAGGTTATGAATAATAATTCATTTTACAGTGAAAATCACTTAATGGAAACATGATCGTGCTTCATAACTATTTGATTCTCATTTGCCGTTAGTAAATGGAAAAATGGAATGAACCCCAAAGTCTCGAATTACTAATCGATGACGTGGATTTGTTTTACTTCCGAACTGAATCTCCCTCATTATTGTCCAATGTGATGAATCACTCTATATAAACGTTTCAACACAAAGTAAATCAAATGTCGAGTCGAGAGCAACGCGTCGAAAGCTTTTATTTAACATACTATTTATTTAGCGTTTTATTTCCGTTCATAATGTACATGTTAAGTGAACGTTAATCATTAATTTTGTTTACAAAATAGCGACTCATCTAATTTAATGTAACTTTTCTGCTGTAACTAATGTAGTGTAGTAAATACGAACGAGCCTAAACAAAATCAGCAAGCAGTAATATTAGGCACCAACATTTTTTAAATTAATTTATGAGAATACTTTTAGATTCTGGCTTCAGTATCTCGTTTCCCGTGTCCCAACAAAAGTGACAATACTATCAATGGGAAGTGTCGTCGCAGGCCGCGGGGGTCGTCATTGTGAGCGTTACAAACATTCCGGCAACTGCGGTCACGTTTATTTCTCTTTAATGAACCATTAGTGATATAACCATTCGTATTGCAAGCGTTTTCTTACAGCTTTACCGCTGTCATGAATGTCTCTATGCACTTAGGTCGTCCATTAAGACCAATGCAACGTTCACTGACGGAACGCGATCGTAAAATCTTTATAACATCCTTCCAGCACTTGTAAAGCGTTTTGAGAGTCTTCGTCGTCGTATGCGACCTCACATTACCCCGCACTATCTCCACTTTTTTGGTGTCTCAGTGTGATCATACAGTCGTCGCTAAGTAGACAAGTTTGTACATAAAGACGTCTGTACTGGATATCGCGGGCGCTCGCTATAAATGAAAGTATTTTAAAGTTACGCCTCGTTAGTCTACCCGCTTAGAAGGAGATCTTATCTTTGACTGTAGTTGAGCACTGGTTACTTTATATTTGTTGATAGAACTTAAAACCTTTTCCTATACTTCTGTAAGTCTTGAAACAGTACGAATGCAAATTATGTTTAAGCAAGTTGACTTCCAAATAGCATGCTAATGAATCAAATAATAAAACGAAACAATGCAGTAGTTGGGTACAAACTACACAATTTATAGAGCATCCTAAAGCATTTAGTGTTGCTATTTGTACGGTGCACATGTAAACGTATTAGGACAACAAACCAATGTCGGGCTACCGGCGGGCGCCGCGCCAAGACGCCATTGCTCCACACTTGACATATTCCGCCGGAATCTTCGGCTTATAGCATTTTAAGACTATGCAACTACTAAAAAGTGCAGGATTTTGTGAATGAGCGCTTATTAGAGGTCGTGATTTGCCAGCCCCAGAGATAAGTTTAATCAGAGCGCCATTAAGTTTTACTGCTTCGCCGGGTGCATACGGTTTATGGCGGGTTGGGGCGACATTGTCAACAGATCTTGCGACGCTCTTTACGGCTGCTGAAACGTTGCTTTAACGGTTTTATAGTTTTCGTCGTTTCGTCTCGCTGGCGGTCACAGCGCCCTTAATAGCCGAAGCTAAGTGCCCGCTCGGGGCTCCGTTGCCCTCAAGAATGTCTGTTTTTCTTTCATACACACTGAGATTTCCATTTTGAGTATCGTAAAGAATTTTATTTTTTGCTTTTATACTGTTTTTGCTGCATTTCGATATTAACTCTCAATATTTTGGAACGAGAAACTTTCAATAGTTTTCACTTGAAATATTTAAATTCAGACATCAAAGGTTACCCTCATAAATATTTACGTAAATTGCGATAGTTGCTGATTGAAATCACATGGAAAACTGGTTAAGCAAGTAATTATTCACGCCCACGTACTGAACGTAACGGAACCAAACGGTACAGTTCTGAGGATTCACTCTCCGGTGGCGCCGCCATCGCCTCGCTATTAGTTAGATGTGCATAGCCGAACTGTAAGTCTTCTTTAATTAAACGGCGGTGCAGTGACGCAAAGCGCAATCACGGCACACGGTGACGCATGTCGGCGACGGGCTGCAGCCTCACGTCAACTGCAAGCCTCACAATATTAATTTGAAGCAACTAATTAATTAATAACATGTGAACATTCCGCCATTAATCAGAACGGTCACGTTTGTCGCGAAGCACACGGACTCACAGCGCACTTCTAAGAAACTGATTGGAGCTTCGAAGACGCAAATTGGTTTTATTTACTTGACTTGTAGTTCATTTACTTGCTTCTTCACATAGGAGCATCGAACGGCTTCACGACTCGACTTGCCTTATTGAATTTAAAAAGCTTTGAGCTTTTTCTCTATAGCGCAGACGCTTTTCAACATGACTAATGTATCGTACCTATGTCATTCGAAAAGTTCTTCACAGTGACAACGATAAAATATCATTAAAATAGCGAACTTTAACAATATATTGAGTACCTCTACAGCCTTAAAGTTAACCGAACTTTGTAATTACTTTGGAAATCTGTCTTAGTTTACACAAAGCAGCCGGTCGATTGTTTAGCTATTCATTTATGCGGCAATCCTTTTTCTAACCAGTTGTTTGCGACGTTCTATGTTAAACATGGTCTTAAACATGAATCAGTAAGAACTCCATGCATCCAGCGCCTTACAGCCACTCGAACAATATCAAATTCCGTTTGTACGATTTTTCCTAAACTTAGTTGTGAAATTTAACTTTCAAAGCAAGTACGATGCTACTATCTTAGTTTCTTAATGTTTTTCACATTTTAAACACCAACGTGTTTAAAATGAGTGATTTCACATCAAACTCAAAGTTAACTTTTTGTCACAATACCTTTCTATTCACTAAATGGCGTCAGGAACCGTAAGTTGACAACAACTTATCATTTGTAGCTGCGTGAAAGTCAACATAACGACAGAATTTATTGCTCTTTCAACACCAAGGGATCCCCGCATCTATTATGTAGATAGTCGTTGATAAGTCGGACGCAAATAAAACAAACTATCGCATAATATCCCCACGTAAGGGTAGTTATGACGTTTCACAACGCAACAAGTAGAGGCGCCAGCCAGCCGCCGACGTGGGGCTGCGAAAGGAATTTCAATCTGGTCGTGATGAGCTGAGCAAAGGCGCAAATTACACACGAGCGACCGTCTTTTATTACCCTTAACGTGCTTTCTCAAATATTCGAGAAGTTCGTTTGTGGGTGGACCTCGGGAATTTAACTCAGTACACTTAGTTACGAAGTAAGTAGGTTTTGGAAAACACGCAGTTGTTGAAACTCTCAACAGTTTATTACGGTTAAGATTTCTGCAAATCTATTGTATCTATAATATATATAAAATTCAAAGTCTTGAGTGACTGACTGATTGAGTGACTGATATATCAACGCACAGCCTAAACCGCTGGTCCTAGAGACATGAAATTTGGAGGGTGTGTTCTTTGTGAGGAGTAGGTATCCACTAAGAAAGGGTTTTTTGTAATTCCATTCCTAAGAGGGTGAAATGGTGAATTTTTCGACATACACGCGAGCGAAGCCGCGGGCAGGAGCTAGTTTATGTATAAATTGTTACCATCAGAATTACACGCTGCAAAATTTAGAAAAAATCTCAATACTTGACTTTACTAACTTAAACTTATGAAAAACCAAGGCATACTGCAAAGCCTTCTCAACCGCCTTATTTATACGAAAAACCTTCTGAAAATGAATAGTAGAGACGTGTTTAACGACATTATATCTAATATGTAGATAGAGACATAACAATTGAGCGTGCTTAGTGAAAGAGTCGATATTGTTTGGTTGGAACGTAAATACTGAGCGGCGTGGTGCGCAACAAGTAGGGCGACGCGTCGGCGCCATCACATATTGGAATTAGTGAACCAACCTTCATGGATAACATTGAAGAAAATTCAAATAACGTAGAAAACTCTTTGTATGAAAATACCCTTGGAAATACATACATGAAATGTCTCAAACATTATGGCCACAGTTATATAACGATATCAATCATATCCATTATAAGTTTCATAGTTAGGAATGATTGGTTTTGGGATTTATTATACCATTTTTGATCTTGGATATTAAGTAAGGTTTCAATAAAAGGTTTTAATTGAAAGAAGAATGACCTGTGATGTAAAGTGCTACGTCTGCTACGACGCTACGAAAGTGCTACGAAGGTGCTACGAAAGTTGCTTCTTGAAGAAAAGGTTCATGTAACAACGACACAAACTAGAATTGCTCATATTAAAATAGTTGTTAAATATATAACCCACAATCTATTTTATTTATTAGGAAAATATATCTGGACTAATGAAAACGCTGTGGCATCATCTAAACGAACACAACAATACTTTAATAGAAAATAGGTTCTATCTTCGTTTTCTTTGTATTACCATCTCGCATTATGCTATAACGGTATAATATAAACTAAATATAGACAAATTTCCTTGAAAAGCCAGCAAAATCCCCTTAATACGCTATTCCATCCCTTAAGTTTAAAAATAATATTTCCCAGGATTTATAATATTAAAGGGAAATCGTTCGGTGTATCGTAGTCGAAGAATGAAGACCTACGAGCTCATTCCTTCGAGACGCTATCAATACACGTAAATAGAAAAATTCCGCGAATATAAAATGCGAGGCAAATTCACTAGTTCCCGTCGTTTCTGACTTAATTTCAAAGAAGATAAACTACATACTGGTAATATAGAGGCTAAATCTACCTAGCCTTTTCCCAACTATTTTTAAGCTTCACTTCAAGTCTAACCGTGGAGCAACTGCCTATCTGACCTCCATAGACCAGCTACTGGGTAACACTGCACCCCTTGATAAGACTACTTATCAGACTTTCCGGCTTCTGCGACCCGTAAAGACTGTTATAGATCCACGAATGACGGCTGGGACGATCGGCTTAATGTGCGGAGGTACGGAGGTGTCATGGCATGAAGATGGTCATCCATCCACGGACCAACCGCGGTGAGCGTAGCTTAACCTGATCAATGGATCCGTGCGGTTGTTATTATAGAGGCTATAAAAATAATAAAATAGTGGTAGTGGTGTCTAAGAAAATGTTTACTTGTTCACGCTCTAAGAAAACTTTCCTTTCTTTCTTTTCTTAGAAACCGTGAATAAGGCCGAATTACTGAAACTACCAATAAATAACAATTCATCTAATAACTGTCATCAATTCATAAGTTTTATACTCCTGCACAGCGTGACTCACTATCGCTTATCAGCCAACACTACATAGCTATTGTATTTAATCCGTTATCTACCATATTTTACAAATTAAATAAAGTCTAAACTAAACAATAACGTTTCCGCTGACAATATTTATCTTAACGCCGATATCCGACACGTGTTCGCAGTGCCGACCGTCGTCGGTTCAGCGTCGCAACAAAATAAATATGAAGTACCATTACTCGCATAACAAGGCCGCAGTACGACCGGCTCCGCACACCTACGACTACGTACGAAGTACCACGAACTCTCAGGGGCGCGCCCTAATAGCAGTCCACTTCCGCTTTATTAAATTTCTTCGCAAATACACTTTTATTGTCGACGGCCAACGATCTTTGTAAAGGACATCGTTGTCTTCACTCGTTTGTATCGTATGCAAATAGTGGAACAAATGGGGGCCGCCCTTACTACGTTTTATGATTTTTATGGACGAGACGAAGTACTCGCATAAAATACAATGCAAAGAAAGCTCTCGAGCAAGAAATATTCATGTCGACACAGTCAGTCCGCAAATGCAGTCAAATGTTTTTGTTTCATAAATGAATAAATAATGAGGCGGCATTAAACGTTCATGGTAATTGTGCGCTCCATTTTATAACGTGTAATGAGATGTGAAACTGTAACAATATTGTCACAATTAATTATGAATGCAATATGTTATCTGCAAGCGCATACAGTGACACATTATGTTTTATAATAATTGTACATAGTGCAGAGTGCTCCGTTTTATAAAAGTAAAATAAACTGAGTACACAAAATTGATAAAACCTTAATGTTCGTAACGTAGACGCAGCGAAGAAGGCAAAATAATTAGTTTGATCGTATACATAACTTAGTAAGAGTCAACAATTTACTATGTACATAAGTCTATCGTGTGATGCCTCTTCACGCCAACTTATGGCTTCCTAATGAAGTTGTCGCGCCCTCGTGTGTGTGCGTGAATGACGTCAACACAGTCCGTGTTGGTGTGTGTTCACCATATTATCGGTCTCGGGTCTCGTAAATGCAGGTTTTAAGCTAAAGGTCTTACCGATCTATAATTACTTGGCGCGCGATTTCCTTCGATAACGCAAGCGTAAATTTGATGAAGATTGTAGGGTTGGTAAACGCGAAATTTGATTTCCATTAGTAGGTAAACTATTTAGCTAACACAAGTAATAATTTTCCTGTATTCAATACAAAAATATCGAAACTTGGCACTATTTAATATGAATTATGCAAGATCCTGATTTTAATAACTTGGTTGAGCTAATACTACTAGATGAGATGCCGAAAACAATGCTTTTAGAAAAATCTTAGCGCTAAAATAGATAAAAATCGGTTTACGAGTGCTCCAAATCCCTGTATCATGACAACACTAAAAGGTTATCATAATAGGCGGCAACCCTGATATTGCCGGCACTCAGGCAGACTGGAGGTTCGTCTCGAACAAATTGCCGTGATGCCCCCGCCATATTAAGTTAACATCCCCCATCCCCCGCTTTTACTTCACTTCAAGTCACTAAATTCACTATTTCATTGTCATAATTTACTTAAAGTGGCAATAAAGGTGATTAGACCTGATTAACGTGAGTTCAGACCTTCTATTATATTTTCAATACGAAAACTAACTGAATCCTTTATTATGACTGACTGTCGTAGATGTGAAATTAAGCAACCAACTTTGTTCAACGTTAAAGCTTTAGTTATTTTTCTCTAAATGCAATAGAAAAACAAACAATACTAAAGAACAGTAATATGTGCACATCATTTAGCCTTTTTTCTGTTTTGATCCCAACGTGAGCTACTAACACTCATTCAAGTTTTTAATTGCGAAACTTTCCCTGTATCGCGTCAGAATTACTCTGAAATATTTCACGTAGCAAACACAAGTAAAAACTATAATCAATATCCCGAGCCCTACATTTTTCATTAACGGAGGTAAGGGTGTGGGGAATAAATGCCAGTGCTTCAGTAGGGAAAGTTAGGGTGGCGCAGGCAACTCAAGGGGTGTGGGAGGCGGTGTAGAACAATGGCCACCATGACATTTAGCATGGAAGCGATTGTCACGGCCCGTTAGAGTCGCGAGCCACTAGGCGTACAGCCGTTCTCCGGATAGGTACCCTCAAATACGGACTGTCATAGATTGTCGTCTTCCTTTTTTAAAATTCTGAGTCATTGAAAACGTCTCGGATTTCTCTGTAAGCTTAAAATTTGTACCAGTACTTTTACGACAGACGCTCCAAAACAATCAAATGAAATAGCAGCATTTTGGTGGGCCGGTTTTGCAAACAAAGTTTTCAGATTATTTACATACTGTTTCGTGATTCTGGTTACGTAACTTAGATGGGCACGAACGGCATTAAGAGTTTGCGTAAGGTATCATCGAGTAATACTGAGCTCATAAGCAGTAACATAAGGATGTGAACGAAAACATAAACTGTTTAAATATTTTAGGCACATTTTCCGTGCAAAAAGCAAAGCGGAAAAGTTTATTGGAAGAATAAATTGGGACTAAAAAGCAGGGCGCGCTTGCTCGAGTTTCTCTCGAGGGCGGGAAAAAACAAATTGTTGCTAGATGGTAAGTAATGCCGGGGACGTGCCGCAACGACTCGAATTACTTCATTTTACTTGGACCTGCAGGTGTAGCCGCGCCCGCAGGCCGCGCAGCCGCTATCAAATTAAATTTTAATTGTCAAATTAAGTACATTAATGGTGGGTTTTTTTGGTGGTCCGCAAACAATTTAATTAAATTTTGAGGCGGCACGAAAACTTGCATTCAAGGCGTAACAAAACTAGTATGTCATCGGACATAGAAAACAGAAACGCAAACAATCTGACGTGAGGTTGGTAGAAAATATATTCAGTAAGTAGTTTGGCACGACGCGCTGAGTCATGGATACTGAGCATTCTTAGTGCTCACCTGCTGCTGGACACCTGCGGTGTGCCACTCAACTAGTCCAAACGGGCCAACCCAATAACACAACTCAAATGTTTCATTCATACTACTTACGTCTACTACTTACATAGTTAAAATTCGCTTTAACATTTAAAAATATGACTACTAAGAACTTCATTTTAGGTAACAAATCTAACAGATTGCTTTATTTTATATCTCCTTGAAATATTACTGCGCCATTACTCAGTGATTCGAAAGTTCTGTAGCATTATTGAAAATGAAAAATTACTGTCGTAGAAATTTTCAGTCCGAGCCATCTAACGAAGCAATTAAAGTTGAATGAACTCTATACCTCTATTAGAAACTATCGGAGTACTTATCGTCTAAGGGGTATATATTATAATACTAGCTTTTGCCAGCGGCTTCGCCCGCGTGGAGGTCGGAAATTATCCCGCGGGAACATACTTCCGGGATAAAAAGTAGCCTATGTCCTTTCTCACGCGCTAAACTATCCGTGTATCAAATTTCATTTAAATCGGTTCTGTAGTTTTAGCAGGAAAGCGAGACAGACAGACAGACAGACAGACCGACAGACAGACAGAGTTACTTTTGCATTTATAATATTAGTGTAGATGTAGATAGTGTAGATAGTGTAGATAGTGTAGATGTAGATTAGTGTAGATTATCAACCCATAATTTATACTGTTTCTAGATATTTTGTTTATTTTGAATACTCCAATTACTATTTTATGTACCTGACTTTTAATTTAAAGGCTGGTTTCGTTTCAAAAATTAAAAATAACCACACCTTCACTTAAAAATTAAATTAGGGCCTATCCTAATAGAGTTGACGTTATAACGATAATTGACAATTACCAAAATACTTACTTCAGCCTCCTTTCTCGGACACTGCTAGTTTAGATACAAACACATCAAGATAAATTAAATATCACATTTATATGTTTGTAGCACCTTTATTAAGGAAAGTACCTTTTTAATCCCCCACTATCAGACCACAAACTATACAAATAGCAGGGATGACAAACATTTAAGTTTAATATTGACGTGGACAATTAAGTGCGGACGGACGGCAGACGGGAGCGGGACTCGTTTACATATTACAATAACTCCGAGACCGATGCTGCTGACAACCATTCACTAGATAATCGCCTGCATTGTTTGTTGAACCCCTAATGCTTTTAAACCCGCCTAATCTTGCTTGTAAAGGATCTTTATTTTGGATATTAAAACGTAATTAAGCTGTCTGTTTGGTTAAGAATTTTTCATTTCATTTTCAGTAATAAAATAGACTTATATAAATCACTTGCTTACCTTTAACCAGCCTCATAAATTATAGACATGTTATTTTGACCTTCCCCCATATATCCGACGTCACGTTTCCGCTGAAAGCCTTGCTGGTTCCGTGAAGGAAAAGCGTAGCACATCTAATAAATAGTTGAAGACGCATAGGTTTATTGATCGTTTCATATGAAGCGAAAATACTCCTACGTGTACTAATACAGTAAATAAAGTATTAACGAATTTTTATTACAAGTACCACCCGCGGACCCGCGTGCCTCCTGTCCTCCCCCCCACCCGCATGGGTAAGGGGTGGCTGTTATGTAGGTATTTTTATTTTATGCGGTGACACTCTGAACCCCAATAGGGAAATTGGACTGATACTACTTTTAAGGGTTTTTTTAGACATCAACCGCGGTTTTATGTTTAAACCAATATTGCGTCTTTATGTTTTTTATGCTTTACGACATTGCCAGTTATTATATTTATTACATTTACGCACCCAATAACAGCTCCACAAAAGCTAGACAAGATATAGTCATTACAATGGAACTCACAGCTGTAGAAACTTTTGAATTAGCTAGTTCTTAAATGGACAGCTTGCACTTTTAGAAATCTAGATTTAGATCGGATGTTGATCTAGTAACCCCACAGGTAGGTAATAAAAAATAAAGGAGCAAGAACGAAGTACGTTTTTCGCGTTTAGATTGCTACTCGGGAATAAATTGGGTGTGAAATAAAACTAAGTAGCTGAAAGTTTAACATGGCTACGCGCCACGGCGCGCGGGTCTACGAGTGTACGCGCGTAGCAGTTGGTAGCGCGAAGTTGTAGCACTGTGGCCTCGGGGCCCGCGGCTGCGACGGACAAGTTCCTTCGTGTGCCGGTTTTGTATTTCGTGAACTGATGTTTCCGCCTCAGATTTTTCAATACTTCTCAGTTGTATATCGCTGTTTTAATATTGTTGAGGAAACACAACTCAAATACGAAAGTTTCCGTGGTTGTATCTTATTTTGTAATAAATCTTATAAAACTTATGGAGAACACCGAACTTATGAGATTTGTAATGTCATAATAAGCTCCAAACAAAAATAATATAAAGCAAAGATAGGGAAACGAAGTAACCCTACCATACCTTTTGTGAAAATGAAAGATTTTTTCCACATTACATTGTTCAGGCCTTCATAAAAAAATCAAGACGGCGAGTTCATTCTTGAAACCTTTGTGCTTGGAACAAATTATTAGAATCGTTTATAAGTAGATATAGCACAGGACTCATGGACTTCATATTTCTTTTGTACTTTGTTGCACGCGGAGATTTTGGCAGCTGTCACTCCAAAAGTCAATTTGATCAAATGACGGCGTATATACGCGAACTTGTTTGTAGTGCGGGCCAAACGAGCCAGTGGAAATAAAACAAACAACTGTGATCAGCGACAACTCCTTCGCCATCACACCACCGCGTCTACTATTGATTATTTCCCGCGGAACTGTGGCTCAGATTGCTACCGAAACCCATTTAGATAGTGGACCTCCGTTACCCCCGAGACATCACTACACACCCAGCGAGAAACAAAACTTGAAATACGCTTTTAATATTTGGGTTTAATACGCAGAAATCCAAGACTTAAATTGAAAAGTCAACAACCAAAAAAAATTCATTCGTTGTTTTGTGTGTTGTGCACAAAAAGCTCCAAAAAATAAGAGTGCAATCATAATATGCAGCGCTTTAACGAGTGAGCGGAATAAAGTTTAAATCTAGGGATGTGCGATATAAGAGTGAGTAAGAAATGTTGGCTTGATAAATGATGCGCGCTGCTTCAATGAATCTCCATCAGCGCGTCGTGGCGCTGCAATTTGAAAAACGAATTACAGTTATCTGCTCCCTGCTCTATGGACTTGGTATTACAGAATTCCTTGCATCGAAACGTTTGCATGTCTATTTGTGAATGATTTTACGTTATGTGGCAATATAGAATTCCTCACAAAATATGACATTGCTTTAAATATATCTTTTCTTGAGAAAATTCTCAAAAATAACATCCCAAAAATGTTTTCCCTAACTTATAAAGTATGATATATGACGTACAAACCGACGTATCTTAGTATTATCAGTATTTTCCCGCTGGCGGGGGCGGCGACACAAAAAGTGTCACTCATGCAACTAACAAGGTTATTGTATTGGAACTTTGAACCCGCGATAGTAAAAGCGCTTCGACGGAAGAGCTTGCATGCTGCTTATCAACTAGCATGCAGCTTAGGTGACTTTATCTCAAATCATGGACATTTTCTACTTTACTTAGCGTGGCTATGTAACTGATTTTACTACTAAAGGTATCTAATAGTATGCTACATTTTTCGAACAAGTGGATCCTTAAATCGATATCTTATTTGTAATCGTTGCACTAAGTACCTATCGAATACCTAACCATTTGGATCTGAAGAGAGCAATAGGAAATCTAATGGGGAATAAGTACTATACACTAAGAAAACCACGGAAATTATCTCAACCACCTCCGCACCAACCATTACCTACGTTGTTTGAGTTCGCATCTACTAACCAGTTACTAAAACCAATATAAGCTATAACATGTTAAATTAGGCATGCACAGAGCGGCGTTGCAAAGTTCACAAACATGAATCAGGTGAAAACCACTTCAAAGCGCTGCATTATAGCAAAACGTACAGCACGCAAATTGAACGCGTCACAAATTCTATTGATACAAAATAGCAACAAGCGTGCCGTTCGCTCGACACATGAGTGTTCGCACGCGTGTTTGCCGCCTCTGTTGACCGTCCGAGGCACAGACGCAAACATCCCTGCCCTTCTACATCTGTCCCAAACGATATTGCTCACGCACGATATTCGCGACCCACGTTTGTTCAACAAAGGTTTTAATGTTTATACCTATCTCGGAACCATTTCCTGGACTATCAGTGGACCTTCGAGCGAGCCATAAGTGTTCAACAAGTACCTAGTCAGGATAATAGTGGCGAAGCAGGAAAACTAGCAATACAGTTAGATTTACGCAGTGTTCCTGCATTAATAGTCTAGAGAAATCATACAGTATCGTTTTATATCAGCTTGTAACACAACAAATTACAAATGAGTTCCGGGAAAACGCACGAGAAACTTTATGCGAACGCACTTACGACGTTTGCTTGCGATAAGGGTGAAATGTGAAGGCAACATGGGGATTAAAATGCAGATATCAGAAAGCCACATGTGAATGGATATAAAATCGAATTCTAACTAGAAATCTGAAACCTCATTAGAGAAGATATTCGTCCCAAATGTTGGAATGTGTCGCAACGTTGACATAAAACTTGAATGCTCCTTCGTGCAGTTGGAAATCAAATAAAGAGGAGCAGCTGTCGTCGGTGCAGTTGCGAAGTGCTCCGCTACATGCTCGTCTTCGTCACACAGACGTAATATCATCCACTCCCACGCGACTCCAACAAATAACACTAGAAAAATGTTGTCTCGTTTGCTGCAAGAAAGTTCGTGAGCTGTATAGATACTGTAGACAGTATCTACACAGCCCACGAACGTTCTTCAAGACCACTATTTGTGGAAATAGATAAATTCTAATAAGCTCCAAACGTTTCGCGTGATTTGATGCCTATTCATTAAAAGGTTATGGCGTGGGGAGGTTCCACGCCTATGTTGGCCGGGCGTGTTGATCCTCACAATAAAGGTTGTATTGCAGCGCAAATATTGAGTCCTGAGAGCGCGCACTGACCCCGACTTATTTCATCTATGCTAACCCCTGTTACCGCCGTCCCATATGGACTCAATTGTCTTGTGGTAGAGCCCAGTGACCGTTTACTATGTGTTTAGCAAGTTTTTTGATCGACTGGTCTGTGTGTATAGTCTGAATAGTAAAATATAAAAGTGACAATCGGCGGCGCCAGCTTAGCAATTAAAAATCGTTGTTCAGATTTTTGTATTTTCATTTTCACCGTGCTTTGAAACGAATATCAAAAGGTTTTTCTAGCAAAAACAATAGAGGGATATTATACGTGAATACTGGAATAACAGCACAAACGCACAACTGGGACTCTAATCCAGGGCGGGTCGGAGCGGGCACGCGCCGCCACACTTCCTTTGGATAATTTACAATTTGCGTTTATATTTAGAAATTCTCTCAATACCACTATTAAAATGATTAAACCTAAAGTGGTCTCATTATGTTAAAGGAAAGACTTTAACGCTGATGGCTGAGAACCCATTTTTTTAATACAAATCCATCTTAATTACAGTTTGTTATATAATTGCACTTTCGATACGGTGCTCCAGTTATTATTATCCTCGAGCGTAAGTTGAATGTTCTCGAGTCAAGCGATGGTGTTACAAAGTGCTATTTCGAGCAATCCTTACAGATAGACCCTTATTTAAACAGCGGCTTTCATGAGTCCCAAGGCAGCCCTCGAGAGGCTCACGTTGCGTACAGACTCGAGTTGCGGCGCCGATCTGCTTCCAATAAAATGATATCTATAGACTTTCATATTGAAGTTTTTCTATTACACTCGATATTTGGGAGTCCAAGATTTCTATGTAGCAAACATCACACAACCTGATTTTGTAAACGACATCCCACCTGTTTCTACATATTTCAGAATGTTTTCAGCCCTTACAGTTCCAACACATCCCGAATGGGGATTACAACATACTTTATAAAAGCGTATTTATGCCTCCCAATAGAATCGATTCTGAACATTGTCGATGAATATCTCAAATCCAACGAATAAATCGTGCGATTGAAATGTAAATAGGTACGAACGAGCTGCGTTGTGGAATTAATATTTTGATTGGATTAATCTATTAACACAATATCGGAGTGCACAATGGCTCCGCTCGCGGTGGTCGCGCATACGTGCCTACTGGCTGGTGCCCGCAGTCCACTCACATTATGTACTTAGGTATAATGAACATCGGGCGGATGGCGCATAGGAAATGATAGCAATGTGAATCGTTTAATCATATCAGCCACACATGCCTAAACAGTTTTATTATTATGAGCGCGTGCTCTTGTTGATAACTGTAAGTAGGTATGTTATTAACAAGCTAGGTTAGCAACAATTTATGCCTGGCATTGTATGTTAGCTAGTGAATTCATAAGTCAGCATATTTCCAAAGATATCATATTGACCCGGGCGCCAAACGTCTGATCGCACCTGAGAATCCGAATGATAGTCGGGTTTAGCGGAAATATGTGAGTATCACCGAATTGATGTACTTTTCGGACGTTATTACCAGGCAATACATGAGCGGTTAATGTCTTTGAGACGCTTTAAACTGCGGAATGTGCGTGACATGCGATTTTATGTTAATAGTAGGGCAGTAAGCACTGAGGATATCTGGACATCTACCGGCCAGAGTTAATTTCGTTTTTATAACACCACAAACCCGAATGATCTGTTTACTAGCGGGTCAGTAATAAAAAAGGGGCCGTGGTAGCCATTATGGAGCGAGTAGTCGCGCCACCCGGTGTCGCCCCCTATCGGGTTGCAAGTGAAACGAATCGTAGGGGGCGGTGACAGATAACGACCAATATGGCCGTTGGTAAATGTCAACTCGATGATATCAACTGATGTACCTCGGTGAATTTCAGTGTTCACGTCCTAATTTTCATGAAAGCTCAAGAATTTAAAATTCCATGCTATGATTCTTCAAACGGAATTATTCAAGTTAGGAACGAGCTGCATGTTGTAGTTTTCGAGATTTTATTTCCTTTTCCTTTGTCTATAAAGATATTGATATGGTATAAGTTTAGGTTAGTATAAAACTTTGAAACTCACTCATAAAAATCTTATAAGCAGGTATATAAAATTGGCATGACATTTTGTCAAATTGAGTCTGAAAAGCATTTCATTTTCTTTTAACATTTTCAACACATTAAGTAAGTGTAGGTAAAAATTTAAAAAACCCCCGACACAAAAACCTAATTTCCCTTTAAAAAGTAAAAAAATTTTAAAAAATAACTCAATCTTAAAGTACCTAAGAATGTATTAATATTCAAAAAAAATACGCCGCGTTGGGGACCGTTTCAAACCTAACAATTTAATTACCAATAGTCTTATTACCTAACTAAGCAGTCAACGACGTCTGCACTCGCGGAGCGGTCCCCCAACGCGACGTTTTTTTTTTTGAATATTAATACATTCTTAGGTACTTTAAGATTGAGTTATTTTTTATTATTTTTTACTTTTTAAAGGGAAATTAGGTTTTTGTGTCGGGGGTTTTTTAAATTTTTAATTTAATTTTTTATTTTGTACTTTTTATAGGTATATACATAATATAATGTAGAATCAAACGAAGCTAAGAACACTCTCGATTAATTCATCAATATTCTCTTTCAGTGAGCTTTCATTTGAGACCCCACTCGAGTATATTTGCTGACATTCGGTTACTCTTCCCCACTTTCCCCCCCACAACTTTTAAACGGCTCAACCGATTTTCATCAAACATGTCTAAGAACACTCGCAGATAAGTCACCTTTAATACATTTTTTTTATTATTGAAATCGCATCATTCATCCGTTCGGGAGCTATGATGCCACAGACAGACAGACAGACACACAGACAGACAGACAGACAGACAGACAGACACGTCAAACTTATAACACCCCTCTTTTTGCGTCGGGGGTTAAAAACAGAGATGACCTGAAGAAGTCCTTCCAATTTAAAAATATCACTGGCTATTAAAGTCTTAATATTCATAGACTGTGCAAGACTATTAACAGACATCTATCTCTATCTTTCATCACATTTCGCTTGCATCATCCATCATGTTTGGACATGTTTTCCGAACCGTATTTATTGACTATCGCACTGAGCCATCGCATTCATTATTCTGATTACAAGAGAAAATTGCTTCAAAATACCATAACTGCATTTTGATTTCTACTGAGGCGAATAAGTAGGAACAGCTTTCAACCATAAAAAGTAATTAATTTATTACAGTCGGAATAAAAGTACCCATATAATTATATACCTGCTTTTTTTTTTTTTTTTTTTAGGATGGGAAATCATCAAATCACTTCTCCCGCTCTGGGCGGAGCGGAAGGGCGTGTCAGACTTTTACTGACTAAAACCCACCCGTGTTCCATCAGTTGCCCATGTGCCAGGGTCACGGTATCTCTTTCGAACAATCACGCGACCCCGGCAGGCATCGGTCCTAGTAGACCCCTACACTGATTATATACCTGCTTAAGTTAAAACTCAAAAAGAGTATTAATTTATTGTACAGGCGAAAACTTATTATACTCGTTGTACCATTGAAAACGTGTCGTCGGTTTCGATGTAAAAGTCAATACGAATATTAAATTAAAAACGAACGTTGATGCTATCTGTTTCTGGAAAACCCCGACTTATTTGTTTTGTTCTAAATAAAACAACTGTCAGCTAGGCAGTCGGTACAACCCTGTTTTCCATCTGCGGTTGTTTGTTACCCGTAGGTATTAAAATTTTCATCAAATCTGGTATTACTTAATCCACAGGGAGTGTATCTGAGGCCGTGCATGCCAACGGGTCGCGTTATGCCACGATGCCGGTGACACATCCATTATAGTGACATTTTCCCGCCCTTTTTTCTGTCACATTTGACAGGTTTGAAAGCGACTCCTCCTCGCCAATGTTTTCGGCTTGATCCTCATCCTCTCCACCCACATACGTGATATATTGATGATTGAAAAACATCGTTGTTTCGTAATGGTGCAAAGAGGAGGTTTTATTGAAAAGATAAAGCCTTTTTTACGTGATTTCAGCTTCATACTTCAAGAAAAATCGTGCTTTATTTTCTTTAAAATAATCTCAAACACAATAAGGAAGTTGGAAGGGCTGTACTTTAAGAAATTTGACTTTTCTTGGAAAATCAAGTTATAGAATTTTGTGAGTCAATATTTCAAGTATATGAGACTTAACTGGCGAAATGTGAGTGTACTCAAGATACACCACTGCTTAACCCTTCACGAATTACAGGCGTGATGTTATGTTTATGTTAGGTATGTTTCAAATGAAAAGAGAGAATCAGTGCATTCTTTGAAAAATAGTTTTTCTCCTACCTATTTACACACAATTTTCTTGTATCAAGATAACCCTTAATAAAATATATACGAGTATCTGTCCACACTACTTTATAAGAGTTACCAACTTGATTAATTATTTAATCAATGCCACCTATCGGTCGCTCCTTGCTTTCCGGGCAATCAGTCAATAGCCTTCAAGCAGAGTGGACGTCCTGTCCCATCTCACTACTGCAGTTATTTATAGACGCAATCTTCTCATTGCTGCGGTGAAGAAAAAATCACCACCTGTGTAGCGACGCTTCACGATTTATTACTTTTATTGGGAACAGATTTACGCTGACGCGAAGACCGCCCCTTTTGTCCACCTCAAGTTGTATCGGCCTTTAATTTATATTGGAGTAACATTGTAATGTTTAACCAGAAATGTTCCACAGTTTTGTCCATAATAATCAAATAATTTTCATCTTTTTTGTTACAGGTAAGCTTCTGACAGTTATGAACAACACCAACAGTAAGTTTAATTGAACGCCAAATAAGTCTGAACAAATTTAGAAAAGTTAACCAAAAGCCATAAAACACTAATCCAGTTAGCTACTAGAAAAACAAAACTCAAACTTAATTTCAAAGCTAAGCTCCGCTCCGGCAGCTATGTCGGGACATTGCATCCTCGCCGGGCGTTGGCCTGCAGAATGCCGCGAAAATTAATTTCCAAATGTACAATAGCACTACGTTTGTGGAGACGAGCGGCGCCAATGAACTGTCCGTAATAAATGACATTAGAGCACGTGACGTCACTCTGGGAACATGGCTGCCGACTCTCCGCATCCAATTACGTCTCAAAACTGCCGGACATAAATTTCAATAACACAATTTGTCACAATTTGCGGCAGCGCCCAAAATGCCGTCGGCTCTTTTTTTTTTGAATGCGGGCAGTATCGTAACAGTTCCATATTGCAACCCTTAATACGGCTCCGACAACAGCGGTTCGCAAATCGTAGAAGGACACAATCGAATTTGTCCAGCAATAACTTATGACCGTTGCCAGTTGCCTCATGTGAAAGCTGTGGATAAACATCCAACTATAGAGCAGTAATTATAAGTCATTATAATGAATAACAAAATGAAGCGATAAGAAATATTACTTTACATACCTAGTAACCAGCGTTGTTAATCTGAATTATGTTTCGCTCTATTTATAGTCAACTTAACCGCAGAGTGTAAAGTTCTAAGTTAAAAAGGATTTCATTAATGATATATATAGCCGGAACGTAGTAATAGTCAAGTCACAAAAAAGATAAATATATATTTCTATTGGAATTTATTTTGTAAAATGTCACCATGCTATGATAAAAATATGGTATGAGAAAATCAAAAACGCACAACCCTTGCTTTTAACGAGGGCGCGAAACAAAAAGCGAACTGGTAGGATTTAAATAAAGCTACGAACTCACAGAAGGGAAACAAAAACAAATTAATTGTTATGATACAGTTGACATCGGGGAGCTGAATAACGTCGTATGCAACATGCTAAGAGCGCCCTCCGCCAGAGGCGTCTACTCTACGAACTAAAATCGCGAATTAATCGCCAATGAAAATTTCCGTCGAGCCGTGAAATTACAATTTAAGCGACGCCTGTTTATATGACGTATATGTAACTCAATGCTCTCCACCTATATTTTATGTATGGTAAGAGAACGAGAGGAACGACATAAGGAAACCAGTGCTTTACATAATTTAATACAAATATGTACGTTTTAAGCCAAAATTGACTGCTTAAAAAGTACTAGTGTCCACATCTTGGTATACTGATAATACCCGATTACTCATATTACTATGCTTAGGTACCTACTTAATCGTATAACATTGATTTTAACATTTTGTAGCCCGAAAACTTCTATAAACAGTAAGTTCTGAATCATCCATCAAACCACAATTAAAATCCATTCAATTCAGTCATTTAAATTTCCCGCAAAGTAATTTCCCTATCCTCAAATATCAAAAACCAAATGTATTTAAAGCTACGTATCCATTTACAAGTATAATTAGATATCGGGTATATCCCACCACAATCATTAGATTATCGTCGCTTGGACATGAAGCCACAATTCGGCGCTACTTATACCGAAGCCTTGTGACGCCCTGCTCGATACTGACTCACACATTTATTACCTTATACGTTATAGGATTATCATATCAGCATTTTACTTACTTGTACATTGTTTGTAGTACTTAGGTTATTCTTTAGCGAAAGTCGAAGACGGACTTTATTTCCAGGCTCTTTTAGTCGCGCACGAATAATTCAAGCAACACCTATTCCAACCACTAAGGCCACGTTTTTAAATTAACAGCCATAATAAAATAAAATATGTAGCGTACTGGCCAAGGATATTACGAAATACCCAAAAACAATTTTGTGAGAGAGAACTGATAAGAGTCAGTCCCTTAAACACATGTTAATATTTATCAGTTAATAGTTATGTAAAGTGCAGCTTTTAATAGGTGTGTAATGCGATATTATCGTATAATTTATCGACGCCGCCCCGCTGTCCGCGCTTATAACCGCCCGCCCGGCACGGCGCAGGCCCTGTGTCGGGCCGGGCACAGCACGCGCGTGCCGCCCGCGTCGTGCCCACGTCACGGCGCCAGCGTGCCACTCCTGCCATATCACATCCAACCTCCGCGCGCCGCGGACGCACTCTTGGTGCCACGACCAAGCAAAACAATTTAAATCAAACATTCCATTAATTGTACGTCTCGCGGCGATAACGCGCGCCGTTTTATTACTCCGTCTTTTATTTTCGTTTTTATTTCGCATCTCCTAATGCAATTGCACTCGAGCAGCGCGGACTGTATTATTTTTTACGTTGTTATTCTTGTTTTTATTGGTTTTGTGCGTAAGTGAAAATGGAGGCCGGCTATGAAATGGTGAGTTGGAGCATTTATAAATTATTTGATTTTATATTAGGTAGACACTTCCGTTTTGGTATTCACTCAGTTTTCTTGTCTAAGCATTTTAATTTCTTTTCAACATGTTAAAGTCTTCGTGTATTTCTTACTTAGTAGTAGATATGCAGTTATAATACATAATTTTATACATTAGTAATAATACATTACAATCATAACAGTTGAGAAACTATCTCGATTTGAAAGTTAGTTTGTAAAACGAGAAATAAACATAAAGCAATTTCAAAATAACTATTAGCATACCATTACAATTTCGGCCATACAAATCTGTAAGTAACAACAAGTTGACTTGTGATCCCGAGCACTCTCCACTCACGCGCATTGTGAACCAATCAGTGACAACATCCATTCCATTGGACCATTTAAACTTGTCACAGAAAGCGACAGTAAGCGTACAATAAATTTCTATTCTCAGATGTATCACTAATCTACACAATTAGGCATGCTTTTGTACAGTAATCTTCACAGACATAAATCTACATGAATTAGGATTGGCATGCGTGTTAACTTGGCAATTCACTGAACCTTTATAATATCTGCTAACGTTATATATTCTTTTTGAATTAAGTACAACAGTAATTAACTAATATAAATGATGTAAACTATCATAAAACTTACTTTAAAAGCAGAAACAACCAGTATGTTCGCATTCCCTATTCCGTATCATATTGAACGATATCCACATACTTAAACACTAACTACATTTCAATGGGTTATCTCTCCGAACAATCCTAATAGCTCCTCGCATTATGTTCCCATAATACACAAGTATTTCATTCAGTTATCGATTGAGTGGCTTTGGCTAGATAGCAGATGATAAGATACTTTATCTCGTCCGGCCCGCCCCCTGCCTGTCACTCTCACCCTGATATCAGAAAAAAAAACCATAACGGTTAATGAAGACGCTCAATACAAGCAACCGAACGACACTTTTATAAACTGAACGTTGTAGGTCTAAAAAAATACAGTTATTTAAAAGAAAACAGGCATATGTAAATTATAACGGCTGTACCTAGCACGTATTCCTGATCCATTAAGGCGCTTCTTACAAGCTTTTATGGTTGTTACGGCTTTATAGAACCATAAAACATTTTTAAAGAATATTTAAGTAGCCTTATTTAGAGAAGAATGGTTGTGATGTGAATGTGATTGTGTGTGCATTCTTATTTAATGAAGACGTGCACTGAGCCCATGTGACTTAAAAATAAAGAGTCGCAATAGACAATAGACTCGATATTTAATTAAAATGAAATCTTAAATAATGTAACTACAGCAAAGCGGTGGAAACATGAACACCCAAAACAGTTCCATAGAATTTACTATCGTCATAAGTGATTAATTGTTCGTAAGCACGGGTACCTACTCTAAATCCTCAACCCGACGTCAACAAATAAATTCGAATCACGTCACATTGGACCGATTTCCAAAAAAATATTGTCAACAATTAGTATGTAGCGGAATCATTCCCCGCTATTTTCCTGGTAGATGTTCCACACTGCACGTGAGTGCAATGCCAACTACAGAACAATAGAGCACTAGGCACAAGGAGCTGCCTAGCTCTTTAATAGACCATTATTTTCATAGTCTCTCAATACGTATAGCAAGACCAAGAAACGCGGCTGTTTTGTTTTATAAACAAGCGCCTTTGTGTGGCCACACTCATACCTACCCATAACTTACTCGATCTACTCATATCGTAAGGAATTGTAATTTCTTATTATTATACTCTGGAAACAAGTATGATTCAACGCAAGAAATTGAAACACATTTGAATTTCAAATTGTTCAAAATGTTGCCTTCATAATATTCCTGTCGTAGATTAATGAAAAGATAGACTGAACATAATTTGCCATGTAGAATTGTTGTGACGTAAGAATGTCTCGATCAATTAAGAACAGTCATGCGAGCGGCTAACTCTCTAATTATCTCTAGTGGTTTCCTCAAAACTACGCCATCCATTAGGAAAGTTAGTCCGTGGCTAACGGAACACCTCAGGCCACGTTACAACGTCATCCGATATTAGTCATCTGAGCGCGTTGAGGAAAATACAACAGAGAATATAATATCGGACGAAAACATTCACATTTGTGTGACGGTCCGATTTGTTACTCACTCGTTACCGATTATATGTTAACAAGACAAAAGACGAAGAACCAGCTAAGCCTATTTAATAGAATTAACTTTTGACATACTTAAACTAATATTTAATCATTTATTTGTTACTTAACTGCTTCACAGTAAGTAAATGTATTCCATCTAGTAAGTAAATGTATTCAAAAACGGTTTTCCTACCACTTACGTATGCAATATGTTGTTATATTACAACGTATTTTATTATGATCGTATCGATACCATTTTCTGCCGCCATCTATTTTTTCCCAATAAATATTGCTGTGTAAACAAGACATTAGTTATACCTGGATTCGTGGCAGTATCACCCCCTTTCACAAAACGTATAGAAGGAAGGTGAACGTCACTAGTTGGTAGTGTAGTGGGGAATACGATCCTGGCACAAATTGATTGAGAGCGACATTTGATATAAAATTGTGTTGTGATTGATGCGACCCCGCCTCAGCGCAGCTCCGCTAAGTGCTCTGTCGTGGTGTCGCCTATATGTACGCACCTATACCAAACACGTATGTAAGACCATTAGATACACGCGGAAAGTGTACGTACATACGTAATGTAACCACTAGATACATCTTACTTTATATACTGATACACGACCAAGCGGGTTTGCCGAATAATCTTTTTTATATATTCATATTGCCACATTGTCCCTTCACGGGTGAGTAAACGATAGGTGATCGACCTCATCATTAACCTGCCTTCTTGTAGATACGATCTGCTAAAGGCGCGCGTCTGAATTTTCCTCTCGTATCGTGCCATTGCAGCATTATAATCAACTGGCTCATTTCCTCCTCGTTGACAACACGATATCTAAAATTATGTAACCGTGAACAGTATAAGACTCTAGCTTAAGACTCTCTACAATCTAGTACATGCTCCTGTTTTATTTTTAGGACATTATCTTTACGATTATGGTTGCTTTTTTGTTACCTTCCTTTATTACCATTAAACACTTTATCATCTAGCAGAATTTCGACGGCCGTCGTCGAATGTGCCAATAAATTTCAAATTAAACATAGTAAAATATGATTTTTCTGAACATTTCTATCCCTACGTCAGTTTTACGTGAAACTGACAGCTTGTCTTAAAACTTTATTTCATTTCGCGGCCATTCAGAGAGAGACTGAGCTTATTTTTCTAGGTCATTCAACGCAAAAGGGTGAACCCAAACGTTCGACAAATTATTTCACTGGTACGCTTAATTTACTTTACAAATGCTTTTAAAGTTTTCAGCTAAATATCTAATTGGTTAGAGAAATAAAATGCGATTGCAATAATGTTTTAATACAATAATAGGTAGGTATATCTATTTCTATGCTATTATAGTAATGGATTTTTCAAGTTTAATATACAAGGACATAGATTAGTAATAAACGACATATAATCGACTATGCATGGTTCTGCTCAGACCGATCCATCCATCACCCTCTAGATTCATAAGGCTCCGTGCAGATGTCCCTTGTACGTTTATAACAGACGCGTTAATGTATACGCTATGATATAATAATACTAGTGTACACTCAGCTTAGTTGGCGACACTGCCAGTAGGGTTATTACTTTGGGTTACAGTTAGTTATTGTATTGTAAATCTACATTTAAATCTAGTACACATTTAAGACGGTCTGCACTATTAATTTCAGATCAGTAAAAATTACACATGCCAGTGTAGTTTTATGATCTACTTCCCTTACAAGTTTTAATTTCTTGATATAATCAATCGCAATATGTTTCTCGCTTAAACATAATCTTTGAGATCACAAAGAGTTTGTAACACAATTTTGGAAAATGTTCTAGGTACTATATAGTTTTAAAGTTTTGTGCTGACATGATAGAGGTGTGAACGACGGCGACGGTAGGCACACATCCCACATTATCTATCAGTAGCTTTGTGCTCACTTCCCGCAAGCTCACGTTGAGCAGCCACGCCCTGGCAGCAAGTGAACGATGACGTGATTCCATCGCGATACATCGCCGTGCAGGGTAATATTGTGTCGCGGGACGAACTGATAGCTCCAGCCCTTCGGCAAAAAATAAGGTCGCCCGTTTACACGAGAGCAAAGGCTTTAAGTGACAGATACTAGATAAATGTTACGACGCATTAGATAAGGGCGGAGCGCATAAAAAGGTCGGGAAAATCTCGTGTAAAAACTGCACTAAACATTTTAATACGTAGAATATCGAACGTTGACATGAAGGAGCATCGCACATGGATGTAATTATTGAGTATCGAGTAACTTTGTGAATTCTAGGATAGTCCCCATTTCATTATGCAGGGGTGTAGCGGACAGGCGACGGTCGGCCAAAGTTAGATTGAAGGCGACGACGCGGCGACGCGAGCGCGTGCTTAAACCGTATCCCGGCTCACTTAGACCAAGATTTACACCAACTTTGCACTACTCTCGACGCCTAACTGCCCGACATATGTAGTATGTCATACAGCATGTTTTACTTTTAACACACGCATATGCACTATACTCACGCAAAGCTACTAAATATAAAACTAATTATGAATCGATTTCATTTTCTTTTACTTGAGTATACATGAAATAGACTAATCGAACGTCCTATCGAAACTCGTGCATTGAACAAGAGTCAATTATATATCTGCGTTGGTTTCAAGAGCCAATTTCATAAAAATATTACGAGTGGGTGCATACGTTGGAGTTTCATGATAACATCTCATAAGAAATTCTATTTAAAGATAATGCTTTTTATTTCCATCACAACTTAAGTTAAGTCTATGTTATTGAATGTTATGTAAGTGCCTACGAACTAAAAGTGAAATAATATTAATTAATTATATTTTAACTCTGGCGTAATCTTTTGTCCAGGAAGCCTTATCATATCAGTGCGACGATGACAGATGTCAGACGGATGTATCGCGGACGGAAGTGCGCTCGTGGGCGACTTCCGGCGTCGCGCGCGCATGTCCGGCGACACTCGATACGACGACAGCGAGCCGGCTCGCCGCACGGCTCGGGTTCCACTCCGTCGGCTCGCCTTACAAGTAGCGGACCTACCGCGAAACACCGTTATCTTATTAATACCTACCTACTAAAGTATTAAAAGGAACCAGTAAATCATGTTTCCTTAAACCTCTCGTTTTCACAAAAACAAAGTGTTAATACAAAGTTACAGCGATATCAAACATTAAGCTAATTCTAGGAACATTCAAAATAACCGCGCGCGGTAATAAACAGTTAAAAACAAATGGAGAAACCTCACAATTGCTCTAATTACCGCCTCCGTTACCAAATCACGAGAAAATTCACGCCCTCAGCCCTCCACGTCACAATGAGGGAATGGAAGAAGCCTGTGAAAAAGCAAATTAAATTAATTGTGATGTAAACGAGGGTAGGCCGGGCACAGTACGTACTGTAAATAATAGATGGCGTTGCCTTCGAACCGCACCCCTTTACAATACAATTTTATTTGCCGTATAAAACGTTGGCCGCGTGTGGCATTACTTACGTAGTTAATAAATAAATCGAATCTGTCGCTGCGTTACATAAAACTGTTTGTGTTTTATAGCCGAACAAAGATGTTATAAACAAAGCCGAGTATTTTATTTGCTCATTTTACAAGTATCTGCAAGTTTACTTTTCAGTTTTTCTTTTTTCATGCGTTTAACTTTTGTATGCAATTTTAACTAGCGTGTTGAAGTAGACTATTAAGAGGGGTATGTCTAACAGAGATAATAAATTAATATGTAGCTAATTAATAGCAAGTAGCGGTCAAGACTCCAAGGTGAAAGCTATAAGAGTGTTTATTATGAAAACAGTGTGTTCCTCGCGTTGAGGCCGAAATAGTCGGAGTAAGACGTTCGATCGGTTTACAAGCGGGGCTTTACAGCGTGCTATTTTGGGCGCTCCATCAAACAAGCGTCGATATCGCTCTTATGGATTTATACAATGATTTGAACATAATTCTTGCTGCGATGTCGGATTTTTGGGCAAAAAATATTGAGATGGGATTTTTCTTGTAACAAACAAGTGATGATCTTCTAGTTTATTCTTTGGCTTCGTAGTTTGATGTACCTGAGATGTATTCTGCAAACATATTGTGCAACTCTATATTTACTCTTGTAATTGTAAACTGTATAAAAATTGTCGTCAACTTGTATTTCAATGTATAATTGTGTATCATCTAATATATAAATCAACCTCAAGAAAGTAGCCAGGCTCACCAGTTAAAGAAGACCAGAAGACCTCTTATTCCCGGTTACTCACTCAACCTGGGTGTGATGTGTGCACTAGTTGCTCGCCCCATCACAACCTCCTTGAGTGAGCGATCGTGGATGAGACATACAACAGCTCCAGAGAAGAATCGACACCAAGCTCAACAGATGACTTATTTACGAGCTCAACGGACTCTTCAATTAACTCCCTTTTGTTTTGTTTGATGGCTGTATTGTTACTAATAACGTCAAAGGACGTGCCTATTTGTGTATTTCAAAGTGTAATAGACTTTTATGTGTTCTTAATTTAAGAATGTTAATCTTTAATATGCTCACACCTTCTCATGTCTGTGTTTGGATATTAACTAACCGTTGATACATGAATACTGGAGTGTAGCGCTAGCGGCCAGTAGTAAAATTCAATGAGGTGTATCAATACGCATCTTGTCGAAATTTTCATAGAAAAACGATTGGCCGCCGGTCGGCAAAAATAGCATCACGAACATACAGAAAACAGGCGCGTATCGATCACGTGATTTATGCGTTATTGGCTACCGATTTGGCGGTTTACGACATACGTTTCAGATAAGTAGAGTACAAGACGGATGTGTCATATGAAGGATAGATAATGTATTGCATATCAGGTCGCACAATGCACCTGCAAAGCATTGTGCTTGCTTTAAAGAAGATTCGCAAACATCGTTACCCGAGAGGCGCACTCTGTTTACGTCAAGTAGTGCAGCTTTTATCCTTTTCTCTATTCCATTTGGCGCAGTTATTGTTGAGCACAAACCGCTTAGCAAAATAACTACAAACTAGATATGATTCTGGAAACTCAATCTTTGTAGGTGCTCTTTTACTTTTGGTAATAAAAAGCTTCACTGACAACCGTAAAAACTTAAAAAGTCACTAAACATCCAGACGATTATTTAAATGCAAAAGTAACTCTGTCTGTCTGTCTGTCTCGCTTTCCTGCTAAAACTACTGAACCGATTTAAATGGAATTTGGTACACAGATACATTAGAGCCTGAGAAAGGACATAGGCTACTTTTTATCCCGGTAGTATGTTCCCGCGGGATAATTTCCGCCCTCCACGCGGGCGAAGCAGTTGGCAAAAGCTAGTTTAACATATTACTTGAACACTGTCCCTCTTACTATATGTTTGAAACTTCATAATATCTTAGTAACTACTGCAAAGAATTTGGTATGCTTTTCACAATTTACCGTGGCCAACTTATATTATATTTATTTAGGCAACTGAAGGAACACGGGTACGTTTTAGTCAGTAAAAGTCTGACACGCTCCACCCAGAGCGGGAGACGTCACTTGATGATTTCCCAACCACGAAAAAAATATGCTTTTCACAATCATGTAGGTAAAGCATTCTCCATTAAAGTTTTCTCGCATTCATTTTACATGTATGGAGGAATTCTTTACCCTTCATTTTATAGATGGAACTAGGTTATTTTATGTAGATAATTAAAACGAATTATAGCGGTAGGTATGAGCCATCAAGTGTAGGTACCGCACACCCATTAGTTTCCGCACAATCTCCAATAACTTCAGTACCTCTTATAGTATTGTTATGGCAGTGATTGCCATATCGAGCGGTACAGTCATGTACAGTCATCAAGTACGCAATAGTTAGCCGCCATTATCTGGCTGTTACACCTGGCCGCATTGATATGCGCTTACTGTGCGCCTGATTAGCCATGCAATGTTTCACACTTAGACACCGATTGTATTCGCTTTACACCTGTCCGATTGCATCTGCCATATGTTATTATAATATTACACGTCTTGACACAAACATGTAGCGACATAATTAGACATATAATGAACGGCTATGTCGGACAAACATTCATATTTAATTATTAATTTCATATCGAATGATGACTATAATTCTCATACGGTTGATAGAAAGATTCAGTTCTTGTTTCCTATAAACTTCATCGTATGCTAACATTCAACATCCCACCTGTTTTTATAATCCAAACCGCTGATACATTTATTATAATCACCTTGTAATGTATGCGTGTACAGTGTTTTATGGTTCATAAAATAATTTCCGCCTATTAAGAGCGTAACTCAACCCAACAACTGTATCAGCTTGATCGTACGTTTGGTGTATTCGTCGTCCATAGCTTGCAATTTGCGTATATACCCGTATATAGGTAGTCGTGTCTTGCCATGTGTGTAACTGGCGGGCTTATCCGTAGGCGCTGGCAACTCGCGCATTCGTAGCAGTTGCCAACTAACAGGCCTACGCGGCTAAGCTGATATCAGCTGTCGTCGCGTGCTACGCCGTCACACCGTAGCCGACTACGAGAATTACACTTTCATTACCCCGATAGTAATTTACAACAAAGGTATATCAAGCTAATAGTGCACTAATATACGTATTTATAGCGCTATTTGTTTGATGTACTTTTGTTGTGTGTAATATAGATTATTGTTTATGTAGTAGGTAATGTAATAAGCCTTCGTAAACAGGTATAGAAAAATACTAACAAGTATTTTACCTGTACGATTTAGTTACTATGGTTTTTTTTTTTTGTGGGTGAGAAATCATCAAATGTCGTCTCCCGCTCTTTCGTGTGAGACTTTTACTAACTAAAACCTACCCGTGTTCCTTCAGTTGCCCATGTGCCAGGTCCACGATATCTCTTTCGAACAAATCTCGCGACCCTGGCAGGCATCGGTCCTAGCAGACCCCTTCAGTCCTGCTGACATCTCTTTGAGGCGCGCGTGGAACACTACGCGCTGTCGACACGGGCCTGGTCCTTACCGCAAACCCGCGCCTACGGTGACGAGGAGTCCGCGATCGACCCCGACGCCCGGAGCGTCTCCTCCTGCAGCGGCTAGGGACGTGAGGGCGCAGAGATTGACACTCCCTCACGCGCCCCGCCTCCTTCTTCGCGAGCATTACTGCTTCGCAGAAGGAGTTGACGGCTTCCCATGCCCTCTCGCTCCGTACCATGGCTCGCAACAGGGCCGGACGCGAGAGGTCGCTTCCGCCGATCGCCTCCAAGTGGACACGGCAGTACTCCGCCCAGGCAGAGCACCCCTCCACCGTATGCTCCACCGTGTCTTCCAGACGATCGTTACTATTGTATTGTAATTATAACGGAAAGTTATACCAAAGTGTAAAGAAATTCATAAAAATGTTAAGTACAATACAGACAAGCATTACAAGTAACCCTCTTCTATTGGTACAAGAGTATTGTCAGTAATAACAATAAAAGTTAATACAAAAACATCAGGTTATTACAACGACGAAACATTAAAGGCCAGTGGTGTAATTGTTAGGGCGGTTCCAGACACGCCGGTAATTTGGCAGCGGCGACATCGCGTCTATTGCAACACCAATTTCATACCGACAACGTGTAGCTGGAATTGCTTTTATTATACAAGCTAACATTGACTGTACTGCAGTCTGTACGCACACATTATCATTAGCAACCGATAATGTTGAGCATAAAAATTGACAAAAAACAAGGAAACCTTTGCTAAAGTGTTTGTATGGTCTGGAACTAATTAGGGACGTTGTGGACTTTCCTACGTACTCTTTATTAAATATCTCCAATTCCGCAAACAGGAATCCTCGAATCATAAATGTGATATATGATTATAAATGTTGCACCACAAACTCCAACCACCTTTCCCACATACTGTCAAAGCTTTCCTTTTAGTTGAGACAAGTTGAACATTCGTTAGTTATGTACCTACCGCCAGCCAGGTAACAATATAATTTGCACGTGACTCCGTCTAGTTCTACTCTTGACAATGGAACTTTGTTAGCAGCACTCGCTGTCCAGTAATTAATCAACTTGTTTAGTAGGTAGCGATTGAGGGTTATCACTGTTCACTGCAAGGTGCCGCTAATTGTCAAACTTTACCGACGTCCGGCATACGTATCTATTACAAATTCGACTTTTGTACCTACTCGACGCAAACAGCTTTACTTTAACCTTGGCGCAAGAAAATATTTATATCTTTTTATAAAACTCAGGCGTTATTCTAGACGTTTATACAAGATAGTGCTCTTTAAACAAGCTAAAACAATTTCACTTTGCAGTTTAAATAAAAAAGCCCCCTAAGTCACTTACGGCGAGAAGAAACGACAGTCGAGTGCAATTTTAGGGCCGACGCTACCCCTCTAGGAAATTGAAGGTGTTTGGTTTGAGAACATCTGCATAGGGTTGAGTTGTTTACCGTCTCCGGCCGGTCTCAAGACAATTTATTTGAAAGGTGTCGCCGCGCAATCCACTCAGCGATCACAGCCGATACAAATACCCGACCTAGAATAACCTGGGTATAAATCACTCTAAGGAAATAAGTTGCTCGACCCATTTACCTAGCTGGACATGTGTTTAAACAACGGATCGCAGTACCGAGACCGATACCGATACCGGCGACGCCACTCACGGTGACGATATTGTGAAAGCTTCTCTATTGATGTTGTTCAATTGAATGGTAACGTCGAAAACGTTTTGCATATCTGTTTTGTTTGTCCCCACTTAACTTCAGAAAGTTGTACCGTTGTTTATGACAAACATTTACCTGATCGCGAAAAGTTATCATATTATGCCACTTGTTTACGTAAACAAATGATAAAGTCATTTATCAAATACGTATTGCATTATAGTAAATAAAACAAAAAGGATAGAGATCTTTTTTAACTGCTGAAAGCACCTATAGTTAATTAAACAGTAGGAGCTCATTAAAAATCAAAAGAAAATCTTAAACTTTACGAAATGAACTCAAAGTTCAGAGCTGATTAATACTCCAATTGGATTCAGCGCTTGAAAAGAGCACCGTTAAATAATTCGTCACAACGGGCACGGGATCATAATATTTCACGGAAAACGTGATACGTAGAGTGATTTCGTTAGTCACAACGAAATTCATAATTACGGGAGATGGCAAAATAAGAGAAAATTGTATTAAATCGCGGGTTATCTAAGCTCTCACTCTTATTATTTCGGAGATGGAGCGCGATGACTTCGAAATTTACTTAATTATGTTATAAAGATACTAATCTGAATAAAACGGAGCTCCGAAAGCCGAGGGAATAATCGTCTGGACCGACGGACAATTGGTAGGTATCTCATCGACGCGGCTTCAGACTCGACTTGCTCCGTTTTATTATTTATAGCTTTCGTCACAAACGAGATCTTGTTTGCTACATTCCAGATGCAAATACGACTAAGTAGGTACAGCAATCCACTTTCTTTGATGAACATTTTATTTAACTTGAAAACGTTCAATCATACGTAATCCTCTGAACAATTTTATTAGTGTTGTAGGAACTAGCGCAGCAATGAAGAGTGCTGTCATAACAGTCCATACGGTGCAGTCTCAATTTCGTTAGCGACGGGCACGTATTGCCGTCGCCTGCTGAAATAGAAAACGGCTGGTGATTAATTGGCAATTACTCCAACTGTCGAGTAATTCCCGCGCCCACTTGTCGCTGAGCTAAGCTCGCATATTATTTTTCCATCGAGTAAATAAATTGATCGTGTGTGCTGCGAACAAAATACAATCAAACACTTACGGGGCGGGTAATCAATATTTTTGTAATTGCATATATATAAGTACGATCAATCAATATTGAACTGGGGTTTTGGTTTGTGTTACAGCAATACTAAATGTTCAATAAGAGGTAACTACGACCTAGTTTGCTGCCTGAAAATCTTGGGTTTTTGGTCTATTTCTAACCTGCATAATTTTAAACTGCGTCCACAATATAACTTTCCTTTGTATTCCCTTTCCCTTTATAAAGTTACCTAAAAGGTTAAAATGTGTGTATAATAGGTAGGTACGCCACATAATTTCATAATCTGAACGTTTACTCATGTTTCTTACATAATTCGCACATAGTATAGTGTTACCCCGATGCAAAATTGTAATTTGCTGTGATATAATTCAATATTTAGCGAGATGTAATTGAATATTTTTCCAATTTGTCGCGCGTAATGGGGCAAGATTGAGTTGACGGTCCCCACGGCGAGCAGGCGGGACGCCGCCGGCCCGGCGCGGGCGAGGCGGCGACTGACGGCGACGGTAACGACACAACACCGCGACGTGCTGACACCCGACGTCGACGCATCTCATAGCACGACATCACATTTACATACAGCCTTTACCATTATTTTAAGCTAAGCTGTGTTTAAATCAAAATAAGATGGTAGGTTGGTACAATTTTTGAAATATTGTACATCGATTTCTTAAGGAAGTACCTACTTTGAATTCATATGCACTGATATGGCAACCCTATAATAGTATAATGCACAATATTTATTATTACCTATGTGCTACATTCAACTCGTAATTAGAAATTTCAAAGTCGATAGTTAACAATAATTCATCTCAATCTAAGTAT
This sequence comes from Aporophyla lueneburgensis, assembly GCA_932294355.1. Classification (NCBI taxonomy): domain Eukaryota; kingdom Metazoa; phylum Arthropoda; class Insecta; order Lepidoptera; family Noctuidae; genus Aporophyla; species Aporophyla lueneburgensis. The sequence continues at coordinate 11,052,857 of OW028744.1, forward strand.
CGCGTACAATGAGAAGGATAGCGTTAGTAAGTACCTACTTATATGTTCTTTCCCAGCATTTAGTTGGCATGGGATGCGCGTCATGTCCCCGTCAATACGTCGGGATTACAACCGAGCACTCCCACATACTCCATGCACGTCACGCGCTATGTTTTGAGTAACCGACAAAAACGCCTCATCTTTCATCGCGCGATTTCCTTCCAAATAGCTTTACGGTCCCCCTAATAATACTCAATCATTATTTAGATACCATATAAGGGCTTCGGGTATGTTATATTGTGTAAAGACGATTTAAATAAATTGCCGTCTGCTCGACGGAGGAAGAGCTCCTATCACGTTGTTTTAATGCGAAAATCAAACACGATCATAAGATTGACTATTTAAATAATGCGCATTTCTTCAAAAGCAATTTTATCAAGCTATCAATGAAATAGATAGTTAAAAAGCCAGACACCTCGTTGGCACTTCATGAATATGCAACGTTTTAGAATATTTACTGCATTATACACCGCCTTTTCTCCCAGTTTAAGATATTCCTGTTATTGCACTTTGACGTAGCAACGCGGATGATGCCGGCAACGTCACGTCGACTCATTCCAGCGGCGATCGCTCCTGGCATACTAATATTCTCTGCGAGCGATTCCATGTAATTCCAGTCCAACTCCGCCTCCGATTGCACGCCAGCCAGTATCTTGAATATGTTACTAGGATCTACCGAACGCTCTGTCGGATGCCTCCGAAATGCCGATACTCAAATCTGTGCAGTCATGTAATCACAACTGCATCTTACATAACTCACATACTAACGCAAATCATTTATTAGCTTAAAAACAATCACAATCAGTACTGTCTGCTCTATAACGGAACCGAAAACGGAAATCTTAAAAAAAACCACGTACCACCCACCAACACCCAACCACGTGGAAAACCCTTTAGGTTTTATTTTGCTCAACCATTAAACGCATTGAGTTCTTTGTAAGTTAATAGCTCCATAATATTTTTTCTATCTACAAAGTTATTCGCCCTAGCTTGGAGCCTGGAGCGTAATGGCTTGACGTGATTCAGCACTCGTAATTCGTCTCAGCCTCAGGCTAAACAAACTCAGCTTATCGCATAACATAAATTGGCAACACGTCGTTAAGGCGACCCGCACACTACGAGCCGCGCAGGCTTTATCAGCGCCCTCTCGTAAACCAACGCCGTCTGTTATTGCAGCTCAGTTGCGACATTTTCCGAGACTTTTTTCATATCGCAAAACGGCTGCCGATTGTAACGCTAACCGAGGACCCGGAAGCGGCAGTCGAACCGCGTAAACGATTTGGCTTGTGCCGATAAATATATCCATTTGGCAATGCGCGACCACTCCATGCTCGTATCAACTGAAAAAGCGCGCCGCCTTAAGCGCTGCTGTAATTAGAGGCCAATCGTAAAACGAAAGGGTTGCGCCGGAACGTCCCATCTGATAATGAGCGCGACTGGCGCGGCTCCAGCCGCCGCTCATATTAGGCGGTCTCTCCACCGCTATCGTTACGACTTTTACACTTTTACGAGTTGTTTAGTTTACAGAGCCGGCTGTGTACGAGCGCGTGCATTGCCAAATGCTAGTTCGCGGCTCACCGCGCGCGACCGCTCCCTAAATATCGCCACCGCTACGTGTTAAAATGAGACGTACGTTTCAGCCTCGTTTGGCATTGCGCGGAGCTGCTGCCGTCGCCCGTGCCACATTACCTAAATATCTAGCCGTTATGCCACTTCATATTACGCTCCCCTTTAGTTTTATTGTTCGCAAACCGTGATTTTTCTCCCGATACGGAGGCAAACAGGTGCCTTTTGGATAAAATAAAGAGAAAATTTCTCTTGATAGCTACATATAACGATCTGTTGGCATCCGTTTACAATAACAGCGAAAGCTTCATTCCCGACGATATCAATTTTGTTCAGTGGCTCTTAATTAACATTTTCTTTTCTTTCGTTTCCAGGTGAGTGAGGGAGCGAATACAAAACCAGGCAGGCTTTGTGCGCGGCGCGCGCGGCGCCCGTTGCCAGACAAAAAAGAATATTACACCGCTTTCAATTCGAACACACAGAAGAAAAAATATGATCTGCACTTTTGTAAACGCAAATGAGGTTCGCTTTGTAATATGGGACTTAATTTAAATAACGTTTCAGGCCAACCGAACTGAAACAGGTGGGTAATTACGCAACAATTGGTTTAGTTTCATTAATAGGCAATCGGCAATACCTGTTAGGTAGGTGTAAATGTAAACGTGTTTTCAAAAGCCGCAAATAGTAACGATGGTACACAAGCACACAATGGTAAAACTTTCGTATTACATACATGATCCAGTTATTCTAAGGAGCATGATAAACTCTTGCGTCTTGATATACGAGCGACCCGATGGCAGACAGAGATTATCTCAATGTTCCTCTGCTATACAAACGGGCTTCACCTTCGCTGGAACACGAAAACTAGTTTCCACGAACTACTAGTCGTAGCTAGCCAAAATGATTTAATGCTTAGGTGCCAACACTAGAACCTTTCAAAGTCTGCAAGACATTATTCATGAAAAGTATTATCATGAGATGAATTATTTTATTGCTAAGAGCAACAACAGTACTATGAAGTGCAGACTTTTATATTGCTTAGTTATACATTACCGTTTTGTATCAGACACACAACATAAGTAACAAAAACGAAACCAAGTAGGGCAGTTTAGCTTAAATAATAATATAATATACTTAGGTACACACAGAACGATTAATTTGAAAGCACTGCAACACTGGCGGGAAAAAAGGTAAGCATTTCTAGGTAACTTTTCATCAATGAGGAAAGAAACTGACCATCAAACTATTTCATGATTCTCACGTATTTTAAACTCTAATTTGTATGCCGTTCCCACCACACAAACAAAAATATGATATGATGCAGAAATTAGACAAGCCATTTCACATACTGGCGTTACGTAACAAAGACACTTCACGCGGACTCCGACCTCCGAACCCCAGGAGCGGTTGAACTCTGAACATGTTCAGTAACCTCGCGGTCAACGGCTTCTCAAATAAAACTATATTTCAGTGATGCACTGTACTACAGAATACAGTACACACTTGCACTCAAGTGGGAACGAGAGTTGAAACCAGTTCAGGTATACCCCACATTTCTCAGAATGTAAAATTACTATTTTCAAAATCGAATTCTCACGATGCATAAAGCAGATACGCAATTTTATATATTCAGCACTAGGAAAATGATTCTCATACATATTTTTAAAAGCTTCGTTCCCATAGCTAAACCATTTTTAGTATTTTTGGTTCGAAACATGAATGATTTTATTCCTGAAATAAAGCATTGCACTGCATTTTATTCTTAAACAGTAAAATATGCTGATGTTTGTCAACTGCAAACATATAATATAACTGAAATTGCTGAAGCATAATTTTTATGGTTCATTTGACAAGTTGTTTGCGTATTCCCGTCCCTATCCATTATGCGATTTGGCTTACTGGCATGATTCAGAGATACGCGGTCACCTGCGTGACGTAAGACTGAAGACAAAGGTGCTAGTGCGGGCATGCACCCCGTAGGGCGCCGCCCTCGAGGGCCTTGCACCCTCGCTCTATCTCTATGCTACTCTATTTAAGATAATGCACTTTTACGTAACTTTGTTCGTTCTCTAACAGCTTCATAAAACAATAAACGGTTCATAGCTCCTTTGAAATAAATAATATTTTATAGTTAGTGTATTATTATTTGGAAATGTTTATTTTCTTAATAAAAGACCAGTTTTCTTCAAATATATATAGAAATGAAAATCTGCACAACCCATATCCGTGGTTCTAAGAACCTTTAGTAAAATGGTCGTGAAACTAATGAGGGATGCAACATATTTCCGTAAGCTCCTGCATTGTGTCGCATGTGAGTGCCACGACCTCACGGTCTTCGACTCCTCGCTCGTACAATACCATCTCCTTATTTCCTCTCAAGAGCGCATCGACCGGTATAAGGAAACTATTTTCATATCATTTCTCTGTGCTTTATCATTAAGAAAGTTTCCGTTCACTCTTGAATTACAGCATTTGCTGTTTGAACTGCTTTCGTATTCATAACAAGAATGAAAATATTTCAACGATAAAATATGTTTATTGAATTTTACTTTACCTGCGTATTTATAAGAAATTCAAATTGTATTACAACGCGATGAGATTACATCACTAGCTCGGTTATTAATGTGCAGGGTAAACAAAGCAGTACAACTTTATTTAACACAAGCTTCGTCCATTCATTACATTTAATTTTGTGACTAATTATTTATTTTAATAAGAGGGTACTTTTTGAGTTATTAACAAGTTAATTACGACTCTTTTAACTCTCCAGTATAATTCGGTTTACCTAATATAGTTGTTAGATGGGTTAGTAGATACGGTGTTACGGTGAGCGCAAGTAGGCAACAGCCTGCTTCCAATCCGGAAGTTATAAATTTACTTAAACTTGTTTGAGTTGCGAATTCCCGCGATGTTTGTCCGGACGTGCGGGTCCATTTAGTCCCTAAACCAACTGCTAACTTCTGAGCAAGCACCAATAACCAACAAAGATTATAATGATAAAATTATCTTAGTTGAGCATAACATCAGAATTACGTACCGATTTATTCATACACATGAGTCTTGTGAGACTAGAGGGTTGACGCTTCGCTCCTGGGTATTTCCAAAGTCATTAATATCCGAAACACACTTTTTAAACTGAATTCAACCGGCTATCCTCCCTTGCTTACGGTAAATAGAGTTACACACGCACGAAAAGGGTCACTCGCCCTAGCCCATACGTGAGCTCTACTGTACCTCTGTACTTCTACGCTTTGGGGTTACAAACCTAATACAATATCACGAAACGAATTTGTCTTCTCATCTCATTTGAGGGGAGGAAATGGATTCGTGACGAATGTTAATCATTTCTGCAGACTGAAAAACTAAAAGAAAATCTGAATGCTTCTCCGTTAGATAATAAATTGAGATGATGACTTTAGACGGCGTGTGATGTCCTCCCTGAGTGGAGCAATTTAAAACTTCAACGTATTATTTAAAAAAATATAGGAACTATCTACCTAGTTTCCGAATTACCACTCCGACTTAAAAACGAACCACACTATTTACGACAGCTGGGTATTGTAACAAAAAAAAATGAAGGGACATTCCTGCTGACAACTAAACGACTACAAAGTCGATCACTTTTGAAAATGAATCAGTAATTACGCGAGCAGGATAAAAAGCGACAGAGCCGCCTGTACAAAGTAGGTAAGGATGTAATATTAACTTCCAACGAAATGTAGTTCAGAATCTACATTGATACCTGGGATTACGTTTTACCCTCTTTCATGACGACGTAATAAAATTCAGCTTAAAAATACCCATTACGTACCTGTCTACAAACCGTTGATCGCAGCTTTAGTATATATTCCTTTTAGAATATGAAATATTTTAAAGCTGGGTGCGATCACGGTCTGTGCTTAGGTAAATCTTACGAGGATCTTACGAGTTGAAATTTTTATCTACAGAGTCGGCAATATTTAAAGAGATAACAATGTCAGTTGAAAGAGATCGTAAGTAACCTCATGAAACATTAGCGCGTACAGTTGACGGGAGGCGGCTGCAGTCGGCGACTCATTGTAAATGTATCAGAGTTCACTCCAACTATGTAGTGCTGCGCCGGCTCCGGAGCGTCGGAAAACAATCCCAACTGCGTTAATCACTTATTTACGTCCGGGGTCCACTGCCGCCAGAGTATTTCTAACGAACGCTGAGAATTCCGGGGAATCCTAATGAACCGTGGGAATTTCGATTCTAATGAAGCGAGCGAGTTGGAAGTTTACAAGTGGACGTAGAGGGGACTTTTCGCTGGTGGCTCGTTCTTAAATCGAATTGCGCAGTTTGGTTGGACATTGTTGCGGTGCATCGGGAGCTACGCGGGAAGTAATTTCGCTCAGTTCCGCCGGATATATCTCTCCCAGGACGCAGAGACCTGCAACTAATCGGTTTGTCATTTCCGCAATCGACCGCCGCGACGCCCGCCGTTTTGAATACTTGATATTTGTCCTTTGTTTACAACACTGCAGGGAGATTCAATTTGCTTATCAAATCCTCATACTGATCCTAGATAGACGTATCCACGTACGCTGTGAGTCAAATTCATTTTGTGATACTAACAAAAATAAACTTTGCTGTATCCGGTACTTTCTGAATTAGACAGTCCATATTTCAGCATTAAACTTTTGTATTGCTAAGTTAACACGAGACTTCGTCCGCTGTCCGTAAAAGTTCAATTGATACTTTAAAAATTCAAGACAAACGCTTTCAGTGCATAAAGGTGAGAGGACGGTAAAAATAACTTGAAACACTTGCTGCTCTGAGAGCATGGAGTTAGAACATCAAATAGCACCCGTTGTTTTAGCCGATGGCATTATTGGATAGATAAACTGAAACTCACTTAGACACACATTTTCGAACATAGACAGCTGAAGTGCTTAGTGTTATTTCGTGAAGCTTAAAAACAATGTTGAAAAATAGGGATCAATTTTAAGGTTGAATATCATTTGACCATAATTTTACTACTAACAAGTTTTTATTGCCGTATAAAACCTTTGCTCGTGTTGCTCAACTTTAATCATTTATGAAAGAAGATGTTTCTTTTCTGGCTTAATTACGCCACACAAAATGCTTTTCTCATCATTGACTAAAATTAATCAGCTAACCCAAACTAAACCCATAAAAGTAGCCAAATGAAACCCTGAAAGTTGGGACTTTCAGGATTTATTTGACTCTATAAGTATGCAATAATAAAAAGTGTCATAGAATGGGTCCTACGAGAAGATTTTGGTACTTCAGAATTACGATACATATACTTAAAAATGCGTTACTTAAAAAAACATTATCAAGAAGTGCAGGATATGTGTTGGCATGCACATTCGGCATCCGTGCGCAGTGCCCTCTAATCTCACCGAGTCCCGGAGCCCGGAGCTTCAGAAAGCTTACGGGAATATTCATAAAGCCCGTTCACATCCGTCCGTTATCGGGCGGAACGACGCCGCGCGCCGCCACAAACACTAAATCGAAAGAGATACGAGAAAATTACTCTTTCACGTGTTTATTTAACGTGCTTTTAATTCTCATTTAAATATTGAAAAGGTCAAAACGTTTTCTTTACAAAGCAGAGGGTAGGGTTACAGTTTGCAAACTTCGAGTTTGTACAACAATAAAACACAACCCGACGTTTCGCAACCTATTATATTATTGTGAAAACCAAATTACGCAGTAGAGTTTTTCTTCTGCGAGGAAACCTTGTAAATTACTTCGCTTTAGAAACAGTTTGCAAGTTTTTTCAAAGACTTTGCCTCACGTTTTTCAGCACACAATAACAATTTTGTTTTCTAACTAAATTCCATTATTTTAATTAAGTACCGCACGATGTTTAGGTACCTAGTTAACGTTGAACATTATATTATATAATGTTCAAAACTGTAGATAAGCGAAAATTGCAGTGCCATGTAATTTCAACTCTTCAAAACTTAATGAACCGATTATCTCTAGAAAAACTGCGCTTTTATAGCCAAAATTAAGGTCGTAAATACACCAATACAGCGGTGGTATTGCTTGCCATCTCAACTTTCCAATTACATCTCTCCCAGTTTAGCTAACTCATATAAAATTTCTAACAACGCATATCCTTAACTAGGTCTTAGTTTAGCCAGTGTTATGACTTTAATCATACGAGTATGAGCGATTAACTTAGAAATATATTAGATATATATATGTACTTATATGTAAAACGGCGCCTCGACTATAACTTTCAAATTAGAATTATTTATTTGACATATAAAAGTACACTTAATTTAAGCGTATTTGCACGCTTAAATTACCGCGCATAAAATATGTGATCAATGACTTAATTAAAACCTGCTGATGCTTAAATAAAAACCTTCGTTACAGGAATTATCAATCCGTCCATATAGGTATGTATAATATAACAGTAACAGTTTATTAATGTGAACTTTTGTGAATGAAAAAAACACACTGAGAACCAATTTTTATTTCATTGAAATGCTTTCTAAACCATGCTCCTTCATTATAATGATCTACATTTTGTCAAAATAAATCTGTAACAAAATTGAAAGCGATTCTAGAACTACGGTCTCCGGAGTCACATCATCTATATTCAACGTGAATTGTGAAGTGCTCGCTCACTGATTACCGATGCAATCGTATCACAGAAAAATCGTTTCAATTTTGTATGCTCGTGCGGAAAATATCCGCACGGAGCGAACAGTAATATGCCATTACCATCATAACAACGTTACTCTCGACTTAATTCCGCTCCCGGCGCTCTGATGGCCGGCCGGCTTCACTAATTTCTCTTATGCACACCGCCCACCGTCAAAACCCAATCTAAGCGCCCATCGAACACCGCAGATATTTGTGAATAACACGCTTGACTTCCGCGGAGCGCAAGACAATGTAAACGGAAATTTAGTCATGGTCTTTAGACAGCCAATGGTGCCGATTCCCTTATTCACAAACTAAACTAAATTTAAGTTCAGTGCATCTTTTTCTTTCTATTTCATTAAGGAAAGGACAGAAGATAAATTTTAGTTTAGTCCTGTCAAATTAATCAGCGCTTGACGTAAATTGACGTAGTTTTAGTAGGCAAGTTTTTAATCACGTCTAAACTTGTATGGAGTAGTGACAGACGCTGATTAATTTGACAGGACTAAACTAAAATTTTTCTTTTGTCCTCTTCTTAATGAAATACAAAGAAAAAGATGCACTGAACTTAAATTTAGTTTAGTTTGTGAACAAGGGAATCGGTACCATTATAATCTTCTGTAAACATGTAAACGACGACACAATGGGGGCAAAACTAGCGTCTAAACCAACGTCTATAGAGAGACGTTAAAACGTTGTCTAGAAATCCTCTGAAATCCCTAAGGAGCGTCAATGCTTCCTCCACAATGGCGCACGTGAGAGCTGCCAGCCGACAGCCGACATTCAAAGGAGCTATTATTAAAGGAATATACGCCGATAGAGGTCAATTAGCAATCCACGTCATTGCAACATCGATGGATTGCACTAGACACTCCATTATCCAGTCGTTAATAAACATTGATTATTAAAAAATGCATCATGCGTAAGAGAACGGAAAAAATTACACTTCTCGAAACTTTTACACGTTACTACGTATCTGCAAAAATACGACCACAAAAACGCAAAACTGAAACGCATCGACTTTCAATTGAAATTTCCTCACGTTGTAGAGTCTCTTTAATTCCTTTTATACATCAAAGAATTCAACCGGTAGACTGCTATTGAAATCCCCAGTGAGCATCAATGCCTATTGCCACGTCGCTTATCTACAATGTACGGCATGAGAGCTGGAGGCGTAGGCAGCGCGGCACGGAGGGGAAAACATTTCAAAGGAGTGCCTTACTGCATCGAGTGAACAATTAAAGCAATCGTCTGAGACGATTAACATTTCTGAACGTGAAGAATTGATGATTATAGAAGTCATCTGTATGTACCAATAAAAACAATTGACTAATGTCATGACTCCTCTAGATACGTTAATCATCTAGACGTTGAATTCACAGCCCAATCAAGACTTGCTGTCAAAGATGCGGGCCTCGTTTATTGAGCTTTGTGTTTATCGAATCTACCAACTATTATGTTTATGATCGGCTATCGATAGCGTTCAATTTAGCGATGTTTTCTATTTATCAACAATAACCGAGATAACGGCTCCATGTCTCGCTGTCGGAGGTGAGCTGACAATCGTTGTGACAGGCAGACGGTAGCAGGGCGCGCCAGGCACGCCACGGGGGACCTAATCCCACTGTCATTTTATTATTTTTATGCTAATTCCCCCTTTCGAGCAGTAAAATAAAAAGTAATTTGGCATCTCTGTCCTTGTTGAAATATTTCGCCGTAATATAGGTATATCGGTCCTCTTTATGTACAAGCAATTATACACTATTCATAAATACTTCAATAGTAAAATACGGTTATGTTAGTTACTCTCAGTTTTCTTAAAGGTAATTTGTTCAATTTTGTGTTTTCTTTAATACTTACTTTTTCTTCATGAGGGCCCGAAGTACTAAAAAAAACACTTATGGACATCAGAAATCAAATAAATTGAAATCTGTAGGCAAGTTTAAAATTATGGCCATTATTACTAATGACTGTGCCTTCACAGTTTATTTATGAAAATCTCTTATATGCCCATAAGAATATTAAATTGTTTAAAAAATACAGTGATGTCCATAGTATTAATACTAGGAACAAACACAAATTTGTTGTACCTTCAACAAAAGGCTCAAGAAAATATGTGGCTCATTCAGATGTATACGCTTTTATAATAAACTTCCAAGCCATGTTCAAGATCTAAGTCTCAATCAATTTAAATCATTCATTAAACGTAAGTTGTACCAGAAAGCCTTTTACACTGTTAAAGATTATATTGAGGACAAAAAAGCTTGGGATTAAGCTGCTCCAATTTTTAGGGTTCCGTTGCCAAATGGCAAAAAACGGAACCCTTATAGATTCGTCATGTCTGTCTGTCTGTCTGTCTGTCTGTCTGTCTGTCTGTCTGTCCGTCCGTATGTCACAGCCATTTTATTCCGAAACTATAAGAGCTATGCTGTTTAAACTTGGTAAGTAGGTGTATTCTGTGAACCGCATTAAGATTTCCACACTAAAATAGAAAAAAAAACAATAAATTTTGGGGTTCCCCATACATAGAACTGAAACTCAAAAATGATTTTTTTCATCAAACCCATACGTGTGGGGTATCTATGAATAGGTCTTCAAAAATGGTAATGAGGTTTCTATTATCATTTTTTTCTAAACTGAATAGTTTGCGCGAGAGACACTTCCAAAGTGGTAAAATGTGTGTGTCCCCCCCCCGTAACTTCTAAAATAAGAGAATGACAAAACTAAAAAAAATATATGATGTACATTACCATGTAAACTACCAACGAAAATTGGTTTGAACGAGATCGAGTGAGTAGTTTTTTTTTAAAACGTCATAAATCGTAAACCGCAATTTACCTTACATTCAATCAACTGAAATATAAAAATTAAACAATATATATATTTTTAAACCGAAAATACCTACAGATTTGTACGGAACCCTCGGTGCGCGAGTCTGACTCGCACTTGGCCGGTTTTTATTTTTAAATTATTATTGTACTGAATGATATTTTTTATTATTAATTACTTTCCTTTTTTTATTAATTATTTATTGGGAATATACACTTTGACATTTTGATTATTGCTTAGCTATGACATGAATATATACACTGAGGAGTATACTATTATTATTATTTTAATAATTTTGAATGTGAGGACTATGTAGATGTTTGTTTTTTTTTATATATCCCTCTTACTCATTTCATTTTAATGATAATCTGGCAGTTTGAGTACTTAATGCGGCCTACCAAAATGGCCTTTCTTTCGTATTGTTCGTCGAATCGTTGTGCTCCTTATGTTCTGAGTTGAGCTGAAAGATTACTGACAAATGCGTGCATTGACTGGACAGGTCCACTCAATCTGTATGGTTCTTTTCTCAAAAGACCATTTCAGACACCTCCATGTACATGATCCTCAAATGATCAGACAGCGACTATCTCCTGATTTTATATACACATTGACATTGATGAATTTTACCTATACAATGACATTAATATTTACTTTTAAAGTATTATATTGTTTTAATTATTGTAAATGTGAAGATTAAGTGGGTGTTTTTTTTACTAGGTTCCTTTTCTTCTCATTTATTATATTTTTATCACAGTCTGGCAGTTTGAGTAATTTATGCGACCTACACAAATGTCCTTTCTTTGGTATTGTTCGTCAAATCATTGACCTCCTTAAGTTCTGAGTTGAGCGGCATGATTACTGACAAATGCGTGCACTGATTGGACAGGTCCACTCAATCTGTGTGGTTCTTTCCTTAAAAGACCACTTCAGACACATGGTCTTCACATGATCTAACCAAATTATTTCTGGACTTTAAAAGAGACTGTGACCTCTGAGTTTGTTTCGGCCTTTCTTCTCAGAGTAGTCAGATAGGAAACGCCGACCTCATCTAGTTTTAAAAAATATGATTGACGTGTAAAAGTGTTTGTACAAACCTACTTGCAAAAAAAATTAAACCGCCGAAAAAACTGAAAAGCAAAAAATAATAAACCTTAAAATTATGAGTCGACGCTTTGAGTGATCTTTGTTCATTGATTTTTCAGCGCCGACTCAAAATTTTAAGGTTTATTATTTTTTGCTTTTCAGTTTTTTGGGCGGTTTAATTTTTTGTTAAAAAGTTTTTATTTAATATTTTTTTTGTAGCTTTAATGGACTCATAATACTTGGCAACGTATACCCTATCCAATAAAAAAAGAATTATCAAAATCGGACTACTCTGTATAAAGTTATGTGTGGTTATACATTACAATTAGTGAGTGAACAATCAATCATCCCCTGTTTTCCGACCCTTAGCGTTTGATTTTGTTTTCCAAATTTATATGGACCTACCTTGGAAGTATACCCTTTCCAATAAAAAAAGAATTATCACAATCGGACTACACTGCAAAAAGTTATGCGTGGTTATACATTTAAAAAAAAACTAAAAAAATATATATACGCGTCGAATTGATAACCTGCTCCGTTTTTTTTCGTCGGTTGAAAATAAAGTCATTTATCATTTACTGTTTCAAGAAATCAGAAAGAAAAAGACAGTAATGAAGGACTAAACCAACTGAAATAACTTCATACACATTTTCGTACAAGTTTATGACGCCGCCGTCGTGGAACAACTTCTTAGGTAGATTTTTATTGTGAAGATCACAAAATGCTGCTGTGGTTCAATTCTGATAGTAAAGAAGTTTCATATGATACAACAGAAAATATACGCGGTAATAAAGCAATACTTGGCCAACAAAGTTACTCGCTTTGTCCTGTTTGTAACATCTTTTGCAGCAATAAAGTGTAACGTCTGTAGGGCTGTATACGGACGAATAATTTTAATAGCTCGCTGACAGATTATTTCAGAAAATTAAATTTTAGCTCGTTGGACACAGCCCATAAAATTCGTGCTTACAAATCTGTTTGTTATGACATCGTAACGAGATTATGTCCGCTTCGCAGTGAAGATGTCTCGCGTCGCCATGTCGTCACAATATCGCATGTTTTATTATTTCACACAATAAACGCAGTGTCGCTGCCACGCCCGCCCGCCTCTGCTAAATTATACAGAAACATTTTAATGTGCATATCGAACGCGCATCATGACAGTTTATTACCAATAAATATAACAATGGAACTTATTTATAGGGAATAAAGATTTCATGAACTCATGCGGGTGTCAATCTCCTATAGATATGTACGTGCATACGATAAACGAGTATGATAATAAAATGTTTTCATTGTAAGTTTTTCGTTGATGTCAAAATTAACAATGACATGCTGGCAATATGTTGGAAATTATACCTCCAGGAATATTCTCTGGTATAGATATTTGCAATAATAAATACTCGGTTTTGTGTTGAACAACGTTTGAGATCTATTATTAAAAATATTTACCATCCATAAAATCCGTTACGCACCTATCTGTTTGATATAGATCAATTTCTAAAAACCGGTACTTTTTTACATTTTCATGTTGCCAAAGCAAGTACAAAAGTGTAGGATTTTTCCAGCAAACAAACCTGGAATTTCCCCGGCAAGGTTATGAAAAAGTGTCGCGAGGCTAAAGACGTAGGCGTTACCCAGGGCATTGTGATGTGAAAGCGAACACGTGATCACGTGCCCTCGCCAGCTCCCGCCTGCTCACGTGTCCACAGTTCACCCCTCGAGTCAGACAGTAGGCTTCTGTTTACTCTCAACTCCTTCAAACTGACCCACCAATAAACAACGTGCCGCGAAGCACTTCAAAACCACTACAAACTTATTTGCGTACTCACGTGTTTCATTTGAATGAAAATCATTACGGAGCTGACCTCGTTTCGTAAAAAATTGGGCATTTGTTGGCTTCATCGTCGAGAACTTTGGTACCGAGTGAAGACTGTACAATTCTTAGTCCAGCAACAACGAGCAAGCAAACCTCATTATTTAAAAAATATATAATGTTTAGTAGGTACAGAAATAAAATAAATCTATACTACTTAGTTACTTGGTTAGGCACAGAGTTAATTAAAATTCATGTGCGTACACGAGGTTTAAGTGTGTGTAAAGCTTGTCCCCTAACATACGTAGCTGCGGACGTGTGTGGATTTGATTATCAGATAATTAGTGTAATGGGGTGTAAAGATACATGACACGCGTGACGTGACCGCTCCAGGAGGCCGCGTCGATAACCGATGTTACACAAACCGGACTATCCGACAATTTACTCGATATAGATGATCATTTCGACCAACTATCAAATTAATATCAAACGTTATCCAACTTTGGACGTTGTCACCAAGATTAAATTAATCTATAGCAGCACGGATACGTTAAATTCCCTCATGCAGTTTGACCACACTCATTATTTTGGGCTGACATAACAACATTAACTTCGAAATGCGGTTGCGAGTTTCATCCAAGGCTTGCAATTAACTAGTTGGCTGATATAGTGCGTGCACGAGCGGCGGCCCATTTTAATATGGCAATAATAAATTTCGGGAGGTTTCCATCCGCTGCCGCCCGACTGTCCTGGGGCAGCCAGCACATTAAAAAGACTCGATGAATTAATTACTTTACACATATGATTTCATTAATGCTATACGTCGCTGCTGCCTAGAGACGTGCGTCGTCGTACCGCTCAAATGAATAACACCGACTTCGAAACATTAGTATAGTCCTTCCGCTTTATCTCTCTAATTTCCCCGGTGTCCCTAAATAATTATATGAAAATAAATGTTAACAACAGGAGCAGCGAGCGGCGGCCGCGTTGGTTAATTTTAATTACCCGCGGATACCATATTTTATCTGACAAAATGTGTTGTACAAATATAGACTGAAAGCTGACCACGACACTAGTGGTTTGGTGCTCTTGCCGATACATCGATATTGAATAATGCGAGCCGCTACAGTTCATCCATTACGGTTTTAATAACCTCGCGACAAATATCCGCTTACTGGCATTAAGCTCGGACTAGATCTCTAATTAAAACCTGTGCGGAGCTAATGAGGTCTCTGTGTTGTACATGACAACGCATAAATCCCGTGTAATGAACGCAGCGAGCGTTAAATAGAGCCGAGTCACTCAAATTGTCCACAATGCGATTATTCCATTACTCGAAAGCTGTCCGGCCGCAGCATACACAACACAGTTCTGAAATGGGGTACGTCCAGCCCCATGCCACTCACACACGAGTACAATACCTACGTAACACCGAGTCCCTTTACGTAATGACCACTCTCGTCAACTACTATTAAGCAAAGGCTCTCTATTTTATTATTAGGACTTACAGAGTTTCTGTTCTCTTAAAAAAGATGGACAACAACGATTGTTGTACAAAGTATTGGTGTTAGGTTAGGTTACAGCTACAGGTAGTTTACAACTAGGTACATACAGTTCGTTATCCTGGAGTTTCAAATAACAGTTAAGATTAGGAGAAAATTAATGATTTGATAATGTTAGACCAAGACGTAAGAAAGATTTCAGTAATGTGTATTTTTCACATTTTAATTAAGATTATAAAATACCAGCCCCATATAATAATCCAATTACATTTCCTGATCCGGAAAATGAACCACAAGTTTTGAAGCTGTGTGCGATCTTTAGACTACTCATACAAATGAATATTTCGCGCATTCTTCTTTTTGTCTCTTGGCTTATTCTCAAATTAAAGCGATTCTTTAATAATTAATTGAAAAATTATAAGGTGTGTTCTTTACAAAAGACTGTCAGTATTTTTTTTATTTTCCTTTTTTATGTGTTCGGTTATTTAATGTCATGATATTTCGTCTTGTTCCCAGCTTGTCTTCTGCGCGGCGACCATCACAGCTGGATCCGTTCATGACTCGAGCCGTGCTATCACGGGCACTCGAGGTCTGGGCCCAGGCATCCCGCCTAACATTCACAGAAATCAACTCCGATGAAGCTGACATCGTTGTTTCCTTTGCCAAGTAAGTTATAAAAGTTATCTCTTTAGAGCTCCAACATCATTACATGTCAAGTTCTGGACGAAGGCTATCCCGTAGCTAGGTGGACCTGCCATGTACGATATTTTCATAAAGCTGTTGTAGTATACTTAATTAAGATGTCAAAAGTTACCGATTATAAATATTAGGAGGGTGGGGCAGTTTAGGAAACTTGAATTCCTTAACTAGGTATACTTACACAAAACTAACGATGAATTTAAACAAAACTCAAAACAGTTACCATCGCAACAATCTTTAATTCTAGAGAAGGAAAACATCATTTTTTGCAAACTACAAAATCCACTACTATAATATCTCTCCTCACAACAAATAAAATTGGCAGACTTCTTTAAATATCCCCAAGCTTGATTTATTGTGTTGATAATAAATAATAATCAACTGAGGATTTACAGAAACGTCCTATCCATTTTAAGGGGATTTGCGATCTCCTCGTGCGGAGCATAAGAATAGGGTCGGACACTGCTCAAGCTGAATTGAACACTATAGCGTTCACTTAGCGTATAAAATAACTACAGAATACAATGAGTAAACCCGTTATTCTTAAAACCAAATAAGAAATTGATTGAACAAAATTGTAAGCTTTGCAACAAATAAGGTTTTTTGTTAAAACAGACCATCCGTACCAGTAAAGATCACTTCAAAGTCAAAGGTGCCAAGATATAAAGCACTCACGGTAAAAATTTCGAACGATTTGCTCAATAAATCTGAAGAATGTTTTCAGTCATTTTGACAGATGTACCTACTCAACTTCAAGCTGAATTCGGTACACTCGGGAAAGCCCCAATCACGATTCGCTTTCATTTAATAGACGTAACGCTAAATCTCTTTCCATACAATTGTAACTGACCCTAATAAAGAGTTTATTGAGAACTACAATTAAGACAGAAATGTTATACTGTCATAGCTTAAATATTTTGTGAATTTTTATGTTTGATTGTTTTCATGGCAAAATATGTCCGAATAATAAAAGTATGACAGTAAACAGATACGAAAGCGACGAAGAAA
Source organism: Aporophyla lueneburgensis (assembly GCA_932294355.1). Lineage (NCBI taxonomy): Eukaryota > Metazoa > Arthropoda > Insecta > Lepidoptera > Noctuidae > Aporophyla > Aporophyla lueneburgensis. The sequence continues at coordinate 11,070,047 of OW028744.1, forward strand.
GCTAGCTAACCCTGACAAATGACACAAAGTTTCCGACAAGAGCCTCATATTGAATGAGCGTAGGGTGAAGTTTCACTTATTAGATCACCGTAAACGACGATATGAGAAAGTATTGGCGACAAAAACCTCAACACTGGACATATTGCGACCGCCATATTGCGGTGAACGCTGCAAACTTGCAGCGGCAGCCGATAACTTCACCACACTTTGCATAAAATTTTCTTTTTTCGCCAAGCTCTGGGAGCGTCTCATTTTGTGAGTTGAGGCTGCCTTGGTGGCGTGGTCACGTCACGACCTCACTTTTATTACTTGCTGCCGAATCAATAAGAAGTTTGCTCACGACTTCCGATATATTATTCGATAATGCTTTTCGAATTGCGATACATTCTGTATACCCTTCAGTTTTCTGTTTTAAGTTTTACTTTGAACTAGGTAAGTAGGGTGTAGTTACTTATTTGAAATTAAGTTCAACGCGTTTCCCTCGCTTAGGCATTATTGTTTTACTTCAGAAATAAGTAAGCTACAACAGATGTAAATAATACGGTTTATATTAACGCATGAGGCTTTACATTATTAAAGTCGCCTGTACTATAGAGCAGGAGAGTATCGAATGCTACGCCGTAGGTACCTGCCTCAGATTTTTTGCGTGCCGTTAACTTATATTACACTCTATAAAAGTCTTCCGTTTCCTACTATATCTACAGAAAAGTTGTCTTCCAATGATATAGAAACCGATATAACAATACTTATAGGTGTAGTTGATAGCTGATATAGAAAATGTTTTTCAATAGAGTAATTACCGATGCCTACCTACCTATTTAACTGTTTTTCTTGAGATGATGAGATGACGCCCGAAATCAAAATAAATTCTTGAATTTAATAACCTATTTGAGTATGACGTAGGTAATAAATTCTGACGATCGAATATAAGTATAAATACGTACATGCGGCTCTTACGATCGTCGGTTACGAGGGAATTCCCACCTATGCGACGGATTTTGCAGTCAATATTGATAAGCAAAAAAAGTAACATTTAAAACGACAGCTTAGTACCTACGTAAAACCATTATAGATGTATTTGTGAATTATTAGACAGAACTACTACAGACGGTAAAAATAAATAATCAGAGACCCGAATGTCTGACTGAAATAGGTAAATGGTAGGTGCTCCACAAACTACCTGTAGTATTGTCTCTCCTTCTCCCTGTTATTATTATTTTGAGTCTCTCAGCTTAAATGCTAAATACTGTAGTTCTTGTAATTAAATAAATCACTGTTGATATAAATATCAAAAGATTGTCTTTAAAAGGTCCTTTTTAGTGATAACACCGCTGTTTGTGTCACAATAGTATAATGTAATATTTCTACATTCATATCTTTAATTCATATAGTGTACATAATAACAGTATTCTATCTATCTAAAACTGTTACCTAAATTGGTATGATTAGGGGCAGAAAACTCAGCTGAGACAAATATTCAAATTAATTTATTTATAGATAGATTCTGTTACATGTAACGCTATTTCCATATTATTCAAATAAAATCAACCTTAGCACATAGGTAAGCATACAAAAAGGTACGAAAATCAATAAATGTATGGAATGCGTGAAAACCTTCGGTTTTCGTAGAGGTCTACAAGTAAATAACTATACGTACGGAGTAAGTAGTTGATAGGAATTCTGGGCGATATTTAATTATGTAATACGAAACGATTCTATCATCACTTCATTGGGCTGGAACGCTAAGAGTGATTGCACATAGCGCAGTACCCTACAGTATGCGTCTACCAGATTTATTACACTCATAAACTGTAATATTGCCCAAGTAATAAAGGATACGTACAACTTAACTGCGTTCTCAACTCACGAATGATATAAGTGCAATCACTGGCTCCTATCATACGCTTATATACAATACTTTAGTTCTCATGCATTTAGACATGTAATGTATATTTTATGGAGCAATTTCAAGTGAAGATCTTTATATTTCTTTTATATTTGGCTTTATGCCTAGTAGGTTTAGGCTTTATTGCATGTTTACAAAAAAGAAAGAATATTTGAAATATGATAAACATTGACCCGTTTCATATCCGCACACATTGGGTTCAGGCGCGGTTGCTAAGGGCAGATACCAACACGGCAATAAATCATCCCCCAAACTCGGAAACTTTCCATTCCGAACCCATTATATTTGACGGCGTATGTCAGCGAGACACTTCCTCATTCCACTACCTTACCTTTGTGAAAGCACTCAATAAAAGTGCTGTCATTACGAGCATGGTAATGTAGATTTCAAAACACAGATTGCGTTTTTCTATCGCTTTTAAAATCTTCACATAAAAGGTAAATATAAAAAAAAATAAAGTTGCGTTCTCGATGCTACCAATATAGGTACGGTGGGCGGTGGTAAAATCGCTCCGGGAATATTCCACTGCTGTTCTTATTACCTAAGCGACTCAGAAACCGAGCGAGCATAATAATAGCCGTACTAAGGATAGGAATATTTTCCCTATTAGCGCACCCCGCCCATATCGGTTAATGGCAGAACTTTCACATGGAAACTCAATAACGCAACGGTCAGCTAATATCGCGTGAAATATGCATGGGTGAGGTCTTTCCGTTGTGTTTTGTTGGCGCGAAAAATGATTAGGTGGGTACTGGACAGTAGCCGAGCGTAGGACCCCTGGGACGCAAGTTTGATTGCTCTGCAGACTTCATACACTCCATTCATTGTTGTTTGTTGCGAGATGAATACGTTACTTCGGTATGACTGTTTTCATCAACAGTAAAAGCCTAATGCAACTCTGTCATGATACCTTCTGTGTTATTTTATCTGTGCTTAACCCCTTTTTTGTTTTGTTTGAAACAGGCGTTACCATGACGACGCTTATCCGTTTGACGGCCGCGGCTCTATTCTTGCGCACGCGTTCTTTCCCGGCACTGGTCGCGGCGGAGACGCTCACTTCGATGATGACGAGTTATGGCTGCTGCAACCAAGGGACGACGATGAAGAAGGTAAAGATTTTCACTACTTCCTATGTTCAGAACATCAGCACATATTTCATTTAGGGTGCAAATGAATAGGTCATGAATGTTTTTGATTCACTTTGTTATACTATATAACCTATCTACATAGGAACTTTCAAACCTAGCTAGATAGGTAATCATTTCATACTTTCCTTGTAAATTTGTAGGTTTCGGATTAATTGTATCAGTAGACATGGATCATACAAGATATCACCATTATATCATAGCATTGTGGTTGTTTTTAGTAGTGCAAGTGTTACCACTGGTACAGTACGGAAACGTACATTATATTTCCTAACTTTGAGACTCTTTGAGACTATGTTCAGTGGGGCCCTATTAATAGAATATAAGTAGGTACTTAGAATTATATAAATGCACGTAGGTAGTGAAGGCACATAATTAACAGATTTCCAATGAATTTGTAGAGCTTCCGTGAAAAGTTCACATGTAGCTCGGAAATAAGCACGTTGCGGTCAGCCATGTTTTGACATGCAAATGTCGAAAGCGCCGGAATACGCTGTTCACCTTCGTTGTTACATACGCCCACGTTTTGCCTTTTGTAGGCTCAGTGTTAAATACACGGCTAACGAGTATATTGTTCCTGAATTACAACTGGCTTAAATAACTTGCCCTTAGAATATTATCCTACTACAACATTATAAATTTGAATGTTTGAATGTTTAGATGTGTGGATGCTTGCTACACAATAAAGGCTAACGGATTTTAATTAAAATAAGCAAACAGTAGTTATAACTTGGATAAGACATTTTATTCCGGTATTACGTAGCTTCCAATTAAATCTCGGATTTTTTGTGGCCATCTAATTCAACGAGTTTTTTTCACATTCTTTTGTTCACCTACAAGCTTTTCCTGATGTCATTTTTTAAACCAATCTAACGCATAAGTATTCAAAATATATAGGGAGTTACATAGATCAGCTATAGATAGGTAATTGCGGCTTTTGGCAATTCTCGTAGCGCTACGAAACTTCATACAGCTATCAGATTTACGTCACAGAATTAATGCACAAGCTATAGGGAACATTGCGAAGCGAGCCAAGTGTGGTCGTCGCATGTATAGTGTAAACACGGCAGCAGCCGATAGGTGGCGACCGCAGCGCGGCGAGGACGCCGCCACCGCTGCGATTACCGCGCAGCTCCGCTCTGTGCACGCGTGATAATTTACACGGACAACGGTCGGTTACAACGCCACTTCGAATTGTATTCGGCTAGCCATGTGCAAATATCCACCTTTATTCAACTGAACCCACAAGTGAATACAATATAGACTGCCTTACCTACTAACCGATGATAACATGACGATTTTGATTGCGGAAAAATCGGCGTTTTTTGGGAAATTTCTAGCGAAAGCCTCATCGATTACTGTTTACTGATGTACCTAATTAACAGAATTGAATACTACTTTTCAGGAACTTCACTGTTTGCGGTGGCTGCACACGAGTTTGGCCATTCACTGGGTCTCAGTCATAGCTCTGTGAAGGGTGCGCTTATGTTTCCGTGGTATCAAGGCATTCAACCAAACTTTGTGTTACCCGAAGACGACCGCAATGGCATTCAACAAATGTATGGTAAGCATCGTATTAACCCAGCAGTCGTCAACTTATTATCACTTCACTGCTGATTATGTTTAATATTCAAATTATTTATCGTAATTGTAGGATTTTAAAAACTAATCTTTTAATGCTTACGTTTCAGGTCCTAAAAAGAGCACAAAGTGGGCAAAAATACCATATTACCGTCCAGTAGTACCACCACCAACTACGACCACGACAACCACCACAACTACCACCACCACTACAACCAGACGGCCGGTCCTCCATCATCATCACAACAGACATCCAGAACGCTACCCCAACCACCGGGGTGGGGGAGGATATACCCCCTCCAACCCGCGCACTCCAGTTAAATACCCTTCATACTATCCCGTTGACAGACCCAACTACTACCCTGACCGACCACAATACCCCGACCGCCGTCATCTCAACACGACCGAAGGTCTTCCCCGACGTACTAATCATCATCACACCTACCGCCCCACTGAAACTACCTCCCACCCCACCACCTACCGTCCGCGCTACCCTTACGTGCAGCCCGAGTATCCGAGTAATCCTAGAACTCATTATCCGAATGATCCGAGACAAGACAACCCGAGAAAGCCGCACTACCCAGAGAAGACGACACAGCGAACGACGACTACGACTCCGGCGGACAAACCTGACACGTGTGATACGAGCTACGACGCAGTCGCACTCATACGTGGCGAACTCTTCATATTTAAAAATAGAGTAAGTACTCATTATTTACATCATATCTATCCTATGAGGATCGATAAAATATGATACTACAATTAAAGGTAAATTGATAGCCAAAATAGCTGTTCTATCTAAACATCCAATTTTTTTCAGTACCATTGGAGGATAGGAGCTCAAGGCCGCTACAATGGATATCCTATGGAAATAACAAGGATGTGGAGTAGTTTACCAAAGAACCTTACACACGTCGACGCAGTTTATGAAAGACCGGATCGGAAAATAGCAATTTTCTTAGGTAGGAGACATGAACACTCAATCTTACAATAGTTTTTGGTCTCGATGAAATGAATTAGATCGAACTCTCACTTCTCTACGATTATATCTAAACTAAGGTTAACCTTACTATTAATTTCAGGTAAAGAGCTGTACTTGTTCGATTCACAAAATTTGCTGCCCGGATACCCGAAACCATTAACAACGTTTGGTCTGCCTGAAAGTTTGGACAAATTAGACGCTGCCATGGTTTGGGGTCACAACGGCAATACCTATTTTTACAGCGGCACTATGTATTGGAAGTAAGTTATTTTTTTTAAACATCAACACGCATGTTTTCCCCGAAAGCATAAGTGCATAGAAGCCTAAGCACTAATAATTAAATTCCCACCAGGGCATTCATTTACACTCTGGGCTTTACTTTAAGTTTCTTTCATCATATTCAATCACAACCATTTTTATGGAACGACATCGACACTAGCTAAACAATTAACTTATTTCAGATATGATGAAGAAAAAGGTCGCGTTGACTACGATTACCCTCGCGACATGGCTATGTGGAAAGGTGTTGGATACAATATCGACAGCGTCTTCCAATGGAAAGATGGTAAGGATCAACCCCTTTTTCAAGTATTAACACTATGAAAAAGTAACACAAAACTCTCCTAAATCTAGTTTTGAATGCAATATTTAAACTTATACTATTTTTACTTGTCCAGGTAAAACATACTTCTTCAAAGGCAAAGGTTTTTGGAAGTTCAACGACCTCCAGATGCGCGTTGAAAATGAAAAGCAATTCCCATCGGCTACATTCTGGATGGGATGCGCCACGGAGCGTTCGGGACGTCGCGCCGGCTACAAGGCGCTGCCCGCGCCCGGCTCAACACTACGCTCACCTAGTGCTGCAACTACTATTACTACCAATTTACTACCATTCTTATACTCTACACTTTTATTATTGACAACTTATATTAGGTACTGCTAATTATATTTCACCTTACGTAATTTATTTCTATGACTGCAGCATATATTAAAAGAAACGAGTTTTGGGTTAACTACTTAGCATGCATACTACTAAACTATGTATATGAAATGTATACGAAGTAACAGAAGTATGTATACTAAGTATATAGTGTCGCACTTTAACCTGGTTCTGGTTACCGACGTTACCTACAATATATTAGATAGGTACGGTAGGTACCTATCTGCGTATATGTAATGTGCGTATAAGATTTGGGAACATTGTAAAACAATTAATGACAGCTAAAAGCTTGACTTTACTTATGTTTACCTATACTTACCTAACACCTTTGTATATTTTTGCACCACTGAAAGGAATTGAACAATTACAAACGAACCGTTCATAATAAAGTTGCTAGGTATACATTAAGTTCCACAATCTAGAGAAATTATGATTATAATTATACTGTTAACTGATAACATAATGTACCTATGTACACAGACGCTTACCAACGTCGGAAATAACAAGTACATATCGGAAACGTCTGAATTAAAACTAGACTTAGTAACTATTGCGCAAAATGTCACTGCCTATGTGTAGTATTATCAAAAAATTATCTACAATACTATACTATTATTTAAATATAATTATAATGTAATTAGATACTAAGTATTGATAAGAATTATTATTTCTATTATATTTGTACATTTTGATCTCAAAACGATCGTGTGCTTGGTTTGTTAATGTCATGTAAGGTATAAAACACCATCCATTTAGCTTCTGTACAGTTTGTATTGTACTTCGATGTTTAATTGTTAACGTGGAAATCAGAGATAATTACGTTGTATCTATGTACTACTGTATTTTAGTAACAAATACTTTGTGTCATAGGTACTAGGTACCAACAACACATACTGCCTTAGTTATCTGATATTATAAGAATATGCATTTGTAGATTAATGTTGTAAAAATTGTACTCATTTACTTTATCACTTAATATATGTATGTCATCTATATAATAGTTGAGTAAATTATTTATAATATCTCTTATGCTGGTTAAAAGAGGTACACTTTAACTGTAATTTGTAAATGATATACCTTAGTGGAATAAAATAATGGATAAGTAAATATTATAGATGCCATTATTAATCAATGCTAACTATACCTATACATTTTATCATATGATATATACATGTATTTTTTAACAAATGGCCTTATGTGTACTGTGAAAAAGCTAAGAAGGATGATGTATTATGAATTGTATAATCTGATTGTGTTGCCAATGTGGGAAAGAAAAGTAAAACTTGGTAGAATGAAAATGGTGCTTATTATAGTTAGTCATTGTACAGAATAAATTCTCTTTGGATATTTTTGTATGTTGCTGTTGTGTCTAGAATCAATGTTTACCACAAAAGTCAATGATATACCTCTCCTTCTCCTTGTACTCCCTTAGAAAAAAAATATGTGAAACAATTACTGTATACAATCTTGTGCAATCAGCAGTTTGGTCATATTGAGGGGTTAGAGTAATTGCTACCAAGTGGACCATAATCTAGAGTGACTTGTACTAGATGTACATAAAACAATGTTATACCTCTCGAACACTCAACATTTTAGTTTAATATAGGCTACATTAGACTTTTATAATTTCTTTGGTCACAAATACATTTTAATAATAACTGTGATATTTACTTTTATAAAAAATGCCATGAAATACTGGCGATAAAAAGGAATAAAAATTTCTAAAGTCTTTCTAAAATAATTACTCAATGAATAATTTAAGTTTAATGTAATATCTTTTAAGTAATATTATATGTTTAATAAAGAAAATTTCTATGATATTATGTTCATCATTATCGACCTCAAAACTCAATATACAATACCTACTTCGATATGCGCGACTGCAAAAGCAAGTGTGGATGGGTCATTAGATTTTTTCTCTAAACTTGCCTGATGCAAATTTTTGCGACCCAAAAAGAGAAATGAATAAGTAGCATTATGAAACTATTGAAAGATTAGAAAACCCGGAAATAAATACTGAAGCAGATGGCGGCTCGGAGTGGTCAGTCTCCAAAATGGACTGCACTAGGGATTTCAATATGGGGATTCCGCTTATTTCTTGCCATTTTTCAATACCGCTATTGCAATGTCCAATACCGGGATCCTGGTATTTGTGATTTTATTATCACTAAAAACTACACTGGATAGAAAATAAATCGGGCCACCCGCTACCTTTTGAACTCTAATTGTATTTTCCCGAGCGTCATCATCAAATTGAATGGAAACTCAATTGATAGTTAGTAGTAATCGTTAGTAATCATAATATAAAAAATGAACATAAATCAGAACATAATTTTGACGAAGCAGATGGAAGCCAATTTACTTCTCTACTATCTTTTTGAACAAACTGTATCCACTTTTCACGTTCAACTTATTTACATTCGGAAACCTAAAATAACAGAAACAAATTTTACGTACGCACATATACAAACAGATAAGAATAGCAAAATACATGTGCATACAAAAGTAATGCTTATTTCTAAAAAAATATCTTCCAGCATACCTCTGATAGAATAGAAGATAAAAAGATGTAGTCAGCGTGTGTAAAAGTAAAAGAGAAAATAAAAAAACAGTTCACTTAAAAAAATAAAACAAATAATATGAGAATAATACTTACATAGGTACACAGGCATACAGAGTTCTAAAATAAATATCTACGTGAGCGAACAGCACTATTGTTGCTGAATTGCTATTAAAATTACATAAATAAGTTCAAATAGTTTTGAATTTTACTAACCTAATTAAATATTATCGATAACAAAGTCGATAAACATCATAGCATCTCTGCAAGGCAGTAGTAAAGCTACTCAGCAATAGAGGGCGTTTATTACAAAACTATCGTATGTTCTAGAACCATCCATGAATATTAAATTAAATTAAATTAATTATTAAATTACTGAAAAATATTTACGAAAACAAACCGAAGTTAGGTCCAGACGTCTTACCATAGCGTGATTTGCAATATCGTAAAGCGCAACTCGGCATATTTATTTAAGAAATGTTTTTCTTTTCTTGTTAAACGGACACAAATGCGTGTTGACCAGTGTTGACATGCAGACGTGCCATCCTAGACTAAACGACATATGACCACTAGGACACAAGTATTGGATTACGAGTTTGTTCGTTATGTCCCGTCTATATAATTTAATGTCTTTGGATTTATTATAATCACAGTTTCATTTCATAACTTTCACTGCCTGTCCATTGATCAGTGTTCATTTGTAAATCAGTATTATCCAAAATATTACGATGCGTAGTAGTTCAATCATTCAAAAAAATTAGAAGAGTTATTTTGGAAGTCGGTGTTTTTGGTATTTCAGTTTATTGCCACTGACATCCAAAATTAATGTTATTTTTTACTTTGTAGTGTTTTTTTGGAAGTCGGTTGTCTTTTTGTTGCAAAAACGTTTTTATCTCAATCAATCAACTCAGCCTATCGCAGTCCACTGCTGGACATAGGCCTCTCCCATTTTGCGCCACAACACCCTGTCCTCCACCTTCCGCATCCAGTCTGCCCCAGCCACTTTCCTAAGGTCGTTTTTATCTACCCTGCACTAATACGTATACCATTACTGACCAAGTCAATAGCAGTGACGGGAAGCATTAGAATAACATCACGCTAAATAAAATGGATTAGACACGCATTATCGAAGCTAACGCAAAAACTATCAAAGCAAAGTCAATCAAACTATATGGGACCAACCCTGAAGCATAACCTATCCATTAAAAAAAGATAATATATAATTTATTTTTTTATTTCTGTCTACAATTGGCGGAGAAATTGGTTAGAAAAAAATACAGTGGAGCAAAGAACCACCTACTTTTTTGAACCACCAACCACCGAATTTGTCTGCAAGACATTATTCTCCAGAGTGGCACTAGTAAGACGCCACTTTAACTACATTAGCCCTAAACTGTACAATAATATAAAAAAATACATACAAATTTATCCACTAACAAGAAATTTACTAAAATGTAAACTGTCAGGAATGCTAAAATCCTTGTACTACGAAGCTACAGCAAAACTTGTGGTAACATAACACACACATACATTCCTGTCACAAAAACACAAAACCCCCCCTCCCCACACACACACCCTTACACTCACTACTCACATACTACTCAACAACCACTACACACTGACACATAGTAAAATTGAAATAACCCACAACTTTTTTTTAAAGTTATTTTTTTTCTTTTAATTATTTGTCTGGAGCAAATGCACCATGTTTTTGACGTGGCGCAGCTATTAACTAGCTGCGCCACAGTTTTTAACTTATGCAGCTATCTTCGTTTCTCTTTGTAAATTTGTGTCCTCAAACTTGTTCCAACTAACTTTTTTTTTTTTTTTAATTCGGATAACAAATACAATTCTCTGCTACAACCCTTCGGAAACATGTAACAGTCTATAAGACTATTTTTGTGGGTAGGAAATCATCAAATAACCTCCCCCGCTCTGGGTGGAGCGGAATTACGTGTCAGACTTTTAGTGACTATAACCCGTCCGTGTTCCTTCAGTTGCCTATGCCAGGGCCACGGTAACTCTTGCGAACAATTCTGTGGGTCTGGCAGGCATTGGTCCCAGCGGACCCCTTCAATACTGCCACATGCCTGCCTGCCTTCATGTCTTTGAGGTGCGCGTGAAACACAACACGCCGTCGACCCGGGCCTGGTCCTCACCGGGCGGCGGTGACCTACCCATTGCTCGCCGCCCGCAAACCCGCGCCTAAGGTGGCCAGGAGACCGCAATTCACTGCTGACTCCCAGGGCGTCTCCTCCTGCGGCGGCTAGGGGCGTGACGGTGCAGAGACTATCTCACCCTTACACGCTCCGCCTCCTCCCTTGCGAGCATTACTGGTTCGCAGAAGAAGATGACGGCTTTCCATGCCCTTCGCTTCGTACCATGGCTTGCACCAAGGCCGGACGCGTGAGATCGCCGTCGCCTCCACGAGGACACGGCGGTGCTCCACCCAAGCAGGGCTCACGTCCACCGTGTCCTCCAGGCGATACGACATGTGAGTGGCATTATCACTCAGTGATAATAACCGGGCGTTCCTCTCGTCTTATTCGGAACAGGAACCTCCAGAAAAAACCGTGTCCGGTGAGGACCTGCGTAAGGCAGAAGGTGACGACGGGGTTGCGCCTCTCTAGCCACACCTCAGAGGGGACTTACCGCTGCAATAGTGGCGTGCCCAAGTAGCATAACGCTGGACACAATAAAATGTGCAGAACATAAATAAACCATAACCACTGCAGTTGCAGTACACAGGTGTTCCGCAGCAAATCAGCTGAAGAAATTGCTGCGGCTTTGATCCTTCAGTTGTGTTGACTACTGTAGCGAGCCCCTTAGCGATAATTATTTTCGTCGCTCGTTTTGCGTGCTCTATTTGGCTTCGTTATCATCTTCATTAGAGGCGAAATTCGGCAAAGACCATTCGCCAGCGTTTACTCTTTCAGTGTTGCACCCTGCTTATATAACTATATCAGTTAATTTAGAGTAGGTAGGGTCTTCGATTTCCTGTAAGGAACTATCTAGAATATCCCGCTAGTCTCTGCCCAGGACACACTCTTTGAACTTCGAGCGGTTTCCTTTCACAGTTCCAAAATTACAAAATATACGGATAAAGAATCTAAATTTTATGAATTAGAAGGGATCATATCTGAAGCCGAACTATGGCGCTTTTTTTGGATGAATAAGCACCAGCAGGACTTGAAAGTATTAGAATAACAGAATTAATAACGGAGTAGCAGAATCTTTTTACCCAAAGGTGATGACAGCCCTAGAAATTTTACTGGCCTGGTTTTATGCCTTATTCCACCGCTACAACTGAAAGGTCATTCAGCACACTCAGACGCGTAAAAACGTAGTTTAAGATCGACCATGATCGAAGTAGATTAAATGGGCTTTGTATGCTCAGTGTACTTAGAAAATTTGTTAACGTTATGGGCGATTCTTTCACGAAATACGTTATAAGCCGTTTTGCTGAAAACGATCGAAAGTTACTTTTAAAATACCTATTGCATATTGAAACAAAAAAAAAATACCGAATTTGATGTATGTTAATTTATTTGACTAATTTAGTCAAATAAATTAACATACATTAAATTCGTTTTTTTTTTTGTTTTTATAATATGCAATAGCTATTTTTAATTGTAAGTGCTTATAAAAATCTGTTTTGCCCCTCCTTGGCCCAGAACCTGGGTACGCCCATGTATGGATGGATAAATAACAATAGGTCATTTCCTGGAAATACTCATCATCATCATCATCAGCCTATAGCAGTCCACTCCTGGACATAGGCCTCCCCAATTGCACGCCATTTAGCTCGATTTTAACAACCTTGAGAAGGAGGCTAACTTCAGCTGGGCTGGGCAGCATTTGGGAAGCTTCGTCGAGTCTTTTCGTCGCGTATTCCACAGAGCCTAAAGACGAAAGTCTTCAACCAGTGCATCCTACCTGTTATGACCTAAGGAGCTGAAACGTGGACACTCACGATTAGGCTGGTCCACAAATTTAAAGTCGCTCAGCGAGCTATGGAACGAGCTATGCTTGGAGTATCTCTGAGGGACAGAATCCGGAATGAGGTGATCCGGCAGAGAACCAAAGTTGTCGACATAGCTCATAGGATTAGCTATTTGAAGTGGCAATGGGCCAGCCACATTAGCCGTCGAACGGATGACCGTTGGGGTAGACGTGTTCTTGAGTGGAGACCGCAAATCGGCAAACGTAAGGTAGGACGCCCTCAGGCTAGGTGGAGCGACGATCTTCACAGGGTGGCTGGTAGCAGCTGGAAATACTACGATAAACTAATTTAGTTAGTTATTTGTCCATCCATTCATTCCATTTTTTTTTTGTTGGATGGAGTTGTCCCAAACTAAAGATTTCTGCAAACAATTACACTGGGTTGATGATCCCTATTGAACTTGTTGCTACGAGTATATAATTTCGTAATAAGAGGCGGCGCTATGCAGTACCTTAAGAATTTCCACAATGTTCGGTTTTTTATTAAGCCTCCTACAAACCGGCGCGACGCGGCAACGCGACGCGACACTCGTAGAACATTTTTTATGTGAACTTCATGGAAATTGTTCTACAAGAATCGCGTCGCGCTGTCGCGTCGCGCCGGTCTGAATAAGCCTTTACTCTAGCTTTGTCCGCGTGGATTTCGGTCTGATAACACATTTTCGCGTTTCGTACTTATTTTATTTAAAATAACTTTAATTTCGGAAGTAGGTGTCGTAGGATCTGTATTTGAGTTTTTTGCCACTGACTTCCGAAATTAAAGTTATTTTTCACTTTGTAGTGTTTTTGAGGAAGTCGGTATTTAAAAAAAAAAAAAAAATTTTGGTTATGGTATCTACCCCGCACTAATTCCTATACCACTACTCGCCAGGTGAAATTTAATACTTTACTGCTGTAAATCGTTATGGAATTTCCTCGACTGTCTGTCTATGGTCTCCATCATCAGACCTGTAATGGTACTTATAAGCCTTACGGGGGCTTTCTCATCAATAGAAATGAATTAAGTTCAAACACCGGGTAATTGCTGTAAGTCGTTGAGGAGTTCCCTCGACTACCTTTCGGCTTCATCATAAGAGCAACTTCAGACTTTCATTAAATAGTAGTGCTTTAAGATAATTAATTTTAAAAAAAATAAACGCACTAGTTGCCACTACGATTTTCGAAGGCTCCCATCGACTTCTCTTGGATGCCATCATCAGATCCTGGTTTCCTTATCATGGTACCACCCTTAAGATAACTCCTTTCCAACAAAAAAAGAATCATCAAAATTGGTTCATAATCGACGAAGTTAAACACACATAAAAAAAATATACGGTCGAATTGAGAAATCGCCTCCTTTTTTTTTGAAGTCGGTTAAAAGTAAACCTTTTCTTTTAATTTTGTATCAAAATCGCAAAAAAATATAGTATTATGATTTACTTAAACAACATTATAACATGCTTCATCATCTGCCTAGCCTTTTCCCAACTATGTTGGGGCCGGCTTCCAGTCTTACTGGATGCATCTGAGTACCAGTATTTTACATGGAGCGACTACCTATCTGACCTCCACAACCCAGTTACTAGGGAATACGATAACCCCTTGGTAAGACTGATTGTCAGACTTTCGGGCTTCTAGTCAGAAGCCCGAAAGTCTGACAATCAGTCTGGCAATCAGAATTCGTAGATCTTAGACAGTCGTTACGGGTAGTCACCCGTAACGACTGTCTAAGATCTACGAAAGACAGCCGGGACCAACGGCTTAACATGCTTTCCAGGGCATATAACATCTGATTATAACATGCTTATTTATGAAAATTAAATTATATTAATTATCTACTAATAAAACCACATTGGAAAAGTCTGACCGCTAACCACCTCATCGCAATCGTAAGACAGGCCGCGGCGGAGGCGGGTTGACGATCCACTACGCAGTGTACACCAATTTGAAATGAGGGGCAATAACGTCTCAATCACCACCCGGAGGCAACTGTAAATTTTATTCCCAACTAGCTTCTGCCGCGCCGGCGACTTCGTACAGTCACGAGCACGAATATGTATACACTTACCAACTTTTAAAAGGGATTTTCTCCTATTGTACTGATTGTAATTTTATTTTATTACAAACATAGTATTTTGGGACCCACACTATTACGAAATTTGCCTTATCTCAAAGTTGCAATCCTTATTTAAAGAGAAAATCGCTTTTGAATTTGGCTATGTGTATACATATTATTACTCGTGACCATGGGCGTACCCAGGTTCTGGGCCAGGGGGGGGCAAAGCAGATTTTTTTATAAGCACTCAGTCAAATAAATAAACATATATTAAAGTAGGTACTTTTTTTAAATTCTTTAAATATAAGTACAATAGCTATTTCAAAAGTAACTTTCAAGGGTCTTCAGCAAAACGGCTTATGACGTCTTTCGGAAAAGAATCGCTCATAGCGTTAGCATATTTTCTACATACACTAAGCATACATCTTCTATGGTTTCTACGGCTAATGTGACCGGTCCATTGCCACTTCAGCTTGCTAATTCTATGAGCTATGTCGACGACTTTGGTTCTCTGCCGGATCACTTCATTCCGGATTCTGTCCCTCAGAGATACACAAAGCATAGCTCGTTCCGTAGCTCGCTGAGCGACTTTGAATTTATGGACCAGCCGTACCATGAGTGTCCACGTTTCGGCTCCGTAGGTCATAACAGGCAGTACGCACTGATTGATGACTTTCGTCTTTAGGCTCTGCGGAATACACGACGAGAAGACTCGACGAAGCTTTCCAAACGCTGCCCAGCCCAGCTGAATTCTTCTGTTAGCCTCGTTCTCAGGGTTGTTCTTCTCAAACTGCAGAGTTTGCCTGAGGTAAACGTATTCTCGAACAACCTTGAGGGCACCGCCATTCACCGCAATCGGTCTCGGAGTTACGTGTTCATTGAACATAACCTGGGTTTGTCCAAGTTCATCTGGAGAACAATGCGTACAGAAGAATGAACTAATTCGAATCAGCCAGTATGACAAAGTCTTCTGCAAAACTCAAGTGTGAAATCTACTCGCCGTTGACGTTAATACCGCGTCCTGTCCAGTTTAGCATCTTGAAAACATGCTCCAATGCGTTAAAGAACAATTTTGGGAAAATTAAGTCCACCGTCGCCTCCTCGTATTCAGATCGCTGGTCCTAAGTTTGGACGGTCATTGCCGCGTTTTCATAAACACATCTCAGCACTTGGATGTATCGCCAGTCGACTTGGCATCGCTGCAAAGACTCCGAAACAGACCAGGTCTCGATACAGTCAAAAGCCTTTTCATAATTCACAAACGCCTGACACAGCGCCCGATTATAAACTTCGGACTTCTGTATAATTTGCTGCACTGTGTGGATGTGGTATATAGTGCTGTATCCTCCTCGAAACCCGGCTGAAACTCGTCGAGTCTCCGCTCTGGACGATTCGTGACGGCTCTTAAAACAACTTATATGTATACGTGGCTCAGGAGCGAAATGGGTCTGCAGTTCTTTAAAAAATTTCTTTTATCCTCCTTTTTAAAGAAGAGTACGACCACGCTCCTTCGTCATGCTTCTGGAGTTCTCCCAGAGAACAGGTCAGAATTAAAAAGCTCTTGAAGCTCTTTAGGACAACATATCCTCCCGCTTTCAGGAGCTCAGTTGTAATCCCGTCCTCACTCTGGTGGTCTTTTCCACGTTTAAGCTGTTTAAGAGTCACCTCGATTTCATCTTGGCTCACTTCTGGCAAGTCTTCTGTGAAGTGGCGGGTTAAGTTGGCTCTGGAATCCTCATTTTCGGGATCAGTTTGGGATGCATGCGATGCGTACAATTGGCCGTAGAAGTTTTCGACTTTCGAAAGGATCTCCGGCTTCGAAACGACGATATGCTCACTAGATTTAGTCAACTTCGTCAGATGGCTTCTCCCAAATGATTGGAGGAACACTTTCGACCCCCGATTTTGCTCAATCGATTTCTCTATAAAGCGTGTATTGGAGCATCGGAAGTCGTGTCGTATCAATGTTCTAATATTATTATTGAGTGCCCGTTGTTCTAACAAAGTGACAGGTGGGTTGTCACGTCATTCCGTAATCAGAGTCTCTTCCGAAAGTTTGGACTTCTTGCACGTACGCCGCATTTTGCAAAATCTCAAGCCTTCTTCCCTGAGGATTCTCATCGGTTGTTGGAGGGCCTAGTCGACGTTATTTGTGGTTTCCACGGTAACGAATCTGTTCTCCAGGTCTAGCTGGACCGCTTCAGATCCTATCATAGTTTGGAGCGTATTTGGACGGAGCCTAGACTTCATCAAACGACTTCACTTGAGCTTGAAATTGATATTCAGTGATTTTTTAATGGATAGATCAGGTAAGGTCGTCAGGGTGGTCCGATATTTTTTTTTTTTTACTTTGCTTTGATAGATTTGAGTTAGCTTCTATAATGCGTATTTAATCCACTTTGTGTAGCGTGATGATATTCTAATACTTCCTGTCACTGCTATTGACTTGGTCAGTAGTGGTATATGAATGAGTGCAGGGTAGATAAAGACGTTCTTGCAAAATAAAAATAAAAAACAACCGACTTCCAAAAAAACAGTACAAAGTGAAAAATAACTTTAATTTCGGTAGTCAGTGTCAAAAACTAAAATACAGATCCAAAGATACCGACTTCCGAAATTAACGTTATTTTTGCTTGCAGCTCTGCTAGCGAGTAGGTAGAACGGACGCGTCGCGCGATTTTTTAAAGTTTTATGTTGTATCAAATAGCAAAAAGTTATTTTTCTTAATTTTTATCGACAAAAGTAGATAGTTAGTAGGGACATTAGCAAACTCCAGGGGGGGGCAGCTGCCCCCCTCTGCCCCCCCCTGGGTACGCCCATGCTCGTGACTGTACGCGGATCCTGTTGCTTATGCCAGCGACAACGGGGTCGTCAAAATCGAAGATCCCGGGGACGGGAAAACAACGGGATGAGCAAAACGATTGGAGTCGTTCCAGATCTTTCATTTTTGTATGTCGATAGGAAATGGCCATCAGACTAAACAACTTTTGCTAAGACGTCATTCCTTAATATGTTATTAAGAGTTTTACTTAAGAGTTCCACAACAGGTGTTCCAGATCTTCAAATTTATTCTCACAGCAGAAAATGCTCTTCACGTGGAATATTTTTTGCTATGGCACCATTTTTATATCTCTTATACTTACTTTAGCTGGTCTGTTGCGGTCTGCATCAGAGGGGTAATTGCAGAACTTTTTATTGGTAGGAATTGGTTTAATACTCATAGTCAAACAACATTCATTGCTGTAGTGGACGAATGGGATGTGATCAGCACCCTTACTCGCCCTGGGACTTCTCCCACGTTTTTGACGTGCTTCCCTACTTACCTACTGCGCTGGTAAAACACGTCACCACGCACCCCTGAATGCGTAATAACAATACGGTCGACCAAGACCTCGGGAGACTGAACGTGAGACTGAATTCTGAGAGAAACGGACGAAATAAAACACTTTTCTTCTAGTATTTTTGGTCCATGGACTCCGGCTTGTTCTTCGTTGTGCCTCTTCAACGGCTGAGCTGCGACTAAATGGACCCGGCCGATCGTGCGTATTTTATAGTCGACGGGGCCGCTTCCCATTACCTTATAGACGACAGTGATTTTCAAGCCCATTTCACTGTTAGTTTTCATCAAGCCGAAATCTTTGAACCCCTTTATTTTTAATTAATTATCACATAACCCTTACATTCTATATATTTTTACATTTGTTATGTGGTCCCTTCTTATATAAAAACACAATATTGCATGTACATAGTCACAATAAAAACTTTCTAGAACAAAAACTTACAAAGTTTGACTTAGGACAATTGCCACTATCTTTAATCTATAATATCTCTGAATCCTGTGGTCCGATTTTGATAATTTAAACGTTAAAAGTAGTTTTACATCTAATTCTATCGTTAACAACAAAAATAGCAACAATCAGACCAGAAACAAAAAACCTCATTTTCAAGTTACGTAATTATAGAACATCCTTTCGAAATTTTGTACATTTCCTTACAAGATTCACTCAAATTGAAGTTAATTAGATTCTAATAAGAAAACTAAGCATACAATCTATAAACTACAACTAATTAGAATCTAAAACATAAACTTATAGACAAGACTTTTCAAAATTATTAAATTCCTTACTGGCTACGAAATTATTCCTTATATTTACATTTTATTATCAAGGCGCTCTCTGCGCTACTTGCACCCACTTACCCAGAGGGGGTCTAAATTTTGACATTTTTACGAACTTTTGAGACCTTTACTAATTTAAAAATGCTTTCTAACTTACAAAATCATTGTCAGGGTGCACTCCGATACTACTTGCGCCTAGATGCTTAGATTTCGTCGCCGACATTCTCCCCCTCGTGCGTCGCACCATCCTCCAGGCTCGGCGATACTCCCGGCACCAACAACACCACTCTCGAACTGGGTCTTCGTAGAACTCCTCCTCTGGTCTCGACGTCGACGATCCTGACTCGCCCGTCTGGTCCCGGATACACCTGCTGGATTCTGCCGCGTGGCCAGGTACATCTCGGCAGGCTGTGGTCGACGATGAGCACGACGTCTCCGACTCGTAGATCGGTGGGGTTGGTTCTTCCCTTGATCTTCCTGGGCAGCAGGGTAGGTAGGTATTCCCGCAGCCAGCGTTGCCAAAAGTGGTCGGCAAGCCGCTGCGTGGCCTTCCAGGTGGGTCTGCCCAGCTCGCTGTCTTCGAAGTTGCCGACTCTTGGTGCGCCACATGACCGCCCAATTAAGAAATGATTAGGCGTTAGCGCTTCTTCTTCAGGATTCTCGGAGAGGTGAGTGAGAGGTCGAGAGTTAACGATGTGCTCGGCCTCTAAGAGGAGGGTGTGGAGTATCTCCTCTCGCGGGTGTTTTTCTTTCAGGGTGGTGTCCAGCGCGGTTTTGATCGATCGCACTAGACGCTCCCATGCACCGCCCATATTCGGGGCACCAGGAGGGATGAACTTCCACTGCACGCCGATCTTCTCTGCTTCTGAGATGAGATCTTCTTGTTTCATGGTGTCTTGTGCTTCTTGTAGTTCTTTGTTCGCGCCGACGAAGTTAGTCCCGTTGTCGGTGTAGACAATCTTCGGCATTCCTCTTCTTGCTGCGAATCTCCGTAAGGCCATTATCATGCTGTCGGTGGAGAGTGAAGGGTAGAGTTCCATGTGTACGGCTCTAGTTGTTAAGCACGTAAATAGAGCTCCCCATCTCTTCTCATGGCGTCTTCCTACGGTTGTCATCGGGCCGAAGTAGTCTATGCCAGTGCACGTGAAGGGATGTGTACTGTGCATCAGCCTTTCTGAAGGTAGGTTGCCCGTCGGTAATTCTCGCGGTTTTGCTCTTCTCACTTTGCACCATTGACACTGATGTTGCACTGCTCTGATTGCTGATCTTATTCCCAGCACCCAGAAACGCTGCCTCACTTCGTTTATTACTGTTGCGTGATTACCATGGTTGAATCGGCAGTGGAAATCTTCCAGTATAAGTCTCGTGGTCTTGTCCTTACTGTCGAGCACGATGGGTCTCTTGTATTCTCTTGTTACTCCCCGTATTGCGTCGATTCTTCCTTTCAGCCGCAGGAGACCGTCTTCCAGCACTACGTCGAGCTTTTTCAATTTGCTGCTTCCTTCTAATGGTTTTCCTTGCTGCAGACACTTGATGTCTTCTTTGAAGTTTCTCTCTTGACTGCCTTTCAGTAGTATGATTTCAGCTTGCTCTAGTAGTTCGGCGTTCAGCGGTATATATTTCCTGTCTGGCACTCTTGAAGATTGATGCCGTTTCTCGACACCTTTATTTAGTTCGTTTTCCTTTCGTCGCTTTCCAGGCGGGATCTTCTCGGCTGACGTTGACCCTCTCCTTTGTTCTGCAGAGTTGTATGAATTGTAACACTCTTGCTGTAGCTCGCCACAGTCTCTTCCAGGACGAGAACCTCTCAGGATCTGGTGATGGATAAGTGGTGCTTGCTGCTGCTACGACGTCTGCTGTCTTCTCTTCACCGGTGGCTTCCTTCTTGAATGTTCTAGGTGCCAGCCAGTGGGCTTCTTCTTTCCTCAGGAAGTCAGGTCCAACGTACCAGCGGTGACAGCAGTCGAAGTGTTCCGGTACGTCGCGCGTCGCATCGTCAGCAGGGTTATGTGCTGTCGGTACCCATCTCCAGTCCTGTGGTTTCGTGAGATCTTCTATCTCTGCTAAGCGATGAGCTACGAACGTCTTGAAGGTTCTCGGGTCCGTCTTGATCCAAGAGAGTACGATGCTGGAGTCTGTCCAGAAGGTCTTCTTTACCACCTTCAGGTCCATTTCTTCTTCCACCGAGTGTGCTAGTCTGCTTCCAAGAAGGGCCGCCTGCAGCTCGAGTCTCGGGATCGACACTGGTTTCAGTGGGGTGACACGTACTTTTGCCGCCACTAAGCTGATGTGGTAAGTCCCGTCCCGACCTTGTGTCCTCCAGTAAACTGTTGCTGCGTACGCCATCTCGCTTGCGTCTGTGAAGGTGTGCAGCTCCCCCTCGGTGCCATGTGGCGCTAGACATCTTGGAATCTGAAGGTCTTGAAGCAGCTTCATCTTCTCTAAGTAGGTTCTCCACGCTTCGTATTCCTTGTCTTCTATTTCTTCATCCCAGCCGACGCCGCTTCGCCATATGTTCTGAAGCAGCTTCTTGCCTTGGACGAGAACCGGTGATGCTAATCCTAGTGGGTCGAAGGTTGACATTACGGCGCTGGTGACTTCTCTCTTCGTAGGCACCTGGAGCCCTGTAGCTATCTCCTCCGGTGTGTTTCGAAGGTTCGCCCTGAAGCCGATGGAGTCCCTTTCTGTGAACCAGCGCAGTCCTAGTGTCTTCTCTTCTTTCTCGCCAAGGTCCACTTCGGTTTTCTCTGCTGTGTCCTTTTTTACGTCTTGCAGCAACTCAAGTCGGTTTGATGCCCATCCTCTAAGCTCGAAGCCTGCCTTCCGATGTATGTAGTCCACCTGCGCCGTCACTCTTCTGAAGTCTTCTTCTGAATGAAAGCTGTGTAGGTAGTCATCCATATAGTGGTTCAGCTCGATCGCTCTTGCAGCTTCTGGGTATTGTTCCTTGAAGTCCGCTGCGTTTCGGTTCTTGACGTAGATCGCTGTGCTGGGAGATGAGGTCGCGCCGAAGATGACTGATGTCATCCTATACTCCTTCGGTACTATGTCGCGCCGATCCCCTCGCCACAGGAAACGCAGGCTGTCTCTATCTTCTGGTCTGATACGAACTTGCAGGAACATTTCCTTTATGTCGGCTGCCACTGCTAAGGGCCCTTGACGAAACCTGAGCAGTACTCCAAAGAGTGATTGCAGTAGGTCTGGTCCTGGCAGTAGAGCATCGTTGAGGCTTCTTCCCCTGGATTTGGCTGCTGCGTCGAAGACGATCCTTATCTTCTTCTTAAGGGGATGAACCACGGAGAAGTGAGGGAGGTACCATTTCTTCTTGGAGTCTTCTTGTCCTATAGGTGCTTCCTCTGCATACTTGCTGTCGATTAGATGCTGGATCTGCTTGTTGTATTCTGCCTTCAGCTGGAGATCCCTGTCTATCTTCTTCTCGATGTTGATCAATCGATTCTTAGCAGACGTGTAGCTCTCTGGCATCTGCTCTTCTTCGTTCTTCCACAGGAGTCCAGCTTCAAATCGACCATCTTCAAGTCTTCTGCAGGTCTTCTCTAGGATGGCAAGTGCTCTACCTTCTGAGTCCGTAGTAGGTCTTCTTGGTAGCACCCCAAGCGCTTCGATCGCGAAATGGTCCTTGATGGCTTGATGCATCTCTTCTTCAGGTGTGCTGACATGAAGACACGTGTTCAGGAATTGCACTGGTCTTGTACTCCCGCTGTCCGATCCATGTAGCACCCAACCAAGTCCTGTTCTTGAAGCGACTGGTTGTCCTGGTTTCCCTCTTCTAACTTCTTGAGTCACAATCAGCTCCCAGTTATCTTGACCTATGAGTAGCTGCGGTGGTTCCCCTTCGTAGTACAGCGAGTCGGCGATCTTCTTTAAGTGTCGACATTCTTCAATCCTTTTTCTGTCTAAGAACTGTGGTGCAAGCTTCAGCTCGTTGATAGTTCGGACTCTTCTGATTGTCTTCTTGGTTCCTTGGTGAAATCCCTTCACCATGAGGTCAAGCGTCTGAGAATCCTTTTTCTTTATCAGCCTGCCTCCTACTGTCTCGATGACCAGTTCTTCTCTGTTTCCTTGAGCGCCGACTTCTTCTGCCACCTTCTCATCCAAGAGTGACACTGTTGACCCCTCATCCATGAGGGCTAGTATCTTCTTAGATCCTTTTGACCCGAAAACTTCCACTGGAACTATCTTCAGGTATGCTCTTGCGTTGTTTACTGCATTCACTGACGCCGTGACACTTGTTTCTTCTTGATGTGTCTCCTTTTTGTCTCCCGAGGTCCTGTCTTCTGAGTCGACGTGCAACAGATGATGGTGCCACCTTTTGCATTCCTTGCATGGTGGTTTCCTGCAGCTCTCTTTCCGGTGTTTCCCTTGAAGGCACTTGAAACAGACGTGGCTCTTCTTAACTATTGCCCACCGATCATGAACCGACGCCTTCTGGAACTTCTGACATTCAACTAGGAAGTGCTCACTTTCACACATGGGGCAAGTCTTCTTAGCATCCTTTACTTTGAAGTCCTTCTCCTTCGTAGCATGCGCCGCTTGTCGATGAGTCCTCTTGATCCCGCTCTTCTCTTCTGAAGTCACGAAGGCTCCACATTTGTCTGCTTCTTTATTCAGGAAGTTGGATACCAGGGTTAAGTCGGAGAATTCACTTTCTTCTGCTGCTGCCGTGAAGTCGTACCATCTGAACTTAAGGACCGTTGGCATCTTCTCTATTATTTGTTTCACTATTTCAGGTGAATGCAGGTACTGCGGTTTCTTCAACCCTTTTATCGCTGCTACGCTGTTGTTGATCTGGCTTGCGAAGACACATATGTCCCTTGGATTTTCTGAAATCTTCGATAACGCCTTGACTTTGTCCAATTCTGCTAACACCAGCGCGTCAGGCCTTCCATATCTTCTTCTCAGGGCTTGCATCACTTCCAGCGGAGAGGCTTCGGAGTACAGCAGACTCTTGATAGCTTCTCTTGCGTTGCCCTTAAGTGCTCTTCTTAAGCGAGCCATATTCTGGACGTCGTTGAACATCGGTGCTGTATCCTCGTAGACAACCTTGAACGCCAACCACTCACTGCTGCTGCCGTCGAAGTAGGGTAACTCGTGGATATACTTCGGCTGCGTTGCTTGTTCCCGTATAGTGAAGGCTTCTTTCAACGCCGTCGCCAACGTTTGAATTCCAATCGTAGTTCCTTTCGTTGGAGAGTGCTCTTCTGGCTTCACCTTCTGAGGTTCTTCTGCTGGAGGTTGATCTCGTGGCTCCGGTCGTTCCCTGTTGTCGTCTTCCATTATAGATGTCTGGATCCAGTTCTGCACCTGTGCTGTTCTGTCTTCCAGGTCTTCATCCACGGAGTCATCATCTTCACACTATGCCAGTTCCAATCTGACACGGGCTAGTTTCGCCGCAGCCTGTGCTTGCTTCAGTTCCAGGCGCGCTAACTCTTCTTTGGCTTCCAGCTCGCGTCTTCTGGCCGTGGTGCTCGTGGTCTTCGTGGACCTGGCGCGACGACCGACCCCTTTCGGCTTTAGCGTCTTGGTAGAACCAGGAACAGCCTTTTCCGCGGCATCTTCTGGGGCCTTCTTGGTCGTTTCCTTCCGTGCTTCCTTCCGGCTTCTTTCTTCTGACCGTTCTTCTCGGTCGCCGCTGTGGTCGCAGTCTCCACCGTTGTCTCCGTTGTCGTGGTTTCTTCCGTAGCCGTCGTACCCGAAAAGGTGTTCGTGCCCGATGTAGTTGCGGTTCCCGATGACGCCGACGTGACCCCTTCTGATTCTGTAGCCTCTTCTGTCGCGTCCTTAGCGGAAGGACGGGACGGCGGACGTGAGGGGGCATCCTTCTGCGACCTGGTAACCGGCATGTTTCAGTCTTCTGAATTTTTTCGGACTTCTGAACTTCTAATCTTCTGAACTCTTCTGGTTTCTTCCTGCAGGGAATCCGGCGCTCGAAGGACCAATTGTAGTGGACGAATGGGATGTGATCAGCACCCTTACTCGCCCTGGGACTTCTCCCACGTTTTTGACGTGCTTCCCTACTTACCTACTGCGCTGGTAAAACACGTCACCACGCACCCCTGAATGCGTAATAACAATACGGTCGACCAAGACCTCGGGAGACTGAACGTGAGACTGAATTCTGAGAGAAACGGACGAAATAAAACACTTTTCTTCTAGTATTTTTGGTCCATGGACTCCGGCTTGTTCTTCGTTGTGCCTCTTCAACGGCTGAGCTGCGACTAAATGGGCCCGGCCGATCGTGCGTATTTTATAGTCGACGGGGCCGCTTCCCATTACCTTATAGACGACAGTGATTTTCAAGCCCATTTCACTGTTAGTTTTCATCAAGCCGAAATCTTTGAACCCCTTTATTTTTAATTAATTATCACATAACCCTTACATTCTATATATTTTTACATTTGTTATGTGGTCCCTTCTTATATAAAAACACAATATTGCATGTACATAGTCACAATAAAAACTTTCTAGAACAATTGCATTATTTACGTTGCTGATCCGACAATTTATTCGAACAAATGACGCAATGGTTTAGAAATAATCTTCAATCCCATTCAGATTCTGATAAATTGTGCGTTTCGCAATTAGGGTGCAGGTGTTCATCAAGCGCAATTCTCTATCAGTGAACGTCTCCGACTCGCGAGACAATGCGTGACGTTCACGATCAGCGGACAGTCGCGCATCATGTTCCGCACTTGTCTCTAGAGACCTAGCAGCCAGGGACGGTTACCGTTACCAATAAATTACCGGTAAAGCTACCAAAACATTTCGTTCCGTTCTGTTAAATATTTAACGTTAAAAGTAGCGTTATATCATTAGATTTACCGGTAATTAAATAGCGTTAATAATACCGATATTTCGCTAAATTCTAGTAAGTAACATCTTGTGCGACGTTGCCAAACCGCACCGCGCGCCTCCCGCCTTTTGGACGGCTCTTAAAAGCGGAACGGCAACAACTAGCTTGTTACGATGTTCGCAAACATTCGAATACGACACGACTGGCGCTTGCGCGTACTTCATCTCATTCATAATCAAACGGCATCCATCGAGACTTTGTCTCGTATGACCAACAAACCGCGCGCCGCCCGCGCCGTCCCAAAATATAATTATGTAATGATAAACGCGATGCGCTGAGATGCACTTTGTTGAATTCTCAATGCTATGACTAACTACAAGAGTTAAAAATCCAGTGCGCAAAAAAATCCCGCTGCGATTTTATAACGCCCGTGTGAATGTTGACAATCTAACAGAGTGCAACTTAGTGCGTCCAAATATACAGTATTGGACTTTCAACTCTCGGAGCCCAGCAAAGCGTTGAAATTCCAGTGCACGATAAAATCTCGCCGCAATATTTTTACGTCCGTGCGAACATGGTCCAGAGTTTGCTTCCTAAGGTTGAACTTTTAATCCTATTCACTAACTTACAGTTCAATGCAAAATAATGATACCATTCTAAAACTTAGTGTCGGGGTAGTGAACGATTTCACATAAAGAATGAATGATAAAAATGGTTTAAATTAAATAAAACTTTAAAAATAGTTTTTAGGTGTGGATTATTAGAATAATTAATCATTTTAAATAACAGTTATTTCCTTTTTTTATTTTCTTCTGATAGAAACAAAACTAAATATAAAAATTATGTCATTTTGCTTATTTTTTTACTATAGTCATTTTATTTCCTCTGACAGCCATAGACTACATATATATCGATATAGTACACATCTTGTTTTAAGACAAGTTATTCGTCCGCGTAAAATTTTTGCTCCCGTGACCCTTCCCGTCGCATCGAATTGCCTGCCAGTTTTCGTCCATTTTTCATCGCTGCTCCGCTCCTTTTGATTTTAGCGTAGTTTTATATAGCCTATAGCCTTCCTTAATAAATAAGCTACCCAACACAAAAAGATTTTTTCAATTCGAACCAGTAGTTCCTGAAATTAGCGCGTTCAACCAAACAAACAAACAAACATACAAACAAACAAACAAACAAACTCTTCAGCTTTATAATATTTATTTTATTTATATATGCTTTATTGTACACCAGAAAATACATTACAACAAGAATATTTAACAAAAAAAAAACATACAATGGGCGGCCTTATCGCTTTCTGCGATCTCTTCCAGGCAACCTTGGTATGGACAGTGATTGCGTGGACATAAAAATGGGGTTGTCACTGGTGTAAAATATAGATACAATTTATTTTAATAAATACATAGATATAATTATATATATCCTGTTTAATAAATACTTATATACATACATACTAAATATATAAGCTAAGAAAATAAAATACGACTACGACAGGTATGAAAACAAGATCACGACAACAAGTAATGCTCCTTCACGAGTCTTTTAAATATAGGTAAAGATTGCGCGCGTTTTTTTTTGAATTGGCAATGCATTCCACAAACGAGCAGCCTGAACTGAAAAGGATTTATCGAAGAAAGTTGTAGAATGCATTGGCATTTTAAGCTTTAAGTTATCTGATGACCTCAACAACTTTGTGTGGGAGTCACAAAGATACTGGAAATGATTCTTAAAATAGAGAGGGGTGTAAGGGGAAAAGAGGACATTATATAAAAGGGAAAGAATATGGGCATTCCGGCGAAGGCGAATTGGTAACCACTTGAGCTTCACACGAAATTCGGATACATGGTCATATTTGCGCAAACCGAATATGAACCTGATACAAACATTCTGAAGCCGCTCAAGTTTATCGAGTTGGTCTTGGGTAAGGTCAAGATAGCTGGCATCAGCATAATCAAGGATGGATAACAGAAGTGATTGTGCAAGCGCAATCTTGGTGGCAGTCGGCAGAAAATTACGCAGTCTCTTCAAAGATGCAGCGGATGCAAATAGCTTGCGGCTAACTTCCTGTAGCTGGGCAGTCCAAGTGAAGTTTTTGTCAATGAAAATCCCCAAGTTTTTAACTTTTTCGCTGAAAGGGATAATAGAATTGTCAAAGGTAACCTGGGGAAGAGCCGTCCAGTCAATTCTTGAGACAGTCCTAGAACTGCCAACCACAATAACCTGCGTCTTTATAGGGTTGACCTTAAGTCCATACCTCTTGCTCCAACCGCATATCCGGGCTAGATCGCGATTAATCACCAATATAGCCTCGGACAGATTTCCAAGAGGAGCTCGAGAGTATATTTGTAAATCATCTGCATAAAGATGGTAGGAAGAAATTAGTTCGTCGGAGATAGAGTTAATAAAAACTGCGAAAAGTAATGGAGATAGAACGCCACCCTGTGGTACACCGGCAGAAGTATTACTCCAGGAAGACAAAGTCTCACCGATGCAAATACGTTGCCGACGACCGAACAGGTAACTACGAAACCAGTCAATTACTGATGGAGATACATTAAGAGAGCATAGAATGCCAAGTAAAACATCGAAATCAACGGTATTAAAAGCATTGCTGAAATCAAGCAAAGCTAAGACCGTTAAATTACCGTTTTCCATGGCTGACCTTATATCATCCGTAATATTCAGAAGCGCTGTGGTGGTGCTATGACCAGGACGGAAGCCAGACTGGAAAGGGTTGAGGAGATTATTTTTGGAGAGGAAAGTGCTTAATTGATC
The DNA here is from genome assembly GCA_932294355.1 of Aporophyla lueneburgensis. NCBI lineage: Eukaryota > Metazoa > Arthropoda > Insecta > Lepidoptera > Noctuidae > Aporophyla > Aporophyla lueneburgensis. The sequence goes on from OW028744.1 coordinate 11,098,913, forward strand.
GTGGATTAATCGTTCTAGGAATTTGGATAGAAATGGTAAGACAGATATTGGACGATATTCAGAAAAGGATGACGGATTAGGCTTTTTAGGTAAAGGAATTATTTGAGCATCCTTCCATGAACATGGAAAGACACCACTAGATGCTGAAAAATTTAGGATATGACAGATGACGGGAAGGATTATATCCAGCACAGGGACTAACATATTACGACTGATACAGTCACTTCCATTGGAAGTAATTGATAGTATGCTCTTCTTAACATCACATGCGGAGAATTGACCAAAAAGAAATGGAGAGAAAGTGGGAGTCGGAAGAGAAGAAAGGTAATTCAGTGTATTACATTTTATTGTCCTATCAAAATCGGACGAAGCAGTAAAATGATTATTCATTGCATCAATGTTTAAATATATGTATAGATTTAAACAAAAAATAAATACACAGCTGGTAGTTTAACTAGTGCTGATGTTTTTTTTTTTTTGTTCTGAATGATTTTATTGTAAATACAATATATGTTGTAAATTTTGGATCGGCTACAGCTTTTTATCTGTCAAAAAAATTAGTGTGTTTCGTGACGACTAGATACTCCAAATAAATCTTCTATACAAGATGCAGTTTGAGCCTGCAAAACATTTCAAGAGGTTGTTATGAGACTCGTAAATAACACAGGCCCACAAAATAAAAAAAGTACCCTGCGCGAAAGACCAGACCACCTGTACTTTATGTTTTCGGGGTCGCTGAGTCCGAATATGGTGCCAGAATAGTGAAGTTGGTTCGCGTTTTTTCAGAAATCAGCAATAATGCTGAAAATTTAAGTTTTTCGTATAATATGGTTTGTTGTTAAAAACACGCGAAATTCCAATGTGCAATGAAATAAATTATATAAAAAATGCCTCGCTGAATCAATAGAGTCTTTACTTAAAGTTAGAATCACCAATTGATTTCATATTTTCTCATCACAGAGGAAAAATGCTGAAAATATCGGATATTTGTTATTACACAGTATACGATTGTTGAAAATGCAAAAGTACCAGTTGTTGTGGATAAAACCATTCAGAATATATGTTTCTAGATCTGCTGAATTCATATTACACGCTTTATATTAGCTTCACTTGTATGTTTGTTTGTAACCGACTCCTTATAGCGCGATTTTGACCCACTTTAAACGACCAGATTTCATTTAAACTCTGTAGTCTTATCGAGGACCAATGACAATACTATAATTTCATACATTTGTGTCATTATCCTTGCCAGGGCTACCAGGACAGCAAAAAAACTGTCTCCGAAAACTACGCTGAAATACGTCACAAACTACGCTGACATACGTCTCAAAGTTCGAAACACCCTAAAAAGTAGAAAATAAATAATAGTTTAAAAACACGCTTCCATAGAAAACCACACTAAAAGTATAAAATAATGGAAAAAAGCATGGGGTGCCTGATATCAATAAAAAAATACCTTAAAAGCACCATAAACCATATTATACGAAAAACTTAAATTTTCAGCTTTTTGCAGATTTTTGAAAAAATGCGAACCAACTTCACTATTCTGGCACCATATTCGGACTCAGCGACCCCGAAAACATAAAGTACAGGTGGTCTGGTCTTTCGCGCAGGGTACTTTTTTTATTTTGTGGGCCTGTGTAATCATATAGCAATACGGTACCAAGTCAATAATCAATAATACTTTTATATTAGATTTTTCAATAACATTGTTTTTCAGTATAACTCTCTTTCTAACCCTTTCTCTTAATAACCCTCTTTAAAAAATCTATGAAAGAAACGTCGGGTGCGTTTGTTTGTGTGTGTGAAATCGCAGTTTAAGGACGCGTACAGACTGGCCGCGTTTTAAAAAAGGGTGTTCCTGTTCACACTTACCGATTTTCGTAAATAATAATAAAATGAAAAAAAAAATACCTGCCCTTTTTATTGTTGATTCGGGTCGAGAATCACTAACATAATTACCTCCTAAAATGTTTTGCAGATCCAAAACTGCACCTTGTAGAATTACATTTTAAGAAAAAAAAAATGGTAGCAATAGTCGATCCTTATAAGTTAACGCGAGTAAATAGTAATGCCTCATTTGCACAAAGATAATTCCTCGAATGCGAGCAGCATATTATTGCTAGGCAACAAAATTTCGGTAATCCGAATCAAGTTTGTACGTTAATCCACCACAAGCTACCGCTCTCATTTGGAACTCGCAATCGGAACTAACCTAGCGTAAATGAAGCTTTACTGTGATTAACAGTAATAATTAGATACCTAGTACAAAACTTTCGTAATGGGAATATTAGAAATAATATCAAAATGATCGCAACTCTAATAACACTGGTTTGCAAAAAAAATTTTTTTTTCTCTCCTGCCCTTATTTATGTATAATTATTATAGATTCAATAATACTGAATAAAAATATAGTAGTTAAAGTTCTCCATCACGTAAGGATTTTTTTAAATGTAATTTTAAAATAAAACTTCTTTTTTGGCAACAATTTTAATCATAAATTAAATAACTTTGCTAATGTTCTATGTACTTAGCGACGGACAGTGATTTAATTAGAAAAATAAATAACAATTTTCACCGTCGGTATAATTTGTGCATTAATGTGAATGGAGGAAACAACGAGAATTTTAAAATTTAGTGTTTTTGTTGTGATTGTTGTTGTGCGCGTATTTAAAAACCTAACATAAAATCAGCGCGCCCCACCCGGGCCATCCGCTGACACGTCGCGCTCCGGCGCGCGTCTTTGCCGCTTTATAAAAAAAAGCTTAAATTATCTCAACCTCTGTTTGTCCATATTTATACTGAGTACTAATCATCAACAAGCGATTCAACAACGACGTAAGTACCTATAAATCTTTATTTTTAATTCATAATATTAGGCCATCACGGGATATTTTCGCTCACCGGATTTTCAACGCACTGCTTAAATGCACTCTGCTTAGTGCTCAATGCCCGGTTCTAAAACTGGTGTTGAACCGGGCATTGAGCACTAATTCAGTTCTCGAAAAAAACCCGCTGCGATTTTATTACGTCCGTTTGTATGTCGACTAACACCCAGTGAACGTCTCGTATTATTGTTATTGCGTTCACCGCTGCGCAGATGCAAGACATATCACTGTCTCTAGCGTGTCATTAAGCACATAGTATTTTTTATACAATAAATCAGATGCTATAATTACTTACTACCTTGATGACAATTTTCCGGCGATTCCAATTGGGTTTGAGTTTGTGATTCAAGAATCATTACACTCGGTCTTCGGTTAGTTAAAACAATAGCAATAGGAAATTTAGTTACTGCTATGTCCAGTAGTATGTAGGGGAATGACCCAAAGACGATCTTTGGGGATACACAATACACATGCTCTATGAAAACCAATCTTATTATGGAAATATTATAGGCGCTGTCAAGGTCAAATTGTATCCAGAGACGTGTGGTGGACTATACGCACTTATAATGATGTATGAGTATACTAACTACTAAGGGTGCGCTTACACGAGCAACTAAAATTGCTCCATCTTGGTTAATTCTCGTCAACTATGATGTCACGGCTACATCCAGCAATTTAGAGAGAGATACGGCCACAGCACCTCCTTTGCAATATGGAGCAACTAGGCAATACGTCCAACCCCACCGCCTCCGCCGCTGGCCGGTTCCTCTCGCAAAAACAAGACGCAGTATACATACAAAGAAAGAAAATTGACTAAAGATTTCAAATCGATTGTATATTCGGCAACTCATATTGGCGACCATTGAGAAATGTGAAATATATGGAGCAATCAGAAGCAATATTCGCGCATTTTATATTGTTGTTGCTCCAGATTGCTCAACTTAATTGATCCAGATTGATCCATTAGTGTTGCCGAGCAATAATTGCTCAAAAAATTGCCCGTGTAAGAGCACCTTAACAGAACATTTAAATAATGTAAAAACTAGGCACTGATACATTATTTGGCGCTCGTAAACTCTCTTGTTTATCACAGACTAGCTTCCATATAAAACACGTCCATTGCGCGCGCCTTGGTCTCTCAAAAAATTCATTGCGTAGCACACCCAAGTAAAAGCTGAAGAGTTAAGTACGTTTAGTGTTGCATAGCCCATTTATCGAGGAAGGCTATAGACTATATATTATATAAGGTCACGCAAAGACCCTTAGAAGCCGAGCACAAAGAAAAACGTCACGCATACAAAGACCTCGCACGGGCAGGCGATTCGATGCGACGGGATGGGTTGGGGGAGCAGGAAAAACGCGGACGAAGTCGCGGGCATACCGCGACTTCGTCCGCGTTAAATTTCTTGCTCCCCCGACCCTTCCCGTCGCGTCGAATCGCCTACCCGTGCGATTTTCCCCGTTTTTACAACATTTTTCATTACTGCTCCGCTCCTCTTGGTTGTAGCGTGATGTTATATAGCCTATAGCCCTTCTCGATAAATTGGCTACCCAACATAAAAATAATATTTCAATTCGGACCTGAGATTTCCTCAGATTAGCGCGTTCAATCAAACAAACAAACAAACATACAAACAAACAAACTCTTCAGCTTTATAATATTAGTATAGATGCAGCAAGACACAGAAACAATATTATACACGCCGAAGCTACCTACACCGAAAGTTGCTAGTCTCCTTACCGTCGTCAGTTAGAAAGAGATGGACGTATAAATTACCGATATAAGTATCGTTACTTGTACCGATACCCATACTGGGCCTGCAGTCTCGACATAGATAGCGACCATTTTAACAAACGAAAAAGTTACAAAGTTCCGAAGATCGGAATGGAACGATATTTGGTAGTCTCGACACTCAAAGTTATCAACTGTCGTTGGTCTGTCGCAACTGAGCTCTGTTGATGTTTACGAGTCGTTTTTGCAGCCATTTTTGTTTTCATAAACTATGTTTTTAGGTTTGAAAGTAATTATAAACAAAAATTATGAGGAATGGAGGTTCTCAAAAGTGTGTCTGAGTGTCTGTACTGATGAGGCTTTTAAGTCTACCTATTTATGGGTTCCGGACAATCTACGTGCAAACGAGGTTTGCCAACAAACACTGCATTAGAAGGAGCCTTATATCTTTTAAAGGGATCGAATCGTACGATCGCTGTTTATAAATAAATAACAAACAACCACGAATCATGTTTCAAATCAAATTTATTAAATCTCCATGTATCATCATCATCTCACACAATGATCTCCTAATTACACACATTCTTATAATCTAGATGCTGCTTACATATGATATGTTACATTCCTATTCACTTGACATTACTAATGCATTCTGTAGTTCATTACAACAGTCAAACTGTACGAAAACTGAATAAATAAAAAGTATCCATCACTTCGTATATAAATAACATACAACGGCAAATCATGTTTTCAACTTTATTAAATCTTCATTAATTATCAACAGTTCATCACACACAATCATCTGATTACACACATTATTTTAATCTAAACACTTTACATGGCACATGTTGCATTCATAACCACATAACATTTCCACACTTTAATAAAGTAGCTTGACAATAATAATTTAACTAAAACTATCCAAAAAACTGAAATTATTTTATTAATACACTGTTATTTTATAATTTAAGCATTGCAATCTTAAGTCTAAGCTCCTTACTACTTACAAAAGAGCAACATATGCACTACATTATGCGCAGACTATAAAGTAGTTAATACATAAAAATAAAAATCTGGCGACAATATGGGTGGCTTTTCATGTTTTGGTACTTCTTTGTCTTCCTAGAAGTAGCCATACTTGTAGCTAACCAACAATATTTTCTACCTCAAATGTAACCCATGTAGTTAACGTTGGATCTCAAACTAATTTTGAATAAACATCGGTGCCCAAGAAACATTTTCTTTGTTTGTTTTGCACCTGTTGTTCTAAACTTCTAAATAAAATACCTAAGAAAATTGAAAGACATACCATTAAAAACAACAGCTAAAATAATTAAACAGAACTTGTTAGTATTTTGCACAAGATTTCTTAACCGACAAGAATTATTAAAATTTTGTATTTGTAATTTAAATGTACTAAATTTGCTTACTTAAATAGGTAGAAAGTACATAGATTCCTCACAACTGTAACAACTGATTGCAATTTGTACATTCTTTGCAATAAAATATATCTATTGTATTGAAAGATACATAAATAACACAACCGCATATCATGTTTTCAACTTTATTAAATGTCCATTAGCAGAATCATCTAAGTTTACACATTCTTATAATTTAGATACTGTTTACATGAGGCATGGTGCACACCTATTGAAAAATCTTTTTCAATTGTTTACACTTTCACTATTCACTTAGTTCAAACTGTTTTCTTCCATGTTGTGCCCTCCTTACAGCAGACAATGACTCAGGTACCACAAATGATGCATCTCCAAACATAATTCAAGCTGTGGACCCGTAGTTTCACGCTGCCTTAGCCCTCCGACAGCCTTGATATGGCTATGAGACGGCAAATCTCACGCAAATGAAAATCCTTTGGACTTGTTCATATCTGTACATTTACAAATTAACAGTAGAGGTGTTAACCGAGCTCTTAAGTAAACATTAACCATTTCTTCGAATACAAACAACCACACGAATCTCTGCAGTGTCCCAAGTGTCTGTACACAGCTATAATATGATTAAATAAGAAACTATATGAAGTGAAGTCGCCGCTTGACTCAAAATGGGTTAGCCGAGTAATAATATGTGATAATATGCTGTAACCTTGGCTATCTATGAAAATATGTGTAAAATACACTTGAGAAAAAAATCAATGAAAACAAATCGACATGACTTCACAAGTTTGGCATTAGTTTTATAGTGTTGCAAGGATGCAGATTGTAATGACCTTAGATTTATAACAAGTTATTTTAATCCTGTAAAACAGTTATTGCTACTTAGTAGATTCCATAAAAAAAACGAGTTTTTGCAAGATATAATTTCCAATTTCACTGCAAATTTTCTAGAAAAATATTATTCTTTATCAATAAATGTTCTTCAATTTGCCCTGAATTCAAGGAGAAATTCTTACGGCCGCCACTATGTCATCGAAAATTCGGATCACTAGATAATACCGAAAACACTCGCTTGCCGTACCGATGCATACGACAAAAGCCAGTCTCTACATCGGAGATACCGCGCAACATCGTACAAAACGATGCCGAGACACTACCGAAGACTACTATTTATAGTTCGACTTCAATTATTAGCCGTTAAGTACAAATCCCTGAATTCTGGAAAAAAATGGAGACCACTGATTGGTAAAAAAATATTTTTTTTACTAGAAATTGTATAGTGACTTTTTAAACCCTATCTTGGAAACTGTTTATTAAATTAAAAATATTTTGATTTGATTACAAACTAAGATGAGATAAATAAAATGTTAATTCAAAAAGAGTATGTCTGTGTGTGCTTAATTTCAACATTCCGATACTTTACCTACTTATCACTTTGAATTTCTGCGGATTTTTTTTCCATGAAATGATTTTAAGTCAATGAATTTGATTGTATCAAAAGAATGAGTGAAAAATTTGTAGAATCTATTATTACTACCGGGTCAGCTAGCAATTTATTAAAAATAATATAATCTGCCTCCTTACAACATTGTAAAAAAAAAAGAAAGAAAGAAAAATTGTTTATTCTGCACAAACAAAACGCACATTACAAGATAAAAATGTAACAAAATGCAACGTATCCAAAAGCCCCGTATTTATGTCAATAAAAAAAAATAACAGTTAAACAACATAATGCCAAAGTTGTCAAGTGTCAGATCATTATGGAAAATGTCTTTTTTGTTGATATAGCAAATTATGTGGTATTTAACATGATATTTTTTCATTAATAGCCAAGGTTACAGCATATTATTACTCAGCTAACTCATTTTGAGCCAAGCGCCGACTCCACTTCATGTAGTTTCTTATTAAATCATATTATAGCTGCGTACAGACACTTGGGACACTGCAGAGATTCGTGTGGTTGTTTGTATTCGAAGAAATGGTTAATGTTTACTTAAGAGCTCGGTTAACACCTCTACTGTTAATTTGTAAATGTACAGATATGAACAAGTCCAAAGGATTTTCATTTGCGTGAGATTTGCCGTCTCATATAAAACATATAAACATAACGTCTCATAAACAGTATCTAAATTATAAGAATGTGTAAACTTATATGATTCTGCTAATGGACATTTAATAAAGTTGAAAACATGATATGCGGTTATGTGTTATTTATGTATCTTTCAATAGAATAGATATATTTTATTGCAAAGAATGTACAACTTGCAATCAGTTGTAACAGTTGTGAGGAATCTATGTACTTTCTACCTATTTAAGTAAGCAAATTTAGTACATTTAAATTACAAAAACAAAATTTTAATAATTCTTGTCGGTTAAGAAATCTTGTGCAAAATACTAACAAGTTCTGTTTAATTATTTTAGCTGTTGTTTTAAATGGTAAATTTTCTTAGGTATTTTATTTAGAAGTTTAGAACATCAGGTGCAAAACGAACAAAGAAAATGTTTCTTGGGCACCGATGTTTATTCACAATTAGTTTGAGATCCAACGTTAACTACATGGGCTACATTTGAGGTAGAAAATATTGTTGGTTAGCTACAAGTATGGCTACTTCTAGGGAGACAAAGAAGTACCAAAACATGAAAAGCCACCCATATTGTCGCCAGATTTTTATTTTTATGTATTAACTACTTTATAGTCTGCGCATAATGTAGTGCATATGTTGCTCTTTTGTAAGTAGTAAGGAGCTTAGACTTAAGATTGCAATGCTTAAATTATAAAATAACAGTGTATTAATAAAATAATTTCAGTTTTTTGGATGTTTTTAGTTAAATTATTATTGTCAAGCTACTTTATTAAATTGTGGAAATGTTATGCAGTTATGAATGCAACATGTGCCATGTAAAGTGTATAAAAGAATGTGTGTTATTATATTATTGTGTTTGATGAAGTCGAACAACTCTATTAAGTTTCAGTGTGTGACGAATTGTTGAAACTTAATTGAATAGAGAGAGCATAACTGTTGATAATTAGTGGAGATTTAATAAAATTGGAAACATATTTGCTGTTGTATGTTTTTTGTATACAAAGTGATAAATACTGTTTATTAATTCAGTTTTCCTGCGGTTTGACTACTGTAATTTATGTCATGTCTCTCACGGCTATCCTTTAGTAATAGTGCATGATATCAGTTTTTTGGATATGTATGTATATTTAAATTATTTTTGTCAAGCTACTTTATTAAAGTGTGGTAATGTTATGCTGATAGGAATGCAATATGTGCCATGTAAAGTGTTTAGATTAAAATAATGTGTGTAGTTAGATGATTGTGTGTGATGAACTGTTGAAACTTAATAGAGATTTAATAAAGTTGAAAACATTATTTTCCGTTGTGTATTATTTATATCATCATCATTATCATCATCAATCATTAAATATTATATGTTTAGATTAATAACGTCGAGCTATTTTATTAAACTGCAGAATGCGGTGGAAATGTCCTGTGGATAAGAATGCAACGTCTCGTAGAAATTCTAGCTTAAACGAACGTGTCTAATTAGGAGATGATTGTCTGTGATGATACTTAATGGAGATTTAATAAAGTTGGAAACATGATTTGCGGTTGTGTTATTTATTAAATATAAAAACAACGATCGGCTCCCTTCAAAAAGATACTAAATGTATTTGGCTCCCTCTAATACGATGGTTGTTGGCGACGCTCGTTCGTAACTAGTTTTGCCGGAACCCATAAATAGATGGCCTTAAAGCCTCATTAGTACAGTCACACCTTCGAGTACGCCATTTTTGTTAATAAACACTTGCAAACACCAAAACATATAGTTTGCGTTGCTAACGAATCACATTGCGGGCTTTCAAAAATGGACGCAACACATACTCGTAAACATTAAGCGTGAGTTGCACCAACTAACTCTAACCATAACCCATGCCTTGGTTCGGTCAAATCTCCGCTCCCGTTTCACAAATGCAACCAGTTGTGACAAAGACGGGAGTGGGAGTAAAAAAATCATGAATTTTTTGTGATGTAATTTACGGATATGGCCCCTAGCCAGAGATTTGACAGAACCAAGGCATTGGTTATGGTTAACGTTAGTTGGTGCAACTCACTCTAACAAAATACGGTAAAGTTCATCGAAATGTCGATGTCAATCAATAACTTTGAGTGTCGAGACTACCAAATATCGTACCATTGCTACTAAACCGAACTATGAATGCGTTTTGCGCTAACTGTCATCGTTTTTTTCAAGTATAATGTATGACTTTGGTCCGTATCTCAGATGTCGAGACTTCCATTTTGTCGCTGGCATCGTTACGGCAAGCGAATTTTTTCGGTTTTATTTAACGATCGGTAGTTTGCGATAGTGTCGCTTTCTATGTCGAGACTGCAGGCCCTGGTAATTAGATAACGCTAACTGACTTTGGGTATCGGTATTATTAACGTTACTTTTTTATCGTTAACATAACGATAAATTGGTAACGTTACACAAAAAATACCGGTAATTCGGTCCCTGAGCAGCAGATGCGTAGATACGCTGAGAACTCAAGCGCAATTCTCTATCAGTGAACGTCTCCGACTCGAGAGACAATGCGTGACGTTCACGATCAGCGGACAGTCGCGCATCATGTTCCGCACTTGTCTCTAGAGACCTAGCAGCAGATGTGTAGATACGCTGAGAACTCGAGCGCAATTCTTTATCCGTAAACGTCTCAGACTCGCGAGACAATGCATGACGTTCACGATCAGCGGACTGTCGCGCATCATATTCTTCACTGGTCTCTAGAGACCTGGATGTAGACAGGGTTGCCAACTCAATGCCACGGTTGGGTGCTAGTAACATCTCAAATAGTGCTAAATTGCTGGAAAGTTTCAAAAATAGTGCCAAATACATGAATTTAATAAAAAAGAACACATAACAGAATATGTTTTAATTTTCGAATTATTGTTACATTAATATCTAAAAGTTTTTTTAAAAAACAAAAACAAACAAAGATTATAGTTAAATTGGAAATTGTGACCATTAAATTTTACAAATTAAAAAACATACAAATTGGAAATACTAAATTAAAATTATCTTTAAATCCAATCATCCTCACTACTTGTATGGTCTGTCTCTGCTGTGGTTCCGTGTACAGCTGTTGAGGTGGATGGCTGTGGCTCATTTACACTTATAGCGGATTTTTGCAATTTAAATGTGTACATATCTTTCTGATTACAGATTACACTAGTTTGTGTTTTGTTACTTCAGAGTTCAGCCACAGCTGCATTTTGTGAGCGAACACACAACATTAAAATTAATGCTAGATTTAGTGCTGGGTGCCGTTTCTTAAATTTCAGTGCTAGGCACATGAAAATAGTGCTAAATCTAGCACTCAAAGTGCTGAGTTGGCATCACTGGATGTAGATGCATAGGGTAAGGTGGGGTACAGTGTTACAAAAAAAATATACTAGAATATAATGTCAACTTTTTTATTTTAATTAGCTAGTTTTTGGCATGGAAATAAACTTTAACAATCACTCTTTAGTTCAAATAGCTCAAACATTAACATTATTAACAGCTACTTAATTTAAATTGCACTTTAATTAAATCAGTCGATTGTAACACTGAGCCCCGTATCTGGTGTAGTCTGTTACAGGGTAAGGGGCACAACGTTACAACATAAAATTATAGAAAAATAACAAAATGAGAAAAAGTGCTTAACTTCTAATAAATATTAAACTTCTATAAAATATTCTTTGGGAAAATATAGACATCTGTCTGACGTTTGGTCTTTCTTTCTGCAACAAGTTACAAGTGGAAATATTCCAGTTTTTGGAATCCTGATTTGAGGGTGTCATGGGCCGACCTCCCTAGCGGCGCTGGTCCTTGCGCAGGGGAGGTCGTACGAGGCGGCGGCCGAAATTATGACACGCGGGGTTGCGACAATCGTCGATAGGATCCGGCAATTGGGACTCGAGGTGGCCTTGCACAAGTCCGAGGCCATGGGTTTTCATGGTCCTCGGAACGCGCCACCTGCGGGTTCCCAACTCACGGTAGGAGGGGTTCACATCGGCGTCGAGTCGACGATGAAGTATCTGGGACTTGTCCTCGACAGCCGGTGGAACTTCGTTGAGCATTTCCGACGTTTGGCTCTCAGACTGGAGCGGGCTGGGGCTGCATTAAAGCGGCTCCTGCCCAATCTGGGGGGTCCAAACGCCTCCTGCCGGAGGCTCTAAACGGGGGTCGTGCGGTCCATGGCCCTCTACGGGGCACCCGGTGTGGGCGCCCTCATTGAGGCTGCGCCCAGCGCGCCGGTTGAGTGCAGCCCAGAGGGTCATGGCCATCCGGCTAATCCGAGGATACCGCACGATCTCGTGCGAGGCGGCGAGCCTCCTTGCCGGATTGCCGCCATGGGATCTGGAGGCAAAGGTCCTCGCGCACATGTGGGAGTGGCGCGAGGAGGCGAAACGCCGGGGCGAAACCCCGCTGCCGCGACAAATCGCGGCACGGCGGACAGGGCTCCGGTGTGATCCCATGGCGACATGGCGGGTACGATTGTCGCAACCCAGTGCTGGGCACGCCACAATTGCGGCGGTAAGTCCCCTCTTTGAGGAGTGGATAGAGAGGCGCCACGGCGTCCTCACCTTCCGCCTGACGCAGGTTCTCACCGGGCATGGGTGCTTCGGTGGGTTCCTATTCAGGATAAAGCGGGAGGATATGTCCGGGTGTTTCCATTGCGAGGATCGTCTGGAGGACACGGTGGAGCATACGGTGGAGGTGTGCCCTGCCTGGGCGGGGCACCGCCGTGTCCTCGTGGAGGCGATCGGCGGCGGCGACCTCTCGCGTCCGGCCCTGGTGCGAGCCATGGTACGGAGCGAGAGGGAATGGGAAGCCGTCACCTCCTTCTGCGAAGCAGTAATGCTCGCGAAGGAGGAGGCGGGGCGCGTGAGGGAGTGGCAGTCTCTGCGCCCTCACGTCCCTAGCCGCCGCAGGAGGAGACGCCCCGGGCGTCGGGAGTCGATTGCGGACTCCCGGCCACCGTAGGCGCGAGCTTGCGGGTGGCGAGCAATGGGTAGCTCGCCGCCCGGTAAGGACCAAGCTCGGGTCGACGGCGCGCAGTGTTCCACGCGCGCTTCAAAGAGATGTCAGCAGCAGAGTAGGGGTCTACTAAGACCGATGCCTGCCGGGGTCGCGTGATTGTTCGAAAGAGATACCGTGACCCTGGCACATGGGCAACTGATGGAACACAGGTGGGTTTTAGTCAGTAAAAGTCTGACACGCCCTCCCGCTTCACCCAGAGCGGGAGAAGTCATTTGATGATTTCCCATCGTGAAAAAAAAAAGGGTGTCATGGCTCGATCAAAAGCTTGTCCTAACGATTCAGCAATATTGTAGATGGAAATTGTCTTTCCAGGGTGACGCATCAACCAGAAATCAATTGCTGCGTTACAAATCCGTAATCCGTCTTCCTCTTATGATTTCGCACCATTTTCTTTTAATACCTTGAAATAGTACAAAAACATGTTATTTGGGGCTGAGTTTTACAGTGTCACACAGTGTACTGTACCAGTACAGTGGAGAGGCAAACCAAATTTAAAAAATCTAATGAGAATTTTAAGTTATGTTTACAATAAACTACTTAACGGTAATATGTAGCTAAATAAACATTAAATAAAGGAGAACTACCATCACTTACCTAAATACAATACGTCCGGAAAGAAATTAAAAACTTTGAAACTATTTTTTCGTCGTTTAATCATATAAAAAGCTTTTTTGTTTGTTATTTTTGAAGCACGTTACAAACTGTGGCGAGGACAACTGTTTAAAGTTGGCTGCTTATGAGCTTGAAAAACGTGTATACCAACATCATAAACAGACAGGGACAAAGATATCTGCATTGTAACATTGTACCCCGTGTAATACTGTGCCCCACCTTACCCTAAATACGCTGAGAACGCAAGCGAGCTTCGCGATCCGAAGATGTTTCTACGGAGCGAGTTGCAGCCTGATGTTCTCTAACAGCATCAAGTCTATCCTGACGCTCTTTGGTAGATTCTTGGGATCTTATGATCCTCAATCTTCCCATCCCCCTTCCCTCCAGACCTCGTACACGAGTAGACGTGCTAGTGGCTTTATTCTCATTTTAAATCAATATTTAAATGCAATTTGGTTAAAAAAATACTCTACAAAAATAGGAGCGCATAAATTGACAGGAGTTACTTAATACGCTTCCAACCGCTAGCGGATTAGACCAACGAGTAAGCCAGTCCATGCGTCATACTACTGGCTCCACCTTGGCTCCGCCCTGATCTGCAACGTCAGAGACACCAACCACTGCCGCACGCGCAGCGCCTACCAAGACATCGTGCTATCTCGGTCGACTACAACGAGCCCCCGCCCCCTGCTGGTGTCTACGAGCACAGGACGCAAGTAAGCACCTCCTACTAATTTTGATCTCCTGGTACTCGAAGCGTTGTGATGGTTATTCCATAGCGTTTTAATTTGGAAACTTTGAAGTAGACGTCGACGCCCAACCACTAAATTGAACATTAGCGATAATTTCGCACCGTCCTGCTGTTTTTATGTTTCCCGAGTGCTAATTACCGTTCTCACAATATAATATGTGGGCCACGTAGTACCTACAAACATCATATGATTACACCTACTTACAAGGAACTTGGGTGATGTTGTATCCAGCTTGTTATAGAACTCTCAATTCACATAACGTCTAGTAGCTTATGATAACCTGGTACTAAAATGTTGCGCTCGCCTCCTACGTCAAAAACGAACATGAACCTGTCGCGTTCCGAAGCTGACATTAGCAAACTCTGTGAAGATGACATAAGTGACGATCTGAATTCCTCATATGTTACGCAAAGAAATGCTAAACGCTTTAGGTCTTCGAGTATTGAAAAACCAGTCGAAAAAGTAGATTTTAGAAATGAATTGAGAGAAATGATGAAGCAATTTATATCTTCTCAAAATACCCGACTTGAAACCCTTGAATCTCATATAATGGACCTCAAGCTACATTTTACTAAGATCGAGACCTCAAACACTTCTTTGGTGAGCTCCCTGAACGGCATATCAGACCAAATGTCTTCCTTGGAATTCAAGATTACAGGTCTGGAGAAAGAGCGCGCTGATATGTGTACCCATTTATCAGCTCTTGATGATAAGATTGACACATTGGAGCGGAACTTGATCAAAACATGTGTTGAAATCAGAAATGTCCCACTACGACAAAAAGAGTCTAAACAAGATTTATACGACAACGTTTCGGTTCTCTCTAACGTCCTTGGCATTAATGTTAAGTCAGACATTAGAGATATTTCTAGGTACAGGATTGACAAACAAAATAATTCCTCTGCGTTGTTAATAGAATTCTCTAATACTCTCATCAAAAGCAGATTTCTAGACTCTGTAAAAAGCTACAACAAGGGAAACCCCAACCAAAAGCTTAATTCAAGCAACCTAGGATTCACAGCAAAAGCCGTACCTATCTATATAGCAGAGCAGCTGACAGCACAGTCTAGAAAACTGTTTTACTTGGCCAGAAACTTTGCTAAAGCGCATAAATATGATTATTGTTGGATTTCTAATGGCCGTATTCTTTTAAAAAGGGTTCAGGAATCACCATACATTGTTATTAAAAATGAAGCTCGATTACAACAGTTGTCGAAATTGCCTGAAGTATGACTATTGTCAGTATTACCTACATTTCTTCGTCTTTTTTATAATGAAATTTTTTGTAGATTTAGTAAATGTATTATTAGTGTAACCTACCGCTTAAGAAAAATAATAATAATTCTGCATGATAATTTATACATTACATTAATCAAAAACTTCACTGTACACTTCCGTTCACACACTCTAATCTATACACACAACAACTTATACAACATCCTAACACTCACCACTACATCTCACAATTATCTTATACTCATCAAGCTTTACTGTTATCCATTATTACTGCTATTTTTACCTGAAAACCAAGAATCACTCTTCGAACTGTGCCCTAACTCTTATTTAAATCTATACCATAACATTCGATCACATAAACTGTTTAAGTGATAACCTTGATGAATTCTCTGTATCTAAAGTATATCAGTGCTCACCAGAAGACTGTTTATCTACTATAAATTCCCCGGATAGTCACCTGAAAGTTCTCTCTCAAAATATCAGATCAATTAATCGAAACTTTCATGATTTTGAAACACTCATATCCCGTCTTTCTCTCGAGTGTGATGTAGCTGTTCTAACGGAATGTTGGCTTCCTTGTCTAAGTAATGCCACTCTGCCCCAGCTCCAAGGTTACTCTTCGGTCCACACTACTAAACACCGTAATCAGAGTGACGGAGTAGTCGTATACGTCAGTTCAAATCTTGCATCCAAAGTACGTGAACCTGAATTTTATGACTCTGCTTCTGGTTTAATCATTGAACTTGCCTCCAATGTTGCTATCCTCTGCGTTTATAGATCCCCCTCTACTGACAGTATTGAAGTCTTTCTCAAATCTTTAAACGAAATTTTATCTTCCTTATCTGCATTTCAAACTGTAATTATAACAGGTGACATAAATATAAACATCAACATAGACAGCACAACGTCGACTATGAACCAATCGTCGCATGAATACCTAAATTGTCTTTCTCATCACGGGTATCTACCTGCCCACCACCTACCGACGAGAGGTAATAATTGTCTTGACCACACTATTCTAAAAACTAAATTACCCTCTTCTACCTTCATTTTCGACTCTACAATTACGGACCACTTTTCTACCCTCTTTTGTTTAAATTTGAAACCACCCCGTATTTTTCCTAATAACACAATCCTTAAGACCGACTTTGCCTCACTCGACAACTCTATGCAAAATTTGGAATTCACGCATATTTTTTCCATGACTGATCCAAACGCTGCTACTGACTGTCTGATCCAAACTCTATCGCAGGAGATTAATGATCATTCAAAATTGAAGCGTACAGCAAAACGCAAAAGAATCATTAAACCATGGATTACTCCAGGACTGCTCCGTTGCATGAGGAACAGAGACATTCTACACAAAAGATACAAACGGTCTCCTGATAGTGAAATCCTTAAAGCTACCTACACAAGATACAGAAATTTCTGCAACAAGATTCTTAAAAAGGTCAAAAGACAGTTCGATTCAAGTGAAATTTCCAAAGCCGGTCGTAACACTAAAATGTTATGGGATACAGTAAAGCGTGTCACAAACACAACTAAAATTACTCACCCTCCTACGGAGTTACTTTACTCCTCGGATACCCCGTCCCAATCTCTTAACGATGTTAATTCATTCTTTGTTAATATAGGGAAAGATCTTGCTGATCGTATTCCGAAAGATGTGGATAGCTGTCCGTCCCATTCTCAGTTTAATACCACCAACAGTTTGAGTTCTTTCGTTCTCTTGGAGACAACTCGGGATGAGGTAGCTTCAATTATTGGATCTCTAAAATCCAATGCTGCAGTGGGCTTTGATGGCATTTCTACAACCATTATAAAAAGGTACTCTGCTATCCTCGCACCCGTGCTTAGCCATATCATTAATCTATGCCTCGTCTCTGGTACCTTCCCATCTGCGTTCAAAAAGGCCATTATTCATCCCATTTTTAAAGGGGGCGACCGTGCCTCTGTAAATAATTATCGCCCTATTGCGGTGCTGCCAGCCATGTCCAAAATTTTTGAAAGAATTATCAATAACAGACTTACCTCCTACCTTGAAAGCAATCATCTATTGTCAACCAACCAGTTTGGGTTCAGGAAGAAAATATCAACTTCAGACGCAGCCTTAAGACTGATAAATGGAATAGTTGATAAACTAAATCATCGCAAAAAATGCCTCACAGTGTTCATTGATCTTGCAAAGGCATTTGACACCGTTCCAGTTCCCTGCCTTTTATCTAAACTAGAATGTCTCGGCATACGTGGTAAACAACTCCAGCTTTTTCATTCATATCTTTCGGGCCGTAAGCAGATAGTCAAAATTGACGGTTGCCTTAGTGACGAGCTGCCTATTTCGTTTGGAGTGCCTCAAGGTAGTGTGTTAGGCCCTACTTTGTTCCTGGTGTTCATAAACGACCTTTGCAACTTGCACCTGAATTCTGGTAACATTGTCTCGTTTGCCGACGACACTGCAATTACCTTTTATGATGAATCCTGGGCTAAACTGAAAGCAACTGCTCAAACGGGATTTGATTTAATATATAGATGGCTTATCTCTCACTCACTCACGCTAAACACAAATAAAACTAAACTCATAACATTTTCTCTAAACTCAACTACACAACCATTGACACCAATTACTCTTAAAGCTCACACCTGCCAATCCAATTTGGCCTTTTGCAACTGCCCGACAATTTCCTCTACTGACACAACTAAATACCTCGGTATAATCCTAGACAAACACCTGAACTTCAAAGCACACATCACCCACCTCACAGCTCGAGTTCGTAAGCTCATATACATTTTTAAAACACTCTGACACATTGCCAGTACTTATGTGATACGCAGCGTGTATCTTGCCATGTGTCAGTCAGTCATTTCGTACTGTATTAGTAGTTGGGGTGGAGCAGCAAAAACTACACTCAAACCACTGGAAGTGGCTCAGCGAGCAATTCTTAAGGTTGCTACTTTTCGGCCAATGCTCTACCCAACCTTTGATCTTTACAAAAAATGCAAAGTCCTTACGGTCCGGCAAATATTTATTCTCAAAGTTTTATTACAACAACACACACAAACTCCTTTTACATTAACTCAATCGTCACTTAGGAGAAAGAACGAAATTTGTAAAGTTCCCTTCACACGCTTTGCTTTCACCAAACGTTTCTTTTACTACCTTGGGCCATTTTTATATAACAGAATCAACAAAACTATCCCCTTACATCAATCCACCTACGAAATGGGCAAGAAACAAATAACGGACTTATTAACCAAATTGAACTACGACGACACCGAACATCTGCTCTCCTCTCAATCGTAGTGACTTCTCAAAAACCCTGTATTTAAACTCAAACTCCGTTATTACTTTACACACACACCACACCTACATTACCAAACACTTACATCACAAAACACATGCACACACACACACACGCACACCATACCTACATCACGAAACACACTATACTAACCCTTAGTTATAAGTTAAATTCGTTTGCTCCTTATAGTACTATAGCAGTCTACTATAATTGTTTGTTCTCATATGGGAACCTGGGCTGGCGAACCTTAATACAGGTTACTATGTAACCTAGCTAGGACGCCAGATTCAAATTATGTTACTTTTTGTCTTTAAATTTTACCCTACACTGTGACTTATATTTATTGTAACAGACTGTACCTCACTTTTTAAAAATAAAATTTTTGTATTGTATTTTGTATTGTATTGTAATCTTTTAGCTCCTTTGGAACGTTGGAAAAGATTTGACCTCTTTCTAGGCATGGTTATAGTTTTATTCTGAAGATACCTGATCAATTAAAATCTAAGTGACTGCTCCCCTGCGTTACCGGGTAGGCTACCGTGTCACGAAGATAAATGGAAACGGAAATTAAACACTCAAATAACATAAGCCCGAAGGCATATTTCTTCGATAAAATAAAATAATAAATGGGAGTTTTAGCCAGTAGAGTCAAATTTTCAATGATTCATAGAATTTTCATCGAAAATCAGTCCTAAACTGTTACCGCCTTCTGCTGAACAACTCTTGCTAAGACGTCATTGCTATATATGTTATAGTGTAGCTGGGCTGTTGGAGTTCCACATCAGGTGTTCCAGATCTTCAAATTTATTCTCTTAGCAGAAAATGCTCATCACGAGAAACAATTTTTGCTATGGTATCTTATAGTATTTCTTATATCTTATAGTTTAGCTGGTCTGTTGCGGTTCTGCACCAGGTGTTCAAGTTTCCAAGATAAATTATAGCCTATATGTTGCCCAGACTTAATACCTATACAACAAAAAAAAATCATTCAAATCCGTCCAATAGTTCCGAAGATTAGCGTGTACAAACAAACAGACAAACAGACAGATTTTTTTTTTGTTTCGTGCTCTATTACATTTTCTAAACCCCTCATTTTTTTTTTATATATTCAATGTACAGACACAGTTTTTTTACTGTTTTATTATATGTATATAGAAGATATATAGATTGCTACCTAGTGGCAATACAAATGGGGCGACTGGAAATATTCGTATTAGTCTCCACTTTCGTGTTTTTTTTTTAATTAGCCTACACTGTGTCAGTGCTGAGCAAATGCTTGCCTCAAATCCCTCCAGGCATCCTTTTCCAAGGCCACCTCGAGCCAACCGTTGCACGTGTCTATCTAGGTCGTATCGCCACCTCTTCTCGGGCTGTCCGTCCTCGCCGCGCCGCCGCCGTCTATTCTCAGGCAACCACAGTGCGGAGATTATTGCCCAGCAGTCAATATACCTGCGGCTGGCGTGATCCAACTCCATTTCAGTCTAATTTTTTTACTTATAAAGTTATTTTCTAATTGATTTCAGAATGCTTAATATAAAAAATGTAACTTAAGAACTATGATGTGTCACTTTTTCAGACGGGCATGAAATTTTTGTATATTTTTCTAAGTACTTTAAAGAAATTTTCTATACAGTATCTCAGTGCCGGATTTACCATAGAAGCTGAAAAAGCTGAAGCTTAGGTTGGCAAGCCCGTGCCCACGGTGGCCGAGAGTCCACAATGAACTCCCGACGCCCGGGGCGTCTCCTCCTACGGTGGCTAGGAACATGAGGGCGCACAGACTGCCTCTCCCTAACGAGCTCCACCTCCTCCTTCGCAAGCCTTACTTCTTCGCAGAAGGAGGTGACAGCTTCTTATGTCCTCTCGCTCCATACCGTAGCCTGCACCAGGGCCAGACGCGAGAGATCGCCGCCGCCAATCGCCTCTACAAGGACACGGCGTTGCTCCGCCCAAGCAGGGCAAACCTCCACACTATGCTCCACCGTATCTTCCAGGCGATCTACACAGTGGTAAAATTTACTGAAACCTGCTTTTAGATTTTCTCAAATCCAATGACTCATTATCAGTATTTGTCTGTAAATATAACCCATTTTGTGTTGATTTCATATCCTTAAATATTATAAACACTAGAAGGGCATTGCATTTGTTGGACTCTTGTTGAAAGACAGGTTCTGTTATGGGTTCAAAAACAGATATGCATTGATATACCTAATCCCAAAAGTTATCATCAAGCAAAGCTGCTTGTAGCATTTGACTTGACGATATATTTTTCTTTAGCGTACGTTGAGAGAGCGGCTTTTCTATTTTTCATACTCGTGTGTGTGTGTGTGGTCGAGTGATCGTAGATAGCTGCCCTATCTTGTGTAGCATGGCAGGTTTAACGTTTCTCCCGTTATCTTTTGTTTTACGATTTGTTGTAGCTTCGATCGTGGTTTTTGGGTTTAGTTATTGTGATTTTTTGACTGTCTTATAAATCGATGAACGTCGGCTGCACGCACGGAAAAGCATGACTCATTGTCACGTTCCGCCTGAACCGAGCGTGTAAGCGAGAGCGCGAAACAAGCGATAGTGAGGCACGATCGGCCTTAGCGTTCGACTTGTGAAATCTGTCTCTCTTCCACTTCATCGGCCAATACGTCCGAGTAAAAGAGACTTAGACATTTTCACGTAAAATTATCGTCCGTATACCGACTTTACAGACAACGAATTGTTTTTTATTAAAGATTTTATCATATCTGCATAGTGTATAAATTTTTGAAACTACCGCATTTCAGTGCACCATGAGCCAGCAAATTACTAGTGTGTGATGCGCAGTTTAAAGGCTCAACACCATTAACTCATTGAAAAGCCCTTTGCATGTTTATAGCGTTGGCAAACAACAACAACAAACTTGTCTTCTCCGCATTTTTCTTGACTTTTAGAAGCCCTTCACAGAGATAATCAATCAATTATGTGGCTATTCTCTACACTCTCAACAAAGAAAGATTCTAAATTTGTATCTAAAGAGCATGCTCTATTAGAGACGTTTGGGCTTCTGACACAATTACAGCCTAGCAATTGACATTAGAACGAAATAATGTAATAACGTAGTATTTTGAAAAGCCTAAGGGTCGGTTCACATCTGACTGAAGATGCGTCGAGAGTATCATCGGTCGCGTCTATTCAGTTTACTAGTGTGTTTTTATATCTGACGGAAGATGCGTCGGGCGTAACTTTAACTTCCGTGATAAATCGTTCTGTATCAAACATTTTCAATGCAAAAAAACTTCGAAAGGTCTGTACACAAACGATCTCCGCTGATATTACGCCTAGTCTGAATGCATCAGTCAAAATACACGTGGCGGGACGTTGCCGCTCTTTACGTCGGCCGACAATGCGTTGACGGAAACGGAACAGGGGGCCGATTCTACTAACAAATTTGTGCAAAAATCGCAATAGCACCGCGACTGGATCACGACTTTTAAGGGTTTTCTCATTCTGCTAATGAACAACGATCCAACTGCGGCTACGTTTTAGTGGACGCCAACGATCGATCGAAACAATGTAAAAATCTATTCTGCTAACAAAGTCGTACATGAGCGTGACGTTTAGTCACATTCTGCTATTATTTTGACACTCGCTATAATCGAATCAAAGCTGAATTTCGGCATTTCATCTGTCAAAATTTGCGGTTGAACATAAGTCAGTAAAATGCAACTTTTATCGCATCGATCTAGGACCGCTTTAGTTTTATTTCCTAAAAATATAATGTTTATACAGATTTCGTTGAACTTGCCCATGTGGGTGACGTTGGAAAGGTAAGAGGAAGAAATTTTGCGTCAAGAGTATGCAGTAATGCTTTGGCCCTTACGGATCGTCAGTGCGTTACGACATACCAATTCTCCAGAGACCTCTTATGAGCTTTGATTGACGAGATCAGTGACCACACATGCCCTTCAATCTTCGTTTTTACGGTATTGATGACGGAAAAGGTAACATAGTTACAGTGTGTTACTACGTGAAACTCTATTGACTCAATCTTGGACCGCAACTTGCACCGGCTTTTTATGTACCTGGTTCGTAACAAACACTGATAGACCAGCCGCAATGTATATGCAGTGTCAAAACTTTTAATTTCTTGAGTTTTAGTAATAAACTAGCTACTGTCCACAACTTCATCAGTGTCTAATTTTGCTCCTCTGAACCTTCCCGTCGCACCGCATTGCCTGTCAGTTTTCGTCCATTTTTTGTTGCTGCTCCGCTCCTTTTGATTGTAGCGTAATGTTATATAGCCTATAGCCTTCCTCAATAAATAGGCTACCCAATACAAAAAGAATTGTTCGATTCGGATCAGTCGTTCCTGAGATTACTGCGTTTAACCAAATAAACCAACTCTACAGCTTTATAATATTATAGTATAGATATAATGGAATATTTGGTAGTTAAAAAAACACAAATTTACAGACTGTCCTTGTAACATATTACGCCTATGTCTATGCATGGCTTAGTTACGGCATAATAATGTGGGGAAACAGTACAGATGCACCAACATTAGCAAACATTTAAGTGATAAATCCCTGAAATGCAGTTACAATGCCCAAAGCATGTTTTTTATTTAATTTGATTTTAGAATAAGTTAGATTATAAGTCCTACTCCTACTACTATATTTCTTTTGATGTGCCCGACAGGGTCCCACAATTGTAACTAAATCCAATGTTTACCACCTAAGCATATACATTGTGAAATGCAATAAAGTATTGAGTATTGGAATGGTTCATGAAATCAAAAAACAAATAATGGAATGAAGCATTTTTATTACTATAAGTATATCAATTTTAACGTCAGACCACTTGAGAAGTAGATACTTAGTATTTCATCTAAAATAGTAGGGTCGTTTCACCACTCATGTTGATACCGTGTGCCAGATAGAAATACATAATACATTAATACTGCATGCTCAACATTATAAGTGCACAACAGTCAACAGAATGTCTGCCTACCAAAAAATTGACCGACCACGATCAACTCTTAAGTCAGAAATTGATTTTTGGGTGTACCTAAGTAATGTTTCTGAAAAAATATATATTTATGTTAGAAGTGGCAAACTAATATTATTATTTTTCTCATCGGTGTGCTGGTACCCACTGCAAAATAATGTTTTTTCCCCACTGAGTCAACAGGTATAGGTAGTATGTTTTTGTTTTGCAGATTGCCATGGAATGTAAATATTCCTGTATCCAGATTTCCATATTGAATAAACAGTTTAAATTCTTCTTGCATCATCAATACACACTTTCCTCAAACTGCATCTAAATGGTTTTACTGAAGACAGGGAAACATTCATAAGTTATTTCAAATCTGGAACAGTCTCGGGCAACATCTTCACACATTGTGTTGAAATCTTACTGAACAGTTAACAGCACATTATTTTGCATTAAATGCTGTACCATCTTGAAGATTCTATTTTCATTATAATTCTACAAGTACACACATGAAAACAAATATCAATTTCGTGCAATTAGAAAGAAACGGATTAACTACTCCCTCTCACAGAGTCACAGAGAGGAGGCCTGTATCGCAGCAGGGGGAACATTATAAGCTGCTTATATTAATATGTATGTTAAGAGGAATAAGAGTATTATAATAAATCAATTAAAACTCTGAACTTGAACTAAAGTAAATAGTGTTGCTGTCAGTTGACAGTTGACACTTCTCAATAAGCTATGTCAGGTAGTGATGCGATTCGATTTTGTTTAACTCGTTACTCGAGTAACTAAAGGCTCGTGATCATTTTATTTATTTATTTTCTCACGCGTTGTCACTCGATGTATAGCTTGGCAAAAAATTCTGGAAAAAATGAGGGCGCCTGCTTAGCAGGTATGGCCACCTTGTATACTAGGACTAAAAGTGATAAGATACTTACTGTTTTAATCCACAAACATGAGATCCCGGAAATTCTCATCAATCAAGATTTCAAGACTTGATAGGCACACAGTCTTTTACTTTCATTGTATTTAGTAGATTGCGCATTATTTCGCTGGAATAACCTTTTATCTAAGAGCGATTTTGCCATCATAATAACATAGTGAAAACTTATTTAGTTTAAAAATTAATTAAATTACACTCAGGGATTGCCGATTGAACCCAATACACAAGACATAACGTTCAGCAATCGCATTTGCGGTCACCACCTAGGGTACTCACAACCATTCGATGGTTGGTATGCCTGTATCAAATTGGACATGAATGATGCTGAATGAATTCTGTTAATGCTGACAATTTATAGTCGACAAGGTGACTTACAGCTGCTTACTGTCGGAAACTAATCGGAAGTCAGAGAGTACCTATAACATGTCGCATTCGAAAGGTACGGGTAATATGGAATAAACTTGAACAGTTGACTAATGAAGGCGTCAGGTATGTCTATGTGGGGTACATAACATTATCACTATTCACATGACCATGAAAATGAAATAACACGCTAAAATGTTAGATTTTATTTAAAAAGAAAAACGAGACATAACATCATTCTTGTATTCCTTTTCGGTGCTATGATAGATTTTTTCCATTAACACTGATGTGTCAGTTTTACATTTCTTATTTATGAAATCTAAATAGTGTAAAAATCTTTCTTACACATTTACGGCTCCCATTACAACCCATCTCCTCAAACTATAGGTAATATATTACGTAGAATAGGCACCTGAGAAATAATAAATATAAATTATACTTTTTTTACTGTGGTATGCGATAAAGGCATGAACAAAAAAAAATACTTGCCTGTTTCTTTATAGTGTTGAACTTTTTGTCTAATTGCACACAGATCAAAATCGTCTAATTCTTTCTTCCGCCAACTGTTTTGGTGTTCTTCCAGGTGGAGAAAAAATCCTTAATTTTTTTCACCTTCATTAACAATTTCTCTAATTGTACTGTGAGATTTACCTTGAAAAAAACATAAAGACAATCATATTAATTCCATGTAGGTACATTTTTCAATTTCAAGTATCAAACATCAAGAGTTAACGTACACGCGATTTGTCAAACTAGAAAATATAACCTCAATAATCTATTAGTAAATAAAATAATAAAATCGCTTGAAACTTATAATACTGATAAAACTTAGTATGAGAAAGGAAAAACAATGACTGGTATTGAATAAAAGATAAATTTCTTGGATAAATACCTGTCGTGTCGGCAGTTCTTTCGTAAACATTGTCAATCGGAGACAAAATTTGTTCCGCTTCAGATTCCGCCTTTCTTACGAAAACTTAGTATATCACAGCTCACACCACTACTCCTTATTGTTTTATTCATTTTTTATATGTTCAAAAGCATTAATTAGAAATAAGTAAAATACAATTATGAACATAACGCAATGACAGATTAGCTACTTGTTGATGATAAACAAAGCAGTGCTGCCACCAAAAAAATATTTTAGTTCCAATGGTTACCACGACAGACTCTTTTTTGCCAAGCTATAGTCGTGTTTAGATAAGTATCACGGAGTCTTCAACAACTACACCAGTTCATAATTCAATATTAATAATATCGTGTAAAAAACTGTCAAAGTAATGTGATGTACTGAATCACGGATGTTTTAAATAAGAGTGATTATGCATTACATTGTTCTGTAAGTATTAGTCAGTTGATAACGTGTAATTCTCCCCAAACAGCAAGAGTCGATTGTAGCCCTAATATTGATTGGATGCCGCATTTTGAATTATGCTATGATTATTTTCTTTTAAGTTATTATTTAATGTCTCGTTTTTAACTAACAAAGCTGTTAGAAACCTCCCTAAAGGGAGGTACCTACTTTAGATTCAACTCGAAATAAATTGAGAAAATCAGTGCCTGACGATTTATAACTAGTAGTAGTAACATCACTAGCCAAACTGACAAGCCACCAAAAACTTCAATCCATTTCACGAAGATTTTTAACCACTTTATGCGAGAGTAAGCGAACTTAAAAACGGGATTAAACACCTGGACCGTCATTATTATTTTTTTTAAATCAAAACAGATTAGGTTACTACCTCGATCTGTAAATAGGTACATATATACTAAAGAAAATCATAACATTGTTAAAAACGCTTCAATAAATGAATTTTTAAGTAAAATACGATTAACAGAAATACTCTTCGAGTCTTTAACATAACCGAAGGGTTTGATTTCGTAGCTTTAGCTAGTTAGGGACGTAGAACGAAACGTTCTTCTGAATTTTTGTTATCTAGTAAGTTAAAATGTTGTATTATTGTAACAAAAAAATATCAGTACAAAACTATAATTATGGTCAAGATATCTTTTTATATTAGAAAATCCTTTATTGCCACTTATTCGTGTTTAGTAACATTTTTAGATTCAACTTTTTTCTTTGTGGTAATAATAAAACATACTATTTGGCATGTTGGTAACACAGGAAGCCCACTCGTGTGTTCTCGTAACGAGTCAGTTGCGGTTTGGCGTAAGTTTAGTTTCCCTTGTGCTTATCAAATAGTAGAATGACTTTATAGGACATCATCGACCTGCGATCGAAATCTAACCGTTGTGAAAACACAATTGAACGTGTAACTTTGCAAATTAGTAGAATCGCCCCCCAGACGCTGTACGCTCGACGCACTAACGCATCTTCGGTTAAGCGTGAAAAGTTGAATGTTTTCTCATATAATTGTCTGTTCTGGCGTTACGCGACCGATGATACGCGACGCATCTTCCGTCAGATGTGAACCGACCCTAAATAACAATAAAAGTCATTAACATTTTAAAATAATCATCCGATGCGCAAAAAAGATATTTATCCATCATTTTGAGTATTTTTCTGATAAAAATGAGTAAAAACGAGTATTTATCTATTTCGGATAAAAACTATCCACTGCCCATCACTACTCGTACCGCCTCGGGCGGACCTACGCGACGCGAAGCGGCAGGAATACTTATGAATTTGGAAAAACTTGAAACGGCTTTAATGTTTGTACTATGGAATGTTTTTTTACATAGAATAAACAAAGTGAACATTGAAATCCAGTCGTTCACTGTCGATTTGATTACCGTTACCAGCTTTTATGATTCACTTTCTAAGTTCTTAACAGAAAGAGAGAATTTTAATTATTACGAAAAAAAGGCGAAGGAGTTAAGCGTGTCCGAATACATAGGCTGCACTAAAAGTATCGGGAATGGAATATTTCCACTGTTCCTGTCATATTAAAATCTTTTTAATTGAAAACTCCTTGGTTTTAAAAATCGAATACCATTTATTTATTTAAAAAAAGATTCTCGGTCTTGTCACAAGGTTTTGTCAAACTTGTTAAGTCGTTGAGAAAATGGAATTGACTCGAGAAAATTCAAGAGCGTTGATTTATTATGACTTTCGAAGTGGTTTAACACAAAAACAGTGTGTTGACCGGATGATTTCTGCAATTGGTGAAGAAGCTCCATCCGTAACCACAATTTATCGCTGGTTTGCTGAATTTCAACGTGGACGTGTCAAGCTCAGTGATGATCCCCGTCAAGGTCGTCCAAAAACTGCAGTCACCCAAGAAAACGTTGATGCTGTGCGTAAGCTGATTGAGGAAGATCGACATGTGACATACCGCAAAATTCAGGCAACTTTAGACATTAGCATGAGTCAAATACAAATAATCTTGCATGAACAATTAGGTGTAAAAAAGTTGTTTTCCCGATGGATACCGTATTCGCTCTGTGAAGAGCAAAAAGCGGCTCGCGTTACTTGGTGCGTCAGAACTCTCGAAAGATTCCACGCAGGGTCCTCAAATGCTGTATACAACATCGTATCAGGTGACGAATCCTGGATATACGCGTACGAACCCGAAACAAAAACCAGTCACGAGTTTGGGTGTTCGAAAATGAGTTAAAGCCAACAAAAATTCACTTTCACGGAGTGTTGCAAAAAAAAGGTGGCCACGTTTGTCTCCAAAACCGGCAATGTTGCGACTATTCCTCTTGAGAGACAAAGAACGGTTAATGCAGAATGGTATGCTAGCATTTATTTGCCACAGGTCATTTCTGAACTCCGTAAAGAGAACCGCAACCGCCGCATCATCCTCCATCACGACAATGCGAGTTCTCACACCGCTCACAGAACAAAACAGTTTTTAGAGCAAGAAAACATAGAATTATTAGACCATCCGCCGTACAGCCCAGACCTAAGCCCTAATGATTTCTATACTTTCCCTAAAAAAAGAATAAATTGCGTGGTCAGAGATTTTCATCACCTGAAGAAGCTGTGGACGCCTACAAAACGGCCATTTTGGAGACTCCAACTTCCGAATGGAATGGTTGCTTCAATGATTGGTTCCATCGTATGGAAAAATGTGTCAAATTTCGCGGAGAATACTTCGAAAAGCAATGAATACATTTTTAAATAATAATTTTGTGTCACTTCCTTGATTCCCGAAATGTTCAGTGCCGCCCTCGTACTACACAAAGGACACCGGAAAAAGACAGCCTAAAAGAAAAAAGATTTGACGAAGCATCCGACGAAGTTATTGAAATGCCATCAAGTGAAAATTTTAGATTGAATACATTTCTAGTACTAATTGATAGACTAGTATTAGAGTTAGAAAAGCGACAAAAGGCGTACAAAAAAAATCGCGAAAAACCTGTTTTTGTGACTTTTGACCACGAGTAAATTATTTCCCAGGTGTCGGATCGATGATGACTTTTAACATTTGATTTATAATGGTGTTTTGAACAATCTTACTCATTTTCAGCTGGGTGTGAATTTAACGTCACCCCTATCGGTGACTCTTAAGGAACAAGCTACTATTTTGGAAAAAAACCTATATTAATGGTTTAGAATCTGAGTTCGTGCAGGAATACCTACATTATTAATGTTATCTCAAGTTAGAAAAAAAAATTGAATAAACCGGACTTAACATTTTTAATAGGTCTATATCCTCGTTCTTGCGAAAGCAAAATTTAGAGAACGTTTACCCGAACTTAGATATAGCTCTTCGAATGGAATTATGCACACCAGCCACCAATTGTTCTGGCGAGAGAGAAGCTTTTTTTGCTTAAAGCGGGTAAAAAATTATCTAAGATCCTCTTTAAGCCAGGAAAAATTTAATTGTTTAGCCCTTTAACCAAAGAGTCGAAATTAATGAATAGGATTTCGTACGACGATATCATCGATGATTTTGCTGATTCTAAATCAATCCGCAGTCGACTGCTGGACATGGCCTCTCCCATGTTGTGCCACAACACCCTGTCATCCTTCTTACGCATCCAGTCTGCCCCAGCCACTTTTGTAAGGTCGTCGGTCCATCTAGCTGGGGGGCATCCCAAACTACGCTTGCCGATACGCGGTCTCCACTCCAGGACTCGTCTGCTCCACCAGCTATCGGTCCTTCGACAGACATGGCCAACCCACTGCCAATTCAGCTTGCTTACTCTGCGAGCTATGTCGGTAACTCCAGTTCTTTTCCGGATAATTTCGTTTCTGATTTTATCCTTCAAAGAAACTCCGAGCTCTCCGCTCCATAGCACGCTGAGCGACCTTGAATTTGTGGACCAGCCCGACTGTCAGTGCCCACGTTTCGGCATCGTATGTCATTACGGGGCGGACGCACTGGTTGAAGACCTTATTCTTCAGACATTGCGGGATAGTTGGCGAGAAGACTTGACGAAGTTTTCCAAATGCTGCCCAACCTAACTGGATCCTGCTGTTGGCTTCCTTCTCGAAGTTGTGTCTACCAAGCTGGATGATTTGCCCTAAGTAGACATACTCCTTCACAACTTCGAGAAGCGAACCATCGATGTGGATTGAACTCGTCAAGACGTGCGAGTTTTAGATACCTATTGTCTTTTCCATATTCATGCCGAGGCCAACCCGTCGAGAACCTCCATTCGGGCCATACACATGCAGCATCTAGTCCAACTGTTCCAGCGTCTCTGTCATTATAACGATGTCATCGGCAAAGCGAAGGTTTGAGATGTAATCGCCGTTCACGTTGATACCCTGTCCAGTCCAGTCCAGCGTCTTGAAACGTCCTCCAATGTGTTGGAAAACAGTTTCGAGGATATTACATCCGTCTCACCCCTCTCATCAGTTGGATGGGGTTGGCTTTTTGGTCCTAGATCTGGACAGTCATCATGGCAGCGTCATACAAGCATCTCATCACTTCTATGTAGCGCCAGTCAATTCGACATCGTTGCAGAGAAGCCAGAACTGCCCACATTTCAATGGAGTCGAAGGCTTTCTCGTAGTCCACAAATGCCATACACAGCAGCTGATTGTACTCCTCGGTCTTCTGTAAAATTTGGCGAACTGTATGGATGTGGTCTACGGTACTAAAGCCTTTTCAAAAACCGGCTTGTTCTGGCGGCTGGAACTCGTCATGTCTCCTGGTGAGACTCCTGGTGAGACTATTCGTGACGACTCTCGAGAACAGCTCGTACACGTTCGGTTCAGAAGTGAGATGAGTCTGTAGTTCTTCAGCAAGGTTTTGGCCCCCATTTTGAAGAACAGAACCACCGCACTTCTGCTCCACGCTTCGGGCGTTGTACCCTCTTGGATGACGGAGTTGAACCCTGAGTTGAGACTCTTGAGATCTCTCAAGACTGGAGCCCCGCCTGCTTTAAGGAGCTCTGTCGTTATTCCGTCATCCCCAGGTGCCATGTTGTTCTTTAGCTGATCGAGAGCCGCCCTAATCTCGCACTGGTTGACATCTGGGATGTCCTCGGTGTAGTGGCGCGTCAGTTCGGCTCGATGGTCATCCGCACTATGTTCCGCTTGCTTTGCCAACCGCGATGAGTATAGGTGCCCGTAAAAATCCTCGACTTCCTCGAGTATCTCGGACTTCGAAACTTTATTGTGAACAGTATATCTAATTTTAGAAGTTAGTAGGAGCCGCAAAAATTTTATAGCTTTAGGGGGCGGTAAATGTGTAAATCCAGCACTGCAGTATAATCCAGCACT
This sequence comes from Aporophyla lueneburgensis, assembly GCA_932294355.1. NCBI lineage: Eukaryota > Metazoa > Arthropoda > Insecta > Lepidoptera > Noctuidae > Aporophyla > Aporophyla lueneburgensis. Next base: position 11,130,835 of record OW028744.1, read on the forward strand.
GTAATAAAAAATACCGTATTCGAAACGCCTAGACACACACAGGCCCAACTAAATTACGACGCAACAAATCTTCCTAAACTTTTTATGAAGCAAATCAAGGTTTTCAGAAGCAAAGGGCTTAGAACCGATCTGGCATATCGACGCGTATTTCCATTCTGTACAAGGCCAAAACGCAACCATAGGAATCTGTTCGCGTATACTTTGTAATGCAATTTTGAAACTTGTGATTACAATGTATACACGAATTTTGCGTACTACTTGTATATAGTTTGTAACGTGTCTACGCGCACGTGCATCTTTCCAATTTATACAAGACCAGAATGCCACCATAGGAATTTGGTAGGACTTCTGATTGCCGGGCTTCGATTTAAAGGGTGTTAGGCGGGAGGAGGGGGGAGGTGTAGAGCCTCTCCTGTGAAGGAAAAGTTTCGAAACGCCCCCTTTTGAGTTTTTTTTTTTAATATTGTAACCTTAATTTCAACATCGATTTAAAGGTCGGAAGATGTGTGGGGTTGACAAATAAAATGAAGGGGAAGTAGCAACGCTCGACAGAACACTTCGCTGACATGGCACGTCAACAGAATCAAGGCGTTTCTACAGGAGGTCGCAGTTTCAACTTAACCTAACCTCCCCAAACCATGTCGTTTCTGACACTTGCCGGCCGCTCGTCTAGACCTACAGGATTAGTTTGCATGCGGAGTAGCACTGTATATTATGGAACAATTTAGTTACTTTGGCCACTAACAAGTATACACGAGTATTTGTGTACTAGTCTGGTATAGATTGGAAGACCTTGATTAATAAGTGATTTCCAACCTATACGCGACTAGTTTCACACCCTTGCGTTCTAGCCTTGTACAGAATGGAAATACGCCATATCGACTCGCCGCCATTTTGATTTTTTTTTTTCGAAATCTCGGCGCACGATGAAAGACAAACAAAAAATGTCAGTAACATGTCAATAATAATCAAGCTGGGAATGATTATTTGGATACAATCTGACGTCTACAGACACGTAATAAGTCTATTTTCAACCGACGAAAAAAAACGGAGGAGGTTCTCAATTCGACGCGTATTTTTTTTTTTTTTTTTTTTTATGTATGACCACGCTTAACTTTTTACATAGTGGTCCGATTGTGACAATTCTTCTTTTATTGGAAAGGGTATACTCCCAAGGTGGTCCCATATAATTTTGAAAAACAAAATCGAACCCGGTACGGTCGAAAAACAGGGGATGATTGATTGTTCACTCACTGATAGTTATTCATAACCACGCATAACTTTATACAGAGTAGTCCGATTTTGATAATTCTTTTTTTGTTGGATAGGGTATACCTTGCCAAGTATTATTAGTACATTAAAGTCACAAAAAATTATAAAATAAAAACTTTTTAACAAAAAATTAAACCGCCGAAAACACTGAAAAGCATAAAATAATAAACCTTAAAATTTTGAGTCGGCGCTGAAAAATCAATGAACAAAGATCACTCAAAGCGCCGACTCATAATTTTAAGGTTTATTATTTTATGATTTTCAGTGTTTTCGGCGGTTTAATTTTTTGTTAAAAAGTTTTTATTAATGATTGTCGTTGTACTCATGTCGATGTTTACCTTCAAATATCTCGGTAACGTGACACTTTCTGGTACCGTGTTACTTGCCATTTTTTGTTCGTTTAAGTGTCCTCTACCCATAATACCACTTTCAATGCGAGCCGCGATTTCGAAAAAAAATCAAAATGGCGGCGGATAGATATGCTAGCTAGCAAAAACAATGCTCAAATGAAATCAGTTTGTCTTACAGACAAAAATGTTCAGTGAGCCTGTGATCACAAATTACCTTCAAAGTCAAAGTCAAAGTCAAAGTATCTTTATTGTGGGCACATGTAAGTTACAGGTCTTAACAATATATTAAAGTATCAATATGTCCTGCCTTATAGGCATACAATAATTATGTAGGTAGATATGGCATAAAAAATTTGGAATTATTATAGATGGTAAGTTATTATACATGTAAAAGTACAGTGCAACTATCACATGGTCAATACTAATGCATGTCAAATACGGTGAATCTAATACATGGTCAATATTTATATATGTCAAAATACAGTGGAACTAATAAATGGTCAACAATTCAGGAAATCTTGGATCGTGTAGAATGCTTTATCAATTAAAAATGTTCGTAATTTATTTTTAAATATTGAAAGTTCCTTAGTGTCTAGAATGCTAATAGGTATTTTGTTGTATATTTTTGATGCAATGCCAAAGAAGCTTTTGCTAAATAGAGTCGTTTTATGTGGCACATTAGAAATTTTTAACATATGCCTTTTCGATTTAAGTTTATCAAATAGATTTTCATTTGTTTTTATAAATACAGCTACTTCATAAATGTAAATTGCAGGGAAGGTCAATATTTTTAATTCTTTGAAATATGGTTTACATGAATCTGGAACACAGATACCAACCATCGCACGTACACATCTTTTTTGCGCTTTGAACACTAAATCCCTGTTAGTTGCATTGCCCCAATAAATGACTGCATATCTCAGTGTCGCCGAAATATAAGCGTGGTATGTGGTCAAAAGAACTGATTGATCAACTATTTTTGATAATTTATATAAAGCATATGAGTACTGATTAACTTTATTGCATACTGTGTCTATGTGTGTTTGCCAAGACAAATCCTTATCAATCCAAAGCCCTAGAAATTTAACGCAGTTGACATGTTCAATTTTCGTCCCATTATGATTAATATTAAAGTTGTTGTTTATAGTTTTACGCCCAAAATTCACAAGTTTAGTTTTTTCTAAATTGATAATTAAATTATTATTCGTCAGCCAGTTAATTATATTGCAAAGAGTGGAATTTATCTCACTTTCAAAAGTATTAATATTTTGACCAGTAAATATAGCTGTGCTATCATCAGCGAAAAGGATCATTGGATGCTGTGAAACTTTAGGCAGATCATTTATGTAGGTCAAAAATAACGGAGGACCTAACACGCTACCTTGAGGCACTCCATATATTACTTTTTTGGGCATGGATTTATGTTTTTGTTCGGTATTATTTGAGATATTAATATTATTTATTTCAACTACCTGATATCTGTCATTTAGATAAGATTCCAGAAGTTTATGGACGTTACCCCTTATACCATAACTGTATAATTTATTTAAAAGTGTTCCATGGTGTACATAATCGAACGCTTTTGTCATATCCATAAACATTGCAGAGACAGGCAAACGCTTATCAATATTGGTATAAACTGTTTTTAAAAGGTCATAAATTGCTAAATTAATTGTCTTATTCTTTCTAAAGCCTTTTTGTTCTTTCGCAAATAGGTTGTACTTCTCAAAGTGAGTATTAATTGCAATATATATGACTTTTTCAAATATTTTAGAAAAAATTGGTATAAGTGCTATTGGTCTGTAACATGCCATGTCTTCCTTGTTATTTTTCTTAAAAAGTGGCTTCACTACGGATTTTTTAAGTTTAGTTGGAAACACACCATGCTCAATACATAAGTTAAATATATGACTGAGTACTGGGCTGATGATGGGCGCAACTTCCTTTATTGAGGATGTTGTAATGTCATCATATCCAGCACTTCTAGTGTTTTTAAGTGTTTTAATTATAATATTAATGTCATAAGGTGTTACAGGGTTTAGAAACAAAGATTTATATGTACTATTAGTCAATGTCAAATTATTATTGAAAGATGTCAAATTCATACAGTTACCTTCTAAAATAAGTACAGCTATTCTTAGTGGCAGACATACAATTGGTGGTTGTGACCTTCTGCAAACTTCTTTACAAAGAACTTGATTACTGCACTGTCTTGATTACTAGCAAAGACCAGTAAAAATTGTTTAATTAGCTGGTTGAATGCCGCAAAGACAGAATCAATTAAAAGCCATTGATCCATGTTCTGGCATACAAAGGATTAAACAACTCAGATCTAGATTTGATAAAGAAAGTGGTGTTCTGGACTTAGGATAAATGTGAATATATTATTGGCGCCCGTAGAGGGCCTCAATATTTATACATTCACAATTGGTGCCCTAATCACAAAACGAATATATACGCTATAATATACGTAGATAAAGAATGTTATTTTATGACATTTCTTTTTTATATTTACAATCGGTATGATAAAATTACTACACTTTTAATAGGGTCACAATAAGGAAAACAGTAGTGCTATTTCTAAAATGTATTAAATACAACAACTTTATTAACCATTTCTTACCTATACCAATAAACAGAATTTTATTTCTTAGCTTCAACTGGAACTTCCGTTTTAAAACCTAATTTGTTCCAATCTTCTTTAGCCATAAGGTTATTTTCCATCCTGCAGCCTAGGTATTCTTTAGCTTCTTCTCGGCACATGGTATTATTACCATTCTCGTTTAGTAAGCACTTCATGTATTTTCTCATGCTCTCCTTACAAACTCCATCGTGATCCAAAGGAAAGCTGCCCTTATCAGGTGGAGTCGGTATAAACTGTTTTTGTCCAAAAGTCATAGTCGACATTTTTAAGTATTACTTACAGCAAAACCCTTATTTGATAACAATAGTATGGAAGAAAGTACAGGGGACTTTCTAGATTATAGAAATTAGCTTTTCGCTTTAATCACGATATATTTATTTTCTAAATTACCTACTTCAGATACAGCTAGTATTGACAGATTGACACTTGCAGCTGACAGGCGACAGCAGCTAGTTAAAGAGATGAGGCGTATATACTAGAATAGATACAGGGAATAGGTATTTAAAGAGACTAGGTTGCACCTATTCCAACTTTTAAAATAATAGATCCACCTAAGGTTGAACTTTTAATCCTATTCACTAACTTGACAGTTCAATGCAAAATAATGATACCATTCTAAAACGAATAGTGTCGGGATAGTGAACGATTTTGCATAAAGAATGAATGATAAAAATGGTTTAAATTAAATAAAACTTTAAAAAATCGTTTTTAGGTGTGGATTAAAAGAATAATTAATAATTTTTAATAACAATTATTTCCTTTTTTTATTTTCTTCTGATAGAAACGAAACTAAATATAAAAATCATGTCATTTTGCTTATTTTTTTACTATAGTCATTTTATTTCCACTGACAGCCATAGACTACTTAAATATCGATATAGTACACATCTTGTTTTAAGACAAGTTATTAAATTTAAATTACAAAGTTTGCATGTAAGTACATTATTTCAAATTCATTCAATTTCATTCATTCTTGCACCACCTCACTATCTTTTTTTTGTCAAAACCTGGTATCCCTCCAATTGTCAAGTTAGTGAATAGGATTAAAAGTTCAACCCTACGCAGTACACAGCACCCGCGCCGCGGTCGGCGCCAATCGAAGTACCGACTACGCGGCGAAGCGAGATAGCAGCATAGTCATAGCTCATTCATGTTTGACAAAATCATTCGTGTGTCAGTCACTTGAATTTGAACCTTAATTCAATGGCATAAAAGTAACATAACACGCACTGTGTTGTGCTAGAATATATACTGTCCTTTTTTAACTACACTATTCCGCAGTCCTTCCATCCTTGTCTGTCGTACTAGTCTCGAGACTCGATACTAGTCCGGAATAGGAATATTTTATAGAATAGGTACTTTGACAATACTCGATACTAATGAAGACTATGATGATGCAGTCTAGTATCAAGTACGGACTCATGCGAATGTGATCTCGCTTGACTCGACGTCGCAAACACGTACTATCGGACTTATTTAGTGATCGGTTTTTGTAACGAAATTTTGATAAATCATTAAGAACTTAGATCTATTTTTATTGTGACATTACTTAATTTGTTTATTGGAACGAAGTTCCTTATGGCGCGTTGCGAACGGGGGCTAGACGGAAGTAAGAGAAAAAGTTGTAACGACACTTTTTAACCGACTTAAAAAAAAGGAGGAGGTTTCTCAATTCGACTGTATATATATTTTGTTTTGGAACGTAGGAGAGGGAGAGAGAGAGAGAGAGAGAGAGAGCGAGAGAAGGAGAGAGAGAGAGGGAGAGAGAGAGAGATAATATTTTTGTTGAGTGTATACAGGTTTTTTGTACATAATAAATAATTTAAAAAAAACAATTATGAATCCTGGAAAGGAACTTCGTTCCATCAGGGTGTCCTCCTCTCAAGTTTTGTTTTAAAAAATGGCTCCCAAAAAAAGAAGTGTCGCTTGTGATCATTTTGCGGACAAAGGCCAACATGTATTAATTTTACGTTGATAGTCCTAAGCCTGCGTAAATTATGAAGGTACAATTTATTACTACTGACGTACATATCTACACGTATCGGTGGTACCCAAAGACTAAGCATCTATAAAGTATGCGTATATCATGGACTAGGTGGACTAGGTGGAATAGGTATTTGGATCTAGTATTTGTACGGACTTGGACTAGGTGCACCTAGTACAAAATTTACCTAGTACGACTCATCTCTATAAGATAACAAAACCGCTCCATTCCGAATAACGCTTTATTTGATTTAGGTTTGTACCTCAAGGCAGGTGCAGTGGCAAAATTCAAGTAAACGGAAAGGTGCTTTTTATCACGCAATACAGCCTAATGTCACACTCAAGCCTTCCACAATTATAAAATATCCAAGCAGGCGATAAAATCCGGGTCAGAGACACATTGCTCTGTGAATGTGGGTTGGACGAAGGAACTTCAGAGCGCATCTATTTAAAATTAAAGATCCCTTTTGCAACGAGCTTGGCAACCAACATTCCATCTCTACTAATATATTCTTCCGCAAAGCTCTTTGAGGCTTTGATCTAAATATGATTAACGTGTTAAAGTGTTTGTAAAAACCTACATATAAAAACAAAATCTTAATCATCTTATGTTATTTACCCATTTATTGAGCTTCGCTAAACTGACGAAAGACGACCAATTTTTAACAAAAGCGACAAGCGCCGCGTTCGTTATTACGCTCACATCAATCTGAGCGTGCTAACATCCGTTCCAAATTGGCCTGAGCGTGATAACGCTGTCCCGTGAATCGTCATAGATAACGTCAGGACAGGCACCATCTTGCGATAACGTCTCCCTTACAGTGTTTCCACAATGAGGCGAAATTCCCCTTTTAAGGGGTAATCAGGGTCCAGAGGGGTAGAAAAAGGGGTAATACTATAAAAGGGGAATTTGTAGAAAATCATATATTAAACCTCACCTGAAATGTTGCATAATGAGGGTTTTTGCGTATGAGAAATCCACTAGATGTCAAGACGTAGGCTTGTGGTCTATCTGCTACGTGATTGGTGAATTTTGACATATCTGACAATTTCATGTCGAAAAAAACCAATCATGCTTTTTTTTTCTTTTAGTTACTACACTAGTGCCAAAACTACAGCAAAATAAATTTTGAGGGGAAAAAAGTCCTGAGAAGGGGAAATCGGAATTGAGGCATGGGGAAAGGAAAGCATTATAGTGGAAACACTGCTCCCTTACCCTAAACTGATATCACTGTGAGCGCTGTCAAAAATGACAGTTGCGCTGTTTTGTTTTAGCTCGCGTCATATCTAAAACTAACTTGGACTTATAAGAAATTGTGCCGTTTATTATAATTTTTCCGTATTGTGATAGTTGAGAACTGTCACAGTTCTCAACTGTCATTATCGTGATATCCAAATCGGAACGCCAATTTATTGATCTGAGTGACGTGAGCAGGAATCCGCTGGATGCCGGAAGCACAAAACCGGTCGAAGTGACGGAGCTTGGGCATATGGGGAGATTCGTCTCAACTGCCCCAGCGCCACCGCAAGCGGCCCGCTCGAGTGCTAAACACAACATTTTGACTGCGTTGTTTCGGCATCAAAACATAAATAAAAAATATCAACCATATACATTCTGAAGCGTCTTTACCTCAGCTTTCGAATGGTATTATTTATTTTCATGATTTTTTTTTTACATAACCTCGAAAAATGTAAATTAAAATTGAAACGTTTTTTCGACTTGATCTTCAATTTTCTAATTTTTTTGGACCACACAGATCGAAAAATCAGGTATTTTTACTTCGATATAGATTATAAAAAAATAGGTGTTTTTCGTTTTTTGTGAATAATTAAATGCGAAGCAAAACGATATTCGCACGCCGCGCGCGCCAGCCGGGAGTACCGACGCCGCCGCACGCGTCGGCTGTCGGTCTTTCTGACTTCCTGAATAACAACAATAATTAGAAAATTTGACGGGCTGTAAATAAAATTAGTTTTTTAGTAAGATTGTGACTTGATCGAAAAATTTTTTGTTACATTTTTCGCGTTCTTTCGTAATCGTAAGTGATTCAATTTTACATTGGATACAAATCATCGCATCTTTCGGTATTATTGAAAAAGCATCTTGCAGGAATTGTGGACATTTGACAAGACCTTTGTTTACAAAGTGATTATCTTTCATCAAAGGGTTACAGCATCGTGATTCAATCGAATTAATGTATTAGCTCACTGTAATGACCACACAAACAAAAACTTAAAATGATTCAGATTGTTGGTAATGTGATGAATATTATTACCTGCAGGACTTGAAGAAACAACTTAATTATGATAAATCTGTGTATTGTATATCTGAATTTTAAAGTCAAAAGTTCGCTTTGTGGCATGCGGCGGCAGCGGCGTCGTCGGTACTCCCGGCTGCCGCGCACGGCGTGGGAATATCGTTTCGCTTCGCATTAAATTATTCACAAAAAACGAAAAACACCTATTTTTTTATAATCTATATCGAAGTAAAAACACCTGATCTTTCGATCTGTGTGGTCCAAAAAAATTAGAAAATTGAAGATCATGCCGAAAACACGTTTTCAATTTTAATTTACATTTTTCGAGGTTATGTAAAAAAAAATCATGAAAATAAATAATACCATTCGAAAGCTGAGGTAAAGACGCTTCAGAATGTATATGGTTGATATTTTTTTATTTATGTTTTGATGCCGAAACAACGCAGTCAAAATGTTGTGTTTAGCACTCGAGCGGGCCGCTTGCGATGGCGATGGGGCAGTTGCAGGGTTGGATTTAGGGACGTTGAAAAAGATAGCATAAAAAATTTAAAAGGATAGTATTTATAAAAAAATATAGTACACTTTCATTATTTTTAATTTAACATAATAGTCATTAAACTCAACACCAATTAAGTTAAAATTTACTCCTCTTCTAAGTTTATTAGTTCTTAAATAATTACTGTTAGTTCTATTTTCATCTTTGGCATTTAACCTCATCAACATATCCCCAATACGAATAAAATCAGTATACTTTTGCTACCGCTTTTGATACCGTCACAAGACAATAAAATATCGTCTATGGATTGTATTGCCAGTTTGTTTCGTATCTTAGTCTTGGTAAGGTTCACTGTTTTTGTTTCTGTTTTTCTACCATATCGCCTCTACTCAGACGTTTTTTCTTGGGGTGGATACTCCAGAGTCCAGGTCTATCGTCATTTTCATGACTATCACTGCCACTTTCCATACCTAATTAAAATACTAAAATTATTTTACAAAAAAATACGGAAGCGATTGTTACCACTTTGATTAAATTTCGAATGAAGGAAGGAAGGAACGAGATAAGGAATCTTCGGCCATCGACACAGAAAACATCGCAAGAGCAGAATTCGTTCGGATACACACACGGTCGAAATATTCATAATTATGACGTAAAACTAAGCATGCGGAAGCAAACTTTAAATTATAGTATTTTAGCGTACTATCCCTAGATGTGGATAGTATATAGTACAAAGGTCGAAATTATAGTATAAATACTATAATTATAGTACAAAATCCAACCCTGGGCAGTTGAGACGAATCTCCCCATATGCTCAGCTGTGGACGTCTTTCTGCTGAAATGATGAGCGCCGCGAGCGATATTTTCTAATTCGGAAGGCAGCCAGGGTATCTGTAATCACTGTTGTGTCAGTGTCAAACTGTCAATTCTATTGTCTGTCAAAATAAAATGTGCATTACACGTGCTGAGGCTGTATTATTTACAAATAAATTAAAGATATAATTGCTGTGTAAAATGTCTCGTCTTATAGTAAAGAATTTACCAAATAAGGTCTGTATACGTTTAGAATGTTTCAAACAGTATTTATGGGGCCCCTATGCATGTTTACACTTTAGTTATTTTTATATTTTATTGAGGCACCGACTTGCTTAGATTTCATTACGTTAACAGCTTATTATTTGGCCATGGGAAGACAACTAACCTAACAGGCTGATTTTTCATTATTGTGGTACAATCATAATTGATAATATTAGCGGTTATTTCTCTTTCAGGTAACTGTTGAAAAACTAAAAGATGTATTTGGAGAAAAGGGTGAAGTAACTGATGTACAGTTAAAATACACTAAAGATGGAAAGTTCAGAAACTTTGGCTTCATCGGGTACAGGACAGAGGAACAGGCCACACAAGCGAGGGAGTATTTTGATGGCACTTGCATAAATTCTATGCAAATACAAGTGGAAACATGTGCAAATTTGGGAGATGAGAAGAAACCTAAAGCATGGAGCAAATATGCACCAGATAGTACTGCTTACAAGAAGCTTCATAAAGATGAAATAGAAGAGAAAAGAAAATCTGAAAAGAAAGAGAAGAAAATTGAGAAAAATAAAAATAAAATTAAGGACCTGCTTAAAAAGGTAACTATTTGTAAACATTTAATTATTTTCAATAATTTTTCACAGTACTTATCAAGACTATGATTTTCACGTCTTATTTCAGCATAAAGATGATCCGCTATTCGCAGAGTTCATTGAAGCCCATGTTAATGATAACACAACCTGGATTAAAGACGCTCTAGAGTCGGCATCTAAAAGTGATGATGATGAAGAATTAACAAAGGAAGACCAAAATGAAAACCTAGATAAAGATCCTCCTTTGGAAAAAGATCAGAATACTGAGAAAGAAAAAGTAGTCAAAGTAAAGAAGAATAAAGATAAAAAAGTAGCTAACAAACCTATCAGTGATTTAGAGGTAAGTTATTATAACAAAAAATGAAAATAACACAACATCAAACAAGCATCATTAGAAGTAATTCTTTTGTACCTGTAGGTATATCAATGAAATAGGTAATAAGCATACATATTGATACCGGAAATTTCAATTGTCGTAAAGGACAAAACACGAGTTTTCAGTAGAGCCAAAAAACAAAAAAAAATATTGTTTTTGACTTATATCTTTTTCAAACAAAGTACTATATTCATGATGTCAAAAGAAACCCTCACTATTTTTTCGTGTTCTATCCATAAAAATGAATAAAATAAACCAAACATAATTATTGACGAAAATGAGAGTCCTTTACAGCCCAAAAAAAATTAACTGAAGTACTTTACAGCCACGAAAAATTGGTTATGATAAAGTCAGATGTGTCGTAAAGGACTGATCTTGATTATCATTGGATAGTACAGGTCAATTCAACCAGAGACTAAGGGGGTAAAAGGAACAAAAAACCTAAAGTTTTGAATAGAAATACCTACAATATGTAGTAAAAACAAGTGAAATTAAAATATTTTTTATTTATTATTCAAATATTTAGTAAAAAAGTAGTAAAAATATTATTCTAATAGGAATTCAAAATTTAAACAAAATGTTTTGCGCTATTACATTATATTTATAATTTTATTGTGTTGTGATGGAAGGTTTTGTTACCAATTTGGACATTTTCCTGTTTGTGGCAAACACCAGTTTTTTTTAACAACCTCAAATGTTATTTGAAGTTTTTGCGAATAAAGTTGATTTGCCAAAAATTATAAGAACTAATTGAAACAATTCTGTCGGACTCATGTGTGCTCGTTGAGGAACAAATGGATCTCGCGTAATCGCACGAGACGTACATTCATCAAAAAGTATGGGACATAGCTGCAAAAGGACATAAAATGGCCTGAGGTCGTAAGGGAAAACATAACCCCTTCTATGGTGTTAGTAGAACAGCAACCATGTTCCAGTTCTGACTTCGCTATAAATGAGGGTGCATCAACATCCTGTGGACCGGAAACGTGCAGTGTTGGAACATCAACATCAGTTGTGAGTCCAAGAAAACCATTTGTGAAGCTAAGCCCGCTACAGAAGAGTGGAAGAGCTCCTAACGTACAGAACTGAAAGTCATGCTCATGCAACTGGTTTAAAAGCACAAAATAAGAATGTAGCAGATATCATTAAACTAGTCTCGGAGCATCCCGAAGAAGCTACAAAGATAAAGGAATTGTTAAAGGCATAGAAAACTATGCCCATATATTCTGCTGATAAAGCTTTAGGTATTTTGACCTCATTGAAGCTTTCGAAATGGCAATATATAACATTAATATATTGTGCAAAAGAAGAAGGAATACCATTGTATCCTTCTTATACAGCTATCCTTGAAGCGAAGAAGAACTGCTATCCGCCAAAAGATGCCATAGAAGTCACGGAAAGAGGGGTTAAAGTAAAACTTCAAGCTATTTTGAACAATACTGTGGCTAGACTTGGAATATTTTTTCGTGTAGAATCTTCACTGCATGGCAAAGAATGTATACTTATATTCAAGTGGGGTTTTGATGGTGCTTCAGGGCAAAGTTTGTATGTTTGTATGTTTAGCAAACTTTGGCAGAGGATGACGATTCTAGCATTTTTATATGTTCGTTTGAGCCCCTGCGCTTAGTTTGTGGCGAAGAAGTGATATGGGAGAATCCAGAGCCATCTTTCACAATGTTCTGCAGACCATTATATTTTAAGTTTTCAAAAGAAAACAGGTTGAACATAGTTGAAGAACAGGCTACGATTAGAAACGAGATTGAAGACCTGCAGCCTTCTATTATGGGAGGCCATTCTGTTAAGCACTCGATGCCTACGACCATGACTGATGGCAAAATCACTTCCCATCTATCAAATACCTCATCTCCGACTTGTGATATATGTAAAGCAACTCCTACGGAAATGAATAAGTTAGACGTCTTTGTGTTTTTTGTGTTTGGGAAATCATCAAATGACGTCTCCCGCTCTGGGCGGAGCGGAAGGGCGTGTCATTATAACTCAGCCATAGTCACGGTGATTAACAAATGAGGTACTTAGTAACATCAGTTTTTAGTCACTTGTTAATCAGCGTGATTATGATTGATTATGCAATTTTGTAAAAAAAAAAGTATTTGATCAATATCGTATTTAATTATTCTCATTAAAAAAGTCATTAATAGGCTATTAACTAACGACAGTACAAGTAAATCGATGCTCAACTTCGTTTGACCATGTCAAAGATTTGAAAAATCACGCATCGAAAATTCAAAAATTTGGTACGCGCGAAGCGGCACTGAAAGGTATATGAATTTGATGTCACCTTGATCGCCGTGTATGGTACAATACCTGTTGTGAGCATCAGCCCTTCAGTTCCATTCAGTTTCAAATAAATTAACTTTAAGTGTTTTCACCCATACAAAAAAAACTTAAAACTTTTTGTTCTCACGCGTGGAGGTTCCATACGTTAATATTACATAAAGGTATGTATACCAGACACATTGCAAACGTCCTTTACGCCCTAATTACGTAAGTTAAAACAAAGCATAGATTTGGTCGTAAGGGTTAAGACTTTATCTTTATTATGTGGTTAAGAATGTCGTATAAAAAGTTTAATGCAAAAATGAGGATTACGACCTCTTAAATAATTAAAACATGACTTTACGCTCCCCTATTGAAAATTATTTTTACGATACATCCCAAATAGTATAAAAAATCGCGCTAGAGCTGTTAGAAAGCCAGGTCGTAAGGAGCTTTTTTTTAAAGATAGAATTTTTTTTAAATATACCAATCGATAGAGCTTGCGACGCTGATTCCAAATATATATATAACTCATTTTCGGCAAAATGTCCTTTACGACAATTGAAATTTCCGGTATCGATATGTTATATGTATGTTATGGGGTTGGAACTCCTAATCTTAAAGCAATTCAACCAATAAAACCCAGTAGTGAATGAGAACACCCATGAATGATGAATATTTTCTATTTATTCCAGTACATGAAATTACTAATGAGGAAAGTAGGCGATCCTCCAAGTGAAAACATAACCGAAGAAAAAAGTGAAATTGTAGAAGAGGAACAACAGCCAAAGAAAATCAGAAACAGACCCTTGTTCCATGTTAAAGTGAGTGTTTTTTTTATTTTTTATCAAAACAAAAGCCGAATTAAGGGTGGAAACTTGGGCACGCCACTATTGCGGCGGTAAGTCCCCTCTTTGAGGAGTGGATAGAGAGGCGCCACGGCGTCCTCACCTTCCGCCTGACGCAGGTTCTCACCGGGCATGGGTGCTTCGGTGGGTTCCTGTTCAGGATAAAGCGGGAGGATACGTCCGGGTGTTTCCATTGCGAGGATCGTCTGGAGGACACGGTGGAGCATACGGTGGAGGTATGCCCTGCCTGGGCGGAGCACCGCCGTGTCCTCGTGGAGGCGATCGGCGGCGGCGACCTCTCGCGTCCGGCCCTGGTGCGAGCCATGGTACGGAGCGAGAGGGAATGGGAAGCCGTCACCTCCTTCTGCGAAGCAGTGATGCTCGCGAAGGAGGAGGCGGGGCGCGTGAGGGAGTGGCAGTCTCTGCGCCCTCATGCCCCTAGCCGCCGCAGGAGGAGACGCCCCGGGCGTCGGGAGTCAATTGCGGACTCCCGGCCACCGTAGGCGCGAGCTTGCGGGTGGCGAGCAATGGGTGGCTCGCCGCCCGGTAAGGACCAGGCTCGGGTCGACGGCGCGCAGTGTTCCACGCGCGCCTCAAAGAGATGTCAGCAGCAGTGTAGGGGTCTACTAGGACCGATGCCTGCCGGGGTCGCGTGATTGTTCGAAAGAGATACCGTGACCCTGGCACATGGGCAACTGATGGAACACGGGTGGGTTTTAGTCAGTAAAAGTCTGACACGCCCTCCCGCTCCGCCCAGAGCGGGAGAAGTCATTTGATGATTTCCCATCCTGAAAAAAAAAAAAAAAAAAAGGGTGGAAACTCATAATGTGATCAGTTACTGACTATTGTGGTATACAGGTTGTTTGGCGCATGGACCGACACAATTTTTTCAGGGATTTGGGAGGTCATTAGCTAGGTTCTACCCATACACCCTTTGTCCCAAATGTCACGGTTGGTTACATATGTTTTTTTTTTTTATGGAAAAAATGCCCAAAATGTTTCCTTTAATTCGAAATAACTTTTTTGTTTGTGGGTGTAGTCGCACAAAACAGATTTTGTTGCATTCTCCAAAGTCTTTTAAATCTAAAAACATCTTTGTTTTATACAACTGGTTTCAAAAAAAATCCTTACAAGCTTCCAAAGTTATTTTTTTTATTTAATTAATGAAATTTTACAACTTCTAAATTAATTATAAAAAAAAACTGGTAAACCAATTCTTTTGCACGTCCCCAAAAATCCAAAAAAATTCAAAGGAGTCTGGGGACCGTGCGGGCCACGGAATAGACGTGCAAAAGAATTGGTTTACCAGACAGAAGTGCCCTCTAGGGAAGTTGTGATTGAACGAATAACCGGCGCGTTCCAAACTATGAAAGAAGAAATGCGACTACGTACAACGACAGTTGAAATAAGAAACAGATGTCGTGCATGCATACGAAATGGGGGAGGTCAATTTGAACAAGATTTATAACTTTTTTTTTAACTAGCCTATTCTGTTCTGACTGCTGGGCAAAAGCCTCCCCTATTACTTTCCACCTCTCCCGGTGTTTTGCCTCCTTTTTTATAACCTTTAGTTTAATAAAAACAAAATAACCTTAAAAAGTATTTTCTTAACCCTGACTCTCCTAACTAGTATTTTGACTACATAATGAATAATTTCTATGACATGTAGCATACCGTTAGAGAGGGTATCAACTAAAGAACTTTTTAAAATAAAGCTAAGTTCAAAATGGCTTTTAGTTTTTTTTAATAATTAATTTAGAAGTTGTAAAATTTCATTAATTAAATAAAAAAATTAACTTTGGAAGCTTGTAAGGAATTTTCTTGAAACCAGTTGTATAAAACAAAGATGTTTTTAGATTTAAAAGACTTTGGAGAATGCAACAAAATTTGTTTTGTGCCACTACACCCACAAACAAAAAAGTTATTTCGAACTAAAGGAAACATTTTGGGCATTCTTTTCATTAAAAAAAAAAATCGTATGTAACCAACCGTGACATTTGGGACAAAGGTTGTATAGGTAGAACCTAGCTAATGACCTCCCAAATCCCTGAAAAAATTGTGTCGGTCCATGCGCCAAACACCCTGTATACCTCCTTACGCAAAATACGCGCTCAGACATGGAGTTGCAGACAGCCCATTCTACCTATATGGAATACCTTCAAAAGTATGTACGTATGTCTTCTCATCTTTTGAAAAGTTTTTGTCTGCCATTCATTACTGTCTAATAGTGCAGAGAGTATGCGTAGAATATTAGCTTCGTGACCTAATCTTACCAACACCCTTTTACTACTGGAATTCCTGACATACTGCAGTTTAACATCTGCACTTGGTTCACATCCCAACCAGACATACTCAGCGCACAGCACAGCTAAAGTGTGGAACTCTGCCAGTGACTTTTTTCCATTTCCAAGTTTAACCCGTCCGCCTTCAAAGCAAGAGTGAACAGGCATCTTCTTGGCACTACATCCGTTCCATCATAGACATTGTCAATGGTTTTCCATGAAGATTAAAGTCAGGAGCAGGCTCATTCTCTTAACAAAAAATATAGAACCTGGATGCCCGAGCTTCGCTCGGTATTTTTTATTTTTTGGTAAACTGTGTTTCTTAGAAATTATATTTAAATACAAAATACATTTTGTTATTTTTCTTCCAATAAAAAATACATAAGTTTATGTTTAAGTTCATTATTATCGATAAAGTTGATTATTTAAAGCACAAATAAAATGACATTTTATAAAAATGAATCCTAGCTAGATCGATTCATCGCCCCCGAAACCCCCTGTATACTAAATTTCATGAAAATCGTTGGAGCCGTGTCCGAGATTCAGATTATATATAAGGTAATCATACACGAAATATTTTAAGAGGCACACCTGTAGGTAGGTCCTGTAGGTTTTAAATGAATTTTTGTTTTCAAAATGTAATATTTATAAATAATTTGACGCACATGAGAAATACTGGCTCCTTCTTATTTTATACGGCCCAAGACACCGCGGCCATGCTCGTGCCGTCCGGTCGCCGCCCTCACAGTGTCAGGCGGGCCATTCATAGAATTTGGAGTAAAGGTTTTATGCAAAACGTCTCAAGCAGTTTTAAAATTATAATAATTACGAAAATTCAAAAACGCTTCGATAGAAATGTTCTTTTTGCTTGTATAGCTTCTTTACCACCTACAGGTGTACCTCTTAAAATATTTCGTGTATGAATAGATACCCCTTATATATATATACAAGAATTGCTCGTTTAAAGACATAAGATATATTAAAGTAGTATTGAATAGTGGCAAACATGGATTGCATAGTACTCTACAATAATTTATGAATTATACAATAATCTATACTAATATTATAAAGCTGAAGAGTTTGTTTGTTTGATTGAAAGCGCTAATCTCAGGAACTGCTGGTCCGAATTGAAAAATTCTTTTTGTATTGGGTAGCCTATTTATCGAGAGAGGCTATAGGCTATATAACATCACGCTACAACTAAGAGGAGCGGAGCAGTAATGAAAAATGTTGCAAAAACGGGGGAAATTTATTCCTTTTGAGAGTTTCCGTTGCGTGCGCTGCGTAAACGGTTAAAGTAACGCAAAAATCATGTAAACGGAGTTTTTCCTTTTAAAAAGTTCTAAAAAAAAGTCCGCGAGAGCATATGTCTATCTTTTAAAGTTGACTCACTATAACTCAAAAGGAGCGAGCAGCAACGAAAAATGGACGAAAACTAGCAGGCAAATCGATGCGACGGGAAAGGTCAGGAGAGCAAAAATTTGACGCGAACGAAGTCGTGGGCAGATGCTAGTAACTTATAATTACTATTTTATTGTTTGTTTCAGGTATTATTCTTCTAATCCCATAAATCATCATACAACAATTATACATATGTTTTCTGTTTCAGATAATGGGTCTTCCATACAAATGTAAGAAGAAGGATATAAAAGAGTTCTTCAGGCCGTTAGTTCCATTTTCAATAAGACTTCCCTTCGGAAAAGGAAAAAAAGTCACTGGCTTCTGCTATGTTGGATTTAGAACTGAGAAAGAGCTGAAAAAGGCATTAGGGAAAGACAAACTATTTTTAGGTATGCTTGAATAACTTTAAGTACATGCCTAAGGTCACTATAGACCAACCAGCCTTACCTGAAGGCCAATTCTCGTAATTAATAACGTAAAAAATCTAGTCGCAGTCTCACCTCGGCGACAAAAACTTGTTGCAAACTCGATGTATTTTTTCATAGATTGATATTGAGATCATACTGTCAACCCAGTGGCGTAGCAAAAGGGGGGCGGCGGGGGCGGGCCGCACCGGGGTCACCTTTTTTGGGGTGACACCACGGAATAAAGAAAACTAGAGGAAATGCCCCTCAAATATCGCGCGCGTGTCAACATTAAGCGCAGATGCGCAACATTTAGCTTATTCGCCGTCAGATACTTGTCGCGATTGGATGTCTCAGAAATACGCGAAATATTACAAATTATGCCTTGTTGTGCGGTTTTGACCTGCAAAAACGAAAGCAGAAAAAAAATGTATCTTGTAGAGGTGTATCGTATCATTGGTAAGTGCTAAACTTTGTTAATTTTTAATAAAATTGATTTTAATTACAATACCACCATGTTATGACTTCAATGCAAACTATAAACAACCTTATGTTCATTGATACAAAGTCTAAATGCACTTGGTCGTCATCTGGACAATCACAAACTAAATTCTAGTAACTTCGACGCTACTCGATTAGGGATGGGACACATCCGTAAAGTAGGTCGGTATCGATAGTTTTGTCTGATTTTAGTAAGGAATCAATAGCTCTCATAGCTGGTTAAATAATAAGACAGTTGATAACATAAATGTGATATTTGCGTTAGTGCTTTAGTAACAGAAAACAAATCAATAATTACATAGATTTATTATAGGTAAGGCTAGGGCGGGTTATTATGCCCATCAGAATCTGTGATTAAGTTATGTCAGACATCCTAAATATTTTTATAAGACGGTCATATATTTAATAAAGATTATATCATGGCTGAAATAATGCACCAGTTTATTGGGTCATCAGTATTCCAAAACATAAGCTATAACCAATTAGAGGATTTTCCTACGTCTAATCATATTACTGTCTTAATGAAAGCTATCACGGCAAAATATATTAATATTCGAGTATCAAAATGGCAAATATTAAATAAATATGTATTATTTCAAGGTCAGTAAATATTTTTAGCACCATCTGTTATCGTTTCATTTATCGTTAGCTTCTGGCAGCAGCTTCGCCCGCGTACTTAATTTTATGAAAATAATATTACCCCCCTACATACAAACATACAAATATCTCTTTAACATTGATATTTTAACGATAATCAACCTTTTTGGTTATTAAGCATTTGTATGATGTTAACAAATTACTACATTGCTCACCCGAATAAATTACGTAACATCAATATTAATATATCGATATATGTCTACATCTCTAACTTTTTTTTTTGTACTCACCACAAGAGATTACAAGTGCATATGAATATGACATCTATTTCAAAGGAGCTAGCGTTCTGAACAGTTACAGCGCCATCTAGCGTTGAGTTGCTGAACTCGTTGTAAACTTGTCTGTTTAAAGTTTTTAGACGAAAAACGTCTTTATTGTTTGTGTCATGTCAAATAATAACAACTTTCATTCGTTGCAATAAGACACAATTTTTGAAAGCAATAAGAAGATGATTTGTAAAAGTTGCGTTTGTAATTTGTAGCCAATCATATCACTGTTTTTTATGTGTGTAATGGAGAATTTGATATGCAAATGTGTGAGTTTGGCGACACTGGTTCCCGTGCTTAGCCAGCGTAGGGGCACTTCTCTGTATTCTTTGTTCTGTGGGTGACACCCCCCCGGTCTCTCAACTTTAAGAACAATGTAGAAACAAAAAATAAATAAACCGCTAGCACAAAAATTTCTTTTTCGGGGATTCCTCCACTAGCATTAGCTCAGCTCTATGTATAATTCGGGGATTCCCGCAAAAGAGCCTGACGCTGTCGTGGGGGATTCCCCGTCCCATACTCGCGATCTTTGACGTCTCAGTTCAGTTGCAACATTTCTCATTTGTTTCGTGAAGGAAGTGTGTTATGTTTGGTTGGCGTGAATTGTTGAACGTGTATTATTATATAGTGATAGATAATAAAAAGAAAAAACAATATTTTAGAAACTTAAATGCTGTTTTGTGAAGATTAAAAAGATTGATTGACTCATATCGAATATTTTACAGGTAAGATAATTTTATAATTACATTAATTTCCTAGTACTTCTTCATTTCTTCACGTGAGTGTCGTAAAAGGCGACTAAGGGACTTACTAGAGAATGGGCAGCAGCGTTCTCTATGCATTTTACCACCATACTGCGATCGCCAACCCGCCTGCCAAGCGTGGCGATTATGGCAAAGCCCCCCAAATTGGGGGAGGCCTAAGTCCAACAGTGGACGTCTTACGGCTGAAATGATGTCCTAGTACTTCTATGGACGAAACTTATAGGGTTATGCAAAAATGGCTAGTCATATCAGTCATTTTTGCGTGAGTACGTATGGAGTGCCAGCACTATAAAGTCAACCTAGGGGGCTAGCATGCTAATTTTTACGTCGGATTATGTGGTCACACAACTATCAGTTCCCATACGTTTTTGACGTTTGTGTTACTATAAAACCCTGGATAAAATTTGCATGCTAGCTACACTGGGCATGCTTTGCTTTTGGCGAATACTGAAGAACTGAAATTAGCTACATCTACATTTACTGATTTTTATGATGAGGTCTCAGAAACCGAATTCATCATCATCATCATTTCAGCCGTAAGACGTCCACTGCTGGACTTAGGCCTCCCCCAATTTGGGGGGCTTTGCCATAATCGCCACGCTTGGCAGGCTGGTTGGCGATCGCAGTATGGTGGTAGAATAAAGAAGAAAGAAGAAACCGAATTACTTTTGGAGATACCAAGACTGCGAAGATACTTAAAAGCCGCTAATGTTACGGTTACTGATTGGGTGTCTCTAGATTTTTTAAAGTTTATTGTAGAATGGCATTTTACAGAATCTCTTCCAAATCTTATGATTGCACTGAAATTGTTCATGACGGTTTGCGTGTCCGTAGCTTCATGTGAGAGGAGTTTCAGTAAATTAAAAATAATAAAAAACGATTTGCGGGCAACAATAACCCAATCGCGGCTTAGCAATCTTGGTATATTAGCCATCGAACACGAGGCAATACAAAATATAAATTTCGATGAAGTTATTGCTGAGTTTGCAGCTGTCAAAGCTATAAAGAAGAAATTTTAATTGTATAACAATTCCTTTTCTGTCTTAGTTATTATTGTGTTTTGTTATTTCTTCAATATTATAAATAATAAATGATCCATGTCCTTTATCATATAAAATTTATTGCTTTTTACTTTCGATGGGGTGACACCACCAACTTCCGCACCGGGTGCCACCCAAGGTAGCTACGCCACTGTGTCAACCTTCTTAAAATTACGAGAATTGCCCCTTTGGTGTCCTCATAGAAATTAACTGTCGCGCAAAGACAGAGCCCAAGCATAATTATGAATGCAAAAATCGCCTATTTATGTTACAATCGCTTTTTATTAGGACCTAGCCTTAGAGTAAGGCCCACTTGCACCACAAATCACGAAGCATGTTAGAGGTAAAAGAATTTTAAACTTTGTTCTGTTACCATCAATCACTTAAAGATAACATAAACAAAATTCTTATTATATCTTTAAACAAGCAATTCTTGTATATATCCATACTAATATTATAAATGGGAAAGTGTGTGTGTCTGTTTGTCCGTCTTTCACGGCAAAATGGAGCGACGAATTGACGTGATTTTTTAAGTGGAGATAGTTGAAGGGATGGAGAGTGACATAGGCTACTTTTTGTCTCTTTTTAACCCCCCACTTCCCTAAAATGGGGGGTGGAACGCGCAAATCTCAGGAACTACTGGTTCGAATTAAAAAATTCTTTTTGAGTCGGGTAGCCTATTTATTAAGGAAGGCTATAGGCTACATAACATCACGCTACGATCAAAAGGAGTGGAGCAGCAACAAAAAAATGGATGAAAACTGGCAGGCTGCGATGCGACGGGAAGTGTCAGGGGAGCAAATATTTGACGCGGACGAAGTCGCGGGCAGAAGCTAGTATATATATAATCTGAATCTCGGAAACAGCTCCAACGATTTTCATGAAATTTAGTATACAGGGGGTTTCAGGGGCGATAAATCGATCTAGCGAGGATTCATTTTTTAAAAATGTCGTTTTATTCATGTTTTAGATAATAACTTTATCAATAATCAACTTAAACATAAACTTATGTTTTTTTTTTATTATAAGAAAAATAACAAAATGTAATTTGTATTTAAATATAATTTCTAAAAAAAACAATTTACCAAAAAAAAATACCCAGCAAAGCTCGGTCATCCAGGTACTGTAATCTTATGTGTTAAACTTGTGTATTGATTGTGTTTTATCCTGAAAAAATACCTAATAATTATATTTTTCACTAGGCAATCACCGTGTTCACATACATCAATATGAGGATAAATCAAAGATGGCTGCAGAAGAGGAGGAACAGACTAGTAAAAAAAGGAGGGAAGAGGTAAACATGTTTTTTTTTTTAACTTGAAAATCTAACGAAACATCACGTCTGTAATCCCTGAAGGGATCAGCTGATGTGTACCTGTAGAGTGCCTGCACAATTCGAAATTAAGTCCTATGTAATAAAGACGTCGATTCTGTTACCATCACATCAGGGACAATTCCCTGAATTTTAAGAACATTCAATCAGCATAGCTATTCACAACCATTCGATACGCTTCCATACCGAATGGAACATCAATCATTGTTGTCGTTAGAGTCCCAGACAGCTGTTTGTTTACGGGGGCAAGGCAATGCAGGTTATCGAAATGTGCCATTTTCGACATGATAGCCTGTCGAATAATTTTGAGTTGCCATATCGATGTCCGTGTCAATCTGTCGAAAATACTTCTAATTTCCGTTAATTTTTTACACGTTTTTAACATTAATTGTCCCTGACATAAGTTTGCAAGTAGATTTTGAAGGTTAATTAATTACAGCAATTGGTCTTCTGAGTATTACATTGCATCGCCTACATACGCAACTATTTATGTTAGCGGCATGAAATCTAAGGTAAGGTAAACAAAATGATTTATCTCAGATCCTGAATTCAAATACAATTATTGCCCGCCAAAAGTAAATTTAAAGAGCGTCAAGAACTATGCAGGCCTCACCTCTATCGCGCATCCGGTAAAGTTCAACAGTCTATTTGATGATATCAAAATAGTATCGGCACTATTCACCACTATCGTGTCGCGTGTAGGTGACGCTATTTTGATTCATTCTGTATTGTAGACATATTTTATCTAACACGATACGTCAATAAATACGTAACGGTCATAATACTTATAGATCCATGTGTTATTTCCGCTAGTCTTTGCTGAAAAAGCCTTTAGGAGCTCAATAAAATATTTTTATTTTCACCACCTGTCCAAATCCAACCTCTTGGATTCTTAAATAATTGTCAAGTGCGCTTCAACTTGTGGGCTTGGGTATGTACATTTTCCAAGTCAAGTAATGTCCGTATTACAGAACCCCTTTAGAGCAATTTGATTGGTTGTTCTGTTTGGTGTGTTCTGAGTCTTGAATGAGTTTCTGTATTACGGAACTCACTTCCCGAGCTCGAAACAAAAAATATTTGGTTTACAACACCGCAGTATGTTTCTCTACCGGTCCCATTGCGGACAGCACTAAGTGTTCGCAGTATTTATAGATACACATCAATGATCTATATCTGCTTCGTAACAAATAACTTTAATTGGAATTCTATAAGTAGGCTTGCTTATCATTTTACGTCTTTGTCCCTGTTATAGAAAGTTGATAGTGGTAACAACATATAATAGATAATTTTAAGTATTTGACAAGTGTTATTTAACTTAAGTATACACAGGGTGTAAGGGACAACCCCTCCGCAGGCTGATGGGATGAATTCAGTATCAGACTAAGATGACCGGTACCTGAAATTATGTCAGGAACGTTATTCATGTCCAATAAATCTGATTTGTTTTATTACCTCATACGCAATGTATCGTTACCGTGGCTAAATGCACGTAGCGCTCAGCAGCTCTCGGCCGCTTAGCAGAAAATTAACGCTGATGTCGCGTATCGTTCGTTAGAGTACTTCAACATCCATTGTAATTGAAATAATGAAATAGTAACTGAAACCGATTAGGTAAAAGAAGAAAATTCTCCTAAAACTTTTTCCAGTGGAATATGATTCAAAATAAAGAGCTGAATGCACCCTGTCAGATAACGGAAGCCTGTCCCTTACAGGGCATTTTTCATACTGGGTGTAAGGGACAGCCCTACACAAACTGATGGGGTGGATTCAGTATATCATACTAAGATGACCAGTACAAGAAATTATTTCAGGACCGTTATGGGAATCCAATAAACCTGATTTGTTTTATTTTCTCACACGCAATGTATCTCGGATCAATTCGGAAAGCCGCCTTTGTGCAATCGCCGGCGACGAGTTCGATGAACTCTGTAGTTAGACGGGAAGTGAACAGCTGATTTTACGCGTCGTTCGTTAGATTATTTCAACATCCAATGCCCTTTTTTTGATTTTAGCCGTATTGTTTACATAAATGGAGTGCTGCTTTCAGAGAATGTAATTTTACATTGAAATAAAACTGAAAAAGCTGAATAAAACGTTTAATAAAAATAAAAAAACCGGCGAAAAATTCCGGTGGAATATGATTCAAAATAAGGAGCTGAATGCACTCTGTCAGTTTGTGGAGGGCTGTCCCTTACACCCGGTATATGCCTTGTCTTTCCGAATTTTAAGCCGTCTCATATTCTTGTACAAACTCCACTCGTAGTAAAAAAAAATGATTGTGCAGATAATTATTCCAATTAAATATAATCACCAATATTTCTAAAATAACTCCTTAATAACCACTATGTAATACATAATAGACATATACAGGCTAGCAATTACAGTAGACCCCCGGTAATCCGACAAACGTTTTGCAGGGCAGTCGGATTATAGAGTACTGCCTAAGAAGACCCCCTATAGTCCGGATTTTTTTACAAAAGAGTAGGTACCTTGTAATCCGACAAATTACAGATCCATTTCCTGTTTAGTCATGCATTATAAAGTAAAACAACGTATTCGCATTGACGAGTGGCACAGACTGAACTTTATTTTTAAAACCATAGAACAAACATGTCTACCGACAATGCATGCCAGATGGCAGCACTAGTAACATATTGTGTAGATATTAGACCTTTAACACCCCCACTATATCTAACAATATGGATATACAAAAATATTACAATCTTTGAATACCTAATACATCCAAAAACTTATAATGTTTCACAACACATAAAGCCTTCGTGAATACAGCATCAGCTGGCATCTCAGCTGTAGGCAAATACTTCACATTTACAATTTTATTTACTACACATTTTCTACAAAAGTGAAACTTAATGTCTATGTGTTTTGTATGCTTCTGAAACATTGGATTCATAGTTAGCTTTTGTGCACTCTGACTTTCGTTGAACAAATCAATGGTATACAAATTTTGTGTAATTACATATAGGAAATTTCTGAAATAAACAGCTTCGTTACATGCTTCTGTAATAGCCATATATTCGGCCTCACTACTAGACAAGGCTACAGTAGTTTGTTTTTTTAGTTTCCCAAGAAATTACACAACCAGATAAAGACATTTGCACAATGTTCTCTAGAATAGCAATTGTTAAATTGACTCAAAAATCCAACTGTATAAGTAATATCAAGTCTGGTTAGATCTGCTAAGTACATTAGAGAACCAATAACTTGCTGATATGGGAATTTTCCAACATAGTTTTCCCCCTTAGATACATGCAACTTACGTTTCCATAGGAGTCTGAATGGGTTTACATTGACTCATGTTAAACCTTTGTAACACCTGATCAATATAATCAGACTGGTTCAATGTGATAGTTTTCTCAGATTTATTAACACTTACATTGACACCAAGACACTTTCTGATTTCACCTAAATCTTTAAGTTTGAAATGGCTAGCTAATACATTTTTCAAATATTCTGTTTCTTTACAATCATTTGAAAAAATAAAAATAATCATCCACAAAAAAGTGTAACAATAGTCCTCAAATTATTTCTAATTTTTTACGAAGCACCTACTTACACTGTACAACCCTGGTAGGGTTGTCTTGTGAACTATCACATAATTCCCACACATCATCTTCTTTGAAACACTGTAGTTCTTCTTGCATGGCCAACATCTACTGTTTCTAAAGCACAGTTTTTTAAAGCATCATGCAGTGTCAAACCTGCCCCATCGTCATAGGTTTCAGCGCTTGTACAAAGATTCTACATACCATATCTCTCTGGTGGTTTCCGTGTTCGTCTGGGTCTGTCCATGAAATCTTCATTTTCACACTGAAGTGTACTCTCTGCGTCTTCATAATCACTTGGAACATATGTTTTATCATTTCCATCATCAAAGGAATAATCATTTTCACTGTTGGAATTATCTTCAAGACTAGATGTTGATTCAAAAGTTGTTACCTTCTGGCCTTGTTGTTCTGGTTTACCCTCATCCCCCACTGAAGCAACATTCTGGTCTTGCACTTGAATCATACATCCAGAATTGATTTCTGGCTCAATAATGACCACATCTCTACTTGTAAACACAGTCCTTGTTTCTGGATTATAGACTCTGTATCCCTTTATGTTATCTGGGTATCCTGTAAGAATACATTTCACAGATTTCTTATCCCATTTCTTACGCTTTTGTTTAGCAACATATACCATGACAGTGCTTCCAAATATCCTAATATGACTGATATCTGGTTTTGTGCCAGTCCATAGTTCATATGGCGTTCTATTATCCAACGCAGCAGCCACAGTTCGATTCTGCAGGTACACTGCCGTATTGGTGGCCTCACCCCAAAACTCTTTTCCCAGGTTTGCATCAAACAGTAGACATCTCGCTTTTTCTACGACTGTGCGATTGAATCTTTCACATAAACCATTTTGTTCAGGGGTGTATGGATTGCTTTTCTGGTGGATAATACCAGCACTGTTTAGGTAATTTTCAAATTCCTTATTACAATACTCTAAACCATTATCGCTTCTTATCACTTTTATTGTTCTTTTTGTTTGATTTTCCACCTGTGCTTTGAATATCTTGAAATACTTCAGAGCCTCATTTTTGTGCTTCAGAAAATAAACAAATGTTATACGACTGTAATCATCGACAAATAACAAAAAATACCTTGCTCCTCCTATCGATGTAGTCTTCATAGGGCCACAAATGTCTGTGTGCAATAAATCTAGCAAGTTTCTGCTTCTCTGACCACTGCCTTTAAATGGTAAGCGACACTGTTTACCTTCACAACATGTTGTACAAGAAGCCTTGCTTATTTCAACTTTTTCATCGAATGACATTCCCAAGACTGCATTTTTCATTTTATTTAAGTATTCCTTGTTGACATGTCCTAATCTGCGATGCTATGTTATTCCTGACACAGCTGATGCAGCCAAATACTCCTGGGATACCAAGTGTACTTTGTATACCCCATTGACCAATACTGCTGTAGCGACTAACTGTTGCTTTTTATTGTATACACAACAGCCTTTATCTGTGAAAGACACACTGTTTCCTTTTTTAATTAGCTGACTGACTGATAGTAGGTTAGTAGTCAGAGATGGTATACAGCGTACGTCTTCTATCACGATGTCGTACTCGCAATCATCAGTTGAAGTCGTTATTTTAACATTGCCAGAACATAATACTGTCATCATCTTACTATTAGCTACGATAATTCCTTTATTTTGTTCATATCTGGCATTCTTAACCCAACTTTCGTTTGCTGTTAGGTGTACACTTGCCCCGGAGTCGATATACCAATCATTTTTGTTGAAATTCGCACTTAAAAATACTGCACTAAATGCGTTTGATTGCATTCTTTCTTTATTTTTCTTATTTGCTGAATTATTTTCGTTATTCATGCACTGATTTTTGTAATGGCCGACTTGTTTACACCGGTAGCATTTCACCGCCTTGATGTTTGAATTCAACGGAACTGTAGTACTACCAACATCACAATTTTTCTTGGCCGTAGACAAATTATTCTTATTTTGCTTTACATGATTTGAATGACTGACGAAAGCACCGTTCATTTCACTCTCGTTGTAATCTACCGACTCCATGTCTAATAATTTTGTCTTGATATTGTCTGCCGTAATGGAAATGCCCGAATGTTCGATTGCCATGATCATTGGAGCAAAACGATCAGGCAATCCAGCCAACAACAATGACCCTGTCCATTGATCATTTATTTCAAATCCCGTTCCACTTAATTTCTGCGCTGTATCGATAATCTGCGTCACATATGACGTCATCGAACTGCAATTATCTCGTCGGATTGAAATCAAATTTCTTAACAGACTTATTCTCCGTGAAAAGCCACTATCATCAAATAATTGCTGTAGTTTATTCCACAATTCTTTCGACGATTTAACGGTTTTGACGTGGACATACAATGACGGGTCTATAGTCATAATCAATTTGGCTTTAGTTTTTTCGTCATCCGCGCTTGCTATTTCTTTTCCCGGTTCTGGCTTGATACAATGCTTCATGCCTTCGAGAACTAAGAAATTTTCTGCAGCGAAACACCACTCCGAATAATTATCGCGTCCCTTTAGTTTCGGTACATTGATAAGGTAGTTGGAAGCCATTTTGACGAACAGTTTCTACACTTATATACTGCGATAATTAATACGATCAGTCAGTTCACAGCTAAATCGCACTGAATACTGTCTTTTAACACTTGCTTTACTGCAAAATCCTTGTTAAAACGACTCAATACTGCGATTTTATGAGCGTGTGGTCCATAACCTAAAGTAAAACAACGTATTCGCATTGACGAGTGGCACAGACTAAACTTTATTTTTAAAACCATAGAACAAACATGTCTACCGACAATGCATGCCAGATGGCAGCACTAGTAACATATTGTGTAGATATTAGACCTTTAACACATTATCTACATTAGCGAAGACTGTCAAAAAATATTCAATAATCATAGACATGTCGGATTACAGGAGGTGCCGGATTACCGGGGATCCACTGTACATAGATTTTACATTTCAATGACGGATTTCAATACATTTTGCCGTATAGAATACCTGTCTACAACTACGTGATTCATTTTCAGACATCCCAGAATGAAGAAAGCATCGGTGAAAGTGGGAGTATATTTGTACGGAACTTAGCGTATGTTGTGTCTGAGGAAGAATTAACAACCTTGTTCGAAAAGTATGGTATGTACCTTAACCAATTTTAAAATTATGATTCACTTGCTTCTGCCCGCGACTTCGTCCGCGTGAAATTTCGGCAATCGACCCACGGCGTGATTGTGCATCGACCACCCGTGCTATTTAACGTAGTGGTAGCTTTTGCGTAGCTTGTTTTATGACTTTTTTTTCTTTTTTCTCGGCTCCTTAGGGCCGTAGAGTGATGTTAAATAGCCTTCGAATCATTCAAATACGAAAGGTAGTTCAAATACAAAAGGAGACTATCGCGTTCAGATAGACAGACGTGGCGGAGGGACTGCATACATTATAAAGAAGGTAGGTTTATCTCAAGCATAATGTATTTCACAGGACCACTTGCTGAAGTAAACATGCCGATAGATCCAATCTCGCGCCTGCCGAAGGGATTCGCCACAGTAACCTTCGTGATGCCCGAACATGCTGTGAAAGCGTATACTGAGCTGGATGGCACGTCCTTCTGCGGCAGAATGCTCCATTTATTACCCGCCAAAACTGAGAAGCTGGAAAATGATGATGACGATGGTATGTATTATCTTTATCTTATATTCTTTTGAACATCTGTATTCCCCCTAAACAGCTGGACGGATCTTGATGATTTTTTACCGCGTCTTTGAGATTTGTTCCCTGGAAAGTTTAAATTCACAATTGCAACCGGTAGGTGGTACTGCGTTCGGGCAGGACACCTTCTGTCAGGTCTGCTAGATAATGATATAATATGAAATAACATATTATGTAGTTACGTAAAAACAATACAAACTGCGACCTTATCACTAAAATGCAATTTTATGCACGACCATACTATTTTGCCTTGATATGTGACCAGCATGTTTACAATATCACCAGATGTATTTTCACTCAATCAAATACAACTCTAATGTTATTTTTTAAATCCATAAGTAATGGCACGATAGGTGCTATGTCCGAGCGTATGGCTTGTGCACTATGTGTCGCGGATTCGATTCACTATCTGTTGTTAATGAGACATTTAATGTTGGGTTAGTGAATCAAAAACTCCTAAAAGAAAATATTTTATAGTAAGTGGTGGGTTGCCCTCACATAACATCCCATTTCCGTTATCGACGTGTGAAAGTAAAGTAATAAATATAATATTAAGTTTAATTTTCAAAATAATTTATGTATGTCATCGTTGCCAATGGGTATAAAACTTGTTGATAACTTGCTTGCTTACTTGGGTATAACTGCCAAATACCACTATCTACAGGTTTAATTTAATGGAATACGAAAAACGAATTAACGATCCGGTGAAGTGCATAAAACTATCTAAATAACTGGTTTTAAACGAGCGCTGCTTGTTTGACGTATATAAAATTTTAAGCCGAATTAAATGTCTAATTTTTTTCTTCGTCCCCTTGGTCGTGTCGTTGACACGGCAATGTATGTTATTTGGCCCAAAAGTTCACCACTTCCAGGGTATCTTCGATGGTAGGGCAGAGGTTCTGCCGGTGCATTTTCTGGTGCACAGAGGGTGGGTTGGGAGGTGTGAATGCCTAATCTTCTTCTATATCTTCTATATCTATATCTATCTATACTTATAATAAAACTGTAGAGAGGGCAATTCTGTACATTGAAAATATATTCAAAATTAATATTGGAGGATGAATGGTGATCGATACTGATGCCAAAAATGCAATCCGTAAATTTTTTGTCTGTCTGTCTGTATGTGCACGCATGGGTCAAAAACTACGGAAGGGATTTTAACCAAACTTGGTACGATTGTGATCCATACTCCTGGGCAGGTTATAGGCTATATAACATAACGCTAAGACACATAGGAGCCGAGCAGTGACGATAAATTTGAAGCAAGTCGGATGAAAATGAGCTTTTGAGGTAAAGAAAATTAACCTGGATTAACACATAGGCTACTTTTTATCCCGGTAGTACGTTCACGCGGGATATTTTCCGACCTCCACGCTGGCGAAGCCGCTGGAAAAAGCTAGTACTTATAATAAAATTGTAGAGAGGTCAATTCTGCACATTGAAAATATATTCAAAATTAATATTGGAGGATGAATGGTGATCGGTACTGATGCCAAAAATGCAATCAGTAAATTTTTTGTCTGTCTGTCTGTATGTTCACGCATGGGTCAAAAACTTCTGAAGGGATTTTAACCAAACTTGGTACGATTGTAGTCCATACTCCTGGGGAGGTTATAGGCTATATAACATAACGCTAAGACACACAGGAGCCGAGCAGTGACGATAAAGGAGGGGTATCAAAAAAAAATTTAATGTATTTTTTTCAAAATTTAATATTTATAAATAATTCGACGCACATGAGAAATACTGGCTCTTTCTTATTTTTTACGGCCCGAGACACTGCGGCCATACTCGTGCCGTCCGGTCGCGCTGCCCTCGCAGTGTCAGGCGGGCCATTCATAGAATTTGTGGTAAAGGTTTTATGCAAAACGTCTCAAGCAGTTTTAAAATTATAATAATTACGAAAATGCAAAAACGCTTAGATAAAAAATTTCTTTTTGCTTCTATAGCTTCTTTACCACCTACAGGTGTACCTCTTAAAATATTTCGTGTATGAATAGATACACCTTATATTACAACTGAGATCCACCCTTTATGGCAGAATTTTTTTCATCATAATATTATTTTGCATAACAGCGGATGGCATAAACTTCATTTCGCAGAAAATCGTTTGGCATACACTCATTTATCATACATTCACAACGCATAATTTTATAAGTGAGAATCATCTTTAGCCATAAATTTTATTCCATAATAATTAAAAAGTAGAACCATCATATCTCAGAAACTTTAAACTTGGAATCATCTTTTGGCATACATTTCATATCGAAGAAGCATGCAGCATGCAAACAAGCATGCAGCGTGCAAACAAGCATGCAGCATGCAAGCAACCAAGCATGCAGCAAGCAAGCATGCAAGCAAGCTTACAGCATGCAGGCGAGCATGCAACATGCAGCATGCATGGTTTCTGTCACGGCTTCGGCGCTGCGGGGCTCCGGCGGTCCCACGCGAGCTCATCGTCGCAGATGGTTTTACGCTCACCACCAGGCTTCGGCTTGCTGGCCGGCTTCGCCGGCCAGCCTCAGCCGCGGCGGCGTCCGTCAAAACCACCTGCTCCTCAGCACGCGGGCCGCCTCGCCACTCCGCGCCTACGGGGGCTTAAATTACACTCTAGGGGTAGGGCAGACAAGACTACGTGGAGTCGGTTCTGCAGCGATTCGTTTCTGTCAATAATTTTTGTAGCACAACATATACTGACTTTTTGAGACACTATTTCATTCTATTTAAGGTTAAAATGCAATTTAATAGAAATGAAAATATGCCTAACAAAATTATTCTAAATGAAATTCTGCCATCTTCATAGCATGCCAAGTGAAATTATGCCAAATAATCATTGCTCTAAATAATTGTTATGCTAAACGAAATTATGCGGAATTTTAAGTCTGCCAAAGGTTATGCGAAATAAAATTCTGCCATCTTAAAGGTATGCCAGCGTAAAGTCGAGCATATAAACATTCGGCCAAACAATGATTATGCTAAACATTTTTTATGCCTTACAAATATTCGTTTAAATAAAATTATGCCAAGTGAGTTACGCCAAATGAAATTCGGAGCATCAAGTTTCTGCCAGATAGAGGGAACCCATACAACTGTTATCCAACTTAGAGCTCGTTCACATTAGGTTGGCCCGACAGTTTTATCGGGCCAGTAAACGTGTCGGATTCATATTGACATGTATTTCAATAGCGCCGTTCACATTAGGGTAACCCGATAAAACTAACGGAGCCGACACTTTTACCGGACGTTCAGCCACGATTTCTATCGGGTCGGGCATAATATTGGCGTACTAGCAAGTATAGCGCCACATTAGGTCGGATCGGCAGCTTCTAGTGTGAACAGCAACACCCGACAGCCGGTAAACGGTAAAACTGTCGGGCCGACCTAATGTGGACTAAGTCTTATCCATTTGTAAGTGCTGTTGGGTTTCATAATGAATCCCTAAGAAAAATTACTAGTGGTCGCCCAGTGGTCGAAATTTGACTATGTTTTTTTAATTAATTGAATAGATTTCTAATGTATGATTTATAAAAATATAAGCTTTCTGCACTCCTCCAGGAGCGGTGGTGGCCCAATGGTACTGGTATCGGCCCCGACTTACCGAGTTGTAAGGTCGTGGGTTCGAACCTCGGCAGGCGCTTTACTTTGTGTAAATAATTTCATCACCACTGCCCTGAAAAGGGTGAAGAAAAACATCGTGAGGAAATCGGCATCTCCTAGTACCAAAAATTTTAAGCCATGCGACACTGCCAACCCACACGGCCCCGCTTGGTAGATTACGGCCGATTCCCTCTTACCGAGAGGAGGCCTGTGTCCCCCCGTGTCGACGGCGCGTAGTGTTCCACGCGCGCCTCAATGAGATGTCTGCAGCTCTGAAGGGGTCTGCTAGGACCGGTGCCTGCCAGGGTCGCGAGATTTGTTCGAAAGAGACACCGTGGCCCTGGCAGATGGGCAACTGAAGGAACACGGGTGGGTTTTATTCAGTAAAAGTCTGACACGCTCTCCCGGTCCGCCCAAGAGCGGGAGACGTCATTTGATGATTTCCCACCCACAAAAAAAAAGGCTTGTGTCCCAGCAGTTGGAACAATATACCCTGATTATGGACTCATTATCTCATAACTTTAACTGGCCAAAATTTCATACTCGGCCCACGTAATCTTATCTTATCTTATATCTTTAAACGAGCAATTCTTGTATATATGTATATATATATATATATATATATATATATATAATCAGAATCTCGGAAACGGCTCCAACGATTTTCATGAAATTTAGTATACAGGGGGTTTCGGGGGCGATAAATCGATCTAGCTAGGATTCATTTTTATAAAATGTCGTTTTATTCGTGTTTTCAATGATCAACTTTATCGATAATCAACTTGAACATAAACTTTTTATTTTAAACACAATTTACCAAAAAATACCGAGCAAAGCTCGGTCATCCAGATATTTTTAGTAAAAAGGGAACAAAAATTTTTCTTCACATATTAATAGATGTATGTAGGTATAGATAAGCTTAGATTTAGGTTGTTTGCTGTGGGAAGCAGCTGTTAGAGTAGGTGTTTGATGTGGACACTAACATAATATTTCCATTGCAGAGGGTCTAACATTCAAAGAAAAGAAAGCAAAGAAGCTGAAAGCGCAAGCGAAATCCTCTCACAACTGGAACGTGTTGTTCCTGGGCACCAACGCGGTCGCTGATGTCATCGCGTCGACATACAACACTACGAAGGAACAGCTACTCAACGATAACAATAAAAGTAAGTGCGTCTTTATATATTCGTTATATGCTATGGGTGATAAGATGTTCTAAATTCATCAAGTTCATACTTAAGTCCAATTATTATTGTGACAAAAAAGTTTATTTTCTTTAAAATGGAACAGATACAAGCGCTGCTGTGAGGCTGGCACTTGGTGAAACGCAGCTTGTTGCCGAAACTAGACGTTTTCTTGAAGAAAATGGAGTATATTTGGATGCATTTAATAAAGTAAGTGTTACTATCAGTTAAAATTGTCTTCCTGACTAGCAGAAAATCCTTTTTACCAAGATACTAAACACAAAATTCACTTACAGCCTGCAACAAAGAGATCAAAGACATGCATACTCGTCAAAAATTTGCCAGCGAACACGGAGAAAGAAGAAATAAAGGCATTGTTTGTAAAACACGGACAAATAGCGAGATTCTTAATGCCACAACATGGAATAACTGCCCTTGTTGACTTTATTGAACCATTCGAAGCCAAAAAGGCATTTACTAAATTGGCATATTCGCAATTCAAGAGTGCGCCACTATACTTAGAATGGGCACCGGAAAATGTATTTGTAAAATCTGCTGAGAGAACAGAACCGGCTAAGATTACGATTGATGAGAAATCCGATGTAATTGTTAATAAAGTTGAACCGAAGGCGTCTGTTGTAACTCGTGAAACTGAGAACAGTAAGGAAAATGTCAAAGAAAACGATGACACGGAGTTGGAGGATCCCGAAAACGATACAACATTGTTTGTTAAAAATCTTAATTTCAAAACAACTGAAGCCGGTCTTAAATCGGTTCGTAAACACGTGAACTCGGAATTTATTATATTGACTTTCTACTTGCTTCTATTTCTAATCATTGTTTTTGTTACAGCATTTCTCTGCAGTTGGCAAAGTTCACAGTGTGTCAATTGCAAGAAAAAAAGACTCGAAAAATCCCGGTCAATTTCTTTCAATGGGTTACGGCTTTGTGCAATATTATAAGAAGGAACATGCCAACGAAGCTCTCAAGAATCTACAAGTTACTACTCTTGATGGAAAGTCATTAGAATTAAAACGATCGGAAAGAGGAAATACGTTAGTTACAACTGATTATTATTACCTACATAACATGACAACACGCTCGTTTTTCGGGGTTAGGACGTGTACACCCACATTTCGCCAGTTATTTTTAAGTCCTATGTAATAAAGGCAACTCTAATGCCATTAAGTTACGTATTTTTATACTACATAAAACTTTTTATTACAGAAATGAAGTAAGGACATCGAAGAAATCTAATAAAGAAACGACGCAAAACGGCACCAAAATTCTCGTTCGCAATGTACCGTTCCAAGCGAACAGGGATGAATTACACGAAATATTTAGGTAAAGTATTTACGCCAACGAAATAAGTACATAATTATTACTTCGCATCTAGTTTTTTTTTTTTTTCGTGTAAGGCATAGTCTAGTTCTACTATTTGATCCAGCAGAAACATGCGCGCCGAAGACATTTTCAGTGGGATTTCGTAAGTAATTTATTCAAGAAACGTATAATTTATCTGCGTGAAAATTGGCTGTAAATGTTAGTGGTGATTAAATTTGTATCATAAATGGTTTAGTTCCGTACAAATCCAAGAGTTGAGCCGTGGTTACAAGTTAACATACCAACTCTGCCTACCCTTCCAGACACAAGCGTCTTCTTTACGTCATTTATTTGTGACCTACATACCACCAAAACATTTTTAAAGCTAGGCATTGTATAAACGTAAATGAAAATATTTTTCTTTTAAGCAGAAAATTCACATAATACAAACAAGAAGGCCGCAACTCACTTTATAGTTCGTTGTTGTAATGTTAATGAACTGATACGGAGTTACTAGTAATTAATGCGCTATCGTATCCTATGTTAGATTAAACACAATTTAAATTTCTTATCTGCTAAAACAATGGAAAAAATAACAATGTTTAAAGTGTACCTATTACTATTTCACAGGGCTTTCGGCGAAATTAAGACTTTGAGATTACCTTTAAAACTATCCCTTGGAGCAGGTCAACATCGTGGTTTTGCGTTTATAGACTATCATTCCAAGGCAGACGCAAAGGTATATTTATCTTAATATTTAAGATACCTAAGGTTCATAATACAATGTTCTTATAAAAAATTGAAACGAATTAATGCTTATTTTATTGTTACAGTCTGCGTTTGAAGCTCTGTGTCAATCAACACATCTTTACGGCAGGAGATTAGTGTTAGAGTGGGCAGAGCAAAGTGATGATACCGAAGACATCAGTACAATAAGAAAAAGAACTGCTCAAACTTATAATGCACAAACTCCGGGAGGTAAAAAATCTAGAAAAGGTGCAGTTGACGTCGAGAAGTTCGTTGAAGGCGATAATAACGCAATGTAAATAAATAAATAATTATACTGACTACCAGATGTTCTTTTAATGCCTATATACCTACTGCGAAACTTATTGAGCGTTTCGGAGCCAGGAAAAGATATTGTATAAATTAAACAACGGAATATCGTTATCCGCCTTTATTTTTATGCCAAAATAGTTACAAGAGTGATGGATGGCATACATTATTATAAATTTATTTGCGTCACATATTATTAGAAACTTGATCTACAATCTCAATATGTAATGTCTCTGAACTTGCTCATATTATAATAATGCCCTAGTATTTACAAAGTTTAAGACAATTAGATCTCGACATAACATGGTGAACAACATACATTTTTACGACAGTCAAGTAATCGTTATGTGACCTTTTTAATATTTTTTATAAAGTAATATTATAATTATATTTCACACCTAAACATACAATCATGGTTTTTTAGAGCAATGATCACCAGTCATTGCACTATCAGTGAGTTTGGTACAGTCAGTCAACCACGAAAGTAATTTCAGAATGTTGATTATGAACCTATTTATTGCTACAAATAGATAATAATATTAGTCTCCAAAATATCCTCTAATTTTGCAAGGTCTAATTCATAAATTAATCACTTCTTCTTTACATGGTGTTACTTACTTTTGTTGCTGATTGTACAGTACCACTAACATTAAAGGTATTATTACATTAATTAACACTAGAAAGACTGGGAAAATATTTACATACCATTAGAATAGCATGAAAGTAAGTAAGGGACATAGCAATTACATAATTATGTGACCAACAATAAAATATATAGCATAACAAACAGATTGGCCAGAGGTTCTAAAAGTCTGTATCAGTATATTATTACTAAAACTTACACCACAATACTCACTTGAAATGTCTCATGCACCTTGCTTTAACTCTTAGCTGTTAATACTTTCAACATATTTAATTAGCATGACTTTGCTTCAATAAGCTTTTATAATATACATTCAATTTACAGCTACATTTTATAGTTAGTTTTAACAATGTATCCAATAGGATTCTGCCAATAATAATGAAGTGACAATATAAAATTATGAGAAAAAAAAACATACATAAAATGGCAGTGCTAAATTATGATTTGAGAGTGAGATCTAAAATTTACAATAGTTTCCAAAGTATTAGAAGAATAGTAATTCTAATTATTTTAATTAATTTACACTCATTTGAAGACAGTGAAAATGTAAGTGCCTAATAATTACGTCATCTAAATGCTGTGTAGCATATACTTCAATTTTTTTTAAAGGAATGTTTACTTCACATTTGTTTTGTTTAACTTCGATTTTTACTTAGATTTAGACATGTTTGAACCAACAGTAAATGCTATTTGATAAAAGATGTGATTGCCTTATGTCATTATATATTTCCAATAAGTTGAAACTATGCAATCATCTCTAAGAAAATCAAATTACATAATTGTGAATAACATAAATCACAACATTTCAATCAATCTTTACAGTTGAATAAATTTTCCTGACAAATATGCTAGTACCAATGTATCCCACAGTTCCACAAATAATACCCAGAGCTAAGCTAAACAATGCCATGTAGCCAAAATAAAAGGTTGTCTGAAACAGGCCATACATTTTAGTTTTGAAAAGGAAGTAATAGAAAGAGTACAAGTACACATAGATGGCTGTGCTGCCAGCAGAAAGAAAACTGGTCCATTGCCAACGATAGTCCTCGGCATTCAGTAAGAAATAAGTGCAAACAATAGTCACACAGATGGTTACAATCATCAAGATCAAAAATACCAGTAGCATAAATCCATACACATAGTAAATTTTGTATGCCCAAAAAGATGTAAAGATGAAATACATTTCTATGAATATAGAACCAAATGGTAATATTCCTCCAACTATAATTATTATAAAAGGTTCCATAAACCATTTCTTTTCTGGAATAGGTCTAGGAACTGCATTAATGCGACAAGGGTAGTCAGGCTGTCCTGCTATATTGCGGCCAAGTACCGTTCCTACTAAAGTTAGGGGCAATATCACAAAAGTACAAATGGACATGACAGCTATCATACTACCAAAGGGAATGGCTCTTGATGCATGGTAATACATAGCAATGAAGTTGATAAAGAATGCTGTACCACAAACCAGCACAGGTAGCAAAAATGCTGAAAGTAACATCTGCTTTATCCAGAGCTTACCACCCATCCTTGCATAAAGTGAACCACCAAAGTATCCATTAACTGGGGATGTGGCGGCATAGATAAATATTGCTGTGGACAGTAATGATCCCCTTTCTGTGTACAGTTCGCCAAAGATGGTAAATATTATAACTGCCAATGTCACTACAGTGAGCTGGTACCCTGCTCCAATCAGTGCTGAGAATACTGGCAAGTGAGGAACTGGTCTGAAAACATCGCCATGAACTTGTTTCCAACCATATTCATCTCCTAAGTCCTTTTCTAAATCATCAAGATCGTCATCCTTTGAATATCTTGCATAGTCTTTACGTAGGGTTCTCATCAGGATCATGGAAACAAGTCCCACTAAAAATATCACCATCATGAAACTGTTGAAGATACTGAACCAATGAATCCGGTGCTGGAAGAAATTTGGGTCCAAATATTTATCAAATCGATCTTCAAAGTGGATATCGCTTTTCTTCCAATTTACTTCATAAGTGAATGGAATTTTGGCGTCCGATGTCAGTCGCTCCTTATTCTCAGCTGTAAGGTTTACTTCCACAATTCTGTTCCCATTGTATCCAATGTCGAATTTCTTGTGAGTCCAAATGTAATAATGGTCCCCATCGATTTCGCCTACTGTTCCCCATATTGGTAGGTCATCTATGTACATTTGATACCAGTAGTGATTCTTTACGGCATACACAAGTGCTTTGTAGGATTGGTCATTCAGTTCAATAGCACAAAATTGCTGCGCCGGTACATTGTCCCGGTAGGTGATATCGAGACCACTGAATTCTAGTTCGACTCCCTGGAGCGCTTCAGATAAGGTCTCATGGTAATGTCCAATAGTAACTTTAGTACCTACGCAGAAAGGTAATGAAAAGTATGCATACGTTTCTTGGCGATTGTGGTACGGACCTACTGTATTCATCCACAGCACCACTTGTTCTCCATCCTTATATGTATGAGTATGTTCGTCACAGTTAACTATAGTCCAAAAAATAAACAATAAATACAAATATTTCATTTTTATGCAGCAATTAACTTCCTAAAACCAATTACAGTACAAATAAAATAAACATAACACGTATGTGAAATGCCGATGTCGGACATCTTTTTTTTTTTTTTTTTTAATATTTTATTCATGACCATAGATACAAGTCTTTCAGTCGTATACATAGATGGGTTTTAACACTATGAATGTAACATTACAATGGTTATTAGATACCTACTTATAATAATGTTAATAAGGCACTTTTTTAACAATAATATTTTTTCAATCTGTTTTTACAAATTACATCAATATTTTTCATTACTTTCTTTATACTACCAACTTGCCCCCCTTTCGGGTTGGGTGGGTACATCTCAGTGATATCATGGTTAAACCTTGATGGTTTTCATACAAATTTAAATTACAAATACACTTCTAATTACAAATTAAATTAAATTTTTTCTACCGTATTACAAATATATTTAGACAACACACTAAAATATTTCTTATTTTTTAATAATTCCTGAACACTGCGGGGAACACTTTGTCGTTCACTTTCAATGTCATTGTCATTAAATTCACTCAATTCACTGACCAAGATCAAACGTTGAATGTTAAAACTTGAACACTGTAAGATAATGTGATCCAGATCAGCATCCTCTGCTCCACAATGACGACATTGGCTATTATTAATTATGCGAATCCTATTCAGGTGAGCTGGTGTTAGGCAATGTCCCAATCTCATGCGTGATATAATAGTTATAATTCTTCTTGTGATATATTTGAAGTTTTGGTACCAAGGTTTTATCGGTAATTCATTTTGTATTCCAGCATACCATCTGCCTTTCGTTTCCAGGGTGATGTCCCAATACTCCTTCCATAACTGTCTATTATGTTCGTTAAAAAGGCTGTAATAATCAGTGAATGGAACCTTGAGCAACTTAGATCGATCCTCATCATGGACTGAACGAGCCGCAGTGTCAGCAACTTCATTTCCACGAATGCCACTGTGTGAAGGTACCCATACTAATTCTACTCTAATACACTTGTCAAGTAGTTTTTGGATTAAAAGTCTAATATTATAAATAATATAGTTTAACTTAAAAGAAATATTTACATTATGTAGAGCAGATAAAACACTTTTAGAGTCTGTAACTATCAAAATATTATGTACATTATTTACAAGACTATTTACATGCTGCAGTGCACAATCAATTGCATAGCATTCTGCAGTGAAAATGCTACACACTCTGTTTAATTTAATGCATTTAGTGAAGTCCAACTGTGGATCATAAAAAGCGGCTTTTACATTATGATCTGTTTTAGATCCATCTGTGTATATAACATAATGTTCTGGTCTATTGTCTTTAAACTGTAAAAATTCAAAATGATTGTGCACTGTGTCTAAATGGATTGCAAAGCTGTTAATAATACCATTATAAGGAATTTTGTATATAGGCCAAATATCATTTTTAACAATATCTTTTGAATTATTATTCACATGTTCAAATATTATTGGCATTTCAGGTAGAGTTCCACCAACCAAAGAAGAAGCAGAGATGGCATTGGAAGCAATTGACTGTGAGATTTTAGGATGTATTGTTAGCTTCATAAGTAAAGGATTATCATTTGATGCCATGACTTTTAATAAAAATCTCTCAGTTAACAACAACCTTCGTAATGACAAGGGAGGTATACATGTTTCAACTTCTAATGAATTGATAGGTGTGGAGCGCATAGCACCACAAATAAGTCTCAGTCCCATATTTTGAATTACATCTAATTTTCGTAACAAGGTGCTATTGGCATTCATGTAAGCTAGACTGCTGTAATCAAAATGGCTTCTCACTATACTTTTGTACAGCATACTCATAACTTTGGGGTCAGATCCCCAAAAACATCCTGCTAAATGCCTCAATAGATTAATACCATTCAGTGCTTTGTTACTTATATGTTTAATATGTTCATCAAATTTTAATTTGTCATCAATAATTACGCCTAGAAATTTATGTTGCTTAACAGCAGGAATTTCT
This sequence comes from Aporophyla lueneburgensis, assembly GCA_932294355.1. NCBI lineage: Eukaryota > Metazoa > Arthropoda > Insecta > Lepidoptera > Noctuidae > Aporophyla > Aporophyla lueneburgensis. Next base: position 11,173,235 of record OW028744.1, read on the forward strand.
ACATTATTGTATGAAATTTTAACATTGCTATGAATATTTACATTTTTACTGATAATTAAAACTGAACTTTTTTCTGGACTTATTTCTAATTTAAGTTTACTATGGTAATAGCTGTATAATTGAGACAAAGCCTTATTAATATTAGCCATTGCTATATCTATGTTTTGATTTATGCTGTACAAAAGCAAGTCATCGGCAAATTGCAGGATATTTACACCTGATACATCTACATATTTTAATATTTCAGAAGTATACAAGTTATAAAGCAAAGGAGACAAAGTTGCCCCTTGCATTGTGCCTTTGTTGACAGTCCTAGGTCCATGCAATTTATTATTATATTTAACAAATACAGTTCTATTGTTTAAAAAAGAATAAAGCCATTTCAGAATATGACCAGGTATACCAATATCATGAGATACTTGAATAAGTTCTTCTATATTTACATTGTCAAAAGCACCCTTTACATCTAAAAACACACAGATTGCATTAGAGTGACTTAATTTAACCTGTCTTAAATCTGATAATAAAGATACAAGGCTTTCAGAGCAACTTTTACCTTTTCTGAAGCCAAACTGTATAGAAGGAATTAAACTTTGCGATTCAATAAAATAATCTAATCTTAACTTCAACATATTTTCAAAGAGTTTACCTAAACAAGATGATAGAGAAATAGGTCTATATGAAGAAGCACTATTTGCAGGTTTATTAGGTTTTAATATTGGAATTACACACTGTGTTTTCCAAGACTCAGGTATTACGAATTCATCCCATAGTTTATTATAAATATTAAGTAATGTTTTTTGTGCATTTAAATTTAACTTTTTGATTAATATATAAGGTATGTCATCCAATCCCGGTGTAGTATCTTTCCTGCTCTTTAAAGATGTTTTCAACTCTTCTACAGTGAAATTGTTCTTAAGAAACACATTTACATCATTTTCTGTAGCATTTTCGAACAAATACTCAAGCCTATTGCCGTCTATTTCAGTAGAATCAGCTAAGTTATCTAAAAAACTTGGAACCCACTCATCATTGATGTTTTTGTTTCGATTTGTTCCAACTTTTTTAAATTTTTTAATGTATTCCCATATCCTAGAAACTGGAGTTAACCTATTAAAGCTACTACATAAATTTTGCCAAGAAGAGGAACTTTCTTCCTTCAGAATTCTTTTCTTTTTTGCATCTAGTTTTTTATACCTTATCCAGTTTTCAATATTGGGTTGAGAAAAATAATACTTTAATGCATCTTTTGATTTTTCGACAGCATCACTACATTTTGTATTCCACCATGGTACTGGTTTTTTAATAGCTGTGTTTGCACCTAATTTACGTTTTGGAATTGTTTTATACCTTAGATCATTTAATGTTTCTATAAAATGATTGTATGCATTGATAGGGGAATCATTTATTGAGTCCAAGTGAGAAAAACAAGTTTCTGATAGGCTGTAATATTCGTCCCAATCTGCCTTGCTATAAATATATTTCTCTTGATCCACAGGAGGTGATGTGTCATACATAGACGGTTGAATATTGATCTCAAGTAAGGTTGGAAGATGATAGCTACCCATGGGATCGTCATGAACATACCAGTTACATAAATGAGCTATTGAAGAGCTAACAAGGGCAAGATCTATCGCTGAAGCTTGTCTATTAGGATAAGGAACAGTTGTTGGTGATCCATCATTCAGAACACATAGGTCAAATTCATCAATTATATTATATAAGCATCTACCTCTATTATTATCACTATGACATCCAAAGGCTATGTTATGAGCGTTAAAATCACCCATAACTATACAAGGTTTGGGTATTTTATTTATTAAATCCTTTAACTTTACTGAGTCAAACCTGATACTTGGAGGGCTGTACACACAAAGTATAGCCATTGCTCCAAATTGTGTTTCTATAGTGATACATAAATTTTGAATAGATTCTGAGAAGTGTGTATTAACTACTTTGTATTTTAAACGTTGGCTCACCAAAATAGCTACTCCGTTATGAGAATTTATGGAATTTTTGTGGATTAAATTATATGTTGGAAAATGTGGAATTATAGAATTAGTTTTGAACCAAGTCTCATTAAGAAGACAGACATCTATATTTTTATCAATTAATAAATTTTGTAGTAGGCTCTTTTTACTCTGTAAACTCTGTATATTATACTGTAAAATATTTAGATAATTATCCATGTTTAAATTAAATTTGATAAAAATATTTCTTTTATTTTCTTATGTGTGAGTGGTCCATCAGAGTCACTCTTGTTTCCTAATGCAACCAACGATTTAACAATTGCGTTAATTATAATATCATTATTTGCTACTTGTTTAATATCTAAAGTCTCATTGGATTTAGTCTTATCAGTAACCTTGGGTAAAACAGGGAAAGATTTCTCATTTAATGTAGGGGGTGGTTTCACAACAGTGGCATATGATTGCTGCATAAGGAATTTGGCCTTTTTCTCCTCAATTTTTTGTTTTTTAATGGGACAGTCTCTTGAAATGGCAAGATGATTACCTGAGCAGTTGATGCATGTGATCTCTTCGACATCGCATTCTTTGTAGGAGTGACGACCAGCACAAGAAGAGCAGTTTTGCTCACCTCTGCAAGTCTTAGCAGAATGATTGAATTTAAGACACTTATAACATTGTAATAATGGTGGTATGTATGTTTTCACCTCGTATCTAAATAGTTGTATATAGGCGTATTGCGGTAAAGATGTTGAAGAAAAGGTAACAGCAACTGTATTGAGAGGCACTAATTTTCCCTCTACTTTACGCATGAATCTTCTAATTGAAATAACTTCAGAGTCGCATACTATATTTTTATATATTTCTTCATTGGAAAGTTCTTTGGGCACAAACCTCAATACACCAATCCTCTCTGTCAAATATGATGGTATAAACGCTTTAAATTTATTTCTCCAAAGGAAGTCTTCCATCTTCAGAAAATTGTTGGCCGCAGCCGCCTTTTTGAATGTTATGCCTATTTTGTGCGCATTTATTCTATGTACTCCTGATACTCCTTTAACATTATCCGATAATAAGTTGGTGAGCGTGATAGGGTTTTTATTCCCTATCTTCTCCTGCTCTGTTGATTCGACGTATACTACATACTCAGAATTGGTGTTTTCTATGAACAGTCTTTTATAATTTTGTTTAGTAAATATGTGATACTTATTATTTGGAGTGCTGTTGTACTTTCTTTTTTTCTTTTTTTCTCCCTTCTCTGGCGGCTCCTCACCGCCACTGGTGACACTCATGGTTGTTCGAGGTCGAGGAAGTTATTTTAGTGGTATTTCCGTATAATTAACTAGTTATTGAGTTTTTTGCGAAATCAAAATTACCGCCTCGTTTGACTTCCCGCCAAAAAGTCTGTCGGACATCTATGGAATAAATGTTGCTATCACACAAAATATTTTATTTCACGAGATTTGAAACGTCACTTTCGGAACATGGCTAAAAAAGAAAACTTATTATACGCATTATCATTATGTCTGCATTTACTGTCATGTTCTATACGCGTAAACGTTATAATTAAAATTGGAATTCCTCAGGTATGCCAAAGTACACCTTTAAGCTAAGCGTCCACAGGTCGGTAACGTACGCATCGGACGCATCGCATTTAACGGATCGTAGTATTCTTTTTATAGAAAGTCACACAAGTGCGTCCACTGATCCGCATTGTACGGATCGCACATCGACAATGCCGACACCAACGCTCCAAGAGGCAACTTTTGCGATGCGTGCCGATGACGTCATACGGAATGCCGATCAGTGGACGCGCCCCGCGCGCTCGCTGGTTTCAGGATGTCAACCAGAAAATTGAATTCAGCTGAAAATTGAAGTCATCATTTAACAGATCAAGAAAAAGTGCGTGGTATACTCCATGTTCCGATCTCTTCTTGAATATGTCGTGTATCCAGATATCATGTTTTATTTTTTTAGATGTATGATGTATCTTGCATTTTCTTCCTCTTCTGCTAACAAACAAGCAATAACGACAAATCGTTCTTCTTCGTTTTCCTCCATTCTCACAAAAACACGTACGATCACTAAGAAAATTCGAATGAAACTGGCATCGGCAATCCGATTGCTGGTACTTGCGTCGGCAATCAGACCGCACTGTCAGGAAAGTATTCTATTCTATTTTTATGAAATGGCAAGTAAAGCCGATGTCGACTATTCTGCCAATGTCTAAAGTGAGTTGAGGAAACAAGTGTGTATGGCAAATTCAGAATTATAGTAATTTAAAAAATAACTGAGGACAAGAGTGAAATTCTCTGATTGATACAGTTGACACACATGTAGATCTTGATTGGGGTTAGTACGGGAAGAATAACTTATAGTTTTATGTTATTGTGACGGATGAAGGACATCAGCGCCACAAGCAATTCAGGAGAGGAATATGTTAACAATGAGGGGAAATTAATGGGAAGAGGGATTTTAAATTTAGGGAGTCGGCTATATAGATCTAAAAGTGGATCATTGCTTGAGCATTCGAAAAATATGTGATCTAGCGTGCCCTCTTCCAACCCGCACTCGCAGAGAGAGGAGTCACGAACGTGGATTTTTTGTAAAAACACAGGGGAATTACAAAAACCTAAACGAATACGACAAAGGACTGATACAACGGATTTTGAGACTTTTTTGTAGCGGTAAAACCAAGGTTTTGACTCTATGATTGGTTGTACTGCGTGGTAAAACCTGCCCTTTCTTTTTCCAGTGACATTCCACTGTTCTTGCCATGACGATTGGAGATTAATTCTTGAGAGGTTTAGCAAGTCATACCCCTGAAGAGTATTGTGGGTGAGGTCAGCTACTGTTGATGAACAAGCGTCTTTTGCCAAAGCGTCAGCGCACTCGTTACCCTTAATGCCACAATGACTAGGTATCCAGACCAGTTGAACCTCTTTTTGATGACTAGCACAGGATAATAGTGCCTTTTTAATTTTTAGAACAAGGGGGCTGTGCAATTTACTTTTGAATGGATTTTGAACTAGTGCTTGCAGACAACTAAGAGAGTCTGTGAATATTACTGCTTTCTCAATATTAACGTGTGACTCTATAAAAAGACAAGCTTCCAATATAGCCACACACTCGCCAGTAAATACGGAAGACTCCTTAGGACACTTATACTGTAAAATGATTCTAGAGCTTTGGTAATAGACCGCAGCTCCAATGTGGTTAAGATTAGTTAATTTTGAGGCATCCGTAAAAAATAATTGGAAACCGTTCCATCGCTCGCCCACCACCGCATTGAAGGTCGAATTAGCTGACGGGGAATTTTTAGAAATTCCAATATTATAAACAATTTTTGGAATGTAACCTAAAGTTTCATAGGTAAAATAAAGGGGTAGTCTGGGATACTGAACAATCGGGCATACTAAATTTAGAGTTTGTCGAAAAGATTTTAAGAAAAAGGGGATCTCTTTATTTTTCCAATACTTTGTGCTTCTGCAAAAGGCATCTAACTCATGCAATTTCCCTATAAGAGGATGGGAGGACTTACATATTAATCTAGACAAGAAACGGGAGGCAAGGTATTGCCGTCTCAGGGCGAGGGGAGGTTCAGCGCACTCGACCTGCAATGCGTTAACGGGGGAGGATTTCATGCAACCTGAGATGATTCGAAGGCATTTAGACTGAACCTTATCCAGCCCAACCAAAGCACCTCTATTACACGGAGTCAGGAGGTATGTTCCATAATCTAAAACACTACGAACTAAGGCGTTATATACAAGTTTCATGGTGTAGGGGTGAGCACCCCACCAAACACCCGCAAGAACTTTTAAAATTGGAATAATTCTTTCGCACTTTTGAGTTAGAAAATTTATAAGTATGATATTTACCTGTTAATTTTGAGTCCAAGATAACGCCTAAAAACTTTACTTTATTTACTATGGGGATATTTTGCCCTAAGATATTAACTGAAACATGAGGAATGAGTCGTTTACGAGAGAAAATTACTGCCGAACTTTTTGGTGCAGATAGTGATAGGCCATGGCTTAGAAGCCATTGATTCAAAGAGTCCAGAGAGAGGCATAAAGATGCCGACGCGTCAGATATGGACGAATCTGTCACATATAGAGCAATATCGTCGGCGTATTGTAGGATCTGACAATTGTTGTTAAGGCAGGGCCCAATATCAGCTGTATATAGGTTGTAAAGTATGGGACTGAGGACAAAGCCTTGTGGAAGTCCCTTCCACGTCTGTCTTTTATCGAATTCCTCTCCCTGGACTCTTAGAACCAATGAACGAGACAACAGTAACTCACAAATGCATTGTACCATCTTGGCCGGAAGACTCAGCTGTTGCAGTTTCTGCCTGAGTACGGGAAGAAGCACATTGTCATAAGCAGATGAGATGTCTAGGAACGCAGCAACAACCGATTCATTTTTAGAGAATGCTAAACTGATATCCGTGAGTAAAGTACCTACACTGTCCATTGTGCTAAGTCCTTTCCTAAACCCAAATTGATGTTTCGGCAGCAAATCTCTCGATTCGACTATCCACTCAAGACGGTTTTTGATGAGGTGTTCCAGTAATTTGGCCAGGACTGACGATAAAGCAATTGGCCTAAGGCCATTCGGATCATCCGCACGTTTGCCTGGTTTCACTAGTGGAATGATGGCTTGTAATTTCCACTGATCTGGAACCCAACCATGAGTACAGCAAAAGTTTAAGATTTCTAAAAAGTATGATTTAGCCCTGTCGCCAGAATGTGCTACAAAAGAATATGGCACGCCATCAATACCAGGGGCTGAGTCCCGGACATGATTGAGTACCACATTTAATTCATTTAAAGTGAATGGCGCATCAAAAGGGTCCTGTGATTCATTTTGTAAGGCCATATTAAGACATTCAGAAGGAAGTGGTACGTAAGGTGGAGCAATTTTATCAAAAAAAAGTTCAGCTGTTTCCCTAGAGATGGGTGCAGATATTGAAGGGGAGCAACCTCGTCTGAATCTATTGATGCTCTTCCAGACTACCGAGACAGGGGTAGAGGGGCATAAGGAGGTGCAGAATTTAACCCAACCTGCACGTTTCTTTTTGCGAAGGTGGCATTTGGTTTTAGCATCAATATGACAATAAGCTAACAGGTTTTCAGTGCTCATATCTGCGTTGTAACGTTCCTCAGCCTCGTCCCTATTCCTGACAGCTGAAGTGCACTCTGGATCCCACCATGGAGGAGAAGGAATTTTGCCACGGGCACTGTTTTTCAGCGGAAAGCAGGAATCCGCAGTGGAGGTGATGGCGTTAACAAAGCCCTCATAACAGCTCTTGGCATGGCAGTGACCAGAAGGGTCTAATAAATCTGAGTTTAAATTTGGAAGAACATCAATTTTATCCTCCAATAGTGATGCAAATTTTGCCCAATCTGGTTTGGATAAGTTATGCCTCAAAAGTGGAGGAGAAGTTTTTTCTAAGTAAGTCTTAGTAACCAACGATATGACAATAGGGTAGTGGTCACTGCCATGTGACAAAGTCGTACACTCCCAATGAGTCGAAGCTGCTAACTCAACTGAGCAAAAAGTTAGATCAACACAGCTCCTTTGCTGTCCAGGAGGCGATCTACGTGTTGGGCAACCATCATTGAGAATGCACAGATCCAGGTCATCCAATATCTCGACTAAAGTCACACCGAAGGCATCACAGCGTTCAGATCCCCATCTGTAATGGTGACAGTTAAAATCGCCCATGACCAGAATTGGTCCTTGCACACTGGAGAAAATATTTTTCAAAATATCCAAAAAGTGATGCTGAGGATGAGCAATGTATATTGAAAACACTGTAATGCCCTCTACCTTTCCTGCTACAATACTTATTTCACTTGTGAGTGAAGGCAAGGGGAAGGACAAAAGAGGGACCCGATTATTGACTAGGAGAGCCGAACCTCCATAGCCATCAGATCTGTCACATCTGAGAATATTGAAGTGTGGCATACGAAAGCTAAGACTTGGGGTGAGCCAAGACTCAGCTATAGAACAAGCCAGTGGCTTGTACTTATTTAAGAGAAATATGAGGTCGTGCTTTTTATGCCACACGCTCCTCACATTCCACGGAAGGAATACTAGGCGGGACGCCATTTTTAATTTGAAAAAGTAATGAGATAAGTTGATCGGCAACGTTGGACGGTAATTGAAAGTTGGGAGAAGAAGAAGAAATAACAGTAGGTAGAAGTTTTATAAAGAGTTCAATAATTGAACCAGTATTATGACATGGGGCATTATTGGGGTTAAGAGCGCAGCCATTAGGCTGAGGAGGTTGAGGAGAACTAACTATCTGTTGATGAGCAGTTTTATCATATGATGGGGAAAGGGGGGCATGAGTCCTGGGTTTAAGTGTCACAGTTTTGCGATACGACTGAGAAGTTGGGGTTTTGGCAATGTTGGCATAGTTGCGGGAAACTGCTGGGATAATTTTGCTGGCCTCAGCATAGGGAATAGTTTTCTCAGCCATGACAGTCTTAATAGCCTTTTGTCTACCAAGCTCGGGGCATGACTTGCTATTAGCAAAGTGATTACCCGAACAAAGCACACAAAAGGCCTCGCCCTCAGAAATGTTGCAACCATCACCTGGGTGATCGTGGCCACATTTACTGCAGCGTGGTTTCGATCTACATATGTTTGCCACATGGCCAAATGTGCAACACTTGCGGCATTGGATTGTCGGGTATATATATTGTGTAACAGGAAGGGATGTGTAGCAACAGAAAACTCTATTTGGTAGTATTTGTCCGTCAAAGGTCAGAACACATGTTTCAGTGGGCCTCCACTCATTAACCCCGTCTCTTTGAGATTTCCTATTGATACGGCGAACTTTAAGTATTTGTCCGCAACCTGAGGGCACAGACAAATACGTTATGGCTTCTTCTTCTGTAATTTCTGAAGGAACACCAGTAACAACACCCATTCTTGTGATGTGAAATGTAGGGATTGATGCAGTATAACCGTATTTGGACAAGAGACTATTTACCAAGAAAGAGTTGGCATCCTGAGGGGACGCAAACTCCACTGACACACGGTTCCTACCGACTCTGTTAACGCCACCACGAACAATGTTCGCAATATTGTTATTGATAAGAAATTTACCAAAATTAACGGGGTGTAAGGTGGTGCCGGCATTTGGTTGACTCTCTATGCGAGAAACATGTACAATATAAGGAGCCTTACCCATTACTGAGTATTTTATACGACCAATTTGGCTTTTTGACTGCTTGTTTGGAATAGGAATTTCTTCGTCACCGGAACGTTTGCGGGGGTTTTGTGGTTGTGAAACATCCAACTGAGTAACGCTACACGCAACATCCGCGAATTGCGATAATGGATTAGGAGAAAAAGGGGTAGGAGGACGTGGAATATCGGGTGGGTCAGGATCAGGGGGTTTATTCTTGTCCATCTTGGATAAAAAAGACTTAAAACTAAACACTGTTTAAAAACTGTTTACGAACACAAGGACAACACACTTAAACAATAACAAATCACAAAAGTATCAACAATCACTCAGAGATAGCTTAAAATTCTAAACACACGTGCTAACCAACAACACCGTGGCGAGAATCCTATAATGATGTTAACCGAATAATCGTCAGGAAAGTAATTATTCGGTAGAAGTAGGTACTTAATCTAAGGGTAGAAGATACGAATGACAGCTACAGTGATTTGTTTCAATAATAACTATAGCTTGGCAAAAAAGAGTCTGTCGTGGTAACCAGTGGAACTAAAATATATTTTTGTTGGCAGCACTGCTTTGTTTATGATCAACAAGTAGCTAATCTGTCATTGTGTTATGTTCCCATTTGTATTTTACTAATTTCTAATTAATTATCAATTATGATTGCTGTTGTACATATAAAAAGTGAATAAAACAATAAGGAGTAGTCGTGTGAGCTGTGATATACCAAATTTTCATAAGAAATTTGGCGGAATCTGAAGCGGAACAAATTTTGTCTCCGAATGACAATGTTTTCGAAAGAACTGCCGACACGACAGGTATTTATCCAAGAAATTTATATTTTAGTCAATGGCAGTCATTGTTTTTCCTTTCTAATACTAAGTTTTATCGGTATTATAGGTTTCAAGCCATTTTATTGTTTTGTTTACTAATAGATTATTTAGGTTATGTTTTCTAGTTTGACAAATCGCGTGTACGTTGACTCTTGATGTTTGATACTTGAAATTGAAAAATGTACCTACATAGAATTAATATGATTGCCTTTATATTTTTCTTCAAGGTACAATCTCACAATACAATTAGAGAAATTGTTAATGGATGTGAAAAAGTTAAGGATTTTTTCTACACCTGAGAAACACCAAAACAGTTGGCGGAAGAAATAATTAGACGATTTCGATCTGTGTGCAATTAGAAAAAAAGTTCAACACTATAAAGAAACAGGCAAGTATTTTTTTTGTTAAAGCTATTATCGCATACTACAGTAAAAAAAAGTATAATTTATATTTATTATTTTTCAGGTGCCTATTCTACGTAATATATTACCTATACTTTTAGGAGACGGGTTGTAATGGGAGCCGTAAACGTCTAAGAAAGATTTTTACATTATTTAGATTTCATAAATAAGAAATGTAAAACTGACACATCTGTGTTAATGGAAAAAAATCTATCATAGCACCGAAAAGGAATACACGAATAATGTTATTTGACGTTTTTCTTTTTAAATAAAATCTAAATTTTAGCGTGTTATTTCATTTTCATTGTCATGTGAATAGTGATAATGTTATGTACCCCACATAGATATACCTGACGCCTTCATTAGTCAACTGTTCTAGTTTATTTGATATTGCCCGTACCTTTCGAATGTGACATGTTATAGGTACTCTCTGACTTCCGATTAGTTTCCGACAGTAAACAGCTGTTAGTCGCCTTCTTGTCGACTATAAACTGTCAGCATTAACAGGATTCGTTCAGTATCATTCATTTCAAATTTGATACAGGCATACCAACCATCGAATGGTTGTGAAAACCCTAGATGGAGGCCGCAAATGCGATTGCTGAACATTATGTCTTGTGTATCGGGTTCAATCGGCAATCCCTGAGCGTAATTTAATTTATTTTTAAAGTGAATAAGTTTTCATTATGTTATTATGATGGCACTCTTAGATAAAAGGTTATGCCAGCGAAATAATGCACAATCTACTAAATACAAAGAAAGTAAAAGACTGTGTGCCTATCAAGTCTTGAAATCTTGACTGTTGAGAATTTCCGGGATCTCGTGTTTGTGGATTAAAACAACAAGTATCTTATCACTTTTAGTCCTAGTATACAGGGTGGCCATACCTGCTAAGCAGGCGCCCTCATTTTTTCCAGACTCTTTTTTGCCAAGCTGTACTTTCTTTTCGTAAACTTATATGTTGCTTATAAAAAAGGCTATGTGATTATTAAATAAAGATAATTAGAAAAATACTCACACGTACGTTTTCCTTTAAACACTTGATAATCGCTAAACACACTTCTGGAATAATAATACTTATACTTTGCTTAGAAATTCTAAAAAGGTACTGCAAGCTTGTGTAGGAATCTCCAGTGGCCAAGAATCGTAATGTCAAACTTAATTTATTTTCAACTGAAATTGGTAGCCTAAAATGCGTTTCCTTTTTAGTAATCTTAAAACTAACCATCTGTCGTAGATTTTCATATAATTCTGGTGACAATTTTAAAAAAATTGCATAGTGTCCGCTTAATTGATGGCTTTTCAACTCCGCTACTATATTCTGTTTTCTTTTAAAAATAGGATTTTGCCACCAACGCTGTTGTCTCTTTTTTTTCCTTTTTATCAGTAATATGCTAATGATGCAGCAATTACATTAAAAACACTAGTGTCGTCTGACATCTTCGATAGTACTGAGCCAGTAAACGGAACTGTAAGGGCGAGAACTGAGTGCGCGCAGATCGCGCGCCGCTCGCACTCTCTATACGAGCCTTGTATGTTGTATGAGTTGCGCTAAAGAGGCGCACCAAACCATTGCAGTGACTGCACGCGCGCAGCTCGCGGGCAGCTCGCAATCGGCTCGCGTGCTGCACATTTGCGGCAAATTCGCCAGATGTGGACGCACGCTTAGAACTTACTAATTCCATGGTTAAAACATACTGGGTATACACACGCAGTGATTTGATCGCCGACGACTCGTAAGCTTCTAACGTCATTTGATGTAAAAGCCTAAAAGCCAGGTCATTAAACTCCCAAAAAAAAATGGGGTTGCAGTTAGGTTGATTTTGATTGATGGCTGTATGGGCTCAGCTCCCTTTGCCTGTCCCAAAGAGGGACGAAAAGAACCAAAAAAAAAATGATTTTGATTGAGGTGGTGTCATAGGGTGGTGTTTTGAGGTTATGTGCATGTTTATGATGTGTTTGTGTTCTTGAATTTTATTAATACAAAGTATAAATCAGCAAAAATGGAAGTGGACTTACCTATTTGTGTCCAAGCTAGACTCAAATCGGACACGGGAGAAGAGACAGGAAGTCCTTTAGATCTACCGCTAAACATAACCAGAGATCAACTGCAGCTAATATGCAATGCTCTTTTACAAGAAGTAAGCCGATTATTACTTTATCTTTTGTAATTGTTATTTAATTTAATAATCATTCAGTTACCAGGTCAGATATTCATCTTAAGAGCGGTCAATTTTTAATAAAGAACTTCTATTTATTAACATGTATCAACCATGTATGCAGAAACTACAGAATGTTAACTTCTTTCATAGAAATTCCTGTTAGAAGTTTTCTTTTTAAGTAAACCTAAAGGTCTTAAATCTAAAGGAATATTATTCCTCCTGTCTTTTCTATTATATTAGTGGCTGGTTGTTGAAAATAGGTTGGAATCATCATGCGTCCCATAGAGTTAGTTTTTGGTTTTGTTACTAGGTAACAACTTGTTTATATTTTTCTGTGTCAGTGTGATGTCTTAATAAAATACAATGATAATATTTAAAACCAACTGCGTGTTAACTCTGTCGTTTAGCTCCCTTTAGTACACCAATTTACAACAGGTTATGGGCCCAGGTACGTAGTCTAGTTGATACTAAATTTTAGGGACAGTTATATGTATTGAGAATAAAAAATGACGTCGCAAAATACGACGCAAATTTCCAAGTTGTCGGGGCAAGAAAACTACGCAACATGGTCTTTTTCTATGCAAATGCTCCTTATCGACAATGATCTGTGGGATTGTGTTCAAGATACGTTCAGTGCGACCTCAAATGAGTTGGTGAAGCGGGAATCTAGAGCAAGAGCCAAGATCTGCCTGATGCTTTCGGAAGGCATCTACCCCCTTGTGACGGAAGCAAAGACGGCACGAGAGACTTGGCTGGCACTAAAAAATGCCTATGCGGATGCTGGACTAATGCGCAGGCTTTCGTTGCTGCGAAAAATGTTTCGCATCAAGCTGGAATCGTACCCAAGTATGGAAGCCTACGTCACGGAAGTTCGAGCGATTCAGCAGCAGCTGCGAAGCATTGGTGCCGGACTTGACGATGAGTTTGTTGGAATAATAATGCTGGCGGGATTGACGGACAACTACAATCCGTTAGTAATGGCCATAGAGCATTCCCGCTCGACAATTACCTCAGAACTGGTTATATCAGCACTTCTGAAGGAGGGTCAACGTCAAGAGTCGAATGAAGCCCCAAGGGATGATTCGGCGCTAGCATCTAGCGCTGGTGGTAGTGGAGGAAGAGAACACACCAGAGAGATTGTTTGTCACTTCTGCAAACGGAAGGGCCATTTCAAGTGGCAATGCAAGCAGTTCAAGGCCAAGCAGCCGGATAAGAAGAAATCAAATGCGAATTCGGCCATGATGACCAGTGTGAACGCGAATTCAGACTTTTTGACCTTGTTGTCATCTGTTGGTAGCAGTGATAACTGGGTGTTGGATTCAGGAGCCACGTCCCACATGACACCGGTGAAATCCCTCTTGAACCCTACGAAATCTTGCTCCAAAACGATAACTTGCGCGAATAGCGAGAAAATTGTTTCGACTTCGCAAGGTTCTGTGGAGTTAAATCTGCGTCACGGGGAACGTGACACTGTAGTGAAGATGAATGATGTTCTTCACATTCCTGAACTAATTACCAATTTAATGTCTGTAGGAAAGTTTGCAGATGCAGGAAATATTATTGTTTTTGATAAAACCAAATGTAGTGTTTTTAACAATAATGTAAAAATAGATGGTAAGGCATTGTTTACCGCACCGCGCCAAAACGGACTTTATGTTATAGGTTCCGGTTGTAATCAGGCTACAGCTCTTTTAGGGGAAGACAATCAGGACAAGTTTGAATTATGGCACCGGAGATTGGGCCATTTGTCTCCCGCGCAAATGTACATTTTGAAAAGAATTGTCCAGGGCCTAGATTACGGCAAAAAGGGTGATGGAGCCCCTTGTGTTCCTTGTAGTCAAGGAAAGCAGTGCGTAAAAAAGTTTCCTAAACGGAAGAAGTCTTTTAGAGCCTCCGGCATGCTGGACTTAATACATAGCGACGTAGCTGGTCCAATAGATGTAGAGACTTGGGGAGGAAACAGATATCTCCTCCTGTTCATTGACGACTTCAGCCGAAAGGTTTTCGGTTACGTCATGAAGCAAAAGACTGAGGTGTTAGAGAAGTTCAAGGAGTTTAAGCGTCTGGTAGAGAACCAAACCGAAAGAAAAATTAAACGGTTTAGAAGCGATAATGGTACTGAGTATACCAATAAGGAGTTCCAGGCTTATTTGGCCAAATATGGAATTATGCATCAGACGAGCGTTACTCATACTCCTCAACAGAATGGAGTTGCGGAAAGGACGATCCGCACCATTACTGAAAAGGCGAGATGCATGCTCCATGACAGTAACCTAAGTAAACGGTACTGGGGAGAAGCGGTGGGGACTGCGATCTATTTGAAAAATCGCTCACCCACATTAGCAATCGCCGGGAAAGTTCCCGAAGAAGTTTGGACAAATCATGAGGTGGATCTTACCAATTTAAAAGTTTTTGGGTCCACAGCTCAGGTTTTGGTGAAAGATAATAGCCGAAGGAAATTCGACTCCAAGACCCGTGAGCTTGTCTTCGTTGGATACAGTGAAGTACAAAAGGGGTACAGATTTGTCAACCCGGTCAATCCGCGCCGCATAATAGTTGCTCGCGACGCCGTGTTTGACGAGCGGTCAAAAGTAATCAAGGAGATTAAACCCCCTGAGCGCAGTGTACAGGTTTCGAGGGAGAAACAAAGGCGAGAATATATAGAGGTACCAATTTTTACTGAGCCAGATACTGCTCAAGGCACTTCTAGGGCTGTGGCGCCTGAGGATGGCCCAAGCCAGAGTAACATGGTTATGTCACCAAGTTCATCGCCCACTAGTGCTGAAGAAGAGTTTCACGACTCTTTTGAAGAACCGTCAACAGAGCCGGTTCAAGCTGTAGAGGAGCCTGAGGAACGGCGTTATCCTCTAAGAAATAGAGTCAGAAGAATAGATGAGGACATGGTATACAACTTCCATGTCATGAATGCTACTGACCCGATTTCAGTTATGGACGCTATGGAGCGTTCTGATAAAGACCTGTGGATGAAGGCTATGAAGGAGGAATACGACTCTCTTATGGAGAATCAGACTTGGGAGCTCGTCGATCGTCCCAGAGACGCTAATGTCGTCAAAAATAAATGGATTTTTAAGTTGAAAATCGGGGCAGATGGAAAGGTTCAACGACATAAGGCTCGCCTTGTCGCCAAGGGGTACTCTCAAAAGTTTGGAGAAGATTATACCGAGACCTTTGCTCCTGTAGTCAAGCTTTCTTCCATTAGGCTTCTGCTGGGATTATCAGCAGAATTGGATTTAAATGTACACCATATTGACGTCACCACAGCATTTTTAAATGGTGATTTAGATGAGGATCTGTATATGGAGCAACCTGAATCTATATATATAAAAGAAAGTCGTGTTAGTTACTTCACTTATAACTCAAGAACGGCTGAACCGATTTAGCTGAAAATTGGCAGGGAGGTAGTTTAGAGCCAGGAGAAGGACATAGGATACTTTTTATCCCGTTTTTTTTTTTTTTTTTTTTTTCCCCTTTTTACGACCGCGTTCCCGTGAGACGTCACATAAAACGTCAAAGAGAATACAAGTCACTATAAAACGTGGTACTATGACAAAAACGTTGCCTTCGAAGTACCAGGTTATCATAACTTGACAGGAGCTTACCAAACAAAGGAGTGTCAGCTAGAAAACGCTTTATGCCTTCGAAGTACCAGGTCATCATAACTGGGTAGGAGCTAACCTAACATATGAGTGTCAGCTAGAAAACGCTTACCAGATCACCACCGCGTACCAGGTTGTCAAACTTGGTACGTTTATAACAACATTTATTGAATCTGAGGCGATACGAAGTTCGCTGGGTCAACTAATTATCTATACTAATATTATAAAGCTGAAGAGTTTGTTTGTTTGATTGAACGCGCTAATCTCCGAATCGAATCCGGTCCGAATTGAAAAATTCTTTTTGTGTTAGGTAGCCTATTTATCGAGGGAGGCTATAGGCTATATAACATCACGCTACACCTCAGAGGAGCGGAACAGTAATGAAAAATGTTGCAAAAACGGGGAAAATTTATTCCTTCTGAGAGTTTCCGTTGCGTGCGCTGCGTAAACGGTTAAAGTAACGCAAAAATCATGTATGACGGGATTGTTATTTTTAAAAAGTTCAAAAAAAAAGTCCCAAGAGCATATGTCTATCTTTTAAGGTTGACTCACTATAACTCAAGGAGCGAAAATGGACGAAAACTAGCAGGCAAATCGATGCGACGGGAAGGGTAAGGGGAGCAAAAATTTGACGCGGACGAAGTCGCGGGCAGAAGCTAGTCTTTCATAAAGAAGGGAAATGAAAAGAAAGTATGCAAGCTGAAGAGAGCCATCTATGGCCTCAAGCAAGCTGCACGTTGCTGGAACGTCAAAGTACATGATCACATCACTAAAAGTGGTTTTACAAGATCGAAGTATGATCCGTGCGTGTACATTAAAAGAGGGAAAGATAATACCGTGATTGCAATAGCACTTTATGTCGACGACTTCTATATTTTTGGAAGTTCAGTGGGGGACATAGAAAGAGTCAAAAAGACAATCGCCAAAGCGTTCAAAATTAAAGATTTAGGTGAGGCCAAGGATTGTCTAGGGATCCATATCACGCGATCCAATGGGCAGATATCCCTATCACAGGCAAGCTTCGCCAAAAAGATTCTAGAAAAATATGGAATGCAAGACTGCAAGCCTGTAGCTTCTCCGATGGAATTGAATCTACGACTTGCAAAGGGGGAGAGGCGTGAGGATTTTTCTTTCCAAGAAGTAATAGGATCGCTCATGTATCTATCCTGCGGCACAAGGCCTGATTTGACATTTGCGGTCAACTATTTGTGCCAGTTTAATACATGCTGGAATGAACAGCACATGACTGCGCTCAAGCGGGTGCTCAGGTACTTAAAGGGCACCGTGGACTATAAACTAGTCTATGAAAGAACAGGCAAACCCCTGGTTGCATACTCAGACGCCGATTGGGGAGCCAACGCCGATGGGCACTCATTTACCGGTTATGCCCTTATTTTCGGTAGAGGTGCTGTTTCCTGGCAAGCTCGCAAACAGCGAAGCGTAGCCTTAAGCACAGCTGAGGCTGAATATATAGCCATCTGCGAAACCGCAAAAGAACTAGTCTGCGTTAAAGGCTTGTTAGAAGAGCTAGCTGGATTCAACGACTGCGTTACAGTGTTCAGCGACAGTCAGAGTGCAAGTAAATTAGTGTACTCTTCTGCGATTGGTAGAAGGTCGAAGCACATCAACATACGCTATCATTTCATAAGAGAGTTGGCTGAAGCCGGTGTGATTCGTATAGAATATTGTGATACAAACCAGATGCCAGCTGACTGTCTTACTAAAAGCCTGGCTTGCATTAAGCTAAAGTATTGCATGGAGCGCATGGGGATTCAGTGGGGGTGTTGAAAATAGGTTGGAATCATCATGCGTCCCCTTCAATCAATAATAGCACTAGATACAGGATTAGGAACAAAAATACGTCGCTAAAGTGGCCACGTTTACACACACATAGGCATTTACATTTCTTACTACGAAATATAGAAAAAAGTTTTATATGATTAACAACTCCAGTTCATTATAAACCTTAATACTCAAGCATAAAGTTTAATTACGATTGCAAAATATTTATATTTAAGTCCTTCTGTCATAGGATAAAGGTAAAAGCAATAAATTTTAAATGTCGCTTGAAAATAAATAATCATTTTTATAATAAGTACAAAAATATTTATTCTAAAATTAAACTTAAAACACAAGCAATAAGGTTAAAAACATTTTGTTGACAATTTAGTGCTTATTCTATTTTGAAACTAGACGTAGTTCTTGGTACTACATTTCAATGCTCAGAACACAGTAAGATTTAGAGTAGCAGAATAATAATAAGTATTTTTTTTTAGGCTAAGGTTCGTTTTATAAATGGTAGCAAATATTTTTGACCGATTTAAAAAAGTAGTAGGACTAAATTAGTACAATAGATATTTTATCAAGACATTGCTATGAATCGTCTGAGGGTTGGCTCATTGTAATCAACCCGTATATAGAAATGAGTGTGTCTACTTATGTACGCGATTTAGAAGTTATCACACTAGTATTATAAAGGTGAAAGTTTGTGAAGGTGTGTGTGTGTTTGTATGTTTGTTACTTCTTCACGCTCAAACGGAGATAGCTTACACCCTGGATTAACACATAGGCTACTTTGTGCGTTTACATTAGAGTAGTCATAGCCAAGGCGCCATAGTCATTAATTAATGTACCTGTAATTTAGGAACTGCTGTTTTAATCAGTCGACGTCAGTTAGTATTTCCGGATATATCCGATTTATCAAAGTGATCCGAACATATAACCGAATTCTTAGCTGGCTTATAAAAGTCATCTCTTCTTTCTCTGGCGACAATCGAGATCCATTCTGCACACGTAAATGGATTGCTAGGAAAGCTAAAATAAAAAAGGAAAGCTGAGTATCTAATGAGAGTCCAACAAACAGACACAAAAGTAGCATCAAAGAATTTTTAACCAACCAGTTTTGAAGATCTGGTTACAATTTTTTTTAAAGTATTACAATACAAATCTACTCCATGCATTTACTGTCCTGTTGAACAAAAGTTTGTGCGTATGTTGGTGAGCCTTGGCCAAACATTTGTAGTGGTGGTTTAAAATCGGTAATTTTGTTCAAAACGTATTATTTGCTAGTTTAAAGATTAAAATATAACTTATTCTTCATGTACTTACTGAAAGTAAGATATTCCGGCCGCTATATTGCTTTTTCGGGGATTATTTTTGCAACTTTTAAATACACACTGCGGCATTGTGAGACGTGTTTACATTGGCTGTGTTTCAAGCCAACTAAACAAAATAAGAGCTCAAGTCTCAAGTGCGCTTATATTTACCGAGACGTATTTTTTGCGCCGACCCGATATCTAGTGCTATTATTGATCGAAGTGCGTCCCATAGAGTTAGTTTTTGGTTTTGTTACTAGGTAACAACTTGTTTATATTTTTCTGTGTCAGTGTGATGTCTTAATAAAATACAATGATAATATTTAAAACCAACTGCGTGTTAACTCTGTCGTTTAGCTCCCTTTAGTACACCAATTTACAACACTGGTTTAGTCACCTAATACTGCTGCACCACAATATTTTATTAAGTGTACCATAAAAACATCTCTTAAGGTTTGTCTCTATTGCTTTCTTAATGTTACGAAATATTATTTCAGGAAGACAAGCCATTTCTATTTTTTGTCAAAGATGTTGAAATAACAAATAGCCTGAAAGATGCCCTTGATTTAAAAAGTTTAAACTATGAAGAAGTTGTTGAAATCATATACCAGCAACAAGCTGTCTTTAGAGTAAGACCAGTTACCAGATGTACCAGGTAATAAATAAAAAATAGTATAAAACATTTTTACTACTTTGCTAAAAAAATTGCAAGTATTTTAATCTCTTGTAATGTTTTAGTTCAATACCAGGTCATGCAGAAGCTGTAATATCAACTAGCTTCAGTCCATCTGGGAAACAGTTGGCTAGTGGTTCAGGAGATACCACTGTCAGATTTTGGGACCTAAATACACAAACACCATTACATGTATGTAAAGGTAAAGCAAATACTACATACTCAGCATTTCTCCTCCACATTTATTATGCTCACAGCCCAACTGTGTCTCTCTACCAGCATCTGTGTTCCCTTTCACATTTAACCCATGTGCTTTCAAAGGAAGAGTGAACAGACACCTGGACATGCTTGTTCCATCATAGACCTCACCCATCACTTTTCATCAGGCGTGATTGAAGTCTAGAGCAGGCCCATTCAGCAAAGTTTTTTTTAACAATAAAATCATTGGGTATATTCAACAACAAAAAAATCCTTTATTATGTGACTTCTTTTTTTTCAGGTCATACCAATTGGGTTCTTTGCATAAGTTGGTCTCCTGATGGGTTAAAATTGGCATCAGCATGCAAACAAGGCAGAGTAATGATATGGGACCCAACCACAGGGAATCAAATAGGAAAAACAATGATGGGACACAAGCAATGGGTCACAGCACTTGCTTGGGAACCTTATCACAGGTATTTTAAGCTCTGTACATAGTAATGTCTGGTGCTGATGCTACAATTGGCGTATCTGTATACAGAGTCAAATAAAATAAGCTAGCAATACTTTACCCACACGTTGGGTATTGATATGAAAACTAGCCTATTTATTGAGGAAGGCTATATAACATCACGCTACAGCCAAAAGGAGCGGAGCAGTAATGCAAAATGTTGCAAAAACAGGGAAAATGGCACAAGAAATTTAACGCGGACGAAGCCGCGGGCAGAAGCTAGTGAAATATAAAATATGAAAACTAGTATCTTACGTATCTTAAGAGTTCATTTGTGTTAGCAAAATTGTGACCCATTGTTGTCACTCAGCTTAATCACCCCCCTTAACCAATTAGGTCATAGTAAATTAGAAATGTACTGTCTGAATTGTTTACTTCAACTGATCAATGTGAACAAGTCTTTCTAGGTAGTGGGTATATTTTGTATAGCAGTAAGAATATGAATATATGGACAAATATGAGTAAAAATATACTACAAAATCATTTTTGACTGTTGTGGAAATTAATGAACTTATATCTTATCAATTGTGTCTATAATGTTCTAGGAATCCAGAGTGCAGAAAACTGGCCAGTTCATCTAAAGATGGTGATGTCAGAATATGGGACACAGTCACATGCCTCACTGTCTTAAGTCTAACAGGTCATGCAAAAGCAGTCACATCTGTGAAGTGGGGTGGCAATGGGCTTATCTACACATCTTCTCAAGATAGAACAATAAAGGTTTGTATAAATCATAATGATCTGCATTGAAGTCTCTAACGAAAGGTGACGAAAGTAACATTTTTTCAATCGTTCCTCCCTATTTTTTTAGGTTTGGAGAGCTGACGATGGCATCCTCTGCAGGACTTTAGAAGGACACGCACATTGGGTCAACACATTAGCACTAAGCACAGATTATGTGCTCAGAACTGGACCTTTTCATCCCATCACTGACCAGCAATCCATCATTAGTGATAGTAAATAAACTTTGATGGTTTACAATTTTCATAATATCACCTTCACTTTAACTTTTTAATGGTGTTGTTAAAAACAACAGTACCTAATACAGTCAAATAAAACTTAATACTAGCCTGAATTTTATTCAGATATGTATTTATTATTAAGAGTGATTGCCCAGTGATATTAGCTTACTGCACTTCCCTCCATGGAAGCTTTAACTGTGCCAAATTTCATAATGCTCTATCTGCATAATTTTCGTAATAAAGGTGTATGTACAAAGTTTTTGCTTTACTCGTGCATTAATATATAGATTACTTCATTTGATTTGAAGTCATCTATTAACACTATTTGATTTTATTGCTATTTAATCATGTAACATCGTGTTTTTTTTTTTTTTTTTTCAGAAAATGTTCTGCAACAGCGGGCTTTAGAAAGATATGCAGCGGTATGCGAAAAAAGCGAGGAACGTCTCGTATCAGGATCAGATGATTTCACTTTGTTTCTTTGGCTGCCTGAGAAGGAGAAACGTCCTTTAGCCCGAATGACGGGCCATCAGCAGCTCATAAATGACGTAAAATTTTCGCCAGATACAAGGTACTATACTGTTCATGCACCTAAGTTTTATCTATTTTGATTTGACTGATAGCGATGGGTTGCTAGAATGCTAGGACAGACGGAAACAAAGATATACATAGTTGGTGGAAAAAAATTATGGCTTCGCCGTCTAATAGTCAACATTATACCATTATTATTCATATTACTATCTGTTGCTTATCTCAGTTTTCACTTTTATAGAATTATAGCATCGGCTTCATTTGACAAATCAGTAAAACTGTGGGATGCAGCTACAGGCAAATTCATAACCACTCTCAGGGGACATGTGCAAGCAGTGTACATGGTGGCCTGGTCAGCTGATTCCAGGCTTCTATTGAGCTCCAGTGCAGACTCAACCTTGAAAGGTTTGTTATGAATTATCGACCAATCAACTAAATGTCGTTCGTCCAAATCTCGAGAAGTACTATTTATTAATAAAAATGTTAATATTTGCGGCTGCCCCTTTTTTCTACTGTTAAATGTTTCATCAGTATGTTAATGTGCTGCTGTGACGTTGACATCTACATTAATATCGTCACTTTAGAAATGATAAAAGCGCACAATGGCTTATCTTATTAAAATAATTGCCTAACATGACTTTTTACGGATGAAAATGCCGAAATTTGGTGAGGAATAAAATCTACTATGACTTTAGATGAAGTATAGACTAGAGTTGCAAAGGACTCGAGCCTTCGAGTCCTAATTTTAAAGACTTGACTCAATTATGCAAGACTCAGTGTGCTCAAAAAGCTCGGAGTCTACAGATAAGCACTCGAGTCTTAAAAAGGACTCTAGTCTTAAAAAGGACTCTAGTCTTAAAAAGGCTCGAGTCTTAAAAAGGACTCGAGTCTTAAAATAAACCCGAGTCTTAAAGAAAAACTCGGAGCATGAAGATGAAACTTGTACCTCATCATTCGAAATGACTCGAATGGAGGCAATAAATTCAATTTAGTGGTTATGATGTAATGTAATGCGTAGGTACAAATAAATCTGACGAGTTATTCGAGTTTTTTCGAATGATGAGCTACAAGACTTGAGTCGTTATTGAGACTCTCGTCCTTTTTAAAACTCTAGTCCCTTTTTTAGACTCGAGAATGACTCGGGCTCGGCTTGACTATAGACTCCGAGCCTTTTGAGCACACTGAGTCTTGCATAGTTGAGTCGAGTCTTTAAAACTACGACTCGAGGACTCGAGTCCTTTGCAACACTAGTATAGAGTCTATTAACGTAAAATCGTCGTTAAATCGTCTATTAACTGGTTGAATGCCGCAATTACAGAAACAATTAAAAAGCCATTGTGTCTCGCGTGGATCTACGTTCCGGCATACAAAAGGTTAAAAGTTACGAATGCGATCTGAAATACTATAATATAATAGGCAAATAGAAGATACTCGTCTTCCAATATATTTATGGCATATTTGAAGACAAGTATCTTCTATTTGAGTGTTTTTTAACAAAATTAATCAAGCCGTCAAGGCTGTACAAATATTTTAATATTATTCTTTTTCAGTTTGGAATATGAAAATAAAAAAATTAGAACTGGATTTACCAGGGCACGCTGATGAAGTTTTTGCTGTGGATTGGTCACCAGATGGAGCTTATGTAGCTTCAGGGGGAAAAGACAAAGTTTTGAAATTGTAAGTTTGAATTTAAACCCAACAGAGTAATTATTACACTGTAATTTTCTTTGTTAATTAAATTACATTTATTGTTTTTCAGATGGCAACACTAAATGATGACAGCATTCTTCAGTGAAATACAACTTTATTACAGAATAACTTGTTACAATATTTTTGTAAATATAAATAAATGAGTTTTACTTAATTTTAATGCTCTTTTTGACATTAGCCTTTATTCCTGATGCTTCTCCAGCATATCTAGTCATCTCGGTTCTAGGTTCACGGACAGCTCCCTTCCTCCTGATCTTAGCCTTCCTGTATTTGAGCTTATGTTTAACTCTTGGATTTCTTTGATCCTTCTTTCTATGAGGTGTCAAACCTTTATTTTTAGCAATTTGATAAGTAATCTCACGTTTTTCTCCAACATCCTCTGGAACAATATTCTGTGATGATGTAGAAGGTTTATTGTCTTCAATTTCAATATCATTGGGAGAAGTATCATTGTCCGAGAATCCACTCTCTTCAGATTCATCATTGTTTCTTTGAACATCAATGCCACTGTCAGGCTTGAAAAAGTCACTGCCTTCATCATATTCATCTTCATCATCAGAAACACCAGTATCTTCACCTTCATCTTTCTCCATTGCATTTATGAGTTTTAATTTCTTGGGTGTTGATTCAGATGACAGTCTTTCTGATTTGCGTTTCTTATCTTTTAGTTCTTTCATTTCAGTTACACGCAGCTCCAAATTGTTTTTCAGTGCTAGTAATATTTTGTCTATCTGAGGTTTTACAACTTCCAAGTAAATCGGCTCCATTTTGTTTAACATTTGTCTGTACTGGTACAATCTTTTTATAACAGGATGATTCTGAATGTTGATTCTTTGACTTTTTAGAAGTACATAAAAACTAATATTCGTACAATAATTCAAAATAAGATCATAATTTGTTTTGACAAATTTTGAGGCGGGACATGTAGGAAGTTTGCCATCTTTGACAAGCTCTAGGACAGGATGTAAATCATCTTTTGCAACTGTTAATTTCGTTTTAAAATCGTCGATGAGGCCTGCAAATTCTGGACTTTCTTTTTCAAGAAGCTGTAACTTTTGCCTTTTCGACATCTGACTTAAATCAGTTTTTATCACAGTTTCTTTTTCTTCAACATCTGCAACCTGTTTTGACAAAAAATCGAGTGTGAAATCTTCTTCTCCAAGCTGCTCTAAAAGCCTTTTCTGAATGTCTTTGGCTTCTTTTTCTTCCATAAGTGCAATTTCTTCATCATTGCCAAAGCCTCCATAGTCCTCATCCACATAATCTGTTGCATAATATGATCTTTTCTTTTTACCCCAAGCCTTAGAATCAGGTAAATCATCATCTGACTGTTCTTGACCTTCTACATCACTGTCAGCAATGCCTAAATCTTCTTTTTCATTTTCTGAGTCACCTGACTCCGAGAAAGCAAACATTTCTTCTTCACTTTCTGAATCATTGTGTTTTCTCTTGCGCACCTTCTCAAGTAGTCTTTTTTCATTTGGTGTATATTCATCTTCTGAATCTGAAGGTTCATAGTTACCTTTCTTATCAAAGTTGGACTTGACTCTGCAACAATAAACAAGGAATCATGATTAAATACATTACCAAATGATCAGATGGTCATCTTATGGGCAGTCAAATGCACAGGTGGCCGCCGCATTTTATATATTTGCTTTGGTTCTGTAGACGTGGGTACACTACATGAATAGCTGACGCGTAGCACAAAAGCAAAAATAAAAAAGTACAGCATATTGGGACGATTGCCATCTTTGATTACTGGCGATCAGTACGGTACACGACATTTGATTTAGTTTTCAAGTACAAAGTTACCAATTATGTAACTATAAAGTAAAATCCCATCGAAATCCAGCCAACTTACTTTATTTTATCTGCCATTTTAGACGTGAATGCAGGATAATGATCATAGAATAAATCGCAGCGAGCAGGTTAGTCCATTTGTCACAATCCTCTACCTTTTGTGCTGGGTTACTTGTGGAAGACAAATTAAGTTGATTACAGTTTCGACTGAAATAATATCAATCGTTTCGCTATTATTGCGTACGTTAAGTTATTTTCAGTTTTAAATAACCGTGCCTCGTTGTTACAATGCATAAATGACATTCCTCTTTCCTTCATTCATTTTTTTTTCGTACTGTTTTAAAAGTAATACAATCGGTTGCTTGAATATCAGCTTTTTGAGATATAATTTATAACGCTATTTATGTAACGTGTTCATTCAGAGTTTATCTGAATAATTTATTAATTTTAAAAATAATTTGAGAAAAAAATATTCATAAAAATGAAGTAAACTGGTTAGTGCAATAATAAAAGTACTCTGTGGGTCGATATCATAATTATGGCAGCTATGCCTTGCAAATAGCAAATTAAGGAAAACTGGGACATCATTTGTCACGGGTGTCGTTAGCATCTTTAGACACAGAAAGGTCGACTAATTGTCAAATAATGTACAGCTTGGCAAAAAAGAGTCTGGAAAAAATGAGGGCGCCTGTTTAGCAGGTATGGCCACCCTGTATACTAGGACTAAAAGTGATAAGATACTTGTAAGATACTACTAGAACCGCAAACACGAGATCCCAGAAATTCTCATCAGTCAAGATTTCAAGACTTGATAGGCACACAGTGTTTTACTTTAATTGTATTTAGTAGATTGCGCATTATTTCGCTGGAATAACCTTTTATCCAAGAGTGCCATCATAATAACATGATGAAAACTTTTTCAGTTTAAAAATTAATTAAATTACACTCAGGGATTGGCGATTGAACCCGATACACAAGACATAATGTTCAGCAATCGCATTTGCGTCCACAATCTAGGGTATTCATAACCATTCGATGATTAGTATGCCTGTAGCAAATTTGACATGAATGATACTGAACGAATCCTGTTAATGCTAATAGTTTATAGTCGACAGGAAGGCGACTTACAGCTGCTTACTGTCGGAAACTAATCGGAAGTCAGAGAGTACCTATAACATGTCGCATTCGAAAGGTACGGGCAATATCGAATAAACTTGAACAGTTGACTAATGAAGGCGTCAGGTATGCCTATGTGGGGTACATAACATTATCACTATCCACATGACAATGCAAATGAAATAATACGCTAAAATTTAGATTTTATTTAAAAACAAAAACGTGACATAACATCATTCGTGTATTCCGTTTCGGTGCCTATGATAGATTTTTTCCATTAACACTGATGTGTTAGTTTTACATTTCTTATTTATGAAATCTAAATAGTGTAAAAATCTTTCTTAGACGTTTACGGCTCCCATTACAACCCGTCTCCTCAAACTATAGGTAATATATTACGTGGAATAGGCACCTGAAAAATAATAATTATAAATTATACTTTTTTTTTTACTGTGGTATGCGATAATAGCATTAACAAAAAAATAAATAATAGTTTAAAAAAACCAACATTCTATGGAAGCGTGTTTTTTAGTTTTTTTAAACTATTATTTATTTTCTATTTTTTACGGTGTTTCGAATTTTGAGTTTTTTTGCTGTCCTGGTGACCCTGGTAAGGATAAGACGGGTTGTGTAAGATGTTGAAGAGGAGACATAAAATCCGAGTGTTCCTGCGAAGGCGGATTGGGAGCCCATTGTGCATTTAGTTTCTAACGTGACGTTAAGATCGTGGATCTATATTTTCGTCCATAAATTGTTTGGATACTCGTGCACGACAAAAAGTTATCGTGGACGGAAATTTCACAGCGTCTTCATAAATTTTATTTACTTGTCTTATCGTAATGTTATATCGTAGAAATCCTCATCCAGGAAATATCATCGCGGTAGAAATGATAAAAATGAACAAGTGAGCCAATGGGAAAAAACTGTAAATTTTTGCCATGGGTGTCGCTAGCACCTCTTTAATCATGGACAATGTCAGTTAAGGAGATAACACAAAAATAGTATCTATTTGTCATTTAACAGTACAGTTATTGCGGATCAATGTTCAATCGAAATTGACTATGGTAATTTTTATTTCTTAAGGCGAGGTTGCAGTACTTTTTAACTTTTTCAAACCTCTGTAAATCGTGCAAAATGACAATATTCCGTAAAAACAAAAATAGTTTAGGAAAATTGATTATATTGTCCAGGGTTGTGTGAAGATAAAAACGTGAATTAAAACAATTGACTCGATAAAAAAAAATCATAAAGATAACACTAAATCACTATTTTAAACGTGTGCCCTGAAGAGATTCCATCATCAAACCATGTAAAATTTATACCAAAAGATAGGGCTTATTGTTTTTAAGGGTTTGGTGAGAACACATTTTATAATTTCCTTATATTTTTTTTCTACGAAACAAATTTACACGAAATCTAGCAGTGCAAGCGCTCGTAACGACCGGCCAGTGCACGCCGAGACGTCTTCGAGGTTGGACGCACGCCGTTTGTTCCACAGACTTCCCCCCTCGATTGCGCTTTGTAATAGATAAACAATTTAATAAAAACTTGTGTTGGTTTGTAACAAAAATGGGTAATAAAAAGATATACAGAAAGTTGAAAACTAAGGTATATCGAAAATTCGTACTTGACTCGTACCTACGTAATTTCTAATAATTTACTGTAAATAAATAATTAAGTAGATAATCTACTTATTTACGGTAAATAATTTCGTTTGATAACGTTCAGTTCCAAACATTATTTACCTACAATCATTGCTTAGACGCGCCACAATATAAAAAAGTACAGTAGGTAAAGATTTACTGAACAGATTGAATTTGTTCAAACTATTTTTATGGTTGCTCAATAACTTTAAATATCGTATAGTAAAACAATTGATATTAAAAAATCTAGGTAATTATACCGAGATTTTTCAAAATCAATTATTATACTATACGATATAATATAAATAAACGTCGTTTCACGTCATTAAAATTATCTAACGACGTAAAATGTATCAGATTACATGAAGTTTATTTTGCAGCGCTTCAATGGGAAAAAAAAGCCATGGGTAGTTGTCACTCCTTAGATAAATTTGAATGCAATATGCGAAAGTCCCACATAAGTACTTTAACTTTATTACTAGTGGTTCGCCTAGAACTGAGACCTCACAATGCATGTTCCGATTTTTCCATCTTTGCATAGTTACTAAAAGTGTATGACGTCAAAAAACAAAACATAATTTACACATGTACAAAAACATTACAACAGTTACAGTTTCAATTAATCTTCGTTTTTTTGAGGAGTGGTTGAGTCAAATACAATTTTTAAGTTTGAATCTGAGCATAATCGGTCGCAGGGGTAACGATCTAAGAGGGGATCGAAAAAATGAATATAAGAAAGTATAATGTTCGAGTGAGTCAAAAGAAAGGCCTTCATTTGTAATAAGTTAACGAAGTAATCAACGAAATACATTTGCAACTTCCAGCGCCATCTAGTCACATGGTCTCTGTTCAGAACGAACTACTAGTCACAGTGAGTTCACCATAATTTAATAGATACATTCTCTCGTACTATGTTATGTTTTATAAGTAAATAACGAATGTATCTGTATTTTGATATATTTTAAATGAACAAGGAAATATTCCACATACGATATTGCATAATATAGTCCCAGACATTAAAGTTTCCCATACACTTTCTGTGACTATGTGTTGTGATAATGCGTTTCTTTAGTAGGTTGTTTTCTAATAAAGTTATCGTTATTATAATAGACCAGCGAACCTACCCCAATTCGCAAGGGTTATTCTCGGTAATATATCCCAAATAATCATAAATATTTCTCTAAACATTTCTCTTGGAATAATCGATTGAATGGTAAAAATTCGAATAAAATCTGTTTGAGATTTACATTATTATGTATTTTGTGTATAATACTTTATAATTATCGATTTATTATAGAAGCCACTAAATTTAAGCAAATAAAATTATTATTTTAGGTACTGCCATTTTTTTCAGCGATCTGAGTTTTTAATATTTTTGATATATTAAATTCGCTTGTTTTAGGGCCGATTGAGACGATTCTGTTTGTTGAGGTAAAGAATAACAACGCAGATGATAAAAGTGCTTGTAGGCGAACTATAGACGCGAATTATTTCTTACGTCAACTGTAAGAGAAAGTATAGCACAACGCGTTGTTTGAATGTAAAAAAGGCATTTTAAAATAATGGGCGAAAGAAAATTTGGGCTCATGGGAAAATTTCTAGCTCCAATCCAACATGTGCCAAGAAATTGTGTCAGTCAGTTCAGAAAATGTTGCTGATACTGAAGAGACAAAGTCTTTGGACTCAAACATAGAGGCTGCGACTGGCACCATAGCTACAGGCATCGGGCATTCCTAGTTCGAAAAACTGTTTTTTGCAATCGACATTCCCATTTTCTCCACCCATGCGCTACAAACAAAGTTTAAGAAATTAATAAAAGAAGAATCACAAAAAAAATCTCTAACGTCAATTTAAAGGAACCCAGTATACTTTACCTTCTGCATTTAGGCTGCATTGTGGCATGTTCAAACGCTTGCATCGGCTAGCTGCCGGACGCTCGCTCGCTGCGTCTATACGCTCGATACATACCTATTATGCGGGGGGTGAGGAAGCGTTTTCATGCCTACACACCGCACTACAAGAGGGCCTTAATAATTAGGCTTTTAATTCTTTTGAAATTTTGACATTGTACAGACGCCAACACATCAAGCTACTACAATCTGTCAGATTTCTTTGATAGATTTTCGACTTTATTTCTAGAGCATTAGGTTCAAGGTTCATTGGGAAAAATTGACAGTTTCGGGTAGCTTGACCTGGTGGCGTCTGTACATAGCGTCATTTACGTTGATATGAAGACGAATTTTACAAACAAAATATGATGAAGTAGATTAGCAATTTCCTAGATCCTTCGGATTATGATTGAAAGTGTGTTCAAAAGTTGAGTGAATGCCACTGTGCTGTGTGTCAATTCCTGGAATAACAATAGAAAAAAATATTTCCTAAAGATTTACTATTAGAAAAACTATGGAAAAAGAAAAAAATCCGTATAGCCATTTCAATATTTTGTTTTGTAGACAAGTCATATATAGCTTGCCAAAAAAGAGTCAGTCGTGGTAACCATTGGAACTAAAATATATTTTTGGTGGCAGCACTGCTTTGTTTATCATCAACAAGTAGCTAATCTGTCATTGTGTTATGTTCCCAGTTGTATTTTACTTATTTCTAATTAACTATCAATTATATTAATGCTTTTGTACATATAAAAAATTAATAAAACAATAAGGAGTAGTGGTGTGAGCTGCGATATACCAAGTTTTCGTAAGAAATTTGGCGGAATCTGAAGCGGAACAAATTTTGTCTCCGATTGACAATGTTTTCGAAAGAACTGCCGACACGACAGGTGACATCCAAGAAATTTATCTTTTAGTCAATCTCAGTCATTGTTTTTCCTTTCTAATAGTAAGTTTTATCGGTATTATAAGTTTCAAGCCATTTTATTGTTTTATTTACTAATAGATTATTGAGGTTATGTTTTCTAGTTTGACAAAACGCGTGTACGTTGTCTCTTGATGTTTGATACTTGAAATTGAAAAATGTACTTACATGGAATTAATATGATTGTCTTTATATTATTTTCAAGGTAAATCTCACAGTACAATTGGAGAAATTGTTAATGAAGGTGAAAACAATTAAGGATTTTTTCAATACCTGGAGAAACACCAAAACAGTTGGCGGAAGAAAGAATTAGACGATTTCGATCTGTGTGCAATTAGACAAAAAGTTTAACACTTTAAAGAAACAGGCAAGTTTTTTTTTTTTTTTGTTAATGCTATTATCGCATGCCACGGTAAAAAAAAGTATGATTTATAATTATTGTTTTTCAGGTGCCTATTCCACGTAATATATTACCTATAGTTTGAGAAGACGGGTTGTAATGGGAGCCGTAAACGTCTAAGAAAGATTTTTACACTATGTAGATTTCATAAATAAGAAATGTAAAACTGACACATCAGTGTTAATGGAAAAAATCTATCATAGCACCGAAAAGGAATACACGAATGATGTTATGTCACGTTTTTCTTTTTAAATAAAACCTAAATTTTAGCGTGTTATTTCATTTTCATTGTCATGTGAATAGTGATAATGTTATGTACCCCACATAGACATACCTGACGCCTTCATTAGTCAACTGTTCAAGTTTATTCGATATTGCCCGTACCTTTCGAATGCGACATGTTATAGGTACTCTCTGACTTCCGATTAGTTTTCAACAGTAAGCAGCTGTAAGTCGCCTTCTTGTCGATTATAAACTGTCAGCATTAACAAGATTCGTTCAGTATCAATCATATCAAATTTGAGACAGGTATACCAACCATTGAATGGTTGTGAATACCCTAGATGGTGGCCGCAAATGCGATTGCTGAACATTATGTCTTGTGTATCGGGTTCAATCGGCAATCCCTGAGTGTAATTTAATTAATTTTTAAACTGAATAAGTTTTCATTATATTATTATAATGGCACTCATAAATAAAAGGTTATTCCAGTGAAATAATGCACAATCTACTAAATACAATGGAAGAAAAAGACTGCCTATCAAGTCTTGAAATCTTGACTGATGAGAATTTCCGGGATCTCGTGTTTGTGGATTAAAATAACAAGTATCTTATCACTTTTAGTCCTAGTATACAGGGTGGCCATACCTGCTAAGCAGGCGCCCTCATTTTTTCCAGACTGTTTTTTGCCAAGCTGTACGTGCGATTTGTCAAACTAGAAAACTTATTATTAGAAAGGAAAAACAATGAATGGCATTGACTAAAAGATTACATTTCTTGGATAAATACCTGTCATATCGACAGTTCTTTCGAAAACATTGTCAATCGGAGACAAAAGTTCCGCTTCCGATTCCGCCAAATATCTTACGAAAACTTGGTATATCACAGCTCATACCACTACTCCTTATTGTTTTATTCATTTTGTATATGTACAAAATCAATAATAATTGATAGTTAATTAGAAATAAGTGAAATACAACTGGGTACATAACACAATGACAGAGAAGCTACTTGTACAGCTTGGCAAAAAAGAGTCTGGAAAAAATGAGGGCGCCTGCTTAGCGGGTATGGCCACCCTGTATACTAGGGCTAAAAGTGATAAGATGCTTGTTGTTTTAATCAACAAACACGAGATCCCGGAAATTCTCATCAGTCAAGATTTCAAGACTTGATATGCACACAGTCTTTTACTTTCATTGTATTTAGTAGATTGCGCATTATTTCGCTGGGATAACCTTTTATCTAAGAGTGCCATCATAATAACATAGTGAAAACTTTTTCAGTTTAAAAATTAATTAAATTACACTCAGGGATTGCCGATTGAACCCGATACACAAGACATAATGTTCAGCAATCGCATTTGCGGCCACCATCTAGGGTATTCACAACCATTCGATGGTTGATATGCCTGTATCAAATTTGACATGAATGATACTGAATGAATCCTGTTAATGCTGACAGTTTATAGTTGAAAAGAAGGCGACTTACAGCTGCTTACTGTCGGAAACTAATCGGAAGTCAGAGAGTACCTATAACATGTCGCATTGGAAAGGTACGGGCAATATCGAATAAACTTGAACAGTTGACTAACGAAGGCGTCAGATACGCGCTACCGCTAGCACATCAAGCTACCCGAAACAGTCAAATTTTCCCAATCAATCTTGAACCTAACACTTTAGCGATAAAGTTGAAACCTATTAAAGAAATTTGACAAATTTTAGTACCTTTATGTGCTGGCGTCTGTACATTACATTATCACTATTCACATGCCATTGAAAATGAAATAACACGCTAAAATTTAGATTTTATTTAAAAAGAAAAACGTGACATTACTTCATTCATGTATTCCTTTTGGGTGCTATGATAGATTTTTTCCATTAACACTGATGTGTCAGTTTTACATTTCTTATTTATGAATTCTAAATAGTGTAAAAATCTTTCTTAGACGTTTATGGCTCCCACTGGGTCACACTGTTTTGCGATTATCTATGAAACTACGTATCCTATCTCTTTCGTTCTTATGTTAAAATGAACAGGGAAGACAAAGCTTTCTATATGTCAGTCACTGCTACTAACATTATGGCACTTTTGAGGCGCTGTGTTGGACGCAAAACTCACTATAAAAGTTGGCACACTCGCGGGCCGACGCTCTGAGGTTCGTACCCCCCTCGGGGTAACCCTTAGAGCTTTCGCTTTAGTTTTTAAGTATAATAAGCCCCGGCTGGAGGCCTAAAAAGGTAACTTTTTAGAACTCGCCGGGCCCCAATCCGTTTAAGTAGTAAAAATCTTTTCAGGATTAACTACGAGATGCCCCACAAAAAAAAAAAAAAAAAAAAAAAAAGGGCCGACGCTCTCAACGAAACAATAAAAAAAAACTGTGATTGACTGGTGAATATGGGTTTTATAAGCATGAATATGTAACTAAAGTGTATGATCTTTCTATTTAATTATTAGTTATATGAAGTTTATTACATTTACGCATATATTTTGCGAAAATAAGTTGTCGAAGTGAAAAAATGGCCGGCGTATAAATTCTTTGTGACGGCTTTTCGTTATACATATTTTGTCGTAAATGGCTGAAATACTATTAAAACGTTAGGACAATTTCATTAACTATTCATAAATATACGATGTTGTGCAAGAAATTCAATTATAGCAACGAATAATTGTAATTTTAAAATTTCATTCCTATATTTTTATTTAACACGGCCGCCATTCCAAAGTCGATGACGTCATCGCCCGATTTCCTTTCTTTTAGCTTTAATTGTTAGAAACGATTAAAGCTATGGTATGATGTTTATAGCACCGAAAAGGAATACACGAATGATGTTATGTCACGTTTTTCTTTTTAAACAAAATCTTAATTTTAGCGTGTTATTTCATTTTCATTGTCATGTGAATAGTGATAATGTAATGTACAGACGCCAGCACATAAAGGTACTAAAATTTGTCAAATTTATGTACCCCACATAGATATACCTGAAGCCTTCATTAATCAACTGTTCAAGTTTATTCGATATTGCCCGTAACTTTCGAATGCGACATGTTATAGGTTCTCTCTGACTTCCGATTAGTTTCCGACAGTAAACAGCTGTAATTTCCCTTCTTGTCTACTATAAACTATCAACATTAACAGGATTCGATCAGTATCATTCATGTCAAATTTGATACATGGATACCAACCATCGAATGGTTGTGAATACCCTAGATGGTGGCCGCAAATGCGATTGCTGAACATTATGTCTTGTGTATCGGGTTCAATCGGCAATCCCTGAGTGTAATTTAATTAATTTTTAAACTGAAAAAGTTTTCATTATGTTATTATGATGGCACTCTTAGATAAAAGGTTATCCCAGCGAAATAATGCGCAATCTACTAAATACAATGAAAGTAAAAGACTGTGTGCCTATCAAGTCTTGAAATCTTGACTGATGAGAATTTCCGGGATCTCGTGTTTGTGGATTAAAACAACAAGTATCTTATCACTTTTAGTTCTAGTATACAGGGTGGCCATACCTGCTAAGCAGGCGCCCTCATTTTTTCCAGACTCTTTTTTGCCAAGGTGTAATGTTGACGTAGTCGTTTTTCTTCTACGACACTATGTCCGAGCTGTCGAAACGTACACTAGTCTAAAGGCATGGATGTCATCGATGACGATTCACGGAATTCGGAACGGGTGTGAGCACCAGCGATTCCAGACGTACGATAATTATCGTACATGTACCATAATTTCGACACCGGTACGATGTACGATACAATATGTACTATCGTACGCCAAAGTACGATAATTTTCAACCCTCCTCCCAAGTGCAGTGAAGACTAGTACCCAGTGCCTTAAAATTATCGAAAAATACAAAATAATGTCTATGGTCGGGGATTTCTCTCAAAATATCAAACCAACGATTCAAAGTTGAGTTCCCTAGTTGAGTGTACATATCAAAGAGTAAAGTAACTATGTACCTTAGATTATATACCTAAATCTAAGCCTGGTACATATGTGTAACTAACAAGGGGAGTGTCAAACTTGGGAATCACAGATTCCCATCACATTTATATATATTGTAGGGCAGGGTTCCCTCAATAAATATATAAAGCGGCATGACGCCATTCGTTTTTATTATTGAGAAATTTCAACTCAAAGTTCTATATGTAACTTAAGTAGAAGGAACCTTTTTCCGGTTGCAGCAATGGTTCCGTGGCGTAGTGGTAACGCTCTTGCGTACTGAGCGACCGGACGGCTGTTTAAGCTATTGGCAGATAACAGGGAATTAACATCAAGAGAAGATATCATGAAAATTCATTCATATTGCATCAATTAAATTCACCAAAATTTACAGCGATGATCCAGTATGCTTGGTTTGCCTCCAAGTTGATTGATGAAAGGAAATATTTATGAATGTAAACCAATTGTGCTTCTCTATAAATAATTTGAAGACAAAATGTAATTGCAACAATATTAGTTTTATAAAATGTGCGGTTTGTGATAAAACTTTATGTTTTAAATGTTTCTAT
Organism: Aporophyla lueneburgensis; assembly: GCA_932294355.1. Classification (NCBI taxonomy): domain Eukaryota; kingdom Metazoa; phylum Arthropoda; class Insecta; order Lepidoptera; family Noctuidae; genus Aporophyla; species Aporophyla lueneburgensis. Next base: position 11,209,606 of record OW028744.1, read on the forward strand.
GATGATTATCATCCAAATGAATGTTTAGTTACAAATGATTCTGATGATGATGCAGAGAGTGAATAAGTATAATATTATGATTTTAATTGTGTGTAATATTGTAATTTTCGAATAACAGATTATTTTTGATAATATCGATTACTTTGTTATTATAATTATTACAAATCTTATTTTTATAATGTTTTGTATTTTTTCCTAACTTAAAAATAAAAAATAATTTATAGAATTATTAGTTATTTGTTAATTATTTATTTTTATATTAAATAATTTATAAATAAAAAAAAACTCAACCGGGACTTGAACAGCCGTCTGGTCGCTCAGTACGCAAGAGCGTTACCACTACGCCACGGAACCATTGCTGCAACCGGTAAAAAGGTTCCTTCTACTTAAGTAACATATAGAACTTTTAGTTGAAATTTCTCAATAATAAGAACGAATGGCGTCTTGCCGCTTTATATATTTATTGAGGGGACCCTGCCCTACAATATATATAAATGTGATGGGAATCTGTGATTCCCAAGTTTGACACTCCCCTTGTAAGTTTAAAATTGTTAAAAGGTTCTAAATTACTTCCCACTCTTTTATAAAATGAATAAGTTTTTTTTAAGTCTAATTTCACAACTTCCTACAATTTCTATCCTATATCTAGTTTTGCGAAAAAGCGCGAGTGGCGCGGTTCTGCCAAAAGTACGATAATTATTCATCCGGTATGATAATTACGATTAATGATACGATAATTCACTTGCACTCGTCTGGCAAGGCAACCCTGGTGAGCACTTAAGCACACTCAAATAGATGTTAGTGTAATACGGAATGCAGCCCTATTTTTACTTTAAGGTTATGATTTGTTTGATAATATTTTTTTAGACTTTATTTAATATGACTATTTAATAACTCTCATCCGCTTACGCTCAAATAACATTTTGTTCAAAGAAGTTGTTATACTATGGGGAATCTCGGAATCCCAAAGATATCTTGTATATTGTTGTTTTTATTTTGTGAATTCATAAGTAGTAAAAAATTTACTTCTCACGATTTCAATGGGGCTCACAAACAGCGTTGCCAATCTGTGGGGAATTCCCCAAACTGCGGGGATTTTCAGTTCGATTGGGTAATTTGTGGGGAGAGCGTTTATGTGGGGAAAATGTGGGGAATTTAGACATTTACACTAGAGCTGAACTTAGAAGTAATAGAAGTAGTATATAAAGTAAGTATAATTTATATATTATTTATATTTGATTTAAGTTAAACTCAACTTATCCATCCTTCATCAAACTTTATCGTTTATCGCGGAAGTCCCTGTTGTTTACTATAGCTTTGTACCGAATAGCGTTGCCAATCTATGGGGAATTCCCCAATCAAAAACTAAATGACGAATGGAGGGGTCACGCGATGCTAGATTACTCTGCTCTTGTTTTGCATGATGATGACAGTCCGGAAACATACTGGGCTAAGGTATTCCATCTTAAAAACAGTGCAGGTCATGAAATGTTTTAAATTTGAAATACGCAATAAGCCTATTGCTGGTTCTGCCTTTCTCAAACGCATCTGTCGAAAGGAAATTTAGCGTTCGGAAGAATTTGAAAATAGAGAATCGTAATTGCCTGCACATTGACACTTTAGTAACGCTTATGGCCACTAGAGAAGATATTAAGAAGAAGGGAGGGAGCCTAATATTTGATCCTTCAAATGATATGTTAACAAAAAAAAAATGGCGCATTGAAGAGCCTAAGCCTTAATTTAAATAATTAAGAACTTAAGTATAAATAATAAATATATTTGATTTATATTATTTCTTTGCTGAAAACTTGTGGGGAAAATGTGGGGAATATCGGTTTTATTTTCCCCAAAATTGGGGATTTTCAGTTACATTTTTGGGTAATCCAGACCGTGGAAGTCGGCAACACTGCTCACAAACTGACTGAATGTCGACGCTGTAAAATAATAACGGATTCTTTTAATTATTGGCTGGATCAAACTTCCAGAGGAAAGTATGAAGGTGGAGATGCAGCATGGGAGGAAGCTAAATTAAAATCATATTCACGCAGTGAGATTCGTTTGGTGGAAATACAAGAAGGTTTATGTTCAGAGTTGAAAACACATCAAGATGCATGTTATGCTATCGCAGAAGAATCTGAGCAAGTTCTAGAAAAGTGGTGGTTCGACAAAGATTCAGTTTCTTTAGATTTGTATACATGGTTGTGCATTGAGACCCTTCAATATTGTTGTCCTAGTAATCATTACGGCGATACATGTACAGCCTGTCCTCAGGATGGGAACAGTAAAGTTTGTGCTGGTAATGGCCGATGTGATGGTGCCGGCACTCGTAAAGGAAATGGTACCTGTGTCTGTAAGAAGGGTTACACAGGAAGACTGTGTGATGAATGTGCTAAGAGCTTCTATAAAACTAGTGTTGGTTCTTGTAAAGTATGCCACAAAGCTTGTGATGGATGTAATGGTGAAGGTGCAGCTGCTTGTGAAACTTGCAATTCAGGCTGGCAATTACAATCTGGTATGTGTGTCGACATAGATGAATGTATATCAACTGTTTGTGAGCTTCAGCAATATTGTAGCAATACAGAAGGTTCCTATAGTTGCAATGAATGTGAATTGTCATGCAAAACTTGTATGGGTGAGGGATCCTCTAACTGTACATCATGTGAGTCAACTAATGTGCTGTGGTTTGGCATGTGTGTTGACAATGAGCTCAAACAAAATATTTTAACAAATACTTATAAAAGAATAGCATTGTATGTTGGTTTGCTCATCATAACATTTTATATATTCCATACTTCAAGATCAGTAGCTTCAATTGTAGTATTAGTTATAGCACTATTGATATATTTGTCTGAGAGAAATTTGAAAATGACTACAATGGATGTTCTTTTGCAGACATTACTTGCAAACCTAAGTTGAATACTATTATTGTGTGTGATAAGTATATCTCAAGTATGTTTGCAAACACTTGTATAGAATCATCATCATCAGCCTATAGTAGTCCACTGCTGGACATAGGCCTCTCCAATTGCACACCATTCAGCGTATACAACTTGTATAGAATGTATTATGAAAGTGCTAGCTGTGCCCATTGTGCAGACAGAACCAAACACTCACTTCACCCTAATTATACTATAAACTGAGGTAAAATATAAATATCCTGACCCTTAATGATATAAGCAGGATGAGTCAAATATTTGTAAACTTAAGATCAATTCTCAGGGCACCTGATATTTCCCTGTAATTACATTGTCATCTATAATATAGTGAGTATATTAAAATGACCTAAATTTAAGAAAAACTGTGTTTTATTTGCACTTGTTTTACATCTGTGATTGTCTACTTATTGGTGAATTAAGTAAAGATGTTATTTTGCTATAAAGCTAACTGATACAGTTTGCGAGTTTGGTTGTGACAAATAAAATACTTTGAAAAGGTGTATTAAAAATACATTTTATTGCAAAATTTATGTAACTACATTTTAGTGTCATTTATATACAAAAATTAAATACAAAGTTTAGGTATTATAACCAAGTTGTGGAATACTATATAATACAGCTGCTGGTGCAGAGATTTTTCACACAAACTGGAAGGCAAATAGACCAAATATTTAAATAGGCCAGGAAGAGTTAAATTAAGTGTAGTACAGGTATAACAATTTCTTTGCCCCCAGTATTCACCTTATATTTTATGTAAAATCTCTAATCCATAAACAATTATGTAGGTAGGTAATAACTATAGTGTAAAGTAATTAAATAGCAAACTTATATTTATTGTAAAACAGGCTACAAGGTAACATGTATTAAACTAAGGTATAAATTCACATGTCTTACATTAGCAACTAACATTGACTGCACTTTGTGAAGAAGGTCAAGTCATTATAACCACATGTTTGAGACCAACTATTAACTATCAATTGTGAGTGAATATTTAAATTCTATCATTATCAAGAATAAAAATTGGCAACAGTTAATTTGGCAACAGCAAGCATAGGTATACATTCTTAGTCTGACAAAAAGATAATTCTTAATAGTAATCAAATATTATAATGACTGACTGACAAATCAATGTGCTTATGTGCTTATTTGTTCATATAAAGTGTTATCTGATGAAGTGATGAATAAAGCAACTGACAATTGCATTATGATATTAATAAAATCTTAAATGTATGTAATTTGTAAAAAGACAAAACCTGCTGACTAACATCGATCATCATTATTTTAAGTATCAACAAAAGATCTCAACTTAAGGAAGTACTACAAACAATATAATTATATTGGAAAAGTAATAAGTAACATTTTCAAATAGAATCACGCAGTTATTTTGTGTATCAACATAATTATCACAAATGATAAGACTATGTGTATAAATGTATAGGTACTTACAATACAAAGTAAAGATATAATACATTGTTAGTAGTTCGTGACAATCACTATGATAAATAAAAGTACAATCTACACCTTCAGTTCCTACGAAAGTGAAAAAGGATACATTTGTGATTTGTGTGAAATATTCATGATATTTCAAGAAATTATGTGATAAACAGTGGTCTTTGGTGAAGAATAAACATTGTATTCTAAGATGATAAAAACGTGGAGTCACTTAACATAAGTCTTGAATATATTAACTCAACAAAATAAACTATAGGTTAATTAATGTCTCACAACAAAATAAACACAATATAAATGAAATTAATATTGTTCTAAGAATTTTTATTTTTGGTAAAATTTCCATTTAAGTACTAATATAACACCATTCATCTAAGCCTATTTGTGAAATAGAACGCCTACATTATTTAAACTAGGCATCGTAATCGATTTATGTGACACCTACTGTTGCAGTGAACTTACAAAACTGGTGCTGACATAACATAAAGCTTCTAAATAATAACATACACACGACTAGCATGTAAAATGCTATAAGTGGACCAACTGTTACTACATCCATATTATTAATTTTGTATTCAATATGACTCAGAAATCATGCAACCAGAGATCAATGTGCTATCAAACACTTAAAAATGTTTTGTCTGTCAGGTCAAATAGTGCCCAAATAAATAGGTCAATAAATGATTGTGATGCTGATTTTTAACTGTTTATCATCCCACTATTCAGGTATGGAGTCACTCTTTTAATAAATTTTCTCTCTCTGAGTTTTGAATAAACACGCAAGTATTCATCATCCTTTTTTGTACCACAACTGCATAATGCAATAAATTCCTAATAGTATTAAAAATATAATTGAAAAATCTGATTAAAAACAAATGTCTTGTTTGAATTCAAAATGTCTTTCAAAGCTGGAAATAAACACTACCGCTCACATTTTTATTAGTATCAGTCTGTTTTAATTTATGCTAATGATTTTAATACCATAAATTATTAAATTTATTTCGGTCCCTCTTCATAATACTTGCTTAAAACCATTTATCTTTCTGAATCAATCATTACTCCATATTCATGAGCTGCACATTCCGTGCGGCCTCTGCGCCGGTGTCAGCTGCACACACTCACAACCGCGTTCTAATTTTACATTTTCAAATTGTACCACATAACACACGGCATCTGATAAAGCCGTTTTTACGTGTTATTTACATACATCCACTTCATCATATTAAATACACGCTAATTTTTGTAAATGTTATATCTTCTATGATACATCTATGATCAGTCTGTTGTCGTAATTAATGGAATGTATTCAGTTGAATAAATCGGGTGTTGTATAAATAAGTACATTGTCAGTAAAAACTGAAAATTGCATTAATGAGCGTCATAACAGCATAACTCATCTCGAACATTGTACCTACGTATTTTATTTGTCGTTAAATACTACGCAACACAACATCACGCCTGTATTCCCCGAAGAGTTAGGCAGAGGTTGTACATAATACAGTGTGTGTGTGGGCCACGTGTAGTAGTACTACAACATATTTTATATGTAATTTAATTCAATACATTTCGGGATTAGTAATGTAAACAACTAATTGCATTTAACCAATCTGTTTGGAGTGTATATACCGGCATTGTAATTTCGAGCGTAAAATACTCTAATAAGACATACATAGTTAAGGAAACTCCCGACTACCCCATGGTTCTTCTTGGAATGCCATTCCAGCAGTACTTTTATACATGTAAAGGCGCGGGATAATAATTATTATAAAAGCGGTCAAATTGAAAAAATATATAGGCGGATGACTGGGTACTCTTTAGTGGTAGAGCCGTAAAATTCGCGTCTACGTATGACCCGTAATATGAACTGATACCGCGATACAGAAATCGCACTTCAACTGTTAAAAAAATTATGAGTTGCAGTAAGGGCCGGGTCACACCGGAATGGCAGCGGCCGGCAGCGGCGACGCGGCGAGCACTTTCAGTGTGAAATAATTTTAAACTTGAACTACATACTTAAAAGACCAGTATCGCTTGAAAAGCTTGAAAAGGTCGCGAGGCCGCCCGCGGTGACGCGAGCGGCCGCGCGCCTCGCGCGTCTTGTTGGTGTTTCCGTCCGCGGCTGCCAGCGGCGACGCGAGGCCGCTCGCGCCACCGCGGGCAGCTGCGCGCTCCTCACCCACGAATGACACTAAACTAGTCAACAAGATACCAGGCGCGCGGGGTCTGGAGGTTGCGCGAGGCCGCTGCCATTCCGGTGTGACCCGGCCCTTATGTAATAGACATTATCGATACGAAAAAAATGTCGTCTCTTGTGACGACAACGTTTAAACTTGAATTTAGAATCTTGGATAATTCTTTTCACGTTTTGTAACATAAAACTCAATGACGTACAATGTTCAAATTCCATTGCAAATCAAAAATCTATCATTATTTTAGAAGACATTACGCTAATGAAGATAGTTGAGCAAGTGGGAATTAGTATTAATTATCTAAGATTCTTGATTCAAATTTAAATACTTACATGGATGAGTGTCCAGTAACCGTTTCGCAGCGAGACGAGAAAATGTTTAGCGCGAGTCGCTAGGGCGGGTCGGTGCTGGCTAGTCGAGCAGCGAGTGCGGCGCGCGGTGGTGGCTGGAGAGCTGCGCGGCCAGCTGGCGCTGCTGCAGCAGGCAGTACAGGATGCCGGCCTGCGCCATGGCGTCCACGGTGCCGGCCGCCAGCAGGTCGGTGCTGGCTAGTCGAGCAGCGAGTGCGGCGCGCGGTGGTGGCTGGAGAGCTGCGCGGCCAGCTGGCGCTGCTGCAGCAGGCAGTACAGGATGCCGGCCTGCGCCATGGCGTCCACGGTGCCGGCCGCCAGCAGGTCGGTGCTGGCTAGTCGAGCAGCGAGTGCGGCGCGCGGTGGTGGCTGGAGAGCTGCGCGGCCAGCTGGCGCTGCTGCAGCAGGCAGTACAGGATGCCGGCCTGCGCCATGGCGTCCACGGTGCCGGCCGCCAGCAGGTCGGTGCTGGCTAGTCGAGCAGCGAGTGCGGCGCGCGGTGGTGGCTGGAGAGCTGCGCGGCCAGCTGGCGCTGCTGCAGCAGGCAGTACAGGATGCCGGCCTGCGCCATGGCGTCCACGGTGCCGGCCGCCAGCAGGTCGGTGCGCTGCTTGCTGCCGGTGCCGGCGCTGCCGGGCCGCAGTAGCGTCGGCCCGAACACGGTCGCCAGGTTGTGCATCGACATCTTGTTCTCGCTCTCGTGTTGGTTCACTCTGTATACATCGCAACGTATTACTAAACTTCAGTTTCTAAAACTATATAAGCTACTAGCTGTACCCTGCCACGCTTCGCTGTGGCACATTGTGATTGAACGGTTGAAAAATGAGAAACAAAACAAAGAATACATTTGTTTCTCATGTGACTGCGCCATTACTATTGCGGTTGTCAGCGAGTGTTTTCCTCGCTTCCAGCAGATGGCGCGGTCACTGGTACAGAGCAGATCGTTAAAAAAACTGTTTTTTCACGGTCGCGGATATGTGACTGATGCAAAAATAGAAAACCGGCCAAGTGCGAGTCGGACTCGCGCACCGAGGGTTCCGTACAAACCTGGGTGCTTACTCTCGAATATAATTCCAATAGATCGACATTAGTCAAACGTCAGTTGGCTGAGTTAAACGTCAGGGATTGGCTAGACTCAGTGAGTCCAGCCAATCACTGACGTTTGACTGACAATTCCAATGTCGATCTATTGGAATTAAATTCGAGAGTAAGCACCCTGTAGGTATTCACGGTTTATGCATAAGGCTTGTGTTTATGAAATAAAATCCTATTTTTTTATTTGAGTTGATTGAATAAAAGGTAAATTGCGGTTTACGATTTATGACGTATAAAAAAAAAACTACTTACTAGATCTTGTTCAAACCAATTTTCGTTGGAAGTTTATATAGCAATGTACATCATATATTTTTTTTAGTTTTATCATTCTCTTATTTTAGAAGTTACAGGGGGGGGGGACACACATTTTACCACTTTGGGAGTGTCTCTCGCGCAAACTATACAGTTTAGAAAAAAATTATATTAGAAACCTCAATATCATTTTTAAAGACCTATCCATAGATACCCCACACGTATGGGTACGATGAAAAAAAATTTTTTGAGTTTCAGTTCTATGTATGGGGAACCCCAAAATTTATTGTTTTTTTTTTTTATTTTTGTGTGAAAATCTTAATGCGGTTTACAGAATACATCTACTTACCAAGTTTCAACAACATAGCTCTTATAGTTTCGGAAAAAAATGGCTGTGACATACACGGACAGACAGACAGACAGACAGACAGACATGACGAATCTATAAGGGTTCCGTTTTTTGCCATTTGGCAACGGAACCCTAATAAAAACAATCCTTGATGCGTATTAGTTTTTGAGTTTTTGAAACGTACACAAACCAGCATAACATTTTATATATATAAGAAGTCGGAACCACGGATATCGAGGGATATGCCTTGGGGGCGTGGCACGTGCCGCCTCGATATTATAAAATTGGTCTTATGTTCGAGTGCCGGCTGTACGCATCATTCAGTCGCTTTGCGATTGCGTACAGTGCACTATTGGTGCGTAAAAAACCAAAATGCCGAGTTGTGCAGTAATTATTTGTAAAAATAGGTCAAATACTATCAACCTGAAGACAAATGGCGTGTCCTACCACCGGTTAGTAAACAATTAAGTCACTGTTTTATATTTTAAATCAATTTTTAAATGATTTACTAACTTACGTCCGGAGCGACTCGAACTAACCCGAACTAGCCCGAATCTTCCCGAACGAAACGAACGTTTTATATGTAGAGTGGTGCAATCGTTTGCGTGCGGCTGATTTTATCGATATGCGTATTATTGCTGTTGAATATTTTTTTACAGAACTTAATGGATATCCTCGTATTACTTGTATAGTAAGAGTTAAATTACTTATTAATTAAATGTTGTTTAAACCAAATTAAGACATTATAATTCCAATATAGTTATTCGTGAAGTGTAAAAACTAAAGTAATATTATACCTAAAGATTTTCACAAATTAACAGTTTTTAAGTACAATATGATAAGTAATATGATAAATAAATATTATATTTCATCGAACTACTTATATTTGGTAAAAAAAATACAATAATTTGTTTTCGATATGCAAAAATATTCTTTTTTTTTTTCATCTGTCTATTTGGCGGTTTCGTAAGGTGGGCCATAGACGATTAATAATATTACGCAATATTATTGAGCGAGTAAGATTAGTATTGAAGATTGCAATGGTTAAATATTGTTGAAAATAAAAATATATCTTGCGTAATATTATTTTATTGATCACTAAATCGCACGCCCATCTTAGTCAATCATAAAGCCGAGCAGCCAAGATTCGAAGTTTAAATTAGAGAATTCGCGGTCCGTCGCTATTTAGTCAAATCTACAAATTCAAATTAATGATTCTCCATATTTGCATTTTACTGGACAATAAATAATTTTATTTGATTTTTATTTTGTATTTCCTTATTTTTATTATAACAGTTCCCACTGCTAGGACTCAAGCCTACTCTTTATTATACCCGCTCCACACTCACGAACGACGTAAACAGCGAGTGCGCAAACTGAGAGTGGTTTCGCGGCTTTGCATTTGTATATTGCGCTTTTCTCCGCTGGAAGTGGAAACACCGTGAAGACCACAATCGTCCGAATTCGATCCTGTCAGCATTTAAAATAGTTTGCTAGATGGCGCTATTTTAATTCCATTAGAAATATGTCTTAACGCGATCGAGTTTGAATATGAGTATAACATTAGCCTAACTGAATTAAACCAAACCTGAATGTAGGTAGGCATTTGTGTTTTTTTTTAAGGTTAAGTAATATATTATTTATTTTATTTATTTATACAGCATGACAAGTAACAGAGAGCACTCCCTTTTAACCGATAATACAATTTTTTTTTTTAAATATGCCCATTTTATTTTAGTAAAGTTAACTATATTTTCGGAAAGGTAAAAAAAAAAAATATTTAAAGGAAATTAAACGAAGTTATTATAATACAAGAATGTGCTAAAATTAAATATCGATAAAAATAATCGACCATCGCTTTCGACTCCCTAATTGCATGCGTGTGCATTGGATGTTCGCAAATAGGAAGTATTTACAAGTGAATGCCCCGCCCATTCTATGTATGTGTGCTATTAGAAATTGATTTAGTGTAGCTGCTTTCTTCTTTGTGTGCGTGTTCAAATTTTAAATGTGTGTCGTCAGTACACTATTTGTTAATGTTGTAATTTTTTGGGTGGGAGATAAGTGGCGACACTAGAACTCCTTACTATTCCGCAATGAAGGCATATCTCTGGATATCTATGGTCGGAACTCACGGATTGGGCGCACTATACTTATTCGCTTTTATTGGCTTTATACGTATGTTAGTATGTGCATATGTAACAGAAACTTTGAACATGATTTTGACTCTCTTCACAACGTCGGATTAACTCGAAATTTAGCATACTTATCAAGGACCGATGACAATACAATAAATTTGTGCCATTATCCTTGCCAGGTTTATCCGGACAGCAAAAAAACTGTCTTAGGAAACTACGCTGACATACGTTACAAAATTCTAAACACACTTAAAAATTGAAAATAAATAATAGTTTAAAAAAAGTGTGTTACCAACTAAAATACCTCAAATAGCACCTCACGCTTTTTGCAATTATTTTCTACTTTTTAGTTTGGTTTTCTATGGAAGCGTGTTTTTATGGTTTAAGCAGTCCTTTCACGGTGGAGCATACGGTGGAGGTGTGCCCTGCCTGGGCGGAGCGCCGCCGTGTCCTCGTGGAGGCGATCGGCGGCGGCGACCTCTCGCGTCCGGCCCTGGTGCGAGCCATGGTACGGAGCGAGAGGGAATGGGAAGCCGTCACCTCCTTCTGCGAAGCAGTAATGCTCGCGAAGGAGGAGGCGGGGCGCGTGAGGGAGTGGCAGTCTCTGCGCCCTCACGTCCCTAGCCGCCGCAGGAGGAGACGCCCCGGGCGTCGGGAGTCAATAGCGGACTCCCGGCCACCGTAGGCGCGAGCTTGCGGGTGGCGAGCAGTGGGTAGCTCGCCGCCCGATAAGGACCAAGCTCGGGTCGACGGCGCGCAGTGTTCCACGCGCGCCTCAAAGAGATGTCAGCAGCAGTGTAGGGGTCTACTAGGACCGATGCCTGCCGGGGTCGCGTGATTGTTCGAAAGAGATACCGTGACCCTGGCACATGGGCAACTGATGGAACACGGGTGGGTTTTAGTCAGTAAAAGTCTGACACGCCCTCCCGCTCCGCCCAGAGCGGGAGAAGTCATTTGATGATTTCCCATCCTGGAAAAAAAAAAAAAAAAGCAGTCCTTTCGGAAGTGTTTTGCTTTGCTTTGTTTTGTCAATACAAAAAACTACTATTTCTTACAACCGTCCAATAAGAACAAGGCCAACAATAAGAACACATAGTGTCATATTTTCGTCATTTATCTTTTTTACTAGATTGAGCTAAAGCCCAAAGGAGGGTATTCATTTGATATGGAAAATACACATATGCAAAAAAATAAAACTACATACATACTTTTTATGGCCTTTGCTGACGATATACAAAAAAATAACGATCGGTAAGTAGGCCAAAATGTAGTTTTGATTAAGACGACATTTTAACACTGTAGAATCGAATCACTAGGTCAATGATTCAATAAACTTGAATCCTTGAAATCATATCCAACTGACAGGTGTCGGGAATGCAATCTAATGTAGAACGAATGTAGTGTGTCATATTGAATTTATTTAGTTCAGTTTAAAAACGTGTCTGTCAATATAAACCAGGGCCGGACTGGGGCTTTAATTCAGTTCGGGCATTTCACAGTAAACCGATCATCTGCCAGTCGTAAAAGAAAACTATTGGTATAGCCAGCAGCCCGACCGGCCCAATGGGCCTCCGGCCCATCGGGCATTTGCCCGCTTTGCCCGTATGGTCAATCCGGGGCTGATATAAACTGTGTATAAAAGTGAAATTAAAGGAACTACATTACAAAAAAATAAATCAAACATACAATGTTATCGCTTTAAGGCGAAAATGCTTTTGAAATATGATAAATACTATACGTATAAATTAAATATCACTTACTTGACGAAATGGTTTAACAGAAAGTCGATACAATTCTTGTTGAGGTCCGGCAGCTGTGCGTAACATTTCAGCAGCGCGTGGCGTCTAGTATGCGCCGGGCCGGAGTCCACAGACGTACCCGCGCCCTTCATTGTGCAAAATTAATTATTTAGTTTCACATTGTTGCAAGACTTACCACACACAAGTACCCTTTACAAGCAGCCCTGCCCCATCATTGCGTAACACACTAATGCTAATCCTTTGTTTCATATATTAAAAAAAATAATCTGTTCCACAACGTAAATAACGTAATGAATGTTGTTGAACTATTTCTACTGTTAGTGTATTGCACAATTAACCCGCTGCTCTTATATTCACAGAGATTTTTGAGAATATAGTATACGTACTTGTGTAGCACCCCACGCCTTCAGTAGTTCGGGGTAGAGTGCGTCCGTGAACAGAGCCTCGGGCAGTTCCCGTAAGTACAACTTCAAGACACCGGTGACTGAGTGTATGTCCACCTCTTTCAGTAACTGTTCCGCTTCGTAGGCATCTGGGCAAAAGTAATACGAATGGAATAACACTATATGTTATCTGCATAATAGGCACTATAGCAAATATAATACAACGTGCATTTCACTATGGTATTGGCAAATAGGATATCTCACAAACTTTTTTTTGTCTGCGCGAAACCTGTTTCAACACAATTTTTTTTTAGAGGCTTACAATTTCTACGTACAACACTGCGCACATAACAAGGGTAATTGGAAATTACAAGTCTACATGAAGGGTATAGGCATTAGAAGGCTGATAAAAAACAGAGTGACGGCTTTCATGAAATCATTTAAAAGGTGTTCCGATCCTCTGCAGAATGCGTGCCAGTTCTCACAACATTCTGCATTCCGCTAGTTGTGCGGTAGGTGAGATTGTCCGATGGTGTGTCACCGGGTCAGACTTCACACATCTACGAGTGCGTACGCATGGCCACACATCAAGCTATACATTTCCATTATAAGCTGACATCTCATTGTACGAAATAGCCTATACAATGCAAGGTCAGCTAAAACTGGAAAATGGCTTGACCTGTAGCCGTGTGTACTATATAGCGTGACGTTCGCCCCCAGAGTTAACCTAGCATAAGTTAACTAGGATATTATCATTAGGTTTAAGTTTTCTTTCCTAACACTAGTGTTCACTAGTACATTAGTGTATAGATTAACTGTGGTCTGATAAAAAAAGGTTTATTACAATAAGTAGGTACTCACTGGTTTCGAAGCTCTTCTTGAGCCGGTTGAGGTCGGAGGCGCTGCCCGACACGCGGTACACGCCCACCTCGTGGATGCCGCGCCGCTCCACCTCGCGGACGCACGCGCTTATTATGAACGGGATGTTGCGCTTTTCACGTCTGTACACATATACAATTTAATAATCAAATTATTTATTTATTATTTATATATTTATATTTATATATGCTTTATTGTACACCAGAAAATACATTACAACAAGAATATTTAACAAAAATAAAAACATACAATGGGCGGCCTTATCGCTTTCTGCGATCTCTTCCAGGCAACCTTGGTATGGACAGTGATTGCGTGGACATAAAAATGGGGTTGTCACTGGTGTAAAATACAGATACAATTTATTTTAATAAATACATAGATATAATTATATATATCCTGTTTAATAAATACTTATATACATACATACTAAATATATAAGCTAAGAAAATAAAATACGACTATGACAGGTATGAAAACAAGATCACGACAACAAGTAATGCTCCTTCACGAGTCTTTTAAATATAGGTAAAGATTGCGCGCGTTTTATTTGAATTGGCAATGCATTCCACAAACGAGCAGCCTGAACTGAAAAGGATTTAACGAAGAAAGTTGTAGAATGCATTGGCATTTTAAGCTTTAAGTTATCTGATGACCTCAACAACTTTGTGTGGGAGTCACAAAGATACTGGAAACGATTCTTAAGATAGAGAGGGGTGTAAGGGGAAAAGAGGACATTATATAAAAGGGAAAGAATATGGGCATTCCGGCGAAGGCGAATTGGTAACCACTTGAGCTTCACACGAAATTCGGATACATGGTCATATTTGCGCAAACCGAATATGAACCTGATACAAACATTCTGAAGCCGCTCAAGTTTATCGAGTTGGTCTTGGGTAAGGTCAAGATAGCTGGCATCAGCATAATCAAGGATGGGTAACAGAAGTGATTGTGCAAGCGCAATCTTGGTGGCAGTCGGCAGAAAATTACGCAGTCTCTTCAAAGATGCAGCGGATGCAAATAGCTTGCGGCTAACTTCCTGTAGCTGGGCAGTCCAAGTGAAGTTTTTGTCAATGAAAATCCCCAAGTTTTTAACTTTTTCGCTGAAAGGGATAATAGAATTGTCAAAGGTAACCTGGGGAAGAGCCGTCCAGTCAATCCTTGAGACAGTCCTAGAACTGCCAACCACAATAACCTGCGTCTTTATAGGGTTGACCTTAAGTCCATACCTCTTGCTCCAACCGCATATCCGGGCTAGATCGCGATTAATCACCAATATAGCCTCGGACAGATTTCCAAGAGGAGCTCGAGAGTATATTTGTAAATCATCTGCATAAAGATGGTAGGAAGAAATTAGTTCGTCGGAGATAGAGTTAATAAAAACTGCGAAAAGTAATGGAGATAGAACGCCACCCTGTGGTACACCGGCAGAAGTATTACTCCAGGAAGACAAAGTCTCACCGATGCAAATACGTTGCCGACGACCGAACAGGTAACTACGAAACCAGTCAATTACTGATGGAGATACATTAAGAGAGCATAGAATGCCAAGTAAAACATCGAAATCAACGGTATTAAAAGCATTGCTGAAATCAAGCAAAGCTAAGACCGTTAGATTACCGTTTTCCATGGCTGACCTTATATCATCCGTAATATTCAGAAGCGCTGTGGTGGTGCTATGACCAGGACGGAAGCCAGACTGGAAAGGGTTGAGGAGATTATTTTTGGAGAGGAAAGTGCTTAATTGATCGTGGATTAATCGTTCTAGGACTTTGGATAGAAATGGTAAGACAGATATTGGACGATATTCAGAAAAGGATGACGGATTAGGCTTTTTAGGTAAAGGAATTATTTGAGCATCCTTCCATGAACATGGAAAGACACCACTAGATGCTGAAAAATTTAGGATATGACAGATGACGGGAAGGATTATATCCAGCACAGGGACTAACATATTACGACTGATACAGTCACTTCCTACTGCATTGGAAGTAATTGATAGTATGCTCTTCTTAACATCACATGCGGAGAATTGACCAAAAAGAAATGGAGAGAAAGTGGGAGTCGGAAGAGAAGAAAGATAATTCAGTGTATTACATTTTATTGTCCTATCAAAATCGGACGAAGCAGTAAAATGATTATTCATTGCATCAATGTTTAAATCTTTTGGGATTGTCTCTTGTCGGGTTTTACCGACCCCCAATGTCCTAAGAAATTTCCAAACTTTGGATGCGTCCCCATTTTGGACAGACGTATGAATGTGATGGCGATTAGCATTCCTACACACCTTATTGCAGTGAGTACGGATTTTGACATAGCTTTCCCTGTTAGCATCATTCGGTCTACGCTTAAATTTAGACTTTGCCGTCACTTTTTTATGCATTATTGTTTTAATTTCGTCTGTGAGCCACGGCGCCGGCAAATGTTTAACCTTTACTGCTCGAATAGGTGCGTGATGATCATAAAGCTCAATAAGTTTTGTCGCAAAAATGTTGACTTGCTCATCGACAGATGTGGAAGCAAATAAAGTAGACCAGTCTATATTATTGGCATCCTTGCAGAGATCGTCAATATTCATACCACCAAAATTACGTTGCATAAGAATTTTAGCTTTCGCCTTTGGTGAGCGAATTTTGTATGATAGAAAGATTAGGTCATGATATGAGAAGGCATCAGCTGAGCATTGGCCATGCTTAGCGACGCGATCAGAAGATGAAACGAAGATCAAGTCAAGAAGTGAAGGAGTAGAGTTAGGAAAATGGTGAGTGGCACTCAGCGGAAGAATGGAAAGGTTACTGGAAGCCGAAATATTAGTCAGAGAAGAAGAGCGGTGGTCTTTTTTCAGAAGACAAGTATTAAAGTCACCCATGATTATACTTTGACTGTAAGAAGGGATAAGCATTTCTAATAGATTTTCAAAAGATGAAAAGAAATTGACACGCAATGAGGGACAGTAGTAGACACCAAGAAGCAATTTCGAATGGTGTAGTTCAACCTCAAGAAAGAGATGTTCACCAGCATTTGATGGAGGTGGTTGCGCTGACACATTGATAACTGAGAAGGGAATATATGTACGGAGATAAATAGCAACACCACCACCAGCACCAACTGACCGGTCGTTTCTTATAAGCTGGAATCCAGGAAGAGAGTAGCTAGTTGAAGGGAGACAAGGTTTGAGCCATGACTCGGAAATAAGAATAGCATGAATGTTTTTACAGTCAAAGCTTGCCAACATATCGTGGAAATGAGCCGGAATGCTCTGAGCATTAATATGTATAACGTTAAAATTCTTGGGAACATCAGAAAACTGGTCTAAATGGTCATAGGGATGCTTATGTCCAAAATGAGGATGCTGTAGGTATTCCTAGATGACATTAAAATTTCGAACTTAAGTGTGTAAAGAAACATCTTCATGCCTAACATAAGATCAATAACCCAAATAAGTATGCTTTAAAAAGCACTTTTTTCTTATTGAAGGCGTTATGTACACACATGTAAGTTGAGTACAACTAATACTATGAAAGTGTTTGCAAAATATTTAGACATAATATTATGAGCTGTTTGTGTATCTCTGTGGTTATCGGTTTTCATCATCATTTAGAGCATTATTCGGGAAGAGTTATGACTTATGTATAAGTATAATAAGTTATGTGAGAAATTGCACAGAAATGTCGATATTTTGACATGTCACCGTTGCGGTCGTCGTAATTAATAATTTATACAAATTTTAAGGAGTTAGGCAATTATATAGAAGCCGTGTGAGTTATATAGGCACCAAGTGTTATGACTTCACAAAATAAAAAATGCTATCGCTACTGAATGCAGAAGAACCACGCGGGGAAGCGGAAGAGGCGCCGCATTCCAACGAGGTGCCTAGTTAATGTGCACGGGTTGTAACCGTGATAAGTTTTCAGGAGCGAGGTTTTAAGGACAGGACCTGTCCTTAAAATATAAAAAGTGAATGTATGAGTATGAGTAACAAGCGTGCGGTCTCACTTGGCGACGTGCGTGATCTTGTTGCCGAAGAGCGCGCCGGGCTTGGCGGAGGGCACGCGGCGCGCCGAGCGCTCGGGCGGCAGCAGGCGCAGGCGCAGGCCCAGCGAGCCGCCGCCCACGCACACCGTGCGCGCCACGCCGCCGCCCGCGCTCTCCGCCACCCACTCGCGCGACAGCTGCGCACACACAACTCGCTTATTATATACAGCTTATGTTTAACTTACCACCAGATATAGTAACATATAACAGACAAAACTAGTAAATGATCACCAAAATTAAACCCGCATTTTAATGTAAAATTATAACCAAAATTTTAACATCTTGCTATCCTATTTAAGCAAACTGACTCCAAATAAATCATTGTTAATCCAAAAGTAGTAAATGATCACCAAAATTAAAACAGCATTTCAATGTAAAATTATAACCAAAGTTTTTACATCTTGCTATCCTATTTAAGCAAACTGACTCCAAAAAAAATCATTGTTAACCCAAAAATAGTTAGTGAACACGAAATTATTAAGAGTGTACTACGTGAGTTCGACAAATGGGTGTGCGAATAACACTTGTGCGACAAAACTGTACTGCGACTCACCATAGTTCGAATGCACGCTTATGCGACACACTGAATCTAGTCGTTTCTAGCACTCGCCGGCCGCTGCCGCGGCACCGCTCGCTTCGCTCGCTCGGCTCGTGCATAGGAGGTCACAGTTTTAACCTAACCTAGTGTACTATGTGAGCTCGAGTGTATCGCACAAGCGTGCATTCGAACTATTGTGAGTCGCAGTACAGTTTTGTCGTACAAGTTATGATTTGGTGATCATTTACTACATTTGGTGTTCGAATACAATTTAAAGAGCAGCAGTGGCGAAGGCACCATATAACACGATTCCTACCGGCTTGCCTTCGGGGATTCGCATTGGTAACTCTATCACTATTAAAAATACAATAGTATGTAAATAGTGGCTACTATTGTCAATAAATATAGTTACACTACTAATTCAAACAACAAAAAAGGTTATTTATACCTTTGTATTACAACAAAAGAGAAATGTTCTAAATTAACCCGGCGCCAAAACGTCATAATCGGGAACTAAAAATTCATACAACAGCGATCCCGTAATGATGTCACTTTAGGTCACGTGGCACCGCTTGATATGTACGAGAGCAAGCCGCTGTACAACGGGTTATGACAGAGACAGGTATAGAAAAATGCGTCAGCGAGAACGAGATAGAGGAATATTGCATATTTTATTCGTTTTCATCTGTTCAATTTAATTGTATTTAATTCATTACATTCCTATATTAATTTTAGAATGATAGTAAGTATTCTTTATTGATGAGTCAGTAAGTTAAGACCGACTTCGCTTCGGCTTCTCTTTTAGAAAAATTTACGCCTCGCCACTGAAGAGCAGTCGTGACTAAAATAGCTAGTACTATTGTAATTTTAGACTTTATTTTTCTGGTGTCAAGTATATATTTTTGGTTAAAGAACTAAGGGTATCAAAGCATTTTATGGTGATCATTATATTTAATCCCATTATATACTCCTCCACACAGTGTTGCACAGGAATCGACTCCTCGGGTCATAATCTTAAAGACTCGACCCAATTATGCAAGACTCAGTGACAATCGATAAAGGCGGTAAATATAGTCCTAATGTACCGTTATGATATGCCCGAGTGCACGAGACAAAACCTCGCTTGGATCACTTGAAGTATAATCAATCTAAAAGCGAAGTCAAATTAATCATGTTTAATTTTGACGGAAATTTAAACTAGAAATTTGCTTGATCTACTCTGAAAATGAGCCCAATTCTTTTTGGAAAGGATAAAAATCCAAGGATTTTTGTGCATATGTCTGCTTCATACAAACATAATAAAACAGCTCCGCACTTTAAACTATAAAAAAAAACTAACACACTTATCGCATTAGTCAGGTCAGCTAGACACCAAAACATCTACTTAATTATTCAAAAGCAGAACAAATTCAAACCACGTTTAGCATCGATGACACACAATATACAACACTAATTTACCTTGATAGTACATTTCCCTCGCAGCACAGGTCTAGCCGCGTCTTCATACAACAGTAGTCGTAAGTTCTGTGAGCCCTCCAGGTCTAAAGTAAAGCTCTCGTTCCACCGCGGCTGTGCGCTGCGACACACTAGTTTCGACTTGGCCTTGCGGAAGTAGTGCCCATACGAGTCTACCTCCACCACTATGTAGTAATCTGCAATAAAACAGTTGATATTATAAGGGTTCCTTCTAGCGAAAACGGTGGGATTCGGCCCTTTATTTAGGTTTAGTCTGCAAGTAACGTTAACACTTCTACTTAAATGTACGTCGGACGTCACCTGGCCATGGGCTGTAAACCTCGCTGCTTTGCTTTAGGTGGCATATTTTCACCCTTTAATTCAGTTTAACCTTATTAGAGAATAGTGAAGGAGTTGTTCATGTGCTATATGCCCATGCCAATAGCGTTGCGTAATACTTTCCACTTTCCTATAGGGTTAGAGACTACATAACTTTTTAAAATTTAAAATATTGGTACCATGACCTATATCGTGACAACCCATTTTTATATTATTATTCCACGCAATTCCAAGGTTGCCTTAGAATGTACTTACAGAGTGATTGCGTACAGTGGTTGATATCGCAGAAAGCGATAAGGCCGCCCGTTGTATGGTTTTAGTGTTAAATGTTTATTTGTTGTTATGTATTTTCTGGTGTACAATCCATACTAATATTGGGAAAGTGTGTGTGTCTGTTTGTCCGTCTTTCACGGCAAAACGGAGCGACGAATTGACGTGATAAATGATAAATGACTTTATTTTTGCAAGTAGGTTTGTACAAACACTTTTACACGTCAATCATTTTTTTTTTAAACTAGATGAGTTCGGCATTTTCTATCTGACTACTCTGAGAAGAAACGCCGAAACAAACTCAGAGGTCACAGTCTCTTTTAAAGTCCAGATATAATCTTAGTAGTAGTGATTCGCGGATTCTGGCGCAAGCGCCAGAGCCCGCGCTTGCGCCAGAGCCCGCGAATCTGTAGCACCCATCGTAAAAAAAAAAAAAAAAAAAAAAAAAAAAAAAAAAAAAAAAAAAAAGGTTTTGGTGTGCTCTGATCTCAAATCTGTGGTCCATTTTAGCGTAGGATGCGTGGTTCTGGAGTTATGCAAATCAATTAACTGTTATCTCATTGATTTCCGGTGGTCCTGCACCCTCATTAGCATTCCATTGTTCGCCTAATCCTTTTATCTATTATACTTCGAACACCTCATTACGTTGCGCCAGAACCCACGAATCTGTTGCCCTACGGTTGATTTGGCGTTCTTATCTATTACTCATTGTATGTCTGCTTTTCTATGTCATCAATAAAACACATTCATTTTTATTTCAATATTTTATTTTTTCTACAAAATATGAGCGGAAGATCTCATCCACAAAAATATCATTGTGCAGTGTGTTCCCTGTAAATATGTTCGTAAAACTATGCATTGAACATCCCTGAAACTTAAATAGCAAATACATTAAGCAATATTCACCACAAACTGAAGTCCAATCATTCTGAATCCTATCAACATTCCAGTCCCATCTCTTACAATTCCTTTTCAAAAACTGGAGATGATATCGCTCAGGTGTTCGTCCATATGAATCAAAATATTGACCGATACCATTCGTATCGATATGTACAGCTACCCAGTGTGAACCTGGTTTATCATCCGCATCCAAATTGCATATTATATACGTTGGTACATGTGTATACATAGGTAGTCTATTAGCAGCATAAACATTATTTTCTAGACTGGGATGAATCTTTTTCATATGTTTTTGTAATTCTAGTGTATCCATGATATTACTGTTATTAGCAGATTATTACAGTACCAATCTATTCAATGGTTGTCATAGGAATGTTCAATTATAGTGATTTGTAAATATTAAATCGCATTCTTTGTGGGAGTCACAAAGCTTAGGATTATCATTTTGCTGCAGCTAATTTAAAGTTTGTTATATGGGTCTGATTATATTAAATAAAACACTTTGAGTACATAGACATTTTTAATTAACTGATCAACACAATAATTATTAAATAAATAAATTAAATACAGACATATTATTATCAAAATACCATTTTCTAATACACACAGCATTATTCAATGCACAATTCAATTTATGGTTCACACAATTAAAATCAGTTTTATTTTTACAGAACTTTTTTTTTAATGTCGCAAAATTAGGACATCCCTTCTCACCTATGTCAATCACTTTACAGTTTGCACATAACTCTTTAATCCACGTAATCTTTTCCAAACCCTTTGTCATAATTTTTTTATTTTCTAAATATGGTAAAATAACACGTTTAAACTCTTTGTAGTCTATGTAGCCTTCACTCCAGTAAATTCCTCGATTTCTTTCTAACCATCTCACCTGCTTTTTTTCTTCTAGTGTTAGGTAATGGAATGAATATGGTGGTTTCACCAAGAACGTCTGTGTATGATCATGACTCGCAATGGCCAATTCTTTGATAATAAAATGATTTAAAGAATCTTTAAATCCTTGGAGTTCCACTATAAGGGTGTCCGTCTTCATGATATCTTCTTAACAATGTTACTTAATGGTTTGTATTCAACAATGCAATCGTTCAGAATGAGACAATATGCTGAAGTTTGATCTGGTATCTCCGAATCACTTTCAATTTCTACTCTCACGTCCACAACTGGCCCTGTCTTTAGATTATCCACTTGTCTAGAGCAATCAATGACAAACAGCGGTGCTAAATCTCTAAACTGTTTTTCGCTTAATATGGGTTCCGGTCGACGTCCGTAATACGACTGTTGAAATCTGGTGTATTGCTCGTTGTAAATATTAAATCGCATTCTTTGTGGGAGTCACAAAGCAGGTTGATGCCTGTTGCGAAGGAACGTGAGATAAGTTTGTTGACTCATAGAGTTACAATCAGTTTCGTTGTACTTAGTAATTTGCTTTAGATAAGAATAAGGAACGTGAGATAAGTTTGTTGACTCATAGAGTTACAATCAGTTTCGTTGTACTTAGTAATTTGCTTTAGATAAGAATGGTGCTATATAAGATCGAACAGTTGCAGTCATGCAGTCAGTCTATGGTCGTTTGACCACAGTGTATTGTATACGTCTACCAATACTACGTTTGTGTTACTTCAACGCATCAATGGCCATGGAGGTAAGTGTTTATTCTATTGACAAACTTACTTGTATTTCTGTTGTTGTTTCCTAACGTGTGTGATTAAGTGTAAACAAATTGATATTAACGTGATAACTCTGTTGTTGCAGAGATCATTCAGCTTCGCAGACGATAATGAAAATACCTATAAACAGTATTACTACTCGCCACTCTCTCCTCAACACGAAGAAGAGAGTGATGACATCGTCGTTAATAACACAGACGATGGTGGAAAAAGGAAATCGCAACCGATTGATCAATTTTTTGAAGTGGCACCAAAAATAAAAAGGAAGAAGCTGCTATCCTCGACTGTGACACGAGCTGCTAGAGATGGCGTATCATACATCTCTACAAATTCTGACGACGGAGACCAAGCGACGCATCTCATAAAAATTGAAATGTATGATATGAAGAAACTATCCAAGATTCCAACTAGTGATCACTGGAAGCACGCTACCACGAGGATTAAATATTACATAAAGAATAATAAGGATAGCATCTACGACAACACAAACGGCCTCGTATACAATATTACAAAGACAATAGCAGAAAGTGAAAAAGTTAAAAAATACTTTTTTAACAATGACACTCATTAGTGGATTAGTGAATGTGATTCTGTTTACTTAAAGTACTTCTGTGTACTCATTAGATTTTACATGACTTTCCTAATCCTTTGTTAGACTATGAATATTGGACATTATTTGAAATTGGGTATCAGTTGCTCTACCAACACTTAACTGTTACTTACTGTGCTACATACTTTCTTCTTTATTATAAAGATGGAAAACTTCAGTGAAATGTGCACCAGTGCTTTCTTTTCCGCGCCCATTGAAGAGAATATAGAACAATCCAACAGCGAATTCAATCAGGAGCTGTCTAAAGTTTGTGATGAAATAGAGAAGCATGAACTGTTCGATTCATCGTATGATGATGAGTTGTATAATCAATGTTTGATGGTTGAAACAAAGTTGATGTAAGTATTAGAAGTACAAACTCAATAAGAAATATTATTGTAGTAATGTTTTATTTTAAGATTTGTCTAATAATTTTCTTTTTGTTACAGTCAACAACAAGTTGGAAGAGGTATCAAACGAGGTATCACTACTGATGAAAATAAGGTTACCAAGAAAGCAAAATTTGATGAAGGAGCTTCTACATCATCAATTGAAACCAATGATGTGGACAACAATAAGGTGGAATGTGATACATGTCATGTTTATATTAATAAAAGGTATCTAAACAACCATTTAAAAAGCAATTCACATAAAAATAATCTTTTAAAATCACATAATTCATTAACAAATGTTACAGTTGTTGAAACCGCTTTTGGCAATCGAATTTTAACATATAGAATTAATAGTAAAACACTTCAATCGGGACAATATTTTGAAACACCGGAATCGTTTTTAAATTCGCTAAAAATTGATATCTTATTTTTGATAAATGAATGTATTCAACAACATACAATTTTTAAAATAAACTTCATATTGCATGCTGATTTCATACAACAAACTAAAGATATTAAAAATACGTTTGATTTTCAAACGTTTAATTACATAATTTGTCAGGGAGATGACTTAAATATTTTTTATTCATCATTAATAGACACTGTAGTCGGTAAAATTTGTCAATTTGAAAAAAAAGATAGTGGTTGGAGTCTTAATCAAATTAAATACATAGATATGAATGTTAACAAATTCAACCCCCTACGTGGTAGTTCATATATCGACCTTCCTCAAGATATTAAATCAAAAAAAGCTGTAATCAATGTTAAAAATAATGATAATATGTGTTTCAAATGGGCATTACTCTCTGGTTTATATCCTGTATGTAAAAGTGTAGATCGGGTAGCATCTTACGCAATTCATGGAAATAAACTAAAATTTACTGGTATTTCTTTTCCGGTTATAATTGCAGATATATCAAAAGTAGAGAAATTAAACAATATTAGTATTAATGTTTTTGGCTTAGAGTATAATAAAGAAAAAAAGTGTAATTCTGTTGTAGGTCCTTTATATTTAACAAAATGTCGTACACCTAATCATATTAACCTACTATATATATCGAATGGTACTAACAATCATTACTGTTATATTAAAAACTTATCGCGATTAGTTAGTTCACAAATATCAAGACATCATTGTGCAGTTTATATATGTGATTCATGTTTACTTCATTTCCCATCGGAGGAAAGACTTAATAACCATCAACAATATGATTGCGCTCACATTTGTACGGAATTACCAAACGGTGAGGATTCCAAAAAGGATTGGTTTGGTAAAGCAACCTCAAATAATAAATTAAAATTTGATAAATTCGTGAAAAAGTTGAAAATGCCCTTTGTGGTTTATGCAGACTTTGAGGCATTTTTGAACCCAATAGAATCATGTAGTAACGATCCATCCAAGCCTAGTACAATTAATATTCAAAAACATGAAGTGTATAGTTTTGGATATTACATTAAATGTTCATATGATAACAGATTATCAAAATATGAGACGTATAGTGGGTCAAACTGTGCACAAGTGTTTATGAATCGCCTTTGTGAAGATGTGAAAACAATATTTAAAAAAAATAGTTTCCAAAAATGTCTCGTTCCATTATCAGATGAAGATAAAATTAAAATTTCAAATTCAAACATATGTCATATTTGTGAAACTGAGTTAAATGAAGATCTTTTTTACGATTTTGATTGGCACACTGGCAGTTTTAGGGGTGTTGCACATCAAGTGTGTAGTTCTAAGTACAGAACCCCTCGTCATATTCCAATATTTTTACATAACCTCAGTCATTACGATGCTCATTTCATTATCCATGCATTAAACCTCGATGATGACAAAGTTGAAGTTATTCCACAAAATAAAGAACGATACATATCATTTTCAAAACAGTTAACAATAAATAATCAACCAGTAAGTTTAAGATTCATAGATTCATTGAAATTTTTATCGTGTAGTTTAGATCAACTAGCTAAAAATCTTAATGATGATCAGTTTACAGAACTAAAAAGGAACTATCCTAATAATGAAGATTTTTCACGTTTAAGACGGAAAGGTATTTATCCTTATGAATTTATGTGTAATAGTGATTGCTTGAAACATCCATCACTTCCTGATCAACACCAATTTTATAGTTCACTCACAGATTCAAATATTTCAAATGATGATTATAATCACGCAAAAGATATTTGGCAACATTTTAAGTGTAGTAGTATGTCTGATTATTCCAATTTATATTTAAAAACTGATGTTTTACTTTTGACTGATGTATTCGAAAACTTTAGAAAGCTTTGTATTAAAACTTATGGATTAGATCCTGCTCATTACTATACTGCCCCAGGTTTAAGTTGGGATGCAATGTTAAAATTTACCAAAATAGAATTAGAATTGTTAACGGACTATGACAAAATTGCTTTTTTTAAAGCTGGTATTAGAGGGGGTGTATCTCAGTGTAGCAATCGTTTTGCTAGAGCAAATAATAAATTCATGGAAGATTATGATAGTGAAAAACCTAATTCATATCTAACATATTTTGATGCGAATAATTTATATGGTTGGGCAATGTCTCAATCTCTTCCTGTTGGTGGTTTCGAATGGATAGATTCTAATACAGATTATAATGTGTCGGATAACTCTGATTTCGGTTATGTTTTAGAAGTTGATTTGGAATATCCTGATGAACTTCATAATTTGCATTCTGACTTTCCGTTATGTCCTGAAAACATATGTGTGGGTAATACTAAAGAAACTAAATTAGTTCCTAATTTAAATAATAAAAATAAATACATCATTCACTACAGGAATTTAAAACAATGCATTGAAATGGGGATTAAATTAATTAAAGTACATAGAATTTTAAAATTTAAACAGAGTTCTTGGTTAAAGAAATACATAGACTTAAATACTAGTTTGAGAACGTTAGCTACATCAAACTTTGAAAAAGACTTTTTTAAATTAATGAACAATTCTGTCTTCGGTAAGACTATGGAAAATATTGAAAAAAGAGTAAACGTTAAACTACTAACTCACTGGGATAATCGTGGTAAAGTTTTAGGTGCTCAGGATTGGATTGCAAAACCAGAATTCCATAGTTTATCAATATTTTCAGAACATTTAGTTGCAATACAATTACACAAAACAAAATTAATTTATGATAAGCCGATTTATTTAGGATTTTGTATTTTAGATATATCTAAGACCCTTATGTATGAATTTCATTATAACTACATGATTAAAAAGTTTCATAATAAAATTAAGTTATTGTACACCGATACCGATAGTTTGATATATCAAATTTTTACAGACAATTTTTATGAGGATATAAAACCAGATCTACTTCACTATTTCGATACATCAGATTACCCGGAAAATAATATTTACGGATATCCAAAAATAAATAAAAAAAAGTTAGGTTTTTTTAAAGATGAGAATAATGGTAAAGTATTGAAGGAATTTGTAGGGTTGCGATCAAAAATGTATGCCTTAGAAATAGAAGATAAATTTATAGCAAAGGCAAAAGGGGTTAACAAAAGTGTTACCAAAAAAATGAATATGGAAAATTACAAATCGTGTTTGTTTAATAAAAATGTATTATATTGTAGTATGCTTCGATTTAAGTCAATCAAACACACTATTTTTACACAAAAAATAAATAAAACATCTTTATCATATAATGATACCAAACGATGTATTATGAACAACAACATTGATACATTGGCTTGGGGACATTATAAATTACGCTAAGTGTAATACTTTTTACTTTTATTTCTGTGTGTATATACAAATTTTGTACTGATTGTAAAATTATGATATTACTGTAATGTTATATAATAGTTTATTACATATTTAAAATTTATTGTTTGATTGTAAATAATGTAAAATAATTGTAGTTTTTATTTGTGTGCTTAAATTTGACGTTGAGGTGATTGTGAAATTCTGATAAGTACTAATTGTGTTAGAAATAGTATACAGATCATTCTGTTTTTCACAAATTACATGTTTTATATAATTTTAGCAATATATATATATATTTAATTTTTACACCAAAATTTTCATTTTTATTTCATCCCTTTAAAACTCTAGACGTGTGAAATGTTTCACTTTATCCATCCGTTTACTGCTATTGTGGCAGGACCAAGTGGATGTGGGAAGTCAAATTTTGTAACAAATTTCATAAAATCAGTTAAAGAAATATGTAATTGTGATTTTAATCAGATCACATGGTGCTTTGATGAAATGCAGGCTTTAAATAATTTACCAAATGTTAACTATCATCAAGGAATTCCAAATCTTAATATGTTTGATGGTGAAAACCCACACCTTATTATTATTGATGATCTAATGAGAGAGTCTGATGGAAGAATTGTGGATATATTTACAAAAGGTAGTCATCACAGGAATCTTAGTGTATTTTATTTAACACAAAATTTATTTCATCAAGGTAAAGGTCAAAGAGACATTTCTTTAAACTCAAGTTATATAATTTATTTTAAAAACCCTCGAGATAAAACTCAAATAAGATATTTAGCACGACAAGTGTCACCAGATAACCCAAAATTCATTGAAGACGCCTACAGGGATGCAACTTTAGAAGCGCATGGATATTTAATGGTAGATTTAAAACAGAATACAAATGATTTTTGTCGTATCAAGACAAATGTATTCCCATTTAATGGTTACTGCACAGTCTACGTCCCCACGAAAGAGTTTAAATACACCAAGAATCAAACAATTCAAATCATTTCTAAATGATACATCGTCGACTCACAACGCATAAACATTTGCTAAACGCTTTGCAGTTTAAATACACCAAGAATCAAACAATTCAAATCATTTCTAAATGATGCATCGTCGACTCACAACGCATAAACATTTGCTAAACGCTTTGCATACGCTTAAACCAAAATATCAAAGAGCGTTACTTAAAACGTGTGATGAAGAAGAAATAAATTGTATTTGTGAATGTATTCATAACGTTTTACAAGGAAAGATACCTCTTAAAGATCAAGATAAACAAAAATTGAATAAACACAAAAATATACTCCGTAAACTGGTGCATAAGTGTAAACATAAACTAAGAAAAAATATTATTATACAAAAAGGAGGGGCTTTCTTACCAATAATATTAGGTGCAATATTGAGTGGATTAGTAAGTGGACTAGCCAGTTAACATGGAAAATGCTAAGAAAATGATACTTATTGAACCGGGATTGATTGAAAAATTAAAACAAGAAAATAAGGTTACTAGTAATTTGTCTCGATTAGATATTGAAATGCAAAATATTATGAATAGTAAGACGGAAGACCGAAAGAAGTGGATGTTATATTTACAAACACTACAAAGATACCTTCACTTTACCGAAGAGGATCGTCAACCACTCAGATTACCAATTTATTCTGATACATCTAATGAAGATTCAAATGGGTCTAAAATTGGTTTTAAAAATAAAGATAGAGATCTAAAAAGTTCAGTTGATGCTGAATCTTTGTTGGAGGAGAAAGGATCTATTAAAAGTATAGAAAGTGAGGCAAATCCACTGTATTCATCAACACAAATACTCAGTTTAATACCAAAAACTTATAATAAAAAAGGTGAGTCATTATTAAACTTAATTGGAACAAGTAAAAGTAAAATACGTTGGGATAATGAAGGCACAGTCATAATTGATAATGAAAAAATTCCAGGAAGTAATATTGTTGATTTAATAAATGATTCACTTAGACCCTTAAAAAAAAGTGATCCGATAGGGTGGGATAGATTTGCTAAAGCATTAAAAGATATTAAAGTACCACTTACTTATATTGGAAATCCAAAGAGATGTGAGTTTATTAACCAACTTCAAGTAAAAGATCTGAACAAAACCTCTGAGATTGAAGTTCAAGAGTTTTCTACACCGAGCAGTGGAGATAAAAGATCTATAACTAAAATACATAAAAAGATCGATTGGGAAAAATGGACCCCGTACTAGAAGAAATTAACAGGATTTATTATGATCCATCTAACCCCGCTGGTTTTGGTAGTATTGATAAATTATCAAAAGCTATGAAGGGTAAAATGGATAAAAAGCAAGCAAAGGAATGGTTACAATCACAAGAAACATATACATTACATAAACCCATTCGGAAAAAATTCCCGCGTAATAAGTACATTCTATCAAATATTAATGAGCTGTGGCAAGCTGATTTAAGTGATATGCGAACTTATTCTCAATATAATGATGGTTTCAACTACATACTTTGTGTTATTGATGTATTTAGTAAATATGCTTTTGCAAGACCAATGAAAAAGAAAAACTCAGAAACAACTAAAGAATGTTTTGAAAGTATATTTACTGAAAGTAATACAACACCTACTCACATACAATCTGATAAAGGTACAGAATTTGTTTCAAAAGATGTACAAAAATACTTTAAATCCAAAAAGATAAATTACTATACCACTAACAATCCTGATATTAAGGCTAGTATTGTTGAACGATTTCAAAGAACTCTAAAAATGAAAATGTGGCGTTATTTCACTCATAATAATACTTATAGATATATAGATGTTTTACAAGATTTAATATACTCTTATAATCACAGCATTCACTCGAGTATTAAGATGTGCCCATGTGATGTAAGTTCCAACAATATTATGACAGTTTGGACTAATCTTTATGATAGAGGGTCAAACAAACTTTCTCTAGAAAATCCAAAACCAAATTTCAACGTGGGTGATTATGTTCGAATAACTAAATATAAACATGTTTTCCAAAAAGGATATGAATCAAATTGGAGTGATGAAATATTTATTATATCTTCAATAATTGATAGATCTCCATGGGTTGTTTATACAATAACAGATTTACAAAATGAACCAATAGTTGGTACTTTTTATGAAAGAGAATTACAGAAGGTCACTTACAACCCCACCTCACAATATAAAATAGATAAAATAATTGGCACTCGTTATTCGGGTAACAGAAAAGAAGTATTAGTGAAGTGGAAAGGTTATCCAGATAAATTTAACAGTTGGATTTTAGCTTCTAGTTTAAAAGAAATATGAATAAAGAAAGTTTTTATTTAACTTTGCTCAGCAATAGTTCAATGGAATACTTTCCTGATAACAAGACCACAAATTTTTCAACAAAATTACCAAAAGCTATGAAATTAGAAGGTGAATGGGCGGTTGGAGTTGTCGAGTTTCAATATCCATGCACCATGTTTACTGTTCAAGATCATGAAAATGTTGTATACATCACAAAAACCATGTTAATGCCTAATGAAGATAAACCATCAACAGTGTACTACAAAAAACATATTCCCGCTACCAACTACGATAACGTTGAACATATTTTAAGAGCGTTAAATGGTATCAGAGAGAGCTTGAAATTTCGTTATGATGAAATAACAAAATTTGTGTCTGTTTCTGTTTTGGATAAAAATATAACATCCGTAACATTATCACCCAAATTAAGTTTACAACTAGGTTATGAACCAAATACAAATCTCCTAGACAGAAATTTTGGGAAGTGTCCTGCTAATTTACACTTAGGGTTACCATCTCAACTATTTCTATATTGCGACATTATCGATCCTCAGATTGTGGGTGATGTTATGACTCCACTATTAAGAGTCATTTCATTAGATCCTTCAAAATACATTTATGGTGCGAATAAAATGTACATTTTCTCTCCACCTCACTACTTACCTGTTATGCGAAGAGAGTTCGATACGCTGGAAATAGATATAAGATCGAGCACAGGACAAAAAATACCATTCCAGTTTGGAACCGTGTGTGTTAAACTACATTTCCGCAAATTATAATAATGTATTCTCCTCATGATCATCATAAATGTCCATATGAAAATTATTATTCACATCAAGCTGGATCAGGAGTTGGAGTAATTTATAAGGGTTCACCATACCAACGCGGTCATGGTATTGGGAGCTTCTTAGGAGGGTTATTTAGATCAGTTTTACCTTTACTTTCAAGTGGTGCTCGAGTGGTTGGTAAGGAGGCATTAAACGCTGGAGTAGGACTTTTATCGGATATGGTTCAAGCCCGTCCTATGGAAGCCTCAATAAAAGATCGTCTAAAGCAAGTTAGTACAAACTTAAAACGAAAGGCTGATGACAAAATTGATCGATTTAACATGACAGGATCTGGGTATATAAGTAAAAGAAAACGATTGGCCTCGTTCATTCCACCACTAACAGCTAAAGTGAAGGCTACGAAAAAACTTGGTCTAAAACCAAAAAACATCAAAGATATATTTTCAAATTAAGTATGTCTTTCCTTCATAATCATTCTTGTGAGTGCGTTAAGTCAGAATTAGATTTGTTTGCATTACCGTCTACACAAACAAGCATTGAAAATGGATTGTGGATTCACTATAAACCAATTTCATCTCTTGCTGATGATGGACCTATCGAGTTTCAAGTTCCTGGAACAGGCGATGACTACATAGATTTGTCTCATACATTACTCCACATAAAGGCAAAAGTATTAAATCAAGATTCAACAAACTTGATATCAGCTACAGCAGTAGCACCTGTAAATAATTGGTTGCATTCACTTTTTAGTCAACTCGATGTTTATTTAAACCAAAAACTTGTATCACCACCTAATAATACCTATGCCTATCGAGCATACATGGAAACCCTTTTAAACTATGCTCCTGCTGCTAAACAATCTCATCTTACTTGTAGTCTTTGGTATGATGATACAGCAGGAAAAATGGATTCCACAGATGGTAAAAACATAGGATTTGTTAAAAGACAGGAATTAGTTAATGAAAGCAGGGAAATAGAAATGATTGGTCATCTTCATGGTGACATTTTCAATCAAGATAAATTTTTAATTAATGGCGTTGAAATGAGTGTAAAATTAGTTCGGTCAAGAGAGAGTTTTAATTTAATTGCTGGGTCAAATGATGTAAAGTTTAAAGTTTGCATTACGGACGCAACTCTTATTGTTCGAAGAGCACGAATTAATCCAAGTGTATTACTCGCACATCAGAAAGTTTTAGCTTCTACCACTGCTAAATATCCTATTACTCGTGCTGAAGTTAAAGTTTTAACAATTGCATCGGGTGTTCAAGGAAAAACTCTTGATAATATATTCTTAGGACAGGTACCCAAAAGATGTATTATTGGTTTTGTGAATAATTCTGCATTTAATGGTTCACTTACTAAAAATCCATTTAACTTTGAAAACTATGGTATTAACTCTTTCAGCTTATATATTGATGGTCAACAAATACCTTCCAAAGCTTTGCAACCATCATTTAATAATAATATATTTACATCAGCATATCATACTCTATTCTCGGGGACTGGTATTCACTTTCTTAATGAAGGAAATGCAATCTCTCGTGAACAGTATGCCAAAGGTTACTGTCTTTTAGCATTTGATTTAACTCCTGATTTATCAGCTAACTCATCAGCCCATTGGAATCTCATAAAGCATGGTAGTGTAAGATTAGAAGTACGATTTGAATCCTCACTAATACAAACAATTAACTGTATTGTTTATGCTGAGTTTGATAATATTATTGAAATAGATAAAAATAGAAATGTTACTGTAGACTATAGTAGTTAGGATTATAATGTGTGTTGTGTTTTAGATATATGTGTTATGTTTAATGCATTTTGTGTGTGTGTAACTAAAGATAACATTATAAAATTAAATAAAACAAATTGTATGCAATATACTATCAAGGATTTAAAGATTCTTTAAATCATTTTATTATCAAAGAATTGGCCATTGCGAGTCATGATCATACACAGACGTTCTTGGTGAAACCACCATATTCATTCCATTACCTAACACTAGAAGAAAAAAAGCAGGTGAGATGGTTAGAAAGAAATCGAGGAATTTACTGGAGTGAAGGCTACATAGACTACAAAGAGTTTAAACGTGTTATTTTACCATATTTAGAAAATAAAAAAATTATGACAAAGGGTTTGGAAAAGATTACGTGGATTAAAGAGTTATGTGCAAACTGTGAAGTGATTGACATAGGTGAGAAGGGATGTCCTAATTTTGCGACATTAAAAAAAAAGTTCTGTAAAAATAAAACTGATTTTAATTGTGTGAACCATAAATTGAATTGTGCATTGAATAATGCTGTGTGTATTAGAAAATGGTATTTTGATAATAATATGTCTGTATTTAATTTATTTATTTAATAATTATTGTGTTGATCAGTTAATTAAAAATGTCTATGTACTCAAAGTGTTTTATTTAATATAATCAGACCCATATAACAAACTTTAAATTAGCTGCAGCAAAATGATAATCCTAAGCTTTGTGACTCCCACAAAGAATGCGATTTAATATTTACAAATCACTATAATTGAACATTCCTATGACAACCATTGAATAGATTGGTACTGTAATAATCTGCTAATAACAGTAATATCATGGATACACTAGAATTACAAAAACATATGAAAAAGATTCATCCCAGTCTAGAAAATAATGTTTATGCTGCTAATAGACTACCTATGTATACACATGTACCAACGTATATAATATGCAATTTGGATGCGGATGATAAACCAGGTTCACACTGGGTAGCTGTACATATCGATACGAATGGTATCGGTCAATATTTTGATTCATATGGACGAACACCTGAGCGATATCATCTCCAGTTTTTGAAAAGGAATTGTAAGAGATGGGACTGGAATGTTGATAGGATTCAGAATGATTGGACTTCAGTTTGTGGTGAATATTGCTTAATGTATTTGCTATTTAAGTTTCAGGGATGTTCAATGCATAGTTTTACGAACATATTTACAGGGAACACACTGCACAATGATATTTTTGTGGATGAGATCTTCCGCTCATATTTTGTAGAAAAAATAAAATATTGAAATAAAAATGAATGTGTTTTATTGATGACATAGAAAAGCAGACATACAATGAGTAATAGATAAGAACGCCAAATCAACCGTAGGGCAACAGATTCGTGGGTTCTGGCGCAACGTAATGAGGTGTTCGAAGTATAATAGATAAAAGGATTAGGCGAACAATGGAATGCTAATGAGGGTGCAGGACCACCGGAAATCAATGAGATAACAGTTAATTGATTTGCATAACTCCAGAACCACGCATCCTACGCTAAAATGGACCACAGATTTGAGATCAGAGCACACCAAAACCTTTTTTTTTTTTTTTTTTTTTTTTTTTTTTTTTTTTTTTTTTTTACGATGGGTGCTACAGATTCGCGGGCTCTGGCGCAAGCGCGGGCTCTGGCGCTTGCGCCAGAATCCGCGAATCACTACTACTAATCTTGATCAGATCATGTGAAGACCATCTGGATTGGTGTCTGAAGTGGTCTTTTAAGGAAAGAACACACAGCTTGAGTGGACCTGTCCAATCAGTGCACGCATTTGTCAGTAATCATGCAGCCCCACTCAGAACTTAAGGAGGTCAATGATTCGACGAACAATACCAAAGAAAGGACATTTGTGAAGGTCGCACAAATTACTCAAACTGCCAGACAATGTAAAAAATTAAATTAGAAGAAAAGGAAACCAAAAAAAAGAACACCCACTTCGTCTTCACATTTACAATAGGTAATTAAAACAATATAATACTTAAAAGTAAATATTCATGTCATTGTATAAGTAAAATTCATCAATGTCAATGTGTATACAAAATCAGGAAATAGTCCCGGTCTGATGATTTTTTAAGTTGAGATAGTTGAAGGGATGGAGCGTGACATAGGCTACTTTTTTTATTTCTTTTTTAGGTGGCTTTTTTTTTTTTTTTTTTTCAGGATGGGAAATCATCAAATGACTTCTCCCGCTCTGGGCGGAGCGGGAGGGCGTGTCAGACTTTTACTGACTAAAACCCACCCGTGTTCCATCAGTTGCCCATGTGCCAGGGTCACGGTATCTCTTTCGAACAATCACGCGACCCCGGCAGGCATCGGTCCTAGTAGACCCCTACACTGCTGCTGACATCTCTTTGAGGCGCGCGTGGAACACTGCGCGCCATCGACCCGAGCCTGGTCCTTACCGGGCGGCGAGCTACCCATTGCTCGCCACCCGCAAGCTCGCGCCTACGGTGGCCGGGAGTCCGCAATCGACTCCCGACGCCCGGGGCGTCTCCTCCTGCGGCGGCTAGGGGCGTGAGGGCGCAGAGACTGCCACTCCCTCACGCGCCCCGCCTCCTCCTTCGCGAGCATTACTGCTTCGCAGAAGGAGGTGACGGCTTCCCATTCCCTCTCGCTCCGTTTTTAGGTGGCTGGGGTGAACTAAGAAAAGCCGTGCTTTTCCCATGGATAATTGTATGTAGCATGTTCGCGTGTGTCCAATGCCCAGAATCTTTACATTCTATCCCCAAATGGAAAGACATACGAGGGGCGGCTGATAAGTTCGCGGCCTAGGGTACTTAATGAAAGAAAAGTTTAGTTTTTTCATTTTTATTTTTCAATATAATCCCCCTCAAGCGAAATACACTTTTCACATCGTGAATATAATGCCTTTAATTCATTGAAATAATATTCTGAAGATTTCTCTTGAAAATGGCTCTCCACGGCCGACTTCATCTCATTGTCATCCGAAAATCTTCGCCCTCGTAACTCCTTTTACAAATTTGAAAAAAGGCAAAGTCACTGGGAGCCAGGTCCGGACTATATGGGGGATGGTCAATTTCTGCGAACCCAGTGGACTTTAAGGCATCCCTCGCAACGCGAACGGTGTGAACGGGTGCGTTGTCTTGCAGAAACAACACTCCACGCGCCAACTTGCCACGTCTCTTCTGTACGACTGCTTCACGTGCCTGACCCAATAAATTGGCGTAGTATTGACCATTCACTGTAGTTCCTTTAGACAAGTAATCAATTAATAAAATTCCCTCGCTATCCCAGAAAATGGTCGCCATAATCTTCGAGGCCGACTTTTCCACTTTAAACTTCTCTGGTGGTCTTTCTCCTTTTTTAATCCACTGATAGCCTCTTGTTTGGACTCCGGATCATGCTGACGAATCCAGGTTTCGTCTACTGTCACAATGTGGTTACAAATTTCGTCCAAATCGCTCTGACACAACTCCAAAAAATCCTTACAACTCGCCAGTCGTCGTTGTTTGTCGAGTGGTGTGAGCATTCGCGGTATCCAACGCGTACAATTTTTTTTTCATTTGTAAATTTTGGTGTAAAGTTTCTCCGATTCGTTCTTAACTATTCGTTTCTACTTTGTTCGTTTCTTCGATCGGCCAATACTAATTTTTCAACTTTTTGCACATTTTCTTCGGTCACTACTGTCACAGGGCGGCCCGGGCGGGGTCGTCTTGACAGCTCTCTCATCCTTGTTGAAAAAACCGAGCCCAATTTTTTACCATGGTATATGATGGCCCGGAATCCTGAAGAACCGATGACATTTCTTCAAAAATGTCTTTCGGCGAGTTTCCTTTTTTCACAAGGAACTTAATCACTGCACGGTGCTCAAAATTGCGAGAATTTTCAGTTTTGGTCGACATGGTGTGTTTGCTTGTTCCAGGGTTGAAGTGTTAATGAACCAAATTGAACAAATGGGTGTTATTTATACTATCAATTAGTGCCGCAAGTAGTGCTATCAGTAACGAGATGATACCTTATCGTTAAGTACCTTAGGCCGCGAACTTATCAGCCGCCCCTCGTATAATATCGTCTACAGTAGCGTATTAAAATAACATTCTGTTCCGAGTTCTCTTCTGTGTTCTAAATCAGGAAAGGGGAACAGTTTTACCCCGAATTTAACGCGAGCGAAGCCGCGGGCAAAACTAGTAAAGCATACATAAATAAAAGAATCGTCTAATTGCCATTAACATGTCGTGTTGTTTGCACGCTACAAGAGTTGATGGACATTGCTGAAAGTGCTAAGCTCGTAGCGAAATTTTGGGCTGACTATATTTATATTGCTTTCGACACGCTAAAAAGAAAAAATGAGATCGTCAAATCATTGAGCACCCTAAGTTCTGAGTTGAGCTGCATGGTTACTAATAAACACGTGCACTGAATGGACAGGTTCACTCAAATTGCGTGGTTCTATCCTAAATATACTATTTCAGACAGTAATCCACATGATCTTCATATGATCAAGAATATGTCTGGACTTTAACAAGAGACCGTGAACTCTGAGTTTTTTTCGGCCTTTCTAATCAAAGTAGTCAGATAGGAAAACCCGACCACATCTCATTTTAATAAAATTATTGTCGTTTTAAAGTGTTTGCATATTACAAATCTACTTACATAATTAAAATAATTTATCATGATCCATATAGTGAGCGACGCGCTTCACTGTTACTCACCGGCGGCAGTGTCGAGCGGCGCGGTCATGCCGCCCACGTGCAGCTGCAGGTCGCCCAGTAGTAGCGAGTCGTCGCGGCCGCTGTACGAGTTCCATGATCCATATAGTGAGCGACGCGCTTCACTGTTACTCACCGGCGGCAGTGTCGAGCGGCGCGGTCATGCCGCCCACGTGCAGCTGCAGGTCGCCCAGTAGTAGCGAGTCGTCGCGGCCGCTGTACGAGTTCCATGATCCATATAGTGAGCGACGCGCTTCACTGTTACTCACCGGCGGCAGTGTCGAGCGGCGCGGTCATGCCGCCCACGTGCAGCTGCAGGTCGCCCAGTAGTAGCGAGTCGTCGCGGCCGCTGTACGAGTTCCATGATCCATATAGTGAGCGACGCGCTTCACTGTTACTCACCGGCGGCAGTGTCGAGCGGCGCGGTCATGCCGCCCACGTGCAGCTGCAGGTCGCCCAGTAGTAGCGAGTCGTCGCGGCCGCTGTACGAGTTCCATGATCCATATAGTGAGCGACGCGCTTCACTGTTACTCACCGGCGGCAGTGTCGAGCGGCGCGGTCATGCCGCCCACGTGCAGTTGCAGGTCGCCCAGTAGTAGCGAGTCGTCGCGGCCGCTGTACGAGTTCCATGATCCATATAGTGAGCGACGCGCTTCACTGTTACTCACCGGCGGCAGTGTCGAGCGGCGCGGTCATGCCGCCCACGTGCAGCTGCAGGTCGCCCAGTAGTAGCGAGTCGTCGCGGCCGCTGTACGAGTTCCATGATCCATATAGTGAGCGACGCGCTTCACTGTTACTCACCGGCGGCAGTGTCGAGCGGCGCGGTCATGCCGCCCACGTGCAGCTGCAGGTCGCCCAGTAGTAGCGAGTCGTCGCGGCCGCTGTACGAGTTCCATGATCCATATAGTGAGCGACGCGCTTCACTGTTACTCACCGGCGGCAGTGTCGAGCGGCGCGGTCATGCCGCCCACGTGCAGCTGCAGGTCGCCCAGTAGTAGCGAGTCGTCGCGGCCGCTGTACGAGTTCCATGATCCATATAGTGAGCGACGCGCTTCACTGTTACTCACCGGCGGCAGTGTCGAGCGGCGCGGTCATGCCGCCCACGTGCAGCTGCAGGTCGCCCAGTAGTAGCGAGTCGTCGCGGCCGCTGTACGAGTTCCATGATCCATATAGTGAGCGACGCGCTTCACTGTTACTCACCGGCGGCAGTGTCGAGCGGCGCGGTCATGCCGCCCACGTGCAGCTGCAGGTCGCCCAGTAGTAGCGAGTCGTCGCGGCCGCTGTACGAGTTCCATGATCCATATAGTGAGCGACGCGCTTCACTGTTACTCACCGGCGGCAGTGTCGAGCGGCGCGGTCATGCCGCCCACGTGCAGCTGCAGGTCGCCCAGTAGTAGCGAGTCGTCGCGGCCGCTGTACGAGTTCCATGATCCATATAGTGAGCGACGCGCTTCACTGTTACTCACCGGCGGCAGTGTCGAGCGGCGCGGTCATGCCGCCCACGTGCAGCTGCAGGTCGCCCAGTAGTAGCGAGTCGTCGCGGCCGCTGCGCAGCAGGTACGAGCCCATGTCCGTCTGCAGGTAGCTGCGGCACGCCGTCACCCACGCCTGCAGCTCCAGCATCGAGATCGAACTCGAACCCGCCGGAGGAGCCGATGATGCCTGCCAAGTTTTGCCAAGAATATTTTCAAGTAATTTATAACTTTTAAAAATTAAGAAGAAAATTAACTTTCTGGAATGAGTGCTAAAGTGTTCAACATTGAATTGGTAACAATATCAAGATCTTCAATTCGGTCATACATATAAAAAACACTTTATTTTGGTCTACGCTTATTCGTAAACGATGAGTATCTGAGAGATAATTTGATACAAAGTGTGATCCATTTTTTATTTTAACAGATGAATACTGGATTGTGCCTATCATAATGCTAAATCAGGCTCGCAGCATCTTAAATATATTCAGCAACAGAACACTAACCTGCAATGCATGTATAGAGTCGATCCACTGCGTGCGCTCATACTCCGAGCTCAGGAAGAAGATGTGTTGCCTCTGCAGCGCAGTGGACGAGCCGGGCGCCCGCGCTCCCACACGGAACACGAGGTTGGGCGACGCGAGAACTAACTGAGCCTCGAGCTCCGCCAGTTTCTTGCGTTGCTTCTCTGCTGCGCCACGTCCGCCGATACGCATTTTCTGTAGGGAAAAGAATACAATAACAGTAAAAATTCACTCAGAAATACATTTAAGTAAAATGTATAAACTCAGCATTTATTGCATATCGACCAACTGAACTCTTTGGGGCGACGGAATGATGAATATAAAACCTTTTACTACGGGACCAATTGTGGAATAACTTTGCTAACCCTAAGCTTAGTGACATTCATATTTATAGTAAAGTAAAACATTTCTGTACGAAATTTCTCGATATTTCTATTTATAATAGACGAATATAATATTTAATTTATTTAATAGAATATTTTTTGTTCTGAGTATGTAAAGTTAATAGATTGCTGTCGAGCCATGTAGATACCATGGTAAAACCTTAATTTGCAAACTTGTAAACATCGATCCAAGAATTTACTTTAAATAACAGTACTGTGTCGTCCGTGAAAGTGATTATTTGACCTTGAATCAATTGCAAATTACAGAATTCATTAATGTATATTAAAAACAATGTAGGACCCAGGATACTTCCTTGGGGTACACCGTACATTTTTTTTCACTAACTTTTACAATAATCACTAGCTTTTGCGCTCTGTTCCCTATCCGTTGGGTAGTCTTTTAGAAATTTTTGGTTAATCCCGCGAACACTAATTAATTCCTGAGAAGAATGGGAATAGAAACGGTATTGAAGGCCTTGGCTAGATCGAGAAAGGTGCCAATAGATTTTTCTCACTTGTCTAAACGTCAAAATACGTAGCATTTGCAGTTGATTTTTGAGTTCTAAAACCGTATTGGTTCTCAGAGAGATTTTTTTTAATAATGCCTTAGCCGAGACTCGACGATTCGTTCAATAATTTTTGACAGTGACGAAATTAATCAAAGTCAGTCGGATTTCAGTATATAGTCATCACCTTATCGTCGGCCGCGGCACGCTCCTCCGCCAAGATTTGGTCGCGCACGGTGGAGGCCTGTGACTTCAGCGCCACGATGTTGGCGGGCGACGTCTCGCGCGCGTCACCCGCGCCCGCGCTCTCCTCCTCGACTACCACGATGTCCGGAAGAGGGATGAACCATTTCAACTCGAACGTGAACTTGTCTCGCCCAGACGCCTGTGCCGATATTTAAAATATATTATAATAGTTTATAAAAACTTTAATTTAATAAAAATACACGGAGTAGTTCACAAATGGAGTGTTAACCGCGGTGGCAGCTGCCATCCGAACGTTCGAAACGCTGGATTACAAATACGAATATAATCAATACACGCGTCGGCTGGCACTTCATCTGATTACTACTCTGTGTAAAAAATAACAAATTTGTATTACCGTAGTTACCTTATACTTGGCACAGGCAATGACGTCGTTGAAGAGGAAAAGATGCCTCAGTTTTCTGTGTCCATCTGACAGTTCCACGATAAATGAATTCTTAACGAGCCTTCTTTGAGCGCGATCAGCATTCTACGGAGATGTAAAGAATCATTGACATACGAACTTTGGTTCACATAATTATTTAAATGCTCTTAATTATACTTACAGGAAACATGGATTTTGTTTGTATAATATTGAACTCGTCTAGAAAATGTTGTGTCATGTTCAGTGCTTCCGTCAACATAGCGTGGTCGGGATGGCTAGCTGGAGTATATTTTATAAGATCCTAAAAAAATATGATGTTAATTATCCAATAAAACATTCGACACTACATTAACATGGCATGAATGAGTGCCCGATAAGACCTCG
This sequence comes from Aporophyla lueneburgensis, assembly GCA_932294355.1. Lineage (NCBI taxonomy): Eukaryota > Metazoa > Arthropoda > Insecta > Lepidoptera > Noctuidae > Aporophyla > Aporophyla lueneburgensis. The sequence goes on from OW028744.1 coordinate 11,251,756, forward strand.
GGAACCTTAACTCGTTTCGGACGCGAATGCCACTGTTAGTACACCGCTCTTTAACGGCTCATGACTAATTCGATTCGTGTATGAAAAATACGAGACAGACATATTTTTATAGTCCAAACGGTGCAATTAGTTTAAAGACAATTTTTTTTTTAACACGGGCCTTTAAAAATGTCGCCTTTTGAACAATAAAAATATATCTGTCTCGATTTTTTCAGAAATTAATTGAATTTGTTATGAGCCGCTAAAGAGCGGTGTACTAACAGACCCATTCTCGTCCGAAACGGGTTAAGCAATCGTTTAAAGATTTTTTTTTTTTAATTATGAATTAACTGACATGGAGGACTAGAGCGTTCTTCTGGACCCTGGCAACGGGTTTGTGCAGCAGGTCGTCGAGCGACATGGGCTGTCCGTGGCACGCGATCTGCCGCGTGAGGTGCGCGAAGCTCTGCGACGTGGAACAGCGGCGTCGCACCGCGTCCGTCGCGCGCCCATAGTTGTGGAGGAAAGCGCCGTAGATGTTTATGTTCTCAGCCTAAAACACAACGAACAAAAAAAAAAAATACTTTTATCGTGCGCATTATAGATTATTATGTTTAAGTATAATTACAGTACCCGGGGGTAATTCAACACGTCGACCTTTAGAAAGAGCTCGTCACATATGCATGATTGCATGACAGACGACGCTGAACAAAACAGGGGTCTACTGTCTAAGGATGAAATCCGTAGGTTCAGCCAAAAGTACGGGCGTTAACTCTGGGCGTTTTATCACACACGGACACATTATTTAACGGTATTTAATCATTAAGTACTTCAAAAACAGTAACTACCCAGAACTTAACTGTACGTTATTTTTATCTAGAATAGGTAATATTGACTTGGGGGGACAAAGTAATGTGCTCCTTACCATTTTCTTGAAATGTATCCCTACAGATAGAGGCTCTTCCCAACTAGCGACAGCTGCTTTCAATCCCTCAAGGAAGTTCTTATGCAACTCGTGTAGTTCAGATATTTTGTAGAAAATTGTATTAAATTCTTCTTCAGTTATAACCGGCTGCGATGTCGACAGCGTCGCTTTTATTGCGTTCATATACTGTAAGGACAATACATATTATTTTTAGTAACGAGAAACCTCTCAGACAAGTAGTTTGAGACACCTACGTGAAAATACAAAAATATTGTGACCAAAAGATACCACTATGCCTGAAAACCAAGCTTTATGAATAGTTTGTTCTGGCTACCATGACATTCGGGGCCGAAACAATGGATGTTCACTATAAACACCGTGTACACACGGCCACACATCAAGCTATACATTTCCAGTATAAGCTGCCATCTCATTGTACGAAGAAAAGTCTATACAATGCGGCGTCAGCTAAAACTGGAAATGTATAGCTTGACTTGTAGCCGTGTGTACAAAATCAAGGTTGCAAAGAACTATAGACCGCGCCATATCGCTATCATTGAAATAACGCGGGTCCATTCGTCAGAAATCCAAGGTAGGATAGGATTGAAGGGCAAGATGTCAGAATACGTGCAATATGTCGGAATACGGGTAGCGGCTCCGAAATGGAGTTGGGCAGGACACTTGACTAGACATGGTGATGACAGAAGAAAGTAGCTCTTACTGAATGGTTGCCTAGAACTAGGAGTGTTGGCAGACCAAGAGCCAGACGATATTCAGAAGATGGTGGGTAATACTTGGTTGAAACTTGCACATACCAAGAAAGCGTGGCAGAAAAGGGAGGAGGCCTGTACTCAGCAGTAAATGGAACAAGGCTACTGAACATGAAATAAAAATAGAGGGAACTGCAATTCAAGGCGTAATAGAACTAATGTAGATATACTTTGTTAGAAACCTTGTGTACTACATTGAATATGTTCAATCTTTGTATTTCATCCTGTTGTATGTTGTATTATTGATACTCGATACCACAAATATCAGTAATAAGTTAACACATTCTATGGACATAGATGTATTTATTTCTTACTGGCTTGTATTTTTAACAAAAACTGAAGGAGTGCAAACCATTTCCTAAAGGTATATACTTTTTAGAGTTCCTTTGCCAAAAAGCAATGAAAAGGGAAAATATGGGTACATTAAAATGTCCTAGAAGTATTTTTTTCTACTTTACAAAATGTAGTATATCAATGAATAAATGATTCATTGGTTTACTGTTATCAGATTAGGACAAAATCATTACAATACAATCAAAGATAGTAAAACAATTTCAAATGATAGTACCTTCTCCATAACGTAAAGACATTCAACATAAACGGTTTCACTCTCAATGATACTCGTAATTATACAACGGTGCATGGTCAGACGTTCCGCTTCCGCATTGTTGCTATTCGACTCCTGAAAATAATTAAATACATTATTCAAATCCAAAAATACCTAAATAATAATTTAAAAGCGTAATCAGGTAAGTTGTATAACTACTTTCGCAACAGTACACAATAGCCATTTAAACTTTTGTTTGGAGTAACATTCAACTTAAAAAGGTAAACATTAAAACGATTACCACCAGTACCAGTTCATTTTCAATCATTCCTTTGGATTTCTCCATGCCATACGAATCATGGAAATTATATTCGTTTCCAGTTTTGTGTTTCTTTTAAGTGCCATTTACTGCTATGATTCAGAAAGTACGTCAAATGCTTTACGAAAATAATGTTATTAAAAGGATTGATTAACTTAAATGAATCTCGTTTACTTCTAGGTTCCGAATCTAATCGAATTGAAGTGAGTCCATTCTACGATACTATTATCTATAGTGATATCGCTGATATAATAAATGACTTTGGAAACAATGGTGTAAGTATTAACGTACCTATCATTATTTTGCGGTAACAATATCGAGATACGCTTTTTAAATGTATTTTTAATTATAGGTTTCTCCGTTCGATATGTTTGGGAGCATATCCAACAGCGAAAGTCAAAGTGATGAAGCCATTGAAAATTTGCTCTCTGAATATCAGCATTACTTGGAAAAGGCCCACAAACAGAGAAAGAGTCACATAGAAAAATCTAAAACAAAAAATAAAGTACCACTCCTACCACGCCACGATCAATATACAAAAGCTAAAACTGGTGCAGGTTTTAAACATGACGAATACGTATATGCTAACGGCTTCTACAATCCCGGTTCATATAAATTCCCTGCAACATCGTACGGTAGTCCTTTAGACGTATTCATACCCGTGAATACGAAAGGAAAATATATGAACAAACTAGACACTTCATCGCACCCAAAAGGAAATCGTGAAGAAATTCTACCACTAGAAAACTTTATGTTCAATGAAAAAAAAACAATGGATGGATTATCTCCTGTTATGCATAAATCATCGTCTTTCGAGCCGATAAAATCATCGTGCTATTGTAAAAACAATCACATTCCTTGCGATTGCGGCTGCAAGCAGTGCTTAGTACGTTTTGAGCCAATGTTGCACAACCCTATGGACCAAATACGTACCATGGATGACCAAAAAAAGAACGTATTGCAACATTCTACAGCATTTGAAAATACTAAAAAAAAATCAGAACACTTAATTGATGATAATATGAAAGAAATGTTTCCTGACAATACGTTAAACATCCGCATTAAAATTGATCTTGAATTACCAAAACCACAAGATCTAATGGGAAAATACTATAAAGTTCACAATCGCGATAGAATATTTGAACAAGATGACGCAGTATCTAAAGAGCTAACAACTGGTACGAATTTACCATTTCCATATTTCAATTTCCCTGTGCCCATGGAACTTTTTGGATACAAAAAGGGCGCAAAGTACAGTAAAGATGATTCGACCCCATTACACAAAATAACAATCCATAAAAAAAAGAAATCGCGGACCAACAATAACAATAATAAGAAACATCGAAAAAAAGTTATAACTTTCCACAATATAAAGGTGGAGCAGCAACCACTGTTACCCAATCACTTTAGTGATAACATCAGCAATACACTTAAGAACGAAATTAACAATAATGTAACTAATGATACAAATCTCCAACCTTCAAATATGCTACAATTTGAAATTAACGCCATGATTAATAAAACTGACGACATTTTAAACGAAACTCAGACCGAAGAAAGTGTCTATTTGATGGTCAATATTACAAATAATTCTTATAATGGAACAGAAGATACACACAAAATTGAAAATAGCATCGAAACTGATTTACCGAGAAAGATCACTAACGTGACCACTGCTATTCGCAAAAAACGCGATGTATCGAATGTTAATGTAAGCGCTAGTAAGAGTCTTCCGGCACCAAAAGTTTTACAATCAGGAGTAACCAATATGACTAAAGAAAGAAATTTCGGGAAAAAAGCTGACAAAAACCTATTAAGTGATGTAGAGTTGTTGTATTGGCCAAATGTAACTAGAATCAAAGGAGATATTAAATCTAAAAATATCACAACTATGATACTGGAAAATGAACACAAGAAGACAAAGTTAAACATTAGTAAAGATACAATTCGTCTGAATCATACCAGGGCACTAGAGCAGGCTATCTTTGGTGACGTTGATTGGGACGACGTCGAAATGGTTGCACCAGCTTTCATGTCTTTTGTGGGCAAGTACATTCATGGAGTTTTAACATTTTGCTCTCAGAAAGTTTGCCATTCGATGAACTGTGCAAATAAGACATGCCTGCATAGAGTATGTGCTCCCTTAGACAGATTGAATAACAGAGGACATTGTGCCGGGACCAATAGTACAGGTATTAAATCTTACAATTGATTTAATTACATTTTCTGGGACCTAATATTTCCAGGTAGATATATCTATATTGATTATTTGCCTGTTTGTTTCAGATAGCGTAGCATCGATGGAGTCAATAATGGATTTGCCTTCTAATGTCGCATTTGAAATAGTTGACATCTTGCAAAACAAAATGTTGGGGAAAATATTTGGAAAAGCAACGTTTTGCATTAATGCCAAATGTATCACGCTCGTTGCATCTAAAAAGAACTTTGCGAAATCACGATGTTCTATCAAGGACTTAAACAAAGCAGGGCATTGTTCGAATGTTAAGGTCGTAAAACTTATGTAAGTTCATATGTTTAAAAAATAAATCGATTTGAAGAATCGTTTGTTTAGAAAATCCACGTATTTCCCCATAGTTTAGTGCTTTGATAAGTAAGAAGTAGGATGTTGGACGACTTTTATTCGTTCGGATACATAGAAGGATGTTGGACGACTCTTATTCGTTCGCATACATTTCAACAGAATGGTGCCAAGTTTGATTTTACAATTGAATATTTTGTTTTGGGTTACGATGCAGATAGTATTATTAATATTATATTCGGCTGTTGCTTTTCCGGTAAATATTAATATTTTCTATCTCGAGAAAGTTTTGTGTATGCAGTTTTTATATTTTGATGCTGTATATTTAGAAATTTAAAACTGGCATAATTATAACAATGGGTTTGCGGTTAATAATGCACCTAATTCATTCGAAATATAATAACCTAATGTGAACTCCCCGCAAACCTGTACCTATAGTCACCATTCCTGTGGAGCCATCTGCATAGAATATTGGGTATAGAAAGTGGTATTACATGATCTAATTTGCAACTAAAATATCTATTGCTTAGAATAAACATTAGGTATTTTCATGATATTTTACTGTTGCATGACGTTTATTCTTGGCAAATTATATGAAAACATGTTATTTGTATGACAACTATTCCTATGTTTAATTGTTTTCTATGTAATAGATTGATGAAGAAACGTATTTGAATCCTTGGCGAACAAGAAACAAGTTAAATCCGAAAATTGTGGAATTTGATTCCAATGGAGACGTAAAATTAAGGAACATTTTGAATGATCACATCTTAACTCCTTTTTCACCTTCACGGGAACATATGAACATGGTGCATACGAATAGTGTTATAAACATAGACAATCTTATCAAGGAAATTAACAGTTTGGTAGCAAAGAAAAAAAAGAACACACGATTAAAAGTTCTAACCCGTTGCAATAAAACCGGAACAATATGTAGATTTTTGACATGCCCAAATATTAAAGTAAATTGTATTCTATGTGAAGTTAACCTGCGTGAGCATAGTGATGAAAACACTACGCACTGTGAAACACATGACACAGCCTATCTGTCGAAGTAGTCAATTTGTTTTGAATAGAAGAAAAAGTTTGTTTATAAATATATTAATTCTGATGTTATTTAATTTTATTTACATCTTAAACCCTTACTTAAAATCTGGTGAAGTTTGAAGGCTTTAAGTATGGTCGTTCCTCGCTCATTAAGTAAACATTCCCTACAGGGTCTTATCTCGAAGATAATAAAGTACTTACTTGAAGTTAGTATAAAAAGGCGAGACGGGACTGTTTAAACATTTATTCCCGTTAAGCATATCCATACTAGCTGTCGCCATGCTAGTTTCTAAAACCTTTCTCGTATTTTTTTTCTTGTGTTTCGTGCAGCATTGCTTAAGCAAACCAGCCACAGAAAGTAAGTATATTTCATTAACCTTTATTTTTATTTTATGTATTTTTTTTTTGGCTCTTAACGAAAACACGGCATTCTTTTTTTTTGTAGGTACTAATAATACAGGGTTGCTCGGACATAGACGGGCAAACTGAAACCATTAATTCAGTACATCATTTTAGACCGTAGTCGTAGAATCCTTTAAGAGGTTATCAATATAAAAATCTGTTGTCTCATGGAAAAGTGGAATACCTACGCGGTTAAAATGTATGGAACAACACAGTTTTTGTTTCAATATTATACGTAACATTTCAATGCAGTCTTGAATAATATGCCGAATTCATGGTTTCAATTTGCGAGTCGAAGTTCCAGTCACCCTGTATTATTAGTAAAGTAGGGGGAAACTAGCTTCATCTTTCTGACTCACCGCCCCTTGATAATTCATAAGTGCCTGTAATTGGTTTATTTGAAATAAATGCATTCATTGAGTTTGAGTCGTTACTGTTTAAAAATGCCACTTCATGCTTATGTACTGACAATGTTGCTTGCAGATGAGGTAACAGAGGGCCGCGGGATCGGGTCCTATATATGGGGATGGATAACATATCCTTTCTCTTGGTGGAGTTCTGGGGAACTCGAACAACCTGAGGCTGGACCACTTATAGCATCCACGCCGACCATGCCTGACAACATTGTAGACATTAGAAGCCACAATGTTACAATTTGGTGTAACGATCAAATTTGCAATACAATGAAATGCGATAAGTCCCAATGTAGGAACATTACCTGTAATATTTACGATACAGATTTTAGAGGAGAATGCAGAGAATATAACACCATAACTGACTCTGATGAACTCACAGAGCAAAAGCCAACAGAGGCGACACCAAAAGAGATAATTCCGAGTAAACCTACAGAAACATACAATGTTACATCATTGACTAATAGTACTCAAAAACATGAAAATAACTCGGCGGTTGAAGAGCATCCTCTAAAATTAGAAAAAGTTCTATCGTCAACTGTAAACCAAATAAATCCGGTAAAACGTTCTGAAAGCAAAGAAGATCCGACTGTTAATAAAACCCAGGTGAGCATTTTATGGTGGTTGTATTCTGTTAGCCAATTTGTCATGATTGACTTGAAATTTATTTGCATATTTTACGTAAAGTCTTGCATTTTGGGAATGTTGTCTATAATTTAAAATAATATTCTAATTACAAAAATGTACATAAACATAATTGAATACTTATGTACATTTTCTTATTTGATACCTGCAAATATAGCACCTAAAGTGACTAAAATACTGACCAATTATAAAAAAGTGATAAAGAAGACACAATCTTACTATTGGGAGAGAAGGAATAATTATTAACATTTTCAAGACAAAAAAAAATGTTCTCATTATTTTTTAATATATAAAAGTTGTAGTCTCTATGTTGTATATTTTTGCACTTTTTGGTGACATTTTTACATATTTCGACTATTTTATGTTCCACATAATCGTCATGTCGTAAACATTAGATTTATTAGTAACTATATTTTATAACATCTCTTTTCTAGTTACGGTAGCAATGTCGCTATCCATTCTATTACTTATCTATACTCTCTACTAATATTATAAATGCGAAAATAACTCTGTCTATTACGCTTTCACGACTAAACTACTAAACCGATTTTGATGATATTTGGTACGGGGTAAGTTTGAACCCCAAGCAAGGACATAGGCTACTATTTACTCTGCGACTTTGTCTGTGTCCGCGATAACCGGTATATTCGTGGACGAAGTCGGGGGCAAAAGCTAGTAATATAGTAAAGCTGTTGTTTGTTTGAAAGCGCTTATCTCGGAAAATGCCAGTCGGGTTTGAAAAAAAAAAATGCATTTTATAGTTCAATTCTAGAGGAAGGTTATTTAACATCACGCTAGAGCCAACATGGTGACTGACTGTATCGCTGATAAATACATACATTGTCTGCCCCATTTTTCAATATATCTGGAATAAAATGACTTAATGGGCGTTGTAGAGAAAAAGTAATGTTATATTGTAATATTAAAACAACATTCGTAGTTGCCTTGTACCTAACCCGCAGTATACCGAACTTCGGAACGTAGATCTACGCGAGACACTGGATATTTTATTGTGCCTATGACTGCGGCATTCCAGAGGTATATGTGTATTTTTAAATAATTTTGTTATTTTTTGCAGGTCTAAACAAAGCAAGAACTAACCGGAAGTATGTATTGATAAAACAAATAGTTATTAAAAATGTTGTTATCCACTTCTTTGGATTGCACTATGTAATTTGCAAAACAATGAATAACTTCCCAGTAACTTCCTAGTATAAAGAAAATAGACTTGGTCGTCGAATCGTTTAACAAAACAAAAAAGGAATGTCTACTATTATCACAACCAACGGGAAGGCGAAGTATGTGTAAATTCTACGAGGTTTTCTTATCATCTGTGTCATTACAAGATAAGAGAAATAAGCTTAGTTAAGTAATTCTTATATTGTGTTTGTTTTAACTTGAGCCTTAGAGCATGAATATAGTAATATCATTAAGACATACCGAGCTATGTAGATTAATTCACCAATATTAATTATTAAACCACTTATTAATTGTTGCATTTAAAACATAATTTATTGAAATATTTTTTTGTGTAACAAGTCTTGTTTGTAATCACAATGTATGGCATAGAGTACTAATCTCAACGTAATTCGTGTTTCTTTTTTATTAAATTAAGATAATGAGCCGCATTTTTTTCATTTTCTCCTTCCATGTTAGAATTCTAAGTTACATAATTATGACATAATGATTCAGATACAGTTATATGTAGAGTCAGGAAATCAATTTGCCGAGATGAAGTTATTTCATACAAATGTCAAGAATGAAAGTTAAAATTTGAATATACTTACGGAAAATTTAAGTTGATTTCCTTAACAATTTCCTGATTTTACAACATCCTACTAATATTATAAATGTGAAAGTTTATGTTTGTTAATCAATCACGCAAAAGCGGCTATCAGGTTTAGGATGAAATTAGGCATACAGATAAACTATAACCTGGAGTAACACATAGGATACTGTTAATCCCGGCAGAACGATCCCGTGGTGTAATTTTTGACGTTCACGCGGGCAAAGCCGCTAGCAAAAGCAAGTGGTACCACCATATATAATTAAAAACAGTTCTAAAAAACAAAAGTAATACCAACTGCTTTTCTTTTATCCTTATTCATTTAGCTGCAGAACTTGGTAGCTTAAGTTACTCCATAGTTTACCTGGCCGATGGAATGTACATGAATGAGTTTTACTATATTATAAACAAGCGACCTGCCCTTGCTTCACACGGGTCTGTGTACTTATGTGGCGATATGTCAAAACATCTAGTTTTCTCTGCTATAGCTAAGTTAAACATTTTTATATTATCCCATAATACTTCTGGAATAAATGCTCTAACTGCATCAAAATGAATACGACTAGTTGACAGTAATAAAAATATTAACAAACTTTATGCTTCGCACATAAAGTTTTTTTAGCATTATAAATAGAGAACAGACGTATGAAAATACGAATACGAACGAGCAGTCTGCCAGTCGTTTTAAGCCTGGGATACACTAGGGGACAAATGAAGAAACATGTTGCGGAACATATCCCTCAACAACTACGTGAAGTGTCCCGACACAATTGTCGCGGAACATTTTGCCGACTATACAGCCTGGGATACACTAGGGGACAAATGAAGAAACATGTTGCGGAACATATCCCTCAACAACTACGTGAAGTGTCCCGAGACAATTGTCGCGGAACATTTTGCCGACCACACTAGTCAGTGCTTATAGAAATGTCGCCCGAGGAGGTTGTGGCTATTAGTGCTGCGTACATAGTTTATATCGAGTGTGTTGAAACGTAAGAGAAAGAGAAGGTGGTGGATGCTGAATTTCTTACTACAACGAGAAAAAAGAGTTAATATTCTAAGTGATCTCCGAGGGTGACAAATGGCGCGGCATGGCGCGGGACACATGCGCTCGCTCTCGAGGCGGGCGCAAGCAACATGCCCCGCGTCACGTAAAACGTTGCGGGGCATGTTGCGGGACACTATGCAACGTTGCAGCGTCACGTATATTGAGTGTCGCGCGTCATGTTGCGGGACAAAATGTTCCCTAGTGTATCCGGCGCTTACTAGTCAGTGCTTATAGAAATGTCGCCCGAGGAGGTTGTGGCTATTAGTGCTGCGTACATAGTTTATATCGAGTGTGTTGAAACGTAAGAGAAAGAGAAGGTGGTGGATGCGGAATTTCTTACTACAACGAGAAAGAAGAGTCAATATTCTAAGTGATCTCCGAATGTGACAAATGGCGCGACTTGGCGCGGGACACATGCGCTCGCTCTCGAGGCGGGAGCAAGCAACATGCCCCGAGTCACGTAAAATGTTGCGGGGTATGTTGCGGGACACTATGCAACGTTGCAGCGTCACGTATATTGAGTGACGCGCGTCATGTTGCGGGACAAAATGTTCCCTAGTGTATCCGGCGCTCGTACAGCTTTTGTGGGTTTGGTATACGAAGAAGGTTTATAACGCTCTGCGCGTGCAGTATAATAATGCGCTGCGGATATTATTGGGGCTGCCTCGGTTTTGCAGTGCATCGGGCATGTTTGTAGTTGACTTTCATGCCATTATGCTGTGTGTATAGATGTTGCGGCGATTCAGGGGTAGCCCTAGTAATAGTATTTTACCTACACTGGCGGACAAGGTTGATGGACCATTTATCAGTCTCTGGGCTAGCAGGCATGTGCGTGCACATGTTCATGTAGTCAACTAATGTGTATTTATTGTATTTTTAAGTTGAGTTTACTAACATAGGCTAAGTTCAGATAACCTAACACTATATGTATCCCTGGTGTGAAATTAAAATTTTGAATCTGAAAATAGTTGTCTTGAAAAGAACCACAAATTGTTTCCCTATCGCATAATGTGGCAAATAAATGAGTTGTATTCAGTCTCATTCTCAGGTAACTACTTTAACAATTAAGAAATCGAAATCAACATAAGACTGTCAAACCACAAATAACACAGGTCGACAAAATTTTTACCCAGAAACCAGACTATACTTTTCCGAAGGATTTTGACGCGCTGAATTCAAATCTGGCCTCAAAATTGCTCTATCACGTCAGGGTTTCGAGATATCCTAATCTAAAAGTGCAAAAAACGCGTTTTTTTGCGGTTTTTAAGATTACGTGACAAAAGGAAATAAATGATTATCAAAAAACGTTGTATGGCAATTGAAAGTACCACCCTTCTCCTTTTAAACTTATTTGGATTTTTTCAAATATCTTTTTTTTTCACCAAAATATCGCTATTTGAAATTTTACACTTTAGCGTATTAACCCAACTACATAAAAAAAAAAATCTGCCCAAGACCTTGATGTAGGTGATGTTGATCTTGTGTTTTTGGGGTCGCTGATTCTGAATTCGAGGTCCAATTCTTTTTTATTAGTGATTAAACTTGCTGTTTCCAGGGTCAGGTGGGTTAGCCTGCTTATAGTTTGGTAGGGGTCGTTTTTGGAGTTGTTTTTTGAGCTTACGAAAATTTCTGATCTTATAGGGTGAATTGGACCTCGGAATCGGAATCAGCGACCCCAAAAACACAAGATCAACATGGTCTGGTCTCGGGCAGAATTTTTACAATATTTTTTTTTGTGGTTGGGTTAATACGCTAAATTGTAAAATTTCAAATATCGATATTTTGGTGAAAAAAAAAGATATTTGATAAAATCTAAATAGCTTTAAAAGGGACAGGATGGTACTTTCAATTGACATACAACGTTTTTTGATAATCATTTTGTTTCCTTCTGTCATGTAACCTCAAAAACGAGAGCAAAAAAAACGCGTTTTTTGCTCTTTTAGGTTAAGATATCTCGAAAACCAAACGTACAGGAGGAATTCTGAGCACGGATTCGGATTCAACGCATCAAAATCCTTCGGGTATGTTAGGTCTGGTCTCTGGGTTTGTTAAATTTTGTCGGCCTGTGTAATTAATGTCCACATTAAATATTATTACTTACCCGACAAAGGTTGACCCAAAATAGGGCTATGATTTTAACAGGCTATCTGTGTGTGTTTCTTTAAAACTAAATATGTGTGTGTTCATCAGCTCCCTTCTAATTCCTATACTTCTCGTCGTATTTTCAACCCTTTTAATTGGCGTTTTAGTAGTAGTCGGCTGGTTTTTGTTTTTAACTGTTATAGATAGACGATGTCATGTCAGAGAGGCTCGTAGCTGAGTTATAACAGCCACACGGGTCCAGGATGAGCAACGCTTGCTATCAAGAGCTAGCAAGAGGGTCGTCCGTGAATAGGTTACCATACATTACACACCTAGTTCCCCAGAATTCGACAACCAGGCTTACTAAAGAGTATTGTGCTACCCAGTAACTGGGTTGTGGGTGTCCGATAGGCAGTGGCTCCATGTAAAGTTGCATTTGGTTAGACTGGAAGTCCGGACGACGCTAACATAGTTCGGAAATGTCTAGGCAGACTATGATAGATAGATGATGTCATAAAATAAACAAAATATTCCCGTTTTGCGATAGTATATTTTTGCCTGGATGAGACTGGCTCAGGAGTGTGGAAACTTTTACTATGAAAGAGAGAAATGTGTGCCCGGCAATAGATGAAATCGAGGCGTAGTTGATAACAAGATCTTACCTGAGTGTGCAGTTTCCTCAACGCCGGCGGTGTGGAACTGGCTTCTGTGTCCGAAGATATAGTCCTCAGGAGAAGAGGAGTGTCGCTCGAATCTGCCAGCTCGGACACTGTGTCGCTTATTTCAGTACCATCACCTCCTTTTCTTTAAAAAGAAAAAGACATATTGATATGTAATCTGATCAACAAAATAATGCAGGTGGTTTATTTTGGCTAAGGAAGAGGATCCAAATAGAAGTAAATCGAGAAACGAAATTAGTTCGGAAAAAGATCGGAACAACATGACGGTGATCGTGTCTACTCTGTGAACGATATCTGCGGTTTTTCGACTCATTTAACACCAAATGAGAAACTGTGCACCGGCTATGTCGGATATACTGGACAGTCGGCCCAGCACGATCTCCAGTCGAGTTCTAGAGTTTTACCGATCTACTCACAATCTCGGTGGCCAAGATGACAGTAGCTTTCAGCTTGCAGCTGATGAAAATATCGCTTCTTCGTCAGCGTCATGTCGTTCTTGTAGACACAATGGATAGCTGCCGAAACTTATGTTCACAGTACTCGGCTGTTAAGAGAGCTCGTCTGTATCACTCGTAACTGTGTAACGTCTTATTAATTGTGTTATTAACGGTGGCATTCAGTAGGTAACTTACTGCAGGAAGTAGTGTATGTTGACGTAGTTAGGGGCGGTGGCGCAGGGCGGCGAGTCGGGCGCGCGCGGTGCGGTGGGGGGCAAGGGCGCGGCCGGCGCGGGCGGGCCCGGCGCGCCCATCGGCAGGGTGCTCGTGCCGCTCGACCCGTCCTCTGTACTCGAGCCCGTACCGCCTTATGAACACAACGACACATAGTCAGCCTAAAATTCAATCTGCTAGGATGCCTCTCCACCTTAAAAGGGGGCAAACCTTAATAATAATAATCCCAGAGCTGGATGACATGAATGGCATGTCTTGGAATTTTTGGTAAACTAAAAAACCCAAACTCAAAGCATATTTCTTATAAACCAATTACAGGCACTTTTGAATTGCCAAGTGGCGATGAGTCAGAAAAATGAAGCTAGTTGCCCATTCCAAAGCATAGCTATCTATGGAGAAGAACGGGCAAAAAACTCCATGGACACTATTTTCAATCAATAATTTTGTTACAAAAAGTTAGTTACATCATTTGTTGAAATTATCAATGTGGGAACGATGTAAAAATACGTGCACATTAAAAGCATCCACAATTAAACAAAAATAAAATAACAATTCAGAAATTAAAATAAGCCGTGACAGCCAAAAGATGACCAGTCCCTACTGATGGTGTCCATTCACGAAGATGACGTATGGATCAGTACCATTTAGCTCAACCATTATGAAGGGAACAAAACGATCCAATATACACGCCACCAAGAGCAAGCAAGATATTAGAGCGAGCATGACAAACTCGCAGCTGCTAGGGCAAATTCAAGTCAATGACAGACGTACCGAGTTTTTACCTTGGCCAGAGGCTAAGCATTGACATACGACGTGGTAATGCCGCCAGTATCTTGGGTACATTACCAGTCGACAGCGATGCGGATGATTTTTCGACGCTATTTTTTAATTTGTAAATAGTTTTAGTAAATTTAGGTTATATTTTTGTTTCTTAATTAATTTAAATCTTTAATCTATTGAAATAAATAAAAATATAATCCAAAGATATCTAGTATTTACAAGCGTTTAGCCAAGCATTTTTGTCAGTAATGTAATTCCCCAGCTTATAATATGCTTGGCTGCATAGTGTGCTTTATAAACAAGATTTAAATTTTGTTTCATTGAGTTGGACTACATATAGGTGGTATTGTAACGAATGTATAAACTTTGATGGACATTCCCCATATATCTTCAGTCAGTTTGATTTTGTTTTGCCGAAAAGATTTTGTAACTATTACAGGGTTTATGTGTTTAAATTCAACTGGGCACAGCTTGGAACGTTCTCTCTTAATAAATCAATTGAGGATTTTAAAGCTTCCTTCGTTTAAGATGGTATATTAGTAAAGAAGTTTACAAATTCTTGAGCTACTTCTATGTTGGAACTTATGGCTCCACGTGAAGTCTCTAATGTGTAATCAGCGTTTCGTATTTTTTTCCTACTAGTTTCGTTATTTATAACTTTCCAAACTGTTTTTATTTTATTTTCTGCTGATTTGATTTTGTTGCTAATGCACGGGACTTTATCTATCTTGCAGGTATTTCTAAAAATATTGGAATATGTAGCAACATACTTGTCGAAAGTTTCAGTGTTTAGTACGACTGTCGTAGTAGGACATCCTGTGATGAGGTTTTTCTTGACCGTTTTTAAAAAGCAGTAGTGATGAAATAAATAACAAAAAGTAAAGTGAATGCCTGGCTAGCCCTGAACGTACTCGCTGGTCGCGCCACTGGGCCATCACAGCTCTTGACGATATCAACTTAGTTTATTATTCTAAGTATAGCTCGTAACACATAATTATATTAAAAGTTTTCCTCACACTCCTATTCATTACAATACATTCACAAATCAACATTAATAACGTATTTTGACGCAGTTATATTTTGTCATAACCAAATTAGGTCCAAGGTAACAAGACACATGGGAATTTATGACAAAATTCTATTTTTGTCGTACTTAATGTCATGTTTGTACCATTGCTCACCTGCTTGTATATAAACGTATTCGCCATCATTGATATCAACGGGGACTTGATCATAGTACGGCTCGTCTTCAGAGCCGGGTACGCCAGCCGGTATGCTTTCTAACGATATGGGCGCAGATTTATCAGCGTCAGTAGCGTCGCCCAAATCCGGCGTTGTGGACGTGCCTTCCTCATCGATAGATCGGGGAGTCGCCGCTCCACCAGAACGCTTGCGCTCCGAAGATAGGGAGTTGATCGATTCATAACTTTTTACCTGTGAAAAAGAAAGAAAAATATACCTGTAATTTTGTGGCATACATAACAAAGAGTATTTTATCTATCTATATATGGCTCGAGCTTTACGGGCGGGACTGTTGCGGTAGTATCGCCGGCCCATCAAATACCCGCCGCAAGGACATCGCCGTCATAGCTGTTTCTATTGAATTTAATGGCACAGCGTTTGGCGCGACCACCGAAATACTCTTGCCCATGCAGATGGCGCCTAATTCAGTGCATGGAGTTTTGTCCTAAATACCTTATACCAGGTATAAAATAAAAAATGTTCAGAGGTGTAGGTTGAAGTAATAAAAGCAGATATAAGCCGTGCGCCTATCGGCAAAAATTATAAACTTCAATAAAAACTTTCATCCCTATTTAAACAAGTTTTTTTTTTTCATATTTTCTTGTTAGTGGTCCTCTTCGTTACATAAGAAACTATCGTGCAAAATGTCAGTAAATTTAAGATTTTTGATGAGAAGATAATCCACAATACCTCCAATGTTATGACCTGAAAAATATACCAGTTTTATACTTTCTGAGTATGTTTCGCGTAACCAGTAACCATTGTCGACCTGAGTTCACAAGCAGGATACGAGCTAGTTAACCTGTACATTTCCTATTCCCCAATACTTCAGCATCCTCGTGCTATACAATTCATTAAATTACATTCTCTAATTAAATAAAACAAAGTGCTTTTGTTAGACAACAAGAATTATAATTTTATTCAAATACTTACTCGCTCACTAATGGAGGGCGTCGACGCTCTACTAGCAATGGATTCGCGTGATTCTGCGTTACGGATTCTACGCCCCAGTGAGGAGGGCGGACTATCTTCTGATAGCCCGGTCTCCGGTAACGAAGCACCGCGCTTACTGAACACTTTTGGTGGAGGCCTGGACATGAATAAAAGAAAACAAAATTACTATTTGAAATAACAACAAAATTATGGGAGATTGAATAAATTAGCAACCAAAACAGAAATAAATAAAGTTATGGAAGAATGGAATAGGGTTGAGCTGTAGATAGGCCCACTTTCCTACACCTTTGCCAAATAATCCATGACTAAAAATCAGTGGCGAAGGCACCATATAACACGATTCCTACCGGCTTGCCTTCGGGGATTCGCATTGGTAACTCTATCACTATTAAAAATACAATAGTATGTAAATAGTGGCTACTATTGTCAATAAATATAGTTACACTACGGGTATTTAATTCACCATAACATTCAAACAACAAAAAAGGTTATTTATAGCTTTGTATTACAACAAAAGAGAAATGTTCTAAATTAACCCGGCGCCGAAACGTCATAATCGGGAACTAAAAATTCATACAACAGCGATCCCGTAATGATGTCACTTTAGGTCACGTGGCACCGCTTGATATGTACGAGAGCAAGCCGCTGTACAACGGGTTATGACAGAGACAGGTATAGAAAAATGCGTCAGCGAGAACGAGATAGAGGAATATTGCTTATTTTATTCGGTTTTCAGCTGTTCAATTTAATTGTATTTAATTCATTACATTCCTATATTAATTTTAGAATGATAGTAAGTATTCTTTATTGATGGGTCAGTAAGTTAAAGCCGACTTCGCATCGGCTTCTGTTTTAGAAAAAAATACACCTCGCCACTGCTAAAAATAACTTACTTGGGTGGGACTTTCTTCTTAGCAACTGCCACAGGATCAACAGGACTGCCTTCTGATGACTGCTGGGACTCTTCAGACTTCTTGGAAGCTTCTGCTAATTTCAGACCATTTACTTCGATGACTGTTACAAAATCACCAGTTTGTGACGTTGGACGGTTTTTGGCTTGATTTGGACTTGTTTGTTCTACTGCTACTGCAATAATGGGATCAATTTATAGTTTATAATATTACTAGTACTTTACTCGCGACTTCATCCACGTGGATCATTTGCCCATAAAACTTTTCAAGCTCATTTTTTTTACTAACCAACGTATTACATAACAATGTCCCTTTGCTGGGCAATGGTCTCCCTCATAGTTTACCAATTTTCTTTAAGGGATTGGTATGATATTTACTACAGTAACAAATTGAGAACATAACAGTCCATGCAATACAATTTATTCGAATTTTCAGTCATGTTCTTCAACAATAACTACTATTTATTAAAAAAAATCTTTAACAGAAAAACAGAATATTACCGTTATCATGATTGATGTCAGTTCTCTGGACTATTTCACTATTACATCTTCTCCGTGCTGCCTCTGCAGCAAGGTTTGATAATTCATTGATGCATTGGTTCACTGAGCTCCTCTCAGTTATACGGACCGGCTTGTTTCTGAGCTGCACTGGCTCACATTCAACCTTTTCAGGTGTGGAGTCTTCAGTTTTATTGCTATTTAGACTTACTTCACTTGTCTGCAGTAACAAATCAGTGTTGGAACCCTAAGAAATTCATCTTATTAAATAAACTTCAATTTAAAATAATGGAATGCTGAATAAAACATAATTCAGCCTTGAATAGTAATACTCTCATACTATTAACTAAGAGGATGTTAAAATACCAATCTAAATAGCTGTAATAACTAGGTACTTAATTAAGTTTTATGAATGCCAATGTGAACATTTACCTCATACTCTCCTAATTAACACAGTGTCATGCCTATTCCTCTAAATTAGTTCATGATGCAACAAAGCACACAAAAGATAATTATGTTTGAATGAGTAACTTTTGTTTGTACAAATAAATACTAGTTAGTTTGAAGTCTTGTCCACTTTTGGTTGAGCATATTGACTCAACAATAACAATAGTATAATCCATGATGCATTGAACACCCCAGTGTATGCATGTTTAGGAACCTATTTGTATTCAGAGGCTTATATCAGCCATCCTATTTACATCCTCATTGATGATTCATCACACCTCGGTGTAGTTGTATAACCATTTGTAGACAGTCTTATGTTGCAAGATATTAAGCAGCCATGAAGCAGGTCAAAAATACTGTTACTTTCACACGCTTCACAAATCAATTAACAGTTAGCATTAAATATTTATTAATTAGCACTCATGTGTGGATAATTTTTCCATAGCATTAATATTTAACTCACAGTTATGAATACTGCATGTATAATGCTGAACTACATTATCAAGGTGTAAAATTTTACTACAATCCTATGTCAAATAACACAATAGTCTTTCCATGACTAATTTATTGTTTTGATACTCTTGTAATATTTGTTACTCATCAAACTATTATTACTAGCACACATAGCTGAGGTTTATAACTTAACATTAACTAACTTAGATTTTCATTATAAAATGTTACATTCATGTAAAATATACTAATATTATGAATACTGTAACAAAATTAAAAGTTTATATTGTATTTCATGCTTAATTAAAAATAGGTATGCTATCCCTCTTCATAACTGATCATCTTTGAAATGTGTCTATCAAAATATATTGGTTTTTTATGAAAGATACACATTTTAAAATTATTGTTACTAGTGGTGGCCAAATTGTCGAAATTGGACCACAATTCATTTAAATTTTAATCAAGAATAATCAAATATATTAGCTTTCTGCACTCCTTATAAACTTGTACTGTGCGAAATTTCATACTCCTCTATTCATGTAATTTTCATAAATAGGGGTGCAAAGTTTTTGTTTCACATATTAATATATAGATTAAGATATGCAATCTGACATTAGAGTAATATTGATAACCAGGTAGTGTTTTATTTAAGTCTTGCAAAAATGCATATTTATTTTACATTTTACAGAAGCAGATCTAATTTACAACTTATTAGAAAGTTTTTATTCTTTATTCTTATTTACATAATTGGTTTTGCATTAATACAGGAGAATTTTAGTATCAATTAATAAGATAATTATGTCCCCATATAATAGAGAGAGTGACAACTACATCACAAATTACAAGGTTGTATTGATTAACATAAAACTCAGCTTTTGGCCACAATGAGGGTTTATTATGATTATTGTCATTTAAAAACAGGCACATAAATTATGTGAGAGTGAAAAAAGTAACAGATCCAGTTGCAGGAACAGAATTTTTAAATTTGATGCCTGACAATGTTATGCTGATGATGTTTACTACTCTTTATGGGATGTCCTGAGACTCATTAAATTAATTGTAATGAACTGGCATGTCTTAGAAGCAAAAATTCGAAGACATGTGACATCTACCAAACCTCACTGGACCTGCGTGGTGGTTATGGCCCACTCCCTCTCACCGAGAGGAGGCCTGCGTCCCAGCAGTGAGAGGGAGCTGATGATGATGTGTTTGATTTTAAATAAAGATTTACACAATTTTTTAACTATTTATTTCAATAAAAGGTTGGTAGGTAACAATAGAGCTTGGACCCTGGTCGCAATACTGGTGGGCTACCTAACTTATATGTATATTTTAATGGAATAAAGGACATAAATATGGTATAGAAATGATTAGATATTGTATGACAATTATTATTTGAGAGAAATATTAAAACAATAAACAATACACCTATTTTGTGTGTAAATTAATGAACTGTATTAAATAAATATTATAATCATAATGATTTATGATTTACCTGCTTGATATCAGAAGCCTTATCGTGGAGATCGTTCACGTCACCCTCCGAGGGCGGAGCCGTCCGGATGCCTTCTGCTGCAGCCTTATGTTTCTCCACATCTGATAACAATGTTTCTAAATACTCTACGTAAAACTCCTCTTTCTCCAATTCTTCTCTCAATATAGCAACTTTTTGTTTGTGTTTAGCCAAATTGGCCCTGACATCTTCTTCCCAAGCTGCTGGTAATGCACTCTCTGGAAAACGTTGCACCCACACGCGTTGAAAATCTCCGAAGACACTCATCTCTTAGATAACGATGTCATGACAAATTTATGTTACAATACAATCAATTATAATTAATTTTGTAATTTTATCAGAGTAAAAAATGTATAACAAATTCTGTCATCGCAAATTCTTCATTTTTATTTACCACAGATGTATCAAGAACACAGATGTCACTAAAACTTCAATACATAAACATTTTTTTTTTTTGGTTCTTTTCGTCCCTCTTTGGGACAGGCAAAGGGAGCTGAGCCCATACAGCCAAGTCTGATTTAGTTTTCTTTTTCTTCCAATTCTTCTTTTTTTTCTTTCTTGTCTTTCTATAATATAATCAAGGCCGAAACCATGTCTTCTTTATTCAATGTCTTCGATATCCAATAGTCAGGCCGAAACCAAGTCTTATTTTTATCAATGTCTTCAATAACCAATAGTTAGGCGTAAGCCAAGTCTTCTTTTAATATATTCAAGTTCAGTACCTTTTGTTAGACCGGAGCCGAGTCTTCTTTCATGTTTTATTTAATATTATCTCAATATCATATAATTTTATGTCAAAAGTGTAGTAGTTGTCAAATTCAAATTTCATCAACAGTTGATACAATAAAATCGTAAATTGGTAAAAAACAATCTTTTTTCGTCAAAAGTTGCTGAAGCGAGCGCGGGATATCTTCAGCATTTTCATAAATACCTAGCAGGCGATCAACTAAAATGATCCTTTGAAGAGCAAAATTAGGACAATCAAATACAATGTGATCCAATGTTTGTATAGCAGAATTACAATAATCACAATTTGGGGAAGACAGAATGCCAATTCTAAACAGATGTGCATTAAATCGACAGTGACCTAGCCGTAGACGACAAATCGTTGTATAAAACTTTCTGTTCCGATAGATATTTCCTCCTGTAAACCAAGGAGGAGAAATCTTTGTTTTAATTTCAGCTAGCCACTTTCCTTTGGTTTCAACTACATGCTGCCAGAAATTGTGAAATTCACGTGCCAGTTTTGATTTGAAATAAGTCAACGCATCTGAATTTGGAATGGGCTTATGCAAAATTGGACATTCCTGATGATGATTAACAATGAATTTAGCCAGGTAATCAACTTGTTCATTTCCAACTACCCCGATATGTGAAGGAGTCCAGAAAAGGACGATATCTTTGAACTTATGTAAATTATTGTATTTTTCTCTGATATTATAGATTATGTAACTTGTTTTTGCATTACAACTGGGATTTTCTAGTGCTCTCAATACACTCATACTATCAGTGATAATGATCCATTTATTTTCTTGCCTAGTCTCAATATACTCTAAAGCACTGAGTATTGCCATAGCCTCTGCTGTATACACAGTTGCTACTGAAGACAACCTATTTCCAAACCCACTTCGAGCCTGAACGTCATAAATAGCCATAGATACAGCATTATCATTTTTTGAGCCATCTGTGTACAATTGATTGTAACCATTCCATTCCTCAAGCATTCTGTAAACATCCTCTTTAAACTTCAAAGATTCATTAATTACTATTTTAAATGGACAATACTTTGATTCATAGGAATATAAATAACAAGGCCAAATGGAGCTAGAAAAATAATTTTGATTAGAACAATCTTTTAAAATTTCAGATAAACCTTGTACTAGAAAAGGGGGATTGATCCCATTAATAGCCTTCTTTAACTGCAATAGAAGAGGATGATCACTGATAGAAGAAATCTTAATGAAGAATTTTGTTCTGAGGTAATTGAATCTAATTATCAATGGAGGCAAACTACATTCGACTTGCATTGACACTATAGGTGTTGAACACATAGCTCCCAAAATAATACGTAAGCATCTATTTTGCACTTTTTCTAGTTTTTCTACTAGTTTTTGTACACCACCATAGCAAAAAAATGCATATTCGAAGTGACTTCTTACTAAGGACTTATATAAAATCAGTAATGTCCCTGGATCAGCACCCCAATAAGTGCCAGCGAGAGATTTCAAAATATTGCAAGCTTTTAATGCTCTGTTTGCTAAGTAATCAACATACACATTCCATTTAAAATTACTGAGAAAAGTAACACCTAAAAATTTTATGGAACTATCCACTAACATAAGGCTATTATTGTAATAAATTTTAATACTAGAAGAACCAACAACATTTTTGGAAAAGACAACAACCTTACTTTTCTCATAGCTGACCTCCAAACTGAGACTTTCAAAATAATGTCCCAATTTTTCCAAGCTAGCATTGAGTTTTGTTTCAATGCTGTTAAGGTTTTCTCCTGAACAATACACAACCAAATCATCAGCAAATTGTAAATTACAGACATCACTACCCAGCACATTATTTAATCTAGCAATATATAAAATAAATAATAGAGGACTTAATATTCCTCCTTGAGAAACTCCTCTATAAGAATACCTAGGTCCTATTAATTGATTATTGACTTTTACATACAGTTTACGTTCATTTAAAAACTCAAAAATCCAACTTACTATTTTTTCAGGAACATTTAGTGAAAGGAGAATGGATGACAATGTACTTAAATTTACATTATTAAAAGCACCAACAATATCGAAGAAAACAGATCCCAACATTTTATGCTCGACAAGAGCACTGTGTATATCCAGAGATAAATGACTAAGACTTTCCCGAGCAGAACGACCACATCGAAAGCCAAATTGATTGTAAGGTAGTAGACTATTACTTTCAATGTAAAATATCAAACGTTGTTTTAGAAGCTGTTCAAATATTTTACCAACACACGAACTTAGAGTAATAGGACGATATGAGTCAGCGCTGTTAGGGTCTTTACCCTGTTTCAGGATAGGTATTAAACAATCTGTTTTCCATTCCTCAGGAATAATAGAACAATGCCAAAGTGAATTCAAAATATTTAAAAATATAGACAAACTGTGTGAATTTAATAATTTTAACATTTTGTATGAGAGCCAATCTAAGCCACATGCCGAATCTCTTCTTGATCTTAAAGCAGATTTTAGCTCTTCAATAGAAAAAGTTTCCACCATGAAATTATTTGTGCAATTTTGTAAGTTATTGTGACTGACTGTGTAAAAATTTTGAACTGAATCAGGAGTATACTTATGCAGAAATTGAGAGATCCATTCATAACTAGAAAACAAACTGCTATTTGTAGAAACATTTTTTAACTTCCTCATTTTTGCCCAAACTTGACTCATTGGAGTGAGTCTATTAATAGAATGACAAAACTCTAACCAACATGCACGACGCTCCTGTCGTAGGATACGTTTTTTTCGGGCTTGCATATGTTTGAAACTTATAAAATTGTCTAGACAAGGATTTGATTTAAATAAGATGTATGCTTGCTTACAATCTTGTACAGCTCTAGTGCACTTCTCGTTCCACCAAGGGAGTCGAAGCTTCCTCCTAGATCTGCGAGAGTCGCAAGTGGTATTGTTTTTATTAAAACTGATTACTGACATCTGAACTGCTTGTAGAATTATTGAACAAAAATTATTATATGTATCAATATGACTCGAGTTATTATACTGAAAACTTTCCATCATGTCATTTACAATCTTTTTATAAATAGACCAATCAACTAATTTCAGATTACAATGAAGAGGAATATTTGAAACATTAGAAGGATCCACATCATTAGCAGTATCTATAACATATTTTGTAATGGTAGGCAAATGATAGCTGCCTATAGAATCCTGATAAACCTGCCATTCACAAGACAAAGCCAAGGAAGAAGAAACCATAGTTAAATCAAGACCATTTGGTCTCCATAGATGAGACCCTACAGTAGTTGGCTGACCATCATTTAAGAGTATCAAGTCATTTTCATCCATGGAATTCATTATAGCTCTGCCACGAGAGTCGTCACTACAACAACCCCAAAAAGTGTGATGGGCATTAAAGTCCCCAGCAATTATCAATGGTTTAGGTATACTATTTATTAGTGAATCAAATTTGTTCTTTTCAAAAGTAGGACTGCAATTTCCAGGACTGTAAAAACTAACTACTGAAATGTATTTGTTATTAATTTTAATTTTAATTGCAATATTTTGAATAGAATCGTCAAAATATGTGTCTAATAATCTAAATTCAATGCCATTACGTATAAATATAGCAACACCATTGTGATCATTACCACAATCATTCCTAACTGTGGTATAGCCACGAATGTTGTATTGTATGTGTGGTTTTAACCATGTTTCTGAAACTAAAGCTAAATGTATGTCATTATTATAGAGAAACTGTTGAAACTGTAGTTTATTACTTAGCAAACTTTGTGCATTCCACTGAGCAATATTTAAAATTTTGTTAGTGAATTTTATATTATAATATTTTTACCTTTAATAGTCTCTCTAATAGCAGATGTTATAGTTTGTGTACAAATACTTTCATTTTGTGTTTTATTTAACTTAATCAAGTTAACAATAGATTCTGTCAACAAACTTAATGCTGTGCTATTAGACAACATCAAGTTTATAATATCTGTCGAATGTTCCGATTTGTTCAGTGATGGGAAATTAGCTTTATTAAATAAGTCCGAAAAAGGGGTTTTCGATGTATTTCTGCTTTCAGCAATCTTTCTTTTCTTAATGGGACATTGGCCAGATATGGATAAATGATTACCTTTGCAATGAACACATACAGCTTTTTCAGCAGGTACAGAGCACTCCTTGAAGGAATGACCCTCAGTACATACTGAGCATCTTTGCGAATTTTTACAAAATTTGGCTAAATGCCCAAAACGTAAGCAACGGAAACACTGCTTGACTGGTGGAATATAGGGCAGTACTGAAAGCCGCCACATCTTAATATGAACGTAATCTGGTAAAGATGTAGATGAAGCAAAAGTAATAACTACAGTTTGGGTAGGCTGTAGTTCAGATGAGCTACCTACTCTAACTTTTTTCATTATTCTTCTAACGCTTATAATTTTTTTTGAACTTGATATTGCCTTAAAAATTTTTTTGTTTGACATATCCGTAGGTACTGACGTGATAACTCCAGACAATTCTGTCGTTCCAGCCGGAATCGACGCTTTGATCGACTGTTCTTTCAGAAAAGTAACATTGTCCAAGAATGAATTGGCTAAATTCGGGCGATCGAAAACTACGCCGATTTTGTATCTGTTAATTTTTTTCAAGTACTTAATTCCTTTAACAAATCTAGTGAAGCATCCACTCAGGTACATCATATCTCTTTGGCCTATTGGTTGTTCTTCATTTGTGCTCTCGATAAATACAATAAAGTCATACCCAGCTACGGCATCCTCAGGGTACCTGCGACTGTAGTCTGTAACCCTATACGGGGCATACTTCTCTGTAGGCTTTTCTTCCGCAGTGCAGGAGTCGACGTAGTCAGACTCACTTGTCTCCGAAGATGAATCCGGAGGACCAGTACCAATCCCTTCACCAGGATCTTGTTTGGGTTTTTTTCTTTTCTTAGGCATCTTAAATCCCGCTTTATAAACTAAGTTAGTAGAATAAAAAAAAGGAAAATATGTACAAAATAAATTAAAATTACAAGAAGCAAAAAAAAGACCGCCTATTATTTCAAGGTTCCCGCGCTTTTCCCCAATACATAAACAACCATAGCCATTTTGTTTCTTTATATTCAGTAGCACGCTGGAGAATTTCTGCCAATTCCACACAGTTAACCTTGTTTAAAAAAAAACCTACCATAGACAAAATCAGCTGGACATTGGAGAAAGAAAATGTCAAACATTGTTATTGAAATTTAAGTCCAAATTTTTTCAAGAAAATGGATCCAAATTATGTCAAATCCATTATTGAAGGGCTTAAATCTTCATCTTCTAGCCTGGTTCAAGAAACCCTACTAAAAATAAGAAGCAAGATCATTACCAACGACAGTGGAATAAAGCTTTTTCGGGAATGTGGTGGCTTAGAATGTTTATTGCCACATTTGCGCAAACCGAATGAAAGAATACTTGATGTTTCGTTAAGCATTCTTGGAAATTGCTGTCTCGAAGAAGAAAGCAGCTTAGCGGTATGTGTGAAAATTTACTAAAATAGTCATTAGCAAAAAATGTAAACAGTCAACCACACATCAGTGGTAACACGCACTACGAAATCGCCTTTCATCATCATCATTTCAGCCGAAAGACGTCCGCTGTTGAACACAGACCTCCCCCATGCACCGCCAATTTGATCGGTACAAAATCGCCTTTACTGCTACGAAATAAGGTGCTGTCAATGTCAAATGGTTTTCATTAATAAGCAGTTGACTTTACTACATCACTATTTACTTTAGGTATAATTATGTATCTTTTAATATTCAAGCATTATTAAAGTTTTTTTAAAAAATAATTTCAGGTTGGTAAATTATTCAGCTTTGGACCATTAGTGAACATAATAAAAACAGTATGCCGTGATAGCATAGTAGGTAGAGCATGCCGTGTGATAGGCAATCTGGCACAAAATTATTCAAATGCAGATGGCTTACACAATCATGGTGCAGTGACTGCATTGATAATACTCATTGAAAACAGAGACAAGAATACATCTTACCCTACTCTCACAATGGCTGTGAGGGCCATCAGGTAATTTTAAAACAACATTTGACTACTATATATTTTTAAAAACATCATTTAATCTCAGGGCAGCAAGTAAAAATGAACTCAGTTTTAATGAATAATGTGCAGATTCTAAAACTCTATTACTCCTTTTACTTATGTATAAGTATTCTGTAGATGGTGCAGTAATTAAAGTTATTCACTTTAATATAATCAGTTTTTTTTTGCAATATGAGAAGAAAATGTGTTTTTAATTAATCATTGTGTTTCTCTAGGCAACTTTGGATGATACCAGAGAAAAGAGATGATATGCTCAACTTGAAATCAGTGCGCTGCATAGCAATATTATTGACAACAGAATGTGAAACAGCTGGCATTATAAAGTCAACCACTTCAGGCCGTGAAACTGAAGACTTGAGAAAGAGTCAGGAAGAACTGATCACTGGCATACTGAAGTGTTTGGGATACTTTACAACACATTCTACTGCACAATGTGCTGAACAGGTTAGCTTCCAAAATATATGTATGTCTGATAGAATTCTTAACTTATTGGTTGAGCCATCAATGACACCAAGATCATTTTATTATCTCCAATCAACTACCATTAGACTCCATAATATACATGATGTGTCCCACAGTATTTTATTGCTGTATAAAATTTTCTCACAACCAACCCCCAAAACATATTTACCTATTATCTTGCCAACTGCTCTAACATAGCTTATTTATTTTCCAGATTCAAGGAGATGGTAGGGGTTATCAATGCCTTGTAGCTCTGACAAAGAAGTTTGAATCTCTTGCACTGAAGTGTCTCATGAATCTGTGCTACCTGTCCAGCTGTCGACCTCTTCTAGGCATAGCAGGATTTGTGGAGTGCTTGGTGAGCATACTGCAGAAAGTTACAGGTATTAGGTCTTTTTATTACATTAATAGTTTCAGTACAGAATATTTTTTTGTGTATGATCCCCAATACATAATCATGACAAAAGAAAACTAAACTTTAGGGGTCATTGAAATATTGCTTACTGTCTGCCCCCATACGTCTCGTCGTGACATATTACGCAGAAACAGGACATTAATATGATTAGTAGCTTGCTGGTTTCCGTAAAATGTGCCCGTACCAATGTAAGCGACACTTCTGCAATTTGTCTGTCACGGATATGAAGGCTGCCAAGAATGCGTTAGTTCTTGACGCAGTCTCTCCACATACGTCCAGATTCTTTTTGTATTGGGTAGCCTATTTATCGAGGAAGGCTATAGGCTATATAACATCACGCTAAAACTAAGAGGAGCGGAGCAGTAATGAAAAATGTTGCAAAAACGCGGAAAATCGCACGGGTAGGCGATTCGACGCGACGGGAAGGGTCGGGGGAACAAGAAATTTAACGCGGACGAAGTCGCAGGTAGAAGCTAGTTTGAAATAATTGCTTTAACTTTGTGCTTGTGGCTAAGTTACAACAGCCGTACGGGTCGATCGTTCAGGTTAACCTACGCTTGCCGCGGTTGGTCCGTGGATGGGTGACCATCTTTACATACCAAGACCCTTCCGTGCCTCGGAAAGCACGTTAAGCCGTTGGTCCCGGCTGTCTTTCGTTGATCTTAAACAGTCATTACGGGTCCTCAGAAGCCCGAAAGTCTGACAACCAGTCTTACCATAGGGTATCTTATAACCCAGTAACTGGTTTGTGGAGGTCAAATAGGCAATTGTTCTATGTAAAATACTGGTACTCAGCTGCATACGGTTAGACTGGAAGCCGACCCCAACATAGTTGGGAAAAGGCTCGGCAGATGATGATGACTGACTTTGTGCCGGTCAAGTACTGACCACGCTTCACTAGCCACACTTACACATATAAAAGAACAGACCTGATGATGAATTTATAGATCTATCCTTTCAGTTTATCCGGCGTCTTGGGGTCACAAATAACACCAGACGACAATTCACGCGATTTGGCCCACGCTGCAGCAAAGCGTGCCTTGACACGTGTGACTCGCATGAAGTACGGATCGAAAATACTTAGGGCCTGTGCACACCACGTTTTTAAAACGCGCCGTTGACGCGCGTTTGTAGCGATACAGACGCGATACGCACGCCAGTCAGACGCAGTCTGTAGACCCTTGCACACCTGTATATATTCAAACACGCGTTTGAATCGATACAGCCGCGATGCAAGCGCGCGTGTGTAGACACGGTCGAAGGCACCGAACAGTTTAAGGGCCTGTGCACACCACGCTGGGAACGAGCGTTTTAGAAACGTGCGTCGACAGCGCGTTTAAAAAACGTGATGTGCACAGGCCCTTAAACTATTCGGTGCGCTAACCGTGTCGTCGCCATTGCGGAGCTGAGTGATGTGAAATCTGCTGTGTTGTAGGACAGACCACCGTTCTCAAGCGTACCCTTCGACGCTTTCACGCGTCTCACCAACGCGATATGAAATCAAATCAATTTATTTCGGGCTACAAATACCCATATCATAAACTAGCTTCTGCCCGCGACTTCGTCCGCGTTAAATTTCGTGTTCCCCCGACCGTTCCCGTCGCGTCGAATCGCTTACCCGTGCGATTTTCCCCGTTTTTGCAACATTTTTCATTACTGCTCCGCTCCTATTGGTTGTAGCGTGATGTTATATAGCCTATAGCCTTCCTCGATAAATAGGCTACCAAACACAAAATTATTTTTTTTCAATTCGGACCAGTAGTTCCTAAGATTAGCGCGTTCAGTCAAACAAACAAACAAACTCTTCAGCTTTATAATATTATTATAGTATAACTAGCTGACCCAGCAAACGTTGTTTTGCCGGGTGAAAAAAAGTGAAAATTTATAGATGTATGTATTTTTGTATGTTGTATCATAAAAAAATAGAAATTAAAAATTTTGTCTAAAAAATAAAAAAATAAATTTAGGGGTGGACTACCCCTAACATTTAGGGGGATGAAAAATAGATGTTGGCCGATTCTCATAGATACCGGATAAGCACAAAAAATTTCATCAAAATCGGTCAAGCCGTTTCGGAGGAGTATGGTAACGAAAACTGTGACACGAGAATTTTATATATTAGATATAGTATAGATACCTTACAGACTATCATACATACAAATAAAAAGCACGTAAACATAACTATTGTACACGAAGTGACGGCGTCGTGTTGCGCTGCGTGGTGTCGCGTAGCCTTCCGCGGAATCGCCGATACACGACACCCTTCGGCTAAAACTCTTCCTTGAGGAAGGTCTCGATTTGATGAGTTGGAACTCACACCACGAATGACTTGGAGTTCGTGTTGTGGCGCGGTTCCAACTTCTCGACGCTCAAGGTCCAGTTGATCTTCAAACGTACATACTCCACCATCTCCTCAACCTGCGTAGTGTAATGTAGACGGGATACATAGAGCTGCGTCGTTGGGGTAGCCGGACGCAGCAGCATATTGGGTCCTGCTAGCGCGGTCCCGCACTGATTCCCACCAGGAGGCTTCCTCCTCTTCTTCCTGTCCACCTTTACGAAGCGATCCTTGTCACACGAGCCTGAACCCGGGCCTAGCTGTTTCGAACCCCTTTTGGCAGGTTCACTGCAGCTCTTCACATCCTCCTTCCTGGTCTGCGGCACAGGTTTGTGCGTGGTGACGATAGCAGCGTAGGCACGTTTAGGGGTCGATGTACCTACATGAGTCACTACCTCGACCGGTGTCGAGTCAGCAAGGAGCTCGCCGACTCAAAATTGCCGATGCTAACGTTACTCGCTCCGCGACGTGTACCCACGTTGGAGACAACAGGCGACCTATTTACCTTAACAGAGTTGCGTATCAACTTTACTTAGGCACGCAGTTCGGCCAGGATTGCCTTGAGAGTTGTAATATCTTTCAGCAACCTGGTGACATCGACGTGATCAACCGTGACTGGGGGCAACTTATGTAGCTCTTTCGCCACAAAAGCGGGAACGTCGTCCGGGTCGGTGCTCTTCAACATCGTGATGATGTCTTACACACACTTCTGGCCACCATCCCTGCGGCGGGACTGCATCTGCATATCGTCAACATACATGAGCAGGCACAGGGGTTCTCATGAGCCAATCCGAAACTGTACATTCCAGTCGTATCAGAGAGTCAACTATCCACCCAAAGAGCTTCATGTGTGGACCATGACCTTTATACCGCTAGGTCAGTGTAGGGTTTTATGTTGATCAAAATATGATTCGCAACCGTAACGCAGTCCGTACAAAAATGGCTTTATAATTATAATCATTTAATTAGTTCGTTTGAATGACTTTAAGCAGACTTCACAAAAGGTTCTGATTTCGTTTGTATTTTGTTCGGTCCAGCCGTTCGGAGATTAGACCGAACAAACAGACAAACAGCCAAAAAATTTAAAATATTTTCTTGTTATAAGTACTGTCTAGCAGTAATTTAGTAAAAGGTGGATTTCGCCTTATTATGGCAAATAAATGAAGGTTTACAATTTTGTCTGTTGTCGGTATATACAGACTCCAGCACATCGAGGTACCCGAAACTGTCAAATTCTCCCAATGAACCTTGAACCTAATGCTTTAGCGATAAACTTGAAAATCTATTAAAGAAATTTGTCAGATTGTAGTAGCTCGATGTGCTGGCGTCTATACCACAGCCAAAAAATAAAAACTTTATTTAAAAGAAACAACAGACTTTCCAAAATAAAAACGCTACATAGTGAAAAATTCAGGTTTCAATGTCTCAAGTCTGTGGCAAAAAAACGAAAATACTACTATAGCAATCCACCACCATACTAATTTCTGTAATTAAATTCATTCTCATTTAACGTGTTTTTCGGAAGTCGGTTGTTTTTATTTTTAATTTTTGACGATATGGTTCCATCGAGCCGACGACATCAACACAAATCATAAAAAGAGCTAATCTAAGTCTCTCTGATCCAGGTCCAGTATCTGCCATCTTCGTAGTCATGTTATGGTTTGGTTGTTTAGGAGGTTCTTAGCCAATTGATTGGCATGCCATTGCATTGTAAGTCTCTTCATATATCGTGTACGGTTTCTGTTTACCTCTTCTTTTACCGTTCGATCTTTAGGTTATCGTGGATTTCGGAGTTTCTCACGAATCACCCTGCGCGTGATATATGTTTTGGAAGTAGAATTTCTATGTTGGAGTTACTGGCAGTACCCCTTAGTTCTATACCGTAAGTCATCATTTTATGGGGCAATAGTACAGACGCACCCTCAATATTTACTCTACAAAAAAAGCTTGTACGAATAATAACTAATATTAAACAAGCAGATAGTTGCAAACCGTACTTCCAGAAACACAAAATTCTAACCCTAGTGAGTATTTATATTTATATTGTGGAATTATGTAAACTAGTCCGCAAACACCCAGATTCTTACAAAACACGGGAAGAAATACAAACTAAATATTCGCTGCGCCATAAAAACAGACTAAATTTGCCTCCGTCCCGCCTTAAACTGCATTCTTCTAGTCCACATTCAATGTCTGTAAAAATATATAATAAATTACCAAATATATTCTTGAACAAGTTAAAGCAATTCCCAATAAATAAATGCTATTACACAATAGACGAATATCTATCTGATAATTTCAATAATAATAAATAGACACACATACATGACATATAATAATTAGGTTTATATAATATAGCACAATAATGTCAATAATTAATAAATAAATTAATCGTAATAATATATTATAATGAAATAATAAATAATAACATGATTAAAATTTGGTAGGTATTATATAATGTAGCACGGTAATGTCAATAATAAATAAATTAATAGTAATAATATATTTAATAATTAAATAACAATAACATGATTAAAATAAAATTCTTATTAAAATATAGAAACTTAATATACGAATTACAATATGAAATATGCAAATAAATACGTAATCAACGATTATAATACACAATTTAATAACGGGTGTAAGGGGAACGCTTCCGAAAACGAAGACAGGTGATAGGGCTAGTTATTGTCGATACTTATGCATAAAAAATTTTGTATTTTTTTTTAACAATTTTTACCAATTTTTTTTTGCATTTTTTGTGGACTATGCTGTGAGAACAGTTAAATGAACCATTATTTGAGATAAAACACAAACACTTGAAAAAAAAAAATATTACAGCTTTAGCAAGCGATGTAAATTCAAATGTAAATATCAGCTGATCTCGGGTTCACCGCGCACGCCGACAGACTCGTGGACAACGACCCCCAAGTACATGCGGTGATTTTTACCTATTCTTTGTATAACGCCGCCAAAATAAAATAAGTAAATTGCAGAAGTATCACAAGTTTTAAATTGATGGACTGTGTCTTAGATTACATTTAATAACAGTTTTGTATGTTAGTTTATAATGGATAGTGAATGAAATAAAGTGAACGATCGCCGACATTAGCTATGATTGACTAAAACATTTTCATTACGATTACAGTTTCAAACAACTAGCGCACGTGAATCAATTGAATTTGAACTTTATGGCAATGTGAGTCGAGTCACACGACGCGAGCTTGTTTATTGCAATGACTGTATCCTTCATTTAGAAAGTAAACTCAATTAATTTAACGTGGATAATTTGATTAATTTAATAAACCCGTTAAATTTTATTGAAAAGTCTAACAATTTAAAAAGTCCTATTTCCTAAAATTAAAATGAATTGGTTTTCTGTTTCGTCTCTGTTATGTGTACATGTAAAGATACCGCGGCGCCATAGCGGCGGGCGGCGCGGTTACTTCCGAGAATCGGAGCCTTTGTCGGCATTCCGGCACCGCGCGCAGCGCAGGCGGCTTTGTTTGATCTTGTTCTTTCTAGTTAGTATCTTTCCGACTCAGTTCAGAGCGTACGTGCGTAAGGTGTAATCGAGCGATAAGTATTGAATCGTATTAAATAGTTTAGTTTAAAACACTTGTCTTGTTATTATTGTTACGTTTTTAGTGCTTTTTTATCGTGATAAACAATGCCTGAGGCATACGTGTACAGTGCTCGTGAATACGGAAACATGCTGATGTGTTTAGGAGAAGCCCGTGGCAATGCTTCTCTTGCGTTGAGGATTTACCGAGACAGATTTCCGAACCTCCGGCATCCTTCTGACTCTCACATGATAACGGCAGCGTTTCAGCGAGTTTTAGAAAATCGGCCGATTGCTCCGATGGCAGCTGGTGGAGGACAACAAGTGAATGTTCACACAGAGGAGCGTATTTTAAATGTAATTCGCCAAAATCCTCGCCTGGGCACACGAAGTGCGGCGAAATTATTACGGCGCCGCACAGTGGAACGAATGTATGGGAGCGGTTGGACGTAGACATGTCCGAAAAAAAAGAGTAAAATTATGCCAAACTAATGATGCCATCTTATTCGATTACTTAATGCCTTCATAACTTGTGGTGATGAATTTCTTCATAACTCCCATATTTCGGGAGTAATTTGAGAAAATGTGAAATTTTACTATGAAAATGAGTGTATCGAGCTCTCTCCCTCCTGATTCCGGGCTTGTTTCAAGTAGCGGTCTCTAATATCATAATGCTAATACTAAGAGCTATATTTAATACTAAGACACATAGTGCGCCAAATGTGCACTTTCTGGGATAAAGAGTGATGTTTATTTTATAACACAATTTTTTTATTTTTTGTTTATTTTGTTGATTAAAACCGTTTTTCTAAAGGTTTACCTTATTACAATAACATTTCTGAGCAGCCAATTAAGATATAAGCTAATTAGGATATATAATTAGGGACTTAAGGTTTACATATAAAACTGATGCACTAATGATTACTGATAAGAACATTGCTATTATTTAATTACTAAATGGCTCTTAATACACTAATTTAGCATGCATCATTTACTAATTATCACAATAACTAATTACCTTGCAATATTTAACAAAGGATACCTGGGATACCTGGATTTTATATAAATAGGTCACTATTAGTAACTTTAAAATCAGTGTTGATTTACACCTCGTTGTATCCAAGCTAATCTCGCAATGTATTTTCCAAATTTTAATACAAATCTTGATATTCACGTTGCTTTATGCGCACGCGCACATAAAGATTTACGCGACTTTAACTATTTGTTCAGTGTTTTAAAAGATAACAGTTGTGTTCAGTTATGTGAAAGTGCTGAAACAAGTTTAAAAGACTGGTGTCGTCGATTTTGCTACCGCATTTATGCAAAATGGACACAGTCTGGAAGAAGCACAGATAAGTTTCGGAAGAAACATGAGATTTGGCTACAGGCTGCAATTCAATGGCCGGAATTACAGAATGAAAATATGGAACCTTCTACAGAAAATATAAGTGACGTCATCGAGCCCATAATTTCTCCTGCTAAATCTGATGCTTCAACTTGTACACATCCTAGTCCTCGTAAATCTTTTGAGGACCTTAGTAACCGGCAAAAAAGAAGACGCACTGAAGATAGTCTTTCATGCAGCAGTAGCAGCGCTGAAATTATGTTTTCGGCCGAAAGGGCGCTTCAAAAGGCAGGACAAAGCGATACAGCTTATGTTATGAAATACTTGACGGAGAATCCAGAAGAGGCCTCAAAAATCAAAGCCTTCATTGAAGGTAAATCAATTCAGGTACGGGAAATATCCCCTTTGAAGGCATTGGCTCTTTATGTATCGATGAACTTATCGAAATGGCGCTATAACACTCTTCGGGATTTCAACACTCAAGAAGGAGCTCTTCAATACCCGAGTTACTACATGTTGGTTAAAGAAAAAATTAAGTGCTATCCGGCCAAAGAAGATCTCACAGTTACAGAGAGCTCTGCAAAAATCAAATTACAAGCCTTGATGGATTTAACCTCAAGAAGACTTATTAGGTCGTTAGAAACCCCTGTTGATCCCAATCAACAGCTCGTATTGACCAGCAAATGGGGTTTTGACGGATCATCTAGCCAAAGCATTTATCATCAAAGGACGAGTGAAGATGAGCAAATCGATCTTGCTAGTAATTTTATGATTAGTCTTGTACCACTGCGGCTCGTCTCAAAAGGTGTAACAATTTGGGAAAACGAGCGACCATCTTCCACTTCATTTTGCCGGCCAATATTGTTTAAGTTTATAAAGGAAACCAAAGAAAATGTGCAGAGAGAGATGGCTGAAATCGAAGCAGAGATTGAAGCCTTAACTCCATCCACCATCACTGATGGAATTAGTGTCAAACACCAACTGCTGTTGACAATGATTGATGGTAAAATTCATTCCATTATATCCAATACAGCAGCTTCAGTGTGTGACATATGCAAGGCTTGTCCTAAAGAAATGAATAATTTAGAGTTAATCAAAGATAAACACGCAAACGAGGACATGTATAAATATAGCTTAAGCACCCTTCACGCTTGGATTCGCTCAATGGAATGCTTATTACACATTTCCTACAAATTAGACATAAAATCATGGCAAGTAAGGGGTGATATAGCAAAAAGGCAAGTTGATGACAGGAAGAAAAGAGTTCAAGAGGCTGTAAGAAGAGAAACGGGCTTACTTCTCGATGTTGTGAAACAAGGCAGTGGATCCACCAACAATGGCAACTCGGCAAGGAGATTTTTTGAAAACTACACTAAATCTGCTGAACTGACCGGAATAGATGCTATGCTTTTAAGAAAAATCTGTGTGATCTTGCAGTGTATTTCATCAGGAGAGAAGATCAACGTAACTAAATTCCGAGAGTTCTGCTTTGATACTGCTAAGCTTTACGTGGAGTTATACCCATGGTATTATATGCCTTCTTCACTTCATAAAATTTTAATGCATGGGCCAGACATAGTTCAGAACATGTCAATTGTGCCCATTGGTTTTCTATCCGAAGAGGCATCTGAGGCTAGAAATAAAGATTTTAGAAAATATAGAGAGGGGCATTCTCGAAAGCATAGCAGTATCTCATGCAATGAAGATATTATGCACAATCTTTTACTGTCTTCTGATCCACTTGTTACAAGTATCCGTCCAAAAGGAAATAAGTTTGTAAAAAAATCTTCTTTTAAGGAATTTTATGAGCTTACGGATTCTGAGAAAAGTGATATCGAATTTGTTAACATAAATGATTTAGCGGACATCGATTCTGAATTTGAATTAATTGATGATGATGATGATGACGAAGATAATTAAATGATGTTATTGTTTTAAAATGTGTAACTTAGTAAATTAGAGCTTACATCTTAATTATTTATTGTACTTTTAATGAAACTAGGTAATTTATTATCAACTTACTTAAAAGTCATACTCTCATCAGTTCTTGTGAATATTTTTGTTAATATATATTTCTGTATATATATAATATATTTATAGACCTCTTAATAAGTCTGTCTGCGGTTTAAAGTAAATACAAATGGGGAAAAAACGTATTTTTTTTTAATTTTCATTTCCTTTTATCCCAGAAAGTGCACATTTGGCGCACTATGTGTCTTAGTATTAAATATAGCTCTTAGTAATAGCATTACGATATTAGAGACCGCTACTTGAAACAAGCCCGGAATCAGGAGGGAGAGAGCTCGATACACTCATTTTCATAGTAAAATTTCACATTTTCTCAAATTACTCCCGAAATATGGGAGTTATGAAGAAATTCATCACCACAATTTATGAAGGCATTAAGTAATCGAATAAGATGGCATCATTAGTTTGTCATAATTTTACTCTTATTTTTCGGACATGTCTACGTCCAACCGCTCCCATACATTCGTTCCACTGTGCGCCGGGGTGAACCGACAGTGTCTCACTGGTTAGTTCACAAAGTCTTGCGCCGGAACAGAATGCGGCCATACAAAATACACAAAGTTCAAGCATTGCTACCTTACGATCGCGTTCGTCGTCGTGCGTACTGTCGTTGGCTGTTAGATCAACAACAACGTGCGCCTGGCTTTATTGAACACATTATCTGGACCGATGAGTCCACATTCACGAGAAACGGGATGTGGAACAGGAGGAATGCTCATGTATGGTCAAACGTGAACCCTTCTGCCACTCAAGAAACTGGTTATCAGACGCGATGGTCCGTCAATGTATGGGCAGGTGTATTTAATGGCCGAATTCTAGGACCAGTGTTTCTACCGCAGCGCCTCAATGGATCAGCATATCTTGATTTCATAAACGAAAATTTACAAGATATGCTAGATAATGTTTCGCTAGCTGAATATCGTCGAGCTTGGTTCCAACACGATGGCGCTCCTCCGCATGTTACGCGCCCCGTCCGCGCGCGTCTCACTGAGCTGTTCGGTGACCGCTGGATCGGAAGGCTGGGGCCGCATGCCTGGCCAGCTCGTTCACCCGACTTAACACCTTTAGACTTCTTTTTGTGGGGGTATGTGAAAGAAAGGGTGTTTGATCGAGAATGTAGCAGTGCTGATGAAATGCGGGGCAGAATAGTGAGCGTTTTTGATAGTCTACGTGCGGAATTTGTTGAGGATCCTACACTAATGCCACGGGTTCACGAGTCGACACAACGACGGGCCCAGCTTTGTATTGAAAGGGATGGAGCACAGTTCGAGCCAAACCTTATAAGATCACAAAGGATTTAGACAGGTACGTAAAATGCCTCTGTCCATTTCAAAGTTTAACGGTTACGAATACCTACGATTAAAATTAATTATTTTTTTGTAAAGTATGTAGGGGTAGGTCCGCTAACACATTTTACAAAATTAAATTTTGAAAGTGGGATTTTGTAAATTCCGTATAAGTCGCGGGCGCCGCATACTTTATGCGGCGCCCGCGACGCAGCGACGGGCGCCGCGCTGACGTGCTCCGCGCCGGCGCCGCGCGCCGGCGCCGGTGCGCTGCGTGTCAGTGACCTTAAAGTTTGTACGGTATCCATTGATTATTAATTAAATATGAAGGCTTGTAAATAATCAATTTAAGGCGAAAGGTTATTGGTATCCGTGTGCATTTAGGTTGTGTACAACCTACGTTCTGGCTTCGGAAGCGTTCCCCTTACACCCTGTATATTATTGTTAAAAATACAGACCAATATCAAGAATTTATAGAAAAATAAAGCGCTCTTCCTCTATTCTAATTAGAATTTAAAATGTTGCTGTGCCCTACGGGGTCCATAATTGTTTCTATATATTATATTCATACCCACCACCTGTATACATTATGGAATGCAATAAAGATTTGAGATTTGATTTGATTTGAAGTCTCAAATCTCACAGATTTGGTGAAGAGCCTCTTTTATAATGGATTTAATAAACTTTTTTTCATGAAATAGTCATCAACATAAAGCTCGACACTGACCTGCTAATTGCAATAACCGTAAGAAAATTTGAATTTCTCGGGCTACTCTGGAGCTTTCACTTTAAGCGCAAAGTTCTCGCAAGCATGTTAACCCATAATAGTAATACGTACTACACTAACATTTATTTCAATTATAGATATTTTCCTGTGGCCGGAAGGCACCGCTCAGGCTCTGGCGCAGCTGAGCGGCGAGTCAATAAACCGATCACGGTTGCGTCACTGTGGCGGCCTTCCCCTGTTGGTAGCGGCTGCACGAGTCAACCCTCGCGCTATGCACGCTCTTCTGCAATATGTTTTTGATGATACATGTGAGTTCTTTATTATAAATAAGTACATCGTTTGGCTATAAATTAGCTTATTGTATGATGGTTCTAAGCGTCGTCCGACCGAATCCTTTCTCACCGGAATTCTTCGGTCTTTGCCGATAGGTCGGACCTGAGACGAGGCGAGACGAGATATCATTTGAGCATGAATTTAGAATCCTCGTGTCAATTGGCCTCAGCTTAAACAATATATGTATTACCATTACAGATATTATATTTTCATTATCAATTTTCTATGCATTCACCCACAGCATTTCAGATTTTAGTTAATGAAGGTCTTGTAAGCTTACTTACTGATGAACTGACGACATATCTGACTACTATGAACTATGAACATAACCTCCTGGAACACACATCGATGGTATGTGAGGCTGTAGAAAAAGACAAGGAAAGTCCAAAAGACATAAAACCTGATGCTGAATTGCAATCCACTGAAGGGTCAAGTAATGCTGAAGGTAAAGTTAGCTTGTTTGCACGTCGTAAAGGCCCGCTGTCTTCTCAAAATGAAGATGAATTAAAGGTGGTAATAGAAAGAGATAACATGATCGTCGGATTTATTGATGCGGTCGACACTGATCCCAGTGATGATAGTGAAAGTGAAGATGAGGCGGTGCCAGTTCGACGTAAGGGCCACAAAAGACCTCGATCACTGAGCCCAATGGCTATCAAAAAGGTAATTTTAGCGTCATCTTTGGCGCCATCTCCACGGACGGGAGAATCGCGGAGACAGTCACGCTGTCAATTATCCTTATATGGATTATTATTAATTATTAATAGTTTTTATTGAATTTGATGGCATGGCGAGACTATTTCCGCATTTTCTCGTCCGTGAAGATGGCGCCT
The DNA here is from genome assembly GCA_932294355.1 of Aporophyla lueneburgensis. Taxonomy (NCBI): domain Eukaryota; kingdom Metazoa; phylum Arthropoda; class Insecta; order Lepidoptera; family Noctuidae; genus Aporophyla; species Aporophyla lueneburgensis. The sequence continues at coordinate 11,292,552 of OW028744.1, forward strand.
TATAATATGACAACTATGACAAGTACTCCCATAATACCAATGCCTCTTTCTTTTTTAGAAATCTCATCAACTAATCACAATGGCAAGTAAGGACTGGTCAGCTGGTGTTTATTGGGAACCTAAAAGTCCTGAGTGGCCTACAAACCGTCAAGCATCAACATCTCGCGTTTCTATGAGTCCAGATAGAGACCAAGGTCCACTGTCTCCATATTCAGATGGCTATCAGTCTGGTTTTAGTCCAGAGCATAGAGGACCGATTAACGTTTCGACCAATAAACGGGCTAGATGGGACTGGAGTCCTGAATCGGGCATCAGTACAGGAGGACCAATGTCGCCCTATAGGTCAGACTATCAAGGGAGCCCAAGCAGTTCTGGAGGACCTACTTCACCGTTTAGCATTAAGGAAGGTAAGTACTTTTATATTTACGCTAGCTTTTACCTGAGATTTCGCTCGCTAGGAGCTCGGAAATTATCCCACGGAGACGTACCTACAATGGGGACAAAAGTGTACTTTGTCCTACTTACCCAGCATAGGTATTCACGACCGTTCGATAAGCTTCCGTGCCACATCAAACATCAATTAATGTAATCAAAAGAGCCCTCTAAAGGCTGTTGACAAATCGAAATCCCGTATATTTCGTCAATTTAAATCAAATAGACGACCGGCTTTCTTCTAACAGCATAGATTGGATAGAATTAAATGAACTTAAAGAGTTATTACATACATGATACGCTCGTAAATCACATTTTAATCAACATACCTACAACCTGGCACTAACCGGCAAACGGGCAACCGGGCTACTCTTGAGCTTCCATCGAAAACGGTCGACATTTTATGTAGGTTTAATTTTACAATATCTTACGATTTTAATTTCAGATAGTTCCGATTCTGAAATTTCGGGTCGTTATTCGCCCGTGTGTAGTGACAACGAGGGTGAGGCTGTAGACCTGGCGGGAAAAAGCTGTGCGGCTGCAGTAATGGACCCTGGAAAAAGCTGTGCGGCCGCAGTGCTGGACGCGGCACAAATGCTGCGCGATCTCGATGAACTGATGATGGACGATGACGAGAGTGTCGAAGACGCACCTTTTGAAGGTAAACAGAAACCTATAATAAAAAATATTGTTCTTTTATTGCAATTTAAGAAGCTAACAACCAGAGGCGAATCACGCAGGATGCGGGAGATGAATTGTATCAACTAACTTGTATGGAAGGGTTTAAACCAGCGCCAAGAGTCGCATCCCCGGGGTTCGCTTCGGTATATCCAGAGCATTAAAAAAATATATTAAATAATGTTAAAGCTAACGTGGCTAGGATATAGAATTCTATAATTGGATTCATATTACTCTTACAGAAGCAAGGATGAAAACATTCCAAGTCTTGGTACATTTTCATCAACATCAGTTCAATCGATAAATGTACAATGCTGGAAAAACGTACACCCTTGGACATAAATTGCTACGTCATACTTTATTAAAAACGAACGCTATCTTTCCAGATGTTTCCACGCTCGTCACGAATTCCAAATCATCTCGCATAGCATGCGTGTTAATCCTATTATTCCGGGTATCCCACGGAGTTAGCGGCGCTCTACGCGAGGAACCAGGGCAGAACCAAACACTTGAGCTGTTGACGGGGCGCGAGTGCCTGAACGCATTGTTGGATTATGTAGAGAGGTGTAAGCAGCCTTTAGGACGAGCCGCTCGCATTCTTGCCAGAGTATTGAGGTATTAAAAAAAAGTCTATAATAACAAATTGCCCCAATTCCTATGAGAAAATCTGTTGCATATCACTTGATAGAGTCGAAGTAACGACAGCAACGCTGTGAACCCCCGTAACGTTTTGTCGCGTTAATGTGAGCAAACCTTTAGTTAATTTTTTTTTTTATATAACTTCTTCAGAATTTCTTCAGAAAAAGAAGTTGCCCACCGCACTGAAAGCGCCTGGAAGAGCTATTGGTCGATGAAAGCTCTTATGAAAGGAGGTCTTTCAATTTGCCATAAACGCAAATTAATGGACATGTGCATTCTCCCTATCCTTACAAACGGCGCTCAACCTGGTCTTTGATATTTCAGCAGAGGACCAGGCTCGAGGTTTGCCAGCGAGCGATGGAGCGTAGTATCCTCGTAGTTAAACTTACCGATCGGATAAGCAATACGATGCTGCGCTCTAAGACACAAATTGTATATGTCACCCAAAAAGCAGCCAAGCTCAAATGGGACTGGGCCGGACACGTTTGCCGCATGTCAGATGCAATGTGGCCTATGACTACCACACAATACGGTCCCCGAAAAAGTCATACGGCATCGCGGAAGACCCAGGCGTCTCCTCAACTCGACGCCTACATGAAGGGTTGGTCCTTATTGGCTCAGGATAGAGTTCAGTAGAAAAAGGCATGGGAGGCCTTTGCCCTGCAGTGGGACAATACAGGCTGATTATTATTTACAACTTCTTCACTAATAAACAAATGTTTTATTTTCAGCAATGCTCTCTGCCTAATGAGTATATTGAAACATAGATTAGCTCTTAGATTACATAAAATGTCCGTCAGTTCTAAGCATCCGCCTACTAAATGCCAGCAGTGCAAACAAGTGAGTCCAACCATCTTTATTTTTGTGAGTTTTTGTTATGTCCCTGTAATGATAACAACACTCAAATTGAAATTGTTCTCTCGCGCTGTAGTATCTAAACATTGTGTTTCTTTACAGACTTTAAGGTTGAGTACAAACTTATTGAACCAACTAACAATATTAGCAGAGTCTAGTTATGGAATTGGTGAAATTAGCTATCAACTACTGAAAGGTAGCTCGTCCATGCAACAAACACTGTCACTGACAATACCATACATCGTAAGGTAAAGCCAATTACAATTAATAATAACAGTTTTCTTCCATGATTCTAACGACTTCGAATGTTCACAGAACCGAGAAACCGCTCAAGAAATATCTTATAGACTGCAGTGCACTAAACTCGTTGTTCACAATAATAAGCGAAGCTAAGGAAAATCTTCAAGACTGCGTAACTGGTTTATCAAAACTGGCCAATAATGTCCACATAAAAGATCCTAAAGTACTTGAAAATAGATTTACGGGCCAAATATTTGTTAGCTACGATCCTATTCTCGATAACTTATCTCTTGAAGAAATAGTCACTTTTGAACTAGACGATTTAACAACAGTCAAAGCCAACAAAGTATTTCTGTCTCAAAACTCGGATTTTTTCAGCGCCATGTTAATGGGGCGTTTCAAGGAGTCTGTAGAAAAATGTGTAAGGTTAAAGAATGTGACCAAACCTGCATTAGAATACCTATTTACTTTGTTGCACTTAGGATTGAATAGTACCACGTCTGAGATCCAAATCTTCCCTATGGCTGAGAAACTAGAAACTAATTTAGAAGTCCTTTTGTTAGCAGATAGATTTTTATTTGATAAACTGAAAGGATTGCTGAACAGTGCTATTCTACAGTTTCTATTGAAACCGGACGCTGTCGATAAAATATATATATGGTCGCTAAGGGATGGCATGGGTTTCTTATGCGTGGAATCAGTTGCTTACTTGCTAACGGGTAAAATGAGCGACTCAGATCGCACGAAAGCTTTTAGTAACATACTCAACCTAGAGTATAAGGAGCAATTGCTTGAAGATGTCAAATCTATTATCCTAAGACAGCTGGTAAAGTGATAATATTCAGGTAGCGAAGGGTCCCTGATTTGCATGATTCCTGTTTCATTATGCTTTAATTGCTTGATTATACTATGAAGTCAAATGTTAATAACAACTATAAAAACTGCCATATACAGAAATATTTTATGTGATGTATTATTGCATATAGTTTTAAGATTTTTAATTCATGGATATTGCATTTATTTAAATGTTATAGTTACTTTTTAATCGAAAGTAACCACCTAGTAAATATTTTGTGATTTCATATTATACAACTCCTTTCCTTTGTCGTTTTGGACATTCCATCACACTTACAAAAAATATAATAAAATTAAATGTATTACCATAAGAAAGTTTACAACTAAAAATGTATTTTTCTTAGTAAGATGTAAATAATACTTTTGTTAATAAAAGGTATAAAAAGATTTGTTAATGTAATTAAACTTATATTCACTTCAATATTTTGTGTATCAATAGGTGACCCAACCTTACAATTTCATACCTTATACCATGGTCATAATAATAACGAAAAACAATCAAAGCAGAATCAATACAATACAACTAATAAGATGTGTGTATCCGTTTAACAGGTATTCTGTAGTGCAGTGTATACATGTGCGTGTGGATTGAGAGATCTTTTCGAAAAACTCTTCCAATCCCAACCAAATTATAAGAGGATTTAGGAAATAATTGTGAAAACTTCATGGTAAGGTATAAAATTTGTGAAACCTAAACAAAGAAAGTTAGAACTCATTAACTGGATCTCTCAATCTGGACAACTGAAGAAAAAGCCATAACGCGTATCCAAGAATATACTGCCTATTTGTTTATAATTTGCATTTTAATTAATTGTGAAGGATTTGTGAAAGCTGCTAAACAAAATTTCGATTCGTTTCAAAGCCACATTTAAGATTTATAACGGTTTATATGGATCACTCAGAGTGGACAATTTTCAATCGAGTGATCTTGTAAAACACGACCTAATACTGAAAAAGTATGAATAATTATCATGTTTATTGCAAATTATGCTTCTGGGAAAATTAGTGAAACAAAAATCGTGATTAAAATCTTACTGGTTCAAGAGAAAATGAACATCTTGTTTTTTGTCGATCGTCCCAACTGAGAGATCATTATTTTGAACTATATTTAATAAACCAAAACTTATAGGTAGAAGGTAGATACATCAGAAATTGTGAAAAATGTTGTACTAAAATTTGACGAATCAGTCGTCCCTGTAAGTGTTATACTTAAAAAGATAAATCATTTTTTACAATCCTCAAGGAAAACGTTGAGTAGAATAGACATACTTTTTTATTTTGTCCGATTTTTTTCGACTACCCTATTCATGCTAACTTCGTTGCGATTTGCGAAGCTGGCGTTGTGCAGTGCATTTAATGCAAGTTTTTTTTAAATAGTGTTGTGCTATAATTAATAATAACATAATCAGTTGAACTTAGAATTCCTTAGTAAGAGCACTACACATACAGTACCTAACTTTGCAGAAACTTGTCATTTAAAAACGTAATTTTATATTATTTAAATTATGTAGTGAAACCAGACACAAATGACTTGTATAAAAACGTTTAAAGTGCATCATAATTTGAATTGTACCGGTAATGATTCCGACCGGCGATATGGTCACCCTACTCAACGTTTTCCTTGAGGATTGTAAAAAATGATTTATCTTTTTAAGTATAACACTTACAGGGACGACTGATTCATCAAATAGTACAACATTTTTCACAATTTCCGATGTATCTACCTTCTACCTATAAGTTTTGGTTTATTAAATAGAGTTCAAAATAATGATCTCTCAGTTGGGACGATCGACAAAAACAAGATGTTCATTTCCTCTTGAACCAGTAAGATTTTAATCATGATTTTTGTTTCACTAATTTTCCCAGAAGCATAATTTGCAATAAACATGATAATTATTCATACTTTTTCAGTATTAGGTCGTGTTTTAGAAGATCACTCAATTGAAAATTGTCCACTCTGAGTGATCCATATAAACCGTTATAAATCTTAAACGTGGCTTTGAAACGAATCGAAATTTTGTTTAGCAGCTTTCACAAATCCTTCACAATTTATTAAAATGCAAATTATGAACACATAGGCAGTATATTCTTGGATACGCGTTATGGCTTTTTCTTCAGCTGTCCAGATTGAGAGATCCAGTTAATGAGTTCTAACTTTCTTTGTTTAGGTTTCACATACCTTACCATGAAGTTTTCACAATTATTTCCTAAATCCTCTTATAATTTGGTTGAGATTGGAAGAGTTTTTCGAAAAGATCTCTCAATCCACACGCACATGTGCAGTGTCAGTATAAAATCACTTATGTTAATAAAAGGCCTGCAGCCTTATTTCTCATTTTTGCAATGAAAATGCCAGCTTAATATCTCTGTTAGGCACAAGAACCTGTGAAGTGTTCGCTTTTATCTCATCTTTGTTTAAACACTCAAATTCAAAGTTTTGGACAATCTGTAACAAAAAATAAACATTATTTAGAAAAAGTTAATTAGAAACATGAATTAAACAGTACCGAAAAAGAACACGAAAAGATTTGGGTATTAATGAATAAAACATCAAATCCCAACCTAGCATAATTTATGTAAATTGAATGTTTACCTGACTTATAAGCTCTGTCATTTGTAGCATTGCTAACTTTTTGCCTATACAAGATCTGGCGCCAAGAGCGAAGGGCAGTGATGCAGAGGACACATGGTTCACCAGATCTTGCCTTCTTGAATCATGGCGGTCCCAGCGGTAAGGAAGATATTCATCAGCTTTACTAAAGTACTGTTCATCTCTTCCTGATGTATAAATTGAAGCTATGATTGGAGTCTGTAATCATTTATGAATAAAGTTATTCCCATTTCTTCTTAAAACAATAAGTTTGTTAGTCCCAGGGTTTCTCAAACTACTGGTTCCACATGGGGGTACCCATTCAAGTTTCCAGATGAAAGCGAACCCCCCCCCCCCCCCCCCAAGGGGCCGTCCATTAATCTAGTGATGTTTTTTTTTGGCATTTTTTAACGCACACCGTGTCACGCCACGAGCGAGAGACAGTCGCGCGCGCGCCTTCATGCTTTCCGCATGCGCGTGCCATTCACCCAGCCGCCATTACGTAAATTTTGTCCCGAACCCCCTACCGTCGCATGGCGAACCCACTTTGAGTAACCCTGGTCTAGACTAGTGAGTAATACAATGTTTCAAATGTTTTGACACAAGTTTGTCAAATACTTTTCGGGGCCGTTCAAGTATTACGTAAGCACTATAGGGGGGCGGGGGGTCTTTGATTTGCTTATTTTTGATGACATGGGGGGTGGGGGAGTCTAGATGGTGATTACGTAAGCAGTAGTTATTCACTTTTTTACACTTATGGCAACCGACACATTGTCTTTGTGTGAAAATGAAACGCATTTTCGGGGATTCCCACAAATAATGTAGACGTTTAGGCTTAGAACCGAGTAGGGAAATTACCTACCGCGCTCTATTCATCATTCTCCTGCCCTTATCCCAATATATTTGTGGTCGGCGCAACATGTCTTTTTCTTCCACACCTCTCTATTAGTCGTCATCTCAGTAGTCACTCCCTTTCTATCCTTATCATAATACACACAGTTCATCCAGCGTTTTTCTTGGTCTCCTTCTATCTTAAAGCCATTGACATTCATACTCAATATTTTCCTCAAGACATTTTTCTTATTCCTCCGTATCATGTGATCATACCATGACAATCGATTCTCACACAAATTTTCAATTATTGGTGTCACTTGCAGACTTCATCTTATGTTCTCATTTCTTATTGTATCCATTCGTGTAACACCACACATCCCTCTTAACATTCTCTACTCAGCTGCATGCAATTGCCTTTCATTCATCCCTTTTAAGGCCCAACATTCTGACCCTTACAAGATAGCAGGTCTGACCATGGTTTTATATATCATCCCCTTAAGTTTAAGGGGGATGTGGGAGTCGCAGATTGTTCCTGTGACCTGCCGCCATTTCATCCATCCAGTCTTTATTCTGTGCTTAACCATCCGATCTACTTCGCCATCGCTTTGCACGAGTGAACCTTGATACCAAAAGTCGGAGCAGACCGAGAGAAGCACACCATCAAGCGCTATGGTTGCAGAGCTGGAGAGACCACCGAAATCGCAGAACATATATTCGGTTTTGGTTGTGTTGATTTTCAAGCCAACATTCTCCAGCTTCTGTTGCCACTTCTCCAATCTGCTCTGGATCTCGGACACATCTTCACCGACAAGAACAATGTCATCGGCAAACAGCATGCACCAGGGTGCCTCCTCCTGTATGTCCGACGTCAGAGCGTCCATGATCAACAGGAAGAGGTAAGGACTTAGAGCCGATCGCTGGTGCAATAGCCTACAGCCTCATTGAACTCGTCGGTTTTGCCAGCAGCCGACCGGATGTAGGTACGAGTTGACTGTACATAGCACGAATTAATTCTCCATACTTCCCAGGTAACCCTTTCTCTTTCAGATGTGTTGTGGTGGGCACCACAACACATCCCGAGGTACCCTATCATACGCTTTCTCCAGATCAATGAACATCATGTGCAAGTCTTTGTGTGCACGTCTGTACTTCTCGCACAATTGCCGGAGTGCAAAAGTGCCGTCCATGTTTCTCGCCCTGGCATAAACTCAAACTGATTCGGGGTAATCTCACTCTCCTCTCATAGTCTTTTCTCTATTACTTTATATATTATTATATACCTTCATACTATGTGACATGAGCTTTATCCCTCGATAGTTGTTGCAGTCCTGTACATCACCTTTATTCTTAAAGATGGGCATTAGCGAACTATTGCACCATTCTTGTGGGATCCCTCCTTCATGCAACAACTTATTGAAGAATTATGTCAGCCACGTACATCCATCTTCTTTTAAACACTTCCATACTTCTACGGGTACTACGGGTATATTTTTTTATTACCACGCTCTATTCACTTCACTTAATTTCTTCCGTCAATATATTGTTTCGTTTCGTTACTATTGACGATTTGACGTATTTTAAATGAGCGTTAAAGTCCCCTATCCTAAATCTATTTTTTTTATTTCTAGAATTATAACTGCTGCTCATGAATCAATAAAAAAACCAGAGTACATTATAAGAAAAATGGATATAACAATGTTTACGTAAGCATGGGGAGGGGGGGTAAGAGCTTTGCTTACTTTTGATGACAAGGGGGGTGGGGGAGTAAAAAATTGTAATAAATGTGCTTACGTAATACTTGAACGGCCCCTTCTTTCAATACTAATTCTTTTAAGAAAATGGTATGGGATAGAAATTAAAGAAAAACTTTATGACTCTTTAGGTATATTTCTTTTCAAAATTCTTGTATATGAATGTTTCAATTCTTCCATTATGTGTTTGTAGGGTTCCTCTAATTCACTTGGAGCCAATGGTATCTTCAGTTTCCTTCTCAATGATGGGGACAGTAACACCAAGTTGTGGACCAAGCCAATACTACTCGAGGTCATCCAGTACAGACACATACAAGAAGGTACATTAGCAGCCACAGGTATCATGATTATTGTAAATACTCTAAAAACATTTGTGAAAACTTTATACAACTTAGAAGGTTGTCTCAGCTTCGATAATCTTTGTATTTCAATTATTGATAAGTTTGTCAATCCAAATGCCACTGGCAGGATCCAGGAGTGGTCTGGCTCAGTTAAATTAGGAATCCATCCTATGCCCCCAGCAGATAACTCCATAAATGTAACTAATGCTGCAGGGTCAGCGTCTGCCATATAAACTAGGTTCCTCAATGCAAATGACATACACACCCACACTGGAAGTTGAAACCATATCAGTAAGCTAGCCTTGAAAGGGTGGCAGTTATCTCTTACTATTAAATTATTCCATTGTTTTTTCAATGATCTCTTGTACAGTATAACAGCTTGTTTGTCTGTTAAGCTGTATGCTTTCTTTGCTATTGTTGTTTCCTTTTTTAATTCATTTACCAGGTCCTTAAGTTCTAGGCTGATGTTTTCGACTTTAGCTAAAATGTAGTTTTGATAAACTGACAGTGGTAGAGTCATGAGCGTTCTTATGAGTACGGTGGATGTAACAATTGTGGCCCACCAGGTCATGCCGGTTACATCGTGAAAGTAAAGTAACCCATCCTGCATAAAATGCACAGGTGTGCTACTTGATATACTTGCGTACGTTTGTTCTTGCCATTTGACGAATCCTTCCATTGATATATGTCTTCTTAGATAGCAATCCATCGAATTAAACTTATTTTGATTTAGTGCACTATAATTACACAATTTGTTTTCGTTTTTTCCTATATCGGCATGGTTACGACAAATTGCACTGAAAGTCCGATAGTTTTTCATTGTAGAATACATTTTTAACTTAGTAATATGTTTGTAAATTAACATTTTGCTGGAAATTACTGCCTAATTCACAGTAGTTCCGAATAAATTCAAGTCTTGAAAATCTTTATAACCTTTAAAAATATTTGACAAGTATCTGTCAACTTGCAAATATTTCCCACAGTTAAGAACTATTATTTCCCGACGCACAGTGTTTTATGAAGACCATTTTTCGGACATTGCTTTTTTATATAAAAAGCTGATAGTTTAAGTTATTTAAATGCAATATTTCGTATCCCCATTTCACTAGTATGTTTAGTTTTTGAGATATAATTTTTTGAAAATCGTCTTTTTTTCAACCGGGTATTTAGAAAAAATATCATATCTCTGAAACTAAATATGATACGCAATTGTGATCTTAGAAACATCGATGGCGTTTTTTATGTTGCATATTTTACAGTATAAATAAATCTCGGAACTTCGTTAGATTCGGACTTATACGAGGTTTTTTGTTTTTCGTTTTTATTTTTTTTCTCGGTAATTCCACCGTATTTGGAAAAGTTATTTATGCTAAAATTATGCCCTCTATCTTCCCTACATACCACAAAAATAACACATCCTAATTGCGTGGAATCTAGAAGTTATTCCAAATTAACTGTTTTTGCTAGGGTTGTCACTTTCTAATCTAAATTTCGATGACTCAATTTTTATTTAATGGTACGTATTGGTTATTAAAAATTTCGACTATTAATCCTAGGAACTTTGTTATATCCAGACTTATAAAAGGTTTTTAGTTTTTTATTTAGTTTGTTCTCGATAATTCCGTAGTATTGGGATAAGTTATTTATACTGAAACTACACTTGGCCAGCAACTTCGTTCGCGCATATTTTCATAAAAACTTTAACACCCTTTAAAAACTGAATTTTGACGGTAGATTTGACAAACGAATAACGGGCCGATTCTATTGTCACAAAATTCTCTAAACTAAATTAAAAATCACTTAAATTTGGTATATCCCTGTCAAACAACGATTTTCTATTCTGAAATAGACTAAAAGTGACACAACTTAACTATATTTTAGTTTGATAGCGCCAAGATTGCACTGAATTATTGGTTTAGTGAAAATGTCAATTTTGCTATTCTGAGTTTGCCGGTTTTCACCAAAAATTTTGACTTAATAATTTATTTTAACTAAATCTGATTATTTTTAATCACGATTAAAAAAGTGTGGAATAAGGCAAGTGATCATGAACTAAAATTCACACTAAGGCCTCGCCTTCACGGGCAAAGACAGTACTGTATTTTTTTGTTTCCTTTTCTTTTGCCTAAATCTCGAAAATGGCGTGTCCTATCACAAAAATAATGAAAATTTCGAGCCCCTTTAGAACTCCTGCACATTTAAATCTCAACACGTGGGTAATATTTTTTTATATTTTTCAAACAAAAAGTGAAAATTTTCATATAAAACACGTCCAGGCTGCATCCTAGCGCGCGCCTTCGTCTCTCAAATAATTCATTGCGTAGCGCACAAGTACCACGTTGCGAAGCCAAAAGAAAAAAAATACCACGTTGAGTCGCGATTGTCAAATTCGATTTTAGTCGTGTCAAAATAATTTTTAAATTTAGAGATTTTTTCTTGCAGAATAGCGTTACAATTCTCATATCCAAAAGTAAGGAATTTTAGAGATAGTTTAGTTCGGTGTACAACAGAATCGGCAATGAAAATCATTATTTTGATTTTAATTTGTGCTAAGCTTTAGGTTTATTAACCTAAGAAATAAGATTCCTCCATACGATCTTTAAAAACCCCTAAATTGTTCTATTGGAGGTAGTTCTGAAAATCAAAAATGACATTAAAATGTAAATGTGCCCTGCCCACTGCCCGTTAAGTTTGGCTTTGATTGTGATTCTTCTGATTGTGTGGATAACTTTGGTATAAATATAGACATAACTTCAGATCCGGATATGAACTAATATAATATGATCGCGGAACAACCCTAACGACGTAGGATACGGATCGAACTTAAAAATGTTGTGGTTTCTAGATTCCACGCAATTAGGATGTGTTATTTTTGTGGTATGTAGGGAGGATGAAGAGCCTAATTTTAGTATAAATAACTTTTCCAAATACGACGGCATTACCGAGAAAAAAAATAAAAACTAAAAACTGAAAACCTCGTATAATTCTGAATCTAACGAAGTTCCGAGATTTATTTGTACTCTAAAATATGCAACATAAAAAACGCCTTCGATGTTTCTTAGGTCACAATTGCGTATCATATTTAGTTTCAGAGATATGATTTTTTTTCTAAATACCTGGTTGAAAAAAAGACGATTTTCAAAAAATTTAATCTCATAAACTAAACATACTAGTGAAATGGGGACACGAAATATTGCATTGAAATAACTTAAACTATCAGTTTTTAATATAAAAAAGCAATGTCCGAAAAATCGTCTTCATAAAACACTGTGCGACGTATTTATTCCCGACAGGTACTACTTATTGTTAGTCTGTGGTTAATACTTGGTCTGTGATTTCCAAGGGTTGCATACATTCTACTTTTCTTACTTTTTTGCAACTTACGGGTCAGTGCATGTGCAACGTTGTATGATGATTAAAATATGATTCGCGAGCGTAACAAATATGGCTTTATATAATTCTAATTGTTAAAATCATTAATACAACCCTCAAAGATTATTTAATTCTTTTGAATGCCTATTTCATTGAAAAAACATTCAATCGACTTAGAAGGTTTTGTATTAATGATTTAATTGATGTAAATTATCATAATTCTGTGATAACATACGTGACACGGTCATATTTTGTCCAACATACAAAAACCTTAAGAAAAATTGAATTTCGCGGGCTACCCTGAACTTCCCCCATAATGGGGATAACAACTGTCACTTGCACACTTCTGCACGCGTAGCATGACCACCGTAGAAAAGGGTTTTATCGACGGAAGAATAGATAAAGTAACGTTTCGGGTCTTCGATCAATAATAGCACTAGATAAAGGATCAGGAACAAAAATAAGGCGCTCAAGTGGCCACGTTTGCACACACTTACACATTTATATTTCTTACTACGAAATATAGAAAAACGTTTCATAATAATAACAACTTCAGTTTATTATAATCCTTAACACTCAAACATAAAGCATAATTACGATTGCAAAATATTCATATTTAAGTCCTTTTGTCATCGGAGAAAGGTAAAGAGCAATAAATTTAAAATGTCCCTTAAAAATCAAAAGTAATTTTGATATAAGTACAAAATTATTTATTCTTAACTGAAACTTAAAGTCTAAGCAATAAGGTTAAAAACAATGTGTTGACAATTTCGTGCTTACTCTATTTTGGAACAAGACGTAGTTCTTGGTATTACATTTCAATGTTCAGAACACAGTATGTATGGAAAGACGTAGAGTTGCAGAATATAATTTTTTAGGTGAAGGTACGTTTTGATGACGGCAAACATATTTAATCGATTTAAAAAAGTAGTAGGACTAAAATAGTATAATAGTTATTTTATTTAATTAAGTGCGGGTTAAATCAATGTGATCCACCCGTATAAAAACTGGGTGCGTCTACTTTTATGTACCAGTATTTAGAAGTTAAATTTGTATTGAAGCAAATTATTTTTCATCCCCCCATCTCGGAAAGAGTATTTTTGCCCTTCGATACCTGAGTGCAAAAGCCGTTTTTATCCGCTAGAGGATAAAGTAAATTGAATTTAGAACATCGTGTGCACTAAGTTTGTGAATTCAAAAAAAAACCGACTTCCTCAAAAACACTAGAAAGTGAAAAATAACTTTAATTTCGGAAGTCGGTGTCTTAGGATCTGTATTTGAGTTTTTGCCACCGACTTCCGAAATTAAAGTTATTTTTCACTTTCTAGTGTTTTTGAGGAAGTCGGTTTTTTTTTTGTCAAAAAGTTTTTATTTTTTACTTTTTAGTTATGGTATCTACCCGCACTAATTCCTATACCACTAATCGCCAGGTGAAATTTAATACTTTACTACTGCTGTAAATCGTTGAGGAATTCCCTCGACTGTCTGTCTATGGTCTCCATCATCAGACCTGTTATGGTACTTATAAGCCTTATGGGAGCTTTCTCATCAATAGAAATGAATTAAGTTCAAACACCAGGTAATTGCTGTAAATCGTTGAGGAGTTCCCTCGATTGTCTTTTGGCTCCATCATCAGATCAACTCCGGACCTTAATTAAATAGTAGTGATAAAATTGGCACTTTGAACCGTATATTAAAGTAACCCCAACAATAGGGAACTGCTGTAAATCGTTGAGGAATTCCCTCAACTGTCTATGGACTCCATCATCAGACCTGTAATGGCACTTATAGCCCATATGGGTGCAAAGTTCTCATCAATAGAAATGAATTAAGTCCAAACACCGCGTAATTGCTGTAAGTCGTTGAAGAGTTCCCTCGACTGTCTTTCGGCTTCATCATCAGATCAACTTCAGACCTTCATTAAATAGTAGTGCTTTAAGATAATTAATGAAAAAAATAAAAAACGCACTAGTCGCCACTACGATTTTCGAAGGTTCCCTTCGACTTCTCTGGGATGCCATCATCAGATCCTGGTTTCCTTATCATGGGACCACCCTTGGGATATCTCCTTTCCAACAAAAAAAGAATCATCAAAATCGGTCCATATACGACGAAGTTATCGGTGAACACACATAAAAAAAAAAAAAAATATATACAGTCGAATTGAGAAACCTCCTCCTTTTTTTGAAGTCGGTTAAAAACATCATTAAATCTTTTTACTTCTATCTCCATGGTGCCGAATTTATCATTCAACCTTTTTCTAATTTGTAAAATTTAGACTCGGAACCTTCTTGATATACTTTTTTTTTAATTTGCTTTGCGCACGCCATTTTACTTTTCACGTCACCAACATTACAGTACCTAACAAAAATATTACACTCGACTTAAGTAACTGTAGCAACGTTACTTTCAATTTTTCTTAATTATACCTAAGTATCATTTGAAATAATTTAAAGATTATTCTGTAATACTTACCTATCATAATGTAGTACATAATAAATGTTAATACCTAAACTGAAATAAAAGTATCTTGTGATTGAAATGCTTTTTTTTGCATATTTAGTCATTTCCTCGCTGAGGTGGGATGAAAAGTTACGTGTTGCACTCGAGTGCAAAGATTTTTCACCTCGTGCTCTTTTGATTCCCTCGCTAACGCTCAGGATTCTAATTTTTGAATCACTCGCTGCACTCGTGATTCAATTTTAGAATCCTTCGCTTGCTCGGTCATCAAAATTGAACACGCGGTTAAAAAGCAACTTTGCACTCTTGTATAACAAATAACTATTTTCATTTAAATTAAAGTTCAAATATGAATTTTTATAAGGCTTGTATATTAATTCTCCTCTTTCTTTCGCTACAATAGATACCCATTCTCTACAGCAAAATGGCTCGCTAGGAAATCTACAAACAAAAATAAAATATAAAATTACAATACTACTTCATGCATTCTCTGTTCCAGAACAGACAATGTTTGTAACAATAGTTGGTGCGTTGTCGCAAACATTGGTCAAACAATCATAATATGTATTTGCTAAATGATTTATATTTACTATTTGATTGTTTTTATTTTATGAAAAACACTTAAAGATTTAAACTTATGGAAAAAAAGATATTCCTTCCAAAAACTTGGTGCTACAGTGGTTATTTATACAATTTTTGAACGCGTGCTCCGGCATTTAGGACGTCTTATCGTTGGCTATCATTGGACCAAACTAATTTCAAATAAGAGCACAAAAATATTTGTGCTCTTATTTTTCGGGCCGTTTTTGAAGCGCTCATCGGGCATCTAGTACATTTTTGATCGAAGTTTCGGGTACACAGTAGGTACAACGGCAGCAAAGTAGAAAGAGTCAACTGCACTTTTTATAAAATTTACTCTTCGACATGATTCGACTCAGAATTATATTTAACCGACTTCAAAAAAAGGAGGAGGTTCTCAATTCAACATTATTTTTTTTATGTTTGTTACCTCATAACTTTCGACTGGGTGAACAGATTTTGCCACACAAACTAAATAGTCACCCATCCAAAGGCTGATCTTGAGAAATATAGCTTAACCTAGCAAACCTGCGACACAAGGCAAAACAAAAATTACATGGTCACCCATCCAAAGGCTGACCTTGAGAAGTGTAGCTTAACCTAGCGAACCTGCGACACAAGGCAAAACAAAAACTACATGGTCACCCATCCAAAGGCTGACCTTGCGAAATGTAGCTTAACCTTGCGAACCTGCGACAAAACGCCATACATAAAGTAAATGGTCACCCATCCAAAGGCTGACCTTGAGAAGTGTAGCTTAACCTACTGAACCTGCGACACAAGGCAAAACAAAAACTACATGGTCACCCATCCAAAGGCTGACCTTGCGAAATGCAGCTTAACCTTGCGAACCTGCGACAATACGCCACACATAAAGTAAATGGTCACCCATCCAAAGGCTGACCTTGCGAAGTACAGCTTAACCTAGCGAACCTGCGACAAAACGCAACACATAAATTAATTGGTCACCCATCCAAGGGTTAACCTTGAGAAGTGTAGCTGAACCTAGCGAAACTGCGACACAAGGCAAAACAAAAAAAATATTTTGTAAAGGTAATATTTATAAAGCATGCTTTACGAATGGAAATAAATCTGATATAATCAAAAATAACGTATTAATTATATGTTAATATGTTAATTATCACATCAAAAAAATCGCATCGATATTGAAACTTTGTTGCCTAAGTCCACTAATTGTCAGTATGGGCCACTGTGCGTGGCCACGCTCACCACGCCAAAATTTAGGTTTACCCTCGCCTATTATAGATGTTTCTCGTCAAAAGTGCAGTTGACTTTTTCTACTTTGCTGCTGTCGTACTGTGTACCCGAAACGTTACTTTGTCTAATCGTCCGTCGACAAAACCCCTTTCTACGGTGGTCATGCTACGCATGCAGATATCGCTACAATCCAGTGTCTACAATTCAGAAGACAACTAGTTGTCTCTATCCATTACGTATATTTTTTTGTAAACAAGTGACTTCTGCTTAATTATTACCCCGTTTCGCAGCTGTTAACTAGTGCTACACTCCAAGTCGCATCCATTTTACTTTTTGATTAATTTGTGATCGACACAAAAGTAAATAAAACATTGGTGGCTTGGAGACGCTAAACAGTGCTGCGACATTTGATGGGCTTTCCGTTTTTTAACCCCATTCAGAATCAGAATTCAGATTTTTTTTTTCTGATTCAGTCAGTGTGATGTTTCTTTGGACGTTTTATTATCCTCTCGTAAGAGGTTGGACGGTCGGATAATAGTACCTACCTCCTACGTCCAACCATCAATATAGTTGCCAAATAATTATATTGGTGCGGTTTTAGTAGTTTTTCACCACACTGCGTTTTTAGCACTCTCACCGCCACGCATAAATAAAGCTTTCCAAAGCAGCAGGCCATGTGGGCGGCGCGCCGCCCAACCCATTTCTTTCGCAACTCGCCACGCTTAATTTATGAAAACTTTAGCGGCACGCCAACTGGCACGCCGGCAGGACACGCTGTAAACTTTATCAGCAGGCCGTGTGGTCCGCTTTGACCCGACGAATTCATTTATATTTTTTGGCTTTGGCTTGCCCGATATGGAGTCAACAGTTGTAACGGACAAATGGAAAAGTTTTAGCGCAAAATTTGTGGGGCGCCGCCCGGCCGCCCACATGGCCTGCCAAAACAAATTCAAAAATCAACAACGGCTTGCTGCTCTAGAATTTGTGTGGGCGGCCGGCGTACCACGTGGCGGTGAGAGTGTTAAAACGATTATGAACAGTAAATTGTGTAAATAATAAAAGTTAATACCATTGAGTTAATAATATAAGTTAATACAAGCTTATACTTACACCTTTGTCGAGTGTGTAAGGCCCTAAAGTGCATTCTTTAGGCAAAATCCTTGTCAGAAACGGAGCCACAGGATACAACCTCATAGATTCCTTGATTACATAATTTATATTCGAATTTCTTGAATGTAATTCTTGTTTTGCGCTTTCATTTTTTGAAAGCAGTAATAATGTCCATATGGATGTATAAGAAGTCTGAAAAGTAACAAAACATTATTAAAACTTGAAAATAAATAGTTAAATCGATATTTCAAACATTAAATACCGTGTCTCCAGCTGCAATAACGAAATCACCAATTATTCTTTTAATATCTTCGGGCTTAACATTTTCTTCCACGAGAACATTTATCAATCCGTTACTGTCTTTGCTATGTAATAATATTTCACTGACAATTTTATGAGCTGGAAAAGTTCAAATCCAACGGTTAGTTTAACATATAATAAGTACCTGATGCTACGTTTTTATTGTCATATTAGTTACCTAATGTTAGAGATATGTCCACGGACTCTTTAAAATCTCTCCATACTTTTAAATTCAACTTTTGACACGTAATAACCGGCAACCCGTACAGCTTTGTGGTGGTTAGAAAAATCTTCTTTACTGCTTCAGAAAACATGGTCAAAAGAGTTTCATAATGTTGATCTGGCTTGAGTGATGAAGAGCTCCCTAACATTACTGCTATTATAACTGTGAAGAGTTAATATTAATGTAGGTAAGAAATGGATCAAAACGCTCATTAGACAAATGATCACTCACTCACTCGCTTAGCTGAATGCATCGGTCGACCCGTAAAATTATTAACCGACTTCAAAAGAGGAGAAGATTCTCAATTCGATTGTATGTATACATTTTTTTTCTCGTGTTACTCGAAACGTCGATTTACATAGGCAGGTATTATTGAATTTTGGAATTTCATGACGTCTTTAAACAAGCAAATAGAAACAGGCGACAAATTTATTTTGCAGGTCGACCGAAGTCATCATTTCAATAAAGTAATAAAAAGTTGAATTATTTGCAGAACATACCGTCTATGGAAAGTCTGTAAAATTCAGACTCTAAATTCGGCACAAAAGTGCCTTTCTCCATTTCAATTTTCCACTTTTGTATTAAATTATTTACAGTCTTTCTTACTGGTGCTTCGAAGCAAGTTTCAGAATTTTCTTTAAGTAAATACTTGTTCATTACTCTACGATTTTCTAACCACTCCTCGCCGTTCATAAAAAATAAACCCCTTTTAGACCCATATAGTTTTTCATATAATTCCCAAGGCTCTGGCAAAATATGTACGGGGTACTTTCCTTCGAGATTCAATAATAGTGTTCTTATTAGCATGGGATCACTAACAAATACCAGTTCTGTGTTACCGCCTAACTTGTCACAATATATGGGACCTAACTGTTTATGGCGAGAATCAGCATATTCGTGTAACCTGTAACAATAAACAAAACAATACAAAGTTTAGCTTCCTACGTAGGTGTTCTCCATCCACATTCATCGATCATGTTTACTCCTCGAAAATACAATTACTAGATGTGGTAAACAAAAAATTGCCTGGCGTGGGGACTGTTGGCAGAAGTTATAACTAAAGGCCTGCGCAGACGAGAGATTTTTGTCTGCGGACTTTTTATCCGCTAAAAAGAGATCGCTTACAACTGTATCGAGTAACGCAAACGAGGGATTTAAATTACCGCGTACAAAAAGTCCCCCGAATAACCGAGGACATGCAGAGAGCGGACCGGACAAAAGTACAGGGGAGGCCCCGAAAAAAATAGTACTCGTGTGACTAGGTGAAGCAACGCACATGGCGGACTTTGGTCCGCGTTGTGCGCTCGAGAGTGATATAAGGGGATGGACCCAGTATTTTCTTTTAAAATGTCTTCTCTTTTTCTTAAACTTCATGTAAATTGCAACACAACGTAACCTCTGAATATTTGCTTCCATAGCGTGCACTTCTCTACATTTCCGAGCAACAAATGATCGCACACCGTGTGCGTTGAGTTCGCGGTAAATCCGCGGTGGACTTTTTATTCGCGGAGCGTACTTTTTTCTCCGCCGCGAAGAAAAGTCCGTCGTCTGCGCAGGCCTTTAATTTTTACACAAAACAACACATCACATTGACATGTCGGTGACGTAACTTTTGCCCAAAGCTTTTGCCTTAGCAATACTCACTCAAAGCGGCTACAAAAGTTAAAAAATAAATATTAATGATGTAATGCCTTACTTTGTGCCGCTGCCTGCCATAATAAATTCTAACTTTGTCCCGAGAAGAGGCAGTGATTTTGGACGAGGCATATCTTCAATGGACAAAAGCGTTTTCGTGGCATCAAGTGACAAAAACTTGTTAAATTTTAGAAATTTAAAAAGCGGTGCGCCTTTGTTGCGATGCATGGTATCTGCAAAAAATGTTTTTCACTAAATAAACCCAAAATAGGTATTCGCAAAAATAGCATACTAGTGTTCAAACTGACGCTATGCCAAGAGACACTGATGGTAAAACAATGTGCACTGTCTGATCATCTGAAACACTGCTATAACTTTTTGCTATGTCTACACCGCCAACTTATAAACTCCGGGTTGTTCCTAAGAAATTCCTAATGGAAAAACTCAAAGTATTATGCCTGACCTGGGAATAGAACCCAAGACCCCAGCGTCCCCAGCTCAGCAGTTGCCCTTGCGACCACGAGACCAAGGGGGCAGTTGCTCATATTCGTATGCGAGTAACACAAGTAATGGAACACCATGGAATAAAGTGGCACTGCATGTTAGTACATTAAACAAGACCTATAGAGGTTTTTATCTTTATGTCTGTCGCACTCGTACAAATTAACAGCTGTCTCGCTTGCACAGTACCTAGGACTGGTTGCGGTCACCGACTCTATGCAAGTTATATTTTAGAGTTTCACTGAATTCATGAGTATTATAAAATATCAAAACTACAGCGAATATACTTTTAGGAATTACAAAGAACGAATACTGACCTTCTCGTTGATGGCGTTTTAGTAATTTTACCAATTTTTATTGAAAACTTTTTAAAAAACGAACTGTTTTTTAAAAAGTTTTAAAACACAGTCACGTATATTTTAAAACTCTATCGCTCAACCTAGAACTTGATCCGGCTACTTCTCCAAACAAACTGAATTAAAATTCTCAATTTGGGACCGCTACCTGATCTTGCTATCGTTCCAGAAAAATCTCATGATTGAATTGGTAATTTATTTGAATTATGTATGTGCGACCATACAGTAACTCTGTAAGAGTGGCATACGGTTATTGATATACTATATCAATGCTCACAGTTTAACATTTATAGCTGTTGTGTGTTTGTTTCACATTACTGTTACCTACTACTATTCGCATCATGTTACGGCAACTAATTAATTTTGTTATGTATTCATTACATTATATTAATGATGTTTTGAAATATGATCCACAGTGATCATTACTTTTTGAAAGAAATTATTATTATTCATCATTCTAAAATGGTTATTATAATTATCATCCATGCTGCCCTTATCCCAATGTATATGGGGTCGGCGAATTCACACAGTCAGGGATGTTATGGATATGACATTTCGGATACGGATTGGTTACGGATGTAGGAATGATAATTATACCGGATACGGATACGGATATGAAATTATTTCGGATTATCCGTTAGTTTCGGATAATTTCGGTTTCGGATATTAAACTTTTAAGGAATTTCAAAGTAAAATACAAATAGCTAATTAAATGGTTTTATTTATATGTCACCATTTGGTAGGAATTACAATCAGTCTGTGTTAATTATTTTTATTTTAAATAGCTGTAATAATTACTATTATTACAGCTATTTAAAATAAAAATTATTATAAATATATATTGAGTGTTAACTAATTTATCGAAAATAAAAATGTAATAACAAATCCGATATTATCCGAAACTTTTATTTCGGATTCGGTTACGCTTACGGATAAATTTTTATATCGGATATCCGATAGTTTCGGTTACGGTTACGGAGCTCCCTAACTTCCCTGCACACAGTCCATCCATTGTTTCTTTGGTCTCCCTCTGTCGTAAGAGTACGGCAATGGTTATGAAGCTATAAAGCCTAATAAAGCATTCACACTCAAAACTTTCCTCACAAACATATTCGTCATTCCTCGGCTCGGCTCGCTGGCCTCCAGGGTAGTGAGCCCTCTCCCCATACTCCTTCCATGGAGCCCACTCTGCCGAGATATTTTCTTGCGGGCCTAACTCAGCCCGCCGTTGAAGGATAACTCTTGGCCGATTTGGGGCGATTTGGGGCGCGGGGAAGAACTCCTGATTCCTCCTCCCAGCAACCCCCACCCATTCACGCTCCCGATTCTTATTTGACTCCTTTGCGCTCAATACGACGTCGGACTCCGACCCCGCTACGTACCTTCCACTTCTTGGTTTTTTAAATAATTTATCCATTTTAATTTCCACGAGTAAAAACTATTTGTTTAAAAAAATCTGTGGTACGCACTAGAGACTAATTAAGCTACTCATTACTCAAGCTAACAACCCCCTTACGGTGCGCCGCCGCTTGGAGGTTTGGGCTGATTTTTATAGAGATTGTCTTCCTCCAAGACCCTCGACGCCCGTCAAAACTCAGAGACAAGACCATTACATTCTTCGGGGCTACGAGACTAACGGTGGTAGAAGAAGAAGACTCCTTCTTGCCTACCCGACGGCAGGGTTAGTGCACACGGAGCCCGCTCTAACTTCACCGCTGTGTTCCTCTGCTAAGAGTGCAGAGGGACACACGGTGAAGCTTTCCTCCAACAGGATATTAGAGTACGGGCAAGGCGACACCCCTAAAGGTTATGGCACATTATACCGGCACCGCAACAGCACAGCTACAGCACGGCGTCTCGTCGAATTTAGGCTACGGCTAGCTGCCAGCGCGCTAACTACGCGTCGGCCGCGAGGTGCAATCTTGCAATTCGCGCGCTGGATGCGATATGCAAGCTCGCAGGTCGCGCGCTGGCCGCGTGGTGCAAGCTTGCTGTCACCGCGAAAACAATTGTTATCTGGCATTTATGATTAAACACTTCTAGGACTGTGTTAAATTCGATTCGAGACTAGAGGGAGTATGCAGCGAGGCGCGTGAGGCGACGGTGGTGCGCAGACGACGCCGACGGCGCAATGAAGTTGTGTCGCTGGCGACTCGGAGTCGGCGCGTAGTAAGCATGCGTTCGGCGCACTGTAAACTCATGGTCCACTCGCTTGCCGCACGCGGGCTGCGAGTCGAGTTGTATGGTAGAGGCAAGCGCGCTGACTGCCCGCCAGGGCCGTAGCTAGGGGGGGGCATTGTGGGGCAATGCCCTACCTTGAAATCACAATGCCCTACCTTAAAAATACCAAAAACAAAGATAACCTATTAGAATGGGATTGTATGTTTATAGTTTTAGATAAAAAATTGTAGCAATAGGTATCTAAACTTTTCCGAACATACCACAGTTTGAGACATTCATTTCATATTATGATATTTTTTTTCTCTGTGTGTAGATGGCATTTGAAGCGCCATCACATGAAGCAATGGGTCTATTTAATTATAATATGCCGATGCAGAGAAAAATTCTGTCACAGAAATTATTTGTCTTTGAATAGCTATTGAATGTACATCACTGACCTAGCAGGCGCGTTCCGAGGGGGGGGGGGTCTTAGGGAGAGCCAAAGAGTCAAGAGCCTGTATGATACATTCCAGTTTTAAGTAAGTTTGTGGTCTTGCAGTCTACATTCTCTTGATACTTGAGCTTTTCTTTATAGACCAACCAACCAAATAATTCCCGGTTCTTTTGGAATAATCAAAAGAAAATCTAACCTATCTGAGGTGGGCAAAAATGTTCGAGCTCGCTACGCTCGCTCTTACGTTCATAATACTCCTAGTTGCCTGAATTTTCCTGGTATAAGTCGATGATGTAACTCCTAGGTCTTTTTGAATATATAAAACAAAACTGAACCTAAACGAGTTGAGTTATTACAATTTTCGAGCTCACTTCGCTCGCCTTTGTATTCAACAATCTCATAGTTGCTAGGGCTGTTCTGGCATTTTTTTTTCTGGTTGGGAAATCTTCAAGTGACTTCTCCCGCTTTGGGCGGAGCGGGAAGGCGTGTTAGACTTTTACTGACTAAAACCCACCCGTGTTCCATCAGTTGCCGGTGTGCCAGGGTCACGATATCTCTTTCGAACAATCACGCGACCCCGGCAGGCTTTTTTGACATTAGTCGACAATGTAACTCCTATTTCTGTTCGAAAACATAAAAAAAACCTAATCTGAACGAGGGAGGTTGTTCAAATTTTCTAGCTCGCTTCGCTCGCTCTAGTATTCATCATTCTCCTGGTTGGCAGCGATATCCTGTATAAGTCGACAATGTCACTCCTATTTCCGTTTGAAAACATCAAAAAAAACCTATCCTTAACGGGTTGTTAAAATTTTCGAACTAGCTTCGCTCACTCTAGCATTTATCTTTCTCATGGTTGACAGGGATATCCAGTATAAGTCGATAATGTAACTCCTATTTCTACTTGAAAACGTCAAAAAAGTACCAAACCTGAACGAAGCGGGCTGTTAAAATTTTCGAGCTCGCTTCGCTCGCTCTAGCATTAATCATTCTCATGGTTGGCAGGGATATCCTAGTGCCAATTATTTATTTATCCACAAGTGCTGCGACCAATTTAACAGCATTCTTTAATACCCCCCATGTAAAAGCGGTGTCCCTGAATACCTTAACTAATGACGAACTTAAGATGTACATAACGTCACTTTTTTATTCCCGGAGGGAATCAGCTATCTATATATGGTTAACAAAAATTTCACCAATTATCTGTGTCCCATGTCACAATGGGCGACCATTGTGACATGGGACACATAGATAACTGGTGAAATTTTGGTTCGCTCACTGCCATGAACCGGGTACAAATTCAGACTCCGTATTGCTTCTGAGAAATTTCTTATGGAAAAACCAAATAACACTAACCGACCTGAAAATCGAACCCGGAACTTCAAGGTCAGCAGTAGCGCTTGTGACCACTAGACCAAGGTGTACCTTCCTCAAAATATTCCTCGTCTCTTATGGTGATCCTCCCCCCCAAATCTTGGGCTGTGACCGCTCCTGTGACCTAGAGGTGATGTTGATTGATTTAGGAGCCCGTGCTTCAGAGCAGATCAATTATGATATATTTTTTACTTCCGCCCTACCTGTAGCCATTGCTGCCCTACCTCAAATTCGAGTCTAGCTACAGCCCTGCTGCCCGCCGTTGGCGTTTTTATATTGACATTATAAAATATATTTTACTACACACGATTTAATGCTCTAAATTGAATGACAAGTTAATTCCTGGTTTGGAGCGGTGCTGGTATAATGTGCCATGACCTTTAGGCACACAGCATCTAACGGGGCGTCCTTGCGGGATCCAAACTTGGCTACGATACCTGTCGATTAGTACTAGAACTAAGCTTGAACCTACTATTAATAAAGAAATAAACGCCATTGTATTTTAGGCATATTGCCGTCCGCGCGGCCAACTAAAATCGACTGTAAAAAAAATATTGAACCTATTGTTACGTAGATCGTAAAGTCTAGAAGCATCATGCTAACTCCGTCTCAGAAAGGGGCAGTGTGACGTAAATCGAAAAGTCTAGAAACATCACGCTAATTCCATCTAAGGACGGGGCGGTGTTAGAAACTACTGGAAATGACACGCTAACGCCATCTGTTATTGAGTAGCAAGTACTACACGAAATTGTACGTAGATGCTACTGCCATCTATTGTCGAATAGTGGGATTAAACAGTTCAATGGAAGTTACTAGAAGCTTCTACGCTGTGGCGGTGTCGAATGTTCGAGAATGTTCTGCTCGGGATATAAATAGCGGATTGTCGGGCCGACAAGCAGTTCGATTTCGGAAGCGAGCGCATACGATTCGAGTGATACAGTACAAGCTAAACAAGTGATTCCAAGTGACGTTTTGATTTGATTGCGATATTTGTGTTTAGTTAATTAAACTGTGTTGTGTGTTTTGGTAAATTGGTTTAAATTAATTTATCCCGAACCCCAGCTCGTAACACTATTTTCTAATATTTTTCTTGTTTATTTGCTGCAACAAATTAGCAACTAATTGTCCATACACATTAGCCTCTATTGGGTATACTACGCCAAATCGAATGCCAAATAATCGAATATCAATTGATCGAACACTATAAATCGAATGTCTAAATACTCGAACGTTCATAATATCGAATGGTTACTACATCGAACATTCAATATATCGCACACTCAATACATCGAGTGTTCAAAATATCGAATGTTTGTTTGATCGAGCGGTCAACGTATCGCATATTCATTATATCCAAATATCAATTTACTGAATACTTTGAGTACGAAAAAAAAACATAAAATTTACCAATAAATCACATTGTGTAATGTGATTTATTGGTAGGTTCAAGCTGAGTCTTCGACACAGCTGGACGTGTTTGCGCGCGCGCAACAGATGTGGTATTTTACCCGCCTGACTTCGAAATCGAACCGTGCTATTGTGTGTATTCTTCTGTGTCGTAATTTGAAATCGGGTGGCTATACGTGTGACATAATTAACGCAAGGGCCTCATACACCCTAATTAGAGTTTTGAGTGAATTAAAGTATTGAGGGAAAAAAAAAACATAGCGTACACCAGCAGCGTTTTATGCATTTGAATTGGAACCCTACTACCCTGAGATAGGATTGAATTCTCTCTGGCTTAATCGGCAGACTTGCGTCCATTCAGTTACGTTACTTTGTATAAAGCAAGCACCGAGTGTCATTGGAGTGGTCCAGACCGCAATAGAGCCTGCCTGCCAGAAGATGAGTGACCCCTGATGAACCCGGTGAGCCCGTTCCTAATATTTCAGGGATTTTTGTTTACTAAACTGCGTAAGACCGGCTTCGTTTTGCCGCGCGCGGGATCCATACATCGTCATCACACGAGCAAGCGTAGTGTGAAGGATTGCGTGCACATTACGCTATCATTTTGGAACAGAATACGATACCTATTATGACGCCACAACTAAAGATGTTATCATTTTAACACAGTAACGAATTTTTTAAGTGCTAATAGCTTGCTAAGTGGCCCACAACCACTCCGATTTCAATCGGATACACGTGAGGCGAAACGTCCAAAAAAAAAGTGTACCCGATCCAGCCCCTAAGTTTTAAGTGAATGCTCATCTTGTCATACAGATAAACAAAAGAAACCAAAAAAGAAAAAAAAAAGGTCAAACCCATAAATTGAGCGTCCGACTTGCACGTGTCTTTGACTTGCCCCACAAACAAAAGCATTTACAATGGTTATAATTCTACCCATCTTGCACTTCTAAATAATATACAGGAATTTCTCCCCAACAGCATTCTTTCCCAGGAACAAAGGATTACAAAATACATAACTGCGCAATTTAACGAAACATTCTGGGCTGGCGAAGATATAATTATCGCCGCGTCCGAATTCTATCTCGTGAACGTGCATGTGCACATAAACAATAGAAACATACAGGTATATTCACTGACCGGCGAACCAGCTCCCGCTAACATACACATCCTCTTCATGAACCGGCACTATGATAGCTGGGTCCTGACAAACGACAAACAATGCACTAACAACCGGCTAATCCTAACGCAAGGTCTAACCAGCGTCAAAGCACAACAACATACCAACCCGTTTAGTAACAGGTACAACACACGAGAAGAGCAAGAAAAACCCACAAAACCCCAGCTACAAACGGGGCTGCTCGTAAAAAGCCAAGTAGGTAACTCATTAACACCATGCGAACAACAAGAATCAACACCACTTACACCGCTATCAGATGTAATCGGGGACGACACGGGATACAGAATACTGAGAAACCTCACCTCTACCGCAATTAAGTACACTTGCACAGACCTGCGCATAGCAACTTGGAACGTTCGCGGCGCCTCGAAACCAGGAAAAAGAAATCAAATTGACGCCGAACTGTCACGCAGTGGCATTCACATAGCTAACCTAGAAGAAACAGGAATGAACGCAGGAACATTCAGCTCCGCACACTACGACTGGTACCTCTCAGGAACTGCGGATAACGCACACCGGGGTCTTGGAAATTTTATTAAGAAAAAATTCATCATCACGCCACAGGCAGTAGAAAAACTTTTTCAGTTCATTAAAGGTGAATGGGTCACCAGTCGCATCTCCGACAGTAAAATAATCTGGGGACTACTAAAATCAAACTTAATTTTAAATAAAAACAAGAATAAAACACTAAAGTAACACAAAGTTGGCAAGAAAACAACAAAGGAAGACAATTATTTCGACTACAAACAATGCAGCTATGCCGCTCTCAACAGAGCAGCCAATACAAAATATCAAGATTGCATCACAAAAAAAAAAACTAGCAAATATGGGAATCTCCCCAACAAATGAAAACACCGAAATATCCTGGAATACCATAACGGACGTACTAAAAGCCGCTGCTCAGGAAACTTTGAGGCTTCAGCCAATTTACTAAAGGGACCATCGAATAGCCCTCGCTAACGTACAAAAGGCCAAATTCCTACAAAGCAGGCAACAGACATATTCCCCAATAGACATATTCGCGTCAAAGAATATCAGACAACACTTCAAAAGGTTACATGTCTGGAGGAACAAAAAAACCTACAGAGACCACTTCTCCGGACTGGGTAAAACGCACCCTGCGAAACGTATCCAATGCTCTATTCATTCTACAGAAAAACAAACAGCAAACAAAACGCCGAAAAAAAATCGCGTTCATACCGATGTCCAAATGGGAGAAAATACTAAAAAAACTCCGAGGGCCGTCACATACCAACGATAAACATTACAAAAACGATAATAGAAGCACAAGGCGAAGAACCGACGGTGGCCGAAATAATAGGAATCATCAATAAAATGCCAAACGGGACGGCCCCCGGAACGGATCAAGTAGTAATCGAGCTTTACAGAGCGATGCCCCAAACATTACAGGAAGCCGTAACTAAACACATAATTAAAGCCTGGTTAGAGAACACAGTGCCGGACACGTCGCTCGAGACCGAACAGGAACCAATTCCAAAAAAAAAAAATCCTAAACATATGAACGAGTATCGTCGCATAACGATTTGCAACACGGGCTATAGAATTTACGCTACTTACTTAAAAAGCTTGACGACATAATAGCGGAACTAGGCAGTTACCAAGCGGCTTTCTTAAACAATAGATCAACAGATGACCACATTTTTACGCTCAAAAGGGTTCTTTCTAGACAAGGAATGGCGTGCAGGTAAACGAACGTACCTTCTCGCCCTCGACATAGAAAAAGCATTTGACAACATTGACCTTAAGGCATTAAGAGACATTATTACAACGAACCAACAAATCGATGACCCACAGGATAATCACGGCATGCTTGAATGAAAGAACATGCATCAAATGGTGCGGCCAGCAAAGCAACTGGATTATCAAAAGAAAGGGAGTTCAACAAGGTTGCCCCCTGTCCCCTCGCCTTTTTACATTGGTCATCGACGAAGTTTTGAGAACCCTCTCAGAGGAAACTCATTTAATCAAATTAGATCAGGACCACGAAATCTCTCTCCCTCTAGTATTATCATTTGCGGACGACCTTATTCTCACTACAGATGAGCTAGAAGGACTAGAATGCATCTTATACCACACAAAACCATTACTTAAGAGTGTAGGCCTTCAAATAAACGAAACAAAAATTGTAATTAGGGACCCCATAAAACACAGAAAGCGACCCACGTGACCCTCAACGGAATAAATATACCAACAGCGGTTGAAATCAAATACCTAGGCGCTTACATAACGTCCGCATTAAGCAGAAAAAACTCAATTAGAAAACGATGCCAGCAGGCCACGAGAAACGCTAAATCTCTACTACCATTCATATTGAACTCAAAAATGGACTGGAAACTAGCTACACATAAGTATCGAATGATTATCGTACCTTGTATGATATATGGCTTAAAAGTGTCAGCACTCACAAAGGTGAACCGTTCAAGACCGAGAAGATAGGAAAGAGTTATCATGAGAGACTTGATCAACCACGCTAGGAACAAACCGAGACAGAAGAAAATGCATCAAATCTTAGACGATAAAACCATAACAAAACGCATCAAGAACCACAGGATGTGCTACCTGGCACACATTTTCAGACGCTCTGAACCACACCTGTTACAAGCAGCTATGCAGTATAGGGCCAAATCTAAGAAGGTCGGACGACCTATCTACACATGGAATGACAACCTAAAACAGGACATGAAATACTTCGACAAAGAAATGCAGTTTTGGAGGGACATGGCTGGAGACAGAAATAAGATCAAGAAAGCGGCTAGTGATATCTACAAAAACCAGAAACTGATAGCAGCGAGAACTCAGAAGAAGACCAAGAAAACAACAACACGGAACATAGCGAAGCATTGACATAGAAAAGAGCCAAGCAAACTGTTAACTCCACCAAAAGATGCATCGGTGGAGCTCAACCTGGATCAACATGCCGGCGACGACGTGAAAAGATGCCCTCCTATAAACAAATATCACCCTTCTCTCCACTAGTCCAATGCTTACTTAAGGCTGCATAGTCGGTAGGCTCGTTATCCTTTCCTATCCTAAGGGCACGTCTTCCCTACCATTACAGCGCCCCCCGGTCTACTTCTTGATATGCAATGGCCTATGTAGCACCATGAATCATGAGGCTTCAAAGGCTAGTGCAAATCTTGGGGTTCATTCGATTAATCGAGTCTGGTCAAACCACGCTGGGATCGGTGCAATTCATTTCATTTCATTTCATTGTGTAATGTGATTTATTGGTAAATTTTAATTTTTATCTTTTATAGGTACATTTAAAAATTTGTGTGAATTGTAATTGCACGGAGAAACTATTAAATCATTAAATCCATGTTGTTTCTATTATTTATTATTTTTACAGACCATCAGATTTTCATCCATCTTGCCACTTTTTTGTGGAGTAGGTCTTCCCAATACCGCGATTCTTTTTTCAATCCTCCTATTTGAAATAGTTTGCCTCTTCCCTAAAATATCTATGGTAGTATAAAGACCCCATTTGTACTTAACATACAACGTGTTCCTTCTTCACTGCCGATCGCCTCCATGAGGATACCTCCACCGTATGCGTCACCGTGTCCTCCGGGCGATCCACGACCCCGGCGTCTCCTCCCGCCTAATCCCTGAACAGGAACCTCCCTAAGCAGCCATGACCGCTGAGGACATGCGTTAGGCGGAAGGTAAGGATGCCGTGGCGCCTCTCTAGCCACACCTCAAAGAGGAATCTTACCGCCAAAACTGTGGCGTCCCCAGCACTGGGTTGCGACAATCGTACCCGCTATGTCCCACGAGATCCCTGTGTAATAATTTCCGAACACCAGCGGGCGAATTTGCGGGTACAGCTAGTAAACGATGGCAATAAAAAAGTAAAATGTGAATTATTGGTAAATTTTACGTTTTTTTTTTTTGTATAGTATTCAGTAAATTGATATTTGGATATAATCGAGCGGTCAACGCATCGCATATTCATTAGAATATGCGATGCGTTGACCGCTCGATCAAACAAACATTCGGTATTTTATTTTGAACACTCGATGTATTGAGTGTGCGATATATTGAATGTTCGATGTAGTAACCATTCGATATTATGAACGTTCGAGTATTTAGACATTCGATTTATAGTGTTCGATCAATTGATATTCGATTATTTGGCATTCGATTTGGCGTAGTACACCCGCCTCTATTAATTTGATTTTATGGTGAGATATGTACCTACACTTAACCTGAAAACTAAATATAGCATAACTTTTTGTATATTTAAGTTTTGATGATATTTATTTTTGTAACAAATACAACAAATTAAGACCTTTCTTTTGATGTACATATGCTTATCTGCATTATTTAGTTTCTGTGTAATCACGGGCGATCACTACGGCGAGTGGCGGTTCTAGCGGCCAACTGTTTTTGGTCGTAGCGTCTTAGTTTTTTTTGTAACAAATGCAGGAAAAGAGGTCTGTTTTGTAACAAATTACAACTAATTCCTGGCAAAATTTCATCAAATTTTAAGAGTTGGCCGCGCGGTGGAAACGGACATCTATTCACATGACAATGAAAATGAAATAACACGCTAAAATTGAGATTTTATTTAAAAAGAAAAACGTGACATAACATCCTTCGTGTATTCCTTTTCGGTGTTATGATAGATTTTTTCCATTAACAGTGATGTGTCAGTTTTACATTTCTTATTTATCTTATCTTATACCTTTAAACAAGCTATTCTTGTTTAAATATATATATATATATAATCTGAATCTCGGAAACGGCTCCAACGATTTTCATGAAATTTTGTATACAAGGGGTTTCGGGGGCGATAAATCGATCTAGCTAGGATTCATTTTTATAAAATGTCGTTTTATTCGTGTTTTCAATGACCAACGTTATCGATAATCAACTTGAACATAAACTTATTATTTTAAACACAATTTACTAAAAAATACCGAGCAAAGCTCGGTCAACCAGATATTGAAATCTAAATAGTGTAAAAATCTTTCTTAGACGTTTACGGCTCCCATTACAACCCGTCTCCTCAAACTATAGGTAATAAAATTACGTAGATTAGGCACCTGAAAAATAATAAATATAAATTATACCTTTTTTTACTGTGGTATGCGATAGCAACATTAACAAAAAAAAAAAATACTTGCCTGTTTCTTTATAATGTTGAACTTTTTGTCTAATTGCACACTGATCAAAATCGTCTAATTCTTTCTTCCGCCAACTGTTTTGGTATTTCTCCAGGTGTAGAAAAATCCTTAATTTTTTTCACCTTCATTAACAATTTCTCTAATTGTACTGTGAGATTTAACTTGAAAAGAATATAAACATAATCATATTAATTCCATGTAGGTACAATTTTCAATTTCAAGTACTTATCAAACATCAAGAGTCAACGTACACGCGATTTGTCAAACTAGAAAATATAACCTAAATAGTCTATAAGTAAATAAAACAATAAAATGGCTTGAACTTAATGGTACCGATAAAACTTAGTATTAGAAAGGAAAAACAATGACTGGCATTGACTAAAAGATACATTTCTTAGATAAATACCTGTCGTGTCGGCAGTTCATTCGAAAACATTGTCAATCGGAGACAAAATTTATTCCGCTTCAGATTCTGCCAAATTTCTTACGAAAACTTGGTATATCACAGCTCACACCACTACTCCTTAATGTTTTATTCATTTTTTATATGTACAAAAGCATTAATAATTGAGAGTTTATTAGAAATAAGTAAAATACAACTGGGAACTTAGCACAATGACAGATTAGCTACTTGTTGATGATAAACAAAGCAGTGCTGCCACCAAAAATATATTTTAGTTCCAATGGTTACCACGACAGACTCTTTTTTGCCAAGCTATAGATGGGATACCAGCCTTGCCCTTGCGATTTGAGATATAACTCCATAGGTATTTAATGTTTGTCTTTATGTTATCATCTGTTGACTTAATGTAGGTATTATAATGCTCCTTTGATGCACCATCAAATCTACGCCTATATAAAGAGAATTGTTCATAAAAATGTTGCCGTAGGACTTCCATTTCACCCAGGCTCTGTATTTGTGTCTAAATGTTTGAATTAATGACTTTGAGAACCACACAGGAAATTTGGATGAACGCGGTTTGGACTTACGAGTGTGTTTTATTATAACTCCAAAGATAATGTCGTAAAATCGGTTCACACTCTCCTCGGCTGATAACACACAAAAGTTCATGCCAATCAATTTTGATTAATTCCTCATTAATTAAATCGTAATTAGCCTTATAAAATTAAATTTATTTATTTTAGCATTTCTAATTGGTTGTAGAGGTGAATCATATGAAATAGTCGTACAAAAAGGGGGATGGTTATTATCAAGCGGTACTAATAAACATGGTGGTGCAGAAGCAGAACAGTAGTTAGGGGCCGTTCAAGTATTACGTAAGCACTATAGGGGGGCGGGGGGGTCTTTGCTTTGCTTATTTTTGATGACATGGGGGATGGGGGGTCTAGATGGTGATTACGTAAGCAGTAGTCATTTAGTTTTTTACACATATAGCAATCTACACATTGTCTATGTTTGTAACCGAAACGCATTTTCGGGGATTCCCACAAATAATTTATACGTTTAGGTACTGGCTTAGAACCGAGTACCGGAATTACCGCGCTATCCACTTGTCCAAATTTCTTCCGTCAATATATTGTTTCGTTTCGGTACAATTGACGATTTGATGTATTTTAAATGAATTTTGTGCGCGTCCTCTATCTTAAATCTATTTTCTTATTTCTGGAATCATAACTGCTGTCCATGAATCAATAAAAAAAAACAGAATAGGTACATTAAAAGAAAAATGCATATACCAATGTTTACGTAAGCACGGGGGGAGGGGGTAAGAGCTTTGCTTACTATTGCTGACAAGGGGGATGGGGGAGTAAATAATTGTAATAAATCTGCTTACGTAATACTTGAACGGCCCCTTATTACTTATAAGTAAGTCTAGAATACGTCTTCTAAAGTTCCTAATAGAATTAAATTGGTGGGCATTAAGTAGAGCGATAAAATTGTTCATATGCCTAATAGTAGGTGAACCACACCCGCTATCACAGGTAAGTTAACCGTTGATTTCGAAATTTGGTGTAGGATGCCACGCAATATCGGGTAGATTGTAGTCACCGAACAGGTAATAATTAGTAAAATCAAATTCCTCTATTAAATGCTGTACTACTTCAAAGCGTGAAAGATAAATGTCTTCAGAGGAATTAGGGGGAATATAGACTACAGAAATGAGAAATTTACTATTTCCTGAACCAGGAACCTGAATGAAAACACTTTCAACAAGAGAATGTGTGGGAGGCTCTAGCGCTATATTCGTGCACCGTAGGGTTTTCAACACCGCAATAAGAACTCCACCGCCATCTTTCTTAATCGTGTTTTCCCGGTCCCGGTCACATCTAAAGACTGTGTACCTGTCATCAATTATTTCGCTATCGAATATTTGGGGTGTTAACCACGTTTCTGTAAGAATTATTATATCATAACAATGCGATAGTATTTTTATAAATAAAGTGTTTAGTTTGGTTCGAAGCCCCCTGCAATTTTGGTAGTAAATGATAACGATAAATGATAAATGATAAATGACTTTATTTTTGCAAGTAGGTTTGTACAAACACTTTTACACGTCAATCATATTTTTTAAAACTAGATGAGGTCGGCGTTTCCTATCTGACTACTCTGAGAAGAAAGGCCGAAACAAACTCAGAGGTCACAGTCTCTTTTAAAGTCCAGACATAATTTGGTTAGATCATGTGAAGACCATGTGGATTGGTGTCTGAAGTGGTCTTTTAAGGAAAGAACCACACAGATTGAGTGGACCTGTCCAATCAGTGCACGTATTTGTCAGTAATCATGCAACTCAACTCAGAACTTAAGGAGGTCAATGATTCGACGAACAATACCAAAGAAGGGACATTTGTGTAGGTCGCATAAATTACTCAAAATGCCAGACTGTGATAAAAAATAAATGAGAAGAAAAGGAACCTAGAAAAAAAAAAAACACCCACTTAATATTCACATTTACAATAATTAAAACAATATAATACTTTAAAAGTAAATATTAATGTCATTGTATAGGTAAAATTCATCAATGTCAATGTGTATATAAAATCAGGAGATAGTCGCTGTCTGATAATTTGAGGATCATGTACATGGAGGTGTTTGAAATGGTCTTTTGAGGAAAGAACCATACAGGTTGAGTGGACCTGTCCAGTCAATGCACGCATTTGTCAGTAATCTTTCAGCTCAACTCAGAACATAAGGAGAACAACGATTCGACGAACATTACCAAAGAAAGGACATTTTGGTAGGCCGCATTAAGTACTCAAACTGCCAGATTATCATTAAAATGAAATGAGTAAGTATAAAAAAAAACAAACATCTACATAGTCCTCACATTCAAAATTATTAAAATAATAATAATAGTATACTCCTCAGAGTATATATTCATGTCATAGCTAAGCAATAATCAAAATGTCAAAGTATATATTCCCAATAAATAATTAATAAAAAAAGGAAAGTAATTAATAATAAAAAAATAAAAAATATAATTCAGTACAATAATATTTTAAAAATAAAAATTGGGGCAGCTTAATCCCAAGCTTTTTTGTCCTCAATATAATCTTTAACAGTGTAAAAGGCTTTCTGGCACAACTTACGTTTAATGAATGATTTAAATTTATTGAGACTTAGATCTTGAACATGGCTTGGAAGTTTATTATAAAAGCGTATACCATCTGAATGAGCCACTTATTTTCTTGAGCCTTGTTGAAGGTACAACAAATTTGTGTTTGTTCCTAGTATTTATACTATGGATATCACTGTATTTTTTAAACAATTTAATATTCTTATGGGCATATAAAAGATTTTCAAAAATATACTGTGAAGGCACAGTCATTACATTAATTTCTTTAAATTTCTCTCTGAGTGTGTGTCTCGGGCTTAATTTATAAATTGATCGAATAGCCCTTTTTTGCAAGACAAAGATAGTCTGAATGTCGGCGGCATTTCCCCACAACAGAATACCGTACGACATTACACTATGAAAATAGGCAAAGTACACTAAACGGGCTGTCTCTATGTCAGTTAAATTCCGAATTTTTCTAACAGCATAGGCAGCGGAGCTTAGCTTTTTCGACAATTTATCAATATGTGGGCCCCACTGAAGCTTGGCATCCAAAGTTAAGCCCAAGAATACAGTGCTATCTTCAGGATTCAATGAGGATCAATTCGACAAAAGGATATAGCAATTTTGAATACTACATCGAATACAATATAAATATCTGAGTTCATTTCTTTTTGAATCACTCAAATCCATCGAGAAATTACGAAGTTATTAAACTTTAAAAAAAGGGAGTTTTAAAACGCACGCCGCGCGCGCGAAACTGCTGATGACGTCACGAGGCTCGATCGCCCGCCACGCGCCGCACTGCTTTGTTATGATTTGTGGAGTTTAATGATTTAATCGTTGTTTCTTGTTTATTTATGTTTTATAGATATTGGTAGATAGGAAACATGGAAGTCGGATTTACCCAAAGCCCAGTCGGACAATCTC
This sequence comes from Aporophyla lueneburgensis, assembly GCA_932294355.1. Classification (NCBI taxonomy): domain Eukaryota; kingdom Metazoa; phylum Arthropoda; class Insecta; order Lepidoptera; family Noctuidae; genus Aporophyla; species Aporophyla lueneburgensis. The sequence continues at coordinate 11,329,685 of OW028744.1, forward strand.
GCGAAGATTGATTCGTTTATGGTTGAAAAGTAAAAAAAAAAAACAATTTATCCCAGTGCACAGGTAGGTACTACGTTTTAGAATGTTTTGATTTGGCAGGTAGGTACCTTTTTCGTGTTTCTACAATGTGTAGGCACCTCTCTACCTATTTTAAATATTATTTCTTACTAGCTTCTGTCCGCGACTTCGTCCGCGTAAAATTTCCTGCTCCCCCAACCCATCCCGTCGCATCGAATCGCCTGCCCGTGCGAGGTCTTTGTATGCATGACGTTTTTCTTTGTGCTCGGCTCCTAAGGGTCTTTGCGTGACCTTATATAATATAGTCTATAGCCAATGGGCTATGCAACACTAAACGTACTACTCTTCAGCTTTTACTTGGGTGTGCTACGCAATGAATTTTTTGAAAGACCAAGGCGCGCGCAATGGACGTGTTTTATATGGAATTTTTCACATTTTCTTCGAAAAATAAAAAAAAAATATTACCCACGTGTTGAAATTTATATGTGAGGGGGTTACAAAGGGGGTCGAAAATTTCATTATTTTTGCGATAGGAAACACCATTTTCGAGATATAAGCAAAAGAAAAGGAAAAAATACAGTACTGTTTTTGCACATGAAGGCGAGGCACGTGAAGGCAAGGCGCGAGGCGCGCGCAATGGACGTGTTTTATATGGAATTTTCACATTTTCTTCGAAAAATAAAAATAAAATATTACCCACGTGTTGAGATTTACATGTGAGAGGGTTACACAGGGGGTCGAAAATTTCATTATTTTTGCGATAGGAAACGCCATTTTCGAGATATGAGCAAAAGAAAAGGAAAACAAAAATACAAAATACTGATTAAAGCACGTGAAGGCGAGGCGTTCGTTGGTGTGAATTTTAGTTCATAACTGCTAGTTTTAATCCACACCTTTTTTATCGCGATTAAAAATAGATTTAGTTAAAATAAATTATTATAGTCAAAATTTTTGAAATGCAGTTTAAAGTACTTTTAGTTAAGGGGACATGGGGCGTCGCTCGTCATGAAAGTACACCACTTCTTTCTATTTTTTGGGTATTTTGGGACACAAAATAACAATTTGTCCGGTGTAGCAACACTTGTATTTTCGCATCGTGGCACGATACAATATTTTATGAAGACATTATTCGTTTAAATGTTCTGCGAGTCACGTAACTAAAGGCAGAAAGAACGTGCGTGGCGGTGCCGCGGACGCGAACGTGGAAAATGACGTCATCAACAAATTATGCGTATTGGCGGGCGTTTTTGAAAATGCAAAATTAAAACCGCTCTAACTTCGTCATTTTTGGTCCAATTTTAATAATTCTTTCACTGAAATAATTGGTTTAGGTATGACTGTAATTCTACATATTTAACTAAAATCGTCGCTGATCCTCATTCTTCGTTATCTATCACGAGGAAACACAAAAATAAAAAGTATCATTTCGGTAGTAAAATACCAATTGTACTTTTTACTGATATATGATGAGACTAAAGTGTAGATCACATGTATTGTATAGAAGAAAAATTACCACATGATCGTTTAACAACAGACTTGACTGCATACAATATAGTTTAAGTGTACCACAGACATAAAAGTAACGTACTAAAATATGTATGTTTTATGTCTAACTATAAGTGCTATTCGAATTAGAACGTATAGATGTCGGCATTTAGTTTTCGAGTTATTTGCGTTTTTATACAATGGGGTGAAAATATGGCATTTTGTAATTTTTACTGATTATTGTTCTACAACAAATTAGATACAATTAAAATCTACAGACAACATTTTCTAAGCACATTTTTGGAAATGTTTAGTAAAAGTTACCAGGATGTCGGTAGGTCTTATAAAATGTCGATATTTTCATAATTATGTTGAGTTTTTGAATTTTAATACTATTCGTATATTGGCAGTACAGTATCGGTTATGTTAAAGTGGAGTCATTTTAATAGGTAACATTTGACAATTCATCAAAATTCAACAACGTGACCTTGTAACGGCGGGCATAAAATAATATATTTTTCGTTTTGGTAGAACTGCACAATTGCTTAACTTTTTTCAATTACGATTACATATTTAATGTAAGAATGACCGATACGAGTAATTTTACGATTTGCACAAATACGAACTGACAGACGTCAAATGTTACCTATTAAAATGCCTCCACTATAATGATACATTGATGCATAGAGTCTGGCACACGAAAGTTGATCCTGAAAAACAGCGGTAAATTTAAAAAATCCAAGTGTGGTAACCCGGAGTGCAATAGGAATAACTAGTTTTGATATTTGTAAAAAAAAATATTATGTTCAAACAAGGTTGAAACCGATTTTTCGTGGTAGTATAGTATTCTGACGAATGAATACGGTGGATTGACATATTTTTTATACAAAGCTACCAAATCATATACTATATATTAGTAAAAGTTATTTGACAATTGAAAATTCGACCAGTGAATTACGTAAATGAGTTCTGATTAATTTAAATAGATTTCACCAGTTTTATATCAACTAGCTGTCCGCCGCAGTTTCATCCGCATTTTGGGTACTGAAAGAATTTTTTAAATCGGACTAGTAGTTCCTGAGATTAGCGCGTTCAAACAAACAAACAAACTCTTCAGCTTTATAATATTAGTATCTGTAAACTTTAGTTATTTTATTAATTATCGTATGCAATGATCGTAATTAATGAGGTTCATAGACATCAAGCTATTTAGACTATGTATGTTGATAGAAAAAAAAAATAAACGGTTAATTATTTAAATAATTTATTTTATGAATCATAATCAAAATCGGAATCTAAAAATTCCATTTCTAGTGATGCATCCGAATCACTGCTACTATCGTCACCAACATTTATAATGAACCGATCCATTTCTTCATCGGTTATTCTGTCTCTTTCTTTGTATGTATTTTCTATATGGATAACATGATCAGTATTTTTTTTCCATTCTTCTGGGGTTACACACTCAAAGGATTCCCTTATAATTCTTTCCACTTCAATAGATGGTAAATTTATATTTTTACTTGCGATTTTACGTTTTACCAGGCTCCAAGTTAGCTCTATGGCATTTAAGTCGCAGTGGTAAGGAGGTAAACGCAGTACTTCATGACCATGCTGTTCTATTAATTGATCAGCTTCATAAATTGGATCTGGTTTATGTTTCTGAACCAGACAGAGCAATTCAGCTTTCGTATAATGACTTTCAAAATCTATGTTATTTTCTCTGAGCCACTGTTGAATTTTGTTTTTCACAGTCTGTGTTGTAGGTGGTTTATTCACTTGCACTGTGTGATAGCTTGCATTATCCCTGACAATGACACTTGGCTCGTACAAATTGGGTATAAGTTTTTCCACTAACCATTTGTTAAAATTTTGTGAATTCATGTCATGGTGATAGTCTGCCATTTTTGATTTAGTGCTAAACAATAAAAGTGCATTTGGCACGAAGCCTCTTTCTGAACCAGCGTGAACAATTATGTACCTTTTGCCTGCTGATATCTTGTCTATAACACCACTTGTTGAAGGCCCCTGCCATGACTTCTTGGGTCTATAATTTTGGTGAACATATGTCTCATCTAAATAAATTATTGGTTTCCCTTCTGCACGTTTGGAAGAAATAGTTCGTAAAAATTTGTGTCTCCAAGCTACAAGGTCAAATCTTTCAATAAGTAAGGACCGTTCATTTTTGTTTTTTTTAAACTCATAACCATTATTATGTAATATGCGACGCAAAGTTTCACGGGAGCCAGTAAACTCAATAGATTCCCTCAGTTTAGTCAATAAGCAAATTCAAAGTAGCAATTCGCAAAGTAGGTACTCGTTTTTGTACTAAGTAAAATTCATTCATTATATTTCTAATAGCATTTATATCGAAGCTGTCCAAATTAGATACTGAGGGCTTATGGGGTCGTTTTTTCCCTGGTGTACAAAAAATTCCATCATTCAATCGTCCTTCCTTTTTAATTCTTTTTAAAGTTGCGACGCTAACTCCTGAAGAAGAAAACAATAAAACATAAATTACATCCCATACATTTATAATACCATAATGATATGAATTCTAGCAGTACATTACACAGTAAAAACACTGCATACACAGTTACATACCAGTGATTGACGAAATTTCTTCCAAAAACTGGTTCTGGGTTTTAATTAGCTCATTCTCTCCCAAAGCACTTAGTTTTGCAATAGTTCCTTTAACCGATGCAACTTCGGTACCTTCAATATTCAAATTGTCTGTAAACAAAACATCCATTACATAACTATGCGGATAAGATAAACATGATTTTGAAGCAAATATTATAATACTATTTAGAAGTATCAAAATTATATGTATAAACTAACCTATAAAGTCTGTTATCGCAAGTAAACATTGCTGTTTTTTTCGTTGTAATCATCTCGTTTCTTTTGTTGTTTTTCTTCAAATGAATTCATCATAGTAAACAATAACTTCCGCACGTCACTTTTTATTGTTTTGTTCATTTTAAACGTTAAAATTCGAGTTTATATAAATACAATGAAATCCTATGAATAGTCTGACAATATATAAGTCGAATGACAATCATCTGACGTTTTTAGAAAGTTGCCATATAAAAACTTACGATTAAACCCCAGGATCAACTTTCGTGTGCCAGACTTTATATTGTGTTGGGCGTTAGCCAGGAGAGTAGAACATTGTTTTTTTTTTTTTGTAACCTTAACTTTCAAACTCCTCCATTTTCTCGAAACTAGTTTTTTTCCGAATTTCTACTTTGGATATCTGTTACAAAAAAAGTATTCGGTTTTTTTTTTGTTATCAGCTTCGATCAATAATAGCACTAGATAAAGGATCAGGAACAAAAATAAGACGCTCAAGTGGCCACGTTTGCACACATGTACACATTAATATTTCTTACTACGAAATATAGAAAAACGTTTCATAATAATAACAACTTCAGTTTATTATAATCCTTAACACTCAAACGTAAAGTATAATTACGATTGCAAAATATTCATATTTAAGTCCTTTTGTCATCGGAGAAAGGTAAAGAGCAATAAAGTCCCTTAAAAATCAAGTCATTTTTATATAAGTACAAAATTATTTATTCTAAACTGAACCTTAAAAACTAAGCAATAAGGTTAAAAACAATGTGTTGACAATTTCGTGCTTACTCTATTTTGGAACAGGAGGTCTAAAAAGGCCACTTTGGTAGAATCATAATAGGAAAATATAATGAAACATATTATAATCCGTAAAATGGTCACAAACTGACAATTCATAATATTTTCTGCGTACAGTTAATTAAACACAATTCATCTATTTGACAGTTTTGTATGGAGATTCGTAAAATGGTACACATAATATGAATTGCTTTATTGAAGTTTAATGTCAAATATCAGAATCATAAGAAGTTAGTCAAGAGGAAAATTTTACAAATCATATTTGGGATTTTTTGAAAAAATATCGTAATAATGGCAAATTTAGGCCTTAAGAAAAAAATTTCCCACTCTACGTCTTCCAGTACGAAAGTGTTGTTCTAGTTCTAGTTTTGTGAATGTTACAAATTACCACAATCTTCTATTCATATTTTAGGCACTGAGTAGATCCAATTAGTACTTAAGTATCTGGATCATACCACAGGCTAATATGGGCGCACACCATATACACAACACAACATAATATGTATATACAACGATAAAATTTAAATATTGATTTAAGATGAACAAGTATTGACTTACTCTGTATTAAAAACGATCAAACTTAGGTACATGAAATAAACATAGGTACAACCTACCTTCAAGAACAGTAAGGAAGTAGTCAGTTTTAATGAAGCAGTTCTAAATGGACATTACCATCTACTCTTGTGAATGTTACAAATGACTTCAATCTTACATTCATACTAGCTTCCGCCCGCACAGTGGAACGAATGTATGGGAGCGGTTGGACGTAGACATGTCCGAAAAAAAAGAGTAAAATTATGCCAAACTAATGATGCCATCTTATTCGATTACTTAATGCCTTCATAACTTGTGGTGATGAATTTCTTCATAACTCCCATATTTCGGGAGTAATTTGAGAAAATGTGAAATTTTACTATGAAAATGAGTGTATCGAGCTCTCTCCCTCCTGATTCCGGGCTTGTTTCAAGTAGCGGTCTCTAATATCATAATGCTAATACTAAGAGCTATATTTAATACTAAGACACATAGTGCGCCAAATGTGCACTTTCTGGGATAAAGAGTGATGTTTATTTTATAACACAATTTTTTTATTTTTTGTTTATTTTGTTGATTAAAACCGTTTTTCTAAAGGTTTACCTTATTACAATAACATTTCTGAGCAGCCAATTAGAGAAGATATAAGCTAATTAGGATATATAATTAGGGACTTAAGGTTTACATATAAAACTGATGCACTAATGATTACTGATAAGAACATTGCTATTATTTAATTACTAAATGGCTCTTAATACACTAATTTAGCATGCATCATTTACTAATTATCACAATAACTAATTACCTTGCAATATTTAACAAAGGATACCTGGGATACCTGGATTTTATATAAATAGGTCACTATTAGTAACTTTAAAATCAGTGTTGATTTACACCTCGTTGTATCCAAGCTAATCTCGCAATATATTTTCCAAATTTTAATACAAATCTTGATATTCACGTTGCTTTATGCGCACGCGCACATAAAGATTTACGCGACTTTAACTATTTGTTCAGTGTTTTAAAAGATAACAGTTGTGTTCAGTTATGTGAAAGTGCTGAAACAAGTTTAAAAGACTGGTGTCGTCGATTTTGCTACCGCATTTATGCAAAATGGACACAGTCTGGAAGAAGCACAGATAAGTTTCGGAAGAAACATGAGATTTGGCTACAGGCTGCAATTCAATGGCCGGAATTACAGAATGAAAATATGGAACCTTCTACAGAAAATATAAGTGACGTCATCGAGCCCATAATTTCTCCTGCTAAATCTGATGCTTCAACTTGTACACATCCTAGTCCTCGTAAATCTTTTGAGGACCTTAGTAACCGGCAAAAAAGAAGACGCACTGAAGATAGTCTTTCATGCAGCAGTAGCAGCGCTGAAATTATGTTTTCGGCCGAAAGGGCGCTTCAAAAGGCAGGACAAAGCGATACAGCTTATGTTATGAAATACTTGACGGAGAATCCAGAAGAGGCCTCAAAAATCAAAGCCTTCATTGAAGGTAAATCAATTCAGGTACGGGAAATATCCCCTTTGAAGGCATTGGCTCTTTATGTATCGATGAACTTATCGAAATGGCGCTATAACACTCTTCGGGATTTCAACACTCAAGAAGGAGCTCTTCAATACCCGAGTTACTACATGTTGGTTAAAGAAAAAATTAAGTGCTATCCGGCCAAAGAAGATCTCACAGTTACAGAGAGCTCTGCAAAAATCAAATTACAAGCCTTGATGGATTTAACCTCAAGAAGACTTATTAGGTCGTTAGAAACCCCTGTTGATCCCAATCAACAGCTCGTATTGACCAGCAAATGGGGTTTTGACGGATCATCTAGCCAAAGCATTTATCATCAAAGGACGAGTGAAGATGAGCAAATCGATCTTGCTAGTAATTTTATGATTAGTCTTGTACCACTGCGGCTCGTCTCAAAAGGTGTAACAATTTGGGAAAACGAGCGACCATCTTCCACTTCATTTTGCCGGCCAATATTGTTTAAGTTTATAAAGGAAACCAAAGAAAATGTGCAGAGAGAGATGGCTGAAATCGAAGCAGAGATTGAAGCCTTAACTCCATCCACCATCACTGATGGAATTAGTGTCAAACACCAACTGCTGTTGACAATGATTGATGGTAAAATTCATTCCATTATATCCAATACAGCAGCTTCAGTGTGTGACATATGCAAGGCTTGTCCTAAAGAAATGAATAATTTAGAGTTAATCAAAGATAAACACGCAAACGAGGACATGTATAAATATAGCTTAAGCACCCTTCACGCTTGGATTCGCTCAATGGAATGCTTATTACACATTTCCTACAAATTAGACATAAAATCATGGCAAGTAAGGGGTGATATAGCAAAAAGGCAAGTTGATGACAGGAAGAAAAGAGTTCAAGAGGCTGTAAGAAGAGAAACGGGCTTACTTCTCGATGTTGTGAAACAAGGCAGTGGATCCACCAACAATGGCAACTCGGCAAGGAGATTTTTTGAAAACTACACTAAATCTGCTGAACTGACCGGAATAGATGCTATGCTTTTAAGAAAAATCTGTGTGATCTTGCAGTGTATTTCATCAGGAGAGAAGATCAACGTAACTAAATTCCGAGAGTTCTGCTTTGATACTGCTAAGCTTTACGTGGAGTTATACCCATGGTATTATATGCCTTCTTCACTTCATAAAATTTTAATGCATGGGCCAGACATAGTTCAGAACATGTCAATTGTGCCCATTGGTTTTCTATCCGAAGAGGCATCTGAGGCTAGAAATAAAGATTTTAGAAAATATAGAGAGGGGCATTCTCGAAAGCATAGCAGTATCTCATGCAATGAAGATATTATGCACAATCTTTTACTGTCTTCTGATCCACTTGTTACAAGTATCCGTCCAAAAGGAAATAAGTTTGTAAAAAAATCTTCTTTTAAGGAATTTTATGAGCTTACGGATTCTGAGAAAAGTGATATCGAATTTGTTAACATAAATGATTTAGCGGACATCGATTCTGAATTTGAATTAATTGATGATGATGATGATGATGACGAAGATAATTAAATGATGTTATTGTTTTAAAATGTGTAACTTAGTAAATTAGAGCTTACATCTTAATTATTTATTGTACTTTTAATGAAACTAGGTAATTTATTATCAACTTACTTAAAAGTCATACTCTCATCAGTTCTTGTGAATATTTTTGTTAATATATATTTCTGTATATATATAATATATTTATAGACCTCTTAATAAGTCTGTCTGCGGTTTAAAGTAAATACAAATGGGGAAAAAACGTTTTTTTTTTAAATTTTCATTTCCTTTTATCCCAGAAAGTGCACATTTGGCGCACTATGTGTCTTAGTATTAAATATAGCTCTTAGTAATAGCATTACGATATTAGAGACCGCTACTTGAAACAAGCCCGGAATCAGGAGGGAGAGAGCTCGATACACTCATTTTCATAGTAAAATTTCACATTTTCTCAAATTACTCCCGAAATATGGGAGTTATGAAGAAATTCATCACCACAATTTATGAAGGCATTAAGTAATCGAATAAGATGGCATCATTAGTTTGTCATAATTTTACTCTTATTTTTCGGACATGTCTACGTCCAACCGCTCCCATACATTCGTTCCACTGTGGCCCGGGTCAAATTTTCACTCCCTTTCCCGTCGCATCGAATTGCCTGCCAGTTTTAGTCCATTATTCGTTTACTGCTCCACTCCTTTTGATCGTAGCGTGATGTTATATAGCCTTCCTCAATAAATGGGCTACCCAACACAAAAATAATTTTTCAATTCCGACCAGTAGTTTCTGAGATTAGCGCGTTCAATCAAACAAACAAACTCTTCAGCTTTATAATATTATAAGTATAGATTTCAGGCACTGAGTAGATCCGCTTAGTACTAAAGCATCTGGATCATACCATAGGTTACCAAGGGCGTACACTATATGAAACACCAAGTTAGTGTATAAAACAGTGTGATAGCTGTAGATTACCAGTAACTCATTACATTTCAGTGCCCAGTTCAAAAAAATACTTATTCAAAAGTACACACTATTCACACCTAGCTTATTTTTGTGATTTGCACCCGGTAAGTAATAAACATTTCCAGAGGAAATATGTAGGTATATTTAATTTCCACATCATACAGCCCGCTCACAGACAGACATATGAACGGACCAATGGACAGCGGAGGCTTAGTTATAGGGTCCCGTCCGTCCTGGTTACTCTTTGGTTACGGAACCCTAATAAAAATCTACAACCTACGTGGGACATAGGCCTTATATTACTTTACTTTCAATCCAATTTCATTAGGTAGTGTGTACCTATAAAATAGGACACACATTTTACCTTTATACCTATTATTTGAATAAAACAATACACAAAGTTAAAATATTTTAATAAATTTACAATTCTCATGTACTGTATAAAAATCTAGCAATAATCAAATAATGAAACTAACATAAACACTATAGTACATCAGATTATTTTTCTATGAACATTTTATGTGTTGATGGTAGTCACGGAGCTGCGGAGAGGCAAACGATGACTGCTTTGAACATCTTCACCAAGCTAAAAAAGAAAATGTGTGGTTTTTAAGAAAGTCAAATCATCAGTCAATAATTAACATACCTGTGAAATAAAATGAAATTGAAAATAATAATATCATTGTTTAAGACAACCTAAGACTAACAGTGATGACAGGTTGACAACAATAGTAGACTTGGAGTCCAATAGCTCTTTGTGTTTAGTTAGTGTTTAGTTAAATCAGTCTTTCCCAACGTGGGCGATAACGCCCCCTTGTGGGCGCTGCAGGTCTAAAGGGGGGCGGTAATAGACCCAGAAAAAAAAGGGGGCATTGTGTAGGGCTTTGGGGTCGATTTATAATTTCATCTACCTAGCTAGGAAGACTCTTAGACACCGACTGAGCTCTCGACTCTCGACTACATCTTGTGAACATCAACTAATATTAATTAAGATATAGCTCAAACTCGGTTCGATATAAAAGACCGCGGGCAATCATGTTTTAACAAGTTTTTGTTAAATAATCCGAATTGTACATTCCTATACCAATCGGCTGGTTCTATAATACTTGTTCTTGCTTGTCGAGCACGATTGGGCGTCGAATGAGATAAACAGGGGTAATTGCGGAACTTTTTATCGGTAGGAATTGGTTTAATATTCATAGTTAAACAACATTCATTGCGTTATTTACGTTGCTGAGCCACAATTTATTCGAACAAATGACGCAATGGTTTAGAAATAATCTTCAATCCCATTCAGATTCTGATAAATTGTGCGTTTCGCAATTAGGGTGCAGTTTATGCACGTTTGTCTTATTCCTGTTGGTGCGTGCTGCTTGTGCAATCCTATATAAACGACGTAAATTTATTTTATTTTCATTTGTGGTTTCGCGCATAATAGATAAGCAGTACTTGATTTCAACACTTACGTATTTTTTAAAACAAAACAATGTCGGAAGTAAAAAAGAAGAGACGGCAATACTCTGCGGAATATATTAAATTCGGATTTATTGAAAATCCCACAAACCCGTCGTCGCCTTTGTGTCTTCTATGTCTAAAAACATTTTCGAACGAAGCAATGAAGCCTTCAAGACTGCAAGATCATTTGAATAAAATGCATCCAGATAAGACAGAAAAGAATGTAGCATATTTTCAAGACCTAGAGAAGAAGCATAATACTCAGCCAAGTGTATCAAAACTATTTTCGGCGGCTGCTAAGCAAGATGACGACGGACTTCGAGCTTCGTACAATATCTCTTTGTTAATTGCTCAAAAAGGCAAACCACACAACATCGGAGAAGAGTTAATTTTGCCAGCAATAAAGGAAGTAATAACTACTGTGCTTCATAAACCGGCCGCAGATATTATCCGAAAAACTCCTTTGAGTAATAATTCTGTGCAAAGACGAATTGATGAAATGGCTGAAAACATTGAAGAATCATTGTGCAATCATCTGAGGACTAGTCAATTCTCAATTCAGCTCGATGAGTCCACTTTACCAACTAATGAAGCGTTGTTGCTATCTACGTAAGGTTTATTAAAGATGAGAAAATACGTGAAGAACTATTGTTTGCCAGAAATTTGGAGACAGATACAAAAGGCGAAACCATATTCAATACATTGGAAAAGTTTTGTGAAGAGAAAGAGATTCCTTTGAAAAATATTATATCAGTTGCTACGGATGGCGCTCCGGCTATGACAGGGCGCCATAAAGGCTTCATAGCATACTTAAAGAATAAAATTCCAGATGTCCTTGCTATACATTGCGTTATTCATAGACAACATTTGGTTGCTAGAAACTTAAGTGAACGACTATTTCAATCACTGCAATATGTCATCAAAGCAGTCAATAAAATCCGTAGCAGCTCTTTGAGTGATAGATTATTTCATCAGCTTTGTGTTACTAATGACGAAGATTTCAACCGTTTGTTGCTTCATACTGAAGTTCGTTGGCTGTCAAGAGGCAATTGTCTGATTCGATTTTACAACCTGTTTGACTCTATGATAGAGTTCTTGGAAACTAAAGATACAGAACTGCGCAACAAGCTCATAACATCAAAAAATGATATAGTTTACATGACAGACCTGTATAAAATGTTCAACGACATGAACCTCCAACTGCAAGGCGATGAACTAAACTTAATTAAAACAAAAAATGTGGTTGCTGCTTTCGCAGCCAAACTGCTTCTACACAAAAAGAATATGGGCAGACGTGAGTTTCACAATTTTCCGAATTTATCAGTATACTGCAGTAACGACGACTTGTTTGCCTACTGCCAACATTTGGAAAACCTCCACATTGACTTCACCGAACGATACCAGGACATTTTAAACTTGGAAATACCAGACTGGGTGTTGGATCCGTTTTCAAATGTCAACACAGCAATGTCACCTCAGCTGGAAGAAGAACTTATAGAATTGACAACAAACGAAGAAATAAAAATCAAGTTCAAAAATGGATATCAAGAATTTTGGCTACAAAAACCGATCCCGCAATTGTACCCTTTTTTTTTTTTTTTCAGGATGGGAAATCATCAAATGACTTCTCCCGCTCCGGGCGGAGCGGGAGGGCGTGTCAGACTTTTACTGACTAAAACCCACCCGTGTTCCATCAGTTGCCCATGTGCCAGGGTCACGGTATCTCTTTCGACAATCACGCGACCCCGGCAGGCATCGGTCCTAGTAGAACCCTACACTGCTGCTGACATCTCTTTGAGGCGCGCCGTCGACCCGAGCGTGGTCCTTACCGGGCGGCGAGCTACCCATTGCTCGCCACCCGCAAGCTCGCGCCTACGGTGGCCGGGAGTCCGCAATCGACTCCCGACGCCCGGGGCGTCTCCTCCTGCAGCGGCTAGGGACGTGAGGGCGCAGAGACTGCCATTCTCTCACGCGCCCCGCCTCCTCCTTTGCGAGCATTACTGCTTCGCAGAAGGAGGTGACGGCTTCCCATTCCCTCTCGCTCCGTACCATGGCTCGCACCAGGGCCGGACGCGAGAGGTCGCCGCCGCCGATCGCCTCCACGAGGACACGGCGGTGCTCCGCCCAGGCAGGGCACACCTCCACCGTATGCTCCACCGTGTCCTCCAGACGATCCTCGCAATGGAAACACCCGAACGTATCCTCCCGCTTTATTCTGAACAGGAAGCAATTGTACCCTGGATTGTGGTCAATTGTTCAACGATTTTTGATAGCATTCCCATCGTCATATTTGTGTGAACGTGCTTACTAAAAAGAGAAATCGTTTGCGTGTTACCGAACGTGGCGACTTGCGGCTGTTTTTGAGTAAATTGGAACCTGATATCAACAAACTTATTGAACAGCATCAGATTCAACCTTCACATTAGTTTTTATATAAGAATTGATAATGTTTGTTTTATTTTCAATAAAAGATACTCTATCCGAATACTATAAATTTGTGTTTCAATAATCAGTTATAAGTACTTAGCGGTTTTTAAGTATGTTTAAAAAGGGGGGGCGTTAAAAAATAATTTATTCTTAAAGTGGGCAGTAGACAAAAAAAGGTTGGGAACCCCTGCCCTAGATGGTGGCCGCAAATGCGATTGCTGAACATTATGTCTTGTGTATCGGGTTCAATCGGCAATCCCCGAGTGTAATATCATTAATTTTTAAACTGAATAAGTTTTCATTATGTTGTTATGATGGCACTCTTAGATAAAAGGTTATTCCAGCGAAATAATCTGCAATCTACTAAATACAGTGAAAGTAAAAGTCTGTGTGCCTATCAAGTCTTGAAATCTTGGCTGATGAGAATTTCCGGGATCTCGTGTTTGTGGATTGAAACAACAAGTATCTTATCACTTTTAGTCCTAGTATACAGGGTGGCCATACCTGCTAAGCAGGCGCCTAATTTTTTCCAGACTCTTTTTTGCCAAGCTATAATTTGAAATAAGAGCACAAATATATTTGTGCTCTTATTTTTCGGGCCGTTTTTGAAGCGCTCATCGGGAATCTAGTACATTTTTGATCGAAGGTTATCAGCATAATAAAGGGACTCTTTAAAACAAATACGGAAAACAGTAGAATATTGTAAATAAATTCTTCATGGTAGAAATTATAATTTTTTGGTTGGTATCCCGATGCTATGGTGACTTGTCAAAATTTGTAAAATCACCGAAAGCAGATTCACAGTGAGATCATATTAAAATTTGTAGAGAATAAAACCAAAATAAACACAAAATGACGGTGAAGAATAAAATCGAGGAGCCGAAAAAAGAAAAGGCAGAACCAGCAGCCGCTCCCAGTGATGACTTGGTAAGTTATTTATCAAATTATATTAGAAAATTAATCGTCCTATCTGCAAATGAGTAAGAATTCATTGTTTCATTGTTTTTACAGTCTGAAGAAGACAAACGTTTGCAAGAGGAGCTCAATATGTTGGTTGACAAACTGCTGGTATGTTTAACTATCATAATTCGTAAAATGTTATGAACATGACTGGTGAGAATCAAACAGTTCTAACCTAATTTCGTGTTTTATCTACAGGGAGAAGATGTTGATTTATATCTACCGGCTTTGCAAATGTTGAGCAAACTTATTAGGACATCAACAACGTCCATGACATCAGTCCCAAAACCCTTGAAATTCCTGAGGGAACACTATCCTTCACTTAAAGTAGTTTATGAAAAAATTGAAGATGCTCAGGCAAAGAAGTTCTGTGCTGATGTTGTCTCAGTCCTTGCTATGGGTGTTAGTGGTTCCACTGTGAGTATAAACTGTTTTATGCCATGTATTCTTTGTTTTAGTTTTTGAGCATGGCTTCAAATAATAAAAATTATGATTGACAGGAAGCTGCTGAGAAAAGAGAATGTCTCAAATACTGCCTTCTGGGAACCATGTCTAATGTAGGTGACTGGGGACATGAATATGTCAGGTATGTTTACTAACACCTTGATTGATTGGTAATAAAAACATGTTTTCTTTTAGTTTATTCTCTTTTCTTTATAAAAAATATTGGTTTTGTAAAATAGACAACTAGAAGGTGAAATAGCTGAAGAATGGAATGTTGAGAATATGGATTCCCTGCTCAACCTTGTAAGAGATGTGATCTCTTTCGACATGAAGCACTCTGCTGAGATTCAAGCATGTGATTTACTGATGGAGATAGACAGACTGGACCTGCTGACTCAGCACATGGATCAGAGCAACTATCCTAGAGTTTGCTTATATTTGATTGGGTAAATAAACCAAATCTATTTATTTACATTAAAAAAAAAAAAAAACAATAAACCAAAACAAACTTAATGTTTGTATTTTTGAATGAGTAGGCAGAAGTGTAACAAATACTGTTCAGTTATTCATAAAATAGATAATTTAAAAAACCCTTAACATATTATTACAAAATGTAAGAGAAAGAAGATTTATCTGAAAGAGTTTGCAGTGCATAAATAAACCTTACAAATCAAATTATTTCAGTTGTGCCAGCTATGTTGTTGAACCAGAGTCCACTCAGATCCTACAAGGAGTTCTAGACACATACATACGTTTTGGTGAATACCCCCGTGCTCTGCTTGTGTCTATGCAGCTGCATGACAAGGCAAAATGTGAAGAAGTTTTCAATTCCACCACTGATCCGTAAGTTAGCAAAAGCAAACTTTGATTAGATGTTGATGACAAGTCACTTTAAATTAAAGTGTTTTATTTATGAATTATTTTATTTTCTTAATATTCTATCTCTAAATAATGACACTTGTTCACTTTATCAATCCTCAGTACATTACATTTTTCCTTACAGCTTAGTTAAGAAACAGCTGTGCTACATGCTGGCGCGTCAATACATACCCTTGGAAGTAGATGATGAAGACCTCCGCACAATTCTCCTCAACGCACACATCAATGATCACTTTCTTAGCCTAGCAAGAGAGGTTGGTCTTGTTAAACTTAAAATTTTGTACAATTATTTTATGTTATGTTCAATTTACTCAAGGCATGGCTACTGCTGCTAGGAAATGCAATCTCGAATCGAGATTGGCTATTTGAAATCTCTTATGTTAAGTCTGGTGTCGATATTGGCAATGGTTGAGATCTCACGAGATCTGCAACTAGAGATGGTGCATGCTAAGTATGTTGTTGAGATGTACGTTTACAGGTTTTACTTTTTTTTTTATTTGAACTTTCTTAATGGTAATTGTGATATGTTCTGTAAAGATAATAACATTTAAAGGCTGATTTGAATAACCACCAACAGCTAGGCACAACCGACAACTGTGCTGCTGGGGAGTTTATTGCGCCACTTCTTCCCAGCTAAAGAACTAGGTAGTGGGAAAGGGTGGGCGTTTTCGGGGATTGTCTTATGTAATTTTATTATTTGAAAAGTGCTGATTTTCAGCTCAGTTTGAATAAATGACTTTTGATTTAGATTTTTTGATACTGGCCGTCATGCCCCACTCACAATGGTCTGTTTGAATGACTAAGAATGGTAATCTGCTCGCCTAAACGAATCTCAAAGAAAAAATTAAGCCTCTTAATTGAGTAATATTCATTTACACTATGCCTTAATAATGCAACCTATTAGCACACACTATAAATTTGTTAATTATATCCGTATAGAATTGTGTGTTCAGATGCAAGTGCTCAGTCTTAAAATCTCATTTGAGACAGAGTACATGCGGCAGAGACCATCAAAATTAGATTAATTCTAAAAAAAATTGTTTTTATTTATTAGCTCGACATCATGGAGCCCAAAACTCCAGAGGAGGTGTACAAGACGTGGCTAGAGTCAGCTGGATCTGCTCTACGCCCATCTCTCTTGACTGAGCACCCAGTGGACTCAGCCCGACAGAACTTATCTGCTACATTTGTTAATGCTTTCGTCAACGCTGGCTTTGGAAGGGACAAGCTTGTCACCACTGAAGATGGCAACAAATGGATGTACAAAAACAAAGATCATGGTATGCTGTTGCTTATTAAACACCCCTCACACATACAAGGTCCAATTTAGTTGATCTTACACCCTCTTAAAATATCTTATTTGATATAGTGCACATTACCATAAAACTATTATACTATATACCTAATAATAATCACCCTTTTTCTAGGCATGTTATCAGCAGCTGCGTCTCTGGGTATGATCCACTTATGGGATGTAGATGGTGGTCTAACACCCATCGACAAGTACCTATACACTGCTGACGAACACATCAAGGCTGGCGCATTACTCGCTCTGGGATTGGTCAACTGCGGTGTACGCAACGAGTGCGACCCAGCGCTTGCGCTCTTGTCAGATTATGTGCTGCATTCCAGCTCTAACCTAAGGATTGGAAGTGTTTTGGGTAAGCATGTTGTTTTAACACAGTTTTTATTTAATTTATTGAATGTAAATATTTTCATTTATAAAAATATGACTTTTAAAACCAATTTCGTCAATCGACATTTACTGATGTTGTTCTAATGCATAAACAAGCAAAATTATATAAATTTTAAATACAGTAGGGCCTTTTTAATCCGAACGTGGATACTTCTTTGCCAGAAAAAATGCTTTTACGTAAATTGCGATACAAAGCTTTTTATTTGTCATCAAATACCTTCTGACAAACTAAAATATTGAATTTCTTTAAAAAAGTTCAATAAATGTAACGCTTATACATAAATATACATTTAAAATTTAGTTTTATTTCATAATATATACCCCATAAATTCTCTATAATCCGAACGCTCCATGAATCCGAACGGGGGGTACATTTTTGGATTTCGGATTAAAGAGGTCCTGCTGTATCTATGAAAGTAAGCAAAACCGTAAATGCTATTAAACAGTATTTTAACCAAAGTAAAATTTTCCTGTAGGCTTGGGTATCGCATACGCGGGAACTCAACGCGAGGACGTACTATCGCACCTGTTACCTGTACTGAGCGACACGGCAGCGCCCGCAGAGATCTGCGCGCTCGCTGCCGTCTCCTGCGGATTGATAGCTGTCGGCTCCTGTAATGGCGATGTAAGTACTTATAAACAAGCTATGACAAGACCCTATTAAAAGAAAAAGATCTAATAATGTTGAACTATATATAGTTGAGCATAATATACTGAATAGAACAAAAATAAATGACTGCAGTGATTATTTTAAAATGATGAACAGACATTTTTTACTTAATGTTTATGTTCTATTAATGAATTATAATGTTTAATAAATGAATAATGGCTACTAAAATTCTTGTTCACAGGTCACATGCGCTATCATTCAACGTCTGATTGATGACAACAAGGACTTACATTCATCTACTTATGCTAGATTCTTGCATTTGGGACTGGGACTGTGTTTCCTGGGTAAGAAAATCAATATATATTTTTTAAAGATTTATCTTTGATGTACAGACACCAGCACAAAAAGCTACTACAATCTGTCAAATTTCTTTAATAGGTTTTCAACTTTATCGCCATAATATTAAGGTTCAAGATTGATTGGGAAAATTTTACAGTTTCGGGTAGTTTGATGTGCTGGCGTCTGTACACATAACACCTATATTCCACAAAAGGGTAAGCAGCGGCGTAGACATGGTTTTAGTGGCGTTTCTTTTATACTGGGTCAAATTAAATTAACTAGCGAAACTTCGCAGATGTGTTGCGTAACGTTATCTAAACATGATACAATGTTGTTTTAGCTTGTATGGACATGCGCTAATTGTTTACTATCCCAATACGCGACGGAGGATTGCTAATCGCCTAAAACGACAAAATCAGAAAAACAAAAAAAATATCATAAAGGCTTTTTTTATCGCGATATCAACCGTAGTGTAGTAACTCACTTTTTTGTTTTATCGTGTTTATATTTTGATACCCATCAGGTACGTCAAAAAACAAAAATAGATTTTCTAAACGAATATTTCAAGTAACAGCAACAATGAAATGTCAAAAATGTTTGGAAGCTCGAGGTATTTTAGGTATTGATTGACAAATTGAGACTGAGATCAGACGTGAACGTTCTTAAAATTAGAGAAGAGAGAGAATTGCCCCTCAAGTGTTGTTGACACCAAAACAAAATCAAATGATATTTTTATCATTTCATCATCTATCATGTTCTATCCATCACGTCTGCAGAGTTTCGCTTGCTAAATTAAGTTGGATTGTGTACTAATTTTGTGCCCCTAATGTTCAGGTTGCAAGGAGCGCACAGAAGCCACGATGGCGGCGTTGGAAGTATTACCGGAGCCTCAGCAGTCGCTGTGTCAGACCACGCTGTCGATGTGCGCGTACGCGGGCACCGGCGACGTGCTGGTCGTGCAACAGATGCTGCACATCTGCTCCAAACATTACGAGACTGATGTAAGGATGCGTCACCGCTCACTATCATCGTCTTCCTGCCAAAAAACAAGATGTCCGAAAGTACACGGGACTTTCGGACATCTTGTTTTTTGCTCGGCTCCTACGGCTCGTAGCGTAATGTTAAATAGCCTATAACCTTCCTCTCCTCTTTCTCTATCTCTATCTCTCTTGCGCTTGCACTCTCTCGCTCGCCCACTCTCTTGTTCTTCAGCTTTATTATGGTATAGATTGGACTTAGGTATTAGGTAGAATATGCCTATTAGCACTGCACAGCTATTCTTCATTTCAGAGACTAGTTACTTTTATGGCGCAAATGTAAGCCTACATAATAATGTTAATAATGTTATACTTTTGCATAATAATGTTATACTATATTCGTATTTTAGAACGAACAATCGTCAACTGAGGACACCGCATTCAAGAAGCAAGACAAGAAAGATTCCAAGGATGGCACTGCTACCAGCTCAAGCAGCACAGCCGGCAGTTCAAAGGACGATAAGAGCACGAAAGGTAACCTACAGATTACAAACTAAATACGCAAGATTCCTTACAGCAGATTAGTCTACTGCTGCCATAAGCACACCGAAAAGTTATTATTTGAAGGAATTACTGCAGAGTTCTGATGTTCCCTCTATTACATTCTACCATATTCACCAGGCAAGTCATCAAAGGACAGCAAGAACAAGGAAAAAGAAAAGGAGAAAGAGGCTAACAAAGAGCTGTCGTCCGTCCAAGCGGTCGCTACGCTAGGAGTCGCCGTCATCGCGCTCGGCGAGGAGACCGGCGCCGAGATGTGCACCAGGATATTCGGACAGCTGGTGAGTTCACGCACTCACCTTACAAGTCAATAAAACCTCTTTTACACGGTGCAAGAGTCTTGTCTGTGAAATACATTTAAATTAAAGCAACGAATGACTTATTCTAAACATTTTTTTAATAGTGCTACTTTTATTGCACTATGTTCTAAGTTCTGGTTTACGAAGGCTCTCTAGTGGCAGAGCTCTTCTGGAGAAATATTTTTAGTAACGGCATTTAAACATAAAGTATAAAACCACTTTTCAATAAATTAACAGAAATTTAAAAGATAATGAGAAAAAAAATTATAATTAAAATTTACAAAAAAAAAAGCGCCAAGCGCCTTGAGAAGGCTCTCACTGAACAGTTTGTTCAAGGCCTTGTTCCAGAAAGAGATACTTTTGGACACGGCGCATATTCTTTGGAGGTTCCTCTATCAGAAGCCCCGCCCACCGGTACCTTGGACCGATATCGGTGGATATTATTATTATTTAAATGTTATTGTTAAGTGAATTAAACAAAATAATTACACATTTTTTGAAGAGCAATAAGAGTACTACTAATCATCTATTTATCACAAATTAGGGTCGCTACGGCGAGCCGGCAGTGCGGCGGGCGGTGCCCCTGGCCATTGCACTATGCTCCATCTCCAACCCGCAACTAGCCGTCATCGACGTACTCAACAAGTACTCGCACGACTCTGACAACGACGTCGCCTACAACGCTATCTTCGCCATGGGACTGGTTGGAGCTGGTACTAACAACGCCAGGTAAGCTCTTTTATTATTAGACCATTTTACGTTTCATTTAAAACCACAACCAGGTTTTACAAGGCTCTAAAGAAGATTCGAACTTCACAAAAACGCTACTCACCAATAAAATCAGAATACTAAATATTTTGACTTATTCATGGGGTATCGTATTTTAATGAAATACAGACATTTTTTTAACTTTTGCCTGTACTAATAATAATTCTGCCAACACTTTCCATGCAGTGGTCTCGAACCTACCGATTTTTCGGTATTTCTACCGATATGGGCTCTGTTCTATCGAAATATCGAAATATAACGAATATTCTACGATTTCACAGTACACATGGAAATGTCATTTACCGATTTTGGGTACAAATATACCGTTTTTAACTGGCAATTCTACCGATCTCGCTCTATGACGTTCGAGACCACTGTTTCCATGTAACAATTTTATGGAGTGTCTTAAATAAAGTTTATGATTACGATAAGGTTGGCAACGATGCTGCGCGCCCTGGCGCTGTACCACGGCAAGTCGCCGGTGCACCTGTTCATGGTGCGGCTGGCGCAGGGCCTGTGCCACGCCGGCAAGGGCACCGTGACGCTGTGCCCCACGCACGCCGACCGCCGCCTCATCAACCAGCCCGCGCTCGCCGGCCTGCTCGTCGTGCTCACTGCCTTCTTGGACTGTAAGAATAGTAAGTATACTTCTTGTTTTTTAGTAAAATTTTTATTAGAAGCAATAAGCTGTTTTTATAAGTCTTAGGGCCAATTTCTCTTATTGCAAAACAAGCTTCTGCCCGCGACTTCGTCCGCGTTAAATTTCTTGTTCCCCGACCCTTCCCGTCACGTCGAATCACCTAACCGTGCGATTTTCCCCGTTTTTGCAACATTTTACATTTCTGCTCCGCTCCTCTTGATTGTAGCGTGATGTTATATAGCCTATAGCCTTCCTCGATAAATAGGCTACCCAACACAAAAAGAATTTTCAATTCGGACCAGTAGTTCCTGAGATTAGCGCGTTCAATCAAACAAACAACAAAAAAAAACTCTTCAGCTTTATAATATTAGTATAGATTTCGACTGTGGCAACAAACACTATCGAAACTTCAAATCGCGTACTTTACAGGAGAGCAATTCAAAGTTGTAATTTGATGTTAAAGAATCATTATTATAAACTTAGGTAAAATTATGTTTGGAATAAATTGTAAATTTTATACAGTTTTTCTTTCCTTGACAACAAATTTCATATTTCATATCTTATCTTATATCTTATATATATAAAAATCTTGTGTCACTACTGAACAGATTTCAATCAAATTTCACATGTACCCGTATTTTGATCTAACTTACTGGATAGGATAGTTATCATCTCAATTATTCGCTTATGTCGTGAATGTAAACGAATAACATGTATCGATTAATTGTTTCTTAAGCAAGTGTTTATTTACCGCCATCTATGAGAACTTCATAAAACTAAAAGATGGCGGTGTACGTTGATTCATCAATAAAATTCTTCAATATTGTTTGACATCTAGGTTACAAATACACCCAATAGATGGCGCTGTGTTCTGTTTCTTAGAATATAAATTCTATTACTTTATTTCACGTAATATTTATTTATGTTCACGATATAACCGTATTATTTTAATGTTTTGTGACTGATATTTTTATAATTATACTGCGTATTATGTTACAATATTATTACCATTAATAACAAAAAAAATGTACTATTTTTGTTAGAGAATTATTAAAGTCTTGGCGCCAAATTTTAATCAAAGTTTCAAATGCGAACTAGAACGTTCGGGAAATTCAATGTTCAGGTATAAATACTGGCGCCGAGTGTCACCGCAGTACAGTTCGTTTTTAAACGAGTGAAATACTATCTCCCGGAAAGTGATAGTCTCAGTAAAATCTCAGTGTAAGTCTTAGTACTACTCTCTGCGTCAGTCTCTACGTAAATATACCTGTGCATTTACCAAGTATATAACCTCTGCAAGTATTAATCAGTGCAAAATCATAACTTTATATACATGTAAGTATTTTTGCTTGCATTTTATTTTCTTCATGTATTTTGTAAATAAGTCATTGTTTATAAAGAATAGTTAAAGATAAGAAAAATAAAATCTACATTTAATAAAATATAGTTTGTAAAATCT
Source organism: Aporophyla lueneburgensis (assembly GCA_932294355.1). Classification (NCBI taxonomy): domain Eukaryota; kingdom Metazoa; phylum Arthropoda; class Insecta; order Lepidoptera; family Noctuidae; genus Aporophyla; species Aporophyla lueneburgensis. Next base: position 11,352,881 of record OW028744.1, read on the forward strand.
AAAAAACACGCTTTTGTAACTAACTGAATTGTTGTACAAAAAGCGTGGGGGGTTTGATTTGCATTGCTGTAAATATTTTAACGATAGTTTAGTATACCTGTAGTAATTATAATAAGCACCCTACGCATTTTGTACGACAATATGAATTTTTCAATTGAGTACTCCAGTTTTATTTTCAATTTAGCTAATTCGATTTTACCGGAAGGGTTTTATTTCCTCAGTTGCGATTAGAGAAATAAAATATGGCGGTACGAAGTTCCCCGGGTCAGCTATTAGTATTATAATATCTGGATGACCGAGCTTTGCTCGGTATTTTTTGGTAAATTGTGTTTAAAATAATAAGTTTATGTTCAAATTGATTATCGATAAACTTGGTCATTGAAAACACGAATAAAACGACATTTTATAAGAATGAATCCTAGCTAGATCGATTTATCGCCCCCAAAACCCCCTGTATACTAAATTTCACGAAAATCGTTGCAGCCGTTTCCGAGATTCAGATTATATATATATATACAAGAATTGCTCGTTTAAAGATATAAGATTTTATCAAGTTCTTGAAACATCGTAAGGAAACCGGCATGTCCTAGAACCAAAAATTTTAAGACATGTGACATCTACGAACCCGCACTGGGCCCGTGTGGTATATTACGGCCCACTCCCTGTCACCAGGAGGAGGCCTGTGTCACAGCAGTGGGAACAATATAGGCTGATTATGATGATCAAGCTCTGCTGAAGAGTTTGTTGCGTCAGTTTTTCTTCCCAACTTGCCGGGGGACTGTCTTCTTCCCAACTAAAGCACTAGGAAGTGGTGAAGGGCGAGCATTTTGGGAACTGTCTTATGTAATTTTGTCATTCGAAAAGTGCTGACTCCAATCTGCAGTCCAATCTACGGAACAATGAGATCGCTTCGGAAAGCCTCTGATGCTCCCAGGAAGCTTCTGCGCTTTAAGGCGAAGCTAGACTGGCTTTGTTAGTCAGAATAAAATAAATATAAAAAAGACCCTCATTCGGGGACCCACCCGAATGAGGGTCTAAGTGCGAAAAAGGAAGTCGAAAAGGAGAGGAGAGCGAAAATTTGACGCGGACGAAGTCGCCTTTTCTAAATATTTCACTTTCGATAATGTTTTAAGTTTATAATAGCCAGAATTTCATCGAAACTACCAAATACGATAGTGTTCTCACACATGTTGATTGATTGATGATTATCGAATATGGTAGGTTCAATATTTTTAGTAACCAAAAATAACATCAACATTATCGATACTACCACTTTCGACAATATCGACTAACCATTTTAACAAAATCTTAAGATTAATAAAAACAAAAACTAAACACGAAACGTTACTAACCTAACGAAATAAAACTAACGCGACCTCACTCCGCCACATTGCGGCGAACACTAACGATTCTGGTAGATTCAGGACGCTCGCGCAACACGCTTGCATAGAACATCATTGTACAGTCACGAGCTTTAATTTGGGACACACCTAAGGTTGAATATCGTGTAGCAAACTTTCGCCATTTAGAGCTATTATGTTAACGCTGTCACTGCACAAACAATAAACGTCATAATGTTTACCATCGACAACTTTACGTTTCTAGGGGCTAACGTCAACTGGAGCGAGGGCAAACGATCATTACCGATTTCCGAGTAATAATTACTTTTTGGTCCTGTGGTCCCATAAGAAAAAAGAAACAAATAAAAAAGAACAAAATTATATTGTCAATATATGATAGCTAGTCAACTAAGGCGGCCCCTAGACCTACAATAACATTGTACAATACATTTTATTGATAAGATTGAGAGGCGCTTTGAATCCAAACGATCAATTATATTGCACAATAATACGAACTGCACAATGTTTTCATGTTCAATCTGAGAATAGTATTAATACAGTTTACAACACAAAACTACACCACTTTCTGCCGTAAAATTCATCACAGTTCAGTTTTTGGAAAAATATATAACAAAATCCCAATCCGACGCGTCTGATTTCCCGCCAGAAATTCCCGTGTACTCCTCGTTCAGCACAAAACACATACTAAAAATATTGCGCAATACTGACCCTACACGATACAATGGAAAGATATGGTGCAATAAAAATTAAACATGCTCAAACTTTCATTCAATCATTGCGCAATCTTCAATATTAACCCTAAACGGTCAATAATGCACAATTCGTAATATTGCACAATATAATTGATCGTTTAGGGGCCGCCTAACCCGCTTATTCTTCAAACCTATATTAGTTAAAAAGTTTTGTCTCTTTCTCAAACATAAATATCAAAGTGACGGACCAAAACAACATATTTAAAATAAAATAGGTTTAAAGGCCGTTTATGATTATGGGGGCTTAGAAGATTTCAGCTAAAATATTGATTAATAAAATCTTTAGAAAAACAAAGTTTTTTATTCTTTATATTTATTAAGACATTTATGACACAAACCTCAATCTTAACACAATTATATAGAAAGCATGGTTAGCGGTGCACAAAATAAACACTTATCACCGAAGGCTACGACTAAATTAATTTAAATCTCTCCAGTAATTTTTTTATCATAAATATTCAAAACCGCGTATATCCACCTTCATTGTCAATCACAGCCTGGAGCCGGTTACGCATGGATCCAATCAATTTGTCACATATGTCAGTACCCCTTAAACTTTCCCAGACTGTGAGGCAGTGATCCATAAGTGCTTCTCTAGTTCTTTCGTTTCTATTTGACCATTTTTGAACCATAAGCCCCATAAATTTTCTATAGGATTTAAATCGGCACACTTTGCAGGCCACGGAATACGATTTAAATTTGCTCTATTATTGTCGAACCAAGTTCTAACGATTCTTTCCGTATGAATTGTTGCGTTATCTTGAACAAAGTTTATTGGAGCAACATCTTCTTGTGGATAATATAGTTGCAATGTTGGAAGGACACTCTCGTCTAATAAATCGACATAATCTTGAGCAGTGGCCCTGGGTGGTAAATTTATTAGTTCTCCAATGCCGGCTGAACTAATCCAGCCAGACATGTTAACTGTAATGCGACCAGACGCGTTGTTAGCTATGACGTGGTCTTCCGTGTATCGCGTCCTGTCAATTCGCCACAAATGTAGTCTGCCCGTTTGGGAAGATTGAAAAGTCTTTTCATCGATGAAAGCCGTCGTCGTCCAATCAAAATTTAGATACTGACGTGCGAAAATAAGTCGAGCAGCTTTATGGGCATCCGTCAACGCAATTTTTTTTGCAGGCCGCCTGTGATGCAGTCCCATAGCTTTAAGATGCCTTCTAACTGTTGAAGGGTGGACTTCAAACGCTTCCGCAAAATGCCTCGTTGGCGTAAATCCATTCATCAGGTATTGCCTTTGCATCAAGCGGCTCTGCTCTTGTGTTATAACTTGCGGGTGATGGTTGTTTCGTCGTAAGTCAATATTATTTTCCTCGTTCCCTTGGCGTCGAACCCAGCGGCGAACTGTGTTTCTTGTCACATTTATTCGTCGCGATATCTCGTGAATGCCTACTCCTTGTTCGTGCAAATCAATCATTTGGAGCCTTATTTGGTCACGATTAGCCGCAAGCATTTTATTAATTGGTAAATTATATTTTGTGAAAATATCACATTAAACTATTTTCTTAAATGACACTGACACGACACATGTTCGTAATTAGAAAATCGTAATGATAGCTTTTTGCAACAAGGTTATCATTTCATAGGTCGATTAGATAAGACATTTTATGTCTTAACTTGACATTCAACATTTCAACCTTAAAGCAAAGTTTCAAAGTTTCGACCTTATTGCATTATGATTGTTCTAACAACATTTAACGGAAATGGGTCCCAAATTAAAGCTCGTGACTGTACGTACCACTTCCAAAGATGTTCGTTGCGTAACATATTCTGTTTCGATTTTGTTTAATTAAAAACTTCTTTAATAATTTGATGTATCTGATAGAGTTTTAAATTCTCTTTTCAATTATGTAAAAAAGCAAAAATCGAATTTTTGTAGTTTCGATAGTGTTTGTTGCGGCAGTCGATTTATGTGGTTACACACCCTTGACAATTTGTCAAATTAATATGCGATAATTTTCATTAGAAAAAGTGGCCCCTAGTCGATTACGTATGCAGAATAGGTAGTCTATGGCTTAGCCCAGCTTATCGTTTTAAAACGAAATCGAATATTTTTTCCGTCCACTAAACAAAACAGCAAGTACAATTTGGACAAAGAAACTTTTCTTTTCAATGCATCTTTTCGCCCTTTTACCGTACGCCGTGTGATGCGTGCCAGTTTTCTATCTTATTTGAGTTCCAAATGAATAGTTTATTACGTCTCTTAAACAAAACCTTGTATTACAGTAATCCTCGGCAAGTCTCACTACTTGCTGTACGTACTGGCGACGGCGATGCAGCCCCGTTGGCTCGTCACCCTCGACGAGAATCTGCAGCCCTTGAACGTCAGCGTGCGCGTTGGACAGGTAAGAAAACAAAACAGCTTGGAAAGGAAACTAATTTAAGACTACGCAAGTTTGTAAAATTATGTGTCACGCCAAATCAGCTTTTGTCTTTTTTTTATAAATCCGTTGTAAGTGCATGAATAAATAAATGAAAACTCGTGTTAACAAAACCTCCTTCTTTTTTGAAGGCCTTACAAGAATTTGATGCCATTGAAATTAAATAATTAATTATAACTCATTATTTCGCAGGCTGTCGACGTTATCGGTAAGGCAGGTACGCCAAAAACAATAGCTGGTTCCCATACGCACACGACGCCTGTACTACTATCGTTCGGCGAGCGCGCTGAACTTGCTACAGACGAGTACATCCCCCTGTCACCTGTCATGGAAGGATTCGTCATACTCAAGAAGAATGAGGATAGTGTTATGGCTTCTGTTCAATAAAACTAGCAATTAATCCTTAGGTTTATTTAACATTTATCTGTATTCATTTCAGTTCTAATAAATTTGTGAGAACTATACCAAGCTTAATTTTATTATTTAAACTATTATTTATTTTCTATTTTTTAGGGTGTTTCGAATTTTGAGACGTATGTCAGCGTAGTTTTCGAAGATAGTTTTTTTGCTGTCCTGGTAACCCTGGTAAGGATAATGGCACAAAATGAAATTATTGCATTGTCATCGGTCTTTGACAGGTGTGCAAAGTTTGAATGAAATCTGGTCGTTAAAAATGGGTTAAAATCGCGCTATAAGGAGTCGGTTACAAACAAACATACAAGTGAAGCTAATACAAAGGTAGTTAAAACAATCGCTGTAGTAAGGAACCGCAGAGAACTGTCCATCAGTTTCTTTTCCTTACGTTCGTAATGACGATTATTTTAATTTCAATAGTTGAGAACATTACACATGGTGAACTTTCGAGCAAAACCCACGGTTATTGTCATGATAGATGGTGTTATCGGTCTCCACCGATTAAAAAAAAAACTAAAAAACACGTTTTATGGAAGCGTGTTTTTTAGTTTTTTTTCAACTAAGTATTATTTTTATTCAATAAATTATTTATTTCACCACATGCCGTCACATTAAAATATCCACAAAACTAAGAACATTTATGGCTTATTACTAGGTCACAATAATTTAGATACTCTCTACTCCTAAACTAGGTGTAGGTGCCTGTGACTTAGACTTATTGCCCAGCAGAAGATCCTGCCTTTTGAAGATAGTACCTTTAAATTACTGAAGCTGGGGGTAGGGACAGAAAATAATTTTGGTCTAACTAACCCATACTAATATGAAGAAAGCGGAAGAGCTTGTTTGAACGCGGTAATCTCAGGAAGTACTGGTTGAAATTGAAAAAAATCTAATTATGTATCTAATTTGTTCCAAAATAAAAGTTACATTAAACAATCTTAAAAATGCCATATATTATGACTTTTCAGAAAAAGATCATTATCATCCAGGCAGGTAGCACATTGCAAGTCAACCTTCACACTAATTGACGGCAGTTCTAGTGCGGCATGATTAATATGGTGGCTTCTCAAATATCCCCCTCCACCTATGTGGAGCCTGCAGAAAGGCTCCCAGCGGGTCACCGACTGCCATGGCTCAGTGGCGTAGCGTGCCATCTCGGCGCCCGGGGCGGGAGACCCATTTTGCCGCCCCCACGAAACTTAATTAAAATTAAATTTCGAGACATCATTTCACAGGCAATGAGGTATCTGTTATTGAAGGTAAACTAAGATCAGCGGTTTCGCAAACGGATTCTACGGGCCTTACGAGCAGCGAAGTCAGAAATAACTTTGTCAAAATTAATATTTGCAACCAATTCTTGTTCAATCGACAATATAGCCAAGTTTGATAGTCTAGTGGAGCTCATAGTGGATCTGAGATAATTTTTGATTAGCTTCAACTTCGAAAAACTTCTCTCACAACTAGTGACACTAATTGCCAAAGTAAATATTTTTACGAATCAAGATGACTATATTTGGAACCGAAATTTCCAGATTCAGTTTTTGAATGAACTGGAGGAGCTCCAGTGGTCCTTTGCCCCTTATATCTGTCTCTGATTCAGAACTGGCGACAAATTGCTGCAGACGCTTCCGCTCCATCTGAAACTCGTCCTTGTCGATGTCTTCTAATACATGGGAAAGATCACACTCGTACTTGCTGTCCAAAAGTTTCGCTGGCGTCAAAAATCTGAACTTGTCCGCTATTTCTTGAACTTGCTGTAATCGAGTTGCCATTTCTTGAATGATCTAGTCAAATGATGCGAACACCTTTCGACGGAGTTCCTGCTCGTGAGACAAAGCTGCATTTGCGGATTCATCGCCATGCATGCGTGTTTTCCTGCGAATTCTGCTCGTTTTGAGTTCGATTCCGAGTTTTTCGTAGAGAGTCTTAGCAAAGTCGATTGCGGCTTGGACGAAACGGTCTCTGCTTTCCACTAGGAGAGCTTTTAAAGCGCAGAGTTTCTGAGTACACTTATCCACACTCAGTCCTCGTTGCTACAGGTAAATCTGTGCGTAATCTACTTCAGGTAGCACTGCAGCCCAAAAGCCAAGAAAAGTGAGGAAGTTGAATGACTGCATGGCTGTCAGAAGAAGACTGGCTCCCGATCTTGTTTCGGAAGTTTGAGATGAATCCGTCAATTCTTCCAGTACCTCAAGAACTTCCTCAAACTTATTTTTAAGCGTCTTGACAGCTTCATGTTGAGCGCTCCAGCGCGTTTCAGTGACTCGTTTCACTGCTTGACCTGTGATGGCAACCAAAGCGTTCCACCGAGCAGTTGATGCAGAAAAGAAGCAAATAGCTTCTCTTGAGTTCCAAAACACGTCACGAAATTCACTGATTCAGAAGCAGCGTACACGCTGCGCCACTGCCATGGCTAACCTGGAAATAACGAAGCCGGGTAGGCTGCAGGTACATATACGTCAGGTGGAGTCCGATGAGCCACAGTGCGAAAATAAATGTGTTATTTTGGTCCAAAAAGTCCTCCTTAACATTTTTTATTAGGTACTGGGCTGAATCTTTACAACATTCCCAAAAATTGCAAAATTGTATGGATTGAACGATAGATTCTTTCCACGCGATTTCTTTGCTATTTTTTAGGACTGCTCGATTGCTGATTTATTTGAATTTTACATAAATCTGAATAATCTATGGAATCGTTTTTATAGATTTTGGTAGCGGCTGCGACATGCGGATAGGTCGTAGGTTTGAATCCAGGCAGACCCAGCCATGCAGTATTGTGCATTTTTTAAATCACCACTTATCTTAGAACGATAAAGGAAAACACCATGATTTCGCCAGGAATGGTTATGTTTAATTACTCTCATTTAACAGCGAACCTTCTTATGGGGAAACACACGCAGGTACGCTTTACGAGACGACTTTGATTGACTTGATCAGCATTGGAGCTTACAACTTGCGAGCGGTAAACCAGCGATTCGGAATGTAGAAGATAGTCATAGGTAATAAACCTATGACTATCTTCTCAGATTTCACAGAACTGCAGATTTTTATAATTTTACAGGCTGCCGACGTTATTTTGGCAAAGCAGGAACGCCTAAAACAATGCCGGTTCCCACATCTACGCCCAAGACGCCTGTTACTTCTACTAAAGAACGTTATTCGTGTGCGCATTATGGGTAATTACTACCGATACCTACCGATCAATTCATCCTAAGGACTGTCCATAGGTTATTATCATAGTAGGGGGAGGTGGGGCACAATGAATTATTTAAAAATCGATTGAATGTATTCGAATGGTGAAACCTCTAAAACGATCATACATATGTTTGATCGCATCCGATGTGATCCCATCGACAGCCAGTTAGAGATGGGTCGTACTAGGTAAATTTTGTACTAAGTGCACCTAGTCCAAGTCCGTACAAATACTAGATCCAAATACCTATTCCACCTAGTCCACCTAGTCCATGAAATATGCATACTTTATAGATGCTTAGTCTTTGCGTACCACTGATACGCGTAGATTCGTACGTCAGCAGTAATAAATTGTACCTTCATAATTTCCGCAGGCTTAGGACTATCAACGTAAAATTAAAACATGTTGGCCTTTGTCCGTAAAATGATCACAAGCGACACTTCTTTTTTTAGGAGCCATTTTTTAAAACAAGACTTGAGAGGTGTCAAGGGACACCCGGATGGAACGAAGTTCCTTTCCAGGATTCATGATTGTTTTTTTTAAATTATTTATTATGTACAAAAAACCTGTATACACTTATTATCTCTCTCTCTCTCTCTCCTTCTCTCGCTCTCTCTCTCTCTCCCTGTCTCTCCCTCTCCTTCTCTCTCTCCCCCTCTCCTTCTCTCTCCCTCTCTCTCTCTCTCTCTCCTTCTCTCGCTCTCTCTCACTCTCTCTCCCTCTCCTTCTCTCGCTCTCTCTCTCTCTCTCCCTGTCTCTCCCTCTCCGACTCTCTCCCTCTCTCTCTCCCTCTCCTTCTCTCTCCCTCTCTCTCTCTCCCTCTCCTTCTCTCTCCCTCTCTCTCTCTCTCTCTCTCCTACGTTCCAAAACAAAATATATACAGTCGAATTGAGAAACCACCTCCTTTTTTTTAAGTCAGTTAAAAAGTGTCGTTACATCTTTTTCTCTTAATTCCGTCTAGCCCCCTTTCGCAACGCGCCATAAGGAACTTCGTTCCAATAAACAAATTAATTAATGTCACAATAAAAATAGATATGAGTTCTTAACGATTTATCAAAATTTCGTTACAAAAACCGATCACTAAATAAGTCCGATAGTACGTGTTTGCGACGTCGAGTCTAGCGAGATCACATTCGCATGAGTCCGTATTTGATACTAGACTGCATCATCATAGTCTTCATTAGTATCGAGTATTGTCAAAGTACCTATTCTATCAAATACTCCTATTCCGGACTAGTATCGAGTCTCCGAGACTAGTCCGACAGACAAGGATGGAAGGACCGCGGAATAGTGTAGTTAAAAAAGGACAGTATATATTTTAGCACAACACAGTGCGTGTAATGTTACTTTTATGCCATTGATTTAGGGTTCAAATTCAAGTGACTGACACACAAATGATTTTGTCAAATATGAATGAGCTATGACTATGCTGCTATCTCGCTTCGCCGCGTAGTCGGTACTTCAATTCGCGCGGACCGCGGCGCGTGTGCTGTGTACTGCGTAGGCACAGTGAGACTAGGTGGATCTAGTATTTTAAAAGTTGGAATAGGTGCAACCTAGTCTCTTTACATACCTATTCCCTGTACCTATTCTAGTATATACGCCTCATCTCTACAGCCAGTCAACTAGTGGCATTTAACAAGTTGTAACGTGTTTCGAGAGCGATAGAGCGATCAACTAAAAAAATATATAATTGGTAAAATTGTTTCTACGGTCTTCTGTACGATCCTGTGAATGTTTATATACACCAAATGTAAGTTATGGGATCAAATGTTAAGGATTTAGTACTTTTGATTTTTTTAAATGTTAGTTTATTTACAATTTTCGTATATTTTGAAAAATATCTTTTGGGGCACTTAGATACAGTGAAGTACGGGGCACAAGGATACACATCATTGTGCCCCGTAACTGTATCAAGGTGCCCCAACAAAATGTGAAAATATATATAAACAATTAAAATTATACATTCCTTTGTTGTCATTAGAAAATGGTTCGCAAGTACAAGTCAAAGACCGATAGACGTAGTATTGATGAAGAAACGATCAAGCACGCCATATCAGAAGTTACTTCGAGAGTACTGTCTATTCGAAAAGCAGCTGACAAATATGGTATCAGGTATCAAATCGCAACTCTGCAACATCGTGTTGAAAAGTTCAGAAAAGATTACGAGGGAAACCAAATGTCATCTACTAATTTGTACGGGTCAAAGTATACTGTTGCTCAAGTATTTACTGCCCAGCAAGGAAATGTCTTTTCAGAATATTTATTGGATTGCAGCAAGATGCACTATGGATTATCCTTGCAGCAACTTTCATCTTTAGCTTATGAGTATGTAAAATATTTAGGATTTAAATATCCAGATTCTTGGAAAAAATAAATAAACGTGCCGGGAAAGATTGGGCAGCAGGATTTAGAAAATGGAAAAAGGAACTTAGCCTAAGAAAGCCTGAAAACACAAGTGCCGCAAGAAGTTTTGCATTTAATAAGACCTCAGTAGCTGATTTTTGAAATAATTATTAGCATGTAATGCAATGCTATAAATTCACACCTGACCGTTTAATAAATTTCGATGAAACAGGCATTAACACGGTCTTACCAACACCTAAAGTTTTGATTATCTATCGTTTTTGCCACCACATATGTCACATAAATTACAACCGTTTGAAGTCAGCATTTTTGGTCCATTTAAAAGCAAACTGGAAATAGGTTTTAATGATTGGCACATTCAAAATATTGTCAAGACTCTATCCAATATATAACATAGCTTAACTCTCAAAATCTGCCTTTCTGGAATCTTTTACACCCAATACATCACAAGCGTTTTTGAAGGCAAAATATTCTAAACGGTTAATTTGATTAAGTAATTTGTAAGACTGATTATATGTAGTATCTTCACAATAAAAGAAGTGTTAGTTTTCTATAAAGTCTTATAATTTAACGAATTTCATACAACTTTCACACTGTATTAAAGTACCCCACGTATTGTATCCAAATGCCCCGTTGGTGGGGCAGAATGATTCAAATTTTTGACGTGACAACGTCTTATAAATTGGTTTGCCGGGTGACACTTCAAGAAACTGCGTTACGCTCCGCTCACGTTATGCGCTCACAATGAGAGCGAGTGAGAGGCACGCGTCCCTTCCACTCGGGCATGGTTAGCCCGCCTAAGAGCGAGAGAGACAGACATAAAAAGTGAAAGGCACGCGTCCCTTCCACTCGAGCACAGTTCTTTGTATAAATAAATGTTTTAAATTGTTACTATTATTTCATCCTTCTTCCTACTATACGAATGAATATTCACATTAAAATTATTTTACCACTCAAAGTCGTCACGTAAAACTTTCGCCCGTATACCGACTTTACAGGCAACCAATTTTTTTTTTTACATGACACGTATTTTTCCCGTTCTGTCACAACATAAACAAAGATAAACAATTATTATCCTTGACATTATAATATTTGCTAAACGTTGAGTTGAAAATAAACTAAAAATATTATGTTTATTCACATTAAAAATTGAAAATGTAATAAACATTTTCAATTTTTATGAATCAATCTGCCCCACTTCCCCCTACTCACCCGTAAGTCCCGAATAAATTATAAAAAATCGTATTTTATAGAACTTCTTCAGACAGGGGAGACTCGACAACGCGACGCGAAACTTATAAAACATTTTCATAGAAAGTCAATTTCGTTTGCATTGAGATTGTTTTACGAGAGTCGCGACGCATATTAATACATTTAGAACCAATAAAAGTGAGTAGGTAAGTAAATAATAATTAACTCGCTACCTACCCACAGAACACTGTTACAACTTGCGGAATACCTTCATAACTAATAATCTGTCATATAATTTGTAAAAGAATTGTTCTACGAATTTATAGGAAAAAAAAATCTTTAAAATGACGGATTTTTCTTTGTGGTTTCTTATTATTGCGATTGTGTTAATTTCCTTTACTTTGCTGATGATTGGGTAAGTGTACAAGAATATAATGTATGTATGTGTTACTACAGGGTAACATTTTGCATGTTGTTGTAGCCGTTCTACTCAGTTCTGTTCAATTATCAAACAGCATAATGATAAATCATTAATGATTCTATTTCTGCTAGTAATTTTGTAAAGAAACACTTTTGCAAGTCAATCATATTTTTAAAACGTGATGATTTCCTATCTGACTACTGTAGTAATAATGATGCATCATATTCAATAAATGGTAAAAAAAAAAATACCTGATGCACAGGCAAACCAGAATGTGTTCTCTGCAATGGTCAATTAGCATAAGATTGATAAATTGTTGCTCAAATTAACCCCTGTTGTTCTAGAGTAAGTGTAATTCCATGGTGTGCTGGTAAACAAAGAGACACAATGCACTACACCACATCCTGGACACGCATGGCCATACCGGAGCATGACAGCTTTACTGTGACAATGCCGCCCCTGCCACCTTACTTCTTTGAAAGTAAAATTAATTGTGATGCCTTTTCCAAAACAATTTGATCAATCTAAAAACGTGTTATGTCTTGTGTTTGTTATAGTCTAACTAATTGTAATTATTATAATACCTTAATGATATGCTTTGTTATAATAGAGTGCCCATTTATAGTTACATTAATTATTTCATTAAAAAGCTTTGTAAAGTTTATAAATACTTTATTTCCTTAATTACTATATTTCATAAGACAATTTTGTATCATGAAGTAGTTTCTTCAGTTGCTAAAGTAATTTCTTTATTTTTCTCCTTATCTTCGGTATCATCATCATCATCACAGCTGGAGTCTGACTGAGATGATGCATTCTGCTTATTTTCTAACTTAGGCTTTTTTCCTTTTAGTTTAGCATTTTTCTTTTTCTTTAGCCTCTTGGCCCGTTTCTTTGCTGTCCGCTCGGCAGCTGCTTGCCGATTTTCTTCTATTCTGTTATGATATTCATCTTCTAGTTTTTCCTGAAACAATTGTAAAATTACAGAATATTGATGATGATATCTTTGTCAGGCCAATCATAAGAATTAAATATATAAGATATTTATTTTAAACTAGTTTAGCCAGCGACTTCACCCGCATATTATACATAATAAACCTTCCTCTTGAATCATTCTATTAGAAAAAACAGTTTTAAAGATCTAAGCATACATAGGGACAGACAGAGGGAAGCGACTTTGTTTTATACTATGTAGCTCTTCCAACTCTAGCCTACGGTATACGGCAGCTGAAATATGAAGATTCATTCATTTAAAAAATTCTTGGCTGTGGAAGACGTAGTGAAGGCACAAGATTAAAGCATAAAATGTAAAAATGTGAAATGAACATGGGCCCAGCATGAAAAAGAAATATAAAATCTTTGCTTCACATCTTTCTCTGCTGGGACACAGGCATCCTATATGTGAGAGGCAATTAGATACAAAAATATGAGTTATAAGTTTATAAACCACTTACCTTTTCACTTTTCTCTTGAATAAACTTCTGCCTCGCATATTCTTTTCGCCTGAGATGACGGTAGACATGAAATTCTCCCGATCCCGCGCCAGCACTCGAACCCATAACATTGCGGACAAAGTCAGGTGGCGCAGCTAATGATTTGGATTTTGGCGGTTCTGGGATCACCACTGGCTTATCCTGATAATTAAATAAATAGTCAGAAAACAGCAATCATGGCATTATGTTCCCATTACGTGATTTGGAGTAGGTACTCACTGGATTTTTCATTAGTTTTTGTAATTTTAGCCTTTGTAAATCAGTGGCATTTCTAATTACTATGGGCTTCTTTTCTGATTTGGATTCAGTATCACTCATTTTTTGATCAGAAATAAAAATTATGAACACAAGAATGAAGACACAAAATAAAAACAAGACGAGACCATAGCACAATAATGCTGTCAAAGTTGTCAAACTGACAACTTTTGTCAGTAATGTCAGTCAGTGGCTTGACAATGTGACAGTGCTTTAGAGTTGGGTCAATGACGAACTGAAATCGAAACTTTCTGTGAACCGTTTTTACGTTATTTAAAAAAGGGTGCGTTGTTGCGTGTAGCGGCTTTGCTGTGAAATGTCTGACTTAGTATTATTGAATATTGTTTTAAAACGTTTAGTCCTTGAATTCCATTTTTTTTGTAATGCAAGCCTTAGGTTTGTACCGATGCATACCATACTATAAATGATAATGATAAATGACTTTATTTTTGCAAGTAGGTTTGTACAAACACTTTTACACGACAATCATATTTTTTTAAATTAGATGAGGTCGGCGTTTCCTATCTGACTACTCTGAGAAGAATGGCCGAAACAAACTCAGAGGTCACAGTCTCTTTTAAAGTCCAGACATAATTTGGTTAGATCATGTGAAGACCATGTGAATTGGTGTCTGAAGTGGTCTTTTAAGGAAAGAACCACACAGATTGAGTGGACCTGTCCAATCAGTGCACGCATTTGTCAGCAATCATGCAGCTCAACTCAGAACTTAAGGAGGTCAATGATTCGACATTACCAAAGAAAGGATTTAATTACCAACACTAGCGTATTTACAATATGGCTAAAAGGGCACACAGTTCTGAACTAGGAATAAACAACGCAATGTACAACTAATTACAATTATTGCATTCTAACTACTTACAGAAAACTAAAATGATCTATTTTCAAAAACATAAAGAAAGCCTATATGTTTAAACTATAATCGAAGAAGTTGCAAATACTGAATTTTTGGGTATAATGCTGGATCAGTTTGCGACTGAGACAGTAACCATGAAATTTCTTGCCAGCTTTTGTCCATTGAAATCGACTAATTGGAACCTGGAATTGGCATCTCGCTTTTGACGTTTCCTAAGTACCCACCTTTATGTGAAATAAAATAATTTGATTTGATTTCCCTGGAAAACACGTTGCTTATGTTTGTTATAAACTTGAAAACATAATCACACGTGTCGATAAATACGGAAGTTACACGGAAGTACCGTAACAAATGCGACAGATGCGCTAAATCGAGCAAAATGTTCGTTCAGAGGTTATATAAACTTTTTCTCTTGAATTGACATTATAATCATTCATCATAATTTCGGCCGGAAAACGTCCACCGCTGTACATAAATATAATGTTGAAAAAAATGAATTAATTTGTTTCTAAAGAAAAACCCTAATGTAATTATTTAATATATACTAATATTATAAAGTTGAAGAGTTTGTTTGGTTGAACGCGGTAATCTCAGGATATGAAACTGGTCCAAATTGAAAAAATATTTTTGTGTTGGGTAGCCTATTTATTGAGGAAGGCTATAGGCTATATAACATTACGCTACGATCAAAAGGAGTGGAGCTGCAATGACAAATAGACGAAACTTGTAGGTAATTCGATGCGACGGAAAGGGTCTGGGGAGCAAAAATTTGACGAGAACGAAGTCGCGGGCAGAAGCTAGTTTATAATAAATTGCAAATTTTCGAATTTGTCTGCCGCCCCGTAAGATCATGAACACCATATGCCTATCCTATGCAACTGAATACTAGTATTTCACATGGAGCGCTGTCTGACCTCTACAGCCCAGTTACCTTACCTAATATACACAATACCCTTTGATAACAGTGGATGTTAGACTTTCGGGCTTACGACGACCCGTAATGACTGCTACAGCTTAAGCGGAAGCTCCAGAGTAGTCCGTGTAATATCTTCACTTACAACTCTCACGTACATTTAAATCCATTGAATGTTTATTTGATGAAAAGGTCGTTCAGTGAACTTACAAAAAATTGTATTGATGATTTTAATGGTAAATATGGCTAAAATATGGCTTTACATAATCATCAATTCATAACAAATTGATGATTATGTAAACCCATATTTGTTACAGTCGTGAATCATATTTTAATCAACATACAGCCTGATAGTAGTGTTGGGAATTTATCCGGATAAATACTCAAAATGGATAAATACTCGATAAATATCCGTTTTTACTGAGTATTTATCCAAAACAGCGGAATAAATACTATTTTATGTTTTCGTAACGTAAATTTTGTCATTTTACTAACAAAAGGATTATAATTAATGAAAAATAGACAATGCAGATTGGTATCGTACCTTATTAATCATTTTAACAATAACAAAACGCCGATATTAACAATTATTTCATTCAATTATGAATACAGTTAGTCAATCACTGTCAAAGTTAGATAAAATTATACATTTGTTAATTGGTTTTTCACATACACACATGAACTCATGCCTTTCTCCCATGGGGGTAGGCAGAAACTATTTAAGTAACATTTAAATAAAAAAAAAAAACCACCTCGTGAAAGTCGAGAAAGATAAACAAATCAAATATCTTGACTTGGCTCGCGAGGTTGTCAACATTGTAGGATATGGATTCAGCGAGCAATGTGCAGTTTTGAGACCAGTGGTGATGTTATTATTTACCACAAGTAAAGCGCCTGCCTGAGTGCGAACTCACGACCTACAAGTTGTAAGTCGGGGCTGATACCACCGGGCCACCACTGCAATCGCCAGTATGAAAAGCATGTCAGACTTTTACTGACTAAAACCCACCTGTGTTCCTTTAGTTGCCTGTGCCAGGGTACCTCTTTTAAACAGATCCACAACCCTGGCAGGCATCGGTCCTCGCCGCCCGCAAGCCCGTGCCCATGATGGCCGAGAGACCACAATGAACTTCCGACGCCCAGGGCGTCTCCTCCTACGGTGGCTAGGGACATGAGGGCGCACAGACTGCTTCTCCCTAACGCACTCCACCTCCTTCTTCGTGAGCCTTACTTCTTCACAGAAGAAGGTGACAGCTTCTTATGCCCTCTCGCTCCATACCATGGCCTGCACCAGGGCCGGATGCGAGAGATCGCCGCCGTCAATCGCTTCTACGAGGATACGGCGTTGCTCCGCCCAGGCAGGGCAAACCTCCACTCTATGCTCCACCGTATCTTCCAGGCGACCTACACAGTGGTAAAATTTACTGAAACCTGCTTTTAGATTTTTGTCAAATCCAATGATTCATTATCAGTATCTGTCTGTAAATATAAGCCATTTTGAGTTGATTTCATATCCTTAAATATTATAAACACTAGAAGGGCATTGCATTTGCTGAACTCTTGTTGAAAAACAGGTTCTGTTATGGGTTCAAAAACAGATATGCATTGATATATCTAATCCCAAAAATTATCATCAAGCAAAGCTGCATGTAGCATTTGACTTGGCGATATTTTTTTTTTGAGTACGCTGAGAGAGCGGCTTTTCTATTTTTCATACTCCTTAGTGATCGTAGATAGCTGCCCTATCTTGTGTAGCATGGCAGGTTTAACTTTTCTCCCGTTACCTTTTGTTTTACGATTTGTTGTAGCTTCGGTCGTGGTTTTTGGGTTTAGTTCTTGTGATTTTTTGACTATCTTATAAATCGATGAACGCTGGCTGCACGCACGGAAAAGCATGACTCATTGTCACGTTCCGCCTGAACCGAGCGTGTAAGCGAGAGCGCGAAACAAGCGATAGCAGGCACGATCGGCCTTAGCGTTCGACTTGTGAAATCTATCTCTCTTCCACTCCATCGGCCAATACGTCCGAGTAAAAGAGACTTAGACATTATCACATAAATTATCGCCCGTATACCGACTTTACAGACAACCAATTGTTTTTTTATTAAAGATTTTATCATATCTGCTTTTTTAAACTACCGCATTTCAGTGCACCATGAGCCAGCAAATTACTAGTGTGTGCTGCGCAGTTTAAAGGCTCAACAACTTTAACTAATTGAAAGGCCCTTTGCATGTTATAGCGTTGGCAAACAACAACAACAAACTTGTCTTCGCCGCATTTTTATTGACTTTTAGAAGCTCTTCACAGAGATAATCAATTATGTGGCTATTCTCTACACTCTCAACAAAGAAAGATTCTAAATTTGTATCTAAAGAGCATGCTCTATTAGAGATGTTTGGGCTTCTGACACAATTACAGCCCTGGCAATTGACATTTGAACTAAATAATGTAATAACGTAGTGTTTTGAAAAGCCTAAATAACAATAAAAGTCATTAACATTTTAAAATAATCATCCGATGCGCAAAAAAGATATTTATCCATCATTTTGAGTATTTATCCGATAAAAATGAGTAAAAACGAGTATTTATCCGTTTCGGATAAAAATTCGAGTATTTATCCTCCGAGTATTTATCCACTGCCCATCACTACCTGATAGTGACCTGCAAATTGCAAAAAATGTAAGTTTTTTTTTAATTTCCCTGGCTAACCTAGAGCTGTCACCTTAAGCTGTTTAGAATGTCAGACCAGTGGTATGGCCGCTAATTATGTATGAATGGTAAAAAGAAAGTGACCTATCAGAAATTATGCTTATGAAGACAAAGTAACTTCAATATCCAAGTATAAATTGAATTTGGATTAAACTTAGACTTGGAGAGAATTGATTCAACTCTTGCAGAGTGAATCTACTGTATTCAAGGGATTCTAAATTAAAAATGTACATTCTCTTCAACGTTCCATTGATTGAATAAAAAAGAAAAATTCTAAAAAAAAATAGGGATCACTGAAATGGATCCCATTCCATATCCGCTAGGTTTGCAAATGGATCTCTGACGACCATTCACATGCGCACAAACATTTATAAAATGAACGAATGTTTCCGCGTATATAACTTAACGGGGTAACACTATACTACTTATCAACGGTTTTCTCGAAATTCACCCTTAAAGTTTTTTCCGGAAAGTGCCGGTTTTTAGCCTCTAGTTTCACCTTGTGAAGGACAAACTCACTTGTGCTGTAAGTACTTTCCGGCGGATCCGGCAGATTTTGTGCATTTATAGTTCCATTTGTGTGCTGAAATTACGGAATTATTATCAAGTAAGTAGCAGTTATCATATTTAAAAAAACATGATTGACCTTAGTTTTGATATCATTGGAAGATATGCCAGTGTTTTCTGTAAAAAAATATGGAAATACCCATTTTATGTAACCTTTTTGCATACGTCAGTTGTTTTAATTAACTATTGATTAATTTATCATTTTGTTAAGAAACTTGTACGAGTGATGATTAATATCTTAATAATCACTCTATAATTATATTGATTTTTCTACTGAATCAAACTGTTTGAGAGTAACATACTCAACCTATAGTTGACCTTGCCACCTATTCATGAACAAAGTGGGGTAGGTAATGATCTATTGTTATTTCGTTAAGAGAATATATGTTTCAGAATAATTACGAGCAATAATTATACATTAATCAGAAACTTGTTTGGTTTCATTTCCAGAATGCCGATTAAGTCGATAAAAGCTCGTCAAATTTTCGACTCCCGTGGTAACCCCACTGTAGAGGTTGACCTGGTACGTATAATGTTGTTTCTAGACGCTCTTTTACTCATGTTATAGAATATCTTTTTGTGTCCTTCATAAATATAAATCTATACTTACTATAAATTATAAATGCGAAAGTAACTCTTGCCTGCCTGTTACGCTTTCACGACTAAACCACTGAACTGATTTTGATGAAATTTGGTACGGGGTAAGTAAGAACCCCAAGAAAGGACATAGGCTATTTTTTATTACGCGACTTTGACTGCGTCCGCGAGAACCATTTACGCGTCCGAAGTCGCAGGCAAAAGATATCTCCTGATTTCAAACCACAAATATTGTGGTTGAGTAAGTTCGTAGTATAAGAAAACAAACCTACCTGCTTTAATTTGTAAATAATTTTATCTAATCAGAATTAGTAGGTAACTATCAAACTAAAAACTCTATTATGAGAGTTAGGCAAAGGCAAACAAAATGTGGAATTAATTGTATTATTTTATATAGGTAACTGAGTTGGGCCTGTTCCGCGCGGCTGTCCCATCTGGTGCCTCCACTGGTGTCCATGAGGCACTGGAGCTGAGAGACAATGTCAAAGGCCAGTACCATGGTAAGGGGGTCCTCACTGCCATCAAGAACATAAATGAAAGCATTGCTCCAGAGCTGCTCAAACAGAACCTTGAAGTCACCCAGCAGAAAGAGGTATGTTGTGATAAGGATATAATTATTTTACCCTTCACTTTGACCTTCATAGTTCAAGATCACAGGGCGCTATTTCATAAACGCTTAAGGTGTTCTCTGCATTTATTTGATGAAATCACCATTTTTTTTTTAAATATTTTTTTTTTGCCAAGGGTTAAGCTTTATCATTCATTATTTTACACCACTACCTATATTTACCAGCAAATAATCATAATAAACCCCCTGACAACCCAGAAATATGCGTAATCAGTAAAAACTGTAAACATTATGGTTACTCTGTTTTTTTTTTGTTAGTAACAAGGTTGTTTAGTGACTATGTATGTAATTGATACACAAAACACCTCAGAAAAAAACAAAAAACTGAAAATCATACTTAACTCCTGTGACACACACACACCACACTTTGGGCCACCATGGGCACAACCACCTGAAATAAAAATCAACTCTTGTTTACAGATTGACCAGTTCATGTTGAACTTGGATGGCACTGAAAACAAGTCTAAGTTGGGTGCCAATGCCATCCTCGGTGTGTCTTTGGCTGTCGCCAAGGCCGGCGCTGCTAAGAAGGGCGTGCCTCTGTACAAGCACTTGGCTGACTTGGCTGGCAACACAGAGATTGTACTGCCAGTACCTGCCTTCAACGTCATCAATGGGGGCTCCCACGCCGGCAACAAGTTGGCCATGCAAGAGTTCATGATCTTGCCGACAGGTTATTATTATTATATATTATACCCTCTCTTCCTGGAAAGTGGGAAATGATTAAATGAAATCCTATTATTATAATAATAACAATTAGTGTCCCACTGCAGGGTAAAGGCCTTTTCTCATTTAGGGAGGGCACACAGGCTTGCTCTAGACGGGTGTTAAACATTAAAATCTTGGACAGGTGGCGATTTTAGGTGTACATATATTGATTGTCCAGATTTCCATACAATGTTTCACCTATATTTGTCAGTACAGTCCAAGATAATCTCGGGAAGTACAAATTAATTGTAAAAAGTCACATTGGTACTTGCGTGGACTTAAACCTACAACCTGCTTCATGAGAGATGAAGTCTTAAACTACTGGGCCGTCACAAAACTTTCCTATCTTAATCAAGCATGTTTCTCAATCACGTTTGCTGAAGCAAGTGTCTCATGCTGTTATTCGATCGCGCATAACATTGTTTTCCAGCACTCTGAGAAACTCGACCAATCAACTGTTGAGGGTCGTTAATGAGGATCAGACCGATGCGCAAGTAATGGCTCGAGGTTCATCGGAGTGCCAATCGACGATAAAAAACTGTGATAACTTATTTTACAGTGGAATTTAATTTTAATGGTTATTAAATATTATTGTATTTTACTTTATCGATCGTATTGAATGTGAATGTTAATGTATTATAATTTATGTGTTAAATTTTAATGAATTTAATGTATTTTTTTTTTGTTTTTGTGATTTGGTTATTAGGACTTTATGCCTTAGTAAATAAAAATATACCAAATCTGGAATCCTAGTGGAGTAGCAATCCCATTTGCCAGAGTGATACGCCAAGATGTTTCAAGGCGTATCACTCACTATAGAAAAGTCTAATCGTCCACACAATCATTTCACAGAAGTTTATATGTTAATGAACAGATTTAATAACATTTAATCTTTTACCTAGGTGCTACTACATTCAGTGAGGCAATGCGCATGGGTTCTGAAGTGTACCACCACTTGAAGAAGATCATCAAGGAAAAGTTTGGTCTGGACTCCACTGCTGTCGGTGATGAGGGTGGATTCGCTCCCAATATCCAGAACAACAAGGATGCACTTTTCCTCATTCAAGATGCCATCCAGCAGGCTGGTTACACTGGCAAGGTTAGTAATATCATTAGTAGTAATAATAGTCTTATCATTATTTGTTTGTCTTTTTAACTTAACCTTTTACTTCTTTACTCTGAATTCTATGAGCTGTTTTTTGGACCTTCACTTACACCTTGAATAGATCAACAGCAGAAATTGATGGTACTATGTGTATATCTATAAATATCACATTCGCGCCTTTGTATAAAATGATAACAGGTCAATAGCAACTACTGCATCATTACTAACAAAGTTAAATTAAAATCACTACCTTAGTTTTTAAAGTTCGAATTTGTTTTAGATTGAAATTGGAATGGACGTCGCTGCATCTGAATTCTACAAGAACGGCACCTATGACCTTGACTTCAAGAACCCTAAGTCTAACCCCGCCGACTACCTGTCTTCCGAGAAGCTTGCTGAGGTGTACCTGGACTTCATCAAGGACTTCCCCATGGTGTCCATCGAGGACCCCTTCGACCAGGACGACTGGGCCGCGTGGGCCAACCTCACCTCTCGCACTCCCATCCAGATCGTCGGAGATGATCTTACCGTGAGTACTTGTAGCAGGTTTTTGACAGGAACTGTAGCCTCACCAATCATTATCTCCTGCAGTCATCCCAATTCATTTGTATGCATTTTGCAGCACCTCATGTTCTTCCAAACATCTGGAGCCATAGATCTCAATAAAAATCAATTTTGAAACCTAACTGGATACAAGAGAGGTCAACCTACAGATGATTAAAGAAACATCAATATTAATATAATGTCGTGGTTTTTAGGTTACCAACCCCAAACGTATCACCACAGCTGTTGAGAAGAAAGCTTGCAACTGCTTGCTCTTGAAAGTAAACCAAATCGGAAGCGTTACTGAATCCATCGATGCTCACTTGCTGGCCAAGAAGAATGGATGGGGCACCATGGTTTCTCACAGGTATTATATGATTTTTGTAACAAATTGTGGAAAGGTTGAAGAAATACATATTTCTTACACATACACTAGTGCTGGTTGGTTTATATTCTAATGGGTTTTTTATCATCAGGTCCGGAGAGACTGAAGACACGTTCATTGCGGACCTTGTCGTGGGTCTGTCTACTGGTCAGATCAAGACCGGTGCGCCGTGCCGCTCCGAGCGTCTCGCCAAGTACAACCAGATCCTCCGCATTGAAGAGGAACTCGGAGCTGGCGCCAAATACGCCGGCAAGAACTTCCGCAAGCCTGTTTAAATGTATAAAGACGTAAAAGAGCATATTTAATAATGAACACATAGTTGCTTTAGACCGCAATGACTGAAATGTATATGCTCTTATAATGTTATACAGCATTTTAATCCTCTGTAGTGTGATATACATAATTTAATAAGATGGGCAAATTACAGCACATTTTTTTTCAAAAAAATACCTTGTTTGTAAGAGATTATACTGGCTGTAGCGTATGAACTAGTGTCGAATGTATGATGCTATTTATTTAAATTTTAAGGATTATTTTTATGTTTTAAAATTAATTGATATCAATGTGTAAGTTCAATAAATGATGATGTTATTGTATTGTAAGTGCTTATTTTATTGACTTTCCTGTTAGCCAATACCGAAAAGTAAAATATTTTAGGTTCTGTTTTTTTACAAGATTTTTATTAAATTCTGTACATTGATGCAGTGTAAAGCTGTGATCGAAACTATCAATAGATACTATCGGTAAAAAATAGTGTCTTGTACCCTCGCAGTCTCTAAAATCCGACGAACTGCTTGCTCTGCTAATTTCCATCAATAAAGCTAGTTTGGTGAGGGATTTCGCCTGTAATTTACAGCCTGGGACGTTCTTAGGACCTCGTGTTACAAACATGTACATTGAGTCGTCTAACCGTCACCATAACTCGAGTTTGAGACTGGTTCACTAGTATTACGACACGATAGTTTGACCGTCGATCTTTCGGCATCATAGTAGGTATGTCTTATTATTTTAACCCTAGAGTACTAATCATCGCCTGAGAGGCCACCCGCGGTCGGTTTTTTCTGGTTATTTTGAAATTGCGGGGACGTGTCGCGCCGTGCTTTCGCGCCAACTCAGTGTAGCCCACGACGCGGCGGCAGAGCTTGCGCGCTCGGCGGGGATACAGCGTTCCCGAGATATTGCCTACGTGATCGCCTGGGAGGCGATCATTAGTATTAAAGGTAGGGTTTTTACTATTGACTTAATTTACATTTTTGAGTTTTTTCTTTGTTTACTCACTATTATAAGATATAAAATACATGTTTTATTTCATAGATGGATCTCAACGAGCAGCAGATAGCAAATTACTTGGAAGATGACACCTCTGATAGGGAGACCGAGGATAATTTAGAAGTCGCGGATTTCGATTCTGATGACAGTGTGGTTGATCCCACTTTTGTTCCATACCGACTCGAAAATGAGTTACAAAATATTGTGCTAGATGACCCTGATCCTCAAGACCGAAGCTCCCCAATACCGTCATCATCCGGAAGCACTTTACCAAATCCACAAACATCACCTACTTCAGAAACACAGACGACGGAGGAGCTCATTGTTTTGCCTTCTACGCCTGTTGTGAGAGGTAAGAACAACTATATTTGGGCTAGAGATACTTCTGGTAGACCAAGGTCTAATAGAACTGTTGCCAGGAACATAGTCCACATTTTTCCTGGTCCAAAACTAGATGGAAGGGATGTCATAAAACTTTTAGAATGCTTTGAAAAGTTTTTCACTCCTGACATGTGGGATGAAATACTCCTACGCACCAATGAAGATATTTCCGTCAAAGCCAGCAAATATAAACAGCAAAGCTCGACTATTGCACCGACTAGACAAGCAGAACTTCAGGCTCTTCTCGGACTTATAATTTTTAGTGGCGCTATGGGCAATAACGATTTACCAACTAAAGAACTTTTTAATCCTGTACTTTGCGGATCAAAATATATAGCTGCAATGAGTTTAGATCGTTTTGAGTTCCTTTTGCGTTGTCTCCATTTTGATGATCGTAGGACTCGTGAAGATAGAAAAAAACATGACAAATTTGCTTGGTGCAAATTTGTCATGTTTTTTTCTCTTCGAAACATCTGGGAGATTTTTATACAGAGATGTCGAGACCTTTATAAACCAGGCTCGTATGTAACGATTGATGAACAGTTACTGGCGTTCAGAGGGCGATGTCCATTTCGAATGTACATACAAAATAAACCCGCAAAGTATGGATTGAAGATAATTTTAGCTTGTGATGTCAACAGTAAATACATGTTTGATGCTTGTCCATACTTAGGAAAAACCGGAGAAATCACCCCTACCGAACCTCTAGGTACTCATTATTGCAAACTGCTTACAAAGACAATTTATGGGAGTAATCGTAACATCACTGCAGATAATTGGTTTACGTCTGTGCCTCTAGCAGAACAACTTCTCGAAGATCCATACAAATTAACATTTCTGGGAACTAGGGTCATTTCGCCTGTTCGCGTCCATTTAGTGCAGTTGGCAAGTATGACGGCGATATTAAAAAAATCCCAGCACTAATTTCTATGAAAAATTTATGTAATGTGTTCATTATATAGTCTATTTTAAGATTAACTTTCAGTTTTGTTCGAAACATCTTGTGTTTTTTTTTTTAAATAGATAAACTTCAGAAATAGGCGTTTTACCCACTTTGCGTCCACAAAATCCAATTCGCGTCCACCCGTGGACCATTTAGCGTCCACCAGCTTAGAAAAGGAATAAAGGAGTGATATTTTTAAGAATTTGTAAAGAACGATTGTATTTTAACAATTTCTTTATTTGAGAATATAAAATCAACATTATTATCATTAAAGACATCACTTTAAAAAAATAAACATTAAAAATTCTTCTCAACATTGATTGAACTTAAAATTAGGTAAGTAGTAGGTAAATAATGATTGCACCTTTAAGAATAAACAGTAATCAGTTCTGTTAATTTTACCCTAAAAGATCAGCCTTGATTAATAATAAGTTTTTGGCTATATTAAAGCAAACAAGACAACAATTTTGTCTAATCATACAACAACAAGAATTGTTGAATCAATAAATTATGAGACATGGTATGATTATTATAGCCTTAGAATTTCAATTAATGACACAGCTCACATTCAAAAGACTTATCTTTGGCCTCCAAATAACTTAGTCCTAGAAAATCGTTTGCATTTCAGATGATACCATCAAATAAACTTGTTACACACAACAGCCTATGTTTTTCTCATCGTCTTCTTCTACATCTGAAATTAGTATATCGTCACATAACATTTCACTCGCTCCAAGGCTGGTAATTTTTTTTTGAAATGTTAAGAAGACATTCAACTACTTTATTTTCACCATCTACTCTTAGCGCTGGTTCTAGTCCCGGTTTCTTTACTCCATCTGGTCTACGCCCACTGATTTTGTCGAATATTGTGGTCTTGGGAATAGCATATTCTTTGCATATTTGTCTTTTTATTTTTAACGCTTACTTTAAATCGTCTTCTGTGTATGTTTTCTTTTCCTTCTTCTTTCTTGTCTCCGAAGAACTCATCTTAAATAAAAAAAAATAAGAATTCATTCTTATTTTTAGAAATTACTCATTTCATTTAAAAATAGAATTATAAACACGTAGTCTTAATAAAAAATGTACAAAAATAATAATAATCAATACATTTTAAATTATTTTTACAAGCAAGTCAATTGTATTTAACGAACATAGTGGACGCAATTTGGTTTATTATTATCCCCTGTTGGTATACTTTGCGTCCATTGCGGACGCAAAGTGGAAGTTTTGTAAATTCGATGTAGTAATTCGCGTCCACCTTATTTTATTTGTTAAATATAAAAAAACAGTAGCAAATTCATAATTAATATTATTCCTTTTTTCATTATAAAAGTCTAGAAACAGCTATGTATCCTAAAATTCACATAAAACAATAAAAAACTTACCATCGAACGCGCCGCTGCACACTATTTTTTATCTAAAAATCCCGTGCATACGCACTCCCTTGATGAACAGCCGAAATTAACTATTTTTTTAACGGGATTGGTTTGGCGCACGGACCTTTTGTCCATATGTGCGTGCCTCTTATACATTGAGGTATTAGCGGTAATAATTTTTCGTTTGATTGGTGTGTTAGTTTACTTATTTTCGAGGATTTTTAAAGAGAGATCCGTAAAATGGACGCGAACTGGGCGATGGACGCGAACAGGCGAAATGACCCTATCAAAGCCAATAAAAAAGAAATACCAGCCGAGTTCAAGCATGACCCATCACGCTGTGTAGGCCAGTGGCGGATTTACCAATAGGCTAAGTAGGCTGGAGCCTAGGGCGGCAGATTTAGAGGGGCGGCAAATAAAGCCGAAATAATAAATAAAAAAAACTTATAATTATTTATTTATTTATTGGTCTATCTACAATTGTTACACTTTATAATCTAATAATCCGATCCGATCCAATCGATCCGATTTGATCTTTCGTAATCCGTACATCATCATTTCAGCCGAAAAACGTCCGCTGCTGGACATAGGCCTCCCCCAAGCACCGCCACTTCGACCTGTTCTGTGTTTCCCGCATCCAACGCAGTCCTGCGGCCTTCACCAGGTCATCGGTCCATCTTGTGGGAGGCCTTCCAACGCTCCATCTTCCAGTACGCGGTCGCCACTCCAGAACCTTCCGGCTCCATCGGCCATCCGTTCTGCGAGCAATGTGCCCTGCCCACTGCCACTTAAGTTTGGCAATTCTTCGGGCTATGCCGATAACATTGATTCTCCTACGGATCTCTTCATTTCTGATTCGATCGCGTAGGGAAACTCCAAGCATAGCCCTCTCCATTGCTCTTTGGGTGACTTAGAGCCTTCGTATGAGGCCCATTGTGAGCGACCACGTCTAAGTGTCATCACTGGCAATACACACTGGTCAATGACTTTTGTCTTGAGACCCTGTGGTAAGTGGGACGAGAAGATATTGCGTAGCTTCCCGAACGCTGCCCAGCCGAGTCGGATTCGACGATTGACCTCTTTCTCGAAGTCAGTTGAAGACGTACCTAACTGGACAGTCTGTCCTAGGTACACATATTCGTCCACAACTTCGAGTGTAGCGCCTCCGATCTTCATTGGAGTGGGTATCACACGAGCATTGGACATGACCTTTGTCTTGTCCATGTTCATTCTAAGACCCACTCTTTCGGAAGCTCTACTGAGGTCATCGAGCATTGTACTGAGCCTCCATAGTCTCAGCCATGACTACTATATGGTCGACAAATCGAAGGTGAGTGATGTACTCGCCATTGATGTTGATGCCAGCCCCTTTCCAGTCCAAAACCTTGAAGACTTCCTCCAGTGCAGCGGTGAACAGTTTCGGAGAGTTGACGTCTCCCTGTCTCACCCCTCGCTGCAGAAGGATAGGTTTCAAGGCTTTGTCCTGGAACCGGACTGACATAGTGGCGTTTTCATATAAACACTTCAGCACCTCGATGTACCGATAGTCAATCTGGCACCGTTGAAGAGACTGCAATACAGCCCAGGTCTCGATCGAATCGAAGGCTTTTTCGTAATCCACAAACGCTAAGCAGAGAGGCAGGTTATACTCTTCGGTCTTCTGTATAACCTGCCGCAGCGTATGTATGTGGTCTACGGTGCTAAAGCCTTTACGGAATCCGGCTTGTTTGGGAGGCTGAAAGTCGTCAAACCTGCGCGCGAGACGATTCGTGATGACTCTTGAAAACAGCTTGTAGACATGGCTCAGAAGTGAGATGGGCCTATAATTCTTAAGTAGGGTATTGTCACCCTTCTTAAAGAAAAGTACTACCACACCTCTGTTTCATGCCTGTGGCGTTTTGAGTAGTTGTGATTCGCGGATTCTGGCGCAAGCGCCAGAGCCCGCGCTTGCACCAGAGCCCGCGAATCTGTAGCACCCATCGTAAAAAAAAAAAAAAAAAAAAAAAAAAAAAAAAAAAAAAAAAAAAAAGGTTTTGGTGTGCTCTGATCTCAAATCTGCGGTCCATTTTAGCGTAGGATGCGTGGTTCTGGAGTTATGCAAATCAATTAACTGTTATCTCATTGATTTCCGGTGGTCCTGCACCCTCATTAGCATTCCATTGTTCGCCTAATCCTTTTATCTATTATACTTCGAACACCTCATTACGTTGCGCCAGAACCCACGAATCTGTTGCCCTACGGTTGATTTGGCGTTCTTATCTATTACTCATTGTATGTCTGCTTTTCTATGTCATCAATAAAACACATTCATTTTTATTTCAATATTTTATTACTTTTTTCTACAAAATATGAGCGGAAGATCTCATCCACAAAAATATCATTGTGCAGTGTGTTCCCTGTAAATATGTTCGTAAAACTATGCATTGAACATCCCTGAAACTTAAATAGCAAATACATTAAGCAATATTCACCACAAACTGAAGTCCAATCATTCTGAATCCTATCAACATTCCAGTCCCATCTCTTACAATTCCTTTTCAAAAACTGGAGATGATATCGCTCAGGTGTTCGTCCATATGAATCAAAATATTGACCGATACCATTCGTATCGATATGTACAGCTACCCAGTGTGAACCTGGTTTATCATCCGCATCCAAATTGCATATTATATACGTTGGTACATGTGTATACATAGGTAGTCTATTAGCAGCATAAACATTATTTTCTAGACTGGGATGAATCTTTTTCATATGTTTTTGTAATTCTAGTGTATCCATGATATTACTGTTATTAGCAGATTATTACAGTACCAATCTATTCAATGGTTGTCATAGGAATGTTCAATTATAGTGATTTGTAAATATTAAATCGCATTCTTTGTGGGAGTCACAAAGCTTAGGATTATCATTTTGCTGCAGCTAATTTAAAGTTTGTTATATGGGTCTGATTATATTAAATAAAACACTTTGAGTACATAGACATTTTTAATTAACTGATCAACACAATAATTATTAAATAAATAAATTAAATACAGACATATTATTATCAAAATACCATTTTCTAATACACACAGCATTATTCAATGCACAATTCAATTTATGGTTCACACAATTAAAATCAGTTTTATTTTTACAGAACTTTTTTTTTAATGTCGCAAAATTAGGACATCCCTTCTCACCTATGTCAATCACTTCACAGTTTGCACATAACTCTTTAATCCACGTAATCTTTTCCAAACCCTTTGTCATAATTTTTTTATTTTCTAAATATGGTAAAATAACACGTTTAAACTCTTTGTAGTCTATGTAGCCTTCACTCCAGTAAATTCCTCGATTTCTTTCTAACCATCTCACCTGCTTTTTTTCTTCTAGTGTTAGGTAATGGAATGAATATGGTGGTTTCACCAAGAACGTCTGTGTATGATCATGACTCGCAATGGCCAATTCTTTGATAATAAAATGATTTAAAGAATCTTTAAATCCTTGGAGTTCCACTATAAGGGTGTCCGTCTTCATGATATCTTCTTAACAATGTTACTTAATGGTTTGTATTCAACAATGCAATCGTTCAGAATGAGACAATATGCTGAAGTTTGATCTGGTATCTCCGAATCACTTTCAATTTCTACTCTCACGTCCACAACTGGCCCTGTCTTTAGATTATCCACTTGTCTAGAGCAATCAATGACAAACAGCGGTGCTAAATCTCTAAACTGTTTTTCGCTTAATATGGGTTCCGGTCGACGTCCGTAATACGACTGTTGAAATCTGGTGTATTGCTCGTTGTAAATATTAAATCGCATTCTTTGTGGGAGTCACAAAGCAGGTTGATGCCTGTTGCGAAGGAACGTGAGATAAGTTTGTTGACTCATAGAGTTACAATCAGTTTCGTTGTACTTAGTAATTTGCTTTAGATAAGAATAAGGAACGTGAGATAAGTTTGTTGACTCATAGAGTTACAATCAGTTTCGTTGTACTTAGTAATTTGCTTTAGATAAGAATGGTGCTATATAAGATCGAACAGTTGCAGTCATGCAGTCAGTCTATGGTCGTTTGACCACAGTGCATTGTATACGTCAACCAATACTACGCTTGTGTTACTTCAACGCATCAATGGCCATGGAGGTAAGTGTTTATTCTATTGACAAACTTACTTGTATTTCTGTTGTTGTTTCCTAACGTGTGTGATTAAGTGTAAACAAATTGATATTAACGTGATAACTCTGTTGTTGCAGAGATCATTCAGCTTCGCAGACGATAATGAAAATACCTATAAACAGTATTACTACTCGCCACTCTCTCCTCAACACGAAGAAGAGAGTGATGACATCGTCGTTAATAACACAGACGATGGTGGAAAAAGGAAATCGCAACCGATTGATCATTTTTTTGAAGTGGTACCAAAAATAAAAAGGAAGAAGCTGCTATCCTCGACTGTGACACGAGCTGCTAGAGATGGCGTATCATACATCTCTACAAATTCTGACGACGGAGACCAAGCGACGCATCTCATAAAAATTGAAATGTATGATATGAAGAAACTATCCAAGATTCCAACTAGTGATCACTGGAAGCACGCTACCACGAGGATTAAATATTACATAAAGAATAATAAGGATAGCATCTACGACAACACAAACGGCCTCGTATACAATATTACAAAGACAATAGCAGAAAGTGAAAAAGTTAAAAAATACTTTTTTAACAATGACACTCATTAGTGGATTAGTGAATGTGATTCTGTTTACTTAAAGTACTTCTGTGTACTCATTAGATTTTACATGACTTTCCTAATCCTTTGTTAGACTATGAATATTGGACATTATTTGAAATTGGGTATCAGTTGCTCTACCAACACTTAACTGTTACTTACTGTGCTACATACTTTCTTCTTTATTATAAAGATGGAAAACTTCAGTGAAATGTGCACCAGTGCTTTCTTTTCCGCGCCCATTGAAGAGAATATAGAACAATCCAACAGCGAATTCAATCAGGAGCTGTCTAAAGTTTGTGATGAAATAGAGAAGCATGAACTGTTCGATTCATCGTATGATGATGAGTTGTATAATCAATGTTTGATGGTTGAAACAAAGTTGATGTAAGTATTAGAAGTACAAACTCAATAAGAAATATTATTGTAGTAATGTTTTATTTTAAGATTTGTCTAATAATTTTCTTTTTGTTACAGTCAACAACAAGTTGGAAGAGGTATCAAACGAGGTATCACTACTGATGAAAATAAGGTTACCAAGAAAGCAAAATTTGATGAAGGAGCTTCTACATCATCAATTGAAACCAATGATGTGGACAACAATAAGGTGGAATGTGATACATGTCATGTTTATATTAATAAAAGGTATCTAAACAACCATTTAAAAAGCAATTCACATAAAAATAATCTTTTAAAATCACATAATTCATTAACAAATGTTACAGTTGTTGAAACCGCTTTTGGCAATCGAATTTTAACATATAGAATTAATAGTAAAACACTTCAATCGGGACAATATTTTGAAACACCGGAATCGTTTTTAAATTCGCTAAAAATTGATATCTTATTTTTGATAAATGAATGTATTCAACAACATACAATTTTTAAAATAAACTTCATATTGCATGCTGATTTCATACAACAAACTAAAGATATTAAAAATACGTTTGATTTTCAAACGTTTAATTACATAATTTGTCAGGGAGATGACTTAAATATTTTTTATTCATCATTAATAGACACTGTAGTCGGTAAAATTTGTCAATTTGAAAAAAAAGATAGTGGTTGGAGTCTTAATCAAATTAAATACATAGATATGAATGTTAACAAATTCAACCCCCTACGTGGTAGTTCATATATCGACCTTCCTCAAGATATTAAATCAAAAAAAGCTGTAATCAATGTTAAAAATAATGATAATATGTGTTTCAAATGGGCATTACTCTCTGGTTTATATCCTGTATGTAAAAGTGTAGATCGGGTAGCATCTTACGCAATTCATGGAAATAAACTAAAATTTACTGGTATTTCTTTTCCGGTTATAATTGCAGATATATCAAAAGTAGAGAAATTAAACAATATTAGTATTAATGTTTTTGGCTTAGAGTATAATAAAGAAAAAAAGTGTAATTCTGTTGTAGGTCCTTTATATTTAACAAAATGTCGTACACCTAATCATATTAACCTACTATATATATCGAATGGTACTAACAATCATTACTGTTATATTAAAAACTTATCGCGATTAGTTAGTTCACAAATATCAAGACATCATTGTGCAGTTTATATATGTGATTCATGTTTACTTCATTTCCCATCGGAGGAAAGACTTAATAACCATCAACAATATGATTGCGCTCACATTTGTACGGAATTACCAAACGGTGAGGATTCCAAAAAGGATTGGTTTGGTAAAGCAACCTCAAATAATAAATTAAAATTTGATAAATTCGTGAAAAAGTTGAAAATGCCCTTTGTGGTTTATGCAGACTTTGAGGCATTTTTGAACCCAATAGAATCATGTAGTAACGATCCATCCAAGCCTAGTACAATTAATATTCAAAAACATGAAGTGTATAGTTTTGGATATTACATTAAATGTTCATATGATAGCAGATTATCAAAATATGAGACGTATAGTGGGTCAAACTGTGCACAAGTGTTTATGAATCGCCTTTGTGAAGATGTGAAAACAATATTTAAAAAAAATAGTTTCCAAAAATGTCTCGTTCCATTATCAGATGAAGATAAAATTAAAATTTCAAATTCAAACATATGTCATATTTGTGAAACTGAGTTAAATGAAGATCTTTTTTACGATTTTGATTGGCACACTGGCAGTTTTAGGGGTGTTGCACATCAAGTGTGTAGTTCTAAGTACAGAACCCCTCGTCATATTCCAATATTTTTACATAACCTCAGTCATTACGATGCTCATTTCATTATCCATGCATTAAACCTCGATGATGACAAAGTTGAAGTTATTCCACAAAATAAAGAACGATACATATCATTTTCAAAACAGTTAACAATAAATAATCAACCAGTAAGTTTAAGATTCATAGATTCATTGAAATTTTTATCGTGTAGTTTAGATCAACTAGCTAAAAATCTTAATGATGATCAGTTTACAGAACTAAAAAGGAACTATCCTAATAATGAAGATTTTTCACGTTTAAGACGGAAAGGTATTTATCCTTATGAATTTATGTGTAATAGTGATTGCTTGAAACATCCATCACTTCCTGATCAACACCAATTTTATAGTTCACTCACAGATTCAAATATTTCAAATGATGATTATAATCACGCAAAAGATATTTGGCAACATTTTAAGTGTAGTAGTATGTCTGATTATTCCAATTTATATTTAAAAACGGATGTTTTACTTTTGACTGATGTATTCGAAAACTTTAGAAAGCTTTGTATTAAAACTTATGGATTAGATCCTGCTCATTACTATACTGCCCCAGGTTTAAGTTGGGATGCAATGTTAAAATTTACCAAAATAGAATTAGAATTGTTAACGGACTATGACAAAATTGCTTTTTTTAAAGCTGGTATTAGAGGGGGTGTATCTCAGTGTAGCAATCGTTTTGCTAGAGCAAATAATAAATTCATGGAAGATTATGATAGTGAAAAACCTAATTCATATCTAACATATTTTGATGCGAATAATTTATATGGTTGGGCAATGTCTCAATCTCTTCCTGTTGGTGGTTTCGAATGGATAGATTCTAATACAGATTATAATGTGTCGGATAACTCTGATTTCGGTTATGTTTTAGAAGTTGATTTGGAATATCCTGATGAACTTCATAATTTGCATTCTGACTTTCCGTTATGTCCTGAAAACATATGTGTGGGTAATACTAAAGAAACTAAATTAGTTCCTAATTTAAATAATAAAAATAAATACATCATTCACTACAGGAATTTAAAACAATGCATTGAAATGGGGATTAAATTAATTAAAGTACATAGAATTTTAAAATTTAAACAGAGTTCTTGGTTAAAGAAATACATAGACTTAAATACTAGTTTGAGAACGTTAGCTACATCAAACTTTGAAAAAGACTTTTTTAAATTAATGAACAATTCTGTCTTCGGTAAGACTATGGAAAATATTGAAAAAAGAGTAAACGTTAAACTACTAACTCACTGGGATAATCGTGGTAAAGTTTTAGGTGCTCAGGATTGGATTGCAAAACCAGAATTCCATAGTTTATCAATATTTTCAGAACATTTAGTTGCAATACAATTACACAAAACAAAATTAATTTATGATAAGCCGATTTATTTAGGATTTTGTATTTTAGATATATCTAAGACCCTTATGTATGAATTTCATTATAACTACATGATTAAAAAGTTTCATAATAAAATTAAGTTATTGTACACCGATACCGATAGTTTGATATATCAAATTTTTACAGACAATTTTTATGAGGATATAAAACCAGATCTACTTCACTATTTCGATACATCAGATTACCCGGAAAATAATATTTACGGATATCCAAAAATAAATAAAAAAAAGTTAGGTTTTTTTAAAGATGAGAATAATGGTAAAGTATTGAAGGAATTTGTAGGGTTGCGATCAAAAATGTATGCCTTAGAAATAGAAGATAAATTTATAGCAAAGGCAAAAGGGGTTAACAAAAGTGTTACCAAAAAAATGAATATGGAAAATTACAAATCGTGTTTGTTTAATAAAAATGTATTATATTGTAGTATGCTTCGATTTAAGTCAATCAAACACACTATTTTTACACAAAAAATAAATAAAACATCTTTATCATATAATGATACCAAACGATGTATTATGAACAACAACATTGATACATTGGCTTGGGGACATTATAAATTACGCTAAGTGTAATACTTTTTACTTTTATTTCTGTGTGTATATACAAATTTTGTACTGATTGTAAAATTATGATATTACTGTAATGTTATATAATAGTTTATTACATATTTAAAATTTATTGTTTGATTGTAAATAATGTAAAATAATTGTAGTTTTTATTTGTGTGCTTAAATTTGACGTTGAGGTGATTGTGAAATTCTGATAAGTACTAATTGTGTTAGAAATAGTATACAGATCATTCTGTTTTTCACAAATTACATGTTTTATATAATTTTAGCAATATATATATATATTTAATTTTTACACCAAAATTTTCATTTTTATTTCATCCCTTTAAAACTCTAGACGTGTGAAATGTTTCACTTTATCCATCCGTTTACTGCTATTGTGGCAGGACCAAGTGGATGTGGGAAGTCAAATTTTGTAACAAATTTCATAAAATCAGTTAAAGAAATATGTAATTGTGATTTTAATCAGATCACATGGTGCTTTGATGAAATGCAGGCTTTAAATAATTTACCAAATGTTAACTATCATCAAGGAATTCCAAATCTTAATATGTTTGATGGTGAAAACCCACACCTTATTATTATTGATGATCTAATGAGAGAGTCTGATGGAAGAATTGTGGATATATTTACAAAAGGTAGTCATCACAGGAATCTTAGTGTATTTTATTTAACACAAAATTTATTTCATCAAGGTAAAGGTCAAAGAGACATTTCTTTAAACTCAAGTTATATAATTTATTTTAAAAACCCTCGAGATAAAACTCAAATAAGATATTTAGCACGACAAGTGTCACCAGATAACCCAAAATTCATTGAAGACGCCTACAGGGATGCAACTTTAGAAGCGCATGGATATTTAATGGTAGATTTAAAACAGAATACAAATGATTTTTGTCGTATCAAGACAAATGTATTCCCATTTAATGGTTACTGCACAGTCTACGTCCCCACGAAAGAGTTTAAATACACCAAGAATCAAACAATTCAAATCATTTCTAAATGATACATCGTCGACTCACAACGCATAAACATTTGCTAAACGCTTTGCAGTTTAAATACACCAAGAATCAAACAATTCAAATCATTTCTAAATGATGCATCGTCGACTCACAACGCATAAACATTTGCTAAACGCTTTGCATACGCTTAAACCAAAATATCAAAGAGCGTTACTTAAAACGTGTGATGAAGAAGAAATAAATTGTATTTGTGAATGTATTCATAACGTTTTACAAGGAAAGATACCTCTTAAAGATCAAGATAAACAAAAATTGAATAAACACAAAAATATACTCCGTAAACTGGTGCATAAGTGTAAACATAAACTAAGAAAAAATATTATTATACAAAAAGGAGGGGCTTTCTTACCAATAATATTAGGTGCAATATTGAGTGGATTAGTAAGTGGACTAGCCAGTTAACATGGAAAATGCTAAGAAAATGATACTTATTGAACCGGGATTGATTGAAAAATTAAAACAAGAAAATAAGGTTACTAGTAATTTGTCTCGATTAGATATTGAAATGCAAAATATTATGAATAGTAAGACGGAAGACCGAAAGAAGTGGATGTTATATTTACAAACACTACAAAGATACCTTCACTTTACCGAAGAGGATCGTCAACCACTCAGATTACCAATTTATTCTGATACATCTAATGAAGATTCAAATGGGTCTAAAATTGGTTTTAAAAATAAAGATAGAGATCTAAAAAGTTCAGTTGATGCTGAATCTTTGTTGGAGGAGAAAGGATCTATTAAAAGTATAGAAAGTGAGGCAAATCCACTGTATTCATCAACACAAATACTCAGTTTAATACCAAAAACTTATAATAAAAAAGGTGAGTCATTATTAAACTTAATTGGAACAAGTAAAAGTAAAATACGTTGGGATAATGAAGGCACAGTCATAATTGATAATGAAAAAATTCCAGGAAGTAATATTGTTGATTTAATAAATGATTCACTTAGACCCTTAAAAAAAAGTGATCCGATAGGGTGGGATAGATTTGCTAAAGCATTAAAAGATATTAAAGTACCACTTACTTATATTGGAAATCCAAAGAGATGTGAGTTTATTAACCAACTTCAAGTAAAAGATCTGAACAAAACCTCTGAGATTGAAGTTCAAGAGTTTTCTACACCGAGCAGTGGAGATAAAAGATCTATAACTAAAATACATAAAAAGATCGATTGGGAAAAATGGACCCCGTACTAGAAGAAATTAACAGGATTTATTATGATCCATCTAACCCCGCTGGTTTTGGTAGTATTGATAAATTATCAAAAGCTATGAAGGGTAAAATGGATAAAAAGCAAGCAAAGGAATGGTTACAATCACAAGAAACATATACATTACATAAACCCATTCGGAAAAAATTCCCGCGTAATAAGTACATTCTATCAAATATTAATGAGCTGTGGCAAGCTGATTTAAGTGATATGCGAACTTATTCTCAATATAATGATGGTTTCAACTACATACTTTGTGTTATTGATGTATTTAGTAAATATGCTTTTGCAAGACCAATGAAAAAGAAAAACTCAGAAACAACTAAAGAATGTTTTGAAAGTATATTTACTGAAAGTAATACAACACCTACTCACATACAATCTGATAAAGGTACAGAATTTGTTTCAAAAGATGTACAAAAATACTTTAAATCCAAAAAGATAAATTACTATACCACTAACAATCCTGATATTAAGGCTAGTATTGTTGAACGATTTCAAAGAACTCTAAAAATGAAAATGTGGCGTTATTTCACTCATAATAATACTTATAGATATATAGATGTTTTACAAGATTTAATATACTCTTATAATCACAGCATTCACTCGAGTATTAAGATGTGCCCATGTGATGTAAGTTCCAACAATATTATGACAGTTTGGACTAATCTTTATGATAGAGGGTCAAACAAACTTTCTCTAGAAAATCCAAAACCAAATTTCAACGTGGGTGATTATGTTCGAATAACTAAATATAAACATGTTTTCCAAAAAGGATATGAATCAAATTGGAGTGATGAAATATTTATTATATCTTCAATAATTGATAGATCTCCATGGGTTGTTTATACAATAACAGATTTACAAAATGAACCAATAGTTGGTACTTTTTATGAAAGAGAATTACAGAAGGTCACTTACAACCCCACCTCACAATATAAAATAGATAAAATAATTGGCACTCGTTATTCGGGTAACAGAAAAGAAGTATTAGTGAAGTGGAAAGGTTATCCAGATAAATTTAACAGTTGGATTTTAGCTTCTAGTTTAAAAGAAATATGAATAAAGAAAGTTTTTATTTAACTTTGCTCAGCAATAGTTCAATGGAATACTTTCCTGATAACAAGACCACAAATTTTTCAACAAAATTACCAAAAGCTATGAAATTAGAAGGTGAATGGGCGGTTGGAGTTGTCGAGTTTCAATATCCATGCACCATGTTTACTGTTCAAGATCATGAAAATGTTGTATACATCACAAAAACCATGTTAATGCCTAATGAAGATAAACCATCAACAGTGTACTACAAAAAACATATTCCCGCTACCAACTACGATAACGTTGAACATATTTTAAGAGCGTTAAATGGTATCAGAGAGAGCTTGAAATTTCGTTATGATGAAATAACAAAATTTGTGTCTATTTCTGTTTTGGATAAAAATATAACATCCGTAACATTATCACCCAAATTAAGTTTACAACTAGGTTATGAACCAAATACAAATCTCCTAGACAGAAATTTTGGGAAGTGTCCTGCTAATTTACACTTAGGGTTACCATCTCAACTATTTCTATATTGCGACATTATCGATCCTCAGATTGTGGGTGATGTTATGACTCCACTATTAAGAGTCATTTCATTAGATCCTTCAAAATACATTTATGGTGCGAATAAAATGTACATTTTCTCTCCACCTCACTACTTACCTGTTATGCGAAGAGAGTTCGATACGCTGGAAATAGATATAAGATCGAGCACAGGACAAAAAATACCATTCCAGTTTGGAACCGTGTGTGTTAAACTACATTTCCGCAAATTATAATAATGTATTCTCCTCATGATCATCATAAATGTCCATATGAAAATTATTATTCACATCAAGCTGGATCAGGAGTTGGAGTAATTTATAAGGGTTCACCATACCAACGCGGTCATGGTATTGGGAGCTTCTTAGGAGGGTTATTTAGATCAGTTTTACCTTTACTTTCAAGTGGTGCTCGAGTGGTTGGTAAGGAGGCATTAAACGCTGGAGTAGGACTTTTATCGGATATGGTTCAAGCCCGTCCTATGGAAGCCTCAATAAAAGATCGTCTAAAGCAAGTTAGTACAAACTTAAAACGAAAGGCTGATGACAAAATTGATCGATTTAACATGACAGGATCTGGGTATATAAGTAAAAGAAAACGATTGGCCTCGTTCATTCCACCACTAACAGCTAAAGTGAAAGCTACGAAAAAACTTGGTCTAAAACCAAAAAACATCAAAGATATATTTTCAAATTAAGTATGTCTTTCCTTCATAATCATTCTTGTGAGTGCGTTAAGTCAGAATTAGATTTGTTTGCATTACCGTCTACACAAACAAGCATTGAAAATGGATTGTGGATTCACTATAAACCAATTTCATCTCTTGC
Source organism: Aporophyla lueneburgensis (assembly GCA_932294355.1). Taxonomy (NCBI): domain Eukaryota; kingdom Metazoa; phylum Arthropoda; class Insecta; order Lepidoptera; family Noctuidae; genus Aporophyla; species Aporophyla lueneburgensis. The sequence continues at coordinate 11,393,243 of OW028744.1, forward strand.
TGATGATGGACCTATCGAGTTTCAAGTTCCTGGAACAGGCGATGACTACATAGATTTGTCTCATACATTACTCCACATAAAGGCAAAAGTATTAAATCAAGATTCAACAAACTTGATATCAGCTACAGCAGTAGCACCTGTAAATAATTGGTTGCATTCACTTTTTAGTCAACTCGATGTTTATTTAAACCAAAAACTTGTATCACCACCTAATAATACCTATGCCTATCGAGCATACATGGAAACCCTTTTAAACTATGCTCCTGCTGCTAAACAATCTCATCTTACTTGTAGTCTTTGGTATGATGATACAGCAGGAAAAATGGATTCCACAGATGGTAAAAACATAGGATTTGTTAAAAGACAGGAATTAGTTAATGAAAGCAGGGAAATAGAAATGATTGGTCATCTTCATGGTGACATTTTCAATCAAGATAAATTTTTAATTAATGGCGTTGAAATGAGTGTAAAATTAGTTCGGTCAAGAGAGAGTTTTAATTTAATTGCTGGGTCAAATGATGTAAAGTTTAAAGTTTGCATTACGGACGCAACTCTTATTGTTCGAAGAGCACGAATTAATCCAAGTGTATTACTCGCACATCAGAAAGTTTTAGCTTCTACCACTGCTAAATATCCTATTACTCGTGCTGAAGTTAAAGTTTTAACAATTGCATCGGGTGTTCAAGGAAAAACTCTTGATAATATATTCTTAGGACAGGTACCCAAAAGATGTATTATTGGTTTTGTGAATAATTCTGCATTTAATGGTTCACTTACTAAAAATCCATTTAACTTTGAAAACTATGGTATTAACTCTTTCAGCTTATATATTGATGGTCAACAAATACCTTCCAAAGCTTTGCAACCATCTTTTAATAATAATATATTTACATCAGCATATCATACTCTATTCTCGGGGACTGGTATTCACTTTCTTAATGAAGGAAATGCAATCTCTCGTGAACAGTATGCCAAAGGTTACTGTCTTTTAGCATTTGATTTAACTCCTGATTTATCAGCTAACTCATCAGCCCATTGGAATCTCATAAAGCATGGTAGTGTAAGATTAGAAGTACGATTTGAATCCTCACTAATACAAACAATTAACTGTATTGTTTATGCTGAGTTTGATAATATTATTGAAATAGATAAAAATAGAAATGTTACTGTAGACTATAGTAGTTAGGATTATAATGTGTGTTGTGTTTTAGATATATGTGTTATGTTTAATGCATTTTGTGTGTGTGTAACTAAAGATAACATTATAAAATTAAATAAAACAAATTGTATGCAATATACTATCAAGGATTTAAAGATTCTTTAAATCATTTTATTATCAAAGAATTGGCCATTGCGAGTCATGATCATACACAGACGTTCTTGGTGAAACCACCATATTCATTCCATTACCTAACACTAGAAGAAAAAAAGCAGGTGAGATGGTTAGAAAGAAATCGAGGAATTTACTGGAGTGAAGGCTACATAGACTACAAAGAGTTTAAACGTGTTATTTTACCATATTTAGAAAATAAAAAAATTATGACAAAGGGTTTGGAAAAGATTACGTGGATTAAAGAGTTATGTGCAAACTGTGAAGTGATTGACATAGGTGAGAAGGGATGTCCTAATTTTGCGACATTAAAAAAAAAGTTCTGTAAAAATAAAACTGATTTTAATTGTGTGAACCATAAATTGAATTGTGCATTGAATAATGCTGTGTGTATTAGAAAATGGTATTTTGATAATAATATGTCTGTATTTAATTTATTTATTTAATAATTATTGTGTTGATCAGTTAATTAAAAATGTCTATGTACTCAAAGTGTTTTATTTAATATAATCAGACCCATATAACAAACTTTAAATTAGCTGCAGCAAAATGATAATCCTAAGCTTTGTGACTCCCACAAAGAATGCGATTTAATATTTACAAATCACTATAATTGAACATTCCTATGACAACCATTGAATAGATTGGTACTGTAATAATCTGCTAATAACAGTAATATCATGGATACACTAGAATTACAAAAACATATGAAAAAGATTCATCCCAGTCTAGAAAATAATGTTTATGCTGCTAATAGACTACCTATGTATACACATGTACCAACGTATATAATATGCAATTTGGATGCGGATGATAAACCAGGTTCACACTGGGTAGCTGTACATATCGATACGAATGGTATCGGTCAATATTTTGATTCATATGGACGAACACCTGAGCGATATCATCTCCAGTTTTTGAAAAGGAATTGTAAGAGATGGGACTGGAATGTTGATAGGATTCAGAATGATTGGACTTCAGTTTGTGGTGAATATTGCTTAATGTATTTGCTATTTAAGTTTCAGGGATGTTCAATGCATAGTTTTACGAACATATTTACAGGGAACACACTGCACAATGATATTTTTGTGGATGAGATCTTCCGCTCATATTTTGTAGAAAAAAGTAATAAAATATTGAAATAAAAATGAATGTGTTTTATTGATGACATAGAAAAGCAGACATACAATGAGTAATAGATAAGAACGCCAAATCAACCGTAGGGCAACAGATTCGTGGGTTCTGGCGCAACGTAATGAGGTGTTCGAAGTATAATAGATAAAAGGATTAGGCGAACAATGGAATGCTAATGAGGGTGCAGGACCACCGGAAATCAATGAGATAACAGTTAATTGATTTGCATAACTCCAGAACCACGCATCCTACGCTAAAATGGACCGCAGATTTGAGATCAGAGCACACCAAAACCTTTTTTTTTTTTTTTTTTTTTTTTTTTTTTTTTTTTTTTTTTTTTTTTACGATGGGTGCTACAGATTCGCGGGCTCTGGCGCAAGCGCGGGCTCTGGCGCTTGCGCCAGAATCCGCGAATCACTACTACTGTTTTGCCCTCGTGTATGACGGAATCAAATAGCTTCTGAAGGGCTTTTAGAACGGGTTTCCCGCCGGCCTTCAGGAGCTCGGCCGTAATTCCGTCATCACCCGGCGCCTTGTTGATTTTAAGCTGCTTCAGAGCCATCCTAATCTCGTACAAGCTGACGTCCGGAATATCTTCAGTGTAGTGTCGAGTCAATCTAGCTCTCGGGTCGTTAGCTAGATTCATAACGGGGTTTCTATTTAACGTGTATAAACGTCCATAGAACTTCTTGATCTCTCTTAACAGCTCAGGTTTGGCGGACACGTTTCTGCCATCGTCGATCTTCAGTTTTGCAAGCTGACTCTGCCTAATAGACAGATCTCTTGCAAAGACTTTGGAGCCCTTGTTCCGCTCTATCGCGTCCTTAATACGTTCCGTATTAAAAAGGCGAAGGTCGCTTTTCAAGGACTTAGAGATCCGTCTATTTAGCTGTCGGTACTCGAGTGCAGCTTCTGAAGACTGCAGCACCCCTAGCCAAGTTGATAATCTGCAATCGTTAACGGTAGTCGCTCAACGTTTTTTTTTTTTTTTTTTTTCATGATGTGTAATCATCAAATGACTTCTCCCGCTCTGGGCGGAGCGGGAGGGCGTGTCAGACTTTCACTGGCTAAAACCCACCCGTGTTCCATCAGTTGCCCATGTGCCAGGGTCACGGTATCTCTTTCGAACAATCACGCGACCCCGGCAGGCATCGGTCCTAGTAGACCCCTACACTGCTGCTGACATCTCTTTGAGGCGCGCGTGGAACACTACGCGCCGTCGACCCGAGTTTGGTCCTTACCGGGCGGCGAGCTACCCATTGCTCGCCACCCGCAAGCTCGCGCCTACGACTCCCGACGCCCGGGACGTCTCCTCCTGCGGCGGCTAGGGACGTGAGGGCGCAGAGACTGCCACTCCCTCACGCGCCCCGCCTCCTCCTTCGCGAGCATTACTGCTTCGCAGAAGGAGGTGACGGCTTCCCATTCCCTCTCGCTCCGTACCATGGCTCGCACCAGGGCCGGACGCGAGAGGTCGCCGCCGCCGATCGCCTCCACGAGGACACGGCGGTGCTCCGCCCAGGCAGGGCACACCTCCACCATATGTTCCACCGTGTCCTCCAGACGATCCTCACAATGGAAACACCCGGACGTATCCTCCCGCTTTATTCTGAACAGGAACCCACCGAAGCACCCATGCCCGGTGAGAACCTGCGTCAGGCGGAAGGTGAGGACGCCGTGACGCCTCTCTATCCACTCCTCAAAGAGGGGACTTACCGCCGCAATTGTGGCGTGCCCGTCGCTCAACGTTAAGTCACGTGGTTAGAACAAACGAAAAAAAAAAAATTCGTAGCCAAATTCACATCGTTCAAAATGATAGAATGATTTTTATCGTTTCTACAATGTTCAACGCTAAATCCTTTGTTTTAGGGTGTCGTTTTTCTAAAGACATTGTAGAACGAGCGGCCGACTCAGGCGCTTCAACATGGCTACCAACTTATCGTAGAACGGTAAACGTTTGTCACTTGGCTAGGGGGGCAGGATCATTCCGCGCCTCTGTTCCATGAGCTGTAATGTTGGATCTGAGAGTTTATTTTTTCTATTCGTACGGCGGGTCTGGAAGAACTTAGACCCGACTAGGGCTCACAAAACCGGTTTCACCGAAATCGAAAAACCCGGTTAAACCGGTATTCACGTCATTTTTAGAAACCGGGTTTCAGTTTAGCAAAAACCGAGGTTTCGATTATTTCGGTTTTCTTTTAAAATAATAAAATCCAACGATATTACATGTTTACAATGTACACATATTGTCTCATCAATTACAATTATTATATTGAACACACCATTGGTGCTGTCTTTGCCGAGGCATAATATCAATCAATTGAAAAGTTTGTGTCTGAGTCTCAACCTAACAACGGACGTACTACGTCCACCACTTCCTCTCTTTGAGGAGTGGCTGGAGAAGTTCCACGGCGTCCTCAGATTCCGCCTTACGCAGGTTCTCAACAGACACGGGTGCTTCACGACGTTCTATTCAGGATAGTGTAACGGCCGGGTGTTACCACTGTGTGGATCGTCTGGAGGACACGGTGGAGCATTTTTAGTTACTAAGATTTTGATTTATTTAGTTATTGCAATATTTTATTTTTTATTTTTTAGAATCCAATTACTCAGTTTTGTATAATTTTCTTTTTTAATTTTTAGTTACTAAGATTATGACTTTTTTTTTTATTTAATTTAATTTTTAGAAATAAGTAATAATTTTACATACCTAACAATACCTTTTGCTGTGCCCTAACAGGGTCTACAACGGCTCTTAGCTTTAAGCTTTTTGTTAACACCTGTTTTACCTTGTAGAACGCAAATATATGAATATGAATATGAATATGCATACGGTGAAAGTTTGTCCTGCCTGGGCGGAGCACCGCCGTGTCTTCGTGGAGGTGATCGGCGGCGGCGATCTCTCGCGTCCGGCCTAGGTCCAGGCCATGTGCGAAGTGACAGGGCAAGGGCAGCCATTACCTCCTTCTGCGAGGCAGTAACGCTCGCGAAGGAGGACGCCGAGCATGTGAGGGAGAGGCAATATATGCCCCACGCCGCTAACCCACAGGAGACGCCCCGGGCGTCGGGAATCCATTGTGGACTTCCGGTCCTTACCGGGCGGCGAGCAATGGGTAGCTCGCCACCCGGTAAGGACCAGGCCCGGTAGACGGCGTGTTGTATTCCACGCGCGCCTCAAAGAGATGTCAGCATTAATGAAAAGGTCTACTAGGACCGATGCCTGCCAGGGTCGCGGATTTGTTCGGAAGAGCGGTGGCCCTGGCATAGGCAACTGAAGAAACATGGGCGGGTTTTGTCAGTTAAAGTCTGACACGCCTTTCCGCCCCACCCAGAGTGGGAGACGTCAAGTAATGATTTCCTACCCAAAAAAAAGGACGTCGACTGCTATTGATACGGGATTTGAGAATGATTTAACTGGCATCATTAAAGTAGACGCTACGCAACGCAATATGTTCTCGTCCCACTTACCGCAGTGTCTCAAGACAAAAGTCTTTGACCAGTGTGTGTTGCCAGTGATGACATGTGGCACTGAGACGTGGTCGCTCACAATGGGCCTCATAAGAAGGCTCAAAGTCACCCAAAGAGCAATGGAGAGGGCTATGCTTGGAGTTTCCCTACGCGATCGAATCAGAAATGAAGAGATCCGTAGGAGAACCAAGGTTACCGACATAGCCCGAAGAATTGCCAAACTTAAGTGGCAGTGTGCAGGGCACATTGCTCGCAGAACGGATGGCCGATGGGGTCGGAAGGTTCTGGAGTGGCGACTACGTACTGGAAGACGGAGCGTTGGAAGGCCTCCCACAAGATGGACCGATAACCTGGTGAAGGCCGCAGGAATGCGTTGGATGCAGGCACAGAACAGGTCAAAGTGGCGGTGCTTGGGGAGGCCTATGTCCAGCAGTGGACGTCTTTCGGCTGACATGATGATGATGATGATTAAAGTAGAGCTGGCCCTTTATGAAAATAGAAGCTTTTGCAGGTGTACAATAATTTGTTTAAAGTTTCTCCCTCTGAGTGTCGCGGCTAAAAGAATCTTCTCATCATCCGGTTAATTTAATGAGCTACGTTTTTATTTTCATAATTTGATTTTGATTAATTGACGTCAAACAAACTGTAAAAATACATCTGATTAATAAAGTAAATTCGGCTTCGAATCTTGCTGAATGATAATAACACTTTAGACATTCTTTCAATTTTACGGTCGAATTACAAAAATAAGAATGGAGTTTAATTTATCGTTGCTTTAAGCCAGATGTATTTTTTGATTCTCAGATACAATAATTATTGTTTTTTTTTTTTTTGTAGTTTATTCTCTCAAAAGGAGTTTTTCAATTTATTCTAGTGTTCTCTGTTTTAGCAATAAAGTTTACTAACGACTTTTGACGACAAAAAGACTTAAGAAACATCAAAAGAGGTTTAAGTAAAAAAAACATGGAAATAATCGAAATAACCGAAAAAACCGGAAAACCGGTTTTGGGATGAAATGAAAATCGAAAAACCGGTTTTCTTATATACCAGCGGTTTTGTGACCCCTAGACCCGACCGTATGGACAGTTTCCATGAACCCATCGTTATAATCGTCCACGGAGCTCCCTAGGCACTCAAAACGATTCTCGAGTTCGAACTGAAAGCTCTCGGGGTTCTGAAGTTGGATCGGTGCTGGACGGAGCGTTGACTTCATCAGCCGAGACCTTTCCAGCTTGATATTGATATTCAATGTGCCTCTTGCCATGCGGTGATCACTTCCGGTTTTCACCGCCTTGATCACAGAGACATCATTGAATATTTGCTTCTTCGTCGACCTAATGAAGTCAATCTCATTTTTGGTTGCACCGTCAGGACTCTGCCAGGTTCACTTCCTGTGCTCACGTTTTCTGAAGAAAGAATTCATCGTAAAGAGGCCTTCCTTCTCCATAAAATTAGCCAGTAGGTGACCCCGGTGGTTCCGACGTCCAACTTCAAATTGCCCCACTCTCAACTCATCATCGCTTTGCTTGCCCAGTTTCGCGTTGAAGTCCCACATAACAACGGTGAAATGAGTTTTGAAACCATGCATGGCTCTGGAAAAATCCTCATACATGGTCTCCACCTCATCGTCGGGGTGTGTCAAGGTCGGGGCGTACACCTGTATGACCTTCAGCGAATACCTTGCGGATATTCTGAGTATAAGGAACGCCACCCTGGTCGACACACTCTCGATCTTCACAACGTTGCTCACAAGGGACTTATGGACGATGAACCCGACACCACCTTGGGACAGCTGGTCGCCCTCCCGGGAAAAAAGAGCAGTTTTCCGGAATTCAGGATTATCGAGTCGTCCCCCTCTCTTCGGACTTCAGATAACCCTACTATACCCCATCGTAACCTGCTCAATTCTTCCTCAAGCTCGGCGATCTTCTCGCCGGTCTGGACTGTACGCGTGTTGTATGTTGCCACTGCCAGTAGGGTTGTAACGGAACTTCCAGCCAGCCTCCCAGCCGCGCGTTGCGCGCGAAATGGTCAACGAGTACGCGGCGGGAACGCGGTTGGGGTGGTGCGCCTGCCCCTCACCCAACCGCGTTCCCGCCGCGCATGTCATTTGCAGAGATACAGAATGTCCCAAAAGGGGCGATTTTGGTCCGTTTAGACATCTTTACGTCCCTGCGATGTCCGATCATACATTCCGTCCGTTTTCCGTCCCTTTTCAAATAGCCAACTACAGTAATTTACTTTCTTCTTAATGCGTTTCAATTGCATATAACAAAACGTAGTTTTAAACATTACAAAAATGCGTAAAACTTTAATTGAACTAATGTTTATCTCGAATTTATGTCGTACGTTCTGGAGTTATTGACCTATTTTAAAACTATGTTTCAATCAGAGACTCCACTGTTACATAAACTAAAGCCAAAAACAGAGAAATTAATTCAAAGCTCTTGCTGCTAATTATAAGGAACTCTCTCACGTTAAAGGAACCAATGCATTTAAAGTCCAATATAATAATCCAAGGCTCTACGTGCCAATAGATAAAATATACATTGGAATATCAGCACAGGAAACATGGTATGAAATGCAACGCCAATTAAATCCTCCCGCACAATCAGACACAGACCAATTAAGCGTTGACAGCATGCAGTTGTTTTACGTTGAAGCAAGCAATAAAAAAAATCTACCAATTGTTGACTCCGCCACGAGTACAAGTTTCAATTTCCCAGTATTGACATCAGCAATCTAAAGATTTCCATTCTTATAAGATGTATTCGATTACAAAACATTAGTTAAAGACTGGCGGGAGTATTGCTTAATGAAGACCGATGCCCAAACGAGTTAGGGTCTACCGGTGGAACAATACTGGAAAAAAGTTTTCCAAATAAGGATATTGCCAGGAAAGTAAAATACCCAAACATCAGAAAATTTATTGGAATGCTGTTGGTTTTACCATTTGCAAATGCAAGCGTGGAAAGAGTTTTCAGTAAACTGAAAAGGATCAAGTCGTAAAGCAGAACCCGCCTCAACAACAATACTTTAGTATATTTGATGGCAACGAGTGCAGGAATCAAGGTTGTCGTTAAGTTTGATCCGACCAAAGACATGCAAGAAACAAAATTAAAATATTGAACATCTTTAACAAAACCAATCACTTTTTATTTGTTTGATACGTATACTATTGTTTGTACTCAGGCCCTTTTAGGTATACTTTTTCTCATTCAATCGTAACAAATTAATATTTCTCCAGTCGTCCTTTTGATTTTTGGACAAATTGTCCCATATTAGGTAGTCGTCCAAAAGTCGACGCAGGTAATGGCAACAGTGGTCATTTGCCAAACGATACACGACAGGAATCGACCTGTCGAATTGTTTGGACGAGTTAACTTGTACAAAGTACTACTTTTTTACATCCACTTTCACCTCCGCCTCCGCCTCCGTTAACCTCCGCATCCGCGGAGGTGAAACTCGTCGCCTCCGCATCCGCATCCGCCTCCTCTAAGAAGGCCTCCGTTACAACCCTAGTTGCCAGGTCCAGTTGTCGGTGGTTGTGGTCGCTGTCAATCCGTACATAAAAGATGTACGAGTACTAAACGAACCTTAAAATACATGCTGCTGTTTTTAGATCAACAGTATACTCGTCACTACATAGCGGGTTGTAAAATAATCTAGTAACTGACAGAAATATCATCTAGTTCACAATCATACTAATAACGGGAAAAGCCGATGTAATGAGGACGATAGAACACAAATCATAAAGTTGCAATTTCTGAATAAATGTAATTAAGGGAATGCTCCAACCAGCCTGCGAAATTCAAAAATTATTGCGTTTTTTGCAATTTGCACGCCAGTGCTAGGTTGTATGTTCAATCAAAATCATCAATACAACGCTCTAAGTTCATAAAGGCGTAGGAACAAAAAAATAACAGAAAAAGTGATTCCTATAGCTTTATGAACTTAGAGCGTTGTATTGATGATTTAGATGATTATAATTCTGTAACTACATATGTCTTTAACAGCCGCGAATAATATTTTAATCAACATACAACCTAGCACTGGCGTGCAAATTGCAAAAAACGTAAGAATATTTGAATTTCGCGGGTTGGTTGGAGCATTCACCTTAATATGATTGTGAACTAAACTAACGTATTGAATTTCAAAACTCAGTAGGGGCGGCAAAAATTGAATAGCCTACTAGCGGCAAATCTGTAAATCCGCCACTGGTGTAGGCACATCTATGTTTGGTTTTCACGATAAATTGACACTAGTTAGTCATAAACCTAAGCCTCAAAAAACAGTACTATTGTTATCTACGATGCATGATGAACCAAGTGTTGATCCTGTAACGAAAAAACCTGCAATCATATTGTCTTACAATAAAACTAAAGGTGCTGTAGATACATTTGACCAAATGTGTGGTCACTTGAGTTGTAATCGCAAAACTAGACGTTGGCCGCTTTGCTTCTTTTATGGAATGATAAACATATGGGTGTACTGAATAGCTATATATTGCATATATCTAATTCGAAATCTTGCGAGGCTAAACCAATGAATAGAAGAGATTTCATGAAAGAACTACGCGATGAATTGTGTCGACCGTGGTGTGCAAAACGAGCTGAAGAAAGACCAAAACTGAGGAAACGAGTTAGAGATGCTATACATAAGGTGATAAACACTGAAACTACAGAAAATAATGAAGAATCAAGTATAAAAAAAGGCAAGCGCAGTATGTGCAGTTATTGCCCCGCTAAAAAAAGACGCATGAGTGTTTATTACTGTGCTAAATGTAAAAAAAAATATTGTTTGGAACATCGATCTCCTAACTGCTATTCGTGTGACAAAAAATAGAAGTCTGAGTTCGACTTAGTCTGTAGTAAGCTATGTGATGATTAGACTAGTTTTTTGTTATGTTTTTCATACTTTATATATTATATTGTAGTTTTTATACCAAAACAGTGGTCGAATGTCAACATTTTTTTTTTTAAAATAAAATATCCCTTAAGGCTGTGTTAGAAAGTTAAGTATTATGTGTAAGGCTGATTTTAAGACAAATAAGAGTTTCTCAGATATATATTTTTTTGCATTTCATAAAGGCAGAGGTATGCCTGTTATTTTCGTTACATTTTAATAAAAGTTTAGTACTAAAATTTTGCTTTATTTATAAAGTAGCCCCCCAGGCGATAATTAGTATTAAGCAGTAATAAATTTATATTAGTACTCTAGGGTTATGTATATCAACGTTACATACTTCATTGAAAAGAACATCTCACCACAAATGTTTGTTCCTTACGGGAAACGAAACCCGTAGCGCAGAGACCGATCACTCAGTCACTGTACCAGTCGTTCCGTATATAAATTGATACTTTTTCTAAATTTATCTTGAGCTCTTGACTAGTTACTGGGATAACACAGATGGCGCTCCATTGGTTGCGTAGACGCACACGACATGGGTGAGACCACGGCATGACACGAAATTATTTACCGCAAACTTATCTGAGGAAAGTACCATCACACCTTTGGCAAACCCCTCATACCTACAGTAGGTAGGTAAGTAGCTATAAGATAATGTAGGTTCTATAGTTCATAGTCCAGCCTAAAAAATACCCAGTTGTAGGTATAGCAAGTTCAATACGGTGACAGCAGCATTTATTACGAACTAGGGAAGTTGTATACCTTCATAAAAGTACGGACAGCCTGGCTGTAATCAAATAACCTGCAAACACGCGCCCCTTGCGTGCTACTGACGTCACGTCGTACCGGAGCCGGTTTACCAAAGAATCTATACTAGACAGTACCTACATGATCGACGCGTGCAGCGTTTATCGTGTTTTACGATAGTAAACAAGCAAACCGTTAATAAACAAAATGAGCTCATTATAATTGCTTTAATAAGCTGCATGAGTTTAACAGTGGTTAGTCTAGTTATTACATTGGTTTTGAATACTACTTCAAACAATGGCTCAAAACAAAGAAGATCTTCGCATTGTGACGTACATGTGTCCATCTCATCCGGTACAGTTATACGAGTTAATACTGGAGTTACTAGAAGATGCCTTGGGTTGCTATGCAACTTTACAATATGAAAGCAGGAGCTCAGGACCATTATCGGATCGTCCTGATCCTTTTTCTACTGACAAGGCCGATTTGGGTAAGAGAATTTCTTAAACATGACCTACCTCCATTCTCATTTTCTCTATGTAGGTAAGTATTGCCTTACTTTTTTTGTGAAAATGATGAAGACTACCAACGTAATTGTGTAGCTTCACCATAATGCAGCAACAGTATGAAATACTTGTATCAAAATAACGTACCAAAAGTCGGGTAGGTGTACATACGTAGTCAATATCAGCCAGGAGCAGTCCACTATTGGACATAGGCCTTTCTAATGGCACCTTCCTCATTCAACTAGCTGCTAACCTACCAGCCACCCCAAGAAGATCGTCTGTACGTACATCTAGCCTGAGGGCGGTACATAATTATATGTAGTAAGGTAGGCAAATAAATTTTGAAAGAGTAGTAATATGATTGTAATTAAAACAATTTTTCATACCATTTTAGACTGATTTTATTTATGTAATTAAACTATTTATTAACTTCCAGCTTTCATGACAGCTTCAGCATATATGAAACTACGCGGAAAGAAAAATGCTTTTATTGATCTACTTCCGGTAACACCTGTTTTCGCTCATCAAATGAACGTGGAAAATAAGCCGGGATATTTCTCAGATATTATCATTCACAGTGATAAAAAGTAAGTACCTACCCTTTAATTTATAAAAATCAAGTATGTACCTACATCTGCGATAAATGGCTAGTAAGAATTGCCTGTAGACAGGCGCGGTACGAGAGGGGGGTCCTAGGGGTCATGACCCCCCCAAAGTCAGCCATGCTGTCGAGACTCTGAACGATTTGCCTGAAAAACCCAATAATACTCCCGACCTGAGAATCGAACCCGGGACCTCATGATCATCAGTAGCGCTTTCGACTACTAGACCAACGAGTAGATGTACCTTCCTAAAAATATTCTTCAGTACTCATGGTAACCCAAAAAATCATAGGCTGCGACCGCGCCTGCCTGTAGATAGGTAGTTTTGGTGCTCCTTCGATGTCACATAATACAGTAGGTACTGCCACTTGTTTATGCCTGCCACAAAATGGTCTGAATATTATACATTTGCCGAAGGTAGATATCGGATGAATCATGAAAGCAGATATTATTGCCCAACTGTCCGTGGTAATATATATAAGGTAGTGACTGTACCTACCTACCTATATTAAAGATACGTAAGTAAACTATGTTACGTGTCAAATATTAATAACATATAGCCATATAATGCAAGCAAGCTGAGGCAAGCTCTAAGTATAAGTAACAAGAATTAATATTAAGCGATATTCATATAATATCTAGGTAAATTTACGAACTATGCTTCCAATGAAATAAATACACACACAATAGATAAAAATGTTATCAACATGTCATTGACTTGTGATAAGAAAGAGTCGTCTATTATTCTACAATTAGCTTCCAGACTGCTAATATTGTTTTATCGAAATAAACATCATGTAATAAAGTTGTTTAATTGCAGAGCTCATAACGTGAATACTTTACTTGATCTTCGCGGTTGTACATTTGCATACAGTGACGAGGAATCTCTAAGTGGAAGCAAAATTGTTTTGAAAACCTTGAAAGGGAAGGGTGAAAACGCATCTTTCTTTGGATCTCTGCTAAGTACTGTGATTTATTATATTTCCCGTCAAAATAAATGTGAATGTTTGGATATTTGTTTATAACATTGTAAATAGCAACTTATCAGATTTCAATGGGGTTTGGCTTACATACTTACCGATTAGTTAGACCAAGTCCGTGAATACACTCTGACTCACAGAGGATAGATAGGTATGTAGGTAATATACTTTTTATCAGGGTTGCTCAACCGCACGTGTAAGGGAGAAGCAAACCACTTACTACTGTTTACTTAATACTTCGCCAGTTATAATATTAAATAGTTACTAACCCTAGGCGTACGGTTGAATTATCGTACATGGAGGATCCTATAGAGTTAAGTGAGATCGCGGGCAGCAGTTGGTGCAAACACTCCACGCTCATTTACATTATCTTTATTTCAGGATCTGGATCACATTTATCGTCAGCTCAGATGGTGCTATCTAAACAAGCAGAATGGGCCGCAGTTGATTCTACTACTCTTCTATACACAAAAAAGTTTATGTACGACGGTGGTAAAGATGTAATAACTTTGGAAACATTGGGTCGCTTACCGCCGTACCCTATTGTAGTAAATGCTAAGCTAAAAGGTAAGTGTTACTTACAAATATTTAAGTATCCTCATACGCATTTTCCCTACATAACATAAATGTGAGTAATCCCTTGAACTATAGAAACCACGCATACAGCTACGAAGTAAAGGCGTTGGCAAAGTTAAATTGTTACCACGAACGTGCGGTTGCCTGTACCTTTTTAAATCACTCGAGCCGCTAACGTACTACACAGTGCACTTGCCCAGTTTAAGGGCAAGTTTTACCCCTAACGTGTGGTCTACTGTACAAGACATAGCGACGGCTTCCTTCAGCTTTCTTTTCTTCAGTTGTAAATCATAGTAATGATCATATAGTACGCGCAGCCACAGATTAAGCTATATATTCCAGTATAAGCTGACTTCTCACTGTACGAAAAGCCTATACTTACAATGCGAGGTCAGCGATAACTGAAAATGTATAGCTTGATGTGTAGCCGTCTGTACCAGCTTAGGTGCCCTGTTATGCCAATTTAATTATAATTTACGTTACATTTGTTTCAGGTGAGACAAAAAAGGCGATATCAAATGCACTGCTCAACCTACCTCAGACTCTACAGTGGAAAAGCAAATTTGCTAAATTCGGCATAATCAAGTTCGAGGTCAATAGTGATGTCGCTTACGATGGGCCGGCTGCACAGATGTGGGCCATCCAAAACGAAAAACTCAATGTTCGGTATTATTAGAGCATTTCTCATCATTTCGTTAATGTATATCATTTATATTTTATATACTGACTACACACCTAAATAAGGAATTACTTAATAATAAAAAAACTTAATGAAAATATTTTTTTGTATTAAATAAATATACTTTTAGTTTAAGTTGATTTACTTCATTCCATTGCACCCAGTCTCAATTTTACATTCAATTAGGTGTTATCACTTTTTTTGACATCTTTGTAACACAATATTTAAAGATACTACTTCTTTTTTCTTGTTGCCACAATCCATCAGGACACCACGTGGTACCTTTAATACCGCCATAGTTTTTAGTGGTGCCCGTTCAGACTGGGAAGGTTGGGATTGGGAAGGTTCAGTCTGGAAAATTCATGAAATGTTTTAATGTAATGTTATTTAAGTAAAAAAAGGATAGTTTTCAATGTCATTTTATTTGTATTTCATTAGCATGCACTAATTATTAAATGTTGACTGTATTCTAACTAGAATGCAGTTTCAAAACACTTAACCCCCTGATCTTCGACACACTGTTACCGGACACCCATAGTACACATGGCTACATACCAAGTTACATTTCCAGTTTTTGCTGACCTCGTATTTGTCAGCTTTAACATACAATTATAAGTCGGCTTATACTGGAAATGTGTAGCTTGATTTGTCGCCGAGCATACCAGGGTGCTATAAGTGCCTGGTAGGTGGGGTATGCCCTGACATATTACTACTGATTATGTGTTTTATATAGTTAAGTTGGTGCAGCAGAGTGGCTGAGTATTATCAGAGTAGTGTGGTTTAATCACAATCTTGTTTGATAAGTGGTATTTGAATTATAATATAATTACTTGAAACATGCATTTTGTAGTTTGCAGTCAATCTGTGATATAATAATAATCATTATATTATGATCTACATTTTATATAATAGAGCATTAATATAATATTATTATTAAATGCCAGGCAAAATATTTAAAATAACAACTTCAAACAAACAAAGAACTAACACTACCTATCTAGATATAATTATATTAACTATATTATTAACCAAGATCTACTTTTGAAAACTGCATCTACTATATTGTAAGTTGAAGGACTAAACAATTCCACCGCCATTGATGTGTGCAATTTCTTCATCTGAGAGAGGAGCTCTTTTGTAGCGCAGTGGTAGATCAATGTCGGGGATGGTAGATGTACTCATTGGTGCACCTGACTGCATTTGAACTGGCTGAAAAAATTAAAGTAATTTTTTTTTAACTCTCCATCACAGCCTATTTAACTCCAGTAGGCCCATATGTGATCTGAAACTGTATCTGTGCTGACTCAGAAAAGACCATGTTTCATTGGTCCAGCCTTCCACAACTACTGCATCAGACCACTTGATGCAATGTTATATGTGGATAAGTTTAAAATACAATTTACTTAAAGAATACTATAGATTTATGAGTTTGCATCAAAATAATAAGTGTGCTCAATTTATCTCGAATGTCAATTACGTTTCTCTCGATTCTGTCATGTGACAGGAGTGAAACTAACATTGAAAATATAGTTACGTAAACACTATTAAAATGCAGATATGAATCGGTTGGTAAACAAAATATCAGGTGTATTACGTACTGCGCCAGCAACAGCTGCTGCCGGAGGAGCAGCCGCTTGAGCTGGGGAGGGGGCTCCGCCTGAACCCAACCCGCCCTTACGAAATTTAATAACGGGAACTCGAGCAAGAACCTGAGTCACTCGCACCATTATGATGGTTAATTTTTCGAGGAGTGTTAGCCAAAAATATATAATTTGAATTTTATTTATTGGCTGCGATTTGACACTGACAGTTGCAAGTAGGCATGGGTCCGATATATCAAAACGAATTAAAAATCCGATTTCATACAAAAATCGATTCGTATCGGTTTCTCAAACTTGAAGATGGGATTTCAAAAATCTACCTAGCTGAACCAAACGCTAAAGATCTACCACCAAACGAATCTATACATCTATACAAATAATTAAAATTGGAGTGTCTGTTTGTAATATTAAGATAACCACTTTTTACTAAGTGTATAAGGATGTATACACGGTACCAAAACATTTTTTACAAAAAAAAAAATAGCAATTATTGCATTGTCATCGGTCTTTGACAGGTGTGCAAAGTTTGAATGAAATCTAGTCGTTTATAGTGGGTTAAAATCGCGCTATAAGGAGTCGGTTACAAACAAACATACAAGTGAAGCTAATGTAATAAAGTCACTTTGCTGTCTGTCTGTCCATATGTATGCTTATATCTTTAAAACTACTCAACGGATTTTAATGCGGGTTTTTTTTAAATAGATAGAGTCATTCAAGAGAAAAGTTTATATGTATATAACATGCATAATATAGTAAAGAAACGCTGATAATTTTAGGGGTTTGTAATGTGATGTCATAAATAAACTCATTTTTTTGCGCTTACATTGCGAACGCTGGCTGAACCCTAAAAAATTGATCAAAATAATGTACTACAGTATTGTACACCGGTCACCGGTTAAAAAGGTCTACAAAAAAGTTCTCGATGGTATATGTCTATCTCTTAAGGATAACCCACAATAACCATTTTTTATCCTTTTTACGAGAAATAATGGCTTCTTTATGAAGCGATTTTCAGCAATATACCATTAATCCTTATCCAATAAAGTATCTTAAATATATTGTGCATTTAATTTATATCAATATGGCCCTTTACAGCATGTAATTTAAATGGATATCTTAGAAGATATCAGAGATTTAAAAAGCAGGAGCAGAGCGGCTGGCGGGCCATAGGTACGTCCGTCCCGGTTGGTAGCGGTCGGGTAGTGCAGGATTAGTAGGATTGTAATTCATTTTACTTAGGCTTCATAGTAAATGCGAATATCATGCGTGTTCGTTATACTCAAAATAAACCTAATAGTATTATTCCAAGTAAAAGACCGCGAAGTATGGCTTCGATTTTTAGATTTTTGGATGGACTTGGATTTTTGGTTATATATAGATACTTTATCTCGGTAGTAGGTCCCAGGTGATATTTTCCGACAGCTATACGGGCGAAGCCACTGGCAAAAGTACTGAGCAAGCGCTGGGCAAGTGCTGAGTACTGGCTTGTATGATCGATTTGGTGTCTGGTAAATGATTGAGTGTCTGTATAGGTAGAATACGAGCGTTAAGAAAAACCAGGAAGACTTATCTATACTATCTATACTAATATTATAAAGCTGAAGAGTTTGTTTGTTTGACTGAACGCGCTAATCTCAAAATTATTTTTGTGTTGAGTAGCCTATTTATCGAGGAAGGCTAAAAGTTATATAACATCATGCTACAACTAAGAGGAGCGGAGCAGTAATGAAAAATGTTGCAAAAACTGGGAAAATCGCACGGGTAGACGAATCGACGTGACGAGAAAGGTCGGGGGAACAAGAAATTTAACGCGGACGAGTATTCAACTAAACCAAGCCCTATGCCGCAGTCTTGTTACTCTGAATACTATTAGTTTTATTTACACACATTATATTTTCATAAACTACGAATTCGAAGTAATATGAATTATAATCCTACTTACTACTAATACTATAAATGTGAAAATATGTATGATTGGGTGTTTGTTTCTCAATCACGCAAAAATGGCTCAATGGATCTGGATCGAAAATGGCACACAGAGTATATATTACCTATATAACCTGGATTAATACATTCTTACCGTAGTAGTACATCCTCCTGCGGTAATTTCCGACATCCACGCGGGCGAAGCCGCGGGCAAAAGCTAGTCGACAATAAAATCACTGGATCTTATCACTAAACGAAATCCAAATGCAAACTGGCAACCGGCTAGTTTGCGTTTGGATTTTGTTAGAAATTCGCTTTCTCTCTTTCTAACTAAACATAACTTAGCGGAGTAAAAAATATAGCGCGAGTTTTGTGATTTAGATTTCGGTTCTCGGTAATCTAACGGACATTATTATGCGATCACTATCATCTTTACTGCTAAATATTTAAAGACTACATTTTCGAGATTACACTAAAGCATGAAGGAAATCGCGCAATCTCTATCTGATTCCAACGAAATCTAAGTACGCAAGCGAATAGGCGAGGCTAGGTGCTATGGAAATCAGATTTCTAAAAACGGATTTTGAAATCTGAAATCGAATAAATATCAGTTTGCATTCAAAACCAAAAACGCCCATGCCTAGTTGCAAGACAGATGTTTTTGTTTTGACGGTTTGTCTGACTCGAGCACACTGCACAGGTATAGAATAGTAAGTTCTAGTAAGCACAGATTCGAGTGACTGTAGAAATAACTGGCTGTTGTAGACATGAGACACCACTGAGTACCAGATAGACTAGAGGCGGTTATCACTTTGATGAGTATCTACCCATGGAAAAAATATTGTTCCGCAACTACCAGCCGTGGAAATACGTGCCCTAAAAACGATGGGGATAAAAACTTTTACTTGCCCACGTTAGATGTCACTACTATCACTAGCGTTCAACTCGCAGACTAATAAACATGCAGGTTATTTATTTCAATAGATTACAGATTTAAATTAATAAAAAATAAAATTATAACATAAATTAACTGTAACTATTTACAAATTTAAAAATAGCGTTGAAAAATCAACCGCGTCGCTGTCGACTGGTAATGTATCCAAGAGACTGGCGGCATCGGCATTACCACGTTGTATGGCAATATTGGCAATGCTTAGCGTCTGACAAGAACTCGGGCCGTGGGCACAGAGTACATTTTTATATAGGGCCGTGGGGCCCGAGTGTTCATAGTAGAAGTAGAAGTATTCTAAACATTAAATAAAATCGGAGGTCCAACTCCGATCTAGCTAGGGTTGCCACCAACTACATACATAAATAAACTCATGCTTTATATGATTACAAATGGAATATTCGTTTTATACATAATTTTAACATTTGGAAACAAATCGTAGGACTATTCTCATATTATTTAAAAAATACCGTAAAAATGACTTTAATCGGTCTTAATAGATGAATATGACAAGTAATGACCATACCAACTCTGTCTACGAACCAACCAAACGTATTCGGCCAGCCTTATTGCAGGCGCAGTCGCAGCCTATGATTTTGGGGGGTGGGGTCACCATGAATACTGAAGAATATTTTTAGGAAGGTACATCTACTCGTTGGTCTAGTAGTTGAAAGCGCTACTGATGAGCATGAGGTCCCGGGTTCGATTTTCAGGTCGGGAGTATTATCGGGTTTTTCAAGCAAATCGTTCAGAGTCTCGAAAGCATGGCTGTCTTTGGGGGGGGGGGGGGGGGTCATGACCCCTAGGACCCCCCTCTCGGACCGCGCCTGCCTTATTGTACCATTAGTGTAGTCACTATTTCAAGCTCACAGTGTGAAATACCAGTAGTCGGAAGTGTTTGTTATGTCTATGGATCTATTTATTCTGCTGGCAATCACATCACAGATTACTATTTTATCTGGCAATGGTAGCCGTAGCCCTTTAAAAAAAATCTTTGAATGTTCTTTCAAAGTTTCAGAGGTTTCAGAGATTCGTAATCGTATAAGTTTTCCCATAGAATTAGAAAGCTTATTAGTTTTCAAGGAATATCAGTAAACAACATGGGAAAAGAAGATGTGTCTGCAAAAAAACGCCGTAAGATAAACACCAGCACAGCAAGTGAAACTTCCAAACAAATGCCAGTAGATGTGTATAAGGTTAGAATTTGATTTATTTTTGTACTTAAGAAATAGCAACAAGCAGTAATTGAGGCCCATTCAAATTAAATTTAGTATGCAACTAACGTCATAGTTCCAAAAAGTATAATCTTCCTTCAAAATACAAACTGTGGCTCAACTGATTTCAATTCAATCCACTGTACCAGCCTGGAGAAAAAGTATTCACACAGAAATTGAAATAAATGTTTTTATTATTGCAAACATAGTCTTTTTAAAAAGTAACAAAGGTGCCTTGCCCTCTTTTTCTTGTATGAGCACTTGAGCAGATTATAGTGCTGGCATTTAAACTATTGTTCTATACAGCGCGTTGTAGAATTCGAAGAGTCTGAAGCCCAACTACGTCCAGCTGAGAAAGATGCTACATTCTTCAAGAAGATTTGTCAAGATATTAGACTATTGTTTGCTGAAATAGCTGAACTAAAAGCTAAAGATACTGAAGAGGTAAGTGTTGTAGTATCTACTAATTACTATTTTCTCGATTTTATTAGGAGTGATGTTTTTTTTGAAACTCTTTTTGATAAATGAGACTAAAATACTCTAACACTGTTTGGCCGGTCACCATGAAAGTTCAATGCAAATAGACATATTTTTCATGGACAAGCGTGTTAAGCCAAGCATGTAATTGTTTGTTATTTTGATTTTGTATTTCATTCTAGGCCAGAGAAAAACTTAATGCAAAGCGAATAGAAGCTTCACTGAACTTAGTTGCTTTAAAAAAACTAAACCGTCTAGAGAAAGTTCGTACAAGAGCTGGACGTGATGCATTACATAAGGAAAAGCAGAGAGTTGACTCAACTCACTTACTCTTGCAAAACTTATTGTATGAAGCTGATCATCTCAATAAAGAAGTAACTAAGTGCTTGCAGTTCAAGTCTAAAGATGAAGAAATAGAACTTGTGCCACTTGAAGACTTCTACACTGAGGCACCTGCTGAAATATCTCGACCGGTAAGTGCTCATACATTCTAATCACTATTACTTGACATTTAGAAGGAAGCCAATGGGCAAAAGTGGTCCAAATGACTAAAACCTATGCAACTGAATAGTCTATGACATAAAAAAAACTAATTTTATTAAGACGTCAATAAAAATAAGTAAATAAAAATTTGTAATAGGCAAATAAAAAAGGGCCCAAGTAGCACAGAACTGGTGGCCTGAGACAGTGAGGCTGGGTCGCATCAGACCATGTAGGAGATGGCGGGACGAGCTGGATAGGTTCTGTCAAAACTGGAAGGAGGACGTGCTGGTTCACGAACGATGGAAGGAGTTGAGGGAGGCCTTTGCCCAGGAGTGGGACGCTAGCAAAAAAAAATCACTAGCATGTCTGTTCAACCACAAGTGAAACTGGACTTATATACATCATATACTGCCTTTTTCTCATAAGAGAATTTAGTAATTTAAGATTATCATTGTACATTTTTAACTAATAAATTGTTCATAAGTTGACGTCATAGTCAAATGAAGTGAAGAAAACTTTCTAATTTATATGCAAGAATAGAAAATAAAATTGTTAATTGTGATTTCAGGAATTGACCAAAAAAGACGAACACCAGCTCCAACTGGCAAGATTAGAGTGGGAATTGCGCCAGCGTCGTGAGTTGTCGTCAGCTTGTAATGAGTTGGTTTCGTCCAAAGAGCGCGTCGCCGCGGCTATCGCCGCCGCACGCTCCAGACTCGACGCATTAGTACCACATCTTAGAGATGTACTCAAATCTACAAAACCATTGCAAGAATGCTTGGCTCTCAAACTTGATGATAAAAGAGAGGAAGCTAGAGCTGCTTCTTTACTGCCATCACCATTATTTCTTCTGTTTGCAAATGCTAGTGCATATTCTGATGCACTTGGAGCTAAGACTATTTCAGTTAGTAAGTATCTGAATGTAATTTATCACTCATATCCTCATATCCAGTATCTATCACTACTTTATAGCTAATTTAATGTGACCTTGTATACCTATACAAATTAAAATTATAATTTATTTTCATGCATGTTCCAATACATATAAATTAAAATCTTTTTTTGTGCCACACTTGTCCCTTTTGCAGTTGTGATGCGGTATTCATCATCATTATTCCGAAAGTTTTATGTGTGTTTAAAATAAAACTTATTAAAGTATAAAATTAAACTTGATATTTTGTCAAGTGGTCCTTAATAAATTATAATTTTGCAGGCATATCTGGTGACGAAGATGAAGCAAGAAGATTAGAACAACTCAGTAATGTGGATAGTGATCTAGGTGCATCCAATGATTCAGATTCTGACCAAGAAAATAATGACGATGATCAAAGAGAGAAAAAGAAGCGTCACCATAGAAATGCTAAGGTATCCAAAGAAGAAAAGGCAGAAGCTAAGAAGAGGGAGGTTTTAAAAAAACATCCCCTAAATGTGCAAGCATCTGTCAAAGTGCAAGATGGAACTGCTTTGAATTTAATCTTCTCATATCTTCTTCATTTGAAAATAATTGTTGTCAAATTTACTGTATCACTGCCAAAACCTATAACAGGAGTTTCAGCAGCAGATGTGTTAAATGGCCATTGTATATTGAATGAGTTATACCCAGGAGACACGGGAAGTGACTCTCCACACCCAGCCACTTCTTACTTATTGAATGCTGCAGGCATTACTGAAGACTTCCAACATTTCATTCCAGAGCTTGGAAAGCCTTACATATGGGCTCAGCGAATGTGTGGTTTAGATTTTATGGCTACAATAACAGAAGATCAAAAGCTCAATAAAAATGTCCATCTCTGCCCTAGTCTAAGTGTCAGCACAGTTGAAAACTTTATTTTAACTTTAAAAAAGAGGTTGAAGTCTAGAGTTGAGTTAATGAAAGAGTTGCAGGATTTGGAATCTGGAAAGATACTACCTGTTAAAGGAGACTTGCCATGTCCAGTAAGGCTGTCAGGATCATTGACACAGTGGCAGTCAGTTGGCTGGCCGGAATATAGCCAGTCACCTTCAACTGCATTTTTGATTTCGGAGGGATTGGTTAATCCTAATGACATGCTGTACCGGGCGATTATAACGCGTCAGTCCGCCAAGTTAGTTGCATTAGTAGCTCTTCGCAGTGACTATCCTAGAAAGGCGCCGATGTTTTCACTAACTTTGCATTGGAATGGAACACACCATGCAGGTATCAATAATGATATCAGAGATATTGAAAGAGTTATCAATACAGATTGGGGTTCAGAAGAAAACAAACAGTATACCCTTTCTGTACAGATAACAAAGTTACTAACTTGTTTGGATATACTGCTCGAGACAACTGGCTCTTCAGAGTTTCCACCAGACAAAGTAATGTTTTGTCCAGTGCGCGGGCGCAACAGAGTGAAGCCCTACAAATTTCTCAAACAAGGGACTGGAGTTTTTGTTCAGTATTGATTGTGTATAAAATAGTAAAGGTCTTTGAGATGTGTATTATGTTTCATTCAACACCTCTACCATTATTTTGCGAGACGTGTGACTAACTGGTTTGGGCACCATCAGCAATTTTAATTTTGAGCGACTTAAGTGCCCTAGTTTTTGAGATATAAATGTGGCCAAGCTGGGGAAGCTGAGGTAAGCTCTCTCCAAATCGGCCACTAATAAACCCTTTAACTTTTGAACCAGTGGCTGACTAATTTTGACTAGAAATCGACAAATTTTTGTGGTATCAAAATTAAAATCACTGATGGTAACCAACCCGGAGTCATTCACGCTTGCGAGACAAGTGCGAGTTCGTCCAATAGGAATAATAATAATTTATAGTGGTGTTACAAATAAGTATTTATTAAAACAAAACAAAATAATTTTATAATACAACAGTCTTTATTCTTATTTCAGTAAAGCAGTAAACATTTTCAGAGGAGAAAACATATTCAGGATCACAATGTGGGCAAAGTATGATGAGAGTAAAATAAACTAAAATTCATTCAATCATACAATTTTTTTCAAGGAAAAATACTTTAAAATTATATTTCACAGCTTAGCCTAAAAATGCCATAATATTGTTATTGGTCGTCAATGAGATCTCTATAGCATTATATTTATACCGAGACATTATTTATTACTTCATAATTTTCATTCACATGATCAACTACAAGTTGGTAATAATAAAATGTTAATGAGACTTACTTTGAAACAATACTACGTTTTTATCTTATGTTTTAGTACTTTATGCCTATTTATTTCACTAAAATGTAGATGACTGGAAAAAATAACTCGTATAATTATAATTTCTTAATCTTATTCTTCATAATATTTATAGAACAGTTTGCTAATTCAAGTGAAAATGTGCTTAATACTAAAATTTCAAACCTCACTAAATGATACAACCGTTTTTATTTAAAAGGATTTCTAGACACACATCTATTAAACTATATTATATTTATATTCATTTCAAAGCGAGCACTGAGTTTAGTTCAGCATTATAATATACTATATACCTCATCCAGGTAAGCATAGACATGTCCTAACAAAATTATTATTCAAACTGGATAGTTGATTGTTATATTCAGTTAAACTAGACTGCTTTGCTAAATAAGGTATAAAATATAATTCTACGAATATCTACTAAGAACTTCTTTTCGTAATGTACTGAATATAAAAAAATATAATTCACTGTTGCAATTTCTTGTATTCTGCATTTTCATTCATCGCTAAACGATTGTATACAATGATTTTAATTGATATCATTCACTTTATATTTTTATACATTTTTAGATTATACAATATAGTATTCTGTGTCTCACTAAGTCATTTTTTTGAGAACAAAATAAAATCACTTTTCATGTTGCATCTTGTCCACTTACTCCTACGTGGGTGGTTGCATATTGCATTATGAGATCCCGGCCTCTAGTTTTACATCCATTATTTTGCGCGGCCCTTTGAGGCAGTTTAGCCGTCGTTGTACTGCGTCTCGGTCTGAAAACAAAGTAAAAAAATTAAGAAAATGTCAACTTTACTAATATAATTAGGAACTATTATTGGTGCAAAAAGCCAATGTGCCTGCGTGGATCCACGTTTCCATATAAAACGGGTTAGAAAGCCATAAAACTATAGCGGAAACTGTGTAGTTTTTAAAGTTACTTTTCTGGAGTTACATACATTGTGAGCAGTTTGTAATGATGTTGTTTGTACTCACATTTGGAGAGCGTGGTGCGGTGCTGCGGGTGAAGCGGATGTCGTTGCACGAGCGAGTGCAGTAACACTTGCGCCGACATGTAGCGTCGCTCGCATTCTTTCATATCGCCGAACAACTCTTCGATGGCCGCCATTTGGCACTGTAACGAAACACGATGTCATTCATATTGATTTTTAAAATCGCCTTTTCGGTTATAAATTATAATATATGCATCATGTATTCAGTGTTAGCGTGAAAGAAGCAAACGAAGTATGTATCTTTATATCCGAGTAGCGTTGTGTTGACAAGAAGCTAAAAAGGAAAGAGTTGCATAGAATCCTAATATGGGTAAGTAACTCTAACGATTTAGTAATAATGAAAGTACGTACCAGTTCAATAGCATGCTCGTAGAGGATTTTGTCGCAGACTGCAGGAGTGACGCCGGCTTCATGAAGCCTCCTTGACTCGTTCACAATCCATTTGTACTTTCCGTTCATAAGGGAAACCACTAGAACAAAAACAAAATATAAGGATGCGAAACGTATGGTACAGGAAAGATCTCGAGCCTTTTTCGAGATTTCTAATTAAAAAAATATATATTTTCTATTCACAAACAGGTAAGGCAATTTATTCAGGTAATCTTATAAACTTTGTGGCATATTTTGTGAGAGACTGGTGTCAGCACTAGAAATGCCTGTATAGCACATCACACAGCATGTAAACATAGTTATTTAGTAAAAGTGAAAGGATAGGGCATAAAATAAAAATATTGATAAACTCACAGGTTAAAAACAAAAAGAGAACTGAAAATAAAAACTGGGTGATCTATAATGTGTACATGTAGGGATGGACAATTTTGGATGATTTATTAATTCCTCCGTTGTTTTATAATCTACGTTATAGAGACCCATCCAACTAGAGCACTCGTACAAGCCTTTTGCTGTTAGGTGATCGTGGTATTATGATTTATTTTATTACACATATACTTGTTTAGGTTCTCACCTAAGAAAGTAAAAAATTTTTGGGAGATAAGAAACTCGTTTTTAGACCTTTAGCAGTAATGCAGATGGAATATTTTGTGTGTTTTCCTGAGATGATCAAAAATTAAGGAGGAGTGAAAATACTGGGGATAAGAAAAACTGGCCTCACCGACAAGACTGAAGTGTTATGTCGTATTTTGTGGTTGATCAATAGTAGGAAAAAAATATGGCAGAAAACAGGCCATATTCAGTACCACCTGTGGGCTCTTTCCAATTTTGAAATGTTCTATTTTGGAGCACCGCCCCATTATGTTATTCAGTATGTCAGGAGAGACTGTAGATTTTTAAAAAGAAAGATTAAGTTGCAAATTCTCGCCGTGAGGCTGTCTATTTGTGGTTGGAAGCGTAATTAGCCTGTTTAGTTTTATTCTGTTATTATTTTTCATTTGTATCGTTCTTTCGAACAACTAGAAGTTATGTTTATTAATATGTGGATAACGTTGTGAGTAGTGTATTTGTTACCTCTATTATTAAGTTCTAACCTATGTCTACTTTTAGTACACTGCTGTTTGTTGTCCCTAAGTAAATAAATAAATTGTTATCTATTGTAATTCCAAGGTTGTTTATCTATCTCGAAGTCTTTTGGAAAATGGAACAAGAGCAGTTGCCAGAATTTGTCAGTGCAAGAGTGCGCTTTAATGTTGTTATAATTAATTGTGTTTGTTAGTAAGAGAGAAAGTTATATTTTAACGATGTTAAAGGAAGAGACATTTTTTTTTAACCAAGTCTCGATCGCTTCTAAACCTCTTTGTGCGTAATGGTAGATACCAGCTCATCAGTCCACTGTGAAAAGTAGTGCCGTATCATCGTCAAATGAATTTACCATAGGGAAGCTGTAAGTTACAGAGGTCATTAATATAAGCGAGGAAGAGAATTTAGAATTTATTCGACGTAAAGTACACAGATACAGGGTGACAATTTAATATGCAAATAGACTGGTACAAGATAAATGATCAATGACCCCTATGCTAGGAAAAACCTGTGTTACAGGGGTCATCCATCCGTCCAATATAAATGTTATAAAGGTACTTACAAATTTAGTAATGTGTACATTAAAAAAAAAAAAAAACATAAATTAGACTAATACAATTAATTTTGGTATAAGAAACGGGGAGCAAAGTAAAAGTAGTTTGAGATTAATTAATAACAAGGAGAAAGGAGTATCTATTAGGGTACCTGGTGTGTGTGTTAGTGTAAGTTTAGTTGTGTATGTGTAGGTGTATACGGTATGTGTGAGTGTAGATATGTAAGAGTGAGTGACGGTGTGTATGTGTGAGTGGGTGCCTGATTTGTTTCAGTTATGGTTTAAGTAATTCTTCCGTGTCGTCATAATTTAGGGTGAGCAGATATTCTTTTAGTTTCTGTTTACATTGGAATTTGTTCAAAAAATGTATGTTTAATGTGTGGTGCAGCTTATTGTATAGTAATGTGCTTAAATAACGGTTATGCCGCCGTGCAAAGGTGGTATTTGTTAAAACTCTTGGACAAATTGGTTTGGGTCTTCTTCTGAGCGTAGGGCTTTCAGATCTACAGGAGATCTACAGGAGATCTACAGGAGGGTAAAATTTATGAGTACGTGTGGTCGCTCGAAACATATACATTTGGCGGACTGTCAGTACCTTAAAGTCCGAATAAACTTGCTGAGTGGGATACCTAAATGGTTTACTTAACAAGACTTTGATTACTGCACGTTGGGCTCTTTCGGCCGGGATGAGGATTGTTTTGGCTGCACCACCCCACGCAGCGATACAGTAGCTTATTGTTGATTCACAAAGAGCTGTGTATACCATTTTTAGGATATTTTTATGCGCAGAAGTTCTTAACTTTTTGAACACATAAATGAGTTTTCTAGTGCGTGCAGACAGAGATTCAATGTGAGTCTTCCAGCTGAGACTAGAATCAAGGTAAACGCCGAGATACTTAACAGAGGGAACTCTCACCACAGTCTGGCATGAACAGATACTGTTCCGGTCGCGCTCATCACAAACATGAGCTTTGATTTGTAGGGAGAGGTCAGATGGAATGGAAGATGGTCTAGAACCAAAGGTTATAAAATTTGTTTTGCCGACATTCAGAGTTAAGCTGTTATTTCTCAGCCAGATCATAACTTGGGTTAAGGACCTTTCAGCAGCATCCCGCGCTCTTTCCCAGTCGGGTCCGCTGGACAGTAAAACGGTATCATCGGCGTAAGCTATAATTTGAGTAGAAGGAAGGGTAAGTAGACAGAGTTCGTTTACATAGATTTGAAAGAGGAGAGGGCTAAGCAAACTTCCTTGCGGCACTCCGAAATCTAGTAGTTGCTCACTACTCATGTGCTCGCCTATTTTGACGCACTGAGTCCGGTCTGATAGGAAATCCTTAAGCAGTTTGAGAGCTGTGCCACGTATTCCAATTTGCTCCAATTTTCCGAGTAAAATAGGGACAGAGACAGTGTCAAAGGCTTTAGAGAGGTCCAAAAATATACCGACACATTTTTGCTTACAGTCTATATTGTTCACAATCGATTCCAGTAGAGCTAATAACGCGTCTTCCGTCGATACCCCCTTTTTGAAGCCATACTGGTTTTTAGCGATGATTTTATATTTGTTGAGAAAATTAAGAAGATTTTTGTGAATGATCCTTTCCAGTATTTTTGAAATTACTGGAAGCACCGAAATTGGTCGATAATTATTTACACTGTCTCTGTCACCTGTTTTAAAGATTGGGTGAACAATAGCTTTTTTGAGAGTCTTAGGGAAAATGCCAGTGGAAATTGCCAGATTGCAAATATGCGTTATGGCTGGAACAAGTTTGTGACTGGTAGATTTTATCAGTTTGGGAGAGATATCATCCCAGCCAGAGGCACTGTCTACACGAAGGTCTTTAATTATAGCCTCAACCTGTTCCTCGTTTGTCTCCAATAAGACAATCGAGTTAACCATCGAAACTTGGGGCGGAGTACATTCGGCATTGCTAAAGTTTCCTGGGATATTGTTGGCCAGGTTTTGCCGACATCAGCAAAGAACTTATTCACGGCATCTACTGCCATAATTGGATCATTGTCGATT
Organism: Aporophyla lueneburgensis; assembly: GCA_932294355.1. Taxonomy (NCBI): domain Eukaryota; kingdom Metazoa; phylum Arthropoda; class Insecta; order Lepidoptera; family Noctuidae; genus Aporophyla; species Aporophyla lueneburgensis. Next base: position 11,423,051 of record OW028744.1, read on the forward strand.
TTAAGGAGATCAGTTGGAGCTACAGTGTTTTTATTTGTATCGAGTACATTACGAATGGCCCCCCACATTTTTTTCGGGTTATTTTTAGCATCAGAATAAACTTTTTGTTCATACCCGATTTTCAGTTTTTTGAGCAAATTGTTACAGAAGTTCCGGTATCGCAAATAAGTTAGCTTTAAAATTGTGTTTAGAGGTTCTTTATTCGATTTTTTGTGCATGTTATCGCGGTTGCGGATACACCTCAGAAGGCCAACCGTTATCCAGGGTTTTATAATTTTTAGTTTGCAGGGAATGGTTTTATAGAGTGAGTTCTTTATTAATATGGTAGTCAGAATTTCATAAAGTTTTTGCATCGCAAGATTTGGGTCATTTAAGGTTGCGATAATTGAAAAATCACAACATTCGATGTCGTTGATAGCACAGGACAAGTTTAGGCGGGAGGAACCGCATCTGTTTGTGTTACGTATTGGTGCTTTCGTTTCTAGGTTTAATAAAACAGCGGAGTGGTCTGTAATTGAGGTTTCAATTACCAACGTGGTTGCCTTATAGTTTGTTCTAAGTATAACATGATCCAGACAGTTATTAAGCCGAGTTGGTATCACATGGGCAGGAAGAAGGCTGTGTGAGGCTAGCAAATTTAAATATTGACTGGAGCGAGGGTCATTGTTGTTTGGAGTAATATTAATGTTTATGTCCCCTATTATTGAGATGGTTTTACATTGCTTACAATCTGTTAACAAGTTATCTAAGCTGTTGAAGAAATTGTCTATGTTTTTTTGGGATGGTGGCCTATATAAGGCTATAATAGTAATGTCGTTCTGGATTTTGCAGAGTAGGCAGCTGGCATCGGCAAACGACGGCTCAGTAATGCAATGGCTCAAAGTCTCCTTAATAAAAATCACCACGCCATCATTCTGATTGATAAGTTTATTGGTTTGGAATGTGGTGTAGCCCTGTATATTTGGGACGGCCGTATTTGTCTTTAGCCAACATTCAGTTAAAATTAGGACGTCACATTTTATTTTAATAGACACGAGTAGACAGTTTAGGTCATTGAAGTTTTTGTTTAAACTTCGAATGTTTAGGTGCAAGATATTTAGTGCTAAATCGGATTTTAAATAATCAGCACATTCGTTGGGAGTACAACTGAGTGACGATGAGACCGTGATACTGTCCAGCTCGTTGTTTATATCAATAATTGACGCCATTGATTAAAGTGAATTTAATCCAGAAGGTGCTTTTGCCGTCCATGACCATGAAATAATAAAAGTTACCAGGTTTTCGAGGACCAAGCAACAGAATAATTAAACAGAAACAATAATTGACAGACGAGTATGGTCCTAAAGATGAATTTGGGTCAAAAAGAATATGTTTGCGCTCTATTTTGGTTTTTTTGTGTGAGTAAGTTAGACGTGATATAACGGAAGTGGTGTTCAGTGTCGGTTGTTTGTGTGTATAGTTAAGAAGGCGTTGTCTTGTGTCTTTGTAACAAAAAAAATGTTTGATGTGTAGGTGGTATAGTACATGACTGTTGGTAGAATTTAATGTTAATGTTAATATTAAAATTAATGTGTTACATAGTTTAATTATAAATAGAATTAAAATTAGCTGACTAAAGATTTTCAAAAAGTTTGACAGCAATATTATATTTACGTTAGCAAATAGCAGTCATTGATTCACTTCGTGTTCTAGGTCCCTTAGGATTTGCTCTGACGTAACAAGTCTCTGTTTGACTCCTGGTGCTTTCCTTAAGAAGATATTGCCGTTCGAGCTCCAACAGAAGTCGTATTTATTAAGTTTTGCAAATTCTTTGGCGGCGAAAAATAGTTTCCTGGAACTGGCGGGGAGGTGTTCTGATATAAATATCGGTCTCCGTTCACCAGTCATGCCGATGTTATGAGTATTGAGACGATCATCTCCACTGTGTGCTTTATTGAAGTTCCGGGCTGCGGTGATTAATTGATTTTTAGTCTGGACATTACAAAATTCAGCGATAATCGGCCTTATGGAATCTTTTTTACCCGGTAGGCGGTATACATCACGCAAGGCAGAATTGTTTAGCTCTAAATTAACGGTTGAGCCCACTTTGGCGACAATCGCAGTGAGGTCCGACGCTGTTTCGTTCTCCACGGGCGGCACGTTGCGGATTTCAATAGAGGAGGGCCGGGAAACCCGCTGCAGGTCTTGTATTTTAGATTCCATGTTTAATATACTTTTCTTGTACGTTAGATTTTCTTTTTGGAGTGACTCGACTTGTTTGAGCATATCATCGTATTGTTTACTAATAAAGGAAATGTTTTTTTCTATTTCAATGTTGGATTTTTGAAGAGGGACGGCCCGATCATATTTCCCTGAAGTACACCAAAAATGACAGGATCATCAGTAACATAGTTTCCTATTTCAACTTTCTGGAACCGATCAGATAAGCAGTCCCGGAAGTGTTTTAATAGGGTAAACTTCTGATTCCCATGTTTTCCTGTTTATGCAGTAAGTTGGGCACAGAGACTGTGTCAAACGCTTTGGCCAGGTCAAGGAATATGACAAGTGCCTTATTTTTACTATCAAGATTTTCCAGCCCTGAACCCAAATTAACCCTGTGAAATGAGGTTATTACGTCAATATATCCGGTATGTTTGGTGTTCATGCGGCGTGTGATGTGTAGATGAGTGTTCTAGCGGGTAGGTGTGTGTGTGGTCTCACCGTTGCGCACTTGCGGCGTGGGCTGCAGCGTGCGCTCGCGGTAGTGCGCGGCGGCGAGGCGCAGGCCGGCCGCCAGCGCCTGCATGGCCTGCACCAGCAGACCCAGCCGCACGCTGTCGTTGCAGCGCTCTGTCACATAACAACGTGTATTTATTAGTGATTAAGGATCATTAAAAATGTATACACCGTGACATTTTTGTCGTCTTACAAAGGTTGTCCACTCAATGTATCCGACATAATATACCTCTAGGCGTGATTAAAAATTGTTACCATTAATTAAGATAATAGGTACTAAGAAAAATAAATAATGCATTAGAATTATGAAACATCCTGTTAATAATGTTTATGTATCATATGGTAGAGAACATACCTACCCCGTGCAAGAGTCGGCTCGATCATTCCATCTCCATTTTCCATGAGACAAAATATCAAATTTAAACCACGTCATGCGTAATCATTATGAATGATATTTTTATTTTTTAGTTATTCAAATGTATATTTTTTTTCTTATGGATGTGTTATGGATGTGTGTAGTAGTCATTGGATACATGAAGTGGGCTGCCGTTGTAAGACGACTAAAATGTCACGATGTATACGCGAATACGGATCGGAATACAGATATTTGGTGTCCAAGATCCGCGGACACGGATACGAATCTTAACTTTGTTACTCAATAGGTATCATTTCAAAAAAGCTGATTTTCAGTCGAATTTGGAAAAATAACCGTTGACTTTTTGGTTACTGAATACGATGGAATGTTGAAGTATAGATGTCGCTCGGGGTAGGTACGTACCGTCGGATACGTCCATGAGCGCGGCGATGGGCGCGCCGCACGACACGGCCAGGTCCGACAGCAGCTCCGCCAGCATCAGCACGAAGTTCAGCTGGGAGAACACCTTGCTATGCTCCTCCTGCAAACAGTACAATTAATATGTTTAATGGTGGCACTTCACATCACTATTCGGTATTCGCGTTTTTTACTGTTCCGGGAAGTTATATACTCGGCCAATTTGTTTTCCCCCTATGTACACCGATTTTTCCCTGGTTAATAGGCCGATCTACGTGATAATTTTTTCATCTGTGGTCCCATATAAATTTTTCTAACTTTTCTTGAGAAGTCGGTTGTGTTTTATATTTTTTGATTAGTTAGTGTGTGCATATGTATAAAGTAAGTAGGTGTGTGACTGACCGCGAGGATGGTCTCCTCCTGCAGGTTGGGGATGTAGACGGGCGGCTCGGGCGCGTGCAGTTTGATGCCGCGCAGCAGTGCGTCGGGCAGCGCGCGCTTGGGCGAGCCCGCGCCGCCGCCCAGCGAGCCGCTCGCCTTCAGCGCCAACGGTACCGCCGGCGGGGAACCTGCGGGGGGGTATTGTTATTCATACGGACAAAAGGATCTCGGTAACATTTTCAACTTAAAAAATCCCTGACTGCACAATACCGGGTTAAATGAATTATACACAAAAACAACAAATCAAACACAAATTAAGCAGTTTAAGTTATAACCATGTAATTTTATTTTGGTGTCTTAGTACAAAAAAATTAAGGTATCGTTAACGAAAGATGTTTATTTTTAAATTGGATATATGGTAACTCCTGCGCGGCGGCGTAGGTTAACGAACGTACGAGTACCTAAGTACCTACCTTTTCGTACTTAGTTAGTTCGAAGTACTTACCTACGCCGGCGAACCATTTGCGCGGTTACGGACCTATTCTCAGGTTCGAACTAGATTTGTTTCTAAGTTTAGGCCGTGACCTGAAGTTATTTGAAGAGTAATACCAATTTTTCCTTCATACTTTCATGGGCGTAGGACCATAAAATGCAGAAAATAAATAATTGTGATCAATTTTAATTGTTCATTACATTGTTCAAAATGTAGTCCTTCTCTTTCTAGGCTGTATTTAGGCTTCTAGCTTCCATATCGCGTGTTGGCTCACACCGAAGCGACGTGCCGTTTCATGGAAATTGAATGTCGCTCAAAGAAATAAAAAATGGTTACTTTGACCACCGGTCGAGATCTGCCAGATCCTTGTACATGATTCGGGGTCCTAAATTACCCATGATCAAGCAGCCCTTGAGTGGCTGCTAAAATGGTCCTTCCATTAGGGACGGCGTGGTTATGGGTTATGGATCCCATGGGCTCGCATACGAGGTATGCTCTCCCTCGCATACTTCTTGCAAGCTTCTCGTAAAACTCGCGATCGATGTACTGTGAAATCGATACGTGCGACACGTTCGACACGACGTCTCGACAGCGCGTGCGATGCGCAGACTGTCGCGGCTGGGTACAAGAGCGCTGCCCTACCAGCCGGGGCGGTCACCCGCCGCCCGCGATCTTTGATTATTATTACGAATAGATTGTGTCCACATTTTGCTGATTTGTCGGATAAAAACTTAAAAAAAAGTATTGAACAAATAATAGAAATGTGTTCTATTACTAATACTGAACCACCAAAAGCAAATTTGAGCACTGGTTAAAAAAAAAAAACCGGTATTTATTTAGTTAGCGAAACTCTGCAAACGTGATGGGACGATATCTAAACATTAACACAAAAAAAAAGATGATATTTTTATTGCGTCCACGTCTTTAGGTAGTGCAGTCCTATGGCTTTGTCGTAGTCGGCAATAGTGAAGCAGCATTAACCTGATCTGCGCAACGGGCTGGCGTTGGTGGGTGACACCTGCCACAGCGAGGGAGGCGGCGAGCTGCCTGAGTTGCTACTGCGGCGCCGAGTGGAAGGCGGCGTCATCGTGAACGGGACCTGACGATACAATAAACATATTATTTACTAACGCCCAGTTTCGTGTTTGCATGACTTGATGCCCCAGGGGTTAGGGCCTAGGCTCGCATTAACGAGGGCGTGGGTTCAATCGAGCAAGTACCAATGCGAGTCTCTCTATTCATATGTACTTTCTAAGTTTGAAAGATGAAAATGCGAAACCTGACTCAGAGCTTTAGGTGATGATTGATGACTAGTGATGTGCCGGATATCCGGATCCGTTACCTCGCGGATCTTTTACCTCATCAATTTTCAATACATAGATGAAATTCTATATATCGACGCTCCCAAGCAATAAGTCGGCAATATACTATTATGGACTTCTTGCTGTTATGGCAAATAAAGCATCTGTGAGCTGGATTGCACCTTAGCAATTTTTCAGACTTCTAATAATAATTTACAAAGATATCATGCCATATATTTTTATTGTTGGGAAATTTACAAACAAAATTATATCGGCAAAAATACTGTTATAGGTCTGTACATGGGCGTACCCAGGGGGGGCAGAGGGGGGCAGCTGCCCCCCCCTGGAGTTTGCTAATGTCCCTACTAACTATCTACTTTTGTCGATAAAAATTAAGAAAAATTACTTTTTGCTATTTGTAATACAACATAAAACTTTAAAAAATCGCGCGACGCGTCCGTTCTACCTACTCGCTAGCAGAGCTGCAAGCAAAAATAACGTTAATTTCGGAAGTCGGTATCTTTGGATCTGTACCTATGTATTTTAGTTTTTGACACTGACTACCGAAATTAAAGTTATTTTTCACTTTGTACTGTTTTTTTTGGAAGTCGGTTGTTTTTATTTTTATTTTGCAAGAACGTTTTTAACTACCCTGCACTCATTCGTATTCCACTACTGACCAAGTCAATAGCAGTGACTGGAAGTATTAGAATATCATCACGCTACACAAAGTGGATTAAATACGCATTATAGAAGCTAACTCGAATCTATCAAAGCAAGAAAGGACCACCCTTGACGACCTGACTATCCATAAAAAAATCACTGAATATCAATTTAAAGCTCAAGTGAAGTCGTTTGATGAAGTCTAGGCTCCGTCCTAATACGCTCCAAACTATGATAGGGTCTGAAGCGTTCCAGCTAGACCTGGACTACAGATTCGTTACCGTTGAAAACACAAATAATGTCGACTAGGCCCTCCATCAACCGGTGAGAACCCTCAGGAAAGAAGGCTTGAGATTTTGCAAAATGCGGCGTACGTGCAAGAAGACCTAACTTTCGGAAGAGACTGATTCTGGATTCTGATTATGGAACGACGTGAAAACCCACCTGTCACTTCGTTAGAACAAGGGGCACTCAATAATAATATTAGAAAATTGATACGACACGACTTCCGATGCTCCAATACACGCTTTATAGAGAAATCGATTGAGCAAAATCGGGGGTCGAAAGTGTTCCTCCAATCATTTGGGAGAAGCCATCTAACGAAGTTGACTAAATCTAGTGAGCATATCGTCGTTTCGAAGCCGGAGATTCTTTCGGAAGTCGAAAACTTCTACGGCCAATTGTACGCATCGCATGCATCTCGAACTGATCCCGAAAATGACGATTCCAGAGCCACCTTAACCCGCCACTTCACAAAAGTGAGCCAAGACGAAATCAAGGCGGCTCTAAAACAGCTTAAAAGTGGAAAAGCTTCTGGTAAGGACGGGATTACGACTAAGCTCCTGAAAGCGGCAGGAAATGTTGTCCTTAAAGAGCTTCAGGAGCTCTTTAACTCTGACCTGTTCTCTGGGAGACCTCCAGAAGCGTAGCGAAGGAGCGTGGTCGTACTCTTCTTTAAAAAGGAGGATAAAAGATTTTTTTTAAAGAACTACAGACCCATTTCGCTCCTGAGCCACGTATACATATAAGTTGTTTTAAGAGCCGTCACGAATCGTCTAGAGCGGAGACTCGACGAGTTTCAGCTGGGTTTCGAGGAGGATACAACACCATATACCCATATACCACACAGTGCGGCAAATTATACAGAAGTCCGAAGTGTATAATCGGGCGCTGTGTCTTGCGTTTGTGAACTATGAAAAGGCTTTTGACTCTATTGAGACCCTGGTTTGTTTCGGAGTCTTTGCAGCGATGCCAAGTCGACAGGCAATACATCCAAGTGCTGAGATGACTTTATGAAAACGCGGCAATGACCGTCCAAACTTAGGACCAGCGAACTGAACACGAGGAGGCGAACATTGTTCTTTAACGCATTTGAGGATGTTTTCAAGATGATAAACTGGACAGGACGCGGTATTAACGTCAACGGCGAGTAGATTTCACGCTTGAGTTTTGCAGAAGACTTTGTCATACTGGCTGAATTCGAATTTGTTTATTCTTCTGTACGCATTGTTCTCCAGATGAACTTGGACAATACCCAAGTAATGTGCAATGAACACGTAACTCCGAGACCGATTGCTGTGAATGGCGGTGCCCTCAAGGTTGTTCGAGAATACGTTTACCTCAAGCAAACTCTGCAGTTTGGGAAGAACAACCCTGAGAACGAGGCTAACAGAAGAATTCAGCTGGGCTGGGCAGCGTTTGGGAAGCTTCGTCGAGTCTTCTCGTCGTGTATTCCGCAGAGCCTAAAGACGAAAGTCTTCAATCAGTGCGTCCTGCCTTTTATGACTTACGGAGCCGAAACGTGGATACTCACGGTACGGCTGCTCCATAAATTCAAAGTCGCTCAGCGAGCTACGGAACGAGCTATGCTTTGTGTATCTCTGAGGGACAGAATCCAGAATGAAGTGATCCGGCAGAGAACCAAAGTCGTCGACATAGCTCATAGAATTAGCAAGCTGAAGTGGCAATGGACCGGTCACATTAGCCGTAGAAACCGTAGTGTATGTAGAAAATATGATAACGCTATGGGCGATTCTTTCACGAAAAACGTTTTATGCCGTTTTGCTGAAGACCCTTGAAAGTTACTTTTGAAATAGCTATTGTATATTTAAAGAATTAAAAAAAGTACCTACTTTAATATATGTTTATTTATTTGACTGAGTGCTTCTAAAAAATCTGCTTTGCCCCCCCCTGGCCCAGAACCTGGGTACGCCCATGGGTCTGTACAAATAAATATTTTATTTTGGTAAGTATATATAGTTATTGGCGTAAATTTATCTTCGTAAGGTTTTTGTAAAATCAAACACGGGGTTTTTCTTGTACTAATATTCCGTAATATACCCTAACATTGTTTTTAAATTTTAGTATTGGTATCCCTACGATATAAAATAACACTGAAAAAGTCCATAATATAATGATACGAAATATATTGTTTCATAAATTTACTCTAATAATTCCGTAAGTACATACTATAAACTGTAGATATTTTAACTACATAATTTCGGGTATTATTTATTTTCAGAAATTGGTAGGATATGAATGTAAATAACTTCATATTAATAGACCAGTTACATTCCGGAAAAAAAAGCTTTAATTTGATACATCAATGACTTAAATATCCCCACACTGGCTGAAAAGATATTCGTCACAAACAGTAAATTTTTTCTCTTGTAAAATTTGAATATTTCGATTTTTCGATATAGGTGAATCTAATTAGTTATATGTATAATATGATAAACAAAACAAAAGGAAGACCCGCTCAGTGCGAGTCGAAACATGTCCTGTCAAGCAAAGCGTCAAGTGGCGTCAACTGTCGTTGCAAGGTAACGCGCAACGACACCGATTGAGTAAGGGTCACACAGCACACATATCAACTCGGAAAGGGATCGTCACCGTATAGCCTTTCGCCTCGCCGTCAAACAGGCGTCAACCTAACGTAACCACGTAACGTAAGCGGATCGGAAGCTCTGGCACGTCGACTCGGCTACAACTAGGCGACGCCGCGCTTACGGCTCGCCGACCGCTGGTTGACGGCTAGGCGGCACTAGTTCAGTCATTTTGAATCCGAACGTTTTTGTGTCGCGTGGACGAAGAGACGTAAGCTAGCGTACGGAGAGCCGTAAGCTAGGGTACGGAGAACCGTAAGCGCGGGGACCGCTGATTGCCACGCGCCACATCTCGGTTCGTGAGCTTGTCCGGAGGCGAGGCGATTACGTTACGATTCCGATTAGTGTGCGTTGCAGTAGGGAGTTTCATACAAATCATACTGAACGGCTCGAGTTGATACGGTTACGATCCGTTTACGAGTTGATATGTGTGCTGTGACCCTAAGAATGTTAAGATCCGTATCTGTGGATCTTGTTATATGTATTCGGATCCGTATCCGCGGATATAAATTTTTAATGATCCGGTACATCACCAGCTAGATCTAAAGTTAGATAGCGGTTTGTAATAACACGGTAAATGAGTTGAATGTACCTATACAAGTGATGTGATCGTTAAAAATGTATATCCGCGGGTACGGATCTTAACTTCTTGGCGCTTTGATAGTTGATTTAGAACCTTTGAGTTATTTACAACTGATATTATAACTACCCTATGATAAATGTTTGCAATGGCACCTTAAGTGCCAAATATTTGGTATTAAGAAATAAAAAATAATTTGAATGGAATTTAATAGCTTTTAATTGCTACCTAATCACTTACTTAAAGAATTTTATCTATGTATAGTAAATTATTACGATAAAAGATCCGCCAAAAAAGTAACGGATACAGACACGGATCTTTCTTCTCCCTCGGATATCCACAGATATGGATTTCCGGCACATTATTAGTACCTACATTATTGAGTTACTTTCTCATACATACGTACCAACGCGTGTTATAATGGGTATAATCTATACTATAATATTATAAAGCTGAAGAGTTTGTTTGTTTGTTTGTTTGATTAAACGCGCTAATCTCAGGAACTACTGGTCCGAATTGAAAAATTCTTTTTGTGTAGGGTAGCCTATTTATCGAGGAAGGCTATAGGCTATATAACATCACGCTACAACTAAGAGGAGCGGAGCAGTAATGAAAAATGTTGCAAAAACGGGGAAAATTTATTCCTTTTGAGAGTTTCCGTTGCGTGCGCTGCGTAAACGGTTAAAGTAACGCAAAAAACATGTTTAACGGAATTGTTCCTTTTAAAAAGTTCTAAAAAAAAGTCCGCGAGAGCATATGTCTATCTTTTAAGGTTGACTCACTATAACTCAAAAAAAGCGAGCAGCAACGAAAAATGGACGAAAACTAGCAGGCAAATCGATGCGACGGGAAGGGTCAGGGGAGCAAAAATTTGACGCGGACGAAGTCGCGGGCAGAAGCTAGTATACTATAATATGATGTAAGAGCATTGCGTAATGGCGTGAACTTGGGACAAAAGATAACGTGACGCGGATGTTACTATTGCTCCTAATAGTCTGCTAACACGCGTCTCGAGCATTATGACATGGTCATGATTAGTAAATAAACATCAGCATACATATAGGTACATTTATGTTAATTTTTATTTTTAAGAGAATGATTATCGGTGTTACAATCAGTATAACGTTAATTTCAATTTAATACCTATCGTCTGTTCAGGAAACTTTCTTTTATCGATTCAAGAACAAAACAAATTTGAAGTTGGAACTGGATTTAATGTGCGACCGAAAATGGATTTTCAGTCAAAAACGAAAATGGAGCTTCGGTTTAAGTCTTTTTTTCGGCAGAAATCCGAAAATTATTTACAATATTTACGCTGAAAAATACTACTTAGCGTCGTTTTACAACTTCCCATGTTTGATCCCTAGGTACGCCGTTAACGTCAAAGGTTTCGCAGGTGTAATAAAGAGTTTGGTTTAGATGTGTGGTATCTGAACACTGAATTAAATGTAATTATATTGAGAGAAGCAGTTGGATACTTACGGTTGGTGGCGATAGGGAGCCGATGTTGGTGGCGTTACGGCTGTAATTCGATCGGAGCACGTCGATGGGTTGTGATCGTGGTACGTTATTGTTAGATGTTACGGCGAGTGGGTTCTGCAATGAACACGTATGTAAGTCACAGTTATGTACGAGAAACTGCTGAAGCAAATATACATAATGGAATTAAACGGATGCTAAAGGTCAAAACAGGATCAAATAAGTTGGTTTGTAACAAAAGTACATACACTGTTTCACTGCTAGGTAAGGATTATTCCCAAATCCATCGGCAAGTGAATCTCCGTCGCTTCCACCAGCACAAAGTCCTCGCTCCACCCACGTCTTGTACAGATAGATAGAGCTTCACCCTATTGACCGTCGGAGCCGGACGACGCGCCCGAGCACTCCGCCGAGCTCTCCGTCGTGTATAGATAGATACAAGAGCCTCACCCTGGTGACGGTGAGCGGCATGGGCGCGTGGTGCTGCGCGGGCGGCGCGGGCGGCAGCGCCAGCGAGCGCGGGCGCGGCGCCGCCTCGGAGCCGGACGACGCGCCCGAGCACTCCGCCGAGCTCTCCGTCGTGTATTGATAGATACAAGAGCCTCACCCTGGTGACGGTGAGCGGCATGGGCGCGTGGTGCTGCGCGGGCGGCGCGGGTGGCAGCGCCAGCGAGCGCGGGCGCGGCGCCGCCTCGGAGCCGGACGACGCGCCCGAGCACTCCGCCGAGCTCTCCGTCGTGTATTGATAGATACAAGAGCCTCACCCTGGTGACGGTGAGCGGCATGGGCGCGTGGTGCTGCGCGGGCGGCGCGGGCGGCAGCGCCAGCGAGCGCGGGCGCGGCGCCGCCTCGGAGCCGGACGACGCGCCCGAGCACTCCGCCGAGCTCTCCGTCGTGTATTGATAGATACAAGAGCCTCACCCTGGTGACGGTGAGCGGCATGGGCGCGTGGTGCTGCGCGGGCGGCGCGGGCGGCAGCGCCAGCGAGCGCGGGCGCGGCGCCGCCTCGGAGCCGGACGACGCGCCCGAGCACTCCGCCGAGCTCTCCGTCGTGTATTGATAGATACAAGAGCCTCACCCTGGTGACGGTGAGCGGCATGGGCGCGTGGTGCTGCGCGGGCGGCGCGGGCGGCAGCGCCAGCGAGCGCGGGCGCGGCGCCGCCTCGGAGCCGGACGACGCGCCCGAGCACTCCGCCGAGCTCTCCGTCGTGTATTGATAGATACAAGAGCCTCACCCTGGTGACGGTGAGCGGCATGGGCGCGTGGTGCTGCGCGGGCGGCGCGGGCGGCAGCGCCAGCGAGCGCGGGCGCGGCGCCGCCTCGGAGCCGGACGACGCGCCCGAGCACTCCGCCGAGCTCTCCGTCGTGTATTGATAGATACAAGAGCCTCACCCTGGTGACGGTGAGCGGCATGGGCGCGTGGTGCTGCGCGGGCGGCGCGGGCGGCAGCGCCAGCGAGCGCGGGCGCGGCGCCGCCTCGGAGCCGGACGACGCGCCCGAGCACTCCGCCGAGCTCTCCGTCGTGTATTGATAGATACAAGAGCCTCACCCTGGTGACGGTGAGCGGCATGGGCGCGTGGTGCTGCGCGGGCGGCGCGGGCGGCAGCGCCAGCGAGCGCGGGCGCGGCGCCGCCTCGGAGCCGGACGACGCGCCCGAGCACTCCGCCGAGCTCTCCGTCGTGTATAGATAGATACAAGAGCCTCACCCTGGTGACGGTGAGCGGCATGGGCGCGTGGTGCTGCGCGGGCGGCGCGGGCGGCAGCGCCAGCGAGCGCGGGCGCGGCGCCGCCTCGGAGCCGGACGACGCGCCCGAGCACTCCGCCGAGCCGCTCTCCGTCGCCTCCACCAGCACGAAGTCGTCCTCGCCCGCCCACGTCGTGTCCGACGACGAGGCTGCGAACATGCCAGTCTTATCATTATCATTCTGTAGCCCTTATCTCTATTCATTTGGGGTAGGTCGGCGCAATATGTCTATTTCTTCCATACTTCTCTATTAGTCATCTTCTCAGTTGTCACCCTTCTAGCCTTTCTAGCCGTATCATCTTTCACACGGTCCATCCATCGTTTCTTTGTCTTACTCTAATCTTACAGATATCCACATACATCCTCAAAACTTTCCTGACGACGTTTTCCCGTTCCTCCGCATTACATGCACACATCATGACATCCAATATCCACACAACTTTTCAGTAATCGGTGCCACTTTTAGACTTCCTTTTATATACAGCCTCATTTCTAATACTATCCATTGATGTAACACCACACATCCCTCTTAAAATTCTATCTGTCTTTCATTGGACTCGAATATGTGTTTCTTATTTCTTTGAAACGATTTATCGCCAACGAAATATTTTATGAGAGAAAAACTAGGATGAGAAGCAGCAGAATGAATTCATATGGCGAAGTCGTGGTGAAGTTTGTTTTATTTCATAAATATACGCACCATGGTCAAGTGAGGGAGATTATAACGACATACGTGACGGTGAAGAATTTGACGAAGTGACAAAGTTCGTTTGTTCCCACATGATTGTTTAATCACAGAATAAATTATAACTCAGAGATTAAAGAACCATGTGTTGCTCATACAGACCCGGACTTCGCCTAGCCTTAGGTTTAATTAGAAGCTGGTTTAGCCCAGTGAACTACTAACCCCGTTGTTATTTACGCGAACTACTGGCCCCGTGAGTAATATATTACTAATTTGTAAGATGATAAAATATAATTATCGTTAAATTGGCATGGGTATAGAGCAAATCAAATTGGTCAACGAAAAACCAGACGCAGTTTTTGGTCATGTTAATGAGATTTTGGGTGCCTAATCTTGGTTTACCGTTATGTTAACATAAAAACCCGATTTCTAGATGTGCCAAAATAAAAAGAACCGTTCGCAATCAAAATGTCGGACGATTGGTAGCTGCAGCATCGTAGCAACACATAAATGGGTGCATTAACTCATATATATGGCGGAACAGGCAGTAAATTATTGCAGTTTACAACAATAAACTTGATACCGGCTGTAGGTGCCCAAGGGCAGGTTAATAGGGGTTATCGAATTTGTTTACTTTGAGAACAATAACATATTAATATTTAAACCATTATTGAACTGTTTTCTGTGTATGTTTTATTATTTGATCAAGTGTGATTACCCTGTTTTTTCAGTAGCGTCTGTCAATACAATATTGCTACTATGGGTGGGACGCCACGTGACTTTTAGGATAAGTCGTGTTACATAAATGTCATGAGTTCTTTTATGAATTTGTGCAAATAATACACCTAATGACGTCGCCACATATCTACAAGCGCCCAGTAGCGAATTTGTATTGATAAACGATCACCTTCAATATAATGTAATCATTAGTGACACTGTGATAACGATAAGTCCTAATGAATAGAATGTTCTTCGTAATACATGCATTAATTTTGACAAACAATCTTTGTTTGTTTCAAAGTAGGTAAAATTAATCAAACTATATTCCAACGAAGAAAATGAGCAGTACCTACTAACTGACATAAATTTACTTCGGTGAAAATGAATTTAAATAAAAAATGAAAGGAAAATAAATCTAATCGAACACGTATTTTTATGCGAACGGCTATAATCTACAATTCTACACTATAATATTAATATAATAATAATTTGTTAGGAGGATAATTTCTGGAACTACCTGTCAGATAAAGGCAAAATTCCTTTTGCATTAGTTAGCCCAAATTTTTGAGCAAGGCTAGAGGCTATTCAACATTACTTTGCGACTCTTAGGAGCCGAGTAAAAAGAAGAAGTCAGAAAAAAAGCTAAGTGAAAACGTCCGCGTGCGCTATTAATTCAATAGCTCGGGCGAGCCTTGCATCCCCGCTTGATGCAAGGCGGAGGGTCGAGGGCCAAAATTTCACACGGATGAAGTTGTAGTGAATTTTTAATTGAAATGATATCTGTTCGTCTGGATTTATAAAATCTATACTAAATTTGTCTTGACTGTTACTAGTGATGTGTCGGATCGTTAAAATGTATATCCGCGGATACCGATTGGAATACAGATAGTTGACGCCACTTGTCACTTTGCTTGACAGGACATGGTTCGACTTGCATTGCGAAAGTCTTTGTTTGTTTTTAGTTTAGTCACAAAAAACATTATTTTAAGAAATAACCTGAATGGAATTTAATAGTTTTCCTTTGTTTTCTAATATAGAATTTAATTTGCATATTGAAAATTAATAAGGAAAAAGATCCGTAAAAGTTCCAACAAAAGAGTAACGGATGCGGATCTTCCTTCTCCCTCGGATATCCGCGGATACGGATACGGATATTCGGTACATCACTACTTCTACTTGACCGTTTTCATTCGTGATAATTCACTATATTATACTATCTTAAAAGGGCTGTATCATTGATGAATTCTGAAAACATGCAGCACACGAATGTAAGTACACTCATTGATGATAATAAATAAATTACACTTCATAAGAATCGATATGCGTGTTACTACTTCCTTTTCAGAAGTATCTATATACTTTAACCTACATATTACCAAGTATTACATTCATAAAATGTATTATAATCTATTCAGAATTGTTCTTTCGTCTTCCGCAATGATTAACCTGCGGGGTGAAGGAGAAATATCACTTTAATGTGATGTATTGTATAATTGTCGCTTCCCCTATTCGATAAGCGTTTATGTAATACTATATTAAATTCCAATTTTGTTACGTATTTTGTAATTTGCAGATTAGTGTCAGTGTTTGACTATTTCATGAAGAAGTAATTTAGAAGAAAGAACAGAAACTCACGCCTTTTTCCCATGGGGGTAGGCAGAAACTACGGATCGTCCTACGATCCTCACATACCCCTTTTGTCTCGTATTGGTCCATACACGCACGCCGGTTGCGTCTACTACGCACCTGACCTTTCTGAAGAACATCACCAATAAGGTCATTCAATGGAACTAAATGAATTAACAGGGTTGTATTTATGATTTTATTTATTACTAGCTTTTGCCAGCGGCTTCGCCCGCCTGGAGGTCGGAAAATATCCCGCTTGAACGTACTACCGGGATAAAAAGTATCGTCACTGCTCGTCTCCTATGTGTCTTAGCGTTATGGTATATAGCCTATAACCTGCTCAGGATTATGGACTACAATCGTACCAAGTTTGGTTAAAATCCCTTCAGTAGTTTTTGACCCATGCGTGCACATACAGACAGACAGACAGACAGACAAAAAATTTACTGATTGCATTTTTGGCATCAGTATCGATCACCATTTATCCTCCAATATTAATTTTGAATATATTTTCAATGTACAGAATTGACCTCTCTACAGTTTTATTATAAGTATAGATAATTATGTAAAGCCATATTTTGTTACGGTCTGGGATCATATTTTAATCAACATATAACTTAGCACTGTCCTGAATTCCAAAAATACAATAAACGTAAAAAAAAAAATGAATTTCGCGGGACACCCTGGAGCTTTCACCTTAATATTAGCGAAATACTTTTTGAATGAATTCAGCTGCACATGACTGTTCGTAGCGGGTTATGTGTATATAGCTCTAAATTGCATCGAAAGGCGATACCTACGATATGTACGCGCATACATCGTGAATCCAAGCATCTGGCCAGGCCTGCGTGATGCCGCGAATATTCACTGTGGCCGAAGTAGCCACGGGTTAAGAGCTATTTTAATTAAGATCACAGTATCTTTTAAAACAATATGTAAAACGGAAATGATTTCACTGTGTTACGGTTCGCTTATTCAACATTCAACAATGTCATCTGTTTTTGAAGTCATCTTTAATTCACTGCGTAGGTACTAAATGCAAATTTCTGAATGATTACACAAACTATCTTTTCATTGTTTCAGTATAGATACTTACCTACTAATATTTGCAAAGCGAGTAATTTAGAACGCACATAAGTACACATAGGTACCTACATTCATTCAACATTTATACATATTGCTAACATAAATTATTTTGTTGAAACTCGATTATCTAGCTAGGACAGCATAGACAGCCATATTTTATGATCAAAATGTATAATGGTCCGCCACGTTGTTACACACGGCGCGCACAACGGCGGTGTTGTGTTGTAATGCTAGCACATGTACCGCTGGGCGAAGCTTACCGGAGGATGTCGGCTGTGACTTCTTGTAGGCCTGCAGCGTGGGCAGCGCCTGCGGCGGCGGGTTGGAGCTGCGCGGCGCTGACGACGGCCGCGCGCCCGCCCCGCTCGACCCGCCGGACCCGACCGACCCGCTTGCGCCCGCCACGGAACATGGATTTACACTCGCCCCTGTTAACACAACACATTTAAAAACCATTCTACATTCACACCCAAAATGCATCTCATGCAGAACTGAGCACAATGTTCATTTAAATCGATTGAGAAATAATATAAAATGCAAGCGACAAATAATAAGTAGAAAGCGATGATATGATTGATTGCGAGTGAAATAGTAGTCCTTGAAATTTTTGAACACTGCCGGGCGTCGGTCAACGGTCGTCGGTCGCCAGTAGTCCTCTTGTGATGCTCATTGCTCAAATGCGTAATGTAGTGTACGTGCATAATTCGTTTTGTTCGATGTCATGCTTTTAAGTGGCATGGTGTTCGGTTAGAGAACTATTGACGACACAACCCTGATCCGTCACAGTTATACATGAGCGGATTACAAAAATATGCGCCAACCCCACCCCATGCACAACCAAAGCGGATTTAATAAGTGACGATGTACCCTGACTGTCCCATGACTCCTCTAGGTAACAGTTAGTATCGGGCCGACCCTCGAGATCGCTCTCCAAAATGTCGGGCAGATCCGAGTCCAAACCTGAACAATATGCATAACTTCATATACCGTGACTGGAGGCACTGTAGTGTAGCTTAAATGTGTATGTATGTACATGTGATAGTTCAAAAATTCATGGACTGGAAGCTAGATAACGTTAATGTAAATAAATCTAAATGAAGAGGTGATAACTCTAACGAGGTTTGTTGAGAGTATATTAACTTCGACATAATGAGTTTGATACATACAGTGAACTAGATCAATGTAATAATGTAGATAATATTGTAGCTATAAATTATATTGTTTAAAAATGAATAGTGATAAAACGGATATATCAATACAATTAACGTCTGTTGAGTACATGTTTTAAATTTTTTAATAGCTGGACTGTGTGAAATATCGTAGTATGATACAAGTTTTTTAATGAATATTTCTTTTTTTACAACAATGTTCTTTTTCTAATTATTTCAACATAAGAAAACTAAAATTGTATTCAGCACATATATTACTGTTTAAAAATAGCATAAATGAAAGTAGTAGGGCTGTAGGGCATTATATACAGGTGAAGCGCGTAGAAGATTTCGAAAGGTTATAAACAATGGAACGGGTCAGCGATGATTAGTCACTCAATCTGATTGAAGTTTCATGTATTCAGCGTTCAATGTTAGTAAGTTGGTATTCTTATTAATGACTCAGTGTGTTTATTCACAAAAGCGATCTTAACTTTCTTAATTGGATTTAATAATATGTTACGTATTTTGTATCATACAGTTTAGTATTTCTGTGCGTGTTTGGCGATGTAATAGGCGTGGATAAGGCTGTTATGTTAGTAAGGTATACTAATAAAATTAGTACTTATTTATTTTGTAAACTTACTGTTGATGGAGGTCGTCCTCGGACGCTGTAGGAAGGGATGGTTGAAGAAAGCTTCGAAGGGCATGCGCTCGCGAGGGTTTCGTCGCAGCAGCCCAATAAGCAAGCTACACAGTTCGGGACTTGTGCCTGCTGGCATTCTGAAACAAATCAATTACATTTATTTGCTACATTCCCGACATTATGTGACTATTTGAAGGAAATGTCCCTCGATCCATGAGAGGCGATAGCAAAACAACACCAGCACAGCCTAGGAACTTAGACTCGCTACTCATTTTCTGACTGGCGAATATTTTTCACTTTCATTCACTTCTCAGACAGAAGATTAGCTAAACATATAAATATCATGACATGCTTGCTCTCTGAGATAAACATTGAGATAGGACGCGATGCGACCAAATTTAAAAATACTCTCATTATATAGAACTAGCTTTTGCCAGCGGCTTCGCCCGCGTGTTGGTCGGAAATTATACCGCGGGAATATACTACCGGGATAAAAAGTAGTCTATGTCCTTTCCCAGGCTCTAAACTATCTGTGTACCAAATTTCATTTAAATCGGTTCAGTAGTTTTAGCAGGAAAGTGAGACAGACAGACAGAGTTACTTTTACAGTTTTATAATATTAGTGTGGAGTGTGGATATGCAGATAGCACTGAACGCTTCGACTGTTTACAAATATTGGGTGGCTCTGGACGCGAGTGCGTACGTATTTAAAGGTAACGCCGAAGAGCTAATATGTCACAAAATTGTCAGAGAGCCAAATTCATTCGTGTATCATAGACCTTGAACGCTAGAGCAGACTATTTGGGGTTTGCTAAAAAAACTAGGCACAAAAACTGTCCGAGTTAAGATATGAATTGAAATGTTCCAGATATTTCTTTTGGCACGACTGAAATTTAATTTGTACCTTGATTCAGATTGGATTTGAATGTGACGTTTATGATGTATGCCGAAAGCCTATAGTTTATTATCATAACAGGTATAAGATTGAGCTTATATAATGTATAAATAATAGTTACTGACTTGGGTTGCAGGTCGACGCTGTTCTCGTAGAATGCCTTCAGTTCGTGTGGCGTGGTGGCCTGGAAGGGCGCCTTGCCCGTGAGGCACTGGTACACTATCGTGCCCAGACTCCATAGATCTGCTTTAGCGTCGTACTTCAGTGACATTATCACCTCGGGTGCCTGTACAATTATATAGTATAGTAGATTTATGTAGTATGTATATTATGTAGTATAGTGGTAATGATCAAATCTTATCTCATAACTCTAAAATTATTGAAAATCTAGTTGAGAGGCTAGATAATCAGAGCTATTTATAGCTTCTGCTCTAGACTGTGTTATTTTTTAAATTTGAAAATATAGCACATCAACAATGTTTTTTTTTTAATATTGGAAGAAATAATTCACCTTTATATGAAAGTTCTAATCTTAATAATAAATTAATATGCAAGTAATATTACCATATACATCGGAGAGCCGCAGAGCGTGACGGCCATGTTTCCTTCTTCAAGGAACCTTGCGAAGCCAAAGTCAGCTGCATGAAAATACACAATGAATTAAACATTAAGTTGGACATGATACCACGACATAACTTTAAGGTCAGCTTACGTTCTTTAGGTCATCTTAGGTTCTAAATATTGACCCATGATTAGAGTAATTCAAAGTTATTCAAACTGGATGAGTCAGATTAATTGATCAACAAGACGACGGATGTGATAACGACACATTTATGTCATCCGATAGACATAATCAGGTACCTACTTAGTTACAGCATGGAGACCAGTATGTTGCATACAAAGTTAGGCCCAAAACACAAAAAATGTGTTACCCCAGTTTGGGAATTCCTCTTTATATAAATATACTTTATTGTACACCAGAAAATACAAAACATCATTAATTTTCCTTATATTTTTTTACTATTGCGCTGAATCTTTGCGGACAACTGGCCCAATATGGCTGATCTCCTATGTTAGTATGAAGGGAAATACGCACCAATTTTGAGTGTCATTTCAGAGGCATGCGGCGTGCGGGGCGGCGCTACGTTGTGAGTGAGGAGGATGTTCTGCGGCTTCAGGTCCCGGTGCACGATCCCCTTAGCGTGGATAGCTCGCATCGCCTCAGCCAACTGCCTCAGGAACAGTCGAATAGTGCTTTCACTGAGCAGACGGTTCGCTTGTAAATAGTCCGCTAAGTCGCCCCCGTTGCAGTACTGAACAAATAAAACAAACAATAGCCGTTAGTGATTTGTTGGCTAATGGAGCCATTGGACAGAATCCAGGAACAATTTTTTAACTACGTCAATAGACGTCAAAGGAGAAAAATAGTTGTATCCAGAAGAAAGTATTGCGTAGTCATTGTTGTAAAAGAAACTCTAACTAAACTATGTATGTAGGTTCATGGAAACAAACGATGTCCTTGGTATGCAAAATATCGAGAGATTTATGAGCTGTTTTCATTCTACCGAATAGAAGACTAATTGAGAAGTATGGAGAGAAAAAGACATGTTCCGCCGACCGAGAATGATGATGATGCGGCAAGTGCATCTTCAGGTTACGCGGCCGCGCGGTAAGCACACCACCGCAGTTGGCCGCACCACCGCACCGCCCAATACGCGATATACGCTTGTCGTTCAGCTACTGTTTTCCGATATTATCTTCTCGATGCTATGTTAGCACTACTCAGCGTTGACACAAAGCTCGTTGTTTTGTGAGGGAACGATGTGCGTGCTGCCCTCCCCATAAAATAAATCGGATGGGATCTCCCAGCTTTTATGCCATTGAGTAACAAAACTACAACGTTTACGTATTATTCCGTTTTCTCCGGTAAACTTACCACCGTCAGGCGTGGTTTAGCAGAAATAGGGCAATCTATTAACGGATCGACCTTGACTAGGTCGTAAAATATGAATTTAACGGATGGTGTATTATTTTAACGCAACCAGAACAATATCGATTTAAATCAAAGTGTAATTACTTGCAAACCAACGTAAGAATCTTGTCATATTTGTGGTTTTGACGTCACACAAGTAAAACCAACAGCTGTGTTGTATAACATTAGACTTTACAGAATAAAGCAATTTATAGACATGAAGCATCAGCCAAGTACCAGTAACATCAGTGAAGAAGAGATAACATAGTGTGCGTGTGCGTTTTCTTGTGAAGTTCGATCATTTGTTTTTTGCTTTTTATTTTCCGATAATGTTATGAATCATTCTCCTTAAAAGTAAAATTGATTAGCCCGCGCTAAGAGAATTATGTAAAATTATGAATAGCACGATTTTGGTGCAAATCAACGACAAACCAATATATAATTAACATTGGCGGTTTTGTGTATTTGTAGAATTAGCAACTGGCAGTTAATGAAGACCATCGTGGCGTATCGGCCGCGATCATTTACACATATATCTGTGTAAATAAAACCGTACACTTCATACATTGCGTGCCATTTGTTGGTCGTAGGTGATATTGAAAATCGGCCACCTAATATTTTCTCGTTTATGCAGAGCGTCGTTATCGTGGTTGATTTGCGATAAGCTGCCATGCCGTTAGTAATCTTATCATTGAGTGATAATAGTTATAAGTGTCAGTGAGTTATGCGCTGTACGCTACGCTGGTACTTGTACCACGACAGGTAACTCCTGAAGTCAGTTGGCACATCTCGACCTAGTAGTGTTCGCATATGAGAGTGACCATGACGTCGAAACATCTTTTCGTGCTATTGTTGGCACTTTTTGCGTAAGTACACAAGTTTTATTTGTTTTATTTAACCGTTGCTGGTAGATCTTATTTTCATGTACTTACTAGCAGATAGTCAAATTTTTATCTACCAACCAATATATACGTGAGTGCACAGTCGAATTGCAATAAATAGGACCAGCCGCCATTGCTGTCAATTTTTTATTTAGTAATGATTGTGAAAGTGTTTCATAACTTGCAGCTTTACTTATGTATTTCGTTGTTAAAACATATGTGTACAGTATTATGAGGTCGAAATAGAAGCACGACCATGTGAAATAAAGTCTACTTCAATAACTAAATATGTGACAGTTATATAGGTACCTCATACAATGATATTAATTAATAGAAGTAACTAATTTAAGTAATTAAAACAACAATCAAAGTAACTGGTAGTACCATAGGCATGGCAAGTGAAGTTAGGTATATGGTGTGAGCTTGAACGAGATTCGAGTGTTTACCAAAAACATCGTATTAAAGAAGTAATAAGTGTTACAACTACTGCAACGATACCAGCGATATCTAACTTTCGTATCTAAATTATAAATCTAGGTGTATTTTTGTTCTATCAATCAAAACTTAAGACGGTGTGCTAGTTACGCCCTTGTAGTACATACACTTATCGCGATTTTTATCACCTACTTATTTATAACAATTTTGCGTCACCGTACGATAAATTCGATAAAGTCACATGCCATTACTGCATTAATATCAATTTCCAGGATTGCATTGGCTCAAAACGATGACGAATTACACATTCCTGATGAAAATGACAATCAGTTTCCACCTGACAATCATCCTGAATCTGATGGAGGCGTAATAGAGGGCAGTGGGGCAGGCGTCATAGACGAGCCAGTTGAAACGGCCACTGAAACAGAAACTTCAGCGGCACCTTTCTTCGAGGAAGTGCCATTGACTGCCTTTACAGATAATGTATCCGTTGTCGCGACTGAAGAACATTCCTGTCCTAAACCATGCGTTTGTAATATAGAGGGAGACTCAAACAAATACATTGTAGATTGCTCTGGATATGAATTAACAGAACTGCCAAAGCCGTTGGATCCTAAGACTACTGAGCTAAAATTACAGAATAACAAGTTAACTGAAATACCAAAAGAAATATCTGATTTGAAGGATTTAAAAATATTGGATATTAACAACAATGAAATCATGAAGATCGTTTCCGGTGTAAGTACTCGTAATTTATATCATATATTTTGAAAAGACATGGACTTTGACTTTATACCACTATCACAATAAATATTTTCAAATAATTTTTCTATGGATACCCGTAGGAAATCCACACTATAATCTATACTAATATTATAAATGCAAAAGTAACTCTGTCTGTCTGTCTATCTCGCTTTCCTGCTAAAACTACTGCACCGATTTAAATGAAATTTGGTACACAGATAGTTTAGAGCCTGAGAAAGGACATAGGCTACTTTTTATCCCGGTAGTATGTTCCCGCGGGATAATTTCCGACCTCTACGCGGGCGAAGCCGCTGGCAAAAGCTAGTATAATATGAATCACAACGCGCAAGGTATGCTTTGCATTAGCTGAACCATGTCGGCGTTGTGTCAATATTAGCGTAGTCCAAAAAACCGTCTCCAAAACTAGTTTTACCCACTTCCGGCAACGACACCACTCATCATAAGGACGAACTGGCACAGATGATTTATAATTTGTGTTTGTAATTTTAGTAAACTTAATTGCAGTACTGTACAGACACATAAACAGTACCTAGGTCTAGCTGTTTTATAGTGATCTCAATACAATAAAACAATAATCGTATACCTTTAAACGAGCAGTTCTTGTATATATGTATATAAGGTGTATCTATTCATACACGAAATATTTTAAGAGGTACACCTGCAGGTGGTAAAGAAGCTATAGAAGCAAAATAAATTTTTTATCTAAGCGTTTTTGAATTTTCGTAATCTATATATTAATACGTGAAGCGAAAACTTTGGATCCCTTTTTACGAAAATTGGGCAGACGGAGGAGTATGAAATTTCGCACACTTATAGTTTATATAGAGAAGAAGTGACGAATGCTAATATTTTTTTTAATTATGCGTACAAAATACATTATTTTCAATAAATAACACGTTACACACACTACTATTCATTACCGTGTATTTAATACACACATGCACAAATCGAGTATATATTTGTTTTTGGTATTATTTGTCTATAGCCTTACTGAATGTCAAATATAATTATGGATTACGAAATTACGAAAGTTTATTGTCGAAATCTGTGATCCAAGCGAGAATATCTGTCTTTAATATTTTGTGTCAATAGTCTTGCTGAATATGTCAAGTATAACCATAAGTAATAAATATGACAACATGAAGTAAATGCTGTTCGGTCACCTATCAAAACTGTAATCTTACGAAATACGTTGAAATAATCTATATAATGTATTAATACGTGAAGCAACAGCTTTGCACATCGTTGTACGAACATTGTGCGAACGGCGGTGTATGAAATTTGGCACATTTAAAGTTTATTTG
The DNA here is from genome assembly GCA_932294355.1 of Aporophyla lueneburgensis. NCBI lineage: Eukaryota > Metazoa > Arthropoda > Insecta > Lepidoptera > Noctuidae > Aporophyla > Aporophyla lueneburgensis. The sequence goes on from OW028744.1 coordinate 11,448,227, forward strand.
GAGAAATAGTGCTGAAAACTATTATTTGTATTTATTAACGAATAATGGTCGAGTTTCGACCTCTGGGCGACCACTAGTTATTATAATTTTAAAACTGCTTGAGACGTTTTGCATAAAACCTTTACTCCAAATTCTATGAATGGCCCGCCTGACGCTGCGAGGGTGGCGACCGGACGGCACGAGCATGGCCGCGGTGTCTCGGGCCGTAATAAATAAAAAGGTGCCAGTATTTCTTATGTGCGCCAAATACGTAATAAATATTAAATTTTGAAAAAAATACATCTAGACAATTTTTTTTCGTTGCTGTAGCTTCTTTACCACCTACAGGTGTACCTCTTAAAATATTTCGTGTATGAATAGATACACCTTATATATATAATCTGAATCTCGGAAACGGAACGGCTCCAACGATTTTCATGAAATTTAGTATACAGTGGGTTTCGGGGGTGATAAATCGATCTAGCTAGGATTCATTATTAGAAAATGTCGTTTTATACGTGTTTTCAATAATTAACTTTATCGATAATAAACTTAAACGTATGTTTTTTTTTTTGTTTTATTGGAAGAAAAATAACAAAATGTAATTTGTATTTAAATATAATTTCTAAAAAACACAATTTACAAAAAAAAAAAATTAAATACCGAGCGCAGCTCGGGCATCCAGGTACTTTTAATTAATTATTATGCATCTTGTGCACGAGTCCCAAGATAAATATGCCTAATATAAACTAACATATTTCTATTTTCATTTCAGTCTATAAGTGAACTGCCTGAACTGGTAAGCTTAAAGCTTGCAAACAATCGTCTAATAGAGTATCCGCAAGATTTAAAAAATGCTTTCGGCCTTACTAAGCTAGAAGAACTTGATCTGGGAGGCAACGATATGAGAACGGTAAGAACATAGCTTATATCGTAATGTCTATCTGAAAACTACACTACTTACAAATTATAATCCTTGAATTAAAGGGGTACTTTAATTTATCTTTATAATCGCTGTATTCTTTAAAAAATATGTAGGTCATAATATCTCTTTAGAATCTGTCCATATAAGGAACAAAAACCTTAATAAACAAGATGACCAAATCATTTAAATGTAAACTATTATTTTTCAGGACCTTAAACCGGAATCCTTCTCTAACTTCAAAGCTCTGCGTGCAATTACGTTGCCTAGTGCTGCAGCTAATCTGGCGGAAGATTTATGTACATCATTAAAAGAATCTTTGGCAACTGTATGTACAGGAACATGTAGTGCAAAATCTTTTGACTGTCCCGAAGCGCCGCCACCACAGGGTATGGAAGAGGGACTGTTAGATTTTGCATTACCAGGATTAATCGCTTTAGCACCTGGACCCGAGGATGAGGTCGACCCAGCCGTGAATTCTCCGCTTGATGTGAAAACAGAGAATGATGCACAGAAAAATGAACAAGCGCCGCCCGTAGAAAATGTAGAAACTACCGAGACAGCAACTTTGGCTAATGATGACACCAAAGAAGCAGCTGGAGATTTCTCTCTCCATTCTGCAATTATAAAAGCATCGGTAGAATCTAAGCCAACAGATGCAGAGTCTTCTAGTGCAGCTACTGATAAGTCAGAAAATGAAACAGTAGGAGCAACTACTGTTGAAACTAAAACTGGAGGTGTCGATAAAAGCATTATTGGAATGATTGTAGCTGGTATGGTTGTTGTGGTAGCTGGTATAACAATTAAGAAAAATTGGAGTTCTATCAAAAAACGGTTTAGTTCAACTCCAAGAACCGCAAATGAACGAACTAGCGTTAATGGAAATGGAACCGCGCCTGAAGAAGTCCCGCTCCAGGAGAAATCTCCTGTTTAAACAAAAAATATTAGTTCTATGTGTGGTATAATTATGTTGAGATATGATTTGTTTCGATCTGAATGTTATAATTTATTGACGAAAGACAAAATTAATGCCATCTTTTACCAGGCCCAAAATGTATGAATGAATTAGTGTTTTAAGTAATAATATGATATGGACATAGAATAAGTTTTTTAGATGTCGCAGTATTTTTGTAAATAATTTAATACCATAATAACATAACGAAAGCAGCATGCATAATTTGTTTTTTACTTTGACATAATTAAGTATAATTTTGCAATAAACAAGTTGTTTATTAAAAACTTCTTTCCATTAATATGCGGAACCATTTATTTCCAATTACAACTAGTTACAAATACCGGTGTTTTTGTAGTAAACTAATTACCACACTGACTTGTTTAACTTCATCAATCTCGGGTAAGTATAATAATTAATTACAGCACATGACCGCAGTATTTACATTTTAAGGGCAAATGAGAAGTTCCCAGAAGACTCCAACTCATTTGACATTATAGGGGACTGTTTTCGGAAGTCGCTGACTATGGTTTTGTTTGTTTGCAATTTACGAATAATTGGTTTTATATTCGTAACTCAACCAACAATATAAAACGTTAAACTTATCTTCTTTGAACATAAGGAAAACTAATGACTGATTACTAAATTTTATTTTATCAAGTCTTTAAAAAGGAAATTATTTTAGAGCTTATAAACTCTAAAAAGATATTAATTTTAATCAAAAATATATTTTTAGCATTATGTAAGTATGTGGAAACGGCTAGACCGATTTCAATGTTAAAGCTCGCACTGCTGACCTAACGCAGAAAGTGAGGCAGATTTCTTCTCAATTTGTTGAGTAGGTAGGCTCCGACATACAGCACATTCTCTATTTTCGCTCTAATCGCTTGTATTTGGGTACCGTTTGACTATTTTGACTGAAAGAATTGACAAAACGCGAAAAAAATTTCATTTTTCGCCATTAACATAGAAAAATTCAGAACATTTTTGTACTGAACCACATTTTTATTTTTATCTCAAAATTCCTACTGTTAACCCTGTTTTTATTAGTTTAAATAGAAACTTACCTGCCTTACCTGTATTCTGGTGCGCGTTCCGCGAGCTGGAGTCTTGTTCGGTGGAGGTATTAGAAGTTTTTCAAAAGTTTTCCGTTAAAAATCACGTCACAAAGTCAAACCATTAATTTAAAATAAACTAATTACAAGCACTTTTGAATTTTCAAGGAGTCGGTCAGTCAGTAAATAAAGTTAGTTACTCATTCCAAAGCATAGTAGATTCCTACGGAGAAGAATGCATGTATGCACAAGACGCATGATCTATTTGGCCTTTGCAGAAATTTGTTTACGTAATACCTAATTGCTTCTAGATGGCGTTAGTAGTTAAACTAAGTAGACCTGTTATTTCTTAAAATTCACGCCTGCCTTTTTAAATCTACATAATTATACCTTTATCTTATACCTTTAAACGAGCAATTCTTGTATATATGTATATGTATATATAATCTGAATCTCGGAAACGGCTCCAACGATTTTCATGAAATTTAGTATACATGGGGTTTCAGGGGCGATAAATCGATCTAGCTAGGATAAATTTTTATAAAATGTTGTTTTATTCGTGTTTTCAATGACCAACTTTATCGATAATCAACTTGAACATAAACTTATTATTTTAAACACAATTTACCAAAAAATACCGAGCAAAGCTCGGTCAACCAGATATTGATATAATAAATCTGAATAATTAGATTCTTCTTATGAACTAACTACGCTAATCTCTGAAACAAAGTAACTGTCGGATTTGACCAAATTATTTTTCACTATTCTTGAGGAAGGTTAAGCATTTAACATCACGCTACGCTTAAGAGTTGTTGTAGCTAAATAAACCTTTACGATCGGAGATCTAATTTTATTAACAATAGATGGCGTTGGTAGTAAGATCTTAAAATAAGTCGATAGGGTTTGTTACAAGGAGACCATGTATGTAACAAAGCCCCGAATTTAATATTGCACGTCTCCGGTCCCTCCTTGCTTGTTACATACATATTTCAAATGTCATAATCATTTCAGCCGCAAAACATCCACTTCTGGACATAGGCCTCCCTCAAAGGGTAGGGGTTTGCCATAATCACCACGCACGTACCAGTTGAAATGTGTATTTATAAATTTTAGTGGAAAGGCCTGCAATTTTAAATGAGTCGAGCTCTACTTTGGTAACGGTTCTCTTGTGTACTTTGGTAGTGATTGATTAGTAGGTAGTTAGATAGAGTCAATGCAATGATGTTTTTAACATCCAGTAACACAGCCCCTAAGAGGACAGCTATATTTTTATAAATGGTTGTCGTTGTGCTGTTTTCCAAATTCTACATGGGAGTGGGACGTGGGAGCTGGTACTGCTACCTAATTTTTTAACAAATGGCCTTGAGACAGAGACAGACTCAACGTATTAATTTCAGATATCTAGATTTGCAAGCAGCACTGATTAGATAATACCTTGTATCATTAAACCTAGTTCACTATAGAATGCGAGTCGCGGAGAATCGCAAGCTCACACATTTAAACATATACACAAAAATGTAAAATATACTATATTAGATCCACACGACGACATATCAAGCTATACTTTTACAGTTTTAGGCAGATTCAGGCTTTCCGTACAAAGAGAAGTGAACTTATACTGGAAAGTATAGTTTGATATGTCGTCGTGCGTACCAATAGGAATATTTTCTATTAGGAACATTATACGTCTTTAACTTTTATTTTCAGAAGACGTCACATTTCATTGCTCACTACGTGGGCATTTCCGGCAACCATGTTTTTCACGTAAACGTTAATGAACGATAAAACTGTTGCGTAGTTCAATCAAGTATTTGTTTATTTAGTGAAAATTCAGTTGCGCATGTAACAAAAACATGGTGAAATAGATAAACTTTGTTTTGATAAACTTTTTATTTGTTAATTGGTCTAATTTCTACGAGAAGCTGCGCAATATTAATATGAAAAAAATACTAGTTTCCGCCTGCGATTTCGTCCGCGTTCCTTCGACCCACCGCACAGTGGAACGAATGTATGGGAGCGGTTGGACGTAGACATGTCCGAAAAATAAGAGTAAAATTATGACAAACTAATGATGCCATCTTATTCGATTACTTAATGCCTTCATAAATTGTGGTGATGAATTTCTTCATAACTCCCATATTTCGGGAGTAATTTGAGAAAATGTGAAATTTTACTATGAAAATGAGTGTATCGAGCTCTCTCCCTCCTGATTCCGGGCTTGTTTCAAGTAGCGGTCTCTAATATCGTAATGCTATTACTAAGAGCTATATTTAATACTAAGACACATAGTGCGCCAAATGTGCACTTTCTGGGATAAAAGGAAATGAAAATTTAAAAAAAAAAACGTTTTTTCCCCATTTGTATTTACTTTAAACCGCAGACAGACTTATTAAGAGGTCTATAAATATATTATATATATACAGAAATATATATTAACAAAAATATTCACAAGAACTGATGAGAGTATGACTTTTAAGTAAGTTGATAATAAATTACCTAGTTTCATTAAAAGTACAATAAATAATTAAGATGTAAGCTCTAATTTACTAAGTTACACATTTTAAAACAATAACATCATTTAATTATCTTCGTCATCATCATCATCATCAATTAATTCAAATTCAGAATCGATGTCCGCTAAATCATTTATGTTAACAAATTCGATATCACTTTTCTCAGAATCCGTAAGCTCATAAAATTCCTTAAAAGAAGATTTTATTACAAACTTATTTCCTTTTGGACGGATACTTGTAACAAGTGGATCAGAAGACAGTAAAAGATTGTGCATAATATCTTCATTGCATGAGATACTGCTATGCTTTCGAGAATGCCCCTCTCTATATTTTCTAAAATCTTTATTTCTAGCCTCAGATGCCTCTTCGGATAGAAAACCAATGGGCACAATTGACATGTTCTGAACTATGTCTGGCCCATGCATTAAAATTTTATGAAGTGAAGAAGGCATATAATACCATGGGTATAACTCCACGTAAAGCTTAGCAGTATCAAAGCAGAACTCTCGGAATTTAGTTACGTTGATCTTCTCTCCTGATGAAATACACTGCAAGATCACACAGATTTTTCTTAAAAGCATAGCATCTATTCCGGTCAGTTCAGCAGATTTAGTGTAGTTTTCAAAAAATCTCCTTGCCGAGTTGCCATTGTTGGTGGATCCACTGCCTTGTTTCACAACATCGAGAAGTAAGCCCGTTTCTCTTCTTACAGCCTCTTGAACTCTTTTCTTCCTGTCATCAACTTGCCTTTTTGCTATATCACCCCTTACTTGCCATGATTTTATGTCTAATTTGTAGGAAATGTGTAATAAGCATTCCATTGAGCGAATCCAAGCGTGAAGGGTGCTTAAGCTATATTTATACATGTCCTCGTTTGCGTGTTTATCTTTGATTAACTCTAAATTATTCATTTCTTTAGGACAAGCCTTGCATATGTCACACACTGAAGCTGCTGTATTGGATATAATGGAATGAATTTTACCATCAATCATTGTCAACAGCAGTTGGTGTTTGACACTAATTCCATCAGTGATGGTGGATGGAGTTAAGGCTTCAATCTCTGCTTCGATTTCAGCCATCTCTCTCTGCACATTTTCTTTGGTTTCCTTTATAACCTTAAACAATATTGGCCGGCAAAATGAAGTGGAAGATGGTCGCTCGTTTTCCCAAATTGTTACACCTTTTGAGACGAGCCGCAGTGGTACAAGACTAATCATAAAATTACTAGCAAGATCGATTTGCTCATCTTCACTCGTCCTTTGATGATAAATGCTTTGGCTAGATGATCCGTCAAAACCCCATTTGCTGGTCAATACGAGCTGTTGATTGGGATCAACAGGGGTTTCTAACGACCTAATAAGTCTTCTTGAGGTTAAATCCATCAAGGCTTGTAATTTGATTTTTGCAGAGCTCTCTGTAACTGTGAGATCTTCTTTGGCCGGATAGCACTTAATTTTTTCTTTAACCAACATGTAGTAACTCGGGTATTGAAGAGCTCCTTCTTGAGTGTTGAAATCCCGAAGAGTGTTATAGCGCCATTTCGATAAGTTCATCGATACATAAAGAGCCAATGCCTTCAAAGGGGATATTTCCCGTACCTGAATTGATTTACCTTCAATGAAGGCTTTGATTTTTGAGGCCTCTTCTGGATTCTCCGTCAAGTATTTCATAACATAAGCTGTATCGCTTTGTCCTGCCTTTTGAAGCGCCCTTTCGGCCGAAAACATAATTTCAGCGCTGCTACTGCTGCATGAAAGACTATCTTCAGTGCGTCTTCTTTTTTGCCGGTTACTAAGGTCCTCAAAAGATTTACGAGGACTAGGATGTGTACAAGTTGAAGCATCAGATTTAGCAGGAGAAATTATGGGCTCGATGACGTCACTTATATTTTCTGTAGAAGGTTCCATATTTTCATTCTGTAATTCCGGCCATTGAATTGCAGCCTGTAGCCAAATCTCATGTTTCTTCCGAAACTTATCTGTGCTTCTTCCAGACTGTGTCCATTTTGCATAAATGCGGTAGCAAAATCGACGACACCAGTCTTTTAAACTTGTTTCAGCACTTTCACATAACTGAACACAACTGTTATCTTTTAAAACACTGAACAAATAGTTAAAGTCGCGTAAATCTTTATGTGCGCGTGCGCATAAAGCAACGTGAATATCAAGATTTGTATTAAAATTTGGAAAATACATTGCGAGATTAGCTTGGATACAACGAGGTGTAAATCAACACTGATTTTAAAGTTACTAATAGTGACCTATTTATATAAAATCCAGGTATCCCAGGTATCCTTTGTTAAATATTGCAAGGTAATTAGTTATTGTGATAATTAGTAAATGATGCATGCTAAATTAGTGTATTAAGAGCCATTTAGTAATTAAATAATAGCAATGTTCTTATCAGTAATCATTAGTGCATCAGTTTTATATGTAAACCTTAAGTCCCTAATTATATATCCTAATTAGCTTATATCTTCTCTAATTGGCTGCTCAGAAATGTTATTGTAATAAGGTAAACCTTTAGAAAAACGGTTTTAATCAACAAAATAAACAAAAAATAAAAAAATTGTGTTATAAAATAAACATCACTCTTTATCCCAGAAAGTGCACATTTGGCGCACTATGTGTCTTAGTATTAAATATAGCTCTTAGTATTAGCATTATGATATTAGAGACCGCTACTTGAAACAAGCCCGGAATCAGGAGGGAGAGAGCTCGATACACTCATTTTCATAGTAAAATTTCACATTTTCTCAAATTACTCCCGAAATATGGGAGTTATGAAGAAATTCATCACCACAAGTTATGAAGGCATTAAGTAATCGAATAAGATGGCATCATTAGTTTGGCATAATTTTACTCTTTTTTTTCGGACATGTCTACGTCCAACCGCTCCCATACATTCGTTCCACTGTGCACCGGGTCGCATTCGCAACTTCCGCCCGCCCTTTTACTTCGTTTATGCGTAGTGTCTGAAAAGTGTTCTTTCTGATCGTTTTTTGCTCTACTTATAGGTCGTAGCGTGATGTTAAATAGCCTATAATCTTTTTCAAGAATTGGGCTATCAAACGCAAAAAGGTTTTTCAAATCCGACAGTTAGTTCCAGAGATTAGCACAGTTAGTTCAAACAAACAAACTCTTCAGCTATCTTTTATATAATAACATAAATTAGTTCCATGCTCAGGTCGGTTTAAGGTCGACTACTCGGGTCTCACACGCAGAACAACAATAGAATTGTAGATGAAAGTTGATGTGAAAAGAAATGCTACATTAAGGCGGGTTGCAGACCAAGAGCTAAGCTAAGTTAGTTTAGCTTAGCTCGCATAGCTGCCGCAGTTTTCCATACATATCGCATAGTTTGCGGTCTGCACACAATATGGAAAACTGCGTCAGCTATGCGAGCTAAGCTAAACTAACTTAGCTTAGCTCTTGGTCTGCAACCCGCCTAAAGAGTGGGTCGCGGCAGTCGGCCCGAGACGCAACGCTGGCGGATGTGCGGCTGACTGCTTGCCTACCTGACCGACAACCTGTACCATACTATGTCCCGTTACACTCCGTTATAGAACAACAATACTTAATATTGGCTTGTGCTTTATTCTTTTGAAACATGTATATCAGCAGCTGGTTCTCCGGTATGTATTTACTTTAAAGGAAAAAGTATACAAAGAAACTATTTAGTTAATTGAGAGGGTCATTGACATTCAACGGCGCATCGTAAGGTCTGTACACCATTTGCTTCGTGGGTCTGTAGGTATGCACTTGCGCAAAAACTAATATATACAAGCTGCGTAGAACAGCGGGCTCAGTATGATGCCATGCGGCATTCATGTACAGTGTACACGTGCAAGTCTGTCCGCGTTTTGATCGACGACACGCAAGATTATGCCTGTAAGATTTATATTGTAGTACATATATGAACACTTTTGAAGTTATGACTCAAGTGCATTGCCCTCATTCGCTTCATATTTGTGTTTCAACAATTCTGGAAAATCATTGACCCTGTTTAATTGAATTACTTAAAAGTATTTCGTTCGTTTATATATTTTTACATGTTTTAATGATTGAGTTCTGTTTTTTTAATAAAAAGAAATTAATATGAGTTCTTCTTGGGCAATATGAGAAGATTCAACAATTATTTTTTGCAAATAAATAAGTACAATGTCAAACAGCATTCCATTTTAGATAGAACTGCATTACACATAGGTGCATAGTTTCAATATCTTTGAAAGGACTGGAACGAGTTTACCGTAATGTGGTTTGCCAGCACAGTTTCTAAACAAAGAAATTAAGTACATATATACCAATCAGTTCGTACACCGTAAGACGCGCCGGGAAGTGGAAACTACATAAGATCGCTAGACCTTGTCTTTGTTGTATCATTTAAATTCATATATAACAAGTGTAGGTGTGTTCTAAAACAAACCGGTTCTCACTCTATGAAGCAATTTCATCATCAACACTCGATTTGGTACATCAAAACATTAACTTTATTATAACAGAATTGTAGTTATAGGCAACAACAGCATAATTATATAATGTTGCATAGGTGGTAGTGCAGTAAATATGAATAAACAACGGCATTTACAAAAGAAAGTAAGAACATTTGGTTCAATAAAGATGACAGACTGCGGCTGTAAACTATTACTTCATGACGACCGAAAGTGTTTAGTGGTAGTATTTTAAATGACACGAGTATTAAGCGTTTAGTATAGATAGAAAGCTGTGGTTTCCGGCACGACACTTTCCATCTATTGCCGGGGCGTTGCAGCGCTGAGAGAAACCAGTCTGACGCAATCAACCATGCCAATTGGTCTAGACCAGTGATCGTATCAGCATGCATGCAACGTATTTTTAACTCATTTTTGTATTAGTTGACCACTAGATCACTTAACTCGTATTTCTATGGGCAATTTGCATATCTAGCGAACTTTAAGATTTTTAGAGATAATAGTCTCTTTCTTTTCCGATAGATTATTTCATTTTACGTATCTAGATTGGAAGTACGAGGGCTTTACGTCGTAGATGAAAGTAATCACGTATTAGCAAGGAAAAAGGAAACTATTAATATCGTTATTAGATTAGTTATGTGTAGCCTCTTAGAAAATAGTGTACTAGCATAACCTAAAAAGATGATAGGTTACTGGTGTAGTAGTGTTCTAGTATCAAAAAGAAATAAACACCAAGCACTACTCTCATTTGACCACTTGATAGGGAGTATGCTAACGCCGTGAGCAGCAAACATGTAAGCAATTACCTTGCTTCAGGAGCTAATGGCTACTGAAGGTGCCAAGATCTTTTAGTCGAATTCTGGTCTGAATAATCACTACTCTCCACTTACTCTATTTTCAAAAGTATCACAGGATAAATGGATAAAACACAATTGTAGTTATACTGCATCAATATAAATTCTAGTGCAATTATAGTAATTCTAAAGTACGAAGTTAGAAGTATAATAAGAACTAACATCACTCGGTAACTACCAAAGCCCTGTTGAGAGAAGGCCCAAGGTGGCTCATTTTACCCAGTGTAGCTAGCACCCGACCACGTGCGAGAACTAGGGCCCGCGAGAAGCAGTCGTATTTATTAATGCGACCACGAGGTCACCACCTGACTCTAGCTATACATCTCTTTGTGTTTATATTATCAATGCCCGTGCTATACCTATTATTCATACATCACACCTATTCAGTTCGTTTAATTGAGCTATGAACTAATTAATGCTTTTATTGAGTGTTACTATAAACTGACTACTTGTGTTGCTAACTGTAGATGTTTAGCTGCTTTCCATTAAATTCACACGAAAAAATCCGAATTATGATTATGATAATACTTAATGAAAATCATGAGTTTATTTATATTATTCGTGTGTTATTTATATGGTAGATAACGGTTCCGTAAATCATGGACCAAAAACTAATTGACATTTATCGTGGTTCGAATAGACGCTAATTTAAATAACCTTACATAACAATTTAGTACCTATTGAATAAGTAAAATGGTGAAATACAAGTTCACCATCATTCAAATCATTAGTTCCTACGATACATGTGTATCGTAGGAACTAATGAACAAACAACCTAAATGAGCTTATCATTGTAGGCAGCGCAGTCTTTGTTCAAAGTGTGATCACTGATCACAGTTCATTGTACGAGCACGATCTTTATTGTGAAATCACAACCGCTAAGAGAAGAGAGAGACATGTTTTTATATGTCAGTAGGTATCTCAATGAGTCATCTGCGATTTTTAGCCAACACATTATCGATATCAACATTTCTACAAAATTGTGTGCGATGTGTAGGTATTAAAGTTAATCTTGCCTTATTCTGCAAGTTGAGATCTGATTCATGTATTCATTCGTATTCATGCAGCAAAAAAACTTTTCAGATATAATCCTGAATAAATGGGCTTCACGAGCACTCATGTTAGTCCTCATTCATCAAACGTACGTAATTTAGAAGCGGAAACGATCTAAAGCCAGGTGACGCACAACCGTTACGTAATAATGGGTTCTGAATGTGGAAACTGATGAATAAAATAGAACTTGAGGTTATATTCAACCGGCATGAAATGAGTGCGTTAGGAAAATGCTATTGCCATATATCATCACAACACTTGGCAAACAGATCTACAGTCGCAGGTGTTGGTAATACTATAAGTGGGCGCAAAAATAGTAGTTTTGTTCTTTCTCTTGGCATAATAGGAAGTCGCTTTTTATAAATCACACCAAAAGAAAGCGTTCAAAAAGCTGGTCCATATTCAGCTGAACCGTGAGTCAAATCAGTTAATGGTGTTGATGTAAAATGAAAGCTAGGATCTAAACATTGTTAACATTATCTATTTCATACACATTGTTATGTGTATTGTGATTCAGTTCCATCCGGCATGAAATCAGACGTGCATGCAATGCAATTGATCGGCAGATGACCTTAGTACATAATTAATTCTGAATGCACACTGTGCGCAGGGAATGTGCTTTTTTCGCAATAACTTGAAGACAATTTCACAAACACTCTAATGGCATCACACACCCTTCCTAAATTAGGACGAATAGTCCTAGTGAAAATAAAATCTATAATTTGGTTAAATAATAAAAATTGAGCAACTAAATATATGGGTAAATAGTTGTAAGAAAATTGCAGAAGTATTCATTTGTCTGTTAAAAAAACGAAAATTATATGATAAACAATAATCACCATACAATAATATAGTGCAAAGCATAGTAGTTCCGCATCAGGCCTCTCTGAGTCCTTGAAAGGCTTATATTTAGAGATGATACGACAATACTGATTAAAATGACAAAAAGTATAGGTAATCAATTTTAATATAACATTATACATGAGCATATACTTATACACCTTAAGTGTATAAACGTTAATCGATGATATAAACACAAAGAAGGGTGAATTGAATAGTGTAATTAAGCTACTCGCAAAGTGTTAAGAATTTGCACAAATATGGAGCATTGGCAAGCCACACGTGTTCTGTCACTGTCCCAATCTCGACGATAGCACGTGACCAGTTTAAATTGGGTGGCAAGCATATACTGTGTGTACGTACAGTCTGCAAACCATGTCTAGATAATGAGCTGCTGTTTTGAGATATGAAAATCAATATTACACAGCTAAACCGAGCAATAACTTCTTTTTAAATTACTTCAAAAGGAAGATGTCATCTAAGTAGTCGTTAGGAGGGTTGCTGTTTAAATGAGTGGATCTAAGGACTAAGAACGTCCTAAACTGGCTGGAGACTTTTTCTAGTATCATGATATACTCATTCGTAATACAATGGCAAGCCAGAATAAATACGACGCGATAACTAGAATGTTGGTCCTTCCGGGTTGGTTTTTTGCTTTGCTATTAAACTACTAACTCGTGGGTGACGACTGACGAGTGAATAAAAGCCAATGTTTACTTTGACGAAGACAATTTATTTTACTATGCTCGATAAGGGCATTCTTTTGAGGAGAATCTTAACACTGCGATTCAGGGGATGGTTCTAAAAGTACAACATCATTTATCATGTCAATTCAAATCATCAAGTATCAAACGTAGAGTAGCTTTGCAAATAACAATGTTCTACGTTGGATTCCTTCTCCAAATTATAAGATTGGAAATAAATATTAGCGAACTTGGCTTTTAAACTAAAAATTTTCTTGTTTTATCGGAAAAGTAAAAATTAATAAACGTAACATTATAATATTTCCTTAGATAACAATCAAATTTGTTGACGTTACTGTTATATGTCGAGTTATTGTAGAATATATAGTGAAGTTATAAATAAACATCCAAAACGTTGACGATGCCAATTAGTAGAGTCATGGTCCACAGCAGCCATGGCGACTATCCATGTACCTCAACTAAACGGAAATCGTGCCAATGAACTTGAGTTTGGCTTTGTATCGCGATGAGGGCATTGCTGTTTTAGTTTTTTTTTACGCAATAAAAACAAGTGTACGTAATATTATACACGAATAGCGTCGCAGGTACTTGGCTTTACCACGTCGTTTGTGACCTGCTGTGTCCATTTGACTCGTGTGCCCTTGAAGTTTATTTATAATAACAAATACACATACATTTGGAAAGAATCAGGAATAATTCTAACTATGTTCCTCGCCGAGTCCACCAACAAAGACGACAAATTTTGCAATACATAAGCAATAAATTGCTACTATAATGTTAGCTGCAAGCACAGAAGCAAGCAGCACAACTCATGTCTAATAGACAAATTAACGACACACAGAATAATTAATTAACTACGGAAAAATACTAGGTATAAAATGTAGGTAATTATCATCGTGAGGATGATCTAACTGGACGAGTTTTTGATCCACCTTTTTTGTGTTTATCTAGACATATACACTAATAATGGTATAGAATTCGAACAGAACCCGATATATCTTTTGGCAAACGTTGATTTTGATGCAATGAAATGAAGAGTATTTTAGCATTAAGTAGAGTATTATGCCGCGAAATATATGGTGTTTAATATTTTCATGTCGCATGTAAACATACAACAATGTTCCTGGGCATGGGTATTGGTCTGTAAAAGACTTACATAGACTAATGTGTTATGTTTTTCATGTGTAATAAGTTTTCAGCTATTTATCCTTTATAAAACGACATCGGGTGCATCTATAATAACTATATTTTATGCAATTATGACACATTTATTGTTGTTTCTTCTTTGTCTTTATTATCTACATAACATTAGGCTTAAGCATTACCTAAATACGTTTCGACGTTGTTGGCGATGACGAACGTCATTTCTGCGCAATAATCTATTTATCAGTAAAGAACGGTAGACAATATAGTTTTATTTATACATCTGAGTATCTCGCCACGAGGCAGAGACACGTACAGAAGCGACACGTGTGCGGTGTGGGATCCTAACAGACACTATGTCGCCATTAGTCGTCATCTTTCTCGTAATCAACATTGTATACTTAATTAATATTAGAGAAGGGATGAAGATCATATTTCAATGAAGATTAGATGAAAATCATATTGCAAAATGCTGATGCACTAAAAGAAAAAAGAAAAGATTAGTGAGATTACAGTTATAGGTTATAGATAAATAGGAATTCTATTCGACAAACGCTACTTTTTCACCTTATTAATTTTCTTAGGAATATGCACGTTGAATAAGATTAGCCAAGTAAGCCTACCTAGATCTTATTGGTAAGTGACGATGTGAGTTAGTACGTGACCAACCACACAATGAAATATGAAATGATCTACCTACGATGCTTAATTTTGGCAATGAACAAAACTATGCATTAATGCCGGAAACCATCTAAATATAGTAAATGCAACAGATAACGATTTGTTTATCAATATTCTTTTGTTTACAGGTACTTTACATGGCAGTAATTTTGAATATATAAATAAGGATAATAATAGATAAATAGGTTAGTAGGTCATCGTAGTGGTATACCATCGGTCGAACCCGATAGCACGTTGCTATGGTAACCGATTCTAAGTTCTGCCTCAGATAAGAATTAGCTACATTGTTTAATTATTTTCTGTATAATCTTGATTTGACTTGACCTTTTACAGTTATAAACTGCGCAATACAGAAAAGAATCGTATTCGGGGCAACAGATCATATGAATTTAGGTAATCTGCGACGACAACGAACAACGCGCGACACGCCCTGCCTGCGTGGTGAAGCCGACTACTATTTATCTAATGCGTAGTGACCTTGCTGCGGATCCACATGCGCGCATGTCATGCGGAAGCCGGCATGGTTGTCGACACACCAATAAAAAATTCACTTCGATATTCTGTGATTTCAAACTATATCTTCCATGTCTAATTCATTCGATAGAGTCAAATATTAAAATTTAGACTTGGTACGCTAGAGAAGATTAAGAAATTATATGAACATTTCATTTTCGTACTATGCTTATAGTTATAAATGTGAACATACTTAAGATATTTTTTTTTTAAAACAAATGCAAAAGAAATAAAGCCCCGTTTACACAATTACTCTTTTTCTTATTGCGCAATTCCGGAATCATTCAATTATTTCTTCATTACCATACAATGTCGCGTTTTGACATATTTGATCTACGCTTTGCTGCAACGATTAAATATCAGGATAATCTATACTAATATTATAAAGCTGAAGCGTTTGTTTGTTTGGTTGGGTGATCGCGCTAATCTCAGGAACTACTGTTCCGAATGGAAAAAATATTTTTGTGTTGGGTAGTCTGTTTATTGAGGAAGGCTATATAACATCACGCTAAGATCAAAAGGAGCGGAGCAGCAACGAAAAATGGACGAAAATTGGGAGACAATTCGATGCGACGGGAAGGGTCTGGGGAGTAAAAATTTGACGCGGGCGAAGTCGCGGGCAGAAGCTAGTATTAAATAAAATGACTACATTATTGTCCGTAACCTAGTTACCTTGCCCTTAATCCATGTGATAAAATGTCAAGCCACTCGCTTTTTATCACATTTTAAAATTTAAACTACGTTTATTTAAATTTTATCGGACTTCAATGTCCGATAAAATTTGTCGGTGCGGAAGGAATGTCTTCAAACTTCAAAAAAACTCCATTAATAATGAAATTAATGTGATAATGAAGAATGTTAAAAATATTTTTTTCACAAAAACCACCGGCTTCAGAAATTTTTTTTTGGAAGTCTATGAAAAGTGTTTTAATTTTTCACTTTTTAGTTTCAGTAAACGGGTTGTGGAGGTCGGATAAACAGTCGCTCCATGTAATACAGCACGCGTAGCATGACCACCATAGAAACGAGTGCCGGAAACCATCTAAATATAGTAAATGCAACAGATAACGATTTGTTTATCAATATTCTTTTGTTTACAGGTACTTTACATGGCAGTAATTTTGAATATATAAATAAGGATAATAATAGATAAATAGGTTAGTAGGTCATCGTAGTGGTATACCATCGGTCGAACCCGATAGCACGTTGCTATGGTAACCGATTCTAAGTTCTGCCTCAGATAAGAATTCGCTACATTGTTTAATTATTTTCTGTATAATCTTGATTTGACTTGACCTTTTACAGTTATAAACTGCGCAATACAGAAAAGAATCGTATTCGGGGCAACAGATCATATGAATTTAGGTAATCTGCGACGACAACGAACAACGCGCGACACGCCCTGCCTGCGTGGTGAAGCCGACTACTATTTATCTAATGCGTAGTGACCTTGCTGCGGATCCACATGCGCGCATGTCATGCGGAAGCCGGCATGGTTGTCGACACACCAATAAAAAATTCACTTCGATATTCTGTGATTTCAAACTATATCTTCCATGTCTAATTCATTCTGAAGGACTGATTACTAAATTTTATTTTATCAAGCCTTTAAAAAGGAAATTATTTTAGAGCTTATAAACTCTAAAAAGATTTTAATTTTAATCAAAAATATATTTTTAGCATTATGTAAGTATGTGGAAACGGCTAGACCGATTTCAATGTTAAAGCTCGCACTGCTGACCCAACGCAGAAAGTGAGGCAGATTTCTTCTCAATTGGTTGAGTAGGTAGGCTCTGACATACAGCACATTCTCTATTTTCGCTCTAATCGCTTGTATTTGGGTACCGTTTGACTATTTTGACTGAAAGAATTGACAAAACGCGAAAAAAATTTCATTTTTCGCCATTAACATAGAAAAATTCAGAACATTTTTGTACTGAACCACATTTTTATTTTTATCTCAAAATTCCTACTGTTAACCCTGTTTTTATTAGTTTAAATAGCAACTTACCTGCCTTACCTGTATTCTGGTGCGCGTTCCGCGAGCTGGAGTCTTGTTCGGTGGAGGTATTAGAAGTTTTTCAAAAGTTTTCCGTTAAAAATCACGTCACAAAGTCAAACCATTAATTTAAAATAAACTAATTACAAGCACTTTTGAATTTTCAAGGAGTCGGTCAGTCAGTAAATAAAGTTAGTTACTCATTCCAAAGCGTAGTAGATTCCTACGGAGAAGAATGCATGTATGCACAAGACGCATGATCTATTTGGCCTTTGCAGAAATTTGTTTACTTAATACCTAATTGCTTCTAGATGGCGTTAGTAGTTAAACTAAGTAGACCTGTTATTTCTTAAAATTCACGCCTGCCTTTTTCAAATCTACATAATTATACCTTTATGATATAATAAAGCTGAAGAATTAGATTCTTCTTATGAACTAACTGCGCTAATCTCTGAAACAAAGTAACTGTCGGATTTGACAAATTATTTTTCACTATTCTTGAGGAAGGTTAAGCATTTAACATCACGCTACGCTTAAGAGTTGTTGTAGCTAAATAAACCTTTACGATCGGAGATCTAATTTTATTAACAACTAGCTTCTGCCCGCGACTTCGTCCGCGTCAAATTTTTGCTCCCCTTCCCGTCGCATCGATTTGCCTGCTAGTTTTTGTCCATTATTCGTTGCTGCTCGCTCCTTTTGAGTTATAGTGAGTCAACCTTAAAAGATAGACATATGCTCTCGCGGACTTTTTTTTAGAATTTTTTAAAAGGAACAATTCCGTCATACATGATTTTTGCATTACTTTAACCGTTTACGCAGCGCACGCAACGGAAACTCTCAAAAGGAATGAATTTTCCCCGTTTTTGCAACATTTTTCATTACTGCTCCGCTCCTCTTAGTTGTAGCGTGATGTTATATATCCTATAGCCTCCCTCGATAAATAGGCTACCCAACACAAAAAGATTTTTTCAATTCAGACCAGTAGTTCCTGAGATTAGCGCGTTCAATCAATCAAACAAACAAACAAACAAACTATTCAGCTTTATAATATTAGTATAGATAGATGGCGTTGGTAGTAAGATCTTAAAATAAGTCGATAGGGTTTGTTACAAGGAGACCATGTATGTAACAAAGCCCCGAATTTAATATTGCACGTCTCCGGTCCCTCCCTGCTTGTTACATACATATTTCAAATGTCATAATCATTTCAGCCGCAAAACATCCACTTCTGGACATAGGCCTCCCTCAAAGGGTAGGGGTTTGCCATAATCACCACGCACGTACCAGTTGAAATGTGTATTTATAAATTTTAGTGGAAGGGCCTGCAATTTTACATGAGTCGAGCTCTACTTTGGTAACGATTCTCTTGTGTACTTTGGTAGTGATTGATTAGTAGGTAGTTATATAGAATCAATGCAATGATGTTTTTAACATCCAGTAACACAGCCCCTAAGAGGACAGCTATATTTTTATAAATGGTTGTCGTTGTGCTGTTTTCCAAATTCTACATGGGAGTGGGACGTGGGAGCTGGTACTGCTACCTAATTTTTTAACAAATGGCCTTGAGACAGAGACAGACTCAACGTATTAATTTCAGATATCTAGATTTGCAAGCAGCACTGATTAGATAATACCTTGTATCATTAAACCTAGTTCACTATAGAATGCGAGTCGCGGAGAATCGCAAGCTCACACATTTAAACATATACACAAAAATGTAAAATATACTATATTAAATCCACACGACGACATATCAAGCTATACTTTTACAGTTTTAGGCAGATTCAGGCTTTCCGTACAAAGAGAAGTGAACTTATACTGGAAAGGTATAGTTTGATATGTCGTCGTGCGTACCAATAGGAATATTTTCTATCAGTAACATTATACGTCTTTAACTTTTATTTTCAGAAGACGTCACATTTCATTGCTCACTACGGGGGCATTTCCGGCAAGCATGTTTTTCACGTAAACCTTAATGAACGATAAAACTGTTGCGTAGTTCAATCAAGTATTTGTTTATTTAGTGAAAATTCAGTTGCGCATGTAACAAAAACATGGTGAAATAGATAAACTTTGTTTTGATAAACTTTTTATTTGTTAATTGGTCTAATTTCTACGAGAAGCTGCGCAATATTAATATGAAAAAAATACTAGGTTCCGCCTGCGATTTCGTCCGCGTTCCTTCGACCCACCGGGTCGCATTCGCAACTTCCGCCCGCCCTTTTACTTCGTTTATGCGTAGTGCGTGAAAAGTGTTCTTTCTGATCATTTTTAGGGTTCCGTTGCCAAATGGCAAAAAACGGAACCCTTATAGATTCGTCATGTCTGTCTGTCTGTCCGTCCGTATGTCACATCCACTTTTTTCCGAAACTATAAGAGCTATGCTGTTGAAACTTGGTAAGTAGATGTATCCTGTAAACCGCTTTAAGATTTTTACACTAAAATAGAAAAAAAACAATAAATTTTGGGGTTCCCCATACATGGAACTGAAACTCAAAATTTTTTTTTCATCAAACCCATACGTGTGGGGTATCTATGAATAGGTCTTCAAAAATGGTAATGAGGTTTCTAATATCATTTTTTTCTAAACTGAATAGTTTGCGCGAGAGACACTTCCAAAGTGGTAAAATGTGTGTCCCTCCCCCCCGTAACTTCTAAAATAAGAGAATGATAAAACTAAAAAAAATATATGATGTACATTACCATATAAACTACCACCAAAAATTGGTTTGAACGAGATCGAGTGAGTAGTTTTTTTTAAAACGTCATAAATCGTAAACCGCAATTTACCTTACATTCAATCAACAGAAATATAAAATAAAAAATAAAAAACATTTATTTTTAAACCGAGAATACCTACAGGTTTGTACGGAACCCTCGGTGCGCGAGTCCGACTCGCACTTGGCCGGTTTTTTTGCTCTACTTATAGGTCGTAGCGTGATGTTAAATAGCCTATAATCTTTTTCGAGAATTGGGCTATCAAACGCAAAAAGATTTTTCAAATCCGACAGTTAGTTCCAGAGATTAGCACAGTTAGTTCAAACAAACAAACTCTTCAGCTATATTTTATATAATAACATAAATTAGTTCCATGCTCAGGTCGGTTTAAGGTCGGCTACTCGGGTCTCACACGCAGAACAACAATAGAATTGTAGATGAAAGTTGATGTGAAAAGAAATGCTACATTAAGGCGGGTTGCAGACCAAGAGCTAAGCTAAGTTAGTTTAGCTTAGCTCGCATAGCTGACGCAGTTTTCCATACATATCGCATAGTTTGCGGTCTGCACACAATATGGAAAACTGCGTCAGCTATGCGAGCTAAGCTAAATTAACTTAGCTTAGCTCTTAGTCTGCAACCCGCCTAAAGAGTGGGTCGCGGCAGTCGGCCCGAGACGCAACGCTGGCGGATGTGCGGCTGACTGCTTGCCTACCTGACCGACAACCTGTACCATACTATGTCCCGTTACACTCCGTTATAGAACAACAATACTTAATATTGGCTTGTGCTTTATTCTTTTGAAACATGTATATCAGCAGCTGGTTCTCCGGTATGTATTTACTTTAAAGGAAAAAGTATACAAAGAAACTATTTAGTTAATTGAGAGGGTCATTGACATTCAACGGCGCATCGTAAGGTCTGTACACCATTTGCTTCGTGGGTCTGTAGGTATGCACTTGCGCAAAAACTAATATATACAAGCTGCGTAGAACAGCGGGCTCAGTATGATGCCATGCGGCATTCATGTACAGTGTACACGTGCAAGTCTGCCAATGTCCGCGTTTTGATCGACGACACGCAAGATTATGCCTGTAAGATTTATATTATAGTACATATATGAACAGTTTTGAAGTTATGACTCAAGTGCATTACCCTCATTCGCTTCATATTTGTGTTTCAACAATTCTGGAAAATCATTGAATTACTTAAAAGTATTTCGTTCGTTTATATATTTTTACATGTTTTAATGATTGTGTTCTGTTTTTTTAATAAAAAGAAATGAATATGAGTTCTTCTTGGGCAATATGAGAAGATTCAACAATTATTTTTTGCAAATAAATAAGTACAATGTCAAACAGCATTCCATTTTAGATAGAACTGCATTACGCATAGGTGGATAGTTTCAATATTTTTGAAAGGACTGGAACGAGGTTACCGTAATGTGGTTTGCCAGCACAGTTTCTAAACAAAGAAATTAAGTACATATATACCAATCAGTTCGTACACCGTAAGACGCGCCGGGAAGTGGAAACTACATAAGATCGCTAGACCTTGTCTTTGTTGTATCATTTAAATTCATATATAACAAGTGTAGGTGTGTTCTAAAACAAACCGGTTCTCACTCTATGAAGCAATTTCATCATCAACACTCGATTTGGTACATCAAAACATTAACTTTATTATAACAGAATTGTAGTTATAGGCAACAACAGCATAATTATATAATGTTGCATAGGTGGTACTGCAGTAAATATGAATAAACAACGGCATTTACAAAAGAAAGTAAGAACATTTGGTTCAATAACGAGGACAGACTGCGGCTGAAAACTATTACTTCATGACGACCGAAAGTGTTTAGTGGTAGTATTTTAAATGACACGAGCATTAAGCGTATAGTATAGATAGAAAGCTGTGGTTTCCGGCACGACACTTTCCATCTATTGCCGGGGCGTTGCAGCGCTGAGAGAAACCAGTCTGACGCAATCAACCATGCCAATTGGTCTAGACCAGTGATCGTATCAGGATGCATGCAACGTATTTTTAACTCTATTTCATCATTATTTATCACTTAACTCTATTTCTATGGGCAATTTGCATATCTAGCGAACTTTAAGATTTTTAGAGATAATAGTCTCTTTCCTTGCCGATAGATTATTTCATGTTACGTATCTAGATTGGAAGTACGAGGGCTTTACGTCGTAGAGGAAAGTAATCACGTATTAGCAAGGAAAAAGGAAACTATTAATATCGTTATTAGATTAGTTATGTGTAGCCTCTTAGAAAATAGTGTACTAGCATAACCTAATCATCGAAAAGATGATAGGTTACTGGTGTAGTAGTGTTCTAGTATCAAAAAGAAATAAACACCAAGCACTACTCTCATTTGACCACTTGATAGGGAGTATGCTAACGCCGTGAGCAGCAAACATGTGAGCAATTACCTTGCTTCAGGAGCTAATGGCTACTGAAGGTGCCAAGATCTTTTAGTCGAATTCTGGTCTGAATAATCACTATTCTCCACTTACTCTATTTTCAAAAGTATCACAGGATAAATGGATAAAACACAATTGTAGTTATACTGCATCAATATAAATTCTAGTGCAATTATAGTCATTCTAAAGTACGAAGTTAGAAGTATAATAAGAACTAACATCACTCGGTAACTACCAAAGCCCTGTTGAGAGAAGGCCCAAGGTGGCTCATTTTACCCAGTGTAGCTAGCACCCGACCACGTGCGAGAACTAGGGCCCGCGAGAACCAGTCGTATTTATTAATGCGACCACGAGGTCACCACCTGACTCTAGCTATACATCTCTTTGTGTTTATATTATCAATGCCCGTGCTATACCTATTATTCATACATCACACCTATTCAGTTCGTTTAATTGAGCTATGAACTAATTAATGCTTTTATTGAGTGTTACTATAAACTGACTAATTGTGTTGCTAACTGTAATGTTTAGCTGCTTTCCATTAAATTCACACGAAAAAATCCGAATTATGATTATGATAATACTTAATGAAAATCATGAGTTTATTTATATTATTCGTGTGTTATTTATATGGTAGATAACGGTTCCGTAAATCATGGACCAAAAACTAATTGACATTTATCGTGGTTCGAATAGACGCTAATTTAAATAACCTTACATAACAAATTAACTACCTATTGAATAAGTAAAATGGTGAAATACAAGTTTACATGTGTATCGTAGGAACTAATGAACAAACAACCTAAATGAGCTTATCATTGTAGGCAGCGCAGTCTTTGTTCAAAGTGTGATCACTGATCACAGTTCATTGTACGAGCACGATCTTTATTGTGAAATCACAACCGCTAAGAGAGAGACATGTTTTTATATGTCAGTAGGTATCTCAATGAGTCATCTGCGATTTTTAGCCAACACATTATCGATATCAACATTTCTACAAAATTGTGTGCGATGTGTAGGTATTAAAGTTAATCTTGCCTTATTCTGCAAGTTGAGATCTGATTCATGTATTCATTCGTATTCATGCAGCAAAAAAACTTTTCAGATATAATCCTGAATAAATGGGCTTCACGAGCACTCATGTTAGTCCTCATTCATCAAACGTACGTAATTTAGAAGCGGAAACGATCTAAAGCCAGGTGACGCACAACCGTTACGTAATAATGGGTTCTGAATGTGGAAACTGATGAATAAAATAGAACTTGAGGTTATATTCAACCGGCATGAAATGAGTGCGTTAGGAAAATGCTATTGCCATATATCATCACAACACTTGGCAAACAGATCTACAGTCGCAGGTGTTGGTAATACTATAAGTGGGCGCAAAAATAGTAGTTTTGTTCTTTCTCTTGGCATAATAGGAAGTCGCTTTTTATAAATCACACCAAAAGAAAGCGTTCAAAAAGCTGGTCCATATTCAGCTGAACCGTGAGTCAAATCAGTTAATGGTGTTGATGTAAAATGAAAGCTAGGATCTAAACATTGTTAACATTATCTATTTCATACACATTGTTATGTGTATTGTGATTCAGTTCCATCCGGCATGAAATCAGACGTGCATGCAATGCAATTGATCGGCAGATGACCTTAGTACATAATTAATTCTGAATGCACACTGTGCGCAGGGAATGTGCTTTTTTCGCAATAACTTGAAGACAATTTCACAAACACTCTAATGGCATCACACACCCTTCCTAAATTAGGACGAATAGTCCTAGTGAAAATAAAATCTATAATTTGGTTAAATAATAAAAATTGAGCAACTAAATATATGGGTAAATAGTTGTAAGAAAATTGCAGAAGTATTCATTTGTCTGTTAAAAAAACGAAAATTATATGATAAACAATAATCACCATACAATAATATAGTGCAAAGCATAGTAGTTCCGCATCAGGCCTCTCTGAGTCCTTGAAAGGCTTATATTTAGAGATGATACGACAATACTGATTAAAATGACAAAAAGTATAGGTAATCAATTTTAATATAACATTATACATGAGCATATACTTATACACCTTAAGTGTATAAACGTTAATCGATGATATAAACACAAAGAAGGGTGAATTGAATAGTGTAATTAAGCTACTCGCAAAGTGTTAAGAATTTGCACAAATATGGAGCATTGGCAAGCCACACGTGTTCTGTCACTGTCCCAATCTCGACGATAGCACGTGACCAGTTTAAATTGGGTGGCAAGCATATACTGTGTGTACGTACAGTCTGCAAACCATGTCTAGATAATGAGCTGCTGTTTTGAGATATGAAAATCAATATTACACAGCTAAACCGAGCAATAACTTCTTTTTAAATTACTTCAAAAGGAAGATGTCATCTAAGTAGTCGTTAGGAGGGTTGCTGTTTAAATGAGTGGATCTAAGGACTAAGAACGTCCTAAACTGGCTGGAGACTTTTTCTAGTATCATGATATACTCATTCGTAATACAATGGCAAGCCAGAATAAATACGACGCGATAACTAGAATGTTGGTCCTTCCGGGTTGGTTTTTTGCTTTGCTATTAAACTACTAACTCGTGGGTGACGACTGACGAGTGAATAAAAGCCAATGTTTACTTTGACGAAGACAATTTATTTTACTATGCTCGATAAGGGCATTCTTTTGAGGAGAATCTTAACACTGCGATTCAGGGGATGGTTCTAAAAGTACAACATCATTTATCATGTCAATTCAAATCATCAAGTATCAAACGTAGAGTAGCTTTGCAAATAACAATGTTCTACGTTGGATTCCTTCTCCAAATTATAAGATTGGAAATAAATATTAGCGAACTTGGCTTTTAAACTAAAAATTTTCTTGTTTTATCGGAAAAGTAAAAATTAATAAACGTAACATTATAATATTTCCTTAGATAACAATCAAATTTGTTGACGTTACTGTTATATGTCGAGTTATTGTAGAATATATAGTGAAGTTATAAATAAACATCCAAAACGTTGACGATGCCAATTAGTAGAGTCATGGTCCACAGCAGCCATGGCGACTATCCATGTACCTCAACTAAACGGAAATCGTGCCAATGAACTTGAGTTTGGCTTTGTATCGCGATGAGGGCATTGCTGTTTTAGTTTTTTTTTACGCAATAAAAACAAGTGTACGTAATATTATACACGAATAGCGTCGCAGGTACTTGGCTTTACCACGTCGTTTGTGACCTGCTGTGTCCATTTGACTCGTGTGCCCTTGAAGTTTATTTATAATAACAAATACACATACATTTGGAAAGAATCAGGAATAATTCTAACTATGTTCCTCGCCGAGTCCACCAACAAAGACGACAAATTTTGCAATACATAAGCAATAAATTGCTACTATAATGTTAGCTGCAAGCACAGAAGCAAGCAGCACAACTCATGTCTAATAGACAAATTAACGACACACAGAATAATTAATTAACTACGGAAAAATACTAGGTATAAAATGTAGGTAATTATCATCGTGAGGATGATCTAACTGGACGAGTTTTTGATCCACCTTTTTTGTGTTTATCTAGACATATACACTAATAATGGTATAGAATTCGAACAGAACCCGATATATCTTTTGGCAAACGTTGATTTTGATGCAATGAAATGAAGAGTATTTTAGCATTAAGTAGAGTATTATGCCGCGAAATATATGGTGTTTAATATTTTCATGTCGCATGTAAACATACAACAATGTTCCTGGGCATGGGTATTGGTCTGTAAAAGACTTACATAGACTAATGTGTTATGTTTTTCATGTGTAATAAGTTTTCAGCTATTTATCCTTTATAAAACGACATCGGGTGCATCTATAATAACTATATTTTATGCAATTATGACACATTTATTGTTGTTTCTTCTTTGTCTTTATTATCTACATAACATTAGGCTTAAGCATTACCTAAATACGTTTCGACGTTGTTGGCGATGACGAACGTCATTTCTGCGCAATAATCTATTTATCAGTAAAGAACGGTAGACAATATAGTTTTATTTATACATCTGAGTATCTCGCCACGAGGCAGAGACACGTACAGAAGCGACACGTGTGCGGTGTGGGATCCTAACAGACACTATGTCGCCATTAGTCGTCATCTTTCTCGTAATCAACATTGTATACTTAATTAATATTAGAGAAGGGATGAAGATCATATTTCAATGAAGATTAGATGAAAATCATATTGCAAAATGCTGATGCACTAAAAGAAAAAAGAAAAGATTAGTGAGATTACAGTTATAGGTTATAGATAAATAGGAATTCTATTCGACAAACGCTACTTTTTCACCGTATTAATTTTCTTAGGAATATGCACGTTGAATAAGATTAGCCAAGTAAGCCTACCTAGATCTTATTGGTAAGTGACGATGTGAGTTAGTACGTGACCAACCACACAATGAAATATGAAATGATCTACCTACGATGCTTAATTTTGGCAATGAACAAAACTATGCATTAATGCCGGAAACCATCTAAATATAGTAAATGCAACAGATAACGATTTGTTTATCAATATTCTTTTGTTTACAGGTACTTTACATGGCAGTAATTTTGAATATATAAATAAGGATAATAATAGATAAATAGGTTAGTAGGTCATCGTAGTGGTATACCATCGGTCGAACCCGATAGCACGTTGCTATGGTAACCGATTCTAAGTTCTGCCTCAGATAAGAATTAGCTACATTGTTTAATTATTTTCTGTATAATCTTGATTTGACTTGACCTTTTACAGTTATAAACTGCGCAATACAGAAAAGAATCGTATTCGGGGCAACAGATCATATGAATTTAGGTAATCTGCGACGACAACGAACAACGCGCGACACGCCCTGCCTGCGTGGTGAAGCCGACTACTATTTATCTAATGCGTAGTGACCTTGCTGCGGATCCACATGCGCGCATGTCATGCGGAAGCCGGCATGGTTGTCGACACACCAATAAAAAATTCACTTCGATATTCTGTGATTTCAAACTATATCTTCCATGTCTAATTCATTCGATAGAGTCAAATATTAAAATTTAGACTTGGTACGCTAGAGAAGATTAAGAAATTATATGAACATTTCATTTTCGTACTATGCTTATAGTTATAAATGTGAACATACTTAAGATATTTTTTTTTTAAAACAAATGCAAAAGAAATAAAGCCCCGTTTACACAATTACTCTTTTTCTTATTGCGCAATTCCGGAATCATTCAATTATTTCTTCATTACCATACAATGTCGCGTTTTGACATATTTGATCTACGCTTTGCTGCAACGATTAAATATCAGGATAATCTATACTAATATTATAAAGCTGAAGCGTTTGTTTGTTTGGTTGGGTGATCGCGCTAATCTCAGGAACTACTGTTCCGAATGGAAAAAATATTTTTGTGTTGGGTAGTCTGTTTATTGAGGAAGGCTATATAACATCACGCTAAGATCAAAAGGAGCGGAGCAGCAACGAAAAATGGACGAAAATTGGGAGACAATTCGATGCGACGGGAAGGGTCTGGGGAGTAAAAATTTGACGCGGGCGAAGTCGCGGGCAGAAGCTAGTATTAAATAAAATGACTACATTATTGTCCGTAACCTAGTTACCTTGCCCTTAATCCATGTGATAAAATGTCAAGCCACTCGCTTTTTATCACATTTTAAAATTTAAACTACGTTTATTTAAATTTTATCGGACTTCAATGTCCGATAAAATTTGTCGGTGCGGAAGGAATGTCTTCAAACTTCAAAAAAACTCCATTAATAATGAAATTAATGTGATAATGAAGAATGTTAAAAATATTTTTTTCACAAAAACCACCGGCTTCAGAAATTTTTTTTTGGAAGTCTATGAAAAGTGTTTTAATTTTTCACTTTTTAGTTTCAGTAAACGGGTTGTGGAGGTCGGATAAACAGTCGCTCCATGTAATACAGCACGCGTAGCATGACCACCATAGAAACGAGTGCCGGAAACCATCTAAATATAGTAAATGCAACAGATAACGATTTGTTTATCAATATTCTTTTGTTTACAGGTACTTTACATGGCAGTAATTTTGAATATATAAATAAGGATAATAATAGATAAATAGGTTAGTAGGTCATCGTAGTGGTATACCATCGGTCGAACCCGATAGCACGTTGCTATGGTAACCGATTCTAAGTTCTGCCTCAGATAAGAATTCGCTACATTGTTTAATTATTTTCTGTATAATCTTGATTTGACTTGACCTTTTACAGTTATAAACTGCGCAATACAGAAAAGAATCGTATTCGGGGCAACAGATCATATGAATTTAGGTAATCTGCGACGACAACGAACAACGCGCGACACGCCCTGCCTGCGTGGTGAAGCCGACTACTATTTATCTAATGCGTAGTGACCTTGCTGCGGATCCACATGCGCGCATGTCATGCGGAAGCCGGCATGGTTGTCGACACACCAATAAAAAATTCACTTCGATATTCTGTGATTTCAAACTATATCTTCCATGTCTAATTCATTCGATAGAGTCAAATATTAAAATTTAGACTTGGTACGCTAGAGAAGATTAAGAAATTATATGAACATTTCATTTTCGTACTATGCTTATAGTTATAAATGTGAACATACTTAAGATATTTTTTTTTTAAAACAAATGCAAAAGAAATAAAGCCCCGTTTACACAATTACTCTTTTTCTTATTGCGCAATTCCGGAATCATTCAATTATTTCTTCATTACCATACAATGTCGCGTTTTGACATATTTGATCTACGCTTTGCTGCAACGATTAAATATCAGGATAATCTATACTAATATTATAAAGCTGAAGCGTTTGTTTGTTTGGTTGGGTGATCGCGCTAATCTCAGGAACTACTGTTCCGAATGGAAAAAATATTTTTGTGTTGGGTAGTCTGTTTATTGAGGAAGGCTATATAACATCACGCTAAGATCAAAAGGAGCGGAGCAGCAACGAAAAATGGACGAAAATTGGGAGACAATTCGATGCGACGGGAAGGGTCTGGGGAGTAAAAATTTGACGCGGGCGAAGTCGCGGGCAGAAGCTAGTATTAAATAAAATGACTACATTATTGTCCGTAACCTAGTTACCTTGCCCTTAATCCATGTGATAAAATGTCAAGCCACTCGCTTTTTATCACATTTTAAAATTTAAACTACGTTTATTTAAATTTTATCGGACTTCAATGTCCGATAAAATTTGTCGGTGCGGAAGGAATGTCTTCAAACTTCAAAAAAACTCCATTAATAATGAAATTAATGTGATAATGAAGAATGTTAAAAATATTTTTTTCACAAAAACCACCGGCTTCAGAAATTTTTTTTTGGAAGTCTATGAAAAGTGTTTTAATTTTTCACTTTTTAGTTTCAGTAAACGGGTTGTGGAGGTCGGATAAACAGTCGCTCCATGTAATACAGCACGCGTAGCATGACCACCATAGAAACGAGTTTTGTCGACGGAGGAAATAGACAAAATGGCACGGCGATGTTAAAACTGAAGAGAGGAAATATTTATATTCTTCAGTCGACAAAATTCTACGATGTCGAGCATGGCGACTAATTATTCTCTACTTTTGAGTTGGAGTTTCAGTTGGGGGTACATTTTTCTTTACAGGATTATATTAAATATAATCATAAATACAATACTCTAAGATCGTTTAATCCCATTGTATGACTATTCAATGAAAAAGTCCTTACTTAGCGTAACCACCTTAATTACATTAGTTACCACTCTCTTGCTATGGAAAGAATAACTGTCTTTGTCTTCATAGAAACCCGAGTCTACGGGTCGCCCCGTGCTCGGGCCGAAGAGATGTCAAATTGAATAGAAAGAACTTTGTCTATTCTTGGTAGAATAGAGATAGAATTGGCCATGCTACGCCTGCTGGTATTGGTAAACAGAAGAGGCTGATGATGAGTTGTATACCACTATGTACTTACTACATACATTTTATAACATCATCAACATTGACGGAAGATTATGGATTATAACGTGGCCTGGTTAAAAAGATTTGCACCAATCTAAGTTAGTGTTGCAAGCAAAGGACTCGCGTCCTCGAGTCGTAGTTTTAAAAACTCGACTCAATTATGCAAGACTCAGTGTGCTCAAAAGGCTCGAAGTCTAGAATCAAGCACTCGAGTCTTAAAAAGGACTCGAATCTTAAAGAGGAGTCGAGTCTTAAAAAGGACTCGAGTCTTAAAATGAACTCAAGTCTTAAAGAAAAACTCGGAGCATGAAGATGAGACTTGTAGCTCATCATTCGAAAAGACTCGAATAGGAGGTCAATCAAAATCAACTCAGCCTATAGCAGTCCACTGCTGGACATAGGCCTCTCCCATGCTGCGCCACAACATCCTGTCCTCCGCCTTCCGCATCCAGTCTGTCCTAGCCACCTTTTTGAGGTCGAATAGGAGGTGATAAGTTCAAATTAGTGGTTATGACGAGGTAAACATAGACTCGAATTCATTTTAAGACTCGAGTCCTTTTCTAAGACGCAGTCCTTTTTAAGACTCGAGTGGCTGTTAAATGACTCGGGCTCAGCTTGACTCTAGACTTCGAGCACACTGAGTCTTGCACAATTGAGTCGAGTCTTTAAAATTACGATTCGAGGACTCGAGTCCTTTGTAACACTAATCTAAATACGCATTACATTATGAATAATCGTAGGGAACAATTTCCGATCATTTGGTTGCGATAGCGAAGTCAGTTTATGGTTATATGCTTGCGGTCATTAATTCGTACGTATGATTCAACGTATTTTGTTTACTGACTAGTAAATTAATTAACCACGAGCGTAAATTTCGGAAATTAAAACGATGAGCCTAACCTAACCTAAATGGTTAAGAAATAATTTATGTCTTCGCCTCTTCGGGGTTAGCCTGCGCCGAATGGCAAGCTAAAACGCGTGTTTGAAAATAGAACCACTTCTGCAAACGGTACTGTTCTGACGGGAGTTATTTTAGCCACTGTTTGAGAAATATCGCTTCGACATGATTGTTTGTAATAGCAAATGGCAATATTTGATAAATACCTACTGCAATCACGGCGGAAGACTGTATGTATACGTAAACGAAGAAAGGTTTGAAAACGTGCAATCATTGGCAGGCTGTCGTTTACCTCAAGGCCCAAATGTGTGACTGACCAAAAGGCAATAAACTTTACCGGATGAGTCACATTGAATAACAACTCCAGCATACAAATACATGCTTGTAGCAAGTTTTTCACTGTAAAAAGGTTGTTACTTAGTTAGTTTTTGCTTGTTCATATTTTTTGTCTGATATCTAACGACAATCACCCAGCTGTCTAAGAAATATATACGAATATATCACATAAGATAATTTTAAAATTATTTGTAACTAGCTGACCCGACAAACGTTGTTTTGCCGGGTGAAAAAGAGTGAAAATTTAGAGTTGTATGCATTTTTCAATGCCAAATCATAATAAAATAACAATAGAAAAAATTGTCAAAAATATTTAGGATTGGGTCACCCTTATCATTTAGGGTATGAAAAATAGATGTTGGCCGATTCTCCGACCTACCCCGATATGCACACAAAATTTAAAAAAAATCGGTCCAGCTAAACTCCTCCGAAATCGGAGGAGTTTGGTAACAAACACTGCGACACGAGAATTTTATATATTAGATTTTATTGTGAACTCACCTCCATGACGACATAGACGTAGGCGGGGCTGTCCATACAGTCGTGCATGGCGACCAAGTTGGTGTGGTGGAGGGCAGTGAGTTCGCGAAGGATTTTTATTTCCTTCACCAGAATCTCTGAAGCTTTTTGTATACCTTTCTTCGTCACTACTTTTACAGCTACAGATTGTGACGGATTCTGAAACAAAAAAAAAGTGTTGACCAGTTAGTTACATTGTTATTTTTTTATCACTACATATCTATACTTCTATACTATATACTATAATCTATACTTAATATTATAGAGCTGAAGAGTTTGTTTGTTTGATTGAACGCGCTAATCTCAGGAACTACTGGTCCGAATTGAAAAAATATTTTTGTGTTGGGTAACCTATTTATCAAGGAAGGCTATAGGCTATATAACATCACACTATAACTAATAGGAGCGGAGCAGTAATGAAAAATGTTGCAAAAACGGGGAAAATCGCACGGGTAGGCGATTCGATGCGACGCCGACGGGAAGGGTCGGGGGCGCAAAAAATTTAACGCGGACGAAGTCGCGGGCAGAAGCTAGTAATATTATAAAGCTGAAGAGTTTGTTTGTTTGGTTGAACGCGCTAATCTCAGGAACTACTGGGCCGAATTGAAAAAATATTTTTGTGTTGGGTAGCTTATTTTTTGAGGAAGGCTATAGGCTATATAACATCAAGCTACAATTAAAAGGAGCGGAGCAGCAACGAAAATTTGTACGAAAACTGGCAGGCAATTCGATGCGACGGGAAGGGTCAGCAGGGGAGCAAAAATTTGACGCGAACGAAGTCGTGGGCAGAAGCAGGGCAGAAGCTAGTGTATTATAAAACTAAGTCTCCCACCGTGTCTGTCTATTGGCAGTAAATTCACAAAATACTGAATGGATTTTTATGCGGTTTGCACCAATAGACAGAGTGATTCATGTAGAAGGTTTAGGTGTATAACTTGTTGGGTAAAATAATTATAATGATCATTGTTGAAAATGTCTGAAAAAATAAGGCTTTACTTGCACTGCCTAATTGATCCATTTGAGATATAACAAAACAATTTACGGTGGGAAATTCGTCTTGTACAATAGGTTTACAGAAAAGTCCACGCGTCCACGCGGGGGACATGCAACAGCAAGAGTGTCGCATGTCGCCCGCTGTTGCGTATCCCTATAGATAAACATACTATTCTAGCGTATGTTTATAATTATACCTTGTATGTTTATATTTTACATTTCCTACCTCCAAACGAGCGTAGTTTCTGGCAAAAGCTAGTTGGAGCATAATTTGATTTACTAGTTAACAATTTAAGTAGGTGGTAGGAAAGCACAGACTGTAATAAAAGTTGCCTCACTCTTTCTGAAGTGCTGCTAATAGATTACGAGAACTAAACTTCTGATGGCAAATTGGCAATGGTGCCGATTCTGTTGTCACAAAATTCTCTAAACTAAACTAAAATTCACTAAAATTTGGTTTAATCCTGTCAAACGACGATTTCCTATTCTGAAATAGACTAAAGTGACACAACTTAACTATATTTTAGTTTGACAGCACTAAGATTGCACTGAGTTATTAGTTTAGTGAAAATGTCAATTTTGCTATTCTGAGTTTGCCGGTTTTCACCAAAAATTTTGACTATAATAATTTATTTTAACTAAATCTGACTATTTTTAATCGCGATTAAAAAGGTGTGGAATAAAACTAGTGGTCATGAACTAAAATTCTCAACAACGCCTCGCCTTCACGTGCAAAAACAATTCTGTATTTTTTATTTTCTTTTTGCTTATATCTTGAAAATGGCGTGTCCTATCGCAAAAATAATGAAATTTTCGGCCCCTTAGTATACCCCGGCACATTTAAATCTCAACACGTGGGTAATATTTTTTTTATGTTTTTCAAACAAAAGTGAAAAATTCCATATAAAACACGTTGAGGCTGCCCCCCCAGCACGCGCCTTCGTCTCTCAAAAATTCATTCTACGCAATGCACACACAAGTACAACGTTGCGAAACCAAAAGAAAAAAAATATCAAGCTGAGTCGCGATTGTCAAATTCGATTTTAGTCGTGTCAAAATAATTTTTAAATTTAGAGATTTTTCCTTGCAGAATAGCGTTACAATTCTCATAGCCAAAAGTAAGGAATTTTAGAGATAGTTTAGTTAGTTTAGTTCGTGTACAACAGAATCGGCACCAATGGCATGTCTGAATTAGTGCTGACTGTACTTAAACATAATTCTCTCTGTAATCTTTTTAGCAAAAGTTTCATTTTACTATTTATTATTTAATTCTATGATGGCCTCGTTGATTTAGTGATCGAAAGAGCTATTGGTGAGCATTAGGTTTTGGGTTCGGTTCCCGAGTCGGGCTGAGTTATTGTTGGGTTTTTACATCTAGAATTTCTTAGTAACAGCCTGCATTTGTGTCTGGAAATAGGCTTGTCCCATGTTATTGTACTTGGAAGTTACATAAAACTGGCGAAATGTGGGTGTACTATAGGTGCACGTCGCCTTCGGGGTATACGGGTGTTCATAACTAGCCTTTAATGTCACTGTTGTGTTACAGGCATCCTCTAAGCGAGGCGGAGTGGGCTGTATATACTACGCAGACCCAGTGCGGGTTGGTAGATGTCTCACGTCTTCGAATTTTTGGTTCTAAGACATGCCGGTTTCCTAACGACTTTTTCCTTCACTGTTTTAAGAGTGTATAGTACTATAACATAACGACAATATAGGCGTTATGGAACGTCGATGTATGACGAAAGACACCTTGAAATTAGCTGTTCTAACTACGAGTTGTTCTGTAAAATGATAGTTAATGCAAGTGCAGTGAGCGTTGCATAAGGACGCGGCGTTGCAGGTGGGCGAGTCTCATGCATACACCAAGGCCCGCATAGATTGTCTCTATGGCAATTAGGGTACTTGACTGCGTACGCCCCGCAACATAATGTGTGTGAATACTTCTAATTATGAGTTTTAACAATACTGAGATTGGGTTGGGTACGAAGGCGAAGAACCAAGTATTAACCAATTGTATTATGGCACAATTTGAGAGGTCTACGCTAAGGTGTTAATAATGCAAAAGTATAGAAAATTTTATTCTGTACTGTGTAATTTAAATCTAATACCTACCTAGATGTCAATCAGAAGATTGTGTTGTAGGTAACGATTTTATTGCATTGCATCAGTTTTGTGAAGTATAAAAAAAATAACATAGCACATAACATCACGCCTTATTTCCCCGAAAGGTTTGGCAGAGTTGTACTTATAGTACACCTAGATTTCGCACGTAGCAGTCCCATGTCTTGGGAGGCGAGCCTATTGCCATTAACTGAACACAAATACAGGCTCCGCATTGCTACTGAAGAACTCCAGATGGAAAAAACCCAATAAAACTTTGCCAGACCTGAGAATGGAACCCAAGACCTCATGCTCAGTAGTAGCGCTTGCGACCACTAGAGGTGGACGGGATAACAATAATAAGCGATAATCTGAATTTACTTGTCACATTTACAGTCACATTTTTAGTTCCAGTTTTGTCGCAGTATGGTAGGCGGCACGTTAGTGGTAATGGTAGCTAAACCAGTACCTATAAGCTGGCGTGTTCGTCAGTACATAATATTCACACTGCTGGGACACAAGCCTCTTCACTTCGAGACGGGGTAAGCTGTAATATACCACGAGGGCCCAGTGCGGTTTCGTAGATGTCACATGTCTTCGAATTTCTGGTTCTACGACATGCCGGTTTTTATACGATGTTTTTCTTTATCGATTCGAGAGCAGTGGTGATTAAATTATAAATAATTTAATCACCACTGCTCTCAAATCGATGGGACTTTGTATAAATACAAAGTCCCTCGTAAGTCGGGGCCGTTACTACTTGGCTACCAATGCTCTCCTGTCATGTTGTTCTTTAGAAACTCCATACACGCTAAACCATTCAAAGTGATAATTATCACTGATGTGTGGCCTACTGTCCAATAACATAGCGATAGCAAATATAGCTGTATATCATCAATGGAAGCAAGAAGTAAACATAAACGCGTCATTTTTAACCGACTTCTAAAACGGAAGCTTTTTATTGTATGTTCTGTGATTATTCCTGAACAAGTCGGTCGGTATATATGATTCTTTATTGGAAAGGGGTGGTGGTGGTGGTCCTATATAAACTTGATCAAATCCTGATGAGTGGTTTTTATTTAGTTATCGATTGTAGCTAAGCGTTTATATCGCTCCTCATACTGTTCGATCATTCAGATAACAAAGTTATCTACCGTGTTTTCTAAATGCACGCTTTCATCTGTGACGTACGTCCGTATGTCGTTCGCTGGAATGATGATGAATTTAATGTAAATAGGAATAGCGTTATATTTTGTAAGGTAAAACAACGTTTGGCAATATGTAATTGACTAGCCTAGGTTCAGCACTGAATTCATACTAGTATAATTATTGTTAACTAGCTTCTGCCCGCGACTTCGTCCGCGTCAAATTTTTGCTCCCCTGACCCTTCCCGTCGCATCGATTTGCCTGCTAGTGTTGCTGCTCGCACCTTTTGAGTTATAGTGAGTCAACCTTAAAAGATAGACATATGCTCTCGCGGACTTTTTTTTAGAACTTTTTTAAAGGAACAATTCCGTCATACATGATTTTTGCGTTACTTTAACCGTTTACGCAGCGCACGCAACGGAAACTCTCAAAAGGAATAAAATTTCCCCGTTTTTGCAAAATTTTTCATTACTGCTCCGCTCCTCTTAGTTGTAGCGTGATGTTATATAGCCTATAGCCTCCCTCGATAAATAGGCTACCCAACACAAAAAGAATTTTTCAATTCGGACCAGTAGTTCCTGAGATCAGCGCGTTCAATCAATCAAACAAACAAACAAACAAACAAACAAACTCTTCAGCTTTATAATATTAAGTATAGATAAGCAATACGGAAATCTATCTCCTATATTGCAATTATTTTAGCAGCATATTGTGGTCTTGTTGTAAACCGAAATGTTAGTCATGCCTGGTCAGCGTCTGAACGCATGATATTTTAGTGTTTTTTTATTCCACAATCCAGGAGAGTTTAAGTTGGAACGTGCAAGGATTTATTTTAAGCCTTCAGTGCGATTTGCTTTAATTTTGCTTTTATCCAGAGGGTGGTGCGCCGGCGCAGATCTAACATTAGCCCGCCCTACATTCCGTAGGCTCGTGGAGCGATTACAGTTTGACCTGATTTCATCACGAGCCCCGTGCGAGATCATAGTTAGACCAATTCCATCGTAGTTACATCTTATAAGACAAGAACACGCAAGTACATCGGTTAAGATGTTTGGAAGGAGTTTATTGTTAATAAAATAATAATTCAACATGCGATTTATAAATTATAATAAAATAGAGTAATTCACAATATAGCACACCTACATATGTATTATACTGCGGTGTCTGAAGTGCGGTCACGGTCACCGTTCGTGGTGCACTTCTACTTGCCAACGTCATTCGTTTGCCAATGCAATTACGTTGTTACATCATTAAATGTCACGTCAAGAAAATTATACTCTACGAGTACCTATAGCTCACCCTAGCGATTAGTCGAAAAACCTTGGGAAATGAATTGAAAGTGAGATATTGAAATGGAAATATCGTGCTTACGCAAACGTTCATTGCAAGGCGCAATGCGGCCTACTCCTGCACTAAAATCTGTAACATCCTTTATATTTACCACATATTATGTAAATAAAGCTAAGTCTTAGGTACTAACAATAAGTTGGTAAGTATAAAAACCAGATTATATTCCAGAAATTTAGTTTTTTTTACTAAATGATGCATCACTTAAGTCTTATTGCCATGAAATACGATTAGATTTTCTTTGGCTCAGTCGGCTCAGTATGGCAAAATGCAAAATTAAAAAAAAAAACCAATATAAAAATTTAGGGACTGAAATCGACTCAGTTGTTAATTTATGAACAAACTACTTTCAGGACTTAATTTATTCTGTTACACCCTGTATAGCTCACAGGTATTTGACTGCTTGGAAAGTTCATATACCTAGAAGTGCAACAATTCATTATGAAAGATAAAGGTTCATTATCCACTTTGTCAGCCTGCAAGTTCTCCCACAGATTTCCACTGACAAAAGCATTACGCCTTTGGTTTATACTGATAATGATTTCTTTCAAGATTTTTACAAGCTAATAAATACAGGACATTTTCATCGAATTTCCTGCAGACTACAAAGGAAGTCATTACAATTTATTTAAATGGTTTTAGATGTCCTGTGAGTATATGCACGTGCCTAGTGTAACGCCCTTGAGGCGTAAGCACGGTGCGCACGTTGCGTATCGCATTGTGCGGCGATCTTTTGTCCGGTGGCTTAAAACAAAGACTAGAAACCTAACGCGCGGACCGCACAACATAGAACTTACCCGGTAGGCTCGTCCATGACGTCAGACCAGGTCATACCACATTTTAAAAGGAGTCAACTGAAGATACAATTACTTCTTAAGCTGGGAATCAACCCCATTGTTTTTGCGAAAATAAAGAATAAGGTCGACCCTTCCGTGAGGAAATGATTCCTACTGAAAATAAGCTATAGAAACAACACAGCCATTTAGCCCACACGGACTCGACTGATCGTTATCTTCGAAATAGTGGGGTTGCGAATTGCTATACTAAGTAGGTTGTATTTATGTTTACTACCTCAACGGGCTACACTAAAAAACTAGTGTGTATTAAAAGTACCCATGTGCAAAGTAGGTAACCTAGTTAAGCCAGCTGCAAAGAGAAACCGGAATAGTCGAGCAGCTGCCTAGGATACCGCGATACGAGAGGTGACGCCAAGATGTCACAGACAGAAGAGCTATTAGATAACAGTCGCAGGCACCGTATCCAGAATAGTTGAACTAAAATTGAAACTATTAAACTCCTCAGGTTTCAAACAATCTATAATATATTTAGGGCTTCAGCAGACAGGCGCGACGCGACTTTAATAGAACAATGGAAATTGACCTATTAGAGCCGCGTATCGCTGCCAGTCTGGAGAGAGCCTTTAAAGAGACTCTGATTGACAGAGAATTAACGCCGACCCTAAACCACTGAACCTGAAAAGATGATATTTGGTCCGTAGATTCCTTTGTGACGAATTCAAGATTCTTGTCTATGGAAAACGTTTTTCGAAAAACAAAAAATGGAGTTTCAAATATCTACCATTTGTAAGGTAAAAATAAAGACAAAAAAAATGATTTAATGATAACAACAACTTGCTACGAATGTAGTGGTGGGGCTAACTGAATGTTTGGCAAACTTTCACATTTGCAATATAACATACACACAAAGGAAGTATTTTTAGGGTTTCGTTGCCAAATGGCAAAGTGTGAACCCTTATAATTTCGTGTGTTCGTCTGTCAAAATGATGCAGTGAAATTAAGAAAAAAATAAATGCTCATTTAATAAGCATGTGGGGGACATAGTTGGATCCCATAATTAATTTAAAAGATTATAATGCTTATATATGGTCTATGCCAAAAGTATCTGATGAAAATGTAAACAAATGGATCAGAAAACATCTCCTGGGATACTATTTTACAGCTCCTCTTATAAATTGAGGGCTTAATTTGGATACTTAAACAGAAATTTCTAATTGTTCAATCACTTTACAAGATTTTCTCCATTTGACAATTGAGGATTCTATAATCTCAATTATCGTTGATGATTTTTAATTTGCAATTTAAGTAATAATGTTATTCAAGCTATACTCAATTATTTGAAAAGGTAGTGAGATATAAAGTTGAAACCTTTTAAATACAGATGTATCTGTTACTGATCCGCTTTATTTAGTAAGTGTTTTTGTTTAAGAATTTCACCTGAACAGTTTTCACTTTCATTAGATACAATAGACTGTATGTAAAATTCTTTTTAATTTTAGAATGCTGGATTTGTACATTCACCAGGTTAACAATTAAGTAGTAGCTGTTATATATTTGACTACTGGACATAGGCCTTCCCCTCCCCTCTTCAAATATGAGGGGAGGGGAAGGCCTATGTCCAGCAGTGGACGTCTTACAGCTGAAATGATGATGATGATGTTATATATTTTAGCATCAATCTCGTAATCATTATGATGAACGTGAACTTTCATAATATGCATAGGTACTGATTCAATACTACCTTATCAGTTTTAAATTAGAGCAGAGGCTGCAGTGATTTATTATGTTCATTCAAGTATTACAAATGAATAAATAATGAATAATTAATAAATATGAAGAGAAAATTATTTTCAAATTGGTTAATTTTTTATTTGTATAATTTTTGTTGTTGTTATTGTTTTTATAATAGTACATCAGGTTAGACTGGAAGCCGACTGCAACATAGTTGGGAAAAGGCTAGGCAGATGTTTATTTGTATATTAATAGATAGTTTAAATTGTAATTTCTACAGATGTAGACATGATAGTTTATTAACCTCTAAGTCCCTGAGATACCACATTTTGTGTAGACACAATGGTTTTAAATTGTGTCTATAATTACGGTATTCAATGGGTTAATAATGATTTTAATTTTAAAGTTTTGTTGCCTAATAATTTAATTATTTCTAATACCAGTTCAATAGCTAGTAGATCAAGTCTTTCTGATTTCTATCAAGACCATTGTTTCTTGGCTAAATTAGCACAAAATATTTGAATACTAATCAATCAAATAACAATACGGATGTCAATTTACAAAGTAGGTATGTAGAGATAATAATGTTTATAAGTTTTATAGGTTATTTATTATCAGCTGATTATTTTCACGCACTCACGCCAGACAAAATATTATTATTTGTTATCATTGTAATTATTTAAATCAACATTGGTTTACCAAGTTCAAAAATTACAATACTGTGTATGTATTAGTGCAGAATTTGGAACGTAAATACGAGGAAATGCCACCACCCACGATCGAAACAAATCAATACAATAGTTACGTGAAACAACCAAAACAAAGTATTTTTCGCAATCAGGATCCTGCAAGGTTCGAGATTAACCATATTAGTTATAGTGAAGGCAAGTTAGAACAAAAGCGCGTCATGGAATCCGAGATTGAGATCATACACACATACCTTTCTCTTCCTTCCTTTGTATACCATAGC
The DNA here is from genome assembly GCA_932294355.1 of Aporophyla lueneburgensis. Taxonomy (NCBI): domain Eukaryota; kingdom Metazoa; phylum Arthropoda; class Insecta; order Lepidoptera; family Noctuidae; genus Aporophyla; species Aporophyla lueneburgensis. The sequence goes on from OW028744.1 coordinate 11,489,821, forward strand.
GAAGGCTCCGTGCCCTATAATGTCTTGTTTGGTGAATTCATATTCACCAACTTGGATGACTTCCATTTTCACAAGTTTTCCCTTGACCACGGACATGTTTCTTAGAGTTTTTATTTATTTACAGTCTCATACAATAAAAAGATCAATAACTTTTATGGATATTGGATTTCGGAACTTGACTGAGCGCTACATTATGATCACAACTAGCTGCTAATCACTTCCATGCTTCCATTAAAAGTAATAATTTCACTTTGTATTACACTAACGTATCATCATTATTGTTAAACCAAAACACAACACACATCGAATGCAAAATGAGTAAAGTGATTTTATTTTGTGTTGTTTTGCGAAGTAGAAGACGGTGTTGCCCATTATGCGAATATAAATACTACATTACTACCATTTCCGTATATATAAAAGTACTCTGTGATTACTACCACGAACAAGAAAGTTCTGTTTCACAGATCCACGATACAATTTTTATTGAGTTCAAGATGTATATTTTATTTTTACGTTTGCATAATTTTGGTGTTGAAAAATTAAATTATCTTGATCACAACATTTTATGTACATACTGCAAAATATTGCACACAGCGCCGTGTGATCTGTGAACGGCCTCTCACCAAACCATGATTATTTCCTCTTCAATTTGGAAATAGTGTGCGTAGTAAAGCTCGGTATCGAATAAAGCCAACTGAAAGCCTGTAGCAAATTATTTTTTTGGTTCCTGGCTCACACATTCTTGCACTTCGGATAGGTTTTCTTTTGACATAAATGGAAAAGACGTACAGAAATGGAAAACTTGAATTTGGACTTAAAAAAATTTGGAATTCAAATAAAAAAAGTCAAGGGAACAAAGCTGAGGCGCCCTTGCGCCTCGGCGTTGTTCCCTTGACTCTTTACACATCATACGTACCATGACTTGTTTTAAGCGCTAAGCCTATGGCATTTGCTTCACCTGCTACATGGCTAATTTGGCCCTGCATTGCTATACACATATTCGACAAGCGAGGTCGAAAACACATTTCGAAAACCTGGTTTACCATGCCCCCGAAAACGTTGGGTTCAGAATTGTGTCTAGAGGACATCTTCGATAACATTGATTGATTGATGTTTGATTATGTACGGAAGTGCATCAAATGGTTTTGAATACTTGTCGAAACCTGAACCGAACGTGTGAAAACCGCTTTACAGTAATGTTGCCAGATTATAAATTGAAATTCTACCGAAATGTGGGGATTCATTTAACCTGACATTATCTGTGACTGAAATAAACTTCATGGTACAGACGCCAACACATCAAGCTACTACAATCTACCAGATTTCTTTGATAGATTTTCGACTTTATTTCTAGATCATTAGGTTCAAGGTTCATTGGGAAAAATTGACAGTTTCGGGTAGCTTGACCTGGTGGCGTCTGTACGTTGTAGACCACCCACATTTCTATGTACGAGGTTCACAACGTACTACGCTACTTTTGTAAATTCTGTACAATTTTTGGGTACAAAATGTGCGACGCCAAAATAATCGCCTTTATGATCTAGCTGCAGGCCTTCATAAGTCCGCGGGTTAAATGCTGTGTGACATTACTTTCAATTGAATAAGATGCCCTCTAGAGGTCATAGTCATGAACTAAGAAAAATGACTTATTAAGGACTTATTTAACACATTTTAAATATACCTACACATTGTTTCAAAACCTATAAACATGAAAGGTTAAGTTCAAAACCTAAAATAAGACTACACATAAATCACATTTGAAAGTATGAAAATAGATAATAGTCTCATCTGAAAGTGTGGTTGTATGCCACATACCATATCTAAACAATATATTCGCACAGTTATAGGTAGTAATCATAATACATTCCTAAGCTTTAGGATAAAGTGATATGTGGCTTTAAGTTGGAGATATTTATAATTATCATTCTTAATTTTTAAATATATCTTTTCAGTAGTCAGTTTTAGTTTTCGAACTTACATTTTTTCTATATTAATTATTTCAATTTAGTTAAAATAGTAATATTATTAAAAGAGGTAGGTATTCACGCCATTTACCTTTTAATCAAAAGAATTTCTTGCTATCAGTAGAAAATGATGAAATACAAATTACAACAATCATTCCACATCTTTATTCAAATTATGAAGCTCATAAAATAAATAAGAAAATTTTGATAATGCTTTAATTCTTAACGTTGTTTGATTGACAAAATTAGTAACAGAAGGAGTAATAATGTAATCAATTTATTGTAGAGGTTTAATATTATATTATATTTGAAACTGAGAAATGGTTTTGATTTCAAAATTTAAATTGATAATTTTACAAATATGTGGATAAGAAATAAAGCAATATCATTATTAATATCAATTCACTAAAGTTGTAACTATCTTTTTTGATCTCCCAAGTCTTCAATACTATCTTCATCAATCTGGAAAAAAGAAAGTCAGATAAAATTTACATACTTTAGATAAATTAAATCGATACCTCCCATGTAAGTTGTTGTATCTTCAAAATTGTAATTTTACACTAGGGAGTTTTAAAGAGAAACACTCGCGCTGTTATACGCCGCCGTTGTAACAATGATACAACATTATACGTCTGGTAAATATACTTAAAAAAAATATTTTTAATTTTTTTTACTCTTAACACATAAAGTACGTAAAAATAGGCGGTTTGGTTTATAAAACGTAAAACATGCATATTGTGGGTTACAACAACTTACGTGGGAGGTATCAAAATATTTCTAAGTGTATTATTTTTTAAGATAAGTTGAATTCTGAGGTTTACTTATTAAGTAAAAATTATTTTATGATGGGTTATTTATTTAAGGGCACTAGTTTCATTCTTCAATAAAGCAGAATAATAATGAATTAATAGCAGAGTTTAAAAGAATACAATCTATAATAATGTTCCATTAAATACCTCTGGCCATTTTTCTGGAATAATATCAAAAAGATCATCTTTCACATCTCCCTGAATTACAATTTCATCGTCGCCAGTAACTGAAGAGCCGCAAGCAAACTTTGTACCAAAGAATTTTGCCGCCACCTTTAAATCAATATCTGAAATAATAAAAATATAAGGAGTAATTACTGCCCATAACTAATTCAACCATATGAAATTGTTACCGCTTGCCTTGTGTTCAGATGGAAGTTATCATTCTTTCTTCTCATTCTAACGATAAAAGGCAAAGATAGGTTGCATATGTGCATAAAACTGAAAGTAGGGTTGCATAAATTAAGAATTTGAAAATATAAAAATACATTAAATTACCACAAATACATACCGAAAGTACTCAGTCCAGACACCACTGTGACAGATTTCTTCTTGCCCCGAGGAGCCCTAGACACTTGCACTAGCTTGGGAACATCTTCCTTTTTCTTTGACTTCAACATGCCCTTGCCACCACGCTTCTGACGCTTCTTTTCTTCTTCACCTCCTGCGTTTTCTTCTTCATCTGGAATGAGTTTTAAAGTAAGTGGTGAAACAGATATTTTTTTTTACATAGTATTACTCTGTTACCACATTCTATTTTCCGATTTGTCTGTTTCGTAAGATCCGTAAATAATGTAAGCAACAGTTTCTTTTAATGTCTAATTGTTTAATAAATACAAAAAATCAACGAATTACATGGATAAACTTAACCTAGCTATGTCAAGATTCTCGAAAAATAACTCACCGATTTTCACTTTTTCAAATTCTGTTGGTAAGTTTTTTTCAAGCCATTGCTTGCATTTATCGTATTCTGGGTAGTATTCACAATATTCAATTGGCATAGAACAATTACCACAGTACTGAACCTTTAGTGGATAGGTTACACCTTGTCGGGGACCCATAGAAAGGTCTCTCTCACCCATGTTGAATTCCTATTTGATTACAAAAAAATACTATCGCATACTATATTCTAATGGACTTTACACTTATTAAAATTCCTAAATTATAAATGTTTAATTTTTCACCCGCAGCAATCAGTTCTTAAAATCGGTATTGGTTCATAATTTGACAATTTTGACAACTCGAAAATTTGACACAGACATTTTTTTGGTTCTTTTCGTCCCTCTTTGGGACACCATTTGACACAGACACAAGGGAGATAGGAGATAAATCTCAAAATTTTTTTAGCGAACTTTGATAACCAGTCTTTTCATACCAATGGCAACCTGGGTCCTCTTATGAACTTCGACAACCAGTCTTTTCATACAGATAATGTCTATTTGTCATAAATATTTATTTTTGACAAATGTCTACCTTTTTTTATCATGTGGAAATCTTTATGGAAGTCTTCCACTCAGGGTGGATGGAGGGGTCTGTGAGACTCTTTTTGACTAAAACCACATGGTGTTCTGCTGCTACCTTTGAATGTACGACTGAACGCCAACAGCCACTACGCCGATAGACTGAACTCCGAAAAGGCTTTACTTCGACGGGACTCTTCGCCGACAGGACTCTTTGCCGACAGGAAACTTCGCCGACAGGGTTTATCAACATAATTTAGTCGTTCCTAGGAGGTCACAGTTTCAACCTAACCATAGAAAAACTTACTTTATCGGCTTGCGTCGCTGATGAGTCCAGTCGGCGAAGAGTCCTGGTGGCGAAGAGGCCCATCGAAGTAAAGTCTTGTCGGTGTTCAGTTTGTCGGCGTAGTACCTGTCGGCGTTTAGTCGTACTGGCTACCTTTAGCCAGGGTGAAAGAAAGAAAAGTATTTATTGTGGGGGTGCTGGAGTGCTTACGCATTTCGTCACGCTCCCCCGGCCAGGTGTAGGCATATGAATTCATGCGGTCCTCATCACCCTCAGCGACGACTTATAGCCTCTATTCCTCCTGGAAAAGGCGCGCCGTTGCCGTCTCGGGCTTTTCACTGTTCAAGGAACAAACTCCCTATGTCTGTTGCCTGCAGGCCTTTTTTTTTTTTTTTTTTCACCCTAAAGCGGTTGGAGATCGATCCGTGCCCTCCGGCGCCTGGTCACTTTGCTAGGATACAACCTCCCGCTTCGGTACACTTACTCAACCACTCCGGTAACAAAAAAAAAAATAGAAAATAGAAAAAATATTTATTGTCCAGGTAATACAATAAGCAAACATAGGTTAACATTAAGTTTAGACGACATAAGTAGCTTAAATATTACCTACAGCTAATTACAGTATATTATTTTCCAGTGAACCCCAAACTAGACAGTTAGTCTGTATCTTTGGGCTCAGGATACGATTAACAGAGTGGAGACTAACCCATTCACTGCCACTTTAATTTTAAAAACATCACCTGGGTGCCACTTAATATTTTTAATGATTACAATAGAAAATACGTAATTAAACGTGTTTTTTAATTAAAAAAAAATCCTAAATAAAAAAAACCCACCCAAAAATGGTAAACGCAACAAATGCGTTGGCGGCACTGGTAAAAGAATTTAAATCGTAAGTGCCATTCAACGCACCGTTTGCGTTGACGTTTGGATAGTATTATGCAACATGTTCTGGGAGACTGCTGATGCCCGATATGTCAATATACAATACTTGCCGGTGTAATCGTTATTCATATATTTTATGTTTATTTATAATTCAATTTTAATATTCCCTACTAATATTATAAATGCGAAACATTGTGTGTGTGTTGTGTTTGTTACCGTACGTTTGCACTGCCGAAACATTTACAGGAAAAGATGTTGTGAACGCATAATGCCAATACAATTACTTGATCGTTTCTAACAAGTACCCTTGGCCATCGCTAAGCGGCCGCCAAATTCGTCCAGCCGTTTATGCATGAAGAACGTCTGGACGAATTTCCAAAGATCATGCAGAATCGACGATTTTAATGGATTGCAGGTAAATAAACAATATTTTAGTGGTTAACCTCTAAGTCCCTGAGATACCACATTTGGTACAGACACAATCGTTTTTTAATTAATTGTGTCTGTAATTACGGTAATTGACTGGTTATAATTGCAACCTACCTATTTATAGGTAGGTTGCAATTATAACAAAACAAAAAGAATATAAATGAAGATATATTTATTATTAAAAAAAAACATGATTGAGAGGTTTGGAAGGAGAAAGGGGAGGCTTTTGCCCAGCAGTGGGACACAAAACCAAACTATTAAAAAAAAAAACGATAAAATTATAGTAGGGGCGACAAGATGGGGATTTTGCGCGTTACTCGAGCGCGTCAGAAAATCATATGGGGAGAAACCTTGCACCCTGTAATGTACCCCTACCACATATGAACCCTTAATATAGTGGGATACGTTGAGGGCAGCCCGTCATATTAGTAAAAAAAAAATATCCTTGGAGAAAACTCGACCGCGTCAGATTAAGATAAGGTAAGTTATATACATGCAGAAAAGTGTACCTATATTTCAATAATAATTAATCTGACAATTTGAGCGTGGCAAATGGGCTAGGAAAAACTATGTAAGTAAATGTGTTTATGTGTCTGTGTTGTTAGTAGTAAATTTAACCCTATTAATGTATAATCACTGACCTCTATCTAATACGCTGGACTGGCTACCGCTATCAATTTATTGTGCCTATTTGAAAATCGCCATTTTGGCGCTGACGGCAGCAGTGAGGGGGAATGGAACTAATACTAGTGATGTACAACAAATGGTTTGTTATCGATAAAAACTTCTCTGATATCGACTACAATGATAGAAATATTACCAAGGCTATTTTTGTTACTATTTTCTATAAATTAATTTGTTTAGATAATTATTAACATGTAACATTCGTGTTGTCTTCTAAACGTAATGTTTTTAAAACGTGGAATACGTTTTATAACATAAAATACGTTAGGATTTACTAAAATCATAGATAATTAATTTAAAACAAGTAATATAGGCATATATTTTGTTACTAAAACACAAATAAAAAGACATGTCTGCACTAGTTGAGTACCTAACTAAACCAATGAACTATAGATAGTCGTAATAAACAGATATTTTACATATAAAACATAACTTGAAATAGCAGTATATAGTACTGTTTATGGACTGTAATTCATAATAAGTTGACCCCTTCCTTGTTCTCCTTAGGGCAGATTTTAGCAACGTCAGATATCTTTTATCCTGGGAATTAAATCGACGTTTGACAGTTTCAGTACGAATGAACTGTCAAAAATTCAAAATGTATTCTCTGGATATGACTTATTCTAGGTATAAAAGTTTGGTGAAATTCGCCCTTTAACGGATAAAAGTTAACTATCGGATCAATAAATAATAAAATTCTGTAAAATAGTAAATTAAGTACCTCTAATTGTCTTATCGTGCACTCTTTAAAGGAAGGGATTATCTTTTACTAGTCAGATACCGTATGTCGCCATGTGGTACGAGACACAATAAATTTTTATTAGGTCTGTAATTACGGTAATTAATTTGTAACAACTTAATTACCGCAGGGGAGGGGGACAGGGAAATAAAAAAGCATTCTGAAATCACATATTTTATTAAATTAAAACTTACTGTCGAGCCCATATTATTTGCCGAGTCAAAAAATGTCTAACCTTCTCTCCAGTTATTAATAAAGAATATTTTTTTGACACTAATAAGATTGCAAATGGCCGTTGTTTGTTGTATTTGAGCTAAGCGTCTCTGCGAAATAGTTTTCCGATACGCAAAGAACATGCGATATGAACGCGTATATTTAAAAAAAAAATTACACAAGGGCACAAAATTAAACATTGTTTAGTATTAGTATTTAACCACTGTTAGTCGCCAACTTAGTACATCAGTAAACCATGTTCAGTATTTTAGATATTTTTTTTTTACATAACTACCTGCATGGGCTTCACATGGCAATATTTCTTTTGGATTAACTTCAATATATTTGCAATCATAATTTGTTAACCCGACTTGCACAGGTACTAAAGGTAAATTAAATTTATCCAAGTTCATTTCAATATCACTCTGGCATTGGTATCTCGTTGGTTGGTCAGCGTCTTTAAGCATCTCAGTTTGTACCAAGGACAAATTAGTTTCTGAGAAAAACAAAAGTTTTATTTTATTAAGATAATCAATAATATTTCTTGGATACCGACAAAGTATTTACTTAGGTACTATGAATGTACACTCACCAAGAAATATTGTGGGGATACTGCATTTGTTCAATGTAGTCCGTGACTGATGTTTTATGAAACATCCATCCGTGAAGTGTTTAGAACAAAGATAATGATACATGGTTGGAGTCCAATTGACAACCTTCATATTTTTTAACCAAAGTTTGAGAGTGTAATCGGAGGGGGACCTGTAATTAAAAGAAACATCATAGTAGGTATGGGTAAAAAATTAAAATAATATAGTATATCTATAATTATATAGAACACTTAATGAGAATTATGAATCATAGGTGTTAAATTATTTGTTATTGACTCTAATAATAATAAACCTTAAAGTGTTTTGCTATTATTACAGATCATAATAATGTGCGTATTATTATTTTAACAAAGATGATAAACATTATTGTTAAGCATGTTTTTTTTTACATCTTAATATAATATTACGAAAGTATCGATATGAATTTTGACATCCCTAACAAAAGTTATTGGTTAAGTAAAAATGTTCGTAAAATCCCGTAAACTCGAACAGAAGCAGTGTATTTTTACAATAATAAACGTAAACGTTTATTATTGTAAAAATACACTGCTTTAAGCGGTTTTCTAATAAGTATTTATGATTTAGATACACTTACTTGTGAAAAGTGACACCACTGCCTTTTTCGTATCGTGTTTTACAATATACGCACGATTTCATGTTGGACGAACAATACAAGCTATGTTATAATCACTGTCATTATTATAACACTTTAATCTAAATCACAATCACAGTAAATACTTTAGAAAACTTTTTATTTCGCAGAGACGCTTAGCTCAAATACAACAAACAACGGCCATTTGCAATCTTATTAGTTCTTAGAACTCTCACTGGGGGCGCTTTGAATCGGCACAGCAAATAGTTGTCATTTTGTATGGGATAGCCAGTCCAGCGTATTAGATAGAGGTCAGTGTGTATAGGTTGGCAAAAAAGAGTCTGTCGTGGTAACCATTGGAACTAAAATATTTTTTTGGTGGCAGCACTGCTTTGTTTATCATCAACAAGTAACTAATCTGTCATTGTGTTATGTTCCTAGTTGTATTTTACTTATTTCTAATTAACTATCAATTATTAATGCTTTTAAACATATAAAAAGTGAATAAAACAATAAGGAGTAGTGGTGTGAGCTGTGATATACTAAGTTTTCGTAAGAAATTTGGCGGAATCTGAAGCGGAACAAATTTTGTCTCCGATTGACAATGTTTACGAAAGAACTGCCGACACGACAGGTATTTATCCAAGAAATTTATGTTTTATTCAATGCCAGTCATTGTTTTTCCTTTCTAATACTAAGTTTTATCGGTATTATAAGTTTCAAGCCATTTTATTGTTTTATTTACTAATAGATTATTGAGGTTAGGTTTTCTAGTTTGACAAATCGCGTGTACGTTAACTCTTGATGTTTGATACTTGAAATTGAAAAATGTACCTACATGGAATTAATATGTCTTTATGTTTTTTTCAAGGTAAATCTCACAGTACAATTAGAGAAATTGTTAATGAAGGTGAAAAAAATTAAGGATTTTTTCTACACCTGTAGGAACACCAAAACAGTTGGCGGAAGAAAGAATTAGACGATTTCGATCTGTGTGCAATTAGACAAAAAGTTCAACACTATAACGAAACAGGCAAGTATTTTTTTATTTTTTTATTAATGCTATTATCGCATACCACAGTAAAAAAATTATAATTTATATTTATTATTTTTCAGGTGCCTATTCTACGTAATAAATTACCTATAGTTTGAGGAGACGGGTTGTAATGGGAGCCGTAAACGCCTGAAAGATTTTTACACTATTATAATATTTTTTAGTATTTTATTTTATTTTATAATATTTTTTTATTGGAAAAAAAATATTATAGCACCGAAAAGGAATACACGAATGATGTTATGTTACGTTTTTCTTTTTAAATAAAATCAAAATTTTAGCGTGTTATTTCATTTTCATTGTCATGTGAATAGTGAAAATGTTATGTACCCCACATAGACATACCTGACGCCTTCATTAGTCAACTGTTCAAGTTTATTCGATATTGCCCGTACCTTTCGAATGCGACATGTTATAGGTACTCTCTGACTTCCGATTAGTTTCCGACAGTAAGCAGCTGTAAGTCGCCTTCTTGTCGACTATAAACTGTCAGCATTAACAGGATTCGTTCAGTATCATTCATGTCAAATTTGATACAGGCATACCAACCATCGAATGGTTGTGAATACCCTAGATGGTGGCCGCAAATGCGATTGCTGAACATTATGTCTTGTGTATTGGGTTCAATCGGCAATCCCTGAGTGTAATTTAATTAATTTTTAAACTGAACAAGTTTGCATTATGTTATTATGATGGCACTCTTAGATAAAAGGTTATTCCAGCGAAATAATGCGCAGTCTACTAAATACAATGAAAGTAAAAGACTGTGTGCCTATGAAGTCTTGAAATCTTGATTGATGAGAATTTCCGGGATCTCGTGTTTGTGGATTAAAACAACAAGTATCTTATCACTTTTAGTCCTAGTATACAGGGTGGCCATACCTGCTAAGCAGGTGCCCTCATTTTTTCCAGACTCTTTTTTGCCAAGCTGTATAATAGATTAAAAAATACGTGCATACATTTTGGCGTGATTTGTTATGCATAAAACCATCCAAAAAAGATTTTTACTGCTATGCCAATGAACGCACCATATGCGTTCATGTGATTTAATTTAAAAAAAACACGATGAAACAGCGGAAAAAAATGATAAAATTAAGAATATTGCTTACCTATATCTTCGAATTCACAAATATTCAATAAAAACTTAATAAAACTTCAGTTATTCCAAAATTAAAATAGACCTTTACAGCACCAAACGTTTTTCCCTTACCAAAACAAGAATGACAGTTCGAATCAAAAACCAACACCATTTCCACATTTAAAAATTGTTCCTAGCTGTGAATGTTGGCAAATTTTTAAACACATTTCTATAATTTTGATGTAATGCCCAAAAACGTACTCAAGTACACTCAACGCATATGGTGCGTTGGTGGCATGACGTAGTTATCTCGATCCCGTTAGGGTATATTTGTTCTGTGATCTCGATCAACGCAAATGGTGCGTTGGTGGCAACGAATGGGCTAGAGAGGTGATTTCAGTAATGGTATGAGTGTGTAAAAGTTTGTGTGGTGTGTGTGTATGGTGTATATGTGTGGCGTGTGTGTGGTGTGTATGTGTGGCGTGTATGTGTGTAGTTTTGATTCAGTGTCAGGTCGGGGTCGTTATAAGTAGTTGTGATTCGCGGATTCTGGCGCAAGCGCCAGAGCCCGCGCATGCACCAGAGCCCGCGAATCTGTAGCACCCATCGTAAGAAAAAAAAAAAAAAAAAAAAAAAAAAAAAAAAAAAAAAAAAAAAAGGTTTTGGTGTGCTCTGATCTCAAATCTGCGGTCCATTTTAGCGTAGGATGCGTGGTTCTGGAGTTATGCAAATCAATTAACTGTTATCTCATTGATTTCCGGTGGTCCTGCACCCTCATTAGCATTCCATTGTTCGCCTAATCCTTTTATCTATTATACTTCGAACACCTCATTACGTTGCGCCAGAACCCACGAATCTGTTGCCCTACGGTTGATTTGGCGTTCTTATGTATTACTCATTGTATGTCTGCTTTTCTATGTCATCAATAAAACACATTCATTTTTATTTCAATATTTTATTACTTTTTTCTACAAAATATGAGCGGAAGATCTCATCCACAAAAATATCATTGTGCAGTGTGTTCCCTGTAAATATGTTCGTAAAACTATGCATTGAACATCCCTGAAACTTAAATAGCAAATACATTAAGCAATATTCACCACAAACTGAAGTCCAATCATTCTGAATCCTATCAACATTCCAGTCCCATCTCTTACAATTCCTTTTCAAAAACTGGAGATGATATCGCTCAGGTGTTCGTCCATATGAATCAAAATATTGACCGATACCATTCGTATCGATATGTACAGCTACCCAGTGTGAACCTGGTTTATCATCCGCATCCAAATTGCATATTATATACGTTGGTACATGTGTATACATAGGTAGTCTATTAGCAGCATAAACATTATTTTCTAGACTGGGATGAATCTTTTTCATATGTTTTTGTAATTCTAGTGTATCCATGATATTACTGTTATTAGCAGATTATTACAGTACCAATCTATTCAATGGTTGTCATAGGAATGTTCAATTATAGTGATTTGTAAATATTAAATCGCATTCTTTGTGGGAGTCACAAAGCTTAGGATTATCATTTTGCTGCAGCTAATTTAAAGTTTGTTATATGGGTCTGATTATATTAAATAAAACACTTTGAGTACATAGACATTTTTAATTAACTGATCAACACAATAATTATTAAATAAATAAATTAAATACAGACATATTATTATCAAAATACCATTTTCTAATACACACAGCATTATTCAATGCACAATTCAATTTATGGTTCACACAATTAAAATCAGTTTTATTTTTACAGAACTTTTTTTTTAATGTCGCAAAATTAGGACATCCCTTCTCACCTATGTCAATCACTTCACAGTTTGCACATAACTCTTTAATCCACGTAATCTTTTCCAAACCCTTTGTCATAATTTTTTTATTTTCTAAATATGGTAAAATAACACGTTTAAACTCTTTGTAGTCTATGTAGCCTTCACTCCAGTAAATTCCTCGATTTCTTTCTAACCATCTCACCTGCTTTTTTTCTTCTAGTGTTAGGTAATGGAATGAATATGGTGGTTTCACCAAGAACGTCTGTGTATGATCATGACTCGCAATGGCCAATTCTTTGATAATAAAATGATTTAAAGAATCTTTAAATCCTTGGAGTTCCACTATAAGGGTGTCCGTCTTCATGATATCTTCTTAACAATGTTACTTAATGGTTTGTATTCAACAATGCAATCGTTCAGAATGAGACAATATGCTGAAGTTTGATCTGGTATCTCCGAATCACTTTCAATTTCTACTCTCACGTCCACAACTGGCCCTATCTTTAGATTATCCACTTGTCTAGAGCAATCAATGACAAACAGCGGTGCTAAATCTCTAAACTGTTTTTCGCTTAATATGGGTTCCGGTCGACGTCCGTAATACGGCTGTTGAAATCTGGTGTATTGCTCGTTGTAAATATTAAATCGCATTCTTTGTGGGAGTCACAAAGCAGGTTGATGCCTGTTGCGAAGGAACGTGAGATAAGTTTGTTGACTCATAGAGTTACAATCAGTTTCGTTGTACTTAGTAATTTGCTTTAGATAAGAATAAGGAACGTGAGATAAGTTTGTTGACTCATAGAGTTACAATCAGTTTCGTTGTACTTAGTAATTTGCTTTAGATAAGAATGGTGCTATATAAGATCGAACAGTTGCAGTCATGCAGTCAGTCTATGGTCGTTTGACCACAGTGGATTATATACGTCTACCAATACTACGTTTGTGTTACTTCAACGCATCAATGGCCATGGAGGTAAGTGTTTATTCTATTGACAAACTTACTTGTATTTCTGTTGTTGTTTCCTAACGTGTGTGATTAAGTGTAAACAAATTGATATTAACGTGATAACTCTGTTGTTGCAGAGATCATTCAGCTTCGCAGACGATAATGAAAATACCTATAAACAGTATTACTACTCGCCACTCTCTCCTCAACACGAAGAAGAGAGTGATGACATCGTCGTTAATAACACAGACGATGGTGGAAAAAGGAAATCGCAACCGATTGATCAATTTTTTGAAGTGGTACCAAAAATAAAAAGGAAGAAGCTGCTATCCTCGACTGTGACACGAGCTGCTAGAGATGGCGTATCATACATCTCTACAAATTCTGACGACGGAGACCAAGCGACGCATCTCATAAAAATTGAAATGTATGATATGAAGAAACTATCCAAGATTCCAACTAGTGATCACTGGAAGCACGCTACCACGAGGATTAAATATTACATAAAGAATAATAAGGATAGCATCTACGACAACACAAACGGCCTCGTATACAATATTACAAAGACAATAGCAGAAAGTGAAAAAGTTAAAAAATACTTTTTTAACAATGACACTCATTAGTGGATTAGTGAATGTGATTCTGTTTACTTAAAGTACTTCTGTGTACTCATTAGATTTTACATGACTTTCCTAATCCTTTGTTAGACTATGAATATTGGACATTATTTGAAATTGGGTATCAGTTGCTCTACCAACACTTAACTTTTACTTACTGTGCTACATACTTTCTTCTTTATTATAAAGATGGAAAACTTCAGTGAAATGTGCACCAGTGCTTTCTTTTCCGCGCCCATTGAAGAGAATATAGAACAATCCAACAGCGAATTCAATCAGGAGCTGTCTAAAGTTTGTGATGAAATAGAGAAGCATGAACTGTTCGATTCATCGTATGATGATGAGTTGTATAATCAATGTTTGATGGTTGAAACAAAGTTGATGTAAGTATTAGAAGTACAAACTCAATAAGAAATATTATTGTAGTAATGTTTTATTTTAAGATTTGTCTAATAATTTTCTTTTTGTTACAGTCAACAACAAGTTGGAAGAGGTATCAAACGAGGTATCACTACTGATGAAAATAAGGTTACCAAGAAAGCAAAATTTGATGAAGGAGCTTCTACATCATCAATTGAAACCAATGATGTGGACAACAATAAGGTGGAATGTGATACATGTCATGTTTATATTAATAAAAGGTATCTAAACAACCATTTAAAAAGCAATTCACATAAAAATAATCTTTTAAAATCACATAATTCATTAACAAATGTTACAGTTGTTGAAACCGCTTTTGGCAATCGAATTTTAACATATAGAATTAATAGTAAAACACTTCAATCGGGACAATATTTTGAAACACCGGAATCGTTTTTAAATTCGCTAAAAATTGATATCTTATTTTTGATAAATGAATGTATTCAACAACATACAATTTTTAAAATAAACTTCATATTGCATGCTGATTTCATACAACAAACTAAAGATATTAAAAATACGTTTGATTTTCAAACGTTTAATTACATAATTTGTCAGGGAGATGACTTAAATATTTTTTATTCATCATTAATAGACACTGTAGTCGGTAAAAATTGTCAATTTGAAAAAAAAGATAGTGGTTGGAGTCTTAATCAAATTAAATACATAGATATGAATGTTAACAAATTCAACCCCCTACGTGGTAGTTCATATATCGACCTTCCTCAAGATATTAAATCAAAAAAAGCTGTAATCAATGTTAAAAATAATGATAATATGTGTTTCAAATGGGCATTACTCTCTGGTTTATATCCTGTATGTAAAAGTGTAGATCGGGTAGCATCTTACGCAATTCATGGAAATAAACTAAAATTTACTGGTATTTCTTTTCCGGTTATAATTGCAGATATATCAAAAGTAGAGAAATTAAACAATATTAGTATTAATGTTTTTGGCTTAGAGTATAATAAAGAAAAAAAGTGTAATTCTGTTGTAGGTCCTTTATATTTAACAAAATGTCGTACACCTAATCATATTAACCTACTATATATATCGAATGGTACTAACAATCATTACTGTTATATTAAAAACTTATCGCGATTAGTTAGTTCACAAATATCAAGACATCATTGTGCAGTTTATATATGTGATTCATGTTTACTTCATTTCCCATCGGAGGAAAGACTTAATAACCATCAACAATATGATTGCGCTCACATTTGTACGGAATTACCAAACGGTGAGGATTCCAAAAAGGATTGGTTTGGTAAAGCAACCTCAAATAATAAATTAAAATTTGATAAATTCGTGAAAAAGTTGAAAATGCCCTTTGTGGTTTATGCAGACTTTGAGGCATTTTTGAACCCAATAGAATCATGTAGTAACGATCCATCCAAGCCTAGTACAATTAATATTCAAAAACATGAAGTGTATAGTTTTGGATATTACATTAAATGTTCATATGATAACAGATTATCAAAATATGAGACGTATAGTGGGTCAAACTGTGCACAAGTGTTTATGAATCGCCTTTGTGAAGATGTGAAAACAATATTTAAAAAAAATAGTTTCCAAAAATGTCTCGTTCCATTATCAGATGAAGATAAAATTAAAATTTCAAATTCAAACATATGTCATATTTGTGAAACTGAGTTAAATGAAGATCTTTTTTACGATTTTGATTGGCACACTGGCAGTTTTAGGGGTGTTGCACATCAAGTGTGTAGTTCTAAGTACAGAACCCCTCGTCATATTCCAATATTTTTACATAACCTCAGTCATTACGATGCTCATTTCATTATCCATGCATTAAACCTCGATGATGACAAAGTTGAAGTTATTCCACAAAATAAAGAACGATACATATCATTTTCAAAACAGTTAACAATAAATAATCAACCAGTAAGTTTAAGATTCATAGATTCATTGAAATTTTTATCGTGTAGTTTAGATCAACTAGCTAAAAATCTTAATGATGATCAGTTTACAGAACTAAAAAGGAACTATCCTAATAATGAAGATTTTTCACGTTTAAGACGGAAAGGTATTTATCCTTATGAATTTATGTGTAATAGTGATTGCTTGAAACATCCATCACTTCCTGATCAACACCAATTTTATAGTTCACTCACAGATTCAAATATTTCAAATGATGATTATAATCACGCAAAAGATATTTGGCAACATTTTAAGTGTAGTAGTATGTCTGATTATTCCAATTTATATTTAAAAACTGATGTTTTACTTTTGACTGATGTATTCGAAAACTTTAGAAAGCTTTGTATTAAAACTTATGGATTAGATCCTGCTCATTACTATACTGCCCCAGGTTTAAGTTGGGATGCAATGTTAAAATTTACCAAAATAGAATTAGAATTGTTAACGGACTATGACAAAATTGCTTTTTTTAAAGCTGGTATTAGAGGGGGTGTATCTCAGTGTAGCAATCGTTTTGCTAGAGCAAATAATAAATTCATGGAAGATTATGATAGTGAAAAACCTAATTCATATCTAACATATTTTGATGCGAATAATTTATATGGTTGGGCAATGTCTCAATCTCTTCCTGTTGGTGGTTTCGAATGGATAGATTCTAATACAGATTATAATGTGTCGGATAACTCTGATTTCGGTTATGTTTTAGAAGTTGATTTGGAATATCCTGATGAACTTCATAATTTGCATTCTGACTTTCCGTTATGTCCTGAAAACATATGTGTGGGTAATACTAAAGAAACTTAATTTAGTTCCTAATTTAAATAATAAAAATAAATACATCATTCACTACAGGAATTTAAAACAATGCATTGAAATGGGGATTAAATTAATTAAAGTACATAGAATTTTAAAATTTAAACAGAGTTCTTGGTTAAAGAAATACATAGACTTAAATACTAGTTTGAGAACGTTAGCTACATCAAACTTTGAAAAAGACTTTTTTAAATTAATGAACAATTCTGTCTTCGGTAAGACTATGGAAAATATTGAAAAAAGAGTAAACGTTAAACTACTAACTCACTGGGATAATCGTGGTAAAGTTTTAGGTGCTCAGGATTGGATTGCAAAACCAGAATTCCATAGTTTATCAATATTTTCAGAACATTTAGTTGCAATACAATTACACAAAACAAAATTAATTTATGATAAGCCGATTTATTTAGGATTTTGTATTTTAGATATATCTAAGACCCTTATGTATGAATTTCATTATAACTACATGATTAAAAAGTTTCATAATAAAATTAAGTTATTGTACACCGATACCGATAGTTTGATATATCAAATTTTTACAGACAATTTTTATGAGGATATAAAACCAGATCTACTTCACTATTTCGATACATCAGATTACCCGGAAAATAATATTTACGGATATCCAAAAATAAATAAAAAAAAGTTAGGTTTTTTTAAAGATGAGAATAATGGTAAAGTATTGAAGGAATTTGTAGGGTTGCGATCAAAAATGTATGCCTTAGAAATAGAAGATAAATTTATAGCAAAGGCAAAAGGGGTTAACAAAAGTGTTACCAAAAAAATGAATATGGAAAATTACAAATCGTGTTTGTTTAATAAAAATGTATTATATTGTAGTATGCTTCGATTTAAGTCAATCAAACACACTATTTTTACACAAAAAATAAATAAAACATCTTTATCATATAATGATACCAAACGATGTATTATGAACAACAACATTGATACATTGGCTTGGGGACATTATAAATTACGCTAAGTGTAATACTTTTTACTTTTATTTCTGTGTGTATATACAAATTTTGTACTGATTGTAAAATTATGATATTACTGTAATGTTATATAATAGTTTATTACATATTTAAAATTTATTGTTTGATTGTAAATAATGTAAAATAATTGTAGTTTTTATTTGTGTGCTTAAATTTGACGTTGAGGTGATTGTGAAATTCTGATAAGTACTAATTGTGTTAGAAATAGTATACAGATCATTCTGTTTTTCACAAATTACATGTTTTATATAATTTTAGCAATATATATATATATTTAATTTTTACACCAAAATTTTCATTTTTATTTCATCCCTTTAAAACTCTAGACGTGTGAAATGTTTCACTTTATCCATCCGTTTACTGCTATTGTGGCAGGACCAAGTGGATGTGGGAAGTCAAATTTTGTAACAAATTTCATAAAATCAGTTAAAGAAATATGTAATTGTGATTTTAATCAGATCACATGGTGCTTTGATGAAATGCAGGCTTTAAATAATTTACCAAATGTTAACTATCATCAAGGAATTCCAAATCTTAATATGTTTGATGGTGAAAACCCACACCTTATTATTATTGATGATCTAATGAGAGAGTCTGATGGAAGAATTGTGGATATATTTACAAAAGGTAGTCATCACAGGAATCTTAGTGTATTTTATTTAACACAAAATTTATTTCATCAAGGTAAAGGTCAAAGAGACATTTCTTTAAACTCAAGTTATATAATTTATTTTAAAAACCCTCGAGATAAAACTCAAATAAGATATTTAGCACGACAAGTGTCACCAGATAACCCAAAATTCATTGAAGACGCCTACAGGGATGCAACTTTAGAAGCGCATGGATATTTAATGGTAGATTTAAAACAGAATACAAATGATTTTTGTCGTATCAAGACAAATGTATTCCCATTTAATGGTTACTGCACAGTCTACGTCCCCACGAAAGAGTTTAAATACACCAAGAATCAAACAATTCAAATCATTTCTAAATGATACATCGTCGACTCACAACGCATAAACATTTGCTAAACGCTTTGCAGTTTAAATACACCAAGAATCAAACAATTCAAATCATTTCTAAATGATGCATCGTCGACTCACAACGCATAAACATTTGCTAAACGCTTTGCATACGCTTAAACCAAAATATCAAAGAGCGTTACTTAAAACGTGTGATGAAGAAGAAATAAATTGTATTTGTGAATGTATTCATAACGTTTTACAAGGAAAGATACCTCTTAAAGATCAAGATAAACAAAAATTGAATAAACACAAAAATATACTCCGTAAACTGGTGCATAAGTGTAAACATAAACTAAGAAAAAATATTATTATACAAAAAGGAGGGGCTTTCTTACCAATAATATTAGGTGCAATATTGAGTGGATTAGTAAGTGGACTAGCCAGTTAACATGGAAAATGCTAAGAAAATGATACTTATTGAACCGGGATTGATTGAAAAATTAAAACAAGAAAATAAGGTTACTAGTAATTTGTCTCGATTAGATATTGAAATGCAAAATATTATGAATAGTAAGACGGAAGACCGAAAGAAGTGGATGTTATATTTACAAACACTACAAAGATACCTTCACTTTACCGAAGAGGATCGTCAACCACTCAGATTACCAATTTATTCTGATACATCTAATGAAGATTCAAATGGGTCTAAAATTGGTTTTAAAAATAAAGATAGAGATCTAAAAAGTTCAGTTGATGCTGAATCTTTGTTGGAGGAGAAAGGATCTATTAAAAGTATAGAAAGTGAGGCAAATCCACTGTATTCATCAACACAAATACTCAGTTTAATACCAAAAACTTATAATAAAAAAGGTGAGTCATTATTAAACTTAATTGGAACAAGTAAAAGTAAAATACGTTGGGATAATGAAGGCACAGTCATAATTGATAATGAAAAAATTCCAGGAAGTAATATTGTTGATTTAATAAATGATTCACTTAGACCCTTAAAAAAAAGTGATCCGATAGGGTGGGATAGATTTGCTAAAGCATTAAAAGATATTAAAGTACCACTTACTTATATTGGAAATCCAAAGAGATGTGAGTTTATTAACCAACTTCAAGTAAAAGATCTGAACAAAACCTCTGAGATTGAAGTTCAAGAGTTTTCTACACCGAGCAGTGGAGATAAAAGATCTATAACTAAAATACATAAAAAGATCGATTGGGAAAAATGGACCCCGTACTAGAAGAAATTAACAGGATTTATTATGATCCATCTAACCCCGCTGGTTTTGGTAGTATTGATAAATTATCAAAAGCTATGAAGGGTAAAATGGATAAAAAGCAAGCAAAGGAATGGTTACAATCACAAGAAACATATACATTACATAAACCCATTCGGAAAAAATTCCCG
Organism: Aporophyla lueneburgensis; assembly: GCA_932294355.1. Lineage (NCBI taxonomy): Eukaryota > Metazoa > Arthropoda > Insecta > Lepidoptera > Noctuidae > Aporophyla > Aporophyla lueneburgensis. The sequence continues at coordinate 11,510,514 of OW028744.1, forward strand.
CGTAATAAGTACATTCTATCAAATATTAATGAGCTGTGGCAAGCTGATTTAAGTGATATGCGAACTTATTGTCAATATAATGATGGTTTCAACTACATACTTTGTGTTATTGATGTATTTAGTAAATATGCTTTTGCAAGACCAATGAAAAAGAAAAACTCAGAAACAACTAAAGAATGTTTTGAAAGTATATTTACTGAAAGTAATACAACACCTACTCACATACAATCTGATAAAGGTACAGAATTTGTTTCAAAAGATGTACAAAAATACTTTAAATCCAAAAAGATAAATTACTATACCACTAACAATCCTGATATTAAGGCTAGTATTGTTGAACGATTTCAAAGAACTCTAAAAATGAAAATGTGGCGTTATTTCACTCATAATAATACTTATAGATATATAGATGTTTTACAAGATTTAATATACTCTTATAATCACAGCATTCACTCGAGTATTAAGATGTGCCCATGTGATGTAAGTTCCAACAATATTATGACAGTTTGGACTAATCTTTATGATAGAGGGTCAAACAAACTTTCTCTAGAAAATCCAAAACCAAATTTCAACGTGGGTGATTATGTTCGAATAACTAAATATAAACATGTTTTCCAAAAAGGATATGAATCAAATTGGAGTGATGAAATATTTATTATATCTTCAATAATTGATAGATCTCCATGGGTTGTTTATACAATAACAGATTTACAAAATGAACCAATAGTTGGTACTTTTTATGAAAGAGAATTACAGAAGGTCACTTACAACCCCACCTCACAATATAAAGTAGATAAAATAATTGGCACTCGTTATTCGGGTAACAGAAAAGAAGTATTAGTGAAGTGGAAAGGTTATCCAGATAAATTTAACAGTTGGATTTTAGCTTCTAGTTTAAAAGAAATATGAATAAAGAAAGTTTTTATTTAACTTTGCTCAGCAATAGTTCAATGGAATACTTTCCTGATAACAAGACCACAAATTTTTCAACAAAATTACCAAAAGCTATGAAATTAGAAGGTGAATGGGCGGTTGGAGTTGTCGAGTTTCAATATCCATGCACCATGTTTACTGTTCAAGATCATGAAAATGTTGTATACATCACAAAAACCATGTTAATGCCTAATGAAGATAAACCATCAACAGTGTACTACAAAAAACATATTCCCGCTACCAACTACGATAACGTTGAACATATTTTAAGAGCGTTAAATGGTATCAGAGAGAGCTTGAAATTTCGTTATGATGAAATAACAAAATTTGTGTCTGTTTCTGTTTTGGATAAAAATATAACATCCGTAACATTATCACCCAAATTAAGTTTACAACTAGGTTATGAACCAAATACAAATCTCCTAGACAGAAATTTTGGGAAGTGTCCTGCTAATTTACACTTAGGGTTACCATCTCAACTATTTCTATATTGCGACATTATCGATCCTCAGATTGTGGGTGATGTTATGACTCCACTATTAAGAGTCATTTCATTAGATCCTTCAAAATACATTTATGGTGCGAATAAAATGTACATTTTCTCTCCACCTCACTACTTACCTGTTATGCGAAGAGAGTTCGATACGCTGGAAATAGATATAAGATCGAGCACAGGACAAAAAATACCATTCCAGTTTGGAACCGTGTGTGTTAAACTACATTTCCGCAAATTATAATAATGTATTCTCCTCATGATCATCATAAATGTCCATATGAAAATTATTATTCACATCAAGCTGGATCAGGAGTTGGAGTAATTTATAAGGGTTCACCATACCAACGCGGTCATGGTATTGGGAGCTTCTTAGGAGGGTTATTTAGATCAGTTTTACCTTTACTTTCAAGTGGTGCTCGAGTGGTTGGTAAGGAGGCATTAAACGCTGGAGTAGGACTTTTATCGGATATGGTTCAAGCCCGTCCTATGGAAGCCTCAATAAAAGATCGTCTAAAGCAAGTTAGTACAAACTTAAAACGAAAGGCTGATGACAAAATTGATCGATTTAACATGACAGGATCTGGGTATATAAGTAAAAGAAAACGATTGGCCTCGTTCATTCCACCACTAACAGCTAAAGTGAAAGCTACGAAAAAACTTGGTCTAAAACCAAAAAACATCAAAGATATATTTTCAAATTAAGTATGTCTTTCCTTCATAATCATTCTTGTGAGTGCGTTAAGTCAGAATTAGATTTGTTTGCATTACCGTCTACACAAACAAGCATTGAAAATGGATTGTGGATTCACTATAAACCAATTTCATCTCTTGCTGATGATGGACCTATCGAGTTTCAAGTTCCTGGAACAGGCGATGACTACATAGATTTGTCTCATACATTACTCCACATAAAGGCAAAAGTATTAAATCAAGATTCAACAAACTTGATATCAGCTACAGCAGTAGCACCTGTAAATAATTGGTTGCATTCACTTTTTAGTCAACTCGATGTTTATTTAAACCAAAAACTTGTATCACCACCTAATAATACCTATGCCTATCGAGCATACATGGAAACCCTTTTAAACTATGCTCCTGCTGCTAAACAATCTCATCTTACTTGTAGTCTTTGGTATGATGATACAGCAGGAAAAATGGATTCCACAGATGGTAAAAACATAGGATTTGTTAAAAGACAGGAATTAGTTAATGAAAGCAGGGAAATAGAAATGATTGGTCATCTTCATGGTGACATTTTCAATCAAGATAAATTTTTAATTAATGGCGTTGAAATGAGTGTAAAATTAGTTCGGTCAAGAGAGAGTTTTAATTTAATTGCTGGGTCAAATGATGTAAAGTTTAAAGTTTGCATTACGGACGCAACTCTTATTGTTCGAAGAGCACGAATTAATCCAAGTGTATTACTCGCACATCAGAAAGTTTTAGCTTCTACCACTGCTAAATATCCTATTACTCGTGCTGAAGTTAAAGTTTTAACAATTGCATCGGGTGTTCAAGGAAAAACTCTTGATAATATATTCTTAGGACAGGTACCCAAAAGGTGTATTATTGGTTTTGTGAATAATTCTGCATTTAATGGTTCACTTACTAAAAATCCATTTAACTTTGAAAACTATGGTATTAACTCTTTCAGCTTATATATTGATGGTCAACAAATACCTTCCAAAGCTTTGCAACCATCTTTTAATAATAATATATTTACATCAGCATATCATACTCTATTCTCGGGGACTGGTATTCACTTTCTTAATGAAGGAAATGCAATCTCTCGTGAACAGTATGCCAAAGGTTACTGTCTTTTAGCATTTGATTTAACTCCTGATTTATCAGCTAACTCATCAGCCCATTGGAATCTCATAAAGCATGGTAGTGTAAGATTAGAAGTACGATTTGAATCCTCACTAATACAAACAATTAACTGTATTGTTTATGCTGAGTTTGATAATATTATTGAAATAGATAAAAATAGAAATGTTACTGTAGACTATAGTAGTTAGGATTATAATGTGTGTTGTGTTTTAGATATATGTGTTATGTTTAATGCATTTTGTGTGTGTGTAACTAAAGATAACATTATAAAATTAAATAAAACAAATTGTATGCAATATACTATCAAGGATTTAAAGATTCTTTAAATCATTTTATTATCAAAGAATTGGCCATTGCGAGTCATGATCATACACAGACGTTCTTGGTGAAACCACCATATTCATTCCATTACCTAACACTAGAAGAAAAAAAGCAGGTGAGATGGTTAGAAAGAAATCGAGGAATTTACTGGAGTGAAGGCTACATAGACTACAAAGAGTTTAAACGTGTTATTTTACCATATTTAGAAAATAAAAAAATTATGACAAAGGGTTTGGAAAAGATTACGTGGATTAAAGAGTTATGTGCAAACTGTGAAGTGATTGACATAGGTGAGAAGGGATGTCCTAATTTTGCGACATTAAAAAAAAAGTTCTGTAAAAATAAAACTGATTTTAATTGTGTGAACCATAAATTGAATTGTGCATTGAATAATGCTGTGTGTATTAGAAAATCGTATTTTGATAATAATATGTCTGTATTTAATTTATTTATTTAATAATTATTGTGTTGATCAGTTAATTAAAAATGTCTATGTACTCAAAGTGTTTTATTTAATATAATCAGACCCATATAACAAACTTTAAATTAGCTGCAGCAAAATGATAATCCTAAGCTTTGTGACTCCCACAAAGAATGCGATTTAATATTTACAAATCACTATAATTGAACATTCCTATGACAACCATTGAATAGATTGGTACTGTAATAATCTGCTAATAACAGTAATATCATGGATACACTAGAATTACAAAAACATATGAAAAAGATTCATCCCAGTCTAGAAAATAATGTTTATGCTGCTAATAGACTACCTATGTATACACATGTACCAACGTATATAATATGCAATTTGGATGCGGATGATAAACCAGGTTCACACTGGGTAGCTGTACATATCGATACGAATGGTATCGGTCAATATTTTGATTCATATGGACGAACACCTGAGCGATATCATCTCCAGTTTTTGAAAAGGAATTGTAAGAGATGGGACTGGAATGTTGATAGGATTCAGAATGATTGGACTTCAGTTTGTGGTGAATATTGCTTAATGTATTTGCTATTTAAGTTTCAGGGATGTTCAATGCATAGTTTTACGAACATATTTACAGGGAACACACTGCACAATGATATTTTTGTGGATGAGATCTTCCGCTCATATTTTGTAGAAAAAAGTAATAAAATATTGAAATAAAAATGAATGTGTTTTATTGATGACATAGAAAAGCAGACATACAATGAGTAATAGATAAGAACGCCAAATCAACCGTAGGGCAACAGATTCGTGGGTTCTGGCGCAACGTAATGAGGTGTTCGAAGTATAATAGATAAAAGGATTAGGCGAACAATGGAATGCTAATGAGGGTGCAGGACCACCGGAAATCAATGAGATAACAGTTAATTGATTTGCATAACTCCAGAACCACGTATCCTACGCTAAAATGGACCGCAGATTTGAGATCAGAGCACACCAAAACCTTTTTTTTTTTTTTTTTTTTTTATTTTTTTTTTTTTTTTTTTTTTTTTACGATGGGTGCTACAGATTCGCGGGCTCTGGTGCAAGCGCGGGCTCTGGCGCTTGCGCCAGAATCCGCGAATCACAACTACTGTTATATTAATTGTTCCGAATCGTCATAACCAGTAATATGCAACATTTTCTTTACAATTTTCTTACATTCGAATGCGGTAGTATTTTTAATATCGCACAGTTTACAAACTTTATTCTATGTATTAATGAGAGTAGTTCGGGGAGCGTCTAGCTAGTAATGAGGTGACGTCAGGTGTTGGGATTCTGTAATTTCTTTTATTTATGATTGATTTATAGTCGAGCCTGCTCTTAATATTTTTTTGCGTTTTAATGCAGGCAGAAAGAATGAAAAGTTGTCGGACTCTAAGAACTCTAGTTTCACGATAGAGTAAATCGGTGGAAAACCGGTAGGGCTTCTTAAAAGTTACTTTAAGAAGCGCTCTCTGTGCTCTTTCAGCTTCAATCAAGTAGGTCTTTCCAGCACTACCCCACACGCTGATGCAATATTGGATTACACAGCCAAACAAAAAAAAAAAAAAATCTGACCTGGAGGTCGCACTATGTGTACTATATGTTTTTGGGGTCGCTGAATCCAAATCTGGGGTCAGTTTTATTCCAGCACATCTGGGTTCGGCCATAACCTCAAAATATACCCTCAAATTTGCTAAATTTGGTTAAACTGCTAACCCTATGGCTCTAAAACATCATAATCCCATAATACAGTAGCTCGATGGGACGGGGGTTATGGGACTATGGGTTATGTAGTTATTTAAGCAAGAGGTCATCGAGCTACTGTAATAGAGGATTTTCACAGTTTAACCAAATTTAGCAAATTTGAGGGTTTTTTTGAGGTTATGGCCGAACCCAGATGTGCTGGAATAAAACTGACCCCAGATTCGGATTCAGTGACCCCAAAAACATATAGTACACATAGTGCGACCTCCAGGTCAGTTTTTTTTTTTTTTGTGTGGCTGCCCAAGTAGCACAGAACTGCATTATAAATGGTCACTTAAGGCCCACAGCGGTAATCTAAGCATTTATAAAGACTTATTAGTATTCACCTGTGCTGCAACAGCTGTTTCGAAAAAAACGTGGCCAACTATAATGCTTTTTTCTGTACAGTAATTCTATTAAGCACCACAAACACGCCACAAAGTCACTGTTATTGAGCGCTTAGTAGTGCAGTACCCTATTAGCTGTAAGTTTTCTGAATAATAGCCCACACGTGTACTATACAACCGTTGCATTTTAAGAGAGAACATATCACCCACTATAACATCATCAGTTACTTTGTGAAGTTATTTAATGCTTTATGCTGCATACAGATTCACTTTTCCCCTATTAGTCAGGTGTTTACCATACACTCGAATAACAGCATGTATCCAAGTGTCGGCATGCGCGAATGGAATATTGGACGCGACGGGTTCCGTATGTTATATTTATTAATAAATAAATAAATAAAATGAAATTTATTTATTTCAGACATAACCCATATTACAAAAATTAAGATAAAAGTAACAATGCTGCAGCAGAAAAGAATAAAATGTCATTAACAAAATAAAAATATACGTCACATAGTTGAAATAAAATAAAATTTCAAATTTACGTCGGATTTAAATTAAAGTAACAATAAATAATAATTGCACATATGAACAAAACAATACAAAAAAGCCTTTATAAATAGAGGTCAGTGTGTTTGATGACATTAGGCTAAGTAGGTACAAAAATGCCCTGCTACAAAAATCTTCTTATAACCTACCCATTTTCGGGACTAATATGGTTGCGACAAAATTAATATTGTTGTTTTATATGTTTCTGGTACTTACCTAAAAATGAAGAAAATTTATTAAGAGAAATCCAATTTTTAAAGTAATAAATTAATACCTTTCGAGACTTTTTAAGATTCCAGATTTCGACAATTTTTCTCAGAGGTAGTCAGTTAGGAAATACCGGTACAGCTAGCATCTAAAAAAAACAACGTAATTTTCTTTATGTTTATTTAATGTTCCCTTTTTAAAGTACAATTTAGGGTGTACCACCCTCGTCCAGGCCTTGAATTTTCATCTTTTTATAATTTCAAGGAGTACAAAAGTACTTCTCGGTGGCCACCATAGAATTTCCTTAGTTTTCCACTGTGCAGGAACGAATGTTAGATCGACAACACCTCTCTCTATATTCTGAACTATTTTGAAAGTCTCGTTCTGTAAAAACAAGAAAAATATACTTATTATAATAGAAGTATCAGTTTCTTAATGACAACATTATCTATACAGTTTTTGAGGAAAAAAAAAAACAAAAGATACAATAACATATTAAATACCTAAACTTAACGTAACATAATGCTATTTCATGTGGAAGTAATTAAATTATTACGCCAGAAAAATACATTATCTTTAGATAGGTACCGACTAATTTATAGGTATTTTGTCGCATATTGAATAAATCAATAACTTATGTATTATACATATAATCAAATTATAATCTCAGCTACTTAAATTACAATTTTAATTAAGTACTTATCGTCGAATAACAACTAAAAAAGGGAACAAAATGGCTTTAAAAGAACCACGGCGGAACCCTAAAAGCTTGGATCCATAAAGGTACTTATCTAGGTAACTGACGCAAATGTGAACCAATACTACTTTCCTAATCGATCCATGTCTGATTTGTATTTCACAAGTGCTAAACTATTTTACTCTTGGCTGAATTACAGGCCACATGTGACCACACTACACCCGTACAGACCTTAGCATTAAATTGAGATTAAAACTGTTCACTTGCCATCCGCCATAATCACTGCGTTACTTTGTATTATTATAAAAATCTTTTAATTTTTGTTTATTTTAGAGGATATCAATTCTAAATATGGATTAAAAAATAATTACACGAAAACAGTTTTTTTTTTGGTTACTTTGTAAAAAAACGAACATATTAATTTTATTTTCATTCTAATTTTGTTGCTTTTCTTTTAGTATTTAGTGGTATTCCGAGGGCGCGTGAAAATGTTGAACTAAATATGTATGGTATTTGACAGTAAAGTTACCTTCCCAATAAGATTTCAAATATAATAGGAGGAAATCGATGTTTTACTTACCTTCAATTTTATGTATGTATATTCTCACAAATGGCACCTGAGATCTTGCACACAACGATACACTTCATGTTTTACAATTTGACAGTTCATATCAAAGAAAAATAAATAATTTAAGTTATTGCATTCCACAATTTCGCTCAGTGTGTAATTTCAACTGTATAAAAGTACACACAATGTACACATTCGTCTTCCTTGCTGTATAATAAGTAACACACATCATCAGCCTATAATGTTCCCACTGCTGGGACACAGGCCTCCTCTCAGTGAGAGGGAGTGGGCCATAATCCACCACGCGGGCCCAGTGCGGGTTGGTAGATGTCACATATCTTCGAATTTTTGGTTCTAAGACATGCCGGTTTCCTCACGATGTTTTCCTTCACCGTTTTTGAGAGCAGTGGCGATGAAATAATTTACACAAAGTAATGCGCCTGCTTGGGTTTGAACTCACGACCTACTACTCGTAAGTCGCGGCTGTTACCACTGGGCCACCACTGCTCTAATAAGTAACACGTGCCTCATTAATCAGGCAATATGCAGCTCTTTAGGTGACTGTTACACACATAAATGCTACTATAATGTTGTTATAATGCAATTATTTGTCAATTGGATTTCTTATACAGCTATGTGCTGAATCATTTGTGCCCAAATTAGAGTTATATCCTCTGAGGATGCGCTGTCTACGCTATTATTCAGCAACTAATGCATTCACTGTGCACTGTTAAAATGCTGTTATACAGCACTTTTGTGCTACTTGGGTGTGTTATTGATTGGCAAAGCGCTAGGTACACTTGTTGTAGTGTGTTGTATGTTGTAGTTTTCGTAAAAATCATCAAAAAATTGGAACTATGACTTTCAATATCTACGCAACCAGAAGTAAAAAAAAACAAATCATAATATCGGGAATAACAAGTGACTCTAGGCTTCGTTATGGGAATTTTACACCCGTGTTATGATTGAAAATGATCATCCCTCGATATTACATCCAGCAAATCCAAATCGCATAAATTAGATAGATAAAGCACTAATTGCGTAACTCACGATTAATCATAATCTGTTTCGTTTTGAAACAGATTGTTAAACCATTGCTTCATGTGTTCGAAAAATGTGTCTGCTCAGCAACGTAAATAACGCAATGAATATTGTTGAACTGTCTAATTGAAACGGATTCTCATTAATCGTGAGTTACGTAATTAGGGTGCAGTTTTATATGCGTCGGTCTGTTTAAAGGATTGCCGCGGCATTTAGGTAAAATATGTTATAATGAAAGTACTCATCCGTACAGTTTTCAATGTAGGTACCTATGCTCTTAATATTTACCATCATTCCCAGGGGAGGGTCAGCCCATCAGAAGGTATGCTTCCTTATGTGCAAAGGTGGTATTGTTTTAACCGATTGAAATCGGGGTGGTGTACAATAAAAGATAGAGGTAGGTAAAGTATCAATTTACTGTTTAATTTCAATAATATCGATACAAAATTCATATTATATTACATTAAACACTTTGGTATGCCTAGACATGAGTGACAGTACTGTTTCGTGGTTCTAGCTGGTTGTTATAGGTACTTACATGTTAATTAGTACAAAGTTTTCAACTAATGAATAATCTTACAAAAACTAATGAGTGTCGTGATTTTTGTTGCATTTAATTTTCACATTTATGTATGTGTGCAGCATACGTGTATGTTACAGAATTTACTAAGTAGATAGGTACTAACATTTTTTAAAGGATTGTGGGCCTTTAGATTTAATTAAAGATCAATACATATATTAACATTTTTCAGACTTTATAATCTTTTAACCCTTTTACTGGTTAGGTAAACAGTTTATTATTGGAAATAGTGTGAAATGATTTAGTCTCATTTAAGAACTTTTTCTTAAGGATTCCGCATAACACTTTAGGGTATAAATAAATAAATGGTATAACAACTATACAAAACATAGAACGAGTTGATTTTAAGACTAATAACATGCCTACTTTCTATGTGTAATCTTATGCAGGAATAAAAATATAACTACCTACTTCTGAACATAGGTTACATAATGAGACATTATGATTTTGTCTAAGTTGTCCTAATTAATGATAGATTGAAAGATAGTTCAACCGACGATCGAGTTGAAATAAAAAAAACTTCAAAGATGGCGCGAACTGGCCTCGTGCGTTCCGGAAGTAGCATTGCGATAGACATCGCGTGTTCCAATTTAGTGCACATCAATATTAGACATGGCATGGCATATCGGACGCAACTGCTGTTTCCTCTGCGTACCACAACCGGCCTCGGGTAGCGGGTCGCGGCGGATTAGGAGCGAGGAACTCCATAAAATCTTCATTGCATACATTACTTTCGTGTCGTGTACAGTAGGCCGCACGTTAGTGATAACATATTGACCTTGAGTTTGCCTAGCGTAAAATGAGAGGCCTGCTTATATTGTTTTTGTTAACACTGATGTGCGGCCTACTGTACCTCGCTCCACAGCTATCAAAATAGCCATTTACATTCCTAGTGAACAACTACCCTAATGAAATAAGTCAAGTTTTCTTTGAAATTATGTGTAAAATTATGCCACAATATATTTAACTATTAAATTTATAAAAATCTAAATTCATTTGAATTTTCTAAAGAGGTTCTCATTTTATTATATATATGTGAGTAAGTAGGTAATTTTTAATGCTACGCTACCTACATAATATTGCAGTCTATTTTTTATACATCTATAATACTGTCATGTTTTTTATCGGAAGCTTTGAGTTTTTCTTGCATTTGAGTCAACATGTCTTGCATACGTCGGATCTGGAAAAAAAAGACAAATAGTTTTATAGTAAGTCACCGAATACCAACACTCAACAACGAATTATTGCAGTATCTAGATGCAAGAAGACTGAATAAGTAGTAAAATGTTTGATGATAAATAATAATCAGTAGCAGCAGTGCATTGCTTTTCTGTATAGGTAGGCACTAGGCCGCCTGTTCTTGTCTATGCAGACAAACGCGGGTTTCTTATAGGTATGTGAATGTACTTAGTTTCTTAATAAATTCGGGATACACAGTCATTAAAATGTAATTGACAGACTTATGGTGATTTTTCGATTTTTTTGTGCTTATATTCCTATAGGTAATGTACGCCACTAGTAATAGTTAAATGCTCCATGAGCATAGCCGTCAAACTGCACCGTAATTGCGTTACACACTATTGAGCACAATCTGCATTACTTTGAAGGACATTGCTGAAACATTGCTAAGTATGAATGAACATTGTTTTCTGCTCAACAACGTAAATAACGCAATGAATGTTGATGAACTGTCAAAATGAAAGTAATTCCTATTGTTCCTGTGTTACGCATTACCCCGCTGGTTGTTTTGATCACTTACGGCTGTATCGGTTTTAGTTCAGCAATCGTATGAAGCACGTTTTGAATTTATAACTACCTAGTTTAAACGAGGTTGGGCTCGGCACTCTGTAGATGTCAAGGGCGGATCCAGCTTTGGTGCCAGGGGGGGGGGTCACATAGTCGTGGTCAAGTCACAAGAAGTTATAATTTATTTTTTATAATCATACATAAAAGTAAAAAGTAGGTATTTTATTAATGTATGTATAGTCTGGCAAAAACGGGTAGAAACGGCGGGTTTGGGAGTTCGCCACTATTCTTTTCGATGCGTTCGTTCCCGATTAATGCGTTTGCCATCATACAAAATATTAATCTTTACAATACAAATAAATAAAATTGGAGTGTCTGTTTGTAATATTAAGATAACCACTTTTTAGGGTTCCGTTGCCAAATGGCAAAAAACGGAACCCTTATAGATTCGTCATGTCTGTCTGTCTGTCTGTCTGTCTGTCTGTCCGTCCGTCCGTATGTCACAGCCATTTTATTCCGAAACTATAAGAGCTATGCTGTTGAAACTTGGTAACTAGATGTATTCTGTGAACCGCATTAAGATTTTCACACTAAAATGGAAAAAAAACAATAAATTTTGGGGTTCCCCATACATAGAACTGAAACTCAAAAATGTTTTTTTTTCATCAAACCCATACGTGTGGGGTATCTATGAATAGGTCTTTAAAAATGGTAATGAGGTTTCTAATATCATTTTTTTCTAAACTGAATAGTTTGCGCGAGAGACACTTCCAAAGTGGTAAAATGTGTGTCCCCCCCCCGTAACTTCTAAAATAAGAGAATGACAAAACTAAAAAAAATATATGATGTACATTACCATGTAAACTACCACCGAAAATTGGTTTGAACGAGATCGAGTGAGTAGTTTTTTTTTAAAACGTCATAAATCGTAAACCGCAATTTAGGTGGTTTGAGGTGGCGCGGGACAAGAGTTCCTGGAAGAAATTGGGGGAGGCCATTGCCCAGCAGTGGGACAGTATAGGCAAAACAAAAAAAAACAATTTAATATATTTTTATGAAAATTTATCGCAGGATCTTATAAAGTACATTTATCAAAAGGGCTCCACGAAGTTTAAAATTTACAGGCCAATTATTTATACCTTTCATCCCATTGTTTATGCCAATGGAGATTGGGATTTTTTTTGTTAACAATTGAATAACTTTTTGAAAAATGGTGATCAAACTTTTTTTTCTTCAGGGCTCGATTCTTTCAAGTGTTAATACTAGAATTTTTTCAAATTTATACAATCACATTTTATGTTTAAAAAAAAAACAAAATTGCTGAACTCTCTTCAGCGGCGGCGCGCGCATGACGTAACAGCCGCGCGGAGCCCAATTTTCAACGTCAAATTAGAATTATAAATAATGGAGATAGAGTTCCGGGAGTTTAGATTTTTTATTGTAAATTTCCTCCTCTTTAACGAGCTTTTCAAAATTGCTTAAATCTTAATATTTTTCGAGTTATTAACAAAAAACGAAATATCATTTTTTTTTTCATCTTATTTTGTTAATAACCATTGCAATTTTTACCTGCACCAAAATCCCACAAAACATTTTTCTAGAGGTGATTCCCAATCGAATGAGCCATCGCTCATATTTTTAGGACCTTTATCTCTATTTTTCACGTTTTTGAACTTGTTCACTAGACTATTACATAAAATCTAATATTGTGACAAAAATATATATCCTTACTTAAAACCCTTACCTATGTTTAACAATTTTAAATAGTGGTCCACGCTGGACCCAGCCCAGGGGGGGGTCATGACCCCCATGACCCACCCCCTGGATCCGCCCTTGGTAGATGTACAGTTTCTATCCCCATTGTTGTGATGGATGTAAACCGGACTGTGAATTCGGAAGAATTCTTTGAAATCGCGCCATTCATAACGTAAAGGAGCATTATTAATATGCAAGTATGGAATGGACATTCGTTATTCGTTAATCGGATACAACAAAAAGTACGTTACCTCTTCGTCTTTCTGCAGCAACAGGCGGTCGGTGTCCGTGATAACTACGTCGTTGTTGTTCCCCATCGAGTCTCTCTTCAGTTTTCTGTAAACATTAGTATAAAATAGGTAAAAAGCTCAAGCAAATGCATTTTAGTGAACGTGAATTGGAACCTCAAAGATATGCTTCAAACCTCTTTGTAGACAAGCTATTTATTGTGAAAACTTCGCATATAAAATCCTAGGCTGCAGAGTATGACCTTGTTGTTAATACACTTCATTAATTTTTTTATATTTCTAGCTGGAACGTTCCAAGAACAATAATTGACCTCATCTTCTAATCAATTCCGTTGAGCTAAATATAGCGTAATTCCAAAAAGTTAGACTTACGCCATCTTGAATTCTTTCTACTGCACTAATTTAACGATAGTAGTAGCTCGCGGGTTCAGGACCCGAGTCATGGTATATTGAGGTGAACCCTCTTTTATTTAGCACGGGCAATTTAGCTTAGTTAGTGAGGTCAACGTGACCGTTACTATAAGTATTGTAGGCGGTTTGGGCTCTCAGTTCTCCCTAATTTATGATGAAATTGAATAGGAAATGGTCTTGTGACGCTTAAGAACTTTGTTGTTAAAAGAAATACGTTCCGAGAAGTTTTAGCTGTGTTCCTTATCTTCCCTAGTTGCAGAGCAATATAAAAAGTCACTGCCAACTCTGGAAAAATAGTTCAATTATACCTAATGGCGATGATGATAATGATTAAAAGAGAAAAAAAAGGAAATATTTACAAACCCTCTCTCCCGCATGGCGTGTTGCGATATCTGCGAGATGCATTGCGCGCGGAAGTTCTCATAGTGCACATCCTGTGTCACGTCCTTCAGGTCCTGCATGTGCGTCGAGATCAGCATCGTTCGCAGCTTCGTGAAGTCCGAGTGCCGGGGGTTCTCGACTGTTAACGTCACAACTATTTATTGGAATGTTTTCAGACTACATACTCAGGTCATTTGATTGAGATCAGGATTAATCAACAAGATTACAACCATTGGAAATCCTTCAAGCTGTGGTTCTTATACATGAGGTACAATGGGCGCGTACTACTGGTAATCAATAACAATAAAAAATGAAACGTTAAGTATTCACGCATCAACCTCATAGATTTACTACGGCGTGCTACAGGGAAGCATCTTAAGTCCAACTTTATTTTTTTTCCCTTATAAGCAACATAAATATATACCCTTTTATATTCTGAGGTTAAACTACAGGTTACTGCTAGATTAACTTGTCATGTCATGAATGTTACAGTAGTTCAAGGGTCTATTTTTCATGTAGGCTGTGAAATGATGAGATAAATGATGTTTATTTGTTGCTTGCTGCATCATTCTCTAACATATTATTGTCCCCAACCGATGAGCAATCTGTTGTTGTGTTAACCCGTAGATTGTTCACTAGATCGCGGTCGTCGGATGTAGATGCGATTTATTATTTGGTTCTTGTTTTAGAATGCAGTTAGTGTTTACTAACTCCCGACATTAAATTCCAATGTCATTGTTTAACGACAAAGACTATGTCGCGAGATTTGTGTGGGTCATATCATCATTCACGAAGTATTTATAGGCTTGGAAGCATAATCTAATAACGCACTTGGTTTGCCTACATAACCAGCCTTTTACCGTTACACAGGCCTCCTCTCGGTGAGAGGGAGTGGGCCGTGATCTACCACGCGGGCCTTGTGCGGATTGGTAGGTGTCACATGTCTTTAAATTTTTGTTTCTAGGACATGCCAGTTTCCTCACGATGTTTTCCTTCACCGTTTTGAGAGCAGTGGTGATGACAAACACAAAGTAAAGCGCCTGCCAGGGTTCGAACCCGCGACCAACAACTCGTTAATCAGAGCCGATACCACCGGGCTACCACTGCTCGATGGTATCGGCTGCTTGGTTTGCATAAGTGAGTGCATGTGTCGTACCCACGCCACGGATCGTACCTACCTATACCAGAGGAGTTCTGAACCTCCGATTAAAAACCAGAACGCATCTTTCGACAGGTAAATAGATTGGGGAACGAAGGTTACATAATTTTCGATTTTGTTTCATTTTATAAAGATTTGGTGGTTTTTCTATGATTTAAGCGGGTCAAGCATTTTAAGAAATGTTTTACTTTAATTGACGGAAGAGAAAAGGTAAGGTACCAAACTTACCATCGACAATTCCCCAAGGATACTGGCGTCCGCGCACTCGCTTGCCTCCCACCTCTAGTACTACATCTGAAGCGACCACAGCGAAGGGAGCCGCTGCTTTCAACTCCCGGTCTTGTTGCTTAAACTCCTCATCCTCGTCACTATCGCATTCAGGGAACTGATAAACCTGATAAAGAATTCACAGAATTTAATGCTACAGTTTCGTTACGAAGAAAAAGTACCTTAAAGGCAATCTACGAATAAATTTTTTTTACTTGTATTTGATGTTCTTCCAAGTCGGTGAGTATGCGCGTTTTGAGCCGCTTCACCTCGGCTGCTGTGAGAGAGTCCGCTTTCGCTATCACTACGACGATGTTTACTTTACGGTGCAATCGTCTCATCATTTCCAAGTCCACGTGCCGTAAGCTGCAATGAGCCGTTATATCAGCCATCTCAATTTGGCGAGCTTCAGTTATGTATGCCTTTGCATACATCACAACAATTACAATTCGCATAAAAATTGAGATGGTGTTCGTATACCACTAAATAGTGTATCGAAATATTCTGAACATACTGCTGTCGATGCCTCTCCCTTAGTAAATGTAGAATAGAGCAAATTCATTATGATAAAAAAAAAACGAATTTTTTTTCGGGGATCATGAGAATACGTTGCTTAATCAAGGATGTAGGTATCCGATTTTCATTTCATGAGATAAAACAAGCACTGGCAACTGGCAACAGCTAAGAATTTTCATTTTATTAATAACGAATTTGTTACATGACATACCAATCAATGGATGCTTTAATAGAAAGTGTCAGACGTCAGTAAATCAAAATTCATTCAATGGATTCTTTAACGACCATGATTGGATGGCAATGTATGTTGAGAAATATCTTGGAGGGGAAAGGCTGACATTACCATCATAAGAGTTCTAATAGCCATACTCCATCGAGTCGTTATTGATCTGTTTATTGCTAGCTATCAAATAAAGTGAAGTTACTGCTGTTTACGATGCGCTAAATAGATCATACCAGTTGCTGACGATGGGAAATTATTAGGTATGCAATTAATATTACAAATATAATGTCTATCCATAGGACTTTTTTATGCACATTGGTGGATAGTTGATTAATTATCCTTCGATAAGCACATATACGTTTCGTACTGTGTTGAATACATTAATTATTTAAAAACCTAATACACATGTTATTTGACTGCCGGTTATCGGTGCCCGATTAGAATTTGTGAAAATAAATGTATGATTATGGATGTGTCGCTAGGGTAAAAGTTTAGTGTTTTGGCAGGCAGTTCATGCAGCAGGTACCTAACCACATATTATACATATTGTAACAAGATAAGAGCTCGTTATTCAAAAACCTCAGATATTAATTTGAAGTTCTAGCTCGACTACCTATAACATTAACAGCACGTGTGCTTCCGCATCGGTGCTCCTATCTATACGGCCCTGACCATAATTGACCTAATAAAAATAATACACTCCTCCGGACACGTACAGACGTCGACTGCACATGGGAGATAGTATATATGAGATTGAATCTATTTATGTAGTGGAATGGGGTCAATGTGTGTTTCCTCCATAGACAGAAAGTCTTGGCCGAGTAGGAGACCCGCGGCAAATTGGTCAATCTCAAATTATTCGCCTCATTACACACGATGTTCATACTCTATAATTTTCAAGTACGTATGTGGAGGGACTTGTTTGACAACACAATAGCTCTTAAGACAACACAAGCACAAAAGAACAAAAGAGAAAGTTATCTAAGAGTGGGTAAAATGTCGTGTATTGTAATATAAAATGTGTTACCTATGAGCCCAGGGCGGAACAAAATAGAGACAGCAATGCACTCGATTGTCTTGCATGTGACGCCGATTTAATCCACTTTCATCTGTGAAATATTGTCTGAACTGTTCGTCGATGTATGCAGAACAAACCCTCCATGAATCTTCGCAGTTAATAGCATCTCCAAACCCGGGTGTGTCTACTATTGTCAACCTCAACTTTACCCCTCGTTCTTCGATTTCCATTGTTTTCTTTTCAACAGTTGTTGTTTTTTCTATTCTGTCTGCAATGTAAACAATAAATATTGAAACATTTCCATTTGCATTTGTAGTCAAATAGCATTATTTCTTGCTGACAACAATCTCTTCAAATCTTACCTTGTGCGTCAGGTATTTTTCTATTTCTGTAAAGGTCTCCTAAGAATAAGCTGTTGATGAGTGTCGACTTGCCCAGCCCTGATTCACCGACTACCATGAGTGTGAAATCGAAACCTCTCTTCACCGACTTGCGGTGTACTTGCTCGGGCAGCGTCGCGAAGCCGATGTAGTCACGCTCACCACGCTCACGTTCTGTCAACCAAATTAAATGCTCTATGTTATTCATGGTTTTAGAAACATCAATTTAGTTTAATCCACAGTGTTAGTTGTTTACGAATGACTGTATTGAATCAGTGGTGGATTCTTTTATTAGATCGTGCCGGCATAATTTTGTAATACTGTCGGAAATCCTGATTTATTACTTATTTTCTACAATATCAACATTACACGGTACACCGGTCAATCAAACTAAGAACTTGGTTCACCTTTTAGGATTCAGACAGGAAATGAAAAATACAATTATAAATAAGCATGATAAAAATTATAGTTGTGGTCGAACTTAGTATTTTCTGAAAAAATATGGTGCAGTAGGTACAGTTATTCAGCATGACAGTAACGTGAAATACTGTTCAGTAAAGTTTGGTTCGGAACCGTAATTGTGCGAATCCGACTCCCTCTTGGCTAGTTTTTTCATTCATGAGTTATGCAGTAATCGATACGATACCGACATACATTCGTTTACGTTTATGAAAAACTATGTATTTAGTAAACAACGTTTCCTTTACACTTATCGCCGGTAGATTGATTAGTGATCATTTAATTGATGCAAAATCCTCAGGTTCTTCTCATAAAAATATTTCTCCCAATCTGTCACAATCAATCGGTACCTAACTAAGTTGTCATGGGTTCTTGGTCGAAGCGGGCAAAAGATATGAATGGTTGTCAAGCTTGTCACATTAAGTTGTCTGATTAACATTAATAAGTTCACAACAGAAGGCCGTTTATTATTCTCGTTGTGTGCCTACGAGTAAAGTAAGTCTGTTTAGCCTATAGGAAGCAGGGCATTGCAACGCGCGCGCAGCGGAGTGGAACATGACTGGTTCCCTCGGAGCCTGGCCGTGGGCCGCCGCGCGCCGTCCAGGGACGAGGCGCGTGCCACCCGATATTGAGGACAATAATAAGGACGGCTAGCGGAAGCGCCAAACGTGCCACTCAGCTACAATGGGCACACACAAACTCTTGTTCTTATCTATTGTGAGGAGGAACTAAAGGCACCGACATCATGACCCACCTAGTTATCAACTTTGTTCTTATTTTAAATCCCATAAATTTATTCTTACAGACTATAGAGAAGATACTTGCACTTTGCACTATGTTTTACATTTAGTTAATGGTTTTATTCCTAGTAAACCGTTCTACTATGGTTCCAGGAAAAAGGTTTATCGGTGTAACGGGTGAGCTGTGCGATCTAGGTTCCTCCCACGATCTTACAGTAAGACAATGAAAATCGTTAATTACCTACAACTGACATTTTTCTTACAAGTTTGTCAAGTAAGTGTACTTTCTGTGTGAACATGAAAACACTATTGTTACTATTGATAGTGGTTAAAGAATTTTCTAAATAAGCACAAGTGGTTAAAAAACGACGTAAGTGGAATAAGCAGAGTTCAATCTGACACAGATCAAAGAACGGGTTAGAATAAATGCTCTTGTTCGGTATTAATTAGGGACTTTAATTGAATTATGTCATCGCGCCTAATAACAAAACAAGATACCTAAGTATTACGGCTCTTTCGAATTTTAGAACAAAATAATTATACAAAATATTCATTCGTCTGTTTTTTTTTTGAAGTGTGAAACCTAAATGGTTAACTTACGAATGTTTATAACGGTGGTATAGGGGTTCCTTTTCTTGGCAACATCGTGATTATTCGTTTCCTCTGTGTCTGCATCTTTCTTAACGCCAATGTTGATGTCCAAAATAGCAAATGTGCCTGTTTTTTCCATAATCAATTTGTTTGTGAATTTTAAGATCTGTGTTGTAACTTTCAATGGTTCGTTTATGGGCTTTGTGAACTGTGAGAAAAACGCGGGAATTTTCGTCACGCACGTTGGATTTCAATTGTAGCGTGTATTATGTTACGACGATGGTGTAAATCGACGCGCGTTGTAAAGCGAGGACATGAAGTAGTTGAGGAACAACCATGGACTCTGGACATTCGCGGGCGCAGGAAGGCGCGGCGCGACTCACGCGCACTGTTCCGCTACGGGGCGCACGTTCTCACTGCGCGGGCCGCTAAACAAACTGACACTCAGATTCAGGCAGGTTAGATGGAACGCCAGAATTGCGTAACTCATTAACAAACAAATTACCGTTCTAAATTAAGCGACCTATTAAAATTTGGTCAACTTTGTATTATTTCACTATTAGAATAATAAGGAATAATACAAAGTTGACACTAATTTCACCGTGTTATTTTTAACCATTAGAAAAGGAAAATAGGCATTAGACGTTCACAAATTTGTGCTTGCTGGAAAATGCAGGGTGGTAAGTAGGGCCACAGACACTAGACACGCAGACTGTAACTAAACCATGAATTCAGCACATGATGACCCATAGTGGAACTAATGTAAGTTTTGTTTATGATTTTCGAAAAAGTGTGCTATTTAGAGAAATAGTTTAATTTTTCCTGTAATCTTTATATAAACTTCTATCAGATAGGTACAATAATTTCAGATTTTTGTCAATGCAAACTTCGGAGATAATAGGTGAGTGGAACGGTTTTTTTTAAATTTTGCTTCAAAAGTTAAAAAATATGCAGCTATAAAAAAAGAATATGTTTGTGAATGTGCAAATAGAGCTCTTTTATATGATAGCCCATATGTACTAGTAGATAAGATCACATTTTCATTTCTTTCATATTTGCAAAATAGTTGGGCAAACGTCATCTTGATTGCAATACTAGTTCTTGAGATCTGGATATCCCAGAACTACTGACAGATAGAAATATAAAACGTTTATTTTCTCTACACAAGTTATGAGCTTAATGCTAGGCTTATATAGTAGTGCACGTAAACGGAGCTAACTTTGTGAGAGACTGGTGCCTGGTGCAGAATTACTAGACTAAAATGGTAATAGGGAACACTTATGGTGAGCTGAGTCTCACCATAAGTGTTCCCTATTACCATTTTAGTACGGAACCCTAAAAGCCGCTGTTTCATTGAAGAAAAGTTAAAAAAGTATATCTGACATTCCAAGAGTAACCTACCCGTTAAAAATGTTAGCTACGTTTGGCTTATAAGCCAAACGTAGCTAACATTTTTAACGATAGGTCAATTGCAAGTTTATTGATCAGAGGAAAATGATTTTATATCTACACTGTGTCGTTTTATTTTACTAGTTCCTATACTCTAACCTCCGCTCCGTCCAGAACCAGAAGTTATATCATATCGATTGTCACTAAACACCGCAAAAAATAAGGCGTGAAAATCAAAGTTTTTCCAGCTGACTGGGTTATACCGTTTTTCCAAAATCGGTCTTTTGCAGTTAGCTATTACTCAAACTCCGAAGACCGATTTCCAGTATTTTACAAGGGTAAAGGTACCTGCGCCTATTGCCCCATCTCAAAACTCCACCTGTATATTAACGAAGTAAGTATGCTGATATATGTATCTTGTTGATCTATTCATTCATATATTAATAGCGTCACTCATTGATATATTAATAACGTCCTTCCTCTTTATGACTACCTTTCTTTAATCGGCCAGATGTGAGTATGCCCTCAGAGCTACTCTACTTTGATATTGGTAGGTAGGTATGTACATACTTCTCTCTGAATGAGATACGTTGCGATTTAGTCGCGAGTTCGCGACTCATCCGGTGACGCAACGCATCTTGTATTGTTGTGTCTGCTTGGAATTGCATAGTTTAGTGGGCTAGTATTATAAACACACGAGTTGCATCTTTGCGAGCACACCGAGGGATTAGCTAAATAATTGCTTTCTCCTCATTCCTTGTTAAATCGTTATTTACTTTAGTTTCAGTTATGTAATTAATATCTATACTATCTATACTATATACTATAATATTATAAAGCTGAAGAGTTTGTTTGTTTGTTCGATTGATTGAATGCGATAATCTCAGGAACTACTGGTCCGAATTGAAAAATTCTTTTTGTGTTGAGTAGCCTATTTATCGAGGAAGGCTATAGGCTATATAACATCACGCTACAATTAAGAGGAGCGGAGCAGTAATGAAAAATGTTGCAAAAACGGGGAAAATCGCACGGGTAGGCGATTCGACGCGACGACGGGAAGGGTCGGCGGAACAAGAAATTTAACGCGGACGAAGTCGCGGGCAGAAGCTAGTGTAAAATATTTAAAGATCCCGATCCAAGCAAATCAATTAAAAAATGTTTGATGGTCGTTTACTTCCTTTTGAATAAAATAGAACGTTTCCTTCGAATAACGAAATTGTAATTCTTACTGTAATTGCGCAACGTTATACAATAACAGTAAAAATGGCTTTCATTTTGACAATTCTAAAAAAATAATTTCGTTTTTCCCATTTCTCGATCTTGAAGCAATGGATTAGCAATATCCTTCAAAATGATTCTCATAGAGACTGATAGTGTGTTACGCAATTAGGGTGTTGCTCTGAGTGAGGCCGTCAGGGTAAAGCAGGGTCGGATCCCCTCTTAATTAATAAGAAATACTGTGTTTCTTTATATCGTGGGTAGGTACTCAGTGTAATATCCGTCATTACAGTCAACAAAAAAGATAAAAATACATACTAATATTTGCCACAATTTTAATAATCCATATTTTGCGTGTGTGCTTGACATTACTCTTCTGATATAGTAAAAACAAGATAAATATCTTTGGACAACCAACACACCGTTATCTGATCCCAAACTAGGCAAAGCCTGTACTATGGCAACTGATAAACATACTTATATATTTCTAAATACATACTTACATATTATAGATAAATTACACCCAGACACAGAACAAATGATCGTGCTCATCACACAAAGATTTGTCCTGGGTAGGAATTGAACCCACGACCTCAGTCTTAGCAGACAGGGTCACTAACCACTAGACTGACAGGCCAGTCAAAGATGGTAGCAAACATTTGGTTAAATGATTGTTTGTACCTTGATTAAAAGCAGCAGCAGTTTTTACAACAGAGTTGCATACAATTACGTGTATCTGACTCTTTTGCTGGCGCACTATTATCAGGTAAGTACCTACTTGCCATTTATTATCAGGCCAAATGTAATATAATATTCATCCAAACCTGCCATCGTCCTACCGAAGTCTTATCTGGATCCGTGAAGTAGTACACAAATCTACCCTCGACACCCAGCGTCCATCTTTACACGAGAATCTTCTAGGGTATTAAAACGGGAGATTTGAAACAAAATTTCACAATTCAAACTATATTTATATACAATGTACTCGAATCTTCCAGAATTTACTACTACCATCTTAGTACCCTTGAGAATCGATAAAATTGTAGCGCCTCTGTAGGAACCAGTTAATGTGTTCCTACGGGATACATTCTAGAACTTGAATTTAGATCCAATCATTCTGTATCCATCGTAATAGAATATAAGCACTATTAAGAGGCTTTCACTTATCTAAAAGAATATAATGGAAAACTTACCCATAGTCATCTTGAGAATATCAGCGCGTTTATGACTGTTGTAAAAATACTTCTTTGTCAATGAAATGAATGATTTCGTATTGCCACATTTAGTAGAATACTATTCATTTGTTTTGAAAACGTTTTCATTATCCTTATTATGACTACTTACATTAATACTATACTGACTTATTTAATAATCCTAAAACTGTCGATTTATTTTTGTTTTTAAAACCTCAGATAACACTGTCCCGAAAATCTTCACTGCCATTTCACCAAAACAGTTTATTTAAAAAAAAATCCGTTCGTATTTTTTTTAGCAAGATATTGGGTATAAAGTAGATCAGCACGATATAACAGTGCTTAAATTATAATACGTTGAAAATAACTCAATTAGTTGACCGCAAGTTAACATAATATCACGATACTAATCCTAAAAATTGTATAAGTAATCAAAAACAGTAGAAAAATTTAAGATAAAATAAAATCACATTGTTTGTGCGCCGTCCTGTGCGTTTAATGTTACGTAATGTGAGGGTCCCGGGCCGAGCTCGCGCCCTCGGAGGACACCCCTCTCTTCGCCCCTTTGTTTGGCCTTGCGCGCAGCTATGCGCTGTTTCACTGCGCGGGAAAACTTCAAGCCCTCGTTGGCTGTACATGAACCCCGTCTACTGCGCGCGCACTGCCAACGATCGATACACCCTCGGGCCCAACGCGCGCCGCCCTCGCCCACTAAGCTCTATCTACTTCAAGCTCTTTACTGCCCCAGATGCACAAGTATTGGCATTTACCTGCTGTATTTAAATTCAAGGTCGTGTCCGTCACTATATTTTCAAATGGCCTACTTGTTATTTACTATTATAATTATTTAAACATATTTGAAGTTACTAACTATATTTTTATAGAATTCAATTGAAAACTCGACGACTTCTGTTTAAATTTGAAAACAAGTGCAGTCCCAAAATGCTGCCCTCAGCTACTCCAAAAACAAGCAGAAACAATATACAGGTAGTTATAGGAGGGTAAATTAAAATGCCTAAATTACAGTTTAACGAATTCGGAAATAAGTTGACTCATTAGCGGGGTATTAAAATGATACCGAGAGCACTGTGGTACTCTTGTTTAAATATATCAAAAAGTTGTACCTTGCACGTCATTTATATTTTTTTATCTGCACCATATCTTGAAAACAAGTTCTGAATGTTTTAATTGTATAAAATTTATATAGGCCTTAAACCGTTTCTGGCATCCGTAAGCAGTCTTTTGCGTGCCTGCATTGCGCTTTACATACGTACAGCGATTTTTCTCACCAAGAATAAAAATCTCGATTGGTGAAGTGGCAACAGAAGCTGGAGAATGTTGGCTTGAAAATCAGCAGAAACAAAACCGAATATATATTCTGCGATTTCGGTGGTCTCTCCAGCTCTGGAGCCATAGCGCTTGATGGTGTGCTTCTCCCGGTCTGCGCCGACTTTCGGTATCACGGTTCACTCGTGCAAAGCGATAGCGAAGTAGATCGGACGGTTAACGGGTGAAGCAAATAATAAACACTAGATGGATGAAATGGCGGACTCTCAAATCTCCCTTAAACTTAAGGGGAAGATATATAAAACCATGGTCAGACCTGCTGTCTTGTATGAGTCAGAATGTTAGGCCACAAAAGGGATGAATGAAAGGCAATTGCATGCAGCTGAGATGAGAATGTTTAGAGGGATGTGTAGTGTTAAACGATGGATAGAATAAGATATGAGTACATAAGAGGAAGTCAGATAGTGGCACCAATAACTGAAAAGTTGTGTGGGAATCGGTTGTCATGGTATGGTCACGTGATACGGAGGAATGGAGAAAATGTCGTGAGGAAAGTATTGAGTATGAATCTCGATGGCTTTAAGAGTATAGCTTGGCAAAAAAGAGTCTGTCGTGGTAACCATTGGAATTAAAATATTTTTTTGGTAGCAACACTGCTATGTTTTAGAGATGGGTCGTACTAGGTAAATTTTGTACTAGGTGCACCTAGTCCAAGTCCGTACAAATACTAGATCCAAATACCTATTCCACATAGTCCACCTAGTCCACGAAATACGCATACTTTATAGATGCTTGGTCTTTGCGTACCACCGATACGCGTAGATTCGTACGTCAGCAGTAATAAATTGTACCTTCATAATTTCCACAGGCTTAGGACTATCAACGTAAAATTAAAACATAATGGCCTTTGTCCGTAAAATGATCACAAGCGACACTTCTTTTTTTGGGAGCCATTTTTAAAACAAAACTTGAGAGGTGTCAAGGGACACCCGGATGGAACGAAGTTCCTTTCCAGGATTCATGATTGTTTTTTTTTATTATTTATTACTAGCTTTTGCCAGCGGCTTCGCCCGCGTGGAGGTCGGAAATTATCCCGCGGGAACATACTACCGGGATAAAAAGTAGCCTATGTCCTTTCTCAGGTTCTAAACTACTTGTGTACCAAATTTCATTTAAATCGGTTTAGTAGTTTTAGCAGGAAAGCGAGACAGACAGACAGACAGACAGAGTTACTTTCGCACTTATAATATTAGTGTGGATAGTGTGGATGTACTAGCTTTTGCCAGCGGCTTCGCCCGCGTGGAGGTCGGAAATTATCCCGCGGGAACATAGTACCGGGATAAAAAGTAGCCTATGTCCTTTCTCAGGCTCTAAACTATCTGTGTACCAAATTTCATTTAAATCGGTTCAGTAGTTTTAGCAGGAAAGCGAGACAGACAGACAGACAGACAGACCGACAGACAGAGTTACTTTCGCATTTATAATATTAGTGTGGAAGTGTGGATGTGGATTAGTGTGGAAGTGTGGATGTGGATTATGTACAAAAAACCTGTATACACTCAACAAAAGTATTATCTCTCTCTCTCTCTCCTCTCGCTCTCTCTCTTCTCTCTCTCTCTCTCTCTCCCTGTCTCTCCCTCTTCTTCTCTTTCCCTCTCTCTCTCTCTCTCTCCTACGTTCCAAAACAAAATAAATACAGTCGAATTGAGAAACCATCTCCTTTTTTTAAGTCGGTTAAAAAGTGTCATTACAACTTTTTCTCTTAATTCCGTCTAGCCCCCTTTCGTAACGCGCCATAAGGAACTTCGTTCCAATAAACAAATTAATTAATCTCACAATAAAAATAGATCTAAGTTCTTAATGATTTATCAAAATTTAGTTACAAAAACTGATCACTAAATAAGTCCGATAGTACGTGTTTGCGACGTCGAGTCAAGCGAGATCACATTCGCATGAGTCCGTATTTGAAACTAGACTGCATCATCATAGTCTTCATTATTATCGAGTATTGTCAAAGTACCTATTCTATAAAATACTCCTATTCCGGACTAGTATCGAGTCTCGAGACTAGTCCGACAGACAAGGATGGAAGAACTGCAGAATAGTGTAGTTAAAAAAGGACAGTATATATTTTAGCACAACACAGTGCGTGTCATGTTACTTTTATGCCATTGAATTAGGGTTCAAATTCAAGTGACTGACACACGAATGATTTTGTCAAACTTGAATGAGCTATGACTATGCTGCTATCTCGCTTCGCCGCGTAGTCGGTACTTCGATTCGCGCGGACCGCGGCGCGGGTGCTGTGTACTGCGTAAGCACAGTGAGACTAGGTGGATCTAGTATTTTAAAAGTTGGAATAGGTGCAACCTAGTCTCTTTACATACCTATTCCCTGTACCTATTCTAGTATATACGCCTCATCTCTACTATGTTTATCATCAACAAGTAGCTAATCTGTCATTGTGTTATGTTCCCAGTTGTATTTTACTTATTTCTAATTAACTATCAATTATTAATGCTTTTGAACATATAAAAAATGAATAAAACAATAAGGAGTAGTGGTGTGAGCTGTGATATACTAAGTTTTCGTAAGAAATTTGGCGGAATCTGAACCGGAACAAATTTTGTCTCCGATTGACAATGTTTACGAAAGAACTGCCGACACGACAGATATTTATCCAAGAAACTTATCTTTTATTCAATGCCAGTCATTGTTTTTCCTTTCTAATACTAAGTTTTATCGGTATTTTAGTTTCAAGCCATTTTATTGTTTTATTTACTAATAGATTATTGAGGTTATGTTTTCTAGTTTGATAAATCGCGTGTACGTTAACTCTTGATGTTTGATACTTGAAATTGAAAAATGTACCTACATGGAATTAATATGATTGTCTTTATGTTTTTTTCAAGGTAAATCTCACAGTACAATTAGAGAAATTGTTAATGAAGGTGAAAAAAATTAAGGATTTTTTCTCGTATACCTGGAGGAACACCAAAACAGTTGGCGGAAGAAAGAATTAGACGATTTTGATCTGTGTGCAATTAGACAAAAAGTTCAACACTATAACGAAACCAGCAAGTATTTTTTTTTTTTGTTAATCGCATACCACAGTAATAAAAGTATAATTTATATTTATTATTTTTCAGGTGCCTCTTCTACGTAATATATTACCTATAGTTTGAGGAGACACGTTGTAATGGGAGCCGTAAACGTGTAAGAAAGATTTTTACAATATTTAGATTTCATAAATAAGAAATGTAAAACTGACACATCAGTGTTAATGGAAAAAATCTATCATAGCACTGAAAAGGAATACAAGAATGATGTTGTGTCACGTTTTTCTTTTTAAATAAAATCTAAACTTTAGCGTGTTATTTCATTTTTATTGTCATGTGAATACTGATAATGTTATGTACCCCACATAGACATACCTGACACCTTCATTAGTCAACTGTTCAAGTTTATTCGATATTGGTGCCGATTCTGTTGTACACGAACTAAACTAACTAAACTATCTCTAAAATTCTTTACTTTTGGCTATAAGAATTGTAACGCTATTCTGCAAGAAAAAATCTCTAAATTTAAAAATTATTTTGACACGACTAAAATCGAATTTGACAATCGCGAATCAACGTGGTATTTGTTTTTCTTTTGGCTTCGCAATGTAGTACTTGAGTTGTGTGCGCTACGCAATGATTTTTTGAGAGACCAAGGCGCGCGCAAAGGGACAGCCTGGACGTGTTTTATATGGAATTTTTTCACTTTTTGTTTGAAAAAAAAAAAAAAAAAAATTACCCACGTGTTGTGATTAAAATGTGTGTAGGTTACAAAGGGGGTCGAAAATTTCATTATTTTTGCGATAGGACACGCCATTTTCGAGATATAAGCAAAAGAAAACGAAAAAAATACAGTGCTGTTTTTGCACATGAAGGTGAGGTGTTGGTGTGAATTTTAGTTCATGACCACTAGTTTTATTCCACATCTTTTTAATCGCGATTAAAAATAGTCAGATTTAGTTAAAATAAATTATTATAGTCAACATTTTTGGTGAAAACCGGCAAACTCAGAATAGCAAAATTGACATTTTCACTAAACTAATAACTCAGTGCAATCTTAGTGCTGTCAAACTAAAATATAGTTAATTTGTGTCACTTTAGTCTATTTCAGAATAGGAAATCGTCGTTTGACAGGAATAAACAAAATTTTAGTGATTTTTAGTTTAGTTTAGAGAATTTTGTAACAACAGAATCGGCACCAATTGCCTGTACCTTTCGAATGCGACATGTTATAGGTACTCTCTGACTTCCGATTAGTTTCCGACAGTAAGCAGCTGTAAGTCGCCTTCTTGTCGACTATAAACTGTCAGCATTAAAAGGACTCGTTCAGTATCATTCATGTCAAATTTGATACAGGCATACCAACCATCGAATGGTTGTGAATACCCTAGATGGTGGCCGCAAATGCGATTGCTGAACATTATGTCTTGTGTATCGGGTTCAATCAGCAATCCCTGAGTGTAATTTAATTAATTTTTAAACTGAATAAGTTTGCATTATGTTATTATGATGGCACTCTTAGATAAAAGGTTATTCTAGCGAAATAATGCGAAATCTACTAAATACAATGAAAGTAAAAGACTGTGTGCCTATCAAGTCTTGAAATCTTGACTGATGAGAATTTCCGGGATCTCGTGTTTGTGGATTAAAACAACAATTATCTTATCACTTTTAGTCCTAGTATACAGGGTGGCCATACCTGCTAAGCAGGCGCCCTCATTTTTTCCAGACTCTTTTTTGCCAAGCTGTACAGGGAGACCAAAGAAACGATGGATGCACTGTGTGAATTATGATATGGATAGAAAGGGGGTGACGTCTGAGATGACGACTAATAGAGAAGTGTGGAAGAAAAAGACATGTTGCGCCGACCACAAATAAACTGGGATAAGGGCAGGAGGGTGATGAAAAAATGATGAATAAAAATCGTTTCCCAGCAATCATTTTTGCTCAATGTTCGATGTACAGAATGAACAATAGAACTAAAACCGTTCTTCCTCATTAAACGATATTTAGTGGTTTAAATTGATTAGCATGACCTCCTGAAAACACCAATATTTTGGCTTGTTGGAAACTGGTTCACTGCAACGTGCTGTGGCAATCACTCTGGGCACTATGTAGAGTGTTATAAGTCGACTTTGTCACGTTACCGCATCACTGGCAGCCAGTGGCGTGCATTGCATGGCATACATATAGGTTTATAAGCAGACCAAAACTCGAAAAATCACCATAAGTATGTCAATTACATTTGAATGTGTGTCCCGAGATGATGTTACGTAAGAGGCGACTAAGGGAGTTACTAGATAATGGGCAACAGCGTTCTCTATGCATTTTAACACCATAATGCGATCGGCCTGCCAAGCGTGGCGATTATGGCAATCCCCTTCGCATTTGGTGAAGGCTTATGTCCAGCAGAGGACGTCTTTCCGCTGAAATGACGATGATGATGATATTTTTATCACACTCATATGTCAGGATTTAACTTAAGTGAAAATCTAACATAAGCAAAACTCGCGAAGTCTTTATTAAAGGCTTATTCAGACCGGCGCGACGCGACAGCGCGACGCGATTCTTGTAGAACAATTTCCAAGAAGTTCACATAAAAATTGTTCTACGAGTGTCGCGTCCCGCTGCCGCGTCGCGCCGGTTTGTAGGAGGCTTAATGCAAAAGCTGTCCTTCGTTGTTGTACACCAGGGGCGTTGCTATCGCCGTATCAGCCGTATCAATGATACGGGCCCCCCCAGGTACAGCCCTCCTCGAGCTTCGGCGTATTATACAGCATGTAAAAAAGTAAATTATAAAACAGCCCAAATACTTGTTGATGAGAGACCCGTAATGAACAAAAACATAATAAAAATGTACGTTTGTAATTTGCTTGTCTTACAAAGGCTTCAAGCTACAGGAGCAGGACAATTCTTAGTAAGCGTTTGCCTTAATTTAGTCAAATCACACAGAAAATGTAACCTAACTGAGTCAGGATGCCCTAAATTTCGAGCGCTCGCTCTTGGTTTCTCTTGACCATAATGGCATGATTTAACCTCCCTAGTCAGTACGCTCTTTTCTGTATTTTGTATAAAATAAACAATACTGGTTTTTTGAGGTTGGCCGAACAAATCATGATAAAGGGCTACTTCAGGACAAGCTACACCACTGTTCAACATAACCGAAAACATTCAAATAAAATGTAATCGTTTGTGTATATAAATGTAAATAGACAATTTTATTTAATTTCAATAGGGCAATAAAATTATTTCCTTAAATACCATAAATTGATCCCTAGACACGTTTGATGTGTGTAGGAAGAGAGTCGCATTGAGGGGGCACAACGTAAATCCTTGTTCCAAAAAGAATTACAGCTTTTGAAAGATGCTGCTTTTGCTTGTGTAAGATGCTCTTTTAAACGAGACATACCTTACGCTATGTTGAGTAATTAATATTTTTGGAACGAAATTATTTAATGCCACTCGTGCTCCCGTCCACGCTACTTTCTCTCTCTGTGTGTATCTTTCTATTATATAAGATAGAAAGAAACAGGAGAGAGAGAGAGGTTACATTACATCTGCTGAAAATGTTTGGACTTTTCATTATAGTTGTTGTTTTATTGGTTTTCGAGTGTGCTGCAGCCAATTGTCAGGTCAAAATGTAAATCCAAGATGGCTACTTGTTTATGAAAGCTATTATAAATGATAAATGATTTTATTTCTGTAAGTAGGTTTGTATAAACACTTTTACATGTCAATGATATTTTTTTAAACTAGATGAGTTCGGCGTTTCCTAACTGACTACTCTGAGAAGAAAGGCCGAAACAAACTCAGAGGTCACAGTCTCTTTTAAAGTCCAGACATAATCTTGTTCACATCATGTGAAGATCACGTAGATTGGTGACTGAAATGGTCTTTTGAAGAAAGAACCACACAGATTGAGTGGACCTGTCCAGTCAGTGCAAGCATTTGTCACTAATCGTTTAGCTCAACTCGGAACATAAGGAGCCCAACGCTTTGACGAACAGTACCAAAGAAAGGACATTTGGGTAGGCCACATAATTACTCAAACTGCCAGATCATGATTACTGAGAAAGAAAGAAAACAAAATTAAAAAAAGACCCACATAGTCTTCACATTCACAATAATTAAAACAATACGATACTTTACAAAGTAAATAAGTATTCATGTCATTGTATATACAAAAATTATCAATGTCAGTGTGTATATATAAAAAAAAGGAACGGATATAATTTTGTTGGTCAGATCATTTAATGACCATGTAGATCGGTGTCTGAAATGGTCTTTTGATGAAAGAACCACACAGATATTGAGTGGACCTGTCCAGTCAGTGCACGCATTTGTCGATAATCGTACAACTCAACTCGGAACTTAAGGAGCTCAACGATTCGACGAACAATACCAAAGAAAGGACATTTGGGTAGGCCGCACAAACTACTCAAACTGCCAGACCATAATCAAAAGTGAAACAATGACCCACATAGTTCTCAAATTCTCAATAATCAAAGTAATATTCATACAATTAATATTCATGTCATGTGAAATAATAAAAAAAAGATTAAGATATTATAGACTTTCAACTCTCTAGAGAGAGAAAAACATTCGATATACCTCTTGGCATGTACGCATCTTGTCCGGCCAAATTGAAGCCAATAATTTCCGCCCGGATTTTGCCAGCTTTTTGGCCCTCGGCTAAACATACGGCCTTTTTGACATTGGCGTTTCTTTTTATAATTCTGTCAAAAAAGAGATTACATTGAAAATATCCGGATGTATTTTAAAATGCCCTAATTTTCGAAATTCGAAATGGAGTTACCATTATCAACGTAATAAAATAACGTTAGAAAAATCTTTCTGCGGTCCATAAGTCAAGTAAAGATACTTAAAAACAGAACCAGCCAGGCTGAAGTGAGATTGGGGTTAATACTGGCCAGTTGGGCAACGACACCGTCAATCACGTGACGCCTGAGGATGGATCTCACCATCTAAGCCTTCTCAGCCACCGTTCGAAATCAAAATAGGCCGACAAAAAAATAAAACCTATTGAATCAATTATTTGTTATTGTTACTAGTATAACACCGATTCGTTGGTACTTTTTAGCCTTGCTTTACCTAATATAACAAAACATAAAAAACCTTTTCACTTCAGTAGTTCAAACATGTAGCAAAAAGATAATTATGCAGAACTAGCTTTTGCCAGCGGCTTCGCCCGCGTGGAGGTCGGAATATATCCCGCCGCGTGAACATACTACCGGGATAAAAAGTAGCCTATGTGTTAATCGAGGTTATTTTTTTTTAGCTCGAAAGCGCATTTTCATTCGACTTGCTTCAAATTTAACGTCACTGCTCGGCTCCTATGAGTCTTAGCGTTATGTTATATGGCCTATAACCTGCCCAGGAGTATGGACTGCAATCGTACCAAGTTTGGTTAAAATCCCTTCAGTAATTTTTGACCCATGCGTTCACATACAGACAGACAGACAGACAAAAAATTTACTGATTGCATTTTTGGCATCAGTATCGATCACCATTCATCCTCCAATATTAATTTTGAATATATTTTAAATGTACAGAATTGACCTCACTACAGTTTTATTATAAGTATAAATTAAGTTTCCTACCTGAGAAGTCTCGTGAGAAATAGGTATCTGAAAGCATACCATGTCTTCAATGAATGGAGACTTACAAAGGGCGCAAGCAGTTTTTCGGAGACGGTGTTGCTATCTTATTTTTTAGATTTATCACAGACGAGGCGATCATCTACAATGTGGAGTATTTACTCAATGTTGAAAGCTACTTTAAAAACAAAACATAACGTGCATATTGAATTATACGCTAGGTGTTAACGAAACGGATTTTCAGACCTGCATCCGCGAGTTAATAGTGAGTTCCTCCTGACCGACTGTCGGTCACGGCAGCCAAGCCAATATCAACGGAGATTGCCAATCTACGCAAGAAATGTTAGAAGTAGTAAAAAAGTTGTGTGTGCAAACACAGGTGCACTTCCTCCACCCTTATAGTCTGATCGGTGGGACGTGCTATCCGCAATTTAGTAGAAATTCTGACAAATCGCACTCAGCGCTACTCTTCAACATTAATTGTGCGCAACGCCAAAATGATGAATGGATCTATCTGCCAGCTTCGGTTCTACTACCTTACCTGTGGCCACAACTCATCAATTACAAACCATGTGTAAATTATCATTTTCTGGCATCGTTGACAAAATTAATTGTTTTCCAAGAAACGAGATCGTTGTTTTCAATTTGCTCGCAAGAAAATGGCTTGGCTATGGCATGGCTATGGAAAAGCTCAACTGTTACCAGCAGAACAGTCCTTGAATTGATGCAGCGACTTCCTACCTCTTTATAACAATTATGAGATGCTTTTTCCAGCGAGTCGTTTCTGATATTTCACAACAGGCACTAAAAAGTTTAAAATTAGGATAAAATTGAAAGAGTCTAGAAAAGGTATCAAATGACAGTAATGCTAATTCCAACTTTCCCTATAAAAAAATAATCTTCCTACTTCACGAACTCCAATCTACATTTGGAACAGGAATCAATTTATCATTCGAAAGGTCATGGCCGTGGATCGGATCTCCGAGAACCGTATAATTTCCCAAAAGGCATCATTCCAACTTGAAAAAATCTTAATTAGGTTGTAGTCGCATCGGCTTCTGTAGACTAAACTAGCTAGACCAAACTTATTTTATTTTGAGCTAATAATAATAGTTAGTTGGTCTCTAGAAGTCTGTTTAACCAAACTTCGAATTAATATCTAGAATCTAGGTCGTCCAACAAAATATTGGAATTTGACATCCAATTCATAGTAGCAGTAGCCAGCAGTTGTGGAGGTTATTCGAGGTCATTGTGAAACACAAATAAAACGTATTGTTAATAAGGTGTTTTAAATAGAGCCAATAATACTTACATATTATGCGAATCAATTTGCGTTGAACCTATGTTTTGGTGTATAATGTGATCATTGAAGAATATGATTAAGTAGATATATTAATGCTCAGGGGCTCTTGAACCCTACCTTAAGCTTAATTAATAACCTTCCATAACCTTAGAATGTAAGTAACATTCAGCAGATTAACAGTTATAATAACATGCAGATAATATTGGATTTCTCTAGGGATTTTCTCGCTAAATAAGTTGGCACTGCATATTAAATATCGGGTAGTATAGAAATTCTATCCGCGGGAAAAGTGCCAGATGAGACGAGAGTTGGGAATACTCAAACTACGTCACGCATAGCCCGAACTAACTTTTATAAACTCGCTTCTATACTGTGGCCACTAGAGTGGAAAGTACAACTTCTAATCGTGCTGAACACATTGGCGGTTCCCACGGACACGAATTAGACCTTATTGCGGGGAATTAGAAGCAGTTTTACAAATATTGTTATGAGAGAAAGCACTTTCCGGTTGTGTGTCGTGTTGGATGACGCAGACGACGGCGTGACACGCCGAGCACCGACCCACCAACGGTTGCCAGTACTTGCCAGTCGAGTGGAGTCCGCTCGTCTGCTAGGACTGGAACGTGACCTCTCTACACAACATACAGTTTTCCGCGAGTACTAAGTTACCGTGTGCCAAGTAGAAACAAAATAAATGACATTCAGATAGCGAACACGTAAGTTCAATAACGCAGTGTGTTACAAGGTAAGTCGTCTCAATTATTGTGTGATGTGCTGTTGTGGACTATTTTAACACAACTTAGATTATTAAGTTATTGAAACTACAGCACTTAGTTAAATAAAGTACATATCTATTGGAACTTAATTTCTGTTTTCCAATCGTAAAATGTTATAGTTTTACAAGAAGTGGCTTGCGACAACCGGTTAATTTAAAATAAGATTTGTTTTTTTTTTTAATTTCTGATGCTCTGATTTACTATACTTAATAAGTAGCTGATTATTTATAAATTTAAACTGTTTGGATGAGCCTAAAATGCGTACAGATATCGAGGTTTATTGAAAAGTTCCACAGAATGAGATCTTTTATTTGCAGTCGCTTGTTTTTATTAAATGCTTTTGTAACAATAAAACGTTAATCAATTATTATTCTTAGCAAGATGTCTCATACGGCATGCGTATTAAAAACAAACTAGCTAACTTTCACATACTTAACAAAAAAGTGTGCTGCATTGTTTATTGATTAACGATGCATGGTGCATCAATGAAGTTTCACATTTTAAAAATTCTGTTTTAAAAAGTGACAATAATGGAGACATTTAAATAATTCAGTATTGTTATTAACCTCCTTGTCTATGATACTGATGTTGTATTAAAGCCATTGGTTTATTTCTAAAAAAAAAACAATCCGGTTTACTAAGTGGCACGAATTACCGCAAGGAGAAGACTTGTCGCAAAAGAATTTAAGCAATATGCTAAGTTAAGACGGAAGACATGCGAAAATACCAGTAAACTAACTTAATACATATTCGTTTAACTTTAATTGTGCCAAGGTAATCGAGCCTTTAACTATGTGTAACTTATGACCTAGTGCTTGATATAGGTACAAACCCAACCTTCGGCAGGTTCAATTTAAGTTTAAGACTCAACAATGTAAGTAAACGGAGTAAATATTATAACATGGAAAACATTATCTTGAGATGGTACGTCCTTTTGAAAACGAAAGTTTTTTCTTTCATTTAGCGGGACTACGACAACAGGGTTAATGTGCCAATGGCAACAGCGGAACGAAAACTGACAAAACAGTTGTCATGAGCATGAGCCGAACAGAATTTTGATACCTACGTACTATCTTTATTACAGAGATAAAAAGGGCACGCCCCTACAAAATGAATCTAGGTAAACTTGGACCAACGTTGTAACCGTGCGTGGCAGAGCAATAGGCTTTCTTAATTACTGCTATACCACGACTGCAACATACTTACGCAGGTTCATGTACTTAGCTTATTAAGTTATTAAGCATGCCAAGATAATACTTGGGTTGCTTGAATGCTCTGCACGCTATCAGTATACTTAAAACAAAACCCACCATTTATCGAAGATCGGGTTTTAGGTAGGTTCTACACAGAAACTTTACAATTTCATTATAGCCTGATGAATCAGATCGATATAAACGGTGGTACAATAGACAGGCTGATTGGCCAGGATATTTTGAACAAAGAAACTAAATTAAAAACAAAAATGGTATCTAGTCACTCGTGAATTTCAAATTTACTTACATTTTTTTGCAATTTGGAGGTCATTGTCAGAATGTATATTGAAAAAAAATATAATTCGCGACCGTAACAAGTATTTATAAAAAGATAATCATTCAAATCTTCGATACAGTACATCCTATAACTTTATATAATCCCATTTAAATACTATTTCAAGCCCGTAACGGGAAATACAAAGATAGTTTTTTTTCTTTTCTGGGCGGAGCGGGTGGGCGTGTCAGACTTACTGACTAAAACCCACCCGTGTTCCTTCAGTTACCCATATGCCAAGGCCACGGTATCTCCATTGAACAATCTCGCGACCCTGGTAGGGCAACAAAGATAGTATTGAATCTCGATATAGAAAAGGCAAAGTAAGTATAGACAATAACAATAAAAAGCTTACCAGTCTGAGGTATCGTGTTACTCAGTAATTGAGTTGTGGATTTAAGATAGGCAGTCGCTCCATGTTGGGAAAAGGCTATGACGAAAAATGAAAAGTTTAGACACGCTTCTGTACTACCTTTTTTTTGTGGGTGAGAAATCATCAAATGACGTCTCCCGATCTTGGGCGGAGCGGGAGGGCGTGTCACACTTTTACTGACTAAAACCCACCCGTGTTCCTTCAGTTGCCCATGTGCCAGGGTCACGGTGTCTCTTCTGTACTACCTTACAATCCAACAACAAACAGTGGAAAAATTTGCTTTTTGACACACAGTAAGTGAGTAATAATAAATGTGTAGTCGTATTTACCTATACATCAGGGTACGGATATAAATTGTAAACTATGCATAATCATACAATTTATACAATTTCATTCAATTTCTCAATTGCCAGTTTAATCATTGGTTGATTAAGTTATAAATACACTGCGATTTCTCTAGTAGCCCGTACTTTTCGTGCTTGTTGGAAGATTTAATAATAAAAAAAAAACATTCATTGTTACTTGCCGAAGAGATTGTTACTTTTACTAGTTTTATAAGAGGCGTATAGACACAGTATGATTTAATTTTTTGACATTCAGATGACATAATTAGATGTGTACTCGAATGGATGAGAGGACAGAGGCAATTTTTGCCGTCTTTGTGCGAAATGCCATCCATATGGCATTAAAATATGGAACTAAGAGGTATAAATAGGTCCGTACTACAAAAGTATTGAATATGGAGATCACTCTTCCTACGTGATGAAACCTGAAAAGTTGAATAACTACTTGATATTATGGCGATGCGATGTCAATCATGATCACGGATCACCTACTCCACAGGAGGGTCAATAGCGTGCGGACATGACAGCGGCATGACATGACTAATACAAAATACCCAGTAACACAAGTCACGCGTTGAGTAAATAAATAAAAGAAAGTTGTCAAATACCAAGCGACGCAACGCTTGTAAGTTGTAACGTTTGCAGATACTTTGCAGTACTTAGTCACAGAACTCACAGAAATGTAAAGGTATTGAAGTAACACTTAACATAACATCACGCATATACTCCCCTACGATTTATGCAGAGGTGTACTTATAGTACTTACACCCATATTTCGCGAGTTATGTTTAAATTAAGTTTAAGCGAGCCTATTGCCATCAATCGGGCACAAGTACATAATCTACACTTTAATTACTACATAAATAAATTTATTTAAGTTTATGTTTTCTGACTTTTTATGCATTTACTTTATTTTTAAGGATTCCGCTTACTGGCCGAATGTGTGCTAACAGGACCCTATTAGGTACCTACCTAGGCTACACATGGTGAAGCTATATTGCCTCACAATGTCATTACTTATGAAGTTATGGCCTTATGGCAGTCTGTCGCGTAATTATTAGAGTACCTAAGTATTTCATTACATGATGATTACATTCATTTGATTGAACACTTTATTTTTTAAATATTCAAGACCATGTTTACGATTATATCATTTATTTAATACACTTTGAATTGTCTTCCTCGAACCTATACCTAACCGTTATAATAATAGACCGCAACTAGTAGTTAGCAGCCTAGGGCGGGCGCTGCGTCACAGGGCGGGCGGCAAGTTTTACAGGGAAAATAGAGCAGTGACCCAAGATGTTTTAACTAGGCCGGACTTTATATTATACTAGCTTTTGCCTGGGCTTCGCCCACGTATTATACATACAAAACCTTCCTCTTGAATCACTATGTTGTCTATTGATGCAAACAGTATTCAAGTCCGTTGCGAAGTAAGTACATACAAACGCGGGAAGCGACTTTTTTTATACTATGTAAAGAATTTGCACAGTTTAAAACTCAATTATTTCTTTTTTTTTATTAGTCGTAGGACTTATAGGGCGGACTGGTGTTAGTTAATTTTCAGTTTTATGAATCAACTAGCTTTTGCCCGCGGCTTCGCCCGCGTGGTTGTCGGAAATTATCGCAAGAGGACGTACTACCGCGGTAAGAATGTATTAATCCTTGTTATACATACATAAAATTACGCCTGTTTCCCATGGGGGTAGGCAGAAACTACGGAACGCCACCTGCTACGATCCTTACATATCATGTGTGTTTGATGTACTTAAAATAAAACTAATAGTATTCAGAGTAAGA
This sequence comes from Aporophyla lueneburgensis, assembly GCA_932294355.1. NCBI lineage: Eukaryota > Metazoa > Arthropoda > Insecta > Lepidoptera > Noctuidae > Aporophyla > Aporophyla lueneburgensis. Next base: position 11,550,070 of record OW028744.1, read on the forward strand.
AGACTGCGACATAGGGTTGGATTGAATTGAATATAAGTCTTACTGGTTTTTCTTAATGCTCCTATTCTACCTATACAAACACTCAATTATTTACCAGACACCAAATTAAACATAGTTATAAGAATAGTACTTTGGCCAGTGGCTTCGCCCGTACAGCTGTCGGAAAATATCTCCCGGGAACGTATATGGTAAGTATCCAGGATAACCAAAAAACCAAATCCATCCAAAAATCTAAACATCTGAGCCATATTTCGCGGTCTCTTACTTGGAATAATACAATTGGGTTTATTTTGAGTACTTCGAACACACATGATATTCGCATTTACTATGAAGCCAAAGTAATATGAATTACAATATTACAATCCTACTAATCCTGCAGTACCCGACCGCTACCAAGCGAGATGGCCGGACGTGGGACGGCCCGCTAGCCGCTCTGCGGCAATTTTATTATAATCTCTGATATCTTCTAAAATATTCATTTTAATGATATGCTGTAAAGGGAAATTTTGATGTACAGACGCCACCAGGTCAAGCTACCCGAAACTGTCAATTTTTCCCAATGAACCTTGAACCTAATGCTCTAGAAATAAAGTCGAAAATCTATCAAAGAAATCTGACAGATTGTAGTAGCTTGATGTGTTGGCGTCTGTACATGAAATGCACAATTTATTTAAGGTACTTAATTGGATAAGGATTAATGCTGTATTGCTTAAAATCGCATTCATAAATAAGCCATTATTTCTCGTAAAAAGTAAAGGATAAAAATGGTTATTGTGGGTTATCCCTAAGAGTTAGACATATACCATCGCGGACTTTTTTGTAGAACTTTTTAAGGTGTACAATACTGTAGTACATTATTTTGATCTAATTCGTAGAGTTCAGCCAGCGTTCGCAATGTAAGCGCAAAAAAATGAGTTTATTTATGACATCACATTAGAAACCTCTAAAATTATCAGCGTTTCTTTACTATATTATACATGTTATATACATATAAACCTTCCTGTTGAATCACTCTATCTATTAAAAAAACCCGCAACAAAATCCGTTGCGCATTTTTAAAGATATAAGCATACATAGGGACAGACAGACAGCGAAGTGACTTTATTTTATAATATGTAATGATAATGATAATGATGATAATGATGATGATGATGATGATAATGATGATTATCTATCAATCAAAAGTTTGTTTGTAGGTAGGTACCAAGATTTAATAGTATGTACCTAGGTGGAATATTGTTTCACATTTATCGCAAAATAGGTACTTTAAGAACTTTAAAATTAATTTAGCAGTCAAGGACAATTCAAAGATTACTAGCAAAAATGTTGATCGAGTACTACATACCTAAGTAAATCAAACGATGGTTGCTTGGTGCTTCCTGAGTATAAGATCGGTCCACTGACCCAGTGACCTTGAACCAGCGACCGGTTACGCCGCATAACTGGTGCGCTCGCCCAAACATTACTATAATAATATTCAAAAGAAAGCTCCACACACCTACTGACGACCCATCACAACACTACACTGTGAACAATACAGTTCATGAATTAAATCGTCAAGCAAAGCCCGAACCGTTTGATTTCGACCGACACGTGCCTAAAATTGATACAGTAATAAATGGGGACATAACTTTAAGTACAAAAGTTCGTATTTATTATTTTAACGTAGATTAGAGCTTAACGTAATAATTTGGTAAAACATTTGCATGCGATTGTACATCTTTACATCTAATAGACCAAGAGCAAGGTCTAATGTTTTCAAAGAAGTTACTTAAATAAACTTTCTCATTGATAACCTGCGTCGAGTACCTAGTTGTAATAGGTAACAAGTACAACAACAACCTTCTAGCACCTTATAGGACATAAGTTTTCTCTATAAAATACAAAATGATTGGAGAACTTGCCCGTAGAGCGCTTAATCAACGTTCACTTTTCACCATAATTAAAATTATGATTGCCATGAATGACACCAGCAGGCTAAAATAGTCCATGTTTACTAATTAGGTAAATAAATTAATAACTACCGACCTACAATCGTTTTAAAAAATCGGAGGTGTTCGTTATTTAATCAGTGTGTGAGCTACCAAACCAGTACAAGGAAAATCAATTACGTTATCTATCTAGAATACTTTATTGTTTTGCAGATGGCTGGCAGCGCGAAAGCGAGTTTAGCTCGCATTTTCCTTTTGCTGACCTTTCTGGGGGCGACGCGTGCGCAGTCACACACTTATCCCACTTACAATCCAGGTACAGTGCGCATACATCAAGGAAAACATATTCAATATTGTTTTTTTAAACCATGCAGTTTATTGCAAGACATCTAAAACAAATATGTTAAACATAATGGCAAAATTATATAGGTGTACAGTCATTTTGATTATGCAACACACTCATCTTGTTGACTGTATCTCTATGCATATGTATGAAATCAATCAACGCAGTGAGTCTGGACTTATCTCAGCGTTGGATTATTGATTGGTGCTGATTCAATTCGATTGCGTTTTCGAAAAATACCAAACCAAAAGGTATAAACCAGCTAGCACGAGGACACTGGTTTTAATCTTATTTCTTTCGAAGATGTCATATACAAATATGGGGATTTTCCAACAAAGTTTTTTTCATGTTATTTATCTCTTTTAAAATCACCGGTTATCAGCTTCCTAATTTAAGTTATTGCATCATATTATACAGATGAGGTATCTACGAACTTAGGCGAAATCGAATCCAGGGAGAACAGCCCGGATCTGGAGTTCCGGTACCACGACCATGATCAAATGACTAGATACTTGCGATCTGTGTCTGCGAAGTACCCAGCTTTGACTGCACTCTACTCCGTCGGGAAATCTGTGCAAGGTAAGCACCTAGGTTATCAAAAATGGCCCGTTTTACCTTCAGATTAATTATGATCAGGCCAAAATACGAACGGTGGATCTTAACATCGACCCCCTACGGCGCCTGTCGGAACGATTCGAATCTATGAAACGAAGTAGTCCGATCGTTTCATGTAAATTATGTAGGTACATACACACCCGGTTAGACCAATCTGGCGAAGATTCATCTGTTCAGACTGATTTTTAACCGACTTCAAAAAAAGGAGTAGGTTATCAATTCGACTGTATTTTTTTTTATGTTTGTTACCTCATTACTTTTGACTGGGTGAACCGATTGATGATTCTTTTTTTATTTGAAAGCTGGTGCTTTCCGAATGGTCTCATTTTAATTTGGTTCTATTTGGACAATGGGGTCCATGTGAAAACCATATAAGTCTTAAATTTTCATTACGTATTTGCGCGACAAATGAACGAATAACGCGATTAGATTAGTGCGGAGTATCTACCACAACTAAAAAGTCAAAAAATAAAAAAAAAATACAAAAAAAACAACCGACTTCCTTAAAAAAAAACACTACAAATTTTTTTGACTTTGTAGTGTTATTTTTAAGAAAGTCGGTTGTTTTTTTTTTTTGTAAAAGTTTTTCTGTGTGACCGTGTATCTGGGCATTTTCATTTTAAATGACACATCGCTGTTTTTGAGCTGTCCTTGCAAATGCACATTTTTTATAAATATTTAAATATTGATTTCGGTTATAAATTTAACTTATATTGAAAATATATGAAACAGATTACCTGTTTTTGATGTTTACAACAAAATAGAATAATGTTATTTTAGTTAAAATCACATTTTTAATCATGCTAATCTCCAGTTTCATACTGTCCCTTTTTTTGTTGGTCATCTATGGATTAAGTTTTTAGTAAATTTTTATATGGTGGATTGTGTGGCGATGAGTTAATTTCCTTAAGAAAAGCTGGTTCTTTATTTTATCATTAATAGTGAATCGGTTTTCATTGTTGTTTATTTATAATTATTTTGTATAATTTGTCCCTCAATTTTTTGCATTCCGGACATGTCTGGTTTTGTAACTAACATATTCGTTAAAATTTCTACCAAAGTGTGGTAAATTTTATTAGTCTTGCAACCTTAGGCATGAGACTATACTAGAGAATCAGCCATTTTGAAACCAGTGTCAAAAAAACGTTTATTCGGATGGACGTGTTCACTCGTGTTCGAAATTTACCATCGGTGTTCTTCTGGTAAGTAACGTCATTTTATGTATTTTAACGGCTTAATCTAAGTGTACATTTATGTTCAAAGCATGCCTTAGAATGTATTCTGTGGGAAAAACACACGGTATGCAAGGATTTTTCGTGTTATATTCCATTAATTTTAAATTAATTTCGAAGCGGCAGCATTTTTGTAACGTCTGTTTCGTAACGTTACAATAGTACGGACTAAAATGTTACAAAACAGACAAGTAAAGGTTAGGTCACAAAGGCGAATTAATTATTGACCGACCGCGGTGGCGCCTAAAAGGAGGGTAATGTTTTAGTTGCTTTGTAGGTCAGTCTTCATGTTTCCTCCAACATGATAAACGAGTAAACCGATTTCAAGAAATAAGATTTCCTTTAATTCTTATTTATGGAGCATTAACAATAGCTAGACAACGTTGTTAAAAAAAGCCGTTGTAAACTGTAGGTATTTATAAAATGTCTATGGTTGTGACTTTCTTAACACGTTGAGTGCCGATCACGCGATATCGCGTGATTCGTCGGCTCTGCATAATATGGCCGATTACGTGATATCGCGTGCTTGCTACTAACAATTTTGTATGCGCTCTAAATCTGTGGCCATATGGGATTAATCATCAATCTGTGTTTGGCACTCCACGTGTTAAACACTGTGGACCGTTTTCGCTTATTGAAAGATTCCTGGAAAAGCAGTTATTGATAAGTAAATACGTGTGAGAGTTAAACTCAAAATTTACTGGTTTCGCTTTTTCAGTTTTTAGATCACAATGGCTTTAACATCAGCTGAAAGAGTAAGAAGATATAGAGAGAAATTAAAACAAAATCCAGAAACAGCGGAAGAAATCCGGAAAAGAAATTTAGAGCGCATTAAATCAAAGAAAAAAAAAGTTTCTCAGATGACTGAAGAAGAAAAAAATGCGCATCGTAAAATTTGGAGGGAAGAGAAAAGAAAACAACGTGCTTTAAAATCTAAAAGTGAAAATGTGATTCCCGGAGCTTCAGCTTCTGGTAGCCCTATTAAATCAAAAGCTAAAACTTCACCTTCAATATGTAAAAAGCTAACAACTACAATGAGTAACCATCTACATTACATTCAAAGAAAATGCAAAATTATAGGACGTCAATATAAAGTAGCATTGAAAAAAATTTCAACACTTACCAAAGACCAAGAAAGACTTAAAAAACAATACTACCGATTAAAAAAATTCACTTCAGGAATAATAAATAATCAACAAAACCTAATTAATAAACAAAAAGCCAGGGAAGAGGTATTGGAAGCAACATTGCGGCGGACTTATGCAGAATGTGAAAAACGTATTGAAAAACAGGTCTTGAAGCGGTTAGTTAGGAACTCCCAGCCTGGAAAAAAGACATATGTAGCAAAATTAATGGGACTCAGTAGTATACAGCGTGATCAGCAGAAGAAAAGTAGACGAACATGTTGCAAAGAAATTGAAAAATTTTGGTTGAGAGATGATGTCACCAGACCAACAGCGGGGAAAAAAGAATGTAGGTCTTTCGGAAAAAAAAAGGAACAAATAAGGTATACGGTTGATACGTTAGCAAATTTATATAACAAATATAAAAAAGAGGGTGGACAATTTGGTATGACAACTTTATGGAAATACAAGCCATTTTATGTTCTTTCTCCGCAATTGAATTCTAGAAACACGTGTTTATGTATAAAACATGCAAATATTGCATTCAAATTTAAGGCTCTAAAATTATATGGACAGTTGACACAAAAATCTTATAAAGATGTTTTGAACGAATTAACTTGTGACCTTTTATCATATTCCTGCGCATCAAATGTATGTAATCAGTGTAAACATCACAAAGTCCAGTACAATTCCGATGACAATAAGTTCAAAAAAGTTACTTGGTGGCAGTGGGAACGAGTTGACCATGAGTATGTAAAGAATTACGGAAATGAAACCAAAACTGTAAAGACCAAAAAGACAGTAAAATCCTTAAAAACGACTTCTATTGCCGAGTTGAAACACGCTTTTAATAAAGACATAATCACATTTAAGAAACATATGTTCATCCTAAGACACCAGCAAGAGCAATATCAAAAAATTATAAATAATTTGAATGAATACGAAGCAGTGATAATATGTGACTTCAGCGAAAACTATGATTGCAAGATGAGGGAAGAAGTGCAAGCCCTTCATTTTGGATCGTCTAAAAATCAGGTAACTTTGCATACTGGAGCAATTTTTTGGAAAACCTGCATGCAATCGTTTTGTACCATTTCAGAAAACAATGGCCATAAGCCAGAAAACATATGGACTCATTTAACTCCTATTTTAAATGAAATAAAGGTAAGAACTCCTGACGTTAAGATTCTCCATTTTTTCTCCGATGGTCCAACCTCGCAGTACAGGCAAAAAGGAAACTTTTGTTTGCTCAGTATCATACCAAAAGAAATGGGGTTTGAATATTGCACGTGGTCATTTTCGGAGAGTGGTCACGGCAAAAGTATTGCAGACGGGATTGGCGGATCTGTCAAGCGTACTTTAGATAAGCATGTTTCTTATGGTGCTGATGCAACGAATGCATTGCAAATTTATTATCTTCTGCCAGAATGTATGAAAACTGTAAAAATATATTTAGTAGATGACTTGAAAGTTAATGAATATGCAAAGAAACTACATAACCTAAGGACATTGAGTGGTACGCTCAAATTGCATCAAGTAATTACATTAAGAGATGACAGAACAAACATAAAGTTTAGGGATCTTAGTTGCTACTGTGGTGATGCTAATAAAGGATCATGTTTGTGTTATTCACCACAAACCCATATGCTAACTAATAGTTATTCTCATGATGTCAACGACATTCTTACTGCTCGTACAAAACGAGAATTAAAATCACAAAATCTACTGGTAACGTCAAACACGCTTCACTTGTCAGATTCAGTAGTTGATGAAAATGATGATGTAAAAGTTGGTGAGGCAACAGTTCAACAAGAATCAATAATCGTTGAAGATCTGGCAATACAAAACTATGATGACGAAAGAAATTCATTGATCTTATCTCCCAAATTAATGGATTGTGACTTAGTAAATGATTTGAATTTAATTTCGATGCAGTCTGATATTTTTGGGAGTCAGATTCCCACTCTGGAATTCATAGATTTGACACAATCCAATGAAGAAATAACAACTTCACATTACCGTCTACCAATTTTGCAATCTTCTAATGACCTCTTCTTGCCCTATACTACACCTCAAAATAAATCTCCATCGAAAATAAAACACGAAGATTACAAAATAAAAAAAAATAATGAGGATGGTATTTCAAATAAGGAGAATTTAAATGTGGAGACTCTGGACCCAGACAAGCATTCATTTATGCATGCTCCAATAAAAAGAAAATATAATTTACAACAAGTCCAAATTAAAGAAAAAATAGCAAAGCAAACAAATTGCAATATGTGTCACAAAGACATTGAAAAAACGACCATGTGTATTGTATGCAAATTTAGATATTGTTTCTCTTGTGTTGGAAATCCATGTCAAAGAGATTTCATTTGTGATTTTTGTTTAACAGGTGATAATTCAGATTGAAATGACTGAATTATTTTAGAATTTTATTAGTATTTTGTCAAACTTTTCATCTTCGTGATTGTAACCCTAATACTCGTAGGTACTATTAGGCACGAGTATTAGTGTAAGCTTATTAAATAGGTTTTTTACTAAATAGATTTTTTTATAACCGGGATAAATTTACGGGCGCTAATGTCACTTTGTAAAATAGTGATGCAAAATAAAAAGGTAAACGGTTTTGTAGTCATAATTTATTTTATCTGATAACAAGGGTCTCTACAATTAACTAACTATTATTTTCATGTGTTCATTTACGTAATTATTTTGCAAAATGACGTTAGAACCGATGAATTTTCACGGATTAATTACATTTTCAAGCATAAATATTTTTAGAAATAGGTTTTATTTTAAAAGAGTTTATCCAGAGTTTGTTAAGTGTTGATATATTTAACAATTATAAAATTTTAAGTTTTGTATTAAAATTGTAGGACTAATACTCACTTTTATTTTAATAAGCTATTCGATGATTATTAATTGTTAATTTATTCAATGCTTAAGGTTCTTAAAATTACTAATGGTTTTTGCAAATTGCAGCAATGTTTTCCGTCGAATATTAGTTAGATGTGATTTGCGATTTATACTACAAATACGACATAAAACAGAACTGGACTTTGCAAAAACGATATAAAAATTTAATTTCAATGGCTAACTTAAAGCTGGACCGTTAAATTTAACTAAAATAAATAATTGATATTTAATATGTTAACTTAATAATAATTTTTCTATTAAACAATTGTTCCTAATAACAAATAAGTTTTCTATTAAGTAATTTTACTTAAATGTTAAGAAAGATACCAAAATTTTATACCAATTACTAGTAGTAAAATAATTCATTTATTCAGATAAGAATTTAAGTTGATTTAATAGTTTTCTATTACCTAAATACAAAAATTGTTCCTATTATAATTCTCTCTACCTTAAGTTTTCCAAAGATTATTATTGGTTTATTGAAATATTAAACAAAATTTTATGCATAAAAGCGTTTTTAATTGTCCCTTTTTATATTTTTTGCTATACTGAGAACTATACCTTATAATTTCTGTTTTGTAACATCTTTTGTCTATTTGTAACTGTCCCTATTTTTTTCCGTAATATTTACGTTTTTTTCTCAAAAATCCTCATCTATATTAAATATATTTTTGTTACAATGGTAAAAACAAATTAAAATCTTTTTGTAACAATATAAATCAATATGGCATCTAAAAAACTAAAAATGTGACGTTAAAAATAAAACTTTGTTTTGCACAAAATGTTACAAAACCGAATGAAATGTTATGATGGTTATTTCAAATTGAATAATTTATTACATATTTATGGTTATTTTGTAACTGTTTGCTCCAAAGTTAACAATCATTAATTTATTCAATTTAATTAATGGTTTATTAAAAATTTTTGTCAATTAGATTTTTGTTACAAATCAGACAGTTTTCGACCACCCTACTCACAAAAATATCAATTTATACGAAAAATATAAAGTTATTAGGTAAACTTTTCTAAAAAATATAAAATTTATTAAATTTTAAATTGATTTAAATATTTTCTGCAACCTTAATTAATAAAATTTTAAATTCTACCGAAATAATAATACGTGTCATTTAAAATGAAAATGCCCATCTATGAGTTATCAATTTATCATTATCACTGACCCTTCCCAAAATGTTTAACATTTTGATAAACCGACCTTTCTCGACCCAAATAAAGAGACGTTCTTCCCCCAGGCCGAGATCTATGGGTGATGGTGGTATCAGCGTCGCCGTACGAGCATATGATCGGCAAGCCCGACGTGAAGTACGTCGGCAACATTCACGGAAACGAAGCCGTCGGTCGCGAGCTACTTCTGCACCTCATTCAAGTTAGTTGCCACAACCGGTGCTTAGCTGCAATGAGCACTTCCTCGTCATAATCAGCGACTACCTGTTTACATAGATCGTTGGCTACGTTGTACTGGAGAAATTTTTAGATTCTTGTTCGTCTAATGTCGTTTACTAGTAAGATAACTGGAGTTACATTGTCTATAGTTTGTTCTGGTTGTAACGTATTAATAAAAACTCTAAATTAAGATTTCTCGGGAACTTTTGACCCTACTAAAACAGAGAACAAAAATTATGTTTCAATTTGAAGTCTTAATGTTTTCAAACGCATAGTTTACTATTGAGAGATGTCCTCGTCAGGGCAGCTTTAATCTGAACTTATTACCCATAAACCCACCCTTTTCAATATTTCCAGCACCTCGTGACGTCATATGATACCGATCCCTACATAAAATGGTTGCTGGACAACACTAGGATTCATTTAATGCCCTCTATGAACCCAGACGGTTTCGCCATCTCGAAGGAAGGACAGTGTGACAACACATATGGCAGGTATGGGATATCTAGACAATATATTGTTTGTAATAGGTATTATAACATTGTTTGTAACGTCATTGCTAAACCATAATAATAGTCATTATACCGTTATAGGAAAAAGCGACAACTATACTAACTTAACAATAAATTGAGCGAATAACCCACATATTCACTATAGCATGACCAGCAAGGATGGTTCAATGGAATTGAAAATGAGTAATAATATCTCACTGGAATTTCGTATAAAGTTGTTACGGAGAGCGGTAACTTTTTGAAGAGCGCACAATTATAAATGTTCAATGCCGTATTACCACATTCGTCTTTGGTCGATGTTCAATACATTTTGGTGATGGAACAATTAAAATAAATTGTACAAGTCGCACTTATTAATTCGCAGGCACAACGCTCGCCGTTACGACCTGAACAGGAACTTCCCGGACTTCTTCAAGGCTAACACGAAACAGCCGCAGCCAGAAACAGAAGCCATCAAGGAATGGATCAGCAAGATTCAATTCGTGCTGTCCGGTTCACTGCACGGCGGCGCTCTCGTGGCATCGTACCCTTTCGACAACACGCCCAGTGCCAGTAACTGTCAAAAACACTTTTATTGTTCTCTAACCATGTTCAATGGTCAGTTTGGTCACGCGCTTCCGGTTACATGTCATACTAATCGCCCATAGCCGCAACTACCGGAATTCGCTCATTGCACTTACCAATTATGATTGAGTTTCATGGGCATTTTATGTTAATTTTCCTCATGCATGCTTTTTAGTACTTTCTCATTACTTCTCCGTATCTATGGCTCTATAAAGTCAATATTTAGGGCATTTGGACGTAACATAAATAGGTAACAAGAGGAAAAACATAATATAAATGTTTAAAAAGAGGAATTTATTATACTTCTGTGATAGACAGCATTAAAAGAAATGTTTCTTTTGTTTTCACGCAAATCAGGAATATGCAGATCATCAGTTCTGTGTTCCGGTGAGGTATCACGTTAATTTTACCTTCTACCATTAATATCAATAAAATTAATAATATTTGTTTTCGTCCTACATGTGGCCTGAACGCAGTGTTCCAGAGCTATGCACACTCGCCGTCTATCGCGCCCGATGACGACGTGTTCCGTCACCTGTCCCTGGTGTACTCCAACAACCACGCCAAGATGTCGCGCGGCGTATCCTGCAAGTCAGGCTCACCCAGGTTCGAGAAAGGCATCACTAATGGCGCGGCTTGGTATCCTCTCACAGGTAATAACCACATAAAATAGAGCAATGGTGGCATTAAATTAATTGGCTTGCATTGACGTCAAAGATGTTAGTCATGTAATACGTCAAACACACAGTGTGATGCATGCTGATACCTACTGTTCCTACTCAAACGCAATGATGTCCAATTCCAGGCGGTATGCAAGACTACAACTACCTGTGGCATGGATGTATGGAGATAACATTAGAGATCTCTTGCTGCAAGTATCCCCCTGCGCATGAACTAGCCAAGTATTGGCAAGACAACAAACAGGTAACTAATTCATTCGATATTTCATAGATTAATGATGATGGATATCTAACATTCGGCTTATTCAATTCCGTCTATAAGTAATGGTATGGCACTTAGTACTGGTTAAATCCAGTGTTAACTTGAGAATCGCACTGAGAACAATCCCTGACGAGAAAAAAAGATTTGTATCTTTTATAGGATTATATGCAAGTTATGCAACCAAATGATCAATTACGATTGAGATAATTAGAGAATGCACGTAATCCGTCCGTAGGTGTGTAAAAAAACTGCCAGCAGTTATTATATTACTTCAATTTTTATTTTAAAATGACGTACCTTTATGAAACTTATATGCAGGTTCTAAAAACTCACTTTTCAAGACAAACATTATTTTAAATTATTTAAACTGAACGGTAAACAAATGCTGCTACAAGAAACAGAAGCACCGATGGAGCTGTAGAAGCAGCGGAGTTCCAAGGCTCACCAGGAGATCGGATTCCAATCACACCGCAAGCGACTCGTGGGCCCGCGTTACCGGTTAGCAAGGAACTCTCATCTCCTCCCTGACCCAGGTCATCTGTTTGCCCGTGGAGAACCAGAGTACGCCCCAAGATATTGTTACGGCCTCGAAGTGAAATTACGTTGTCCACAAAGTCTACAACAGCGAGCGCAACGCCATTTCCTACGAACACAACATTTCCGAGGTCACCAACATGACGCACTGGGTGATCCCTGCCGCCGTGAGTGTTGCCATCAGGGTTGAAATGCGTGCCTGACGCATCGCAAGAACTCGTGTCGCCAAATTCGTGCACATGGAACCCGTAGGAGCCAGCACTTAAACCAGATATGTTTCCAGTGACTTGAAGCCCATCTGTTGTCTCAGTGAATACGATACTCCCGGTCACATTCTGCGATACCAGTTGTGCTACAGCAGATCTAGTTTCACCATTAACATAGGCGACGGAAAAAATTCCGATGAAATATAAGAAACGGAAAAACATTGTGAGGTAAAAACAAACGTGTATTCCAATATGTAAACAAAAGAGCTTTGGTTGATTTCAGACAAAACGTAATCTTAAAAGTGATGCGTTTATCAATCTAAAATACTGATAAAGATAAGATACAATCAGGTACTATGAAAACAGAGTACATTCCGCACAATCTTGCCATGGCATATGTATTCAGAATTTGAAAATATTATGACGATGGAGGAATGGCGACTAATTTTTAATCGTACGACCACCTTTGCTAGTGCTTTCGCGACAAAGAAAGCAAAGTAAGCGATTAAGGTAAACGCTAGGGACTTGCTAAAAACCAAAAATTTAAGGGTCTGTGGAGAGTTAAAATTGTGCGTGGCTGAAGGTTTTTGCAGCCATATTATTACTAATGACGGATACAAATTGGTGAAACGTAACATGAAATGTAACATACTTTACGGACAAATGCATGCACTGTCGTATGTGGTTCTTGCCACAAAATACTATTCCAGATACCAATCTACATGGTCTTCACGTGATCTGACCAAGATTATGCCTGGGCTTTAGACTGACATCTCTGAGTTTGTTTCGGCCTTTATTCTTGGAGGACCCAGGTAGGAAACGCTGACCTCATGTAGTTTTTAGAATACGATTGACGTGTAAAAGTGTTTCAAAAAACCCTTCTTACAGAAATAAAATTAATTGTCATCATCATCATCATCATTTCAGCCGAAAGACGTCCACTACTGGACATAGACCTACCCCATGTTCCACCACTTCGACCGTATTTGTGCTTCCCGCATCCAGCGGATTCCTGCAGCCTTCACAAGGCCATCGGTCCACCTTGTGGGAGGCCTTCCAACTCGCACGTCTTCCGGAACGCGGTCGCCACTCCAGAATCTTTCGGCCCCATCGGCCATCTGTTTTGCGAGCAAGGTGCCCTGCCCACTGCCACTTCAGTTTAGCAATGCTTCCGGATATGTCGGTTTCCTTGGTTCTCCTACGGATCTCTTCATTTCTGATTCGATCGCGTAGGGAAACTCCAAGCGGGCTATGCTTTCTCCGTCGAATCGTCTCGTTCGAATCGTCGTCTCTCCATCAATTAATTACATTAGTATACAAAAAAAAAATTATTTGTCCATGACATGAAACATGTATTATATAAGTAGGCTATGGATGGTAATTAAAAAACATATTTTTTTTATTTTTCCTAGCACGTCACAATTCTGAGATATAGAGGTTATTGTTTTTTACCTACCCGCAATTGTATCAATACGTTTATCATTCTATTTTGTAAACAACTGTATGATTCAATATTTATATAAAAATGCCATCTAGAGTGTGTAGACTACATCCAAATCGATTTTGTTATGTTTGTGGGAAAATTGTGCCGTTAAATCTTTGCAAGAAGCCTATTTATAATATTTTGGATTTTCGGTGTCAAATCAATATAAAAATCAGGTTCCTCATGTGATTTGCACTAATTACAGATTGGTCCTCAGCTCCTGGTATTCAGGTAAAAATAGATCACTGAAATTTGGTAAACTAATGATATGGAGAGAGCCAACTAACCGCATAATCGATTGTTAACTTTGTTTAACAAAAACTCTTGATTTCAACTCAAAAAACAAAGATAGTATACAATATGAATATGTTCCAGGTAAGATGAACGTAAAAATACATGTTTAGTTGACCCAAAAAAAAAAAAAATTACCACCGCTTCGCATTAAGTTGGGCTTGATGAAAAATTGAATCACAGCTTTGGATAAGTCTTTAGTCTGCATTTAAATACCTCTGCCGCGCTAACAAAAAATACAATAACTCGATTTTGCCGCTTTCGAGAAAATCGCGCTCAAAGTTTTGAACTTTATTTTTCTTGTATATCATGAACTAGTGAAGGTATCTACACGAAACTAGTACCAAATGAAAGGAAAATGAATGAAGAAGAGATTCAATTATATATTATGTGGAAAATGTAAAGCTTATGGCTTGAAATCGTGAATATAATGCTTATAATTAGGAATGTTTAAATAATCACCCTATCATCACTAGTCATAAATGCAATAACTACAATACTTATTGTATTTATCTTTAGCAAACCTACTTATTGCAGTTCTAAGTTAACACATGCATTACTAATTTCGATAATTTCTAACGATAAAAACAATATCTGAAATAGTTATTGTATTTATCGTTAGAAATACCTATGGAACAGTCGGTGATCCAAATGAAATAAAACAACATTTTACTTTGTTTAACAAGTGTTTATTTAAAATCTGACCAAAAATATTCTTAATATAAGTCTGTTTAACTAAAATAACTTCTCCAAAGTTGTTTTAAAAATAAAAAAAAATTACTTCTTAATATTAAACTTGTGTTTTTGACACATATTACTGGAAGGTAATAACAGCAATATTCTTGGACAATATTTAATAAAGCCTTATTGATACACTTAAAACATAACATCAGACTATGAATCGCGCCCAGAGGCCAAATATAATAGAAATTAATTAAAACATAACAAATGCACCCGCAAAAATCTTTATAAAGTGTTTCATTATCATTTAAACTAGTGAGATCACTTACAAAAAGTCTTATAAAAAGTATAGTCGTTTCAGGCTTACATTAATTACTTGCTAAATAGGTATTATTGTTTAAAATCACAGCATAATTGAATAACTTTGAGAAAGTTTACATACAATTATTGATAAGTGTAAATCAAATAAATCATTTAAAAGGCACTATGTCTAAGTAATTAACTATAAAAGCATTGGTAAAAAGAGATCAATGTTAATCTTAATTCCTATTAGTTTTAATTCTCCGTAGCTAAATTGGAATGGGCCTTTGTAGATTCTGGCAGTGTTCTCCAAAAAATCCTCCGGTGTTCAGGCATCAGAGGGACTAACTTAGCAAGAATCTCTTCTTTTCGTTCCTTAGTTATCCCTCTAGGAGCAGACTTCGAAACAACATTTGGAAAGACTTTGTTTTTTTTAACTTTAACCTGGAGAAAATCTAGCTCCTTCCACTCTGATTCCAGATTGTCTTTGAATTTAATGGTGTAATGCCCTTGTTCGGCTTTCACAGACATTATGTCCCTCAAATAAACCCTTGGTTCGATATTTCTGATTTTATGCTGTGATGAAGAGTCTTCGAACATGAAAAAATCAGCCACGGACATAACGTGCACTGTGTTTTTTCTTGAATTTGCATTCTGAACGGCATCGACAAAGTCGTCGAAATCGTAGACTTTGTTTTTTTTCTTTAAAGACATTTCCGCCTGATGGTGAAAATGATCGGCTGACATAAAAGAGTGTCCGGGCTCGAAATATTTGACTGTGATGGTTTCAGTGGCAGTAAGTTCGCTGTTGACTAAGTTAACTAAGAAACACATGAATGCCCAATTCTTATTTTGTGCCGCGCAGTTGTCAGCCCAAATAACAACATGTTTTGCGTCTCTTTTATGCAACAGAAAACATCTGAAAGCTGATAAGATGTCTTCCTGGTTCCTTCCTGATATTGTTTCGTTCCATAAGACAGCGAAAGGCATTTTATCGACCTTAGTTTTTCCAAGGGGTACGAAGCTTTCGTTAAAGGCTATTATACGAGGACAAAAAATAGATATTTTATACTGGTCCATCCTAGGAATCATAATTACTTTCTGCAAATCAACAGATTAGTAAACAGTATTTTCATCAGTTGAAGCTGCGATTACATCGGCTTTATAGGCTTCTCTAGATGTTTTGTACTTAAAATTGTGTTTATGGTAGAGAAGGCACTTTACGCACGACGACGGATTTTTGCTACACTCATTGCGGTCTTCGTGAGATTTAAAGAGAGCACATTGCTCACACTCTTCATTTCCCAAACGAGCAAACGATATGTTGAGTTCTCTCAATACCCTGCGGTAGGTCTCAGAATCAGAATCAGAATCAGAATTTATTTATTTCTCTAGTTTTATTTACATATCACTTATAAATCTCATTTTGAATTATGTGTTTCATTTTGTCCGTAGAGTAGGAGCTTTTGAAACCTTTCCTAGTCGTTTCCTCTATTACTAGTGATTATATAATTTAACGTGAGGATATCGATGAAGCAGTGGGGATTAGCCCCAGCGGCATGCCGCTTATTACTTTATGGAGTGACTCTACAGTCAGAGCCTACGCTGTCGGAAGGGGGCCAGTCGTTTGAAGAGCGGCTTTTCCCTATCTTTTTTATTGATGTATTCAATTTCACCTACTCTAGTTGCGAAGAGAAAGGGATTGTGTTGTCCATAGCGTGTGTATGCGGCCTTGTTCTTGTAGCCCCTCGATCGACAGAGATTTGAGACGTTCTATCATGTCGCCGTGGAGATCATGCGCACGAATGTGCCACGGGTCTTGTTGTACGATCCCCCAGAGTAGATCGGTGTCAGTGCGTCTGGGTAATCGTGCGGCGCTCTTCAATGCCATTTTATATTGCCTCTCAAGCTTGAGCAGATTTGTTTTGCTGTACCTCGGCAGCAGTTGTATTACTCCGTAGTCTATCACTGGCAGTAAGCATGCTTGAATGACAAGTAGCTTGACGTCGACACTTAGCTTGGAGCGGTAGCCGATGATTGGATGCAGCGCTCCTCTGACTCTCTTGGCCTTTTCAATGTTTTCCTTGGCATGCTTATTCATCGAAAGTCTTTTGTCCAGCCAGACTCCGAGGTATTTTATTTCCGGTTTGAATGCAATGCGTTCGCCACGTAATTGCACGTAATTTCGATACCCTGTGTTCAAATTGTTGAGTCTTGGTCTCTTGTGGGAAAACGTTATGCATTCTGTCTTATCGACATTGCATTTGAGGCCCCATTTTTTGTAGTAGTCGATTATGTCGATGGCAGCCCACTCTACTCGGCGCGTAGCATGGTCCGGTCTTTCAGCTGCGTTGAGTATACACAGGTCATCGGCGTACTGTGACAGCATCTGACCTGCTATTCTTTCGTTTGGTAGGTCAGCCACATAGAGATTGAAGATCGCCGGACCAAGTATCGATCCCTGGGGTACCCCATGTGGCACACGCTGCTCCGTTCCCAAAGTGGTTCTGAAGCTACCTCTTATTGTCCTGTTACTCAGATAGTTCTCGATCATCTTTACGATGTTGTTGCGTGCTCCAGCGTCGATAAGTTTTCGACAGAGTCCTTTATGATTGATTGAATCGAAGGCTTTACTGAGGTCAGTCGATATCATGGCGACGCTATGGCCCTTATCCAGCGCATCGGCGATGTATTTGCCTGTACGAAGGATTTGGGTGGCGGTGCCTCTGTTTCTCGTGAACCCATGCTGGTGGCTGGGTATTAAGTCACTTAACTCTGTTTCGATGCGATTGAGTATTATTCTCTCGGCCCATTTGCCCATGATGTTGAGTAAGCTGATGGGTCTATACGATTTGGGATCACTGTGATGCTTACCCGCCTTATGCAGAAAAATACATGTACGGTAGGTCTCAAATGATGTTTTTTTATTAGGATAGCTCTCAGTAAAATTGTGATGCATTGAAGTTATCGTAATATCACTCGGCAAGTATAATTTATAAGGAGCATGTTCACGTCGATAATGTGAGACGACGGGATAAATACAACAACTGTATTAATTTGCGAAGCTTCAGACAACACTAATAATAAGTACAATAACTCAAACTCATATTGTATATATAACTAGCAAACAAATATTGGATTTCCGAGTCCTACTTATCATAAGTGGAACAACTAATAGTTAATGTACTTATGACAAGTAATGTATGCGTAATTGAAAACTACACAACAACAAGAAAGATTATTGTATTTTTGATTAGTGAATTTGTTATAAAGTTTGAGTTATTGCATTCTTCCTTACTGAAAAACCGAGTTTCTGCAGTATTCTTAAAAATGTTACTTAGAGAGAGTTATAGATCTCGATTCGCTGATTTCGAATATATAATATATATATATCGTATATAACTCAAAATCTTCCAAAATCGAGTTATTGTGTTCTTCGTTAGCGCGGCAGCGGCTCTGCCCTGTATTTATGAATCTTTCTGCGGCTAAATTAAAGGAAGGAATATTTGTGGGTCCTCCAATATTGGACGATACAAAATTCGAGGGCCTTATAAACGAGGTAGAAAAAGCAGCCTGAAACTCTATCAAAAGTGTCGTTAAAAATTTTTTTGGCAATAAATAAGTGATATTTACAAAGAGATTGTTGAAAATCTATTGTAAAATTTTGAGCGTATGGGTAAATATGTCACTGAAACTCCTTTTTTGCATTCCCATTTAGATTTTATTCCAGAAAATCTTGGTAGTATGAGTGATGACCACGGTGAGCGAATTAACCAAGATTTAAAATAATTTTAACAAAAAGTTTTTGGGACCAAAATATGCTAGGTGGCTATTGTTGAGCTGTTGTGAGAGATACAGATGAAAATATTTATAACAAATGAGCAAAAATCACCCATTGTCAATTATTTATTTATAAATATTTAAAAAAACTGACGTGCTGGATTTTTAAAAATATTTTTTTCCAAGTTGTAGATACCCAAAGTAACGTAACCATATATATTCCATTTCATGGGACAAAACTCTGAATTATCATTTAAGACATATGGACCAAACTCGCCCCGTTGTTGTGGTATTTCATTTTGTAAAGCATACATTTGGACGACTCTTTTGTGTTATATTTCATGTTAGGTTTCATCAATACGTAAACCATAATTCGTCATGTAATCCGTGTACTATAAAATAAAGCAAGATTTCCAACAAGGAGGGACTGTAAGGCTGCTTGAAGAGGAGCTTGGACTGACACAAAGATGGACAGCTAATAGAACTAATTCGATTAACGCCAACCTTTTCTTCGGTCTGGCAAATGACGCGGATGATATCAAATTCGAAGGCAATTAGGGGGAGTACGCGGATTTTGCAGTGATACTTAATCGGCTATGTTATTATGGATTCCTTGAAAAGAAGGCGGCGAAAGAGAAGAGAGGCAGAAGTCTATGAGAAGCATGTTAGCCCAACAGTAGTAAAGTACTGACTGATTTAAAAAATATTAAAGCCAACAAACCTAGGTATTGTAACTTGGAACTAAGTGCGCCACCACCCTGTCGATGTCGGTACATAAGTGCTAAATACCTTCACGTGCATGCTCGATAAGATAATAATGTATCCACCTAATTCATTTGTTTTGTTTACATTTTCCGTCTTTATCTTCATAAATAAAACGTAGGAAGTTTAAATGCAATGATGCATTACATTACAGATATTTATCTACTGGTTACATCTACCTGCTAATTATTTTTTTATGTCTGAGCCATATCTAGCTAGCTCGTATATACATACATATAGCATTGGTCAAACACTGGGAACGGCTATTTCATTAATATTCATAAAATACTTACCAAATACATTCTTGTTCGCAGTCCCTCATCAAATACTTGGCAGAAGCACACCGTGGAGCGCATGGCTTCGTGATGGATGAGAATGGCAACCCGGTGGAGCGCGCCACCGTCAAAGTGAAGCGCCGTGACGTCACGTACCACACCACCAAGTACGGAGAGTTCTGGCGTATACTGCTGCCTGGAACCTACAGGATTGATGTAAGTATTACATTCACTATCATAAATGCACGTAATGTTAAGTAAGGGAATACGAATTGCCCTGACAGGCGAAGGTGAAACGGGATGACAACCCAAGTTGGCAAAACTCTAAACAGATTTTCATCTGACGTCCACTTCAGCACGTAACACTTACAGTCTAAGCACCATTCAAACTTTTATCTATAGGAGTGTGTAGTGTAAGCCTCACGTAGTTACCAATTAGTAAAAGCCTGAGTGGTTAGGTACCTAGGTGCTTACCGTTATCTGTCTACTCAGTTGTCCTAGATCATGTATAAATCAGAATCTTAAGCGATTGATTGGAGGCTGACAAACAAATCGTTACTTACGTTTTTCGTGACAGCATACGAATTGCAATGATGATAGAAGTATATTGCCAAACAAGTTTTGGGAATATTGTAGGTATTAACTAGGTACATACCTAAAGTTCATATTATTTTGTCCGTTTCCGCTTACAGGTATCAGCGGAAGGATATCTGCCGCAAGAAGTAGAGTTCATTGTAATAGAAAGCCATCCCACTCTATTGAATGTTACTCTACATTCAGCAAAGGTGAGTACCGTATAAATTTGTAAACTATACCTACATTATTCATTCAAGGGGTTTGATTGTTTAGCAAATAGACTATAAACCTTGTCCATAGATTCAAATCACAACTGTTATTTTTTACCTGTACCTATACATATAACACGGCAAATTGACATTGAGGGGCAATTTACTTAACAATCAATCCCTGACTGTACAAGTTTACTTTATGTCTTGTTTATTTATACCCCAGTATCTCTCCAATCAATAAACTCCCAATGTAAAAATACCCTACAATAACTAATTCAAACTGTAAATATATTCATAATTCACTTGCTTGTTTATAGTTGCACTAATAGTGGTGTGGTTACAACTAGTTTTGTGCTTAGGGTTACACCCCGAAGACGGCTGGCGGTCGGAAGGCGGCCCCTGTGAAGACTACCTCCCTACCTACAGCACCTACCACAGCTACCTCTGCCCCCTATAACGATGGTGCTATTGTGTTCCCCGAAGACTGATCCCGAAAGATTGCTTTAAAAATGTGAAAAATTCGCTCACATTTACTTACAATGTTATGTTGAAAACACCGCTTGCTACTGCGGGGATTTTTTTAATCAGCCCGGTTTTTTTGTTATTCTTTTACCGCCTTTTTCCGTAGGGTTTTCTAGGGACCTTAACGGGTACACGAAGGGTTGAGTGTTGTGTCGTTAGACTTCTAGTTCTGAATAGCCGTGCACCGCGTAATTACCGTGTGGTCCATAAGAAGTTCAAAAAGAACGGATAAATGCTAGAACAATTTACTGGCTCCATTGAAAATAGGGACGTATTACCATTAAGTCTGAAGTAAAAAATTGTATGAATGTCGACACAGCCGGCTTGCGCATGCTCGCAGCTCGGTTGCAAGCGAATTGAATTAGGGACAGAAAAGGCTCGAACCTGCGCGAGGATTTTTCAGGACACGCTGGTGTGCAAGCGGCGTAAAAGTGCAACCGAGTTATCCGTCGCGAAGAAGGTGCCTGTAATGTAATCAAATATCACTCTTATTTTTATTAGAAGTGTTGTATGTATCAAAAACTTGCCTGTTGCCTGCTTAGTATTTAGTGTTATTCCAATTACTTAAGTACAAATGTGTGTGTATAATAATGTGTGTCATTGGAAAGTACCTACATTATATTAATTATTCATATTAACTTTGTACATAAATCTTTACTCTTATCTAGTAACCTATAGACTTGAGCACGGTGAGTAACTTCAAAATGTACATAATTTAACTATAACTGTAACTAATATTGCAGAGTAGGTGTGGCTAAAAATGCACCTCGCAAATACAAAATAAATCTTAGAAAAATGCAATAATTTAGCATCTTACAATATTATGCTATTGGGGAATGAAAGCTTAAGCACATTAATGTCAATTTTGACATGCATGATAGCTTGAAATAAATGAGTTGAAAAAATGGGTAAACACTTCTTTTTGCGAGCTTTCCTCCATATAATAAACAGTGCTTGCTTGTAAGTTTTAACCTCTAGTATGATTGTGATAGATTTACACATGGGTCAGTGGTATAACGTGTAACGTTGTGATGTTTCAGCGCATAGACGGCGGGCCGTACTACCGGCCGGTGGCGCTTCCCCCGCGCATCCCGCTGTCCCCACCCGCCCAGCCCGGTATCTTCGCCTCGCTCTCCAACTCCTTCAACACCATCGTCTCTAACATCTTCGGATAAACTGAACCAATAAACTAATCCATCCGATTATGAATTGTTAAATCAATCAGTGATCCGGTGCAAAAGAGATGATGATATTTCGTCCTGTATAACCCCATCTCTCTCGCACTGGGATGAAGATGGTTCTCACAAGACATAATACGGCAAAAAGTGTGTTCTGGGAGGTTCGATAGACGCAGTTGTACAATTAATTATTTATTAGCAGATATACAGGAATATTCCACAAGTGTTGACTTTATAATTTTTTGTAGATCCAGTCCACAAAAAAAATAAAATCTGCGTGATAGCCGTAGAAATGAAAATAAGTATATATACTTAGATTCTGAAATTTATGTAACTCATAAAATATTAGAAGAAATTAATTAATAAAAATGTTGATCGATTATTCATATTTTCAGCTACACAAAAGTCTAATTAATTAATAGTACTCCGTAATATTATAAGTGTTATTACTTGATTAAGTAAATGTTTAGATACTGTTGTGTTTATCGGATTAAAATGCAAGTTCATATAATATTTAAAGAGAAAAGGAATATGCAGCAAAGTAGCCGTATTGTAAGATAAAAAGATATACTTTCGCATTTATAATCTAAGTAAAAAGTATACTCAAGACATACCAAATTATGCAGTAATGCCAATAGTACGTATTGCAGGGCTCTCGACCCCATAAAGCAAAGATCTCTTACAAAAAGATCAAAATATTTTTAAGGAATTTGTAAATATACATTAGTGGATAAGATTAGATGCTTTAACGTTAAAATAAAAACTAATTTATTACAAGCACGTGTTTTTTATTTCTTATATTATAACAAAAGGAATCATATTGTGTTGATCTGGATTGTTAAGAATTCCATAAGTTGAAGTAAACATTTAACTATATTTGCAACAGATGATCATGCATAATTAAACATAACATCACAATTAACATCAACTAGTACCAAGATTCATAGGGCTTTGATTTTGATTTGCTACGTAAAGTTGCCAATTTATACGACTATGAAAATTAATTGTACGAAAATAAAGTTCATATTCGCGACACTTACTTTACTAAGCAAAGTTAAAGAGCTGAAAAGGCCAGTTTCTCGAACGAAAATTAAGGTAACAAATTGTCAAGCGCCCGTCCATTGCTGTGATTCGTTGAATGATTTATCAACAGGCAATCGCATCATTTGAATGGCGTTTAACGCATGGACAAACGCTGGGCGGTCGACTCTTGCCCTAAGCCTCCGTTGCATCGACTTTGACTTGGTCCCTGGCGACTTGGAAGGCTGCAATGAGTGCCGCGAGCTCGATACGTTCACTACAACCCGAAGCCAGGCGCGCCTCGGCGTCCGCCATCTTTATCAGCAACGTTATGAGAACGTCGGGAGGAAGTTTCACTGTAAAGCAAATATTTCGATAGTTATTGGTCTATTTATTTTGAAACATTTGGGTTTTCGTAAAAGGATTTCTTAATCAAATTTGAATGACGTAAAATCATTATGAAGTCACTGCAATGTTTCTCTTATCTGACGTAAAGGTAGCATGCGATCTCATTGTAATCTTTACTTAGTATAATACAAAGTCGCTGTCCGCGTTTGTACGCTTAGATTTTTTTAAACTAACGCAACGCATGTTTCATCAATAGACAGAGTTATTCAAGACGAAGGTTTATATTATAACACGCCGGCGAAGCCGCTGGCAAAACCTAGTGAAATATAAAATAGAATGATTGGCGTGAGTCTGATCTGATGGTTTTACGTCGATCATCAATGTTATATCTTAATCATAATTTCAGCCGAAAGACGTCCACTGCTGGACATAGGCCTCCCCAAGCACAGCCACTTGGCCCAGTTCTGTGGTTCTCGCATCCAGCGGATTCCTGCAGCCTTCATCAGGTCATCGAACCATCCTCCAATGCCCACCGCGGTATGCAATATACTATAGACAGGAGGTACATAATGTAAATATTTTCCAAATACCTCTTTGTATGATAGTGTGAACTTCAGTCAAAATGTCGCCGAGTGCCAACCCCTTTGCAAGTTTGAGATCTTGGATGTCTGTGTGATGTTATTAAGGAGATGATATTTTGTATAGTACCTATATTTAGAGCAGATTTTCTCACCGTACATCGTAAAATATGAAATAATTCCATAATTACATTTATGAGATGTCTGGGCGTTTGAAAAATCAACTCATAATGAGCTTAAACTTTTTTTACCGCGACTAAAAAATTAGTCATTTATAACTAATAACACTAATAGACAGTTCTCTTAGTGTTATTATTTATAAATGTATTTTTTTTATATATTTAAAAAAAGCCTTTTTAACATAAAAAAAACCGGACAAGTGCGAGTCGGACTCGCCCACCGAGGGTTCCGTACAAATTTGTAGGTAAATATGATCAAAAATTGTTTTTTCATTATTTAAATATCAATTTTTTTTTATGAATTAATTACAAATGTATAGTTTTCAGATTTTTCCCTATACTTGTAGTAAAAGACGGTATTACTTGCCAAAGGTCAATGCCTATTCATGGCCCAACCCGAACACGTTTCGAAGGATAATTAAAAAATATGTTTTTTTAAAACAGGAATTATCCGTTTAACTTCTATCTCTAACTAAGTCGCCGTCATTATAAGCAATAAATAAGTAATTTAACGTATTATTATCACTGAGAGTTGACTGTCAGGCAAAGTTTAGGGTTGCTAGTATATTGTCAATTTAATTTCGAGTCGTATATTGAATACGTCTAATCGATTACGGATTAATTAATAATTATAAAAATCAATCCGTGTGCTCAAAGGCGTGCATTGTAACCACACGGCACGCCATAATCATGACGGCCATTTTAGTTTCTGTGAACGTAACTAACTAACTCCAGTTTAAGACAAAACAATTATGTTCATAAACATCTCAAACCAGATATCTTATAGTCCAAACATACATAAACATGGAATGGTAATATCATTGTATTGTTTATGGCTTTGCCGTAATTAGATAAAATTAATTTGTTCAAGACCAATAATCGATGCACGTAATCGATTATATTTCAAAATATGGCAGCATTATTCTATGACAGATGATGAAGTTGACATTTGGCACCCAGTTAACAAATAGTTAAAGATATAAAACATAGTTTGTGTTCTTTTGTGAGCTTTTTTATGACAATGAACTCCGATCAATCTCACCAGAATGACAATCCTTGCACGAACTTGGATCGTGGCTCCACTTTGAATGACGACCCTAGTGTGAATGTGAAAACTGCTGGCTGCATATGACGACCCTCGCATGCATTTGGACTGCGGGAGTCCCGCTTTTACTAATGATTAATTCGGCGCGAATTCGGACCTGAGTAACTATGCTGTCCCGAACACGTCGCGTGGATTAACCGGCGCAAGCAAGGTTCGCCGTGCGAATTGAATAATGGATATGAGGCACATACGCTCTCATCAACTCATAAATATATATTGTACAGCAATGGGTTCTTCCACAACAGGTAAGTATTATATTACTCACCTACATTAAACAATACCTTTAGAAAACTATGACAATAACAATAGCCAGTACTAATGCAAGCTTATAGTGATTTAACTTCACTACACAATATAAAAC
Organism: Aporophyla lueneburgensis; assembly: GCA_932294355.1. Taxonomy (NCBI): domain Eukaryota; kingdom Metazoa; phylum Arthropoda; class Insecta; order Lepidoptera; family Noctuidae; genus Aporophyla; species Aporophyla lueneburgensis. The sequence continues at coordinate 11,576,044 of OW028744.1, forward strand.
AAAGTCGCTTCCCTCTATCTGTCCCTATGTTTAGATGTTTAAAACTACGCAACGGATTTTAATGCAGTTTTTTTAATAGACAGAGTGATTCAAGAGGAAGGTTTATACGTATAATAGGCGGGTGAAGCTGCTGGCAAAAGCTAGTATTAAATAAGTAAAAAAAGATATTTTTTAATACCTAAATACTTTTACTTTATTGAGAAAGTAACCAAATCTTACAGCTCATCATCATCTGCCTAGCCTTTTCCCAATTATGTTGGGGTCGGCTTCCAGTCAAACCGGGTGCAGCTGAATACCAGTATTTTACATGGAGTGACTGCCTATCTGACCTCCACAACCCAGTTACAAGGTAATACAATCATGGGCGTACCCAGGGGGGGGGGGCAGAGGGGGGCAGCTGCCCCCCCTGGATTTTGTTAACGTCCCTACTAACTATCTACTTTTGTCGATAAAAATAAACAAAAATAACTTTTTACAATCTGTAATACATTATACAACTTTTAAAATAGTTTATACATGCAAGTCTGTTTTTAGTTTTTTAAACTATTATTTATTTTAACATTTTTAGGGTCTTTTGAATTTTGTGACGTATGTCAGCGTAGTTTTCTAAGACGGTTTTTTTGCTATCCTGGTAACCACGGCACGGATAATGGCACAAATTAATAAAATTATTGTATAGTCACCGATCCTTGATAAGTATGCCAAATTTTGAGTTAATCAGACCTTTTTTAGGGGTCAAAATCATGTTCAAAGTTTCTGTGTCATAGGCACATACTAACATACCTATGAAGCTAATAAAAGCGTGTTAAAAATCGTGGAACGCGCCCATTCTACCTACTCGTTAGCAGCGCTGCAAGCAAAAATAACTATAATTTCGGAAGTCGGTGTCTTTGGATCTGTATTTTAGTTTTTTGCCACTGACTTCCGAAATAAGTAGTACTACTACTAGTACTTTGTAGTGTTTTTTTTTGCAAATACGTTTTTATTTAGCCTGCACTAATTCGTAAACTATAACTGGCCAAGTCAATAGTAGTGACAGGAAGTATTTAGAATATCAACACTCTGAACAAAGTGGATTAAATACGTATTATCGAAGCCAACGCAAAAACTATCAAAGCAAAGTCAATAAAATTTATATGGGACCCTACAGCACAACCTCACCGTTTTTTTTTAATCAGTCAGAAAAAAAAGTGGAACAAAGAACGACCTACTTTTTTGAAGTCGGTTAGTAAATAATATTCGCTGCTGCACCCGTCCCAAAGATAATTATAACAGTCTAAAACGCTTTTTTGTGTGTGTGGGAAATCATCAGACGTCTCCCGCTCTGGAGCGGATGGGCGTGTCAAACGTTTACTGACTAAAACCCACCCGGGTTCCTTCAGCTGCATAAGCCAAGGCAACGGTAATTATTTCGAACAATTCCGCGGCTCTGGCAGAGATCGATCCCAACGGACCCATTCCTTTCTTTCTTTTCTTTCAATACTGCTGACATTTCTTTGAGGCGCGCGTAGAACACAACGCGCGGTCGAGACGGGTCCTTACCGAGCAAGCCCCGCCTACGGTGGCCGGGAGCCCGCAATCGACTCTTGACGCCCGGGGTGTCTCCTCCTGCGGCGGCTAGGGGCAGGAGAGTGCAGAGTCTACCACCGACTACGCGCTCCGCCTCCACCTTCGCGGGCATTACTGCTTCGCAGAAGGAGGTAACGGCTTCCCATGCCCTCTAGCTCCGTACCATGGCCTGCACAAGGGCCGGACGCGAGAGGTCGCTGCCGCGGATTGCCTCCACAAGGATACGGTGTTATTGCGCCCAAGCAGGCCACACCTCCACCGTATGCTCCACCGTGTCCTCCAGGCGATCCACGCAGTGATAACTCGAGGGCGTTTCCTTTCACCATATCCGGAACAGGAACCTCCCGAAACAGCCGTGTCCGGTGAGGACCTGCGTAAGGCGGAAGGTGAGGACACAGTGGCGACTCTCTAGCCACTCCTCAAAGAGGGGACTACCCGCCTCAATAGTGGCGTGCCCAAGTCTAAAACGCTGGACATAATAAAATATGCAGAACACAGGCGTTCCGCTGAAGAAGGGAGTAAAAATTTAATCGATTCAGCTGAAGAAATATGCTGGGACTTTAAACCTTATGCTGCGTTGACCTAAGACAGCAAGCCACCAACAGCATAGGGCAAATCAATCAGTTGCCTACTCTAGCGAGCCCCTTAGCGATTATTTTCGTCGCTCGTTATCTGTGTCCTATTTGGATTCGTTATCATCTTTATCAGAGTTGAGATTCGGCAAAAACCATTCACTGGCGTTTACTCTTTCATTGTTGCACCTTGCTCATTTAAACAAAATTACAGTTCCAAAATTACAAAAATGTATGGAGGAAGTATCCAAATTTTATGAATTAGGAGGGATCACATCTGGATCTTTTTGGATGAATAAGCAGCAGCAGGACTTGGAAAGTATTGGAATAACAGAGTTAATAACGGAGTAGCAGAATTGTTTTTCCCCGAAGGTGAAGACAGCCCTAGAAATTTTACTGGCAATTAATACCTTATTCCACCGCTACATTTTAAAGGACATTCAGCGCACTCAGAAGGGTAGAAACATAGCTAAGATCGACCATGACTGAAGTAGATTAAATGGGCTTTGTATGCTCAGTAAAATTTGTAAACGCTATGGGCGATTATTTTACGAAAGACGTCACAAACCGTTTTGCTGAAGACCTTCGAAAGTTACTTTTAAAATAGAGATAGTTAGGTTAATATTTAAAGAATTAAAAAAAAAATATGTTTATTTATTTGACTAACTGCTTATAAAAAAATCCTGGTTTGCCCCCCCCTGGCCCATAACCTGGGTACGCCCATGAATACAATACCTCTTGATAAGACTGATCTGAATGAAAGTCTGACAGACTTTCGGGGTTCTGACGACCCGTAACGACTGTCTAAGATCTACAAAAGACAGCCGGGACCAACGGCTTAACATGCTTTCTGAGGCACGGAAGGGTTTTGGTTTGTAAAGATGGTCATATACACGTATATGTACTGACGTGACATCAGCATTATTTCATTACATAGCTTTTGTATTGTTGGGGGGGGGGGGGGGGGGATGTTGTTTGGGACAAACGATAAGTATTGATTGATTAATAAATAAAATATATGGTGCGGTGCAAAAGTAAATATAATAACTACTTAATGCTTGTGTGTGCAATCTATGAATGAACATATGTATGTGTGATGTATGTGTAGTGTGGGGTGTGGTGTGTTTGTGAGTATGTGTATGTATGTGTTCGGGTGTATGAATGGGGTTGTGTGACTTTATTTTATTATTTTATACTTTCTAGAAGTTTTTCAGTATTTCCATAATTTTGAGAGAGAAGGAAGTCATTTATGGTAAGTTTTAGTTTACTTATTGGTAAGTGATGTAGCTGAGTATTTTTACTTATTTTGTTATATAGATATGGAGCCATATAGCACGGTTGTCTTCTGAAGAATTCTGTTTTACATGGTTTCAAGTCAAATACTAGGTCGTTTCTGCGTTTGTTTTTCAGTCTTACCGGGTCATACGTTGAGCCTTTGTGGCTTATAAGCAGAACTCTCCTGATATAAAGTTGTCGAACCGTTAATACCATACAATCCTTATGTAGCTGCTCCGTTGGATACTGAAAGTTCTTTTTGTGCATTACTTTGAGAACTGCTCGCTGGGATCTTTCTAGGTTTAATATATGGGTTTTGTGTGTACTCCTCCAGACTGTTTAAACTTAGAAGGTGACTATTATTCAAAAGGTTAAAATGAGTAAGTAACTTTGAAATGAACAATGACTGTGTTAATACCATTCAAAAGTCATTGTATGTGTATAAAATAAGTCAGTGCTTGTGAAAAAATTAAAAATGATAAAAAATTAAAAACTGTTTTATTTCCAAATGGCGACTTATTTTCTGAACTGATAAGTACTAGAAGGTGCTCATAACACCTTATACTATCATTCCTTACACTATTTGTAAGTGTTCACTGTGGGCCACGGTTGTTCTAGTATGTGGGCATTGTCCTTTCATAGTTCTAGGACAAAGGGAAATACCCTATACATTTTGATTCCCTTGAGAGTGTCGAAATATACGTCTTTTGCGACAAAAACGGCCGTACCTTTTTTTCACGGTAACTTAGAAGTTTGTTTCTTTCACAGCTTCAAGAGACTTTAGACTTGAGTACATCGTTTTAATTTTAACTCGATACCTCCACGAGTTCCCGAGATAAAGGGTATTGACAGATAGACAGACAGACGGACAACAAAGTGATCCTATAAGGGATCCGTTTTTCCTTTTGAGGTACGGAACCCTAAAAAGCGAAATTTCAGCCCGATAGCTTCAGTGGAAGTGGGTGAAATATTGATTGCAAAATTCCAGGATATACAAGTCAAGTCAGAAAAAGTATTATAATTTAATAATTAACAAACAGAAAAAACAATACACATAAGACCACTCAAGCTCGATGAAACAAATTTTGTTAAGAGGCCTCTTACAAAATTTGAACGCTCGAGTTTAGGTAAAAGACTGCAATCTTATTTATGTGTGCGTAGCTATCCACACATGCACAATACAAACAGTGTAACGCGAGTGTCGAGCCGGTCTAAACAATCTTGAGCCGTTAGAATTATAATGCGATATTTAGATATTTATGAAAATACTTATTTTTATTTATCCAGTCTAATAAAGATTTCTAGACTAATAAAAAAAAATACAACTATATGTTATGTAAAGTATACATTAAAAATAAAAAATTAAAACAATTAGATATTGGTGCCGATTCTGTTGTATGTACACCGAACTAAACTAACAAAACTATCTCTAAAATTGCTTACTTTTAGCTATGAGAATTGTTACGCTATTCTGCAAGAAATAATCTCTTTTAAAAATTATTTTGACACGACTAAAATCAAATTTGACAATCGCGACTCAACGTGGTATTTTTAGGGTTCCGTTGCCAAATGGCAAAAATGGAACCATTATAGATTCGTCACGTCTGTCTGTCTGTCTGTCCGTATGTCACAGCCACTTTTCTCCAAAACTATAAGAGCATGCTGTTGAAACTTGGTAAGAAGATGTATTCTGTGAACTGCATTAAGATTTTTACACTAAAATAGAAAAAAAAAAACAATAAATTTTGGGGTTCCCCATACTTAGAACTGAAACTCAAAAAAAAAAATTCATCAAACCCATACGTGTGGGGTATCTATGAATAGGTCTTCAAAAATGGTATTGAGGTTTCTAATATATTTTTTTTCTAAACTGAATAGTTTGCGCGAGAAACACTTCCAAAGTGGTGAAATGTGTGTCCTCCCCCCCGTAACTTCTAAAATAAGGGAATGATAAAACTAAAAAAAAATATATGATGTACATTACCATGTAAACTTCCACCGAAAATTGGTTTGAACGAGATCTAGTAACCAGTTTTTTTTTAATACGTCATAAATCGTAAACCACAATTTACCTTTCATTCAGTCAACTCAAATAAAAAATTAAATTTAAAATTTAAAAAACCCCCGACACAAAAACCTAATTTCCCTTTAAAAAGTAAAAAAATAATAAAAAATAACTCAATCTTAAAGTACCTAAGAATGTATTAATAATTCAAAAAAAAATACGCCGCGTTGGGGGACCGCTTCAAACCGAATAATTTAATTACCAATAGTCTTATTACCTAACTAAGCAGTCAACGACGCGACGTCTGCACTCGCGGAGCGGTCCCCCAACGCGACGTTTTTTTTTTTTTTTGAATTATTAATACATTCTTAGGTACTTTAAGATTGAGTTATTTTTTATTATTTTTTTACTTTTTAAAGGGAAATTAGGTTTTTGTGTCGGGGGTTTTTTAAATTTTAAATTTAATTTTTTATTTTGTACTTTTTATAGGTATATACTTAATATAATGTAGAATCAAACGAAGCTAAGAACACTTTCGATTAATTGCTCAATATTCTCTTCCAGTGCGCTTTCATTTGAGACCCCACTCGAGTATATTTGCTGACATTCGGTTACTCTTCCCCACTTTCCCCCCCACAACTTTTAAACGGCTTAACCGATTTTCATCAAACATGTTTAAGATCACTCGCAGATATGTCACCTTTAATACATATTTTTTTTTTATTGAAATCGCATCATCCGTTCGGGAGCTATGATGCCACAGACAGACAGACAGACAGACAGACAGACAGACAGACAGACAGACAGACAGACAGACAGACAGACAGACAGACAGACACGTCAAACTTATAACACCCCTCTTTTTGCGTCGGGGGTTAAAAAAGAAACATTTAATTTCATAAACATAAACCCTATGCATAAACCGAGAATACATACAGGTTTGTACGGAAACCTCGGTGCGCGAGTCCGACTCGCACTTGGCCGGTTTTTTTCTTTTTGCTTCGCAACTTAGTACTTGTGCGCTACGCAATGAACTTGCTGAGATACGAAGGCGCGCGCAAGGGAGCATCCTGGACGTGTTTTATATGGAATTTTTCATTTTTGTTTGAAAAAAAAATATATATATATTACCCACGTGTTGAGATTTATATGTGTGGGGTTTTATAAAGAGGGTCGAAAATTTCATTATTTTTGCGACAGGATACGCCATTTTCAAGATATAAGCAAATGAAAAAAAAAATACAGTACTGTTTTTGCACGTGAGGCGAGGCGTTGCCGTTGGTGTGAATTTTTGTTCATGACCACTAGTTTTACTCCACACCTTTTTAATCGCGATTAAAAATAGTCAGATTTAGTTAAAATAAATTATTTTAGTCAAAATTTTTCTACAATCTATTAAAATAATGCTTTACTTGATAATTAACGAAACTCTTATACAAAAAAAAAAATAAAATGCGAAGAGTAGCAAAATGTTGTAGTCGTAGTATATTTTTGCGTTCACGATACGAGTACCCGTAAACTGAGACGCGGGAAAAAGTGGCACAGGTCCTTCCCCGTTGGGCGCTTGCGCCGTACTAAACGCTGCCCGCTTGTGCATCGTAATATATTCTAATTTAGAGTGATTTCAAAAACGATATTATGTCTAATTAATAAACAGATTTAAATAAAACTTGAGAATTCGATTTGATATAGAGCATTCTTTATATTGACATGAATTTTTTAATGTAATTATGCTTTATTCAAACCAAAAAAACGCGATAAACTTGCGAATAAATCGTAAAAATTGCCATAAGACTTAATTTTTTTAGTAATTAATGTTATTAAAAATCAATATTCTTGTACTAAATGTAACAACTAGATTATATGTCTGTTGTTTTGTGTATTTTTTTTACTCAAATTACTACATATTAATGATAGAAATAGGAGTCTGAAATTGACCCTGCGCTGATTTTTAAGAAAACTAGTTGTGGGAGATTAATTACTACAAAGTAAACAAGTTTTTGTAAATGTGCTACTAAAAGTGACAAAACAAAAGATTGATCTATTTTTTACATGTATTCGTCAATGCCAGAGTATTTATAATGATGAGATGAGAGGTAAATAAGGCGAAAAAAAATGGCTCTAAATGGCGGCAAATGGCTCTTAAAAAGGATACTCTTGAAGCACACAGCGAAGTCGTTTTCATTGAGCAGCCAGTTCAGTATGTTGTTGATATCAGAGCGCAGCGGGTGTCCCACGCACGTGTACACGTTATCTTCAGTGACGTCACGGTAAGCCAACCACGTGCTCTGCAAGGTGTTCAGTACCTTCCGCATGTCGCCGCCCGACAGAGCCAGCAGGGCTTTGATACCGTCTTCCGATATCTTTACACTGTAAATCCAGATTATATACTTAGGTTAAGGGAATTGAGGTTCAGACTCCGACTAGACTTATTTATTCTAACGTAAAGGCGGATTTGTAACCTGTCTCTGACCAAACAACCGATTGCTGAAGAGAGCTTTAAACAATATTATTTGACTAAATGAGTTCGGTATTTCCTAACTGGTTATTCTGATAAAAACGACCGAAAAAACTCAGAGATCACAGTCCAGACATAATCTTGGTCAGGCCAAAGTAATATGAGGATCATGCAGGTCAGTGTCTGAGATGGCCTTTTGAGGAACGAATCACAGAAAATTGAGTGAGTTTAGACTCTTCTTAGATTTTAAAAGAGTAACGGTGGAGTTTCTTTCCCATTCTTCTCCATCTTTCTAATCGAATCTACATTTTGGAAGGGGCGACTAGAATCAATTCTATTTTCATGTAACTGTTGACGTTCAAAAGTGCCTTTTTTGGGCATATTGGAAATAAATGCTTTGACTTTGACTCGGAAGTTAGGAGTTCAAGGATTCGACGAACAATACCAAAGAAAATACACTTAGGTAGGCTTCGAATCGTACTGCAAACTGCCAGATTTAAAAAAAAAAGTGACCGAAATAGTCTTCATATTCACAATAATTAAAATATTATACTTTTCAACGTAAATATTCATATCAGTGTGTATTTAAAAATATATAGCAAAGAAATAGCAACATTCAGTCAAATTTGGGACAGTTCAATACCAACCCCTTTTATCCCCAATATAATCTTTTCTGGCACAACTTACTTTTAATGAATGATTTGAATTTATTAAGAATTAGATCTTGAACGTGGCTTGGAAGTGTATTGTAATATCTTTTTCTTTCGTGTATTTTCTTAGAACTTGTTGTATGTACAACAAATTTGTGTTCGTTCCTATAATTTATAATATGAATATTACAGATTTTTTTAAACAAATTTATATTTTATAGGGATTAAACCGATGTTCTGTTGAAGGGTCTTTTCTTGACTTTCGGAAGATATACTCATGTTACAGCTATAATAAAAAGTGAACATACCCTTCGGCAGTGGCGACTTCCCGTAGTCGCGGGACTATCTGAGTCTGTTGCAGAGGTGCAAAACGGAATCGCGTACATCTTGACTGCAGCGCCGGTATTATTTTGCCCAAATAGTTGCAAATTATGCAGAACCTCACGTTTTCCGTATACTTTTCTATAACTGTAACAAGCGGTGTGGGAAACATAGTAAAATATTTATTTAAGTATTGATGTAGAAACAGATTAAAATAATAAATTTATATGAATGGAAAAGTAGATCAATATTCATACCATAATACTAACTAATATTACAAATTGTGTAAGTGTTGTTTGATACGGTTTGACGCTTAAACAAATAGCTGAACGGATTTGGATGAACTTTGGAACACGGGTAGAATATGACCTGGGACATGGCTACTTTTTTATCTGGGTACTATGTTCCCATCGGATAAATTTCGACGTCTACGCGGGCGAAGCCGCAGGCAAGAGTTAGTAATATTATAATTGCGAAAGTGACAGTCTGTCTATCTGTTAACTTTTCACGTTTGACGCCAGAATGGATTTCAACAAATTTTAGGTACACAGGTAGACCATGACCGAAATTACGACAAAGGATACAATTTATCCCGCTAGTAAGGTCCCGTGGGACATACACGCAGGCAAAGCAACGGGAAATATACTAAAAATAAATAAAAGCCGAGTATTGAGAAAGACTTTTTATTATTGTACGCTACATATAGCCGACGACGCTTTTCGCTGTTCTCTCCTCAAAGCTTTTCTATTCATTATAAGTGACTGCACAGGTTCTGACTTCGGCGAGGGCGTGTGGCCGTTCAGTTGTGGGTCCTTGAGCAACACAGACCGGCCGTCTACGATGGCCGGCGGCAAGCGATTCACCGTCACCCCCAACACGCGCGCCACTAGGCTTGTGAAAGCGTTGCTCACCTGAAATGAAACACATTGTTCACGCAGTCATATCAACACAGTAAGAGCACCCATAGTAGTGCATAATAGTTAATTTATATGTATGCTTAGATCTAGACTAGTTACTAATATTTCAATAATAAAGAAAATATGCTAAGTAATAAAATTATTCAAAAAGTTTAAACGCCTAATATAAATGAGAAGCAACGTTCATACGGTTCTATTAATGTACTCGCGACGCAAGCAGGCAGCGATCGAAAGTGTCTTCTTTTCATTCATAAATGTACGCATGTAGTGGTAATTTCTTCTACATTTTCGTGTCTGCACATTTCACACAGAAGCGAGCTAATAAAGCGAACTCCTGCGGCAGGCTATCCAATCGCGGGCTTCCCTGCGCCAGGGTAACCAATCACGGGCGGGACGCCCATGGGTGGTTATTGGCGCGCTGTGAGTATTATGCGATCAAGTTGAATATTACGTAGCCTCAAGCAAATTCCTATTCGCAATGATACAATTTTATTTGTCCACGTTTTAGTTGTCAAAATTTAGAAATCGTTTGTTTACGAAAGGATCCATATTGATTTCTTAGTGGAGCGCGCAGTTTTATGTTTTTATTTTGACTGAGTTTTGTTGTGATTAATTCATTTACAAACGTTAATATTTAGGTCGATTTGTTGCTTATTTCAAATAGTTTTTTTTGAACTGTGTTAGTTTTTCGATTTACTTAAGTACTACGCTTCTTGTTAGTTTTTTTTTTCAAAATGGTGTGTGTTGAAAATGTGTGTTTGTTAAAAAGTGTATCTAAAGGGAAGTGTACGAGAATTAACCCAGCAAAGAGGTAATGCAACTCGTAAGTTTCATAGTAATAATTAAGAAACATAAAACCAGCTGTGTTTTTGTTTACACACATTTAAATTATTTTGTTTTCCTTGCTAGTTTAGTAGTTCGAATACAGTGTGGAATTGTTCGGGATTTGCAGATTTATATGATTTCTATCCCGCGGCTTGCTCAAACATAAATACATTTGGTAATATTCGTATTGAGAGAAGTGTTACGAAGAAGTTTGACGTTTAGCGAAGTTTATTGTTACTATCCAAGCAAGCAGCGCATCGACAGAACGTTCATTTTCATTAAAACGTATTCTCACGTACCTATTTAAGAAACACACAAAGTCAACAACGAGTACAACATCTTTCTGTGCTTTCGACGGAAAAAGAATTATCATCATCAGGAAATCGCCATTTCAACCTTTTAAACCACCTAGTGAATTTTTCTTCACTAACTTGAGCAATTACGAGACACGTTTTTTTTTTTGAATTGCCTACCCGGTCATAAAACCCTGTGCACGCCACTGGCAAAATATAAATGAAGGTTGCAAACATTTTTCGAGTTGGTTTCGCACTTGCAGCGTACATGCCCACATTTTCTGTGTATGTTGACAAAGCTATTTCCGTAAGAATAATTATTCTACAGAAATCTAACCGAAAATTCCGAGATGGGGTGCAAAAAATTCAAGCTCGCCTGACTCGCTCGTATACTACATTCTTGTTTTTTGTAAATTAAATTAAAACATTTTGCCAGGTGCGAAGCTCGTAATAAAGATAAAGTATAATATAATAACGTACGTTTGTTTATTTTTTATCATTATTATTTTCTTGCAAAAAGTTACTGGAAATACCTACATAAACTGAGAAGGCCAGTGGGGCCTCATTTTATTTTGGGGTCTTTGACAGGTTTAGTTCGCCACTGACTGAAGAAAAGTGTGACAGTTGCAAAATTAAATATGCTGATAATTTAAGGTGCTCGTAAATTTGCTAAAAACCGATTTCGTTTCAAGAAAAGGTACTTACCATCTCACCTGTCCTTGCTGATCCCTTGAAGGTCTCCAGCAAATGTTCGGACGCAAATTTTTGTACACAAGACAGTCTCACTGCCCTCTGGTGTTCCAAATCAGACTTATTGCCAAACAGAGCCATCAAGGGTTTCGTCAATTCATTTTCGAATATCTCCTTCACTTTCCCAATCCATTCCGTAAGTTTATCGAAACTTTGCAGATTCGTAAGGTCATAAACGAACAATATAATCTGGAACAGACGAATGGTTTATACATCAATGCAGCCAATGCATTTTTTTTGAGACTAGGTAAATTTCAAGAAATTGCCGTCTGTGTTCACACTTAGTAAGAAAATTTTACTTTAAGTGTAGTTTACATGAGACTAAAAACTATTTCTGTACGATACTTGTCTAACGGTGATTTTTATTCTTTTGCTTGATGTTCCTCATGTTAGAAGTACACTATACATATTATTATAGCACCCATAGAACACAACCAAGCCTTTCGTACTTACATCAGAAGCATACAGATAGTTAGCGAGCATGTGCGTCTGTAGCGCGTTGCCGGCGACGTCACAGAGCTGTAGCGGCACGGCGGGGCGCAGTCCTATGCACTGGCCGGCCATCACTTCTGCGCCTTGCGTGCCGCCCAACGGAGCCACGCTGTTCCCACCAAGGTACCGATGGCATAGACAGCTCTACAAAAAACATTTACATTCAATGTTATCAAACTTATCTATTCAAATTTACCCAATTTAAATTCGCTAACAAACTCCGCAGGCGCTGGTGGATATCGATATCTAAAAATTATGATTTTATGTAACTACAGCTGACAACGGGGTCCACGGAGGATCAGTGAGATTACTTGAAATTATAAGGTTAGGTTAGCCCACGTTCCAGCAGATGTAATATAATCGCGGCGGATTTTTTTCATTCACGCTATGCAGTGAGTTGAAGATCAAGTGCGCGAAAAATTAGAACATGTTAAAAAATCATATCGTCCCACGGCGCTTTCCGATACACGGTATTGGTTTTTCAATCAATATGGGTGACTCATTTCCACTTACTGCCAAGTTTACTAAAAGCGGCTGGATTTGGATACAAAGGTGTTGTGGCGCATTTCTATAATTAGGTACATTTACCTAACTGACTGCCGAAATGACGACTGATGGAAAATGTGGTAGCAAAAGACATGCTGCGACGACTCCGAATAAATTAAGATAAGGGCAAGACAATGATGATGAGGTACCTTTATAAATCGTACAGGCTGAGTTGATATTACTTTTTAAACGACTTCAAAAAAAGGAGGAGGTTCTCTTTTAATGTTTGTTACCTCAGAATTTTTGACTGGGTGAACCGATTTGATGATTTTTTTATTTTATTTGAAAGCTGGAGCTTCCCGTATGGTCCCATCTTAATTTGGTTCCATTCTGACAATGGGATCCATGTGAAAACCATTTAAGTCTTAAATTTGCATTAAGGATGTGCGCGACAAATGGACGAATAACGCGATTAGATTAGTGCGAGGTGCACCCCGCACTAATCTAATCGCGTTTTTATACCATAACTAAAAAGTTAAAAATAAAAACTAAAAAAAAAGGAAAAGCAACTCGGTTGTTAATTTTTTTTAAAGTTTTTTATGAAAGACTAAACGTACAAATATGTTTGTCGTAGATCCAGTCAAGATTGGACAACCAAGACAAGGTAAAAATCTTTACTGATCGAGTTACGATTCGGAGATGTGCATCAACAAAATTACAGACATATTTAGAAATGTTGGAAAAAACATAATTTTATTGCAAAATAACACTTACCTTCCCTGTTTTAGGTTCACCAAGAACAGCAATCTGAATAGTCTTGGCCTCAACCCCGTCGTCTTCACTGTAGAGCATCGTCAAGAACTTGTCGACCCATTTAAAGTTTTGAACGGATTTTCCAAATTAAAAGTTGACAGTTGTCCAACATCATCAAATATGATAAATGATTAAAACCAAGGTTTAACATTATTAAGAAATTAAACATGATACCATGCTTTCAGAAGCATTTGTTTTCATTAAATAACCATGGCAACGAAATAGGTACGTTCAAATACCACGATAGCGAACGTTTAGTGATTGAATATCAAAATTATCAAACAAATTACTTCATTAATAAGGTACGTTTGGAATTAATAACAAAGAAATATGCGTCGCCGAAAAATGCCATCCAACATTTCAACAATAACGGGTCCAGTAGGCGTCTGACCACGCACAGTGAGGGGTTCCGTAGTTGGAATGGTAAAGGAGGTATTTTGTTTCAATAAAAAAAAAAACACGACTTTGTAGGTGTGATTACTTTGTATGACCTAGTAAAAACTGTTGTTATCATGTAAATGTTTTTGCATTGTAAAATATATCTTTGTATTGTATAATTGCATAGCACATGTGTGAGCACTATGTACCTACTATAAATTACCAAATTAACTGTACACCTTTCATTGACTTGAATGTGCGCTGGTGGCTGAAAGTATGTCATGCTCACTCAAATGTCTCGCTGGTGGTGGCATGTGAGTTGGAATATTGGATCATTAACTTCACTTCAAATTGGTTGAGCTGACTGATACTGCAGGTGTCAGTGCCAGCCATCAATAGGGACTGGTCATATCTTAGCTGTCACAGCTTATTTTAATTTCTGAATTGCTTTTTATTACAGATGCTTTTAATGAGCAAGTGTTTTTACATCGTTCTCACATGTATCAACATAAATGATTTAAAAAACGGTTAGTAATAAATCGAGTTAAAAGAGTGTCTGTGGAGTTTCTTGCCTGTTTTTCAACAAAGTTACCCATATAGCACTTTTTAGTAGCCGTTACAAAACAATTCGACACCGTCGCGTCCACACTGATTGATTCTAGTAACATTTTTTGGTCGACGAGTTGACTTAGTTCCGTCGCTACTACTAAAAATGGGGAACAGTCACGGAGCAAATACAAAGAGGAGATGTTGTAATTAGATTTTCCTAAGAAACAACGCGTGACATTTTGCGGGGTGCGGGGTGTTAGATCCCGCCCACTTCTTTATTTTCCATCTACCGGTTAATAGCAAAACTAGGTGCTCGTACCGTCAATTTCTTTTGTAGTTATTTATCTATCTCATACTAGATGTCACTACGTGCAGGAGGCAACAGGGTCGTACTCAGAATTTGCGTACCAGGGAGTACTTTGTTTTTTACTCATCTTAATACGTATTTTTTTTACGAAAAACAATAATTTTAGAATAAAAATATTTTTTATGCATGACGAAAGAAGATAATCAGTGTGTCTCTTATTTTTAAATGACAAGCATTAAACATAAACATTTATTTTTCAAAACATCTATATTTCACAGAAAAATAAAAAAAAAACACATTTTATATACAACTAATTGACATCAACAATAAAACAAAAAAAGCAAAAAGAACACACGAAATATAGCGGTTAAAAACATTAGAGCGGGAAGCACTGTCCGCTGCTCACAGTGCAATATTTAAACATATCCAGTGGCAAAGCAGTGGAGAGACCCACCTATTCGAGAACACGCTTATTATAATGTTGCTACTGGACTTAACACGACCGTATCATCGCATACTGCCAAAGTCTTAAAATTTCAACCAGACGCAAAATGTTCACTTTTTAATCGCGCTTAAAAAATAGTCAGATTTAGTTAAAATAAATTATTATAGTCAAAATTTTTGGTGAAAACCGGCAAACTCAGAATAGCAAAATTGACATTTTCACTAAACTAATAACTCAGTGCAATCTTAGTGCTGTCAAACTAAAATATAGTTAAGTTGTGTCACTTTAGTCTATTTCAGAATAGGAAATCGTCGTTTGACAGGAATAAACCAAATTTTAGTGATTTTTAGTTTAGTTTAGAGAATTTTGTGACAACAGAATCGGCACCAATGTCAATTTCTCAAAATGTCGATTTCTCACAATGACAAACTCGTATGAAATAAAAATCACTTTTCACTTTCCATTTATGAGACAGTCGCGGCACATTTGGTAAAATAATTAGAATCCGATTACGACCCTGTTTTTTTATATTTATGCTTGTTGTTCATGGTTGACGATAGATGGCGGCCTGTTGACATAATGATATAAAAACCACGATAAAAACTACAAAAACAATATTTAGGCGATTGAAAGGTTTTTGGGAATTAATTTTGAATAAATTTCAGTACATGTAATTATTAAAATATATTAATACTGAGCTTTACGTGCCTAAATAATTTTAGTACCCATGTCACAAAGTGTCGCCATCTAATATCGGGTAGAATTATATTTGGAAACACCGAAGTTATGACATTTTTCTAGAAGAATGTTTATAAATTACGTTTAAAATTACTTACAAATGAAATGTGATACCATTCATAGCATCAGAACGTCTATCCGAGTAGTTTTTACAAGATAGAACACAACACTTCATTCTTATTTTTGTCTAGCGCGAATATACTGAACTTTAACTTAGTTGCGCACAGGACGAACGCCAACAATACACTGACTAAGGCCACGCCTACTTGATGACGTCAGGACCAAGTTGAAAATCACGGTGCACAGTTGTTTAGGCCGACTCCTCTTTGTATTTGCTCCGTGGGAACAGTCGACACAGTAACATTTGGTTTTAAAGTTACGTCGCTGTGTGATAACATTGTTCTTAGTTTACAACCACTTCTCAGAAATCATTCGTTCGTTCGTCCGCTGTTTGTTCTGCGAGGTGAAGTTTCAAAATGAAAATAAAAAATATGAAGAAAACATCTTGCAGCCATGACTGTTCTGTCAACATAAGTTTTTTTTGCTATATTAATTGGTTTTATTGTTTAAATATACATGGGAAAAAAAATTCATTGTGTAATTTGATAACATACTTTGAAATTTATATTGATAAATTTCAAAGTATGTTATCAAATTACACAATGAATTTTTTGCGCCACCAAAAAAGTGTAATTTAACATATGTAGTAGAATGTAAACAAAAGTTTTTACTAACAAGTCTTTAAATTCCCAGAGCTTGGAAACTTTTGCTATAATATATTTAATATTAACTGTATGTAATGAAACCAAAAATTAACCATAAAATTGGTAAATAACTAGAAAATGTACTTTTATTTAAAGAAATTATTCTAGTCACTACTGGTAAGGAAGTTACTATATTGTGTCAACATATGTCGACGTGAACCGAGAAGTAGTCACAAAGTAGCTGAATTCCCAAAATGGTTTATTGTTTCCAGTGATTCTCAAACGTTCAGATTCGGAGGCCATAAGTATAAAATATGAAAATGTTTTCCATAGTATTAACTAAAGAGGGCACGTCCCAGCTTATACCATTTGTGCCTTATAGTACATGAATCAACAAAGGCTGTACCCTGTTTCTTCGGAGAACTGAAGAAAGTTAAAATGTGTCATAAAAGTGAAAGGCATAGCTACTGTTGCTGAAGGACTTAGATGAGAACAACTGTACTTAAATTTTGAGGATATTGAAGATGAGGCCCATTTTTATCTTACCTGAAGTTAGTAAAATACTTGAATGGTTAATACTTAAACAGTTGCTTAGACATTTCAATTTAAATAGCCTCCTTCATAATGAGCAATATGGCTTTACAAAAGGTCGTTCGACAACAGATGCGGGTGTTGCTCTGCTGAAACACATTTTCAACGCATGGGAGAACTCGCAAAATGCTATCGGAGTTTTCTGTGATCTCTCCAAAGCTTTTGATTGCGTTCACCATGACACACTTTTGCGTAAACTACGACATTACGGTATTCAAAACGAATCACTCAATGCCATCAGTTCCTATTTGCAAAATAGGCACCAATGTGTAGATGTCAATGGTGTGAAATCTTCCGGGCTACTAGTTCAGTTAGGTATAACTTAAGGCTCAATACTGGGTTCATTCTTATTCTGAGTGTATATTAATGACTTACCTTTCTATTTAAAGAATATCTGTGACATTGTACTATTTGCTGATGATACCTCAGTTATCTTTGAACTAGACAGGAAGAGAAATGATTTTGACGACGTAAATAATGCACTCTCAATGGTTTACCACAATTAACCTAGTTCTTAAAGCTAAGAAAACGAAATGTATAAAGTTCGCCTTACCGAATGTTAGTAATCAGGGACCCATTGTCATCTTAGATAATGAGGTGCTTGAAACTGTAGACTCGCCAGTTTTTCTGGGCATAACAGCAGACGCCAAACTTCAGTGGGGATTACATACAACAAGCCTAGCGGGAAGGCTCAGTTCTGCCGCCTATGCCGTAAGGAAAGTTAGACAGTACACGGACGTTGATATAGCTCGATTAGTCTATTTTAGTTATTTTCATAGCGTAATGTCCTACGGTATTCTTCAAAGCCGCGGACATTCAAAATATTTTTGTTCTTCAAAAATGAGCTGTCCGAGCGATTTACCAACTAAGGGCTAGAGTTTCTTTGAGAGATTTGTTTAAAGATATTGGTGTTCTTACTGTGGCATCACAATTCATCTTCGCCAACATCTTAAATATTAGGCAAAATATACAAAACTTATTATTATTTTTACAGATATCACAAAACGTCGTGAAAACAATAGAAAACATTCAGCTGTAAAGTCAATTGTAGAAGAATGACTAAATTTGAATTCTGATTTTGAAATGATGGAAGACAAAGAAAATAAAAAATAACTATATGTAGCGATTATGTTACGAACATAAAAACTTTTTAACAAAAAATTAAAAATAATTTAAAAAAATAATAAACCTTAAAATTTTGAGTCGGCGCTGAAAAATCAATGAACAAAGATCACTCAAAGCGCCGACTCATAATTTTAAGGTTTATTATTTTATGCTTTTCAGTTTTTTCGGCGGTTTAATTTTTTGTTAAAAAGTTTTTATTTAATATTTTTTGTGGCTTGAATGTACTAATAATACTTGGCAAGGTTTACCCCATCCATTAAAAAAAGAATTATCAAAATCGGACTACTCTGTATAAAGTTATGCGTGGTTATTACAATCAGTGAGTGAACAATCAATCATCCCCTGTTTTCCGACCCTTAGGGTTCGATTTTGTTTTCCAAATTTATATGGGACCACCTTGGGAGTATACCCTTTCCAATAAAAAAAGAATTATCACAATCGTCTTACCATGTACAAAGTTATGCGTGGTCATACATAAAAAAAAAAAAAAAATATACGCGTCGAATTGATAACCTCCTCCTTTTTTTTCGTCGGTTAAAAACAACAATTAATGATAATGACTGATAAATATTTCCATTTCGTGGAACCATTGCATTGATTTGTTAATTTTTAGTAGAAACTCGATGTGATACGAAATCGTTTCGGTTTTATACTAATTTTTAACTGCAATCATTTGATCACTTGTCGAAACAGTTTGAGAAACAGTATCTTATGATGACTTTTTTATTCACATTCTAGCAATATTTTGTGCAGTAACAATTATGTAACATTACGACACCTCGTGTAAATATAAATTTTAAGTTATTATTCTAGTAACATGGCGCCCACACCGCTACCACACATTTTTAGTCGCTTGTACGCATGTTACAAACTGAACAACAAGTGTTTAAAAATAAGTCTACACAAATGATTACGTAACGTGTGAACACAAAGACTACATATAATTACTGAAACAATTTCCGGTCAAATTGTGTGCGAACTATTACCACACATAGAGACCAAACCCCACACAGTCACGATGCTTCGTAGCAGTTACGAAACTGTGACAACTTGTAACTACTTTCAAGATGCTGTGACCGAAAAGTGCTATATGGGTACCTAGCACAGTACAGAATAAAGAGAATAGGACCCAATATAGAGCCCTGCGGGACCCCTCGCTCTACAGAAATGAGTGTTGATCAGAAATGAGTTACGTTTGGCTGACGGCACTACCCTTAGGTAGTGCCGTCAGCCAAACGTAACTCAACAAGTTGCTCTCTATTAGGTACTTAGGTAGCTGCGGAACCATTGCGTAGCGCTAGGGTCGAAACCATAATAATTTAATTTTGATAATAATAGTGGGATATTTATTGCGTCAAATGCCCGGGAAAAATCAAGTAGAACCAGTAATGAGCACATTCCCCTGTCTTGAGCAGACAAAATGTTATCAGTAACATCCAGCAAAGCAGTAGATGTACTGCGCTGTTTTCTGAAACCAGATTGCAAATCAGGAAGAACGTTATTTTGTTCCAAATAGAGCGTCAATTGGCGGCAAACAACTTTTTCTAATATTTTGGATAGACATGGTAGTGTACTAATAGGGCGTAGGTCTTTTAAAGTAGATGGACTTGAATTTTTGGGCAAGGGCCTAACGGAGGCAATTTTCCATAGATCGGGGAACGTTGACGTTACTATGGAGCGGTTTATTATTTCCGTGACAACATTTAACGTGTGTGGCAGAGTCATGTTAATCATATCCAGGGTAATGTTGTCGTAACCTTCAGCGTTTTGAGGTTGGAGATAATGCGAGAGATGTCGTGCTCTTCCACTGGAGTTATTGTGAAAACTTCTTCACCATATCTATGATTTCTGTAGTAGCTTATAAGCGATGCACTTGCCACAGAATTACCGGGAACCGTTAAAAAGTTGTTATTAATTATTTCAGGATCTGTAAAATGTGACGGTAGGTCTTGTTTAGGTGTATAAGGCGATAAAGTGGATTTTAAATTTTTCCATAACAATTTAGGGGTATTTATTTTATTATTAATGTTGTGCTTAAAATATGCAACTTTTTCACTATACAATGAACTAAGCACCAAATGTTTCAGCTCTTTGTAATATATTTTTTTGGAATCGGCTTTCGTTTTCCTATAACTACTAAGTGCGCCGTCACGTAAACGCATCATAAATTTGATTGTGTCTGTAATCCACGGGTACGACTTTTCCCTTATAGTACACGTCTTGATCGGTGCGTGAACATCAAACAAGGAGATTATATAGGTATTAAAGACATACACCATATCATTACCGTTCTCAAGCGTCGAAATTATTCCAAAGTTTAAAACCGATAAGTCCAAATTAAAGCTTTCCGCGCACACGTTTTTAAGGGGCCGAAATTTTACCAAGTATAGTTTGAAATTATCACGCTTAATGTGAAATTCACCAACGATAATGGAATGTCCGTTAATTGAACCAAAAGGTTTTACCGCGGTTTTTCTTGCTTTTAGGTCAGTACACAGGAGATCGATGAGAGTTTCACTGGATGCTGTAAAGTGGGTAGGAGTTGTGACCAACTGTGAAAGGCTGAGGCAATTTAAAAACTCATAAATATTTTTAGTTTTTATCCCGGTCGTGTCGAGCAAATTAACATTGAAGTCGCCAAGTAGTATGTAATGGTCGCAATTTCCCAGTGAAGTTATGGAATCCGTTATGGCATCAAGGAAAAGGACCAGGTCATGCCATGGTGGTCGATAGGCTGTACCTACAGCAATTTTTTGCCATTCACAGAGAGTTTTATCCACATTTGTTCGACCGATTCGAACCTTGGATCGATCGCACCAGTCCATGTGCGCGCGCTCAGACCTCGCCGCAGATAAAATCCGACGCCCCCACCACGACCCGAACGCACACTCGCCGGCCGCGGCGTGTGACGCAGATGATATCCCGGCACCACAGGAGCGCGCTCCTCCTCGCCCGGTCTCAACCAAGTCTCGTTGATGGCTATAACGTCAAAACAATGCCTGTCGAGTGCACCGATCAAGTCATCTTGTCCTGTACCCAATGAACCAGCATTAAGAAATCCAACTTTTAGAAACTTATCTCCTTTTGTCATCATTATAATAATACAAAATAATTCCGTCATAATGCAATCTTATCAGTACCCATTCAGAAGTTGCAATTCCAATTTGAAATAATATTATTAGTTTTAGTTTAATTTTAAATATGTTGATTATTTGTATAATAAAATAAAATTTAAACAAAAGTTTTAGGCTGCGGTATGTAAATAAAAGGTATGTTAAATTAAATAATAGATTCGTAATAAATACGTGTAAATAAATATGTGTGTCGTTATAAAATTGATTTAAGTGTGGTTGACTGAGGTGCGCCGCGAGGCACACACCTACTAACAAAAAAGATAACCGATAGTAGCAACATAATCTTAACATTTTTGAAATGTTGTTTCTTACGACAAAAATACTTGATTTAAAAATAAGCATGACAGTACAAGCAAGTATGCACTTAACTACACAGATAATTAGTTAAGTGTAACAAAACAAAAAAACAAATGAAAAAAGATTGTTTAAGTGCGTTTTTGACGTCGCCTTCGTTACCCACTGCCGCGGCCGGCCCGAAGGTGCGCTGTAAGTCAGCCTCACAGCGGATATGGCAGGTAGCGTCTCCGGGTTTGTACCGGGCAAGAATACGACCTCGTTTTGCCCATACGAATTGCCAACCGAGGCGTCTGCCCGCTTCACGAGCGCTCCGAAACAACTCACGGTTGACCTTCGTAAGGCGCTCGTTCACGTAAAAACGAGTGACAGGACTTGGCAAATCTAGGTCCGCAGTAGTCATGCCGCGACGTACTCGTGCACCCTCCAGCAGCTCGTCACGCAGGTCGCGACGCGCTAGGCGCACGACGAGGAAGCGAGGGCGGGTCTCCACCGGCGCCGTCGCCTGCGTCGCGTTGATACGCCGACCTCCGACACGCTCGGCGCTTACTATATCGCGCGCTTTTATTTTGATGCCAATCTTTGACGCAATTAACATTGCCGTGTGGATTGGATTTTCACCATTGGGCTCGGGTATGCCAGAAATCTGTATATCATTCCCCAACAGTTCCTGATCACGGTCATTAATATCGCTCCGCAGTTGTGATATTAAATCATTTACTTCTGACGATACTTGGGGCTGCGTGTGTTTGTTTTCTAAGACAGCTACTCTCTCTTCCAGATTACTCATTCTGTCATTAGTTGCGTTTAGAGAGGATCTCAGCTCATCACGAAGCAACAGGAATTCATTCCGTACTGTCTTCAAAAAATCCTCCTTAAATATATTAAGCTCAGCCCTGAGGATGTCTAAGCTGAGCTCCTGTGTGGCGTCAAGGGCTATGCTATTTATGGGGCTCGTATCCATGAGGTTCACGAGGCTTTCCTCGTGCGCAGCCGGCATTGGTGTACGCGCCCTCACCGGCGTTTCAGCCTGGTTGTCCCGTACCAGGTTCTTATTACACTCTGGACAGTGCCATGGGGTCGTCAAAGGGCCGGTATTGTGTATACCCACGCACCCTCGATGGTACCAGGATCTACATTTACTGCAATTTGCGGCCTCTGCCGACGACAAAATCTTGCCACAGCCACCGCACTTAGCCATGGTAAACCTTGTTGGTGTATATTTTAGGAATCGATGAGTCCAAGTAGTACGCCAATAAGGCAATAGATGGCGCTGTTTTGAAAAACACGTTTATTGCAGTTTGCACGGTGTGTATGGGACGGATAAACACCATAGGCTGAGCACAGTGTTAGTGTAAAGGTGCGCACACACTAAAAATTTGGTCACAGTTAGGTCCCGTTTACGAGATAAAACACTTTATTTTTCTTCAGGTATCAGGTACTTAAATATTATTGGTAACTGGTAAAATGTTTTTAGAGTTTAGTTTATTTTACACGGCACATAAACACTAGACAATGGTGCCGATTCTGTTGTACACGAACTAAACTATCTCTAAAATTCCTTACTTTTGGCTATGAGAATTGTAACGCTATTCTGCAAGGAAAAATCTCTAAATTTAAAAATTATTTTGACTCGACTAAAATCGAATTTGACAATCGCGACTCAGCGTGGTATTTTTTTTTTCTTTTCGTTTCGCAACGTTGTACTTGTGTGTGCATTGCGTAGAATGAATTTTTTGAGAGACGAAGGCGCGTGCTGGGGGGGCAGCCTCAACGTGTTTTATATGGAATTTTTCACTTTTGTTTGAAAAATATGTATAAAAAAAATATTACCCACGTGTTGAGATTTAAATGTGCCGGGGTCTACTAAGGGGGCCGAAAATTTCATTATTTTTGCGATAGGACACGCCATTTTCAAGATATAAGGAAAAAGAAAATAAAAAATACAGAACTGTTTTTGCACGTGAAGGCGAGGCGTTGTTGAGAATTTTAGTTCATGACCACTAGTTTTATTCCACACCTTTTAATCGCGATTAAAAATAGTCAGATTTAGTTAAAATAAATTATTATAGTCAAAATTTTTGGTGAAAACCGGCAAACTCAGAATAGCAAAATTGACATTTTCACTAAACTAATAACTCAGTGCAATCTTAGTGCTGTCAAACTAAAATATAGTTAAGTTGTGTCACTTTAGTCTATTTCAGAATAGGAAATCGTCGTTTGACAGGATTAAACCAAATTTTAGTGATTTTTAGTTTAGTTTAGAGAATTTTGTGACAACAGAATCGGCACCAATGTTTTCACTTGTAAGTTGCACTTATTTAAATATTTCCACAATAAACTTTAGCAAAACAAACTTGTGCTTTTATTTATTTTGCGAGAAGTAAACAGAGAGCTTTACGACTGTTTGACATCCGTGACGTCACTCCCAGGCGAGGCGTTGGTGTGAATTTTTGTTCATGACCACTAGTTGTATTCCACACCTTTCTAATCGCGATTAAAAATAGTCAGATTTAGTTTAAATAAATTATTTTAGTCCACATTTTTCTACAATTTATTAAAATAATGCTTTCATTGATAATAAACGAAACTCTTATCTTATACAAAAAACAAAATGCGAAGAATAGCAAAATGTTGTAGTCGTAGTATATTTTTGCGTTCACGATACGAGTACCCGAAAACTGAGACGCGGGAAAAAATGGCACAGGTCCTGCCTCGTTGGGCGCTTGCGCCGTACTAAACGCTGCCCGCTTGTGCATCGTAATTTATTCTAATTTAGAGTGATTTCAAAAACGATATTATGTCTAATTTAATAAACGGATTTAAATAAAACTTGAGAATTCGATTCGTTATAGAGCATACTTTATATTGACATGAATTTTTTAATGTAATTATGCTTTATTCAAACCAAAAAAACGCGATAAATTTGCGAATAAATCGTAAAAATTGCCATAAGACTTATTTTTTTTTTACTAATTAAGCTTATTAAAAATCAATATTCTTGTACAAAATGTAACAATTAGATTATATGTCTGATGTTTTGTGTATTTTTTTTACCCAAATTTATTAATGATAGAAATAGGAGTCACAAATTGATCCTGCGCTGATTTTTAAGAAAACTAGTTGTGGAAGATTAATTACTACGAAGTAAACAAATAAGTTTTTGTAAATGTGCTACTAAAAGTAACAAAACAAAAGATTGATCTATTTTTTACATGTGTTCGTCAATCCCAGAGTATTTATAATGGTGAGATGAGAGGTAAATAAGGCGACTAAAATCTTAGATATTCGCGCAAAAATGTAAAATGGCTCTTAATGGTTTTATTTGTATCCCACAGTACTCAAATGAAACAAATCTCAAGCGTTAATCCTATCATAGTCTACCTGTTTTTCTCATTATAAATCTGTTTAGCCATTAAAGTATAACTAAGTAATAAAGATCCAAACACGCCAAGTCCCAAACATCCAATTTACTCTTTATCTTAGTTATTAACATGACTTACTTCTTCTGAGAGCATTCTGTGCATCATTGGTCATAGCATCTGCCTCGTCTAGTATAATCAGCTTAGGTCCAGCTTTGAATATTGTTCTGGTCGATGCAAAGCTAAGTATTTGACCTCTTACAATGCCTATCCCTCTATCATCGGATGCGTTTAATTCTAACACCTGAGGAATGGAAAAGAAACATTAAAAGAATTAAAAACATAGTTATATAAAATCAATTAATTAGTAATAACAATTGTAAAATATGCATTTTTTAATACTAGGATAATCAAAAAGAATTATCATTTATTTATAGTTAAAATAAATAAAATTGAAGTGTCTATTTGTAATGTAAAAATAATGGCTTTTTACCCTTAAATAATTGTTTTTTTTCTAATGGCTTGGAAAAGCAGGTATAGTACTAATAACAAAAACAAGTCTTTTTTACTTTGTCCCAGCTAATCTCCAAAACGACTGGACTGATTTTGATAAAATTTGATATGGGGATAATTTGAACCCCAGGGAAGGACATAGTATAGTATAAAACAATTATGACTTACCATTGAGTTAAACTGTTGTGGCGTGTACATTTGTCTTGCACAAGCTAAAATTGTTGATGTTTTGCCAGTCCCAGGAGGTCCATAAAATAGCAAATGAGGCAATTGGTTCTGCTGAATAAACTGGTTTACTATAATGTTCACAAATCAATTAGTAGCAGAAATAAACAAACACCTATAGGTTAAAATTTAGAATGAACAGTTACCTACTTGTTTTAATTATATCATCGTGAGAAATTAGGTCTTCTAACTTTGAAGGACGATATTTTTCGACCCTGAAACATGAAACATGTGTGTTAGCAGCAGTAATACCTTTCCTAAATAGGTCCTACTAGCTTTTGCCCGCGGCTTCGCCCGCGTGTATGTCGGAAATTATCGCAAGAGGACGTACTACCGCGGTATGAATTATGAATCCTTGTTATACATACATAAAATTACGCCTTTTTCCCATGGCGGTAGGCAGAAACTACGGAACGCCACCTGCTACGATCCTTACATATCATGTGTGTTTGATGTACTTAAAATAAAACTAATAGTATTCAGAGTAAGAAGACTGCGACATAGGGCTGGATTAAATCTACACTTAATCTACACTTATAACTACACTTATATAATATTATAAATGCAAAAGTAACTCTGTCTGTCTGTCTCGCTTTCCTGCTAAAACTACTGAACCGATTTAAATGAAATTTGGTACACAGATAGTTTAGACCCTGAGAAAGGACATAGGCTACTTTTTATCCCGGTAGTGTGTTCCCGCGGGATAATTTCCGACATCCACGCGGGCGAAGCCGCTGGCAAAAGCTAGTTGAATATAAGTCTTACTGGTTTTTCTTAACGCTCCTATTCTACCTATACAGACACTCAATTATTTACCAGACACCAAATTAAACATAGTTATAAGAATAGTACTTTAGCCAGTAGCTTCGCCCTTATAGCTTTCGGAAAATATCACTCGGAAACCTACTACCGGGATAAAGTATCCTATGTATATGGTAAGTATCCAGGATAACCAAAAATCCAAATCCATCCAAAAATCTAAACATCTAAGCAATATTTCGCGGTCTCATACTTGGAATAATACAATTAGGTTTATTTTGAGTACTTCAAACACACATGATATTCGCATTTACTATGAAGCCAAAGTAATATAATATGAATTACAATATTACAATCCTGCACTACCCGACCGCTACCAACCGGGACGGCCCGCTAGCCGCTCTGCGGCTATTTTATTATAATCTCTGATATCTTCTAAAATATTCATTTTAATGATATGCTGTAAAGGGCAATTTTGATTTTTATGAAATGCACAACGTATCTAATATATTTAATTGGATAAGGATTAATTCTAGATTGCTTAAAATCGCTTCGTAAATAAGCCATTGTTTCACGTAAAAAGTGAAGGATAAAAAATGGTTATTGTGGGTTATCCCTAAGAGATAGACATATACCATCGCGGACTTTTTTGTAGACCTTTTTAAGGTGTACAATACTGTAGTACATTATTTAGATCTATTTCATAGGGTTCAGCCAGCGTTCGCAATGTAAACGCAAAAAAATGTGTTTAATTATGACATCACATTAGAAACCTCTAAAATTATCAGCGTTTCTTTACTATATTATGCATGTTATATACATATAAACCTTCCTGTTGAATCACTCTATCTATTAAAAAAACCTGTATCAAAATCCGTTGCGTAGTTTTGAAGATTTAAGCATACATAGGGACAGACAGACAGCGGGAAGTGACTTTATTTTATAATATGTAATGATTGTGAGTCTATGTTTAAGGTATTCTTGTTCTTTCTTTCTATAATAAATAAATCAAAGGGTCAGAGAGTCACCTTAGGGCCGGGTTTATGTAATCAAGGAAGACTATTTGGCTTGTTTATTTACCGAAAGCATCAAAATGAAAATTGTGATTAGAAAATACCGGTAAAACAAAAACTAACCATGGCAGATTTTTGCTCACTTCACCCACGGTCATTTTAAACTATGGACTTATTGGGCCGTAACTGATAAAACAATAGTGAATTAATGAGACCCCAATTACTGAAATTCTTGCAAAATAATATGAAATTACACGAATTTGAAATTTGCCAGTCAACAAACAAATTGACTTTTAGGTTAACTGACTGACAAGTAGGAATGGGCAAAAAGTATCGATTTATCAAAATTTCGATATTTATCATTATTTCGATTCGACGATTATTTCGATATATATCATCGATATTTTTTAATCCCAATATATCGATATTTATTTTTAATCGAATTCAAAAAAAGAGGAGGTTATCAATTCGACTATATTTTTTTTTTATGTTTGTTACCTCATAACCTTTGACTGGGTGAACCGATTTTGATAATTCTTTTTTTATTTGATAGCTGGTGCTTTCCGAATGGTCCCATTTTTTTAATTTGGTTTTATTCGGACCATGGGGTCCATGTGAAAACCATATAAGTCTTAATATTTGCATTAAGCGTTTGCGCGACAAATAAATGAAAAACGTGACTAGATTAGTGCGGAGTATCTACCGTAACTAAAAAGTTAAGAATAAAAACTTTTTACAAAAAAATACCGGATTCCTTAAAAAAAAACACTACAAAGTCAAAAATAACTTTAATTTCGGAAGTCGGTGGCAAATAACCTTAAATACAGATCCTAAGGCGCGGGACAAATACAAGAAGCGTCGGGCGGAGGCGAGGCGCGGGCGCGGCGCCGGTGCAGCGCAGAACAGGCGTGCTAACGGTGTCGGAAAGGCGAGGCGCGGTGTTTCTCGTTAAATTCTATATCGTCACGCATTTTCCGGGTGCGCCGTAGGCGAGGAAGCGGCGCCCGCGCCGCGCCCACGCCACGCCCGCGCCGCGCCCGCACCCCGCCGTCTCAGTATGTCTCGCGCCCCACCTCTTCTATACATTTTGTATGAAATATCAAAGAAGTGGCGCCACGCCCGCGCCGCGCCCGCGCCGCGCCCGCGCCGCGCCCGCGCCGCGCCCGCGCCGCGCCCGCGCCGCACCTCCGCCCGACGCCTCTTGTATTTGTCCCGCGCCTAAGACACCGACTTTCGAAATTAAAGTTATTTTTGACTTTGTAGTGTTTTTTTAGAGTATCGAATTCATATGAATTTCGATTATTTTTTAACTTTGGTCTCGTGTTTAATGTTATTAGATACTCCTTGCATGCTCCTCGCGTATAATTAATTTTAAAAAATCCCGCCACGTTCACCTTGATCAAAGAACAATCCAAATAGCACGTGCCCAAAAATACTCTGGGACTTCTTTAATTTGGTCTGGGCATGAAAAGTTATTATCCCTGTAGTCAACAACTGTGCCCGAGGTTCAAAGCTCTGGCTCTGTGCACTTTCCTTGAGAGAAAAGCTGATCCATTAAAATTTTGAATAAATTGCCAGCATTTCACGCCGGTTCTTTCAGAAGCCACCCTTAAAGTGGTTCAAGATCAATGAGTAGTCTTAAAAATACCGACAGTTGTGCACCTGTGTTCAAGTTCCTAAAATTGCTCACCTTGCCGTCTCTGTATATATTTGAAGTAGCAATTTTTGTTAGAACAAACATACACCTTTTTACCCGAATGGACGATATTAGAACACGACCCGGATCTGTTAGATCGCAATATAAAAATGTAATGTTTACAAGGAGGTATAAAACTGCATTGTTAAGAAAGTGTGTCCTATCAAGGGGACCAGTTATCTTCAACAAAATACCTAATGCGTACAAAGAGGAATCGCTAAGCATATTTAAAAAGAGGCTAACATCCTTATTAATAAACAATTAATGCTATTATTCTACACAAGATTTTACTAATGATAAAAGTTTATAATGTTATTAAGTTATTTCAAATTTCGTTATGTACGTATTTGTGTGTGTATGAGTAATTTTCTTAATGTAGGCAAAAATTTAAGAACTGATACTGTTATTTTTTTATGTTTAGTTCATCTAAGGAAGGCTGTAAATTCACATAACCATCCATTTTATGTGTATTTTTTTGTTTTTAACTGTACTTTATTATTATTTTATTGGTATAATTGTTTTTATTTTTGCATGCCGTAAGGTAGAGTGTGCTGAAACTGTTTTTACAATGTTAACATCTTATTTTGTACCCACATTCATGGCAAATAAATGATTTCTGATTCTGATTAAATTTCGAATTATCCAGGCTTCTTCAATGTCTTACGAAAGGGTTGCTTCAGTCGTGAATCTGACAGTACCCGACAATAGAAGCCATTTGACAGGCGAGCACATCAAACAGATGGTGCTCCTAATGTCCATATCTGATGACTACTGGTTTAATTAAATCCATACTAATATTATAAATGCAAAAGTAACTCTGTCTATCTGTCTGTCTTTCTGTCTGTCTGTCTTGCTTTCCTGCTAAAACTACTGAACCGATTTAAATGAAATTCGGTAGACAGATAGTTTAGAGCCTGAGAAAGGACATAGGCTACTTTTTATCCCGGTAGTATGTTCCCGCGGGATAATTTCCGACCTCCACGCGGGCGAAGCCGCTGGCAAAAGCTAGTTGTATATAATTGTTTAGGCTCGAGCATTGATAAAAAATACTATTTTCTTCTATTATTTTTTACGAAGTTTGATTGCTTTGGCAATATGTATGAATAATCATGGGAAATTTGATGATATATCGATATTTTTCACTCGAAAATTATCGATACTATTTAAAAATATCGATGCGATAAATATCGATATATTTTTACACTTGCCCATCCCTACTAACTGTTGTAACATCACTATTTAGTAATTAGTTAGTATGTACACCACTAGATAATAATCTATGGTTCCGCTCTGCATCGGTCCGACACTGCTATGTCTGATCCCGTCTGAGATACCACGACTGAACGTGCTCTGTAAAACTGTGATCCTAGTCTGATTAGACCAAGTCTACTCAACATTATCTTTCATTTCTACAAACACAACACTAACAACCCATAGACATTTTTTTTTTTTGGTTCTCAACCCATAGACATTTTTTTTTTTTTTTTTGGTTCTTTTCGTCCACTGACGTATAAATCATATGGACTTGGCATACCTACAAGAAAAACGTGTATACCTACACTTTACTGAGCGGATAAAATGGCGGTTAATAGGGAAGCCCCTATCGATATTTCTATATAGGTAATAACATCGATAAAAGATCGTGAAATGTTTTCAAATTTTCACAGTACAATATCTACGAGTAAAAATACCCCAAAGTTTTCTAGCTTAGGCCTTTGAAATGTAATAAAAATAGTTAGGTATCGTATAATTTTAATAATAATTAAATTTTTGTCGCATAGCGCATACCTATCACATTTTGATCAACATACGACCTAATACATCTATGAGCTGCAATTTGCAAAAAACGTATAAAAAATTTAATTTCACGGGCTACATTGACGGAACCACCATAATCATTATTTTTAAGGTTCCAAACCTTAAGGAAAAAAACTCTAAATTTTATAAATTTAAAACCCGACTGCGTTAAAAGCAATCTATAAAAAAGATGACTTAATCTCATGCAGTCGGAGGCATTTTCTTAAGGGTATGATTTAAGCTGTCGCCAATTTAACTAGTTTTGTGTTTCTTAAATAATAGGGTTTGCCTGCAAAATAGTAGATTTGTCACCGAAATGTAGTCACCATACAATATAAAATCAACTCCACAATAAATTACCTAAAATCATGGAGATATGGTCATGGAGATATGGGGTCAAGTACCAAATAAAAGTTTTTGTATGTATTATAATAGGTTTGTCCTAATAGTATTTAAGCAAACTAATTTAAAGAGATCCCCAATAAATCATATTTTATGTCACTAGAAAATTTCATGAAGTTCCAAAAATGTAGGGTAGTCGTCATCATACTTTCAACCAAAAGAGTCTACTACTTAACTGGCCATGTGCCTCCCCCAAGGGTCTTTATTTCCACAGGTAGTATAAATATATTTAAATTAAATTTCTAGCAATATAGTGAATAAAACACTTAATTAAAGTCAAAATAATCAATGTTTATTGTTAAAAATAATAATCACTGAATAATCAGCGCTGGTTTGGCTTTTGAAGGGCGCGCCGGAAAGCGCGCTAATTTGTCTCCGCCCCCTTTGAACATATTTTCATTAAAATTATAAACTGATGTATTAAATCGGTAAAGAATACATTATTTTAATATCTGAATGAAATAAAATGAAAAAAAAGGAGAAATGAAAAATAATAAATAAAAAGGAGTCGCAGTCAGGGATCGATTAATCGATTTTTTTGGTGACAGATCTACCATTCTGAGCACAAAGCTATTATTTAAGTAATAAAACTATTATTATAAGAACGAAGTTTATATTCATGTAATGCACTACAATTTTTTTGGTAATCCATCTCATATTTTACACATTATATTAACAATAATTTGATAATTCATACCTGGATAATTCATACACTCTTTGTTTATCTGAGAACGAAAATATTTCGTGGGGATAGATCTATTTATTAGGTGATACAACTTGATGACAAATATAAATGGTGACAAAAAATATAGTTCCCTTTTCTTAAGTTTAACAAATAGACACCTGTTGCCTTCGACTGCATGAGATTAGGTCATCTTTTTTAAAGATCGCTTTTAACGCAGTCGGGTTTTAAATGATTTATATTTAGTTTTTTATTTTACAGTTTTTAGTTAGGATTATTTTTCTCCCACTGTACCTATTAGGTAATTTAAAACGCTTTAGGTAACGGTCGTTAAAATTATCTTTCAAAGCAGTACCAAAAATTCTGGATTTTTCCCTTGATTTTAAGAATTCTCTAATAATACTTATTTTTCACGTTATTATGACATATTACTTATACGATTATCTAAGAACTTTATGATATTACAGTTTTATGAAAATTTAAGTGAGCATGGATACTGACCAATTTTAAATCGTTATAGATTCTAAATGGTCATTTAAAATGAAAAACGATTTTAGAAATCTCAAGATGATTTTCAAAAACCTATTCAACGATATCCCACCTAAAATCGGCCCAAGCGTTTGGGCTCTAGAGCGCCACATAGGAACAAACATACATACATATATAAATAGGCTGATAAATACGTTACCCTCCTATGCGTCGCACAGTCGGTTAAAAAGGAACCCTTAAAGGATCTCTATAAGGGTAACTAGTTGCTGTCTGTCCGTCCGTCTGTCACAGCCAATGTGCTCCGAATCTAACGGATCGATTTAGTTGAAATTTAGTACCTACACATAATATGAATTTCTGTGACCCAAACATGGACGTGTAACGTATATAAATTAATTTTGTATATGGGGGTCACTTCTGGGGGAACATAAACCTGAAAAAAAAATGTTTTGCAAACTGTTTTTGATGTTAAGTTTTCAACACCTACCTTTTCTAAAATGCAGATGATTGTGGGTTTTAATTAAAAGTCAACAATAATTATAATAAAGTATATTAAGCAAATCAATCTCATTCATTACTGAACAATACAATTTTGTTTAGGTAATTTCTTGGTCGCCATGTGCAAACCTTCACGATCTTGTAGTTTTAATAATTCTTCTAAATAATTGAAATCAATTTTCCTGCCAAAATTGTCAAAAAATACCTTCATTTCTCCAAAAGCGTTCCGGATCAGTTTAATAGTATGACATGGATCTATAAAAATGTGTATTCTATTTTCACCTGTTTCAAATGTAGTGACATTTTGATCCTTCATGAGATCACAGCCTAGTGAACAAAACATGCTGAAATTTGCAGCAGGTCCGTCACATGTTATGCTGACTATTTTGGCACCCACTTCCTCACCCCTTCGGATACACATTTCCACTTAAGTTGATTTTTGTTCTCCCGTTAGAGACGTGATAAAAAAATATCCTATAGGCAGTTTCCATTTTCCATTTATGCAATTCAGTAATATCACGAGACACTGATTGGCGACATCCAGGGCATCACTGTCGCTATTCATACCGTAGTTTACACCTCCATAATATTTTTTTGTTTGCGCATCCCAGCACAACGACTTTCTTATTGCCATTTCATCAAACATTAGTGCACATAGTACTGGCAAATTACTACTTTGAACTTTTGCTTTTAAAGTGTCAAATGCTTCACTGCAAAAGCCAGGCTCAGCATTTATGTGTTGATACCATTTACTCAGGGTACGTGGATGTGGAAGACAAGTATTATAAGTATTACGCAAAAACTCATAAGCTTTCGGGGAAAAAAAATTAAGGTGAGAGCAAATTTTCTGATTTCTTCAGAATATTGCCTCTCTACTGGCAATCCTTTAGATTTCGCAACTTGCCTTTTGAGGAAGTCTTGGGGTCCTGCACATTCTGCAAGCAATGCTTGGGATTCCGAATTTATCAAATTTCTTTCCTTTAAATTTCTGATAATATTACCAAAATGGGCAATTTTTTTCGTCTTTCTTCTAAGTTTCTCATTAAGTCTCTTTATCTTCTTGGACTGTTTTTGACATTTGTCCTTTAATTTCTTTATAATTTCAAATGGTTGTACCTGAAATTAAATAAAGTAAAAGTAAGCTTTAACAGATATTGAAGACAAGCTAGAGATTTATCTCCTACTCAGTCTCAATTCAGTTGATGACATTATCATTGAGATGATGATTGATGATGTTATCATTGAGATCAAATTCGCAAATAATGATGATAAGAAAAAGTGAAGCTAGTCATACCGATAAATCTGGCGTAGCGGAGGTGCTAGTGGCTAAATCTGGCGCAGCGGAGTTGCTAGCGGCTAAATCTGGCACAGCGGAGTTGCTAGCGGCTAAATCTGGCGCAGCGGAGGTCCTAGCGGCCAAACCTGGCGCAGCGAAGGTGACAAAATCTAGCGCAGCAGATGTGCTAGGGACAAAGTCAATGCCACTCCTCTTTGAAATCTCCGCAGGATGATTTTTAATGGTATGATCAAAAACGACCTGAAAACTACTCTTTATTATTAACATAAATATTATTAAAAATAAAAAAAATATATATTCAGAAATTATATGGCTTCAAAAACTGTAAGATGGGAGATCCAACTGTTATTAATTTTAAAAAAATTACCATATTAGGAGCACCACATCCAGATATTGATAGTGACTTTGTCTGATTTTGATCACTTTCAATTAAAATGCCAGCTATATTTGATCTAATCGCAGGCTGTAAACAAGCAATAAAATTATTAGTATTTTTGATGTTTTCCCAATTTATTAATAAAAGGATTTTTAATTCATCATCATCATCATCATTGCAGCCGAAAGACGTCCACTGCAGAACCTAGCCCTTCCCAAGCACCGCCACTTCAACCAGTTCTGTGCTTCCCGGGTTCTTGCGAGCTTCCTTTTTAATTAGTCTTAAGAAAATAATTAATCCTAAGACCACACTCAAACACATTCTTTACATCACTCTGTGTCCATTAGACAAGTGTTGCAATTGAGGACATCACCATCATTTATCACTACGCAATCATGTTGGACAAAGTTATAACACGCAACATTACTTACCAATAAGGTTCGTGAAGGTAAAGCATCGTCACGCAATGTTACTTTATTCAGTGTCCGGTTGAAACATGATTCGTCAAAGTGAAGAGAACAAATATGGGTTTTTTTTTTTTGACATCTTTAAATTTTCAACACCAATTGTTTCCAACCAAATTTTCTTTTTTCCTTTTTTAGTAGGCAGCCTTGAAAGTAAAACAAAAAACCAATAAAGAACCATAAAATAGCATTATCGATCAATGTAAAAGTGTCTAAATGCACTACTCTATTCCTTCAATAATTAAATAATGATTTCATGAAGTACAACTGTTGAAAATAAAGGTAAAATGGAAATTATGAATGCTTTACTGTTGAAACTCTTTAACGAATGCAGAATCTTTTGTTTATTATCTAAATCTAAAGATATTTCAGCTGAAATTTAGTACGTACTGGTGCAAAGTTATGTTCGGGTGATTTCCGCTTCTTTTGATGCCACATCCGATTATATTGCAATTGGGCATCTTGCTATTGACGATTTCCACTATAAAACCGAGTTTAAACGCAATAATACAGCAAATTACTCCAAAATTCACAAATTAAAAGCACAGCTCAAGAGCTTTTGACAGTTGACGTACCAACTTTGTTACCAAACAGCGAGAGGACAAAATGGCGACCCGGCCGCAAATAGGTATTTCAATGACGCTGGAATGAAGGGTTGCCATTATAGTAACTGTCAAAAATACCATTATCCTTTTTCACTTACGCAAAATTACTAAAGTTAAAAAGAGATGCCAGTATTTTTATGATTTTGGCGTCGATATACCTCATAATTGTATAACTGTTTTTTCTATAGTCAAACATTTCAAGTCCATATGATTTATACGTCAGTGTTTTCGTCCCTCTTTGGGACAGGCAAAGTCAACCCATAGACACTCAGGCAAAGCACAGCCACAGAGTACTTTATAGAAACTGTCAACAGATTACTAATGTGTTCTGTTTTACTAATAGTATTAAGGTATTCTCAATTTCATGGAATTATAATAAGAACAAACCCACCGGGCAGCGTCTTGTTAACTATTGGGCAGTAGCGACCCCACGGACCCTATTTCTCGGGTGTGAGAGGGAGCGGGCCGTAATCCACCACGCCGATCCAGTGTGTGGATTGCTAGATGTCGTGTCTTCGAATGTTTGGTTCTAGAACATGCTAGTTTATTCAAGATGTTTGCCTTCACTGTTTTGAAAGCAGTGGTGAGGAAATAATTTGCACAGAGCAAAGCAACTGCCTGGGTTTGAACCTGCAACCTACAAGTCGTAAGTCTCGGCCGTTACCACTAGACTACCACCGCCCTACGGCCCAGAACATACAATTCCTATTAAGGTGAATGCTCCAACCAACCCGCGAAATTCAAATTTTGTAACGTTTTTTGCAATTTGCAAAAAAAGCAAAGTTTTTTGCTTTTTGCAAGCCAGTGCTAGGTTGAATGTTGATTAAAATATTATTCGCGGCTGTAAGACATATGTAGTTACAGAATATAATCATCAAAATCATCAATACAACGCTCTAAGTTCATAAAGCTGTAGGAATGACTTTTTCTGTTATTTTTTTGTTCCTAGGCCTTTATGAACTTGGGGGGTTGTATTGGTGATTTTGATGATTATAATTGTGTAACTACATACGTCTTACAGTCGCGAATAATATTTTAATCAACGTACAACCTAGCACTGGCCTGCAAATTGCAAAAAACGCAAGAAATTATGAATTTCGCGGGCTGGTTGGAGCATTCACCTTAAGTAATCTTATATAAATATCTTTTGTGCCGTCAATTATTACTGTGTTCTTGTGAACTTAACAAAGAATGTTTAGGAATAAAAATGTTAAAGTCAGTCTCTAGAATGTCTGTAAAGGTAAGTTAGCCTAAGAATTTGTTACTGTTATGGTTGTATACAATTAAAATAAGATCTTTTTGCATACACAACAAACTTTTTATAAGCTGAATTATGATTGCGCACAGATTGAGAGTTGAATTTGAATACACTGTTACTTTGCTATTAAATTATCGTAAGAGAATTGGCCTTCTAAAATTGATACTGAAATCATCATCATTGGCAGCCTTGCTCGACCTACTTGACCCCAATGCAGAGTATAGGCCTTGTCCCTTATATGATATGCTTCCCTGCTCTCCGCGAATCGCAACTAGTATTTTCCCGTGATTTTCTGAAAGTCAGCCGCCCACACACATACCTAGATAGGTGTTGGTCAGCCAACACTTCTACCGTCTCGCGGCAGCTTTTCAGTAGGGGCTCTACTCCACCTGCCACTGAAAACTACACTGTTGAAATGAAAGGCAACATTCTTTTCGCAGATTTACTTGGTTTTCAAATAATAACATATCATCACGCCTCTATTCCCCAACGGGATTAGGTATTTTCCACATTTCACCAGCTCAATAATAACATTGATTTTATTTAACTAACTTAATAATTAATATTACAGGCACATAATATAATCATGTAGGTAGGAATTCGTTGTTTACCTAATATTTACAACAGAGTTAATTGAAACATTTAGTTCTTGTTAGTTAATAATAAAATACATTTAATTTTTTGAGTGTAACTTTAGCCTAATCTTTACTGTCCTTACTTAAATATTTACAGTTATATCTATGCTTGAAAAGTGTTAGAGTGTTTCAGATTATAATTTTAAACGACTATTTACTAAGCACACTTGCTATATATTCTTCCATATCAGCTCGCGTTACACTTTCTCTC
Organism: Aporophyla lueneburgensis; assembly: GCA_932294355.1. NCBI lineage: Eukaryota > Metazoa > Arthropoda > Insecta > Lepidoptera > Noctuidae > Aporophyla > Aporophyla lueneburgensis. Next base: position 11,614,017 of record OW028744.1, read on the forward strand.
GTTTGGCTGTCAAATATAGCACTAGCTGAGGGCTCCCAGGGCCACATGACGCGCCGTGTGTGTGCGCTTAACGTATCCATTTTGGCGTCTGCTGGAATATGGTACTCGCTATTAGGTTTTCCATCCTTGCCCATGCTGAAGTAATATTTCCGTCCACTGCTCTTCGATATAGCCGTGATCCAAGGATCTGAAAGAAGCATAAAATAAAAACTTGCAGTGATGCAGTAAGTGTGAACTTGGCTTATCTCTGCATTACAGTTATTTTTATGTTTTTTGTATGCCAAAATACAAATACTGAGATGAGATGGAGCCCAAATTTTTAAATACAGTATGTATGCAAAATAATATTATTACCTTTTATTTCTTTCAAAAATAGGACAGATCCAACAACATAGAACATATCATTTCTGTTAATCCTATCTGGAGTATTAATCGTCACAGCTGACTTCACTCGTTTCATAGCGCGATATTCTAAATTGCTAGCAGCAGATTCGAATTGTTCCATATTGTACAATCTCTTAGTTCTTATTGGAAGAGCTTGATTATCGAATGGTTTATTCAGTGCGGAACAAAACAAATTACATTGATTAATTCTGAAAAGATAAAAGTAAAACATTTTTAAACAGGCGTAGGCTGGGCAGGCAGACCTTGTTAGTTCTTTTTAGCTTCAGGGCATAATAATCGTCTAATATAGATCGTACGTTTATACAAGAAGATATAAAGACCTTAGAAATGACTAACCTGTCGCTCAGGGAATCACCAGAGATATCAACGCCACCCAACATCAAAGCGTCTATAATGTGCAACGCCTTGCTGTAAATTTGATTGTTGCCCTGTCCACGATATTCTTTTACAATCTAAAAACAAGTTATTGTCTTAATTAACGATTTTCTCATACTTATTATTATTATTTTTAGGACAACCAGCACACCGTTATTTGATCCCAAACTAGGCATAGCCTGTACTACAGTAACCAGACAACTGATAAATATACTTATATATTTCTAAATACATTCATATTATAGATAAATTACACCCAGACTAGCCATGAAAATTGCCGGCAATATTGCCAAAGTTGCCAAAACTGCCGGGAATGTTTCCAAACCTGCCGGCAACATTTGGCAAGAAACGTATAAATAGAAAACAAATTTTACTATTATAATTGCTTAGTAGAATAAAATTGCGATATGCAGGATGGTAGTTGTTATGCTTATCTATAATTTCCAACCTAAAATTTTTGTTTTTACATTTATTTACTTACTGATAAACTAAAGAAAGAAACAAGCAATCCATGATTGTTCATTGGTGATGAAACCATAACTATTTTAGAGATATCGTATTTATTTTTCTTTTACGTTCTTGTAATTTAACTGCACTTGAATATAAGAAAGTATATACATCTATATGTACACATATCTGTATGTATAAAAGGGTCAAACCTTGCAAGACGATTACATCAGCAACAACAAGTTGATGTTTTTAACCGATTTTAAAAAGGAGGTTTTTTATTTGATATTAATGTATGTATGTATGTATATTATATGTTTGTTTGTTTGCGATTTTCTCAAAAGGTAAAACTTTTGATGGCATGATTTGTGCAGTGGTTAAGCGTCTAGTGTGGGGTACGTAGTATTCAACATTTAAGCTACCGTAAAACAACATAGGTAAGGGTACAAGAAATTCGCCATGGGATCTGGAGGCAAAGGTCCTCGCGCACATGTGGGAGTGGCGCGAGGAGGCGAAACGCCGGGGCAAAACTCCGCTGCCGTGTCAAATCGCGGCACGGCAGACAGAGCTCCGGCAGGATCTCATGGCGACATGGCTTGTATGGTTGTCGCAACCCAGCGCTGGGCACGCCACAATTGCGGCGGTAAGTCTCCTCTTTGAGGAGTTGATAGAGAGGCGCCACGGCGTCCTCACCCTCCTCCTGACGCAGGTTCTCACCAGGCATGGGTGCTTCCGGGGGTTCCTGTTCAGGTTAAAGCGGGAAGAAACGCCCAGGTGGTGCATGGGAAGCTGTCACCTCCTTCTGCGAAGCAGTAATGCTCGCGAAGGAGGAGGCAGGGCGCGTGAGGGAGTGGCAGTCCCTGCGCCCTCACGTCCCTAGCCAAGCCCGCTCCAAGAGTGGGAGACGTCATGTGATGATTTTCCATCCCAAAAAAAAATGTCATTCATCAGACAATGGTGCCGATTCTGTTGTCACAAAATTCTCCAAACTAAAAAAATCTACAAATCTAACTAAAAATCACTAAAATTTGGTTTATTCCTGTCACCTATCAAACGAAAATTTCCTATTCTGATAAAGACTAAAGTGACACAACTTAACTATATTTTAGTATGACAGCACTAAAATTGCACTGAGTTATTAGTTTAGTGAAAATGACAATTTTTCTATTCTGAGTTTGCCGGTTTTCACCAAAAATTTTGACTATAATAATTTATTTTAACTAAATCTGACTATTTTTAATCGAGATTAAAAAGGTGTGAAATAAAACTAGTGGTCGTGAACATTCACACCACCGACTCGCCTTCACGTGCAAAAACAGTACTGTATTTTTTGTTTTCCTTTTCTTTTGCTTATATCTTGAAAATGGCGTGTCCTATCGCAAAAATAATGAAATGTTCGACCCCTTTATTAAACCCCTACACATATAACAAAAAGTGAAAAATTCCATATAAAACACGTCCAGGCTGCGCGCTTGCGTGCGCCTTCGTCTCTAAAAAAAATCATTGCGTAGCGCACACAAGTACCACGTTGCGAAGCCAAAAGAAAACAAAAATACCACGTTGAGTCGCGATTGTCAAATTCGATTTTAGTCGTGTCAAAATATTTTTTAAATTTAGAGATTTTTTCTTGCAGAATAGCGTTACAATTCTCATAGCCAAAAGTAAGGAATTTTTGAGATAGTTTAGTTCGGTGTAGAACAGAATTGGCACCATTGTCATAGTACGCGGCAGCAAAACAGTGGCGATCACTATAATTAATATGAATAAATTTTATAACACTACACAGTTGTGTGATTTATATTTACTTTATTTGGTATCAATACCCTCTTTCTTTTTGTATAAAATTTTTAAGTGATATTCTTAAAAAACTATGGGTTCAGCGATCATGAAGTTACCAGTGGCATAATTTAACTTTATCTTCACATATAAGCATGGATAATTAAAAAAATATATATAATTATGAATGAATAATACAGGTTAACTAATAATACGTAGGAATACACCATTACATAAAACCTCACGAGCGCACAAATTTTGAAAATGGCATTTAAAAAACCCTTTGTAATCTGGCAACTTTGGCAACATTCCGGCAATATTGCCCAATATTGCCGGCAATATTGGAAACTTTCCTGGTAACTTTCGGAAACATTCGGCAATTTTCATCCCTAACCCAGACACAGAACAAATGATTGTGCTCATCACACAAACATTTGTCCTGGGTGGGAATCGAACCCACGACCTCAGTCTTTCCAGTCAGAGTCACTAACCACTAGACTAACAGGCCAGTCAATTCTCTTCACTTTTCTTTGTAGTAGTAGTAAATCTGCCACTATGTAAGCGATAGCGCACGGAAAGAAGAAAAACAAATATTGTAAAAATATAGTAATAGGTGTCATTGTGAATACCTCTCCGTATATCAGTGTTTTAGCCGGCAACGTCAAATGTAAATCTACGACTGCTCTCCATGAATTTGATTCCAATTTAAAAACTTGCTTGCCTCCACAACCTTAAACGATAAAAACAGTTTGAGACACTTTTACATACTAACAAAAAAATGGACCCTTTGTCAAAGTCAGAAACTTTTAAGTTACGAACCAACATTGCGAAACATTTCTGGTCGTCAATTCGCTTCTTAAGTACTTTTGCAACGCCCCAGGCGGGTAAAAATAATCGAAATGGATGAGTTATGGTGTTATAAGACGCCAAAAAAAAAAATCAGCACCACCATAAACCAAGCAAAAGTAAATACCAAACATTTTTTACCTAAGAATATTCTTAAATCTGGGCTATTTTTCCCACTGCTTAAAAACACGAAATTCCAGTCTAATACATTTCTGAAATACATCTTAAGATCGGAGCAGTTCTCCAAGTAACTGGGCGGTTTGTTCAGTACGTTAGATTTAAAAGTAAACAAGCTGTCTGCATCTGATGCCGGCTTCCTTATCATGGATCTGATAGACGATAATGTATCGTCATGTCCTCGACGTTCTGGCTGTGTTCTCACTGCATCAGGTAACTAAAAATAATTTATCAATTAGTCAAATTCTTTCGAATTACCATGAGAAAGATATTAAATATTAAGTTTTGCCCGCGACTCTGCCAGCTTCGAGTTCGAATAAAACTCTTTAAAAACCTATATATTTTTAACCTTACACATTATATTTGCAAACTTCCTGGCTATTAGTCGTCGATCTTTGACAGTCGTTACGGGTCATCAGAAGACGAAGTCTTACAAATCAGTGTTATGAATGGATTTGGTATTAATTACCGAGTAACTGGGATGTGGAGGTGAGATAGGCAGTTGTTACATGTAAATAAGTACTGGTATTCGGTTGCATCCTGTTAGAATGGAAGCCCATCCCAATATGGTTACCAAAAGGCTAGATAGATTGATTGATTTGGCAACTTTCCTGGTGATCGGTAGGAGCGCTTTAAAAAACAATTGGACAACTCGCAGTTGACGAAAAAATTATTTTCGCAAAATGTATTTTAAAAAAGAGTGAAAATTGAAAATTGTTTCTAAGACAGTTTCCCGTATCTCTTATGGATTCGAATTATCTCTATTGTGCCAGTTAATAAAACACTATGCGTTTACATACACAATAACTATAACTTACTTTCCACAAAGCTAAGCACTGCTCTTTCATTTCTGCTTGTGTAGTGTCCTTTAAATTTTTATCTTTGCTGAACCTAGCTATTTTTAGTAAATTTTGAATTTGCCTTTCTCCAAGTCTGAAAGTATGATTGCAATGTTATAGTATTCTTAGTCTATTTTCATATTTAGAAATCATAGGCCTGCTTCACCACCCCCCGATAAGCTCTTTTAATTAACTTAATTGCAAGATTATAAAAATATTGGTTGGTTTGATATTTTATTAAATAGATTGCGCTATCCGGACGATCTGAAACAGGCCATATGTTACCATGACAGCATACATACAGGCAGTTGCTTTTATAAATGTATTCAAAAAAGTGTTTATCTTCTTCTAATACTTTTAAAGGTACAAGTTGTGTGACGTCTCCGCCGCGGTCGACGTCACTCCATAGTATTGAGTTTACAGAGGCAAGGTGTTGTTCTGCTGGTTCAGTCCCCAGCCTCTTCCACAAACATACAAGGTATCGCTCAGAATTAGCGGGTCTCGAAGTCACTGGCTTATGAATACAAACTGAAACATAAAATGACGGTTGAAATAAGTAAAATAAAGAAAACTGAAGATAAAGAAAATTACGGTATGCAAAAATTGTTTGTTTTACCTTTATCGAAACATCTATATAGGATGTAAATTAAACCAACACTAAACAGCGTGAAGACATCAAAGAGTTTAACAACAAAATGGCCGCCAGTTCTCACAAGCATCAGAGCAGCAAGACATTGACATAGGTACAGCTGTTTTGATAAAATTTCTTGTATGTTTTCTTGACCTTCTACAGAGAAGCCCTGGAATATCCATGAAAATGATCAAATATCTATACTTAAAGAAAAATGTGGGAGAAACAAATATTTTAACTGATATTTATCTGTTGCAAATTCATATACATATGAAGAGAAAATAAATACTTACACCATCAGCCATAAGAAAATGTACTCCTTTATCCTCTGTTTGTTTTAGGACATGCTCTTTTAATGATGTAAGATTTGCAGGATTAAAGATATTTCCATCGTCTTTCACTCCATAAAATGGATTGAAAGTTTCAGCAGATCCAGCATAGAAATCAGACAGTTTAAAATCGTTAGGTCCTTTTAAAGTGAAGCCAAAACCTAAAACAAATGGCCCAAATATGTGAAGCAAAAACTTTGTACCCCTAGTTAAGAAAATTAAGTTGACAGAGGAGTATGAAATTAGGCACAGTTAAACCTTATATGAAGAAGTGCACAAACATAATATTTTTTAATTAAATGAATTAATGTCGAATTCGACCACGAAACAATGTACGGAATTTATGTAGTGTTCACCCAGCGGTTAAGGCCCTCACTCTCATGGTTTTTGGTTCACATCCATGCAGAATACAATATAGGCAAATAAACAAATATGTATTAAAAATCTTCTTTCAAATTAACATTGTTTTCACAAAATAATTAAGTGAAGGCATTAAGGTCGATTTTCCAAAATCACATAAATTAGTAACTCAATTGTGAAATTTAATTACCTTTCGCCCTCCAACCCTTGCGATACAACACATATTCCGAAAAGCCTCCAGGACCAGCACATACATCAGCAAAATACAGAATTTCGTTCTTATCTACAGCATCTTCACCATTTTGTTTCTTAGGGTGTGTAAAATTAAAGTCGAATACAGCGTCTATATTGGCCATCTTCACGGCTGCTCTATTCAGGAATATCACAGAACCAATAGTTTCATAGGGATTACTACGAAACCGCGCATGTCGTAAATCCTCATCATCCAAACTATCGAAAATTGTCTGCAAAATAATAAGTATCTCCTTTATTCATTCTACCTTATATAACACAATACATTCAAATAATAAATGTGTCCAAAAGTTGGGGATGAATATAAACCGCCATAAGTTTCGAAGGCAAAATGAGTCGTCGAATTTCATTTTGGTTCAGACCAAAATGTATGTATGTACACTGGACACCGCTATATGAATCAGTTCATATAGCGGTGTCCAGTGTGGCACAAAGAAAAATTTTGTAAATTGAAACCCAATGCAATGCAACAGTGGTGACACACTTTACACGGCGTAAATTACGCTAGCAAGTTCAGGGCGATAGTTTCGGCAACCATCATCAGGACATCACCGAGAAACGAGATTATTTGAACCGAACGAGACATTCCGGTAACAGCGATCATTTATCCACCGCGTGGTAACTCGGCGGTTCAGTATGTTAAAATGATAGACAAAACAAAAGCCGGGCGAACGCGTGGCGACGATGGCAGTATATGGACAAGAATATCAAACGAGTTGCACATCGGTTCATCACAATCTCGGGCTGAGTTCTAGCGGTCACACCGAACTACTCAGAAGGTTCTTGTGGCCGGGTTGAAAATGCTCGGACGCTGCTGATGCTGTGACGGACGTGCGGTGGACTCACGGCCATAGTAAATGTATACATCGCTGCTTCGGCACCGTCATCTCGTTGTAGGTGACATCCCGCCAATGGCCGAGGTGGACAAACGCACTTTCGGGCTTCCTAACACCGTAAATACAGTAATGACGTCAAAGTAGAATTTCTTTATTGACCATTCCTAGTCTAATGATTCAATTAAGAATATTTAAAAAAAAAATACTAACTTTGGATTCTAACACGCCTTTTAATATTGCTGGGTCAACAAAATGGGTTTCATCATCAATAGTTGTTTTTTTTGGGCCTCTTCGTAACCATTTCTCCAAAACATCACCAGATGGTGGTTCCTCTGGTGCAGGATCAAGCCATAGCTGCAATAAAAAAGATTAGCCAATTAACAGTATAGTCCAGTAAGTTACCATGATACCTGGAATCTAACTAAATCAACAAACGTTTACCAATGCCTTGGTTGGCGTTGATGGCACTGGTAATCTTCACTTGATTTTTGTTAAATAAATTTAATAGTACATAATTAGAGTGTTCCGTGTGGCGCCATACGTTAAGAATAGCACCATCCCATTTCATGGTTGGGGGGGGGTCTGTATTTATGCTTTTGCGGTTGCACAACGACACGCTTGGCTTGGCTTTGCTTGGTAGTATAGATGCAGGCCTACTCTGCTGCCTCCCTCAGAGGCAGCAGGGTGGCGGGGTCTTGAGGGAGAGCGCTGTAGTCGTGTAGATCCTCAAGGCAAGTCTGGCGGATACACCTTCACGAGGTTGCCACCCCGTTTTTGGTCTAATTCCTTATGAAATAGACGTAACTGAAACCGCCAGGCGACTTTTCCTCCCCTATCTTCCCTCCCCACTCCCGCATAACCCCCCCATTTCCTGTTCCAAACTACCCCTCCTCACGTAATCCCACCCAAACCCGCACTCCCTACAACACCTACCTACCCACCTTCCACTCCGAAACGTGACCACCCTGTGACTGGGTGGTGGCGGGCTCGACTGTCACTAAAAGCAGCTGATGGTGAGTTAGGAGGAAGCAGTCACCTGCGCTAGGACCTGCGCAGTTGAGCGCCGTGAGCGGGGATGAAGGAGTCCTGGGGGGCTGAGCCGAACGGCACTGGTGGTTATGTGTCCGTGAGGCAACACTCCCCCTTTGGTCTGGATTTCAAGCGAAACGGTGGCCCTACCCACTAGCCAGGGGTAGGGAAATGGCCACAGTGTCCCGTCAGAGGGCCACAGGCGAGGTGCGTGAGGTCCGCTGAGGTTGTCCTCGGATGACCGAAGCGGTAGGTAAAGGTCATGCTGACGGTGTAAGTGAGGGTTGTTCAACTCGTTGGGGGCCAACCCGATCGAGCACCCGATGTCGCACTGTAAACCAGCCTTGCGCTCCTATATCTCTCTGGTAATCCTAACGTTCGAGCTTTTTCATAGCGAGACGTTCCCAGGTGCGGGCTCCATGGAGGGTGGGAGCCAGAGAGACGAATCCTTTTCACAACATTTAATATGGATGACAAAACAAAAACCAACCATCCCGGAGTGGAGGCGAAAGCCGATGAAGCTCCCAAGAGAGGTGCCTGCACTTCTCTTGCCCCTGGTCACCCTGCAGCCAACGCCGCGGGTACCAGCGCGGGCGCTGGTCTGGCTGTGGCGAAAGCTACAGGCAAGACCAACAAAAACAAGTCCCAAAAGAAACAAAGGGCGTCGGCGCTGACTGGGACCAGTACCGGCCCTTCCAAAACCCAGGAGAGGACCACGGCGAAGTCTAACTTCGCTGGCGGTCCAACCCTCCCCAAACTAACACCGGTGCCAGATATTACTGGCACTGTGAAACACCCTACCACATCTGCGGCTCCTCAAGCCTCCTCCCATAAGGAGGACGCCACCAACCAGGTGGCGACAGACAGCCACGAGGACGCGATCTCTCGCGTCTGGAAGGTTGTACAGAAGCGGGGCAAGGGCAAGGGTAAAAGAACTCAACAAGCCCGTTGCCCTTGTACAAACCCCTCATGCGCTCCAGCTGTCACAGCACAGCGTATGACGCGTAAGGAGCGCCGCCAGGCTCGCAGGAGGCAAGGTAAAGGGCCCCAAAACAACCAGGCCACTGCCGTTAGTTCGGTCAAACCGAGTAGCGGGCAGCTAAACTTTGCCGCTGGAAAACGGTCGCAGGCAGAGCCCGGCCTAAACCGCCCCTCGACCAGCCGACCCTCATCCAGTGCGCCGGTAAAAGCACAGCAACCCGGAGGGAAGGATCAGGCCGCGGCTAAGCGAGCTCTCAACGAGACCATCACACCTCGTGGAGAGCATAAGCGGCCGCGTCTTGATCAATCCAAACGGGTTGCTCAAAGAAGCTACGCCCAAGCTGCCAATGCCACCCTCGACGTAGCGGTCACCTGTGACCGCACCGGGGTGATCAGCAAGGACGTATCGGACCAGGTGCTCGCTGCTATCCAGAAGCAGATCTTACACGAGGCTTGCTCCCCCAAACAGGACACCAAGGCGCCGACTTTCAACGCAAAGCCGCTATTCGCCGGTGGTGTCCTAAAACTGTGGTGCGAGAACAACCACACCTTAGCCTGGCTAAGGAAAACAGTCTCCGATATGACTCTCCCTACTAACTTAACGTTAGTAGTCAAGAGTCAGTCGGAGATCCTAAGACGGGCACGATGTGGCATCGTGATCCCCGACGAGCAGGGGGTCCTCGGAGAGCCGACCAATATTGGCCGTGCTCTCAGTTACCAGAACCCCTGGGTCGACATAAAGCGCTGGTTGCTGCTGCATGCCGACAAACAGGCCTCGGCATGGTTCGTGGTGGTCGGTGTCCCGGTAGACCAAATCCCGACCCTGATGGGTGCGGGGCGCCGTCTATCTTTGGGGGCAGGGAAGGTGTACCTGCAGTTCCAAGGTAGGAACGGCAGGTTCACCGACGTCCCCCCGGGATGGGACCCCGCCACCGGCACCATCTCCGAGACTCTGGCGCAGCAGCCAGAGACACCAGCGGGGAAATCGACTCCCCCAGCAAACAACCCGGAGGCAGTCGTGGCCGAACCCGCTGCAGCGGAATCGGCTGCTCCAACTGCCGCCACCCTGGACGCTAGCCCTCCTTCGGGCGCGGAATCGGATGACATAACCCTGTCCCCGGCTTCGCGCCAGGGGGAGGATGGCTTCGACGAGGGTGGCCTGTTTGCCGGGCTCAACCTGGAGGATGACGATGAGGAATTGACCAGCAATGGCGTCCTCTTCGTCAAATTGTAAAATCCTCCAGGCAAACCTCCACCACAGTCAGACCGCAACGGCTCAGCTCCGGAAGTGGTTGGAGGTTCAACACACGGCCATCGCCCTGATCCAGGAGCCGTGGATTAGAGCGGGCCGCATACAAGGACTCTCCAATCTTGGAGGTAAGCTCCTGGTCACTACTGATCACGACCAACCCAGGTCGTGTATCTATGTCACAGGTAACCTTAAAACACAGCTTCTAACTGAATTCTGTTGCAGAGACATCTCTGCAGTGAAGCTGTTTATACAGCGTAACGGCGCCATGGAGATGGCAATCGTCTTCGCTTCGGTCTACATGCCTGAAGCGGAGGCGCCGCCCCCGCATGACCTCGCTCGCCTCGTGAGCCATTGCGAGAGATCCGGGCTGGAAGCCATCATCGGTGCTGATGCCAATGCTCATCACCAGCTGTGGGGTATGGACACGCAAAACGAAAGGGGTAAGGCCTTGGTTGATTACTTATTCTCGACTAACCTATCCCTACTAAACACTGGCTCCGAACCGACCTTCGTAACCAGACGAAGCCGCACAATCATAGATCTCACTCTGGCAACAGAGGCCGCGGCGGAAATTACCACAGGTGGATCCGCTTCGACATCCAGGCCTCTGTCCCGCCAGCAGCTCCGCGCCGCAAGCCGCGGAACACAGATCGTGGTACCTACACACGCAGCCTAGAATCCAGACTTGCGACATCATGCGATCCGACGCTATTTGCGGACACTACACAGATTGAGGTACAAGTTGAATACCTCACTAAATCAATAATAGACAGCTACCAAACTGCCTGCCCAGAGACGACTCCTCGTAGCACACCGGGCAAACAGCCCTGGTGGGGTGCTGATCTGGAGCGAAAACGCGGGAAGGTAAGGAAAGCTCTGAATAGAGCCATGAATACATGTGCGGATGAGGACTGGGATGAGTACTACGCAGCCAAATCCTGCTACAAAAATGCATCAGGTTCAGGAGCACCTCGGGATGGCGAAAATACACTGGTAGCATTGAGTCCTGCCAGGAAGCAAACAGGGTAAGGAAAATACTGGCACAACAAACCACAACTGGGCCTACCACCCTTCGAAAACCAGACAACACACTCACATCCTCGCCAGAAGAAACGCGACGCGTCCTTATTGAAACACACTTCCCTGGATGTATTTTCTCGCAAGTAATCGACTGGCAAGAAGCAAATCAAACACCATCAGATAATGACTGGTCTTATGCTAGCAAGGTGATCACGTTGGAGAAACTCCAATGGGCCATCCGGAGCTTCCATCCGTTTAAGGTCGCCGGACCAGATGGGGTGTTCCCCGCCCTACTACAGTGGGGTGGAACCCTCATCGCAGTAAGACTGGTGCCTTTAATGAGAGCGTGCCTGGCCTTTAGATACGTTCCCAAAGGATGGAGGGAAGTGAAAGTAATATTCATCCCTAAACCAGGTAAGGGCGACTACACAAACGCCAAATCCCACAGACCAATCAGCCTGACTTCTTTCCTGCTAAAAACCCTGGAAAGGCTGTGCGACAGGGAGCTGAGGGACGGCGCTCTGAAAACCCTACCGCTGCACGGTAACCAACACGCTTATAGCTCAGGTAAATCTACAGAATCGGCACTTCATCTGGTAGTTAGCCAGATAGAGGAAGCGATTCACCAGAAAGGGACCTGCCTGGGTACCTTCATAGACATCGAAGGAGCCTTCGACAAAACAAATTTCTCCAGCATCAGCAGCGCCCTCTCCAGACATGGAGTTGAACAGGTACTCATAGACTGGATCACAAACATGCTAAGCAAGCGCGTGGTTCGCCTAGAGGATGAGCAGCAACTGGCCATGATTGCCAGAGGCTGCCCCCAGGGAGGGGTACTGTCACCCCTTCTATGGAATTTGGTGATTAACGAGTTAATCGCCAGACTCAATGCCAATCACTACTACACAATAGGTTATGCGGACGACCTCGCCATCCTTGTCTCAGGGAAGGTGACGAGCACGATCTTTAACCTCACCCAACAAGCACTACGTATCGTAGAGAGATGGTGCAGTGAATATGACCTCTCAGTGAACCCCACTAAAACTGAGCTAGTCATGTTCACCCATAAGCGAGCTTTAGGCCCCTTCCGCCTACCGAAATTGTTCAATACAGAACTTCAGCTGGCCAACGAAGTCAAGTACCTCGGGGTCATTCTTGACAGTAAGTTAAACTGGAGTAGTCATTTAGACAGCAAACTAAACAGGGCCTGCATCACATTCTGGCAATGCAGGAAAATGATAGGTAAGAAGTGGGGCCTATCCCCCAAAATCATACTTTGGCTGTACACCGCAGTGATCCGACCCATGATCACCTACGGGGCCGTAGTCTGGTGGCCCCGCACCAAGCTTATTACAGCCTGCAACAAACTGCAACGCATGCAAAGACTAGCCTGCATGGCGGTCACGGGCTGCATGAGGACTACTCCGACTGCAGCCATGGACGCCATACTGGGACTACCACCGCTCCACCTGTTCATACAGCAGGAAGCCACGATGGCGGCAGCGCGTCTGGACGCAACCAACCTCTTGAGAAAGAGAGACACACAACACACCGCGCTACTTAAGGAACTCAACAATGAGTTCCCCATCACCAAGGCTATAAATGACCGGGTACCCAAACAGTTCATTTTTGACAAAAAATACAGAATCCAGCTTCATGAAGATCGCCGGTGTGAGGGTCTGCGCCCCACTGAGCTGCGCATCTTCACGGACGGATCAAAAACAGACAGTGGCACAGGTGCTGGGGTCTTCTCGCAGGACTTCAACATACATATAGCCACACCATTAGGAGTCCACAATACAGTGTTCCAGGCGGAATGCATTGGGATCACTCTTGCCGCCTCAGCCATTATGGACAGGGCAGTTAAAGACCACTCGATCCGCATACTCTCAGACAGTATGGCTGTTCTGCAAGCGCTGGACAGTCACTCGATTGACTCTGGGCTTATATACGAGTGCCACCAGCGCCTCAACCAGGTGGGTAGCCTCAATAATATAACTATTCAATGGATAAAAGGACACAGCGGTTCCCTAGGTAACGATGCCGCCGATGAACTGGCCAGAAGGGGATCGAGCATGACACCGGTGGGACCAGAACCCATCGCGCCACTCCCCTTTGGGTTCCTACGCTCTCTGGTAAGAAAACGTACCAGGGATCTACACTGTAAGCTATGGGTGGACCAAAGTGAGTGCAGGCAGGCCAAGGAAGCACTTCCCACCATCGATGCCCGCCTCACTAAACAGGTCCTCCGGTTAGACAAACGACAGCTGCGTATGGTTTTTTTTTTTTTTTTTTTTTCTTTTTTTTTTTTCAGGATGGGAAATCATCAAATGACTTCTCCCGCTCTGGGCGGAGCGGGAGGGCGTGTCAGACTTTTACTGACTAAAACCCACCCGTGTTCCATCAGTTGCCCATGTGCCAGGGTCACGGTATCTCTTTCGAACAATCACGCGACCCCGGCAGGCATCGGTCCTAGTAGACCCCTACACTGCTGCTGACATCTCTTTGAGGCGCGCGTGGAACACTGCGCGCCGTCGACCCGAGCCTGGTCCTTACCGGGCGGCGAGCCACCCATTGCTCGCCACCCGCAAGCTCGCGCCTACGGTGGCCGGGAGTCCGCAATTGACTCCCGACGCCCGGGGCGTCTCCTCCTGCGGCGGCTAGGGGCATGAGGGCGCAGAGACTGCCACTCCCTCACGCGCCCCGCCTCCTCCTTCGCGAGCATCACTGCTTCGCAGAAGGAGGTAACGGCTTCCCATTCCCTCTCGCTCCGTACCATGGCTCGCACCAGGGCCGGACGCGAGAGGTCGCCGCCGCCGATCGCCTCCACGAGGACACGGCGGTGCTCCGCCCATGCAGGGCATACCTCCACCGTATGCTCCACCGTGTCCTCCAGACGATCCTCGCAATGGAAACACCCGGACGTATCCTCCCGCTTTATCCTGAACAGGAACCCACCGAAGCACCCATGCCCGGTGAGAACCTGCGTCAGGCGGAAGGTGAGGACGCCGTGGCGCCTCTCTATCCACTCCTCAAAGAGGGGACTTACCGCCGCAATAGTGGCGTGCCCAGCGCTGGGTTGCGACAATCGTACCCGCCATGTCGCCATGAGATCACACCGGAGCTCTGTCCGCCGTGCCACGATTTGTCGCGGCAGCGGAATTTCGCCCCGGCGTTTCGCCTCCTCGCGCCACTCCCACATGTGCGCGAGGACAGCTGCGTATGGTTACGGCAGCAATAACTGGCCATGGGTCGTTTAATAAACATCTATTTGTCATAGGAGTTACAGACAGTCCGCTGTGCAGGGCCTGCATTGAGGACGACGAGACAGCAGCGCACGTGCTTCTAAACTGCCCGGCGATCGCCACATACAGGGCCAAGTACTTCGGTAACCCAGGTACCCTACGTGAGATAGTCAGCAACATCAAGGCGTTGCTGGCCTTTCTCGAGGAGCTGGGGTGGATCGAATAACCGATTTCCCACCCGTACGCAAAATACGCGCTCAGACGTGGAGTTGCGGACACCAGCCCGTTCTACCTATTACCTATTACCTATCCCATTTCATCCGTGGGTGTCGTAAAAGGCGACTTACTAGAGAATGGGCCATTCGCCATGAATTTTACCACCATACTGGGATCGCCAACCCGCTTGCCAAGCGTGGCGATTAAAACCAAAATTAAATCGTTTATTCAAATTAGGTTGAGAGTCAGCACTTTTTGAAAGTCAAAGTCACATAAGACAGTCCCCCAAAAAGCCAACCCTTCACCACTTCCTAGTGCATTCCGGTGCAACAACGATTATGGCAAACCCCAAATTGGAGGAGGCCTATGTCCAGCAGTGTTTCGGCTGAAATGATGATGAATTAATAATGTCTCCTAGCTCGATAAAACAATGAGTGCAAACAACAAATTGATGTAATAGTTACTACTAAACTACTATAGTATGTATAATTGATGTAATTCAAGTATTTCAATAAACAACTTACGACTTCCTCCCTTGCTTCAGGCTTTGCTTCCTCAGTAATTTCCTTAATGTCTTGAGGCAAAGCTCCCACTGCTGACGGTTTAGCTCCTAAACCTCTGCGACCTTTTTGTGCAGATGCTTCAACAGGTTGTGTTCTACCATGTTCAAATTTACCTAAACCTTTTCCTGGTTTAAAACCCATGTTCATCATCATCCGTTTGGATTTTTCTGAGTACTCTCCACTATATGTTTCCTCCATGTTTTTGTTATGTTCAGGATTTTTGTTATAAAATGTGTCTGAGTCTTGGAAGCCAGGACGCCCTGAACCTTCTTCATCTTCTGGGTCATCAAACACGGGCCGATAATCATCATATTGATCATTGGGTGAAGAACAATTCTCACTTAAACTACTTCTGCTTAACCTAATGTTCTCTTCAGGACTTCGATCTCCATAGCTTTTTCTTACTTTCCCTGGCTGTTGAATATCATGTCCATAATTATCAGTAATTGGTGTGTCCGGGCTGTCTTTATCTGATTCTTGCAGAGCTAAATAAATAATTTTAGAAAATTATTATTAAATAAACTCTTAAAGAAAATCTTTGTTTGCTTATTGGTCATACAAATAGTATAGCTTTATTTCGAATTAGTGACAATCATACACAATTATGTACCTTGTTATTTGGATCTACATATAATTTTCTAGACAATTTGGCATACTGTAATTTGGAGCCTTGCCATACATTTATATTATTAAATTATTAAATGTGACTGCAGTTAGTTGTCTGTACCATTTTACTATCCATGTTAATATTTTGAAATCCATCCACATTATTATAAACTACATCTGAATGTTGGTCAGGGTGATTTCTGTATTTGTGGTAGGAAGCAAAACTCTCACAATACATTTTGCAATAAAGACTTTTTGTGAAGAGGCAAAAATTGTCCAAAGTGTGTACCTGTTAAGCGTTTGGTACTCACCAGAGCCATGCGATGTGGTAGATGATGCTCCATAAGTGTCAGCTCTACCTCGCTTAGCAGGTACAGTTATACTTTCATCACTGCTGCTGTCATCATCAGAAGGGTCTGTTAAATATCAATAAAAATTGAATCATACAAGATATTTAGATGACAAAAACTAATTTAGTAACTGTGCTTTGATTGTTTGAACAGGTAGAATAAAGAAAAAAGTAAGAGGTATAAAGCCCAGATGCAGAGTCCAGTGTGTAAAACAGAAAAATACATATGATGTAATGATCTCCTTATTAATATTATAATATAATTGCGAAAGTAACTCTGTCCTATATGTTACGTACTCCCGTCTTTTTCGATTTCGATGTTTATACACACAAAGCACGAAGGTACAGCATGCCCTGGGTTAGGATATAGATACTTTTTATAGATAGAATGACCTCGTAGAATAATGACCGAGCACAACGCGGGTAAAAGCAGGTAGCAATAGTTGATGCATAAATGTTACCTGTGCACCGTAGACACTAAATAAATAAGTTTGTTGTGTAGTTTTGAGGTTAAACGCCGACAATAACAATCCCAATATTATTTAAAGTAACAAATATTACAAATTTCAGCAGACACTCTATGCGGTTTAAGTAAAACTTACCTGAAAGATTCATGTTCAGCGTTGGTTCGGTTGGTTCAGATATTACACGAGCTGTTATTACGTACGTAGAAACGTACAATTAACCCGCCGACAAATAAGAATTAATTAAAACTCGGTAAACGGTGTGTTGAATCCATGCACAGTGTAATTCTTTTATTTGTGAATTAACAACTTCTGTTATCCTTTCAACTTAAATCTAAAAGTAACATATTAGTTTGTTTGTAAAAGAAAAAATCCAAGTAATAAACTATTACATTATTTTTTATATATGTGGTGTTGCCATTACTTTTAACACTTTTATGTTATTTGCACAGACTAAAATAACAAATAGGTTTTAATTATTTTGATATAGATTTCAAATTATTAAGCTATGTTCATACTAAAAGCTTTATGCTATGCTGCAGACAATTAAGGAGGACAGCCAGAAAGGACAAGCTGGAACAGATCATGATTATTATTATTCGGGGAATTAAAAGTTACACGCTCACGGCGCGGGCCGGCTCTTCGTCGAAAAAGGATCAGAGAGAATTATTTAGCCGTGGTCGTCGCGAGTGTACCTCGAAGTCGGAATGTTGGACGTTTGTTTTTGTATGTACACTGTACTAGTGGCACCACTTTATTTTCTTTTTAATTACAAAATCTGAATTTCACTTTGTAGTTTTATTTGAAACAAATTACTTAGAACAAAATAGTATCGTTAAAACAAGGATGTATGTTCCGATGACTATAGAGTCCAGCGTTGCCAATCTGTAGGGAATTCCCCAAACTGCGGGGATTTTCAGTCCGATTGGGTAATTTGTGGGGAAAATGCGGGGAATTTAGACATTTACACTAGAGCTGAACTAAGAAGTTATAGAAGTAGTATAATTTATAAATGATTAATATTTGATTTAAGTTTAATTCAACTTATCCGGCAGGAAGGCTGAGTTTGTTTTATGGCAACATCTGCATCAAATTTTATCGTTTATCGGGGAAGTCCCTGTTGTTTACTATAGCTTTGTAACAAACTATACAGCAGGGCTTGGTAACGTTACCAAATTCACACTAACGCCGCGTTCCGTGTTAAGCTCACAGCGATGTGAGCGCGCTAAAACCCGTACCGAATTGGCGTGAGCGCGATAACGCTGTCCACTGAATCGTCATAGATGACGTCATGACAGGCGCCATATTGCGATAACGCCGACCATGCCCTGAACCGATATCACTGTGAGCGCTGTCAAATTGACAGCTGTGTTGTTTTATTTTGAGTTGAATTCATAATATTACATTTTGGAAATTGTGCTTCTGGCTACAGTCGCAACCTAACAAAACAAGAGAAACAAATATATGGTGTATATAAAAAGGAAAACTATTAAGCAATCATGAGTATTCAAGTGATTATAGCCGACGAGCCTAACGGGGGACAAATTTCTGTCATGCTCACATTAGAGCAATACGAAAGGGCTTAGTGCTGAATTCTAACTTGGTTGCAGTTCTACCGACTGCTGAAACGATTGTTATGCAAATGTTTTACCCATCACAACGTTAGCAAGAGGTAACTTACAGTTTTGATGCAAATATGTACAGCCAACAACCAGAATCACTGCTGAATAAACAAACAGAACAATGTGGTAAGTATTTATAACTGGTTATGAGTAGATACTTATTAGCTGAATGTGCCTGATCTATTTCAATAAAATATGTGACAGTTTATGTGGTCAGTTTTATTCCAATACTTAATCTATAACAAAGAAACAAGTGTTATATGCTTTGGTCAATATTGACAGTAAATTATTTTGGTACAAGAACTTGTCTCATACTCTATCAATTAAAAAGTTATAAAAGCATTTTCGTTAGTACTTATATTAAAAATATCCTGTTTTATTCCATGGTATGTTTATCTATGTGCCAAGTTTCATTCAAATCCATTCATCCAATATTGGTGAATTCAGTAACATAAATCCTCACAAACAATTAATGTAGTATTAGTAAGAAGTGCTTATTTTTATTTTGTTTTATTTCAGTAGATCAAGAGTCACCATCACTATTTATATTTTATTTTATTATCTTAAGAAAACTTACAGCTAGGTTATAATTAGGATAACAATAGTGAAAGAAGGCCAATTACAAGTTTTCACTGATAAAATTGGTATAGAACAAGAGACAGTAGACAAGTTAAATGAAAGTAAGAAATAAAAGAACTTGGAACGAATAAAAGTGTAACATAAAAAGTGTCAGTGATCTTGAAAAAAGCGGTTGCATAGTGTTTTTAGGGTTCCGTTGCCAAATGGCAAAAAACGGAACCCTTATAGATTCGTGATGTCTGTCTGTCTGTCTGTCTGTCTGTCTGTCCGTCCGTCCGTATATCACAGCCATTTTATTCCGAAACTATAAGAGTTATGCTGTTGAAACTTGGTAAGTAGATGTATTCTGTGAACCGCATTAAGATTTTCACACTAAAATAGAAAAAAAACAATAAATTTTGGGGTTCCCCATACATAGAACTGAAACTCAAAAATGTTTTTTTTCATCAAACCCATACGTGTGGGGTATCTATGAATAGGTCTTCAAAAATGGTAATGAGGTTTCTAATATCATTTTTTTCTAAACTGAATAGTTTGCGCGAGAGACACTTCCAAAGTGGTAAAATGTGTGTGTCCCCCCCCCCCGTAACTTCTAAAATAAGAGAATGATAAAACTAAAAAAAATATATGATGTACATTACCATGTAAACTACCACCGAAAATTGGTTTGAACGAGATCGAGTGAGTAGTTTTTTTTTAAAACGTCATAAATCGTAAACCGCAAATTACATTACATTCAATCAACTAAAATATAAAAATTAAAAAAAAAATATTTTTAAACCGAGAATACCTACAGGTTTGTACGGAACCCTCGGTGCGCGAGTCCGACTCGCACTTGGCCGGTTTTTTTTTTTTTTAAGTTTACTGACACTGGTGGTGAATAAATCAGGATCATCAATACTCTGACACATCGAGTTGTATGCTCTGCTAGCTCTCTTATCATATAACAGTTTTGTCTGTAGATACATCGTACAGAGGGAACATGCAGAGGTCGATGATTCCTAAAGGAAAATGATGGAACTCGTAGCCCAATTTTGCTAAGAAGTTCAGAACAATCGATTGAACCATTCGCTATTTTAAACAAAAATGCCATGTCAGAAAATTTTCTCCGCTCGATTAGTGGAAGAATGTGAAACTTCCTGCAGCGACTGTGATAATTAGGTAAATAGATTTTAGATGTATATTGAATGTACCTTAAAAACTTCCTTTGAATACCTTCAATGCGATCGACGTAAGTAACAAAAATAGGATTCCATACTGGTGAACAATATTCGAGATGACTGCGCACAAAAACACAATAAAGGATTTTTAGTGTTTTTATATTTTTAAAATCGGCTGATATTCTCAAGATGAAACCTAGTGCCTTAAAAGCTTTTTTAATAATATTATCGATGTGTGTGTCAAAAAGAAGTTTCGAGTCAAAAGTTACGCCTAAATCTCTAATCGTATTAACTCTGGATATTGAAGTGTTGGATAACTTGTAATCATAAAGAATAGGTTTAGGTTTGCGAGTGAACGTACATATGTAACATTTCGAGATATTTAAATCTAAGCGGTTGGCCACACAGTACTCTTGGAATCTGTCCAGATCAAGTTGAAGATGTTCAGCATCTTCCTCAGTTCTAACTTCACTTAGAATCTTCATGTCATCCGCAAACAAAAGAACTTTTGAGTTCCAAAAACATGAAGAGACGTCGTTGATGAAGATGTTGAAAATCAAGGGCCCCAGTAGCGATCCCTGAGGAATCCCTGAGGGGATAAACATAGTTCTGGATGTGTATCCATTCAGTACAACCGTTTGACATCTGTTGGCTACGTATGACGAGAACCACCTGAAAAGATTTCCACTGATACCTATAGCCGATAGCTTACGCAAGAGTATAGCGTGATCCAGGCGATCAAAACACTTGCTATAATCAGTGTAGATTACGTCTACCTGTGTGCGACGGGACATACATTCAGTCAAGTAATCACTGCATAGAATGAGATTGGTGGTTGTGGATCGACCTCGTAGGAAACCGTGTTGGCGGTCACTAATACTTAGCATAAGAGTAGCATATAGCTGCTTGTATATTATTTTTTCGAGGATTTTAGCAAATAGACAAAGTTTGGAGATCGGTCTATAGTTTTCCACGTTGTCTCTAGGCCCTTTTTTATTAATCGGGGTAATCAACGCTGACTTCCAGATTGCAGGTACCTCACCCACAACTAGGGATCGCCTGAACAAAAGAGAAAGAGGGGTAGTCAGACTTTTCGCACAGTTGAGTATAAAAACAGGCGGAATATTATCTGGTCCTGCAGATTTTGTCAAGTCGACTCCTTTTAGTAGTTTAAATACCTCCAACTCACTAACTTCGACCGAGTGTATGTCAGAAATAACATCGCCCAAATGCGTGCTAGAACCCTGCGCGCGCTCAGTAGTAAAGTCGTTGGTGCTACTATGCGAATTGAGAAAGTTCGAGTAAAAATAGTCGCCAAACATGTTGCAGATATCCTCTCCGTTACTTGAAGTGCAATTTTTATATTTAAGTAAGGAGGGATACGAATTAGTTTGGTTTTTAGATTTGACATATGACCAAAACGCTTTGGGGGTCTTAAATATGCCCTCTTCAACTTTTTTTATATAGCAGCTAAACATTTCACTTTCTAATAATTTCGCACGTTGTCGGAGTAAGACAAAGGACTCGTGATCGTACTGGTTTCCGTACTTCTTGAATTTAGCGTGGTGCTTAGCTTTTTCTCTTAGAATTTTTATTAGAGGCAGCTTGTACCAGAGAGGATATCTACTGGATGGGACGACCGTCTTAACTGGTACAAAAGAATCTCGCAAGTCACTGAGCGTGTCGTAGAAAAAAGATACAGCATCCTCGAGCGTTCTCGTGCTAATTTCGCTGTACCAGTCGATCCGGCTAAGCCGCTGATTAATGGCCGTGTAATCGGCCGACCCATATATGAACTTAATCCGAGAAAGTGCAGGAAGAGTATGAAGTTCCACGAAATCGGCAGACACACAGAGAGCTTTGTGAAGTGAGTCTTCCGGCACCACGGGATTACCACAACTCGTTACTGAGACCTCGCTGTATATGGAACGAGTGATGCATTTTGTTGTTGATGCACTCACATTTTATGGTGAAAATATAATATGGATATTGTGAAAATATGAATATGGTGAAAATATGAATATGGTGAAAATAGAGAGCTTTTTGAAAAAATGAGTCATAAGATGGTATATGATATCATAGCAAAGACGATGTGCAACGCACAATATAATGTTAATGGTAACCAGCGCCTATCAAAAATTAATAGCCTAAAAACCATTTAAAAAAGATAATGGATGATAATACCACATCTAGAAATGATAGGAAACATGGCCGTACTTTAATGTAAGATAATTTTATTACTTTATTTATTTCTTTATTATGTAAATGTGTTAGAATTACCAACTTTGTGTTATCAAATACCTTAAGGGCGCAGAAAGTTATTAATAATAATTTATGAATGCATATCTAATTTTGTTAAAACAACATATCATCACTCCTTGTCTCTCTGAAGGGCTAGGCAGATGTGTACTTATAGTACACCGACATTTCACCAGTTATGTTTAAGTCCTATGTAATAGGGGGCGAGCCTATTGACATCAACCGGGCACAAATCCAGACTCTGGGCTGCTACTGAATAATTCCAGAAAGAAAAACCTTATAACATTTTGTCACTGTTAAATATAGATTAATTTATGATCAAATGCTTCAGGCGTTTGTAGTTTAATGTTAATAAAGTTTTTTTTTGCAGCTAATTAATGAGTTATTTGGCTCAACTAGATGGGCTAATCCTGTAACGCTGGCGTCAGAAATTGGACCTACACCAAATGAAAATTTTTTATCGAAAAGATTCGAAGAAGTATAGGGAAAACAGATACGGAAATGCAACAGCATAGGGAAAAGATGAATATTTTGCAGTAGTGTTTAAATAAAATTAATAATTAGTTTTTTTATAGATCAATATAGGTTTTGGATTTATCAGTAACTGTCAGAATTAATAATATACTTGTGATTTTATTCGATTTTAAGCTTTGATTTGTACCTGTTTGAATTAGTAGTCTATATTTGATTTTTATTAAATTTTAAGATTTGTTCAGTAGGTCTCTGTTTGGAGTAGTAGTATATTTGTGATTTTTATTAATGAATTTTCATCATAATTTCAACCGAAAGACGTCCACTGGTGGACATAGGCCACCCCCAAGCTCCGCCACTTCGACCGGTTTTGTGCTTCCCGCATCCAATAATGAATTTTATCAGCAGTTAATTGTACTGTATGTCTGTGATTTTACATAATATTTACTAGAATTGATACAGATTTGATATAATAGTACTAAGCCTTATAATATATACTGTTTGCTATGTTTCTTATATTAATATTATAATTAGGAGAGAAATGTAGCCTGGAGGTCAGGCGGGGCACCTGAGGTTCAGTCTGACTAAACTGTGATTCTAATTTATTGTTAATAAAAATATTTTATTACTATTAGTGTTGCACATTATTTACATACCTATCCCAATATATGGCGCAATGGTATACAATTGCAAGAAATTTACTACTTGACATGTAAGTCTTATTATTTAGTTGCCAAAAATGAAATACACATTTACTATAAGTTACATTGTGTAATACTTAAGTTTCAAGTAATTAAACAACTTAGATCTTATATTATTTTACAGAATGTTAAAAGAAAAACTACGTAATAGAAACAATAATTAAATCAACATATAATGAATCTTAATATGTAAGTAAGATTACACTGTTCTTTTTCTTCCATTTTCAAAATTAACCATACAATCGTTCCTCAGGTGCAAAACGAGTTGTGAGGTTTGATGTTGAAAAAGCACTGTTTTATTCTACTCTATTTTGTATAATGGCAAGCAAAGCCGCTGTCGACAGAAAGCACTGTTAGCGCGTTCACGAGCGTACCGAATTGTTGACAGTTGTCAGCTGTCATAATCGTGATATCCAAATCGGAACGCAAATTATTGCTGTGAGCGCAGTGAGCGATATATTCTTATTCGGAAAGCACCCTAAAAGTATCGTTAAGTAACGTTATTTTCATAAAGTTAACATTTTAACGGTAACACGGGTAACGATACTTTGGTATCGATTCTATAAAATAACGTTACCAGTTAGTGTTAGAAGTATCTATATTCTTATCGTTACTTAATGCGATGTTGTCAACCCGCGCAACATAAGGGATGCAAGCTAGTTGCAATTATTAATATAGTAAAATAATGTATGTAATGCCAAAAACGTTGCTCAGCGCAAATGTTTTTGGTTTGAATACCAATGTGACTAACCAAACCAGTACTGCAATAATGTAGACGAAAGAATGAGATAAAAGAAAATAACGTTTTTTAACGGTACTTTTCGTATGCATTTGGTAACGTTATCAAACCCTAAACGATAGTAACATTACTATTTACCGATAAAATCTTCAATAACGTTAAGTCAGTATACCGGTAAAACGTATGTTAAATTAAAATTAAATTAAAATTTATTTATTACAGATAACACGGATCCATATTATGTTAGTATTACAAAAACAACTTATATTCTAATGTTAGTAGTAGTTAAAGGTAGGTATAAAATAAAATAAAATACAATGATGCACACTCCACGCAGAGGACGAGCAGGCAAGAAAACATGTTTCCTACCCACTCAACTGTCCATGGTTACAAAAGTAACCAAATAAAATTTCGTCGAAACGTCCATGGTTACTTTTGTAACCATGGACGTTTTATGCGTCATTCGCCACTTGAAACGTGTTTATCTCTACAGTCCTTTGATAGTCGTACATTAGAGAAATACTAGATGTCGCTATATGAGATTTGTCATCCAAATTCACTCTGAATTTCATCTATGGACCGGCAACATAAAATTTAGAAAAAAAAAAGAAAATGACAGCTCATCCTTGTTGTCTAGTCAACTATAATTGTGTGTGGATCTCCAACTAAAATACGGTAAGTTTTCTGTTTTTATACCACATTTATGTTGTTATTGCATCAAATTAAACGTGAAGATATTTCCTTTACGAAATGTGCATTACTACGCCAATTTCGAAACGTTTACATGGAATAATATAGCTGGAAAAGTTTTATGATGACCGCGCGGACATTGTTCGTTGGTTGTAGTGGATCCATTTTTCGAATTAGTTGTTTTTGTTAAATAAATGCTTAAATATAAGAGAATACTTTACTATTAGCACTATAACAGCTATTTACAAACGAAATATATTGAGATGGGGTCTACAAATTATTCAAACGCAACTCGTAATTCATGATTTTAGTGTTGGCTCGGGGACCTTTTGAGCTCAGACCAAATAAAAAAGATAGACGGCGCGTACGCCAACAATAGCGTTCGAAAAGTGAAGCACCACTTAGAGAATTGTGTGCGTAACCTCAGTGTAGCAACACTTGTATTGCGTCTGTGTGCGAAGGAAAAAATGTTGCCACCAAAAACTTTTTTCCCCATTTCTGATTAAATAATTATAATTTTTTATGACATAGAAATACTTTTAAATAAAACACTTTTTTACGATTGGGTACTTTTAATAAAAATAAGAGAGAAAAATTTTAAAAACCTTTGAGTTGCATTAATTTCCGGTAATACTGCCTTTTTTATCCCGACTTCTGGATATAGTATCTAGTTTTGAAATATGGTGGAATCTTATATTTATATATTTTTCAACAACAGTACGTATAAAATTTACTTTGTGATCCATGCCGGCGAAATTGTGTTCGTTTGCCCATATAAAGGTTTTTAAAATTTGAGAAACGACATATAAATGTTGTCTCTCTGACTTATTATTATGTCATCTTTGATGATTCTTTTTATTACGATTTCACAAGCGGAAAAAATTGCAAAAATATCTTTCGACGGAAAATGTAAACCACCTTTGTCCCTGACCGTAATTAACTTATGAAAATAAAGTCTCTGAGTGGATAAAAGTCTCGAGATACAAGATTCACATTTTAATTTTTTTGATAAGTAGTGTACGACAGCACCAGCAATATAACCAACAAGCTTTTGCTCGCGACTTTGTCGGCGTGGAGTTCGGTTTTATCGTAGCGTAACGTAGCGTTGGCGAACGCTAAGAAAGGAAGTAGAATTGCACGGGCGAAGTCGCGGCCAGAAGCTATTGTTTATTCACTTTATATTAGTTCGAAAAACACAACGTTACTGCGTTTTAAAACGATACCAACGCCATCTATTGGTAGCGATTGGAACTTATAAGTAGGTTCTTAGGAAGCTTATTTCTTTTGGTTTTGCCATTTATTAATTTGAAAAAAAAAAATATTTGGTTTGGTTGTTTATTTTCATTGTTTTTTAATTATATTTTTTTTTTGTTTAGGTGTAATTTTGTGCATTTTTTTTTTTTGTATAAATCTTCTTGTCTATTTTGTTTTATGTTTTTGTGCAATTTTTGTGAAATAGTTGTTGTTTTCGTAATCGGCGACCCGATAAACCATTACAAACGTCAACGTTTTCAGAAACGGCAATATCAATAGCATTGCGAGGTTGGTCAATAAGAACCTAAAAAGAATATTGACCGAATGTTAGAAGGAACAAAAGTGTACAAAACATATAACATAATCTAATAGTAACATGGGTTCATACTTTTTTTGGTATTGTATTTTTCATCACACGACGCAGCCCACATTTAGTAACATACAAATCATTATCTGTACAATGTGTGGAACACACAACACTAAATTTTGATGGCAACCAAGTTTCGTTATTTCGGCTTAACCTAATAATCTCAATCAACTTTTGTTTCCACTTTAGGTCTCTTGGGAAACTAAAATAATAAAAACACTTTGTTTTCAAATGTAACAAATGAAAAGGTTGAGAAGTAAATTAATCCAAAACTATATTTTACATAAAACCGTTTTATATTGTACTTGTATATAGAAATAATTATCCTAATAATCACATACTTATAGCTTATCGTATTGTATTCATGTTATATTACAAAATATTTTAACCCGAGTAATTTATTAATGCTTACTCTGTTTATTTGACGTCGAAAATAGATAATAATAATTTTCGTAGTAATTAAAAAGATTTAACCAATACACAAACACTTTTAAAATTAATAATTCTTAAACTACCCGCATTTCGGGGAAATTTGTTTACGGATATACTGGTCACACCGAAGATATTATGCGAGGTTTCGTGTTCCAAAAACGCATTACGAAATATTTTTGTATTTTTATTTCAAATGAAACAAAATGAAACACTTACTTGTGAAAAGTTATCCCAAATGGATTTTTTTGTATTACAAAATTGTTTTTACAAGTTTTTACGACATAGGAAGGCATATTACAATAATTACCAATTTTAGGGTTATGACGTGTAGCGTATTCGGTGTCACGCGACGCACTGGAACACGATCGGCTTCCTATTTCTAATTTGGCTTCCTTTACCCTGCTTCACTGCGAGAGCGCGGCGCTCCGTCTACCTTTTTTATTTGGTCTGAGCTTTTGAGAAGTATTTGTTTTTTCTTGATAGAAAACTAAATACTTATATTTAGATATTGGTGTCATTTTGAAGGGTATATTATGTACTATTATAATAAAAATAATTTTGCCTAGTAACTATTATACTTTTCTTGTAAAACACGAAATAAAAAATAAATACGATATTTTTTTGAAATCCCCGACTTTATTTTCTAGTTAGAATTCAATATCTTATTAGCTTTTTGTTTGATTAATTTAGTTTTTTCCAATTAGAATTCGATATCTTATTAGCTTTCCGTGAGTATTTCTTATTAGAATATAGCTATAGTAGTTTTTCAGTCGTAATCTTTTTTGTGGAGAAAGTTTCGCAATGTCGTAAAAAAGAAAGTGAAATTTGATACCCGGACAGTTGGGGAGATAATCGCCGCGCGGTTGGACAGTTGAGTGGCTACCTGATCAACCTCCGGATAAAATGCCGAATATTTGGAGTATAGCTCTCCGCCACAGCTCTTAGGATATAGTTGTGACTACCCCGCACTCTGCTCAGCAGCGACGCGGTTTTTTTACGGATTATAGCATGAAAGCCATCCGTGTGGGTCTCAGCAAACATTTCCGAAGCGCTGCAGAAACGGGGCAGTCGCAACAACATCCTGAATGCATTATTATATTGTACGCGCAGGGCATCCAGCGATCTCTTGGTGTAATTGACCCATAGATTGCTCGTATAAAAGCTCTGACAGTAGGCCTTAAAAAGCGTAATTTTTACTTGGTCAGAGCACCGAGCAAATCTACGGGCCAACATGTTACCTCTGACCGCTAAAGCCCTACGCTCCCTCTCTATGTCTATATCATCCTTAAGGTCGTCGGTGATGAAATCCAAGATATTTAAATTTGGACACCCTGTTTAACGGGAGCCCATTCAGTCTTATTATTTCCGGAACAGAGTCCTGACACCTACCCGCTGCCTTAAAAATCACATATTCACTCTTAGTGACATTATAAATCAGTCCGTGTGAGGCAGCATAATTCTCACACACTGTGAGCAATTCTCTGATTGCCCCAGCAGTTGGGCCCAGCAGCACCATATCGTCCGCGTAGTTGATGTTATTGACGCTTACTCCATTTATTCGACATCCAATACTCATGCTGCTGAGCTCAGTGATGAGGCCATCAACATACAGATTGAAAAGCCTGGGGGATGTTAAACCCTCTTGTCTCACACCGCATTCCAATCTATATGCTGAAGAGAGAGTGTTAGACCACTTTACCTGGTTCTTTTGATTGGCATACCAGTACTGGAAAATTTTCAGTATTTCAGCAGGGGCACCCCTGTCCCTCAACTTGTCCCAAAGCACATCATAGGAAACAAGATCGAAGGCCTTTGAGAGGTCAAGGAAACAGGCGTACACCGGCGTCTTAGGATCAGTAAAGTATTGAACAGTATGCTTGAGACTCAAGATAACAGTTTCAGTAGATAGTCCAGGCTGAAACCCGAACTGTGCTTCATGAAGATTTAAGATATTTTTCAAACATGAGTCAAGCATACTGTCCAACACCTTAGCCATGACCGTTGCCAGGGAAATCGGGCGATAATTCCCTTCACTGGATATGTCCCCTACCCTGTTCTTAACAATGGGAACCACAATAGTTTTCATTAAACTTTCCGGCAGTTATGAATGGCTAACACACATCGCATAGAACAGTGACAAGACCCTTGGCACGTGGACCCCTGCATATTTCAAGTGCTCGATGCTGAGTCCATCATGACCGGGAGACCTGCCCCTGCTCATGCGTTGTATGACTCCTTTGACTTGCTTGGCTGAGAAGTGCATTGGTTTCTCCTCTTCCTGACAACAATACTCCGCGCCTGTGGTAGGAACTGAGGGACCAAGAGGAGATTGCACCTGGAAATGTTTCATAAACAGGTTTGCAATATCCCCGTGATCACTCTCCCCCCCCACACTCACCGCGAGGCCAGGCCTAGTATCCAACTTACCTGTGGATTTCCAGAATTTGCCAAAATTCTTAGCAGCTCTTTGTTCAGTTAATATGTCCATTTTAATTTGTTCTTGACTCTTTTGGCACCATTTTAAGCGACTTTTGAATATTTTACGAGCCTCTCGCATTTGCTCACAAATGTAACCCTGAGTCGGTCGCTTATATTCGATCCACGTTTTAAGTTTAAGCCTAGCCTCGCTGTGAGCATCCCGTACATGCTTATTCCAGCCATGCAAACACCGATATTGTCTGTGAGGCCTATAGTCTCTCGACTCCTTAGATTGTTCAGCCGCCTCACACAGAATGTTCACAATCCGATCATACAACTTATCCAGTATAACTTTATGTTCAGCCTGGCTGCATGACCCATGACTGCACTCCGTAAATTCTTGGCGGAAATCAATTTCACGCAATTTACTATTGCACAAAAACCGGTACCTGTCAATTTCAGAACAGTTTCTTTCACCCCATATAATTGCACTACGGTGCACTGTCTGAGTCACCAGTTTTGACCTTACTATACTCAAATCACATACAATATAGATGGGTAAATGGTCAGAATTATATACATCCTCTTTAATACCTACATCTACAACAGTGTGCCACGCCGATAAAGATACCACACAGTGGTCGAGCCATCTCCTACACCCATGCGCATCACTAATATATGTGTAGTGATTACGCTCAGCATCTAGTTTTTCAATATCAGCACAAACCCATGACTGGTCCGTACAGAAGTTCATCAATTCATTGTAAAAGTTTTCTTTGGGGTGCGCGTTAAAGTCTCCCAATATAAACACGTTTTCAACATCATAACTCGCTACAATAGCACTTATCTCACTTAAAACATCAGTAAACATAAGTATCCGTTCCATGGCAGGAGTGTGCAAGGTCTAGTAGAGCAAGATCCTCAAAGAAGAATTCAGTTCTGCCGTTTCCTCCTCAACAGAGACATCGAAGATGCGTGGTTTCTGAAATCAATCTTGTGGACGGATGAAAGTTAATTTTCAAGGGAAGGTATTACAAACTTTCACAACATCCATGAATGGGCCGACGCAGACAACAATCCACATTTTAAGAAGCAGGTGTCATTTCAGATGAAATTCTCTGTGAATGTATGGGCTGGAATAATTGGCAGAACATTGATTGGGCCCCACTTTTTGCCTGATCCATTGAATGGCGAAAATTATTTGCAATTTCTGCAAATTGATTTACCACTGCTGGTAGAGGAATCAGGTGTCCCGATCTTCGAAAGAGACCGAACAGTCATCTTTCAGCAAGACGGCTGTCCAGCGCATTGGACTTTAAATGTAAGGGAACACCTCAACAATTGCTTTCCTGATAGCTGGATCGGCAGGGATGGACCCATCCCTTGGCCCGCTCGCTCCCCAGATCTGACCCCGTTGGACATTTTCGTGTGGGGCCGGGCCAAGGAACTGGTGTATAACAACATAGAAATAAACACTAGAGAAGAATTGATACAAAGAATAAATTCAGCGTTTGAGACAATGAAGCAGGAGATGATGTTGAAAATAACGACTACAGAAGTTAGAAGACGGGGCCGTGCTTGTATTAGGAATCACGGCCGTCATTTTGAACATGAAAAATAAATAATTAGTCTGCCTAAAATAAAAAAAATTCTCCCTCAAATTGGTTTGTAGGCCCTAATTTCAATATTTTGTAAGATATCCGCATAAATGATACCTCAAAAGAAAGAGCGATTATCAAGCATGTCTTCAAAAAGGTTTGAACAAAAAAGCACCCTCCATTTTTTTTTTTAATAAGGTTTAAAAGACGTATTGTACAATTTTTTAATTTTTTCTGAGCTTTAAATGTCTGTAAAAAAAATGTCTAATGACACAGAAGCCTAAAACATGTTTTGCTTGATTGCTTACACATGACTTTAATTAAATAAATAAAAATGAATTCATTTATCATTCAATTTGGCCATAATTATGCAGTTTACATTAAATTTTGAGAATTTCCGAAAAAAAACTTAAAAATTTGGTTAAAAATATTTGGTAAGACTTCGTCTAAGACAACCATGGCTTAAATGGTTCTAAATTGTCTGTACTATCTTCGCCTTAAAGCTTTGCACCCATCTTCCAATCATCCTGTATATGTAAATTATATTTATTTCATATTTTTATTACTTTTTTATCAATATGGATTTTCAGATTTGTACAGCATTAACTTTTTATAAATTATTGTATTAAGTACAAATAAACTATCTAAATGCCGTATAAAAAAATATCGTCATGAATTTCACGTTACAATTCGTTATATTATGGATTTTTCTTACATTTCGTTCTTTGGATTTTTTCTTGAGTTTTTTTACCCCTACAAACCTGTGGACCAACGAAAATGTAAGTACGGCATGTAAAAAAAATATTATCAATGCATAAAATACTTTCAAAATAAATTAATTTTATGTTGTTTCAAATCACCCCCCGGACCACGGAAAGAGAGGGGGTTGCAACCCTCGATTTTTCCCCTTGTCGCATGATTTTTGTACGGCGTTGCGGAATAATGGATTAGAAGCTGTATTGAAACAGTATGAAACTGATGCCGTGCATAATGAAATGACCAAATTTACCCTGGAAATTATCAGAAAATCAAAACAAAATACCGACTTTGTGGCGCACCATTTTTTTACGGCACTGCGCGCTTTCTTATTATTTTTCATGGATGTATCGGTGGTAAAAATGCCGTACAAAAATATATGACCAAAATGTACTCACTCTACCTGCACTTTTGAATTCTTACCAGCACTCAGTTGGACAGCTTACAAGTGACGGCATAGTGCTGAATCTTATTATTTTATGCTCTTATATCGTCCTATATACGTCACCTGGTGGTTCATATGACCCATCCATTTTTGGACATGGGCCTGTAGTCTATAATAATTTTGTTGAATTCTTAATTTTTGTAAAACCGTATACTTTGTTCCTAAAATTACATAGTATAAAATAAATATGTACAAATAAATCATTATTATTTTATTAAGAACTTCTTTCATTTAACTCCATTAAGTAATTCATTATTTTACAAAATAAAATCAACAAAATAAAAATAATAATAAAAATAACTATATTACGGTACATT
Organism: Aporophyla lueneburgensis; assembly: GCA_932294355.1. Lineage (NCBI taxonomy): Eukaryota > Metazoa > Arthropoda > Insecta > Lepidoptera > Noctuidae > Aporophyla > Aporophyla lueneburgensis. The sequence goes on from OW028744.1 coordinate 11,646,823, forward strand.
AAGATAAGGGTATGTCACACCCTGCCACATTATTGAAGTAACTTTTTTTCACCTCATGCTCGCCGGGTTAATTTGATTTTATGGTGAGATACGTACCTACACTTAACCTGAAAACTAAATATAGCATAACTTTTTGTATATTTAAGTTTTGATGATTTTTATTTTTGTAACAAATACAACAAATTAAGACCTTTCTTTTGATGTATCATTCGCCTATCTGCATTATTTAGTTTCTGTGTAATCACGGGCGATCACTACGGCAAGTGGCGGTTCTAGCGGCCAACTGTTTTTGGTCGTAGCGTCTTATTTTTTTTTGTAACAAATTCAGGAAAAGAGGTGTGTTTTGTAACAAATTACAACTAATTCCTGGCAAAATTTCATCAAATTTGAAGAGTTGGCCGCGCGGTGGAATCGGACATCTGTATTCATTTTGTGTTAACAAAATTAAAATCCCTGATGGTGGCCAAGCCAGTGTCAGTCACACGGCCAAGCTGAGGAAAGGTTATTTACCAGTGGCGAAAGCACCATATAACACGATTCCTACCGGCTTGCCTTCGGGGATTCGCATTGGTAACTCTATCACTATTAAAAATACAATAGTATGTAAATAGTGGCTACTATTGTCAATAAATATAGTTACACTACGGGTATTTAATTCACCATAACATTCAAACAACAAAAAAGGTTATTTATAGCTTTGTATTACAACAAAAGAGAAATGTTCTAAATTAACCCGGCGCCAAAACGTCATAATCGGGAACTAAAAATTCATACAACAGCGATCCCGTAATGATGTCACTTTAGGTCACGTGGCACCGCTTTATATGTTCGAGAGCAAGCCGCTGTACAACGGGTTATGACAGAGACAGGTATAGAAAAATGCGTCAGCGAGAACGAGATAGAGGAATATTGCATATTTTATTCGGTTTTCAGCTGTTCAATTTAATTGTATTTAATTTAATTCATTACATTCCTATATTAATTTTAGAATGATAGTAAGTATTCTTTATTGATGAATCAGTAAGTTAAAGCCGACTTCGCATCGGCTTCTCTTTTAGAAAAAATTACACCTCGCCACTGTTATTTACGTTTAGTTATCACCAGAGGACAGAATTAAGTACATTTATTTATGTACCGTTTATTCCCGGTCGTCCCCACTGAGTAAGAGTGGGAAAAAAGTTTCGTTTCTCCCCAGTGGTGACGATTGGAATATTTTATTTCCCACTCTTTCCGCTATAGACCAAGAGTCAGGATTTGGTTGAGTGATGATGATATTTTTTTTTTTTTTTTAGCTTTTGGCAATTGAGCCGATGTCGACTATTCTGCCAGTGTCACGTTTAGACGGTAGCGCAGCGGCGAGCCGTCGACTTTGCACTTTGTGGTAGGTTTACAGATTTTGTTAGTCGCTGAAAAAACGAGGACAAGTGTTAGAAAACATAAATATTCTACATTATTATATAAATGGAGTGATACACAACACAAAGACATACAATACATATTATTTACATATTTATTACGCACCATTTAAAATTTCAAATTAATATCGTTTAAAAAAGTTGTTAAAATTCTAATAATTTTGGGAGAGAAGTGGCATAAAAGGGAATGGAAGTTAGTTGGGAGAGGAATGTTACACTTGGAAATTTCTTCATAGAGGTCGAAGGATTTGGTATTCAAGGAGCAGGAGAAAAATATATGGTCCAAAGTACCGTTCGCAAGACCGCGTTCACAGAGGGAGCTGTCCCTAACATGGATCTTATTCAGAAACACTGGGCTACAACAATGTCCGAGTCGCAATCTGCAAAGCGAAGAGACAGTTCGTTTGGCCAATTTTGGGTATTTAAAAAACCAAGGCTTCCGCTGGATGTCAGGCTGTATGGATGAGTAGTAAATACCCTTGACTTTTGAGGTCTCATTCCCCTTTTTTGTCCACGAGTCGAACAATTTGGGTTTGGCACCATTTCGCAAATCGTAGTTATGAGCTACGTAGTGCTTTCGATCAGCCGGATTTGATGTGGCATACTTTGCTAACGAGTCAGCGCACTTGTTGCCAACAATTCCCGAATGACCAGGGATCCAGGCAATCTCGATATCCAAGCCGTTTTGGGAACAGTCAAACAACAAGCTCTTAATTTCTAAAATGGTTTTACTGTGAATTTTACTATAAAGTTGATTTTGTTTTAAGGCCTGAATACTACTGAGAAAATCTGAAAAAACTACTGCTTTTTAATTTGATGTGATTTGATATAGTGTATGGCTTCTAAAATGCCAATACACTCTCCTGTAAAAACTGATGTTTCTGGTGGACATTAAAAAAGTAGGGCAATTTTTGAATTTTGAAAGTATACCGCTACTCCTGTACATTCTTTTGATGATAATTTTGAAGCATCAGTAAAGAAAAAATTCCATCCTTCCCAGTACCGTTTGACGGCTAACTCGAAGTCGCGTCTAGCGTTTTGAGAATTCCTCGAGATGCCCAGTCCCAAAACGGCCTTTGGTTCGAAGTGGATCGTTTCATATGCAGCGGAAAAGACGGGGAGGATTGGATATTGACAAACAGGCGAGGAGAGGTTTTTAAGCTCTCTGTACCTATTTATCAATAGAGGAACTGTTTTATTTTTCCAATGAGGACTGTTATTGAAAGAAAGGTCGATTTGCTCTAAAATTGGAGTAAGGGTTGGGATGAAAGAGAGAATAATTTGGATAGGAAACGATCTGCCAAATATTGTCTTCTTAGGAATAGGGGTGGTTCTGTACATTCATTTTGAAGCGCATTTATGGGAGAAGATCTCATGGCACCAATAATCATTCTCAGGCATTTGGCCTGGATGCTGTCTAGCCTCTTGAGTGCTTCTCTGTTGCAGGGCTCTAAGAGAAAGCAACAGTAGTCCAACGCGCTCCTAGTTAGCGCATTATAGACCAGTTTAAGGGTATAAGGGTGAGCTCCCCACCACACCCCGGCCAAAGCCTTAAGGATCGACACAGAGCGTTCACATTTTTTGACCGTGTTGTTAATGTGGTCAATCCCAGACAATCTCGAGTCCAGCGTTACTCCCAGAAACCTCGCCTTATCCTTAACTGGAATGATTTGTCCATCAATACTTATATCTACTTGGGGAACTGAGCGCTTGCGGGTAAAAATGACCGCTGTACTCTTTGGAGCACTTAGAGATAACCCGTGATCAAGGAGCCATTGGTTTAGTGAGGATAGAGAGACATTCATTGATAGAGCGGCATCCTGGATGGAATTGCCAGTGACCAGTAAAGCAATATCGTCAGCATACTGAAGAATTTTGCAGTCATAATTTAGAGACGAGGCCAAATTCGCTGTGTAGATATTATGTAGCGGGGGACTCAAAACAGATCCTTGAGGTAAGCCTCTCCATACTGTTCTTTGTTCAGAGTCGACCCCAGGAATTCTTAGTTGGATGACGCGATTGGCAAAGATGTTACCAATGATACGGCAAATCCTAGCCGGAATTCTCAGCTCGTGCAACTTTTGCCTGAGAACAGGGAGGAGGACCGAATCATATGCAGCTGATATGTCCAAGAAAACTGCCACCACAGACTCATTCCTGCTGAGGGCCAGCCGGACCGCTGACGTGAGGATACCTACACTATCAGCTGTGCCCAGACCTTTCCTGAAGCCGAACTGAGTCGCCGGAAGCAGCCTTCCACTCTCCACCAACCACTCTAAACGGTTCTTAACTAAATGTTCTAATAGTTTGATGAGTATGGACGATAAAGCGATAGGTCTATATGAGCAATGATCGTTAGGATCTTTGCCTGGTTTTAAAATCGGGATGACTACTTGAACCTTCCATTCTGAGGAAATATATCCGGAAGTAAAGCAAAAATTAGCCAAATCCAAGTAGTATTGGTGGGTTTTTGGTCCAGCTTCGACAATAAAAGAGAGTACGGGAATCCATCCACCCCTGGGGCGGAGTCTTTAACATGAGATACTTTTGCGTAAACTGCGTCATTACGGTGTTCAAAACGAAGCTCTCAATGTCATAAGTTCTTATTTGCAAAATAGGCACCAATGTGTAGATATCAATGGTGTAAAATCTTCCGGGCTGGTAGCCCGGAAGATTTTTTTGTTCAGTTAGGTGTACCTCAAGGCTCAATACTGGGTCCTTTCTTATTCTTAGTGTATATAAATGACTTACCATTCTATTTAAAGAATATCTGTGACATTGTACTATTTGCTGATGATACCTCACTTATCTTTAAAGTAGACAGGAATAGAAAAGATTTTGACGACGTGAATAATGCGCTCTCAATGGCCACGGATTAGTTTACTACAAATAACCTAGTTCTTAATGCTAAGAAAACGAAATGTATAAAGTTTGCCTTACCGAATGTTAGGAACCTGGGACCCAATGTCGTTTTAAATAATGAGGTGCTTGAAACTGTTAACTCGGCAGTTTTTCTGGGCATAACAGTAGACGCCAAACTTCAGTGGGGATCACATATATCGAGCCTAGCGGGAAGGCTCAGTTCGGCCGCCTACGCCGTAAGGAAAGTTAGACAGTACACGGACGTTGATACAGCTCGACTAGTCTATTTTAGTTATTTTCATAGCATAATGTCCTACGGCATTCTGCTGTGGGGCAAAGCCGCGGACATTCAAAATATTTTTGTTCTTCAAAAACGAGCTGTTCGAGCGATTTACCAACTAGGTGCTAGAGTTTCTCTGAGAGATTTGTTTAAAGATATTGGTATTCTTACGGTGGCATCACAATTCATCTTCGCCAACATCTTATATATTAGGCAAAATATACACTTGTACACTAAAAACAGTGATTTTCATAATATTAATACTAGAAATAAGGACAAACTACGAGCCCCCTTTCACCGGCTTCATAAGGTTCATAATTCTTTTGTTGGTCTTGGTATTACCTTTTATAACAAGCTTCCCTCTGCTTTGCTAGATTTGCAGTTTAATGAGTTTACAGCTAAAGTAAAATCCAACCTTTGTTCAAAGGCATACTATTCTATCAACGACTACTTAAACGATAAGAATAGCTGCACGCGTAGCATGACCACCGTAGAAAGGGGTTTTGTCGACGGACGATAAGACAAAGTAACGTTTCGGGTAACACAGTACGACAGCAGCAAAGTAGAAAAAGTCAACTGCACTTTTGATGTGAAATATCTACAGGCGAGGGTAAACCTAAATTTTGACGTGGTGAGCGTGGCCACGCACAGTGGCCCATACTGAAAATTAGTGGACTTAGGCAACAAAGTTTAAATATCGATGCGATTTTTTTTTATGTGATAATTAACATATAATTAATACACGTAATTTTTTGATTATACCATATTTATTTCTTTTCGTAAAGCATGCTTTATAAATATTACCTTTACAAAATATTTTTTTTTTGTTTTGCCTTGTGTCGCAGGTTCACTAGGTTCAGCTACACTTCTCAAGGTTAACCCTTGGATGGGTGACCAATTAATTTATGTGTGGCGTTTTGTCGCAGGTTCGCTAGGTTAAGCTGCACTTCGCAAGGTCAGCCTTTGGATGGGTGACCATTTACTTTGTGTGGCGTTTTGTCACAGGTTCGCAAGGTTAAGCTGCATTTCGCAAGGTCAGCCTTTGGATGGGTGACCATGTAGTTTTTGTTTTGCCTTGTGTCGCAGGTTCACTAAGTTAAGCTACACTTCTCAAGGTCAGCTTTTGGATGGGTGACCATTTACTTTATGTGTGGCGTTTTGTCGCAGGTTCGCAAGGTTTAGCTGCATTTCGCAAGGTCAGCCTTAAGATGGGTGACCATTTACTTTATGTGTAGCGTTTTGTCGCAGGTTCGCCAGGTTAAGCTGCACTTCGCAAGGTCAGCCTTTGGATGGGTGACCATTTAGTTTGTGTGGCAAAATCTGTTCACCCAGTCGAAAGTTATGAGGTAACAAACATAAAAAAAAATACAGTCGAATTGAGAACCTCCTCCTTTTTTTGAAGTCAGTTAAATATAATTCTGTGTCGAATCATGTCGAAGAGTAAATTTTATAAAAAGTGCAGTTGACTCTTTCTACTTTGCTGCCGTCGTACTGTGTACCCGAAACGTTACTTTATCTATTCTTCCGTCGACAAAACCTCTATCTACGGTGGTCATGCTACGCGTGCTGGTCGCTGTGATTAACTCAAGACAATGTTTATGTTCTTTCAATCCAGAATTAGCTTTCCTACCGACAGTTTATATGGGTAGTTCATATAATTGTTTATTTTTTATTTAACTGTTTTTTTTTTAAATTTATTTTTACTTTATTTTAATTTTATTTACTGTGGACATAATCTACTCATTACAATTATTTTAAATGAGTTGTATTGCAACATGTAGTTAGCTAGCGACCTCGTCAGCTGTTCATAATATTCTTGCCTGACCAACCGGCAGCAAGTTCGTCATGCTCCCTTAGATGTCACTGCTTGCGGTAGCGTCGGGGGTCGGGTTACCACCTTCCCTCAAATATGGCGAGGAGGGTAATGGCTGACCTTTGCGTTATGCTCGTGAACGAGTGCTGCTTGTGGTGACTGGTCGTCTTGCTGACCATGGTTTTTGTTATTGTTACTTGTATTAACTGTTATTTTATTTTGGTCCGGAGGTCCTTAGTTTAACTATTGTAACTTCAACTTAGCTGTATGTATCAATTTGCATCGTTGCATTTGTAAGCGGGCACGCCCTTTATGCCTGGAGGCTTTATTTACGTTTTAAGTTCCGTTTACGATTTTGTTTTATTATTTATTTCAGCTTGAGTTTAGTTTTCAGTGTTTTGTTGGTGGTATATTGGCGTGTGCTAGCTGATATATGTGAATAATGTATGTTTTGTTTTATAATATTAATTACTTAAAAAGTATTGTATAGAATCAAGTTCTTCTAACTTAACAGACAGCTGTGCTGCTGGGGAGTTTGTTCCGCCACTTCTTCTTCCCAGCTAAAGCACTAGGAAGTGTCGAAGGGCGGGCGTTTTGGGGGGACTGTCTTGTGTAACTTTGACGTTCAAAAAGTGCTGACTCTCAGCCTAGTTTGAATAAATGACTTTTGATTTTGATAGTATATTTTTTAGCTCTTCCAAGCTAAATGGTCTGTTCATTGGGTCACCAGTGTTGTCCACATCATCAATGCCAACACAATTGTCCTCTATACCCGGAACATATGCTGGAGCGATTTTAGAGAAAAACTAGTGTCCCAGTTCTTCTGAGGGGATTTTCGAAGAAGTAGGAGCTAAACTACTCCTAACCAGTTTTATTTTCCGCCATACCACTGAAATCGGAGTGGATGGACTCAGCGAAGAGCAGTACCTTGACCAACCCTGTCGTTTTTTTTTCTTAAGAAATTTCCTAGACTTGGCCAATATTCGCTTGAAAGCGATGAGGTTATCCAGGTTCATATCACAGTTAACAGTCTCTTCACCCTCATTCCTGGCCCTGACTATGTCAGTGCATTCCTTATCCCACCATGGCGGAGAAGGAATTTTGTCGGACTGGGGTTTTTTGGAAGGGAAACAGTCATCTGCTGTAGCAGAAACAGTGGAGGAAAACGAAGAAAAACATTCCTGGGGATTAACCTCGTTGACTTTTGGGAGGGAAGATACTCTTAAGTCTAAAATTTTGGAATATAAATCCCAATCTCCTGAGTCAAGTCGGTATTTTAAAAGGGGAGGGAGGACTATTGTGGGAACATGTTTCGAAGGGAATTCACTCATGATGGGGTAGTGGTCACTTCCATAAGTCAAATCCAAGCGACGCCAAATGAGGAGGCTAATCATATTGGACGAACAGAATGTCAAGTCAACACAACCATTACTCTGCCCTGGTGCAGACCTGCGTGTGGCACTGCCATCGTTAATGACACAGAGATCCAGATCGTCCAATATATCCAGCAAGCCAATGCCAAAGTTATCACAAGTATCCGATCCCCAACGATAATGATGACAATTAAAATCACCCATAACAAGAATTGGACCGCTAACACTGCATAACAAGTTTCTAATTACCGAAAGATATTCGAGTTGTGGGTGCGCAATATAAAAAGAGAAAATATTTATATCCTCAGCCTTAACAGCAACAACATTTATGTTGTCACCAACAAAGGGTAGAGGAATCGGGGAAAATGATACTTTGCTATTGATGAGCAAAGCACATCCCCCATATCCATCTAGTCTGTCATTACGAACACTGCCAAAACACGGCATCCTAAAATTACTTTCAGGTAATAGCCATGTCTCAGCTATGCCGCATACTGATGGTTTATATTTATTTATTAAAAAGGAAAGATCAGGCTTCCTGGGAGTAATACTCCTCACGTTCCACTGCAGGAATGTCAGGGGATGGAACATTGTGAATGTAATTTAAGATTGAGGTCAATTTTAAGGCAACGTGGTCAGGTATTGATTGAGTAGGATTTGTTAGAACAGTCATTAACGTATTTGTGATTAATTCTAAGATATTTTTCGATGTCCGTTTCCACCGCGCGACCAACTCTTCAAATTTGATGAATTTTTTCCAGGAATTAGTTGTAATTTGTTACAATACACACCTCTTTTCCTGAATTTGTTACAAAAAAAACTAAGGCGCTACGACCAAAAACAGTTGGCCGCTAGAACCGCCACTTGCCGTAGTGATTATCCGTGATTACACAGAAACTAAATAATGCAGATAGGCGAATGATACATCAAAAGAAAGGTCTTAATTTGTTATATTTGTTACAAAAATAAAAATCATCAAAACTTAAATATACAAAAAGTTATGCTATATTTCGTTTTCAGGTTAAGTGTAGGTGCGTATCTCACTATAAAATCAAATTAATAGAGGCTAATGTGCATGGACAATTAGTTGCTAATTTGTTACAGCAAATAAACAAAAAAAATACTAGAAAATAGATTCAAATTTATTTTTACAGTCGATTTTAGTTGGCCGCACGGACGGCAATATGCCTAAAATACAATGGCGTTTATTTCATTATTAATAGTAGGTTCAAGGTTAGTTCTAGTACTAATCGACAGGATTCGTAGCCTAGTTTGGATAAATGTGGCGAATATTTTAGGAGATATTCACTAAAATATAGTAGTATGAAACTGTATTAGAGTAGAGTGACCATAAATTTTCATAATAAAGTGAGACTAAATCGCCATTATTGGAATGTTCGGTAGTCTTATCTTAATTTTTTAGGGTGAAACACTTTAAGACATCCTATAGCATACTTTATAAAAGTCAAATTCCCAAATCGATAAAAATAGCTTTATTCAAAACCAGCATACAGGCAAAAATCAAGTAATACAATCAACAAAATATATATTTTTTTTTTTATAAACTACCATAACATTTATAAATTAACTGAAACTAATGTAAGGCACAGAATGTAGGACACATTTTCTTACAGGTACTTATTTCAATTTTAGATTAATTTAAAAAATATAGTAGGCCTAATTTTATTTACGCCACATTTATCCAAACAAGGCTAGCAACTAAGCTTGAACCTACTTTTAATAATTAAATAAACTCCATTGTAATTTAGGCATATTGCCGTCCGAGCGGCCAACTAAATCCAACTCTAAAAATATGATTGAACCTATTTTCTAGTATTTTTCTTGTTTATTTGCTGCAACAAATTAGCAACTTATTGTCCATACACATTACTTGTTACTCCAAAAACTTCAAAACATCAAAGTTAGTTAAAATCTAAACAACGCCGGAGTAAAAATATTTATAGAAAAGAAAAAGGTAAATTCTAAACTGTAGAACTGAAATAGCAAAAACTTTTTTCTAAAATAAAGACTGCAATTGCAATGTAGCGCCCTCAGTTTTACTCACTGAAGTAGCGATTAGTATTAACATTAAAGATTTTTTTCTTAGTTAGTAATTTATAGCAGGCACAAAAATAGATCAATATGTCATTTTTTAAATAAAATCACTATAAGTATTTTTAAAATTATTCTAAAATTGAAATAAGTACCTGTAAGAAAATGTGTCGACATTCTGTGTCTTACATTAGTTTCAGTTAATTTATAAATGTTATGGTAGTTTATTAAAAAAAAAAATATTGAGTTTGAGTGTTAAGGATTATAATAAACTGAAGTTGTTATTATTATGAAACGTTTTTCCATATTTCGTAGTAAAAAATATAAATGTGTAAGTGTGTGCAAACGTGGCCAGTTGAGCGCCTTATTTTTGTTCCTGATCCTTTATCTAGTGCTATTATTGATCGAAGATTTTAGTAGTAAAATTGCGGTGAATGAACGTAAGTCCGTGAAAACGTGGACTAACCCAGTTTAAGATAAGATAGTATTTAAGAATCAGTCATTCCGGAAATCACACAAAATATAAAGTAGAAAGCGAATTTCTCATTCATACCTAACCTAAAACTACATACCTATATTAATTTATTTCAACATGTAATATTCTTAATCGCTCGTCTATATAATTACGCATAATTGCCAACGTTAGATAAATGATTATGTAGGCGAAGCCCAATAAAACAAGCTATAGTTAGTATTTATGTTTCTTTATTGTTGTGGGCGATGCCCAATGAGACTAGCTAACTTTTAACATTAATATCTCCTCGCTATTGTATTCGGTAACTCCGGTATAGCCTCTGTAAAATACCTAAACAAATACCTATACTGTTCTTTAATAAAAGTAGTAGATTTCCATGAAGATACTTAAGTAAATACCGATGTATGTTTATAATCAGCTGTATTACCATTGTCTTGACCTTTTGAATTCTAATTAACCTGCAATTACCTGTAACAATAACCTGTTGGAATCTAATTAGTCTGTAATGCCTGTGTTATGTTTGTATAAAACTAATTAGCTTATAGTTACCTAACTCATTTATTGTAAAGCACTAATTAGCTGTGAGTAGGTATGAATATACCTAAAATATCTTACGTAGTTCGTACACGATTTTGAAAGTAGCGTATGTCCAATAGGACGAGCCACATTGTTAATCCAATAAGAAAGCAGAAACCTTGAACTCGCTTACACGTGTTTTGAAATTCTCGACAAGTCGAAACCTGTACCTTAGGGAAAGTCCATTTTTCTCGCTCTCAATTGGCGGAGCGGCTAATCAAAGTAAAGAAATGTATACGCTACTTGCGGTAGGCAACAAAAGTTATAAAAGGGCCGAGCGTCTATTTTTTTTTAGTATTTTTACAAGTTTACACGAATCATCAAGTTACCACGTAGTGTTTGTGAAGTAAGTGGCTCCGCTCTCCACTGCTTAGTCGCGATGTACCCTATATCTAGTTAGCCAGTCTTCAAGTGTAATATAGCTAGGATTTAATTATGCTTATTCTGATTGTATTTTATATTGTGTGCTGTGTACTCTTTTACAACCATTTGTAGTGATTTCTGTGTAATTTTATGTGTGCCAAATATACTCAATTATTACGACATTCTGACTGGTTTAATTTCACTCTTTCGTCAAGGGAACACCGTCACCCCCGCCTACAACACCTGACTCCCGTTTTATTAACATTTTGGTCCTTGCGAGCCGGATCAGGTTCAATTAGAATAGAGTGAACCAGTCAGAATCATGAGTCACAGAAGTGAAATCACCACACGCAGCAAGTTACGAAGACTGGCGGAAGAAATGGGTACGCGACAAGCAGAGGACATCGTCTCTGACTCAGGCTTACCATCCGAAAGGGCTCCAGGTTCTCCGTCCGTAGCACCGACATTGGCATCGACGTCCGCTCGCAATATTCCGCTCACCGGTGGCCGATTAATTGACCACAGTAAATTGACGTCAGAGAGAGCGCACGGGGGGCAGGCAGCGCCCAAGGGTCGCCACACCTCGCCGCGCAGCAAAATATCGTCAAGAAATAGCCACAGGAGCGTCGATTACCTTAAAAAACGGATCGAGTACGAAGCGGAGCGCGAATTAGTGCAGTTGAAAGAGAACCTGGTCAAAGACAAGGAAAACCTCGTCAAGAAAAGGATGGAAGCGGAAATAGCTAAGATAGAGGCGGCCGCTGAAAGCGATGATTCACAGTCAGATGTGAGTACGACACAGCGCGTCGAAGAGTGGGTGAAAACCACGCCCCAAGTCCCCCAATTGATAGAAGTATTGGGGACGCCGGCTGTGTCAGGCGCACCTATTGAAATGGCTGCGCCCCGTGAAACATCTGACCCCCGTGAACAAACCGTAAGTAGGGTGAATCTTGTGAATAACCACCGTGGGTCGTCAGTGCCGTGTGATCTAGACCAGTCCCGAGTACCTAGGACATCCGCGTCTGTACCGTTACCTAACATAACGGCACCAATTACGTCCAGGTACATGCCAGTAACGTCAGATGGAGTAAGGTTCCAGTTACCCAGCCGTTATACCGCCTTTACCACTCCGGTCGCAAGTGTACCTCGAGTAGCCACACTCGAGTCGGATACACGGCGGCAGATGAAGTACGGAGCGGATGAAAGAGAAAGGCGGAGAGAATCGTCAGGGGACAGAGACCGTAAGATAGACAGACTGGCAGAGGCTATCACGAACATGGCACGACCACCACGACCGGTACCAAGACAGGCATATGAATTGCCCTACTTTAAAGGTGACCCAGCCGACTGGATATCATATCGGAACATGTACTGGGAAACATCACAATTATACAATTTCAAGGCGCACGAAAACTTAGCACGATTAAAAACCTCGTTACAAGGCGACGCAAAGGTATCAGTAGAGGACTTACTACGATCGTCAACTGATCCGTCCGAGATAATGCGCGCGCTAGAGGATGAGTACGGTCACCCGACCCTAGTGCTACAGTACGCCATACAAAAGGTCAAAGAATTACCTAGAGTAACGGAAAGTGGACGCGAACTAAGGAAATTCTCGTCAACGGTCCGAAATTGTGTTTCGTTACTCAAAAATATTCGTGCGGATGGATATATAAATAATCCACAGCTGGTGAGTGACCTGCTGAGCAAGCTGACCCCTGTACAGCGCGCGCAATACGGTGACTTCGCAATGGGCCTGGACAACACACAGGGGGTGGACCTAAGAGTGTCTCCAAATCTAGAAATATTATCACATTTTCTAATACACTTGACACGCTCAACGTCGTACTACACTCAGGCGAGTATGTTTGAGCCCGGTCCATCGAAGCCCCCTGCCAAGCAACAGCAGAAGTATGGCGGCGCCGGTCAGTCTCGGCCAGCCAACGCCGCGCGCTCGGCCGCGAGCAGGCCTCCGTTGACGCAACGAGTGAACACGCAGAGCGACGAGTCTGCCGCTCCTGAAGAATGCGTTATATGTCAACGAAAGCACAACATAGAAGAGTGTGACCAGTTCAAAAAGCTTACCGTTCAACAGCGTTGGGACACGATAAAGGAGAAGAACACATGCTTCAAATGTCTCGTGAGTAAACATCCCAAGAGGTTTTGCCGTGCGAGTAGATGCAAGAAGTGCGGGTTCGGACATCACCTGCTGTTACACGCGGATAAGCAGCCGAAAGAAAAGGTGGCTACGCCGCCAGAAAGTAAGACGGAAAGCGTCACAAATATAGGCGAGTGGCGAGCTACGGCACTACTGAAAATTATGCCAGTAACGGTCAGCGATGGAAACAGTGACGATAATCAGTGTTACGCACTACTGGACGATGGTGCGACCGTGTCACTCATCGACAGCTCGCTCGCCACAGACTTAGTGGGCCCATGTGTTCCTCTCTCCTTAAAAACCGCGGGTGGCTACGGAGTAACAGACTCAACGTCGCGAGTGGTACAAGTGCGCGTAAAAGGACCTAACGGTCAGTGCCATGACATTACGTGTCGGACAATAGTGGACATTAACCTACCAACGCAAACAGTGTCCGCCACAGTGATCGACGACAACGCGCACCTACGCGACTTGGGTTGCGTAGAGATGAGGGGAGCCAAACCGCTGCTGCTTCTCGGACAGGACAACTGGGAGCTGCTCGTCAGTCAGGACATCCGCCAAGGAAAATCCGGTAAGCCAGTTGCCTCACTCACTAAGTTAGGTTGGGTCATACATGGACCATTTAATATTAATAACAATAATAATAGTAAAGAAGGTGTTAGTTGCATGACCGTTTCCCTTCCTGATTTACATAATCTAGTTAAATCACAGTTTGAGCTAGAAGCGATAGGTATTTCAGAGAATTTACGTAAACATAAAGATGTCGAAAGGGCATTAGCCGTGTTAGACAGCACTAGCCATCGTATCCCTGACCAGTCACAATGGGAGGTCGGTTTGTTGTGGAAACATGACAATATTCAGTTACCTGATAATTATAATCAGGCCAGGCAAAGGCTGTACGGCATAGAGAAACGTATGCGTAAAGACACTAGTTTCGCTGAGCAATATTCAGCTCAGATAGGTAGGTTAGTAGACGAAGGTTACGCGCGTAAAGTAGACGGTAACATAGACAGCTCGCCGGTTTGGTACTTACCGCATTTCGGAGTCGTTAACCCGAACAAACCGGGCAAGCTACGTCTCGTGTTCGACGCAGCCGCTACGTCTCATGGGACGTGTTTAAATGATAATCTGCTAACCGGACCTGACTTACTGAATTCTTTGCTAGGTATTTTAATTAAGTTCAGGATAGGCCCCGTCGCGTTTTCAGGGGATATCGCTGATATGTTCTTACGAGTAAAAATAAGGGCAGAAGATCAAGGCGCGCAATTATTTTTATGGAGAGGCGCGGATCACCATAAAGAACCAGATACATACGCGATGAATTCCATGATATTTGGTGCAGCCTCGTCCCCTACTACGGCAATATATATACTCAACAAAAATGCCGATGATTTCATTGATGTTTATCCCGAAGCTGTGGAAGCCATTAAATCTAGGCACTATATGGACGACTATCTAGATAGTGCTTGGACCGAGGAGAAGGCTAACACGTTAATAGAGGAAGTGACACGAATACATGCATCCGGTGGATTCATTATCCGGGGGTGGGTCACTAACTCATCGGAGCTAAGGGAAAGGCTGAAAATAGAAATGCCTGATAAGGTAGCCCTTGAGAAGGGAACAGGCTCAGTAGAGAGGACCCTAGGTTTAATATGGTCACCTAAAGACGACGAGTTAGGTTTTGATCTGTCATTTAAGAGACTACCACCGGAAATAATAAATGGTAGCTTAGTGCCCACTAAAAGACAATTTCTTAGTATGATAATGTCGATTTACGACCCGCTAGGTTTCCTATACCCGTGTGTAATTCAATCACGCATATTAATGCAACGAATATGGAAGTCGGGAATACAATGGGACGAACCCTTAAAAGAAAAGGACGCCAAAGTATGGTTTAATTGGCTCCATAATTTATACCGCTTAAACGAATTAAAAATACCGCGGTGGTACGGGTTAAAACTCGATAATTTAGAATTACACGCGTTCGGGGACGCCAGCGAGCTTGCTTACGCCGCAGTAGTATACCTAGTGGGCTCTAACTCTGAAGGAAAGAGGGAATCGGTTATGTTACTAGGGAAAGCGCGAGTAGCTCCACAAAAAGTAGTATCCATTCCCAGGCTAGAGTTACAAGCAGCCGTGTTAGCCTGTCGTATAGCGGACACTGCCCACAAAGAGTTAGGTATACGAATCGAAAAGAAATTCCTTTGGACCGACAGCAAGACTGTATTAAAATGGATAAACTCCGATGCACAGGAATTTCAACGATTCGTCTCGCACAGACTAGCCGAAATAGATAGGCTGTCAGACAGAGGCAACTGGCGCTGGGTACCTTCACAGGATAACCCAGCTGATAAGGCCACCAGGTTGTGTTGGCCCGATGACCACGCAGAGTGGCTCTCGGGCCCCTCGTTTCTATGTGACCCACAGGAGCTGTGGCCTGCGTGTCCCGAGGCTGAGGCGTCGGAAGCGGACCTTGAGCGCATCCAGCGGGTCCACGCCGCGGCAGCACCGGCGGCACCACTCCTAGAGTACGAGCGCTACTCATCGTGGACGCGCATTCAGCGTGTCATGGCGCGCGTGCTCATCTTCAGCGGCCGATGTCGCAAACGTCGATCGACTACGGAGCTGTGTCAGCGAGACCTAGAAGATGCTCACAACAGCCTGTTGAGGCTGTGTCAAGAAGAAAGCTTCCAAAGCGAGCGGGCCACCATCCTAAAAGGCCTGCCCGTTCCCAGCAGCAGCAGCATCAAGGCTCTCGACCCCATGATAGCCGACGACGGGTTGCTACGAGTGAGAGGGCGCCTGAGTGCCTGTGAGGTGCTCACGTTCGGCGAGCGGCACCCTATTATCCTGGAGGGCCGCCATCCTCTGACAAGAAAGCTAATCGCTCATTACCATGCGATGGCTCTGCACGCCAACCACGAGACCGTCGTCAACAATCTACGGGAAAAATACTGGGTCACTAAAATCAGAACCTCAGTGAAGACAGTGGTTGCCAACTGCCAACTCTGTCGCGTCTGCCGAGCCAAGCCCGCGCCACCGAAGATGGGTGACCTGCCGCTCGCAAGGCTGGAACCATCCAGACGAGCCTTTGTGCGAGTGGGGGTGGACTACTTCGGCCCGATGGAGGTCGCAATCGGGCGACGGCGCGAGAAGAGGTGGGGTGCCCTATTCACCTGCCTCACTACACGCGCCGTCCACCTTGAGTTGGCCGCTTCCCTAAGCGCCGACTCCGCCATACTAGCCTTGCGGCGCCTCATAGCGCGCCGCGGGCAACCAGCACATCTGTACTCTGACCAGGGTACCAACTTCATCGGGGCCAATACCGAGCTTCGAGCAGCCCTGAAAGACCTCAACCAAGGTCAGATAAGGGCCGAGGCCATTCACCGTGGCATCGAATGGCACTTCAATCCCCCGGCGGCCCCACACATGGGTGGCTGCTGGGAGCGCCTGGTGAGATCCGTGAAGAACGCACTTCGCAGTACGCTCAAGGAGCGTGCCCCTCTTGAGGAGGTCCTCTACACCCTCCTCACCGAAGCCGAGCTGATCGTAAACAGCCGGCCACTGAGCTACGTGAACGACGACCACGACCAGCCCGTGGTCCTGACGCCGAACCATCTACTCCTGGGCACTGCGTCCGGGAGTACTCCGTTTGCATCGAGCGACGCCGAAGACATCGACTCTCGCCGGCAGTGGCGGCGCGTGAACGCGCTCGCCGACATGTTCTGGCGGCGCTGGCTGCGAGAGTACCTGCCTACGCTCCAACGTCGGGAAAAGTGGTCAAACAATGTGCCGAACGTACGTATCAGTGACGTAGTAGTGATTGTGGACAATAATAGACCGCGAAGTGCGTGGACCAAAGGTCTCATCAAAGCTGTGTATCATGGACACGATGGTATTATCCGTGTAGTAGATGTTAAGACTGTAAATGGGGTCCTACGTCGACCCGTAGCGAAGATTATTGTGCTTCCCACAGACCAAGAATTGTAAGTCGGTTGAACCCTGTTACAGGGGGTGGAATGTAGGCGAAGCCCAATAAAACAAGCTATAGTTAGTATTTATGTTTCTTTATTGTTGTGGGCGATGCCCAATGAGACTAGCTAACTTTTAACATTAATATCTCCTCGCTATTGTATTCGGTAACTCCGGTATAGCCTCTGTAAAATACCTAAACAAATACCTATACTGTTCTTTAATAAAAGTAGTAGATTTCCATGAAGATACTTAAGTAAATACCGATGTATGTTTATAATCAGCTGTATTACCATTGTCTTGACCTTTTGAATTCTAATTAACCTGCAATTACCTGTAACAATAACCTGTTGGAATCTAATTAGTCTGTAATGCCTGTGTTATGTTTGTATAAAACTAATTAGCTTATAGTTACCTAACTCATTTATTGTAAAGCACTAATTAGCTGTGAGTAGGTATGAATATACCTAAAATATCTTACGTAGTTCGTACACGATTTTGAAAGTAGCGTATGTCCAATAGGACGAGCCACATTGTTAATCCAATAAGAAAGCAGAAACCTTGAACTCGCTTACACGTGTTTTGAAATTCTCGACAAGTCGAAACCTGTACCTTAGGGAAAGTCCATTTTTCTCGCTCTCAATTGGCGGAGCGGCTAATCAAAGTAAAGAAATGTATACGCTACTTGCGGTAGGCAACAAAAGTTATAAAAGGGCCGAGCGTCTATTTTTTTTTAGTATTTTTACAAGTTTACACGAATCATCAAGTTACCACGTAGTGTTTGTGAAGTAAGTGGCTCCGCTGTCCACTGCTTAGTCGCGATGTACCCTATATCTAGTTAGCCAGTCTTCAAGTGTAATATAGCTAGGATTTAATTATGCTTATTCTGATTGTATTTTATATTGTGTGCTGTGTACTCTTTTACAACCATTTGTAGTGATTTCTGTGTAATTTTATGTGTGCCAAATATACTCAATTATTACGACATTCTGACTGGTTTAATTTCACTCTTTCGTCAAGGGAACACCGTCACCCCCGCCTACAACACCTGACTCCCGTTTTATTAACAGATTAATTATGAGAACGTTCAAACGGCTTCGTTTTGACAGTGAGGATCACGTGATGACGTCAGAGACACCAGATATCTGGATAATTAGCTGGTTTGATTACATGAGACTTTCCCTAATGTCTGGTGAGGATTTGTGAACAATTAGCTGCAGAGTCAGCTGCTATGTGACAAATAATGTAATTTAATATTTTGTAATGATAATTCCTTTGCACTATTGAACTGAACAGACAGCTGTGCTGCTGGGGAGTTCCTTGCGCCACTTCTTCCCAGCTAAAGCATTAGGAAGTGGTGAAGGGCGGCTGTTATTGCGGGAGACTGTCTTATGTAACTTTGACGTTCAAAAATGCTGACTCTCGGCTTTATTCAAAATCAGCATACAGGCAAAAATCAAGTAATATAATAACTTGATTTTTGCCTGAAAATCAAGTAATATAATTACTTGATTTTTGCCTGTATGCTGATTTTGAATAGTTTTTTTTATCGATTTGTGAATTTGACTTTTATAAAGTATGCTATAGGATGTCTTAAAGAGTTTCACCCTAAAAAATTAAGACTACCGAACATTCCAATAATGACGATTCAGTCTCACTTTATTATGAAAATTTATGGTCACTCTACTCTAATACAGTTTCATACTACTATATTTTAGTGAATATCTCCTAAAATATAAAACTTTTAGTTATATTCGCCACATTTATCCAAAGTAGGCTAGCATACCTGTCGATTAGTACTAGAACTAAGCTTGAACCTACTGTTAATAACGAAATAAACGCCATTGTATTTTAGGCATATTGCCGTCCGCGCGGCCAACTAAAATCGACTGAAAAAAATATATTGAACCTTTTTTCTAGTATTTTTCTTGTTTATTTGCTGTAACAAATTAGCAGCTAATTGTCCATACACATTAGCCTCTATTAATTTGATTTTATAGTGAGATACGTACCTACACTTAACCTGAAAACTAAATATAGCATAACTTTTTGTATACCTATTTAAGTTTTGTTGATTTTTATTTTTGTAACAAATATAACAAATTAAGACCTTTCTTTTGATGTATCATTCGCATAAGTGCATTATTTAGTTTCTGTGTAATCACGGATAATCACTACGGCAAGTGGCGGGTCTAGCGGCCAACTGTTTTTGGTCGTAGCGCCTTAGTTTTTTTTTTGTAACAAATTCAGGAAAAGAAATACACACCTATTGTAACAAATTACAACTAATTCCTGGCAAAATTTCATCAAATTTGAAGAGTTGGCCGCGCGGTGGAAACGGACATATTTTTCGAGCTGTCTGCTTGTCTGTAAGTACATAATTGATTCGGTGGCTTCAGCTGGAAAGGCGCACCCATTATGGGAGGGAGAAAATGAGTAATCTCTGATGAGAGCTTGATGAGCTTGCTTATTATAGCCTGGAGAAAGGGGGGCACGGGGCTTCGGGTTAAGGAAGACCGTTTTACGGTACGATCTTTGGGTGGGAGAGATTGGGCTTGAGGTTTGGGATTTATTTATTGTAACCTTGTTACGAGAAGAGAACTTTGATACATCGGCATATGATCTAGAAACAGGAGGGAAAACCCGACTTGCTTCTACATATGAGATAGATTTTTCCGCCATCAGAGCTTTGATGCTCTTCTGCCGGCCCAATTCAGGACAAGCACTGTCATTTGCGAAATGGTTACCAGTACAGGAGATGCAAAATCCTAACTCAGGGGCGGTTCCACATCCATCACCTGGATGATCACCACCACATTTGAAGCAACGTGGTTTTGATCTACACAGAGTCCGAGTATGCCGAAACCGACAACAATGGTAACACTGGATTGTTGGGTACGTGTACTTCTCAACTGTAAGAGCTGAGTAGAAACAATATATCCGTTTAGGTAGGATTTGTCCATCAAAAGTAAGTACAACTGTCTGTGTCGGCTTCCATTCAGCTATACCAGAAGAGGTAACCTTACGGCTCATCCTCCTGGCCTTCACAACAGCCCCACATCCTTCAGGAACCTTATATTTTCAATGATTTCCTCTTCTGACCATTCAATAGGGATATCCCTAACAAGACCCATTCTTGTAATATTGTATTGAGGGATGGAAGCACTATAATTGTGTTGAATTAACAAATTATTCAATAAAAAACTATTCGCATCCTGATGCGACTTGAATTCAACGGACACTTTATTCCTACCAATACGTTTGACCCCATTAAGGTGTATGTTATTGATGTTATTTAACATCAAAAACATACCTTAACTGGTTGTAGCACAGTGCCTGAAGTCTGACCATCCTTAAGGGAAACGTGGACAATATACGGCGGTTTATCTCTGGCTGTGTAAGTTAGTCTGCCAATAATATTTTTAGGTACCTTGGGTGGAATTAATGGAGTAGCAGGAGGGGACACAGCGACCCTCTTCCGATTTGAAGTATCCGTTTCCATTTTGGGGTCTGGCGTTAGTATTTGGGAGTCATGGGGAAGGGTGACAGTCAAGACAGGGGGAAGATCAAAAGATTCATCAGGGGGGTCGGGATCCGGAGGCTTTTTGGAGTTCATGATGGCGAGTGGTGTTTAAAAAATAGACAATAACAAATAAAACTAACCTTATACGAATAACACAAACACTAGGAATAGTCTCGATCAAGTTTCACACAACTTAGATCCACTAGAAATCGAAAGAATTCGTAGAACTGATAAAAGCACGTGTTTAGCCTTCACCACTACCAACGAAAGTAATGTAATGAAAGTAAATGATAATTGTAGGAAAGGATTAGCAGATTCTGAGGCATATTTTTAGGGTTCCGTTGCCAAATGGCAAAAAACGGAACCCTTATAGATTCTTCATGTCTGTCTGTCTGTCTGTCCGTCCGTCCGTATGTCACAGCCATTTTATTCCGAAACTATAAGAGTTATGCTGTTGAAACTTGGTAAGTAGATGTATTCTGTGAACCGCACTAAGATTTTCACACTAAAATAGAAAAAAAAAACAATAAATTTTGGGGTTCCCCATACATAGAACTGAAACTCAAAAATGTTTTTTTTTCATCAAACCCATACGTGTGGGGTATATCTATGAATAGGTCTTCAAAAATGGTAATGAGGTTTCTAATATCATTTTTTTCTAAACTGAATAGTTTGCGCGAGAGACACTTCCAAAGTGGTAAAATGTGTGTCCCCCCCCCATAACTTCTAAAATAAGAGAATGATAAAACTAAAAAAAATATATGATGTAGGGGAAGTACGGCCAAAATGACATATACGGACAAAATGACACACCGGGCTTTTTTCGAAATTGGCGGGCTATAATCCTGCAGCTGGCATATCATTATGTGACGCCGGCCATGGTGGAATACCTGTTAAGTTTATACCGCCATTCACTTGGTCACGCCGAAGTTACTTGCAGGAAAGCGTTTTGTGCGCATAAAAGTTTTTTATTTTTATTGATTTAGTCCTGTTTTTGATCAGTTTCTCGTAGTTTCTATTACATATTTTGTATTAAATTCAAAAAGTGTAGCATTCTGCTGCATTACTTAAAAGTATTTATTCATAAATCTCGTGTTTATAGTAATTATGACTTAATTAGTGTTTAGATAACCTGTGGGGCAAAACGACATACTTACATTCGGGGCAAAATGACATAGCTTTATTCAATGATGAGGTTTTCAATGTTGAATCGAACTACGATAATGATCCTTAAAAGCAATCAGAAAAAAGGTGAACCCAAGTACAGACGACTCATTACCCTGAGGACTCGAATGTAGAAGATTTCCAGCTGTGTCGAACGGTGATGATGATGACTGCGCATGCGTTTACTGTACCGACCTCTTTTCCCGTTCCAAGCCCAACGAGTGCTGGCTACGGTGCAACAATTGTTCTCTTTGGGCTCATATTTAATATTTTGTGAAATATGTACTTCATAATTTTCGTTTTCATTATGTATGTCATTTTGTCCGTACTATATGGACAAAATGAATTTTCTTAGAGGCTTCGATTAATTTAAATCATATTTTTTATATGGGTCCTATTCAATTATGAGGTTACGTAGGTTAAAACTTATGAACCAAAGATGATTATTCAACCTAAACAGTGATTGTAACTATGTTAATTAAAAATATATGATTAAAAAACAAAACCGTATGTCATTTTGGACGTACTTCCCCTACATTACCATGTAAACTACCACCGAAAATTGGTTTGAACGAGATCGAGTGAGTAGTTTTTTTTTAAAACGTCATAAATCGTAAACCGCAAATTACATTACATTCAATCAACTAAAATATAAAAATTAAAAAAAAAAATATTTTTAAACCGAGAATACCTACAGGTTTGTACGGAACCCTCGGTGCGCGAGTCCGACTCGCACTTGGCCGGTTTTTTTTTTGGTAATAGTTGATGTGAAAGTCACAGAAGAGTATAGCTACTTAATAAAAGGTTACTATACCAGGAATATATAATAAAGGAGTTTTATTTCATCCCGCTTTGTCGTTTATGGTAAAAATGATACGATATGTGTCACAGTTTCGGCGTTAAATCCACAATTCAAAACAAACAGTCGATAAAAGCAAGTCATTACCATCACAGCACTATGGTCAATCATGACGTACATTCTTGTCACGATAGGATGACACTGGCGTAGCTGGCACGACTTTTCTTAATTTGCTCGCCTCTGCACTAGAGGTGCGCATCCGATATTTATGAATAACTAGCTTTTGCCCGCGGCTTCGCCCGCGTGGATGTCGGAAATTAACGCAGGTATTTTTCTTAAATAAAAGATTTTTTCTCATAATAAAAGTAGCATAAGTTACTCCTTGTTACATCAGCTATCTGCCAGTGTAAGTCTCGTCAAAATCGGTCCAGCCATTTCAGAGATTAGCCGGAACAAACAGGCAGACAGACAGACAGACAAAAATTGTAAAAAATAAGAGAGCAGTAGTGGCTAAGTGGTATCAGCCCCGACTTACGAATTGTAGGTCGTGGGTTCGAACCCAGGCAGGCTCTTTACTTTGTGTAAACATTTTCATCAACACTGCTCTCAAAACGGTAAAGGATAGCATCGTGAGGAAACCTGCATGTCCTAGAACCAAAAATTCGAAGACATGTGACATCTACGTACCAACCCGCACTGGGCTCCCGTGGTAGATTACGGCCCACTCCCTCTCACCGACAGGAAGCCTGTGTCTCAGCAGTGGGAATTATATAGGCTAATTATATAGAGGTAATAAATACTATCTGTGTGCCATTTTCGACCAAGATCCATTGAGCCGCTTTTGCATGATTGTGAAACAAACATCCAATCATACAAATGTTCACATTTATAATATTAGTAGTAAGTAGGTTTATAATTCATATTACTTCGGATTCATAGTTTATGGGAATATCATGTGTGTTTGATGATTCAGAGTAAGAAGACTGTCAAATAGGGTTGGGTTGAATTGATATAAGTCATCCTGGTTTTTCTTAACGCTCGTATTCTACCTATACAGACACTCAATTATTTACCAGACACCAAATTAAACATAGTTATAAGAATAGTACTTTTGCCAGTGGCTTCGCCCGTATAGCTTTCGGAAAATATCACTCGGAAACCTACTACCGGGATAAAGTATCCTATGTATATGGTAACTATCCAGGATAACCAAAAATCCAAATCCATCCAAAAATCTAAACATCTAAGCAATATTTCGCGGTCTCTTACTTGGAATAATACAATTAGGTTTATTTTGAGTACTTCGAACACACATGATATTCGCATTTACTATGAAGCCAAAGTAATATGAATTACACCGCTACCAACCGGGACGGCCGGACGCGCGAGGGCCCGCTAGCCGCTCTGCGGCGATTTTATTATAATCTCTGTATCTTCTAAAATATTAATTTTAATGATATGCTGTAAAGGGCAATTTTTATCTACATGAAATGCACAATTTATTTAAGGTACTTAATTGGATAAGGATTAATGCTGTATTGCTTAAAATCGCATTCATAAATAAGCCATTATTTCTCGTAAAAAGTAAAGGATAAAAATGGTTATTGGTACCGATTCCCTTGTTCACAAACTAAACTAAATTTAAGTTCAGTGCATCTTTTTCTTTGTATTTCATTAAGAAGAGGACAAAAGAAAAATTTTAGTTTAGTCCTGTCAAATTAATCAGCGCCTGTCACTACTCCATACAAGTTTAGACGTGCTTAAAAACTTGCCTACTAAAATTACGTCAATTTACGTCAAGCGCTGATTAATTTGACAGGACTAAACTAAAATTGATCTTCCGTCCTTTCTTTAATGAAATAGAAAGAAAAAGATGCACTGAACTTAAATTTAGTTTAGTTTGTGAATAAGGGAATCGGCACCATTATGGGTTATCCCTAAGAGTTAGACATATACCATCGCGGACTTTTTTGTAGAACTTTTTAAGGTGTACAATACTGTAGTACATTATTTTGAGCTATTTCGTAGGGTTCAGCCAGCGTTCGCAATGTAAGCGCAAAAAAATGTGTTTATTTATGACATCACATTAGAAACCTCTAAAATTATCAGCGTTTCTTTACTATATTATGCATGTTATATACATATAAACCTTCCTCTTGAATCACTCTATCTATTTAAAAAACCCGCATCAAAATCCGTTGCGTAGTTAGATATAAGCATACATAGGGACAGACAGACAGCGAAGTGACTTTATTTTATAATATGTAAAGATATCGAAATAATAAGAGTTATTTTAATATTCATTTTTAGGGTTCCGTTGCCAAATGGCAAAAAACGGAACCCTTATAGATTCGTCATGTCTGTCTGTCTGTCCGTCCATAAACCCGGATGACATAGCGAATGCTTTTAATGACTACTTTATTGATGACATTGAGAATAATATAAAAAATGACATTAAAATAAACAATAAGTTAGATAATTTGAACATGCAATCAATGTTTATGCAGCCTGTTGTAAGCTCCGATATTATTATAGCCACAAAGACTCTTAAAAATAATAGTACTGTAGGTATTGACGGTATATCTACAAAAGTAATTAAATATGTAATTGAGATCATAGCACCTGCTCTAGCACATATTATCAATATTGGTGTTACGGAGGGCATCTATCCCGAAGGCTTGAAAAACGTCATCATAAAACCGTAAATTTATTACCTATGTTAACAAATAAATAAACTGAACTGAACTGAATCCGTCCGTCCGTATGTCACAGCCATTTTATTCCGAAACTATAAGAGCTATGCTGTTGAAACTTGGTAAGTAGATGTATTCTGTGAACCGCATTAAGATTTTCACACTAAAATAGAAAAAAAGGCAATAAATTTTGGGGTTCCCCATACATAGAACTGAAACTCAAAAATGTTTTTTTTTCATCAAACCCATACGTGTGGGGTATCTATGAATAGGTCTTCAAAAATGGTAATGAGGTTTCTAATATCATTTTTTTCTAAACTGAATAGTTTGCGCGAGAGACACTTCCAAAGTGGTAAAATGTGTGTCCCCCCCCCCCCCCGTAACTTCTAAAATAAGAGAATGACAAAACTAAAAAAAATATATGATGTACACTACCATGTAAAATACCACCGAAAATTGGTTTGAACGAGATCGAGTGAGTAGTTTTTTTTTTAAATGTCATAAATCGTAAACCGCAATTTACCTTACATTCAATCAACTGAAATATAAAAATTAAAAAAAAATATATATTTTAAAACCGAAAATACCTACAGGTTTGTACGGAACCCTCGGTGCGCGAGTCCGACTCGCACTTGGCCAGTTTTTATTTATAAAGATTGAAGTTTCTCTGAAAGAACAACCAGTAATAATGCCTTAATGTACCGCCACGTAGGTACAGATGATATCTCAGTTGAAAAAAAACCATTTACTGTAGATAAATACTTATCAGAATACGACCAAAATAGGCGAAAGCAAATTTAAATCATCAAATGAATTTGTATTATAATCATTAAACGAAGTTTTAGTACTCAAGATTTGTAAGTACAAATATTATAATAAATACGAAGAAAGGGACAATATTATCCTCGGAAACGAATGAAACTTAATTCAAACAAACCTCAATCGGATACGAGTTTATTTTATGAAACGCCAGCCGAGCTTATAGCTGTTTGAAATGGTTTACATGAATTTTATTCTTTTTAATTATAAAATCTGAACTTCACTTTGTAGTTTTATTTGAAACAAATGACTTATAACACAATCGTATCGTTAAACAAGGATGTATGTTCCGATGACTATAGTCTGATATGCACGCCCTTCCGCTCCACCCAGAGCGGGAGACGTCATTTAATAATTTCCCACCCACAAAAAAGTCTTTCAGAATAATAAAGTAATGAGAACAAACTACTGATACAAGTAAAGGAACAGCTCTATTTACAAATCGACCACATGTGACGTCATCGGATTGTCACGATTAGATGACTCTGGCGCTCCAGGCACAGACAATATGAAAGTGTGATGGAGATGGCATTACACTCATTATGATTTATCGATAATCAACTAACACCGACATTTAATGAGCAGATAGTTCAGTATTTTAATCATATTTAAATAATTTTCATGATTCCTGACTTATTAAACTTCTATATCAAAAGTTTTATTTATTTATTGTTGAATAATTTAAAGAAATTAAATATAACGTAGGTTACTGTCAAATTCGATATTCTTGTTATATTGATTGCTAGCTACATCACTACGTGTCATGATATGATGACTGTGGCGCTGAGGGCACTATGTTTTTCGAACTTTATAATTGGTGTTAGTTTTTGCCATCTTAGGTTAATACGGATGAAATATAAAGAAAGAAGCTCAACTAATATAAATTAGGACGAGTCAAGGAACATAATTAGCAAAGGAAATAATAAAAACAATGTTGTTTTATGAGTTTTATTTACGTTTAAAAGTCTGTCACGGTATCGTGACCGTGGCATGCTGGGCACCTTTTGGTTTGTCATCTATACGTGACTCTAGCGGTCAAAAGGTATTAACCTTTTGACCGCCAGAGTCGCTATATCGCTATACTAGGTTTGAGACTGATCTTCTAATTTTGGTAGCTGGAACTTGGTAGAAACCTTGATAAAATGAACTAATGTAAACATTAGGCTCACTGCAAACATCTTTAAGTTCTAGGTTCATCAAAATGAAGGCATCCTCGTAAAAGAAAAAAACAGTTCAAAACAATCATCAAAAAAATATGTAACTTAGATAACAAAGGGTAAATGTTGGACTTAAATTAACAATATGTACCAAAGTCATATGTTTATTAAATCGTTTCCATTGAATCAGAATAACAATTACACAATTTTATTGTTATCAGTTAGCTAACCTTTATGATTAGCCATTGTTGTCTGATAAAATATTTGCTGTCAATCTTGATGAGTCCATTAGTATTAATCTAAACTTATTTAAATTAGTGTCTTTTGCACTACACTTATTATTAATCCTTCACTTGATTTCTTTGACATAAGCATCAAGCTCTGCATCCAACTGTTCAGCAGTGGGCGCAGGACGCTTGCCACGGCCTGCTCCAAATCCTCCACGGCCCCCACCACGGCGCGAATTGCCACGTGATCCACCTCCACCTTGATTTCTATTTGCACCACCTGTACAAACAAATAGACAAAACAAGTATACATGTGTTATCAGACTTTAAGCATAGAAGTTTATGAAAATTTTATTTGTTATTATCATGCTTCTGTGACCTACTGAACAGTAAACACACTGTAATGAGATATCTTGTAATATTTTTAATTAGCTGACAATCTATTCACTACAGTGCCCTCATCAAATTAAAAGTCAAACTGCTAGATAGATAATGCACACCTGTAAGGAATATTTATATATTCTTTACCATGAAACTGATTTCATTTTAGGGATTCAAAAAACCAAAGATTATTAAAACTGCATCAAATACACAAACAAATGATAACTACCTCTATTCATATTTCTCCTAATTGGTCCACCACCACCACCACTGCCGCCACCACCAATGCGACTTCTTTCTTCAGTTCTAAAAGTGCTGATTTCAGACGTTGCTAGTTGTATGTTCATTGCTCTCCCATCTAATGGCACCCCGTTGTACTGTTTCATGGCCTTCAAAGCATCAGCTCGTCTATCAAACACCACATCAGCAGTACCTAAAATAGAAGTTAGAACATGTTTATAATTCTTGATATACATATAGGCACTTGAAAAAAAAAGACATTTAATGAGCTATGCTTACCTAAAGACCTTCCAGATCTATCATAGTGTACAGCTGCACTTTTCAGAATGCCAAATTCTGAAAACAGCTCCTGGATATCTGAATCAGAGACCCCAAAATCCAGATTGGATACTAACAATTTAGTTGGACCAGTTGTGATAGCCTGCATGGCATTTCTCTGAATCTTCCTTTCACCAAAGTCACTGAACATGTCATGTTTCCATGCGCTGTTAACATCGCCCTGAAATAGGTGGTCCTTCAAAGAGCTTGCCGATTGGCCGCTCAATGCCTCATTGAACATGATTACACCCAAGTGTAATAGTGTGGCATACAAATTAGTTACATACACTGCTACATTTTTTGTAACAATATAAAATTTTACAATGTGATTACAAAACAATAGTGACAAAAAATAGAAAGGATTTTATAAATTGCTCAAAGCATTACAACTGGACAATTTGTCCCACATTTTAATGAAGTTCATATTTTAGCACTGAAAGGCACACACTCGCGATGATTTTAGTACTGCGTCTTGCAATGAGATCATATCAGGACTGAACACCACAGCAGACTTCCTTGTCTCCCATGCCTGCAGCCCGGAGCCATATAAGACTCCACGGTGAAGACAACACGGTGATGCATTCCCACTAGGTTATTCTGGTACTTCCACTAAATCAGTGAATATTTAGGTTGAATCGCAGTGATCCCAAAAAAGTGACATCTGAAGTGTTGCGATTGTGTGATGCATTTCGATAGCTTTTGATGCCAAACATCTGGACATATATTTTTCAGACGAAAATATTCCAGTCTCAACGTATGTAGAACATTTGCAAACGCGTATAATAAAGGAGAGCTTTCTCGAAGCCAAATTTAGATCATAAGATCTAAGTTAGCAAGAGTGTAAATATGTTAAGCAGTATTTAACTGCTGCTACATATAAGATAACTGAGCCATCATTGCAACTTGATCGTCCATAGATTTGAGTGTAATGTAATTAAGATGCGTCATTTCACCACGTTTGTCCGCCATTTGCAATTTGAATAACCAAGTAATAATTTACCCTTGTGTAATTTGCTGATTTAGATATACCGCCACGGTTTCTTCCACGTAGTACGCCCCCCGTGCGGCCATTTCTAAACCCACCACCAACAGCACCAGAACCTCCACGGCCGCCACCAGGTTTTCTTGTGGCATTGAATTTTCGTCCAGCACCTCCTCCACCTCTTGTTGTTTTCTTGTTTGCTTTTATTATATCATCCAAAGCCATTTCAATTTGGTCAACCATCTTGTACAAGTTCTTTAAAATACTATCTTTAGAATAATACTTTCGTATTTTTTCCTTCCTGTAAATGCGCGTCGATGATGAGTACACAGAGAAAAGAAGACAAAGAAAGAGTGAAACCGAAATTGCCAATAGTGAAACGTCAAACCACAGACTATAAATAAAATACTATCAAACAAAAAATAGACCAAAGACAAGTTAGTAGGGTGGCAAACATAAAAAAAAACCAGCCAATGAGCCAAATGCACTACCACGCCCCGTGAACTTACCCGTGAACGGTTTCGTAATAGAGATGTATGGCATTGGCAACCTAATATCTCGGAATACTATATGAACACTCGGATCTCATGGCTCTACAGTTTCAATGACACATAATCATTCCGCCTGGTCTCTTCCCGTCGTAGCGTGACAAATATTTCACTAACCACATGGAGATTAAACTTTTTTTTTGTTCTTAGTCTGAGTCTGACTGAGTAGGTATACCCAATTTATTACTATACTCTATGGCTGGTGTCGATTGTTTTGCTAGGGACAAGTTGTGACGGCAATGCAGTAAGATGAGCCGTCGAACTTTTCACTTCGTGGTATTAGCTGAAAGGACAAGACATCATTATGGTAAAAATAGTACTTTTATTGGAAAATTTACATTTAGAACACCTCAAATCTACTTAAAATATTTACATGGATAATATTATTAGTTACACAACAAACTAAATTTTAATTCCAAAGACTTTAGGGGAAAAGTTAGTTAAGATCTAACAATTAACTTATTTATTTACGTATACCTACCTTCCTCATAGTACAGCTTGGCAAAAAATAGTCTGTCATGGTGAAAAAAGGAAATAAAATATTTCTTGTGGTAACACTGCTTTGTTTTTCAACAACAAGTAGCTAATCAGTCATTGTGTTATGTTCCCAGTTGTATTTCTAATTAAGTATCAATTATTAATACTTTTGTACATATAAAAAATGAATAAAACAATAAGGAGTAGTGGTGTGAGCTGTGATATATCAAGTTTTCGTAAGATATTTGGAGGAATCTGAAGCTGAACAAATGTTGTCTCCGATCATAGAGCAACACGGACCTCCGGCGGACCGGAGGGGAGACGCCATAGCGTTTTTTCCCGATACAAAACTGTCTGTCATTTTTTGCGGGGGGAAATCTGCTCTACCCACACTTTCTCAAATTCTCACAAAAATAATCGTCTGTTACTACGAAACTCACCCATAAAAATTAAAGCACACACTAACAATTTCACACACATATAGATACATTATGTGTCGTAACAGTACAATGAGATGACGCAACTACACTGACAAGTTGCTTCCAGCCGTGGTTGCAACTACTGTAGATACGCATTATCGATAAATTTAAGAACTTGGTTCGGAATATTACGTTTAAAAAGTGATACAAAGATAGATATTATAATAAAGATTTACTTTATTTATTATGTACTACAATAATTATCATTTAACAAATAAAATGAAGGTTTACGTCATTTTAAAAGCTAGTTATAGTTGTATCTATCACTGGTTTTTAAAGTGGATTAGTTTTGTATAAATATGAATACATTTTTGTGGGTCTGCTTTTTGACTTGATTGACGAAGTATAGGTTGGCAAAAAAGAGTCTGTCGTGGTAACCATTGGAACTAAAATATTTTTTTGGTGGCAGCACTGCTTTGTTTATCATCAACAAGTAGCTATTCTGTCATTGATTTATGTTCCTAGTTGTATTTTACTTCTTTATAACTATCAATGATTAATGCTTTTGTACATATAAAAAATGAATAAAACAATAAGGAGTAGTGGTGTAAGCTGTGATATACTAAGTTTTCGTAAGAAATTTGGCGGAATCTGAAGCGGAACAAATTTTGTCTCCGATTGACAATGTTTACGAAAGAACTGCCAACACGACAGGTATTTATCCAAGAAATTTATGTTTTATTCAATGCCAGTCATTGTTTTTCCTTTCTAATACTAAGTTTTATCGGTATTATAAGTTTCAAGCCATTTTATTGTTTTATTTACTAATAGATTATTGAGGTTATGTTTTCTAGTTTGACAAATCGCGTGTACGTTAACTCTTGATGTTTGATACTTGAAATTGAAAAATGTACCTACATGGAGTTAATATGTTTGCCTTTATGTTTTTTTCAAGGTAAATCTCACAGTACAATTAGAGAAATTGTTATTGAAGGTGAAAAAAATTAAGGATTTTTTCTACACCTGGAGGAACACCAAAACAGTTGGCGGAAGAAAGAATTAGACGATTTCGATCTGTGTGCAATTAGACAAAAAGTTCAACACCATAACGAAACAGGCAAGTATTTATTTTTTATTTTTATTAATGCCATTATCGCATACCACATTAAAAAAATTATAATTTATATTTATTATTTTTCAGGTGCCTATTCTACGTAATATATTACCTATAGTTTGAGGAGTCGGGTTGTAATGGGAGCCGTAAACGTCTAAGAAAGATTTTTACACTATTTAGATTTCATAAATAAGAAATGTAAAACCGAAACATCAGTGTTATTGGAAAAAAATATCATAGCACCGAAAAGGAATACACGAATGATGTTATGCCACGTTTTTATTTTTAAATAAAATCAAAATTTTAGCGTGTTATTTCATTTTAATTGTCATGTGAATATTAAAAATGTTATGTACCCCACATAGACATACCTGACGCCTTCATTAGTCAACTGTTCAAGTTTATTCGATATTGCCCGTACCTTTCGAATGCGTCATGTTATAGGTATTCTCTGACTTCCGATTAGTTTCCGACAGTAAGCAGCTGTAAGTCGCCTTCTTGTCGACTATAAACTGTCAGCATTAACAGGATTCGTTCAGTATCATTCATGTCAAATTTGATACAGGCATACCAACCATCGAATGGTTGTGAATACCCTAGATGGTGGCCGCAAATGCGATTGCTGAACATTATGTCTTGTGTGTTGGGTTCAATCGGCAATCCCTGAGTGTAATTTAATTAATTTTTAAACTGAACAAGTTTGCATTATGTTATTATGATGGCACCCTTAGATAAAAGGTTATTCCAGTGAAATAATGCGCAATCTACTAAATACAATGAAAGTAAAAGACTGTGTGCCTATGAAATCTTGAAATCTTGATTGATGAGAATTTCCGGGTTCTCGTGTTTATGGATTAAAACAACAAGTATCTTATCATTTTTAGTCCTAGTATACAGGGTGGCCATACCTGCTAAGCAGGCGCCCTCATTTTTTCCAGACTCTTTTTTGCCAAGCTGTACACGGAGATGTCAACGAATCAGGAATTGTGAGAGTGGCACTAATAGCACCATAGATGATAGTCTGTCCTTTGGTAGAGTGAATGATTTTTAATGACTCCGGAAAATTAGGTTTAAAACTGTTAATTTTTCAAGTTGAGAAATCTAAGCTTCATTCCGCCACTATGACTAATGTGCAGTACATCAGGTGGACTGTACGCTGTTTTACCTTTTCCGTGATATAAAAAACTTCGGGGACAAATACAGTGTGGCGTTAGAGTTGATTTGGTGCCCTCGACTAATCTCCTCCTATTGTTCGCCAACACATGAAAGTCAGAGGTCTTGAAATGTTTTGAGCAAATTACACTATTTCTTGTGGGAATCCAGGTTAGTCTATTATTACAAAATTTCTTCCATGTATCCCTTAAATTTTGATCTTTAGGAAACCTGCAATAAATAAATAAAAAAAGGATTGTGTGGTTTTTATAAAACCACGATAAAAGTGAAACTTTTTTCACATTATAGACATTAAACTAAAAAATTTCGGAATATATGCAATAGCTTAATAAAAAGACTTAATTTAATGTTCATAGGAAATAAGTTAAATAATAAATTAAAGCACTCAAAATTGAAATAAATCCATAAACAACAATATGCACCAGCAAGCGCCTTTCACTTTATCCCTACTTCGCGGTAGAGATGGGTCGTACTAGGTAAATTTTGTACTAGGTGCACCTAGTCCAAGTCCGTACAAATACTAGATCCAAATACCTATTCCACCTAGTCCACCTAATCCATGAAATACGCATACTTTATAGATGTTTAGTCTTTGCGTACCACCGATACGCGTAGATTCGTAAGTCAGCAGTAATAAATTGTACCTTCATAATTTCCGCAGGCTTAGGACTATCAACGTAAAATTAAAACATGTTGGCCTTTGTCCGTAAAATGATCACAAGCGACACTTCTTTTTTTGGGAGCCATTTTTTAAAACAAAACTTGAGAGGTGTCAAGGGACACCCGGATGGAACGAAGTTCCTTTCCAGGATTCATGATTCATTGTTTTATTTTAATTATTTATTATGTACAAAAAACCTGTATACACTCAACAAAAGTATTATCTCTCTCTCTCTCTCTCCCTCTCCTTCTCTCGCTCTCTCTCTCTCCCTGTCTCTCCCTCTCCTTCTCTCTCCCTCTCTCTCTCTCTCTCTCTCTCTCTCTACGTTCCAAAACAAAATATATACAGTCGAATTGAGAAACCACCTCCTTTTTTTAAGTCGGTTAAAAAGTGTCGTTACTACTTTTTCTCTTAATTCCGTCTAGCCCCCTTTCGCAACGCGCCATAAGGAACTTCGTTCCAATAAACAAATTAATTAATGTCACAATAAAAAAAGATCTAAGTTCTTAATGATTTATCAAAATTTCGTTACAAAAACCGATCACTAAATAATTCCGATAGTACGTGTTTACGACGTTGAGTCAAGCGAGATCACATTCGCATGAGTCCGTATTTGATACTAGATTGCATCATCATAGTCTTCATTAGTATCGAGTATTGTTAAAGTACCTATTCTATAAAATACTCCTATTCCGGACTAGTATCGAGTCTCGAGACTAGTCCGACAGACAAGGATGGAAGGACTGCGGAATAGTGTAGTTAAAAAGGACAGTATATATTTTAGCACAACACAGTGCGTGTCATGTTACTTTTATGCCATTGAATTAGGGTTCAAATTCAAGTGACTGATACACGAATGATTTTGTCAAACATGAATGAGCTATGACTATGCTGCTATCTCGCTTCGCCGCGTAGTCGGTACTTCGATTCGCGCGGACTGCGGCGCGGGTGCTGTGTACTGCATAGGCACAGTGAGACTAGGTGGATCTAGTATTTTAAAAGTTGGAATAGGTGCAACCTAGTCTCTTTACATACCTATTCCCTGTACCTATTCTAGTATATACGCCTCATCTCTACTTCGCGGCCGACCGTCGCGCGACATGCAACACACAGACGAAAAAGTGTGAGACGAAGTAATAAAAGTTTCACTTAAAAAAAAAATATGGTTGAAGTTCACACTAAGTAATTTTAATAAAACGTGTTAACTCGTAAGTTTTGTAATATTTTTAATTTATACAACTATGTACATTAATATACAGCTTACATTATAATATTTTAAATAAATCAGAAAACTTATTCTCAAAAATGTCTGTGTATGAATATAGACTCCTTTGCCAAATTTATCGATAACTATCTACTAACAAACCACACAGCGTCTACTCGGAAACAAACTCGGATCAGTCGCTCGACCGATCCGCATATTGTATGAGGGCGAGCGGACTGTGTTGGTAAACAAATCCGAAACAACACGAACGATAAATATTGTAATTTTTAAGTTTTATGGAAGTAAATGGTAATAATGTGATTAAATATTAGTTACATAATTATGAAAGGTAACGCCATCTTATTGTAAATTTGGCGTGGCAGATCTCTTTTTGCAGCAAAATACAGAACAATTCGTCATTTTTGTAGGACATCAATTTAGTCGCGCAACTAGATTTAGTCTACTGAGCATTTTTTTTTTTTTTTTTTGTGGGGCATCTCGTAGTTAATCCTGAAAAGATTCTTACTACTTAAACGGATTGTGACCCGCCGAGTTTTAAAAAGTTACCTTTTTTGGCCTCCAGCCGGGGCTTATTATACTAAAAACTAAAGCGAAAGCTGTAAGGGTCACCCCGAGGGGGGTACGAACCTCGGCTTAGGCAATCACTGGTAGGGGGACAGCAAGGGACTGGATGGATCTGGGTTAAATTATTTAGGGACTAATTTAAAGCTAAGGGCGCAGTACCGCGGGCTGGCTCTTGCAAGGGTCGGGAGGGACTGTTAAGTCGGGGTCGCGACGACGGACCTCGGCGGCGAGGTCGGTACGGTTTGTGTTTGTGTGCTGATCTAGCTGTACTGGTCTCTTTTCGACTCTCCTGGAGGAGAGTAGTGGGATCGTCAGGATCGGTTAGAACGTGCCGCGAGCGGCGGACTTTACTGATACGGGAGGGGGTGTAAGTAGCTGCCGCCACAACCAGACGGTTGCGGTGGGCTACGGCCCTATCGAAGAAGCGCTTCGAAGCGCGTTTCAAGTACTGATGGATAGTCGGGAGTTTCATATCTAAATGAAGATTGATATTCCGAACAAACCAAGGCGCGCCTGTGGCTTGACGGAGAAAACGGTTCTGGAGAGTCTGCATCCTATGGATGAATCGGGGTTTAGCATGTGCCCAGACTGGGCTTGCGTATGTCATAATCAGCCTGATACAATCGGTGTAAAGCCGCTTCTTACACAGAAGAGACATTTTACTCCGCTTGTTCAGGAAGCAATGAAGCCTACCGAGAGCGAAAGCGGCCCGCGAGCAAGCCTGCTTTATGTGCTCAGAAAAGGTGAGGTGTTCGTCGAGGATGACACCTAGATATTTGGCTTGCTTCGCCCAAGGGATCTGCTTGCCGAACATTGAGATGGGTCGGGGAGAGGGGTGATTACGTCGCGGTCGGGTGTAAAGACTGCCTGACTTTTATCGGGATTGACCTCGATTCGCCACTTCCTGAACCATTCGCCGAGCTCGTCGACTGCGGTTTGGAGGTAGCGAACCAGCGCTGTGTCACTAAATCCCGAGAAGAAGATGGCAGTGTCGTCTGCGAACAGAGCTAACCTTGCCTTCTTACTTCTGGGGATATCGCTAGTGAACAGCGTGAAAATGAGGGGGGCTAGTACAGAGCCTTGAGGGACTCCTGCACGGATCGGGTGAGGGGAGGAAAGTGCCCCTTCGATGCGATAGCGAAAGGTACGATTCGCAAGAAAGTCTCGTAAGATGAGCACGAGACGGTCTGGCACTCCGAGTTGGTACAGCTTATATAATAAGCCGTTGTGCCAGACTTTGTCGAACGCTTTCGCTATATCGAAGTATACAGCGCCCGTGAACATACCACGCTGAAAACCAGCATTGATATGTTCAACGATACGGTGTACCTGATGGACACACGAGCGTTGGGTTCGAAAACCAAACTGCTCGTTGGGGATGAGGCCCTTGGTTTCGGCATAATCTCTGAGTCGCTTATAAATAAGTCTCTCATAGATTTTGCCGAGAACTTTGAGCAAACTAATGGGACGGTAACTCGTGGGCTCGGTTTTGGGCTTACCGGGCTTAGGGATGCCAATGACGGTGGCTTCCTTCCACGCTTGGGGGAAAATATTATTACTCAAGGCACCATAGAAGATGGTACACATGAGCATAATCAGGTGAGCGGGGAACAGCTTGATTCTACTGAGCAGTGCGGCTGCAACTAGTTTTATTATACGCATAGGACCGCGTGGACTTGTACTTCGACAGAGGGGAACGCCTGCGTATGGCTACTCCCCTCTGGTCAGTGTTGCTCTATGTCTCCGATTGACAATGTTTTCGATATAACTGCCGACATGACAGGTATTTATCCAAGAAATTTATCTTTTAGTCAATGCCAGTCATTGTTTTTCCTTTCTAATACTAAGTTTTATCAGTATTATAAGTTTCAAGCCATTTTATTGTTTTATTTACTAATAGATTATTGAGGTTATGTTTTCTAGTTTGACAAATCGCGTGTACGTTGACTCTTAACGGTTGATACTTGAAATTGAAAAATGTACATGGAATTAATACGATTGTCTTTATATATATACTAGCTTTTGCCAGCGGCCTCGCTCGCGTGGAGGTTTGAAATTATCCCGCGGGAACATACTACCGGGATAAAAAGTAGCCTATGTCCTTTCTCAGGCTCTAAACTATCTGTGTACCAAATTTCATTTAAATCGGTTCAGTAGTTTTCGCAGGAATGCGTGACAGACAGACAGACAGACAGAGTTACTTTTGCATTTATAATATTAGTATGGATTTTTTTTTCAAGGTAAATCTCACAGTACAATTAGAGAAGTTGTTAATGAAGGTGAATAAATTAAGGATTTTTTCTACACCTGGAGAAACACCAAAACAGTTGGCGGAAGAAAGAATTAGACGATTTTGATCTGTGTGCAATTAGACAAAAAGTTCAACACTGTAAAGAAACAAGCAAGTATTTTTTGTTAATGCCATTATCGCATACCAAATACCACAGTAAAAAAAAGTATAATTTTTTTTTTTCAGGTGTCTATTTTACGTAATATATAAGGTGTATCTATTCATACACGAAATATTTTAAGAGGTACACCTGTAGGTGGTAAAGAAGCTATAGCAACGAAAAAAAATGTTCTAAGCGTTTTTTTTTAAATTTAATATTTATATTGTTTTTTTTTGACGCACACGTGAAATACTGGCTCCTATTTTTTACGGCCCGAGACACCGCGGCCATGCTCGTGCCGTCCGGTCATCGCCCTCGCAGAGTCAGGTGGGCCATTCATAGAATTTGGAGTAAAGGTTTTATGCAAAACGTCTCAAGTAGTTTTAAAATTAAAATAATTACGAAAATTCAAAACCGCTTAGATAAAATTTTCTTTTTGCTTCTATAGCTTCTTTACCACCTACAGATGTACCCCTTAAAATATTTCGTGTATGAATGAATAGATACATAGTATAAGGAGAACCCGTTTCTTCCCGTGGGTGTCGTAAAAGGCGACTAAGGGACTTACTAGAGAATGGGCAGCAGCGTTCTCTATTCATTTTACCACCATACTGCGATCGCCAACCCGCCTGCCAAGCGTGGCGATTATGGCAAAGCCCCCCAATTTGGGGGAGGCCTAAGTCCAGCAGTGGACGTCTTACGGCTGAAATGATGATGATGATGATGATGATGATAAGGAGACTTGGGTTATAATGGGAGCAGTAAACGTCTAAGAAAGATTTTTATACTATTAAGATTTCAATATCTGGATGACCGAGCTTTGCTCGGTATTTTTTGGTAAACTGTGTTAAAAATAATAAGTTTATGTTCAAGTTGATTATCGATAAAGTTGATAATTGAAAACACGAACAAAACGACATTTTATAAAAATGAATCCTAGCTAGATCGATTTATCGCCCCCAAAACCCCCTGTGTACTAAATTTCATGAAAATCGTTGGAGCCATTTCCGAGATTCAGATTATATATATATACAAGGATTGCTCGTTTAAAGGTATAAGATAAATAAGGAATGTAAAACTGAGACATAAGTGTTAATGGAAAAATCTATCATAACACCGAAAACGTATAATATACACGAATGATGTAATGTCACGTTTTTCTTTTTAAATAAAACCTACATTTTAGCGTGTTCTTTCATTTTCATCGTCAAGTGGATAGTGATAGTGTTATGTACAGACGCCAGTACATAGAGCTACTACAATTTGTCAAATTTCTTTAATAGATTTCAACTTAATTGCTAAAGTCTTAGATTCAAGATTGATTGGGAAAATTTGACAGTTTCGATTAGCTTGATGTGCTAGCGTCTGTACCTGATGGCTTCGCTAGTCAACTGTTCAAGTTTATTTGATATTGCCCGTACCTTTTGAATGCGACATGTTAAAGGTAGGTACTCTCTGAATTCCGATTAGTTTCCGACAGAAAGCAGCTGTTAGTCGACTATAAACTGTCAGCATTAACAGGATTCGTTCATTATCATTCATGTCAAAGATACAGGCATACCTACCAACCATCGAATGGTTGTGAATACCCTAGATGGTGGCCGCAAATGCGATTCCTGAACATTATTTATTGTGTATCGGGTTCAATTGGCTATCCCTGAGTGTATAGCTTGGCAAAAAATAGTCTGTCGTGGTAACCATTGGAACTAAAATATGTTTTTGGTGGCAACA
This sequence comes from Aporophyla lueneburgensis, assembly GCA_932294355.1. Classification (NCBI taxonomy): domain Eukaryota; kingdom Metazoa; phylum Arthropoda; class Insecta; order Lepidoptera; family Noctuidae; genus Aporophyla; species Aporophyla lueneburgensis. Next base: position 11,686,767 of record OW028744.1, read on the forward strand.
CTGCTTTGTTTATCATCAACAAGTATCTAATCTGTCATTGTGTTATGTTCCTAGTTGTATTTTACTTATTTCTAATTATCTATCAATTATTAATCCTTTTGAACATATAAAAAATCAATAAAACAATAAGGAGTAGTGGTGTGAGCTGTGATATACTAAGTTTTCGTAAGAAATTTGGCGGATTCTGTAGCGAAACAAATTTTGTCTCCGATTGACAATGTTTATAGTTAGGGAGGTGGCGAGCAAAATTTCGATATGATCAGCACACAAGGCAGACGTTATTAATAGTGATAATTATACCCTAAGAAACATCAAGGACCTCGTCTGCCACCATAGTGACGCTGCGTTGTAAATTTACAGCGTTTCAAAAATGTTTAAAAAAAAAGGTGTGCTTTATTATGCGCACACGTCTGCCGCTAGGGCTGATGATCACAGTCATCCTTGAAACACAAAGAATCGAAAAGGCAGACATACAGGGCTATGACTTTTGTAGTATTCAATTTTTTAATTTATTTTTATGATTTAAAAAACTGTATATAAAGTGCACACTTGGCAGATTTGAATTGTTCGATTAAAAACAATGAGAAGAACCACGGAAAAATAGTCTGCCAATATGTTGCCTCTGCGTTGTCTATTGACAGTGCTCCAAAAATGTAAAAAAAAGAAGGTATGCTATATTATGCGCACACGTCTGCCTCTCGGACAGATGTTTGAATTACTTATGAAAACCAAGAAAACCGATGAGGCAGACGTTCAGGCATCTGATATGCCAAAGGCAGACCATTTGATGTACTTTTCTCAACCCGACGCTCGCGCCAAACCAAGCAGGTATAAAATATCCCCATAGATCCTTTCGTGGTGTCTCTCTTTTCTTTGGGAATATGAGTGAGAACGGTATAACTCAGTTCCGACCTTTTCCGTATTGTGAAACTAAATGTATAGAGCGTATATCTATATACAGCTTATATCTATACAAGATTATTTTTAGTATATGCGAAACCTGAATATAGTTTGTTCAGAATCAGTAACTGAATCGATTCCAATAATTTTTACACCATGTTATATTTTTTACCAAAAATATTTAATTACGCTTCCAAGTCGCGGGCCTTAGTGTTTTGTTTCGATTTTAAAATTATCATGTCTTTCTCGTATTCAAACGTCCATTACACGGAGATGGTACGTACACTAGGTGTTTGTGGTGATCTGCATATGATTTTGCGTGGACAACCAGGTAACTTATCAAGCTTATAACTTTGTGATTATTAATGATACAGTTTTGAAATTTTTTTCATAGATTCTTTACATTAAAATACTAGACCCGTGTTTCGGGTTTCGCATAAACAAAAATTAATGTTGTATATGTATTTTACACAAATAAAACGTGATTTAAAATTTAAAGACTATTCCTATCCAGATCCTAATCCTATTCAGATTACATTCAAGCATGCAATTTAAAAAAAAATACTTTCTGATTAGAGTTCCAAGCGCATTTCGTTTCTGCTTGGCATTGAGAAAAAATATGATTCCATAGATTTCAGCTCCAAAAGTTTAATCGTTACCGTGAGTTTAGAGGATAATATTAAACAAAATTATAAGAATAAAACTATAAACAATAACAATAATCCCATGCAATACTCGCTGTCCCTTGATTCCGTGAATTTCAAACAGTTATACAGCTGAAAATCAGTGAGCAAAGTGTTTGCCACATGTTTTTTCGAATCCACAGAGTCATAGTGAATCGAATGGGCGCAATGAGAACCGCGTGCAAATGACTTAGTATTAGTAGAGCTTTTTTTTTAACATTTTTACAACTCCGTCGCATGATAATGCAGAATCCTGAATGTCTGCCTCTTCGATTTCCTTCGTTTCCAAGATGATTGTGACCATGAACTCCAGAGGCATACATGTGCAAATGATTTAATACCCCGATTTTTTTAAGCAACTTCAATCCGCTGTAACGCGAAAACGCAGCGACATAGAACCTTAATTGATTGGACCAAATCGATTCGTAATGATTTAAGCTGCAATCCACCTCGACGTCAAACGTGTGCAAATCATATACCGAAATGCTCGCCACCTCCCTAACTATTACGAAAGAACTGCCGACAGGACAGGTATTTATCCAAGAAATGTATCTTTTATTCAATGCCAGTCATTGTTTTTCCTTTCTAATACTAAGTTTTATCGGTATTATAAATTTCAAGCCATTTTATTGTTTTATTTACTAATAGATTATTGAGGTTATGTTTTCTAGTTTGACAAATCGCGTGTACGTTAACTCTTGATGTTTGATACTTTTTTTTTTTTTTTTTTTTTTTCAGGATGGGAAATCATCAAATGACTTCTCCCGCTCTGGGCGGAGCGGGAGGGCGTGTCAGACTTTAACTGACTAAAACCCACCCGTGTTCCATCAGTTGCCCCTGTGCCAGGGTCACGGTATCTCTATCGAACAATCACGCGACCCCGGCAGGCATCGGTCCTAGTAGACCCCTACACTGCTGCTGACATCTCTTTGAGGCGCGCGTGGAACACTGCGCGCCGTCGACCCGAGCTTGGTCCTTACCGGGCGGCGAGCTACCCATTGCTCGCCACCCGCAAGCTCGCGCCTACGGTGGCCGGGAGTCCGCGATCGACTCCCGACGCCCGGGGCGTCTCCTCCTGCGGCGGCTAGGGACGTGAGGGCGCAGAGACTGCCACTCCCTCACGCGCCCCGCCTCCTCCTTCGCGAGCATTACTGCTTCGCAGAAGGAGGTGACGGCTTCCCATTCCCTCTCGCTCCGTACCATGGCTCGCACCAGGGCCGGACGAGAGAGGTCGCCGCCGCCGATCGCCTCCACGAGGACACGGCGGTGCTCCGCCCAGGCTGGGCACACCTCCACCGTATGCTCCACCGTGTCCTCCAGACGATCCTCGCAATGGAAACACTCGGACGTATCCTCCCGCTTTATCCTGAACAGGAACCCACCGAAGCACCCATGCCCGGTGAGAACCTGCGTCAGGCGGAAGGTGAGGACGCCGTGGCGCCTCTCTATCCACTCCTCAAAGAGGGGACTTACCGCCGCAATTGTGGCGTGCCCAGCACTGGGTTGCGACAATCGTACCCGCCATGTCGCCATGAGATCACACCGGAGCTCTGTCCGCCGTGCCGCGATTTGTTGCGGCAGCGGAGTTTCGCCCCGGCGTTTCGCCTTCTCGCGCCACTCCCACATGTGCGCGAGGACCTTTGCCTCCAGATCCCATGGCAGCACTCCGGCAAGGAGGCTCGCCGCCTCGCACGAGATCGTGCGGTATCCTCGGATTAATCGGATGGCCATGACCCTCTGGGCCGCACTCAACCGGCGCGCTGGGCGCAGCCTCAATGAGGGCGCCCACACCGGTGCCCCGTAGAGGGCCATGGACCGCACGATCCCCGTGTAGAGCCTCCGGCAGGAGGTGATGTTTGATACTTGAAATTGAAAAAAGGAACCTACATGGAATTAATATGATTGTCTTTATGTTTTTTTCAAGGTAAATCTCACAGTACAATTAGAGAAATTGTTAATGAAGGTGAAAAAAATTAAGGATTTTTTCTACACCAGGGAGGAACACCAAAACAGTTGGCGGAAGAAAGAATTAGACGATTTTGATCTGTGTGCAATTAGACAAAAAGTTCAACACTATAACGAAACAGGCAAGTATTTTTTTTTTTTTTTGTTAATATATGCTATCGCATACCACAGTAAAAAAAGTATAATTTTAATTTATTATTTTTCAGATTTCATTCTACGTAGGTAATATATTACCTATAGTTTGAGGAGACGGGTTGTAATGCGAGCCGTAAACGTGTAAGAAAGATTTTTACACTATTTAGATTTCAAAAATAAGTAATGTAAAACTTACACATCAGTGTTAATGGAAAAAATCTATCATAGCACCGAAAAGGAATACAAGAATGATGTTATGTCACGTTTTTCTTCTTTACATATTATAAAATAAAGTCACTTCGCTGTCTGTCTGTCCCTATGTATGCTTATATCTTTAAAAGTACGCAACGGATTTTGATGCAAGTTTTTTTAATAGACAGAGTGATTCAAGAGGAAGGTTTATATGTATATAACATGCATAATATAGTAAAGAAACGCTGATAATTTTAGAGGTTTCTAATGTGATGTCATAAATAAACACATTTTTTTGCGCTTACATTGCGAACGCTGGCTGAACCCTACGAAATAGCTCAAAATAATGTACTACAGTATTGTACACCTTAAAAAGTTCTACAAAAAAGTCCGCGATGGTATATGTCTAACTCTTAGGGATAACCCATAATAACCATTTTTATCCTTTACTTTTTACGAGAAATAATGGCTTATTTATGAATGCGATTTTAAGCAAAACAGCATTAATCCTTATGCAATTAAGTACCTTAAACAAATTGTGCATTTCATGTAGATCAAAATTGCCCTTTACAGCATACCATTAAAATTAACATTTTAGAAGATATCAGAGATTATAATAAAATCGCCGCAGAGCGGCTAGCGGGCCTTCCCGCGTCCGGCCGTCCCGGTTGGTAGCGGTCGAATATTGTAATTCATATTACTTTGGCTTCATAGTATCTAAATGCGAATATCATGTGTGTTCGAAGTACTCAAAATAAACCTAATTGTATTATTCCAAGTAAGAGACCGCAAAATATTGCTTAGATGTTTAGATTTTTGGATGGATTTGGATTTTTGGTTATCCTGGATACTTACCATATACATATTAGGATACTTTATCCTGGTAGTAGGTTTCCGAGTGATATTTTCCGAAAGCTATACGGGCGAAGCCACTGGCAAAAGTACTATTCTTATAACTATGTTTAATTTGGTGTCTGGTAAATAATTGAGTGTCTGTATAGGTAGAATAGGAGCGTTAAGAAAAACCAGTAAGACTTATATTCAATTTAATCCAGCCCTATGTCGCAGTCTTCTTACTCTGAATACTATTAGTTTTATTTTAAGTACATCAAACACACAAGATATGTAAGGATCGTAGCAGGTGGCGTTCCGTAGTTTCTGCCTACCCCCATGGGAAAAAGGCGTAATTTTATGTATGTATAACATGGATTCATACATTCTTACCGCGGTAGTACGTCCTCTTGCGATAATTTCCGACATACACGCGGGCGAAGCCGGGGGCAAAAGCTAGTTTTAAATAAAATCTAAATTTTAGCGTGTTATTTCATTTTCATTGTCATGTGAATAGTGATAATGTTATGTACCCCACATAGACATACCTGACGCTTTCATTAGTCAACTGTTCAAGTTTATTCGATATTGCCCGTACCTTTCGAATGCGACATGTTACAGGTACTCTCTGACTTCCGATTAGTTTCCGACAGTAAGCAGCTCTAAGTCGCCTTCTTGTCGACTATAAACTATCAACATTAACAGGATTCGTTCAGTATCATTCATGACAAATTTGATACAGGCATACCATTACCAACCATCGAATGGTTGTGAATACCCTAGATGGTGGCCGCAATCGGATTGCTGAACATTATGTCTTGGGGTAAGTAATAGATGATATAACAACAAAATCTCTAATATTTACAACATATAACAACGGAACCTATAATTTTATTTAATATACCGATTAGTTAATATAATGAACGATTGTTATAATTTTAAAATAACTAATTTTTATAAGCATAACGTACATTAAATATAACATCGTTTGACATAACATACATTAAATATAAAATCGTTTGACATACCACTCTAAATATATAAAACTTATTTGGTCTAATACGATGAAATGCGCTAAGATAGGTCGACGGAGCCCCGCATCGCGGGGCTCTTATTTCTGGGTGGTTTAAAAAAAATAACCACGATGGCTAAGGCGGGAGCTCCGCTACGCTTCGCTCCCGCCTTAGCCTTCTAACCTAACCTATCCGAGTCGGGGTACTCTGAGTCGGGGTGTTAACCATAATGACGTTTTTTATATATATTAAACGTTAGACCTAATGATTTTCGATTAAATAAACAATATACATATTAAACGTTAGACCAAATGATTTTCGATTACATAAACGTTATATCAAACAACATTATACTAATTAAGTTTTAGAATAAATAAATGTTATATGTAAAGAAATTATATCAACAGTTGGTATATCTCACGTTGATTATATCTTATGAACGATAATAAAATGAAATTAGACCAAATGAGTTTATACGTTATGAGACGCACCTGTTATATTAAGCAGTATATAACTATAAGTGTATATATATGTACTAATTATGTATAGGGAAGGGTTTCAATAAGTAAAGCACAGAAAGACAAGACTAGACCTTTATTTCAATTAGGCTTGTCAGCAATTAATCAGAAAGCTAGTCGTCCGTTCCAAAACTAGGTCTTCATGGAGAAGAAGGACAAGAAACTCCATGGAAACAGTATTGAAGTATTGTATCAACACATTTCTTACATTGCCATAAATTGCCATTCATTATCTTAAATACATTAATTCTATCTCTTGGACCATTGTCCAAGAGAACTCAGAATAATATCAATATAATCAAAATATAACAATAATATCTAGGAAAAGAATATGAATATTCCATTTATAGGATTTAAAACATTTGCAATATTGGCAACACTAAAAACAGTACAACAACAATGTCATAATAGGCAATAATTACGATATAATATCAATTACTTAACTTACGTGACCTCTGGTCGATCCTTCCACACAACAACGGCACTAGAACTAGCCAACTGAACATCTGCCAAGCAACTGACAGTTTTGCTGTGGCTCCGGCCTTTTATACCCGTTAACAAACAAATATGATTCAAAAACTGACAGCTTGAGTCAAATCAGTGTTTGATTTATACAAAAATAAGTTTATAATAAAAATCATTTACTAATTCCATAATTCAATATTAGACACATAATAATTACATATAATAATTACATATATCACACCCATGTTATTATGATGGCACTCTTAGATAAAAGGTTATTCCAGCGAAATAATGCGCAATCTACTAAATACAATGAAAGTAAAAGACTGTGTGCCTATCAAGTCTTGACATCTTGATTGATGAGAATTTCCGGGATCTCGTGTTTGTGGATTAAAACAACCAGTATCTTATCACTTTTAGTCCTAGTATACAGGGTGGCCATACCTGCTAAGCAGGCGCCCTCATTTTTAGGGTTCCGTTGCCAAATAGCAAAAAACGGAACCCTTATAGATTCGTCATGTCTGTCTGTCTGTCTGTCTGTCTGTCCGTCCGTCCGTATGTCACAGCCATTTTATTCCGAAACTATAAGAGCTATGCTGTTGAAACTTGGTAAGTAGATGTATTCTGTGAACCGCATTAAGATATTCACACTAAAGTAGAAAAAAAACAATAAATTTTGGGGTTCCCCATACATAGAACTGAAACTCAAAAATGTTTTTTTTCATCAAACCCATACGTGTGGGGTATCTATGAATAGGTCTTCAAAAATGGTAATGAGGTTTCTAATATCATTTTTTTCTAAACTGAATAGTTTGCGCGAGAGACACTTCCAAAGTGGTAAAATGTGTGTCCCCCCCCCCCCCCCCCGTAACTTCTAAAATAAGAGAATGATAAAACTAAAAAAAATATATGATGTACATTACCATGTAAACTACCACCGAAAATTGGTTTGAACGAGATCGAGTGAGTAGTTTTTTTTTAAAACGTCATAAATCGTAAACCGCAATTTACCATACATTCAATCAACTAAAATATAAAAATTAAAAAAAAAATATTTTTAAACCGAGAATACCTACAGGTTTGTACGGAACCCTCGGTGCGCGAGTCCGACTCGCACTTGGCCGGTTTTTTTCCAGTCTTTTTTTTGCCAAGCTGTAATTTAATTTGTTTTTATACTGAATAAGTTTTCATTGTATTATTATGATGGCACTCGCATCTCTTAGATAAAAGGTTATTCCAGCGAAAAAATGCGCAATCTACTAAATACAATGAAAGTAAAAGCTTGTGTGCCTATAAAGTCTTGAAATTTTGTCTGTTGAGAATTCCCGGAATACACTTGTAGCGGACGAATGGGATTTGATCAACACCCCTACTCGCCCTGGGACTTCTCCCACGTTTTTGACGTGCTTCCCTACTTGCCTAACTGCGCTGGTAGAACACGTCACCACGCACCCCTGAATGCATAATGACGGTACGGTCGACCAAGACCTCGGGAGACTGAACGTTTTTGACTGTACTCTGATAGAAACGAAATAAAACACTTTTCTTCTAGTACTTCTTGTCCATAGATTTCGGCTTGTTTCTTCGTTGTGCCTCTTCAACGGCTGAGCTGCGATTAAATGGGCCCCTTTTTTTTTTTCGTTGGGCATCTCGTAGTTAATCCTGAAAAGATTCTTACTACTTAAACGGATTGTGACCCGCCGAGTTCTAAAAAGTTACCTTTTTTGGCCTCCAGCCGGGGCTTATTATACTAAAAACTAAAGCGAAAGCTGTAAGGGTTACCCCGAGGGGGGTACGAACCTCGGCTTAGGCAATCACTGGTAGGGGGACAGCAAGGGACTGGATGGATCTGGGTTAAATTATTTAGGGACTAATTTAAAGCTAACGGCGCAGTACCGCGGGCTGGCTCTTGCAAGGGTCGGGAGGGACTATTAAGTCGGGGTCGCGACGACGGACCTCGGCGGCGAGGTCGGTACGGTTTGTGTTTGTGTGCTGATCTAGCTGTACTGGTCTCTTTTCGACTCTCCTGGAGGAGAGTAGTGGGATCGTCAGGATCGGTTAGAACGTGCCGCGAGCGGCGGACTTTACTGATACGGGAGGGGGTTAAATGGGCCCGGCTGATCGTGCGTATTTTATAGTCAATGGGGCCGCTTCCCATTACCTTACAGAGGACCGTGATTTTTGAGCCCATTTCACTGTTAGTTTTCACCAAGCCGAAATCTTAGAACCCTTTATTTTGCATTAATTATCACATAACCCCTTACAATCTATATATTTTTACATTTGTTATGTGGTCCCTTCTCGAAACCCGAAACACGGGTCTAGTATTTTTATGTAAAGAATCTATGAAAAAAATTTCAAAACTGTATCATTAAAAGCCACATTAATTAAAGATACCGAGGCTGCTTTTTCTAAATCACAAAGCTTTTTTGAATATTTCATTTTCATAAATTGCCTGATTTGAGGACCTACAAATATTTTCAAATAAGTTAAGTTGCTAATGGCGTCAAATTTCTTCGCTGAGTTTCAAAACTTATATCGCCACAATTGTAACAAAACTTGTCAGGGTCATTTTTACACTTATTTGACATTATTTAAGAATCATTTCATTAGAAAAACAGTACGCTTTTCAAATAATAAATACTTTGAATGGGAAAACAAAACTTAAAAACGATTAATCTTTGATTTTCGGATAGTAGCTGTAACACAAAGACGAGACGTGATCCAATCAAAATAAATATGGTGTTAGAATGAGGGAAGGTAGGTTATTCAAAATTAGTAAACACCTTTCTTGTTACAAAATTTTGTTGACCAGTGATATCGTTTGTTGACTAAAACACCAAGTATCTTATCAATTTTAGTCCTAGAATACAGGGTGGCCATACATGCTAAGCAGGCGCCCTCATTTTTTCCAGAATCTTTTTTACCAAGCTGTAATTCATATTTATAATTAGTTTTAAGATTATACCTTGTATTTCTCATATTAAGTGAATTGTATAATTTTTAAGACCTAAATAAATGTCTTAAACCGTGAGAAGCCCGATAAACTCTCTTCAAAAAAATTTTGGTTCTAGAACATGCCGGTTTCTTCACGATCCTTTACCGTTTTGAGAGCAGTGGTGATGAAATTATTTAAGCAAAATAAAGTGCCTACCTGGGTTCGAACCCACGACCTACAACTTGCAAGTCGGGGCCGATACAACTGGGCTACCACTGTTCTCAAATCTTTATATTATATATAATTCTACCGTACGTGTGTATGTCACTGAACTCCTCCTAAACGGCTGGACAGATTTGAATGAATTATTTTGCATGCGTTTGGGTGGCACCCTGAATGGTTTAGATTCACTATTGGACCCAGTAGGTGGCGCTGCTATCGAGTTCTAAGAAACAGGACACTAGTATTAGGTATATAAAGGGGGACTAAGCACAGATTTAAAGACCGTAAGGATATTGTGAGCCTCTCCGTTGAGCGAACAGTAGAACTTGCCTGTATAGAATTGGAGCAGTTTATTGTATTAAGTGTGTACAGACCACCATCAGGAATGTATGACTGCTTTGAAAAGGTCATAGATGAAGTATTACACAAGACAAGTAACTCAAACAAGTCTATTATTGCTTGCGGGGATTTTAATGTTAATTAATTAGAAAACTCATGTTCTTGTAGTAAAATAATAAGTCTATTTCAGTCCTACAATTTTGTAAACCTATTTATGGAGCCCACAAGAATAACCCGTACTAGTGCCACATGCCTTGATAATATTTATACTGATGTTATACCAAGCCACAAAGAAATTATTAATTTACTAGATTCTGATCATTGCGGGCAACAGATTACTTTTCAAACTCAAAATAAAAAACTGAGTAAAAGAGATATCACTGTTAACCCAAAAACTGCAGTTCGCCTAGAAGCCTTTATAGGCAAACTAGTTTAGAAATTGCCACTTTTATCTATTAATGGTGGTCCCAATCATCTATATGATGAGTTTTCAAGACATATTGTAATGAATTTAATTCCACTTTTATTCCCCGGACTATCTCAGTTAACATTAACGTATATTTCAGTGATTGGGCGACCATTGGTATTCATAAAAGTAGAACACGGCTTTATGAGCTGTACAATGAAAGGACTTTTGTCAACACTGCTGAATTTAATTTGTATGTTAGAAATTATTCGAAATTATTTAAAAAAGTCTGTTGGATGGCCAAGTCGCGATATTTGAGTTCAAAGATTAAAAACAGTAGTAATGTTATTAAAACGACTTGGAATATTATTAATAGTGAAACGGGAAGGTCTAGTAAACGAAATAATGACTACAGACAGTCTATCAATGACAACATAATAAAATCAGACTCACAAGTCGCTGCGGCTTTTGAAAATTTCTTTTCAGATATTCCTGTTTCAACTACAAAATCCCTAAACTCATCACCTTCTGTTGCTGAGTCTTTGCTTATTAAAAATGTTAATGTTTGCGATTCGGAATTTCATTTTGAACATATTACTTGTAAAGATATAATTAAAACCTTCCACACTTTAAATGTAAAAAAGACTGCAGATCTGTGGGGTAATTCTGTAGAAGTCGCCAAGTCTATTATTGAAATTGTAGCACCTACTTTAGCTCTTATATTTAATAATTGTATTGAGTGTGGGGAGTTTCCTGATCTTATGAAGAATAGTAAAATAATACCTTTATTTAAATCTGGTAGGAAACATCAGACCCCACTAACTATAGACCTATTTCAGTACTACCTACCTTCAGTAAAATTTTTGAGAAATTAGTTTTGGACCAGTTGCAACGATTTTTTAATAAACATAAATTATTACATACCAAACAGTTCGGTTTTACAAGGGGTCGTTGAACTACCGATGCCGGTGTTGAACTCCTAGGACATATTTATAATGCATGGGAAGATAAATGCGATGCTTTGGGCATCTTTTGTGATTTATCTAAAGCATTCGATTGCGTTCTTCATGAAACTTTAATCAGGAAACTCCGCCACTACGGGATCCAGAACAGCGCTCTGGATCTTCTTACTTCATATTTGAGTAATAGGATTCAGAGTGTCGATGTCAATGGAAAAAGGTCTCCCGGATCTATCGTAACAATGGGAGTCCCACAGGGCTCAATTCTTGGTCCTTTTTTGTTTCTTATATATATTAATGACTTGCCTTACCTCATAAAAGATAATCATAATATAGTTTTGTATGCGGATGATACTTCACTTTTGTTTAAACTTAAATGTCAGCAAGTGGATACTGACTCTGAACAGGGACCCATGGGGACGGCCCTACAAGGCCGTCCGGGAGAAACTCCGCCCATGGGCTCCCCCGCTGACTCAGAGTCTCCGGCCCCAACTCGTGGAGGGCGTGGTGAGCGCTCTGTTCCCCTCGCGAGGGGAACATAGTTCCCCGCCCATGGCTCCGCCTCCTGCGGTGCCCGATGCGGACCGCATAACTGACGACGACGACGGTGCTCCAGAAGTGACCGAGGTAGAGATGAGGGTGGTGGTACGAAGGCTTAATGCCAAGAATACCGCCCCAGGACCCGACGGCTTGCCTGGAAAAGCCTGGGTCCTAGCCTTGGAGGCTCTCGGGCCTCAACTAGGGGGGCTCTTTAGCGCATGCTTGGAGAGGGGCCAGTTCCCACTTCGTTGGAAGACGGGGAAACTGGTCCTCATTCAGAAGCCTGGGCGCCCAGCGGACTCTCCGTCCGCTTACCGGCCCATCGTGCTGCTTGACGAGGTGAGCAAACTCTTTGAAATAGTGATTGCAGACCACCTTGTCGGGTGGCTGGTGCGGGAGAGGCCGGACTTGTCGGACGGCCAGTACGGCTTCCGCAAGGGGCGCTCTATGGTGGACGCCATCATGCGCGTGCGAGCCCTCACGACGGGGGATGCAGTGGCCCGGGGTGGGGTCGTCTTGGCGGTGTCTCTAGACATCGCCAATGCCTTCAACACCCTGCCCTGGAGTTGCATTAGGGAGGCACTCCGGTATCACCGGATGCCGACCTAACTCTGTCGCGTGGTCGAGGCCTATCTGACGGATAGGGCCGTTATCTACCCCGGTCACCAGGGAGAATGGAACCGGCGAGAGATGTCATGTGGTGTCCCACAGGGATCGGTCCTGGGGCCGCATCTGTGGGACATCGGTTACGACTGGGTGCTGCGCGCCGACCTCCCTAGCGGCGTCAGCGTAGTTTGCTACGCTGACGACACGCTGGTCCAGGCGCAGGAGAGGTCGCATGAGGCGGCGGCCGAAATTATGACACGCGGGGTTGCCACAATCGTCGATAAGATCCGGCAATTGGGACTCGAGGTGGGCTTGCACAAGTCCGAGGCCATGGGTTTTCTGGTCTTCGGAACGCGCCACCTGCGGGTTCCCAACTCACGGTAGGAGGGGTTCACATCGGCGTCGAGTCGACGATGAAGTACCTGGGACTTGTCCTCGACAGCCGGTGGAAATTCGTTGAGCATTTCTGACGTTTGGCTCCCAGACTGGGCTGGGGTGGGGCTGCATTAAAGCGGCTCCTGCCCAATCTGGGAGGTCCAAATGCCTCCTGCCGGAAGCTCTACACGGGGATCGTGCGGTCCATGGCACTCTACGGGGCACCGGTGTGGGCGCCCTCATTGAGGCTGCGCCCAGCGCGCCGGTTGAGTGCGGCCCAGAGGGTCATGGCCATCCGATTAATCCGAGGATACCGCACGATCTCGTGCGAGGCGGCGAGCCTCCTTGCCGGAGTGCCGCCATGGGATCTGGAGGCAAAGGTCCTCGCGCACATGTGGGAGTGGCGCGAGGAGGCGAAACGCTGGGGCGAAACTCCGCTGCCGCAACAAATCGCGGCACGGCGGACAGAGCTCCGGTGTGATCTCATGGCGACATGGCGGGTACGATTGTCGCAACCCAGTGCTGGGCACGCCACAATTGCGGCGGTAAGTCCCCTCTTTGAGAAGTGGATAGAGAGGCGCCACGGCGTCCTCACCTTCCGCCTGACGCAGGTTCTCACCGGGCATGGGTGCTTCGGTGGGTTCCTGTTCAGGATAAAGCGGGAGGATACGTCCGGGTGTTTCCATTGCGAGGATCGTCTGGAGGACACGGTGGAGCATACGGTGGAGGTGTGTCCTGCCTGGGCGGAGCACCGCCGTGTCCTCGTGGAGGCGATCGGCGGCGAATGGGAAGCCGTCACCTCCTTCTGCGAAGCGGTAATGCTCGCGAAGGAGGAGGCGGGGCGCGTGAGGGAGTGGCAGTCTCTGCGCCCTCACGTCCCTAGCCGCAGGAGGAGACGCCCCGGGCGTCGGGAGTCCATAGCGGACTCCCGGCCACCGTAGGCGCGAGCTTGCGGGTGGCGAGCAATGGGTAGCTGGCCACCCGGTAAGGACCAGGCTCGGGTCGACGGCGCGTAGTGTTCCACGCGCGCCTCAAAGAGATGTCAGCAGCAGTCTAGGGGTCTACTAGGACCGATGCCTGCCGGGGTCGCGTGATTGTTCGAAAGAGATACCGTGACCCTGGCACATGGGCAAGTGATGGAACACGGGTGGGTTTTAGTCAGTAAAAGTCTGAAACGCCCTCCCGCTCCGCCCAGAGCGGGAGAAGTCATTTGATGATTTGCCATCCTGAAAAAAAAAAAAAAAAGTGGATACTGACGATGTTAATAGCGCGATCTCAAAAGAAGTTCACTGGTTCAATGTAAATAATTTGCTTCTTAATGAAAAAAAAACCAAATGCATTAAGTTTACGCTACCTCACGTTAGGCAAGTGAAAACGAATGTGTTGGTGAAGGGTGAAGAATTGGTTCCTGAAGATAGCACTGTATTCTTGGGCTTAACTTTGGATGCCAAGCTTCAGTGGGGCCCACATATCAGTGGCGAGGTGTAATTTTTTCAAAAAGAGAAGCCGATGCGAAGTCGGCTTTAACTTACTGACTCATCAATAAAGAATACTTACTATCATTCTAAAATTAATATAGGAATGTAATGAATTAAATACAATTAAATTGAACAGCTGAAAACCGAATAAAATAAGCAATATTCCTCTATCTCGTTCTCGCTGACGCATTTTTCTATACCTGTCTCTGTCATAACCCGTTGTACAGCGGCTTGCTCTCGTACATATCAAGCGGTGCCACGTGACCTAAAGTGACATCATTACGGGATCGCTCTTGTATGAATTTTTAGTTCCCGATTATGACGTTTCGGTGCCGGGTTAATTTAGAACATTTCTCTTTTGTTGTAATACAAAGCTATAAATAACCTTTTTTGTTGTTTGAATGTTATGGTGAATTAAATACCCGTAGTGTACCCCCTATATTTATTGACAATAGTAGCCACTATTTACATACTATTGTATTTTTAATAGTGATAGAGTTACCAATGCGAATCCCCGAAGGCAAGCCGGTAGGAATCGTGTTATATGGTGCTTTCGCCACTGCCACATATAGATAAATTGTCGAAAAAGCTAAGCTCCGCTGCATACGCTGTTAGAAAAATTCGGAATTTAACTGACATAGAGACAGCCCGTTTAGTGTATTTTGCCTACTTTCATAGTGTAATGTCGTACGGTATTCTGTTGTGAGGAAATGCCACCGACATTCAGACTATCTTTGTCTTGCAGAAAAGGGCTGTTCGATCAATTTATAAATTAAGCCCGAGACACTCACTCAGAGAGAAATTTAAAGAAATTAATGTAATGACTGTGCCTTCACAGTATATTTTTGAGAATCTTTTATATGCCCATAAGAATATTAAATTGTTTAAAAAATTCAGTGATATCCATAATATAAATACTAGGAATAAACACAAATTTGTTGTACCTTTAACAAGGCTCAAGAAAATAGTGGCTCTTTCAGATGTCAATGTATACGTTTTTATAATAAACTTCCAAGCCATGTTCAAGATCTAAGTCTCAATAAATTCAAATCATTTATTAAGCGTAAGTTGTGCCAGAAAGCCTTTTATACAGTTAAAGATTATATTGAGGACAAAAAAGCTTGGGATTTAGCTACTCCAATTTATGTATAACTAGCTTTTGCCCCCGGCTTCGCCCGCGTGTATGTCGGAAATTATCGCAAGAGGACGTACTACCGCGGTAAGAATGTATGAATCCATGTTATACATACATAAAATTACGCCTTTTTCCCATGGGGGTAGGCAGAAACTACGGAACGCCACCTGCTACGATCCTTACATATCTTGTGTGTTTGATGTACTTAAAATAAAACTAATAGTATTCAGAGTAAGAAGACTGCGACATAGGGCTGGATTAAATTGAATATAAGTCTTACTGGTTTTTCTTAACGCTCCTATTCTACCTATACAGACACTCAATTATTTACCAGACACCAAATTAAACATAGTTATAAGAATAGTACTTTTGCCAGTGGCTTCGCCCGTATAGCTTTCGGAAAATATCACTCGGAAACCTACTACCAGGATAAAGTATCCTAATATGTATATGGTAAGTATCCAGGATAACCAAAAATCCAAATCCATCCAAAAATCTAAACATCTAAGCAATATTTTGCGGTCTCTTACTTGGAATAATACAATTAGGTTTATTTTGAGTACTTCGAACACACATGATATTCGCATTTAGATACTATGAAGCCAAAGTAATATGAATTACAATATTCGACCGCTACCAACCGGGACGGCCGGACGCGGGAAGGCCCGCTAGCCGCTCTGCGGCGATTTTATTATAATCTCTGATATCTTCTAAAATGTTAATTTTAATGGTATGCTGTAAAGGGCAATTTTGATCTACATGAAATGCACAATTTGTTTAAGGTACTTAATTGCATAAGGATTAATGCTGTTTTGCTTAAAATCGCATTCATAAATAAGCCATTATTTCTCGTAAAAAGTAAAGGATAAAAATGGTTATTATGGGTTATCCCTAAGAGTTAGACATATACCATCGCGGACTTTTTTGTAGAACTTTTTAAGGTGTACAATACTGTAGTACATTATTTTGAGCTATTTCGTAGGGTTCAGCCAGCGTTCGCAATGTAAGCGCAAAAAAATGTGTTTATTTATGACATCACATTAGAAACCTCTAAAATTATCAGCGTTTCTTTACTATATTATGCATGTTATATACATATAAACCTTCCTCTTGAATCACTCTGTCTATTAAAAAAACTTGCATCAAAATCCGTTGCGTACTTTTAAAGATATAAGCATACATAGGGACAGACAGACAGCGAAGTGACTTTATTTTATAATATGTAAAGATTGTAATTATACTGAATGTTTTATTTTTATTATTATTATTTATTTGGAAATATACACTTTGACATTTGATGACTATTGTTTAAACTATGACATGAATATATACTCTGAGGAGTATATTTTTTTTTTTTTAATGATTTTGAATGTGAGGACTATGTAGATTATGTTTGTTTTTTATATCTCTCTTACTCATTTAATTTTTAATGATAATCTGGCAGTTTGAGTACTTAATGCGGCCTGCCAAAATGTCCTTTCTTTGGTATTGTTCGTCGAATCGTTGTGCTCCTTATGTTCTGAGTTGAGCTGCAAAGATTACTGACAAATGCGTGCATTGACTGGACAGGTCCACTCAATCTGTATGGTTCTTTCTTCAAAAGACCATTTCAGACACCCCCATGTCATGGTCCTCAAATGATCAGACCGGGATTGTTTCCTGATTTTATATACACATTGATGAATTTGACTTATACAGTGACATGAATATTTACTTTTAAAGTATTATATTCTTTTAATTATTGTAAATGTAAAGACGAAGTGGGTGTTCTTTTTTTTTGGTTTCCTTATCTTGTAATTTATTTTTTTACATTGTCTGGCAGTTTGAGTAATTTGTGCGACCTACACAAATGTCCTTTCTTTGGTATTGTTTTTCGAATCATTGACCTCCTTAAGTTCTGAGTGGAGCTGCATGATTACTGACAAATGCGTGCACTGATTGGACAGGTCCACTCAAGCTGTGTGTTCTTTCCTTAAAAGACCACATTTTTTTTTTTTGGATGGGAAATCATCAAATGACTTCTCCCGCTCTGGGTGGAGCGGGAGGGCATGTCAGACTTTTACTGACTAAAACCCACCCGTGTTCCTTCAGTTGCCCATGTGCCAGGGTCACGGTATCTCTTTCGAACAATCACGCGACCCCGGCAGGCATCGGTCCTAGCAGACCCCTTCAGTTTTGCTGACATCTCTTTGAGGCGCGCGTGGAACACTACGCGCCGTCGACCCGAGCTTGGTCCTTACCGGGCGGCGAGCTACCCATTGCTCGCCACCCGCAAGCTCGCGCCTACGGTGGCCGGGAGTCCGCTATGGACTCCCGACGCCCGTGGCGTCTCCTCCTGCGGCGGCTAGGGACGTGAGGGCGCAGAGACTGCCACTCCCTCACGCGCCACGCCTCCTCTTTCGCGAGCATTACTGCTTCGCAGAAGGAGGTGACGGCTTCCCATTCCCTCTCGCTCCGTACCATGGCTCGCACCAGGGCCGAACGCGAGAGGTCGCCGCCGCCGATCGCCTCCACGAGGACACGGCGGTGCTCCGCCCAGACAGGGCAAACTTCCACCATTTGCTCCACCGTGTCCTCTAGACGATCCTCACAATGGAAACACCCGGACGTATCCTCCCACTTTATCCTGAACAGGAACCCACCGAAGCACCCATGCCCGGTGAGAACCAGCGTCAGGCGGAAGGTGAGGACGCCGTGACGCCTCTCTATCCACTCCTCAAAGAGGGGACTTACCGCCGCAATTGTCAGACACCAATCCACATGGTCTTCACACGATCTGATCAAGATTATGTCTGGACTTTAAAAGAGACTGTGACCTCTGAGTTTGTTTCGGCGTTTCTTATCAGAGTAGTCAGATAGGAAATGCCGACCTCATCTAGTTTAAAAAAAAATATATGATATACGTGTAAAAGTGTTTGTGCAAACCTACTTGCAAAAATAAAGTAATTTATCATTTACCCCTGAGGTAGACCCCTCCAAACCAATCTCGGTTCAGAGCTTTGCCGGGTATTCTGAGATGAACACTACGGTCATTAAACCTCTTCATGATAAAGAAAGTGCCAAAACAACGACCCCCTGTTCCCGGTGGTCCCGCTATTCCTGGTTAAGGTAGTGGTCACGGTAACGGCGGTAAGGGGGGTGCGGTAGGCTACCAACGACCTGTCACGCTCTACCGCTGGCCTCGCTACTATATACAATACGTGATGTACGAGGGGGGGGGGGGGGGGGCAATTTAACACCTCACTCCCCCTAACGTGAGGAGGCCTGCACAGCGGGCCAGCACCAGTCGGGGATCGCGGAAGACGCATTGGTTCCCGTGGTCCCCAACGCAGGTGTGGGATGAAACACCGGGATGGTTTTAGTCACTAAGAGTCTGACAGACCCCTCCACCCACCCCAAGGCGGAGGACATCCATGAGGAAATCCACTTCAAGATAAAAAAAACGCCTACCAATGACAACTACTTCTAGCTACGTATAATGGACGTTGGATGAGGCTGGACCATCACCTTGTCGAACTTGAAGTAGAGTTATGTCGCAGTAACTGGCATAAACTGGGTTATCTGAAGTCCGAAGACAGGGGGGACACACGATAACTTTGGAGTCAGGCCACCTTTTCTACTTCCGCGAAGGTGATCAGCTCTCCCAAGGCGGTGTCGGCTTTCTGTCCAACAAGGAACTCACTAGCAGTATTTTGGTTTTTGATTTCAATAATGTGTCGACACGAGTAGCGTACCTTGTAATGAAACTCACGGAAAGGTACTACCTGAAAGTGATACAGGTATATGCACCGACTTCGACATACTCTGACGAGACAGCTGAGGCCATGTACATACGAAGATATTGCCAAGGCAATACACAGTACAGCAAAGGCCCACTACAACGTTGTTATGGGGGACTTCAATGACAAATTGGGAGTACAAGAACGCGGCAAATCGAAAGACGGACCATTCGGTTTGAGGCGGAGGAATCACAGGGGGCAATTGCTGGTCAAATTCCTAGAGTCACAGGGGCTTTTCATGATGAACTCATTCTTTGAGATTAAACCCCAGAAGAAGTGGACCTGGCAAAGTCCTAATAACGTGACGAGGAACGAGATAGGCTTCATCATGACGGATAAAAAGCATATATTAAAATATATTTAGAGATGTCTCCGCGAGGTTTAATACCGGAAGCGATCACAGTCTTGTACGAGGCACTCCAAATACAAATTTTCGTGCTGAGAGAATCCGCATGATGAGGCCTACCCTCGACCTACGCAGCTCCAAGCCACTTTGGGATCCCAAAAGTTCCAACTGGAATTTCAAAATCGATTTGCTCTGCTGGAAACCACAGGCACTGTCAACGAGAAAGCCGATGAGGTGGTGAAAGCGCTATTCGACGTATCCCACAAACTATTCCCGTCGCAGCGGAAAATTCCTTATTTTTCCGAGGAAAGTTTGGATACCTTTATCCATACTTTCCTCGGAAACTCTCGGACTTATGAAAGAAAGACGATAGTTGCCACCCACGCAGCCGTCTTCGTCAGATAAGAGGATCTTAAACCTAAAAAATAGAAAGCTGACACAACGTGACTCTCGGTGCTCCAACACCCGTGACATCAAGGTTGCAATTGAGCAGAACCCAACCTGGGTTCTAAAGTGTTCGCGTGGCAATTAGGGAGGTTCCATCTGACGAAACTGAGAACTACGGATGGGAGAATCGTGAATTCGAAGTCTAAGATACTCCAGGAAGTTGAGAACTTTATGGGCACCTATACTCAACGCGAACGGTGAAACCAACGGGACATAGTGAAGATGACCATCGAGCCAAACTAACGCGCCACTACACGGAGGACATCCCGGATGTGAAATTAGGGCAGCTCTCGAGCAGCTTAAGAATGGAACGAAAGAACGACAGAGCTCCTTAAAGCGGGCGGGGCTCCAGTCCTGAGAGAGCTCGCGAGTCTGTTCACCTCCGTCATTCTAGAGGGTATAACACCTGTAGCATGGAGCAGGGGTGTGGTGGTTCTGTTCTTCAAAAAAGTGACAAAACCTTGCTGAAGAATTATTAGAAACAAGCTGTTTTCGAGGGTCGTCACGAACTGTCTCGCCAGGAGACTTGACGAGTTCCAGCTTCGACTCCATTGAAATTTGGGCAGTTCTAGCTACCCTGCAACGATGTCGAATTGACTGGCGATACATATCGAGGTGATGAGGTGTTTGTATGACGCTGCAACGTTTTGAAAACTTCGTCAAGTCTTCTCGTCGCCTATACCATAATGTTTGAAGACCAAAGTCTTCAACCAGAGTGCATCCTGTCCGTTATGACATGCGGCTCCGAAACGTGGACACTGACAGTTGGGCTGGTCCACAAATTTAAGGTTACTCAGCATGCTATGGAACGGGCTATGCTCGGAGTTTCTTTGATGGATAAGATCAGAAACGAAGTTATCCAGAAAAGAACTGGAGTTACCGTCATAGCTTGCAGAATAAGTAGGATGAAACAGCAGTGGGCTGGCCATATTTGTCAAAGGACAAATGGCCGATGGAGCAGACGACTCCTGGAGTGGAGACCGCGTATCGTCAAGCTAAGATATACCCAAAAAGTTGAAAAAATAATCTAGAAACTAGATTATACCCTAAAAAAGGAATTAACTTTATTGTGAACAGTGTATCTATTTTTAGTTGTCAGTAGGAGCGGCAAAACTTTTAAAGCTTTGGGGCGGCAAATGTGTAAATCCAGCATTGCTTTGGAGGATTCATTACATTACAGTAGCCGGGAAATGCTTTGCCATTTTTATCAGACACGTCAATTCGGCGTTCGTTGGATCAATTTGCACGTTGTCATCGGGGAGAGATTCGTTTAACGGTTAAAGGGTTGGGGGGTTTTTGGCATCAATAGTAGATGCGAGGTATGAAATGAAATGAATTGCACCGATCCCAGCGTGGTTTGACCAGACTCGATTAATCGAATGCACCCCAAGATATGCACTAGCCTTTGAAGCCTCACGTTTCATGGTGCTACATAGGCCATTGCATATCAAGAAGTAGACCGGGGGGCGCTGTAATGGTAGGGAAGACGTGCCCATAGGATAGGAAAGGATTACGAGCCTACCGACTATGCAGCCTTAAGTAAGCATTGGACTAGTGGAGAGAAGGGTGATATTTGTCTATAGAAGGGCATCTTTTCACATCGTCGCCGGCATGTTGATCCAGGTCGAGCTTCACCGATGCATGTTTTGGTGGGGTTAACCGTTTGCTGGCTCTTTTCTATGTCAAGGGTTCGCTATGCTTCGTGTTGTTGTTTTCTTGGTCGTCTTCTGCGTTTTCGCTGCTATCAGTTTCTGGTTTTTTGTAGATATCACGAGCCGCTTTCTTGATCTTATTTCTGTCTCCAGCCGTGCCCCTTCAAAACTGGAGTTCCTTTTCGAAGTATTTCATATCCTGTTTTAGGTTGTCATTCCATGTGTAAATAGGTCATCCGACCTTCTTAGGTTTTGCCCTGTACTGAATTGCTGCTTTTAACAGGTGTGGTTCAGAGCGTCTGAAAATGTGTGCCAGGTAGCAAATCCTGTGGTTGTCCTAACGAAACGAAAATATACATTCTAATTAGAGACCCCCTCTCCAATTAGAATTTTCATCCTTGTTTCGTTTAATCGGAGGCTTACATTATTTAGCGAGGTTTTAATTTGGTATTGGATGCATTCTATTCCTTCTAGCTCAACAAAGGGAGTGAAATGTTGCAGTACCAATTGATGATTTCCATTATTTCCTTTGCCGTCGGTCTATTGTGCTTCGGTTTTCGGTTTTGTTGGTTACGCAAAAGTACGCTCTGCCTATTTTTGTACTGATTTTTAACCTTTTGGAGTATTGTCTGGCATTCTTGTACGCGATTATGCCTATTGGGTTATCCAGTTGCCAGCTTTGGCCTTTTGTAGGTTAGCGAGGGCTATTCGATGGTCCCTTGAGTAAATTGGCTGAAGACTCGAGAGTTTCCTGGGCAGCGGCTTTTAATACCTCCGTTATGTTGTTCCATGTTATTTCGGTGTTTTCATTCGTTGGGATGATACCTATATTTGCTAGTTCTTTTTTTTATTTTTATATGCTATCTTGATATTTTATTTTGATATGTTTTCGATTGAGAGCGGTATAGTTGCATTGTTTATGATTGAAATACTTAGCATCCATTGTTGTTTCCTTCGTTCCTTTTTGTTGCTTTTGTGTTTGGTTTTTTTTTTCGTTTTTGTTTACAATTCTGTTTGATCTTATAGTCCCGTCTCGTCAACGTGGACGAATTTTTCTGTTGCCTGTGGCATGATGATATAGTCCAATTGCGATTTTTGAGTGCCTTTTGACCATATTATTCTAATGGATGATCAACCTTTTGTCGTTTCTGTTTGAAGTTTTTCTCTGTAGGCTTTATCCTTTAATAGTTCGCCTTGTAGTTGGGAAATTTATGCTGAAAGTTTTGTTGGATCCTTTGCGTTTTCGTTAGAGTATCTTGTCGACCAATATGGACGTTGAAGTTTCCGAGTATTATTAGCGTACTTGTTGTCTAATCAAGTTTAATAAGACTGTGAAGGGTCTGGTTGCTTTCGGGGAACAACTGTTGAAGTGGGAGTTGAAAAAGTGCAGAGGAATTGGCTAGTCTTTTTGCATGCCAATAGTTGACCTAGTATCCTTGTATTATTAACTGTAGCTAATTCACTTGTACTATTAACTAATTCAATTTGGGAATACGTTCTTAATAAAATTGCAAGTTCCTGGTGCGTGTTACCTACCGGTTCGGAGAGATGCCAATCGTGGTATGTGTAGTGTAGCTGAATGTTCCTAAGTTCATCCCTGGTGTCTTGTAGGTTGGCTTGAATTCCTGTACGTGGCAGTGCCGCGTCAATTCGTTTTTTTTTAGCTGGTTTTTCTGTGCAAGTTTACTTAATTGGGTAGACTTCGGCTTTCTCATTATTGCATATCCCGTATCGTCCGCGATTACGTTTGATACAAGTGTAAGTAGTGTTTGTTCTTATTGTCCACACGGTGTGAATGATTTAACTAATTGGGGGTTGCTCGTTTGAGTTTAGAGTTTCATGGGTTTTGCTCTTCTCATATGTTGTGCCTGTTACCTAATGTTTTGGTATGATGCAGTGCTTTCAATCTAGTTGAACCTTGCGTTAGGTTATTCCGGTTGTTGTTGTATTGTTTGTCGTTTGTCGGGACCCAGTTGTCATAGTGCTGGTTCATGAACAGTACGTGTTTGTTAGCGGG
Source organism: Aporophyla lueneburgensis (assembly GCA_932294355.1). Taxonomy (NCBI): domain Eukaryota; kingdom Metazoa; phylum Arthropoda; class Insecta; order Lepidoptera; family Noctuidae; genus Aporophyla; species Aporophyla lueneburgensis. Next base: position 11,710,708 of record OW028744.1, read on the forward strand.
AGCTTGTTCACTAGTAGGTGAATGCACCTGTGTGTTTCTGTTTTGCATATGTACATGCACATTTACGACGTAGAATTCGGACGCGTCAATTATGATATATTCGCTACCCCAGATTTCTTCATTATATTGCGCGGCTTTGTATTCTCTTATCCTTTATTCCTGGGAAAGAATGCTGTTGGGGAGAAATTCCTGTATATTATTTAGAAGTGCCAATTATAACTGGTGGGGCTCCGACGGAAGGCGAATTAGGTACCTTCGACGCGGACCGTAAAACTGATGAACGCAAGTGTCCCGCCTAGGGCCAGGGGTGAGGGAAATCGTGCACCTACCTCCTCGGGAAGCCGCTCGATCTACCAGCAGAATCTAAGAGCTCCGGAGTCCTCACAGTTCGGCTCACCACGTGTCGGCAAAGTCCAGAGGCACAACACAGCACTTCAGTTCAACCGTCGAAGCCACAAATACACCACTATAGAAACAGCGGGACTGCTATGAACTTATAATATTCAAATTATATCGTTCTGCGATAAAAAAGTACAGCGGAGTTGCGATCACGGCGGAATCCATATTGGAATATTATAATGTCTTTCTCGAGCGAGCCATAAAGAGGGCGACACTCGTCAAGGAGAAATTTTACGAGGTGCACGATACAATTGGCAGGGAAAGGACTAGCTTGACATCTTGCGTAATAGTTTAACAAAATAAAAATAGATGGCACTAACATTTCCTCCCCCTTTTAAAGGGTCACCTTTAAACCCAATCATAAAGTTAATAAAGAACTGCGAAAATATAATATTGAAACTGCGATTTATATAAGATAAACTGCGACAATCTTAAACTAACTAACTGCTAGCACTTAAATTACTGAGGTTCCAAAAAAAAAAAAAAATCTTATTGCGTAGGGAATGGGCACAAACGTACGACCGGACGCACGTATGTACCTTTAGCTGTTCTTACAGAAACTACACGCATTATACCATCGTTGGAAGGAAGAATCTTCTCTACTATCGCTAATGGCCACGATAAAGGAGGTTAATTGTCAGTTATAATAACAACAACCGTGCCAGGCTTGATTGGCACAGACGGAGTATTCCATTTCTCTCAGGTTTGTAAACTATGTAAATATTCCATTCTCCATCTTTTCCAAAAAGATTGCACTAATTTATCAAGCAGAGAATGTCTCTGAAGCAAGTTGAGATTATCTGATTCTACTTCAGGCGCGGGCAATGAGAGTGTTGCGTACGGAAAATACACTGTATAACTTTATTTTATAATAAAAATAGTGAGGCCCCGCCCCTGCGATCTTACACTGTTACACGCTTATATTGTAGAGATCACATTCGCTCAGCAGAAAACAGCTCGCCCGCGAGTTTATTCGGGCCCGTCTCGACCGGCACTCAGTCCGTCTTCCGCCGTTGCACGGGGCGCATCACAGTGCGCGCTCTCGCGATCTTCCGCGACCTACCCATATTAATCGCCGCCGCAGGGTCTCACACACTATAAAACCATTTGAACTGTTTTCATTTTATCCGACTAATCGCGTACTGCGTGCTGTACGCAACATTAAGTGGTCCTTCTTGCCGGATTTCGAATCTCGGCCACGTGTTTAGTCGGATTAAAAACCTGTGTGCAGGGATGTCACTGCTTCGCACACCCCCGAAGGGTGTTATAACACGTAGTAAACGTGCCACGGAGCAGCTGACTACTAGTAAAAGTGAACAGTTACTTGTAAAATCAGTGAAAAGTGATAAAACCACGTGTTCGTCGGCGGCGGCCCGCAAAAGGCTAGAGTATGAAGCGGCTCAACTTCAAGCACAAATTGACCTCGATTTAGCACAAAAAAGTGCTCAAATTCAGAAGAGCTTGCTACTGAAAAAACTAGAAGTCGATATAGCAGACTTACAAGAAGAAAACCGCGGCTCGGTCTCGAAAAGTTCGAGAATGGTCGAGTCGTGGTTCGAAAAACAAGATGGCGTCGCGTCCATCGTAAAAAGCGATTGCGCAGAAAATGTTTGCCCAATAAATTCGATGCCGACGTGTAATAAAACCTGGAACGATACAGATCAGCAACAGGACTTCGTCAGCGAGCGCCCGCCGCGTCGCGACAGCATCAACCAGTTGACGGAGGCGTTGCACCAAGTACTTACTAGAAGTAATGTCCGTGATAATAATAACAGAGAACTCCTTGCGCGCCTAGCAACATCAAAAGATTTACCGGTGTTCGAGCGTGACCCTATGCAGTGGCTGCAGTTCAAGGAGTCGTATAAAGAGTCATCACACCTATGCAGTTATAGCGATGCAGAAAACATTTGGCGGTTACGAAATTGTCTACGTGGTGACGCAAAAGAAGCTGTGTCATCACTTCTCATCGGCAAAACATCACCGCAAGCTATAATTGACACCTTAGAATTACGATTCGGCAGACCCGAATGCATAATTAATAAAATATTCACTCAACTTTAGAAAATTCACCCACTTCCGACTGCATACCATACGGAGATCGTGAATTTCTCGTTAAAAGTTAAAAACTACGTCACAGCTGTTAAAGCTATTCAGTTGCAGGAATACCTACGAAGTCCGGAAACGACGTCAATAATACTTTCAAAGTTACCGCCCGCCCTTATCAATAAGTGGGCTGAATATACCTACGAGAGACAAGATAGCTCTATACCTAAACTAGAAATACTATCGGAGTTTTTATATAGAGAAGCAACCGTTGTTGCAACCTCAGCAGGCGTAGCATGACAAATTCTATGTCTATTCTACCAAGAATAGACAAAGTTCTTTCTATTCAACTCGACATCTCTTCGGCCCGAGCACGGGGCGACCCATAGACTCGGGTTTCTATGAAGATAAAGACAGTTATTCTTTCCATAGCAAGAGAGTGGTAACTAATGTAATTAAGGTGGATCCGCTAAGGACTTTTTCATTGAATTGTCAATTTGTCATACAGTGGGAATAAACGATCTTAGAGTATTGTATTGATGACTATAATTAATATAATCCTGTAAAAAAAATGTACCCCCAACTGAAACTCAAACTTAAAAGTAGAGAAAAATTAGTCGCCATGCTCGACATCGTAGAATTTTGTCGACTGAAGAATAGAAATATTTCCTCTCTTCAGTTTTAACATCGCCGTGCTTAAGACGATAGAAATCTTTCTACACTCTGTCATTTTGTCTATTCTTTCGTCGACAAAAGTCGTTTCTATGGTGGTCATGCTACGCGTGCAGGTGTGAGTTACATTTACAGTCAGAACGACGTAAGAAAGAAATTTGATAATAATAATATGAAAACTCATTCAGTGTTAGCGTGCACTACTACTTCCTATAATAAATGTATGTTTTGTCGTGCCTCTCCGACGCACGCTTTAGACAAGTGCAGCAAGTTCAAACGCGCTATGAGACGCGACCGATGGCAATTTGTACGTGCTAAACATCTGTGTTACAAGTGCTTGAGCGCACGGCATAATGAACCCGCCGCATGCAACGCTCCTGACTGCAGCGAGTGTGGACATCCACATCATCATCTCCTCCACTGGACGAAGCCTATCGCGCCTCCGGCACCCGCAGCCGCGCGGCCGGCGGCGCCGGCGGCAGCGACCGTCGCGCGACCAGAGACTGCACGCCCCGCGGTGGACGCAACCCGCGTGCACCCATCGACGCCGCCCGACGAGTCGCGCCGCGATACCGTTGCCCACGCCCACACCAGTGCATCCACCAGTGTTAGTGAAACGTCAGTGCCTAAAGTGTTGTTAAAAATAGTGCCGGTAACCGTTCATGGACCTAAAGACAATATCCACACACTCGCGTTGCTCGATGACGGTGCCACCGTGACGCTGATATCTGCTGATCTCGCCGATCAGGCGGGACTTCACGGTAAGACAGTCACCATGCGCGCCCGCAGTGCATGGGACTCCGGTGAACTCGTGTGCCAAACGGAAAACGTAAGTTTTGACATTTCTAATAATACAGGCGATCGTTTTAATTTGTGCGCTCGTAAAATGAAAGAACTAAATTTACCTACTCAACGTTTATCGTGTATGGACTTTAGTAATTATTCGGACTATATTGACTACGACTTGTGCAAATGTGACGCACAACCTAAACTATTAATCGGACAGGATAATTATGATCTTATTGCTCCTATCTTGTGTTTAACAGGTAATAAGAAAAATGAACCTTATGTTACAAAGACACCGCTAGGGTGGTGTGTACACGGTGTTGTAAACAACATTAATATGATGAACTTGTCAGCTGATCGTATTGCTAGTGATGACAGCGCGCAACATTGCTGTGATTCTGAGTTGAACGAGTTTGTAAGAAAATCATTTGCGTTAGAGTCAATAGGAATATCAAAACAACCGCGACAGAATGCGGACGAGTTGCGTGCTATCACCATACTAAATAATACATGTGAATTAATTGATAACCAGGGGTTTATGGAATTGCCTTGGAAACATGATAATTTTGTTATGCCTGATTCTTATCAAAATGCCTATAATCGTTTAAAATCTGTTGAGAGGAAAATGTCAGCCGACAACACTTACGCGTCTCGTTACCGGGAACGTATTCAGCATTTATTTTCGAATAATTATGCCAGGAGGCTAAACGAGGGGGAGTCTAGCGACCATATTTGGTACCTACCTCATTTCGGGGTCGATAACCCCAATAAGAAGAAGTTACGTTTAGTGTTCGATGCGGCTGTGAAAACACAGGGATGTTCTCTTAACGATTTTTTATTGACAGGGCCGGACTTGTTACAGTCGTTATTTGGAATTATGTTTAGGCTTAGGGAAAATCAAATTGGAGTTATTGCAGATATTAAAGATATGTTTCTTCGGATTAAAATTAAAGAAAAGGATCAACATACACTTAGGTTTTTATTTACCGATGAAGCCACTAAGGACGTTAATAAATATGCTATGACGTCATTAATATTTGGCGCGAACTGCTCGCCTTTTATCGCGCAACATATTAAAAATAAAAATGCATTGCATTTTAAGGATACTTATCCAACTGCTGTCGACGCTATTTGCAAGCAACATTATATGGACGACTATATAGATAGTTTACCCGAAGTCGACCTTACAAAACGAATGATTAAAGAAGTCACCTTTATTCACCAGCAGGGTGGATTTGAAATTCGGAACTGGGCTAGCAACGTACCGGATGCTCTGGAAAGCGTACCGAAGGAAACTTTGAGTGACAGTGTCTGTTGCACCTTCGATAAAGATCAATCGGAAAGGACACTCGGTTTATTATGGTACCCTGCTAGCGACGAGTTAGGATTCGATTTGACCTTGAAGCGTATACCAGTTGATGTAGTAAACTTAAAAAAAAGACCAACGAAGCGCGAACTGTTATGTATTGTTATGTCTATTTTTGACATTCATGGTTATCTGATACCATTTACAATTAAAGGCAAAATATTAATGCGCGAAACTTGGAAAACAAATATAAAATGGGATGAGCAATTGAATGATGAGTTAATTTATTTATTTCAGTGTTGGATAATTCAAGCTAAAAATATAAATAATATTAGGATCCCGCGTTGGTATTTTTGTGATAGTGATAAGAGCACGAGTAACGAAAACTTAGAACTACACGTATTTTGCGATGCATCGCCGAGCGCCTATGCGACTGTCGCGTACTGGCGCAAGGAAATGAGCAGTGGACATATTATTGTAGCGTTTATCGCCAGTAAATCTAAAGTTACACCTACGAAATCGGTTTCTGTGCCGCGATTAGAACTACAGGGTGCTCTATTAGGATGTAAATTAGCAAACAATATAAAAATGGAACATCGTTTGAAACCAAGTTCAGTTTATTATTGGACGGATTCTACAACTGTTTTACACTGGATCAGAAATGATTGTAGAACATATAAAGTTTTTATTGCTAATCGTCTAGAAGAAATTGATGAACTAAGTAAGGCCGATGAGTGGCACTATGTGCCGACCGACGTCAACGTGGCAGATTTAGGAACTAAATGTGCCGACTACGTTCTTGGCAGCGACTCATCGTGGTTTACGGGTCCGTCATTTTTACATCAATCACGCTCTTGCTGCCTCAGGAACCTGAAAATAAAATAAAAATTAATGAAGAAATATTAGAAAAAATAAATATAGTAAATGAAAATAATAGTGTTAACGACTTACCTGTACCGAAGCCGACGTGCTTTTCCAGTTGGTTGCGATTGATTCGAACTGCTGGAACTGTCTTGTTGTTCATAGATAAATGCAAAGTCAAAGTCAAAGTCAAAGTATCTTTATTGTGGGCACATGTAAGTTACAGGTCTTAACAATATAAACAAGACAAGTGGGCTTACCGACGAGTTGATGAAACGAGCTGAAACTTTATTGCTTCAGCACTCTCAAGCCACAGCTTTCTGCAGTGACATCTTGCTGTTGAAACAAAATAAAGAAATAAAACGCGATAGTAGACTACGCGCCCTGACACCCATATTGGATGATACTGGATTACTACGTGTTGGTGGAAGAATTGGAGCAGCTAAGGATGTATCGTTGGACACAAAATCACCTGTGATCCTGGATGGACATGACCACGTGGCTCGACTCATTGTAAAGTATTATCACATCCGCGCAGGCCACGGATGTAACGAGTTGGTGGTGAATGAACTGCGTCAAAAATATTGGCTGTTACGTCTACGTCCTACGGTCCGTGCTGTTGCAACGCAGTGCTTGTTCTGTCGCATCAGGAAAGCTAATCCAAAGCCGCCACGATTGGGTGACTTGCCCGAAGGTAGACTCGCACATCACCAAAGGCCGTTCACCGTCACCGGAGTCGACTTATTTGGGCCAATAGAGGTCACAGTTGGAAGATCAAAACCAAAACGCTATGGTGTCTTATTCACGTGCCTGACAATACGTGCCGTGCATATTGAGATCGTACCGTCTCTCACTGCAGATTCATTGATAATGGCTTTACGCAGAATGGCCGCACGTAGAGGCTGGCCAAAGAAGATTTATTCTGATAACGGGACCAATATGCGCGGTGCAGAGATTGAACTAAGGAAAGCCTACGACGCCGTAGACAAAAGTACTGTCATGAACGAAGCCCTGAACAATGGAGTTTCCTGGAGCTTCATTCCACCAGCTAGCCCACACATGGGAGGATCTTGGGAGCGACTCGTGCGCAGTGTCAAGACCGCCCTCAAAGTGGCCCTTAAAGAGAGAGCTCCGCATGAAGAGACTCTGATTACTCTCCTAGCGGAAGTGGAAAATATTATAAACAGCCGGCCCCTTGGCCCTTGTTTCCGTGGATCCTCAGGACGACGAGACATTAACGCCAAATCACTTTCTCATAGGGTCGTCGTCCAATTTACCAAGCGCAGGGGTGTTCACGGACCGAGACCTATGCTTGCGCAAACAATGGCGTGTTTCCCAGCGCCTGGCTGACCATTTTTGGGCCAGATGGGTGAGGGAGATGCTTCCCGATTTAGTGCCGCGCCGAAAATGGAGGGATGAGGGTGCCCAATTAAAGATCGGCGATATGGTCGTAATAGTCGACCCAAACTCCCCCCGTAATTGCTGGCCTAAAGGCATAGTACAATCAGTGTCCTGCAGCCAGGCTAGGAGTATTTTAAGTTCTATTTGTTTTCTCATTTAGATTATCGTTTTGAGTGTCGTGTCGACACGACACTGAGGGGGAGAATTTTGCATACGGAAAATACATTGTATAACTTTATTTTATAATAGAGATCACATTGGCTCAGCAGAAAACAGCTCGCCCGCGAGTTTGCTCGGGCCCGTCTCGACCGGCAGTCAGTCCGTCTTCCGCCATTGCACGGGGCGCATCACAGTGCGCGCTCTCGCGATCTTCCGCGACCTACCCATGTTAATCGCCGCCGCAGGGTCTCACACACTATAAAACCATTTGAACTGTTTTCATTTTACCCGACTAAACGCGTACTGCGTGTTGTACGCAACATGCGTCTTGACGACCTTCACCATACTCTCCCAACATCCGCCAAAATGTGGGGCGGCCGGACAGTTAAACTTCCATGTGATACGGTTTTCAGCAAGCTCTTCTTCGAAGCGAGAGCGGAACTCGACATTATTAAGAAATTTATATAAGTCGTGTAAATAAGAATTAGCGCCTAGTGCATTACTTGGAGAGGGCCCCTGTGAGACAAGAACCGTTTAAGTGCAGCTAAAAAACTGGCGGTGCTAAGATCAGTGGCTACTTCAATATGTAGTGCGCGAGTTGTGAGACAAGTGAACACGCAAAAATATGCTTTCAAAGCCTTTGCACCCCGACGGCGAATGGGAGTGTAAGATATAGGACCTGCGTGATCACAGCCCGTGTGAGTAAACGGCTTAATAACCTGACGCGTCCGACAGTCCGGCAAGTCAGCCATGAGCGGGAAGACGGGACGCGGTCGAGCGCGGAAACAAATATTACAATCGTGAACTACCTTACGAATAGCACGACGAGCAGACAGTATCCAGTATTTCTGCCATAATAGTGACATGAGCTGTTCAGGCCCAGCGTGTAAATATTTCTTATGGTAATATTCAATTAATAAGTTAAAAAAAAAGTCATGGCTTGGCAGAAGTACCGGGTGCTGCTGTGAGTAACTTAGATCAGAATGGGTGAGACGTCCACCAACTCTGATTAAATCGTTATGTAAAAACGGTCTTAATTTATTAAGAGATGATGAAACCTGCGTGTTCAGTTTTAAATTTAAAATTTCTTTATTGAAACGTTTATTTTGGATAAGTTTCAGCAATTTGTTTTCTGCTAAACTCAAATCAGCTGCGGTTATATGTGCGAATCTATAAATGTAAACAATCGTACGGAGTATTTTACTCCATGACGAAAGGCGGCAAAGAGTATCATAAACATAAGAAGCGTCAGCGGGAATTAAAACAGCGTGAACGAGTTTCTTTTGTTCAGGTATCTCGTCCAACGTGAGCGGTTCCGTACAATCCGTACCTTCAGTAATAGGCCACTGCGACGGATGTAACGTTAGCCAGGGGGGGCCTTGGGACCACTGAGGGTGGTCTTTTAACTTAGCAGGAGAGACACCACGTGACAGACAGTCTGCCGGGTTCTCAACCCCTGCAACGTGATAAAAGTTATCTGCGGAAATATTATCAGTAATTTTAATAACTCGATTGGCAACGAACGTTTGCCAACGATGCGGTGAACCTTTAATCCAATAGAGTGCGACTTTTGAATCGGTAAAGGCGTAAATTTTAATTGCAAAACGGTTGTCATAAGTCTCAAGAACAGTCCGAAGCAATTTTGACAGCAAAAGTGCTGCACAAAGTTCCATACGAGCAATCGTAATGGGCGAAGAAGGCGCGATCTTTGACTTGGAACATAAAAAGCGGACAATATTGCCGGAGGCAGAGCCAACGTGTACTACGCCACCATAAGCTTCGCCACTGGCGTCAGTGAACCCGACCAATGTCAATTCACAGTCGTTCTTCACTTCTAAACAACGCGGTATTTTAATTTCGTTTAGGGCTGGTAACTCTGAAGTAAATTGTTGCCAAGCCTTGACAATATGAGTAGGAGCAGGGACGTCCCAATCCACCTTCAACTGCCACAACTGCTTAACAAGAAGTTTAGCTACTAAAATAGAAGGAGCGACGAATCCCATGATATCCCACAGTCTCGCGACGGTTGACAGTATGGTGCGCTTAGTGCACGCGATATTCGAACTTGGCGGGTTGTTTTTAAAATAGAAAATATCTTGGTCTATAGACCAGCGAAGACCCAAGATTTTATGGTCAGCGGTTTTGTCAAATTCAACCTCAGTCTTCACCTTATGAGAGGCGGGAAGTTCATTAAGAACAGACTTTGAATTACTGTTCCACTTCACAAGGTCCCATTTTTTTATTACAGAGTGTAGACGAAAATTTAAAATAATTTTGAATAAATTTCCTGTAGGTTGGGCCCACTGTGCAGCAAATCATTTAATGAAACACCGGACGATGTTTTACAGCTGCCATCCAGCACGGGACGCAACCTAGACGATGACTTGTCTGGGCGGAGAACCCCATGATGTGGGATTATATAAGTAGGGTACACATCTGCAGTTTCATGCGGAAGAACTGAGACGGGGGAGATATAACCTTTAGAAAGGTAATCATTTAAAACTTCGTCATAAGCGGCGCGTAGCTCAGGTGAAGCTTCAAGCTACCTCTCTAAGCATAAAAAACGTCTAAGAGCGATATTGAATGAGTCACCCAGTGTGAACACATCCTTATCAAACGGTAGACCCACGGTATAGCGACCAGTAACTGGGTCCCGTTGCGTAGTTGAACGATAAAAATATTCACATTCAGCAACAGCAGGATGCTGAACGTGCGGGCCAGGAACTTCTTCAAGTTCCCAGAAGCGGGAAATCAAATTGTTATCCATAGGCGAAGGGACTATGGCGCAGCACGATGTGACACATGCTGGGCGGTTACTGAGTGTAGGTACGACCCCCATGAGTACGTAGCCTAACACCGTATTGACAGCGGCGGGCGCTGACGGGCCACCAGGAACCACGTCAGGCAAAAGTAAATGCGGAAACAGCGATGCTCCAATTAAAATATCAATTTTACTTGGAATAGCGAAACTATCATCAGCGAACTGAAGTTTATTCGAGTAAGGTAGGGCCTTAATATCAACAAAAGCGGAAGGTAAGTTGTCCGTAATTTGATCAACTAACGAGTCAATATCAAATCGGATATTTTTGTTAAAGCGTGAAAATATACGTAAATTTATTGTCCCGAACGACGTCCTCTCTGTGCCTCCATAACCTCTTACAGTCGTTGACCGTGTATTGTTTTGACGTAAACGTAAACGTTCACAACATTCCCTAGTAATGAAGTGACTTTGCGAAGCGGAATCAAGTAAAATTCTTATTAAATGTTCACGTCCAGTATTATCGTACGCCACGACTTGCGCTGTAGCGAGTAAAACAGTAGTATGCGAATAACATTGCGGCGTCTCGCTGCAAGCGGCATTAGAGGAAACAGAACGCAGAGCGTCAACGGACATCGAACACAAAGCTACATCAGGCTGCGTGGCGGAGTGCACCGGCTCGGACGCGGGCACGGGTGCGAAAGGGACGACAGCAACATTCGCTTGCGTTGACGTCACCGGATCGGGCGCCTCGCGCTGCGGCGTAGGTATGGTGGAACTCGCCGCTTCCGCGGTCCGTGGGTTCGAATCCCGAGTAAAATGTAATAGTGAATGGTGACGTTGTTTACACGCTCTACAGCCAGATGCGGATTGACAACTCGATATTTTATGTTTAATACTTAAACAATTAACGCAACCGTTAATTTTCCTAATAACCTGTAAGCGTTCATACGGAGTTGATTTATGAAAATCAGGACATTTAAATAAGTGTTGATGTGTGACATTAGTACACAAACATTTATCTGTTGAATCAGATTCGACCGTGCTTACATACGTGTTATAACGCAGGGAGGACTGCGGTTTTTTACTATCATTAGAACTGCGGGAGCGATCAGCTGATTTTGCGGATTTATGTACTTGCGCGCCGGCTGTTAAAGCGTGAGCGCGATACAATATTTTACTCTGATTATTAACGAAATCGACTAAATCATCAAATAAAGGAATATATTAGACTGATCCTGACTGTTTTCAAAGTTACGAACAGTTTCACTGTCTAACTTGGTAATAGCTATTTGTACGAAAATTAAATTCAATAAATCTGGAATTTTTAAATGTTGTAAGGCATGGACGGCGTTAACAAACTTATCATTAAAAATGTCCAAATTATCGGAAGTAACGGAAGTTAACGGTTTAAAATCTATGATCTGTTTTAAATAAGTGGCCGCTAGTGTGCGTTTGTCTTCATACCTATTCACTAGCGTATTGAAAATGAGTTCGTAATTCTCAGCGGTAGGTACAATGCCGGCGCATGCGGCTAGCGCTTTACCGGTCAATTTGCCCTGTAAATAATGTAATTTTTGATGATCCGAGAGAGATGGATTATCATGAACAGCGGATTTATAATTTGAGTAAAACAATGGCCATGAACGAATGTCACCGTTAAAACTCATTAATTCAATCGGCGGTAACTTAATGATAGAAGAGTTTTTCTCTAAGATGGACGGAACGACGTCTGCATTGGTATTGGAAGCAACCAAAAGTTTTAAGCGACTATATAACTGTTCAAACGAAACCAGCGCCTTGTAATCAGCGCGCGCGGTGGGATCAGCTGTCAGTAGACAGTTATTATACTGATCCATAACTTTATGAAATTCGGAACGAATAGCGTCAATGTTTGAGCTAGCGTCCAGAAAAGCCTCTTTCGCATCATCTCCCGTGCCTATGTCCTTAGATAAATCGTAGGCAGACTGTAAACACTCGAATAAAGCATTCCGTTTGGCTTCCAACGCCAACAACGAAAACTCCGTACTATCAGACTTAATAGCTTTCTTCATTATGAAATGAGAATTTTAAATTAAAAAGTATACAAAATAATTTATTTGTGGATTTGCGAATAATATAAAAGTAACCACAAGTGGGTACTAGTACCTACCTAGCGTACCTAGCGAGAATCGTGCGTGGCGAGCGCCAAGCGCGGCTCGACGACACGTACCGACTTGACGCCGCGTCAGTTATGGTAGGTATATACCAAATCTCAGCGAAAATTATCGAAATAGAACCTTATTTCGCGAATACCACTGAGAATATGAATATTACAGCGATGAAATATAAGTATGACAGCGGGCAAATAAGTATTTAGTGTTAAGCGGTAACAAAATGAAATAAATACCTTCGCGGTACGCAGCGAGCGTAATGGCGGCGGTTACGTTTTTTAGGCTAACGAAAACCTAAAAACGGCGGGTTTTAACACTAAATCTCCTATTAGGTGACCTAAAAGGGGCGGAAACTGTATCAATACGGTTCGAAGGACCACAATAATGGTGGGGCTCCGATGGAAGGCGAATTAGGTACCTTCGACGCGGACCGAAAAACTGATGATCGCAAGTGTCCCGCCTAGGGCCAGGGGTGAGGGAATCGTGCACCTACCTCCTCGGGAAGCCGCTCGATCTACCAGCAGAATCTAGGAGCTCCGGAGTCCTCACAGTTCGGCTCACCACGTGTCGGCAAAATCCAGAGGCACAACACAGCATTTCAGTTCAACCGTCGAAGCCACAAGTACACCTCTATAGAAACAGCGGGACTGCTATGAACTTATAATATTCAAATTATATCGTTCTGCGATAAAAAAGTACAGCGGAGTTGCGATCACGGTGGAATCCATATTGGAATATTATAATGTCTTTCTCGAGCGAGCCATAAAGAGGGCGACACTCGTCAAGGAGAAATTTTACGAGGTGCACGATATAATTGGCAGGGAAAGGACTAGCTTGACATCTTGCGTAATAGTTTAACAAAATAAAATAGATGGCGCTAACAATAACCATTATAAACGCTTTGTCTGTGTGGCCACTAAAGACACGTGCAAGTTGGGGGCTGAAGCACACTTGTAGTGAGTCAATTTATGGGATGACCTTTTTTTTTGGTTTCTTTTGTTTATCTGTATAGCAAAATGTGCATTTAACTTGAAACATAGAGAGTCTGGATTGGGTACCCTTTTTTTTACTAAGCTGCCGCCCATGTGTTCATTTGGAGGGGCTGTGGCCTCTTAGCAAGCTTTTAGGAATTTTAAGAATTCATTACTGTGTTGCAAAAATAGGATCTTTTGGTGCGGCGTCTTAATCGGTATCGTATTTTGTTCCAGAATTATAGCGTGAATAGGGTTATTCAGCCTATTGTAGTTAATGTGAACACAATCATTCACACAACGCTTCCTGGTGTGATGTGATGACGATGATAGGTCCCCAAGCGCGGCAAAACAAAGCCGCGGTCGTGCGCAGTTTAGTAAACAAATCCCTGAAATGTTAGAAACGGGCTCACCGGGTTTGGCAGGGGTCAGCTGGCAGGCAGGCTCTGCTGAGAGCTGGGCGCACGAATGACACATTTGCTTCCTTGTTTTATACAATGTGTAACTGAATAGACGCAAGTCCATTTATTGAGCCCGAAAGAATTCAATCCTATCTCAAAGCAATAGGACTCAAATTTAAATGCACAAAACAATGCCAGTGTTCACACGATTTTCTTTATTCAATACTCTAATAAACTCAAAACTCTAATTCGGGTGTATGAGGTCTTGCGTTAATTATGTTACACGTTGTATTATGCCACCCGATTTAAAATTATGACACAGAAGCACGCACACACAATAACACGGTTTGATTTCGAACTCAGGCGGGTCGGACCACATCTGTTGCGCGCGCGCCGACACGTCCGGCTGTGTCGATAGCTCAACTTGAACTCCCCATCAATAGTAGATGCGAGGTAATTTAAAAAAATATTACAATGTTATGTGTTTAAACAAACTTTATACTACAACACAAATACAAAGAATAGTTCCGATTAAAGTTTAAACTTGATTGAATTCTCTAAAATCGAGAAAATTCATGGGACAAACAAAAGTACATACGTATTATGGCCTTCATCACTACCCATAAAAAAAAAACGTTTAGGATATTAATTTCTGTGGTCTTTCCTGTGATCCTGTCAAAGCAAATGTCATGTCAACAGTCAAAGTGTCACTGTGTCAAGCTTTTCCATGCTGTGCACAAAGTACTATTTTTAAAGGATGCTGTGATTCTGTTTGACTACCGTTTTGTTTTGCTATGCGTATTGGTATTTTTTCTTTATAAAATCTAATAAAATGAAATTTATTGAAGGTTAGACCTGGATAAGTAAATGTTTTAGAAATTCTACCCATATTATAATAACAGATTTATTCTGAATAGAACTTACTCGAATGCAATGTCTCTGAATAAATATATGCATCCTCGCAACATTTACCGAACACCGCCTAATTTCGGAAATTTATCTAAGAAATATTCTGAGTTTTCTGCCATTGCAAAAGTGGTAAGTAGATGTTACATATCACTGTAGTTTTGTTAAGTCTAAAAGGAACGCCGTGAAATTGTAGTGGCGAATTATGTGACACCTATTTTACTATTTCTCTTCCATTATAAATTCATCCTGCAGTAGACTCATACAGTTACAATTAGTCTCATTAAATTAAATGATTTTGACTTTATATATGCTTTTCCCATTTCATTTTGTAGGATGTCACAGGCAAGATCACAATTGACTTTAAAGATCCACACTCTCTGAGAGTTCTCACAAAGTGTCTTCTTAAATCTGATTTTAATCTGGAAGTCGACATTCCTAAAGACAGATTGGTTCCCACCCTTCCTTTAAGGCTTAATTACATATTATGGCTGGAAGATCTACTGGATGCAGTTCAAAGAAAAGATAAGATATGGGGATTAGATATTGGTAAGTATTTGTAAATAAAGCCTACCTAGGTAAAAAAATTGGGGAAATTTTGAGTCTTATTCTAAAATATTAAGTATATTGATAAATAACATCTCATTTTTAGGAACAGGAGCATGTGCCATTTATCCGTTATTAGCGGCTGTTAAAAATAAATGGAATTTTGTTGGAACAGAAACTGATACAGAAAGCTTTTCCAAAGCTGAAGAAAATGTACAAAAAAATTGCCTAAAAGAACTTATAAAATGTGAGAACATTTTATTTATAGGAATGAGTTATTGGTACTCACTCAAATCACTATTATAATTTATTATCTCAAATCAGCATTATTATTTATCATTTTTTTTTATTTCAGTGAGAAAAAACTCCACGAAATCTATAATTTCACATGTATTTCAACAAGATGACAAGCATGATTTTGATTTCTGTATGTGTAACCCGCCTTTCTATAGCACCTTGCAGGAATTGTGTGAATCAAGGAGTCCTGCCAGGTATGTTCCTGCTTACATAATAATTTGAAAATGAAGAAAAATATTGTGTGGTGATGTGAATCATTATTATACATGATAGTGTTATAAATGCATGTTTAGTTTGTAGAAATATGTGCGTTGTAGTTAATGTCTTTACCTCACTTTCAGGCTACCACCAAAGAATGCTTTTACAGGGTCACCTCAGGAGCTGATCACTGAAGGCGGCGAGTTGGAATTTTGTAGACAACTAATTAGAGAGAGCAAAGAGCACAGAGATAATGTGTTGTAAGTGTTTGTTTCTCAAAAATTGTTTTGGTTTTAGTAGCAACTTTTTTAAAATATAATTTAATCATTTGTATTACATTTTCAGAATATTTACCACAATGGTAGGCCATAAATATAACTTAAGTGTTTTATTACAATACTTAAAATCGGAGGAAATTAAACACACTCACACTGAATTTTGCCAAGGTCGTGTTACGAGGTGGGGACTGGCATGGACTTACAAGGATTATGATTTATATAATCTAGGTATGGTGGCAATATTCTTATTTTATTTTTGAAAAATATATGGCATTTTGACTACTATCTCGACCACTAACTCATTGACTAGAGATAGTGGCAATTAGGTTGTATTATGCCATGGCATTTAGTTATTTAAATATATGAATTCAATCAATTTAATTAAATAATTTCATGAAATTGAAATAATCATTATAATCTTAATTATAGTATATCTATATTTATAGATTTGTATTGTTGCCAAATATTTACACTGAGTTAACAAATTAAATGGTATCAATTTTTGATAAATCGAAGCAAGCAATTAAATTCCTTTATTCTATGATTACACTCAATCAGTGTTGATTTTCAAAAAATCTAAAAACACGTAATTATTCTTTTTTTAGATCATTAATGCATATTAATATGGATAGATTCTATGGTATACACACAGTGTAAGGGACCCAATGTTGACACGCAAACTTACCATGAATTCTGCATGATTTTTGTCCCCCCAGAACAGTTCTGTTTTTTTTTCTTAATGGGCTAAATATTTCTAATTTCGTGGGCAATCATGAAAAACAAAAACAGGTGTTTCATAGAAAAGTGCAGTACGTACGCACGGCGATAAATCAAGCAATACATTTCCAATATCAGCTGACTCCTCATTGTACGAAAAGCCTATACAATGTGAGGTCTGTTAAAATTGAAATGTATATCTTGTTATGTAACAGTGTGTACAATGTGGAAATGGATGGAGCAGCAGTATTTTTATCAACTAAAAGTTTGTGCGTTAATGGAAATTACATCAACAAACTGGATTGTTGTAAGTAATATAATTTTATTATAACAAGTTTGTTAAGTATTGTGTATTGTTACAGTGCCTCCAAGAGATAAACCAAGAAAAAAACAAACACCAACAGTATACTTGTTACCCGAATTAACAAATTGTGATAATACAACAGAAGAAGCACTAAGCAAAATAAAAGAGATGCTTGATAAGTTAAGTATCACCCATAAACTACTTGATAAACGAGGTAACAACGTAACACTTGATATAGTTGCAAATACGAATACTTGGTCACATCAAAGACGTAAGAGGAGACTGCAAAAAAGAAGCGAAGGCTATGCCAAAGTACCTAAATTGGAACCAGAAAAAGATATCAATGTGAGCATTTCGACTAACGGCAATCAAGAAGACACCGTAGACGACAGTGTATCGAATAGCGCAGATGTTCCAGTGTCACCAAAAGTTGACGAAAGTTTCAGCAGTCAAGAAGAATTATATGAAAACAATGATGAACATTTAGATGGTTCTGCACATACCAGTAAAAATCAACCTCTAGTACATGCCTTTTTAAAATTAGTTAAGAAAGAAAACAACATTTTACTTGAAATAGAACATCTTGATGGCAATGCAGGGAAAGAAGGATTGCATCAAATTGTACAATATATTAAAAATAATTGGAAGTAAAAGGAGCTGTGTTTCAACCCACAAATTAGAATACCCTACAAACCGAATTCTAGCGGAGAGGTGTTCTGTCTGTCATCAACTGTCCCGCGGTTCAGCCGGCCCTCTATTTATATGACGAGTTTACATTAGTAGATATAGCGCGAACATTCGTGGCACTCCACCACCCGATCATAGAACGGCGACAACGTCCCTAGATAGTTCCAGAACAGATAAGTCTGCTATTCGATAATAGATGGCGGTGAACTTTCTAAATTGATCCAGTTCGTGTAGTACCTGGTATTTCAAAATAGATGGTGGCAGGGTGGTGTTCAATGTCTTAACGATCTACGTAACATTAATAATCAAAATAGTGTATTTTAGAAATGATTAGGTAACTACGTAAGTTAAGGTACAAGTCCGTAGCAGACTGCAGGCGACACTATTGGTTTCCATGTATTTCTGTGGAATAACTTCCGTACGCTACGTCGTTTTCAACTACGGGCTGTGCGACAGACGACATTGCGCCCGAGGGCAGACTCGTAGACTCGTAGTGCTGTCAAGGTTCGAGCGACAACACGATACCTAAATAAAAAAAAACAAAAATGTATTTCTCCGATTCCAAGAATCAGAAACTGTAAAACTAGGTGGCCCGCTGTGTGATGCGTCCCACAATAATTATTTAAAGTGTCAAGACCAGTGGCGGACTAAGCCCGTCAGAGGCCCGGGCCGGCAAAACTGAATGAGCCCCTCCAGCTTTAAAAAAAATGTAGTTTTACAAGCATTTTATTCAGTAAAAATAAGTGTTTCTGTTTATTTCGTTAAAATCAGGCAAGTGAAATTTAAATTCGAATTAAATTATTTAGGCTAAATAAACATACATACCTACAATATGGAATGATATGGGTAAGGAAAATAAAATACGAATCAATCGATAAAAAAAAAATTAGATAAAATAAATCAAAGATAGTTTTTTTTTTGTAGCCTGTTATTGTGTTTTCGTGCCTTCAATTTACTGAACTCCTCAATAACTTCTGTGAAATCGATTTCTTTGGATTTTTTTCTTTCTATTGAAAGCACGGCTAGATTAACCAGTCGCTCTTGACCCATTGTAGATCGAAGATTATTTGTCTGTTCCGGTGTCGTGTCTTGGCTGCAATTACGCTCATTATGCTCACAAACCAAAGTATAAAAACTATTTAGTGTTTATTGTTGCGATCTTGACGAAAAGCAAAATTGGTTCATTTGATGGAGTTTGGTCAAAGATTAATCTTTCCGAAACTGTTCACCGCTGCACTGGAGGATGTCTTCAAGGTTCTGAACTGGAAAGGGGCTGGCATCAACATCAATGGCGAGTACATCACTCACCTTCGATTTGCCGAAGATATAGTAGTCATGGCTGAGACTATGAAGGACCTCAGTACAATGCTCGATGACCTCAGTAGAGCTTCCGAAAGAGTGGGTCTTAGGATGAACATGGACAAGACAAAGGTCATGTCTAATGCTCATGTGATACCCACTCCAAAGAAGATCGGAAGCGCTACACTCGAAGTTGTGGACGAATAGGTGGACCTAGGACAGACTGCCCAGTTAGGTAGGTCCAACTTCGAGAAAGAGGTCAATCGTCGAATCCGATTCGGCTGGGCAGCGTTCGGGAAGCTACGCAATATCTTCTCGTCCCACTTACCGCAATGTCTCAAGACAAAAGTCTTTGACCAGTGTGTGTTGCCAGTGATAACATATGGCACTGAGACGTGGTCGCTCACAATGGGCCTCATAAGAAGGCTCAAAGTCCCCCAAAGAGCAACGAAGAGGGTTATGCTTAGAGTTTCCCTACGCGATCGAATCAGAAATGAAGAGATCCGTAGGAAAACCAAGGTAACTGACATAGCCCGAAGAATTGCCAAACTTAAGTGGCAGTGGGCAGGGCACATTCCTCGCAGAATAGTGTTTTTGATCTTAATGAAATTATGTAGGTACTAAGCACATTTTTGAAGTCTTGTTTAGGATTTGAACTGGGGAACGCGGAAGCATTTGGGGGCCCCCAAGACCGGGGGCCTGGGGCGGGTCGAATCCGACCAAATTTAAAGGCTATTCAGTAAAAATACAGGGTGATTGGAAGATGGGTGCAAAGCTTTAAGGCGAAGATAGTACAGACAATTTAGAACCATTTAAGCCATGGTTGTCTTAGACGAAGTCTTACCAAACATTTTTAACCAAATTTTTAAGTTGTTTTTCGGAAATTCTCAAAATTTAATGTAAACTGCATAATTATGGCCAAATTGAATGATAAATGAATTCATTTTTTATTTATTTAATTAAAGTAATGTGTAAGCAATCAAGCAAAACATGTTTTAGGCTTCTGTGTCATTAGACATTTTTTTACAGACATTTAAAGCTCAGAAAAAATAAAAAAATTGTACAATACGTCTTTTAAACCTTATAAAAAAAAACGGAGGGTGCTTTTTTTTGTTCAAACCTTTTTGAAGACATGCTTGATAATCGCTCTTTCTTTTGAGGTATCATTTATGCGGATATCTTACAAATTATTGAAATTAGGGCCTACAAACCAATTTGAGGGAGAATTTTTTTTATTTTAGGCAGACTAATTAAAACAACATTTGAATTAAAATTATTTATTTTTCATGTTCAAAATGACGGCCGTGATTCCTAATACAAGCACGGCCCCGTCTTCTAACTTCTGTAGTCGTTATTTTCAACATCATCTCCTGCTTCATTGTCTCAAACGCTGAATTTATTCTTTGTATCAATTCTTCTCTAGTGTTTATTTCTATGTTGTAATACACCAGTTCCTTGGCCCGGCCCCACACGAAAAAGTCCAACGGGGTCAGATCTGGGGAGCGAGCGGGCCAAGGGATGGGTCCATCCCTGCCGATCCAGCTATCGGGAAAGCAATTGTTGAGGTGTTCCCTTACATTTAAAGTCCAATGCGCTGGACAGCCGTCTTGCTGAAAGATGACTGTTCGGTCTCTTTCGAAGATCGGGACACCTGATTCCTCTACCAGCAGTGGTAAATCAATTTGCAGAAATTGCAAATAATTTTCGCCATTCAATGGATCAGGCAAAAAGTGGGGCCCAATCAATGTTCTGCCAATTATTCCAGCCCATACATTCACAGAGAATTTCATCTGAAATGACACCTGCTTTTTAAAATGTGGATTGTTGTCTGCGTCGGCCCATTCATGGATGTTGTGAAAGTTTGTAATACCTTCCCTTGAAAATTTACTTTCAAGGGGTGCATCTTTCCTCGTGGAGGCGATTGGCGGCGGCGACCTCTCGCGTCCGGCCCTGGTGCGAGCCATGGTACGGAGCGAGAGGGAATGGGAAGCCGTCACCTCCTTCTGCGAAGCAGTAATGCTCGCGAAGGAGGAGGCGGGGCGCGTGAGGGAGTGGCAGTCTCTGCGCCCTCACGTCCCTAGCCGCCGCAGGAGGAGACGCCCCGGGCGTCGGGAGTCAATAGCGGACTCCCGGCCACCGTAGGCGCGAGCTTGCGGGTGGCGAGCAATGGGTAGCTCGCCGCCCGGTAAGGACCAAGCTCGGGTCGACGGCGCGCAGTGTTCCACGCGCGCCTCAAAGAGATGTCAGCAGCAGTGTAGGGGTCTACTAGGACCGATGCCTGCCGGGGTCGCGTGATTGTTCGAAAGAGATACCGTGACCCTGGCACATGGGCAACTGATGGAACACGGGTGGGTTTTAGTCAGTAAAAGTCTGACACGCCCTCCCGCTCCGCCCAGAGCGGGAGAAGTCATTTGATGATTTCCCATCCTGTAAAAAAAAAAAAAAAAAAAAAAGGGGTGCATCTTCGATGTCTCTGTTGAGGAGGAAACGGCAGAACTGAATTCTTCTTTGAGGATTTTGCTCTACTAGACCTTGCACACTCCTGCCATGGAACGGATACTTATCATTTTGGTGCATTGTATGCCACACCTTCCATTGAGAAATGTTTAAATTTCGAGCTACTGCTCTAGTACTGGTAGTAGGATCCGCTTGAAATGCTGCTAAAATGTCTTCGTCGACGGCAGTTTCGTGTCTGCCCGGGTTGACTCCAGGTTCCACGCGGTGAAACCCATCTTGGGCAAGACGACGAAACGTGTTGTAAAACACTCGGACATTCGGTATCCTGCGATTCGGATAGCGCTCTTGATACATCCATCGCGCCAAAGATCCATTGCCGTCTGCTCTACCGTACATAAATACGATATCCGCATATTCTTGATTGGAAAAAGTAGCCATAGTCACTTAACAATTAAGAAAAACGGCGTAGGAGCGCACTAAATATCAACTCAACACAATTAAGTCAAAAATCAACACGTGCAGGAGCGCGAGGCTACGACTGGACACGGTGAAACAAAAAAGTTCAAAACTAACGCAAACAACACGTGCAGGAACGCAAAGGGCTACAACTGAACACGGTAAATTGTGAATCAACACGACAACGTCCACTCACAAGGACAGTAGTTTGACTAATAAGTAAAAGATGTAACGGCTTCATCACAGACCGACTGACCCTGACTAAAGAAAAACGACTTTGTTGCCTCAGTAACTAAGACCATTTTGCTGTAAAAACCAACTCTTATCGCTTTTTGCTATTCATTGGGCGTTCTACCTGGAAATGCCGTCGCACCGCGCTCGGTGGCCATTGTTTAGAGAATCCCCTCAATTGGTTCCTGCATGTGCCAAAAATTCTTAGAATTGAACAATGTTATCATTTCGAGCACATAAAGTATTCTTTTAAGCAAAAAGGGTTTAGCCGGATAAGTATGACGAGTCTGCCCCCAAATAGAAACCTGTATCGAAACTTATGTTTTATAATTGACTTGATGAGTAAACACAATTTATGTAAGTTTTGCGATCGCCTTTCGCTTTGACCTTGAGATACGAGTAAAAATAATCGTACGCATGACTATTTTTCAAAATAGTATATCTCAAAAACTTATTGAGGTAGAGGAATGAAACTAATGCGAGGCTTTAGGTTACATTACAGAGTATATCATATATATATTTTTTTAATTTTTAGAATATATTTTTGTGTAAAAAATAAAAAAAAACTTACAATCACGGAAATAATATATGTTATGCTCCTTTATATGTACTATTACTCATAAAAATTGCTTAAGAAAAAAATTGGTGCAACACTTCGAAAAAAAATAAAATTTGTTTCGCGCCTTATGGTGGCCATACACGCTACGAGAAATCGTTACGATCAGACTGTACAGTTCGAACGGTACCGATAAATCGCTACATGTATGTTATGAAACTGTGCAGTTTCGCACGATTTTTTGAGACTGTACAGTCGAACGGAACAATACGAAAATTTCAATTGATTTATCGGAATCGGACGAACTGTGCCGACTGATCGTAACGTGTATGCGCTCGTTCCGTTTTCGTGTTCAGTTTTGTAGTCGGTCGAAATTCGGGTGGACGTGCGCACGCGTCATGGCGTCTCAAACTAATCGCGAATGGCTTGAAGAATTTATTGATTTATATCGCAGTGAACCTTGTCTTTGGAATATTAAAGGCAAAGAGTATCACAATCGTGAGTTAAAACGTGCAGCATATACTAAGCTGGTTGAAAAATTTAAAACAGTAGACCCTAGTGCTGACAAAGATGCTGTTGTAAAAAAAATAAACAACATTCGCTCTACTTACAAAAAAGAGCGTAAGAAGATCGCTGATTCGAAGAAATCAGGAGCAGGAACCCAAGAAGTGTATAAACCAAAACTATGGTATTACTCTATGTTGCTGTTTTTGGATGACCAAGAAGAACCAAGACGTTCACGTTCTAATATGGACGACGAATCAACAGACAACGAGGTAAGTTGTTTGCGTGTTATTATCAGTGATCGGAGTAGGTAGATTTTTTTTTTTCAACCAATTGGGAAATTCCAGCAGAATGACCCCAATTCAATCTACCTACTCCGATCACTGGTTATTATACAGAGTACAGTAAGGTCGGCTTTTCTTACGATTTTTTTTATTTCTTGTATGGTTTTTAGCCCTGTGGTGCCAGCAGAGTAGACTAGCACTAATATGGTTATGTGAATATAATAAGTAAATCCGGCCATATTGAGAATGCTCCATAGTTATTTATATTATTACATGAATCCTTCCTTCTTTCACATTGAAGCAGACTCGAAAAAATACGTACATATTAATACTAAGGCGGGATTTTACCAACCTCCTAATAAAGTTATTGGAAACTATATCTGGTGATAAACCACTTTTTATATACCTAATCTGTGTTTGGAAAGTTGGAGTTTATTTGCCGAATAAGTCCCTAATAACTTATTAGGAGGTTGGTGAAATCTAGCCTGAGTGAATTAACATGTAGGTATTTAAATAAAACTAAATAACTTTTTTATTAAATGTTTTATTCTCAAAGAGTTAACATATAAAATTATTTTGCCACGGAACGCTGCCTTCGCTTGCAAAATATTCCATGTACTCTTCTCTGACTTTTTTTGCGGCAATCGAAGTATTACCAAGATTTCTTCTTTGCAAATTAAATATGGCTGAATCCGTTGTATCATATCCTTGGGTTATTGACCCTTCATCAACATTTTCTACGTCGAAGCATTCTTGTTGACAGTAAGAACTTTCTGAAGTCTTCATTAAATAATTATGTAAAGCACAACTGGCCATCACGACTGACTCTGTTCTCTTCGGATTAATACTAATTTTTGTGTGAAAAATTCTAAATCGAGATGCCAAGATCCCAAACGCATTTTCGACAATGCGCCTTGCTCGTGATACGCGGTAATTTAGAATTCTGGTTTTATTTGTGGTCAAGTCTGCTTGTCTAAATGGCTTAATTAAATCTGTTCTAAGTGGAAACGCATCGTCAGCCACAAACACATAAGGCAACTTTCTAGTGCTATTTGCGACAGCTGTTTCGGTTGGAATACACAACTGATTATTATCAAGTTTTTCAAAAAACTTAGTGTTTGTGAGTACTCCACCATCTGAAATTCTTCCATTTGTTCCAAAATCACATAAAAGAAATCGATAATTTCCGTCAACGATTGCCAATAACACCATGCTATGATGGTTTTTATAGTTGAAATATTCTGAGCCACATCCATTAGGAAGAAAAATTGATATATGCTTTCCATCCATCGCGCCTAGACAATGCGGAAAATTCCATCTCTTTTCAAACACTTTGGCCACATCCTTCCATTCTTCTTTCGAGCGTGGGAACTGTAAAAAAAATAATTGTTTCAGGAAATTGAAAGTGAAGCATCTCCGGCCGCCCAGTCAACTCCACAGTCACCTCCAGCCACACAGTCAACTCCACAGTCACCTCCAGCCACACAATCAACTTCACAGTCAACTCCCGATACTCGTTCAACTACAAACACGTTGTTTAATAGGAGTCGGCCAAAAAGGAATGCAAATGAAAACCTAACTACTGAAGTTTTACAGTCTGTTCAAAACCATTTCAAAAGGCCAGCAATTACTAATGATCGATTTGATATTTATGGAGCAAACGTCGCAGCTAAGCTGAGAGACCTCACAAAACATCAACGTATTTTGGCCGAAAAAATAATTAACGAAACATTATTTCTGGCAGAGATGGAAAATTTGACTATATCACACCAAGTGATGGATTCAACCAGTGTGCGTTTTACTAATTATGGTTACAACGTTCCCAGCCCCGTTTCAAGTACTCCCAGCCCTGTTGGAAACAATCCTAGTCCAGTACCTTATCAGAATTCAAATTATGATTTCCAAACACAACCAGGCTCCCAGTCAATTCTCCAAACCCCAATAATGCAAACTTCTCAACAAGAAGAGTTCCAACAAATGCAAAATTCAGCGGCTACTTATTTGTCTAATTTTACTTAATGTTAACCCATCATTATAAGTACAAATTAATAAACATTACATTCTAAGTAATTAGTAGTTTTTTATTTCTTACCTTCAAATAGTCTTTGCGGAGAACCTTATATATTGCTTCACAGGTGTCCGGTATTATGCGACCCAAAGCTTGAGATGAAATGATACTAGAGAATTTCAAATCTTCATAATTTCTTCCTGTTGATAAAAACCTCAAAGTAGCTACAAGCCTGTCATGGGGTGGAATAGCATTTCTCATAATAGTGTCTTGCTTCTCGATAATTGGTGCTACCAAATTCAGTAGATGTAAGTACGTATCATGATCCATTCTTAGAAAATTATGCCAGTCTTTTGGAAAAACCTTTAATTCCGCCAACAAATTGACATGAGAATGAACTCTTCTTTTCATTAGCCATTCTTTACACCAGATGCTACGATTTTTCCGCTTCACCTTTTTTTCCTTCAGGGCGAATATTAATCCAACAATTGCTAAAACGTCGTCCGTCGAAGCCATCACTGACACGTGTGCGTCGGCACCATATTGTACCGTCTGATCGTAACGATTTCTCGTAGCGTGTATAGCTTGTATGCCAGCTACGATAAACTGCACCGTTCAAACTGTACAGTTTGATCGTAACCATTTCTCGTAGCGTGTATGGCCACCATTATAGTACCCTTGTACCCTCCAATATTTAGTACCCTTGTACTATAAGGCCCACATCACAATTTTTTTTCGAAGTATTGCACTAACTTGTTTCAGAATATAGATAATTATGTTCAAGAGGTGGAATAAAAGGTTAAAAAAGAAAAGAAAAAACATACAGTGCTACCAAGTTTAATTAAAATCCCTTCAGTAGTTTTTGACCCATGCGTGCACATACAGACAGACAAAAAATTTACTGATTGCATTTTTGGCATCAGTATATATCACCATTCATCCTCCAATATTCATTTTGAATGTATATTCAGTGTGCAGAATTGACCTCTCTACAGTTTTATTATAAGTATAGATATAGATTTCTGGTATTTTGATTAACACTAAAAGTAATAAAAGTGGCGATAATTATAAATATTGAGCACTGTATGTTTTTCTTTTTTTTAACCTTTTAATCTACCTCTTGAACATAATCCACACTATCCACACTAATATTATAAATGCAAAAGTAACTCTGTCTGTCTGTCTCGCTTTCCTGCTAAAACTACTGAACCGATTCAAATGAAATTTAGTACACAGATAGTTTAGAGCCTGAGAAAGGACACAGGTTACTTTTTATTCTGCGACTAGCTTCTGCCCACGACTTCATCCGCGTTAAATTTATTGTTCCCCCGACCCTTCCCGTCGCGTCGAATCGCCTACCCGTGCGATTTTCCCCGTTTTTGCAACATTTTTCATTACTGCTCCGCTCCTTTTGGTTATAGCGTGATGTTACATAGTCTATAGCCTTTCTAGATAAATAGGCTACTCAACACAAAATAATTTTTCAATTCGGACCAGTAGTTCTTGAGATTAGCGCTTTCAATCAAACAAACAAACAAACAAACTCTTCAGCTTTATAATATTATAAGTATATAAGTATAGATAACCGACATTTACGCGGACGAAATCGCGGGCAAAAGCTAGTTATCTATATTCTGAAACAAGTTAGTGCAATACTTCGAAAAAAATTGTGATGTGGGCCTTATAGTAAAGGGTACTACTATAAGGCGCGAATCACATTTTATTTTTTTTTCGAAGTGTTGCACCAATTTTTTTCCAACGCAATTTTTATGAGTAATAGTACATATAAAGGAGCATAACATATATTATTTTCGTGATTGTAAGTTTTAGAGAACACAAAAAATGAAATTATTATTTACTTATTTATTTATTTTTTTATTTAAAAAGTTATTCTAAAAATTTAAAAAATATATATGATATACTCTGTAATGTAACCTAAAGCCTGGCATTAGTTTCATTCCTTTAGCTCAATCAGTTTTTGGGTTATATTATTTTGAAAAATAGTCATCAATAGTTCAAAATAGTCAAGGTCAAAGCGAAAGCCGATCACAAAACTTACATAAATTGTGTTTACTCATCAAGTCGATATTAAAACATAAGTTTCGATACAGGTTTCTATTTGGGGGCAGACTCGTCATACTTATCCGGCTAAACCCTTTGTGTTTTGTTCGACTGCCTAAAATTTAAAATTTCTCCCTCGAATTGGTTTGTAGGTCCTAATTTCAATAATTTGCAAGATATCCACATAAATGATACCTCAAAAGAAAGAGCGATTATCAAGCATGTCTTCAAAAAGGTTTGAAAAAAAAAGCACACTCCGTTTTTTTTTTTAAATAAGGTTTAAAAGACGTATTGTACAATTTTTTTATTTTTTCTGAGCTTTAAATATCTGTAAAAAAAATGTCTAATGACACAGAAGCCTAAAACATGTTTTGCTTGGTTGCTTACACATTAATTAAATAAATAAAAAAAATAATTCATTTATCATTCAATTTGGCCATAATTATGCAGTTTACATTAAATTTTGAGGCCGCGCAATCCTCCACGTTACGTTCGCGCGGCCAACTTAAAACCCTTATAACTTCTTTATTTCTACTTTCGACAAATTTTTGGTTTGTGCCATTCGATTTTGACAAATTTCGACAAAATGTTTGGCTATTTTTTTTTCTTTTTGGATAATCTGGCGGAGCAATTGTAACGCACACGAATTTCCAGGATCTCGTGTTTGTGGATTAAAACAACAAGTATCTTATCACTTTTAGTCCTAGTATACAGGGTAGCCATACCTGCTAAGCAGGCGCCCTCATTTTTGCCAGACTCTTTTTTGCCAAGCTGTAACTTTCATGTAACTGTCAAATCTTTTTGTACGTTTTATTCAGGAGGAATGCACGGAGGGTGATTTTGCATTTGCTGTGTGGTAAATCTTTACTAATATTATAACTTGGACTTGAACATTAGAGATTACATTCAAAAGGTTCATTTAACTTGGAATTCATAATTAGGCTGATGGCTGCACAGACGCGCTCGTCGTCGCTGCGGTTTGTTGATGTGGTACACACGCACCATTCACTGTCACACCTTTTGCAACGTCTCGTGCTGTTGCACTCACTGTTAGGGTGATAATTAAGGCAATTCTTGCAATAGTGATTCCTTGTTACCAAGGTCAGTTTATCACCGGGGACATTTTCATGAATTTCCTGCAACGAAATATAGAATGACGTTTATTACAAATCAAGCAGCCTGGCTCTTGAGTAGCGACGACTTGATACTGTTTCTTGTTGTAGTTACGACGATTTTCACGTTTGTGTCGCTCTTGACCAGACTCCCGTTTAAAGGCTGGCTTTGTTTCTCTCTCTCTCTTTGGTGTACGGGTTCTAAGGCTGTGAACTTGTTTTCGAGGAACGTCATATATTCTGTCAAAGATGGGAGCTCCCTGGGTGATTTACGCGCCACTTTGTAGTCACAGTAAGTTTCTTACTGAGAAGATGGACTAACAGCGGATCCCATGTATTTGTGTTCACACTAAGGTTGTGTATAGCGTGGATGCTCTCCGTGGTGGTATCATTTAACCGCTTTAACTCATTAGCCGTTTCTTTGAAGATGGAAGGCTGATTTAACAATATCTCTGTTTGATTTGTAAAGAGAACTTGGGCATTATTATATCGGTGATTTAGAATGTCCCAAGCTGTGTCGTAATTTTCAGACGAAATGTGAAGATGTTGAATAAGGCGTTCGGCCTCACCTTTGATCTTGCCTTTCAAGTTTTGCATCTTCTGCGCCTTGGTTATTGTGTTGTTGTCGTGAATAGCTTCTATAAACAGGTCACAAAATGTTGGCCACTGCGTGTATTTCCCCGTAAAAGTCGGTATTTCGAGTTTCGGAGTTGCCTTTTGTACCATGAACCAAGGACGATATTTTCTTATTTAACGAACGCTTTATATCTTTATAACTACGCTTGTATAAGTTAAATTCATTTTCGTACGATACATCTCCACCTTGAAGTATGTGGTCGATTCGTAGATGTAACGTATCGATGGTGTTCCACTTGGCTTGTATAGCCCTAAGCTCGTCTTCAAGTTCCCATTTTTCGGATATTTCATCTACATTAATGCTCCTCACCAACCTGTTGAAAGACCTAAAATTGGTTCTCTGTTGAGCCAACAGTTCAGTTGCTTCTGGATTTGACTGCGTACCCTTTTCATCCGAACCAAAGGCAGTAAGTAAGTTTCGAGTTGACTGGTAGACGCTCTTACCCTGTTGTTAAAAGTTAGATGCGAAATATTGAGATTCCTTATCCGGAAACTCAGAGAGTTTCAAGTAATTTTGTTCGAACTCTCCCCAGAGCTTATCCAATGACTCTATTCTCTTTTGAATGTATTCTGGTGTTTTTCTCGACAACGGATCCTTACCGAAGTTGACTTTTATCCTATTGAGCCCTTCTACTATTTCCGATTGACGGGCGCTTGAAACAGCCATTATGATCTAATAAAAGGAACAATCTTACTTGGACACTGACGAGTTGCGATACCAATTGTGGGCTGCCGACGCCGTGTGCAGAAGATGTAGATTCAGCTCTAGTGATGTCTTCTTGGAACGATTCACTGATGGTTCACTGAATGGACTGAGTTGATCTCTTTACGGAACTGTCGCGAAATACTCAACGAATATAATCAAGTGTGTGGCTGCGATTTCAACACACCTTGATCTATACACTCGATAGATTGTTACGCGTGATAACTGATCCTGTGAGATCCGGCTCGAAGGACCAAAAAATGTAAGACGATAGTCTTTACACTTGTGCGCAAGCGTACGAATGATTGTTCTGTACACTTGTGCTGGTGGGAACACGGGGAAGAAGAAATAAACCACCCATGTTTAGTGTGGTAAAATCACTGATTTATTTCACTTAGCCAGTTCCGTAAAGTGATCGCGCGTATGCAAACGCTGATGTAGCTTAACCTACTTAATGTTACGAAATGTGCGGGTTCACCGTACAAAAAGTTTCTTGAATACACCCTTTTTGGTGTTAAATATATCAAGATCATAGAATTTGTTGTTAATTAATATCCTACCAATGACAGAAATGGGTCCGGTTGTGTCCTTGCTAGTACTCTTCGATAGCTAGACGACAACACCCAGAGATGATATATCTGATTGACTCCCTTGGATGGACAGTAGCATGCCCGATAGATGTCAAATATACATAACATCATTGAAAATCTTTAGACCACCATTCATCCATACTTGTATAGAACCAATCCCAGAACTCTCAAATTTTGCCCTCTTGTCAGCACAGTTTACCTTTGCTTTGTTATTTCTCAAATTAACAAACAAATTTTCACAATTACACATGTGTGATGTCGAACCACTATCTACAAAAGTCTGTTTTAGTTGATGCATAAAAAGTTGAGGCTGTCATAGTGTGGATATAGAGTGTGGGTATCCAAACCGAGACCCAACAACTCAGTGTCAATGCATGTCCATTGTTTGTGTTGAACAACAATGGACATGCATTGACACTGAGTTGTTGGGTCTCGGTTCGGATACCCACACTTTTATTAGTGATGCACATGGATCGCAAAGGTGGCTTGATCATTGTTTAGTCACAAAGGCAGCTGTGCCTACTGTTATGCATTCGTATGTAAAATATGATGTGCAGTGGTCTGACCACTTTCCGCTGATTATTATGTGTGACCTTAGCTTTGTTCAGATTCAACAACCAAATGTTAATATTGAAGTGAATAGGGTGATCTGGGGAGAAAGAAGTCAAGAACAGATTCGTGCTTATAACATAAAATGTCATGAGAAATTGCGACTTATTGACTTCCCGGATGACTTTAGAGAGTGTAGTGGTCAGACTTGTAATGACTCTCGCCACTTTCGTGTAATAGATGCAATGTACGATAAAATTGTTAGTGTATTGTGCGAGTCGGCTACTGAGACAGTAACATGTGGGGGAAGCCCTGGAAAGCGAGGAACAGTCGTGGGCTGGAACGTGCATGTGAGCGGTGTGCATAGGGAGGCTAGGCGTAAATTTATATGCTGGTTAGATAATGGTATGCCAACATCGGGACGTATTTTTGAAGAAATGCGTGAAGCTAGAAAGATATTTAAGTCTGGGTTGAAGTGGTGTCAAGATCACGAGACTCAAATTAAAATGGATATTCTGGCTTCACAGCATTCAAATAACGATTTTAGATCTTTTTGGAAGCATACAAATAGACTCAAGGGCAAGCCTGGCCTCCCTGTTTGCGTCGATGGCGTGAGTGACGCTAGGCAAATAGCTGACCTTTTTGTAGACCATTTTAGTGTCCAGTCACCATTAGGCCCATCTAGATCGATCAATGTTGAGCCGTGGAGAGACCTAGGAGTTAAAATAACTGCTAAGATGCTCTTAAACAGAATTAACGCGATGCGTCGAGGAAAATCTCCTGGTCATGACGGTCTCAGCATTGAGCATCTCCGATTTGCTGGTCCGCATTTGCCAAGAGTGTTGGCTATGCTTTTTACTTTTTGTCTGGGTCATGCTTATATGCCTAGTGACATGATAAAAACAACAGTGGTGCCTATCGTCAAAAATAAGACTGGTGACATGGGTGATAAGAACAATTATAGGCCAATATCTCTTGCCACAATCATGTCGAAAGTGTTTGACAGTGTGCTTAACGCTCAACTTAGCAGTCATATACGTATTCACGATAACCAATTTGGTTTCAGTTCTGGATTATCCACTGACAGCGCTATATTGAGTGTGAAGCACACTGTGAAGTACTACACGGATCGCTGCACTCCAGTTTACGCATGTTTCCTTGATTTGAGCGGGGCTTTTGACTTGGTTTCCTACGACAGTTTATGGAGGAAGATGGAAGAGGTAAATTTGCCACCAGAGGTGACTAATATTCTCAAGTACTGGTATGGAAACCAAGTCAATAGTGTGAGGTGGGCTGGTGCCCTGTCTAGGCCGTATGGGTTGGAGTGCGGGGTGAGGCAGGGGGGGTTATGCTCGCCTACGCTATTCAACCTATATGTTAATGATCTGATTGGCGCGCTTAGCAGCATGCGTGTCGGGTGCCATATAGATGGCGTGTGTTGTAATAACATTAGCTACGCTGACGACATGGTGCTGC
Organism: Aporophyla lueneburgensis; assembly: GCA_932294355.1. NCBI lineage: Eukaryota > Metazoa > Arthropoda > Insecta > Lepidoptera > Noctuidae > Aporophyla > Aporophyla lueneburgensis. Next base: position 11,743,473 of record OW028744.1, read on the forward strand.
TGAGCGCGTCAATCTGCGGACTAAGGACACTCGTAGCCACTTGCGAGCAATATGCCAGACTACATGGTCTGGCATATAATGTTAAAAAGAGTGTTGTCATGGTCTTTGGGGCCAGGGGTAAATACCCAGACGCAGTACCTTCAGTTAAAATAAACGGTATACCCCTTGTGAGGGTAGACCGATTTAAATATCTGGGTCACGTATTGACCACTGACCTCAAAGACGATGAGGATATTGATAGGGAGCGAAGGGCGCTGTGTGTGAGAGCTAACATGATTGCCTGCAGATTCAGACGTGCCTCGAAAGAGGTCAAGCGCACTATATTCAGTGCGTATTGCACGTCTTTTTACACTTGTAGTCTGTGGGTTCATTATACTCAAAAATCATACAGCGCCCTTCGCGTCCAATATAATAACGCATTCAGGGTGCTGATGGGGTTGCCCCGTTACTGCAGCGCATCAGGGATGTTTGCTGAAGCTCACTTGGATTGTTTCAACACGGTGATGCGGAAGCGGTGCGCATCCCTGGTCCGTAGGATGCGGGGCAGCGCCAACAGCATCCTATCTATGATAGCAAGTAGGCTAGATAGTGAGTTTGTGAACCACTGCTGCAAGGTTTCAGCTGGGCCTGTCACCTTGCAGCAGTGATATCATAATCTGTTTCTGTTTTTGTGTGTTACTAAGATAGTTTGTAAGCACTTTTTAACCGACTTCAAAAAGGAGGAGGTTATCAATTCGGATGTTTATATTTTTTTTTTTTTTTTTTTTTTTTATGTATGTTCGGCCATAACTCCGTCATATATAAACAGATTTACAAAATTCTTTTTTTGTTCGAAAGGGGTTTATTTCGAAATGGTCCCATATAAATTTCATATAGATCTGATGATGAGTTCTGGAGACAGACACCGGAACTCTTTAAAAATTGACGGCAAATCAACCGCGATTTCTGCTATCGCATAAATATGCATTGTTTGTTTGGAATTAGTGCAGGGTAGATACCAAAACTAAAAATTTAAAAATAAAAACTTTTTTACAAAAAAAAAACAACCGACTTCCTTTAAACACTACAAAGTGACAAATAACTTTAATTTCGGAAGTCGGTGGCAAAAACCTTAAATACAAATCCTAAGACACCGACTGCTGAAATTAAAGTTATTTGTCACTTTGTAGTGTTTAAAGGAAGTCGGTTGTTTTTTTTTTGTAAAAAAGTTTTTATTACTAACACTATGAGTCTTGTTGCTCGAATTAAATGATTAAATAAATAAAATAGTCTGTTCTTCCTTAGAATGTTCCTCCTTTCTTAGCCGCTTCAACTTGAAACATTTTGACTTCATGTGACCCGGTTTCTTACAGAAGTGACACACAATCGCTTTCTTGTTTTTACTGTTCGCTGCAAATGCAATAGTGTTCGACCGCTCCCAGTACCATTCTCAGTAGTATTGTTTTTCCGGTACTCTTCCTGAAGAAGCCTTGCACGAACAAGTTCTGAAGATAGTCCACTGGTGATCGATGCGGTCTCCAAAGCCGATACTAACGTATCAGATTCTTGAGGTAGGCCGCTTAAAAGTATTTCCGCAATCTCAGCATCTTCTACTAGTTTACCGATGTTGGCCAACTGCTGCACCAGCGTAAACACATGATCAATGCACGCTGTCATATTTGCGAACGTCGCAAATTCAACCCGATGCAGCTGACGAAGTAGACTCACCCGTCTGAACAAGCCCTTGTCTTCGTAAACAGTAGTAAGCTTCTTCCAATCTTCTTTTGCAGTTTCAATACCATACAATAGTTGAAACAGTGTCGGTTTCACGCATCGTTGCGATCTATGTGGATCGATGTCCTCCCCGGTCACCGAACTCCACAAGTTTTCTAAAACCAAATAATTCTTCATGGCAAACTTCCAGGTTTGGAAATTCGAGACGCCTTCCAGTTTCTCAAATCCACCAAGTAAGCCATATCCCGGCGATCCGCCCGGCATAACAGCTGCAGTACCCGCCGTAGGCGGCGCCAAGTCATTATTTGCCAAAGAGATTTAAGACAAATAGAGAGGCCATCTGAAGAAATGTCAAAGAAAAATTGTGATCCCATGACTCAGAAACGCCATCTAGCATAGTATAGCAAAATTAGAACGGCTATGAAAAACATTTTTGCACAAAATTTTACTCTCCAGCGTCATTAACGCCATCTAGCTTTGAATAGCAAACATTCGAATACAAAAACTTGATTAAGGCTGATTTCATCAATTCTCTATCGATATAATATATCGATAATATTGAAAAGTGACTACATTGTTTTCACATTTGAAAAATACCAGACAATTTGGAATGATTACTAGATTCAATGTTTACAAGTTATTTATTTATAAAAATCTTTTTACAGACTAATTACTAAATTATCATTATTATGGGCACTGTCAAGTGAAAAAAAAAATAAGATTGACGTGTAAAAGTTTTTAGACGTGTCAACGTCTAAAAACTTTTACACGTCAATCTTATTTTTTTTTTTTTAAATTACATGAGGTCGGCGTTTCCTAACTGACTACTCTGAGAAGAAATGCCGAAACAAACTCAGAAAAGAGTCTGTGACCTCACAGACTCTTTCACCGATCACTAATGTCAATGTGATAAATAAAAATTAAAGCTTAATTAAAATTAAGGCAAAAGTTAACAAAATTGATTTTATTTGATGGGATCTAAGTTAGGTCCCATCAAATAAAATCAGTTTTGTTAACTTTTAAAAAGGCCTAAAATAGTGGAGCAGACAGATATCAAAAGTCAAGTGAGTAGTGGGAATTATAGGGAATGTTCTAGTTTACCATACATACATAATGAACGACTACGAAAAATGTATAAACTTCTCTTGTAGTACAAGGTACCGATCCTTTTTTTAAAATTGATCGACCCGTCTTTCCAAAGTAAATGTCTCCGCTTTTTAAATGCTTGGAACATAATTTTGACGAAGCAGATGGAAGCCAATTTACTTCTCTACGATCTTTTTGAACAAACTGTATCCACTTTTCACGTTCAACTTTATTTACATTCGGAAACCTAAAATAACAGAAACCAATTTTACGTACGCACATATACAAACAGATAAGAATAGCAAAATACATGTGCATACAAATGTAATGCTTATTTCTAAAAAAATATCTTCCAGCATACCTACCTCTGATAGAAGAGAAGATAAAAAGATGTAGTCAGCGTGTGTAAAAGAGAAAATAAAAAAACAGTTCACTTAAAAAAATAAAACATAATATGAGAATAATACTTACTTAGGTACATAAACACAAACATAATATATACATACAGAGTTCTAAAATAAATATCTACGTGAGCAAACAGCACTATTGTTGCTAAATTGATATTAAAATTACATAAATAAGTTCAAATATTTTGAATTTTATCAACCTAATTAAATACTATCGATAACAAAGTCGATAAACATCATAACATCTCTGCAAGGCAGTTGTAAAGCTACTCAGCAATAGAGGGCGTTTATTACAAAATTATCGTATGTTCTAGAACCATCGATGAATATTATTTAATTAAATTAATGAAAAATATTTACGAAAACAAGCCGAAGTTAGGTCCAGACGTTTTACCATAGCGTGATTTGCAATATCGTAAAGCGCAACTCGGCATATTTATTTAAGAAATGTTTTTCTTTTCTTGTTAAACGGACACAAATGCGTGTTGACATGCAGACTTGCCATCCTAGACTAAACGCCATATGACCACTAGGACACAAGTATTGGATTACGAGTTTGTTCGTTATGTCCCGTCTATATAATTTAATGTCTTTGTTATTTGCCATGTGCACAAAAGTGAGGTTATGTTCTTACAAATTCTCCAATCAAAAATCGAATGCCACCGTTCTCTGAATCCACTTCTAGGATTTACCCTGGTCGTCCTGAGGACCTGGGCCCATAACCTGTAGCGGAGTACTGCCTCTAAGGTTATATCAGGGAAGGCAAAGTATACGACTGCGGTACGATTTGAGACACTATATTTTTATAAGGCTTATGTTTAACTTACCACCAGATATAGTAACATATAACAGACAAAACTAGTAAATGATCACCAAAATTAAACCCGCATTTTAATGTAAAATTACAACCAAAATTTTAACATCTTGCTATCCTATTTAAGCAAACTGACTCCAAATAAATCATTGTTAATCCAAAAGTAGTAAATGATCACCAAAATTAAAACAGCATTTCAATGTAAAATTATAACCAAAGTTTTTACATCTTGCTATCCTATTTAAGCAAACTGACTCCAAAAAAAATCATTGTTAACCCAAAAATAGATAGTGAACACGAAATTATTAAGAGTGTACTACGTGAGTTCGACAAATGGGTGTGCGAATAACACTTGTGCGACAAAACTGTACTGCGACTCACCATAGTTCGAATGCACGCTTATGCGACACACTGAATCTAGTCGTTTCTAGCATAGGAGGTCACAGTTTTAACCTAACCTAACCTAGTGTACTATGTGAGCTCGAGTGTATCGCACAAGCGTGCATTCGAACTATTGTGAGTCGCAGTACAGTTTTGTCGTACAAGTTATGATTTGGTGATCATTTACTACATTTGGTGTACGAATACAATTTAAAGAGCAGTCGTGACTAAAATAGCTAGTACTATTGTAATTTTAGACTTTATTTTTCTGGTGTCAAGTATATATTTTTGGTTAAAGAACTAAGGGTATCAAAGCATTTTATGGTGATCATTATATTTAATCCCTTTTTATAATATGGCACACAAATACAATTATGACTTAGGATTACTGAGATTAATTTAGATTGATCACAAAACATAGATTAGAGTAGATTATTATATTCATTAAAAAAAAAAACATTTTTTATTTTTTTCCACACTCATCTAAACACAGTATAGGTACATAAAATAAATGGAGTGGACTGGAGCCTAAACTAGGGCAGCCCTGTATTTCAGGACTCCAGGTCTTCCTCCCGCAGCGAGTAAGTTGGTACAAATTACAACTAGAGGTGTAGTTAATAAATAATTATATTGTTTGTGTTTGGGTGAGTGAGTGTGTGTGTTGTGAGTGTGTTCGATATTGATAGCGATTGGGCAAGTCTTTGCAGACATTTCAACAGAAAGTCACCAGCACCTTAAGTTCCTTGCCAGCACCACACAGGAGGTTTGCCGTCAGTCAAACATTGACGTAGAGATGTTGCTATTATAAATAAATGTTGAGAATACCACATTTATTTAAAAGATACAAGGTGGAGCGGACACCAAGACAAAACCGGCTAAATACGAATCGACTCGCGCACGAAGGGTTCCATATCATTATCGGCAAAAAAAAACACGTTTGTTGTATGGGAGCCCCCCCTTAAATATTTGTTTTGTTCTGTTTTTTTAGTCTTTTTTATCGCGGCAACAGAAATACATCATCTATGAAAATTTTAACTCTCTAACTATCACGGTTCATGTGATACAGCATGGTTACAGACGGACGGACGGACGGACAGCGGAGTCTTAGTTGAGTGCGGAACCCTAAAAATGATCTAATTTAAAAAGCCCGCCAAAAACTCGGATTTCCAGATTTCCTTGATACCGTCTAATTTGGCCGGATACGCAACCAAAACGTCTGACTGTGTCCGGCTTTATCCGGACGCAACCCTACATGGGGCTGATGTGGAGTCAATTCAAATTTTAGTTTTTTTCGGGAATTTTAGACAACATAATTAATGCACTTCCCACGATTTCCCAGAAGTCAGACCTACCCTATCTTGTAGTCCACTGTCCTATAATTCCATTTCGAATTAGAATTTCACCCCCAAGTGTGGTTTTTGACCCTAGGAAGTTGTCAATTATAGCCAAAACTGCTGTTTGACCCTAGATACCGGCCAACGTCAACCTAGAGAGTTGAAACTTGGAATTTGTCTTCTACATACTAATAGCGTTCTATGCACCGGGTTTCAGCGAAGAGGGTCAACCGTGACCCTAAGTAGGTAACCACATCCCGTGACCTTTCGAAACTGAACCCCATGTATGCAAAAATGTTTCCCAAAAAGTCCTGCAATTCCCTGAAGTGCTCAGGGACTTTTTTCGGCATTGTGGAACATAGTGGGCTGTGAGGGGCTGTGGCAACAGTGCTGACTCTATGTCTCTATGGTGTCCAAGCAAGGAACTTATACCCAACCCCTGGAATGTGCATTATCAATTTGACACCATTATAAAATAAACCTTATGTATATGTCACTAAGTTCTTTTACTGACAATCACTTGGTCAAAGAGAAATTCGGTCCGAAAGAGAAAGCGTTGCGAGAGCCCTGTGTCCCTTTCTTGAAGTAGGGTGCCCATAATGAACGAAATTATAAGATTATTTACCATTGACGCATTTGCCCAATAAAAAGTGTCCCAACCATTTTTCTTAAAAACGACGTCTGTTAGATTTTTACGACAATTAATACTAAACAAAATGGTTATTTGCCCAGCGCGCCAGATATTCCAGGTTATACAATAATACTCGATAGCAGAGTTTATGCGTTGCGTTGCGTTTATGTTTACTGCGTTTTACTTTAATCCATCTTTAAAGCGTAACTATTTTTTTTTTAAATCAAATTATTGGTTAATATATTATATCCTGTTATATTATTGGGTCGGCCGGAAAGTCTTTACAAATCCTTCGGTTCCTTACAATTGAATAATTCTTCATTTTTCTAGAACTCACGCAATACGCATATAAATAGCTCGATTGTCCTTGAATCCTGTTAAACCTCGATTCATCCATAGGATGCAGACTCTCCAGAACCGTTTTCTCCGTCAAGCCACAGGCGCGCCTTGGTTTGTTCGGAATATCAATCTTTATTTAGATATGAAACTCCCGACTATCCATCAGTATATGAAACGCGCTTCGAAGCGTTTCTTCGATAGGGCCGTAGCCCACCGCAACCCTCTGGTTGTGGCGGCAGCTACTTACACCCCCTCCCGTATCAGTAAAGTCCGCCGCTCGCGGCACGTTCTTACCGATCCTGACGATCCCACTACTCTCCTCCAGGAGAGTCGAAAAGAGACCAGTACAGCTAGATCAGCACACAAACACAAACCGTACCGACCTCGCCGCCGAGGTCCGTCGTCGCGACCCCGACTTAATAGTCCCTCCCAACCCTTGCAAGAGCCAGCCCGCGATGTTGCGCCGTTAGCTTTAAATTAGTCCCTAAATAATTTAACCCAGATCCAGCCAGTCCCTTGCTGTCCCCCTACCAGTGATTGCCTAAGCCGAGGTTCGTACCCCCCTCGGGGTAACCCTTAGAGCTTTCGCTTTAGTTTTAAGTATAATAAGCCCCGGAGGCCTAAAAAGGTAACTTTTTAGAACTCACCGGGTCAAAATCCGTTTAAGTAGTAAAAATCTTTTCAGGATTAACTACGAGATGCCCCACAAAAAAACAAAAAAAAAAAAAAACTTGAATCCTGTCAGTACAGAATCAGTGCGCTTCGTATCAACATGTCCGACAGAAATTTAATTTCGCGTGTGCAAGTACATATATGTTTACTTTACGAGTTTCGTCTGGGAACTAAAGTAAATGCTGCTCATCAACGATTATGTCAGGCATTCGGAGAGAATATTGTGAGTCTGAAGACTTGCTACAATTGGTTCCAGAGGTTCTCTTCTGGAGACTAGAGCGTCGAAGATCGACCAAGGTCAGGCCGACCGTCCAAACTGAATGACGACGAATTGCGCAATCTAGTGGAAGCTAATCCTCGATTGACTACGCGCGAAATGGGCAGCAGGCGTGGTTGTTCTCACTCCACCATCGAAGAACACCTAGCAAAAATTGGAAAAGTTTCTAAGCTGGAAGTTTGGGTTCCGCACAGTTTAACAAAGGAGTTGCGGCATAAACCTTTGGAAACCTGCACATCTCCTCTCCCGAAAGCGTAAATTTAGTTGGTTGGACAATATTGTCACTGGCAATAAAAAGTAGGTGATTTACGTAAATCACTCCCGGAAGCGGCATTGGCTTGCAAAAGAAGTTCCAAAATCTCACCTGGTAAAAAACACACATTCGCGCAAAGTGATGTTGTCTATTTGGTGGGACGTAAAAGGAGTTATATATTTTGAGCTTTTACCGGACGACACCAGCATTACGGCCAACTACTACTGTGATCAACTGCAACGTTTGAGCGATGAACTTGCACGCATTCTGGGCGGTAACAGAAAAGTTTTCTTTTTACATGACAATGCCAGAGTACATACAGCGAAAGTCACTTTTAATAAACTTTTGGATCTTGGTTGGGAAATTTTACCCCACCCGCCTTACTCACCGGATATTTCCCCATCGGATTACTACCTGTTCAGATCACTCGAAAATAGTTTGAGAGGGAAAATTTTTAATGATCGCAATGAAGTCGAAACATATCTTCAAGAATATTTTGCCACAAGATGGCAACAAGTAAAAGATCAAGAAGGAGAATATATTATAGATTAATCTTTAATGTGTTAATAAATGTTTCATTTTAAAAAGTAGTTTCATTTTTGTAAAGACTTTCCGGCTAACCCGATAGTATCTACCTACATCATATTGCTTGGTCACCCTGATGAAAGGGACAGAGGGCTCTCGCGAAGCTATCTCGCTCGGACCGCGTATTGGCACAAGGAACTTAAATCCAACCTGGAATGCGCACAGGCTGCCAATACGCGGTCCGAGCGAGATAGCTTCGCGAGAGCAAGTGATTGTCTGTAATAGAACTTAGTGTCATATACATAAGGTTTATTTTTATAATGGTGTCAAATTGACAATGCACATTCCAGGGGTCGGGTATATGTTCCTTGATGGTGTCATTGTCAACTAAAAATGTCCTGTCAACAGTGTCAACAGTGCTAAAGTGAGGTGTCAAGTGTCAAAAAATGTATTTACTACCACAATAAAATTCAACTCCGATTTTGCGCGATTTTTACTCTTTGGGAGTTGACAGAAAAGGCCGAAAACTGTACATTTGGGGACAAAATTTACAGTTGTAGTTAGTTGTATCTGCCAGATACTATGGAGTCTGAACCACCACCAACCGAAGCCACAACAGAATTGCCGACGACCCAGAATGAGGAGGAACCAAACAAAGAACTAAATTCTAGCAATAATGCTGTGGCACCCGTTGTAGCGAGTTCTGGCGAGTTAGCTGCTCCGCCCATTCCTTCAGCAATAAAGGACACCCAGAAGTCTAACTCTAAAAAACCCAAAAAAAGGAAACCCAAAGTTCCTCGCGATGTAACAGCACCGCGGCAACCCCTGACTGGTAATACTTATTTTACTATAGTGAACCTGAGAGCAAATACTCTCGGATTCACTATAGTGAGTCAACAGTGATCAAATGTTCGACCCAGAATCCAATAAGAGACATTCTGTGACTTTATAACCCTTATTCTCACAGTTTGTATATTAATGGAAATGACTTGTATTGCTCCTTAAAATTATATTTCTTTCTACATCAAACACCTTGGCCTTTAACTCTATAGCTGTGCCCCTCAGTTTCACCCATATAAATGTCTCGATCCTGTGGGAATATTGGGCTAGAAATTATCCTGTGTGCTAATCCAGCTCATGATCTACTCATGTGCCAAATTATATCCTAATTTGTTTAGCTGTTTTAGCGTAATAAACAAACATTTATATATAAATATCTGGATGACCGAGCTTTGCTCGGTATGTTTTGGTAAATTGTGTTTAAAATAATAAGTTTATGTTCAAGTTGATTATCGATAAAGTTGGTAATTGAAAACACGAATAAAACGACATTTTATAAAAATGAATCCTAGCTAGATCGATTTATCGCCCCCGAAACCCCCTGTATACTAAATTTCATGAAAATCGTTGGAGCCGTTTCCGAGATTCAGATTATATATATACTTATGTATATATATACATATATACAAGAATTGCTCGTTTAAAGATATAAGATATAATATCATTGTTTTTCTCTTTACAAGATTAGTTATATGACTCAACTCAAATTTGTAGGGTATGTCCGGTACTTGAATGAGCGTCGTGACCAACTCCGTGCTGAACAACCAGACCTGGGGTTTGCAGAGTTGACACGCCAGCTAGCTAGTGAGTGGAGCAAACTGCCACATGAAGAGAAGAAACAATACTTGGATGCTGCAGATCAAGATAAAGAAAGGTATATAAGTAAACCACTTTAGATAAAAAATCATTTAAAATGGTCTATGAGGGTTATGTCTCTTAAACAACAATTTATTAAAGTTTATGTCTTTAATATTTTAAGATACATCCGAGATTGGGCTGAATACAAAAAGACAGATGCATATAAACAATTCAGGAAACAACAGATGGAGCAAAAGGATGCAATCTTGTCAAAGAAAGTGAAACATAATCCACCGGAAAATTCTGTATCTGCAGGTAATTAACATAAAAGTTCTGGAAACTTGTAAAACATAGTTCTATTCATTGTCAGCTGAATTGCCAAAAAGAAAAAGTTCTATTTCTATTAGACATTTCCTGCATCAGTATATTACCTATGTGTTACACAAAAATCAATACTTACTTGCTTGAAAGAATATATTGATAAACAAAATGTTTTACATTAGCAGGGACTGCTCAAGTTACTACAGATCAAAATACTCCAGTGAATACAAATAGTCCCGTGGTCCCTATGCCTGTGAATGTACCACGACAGCCTACTCCACCACGTCCTAGACCTTGCATAACACCAGCTTCGGTAAGTTGCTGTTTTTACAGTCAATTTATCTCAAATTTTGTGTTTTATTCTAGTATTATTTTAAAATTGTGCCAAGAAACACTAGTTTCAAATCTGATAAATATTTTTTGGTTTATAGGGTGAAGATTTGACAGCTGGAGACACAGATATTCCAATATTCACTGATCAGTTTCTTCAACATAATAAACTAAGAGAGTCTGAACTAAGGCAGCTGCGGAAAGCGAATTCGGATTATGAGCAGCAGGTTTGTAAATTGCATTACACAAAAGATTTCTTGGAAAACTGAAGCAGGCAGTTCACAATTATTGTTTTTTATGGAAATTATACAATGACCCTGAGACATGACGAAATTGATGAATAACTGAAATATAATTATACTTTTCAGAATGCAATACTGCAAAGACATGCTGAAGAAGTCAGTGGTGCTACGTCGAAACTTCGTGTTGAAACCGCGGCCGCCGCCGAGCGCACCGCTGCTCTTTTAACACATCGTCGCACACTTGTTGCAGCATTAGTTCAGGCATTGCAGTTAATAGCTATTCCAGGTACTACACTACTCCTTGATACTGGGCTAGTTTTGCATCACAAGACAAGTGCTTATCTAGGCTTTGTTACAAACTTTTAGGATCTTTTCATCTGCACTGGCTTGGCCACCATCAGGGATTGCAATTTTGATTACACAAAAAAAAATGTCGCTAATTAGTGGCTAAATATCAGAATTAGCCAGTCACTGGTTCAAAAGAATTAAGGGTTTATTGGTGTTCGATCTGGAGTCAGCTTACCCCAGATTGGCCCATTTGAATCTCTACGAACTACGGCACCTAGCGAAGATCTGTTTTCTTCCAAATTAGTCAATAATTAGTCGGAATTAGTCGCGTAGTTACAGATTTAATCAGTTTGTAATTAGGAAGATGTTAAAAAATTCAATTACACCATACACTGTTACAAGCAAGAACAAAATTCTTTAAGTAGTTTAGACAGTAACTATGATGTCAAATGGTGAAATGTTTGTTTAAAAATATATAAATGTAAAGTTATTTTATAATTTGAACCCGGCAAAGAAACCTGTAGTGATTATCTATAACTTATTCGTTTGCGGATAGATCGCTGCTTTCGGTTTCATTTACGTTAAATAAGAAAGAGATAAAAGTGCGTGTATACAGACGAGCTTTTTTTTTGGTGGGAAATCATCAAGAATTCGAATAGGGATATAACATATGTGGCACATCATAAATAATAATGAAAAAGGCAAAGCCGACTTTTCGTAATAATTTACGTACTTACCTACTTATAATTAGTCTGACTCTTCTTAGCTTGGCAAAATTAAGTCAGATGACAGTCATACATCAGAAGGACTTAGATTTTACTTTAGTAAGGTTCAGTAAATTGACGTAACTGAACGTTTCTCTTCTTGCACTCTATCTAATTCAAAAGCGACGAGTCTTCCGAACGCCCGCCTTTCGTGGGTCCCTAGGTCCTGGTTGGTCAAACTTTAGCGGATGTAAATTAATAACGTCATATTTTAATTGCTTCGCGTCCCATATGCTCGTTCCATACGTTGTGTAAGTGATGCGCGAGAGTGGACAGTAAACTATCGATCGATAGATATCACTTATGAATTTGTTACTACAGACGAGAATTTAATTTTATATTATGCTTTAGGAATATTCAGATACGAATAATTGTTATTTAAAAAATAACACTAGTTTACACGGTTTTCATACCCCAGTTGAAAGTTGTTCTTTTATTATTCACTAGCTTCTGCCCGCGACTTCGTCCGCGTTAAATTTCTGGATCCCCGACCCTTCCCGTCGCGTCGAATCGCCTACCCGTGCGATTTTCCCCGTTTTTGCAACATTTTTCATTACTGCTCCGCTCCTCTTGGTTGTAGCGTGATATTATATAGCCTTCCTCGATAAATAGGCTACCCAAAACAAAAAGAATTTTTCAATTCGGACCAGTAGTTCCTGAGATTAGTGCGTTCAATCAAACAAACAAACTCTTCAGCTTTATAATATTAGTATAGATTTACGTAGAGTTATCCAGAAAAAATAATAAAAAAACATCTGTCACGTCTGGTTTAAGAAATATTTATTTACCTGAAAGACATCATTTTGGTGATAATACTAAAAAAAAAGACTAATTTTTGCCTTCTTTTTATAGTTATTTGTAGCAGTTACTCTTATAATGGACCAACAGTAACCCCCTAACATGTTTTCATCCCAAAACCTTTAAATCCTAGTGGAAACGTTACCCTTGTTTGCCACTCATAGTACTTCGTAAGTTTTCAGGGAAAAACTCAGATGAGAGTGTAGAAAATGAATCTCTAATGACATGTTTACTCCTATCAGTTAAAATTGTCTTTTTAAGCGAACGAATCAACAAGAAACTGTCGTCACCACATTAGGTATTTAAAAAAACCATTTAACTGCAGAAATACATTGTGACGTGATAAAATATTGCTGCTTACACTTTTAGGTTTAAGAAAGGTAGATTAACATATTTATATACATTGTTTTTTTTGGGGTATAAAAAAAGTTAAATTTTATAAACTAGTGCAATTAACGAGCAACGAGCTTAGTAAGCTACTTTCTATTTAAAACATCCCATAGATTTACCATACTTCGCATCTCTAGCTGTAGTAGTGTCCATAGGTAGTGTCTTGTCAACTGTGGCGTGAGAAAACACACTTCTTTATGGATTTCGATTAGCATTTTTTTTGAAACGTGTGAAAATTTCTAAAACGTGTGCGTCACGATTGCTCCGTCAGAATAAAACTCCGCCAAAATATTTCCGTTATTCAAACAGAAAAAAACTTCGCCAAAAATTTGTCAGAATTTGTCAAAATCGAAGGGCACAAACCAAAATTTTGCCAAAGTAGAAATAAAGAAGGGTTTTAAGGTTTTTTTTTTTGTTTATTTAATGATAATAGAATTTGCTGGTTGAGTTATAGATAGGCAAAGACATTAAATTATATAGACGGGACATAACGAACAAACTCGTAATCCAATACTTGTGTCCTAGTGGTCATATGGCGTTTAGTCTAGGATGGCATGTCTGCATGTCAACACGCATTTGTGTCCGTATAACAAGAAAAGAAAAACATTTCTTAAATAAATATGCCGAGTTGCGCTTTACGATATTGCAAATAACGCTATGGTAAAACGTCTGGACCTAACTTCGGTTTGTTTTCGTAAATATTTTTCAGTAATTTAATTAAATAATATTCATGGATGGTTCTAGAACATACGATAATTTTGTAATAAACGCCCTCTATTGCTGAGTAGCTTTACTACTGCCTTGCAGAGATGTTATGATGTTTATCGACTTTGTTATCGATAATATTTAATACTTTAGTAAAATTCAAAACTATTTGAACTTATTTATGTAATTTTAATATCAATTTAGCAACAATAGTGCTGTTCGCTCACGTAGATATTTATTTTAGAACTCTGTATGTATATATTATGTTTGTTTTTATGTACCTATGTAAGTATTAAGGTAGGGACAAACTGAACCCACGTACGCAACGTATGCAATGCGTTATTAAATCTAAACGGTTGAATTTGTATACCTAGAAACACACTTATCATACGCAATACTGTCACACGCGTCCCACGCAACGTTATATCTGTCGATCCAGATCGGCGTGGGAAGGTGGAGGGGATATCATACGCCATCCCACGCGTAAGACCAGTGTGTTTCTAGAAATTACGTTCGCAACGCGTCAGTTAGGAATAGACGTTCGAGTTTGGAAGTTCGTTTCGATTCGAAAATGGGAGACGAACAATTGATTGATTTGGTTAGGCGTTATGAAGCCATTTATAATATTAAATGCATTGAATATCATAAACATTGTACACTACAGTACCAGAAGAAATATTGAACGAATCTGACGCCATATACGTTGCGTACGCCTAGTGTGCACACCAACTCTCCCACGTTGGATAGTATACGTTGCGTACGTGGGCTCAGTTTGTCCCTACCTTTATTCTCATATTATTTGTTTTATTTTTTTAAGTGAACTGTTTTTTTATTTTCTCTTTTACTTTTACACACGCTGACTACATCTTTTTATCTTCTCTTCTATCAGAGGTATGCTGGAAGATATTTTTTTTTAGAAATAAGCATTACTTTTGTATGCACATGTATTTTGCTATTCTTATCTGTTTGTATATGTGCGTACGTAAAATTGGTTTCTGTTATTTTAGGTTTCCGAATGTAAATAAAGTTGAACGTGAAAAGTGGATACAGTTTGTTCAAAAAGATCGTAGGGAAGTAAATTGGCTTCCATCTGCTTCGTCAAAATTATGTTCTAAGCGTTTTAAAAGCGGAGGCATTTACTTTGGAAAGACGGGTCGATCAAATTTAAAAAAAAGGATTGGTACCTTGTACTACAAGAGAAGTTTATACATTTTTCGTAGTCGTTCTTTATGTATGTATGGTAAACTAGAACATTGCCTATAATTCCCAATACTCACTTGACTTTTGATATCTGTCTGCTCCACTATTTTAGGCCTTTTTAAAAGTTAACAAAACTGATTTTATTTGATGGGACCCAAGTCATGGCACTTAGGTCCCATCAAATAAAATCAGTTTTGTTAACTTTTGCCTTAATTTTAATTAACCTTTAATTTTAATTTATCACATTAACATTAGTGATCGGTGAAAGAGTCTGTGAGGTCACAGACTCTTTTCTGAGTTTGTTTCGGCATTTCTTCTCAGAGTAGTCAGTTAGGAAACGCCGACCTCATGTAATTAAAAAAAAAATTAGATTGACGTGTAAAAGCTTTGTGTAAAAGTTTTTAGACGTTGACACGTCTAAAACTTTTACATGTCAATCTTATTTTTTTTTTTCGCTTGACTGTGCCCATAATAATGATAATTTAGTAATTAGTCTGTAAAAAGATTTTTTAAAATAAATAACTTGTAAACATTGAACCTAGTAATAATTCCAAATTGTATAGTATTTTTCAAATGTGAAAAAAAAAATGTAGTCACTTTTCAATATTATCGATATATTATATCGATAGAGAATTGATGAAATTCAGCCTTAATCAAGTTTTTGTATTTGAATGTTTGCTATTCAAAGCTAGATGGCGTTACTGACGCTGGAGAGTAAAATTTTGTACAAAAATGTTTTTCATAGCCGTTCTAATTTTGCTATACCATGCTAGATGGCGTTACTGAGTCATGGGATCACAATTTTTCTTTGACATTTCTTCAGATGGCCTCTCTATTTGTCTTAAATCTCTTTGTAGATAGGTAATGATGATATATCAGCGTACAAAGTAACGTTTAACTGCGCGGCCCACGTACTTGTCGTTTAGGACTGATTTCGTGTTTTTAACTGAACTTGTAGTTTTTATTGCTTTCGTTAGTTTTGACAAATTAGGACCTTTCTTCTGGTAACAGATTAACTGTTGTATAAAGTTTTAAGATTAAGTAATTATTCAACAATAAAATAACAACAAGTGTACGATTGCGCGCACGGCCATAATTTCCAATGTGAATATTTGCCATATTCAGTCTTCAATCATTGAAAATAAGTGGATCTCTAACCCAAGTAGTTGTAGTGAGTTCTCAATCCTCCACGTAACGTTCGCGCAGCCAACTTAAAACCCTTATAAATTCTTTATTTCTACTTTTGACAAATTGTTGGATTGTGCCCTTCAATT
Organism: Aporophyla lueneburgensis; assembly: GCA_932294355.1. NCBI lineage: Eukaryota > Metazoa > Arthropoda > Insecta > Lepidoptera > Noctuidae > Aporophyla > Aporophyla lueneburgensis. The sequence goes on from OW028744.1 coordinate 11,759,855, forward strand.
TTAACAAATTCCGTCAATTTTTTGGAGAAATTTTGGGTTTGGATAATCTGGCGGACCAATCGTAACGCACACGCTAAAACGCATCTGCTATGTATTATAGCTTTTATCAGTCTTCCGGAAAGCGAATACGTGGCCATTTCACTGGTACTTAAAGCAGCAGATGTCTTCAATTTATGAGTAAATAAATACTTCTTTTTTGGGTTCTGTCCACAAAAGGTGAAGATGTGAACATTCACTAACTCGACGCCATCCGTCTAACAGTCGTTGGTATTTTGCCAAAACCCATACCTCACGAACACCAGTTCGGCCGGTTCCATATATTGGTCGAAACTGAAACTTCGGTCAGACACTACATACATTAGTGTATCAAGTACTGACCGAATTTAATACATTCTGTCTCAATTGTTTGTAGCAGACAGGTGTTTTTTTTTTATTGGTTTAGCACTAATTGATGATTTGTGCAGGCATTGTTGCACGCCTTAGAAACCCTCTGTCTCTTAGATATTAAGGTGATAAAAATATAATGATGTTATTATCTATTTTCACCCAGGTGGGCCAACTGGAGCGACAGAGCAGAACATTGAGGAATACTTGGAAAAATTACAAGGTCTAGCAGCTGAGGGCAAGAACAGTGCAGTAGTGAAACAAGCTCGAGACATTCTTAATAAGACTGAATTGCCTATGAACTAATTTCACCAGCACAGATCAGCAAAGTGATGTACTTTTTACTATATAAGTGTCAAGTGTGTATTTCAGGGTGCATTTGAATTTTTGAAATAAATGAAAATGTAGTCATAATAATATGTTTTTTTATTCATCTTGAAATTATTTTTTTACACATTATTTCAGAGATTAATTTATTTACTTATACATATAAAAAGTGTCTGTATATACGGGACAACATACTGTCTTTAGAGTATGAGAGATGGAATAGTAAAATCTATTACAATAATAGATGTCTAGATATTGCTGTAATTTAAAGTAGAAAATAATCTATATATATAAAAGGCAAACCTGACTGACTCATCTATCAACGCACAGCCGAAACTACTGAGTGGATTTCGCTGAAATTTGGCATACAGATAGTTGTAATGACGTAGGCATCCGCTAAGAAAGGATTTTAGAAAATTCCCCCCCTAAGGGGGTGAAAAAGGGGTTAAAATTTTGTATGGAAGTCCGTCATTTTTAGAGCTAGAAGCCTGAAACTTTGTTTTTAGGTTAACAATTAGAAATAAACAATTACGTATCTTAGGGTTTTTGAAAATTCTACCTCTAAAGGGGTGAAAAAGGGCTTGAAAGTGTGTATGGGGAAACAAGATAGTTAAAGTATTTTATTCGAAACTTCACAGGAGTATCCTATCAATAAATGAATAAACAAGTGTTTGAGGCTCTTTCAGAATTCAACCCCTAAAAGGTGGAAAAGGGGTGACAAATTCTGAAAATCATCATGGGTATCGTTTTTATGGTTTATCGGGTCGCTGATTACGAAAACAACAACTATTTCACAAAAATTGTGGTTTATAAAGAAGTTTTGTAGTTTACTAGCTTTTGGCCGCGACTTCGTCCGTGCAATTCTACTTCCTTTCTTAGCGCTTGCTTACGCTACGTTACGCTACGATATAACCGAACTCCACGCGGACGAAATCGCGGGAAAAAGCTAGTACATAAATATAGCGCTTAACATAAAGCTTTACAGTGCTGACGGATAATCAATGAAAATAGCATTAAGTTTAAAAAAATAATTGAAATTTTCAGTCGGGGGCAATAACGTTAGGTAAGTAAATGCCTGTGCGGTTTGCGCAGGCGACGAACCTTACCCGCGTGCACGTTATGTAGCACTAAGTACAAAATGTACGTGCTGCGTGCATTATACACATGACTCTACGTGATCTACCTGTGTAAACCTCCGCTCGACGCGACGTTCAGAGCGGCCAAGAACATGCGCAGTCTACAGAACAATACCTTGCCTAAATATTTATAATGTTCTGTGGCATAAAATCTATGGGAATTGTCTAAATACAGGGTCAAATTAAATTAGCTGGTGAAACTCCGCAGATGGGTAACAATATTTAAACATGAAAAACGATTTATTTTGTTGGGGTCAATATCCGTAGATCGTGTTTTAAACTAAAAAAAAAAAAAAAACATTTTCAACATCAGTTATTTTTGTAACACTATAAAGCAAAATAAAAAAAAACATTCTTTTAACGTAATACTTGTGAGTAACTGCAATACCAATTCTCACTCCATAAAAATAACATAAAATCTATTTAATTTATAGTGTTTAGATAACGGTAATTCTGTATCCATCATGTGTGCGGAGTTTCTTTAGCTTATTTAATTTAACCTTGTAATGATTGAGCACAGTCAATACTCCAAATGCTATACTGCCGTCCTTACGAAAAGTGCAATAACTCGAGTTTTGGCGCGAATTGAGATAAGTACATATTCGGCATTTGCAGAACAAGATCTATATATTCTTTTTAGACACTTTTTACGTATCTATGACGTAGCCGGTTTTAATACTAAGCCTAATTAGTATTTTAGATACAAACATAACAAAAATAAAATCTTTACATGCGTTTTTCTCGAAATCAGGTTTAACCTAGTTATTGCACTTTTCGTAAGGACGGCAGTATACTGAAAGCAATTGTATTTGGATTATTACCTAACAAATGTTACAGCAGAAAGTGTCGACAAATTAAGAGGAGTCAAGATTGGACACTCAAAATCATCACTATAAAGTGCTTTTGTATCTACATAAAACTGCATAGTAAACTAGTATAAACCCCTCTTACTCATGGGAGTCAGTTTCTTAATTATATCTATAGCCATAATATTTTAATTGAAATAATCTAACATCAATTATTATTAGAATCGAAATTTAAAATGTTCTAAACATTAGCTTTTACACTTACAGCTAAGTAGAGCTCACGTAAGCTCAAATGACGCGCCTCACTACCGATTTATGTACAGAAGCAAGTTTAAACGGGCGCAAAACACATAAAGACACCATTTTATCCAACTTCTGGAGGGAGGTGGGCTGGTTGGAATAAACATCGACGGCCGCCCATGGCCCACGCACAATGGTCCACTCAAAGGACTAAGTGCGGAAACCAAACCCCTAAAACATAGAACATAAAGACAACATTGTAATTGGTCATTCAGTTGCCAGTTAAACTCAAACTTAGGCGAATGCTCATTCGCCTATTTGTATTCCAACTAGTCAAGAATGTGCAAGAGAGCGGTCTTGTTCCGTACGAGCCATCACTAGTATCACTACTACAGAGAGTGATTTATCATTGCACTAGTCTACCGCGACATTCACAAATAAATCATAATAGTCCATGACCCCACACAGATGTTAATAATGATAAATGATTTTATTTCTGTTAATAGGTTTGTACAAATACTTTTACACGTCAATCATATTTTAATAATAAAACTAGATGAGGTTGGCATTAATGTGCAGTATGGAACAGACTTGCTCCTGATCATATCTAACCTGACCAACAGACTCAGACTCTCCATTCATATCTGCACTCACATCTGGATCAATTCTGTACGCAAAATACGCGCTTTGACGTGGATTTGTGGACACCAGGACGTTTTACCTATTATCGAAATCAATTAATTAAGTAGTGGTGTGTGCCATTTCAGGTTAGACAAGCTCTACTTTAATACTAAAACAAAATGTTCATACTAGTCAAAGTCACTTTCATTCACTTATAGATTAGTCAAATTGTAACAAAAGATCATCCAGTTCTTTATCACTATCTTCTGCATCTTCATCGTCATCATCAGAAGCCGCATCAGTATCATACTCATGTAGTTTTTTCCTCCACAGTCTGATAAGAGTATCCCATGACCTTCTGCTGTATTTGGCAAACTTATCAGGTGTTTTTGGATGCTCTTTTGTACGTTCATCACTGTAAAAGAGTGTTATTAACAAAATTATTAGTTGTAAAATAAAACCCATTTAAAATGAAGGAATATAAATTTAACTTACAATTTCACATGGCTTATATAGTTGTGATACCCCACTGTGTTTTTCCCATAATCAATCTGTTTTTGTCTTCTTTGTAGTATGAGAGTGTCCGTCTCCAATTCTAATATTTTTCTAGGAGGGCTGTATAGAAACAAAATATTATATATGAGCTTAAGGTTTAATAAATTATAAAATCAGCATAATCAGCCTATAACATTCCCACTTAGCGGTGAGAAAGTCCTAGCGGACACAAGCCTCCTCTCTGTGAGAGGAAGTGGGTCATAATCCACAACACGGGCCCATTGCGAGTTGGTAGATGTCACATGTTTTCGAAATTTTGATTCTAGGACATGCATGCTTTTTCACTATGTTTTCCTTCAATATTTTGAGATCAGTGATACACAAGTAAACTCCAACTAGTAAGTAGTGGCCGACACCACTAGGTGATCACTGCTCCCATTATAAAGTGCTCAGTGGGAATATACAAGATACCGGCAACATACAAGACTGACAGAAGAGGGATAAAGCACAGGTTTTAGTCAAGGTGCAATTTCATATGCACCAGTCAACCACTGCTTATGACATTACTACAACAAAAAACAAAGAGAACTGTTGATTAATTTTATTACAAACATACATACTAATTATCAACAATTCTCTTCATTATATTTGTTAGAGAATGTCATGTTTCCATGAAATAGTCATACATTCCAGCAAATATGACATGCAATTCCCAAAAAAAACTAAGAAAAATTGCTACCTCTATAGTGCTCTAAAAATTAAAAACAATATGTACCATGGCTTAGTATCTGTGTCATTCTTAGCGTTTGGTTTTGTCTTCTTCCTGCTGTTTGAATTTTCCCTGCTACCACCTGTTTTTCCTTTTGAGGATTTACCATCTGAAACATTATAAACACTGATATTTTCTTCATTTGAATGGGTTGGAGTGTAGCCTTAGGGGCACTATGGAGCAAGGACAGAAAAATTTGTTTGTTTTTTTTTTTTCGAAAATTTTCCGATTTTTTTGCAGTATCGGGTTGACCTTGTCTGTAGCAACCATTTAGGGTCTGAAAAGCATGGCCCTACGACGCACCGTTTCCGAGTTATGGATCTTTTACTTTTTTTTTATTTTATGTAAAACGATTTATATTTCCAAAATGGTAGCTCTGATGAGATTGTGTTCGGGAAATAAATTGTTGCTCTACTCAAAAGCTATAAAGACATGTAAAAAAAACTTTTTAACAAAAAATTAAACCGCCGAAAAACTGAAAAGCATAAATTTTTTGTTAAAAAGTTTTTATTTTATATTTTTTCGTGGCTTTAATTTACTAATAATACTTGGCAAAGTATACCCTATCCAACACAAAAAGAATTATCAAAATCGGACTACTCTGTATAAAGTTATACGTGTTTATACATTACAATCAGTGAGTGAACAATCAATCATCCCCTGTTTTCCGACCCTTAGGGTTCGATTTTGTTTTCCAAATTTATATGGGACCACCTTGGAAGTATACCCTTTCCAATAGAAGAAGAATTGTCGCAATCGGACCACTATGTAAAAAGTTATGCGTGGTCATACATAAAAAAAAAAAAAATATATACGCGTCGAATTGATAACCTCCTCCGTTTTTTTTCGTCGGTTGAAAACTAGCAAAATCTTGGAAAAAAAAAAATCAAAAGTTTTCTAAGTGTCGGTCGTCGTTTCAGCTTGAGTATTCTTAGGGGCAAAGGACTTAGTAAAATTTTCGGAGTTTTTTTTTAAATAGAATTCGACCATTTTTATTGCAGCAACTGATTAAGCTTGTTCATAGAAACCATTTAGGGTCTGAGAAGCATGGCCCTACGACGCACCGTTTCCCGAAAACAATATCGTTTTATAAAATAAAAAAAAAGTAAAAGGCCCATAACTCGGAAACGGTGCGTCGTAGGGTCATGCTTTCCGGACCCTAAATGGTTTGTATGGACAAGCTTAAACAGTTGCTGCAATAAAAACGGTCGAATTCTATTAAAAAAAAAAAAAATCGAAAAATTTACTAAGTCCCAAAAAATGTTTTTTCCTAATTTTTTTTTTTTTTGTTTTCTTTGTTGCTCATAGTGCCCCTAAGCGTATACTCCAACTCCTACACTCCGCCCCTAAGACGACCCACTGACCTTTGAATGTCTTAAGCTGAGCTGGAATGATACATGTAGTGACTGGCAAACAAATTTTAACAGCAAATAAACCAAAATGTGTAAAGTTCAAAAATAGATTTAAATTTCACAACAACAGACTCAAGTACGAATTATACTCACTATCTCGAGTTTCATCCATATCTCCAGACCAACTTCTTTTAGAGGTTATTGCATTCATAATCAGCTTAACCCAAACGATAAAATAACTCTGGAATGAAGAGAATAAACTACTTGGCTAATTGTGTACTTAAATTGTTTCTTATTTTTTATAATATTGCATTACGTCAATGCCGGCTGTCGCTAAAAACCAGCGCTCGAGCTCTGCTTCGTATAGGGTCGTAATATTATGATGTGTGATGGCTGTTTAGCGTGGATATGATGACGCATATTTTCTCCCGATTTGTTGTTTATATTGGTTTGTGTTCTTTCTCAGCGTCTACGCCGCAAATAAACGTATTTCATTTCTTTCGAAACGTTTCCAACATTGTAGGAAGTGAAGATTCCATTAGTAACTTAGAGAAGTACACTATGATAAAATAACGCTAGGCAATAGGCAGCTGGCATCCAGCTAGTGTAGATTTCTAACAACAATAGCCAAACTTCATTTCGAAACAAAAGCTATGCCAAGAGCAAAGTGCCAAGCCTCATCGAGAATAGAAATCTTCACTCTTACATGAGTTATTTAAATAGTGCAACATACTTACAAGTTACTACGAAGGAAAAGTCATGAAAAATAGAAATACATAATTTATGTAAAACAAGCAGTGAATTTTGGAATATTGTAGCCGCGTGACATGAAACGAAAACGCGCGAAACAAACTAAAAAATTACAAAGTTTGTGACTGACTGTCAGTCAGACACATCAACATGACAGACGAACGCACAGAATATTAATACCTGGACAGAAGACAGACAAAAATAAAACCAAAGACAATAAAAAGTCCGTGAACACATCACGTTCCAAGTTAGTTCCAAGACTTTTCGGTGTTCATAAAATTTAAAATATCAAACTCTTGAAAGTAATTATTTTAAGTTATATAGCCAAATTAGAACATCGGCGGTACTCTATGAACAGGGCTGATTATAAAAAATAAAAAAATGACACCAAACAAACCGAGAACATTAAACTAACGACTTGTGTAGTAATAGTAATACTTTTCTAATCAAGATGTTTCAGACTCATCCTAATCTCGTACAAGCTGACGCGGACGTCTGGGATCCAAGACATGATAGATTGAAAACGAATCTAATACGTTCATTGTGAAAACGGTAAAGTTAGTCGAGGAGCGCTGCCTTAAGATCGTAGTAGTACCCATTGCCATAATCGATGATAGGGAAAATTAAGGATTGCACAAGAATTGTACTCGCTCGTGGGTGGTAAATTTTTCAGTCGGTACAGACTCTGTAGCGTTCCATTATCTTTCTGGGTCGCCCGAGCGACTTGAGTATATCAGTTCAGGTTACTAGCAATGTGCAAACAATAATAAGACCGTATTAGTGTACATACCATCTACTTACTCATGCTGAGAACTACCGATGAAGATCGTCTGATGAGGCTTTACTGCTATCCCAAATCTATCACACCAGGTTTTCATGGCTATCAAGGCCCAATTTAATTTGTCGAGAGCTTCAGATACTTTTTCAACCCTCCTTTGACAGTACAATTGAAAGATATCTTATATCGCCAGTAACTGTCAGGAGGAAGGATACTGTACTACGCCAGTTTCGAGCACTTTGGATAGGAAAGGAAATATAGAAATCGGGTGGAAGTCGGTAGGACGACGGTAGAAATTTAGATAGTAAGACTAACAGTAGGATGAACATGGGCTTCACGCCATTGGGATGAGATTACTCCAGTGTGTAGGGAAAAAATCCAATGTTGGTAATCATAGGTGATCCAGAATAGCTAAAATCATACCACGGGGGATATTGTTACATCCTAACGCTTTTGATTAAGCCCACGTACCGAAGAGCGCGATAATATCGTGACGGGATTTTTTCATACACTGAATCTTCTACTTTTTTAGTTGAACAGCGCATTGAGAATCTAACAAAGTGCAGTGCGAGTGAGTCTCGGCGCGTCGAAAAAACACAGTGCTCGATTTTCAACTCTCGGCGTTAAGCACTACGTTGAAGATCTCGAGCTCAAAAAATCTCACCGCGATTTTATTGTGCTCGTGGGTGGGCACGTGTGCACATGGGCTTAAGGTGGATGCGTTATGGTAGTTGACGAAATTCATTTTTTTTGTTGTTTTTTTTTTTGCAATTTGCAGCTTGTGTATCGAGCATTATATATTCTTTACCCAGTGTGAGTACCTTACTAATAGTAGTTCTACTGTTTTTCAGTGGTCCCCTGAATTCTGGTTTTGTTCATATTTCTCATACCTATTACATAATGTGCCATTTGAAGCTAAAAATTCAAAATGTTTGATTTTTTTTTTTGGTTTTTGTGTGGGCATGAACAAAGTTTACCGATAACTGATTCTGGTGTTTAATCCAAAATTTATAATAAAAGTAAATGCATTTTCAGATTTTTAAACTTTTAGTACTCTTTATCCTATGTTCGACAGGAGAATTATTGTTCTGAAATTACTATCTAAATTCTGTTAGAACTATTTTATCATTATAAAATAAGAGTCGTGGCTGTGACATGTAAAAATATAATTTGAATTAATAACAGCGGTTGCTAAGCAATACATCAGACATAAGTTTAAAAAGGTTATCAAAAATAATAAGGTTCTAGTAAGTATAACACACTCCTTAACATCCTCCCTTTTTGGCAACCCGTTATCAAAAATAATAAGGTTCTAGTAAGTATAACACACTCCTTAACATCCTCCCTTTTTGGCAACCCTTTTACTGCATCAAACCAATTTGTTTTGCGATTGATACAATCCGTGGCTTATGTAATGCTTTGGTCAGTAAATCCGCTAGTTGGAACTCGCTGGGAACGTATTCTACACGTATTTCTTCGTTAGCAACGAGTTCTCTCACATAGAAATGTCGAATAGCAATATGCTTGGTTCTTCTGTGGAGTTCTGGATTGTGTGAGATCTATATGGCTGCATCATTATCAACCTTTAGCTTAGGTATTTCTTTCAATTTAGATATTTCACCATAGAGTCTATTGATCCAGACAATCTCTCTAGCCGCTTCACTGGCAGCAACCAATTCGGCTTCAGTGCTTGATATTGCAACACATGTTTGTCGTCGACTTGTCCAAGATATTGCTCCTCCAGAGTATAAGCATAATATGCCTGACGTTGAACGTCCGGTACTTTGGTCTCCACCGTGATCAGAATCACTGTAGCATTCTAGAATTCCAGCATTGCAGCTCTTCTTAAAAACTATTCCGTAGTTGAAAGTGCCTTTGATGTATCTTAGGATACGTTTCAGCCTTTGGATGTCTTCTTTAGAAGGGTTTTCTAGACTTCGGGATACAACGCTTACAGCATATGCTAAGTCCGGTCTGGTTCCAACGGTCAGATATGCGAGTGCTCCCACAGCTTCTCTATACGGAAATAAAGCAGGGTCTACCACTTCTTTATCCAGATCTGGCAGTTCACCTTTTTGTATAGGAGTGGTAACAGGTTTGCAATCACCCATTCCAAAGCGATCTAAAACTTTCTGAGCATAGTGCTTTTGTGACACTTTTATATTACCGTCATGGTTCTCTATTTCTAATCCTAGAAAATAGGATGCATCTTTTGTCGTGATTTTAAATCTTCTCTTCAATTCTCTCATTAACTTTTCAGAATCTTCCTGATTTGTTGCAGCGACCAAACCGTCATCTACATAGAGAGCAAGAATAATTTTGTTACTTGCACGGTTTCTTATAAACAGGCAGGGGTCGGTATCGCATTGATTGAATCCAATGGTTTTTAAATAATCCACCATACATTTATTCCAACACCGAGGCGCTTGCTTGAGACCATACAAACTTTTCTTGAGTTTACAAACCTTGTTAGATCCATCAGAGTAGCCATCAGGTTGATTCATATATATTTCTTCACTCCGTGAACCATAGAGAAAAGCAGTTGATACATCAAACTGTGTGAGTTTTAGGCCTTCATTTGCAGCAACGCTTAAAACCGATCTTATTGTAGACATCTTAGCAACTGGGCTGAAAGTCTCATCATAGTCGATGCCCTTTTTCTGTGTATATCCTCTAGCAACTAGTCTTGCTTTGAATTTATCTAGAGAGCCATCAGCATTGGTTTTGATCTTATATATCCATTTACAGGATATAGGCTTCCTGTCTTTTGGAAGGTCCACCATTATCCAGGTTTTGTTTTCCTTTAAAGACTTCACCTCACTTTCCATTGCTTTGACCCACTGATCTTTATGCGTACTAGTCATTGCTTCTTTGTAGGTTTTAGGTTCATTGATCTGATTAAAAATTTCAGTTGACATCATGACGTAATCTCCGAATCTGATAGGTGGTCGTATTTGACTTCTATCTCGTAGAGTCATTCTGGTGGCTATCTCAGTTATATCATCTGAGATTCTGGGTCGTTCAGTATCATTACCATAATCTAAGGCGTCTTCATAAGGAGGCGATTCTGGCATTGATGCTTCTGAAGGCGTTTGTAATGGTTCAGTAGAGTCATCTTGGCTTTCAATTTCCTGACTCACAACCAAATCCGGTGATGTGGGGGGCAAAGTCGAACTAAGCTCATCTGAGCTACTTGCAGCGCGATCCAAGCTATTTTCGACACAATCATCCTCCCTTGCATCACACATCGGTGGTACTGAAAGAGGAAAGTGTGTTTCGACTGAAGGCTGTTCATCCGAATCACTTTGACCAAATGGAGTCAATACTGATTCATTAAATGTAACGTCTCTTGACCTTATGAGTTTACCATGTTTATTTAGTAAGCGATAGCCTTCATCGGCCTCATATCCAATAAGAATGCATTTCTCAGCCTTTTTAGATAGCTTTTTCCTTTTTTGTTTAGGAATATGAGCATAACATTCACATCCAATTATTTTAAGGTGACTTATTGCTGGTTTTTTCTTAAACCACAATTCAAATGGTGATTTTCCATTTTCTGAAGTTGGACCAGTTCTGTTTAACACGTACGCAGCGGTATTTATCAATTCTGCCCATGTAGCAGACGGTAATTCTTCATGAGCATGCATCATTGTACGTGCGGCTTCAACTAAGGTTCTATTCTCACGTTCGCTAAGACCATTTTGTTGCGGTGTATAGGGCATCGTGAGCCTTTGTCTAATTCCAGCTTGTTGTAGAATGCACCTGACGTTCTGATTATCAAATTCACCTCCGTTATCACTAAGAAATTCTTTAACTGAGTATCCAGCTACTTTACATTCTTGTAACATTTGTCGGAGTTTCAGGTAAACTTCCGATTTTTGTCGAACAAAATAAATGTGTCTGTACTTGCTGTAGTCATCTATGAATAAAATGAAGTAGCGAAATTTGTTAAAAGAAGGAGGGAATGGACCACATACATCAGCGTGTAAAATTTCTGCAGGTAATTTAGCTCGTACTCTTGTTCCGAAAGACTGTCTGTGGGTTTTACCATAAATACATCCAGTACACAATTCTGAATCTAGTCGAACTTTAATTCCTAGTTCTCGTTCTATAACACCTTTAACATGTTTTTTATTCTGATGAGCTAACCTTTCGTGATACAGTTGTAGTGTATTTTCTGATGACAAAATGTTGACAGTAGGTGTTGACTTTGTAATAGTCTCTACATTGAGCTTGTATAAGCCACCATTCTTAATCCTTTTGCCAGTCAGTCTAACTTGTCCATCAACTTTCAGCGAGCAGTGTTCTCTTTCAGACATGAAAACACTTTTATTTAGTCTGTCTTGAGCAGCCAGTATTGAGAATAAGTTTCGCTTAATATCAGGTACATACCATACATCACAGAGTGTTACTCTTGATTCCTTGCCATTTATAATTGTTTTCAAGTCAACAGTACCTTTGCCAAATGCTTTGACAGTAGCTCCATTAGCAGTAATCACTATACGATTATCTTCAAAATGCTGAAAACTAGAAAAATAGTCGTTCCGGCAGGTGACATGATTAGTTGCACCATTGTCGACGAACCAACTCGATGTATCATAGTTTGTATGCATTGAATTTACATCTGTATTGACTTGCATGAGCATTAAGTTCAAATTTGTTGGGGTCTGTTTACTTTCAGGCTTGGCTGGTTTACGTCAGCTTTCCATTTATGACATTGCCTTACTTTGTGACCGACTTTTCCACAATATCCACATTTCTTCTTTGCTTTATTATAATTCTGTAAGGCTAGAGCTTCTGCAGGATCTTCATTTTTCAAAGAAATAGAGCGCTCATAGGCACACAGTTGTGCAGTCAGATTTTCTATTGTTCTATCTGTCTTTGACATCAATATCCAGCTTGATTTGAATGAGAAATATGATTCAGGTAGAGTATCTAGAATTTTACAGATTAATAGGATATCTGGTAATTCAGATTTATCTATCTTCATTAATTCATTTATCAAATCTGACCAAATGGTTTTTATTTTGGAGATATGAGTTGTGATGTCGTGTGACGGATCTTTAGAATAGCTGAAAAACCTCATACAAAGATCATAACTTTTGTCTACAGACGTGCCATCGAACAAACGATGTAGTTCGTCCCAAACTTCTTTAGATGAATTAAAACGCATGATTTTCTGAAGAGTTTCATCTGACATATTTGCGGTAAGCAGAAGTAATGCAGAACTATCAATTTTATTATATTTTTCAAGAGCATTGTCATATTGAGAAATTTCGTCGACATTGTTGGTAATAGGTTTCACGGGTTTTATTAGAGCACCGTTTACCGCATCCAATCCAACAGGCATACCTCTTAGTAGTAATGTCGCTTTAAATTTCCAAGTCGACCAGTTCTTCACACCCTCCAGGTGACCAATGTCAATTTTACAACTTGGTGATTGCATTATGAATATTTGTCTTCCAGGGTTGTTTTAAACTTGGTTGATGACTTCTCTAGTTACTTTCACTTGCAACCACGCTCTGCTACCATGTTAGAACTATTTTATCATTATAAAATAAGAGTCGTGGCTGTGACATGTAAAAATATAATTTGAATTAATAACAGCGGTTGCTAAGCAATACATCAGACATAAGTTTAAAAAGGTTATCAAAAATAATAAGGTTCTAGTAAGTATAACACACTCCTTAACAAATTCTAAATAAATACTCACTACAATCATCGTTCAGGGTGTTGATGGGGTTGCCACGCTTTTGTAGCGCATCAGGTATATTTGCAGATGCTCAAGTGGATGGCTTTCAAGCGATACATCGCAAAAGAATAGCGTCTCTGATGTGCCGCATACGGGGTAGCCCCAACAGCTTCCTGCAGCTTTTTTCGGGGAGAACGGATGTGGATTGCTCCTTCGTGGGGCACTGGACAAAACTTCATGTACGAGTAGTGCGATCTTGATCCAGTGTTTCTGTTGTGCATATTTAAAAATTAAAATAAAATATAACTAGTATGGATTATTATCATGTAATTATTGTAATTTATTGTCATTAATCTGAATTAAAATTGAATTACTACAACTTTTTAATGTTCGATTTGCTGTTTCTTTGTTTGGTAGGGTTGGCAGCACTATCACTATCACAGAATGACAGAGCCTGTGGACACAACAGATTATTCCAAACTAGTGATGGGCAGTGGATAAATACTTGGAGGGTAAATACTTGTTTTTACTCATTTTATCGCAAAAAAATTACACAATAATAATGATGGATGATAGGATGTATTTAATGGGTTTTGATGGTATTAATGGGATGTGTTTTTTGCGTGGTGTCGCGCCACAACATCAACTTTAAGTCGTTCGTGGTACGAATTCCAACCGACCATCTACAGACTTGCTTGAGAGAGGACTTTTGGCCGAAAGGTGTCGTATATCGACGTTTCCGAGGACGGTTACGCGATACCACGCAGCGGAACACGACGCCGTCATCATTACGTGTTTAGTGATAGTTTTAGTTTAGTTTTATAGAATATTTATTAGTTTATAGTTATTGTTTTTATATTATTTATGTATTCTTTTTATGGGCCTTAGTAGCCTGAAATAAAGGATTGTATTGTATTGTATTAATGATGGATAAATATATTTTTTATGCATTGGATGATTCTTTTATAATGTTAATGACTTGTACTGTTATTTGAACTTTCCGAAATACTATATTTTAACATTTTTTATTTCTGAGATCAATTGCCAGAGCTGTAATTGTATCAGGAGTCCCACTGTCTCTAATATAATATGCTTTTAGATTTTTTTTTTTGGAACCTGTCTTTAATGAGAGAGTACAGAATTGCCACACAAATAAATATCTACGTGAAGAAATTCTAAAATACGTTATAACACGGTGAAGAAAAGTTTGGTGTTGTTGGTGACCACGCCACGCTAGAAACACAATCAGTAAAAGATGTTGACCCTTTAAACGACGAAGCACGCACTATTAATTTGCTGACTCATGGGTCTGAAATATGATAAACAATTTTAACTACTAGCTGACCCAGCGAACTTCGTATCGCCTCAGGTTCAATAAATGTTGTAATAAACCTACCAAGTTTGACAACCTGGTACGCGGTGGTGGTCTGGTAAGCGTTTTCTAGCTGACACTCATATGTTTGGTTAACTCCTACGAAGTTATGATAACCTGCTAATTCGAAGGCATAAAGCGTTTTCTAGAAACACTCTTATGTTTAGCAAGCTCCTTCTCAGTTATAACAACCTGGTACTTCGAAGGTATAAAACGTTATCTAGCGGACACATCTGGTTATGTGAGCTCCTACCCAGTTATGGTTGTGGTATTTAAAGACAACGCGTTTACTAGCTGACACTCCTGTTTAATAAATAGCTCATACCTTACACGCTCAGAGGTGGTGTTGCGGAGACTGCCTGTTCTGTCTAGCTCATACCAAGTTATGACCACCTTTTTTTTTGGGTGGGAAATCACCTAATGACGTCTCGCGCTTTGGGAGAAGCGCGAGGCCCGTGTCAGACTTTTATTAACTACCCACCCGTGTTCCTTCAGTTGGCTATGCCAGGGCCACGGTAAATCTTTCGAACAAATCTCGCGATCCTGGCAAGAAGTTATGACCACCTGGTACTTCGAAGGCATAAAACGTTTTCTGACTGACACTGCGGTTTGATAAGCTCATACCAAGTTATGACCACCTAGTTCTTGAAGGCATAATACGTTTTCTAGCTGAGACTCGTATGTTTGGTTAGCTCCTATCAAGTTATGACAACCTGGTACTTTGAAGGTCTAAAGCGTTTTCTAGCTGACATATACCCTTGCAAGTTAGGGCCTGCTGAGTTATGATCACCTGGTACTTCAAATGCTTAAAGCGATTTCGAGCTGACATACAGAATGGGGTTTCTGACATATAAAACCTTGGGTTACGGTAATAAAGTTATAGTAAGGTTCCCAATACTTTTCTAGCAATAAATATAGCCTGAGTTACTCAGAGTGAATATAGCTTTCTAATGGTGAAAAAATTTTTGAAATCGGCACAGTAATTTTTGAATTTATTCATTACAAATTATTGTTTTAACGTGTTTTCACGTTGAGTGATAGTACCAAAGATAAAAAAAGAAATTATCTGGTTATCAGAATTTAATAAGGAAAAGAAAACAAGAAGAAGAACGTGATAAAAATACAACTAAAATAAGTAAATATTTTACGGCTCTACCATTCACTTCCAAAGAATCATTAGAGACAGAAACCAGTAATTTTATCGATGAAGATGTTATGAAATCTGATTTTAAAAAAAATAGTTAAAAAAAAAACTAATAAAACACGCTTCCAAAGAAAACTAAACTAAAAAGTAGAAAATATTATTTATTTTCTATTTTTAGGGTGTTTCGAATTTTGAGACGTATGTCAGCGTAGTTTGTGACGTATGTCAGCGTAGTTATCGAAGACAGTTTTTTGCTGTCCTGGTAAGCCTGGCAAGGATGATAGCACAAATTTATGAAATTATAGTTTTGTCATCGGTCTTTAACAGGTGTGCAAAGTTTGAATGAAAGATTTCATTTTCTGGTCGTTTAAAGTGGGTCAAAATCGCGCTATAAGGAGTCGGTTACAAACAAACATACAAACAATCATACAAGTGAAGCTAATATAAAGCGTGTAAAAACGCTTCAGGTACGTGCTTCTTATGTAATTTTCTATACAAATAAATGTAACTTTAGTGTGTTTGTAATGTCAAAATAAAAAAAAACACGCTTCCATAGAAAACCAACTAAAAAGTAGAAAATAATGGAAAAAAAATGGAAGCGTGTTTTTTTAGTTTTTTTTAACTATTATTTATTTTCTATTTTTTAGGGTGTTTCGAATTTTGAGACGTATGTCAGCGTAGTTTTCGAAGACAGTTTTTTTGCTGTCCTGGTAACCCTGGCAAGGATAATGGCATAAATTTATGAAATTATAGTATTGTCATCGGTCTTTGACAGGTGTGCAAAGTTTGAATGAAATCTGGTCGTTTAAAGTGGGTTAAAATCGCGCTATAAGGAGTCGGGTACAAACAAACATACAAACATGCAAACAAACATACAAGTGTAAAGCGTGTAAAAAGAGGCGCTTCATTAGTTTCGCACACAGGCGCTGCGAGGGGTCGGCGCGGCCCTGCCTATAATTATCCTCAATTAATACTACCACGGCTATCCAGCAGGCTTCCCAAAACAAAAAGATTTTTTCACTTCGGACCAGTAGTTTCGGAGCCTATTCAATACAAACAAACAATCAAATCTTTCCTCTATATATTATTAGTATAGAAAATTGGTTTATTTTAAAGAATAATAGTGATTTTAACGAATAATTTTGATTTCTTAGAATATTAATGATTGAAGTGATTATTTTACTGACGAACTCTATTCATGATTGAATGAAATTATTATAAATATAGGCTTTTTAACCGACTTCAAAAAAAGGAGGAGGTTATCAATTCGACTGTATGTTTTTTTATGTTTGTTACCTCATAAGTCATAATTTATGACTGGGTGAACCGATTTTGATGATTCTTTTTTATTTGAAAGCTGGTGATTTCCGAATGGTCCCATTTCAATTTGGTTCCATTTGGACTATGGGGTCCATGTGAAAACCAGAAGTCTTAAATTTGCATTACGTATTTGCGCAACAAATGAACGAATAGCGCGATTAGATTAGTGCGGAGTATCTACCACAATCTACCACAACTAAAAAGTTAAAAAATAAAAACTTTTTACAAAAAAAAAAACAACCGACTTCCTTAAGAGCCCTCTTACAAAATTTGAACGCTCGAGTTTAGGTAAAAGATGGCAATCTTATGTATGTGTGCGTAGCTATCCACACATGCACAATACAAACAGGGTAACGCGAGTGTCGAGCCGGTCTAAACAATCTTGATCCGTTAGAATTATAATGCGGTATTTAGATATTTATGAAAATACTTATTTTATTTATCCAGTCTAATAAAGATTTCTAGACTAATAAAAAAAATACAGCTATATGTTATGTAAAGTATACAATAAAAAAAAAAAAAAAAAAACAATTACATATTGGTGCCGATTCTGTTGTACACCGATTTAAACTAACAAAACTATCTCTAAAATTGCTTACTTTTAGCTATGAGAATTGTTACGCTATTCTGCAAGAAATAATCTCTTTTAAAAATTATTTTGACACGACTAAAATCAAATTTGACAAGCGCGACTCAACGTGGTATTTTTAGGGTTCCGTTGCCAAATGGCAAAAACGGAACCCTTATAGATTCGTCATGTCTGTCTGTCTGTCTGTCCGTATGTCACAGCCACTTTTCTCCGAAACTATAAGAGCATGCTGTTGAAACTTGGTAAGATGTATTCTGTGAACTGCATTAAGATTTTTACACTAAAATAGAAAAAAAAACAATAAATTTTTGGGTTGGAAATTTTTTTTTTTGAGTTTCAGTTCTAAGTATGGGGATACTTAGAACTGAAACTCAAAAAAAAAATTTTCATCAAACCCATACGTGTGGGGTAAAATGGTATTGAGGTTTCTAATATTTTTTTTTTCTAAACTGAATAGTTTGCGCGAGAAACACTTCCAAAGTGGTGAAATGTGTGTCCTCCCCCCCGTAACTTCTAAAATAAGAGAATGATAAAACTAAAAAAATATATGTTGTACATTACCATGTAAACTTCCACCAAAAATTGGTTTGAACGAGATCTAGTAAGTATTCTTTTTAATACGTCATAAATCGTAAACCGCAATTTACCTTTCATTCAATCAACTCAAATATAAAAATTAAAAAAAAAAACATTTAATTTCATAAACATAAACCTTATGCATAAACCGAGAATACATACAGGTTTGTACGGAAACCTCGGTGCGCGAGTCCGCCTCGCACTTGGCCAGTTTTTTTTCTTTTGGCTTCGCAACTTACTACTTCTTGTGCGCTACGCAATGAACTTGCCGAGATACGAAGGCGCGCGCAAGGGGGCATCCTGGACGTGTTTTATATGGAATTTTTCATTTTTTTTTGAAAAATAAAAAAAAATATTACCCACGTGTTGAGATTTATATGTGTGGGGTTTTATAAAGGGGGTCGAAAATTTCATTATTTTTGCGATAGGACACGCCATTTTCGAGATATAAGCAAAAGAAAAAAAAAATACAGTACTGTTTTTGCACGTGAGGCGAGGCGTTGCCGTTGGTGTGAATTTTTGTTCATGACCACTAGTTTTACTCCACACCTTTTTAATCGCGATTAAAAATAGTCAGATTTAGTTAAAATAAATTATTTTAGTCAAAATTTTTCTACAATCTATTAAAATAATGCTTTACTTGATAATTAACGAAACTCTTATTCAAAAAAAAAAAAAAAGTGAAAAGTAGCAAAATGTTGTAGTCGTAGTATATTTTTGCCTTCACGATACGAGTACCCGTAAACTGAGACGCGGGAAAAATTGACATAGGTCCTTCCCCGTTGGGCGCTTGCGCCGTACTAAACGCTGCCCGCTTGTGCATCGTAATTTATTCTAATTTAGAGTGATTTCAAAAACGATATTATGTCTAATTAAATAAACAGATTTAAATAAAACTTGAGAATTCGATTTGTTATAGAGCATACTTTATATTGACATAAATTTTTTAATGTAATTATGCTTTATTCAAACCAAAAAAACGCGATAAACTTGCGAATAAATCGTAAAAATTGCCATAAGACTTTATTTTTTTTACTAATTAATGTTATTAAAAATCAATATTCTTGTACTAAATGTAACAACTAGATTATATGTCTGTTGTTTTGTGTATTTTTTTTACTCAAATTTCTACATATTAATGATAGAAATAGGAGTCTGAAATTGACCCTGCGCTGATTTTTACGAAAACTAGTTGTGGGAGATTAATTACTACAAAGTAAACAAATAAGTTTTTGTAAATGTTCTACTAAAAGTGACAAAACAAAAGATTGATCTATTTTTTACATGTATTCGTCAATGCCAGAGTATTTATAATGATGAGATTAGAGGTAAATAAGGCGACTAAAATCTTAGATATTCGCGCAAAAATGTAAAATGGCTCTTAAAAAAAAACACTACAAGCTCAAAATTAACTTTAATTTCGAAAGTCGGTGTCTTAAGGATCTGTATTTAAGGTTTTTGCCACCGACTTCCGAAATTAAAGTTATTTTGACTTTGTAGTGTTTTTTTTTTAAGGAAGTCGGTTGTTTTTTTTGTAAAAAGTTTTTAACTGTTAAAGTACGATACACAACTTCTTTTTATTTAATTTTAATTAATTACAATTCATTTCTTTGTAAAATGACAAAATTTTCATGAATGAAACTTTAGATAGTATTTATCCGCTGTCTTGGATTATTGGCTGTATTGGTTATATACTCAGTGGAACAGATGTTTATCGAGTTTGTATCCATTTTGTGTATTTATCCGGATAAAATCCCAACACTATTCCAAACCAATTGTTGCCGAAATGACGAATGTGATGTCGAAATCAGCTGAAATGTCAAAGATGAAAGAGTGGTTATCAGAAATGTCATATGTTTAATATTTTTTGTAGGAAATACATTTGGTACAATTGATTGTTAACTCCGTAATTATTGTACTCACGAAGTATTATTCATTCCTTTAAAATAATGCTTTAAGTATGTAATTTTTACATAAAAAGGTTATTATTGAAATATTATGTAAAAAAAACCTAATTATTTATAAAATGATGGTGAGTGGAATTTATTAAAGTACTAAATTATTGACCAACAGTTGTAACAGTCCTATTTAGTAACACTTAGTATTACTTACTGCCCAGTGTTACTTGGCATATATTCTAATTGAGTGTTTATTTGCAGGCTGATCATGAGATAGATGAGGCCTTAGCCTCATTAGATGTACTTATGTCTGAGTTCTTTGCACCGGCTACAAGTAACTTCAGAAAAAGAGAGATAGAGAGTATGCTTGAGAATTTCTCTAATCGAAGTGATTCTTGGAAACATTGTTTGTTGTTCCTTCAAAAATCACAAAACCAGTATGTTTTGATGTTCACATTGACCACATTAGAGGTAATGTTAAGTTTAAATTTGTCACTCATATTTATTAAACAATAATAAATTGTTGCAGAAACAAAAGTATCCTCATTGTCGAATTAAGTATATAAATTATTAAGCTTCCTCAAAATTGTTAGGTACTAATATCAACAGCTTTGGTGGAGTTCAGTATTACGGAATACCATTTATTTTTAATAAATATTGATGTAGGAAATATAACCGTATAATCTGTAAATATTTTGTAGAATATTATCAACCGGCAGTGGATCAGTCTGTCAGACAATGACAAAACCGAAGTAAGATTGACATTATGGAATGAATTGTTAGCCAAACATGAAGTTATGGTGTATTTTATCAGAAACAAGCTTGCAGCATTAATGGTGTCAATCGCCCGCTATGACTGGCCACATGTGTATGATGACTTCTTCAGTAATATCGTTGAGGTAACTTATCTTACACATATATAAATAGTTTTTTTTTTAAAATGTAAATGTAGATCTATTGGTATCTAAAACTATAAATAAATTAAGAAGAAAACTTCTATTTTCAGCTTAAATAAAATCTTTAAAGAAAGAGTAAGAACAAGGATAAATTAAATCGTAATTAAAATGTAATTCCATATCCTATTGAATGATAGCAATGCCATAGTGAACTCTGATCTCATAATTTCCAAAGAAATTAAATCTGCATGAAAGGAGTAAAAAACGCTTTATTCGGGATGTATAATTTTGTAATGAAATTATTTTTATATCATATCTCAATCACCTGCCAAAAGAACAAGATCAATTGCACACAAAATATACACAGATGAGATTTTCTTTTTTCTTAACTAGCCAGTGCGTGCAGTTTCACCTGCATGGATGTCAGATATTATCCCATGGGAATGTACAACGGGGACGAAAAGTAGCCATATCTAGTCATACCTAGTACTCATTATAACATCAGCTATCTGCCAGTGAATGTACTGTCAAAATTGGACTAGCCGTTTTGAGGATTACTGAAAACAAATACAGACAGATGAGATTATTGTTATAAGTAATATACATTTTCACATGCATTTAGTAAAAAGCTGTTATTTTGACATTACAAACAGACACTTCAATTTTATTTATTTTTAAATATGGTTACTCTCTAAATCTTATCTGTAAACAGCACTGTGGACTCCATTATTGCTTAATCTATGATTTTTTTCTGTTTGTATGTAATAAAGCATGATGTAGCTGTTTGTTGTTACTATTTAATAAATACAGTTTTTTGTTTTGTTTTACAGTTGATCAGAAGTGATGGGTCTCGTTGTCTATTGGGCCTGGTCCTGGCGCAGGCCGCGAGTGAAGAGCTTGGGGCGGCGCGTGACACTGGTGTGCTGCTGCCATCCTCGCGTAGGAATCAGCTTGAACGTCTCATGCTCAAAGGGATGCCACAGCTGTTAAGTGCTCTTAGTGGTAAGATTACCAATTCAGATCTAAGAGTAATCTTGCTATGAGTAATGTTTTTAAGATCACTTTCTTTATATTTTTCTTTTTGCTGCACTGATTGTAAGTGCCTGTGTCTCCAACTGTTTTCTCTCACTTAGTATCTCTTCCAAAATTTGCATTATTACTTTTTCAGATATTTTGGAAAAGAACGCTCAGAAGGAAGGACAGTCCAATCCGCCGCCCTCACCAACAAATGGTGTCCCACAAACATCTGCACTGCCAGACCTTTTGGCAAATGCACATGATGTCAGTAATACGGATAAGTAAGTCAAAAAGTGAATTTTAATAAATACACTCTATTATTTTATTTTTAAGGGACACATAGACAGGGGATCTGCCGATCTATTCGTTGTTCTTCATTCAGCTTCATGTATCAACTGTGAAAATGATATATATTACAGTGGAGTCCGGTTATAACGACGGTGAAGGGACCGGTGATATTACGTCGTACTAACCGGAAGTCGTACTAAAGGAATTTACAATTTTAGATTTTTATTCAAATCACTTTCATATGTATATGTTACCAGAAATGTATGAAATCTAGGAATTGTATACATTTCCTAGGAAATTTATACAATTCCGAAGCTATTTAGGAAATGTATAAACTGTTGTTTTAAAAATTATTTAATACTTACTTATCCTGGGAAATGTATACATTTCCTAGGAATTGTATATAATTCCAATATCGTATTAGGAAATGTATAAAAAGCGCCATAGTAAATTGTTTTCGAATCTTTTTCCAAGCTAGGCGACGGAGCCCCGCTACGCGGGACTCCTACTTCTGCGTGGTTTATAAAAAAATAACCACGAAGGGGATGGCGGGGTCTATTTGCTCGCTTCGCTCGCTCAAACGACCCCGCCATCCCCTTCTAACCTAACCTATCCGAGTCGGGGTGCCTTAAAGTCCCGATTGCATCCAGTTTCTCCTAATATAACTACCGTTACACACCCAATGTCGATGACAAATGATGTTATGGCATATGATATTAGGGCAAATAAAGTTCGGGCAAACGGCGGTATACCGTTTTACATTTCCGATTGCAATTTAGGAAATGTATAGATTTACTAGGAAATGTGTCTAATATAATTTATTTCACACATTTCCGGGCGAATTTAAGAATTACATACATTTCCTAGGAATTGTATACAATGACGGATTACATACATTTCTGTTAACATATACATACATACATAATGTATTTAATCACATTTACGTGACCAAGACAAAAAAAAATTGAATCAAAATATTTATTTATTTCACATAATGTACATATAATATACTAGCTTCTTCCCGCGGCTTCGCCCGCGTGGATGTCGAAAAATTCACCATTTCAACCCTCAATTTCACCCTCTTAGGAACGGAATTTCAAAAAACCCTTTCTTAGTGGATACCTACTCCTCACAAAGAACACACCCTCCAAAATTCATGTCTCTAGGACCAGTGGTTTAGGCTGTACGTTGATATATCAGTCAGTCAGTCAGTCGCTCAGGATTTTGAATTTTATATATATAGATAATAATAATGACACTTTTTTTCTTCAACAGAGAAATTCTTTCGTTTTATAGTAGCCATTCTTGTACGCGAAATCACGCGTCACCCGCAAATTAACGCCGTAAACTAAACAGTCGCATTCAAATGAGCGACGTGCAGGCAAGGGTGAAGCTCGGGGCGGAGAAAGCTTCTTACCTACGATTTATTTGTAAACACGTCAACGCTCGTCGTCGTTGTAACCGGACAATTTTGTGTGAAATTCCGTCGTTAAAAGCGGTCGGTTGCTGTAAGCGGAGTCGTAATAAACGGATGTACTTTCATAGTGGCTCATATTAAAACCAAACACGCGCCTATACTTACGTCGCTATAAACGGTTGGTCGTTATATGCGAAGTCGTACTAAACGGACTATACTGTACTATATCTTAAAATATACCTTTTGCCACCGGCTTCGCATGCGTATTATACATAAACCTCCCTTTTGAATCACTCTGCCTATTAAAGAAAATCGCATTGAAATCCGTTGCGTGGTTTAAAAGATCTAAGCGTACAAAACCGAGCGACTTCGTTTTATACTATGTAAAAAATATTTTGCATTTTACGCTACATACATTGCAGTTTGAACTTTATGCCACTGATGCAAAGGTCAAAAATATGCATATAATTAGTACCTATTATCAATATTGGCGTTACTTGTTCCAGGGCCCTGAATATGGAGATAGTGGTAAAGTGTCTTACGACTCTGCAACATCTATTCTCGTGGTTGCCATTATCTTCTCACGTGCCGCCATCATTAGTCACCACAGTGTTCTACTGGGGCAGTATAGCAACACAATCACAGGTTTGTCATGTTCTGCTAAAAGTATATTAGCTTTTCCTAAATTATTTTAAAATAAGAAAATTAAATTAGGCATAACTCTGCAGTCTCGTGTAATGCAGATCCACTTTAAGGGCGAAGCATTTAGATAGCCTGTAAAATTCAATACAACTCATGCATGCAAAATCAGCCTATAATGTTCACATTGCTGGGACACAGGCCATCGCTCAGTGACTGGCAGTGGGCCACAATGAACTAGACGGGCCCAGTGCGGTTTGGTAAATGTCACATGTCTTCGAAGTTTTAGTTCTAGGACATGCCTTAGTTTCTTCACGATGTTTTCCTTTACCGTTTTGAGAGCAGTGGTGATGAAAATATATAGGCAAAGTAAAGTGCCCGCCTGGGTTCGAATTCGAACCCGCGATTTCCAACTCGTAAGTCGCGGCTGTTGTCACTGGGTCACGTACTCTCTACTGCTCTCAATACAACTCTCTAAGATCAAATTAGGTACCCTATTGAATGACTATTTCATGAAATTCTAATTTAAAGAGTTGTATTGCTGATTGTGTATAAACATATTTATTATGGCCGCGAAACATATTCAAACTAACGTACAAACTGACATGCAAATTGCAAAAACAGGTAAAAAAAAAAGAATTTTGCGAGCTTGTGGCGCTTTGGCGTCAAGATAGCACTCAGAGATAGGGCGAGGCCACAACACTGCGTTGCGGCGTCGCATCGTAACAATCTACGATGCCGCACAACGCATTGTGGAAATTTCCGATGCGCTGACGCAACGTACAAATCTGCAGTGCGACGACGCGCTACCTCTTAGTTAGTGTCAACATTGAATGAGGTGCGCACGTTTCATGATGGCGGATTACGATATCGATTACCTGATATTCTTAGTTCAGGAACGTCCCGTCCTTTGGGACAAAAGTAGGACCCGTGTAGTGCGGTCCATGTCTCACTAGAAACTGAACTGACGGTTAGCGTATTGTCGTACGATGTCGTATGCGATGAAATTTTTGCGTTGCGTCATCGAATTGTATTGCTGTGCGACGTCGTTTTTGCGATACGACGCCGCAACGCAGTGTTGTGGCGTCGCCCATAGGTAAATAAGTTTGGCGGGGTGTGTGCGCAGAGCGTGGAGGCGGCGCTGTGCGGGCTGGGCGGCGTGTGCGAGCTGCTGTACCGGCGGTACGCGCCGCCGTCGTCGGCCGCCACGGCGCTGCGCCTGCAGCACTGCGCGCTGCGCCTGCTGCGCCATCTCACGCACACGCAGCACGCCATCATGCACGCTCACCACGAGTCAGTATTTACACACTCATTCTTCTTTTGTCTACATTGTCTTGCCGGGAAAGGCCACATCTTTCTCCTTTCAAACCTCTCTATTTTGTGAGATCTCTTGCCTTGTTGGCCTAGCAAACATCCGATCTAATCGTCACATCACCTTTGCCGCGGTCTATCTCAATGATGATGACAGTGAGTGATGATCTCTGCCCATGTTGAATACTCATTACGGAATCTCATTACGGCTTGCCACAATGTACCTTTAACTTAAGTTTAACGAGATCATTAGAGACCGGCACAACAAATATAGTAAAAGAGAGGCATGTTTAAAAGCTTTCCCACCGTTTTGTTACTGATCTTCAGATATGTGATCACGCCGTGCTTCTTATTGGAAAATACGTATTTAGTTGAGAGTATGGTGATGTGTGTTAATAGTTTTGTCCTCTACAGTATCTCTATATATTTAGAGTACTCACATGACTCTTGAAACATTACCCATAAGAGTGACGTGAATTTACACGCTCAGCTGTATGTCTGATACATTTTGTCATTTAGAAGCGCAAGTAGTAAATTACTAGAACGAGAATTCATTCCCACGTAAAAGGACTTTTGATTCAAATAAAGTGAGACCGAATGCTTGCGAGCATAATCCTTGATTTAGTGAATAACATTTCTGAGTGACAGAAAGAGATAGAGATACATACAGAAAAATGCTGATCTCTGTGTGAGTAACAGAATTGTCTCAAGCCAAGGTCGTACTGTTGTGTTTCAAAAGTATTTTTAAACCCTACATCGACGATATAGGTCTGATCTGTGTCACTAATCAACGAATATAAATCCTCATTAGTGATAATTGAACATTGTGTCCATTTCAGTTACCTTAACAAGTTAGCAGAGTTCCTAAAACTGTTTGTGTCATTGCATTTCAAGAGGTTGGAGGCAGAGCCAGAGTTTGATGCCATTGAATTTTTGTCATATCTATTCCAATATACATTCCAGGTATGTTTTATTGTCAAAAGTTATGAAAATGTTCAGTAATTTTATGTTGATCTAATCAAATAATGTTTTCAGGTGCCCACGTGTGCTATTTTTGTAAACTGTTTAGATATATGGATACAATTTATCGATATTTTGAAGCCAGAAGACACACCGAAGTACGTAAATATTAACGTTTTACTTTGACAATTAGTAGTCATATCAATATTTATTTGTAACACGGTGTTGTCTTATTTCAGATATTGGGAAGCGTTACAGGCTCTCGTGAATGGAGTGTTGAATAAAATACAGTTCCAACACAATAAAGCGCAATTACAACACCTTGACAACGACATTCGAGATGATGACGTGAGTGGATATGCATATTATCTAATAGATTGGTGATTACAGGCACGATCTAACATAAATTATAACGCGCCATTTAATACTTGCCAGATATATTGCATCAAAGTTGTCACCTAGTTTTTTCAAAATACGATTGACGTGTAAAAGCTTGTACTACCCTACTAACAGAAATAAAATTATTTATAAGGATCTTAATAATATCTTGATTGAATCATTACATTACATAAACTTAATACTTTTGAATGTATTTCAGGGCCAGACTGAGTGGCACACATTCCTGAAACATTGTATCGAATGTATAGCACGCGTCGCGGAGCTAGCGCCGCTTGACGTGTTCACTGCAGTGGTGAGTAGACCAAATATGTAGCGCATATGCGAGCAAAAAAAAATGCTAATAGGTCGGGGAAAAAGTTTTTTGTATTTTATATAAAGTTATACTAAATGTCTTTGGCCGTAGTGTTTTTACCTGTCTGGTTTTGATACTACAAAATAGTTGCCGTTAAAAAAAAGTAAAATAAAGAGTAAAAACAATTTCCCCTGATTTTCCAATAGCCTTTTCCGCCATAATCTTAAAAGAGAATAATTAAACAGAAAAAAATGGGTGTCAGTATGTGCAAGTTGGTTCACGCGTTTTCAGTCAGGGAATGTTAATGTCAAAGATCCAGCTCGTCACCCTGTTTCGGATAAAGTTGATGCCACTTTTTTTTTAAGTGGATCAGTAGTAATAGTAATATTAGTAGTTACGACATAGCTGAAGAGTTACTGGTTAACCACAAACATTTTTGAAGCATTTGAAAGTCTTGGGACAATTAAAAAAAAAAAAACATATTTGGGTGCCGCACGAGCTCACCCAAAGAAACCTCATGAGTCGTGTACTCATTTGTGATTCACTTTTGAAAAGTAATGAAACCAAACCATTTTTGAAAAAACTGATCACTGGTGTTGAAATGTAGATCACCTACGACAAGAAAGTGCGCAATAGGTCATGGTCAAAGGGCATTCAAGCTCCACAGACAATAGCGAAACCTGGATTAACTCACAATAAGGTGATAATTTGTGTATGGTAGATTGCAAGGGCATCGTTTAATATGAGCTTTCACTGCCGGGCAAAACCATCAATTCGAATCTCTTCTGCTAAAAGCTGATGAGACTCAAGCAAGAAATTAAAAAAAAGTTTGCGTCTCGGGACGCCCGACAGAAGTGATAACTTAAACTAATCTAAGTTGAACTATTTAATATTGAAGCGGTGATACTTTTAGGTTATAGTATAGTAGCTCACTGTCACCAGAATATGTCCATCGCACACTAAACACTGAGTAGAGAAAGGGGGAAGCGTCTGTCCGAAAAACGGCTAGCGCTGTGGGTTAGAGAGAGAAAGGAGGAGCCTGTCTACCGCTGCCGTATGCGTGAGAGACAGGGAAGCCAGACAGACTGGCGCCGTAACGCGTTACGGTGTGTCAGTTCCGACGCATGACTGGAGTTTACTCCTTACGAACGATTATAAAATATATAGATTAGTATACATAACGTAACGTAAAAAGTTTGATTTTACTCTCCATAAATTTTCATACCCCGGGCTTATATATAAAAATCGAATCTTAAGGAGTAAACTCCATAAAACTAAATTGTCACCCATCCGAAGGCTTACCTCGAGAAGTGTAGCTTAACCTAGCGAACTATGCCTACGAGCGACACAAGGGGCCATCCATAAATTACGTCACACGTTAAGGGGGAGGGAGTGGGTCGACGAAGTGTGACATTGTGTGACAAGGGGGTAGGAGGGGTCCTAAATTTCGTGACGTCACATTTCAAAATCTACTTTAATCTAAGTGTTAAGTAAAACACGAACTTTGAACTATTAACGAAAAACTCAAAAACATTTGCAACTCTATCTGTAAAGATATAAGGTACAAATTGTATTGTCGGCTACTCGCTCTACAACTGTTACGCACCGACCGCCTAATTGCCCTTTGATAAATTCCGTTAAATGCATCGTGCCTAGCGGTGATATTTTTTCTATTTCATTTGACAATTGAATGTCGCGGATGAAACGTCATCGTTTTCTTAGTTCTGCTATTTTGAGATAACATTATTGTGATACCTACTTAAAAAACAAGTTTAAAATGAATAAAAAGAGTGATTTAGGTCATCTTTATCGTAAACTATATGAAGCATACAGTGCAGCTTATGCTGTCGTCTATATTTTGCATCATACAAGGCCATTAATTAACACAAGCAATTACAGAAGAAAAAACAAGAAGATTTTCCCATCGCGAAGATTCGTCCTCATAGTATTGCTGCTAATGCTGCTATACGTGCCAGAGAAATTCTTTGTTTAGATGATGACAATGATGCTGTATGGTTCGATAAAAAAGATGTTGAAACAACGAATGTTCCTGACATTAACAATCCAGACGAGGACGAAGTGGGTAGCCACTTCGTTCGTATGCCAGTTATAAATAACTAGCTTCTGCCCGCGACTTCGTCCGCGTCAAATTTTTGCTCCCCTGACTCACTTTTTTCCCGTCGCATCGATTTGCCTGCTAGTGTTGCTGCTTGCTCCTTTTGAGTTATAGTGAGTTAACCATAAAAGATAGACATATGCTCTCGCGGACTTTTTTTTAGAACTTTTTTAAAGGAACAATTCCGTCATACATGATTTTTGCGTTACTTTAACCGTTAACGCAGCGCACGCAACGGAAACTCTCAAAAGGAATAAATTTTCCCCGTTTTTGCAACATTTTTCATTACTGCTCCGTTCCTTTTCGTTGTAGCGCGATGTTATATAGCCTATAGCCTTTCTCGATAAATAGGCTACCCAACACAAAAAGAATTTTTCAATTCGGACCAGTAGTTCCTGAGATTAGCGCGTTCAATCAAACAAACAAACAAACAAACTCTTCAGCTTTATAATATTAGTATAGATTTAAAAGAGCCCACTCCTTTTAAAGTCTATGTGATGATTAAGTTTGATCTTTAATTAATAGATATAATTAATAGCTTATTGTTTTGTTAATTTCTTGCAATGTTTGATTTGATGTTAATTTTATAAAAAAAAAATATTTAAATTGAAATAAAACTAATTTCGGAACTGCTGTTTTAATTCAATAATTATTTCTAGAACTTAAATTGTAAAATATGTGACGTCACACTAGGGTGGGGGGGGGGGTCTCACAAATGTGACCAGCTGTGACAAGGACGGGGGAGGGGGTCAAAAATCATGAAATTCGTGTGACGTAATTTATGGATGGTAATATTTTAATTTTTTTTACTATTTATTATGTAGAAAAAACCCGTATACACTCAACAAAAATAATCGTCGCGACACCACACTGTTCAATGCGAAATAGAAAGACGAAACGAAAATAACTGGCTTGCTTTCTATGAGAGAGAGAGACAGAGAGACAGACAGAGAAACACGCGCACGCCGCACGGCTTACAATTATAGCAAAAAGTGTCGTTACAACTTTTGGTCTTAATTTTTTCCCCCTTTCGCAACGCGCGATAAGGAACTTCGTTCCAAGAAATTGTCACCCATCCAAAGGCTGATCTTCGGAAGTATATCTTAACCTAGCAAACCTGCGACAAAAGGCAAAACAAAAACTAAATGGTCACCCATCCAAAGGCTGACCTTGAGCAGTGCAGCTTAACCTAGCGAACCTGCGACACAAGGCAAAACAAAAAGTTAATTGTCACCCATCCGAAGGCTTATCTTCGAAAGTGTAGCTTAACCGAGCAAACCAACTACGAAGCACAAAAAAAGCTAGACAGACTGGCGCCGTTCTGCGTTACGTCACAAAGCGGTTTACCCTCCCATATAGAAGTTATCACTTCAAAAATGGCCGGACTCAATCAACAGAAACGATATTTCTTTCATAATGATAACGCCAAACCACAAATATTTAGCCAGTCGGAAAAAGTTGAGAGAGCTTGGTCGGAAAGTGTTAAAGCATCCACTGTGTAGTCCTGACCTTGCACCCTCAGATTTCTACCTGTTTTGATCTGACTGCCAAAACTACTTGTCGCAATTTTTTGATCAGAAAGCCCAAAATTTTTACAGCTATAGGATTTTACACTATCTTTAAAAGGGCGCGGAGTTATCGAATAACATTTTGCACAAAACCGCCGAAGCCGTTTTTTGCACAAATCTATCATAATCATAACCGCAATGTACCTAAAAATACAAAAGTTTTACCCGCGAGCAAATTCTTTTGTACTCGCGCTCCCACATAAATGTGCACGATGAAAGGAGTGCAATTTGTTTTTGTAACTGGGATAGTAGTGGGAAATACGAATAAAAAGGAGATATGGGGTAGCTGGAACTATAAACGAGGGTCCTATACGTGTATTTGCAGCTGGAGCGCTGGCAGTGCCTGGCGGGCGTGCACGCGCGCGCTGCCACGCGGGGCGGCGAGGGCGAGCGGTTACTGGCCGCGCTACTCGACCTCGCCACGCTAACCCGCGTGCTGGGACGTCTCGCCCCTGCTTTACTTGCCGGTACACATCACTCTTTTATACAATATGTTTAAATAATTGATAGCGTTTTATTTTACATCATATATTATTATACTGTTGTTCAGAGGCGGAGAGCAGTAGGCGCGCGACGGGCTGGGCGTTGGGTGCGACGTTAGTGGAGCGCATGGCGGGTGCGCTGGCTGGCGCCGCGCTCACCCGGCCGCACCGCGCCGCGCCGCTCGCGCACCTCGCGCACGCGCACGTGCAGGTGTAAGTACACTTAACCCAAGTGAGCTGTCAGTAGCACCAATCAGTAGCATCAGAACTATTCCTCACTTAGACTCAGTTTACATGCGTACGATTTTATAGAATAGACCGGCTCGCGACGGGTTGAGCACTGGGCGCGATGCTAGCTGACCGCTGGTAGTTACTTGTCGGTTGTCACGTGCAGTATATCTTACAGGCACGCAGAGATGTTCGCGTGCATGGGTGCCTGGTGTTGCTACGCGAACGAGTGCGGTGTCCCAGTTCAAACGATGGAGGGACTGTTCTCTTCTGCGGTACCCTTCTTACTTCCACACGAAATACCG
This sequence comes from Aporophyla lueneburgensis, assembly GCA_932294355.1. Classification (NCBI taxonomy): domain Eukaryota; kingdom Metazoa; phylum Arthropoda; class Insecta; order Lepidoptera; family Noctuidae; genus Aporophyla; species Aporophyla lueneburgensis. The sequence goes on from OW028744.1 coordinate 11,792,022, forward strand.
GTCAGTTTCACCCTTTGCTCATTTGAATCTTCATTTAGGTTTGGGTGAATGGTTTTTTAACGTGACTTTTTTTCTAGGAACCGCCTTTATTGTGCCATGCCGCAGCGCATCTTCTCTTGAGCCTCGCAAAAAGCGTGAAATTTAACTGCGATCCCGTAGTGCTTTCCGGGGACCTGTATGAACATGCTCAAAGATCTCTGCAGTACCTCCCGTCTAAGGTAGGATTATTTTGCAAAATATCTTCTTTAATCTTGCTGGAGTTCCTCCTAACCGCTTTGAAAATGAACTATTTGATAAAAATACGAACGCAAATTTAATGGGTAGAAGTAAAGTAACTGTGCCGTTCAAAGCATTCGATTGGGGCATCAGTTGTCATCGCTGGTCAAGTAGCAGCATAATGCTGTTGCAGTTGAAGTCGTCTGTCCGATTGCGATAAAGCCGTCCTTTTTATTTGTTGTGCAATAATAATGACATTCTATCATCTATCATATATCTAAAAACTGTCGCTTATAGTTACTATACATTTATATGTTTCCAATCCGAATGGTATCCGGCTCGAAGGACCATATGTTAAGGTGATAAGGTCGAGGTTTGCTTGATGGTGTTTTGAATGAAACAACGTGTGGTATAGACAAAGATCTATTGGACACTGTTTATGAAGCAACGACGGAGTAACTTGAACATACAAATTCATAGTTAATAGTTAGCTTTAAGCGACAGTTTTTAACCGAACAACCATTATTACCAAGAGGTTACATATTACCCATTAACTGTGTTGTGAAGGATAGTTACGCCTTCGCTCCATGTAAAATACTGGTGTGCAGCTGCATTCGGTTAGATTGGATGCCGACGCAAATCATACTTAGTTGGGAAAAAGGCTACCATACCGTCAACTATGGCATCATCTGTATCATTAATAATTACTTCCCATGAACAACTTTGTTTATGAGTGAAATATGATAATACATGAAATGTCTTTCAATTACTAAAAAATCTTGTACAAAAACTGGAGTTTTCCTTTAGTGAGATAGATTTAAGGACGATATTCATGGCTAAAGTTGCTCATAGAAAGTAAAGATGCCACAGTTGATCGTAGAGATGATGTATAAGGCGTATTGTATGTGTCAGACGGCAGCGGTGGTGCGCGAGGCGCTGGTGTCGTTGGCGCTGCGTGGCGCGGGCAGTGCGGGGGGCGCGGGCGCAGGGGGTGCGGCGCGCGCGCTGCTGGCGGCGTGGGGCGGAGCGCTGGGCGCGGCGGGCCCGGCGCACGCACTGCCGCCGCTCACGGCGCTACTGCACGCCTTCTCCGACGCGCCTACGCAGGCCAAGAAGGTATGTGCTTGCGTTCACTGTTGAATCGCGTTAGACTTGCATTGTTATTATAAATCAATTTATTTTTTTGACGTAGTCTAAATTAACTCACTTTCCCCAGGCGATAGCGGAAGGTATTCAGAGCTCGGCAGAGACTGCGTTACGAATGCTATGTGAGCCTTCTTTCGCGTCAGCTGAAGCGGAGATCACAGACTTCTTCCTCGCACTGTTCACTGCGCTGCTGCCACAACTTGGCAACTTTGCCTACAACGCCATCGACGTGTTCTTGGAGGTTGCGCAGAGGTGCGTATTTCCTCTTCTACATATATATGAAAGTTAACCAATGGGATCTCATATATTTCTGACATATGAGCGGCTCTAACACCGTTACAGAATAAAGCGGCTCGAAACATTATACCGTCAGGTTGTTATGCAGCCAAGGGGATGTCGGGTATTTTTGATCCCGACAAAGTATCACATTCTTCTGAAATGAACTTCATTTTTTTCGAACAACAAAATTACATAAGACAGCAAAACGTAAAGCGCCCGCCTTTCACCACCTCCTAGTGCTTTAGCTCGGAAGAAGTGGCGCAACAAACTCCCCAGGAGCAGTTTATGCACGGTTTTTTGAAGGCGATGTGGCATCCTATATTTTGGCGTTGTGTGTCTCGTCCACGGAGCAAATACAAAGAGGAGTCGGCCTAAACAACTGCACCGTGATTTTCAACTTGGTCCTGACGTCATCAAGTAGGCGTGGCCTTAGTCAGTGTATTGTTGGTGTTCGTCCTGTGCACAACTAAGTAAAAGTTCAGTATATTCGCGCTAGACAAAAATAAGAATGAAGTGTTGTGTTCTATCTTGTAAAAACTACTCGGATAGACGTTCTGATGCTATGAATGGTATCACATTTCATTTGTAAGTAATTTTAAACGTAATTTATAAACATTCTTCTAGAAAAATGTCATAACTTCGGTGTTTCCAAATATAATTCTACCCGACATTAGATGGCGACACTTTGTGACATGGGTACTAAAATTATTTAGGCACGTAAAGCTCAGTATTAATATATTTTAATAATTACATGTACTGAAATTTATTCAAAATTAATTCCCAAAAACCTTTCAATCGCCTAAATATTGTTTTTGTAGTTTTTATCGTGGTTTTTATATCATTATGTCAACAGGCCGCCATCTATCGTCAACCATGAACAACAAACATAAATATAAAAAAACAGGGTCGTAATCGGATTCTAATTATTTTACCAAATGTGCCGCGACTGTCTCATAAATGGAAAGTGAAAAGTGATTTTTATTTCATACGAGTTTGTCATTGTGAGAAATCGACATTTTGAGAAATTGACATTATGCGGATTGGATATTCTAAGAAGTTGACATTCTGAGAAGTGAACATTTTGCGTCTGGTTGAAATTTTAAGACTTTGGCAGTATGCGATGATACGGTCGTGTTAGGTCCAGTAGCAACATTATAATAAGCGTGTTCTCGAATAGGTGGGTCTCTCCACTGCTTTGCCACTGGATATGTTTAAATATTGCACTGTGAGCAGCGGACAGTGCTTCCCGCTCTAATGTTTTTAACCGCTATATTTCGTGTGTTCTTTTTGCTTTTTTTGTTTTATTGTTGCTGTCAATTAGTTGTATATAAAATGTGTTTTTTTTATTTGTGTGTGAAATATAGATGTTTTGAAAAATAAATGTTTATGTTTAATGCTTGTCATTTAAAAATAAGAGACACACTGATTATCTTCTTTCGTCATGCATCAAAAATATTTTTATTCTAAAATTATTGTTTTTCGTAAAAAAAATACGTATTAAGATGAGTAAAAAACAAAGTACTCCCTGGTACGCAAATTCTGAGTACGACCCTGTTGCCTCCTGCACGTAGTGACATCTAGTATGAGATAGATAAATAACTACAAAAGCAAAATTGACGGTACGAGCACCTAGTTTTGCTATTAACCGGTAGATGGAAAATAAAGAAGTGGGCGGGATCTAACACCCCGCAAAATGTCACGCGTTGTTTCTTAGGAAAATCTAATTACAACATCTCCTCTTTGTATTTGCTCCGTGGTCTCGTCAGAGAGTTGTGGCGATATTTGTGCCGCTACTTGTAGATATATACCTTCCACTGATGACCGCATATAATTACCTTCTTCTTTGGAATAAATATAGAGAATCACGAAATCAGAAGGCTAATTCGTACATTCAAATTAGGTCGCAGTGTCATTTCGGCGACAACCTTTTTTTTTCTTCAAAATTTATGGAGTTCCTCGCGTTTTTGACAGATTGACACTGAGATCTGACTGTGAACATTCTTAATCATACGAGAATTACCCCTCAGATATTGTTTCAAAACTGTCCAAAGTAATATATTTATGGACGTGACTGTACAAGAATGTATCGTTGTGTGCAGGGGCGGCGGTGAGAGCGGCTTGGAGCGGCTGGTGGAGTGCGTGCGGCTGGGCGTGGAGGCGGGCGGCGGCGGCATGCTGGTGCGCGCCGTGCTGGCGCTGCTGACGCGCCACGTGCTGCCGCGCGCCTCGGCCGACGCGCCCGACCTGGCGCGCGCCGCCTACCGGCTCCTGGCCAGGTAAGCACAGCACCCTGCGCGTGCAGGCGGCGGCATGCTGGTGCGCGCCGTGCTGGCGCTGCTGACGCGCCACGTGCTGCCGCGCGCCTCGGCCGACGCGCCCGACCTGGCGCGCGCCGCCTACCGGCTCCTGGCCAGGTAAGCACAGCACCCTGCGCGTGCAGGCGGCGGCATGCTGGTGCGCGCCGTGCTGGCGCTGCTGACGCGCCACGTGCTGCCGCGCGCCTCGGCCGACGCGCCCGACCTGGCGCGCGCCGCCTACCGGCTCCTGGCCAGGTAAGCACAGCACCCTGCGCGTGCAGGCGGCGGCATGCTGGTGCGCGCCGTGCTGGCGCTGCTGACGCGCCACGTGCTGCCGCGCGCCTCGGCCGACGCGCCCGACCTGGCGCGCGCCGCCTACCGGCTCCTGGCCAGGTAAGCACAGCACCCTGCGCGTGCAGGCGGCGGCATGCTGGTGCGCGCCGTGCTGGCGCTGCTGACGCGCCACGTGCTGCCGCGCGCCTCGGCCGACGCGCCCGACCTGGCGCGCGCCGCCTACCGGCTCCTGGCCAGGTAAGCACAGCACCCTGCGCGTGCAGGCGGCGGCATGCTGGTGCGCGCCGTGCTGGCGCTGCTGACGCGCCACGTGCTGCCGCGCGCCTCGGCCGACGCGCCCGACCTGGCGCGCGCCGCCTACCGGCTCCTGGCCAGGTAAGCACAGCACCCTGCGCGTGCAGGCGGCGGCATGCTGGTGCGCGCCGTGCTGGCGCTGCTGACGCGCCACGTGCTGCCGCGCGCCTCGGCCGACGCGCCCGACCTGGCGCGCGCCGCCTACCGGCTCCTGGCCAGGTAACACAGCACCCTGCGCGTGCAGGCGGCGGCATGCTGGTGCGCGCCGTGCTGGCGCTGCTGACGCGCCACGTGCTGCCGCGCGCCTCGGCCGACGCGCCCGACCTGGCGCGCGCCGCCTACCGGCTCCTGGCCAGGTAACACAGCACCCTGCGCGTGCAGGCGGCGGCATGCTGGTGCGCGCCGTGCTGGCGCTGCTGACGCGCCACGTGCTGCCGCGCGCCTCGGCCGACGCGCCCGACCTGGCGCGCGCCGCCTACCGGCTCCTGGCCAGGTAACACAGCACCCTGCGCGTGCAGGCGGCGGCATGCTGGTGCGCCGAAAATCTAAAATGGCGGCTGCAAGAGTTTTTCAAATTGTTCTTCATGTTTGTCATTGTCATGGTTTTTGAGGACGCTAAAACCGATAATGAGGTCAAAGTGAAAATCCAAGATGGCGCTGCGAAAACTTTTAAAACCGTTAAAACGTTTAAAAGACCATTTCAGACATCTGTTTGTAATAGTTCTTAGATCTTCTCAAGATCTTCTCAAGGTCTTCACGTGATCTGATCAGAATTATGTCAGGACTTTTAAAGAGACTGTGACTTCTGAGTTTGCTTCAGGCTTTCTTCTCAGTGTAGTCAGATAGAAACGACCTCATCCAGTTTTTTAAATATGATCGACAAAATCATTTATAATTTAATAAATAAATAAAACAGCCACTCCAAAGTTGTCAAAGACTGTTCCAGTGATTCAATTACATAGTACAACGATGACTACTGCTCGTAGCCCGTAGTGACCACCAAACCTGACCAAACCGAACTTTACATAACAGCGTGCTGATTCACCGTTGGCGGTACTTCTTCCCGAACAAATGCGAAGAAGCGGAGAGTGTCGCTCGCACGGACGAGCTGCGCGGCGCGCTGTCGGCGCTGGGCCGCGCGCTACTGCAGCCCGACATCGAGCTGTTGAGGCTCAACATAGACACGCTCGACACGCTCAACACTAAGTGCAAGCTGTACCACAAGGTGAGTTGTAGAAGTGTGAGAATCTTTACAGCTTCTTTACTTCGACCTCGTAGTGTTACCACTAGCAGATTTCATTTACTTTTGCCAATAAATCGTACACGAAAATGTTACAATTAAAGCTCATGTTAAGCATAGTATACAGACGATCAGCATATCAAATAGGCCTTTTTTTTGTGAAATCAGTTGGGTGGTGAAATGGCAACCTTTTTGTAAAACTGAAAAGTTCTGCTGTAAAACAAAACTTTTCACTATTGTAACGGACGCCGAGCTGCATGTGTATATAAGTGATTGAACTATGACTAAAGTGTTTAAAGTAAATAAGAAACTGTAGTATTAGTGTTTATAAGTGTACCTAAGTGAGTTAAATAAGAATTCAAATAGCTACACCGTCCGTGTAGTTATAAGCGTAGTTCAGATTTATAAGTGTTTAGTTAAGTTCTATTGTGTGAAGAAAGAGTAATTATATAATGGAAATAATTCTTATAAGAATCTAATTAGCATATGAGCGAGCACTATGTAAGTTTCCTATGTAAGTTTACCGCAACGGGTCCGTATTTTAAAGTCAAATAAATATGAAATAAGCAAGCGGTCGCCATTGAGGTAAAGGTTCGACATTGAACAGTAAAATGTAATTTTCTAGTAGCTGCATTATGATTGGTTAACGCTCGCTCGACTATTAGTTCCGTATTACTGCGCGTCCGTAGATGCCGCTAGCTGCGTCTAGCGAACACTAGATGAAATTGTATATAAGAAGGGAAACGGCGGGCTCGAGGCAGTCGGTCTCCAGCTCCATACGAATAAAACAACCCACAGAAGAACGAAGTTTTTTATTTGAAGAAACCCCAAGTCAATACAGTCCACTTCAGTTTTTTGGTCCTTCGGAGCGGCGGATAATCAAGATCGAAGAACCCGCGGCCACGTTGCGAAGAAACCTGCAGGAAGGAGCATATTAAAGGAGACCGGCTGCCGCCAGAAAAAACCGTTAATTTTCATCGCGTGTGGGTGCGTGAAATTCAGTAGTGTTAACGGTGGAAGAAAGAAAAACGTAAGTGTACCAGTGTCGCCATCAAGAACAGAACCAGGACGCCAATCGCCGAGCCAGCAACACCGCGTCGTGTCGAGGAGCCGCGTGGTGTGACGTCATAGCGTCGCCGGGAAAAAAGGCGGGAAGAGGAAGAAACCGCCGCGTGGTGAGTGACGTCATAGCGTGGGTACGCCAAGTGAGAAATCCACACAGGAGGTTCGAGCATCGGCACGCTGAAGGTGTCGTGTGAAGAATCGCCGCGTGGTGAGTGACGTCATAGCGTGGGTACGCCAAGTGAGAAATCCACGCAGGAGGTTCGAGCATCGGCACGCTGAAGGTGTCGTGTGAAGAATCGCCACGTGGTGAGTGGCGTCATAGCGTCCTCGAAGAAAAAGGCGCGAAGAAGCAAGAGTCGATCACGTGGTGTGGCGTCATAGCGTCCTCGAAGAAAAAGGCGGGAACAGGAAGAAACCGCTGCGTGGCGTGGCGTCATAGCGTCCTCGGAGAAAAAGGCGCGAAGAAGCAAGAGTCGATCACGTGGTGTGGCGTCATAGCGTCCTCGAAGAAAAAGGCGGGAACAGGAAGAAACCGCTGCGTGGCGTGGCGTCATAGCGTCCTCGAAGAAAAAAGGCGCGAAGAAACAGGAAGCGACTACTGGGCGTGGCATCATAGCGTCATCAAAGAAAAAGGCGCGAAGAAGCAAGAAGCCGCCGCGAGGTGTGACGTCATAGCGTCGGGACGCCGAGCGAAGATAGCCACGTGGCGTCACCGCGCGGGAAGCGTCTGTTTCAGGAATCAACGGCGTTGGCGGCAAAGTTCAGAGCATCATCACGACGTGTGGAGCCGTCGTGGGGTGAGCAGAAATCAAGAATTGCGTTCAAGCGTCGACGTGTAGAATATCATCACGACGTGTGGAGCCGTCGTGGGGTGAGCAGAGTCAAGAATTGCATTCAAGTGTCGACGTGTAGAATATCATCACGACGTGTGGAGTCGTCGTGGGGTGAGCAGAATCAAGAATTGCATTCAAGTGTCGACGTGTAGAATATCATCACGACGTGTGGAGTCGTCGTGGGGTGAGCAGAATCAAGAATTGCATTCAAGTGTCGACGTGTAGAATATCATCACGACGTGTGGAGTCGTCGTGGGGTGAGCAGAATCAAGAATTGCGTTCAAGTGTCGACGTGTAGAATATCATCACGACGTGTGGAGTCGTCGTGGGCTAAGCAGAGAGTGAAGAATCGCGTCGTAAGTAATCATATTTAACTATCGACGCGTTAGTATATCATCACGGCGTGTAGTGTCGTCGGGTAATAAGCAGCAAGCCAAGAATCTCATCGAGTGTCGTCGTATCGAAGCACCGTCCGTCACGAACCAGGAAAATGGTGGTCACGAGAAGCCAGGCGGACGCGGCCGAAATTGAAGAGAGAGAGGCGCGCCGCAGGGAAGCGGAGCTAATTGAACGAGAGAGATTAAGAAGATTGTCTCTGGACCCTCCGGCGTCGCCGTTTTCCAGACTAGCGGCCACCAGTACGGCAGGACCATCTGGATTACAAACAACGGACGTCACGGTGCAACATAGAGTGGGATCACCGACTCGATCCGTCAGGTCTCAACGATCGACGACTAGTATTGCGACGCGGCTGCGTATGGCGGAACTGGACGCAGCGGAGAAGCTGGCTGCAATAAGGAGGAAGGAACTGGAACTGGAAGCGGACCTGGTGAAAAAGCGGTTGGCCACTCAGGTAGCTGTAATACAGGATGATGAAAGCGTGCAAGAGGAACCCGGAACCCAGAACCCGCGCGAGGAACCCCATCAGAAAGTGGATGCGTGGCTGAGGACGAACCCCATCAGCTCACGGGGTGAGGAAGGGGCCCGGGACGCAAGGGAGGAACCTAAGCAGATACGCTTTGAAGAACCACGGGGTAGATCACCAACTCCAACGAGGAAGAGCAGCATCGAGCACCTGGCCGCCACACTGGAGAAGATGGCCAGACCCAGGCCGCGGCACACCGACCTACCGACCTTTTCCGGAGCGGCCAACGAGTGGCTGCCGTTCAAAGCGGCTGTACGGGACACGACCAACATGTACCAGATATCGGCGGCGGAGAACATCCAGAGGCTGAGGAGCTGCCTCAAAGGGGAAGCGAGAGACGCCGTGGCCGCCCTCCTGCATACAGCCACCGATCCAGATGTAATAATGAAGACCCTCGAACAGTGCTTCGGCCGGCCGGAGGTGATAATCGACCGCGCCCTGGAAGACCTAAGGAGACTCCCGAAGCCTGGTGCGTCAGCAGCCGAACTGAACGCCTTCGCCATCAAGCTGCAGAATGTTACGTGCGTGTTAAGTACGATCGATCGAAGAGGCTACCTGTTCAACCCCATGATGACGCGGGAAGTACTGGACAAACTCAGCCCACACCTGCGATCACGATGGTGCGACTACGCCTACGACCACGAGGGGACAGCTGAGCCAGAGATCGTCATGATGTCTCGTTTCTTGATGCGTGAAGCAGACCGAGCGCTACGGTACACCTACGCCCCATCCACGAGCACCGCACAGCAGAAGAAGGAGACTCGACCCGCTACGATATTGAAGAAGAAGGCGAGCGTCTTCACCACGGTCGAGGGAGCGGAGGAGGAGAAGGACAAGTGCCCCAAGTGCGGTCAAGCTCACACCCTAACGCAGTGTCCGAGGTACAAGGCGCTCACGGTGGACGAACGGTGGAACTTCCTGAAAGAAAAGAAGATGTGTTTCAGATGCATTCAGAAACAGCACCGGCGCATGAACTGCAAGGCGAAGGCATGCGGCGTGAATCAGTGTCGCCGGCCGCATCATGCAACCCTCCACCAGGAGCGAGAGGCGAAGAGGGAAGACCCGAAGGCAACCGAACCGAAGGAGGAAGCAGTCCTGTCCGTGGCGTCGCGACCAGTCGCCGGGCCGCGAGCGGTTCTGTTGAAGATGTGTCCTGTCGTCATCTCCGGACCACGGGGGGAGGTGAAGACCCACGCTCTCCTGGACGAAGGAGCGACCATCACTCTCATCGACGAGGAACTAGCAGCGACCATCGGGGCCGAGGGACCAACGCAGCCTCTGCACCTGAACGGGGTCAACATGTCGCAGCAAGAGATGGAGAGCAAGCTGGTGGACCTTCGCGTCAGGGGGCTGAAGAGCGGCGACCACCACAAGGTCCGAGCGAGGACGATCAAGAATCTCCAGCTGCACCAACAGTCTATCCCTCACACCCTGCTGGAGTACGAGCACCTGAAGGACCTGACGCCAGAAGAGGTATGCTACGAGCTGACGCGACCTGGGCTCCTGGTGGGGACAGACCACTGGGAATGCATCGTATCCCGCGAACTTCGAGTCGGCCGTCCCGATCAACCGGCCGCATCGAGGACCCAGTTAGGATGGGTGGTGCACGGAACAGCACCACGCAAGGCCATCTTTCAAGAGGGGAACGTGCTTCACGTCTACGAGCCCGCACGAACGGCAGGAGCAAGCGACCAAGATCTCCACGACTTAGTCGAGGCCCATTTCAAGATCGACGCTCTCGGCATACAAGGAAAGCCGAGGATCAAGGAGACGGATCAGCGAGCCATCGACATAGTCAAACGGACGACGAAGAAGATTGACTCCGGGTACGAGGTCGGACTACCGTGGCGGCGAGACGACGTCACCATGCCTCCAAGCTACGGGCAAGCGTTACGCCGGTTGAAAAAGATCGAGCAGAAGATGGACGCAGACCCAGAGTTCGCAGTTGAGTACTCCCGACAGATCGACAACCTCTTGAGCAAGGGGTACGCGACGCCATGCGACGGGACGGAGGGAACGAGCGCCGTCTGTTGGTACCTGCCACACTTTGCCGTACAGAACCCGAACAAGCCCGGCAAACACAGGCTGGTATTCGACGCAGCGGCCAAGAGCAACGGCGTGTGTCTCAACGACGAACTCCTGGAGGGACCCGATCTACTACTGTCGCTACCGGGAATCCTGTTTAGATTTCGAGAGAAACGGGTGGCCATCACAGCGGACGTACAGGAAATGTTCCTAAGAATTAAGATAAGGGCGGAGGACCAACCAGCACAACAGTTCCTGTGGCGAGGCAACGATCGAGAGCAGAACCCGAGAAAGTATAAAATGACTAGCATGATCTTCGGCGCCGCGAGCTCCCCGTACATGGCCCACTACGTCCGTAACTACAACGCGGACGTGTACGGACAGGAGTACCCACGGGCTCTAGAAGCCATAAAAGAGAGTCACTACATGGATGACCTGGTGGCCAGCTACGAGAGCGCAGAGGAAGCACGGCGAGCGGTCGATGAAACGAGAGCGGTACATGCACACGCGGGCTTCACGCTGAGAGGATGGAGCTCTAGTGACCAGACAGTGCTGCGCGACGTGCCCCCGGAGCTACACGCTACCTCCCCCAACCAACTGGGGGGAGAACGGCCCGAGAGTAAAATCCTGGGACTGTACTGGAGCGCGGAACGAGACGAGCTGGGCTTCAACACCTCAATGAACCGGGTTCCAGCTGAAGTAACAACACGGACTCGCGCACCGACCAAACGGGAAGCACTAAGCGCAGTGATGTCGATCTACGACCCACTTGGATTGCTGAGTCATTACACCATACGATCGAAGATTATTCTGCAGAACCTATGGCGGCTACATACAACCTGGGACGAGCAGATTCCGGACGAAGAGAACGAGCTCTTCGCGTCCTGGCTGGCGCGGCTTCCTGAGCTCGCCCAACTCCGGCTGCCGAGGTGCTACTTAAGACATGGGTACGAACGCATCGACCTTCACATCCTGTGTGACGCCAGCGAACAGGCCTACGCAACCGTGGCCTACTGGAGAGTGAAGAACGTCGATGGAACCGTGAACGTCGTGCTGGTGGCCGCCAAGGCGAAGGTGGCGCCCCGTCGAGCACAGACCATACCTCGACTGGAGCTGCAGGCTGCCGTCATCGGGGCGAGACTAGCTGACGCCATAAGAAGAGAGCACCGGGTCAACATCGGCCAGACGACCTACTGGACGGACTCATCCACTGTGGTACATTGGATTCACCACGACATGCGACGCTACACCCCATTCGTCGCGCACCGGCTGGGCGAGATCGCGGAGCTGACACAGAAGGAGGAGTGGCGTTGGCTACCTACCGCCTGCAACACCGCCGACGATGCCACTCGGTTGGTGGACGCACCCATCAGCGCGACGGACCGGTGGTTCCGGGGGCCAGACTTCCTGCGTCTACCAGAAGAACAGTGGCCCACGGCGTCGACGGACGACACAGAGGAAGAGGAAGTCCTCCACCTGACCGAAAAGCCCGAGCAAGACGACTGGCTACCGGACCCGGCCCGTTTCTCAAAGTACGAGGTGCTAGTGAGGGCCGTCGCGCGAGCGATCGCCTTCACCGACATATGCCGACGAAGAGCGACCACCATGGAACACCGTCACGTCCAGCGCGCCGAGGCCGAGCTGATCCGCCGAGCACAAGAAGACAGCTTCGGCGAAGATCTGAAGAGAATCCGGTCCGCCCGTCCGATTGCGAGGACGAGCCGACTGTACCGCCTGGATCCAGTGCTGGAAGACGGCATCCTGAAGCTGCGGGGCCGAATCGAGGCCTCCTCCGCGCCGAGCGAGACGAAGCGACCGATCATCATGGACGGTCGTCACCAACTGACCAAGCTCCTTGTCCTACGTGAACACTGCGCCGCAGGTCACGCAAACAGAGAGCGCGTGACCAACGACCTACGGCAGCGGTACTGGGTTATCCACTTACGACCCACGGTACGCGCTGTCGAGAAGAGCTGCGCCTTCTGCCAGAGACGGCGAGCCACACCGCGGACACCAGCCACGGGGGACCTGCCGCGCGCCCGTCTTGACCCCTTCCACCGCCCGTTTACTAACTGCGGGGTGGACTACTTCGGGCCGATGACGGTCAAGATAGGGCGCCGGCGAGAGAAGAGGTGGGGCGCGCTATTTACGTGCCTCACTTCCCGCGCCGTGCACATCGAGCTCGTCCCATCACTCTCCACAGACTCAGCCATCATGGCGCTGAGGCGAATGGCGGCCCGCCGAGGGTGGCCGAGGGTGATGTACTCCGACAACGCGACCAACTTCCGAGGCGCCGATCAAGAGCTGCGCAACGCCTACGCCGAGTGGATGCCTGCCCTGCGAGACGAGGGGCTACAGCGCCGCATGGAGTGGCGCTTCATACCTCCTGGCGCGCCCAACCAAGGGGGCGCGTGGGAGAGAATGGTGCGTTCCGTGAAGGCGGCCCTCGACGTCACGCTACGAGAGAGGGCGCCAACAGAAGAAGTCTTGGCGACCGTGCTCGTCGAGGCCGAGTTCTCCATCAACGCGAGACCGCTGACCCACGTCAGCGTCAACCCCAGCGATCCAGAGGCCCTGACCCCCAACCACTTCCTGCTAGGGTCGTCAGGAGGCCTGCCAACGACGGGGCCGTGCGACGAAGCCGATCGAAGAACATGGCGAGTCAGTCAAGCCCTCGCTGATCACTTCTGGCGTCGGTGGTTACGCGAGTACCTACCTACCCTGGTACCTCGCGGTGAACCACAGAACAACGTGCGGGCGATACAAGTCGGCGACGCAGTCCTCGTGGTCGACAGCACGCTACCCCGAAACACCTGGCCGATGGGGATCGTCGAGCGCACACACCAGGGACCAGACGGCAGCATCAGGGTCGTCGAGGTGCGCACCAGAACCGGCGTGTTCCGACGCCCTGTGAGCAAGCTCGTCGTCGTTATGAAGAAAGAAGAGGCTACGCGAGCTACGCCGGGGGGAGAGCTGTAACGGACGCCGAGCTGCATGTGTATATAAGTGATTGAACTATGACTAAAGTGTTTAAAGTAAATAAGAAACTGTAGTATTAGTGTTTATAAGTGTACCTAAGTGAGTTAAATAAGAATTCAAATAGCTACACCGTCCGTGTAGTTATAAGCGTAGTTCAGATTTATAAGTGTTTAGTTAAGTTCTATTGTGTGAAGAAAGAGTAATTATATAATGGAAATAATTCTTATAAGAATCTAATTAGCATATGAGCGAGCACTATGTAAGTTTCCTATGTAAGTTTACCGCAACGGGTCCGTATTTTAAAGTCAAATAAATATGAAATAAGCAAGCGGTCGCCATTGAGGTAAAGGTTCGACATTGAACAGTAAAATGTAATTTTCTAGTAGCTGCATTATGATTGGTTAACGCTCGCTCGACTATTAGTTCCGTATTACTGCGCGTCCGTAGATGCCGCTAGCTGCGTCTAGCGAACACTAGATGAAATTGTATATAAGAAGGGAAACGGCGGGCTCGAGGCAGTCGGTCTCCAGCTCCATACGAATAAAACAACCCACAGAAGAACGAAGTTTTTTATTTGAAGAAACCCCAAGTCAATACAGTCCACTTCAACTATATTTTATCTAAAATTCGTGTTTTAAACTCATTAATAAAAAATTAAATAAAAACAATCCAAAATCAGGTAATCATTTTGAGATATTTTAGATTTTTTTTTCTTGGAAAAAACATTCACAACACATAAAACGTAACCCTTTGTCGTGAACCGACTCACTCACGAGTAACCTGTTGGCTGAAGCGTGCTTAGCATTCACATAAGCGCGTTTCCATGCGCGTGTCAGCTGATTCCAACCATTTGTTCTTTATTGATGTACTGTAGCACATTATAACGGTGTATAGATAATTACAAACTTTTATTAAAAGACAATTTTGTAAAGTCATTAATACCCAGGACTGTCATAAAAAGGCTTAAATTTTTTTTGGAAGTGTTGCACCCATTTTATATTTGAACACTTTTTGGTAGTAATACAAGACATAGTAAACTAAATTATATATTTTCTTCTGTGATTGTAACTTTGCGTGAACTTGAAATAAAATAAAATTAAATCATGTAGTACTAGTGATTGCATTTTTGCCATCAGTATCGATCACCATTCATCCTCCAATATTAATTTTGAATATATTTTCAATGTACGGAATTAACCTCTCTACAGTTTTATTCTGTTTTATTATAAGTATAGATATAGATAAATAAAGACGGTAAACTGAAATTTTACATACATACATACAATCACGCTTTTTTCCCACGGGGCTAGGCTAAACCACGGAACGCCACCTGCTACGATCTCTACATACTCCTTTTGCGTCTTTAAGGTTCATACACACACGCCGGTTGCGAGTACTACGCTCTCGACCTTTCTGAAGAACATCACCAATAAGGTCATTATATGTCCTCCTAGGGCGTCCCCTCCCGGTGTTTCCACTCACATCTGCCTTGTAAATACCTTTTGTGAGTCGTCCTTCATTCATCCTCTCAACATAACCAAACCATCTACGCGTACTTTAACACTCAAATCCGTGTGGTGGTGTGCAGGTGATGTTCCGCACGGAGTTCCTGGGCTCGTTCCTGTCCGTGCTGCTGCTGGGGCTGGCGGAGGGCGGCTGGCGCGCGCTGGCGCGGGACGAGGTGACGGCAGCCGTGCACGCCATGGCGCTCGTGGACTTCGCCGCCTTCCGCGCCGCCTTCCTGCCGCACTTCCTGGCCTCGCTGCCCGGCCTCGCGCCCGACCACCAGCACCTCTTGGCGCAGTTCCCGCCTGACACGGTAATCGCTCACTACATGGCTATGAACTCTATTTTGCCAAGTTATTAAATAAATCCGGCACATTAGATAGTTGCGATAGCAGCAAATAATTGGTTCATTGTTGTAATCGTCAACACTGGTCGCGGAAATATGAATGACATTTAAACATAACTTACACTTATTTGAAACGAACTGTTGCGTCTAGTAGATGTCAGAAATTATCCCACGGGAATGTGCGACCAGGACAAAAGGTACCCTAGCTATGTCCTTCCTCCGGATGCTATATATTTACTCGTATTTTTTTTCGAAATCCGTGCAGTGATTTTTGCGTGAAAAGGTAACATATAGACACAGTTACTTTCGAATTTATAATTATTAGTATGAATGAACCGCCAGCTGAAACATCCAAGACGGACCGATAGCAGTATCCAGGTTCAATTTCAAGTTTCAAATTCAGTTCTCCACAAGAAAATAATACTACGTATATTCACACAGCAATGATTGTTCACAGGACTTGCCAACCTTCACGCAGAACATCCAGCGCCTGATGAACGACGTGAACTGTTACCGCGCGTACAGTTCGCTTGCACCTGTCGGGATGGCCTCCTAGCATCTCCTAGACTGTCACGTTCCGCTGTGATATTAGACCACTTGTGATAACTAACTTATACATTTGTAGCTCTACGTACTTCTGCAAATGGTGCAGTAAATAGACGATAAAATGAAATAATGGTAATGATGAAGTTAATTGAACAAAGAGTAAAAAATACGTAGCTCTAATCGAAGCAGTGAAAACGTCAATTTGAATGTTTGGTTCAGACATATATTTTAAATGAAGCGCAAAAGTAGTACACACTACGGCTACATATCAAGCTATGCATTTCCAGTATAAACTGGTCCATTGTATGGGATTTCCTTATAGTGGGAGGTCAGCGTAAATTGGAAATGTAAAGGTTGCTATTTAGCCGTGTGTACATCTATTTTAATGGTCAATCAAGGCATACTACAATGACATTGTAAAGATTTGTTTCCCAGAAAAAAAAAATGATTGCGAGTTAACCCCGAAATTTTTACAAGAATATTAGGGAAAAGTGTATTAAATGATTTTAAAATATGTATGTTCCGATTGCTCGGTCTAACTAATTATTATTGAGTGAATACTTAAAAAAAGCGTTTGTTTAAGAATAGTCGGGTGGCCCAGATAGGTACAAGTATTTCGAAAGTGAATTGTGCCAGTGGAAATAATAATCTGAACATTAGAAATAATAAGTAAAGTTGTATGTTACGTTCCAACTTCCGTTTTAAAGACCAGTGCTCATATGTACGAATCATATGATATGCAAATCCACTATCACAAATGTTTATGAGAAGATTTTGTGAAAGTATCGGAATGGAAATGATGAAATGTAAAGTTTTCCCAGATTATGTGTACAAATCTTTGTGCTTATGTAAATGACTGGGATAACTAATAATATTTTTGTACTGATGTGATGTAGAAATAACTGTATGAGTTGCTTCATTTTCCAATGTGTGAGTTCGTTATAAGGTAGACGGGAATGGGAAATCGTTAGGCTGGAGTATTGTTGTTGCTTACGTTATGTTGCCTTCTTTATATTTGACGAGCAATAATTGTTTGTTGCTTCAAACTGGATTAACATATTTTACTATGTTGGTAAACTTTTGTTGGTAGTTTTAGTGGGTAGGTTTAGCATATCCTATTAGGTATGGGTGTAGTGGGATGACCAATCCTTAATTTAGAACTAATAAGGACGATGCGCTGAGGTAGCTCGCGATATTCAAATCTTACGTTTCATGAAATAGTCATTAAATAGGAATAAATGAATTTAGAGGATTGTATTGATGATTGTTAATTCTGTATGTACATACGTGTTACAGTTGTGAATCCTATTTTATTCAACATACTTTGACACTGACCTTCAAGAAAAGTAATAAAAATTGAATTTTATGAGCTGCCCTGGCGCTTCCCCTTCTTAAATAATGATAGTTTCTATATTTCATTGTTATCACTAGGTAATAGTTTACTAATATTACTCAAACAAATCAAGTTCTTGACCGAATTTGGCGTATAAGACTGTACATATATTCATTCGAGTTTATTTCTATCTTAACACCTATTCTTATTTTAGAATGCCTGGTCGAACCATAGAATCGTAATTGCGATGTGATTCTAGAAAATAAATCATTTATCTGCATTTATAAAGTTAGATATTGCACGACGATATCTTCGCAAATAATGAAACTAGTCATTGGAAAAAAATTGTATGTAAAGAGGCATGGAGTAGATTCATTTGAAATGAGGTAGATGAAAAGAAAATGTGTATCTACTTATATCAATAACACAGTACCAATTATCAGTTTGGATAAAATTGTACTCCAGTAATTTGCCTCGTTGGTCTAGCGATTGCAAGTGCTAAGCTGAGCATGACGCGCTTCGACTCGTTTCGATTCCCAGTTCAGGCAGTGTTATTGCGGGAATCCATTGGGAATTTCTGAACGGAGTCTAGAATTGTGTCTGGTTCTTGACGGCAATAGGCTCGCCCCTAAAGATATGGGACTTGAATATAACTGGTGAAATTTGGATATTAGTTACACTTCTGCCTAACCCTTTGGGGTGTGATGACTCTATGCCAACAGTAATGGGCAAAACTTACAAAATATGATGAGTGTAAAAAGATGCTTGACGAAGCTGAGAGTCACTTGTACCTGCTGTTATCATAATTTCTTTGGCTTTGAGGTATAGTAAGGTCGAATTCCCATCTTATCGTCGCGAATACAAGTTTTAAATGTACTTAACATTTAATACCAATAACTACAGTTACCTGTAGTTTTCCAACAGTAATTTTGTTTTGACTTAATGTTACTGAGTTTAATGTACAGAATGCGAAGATAATGGCTATGTAAAGGGTCTTTTTACACCTTGTATTAAAAAGGCAATATCCTGTGAAGGTTTTTAAAACTACAACAATTACCAGCTTAGCTGTGTATATTTAAAATGATTACCTAACGGTGTTCAGAAAATGTGGTCAAAGCAGACGGTTAGTAAAGTATATAGCTGCCATTGATTTTTGTCGTATTTTTAAATGCTGTATGTAGCAAATGAATAAACAATTCGTAAATATTTTATTGCATTTAAGTTTTAGTTGCTTGGGGGTGCAATAGGTCGTGTGATAATGTTCAAATAATATGATGGTCCCTATTAACAATGTTGGTTATGCATTTTTACCAATATTCACTTTTTTACATAAATAGAATCACCATAAAAAGATCTATCGTACATATTTTTTTTTTAAATCATGATATTTAGCCAGTTTAAGATAATATTATTGGTTGTCCGCGCAACAGTGTTCGTAGTAAAACAAACTTTGAACTGCTCTACTGAACAGTAGTCTTTTTGCAGAAACAACATTGTTAATAGGGACCATCAAATAGTATGTGAGGTTAGAGAGTAATACAAACATTATTATTTCTGTATGCTTATTGACAAGAAAAATAAAGAAAGTCTAGTTGTTTTGATAAATGACAGTTTTATTATTTCCTATATCAGACAACAACATTAGACAGCAACATTGAAATAACCAATCACACTCACAAAGTGAAATAAATTATTTTATTGGTTTGATTGAGAAAATATGGACAAACATTTATCAAACACTGCCATCACAATATCTTTGTGACTAGCATATAACTTTATATCTGGAGTAACATCCACCCAGCGCACCCCAACCGCATCATCACCAGCATGTAATTTTAGTGCACCAACAGTGGACCCATTGTTGTCATGAAAATTGTATGCTATACTCTCCATCCAAGCATTGTCTGTATTGCGATGATCATCAATGTATCCCTTATACACTACATCTCCCGCATTGAAGAATTCTTCAAATTTTTGGAACCAAGCTTGTTTTTGATCTGGAAATAGATAGATAAAATTCTTTAAATTAAGAACACCATAGTTTAATTAAATAACAGGAACTACTTATTTTACTGTATGTTTTACTTCAGTCATGTTCTTATGAAATAAATATTGCTAACCTTCATCCAATACTAAAGAGTTCATCGCTTCTTCCTGAAACTCCCTGACTGCTGTTGCACTTACTTTCTCACCAGGGTCTACCATTCCACCTGGTAGTGCCCATTCTCCAGTGTCCCTTCGTTTCACCGCAACACATTGCAGAATAGGCCTGAAATAAGTATTTCATGTAAAGCAAATAGGTATCTAATAGTAAAAAAAAACATCACATTAGTAAAAGAGTTTACTTATTACTAGATTTGTCCTTTTCAATTTCCCCATCCTCAAGTCTTTTCCAGCGAGTAACAACTGGATCAGCAGCATGGTTTGGTCCCCATCTCCCAAGAACCCCCCGACCAGATATACCTGTTCTTCCTATGGGATTTAGAGGGTATCCATTCTCTATTTTGTATTGGCCCATATAGCTGATCCTGCTCACTTTACCATCCACATTGTTCCATTGTGGATTGAAACCAGGGTCTCCTAAACACGTCAGAATAAATTGTTAAAGCTTTTCCTATATAGGTACCTATGTAAGAAACTCATTTGAAATAAGTCGTGGGTAAATCTTACCAATATTAGGATCTGCCCATGGCTGTCCATGTATGGATGACGCAGTATGATTGTGTGGTCGATATTCCTTATATTCTGAAGACCAGCTGACCTTGTCGTCTGGCACATGGAATCTTTCAATGTTAGAACGGGGGTAAAACCCTCCACGACATTTAATGTGAGTAGTTATCATAATAACGCTAGATCGAATCATTAAAACACTTAGAAGTACAATAAAAAATGTTCTTATTTTAATACCGGTGAACTTTGTTATATTATTTTCATAATTTCTCATGCTTTTTAGCAACAATCTAACAAAGTAAACATTCGTTTATTTCGTTACTGACTTACTGTCAACAGTGACAAATGTCAGTCACGTGTTGAACTTAGACAGCTTGAGTGTTTATGTTCTGCGGCTGTCACTTATAACGACAGAGTACAGCTTGGCAAAAAAGAGTCTGGAAAAAATGAGGGCGCCTGCTTAGCAGGTATGGCCACCCTGTATACTAGGACTAAAAGTGATAAGATACTTGTTGTTTTAATCCATAAACACGAGATCCCGGAAATTCTCATCAATCAAGATTTCAAGACTTGATAGCCACACAGTCTTTTACTTTCATTGTATTTAGTAGATTGCGCATTATTTCGCTGGAATAACCTTTTATCTAAGAGTGCCATCATAATGCAAACTTGTTCAGTTTAAAAATTAATTAAATTACACTCAGTGATTG
Source organism: Aporophyla lueneburgensis (assembly GCA_932294355.1). Classification (NCBI taxonomy): domain Eukaryota; kingdom Metazoa; phylum Arthropoda; class Insecta; order Lepidoptera; family Noctuidae; genus Aporophyla; species Aporophyla lueneburgensis. The sequence goes on from OW028744.1 coordinate 11,812,726, forward strand.
CTGATTGAATCCGATACAACCGAACAAGACATAATGGTGCCGATTCTGTTGTTACAAAATTCTCTAAACTAAACTAAAAATCACTAAAATTTGGTTTATTCCTGTCAAATGACGATTTCCTATTCTGAAATAGACTAAAGTGACACAACTTAACTATATTTTAGTATGACAGCACTAAGATTGCACTGAGTTATTAGTTTAGTGAAAATGACTTTTAGTGAAAATGAATATTTTTTTTTATTTTTCAAACAAAAAGTGAAAAATTCCATATAAAACACGTCCAGGCTGCCCCCTTGCGCGCTTTCGTCTCTCAAAAAATTCATTGCGTAGCGCACACAAGTACTACGTTGCGAAGCCAAAAGAAAAAAAAAATACCACGTTGATTCGTGATTGTCAAATTCGATTTTAGTCGTGTCAAAATATTTTTTTAATTTAGAGATTTTTTCTTGCAGAATAGCGTTACAATTCTCATAGCCAAAAGTAAGGAATTTTAGAGATAGTTTAGTTAGTTTAGTTCGTGTACAACAGAATCGGCACCAATGTTCAGCAATCGCATTTGCGGCCACCATCTAGGGTATTCACAACCATTCGATGGTTGGTATGCCTGTATCAAATTTGACATGAATGATACTGAACGAATCCTGTTAATGCTGACAGTTTATCGACAAGAAGGCGACTTACAGCTGCTTACTGTCGGAAACTAATCGGAAGTCAGAGAATACCTATAACATGTCGCATTCGAAAGGTACAGGCAATATCGAATAAACTTGAACAGTTGACTAATGAAAGCGTCAGGTATGTCTATGTGGGGTACATAACATTATCACTATTCACATGACAATGAAAATGAAATAACACGCTAAAATTTAGATTTTATTTAAAAAGAAAAACGTGACATAACATCATTCTTGTATTCCTTTTCGGTGCTATGATAGATTTTTTCCATTAACACTGATGTGTCAGTTTTACATTTCTTATTTATGAAATCTAAATAGTGTAAAAATCTTTCTTACACGTTTACGGCTCCCATTACAACCCGTCTCCTCAAACTATAGGTAATATGTTACGTAGAATAGGCACCTGAAAAATAATAAATATAAATTATACTTTTTTTACTGTGGTATGCGATAATGGCATCCACAAAAAAAAAAAAATACTTGCCTGTTTCGTTATAGTGTTGAACTTTTTGTCTAATTGCACACAGATCAAAATCGTCTAATTCTTTCTTCCGCCAACTGTTTTGGTGTTCCTCCAGGTGTAGAAAAAAATCCTTGATTTTTTTCACCTTCATTAACAATTTCTCTAATTGTACTGTGACATTTACCTAAAAAACATAAAGACAATCATATTAATTCCATGTAGGTACATTTTTCAATTTCAAGTATCAAACATCAAGAGTTAACGTACACGCGATTTGTCAAACTAGAAAACATAACCTCAATAATCTATTAGTAAATAAAACAATAAAATGGCTTGAAACTTATAATACCGATAAAACTTAGTATTAGAAAGGAAAAACAATGACTGGCATTGAATAAAAGATAAATTTCTTAAATAAATACCTGTCGTGTCGGCAGTTCTTTCGTAAACATTGTCAATCGGAGACAAACTTTGTTCCGCTTCAGATTCCGCCAAATTTATTACGAAAACTTAGTATATCACAGTTCACACCACTACTCCTTATTGTTTTATTCATTTTTCATATGTTCAAAAGCATTAATAATCGATAGTTAATTAGAAATAAGTAAAATACAACTAGGAACATAACACAATGACAGATTAGCTACTTGTTGATGATATTTTTTTTTTTTTAATATTTTATTCATGACCATAGATACAAGTCTTTCAGTCGTGTTGATGATAAACAAAGCAGTGTTGCCACCAAAAAAATATTTTAGTTCCAATGGTTACCACGACAGACTCTTTTTTGCCAACCTATACATTCTTGCTTATGCACTGAGAAGTCTTAAGCCAGATACACACGCAGATACTTGAAATTCGTTTTCGAAAACTGTGTGTGGTCGTGAGATTTGAAATCGCCAGGTTTGTAGTTAATTTAAATCCATTGAATGTCTTACTAATGAAATAGTAATTCAGTGGAAATAAATAAACTTAGAAGAATTTGCATAGATGGTTATAATTCTCATCTTAACCCTTAAATGCATGAATTAATGAATTGTACTGACAAAATGGTTTCAATTCTTTATAAGCTGTGAAAAACAAAAACGGGAAAAAAACAATAACAATTAATATTTTATAGGTTTTTAATAAAAAAATCAAGTTGATGCATTTTTGGGACATTATGCAAAATAGACTTAAAAAATGCTTTTATTAATTAACTGTGGAATAAATTGAAACAATCGTTTCCTTTCTTTGCACAAAGGAATACATTGCACTTTGTGCATTTTACAAAGCTCTGTAGCTTACAGCCAGGTCTCTTGCATCTCATGCGTTGGTCGGTTTTAATTTGGCTATGACCAAGATTGTCTAACCGAACGTCAGACGGTGGAAGAACCTGGCACCCTTTCTTTCTTTTTGCCTCTATGGTTTCAGTGATGCTGCTATTGCTAGGACGTCCGCAGCGCTGAAATTATGTTTTCGGCCGAAAGGGCGCTTCAAAAGGCAGGACAAAGCGATACAGCTTATGTTATGAAATACTTGACGGAGAATCCAGAAGAGGCCTCAAAAATCAAAGCCTTCATTGAAGGTAAATCAATTCAGGTACGGGAAATATCCCCTTTGAAGGCATTGGCTCTTTATGTATCGATGAACTTATCGAAATGGCGCTATAACACTCTTCGGGATTTCAACACTCAAGAAGGAGCTCTTCAATACCCGAGTTACTACATGTTGGTTAAAGAAAAAATTAAGTGCTATCCGGCCAAAGAAGATCTCACAGTTACAGAGAGCTCTGCAAAAATCAAATTACAAGCCTTGATGGATTTAACCTCAAGAAGACTTATTAGGTCGTTAGAAACCCCTGTTGATCCCAATCAACAGCTCGTATTGACCAGCAAATGGGGTTTTGACGGATCATCTAGCCAAAGCATTTATCATCAAAGGACGAGTGAAGATGAGCAAATCGATCTTGCTAGTAATTTTATGATTAGTCTTGTACCACTGCGGCTCGTCTCAAAAGGTGTAACAATTTGGGAAAACGAGCGACCATCTTCCACTTCATTTTGCCGGCCAATATTGTTTAAGTTTATAAAGGAAACCAAAGAAAATGTGCAGAGAGAGATGGCTGAAATCGAAGCAGAGATTGAAGCCTTAATCCACCATCACTGATGGAATTAGTGTCAAACACCAACTGCTGTTGACAATGATTGATGGTAAAATTCATTCCATTATATCCAATACAGCAGCTTCAGTGTGTGACATATGCAAGGCTTGTCCTAAAGAAATGAATAATTTAGAGTTAATCAAAGATAAACACGCAAACGAGGACATGTATAAATATAGCTTAAGCACCCTTCACGCTTGGATTCGCTCAATGGAATGCTTATTACACATTTCCTACAAATTAGACATAAAATCATGGCAAGTAAGGGGTGATATAGCAAAAAGGCAAGTTGATGACAGGAAGAAAAGAGTTCAAGAGGCTGTAAGAAGAGAAACGGGCTTACTTCTCGATGTTGTGAAACAAGGCAGTGGATCCACCAACAATGGCAACTCGGCAAGGAGATTTTTTGAAAACTACACTAAATCTGCTGAACTGACCGGAATAGATGCTATGCTTTTAAGAAATATCTGTGTGATCTTGCAGTGTATTTCATCAGGAGAGAAGATCAACGTAACTAAATTCCGAGAGTTCTGCTTTGATACTGCTAAGCTTTACGTGGAGTTATACCCATGGTATTATATGCCTTCTTCACTTCATAAAATTTTAATGCATGGGCCAGACATAGTTCAGAACATGTCAATTGTGCCCATTGGTTTTCTATCCGAAGAGGCATCTGAGGCTAGAAATAAAGATTTTAGAAAATATAGAGAGGGGCATTCTCGAAAGCATAGCAGTATCTCATGCAATGAAGATATTATGCACAATCTTTTACTGTCTTCTGATCCACTTGTTACAAGTATCCGTCCAAAAGGAAATAAGTTTGTAAAAAAATCTTCTTTTAAGGAATTTTATGAGCTTACGGATTCTGAGAAAAGTGATATCGAATTTGTTAACATAAATGATTTAGCGGACATCGATTCTGAATTTGAATTAATTGATGATGATGATGATGACGAAGATAATTAAATGATGTTATTGTTTTAAAATGTGTAACTTAGTAAATTAGAGCTTACATCTTAATTATTTATTGTACTTTTAATGAAACTAGGTAATTTATTATCAACTTACTTAAAAGTCATACTCTCATCAGTTCTTGTGAATATTTTTGTTAATATATATTTCTGTATATATATAATATATTTATAGACCTCTTAATAAGTCTGTCTGCGGTTTAAAGTAAATACAAATGGGGAAAAAACGTTTTTTTTTTTAAATTTTCATTTCCTTTTATCCCAGAAAGTGCACATTTGGCGCACTATGTGTCTTAGTATTAAATATAGCTCTTAGTAATAGCATTACGATATTAGAGACCGCTACTTGAAACAAGCCCGGAATCAGGAGGGAGAGAGCTCGATACACTCATTTTCATAGTAAAATTTCACATTTTCTCAAATTACTCCCGAAATATGGGAGTTATGAAGAAATTCATCACCACAATTTATGAAGGCATTAAGTAATCGAATAAGATGGCATCATTAGTTTGTCATAATTTTACTCTTATTTTTCGGACATGTCTACGTCCAACCGCTCCCATACATTCGTTCCACTGTGCGTTCAGAAGATATACACGTAAAAGTAAAATAAGGTTATTAGGTCCAAGTACTTAAAATAGGAACTCTAGAGCTTAACTCATCTCGTTTATTTATATCTTGTAAGGGTCTACAATGTCCTGCCAAGTTTCATTCATGTGCTCTTAGTAATTAATGAGCAGTGGCATAATTTACTACGACTGGAACACTATATTTTATGACATCCGATTGTAGGGTTTTTAAAGGAAAAGCAAAATGAAACTTATTCAAATATTTAGTGTATTAATGCAACTATTCTCATGTAAAATTTCAGCTCATTACACTGAATGATTAAAGAGATATGAGCATTTCTCAAAATTTTTGACCATAGCCATAATGTTGATGTCCCATGTTTTTGTCTTCGATTATTTTATTACTGAGATATTATAAATAATGTAATGATTTTCGTAACTGCGTAGATATTATTAAACAATCGGAAAAAAAAATTAAACAGTGTACAAATCAATAAGTTAATTTTAAAATTTAATAATCTGATAATACCGAAATTTTCGTAGTATGGATAATAGTTTGTCCCATTGTGACCGCAGTGATTTCTAACACATTTATCTCATTACATTATAAGGAAGTCTACGTATGTTATAGTCTCAAAATACTGCTAATGGCCTCAAAATCCATGTTATATTGTTTTTATATTAAAATATGTCATAAGTTTAATAATTTTTGAAAATTAATTTTGTCCCATAAAAACTTCCAAAACGGAGTTCTTATTTTGTTACCGAATTTTGTATCGAAAGATTTTTTAAACAATCAAAATATTAAGTTTTTTACTTTTAGCAAAACTATTTAACGACATTTCACGACAGCATTTTGTTGTAATGCCATTTCGGTGTCGACAACAGCCGCGATAAGATTGTACCCTGCCTACTACGACAAATTCTTTCTGGATTTTGTTACACTGTGTCAAGTTAAGTTTAAGCTACTTAATATTTTTGTTAAAATTGATTAACAGTTAATTTTATACACTACAGTTCGATGTAAAAAAATTGTTTCAACTGTTGGGTTTTTACATTAATTTATTTTTTGAAAATCTAAAACCTTCATTTCGTTACTTCTGTTTTTGTTACTTTCTTGTGGTAACATATAATTGGAGTGTGGGGTAACAAAAAAGGATTTTTTAAAGCCCTGTATACAATACATTTCACAAAAATGCCACATGGATAAATATATATTCGTGAAACCCATGTTATATTGCTTTCATACAGATACGTTATATTTAAAAAAAAAATCTAAATCTAAAATAATAATTCGGGATACAACTTGAATAGTGCATCGTTTTCAAATTAACATCAAGGCTTATTAATAACGATACCTATTTTACAATATGATTATATACATAAATAAAAAAAATTGCGTAGTTAATTCATCAGATGACCGAAAAACTAAAGTAAGTAGTAACAGTAGTACCTACTTATTTTATTTTTCGAATTTATCAGATTTTTATTATTTTTTTAATTTTACAGGTGTAGGTAAAACCACAGTGTGTGTCTCAAAAATGGTGGCTCAAATTTACCTTGTTTTGGTGTAGGCATGCAAAACTGTCAGTGTTTACAATCACTACCCTGAGCACGATTGTGTGTTTTGTAATGTTTGATTTTTGACCTTATTATAAATATTTTACTAATTTTAAGTGTTTTGTAATGCTACACGAGGACATTAAAATAGAAATATTTCAGACCAATGAGAATTAAGATTGGCATATTTTAAAACTCTACAGCGTGTCACAGACACAGCTATAATCATATTAGATAGTAATATATATATATATATTAATATAAAATATATTACTATATATATTTTTAAATTCCAATACAACTCTGCTTTGAAAATATATAGATTAAAAGCTCTGTCTGTGATTCGCTTACTATGTGATAAATAGTAGTAGGGACTTGTCTGTGCTATTGATTGTAATAAGCTCTGTATGGACGTTGTGTTTTTAACTGATTTATAGATATTGGAATAATTTGTGCACTGTACGTGAGATTAAAAAGATATTGTGTTCTTAAAATCATGAGAAAATATTGATTAAACCAAAGAAAATTAGGACTTTTTAAGTGTTTAATTAGAGGTATAACTTATTATTTGCTTCTTTAAGCCATTTAATTGAATGTTTTGTTTTTAGAAGTATAATAAATCCTACATTTTGTGTTGATTTTTTTACTTCTTTTATTTCAATTTTATGATAGTGAGTCAAGTGTGTGTATGCTAAGCCTTACATTTCCAATTTTGTTACCAAAGCTTCTTGTTTTGTTACTGTCCCAAAATAATGCTGACAATTATGTTGAATATCTTGTTTATTTCTTTAAATTTAAACGCAAAAGGCACTTGATTAAAAAATAATAAGATAGAGACTTTTTTTAAGAAATAGGAATTATAGCATACTTCTTTTTTTATATAGGAAAATGGAACTTTATCATTAGAAAGTGTTCTAATGGTAACGCAATCCAGTAATTTTGCTAAAAAGCTATTTACTTTATATTGATTTCTCATTTTTTCTTTTGTAAAGATGTTGTTTAGTTAATGTTCTATACAGTAAAACATAAATTTATAGTAAAATTTGCGTATTTCATTACGATTTTCACTAATTTCGAAGTAACAAAATAAGAACTTTAATTTTGCCTTTAGCTAATATTTTACAGGTTTTTTGTACAAAAACTATAATAAAACAAAAAAACAAACATGAATTTAGAATTGCAATAGTATTAGCTATCTTAAATTAGGATAATATGTCCTAAAAATACATATTTTAATTTTGGACGATTTTTAAAACCAGGGTCAAAAAATTTGAGAAATGCTCATATAATTGTGAACAAGAGCAAAACATCGTTAAACCGACCAAGTTTGAATGGCTACATAAAAGCGGCCGTGCAGTATAAAGAGCTAACGTTCTAAAATTTCCAGTATAGTATCGTCATCGTGTTTAATAGTTTCGTACAGTTGCGTACACAATAGTTTAGCAGAAAATAAAACAACTGCTTTGTAATCTTAATAATATTTATTAGTTAACGACTAATTAAAATAAAATAAAAAAAACAAAATTATTAACAACGTAATAATAACATTGATATAAAAATCAGTTTTTTTTTTTATTAAATATGAATAACAAATATATTGCCTACTGTAAAACCCCATAAAGGTGAAAATCTTAGGTTTACTAGTAAGTTTTCGGGAGTTGGTCTTCTCGTTCGAGCTTTTACAGCAACAAATATGTCATACAATCACAGAATCACAGATTAATATTATGTGACTCAATTGTGAAGGTAGGTTTGTAGTGTAGCTACCTACTTATCTATGTTCTAGCGCATAATCATATAAATAGTAAATATCTGGTTTACCGCTTTGCAAATTGTACCGTGTAACATCAAAATATTTGTGCGCTGGAAGCAGCAGAATATTAAGGACATAATAATTAGCTACTGTTACAATTTTTTCGTAATATTCTGACAAATATATGCATTTGTTAATAATACAGATGCAAATATTATTGTAATAATTTCGTCTTCTTAAGTCTAAAAAAAAACAAGTTACCTACTATTTTTATCACGAAAGTTATTAAGTAGTAACTTCTTCAAGAATTGTGTGCACACCTGTACCGATCCAATAACTGTAAAACACTGGAAATTTTAGAACGTTAGCTCTTTATACTGCACGGCCGCTTTTATGTAGCCATTCAAACTTGGTCGGTTTATCGATGTTTTGCTCTTGTTCTGTTATTTTTATTATATCTCTTTAATCATTCAGTGTAATGAGCTGAAATTTTACATGTGAATAGTTGCATTAATACACTAAATATTTGAATAAGTTTCATTTTGCTTTTCCTTTAAAAACCCTACAATCGGATGTCATAAAATATAGTGTTCCAGTCGTAGTAAATTATGCCACTGCTCATTAATTACTAAGAGCACATGAATGAAACTTGGCAGGACATTGTAGACCCTTACACACAAATTCAAAGCAACCTGCGTAAAAAATTACAACTCTGTGCTAAACCGTTTTATATGATTTTCATCAAATAGCCAAACGTCAGCGCAGCGGCAACTTGAATATCTTGACAAATATAAGACACACAAATTTCATTTTAACATACACATTTACCTCTCGTTACACACTAATTATTGTATGTATTTTTTTTCTTGTACGTCCATAGGAAAAAAAAAGTGCCGCTAGGAATACGTAGTCCCAGCGGAAACAGTTTTTGTTGAATATCTCCGCAATGGTTGGATGCACAAATTTTTATTTACCATACACAATTACACGACGTCATACACTAAATATCTGCTAAACTGAAATGAAGAAATTCGACACTTTTCCGCTGGGACTACGCACACTATGACGTCAGGTCTATCAGGTTTCTTTTGTACAGCATAATTATTTGTTTCAGTAACCATTTGTGAAAGAAATTCTTCAGTAAAAAAGTAGGAAAAAAAATTGGAAAGGTGTCTGAAGGTTCATCAAACTTTCAGGGTATTCTTCAGTTCCATTAAATTTTATGGCATTTTCGTTGAACGGCAGAGGTTGGTTTTTCCATATCAACCTCTGAATGTCTAAAGAATGTACCGGTGCATCATTATTATTTGAAGGAACAGCATCCGCTATTACAATAGGAGGATCGGGTATAATTTCTTCGTTATTATCATTAGACCTAGCCTCACCATCGTCATCATCATTTTCTAAAACATCTAATAAATCTTGTTGGGTAGGATAAAAATCAAGTTCGTCACCGTCCGACTCGAAATCGTCTTCAGAAATGGCGCCATCTTCTAGCTGGCGCAACCAAAACTCAATGTCACCATCTCTCCTATTATTTTCTGCCATTTCTAAAACAAAATAACCAACCACATGCATACCTCACCAAAGCAAAATAAATAAAATCACAAAATGTATAGCTTCAAATAGCAGTAGTAATTTTTACCAATAGTGCATGCTGTCCCATTTTTGCATCAAAACAAAAAAGCTTCCTGTTCATATAACAATTATGGTAAATTGAAAAAAGCATAAGTTATTGTATAAATAATAGTCATTACCTTTAGAAAACAATTTTTTTTTCTCCAAAATCAGCAAATAACTTCGTGATATATGTCGCCAAAGTGCACTCAACTCAAACCTATTTGAGAAACGCGCGCCAAAAAGTGAAATATCAATCAGCCACAGATAACAACACAAAATGTCACTAGTTGAGTTATTCTATGGTTAGAGAAGGAGCAAAAGAAACATTTCATATAGCCTAATGTATCAAACACAAATATTATGGACGGATATTGGTGGTTTAATTTGGTGATTCAATTTTGGGACACTATGCGTTTAAGGGTTAACCATAATTTTGTTCAACATAATATAGCTTAACACAGACCTTTGCCAAAAATGTAAGAAAATTTTACATTAGATCGGCAAATTCATACGGGGGAGTAGAACGTTAAAAAGCTTATGAACATTGGGAACTGACGAAGTGTGGCCCGCGATCTTTCATATGCTTCGGTGGAGCAGAGCGAGCGCATTGTTCGCCGAGGGCTGCACTCCTGGCGAGCGTTACTAAAAAGCCGCTCGGACGCCGCACATGTAAAGTTATGTAACTACTGTTTACATTTGTTGTTATCTGTTAATGTTGTAAGTTGGATGATGAACTATTTCATTTCCTTGCTCCCACATAAAATTCTTCTGTAAAACTCCTACGTAACTAAACCTGTTTACTAATACACTATAGTAGACATGGTTAGTTTTTGGGTATGAGGTCTTCAGGATGCAAGCTCAAACTTTAGGCACTGAAATGAAAACGTAGTTTTATTTTGATCTTATAAAAATTGTCGTACATAATTTATTATCGGCCCTTCCTTTTGGTTGTAATGTATTCATTAAAATAAAATATGTTTCAAGTCTTATATTTCAAAAATAGTGTTCTATAGCATTTACACATTGTATTCACTATTCATTTACTTATTATCATTTTCTTCTTCGTGTTGTTTTCTTAACTGTAGGTTTTTTAAATACTTCATCATCGTCTTTTTTCTGAAAGTCTTCATCTGTAAAAAAAATACATACATGTTGTCAAGAATATTCTTACTATTTTTTATTTGATGGTTCATGTTTTACTTTTTGTCTATATTTCTAATTATACTATCTAAATGGGTTTACCAGAGTCATCTGAAGCATTTGCTGATGTTTTGTTGTTCCTCGTAGCTGCTCTACGATTCGATTTTCTTACACTTTGTGGAGTGTTTTCGTTGTTTGGTGGTTCATTCTGCTAAAAAGTAGTATATTTTAAATATTTATGAATTTTGTATACCGAGAGAGTATTCGTACTGCAGTTACTTAAGTAGGATGTTGAGATGCGGAAATTTTTTACCAATAAAATCTGCTTTAAATTTTGTCGAAGGTACTCTACAAACGGAAACTTTGGAACTACTTTACCTCATCTGGGCTAGAAGAGGACCGTCTTCTGTTCCTCCTAGCGGCAGGCTTGCGGCGCGGTGTGGCTCGCACGGGCTCGGCCCGTCGCGGCGGAGACGCACTCGTGGCGCCACCTTCACTATTCTCTTCCATGTTAGCTTCCTCACCGTCTCGAACGGCGAAACATTCTTCTATCTTATCACTCAACTCCGTGACAAGAGTCTGTAACAGTTTTCTTTGTTAATATAACACAATATAAATAACGTCCTTTACATTATACCACAAATTGATAGGGTAAAGAAAGTTTGATCAATGTTGTCTTTCGACCTACCTTAATTTCATTTTTGGCCATTTTAGAAGTACTATTCATTATATTGTTAAAGCAGTCCATAACTCCATTACAGTGCAGTTTATCTTTGTAACAGTCGAGGTTCTCGATGAGCTTGCGTAGAGACCTCTCGTTGTACGTGAATAGAGACAGGCAGTAAGCAAGGTCTCGCCACTGTCGCTCTTCTGTCGATAGCTTGAATCTTTGGCATAGCTTCTCTATCAAGGCTTCCATTTGTCGGTCTTTTTGAATGAGCGATGTTATATACCTAGAATGAGAAAAAAAAATTAATAAACCCGAATCCACCAGAAGAAGGGTTATGTTTTTATTTTAGTGTTTGACTAAAAAACTAGCCATTTAAAACTCTTTTAGTAACTAAAATAATTCTATAAAACTCACTTCTGCTGCCAGTACCTTGGAAGCACTTGTAACATATGTATTAATAGATACTGAACATCTTACTGAATATTACTCACTTCATAATAACTCTGTATTGTTCTTCAGCGACATTCAGCTCGGGGTCGCTGAGCCTCGATATAATGTCTGGCATGACGTTATACAGCGCATTGCCCTTTTGCGATAGTTGTTTGAAGAATAGCTTCGTCATGGTAGCGACTCGCGCATCTTTGTCCGCACAACATAGCGCCATGTCGGCAATCTGCCCTTTCACTCGAACCATCTCGTGAAGAACCAAGAAGGAGAGCATTTTAACTGCGCATTGTCGGACTTCTAATTCTTCGTCACTTAGTCTGAAATGTATATGGATTAAGATTTTAGATAGGATTTTAGTATTTTGGATAGTGTTTAAACAATATTTGTATGAATTAATTCAAGTGATGAAACAGGCCAATGCTAGATTATTAAACATGTAAAAGAATATTGGAACTTATACAGGATAAGTTTTTAACCAGTGCGCAAATTTTAACAAATTGAACTTAAACAAGTTATAATAACGATGAAATTTTTATTTTGATATATGTTAAAATTTAGTTATCGTTAACGAAAGATGTTTATTTTGAAACTGTTTTTTTATGGCAACTTGCGCGCGGCGCCGGCACGGCGGCGAAGGTGAACGACCGAGCGTAGCTACTATTTAGTACCTACAGCTATCGATCGGTCGAAATTCTAAGAAGTTCGAAGTACCTTCGCCGGCGCGCGGTTACTGACCTATTACTATTTTGATATCATACTACGAAATATGTAGGGTGTCCACAGTTTACTGATTTAAGGTTTCATAAAAATTAAAAAAAAAGTATTGAAAGAATAATTGAAATGTGTTCTATTACTGATACTAAACCACCAAAAAAAAAAATTGCGCTCTGGTTGAAAAATTTTCCTGTATGTGACAGAAATGCTTTCTGAGAGTTTGATTAAAAATTATCTCATAAGGGAAATGATATAAAGGGGTAAAACAGATTAATACGATGTTTAATGCTACAGGTTTGAACAGTATTCATACTTACATGTGATAAATATGATGAGTCCAGGGTTGTGTAAGATTAGGAAATCGCAAGGTAAGGTCGGCGAAAGCGATTGTCAAGTTGGTCCGCAGGGACACATTCTTGGACTTCTTGAGGACTGTCACCATCAGCTGAAGACCCTCTTCGCAAACCGCGTTTGAAACCAACATAAACCTGCAATTCACATTAAAGCAATCATATCGACGGAACATGTAATTAGCTTGCGTGTAACATCACCAGATTATGACGGACTGACCAATAGCATGGCTAAAGGTTGTTCCGTGGCGTCCGGCCTGCTAATCACGGATGAAAAGGATGGTGCATAAATTATCTGCCGATTACGCTATGGGTTGATGTCTCGCTCGCACAGTATACCCGTCCTGTTCGCGCACAGTACCTAGTGAAGCTGAGCGCGGCGGCGGCCTGCAGCGGCGGCGTGGCGCGCGCGGGGTTGGACAGTAGCCAGCGCAGCAGCGGCACGTAGCGCGCCAGGCTAGTGCCGGCGCCCACGATGTCTCGCTCGCACACTATACCCGTCCTGTTCGCGCACAGTACCTAGTGAAGCTGAGCGCGGCGGCGGCCTGCAGCGGCGGCGTGGCGCGCGCGGGGTTGGACAGTAGCCAGCGCAGCAGCGGCACGTAGCGCGCCAGGCTAGTGCCGGCGCCCACGATGTCTCGCTCGCACACTATACCCGTCCTGTTCGCGCACAGTACCTAGTGAAGCTGAGCGCGGCGGCGGCCTGCAGCGGCGGCGTGGCGCGCGCGGGGTTGGACAGTAGCCAGCGCAGCAGCGGCACGTAGCGCGCCAGGCTAGTGCCGGCGCCCACGATGTCTCGCTCGCACACTATACCCGTCCTGTTCGCGCACAGTACCTAGTGAAGCTGAGCGCGGCGGCGGCCTGCAGCGGCGGCGTGGCGCGCGCGGGGTTGGACAGTAGCCAGCGCAGCAGCGGCACGTAGCGCGCCAGGCTAGTGCCGGCGCCCACGATGTCTCGCTCGCACACTATACCCGTCCTGTTCGCGCACAGTACCTAGTGAAGCTGAGCGCGGCGGCGGCCTGCAGCGGCGGCGTGGCGCGCGCGGGGTTGGACAGTAGCCAGCGCAGCAGCGGCACGTAGCGCGCCAGGCTAGTGCCGGCGCCCACGATGTCTCGCTCGCACACTATACCCGTCCTGTTCGCGCACAGTACCTAGTGAAGCTGAGCGCGGCGGCGGCCTGCAGCGGCAGCGTGGCGCGCGCGGGGTTGGACAGTAGCCAGCGCAGCAGCGGCACGTAGCGCGCCAGGCTAGTGCCGGCGCCCACGATGTCTCGCTCGCACACTATACCCGTCCTGTTCGCGCACAGTACCTAGTGAAGCTGAGCGCGGCGGCGGCCTGCAGCGGCGGCGTGGCGCGCGCGGGGTTGGACAGTAGCCAGCGCAGCAGCGGCACGTAGCGCGCCAGGCTAGTGCCGGCGCCCACGATGTCTCGCTCGCACACTATACCCGTCCTGTTCGCGCACAGTACCTAGTGAAGCTGAGCGCGGCGGCGGCCTGCAGCGGCGGCGTGGCGCGCGCGGGGTTGGACAGTAGCCAGCGCAGCAGCGGCACGTAGCGCGCCAGGCTAGTGCCGGCGCCCACGATGTCTCGCTCGCACACTATACCCGTCCTGTTCGCGCACAGTACCTAGTGAAGCTGAGCGCGGCGGCGGCCTGCAGCGGCGGCGTGGCGCGCGCGGGGTTGGACAGTAGCCAGCGCAGCAGCGGCACGTAGCGCGCCAGGCTAGTGCCGGCGCCCACGATGTCTCGCTCGCACACTATACCCGTCCTGTTCGCGCACAGTACCTAGTGAAGCTGAGCGCGGCGGCGGCCTGCAGCGGCGGCGTGGCGCGCGCGGGGTTGGACAGTAGCCAGCGCAGCAGCGGCACGTAGCGCGCCAGGCTAGTGCCGGCGCCCACGATGTCTCGCTCGCACACTCCGCGCACGTATTCTGCGTCGGCATCGTCGGCTACGGCACCTTCGACTCCTGAGTCCTCCTCTGTCATTGTTGTGTTCACCTGTTTGCACGAACATTGAACTATTTAGAACAAGAAGATAATGGCAACACGAGCTAGACTTCTAGCGAACGAACTGGCATAAAGATGTACAACCTGCGGAGTAATTTTTCAAAAATTATTTGTGTATTTTTAATCTTTGAACAAGCTCCCATTAAAGTACTCATCTACTAAACAATGAGCCAACAGATTATATTGTTAACAGTTTTGATAGTATAAAGAAGGCACTTGTCATATTTCTTGATTTGGCCAAAGCGTTTGACTGTTTCTGTACCCAACCTACTAAACCAACTGGAAAATATGGGAATTAGGGGTCTACCATTATAACACTTCCAGTACAGCAGTCCACTGAAACCGATTAGATAAGCATATCTGATTGGTTTTAGGGGGTTAAAATAGGAAACAATGTTACTGATGATCTACCTGTCACTTTTGGTGTACCTCAAGGAAGTGTGATTAGGCCCTCCCTCTATCTTGCCTATATTAATGATCTCTGTAACCTACATCTACCCCATGGTATCGTACATTTTTTGGATGATACGGTACTACTTTTCACAGCAGACTCATAAGGTGGTATCTATCATTACGCACAAAAAGTTTTTGATACGCTCCTGCCTTGGTTAAAATGTAATCTCTTTACCCTTAACGATAAAAGCAAGTATATAGCTTTCTCCCTCACATAACCGAACGCAATAGATTGAAATAATTAATTGCGTTTGCGTACTCCTGCATTGCCACAAATTTTAAAACCCATTCCTGTCCCATTCTCCAAAAGACTACTTCGATTTAAGTGCGTTGGAAAGATAATAAAACAATTTGTGCTTTCAATTACGAATAGTTGGCCTGACGTCGAGAATTCGCAAAATAAACATAACACATCACGCATCTTTCTTTTCAAAAATCTTTGTCACTTAGAAATGAGGCTAATAATTGGGAATACTATGAAATCTTTCAGTGTCTTCTAACGTACTGCATAGCATCGTATGTTGGTGCTCCTAAATCGAACATTTTAGAACTGGAAAGAGCCCAACAGGTGGTAGTGAAGGTGGCCTGTTTTCATACTACATTTTTAAATTTTTCTTTATATTTTTAGTCTGTGAGTCAATGATTGATGATTCATGTTACGCCCTATCCCTTTACATTGACTAAATAACGATTATTTTAACATACCATGTGGTGGGGCCTGGTGATCTGCTTAACGGCTATTTCTAGTGCAGACACCAATCTCTTACAAAACTAGTATCATACAGATTTAAGCTTGTCTAAATTAATATGATGCTATTGTTTGTGAAGAGAAAATAAATCATTTGAATATAAGTAATCTAAATAGAGCTTTGATTTAATACTAGCTTCTGCCCACGACTTCGTCCGCGTCAAATATTTGCTCCACTGACCCTTCCCGTCGCATCGTAACCTGCTAGTTTTCATTCATTTTTTTGTTGCTGCTCCGCTCGTTTTGATCGTAGCGTGCTGTTATATAGCCTATAGCCTTCCTTAATAAATAGGCTACTCGACTCATAATAATTTTTCAATTCGAACAAGTAGTTTCTGAGATTAGCGCGTTCCACCCCCATTTTAGGGAAGTTACAAAAAGACAAAAAGTAGCCTATGTCACTCTCCATCCCTTCAACTATCTCCACTTAAAAAATCACGTCATTTCGTTGCTCCGTTTTGCCATGAAAGACGGACAAACAGACACACACACTTTGCCATTTATAATATTAGTATGGATTTTCGCTTCGCTTCGCTGTAGAAAAGAAAAGCTATTAAATAAAAGGATCCTTGTTGTTGGGCCCACGCACAATGGTCCACTCAAAGGATTAAGTGCGGAAACCAAACCGCTATAACAGGATCCCTGTTGCCAACGCACCGAGGGTCCCTTGTTGGAGGTGACGCTGGCGGAGCGCTGCAGACGCGAGGAGGCGCTGGCGTTGCTGAGGTTCATGAGCGTCTGGCGCCGCAGCTCGTCCGTGCGCCCGCGCTTGCCCGGCGTCGCGAACGTGCCCGCTTTCTTCTTGCGTTTCTCTTCCACCTTGCGTTGTTCGCGGACCTACACAACAAATACTTGAATTCTGATGTTTCGATCTAAGAAATGTTACAAGTGCTCAAAGTATTCCTATTTAAAAAGTTTCTTTTTTCCTGTGATTGTTAAGAAACGTACATTTTTAAGTGCTTTGGTATACGAAAGGAGTAAGAATTTGTTTTTTATTTTTGAAGTCTGTTTGTTTAAAGGCGAATAATTACCTCATTCCTCCTCCTGAGCTCGCTGTACACGTTTATATCAAGGTATATGAGCTGCTGAAGCGCCACTTGTCCCAACACGAACACGAAGCGCGTCAACAGCTCCACAGGCAGGCTGATCTCCTCCTCATTGTCACTATCTTTCACCATCGTCTCTTCAACCCTTCTGTACATCTCTGCAAGAATCTTCCCACTTACAACTTCCGGGGTATCACAGATCGCGTATATGAGATCTATGGAGTTAGCAGCAAAGGCAGTGAATCGATCGAACTTACAGAATGTTTCCATCAGACTGTCGAAAATAGAGGTGAAAATTGCGTGTTCGACGGGGTATCTTTGACTCTTTTTCGTTAAGGGTATCAATAGTTGAACGCTCAAGTTTCTTGAGTTGTAGTCTGCAGTTAACCCGTGCGATTGTATGACGTCTAAGTTCGCGACTGCTACGGAGGGTTTCGCCTTAGTGACCATCACTAGAAGTGTGAGTGCGGCGTAGCTATCCATGTCTGTAGTTCCATCAATTTTCTTTAGGAACATCTCCCAAAAAACCTGTGAATGAAAATAAAGTTTTTATTTGAGCCCAGAGCGGTGTACTTTCCAAACATAAACACTGCATTTGTTGTGGTAATGACACAAGCAAAATTATTTGACTGGTAGTACATAATTTCTATTTACGTATACTCTGAGAATGTGTATATGAAAACGAGTAGCGTCAGGATGTAACATGCACGACTTCTACTTTACACTTCGCTATTGTATCGGACGATACCGAGAGCGTGCTGTATTTACACACACATTCACAGCATGTTTGTACACTTGTTAACCACAAGTAAAGCGCGCGTTGCTTCGTGAGTTAAAAATAGTAAATAAAAATATAAAAAGTTCAAAAATATGATAATACAAGTTTTTGAACTTTTTATATTTTTTTATGAAGGAGAGCAATTTTTCATAAACATGACAGGCTAATGTGCGTACCTGTATAATACCGGGACTGATGTCTCCCTTGTTGACCCACTTGTCCACCAGATGTTCGAGCGCGAGCGCACTGCCGCGGTCGATGTGCGTCATCAACGCCACCAGCTTCTTAGCGATAGTGAAGCATCGCGCGCGCTCGGCCTTCGTGTCGCACTCCAGGTACATGTCGCGGTACGCACGCTCTACCGCTTCGCGTTTCTCCTGATTATTTTCAAATCAATGATCCAAAATTAGGGACTAGAATTAACTGCTACCAAAAATTACAACTACAATCAGAGAATGTAGAAAACTCTCTCAAAAGTGTTTGTTTTTTCAACTGCAAAGTCCGCGTCTGTCTGTCTGTTTGAACGCGCTAATCTTTGGAACTATCTGCCAGAGATTTAAAACATTATTTTTGCATCTGCTAGCCCAATGAAGAAGGTTATAAGCTATTGTATTTAACATCACGCTACGACCTTTAGGCCCAGGCAGCGATGGCGGGATGAGCTGGCATTAATAAAAATTGGTCCTTGGCAGCTTTGGACAGATAGGTGGAAAGCGAGTAGGGAGGCCTGTGCTCAGCAATGAGATATTAATGGCTAATAATCGTATCTCTACGTTGACGTCGTTGTGGGGCTTGAGTGCTCCAAACTCTACTGTTAATGTTAGCTGGAATGGAGCTTTTCTCCCGGCAGTAGTCTTGTTCCTCACCTATTGCTTACCTCTATTGGCCATTGGAGTGGACAGATGCGCGGTGGACACGCGGCCTTAATAAATTATGTCATCATCTATCTAACCCTTTCCCAACTATATTGCGGTTGGCTTCCAATCCAACCGGATGTAATACCAGTATTTTACATGGAGCGACTGACTGCCTATCTGACCTCCACTACCCCTTGGTAAGACTGGTTGTCAGAATTAGTAAATGTATGTATCGCTACTTATTCATTTCAGAATCAAGTAAACATCCATTTAACAAGCTTACCTGATCCGGCGACCACACAAGTAGCAACATATTCGCGACGCCCGTTTTCGCCGACTCAATATTAAAATGATGCGCCGTCGTAAAGAAATCTATCGCCTCGCTGACGTCACCAGCTTGCTTCGACATTAGCAAGGCGTTTATAAGCGGCACCGCTTCGGAGACCATGCGACTGAAGTGAACGGACTCTTGAAGGAAGGCCACTATGTTTTCTTTTTCTTCTAATCGTTTGTACATGGCAAGTTCTTGTTCACATTGTTGTGTTAGAGATATGGTCTGTTCTGGTATTATGAATATGTTGCGAAGTAACGCTACGAAGTACGCAATCTGCAATGAGTTGAGAATTAATGTTATTTTACTTGTTAAGACTATGAGGAAGAGCTCCTAGTTACAGGTACTTTTGTAGTTCTTACCTGTTGACTTTTTTCCATGTCACATCGAAGTAATTTAGCATCCGGGTACTGTCTCTCAGTGTGCTTAACAATAAGGTACGCCTTGAAATAGTTCTTCTCGCGTAAATGTTTGCGGATCGCGTCATACAAGTTCTCCAGCGACGCTTGGGATAATTCTGGCTCATCCTGTGTGAGTATTTCCATTCCTTTTTTTATATTTTTAACGACGTCACCCTCTATACTCTCCCACTTTTTGATCAACTCAGGGTCGGGACCCGGATTTAACTTCTTTTGTAGTTCTTCCATGATCGCTGTTTCAGTTTTTAGTTGTTCTTCCAGCGTTTCTAGTTTCAGTTGTGCAGAAAATGGATTGCATTCCAAGAATATCTATAATGTGAATAATACACTTATATCATAATAAGAGATAAAAAAAAAACTGAGTTTGTATGTAATTAGGGGTTTTTGGAGCTACCAATTATTTAACATCACGCTACGGCCTTAAGGAGGCGAGTAAAAAGAAAAAAAGTCAAAAGACCGCTAAGAGAAGGCGGCCGATGCGATGCAATAAGTCCTATAGCATGGCCTCGCCTTTGTCATCGCCTGAGACATATCCTGCAGTGTAGGATATATTTTATGTTAAAACAAGAAATTACACACGTACAACTCGCGGGCAGAAGCTAGTGTTAAATAGTTACACGAACGGAAGATGGCAATAGAGTAATCCCTATTGCTTAAACATAGTTGACCAAATGTGGGTGTACTATAGGTACACCTCTACCTAACTCTTCGGGGATTATGGGCGTAATGAACGTTATGAGAGGAATGGAACGGAAAATATGGAAATATTCTATTTGTGTATTTGAAAGCCTAAACGGGAGGTTGAGTATTTTTTTAATGTCTTATAGCCAAACGTGGGTTCATGAGGATATGCGCAATTTTCTATTGTTCATTTTATTTACAGTGATTGGTTGTTGCAATAAAAAGGGAAGGACTACCGAGACGACTAGTAGAAAAAAATAAAAATAAAAGTTGCGCCAAATAAATTGGGATAATTAATACAAGCAAAGGATGATGATGATTGTGGCAATAGTGATGATCTATGCACTCTATGCTATAGACCATAGACGCTATGGCTTTTTGATAGTATATCCTATACTATGGAACTCGATTGGTTAAGATTTATATAGCAGGAAACTAAAGCTAGGTGGAGGAAAACGGCTGACCATTAATTTGTAACTATACCTTAAGTAGTTGTATGGCGGCTTTCCTGACGAGCGCAGCCTTGTCCCTGAGCCGACCGATGGCTCGCTCAAGCACAGTGCGTTGCCTACTAACCGGCACGCAGTTCTCTCTCTGAAGTCGACACCAGAACTGCAGTACCTGTTTTTATATTACATTAATTTACACACCAAAATACGCATAAGGGACCGTCCATTAATCACGGGAGGTTCGAAGGGGGGGAGGGGTCCATAAAAAATCACGAAATATCAAAAGGGGGAGGGGGGTGTAGTAATATATCACGTGTATTTATTTTTTCGTCAAACGCGTACAAAATCGAAAGCGGCTTATAGTGAAATTTATAAATATTTAAAAAAAATTAAGATTATTTGTAGGTACTAAAAATACACGTGATATGGGGGGGGGGGTAGTCATAAATCTCACCATGTATCACCAAGGGGGAGGGGGGGGCTAAAAATGCCAAAAACGTGATTAATGGACGGCCCCTAAGACTCTAACGTCCGATTTACATCATCATCATTTCAGCCTAAAGACATCCACTACTGCACATAGGCCCTCCCAATTTGGGCGCAAATATTTGCCATAATCGCCACGCTTGGTGCCTAGGCGGGTTGGCGATCGCAGTATGCGGTAAAATGCATAGAGAACGCTGCTGCCCAATCTTTTGTCAATCCAAACTATCAGTCACGAACGCAACGACTCAGCGGGCACACGAAATGACGATACAGTTGATAAAGGACTAATAACGGATTAGACAAGTACCTTATTAACAAGTGACATCATTGGTGATGCTCTTGAAGGTCAATTGCGTAGCACTCGTAACCGGCGTGCGTGTATGAGTATGAACATAGATGAAGCAAAACGGGTATGAAAGGAGCGTGGCAGGTAGCGTTCTGTTGCTCTTTTTGCCTACCCCATGGGAAGATTGAGTTAATTTATGTATGTCATACCTTGTGGCGCACATACGCGGACAAATCGTGCAGGTGCTCGTACAGGTCGTCGAGGAAGTCATCACGCTGCGTGCGCTGCGCGTCCGTCAGCTCCTCGCCGCACAGCTCCACGCTCAGCACCTCGCATATCATGCCCAGCACGCTGATGCGGAGCGTGTACGACTACAATAGTAATTATCACTGCACTTCAAGAATGTTATTATTTCATCATTATCAATCATCATTTCATCATTATCAATCATCATTTCATCATTATCAATCATCATTTCATCATTATCAATACACATTTCATCACTATCAATCATCATTTCATCATTATCAATCATCATTTCATCATTATCAATCATCATTTCATCATTATCAATCATCATTTCATCATTATCAATCATCATTTCATCATTATCAATCATCATTTCATCATTATCAATACACATTTCATCACTATCAATCATCATTTAATCATTATCAATCATCATTTCATCATTATCAATCATCATTTCATCATTATCAATCATCATTTCATCATTATCAATACACATTTCATCACTATCAATCATCATTTCATCATTATCAATCATCATTTAATCATTATCAATCATCATTCATCATTATCAATCATAATTTCAGACGAAACACGTCCACTGCTGGACATAGGCCTTCCCCAATTTGGGGTTTTGCCATAATCGCTACGTTTAGCAGGCGGGTTGGCGATCGCAGTTTGGTGGTAATATGCTTAAAGAACGCTGCTGCCATTCTCTAGTAAGTCCCTTTTTATCATTTAGAAACACAATATTAATATAAACGTTTTCAGATACGTATACAGATTAATAACGGTCTCAAAATCATTATTGACAGGCCTGTTGGTCTAGTGGTTAGTGACCCTGACTGCTATGCCGGAGGTCGTGGGTTCGATTCCCACCCAGGACAAATGTTTGTGTGATGAGCACGATCATTTGTTCTGTGTCTGTGTGTAATTTATCTATAATGTGTATGTATTTAGAAATATATAAGTATGTTTATCAGTTGTCTAGTACCCATAACACAAGCTCTGCTTAGCTTGGGACTAGATGGCGTTGTGTGATAGTTGTGGAATATTATTATTATTGGCTTGTTTACGAAGTTCACAATCGCAATGAACTACTTACTACTACTTGTGGGTGTGGGTGCGTATAAGTTTACGCGACGTGCACCGAAAACATAGTTGTCGATTAAATAGGAAAAAATTATACCTCATCACTCTCCAGATATGGCTGTATGGTTGCAATAGCATTGGTCATCTCTTTGGGCAGTTCCTTAGTGAGCTCTAGTAAGAATGCGCCACAGTTTCTTGCAGCTCCCTGCTCGGTGCCAGCACCGGCATTCTCATCTTCAGATGACGCTAATGCTTCAGCTATTTCACGAACCTAAAAATATGAATGACAATTTGTTATTAAAATCAAAGACATTCATTTTTGCTGTATAAAAATAATTATAAAAAAAAGACGAATGAATAAAAAAATCTGAACGTTACCATTTGTGGTCCAAATGTTCCAAGTCCAAATTCTTTGGTCAGTTGCACTACTCCTGCACATATTGGTGACACTGAATGTTCAGACATTTGTAGGATCTGAAATAAAGATAGCATAACTATGACTACACATCTATACTATGACTGTATAACTGGCATGTTTGGTAAGATGGAGGAACACAATATGTGGGTGTGGCTTATAATAGTCCTCCAAACCATTTCAACCATAGCGATTAATCTCAACGGTGACTAGCCTTCAATGGGGGAGATATTATAGATACGCACTGTCTTCCCTGCCGTCTGATGGGAGGGCACGCACTCCGCAGTTGCCAGGACCAATGGGGATGGGGAATAATGTATTGAGGAACAGGAGTATCACATTGCCAACTTCTAAACTTTGGCTGTGAAATTAGTAGTGGAAACACCCAATAACAATGGCAATACAAATACATACAAAAATTACTAATAAGACGTTATTTATAATTATTACCTGAACCAACTTTATTAGACAGGAGGTGCCATGGTTGTATTTTTTGATCAGCACACCAAGGACTTGAAACACAGTCTCTCGAACAGATTTGTTCTTTATTATTTGTTCATCTAATGCCTTATAGCAGGGTTCAGCAACCATTCTGAAATATGTTTAAGAAATTATTCACGATTGACCAAAATAAATTAAATCACAACTTGGAAATTTAAAACTTCATATTTTGTCAGCTGCAATTATGGATCATGCACAATTATTTTGAAGGTGCAAAAACAGAGAAACTAACTACAAAGAAACTATTATTAATTCTCTTATCTTTTTCTAATTAATATTTTGAGATGTAATGCACTGTGTAAGTATGAAATAACTTACGAAACAAAGTTATCTTCAGCCAAGGGTGGGTCCCACAGCTTAGACAAGGGTTGCTGAAGCACCAAGTTGAGTGTTACCAAGGCAGCCTGTTTGTCTGACTCGGTCCAACCACAGAACTCATCTTCATCTGTTGCCTTCTTGCCCTTTTTTCCCAATGTTAGCTTTGTGGAGTTCTGTTAGAAATTATAAATTTTAGGAATCATAGGAACTTATTCAATGTTGTAACATCACGCACTGGTGACCAGTTTTAATATTTTTATTATAAAATAGCTTCTGCCCGCGACTTCGTCTGCGTTAAATTTCTTGTTCACCCGAGCCTTCCCGCCGCGTCGATTCGTCTACCCGTGCGATTTTCTCCGTTTTTGCAACATTTTTCATTACTGCTCCGCTCCTCTTAGTTGTAGCATGATATTATATAGCCTATAGCCTTCCTCGATAAATTGGCTACCCAACACAAAAAGAATTTTTCAATTCGGACCAGTAGTTCCTGAGATTAACGCGTTCAATCAAACAAACAAACAAACTCTTCAGCTTTATAATATTAGTAAGTATAGATTATTTTTTCTATTATGTAGAAATCTAAATAACAAATGAGGTGGTTCAATGTAAGATGAAGCAAGCCAATTGGCAGCTAAAAGCCTGATATTCATAGTCCAGACTACAGCAGATGAATCTATACTAATATTATAAAGCTGAAGAGTTTGTTTGTTTGATTGAACGCGCTAATCTCAGGAACTACTGGTCGGAATTGAAAAAATATTTTTGTGTTAAGTAGCCCATTTATTGAGGAAGGCTATAGGTTATATAACATCACGCTACGGTCAAAAGGAGCGGAGTAGCTAACGAAAAATGGACGAAAACTGTCAGACAATTCGATGCGACGGGAAAGGGAGCTTAAATTTGACGCGGACGAAGTTGCTGGCAGAAGCTAGTCCTTCATAAAAAACACACTAAATTTGGCAGACCTGGGAACTCAGGACAAATGTTCAGCAGACTAAAAATATCTGTGTAATATTTGATTTATTTTGTATTCCTAAATAATAATATAGTTTTAAACTGTAAAACATAGGTGTACTCACATCAGCAGCAAGTTTGGTGTCTTTAGTCTTCATAATCTGAGTGAACAGATACATTATCATTTTCAAAATGTTCAGATTTTTCGTTCTGACCTCAGAATCTATCTCTTGCTCTTGTAATATAAGATCTAGGTGGTTGCAGAGACTTTTGCTTGCTCGAATGATGTGTTCAAAACCTAAAATTGTTTGAAACTTGTTATGTAAACAGTTTGCTGTTAATGTATTATGAAATAAAAAAAATGAATTTGTAAATATTAAATAATGTTTAGATCAACTGTTAATTATGCTAAGTTTACCTTTGTTTATAACATTCCATTCAAGTTTGTTTCCATGAACCATGATGGAAAAGTAAGTATCAAAGTGTTCCAATATGTATTCCACTCCTTCAGCATTAAATGCCCGCGCGGCATCTATAAATAGGAAGCTTTAGTAAATCTTATAGAGTATGTACGGACAAGTTATTTGATTTATAAACAAACTATTACCTTGTAATTTTGACAAAAGTACGCGGGGTTGTACGACATCTTCAACATGATATTGTCCAGCGTGAGATTCTAGTAATTCGTCCTTCTGTAGTGGTATAACAAATTCAAAGTAGCTCATTTTGTATCAGAAAAATAATTCTTTCTCCATTCGAAGAAATATCTGAGGTTAAAGAATATAAGTTTTATTTCCACAACAATCAAGCAGACGGCGGCAAGCGGCGAGAAACGTTTATTTTTAAATTTGACAGATGACATGGCTTCGACAGCCCTCACGCCTCACGTCAAGCCTCAATTCTGCAATAATTTGAAACATAATGAATGATTAATCGGATTTTATTTATAAATCATCGGATTGAAAACGATGATATGAAAATAAAATACTGAAAAATCCTTTGTGATTTTTGCAAACTGTTTCATCCTAGTTCTGTTAATTTGAAATGACAATTTCATGAAAAAGGTGTAAAAGTTAATCAATGTATGTTGGACAAACCTTAGAGGGTTGTCCTACATTACCTACATACCATAGTATCTAAAGACAGTGTTAGATAGAGGTCAGTGAGACAGTGTGTGTTGGTGTTGCCAGTGATGACCAGGTACTGAAATGAATGTGGTCTTTCACAATTTGCCTTATTAGATGGCTGAAAGTCACCCATAGGGCAATGGAAAGAGCTATGCTTGGAGTTTCCATACGTGATCGAATCAGAAAGAGATCCGCGGGCAACTCATGGTAATCGGCATTACTCGAAAAATCGACAAACTTAAGTGGCAGTAGGTAGAGCACATTGTTCGCAGAACAGATGGCCTATGGGGTCGAAAGGTTCTGGAGTGTTGACCTCGTGCCGGAAGACGCAGAGCTGGAAGGCCTCCTACAAGGTGGACCGATGACCTTCTGAAGGCCGTAGGAATTCGCTGGATGTAGGAAGCACATAACCGGTCGAAGTGGCGGAGCTTGTAGGACGCTTATATTGAGCAGTGGACGTATTTCGGGTGAAATGACGGGGGTGTTAAAGTTATGTGGAGATTATAGAAAAACAGGTAATAAGAGAAGCGATAAAATAAAAGTATAATGATGTTAACCGAATAATACAAATCACACTTTTTTTATCAACAGTAAGTATTGCTAAGCAACACAACCATAAAGTATTAATAAGGAGTATGCATTCCTCAACATCCACCCTTGTTGATAATGCCAGCCATCTTCTTTAGCATTTCAAGTCTGGGCCCATACAACGGTTTTGTAAGCATGTCAGCTATCTGTCTGGTTGCTGCCACATGGCAGATTGTCATGCTTCCATCTTGTATGCATTCTCTGACGAAGAAAGATCTTATCCTGACGTATTTTGTCTTCTGATGAAATTCTGTAGGATTTTTCGCCAGCTTTATTGCACTTTCATTGTCAACACCTAAAGTAGCAGGGCAGTTAGCACCAGTAAGATCTTTTAATATCTTCTGTAACCATTTAATCTCTCTGGCAGCTTCACTCGCTGCTACTATTTCTGCCTCTGTCGAGGATATTGCAACGGTGCTCTGCCGTTTGCTATACCAGGAACCAGCACCTCCAGCATATGTACAGAGAATGCCTGATGTAGATCGCGCAGTTTCCATATCACCACCATGATCTGCATCGCTATAGCATTCCAAACTATGAACATTATCTGTCTTGTAACGTATACCTTCGTCCATAGTTCCTTTTAGGTATCGCATTATTCTTTTTACGTTCAGGATGTTCTCTTTTGTTGGTTTCTCTAAATTTCGCGACGAAACGCTTACTGCATAGGCAATATCAGGCCTTGTGCTTGTCATCAAATAGGACAAGGCACCAACAGCTTCACGGTAGGGAAATGTCGTGGTAGTTCCTTCCTCAGCCTGAGCATTATTTGCCTTTAAAATTGGTGTTGTCACTGGCTTGCACTCGTCCATGCCAAATCTCTCCAATAAGCGAGTGACGTACGCTTTCTGATGCAGCAAAACGGAACCATCAGAGTACCTCTTTATCTCCATTCCTAGAAAGTAACTTGCGGGTTGTACTGTTATCTTGAATTGTGCTTTCAATTCATTCAAGAAACAATTAGCCATTCTTTCGCTGGTATATGCCAATAGACCGTCATCAACATACAGGGCCAGAATAATTTTCTCCGTTCCTTGTCTTCTTACAAACAAACAGGAGTCAGAATTACTCTGTTTGAATCCTGCCTTTACGATGTAGTCTGTGATGCATCTGTTCCAGCAGAGTGGGGCTTGCTTTAGTCCATACAAGCTCTTCTTTAATTTGAAGACATACCTCTCGTCAGCATAACCTTCAGGCGGTTTCATGTAAATCTCTTCGTCTAACGTACCATAAAGGAAGGCTGTAGACACATCGAATTGTGATAGTTTCAGTTTCTCCTTGGTAGCTACGCTCAAGACGGCTCTTATCGTGCTGCTCCTAGCAACTGGACTAAAAGTTTCATGGAAATCAATATCTTTCTTCTGCGAATATCCCTTTATCACTAGCCGAGCCTTGTATTTATCAATAGAGCCATCCGGATTAGTCTTTATTTTGAAAATCCACTTGCATGGTATGGCTTTTCGACCTTTTGGTAGTTCGACTAGTTCCCATGTTTCGTTATCTCTTAACGAGTTTATTTCGCTCTCGATAGCCTTTGTCCACTTTTCTTTGTCTTTACATGATGTTGCCTGCTTATAGGTTTGCGGCTCGTATAAATTGTTGGCTTCTAGAGCCATAATATGTTCATTAAACCTTACAGGAGGTTTTATGTTTGCTCTATCTCTGAGAACCATGCGGTTTTCATGAGAATTGTTTTCTTCAGCTAGGTTTTCGTTTTCTTCTTCAGAAGGCAAGGACTCGAAATTTGATTCATTCATATCATCTACAACTTCTTCATTGGTTTCGATATGTGCCCTTGATAAAGCAGGTCTTGAAATAATTTCGATTTCATCCTCTGAAACATGTCGTTCTCCAATCTCTCTATTAACATTAATTTCATGTTCATTCTCGAGACTTGGGAAATTATGATTGAAGTTCCTCTGAAGAACAGGAGTCGACTCTTTCGGTTTAGATACATCCTCTTTTGATTTTTCCAGTAACGGTACCTCTTCGAAAGTCACATCTCTGGATCTAATCAATTTTAATGCTTCTTTGTCCCAGATCCTATAGCCTTCATCTCCTTCATAACCAATGAGTATCCCCTTTTTAGCTTTCTTGTGCAGCTTCTTGCGACTAGCTTTAGGAATATGGGCATAGCAGGTGCAACCAAGGATTCTAAGATGTTTGATCGCTGGCTTCTGTCCGTACCACAACTCATGTGGAGACTTGCTTGGCACGTTCGTTGGCCCTGTGCGATTCAACACGTAGACTGTCGCATTTACTATCTCTGCCCACAACTCATCAGGAATTTTATCATGTGCATGCATGATGGCACGTGCGGCTTCTACTACCGTCCGATTTTCACGCTCTACGCAACCTGCTTGCTCTGGGGTGTGGGGCATTGTGAATCTTTGCTTAATTCCGTTTTCAGTTATGATATTTTTGAATTCTGCGCTAACAAATTCTCCTCCGTTGTCACTTAACAATTCTTTAATTACATGTCCTGTTGCTTTAACTTGATTTAAGAAGATATTTAGTTTTGAAGCTGCTTCAGACTTTTGTCGAAGAAAGTAAATGTGACGATAACGTGTGAAGTCGTCCTTGAACAGAATGTAATATCGAAACTTTGAAATCGAATATGGAAATGGTCCGCATAAATCTGTATGGATTAGTTCTCCAGATTTAGTGGCTCTAACCCTTGTTCCAAATGAACGCCTGTGCGCCTTTCCATAGACACAGCCTTCACAAATGTCGGATTGGTTGTTATCCATTTTTAACCCTAGTTCTTTTTCGATCACCTGACGAACATGTCTTTTGTTCTGATGTACTAGCCTTTCATGGTATACTTGTAAAGGGTTTGTCAGTAGTTGATTGACTTCCTGATTTTTAGGCGCGACACATTTCAACTCCAGCTTGAATAGTCCCCCTTTAATCGATCTAGTTCCAATTACTTTTGCTTCTCCATTTACTTTTACTACACACTGCTTAGGTCTAGACTCGAACGTACTTGTGATCAAGTTATCATGCACAGATAGTACTGAGAATAAGTTTCTTTTAATCTTTGGGACATACCAAACGTCTTTCAAAAGTATTTGCTCAACTTTTCCATTAACGATGGCTTCAGCTCTGTTGCCTATACCAATGGCTTCAATGGTTTCTCCGTTCGCCACAGTAACCGTATGTGTTCCTTTGAAGTGCTCGAAGCTCTCGAAGAAGTCACCTCTGTTAGTAACATGGCTTGACGCTCCGTTATCGACGTACCAGTTAACTTTATCCATCGGCAATCCATCCTCTATGGCTAACACATTCATGTTTACATTCACATTTGGGTTTTGTTTAGCGTTTGACGGTTTTGGCGGTCTACCATCTTTTATCCATTTTTGGCATTTTCGCACAACATGCCCAGCTTCTCCACAATAATTACATTTGAAAACTGTTTTCTTTGTCTTCTTCTGTGTCTTCACGGCTAATACTTCCTCGGTATTCTCCGTTTCTTCTTTAGCAGTCAATGCTTTTTCAAAAGCACTCAGTTGCGATGTCAGATTCTCCACTGTCCGATCCTTTTTTGTTATTAAAAACCAGCTTGACTTGAAAGCAAAATAATCTCGTGGTAAAGTTCCAAGTATCTTACAAATCAGTAATATCTCAGGCAGATTTGTGTCGATTTGGCTATTCAGCTCGTGCCAAATATTCTTCAAAGCAGATATGTGCTTCCTTATGTCATGTTCAGGATCTTTTTTATAATCAAAAAACTTCAGACAGAGATCGTAACTTTTGTCTTCGCTACTTCCACTGTATAGGCGTTCTAGTTCGTCCCATACCTCTTTTGCGCTTTTGTAACGCATGACTTGCTCCAGTAACTCGTCTGTCATATTCGTTGTCATCAGAGTCAATACTATGCAATCAATCTTTACAAATTGTTGTAAATCGTTCTCATATTTTACTTTGGCAGCAGCATCAGCAGTCTTTGCTAGTTCTCCGGGCTTGATTATTTTTCCTTCCAAAATTTGTTCAGCTCCAGGAATGGCTCTGCACACTGTTTCGATTCTATATCTCCAGTGCTTGTAGTTGTTCCCATTTAGGTGCATTATTTGTACCTTTGAGGCTTCAGCTACAGCCTTATCCATTTTCGATGGATTTTTCTAGGTACACTTTCTCGCAACTTTAAATCTCTGCACAACTTCTATCCTAACCACGCTCTGCTACCATGTTAAAGTTATGTGGAGATTATAGAAAAACAGGTAATAAGAGAAACGATAAAATAAAAGTATAATGATGTTAACCGAATAATACAAATCACACTTTTTTTATCAACAGTAAGTATTGCTAAGCAACACAACCATAAAGTATTAATAAGGAGTATGCATTCCTCAACAGGGGGTTGTATTGATTATAATTATGTAAAGCCATATTTGTTACGGTCGCATCATATTTTGTTCAACATAAAGATTAATACTCCTGCCAGGGTGGCGAGATTTGTTCGAAAGATATACCGTGGCCCTGGCATATGGGCAACTGAAGGAACACGAGTGGGTTTTAGCCAGTAAAAGTTTGACACGCCCTTCCGCTCCATCCAAAGCGGGAGACGTCATTTGATGATTTCCAACCCACAAAAAAAAGAAACTTGACACTGACCAGGTCATCATCATCATTTCAGCCATAAGACGTCCACTGCTGGACTTAGACCTCCCCCAATTTGAGGGTTTTGCCATAATCACCACGCTTGGCGGGTTGCCGATCGCAGTATGGTGGTAAAATGCATGGAGAACGCTGCTGCCCATTCTCTAGTAAGTCCCTTAGTCACCTTTTACGACACCCACGGGAAGAAATGGGGTGGTGTTATTCTTTACGTCCGGGCACCACACGGCTCACGTCCGGGCACCACACGGTACGACTGGTACTTTGCAATAAAACGGAAGAAAATTTCTGGAGCTTCCATGTTAAGTTGACTTCCCACCGTCCTTCCAACCCACACCAACGCACCATGGGAAGAGTGTCGTCCGTGGTAGCACAGACACGTCCGTCACGTTGCGTTCTATGCGCAGCCGCGGTTTCTATCTTTTCGCACGGGTCGCTCAATCAGGTTCAACTAAATCTTCATATACTGAGTATACCTCTACACCTATCCGTGCCTTTGAAACCACGTTACGCCGTTAGTCCCAGCTGTCGGGGCTTCGAAAGCTTGGATTTCGGAGGTTGCCACCTCATGTACTCTATAGCCACTATATATCGGCCCCAGTCACAAGTCACCCCTCAATGATGTACTATTATTTTCCATTTCCATCACAAAATAACGTTACAATAAAATATTTATGTTTGAAAACTTGGCAGCACCATATTTTTGACGAATGGTAATATTTTTGACACGTTGCTTACATGTCATTTGACGTTTGACTTTCGCTCGCCAGCGCACAAGCCAGGCCAGCTGAAGTGGTGGCATACTAACGAGCTATCTTTGTATTTTTGCTACACGTAGTTCGTGCTAAGTATTAGTGATATTAAGATCAATATTAAATAAATAATCATGTCGGGCAAGGTAAACAAGGCTTTTACGAAAGAGGAAGAATTACTTCTTCAAGATTTTAGCCGGAATGTGTCGACGAAATCTTCAGCCCTATTTTACGGGAATGCTTTCATCGTATCTGCAATTCCCATATGTGAGTACTACCTTATTACTATTCGGACATTGCTAGATTTTTTAAACTTATCGTTTTATACATAAATATTAGACTACGGTGGAGTGAAAGTACCGTTCGATATTACATTTGTGTCACTGTTACAGGGTTGTTCTGGAGGGTGCATGCTCTGGAAGTGAGCTCGTCACTGGCGTGGTTTGCGGTAATTACAACAGCGAGCACCTGGCTGCTGGCCCTGGCCTACAGGAACACCAAATTCCAGCTGAAGCACCGTGTGGCGGTTCGCAGAGAAGACGCAGTCGCGCGCGAGATGGCTCGCAAGCTGGCTGACGACAAGAAGATGAGCAGGAAGGAAAAAGATGAAAGGTAATCTTATCACTTCTGCTGTAGTTTAGGAAGTATGCTTACTGAGACTCATCATTAGGAAGTCAAGTCAAAGTAAAAGCACAGTAATAAGTCTTTTTTTTGAATTCTCAGCTTGTATTCATTACTGATCTTTGAGTTGTTAGATATCTTATCAGTGGTAAAATAATTGTTTTTGCTTGATAACATCAACAGGTACAATGTGTTGATGAAGAAACATTGATCTGAACACCTTTAGATGTATTATTCTAGATGGACTGTAATTATTGTAATAATATAATCAATGTAAATTAACCTAATTGGTTCTTACTATATTTTTCTTGCCCTTTGCTCAGCAGTGGGACAGTGTAGGCTAATATAAAGAAAAACTTTGTGGAAAACATCTTACTAATGAAAATTATTTATTATAATTTCAGGATTCTATGGAAAAAGAATGAAGTGGCTGACTACGAGGCTACCACCTACTCCATTTTCTACAACAATGCTCTGTTCCTGACCATTGTCATCCTCAGCAGCTTCTACATCCTGCGCTCTTTCACACCCACTGTGTATCCTTTTACAAACAACATACAACTACAAACCTAATGAGTATGATGAACATCATCAAACTTCTTCCAGAAAGCATACCAGTACGTCCAGCAGTTACCTATGGGGTACAAAATAATTGTTCCGATCAGTACTGTAGGTAGTTGCCAAATAGTCAGTCAAAATGAATTATATCTAGTTACTATCAGATAATCAAAGGTCATCAGATATGCATTAAATACTTTGGTTTTCAGAAGAATGTTTCAGAAAATTCGTTTTTGACGGTTTAATATTTATACTATGTGTTTTGTTTGTCCAAAAAGATTCCTTAACTCTCTGATCACAGAAACTACATTGTGTCGCTCTCGGTTGCCTCAGGACTCCTGGCCCTGCTCTCCACTGGAACCAAGTAATGAACTGCCTGTGAATAGTGTTGCCAACAGAACAAAATGAACTACATCTAGTTTTGTCTGCTGAACTGAATGTGGCAACATTGTGAGTGAGTGAAATTGTTACAAAAGTTAAGCATGACTGCCTCTGTTTTGATGAGGTATGTGTACTATACTTTGCAGTTATTTATGGTTTACATTGAATAAATATAGAATAATTTTATAATTTAAATATAATAAAATAACCAAAAACAGTCTTTAGTTTTATTTACAAATTTGCATAAGGAAAACTTACAATTATATGGTTTTTCTCTATTCTTAGTAGTAAGTTATCTAAAGTTATTCTAACAGCTGTTCTTCATATTCTTCAGGGTGGGTTTAGTATAGTTAAAAATCACAAACAGCTTTCCTTCCACACAAAGTACATAAATTTTTTTCCACATAGTCCATAATGTCACTTAACAGTTGTTACCACTGCTGCTTAAAGCACATCCAAGTTTAGATGTTGAATGAAGAATATTAGTAATTTGTTCACATATTTATCTGATTGTTTGACTAGAACATAATTGCTTTCAAATATTGGGGCGTAAAACGAATGTAACTGATTCCTTCATTAAAACTAATAATATGCTCAAGATTGTGTTATTTTGAATTTTGAAATAATTTAACTAATTAAATTATATAATTCTGTGAGCTATTTATAATATGCGCATTAGTGGTTTACGCAGCAGTGGGAACGTGTAGTCACAATATTCGTAGGTGTGTCACAGATTGCCCCTTGGCAAGTAACAATGGCGTCGCGCTGCAAATCCCAGTGTTCGCTATGGAACTTGTGGTTTGTCAGGGGCTCAGTACATCATGCCGACGTGCAACGGCTCCGTGCGCTGGAAGTACACGTTGGGGTTGCTGCTGAAGGTGGGCTCCACGCTCGTGTACACGCTGCCCTCCTCCCCACGCACCATCACGCCTGCACACAACACGCTACAATCAGTATGTTTAACTTACCTGCAGAAGTAACTGTAAATGTAGTCTCATACATGAGGACCTGAATGCGGGATATGACAAGATAAAACCCGTAAACTTGAAAGTGATCACAGAAGAAAATTGAAATAATCTTACCTAAACGACCTGTCATTACGTTTTTTGTCGGTGAAAAATAGGTGTGAAGTGAGTGTGCATTTAAATACAAGCGAGTGAAGGTAAATGAGTAGTTACCTGGCGGCAGCAAGTAAGGATAGGGCGGGTAATTGTAGTGATAGTTTAGCATAAGGGGGTGCATGGTGTAGTGCGGCGGAGTGTACAGGACGCGTGAGTGCGGGTGCTGCGAGTTCGCGAACAGGCCTCCGTACGGATCTGCGAAAAGAACATCGCGATCTGCGGTCAATCTGTGCGTGGAAGCGCTAGTCCTCACTAGTAGCGCATTTTAGATACTTAACTAACCGGCTGGCTGAGCGGGGGGCTCCTTACGGTCCAGCACCGGGGGCGGAACGGGCACCGGCGCCGCCGCCGATACCATGCCGTACTTGACCGGCTTGAAGTGGAAGAACGAGGGCGAGTAGCCGGACCCGCCGGCGCCCAACGAACTGAGGCCCTCGTCGCGGTCCGCGTCCCAGCGGCCTTCGCGGCCCAGCGCTGCCAGGCGCCGGCCCTTCGGCGCGAACATGAGCGCGAATACCACCGCGCACGTGGCGAGCAGACCCGCCGCCACGCACGCGTCGCGATGCCGCTCAGGCGCGCCTAGTGCTGCCGCCACCCAGCACACCCACACGGCAGCAGTGGCGCCCCCTGCGCCCGCGATGTGCGTTGCTTCGCGGTAGTTGTCGCGGATGCCGCGTGACCGCAGCGCCACTCCGCACACCACGGCGATCAGGAAGGCGGCGTAGCACAGCGACAGCAGCATGTCTGACATGTGCACATCGCACCGGCCGCCGCCACTCATCACTCGCGGAGGAGAGCCGCCGAGCCACTGTGCACCGATCGCTACTTGTATCATTACAGCAAAAAACAATAGGAGTCCTTGGTACGCTGCAGGTAAATATACTCCACCATTCAAACTGAGCAAAAAAACACACTTCACTAGGAGCGAAGCGAATACGATTACATACGCGACACCCGTTCCGAATCGGACTGCACCACATGTGAACGCAGTCGGCGTGGTTGCAAACAATGCAGCCGTAGCGGCGCACGAGAACAACCCGAACAGTAGCGTCTGTCCAAGAAGCAGGTGGCGATGGCTCGGCGCCTTGCGACTCGCTCCCCATATCACAAACGCTTCAAATCCGCCGAGGGTCACCATACTAACACAAGCGAGAGCTAGTATAGGGACTGCCCAAGACTCTGGCCTCAGTGCGCCCAAAATTTGCGGGACGGGGGCTAATACGATGGTCAAATTCGGTTGTGGTTCAGGCGTGACAGTTGTAGACGTCGAAGGTGGCTGTGGCGATGAAAGTCGTTCCGGTATGACGAAGTATTCAGTGCTCATTTCTAGTCGATGAGCTTCAGTGCGCGCGGGGCGGCGCGGGGGAGGGGCCGGCTCCGGCGTCTCCTCTTCCTCAACGGAGAGGTTCTGTTCCTCGTAGTCCTGCTCGTAAACGTCGTCATATTCATTCTCGACGTAGTGGTGTGCGGAGGGGGCGTTGCGTGGGGAGTACGAAGCTGGGACGCGCGGCGCGAGGCGGTCTCCGAAGCGCGCCGTGTGCGCCCCCGCGAGAGCCGCCAGCACGGCGGCGACAAGAAGCGCGCGCGCCGCTCCGCTCGCCATCAGGCCGCCGGGGCCCTCAGCTGCCCGAGTCTCGCTGCAGACACATCCGCTCTCGTCTTATCTCTGCAACAGATAAATGCGGTGTCAGTCACATAGCGATTTATCCGTCTCGTCTCGAGTCGCAACGTTTTGACTCTGAGATAACCAAACAAAGAATCTTCTGGCCAAACCGGTTCGACAGTCGCCTTGCACCTCCCTAGCCCTAACTTAACCGATTTAGTATTCTTTGTCGTTTTATTTTAGGTCGTTAAGATTGAAAAAGCCGACGCAACATTCTGAATGCCCACTTGCATACCTATACCTACAGGGAGAACGTGGTCACGAATGTCTAGACCCTTATTATGTTATTGTTCTGTTTTAGTTGAAAGCAAAGCAAGTTCATGTGCGCCTTTTGTTATTTTTCAAAAGTACTTTTGCATGATGTGGTGGACATTCATTATTTATAGGTCAGCCAATTCAAGCCAGCTTATATTTATGTTGGTGGGTACTATTTTACGTGGTTTGTGGCTAAGTAATAAGTAACAGGAGCACGGTCCGATCGATCAGGTTACGCTGCGCTTGCAATAGCCGGTTCGTTGATAGGTGATCATCTTTACATACCAAGACCCCTCCGTGCCTTGGGAAGCACGTTAAGCCGTTGGTCTTACCAATGGGTATCGTATTTCCCAGTAACTTGCTTATGGAGGTCAGATATGCAAAACTATGTAAAACACTGGTATTCAGCTACATCCGGGTAGGCATAGCTTTCCGCACTCCTCCATATGAACTTTAACTATGATTTTAATACTCCTCTGTCCGCGTAATTTTCGTAAAAAAGAGGTACCTATAAAGTTTTTACTTCACGTAATAATATATTGAAGTTATAAGAACAAACATAAGACTAACTATGACAAGTTATGCAAAGAGGTTTGAAATAAGAGAACGTAGGAAACTAGAGCGAGCGACAAGAACTCAAAGTTTGTTTTTGTCCATTCTTAGAGAATTGGACTAACTAGAACAGTGGTGGCCCAGTGACCGCGACTTACGAGTTGTAGGTTAGTAGTTGTAGGTTCCCTAGTTCGAACCTACGACCTACAACTCGTAAGTCGTATGTGTAAGTATATGATTTTTCGAGGTATTTCAATTCTCGGGTTTGGATAATTCCCGAACTCGATTTCTCGGGACTACCCGGGAAGTCCGGGAACCCAAGAAATTTTCATTTATGTGTAATTTTGTTTTTTAAGTAAAGAAAAACGTCGTATTTAAATTGGACAACAATCAATCCATCTTGTCAATAACAAAAAATTACAATGTTATTCTTCTTTTCATCTTCTTTATCTTTACACTAGCTTCTGCCCGCGACTTCGTCCGCGTTAAATTTCTTGTTCCCCGACCCTTCCCGTCGCGTCGAATAGTCTACCCGTGCGATTTTCCCCTTTTTTGCAACATTTTTCATTTCTGCTCCGCTCCTCTTGGTTGTAGCGTGATGTTATATAGCCTATAGCCTTCCTCGATAAATAGGCTACACAACACAAAAATAATTTTTCAATTCGGACTAGTAGTTCCTGAGATTAGCGCGTTCAATCAAATAAACAAACTCTTCAGCTTTATAATATTAAGTATAGTCAGCTTTAAGTATAGATAGTATAAAACAATCGCTTCCTGCGTCCGCACGTTCAGACCTTTTAAACTAAGCAACGGATTTTAATAACCTTTTCTATATACTGAAAAAAAAACAACCGACTTCCTTAAAAAAAACACTACAAAGTCAAAAATAACTTTAATTTCGAAAGTCGGTGTCTTAGGCTCTGTATTTAAGGTTTTTGCCACCGACTTCCGAAATTAAAGTTATTTTTGACTTTGTAGTGTTTTTTTTAAGGAAGTCGGTTGTTTTTTTTGTAAAAAGTTTTTATTTTTTAACTTTTTAGTTGTGGTAGATACTCCGTACTAATCTAACCGCGTTATGCGTACATTTGTCGCGCAAATACGTAATGAATTTTAAGACTTATATGGTTTTCACATGGACCCCATTGTCCAAATAAAACCAAATTAAAATGGGACCATTAAGAAAGCACCAGCTTCCAAATAAAAAAAGAATCATCAAAATCGGTTTACCCAGTCAAAAGTTATGAGGTAACAAACATACGGTATTCGTTCATTTGTCGCGCAAATACTTAATGTAAATTTAAGACTTATATGGTTTTCACATGGACCCCATTGTCCGAATGAAACCAAATTTAAATGGGACCATTCGGGAAGCACTAGCTTTCAAACTAAAAAAGAATCATCGAAATCGGTTCACCCAGTCAAAAGTTATGAGGTAACAAACATAAAAAAAAAATAAAAAAAAAAAAAATACAGACGAATTGATAACCTCCTCCTTTTTTTGAAGTCGGTTAAAAAGGAACTCAACTCATGTCCGTTTCCACCGTGCGGCCAACTCTTAAAATTTGATGAAATTTTGCCAGGAATTAGTTGTAATTTGTTACAATACACACCTCTTTTCCTGAATTTGTTACAAAAAAAACTAAGACACTACGACCAAAAATAGTTGGCTGCTAGAACCGCCACTTGCCGTAGTGATTGCCCGTGATTACACAGAAACTAAATAATGGAGATAGGCGAATGATACATCAAAAGAAAGGTCTTAATCTGTTGTATTTGTTACAAAAATAAAAATCATCAAAACTTAAATATACAAAAAGTTATGCTATATTTAGTTTTCAGGTTAAGTGTAGGTACGTATCTCACCATAAATCAAATTAATAGAGACTAATGTGTATGGACAATTAGTTGCTAATTTGTTGCAGCAAATAAACAAGAAAAATACTAGAAAATAGGTTCAATATTTTTTTTACAGTCGATTTTAGTTGGCCGCGCGGAC
This sequence comes from Aporophyla lueneburgensis, assembly GCA_932294355.1. Classification (NCBI taxonomy): domain Eukaryota; kingdom Metazoa; phylum Arthropoda; class Insecta; order Lepidoptera; family Noctuidae; genus Aporophyla; species Aporophyla lueneburgensis. The sequence continues at coordinate 11,852,101 of OW028744.1, forward strand.
GGCAATATGCCTAAAATACAAAAAATATAATGGCGTTTATTTCGTTATTAATAGTAGGTTCAAGCTTAGTTCTAGTACTAATCGACAGGTATCGTAGCCAAGTTTGGATAAATGTGGCGAATATAACTTCAGGCTTTATATTTTAGGAGATATTCACTAAAATATAGTAGTATGAAACTGTGTTAGAGTAGAGTGACCATAAATTTTCATAAAAAAGTGAGACTGAATCGCCATTATTGGAATGTTCGGTAGTCAAGTTTTAATTTTTTAGGGTGAAACTCTTTAAGACATCCTATATCATACTTTATAAAAGTTAAATTCACAAATCGATAAAAATTTCTATATTCAAAATCAGCATAGAGGCAAAAATCTAGTAATATAAGTCAACAATTTTTTTTTTTAATAAAGTACCATAACATTTATAAATTAACTGAAACTAATGTAAGACACAGAATGTAGACACATTTTGTTACAGGTAGGTACTTATTTCAATTTTATAATAATTTTAAAAATATAGTAATTTTATTTACGCCATATTTATCCAAACAAGTTTACGTTACATGTCGATTAGTACTAGAACTAAGCTTGAACCTACTTTTAATAACGAAATAAACTTCATTGTAATTTAGGCATATTGCCGTCCAAGCGGCCAACTAAAATCGACTCTAAAAAAATTATTGAACCTATTTTCTAGTAATTTTCTTGTTTATTTGCTGCAACAAATTAGCAACTTATTGTCCATACACATTAGCCTTGTTACTCCAAAAAACATCAAAGTTAATTAAAATCTAAACAACGCCGGACTAGGCCCCTGACTAAAAATATTTATAGAAAAGAAAAAGGTAAATTCTAAACTGTAGAACTGAAATAACAAAAACTTTTTTCTAAAATAAAGACTGCAATTGCAATGTACCGCACTCAGTTTTACTCACTGAACTACCGATTAGAATTAACATTGAAGACTTTTTCTTAGTTAGTGCTATAGAATTTATACCAGGCACAAAAATAGATCATTATGTCATTTTTAAAATAACATTACTTTATTTTTTAAATTATTCTACAATTGAAATAAGTACTTGTAAGAAAATGTGTCTACATTCTGTGTCTTACATTAGTTTCAGTTAATTTATGAATGTTATGGTAGTTTATTAAAAAAAAAAAATTGTTGACTTATATTACTTGATTTTTGCCTGTATGCTGATTTTGAATAGAGCTATTTTTATCGATTTGTGAATTTGACTTTTATAAAGTATGCTACAGGATGCCTTAAAGAGTTTCACCCTAAAAAATTAAGATAAGACTACCACACATTCCAATAATGACGATTCAGTCTCACTTTATTATGAAAATTTATGGTCACTCTACTCTAACACAGTTTCATACTACTATATTTTAGTGAATATCTCCTAAAATATAAAGCCTGTAGTTATATTCGCCACATTTATCCAAACTTGGCTACGATACCTGTCGATTAGTACTAGAACTAAGCTTGAACCTACTATTAATAACGAAATAAACGCCATTGTATTTTAGGCATATTGCCGTCCGCGCGGCCAACTAAAATCGACTGTAAAAAAAATATTGAACCTATTTTCTAGTATTTTTCTTGTTTATTTGCTGCAACAAATTAGCAACTAATTGTCCATAGGTACACATTAGGCTCTATTAATTTGATTTATGGTGAGATACGTACCTACACTTAACCTGAAAACTAAATATAGCATAACTTTTTGTATATTTAAGTTTTGATGATTTTTATTTTTGTAACAAATACAACAAATTAAGACCTTTCTTTTGATGTATCATTCGCCTATCTCCATTATTTAGTTTTGTGTAATCACGGGCAATCACTACGGCAAGTGGCGGTTCTAGCGGCCAACTGGTTTTGGTCGTAGCGTCTTAGTTTTTTTTTGTAGCAAATTCAGGAAAAGAGGTGTGTATTGTAACAAATTACAACTAATTCCTGACAAAATTTCATCAAATTTTAAGAGTTGGCCGCGTGGTGGAAACGGACATCTCAACTCGATTAATTTATAATAACTACATATGTGAATAATCACAATCACTAATTTTAGCAATTGTGTGTTAATTTAACCTGTGGTTGGAGTAATGATCACTGTAAAAAAATAAATTGAATTAATTCTGATGAAATATGCCTTAAGATAGACCAAAGCATTTACCTATAGATAGCTTTGTCAGACTGCGGGCTCCTTATTATGCTGACTACATTTCGTTTTCTTTTGTGTTCAGGAAATTCAACAGCGATAATAGTAATGGGTTTCAGCGATTTCAGTTTAAGCAAAACTAGTAATTTGAGAGCCAAAGGGTCGTTGATACTGTCCAATTTTGTCAGCAATACTTCGAGTTATTTTATAAATTGGCGTCGTGTTGGGGGCGGCATCCTTTGAAATGATTTCCCGAGTTCTCGACTTTCGGCGACCCGAATTTCTCGGAAATGAGAACATACGACTTCCCGGGAATACCCGGGACGAGAATTCCCGGGAAAAAACACTAGTTCGATTCGAACCTAGACATGCGCTTTGCTTCGTGTAAATTATTTCATCAGCACTGCTTACAAAACGGTGAAGGATAACATCGTGATAACGGCATGTCAAGACATCAGAAAATTCGCAGACACTTGACATCTACCAACCCGCACTGAGCCCGCGAGGTAGATTACAGTCGTCTTCCTCTCACAGAGAGGAGGTCTCTGACCCAGCACTGGGAGCGTATCAGCTGATTATGAGGAATAACTTTGTAGACATAAGCAGAAAAGCTTACTGAACAGCTTGCAACATACCTACTTCAATAAAAGACGTAAGAGCTCGAAATATTTTTCATTAATTGACGATTCTCTATTATTTGTAAGTTGCTGCTTTACGATTGTTTTAGTATATTTGTCGGACCTTTAGGATACAGTTACAGCGTAGAAAACACCGTCAGTTGCAGGACTGGCAGGCAAGTAAAAGAAAAACCTATTTGACATCACGGCCATCAGTTTTTTAAGATTTTTCCCACCAAAGTGGGTAAGAAGGTATATTGTGCAATATTTTTTAGTTTATTACACGAGTTTCGTTTTTCCTAGATAATAGGAAAGTTATCTAGTAGTTGGGTATCATTTGATAAAATAAAACATATTGGCTTTGTTTATAAATTACTAAGCATTATCATTTGCCAGTGAAGTCTATTGTCTTAGCTGCCACCGGGAGCTCGTCTTTGCGCTAGTGAAAGCGTGAATGATTAATGTTGTAGAATTTATCGGTACTTATATGTTAAGCATGAAAATCTGTATCCGTCAAAATGGCAAATAAAATGAATAAGACGTTAGTTACGTCTTATCGTCAGTTAAAGTTTTCATATAGAGTAGGTACCTAAGTAAGTCGGTTTCAAAAGTCTATTTAAAATATAGCTTCTCCTTAACTTCTATCGTTTTTAGGCCGCGGCTGGAAATGCTTATGTTTTAGAATCTCTACTCATTCAAAGGAGACATAATAGATGAATTCATCTTCATCCACCACTAATCTGCTACATACATCCAAGTAATACAAGTAGGTACGTTGAAGATGAAGCTAAATGAGGCTCTGAACTGAAATGAGCAAATTTTGCGGAAATTCAGACGCTAACTCGTTTTAGTAAAGCTCAAAGTAAACATAGCTCCGTGATCTGGAACTACAATAACAGCATTATCTCCTAACATGTACCCAAAGAAAATAAATCCACGGTGACCGCAATTCGTCTTTGCGATAGCTTCAATATAAAATATGCATCTCTCCTTACAAGGAAGCCTCTAATTCAGCCGACAGATTACCTAGACAGCTTCACGGACCGGATCGTGACTTTAAACTTATTATCCGAATCAAAGTACACTGAACAACGTATTGTAGGCAGATTTGGTGCGAAAGTAACGGTGTGTGGACTCGGCTCTCGGCCCATCCGACAATCGTAGGAGCAAACGATCTCTGCAGCCAACGGGACTGAGTAGTGTTATCTTAAATCACCTCCAAATCTCCGCGCGAACCGTATCCAATGATTGCCTTATACTTTGTTTTATTCAGCCAGTGTGAACGTGCCGCAAGCGCTTTCGTAATCGATCTATCTCCTCACTAAGTATAGATAGTCATCTAAACGAGCAGGTATTAGCGCATAAGATTTAACTTACAACGTGGATAACGCACTGATAGTGTTAAAAATAGTACAACAGTGCTATTTATGACAAATGTGGATGTTGATAGAAAACATAATCTGTGTACGCACTGCATTGTTCTTTTGTTCAATTAGAGACGTACACATAATATTTACACGTACACTCGGTCGTACGTCCAAAGTAATTACATCACAAGTAACTATGTAAATTGGCTAAATTCATCGCTGTTCATGGTGATACAGTGGAAAGTCAAAGTTTTCCTTTGACAGTGCGCAAAGTAGAAACAATGAGACTTAGGGAAACAGAGCGTTGTTCGTGTGCGCCAGCGCGTTGTAAAAGTAACAGCACGAATACTCGGAGTGAAACTCGCCTGAACTGATTGTGTGGCGGAGACACCAACACTGCTGCTGAGTGGAGCTCGCATCTGCGACGTCACATTCCTCCGTTACAGACAATTATTTAACTGATATTTCACTTGCATCGCTCGCTCATTGTGATGTGATGAATGGATGATACAACGCATACTTATTTATTAGCTTAACACCTAACGCCTTCTTGAAGTGTTAAAGCTTTAGCAACTTCAAGAAGGCGTTTGTTTTTGAAGAAGACGTAATTTTTCAATTAGGTGCATAAACAGTTGTTCATTACCAAAATTGTCAGCAAATTAGATGTAGATAAACGTCACGGTCGCCAGAGATCTGCAAGTGTAACCCACTTGCTCATTGCGGCGATTATAGATAGAGCTCTATTTTGGGTGAGTTCTTTGCCCTATGTTTTGCATGCAGCGGTAGATTGAATAATGTTGTTTGAATACTGTTATCAACCTTTTCATTGAGGACATTTCAAGACATTATAAGTCATTAAACTTCATGTACGTACGAGCAAGACATAATTCATTGAAACTTCATGTACGTACGGGTATGCTCATACATCATAAGAAATCGATACGAAATTACAAGCGTGATCAAAACACTTTGTGGAATAAAAAAAATTGCACACATTCCTACAAGGTATATTTCGATCTAATTGATTGACTAAGTACACTTTATTGTAGTTTTTATGAATTATAATCCACGGATAATAATTAACTTGGTTTTTCGTGTCATGAGCACTTTCTGTCTGCTATTATCTTTCAATTACATGAAACGTAATTGTACGGTAACATTAAAATTACAGCATAAGAATTTTGTTATGCACGTATCCGCAATAAATGTGAGCGCATTGTAACGATGTGCAGGCATGAGGCAGCCACCTAACTATGTGTACGTTCTTGGTGAAATTGAAGAGCAGAAACCGTTGCAGTTGCAGTGCATGCATACAATTATTGAAATGGAAGTACATACATAATACGCATTATATACCTGTGCCTGGCAGTAAATTATGAGTGCAGTGATTATTAATAAATATTTATTAATTAACCTCTATCAGCGTGTTTTGCTGAAAATTCGCTGCGAAAACGTTGGTGACGAAAGATTGCCGTGATCTTCACGCATAAGCGTAAACTGAGGTGATCACACAGTACGTATTTATTTACAGGACTTGACTACACTCATGCCAAGTATAAAAAGGTGTGACATGAAGTCCTAGATGTAACTAGTGACTCAAACGTGCTGAGTACCTATTGCAAACTGAATCAGCATGTGCGTTGGGAAGGACCTCGCTCATGCTGTTACTGAACCAGACATTATTGCTGATATTATGATAATGATGATGGTGACGAAACTTAATTTACTTCTCACGGAAAAACGGCGCTCGTATTCTCCATCAAGGCGATTTATTCACGATGTGCCTGATTCATTAGTCAATGACCCGCTTTACCCAGCACGATGACCAATAATTAAAACGCCGTAGAAAAAAAATCAAGGTGGCCTAAATGTCCTGCCAGGGTCGCGTCGTCGCGAGATTTGTTCGAAAGAGACACCGTGGCCCTGGCATATAAGCAACTGCAGGAACACGGGTGGGTTTTAGTCAGTAAAAGTCTGACATGCCCTCCCGCTCTGGACAGAGCAGGAGAGGTCACTTGAGGATTTCCCACCAAAAAAAAGATGGCCTAAATGGATCTAATGATTAGGTTATTTTTTGTGACATTGACTTTAGCCGTTGCCTCTATTTTGGTCCTAAAAATAATTAATGAAATGGTCATCCCGTCTCTTTTTGCGTCAGTGTTTTTAAGACCCTTGTGCTAAGGAAAACAGGCAGCCAAAAAAGAGAATGTCTATTAACCTTGGTCGACGATACCTGTTGAGCCTGAGCAGTCAAGGTGAGCAGGGCATCCCTTTTTTCGCTGATGTATTATTACTAGCGATCGAGGTGGTCGACTAGTGGTCGAAATAACCATAATACATTTAAATTTTAATCAACAACGATAAAAAAATTAAGCTTTCTGCACTCCTTCTCCATATAAACTTGTTTAAGATTAAAATAAAAACAACACAACAAACAACAAAACAAAATTTGGCACTATCAACTGCCAAATTTCATACTCCTCCGTGAGCTTAATTTTCGTAAAAACGGGTACCTACTAAGTTTTTGCTTCACTAAGTTGTCGGAGATTTGAGCAGAAATGGAGGATTTAAGAAAAATGGAGTTTGAACTAATTTATTTCCATTTTTGTAAGTTAATACTTGAGCAAATCTTAATCGGAGTGTTGTGGAAAAGGCGGTAGAGTGCAACACTTTTCTAACTTATTAATTTATAGATTACTCGAAGGCAAATAATTATATCAAGTGGAACTATTTGTGAATAAAGTGGAAGTGCCAGATCTCCTTATTCTAGAGCTAATTATCTCAACGACGAAGAAATGGTTAGCATTGACATAAAACCCAAACTCCTTGCTGCATGCCGAGCCCCATTTTATGCAACACATCCTGATTATGGAGATTGAAGTACTTACGTAGGTACTTCTTAAGAGTGGCGCCTGAGAACCTACAATAAGGATGAAGATCACCCACAGTATCTATACTATAATATTATAAGGCTGAAGAGTTTGTTTGTTTGATTGGTTGAACGTGCTAATCTCAGGAACTACTGGTCCGAATTGAAAACATATTTTTGTGTTGGGTAGCCTATTTATTGAGGAAGGTTATAGATTATATTACTTTGCGCAACAATCAAAAGGAGCGGAGCAGCAACGAAAAATGAACGAAAACTGGCAGGCCATTTGCTGCGACGGGAAGGGTCAGAGGAGCAAAAATTTGACGCGGACGAAGTCGGGAGCAGAAGCTAGTTGACGAATATGGCTAAAGAAGGAGGTGGAGGGTAGTAGAAGTCGGCAACTACTTAGTAGTTATCTACCTCATTGTTTGGCTATCTTTTAGAATTCATTGTAGGCATCAATAAAATAATGCAGAAGTAGGTAAGATATATTTCCGAGCCCAGAATTGAATACACGTACTGTGAACACTATATGGTTTTCTCTTTCAAGTATTTCGTGACAGCTCGCTATTAAAAGAGTGCATGGCGCACCTGAATTGGGGCACCATCGATACTGTGATTGACGCATGTTCCAATGACTATACTAATCTGCCGATATTTTCGTGATTGCTGTGACCATACTCACATTTGGAGCGTGGAGCTTGAACAGAGCGAATGATGAAGCTCACCAAATCAATTTAATGCCGGCAGTAAAATACATGAAAGTGAGACTTTATTAGAACACTTCCATTGAACTCGAATTCCTTACAGTTTATCAGCCAGGAACTGTCAGAAGGTTTCATTTGTAAAATCTTAGCTTGCTGTCAAAGCATCGCAGCATCGTGAGATACCCACGACAATGATTAAACGACATGACTACTTAATTTGAAACCTCTAAAACATCAATCCAAAACTGCTAGGCTTAACAGTGCATAAGACAGGTGTTTCAAAGTGAACGAATTATCATTAACTTTATCGCTCTCTATAAAAACGAATTACTTGCACTGAATTAAAAGCTAGTCTCTGGATTTCCATAGTTTAAAACAGACATAACGTCTGAATTATTGTTACTCAAACTCTACAAATGACTAGTTTACTACCTATATGTGAATGTTTGCGCTGGCCGTCTTCTATCTCAGAGTTATAGGTAATGTAACTATGCTCTAAATTACAATGATTTATTGCTCCATGCGGGCATTATTTTTCCCATTATAGAAGGCACATTTTGCGTGTCTCGAGGCTCCAGGCCCATCGGCCATCCCGCAGGATTACAAGGCGAGGTGTCGCGTCGTCGTAAACACTTTGATTTATGTCCGCTGAGCTATTTCGTGGCCGGACATTTATTTTGATTTTCATTGCCCAGAGCCTTTGCGAGTGCTATTACGAGATCGTTTTGCGGACAAGGAAGTCTTTAGGAGATATGCTTTTGTTGTACAGAGGTTGTGACCCCATAATATATAATTTCTAACGCAATTTATGTAACTACCAGATGAAGATAATTTACATGCTGTCCTGGGCTTTACTATTGAGTTGCGAATAAGAATTAATGATCACTTTAAGTCACTTCGCTACGATGGGTTTAACAACCCATCGAGATTAATGCTTTGCGTTCGGATGGCTGGCAGACATAGCTGGTTTTTATATCATTTTGATTTCCTCTCTGTAGGTAAATAAAAAGAGCGTAACGAGAAATAATTACATAAGGACGCAGAAGCAATGACACATGGACCGGGGCATCGGACAGAAAAGTGATGTCGCTGGCTGATCCCGAGGTGTGTATAGTTTTACAATTATATCTTCTACATTCATTCAGAAATTAATACTTACGAAAGAAAACGGGACATGAAGAAGAGTTTACAAGGAAAAGCACATAAGCGTCTTTATATGACTTAATATACAATAGTTGTGTATTTTGGATTGTCGAGTTTAGACAAAACGGATGACAGAATACTGGTAAGTAGTGGTAAAAAGAGGAAAATGGGTATACAGAAACTATATATTATTGTAGTTATCCTATATGGGTGTTGGTACATTCACCGGGACAGCTGAGATAATGACTAAGAAACAAATAAGACGAGAATTGCTACTCCAAAGTCTGAAGTAAGAAATGAAAATGAGAAATTAACACAAGTGATAAAACGTGGACATCTTAAGAGCAATCACCGATAAAGATTTAACTGAAGCAAGGAAACAAGTGAGTAAATCATAAATTCAGTTAATAAGATTACATTAAGTAAGTAGGTAATGTTTTGTAACTTGTGTGTGAACTAGTTAATCGTCTTATATAATAGAATTAGCAAACAACTACCGTAGATAATATTTTAACATCGAGTTAGCCACGCTTATTGAGGGATCATTATCTTGAATGAAATCTAACTACAATTTTATTTATGGTTAACATTCTTTGAATCCTTCTTCCTTCCTTCTTTTTCCTTCTTTCCTTCTTCTACAGCTCAGAAATTTCTTACTCCTTTCCTATCCCAGGGTTGGACCAATTCTGATCTCATCTACTTTTATTAACTAATTTTTTATCGCTATAAATGGCTTATTAGCACCCTTAACATAATGAATGCAACTAGGTTCGACACTCCACTTGTATTCGGTCTACCTTGGATCATATTATAATTTGTCTGTAAAACTTGTGGTAAAATATATACAACAATACATTTAGTTGTTTCTAACTTTTTCGCCTGCCTTACCTAGAGGCCTATGACCTAGTGGACGTCTTACAGCTGAAATGATGATGATACCTAGTATATTTTTATCATATTTTTTTGGAGTCAATCAGTCAACTCATGACAAGAGATGAGATGAATCTTTAAGTAGACATTTTTTCACTCGTTCATGTTCATAGTGCAATTTTTTGCACGCATCATAAAATATAGCTCACATCCCGATAGTATATACTTAATCGTTTACATTATGTAAATGAAAGTAAAGTTGTTCAGTTAGCAACTAGGTATGCGTATACCTATGGACAACGGATGCACCACCGGCTCGGGCCGGGATAATGTCGATTGCATACATAATGTAAATATACATATAATGATCCTTCTTTCCACGCTAGGTTTTTATGAAAGTTTTATCTTGAATCAATTGGCGATGTTTAATGCAGGCCGTAATTGTGGCCCTATAAAGCAAAATGATGAGCTCGTCCAGTCAAAACCATTCAGGTCTACCAAAATAATAAAGTACGACACGAAAATAGTATCATTCTTGCATGTTGACGATAAATAACATGCAGAAGAACTCGTTCTGTTCAATATTAAACATTTATGGGCAGTCTACCTATTTAATTCAGTATTTGTTTATGTAGCTGATTGTTAAAAACTATATCGAGAAGGCAGCTGTAGGTTATTGTTGTTGTTATATATTATTGAAAAAAACAGTATTAGTCATTATTTACTATCACACAAGAAAGGTGATTAATGAAATAGCTTTAGAGCACCAACTATAATTAATTATACATAAATAAGACTAGTTCCATAATAGAGAAGATGAACACTTAACATTGTTATTACGTTCAGACAACATGGCTAACGGACAAAAAATTCAAAGTGCAAATTATTCCAGCAAAAGAAGTTCGTCGATCTTAACAAGGTGAACAACAGGTTCAGTATAGATCGACTTAACTCTTTTAGCCCCGAGGAGCCAATGCGCCGGCGACGGTCAAAGCCCTAACCGGCCCTTAAAAGAAGATACTCACGAAAATATTTCTTCAGTGCCGCTTCCTCTAATTAGATCTGCTATCGAGAACACAACGGCCAGGCCCACGTCATAAATATCAGGTTGCTTTTTCATAGTCACTTGCGCGGGAAAAGCACCGGGCCTCCATGCGTGCGAGTGGCATGGAGTCTCAGGACAAACTAAGCGAATTTCTGGGTGTCCGTGATGCGTGACGGGTGCACGTGCTCGATGCGCAGACGCATCTTTACCGGAGGCTATACACTGTGTCTTGTGCAGAGGCGCGCGGAGCGTCGCGCTGCAGACGTGTTGAGAATTTCATACGTCCATACGTCGAATTTTACATAGAGCAAGACTATTTAGAAACGAATTATTAATTATTTCATGGCAGCATTAAGAGCTGCCATCGTTTTCGAAGGAATCCAGTTTTTTTTTAAATTGTTTTAGCTGTTTACTGATAGTGTTTCGCTTGCATGCGCGTGAGTCGCGCGTTCGTTCCTCAAGGCATGAAGTTTGTGTACGTTCCCTAATCAAATGGTTGGACAGGTAGCGCGTGTCGCCGTCATTAGACGTTTCGCCGTTTTGACGCTTACATATATTTTGACGACAACTGACGATAAGCTTTTAAGTTGCGTCATGAGATGTGAATCTATAAACAGATGACTACTTCCTGTAACTCCTATACTTGCGGAATGAGCATAGGGGCTAAAGCGAATCTGACTCTACCATAACGCCAACTAACACTCCGGTATGTTTTATTCATGGCAACTGTATTATTTCATGAAAGTCTTTATATATTCCGAGTTTCGCTCAGTATTTTCCGGATGAGAAACTCTTGTAATATTTTTAATTATACCCTGTGTTAACATAGTACCTCGATATTCATTCACTTGGCCGACCATTAGAATGGAAAATGTATGTCATCATAGTGGCGCACCACCGACAATGCTGCAATCAACGTATGAGTAATGTGACTTTCTTTAGCGTGTTACAAGATCATTTGAAAGTAATTGTAACAGTAGAATATTGTATTTAATACTTATTAAAACTAACTCAGTGCCTGCTTGACGAAATGTTCCGAATGCCAGTGGAATACTTAACAATCAACAAGAATTCTACGGATGTTTAAAAATATTAAAGTTAACCGAGTAGGTAGGGTACTCATTTGTTAAGTTAATGAGTCTTATGAATACAAAAATGTTGGTTATAATAGGCTGACCAGTGACCGAGAGACCATTACTTATGCACATTTCTTAAGACAATACTTTTAGTAACGGCCGGGTGATTGGACCATGGTGAGCGTCGGACAAGTGCGTTACCTACCTATACCTACCATGGTTTTTCCGAACTTGAGTCATTGCCTGCCCTTCCCTCGGGCGTTGACTCCAGAGTAATATTTAAAAAGTTCTAGAACTGGGCCCTTACTTTGATATTTTTAGTGGTTAATCTAATCTTTGGATACCTACTTAGAATGTTAGCCATAGTCAGAAAATTTTGATTACATTTGGCTCCAAATCATCAGAGGGCTAAGAACTGTGCCTTGCGAAGTCCGAGTTTTGTCCAAGTGGAAGTGCTTCTTTTTCTGGTTCAGGCTTTATATAGGTAAAGTAAGTTAAAGTAAGTTTATAAGTAGGTATTATTATTGGCCTTTCAAGGGTAATCCGCCACTAGGAAACTATGCCACGCCCTATAGATCTAACTATATTTTTCAAGAGTCTGGGAAGTAAATGGCATGCTAGTAGGTAATTTTGTAGAAGATTCATATTTGGGAAGAGGCCATAGGTACATAAAATTTTATTGCTATCAGATTATTTACCTAGATTCAATAAGGTAAGTGCTAACAAGTGGGTACAGCGGGGCACATAACTAAAAACAAATCTATTGGGTTGAATCCATAGAGGATATAATCTTTGGTTGAAACTGATGAAACATTTTATGATCAGTTCTTAATTCTTGTTTCCTGATTGTTTTGTGTGATAGGTGGGACAGCCCCATGCTGGCTCACTGGATACGGCTGCACACGTAGGTGTCAGTTGTATCAATTTTTGTTAATAGTGTGTTTTTTATTTTTCTTTTTTTCGTATAATTTGGTCTGAAATAAAATATTTATTATCATTAATTATGTGTTCTTAATAACTGTATTTTCAATTTACATAGATAAATATTTTTTTAAATAAAACAGAAACTGTTCGTCTCTGAATTCAGACTAAAATGAAAGAAATATTGATATTGACATTTCACCTTTACTACTTTCATCTCAGCGGTACTCCAATTTAAGTCCGACAAATTAATTTATCAAGTGAAAATTAATATAATTAATCTCACCATTTTCATCGTCTCTGTCCGTCGCATGCACGTCGTTCAATCGTCTCAATGCTTACGACTTTCCCGTTCTGCTTCGTCGAACTATTTGATGACTATTGATATGCGTCGGCGTCGATCGGCGATCGTGTGTAAACCGCGCCATGTTTCGCTATGCCTCCTTAGCCAGCGGTACCTACGTACTTACCGAGTCTAATGCCATGTTCGCATAGAAATTATTGTGAACTAATGATGGGTGCTTAGTTAGCATACGTGCAACCTGTTTTCTAATAGATATTACGGAATGGATGATGATTATTAACTCAATCCAAAGGACATTTAACCGTTACATGAAAAGGCATTTCTTCGGGAGGTATTTTATCTACATTATTCAATAAGGAAATTAACAAGGACTAGCATCCTAATTGCGTACCTACACACTGTCAATCGCAATCTAAATGATTTTGATGGATATTGCTAATCCATTACTTCATAATATGTTTGAAAAATTTTGTCTGCTCAACAACGGAAATAAAGCAATAAATGTTGTTGAACTATCAAAATGAAAGCTATTCCTACCGTCAATGTGTTAAGCAACTCTCCGCCGCGCGCCTGTTTCCTTCTATCGGCTTTATTCCTAAGACTAATTTACACGTGCGAATTAATTGTCGATGCAATAGACCATTAGTTAAAGCACAATAAAAGTTGCACTGTTGCTTCAATTTTATTGTATGCCACAGGCAAGAATTTTGCATCGTGTAACTAAATTAGGGCTTTAATCAATCATTTCTAATCTCTTTTGCTTTGTTTGAGATCAGAAGTAACATTTTTTTGTATCGGTGCCCAGAATCTTTAGCCACGGATCACACATTTTAGTAAGTTCCAACAATCTAAGAACCATTTGTGGCGAGAAGCTATTTATCAGATTCCCATATTGCTGTCCTTAGGTCTCAAGTTTCTTCAGTATCATCTACAGCCAACTCTTCGTTTTGATCTAAGTAGTCCCTACCTAGGAGGTTATTTGTGGGTACCTAGTAAGTTACGTTTTATTTTTTGCTTTACTCAACTGCGCCTGAAAAGAGGGTTATTATTTTGGGTCCCACATTAACTATTGAATATAATAAATATAACAGTTTATCCAAAGTAGTTTATTGAAATGGCGGGATTTAACGATTTCGATATTATTGGGTCCTTGCACTGAGGTGGCGTGAGTGATAGAAATAAAGTTTCAACACAAATCAATTTTATAAATAATGTATTTTATTTCCAAGCATAAGAAATCAATTACAACATTATCGTCAGAAAGATACATAAAGGTAGCAGTAGATAGGACAACTGCACTTTCCCAACCCTTGTTAGTCTCGCAGACTCCAAAGCTCCATCATGTAGAATGTACAGACTAGAGTTATTTACTATTCTTGTACACAAAGTGCCTTTTGTAGTTTGTATTGATTACGATATATTTTTATTTGCAGTTTCCTCACAGACAGTAGGTAGTCTATAATTATAATATACACGGTAAATTAATTAAGTTAGCGGAACTCCGCAGGTATGATGAGTAGACATCGATATCTGAACATGAAGAAACATTTTTTTCAGGGTCGACGACTGCTGGTTACGTGAACTATGAGTTGAGATAATAATTATTTGTATTATTTATTTTATCGTATTTAGACGTCGATAGCCACCGTGCCTGTGAAGTTTATATAGAAGAGATTAGAGATTTTTTTTAAACTGATATTTCAAGTAGGTTCATCTACGCGACTTACGGCATTATCATCTTTCCATTTCGACAGTTTCGCTAACTCATTTAATCTGAACCTGCACAAGGTTTCCCAGCAGGTCACAGTCTAGTAGTGCTGCTATGCAAGAGTATTTATTTAGTTAAAATTGCACGAAAATTATTAAAGTATTTCAACAACTAATTTACATTACGCACTGCAAATAGTATTATACATACAGTATAACTAGAAGAGTTTTTTGGACAGGTTTTAAATATTGTAGTAGGTAGGGTTATTATTGCATTTCATGCACGTCTCTACCTTATTAAAATGAAAATAACGGCAGCGAAAATTCTTAAATTCCAATATAACATAAAGAGTACCTACATGAAACATATATTATTTTACAAATGAAAGAATGTATAGAAATGAAGGTTACAAAAAAAGTATAAATGATGTCAAAGAAATGAAATCATTGGGCAAATAATTAACTGACTTTAGAAAAGTAATTCTACCAAAGATTCATGCACTGAAGGCCGGTTATCTACAAAAACCTATTCGGACCTCGGTAACTCGATATTGATTGAAGTATCTCGGAAACAAATCCGAAAAGAGGTGCTAATTTAAAAACAAAATATCTTTGGGATAGTTGTGAAAAACGCATGCAGTTATCATATCATTCATTCAACGTAACAATGGTGTCTCGAAATACTTACTATTATTTTTATAGGAGTCTATTTTGTGAAGATATAGGTAATTATTTTACTTTAGTAGTAGGTAGTTACACATAATATCGATACCGGAAATTTCAGTTGTCGTAAAGGACAAAACACGAGTTTTCAGTAGAGCCAAAAAACAAAAAAAAATATTGTTTTTGACTTATATCTTTTTCAAACAAAGTACTATATTCATGATGTCAAAAGAAACCCTCACTATTTTTTCGTGTTCTATCCATAAAAATTAAGAAAATAAACCAAACATAATTATTGACGAAAATGAGAGTCCTTTACAGCCCAAAAAAAATTAACTGAAGTACTTTACAGCCACGAAAAATTGGTTATGATAAAGTCAGATGTGTCGTAAAGGACTAATCTTGATTATCATTGGATAGTACAGGTCAATTAAACCAGAGACTAAGGGGGTAAAAGGAACAAAAAACCTAAAGATTTGAATAGAAATACCTACAATATGTAGTAAAAACAAGTGAAATTAAAATATTTTTTATTTATTATTCAAATATTTAGTAAAAAAGTAGTAAAAATATTATTCTAATAGGAATTCAAAATTTAAACAAAATGTTTTGCGCTATTACGTTATATTTATAATTTTATTGTGTTGTGATGGAAGGTTTTGTTACCAATTTGGACATTTTCCTGTTTGTGGCAAACACCAGTTTTTTTTAACAACCTCAAATGTTATTTGAAGTTTTTGCGAATAAAGTTGTTTTGTCAAAAATGAAAAGAACGAATTGAAACAATTCTGTCAGACTTATGTGTGCTCGTTGAGGAACAAATGGATCTCGCGTAATCGCACGAGACGTACATTCATCAAAAAGTATGAGACATAGCTGCAAAAGAACATAAAATGGCCTGAGGTCGTGAGGGAAAAGATAACCCCTTCTATGGTGTTAGTAGAACAGCAACCATGTTCCAGTTCTGACTTCGCTATAAATGAGGGTGCATCAACATCCTGTGGACCGGAAACGTGCAGTGTTGGAACATCAACATCAGTTGTGAGTCCAAGAAAACCATTTGTGAAACTAAGCCCGCTACAGAAGAGTGGAAGAGCTCCTAACGTACAGAACTGAAAGTCATGCTCATGCAACTGGTTTAAAAGCACAAAATAAGAATGTAGCAGATATCATTAAACTAGTCTCGGAGCATCCCGAAGAAGCTACAAAGATAAAGGAATTGTTAAAGGCATAGAAAACTATGCCCATATATTCTGCTGATAAAGCTTTAGGTATTTTGACCTCATTGAAGCTTTCGAAGTGGCAGTATATAAATTAATATATTGTGCAAAAGAAGAAGGAATACCATTGTATCCTTCTTATACAGCTATCCTTGAAGCGAAGAAGAACTGCTATCCGCGAAAAGATGCCATAGAAGTCACGGAAAGAGGGGTTAAAGTAAAACTTCAAGCTATTTTGAACAAAACTGTGGCTAGACTTGGAATATTTTTTCGTGTAGAATTTTCACTGCATGGCAAAGAATGTATACTGATAAAGCTTTAGGTATTTTGACCTCATTGAAGCTTTCGAAGTGGCAGTATATAAATTAATATATTGTGCAAAAGAAGAAGGAATACCATTGTATCCTTCTTATACAGCTATCCTTGAAGCGAAGAAGAACTGCTATCCGCGAAAAGATGCCATAGAAGTCACGGAAAGAGGGGTTAAAGTAAAACTTCAAGCTATTTTGAACAAAACTGTGGCTAGACTTGGAATATTTTTTCGTGTAGAATTTTCACTGCATGGCAAAGAATGTATACTTATATTCAAGTGGGGTTTTGATGGTGCTTCAGGGCAAAGTTTTTATAAGCAAACTTTGGCAGAGGATGACGATTCTAGCATTTTTATATGTTCGTTTGAGCCCCTGCGCTTAGTTTGTGGCGAAGAAGTGATATGGGAGAATCCAGAGCCATCTTTCACAATGTTCTGCAGACTATTATATTTTAAGTTTTCAAACGAAAACAGGTTGAACATAGTTGAAGAACAGGCTACGATTGGAAATGAGATTGAAGACCTGCAGCCTTCTATTATGGGAGGCTATTCTGTTAAGCACTCGATGCCTACGACCATGACTGATGGCAAAATCACTTTTCATCTATCAAATACCTCATCTCCGACTTGTGATATATGTAAAGCAACTCCTACGGAAATTAATAAGTTAGAGGTCTTTTTTGTGTTTGGGAAATCATCAAATGACGTCTCCCGCTCTGGGCGGAGCGGAAGGGCGTGTCATTATAACTCAGCCATAGTCACGGTGATTAACAAATGAGGGACTTAGTAACATCAGTTTTTAGTCACTTGTTAATCAGCGTGATTATGACTGATTATGCAATTTTGTAAAAAAAAGTAGGTATTTGATCAATATCGCATTTAATAATTCTCATTAAAAAAGTCATTAATAGGCTATTAACTAACGACAGTACAAGTAAATCGATGCTCAACTTCGTTTGACCATGTCAAAGATTTGAAAAATCACGTCGTATCGAAAATTCAAAAAATTTGTTACGCGCGAAGCGGCACTGAAAGGTATATGAATTTGATGTCACCTTGATCGCCGTGTATGGTACAATACCTCTTGTGAGCACCAGCACTTCAGTTCCATTCGTTTCAAATAAATTAAATTTAAGTGTTTTCACCCATACAAAAAAAAAAAAACTTAAAACTTTTTGTTCTCACGCGTGGAGGTTCCATACGTTAATATTACATAAAGGTATGTATACCAGACACATTGCAGACGTCCTTTACGCCCTAATTACGTAAGTTAAAACAAAGCATAGATTTGGTCGTAAGGGTTAAGACTATATCTTTATTATGTGGTTAAGAATGTCGTATAAAAAGTTTAATGCAAAAATGAGGATTACGACCTCTTAAATAATTAAAACATGACTTTACGCTCCCCTATTGAAAATTATTTTTACGATACATCCCAAATAGTATAAAAAATCGCGCTAGAGCTGTTGGAAAGCCAGGTCGTAAGGGGCTTTTTTTTAAAGATAGATTTTTTTTAAATATACCAATCGATAGAGCTTGCGACGCTGATTCCAAATATATATATAACTCATTTTCGGCAAAATGTCCTTTACGACAATTGAAATTTCCGGTATCGATATTATAATAGTGGTGTGGTGACGGTGTAGTTTCGTGAGAAAATGTGGAAATTAAATTACAACATGTCACAGCTATCCAGAGCAAGTGTGGTCTGGAGGTCACTACAAAAGCTACATAAATTAGGCTTAAATTTAATATAACGTTATTTGATTCCTCTGTTTCTGGAAACACGACTTGGCCCAGACATTTCCTAAAGATGGCAGAAATGTAAAGCTCGCATCAATGCGCAGTACAGGCACCTATTATTCAGGTTCCAGTAAAGCCGCATTGCCATGGTCAATCGTGCAGGCAAAAGTACAGCCAGTGCATTATCTAACGACCTATCATCTTACAGATTTCGATCAAGGAGATGACCTAAACAAAATGAGCAACTAACGGAACTAAATTTCGTGGATCGAAACGAAGCAGACTACTTATCTATTAGAACAGTTATTTACATTACCTAGCTATGAAGTGGTTCGTTTATTATTTACTTAACATTTGTTTCTTTTATATCAGCCTTTCTTTGAAAACGTATCCATGCCCAGTAGGTATTATTTATAAGTCCATTCGCACAGATGTTTGTGCATAATTAAGTTATCGAAGAGTCGAGCTCTGTTACCATCTCTATGCAAATTGACTAATGTTCTAGATGTGACTTCGTATACTTGTATATGAATATCATGTCTATACCATTATTCATACATGACTTTCATGGAACTATTGGAAGATGTGTGTGAAAATATTTTAGCTCTTAGTATAGGAGAGATGCCATAAGAATACTATTTCTATAAACCTGTCTGACAAAGGCCAGAGCCGTCTTTAACCTATAGCCGGGTACGGAACTTCGTGTATCATGCCCGATACAGACGCTTTCCGAGAATTTTGCTATACCTATGTTGTACTTTGGAATGCAGAATTTATGTAATTTATCTAACAAACGCTATATTTGACGAAAATTGAATCGAAAATCTGCTCTCTAGACTTTACATGGCAGAAGACGGCCCTTCTATCCAAGCCAACCCCAAGTTCCTATGTACAATTTTGACCGATGCAGTAAAAGCCATGACCTACTTACTTATATTTTACATAATTATTGCAATTTTAACAATATTGCGCCACTTTACGACGACATCCGATCCTTGAAAGACGTTAACTGTTAGTGCTGGCTGATCTTAAAGTGCGTATACATAAAAATATCAATGGTATTCCTTTCCTAAACATACAAAACAGACCCAGTCTTATCCGTAACCTTGTAACATCCTTTAAGGCTCTCTCTTCATTATTTAAAGCTGTACCTCGCAGGTAGTAAAGTACAGGTTGTGATTATATTTTGACATGGTGTTGTGGGCGGTCGTCGTCGTCGCTGTGCTCCTCCTGGAGGAGCAGGCTGTCGGGCGGGCCTCGTGGTGGGGCCCGAGCGCTGCCTGAGCGGCGCGACCCTCCTCGGCTGAACATCCTCGATAGCTGGGCGAACTTTTTGCGGGATGCTGCGGAGGGATTTAAAAATTAGGATATAATCATAACAGTGTTCATCATTTCAGCCGTATGACGTCCACTGCTGGACATAAGTCTCCCCCAATTTGGGGGGGGGGGGTTTGCCATAATCGCCACGCTTGGCAGGCGGGTTGGCGATCGCAGTATGGTGGTATAGTGCATAAAGAACGCTGCTGCCCATTCTCTAGTAAGTCCCTTAGTCGCCTCATACGACACCCACAGGAAGAAATGGGATGGTGCTATTCTTTACGTCCGGCATCACACGGTAGGTACATAACAGTGTTAAAAGTGATTAAAATAGACACCACAAGTGGCGATACTTAAAATTATAGTCACCCAAAGAGATAAGTAACCAGGGTCGCCGGATATCCTTAGTTGATGTTTAGTGTGTGTGTGTGTGTTAATGTTTTCGAACGAAATTAATTTAATAAATGCACTGTATCATCATCATCATCATCATCATCATCATTTCAGCCGAAAGACGTCCACTGTTGGACATAGGCCTCCCCCAATGCTGGACATAGGCCTCCCCCGTATGCACTGTATGTTTTTTATTAATAATTTAATTTTATACGAAAACATCCACCGCCGCGCGCCGGTTTCTTGTTAAACATCAACTATACCCAACGACCCTGGTTACTTATCTCTTTTGGTGAAAGTACGTACAGCGCACTTTGGCAAAATGGGACTTCACGCACGCTGCCGCCATACCGAATATGCGCTGAACGTATGGCCATGTACTGGACAGACATAAAGTTTCTGGGCTGCTTCTTATGGAAAAGCCAAAAGCATTATGTCTGACATGGAAACTGAATCCAGGCCTCATACTTAGCAGTCATGCTTGCCACCACTAGAAAACATTAATGTGGTTGTATATAATATTACATTGATTACCTATAGCTTTAGGTCTCATTTTAACGACGAATAACTCGAGTTCATTTACTCTTTCATTCCCGTAAGCCATAAGGAAACTGAAGGTAAAGACTAATTAGAGATTTTAACAAACTTTGAGTTGTTTTTACCACTAAACGACCGTTGGTTGCCGGATTCGGCAAGTTAGAAGTAAATCAATGTGGGTAATGACCCTGGGCTTTAAGTAAATCAAGAAATTTACCTCGGAAATTTTGGATTTGCTAATTAAAATAGTTTCGATGCGTGTGACTATGCAATTGCATTATAAGAGCATTGGTCAAATTTTTCATTAGTTGGTTTTCGTTGGTTTTCGTATTGCCTTATACGCGTAACAATTGTCATTCGTAATTTTTGCTTTTTGAGTATGAGAATTTAGGCCAAATTTCAAATTATTTAGTTCATCGTTTCTTGATTCTCAAGAAATAATTTTCATTACGTCATCCACCACAGGCAAGCGTAGCGTGGGACGCCCCCCCAGCTAAGTGGACCGACGACCTAAAGAAAGTTGCTGGGGCAGACTGGATGCAGAAAGCGGATGACAGGGTGTTGTGGCGCAACATGGGAGCGGCCTATGTCCAGCATTGGACTGGGATAGGCTGAATTTTTTGATTGCTTGATTATTAGTCATCCATCATTCCGTTTTCTAACCATATTGGTCAAATCTTGGCTTAACAGCCCCGGATCTATGGGGGGGCAATCCGGGGCCCTTGCCCCGGGCGGCAAGTTCAGGGGGCGGCAAATTCAAGTTTGACAGACGTATGGTCAAATTTGCGTTAATGATGAGTTGTAACGATATAACTTTACCATTGAGACGTCCAGTACTTTAAGCACATAAATTATTTTTCGCGAGTCGTATAGGCATAGGTCAACAACTGCATCAGTCGCGCACGCCCCGCCCGCAGGAATTGCAAACCGTGGCAACTCATGCATTCGCGGCGGCGTAAATAAATAGGGTAAACAGAGAAAGAGCAGCGCTCCCATCAGTCTCCTCAACGGTCTCTGCAAAATCGACGAGAGGCTTATTCATAAGCGTCTCAAAGCCTATGCCGAAGCAAAGGGGCTTATCCCTAACGAGCAGTTTGGTTTCCAAACCCAACACTCGTGCATCCAACAAACCCACCACGTCGTAGAGTACAAAAGCGCTGGCTTCCAGCGTAGTGCGATGACGGGCGCGTTGTTCTTCGACATAGCAAAGGCTTTTGACAAAGTCTGGCACAATAGCTTATTATACAAGCTTTATCAACACGGTGTGCCTGACCGTCTCGTGCTCATCCTACGAGACTTTTTATAGAACCGCACCTTCCGCAATCGCATCGAGGGTTTTTTCTCTTCCCCTCATCCCATTCCTGCCGGAGTCCCCCAGGGCTCCGTGATATCTCCCCTCATCTTCACGCTTTTCACCAGCTATAATCCGAAAAGTAAAAGGCCTAGTTGGCCCTATTTGCCGACGACACCGCCATTTACTCCACTGGCCGCTGTCGGGACGCTATCGCTCTTACTCTCCAAACCTCCGCAAACGCCTTAGGCGCTTGGTTCCGGAAATGGAGAATCGAGGTCAACCCCGACAAGAGCTAGGCGGTTCTCTTCTGGAAACCGCGCAAACTGATTCCCCCCCCTCCCCAGTCCAATCACTTTGTACGGCTTTTTTTGGATGGGAAATCATGAAATGATTTTCCCGCTCTGGGTGGAGCGGGAGGGCGTGTCAGACTTTTACTGACTAAACCCACCCGTGTTCCTTCAGTTACCCATGTCCCAGGGTCACGGTGTCTCTTTCGAACAATCTCGCGACCCTGGCAGGCAACGGACCCCTTCAGTTCTGCTGACATCTCTTTGAGGCGCGCGTGGAACACTACGCGCCGTCGACCCGAGCTTGGTCCTTACCGGGCGGCGAGCTACCCATTGCTCGCCGCCCGCAAGCTCGCGCCTACGGTGGCCGGGAGTTCGCTATCGACTCCAAAGCAAGCCAAATATTATACTTAGCTGTGATCCTCGACCACCACCTTACCTTCAGAGAACACACATCGACGGCTCGTTTGCGCGTCGCATTCGCTCTTGATAGACTCCACTTCATTCTAACCGCCCGTAGAAAATTGTCCCTTACGTGCAAATTGCGTATCTACACCGCGGTGATACGCCGATATCATGACTTATGCGTGCGTCGTCTTCGCGCACGCTAAGCCACACCACATCCATAGGATGCAGACCCTCCAAAACCGTTTCCTTAGAAAGGTTACGGGAGCCCCCTTCTATGTCCACACCACCTAGATATTAGAATGCCCACCATTCAGCAGCTTATGAAACGCCTTGCAAAGCGTTTCTTTGACTCTGCTGTGAAGGACCCCAACCGCCTGATCGCGGCGGCCGCCCGCTACCCTCCTCCCGTATTAGTACGATTCGTCGACCGCGGCTTATTCTAACCATTCCCGATAACGCTACAACCCTTCTCCAGGAGAGTAGTAAACTAACTAGCACACAAAAGACACACCCGCTGTCCTTCCGTCCTCGCTACCGAGGCACGCCGCGACGCCCCAGTCCTTGTCCGCCCCGACCCTTGCTCGAGTCAGCCCGCGCCGTTGAATCTGTAGCTTTAAATTCGCCCCTAAATAATAATCATTTCGATCCAACCCGTTCCTTGCTGCCCTCTACCAGCGATGCCCTAAGCCAAAGTCTGTACCCCACAGGGGGTGCCCTAACTGTTTTAAGCCCTGACTGGAGTCTTTAATTTATTAAGGTAGCCACAGGCAAGTCCGGTTAAGCAGCCGACAACCTCATAGGTTGACCGGAGAGATTTCATTAAAAAAAAAAACAGGGCAGTGCTAGATAGGCTCTTGTGGCGTTATATCCGTGAGGCATATGTCCATCATTAGGCATCTGATGGCTGAAATAATGATAATGATAAAGGTAAAAATATAAACGGGGGGCGGTATTTTCAGTTTTTGCCCCGCCTCGAAAAAATTCAAAATCCGGGGCTGCTTGGCTAGAAGACAAACTTCATTAGGTTCTACCTACATAAAAAGGCCAATTATAAATTTCCCATTTTCGAAAGTAAATTTGTGAAAATTGGTTGAATTGCCTTTAAAATTGCATTCTACTGCAAATCTACTGATCATGATGATTTATTTATGCGTTTATTAAAGGAGTAAAAGGTTGACTCACATTTGCCCATATTCTTCAGTCTCTCCTTGAACGCAGCCTCATCATCATGGCTCTTTGTCTTCTGCCCCTGCTCGCTGTCTAGTGCTGCCATGAACTCCTGGTTCCACCGCAGCTCCGCCATAAACTCCTCGTTCTGAAGGAAGGTGGCGATGCGGTCATCGTCCATCTCTAGACTGAGATCTATTCGCGCGTCTGTCCCGGGCGGTATTCGCAAAAACATCGGAGGTAAAGGGCCTAACATTCTTGGCACCCATTTTCTTCTTACGGCTAAAGGAATTGATTCGTCGTCAACGTCTCTGTAATAAGAAATAATTAAGTGTAAGAGATATCTAGTCCAAAACAGGTTTGTAGGTCGTAAAACTTAGAAGGACAAAAATACTATCACGCCTATAATTCCTTGGGTGAGGTTTTACAAAGAAATTAATCGAAAGTAATTGTATATTATACCTGTTATGTATGTACACTGTACAGTCACCACCGTCGTCGGATATAGGTAGTTGAAGTATAAAAAAAACTAATTGATGTTATCGAATAAAATTTAATTTAATTGATAGAAATGAACAGTTTAATTAATTATTAAATTAAATTTCATTCCAAAACATCTCATCGGAATTTAATTAGATAATAGTTATTTGTTATACAAGAGTGCAAAGTTGCTTTTTAACCGCGTGTTCAATTTTGATGACCGAGCAAGCGAAGGATTCTAAAATTGAATGACGAGCGCAGCGACTGATTCAAAATTAGAATCCTGAGCGTTAGCGAGGGAATCAAAAGAGCACGAGGTGAAAAATCTTTGCACTCGAGTGCAACACGTAACTTTTCATTCCACCTCAGCGAGGAAATGACTAAATGCAAAAAAAAAACCTTTACAATCACAAGATAGGTACACTTTTATTTCAGTTTAGGTATTAATTACTACATTATGACAGGTAAGTATTACAGAATAATCTTTAAATTATAACAAAATAATACTATGGTATAATTAAGAAAATTTTAAAGTAACGTTGCTACAGTTATTTAAATTGAGTGTAATATTTTTGTTTGGCACTGTAATATTGATGTTAGTCATTTGTGTACTGTTTTTCGGTAAACTATCTGTCATACTTAATAGTTGTACCGATTCATCGGATTCCCTTGGCGTGAATGTTGGAGAGAGAGGGAGATGGTTAGGTGTTTCATAACGGCTTATTTTTGATGTAGAAGGGCCAGTCCAAGGATCCGATTGAGGCTCTTTCAGTGTAATGGCTCCTACGATGCCTTCACATATTTTAGACTTATTTTGGATGGAATCCTCTATGTATCCCTCTACAACTGCATTGGACTTCCAGCCTCCGTGGCGCTTAAGGGACAGGAGATCAGCTCCGGAATCAGCCAAAAGTGTGGCTGAAGTTCGTCGGAAACAATGACCCGTGTACAACAGGGGTTCTGGAAGTTCAAGAAATGTTGCTATTTCTCGTGGGATACTGCCAATTTTATTAGTACCCATAGGCTGTCTAACACACTTTCCATTGCGATACTGTAGAAAAAATCGATTGATTGGAGTGTTAGGCGGGCGTAAGGCTTGATATTTCTCAACAATCGTTACGTATTCCTTGCGAATGACGAAGTTGCGGTCTCTTTTTGTCTTTGTATTAGGTAAATTAATTAATAGTAAGTCATCTGAATGTTTCTCAATGTTTTTGACATTAAGTTGTGTTAGTTCATTAGTTCGACATGCTCCGTTTATTCCAATAATAAGAACAACCTGTAACGTAAAGAGTATTGTAGTAGATAAATGAATAAAAATTGATATGAACGCATAATTATGCCTATCAACATCTACTAAGTTAATTTAATTGAGATTAATATACTTAAGTAGATACTGAATGTGCAACTGACTTACTTTTGCCGCCAAATATACGGAATCGGGTACTTCGTTAAGAAACTTTTCAATATCAGATATTGTGAAAACCTTCGATTTTTTTGGTTGATGACCAGATGAGGCTCTTTTTAAAAATGCCACTAATTTAGGATAGGTATCGATATGTTTGTCTTTTTTCATCTTTATTGTTGCTTTTAGCATCGAATACGTACTCCATAGAGTGCTTGCTTTCTTGTTCTCGGATAATTCTATAAAATATGCCAGCAAAACGTTTTCTGAGAAAGTTTTGGCTCCTTTTGCTAGTCGCCACGTGTTGAACATATCGTACTGTTTTAAATACTTCTCGCGTGATTGTTGAGGGAGAAAGCTCATTTGCGCATTATTAACAGTTTCAGTCAATTCTGTTGGCGTCAAGCAAACTTCCTCGTCGCTAGAATCACTCATTTTAGTTTTTTCACTTGTTTTCAAGTTTCTTGTTTTTAATATAAGGTTTAACAATGACGTGAAAAAATGCCGCGTAAAGAACCGCGTACAAAGCAAATTGAAAAAAGAACACCAAGAAGGTTCCGAGTCTGAGTTTTTAACAAATTAAAAAAAAGTTGTATGATATATTCGGCACCATAGAGGTAGCAGTAAATAGGTTTAATGTTTTTTAATTCACAAACTTAGTGCACACGATGTTCTAAATTCAATTTACTTTATCCTCTAGAGAAATAAAAACGGCTTTTCCACTCAGATATTGAAGATTAAAAATACTCTTTCCGAGATGGTGGGATGAAAATGTTTTGTTTTAATTTTATTTTATTTTATCCGAACAAATCCTTCGGTCACTTAATAAACTTCAACTATAACCGACGACACTTGTTACTTATCCTTTTGGTACAGCCACATTTCGCCAGTTATTTGAAGGTAAGTGCCATAGGGCTTCCTCCCTCCTATCCTTTTGCTGTGCCCTACAGGGTCCATAATGATCTAAGATAGTTACCACCTAAGTACACATTATGGTAAAGCAATAAAGATATTGAGTACATACATACAGTGTGGCAGGGCCGTCAACACGCTAACTGTTAGCATGAATGCAGCACATGATCCTAGACCCGAGAGTAGACATTGATTGACGGTTATAAAAAAAAAAAAACAGCTGTTACGTAGAAAAGTACCTACGCCGTCCAATGTATGGCAGAGGATATTTTTTTTTTAAAAGCCATAGAAAAAAATCATATCCTAAATCCGTGGTAATAGGTGTGCGGTGATCTCACTCACTGCCATCCTGTATTGAATAGAGGGCGACCCTATTGCTATCAACCGGGTACAAATTCAGACCACACGCTGCTACTGAGTAATTCAGCTTAGAAGTAGAATTATCGTTCATCGTTGCTAATTGTACGACGAAGCTCAATGATAATGACACGCGCACAAAGCAGTAGGTGAAGCCAGGGTGTGCATGATTGTAAATGAATCAGCACCTACTAATGGCTTTTCATATCTGGATATCCACAGAATAACAGCGATTTGGCTGCAATCGCTCAAGGGACGGATTTTTGGCCTTAGCACACTGACCTCCCAAGTAATGTTGACTTGGCAACGAGCCAAGTGGGATTGAAAGATGGAGAGAAAGACATAATCACCTAAGTAGGTACCGCAAGGGAAGTAGAACTAGGCAGCCTACAGGCGCATTTTTTCTTTTGATAGTCGTTGTAAGCAACGTTACAAAGACAGGATCTGTATAGTTACTATTTGTATACCAAATACCAAACCTAAAATTTAACGACATAAAGCTGTAAAATTTTATTAAATCATATGTATGATCAGGACACATCCAGGGGAGATTATACAAAATGTTTGGATGATTGCGCATTCATAACGCAAGGGTACATACGTTCGGGAGTCGATAGCGGACTCCCGGCCACCGTAGGCGCGAGCTTGCGGGTGGCGAGCAATGGGTAGCTCGCCGCCCGGTATGGACCAAGCTCGGGTCGACGGCGCGTAGTGTTCCACGCGCGCCTCAAAGAGATGTCAGCAGCAGTGTAGGGGTCTACTAGGACCGATGCGTGCCGGGGTCGCGTGATTGTTCGAAAGAGATACCGTGACCCTGGCACATGGGCAACTGATGGAACACGGGTGGGTTTTAGTCAGTAAAAGTCTGACACGCCCTCCCGCTCCGCCCAGAGCGGGAGAAGTCATTTGATGATTTCCCATCCTGAAAAAAAAGGGTACATACGTGCTCTATATTTTGGCAAAATATCTAAGAGCACCCTTGCGTCCACCGACATCATAGTTTCGATGAACTTTTCTGCTAGTCATGCTAACCTGTTGCCGCAATTGTCAGTTGACCTACCGGTGTAGATGACAATGACAACATCACTGCTACGAACGGAAGACGTAATCGTTTTGACGGACACACAATAAAATGACGCGGGCGGCGCGCGGCGGTTTGTTTGCGTCGCAGCGGGGAGAGGATTTATTGCTTTGTTCTTACTGTGCATTATCGTTTACGTTTTATCTTTCAGGCGATTTAATTGTTTAACACTAGGACCTGGTTAGTTACAATCTACTTACACAAGTGCTGTAGTGTCGTTGTCATCGCCGTTGTCTGAAGCCCTGCAGCCTGAGCGGCGATCTTTGCGACGAGACGGTGTGCTACCTTCCACGCGCTCCATTTCGAGCCGCAAACGTTCATTCTGGTTATCAGTGCTCATTGCTAGAAGTTGGTCAATGGTCGCATCAACCGCGCCCTGGTTAGCGCGTAGTACGGCTTCAATAACATCGTCGTCCATATCCGGGAACATCGTCTTGAAGTCGGTCATCGCCTGCGTGAACTCGAGCTGCATGGTGGACGCCATCGCGCCGCCGGCCTACGGCACGCGACTCGCCTGAAACGTCACGAGCGCGCGCCCCTCGCCGGCGAAACAGCTGATATGTGACGCAGAAGTGCCGCAGTACTGCCGAGGTCCGTCGCTGTGCGCCTCTCGGCCATCCTCGCGGCGCACTACACGCCGCCTCGCTCCGTGTCCTCGACTCACTAATTAGCAGCTTGCTTGCCGCAAGAGTCCTTAGCGGCGCGGTGCACTGGACGCTATCATGATGTGCAATTTTCACTTTCGTAGTTTTCAGATGCGTTTTGCGCAGGCGCGAAGTGAGGCGGGGGGGTATAAATCGTCGATATAAATAGAGAATGCAGGCGACGGCGCGCGTCCCGACGGCCGGCGTCGTCCGAGCGCGACCCTCGCTATCACTGAGCCTGCCGCCTTGCCGGCGGCACGCGGCATGCTGCGCGCGCAGATGCAGCCTATTGTTTGTAAATCATATTTGTCCCTCAACGTGACCTTTAAAGCTGCCGCAGAAGGTTCGAGGATCTATCCTTGGTTTTACGTAACATTGAATTATGTAAGATTTAACTAAGGAGTGTCTAAACAGGGATATCTGTTTGGAAGCCAGGCTTAGATACTGGTTGATAAACTAGGTTATTTATCTGAAAAAAAAAATAGAAGCTAAGGTAAACTGTATGGATTCATTGTTTTGTTCTATAGAATAGGCGACAGTTCCTCGCATCCACAGGGAGGTTGTAGTAGGACACCTAATTCTCTATCTATTAAACAAAATTGTTATGATCTGTTGGGAGGTAGCTAATAGGTATCTCTCAATCCATCAAATTCATAAGGGGGCGTCCATTAATTACGTGAGGTGTTCTAGGGGGGGAGGGGATCAAGTTAAATCTTTCCAAATCTCACTTACGGGGGTCTTGGGAAATATCACGTAATTATTTTTCTCGCAGAAAACGGTGTAAAATTACGTGAAAGATTATTTGTACAATAAAATATGGCCAAATCTGAGACAATATTCTTTATTGTTGGTCTAAGAAAATTTTCTTGTTTTTGTTTTTTTTTTCTCAATAATCCAACACGTTTACAGCCCAAATAGAAGTTTTGAAGAATCTCGCGTGAGATTAGGGAAGGGGGGAGGGAGTTGAGTAAAATCTTACGATAGCTCACCAAGGGAGGAGGGCGGTCGAAAAATTCTTAAAAATGCCTCACGTAATTAATGGACGCCCCCTAACTAGATTGGATACAATCAGTACCAAACCAGCGCTGGGCTGTCTTGCATAGGGTCACAGCATTATGCTGAGTGATGGCCGTTTTGCGTGGATGTGACGCATATTTTCCCACACCTCATTAACCGACTTCAAAAAAAGGAGGAGGTTATCAATTCGACTGTATGTTTTTTTTTATGTTTGTTACCTCATAACTTTAGACTGGGTGAACCGATTTTGATGATTCTTTTTTTATTTGAAAGCTGGTGCTTCCCAAATGGTCCCATTTGGTTCCATTTGGACAATGGGGTCCATGTGAAAACCATATAAGTCTTAAATTTGCATTACGTATTTGCGCGACAAATGAACGAATAACGCGATTAGATTAGCGTGGAGTATCTACCACAACTAAAAAGTTAAAAAAAAAAAAACTTAAAAAAAAACAACCGACTTCCTTAAAAAAAAACACTAAAAAGTCAAAAATAACTTTAATTTCGGAAGTCGGTGGCAAAAACCTTAAATACAGATCCTAAGACACCGACTTTCGAAATTAAAGTTATTTTTCACTTTGTAGTATTTTTTTTTAGGAAGTCGGTTGTTATTTTTTTTGTTGTAAAAAGTTTTTTATTTGCCAAAATTTAAGTTAAGTCGGTTGATGGACAGTGGACGGGACAAAATATACGTTTTATTATTATGACAGCCATGGGCGTTTAGTGTCCCTTGTCAGTTTCATAGGCAAAGACTAAGTCCACGTTGGCACGAGCGTAAAAAGTACGCGGCGAAATCGAGTCTTTATCGAGTATCTGTTGGATTTTCAACTCTCTGTCCTGGGTGCTTACCCTTGATTTTATTTCCTATCGATTGACATTCGAATTTTGACTTTTCGTATTCTTGAGTTCACGCTAGCGCCAAAATGTGTTTAAATTGGGTGTCCATTTTGGAGAACTAAGTGG
This sequence comes from Aporophyla lueneburgensis, assembly GCA_932294355.1. Lineage (NCBI taxonomy): Eukaryota > Metazoa > Arthropoda > Insecta > Lepidoptera > Noctuidae > Aporophyla > Aporophyla lueneburgensis. Next base: position 11,883,090 of record OW028744.1, read on the forward strand.
AATCGAGACCGGGCGTTGTTGCTGTTCCAATGTTGACAGTTGACACTATTGTTTTCAAGAGTACCGAATCACGTGTATGCTAAATTAACATTGGAATCGTTTTGGTTTTAGATTGGAATTAAAATTAGGTTGAAGAGCCCTGAGCCGAGCATTGAGAATCCAATAGATTCCCAGCGCGTCATTACAACACTGCCGGATTTTTAATTCTCGCCACTAAACCACGGGAACATAAGGCTCGTGAGAATCTGGATTAAGGAATGTTTTAATCCTGCCAGGATCACGAGATTTGTTCGAAAGAGATACCGTGGCCCTGGCATATGGGCAACTGAAGCAACACGGGTGGATTTTAGTCAGTAAAAGTCTGACACGCCCTTCCGCTCCAGCCAGAGCTGACGTCATATTATGGTTTCCCACCCAGAAAAAAAGGATCGTTTTCATCAAGATAAAAAAATAAAAGCATTTTTAGCTTCTTTATATGTACGATTTATTTCAAGAATATTTTACATTAAGTATAATTTAGTAAGTAATAAGTTATACACGTCAATTTATCGTTAGTGCATTTGCAAATTACTTAGGTACTAAACATAGACAAAATAACTTAAAATTTCTTAAACAGACCAAAGTTTTAAAAGTTCATTAACTGAGCAAAAGATTACTGATCAATTAATTCTTTGAACTCGCCCTGGTTTTTTTAAATCACCTACATTTTTAAATCCGTCATTTAATAACTTTATATTCGACACTTCGTACTTTTTGTTTACAGTTTACAACATCGGGCGAGACTCAAATAACGAAGAACGTACATAAAAGCAAAATACTAGGAAATACTGACGACATTTTTTTACAATTTAGGCCAATACGAAACTACTTACGGTGTCTTACCAACTTACCACGTAAAGCAACGTTGAGAATAGCAACCTATGACGTCACACCGAACCCTATCTAGGTACTACAGACACATTTATTTAGAATGATCGAAGATAAGGTACTACAAACATATTCGACAAAGATATGATAAGGCACCAATGAGCGGTATGCATATTGTTCCTGCCTAATTTTTATTCAACTATTACATTTGAATGTACTCTCGTATTATATTAATTTAGATAGGTATATGTAATTAAAGTTCTCGTGAGGAAGGCTATTGCAAGCTCAAATTACTATTCACCCTGAGTTACTAACCACACGTATGCAAGTATCTGCTATTAATATCAAGTAATGACAAACCGGTGTATTTTTCTCTACCTACTTCGATACAAGTAACTTTTATGTATTAAACTTTAATGATCTCTATGAAAAAGGTAGGTAACTACAGTATACTGTATCAGCGGACAGCTGCTTATCAATACTGTGTAACTGATTTTGACAGTTTAATATGTCAATGTCAAGATTCGAGGCAACTACTGTCGAATCACTATGGACGGCGTTCTGTCGCAAATTGACGCCAAACGTAATTTTAAAAGATTTTAGAATGCAACATTCAGGAATGTTCGTAATTCGCTCCGATGCTTATATCCGTTCATCTACCTACTCTTGATATCGAGTCAGGTACTCAAGAATACGCTGTTAAAATAAAATTATCACAAGATAAAACCAACATAGTACAATTAACTAAGTACCGCAAAGTTTTAACGAATATGAGACCTCGTCAGGGGCCTCGAAACGTGTACTTAATAGTGTAGTTTATGATTGGATAGGGAATATAATTCTAATGATTTCATGAAGTACAAAAATAAAATTTATTACAATCAACGCAATGGCACTATACTCATGTATGACAAATCTAGATTAAAAACAGTGACATTTACGTCGAGACGAACTTATTGGCTCAAGTTTACCTAGTCCACAAGGAGTCAAACACAAGAATTACAATAACAACAGTATTTATTTTACAAAATAAAAATAAATAATACGAAAATCATCTCAATGACTTGTCTAAAAATAAATACAACTATGTGAAAGTGACAGATGAAGAGTTTAGAAACAATTTTAGACACTTTTTTACATGATAGCAAAGAGGATTATGAACTTAATTATAATAATGAGGGCGGTTTTGCTTGCACTCGTAAATATTAAAAGCTCTTTGGAAGATTTCTACTTTAGTTTTAGACACACACATACTAAGTGCAGTTACTTCCGTATTGAGCGTTCAAAATGATTGGTGTAGAATAAGGGCGCTCTGTAATTCAAGCGGTTGCACGATGATCGAGCGATTCCGCATTTGGCGTTAGTTTACGTCCCGCCAACGCTGCGCTCACGTCGGTGATATAACTGTATGGGAAACTAACGTCGCGTTTCCGCAGCGCATACGTTTGCATAAAGTACCCTTAATACATTTTGTAGCGCTGCAAAATTTGCTCACTTACATTCAAGTGTGCTAGCGCCGCAGAGGCGTAGAGGAAGTTTCAAACAATCTCTTAAATTAGGAGTGCCCTTATGTGGTGAGAAGAATCCTCAGTGCTGTCAGTGAAGTATGAGATTCAGACGCGCGCCTGCGTGCCGTTCTGCGGCAGGACGACCATCGTGTTGGTCGGCTGCGGCTGCGGCGGGGCTTGCTCGTTCTGTGCCCTCTCCTGCTGAAGAATGTTACAAGAACTTCGTCAGTTTATGTTGAAATATTTACATACGTAATTTTGAAATTGTGAATTATTAATTTATGATACTTATACACTGCACCGTCAACGTCATACTCATTGGTTTACACGAAGAGGACTATCGTACTTTATAATAATATCAATGATATGAAAGTTTGGATGTTTGTAATCACGCATTAACGGGTAAACGGATTAACATGAACTTTGGCATACAGGCAGAATATGTCCTGTCTGGAATACGTCATGTTCGTGAACTGGCGGCATCAGTGGGGACTGGTCATCGCGTAGCTGCCAGGGCTTATTTCATTTTTCGACTTGAAATAATCACTATGGAAGCTTTTAACGTGTACGTCTTTCTACATAGCTCTAACAATTCTCACATGTATAATTTCATCTTGAATTACATAATTCTAGTTGAGATTATACATGTGAGAATAGTTACACAAGATCAATATTTTAACTTAAAAGAGTATTCCTAGAGTTTCTTGCTAGTTCTTCTGTAAAAGGACCTACTACGCTTTGGAATTGGCTGGTAGCTTCATCTTGCTGACCGACCCCTTGACAGTTCCAAAACCATAGCCGCTGCTCTCAAAACGGTGAAGGAAACCATCATGAGGAAACCGGCATGTCTTAGAACCAAAAACTCAAAGACATGTGACGTCTACTAACCCGCGCGGGGTCCACATGGCGGATCCCACTCCCGCTCGAAGAGAGGAGGCATGCGTATCAGAAGTGGGATCACTATAGGCTGAATATGCTAAGTGCGGATACTCACAACGGTTGTAAGCGAGGGGTCAGCAGCAGCCATGAGCGTGGCGGCGCGGTAGGAGGGCGGCGGGGTCTGCTTGACGGCCTCCTCGTAGTCAGGCAGCAGGCTGGAGTAGTCGGGGGCGGGCGCGGGCGCGTAGGGTGCCAGCTGGCCAGCCGACACCACGTCGTCGCTCGAGATCACGAACGGAGTCTGCAGCGCGTGCGCGCGCATCGTCAGGTACTTGTAGCAGCGCCATACTACGCTGATGCAGTAGCCCTGCGGGGGGAATGAAGATAATGTAGTAAATCAAAAAACAAAATTGAAGCTTTATTAGTACCATATTAAATCTGTTTACTACGTTTTGTTAGTTAGAAAATCATACAAGTTATACTTGAAGTGTTTTAAAAGGAAGCACTACAAAACGGTTGACAGTAAGTAACCAGGCAGTAAATGATGGAAAATAATTGTTTAAACTTGGTGACGAAAAACTGAAAACTAGTTCAGATAGTTGAGAGATGTTCTAGAAAGCGACAATTTAAACGCACTCTAGCTTAGGTAGGAACCTACATCACACCCACCTTAACCTGAAGGTAAACACATAAGATTGATTATTGAATTACGCATTCTGCGTTATGCGTAATTTAGTTTTCAAACGCTTTTTTTTACCTTAAGGGGGAAATGCCAGGGTAGCCCACAAAATCCAGTTGTTTCAGACCATTTATCCCATTGAGTTACTATTTCATGAAAACCTTAAGTTCAGTTTGCACTACAACTTCAAACATTAACTCTTTAGTCAACTAAGATTGAAATAAAGTTGACATGTGTTTAAGTGGTATAGGTAAAATTTAAAAAAAAAATGGTATTCGTAACTTATTAAACTTAAACAAAAAAAAAAGAAACTTGTTTCCAGCTAAAACACTAGAAAATCGCCTAAAGGGTTGGAATTCCGAAGACAGTTTTTTTCTATAAATTACATACCCAACAGGCTATAGGCTCGTTCTGTTCCTCTATACCTATTACGTGGGACTTAAGTATAACTGCCGAAATGCGAGTGTACTATAGGTACACCTCTGCCTAACTTTTCAGGGAATAGAGACGTGATGTTATGATAAATGACCTTATATTTTAAACCTTAAATATAAAGTAATTTGTAACAAGTTACCTTGAGCAGTACGGCGACTAGGAATGCCGAAAGTACGACGAGCGCTAAGGCGGGTGCCGGTAGCTGAAGCAGCTGAGCTCGCCAGGGCACGCGGCGGGTCTCCGCGACCAGCCGGTGGATCGAGCGCAGGTAGCATAGGTACCCGGTCGCGGTCAGACTGATGAGAAAACGGTATGGTGCGATTGTAGTAATGTATAATGCTAAATCAAAATCATAAATGTATTCATTCACTGACAGATATTGCATAGGGGAGCTGGGTCTAGAAGTTTCAAATTTGAGAGCCTACAAAGACAAGTGACCATCGCTTTAAAATCATTTCATATAACTACGACTTTCAACAGAATTGACATAACCCTTCAGTAGCTTATTAATGTCAATTCTATACATTTTAGTTGCATTATTTTGATAGCACCAGTGGCCCAGTATAAATGTGGTGGAAAAAAAATTATCATCACCACTGTTCCCAAAACGGTGACGGAAAACATCGTGCGGAAACTGGCATGTTCTAGAACCAAGAGTTGCCAATCCGCATTGGGCCCACGTGGTAGATTATTGCCCACTCCCTCTCGAAGAGGGCCGGCTTGTATCCCACATTATACTTTATGCAATACATTTTTAAACATTTTCATCAGCGTCGTCGCTGATAGAATCTCACGTTATCCAGGTTCTCTGGACTACTAATTCTTTTAATCTATGCCCTTGTAACAGTAGAGATTCTTATTACGAATGTAACACACGGTTCTAAAAAGGCTAATCAACAAAAAACTAGCTAGCCTTTCTAAACTAAGCCGGGTGTAAGTTTCTGATCTCGCATAAGGTCGCGCGGGACGTAAGACGGTGCAAGGCTACTAAGACGGTAGGTACTCAGAAAATAAACACGGACGCAGAACGTACTGCTTTATTTACATTTAAGGACAGAGAAGGTTACAGTGACGTCTTATGGAATACCTAACTGTCTTCCGCGACTTCGTCAGCGTTTATTTTGTAATTTATTATTTACTAGCTTCTGCCCGCGACTTCGTCTGCGTAAATGTCGGTTATCGCGGACGCAGAGAAAGTCTGGGAATAAAAAGTAGCCTATGTCCTTTCTCAGGCTCTAAACTATCTGTGTACCAAATTTCATTTAAATCGGTTCAGTAGTTTTAGCAGGAAAGCGACAGCCAGTTACTTTTGCATTTATAATATTAGGGTGGATAATATAATTATCCAGGTTAAAAATAGTTCAGGTTACCAAATTGTCTAATTTCAAAACGATCGGTAGGTCCGTTGTGTTAGGTGTGAAAAGGCATACAGACAGATAGAGCTAATTTCGCATTAATAATATTAGTCTGAATGGATAGTGTGAGTATATGTAGGTAACTATGGATGAGCTATAAGTTCCACATTTCAAGTGTTTTTTTTTTTTTTAATAAACGTTAAATGATATTTTTGTAAATGTGTTAAAAAAATAAAAACATTTTTAACACGTCATTACTTTTCAATACTAGATGAGTTCGGCGTTTCCTAACCAGTTGGTGACTCCTTATTTTGTTTCAAAACAAAATAAGGAGTCACCGGTCTCTTTTAAAGTCATCTATTAGGTATCTTGGTCAGGACATTATGTGGACCATGCCGATTAATATCTGAGTCGGTTAATCAGGCTTCCATATGGTATGATAGCTACCACATCAAGGACAACATACGCATATAATACAAACAATAAACCGACAGTTGGCGTAGGAAAGTGACTCATATAATTCGATTGCATTGTGGACGTCACTAGCGATTAATCTCATCTGAATTTAAATTACAGAGTAAAAACCTCCGATGTACGTAATACAAAAAACAAAAGCGTCATAATATTGCGTAATCATTGTTAATCCAGTGCAAAGTAAGGCTTGTATTGAGAAAATACGTATAAGTCCCATTTAAGTGGCAGTCAGCTTGTACTGATTTGATATACTGAAAAAACTTACACTGTGATCGCAAAGTCGAATATCTGGAGGCAGAAGAATGGCAATAGGTGGGCAGGCTTGCCGAGCGCGGCTCCGTAGATCAGCATGAACGTGATGGCCAGGGTGCATACTGTGACCAGTGCACCCACATCCACGTCATCTAGTACACACACATTTGAAATCTATTAGAATATTGTTCATTCATTTTGTGCTGCGTTTCCGGTGCTCTCGTGATGATAATTTCAAGCAAATTATACATGATCACGATGCATGTGAGCTATTATTAACTAGGTATAACAGTTCAAAAGTTGAATGTAGTCAGGTATTGTAATTCAATTGTGTGTTTTTTTTTATGATGAAATGAAATTAAATGATGAGAGCTGCAAACATGGTATTGATTTTATATGTTGTGTATTATTTTCCGTTCATAGGCATGTTTCATATTTTATAATAACTATTTATTGTGGCTAAGCATAATACCACAGAAAATACCGACGTGCAAGAGTTCTCAGTAATTATATTATTGATGATCCGTTTAAAAAAAGCGTGCAACTTTGCATACATTATTACATTGTTGTATATTTCATGCAAGGTCACATCTGCTGTTCTACACAATTGGAGGCGGATTATCTTATGTCGAACATATCCATCACCTCCAAACAATTATTATGCCACCCTATATCCTGTGTATGATGTAAGTAGTGAAAGTAGGTTTTTGGCAAACCCGCCAAAATCAATACCCCTTGAGAGAGCACTAAGTAGTAAGCAAACGGAGTTTTAATAATTATGTTTATTCTGGTGCTGTTTTTGTTGAGTAGGTATAATCTCGAATTTACAAAAGAAAGCGACTTTTCGTATGTCTGCGCACTTCATTTACTTTCTACTCAGTTTGAAGGTTCACTTACGATAAATCAGACTATGATCTCGATCTCTTGGCTGACCGACATGTTGCGGGAACGAGCTCGGCGGCGGCTCGACGTTGGACAGAGGCGTGGGGATGGCTTCGTTGCCTCGAGCCACGTCACTCCAGTTCGGGACGGGGGCAGAGTCGCGTTCCAATTCGTCGAGAAGTCGTGGATCGCGAACGATAGCAGCCAGGAAGCCTAACGCAATGAGGTGCAGCATCTACGAAGAATGTTCTCATAAGTTAATGGTTTTGCGATCTCTAATTTTATTTTATTTTTTTGGATGGGCAATCATCAAATGACTTCTCCCGCTCTGGGCGGAGCGGGAAGGCGTGTCAGACTTTTACTGACAAAAACCCACCCGTGTTCCTTCAGTTACCCATATGCCAGGGCCACGGTATCTCGTTTGGACAATCTCGCGACCCTGGCAGGAGCTACAGGGGTTCAAGGTTGGTTCGTGCCCAGTTAATTAAAGAACAGCTCAAACATCGAATAATATTGGATACCACTGCAGGTCGCTACATATACCACACCTTCGGAAAACATACTATGTAATTAATACTATGCAATCTTTAAAATTATCTACCTATAAAGTACGGTTACCAAAAAAGATAAGTAACCAGATTAAATTTCATTTGAAAATATCTCTTTCTTCCTAAACTAAACTAAAGCCTTGGATATACATAGTAGGTATTGGCTTACTCCTATGGGAGAACAGTACGTATTTGCCATCTCATGAGATTTACCATAGAACTTTGGATCTTGCATGCAAATTCTGTGTTCTCGTCACGTTGGCTGGACGACAAAATAATATTAAAACTTAAACTAATTTACATAAACAGAAGATAAATGAATAATAATTACGACTGTCATGGTAGGGTAGAAGATCTTGAAAACTGTAATGATTATTCAGTGTAATAAACCAGCTATGCCTGTTTTTAGGATAAAAACAAGGAAAAGCTTATTTATCTTATTTATTCTTCATAACATCGTCATGTGGTTATGAGATTCAAATTATCATACCTACAACATAACTGATAGAATACTGTTTGTTCAATTTCAGCAGGGTTCTCTTGGGTCTTCTTAGCTTCTTCTTAGGTCTAGTTAGCTAAACAAAAATAACAAATACATGTCATAATACTTACTAGGTGCCATGTTCCCAGTAGAATGGTCCCAGTGCGCACATGGAGACAAAAGCAACAGCGCCATTCGCTGTTGCGCTCGCTCCCAAGTTTGGGACGAAACCTCAACATTTTTTCCTGTTAGGACAACAAAAATTACAATTAAGTAATTAATTTTAATCTGCTTCCTCTATTTGTTTCTAAATTATTGGCATTATTTGATCATGGCAACTATTTATAAAAGTTTACCTTGACTTTGACCTTAGCCATGACTTGGAAAATGGGTTTTAGTACAGTAGCAGTAAGGGCGGTTTTCGTAGTTCAAGTTTTACTACCGACGCAACGTGGGGTTAACTGACTACCTACATAATGTAATTACTCTATTTTTTTACTATTATTATGAAATCTACAGTTTTTATAACTACAGCTTATCCCGTAATCAAAACAATTGTGAAGATAAGAGACTATGGCAACACATCAAAGTTCAATAGTTCAATCTATTAATTACTATTGCCTTGGTGAAGCTTAAGAGATTGTCGCACTAGCAAATTTTTCAATTAGTCCACTGTTTCAGTATCCAAAGAATATGATAGTTAACACTATTGACTCTGGTATGGGACAATTGAATCTAGAAGTGGGTAAGAATATTTTTGCATCCCAGTTAAAAGACCTTCTTTATGTACAGAACATTCTTCATTGCACACTAAATAAAAGAAGGTCAAAAAATATCAATGAAAACGGTAAGTAGACAACAAAGATGAGTTCCATGAACCAATCTTTAAAATGATCTTGCTTTGGTAATTGATTTTATATGAAAACCAAGATTCAATATCGATCTACACATGAGTTTCATTATTTATTTTCTAGTAAACAATAATAAAAATGCTACTGAAGTCAATATACCTAGACTATTTAACAATTTTATCAACACATAAATCTATTATCATGTGCATTGCCGTTCAGAATGTAGGTACGCATATGTATATTATTATAGTAAGGTAAATAATACACAACAAACACCTACCACAAACCAACTACAAAAGAGACTACTAACACAGCATGTGCACAAATCAATATTAAAATTGGAGTAAACTGAAATTTTAAATTATTGTGTAACATTTATGACTGTGTAATATGTGAAATGAAGTTTTTTTCATAAGTATTTGCAAGGTTATATAAACATAGTAGTAATCAATTTGATATCAAATCCAGTAACAGCATTTTAGCAATAAAATGCTGTATATGTATAGTGTTGTATGAATCAGCAATGTTCTTTATTTAAAAAAGCACACATAAGTCCATTTTATTTTTTAGCTCGGGCAGTAATTTTGTTGATTGGTAAAGGTCCATATAGCAATTCATTGACTCTGTCTATTGATTATCTGGAGTGGGATGCCAACAGGCTCATATTATTATTATCTATTGTAATTTAACAAAGCATTTTGTTATGGGATTATTAAAGTTTATTTTTAAAGTGTCATGAGAAAACATTTACCCCACACTAGAAATTATTTTTGTAAGGTTCCCCTTACACTTGGAATCACTTTTTTTGTTCAGTCACATAATTAACTCACAAACTATAGCATAAAAGCCAATCACTCAGCCACTGAACTAATCAGCCATCAATAATGGGATAGTAATGATAATGTTATTATCAATCTAGATAAAATTTATGTAAATAAACTAATCTACAATATTTTGAATGCCATCATATTCAATGGTAAGGGGGGGAGGGGGAGATTTCACCACTTCAGGGATTAGGTAGTATTGAAATTAATGAATTCAGGCTTTGTTTTCCTAAATGAATTCCTTAATTTTCATTACAAAACTAAGTAGGGAATAACAGATGAGTTTATTAGTAAAATATCTTGAAAAATAAAAAGGATATCATCACACTTGAAAAAAAAGGAAAGTTCTAGCCAATGTCTTCAGTACCGTACGATTTAATAAAAAAAGATCTGTTGCTATCGCGGCTATCAAATAATGAATATTGCAGTAAATGCATTCTACAGCAACAAAATAATAATTTACAGCGCATATGTTTATGTACGTAACAAATTCTGCCCATCCTAATTGAATTACCCAGACTGCCAAGCTACTAAAGTTACAAGGGTACTTGCCTGTTTAACTGTGATTCAATTATTTTCTAATTTTTTCCACTACCACTTCGAGAAAAATGCTTTTCACAGAAATAAATAGGGATTTTCTCTTCCCAAGTTACTGTGTGTAATAAAAATAAATTCAATTATTTTATTCATTCATTTTTACATCAATAGTTCAATACATGAATGAATGGAACGAATGTTCTTGAACTAAAATAGTGATGCTATTACTATTGCAGATCGGGTCCCGAATTTAATTAGTAGTAGAGTCAACACTAAACATTTTGGCGAGTGAGTTTTGATTATGCCTTGAACACACGTACCGTTACAGCGTGGCTACGGGGATCGGCGCGGTGCGAACGACGATGCGGCGGCGGCGCGCCGTACCGATTCATGTACTTGTTTCACTTGCCGGCCGCACCGCCATTCACCCGTACCGTTCGCTCGGTACATTTCACCGGTCGCTTCGTCGTTCGCCGCTCCACGTGGCTTGATAAGTACATTTCTATGCGTTTGTTTCAGTCGTTAGACGCCTCGCCGTTCGCACCACGCGAATATTCGCTATGGGGACTGTCTCGTAGCCAGGCTGTTAGATTGGGCGAGACAGCAAATTGATACTGTTAAGGTCGAAGCTTCAGGGTAGCCCGAGAAATTCGCATTTGTTTTTTTATTGTGTCGGAATGATGATTTCGGTGATTGTAATGACTAATAGTAATTAATAATTAAACGAACTTACCTTATGTGAAGTTCGATCATAATTATACGAAAGCTTTGTCCGAAGAGATTAGCATTGAGATTACATGTAGAAGTGTTGGGATTTTATCCGGATAAATACTCAAAATGGATAAATACTCGTAAAATATCCGTTTTTACTGAGTATTTATCCAAAATAGCGGATAAATACTATTTTAAGTTTTCGCAACGTAAATTTTGTCATTTTACTAACAAAAGGATTAAAATTAATGAAAAACAGACAATGCAGATTGGTATTGTACCTTATTAATCATTTTAACAATTAAAAAATGCCGATATTGACAATAATTTCATTCAATTATGAATACAGTTCGTCAATCATTGTCAAAGTTAGATAAAATTATACATTTTGTACATTGGTTTTTCACATATGTACATACATGAACTCATGCCTTTCTACCATGGGGGTAGGCAAAAACTATTTAAGTAACGCTTAAATCATTGTAATAATAATAAAAAAAACTACCTCGTGAAACTCGAGAAAAATAAACAAATCAAATATTCACTTGGCTCGCGAGGTTGTCGACTTTGTAGGATATGGATTCAGCGAGCAATGTGCAGTTTTAAGACCAGTGGTGATGTAATTATTTAACACAGTAAAGCGCCTGCCTGAGTGCGAACCTACGACCTACAAGTTGTAAGTCGGGGCTGATACCACCGGGCCACCACTGCTATCGCCAATATGAAAGGCGTGTCAGACTTTTACTGACTGAAACCCACCTGTGTTCCTTTATTTGCCTGTGCCAGGGTAGCTCTTTTAAACAGATCCGCAACCCTGGCAGACATCGGTCCTCGCAGACCCCTTCAATATGTAATGACATCTCTTTGAGGCGCGCGTGGAACACAACGCGCCGTCGACACGGGCCTGTTCTTTACCACGGCGAGCAATAATAAATAAATAAATAAAATTTGTTTAATTCAAGTCACATGACTCATATTCATACAAATACATACTAAAAGGATACAGACGGGATAACAAACACAGACAAAAAGAAAGAAGAACACTTACAACATATAAACATGTCTGCTGCAACATTGCCGGACATATGGACAATCCGCTCTGTCGGCGATCATCGATAGGACGGTGTTGGGGCTGCCCCACACTCTGCGCACCAGACGCGCACCGCTTGCGCATCATGGCGTGAAAGCAATCGGTGCGCGCCTCCGCGAACATGCCCGAGGCGCTGCAGTGGCGGGGCAGCCCCAACATCGCCCTGAACGCGTTATTGAACTGGACGCGGAGGGCTCTGTAAGACGCACGAGTATACTTTGCCCACAGGCTGCACGTGTAGAGGGAAGTACAGTAAGCTCTAAAGAGCGTTATTTTTACCCCTATGGAGCAACGCACAAACCTACGCGCTATCATGTTTGCAATGGGTGGCTCGCCGCCCGCAAGCCCGTGCCCACGGTGGCCGACAGTCCACAATGAACTCCTGACGCCCGGGGCGTCTCCTCCTACGGTGGCTAGGGGCATGAGGGTGCACAGACTGCCTCTCCCTAACGTGCTCCACCTCCTCCTTCGTGAGCCTTACTTCTTCGCAGAACGAGGTGACGGCTTCTCATGCCCTCTCACTCCATGGCCTGCACCAGGGCCGGACGCGAGAGATTGCCGCCGCCGATCGCCTCTACGAGGATACGGCGTTTTTTTACGCCGTATCCGCCGCCGCCGCCGCCTTTTTGTTTTACGATTGGTTGTAGCTTCGATTGTGGTGGTGGCTGCATGCACGGAAAAGTATAACTCATTGTCACGTTCTGCCTGATCCGAGCGTGTTAGCGAGAGCGCGAAACAAGCGATAGAGAGGCATGATTGGCCTAAGCCTTCGACTTGTGAAATCTATCTCTCTTCCACTCCATCGGCCAATGCGTCCGAGTAAAAGACACTTAGACATTATCAGTACAGACAACCAATTGTTTAAAAAAAAAATATCATGTAGCATAGTTTATAAATTTTTGAAACTATCGCATTTCAGTGCACCATGTGCCAGCAAATTAATAGTGTGTGCTGCGCAGTTTAAAGGCTCAACACTTTTAACTAATTGATAACCTTTACTTGTTTATAGTGTTGGCAAACAACAACAACTTGTCTTCGCCGCATTTTTCTTGACTTTTTAAGGTCTTCACAGAGATATTCAATTATGTGGCTATTCTCTACACTCTCAACAAAGAAAGATTCTAAAGTATCTAAAGAGCATGCTCTATTAGAGACGTTTGGGCTCCTGACACATTACAGCCCTGGTAATTGATATTAGAACTAAATAATGTAATAACGTAGTATTTTGAAAAGCCTAAATAACAAAAAAAGTCATTAACATTTTAAAATAATCATCCGATGCGCAAAAAAGATATTTCTCCATCCATCATTTTGAGTATTTATCCGATAAAAATGAGTAAAAACGAGTATTTATCCGTTTCGGATAAAAAATCGAGTATTTATCCTCCGAGTATTTATCCATTGCCCATCACTAACATACGGTGTCGCCATCTGCACTGTGTTTGAGAGTTTTTTTTTATCATTCCCTCTTTCGTCTGACAACCCCAGCGAGCTTCATTTACTACAGAGCATCGTTGATATTTGAGAATAAATACACTGGGGTGATGGGAGGGTGGGATGCAAATCTCTTTAGACAAAGCCTTCGTATAGTTATGATCGAACTTCACTTAAGGTTAGTTCGTTTAATCATTCATTATAATCAGCTTTGTCTAGATTATCATTGGGATTACATGTATAGGTTGGCAAAAAAGAGTCTGTCGTGGTAACCATTGGAAATAAAATATTTTTTTGGTGGCAGCACTGCTTTGTTTATCATCAACAAGTAGCTAATCTGTCATTGTGTTATGTTCCCAGTTGTATTTTACTTATTTCTAATTAATTTGAATTCGTTTAGAAACACACTTCAAAAATGGAGACTAAAGATTTTTGTAACGATGAAATGGTCACCCTTAATTATGTTTACTCAAAAATATGTATAAGAGAATAATTGTAATATATGTTTAACACTACAAGAATACACACATTTTTTAATTATATTCTACGTAACATTGATTTGATGAGACATGATTTCAGAACGAATGAAATCTGTAAGCAAACGAGGCGCCACAGAGTACTTTTATTTTATATGGGGCACAGAGTACTTTTATTTTATATGCGAGGCGCCATGTTGAATAAAACATGGCAATAATTGAAAAACTATTATTTTTTGTACACAACAATTCAGGCTCAAATTCACCAGAGAATATTTTTCCCCAATTTGTGGTATTTTTCCCTCTTTTTCGATAAGTGTACATCTGATGGTCGAAAATGAAACATCTCCAAATAGCGTGTTATTTCATTTTCATTGTCATGTGAATAGTGATAGACATACCTGACGCCTTCATTAGTCAACTGTTCAAGTTTATTCAATATTGCCCGTACCTTTCGAATGTCACATGTTATAGGTACTCTCTGACTTCCGATTAGTTTCCGACAGTAAGCAGCTGTAAGTCGCCTTCTTGTCGACTATAAACTGTCAGCATTAACAGGATTCGTTCAGTATCATTCATGTCAAATTTGATACAGGCATACCAACCATCGAATGGTTGTGAATACCCTAGATGGTGGCCGCAAATGCGATTGCTGAACATTGTCTTGTGTATCGGGTTCAATCGGCCCTGAGTGTAATTTAATTAATTTTTAAACGGAATACGTTTCCATTATGTTATTATGATGGTACTCTTAGATAAAAGGTTATTCCAGCGAAATAATGCACAATCTACTAAATACAATGAAAGTAAAAGACTGTGTGCCTATCAAGTCTTGAAATCTTGACTGATGAGAATTTCCGGGATCGCGTGTTTGTGGATTAAAACAACAAGTATCTTATCACCTTTAGTCCTAGTAAACAGGGTGGCCATACCTGCTAAACAGGCGCCCTCATTTTTTTCAGACTCTTTTTTGCCAAGCTGTAAAAGTCTGTGTGCTCATCAAGTCTTGAAATTTTGTCTGTTGAGAATTCCCGGGATCTCGTGTTTGTTGCTTAAAACAACAAGTATCTTATCACTTTTAGTCCTAGTATACAGGGTGGCCATACCTGCTAAACAGGCGCCCTCATTTTTCCAGACTCTTTTTGGCTAAGCTGTAAATTATTTGAATTTTTTGTGAATAATGTTCATGACCATTTTTATTTACTTAGGTAGTCGTTTTCGTACGTATTCCTGCCAAGTTTCAAGTTTATAAATCAATGGAAAATAGATTTTAATTCATATATAGGAATCTCATCGATGATCGAATAACTACTAATTCATGAAAGTCAAAAAATAAAAAAAACTGACCACGTAGACTAGCACTTTAGTAGGAAGCAGTTTTTTTTAACCGACTTCAAAAAAGGAGGTTCTCAATTCGACTGTATTTTTTTTAAATGTTTGTTACCTCAGAAATCTTGACTGGGTGAACCGATTTTGATGATATTTTTTTATTTGAAGCTGGTGCTTTCCGTGTAGTCCCATTTCAATTTGGTCTAGTTCTGACAATGGCATCTATGAGAAAACCATATAAGTCTTAAATTTCGCCTGGCCAGTAGTGATATAAAAATTAGTGCGGGGTAGATACCATAACTAAAAAGTTAAAAATAAAAACTTGTTTTAAAAAAAAGAAAACAACCGGCTTCAGTAGTCACCTCCTTTCTATCCATATCATAATTCACACAGTCCATCCATCGTTTCTTTAGTCACCCTCTACTTTTATAGCCATCGACATTCATAATCAATACTTTTCTCACGCCATTTTCCTCATTCCTTCATTTCACGTGACCATACCATAACAACCGATTGTCACACAACTTTACAGTTATTGGTGCTGCTTTCAGACTTCCTCTTATGTACTCATTTCTTATTCTATCCATTCGTATACTACCACACATCCCTCTTATCATTCTCATCTCAGCTTCATGCAATTGCCGTTCATTCATCCCTTTTGTGGCCCAACATTCTGACCCATACAAGATAGCAAGTCTGACCATGGTTTTATATATCTTCCCCTTAAGTTTAAGGGGGATGTGGGAGTCGCAGATTGTTCCTGTGACCTGCCACCATTTTATAGAATTAGTTATACAATTGGATTAAATAAACTTAGAGGATTGTGTGTTGTGTTGATAATTTTTTCACGGGCAACCCTGACGCTGGCTGGTCAGGAAATAATTTTCAAAATTTAAAAAAATCTTCAAAATACGTGATTTTCAGAGCAGGTTTTATGTGAATGTTTCGCCAGGACAAACGCAGTTTTAGCATAATAAAAATATGTTTCTAATGTAGCAACTCTGCTAAATCAATGTCACTGTCAATTTAAACTATCGGATACAGATGTGAGGTAAAAACATTTCCAAGTCATCTTTCGTTCGCTTTTAGTTACTGTTATCAAATTGTATGTTGATATTGCAGTGATAATGGAAAAGATTCCTGATCAGATCGGTTACTTGGTTTTAACAGAGGACGGGGCTGTTCTTGAATCTGGCGGAGAATTAGAAAACGACGAACGTGTTGCTACAATAATAACTGATCTCATCTCCTTATCGAACAAGTGAGAATATTTTAATTACGTGTGTTTTATCCGTCCTGACTCATGCTAGGTAAAAAGTCGCGACGTGGTTATATTATTTTACGATTAACCTGCACCCTAATTGCGAAACGCACAATTTATCAGAATCTGAATGGGATTGAAGATTATTTCTAAACCTTTGCGTCATTTGTTCGAATAAATTGTAGCTCAGCAACGTAAATAACGCAATGAATGTTGTTTAACTATGAATATTAAACTAATTCCTACCGATAAAAAGTTCCACAATTACCCCTCTGTTCTCTTATTTTCAGGGTCGACCCATTAGCTTTCGGGCCGAATGAACAGTTTAAGAAAATATCTATAACATATGATGACCATTGGTTTGTAATATGCCTTTCCAATAAGAAGATATATGTGGTGAAGCGCAGTATACAACCAAACACAAGTGAAGGGAATGCAGTAAATGTGTGAGATTGACAAATAAACCACCATGGGGCGAAACTTGTTAATGAGTAGCCTTGAGAATGCATCATTTAACATTATATTTCAAATTATATTTAGATGTATAACATTTGTGATTAACGCATGGGTTATTAGGAATGTTGGACATGAAGTTCTGGGCATTATGAATGTGCGGCTATTGCTCTTAGAGAGTACTATACTATTTCTCAGCCGAGAACCATTCAACAGAGCTTGTCTAGGTCAAAAAGATGGGTTCACCTTGAAGCAAAAAATAAACCAAATTTGGCTGTCTCTACCCGTTTGTAGTTTTCTATCCATTGTTTTTGTTTATATTTGGTTAAATTGGCTTCCTCTGGGTTATCCAGAACATGTATTTCAATACAGAATTGGTTGTTGGAGTGTAGCCTTGTCATGTATATTAGAATTATGTTCTGCTAATGTTGCATTAGTGGCACAACTATTCTGTTTCATCAAATTAAAAGTGGCCCTAGATACTCTGCATATTTTTATAAGAACTTTATTATTCTTGTCTATTGTAATATATGATAGGTCTCTTGCACTCATTGCATTCTCTGTGGCACAAGTTGGTAGTATCGGAGCTATAGTCATTTGTTACTACTTATTCTTTTATTGGTATATTAAAAATAAGCCACTTTATGCAAAAGGAGCTCTTAAAAGTAAAATAATTCCTGACTCAGTTTTTCATAGTCTGTATGATAATATGGATGACTTCCAATTTAAGTCACTAAATGATTTCTTACCTATGTATTCTACTAGACCAGTAAATGACTATTTCAATAAAAAATTAATCACTCTCACATATAGTTTTGCTAAACAATGTGTTGTTAAACAAGTTCTGACGGAGGGAGAAAAATATGTGATGTCGGTCAGTCCTGTGATGACCTTCAGTGAACAGGCCACTTATGATGTTGTCAACAACTTGGGAAGTTTGGCAGCCAGGTTTGTTTTCAGGCCTATTGAAGACAGCAGCTACTTCTACTTTACCCAAATGGTGAGCAGAGAATTACCCCTTCAAAAACAAGATCAAAATAAAATTCAAGAATCATGTACAGTACTATCACATGTTTGTAAAACAGTTGCTTCTATTGGTTTAATAGTTTTAGTATTTGGACAAAGCTATGCAAGAACTTTACTTTTATTGTATGGTGGAGAGACATTTGTTGCAAGTGGGTTGCCAGTACAGTTGTTAAGAAGCCACTGTTTAGCTATAGTTTTATTAGCAATTAATGGAGTTACTGAATGCTACACATTTGCCACAATGACTAGTGCCCAGTTAGATAGTTACAATTATTTGATGGTACTTTTTTCAATAAGTTTTCTTTTATTGTCATACATTTTAACATATATTTTTGGACCAGTTGGTTTTATTATATCAAATTGTATTAATATGTTTGCTAGGATAATTCATAGTGTTCATTTTATCAGCAATAAATACAAAGATACAGATTACAAACCACTTGATGGGCTATTTGTTGGGAAGTTCTTTTTGTTGGCTCTATTTTTAGCTGGCTGTGTTTGTAGCTATTCAGAAAACAAAATATCACAAGATTCTGTAATCCTCCACATATTGATTGGAGCTATATCGTTATTTTGTGTCCTACTAGCTTGGGGATATGAAAATAGAGATCTTGTTGTTATAGTGTATAAAAAATTTAGGAAAAATGAAGACAAAGTTTCTCTTGATTAGCATTCGATTATTGTTAAGCTTTTATGAGTATTCATTACCAGTGTTATAACTAAGTAAATAAAATAATATAGACACGTTATAATATGATATATGATTTGTTTTATTTTTAAAACATAAAAGTAACAAGATAACATTCTATATATAGCATTTGATCAATCAGTATGCGGCCGAGCCCCCTGCGCTGTTGACCAGTGATTGCGATAATGCATGATTAATTTATTTCCAACTATATAATAATATTCCAATTTTTACATCGGGTAAAAAAAGATTCCCTTCATTTGGGCTTCACATATCCGTCTTACTTCATCTGCGAACAAGGACATAGTGGTCACTGTAATATGACGTGTTGTGAGAGAGATAGTCCAACCATCACTTTAAATTTTACGTTTGTACACGTACACATGAAGAAGACGTGTGACGTCTACTACGCACGCACTGGGCCCACGTGGTGTACAGCCCACTCCTCTCGAGAGGAGGCCTGTGTCCTAGCAGTGCGAACATTATAGGCTGATTATGATGATGATGATGACACATCATCATCATCATCATTTCAGCCACAAGACGTCCACTCGTCACACGTCGGACATGGGCCTCCCCCAAGCACCGCCAATTTGACCGGTACAATTTTTGGGGGGATTTGCCATAATCGCCACGCTTGGCAGGCGGGTTGGCGATCGCAGTATGGTGCTAAAATGCATAGAGAACGCTGCTGCCCATTCTCTAGTAAGTCCCTTAGTCGCCTCTTACGACACCCACGGGAAGAAATGGGGTGGTGCTATTTTTTACGTCCGGAACCACACGGTACACATATGATGACACATAGCAGAACATTTTCAAAAATAAATGTTCTCTATTACACTAGATCAAGACAGAGCGGAGTGGAAAGGAGAAAAGGAGGCTTTTTCCATGCAGTAAAACAAAAAAAAAAAACCTTGATCTCATTGGGAATGCTAAAAAGCTGACAAGACATTCGACAGCAGGAAAAGATGCAGGAGCTGCGCTGTTATCGGCAAAGTGTATCTAGGACAATAACATTTGTATGCACTCGATGCTCGCCTTGCTAACGTACCTATGTACGCCCACAAATCTACACTTGACTTAGTAACCTACCTATTAGGCTCGATTGAAAAGGATATAGGTATACACTATTAAAACATACCTGCTATTTCTTTGAGGTTAGCATTTTTCTCTTGAATGATAACATAAAACTCTCTTTCATTGGAAGACTTCCCTGTAATCCAGTATTCATCTGGTGTTTTGATTATAATTTCTCCATATTTTCCAAGGCTGCTGGTAGAAAAACAGATTACGTCATAATTAGATATGCTCTACACAGTTTTGTGATAATTTTACTACTTAGGTACTGTTTTAATGTTAATCTCACCTTGTCTTATCGGAATGTATGTTTGCTATTATACTTAAAACTTCAGGCTTTATAGTGGTAGATGGGTGCAATTTGTTAATTGTTGGCTGAAACAAAAACCAATAGAAATCATCTCTCTCATACATTTCTTAGTAAAAATATTGTTACACTTTTTTTTTTAAAGTAAATGCCTATTACTTACAGAGCTTTTAAATGCTAAATTCAATCTGTTGAAGTACACAAACTTGTGTTCTGAGGCTCCAAGCTGTGCAGTATGCAGTGCATGTAACGTGCATTGCTCACTGATCGTCGAAGCTATCGCAGACAGTTGAGGACCAATAAATGCGTCTAATGATCTGAACATCTCGAACTGTAGATCCACATTAACTGTAAAAGAAAAGATTTAAATCTGTATCACAATAGCAAGCCCAATTTTAGGAAATACATTGTGACCCCAGCTTCGCCAGCGTTAAGGTTGGAAACTATCCCACGGGATCGTACTACCGCGATAAAAATAACTGTATGTACCCAGGGCATGGTCTACCCGTGTCCCCGATTTCATCGAAATGCGTTTAGCCATCAAGTCGTGAAAAGGTAACATAGATTGACGATAGAGTTACTCTCGCATTTCTTAAAGTATGGATTGAAACAATATCATCAGTTAGGTGTTCAATACAATTGGGTTGGTGGAAAACATAAAGCAAGTTCACCTGACGCCTGCGCACTGGCCGCCGCGCAGGCGTCAGGTGAAATAGCCTAGTGTGAAAGCTGAATTTTTCGGACTACCTTGGAGTGACGAACTAACTCACCATCAACAGTGAAACAGACAGTGGCGCTCATTGTTCTATAAACAACTAAATAATACTGTTTAGATTCCGAATCGTCCTCCCTCATGAGGTATACTTTCACTAATTTCTGTAAGTCCTCCTGGTTATGTATGCCATCAGGAGGATGGATAAAGCGACCGTGTCTCTGGGCGGCTGCGACGGCTCCACCTTGGATCTCCTTTTCTACTTGTTTAGGAAGCAGTGACTGTACCAAATATTGGTATAATGTTAGCATGTCATGAGTAGAGAGGCCATTCCTGTGGATGAACATACCTTGTGTTAGCTATAATTCACTGATTCAGATAATTATAATAATAAATAATAGGTACCATTTCGAAATTGGCTTTACACATAATTATTATTTTTGAATTATTGGTCACCTTTGTTTCGCTACTTTTAAGGACCGGGTCACACCGGAATGGCAGCGGCCGGCAGCGACGCGGCGAGCACTTTCAGTGTGAAATAATTTTAAACTTTAACTACATACTTAAAAGACCAGTATCGCTTGAAAAACCAACAGGTGTTTCCGCCCGCGGCTGCCAGCGGCGACGCGAGGCCGCTCGCGGCACCGCGGGCGGCCGCGCGACCTTTTCAAGTTTTTCAAGCGAAACTGGTCTTTTAAGTATGTAGTTAAAGTTTAAAATTATTTAGGCCCTTATGCCATGGGATGCTTACACTTTTTAAAATTAACATTTTGTACAGACGCCACCAGGTCAAGCTACCCGAAACTGTCAATTTTTCCCAATGAACCTTGAACCTAATGCTCTAGAAATAAAGTCGAAAATCTATCAAAGAAATCTGACAGATTGTAGTAGCTTGATGTGTTGGCGTCTGTACAATTTTTCTCTAGAACCATAATTCTAGTTGTTTTTTTTTTAAAGCCGTGTATATTTGTTAGCAATCATACTATTTATTGATTATTTATCAGGTAAGTTAACCTTAATTACTAATAATTAATACAATAAAAAACCCACGGAATTCATTAATTCGTGGCCGTGGTGTCGAAGAATGTAAAATAATGTAGTAAAAAGTATCGATTATTATAACACAAAATATAAATTTGGTACTAATTCATCATCATTATCATTTCAGCCGAAAGACGTCCACTGCTGGACATGGGCCTCCCTCAAGCTCCGCCACTTCGACCGATTTTGTGCTTCTCGTATCCAGCGGATTCCTGCGGCCTTCACAAGGTCATCGGTCCACCTTGTCCCACAAGGCCTATGGGAGTGGGTAGAACAAATGGCCGGTGGTGCCGAAATGTTCTGGAGTGGTGACCGCGTACCGGAAGACGTAAAATTGGAACTATGTATTTGTTTTATTTTAATTCCTTTTTTTTTCTGAAAGGTCATTAGGTCTTCCATGGCCCATTTCACTGTTACCCATTAATTACTGGCACCATTTACATCCTTTATAATATTACAAAGTTTTTTAAAAACTTACCAAATAAGTTGTTCATTGTAGATAAAAGAAATACACTTAAAGTATGGGTAGTTGACTTCTAATAAGTCGATGAAGCATAGGACTTTGAAGAACGAATTTTTATCCAGTGGCAAATAGTTGATGCCTTGTATAACATCTGTTATATCATTTGAGAGACTCCTTGAAGATATGTACTGCAAAGTATGTAATTATATAAATAAGATTATTAGCTAGTCCATTTGTTTCTAGAGTGCAGAAATATAGTTAAAAACTTCTTACAGGTGTAAAGAACTGGTCACATATTGTGTATATTTCTTCTATAGGGAAGTTTTTGAATGGTCCCCTGAACATTCTGAACATGTTGTATGCTGACTTTACTAAATCATACATCACAGATGGATTTATCTGGAAATACAGTTTTGTTTCATACAACAGCAACAATACCAAAATAGCATTGAATACTGTGAAAGTGGCTTAGTAGTTAATTAATGAGTTATTATGGCTAATAGTGAATATGGATTTATTTAGTACTAGCTTCTGCCAGCGGCTTCGCCCACGTATTATAGATATCAAAGTAAAATCCGTTGTGTAGTTGAAAAGAATAAGGGTACAAACAAACACGGAATGTGACTTTGTTTTATACTATGTAAAGAATAACAGCGGAGTCTGACCGAATTCCCAAAATAAATAGGCATTGTGATTTTTCGTTTTTAGTTTCTGGAAGTAGGTGAACGAATAAATGTAAATAACAGATATTCCAGGTACTTACAACATCTGCAGCTCCTCGACTTTCTCCAATAGCTGACAATGCTTTTGTGGTGTAAGGTATTCTGACAACCTAAAATATCAAGGATACATTGAAAGACAATAGTCTCACATAGTCTGAGAATGAAAACCATAACTAGGAGAGTTTTAGGATCACAATCAATAAGCCTATAATGTCCCCACTGCTGGGACACGGGCCTCCTCTCTGTAAGAGGGAGTAGGCCATAAACCACCACACTTGCCCAGAGCAGGTTGGTGGTTACATGTTTATGATTTTTTTATTGTTCATCATGCTGGTTTCCTCAGAACTTTTTTAGAGGTGTGGTGATGAAATTAAATACACAAAATAAAGTTACTCCTTTTTTTTTTTTTTTTTTCAGGATGGGAAATCATCAAATGACTTCTCCCGCTCTGGGCGGAGCGGGAGGGCGTGTCAGACTTTTACTGACTAAAACCCACCCGTGTTCCATCAGTTGCCCCTGTGCCAGGGTCACGGTATCTCTTTCGAACAATCACGCGACCCCGGCAGGCATCGGTCCTAGTAGACCCCTACACTGCTGCTGACATCTCTTTGAGGCGCGCGTGGAACACTGCGCGCCGTCGACCCGAGCCTGGTCCTTACCGGGCGGCGAGCTACCCATTGCTCGCCACCCGCAAGCTCGCGCCTACGGTGGCCGGGAGTCCGCAATCGACTCCCGACGCCCGGGGCGTCTCCTCCTGCGGCGGCTAGGGGCGCGAGGGCGCAGAGACTGCCACTCCCTCACGCGCCCCGCCTCCTCCTTCGCGAGCATCACTGCTTCGCAGAAGGAGGTGACGGCTTCCCATTCCCTCTCGCTCCGTACCATGGCTCGCACCAGGGCCGGACACGAGAGGTCGCCGCCGCCGATCGCCTATAAAGTTACTCCTTGGAATCAAACCCAAAATCACAACTCATAAGTCAGGGCCAATACCACTGGTCCATTGCTGCTCTGCTCAAGTTTTGGGATATTTTTATCTATTTAGTGAGTAGTGTTGGACGCCTCATTTAGAATGATATCAATGTATTAACAAGAGTAGGTTAACATAGCACGGTAAAACCTTTTTGAATCTTAATAGAACTCAAGCATTTTGTAATTCAAAGAACTCAAGTCATGATTAAAGTCATATTACCAATACCATCCAATATCCTTTTTCTGGTTGATAGAAAATATATCTTTTTGTCTGTGTTTGTAATGCTTCACATGGCTCTGATGAGAATGTTCTGGAAAAGAAGGACCAGAGTGGTTTACCATTAAAATAGAGATATAAAATAAGATAAATACACAATGCTGAAACATTCATTTCGAGAAATATGGGTTTATATTCTTATAGGGAACATTCTTTCAAGTAGATCATGATTTGATAGATGATTTTATTTCTGTAAGTAGTTTTGTACAAAGACTTTTACATTTCAATGATATTTTTTTAAACTAGATGGGGTTGTTGTTTCCTATCTGACTACTCTGAGAAGAAAGGTCAAAACAAACTGAGAGGTCAAAGTCTGTTTTAAAGTCCGCTCTACTTGGATGTACAATAAAATAAATATAATATTTGCATTCAAACTTACGACATGAATTTGACAACAGCTTCACATAAGCCAACTTGCATTTTTTGGGCATCAGCACTTGTTTGACTAGGGTGATAAAATAATATCCTCTGTAGTTCCTGGAAATGTAAACATTAAGATATTTAATGATAATACAAGACAGACAAAAAAGTATTCAGATGACAACAAGTGAGCTGAAGATTATATCTTTCTTTGACTTAGTTTTAAAAGTAAATATAACGAGTAATATTAAGATAACTGGTCAGTGGGTCATCTTACTTCTTTGCAGGATGTTCAATTAGGGTCTCCAGCTAAACATGAACTATGCCTTCAATCAAAAAGAAAGTTTTTACACTATTACTTTAGTTGCTTTGTAAATGTCGGAAGACTTCTTTTAAAAGGTAACGAAGGAGAAACAGCAACATTAAGACAGTTTTAAATGTATAATCAGTAATAAGCATTATCTAAAAAAGCCAAATAGGTAGTTTCTAATGTTTTAGTGATAAACATAACAAGGAGAGTAGGGAATGAAGTTATACAATACTTACATCGCCTTCCCTAGGGCCAAAACTTGAGTTAAAGATAAAGAAAGAACTAATTTTAGCTTTTGCATCAATCATTGTATAGAATGTAGATGCCCTTAAAGGATTTATCATTTAATTTTGTAACAAACAAAACAAGTAATGACTATTGACCATCGATTAGCAAAGTCAAATCTGTCAATGTCATTGTCAAATAGCAGATAACCACAGCCACAGATTACACACACTAACAACGGCAGAGTTGCGTTTCGGTTATCATAAAAATTGAAAGTAATTTAAATAACTGATTGTGTATAGCGCAATTTACATTTACAGCTCCATACCCATTTCCTATTAATTTGTTTATTAGATTACAAAAAAGATTTAAATGTGATCTGATTCATAAATAATTTACGTATCAAGATGAGACTGTCTTTTCTATAAAAAAATCAAAAAAAATTAGGACAGCTGCGTTACTATAGTAGCGACAGGCTGTTATTATTTTAGTAATTGTTTTCATTTTGAAGTACTTGTACCGAAGTTTAAAATAACGTTATCATTTGATTTTTTGCTTTAATTTTATCTTCAATCATGTCGATTCGAAATCCAGCGCTGCCGCTTTTGCCTGGCTATAGTACAAATCCAATGGTGAGTATGTAAATAGGTTGTAAGTACCGTATCATGTAAATAATTTCATGTTTTTGACCGTCTCTCATGGCACTGTATCATACAAATGCCGGATTTATGTATGGACATAAAATACCGACAGCACAAATTCTCTTCACTGGGAACGTATTAGTACGTACTTACAAAATCCTGAAACGTTACAAAATAAATAATATTAAGGTCTTTGGACATAGTCCTCCCCCATGCACCGCCACTAACGGTTTTGTGCTTCTCGCATCTATTTAGTTGTAACAATTTGAGAAACACACTAGGCGCAGTGTGTTTCTCAAATTGTGACTCTATAAATTGATATATGTATTCTGAAGCAAAATACTGATGATTTATGTAAGACTAAGCGTGTTTTTTAGTTTTTAAAACTATTATTTATTTATATTTTTTAGTTTGGCTAGCTACAAAAGCGTTTTTTTGCTATTCTGGTGATCCTGGTCGGGTTAATGGCACAAATTTGATGAAATTATTGTATCGTAATCGGTCCTAGGTTGTAGGGGGTGAAAATCACGTTCAAAGATTCTGTTACATAGATACATACCACACTAATAAAAGCGTGTTAAAAAATAAAATAGCACTTGTATGTGCCAATTGTTGATCAAGAAATCAGCCGCTTTTGCAAAGGGTAGAGAAATCTGGGTTAAGACGTCTAACCTCATGTATCTAATCAATCTGTCTTGGACGTCCATACCTATGATATTATTTTTCTATTTTAGATAGGGAAGAAGAACTTTGGAATTCGGCCTGTATTCACTACAGTAGATAAAGTCAACATGTTGGTCGATAAAGCGGAGGAAGGAAGCAAAGTGCCTTCGTTGTATTGTCGGAAGCAAGCGCCAGATCTACCGACCTGGATCATGTATGATAAGAACGTAAGATATCTTATATTTAAAGATTTGCTTTCACTAA
Organism: Aporophyla lueneburgensis; assembly: GCA_932294355.1. Taxonomy (NCBI): domain Eukaryota; kingdom Metazoa; phylum Arthropoda; class Insecta; order Lepidoptera; family Noctuidae; genus Aporophyla; species Aporophyla lueneburgensis. The sequence continues at coordinate 11,910,158 of OW028744.1, forward strand.
GGTACCTAGCAATAATTTTGGGCTTGGGTGTTTAGGTAAAAGAACCCCTGTAAAAGATTAGCGTCTAAAAATTGGAATTAGGATTTTAATGTCGGCTTGTTCGGACTTGAGATCGCCATGGACATAGTTCTTTGCGATTACAGACCTAACCTGAATTAGACTAGCGCAAGCGGGGACAGGCACAATGGAAGAGAGACCCATACTCAATAGGAAGCAAAGCAGTGCAATGGGTAGTAAAAGAGTCGGGCAGTCGGGTTGTAAAAGATGACAGTGTATTTAACTATAGCGCCTTTACCTACTGTCACGCAGCGACAGCGCTGTGTCTGTCAGGCTCTATGTCATGAGTTGGAGGTGTAAGTAGGTACCTATCGGTTCACAATCGCAAGTAGTTATGATTGACCCATCAGTTCTTGATGATAGAAACCGTTTATGAAAACACATTGAATGCAGGAGAAGTTCTGGGGAGGTCAATAATCATTGAATTGTCGATAGGTATCCTCAAAAGCTAACTTCATACACATTAAATCTTTTCACTTCCTATCCTTTAACGTTCTATCTAAATATGTTTTGTATGATTAGATTCTACGCTTCCAAGCTTTTTTCCAACAAACGTTGCACGAATTCCGTTCTGGCTCTAACATATTACGGAAAGTTGATATCTTTTTCTACCTTGAAGATGGCACTATCAAGGTGATGGAGCCGAAGACAGAAAACAGTGGATTGACACAAGGTAACTATTTCTCTTGAAACTTACTTTAAACATTTCTGACTAAAATAAAGTTTAGGAGACATTAAATTATAACCAAGTATGTGCGTTTCCCGGATTATTCTGCCAGCTATGGTGGATATAATAAATCGATAAGTGGGCCTTTTTTAGGGTTCCGTTGCCAAATGGCAAAAACGGAACCCTTATAGATTCGTCATGTCTGTCTGTCTGTCCGTCTGTCTGTCTGTCTGTCTGTCTGTCTGTCCGTCCGTATGTCACAGCCACTTTTCTCCGAAACTATAAGAGCTACGCTGTTGAAACTTGGTAAGTAGATGTATTCTGTGAACCGCATCAAGATTTTTACACTAAAATAGAAAAATAATAATAAATTTTGGGGTTCCCCATACTTAGAACTGAAACTAATTTTTTTTTTTTTGATCAAACCCATTCGTATGGGGTATCTATGAATAGGTCTTCAAAAATGGTATTGAGGTTTCTAATACCATTTTTTTCTAAACTGAATAGTTTGCGCGAGAGACGCTTCCAAAGTGGTAAAATGTGTGTCCCCCCCCCCCCCGTAACTTCTAAAATAAGAGAATGATAAAACTCAAAAAAATATATGATGTACATAACCATGTAAACTTACACCGAAAATTGGTTTGAACGAGATCCAGTAAGTAGTTTTTTTTTTAATACGTCATAAATCGTAAACCGCAATTTACCTTTCAATCAACTCAAATATAAAAATTTTCATAAGCATAAACCTTATACATAAACCGAGGATACCTACAGGTTTGTACGGAACCCTCGGTGCGCGAGTCCGACTCGCACTTGGCCGGTTTTTTCGTTGTAATTTGTCTTTATACCGATGTGACAATTCGGTGGCGCAGAGTGGAGTAATACAATTTACCACATACCTACCTAGACCTACCATACTTACGTCTACACCAAATATTGACCGTAGGAAAAGATTTTGTAATTAATGATTTAAGCATAACAAATCGCTATTCTTTATTCAGGAACACTGATCAGTCGTCAAAGAATTCGGCTCCCGCATAGCTATGATTTGTATTTCGATGTACTGGATCTTAATATTGGGCGGGAAGTTACATTCTTTGGAAAAAACTTTAAGGTAAAGTTATTTCTTTACAATTTAGAGTTTTCATGAAAATATGAATATCTTTTCTAAAGATAATAAATATGGCTTCGTCTGCAGATCGTAAATTGTGACAACTTTACGAGAGTGTTTCTAAATCGCCTGGGTATCAATGTGCCGGATCCTATACCATATCCTGATGCTATTGAGGTAAGTAGTCGTTACGTCATCATCATCAGCCTATAATGTTCCCATTGCTGGGACGCAGGCCTCCTCTCGATGAGAGGGAGTGGGCAATAATCCACCACACGTGCCCAGTGCGGGTTGGTGGATGTCACATGTCTTCGAATTTTTGGTTCTAAGACATGCCGGTTTCCTCACGATGTTTTCTCTCACCGTTTTGAGAGCAGTGGCGATGAAATAATTTACACAAAGTAATGCGCCTGCTTGGGTTTGAACTGACGATCTACTACTCGTATGTTGTGGTCATTACCACTGGGCCACCACTGCTCCTCCACCAGTCCTTATGTATTCAATTAAACATGATGTGTATCTACCTATACAGCGTGTATCAGACAGACATACGTTTTTTTTGCAATTTGCAGGTCCATGTCAGGTTTTACGTTGATTAAAATATGATTCACGTCCGTACATACGTCATGCATACGTATTTCGTAATCATCAATACAACCCTCTAAGTTCATTTAATCCCATTGAATGACTATTTCTTGTAAAACTGATTCTAGTCAGGTGCAGTCACACTGCAAGTTGTAAAAAAACGTAAGAAAAATTGAATTTTGAGGGTTACCTTGGCGCGTCCCCTTAAAGGTGTGGTACATATAAACAAGGGATGTTATGGATATATACGGATTGGTTACGGATGTAGGAATGATTATTATACCGGATACGGATAGGGATACGGATATGAAATTATTTCGGATTATCCGTTAGTTTCGGATAATTTCGGTTACGGATATTAAACTTTTAAGGAATTTCAAAAGTAAAATACAAAGAGCTAATAAATGGTTTTATTTATATGTCACCATTTGGTAGGAATTACAATCAGTCTGTGAGTAATTATTACAGCTATTTAAAATAAAAATGATTATAAATATATATTGAGTGTTATCTAATCTACCTAAAATAAAAATGTAATAATAAATCCGATATTATCCGAAACTTTTATTTCGGATTCGGTTACGGTTACGGATTTTTTTTTATATCGAATATCCGATAGTTTAAAAAAGAAACTATAAGAAAAGAGAAACTATCAAACTGGAAAATTATATCCACGTCACCAACATCATATAATATGTATTTGGATTCAGTAGGTACTGAAGTTTTGTATGAGACTGCTGATATTCTTTTATTTTACCGATTACGATGTTGGTCTCATAGAGCAAGGTGCTCAGTTTGATAATCGTGGTCCACGAATATCAAACGGAGCAACCACGACTTGTCGTAGCTCACTGTTAAATAAGACCACACATTTCCGATGCACGCTGGCTGTCTTACAATACGTCACATTATATTCCTGTTTTAGAGAATGCTGGATCACAGAAAGCCTCCGAAACGTAGACCATTCAAACAATTTTTGGAATTTGACAGACAAGTTTTAAGGTAGGTAAAGACTGGTAATCCACTTTCCTATGTACAATTTTGGGAGTTGAGTAAATAACGGAAGATTGCGAAGGGTTTTACAAGTCGTTTAATAATTATTATACGGCTCTATTGACTCTAATCAAAAGAGCAAATCCAACCGTGACGCGTACATACTCTACCTACTAATACCATTCGGCACTAGTTAGACTAAAAGCTTTAGTTGCTCGTGTTCTAAATCTTCTTTATTCAGAAGAGTAATTGCGTAGTACACAGTCAGTAGAAATGGCGTTCAAGAACATTCAATACGTTATTTAAGTTGTTGAGCAGACAAATTTTTCGAACATAATATGTATTAGCAGTAGGTATCCTTCAAAACTATTCAGATTCTGATTTATAGTGTGTTACGCAGGCTAGACGATTGTCCTATATCTATTCTAACATTTGCCCCAATTTACCCATGTTCCTTTATTGTTATTTTAAATTCTGTCTGTTTTAGGTTTTATGGTTACTGGGATGATCGTGATACGGAATTTGGTACATTGCATCACCTGGAGATCCACTATTTTTTGGCAGACGATACTATTGAGATCAAAGAAAAGTTAGGTTCTAATTCTGGCATGGAGGCCGGACCGATGTTTTTAAAGAGAATGCGTCTACCTCGCGTAAGTCACATAGGTTTTCGGGGAAAGGCGTACATATTTTAGTAGACAATCTTAGTAGCTTATATAAGAGCGATCCATTTGTGCGAGTTTGTCTGTCGTAAAGGTCACATATAAATTTTATTCAAAACACACTTTACAATTGTACATGTCTGCAGACAGAAAATATCGTATATTTTCTATCTGTGTCAAAATAACGCAAGGAATCTCTCAAAAAGGAATAAATTAATTTAGTTTGAGTAGGTACTTGACGGTAATATTCTCTAGTCTATTTTGTCGACGTTCTAGAAACAACCATCCAAGATAGAAATGACTGGCGGTCCGCCGATACCGTCGTACAGTCCCGCAGATCTAAGCATTGGAGCCATACTCAATGTGTTCGGACGTAACGTGGTCCTCACTGATTGTGATCCCTATACTAAGGAGTATTACCGTGTAACGTATGGATTTGGTAAGTTTGATACCTATATTTTCGCGTACAAAGTTTATATAGAGGAGTGCAGAAAGCTAATATTATGTACCTATATTAAAAAAGGTTGAATTTTGACCACTGGCGACCACTAGTTCTTATTATTAATCAGTGTTGGGTCAATCAACTAATTTTTTCAATCAATTGATTAGTCATGACTAATTTAGTCATGATTGATTTAGTCATGATTGATTTAATCATGACTAAAATAGTTAGTCACAATCATAACTAAAGTAATCAACCATTAGTCATTCAATCATAATTTATGATTGATGACTAAACCATAAAATTTATTTTAAAAAAAAAATATATATCTGATCAACCTAAAGTCAACAGGTAGAAAATTTGTAAAATCTTTGTGCATAATTATTTTTCTATACTGTTTTTATTTATCTGTAACGTTATTGGTTATTAAAACAATCAATGGCAAAGGATGAATCGGGGATATCGCTGTGCCTGTGCGCATCACTACTGACCCACGTAACAGGTAGCGTGATCCTCCCCACCCGCCCTCATGAGCGGCCGCACGCGCAGGTAGCCATGCAACTGGCAGCCATTTTGTATTGATCAGTTAGCAACTGACCGTGTTAATACGCGCACATTTTGTATTGTGTTTTTGTCGTCATTACGTTATAAATTACAGAGTGTTTAAAAGTAAATCAATATGGATACCAATGACGAAGATGGCGTTTCTTTGTCTTTTAATGAAACAGACTTTGTGGCTAGGGCATCGACTTCAAGTGCCATTATTTTTTTTTTTTTTTTCAGGATGGGAAATCATCAAATGACTTCTCCCGCTCTGGGCGGAGCGGGAGGGTGTGTCAGACTTTTACTGACTAAAACCCACCCGTGTTCCATCAGTTGCCCATGTGCCAGGGTCACGGTATCTCTTTCGAACAATCACGCGACCCCGGCAGGCATCGGTCCTAGTAGACCCCTACAAGTGCCATTAATGCCATTATTGAAGAGAATTCTAGAACAGAGGAAAGTGATTTACACCCTGAGTGCACCTTACTCGATGGTACGTTTTTTAAATATGTTCCTGAAAAATCATCTACTAATAAATCGGTTGGGATTTGTGTAAAGTGTCTGCCAGAGAAAACTGTTGAAATCAAAGGTCATCGTAACAGCAGTTCAAATTTTATGAGTCATTTGAAACGTAAACATGGTTCTGACGGTGTTGCAGAATATCGTAACTACCTTTCTAGTAATAAGAAAAAGAAAGTAATAAACTCTTCCAGACGACCTACAACAGCCGAAACCACAAAAAATCAAAAGCGTCCTCTCTCTCAAGAACAATTTGATGTTGATCTGGTAAATTATTTTATTCATTCTATGATACCTTTACGAAGTGTAGAAGATCCATATTTCAAACGTATGATTGACAATTTAAATACAAGCGAAGAAGTAAAAGTTCCTAGTCGAAAATCTTTTGGAAAAAAAATTGCACACCATCATTTCAAACAGAAATGTGAATTAAAAAAAAAAGTAGAAACAGCGAAACATTTATGTTCTACTACTGATATCTGGTCCGATAAGAAAAGAAGTTTTCTCGGTGTCACTATTCATTGGATTAATGAGAAGCTAGAAAGAAAATCTGCTGCTTTGGCTTGTCGACGGTTTAAGGGGGCACATACGTTTGATCGAATTAAAGACTTGTTAATGGAAATTTACTCAGAGTTTGAATTGGATACATCCAAAATTGAAACAACTGTAACAGACAATGGCTCAAATTTTGTTAAAGCCTTTAAAATGTTTGGAGTGAAACCAAAGTCAATACTGGCTGCAATTAGCGAAACTATAACGGTCAGTGACAGTGAGGATGAGATCGAAAGTAATATTGAAGACGTTGACATAATGTTTGTAGATGTTAATCCATTGTCCCCGAACGATCAAAATCAAGATGATGCGCAATTTATGTTATTACCGGATCATTTTAAATGCTGTGCGCATACGCTAAACTTATGTGCAAGTACGGATGTGCAAAGTTTATTACAAAATGAAACTACTATATTAGGAACTGTACACAAACAAGTGATCAACAAATGTAACGAGCTGTGGAATTACGCGGGGCGGCCGAAATCAGCCGAAATCATCAAAAATATACTTGGACATACATTATCTCGGCCTGGAGCGACGAGATGGAATAGTCTTTATGACTCGTTGAAACAAATTGCAAACATTAAAAATAAAGCCATACAGTTGTGCCGCGCTTTAGGAATCAAGAATGCAATCAAAGACGACGAATTTTTTTACCTGGAAGAGTATGTAGAATGTGCTGCACCAATAGCGGCAGCACTCGACATAATGCAAAGCGATGACACATTTTACGGCATTGTGTTACCCTGTTTACTGGCATTACGAAAAAAGCTCGAAAAACTATCCAGAAAGGAGTTAAAATTTTGCAAACCGCTTGTGAATAAGTACACAGAAAGAATACAAGTTAGATTTGAATCTTTTTTCAACATGACCAATGAAAAGGCCGAGTTTTCTATTATAGCAGCTTTATCACATCCAAGATTTAAAAATAAATGGTTTGCATGTTTAAATCCCACCGAACACAAAAAATGTACCCATTTGTTCAAAGCAGCAATTTGCTTTGAAATTAGTCAAGACACCAATGAAATGCAATCCGACAGTCAAAACAAAACAAGCACACAACAAAAGGAAGACGACTTTTTTGACTTCAATTCAGACTCCGGAAGTGAAAATAATGACTCTACTATTCCGAGGAGAAAAGCTGATATTCTCATGACTAATTTTTTTTCTGAAGAAAGTAGAGATGTAAGTCTTTTACATCGCTACCCATTAATCAAAAAAATATTTTTGAAATACAATACTCCAATGCCATCTTCGGGACCTGTGGAAAGAATGTTTTCATACGCAACAATGACCAGTCTACCGAAATCTCATAGATTATCTGATGAGCAGTTTGAAAACAGAGTCGTAATGAAAAGTAATTTAAATTATTTTAAACATGATTAGTATTATTCACAATTCTTTAAAAATAAAAACTGATTCTTTTGTAAAAACTGTGTTTTATTTTGTTGTCCAAACAAGAATTATTTTTCATTTATGTTTTAGCGAACATAAAATTAGTCATGTGAAATTTAGTCAAGTCATGACTAATGACTAAAACTAATCAATCATCAATCATCACACCGTGATTGAATTTTTTTAGTCATTAGTCGTTATTCATGATTAAATAATTTAATCATTAGTCTTCAATCATCAATCAAACTAAATTTTGCCCAACACTGTTATTAATACAATCCTTTAATGTCCCACTGTAGGGCAAAGGCTTCCCTAATCTCCTTCCACTTCTCTCTGTCTAAGGCTACTAGGGACCTCAGGGATCCTTATCGAAGGAGTCAAGCGGGGTAGTTGCGTAACACACTTACAGAAGGAATGGCCTTAATTTTGACAGCTCAACAACATTCATTGCGTTAATCACGTTGTTCAGTATAATACAAAATTGGACTTAGGAAGCAATGGAATAGCTCCAGATTCAGATAAATAGTGTGTTACGCAATTAAGGTGTCTTCACACAGCGGGCGGGGCGCAGCGTGACGTGACGGCGACGCGACGCTGAGTAGTTGTAATGTACTAGATATTACGGACGCCTTCACACTAGTCTTGTGTAGTTCACGAACGAACTAGGTCGTAAGAGCGCTCCCATAGATGAACTACGCGAACTAGTTCGCTCATTTCCCGATCCATAGTTCGTTAGTTCATCAGTTCGCGACCGAATGAGCGAGGATGGCGTCAACCGAACGAATACACGGGACAAAATACAAAAAGGTTTTTGTAATCACTTATCTAGTTATTTAATGCAACAATAAATTTTGGTATTTTTTACAATCATGATCATTTTATGAATTATCATTCAAAGGCTTTTGCTGTTTTTAGAGTCCAAAAATTGTAGGTAAAAGTAGAACATTCCATAATCTTGTCGCATGCAGTACGAGCAAAATCTAAACGAGCGAACGATCTGCCTCTCTTTGATTCGAGCTGGGAGCGGATGAACTAAGGTTGGACTTTTAATCCTATTCACTAACTTGACAATTGGAGGGATACCAGGTTTTGACAAAAAAAAGATAGTGAGGTGGTATAAGAATGAATGAAATTGAATGAACTTGAAATAATGTACTTACATGCAAACTTTGTAATTTTTTAATCTTGTCTTAAAACAAGATGTGTACTATATCAATATAAATGTAGTCCATGGCTGTCAGAGGAAATAAAATGACTATAGTTAAAAAATAAGCAAAATTACATGATTTTTATATTTAGTTTTGTTTCTATCAGAAGAAAATAGAAAAAGGACTGTTATTAAAAATTATTAATTATTCTTATAATCCACACATAAAAAGATTTTTTAAACTTTTATTTAATTTAAAACATTTTTATCATTCATTCTTTATGCGAAATCGTTCACTACCCCGACACTATTAGTTTTAGAATGGTATCATTATTTTGCATTGAACTGTCAAGTTAGTGAATAGGATGAAAAGTTCAACCTTAGAAGAGCGGATGGATTAGAAGAGCGGATGAACTAGAAGAGTGGATGAACTAGAAGAGCGAACTAGTTCGTTAAGGAGCGGTGAACTAAACTGAGCTATCTCAGTCGCGAACTACTATGCCCAAGCCTACTTCACACAGAGCGCTCGGCGCGACCGGTCACGCCGCCGCCACGCCGAGTCGGAATACAACTCAGAGGGGGCGGGGCGGGGCGCCGCCGGCGCGGCGGCGCGGCGGCGCGCGGCGCCACGTCACGTCGCGCCCGGTCACGCCGCGCTCGCTGTGTGAATAGACCTTTAGAGTGCAGTTTGATATGGGAAATCTATATTTTGTATGAATAACGTTTTTATTTCCAACGTTTTGTATTTACCTAAAAGAGGCAAAAGGAGTGTGTAGAGATCGTAGCAGGTTTCTGCCTACCCCCATGGGAAAAAGGCGTGATTGTATGTATGTATGTTTTGTATTTTGGTGTAGGTACTTACAATAATCTAATTATCTATCTACAATTTCCAACAAGAATTCCAATCATCTTTGACAGAAATGACTAAACATTATTTCAGTATGTTCGTTGCGAGCTTGAATGGTAAAGCAAATAGGCTATGCTAAATCTTCGTTACAAAATTGGTCATTTTAATTAAACGAAAGTATATTTTTAGACACGTTCACCACATTGGCCGCACCCCGTGACGAAAGTAAGGAATGTATCAGTGTACGGATGTCAGACCGTGAGCTGCCGCCCTGGAACGGATACGGTAGCTATGATGACTCGGCTGAAAACTGTCGCACTGTGGAACCTAAGGCACCGCACAGAGACTTTATCAAATTCCTAAATAAGGACAGGTAATACTTGCAGGGCCAAACATAGGTACGCCTTTCGCATTTGGCGTTGGTTGACGTCACCTTAGAGTGCAAATACGTTAGACGAACGCTGACGCTGGATGCGAAAGTTGCTTTTCATAAAAATGTTACCTACCTAACTAGCGAGATTATAATCTGACGGTTCATAATCTTTCGACAGATTACAATCTCGCGAGATACATTATAATCTAACGGTATTTACAATTTCACGATGACAATAAATTCTTTGACCCCTGGACGACCTTGGATGATTTAGATTGACAATTGGACCAGGTAGGTGGCGCTTTTTGGACATCACAACGTCTGTCATGTTCGCTAGTAGCTTTATAATAATCTGATTGATAGATAACATTATACGACTTTCCGCAGAGTTGGGTTTGATTCGCACGTGCTGCGTTTTGCAGCTCGACTGATTACTGACAACCCCAACGATACCAGGCGCTATTTCATCGTTAAATATTTCTTATGTGATGATACTATTGGCGTTTTCGAACTCGGCGAGCGGAATTCGGGCTATCTGGTAAGTTATAATTATGGTAGTTATTGGGCGTTGGTTGGGTGTAGGAGTAAGTGGCTGATTCTATGAGCACGTACGCGGTTTCTACGAACGTTAAATGAAAGTCTACCAGGTTGTTTACGTGGCAACTAGTGGCGAGGGTTGAAATGAAGGCCAGGGTAAGCCGTGCGGACAAAGTACGCACCATGTTATACAAGCATAAAGTTTCTTTAAAAGATAAAGCCTCACTTTCTACTATACTGAGTTGGCTTCAGAGAATTTTGTACGGAAGATCTGGTTTTCTTTACACGCAGGTGGTTTTTAGGATACCGTACCCAAAGGGACGGACAGGACCCTATTACTAAGACTCCGCTGTCCGTCCGTCCGTCCGTCCCTCTGTCACCAGGCTGTATCTCATGAACCGTGATATTTAGAGAGTTAAAAATTTCACAGATTATGTATTACTGTTGCCGCTATAGCAACAAATACTAAAAAAACAGATTAAAATAAATATTTAATGAGGTCCCCATACAACAAACGTGATTTTTTTTTGCTCGATATTGATATTGGCCATAGGTAGATGTTCGAAATATTCACAGAATATTTAGTTATATTTTCACTTTAAAAATAAATAATTAAATTAAAATAAAACAAATATTTAAGGGGGGCTCTTATACAATAAACATGTTTTTTTGCCGATAATGGTGGGATCCCTTCGTGCGCGAGTCCTACTCGCACGTGACCGGTTTTTCAGTAATATTTAGAAAAAGACAAACATTTATTGTACTTTGAAATAATAAATGGTGGATTGCTGGGAGGTAAGCTTTCTTAAAGGTAAACTGATGGGAATCAGCTTGTATTGACCCGTCGCGTTGCCACTGGTGTCTACTATTAGGGCCTACGTGCTTATTACGAGCACGTAAGCGGTTGCTACGTGGCTGCTACGGGACGGCTACGCGATTGCTACGCGGTTTCGCTTCGGCCGCCGTGCCGCCATGCGTCGCACCTAAACTCGATTAACGATTTGTGTTGCAGAACAATGTAATATTGACCAGACATCGTTTTCACTAATTATATAGCAATTCATGGTTTGATTTCTGTGTTAGTATTAGTTTATTACTAATTTTTAATAACTCAGTTATGGGCGTTCTTTAACAGGGTGGCACATTCTTCAGGCGTGAAAAAATGTATCTACCAGACGTGAATTTCTTTGTGCCTAAAGAGCCCCCAGCTTACACTGATAAAGACATGTGGATTGGTAATGAACTGGTCGTCAACAAGCATCGATTCCGACTCATCGGCGCTGATGAATATGCTCTGCGGTACATGGAGCTGAACGCTGAACAGGTGAGCCTCACAACAACCAACTTACCCAAATTTATAATGTCCTATATTGCTTCCACATGATTCTTATAAGTAAATTCGTTTTAGATTTTTTGAAAACTATGTACCTAGTAGTTATTATTGTCTTTTCCTTTATACATAGTATAAAACAAAGTCGCTGTCGGCGTCTGTTTGCTTAGATCTTTTAAATCCCCCAGCGGATTTTAATACGGTTGTCATCAATATACAGAGTGATTCAAGAGGAAGGTTTATATGTATAATATGAGGGCGAAGCCGCTGGCAAAAGCTAGTTTATTATTATAAAAGAGTCTTCTGTATATTCCAGCGGGGAACACACTATCAGTAGGAATGGCTTTCATTAATTTATTTATATATGCTTTATTGTACACCAGAAAATACATAACAACAAGAACATTTAACAGAAAAAACATACTATGGGTAGGCCTTATCGCTTTCTGCGATCTCTTCCAGGCAACCTTTGTATGGACAGTGATTACGTGGACATAAAAATGGGGTTGTCACTGGTGTAAAATATTGATACAATTCATTTCAATTTGACAGTTGATCAACATTCATTGCGGTATTTACGTTGTAGAGCAGACATATTATTCCAACGGGTTCCCTCTATCTGGCAGAAACTTGATGCTCCGAATTTTATTTTGCATAACACACTTGGCATAATCTTATTTAAACGAATATTTGTAAGGCATAAAAAATGTTTAGCATAATCATTGTTTGGCCGAATGTTTATATGCTCGATTTTACGCTGGCATACTTTTAAGATGGCAGAATTTTATTTCACATAATTACCTTTGGCAGACTTAAAATTCCGCATAATTTCGTTTAGCATAACATTTATTAAGAGCAATGATTATTTGGCATAATTTCACTTGGCATACTATGAAGATGGCAGAATTTCATTTAGAATAATTTTGTTAGGCATATTTTCATTTCTATTAAATTGCATTTTAACCTTAAATAAAATGAAATAGTGTCTCAAAAAGTCAGTATATGTTGTACTACAAAAATTATTGACAGAAACGAATCGCTGTAGAACCGACTCTACGTAGTCTTGTCTGCCCTACCCCTAGAGTGTAATTTAAGCCCGCGTAGGCGCGGAGTGGCGAGGCGGCCCGCGAGCTGAGGAGCAGGTGGTGAGCGTAAAACCATCTGCGACGATGAGCTCACGTGGGACCGCCGGAGCCCCGCAGCGCCGAAGCCGTGACAGAAACCATGCATGTTGCATGTTGCATGCTCGCCTGCATGCTGTAAGCTTGCTTGCATGTTGCATGCTTGCTTGCATGCTTGCTTGCTGCATGCTTGCTTACATGCTGCATGCTTGTTTGCTTGCATGCTGTATGCTTGCTTGCATGCTGCATGCTTGTTTGCGTGCTACATGCTTGTTTGCATGCTGCATGCTTCTTCGATATGAAATGTATGCCAAAAGATGATTCTAAGTTTAAAGTTTCTGAGATATGATAGTTCTGCCTTTTAATAACTATCAATATGAAATTATGCCAAGAGACGATTCTGACTGCGAAATTTCTGCGATATGATGGTTCTACTTTTTAATTATTATGGAATAAAATTTATGCCCAAAGATGATTCTGACTTATACAATTATGCGTTGTGAATGTATTATAAATGAGTGTATGCCAAACGATTTTCTGCGAAATGAAGTTTATGACATCCGCTAAAATAATATTATGACGAAAAAAATTCTGCCATAAAGGGTGGACCCTATTCCAACATATGAAGCAAAAGCTTAGAAATGAAAGCGAGAAAATGACAAATTTCTAAAGTTTGTAAATGCTATTAGACTTCTGACCTCTTATACCCATAAATCTATAATGTACCGAACCTACCTTCCCTAATAACCATTACGCAGGTAATCAGATAATCTTAATGTTTATGCCCGTTAGTACCCCATGGCGAATATAGCTTTGATAATGGACAAGATTCGCCGAACACTGGCTTCTCAAGAAAATGGCTATAAAAACTTCGTAGCAAAATATATGGAAGCTGTTGTGCCGGACAAGAAGGATCTTATGTCCGTTAGATGTTTCAAGTAAGTTCCGCTACTTGCCTTATAATCTGTTGAATTTCACTGCAAACCCTTCTACGAAGTGGTAGAGCTCTTTGCGAACCAGCTCGTCTGAGGTCGTGATTATCATTTCAGCCTTAAGACGTCCACTGCTGGACCTCCCACAATTTGGGAGAGTTTGCCATACTTGCCACGGTTTGCGCCAGCAACCACGGCGATCGCAGTAAGGTGGTAAGGTGCATAGAGAACGCTGCTGCCCATTCTCTAGTAAGTCCCTTGGTCGCCTTCTACGACACCTACTGGAAGTTGTGTGTGTGTGTGTGCTTTACGTCCGGCATCACACGGAACACATAAAAAACATCGGGGTACTACCACCATACTTATTTCTAAAGTCAAGCAGCGTTGGTGTGTTTGTTGGGTTGAAGGATTTGGCTTAGCTTTGTCTCTGGAAAGCCTGTGGTATTGCAAATTTCTATTAGCATTGGTATTTGATTACCATTCGGTGGACCGTTGTTGGCTTATTATCCGTGTATTTACATATTAAAGGTACCTTTAGCGGCTTACGAGGTAAGTGCCAGGGTTTCCTGCGAAGTGCAAATTTTCTTACGTATTTTGCAATTTGCAGGTCAGTGTCTGATAGTATGTTGAAAAAAATATGATTCGCAACGGTAACAAGTATCAATTAGATAATTAAAATCATCAATACAGCCCTCTATGTTTATGTAATCAAATTGAATGAACAGTCATTCAGACATCATCATCATCGGTCGTCATTTCATGCTACAGAGCATGAAATAGTTTGGTATTCAAACCACAACCTGACACTGACCCACGAATTAAAAAAAAATGTAAGTAAATTGCGAATTTCGTGGTCTTCCTTAGCACATCTCCCTTAACACTATTGGATGAGCTCGTGCTCACAGATATGTCCTGGAGTAGGACATAGACTTCGTTATCCGAGTACTTGACATTAGATTGTATCTAAAAAATACGCTGATTGAATTGTAATGATACCTAATTTTTAATGAATAATGATGAAATGTATTAGGTTGGCAACTAATAAACCCGCCACTTTTTTCGATCGATTGCTAGAACGATGTAGAAGCTTCTAGAGCATTTCCCCGCAGGATTTAAATAGAGCGTGAATCAATCACTTGATCTTTGCACAACTGAACTTCAAGGAGTACAGTTTAGAAGAAATATGGAGATTTCTCGTAGGGAACTTCGACTGCTCCTACTTCATGAATTTCGTTTAGGTCGAAAAGTGATCGAAGCAACTTCAAATATATGTGCAACCATGGGTGAGGGTGTGCTCTCTTAGGATACCGCTAAGTATTGGTTCCGAAGGTTCAGAGAAGGAAATTTTGAACTTTCTGATGAACCTCATTCAGGACGACCGCTTACAATAAATGTGGAGGAATTAGAAAGGCTTACAGAAACCGATCCTAGATTAAGTTCGCGCTGTTTGTCAGAACAACTTCACTGCTCACACACTGCAATAGAAAATCATCTCCACGCCTTGGGATTCCCTTGGAAATATTCTACTTGGTTGCCACATGAACTGACGAGATTACAATTTTAGAAGAGAGCCGACACATGTTTGGAGTTGCTAACTTTCATCGTAACACTGAGTGGCTGCGTGATTTTATCACAGGGAATGAAAAGTGGTTCTTGTATGTCAACTATACCCGCAAGCGCCAGGGGCTTCGAGCTGGGAAAACGGGCGTACCCACACCAAAACCTGACACAAGCATAAAGGTTCTTTTGAGTGTCTGGTGGGGAATAAATGGAATTATTTACTGTGAGATCTTGCCAACTAACAGTACAATCACAGCTGAGATTTACTGTGACCAACTTGGTCGTATTGCGACTAATTTACAAAAAAATAAAAGTAAAGTGTACTTCTTACATTACACGCCCGACCCCATAATAGGTAATATAGCTAAAGTGAATCGTGAAAAAATAATTTCACTTGGATGGACTGTAGTTGTCCACTCACCGTATTCACCAGACCTTATGCCTTCTGATTTCCACTTGTTTCGTTCGCTATCTCATCATTTAAAAGACAAAAAATTCATGGAAGAGAAAACCGAACTCACTGACTTCTTTAATCAAAAACCGAAAGACTTCTACAGATAAGGTATTATGTCTTTACCAACGCGACGGCGACAGGTGATAGAAAACGATGGTGCTTACATTATTGAGAAATAATTGTATTTAGTTCTCTAAAAAATAAAATAATCTTGTACTGTGAGATGGCGGGTTTATTAGTTGCCAACCCAATAATTTTGATGAATATTATCAGGGCTATGCACCATCTCACCTACCAATTTGTACGACACGATATGCGGCTGAACATGTCAGAACTTTTCTGTATCTACTTATTATCTTGCATGCAACGTATGTACACCATGTTTAAACAAATAAAATTTACTTACTTACTTTAGGTCCCTTAGGATGTTTGTGAAACCATCAGATGTCTATTATTGCAGGCAAGCGTTAAAAGAAATAATGTGTGAGAAGATGAGCGAACATGAATTTGTGACTTTGATAAGATTCTTTCGAGGTGACCCTGGGAAAGAGCTGTTTCCACGAAGGGAGATGATCAGGTACGTTCATGATAAGATAGAATAATACAAGCTTATAGCGACGATAATTGTGATAATGATATTAATGGGTGTAAAATACAGTTATAAAACCCGAGAGTCACTTCTTCTTCCAGTCATTGTGATAAATTCAGAACTTCGTCATTTATAAACACTATCTATGTTTATAAACAACACACATACATAAATACAATCACGCCTTTTTCCCGTGGGGGTAGGCAGAAACCACGGAACGCCACCTGCAACGATCTCTACACACTCCTTTTGCCTCGTTTAGGTTCATACAATTGGTCATACACACACGCCGGTTGCGAGTATTACGCACCTGACCTTTCTAAAGAACATCACCAATAAGGTCACTATATGCAACAAACTAAAAAAAACAAAAAACCGCTAACCGCCGCCGCCGCCGCCGTTTTGCTATAAACAAATTTGAAAAAAATATCTTCAGTACCTACAGAGCGGGTCCATATAAATTTGGGCACGTTCCGATAAGTGGTTTTTGAGTTAGCTTCAATAATGATGATGTTATAACATTCTCCTGTTACTGTTATTGACTTAGCAGTGAAGGTTTACGAATTTATGTGGGTTAGATATTGTACAAGAACAAAACATTTGAAAATAAAAATTCGAAGTGAAAAATAACATTAATTCCGGAAGACGGTGTGGCCAAAAAATGGGAATTTGAAAGTAAAGACATCGACTCCCGATTTTTTGTAGGTACCTAACCATTCTGGGAACATTCTGATTACGGAGATGTTGAAGGAAATTTTAACTTTAACCAAAATTCAAACTTTTTAAATTGTAATTGTTATAAATAAATTAAAATAAGTCAACTGCATACGCCGTATGCACAGTGTTTGACGTGCGTTAATTGTGCGCTGCGTTAAAAGCGTTTTTGCTCAATTTTACCAATTTAATGTACGGAACACCGGATAGGTGGACATTTTTACAACTTGTGCAATGGTCCATGACTAGGTCCCTTGTCTTCACGGAGCTGACGCGTGGTTTGTGGGACGACCGGGAACGTCTTCGTGAGGGTCTGCTGCACGCTGACGCTACTAGCTCGGGCGTGCTGTCTGTAGAGCGCATGCGTCAACTGCTGCGAGCACACCGCCTGCCGCTCAACACCGATCTTCTGAACTGCATGCTGCAAGTGTGAGTGATGTACTGAATGGTAGTGATGAACTTGAGTTTTCCCATTTCCCATTAACCATATCTGTTACCCTCTTTTTTATGTACTTTAAATATTATTGTGGGCCATACAAGACTTGTCCAGTGACAGTGACAGTCTGATTTTCATGAAGCTGTTATTTCAATGTTTTAGAGGGTTTTTAGTCTCGCATTACTTAGGTACTTATGCTACTTTATGACTTAGGTTTAGTCGCCATAATATCATGACACGCGTTTTAATCAAATTCTTACCATTGGTTGCACCTTTTAGAACAGCTCAGCTCAACGCTGCTGCTCTATCTTCCAGTTGTCCTTTTAGGCATTGCCTTGTCAATATAAGACTCAAGGAAGGTTTTATGTGTGTCTTACAATTAAGAGACCATAACCTCTGTGTTTGTTTCGGCATTTCTTCTCAGGGATGAATCACATAGGAAATGTCTTCTAGTTTTAAAATAATAACCAAAAATATTAGGTCTTTACCTATGAAATTGCCGTTCTGCAGTACTGGCCATTTCAAATCAAAATAATTTTTGTTTGTCTAAGAATTCTAATTTCAAATTAATTTTATTTTAAAAACATGGAATTCTTTTTCCAAAAGTAGTCATTTGTTTATTGATTAGTGTTACATTTTCATCGCATTTCAATCTTTTTCGTCATCATGGATACGTTAAAAATTCGAGTAATTATGGAATATGAGTACCGTCGTGGCAGCAACGCGGCACAAGCGGCACGCAACATCAACGACGTTTACGGAGCTAACACTACAAACCAACGCACCACCTGTTATTGGTTTGCTCGCTTCCGTTCTGGAAATTTCGACCTGAAAAATGAACCTCGCAGTCGTCCGAAGACTTTGGTCGACAATGACGAATTAAAGGCGATTGTGGAAGCTGATGATACACAATCTACGGCTGAATTAGCAGCAGCTTTCGACGTTAGCGTCAAAACAATATTGGTCCATTTGCGTCAAATTGGCAAGGCAAAAAGCTTGACAAATGGGTGCCCCACGAACTCAATGATCGCCAGCGCGAAGTATGCGTCGAGACGTGCCTTACACTGCTCAACAGACACACAAATGAAGGAATTTTGAACCGCATTGTTACCTGAAAATGGATTCTGTTTGATAACCGCAAGCGCTCAGCAAGTTGGTTGGATCCTGGTTCAGCACCAAACAATGCCCTAAACGAAAACTTACCCCTAGAAAAGTGATGGTCACTGTTTGGTGGTCTAGCGCCGGTGCGATTCATCACAGCTTCTTACCAAACGGGGTGAGCATTACTGCAGATGTGTACTGTGAAGAACTGAACTCAATGATGGAGAAGCTGGCACATCTCCAACCAGCATTGGTCAATCGCTCGTCTCCGCTGCTCCTGCACGACAACGCGCGACCTCATACTGCACAGCAGACGGTCTCCAAGTTGCAAGAACTGGGGTTGGAAGCTCTCCGTCATCCGCCCTACTCACCAGACCTTGCGCCTACAGACTACTACTTTTTCCAGAATTTGGATAACTTCTTGGCGGGGAAAAAATTCAATACCCGAGAGGCAGTACAAAATGCCTTTGAAGAATTTGTTGCCTCCCGTCCAGCTGATTTTAAGGGCATCAATAAACTGCCACTGCGTTGGCAAAGATGCATTGATTGCATAGGTGATTATTTCGTTTAATACAAATAAAAAATACATGAAAAAAATTCGTTTAATTTTTTACATACAAAACGGCATTTTCGTAGGTAAAAGACGACGTGTAAAAGTGTCTTAAAAGATCTAAATACCAACTCACATAAATAAACAATTCATTTCATTTTGTATTGGTATGCAGGTTGCAAAAAGACGAAAACTGCAATATCCAGTACGAGGACTTGATGATGTTCCTGGACTTCAAGACTCGGCCGGTGGTCAACCTCACTGAGGCAGACTACGACAAGGTCGTGCGTCATGCACCGCCTCTTAAGGACACTGAGGTAAGGTCTTACCACAGTCTTCTTACAGTTGAGCCAGAAAAGGTATGCTTTCTGGTAATCTTCGTGTTTCTGGATTAACACGAAGTCACGCCACAGGGTAGGTGAACCTCCACAGAGGCAAAACTGTAGTAGTGCACCTATCATTGCACTTGTGCGAAATTTACTCTTTTTTCTGTGACTCAAAATTCTTGCAAAGATTTTTAGAATTACATAGAGTTGTTAATTTATAATTTTGTAATCATGGTAATACAAAACAGCCAAGTACCTAGTTTCATGGCTGAAATAGGTCTAAATTAGATCTCATCATCACGCGTTCGTTTTACGATTATAGATGATGATTCCTGAAGCGCATTCTTTTTTGAGATATCTGTACTTCAGTACTTCTCCTGACAATAGGTGAACGTGACCTTTTCGTCAAACCGACACGCATCGTCCGGCACCTACTCTTTTATACCCCGTATAAAGGGGTCAGAGCTTAAGCCTCGAACTATCATAATGCAGCTTTACTAGATTTTGGTTGCACATCTTTGATCTTTTCAACAAATTCTTTATGATGGGAGAAAAAACATTGACTAAGAAAAACTAAGTCGTGATGATTGGGGTAATACTTGTGAACCTTGTGTTACATTGTATCCTTATAATAAGAAGTCATACTGATTGCAATAATAAGAATTGCATGGGGATATACTCGTGATCTTTCGCCATTCCTTTCTATGTAGAGACCTAGCATTTTTGCCAATGCAAGAGAGAAAGAACTTATGGGTGTAAAGGTGAACATCGACTTGAGTCCCTTACACCTTGTTTGCCTACATGTAGCTACATATTATTTGATATTTTATAGTGTAAGCTGTGGGGTGACGCAGAGTTGGATATTCCTGTCGGCTACGTCAACTGGAGCGCGTTCCTTTGTCAACTGAATCTGGAACACCTCGTCAAGGAACAGGCATGATCTTATTTGGATCCCTAATAGTTAATTATAGTCCAGTTCAAAGAATTTCTTGATGACATATCTAGGATATAAATAATGCTGTCCTCTAGTGGGGATACGCAGAAATGTACCTTCTCATATTTTTCCAAATTTATGCTAAAACAATTAATTATTCTGAAATGTTTTTTAAATCTGTTTGTTTGCAAGTGGTTTCATCAGCTGGTCTGCGGCAATAAATAATGGTTTCATTCATTCAGGGCCCAAAATATAGGTATTTTAAAACAGAGAGAATTAAACTTAATAGTTAGCACATAAAAGTTATGCAAAAAACAAAATATACAGTCAGGGCTTCCATGAAACCTGCCAAGCTTAGGATAGCTAGAAATATTTCATAGCCATTGCAGCATAACATAGAATCATTTAATTAGTCAAAATATATACATAATTATATAAATCTTAAATTATTGATCAAAGATTAATTAATGAAACAAAACATTATTTCGATTATGTAAGCAGAGATTCTTATACGTAGGTAATATGATTTTGTGATCATATATGAATTGGTTAGCAGTAAAAGTCACTGAACACTTCAGTTTTTTTAATGTTAATAATTTCAGAAGAAATTTCATAATTCGGGACAGCATTCAAATTATAAGGAAATTTACAAAATATGAAATGCTGATAAGCATCAAATAATTTTTTGTTAATTTTGATGATTTTTAAAAGTGACAGTTTAGACTTTCATTCCCTGATCTCACTACCTTATCATTATCTAAGGAATTTGAAGATTCGGCCCTTATATAATAATAATTAAACATTATTTCTTGGCAATAAAAGAGAAACAGGCAAACGATCTATGTCGTTTCCTTACGTGTTCCTCTCAGCTCAATTAAAAAAAATAGTTTTAGTTATAATACCTAAGAAGCTTCGGAATAGTAAAGTTAATTAATAATTTCAAGTATATGTATGAATTTAACATTATTTTTCTGTATGATGAGGTTTTTGTGTGTGAATAAATATTGTATTTTCTGATTTCATCTAGTTTTTTTATTTATAACCTCAGGTGATTTTGATTTGCCCTTGATATTTATTATTTGGGGGAAATGATTAGCTATATTGATTGAAAATAATACCAGCCTCTAGTTTGCCCACTATAGGAGCAAAAGTCTTTTCTCATACAAAGTAAGCATGCCCCAGGCTTTGATCACCACGCTTGCTTAAGATAGGTTGGCGATTGCAGACTTAAATGCAACAAAATGTATGTCCGGCACAACACGGACATACAACTTGATATCTACACTGAAATCGTGAGCATTCACGAAGGTCCTGTTTCTTACCTGGTTTCCTTTATACAAATTTAGGGAAGGGTAGACATATATTAGTAATCAGCGGCGAGGCGTAATTTTTTCTAAAAGAGAAGCCGAAGCGAAGTCGGCCTTAACTTACTGACTCATCAATAAAGAATACTTACTTACTATCATTCTAAAATTAATATAGGAATGTAATGAATTAAATACAATTAAATTGAACAGATGAAAACGAATAAAATATGCAATATTCCTCTATCTCGTTCTCGCTGACGCATTTTTCTATACCTGTCTCTGTCATAACCCGTTGTACAGCGGCTTGCTCTCGTACATATCAAGCGGTGCCACGTGACCTAAAGTGACATCATTACGGGATCGCTGTTGTATGAATTTTTAGTTCCCGATTATGACGTTTTGGCGCCGGGTTAATTTAGAACATTTCTCTTTTGTTGTAATACAAAGGTATAAATAACCTTTTTTGTTGTTTGAATGTTATGGTGAATTAAATACCCGTAGTGTAACTATATTTATTGATAATAGTAGCCACTTTTTACATACTATTGTATTTTTAATAGTGATAAAGTTACCAATGCGAATCCCCGAAGGCAAGCCGGTAGGAATCGTGTTATATGGTGCCTTCGCCACTGTTAGTAATGATATTTCACAAATAAATACACAGCGTCCATGTTTCGAATTGGTATAATTATTTTTTCGATCACAATAAATACGATTTAAATCATTCACTCTGTATTCTCACTATAGTTACAATTAAAATACATATCATAGGTACAATACATTCACTGTTGCAAACACATCTTCACAACATTGAACATGTTACGTGATGTAGGTAGTTAGGACTAAAGTGACGTAGAAATAATTGTGATTTTTATTAATTACAAATGGCTACACACCACATTCACGCATCCAACTAGAACTGAAAATAAGAAATAAATAACTTAAAACTAAACGTACAGCTAAATGACTTCGTTCTAGTAATAGAATACCGAATTATTTAAATTGATTCGATGTCATTTAATTTAATTGATATGTCGCTATTAACCTCTACGTTCATGTCTATAATTGTTGTCGATTCTTTTTAATAATTTGAACTCAATGTCATGTCAAACAAAACAGTTTTAGCTTCGAAGTTCCGAGAATATTTAATTTTGTTTTATATTTTATCTTCCTTCTTATAAATGTTTACGTATTTCACACGTCTCGTCTTGTGTTTCGTTACATGGCACGAGCATTCACTTGTGTCGAGGCAGTCATACAATTAACTCACTCATATCATACAAGAGGTACACAACATTATCTCCTAGGCATTTAATTTATGACACTGGACGGATTCGTTATACATAATTTAGATACCTAACTATAATTTACATATTTACAAATTTTCTTTTATTTTAAACAGTATTGTCAATTAGCTTTCAAGTTTGTTGGTTTCCTTTAAAAATATGAAACATGAAGTTTTGAATAAGGTATTTAGTTTATTAGCTTTAAAACTTTTCACGAGACGTTTCATATTTTCATAGTAGCCGGTAACCAATGCTTAGGGACAATAAGTATGGTATTTTACTTATCTG
Source organism: Aporophyla lueneburgensis (assembly GCA_932294355.1). NCBI lineage: Eukaryota > Metazoa > Arthropoda > Insecta > Lepidoptera > Noctuidae > Aporophyla > Aporophyla lueneburgensis. The sequence continues at coordinate 11,933,516 of OW028744.1, forward strand.
AATGCATTTGTGGAGTTTTTACATTATTTTATATTTAACACTTTTTTTTAACTCGTGGGTTTGTCGGTTCACTGTATAAGAAGGTCCTTAGAGATCAGTATCTTTAGATGACGTACCGCCAACAACACCTATTATTATTTGCATGTAATTAAATTATGCTACTATTACACTAATCACCACATGTCCTTCACTCGCTCTGCCGCTGGTATTTGAGGTCGGTACCTAGAAAACAAAGAAGTCGGTTAAAGAGTCATTCGTTAACTATGTACTCTGATCGCTATTTCCAGACAAAAGACAGCAAAACTGAATCGATTTCTTTTATTCAATAGTGATTGATGGAAAGTCGAGTTCCTTTTATAAAAGTTGACTATTTTGGATGATACCTCTACGGATACGTCAATTTAAGGAGGAACCGCTAGGCTAGTCCACGAAATTAAAATATTCTTGGTTTTTTGCAGTTTCTCGGTCAGTGTTAGATTTTTTGTTGATTAAAATATGATTCGCGATAGTAACAAATAAGGTTTACATAATTTAAAATCATCAATACAACCCTGTAACTTCCTGAAATCGGATTGAATAACTTTATCATGAAAGGAAAATCAGGTAGGCCGAAGTAAAAAGAAACTGTTCAAGTGGAAATTCATAGATGGTTCCGTTATGGAGTGTAAATATGGTGCTGTCCCACAAACAATACGGCACTTAATGTTTTGTCCAGCATGTTCTGCTGTTTGCACGCCGCAGGAGTTGATGGACGCTACTGAAAGTAATAAGCTCGTTGCCAAATTCTGGGCTAACTATATTTAGATTGTTATCGACACACAAAGAAGAAGAAGAATGAAATAGTAGCATAACATAAAACCTGACACTGACCCGTAAATTGCAAAAAACGTAAGTAAATTAGATTTTCGGCTACTAACTAAGCGCATTCACCTTAATACAATGGCGACGCTCTCAATTCACAACGGGTGAATATGCATATTTGCATCAATACTCACTTTACAAAGTAACAGCAAGCAGCACTTATTTAACATAGTGACAAGACTGAGAAGTACTCGTAATGTACCTATGCGGAGGGATGGAGGGTGGCGACGCCGGGAGGGCCCCCGCGGCCAGTGGCGACATCTTGATACCGGAACTGTTACCGTTTATACTTGACCCCAGACTTGAAGCCGAGTCCGCTCTGAAACATTGAATATTTGGAAATAAGTAGGTACCTACCTCTGATATGCAAACAATACTTTTTATTTCGTTTTTAAATTATACGAAAGGACTAACTACCGATCGAAGAAGACCATCCTCTATATCAGTGGTTAGTTCTTTTGTATGAATAAATGCCTGAACACGTTCTAGGATACTGAACGTCCATAAATGTGATGGTCATGAATCTTATGTGTCTTCGTGTGTCTCTCAAAAGTGTTAAACATAATGATCTCACTCTCTCATGAGATCAAGACTAAGACTCTTCATCATTTCAGCCGAAAGACGTCCACTGCTGGACATAGGCTTCCCCCAAGCACCATCAACATGACTGTTTCATTTTTTGGGGGGTTTGTCAAAAACGCCACGCTTGGTAGGCAGATTGGCGATCGCAGTAAGGTGATAAAACGCCTACAGAAGTCTGCTGCCCATTCTCGAGTAAGTCCCTTAGTTACCTTTTACAACACCCATGGGAAGAAATGGGGTGGTGCTATTCTTGACGTCTGGTACCATACGGAACATGTAAGATTCTTGCTAGATTATAATAAGGAATTATTCAGACTGTTCTCTCATTTACCTGTCAATCTGTCTCCTGAAGAGCGGGTACCTCCACGGTGAGTTAGGTTTCCTCTGCTCATGTTGGTATGCGGGATTGTCCCGACCCCTCTCGTTCTCGCTAACAACTGTCATTGAGACCTGCCCCTCCTCACGCGTCTTTGATGACAGTCGTCTGCAATGTTCAGAAGCGCTACGAATTAGGGACAGAAAAACTAAGTTGTTTTATGCAGGAAGCGGTGTTTTGTCGTCTACCTACACCTGCGCTTCAGGCTAGGTTAAGTAAGAGTGCTATGTATTAACAGAGGGTAACACACTTACAATAGGAATGGCTTTTATTTTGACAATTCAGCAACCTCCATTGCATTATTTACGCTGCTGAGCAGACAAGTTTTTATGTAGGTATAATAATGAATTAACAATTTATCATTCAAATTCTGATAGAAATGTAATTACAAAATTAGAGTTCAAGTTACTGAAAATGAAAATCTTTCTTAAAGCTGAGCTCGAAAGGTAGGTTTTACGATTACCACTCGATCAACGGAAACTATCCGATCAGATTCTGGGTATTACTTTAAATACCCTAATACGTACCACTGGACCTTCAAGTTACAATGTATCATAGACTTCTTACCATAATTGACTTGATATTAAACAAGCAATGATACTATTTTTGTTTAATTTGATGCCTATGTCAAATGTGCATCGAAGATCTCTGATGATAAAGGGTGATTTACACGGTAAGACTTTACTGCCTATGGCATACGAAGTTTTAGCAACAATAAAAGTTGCACGATGAAACTGTTTTTTGGCTATAGAGCCATGAGGAATAAAAGGCCCTCTATAGTAAAGGGACGATCCTCGGTCCAGACACGAATTGTGCTGGTGGGCCACTGCCCGACGGTTGATTTGTTTGACGACTGACACCGTAAACTTTGCTTGCGAGATGCAGGATTTTGCCTGACGTCATCTCATGCGTAGTTCGCATGTAGCGTTATAGATGCCGCTACAAGACGATGCAAGTTATTTGTTGTTAAATTTTTATTGTATTTTTTTTTTGGATTAACTTGTGTAGTGTTACTGGCGCTTTAAATCACCTTAGTATCCTAGAAGGTAATGAAGCTTGTATCTGCGGCCTGGCTCGCTGTCTGCTGTCTACGATAAGCACGTGTCGGTCGTACGGCGTGTCGTAGTCTACCTCCAGCACTGTGGAGAACCGGTGAGGCCAGACCAGGTCCAGGATTGCGATTACTAAACCCACTGTCACGCATACACAACCTGGAGCGAAAGAAAATATAATGAATACAAAGTAACGCAACACAATGCAGTTTGTCTGCGTTCATCTAAGACACAACGAACATCATCAATGACATGGTTCAGTAGGTTTAATAATAGGTTTTGCACATTAATAGGTTTTGCACCGTTCTTATTCATCTTCTAGTTACCGTGATTGATATTTGTTTATCGGCATGCACTATATTTCGTAAACGCACTACGTTATTGTGGTAAAAGAATATTTAATTACGCCACAATAAATTAACATCCCAGCTGGCTGGATAAATCAATACGGAACTACCGTATTGATTTATAGGTACAGTAATACAGCTTCACAAACCTTACCTGCTATCAAAACAAGCCAGAAGCACCATCCTAGCGAGAAGAACAGCATGGCTCCGTCGAGGCGCACGACTAGAGGGGTGTGTGGTAGCGACGCCCAGTAGCCTCCAGCGGCTGCGCACAGCACCACTCCCAGCGTGGCCATGGCGTACGCACCGTATCGCGGCACCACCACCAGTAGCAGGTTCATCAGTAACCACAGAGCTAGCGCCGTCCTGAAACACGAATACAACATTTTTTTCTTAAATAATGTTAAATTTGTTTTAGAATCGAGAGCAAAAAAAATTATAAAGCTAACATTTCGTCTAAAGTCCCGAAAGAATTCCGTAGAAGTGTATTTAGTGTACCCATATTTCCCCAGTTAATTAAGTTCCCTAGTAAAATTGAGCCTGTTGCCTTCAAACAGACCAAGAAATAACCTAATAATATTCATACCATAACAGCGTAGATGTGGTGTATCCCGCGGCGCGGTACTTCGCCCCCCAGTCGAAGCCCTCATGCTGCACAGCGAAATGTTCTGCGACTGACAACAGAGGGAAGGGTAGCCCCCGCGCCAGGCCATCGCGGTAGAACTCCTGGATAGCGCCGGCCTCCTCCCAGCGAAACTGCTCGTTGTAGTCCACGCCTGGGTCGCCCACGCTCGTGTTGCCCCAGGAGAGGGCTGGAAACAGGGAATTATACACACAATTTAAAAGTTCTTACAAAAGTGCTTCTGTGTTGCTGAATCTTCTTCTATCAGTATTATTCATATCTTAAGGATTTCGTTGTATTATGGTATAATTGGAATGTATTTCTGCGTCTATCCTCAGATGGGAGTAGACACTAGACAGAGATAAGACGTAAAAGTTAAATTAAAACTATGCCCCGCAGTAGAGCGCTTTAGTCAACCTAAATAAATGGCTAATTACAACATTTAGAAGTGAGTGAGAGAAAGATTCCTAGCTATATTGCTTAAAAATCGGCCATTACGACCAAAGACCAAAGACAAAAGTCTTTAATTTCACTACTAGTAGTACATTATAAATACGTATCATAGACATTATAATAAAATAATATAAGTTTATTTCAATAATTGTTTACAATGAATCACATTTTTTAAGATCTATTTTCTTTTACAAATACATTAGACATTTGTATCCGAATTAGATGAACGCCTGAATTTCGGCTATCATCGCCAAAACCCTCAAATAATGAGCACTTAGAAATAGGGATCAAGTAGATCTCTCCTTTAACGCTTTTTCTAAGTTCTGTCTGCCTGTTTCTAAGTAAGTGCCTTTTTTCTACTAATGTACATCTGTACATTAATAAAAAAAAACTGATGATAATTAACGTACTAATTAGATACACAGACACAATACACGTTAGTAGCTCGTGCCTTTTTGGTATCCGAAGAGGTCTTTGCCCTGTAGTGGGACAATAATAGGCTGGCATAATTATTTATTAGCACATTGTATGGTATCATACCTGTGAGCGTGACGTTGACATGTCCAAGCCCGACGTGCACGGCGAGCCAGCAGTCCAGGCGCTCGGCGGAAAAGGCGCGGTAGGCGGCGCGTGCTACGCGCGCCCCCGACACGTGCCACGAAGAGCCATGCTTACAAACTGGAACCATCACAACAAAAACATTGAAAGAACTCCTAACCTCGATTACAAAAGAACTGACAATAATGATCATGTTATTTTAAGAAGAAAAAGTGCCGTATCTTGATCTTTGACTTCAAACGTAACTACTGATCTATCTATAGAACGCGAAAGAATTTGTTGAGGTTTGTATTACAGTGTGCAGACAATGGAAACTTTCCAGCGATATTATTCAATTCAGTCCAGTCTCAGTAATGGCATTTGTAAACTTAGCATACAACACGGTTTTGACTTGTACCGTTATTGAAATTATCGCAACCGGAATATCAGTACTTGTATTGAATTTATAATGAATCATGTCGGTATTGATACTCATACCGTAATCTGGAACAGTGTCACTAACATTTCATGAGCTTATTCGATACATATGGGTACCTATGTCCACAAGAGAGGAAGACGTGTACGCACGAGGTACGCAGCCAAAGTTGCGTTTGACATACGAAAATCGCGGTCAATGGCAAAAGGCAAGTTGATTTCGCCACTTGAGCGGCCACCCGAAACAATGGCAGATTCATTACGAAAAATGTACAAAATCTTTACCAAACAAATCTTAATTTTAATTCGATTATGTTCAAGACATATGTAAAAATCTTAAGAGCTCAGCCGGATATGATGTTCAGTTTTTATGCGGACGTGTTTTCTGTCTTTGTTAAGGCTTCTTCAGACAGGCACGATGCGACATTTGTAGAACAATTTCTGTGAATTGTTCTACGAGAGTCGCGTCGCGTCGCGCCTGTTCGTGGGAGCCTTAGAACGGTTTTATTAATCTTTGTCTTGGTATTTTTTCCTTCTAATCGTATATGTAGGTATCATTAACCTTCTCTCATTGGACTTATGATCATCTTCCTGTAAGACTTGATTTTCCTCATTAGAGGTCTATCTTGATTTTTCATCAAATCTGCCATAAGTGCCGTATGGCTCACTGAAAATAATATTTACTATATCTTAAACTATTATTTCACTTTGCAAAAGGCACCTAGTTATAATTACGTCAAAATCATCTAAGCATATTTATATGTACAGGACCGTTAGTTGCTCTGTTGTTGCGGTATGTGGAAGCTTTAGGGTAGCCGGCAAAAACAAATTTTCTTACGTATTTTGCAATTTGCAGGTAAGTTCAATTCTAATTATTAAAATCATTAGTGTAACTCTCTAAGTTCATTTAAATGCCATTGAAATCTATAACACGAAATAGTCATTCATATTGTAATCAATATACGAGTACAACCTGATACTAACCTGTAAATTGCAATAAACATAAGAAATGAATTGATTTGAATGCCACGCGCTACCCTGGACTTTCACCTTAACGCACGTCAAGTATAATTTAGAAATACGCATCCCAATCATCTTGTCAGTTATTGTAAAGTATCAATCAACAATTATTTTCGTCATAGTAGGTGTCTATAAATCGTACGATAATTTATATTTCCTCACCGTTTCGTAGAAATTTACGAAACAGCTTTATCTTAGTAACTAAAACTTTACTACTGAATTTAATAAATAATTTTATTTCTTGTTGTTTTTAAGCAACGTACTTGCATTTTAATTAAGTGTCCATTAGGATTTTCATGGCAAATGAGAGTAATTAAGTCGTTAAAATGGTTGCCAAGGCTGTTACGTCTGCTGCAATGATTGGCGCTTTTAATGTAGTCTTAAAATTGTAGAATTGTACTACGAAAACTGTTCGGTTACGTCTCACTAATTATGAACAAAGAAAGTGGAAAGTTGGATATTCCATAATGCTTACCTAGAATGACGGTGCCGACGAAAAGACTAAGTGTGACTATCGTGAACGTTGAGAATCTCTGTAACAAACAATGGATAGGTCTTAATGTAGCTGTTATGAGTTATACGTAGTCATTATCGTGATGGCGGGAGACGTTTCGTAAATAACGCAGTCCGTAGTACCATCAGGTGGAGATAATACTATGCTAGGTGTAATATTAAACAAAACAATGGCCAGTAGATTGTCAAGAATGTTTATCTATTTATTTGGGATCGCCAACACAATATAAAACACAGTAATAAAAAGGTTCTTGGTGGTTACAGTTATAGTGAGTTGATAAGACTTTGGCTTGGCTTGGCTTTTTTTCAATGGACCTTATTAGATTGAAAGTCATACAAAGGCATTGCCCTTTGTGTGACTTTCTGCAATCGGAGAGAGCTATGCTTGGAGTATCCCTACATGATCCAATGAGAAATGAAGAGATCCGCTGGCAAACCACGGTAACCGACATAGCCCGAAGAATTTCCAAACTTAAGTGGTAGTAGGCAGGGTACATTGCTCGCAGAACAGATGCCCGATGGGACTGAAAGGTTCTGGAGTGGCGACCGCGTACCTGAAGACGTAGAGTTGGAAAGCTTCCCACAAGGTGGACCGATGACCTTGTGAAGGCGACAGGAATCCGCTGGATGTGGGAAGCACAAAACCGGTCGATGTGGCGGAACTTTGTGGAGGCCTATGTCCAGCAGTGGACGTTTTTCGGCTAAAATGATGACGAATAAGGCTATTGTTATATTGAGTTATTATAGGTCAGCTACCAATGCAGACTATTCGATGAAAGGTTTAGTGGAATGTTTATGAAGCCATCAAACTGTGATTACATAATTGATTCTCCATTTAAAGAAGTGTAAAGTGTTGAGAAATTCTTATGTTTATAGGTAGCCATATTTAATGATAATTGAAACATTTTAACTACTGTGTTTGAAGTGTATATCTTGCCTATACAGTCCAGTAGACTTACAGAAACTTTAGTATGTCGAACTATTAGAATGACATCATCTATTGTCATTAAACTGTATCTTGAGGTGGTAAGAAAATATTATCGAAATGTCAATCTTCTGGAAGGTGAAGGTTTGACATTTCTGGTGTTCAATTGATTCTTAGACGTACTCAAGTCTAATCTTCAACCTTGTATAGGAACTAAGTGATCATTACATTATTCATAAACGAAAGGGGTTTGAGAGAAGTATTGTTGTTTGTCCAGTTGTTATTGTTGCGAATTGGCTCAATGCTAATGTTCTGACATTAAATACCTCCAAAACAAATTTTATATGTTTCAGTATCTGCAATCGTACTCAACCAACCAACGATTTTCGAATCATTATACACACTTGTGATGGTACCAATGTTGATAATTGTAACTGTTCTAGTATTGATAAAGTTTCTAGCACAAAATATCTAGGGGTTATGCTGGATCAGAATTTGTGCTGGTACCCTCATCTTGAGCAAGTTGCCAATAGAGTACGTAAGCTAAATTGGATTTTTAAGACTCTGCGTCACGTGGTGCCTAGGTCTGTTCAGAGTAGCAGTAAGCCTGTCAGAAATATGCTCACACAAATATATTTATCTCTTGCGCAATCAATATTGATATACTGCATACCTGTTTGGGGTGGGGCAGCAAAATCTAAATTCATCCAATTGGAGCGAGCACAACGAGCCCTGCTCAAAATAATGTATTTTAAAAAAAGGAGATATTCTACAGAAAACCTCTACAAAATTAGCGATGTATTGTCAGTTAGAAAATTGTACATTACTCAAATAATTTTAAAAAAGCACAAAACCTTGCCTTATAATGCAGAAATTCACTCTAGACGAAGGAAACACGATATAGTTCAAATACCGAAAACTAAGACCAAATTCGGATCTATGCAATTTAGTAAACGATCAGCTCAATTATATAACAAAATAAATAAAGAAATTTTCGTATATGCAAAATCTTACCATATATGTAAAGAAATGTTGATTGACTGGATAAAACCACTGACATATGAAAACACTGAATCTCTCCTACAAAACGTAACCTAAGTACACGACCCACTCACACACACTCAGAGACTCTCCCATACCTACACGTACATTCACACTCCCATACACATACAACCACACACTCATCAACACAACCAACTCATGCACACGCACGCACACGTTCACATAATAATATTTTGTTTTATTTTTGTTTTGTTTTGTTTTATTTTATCATGTTCTGTTTTATTGTGTTAAGTAAGTACTTACTGCTGTGAAGGAGCGGAGTCTTTGAATACAGGCATTATTTGCTTAAATGAAGACTCCAAACCTAATATTGTTTGTGTATAACTTTTGGACACAATAAACGTTATTATTATTATTATTATTATTATTATTGTGGCCTTAAACAGACGCACGACATTTTGTCAACTACAGCGATATCTGTAGCCGTCTCCACCTGTCAATGGCTGCAGTTCTGTCAACCTCTATGGTCGTCAAAACACCGGTTGTTTGTAAGAGCCCTTATCTTTACATCACATAACACTGGCCTCAGTAGCTAGGTCATTTAATTCACAAAAATACACTGGCATAAAATAGCATTTAAAGAGTACAACCTCTTTCCTGATGCCGGGGAAGACAGCGAGGAAGGCGACGTAGAGCGTAAGCGCCGCGATGAGCAGCGCTAGCGCAGGCACGTCGGCCGCGACGGCCGTGCGGTTGTGATACGCATACAGGGTCGGCCCGCCTTCCTCGCGGAATGCGTCGAACCACCCCTTCATCGCTCACCCAGCCTGAAACAAGAGAGGTAGAATTTTAGAACTGGGAATACAATAGATTGCTCTTTATTATGTACACCATATAAAACAGACTGATATATATGTAGATTTTTACATAAAGTGACACAGTGGGCGGAGAGATCAGAGGAAGGCGACAGCGACAGTACGTACTTATTGATACTTCTTAAGTAACACATTACTCGTGAATTTTTCGAAGGTTCATGAATGAATCAACTTCTAAACAGCAAAAATGTACGGTCTAGTAGCCGTTAACTGCTCGAAAGAGCCAAAAGACCCTTCAAGAAATGAACCGTCCAGGACCTTCTATCATAAAACACCAAATTTTTCTTCTAGAACCATAAAAACTAGCAGATGGTAAATTCTAAGAACAATTTAGGTTCCTTCAATATGAATAATAGGCTTGTGTGCCACATATTATTATGAGTAATGAGCTACGTTTCGACGCTTTGCTAACACCAACGATGATAAAGAAGGCAATTAGGTTTTAACTAAATTACACACATCACTTTATTATCCTGAGTTTCATAAAAATATAAGCAGAGCATTGTAACTATGTTACAAACAAGTCATCATAAATATTAAAGTTGCTAAAACTGTTCCGGTTGAGTGTTTTTTATTAACGAATTTTGATGAAACCTGATGAAATACTTCAGATATTCTGAAATATTCTTACACTACTTCAAAAATTATTTAAATTTCAGACTGTGTTAGTTTAGCATTTACTGGATAATTTGAAGAGATTTTTTTTTCGGAGTCTGTGTGAAAATGTCTGCCATTCTCGAATAAAGGCGGTTCGGCGGTTCAGTTTGGTATTAAAATTGAGGTATTGATTTGTATGGGTTTAGAAGAAGATGTAGTGACGAAAATTGAAAAGAGTATGCTTAGATGGTTTGGTCATGTTGAGAGGATGACTAACTTAAGGACGGCTTGAAATAGGTACCTATTTACAAGGCAGATGTGAGTTTCCACTCTCATATGTCCATAATTATAGTGATCTTATTGGTGATGTCTTCAGAAAGGCCAGGTGCATAGTACTCGCTAGCGGCGTGTGTATGGCCAGATGTATGAACCTAAACGAGGCAAATGGAGCATAATAATAAGGATCGTCGTAGGTGGCGTTCCGTAGTTTCTGCCTACCCCATGGGAAAATGGTGTGAGTTTATTTATGTATGTAATATGTATGGGCTAAGAATGTGAGATAAAATGTAGGTGATTTGTGTACATGAAACTGAAAGGAATCGAAACGAGATCTACGGATAGACTTAACGTAAAACTAATTAAATAAGCTAAATTCGATATCCAACTTTAATTAGTCAACCAATTTTCAAATTGGTTACGCAAATACTAATAGGCCGCAGTAATTAAAATCAAACATAACCTACGAAACGGTTATCGAATGGCATTAGTCGGCATTTTAGAGATACATTCCATACATAAATGCATATTATTAGTATTCAGATTTAAGGTATAAGACTTCATGACCATGCTAATGTAATTAACAATTATGGATATTCCATTGATGCAACGTGGAAATAAGTTAAGGGTAGGTGTGAATTGGTCGGGGTCGGTCCTGCCATAGACTACTAACTCATAGTCAGCCCACAATGTTCCTAGTACTGTTAAGCCTTGACTGGAGGCCTTAATTTATTGAAACAGTCACAGGCAAGTCTGTTAAGTAGGTGAAAATCTCCTAGGTTGACCTGCGAGTCAATGCAAAAAAAAAACCCACTCTGAGTGACATAGACCTCCGCTCCGTGAGAGGGAATGGGCTGTGATCAATCACGCCGGCTCAGCGCGATTTGGTAGATGAGACGTCTTCGATTTTTTGGTTCTAGGACATGCCAGTTTCTTCACAATTTTTCCTTCACCGTTTTGAGAGCAGTGGTGATGAAAACTTTAGACAAAGTAAAGCGCCCGTCTGGGTTCGAACCTACAACCAACCACGCGTAGGCGCAGCCGTTACTGCTAAGCCACCACTGCTCTACTAACTGTTCTATGTTAATAATACAAGTTTCGTACTTGACACGAATATTCAGTGCAGCAGATTTATGTGATGCCGCTGTAGATGTTTATACTAGCATTAAATTTAATACGTAAACGAGTTTGGTTATGTATGTTTCTAATAAAATTATCGTTATGGCTGTACCAGGCTAAATTGGGTACAGTGGCACATCACTCACCCATTTTAGTGACGGGACTTTTCGCAAGATTTACGAGATGGATAGCATCCATCTTTGTACAGACTAAAGGTACAGCTGTGGCTACAGCTAATGATTAATAAACAGCGTTATGTAGGTAGATACAATCTGAGACTACTAATGCGTTTTAACAGGTGTTGCGATAAAGGCCATGGAATTATAATGTAGCCAACTCAAACCCTTTTTGGAAGGGATCAAGTGCTAGAAAACAATTTAGTACAGATGAAACTACGAAATAACACTGCGTGACAAAACAAAAAAAAAAACAATAACATTGATTTAAATAGCTGATTTCTGTCAATTTGGGCCTGCTGAACACGAATATTTAATGAATTTGTTGTAACACGTACCATTTCAAAGTTATGATAAACTTTACTTCTATAAATGAAATAAGACAGTGTAAAAGTTTCAAATCAAATATAAACATGTTTAGTCACCTGTATTGTGAATTTAAATACAAAAATATTAGTACTATTGTACACCTTGTTAGTTGGAACTCTTCCTTGAGATTTAATAATATATTTCCCACAAACATAACAAAATTTATCTGGATGGTTTATGATTTACGACACACACTTTTCTCCATGGCTATTAAAAAATTTGAGGAATTTTTTAAACAAACTTATATTAGAAACATCAAACACTTAAAATGTTATGAGAAACACCAAAACTTGAGTTTTACAATTAATACAATTGTGTATTAACTTCTTTGTATCGTTGTTAAGGTAAGCGCCTCTTTGCTTCGGTGGCCCACGATTACAACACTACCAATAAAATCCAAGTAAAACTACCAAATTACGTTTCCTTCCTACTGGTCGCTCAAACCTATAATCGTATTATTATTGACATGAAAATAATCAAGATACCATAACTAAGAAATGTGACGTGTTAGATATCTACATCATGAGGCAATTTTGTTGATAACAGTATTTAACACAATTTCTCTAACATATATAATACTAGCTTCTGCCAGCGGCTTCGCCCGCGTGGAGGTTTGAAATAGGCTCTAAACTATCTGTGTACCAAATTTCATTTAAATCGGTTCAGTAGTTTTAGCAGGAAAGCGAGACAGACAGACAGAGTTACTTTTGCATTTATAATGTTAAGTGTGGATTACGTTAATTGCATTACTTATTCGATTATCAAGTATATAGTACTACTATTTTTGTATTTAAATTCAAAATACAGGTGACTAAACATGTTTATATTTGATTTGAAACTTTTACACTGTCTTATTTCATTTATGGAAGTAAAATGTATCATAACTTTGAAATGGTACGTGTTACAAGAAATTCATTCATATATTCGTATTCAGCAGGCCCAAATTTACAGAAATCAGCTATTTAAATCAATGTTATTGAATTATTTTTTTTTGTCACACAGTGTAATAAAAAAGTCTAAGAGCTAAATGCTTACTGAGATAGATTAAATACAGCTTATATATAATATCCTCAGCTTAGATACGGCATTGGGATATGGACAAAATAACTTTTCATTGTTAATTGTATTAACACAATTTATAGCAACATACAATAAAACATTTACAACAGCTCTGAGTAACACTAAAGTTAAAATAAAAAAAAAAACCTTTTTATAATTCAGAAAACAATACAGAAAAAGTGTCGCAAAAGCTATCGTATCTCGGTGCGCTGACGCGGTCGGAATGAGCAGGAGTTACGAAACACTCCCGCGTCGCTTCGCCTTCGGGAAACGGATGTAGTTGCTTTACGCCTTATGGTGCACTCAGTTCAGTCGGTAATTAAATAATAAACTGCTCGCGATAATCCAAGATTGTATGCCTTGCGTAAGTAACCCACTGAGTGTGAAATACGGAGCAAACCGCGTTTAGTAAAAGCTGCAAGGACTACGATTGTGTGATTCGTATGCAGATAGTCGTTGTAGCAATGTATCTGCGTTTTGTTTAAGAGTTGCATACAGAAACAATTTAGATTTTTCCTCCTACAGTGGCCATAATTCTTAAGAACCCTAAGGTAGGCGACAATAATGGTGCGGAATCGCAGGAGAATTAAAAAACTTCAATGCTATTTCATTAATTAAGTCTACAAACTTAAAATTAATAACGAATACGCTTATTTATTGTTAAGACTGTACTTGGCGTGGACCGCTATTTCTACCCAAGACGGGTTGAATGACATCTATAAAATTACCACTTGAGTTTTACTCGTCTTATAGAGGCCGACGGAATACACACCTACATTTATCATTTTTTCTTATTTAAAGATTAAGTTCTATAAATAAACCATTAACACTGACAGACATGAGCCAGCCATTGTACCTTGAAGGTCTTCAGAACCTTGAACTTAGCGGTAGGTGTCGGAAAATACTCGGAAATTTAATTGATATTTGATCGATAAAATAGCTTTAAATTGAATACAATCAAATGTTCAATCAAAAACAAACTATTGACCTCTATCGAGATAAAGTTCTTGACATAAATTGAGGCACGTGGAGTGGTTTGTAGGAAGTGTTGTGATGCTGATGATAAGAACAAGTCGTTAGTGGGTGCGTACCGGAAGAAATGTCTCCGAAGTGGTCTATCGAGGTTGGTTCACTTCATATTATACAGAACATATTTAACCTTTGTGGAGGAGAACTGGTTACGAGTAAGGCCTCATTTGCCAACTTATCTGATACATACATATGCAATGTGAAATTATATTTGAGTCTATAAAGGCCTTACATGTTGAAAACGAATTTTATTTGAGTATAGTTGATGAATAGTCCGCCGTTGTTCCGTGCGGTGCTGGACATAAAGAATAACAGCATCCCATTTCTTCTCGTGGGTTTCGTAAAAGGCGACTAAGGGACTTACTAGAGAATGGGCAGCAGCGTTGTCTATTAGTTCTCTGTTCGCATTATACCACCATACTGCGATCGTCAACCCGTCTGCCAAGCGTGGCGATTATGGCTTATGTCCAGCAGTGGACGTCTTTCGGCTGAAATTATGATGATGATGATGAATAGTCCGTCAATCTTCATTCACACATGAACAAACAGATATAAATAAGGTTATTTTTAACGGAAAAAAAGAAGTTCAAGTACGAATTAAACACGATACTATTTACTTCGTGCTCTGTGAATACAATTTGACTACTATGTGTTATGTCTATTTCTTTTAGAACCAGTTGAGAGAGACCTTCATGCTTGATGAAAAACTGTACCTATTCAAAAGAATGTTACAGTTTTATTGTGATTATTTCTTTTTATGTAAATTGTAAATGACTTTGAAAATAATAATTGTCTACTCATTTGTCGATGGTCACTCAGAATGCATAGCGGAACTGTATTGTTTCAATACTTAAATTAGTTATCTGTGGCAGTTCGTTTACTAAACGAAGCCGAATATGAATGAGTTATTATTTAGAACACGTTTAAATAAAGATGGTGATCTAACCTGATTTTAACCCAACTACGGTGAAGCTAAAAATATGGTTTACATTTTTACCATTATGTATGTATGTATGTTTAACAAATTAAGTATGGTTGGTAACGTCTTGATCGTCCGGTGGTTATAAGCCATGTAATGTCAATCCCAAAAAAGTTACAGAAATAAAAATCCTTTGATATTCGAAACCGGAATATACCTAATATTGATTTCAGAGTTGGGACAGAATTTTGTTGAATAATCTCTGATCGTCACTTCGTCAGTCAGGTCATTTTTTTTTGTGGGTGGGAAATCATCAAATGACGTCTCCCGCTCTGGGCGGAGCGGGAGGGCGTATCAGACTTTTACAACAGCAGTACTAGCAGACCCCTTCAGTTCTGCTGACATCTCTTTGAGGCGCGTGTGGAACACTACGCGGCGTCAACATGGGCCTGGTCCTTACCGGACAGCGAGCTACTCATTGCTCGCCGCCCGCAAGCCCGCGCCTACGGTAGCCGGGAGTTCGCGATCGACTCCCGACGCCCGGGGCATCTCTTCCTGCTGTGGCTAGGGACGTGAGGGCGCAGAGACTGCCACTTTCTCACGCGCCCCACCTCCTCCTTCGCGAACATTACTGCTTCGCAGAAGGAGGTGACGGCTTCCCATGCCCTCTCGCTCCGTACCATGGCTCGCACCAGGGCCGGACGCAAGAGTCAGGCAGGTCTGTCATAGAAATGTATGTTCGTTTAACTCGATAAAAATCTTGCGGTTTTCCTAAGCTGCCTACGGAAACACACAAATTAAGCCCAATTTTACATTCAATATTTTATTATTCTGTTCTGTCAGTATGTATGTGCATACCGGTGCCATTATAATGAAGTGGTTTGCAAAGTTCAAGGGTGAACACTTGAACACTAAATTACATGCATTATTTAGCTTTTGTTCAGTAAATATAAAATGTCACTTAATTCTTGTTGGCCTATAAATAGGTTGATAATGCTCTTGTACATAAAAAGCTCTTTACCACCTCGTAATATAATTGTACTAAGATTATGCATATGTTAAAACAATGGTTACGTAGTTTTAAGTTTATTGTTCTACAAAGAGCAATTTCTTTATCTTTTTTATAGTGATTAATAAAGCAGTTTGTGTGTATAATGTGGACTGTTTCATGGATATTGGTGGAATGGTATGTTGGCAACAGTTACGTACATTGCGGCTTGGCTTTCTCTTTGTATAGCCGAGTGATGGATGATGTTGGGGTATTCGGGTACGAGCAGACTGATGCAGTACTTCTTAATCCTTATTGTCCATGTTGGCCCATTGTGTGGCAAATGTTGGTATACCGATTTGCAATAACTGTGTTTACGCTTGAGTTTATTATGTTCAGACCAACAACTTGCTTTTAGAAATTCGAACATTTTGCTGAATTGTTTGTCAATTTAAGTAACAGAATATACTTGGCATATGCTGGTATGTATATATACGTATGTTAATCCGTTTATAATATTGATGTTCGTTTTCTTTATACGTCTTCCAACAAACAGGCCAATTGGTACCAACCTACAACGATTATAATTCATATTATGGTAATTTTAAAAATGTTGTAATATTATTAGTTTGTTATTAAAGATTATGTCAGACATTATTTCATAACAACATACATACGTATAGGTAACATATCTGATAAACTGACTTCTCATTGTACGAAAAGCCTAAACAATGCGAGGTCAGCTGAAACTGGAAATGTATAGCTTGAAATGTCATCGTGCATATCTATTTATTGAAATAAGATAATAATGTAGAGTTCAGTTTCATGGTCAAGTTCATTATTTATTTTTGTATTACCTTCTAATCGTATCGAAAATCGATATTTTTGTGTGGTAGAAAACCAAATGAGAATTGCATGTGAAGTGTGGCCACAACCGAACATTTTATTGTTTATTTGAAACTTTTCCATGATAATATTATGAGAATCGAATTCGAAAAAATAATATTTAGACTGGTCAGTAAAAATATTTAAACGAGGATTGAGTGATTGCCATTTAGATTTTATATGGGAAGCAAAGTAATTAGGAAAAGAATGTATCTAACATACTAAATAAGCGTATTCAGCATATAAAGTTCCCTCTGTAAAGAAAGGGGCCACCTCTCTTCAATAGGGATGGGGCTATAATCTACCACGGGGCCCAGTGCGGGTTGGTAGATGTCACATGTCTTCGAATTTTTGGTTTTAGGACATGCTGCTTTCCTGACGATGTTTTCCTTCACCGTTTTGGGAGCAGTGGTGAAATTATTTACACAAAGTAACGCGCCTGACTGGGTTCCAACCCACAACCTACATCTCGTAAGTCGTGGGGGCCATTGCCACAGAGCCACCACTGTTCCACAGATAATAATAATGTTTAAGTAGGTATTTATAGGCAAACGTCAAGCAAGACATCAGCTGTCCGCCTCCATTGCGCACAAAACGACTGGCATCATTAAGAACACCAATTTGTAAAGAATTAAGCTCCTATTAAGAAACCTTGCCCTGTAGCCCCCGGAAGCCAAGCGTGGGTCATTGTGCTCTGAGGAAGGCCGCCCCAATAACCTTGTATGTCCATCGGTGATAGCAAGGGCGATCACAACCGTCAGAATACGCGAACGTAGATGTTATGTTAAATTAGAGACTGTAACATACAATTAATGTATGCATAGAACCGCCAATTTGTTTATTCTGCAGCAGAGTCTACGTTTGTGATTATTTCTAATGAATAAATATGATTTCGAAGCTTGCGACCAATTGATTTATTTTCAATTGTTTGGTCATGGTACCTTATGGTTTTACGAATATTGCGTATACCTATTGATTTGCACTTTAGCAAAACTTGTACAAAAAAAATAAAAGGCAAAAAGAATTACCTTGAACACATTTACCGTATTCCATTATACCGATCCAGCCCGTTCCTTGCTACCCTCTACCAGCAATGCCCTGAGCCACACAGCAGGGTGCCCTTGGCGAGTAGTCGCTCTAATTTTAATTTTTAAGCCCTGCCTCTGGAGGCCATAATTTATTAAAATAGCCACAGGCGACTCCGGTTAAGCAGCCGGCAACTTTATAGGTTGACCGGTGAGAAGTCATTCCTAAAAAAAAAAACACCGTAGTCCTTTAAACAATTAATAAACTAGTTTCTTATTTAACCTCTAAGTCCCTGAGATACCACATTTGGTACAGACATAATGGTTTTTTAATTGTGTCTGTAATTACGGTAATTGACTGGTTAAATAAAATCTTCGTTTTCCTTGGAACAAACAGCATTGTTTAGAGAACTAATCAAATCAAGGAACAGTACGTGCACGTCGCATTAATCTTCTGGTCTTAGATCAGGAAAATGCCTCTCTGTCCATATCAGATGACTTCCAAGTGTGGTCATGGACCTGTCACGGTCGTTCGAAGTCGAGGGCACCGGGGACGAAGCACCTTGCCTCCATCAGTGACTCAGCCTTGCTCCTTTTGAAGATTATGAGCCTATAACAGATGCGTGTCACGTACCGTCATATTATTATGACAAAGGAACTTATACTACGTGTACAATATAAGTTAAAGGTTCTATCGATGTTCATAATCATACGATCAAACCCATCGCTGATGTAGCTCTACTCACAATTTTAATTTTCCATCAGTAAGTAGTCACCTCTAGTAGTTGAAACGTGTGGATTTTCTCTACAATGAACGTTATTATAAGGAAAAATTTATCATTTCTGCTATAGTATGTATATATCGTAAAGGTGAAAAAATTTAAAAAACACCACTGATACGATATTTTGCAAATTTTAATTGATTTCCTTTAATTCAAATTTAATGTTTGAACTTGACTTTTGACATTGTTTCTTTTTGTTTGATTTATTTTTGCTGTAAAAGTTCATATTTTAAATTATAAATTTTACCTTTGCTGCATAAAGTTGTTTAATTACAACCTCACTGGAAGAAGTCATCGGCTCCTGACCTACTCTAGGCTAACTCTGAAGGCAAGTTTTTTTTTCTGTAACCTGTGCTTTTATGTCCGTAAGGATTGAGGAGCCACATCAGATTTTTTAAATCTGATCTCACCATTATTTAGCAGCAATGTAGCTGATTTTGCAGCACGAATTCTAGATTTAGCAGCAAAATATATCACTAGTTATATTTAATGCAAAAGTGGCTCCTCACTCTAAACGTCTGAATTGAGGAGCCACCTCGAACTCGTTAAGTAATAGATGAATATTTTTGAAAATTTTGTATCATTTATTAGCAATTGTGCATATTACTGTCTAAAAATTTAGCTTCGGTAGCGATAAAATGAAAGAAAATACAATACTTTTAGTGTGGCTCCTCAATCTACACTCAAGAGGTGAATTTCTATTGGATGTGAGCGATCAATTAATATATTCGACATAATGATCATTTAGCAGGTGTTGTGTTTGTTTTTGCAGTATAGGAATAAAATAGTAAAACAGAGTAAATTTTTTAGATGAACGCATTTTCTTTGGCTCCTCAATCCTGACGTTCTAATTATATATGTTTAATTGTAGCCACCTGAGATCTCAACGGGATCTAAAGTCAGAGATACTAACATTTAGCAGAAATTCTGCTATATATATATCTGCACAGTTCAGCAATGTATATATTTTGGATTCTGAAAAAACAATACTTAACTAATTTCTTGTAAATTCAGTGCGAAGGGTGACCACATTTTGGGTATCTAAAAATTAATATAAATTTGTAAAAAATGGCAACCTATGCGTTGCTGTATCCATCAGTGGGAAATTTTATTAAAATAGATTCTGAACTGTGCAGATATAAATATAGCAGACATTTCTGCTAAATGTTAGTATCTCTGGCTTTAGATTCCGTTGAGATCTCAGGTGGCTACAGTCAAACATATATAATTAGAACGTCAGGATTGAGGAGCCAAAGAAAATGCGTTTATCTACAAAATTTACTCTGTTTTACTATTTTATTCCTATACTGCAAAAACAAACACAACACCTGTTAAATGATCATTATGTCGAATATATTAATTGATCGCTCACATCCTATAGAAATTCACCTCTTTTTTTTTTCAGGATGGTAAATCTTCAAATGACTTCTCCCGCTCTGGGCGGAGCGGGAGGGCGTGTCAGACTTTTACTGACTAAAACCCACCCGTGTTCCATCAGTTGCCCATGTGCCAGGGTCACGGTATCTCTTTCGAACAATCACGCGACCCCGGCAGGGAAATTCACCTCTTTTTTTTTTTTGGATGGGAAATCATCAAATGACTTCTCCCGCTCTGGGCGGAGCGGGAGGGCATGTCAAACTTTTACTGACTAAAACCCACCCGTGTTCCTTCAGTTGCCCATGTGCCAGGGTCACGGTATCTCTTTCGAACAATCACGCGACCCCTTCTGTTTTGCTGACATCTCTTTGAGGCGCGCGTGGAACACTACGCGCCGTCGACCCGAGCCTGGTCCTTACCGGGCGGCGAGCTACCCATTGCTCGCCACCCGCAAGCTCGCGCCTACGATGGCCGGGAGTCCGCTATGGACTCCCGACGCCCGGGGCGTCTCCTCCTGCGGCGGCTAGGGATGTGAGGGCGCAGAGACTGCCACTCCCTCACGCGCCCCACCTCCTCCTTCGCGAGCATTACTGCTTCGCAGAAGGAGGTGACGGCTTCCCATTCCCTCTCCCTCCGTACCATGGCCCGCACCAGGGCCGGACGCGAGAGGTTGCCGCCGCCGATCGCCTCCACGAGAACACAGCGGTGCTCCGCCCAGGCAGGGCAAACTTCCACCGTATGCTCCACCGTGTCCTCTAGACGATCCTCACAATGGAAACACCCGGGCGTATCCTCTCGCTTTATCCTGAACAGGAACCCACTGAAGCACCCATGCCCGGTGAGAACCTGCGTCAGGCGGAAGGTGAGGACGCCGTGGCGCCTCTCTATCCAGAAATTCACCTCTTGAGTGTAGATTGAGGAGCCATACTAAAAGTATTGTATTTTCTTTCATTTTAGCGCTACAGAAGCTAAATTTTTAGACAGTAATATGCACAATTGCTACTAAATGATACTTTTCAAAAATATTCATCTATTACTTAACGAGTTCCAGGTGGCTCCTCAATTCAGACGTTTAGATTGAGGAGCCACTTTTGCATTAAATATAACAAACAAGTGATATATTTTGCTGCTAAATCTAGAATTCGTGCTGCAAAATCAGCTACATTGCTGCTAAATAATGGTGAGATCAGATTTTAAAAATCTGATGTGGCTCCTCAATCCTTACGGACATGTGCTTTTGCCAGTAAATAATTTATTCATTTACTAAACGTTCTTAAAGACTACCGATTTGTTCGGAAGTGGTCAAATTTGGCCGATGCATCTATTTAATTTGTGTCGTTCTCTACGTGTATGCCCAGTTTTTATACATCTAAGCTAGTTTCAGGGCATCGCACCTTCATGGTTTTTGTCTGGCTGCAGTCATCGACCCTCCTGATGACCGTTTTTTGAGTACCTTAATGTGGAACATTAAACATTTTAATGCGTTCTGTTGTACAATTTATTTCGCGCTTGCGAAATGTATGATGTTAGTTATTATTGAGGCAATAAAGGGCAGAGACAAGCCTTTCAACTCGCAATCTTTGTGATTTTGACATTTCACACGTTGAGAAATGTAGTTCATTCGGCAAGTGCTATATTTTTGAACAAGATGTTGTATAGTTCTGGTGGGGGAAGATCACAGTTTCATAGAGACATAATTAAATGGGTTAAGTCATATAATCGCTCAGTGTAAAAGAAAGGTGGTTCAATACTAGACTTGTTAAACTTTAAGAACTGCTATTCTCAGTTCTTAGTTGAAACGAGCATGTTATATAGATAATTATAATCCAATAGAGTGCAGCGCGAGTGAGTCTCAATCTCAACGCATCGAAAAAACTGCGTTTTTGGCGCATTTTCGTCGGCGCTGAAAAATCAATGAACAAAGATCACTCAAAGCGCCGACTCATAACTTTAAGGTTTTATTATTTTTTGCTTTTCAGTTTTTTCGGCGGTTAAATTTTTTGTTAAAAAGTTTTTTTAATACTTCACGCACAAAAAAAAATGTACAGGGGCGGACTTAATGCCATAAGGCATTTTCTACCAGTCGACTTTTGAGTGATGCAGAAACATACTGTGGTAGGTGCGATAAATTTGATGAATGAATATTTTAAAATATTAGGTCTTTACCTATGAAATTGCCGTTCTGCAGTACTGGCCATTTCAAATCAAAATAATTTTTGTTTGTCTAAGAATTCTAATTTCAAATTAATTTTATTTTAAAAACATGGAATTCTTTTTCCAAAGTAGTCATTTGTTTATTGATTAGTGTTACATTTTCATCGCATTTCAATCTTTTTCGTCATCGTGGATACGTTAAAAATTCGAGTAATTATGGAATATGAGTACCGTCGTGGCAGCAACGCGGCACAAGCGGCACGCAACATCAACGACGTTTACGGAGCTAACACTACAAACCAACGCACCACCTGTTATTGGTTTGCTCGCTTCCGTTCTGGAAATTTCGACCTGAAAAATGAACCTCGCTGTCGTCTGAAGACTTTGGTCGACAATGACGAATTAAAGGCGATTGTGGAAGCTGATGATACACAATCTACGGCTGAATTAGCAGCAGCTTTCGACGTTAGCGTCAAAACAATATTGGTCCATTTGCGTCAAATTGGCAAGGTAAAAAAGCTTGACAAATGGGTGCCCCACGAACTCAATGATCGCCAGCGCGAAGTACGCGTCGAGACGTGCCTTGCACTGCTCAACAGACACACAAATGAAGGAATTTTGAACCGCATTATTACCTGCGATGAAAAATGGATTCTGTTTGATAACCGCAAGTGCTCAGCAAGTTGGTTGGATCCTGGTTCAGCACCTAAACAATGCCCTAAACGAAAACTTACCTCTAGAAAAGTGATGGTCACTGTTTGGTGGTCTAGCGACGGTGTGATTCATCACAGCTTCTTACAAAACGGGGTGAGCATTACTGCAGATGTGTACTGTGAAGAACTGAACTCAATGATGGAGAAGCTGGCACATCTCCAACCAGCATTGGTCAATCGCTCGTCTCCGCTGCTCCTGCACGACAACGCGCGACCTCATACTGCACAGCAGACGGTCTCCAAGTTGCAAGAACTGGGGTTGGTAGCTCTCCGTCATCCGCCCTACTCACCAGACCTTGCGCCTACAGACTGCTACTTTTTCCAGAATTTGGATAACTTCTTGGCGGGAAAAAAATTCAATACCCGAGAGGCAGTACAAAATGCCTTTGAAGAATTTGTTGCCTCCCGTCCAGCTGATTTTTTTAAGAAGGGCATCAATAAACTGCCACTGCGTTGGCAAAGATGCATTGATTACATGGGTGATTATTTCGATTAATACAAATAAAAATACATGAAAATTATTTTTTTTCATACAAAACGGCATTTTCGTAGGTAAAGACCTATTATTTGATTCATTTAAAGGATCTTCTAAATTAAAAACTTCCCAAGATTCAATTTTATATATTCATTCATTGATTTTTTGCACATATACTTACAACTCAATACAGCACAATGAAACACGCATATTATAAGCAAAGTTCTTGACTTGGCTTACGCTTCAAGTGCCAAACACGTAGTTAAGTTACGATGTGATAACCTTGCGACGACACTTGATAACTTGATTGCAGCGTCAGCTAATTGTTATTTACCAATATTCTTTGTAAAACTATAATGGTTAGGCAAATAGCTTACACAAGCTGCTGTACAAGTGGGCAAAGGGACAGTGTCGTAACAAATTCTTTATGCTAAAGAATTGTTTAGAGATAATATGTAATGAGCGGTACTTATTACTAACACTTGAGCATTATTTTGAAATCTGTCATCAATTGTCTAGCCTTTTCCCAACTATGTTGGGGTTGGCTCTCTGTCTAACCGGATGTAGCTGAGTATCAGTATTTTACATGGAGCCACTGCTCATTTGACCTTCACAACCCAGTTACTTGGTACCTAATACGAAATCCCTTGGTAAGACTGGCTGTCAGACTTTTGGGCTTCTGACAACCCATAATGACTGTCTAAGATCTACGAAAGATAGCCGGGACCAACGGTTTAACGTTTTTTCCGAGGCACGGAAGGGTCTTGGTACCTAAAGATGGTCATCCATCCATAGCCCAACCGCGGCAAGCGTAGCTTAACCTGAACAATCAACCCGTGGCTGTTATTACATAGCCACAAGCCCAGAAACCTGTCAAGTATTTAGTAAAAAACATTTAATGGTGTTTTGAATGAATTTCGACGAAACCAAAAGACTGTTTATCAAATCCATGTGATTAGTAGTACTTGTTGATCTATAGTTTCTGTTTACCACCTTGAGAAAAGGGTGCCCGTTTATGTACGATAGACGTGCCCAGTGCGATCTCACTCAACTCATTTTCACTGTAGCTTTATTATGGTCTACGTCCTGATTGTACGAACAACAAGCTACGATCATCATTCAGTTTTCGTACAATTGTATGATAATTAGGACAATTCAACACGTTTGGAAAACAGTAAAATTACCACAAACGACTTAGAAGAGAAATGTTTGTTGAATATTCTCCTATTTCCATCGTTCCGCTTCTTCGATCAAAAATGTGCTATTATTGATCGAAGTTCCGCTTTTAATTAACCACTATTTAGCATAAGAAAATGTACGTGGCTCAAGAGAACACGCGATCACCTCCTTTCAGCTTTTAAATGGGCATTGTGTTCGAAAGGTCGCAGATCATTATCAGTAGCCAGTTAACATTTCCTATTAGGCAAAACAGGCTGTTGGTGGAACAAAGATGTATCAGCTAAGCTATGTACTATGGGAGATTCATAGACGAATTGAGGGTACAGATTGACTTTAAGGTTATCTTATCATACCTACATGATTGGTACTAACATCTGGTTTACTTCTCAACTTTTATATCGATTGATTGGTTTGTTAGTCAAGTTGTCGCAAGTGCTACTGCTCTGCCAGGGTCGCGAGATCTGTTCTAAAGAGTTACCGTGGCCCTGGCACATGGGCAACTGAAGGAACACGGGTGGGTTTTAGTCAGTAAAAGTCTGACACGCCCTCCCGCTCCACCCAGAGCGGGAGACGTCATTTGATGTTTTCCAAACTACGAAAAAAAAAGTGCTACTGCTGAGCATAACATCCTGGTTTCGAATTGCAGGTCGGCTATATTGTCTTTGGGATTTTTACAGTAGTACTCTGGAATCTGGATTTGTGCCCGGTAGATAGAAAATGGGGCTGCTCCCTTTATATGGGATTTAATAGTAACTGGCGAAATGTGGGTGTACCATAGGTACGCATCTACCTAATTCTTCAGGGAAACGTGGCATTTTATAAGGTTGTTTTAGATCTCTACCATGTGTGGAAGTTATGGTCTACGAACCTTACTGAAAACCTGGCCAATCCGAAGCATATTGGCCTGTTCAGGTTAACAGTTAACCACTCCATATAATATCACTCCATGTAAGTAGTATTTGGTGAAGCTTAAAGATTATCGTTTTACGAGGACCTATTATTGCACTAGTCATTCTTGTGCATGTCTGCAGTTAATGACTACGGTAATTTGTACTTGCAGCGTAATTATAGTGTTATCGTCGTGTCCTCGGCAAACTATAAAGGGTATCTACATACTACAAACACAATGTACTGCCTTAATGTTGGATGCTCGTCCTTGCGAATAAAATATTTACCGGCAGAACTAACTGGCAGTTAATTTTGTTGTGGTTCACCTTTGATCTGCAGTTTGTAGGTTTAAACGTTTTATAATGGAACAAAATTTAATAGGCTCGACAAAATGTACTAAGTGTTCTGGTTTCATACTAATCTGATTTATTACTTCAAGTAATTATTTGTGGTTGTAATGGCCATCGTATCACCGATTGTTATAATTGATTTAATTTCTATGTATATTATTTTTTGTTTTGGGAATGTTTGAACGTTGTTGAGGCTAAATTTGTAGACCATTTCTATTTTATTAAGTACCTGGTACTTGTTGATAGAATTACACCGTCCTCCTTTACCTACATTACATTCACACTTGTAATTTGAAAACGTTGTTTCAAAGTGTTACCGTGGAGGTTCTTGCCGGCTATTCTGTATAACAAACGACCAATTGGAACCATGCATCTAGCTTGTTCGAACGTTCCTTAAGTGCTCATGTAGTTTTAAGTGAAATAAAACATTTTGATACAAACTTTTACAGATTTTCGATAGGTTTGACGTTAGATTCAGATGTTCTGTGTAAAACCAAACAGTAAGTTAAATATACGCTGGCAGCAAAACGCTAAGATGAACAAGCAAAAACAAAAATCTAAGCTTTTAATTAGAAAAAAATATGTTGACTAGAACAGTTCAAGTTAAAAGTTAGATCGTATTAAGACGTCGGTTATAGAAGCAGCGATTACGTAACAGATTATAATAGTGATTCTAATTATGTTATTATTTATGGCTTTAATCCAAACCGCCGTAGGTGAGTGCTATGTACGTGAATTAGTCTGTCAGTGTACGTGACCGCAGGCTCAGCACGCATGCGTGACTTTTGGCACGCTCGGAAGATCGGCGTGCACGCATGGCCCTTTGATCGGCACAATATGACGGCACATCCTCAAAATATTTCGTAACAAAATGGCAGTTATATACTGTGTCATACTTTGACTATTTCGTTTGGAATGTTTAAGGATATATTGCATAAAATATGAAATCTATCGCATGATATAAGTCACGTATGATCTGGATATCGCAAACGTAGAATTTGAGGATATATTGACAAACTTTGATGACTGTTAATTCACCTTCATTATGGGAATCCTATTAAAGGAAATCGCCATGTGAATCGTAATGATTAGACACCGATAGACAATTAAACGAGTTTTTTATAAATAGCTGTTGGGCCACCCACTGCTGGGCAATGGCTGGGCAAAAGGCAAAGCCCTTCCAGGTACTACGGCGCGGTCTTGCTAATTTCCACTTCCACATAGTCAAGACAGAATACTCCTATGTTCGCAATTTGAATATTCATAATGTCATCTAACTTAGACTTTACTTAGCCTTTGAAAGGTGTTTACTAAGTAAACAGTGACCGTCACATACCAAGTGTGTGATTGATTCGTGAAACGTAATGAACTTATATTTACAAAAGTCAAAGTCAATAGCTATATTTTTTTGTTTTACCCAAGTATCTTTTTTGAGTATACTTTACACAAGTACATATTAAAATTGGCAGAATCGCCCACTTAAAATATAGTATGCAAAATTTGTGAATAACGTAACAAATATGTTTGAATGTTCATAGAGAAAGGAATCTTGTTTCTTTTTTGCAGTGACTAAATATTACCATGAGGAAGTGGAGAACTTTGATTTATTTTGCGGTTTTAAACCATTTTTTACTTGGCTAATGATTTTTATGATATGACAGTAATAGTGTGTGCTTTGTAAGTCTGCTTAAAACCACAAACAAACATGGTTTCTGTGGTTCTTTAGGAACGTATCCTAATATTCTTCAAATGAGTTGTGGCGATGGTTGCTTATTCTCTCTACAATGTATCTCACAGTTACTAAAATAAAAGCTTTTTCTTTATTTAACAACCTACCATGTAATTCGTTTGTTATTCATGTTCAAAATTATACCCTTGGTGATCACAATGTTATTATTGTTGTCTGTCTTGTGTACACAGTGAGAGTGAACATGATAACAACAGACGATCACTAGTTTAACTTGACCCTTTATGGGGGCGTCACTTACAAAGCAACAATGTAAAATTCTGAACATGAAATAAGTTATTTTCTTTTACGGCTGCCAAGTTACAGTGGCCAGTCTGTTGATGTTATTCGTATATAATGTCTGTTAAAAGTAGATCAATCAACGGTTGTTGGTACGTGAGTGGGGCCGGTTGCTGTGGTTACATAACCCGACGTGTGGCCACTGGCCAGAGCCAAGTGCTCGGAACTTGACCTTGACTTGTTCCACAAACAATTTACTGCCCATCAGTACGATCGACATAGTTATGTTAAATAGGCTTTTTACACTGTTGTGTCTTTAGAAGGCTATTTAGTTTTATTCCCGGTTTGAGTGCATACTTCATGCATGTAGTAGATTCTAACGCTATTGTATGATTCATGTGATGAATAAATAATTAGTGATATCTGAGGACAGACAGAGATTCAGAACGATTGAGTGTAGGATTAGGTGTGTGATAGGTATATGATTGCTGGAGCAATGTAAGATTACTGGTGGATAAAACATGGAGAATGAGCGAACGGCATAGTGGAAAAACTTTGCTCGCTTATAATGAAAAATTATTGAAATTGTACTGGCAATAAAGTTTACCTTAAATCAAAGTGCGTTTATCTTCGAATCCCAAACTATTCCACTTGGTGGTTTAGCGAGGGTTTTTTCTAATACATATATACAATAGATATACCACAATTTAAGGTTTAAAGAGAAAAGATGCAGTGGAACCGAGGTAAGTCTTGTCAATTCGTTTAATATGGCTCAGAGAATAGGAATTTTCAAACTAAAGAGTTCAGTGGATTGCAGAATCGATCTGCAAACAAATGCAAAAATGGCTTCGTCATGTTTTGGAGAGCCAGGCCTACTAATATGTAAAAGCTGTTAATTTGAATATCAAATAAGAAGTGCAAGAGGTTGAACGCTTTGCATTTTCGGAGTTAAAGAATTGAAATCGGCGTTTCTCGAATAAATTAGATCGTGATGCCAATGTTTGACAACCTTGGTGACGACGCCGCGACGTTGCCTATACCTCTAGAATCTGGGGTTAATTTACCTCTTGTCTACATCTAGACACGCGGCAGCGTGCCAAGCCAAGTTCAAGTAACAGAACTGGCGGGCAGCACCGTGTGTAATATTACACGAACCATTTGGAGCCACTTTTGACCCCCTCATAACTCAAAACCTATTTCACATAAACATATCAAATTTGGCTCATATAGTGAAACTTGCAAGATACATATGTGATCCAAATTTCATAAACATATCTCAAACGGTTATTTAGATATTAACGTCCAAAAATCGTCATTTTTATCACTGACTGACCTATAGATCAAAACTCTAACCCAGTTCCAGATGACCTAGAAAGTTCAAATTTGGCAAGCAGATAGGTAATTAGGTGAATACAAAGGAATAAATCACAAACTGGTAAATTTTTATCATTTTACTATAATTTTTCACTTAACTGATTCTATTAGGAACACTTATAACAAAAACCATTTGGTATTAATTTTGTTATAAATTTGCTATAAATAAGTACCTACTAATACTTCATGTACAAAAAGTAATGATATCCCATCAAAAACATAAATGTGAAATGAGAGCCAAGTTCAATATTATGACATATACCTTGGTTCTTGACTTCAACGACAAAAGAAGTGGGATCTAAATGGGTGCCAAGTTTAATGGTCAGTCCTGACTTGGCTAGTTTTCATATACGAATTATATTATAGCCTTCGCAAGTTTTAAACCTGTTACTTGGCGCTTCTTATTTTATTATTCCGAAAATTTGGCTTGCTGGTAGAAACTAGCCATTGAACATAATAATTCGTATATGAGAACTAGCCAAGTCAGGACTGACCATTAAACTTGGCACCCATTTAGATCTCACTTCTTTTGTCGTTGAAGTCAAGAACCAAGGTATATGTCATAATATTGAACTTGGCTCTCATTTCACATTTATGTTTTTGATGGGTTTTAAGTATAACAGAGTAGGCGGGTTCTGTTCGCAATGAGACTATTTACTTCTCAATCTGTGTGTTTTCGTTAGTTAGCAATTTGCGTAAACGTGACGTAGTTACGACTTAATAGTTAGTTGCAACGTCTGGTGGCCTCCACCGCCATCTTATGTGCGATGCATTATATTTCACACGTACATAGTTAAAAACAAATTCAACAATAATTTATTTTACATGCTGATACTGAATAACAATCCGTTGTTTTTTTGTGGCTGTTGTAGATCAAAGATCAATGCAACATTATAAATTATCAGTCAAATTGTAAGTATGATCAAAACAATTTTCAAGGTGCTTGGGCGTTTAAGGCCTGGAGATAAATTATCCGAACAAGTATCAGGATAATTAATTTTCATTTATTATGTGCTGAGACATAAATAGATCATCTACCCGCTGCTGTGAGTAATTTTTCAAGTGACGGGTGCGAACACGAGTCGCGTGCATCGGACAACGCTATAACGTGTTTGCATTGAGTGCTCCGGTACAACCTTCTCAAATGACAGCGGCGTATAAAAACAACGGACAGCTGGTATTCGAGCCAAGGTCCTGTAATGAGATATGTTAGTAGATAGCCGTGTTAAGAGAATTAAGACAATTCCCCCGGCGAGCAGATAAAGCTTCGCTGGATTTAATAATTAATACTGTGCGGCGCAGGGTGTTATTAGCGAGATGCGTGAGCGCACACGCCGCGTGAACAGCATTGTGCCGATTGTGAACGAACGTCAGGCAGTTACTCATTACAATGAAAAGTAAAGGCCACAGCTTAATGCCGGGATTAATATCTTTTATTACTATATACTTTTATACTGCACCTCTTTGTTTTTTGTTACTAGAATACGTTGAATTAATGTTTAATTAACCTTTTAGTGGCAGGTATCCTAATGATTGATATCGCTATGAATTCGATATTAATAGAGTAATATTAATTCGAGGTTGATGTGAGTTGTAGATAGCTTTACCGGGCGTTGTCTGTTGATACGAGACAATAAGTGATTGCGACAGGCAGGCGGCCACGGTGCACTCAATTAACGTGGGAAATTATTATTTTTATCTCATCCGTTCATCGCAGGCAGTGAGCACTGAGGCAGCATGTCCAATGAAACTACGAGGAACAATGTATACTGACTAATTCCTTTGTTGTTATTTAATTTTATGTAGGAATTATACACTCTTGTTTTACAACCACGCTCCAATTATGTTTATTACGTTTAGGATATCAAATTGTTGAAGATTATTATTATTGTGCAAATGGCTGCCTCTTCCTAGACACGCGGCACGATTGTTTGACGGAAATTATGAGATTTCTGAGAAAACATGGAACGTACTGACAGCTGGCGTGAATTACCAACAACAGAATTAAAGTGTTTCTTAATGCATGTAAGCAAATTAAGTACTTATTTCTCCGTAGCATGTAGACTGTAGAGGAATGTGGTATTTACTAACCGACTCCATAGCAGATTGTCAATTCGGTTGTACTGAAAAAATAAAAATAAATGATTCTTACTTCAAAGCTCCATCATTTTAAAATTATATGTTTTTTTTTTTTGTAATTGAATAATTATAGAGTGGTCCCATTTGGTCAACTTCTGGGTGCTTACTCTCGAATATAATTCCAATAGATTGACATTGGAATTGTCAGTCAAACGTCAGGGATTGGCTGGACTCACTGAGTCTAGCCAATCCCTGACGTTTAACTCAACCAACTGACGTTTGACTAATGTCGATCTATTGGAATTATATTCGAGAGTAAGCACCCTGATATGTGGTTTTTGAGTTAACTTCAATAATGCCTACGTATTTTTTCCACTTTAGGTTGATGATTTTGTAATAACTTCCTGTCACTGTTATGTATTTAGCAAGTGGAGGTATCGGTACGAATTTTTGTAGGGTAGGTAGTGTGGGTACCATAGCTAAAGAGTGAACAATAAAAGATTATAAAAACAAACTGCTTCCAAAATAAAAATACAAATTATAAAAAAATCAAAGACACCAACTTCCGACATACCTACAAGTTCTTTCACTTTGTGTTCTTTTTTTAAACAAACTTTTAGAACGCATGTTTAAAATGTGATGGCTAGATTATTTTCCTCTTCCTACTTGGTCAAGATTCTGCGGTGTGGTGCTGCGTCATATGCGCCGAGGTCGCGGTGAGGTCGCGCGGTGCTGCACTAAACTATAAAGATTTGCATATTCCTACGATAACTGACCATTGTCTCAGAATGTTGTCTTACAAAGAACTTGTTCTTTTTTTCTTTATGACATAACGCTCGTAACTGTTATTTCATATTCTCACAATAAATGCATAACGAATAGTTTTACGAAGTAGTTTTTTTTATGTATCCGTTTGTAGTAAAATAAATGTTGGTTCTGGAGAGTAACTTATTTAAATGTTCGTGTGTTTTGGCAACATGTGGGATATCCCGTCATTAAGTTAATAACATAAAATTATATATATGCTCTTGTTATATGTTTTGCAAGTTACTTTGACGGTTGACCTGACCCAGATGTCTGTTTCGAGCGACCTAGGATAGTTACCTAGGATAGTTATCGGTAGCTGCGTCTTTTTCCACTGTCCGGCAGATAATGGAAAAATGGTATCCCTTTTTCCACTCAAAGCTTCTGATAATCAGCCTATAATGTAGGAAACATTATAGGTTGATTATACAAATCTGACCTTAGCTTCCAAAAACCGGCTTAAGGAAATGTGAACTTTTAGGGGCAGTTTTGTATAATCAACTTATAATATTTCCTAAGCTTGGTCACAGGCGTCCTCTCTTGGAAAGGGAGTCGGTCGACTGTCATCAACAACGCGGGCCCAGTGCGGACCGGTACGAGTAGATGTCACATGACTTCGATTATTTAACTTCTAGGACATAATTTTTGCATGATGTTTTCCATCACCGTTTTAAAAGTAATAGTGAGGATATTATTCATACAAACTAAAGCGCCTGTCTAGGTTTGAACTCACGACCTACAACTCGTAAGTCGGGGCTGTTATCACTGGGCCACCACTGATCAAGCTAATATCTGCCCTAATAAATAAACAATAAAGAACACAATCAGTTAATCTAGTATGCCTGATTATGGCAACATTGGATCCCTATTTCCTATTTTCAAATTATGACATATTATCATCTCAAATCACATAATTCATTTCAACATGACTGTGAAGTAAATTCTTCGATGTAAAAATAAACTTTAGTATTTTTGCTATTAATTAGGAAGCTGTAGGTAAGTGTAAGCAATTAACAAACATTGCATAAGATTAGCGTCAGAACATTATAATTCTAAATAATACAACTTACGTTTATGAATGATTTAGGCAAACAGACATTAAATAATATTAATAAATATAGGGGAAGTACGTCCAAAATGACATACGGTTTTGTTTTTTAATCATATATTTTTAATTAACATAGTTACAATCACTGTTTAGGTTGAATAATCATCTTTGGTTTATAAGTTTTAACCTACGTAAACTCATAATTGAATAGGACCCATATAAAAAATATAATTTAAATTAATCGAAGCCTCTAAGAAAATTCATTTTGTCCATATAGTACGGACAAAATGACATACATAATGAAAACGAAAATTATGAATTACATATTTCACAAAATATTAAATATGAGCCCAAAGAGAACAATTGTTGCACCGTAGCCACCACTCGTTGGGCTTGGAACGGGAAAAGAGGTCGTTACAATAAACGCATGCGCAGTCATCATCATCACCGTTCGACACAGCTGGAAATATTCTACATTCGAGTCCTCAGCGTAATGAGTCTTCTGTACTTGGGTTCACCTCTTTTCTGACTTCTTTTAAGGATCGTTATCGTAGTTCGATTCAACATTGAAAACCTCATCATTGAATAAAGGTATGTCGTTTTGCCCCGAATGTAAGTATGTCGTTTTGCCCCACAGGTTATCTAAACACTAATTAAGTCATAATTACTATAAACACGAGATTTATAAATAAATACTTTTAAGTAATGCAGCATAATGCTACACTTTTTGAATTTACTACAAAAGATGTAATAGAAACCACGTGAAACTGATCAAAAACAAGACTAAATCAATAAAAATAAAAAACTTTTATGCGCACAAAACGCTTTCCTGCAAGTAACTTCGGCGTGACTAAGTGAATGGCGGTATAAACTTAACAGGTATTCCACCATGGCCGGCGTCACATAATGATATGCCAACTGCAGGATTATAGCCCGCCAATTTCGAAAAAAGCCCGGTGTGTCATTTTGTCCGTCTATGTCATTTTGGCCGTACTTCCCCTACTTGTACATATTAATCATATGCACAAGCATATAAAAACCGAGATAAAAGAATCTCAAGGCATCAAACTCGTCCGCATTGCTGTGAATGGGACAAGTGCCCCAAAAGGCTGGCAGCGTTGTATGGCAATGCTGATTCTCTGGAAAAAAATAGGCAAGCCCTTTGGTCACGTGAAGAGTCGACCAACCGCTTGGCTAGTCTTTAAAAATCAAGTCAATCGTAACCCATTTTTTTTTGCATGTGAAGTTATCATATGACTCGCTCTCCCGCTCCGCCCAGAGCGGGAGAGCGTGTCAGACTTTTACTGACTAAAACCCACCTGTGCTCCTTCAGTTGCCCATGTGCCAGGGTCACTCTTTCGAACAATCTCGCGACCCTGGCAGACTCGTACCCCATGGCCCTAGAGTGTCAACCCCAAACGGCTTCGGCACCTTAAGTATGTTTACTAAATGATCTGACTATATTGCAAGTAAATGGTACAATTTGTTTCATGTGTTGCCGGACGTAAATAATAGCACCATCCCAATTATTCCCGTGGGTGTCGTAAGAGGCGACTAAGGGACTTACTAGAGAATGGGCAGCAGCGGCAGCGTTCTCTTTGCATTTTACCATCATACTGCTATCGCCAACCCGCTTGTCTAGCGTAGCAATTATGGCAAAATCCCCAAATTGGGGGATGCCTATGTCCAGCCGTGGACGTCTTTCGGCTGAAATGATGTTGATTATCAAATGAATGGAGACAGTCGGAACCTATACATCTAAATGTAAGGATTAGGTACATGAATCTGGTAGAGTAAGTAGGTTAAGTATACTACGAACAATAGTGACAACGCGGCGGTGTCACTACCTGCAATGGTTTAGAGTGAGGCTCTGTAATATGATTTATCGTAAAGAGGAGGACCAGCAATTATTACGAAACGCAGCGGTGCACGATGGTAGACCAGTGGTATCGACCCTACTTAAGTTGTAGGCCCTGAATTCGAACCTTGGCAGGCACATTACTAAGTGTTTTTAATTTCATCTCTACTGCTCTCAAAACGGCCTAGGAAAACATCGTGAAGAAACTGGCATATCCTAGAACTAAAAAATTTGAAGACATGTGACATCCACCAATCCGCAGCCACGTGGTGGATTATGGCCCACTTCCTCTCATAGAGAGGAGGCCTGCATCCTATCAGTGGAAACAATTCAGGATAATTTTGGAGCTTAAAAAAACCCTGCTTAACACATAGGTACCTACTAATAAATTAACTATACATAATCATCGTGACAAGTCTTAACAAGGCTAGTCACTGAGCTATGTTCAAGTACAGTCACAGAAAAATAAAAAAATCAGTCAGAAAGAAATCAGTTATCAGAAACGTCGGATATAGTTGAAGTTTGAATGTTTCAGATGGTTTTTGAATAAAATCTCATTTAATTTATTATAATAGTAAACAAACGGTAGATTTATCGAATTAAATTTCATTCGTTAATATCCATTCGTTTCTTACTAAACTAACTAGATCTGACGACCCTAGTTACTTATCTCTTTTGGTGACCGTACAGAAACCTACACAATAGATGAGCCTCATTTTCTCAAATGACAAAGCAGTACATTATTAACGAAGACATCCATCACGCCGATAATTGAATTTAAACCATAAGACACTCGTCAAGACGTCTTCTAATTAAACTGGGTTCAATGCTTCTTGCTAACGATCAATTAGGCTCAGTTTGCTTTGCCTTTGCAATTAATAACGTTTTTTTTGGTCGTGAGATGATGTATTACGTCAATCACCATGCCAATTTTATTGCAAGGTCAAAAAAATCTACCTGTGTCTTCTCCGAAATAAATTGGACGTGATAAAACACTTAATTATGGCTTAGCTATTACTTTTATGAGTAAAAAAGTCAATAAAGTTTAGATATCAGACAAGAAAATGAGTCACGATTAAGATATTTTTGGAGATATTCCTGGAACTTAGTCATCTTGCGTATATAGTTTGTACGGAACTGTACAGAAGTGTGAATTTGACTCCAATTTGTCAGTAGTTTTTGTTTACTGTTTAACGTACCTACATTGTATATCTATTTGCGATTCAATCAAGAAATATATCCGTTGGCGGTGCCGTCAATTATATGACGGACTATATAAATATCATAAGGTTCCGGGATCAGGTTTTTTTGTAGAATATCGCCGGTAAGTATCGAAGATTTCGATTACGGTTATTGATTGTATATTTAGCTGTTTATTACTTTGTTTTTATGGAGCAACATCGATCGTAATACCTACCGATCATCAATTTTCTACATTTGATAGACTATGTTTTTTAATTTACTTGGCAATCTACGTTTAGATACATTTTAAGATAATGATGATATTACCTTTTTAAACCAGTTTTTTCAAAGTGTTTTTTAAAAGTAATGATCGCATTCTATGCTTATTATTTTTATAATACTTCAACAATTTCTTAAATATTAGCTTATCAGTGTCGAAATATGCGTAAAGGGAAGTTGGTTTCTTCATAACACAGTCCCGAAGTAAAGTTAAATTAACAGCAAAGCGTTAATTGAGATTTGATCACACGAAAACTCCTTGGAATTACCATGAAATCACTAAACATAAGTTGTCTTGAGTAATTAGATTTGACGCAATCGTAAGTACGTTGGTACTTTTTGATAGTTCTGTGAGAATTTTATGTAAAGTTGATGTTTTTAGTGCAATTCGAAGGGACACTCGAATTAGTAGGAAGACTTGTCGCAACATAACGAACAATGGTTGGGAATGGGCCGTGTTGTGAGCACGTAATAAGATGGCTTGTTACAGATAAATGTGTTATAATTAGGTACCGATCTAAATCGTGAAAGAGTGACAATTAGAGAACGTTTTAAGGATGTATAGAACTCAGAACAATCATGTTTGCTTATCAAATTTTTCAAAATAAACACACACACATAACACAACATAACATCACGCCTTGTTTTCCCGAAGGGTTGGGCAGAGGAGTACCTATAGTTCACCCACATTTCGCCTATTATGAAAAACAAAAGTTTTCGAATTATAAAAGATATTCATAAAATAAAGTTTGTTTTTGTTTTAAAGCACCTGTAAGTAGTAAATTTTTAGGTATTTGATAATAGTGCATCGCGGCAACAAATGAGGCTCACAGCGATGCGTTTGACGTTAGTCGAATCGATTGACTACCATAATAAAAGTAATTTTACTGGCCTGTTAGTCTAGTGGTTAGTGACCCTGACTGCAAAGACTGAGGTCGTGGGTTCGATTCCCACCCAGGACAAATGTTTGCGTGATGAGCACAATCATTTGTTCTGTGTCTGGGTGTAATTTATCTATAATATGTATGTATTTAGAAATATATAAGTATGTTTATCAGTTATCTGGTTGCCATAGTACAGGCTCTGCCTAGTTTGGGATCAGACAACGTTGTGTTGGTTGTCCTAAGATATTATTAGAAGATATTATAATTATGCAGTTTTTATGAAAAAAAAAAAATGCACGGCTCAGTGATTTAGTTCATTGAATTTCATTAATTATTATTACACAAAATATGATAACTAATATGGCTCAAAATTTAAAGCTGTGTCATTTTTACATCTGTTTTACGATTGTTTTAACTTTTTCTGACTTGTGATTTGTACCGAGGAAGGTGTCTTAGGTTTGTGCAGCGCCTTAATAGAACATTATCAGCAACTAAGTAAGCAAGAAGAGCCAAGTCATGAGTCTCCACTTATAATAATTAGCATACAAGTATGTCAGTTATAATATTCTGATTATGTAAAGATAATCACTTTATTATGCCAAGTAATAAGTTAACGTAAGTATGACGAATACTTGTGTAATATTAATTAAAATCTCAATTTGTTTTTTGCTTTAATTGAGGTTTAATATAAATTATAGGAGTTTCAGTTCATTATCGATTAGTTACAATACTTATTAGATTTATCTCACGAAGTAAAGCCGGAAGTCGTCGAAATCCTTCTAGCTGTGTATTTCCCCATTTAAACCGGAACTCAAATTCTCCACTAATTATCTATGTTTTTATTATATATTAAATTAAAGAATAATATTAAATATGGGATTAGAGTACCTACTATTTAAAGTACGACTTAAAAAAGTGTAGAACGATGTGCTAATCTAATCTGCCAAAACCAGTTCAAAATTATAGGATTTGCTAAAAAAAAACCATGACCTTATAGTTTTGGTTAATCCACTTTCATTAAACCCAAAAAAAGTCTTTACGTCAGTTTTGCGTGGGTTGTGACAAAATCGTTCGACTTGTTCAGAATGTTGAGATAATTGTTCATGTTGGCAATTTGTGTAAATTGTTGATCAGTGGGAGCGGTCGAATGCCTGTCCAGTGTAGCCCATTGCCCAGCCCGCTTGTAATAATAGGTCGGTTTAGAAACAATCCGGAATTACTGTGCACTTTCATGTTTTGCAAACAGACCAGTTTTATTACACCGATAAATTGTTGAAGACTGAGCAATAATCTTATCATAGCTATCATACAACCAATAACTTCAATTCTGACATTCAAATTGTTTCTCCCAATACATTATTTTGATGCAGGTGTTAAGATGCGAGGAGGAAAATTATCAAAACTGATAAATATTCAATCGATTAACGACTATATTTATTAACGAAATTGTGTTTGTCTGAATTACTAATTTAGGAAGACAATTAAAAATTTTGGAGTGGGTATAACAAACAAGGGTCATTGCTCGAAAATTACATTGAAGATTATGAATTGTATAAATGAGACAACGTTTCTAAGCAAATGGTATCGTTGAATTTATCAATGAAAATAATTATTTAGCAAGTTCAGAAGCACATATAAAGCAACTGCTGTCCTGTGGATCTCCAAAATTAATGTCATTTATTTAAACTAGGCTGAGAGTTAGCCCCTTTTTGACCGTCAAAATTACATAAGACAGTCCCCCAAAACGCTCTTCACCATTTCGTAGTGCTTTAGCAGTTTAACCTAAGAAGTAGCGCAACAAACTCACCAGCAGCCCAACTGTCTGTTAAGTTAGAAGAACCATAGGAAAATAAAGTGTGTTTGCAATTATTATTCCTAAAGAAGCTTGTTGTAAAGAAAAACTAAGTTTGTATTAATAAAACGCAGGCACATTAAAGGTCAGCTAGGGTTGCGGATTTGTTTGAAAGAGTTACCTGCCCTGGCTTATGTAACTGTAGGAACATGGGTGGATTTAAGTCAGTAAAAGTCTGACAGTCATTCGATAATTTCCCAACAAAAAAAAAGCGCATTAAAAGAAACATTTAAAAAAAAAATAAACACTGCAATTAGGACTTCTTACAACGCTAGCATGCAGATCAAATCGAATCAAAATATTTTTATTTCACATAAACCTACATGTGCACTTATGAAACGTCAAAAGCTAGGTGCAGAAGATATATGTATATAAGGTGTATCTATTCATACACGAAATATTTTAAGAGATACACCTGTAGGTGGTAAAGAAGCTATAGCAACGAAAAAAAAATTTTTCTAAGGGTTTTTTTTTCAATTTAATATTTATAAATTATTTGACGCACATATGAAATACTGGCTCTTTCTTATTTTTTACGGCCCGAGACACCGCGGCCAGGCTCGTGCCGTCCGGTCATCGCCCTCGCAGCGTCAGGCGGGCCATTCATAGAATTTGGAGTAAAAGTTTTATGCAAAACGTCTCAAGTAGTTTTAAAATTATAATAATTACGAAAATTCAAAAACGCTTAGATAAAAATTTTCTTTTTGCTTCTATAGCTTCTTTACCACCTACAGGTGTACGCCTTAAAATATTTCGTGTATGAATAGATACACCTTATGTATGTAATTTAAAAATATAATCGTTTAGTAAATCTTAAGTAATTGTGCCAACTTAATTATTAACCTTAATACTGCAAAGTTGCCGAATTAAATGACGCGTATTCAGTAATTTTGTAAACTAGGTTTTGAATAGACGTTTTTAAAGATACATATCTACGGGCAAAATGCTAACAATTAAGGCAATTAAGCATTTGCCAAACATTTTGCAAACCATATGATATTAACATCACGCTTGTATTCCCCAAAGGGTAGGTAGATTAGTAGGTAATTAACTTCTATATAATAAGGAGCAAGCCTATTGCAATTAACCAGGCACAAATCTAGACTAATTTCTAGTACAAAGAATAACCTGATGACACTTTTGAGCGTTTTCAGTTACAAATTTTAGGCCACATCTAAATTAATACCTTGAATGAAAGAACGTTATGCATTTCAAAAACATCTAATTCCAAATTGTTTATCTATACTAATATTATAAAGCTGAAGAGTTTG
Source organism: Aporophyla lueneburgensis (assembly GCA_932294355.1). Taxonomy (NCBI): domain Eukaryota; kingdom Metazoa; phylum Arthropoda; class Insecta; order Lepidoptera; family Noctuidae; genus Aporophyla; species Aporophyla lueneburgensis. The sequence continues at coordinate 11,974,073 of OW028744.1, forward strand.
TTTCTTTGTTTGGTTGAACGCGCTAATCCTAAGATTACTACTACGAACTAGGAGTTCGAATTGAAAAAATCTTTTTGTGTTGGGTAGCCTATTTATTGAGAAAGGCTATATAACATTACGCTACAAAATCAAAAAAATCAAAAGTCATTTATTCAAACTAGGCTGAGAGTCAGCACTTTTTGAACGTCAAAGTTACACAAGACAGTCCCCCCAAAACGCCCGCCCTTCGACACTTCCTAGTGCTTTAGCCGGGAAGAAGAAGTGGCGGAACAAACTATTAATTAATATTATAAAACAAAACATACATTATTCACCATATGTCAGCTAGCACACGCCAATATACCACCAACAAAACATTGAAAACTAAACTCAAGCTGAAATAAATAATAAAACAAAATCGTAAACAGAACTTAAAACGTAAATAAAGCCTCCAGGCATAAAAGGAGTGCCCGCTTACATATTCAACGATGCAAAATGATACATATACATACATTGATACATACAGCTAAGTGGAAGTTACAATAGTTAAACTAGGACCTCCGGAGTAAAATAAAATAACAGTTAATACAAGTAACAATAACAAAAACCATGGTCAGCAAGACGACCAATACAATCAAAAAAAGCGGAGCAGCAACGAAAAATGAACGAAAACTGGCAGGCAATTCAATGCGACGGCAAGGGTCAGGGGAACAAAAATGGACGCGGACGAAGTCACGGGCAGAAGCTATATCACATAAGCCCATGTATATGGGTACTTATAAAACGTCAAAAGCGAAGTGCACGGTTCCAATTGTTTGTTTCTTATGGAGAACTAATATCAACGCTCGTGTCTGTCTCGACACTTAAAAGCCCAACAGCGGGCTTTTATTGAGGTATTCATATAGGTAAGTCTCGCCGTGTAAGATTTGGGAAATGGAAGACACAGGATCCTATCCTATGCTCAATAGGTGCGTTTGCAACTATTATACCAGCGAGACAACTTTAGAATGAAGGCGTCAAAAGTGTTAATTAAATATGGTGTCACACGTAAACATTAACATGAATTACATGCATGTTTCCTCATGGGACATGATTAATCACACGTAGAATAATCTTAAGGCTGGTCATTACGAAATGCAAATAGTTGATTATAGTTACATAATTTATGAAAATATTGTACATTGTGATTGATTGTCATGCGTATCTATAGAATTCTGAGTAGGTTGCAAAAACTGTTATTGTCATCAATATTGTAGTCTCATTGACTAGTTATGAAATATACATAAGTAGCTAGTTTTGTGTCTTCCGGTATATTCTTAGGATGGGCCGCATTTAGATTGTCAGTCCCGGATTTCCACCTAAGCTTACAAGGCCCCTACCTAGGGGCCCCAGTCACTCAGCTACTCCGAGACTAGGTTGCTTGCTTCGACAGGTGCTTACATTTTTCGATATTTTCCTCATATCTTTCTTTTGCTTTTGTAACTCTATTCTTCTTCTATTTCTGTTTTAAACTGTCGAAAGAATTCTAACCCTTGCTAAATTTCCAAAATGGCTCTGGGATAGGGGTTCTCAAATGCCAAGTGCCTAGGGACCCTGGGTCTCTAAGTCCGGGCCTGTAGATTGTGATTATATTTCTAAAAAAAATGTCGTTGGCCTGAAATAGTGACGCATGTGGCAACTGTTCCACCCTCTGCCAAATGAAACATAATTTTGGCGTCACTGACGGCTGTGTCAGCTTACTGTGGGCGTGTCATAGTCATTGTATTCAATATTTGAAATTCTGGAGAAATGGTGATGCTATGTCATTTCAGCTACAGCAAGAGCAAATAAATCGCACTGCCACCATACGAATGAACGATTAGGAATATATTTCTTTAATAATGTTATTTACAAATAACAATCGGTTTCCAAAAAACACTACAAAGTGAGAAATCATTTTGGAAGTCGGTTTTGTATTTTCGTTTTTTTTTTAAACTTAATCTTTATACTTTTATTTTTTTTGCTGTGGTACCCTTCGCAAATATTCGTGTACCTTCACTTCCTAAGTAAATAAGGAAGTAGGACTGATAGGAAGTTATTATAACATCATCCATTTATAATAAGTGGAAATAATACGTATTATTGAAGCTAACTTAAAAACCCACCAAACATGAGTTGTATACCCTTTAAAAAAATAAGAGTTTTTTTTTTTGAAAATGGGTTGACGAATGAGGACGTACTGAGGTAACAAACAAAAAAAAGGCGGATATGAAAACAGTACAATTCTGTACCGGGAGTAAATAACAAACAAAACTAAAATTGCTTAAGTGAGTATGTGACTACATAAGTGGAACAACCTTATACATTTAGTACTATGTACAAAAGAAAAGTGAAAAAGAAAAGTGCATCACAGAGTATACTCTGTATGCAATTATGCATTGATTCTATATTACTAGAAACACACATAAAACTGTCTTGTATGGCCATTGTGCGGCTTGTTGAATGATTCAACGAGTGTTCTTCGCTATATCAACTAAGCATATACGAAGTATGTGATCCCGATGAAACGCAAACAATTACAATACGAATATTTCCGCACATTATTGGCAATAAAGGTACCAGTATTGCGAACAACAATGATTTATGTTTACATCGGGAAGTATTGAAATAACTGTAGTTTACTTTCAAGCATAGACGTTATTAAACTAAAAATTTCGATACTACAAATGATAATCATCACCTGCTTTATGTTGGTTTCTAGTCTAACCGAATGCAACTGAATATCAATATTTTACATAGAGCGGCTGACTGGTTAATACGACACCCCTTGGTGCGACTGGTTGTCAGACTTTCGGGCTTCTGTCGACCGGTAATGACTGTCAAAGATTCACGACAGCCAGGACCAACGCCTTAACGTGCTTTCCGTGGCACGGAAGTGTCTTGATATGTAAAGATGGTTACTCATCTACGGACTGATCAACCTGTGCGGCTGTTTTTACTTTGCCCCTTCAAACATACAAAATTACAAATGTTAATATCAGAGAAAAATAGTAACTCATCGTGCAACTCATGACTGTTTTATCAACCGACGAAAAAAAACGGAGGAGGTTATCAATTCGACGCGTATATTTTTTTTTTTTTTTTTTATGTATGACCACGCATAACTTTTTACATAGTGGTCCGATTGTGACAATTCTTCTTCTATTGGAAAGGGTATACTCCCAAGGTGGTCCCATATAAATTTGGAAAACAAAATCGAACCCTAAGGGTTGGAAAACAGGGGATGATTGATTGTTCACTCACTGATTGAAACGTATGAACACGCATAACTTTGTACAGAGTAGACCGATTTTGATAATTCTTTTATTGTTGGATAGGGTATACCTTGCCAAGTATTATTAGTACATCAAAGCCACAAAAATCATAAAATAAAAACTTTTTACAAAAAATTTAACCGCCGAAAAACTGAAAAGCATAAAATAACAAACCTTAAAATTTTGAGTCGGCGCTGAGAAATCAATGAACAAGGATCACTCAAAGCGCCGACTCATAATTTTAAGGTTTGTTATTTTATGCTTTTCAGTTTTTCGGCAGTTAAATTTTTTGTTTAAAAGTTTTTTTTAAATAAGTAATACTTTAGCAGAACCTTTAAACATGCAATTGAACGTTAAAACACAAAATACATTAACTATACCAGTCTCATCACAGAAAGTAAAGTTAGATCTAAACAAAGATGCAGCTATCACTCAAAACGATAGCACATCTTGCTTTATAATTTATAATTACCCACTCACCTAATACAACTGCACTTGTGAACACAATTAACACCTCCTAATATGGCACAAGGAGCGTTGGCACAAAACATCACAATATACACTTTTTGTATACTAGTCGTGTCACTAAACGGACGGGGGTGCACTGGGGAACTACGTCACTAGGGGTCGTGAGATCGCGTCGTGTGAAGTTGCGTCGGACAACTTGTCACTAATATCGGTCGTGTTGTATCGTTAAAGGCTCGCGCCGGACTGAGCGGTTTATTATTATATCGCGGCAAGGAGCGCGGCTGTATTCAAGGTTCTGGCCGCGGCCGGCGCACGCAGCACGTAGCCACGCTAATCTGCCGTCGCCTTTGTCGCTCACGACTCGCTCGTTCGCGTCTCGTTACGTTCACGTATCGCGACGGAATCTTCACGTTGTACTATTTTGGAAAACGACTGTTTCGAGACGTGCCAGATCAAAATTGGTCGTTGATCTTTCCAACCTATGTGGGATGAAGGAAACTGAAAAACTGTTCTGATCGGTTGTCGCGATATGTTGGTATTCACATGTTAGAGCTGCTGAATTGTACTTTGATTTTCAAAGTTTTGCAGCTCCTAAATCTCCAAGTTGTAATGATCTTATAACATCTAATTTCATGAATCACAAACGATACTGTTTAATGAAATTAATGAAATCCTGTCATTGAACAGGGGTTATACATTATAACACGGGTGTGTGCGTTAATTTTCCGAAGGGTAGGTTAAAGTCCCCGTTGCAGACGCTCCTTATAAAATACTGGTAGACTGCTGTATCCTGTTAGACTGGAAGCCCACTCAATATACAGTTGCGAGGCAAGGCAGATTGATTGACTGGTTTGACGAGCCTATTGCAATTAACCATGCTCAAATTCTATACTCCGGACTGCTGCTAAGAAATTCCTAATGGAAAACCCAATAATACTATCCGTCCTGAGAAACAAACTAAACGAGCACATGCTCAGCAATCATGCTTATTGCCACTACACACCCACACACACACATTTATTACATCACCGAGGCAGTAACATACCTGTACATAAACCCTAACTCTCACACGATTAAATAGTTTAGTATCAAATTTACAACCTTATTAACTATATTTATTTTTTTGTTAATTCGAAGTATAAATATAGAGACCACATATCGAAATTGGATAATATTTTAACACATCATTGATGCGTTTTAAACTGATAACAAAATAAATGTAACTGAATGTTTCGTGACACTATTGTAAACGATGTACAGTGTCTTCTTATTTAAACTATTTGTACATTTACACGTAAATAGTTCTACAATTAGTTATTTTACGTACTAGACGACTAACATTGATTTAGAAATCTATAGCTATAAACTCAGAGGTTTTAAAACAAGTTTTTCTTAAAATTGTGGTGAAATAGTTCCAATGATAATACTATTTCACAATGATTTTAAGGAACACGAACTACCTAAACTACAGGTTTTTCTACAATAAATCTTTTATAACGAGTTTTTATACACATTCTGATATCCTTTCCCAAAAATTCCATTCATAGCTAAGCATTTTAATTCTATCCCGTTTTCGTAGCATCTCGTAGCCCGTAGCACGCAGCTGTAGAGGACCGTAGACAAATGCTACGAAAAAATAAGGGTAGCGACTACGCGGAAACAAAATGTCGCTAAAAGAAGTTTCTAAATATTACCGTGACTTTTGTGACATCGTGAGTACTCTTACAAAATTAGGAGGTTAATATTAAAATGACAAACAAACATATAACCCAATACAGATGTTAAATAGTATAATATTTGCTGTTGCTACGTTCCGACAATATTTTTTTCTAGATACATTAGATAATATATCATTATATTGATTTAGATGTTGAGATAATAAGCAGGTAGTAAACTTAAGATAGCTAGTATCGGAAATGAATTATAACTGGCCGGTTGACCTTTCTATTTGGCATATTCAATAGCGACTCGTAAAGAAGTAAATAAGAATCACTTCCTACTCGCACAAGGTTACTTTACATATTTCCTCTATGTATTAGTTTGTATTTATTAATAGAAGAACAAAATAAGTAGATGTGTTCACAGATAATGACGACAGCTATTAGTAAGAATAATTTGCCGTCTTAGGTTCCGTTTCTATACTAAAATCTAATCGTTTTACTTGCTAATGGAAATGTTAGCAACTAATGTTGACTTGGTATAGTTTTTCAGTATTAGTAAACTACGTTTTAGGATGCTTCTATCATTTGCTTTTGAGGATTCCTTAGTATAAATACATACATATCGTATTATCATTAGGTCGTGGCACGTAAAGCTTAGAATATAATTTACATTTAAGCAAAAGTTTACATATTTTTATGCATGCTATTATTAAAAAAAAAAAAAAATTGTATTGTATCTAACATTGAATATTTTCGAAATAAAAAAAAACTTAAAAGTATTTGTTTGCTATGAGGCTTGAGAAAGAGTCTGAAGCCGAAGATTTCGTATTTAGTTTTTTGTTCGTTTATCTGTTTTTCTAGAAATATGTTACGGACTGCCGCAAAAACGCCTAAGCAGATTTGGATTATATTTGGCACGCAGATCATTTTTAATCCTGATTAGTCCAGTCATTTGGTAGTTCTACCTGGAAAGTTTTCCGGGAGTTTTGAAATTTTTTGGTTTAATAGATTTCAACGTGCTCTTTTCGAATTTTTGCTTTGACACCTCGTATGTATCTATACTGCTCGCGCTGCCATGTTGAAAAAATGGCGCCCAAAATCAGTTTTTATTAGACAATAACTCCTTTCCAACTCATTTTACGATGAAAATAGTCGGGTAATAAAGTGCTAAATCGACAGGACATTTTTTCAATATGGCGGTGCAAGCGGCAAAGATACGAGGTGACAAAGTGAAAATTCGAAAAGAGCACGTCTATTAAATCACCAATTTTCAAAACTCCCGGAAAACTTTCCAGGTAAGCCCCTTTTTGAGCACCAAATGGCTGTACTATGATAGGGTATTTTCAACCGACGAAAAAAAAACGAAGGAGGTTAGCAATTCGACGCGTATATATATATTTTATGTATAACGACGCATAACTTTTTACTTAGTGGTCCGATTGTGATAATTATTCTTCTATTGGAAAGGTTACACTCCGAAGGTGGTCCCAAGAAAACAGGGGATGATTGATTGTTTACTCACTGATTGTGATGAATAACCACGCATAACTTTATACAGAGTAGTCCGATTTTGATAAAAAAAAAAATAGATAGGGTGTACCTTGCCAAGTATTATAAGTACATTAAAGCCAAAAAAATTATAAAATAAAAACTTTTTAACAAAAAATTAAACCGCCGAAAAAACTGAAAAGCAAAAAATAATAAACCTTAAAATTATGAGTCGGCGCTTTGAGTGATCTTTGTTCATTGATTTTTCAGCGCTGACTGATTTTTTTTATTTAATCCCAGTAGCACGTTTCCGTAGGATATTTTCCATACACGCGGGCGAAGATGCGGGTAAAATCTTGCTTATTTCTGAAATACAGGTTAGAGCCGCGCTGAGACTCCGTGAGTAGTCATTCCCGCTACTATCGTGTTGGCGTGCTAAAATGTGTTATTCCTATAAAGTTTGACTCGACACGAGATCAGAAGAAGGGGTCACCATTTCACAAATCAATTCAATCTAACTTGAAGTCAATAGGTTACAGGAGCAGGGTATTATTCAATAACAAAGTCCACAGCGGAATACCTTGTCTTTCCAAATATTAAATTACTCCTAGTACAATGAAGGATAAATGAGTATGTTGAAACAGTGATACATGTGTCGTTCGCCATGTCTTATAATGAAATTAGACGCGGTATTGTGATGGTAATATGAGAGATATTCTTTTGAAATTTATATTAACAAACATGCTGACTGCATGCATCGCGGGGCTCTTTGTTAGGTGCTCTTAGTTTTGCATAATACTCGAATGTTTGGCGGGTATGGTAGGTAATATAAATAAATTGGCAATGGAGGTAGGCAGGCATGTGTTTGAGTAAGGGTTATTCCGAGAACAAAGATCAAGGATTTTTTTAAAATATGTATCGCAGAAAGTACAGACGCCAGCACATGAAGCTACTACAATCTGTCAAATTTCTTTAATAGGTTTTTAACTTTAACGCTAAAGTATTAGGTTCAAGATTGATTGGGAAATCTTGACAGTTTCGGGTACCTTGATATCCTGGCGTCTGTACTTATCTAAAGTGACGTATTTCAAAAAGCGTTTATTTTGTTTGAAACAACTGCTATCTCTACTTCATGGTAGGACGGTTCGTTATCATCAAAATGTTTTTAATGACAGTTATTGCATTGCACATGATCTTCGTCGTCAATATGCACAGTGAATTTCTTTGCTGTCTGTACGTCGCGTTCCCAAAATTTGTTTATATAATGCTCGTACATACTAATAGTATTTCGTTCTGTGTCGCATCCACCATATCTAATTTAATTTAGCGTCCCAGTTTCGGTGTGAATTGTTACGCGTTCTCCTAATGGTACCCTACTTGAGCCTGACTGTTAAGAATGGTTTCATAATTTTCTTTACGCTAGTGTCTTCATTGTCATATTATTAGCTACTTACTACACGTACCGTCGATCGGTGGCAAATGGGTGACCATATTTACATACCAAGACTGACAAGACTTTCCGCGCCTCGGAAAGCACGTTATGCCGTTGGTCCCGGCTGTAGTTTGCAGATCTTTGACAGTCATTACGGGACGTCAGAAGTCCGAAAGTCTGACCACCAGTCTTACCAAGGGGTATCATATTACCCAGTTACTGGGCGGTGGAGGTCAGACAGGCAGTCGCTTCATGTAAAATACTGATACTCAGCTGCATCCAGCAAGATTGGAAGCCGATCCCAAAATACTTGGGATCCTGCCAGGGTCGCGAGATATGTTCGAAAGAGTTACCATGGCCCTGGCACAGGCAACTGAAGGAACACGGGTGGGTTTTAGTCAGTAAGTCTGACACGCCCTTCCGGTCCACCCAGAGCGGGAGACGTAACTTGTTGATGATTTCACACCCACAAAAAAATAAACATATGTACTTGGGATAAGGCTAGGCAGATTATGACACAAACTATGGAGAGTCATTCCATATTTGAATGGTCGCAAGACTTACGGAACTAGGAATGTAGAACAACTCTTGCCCGCAAGTAACTTGAAAAACAGTTTCAATTGAAACTCAAAATAATTTATTTCCAAACACTTAAATTGTAGTTGAGGTTCAAATTGAAAAGTAACGTTACTTATCCGGAAAGCTGGTTGTATAATAATAATGTATTGACGTAAAATATCATAAATCATTCAAACCGCAAATACTAGAGCGGTCGGCTCGCATATTTTAATCGAAATGTCAAAGTTACGAAATATATTTCAACCGTGATACCGTTAGATGCTGATGTTGCTTTTGGTCTTCGAGTCCAATCTCCAGGCCGGTTTAGCTCACATGTGTGTCATTGCGTCGCGTCAAACATACTTCCAAGAATGTCAAAGTGTCGAAGTTTTGTTCCCTATTATCGGAATCTGGAACGGCAATCCCGATTCTGATAATAGGTGACGAAGACTGAATGTGATGGTCGATCATTGTCAATAGTAAATTAACTGAATTTATTGGAATTCTGTTAATAGAGAAACAGCCAGACATTCATTGGAGTGTAACTTACGTGGGATTGAAAATAAATTGAATCGTTCGCTTTGTAAATAATGTAGTATAAATAATCTCACGGTTACCACAGGTGTTTTTGTTCCCACTCTCACGGTTTTCAAAAGATGTTGATTTAAAATTATACGTATCACTAAACACTAGTCTGTAGAATGATATACCTATAAACGTCTCATAATCGCCTGCGCATAAAAACATCGGAGGCCAAAACGAACATTAACCGATTGAAATGATATTTTCATTGAATGCTCGATCGCTCATAAAATGGCCTCACCGTCAATACGAGTAAATTACATTATTACAATTATATAAAACTTACAATTATAAAATACTTAGTCAATCGTCAAGGTATTCAGTCGTCTTTTGTTTTTATGCTGTTCGTGTCGCGTAAGTTGCAAGTACTTGGTAGTAATAGACCAATTAGTTTGAAGGATCGCGCGGTACTTTACTCCGACGAGTAGGTACAGGTTTTAGTATCATTACGTAAGTACTTCCATAGTAACTTAAGCCTCCATTTGTTTGAAAGAGTTACTGTGTCCCTGGCACAGGCAACTGAAGGAAAACGGGTGGGTTTTAGTCAGTAAATGTCTGACACGCGCTCCGCTCAGAGCGGGAGAGGTAATTTGATGATTTCCCACCTATAAAAAAAGCTTTCACAGAATTGACATAAACACTGTTAAACTTGTACAGAAAAGAAAAGGGGTGGGATTGTAAAAATAAAAGTGTCTTTGATTTTTTCCTAATTTTATAGCAACGTAAAATTTTTATACCATCCTCGGCATTTATCTTCTGAAAGCCATCATAACGATAAAGGTAGTTTACAATACACCAACAACAATGGTACCAGTACAGCATGCAGTAGCATTTAATTGGAAACAAAATGATATTTCCAAAAAGTCATGTTGCAACTATTTTGGCCAAATAATCAGCATTTCCATACAATATGGTAATGCTGCCAGCTTTTAAGGCATCTTTCCTGCTAACGACGATAGGGACGAATTTTTTTATGCCCTATAATTCTTTCCCATACTTTTTAATAATTTAAGCCTGTCAGCTAAAATGTTATTTCAAATAAAAATACCTGAATTACAAAAATTACGAATAATTCCGGCTCAAATATTCGCGGTTCTTCTTGTCAAGGAGCCAATTTGCGTCATCAAAACTACGTCAATACATATATGATGAAGATGACGCAAATTGGCCCAAAAATGACAAACGGAAAACTGTTTGAAATGCATTACAATGTTCCTGTATATCGGAAGGTGTTGAAGAATTGAGTGTTAAAAATGCATATCGTTGAGTTGACTCACTGCATCGACTCCCCGAGGTTGCCGTTGTGAAACCTCGCTCAAACTCAGCCTCTAGCTAAAAATAAGATAATACGTGAGCATTAAAATATATTGAGTAGCAGTAAATAGCACCTCGTCAACAATGTTGTTATATTGCTTTTAATTTTATTGTCTCGTCGGTCTGGTGGTCGGGCGAAATATAATTGGGTTGTTACACAATTTAATTCTCTATGCAGCTTTACAACTTCTTCAGTTAGACGCGACGCTACACTCGTAGAACAATTCCCGTGTAGATTTCGTGGAAATTTTTCTACGTGAGGCACGTCGCGCTTGTTTGCGGGTGCCCTTAGAGTCTAGATATCGTGACGGCAATGCAATTATACTGGACTTTTACCAAAACTGGAGACATTTTGGTTCATCTATATTTATTCCGTGTGGTGCCGGACATAAAGAATAGAACGATCCTATTTCATCCCGTGGGTTTCGTAAGAGGCGACTAAGGGACTTACTAAAGAAGGGCAGCAGCGTTCTCTTTGCATTTTACCACCATACTGCGGTCGCCAACCCGCCAGCCAAGCGTGGCGATTATGGAAAATTCCCCGAAATTTTCCAGCAGTGGACGTCTTTCGGCTGAAATGATGATGATAACACAAAGGGAAATCTCTGCCGACCACTTTTGATAAGACAGGTACGTTCTGTTTTATATCAATTTTATACCATTCACAACATTTACCTACCATCTTAAAGCCATCATAACGATAAAGATCGTTTGGCAAGTTGTCGATATTCTTTCACAAGTTTATTTGAATAGCCGTAATATAAGATTATGATTAAACGCTATCATTTATTACATTAATGAGGCTTAATGAGGACATATTTTATCTTTCTAATGTGTAGATACCTACCTTAAAGGATTTAGTTACTTAATTTTTTTATACGTGGATGCATCGGTCGGTGCTATTATAATGTCTTAAAATAAAAATAAAATCATTTATTTTCTTCTGTTGAAGTTTAGCGAGCAGGTTGTGTGCCAATTTAAATACAACACCTATACTTTAGGTAGAAGTAAATTTCTATCCGAAGATTGAATGCCAATTTTTTTTGACAGTGTACCTGCACGATACTGGTGACTCTGTATTCTTGATATTTGTCAATACATGACATCAAACGTATGACATATGTCACGATATTAATAATACATTTCGCAAATCGTGTGAACCGTGCCATATATTCTCAGATGAAGTAAATGTTAAGCCTATCTACAAAGGTACGAGTTGCTATTTATTATGCGTGTCATATGCTAATTTTCACAAAGTACTACGAACTTCGCTACGGCAAAAATGTCGTCGAAATTTTTATGGCAATTCTACATGTGCACACATAGTTTTGTATTAATTATCGAGGAATTGCAGAATTGCAGGATTACCTTGAAATACCAACATTCCATAATAATTTCCAACCTTTTCTTATAATAAGGATAATAAATACAAATGGCATTCAATATTACTGTATTGTTACCTACTGACTAGGAATTTTGTCCGACCTTACCCTTGCTTGAGCCAGCCCGCGCTGCTGAGCCTGTAGCTTTAAATTCGTCGCTAAGTAATAATCATACCAATCCAGCCCGTCACTTGCTGCCCTATCTCAGCAATGCCCTAAGTTGAGGTCAGTACCCCACAGGGGGTGCCCTTATCGAGTAGTCGCTCTAATTTTAAGTTTTTTAAGTCTTAACTTATTAAGGCAGCCACAGTCAAGTTCAGTTAAGTAGCCGACAACCGCGGTTGACTTGCGGGTAATTCCCAAAAAAAAAATAGAATAAAAAAAATTATACATACACGCGTCGATTGTTTCCCTGTATGCATAATACAGGGAAACAATCGACGCGTGTATGTATAATTTTACAGTTTTATTTCGCCCCTTGTTGCTAAGTACCGAATATGTGGTAAGTATCTATCATCCTTTCCATTTAATTTAATTAGAAAGAGTATTTCTTAAATTCTCTTAATATTTTCTGCTATCGAATAAAACATTACCTGTATACGTATTTTTTTGGTTACTAAAAACGACAGTTTTTCTACCGTTCATTGAAATTATTAAGTAATTTATTTGTCTCAATAAAGTTAACGACATTATAAACAAAAGTATAAACGTATTCCCATAGTTACAAAAAAAAATAAAAGGGCAGTATATAATATGATATACATATCGATCGCATATAATGAACTTAGTTAAGATTTTTCTATAATTGTCGCACGTAGGTGTAATTATCCGAGCAAGAAATTAAAATGCTGTGTCCGGTTGACATTTATAAATTATACATTGCCATGTATATAGGTATGTAATAGAACACATAAAGGCCATAGAGACAAGCAAGAAATATTGACACATGTCGAGACCAGCCATCGTACAAAATAATATGGGGATGCTGCAAGCTGCAAGTTGCATTACCATGCATACGTGACGTAACACAACATATTACTAAATTGACCATAACACATACATGGATGTAACATTTATCTTTGTCAAACTGTAACATACCGTACATTGTCAGTGCGCAATGGTAACCTAGTTCAGGGATGGCAAACCTTTTCGTTTGTTAATATTTTATAATCAGCCTTTATTGTCCCACTGCAGGGCAACAGCCAATATGGACCAATCCCTCATAAATGTCAAGTTCATCCCGCCATCTACGTTTTGGTCTTACACGACGCCATTGAATGTTTTCAGGAACCCATGCTGTAGTGGTCTTAGCGCCCACAATGCATCTAGCATGCGGCGAACATAATCGGCGCAGTCCCATTTGAGCTTGCTTTTTAGTGAAAAACAAAACTGTTTTAACCAAAACCTGCCCCGTTAGATTATCTGGGTGAAGTTAGGTAAAACTAAAACAAAAATATATACACACAAATATCGTCATATAAGCCGAAAAACGGCCACCTGCTGGAAATAGGTTTCTCTCAATTTGGAGGTTTTACATAATCGGTACGCTTGGCAGGCAGGTTGGCGATCACAGTATGGTGGTAAAATGCATATAGAACGCTGCTGCCCATTCTCTAGTAAGTTGCTTAGTCGCCTTTTGCGACACCCAACTAACATAAAGTTGAAAAGTTTTTGTTTTGTTTGAACGTGCTAATCTCTGAAAAAACCTATCGGTTTTGAAAAATATTTTGCATTTGATAGCCCTTAAGTAACGTTATAGGCTATTTAACATTATGCTACGACCCTTACGAGCCCAGAAAAGGACAAAAAAAATCTGTGATTGTATTAACACCATTCATTAATATTTTTGTATTTGTTTTTCTTCTCTCTTTCACTATCTAGAATAAAAATTGCACTATTATTTCTTACTTCAATCTCCATCCACAATTCTCTATCGATAGCCATCATAGGTTGGCCATCCCTGTCTTACATCGTTTGCCTTGAGTGCGCGGGCTCAGGGCGGCCTCCGCGCGACCGCCGTGACCTCACACACCATAATGTACAGGAAAATGTGTGCTTCCGTACACCTGAAATGTTTAGTCTAACGATCGTCACTAATGTGTTTTGTTATTTACTTTTTGTTCTTGAGTGTACTTGAGTTTATGAGATACTTTACTCTAGGTCCCATCTTGTCAAATACTTAAGATTTTATTAAAATTTAAATATTCATCTGCCTAGCCCGTTTCCAGCTATACTATTCAAAATGGAGCGACTACCTATCTGACTTCCACAAGATGTTTTATTCATTTAATTTAAATAAATAATGAAATTGACCTGCCATGATGATCTCGAATCGTTGAATTGTTGCCCAGATGTTGATTATTTAAAATAATTTATACCGTGTGTTTTACGATGGTTAAAGTTTTTAACAGTATAAGTACCGTTAGTTTTCGTTCATTAATTTTAAATATTAACATACTATCTAAGATTATAAACCGTCATTAAGGAATTATATCATTAGAACTGTGATTTATATTTCCTTAAACACTAAGAAATAACGGTTAAGAACACCCATGACTTTGAGCTAAAATTATAAATAAAAAAAACCGGCCAAGTGCGAGTCGGACTCGCACACCGAGGGTTCCGTACAAACCTGTAGATATTCACGGTTTATGCATAAGGTTTATGTTTATGAAATTAAATGTTTTTTTTTTTTAAATTATTATATTTAAGTTGATTGAATGAAAGGTACTTAAATTGCGGTTTACGATTTATGTCGTATTAAAAAAAACTTCTTATTAGATCTCGTTCAAACCAATTTCCAGTGGAAGTTTACATGGTAATATATATCATATTTTTTTAGTTTTATCATTCTCTTATTTTAGAAGTTACGGGGGTGGGGACACATTTCACCACTTTTGAAGTGTTTCTCGCGCAAACTATTCAGATTAAAAAAAATGATATTAGAAACCTCAATACCATTTTTGAAGACCTTTCCATAGATACCCAACACGAATGGGTTTGATGAACAAAAAAAAGGTTTCAGTTCTGAGTATGGGGAACCCCAAAATTTATTGTTTTTTTTTTTATTTTTGTGTGAAAATCTTAATGCGGTTCACAGAATACATCTACTTACCAAGTTTCAAAAGCATAGCTCTTATAGTTTCGGAAAAAAGTGGCTGTGACATACGGACGGACAGACAGACAGACATGACGAATCTATAAGGGTTCCGTTTTTTGCCATTTGGCAACGGAACCCTAAAAAAGTCTCAAAGAAAAGTTTAGGTCACACACCAAGTCGAATGATACTGTTCCTAGAATTGGACAATCATTATCGAAAATTATAATATAAATCTTTTTGGAAAAAATACATAATTAAAACGGTGAAAAGGATTAAGAAAAAACGCTAAGAAATATCGGTACAATACAACCATGATATCAAACTACAAATAAGAAACTTGAAAAATATAGCCTTTAAGAAAAGATAAGGTCACATACCAAGTGGAACGATACTGTTCCCAGAACTGGACAATCATTATCGAACATTTTAATATAAATCTCACTTTTATCGGATATTATTTCTTGGAACTCCTTCAGCTTCCTCCGTGAGTGTCCAATCACGCACTATGACATCATACGCCCACAGGTGGTGCATAAGTCTGGCACCTATTAGGTATCTGTTCCACCATGGACGAAGAAGTGTCTAGCTATCAACGATTTTCTCGCTCAGAAACTTACTAAAGATTGTAAGTTCCCTGTAAGTAAAATATGTACATAAATAAATAGGCGAGCTGTGACCAACGAGGTCACAGCTACAACCGCAAGATCTATCAAAGAACGTACTCGCTCACCAACGCTCGCTCGCTCGCCGAGAGACTCGCTTTACTTATGCATACCAGCGAGTATTGGCTCGTCGCCTTCGGGCACTCCCAACAACTAAATTTAGTGTTGGAATCCCAACACAAAATGTATGTAAGTAAATAATACGAACATCACTAGCGTGCGCTCTCGGTAGCCATTTTTATCTGTGGTTCTCGATCACTTTCCTCACGGGTTGGCGACAGGTCGACAACGAGCTCCTGCCCACTTGATTGATTTGATGGTGATGATAGCTGAGAATATACCCCCTTATTTAGAAGAAACCAGTTCTTCTAAATAAGGAGGTTTATTATGTTTTCCTTACCTACAAAGTCCAACCACTATGACACATGCCCACAGTTGCTCGCCAACCCGTTTTTAGTTGCTAGCTCTACTCGCTTCTCGTTAATCGCCTGGCGGTGGACAGGTGTCTGAATATTATCACTAATAAGAAGAATATTTTCCTGATTCAAATGCCATGCGTGACTACGATCACGATAGTCAGCTGTCTATTAGGAGTTAGAGGTACCAGCCGTGATTGATTATCAGAGTTGATGCCCGTGCCTTGGAGTTCGAGACATCGCCGATATCTCGAGGAAAATCTTTTTAAAGGGCACGGTTCGCCAAGGAAATAGCAGACTATGTCTGATTTGCAGGAGTATCTCAAGTGTTTGTACATCTGAAGTTCTGCGTATCTGATGACGATAAAAAATCAAGACATACCGCTATCAACAGTGACATGAGGCCGATTTCGTAAACATGTGTGCACTTAGTGTTTGTGCGCAGTAATTTTTATGTGATTACATTTAAATTTTTTGAAGAATGATTTTTATACCCTTTCATCACACAATATCGCATTTTGGCGACTAAATACTGTAATTGTTTCAACGTTATGCTTCATTATACAAACTAGCTCTATCTAATTGGTCAGCTGTAGTTTGGTTGTAATTTAGGCGTGCGTGTGTGAGTGCTTGCATAGAGCTAGATGTAGTGTTGTATGCTTTAGGCCCTTTACACATGCCCACGGTTGTCGTCTAAGCGGCACGGCGCCGTGCCATGCAAACTCTTTCACATGTACACGGTTTTGCGCTCGGTCGTCCGGCGGTGGCGGCGAGGGGTGATCGCAGTATTATTGAGGTGCATGCCCGTGCATGTGAACGAGTCCATACAAGTCAATACATGACTGCAAGACGGTTGCCGTGTCAAAACCGTGCTTATAGTGGATAGCACGGGTGACACACGGTCACGACACGGTCGCCATGCCGTGATCGTGCCGTGTGAAAGCTGTCTATGTAGCTCATACATTTCTACTTTATACGGCACGGCAACCGTGTCGTGACCGTGTGCATATGAAAAGAGCCTTCCTTACTGTCTAGTTCCCAGCTCTATGTTTTAATTTTTTATTTGGTCTCAGGGCCCCAGTACCTAATAGAAGTAACCTATCTTAGTTACTATCAAAAACACCTAAGGAAATAATCAGATTCTGATGCCTGAAAATTCAGGTATTTTTCATTAAGTAGAAATCAACTGTAGGTTTATTGACGAGTTATCGACAAAATACGGCGAAGTTTATAAAAATAAAGTGAGGTGAGTTTATTGAGTCATTTAATAAAAATAAATAACCAAAAAACAAGTATTGAAAACAATTTATTATGACATATTTACAGGTTCTCGGTGTTAAAGGGCGTGTTAGGAAACATTATTTACATATATGTGATTCATAGGAGGGTCACTCAAGCTTTCATTTACGAAACTTTCATGTTACCACACTGACATGACATTATTGTGAAATATGGTGTTTTATTGTTTGAACGCTAGCACTGTCGGCTAATTAAACACTCATAAATTAATGTTGTGATAAATGTAAATAATGTTGTGAGCATAAATTGTAGGTAATTCAATGTTAGGCTCAATATTTTACTACAAAATGAACGTTAATGCTACTTCCTTTATCTTAAGAGTGAGTTGCACCAAGTGCTCCGTTAGAGTTATTGTCAAAGTTAATTTTGACGTCAGATTAACAATGATGCAAAATGTGACGTGTGACGTCTAGGGAGTAGGGGAAGGGGGTCTCATAAATGTGACGAGTTGTGACAAGGGGGGGAATGTCAAAAAACCATGAAATTTGTGTGACGTAATTTATGGATGGCTCCTAGCCGGAGATTTGACAGCTGACAAGGCATTGGTTATGGTTAAAGTTAGTTAGTGCAACTAGGGTTGCCAGATTTTTTTTGGGCCTATAAGGGACAAATGGTTAAATGGGCAAAAAATACGGGATTACAGTTTTTTACCCGGGAAAAATAAAAGACAAAATTATTTAGTGTTACTTCACACAACACAGTCGCTCGAGCTGAGCCGAGTCAGAAATGTAAACAGTACGTTTTACGAACGTTGCATGTGTGAATATTTGGATCGATTTCATCATGAAAATCGAAGTACGGTTCAAATACGGGATAGAGTCAGTTCCGCCGGGACATTTTAAACTATGCCTAAAATACGGGATGTCCCGGGAAATACGGGACGTCTGGCAACACTAAGTGCAACTCACTCTAGTAAAAGATATGTGAACATGTTTTGGAGATGCTTCTACTGTGTGAAAATAGTTCTTAGGTACTTGTGACTCAGTATCAACAGCCACATAGGTTGATTGATGAGGT
Source organism: Aporophyla lueneburgensis (assembly GCA_932294355.1). Taxonomy (NCBI): domain Eukaryota; kingdom Metazoa; phylum Arthropoda; class Insecta; order Lepidoptera; family Noctuidae; genus Aporophyla; species Aporophyla lueneburgensis. The sequence continues at coordinate 11,992,724 of OW028744.1, forward strand.
GAAGCTACACTTTCTGCGGTTAGTCCGTGGATGGGTGACCGTCTTTACATACCGAGACCCCTCTTTGCCTCAGAAAGCACGTTAAATTAAGCTGTTAGTCGCGGATGTCAGTCGTGGATCGTTGACAGTCGTTACGGGACGTCAAAAGCCCGAAAGTCTGACAACCAGTCTTACCAAGGGTAAACTGTTACCCAGTTCCTGGGTTGTGGGGGTTAGATAAGCAGTCGGTCCATGTCTAATACTGGTATTCAGCTGCATCCGCTTAGACTGGAAACCTAGGCAAATGGTTATTTTCGAGCTGCGGGTATGCAATGCGCATGCACAAGTCACCTGATACGGTCTAGAAACGTAATGACATGATCTTTAACCCCCTTCTGCCACAAGCCCAACCTAGGCGGTGCCCCCGTCTGCAGTCTTACGTATATGGTCAAAATTACATGAGCATTACGTAAAAGTAGACAATGACATGAACGATCTAAAATAGATGTGGGAAAATTTGGTTCATTTGTGTGGTAGCCCCAGAATCAACCAAGTTGTAGTTAATGATTGACTTACCATACATACTACAAAACTATCAAAGTTTTGTATGGTCATTTATCATCATTTCAGCCAAAAGACGTCCACTCCTGGACATAGGCGTCCCTCAATTTGGTTCGGTTTGCCATTATCGCCACGCTTGGCAGATGGGTTGGCGATCGCAGTATGGTGGAATTGCATAGATAGGCTGCTGCCCATTCTCTAGTAAGTCCCTTAGTTGTGTTTTACGACACCCACGGGAAGAAATGGGATGGTGCTATTCTTTACGTCGGTTTTGCATGGTTTATGGTAGGTATCGTGCAAACTATATGACAACTGGAAATTAAAAACTCATTAAATTGTCACTCACAGGATATCTTACGTGATTTTTCTTGAATTGCGGTCTCGATATAATCGCGGTGGGTATCCTGTGAGTGACAATTTAAGTGCAGTTATAAGCCGTGAACGTTAATCCTATTTAAAAAGTCGTTTACTTTTGCAATACGCAGGATTTTAATCAGGAAACTAGGACACACTTTTGTATTTATAAAGGCATGAGGATCCGGGTGTATAGTTTTTCTTAGAAAAGTGAGGATCTCCCGACCAGACGGGTATCATGTTAAGAGGCCAACTGCCCGACTATTGACATCAGGACGCTGTATAAATAAGCTAGTTGCGCGGTAAACTCTATTTGCGCGATACAGGATTTTCAGTGAATGACGTCAGTATCATGCGTAGTTCGCATGTGGCAGTATAGATGTCGCCATAACTTTTTGTTGTACTGCTGTTATCGCAACAATATCTACTGCTTATGCTCCCGGTAGCTAACAAGATGTGGCTAAACAACGGTATCTTATAATGAGGAGCAACTGTCATGACCTCCATAACCCAATAAGGGGAAAATGTCAATGTGTTATAGTGTAGCCTTTATTTAATTCCTAGCGTCTGCATAAAGAAAGTGCAACACAATCAGGCTACGAGCCGCGCTTGCGCAAGTATGCGAGTTTCTCCTACTAGCACCAGATTCACAGACTACCAAGTAATCACGGGGTGCAGAATAATAATTTTCTTGTTGTTCTCTAAATCGTTACATTCTGATCATTTCGTTACGCATCACGCTTACAAATCATCTCAATATGTTTTACATAAGAATGACAAGTTATTCGAAAATAAAGGAGGCTGTCGAAATGTGTTATGAAGTTAGGTCCAAAATAAAATTGCCTACGCTTAAAAGAGAGAAACTTTGGTCTTGTACTCTAATTCCATGGTAACGACGTAACAACACCCAAACCAGTTCAATATTTGTGCAATTTCTTCTCAAGCCTGCATGCTGAGTCACATTTCAAATATGCATAAGAAAAACCCTTCGAAAATGACTTCGCATGTCAATACGAGTGTATTTCATATATAGCAAGTACGTAACGTGTCGAAACGTAGTCTGGCATTTTTTCAACTCAGTCGTCAGCAAGTAACTCACTACATATTGATGGAACAGTGGAGGAATTTCTGTTATTTGTAGGAAATTGGTAAAAGCCTTGAGACTTTATATGTAAGGAAGATTGTCTTTAAAGACATTGAATAGTAATTGGTTTCGAGAATTTCTTCCGGATACAAAGCCGATTTTAATCGACAACTGAAAAGGTTGCGTTGGGATTCGTCATACGTATAATACTTACGTTCTTTGTTTGCATTAAAGTAACTACAGTCTTGGAGTGATCACATCGCAGCAACTGTCATGTTTGTGTATGTCAAAAACCTTATTTTCTACTTCCTTGTCGTATCGACATTGATTCCGTTTATACATTTTAAGAGTTTCGACCAGAATTCGACCTATCTTCTCACCACAACGATCACTGACCATTACTTAACATACTTTTCAGCTTATCTAAAAGTGATAATATTCCTCTAGATCGTATTTTGGTCATGGCGGACAATCTCAACGGAGACTAGCCTTCGGCGCGGGATATATTATACTGCACAAATGTGTGTGCAACCACAGGGGCACTCACTCTTCCCTCACTCTCAAAGTCCTGTAGGACGGCGCACAATTCGACACGACCGGGAAGAGATCAGACGCAGAACCAAGGTGATTTCCGAGGCACGGGGGTAACACACCGATTCGAAACTTGCAAACTCCGAGCTATTACTAAAAATACCTAATCGATAACTCAATAACAATTTTCTCAACCTGGGAATTGAACTCAGGACCGCATGCTCAGAAGTCGCTGGGCAGCTTATTTGCTTACATTATGAATCCGGCTTCGAAATGTTTCGGTTAAAAAGATGAATGCCGAATGAGTAAACAGTAAATACATTAGTCGAAACTGTAAAATATTATGGTGGTGACATAATAAATATCACCTGATCTTTGGTATAGCTGTCACATTACTCATTCACTGCGAGGTGTCTATATGACGGTAGTCAGTATTACATCTGACCTTTGACTAAACAGGTCCCATATTAACTGGCTGAGCCGCATATTTGTATAATAATATAATTTATTATGTACGCCTTTAATAATCTTGCTGATCTTGCTAACGGCGCGTGGGTGTACCTTTGTACGTTCCACAGTTTTGCATTCAGTAAACTTGTAGGATAAACCGCATTGCTCAGGGGTTTTGTCATGCAGTCCATGCTAAATATTTTTAACCTAAGGATCCATATAAGAAGATCGAATAAATACACGCAAATCAACTCAAATGTCGTAAGCAGTGATGACTAGCGATGTTCACTTCACATTATGAATAGTGCATGTTTCAAAGGATTACCACAGAAATCAGATTATCTAGTGGCGAATCACAGCACACGTTTTAGTAAGAAATAATGAAATCAGACCATATCTCCGCGGCGATTTATCTTGATCTAGTTTTAAAAGTCAATCGGAGGAAATGCATAACTTAAGTTGATCGACGGCATTGAGCAAACCGCCTGTAGACTGTCATTACTCACTATTGCAAATGATCAATTAAATTCGATGCGAAATTTAAAATGAGCTTGTGAATTTTGATCAGTTAGGGAGAGTTTCTGACTGAAAATACTTTATTAAAACGAATTTTCATCCGAGAAAAGAAAAAATGCTTAGTAGTTTTTTTTATCAAACGCAGTACCTTCCTAACGAGTAAGTAAAATGGGTGTGGGCAAGTTAAGGGGTAAAGCTGTCTTATTCTTATTTTTACAGTCTTTCTCCACGAGTTGTATGTGATAAGGGGCCGTCCATTAATCACGTGATGTTTTTTTTGGCATTTTTGAACCCCCTCCCCCTTGGTGATACATGGTGAGGTTTAAGACTAACCCCCCTTCCCCTATATCACGTGTATTTTTTAGTACCTACAAGGAATCTATTTTTTTGTATTTTTTTTTAAATACAGGTATAAGTATCATATAATTAAAAAAAGAAAAAAAAACACGTGATATATTACTACACCCCCCTCCCCCTTTCTGATATTTCGTGATTTTTTATGGACCCCCCTCCTTCGAGCCTCACGTGATTAATGGACAGCCCCTAAGGTGCAATAACTCCTGAAGTAGTACATTACGGTACATAGGATTTTAATTCACGCCATGCAATAATGGACTATTTAAGTCACACGTATCGTATCCTATTTTATAGCACGTGTGACATAAAACCCATACCTAAGTCACGCTTTTCTCGTGTGTGTCACGTGTAAAAATAGACGACCAAAGCTTCGGTCACACACAGCGATTAATCGCTGCGAATGCCCACTCGCCGCGAGTATTCGCTGTATGTGACAGGCTATTCGCCGCGATTTGAATTGAGCATGTTCAATTTTACTCGCAGCGAATGCGCATTCGCAGCGATTAATCACTGTGTGTTACCGAGGCTTTAAGAGCGGGCACAGGTTACACAGTGCTATAAACTATTTAAAAGTATTTTGCTGTTGTAATTTTAAGTAGGTACGTGTAACTGCTAACTGTTTAGTTGTACTTTCGTTTGAATCCTTCGCTTTTATAGTATACATTCTACTGCAGTCACGATAGCGTGACCGTTTCAAAAATTTCAAATAAATTGCTACGTGGATGAGCACATCACTAACTATATTTGTAACTATGTGAATAGATAGAGAGATTGGAGTAACCCATTGTAAAGTAGATAAGGAAAAATCGTGATCATGCTAAAGAATATATGATTTCCTAAGAAAACGATCAATTATTAAGAGCTATGTACAGACGCCAGCACATCAAGCTATCCGAAACTGTCAAATTTTCCCATTCAATCTTGAACCTTATACTTTAGCAATAAAGTTGAAAACCTATTAAAGAAATTTGATAGATTGTAGTAGCTTTTGTGCTGGCGTCTATACATATGGTGAATCAATTATACGAAGAGATTGCAACCAATCGCTGTTTGAAACACAAGATCAATTGCGCACACACAGGAATGTGCGTTTTTGATTGCGTGCGCGTTCTTCACAGGTTAATCGACATTCAACCTGAACATTACCGCTAGTGTCATGGGTTATATAACTTATATAAGATATCGCTATGTTTTGTACTTTCTACGATACTGTACTTGACCTGTAGTACGTGTTATTTTGGCTCCTAGATTAAACAAAGAAAAAGTGTCTACAATGGGAAATACCGATTGGAATCAATCAAAAGGGCTTTTTATTTGGGTGGGAAATCATCAAATGACGTCTCCCGCTCTGGGTGGAGCGGAAGGGCGTGTCGGACTTTTACTGACTAAAACCCACCCGCGTTCCTTCAGTTGCCTGTGCCAAGGCCAATATCGTAACCAATGAGGTTAATCCGAGGTGCAATTATTGCCAGTTGAAAGTCATATATGTATATATTCTCCGCCAAAAGATACACATTATCTTAGATAAAATTATTTGAATTGTCTATCAAACAAATACAATTCAAATAATTTTACTTAAAGTAAAAAAAAATACTTAAAGTAAAATTTTCTTTTTGTACGATATTGGATAGAGCTATAACTGTGCTATTACTCAAAGAATTGTTCTATATTTTTCTTGAGAGCATAGTCAAAAGCTGAAACCACAAAACATACTATTGAGTTGAAAACCATGGTGCTAAATACTTGTATACCCGTTTAACCGAAGTACGTTACTTTTTTCTCCCATTCTCGGCCTCAGTATGATAACTATTCTAAATGAAGGCGTCATGTAATGTCAGTCGGCATGTCGTTGGCGGTAACCATACGAGTCGGCACGTTGACAACACTTTCTTCGTAAATACCTCATTACATAAAGGTAAGGGTGCCGACTGCCGGCGGCATTCCAAGCTGTGATACCTACGTATGGCCAATAATGAGTGGGCATTACTGACTAACTTTAGTATGCATTTTCAATTTGTAATGCTTTTGATTGATACTGTGTGTAATGGGAGGGGCACATTTATTTAGCAAGAAAATGTTTCTGACGTAATGGGTAAGTATCAATATCATAAGTTATACCTCAATAAAATAAAATAAATTTTATTACACGCTTTATATTAGTTTTGGGTTAACGTCTACTAATAGTGTTGTTACTTGAAGTATGAATTTAGAAAATCTGTTTTCTTTTTAACCGACTTCGAAAAAAGGAAGAGGTTATCAATTCGACTGTATTTTTTTATGTTTGTTACCTCCTAACTTTTAACTGGGTGAACCGATTTTGATGGTTCTTTTTTTATTTGAAAGCTGGTGCTTCCCGAATTGTCCCATTTTAATTTGGTTTCGTTCGGACAATGGGGTCCATGTGAAAACCATATAAGTCTTACATTTGCATTAAATTTTTGTGCAACAAATGAACGAATAACGCCATTAGATTAGTGCGGGGTATCTACCATAACTAAAAAGTTAAAAATAAAAAAAAAATACAAAAAAAACAACCGACTTCCTTAAAAACACTACAAAGTCAAAAATAACTTTAATTTCGGAAGTCGGTGGCAAAAAACCTTAAATACAGATCCTAAGACACCGACTTCCGAAATTAAAGTTATTTTCGACTTTGTAGTGTTTTTTTATTTTATCGTCTTTGGATGTTTACATTTAACACGTCAGTGATGTGATGAATGAAACAAAATAATGTTTTTCTGACGTAACTGATAAAAAAACTCGTTTTTTTATTTTATCATATTTAGATTATGTCGTCTGCGGAGTTTCGCTACCCAGTTTAATTTGTCCCTGAATATGTTTTATAAAAAAACTTTTTTCGAATTTTTTGTACGCATTTTATTTCAATGGTCATAAGAGGAAAAGTGCCATTAAGTAACGGGAATTAATGTATGTATCTTAAGTGACTTAATAGAAAGTGAAATCATAAAACAAGATTGTTTTAATATTAGTTTTAACCATATAATCTACTCACTGTTGCTCTTACAGCTGTAAGAATGAAATACAAAATGTCCTTCCTAATTTTAGTTAGTCTTCTCTTCTAACTGCCAAACCCACAAGAGGGCATAAAAAGTTGTTTTGCAGATGTTGACAAATTATAATAATGTTGTTTACGACATTATAATAAATTACATGTTTGTCAAACTTTATATGACATTCTGGTGCTGACATTCAAACACGAAAGGTGACCTGCATCTTTGTTTCGAGGCTCAGGGGAATAACTCGTCAGAGGTTGGGTTTGCACAGCAAAAAATATATAATCCCTTAACTAATGGATCTCTTCAATGTACCTCGCATTTGTATAAAACGATTTATGTTATGAAAAACACCATTAATCTCTTGCGACATAATATCATCAAATGGAATTGACATAGGTAATGTAATGGCATCAAGTGTTCAAACTTCTTAATGCATCTGATGGTTGTTTTCATATAAAATTACAATTGAAATCAAATCTCAACAATGGGACGTAAGCACGTAACCTCTAACATAGTAGATGTCAGTGATGATCGGGTGGCCGCAGGATGTTCAATTGTTTTGCATGTGCGTCCGTGTTCGTTGATGAATGTTAATGTCAGTAAGCAGCTCGATGATTATCTGTGATTGCTTCCTGCGAGGCGGCGCACGCGGCGGCGCCTCACTGCGCATCGAGGCGCACCTCCCAAGGAGGCCGGCGCGCACGCAGCGCCCACGGCCGTCCGCAGTGCTCGTGTGAAGCACACCTAATCACCACTCTTCCGGATCCGGCAGGTAAAACCCAACAAACAATAATAATGAGCCTCATTTCGAAGACGGATCAAATTAGGACGTAATTGTTCCGTAGAGTTTTTATGTTCCATGAACCCGGTTGTGAACAGGATACTCAAAGAATGGAGGTGGTAAAACCATCTTCTGTGTAAGTATTTTCCTCTAGTTTATCGAATGACATTGGTGAGGCTATAGTGCGTTCCGTTGAGTGATTAAAGTGGTCACGACTGATGCGGCTCCGGCGCGAATCACTGCTAAAGTTCACTTTCGAATCATTATTTCTATCTGCTTTCGGATTACAGTCTATATATTATATAATACTTGATTAAATGGTATGTAAATTAATATCATAGCATTAAAAAACAGAAGCGTCTTCAATTTGCATCGCAGTAAATAAAATATTCGTATTTCTAAATTCATAGTTTGAGGTTGAGGTATAATTTAGTTATGGTCATGACCACTCGGCTGCGGCTTCGCGCAATTCACGGCAAAAATAAAACAAAGGTGCGTCAACAATGACGACCTTGTCGCGCCCGCAGCCAAGCCGAGCTGTGAAGCAGCGCCGCCGTCGAGCGGTTGTGCAACACTACTTTACTAGAAAGCACACTTTCTTCCACGTATCACATAGCAAGGACTTATCGGCGTGTCAAAAATGGCAATTTGTTTTTTCGATGTAGCTTCAAAAGGTCAAGTCCGACTCACTTTGAAAATACAGACTTTAAACTTCCGCGTCGTGGTTGGTTTGGTTCGCGATTAAACTCTCTCACCAACTAGCTCGCTTTTGATCGAATGTTGCCCGTTTAGGGCATGCGCAAGCGCAGTAATTTAATATGGAGTCGACTGCGATCGCCGCGGTGTCAGGGTTCCGAGGTGGCGGTCCGCGGCTATTTACACTTTCACCTCACTTCGGGCTTTACCAGAATTTACGTCACCGCTGCGCCGGCGCAATTATATCATCACGAAATCAGCTGCTGAGTAAGTGGCACAGTGGCACACTGGGCTTTGAACCCAAGTCTCACTTTTTGTTTAGCTATTGTATTTTGGAGAGTTGCGATGCCCGTTATCGGTCATTAGGTTTCATAATGAATAGGAAAGCGATTTACATTTTCACTTACGTTTTCATTCTCACGTACGTGTGCAATGCTGAGGAGTGAATTTCGTTATGAATCATGTATTAAGTCATCACAGAATAGAATGGAAACTAGAGTCTTCTCTATATTATTTACACACCGGACGATTCATTAGTTAGTCAACTATTTAGAGTTGAGGGATGTTTCATTTAATAAAAATCAGATAAAAAATGAACAAATTCACTTCATCGTTTATTAACGAATTGCATGCGACTCTTCCGCAACTCCCTTCAGTAACAAGGTACTTATGTTCTGATGTATAAGTTTGAAAACATACGCTGATATAATTAATACTTTTTTGTTGAATGAAAAGTTGTTATAAGAGTCTATATTGTGTAACTTACTATTTATTTTTCTCCATTTATTGCAATGACTTTTTGCACGCAATTCTTACAATGTTCATTTGTTGTGTGGATAGAAATTTCATTGAAGTCATGCGGATTAAAATGTCTTGTAGAACACTTAAACTGTGGTCAAAATTTGTTCTATTTCATACATGATTGTTCCTTGTCCATGTCCATAACCTAGAACCATGTTATGACATTCACACAAGCCTGCACTCCCTCTTCGATAACCTTACCATTTGCGTTTGTTATTTCAAGTTATTTACCGGTCGACTTGACGTTAGTAATTACAGAATGCCTTAATGGCTGTTCAAAGTATAAACGAGCAAAATAATTATCAATATTTTATCGTTAATGAATGTTAAATATCCCATTCTTCATGCGACCATGAGCGGCTCTGGTCACGGTCATTCTAAAGGGCTTTTAGCATTTGAAAATATTTAAACAATATGTGCAAAACAATGGTTATGTTTGCTGAACATATTTCAATACCGTAATGTTGATTACACACACAGATCTTTGTATTGCGCGGCTACAGGTCTACACAGCCATTGTTTTTTCGCGGTTTCTCTTTACCTATTCGTGCGTTACCTCTTGTCGTGGACTGTATCGTAAGCTCTTGGGTGTTTGCTATCCGTTACGTCACTACACAAATCCATTACGTTATAGGCTTTCAAACAATGTGTGGTTTTGTAATAATTACGCTTCAAACATGAAACATAATAAATTTTGATTCACTGAATATTACGCACATTATTTAATACTGAGTTTTCTTTATTGTCTGGCGGCGGTGTGACCCAGAATGTAACAATTAAATGTAACTTCGACGTAAGTTAATATGAGTTCCTAGTTTTCGAGAGAACTTTAGGAATCTTGGTGTTGTAACCTCGTTAAATGTTAGAATAAGTTAGTGTTGAACTTACTCTTGTTCCGGAATTGTGTTCTTGTACTTTTCTCTTTTCATTTCCACGCGTTTGTTCAGAGATGTGGGCGCGGTTCACTGTTCATGTCACAACACTCACGGCACACACTGTACAGTTCATTACATAAACACTACTTATTAGCACTTTGTCAGATTCACTATTTTTGCTAGTCCCATGACTCTGCGACCTGCAACAAAGATATTGGGCATTAGTGACGCGTGAACACATTGTTATGTTCGGCTGTGGGAGTCGGCACGCGAAAATGTGGGCTGCAGACAACAGATTTGGTGGAAAATCCAAAATTCGCCCATTATATGATCTCTTCTGCTATATTATTTCTGATAGCGCAACACAACGTTGTCACGTATGAAGAGGTTGGGTAATATCGTACTAAAATGGTATTCTTAGACCATTATCCTCTATTAAAAACTTAGATGTAATTCAATAGTTTAGATTAGACATTTGATTGTGATAGATGTGAATCCGTATCATACTTCTAGAATGATGATGAATCTAAAACTTCGTTATACAATGTTCTAATTTCGTAATCATATGCTTATGCAGTTTGGAATCGTTATTATGTCTGATGACATGTCTCCAATCAACTCGTACACTATCAGATTGATCGATTGCTCTCGGATAGCGAAATTAATCGATTATCTTATTATATTTAGGCATTCGAGTGGTTGTTAACGTAGATCATTGTCGTGCATTTTGCAATGACGAATAATGGCTTAGTTTTTCGCAAGCGACGACTATTATTTATTTAGAAGGGTGATAAATTGCGAGACTGTTCTGTATAATTTACTTAATAATAATAGCTTCACTGCTCATTAATCAAACTTGTGTTAAACGAACAAGAACGAGTTGTAATCGAATCATTCCATATCAAACAAAATCTTGTGTTCTTCACATTTTGTACGATATTTTGAAGATGTATTGTAAAAAAAAAATCATCGTCATCATTATAATTTCAGCCGAGAGACGTTCACTGCTGGACATATGGCTCTCCCAAGCACAGCCACTTCAACCGGCTCCGTGTTTCTCGCATCTAGCGGATTCCTGCGGCCTTCACCAGGTCATCAGTCCATCTTGTGGCAGGCCTAAAAAATCATGCTACTGATAAAATCAAATCAAAATATTTTATTTCACATAACCCTACATGGGTTCTTAAGAAACGTCAGAAGCTGGATGCTACGTGTGCTAGGTGATATGTAGGATATCCGATAAGTTCTTGCTATTTTTCTTAATAAATAATACCGTAACCACCTAAAGCAGCGTAGCTTAATTCATGCTTGTTTGGAACTTTTTATCGATCATTCTAGATCACGACGAGCAAAACACGTTGCCGCTGACGTTCGAGACTGGATCGTGAGAAATGTGTGCTTGTCGCACTGTTTCACAGACAAACAGGCATTCCTTGTAGCTTTAGTTTTAGAAAATAACATGCAAATCGTATGTACATTAAGTGAGCTAAATGCAATTGAACAGTTTTGCACAAACAAAAGTGGTTCCCTTCATTCCGTGGCAAATAAGGATGTATGGTCACAAAAAGAGATATGTTACCAGGATCTCGAATAAAATTACTAGAAAACGAACAGTTCACATAGCAAATTAAATTTAATTAGAAAACAACCATCACTTTCTTACTAAACTTCAACTATGTTCGACGACTCTGGTCATTTATCTCTTTTGGTGATTTTACGCACGGTGACAAATCAAGCAACACATTTCCAGTATAAGCTAACTTATCATTGTACAGGAAGCCTATACAATGCGAGGTCTGTTAAAATTGGAAATGTATAGCTTGATATGTAGCAGTGTGTACCTTTTTCTTCTGTCTTCAAATGATTAAAATTAATTGCAATCGAAGGACTTAGAGACCCTTTTTAACCGACTACAAAAAAAGGAGGAGGTTATCAATTCATCTGTATTTTTTTAATGTTTGTTACCTCTTAACTTTGGACTGGGTGAACCGATTTTGATGATTCTTTTTTTATTTGAAAGGTGGTGCTTTCCGAATGGTCTCATTTTAAGTTGGTTCCATTCGGATAATGGGCTCTATGTGAAAACCATATAAGTCTTAAATTTGCATTAAGGATTTGCACGACAAATGAACGAATAATGCGATTAGATTAGTGCGGGGTATCTACCGTAACTAAAAAGTTAAAAAAGAAAACTTTTTACAAAAAAAAAAAAAAAACAACCGACTTCCTTTAAAAACACTACAAAGTCAAAAATTACTTTAATTTCGGAAGTCGGTGGCAAAAAACCTTAAATACAGATCCTAAGACACCGAATTCCGAAATTAAAGTTATTTTTGACTTTGTAGTGTTTTTTTTTAAGGAAGTCGGTTGTTTTTTTTTTTTGTAAAAAGTTTTTTGTATGTTCAAATAACAGATTTTTTCACAGAATCTTGGTGGTTGTGCATTATAAATTAAAATATTTATCGCTACTTAAATAAACGTCGTATAAATTTTATAGTACAGCACCAATTAATAAAATAATTAACCGAACGGTGTGTCAGTATTATATGTATTTTACGTTCTAATCCTTGAGGTGTACCTAGATATATCCTTTATCCTAATTGCCGGTGTTATTTATAGCTCAAATGTTATCGGTGGTGTTGCAAGCCGGCCTTCGGTTCGGGTCCTGTTGTGGACAATCACTCGATGTCTATAATTACTCATTACGTTAATGGATGTTCGATCGAGGTATTATGTGCTTTGTCACGACTCTATCACACGAGCGAGTCGTCATCACTCGACACGTGATTTACCGAGGGAACCCGCGTTGGTACGGGGATCTTGATTTATGTCTACGTTATGTGGGACACGACGATCAAGATAGATTGTTGCTAGTGTACTACGCTTGTAGGCATGGTTCAGGAAATGTTAAAAAATGGTATAAATGCAGACAATACTGGTGGATCATTTTTCACCGCTATAAGTTTGAAAAGTGGTCAACCGCTAATGTCCGGTATGTTACCTTAGCAGCATTTTATTTGTAACTTATTCGGTAGGCTAAAGTTCTTTACCAGACCAGTCAGACCTCAGACGAAAGCATTTAAGCACAACCATCTGATAGGATCCCTTACATTACTCTCAATATTTTTAACTCTATAAATCGAAGATAAGTCACGTTAACTGGCGCTTTGAAACACATAATATAGCCTTAATGATTAAATGAGTTTATAGTATTGAATTGTAATGATAATTGTCATGACTTTTGTTTAAATCTACAAAATCTCAACGTCTTTACGTGATGGTTATTTTTAAGTTTTTATTATTTGAGGGTTTTGGCGCTGATAACCGAAACACACGCTTTCGTGTAGTTCATCATAAAGATGTAGACATGTGTATCATTGTAGACAATTATAGAAATAAACATATATTAGCTCCTTGTGTTAAACGACAATTTACAAACGGTGTAATGAAAGGCTTGAAGGTTACAGCATTTCCTTTATCGTTACACGTAATTACATCCTAGGTGTATGTTTCATTACTGTCATAAACTAGTTGTCAAAGAAACTCTGTACTATCTAAATGGTATAATTTTTATGACTGGAAGAGATCTAATAGCCTTAGCGCCGGTTCCTAGTGTCTGGGAAATGACATTTCTAAATTATGTTATGCGAGCCAGTAAATTGCAGTAATAGCCTCAGAATAAATTACTATGTGGCGTCTGTCTGTATGATTTAATGTAGCTCTTTGAATGGTAAATGTATAAACAGCGTCTACTGCAAAAAGGCTTAATGTTGTTGAATACGACGCAACTTTATTTGATCTAACTAACGAATTATATGATGCTTTCAAAAATAGCTTTGGATTAGATAATTGTTTTTGATATTATATATTTTGTTGTGCCTTCTACTCTTATACACGTTGTCTCCATTTTCAACCGACGAAAAAAACGGAGGAGGTTTTTTTATGTATGACCACGCATAACTTTTTACGTAGTTGTCCGATTGTGATAATTCTTTTTTTATTGGAAGGGATTACTCCGAAAATGGTCCCATATAAATTTGGAAACCAAAATCGAACCCTAAGGGTCAGAAAACAGGGGATGATTGATTGTTCACTTACTGATTGTAATGTATAACCACGAATAACTTTATACAGAGGAGTCCGATTTTGATAATTCCTTTTTTATTGGAAAGGGCATACCTTGCCCAAAAGCCACAAAAATTATAAATTAAACACTTTTTAACAAAAAATTAAACCGCCGAAAAAACTGAAAAGCATAAAATAATAAACCTTAAAATTTTAAGTCGGCGCTGAAAAATCAATGAAAAAAAATCACTCAAAGGGCCGACTTATAATTTTAAGGTTTATTTTTTTTTCTTTGCAGTTTTTTCGGCGGTTTAATTTTTTGTTAAAAAGTTTTATTTTATCTACTCTCCCATAACAGTTTATTACCTTTGTATGTATTTTTATGTTCCTTTCTTCTTGACAGTTTTTATTATGTGAGAGATTGAGAGAATTCAAAGGATCTAAGGAAAATAAAAACAATTTCTCAACACTATAATTTCTAAAAACTAATCCTTGAGTTACGACTCTTAATCAAATTCTAAGCTTTACTCGAGATAAACATTTATGGAGCTGACGACTGTGGAATAAATTACGAATCTTTCGAAACACCTAACTACATAACATTTTAAGTAGGATTACTTTAAACATGCTATGTGCGGAGAAGGACGTTGAAATTAACATGTATTTAATGTAAATACAAGGAAAATGAAAATGCTAACGCGGTGACAGTGACTTCTCTGCAGCGCCCGCATATTGCTAGGCGAGATATTTTCGCAAGACTGGTCACAGACATCCATCAGGCGACCTTGCCCGAAATTCTTCTTTGACCGCTGGCGTCACCCTTTCCATTAGGCAGTAGGCTCTACTGTACTAAAACCACATTCCGTAGAGTACGTGTGTTAATAATCTCGTCATTAGGGGTTTTTTCTTAAGTTACGTACTTACTAATTACTAGTGGTCGCCCAGTGGTCGAAATTCGACAACTAGGCGACCACTGAAAATTGTATGCATCTCATAAGCATTATTATTTAAAAATATTAGCTCTCTGCACTGCTTCTGTATATAAACTTTGACTGTGTATCTGCGTAATTTTGGTAAAAACTCCTTATTTTTACAAAGTTTTTGCTCCACGTTCTAATACATACATTATGTTGGGGTAGGTTGTGCTTATTAGTACAAATAATTTTCGCATTAAAACTAGCCCATCTGACAGACGAACTTATTACTTATCCTAACAAAAACATTGCCTAAAAAACAGGAGAAAGGTGTGGGTCATTCAACGATATAAAAACTTGATTCTAAATCTCTATCTTATGTAAATTCCTGTTATGATTTCGAAGATAAAAAAAAATAATTAATGGTGTTTTTTAATCCGGACGTGGACGTTACTCATTTGGAAAACTCGATAACGTCATGCTGGCTGACGATATCCCACATGACGTAGACGATGAATAGTATTACAAGAAGACGTATGAATACATTGACTCTATGCAAAAACCCGTCCTCGACCGATGACATTGTCTGTACATCCTTACAATGATTGTTATTTATTTAAACGTCAGTATTTTGATGCATAACATATTTTGAGCATCTGTTTTGGTTGCAATGCGAATCAATTTGTGTTAGGTTTCTAGGTCAAACTAAACCTGAATGTATGTTACGTCAGGCTTATATTTAAGTACTTTTTGGCATTAAGGTACCTTTCTGGCCATCATCGTAAAATGAGATATACGTCATAAGTTTACTATATTGTTAAGTATAAATTTCGCCTTATGCCTTGAAGATCTAGGACGCAACATCGTCTTAGATAAAGAGGTGCTTGAATCTGTAGGCTCAGTGGGGATCACGAATTATTATATCAAGCCAAGCGGGCAGGCTCAGTTCAGCCGTAAAAACGTCAGGAAAATAAGACAATACACTGACATTGATATACCGCATCAACAGGTAGTAATATTCCCACTGCTGGGAGACAAACTTCTTCTCTTTGACAGGGAGAAGGCTGTAATCTAACATGTGGCCCAGTGCGTGTTGGTAGATATCACTTGCCTTCAAATTTTGGTTTCTACGACATGCCGGTTTCCTCGCGATGTTTATCTTCACCGTTTTGAGAACAGTGGTGACAAAGTAAAGCGCCTGCCTGGGTTCGAACCCACGACCTACAACTCGTAAGTCTGATATAGCTCGGTTAGTCTATATCAGTTATTTCCATAGCGTTATGGCATTTTTTTGAGGGACAAAGCGTTGATATTCAAAATATATACATTTTGTATCTATCAATCTTTTTCAGGACAACACAGTCTCTACTATGAAGGTAATCTATTACTCTTTTCTTGAAACAAAAATGTTGTTATATATCTTAATATGTATAAATTACGCGTCACGTTATTTGTCCGGGATGGACTCCTAAACTAATAAACCGATTTTAACCTCTAAGTCCCTGAGATACCACAATTGGTATGTAAACAATCGTTTTTTAATTGTGTCTGTAATTACAGTAATTGACTGGTTAATAAAATTTGCACACCGTGTGCAGATAGATCCAACTTAAAAGATAGGATAGTTTTTATCTCAATTACTGATCTCAATATTTGCAGAGAGAGGGAGGTTTTGTAAGTAGAATACGTGGGCGAAGCAGCTGGAAAAAGCTAGTATATATATATATATATATATACATATATATAATATAACAATAAATGTACATATCTAGACGCGCTTCTACGTTAGTCTATGTTGATACAGTAGCACGAGCCTGTTCACATAACACTCGTATATTAATTAGGTCCGTGCACAGTCTTCTATTTCAATCGTAGATGTGTAATAGGTCGTTCGTTTTGATAAAACGACACCTTGTTGCAGTGAATCGTGATGATGTGGCCACGTGAGTGAATAAAAACAATTGGATTTGCGCCACAAGTACCTGTAATGTAAATGACTCAGGTACCTTCATAGATATTCGTCGCTGTAGCCGAACGCGTACGTGTGAAACTGTACCACAATGTGTTTATAACTTAGTAGATATACGTGGGTTCGTATGTATGTATGTATGCGGAGGTTCTGTGTGAACAGTCATTCTATGCCCGCGTCTGCACAATAGCTCGCTCGAGTCACGCACGCGCTACTCTCCACACTATTGTTAAGGAGATTTGATCATAAAAACAATTAACAATCAGCTGTCGAGGACGTCTATGTATAGTTAGAGTTAGGTGCGACTGGCGTGCCCCGTGACTACGTCCGCGTTATTAAATCATGACCTCCATTTGGGTTCTTATACTTTTAATAGAGGTGAGAAAACAAGTTTTGACGTACAATTAGGACATTAGGTTATACATCTGTCTCTTTATGTATTTCCATTCTGACACATCTACATGAAGGTATAGTAGTAACAGCATCACTAATTAAAAAAGTAACACCTTTTCTAATCTCGTAAATGTTTTTGTTCTATTTTATATTTACTTTGCGTAAATGTAAGATCACAAACATTTAGATAAGAAGCAATTTATCCACAGGCCATATAAAATATTGGTTCCGTGACTAGATAGCTAAGCTCCACTCAGAGGCACTGGTTGTCAATTCACTCTTTGTACATAATAACTTCGCTGGACCTTCACCAAAGAAAATCGTAGGATATTAGTAAAACAAAACTCTTCTATAGGCATGAAACTTGGTGATGGAGAACATTATAAGAACAAAAAGTTATTTAGAACGTTATTCATGGGCAGTAGGGGGACAGTTGATTTGTCAAGTCACTATATAATAAGAGACTTTTAAAAATGCTTATCTCTTAATAAGTGTGCGGGCGTTCTTAGTGCTGCTCCTAGAACGATTGTGTTATGAAATTTTTAATATACCTAGGAACACTTATATTATAAAGCAATAGACGATTGGTGATAAGGACGCTACTGTGACTGTGAGGGACAATGGGTTTACACCCATATTTCCCATCCAAGATGGACCAACGAGGTGGCTGGGACTGACTGGATGCCGGAGGTGGAGGACAGGGTGTTGTGGAAAGGTTGACTGGTAGAAAATAGCTATGGCATTAAATCCGCCTCTGTACATTTATGTGCGTAAAGTATTAAATAAAATAATAAATACGCATAGTTCATTGATTGTTCTTACTAGAGAATGGGCAGCAGCGTTCTCTATGCATTTTTATCACCATACTGCGATCGCCAATCCGCCTGCCAAGCGTGGCGATTATGGCAAAGCCTTCCAAATTGGGGGAGGCCTATGTCCAGCAGTGGACGTCTTACAGCTGAAATGATGATGATGAGTTCATTGACAAGGAAAGCAATTTGTTGTTTAGGTAGAAGATTGGGTCTTATGATTTGTTAGATTTGATTTGGGCTAGGAATAATAGGATGTTGACATACACAGAGCGAAAGTTTAGAGGGTATGGCATTTTATTACCAAGGGCACTTGTAATATGCAATATGTTGCCTACTTATTGTTATGGTTATTTCTTTTATATGGTGTGGGCCTAGGTGCAGAATATTAAGCGGTGCCATTCGATATGGGATCATTAACACAAGGCACAGGCGACTTTTGTAGACAAGACAACGGTCTTACGACTTCGTATTGATGCCTTTTATTTTCCTAACCTCAGGGGTTTCACAATAAAAGACATAACTTAAGGACGATGTTTAAAGTCTTCATAATCAGCCTATAATGTTACCACTGCTCGAACACAGGCTTCCTCTTGGTGAGAGGGAGTGGGCGTTATCCATCACGCGGCCCCAGTGTGGGTTGGTAGATGTCACATGTTTGTTGTTCATGTTGTTTTTTGTTTCTAGCAAATGCCGGTTTCTTTAAATTTTTTTTCACCGTTTTGAGAGCAGTGATGATGAAGTAATTTACACAAAGTAAAGTGCCTGTATGTATAGGTTCGAATCTACGGTCAACTCGTAAATCGCAGCCGTTAACACTGGGCCACTTAAGCCTCTCACAGTAAGCCCTGCTCACCCTGCTGCTCTTTAGAGTCGTTATACATCAAACTGCACTCTTACCAAATTAGGTACCTAGGTATACGTTAAGCTTGAGTCGTTCAATCGAGAATGCTTTTCAATTTTTGTTGTGACTGACTTCCTTCCTTCTTGAAACAGAGACAACACACCTAGTAGAAAAACCGGACATGTGCGAATCGGAGTCGCCCACCGAGGGTTCCGTACAAATTTTCAGGTACATATTATCAAAAATAGTTTTTTAATTAGGTA
This sequence comes from Aporophyla lueneburgensis, assembly GCA_932294355.1. NCBI lineage: Eukaryota > Metazoa > Arthropoda > Insecta > Lepidoptera > Noctuidae > Aporophyla > Aporophyla lueneburgensis. The sequence goes on from OW028744.1 coordinate 12,011,983, forward strand.
CTTAAATATCATTGTTTTTTATGCCTCAAATTACTAATGTATAGTTTTCATTTCAACTCAATACCTCCACGCGTTCCCGAGATAAAGGGTCTTGACAGACAGACAGGCGGACGGACAACAAAGTTATCCTATAAGGGTTCCGTTTTTCTTTTTGCGTCAGAGCCCTAAAAATCTTCTCGAACTCTCGAATGATCATGTCCGAGGATTTATACAATAGCATCACTGCAGTATCTTTTGGTACCACACCAAAATTACCATAGAGTACTTGTAGCTACGAATAATGTTTCTTCCCACGTTATCTCGGTCGGTGATTGATTGATAGAAAGGTAAGCTACTTATAGTCACGCTGATTTTCAATTTAGTTGTGTAGAAAGGTGCACGCAGTTAATGATAGCTTAAGATTAACTTTCACACGTGGAAACACATGTGCGAATATGTTTATAATCTGTGCACAAGACACATTATACAAAGAGATTTTTCACGTGTGAAAGTGATCATTGTTGGTTATAACAACATCTTTACGGACAAATCATAACATAATAAAGAGTCATAGTTGGTATGGATTGTGATAAGAATACATTGTAGTGCGATTTTGATTTAGTAAACAGAGCCAAATTGTTTCACGACGCCCTTTGCAAGATAACATCCTTGTGTCACAAAGGCTGAAAACCTGAAACAGTTTCTTAAGGTGTGTCTTCCAACTCTTTGGCAAACTGTCTAAAGAAAGGTTTACGCTGTGGTCAGATAGTGCTTCGCTATCAAACCGACCCCAACATAGTTGGGAAAAGGCTAGGCAGATGAAGATGAACCCGGAAGAACCGAGAAATAGAACCGGAAACCCAATTTTAATGATACTCGTTCGTTAACAAGGCAAAAGGAATAAGTAAGAACCGTAGAACAGTTATTACTTTCTGCCAGCCTTCATTAATAAACCATTTCAAGGAGACGGCTTAAATTCCGGATATATACACGCAAGCGGCTTGTTTTATATGTATACAAGAGGATTGTTATGTATATAAGCTACCCTCTCTTCAAGTGCTATCGTCGTGGTGGTTAATTAATTTTTTGAAAAAAGTTTTTATTTTTAAGTTTTTGGATATGGACCCCGCACAAATCTACCCGCGTTATTCTTCCATTTGTCACGCACATACTTCATGCAAATTTAAGACTTATATGGTTTTCTCATGGATGCTATTGTCAGAACTGAACCAAATTGAAATAGGACCACACGGGACGCACCAGCTTTCAAATAAAAAAAAATAATCATCAAAATCGATTCACCTGGTCAAAAGTTCCCGGTCAGGTTACAAACATAAAATAAAATAAATACAGTCGAATCGAGAACCTCCTCATTTTTTTGAAGTTGGTTAAAAAGGTCATTTTAGGTGAAAGACGTTCACTGCTGGACATTCACCCCACCAAATTTTCCTATCCGGCGCTTCGCAGGCGGGTTGGCGATCGGAGTATGGTGGTAAAATGCTTAGAGAACGCTGCTGCCCATTCTCTAGTTAGTCCCTTAGTCGCCTTTAATGAAACCCACGGGAAGAAATGGGACGGTGCTATTCTTTATGCCCGGCACCACACGGAACCTAAATAGCAAAAAAAAAAACTTTTACGCGTGAAATAATATTCGCATATCCTAAATACGATTACGATTTAGTAAACAAAGTTTCGTTACGTTTTTAACAAAGTTTACGTTTTATACGTGTCTAGTAACCATTATCCGGCTCAAATATCAGTTGCGTGAGGAAACGCCAAGTAAACGGCTCACTTGCTTCAATAACCGTTTTTGTATTATTACTGTTACGTGTTGTTATATAATTTTAATATAAATATACTGTTTGTGCTTGCTATGTAAGAGTTATATGAAGCGACCTGTGATTAAGATGTGCTAAGAACTCGAAATTTTGAAATCGGTAGTAACTAGTAATCCTTTTATAGTTTTTGAAGCGGATATTCACTATTTATGGTACTCCTACTTCGAAATTAAACCATTTTAATAATGTACTAGTCTAATTATATAGCTCACTGTGCAGGTATTTCTGCATAATAATAACCCGTATGTTCGTATTACAAACAAATATTTGGTTAAATATAACCAAACTGCATAATTAACTAGTTCATCAACATATTATTAACTATTGCATTGAAACCTATGTTAATTTACTAAGAATACTGAATAGTTTGATTGAACGCGATAATCTTTGGAACTATAAGTCGGATTTAACAATTTCTTCTTCCAACTGATAGCCCAATTTTTTAGAAAAAGTATGAGCAATTTACGATGACGCTATGGCCCTTAGGAACGGAGAAAAAAAAAATGTTATAGTCAGAAAGAACGTAGCGAAGAGTGTACTACGTGAGCTCGACAAATGGATGTGCGAATAACACGTATGCGACAAAACTGTACTGCGACTCACCATAGTTCGAATGCACGCTTGTGCGACACACTGAATCTAGTCGTTTCTAGCACTCGCCGGCCGCTGCCGCGGCACCGCTCGCTTCACTCGCTTGGCTCGTACGTAGGAGGTCACAGTTTTAAGCTAACCAAACCTAATGTACTATGTGAGTTCGAGTGTGTCGCACAAGCGTGCATTCGAACTATTGTGAGTCGTAGTACAGTTTTGTCGCACAAGTGTTATTTATTCGCACATTCATTTGTCGAGCTCACGTAGTACACCCCGCAGCGAACACGAAGTAATGCGCAGCTTTAGGATATATTTTATGTTTTATCCAGTTTCACGCGGGCGAAGTCGCGGGTTGAAGCTAGCAGATTTTATTGTTGCACATGGCCATCATATAGGTACCTACCGCTGATGATATTAGACATGGTGATTACGCATAGTCGTAATCGTAATTATCACGTTTTGCAAACGGATTTATGATGGCATTCGCTGACGGGATGCTTCTTCTATCATCATTATTTCCATTCAGACGAAAGACTGTTGGATACAATACTTTTCTTTCGACTCACCTATTTTTGTAATCTGTTATGTTTCCTTTGCATTGATAAAGCTATTATCAAGTGAGCCGGTATGGAAATGTATGCAAAAATTCAAAGGCAGTGCCGGAGCTTGCTCACGGAGGCGCGAGCATGCCGCCTGCATGCTCAAGCAGTCAAAATTTTGCTCGAGCATGCGCGAGCATTCTTCAGTTCGGTGTGCGCGGACCCCTAGGGACTCTGACGGGAAAATGTACCTTTTTTTTTCTACTTCGTTTGTTTCGAGTCAGAACCATAGACACCTGCCAGAGTCGCGAGATTTGTTCGAAAGAGATTCGTGTCCCTGGCACATGGGCAACTGAAGGAACACGGATTGGTTTTAGTCAGTAAAAGTCTGACACGCCCTTCCGCCCAAGAGTGGGAGACGTCATTTGATGATTTTTCATCCAAAAAAAGCCGTAAGGAACGCTTTTCTATATGTCACATGTCTTCGATTTTTGGTCCTAGGACATGCCGGTTTCCTCACGATGTTTTCCATCACCGCTTTGAGAGCAGTGTGGAAGAAATTATTTTCACAAAGTAAAGCGCCTGCGTGGGTCCGAACTCATACGTCGCGGTCGATACCACTGGGCCAAAACTGCTCTCATTCAAGCACTGTCTTACGAGTATCTAAGCTATGAGTATGACAATGCTGTATAATTATTTAAACAGGCAAAACATGTATATTTTCCCAACATATTTTCATGTAGATATTTCTACATCGTTCGTTACGACTGACATTTGTACGTTATCTACAATTAGCTGTTCCAAGGTGCATTGGGTAACCTAATGTGCTTATGAACTTCACTTAATTCTGAAATGTTCCTTATCTTTTATCGTCCCATCATTATTTAAATTGAAAACATGAAGTAGGTACCTTTAGCTCACCATCACGGTCGTTCTATCTGACAAGTAAAAGAGACTATAAAGTATGAAGATGACTGATTGAGGACTTATTCCAGTTCCTAGAAACGGGATAAAATATTTTGAATGTCATCATCATGGAGTAGTTAAAAGAACTCTGACATTGAGTTGTGCAATGTTGCCCTTAAGAAATGATGTTATTGTGTGGGAATTCCTCAAATAACGTCTCCCGCTCTGGGCGGAGCGGGAGGGCGTTTCAGACTTTTACTGATAAAATCCACTTGAGTTTCTTCAGTTGCCAGTGCCAGGGCCATGGTAAGTCTTTCGAACAAACTGCGACCTAGGTAGAAACAAATCTGCGACCCTGACAGGGTGACTTTTATACTTGTATATTAGCGGACCGGAAACTAGCCAACCTACGCTACATTCAAATAATATTAGTTTAAGTTTCAAGGAGTGAATTGTCAAATGTTTTCACACTGTCTTTGGCAGCTACTTCACTCATAATTATTTCTGAGACTATCCTACTTGAGCAAAGTTTTTAAAAGATTTGTGTAACGACCTCGTAATTATTTCTGAAAAGATACGGTAGCATGTTTTTGAGCATGTTTTTGACTAAACTTGTTAAGCAAATCTAGTAGCTAATATTGGGAAACTTACCACATTTAAAACTGTTATTCTCTCTCCAAAAACTAACTTCTTGATTTTATAACTTGAAATACAAAAGGAGGTTTAATTACCTACAATGTCTTTTAACACGAGGAGCAGGTTTCATAAAAAGTAGTAAATTGCTAATAATGTCTTTATGTCACGTTTTTCTTGGCGTGATTGATCAATTTCAATAAGTGAACAGAGAACATTATATTTAAAGTTGAATATCAACTGTGTGTTGTGCTAGCAGTGCTATAAAATGCGTATATATTATGTTGCCACATTTGTCCTGTTTTGATGATGATCACCATATATCTACCGCTGATGATTATTAGACATGGTGATTACGCATAGTCGTAATCGTAATCATTATGTTTCACAAACAGATTGATGATGGCATTAGCTGATGGGATGTTTTTCTTTCATCATCATCATCATCATTCAGACGAAAGACTGTTGGACACAACATTTGTTTCTTTCGACTCACATAATTTCGTTGTCTGTTATGTACCCATATACAGCGATGCAGTTTCATCAAGAAACCCAATATGACAGTGTATGAAAAAATTTAAAGACGGAAATGGGCGAAAGTTTAGGTACCTATATATACAAGATGCAGTTTTGAACCTGCAAAACATTTCAGGAGGTTGTTATGAGACTCGTAAATAATCATATAACAATACGATACCAAGTCAATCTATATACATATATATACATATACATATAATAAAACAGTAAAAAAACTGTGTCTGTACATTGAATATATTAAAAAAAAAAATAATTGAGGGGGGTTTAGAAACAGTAATAGAGCACGAAACCAAAAAAAAAAGTATGTCTGTTTGTCTGTTTGTCTGTTTGTTTGTACACGCTAATCTTCGGAACTACTAGACGGATTTGAATGATTTTTTTTTGTTGTATAGTTATTAAATCTGGGCAACATATAGACTATAATTTATCTTGGAAACTTGAACACCTGATGCAGAACCGCAACAGACCAGCTAAACTATAAGAGATACAAAAATGGTACCATAGCAAAAATTGTTTCACGTGATGAGCATTTTCTGCTAAGAGAATAAATTTGAAGATCTGGAACACCTGATGTGGAAGTCCAACAGCCCAGCTACACTATAACATATATAGGAATGACGTCTTAGCAAGAGTTGTTCAGCCTGATGAGCACTCTCTGTTGTCGTATAAAATTTGAAGATCTGGAACAGCTGATGTGGAACTCCAAGACCCCAGCTACACTATAACATACATAGGAATGACGTCTTAGCAAGAGTTGTTCAGCCTGATGAGCATTCTCTGTTGTCGTATAAAATTTGAAGATCTGGAACAGCTGATGTGGAACTCCAACAGCCCAGCTACACTATAACATATATAGGAATGACGTCTTAGCAAGAGTTGTTCAGCTTGATGAGCATTCTCGGTTGTCGTATAAAATTTGAAGATCTGGAAAAGCTGATGTGGAACTCCAAGAGCCCAGCTACACTATAACATAATTATATAGGAATGACGTCTTAGCAAGAGTTGTTCAGCCTGATGAGCACTCTCTGTTGACGTATAAAGATTGTAGATCTGGAACACCTGATGTGAAAATCAAAGCTATCACTAATTTCACTGTATTATTATAAAATAACATAAGGTGGGAGTACCTCCACGCGGTGAAGGCGGTAACGGTTTAGGACTGATTTTCGATGAAAATTCTATGAATCATTGAAAATTTGACTCTACTGGCTAAAACTCCCATTTTATTTTATTTTATCGAAGAAATATGCCTTCGAGCTTATGTTGTTTGAGTGTTTAATTTACTTTTCCATTTATCTTCGTGACACGGTAGCCTACCCGGTAACGCAGATGAGCAGTCACTTAGATTTTAATTGATCAGGTATCTTCAGAATAAAACTGTAACCATGCCTAGAAAGAGGTCAAATCTTTCCCAACGTTCCAAAGGAGCTGAAAGATTGAGGATCATAAGATCCCAAGAATCTACCGAAGAGCGTCAGGATAGACTTGATGCTGTTCGAGAACATCAGGCTGCAACTCGCTCCGTAGAAACATCTTCGGATCGCGAAGCTCGCTTGCGTTCTCAGCGTATTTATGCATCTACATCCAGGTCTCTAGAGACCAGTGAAGAATATGATGCGCGACTGTCGGCTGATCGTAAACGTCATGCATTGTCTCGCGAGTCGGGGACTTTTACGGATAAAGAATTGCGCTTGAGTTCTCAGCGTATCTACGCATCTGCTGCTAGGTCTCTAGAGACAAGTGTGGAACATGATGCGCGACTGTCCGCTGATCGTGAACGTGGCAACATATAGGCTATACATAATTTATTTTGGAAAATGAACACCTGATGCAGACCGCAACAGACCAGCTAAAGTAAGTATAAGAGATATAAAAATGGTGCCTAGGCAAAAAATATTTCACGTGAAGAGCATTTTCTGCTGTGAGAATAAATTTGAAAATCTGGAACACCTGTTGTGGAACTCTTAAGAAAAACTCTTAATAACATATTAAGGAATGACGTCTTAGCAAAAGTTGTTTAGTCTGATGGGCATTTCCTATTGACATACAAAAATGAAAGATCTGGAACGACTCCAATCGTCTCGCTCATCCCGTTGTTTTCCCGTCCCCGGGCCTTAGAATTCTACATCAGACGTTTCAGATCTTTGATTTTGACGACCACGTTGTCGCTGGCATAAGCAACAGCATCCGCGTACGAAGTCGCGGGCAGAAGCTAGTAATCAATAATACTTTTTATTTTAGATTTTTCAATTTTATCGTTTTTTAGGATAACTCTCTTAATAACCCTCTTAAAAAAATCTATGAAAGAAATGTCGGTTGCGTTTGTTTGTGTGTGTGAAAGCGCAGTTTAAGGACACTTACAGTCTGGCCGCCTTTTAAAAAAGGGAGTTCACACTTACCAATTTCCGTAAATAAGAATAAAATGAAAAAAAAAAATACCTGCCCATTTTATTGTTGATTCGGGTCGAGAATCACTAACATAATTACCTCCTTAAATGTTTTGCAGATCCAAAACTGTACCTTGTATATGACATGGCACTAAGTCTAAGAAATACTATTCTAAGAAATACTTTTCTTGTTCCTAACCTATCTAGATACATCTCCCTAGATAGCATCGGAATACTAAACTCGTTTAGCATATCTAGTATTGGGAGAGTTAACACATTTTAAACTGCTATTCTTATAAAAAACTAGCTTCTGGATCTTATAACTTGGAATACTCCCCTCCCCTCTCTCCTCTGCCTAACCCTTCGGGGAAACAAGGCGTGATGTTATGTGTGTGTGTGTGTTCTTTTCTAAAAATGTGGTGCTTTTAACAAAAAGTTGGAATCTGCAAAAATATCTTTGTGTCACGTTTTGCCCGGCGTGGTTGGTCAATGTCAATAAGTGAACACAGAACATGATATTTAAAGTTGAATATCAACTATGTGTAAATAATGTAGACATACCTACATACTAGACTACTACCGGTTGTCCTCGATTATTCTAGCCAAAATATTTTATAAGTGACTTTAGCGCTAATCACTTTCCGTGATCTAATCTTAGTTTTAGCAACTTGGTTGAACAAATAGGAACCTGTGTATATTGTGAGTTATGTGCCTGGTACAAAAGTACCTATTTCCTGTTGTATTAACCCCCGAAGCAAAAAGTGGGATGTTACAATTTTGACCGCTATGTGTGTTTGTCTGTGGCACTATAGCTCTTAAGCGGATGGACCAATTTGGGTGCGGTTTTAGTCAATTAAATTTCAAAGTAGGCTTTGTAGCTTAGACATGTTTTATTAAAATCGGTTCAACTGTTTCGAGGAGACGATTCGTTGATCAAAATATTAACTACAACTTCTTATAAAAGGCCAATACGTACCTATATTTTTCTTACGTTTAGACGTTTTATATTGGTCGGGTTATTTTTTCGAATAACTAAGTAGGCATAACGTAGTTGGTCTCACCCATGTAGACAAATGAAGCCTAATAATTTGATCAATAAGATGGAATAGGAGATTTCAAAGGTTACAGTATCAAATATTCTTATGCAACTTAGTAAACACGTACTTAGGTATTTATATCCAGCAATATTCTACGATAAGTTTCGACAGCTTGCAAAATTCAGCGTTCTAATTAACGGCTACGTCTAACTGTCGGTGTTGTGCTTGTACGCATTTCTCCCTGACAAACTGAACCATTGCGTACTTACTGCAGCTCGTACACTGTCCGTATACAACCCGTACACTGGCCCGCTACGTTACGACATTGTCGAACTGATAGCATTCTTACAAAACAAACCACTGAGTAGATCTAATCTGAGTCCGTCGCATAAGTTACAACATTACACTTCGATTAAATCATATTAGCTTCGGTTGCGGTCAGTCTGCGCTGACACGGTGCTGCTGTGAACTAAATTGGATGTCGCCTCACACCATGCGCAATTTTTGATTGATTTATTTACTAAGTACCCTCGCAAGTATCGATGTTTCAATTTGAACGGATTTTTTTTATCAGAATATAATTCTCCTTAGATATTTTGCGTAATGTCGTACATATGCCGAACATGCACTAATTCTAATAATTGAAATTGTCATACATTATTCTTATTGTCCTAATAAGGCACATCGACCTTTAGTCAAATGGATATTCATAGCTATATAATCTCCTTCGTTCCAAATCGCCTCGTCTACAAGCTTAACGAATGCTCTTAAGCACTTCACAATGACCATAATTATCTCCTTTTATAGATTTTAGTGCAGTGCAATGGATCAAAAATAATTGTAACTCGCTTCAAGTACAAGTAATCGTAAATTACAAGCTTATTGCCACAATAATATGAATCGGGACAACAATTGTAAAATTCAAACAAGAACTGCCGTAAATTGTTTTAATTGAGGACAAGGATGTCGAGCTGGGGCCGTGGCGTGCGACTGCGGTCGCAGGCTCCATCCACAGTTTTAATTGATCGTATTCACCTGCCGAGATCGGCGAACCGATGCCCTTGCGGAGTCTCCCAGTGACGTCACTGCGGCACACGTTATGTGGACTTCCGACCGGATAAGTTTAGCACATCACTAGCACTAGGAAATGTGTCGAGTTGCGAAACTTCGGAGGTCGCCGGCAGAGAGCGCCGTCGCCGCGCGATCACTGAAAACTAAACCCGTGCATACTACCACGCAGCTCGCCGCGTCGCCGTTGCCGGCGCAGCGACGAAAGCGCGTTAGAAAGGGACGTATAGTCATTTCTTTCGTTTTAGTCGGGCATCGGTAAATAAATAGCAGCTTTCATATTGATGGCTGATAGCCAATGAGCCGGCAAGCACCTGCAAGCTGGTTATACATGTTTTAAAAACTAACATTTAAATTAAGGAAGCAGATTATTAAAATTATTGATAAAAAAGAACAACTCATAAAGTAGCTACTTTGATCCGGGTTGGAAATGATTGTACGCTGTAAAAAACGATTAATCTTGAAAATTATTGTCAATTAATTTTTCCACTTAACACTTTGCTGGACGCTCTCCAGTGATCTGCAATCAGTAATTTTCAATTAGCTTCCTCGCGAGAGAGCGTATAATCAGGAAACAGGCGGTTTATCAGCTCACGCGCACCCGTGCGGAACGCGCGTTGATTTTCCGCCAACTTTTCACCACACGTAACGGGTCGCGGATGTCAGACTTCGGTATAGTCTGCCATCATAGTGCCGGTTATGTAAATAAACGATTAAATATAGATTACGTCATTTTAATGTTCTTGTTTGACTTTTTAATCTAATTTCAATGATAAAAATTGAGATATTTTGATTTTATATGAGCGTGAGTCAAGCAGACTTTTACGAATGAAATCGAACACACTGAATACGTTTAATAAGTTTCATTCGCATGCACAACGCATCACTTTTATAAATTACGTCCATCTTAATAATAAAAGGTTGAACTATTGAATATTATTTACAGAAACAAAATAAAAAAGTATCTGAGATCATAATTCTTATTCTGCCAAAGGTCACAACGACACCACTTCTTAATTGACCCGTATTAATTTGCATTGCTTTGAACACAAATGAGACAAAATTATATAAGTTAGAGTGAAGGAAACAGAGCGTGTGGCTTATGAGAAGATACGGACCGTTGACTTTGTTTGAACATTACATTAGCCGAGTAAATTGTACCCCAGCGTGATCCCGAGGATAAAAGTGAGGTGATTATGTGGCAGAATTTATTACTTCGGCATAAAAGAATACATTGTGAAACTGTGTCGAATTGAGAGCGTTTATTGGGGTATGTTACGTTCTGTCTGCCATTAACACCTCATGTCCAAATGAAAGCAAAGATAAATATAAGTTTAATCAGTAGAGATCTCGCCCGTGAGATTTAATGTATCCATCAAGTTAAAGTGCCCAACAGGAATTAAATGATGTAGCAAAATTCAGACAAAGAAACACGTGAAAGGAAACCATATTTTCGGTTTCGTACAATTTATTATCTTCGTCTTTCATTTGTTTGCTCTCGTTCACATATGGCGCAATCCGTAGCACATTTACGTGTTCTCTATATTATTATGATTGATGTGAAACTAGCTTACTCAAACAAATAGCAAAATACGTTGAGAAACTGTACTTTGGCATTGATATATTAAACTAGACGTCGTTCTTTGTAAGAAGTACGAAGTATCGTAGATGTAGCTGTCTCAGCTGCCTGTAACATTCGGATGTTAGCTTCGATGGTGACTGACAGATCCAATTATTTGCAACATGTTCTGTTTCTATACAAAACGAGCACTTTAATAGGTTAGGGGTCAAGCTGTTTATTGTTAAGATCAAGAACCTTGTGTTTGATTAGTTTTATTACTAACCTTTGTATGAGAAGCCGTAGGCTGTGAAAGTAAGTTAATTCATGCAACAATCATAATTGTGGTCATTATAGATTGGTGAGCCCCTCCAGGTGTGCTGTCAGGCTTATGGTGCGCTGTGTCGACGTGGAGGTTAGGTAACTGCTGGAGCGCGCACTACGTGACTTCGACCGTAATTAACAACAATTATGTAGATATCGTCTGCATAACGCACCGCTGACAACCTCCACAGCCATAAATAATGAAGCAACGAGAATAAAATTGTGCATGTCATGTTAATTTACCAAGTTATTATTATGTGTTCTTGAGAATTTGCGAAGAGAAATCTTCGACCGTAGACCTTTGCGCGTTGAACTCTATTGTACGGAAGTTGAGTCGCTCAGACGTGCGACAAATGTAGTAAATATTTACTTGTTGTCTGTCCACTTGACTGTGCTATTCAACTTTACTTTTATGTTTTAACCCAGTTTTAAATCGTTAATCATTTCAAAAGAGTCCTTACATATATTAATATTTTATGCAGTAACCCTAGTGTTGGCTTAAAAATGCCAATTCATCATCATCATCATTTCAGCCGTAATACATCCACTGCTGAACATAGGCGTCCCCCAATTTGGGGGGCGTTGCCATAATCGCCATGCTTGGCAGGCGGATTGGCGATCGCAGTATGATGGCAAGATGTATAGAGAACGCTGCTGCCCATTCTCTAGTAAGTCCCATAGTCACCTCTTACGACACCCACGGGAAGAAATGGGGTGATACTATTATTTACGTCCGGCACCACACGGTACACCAAAATGCCAATTACTTGGGAAGTACTTAACCATGTTGAGGAAAAAATGAAGCACATTTTATATGTCTCTATCAAGAGACATGTTAATTAAGTACTTCCTGGCAAGATCAAATGCAAATAAATGGTCGTGATTAAGTAGTATAGAGTAGCCATACCTACTCATGAATTGCACTACCTATATTTTATTACTACATTACTGGTTTTGTAATGGATATCATAAACTGGTATACTAATATTGTTATGTAAATATATAGACATACAGCACACACCATCCACCAAGATATGGATATTAAAACTGCAGGCTTTGTATTGTATGAAAATACATCGCGTGTGCCGTAACGCTCGTAAACGCAATATGCACAATGTATACTATGCATATTTCGTTCAAGTCCATATCAATATTGGCACAGTAGTAGGTAAGGCTGAACGTGGTTTGAACCCAAACTGAACTGCGGCCGAACTTTCGGTGAAAATAAGAAGTTCGGCTATGAGACCAAATAAAAAGTTCGGTAATGGTGCCAATTCCCTTATTCACAAACTAAACTAAATTTAAGTTCAGTGCATCTTTTTCTTTCTATTTCATTAAGAAGAGGACAAAAGAAAATTTTTAGTTTAGTCCTGTCATATTAATCAGCGCCTGTCACTACTCCATACAAGTTTAGACGTGATTAAAAACTTGCTTATTAAAATTATGTCAATTTACGTCAAGCGCTGATTAATTTGACAGGACTAAACTAAAAGTTTTCTTTTGTCCTCTTCTTAATGAAATATAAAGAAAAAGATGCACTGAACTTTTTAGTTTAGTTTGTGAACAAGGGAATCGGTACCAGTATCACTTGAAAATTGATATCTACAAAAAAGCAAATGATTTCTGCTAGATAACACAACATTTTGAATACTAGTAGATACTCATAAGATTTCATGCACTGACACAAGATAAAAATGTGATTTTCCACGATCATCATCATCATTACAGTTATAGACAGCTGGACATAGGCTTCCCCCAATTTCGGGTTGTTTTCTACGACAATATTATTTCAAAATTGACTGATAATGTTTCGAATACTTAGTACCTAAATGTTTATAGTTTTATTTTACTGGGTTATCTTTATTATCTAACTCAAAACATTTGATTTATTTTAATATTATCTTGTACCTATCCAATACATATATATCAATTCATAAAGAATTAGAACCGAATTTCGGCGAATGCGGAAGTCTGGTTATTCCGAAAGTTAACGAATTTCGTACTATCCCTACACAGTAGACATTTATTGGAATGATTACATTAAGCGTGAAACGAGAAGCACCCCACAGTTATAAGGCCTCATTTACGGAGACGCGGGGCTCCGCGCGTGGCGTTGGGCGGTGCGGCCCGCACTGAATTCAAACATATAGCGTTGTATGAGTGCGTTTACAGAGAGGCGATTTTACACGCGTTTGTTTGAAATGGAGCGTTTTTTGCGGCGTCGCCTGCGGCGAGCAACGCTGCGTCGCACGCGGCGTTCATCGCGGCGGCGCCCGTAGCGGCAATTCTCGATGAAGCGGTGCCCGCGGCGGAAGCTTCTGCCTGTCTTATTTTTTTTGGAAATCGCACAACGCAGACGTATTTATCGTAGCAATGGAGTACAATATCTCGAAAATTTTATGTTCAATGTGAATTATTATTTAATATATTATGAATTAGCCCAGTTTACAGCAACGGAACACGAGAAGTTTGGGGAATATACAATTCTTTATAGGTCAATAAGAGAAAGTGGTTATGATGTTTTTCATGGCTATACACGGATGTCTACTACAACTTTTGATTATATAGTAAACAATATCGAAATAGTTGGTTTTATTGAATACCGCGCGTACGCCGCAGCGATGCCCGCCGCGTGCGCCGCTACACGCTTAAAAAGTCGCCGCGGGCGACGCGGCGGGCTCCGCCACTCTGCCGCCTCGCGTCTCTATGAACAACATCGTATATTGCCATATGTTTGTGTTTACGCGTGCAATGACGCGTGCCGCCTCACGCGCCGCCTCTCCGTAAACAGCAAAAACGTCCGATGCGCCGCGCCACGCAACGCCGCACGCGCCGCGCGACATCCCGCGTCTCCGTAAATGAGGCCTAATACGAGCCATAAAAGAAAACAAAACAGACACAATACATCCGACTTTAAGATAAAGGATGTGTGATGTGATTGGATGAAACCACAAATGATTTGTGTAATAATTAATTAAATCACTTCTGTTTTTTGGTAACATAAGTGAAATATCATTATATTTCAACTAAGCTATCAAGAAACTGGAAAATACGTTCATCAGGTCATTCATCTATTTTAATTACGAAATACCTAAGTAACTGCATCAACTGTGAAACCACAACAAAACAGGTGCAGCTATAGGTACTATAACTCACGTAAATACAGAACCTACAATTTAGAATCCACAATAGACACATTATAAATTGTAGTTCAAATAGGTGATGAAGATTGCCACTTTATTCTGAAGGCAGTATCTAATTTACGTTTAGAACTTTATTCCATTTACAATCATTTGAGAACTACTTTATTTTGCTTTTAAGTAAAGTGCAGGCTGCAGTGAACGAAGGGAGTGAAGGCTATGTATCGTGCAGTGTGGCAACACTGTGATCAGCCCACCCAACATGCACATCGCGACAAAAGTCTATCATCTCAACATCTCGTGCCGAAAAGAGACATGGCTATGCTCACCTAAAGTCATATTTCGCTTCGCTGCGAGACAATACGGGGACAAAACTATCGCGCGTTTGTAAGCGCGGCTGAACTAAACTCGAGCGGTCAGGATCTGTGCAATATGATATTATACACTAAGTTATGGCCTTAATTGCCGGACCTCAGTGATTTGTTCGCACGCGCCGTTCCATTGTAGAGCACACACGGATGTGTTTGATGCACAACTTGAGGACCTTCGATCAATAATAGCACTAGATAAAGGATCAGGAACAAAAATAAGGCGCTCAAGTGGCCACGTTTGCACACACTTACACATTTATATTTCTTACTAAGAAATATAGAAAAACGTTTCATAATAATAACAACTTCAGTTTATTATAATCCTTAACACTCAAACATAAAGCATAATTACGATTGCCAAATATTCATATTTAAGTCCTTTTGTCATTGGAGAAAGGTAAAGAGCAATTTTAAAATGTCTCTTAAAAATCAAAAGCTTCGATCAAAAATGTACTAGATTCCCGATGAGCGCTTCAAAAACGGCCCGAAAAATAAGAGCACAAATAATTTTGTGCTCTTATTCCAAATTAGTTTGGTCCAATCATAGCCAACGATAAGACGCACAGTGGAACGAATGTATGGGAGCGGTTGGACGTAGACATGTCCGAAAAAAAAGAGTAAAATTATGCCAAACTAATGATGCCATCTTATTCGATTACTTAATGCCTTCATAACTTGTGGTGATGAATTTCTTCATAACTCCCATATTTCGGGAGTAATTTGAGAAAATGTGAAATTTTACTATGAAAATGAGTGTATCGAGCTCTCTCCCTCCTGATTCCGGGCTTGTTTCAAGTAGCGGTCTCTAATATCATAATGCTAATACTAAGAGCTATATTTAATACTAAGACACATAGTGCGCCAAATGTGCACTTTCTGGGATAAAGAGTGATGTTTATTTTATAACACAATTTTTTTATTTTTTGTTTATTTTGTTGATTAAAACCGTTTTTCTAAAGGTTTACCTTATTACAATAACATTTCTGAGCAGCCAATTAGAGAAGATATAAGCTAATTAGGATATATAATTAGGGACTTAAGGTTTACATATAAAACTGATGCACTAATGATTACTGATAAGAACATTGCTATTATTTAATTACTAAATGGCTCTTAATACACTAATTTAGCATGCATCATTTACTAATTATCACAATAACTAATTACCTTGCAATATTTAACAAAGGATACCTGGGATACCTGGATTTTATATAAATAGGTCACTATTAGTAACTTTAAAATCAGTGTTGATTTACACCTCGTTGTATCCAAGCTAATCTCGCAATGTATTTTCCAAATTTTAATACAAATCTTGATATTCACGTTGCTTTATGCGCACGCGCACATAAAGATTTACGCGACTTTAACTATTTGTTCAGTGTTTTAAAAGATAACAGTTGTGTTCAGTTATGTGAAAGTGCTGAAACAAGTTTAAAAGACTGGTGTCGTCGATTTTGCTACCGCATTTATGCAAAATGGACACAGTCTGGAAGAAGCACAGATAAGTTTCGGAAGAAACATGAGATTTGGCTACAGGCTGCAATTCAATGGCCGGAATTACAGAATGAAAATATGGAACCTTCTACAGAAAATATAAGTGACGTCATCGAGCCCATAATTTCTCCTGCTAAATCTGATGCTTCAACTTGTACACATCCTAGTCCTCGTAAATCTTTTGAGGACCTTAGTAACCGGCAAAAAAGAAGACGCACTGAAGATAGTCTTTCATGCAGCAGTAGCAGCGCTGAAATTATGTTTTCGGCCGAAAGGGCGCTTCAAAAGGCAGGACAAAGCGATACAGCTTATGTTATGAAATACTTGACGGAGAATCCAGAAGAGGCCTCAAAAATCAAAGCCTTCATTGAAGGTAAATCAATTCAGGTACGGGGGATATTTCCCCTTTGAAGGCATTGGCTCTTTATGTATCGATGAACTTATCGAAATGGCGCTATAACACTCTTCGGGATTTCAACACTCAAGAAGGAGCTCTTCAATACCCGAGTTACTACATGTTGGTTAAAGAAAAAATTAAGTGCTATCCGGCCAAAGAAGATCTCACAGTTACAGAGAGCTCTGCAAAAATCAAATTACAAGCCTTGATGGATTTAACCTCAAGAAGACTTATTAGGTCGTTAGATGTTGATCCCAATCAACAGCTCGTATTGACCAGCAAATGGGGTTTTGACGGATCATCTAGCCAAAGCATTTATCATCAAAGGACTAGTGAAGATGAGCAAATCGATCTTGCTAGTAATTTTATGATTAGTCTTGTACCACTGCGGCTCGTCTCAAAAGGTGTAACAATTTGGGAAAACGAGCGACCATCTTCCACTTCATTTTGCCGGCCAATATTGTTTAAGTTTATAAAGGAAACCAAAGAAAATGTGCAGAGAGAGATGGCTGAAATCGAAGCAGAGATTGAAGCCTTAACTCCATCCACCATCACTGATGGAATTAGTGTCAAACACCAACTGCTGTTGACAATGATTGATGGTAAAATTCATTCCATTATATCCAATACAGCAGCTTCAGTGTGTGACATATGCAAGGCTTGTCCTAAAGAAATGAATAATTTAGAGTTAATCAAAGATAAACACGCAAACGAGGACATGTATAAATATAGCTTAAGCACCCTTCACGCTTGGATTCGCTCAATGGAATGCTTATTACACATTTCCTACAAATTAGACATAAAATCATGGCAAGTAAGGGGTGATATAGCAAAAAGGCAAGTTGATGACAGGAAGAAAAGAGTTCAAGAGGCTGTAAGAAGAGAAACGGGCTTACTTCTCGATGTTGTGAAACAAGGCAGTGGATCCACCAACAATGGCAACTCGGCAAGGAGATTTTTTGAAAACTACACTAAATCTGCTGAACTGACCGGAATAGATGCTATGCTTTTAAGAAAAATCTGTGTGATCTTGCAGTGTATTTCATCAGGAGAGAAGATCAACGTAACTAAATTCCGAGAGTTCTGCTTTGATACTGCTAAGCTTTACGTGGAGTTATACCCATGGTATTATATGCCTTCTTCACTTCATAAAATTTTAATGCATGGGCCAGACATAGTTCAGAACATGTCAATTGTGCCCATTGGTTTTCTATCCGAAGAGGCATCTGAGGCTAGAAATAAAGATTTTAGAAAATATAGAGAGGGGCATTCTCGAAAGCATAGCAGTATCTCATGCAATGAAGATATTATGCACAATCTTTTACTGTCTTCTGATCCACTTGTTACAAGTATCCGTCCAAAAGGAAATAAGTTTGTAAAAAAATCTTCTTTTAAGGAATTTTATGAGCTTACGGATTCTGAGAAAAGTGATATCGGATTTGTTAACATAAATGATTTAGCGGACATCGATTCTGAATTTGAATTAATTGATGATGATGATGATGACGAAGATAATTAAATGATGTTATTGTTTTAAAATGTGTAACTTAGTAAATTAGAGCTTACATCTTAATTATTTATTGTACTTTTAATGAAACTAGGTAATTTATTATCAACTTACTTAAAAGTCATACTCTCATCAGTTCTTGTGAATATTTTTGTTAATATATATTTCTGTATATATATAATATATTTATAGACCTCTTAATAAGTCTGTCTGCGGTTTAAAGTAAATACAAATGGGGAAAAAACGTTTTTTTTTTTAAATTTTCATTTCCTTTTATCCCAGAAAGTGCACATTTGGCGCACTATGTGTCTTAGTATTAAATATAGCTCTTAGTAATAGCATTACGATATTAGAGACCGCTACTTGAAACAAGCCCGGAATCAGGAGGGAGAGAGCTCGATACACTCATTTTCATAGTAAAATTTCACATTTTCTCAAATTACTCCCGAAATATGGGAGTTATGAAGAAATTCATCACCACAATTTATGAAGGCATTAAGTAATCGAATAAGATGGCATCATTAGTTTGTCATAATTTTACTCTTATTTTTCGGACATGTCTACGTCCAACCGCTCCCATACATTCGTTCCACTGTGAGACGTCCTAAATGCCGCAGTACGCGTTCAAAAATTG
This sequence comes from Aporophyla lueneburgensis, assembly GCA_932294355.1. Classification (NCBI taxonomy): domain Eukaryota; kingdom Metazoa; phylum Arthropoda; class Insecta; order Lepidoptera; family Noctuidae; genus Aporophyla; species Aporophyla lueneburgensis. The sequence goes on from OW028744.1 coordinate 12,030,923, forward strand.
TGTAAATAACCACTGTAACACCAAGTTTTTGGAAGGAATATCTTTTTTCCGTAAGTTTATATCTTTTTAGTGTTTTTCATAAAATAAAAACAATCAAATAGTAAATATAAATCATTTAGCAAATACATATTATGATTGTTTGACCAATGTTTGCGACAACGCGCCAACTATTGTGACAAACATTGTCTGTTCTGGAAGAGAGAATGCATGGAGTGGTATTGTAATTTTATATTTTATTTTTGTTTGTAGATTTCCTAGCGAGCCATTTCGCTGTGCAGAATGGGTATCTATTGTAGCGAAAGAAAGAGGAGAAGAAATATACAAACCTTATAAAAAATCATATTTTAACTTTAATTTAAATGAAAAAATCATTTGATTTGATAAAAATTTAACTCCTAAATAGCGTACATAAAAGTAGACGCACCCATTTTTTATACGGGTGGATCACATTGAGTCAACCCGCACTTAATTGAATAAAATTACTATTGTACTATTTTAGTCCTACTACTTTTTTAAATCGAATAAAATTGTTTGCCACCTACAAAACGTACCTTCACCTAAAAAATTTTATTCCGCAACTCTACGCCTTTCAATACGTACTGTGTTCTGAGCATTGAAATGTAATACCAAGAACTACGTCTAGTTCCAAAATAGAGTAAGCACGAAATCTGACGATTTCAAACAAAAAATGCACTTGAAACACGTAATTAGGCAATCGAAGATGTCAATTTGAATTTTGATAGCGTGTAGTGGTTCAATCAAAACTAGTGCACGATCAGTGTTCGGCGCGGGCGACGGTCGTGTGTCACGAGCTCGCAAGGCTATTGTCTGCACCTTTTACTTTGAATTAAGAGCGAGGAGCCTCGAATTACAATCCATAAATAATCCAAGAACGACTCTTAAGGTCTGGGAGTAATCATACAGTGGAACTGTTATTAAATATTGTAACGCACTACTGTTCAGCCAAGCGTTTACAGTTCGGCACCATTTCAGTTAATGCTTTTGATATTTAGGATAATTTGCAGTTTGTTAAGCACTCGCAAATTGATTTGCAATTTATAGCCGAGATTACTTGAAACCTTATTATTTTTGAAAATTACCTAATTATTTTAAGTTCCAAACAAAATTATACTTACATGCATAAACTCACGCCTTTTTTCAATGGGGGTAGGCAGAAAATACGAAACGCCACCAGCTCTGATCCGTACATACTATTTCTGCCTCGTCTATGCATAATATCACATAATAGTAAAAATAATAAGTCATGATAATTTTGAATGTTTCACTGAAAAAGTTAATTTTAGACTGGTAAGATCTACGAAGGATCTACGATCAGTACCTAACGAACGTCCATAAAACTTGTCAGTTTTACAAGTCATCAAAATCTACATAAAATGAAAACTGGACTCGGTAAGCTGCTTGACAGTATTAATTAAAGTTGCCGAGAGGTTAATACTTCTGTTCTGATTTTAATTAAATATTTTATTCAACAATTAAGAGGGAACAAATTGGAGTGATAATTAAATTAAGGAAATTTCTTGCCGACTGATCGAAACATAAAATGTCCAGAGGGCTTTTCTGTGGGTGGGAAATTTTCTAATGACGTCCCGCTTTGGGCGGAGCGGGAGACGTGTCAGACTTTTACTGACTAAAACCCACCCGCGTTCCTTCAGTTGCCTGTTCCAAGGCCAATATCGTAACCAATGAGGTTAATCCGAGGTGCAATTATTGCCAGTTGAAAGTCATATATGTATATATTCTCCGCCAAAAGATACACATTGTCTTAGATAAAATTATTTGAATTGTCTATCTACTGACGCACTATTAGTGCCTCAGTAGATAGACAATTCAAATAATTCCTTCATTTGCCTATACCTGGGCCACGGTATCTCTTTCGAACAAATCCGCAACCTTGGCAAAGTGTCCAGAGGGCTGGGGCGTTCTTTAGCTGAAGAATTAGCATTGCCATTCAACGTGGCAATGCTGCCAGTCTTCTGGGTAAGTTTCCTGATGATAGCGATGTGAGCGAGTGCTTCGACGCTTAGATATTATTAATAACATTGATGAATATTAAGTCAAATAAAACCGATTGACATTCAAGTTAAGTATGTAAATTCACATCTATGTTGAATTAAATTATTATATGAATTATTTCGATGAATTTTATGCTAAGTGCAAAGCCCAATCAGTAAAATAAAAATGCAAAACGTATCTGTATTTAATTAAATATTTATTTACAATCGATTCAACGTAAAATACAATTATACTTAAGCCAATACAATTTATACATTATTTACAATACAGCTCTTCGGAACACCGTCGTATAAATAATACAATTTCGATCGCAATGAGTATTATAATTTCTAAAGTTACTACTATTTAATGATCTTTTGTACATTGAAATGCGCGATTGATGTGTTTGTACTACATCATTGTTAAACTGATTTATAAAAGCATAAAAAACTAAAAATAAATAAGTTACGTTAACCTAAGTTATACAGGAATGTCTAAATATCCGTGTTTGCTAGCATATTCTATTTGTAATCATTAGGAATGCATTTGCGAAAACGGATAAAAAGTTTCACAAGCGATTTTGTATTTAATACAATGTAGGACGAAACAGTCAATTAATTGATTGAGTCACCCCTGACTCAAAGGCATGCTGTAAATGGCTATAAAGCGTTACATAAAGAAACTCTTTTGGAAAAATTAATGACAGGGTTTCTCAACAAAATTATGGTTTTTTGTAAAGTTTCCATGGGCCATAACTTTTTTGAAGCGTTCATCATAGATGCATAAATTACATCATGGATCACTAATAGAAATGGACAATCATTTATTCAGTTTAGATTACAATACTTTGAATTGGTAACTTTTGGTTCAGCTGTACTGCTGCTTTGGTAAACTGGGTGATGATTTCATGAAAAATATCGATAATGGTCGTTCAAATACAATACAACGATTTGTCTATTTCGACCTACATTTCTCAAATGGCTCGGATAAAGCCATCTTTCACAAAAAGTACATGAAAATAATGAAGAAGTACATTATCCGAAATTCTCGAAGTGGTGTATAAAGTACGGCAGACGTCTCGTTCTGTTCACTTGTTCACACGCTGACATCACAGATTTGGTGAGAGGTCGCGGACCGCATGAGAACACGCCGATTTTAGATACCTGGGGGTATAGACAAATAACTAATAAGTAATTTAATTATATTTGGATCGTACGCACAGGTGGCGAGAATGCCTAGTCTATTTTTGCTACGAAAATAATTATGACATGAAAATAAACTGGATCACGCAATGGTAATTTTATTCGCAGCATGCTTTGAATAGATAATTAAAGTATTCTTCTAACGTAACGAAAATATTTCCATACAAGTCTTGGAGGGGCAAAGACTTGAATGGATACAAGTCTTGGAGGAGCCAAGACTTGAATGAAAATATTTTCGTTTTGAAATTACAACAATTAATGACCTTAATGAAAATGTATAAATTTTGTAAAACTAAAGGCGAAGAATTTAATTTTATATAATTAAAAATGTATTCATCATGATTAAAGCTGTTAGTCTAAGCAAAACCAATGTTACTTACATAGCTGTGTTTCTTCTGCACAAACTTGAGGAAGGAGGACATGTCTGGCCTTCCGAAGTGGTTCACCGCCTTCAAGCCGGTGAACATCGACGTGCGCGAGAGTCGCTGGAAGTGGTTCTCGCAGATGTACTGTAGAGGAACATTATATAGCGATGAATGAGTGAGACTTACTGAATGACTGTAGTTTGAAGACGAATGTAACTTTTATATGTATAGTCACTTTCAAACATTGGTATATTCAATACCTAAGTAGGTATGGATGAGCTGCTATAGTGATGATTGGTAGGTATAAAAATATATTTTCCAATACCCAGATTTGTTGTCCCAATATAATAAATTGGTGGAACCAACTAGAGAAATTTTTCTCTTCGGAACAAGCAAAGTTTAAACCTCCCTCGAAAGGGATTCATAGTAGTGTCACAGTTTTGGTAAAACTAACGGTCAACTGAAGTATTATAGAAAATATAAGTAGTATGGATTTTATAGCGACCCCAATAGATATGGATAAAATGGTTAGTTAAAAATTTCTCAGTATAATAATAAGTGAGAGCTTGTTTTGTTTACTTACCAGCATGGTAGTCCTGAGATCGAACTTGTGGAAGAACTGCGTGATGAAGATGTGTATCTCGAGAACGTTTGTGACGTCCTTGCGCTCCACGTCACGCAGTACATCGATGAACCACTCGAAGTGCTTGTGCGACGGGCATATCCAGAGGAAGTATACCTGCGTAACAGGAATTTTATTTACGATACTGATAATGTATGTTTAATCTATACTAGTATTATAAAGAAGTATTTCTTTATTTTTATGACTCTACGTACAAACAAATATATCTTTGATTTTCAGGAGAATTTTTCAATTCCGTCTAGCAGTTTCAGAGTTTCAATTCTCGGGGAACGTTATAAGCTACGCTAACATCACGCTACAATCTTTAGGAGCTGAGAAAAACGAAAGAAAGCTGGAAATAATGCTAAGTGAAAACGAAGTAATAGCGCGAGCGGGCGATAAGATGCGATGCGGTGGGTCAGGAATTCATTTATTCAGAAATAAATTCCCTAAATGATATTGAAAACTACATCTGCCGGCGTAGCATGACCAATTCTATATCTATTCTACCAAGACCAAATAAAGTTCCTTATGTATTTTAATTCTGTAAAAATGTTTCTATCTCATCAGAAAAATAGTCATCATACTTGACATCGTATTTTTGTCGACTGTAGAATAGAAACATCTCTTCTTTTCAGTTTTACACAATTTTTCTACGATACAATTTATCATTTTGTCTTCTCTTCCGTCGACAAATTTCATTTCTATGGCGGTCATGCTACGCGTGCTGTTCTGTTGCGAATTTTAGGAGAAAAACACGAAAAGTTAATTTAATTTACCTTTATGCAAAAATAAAAGTAGAAGTCCAAAAGCAAACACCTAGTCAACTGTATAGAATAAATGAAAAGTGCCGTGCAGATGTTAAGTGGTTATATACTATCCTAATCTATCAGCCTAATTTTACCATGAAAGGTTACTTCGAAGAGTGTTGCACATTTATGTTAGTGGGTCGGTACTAAGGTAGGTATACCAGCTGATGCAACCCGTCCTAACATTCTTAAGTTCCACAGAAAACGGATGTTTTTTCGTAATCACTTTATGCAGTTGACATCAAAGTGCACTTATGGAAACCTGTATTGACACTTAGAAGTTTTCTTGGCTTAGTATTAGGAAACAGCGAACTTCACAGACGAGAAATGCCAAAGCAAGTTAGAGTTTAAAAGATAGCATACAAATAAAAAAAATCTGTTTGCGTATTTCGTTATAGGTGGCTAGGCTGAATGGTTATTTCGTCAGTATGTATTTATGTATTACACAAAAGCCACAAATCCCCAGTTCGAGTGTATGTCATCAATTTGCATAAGAACTAAACAGTCTATTGTAGGTCATTGGTCAATGCTGTGAACGGTAAGCCACGTGCTAAGTCACGGTAAGTCGTGAGTAAGTGTCAATCGTTCCCAATTCCAAACAATAATTTTCTATTTGACGAAATCGAGAATTTATTCAATAAAATTATTTCATTTAATATTCATGGTTATTAGAAATAAAGACATGGCTATGAAAGTGTTGACCAAAGTTTGTGTTGTTAAGTTAAACAATCTTTACTAGTTATTTCACGGTTTTTCTGTTGACAAAAGGATTTCGTTGACTGTTAAATTGTGTTAAAATTACAGAATCAATTATTGAAATGGTGGTGACTTTACTTCTCCTCTATAATTTCGCATGGTCCAGTTCACTTGTCTCTTATTTAGGAGTAGTGGCATAAAACTACATTTAAATGTTTACGAGGTGCGATTACGTGGATGAAGATTATTTTTATCATTGGTTCAAATTTAATCTGCCTAGCTCCCCTCCAACTACGTTGGGCTCGGCTTCCAGTCAAACTGGATGCAGTTGAGTATCAGTATTTTACATGGAGCGAATGAAAATCTGACCTCCTCAACCCATATACTGGGTAATACAATATCCTTTGGTAAGACTGGTTTATCAGACTTTTCACAAATTTCTTGCTCTCCATTGCATCATATTTTTTTCTTTTTGCTCGGTTTCTAAGGGTCTTAGCGTGATGTTATCTATACTATACTTTAATATTATAAAGCTGAAGAGTTAATTTGTTTGTTTGATTGAACGCGCTAATCTCAGGAACTACTGGTTGGAATTGAAAAATTATTTTTGTGTTGGGTAGCCCATTTATTGAGAAAGGCTATAGAGTATATAACATCACGCTATGGTCAAAAAGAGCGGAGCAGCAAACGAAAAATAGACGAAAACTGGCAGGCAATTTGAAGTCGCGGGCAGAAGCTAGTATAGTATATAATATACTAGATTCTGCCCGCGACTTAAAAAACCAAAAACCTTAAATACAAATCCTAAGACACCGACTGCCGAAATTAAAGTTATTTTTCACTTTGTAGCGTTTTTAAGGAAGTCGGTTGTTTTTTTTTTTTTGTAAAAATGTTTTTAGTTTGCTGCTCCGCTCCTTTTGACCATAGCGTGATGTTATATAGCCTATCTCGATAAATAGGCTATCCAACACTAAACATAGTTTCTGAGATGAATACGTTAATTTGTAAGGTGTAGTTTACCTTCTTGCAGGCGACCCCGGAGTACCGGTTGGTGGAGGTGCCGAACACGAGGTCGTTGAGTATGGAGGCGTACGGCGTCACGCCGATGCCGCCGCCCACCATCACGGCCACCTCGAACTTGTACCAGTCCTGGTTGCCGCCGCCGAACGGACCCTGGATCCTGACAGAGGGAAGAGAAGTTGTGGTTTTTAAAACGCTTATTCATCATCTTCATCGTCATTTCAGCCGTAAGACGTCAACAGCTTTTTTTTTTTTTCGATGGGAAATCATCAAATGACTTCTCCCGCTCTGGGCGGAGCGGAAGAGCGTGTCAGACTTTTACTGACTAAAATCCACCCGTGTTCCATCAGTTGCCTATGTGCCAGGGTCACGGTATCTCTTTCGAACAATCACGCGACCCCGGCAGGCATCGGTCCTAGTAGACTACACTGCTGCTGACATCTCTTTGAGGCGCGCGTGGAACACTGCGCGCCGTCGACCCGAGCTTGGTCCTTACCGGGCGGCGAGCTACCCACTGCTCGCCACCCGCAAGCTGTTTAGTAACTCCTTTAGTCGCCTCTTACGACACCCACGGGAAGAATTAGGATGGTGCTATTCTTTACGTCTGGGACTACAAGAAAACGCTTGTTGCAATATAAAAATGCATGAATCAAAGTATTATACAAAATGCTTCCTTGCACGCAATTTGTTATACGACCGGTATTCAAAGTCAGAGGATGATATCGCAACGTTGTAAAGAATAAACCGTGGTTTTGACTATGCAGTTGTAGAAAAATCATGGAGAACCGTTAAAGGAATCTTTAATTAATATCAGGATGTTCTTTATATTTTAATTTAAACTAGCTATTACCAGAGACTTTACCCGCGTATTATACATATAAACCTTCGTGAATCACTCTCCCTATTTATGAAAACCGCATTAAAATCCGTTGCGTAGTTTAAAAAATCTAGGGTAAAAAGTGGGCAGCGACTTTATACTTTGTAAAGATGTTCGTGTGTTTCTACCTCAGATTAATATAGACAGATATTTATACAAGGTTAATTTGACTAGTATGTTTAACTATACCTTATTTTAGGACGATCCTCAGTGTTGTAATTGCAAGGATCGAAGTAGTTCCTGAGCTTCCACGTCCAGGGTCCCTGTGCCTTGATGTGACACGACAGGAAGTTCTCGTGAGGAGCTGACGTTAATGTGAACGAATGGAACTCTTCCTTCTTGAAGGCAGTACAGGACAGGCGCACCCATTGACCTAGGAGGAACGAGGATTTTATTTTCTACTAGCTTTTGCTCGCGGCTTTGCCCGCGTGGATGTCGGAAATTAACGCAGGTATTTTTCTAAAATAAAAGAATTCTTCTTAAATAAAAGTAGCTTAAGTTACTCCTTATTACATCAGCTACCTGCCAATAAAAGTCCCGTCAAAATCGGTCCAGCCATTTCAGAGATTAGCCGGAAGAAACAGACAGACAGACAGACAAAAGTTAAAAAAAATGATTTTTTGGTGTAAGTACCGTATTTACTTTCATGTGCATTTAGTGAAAAGCTGAAATTACAAAATTTGAAATTACAAACTGACACTTCAGTTTTATTTATATGTATACATTGGTTTTCACTTTGTATGTTCTATTGTGAAAAGTTGTTAAAGTTACGATGAAATACTAAAGAAAATTAAGTATAAATAATTACTTTTTTTAATAGAGGATGTAATTTATTGTAGGTAATGGTTTGATGGCTTTCATAATTACCTGATAAGTATTTCAGATTAGGAGGCCTGTAGAACTTAATTTTGATAACATCCGATGGTAACATTTCCGTTTCCAATACATCCAGGGCTAAGTACTTTGTTCGTAGAGACACCACCTGATGAAAAAAAAAGAGTTTAAAATACTTGTGCATATTGATCATTATTAAGGCCGTGCTGTTTAAAATGGGCTGTCTATCCAACATTGATGATTGGAATACTGATTAAGGGCGTATATTACAGTCTTCAGATAAATGCCATCCATCTGAAGGCCAATTTTCGTAATTAAAAACGTTAAAAATCTAGTTGTAGTGTCATCTCGGCGACATTCAAATGCCAGAAACTTACCAAAAATTTATGATAACTCGAGGTGTTATTGACAGATTAAGACTGAAATTAGACTGTAAACGTTCTTAAAGTTACGAGAATTGCAGAGAATCTGATACCTTATGCTTAAACTGGAACAGAATTTGAATAGTCGGCCATATACGTGTAACAGACGCCGGGAAACCGGCTGTAAAATACATAAAACAATTTCTTTCAATATTATTTCAAATCAAGAGTATAAATGACGGTCTGCTATCATTTAAACTCATGACTGGATCCGTCGTACTAAGAAGATCCAGAATCCATCATCATTCAGTGAGCCTGGCCACGCCGTATGCCAGAAACAACAGGCGTAAAGTAGCACTTGTAAGGAGTGTATGTACCAGAACCACAAGTACGAAGTTGTGTGTTGAACCAGTTCGCCACGGTATTTCTGACCTTGTCAAGAGTGTAAACGATGACAGGTCCTAGGACGAAGATTCAGAACGTTCCAGTGAGCCTCGTTAGTCCATGCTAGACATTAGGCGTAAAGTAGGACGAGTAAAGAGTGTTCGCACTAGAACCACGGGTCCGAGTTTGTAAGTGTATTGACCTAGTTCGTCACGGTATTTCAGACCTTATCAAGAGTAGATATAAATGATGGCACGCCCTAGAAGGAATAACCAGAATCTGGGCGTTCCAGTGAGCCTCGACAGTTCCTGCATCACACACAAGCGTACAGTAAGTGGCATGCACAGGGAGTGCGTGCGCCCGAACCACGAATACGGCTCATAAAACACTTCCTCATAAGATATCTCACCTTATCAAGAGTATAAATGACGGCAGGTCCTAGGAAAAAGATCCAGAACCTGGGCGCTCCAGTGAGCCTGGCCAGTCCGTGCACGAGACACAGAGCGTAGAGGAGGACGTGCAGGGAGTGCGCGCGCCAGAACCACGGGTAGGCGCGCTTGCGGATCACCGGGTGGGCGAACACGAAGATTATGCACATTATCACGAAGAGGAGTACGCCGGTTATACCTGGGTAACAACATAATATCTGTTAATGAAAATAATCTTTTCAATTGCTATGGAAGCGTGTTTTAAAAAAAATAAAATATTTTCAATATTTTAGGGTGTTTCGAATTTTGTGACGTATGTCAGCGTAGTTTTCGAAGACAGTTTTTTTTTATCCTGGTAACCCCGGCAAGGATAATGGCACAAATTTCTAGTTAATCCGTTTTGAATTGGGTCAAAATCATGTTCAAAGTATCCGTTACATAGGCACATACTAAAGCGTGTTAAAAACCATCCTAACTCCACTACTGAGGTATATTCGAATCAATTGAGTGCATCACGGAATCACTGACAATTGGTCACAAATCTAGTCTCAATAATGAGCGTGGGGTTGAATATATGAAACATTTTGAATACTCCTTACGTTTTGTGATATTGGATTGGAGGGTATTGCACGTAAAATTATGAAAGATAAAGTAGTCAATAAGATTCTGTCCGTACCTGTGATAGTCTGAAACACCCAGTAAGTGATGCCAGGTCTGAAGTCCGAAGTAAAGTGGACCTCTTTAGTGAGACAGCGTAGATTCTCAACAGGCTGTGTCGATACGTGGTAGAAGTTCACCATATGGCCGGCCGTGTGGAGCAGGGAGAAGAACAGTGCGGTGCAGGCCACGATCTTGTGGAATTGGATGCTTGAATCTAGTGGTATGTATTGTTGGATGCTGAATTCCTGTAATAAGTTTTACACATAAGTAAGTTGTGTGGTCAAATCGTTCTTCTTTAATGAATGTTTACTAACAACAATCCTTAGGTTTAAAGACAGACTTCAAAGAATGTTATCTGATCAATTGTAATAACAGACAAAAGTTTCGTATGGATATATTATAGTTTGAAAATTATATGATCGATTTGAGTGTAGTTACATTCTGAGGTAAGATAGTTGGAATAATATCTGATCAAATATCATCATTTCAATCGAAAAACGTCCACTGCTGGACATAGGCCTTCCCTGATTTGGTTTTCCATAATCGCCACGCATGTCAGGCGGGTTGGCGATCGCAGTATGGTGGTAAAATGCATAGATAACGCTGCTGCCATTCGCTAGTAAGTCCCTAAGTGGCCTCTTACGTCACTCACGGGAAGAAATGGGATTGTGCTATTCTTTACGTCTGGCACCACACGGATCAAATCTTTGATTAGTGTTTCCTAATTTAAAATCCTACGGTATAAAAACAGACTTCAAGGAATGTTTTATGATCAGGTACAATGGATATAGTAAGAAAATAAGAAGGATCGATTTGAGTGTACGAACATTCTGCGGTAATGTAGTGGAATAATATCCTATCAAATATCATCATCATTTCAGCCGGTAAACGTCCACTGTTGGACATAGAGTTCCTCCGATTTAGGAAGATTTGCCATAATGGCCACGCTTAGCAGGTGGGTTGGCGATCGCAGTATGCTGGTAAAATGCATAAAGAACGTTGCTGCCCATTCTCTAGTAAGTCCCTAAGTCGCCTCTAACGTCACCCACGGGAAGAAATGGGATTGTGCTATTCTTATGTCTGGCACCAGACGGACCAAATCTTTGTTTAGTGTTTTCTAATTAAACATCCTACGGTATAATGACAGCCTTTAAATAATGTTATTTAATCAGGTACAATAACAGACAACAGTTTTGTATTGATATATGTAATAAAAAAAAAAGTTCAATTTGCGGGTACCTACATTCTGCGGTAAGATAGATAGAATAACATCCAATATATCAAGTATCAAGATATTTATGAAAACGGACTCAGCATAAGAAGATTTCGAAAGATTCGAGAGTGTTTTTCGTAGATTGTTTTTTGTGAATAAAGAAAGATGAATACTTACTTTTAATTTGGTCAGCAGATTCCTGGACATGGTCAGCAACAACAGACTGTAGCAGAAAGACAAAGAAGCAGCGGAGCCCCTGGTGATGGCGATACCAACGCCCATGATATGCCGCAGGTCCAGGTGCTCCGACATGAACGAGTAGTGCGCGAATCTTTCCACGAACAGTCCGATGGTCACCACGTAAAAGACGAAGAGGTAGAATATGTTCTGTCTGTTCTCTTCTAGGAAGGTTGTTAGGTAGTCCCATTTTAGTAGGATGCAGTGCCTGAAGATGAAAAAATAACGTTACGAGTAGAGTTTTTACCATATAATATAAAATATTATTAAGAGCAAGGTTGTAAATATTGTTATTTTTTTTAAATATAATAATGCGTAATTTGATATATCAGTAACTAAGTGGGTTCGGGCAGCTAAAATATAAAGCAGTAGATCAAAGACACTATGAGTGGACTGTGTGAAATGTTAACGATCTAGCAAGCGCTACTGCTGAGCATAAAGTCCTGTGTTCGATTTCCAGGTTGGGTACTGTTATTGAGTTTTTAACTGGAATTTCTCAGTAGCAGCCCGGAGTCTGGATTTGTGGCCGGTTGATAGCAATAGGCTCGCCCCTTATTACACGGAACTTAAACACGACTTATAGATAACTGGCGAAATGTGGGTGTACTACAGGTAATATAGCCCTGCCTGTCTCTTTTGGAAAACAAGGCGTGATGTTATGTGTTATTATATTATTACGTAGATTGTAAAGTCTAGAAACATCACGCTAATTCCATCTCAGGAGGGGGGCAGTTTTACGTAGACTTAAAAGTGTAGAAACGTCACGCTAACTCCATCTAAGGATAGGGCAGTGTTACGTAAATTGAAACTACTAAAAACGACATGCTAACGCCATCTGTTATCGAATATCGGACAGTAAACTGTCGTCTCTGGAAGTGCCTGGAAGCTTCTACGCTACTTGTGAACTGTGGCAAAGTGTCTAATGTTCGCAAATGTTCTGCTCGGCTTATAAATAGCGGATTGTTGGACTCACAGTTCAGTTCAGTTACTAATGCGATCGAATACGATTCAAGTGATACAGTACAAGCGAAACAAATGATTCCTTGTGACATTTCTTGGTGTTGTGGTATTTGTGTTTATTTAATTAAACAGTTTTTTGTGTGTTTCGGTAATATTGGTTTTAATTAATTTATCCCGAACCCCAGCTCGTAACAATATAATGGTTACGAAAAAAGTCGAAGAAAAGGGCAGGACTATATTAATAGCTGCCAACGAGTTAGTATAAATACTTGAAGATATTAACTTTACTTGTGGTTTTCTCGGTTGTATTTACTTTGAGACATATTTCACATACCTGGATTGCTCCATAGAAGGTTCAATATGGAAGCTGGTCATCCTCGCGACGTTCGTAGAAGTGTCGAGGAAGTTTTGTTTGGCACCTTTGCAGTCCAAGCCGATGGCAACAAATTCACCTTTGTATTCCTTCATCATGACTTTGAAGTCTGAGTATGTTAGGTGATCTTTGTGTTGGAGACCGGCGTCCTATAAAATAACAAACAAAGACGCATTATTGTCAACTTCCACCATTAAAAGAAAGTATGATATTTTTGTATTGGTAATTTTCTTCGAGGGCCAGTTTCAGATTGTTCCGCTTTGTTTTGCACCGGTCAAGGATAAAAAACTGCAATACCCACCCAATCAACCCACTGGCACCCACTTACTGAAACAGTTAAATGTCTGTGTTTCGTGATACACTTGGGACTTGGCAGGTCTTGAAAGGTTAAGTACAACTTAAAAACCGGCCATGTGTGAGGCGGTCTAAAGGTGCCTCAGGGTATCGAGGTATCAAGCCTAAAGACGCATAAAAAAGGAATATTCTTGTATGGGACCCTGTGTAATTCTGAGTAAACTTTATTACAGTTTTATTATTTGCGATAACAGCGGCATTAAACATTTACACAAATTTTCAACTGTCTATCTATTAAGGTTCATGAGATACAGCCTGCTGACAAACAGACGGAGATGGACGGAAGGCGGAGGGTTATAATAGGGTTCCGTTTGGTACTTTTCGGGTAAGGAACCCTAAAAAGAGGAATCCCAATGTAAGTACTTTAAAAATCTTTAAAATACACAATTAATCATACTCACAGAAAACATTCCATCAATAAGTTCAGTGACATGCTCGTCTCTGAGCGACGTGGTCCGCGCGATCTCGACGAGCGAGCGGAGCATCTCGCTCAGCTCGCCCTTGTCGATGACGCCGTTCCGATCGTCGTCGCACATGTCGAAGATGATGCGCAGCTTGTCTTCTGTCGCGCCTCGCGAGAATAGGACTACCGTGTCCAAAAATTCCTGCAAGATATAAATATATTTGAGGAACTGTCAGTACTAGATATAAAGAGCCTTGAAAAGCACTTTAGTAGTCAAATATTTTATTTTTATAGCAGCGATGGTGAGTCATTGAGAATTACAGTAGCTGTATTTGAACATTTTGAAGTTCGACATGCCATCAAATGATTTTTTACATAAAGCTTAAAGTACAAACGCTAATAACGCTATACAAAGCTACTACAATCTGTCAAATTTCTTTTAATAGGTTTTCAACTTTATTGCTAAAAGTATTAGATTCAAGAATGATTGGTATAATTTTACAGTTTCGCGTAGCTTGATGTGCTAGCGTCTGGACAATGCTTGAGCTGCACTTATGAAAATAATAAAATAAGTTGACATTGAAATTCGTGAAATTCACCTGGAAAGAGATCCTGCCGTCTCCGTCTTTGTCGACAATGTTAAACATTTTTTTCACGAATACAGCATCTGCTTTCATTCCAAGTGCGCTGGCAAATTCACTCTTTGATAGTGAGGTCCTCATTACAATAGACTGAAACCAAAATGAATTAATATTTCCTATCAATTCCATAATCATAAAATAAACTATCTAGTTATGATCGTGTATTACTTACTTCAGGATCCGCATCTTCATTCCTCCGGTGCCTTTTCTCACCGGGTGCTAAACCAAATGTGATGGCGTAAGCTTCTCTGAAGAAATGTTCCAATTTACGTTGACGACGTTCTCTTGTTTCTGCTGTTGCCAGAATTTGTTCACGATGACCCTGCGAGTTATCGAGAATATGGAAAATGTGGAATACGGAGCATTATGCTAGGATGCTATTGCGCGTACAGGGATGGATAGCTGCCAAATACAAAAGTTGTCACCGTAGTCGAAATTGGCACAGGATAATTATTGTTTTTTTGCCTTAGGCATAAAGTCCACCTAGGTAAAGTATTTATTTTTAACTTGAACACAAAGTTTTAATAGATAAATAATTATTAAGTACATGTATTTTCTCTACGTATTACTTTTTTTTGTGGGTGGGAAATTATCAAATGACGTCGTCTCCCGCTCTGGGCGGAGCAGAAAGGCGTATCAGACTTTTACTGACTAAAACCTCCCCTTTGCCTCCATTTGCCTATGCCAGGGCCACAGTAACTCTTTCGAATAATTCCGCGATCTTGGCAGGTCTATGCTTTAGCTACTGTTTACTTCGACAAACTGACTGTCCGAAGATTATGGAGAAGAAACTTCCAAATGTGGTTTACCTGATCTGCTTATATCAAGGGCGGATCCAGCTTTGGTGCCAGGGGGGGGTCACATAGGTAGTCGTGGTCAAGTCACAAGAAGTTATAATTTAATTTTTATAATCATACATAAAAGTAAAAAGTATTTTATTAATGTATGTATAGTCTGGCAAAAACGGCAACTAAAAGGGCATTGACCAACTTCTATGGGACTTTGGCCACTTATAAACAAACAGTTCAGCTAATAACACAGGCCTACAAATTTTTAACCCAGAGACTAGACCTATCGTACCCGAGGGATTTTGATGCGCTGAATCCGAATCCGTGTTCAGAGTGGCTCCTATACGTCTGGTTTTCGAGATATCTTGACCTAAATGTGCAAAAAACGCGTTTTTTTCAGTTTTTGTGGTTACGTGACAGAAGGAAATAAATGATTATCAAAAAACGTTGTATGGCAATTGAAATTATGTACCACCCTTCCCCGTTTAAACCTATTTGAATTTTTTTCAAATATCTTTTTTTTCACCAAAATATCGCTATTTGAAATTTTACACTTTAGCGTATCAAACCAACCACAAAAAAAAAATCGAAAAAATTCTGCCCGAGACCAGACCGTGTTGATCATGTGTTTTTGGGGTCGCTGATTCCGAATCCAAATTGTTTAAAGAAAAATAAGTGATTAAACTTACTGTTTCCAGGGTCAGGTGGGTTAGCCTGCTTATGGTTTGGTAGGGGTAGTTTTTAAGGGTTATTTTTTGAGCTTACGGAAAATTCTGACCTTATAGGGTGAATTGGACCTCGGATTCGGAATCAGTGACCCCAATAAACACAAGATCAACATGGTCTGGTCTCGGGCAGAATTTTTTTTTTGTTTGTGGTTGGGTTAATATGCTTAAGTGTAAAATTTCAAATAGCGATATTTTGTTGAAAAAAAAGATATTTGATAAAATCTAAATAGGTTTAAAAGGGACAGGGCGGTAGTTTCAATTGACATACAACGTTTTTTGTTAACCAATTTTTTTTTCCTTTTGTCACGTAACCTCTAAAACCGCCAAATAAAGGTGTTTTGTGCTCTTTTTGGTTAGGATATCTCGAAAACCAGACGTATAGGAGCAATTCTAAGCGCAGATTCGGATTCAGCGCATCAAAATCCTTCGGTGATGTTAGGTCTGGTCTCTGGGTCTGGACTTGTGTTAAATTTTGTCGGCCTGTGTAATATATGATTGACTAGCTTTTGCCAGCGGCTTCGCCCACGTGGAGGTCGGAAAATATCCCGCGGGAACGTACTACCGGGATAAAAAGTACCCTATGTCCTTTCTCAGGCTCTAAACTATCTGTGTACCAACTTTCATTGAAAATTTCATTGAAATCGGATCAGTAGTTTTAGCAGGAAAGCGAGACAGACAGACATACAGAGTTACTTTTGCATTTATAATATTAGTGTGGATTTAATAGTTCTTATCAGTAAGAATGCCAATATAAACCTAGTTTTGTATCAAGATTTATATTTACTTAGATAATTTTAACATTTTATTGAAATTGTATATGCTTATAATAAAACTTGCTTTAGATGTGCCAGGTTCATCATAAATACAAGGCTGAACCTTGGTCCATGGAAGTGCCGGGGTCGTCAAGAAGGGGAGAATCGGAATCCGTTTAGAAACAGCCAAAGTAATCGCAATAAAACTTACAAAAACAACACTCACGATGCAAAGTGTTGTTTTTGCACTCTTCATTTTGACAATTAACACAACACTTTTAAAACACTGTGTTGCCAAAAAAAAAAGATAATTGTATCGATACCTTTGGAATCAATTATTGTTTTATAGTTCTTCAGGTATAATGCACTCTTCAATTTATCATTTTTAAGTATTTAGTCATTTATATCGTATATTAGTACTTTTTAATAATATGATTAAATGAAAACTGCGTTAAATACGGTGGAGAGATTACCCTACACTTTAAATCGATTTGATTTTATTGTTTATGCAGTTTTTTTGGCAACACTAAAAACAAATTCAAAGCCAAAGACTTGGTCACATCATAAAAAATACCAAAAAAAAAAGACTTTTACAGTGTATGAATAAGTCATACAAAGTTATTAGCATCAGATATTTACTAAAATAGAATTAAAATTATTGGTAAATTACATTTTTGTATAGCAGCGTGTTTAAAAACCAGCCAAGTGCGAGTCGGACTCGCGCACCGAGGGTTCCGTACAAACCTGTAGGTATTCTCGGTTTATGCATAAGGTTTTTGTTTATGAAATTAAATGTTTTTTTTTATTTTTTTTTTTATTTTAGTTGATTGAATGAAAGGTAAATTGCGGTTTACGATTTATGACGTATTAAAAAAAACTACTTACTAGATCTCGTTCAAACCAATTTTCGGTGGAAGTTTACATGGTTATGTACAGACGCCAACACATCAAGCTACTACAATCTGTCAGATTTCTTTGATAGATTTTCGACTTTATTTCTAGAGCATTAGGTTCAAGGTTCATTTGGAAAAATTGACAGTTTCGGGTAGCTTGACCTGGTGGCGTCTGTACATCATATATTTTTTTAGTTTTATCATTCTCTTATTTTAGAAGTTACGGGAGGGGGGGGACACAGATTTTTTAAGGTTTCAGTTCTAAGTATGGGGATCCAAAATGCATTGTTTTTTTTTCTATTTTGTGTAAAAATCTTAATGCGGTTCACAGAATACATCTACTTACCAAGTTTCAACAGCATAGCTCTTATAGTTTCGGAAAAAAGTGGCTGTGACATACGGACGGACAGACAGACATGACGAATCTATAAGGGTTCCGTTTTTTGCCATTTGGCAACGGAACCCTAAAAATGGCCAAGTCTGGACAATTCCCTTTGTTTGTGAGTTCGACACTGTTCTTTTCGATGCGTTCGTTCCCGAATAATGCGTTTGCCATCATACAAAATATTAATTTATAATAAATTGATTAAATATAAAGGTATTTACATAAAATCTATATTGTGACAAAAAATATATCCTTACTTAAAACCATTACCTATGTTTAACAATTTTAAATAGTGGTCCACGGTGGACCCAGCCCAGGGGGGGTCATGACCCCCATGACCCACCCCCTGGATCCGCCCTTGGCTTATATTGACATACCCTAGCTAATGACGGTGAGTTCTCAACTATTTACTAATATTAAATAGTATATATTTTATGTCAAACCTGAGTCAGATTCAGTGCTTTCTTATGATTTGCCAAAAACGTGTCCAGTTTGACAAGAAATTTGCGCCTTAAAGCAGCGGAGTCCATTTCTAGAACAAGATCGTGTTCCCGCGGCGCACGGATCAACACTAGAGGGCGCTTGTTGTTTCTGCTTTCCTGAAACATGGCGATTTACGGAATATTGTGATATACTTCGTGTCATTTATTTGGTTTACCTTATTAAAATTTCATCCATTGCTTAAAACGTTGAGTGTCAAACACAGATTGATGGTTAAGCCCATATGGCCATAGATTTAGAGCGCATACAAAATTGTTAGTAGCAAGCACGCGATATCGCGTGATCGGCCATATTATGCAGAGCCGACGAATCACGCGATATCGCGTGATCGGCACTCAACGTGTTAACAGTCATTAGTTTTAATGATTACTCGCGTGTAATTAGAGGTGTATGAGGAATAGGGTGTAAAGTTCAATCATGCTTTATAGAAAATGGAAGATCCTTCGATCAATCGGGTGTTGTATTAATTGTCTGAAAGTTGAACTGGGAAATTTTTCTAAATCCAACTTCCGCACAAGTTGGATTTAGAAAAAGTACTCTACTTGCGCGATGCACGATTTCGCGTGACGTGAGTGTGATGCGATGTTCGCATATGGCGGTGTAGTGGTCGCTACTTAGTATTTGGAGGTATGCGGAACAGGGTGTAAAGTTAACTCAACCTCCGTAAAAAAGAGAGGATCGTAAGGATCGGATCGGATCGGATCCAAAGTAAATAAATAAATTCAATATACAAGGGCGTATTTTAGGACCAATACTAATTACCATTTACATTAGGCAGAAAATTAAACAGTAATTGAAATAAAAGTGTTCGTAAAGATAATTATATTTACCTGGCTTTCAAGAACCGTAAGTTGATCTGTATGATCCAGTGGAAGTGTTCGTAGTTTGTCTCCTTTGCGGTCGGTGACGTGAAGTGCTGGCTCTGGTCCCAAACGCAACTTCACTAGACGTTTGTAAGTTGCATGCACCCATTCACGACACACCATTTTGTCAACGGAACCTTTAAAAGAAAAATAGAAAATGGTAAATTTTATTCATCTTTTTATTCTGTCTTTAAAAAGTAAAATTCTTTACATTTGGTATGTTCTGAAGGGTGCTCAGCCTGACTACATAAAAAGTATAAAAGTCAAATTCTCACCTTTATATTGTGCATTCTTCAGATGTTCTTGCTGAATCTTTAGTTTCCTTCGGCGACTGTTCTGCAACTTCACCACTCCATATCCTGCGCCCGCGCACAGTATGGGAACGAAACCCAATATCAGGCAGGTGTAGATGTATGCGAATTCGTTGCCCTGAAATAAAAGAAAAAATGGCTAAGTAATAGTAATAAAAGTGTATTGTAAAGGTGTGAAAATTGCTGAGACGGAAAGTGGTAAAGGTGCTGAAATTGTGTCAAATCGAAAACAGACTGTCGCGTTGCTCAGATGGAGTTGAAGAAATCTATGGGCATGTTCTTTAAGAGTTACCGTGGCCCTGGCATAGGCAACTGAAGGAACAGGGGTGGGTTTTAGTTAGTAAAAGTCTGACACGCCTTCCCAGAGCCGGAGACGTCATTTGGTGATAAAATATGATTGACTGAAATAAGATTGAAAATTGTTTGAAAACTTTTACAAGTCAATCATATTTTTTTAATTAGATTAGGTTGTTGCTTCCTACTCTGAAAAGAAGACCGAAACAAGTTCAGAGCTCAGTCTCTTCTTGTCCAGACATAATCCAGCAGTGAATACGATACGACAAATATGAAGATGACTATACCAAGTAATAACATATTCATGTGTTTAAGTAGCATCAACTGAGGAGCAGTATAGTTCAATGAAAATACTATCTATACTCGACACGGTACTTGAACGGAAGTCCAAAAGTCTGACAACCAATCTTACCAAGCGCTTTTGTACTACCCAGATTCTGGTTGTAGAGATCAGATAGGCAGTCACTCCATGTCATCATCATAATCATTTCAGCTGAAAGACGGCAATTTCTGGACACAGGCCTCCCTCAAGCACCGCCACCTCGACCGATTCCATGCCTCTCTCATCCAGCGAATTCCTGCGGCCTTCACCAGATCTTCGGTCCATTTTGTGGGAGGCCTTATGCTACATCTTCCAGTAATCCTAGTCAATCTATGTAATGAACTGGTTTTCAGCAGCATCCGGTTAGACTGGTCACCGACATCAATATAGTTGGAAGAGGGCTCGGTGGATGACGACTCTAGACCAGCCTTTCCCTTAGTGGGCGATAACGCCCCCTTGTGGGCGCTGTAGGGGGTAAGAGACCCAGAAGGCGAATGACCCGGTGGTAAGAGACACAGAATAAAAAGGCCCATTTTTTTTCTGGGTCTCTTACCGCCCCCTCCCCCCCCTTTGGGCCTGCAGCGCCCACAAGGGGGCGTTATCGCCCACTTTGGAAAAGGCTTTTCTAGACGGTATTTACCTCAAAGTAGTCGTATCCTCTAAGGTACTTGCAGGGCGGCAGTTTGGTGGCGTTGAGCTGGTAGGGCTGCGGACACGGGTCGCCGGCGCGCCAGTGGAACACGTCGCGCTGAAGGTCGCGCGGTCCTACAGACGTACTGTTCACTATGATGTCCCACATCGTGATCTGGCGTAGTTCTGCTATTTCATCCTTTGTGAAGATACTGCAAAAGAGATAGGTAGGTTTTGTTAAGTTTTATTATTATTTTGTCAAATATTTGTCGGCATGATTCGATGAATTGTTCTCGGGCCTGGATTTCTAAGTCAAAAATTTCTAATATTTGGTCGATAAAATTGGTAACAGTCGTCACCTAGACACAAAATTTTGATGACAGGACACTTGATAAGAAGCTGTCGCCTTATCACATTAGATCTAGATATTGAATACGATTCATTTTTATGGATATTGTTTTTATCCATAGACTAATTTCATACAGAATGGAGGCCTGTGTCTCAGCGGTAAGAATATAAAGAGCTGATTATGCTTATATGCTAATTAGGAACTTACTTATTTTGTTCATTTTCGAACCAAAATCTATCAGCGTCTCGTATCCTGGTAAACTGATCTATAATGATAGCTCTGAACAAGTCTCCAGGATGACCAGTAGATTCCAACATACCACCTGGAAATTCAACATAAATTTAGTATCTCTAATATATAAAATACTAGCGATTGGCAGCGGCTTTGCCCGCGCGTATGTCGAAATTATAAAAAAAAAATCTCTTATGTATTAATTTATTAAAATTTCATCCAAATCCGTTCATTGCGTGATTGAGTAACAAACATACAAACTTTTACGTTAATAATATTAAATAGGATTTCATGTAAACAGTGCTTAGGTGGAACTTACCAATATAAACATCTATGTTGTCAAGTCTCCCGTTGTAAGCTTGGATTAGTCTCTGCAAGAGATCTGGGTTGCCCTCAAATAGTTCAGGGTTGATTTCATTGAATGTTTTTATTTTCTTCAGTCCAAAATATTCTCTGTAATTAATAACTTTCTGTTTACGAAGGTTTGGTATAAACGAAATTAGTATTATTATGGTTGAATAATAAGTGAGCCGCTAAATTACATGATAATTTATATTGTCTGTATTTCGAGTGGGACAGTAAACCCTCCATTTTTTTCACTGTTCATAATTTTATTACCTGGCAGTATTATAGTCGGGAAGTCCGTTATCTCTTCCTCGCATAATATTGAGTGCACCAAGATCTCTTCGTGAGAACTCCATGGGACCAAACAAGTTGTCTCGAACATCAGAACAGAGTAATGCGTCTTCTCGCTCTGACACCTGTGATGCCATTCCTAGGAGGACTTCTTCGATTGGCACTTGAGACATCACGTCCTGAAAATATTTTTACCATGTATTAGATTAATTCAACAAACGTTTTCTGTATTAGTTTCGGATTGGTGGTATTTCCTAGATATACAGAAAATAGAATGACTTTTTTATGAGATAGTAATCGGGATATATCCGCAGGCATAATAGTTTGATGCTGTAGCAAGAATGGTTAAGAATGCCAAGCAGTTCAGAGGGGTGCCTGATGCTAGCGCGTCGATAAGCTAATGCAGTTGTCCTTGTGGTACTGGACGTAAAGAAAAGCTTTATCCCATTTCTTCTCGTGGGCGTCGTAATAGGTGACTAAGGAACTTACTGGGAAATGGGCAGCAGCGTTCTCTATGGATTTTACCACCATACTGCGATCGCCAACCAGCCTGCCAAGCGTGGCGATTATGGCAAACCGTGGATGATATCTTACGACTGAAATGACGCTTTAAAAACATGACTTTGTTATTAGTGCAAGTGCCGTGCCCGATGCTTAGATACATTTTCTATTCTTTTAAACTCATTCAACTCTTAATACTCACATTTCCATCCCACCAAGTCTGACACAGTCTGATCGCGTCATGTCCTCCTGGTGCCCTTCCATATTTACAGTGTCTATCTCTCAACAGTATGGCGGGTGGTACCAGTGTGTGTCCGAAGCGAAAGGCGGCTACGGCAAAGGAGTGAGTGACGCCGGGCGCTATGTCGGCGCGGTAGCCTTTGTATGGAGGTAACGGTACGCCAAGAAAGGCGGGTACGTATTCGTTGAGTATTATGTTCTGAGAAACAAAAATTTTGTAGTTAATAATGAGTCAGCTAAATATCAGTGGATCACACACGTGGAATCCTTGTATGTTTAACCGTTTTAGGCAACGCAGAAAGTCTAAAATATGAAAAAGAAGTTTTTAATTACTAAGGTCAGTTAATACAGGGGCAAATTAAATTAGCTAGCAATGCTTTACCTACGTGTATAACAATATACACGTAGGTAAAGGTTCCAACTTTCAACTTTGTTGAAAACTTTTAATGACACTGTGACAGGTACATTAAGCCAACCAAACAGTTGTTATGTTATAGTTTTTGGAAATTCATAAAAAAAAATAAGTTCCAAAATAAATTACAAAACTAGTTGACGGTCCTTCGCCCATCAGATGACGATTTTTTTGTTGTCCATTAGTTTTCAATATCTAACGTGTAGGTAACGTATTGGCAAGAAATTTTATTTGACTCTATTTAGGCTGATCTAGAGACCCAGAATGAATTCTATGGATTCTATTGTATTGCTGACTGGGAGAAAGAAATCAATAATTTCAATGGTCAACAACAATGGCGGTTTATTGTTTTCACTTTGCTAACTTGCCAATCTCAAAAAAGCAGCTACATCTATGAGAAAACTCGAAAAAATCCCTTTAGATTTATAATTCTTCACAAAGCACTAGGAAGTGGTAAAGAGCGGGTGTTTTGGGGGACTGTCATATATAATTTTGACGTTCAAAAAGTGCTGACTCTCAGCCCAGATAAATGACTTTTGATTTAGATTTTTCACCTGTAAGCTAGCGATAACAATCCTCCTGGCACGCTGGAACAGCTGCTCGTCGCTCCACTCGGGATGCTGGCGGTGCACGCGAGCCGCGACCACGTTGTGCCAGCGGAGCAGTAGCATGCCGAATGTTACCATCGCCGGGTTCTGGTTCGTGCGGGGATCACCCAGTACTAGGAAAACAATGGGATGGAATTAGAGTAATGTGGTATGACATGGTTTGAAGTTAACAAATACCCCATAATGTTTGAGTAATATCAGCAGTAACCCTTATGTTAGTTATGATCCCCAAAAGACGTCTGGAACAAACTAGATGCGAAAAGTGGTGAACAGTGCGGGTTAGCAAATGTCACATGTCTTCGAATTTTTGGTTCGAGTGGACTAGAATAAAAATGAATTCTCATGATATCTTTCGTCACCGTTTTGAAAGCAGTGGTGATGAATTAATTCACAAAACGTAAAGTATCTGATTTTGGTAGTTCGAACCCACGACCTCGTAAGTAGGAGCCAAAGCTAATTTTAAAATGTTTAATTTGAGCCATAAACTTGAACAGACTCAAACCAAGAAAAAAGGAAATGGCTCTTGGCTTTTACAATTTTTATTGACACTTATTTCCAGATAATGTGGATGGGCTCTTTACTTTTCGAGGCCGTGTCTCCTGCCCACTATTTGTAGAACAGCCTGACAACCAGGCTTACCAAAGGGTGTCGTGTTACCCAGTAACTACAAGTAAATAGGCATCCAATTAGACTAGAACCAGACCTCAACATAGTTGAGAAAAGCCTAGGCCGACTAACTTGATTCCAGATTATGTAAAAAGAGTTTTAAGAAAATTGACCAAAAATTAAACAAATAATCTTCTGAACCCTCAATAAACTAAACAATAAAAACTCACAGAATAGTCTCTCAGGACTGAGCATCCTCATATAGTGCGGCACGGGGTTGTTGAAGAGAGGAACTCGTTTGGTGTTGCGCAGGGGCATGTCCCCATCACTGGCAAGGCTCCCATTCTGTACGCGCAATGATATAAAGTTAGTTGTAATGAAGCTTGAGACTACTTCCATTTGAATTCATGTATTGACTTTTCATTGTATTGTGTGAAAATGTGAACATTTTTAAAGCCAAGACAAAAATTTTACGTTCTTGTCGGGACAGTCGTATGAACATTAAATGAAATCAAATAAATAGTATGATTATTGGCAACCAATCTGCATGCACTCCATGCTGAATTGGTTTTCTGCATTAGAGTAGTAATGAAACTTTTTTTTTTGTTAAAGAGGAAAATGGGAAATAAGGTTTGTTTAAAATGTTTGAAGTGGATTCTTTTATCAGTATTACCAAACAATGAGAGGACCAAAGATTTTTTCGCCACTTTAACCTATTTCTCATACTTTTGATCAAGGATACATGAATTAAGCACGCGAATTAATCAATGAAGCTTAAAATGTGTTCAGAGTACGTATTACATACATGATTTACGTGACCTTTGGCACATAGACCTAGCTCGGTGTTAAATGAAGAAACATGACTGATCGCGTACAAATACTTGTTTCAATTATATTTTGCAATAAGATAAATTATTCGGTGGTTTAAAGTTAGAATTTATGGATGCAAACGAAGTTCTATATGGTGATAAATATATGAGTGTAAACGCATTGAAGCCGATTTATTAGACTGACTGACGAAGAGAGGTCCTTGATTTTGTTGCCAAGCTATGCAAATGATCGTATGGTTTTCAGTGCCAACACCGTATTAAATATGCACAAATTGTCATAGATTTTCTACATACTCATGATTATATCGCAGCGAAGAAAATCTTCTTGAAGAATCAGAGACATTGCCCTTAGCTATACTTTCGCTTATGTCATGTTATTACCAAGAGACAAGACAGTTCATTAGCTATATTATTTCGATCTATGAGGCATGTATCTCATGTTGCAGCGAAAGTATACGGGCTGATATGTGAAAGTTGTTGTGGTAAAGGCACTTAGATATGTAGATGACAGTATATGGTAGCATATGTAGTTGTAGGAAAGTACATAAAGAGGCAGGCGTGGCTGCTGGTGGCACCTGAAATGACCTCATTGCATTCACCCACGCCTCGCTGGTACTGTAGACGAAGCTGCCGTCGATCCACGCAGTCATTTGGTTTATCTGCAACAACAAATAAAATGTCATACTTATGCCATAGTCAGGGTCGAGCGCAGCATGTTTGCATTTTTCGAAGTGATTGAGTCGTGTCTAAGCAACTAATACATATTATTTTGTATCACGTAATTAGGTCAAATGTTTTTACGTTGTTAGCTATATGTTTAGTTCGACATATAAATTATTCAAGTTATTTTAATTGATTGATGTCCAGAGGTATATTGACATAACAATGTGCTTAAAATTCCTGAGAGCTGCGTTCATTTAAAGTGCACAGAATTGACAGCTGAATAATGCAACAAGTATGGGGTTACTGCTAATTTATTCATTGATACATTTTATGGTACAACTCAAATAGTTCTAGATTCGAACCAGGCTTATTTTGTAAGCTAATGTCTACGGGATATCATGGAATCTCTACCGAATTAGATGTTTGTGATTACTTGTGTATAGCTGATCAAACTAGCTGCAATTAAATGCCAATTAAAATTCCTAGTGCGGCTTGTAGATTTAAGGTAAGGTTCGCTCGTAGGGACATATTTGTAGGCTGCCGCTGCATTCATGTGATGGGTGTATCTGGGTTATACTACCATTAAGTTTTATTGCCTGGAATTCGGCCTTCGATGAGCACAGACCGTCGGAGGCTAGGCCGAGTTTACGTTACACAAAAAATATGTGATTTCGTAATTAGAATTTGTAATGCAAACAGTGTAAATGTTTGATTTGAAAACAATGCCTGGAATCGGTGAGGTTAGCTGTTTGTGTGCAAATATACGAATCATTGTAGTGTTGTATTAACTTATTTTCGGTATTATTATAAAAAAAACAATACTACTTAGCGCTTCTTTTTTATTTATTGAATATCAGGCCTTGTTTCCCAGAGGTATACCTATACTGCACCCACATTTCGCCAGTTTCTTGAAATCCCATGTAATAGGGGGCCACCCTACTGCCAACAACCGGGCACAATCCTAGACTGGGCTGCTACTGAGAAATTCCATATAGAAAAGCCAAATAACACTGCCTGATCTAGAAATCGAACCTAGGACCTCATGCTCAGCAGTAGCGCTTGTGACTACTAGACCAACGAGGCGGTCTTCTTTTTCATTTATTTGTTATGATGAATAAGTTATAACATAAAATAACTATCTCTTTGAATTATTTATACAAAGCACAGTAATCAATAATGTTCGATGACTTTAGTGAAGTTGAAAGCTTGAACGAAACTCGTCATGTGTAGGCGGACGTACTCTAGCGTGACGATGATGTAGCGATCAATACTATCGATCACTGCTGAATACTAATGGCATAACTGAACATACTGACATCATGATTTCGGTACATTTGGACAGGTTCTATGTGGTCATCGCTTTGGAAATATTGAACCGCCTACTGTTATTTTAATATTACGCATAGGATAAGAACTAATACCAGCCTCTGGTCGACCAAAACTTTATAAAGTTGATATCATTCAGTGAATATGTATTTTTGTTTCATTTCACGTGCACACAATACTGACTAAGTGACTGGGAATTAACGTAAATTGTTTTCTTTTTTTAAATTTTTCGTTAAGCTAGTGTATGACGCCGAGAGCCAAAATAAAAAAAAAATCTTTGGGTTTTTTAACTAATGAATTCATTTTACAGTGTTGAACAATTTGTAACCCCCGACGCAAAAAGTTAAGTGTTTCAAGTTTGACGTGTCTGTCTGTGGCATCGTAGCTCTCAAACGGCTGAACTCATTTTGATTTTTAACCGACTTTTTCTTGTTTAATAGGTGATTTAAACGCGACAGTGTTCTTAGCTGAAATCCAGAAAAGGGTTTGTAGGTAAAGTAACTTTGTATTCTCAAACATTTTTACTTTGTGTGAAAGATGCCCAATGAAAGACAAAACGAACAAAAAGTGAAGTGTCTTAATTCTGTTATACATCATTCATGAGTTTCAATTCCTCTGCAGGCAATATTTGTGGATGATAAAAATAATACGAAGGCAATTCACAGTGTGGGGCAACGTGTAAAAAAACTGATTTAGCTATAATTGGTACTACATATTTTAAATGCTGTCATGACACAAATTACTTAATCAGAGATCCTAAAAAGGAGGACCGTCACTCATTACACTTTACTTACTAATAGCTACATATACCTAAGACCTGTATGTACCTTCATACCATATATAGGACCACTCATCTCCATCTTTAGGCACATTGAATCTATGGTAGGTTCAAAAAGTAGCCCAACATCCTGCTTTGATGACAATTCACATGATTACGGCGACTCCTAAGTCTATATGGTATGTAATACTGATAACTCAAGGTAGGTAATGACTGTGCATCCTACCTATGTATCTGTTACGGGCAACGTGATTAACTGGGCATTATTAATAAAGACCGGCCATTATTAATAATGCCCAAGAGCGTCGGGCAAAGTGATTAATTTCTCACTTAGACCGGCCATTATTAATAATACCCGACGGCTCGTGGTCCATGTAATAAGTCAGTGTTTGAGATGGCTTAAATTTATCACTTGGACCGGGCAGTATGAATAATTCCCTTCTTGTAGCCGGGCAATGTGAGAAATTGGACCGCAGCCGCTGGATGCAATCGGGACTTTAAGACACCCCGACTCGGATAGGTTAGGTTAGAAGGGGATGGCGGGGTCGTCGAATAAACCCCGCCATCCCCTTCGTGGTTATTTTTTTATAAACCACCCAGAATTAGGAGCCCAAGCCCACCCTCGATCATGCTGTCATTTATTATGGCGCTTATTATGGCGTTTAAATATTATTATGGCGTTTAAATATTATGTCTAATCATTATTATGGCAATTAAAAATATGAAAAACAATACGTATGGCACTCGTATCTTATGGTATCTAAGTTTCGGACAGTTAAATGTATGTCATATGTCTTTTAGAACAAACAAAACATTCGGGCAAATGAAATTCGGGTAAATGAAATTCGGGAATATGATGATTATGGTATATGATCTTCGGGTAAACAATAGACAATCAAGAAATTCATATAATACTACAGTTCACCTATTTTATTACTTTGCCCAAGATAGGGTGGGCATTATTCATAATGGCCGGGAAAAGTGATTAATTATGCTATTTTAATCACATTGCACAATTGAGTCGGGCATTATGAATACAGACCGGCCATTATTAATAGTGCCCGGACTTATCAAATTGGTTTTAGATGAGTACATTACCTGTTCTCTGGGACTGTTAGGACTCTGTCCAGTGTTCCGGTCGTATGCTGCTCTAAGGAACGGCATGTATTTGGCTCCATTACACTCCGGGTCATACATGTGGTCACATTTGTCCACTGGAATGCGATGGTGCTCGATGGGACAGCCCGACTCGGACGCCATTACGATCTCACCGGTTACGACCTGGCCTGAAATAAGTTGTCTGAGTAAAAAAAGATCACATTTTGAGTGCATGCATTGTGCTTGTGGAACAAAACAATATTGCACAGTCATGCTTTAATCCCAAAATAATACTATGCCAGTATAGCTTAGGTGTATATAATAAAAAAAAACTTGTTAGTTTTAATTCTTAACAGATTTAAAAAGGGTGAGAATAAGTGGGCTATATGCATTTATTTGCTAATAAATATTTTATCCATGAAAATAAAACCCAGTGTAAAGTTGACATCATCGATGCTTCTCAGTTATAGTGAAATCTGAAAAACGTGAGTGGATTGCTATCATATCTTACCAAAGAATGCCAGCAAGGCGGTCCTGTTGGCCAGCGAAGGTAGTCCATCTTGTCCTCTCATGAAGAGTTTGGACAGTGTCCTTGCACCAGGCCGGTCGACGCCCGCCATCATGTAGACCCCATCAGCGTATGACGCCGGCGTCTTACGCGTGAGACGGCTACCTGTGGGTAAAAGAATATTCTTTTATCATAATGATAATGATGTTGTAGATGACATACGAATTACGAATGCATGATTGTGCTCGTGGAACTGCAGGAATTTAGGCAAATTGCAAAGAACTTAGACATTGAGGCTTCGGCTTTATCATCATCACTTTAGCCTGGGATCACCTACTGCGGGGTATTGGGCCTTTCCTTTCTGCGAAATATCCTGGTACTGTGCTTGTCTTGGCCCAGCTTAATAATGATCAGCTTAGGTAAGGTTAGCCACCTAGATAAAATTACGACTACACTAAGATTTAGGGCGGCAGTTTTTTCGTAACAGACTGCAACTAAGCCACGTCATTATTGGATTAAGAGAACGTCACGTATCATCTACCTGCCCTTGTTCTTTGTTTTTTGAGGCTCTGTCATTCGACACGCTGTCATTCACTGTCTCTTCTTTCATATAATTTCTCACACAATGCATCCATCTTTTCTTTCCTCTCAATCTCCATCCACCATCATTACACTTTCAGTCACACAAAAATCATCCCTTTTCATCACATGCCCATACCAAGCCAAGTGATCACTGGCGTAACTTTCAAACTTACTGCCCTTTATGAACTCATTTCTTTCTTATGTTTGCATATATGCTCAGTAAAGAGTCAATACCGTAATCCATAAATTGGTTAGTGGGTTTCATATGGAATATTTCAGAGCCAGAAAGATGGGAACTATATCTCATCAGTAAGAAGGAAAATACTACCGGAATTTGAATAGTAATATGTGAGACTGGTTGTATAAATTTTATTTTACTACTGTAGTTACTCGTAATTACGGCAATTATGAGTATTCAATAAATGTGAGTAATAAAATAATAATCATTAAAAAAGATGATCGATGTTGCGCGTTGCGAACGCGTATCTATGGTAGGCTTTCAAAGACAAGTGTTGTGTTAAAGTTTAAACCTTATCTTGTTATGACCACATTAAATATATTGGTATTTTATCCGCATATTCATTATTTTAAAACTATATCTGTCGAAACGAAAGTTGTTTACAATATATCATAATTTTAAACGTTCGGTGGACATTAATTTATTTGAGCGCTTTGATAGTGCAAAAACACGAGTCTCTTAGATGTCGAAAAAGGCAGTGCCGAGTATGTTCGCGTGATGTGTTCAAATTGTGCTCATGATTTATTTATTGTGTGTGTAATTGTAATTAGGTTTTAGATAAATATGGAACAGTGAGCTACTGGTAGATATGTAGACACAAATGTTATTTGTCGAATGACTAAAATTGATGGCGATGGCGAGTAATCTCCAGTTTCTTTAACTTACGTTATAGCGGGGCGGTTTCAAATAAACTCCATAAATGGACAGACTCATAGCTGCCAGAAGTGAATGTAGCCGTTCACTGTCGAAAAGTCACAGCTCTCAGAGAATGCTCAGTATTGGGTAATATCCTCTCTGTTTTATTCTTGGGAACAGTCACTGTAGATGCATTTATCTGGCCTTTGCATTGTTCTTAATTTATTGATTTTTATCACAATTGTTTCTCAATTTAAGGTGGGTTTTAAAATTTAATCTGGAAGGGACTAGTATTATCTTTATCTTCTTATTTAGTTACTTATTTTAATCTAAAATTGTAGATAATGTCGGACACATTTTGACACTGGGTCAACAGATTATCCGCTACGAGAATCTACTTTCCGTGTTGTAACGTTTGCAATAATTTCGATAAAATATCTCGATTAGAGCTTTTATTTCTAGATTACTAATGAAAAATCATGTCTAAAATGCAACGAAAAGATTTTGCATAATTTACCCGTAAATCATAAAACTTTATTTGCATATTTGATAGTATGTATTTATTGTAAATTTAAATGTAAGGATATACTTTAAAATTCGTCAGACGATTGCTGACAGTTGTTTCGTTTCGAACCGTTGGTCTATGTTACTGGAGCATACAATGGAAAGTGACAGGAGAAAACTCTAATCCATAAATACGGTTGTAACATGATGCACTTACTACACATGCTCCGTGACTTACTAGCAATTACCATATATGAATATTTACGGGATAACCTTATTTCCATTATCCTATCAATCCTATTAATATTATAAATGTAAAAGTTTTGAGGATGTATGGATAGTTGTTAGTCTTTCGCGCAAAAACTTCGGAACGGATTAGGATGAAATTGGCACACAGATAGTTTATAACCTAGATTAACACATAGGGGACTTTATATCCCGGTAGTGTGTTCCTGTGGCCTCTACGCGGTCGAAACCGCTGGCAAAAGCTTGTTAAAAAATAAATGTGGCATAGTTTCCGTAGCTACGTCTTCATTGACATTTACCGCGTATTTCCTTATTTTAATTGCATCTGTTGCATTTTTGCATATTTGATAATCTAACACATCCTCTCGTTTTTTACGTGGACGATTATAACTGATGTCATACATTTATAACCTTATTTTTTGTCCGATAATAGTTTTAGAGTTGGTTATCATCATCAGCAGCATATAATGTTTTCATTGCTGGGACACAGACCTCCTCGATAAGAGGGAGTGGACCATTATCTAACACGCGGGCTCAGGGTGGGTTGGTTGATGTCCAGAAACGAGCATGTCTTAGAACCAAAATTCAAAGATACGTTCTTTGAATTTTTGGTTCTATGACATGCTGGTTTCCCCACGATGTTTTCCTTCACCGTGTTGAGACCAGCGATGATGAAATAATGTAAATGATAAATGATAACTGACTGCTGTTCGTTATGGTACGTATAACGTACCTTTTTAAATAAATATTTAGAACGCTATACACATTTTTATAAAGTAACATGTCGCTTAGCCTTTAGTTTATTTCTAACTTTAAAGTCAATATATTTTCACATTTTCGAATCGGTTATGGGTTCCATTAATCATTCCGTCTAATATAGTGTTTATTGCCTTTCCATAGTCGTTTGTATCACATTACGGTCCAGCTCAATACTGTTATTTGCGACAAATAAGGACGAACTACATTACAGTTTCGAATGCAGTTCATGACACATTCACGTTGCTATGAACGTACAGTAGGAACCTGTCGTAAATATGGCACATCGAGTCTTAGAAAAGTTCGGCTTTGTAGAATGTGGAGACGAGAATCCCAATCCCTAGTAATATTACAGGGTGACACGGACGTCGAAGCGCAAACTGAAATCATGAATTCAGCATAATGATTCCAGACCAGTCATTCCCAAAGTGGTCCAGAAGGACCTGCAGGAGTCCATCCGTCTCCCGAGTTGACGAGGTCTACGTTGGCGTGAAGAAAGGAAATGGGGGTTACAAGTTTTAAGTGGGGGTCCACCAAAACTTATCTGGTTTCTATAGTAAGGAACAAAAATGTTGACTTGGCTGTACGAAACCAGTAAAGTTTTGAAAGTGGTCAACGGACAAAAAGTTAGCTTGACTGAGTGCAGCTGGGACAGCAAAAACAGTCTGCCTTCCAACTATAGGAGAACATATCGTTTAATTGTAATCCAGGTACTAGGGTAAGTTTCAGGTTTAGACAATGGGCAGACTATGGGTTTTGCGATTAGCCGTCTGTCTAGCTAAACTATAAACATTTTAAATTGCAACTAATTTAATATGCAGACTGAGAACGCAGTTTAATTCATCGTTATATCTCCAACTTCTATAAGTTATCCCCTCTGTCACTATAACCAGTAAGTTTTTTTTGAAAACCACATTTCTTTCTAAAATTCAACGATTTACCACCGACTTTTTTACTATCACACGTCACTGAGCTTGCTGTTTATTCAAAAATAGCTGCAAGGCACGTGATATTTAAATTAATGGTAACAATTAAGTATAAATTGGCCAAAATCAAGTGTGCCTTGTTTGACAGGTCATTGAAAACGACGCTTTTATCTTTGCTCCGATTTATTGACGAGACCTGTCTTTCTGATTTGCCTTTACGAGGGCTACTTGGTAGCAATGAATATATAATTTTTAGACTCTCAGATATTTATGGTTGGTCACGATTTGAACAGTAATTAAGTCTGTCGTATTTTTTGTAATTATTTTTTTGGGAATAAATATATCGATAAAAACATTTAATACCGCCTAGGAAAAATGCGCTAAGCGATTATAAAATTGTGGAAAAATAAAATGTAATAAATCACATTGATAATGTTAAGGTTGTCTACCCCACTATAGAAGAACTTGAAAATAATAATTGAGATACAGGAAAATATGTAAATAAACATAAATGTTTATGAATATTTAAGAAAGATTGATTAGTGGCGTGGTTGGTGAACTAATCAATAACTTTTCTAACTTTCACGTTACGTCATTGAAACAAAGTTATTTTGCATCAGTAATAATTTACAAAATGTCAGTGTGAATTTTATTATTATGTGTAAACGTTTAATGACAAGACATTACGATCAGATGAAGCGTGAAATTAATTAGAACAAAATTATTATGCGCATGTTAATTTTAATTAATTAGTGGTTTGATAAATTCATGTTAGATTATATGTATCAACTAGGCGGATATTGATACAACTGGTTACATTACACGTGTACCTTAGTGATTCCGAATATCTTTGCCCTGGTGTTTTGAGGGCTACCGAAAATATACTGACCCAATGCCTTGCATAATATATAATTCTAAATTAGCATGGATTGGTTTGTACATGATTCTGAACCATTTCTTGATAATCGACAAAAAGTAACTAGCCTACCCGTGCCCATCACTTTGGTGGGCGTCATACAAGATGTGAAGAAATTATCTTTCACATCAAACCACTGAACAATAATATAGCTTTGTTTATGTGCCCGTAGGGGTGCAGAAAATATTAAAATCGATTCAGTAGTTCCAGAGATTACTTACTCCAAAAAAACTCACAAACTTTATATCTTTATAAATAGTGTAGATGTACTTTTAGGTTCAGAGTCATATAGTGAAAAACAAGTTGCGTATCTACTTATTGTTAGTAGCGTTGCGTATACTAAGAATAAGTTATTATGCAATGCATTGAGTTTTAGTCAACTTAAAACTGAGACAGTAGTTAAAATCTTTTAGTTAAATCTGCACCCTAATTGCGTAACACACTATTAATCAGAATTTGAATCATTTCGAAGCTTATTGCTAATCCATTCCTTCTTAAGTTTGAACACATTGTCTGCTTATCAACGTAAATAACGCCATGAATGTTGCGCAACTGTCAAATTTAAAGCGATTTCTACTGATAGTGTATTACGCAATTACCCCTCTGGGTAATAATGGATGTCTTAAAAGCAATGTTTTTAACTTGGAAACCAATGCTCGTAACCAAATTCGTAAGTTTTTGTCGCCTGAAAAGTGTGCCACCATAAAAGAAGTTCATTGTTTATGTCTCAAAAGGCTGTTTATGATCTGATGGGCTGCAGTTTATGAGATTACCCTTCCGGATCACATGAATATGAACAAGAAAATACTATAAAAGAGAGAAATCGAAGAACTTGCAACAACGCGAGATTTATTCCAAAGTTCATGAACATATCATGCGTACCTACTTATATTTATTGTTAAAACTGATTTCTTCACATTTAATAGCTATCAAGAAGCTTGTGGTTTGATAGGGTAATTAATATATAATCGTAAAATTTATATCACGTAAAGTTTATGTCATTATTGAAATGAATTTATGTCACAAGCTTTGTTTTCGAAAGTGTTTTAAGTTGTTTTATTCGGTATTCGTCATTATTAGTTTTATGTTTTGTTAAATAATATTCCATTTTGTTTTAAGTTTTGTCATAGGTTAGAATAATATTATTGTGACCAAACTCTACCTAACTTGTTAAATTGGCATTAAGGTTGTATTTCGTAAGGCCTTCACATCAGCATATTGGTTTTTATTTTATTTGGATGGATATATTTCGAATACATAATCAGTCTATATTGTTTCCACTGCTGGGACACAGGCCTCCTCGCTTCAAGAGGGAATGAGCCCTAATCTACTTCGAATTTTTAATATTAGGTCATGCCGGTTTCCTCCAACGTTTTCTTTCTCCGTTTTGAGAGCAGTGGTGATTAATTATTTACACAAAATAAAGCGCCTGCCTGGATTCAAACTCACGATAGAACTGGGCCACTACTGCTCCATATTTCGCATGCGTGACACATATAGGCATTTACATTAATTATGTTTACATAAAAATAAAGAATTATGGAGCATCATAAAATTAGCCAGCATCGTTATC
This sequence comes from Aporophyla lueneburgensis, assembly GCA_932294355.1. Taxonomy (NCBI): domain Eukaryota; kingdom Metazoa; phylum Arthropoda; class Insecta; order Lepidoptera; family Noctuidae; genus Aporophyla; species Aporophyla lueneburgensis. The sequence continues at coordinate 12,067,006 of OW028744.1, forward strand.
ATCAGGAAAGATGTCCAAAGGCATTGCTTTTATTATTAGGTGCTACAAACAGACAATAATCACTGGGTACAAAAACAATCAAAAACAATGCTTTATCAATGCGAGAACTGGTCACACGAGGGATTGAATGCGCGCGTGACGCTAGGTGGCGCAACTTCACGTCTATTTGCATGAGCCACGAATTAGGGCCGAGGAGATTTCGACTCGTACACAAATTACACCGAGTGTTCGTAAACTTTGCTCATCATAGTCATTATCGCTCGATAATCGATAGACGATAATATAAATTGCTCACGATATTATAATAACAGGCAATGAGAGGGCTATTTGATTATGACTCAAAATCCTATAATTATCTTAGATGATAGTTTTTATCAAAATGGTCATTTTGATAAAAAATTGAGATGAAATTATTTATGAAAGTGTTTCTCTATAATTACATTTTTTTTTTGTGGGTGGGAAATCATCAAATAACGTCTACCGCTCTGGGTGGAGCGGAAGCGCGTGTCAGAGTTTTACTGACTAAAACCCACCAGTGTTCCTTCAGTTGCCCATATGCCAGGGCCACGGTACCTCTATCGAACGCTTCTCGCGACCCTGGCAGTATAATTATAGATAAGACGTAAAGATTCAAATTTTAGCATTTAAAGCATTGTTTTTTATCGTGCTGTTTATGTATGTATCGCTGTTTTAATAAAACATTTACCTGTTCTCATACAAGGTGTGGTGGATGAAAAGCGTGTGAACTGACTGCATGAGAATTTGCTTAAAAAAATATTTGCGTTTGCGATTTTATTTCGCATGAATATGCGATTAAAAAAAAAACCGGCCAAGTGTGAGTCGGACTCGCGCACCAAGGGTTCCGAACAAACCTGTAGGTATTCTCGGTTTATGCATAAGGTTTATGTTTATGAAAATAAATGTATTTTTTTTTAATTTTTATATTTCAGTTGATTGAATGAAAGGTAAATTGCGGTTTACGATTTATGACGTTTTAAAAAAAACTACTTACTCGACCTCGTTCAAACCAATTTTCGGTGATAGTTTATATCGTAATGTACATCATATATTTTTTTTAGTTTTATCATTCTCTTAATTTAGAAGTAACGGGGGGGGGGGGGAACCCACATTTTACCACTTTGGAAGTGTCTCTCGCACAAACTATTCAGTTTAGAAAAAAAATATGTTAGAATCCTCAATACCATTTTTGAAGACCTATTCATAGATACCACGTATGGGTTTGATGAAAAAAAAATTTTGAGTTTCAGTTCTATGTGTGGGGAACCCCAAAATGTATTGTTTTTTTTTTCTATTTTAGTGTAAAAATCTTAATGTGGTTCACAGAATACATCTACTTACCAAGTTTCAACAGCCTAGCTCTTATAGTTTCGGAAAAAAGTGGCTGTGACATACGGACGGACAGACAGACAGACAGACATGACGAATCTATAAGGGTTCCGTTTTTTGCCATTTGGCAACGGAACCCTAAAAACCGCATTGCAGTGCACGTTTAGTCTAATCGCAATCATAAATCGCTGCCAATCTGATAAGGATCGTTGCATTTTATTCGTTTCGCATTTAACGTAGCCTACATCAGGTTTTTTCTTTTTGAACTTGCACCTGCACAACATTTTATTTAAATTCATAGTAATTGTATAGGCAACTAATATCTGTTCCCTGCGGGGTTAATCTAAATAGATACCTTGAACAAATTAATAACCGAATCCAGACAGACTTAAAAATAGACTGATAGATTAAGATCTAATTTAATTTATTATCTTACGACGGATAATTAATTTTAATTGAAATGAAAGGCAATATGTCGGACAATCGATGTGTGATATAGATAAAAGTGAGTCTGTCAGTGTGTCCTATCGATACACATCGCAATTACGAAAGTTCGGATGACAAATCTATTAGGCATCTGTAGATACAGAACCTGATAGATTTGAACTACTTAACAGTGATCATAATGTGCGTTGATAGTAAGATACGTATCAATGCACATATGATCTGTCAGGGTCGCGAGATTTGCTCGAAAGAGATACCGTGGCCTTGGCACATGGGCAACTGATGGGACACTGGTGGGATTAAGTCAGTAAAAGTCTGACACACCCTTCCGCTCCACGCAGAGCGGGAGACGTCATTTGATAATTTCCCACCCACAAAAAAAATGCACATATGATCACTTTAAGTAGTTTTAAGAGAAGAGGTCCAATGGTAAAGTTGAACGTGGTGGGTTTGAGCACAGACGTGTGCTTTCATTTTTTTAAAAGAATTTCATCACCACTGCTCTCAAATTATTAATTAAGAAAAACGTCGTGAGAAAAGCGGAATTTCTGAGGAACCAAAAATTTGCAGACATGTGACATGTACCAACGTCCACGTGATGGATTATAGCCCATTCCTTTTAAAGAGACAAGGCCTAGCTCTGTGTTTTAATTAGTGATGAAATATTTCATAACAATACCATTAGCATGCTAATTTAGTGAATTGTATAAATTGGAATGGTTAGAAGTCAACAAAATCAATGCCTCTTTAGTGACTAAACGAAAAATATGTTTGGTACCTACGTGCCTTTTCACACGTTCCACCAGCCGATTTGGTGGCATAGTATACCCCGTGTAGTAGTATTTTCTTTCATTTAAACGGTATTAAGCCTCACCGAAACATTCGCCTTTGTACGAAGCTCCTCATCATTTCAACTGAAACGTGTCCACTACCAGAAATAGGCTTCCGCCAATTTGGGGGGTTAGACATTATCACCACGCTTGATGGGCCACGCACCATCGCTAGTATGGTGGTAACATGCATAGAGAACACTGCTGCCCATTCCCTAGCAAGTCCATTAGTCGTCTTTTACGACATCCCGTGGAAGAAATGGGGTAATGCTATTCTATATTTCTGGCACCACACAGAACCAAGCCCCTATCTCCTTTAAATTCTATCTTGCCAGAACGCATCAGTTTCGCAACACTAGATGACAAATTAATAAGGCCTCTATCGAGCGTTATCTCGGTGCTAGTAGATTCACGAGTTGACCGCGTTACGCAAGAGGTCATCGCAGTAGCTACTGAGCATCGTGACTTTACGCGACCTTTTTTATAGTTTCAGTAGGTCATCCGCTAGTCTAAGCGTTTTTCAAACTGCATAGAACCAAATGCTGGTATACCTACCTTTATAGGTATTTGGAAGGCAGTATTAAAAATCATAGCTCCAGAAAATTAAATTTATTTAATGACATCTTTACTGCATTTTCTTCATTAATTATCTTGAGAATATTGTTTGGATAGCAACAACCACCAGCTGCAAAATTCATCTTACAAAGTTTAAAATAATAAAATGAATCGGGTTATCTGTTTTGAATACCCAAGTATTTTATTATTTCATCATCATTTGTATAACTGAAAGTTTATGAACAGCTAATAATAAAGAAGCGTCAATCTTAGCACCAGTCACGATTTTAGATGACTCGATAAAATGGTTCAATAAATATGAATTGGTGAGGTAATCTCACGTCTTGCTTTAAGTACTTAGAAAAGATAAGTATCAGAAACATAAAAAGTCAAGTTACAGTTATTTATCAATAAACACTGATAGAATGCGCGTTGAAATCTTTTACTAGAGAGCTTCCCACCTCGTAGCAATTTCATTTATATTAATTTTCGAATTATTTATTTTATTACATTTACTTAAAGCGATTAAATTGAATGTGAAATAAATGTACAATCATCATAAACCTGAATTGTATAGCCAATAAATACATAGCTGTAATAAATCTTACAAAATCTCTATTCAATGTAAAATAAATTGAAAAGATACAATCTGTTCGCTAAGCTCAAAGACGTATTGATTCTTACATTGAATTGATTATGTATGAGCATGAACGTGAGAGACAGTGGCCAGATATAATTGGTATTATTCGACGAACAAGTTATTTGATGGATGAATGTAATCCAGTGGTTCGCTGAGCAACTTTAATAGAAATCAGCAAATGAATTTAGTTCTTCTATGGCAATCGAGAAACAAATTGTTTCATGTCAAACTAAAATAGTAATAAAGATAGTATTATATTTGAAACATAATTAACTAAATATCACCCAAAGACTATTTAACGGTCGATTTACAAATATAGTAATAAATTATATTTTGTAGTTTACGTTTAATTAATTTGCCATTTGCCATACGTCGTCGTGCGTTCCGTCGGACGAATGTCGTGCTTGCCTTTATTTGGAAACTTTAATGAATCGGATTGTGTTCCAGATATTCGCATATTACAATTTTGATGGATTTTAAGCATAAACTTTCTTTCAATGGTATTTTTTTACTTAAAAGACATCCCATAACTCAACTCTTCAATGGTGGACGTTGTTTACGTAAGAAGCAGGATGCTAATTTATGCATTTTGTTATATTTAAATCAAAACTCTCGGTAGGTATAGCGTTGCTACGGTAAACTATGAATGATCCATCACATAGGGTATCCTAGTATGGACGCCAGTATCTCACGTACGTATCTTATTTTGTGGATTTTTGTGAAACCGCTATAACTTTTGTTTCTATGTTTAAACTATGCGAACTTTTTTGAATAATATGTATTTAAATAAAGAAATGTATTGTAAAAGATAAATTGGTGATACGTTTAATTAAGTTGAAACCCGAAAGTCTGACAACCAGTCTTACCAAGGGGTATTGTATTACCCAGTAACTGGGTTGTGGAAGTGAGTAAGGTCGTTGCTCCATGTAATCAGCTGCATCTAGTTGGACTTGAAACTTACCCCAAATTACTTGGGGAAAGGCTAGGCAGATGATGATTATCTTTAATTAATTTGCTAAAATTTTGGGCGAGAATACTCGTAACGCATAAGTTTATCAGATGTTTAAAACAGCAAATTGTAATTTATGGTCCGTTAATTATTCAGTTGTAAGTTAAAATATTTATTTATTTATTTAAATATGCTTTATTGTACACCATTAAACAATTTCAACAAAGAACATTTAACAATAAAAACATACAATGGGCAGCCTTATCGCTTTCTGCGATCTATTCCAGGCAACCTTGGAATGGACAGTGATTGCGTGGACATAAAAATAACACTGTTATGGGACAGTAGTGTGAAATAATACCTAATTCATATTTAACTTACATCGCCTGTGCATTCTAAACGGTACGTAATAAATATTGAAGTCATACTCAACAATAATGGCGCGTACCAATTACGTAATTCTGCTCCATTATTGACACAAAAAAAATATTGTATATAAAGCAGTTCCCACTCACATTGAAGACAAGTTTCCATAAATTGTGTTACAAGTATGATCATATCGAAAGTGGCTCAGGGACCACAAAACGGCTACTGCCATCTGATAAGCAGTCATCGGATTGTAAATAAATTGGACAATATACTCATGTAATTTTTGTAATATTGTTTCAAAATAACTGAGTAAGAGAGCTAGATAATGTGGAGATATGGTTCTTCGTTTTCATATAAATGCTAATACAGTAACTATCTGTCTGCCTATCTTTTTCACAAGTATGTTGGGGTCAGCTAGCAGTCTACCCGGATGCAGCTGAATACCAGTATTTCACATGAAGCGACTGCCTGTTTGACCCTCACAACCCTGTTACCTACTGGGTAACACGATTCCATTTGGTATGATTGGTTGTCAGTCTTTTGGGCTTTTGACTACCCGTAACGACTGGAAATCTGCGAATGACGGCCAGGCCAAATTATTGTGCCTTCCGCGAGACAGAGCGATCTCGATTTGTACCTAATGGATGGTCGACCATCCAGGAACTCACAAGGGCAGGCGTTTTTAGGGTTCCGTTGCCAAATGGTAAAAAACGGAACCCTTATAGATTCGTCATGTCTGTCTGTCTGTCTGTCTGTCTGTCTGTCTGTCTGTCTGTCCGTCCGTCCGTATGTCACAGCAATTTTATTCCGAAACTATAAGAGCTATGCTGTTGAAACTTAGTAAGTAGATGTATTCTGTGAACCGCATTAAGATTTTCACACTAAAATAGAAAAAAAAACAATAAATTTTGGGGTTCCCCATACATAGAACTGAAACTCAAAAATGTTTTTTTTCATCAAACCCATACGTGTGGGGTATCTATGAATAGGTCTTCAAAAATGGTAATGAGGTTTCTATTATCATTTTTTTCTAAACTGAATAGTTTGCGCGAGAGACACTTCCAAAGTGGTAAAATGTGTCCCCCCCCCCCCCGTAACTTCTAAAATAAGAGAATGACAAAACTAAAAAAAATATATGATGTACATTACCATGTAAACTACCACCGAAAATTGGTTTTAACGAGATCGAGTGAGTAGTTTTTTTTTTAAAACGTCATTCATCGTAAACCGCAATTTACCTTACATTCAATCAATTTAAATATAAAAATTAAAAAATGTATATATTTTTAAACCGAAAATACGTACAGGTTTGTAAGGAACCCTCGGTGCGGAGTCCGACTCGCACTTGGCCGGTTTTTTTTTTTTTGGATGGGAAATCATCAAATGATCTCCCACTCTGGGCGGAGCGGGAGGGCGTGTCAGACTTTTACTGACTAAAACCTACCTGGAGCTATACCTCACAGGAACAGAATGATGTTTCAATGCGGATGCAATTAACTCAACATTAAATATAAAAGTTAATGAACAAACGGATTGATATTTTTTGTTCCACCTTTATCAATATCATTATATTGCTTTAAAGAGTATGTGAAACATTCAGCTTTATGAGCACTCTGAATAAAAAGCTTCGAGTAATAAAATGTGCTTAATACGTGAATTAACTGAATTAAGCCCAGAGAAACGCGGACCGACATCATAATTTGCAATTATAACTATATTTAAGTGCTAAATGTGCACAAAAGACATAAATTGAAAGTATTATAAATATTAAGCGAGAGCTCAAAAGATAAGGCATTGCTCTTAACTTTAGTATCTGATCAGTGAATGCATTAAAGGCCTTTTAGTGGCATTCTGATAAATCTGATCCTTTTTTCTAAATTCTTATGTTATTTTCAAATAAGGAAATCAAAGTAATTTTCTCGCAGGATCGCCAGCGAGAAAATTTCCAGTCTCCACGAGGGCAAAGCCGCTGACAAAAACTAGTTTAAAATAAAACTAAGGTGGGCCTACGTATGACGACAAATTATCCATGAGGCAAAGAGATTAGAGCAAGGCCAACTCGATAAATCAAACAGCTAAAGCAAATTGTACTTGATTAACGTCAGTTCAAACAATGACAGCTGACAAAGAGGTTGAATTTGACCGTGTGGATTACTCGATAGTGTGTTACAACACTACTCAGGTTTCTATGTATACTTGCATGTTTGGACATCGCATTGTTTGATATTTAACTTCAATTTGATTACTGTTTTGAAAGTCTTTTTGTCCATTGTGAGTGACTTGTATAGGTTTTTATTGAGACTAAATTATCCATAATTAGGCTGGTTAATTGCTGTATTATACTCAGGAGTCATTAACGATTCGTCCATCATCAATTAATCATACATCACACAATAATCGACGCCGATTATACAGGGCAACCTATTACCATGAGTTCTGAAGCTCATGCGTTTAAATATTTCGTCGGTTATTCATATTTAGCTCTTCCCTAAATTTTAACTTCTTAGATATTGCGCTTTTGTATGAAACAGCATTTTTTTTATAACTGATAAAAAATCCTATTCTTGGTCTAAAAGAATGTGCTGAATTCATGGTTTGCGCGTCGTTAATTCTGCCACCCTTTACATTAGTCATGTCCTAATAATTTAAGCGAACGGACATCCGTATCTTCAGGCTCACGGCCATAAAACAGCTGTTAAGAACTTCGAATTGCAGAGTATCTACTACAACAGTTACATAGCATAATCATTATCAGCCTTTAACTCTCCCATTGCTATGACACAGGTTACCTCTCTGTAAGATCTCAGTGCAGATTGGCAGATGTCACATGTTTTGGAACTTTTTGTTCTAAGACATGCCAGTTTCCTCACGATGTTTTCCTTCACCGTTTTGAGAGCAGTGGTGATGAAATAATTAACCTGTCCGGGTTCTAACTTACGATATAGATACAATTCATCAATAAAAATCACGGCTGTTGGGCCACCAGTGCCTGCTATGGTTCCGTAATGGTGCTTATTTTAGTTAATGACGTTTGTGGTACTCACCAACTGATCCCCAGTCTGGGTAAGCTCTGTTGTTGAACCAGCCATCGTAGCGCTGCTTCTCGTAGTACACCTCTGAAAAAGACAAAAATAAAATAAAATATGATTTAGTAACTTTTTATTTGCGTAAGTTACGTGGCATACATAGCAAACTACGTAAGTGGTATTAAAGTACACAACGACATCTTTTTCTCATTCAAAATCGTTATCATAACTTTTCATTTGCGTAAGTAACGTGGCATACGTAGCAAAGAACGTAAGTAATAGTAAAACGTACACAACGACGGTGTTATATTTCCATCAAAGTCATTCTACTTAATCATAAAGGTACCAGTTCGATCTCTTAATTACAACCTACATAACGTTAACCTGGGTGGTTAACCAAACTCGTACAATGAATAGCGTAGAATGTTTATTGGTAATCATAGTTAATCAACACGCATTGAATCAGGTGTACCTAGTTAGTACCTAGGCATGTTTTTGCTGATAGTACGCCGTGCTAGATGCTTGGTCGACCGTTCCTATCGAGACCTTGCTCTGTCCGCTAACCGAGATGCATCGCAATGAGCTCCTCGTTACGCATTTATTGAGCTTAAAAGTTGCAAATGAATAATGTAAATGGATATCAATTTATGATTGTTTTGGTCTACTGTTTACAAAATATACTACAGGGATTTTAACTTATTTGTCCAATAAACCGAAGGAATCAAACTAAACAAAAAAAAATGCACTTTGCTACTTATTAATCCTTTTCAACCGGCTTTAAAAAACGAGGAGGTTGTCAATTGGACTGTATTTTTTTTATCAAGTAAAAGAGTGTCTATTTTTGTCTATTGCTTAAATCGGTAGGTTTGATGTAGACAGTCAAAAATAGTTTGTAAAAAACTTTTTTACAAAAAACAACAACCGACTTCCGTAAAAACACTACAAAGTGAAAACTAAGTGTAACTTTTTCATCCCACCATCTCGGAAAGAGTATTTTTAATCTTCAATATCTGAGTGGAAAAATTCCCTCGCTACGCTCAGGATTCTAGTTTTGAATCACTCGCTGCGCTCGTGATTCAATTTTAGAATCCTTCGCTTGCTCGGTCATCAAAATTGAGCACGCGGTTAAAAAGCAACTTTGCACTCTTGTATAACAAATAACTATAATTTCGGAAGTCGGTGGCAAAAACCTTAAATACAAATCCTAAGACACCGACTGCCGAAATTAAAGTTATTTTTCACTTTATAGTGTTTTTACGGAAGTCGGTTGTTTTTTTTTATAAAAAAGTTTTTATTTTTAAATTTTTAGTTTTGGTATCTACCCCGCACTAATTCCAAACAAACAATGCATATTAATGCGATAGCAAAAATCGCGGTTGATTTGCCGTCATTTTTTAAAGAGTTCCGGTGTCTGTCTCTGGAACTCATCATCAGATCTACATTAAATTTATATGGAACCATTTCGGAATAAACTCCTTTCGAACAAAAAAAGAATTTTGCTAATCCGTTTATATATGACGGAGTTATGGCCGAACATACATAAAAAAAAAATATATAAACATCCGAATTGATAACCTCCTTCTTTTTGAAGTCGGTTAAAAAGGTGATAAGCCCAATTCTCGTAATTAAAAACGATCAAAATCTAGTCGCAGTCTCATCTCAGCGACAAAAAAATTACAAGTGTACTCCTCAAAAATATATGGAAACTCGATGTATTTTTGACAGATTGAGACTGAGATAAACTGTTGAACGTTCTTAAAATTACAAGAATTGCCCCTCTGATCATTAGGAACAATAATTTGGCTCCTGTTAGAATTTATTTAACGATTAAATTGACTTGTATGTGGACGATTCAGTAATTAACAATGTAATTACCCTTATTTATAGTCAATATATCACTATTTAAGAGATCTGGCCCTCATAGTAAATACATAAATCGTGCCATAATAACTCTTTGATATACCTCCTATTTACAGCTGGTTAGTGAGTTATCTAAGCAGTTTATTTTATTCTGTTGATTGGTAAAGTAACATTTGGATGGGCTATTTATAGACACTAGTATTATTCCTTTATTTGCGTATTGTATGCAAAGAAACAAAATTAAAATGTCTGTTTGTAATGTCAAAGTAAACGGCTTGTAACCTTGGCTTAAGAAAGTATTTACGGTACTTATAACAAAAATCTAAACATACAAATAGAAAAAAATCTGAATCTGCTTTAGTCATAAAGAATTTAAATTTCAACTCAAATCAAACACGTGATTCGTTTACGTTTATTCCAATTCATCATTTTCTCAAAACGATAAATCACTGCCATCTTTATTCCGATTGTTGATTTCTTTTAATCTGCAGACAATACTATGTAATAGCTATGACTTTTATTACGAGTCTGAATAGAATCAGGCTACAATTAATATCGTTAAGCTGATTATTAAATTGACAACCAGCTGTGATGCTCTATAAAATGCTCAATAAAATTAAAAGGACTTCATAAATTACAGCAGGTTGACACTATATATTAGTGCAGGCTGTCGCAAAGAGATATTTATTATGTTATTTAATCTAGAGCTGCTAGGAGGACATGCCGCCATTACACCTACGAGACATTCGGAAAATTAATGGGTAATCCGTTTACGTGACGTCATTATTCACTAGCGATTCGCCCCTGCTTTGCACAGCTTATACGATTTCATAAAACATCGATATTTCTTTTATAATGTAAGTTTCATATAAATTTATACACTTATGTGACCCACATAGTCAAAGACTAAAAACCACTTTAATTATAACAGATATTGCTAAACTTATTTTTCAGTTAACAAGATCAGTTTTAATTTGTTGTTGACTGGACTCATCTTTAGGAACATCATAGTTTTTGTTAAATAATTTATTATTTAAAATAAAATTATTGAACTAGCTTCTGCCCGCGACTTCGTCCGCGTTAAATTTCTTGTTCCCCTTCCCATCGCGTCGAATCGCCTACCCGTGCGATTTTTCCCGTTTTTGCAATATTTTTTCATTACTGCTCCGCTCCTCTTAATTGTAGCGTAATGTTATATAGCCTATAGCCTTCCTTGATAAATAGGCTACCCAATACAAAAAGAATTTTTTAATCCGGACCAGTAGTTCCTGAGATTAGCGCGTTCAATCAAACAAACAAACAAACTCTTCAGCTTTATAACATTATAAAAGTATAGATAAACCATATTCAATAATTTTATTTTACTACTTCGGGGTCCATATTATTTTAGGATCTTCTCTTTCATGACTTGTTTAACGACGCCATGAAGTGGATCTACATGATTGCGTTCGAAGTTGAAACCGAATGCGTAATCACGTTTTGTCGCCTTTGGCACTCACAATATTTCTATTTAGATTCTCAAACGACAACCAATAAATAAATAAAACTGTACCTATTTCATGATTGCTTAAAGAAACGGATATAGGTACAGACCGCTTGTAGCCGGGACACCTGTGTGCGCATTTTTTACCACATGTATGTTTCATGAGTAATTATGGTCGCAATAATCGATTGAAAAATTGTTATAAAATAACTATGATATTACATTAGAATTGCGACATGACATAGTTTACTATGAGCTAATAATTCATATGGTAGACCGATTAAATTGTGGGTTGGACCACAGTATAAGTAAAAGAAGTTACCTACTTAGTTATACATATTTGTCTGCCACCTGCGGTGTATTAGTACGTTTGTATGTACAGATCCCAGCACAAAAAGCTACTACAATCTGTCAAATTTCTTTAATACGTTTTTAACTTTATCGTCAAAGTATAAGGTTCAAGATTGATTGGGAAAATTTGACAGTTTCGGATAGTTTGATGTTCTGGTGTCTGTACCGTAGCTTGATATATTAGGCTTCTATTTATTAGAATTTGTACAGATATTGACGCAAATTGGAAATGTTTGTCGCTGACATTTGTATTAATGACTCACTAGTCATTGGATGTGTATTTTGTATTTGAGGTTAAGAGCGTACATAGTTGCGAAATAATTCGGTTCGTTTGATCCTTTGCTGCATCGTGATTGCTTACCTTTAGTTATGCAATTAATATGTGTATATTATAATAATATCATATATTGATAATCGTATTTGGTTTAATAATACGAAGGAAATACCTAAATTAGCGCGCAAACCATTCTAGACGGCACCGCGCGCCGCAGCGCCGCCACTCCTCAATTACCGCCAGAAATCGGTGCGCTCTTAATCACTGCAGCACGCAATAATAAGAGAACCAAGTCGATTGGGTTAGCCAGGTAACTATATAAAGATTTTCTAATATCGTGCCAATCAGTCAATCAAGCACAATAAATTATAATTTCATCCGAAAAACGTCCACTGCAGGCCTCCCCCAATTTGGAGGGGTTAGCTATAATCCCTCGCTTGGAAACCGGGTTGGCAGTATAGTGGTAAAATGCATAGAGAACGCTGCTACTCATTCTCCAGTAAATCCCTTAGTCGCCTTTTACGTAGTGTTGCAAAGGACTCGAGTCCTCGAGTCGTAATTTTAAAGACTCGACTCAATTATGCAAGACTCAGTGTGCTCAAAAGGCTCGGAGTCTACAGATAAGCACTCGAGTCTTAAAAAAGACTCAAGTCTTAAAAACGACTCGAGTTTTAAAAAATTAGGACTCGAAGACTCGAGTCCTTTGTAACTCTACTTTTACGACGCCAACGGGCACAGACGGTGCTATTCTTTACGTCTGGTACCACGCAGACCTAGCACAATAAATAAATAAAAATAGCTCTGAGGAGTAGAATAACCCGCAAGTAGCTGGTGATCAGAAAACTATTCCAAGAAAATACTATATTCGATTCGGTAACGGTAATATGTCGATCTGTTGATAACTTAGGTAACCTTGGAGTGAGCACGTATGCCACCTCACGCACACTATTGACAACTCATCTCAAGCTCATTTATTCAAGCACCAAAAATCTAACGCTAAATTTGTTTCGAATAGATCAGTAGTGCTATTCTGTAAAAATCTCACCGTGATAACTTGGGTGAAGTGAGCTTAAAGTGAGCTGTCATTAGTGTCAATCCCTAGCATCGGATGGAGTGACAGCTCACTTTTAGGTCACTTCACTTAAGTTCTCACGGTGAGAATTTAACAGAATAGATCAGCAGCTAGTCAGACGAAAGGTGAAGTGATCTTTCAACATGAACATTAAATAGGTACCACAAACTAAACAATTAATGGACTAAATAAATGGCAGTAAACATAGTACCTCAATACAGGTGTGTTATCAGAAAAGCAAAAGACAAGATCATGATCAATTATGATTGATCGGCGTATAGCTCTGTCAGACAAAAGGTAGGTACAGACGCCACCAGGTCAAGCTACCCGAAACTGTCAATTTTTCCCAATGAACCTTGAACCTAATGCTCTAGAAATAAAGTCGAAAATCTATCAAAGAAATCTGACAGATTGTAGTAGCTTGATGTGTTGGCGTCTGTACAATCAAGTTTAATTAATGACTAAATAAACATTTGAAAAGCGAAATGCTTTATACCGCACATGTGCACGTGTGCATAAAACATATTCATAGTTGGTTGCATTCTAATTCGTGCATATAAATTATTGTTATCGGCCATAGATCGGGACAGCGAAAGGCTATACACAAAAGGGAAGGTAGATAATTGAGATAAATGTAAACGAGGCTGTCATTGGTAGTCTGTGATAGGTAGTTTGTGTGACAGAAACATAAGAGATCTCTATTTGTACTCGCTCTAGTTTCGTAACATGTATCGAGAATGCAGCGTCACAATCAAATGCTGACAATGTTGACAGTGCTGTCATGTTGAAAGCTTTAGAGAGAGTATGGACAAGTGTAAACAGCATAGGTATGTCGTTTCTTCGCAGACCGGTTACAAATGACATTGATCGATCAAATGTCGAGTGACGGAAACAAGTATTGATTTTATTAGCATCGTCGAACAAAATCGATTGTAATCGCGAAATCGAGGTTTCGAAAGCGCCATGCTGATTATGTACTAGTAGATTAATGTAAATTCGTGTAGAGTCATGTGGGGTAAACGTACGCGGCGAATAAGTGTCCGCAGTGAATATTGTGCGTATGCCACGAATGACAGCAGGTTGAGACCTGGTGCGTTTAGATCGCGTTTGACTACCGAGATAGAGGACTGCGTCACACGTTTGCCGCACAATGCTATTGAAACTTACGCGACAATATTGCTTTTGCACGGATTTCTTATTTATTTCTTTGAAACTGATTTGCATGCTAAAGACATATGATTAGTCTGATTGAATAACAAAGTGACTAGGAACAGAAGAAATTAATCAATATTTTGTGTAAGTCTACGTATTTTGTCTAAGGTAAATCATACTTCAAAATTTTATTATTTTTAATTGCTTTGATGGGATGGGGTAAGTGTCCGGGGGTAAGTGTCCGCGGTAATTAAAATGCGTATACTTACCCACTTATATTTTTAATTTTTTGCCATCTAGAATGAAAATGCAAATATATAAGGAAAGTCCTGACTGGAAAGTCTGTACACAAGAGCAGATTGATGAAGCCAAAAAGTTGATGGAAGTGGGAAAATCGAAACGAAAAGCCGCAGGGATTGTTGGAATCGATGAGAGTATTTTAGAAAACGTCTGAAACTACAGCTACGCAAAGGATATATTCCAGTGACCCTGAATGCTGAAGCTGCGTTACCTACAGTAGCAACTTTTTATGTACTCTGTCGGTTATATAAGTCACTTGGTATTGGTTACTAGTTCTATCAGGATGCTGTGTCATCCATTTATCGGCTTCAATTCCGTACTGATTTTTTGACGGCTGTAAATGGCCCTATCCAAGGTATGTATTTTCTGACTACTATGAGGTGGCAATGTAAGTACAACGATGTTGTTCTCTCTGCAATACAGAGTAGCTTGCAGGTTATTATGGCCGGAATGATTGTCAATAATCAGTAGCATAGGATTATCCACAGTTGGTGAAGTGTAGTCCTTGAAGTGTACCAGCCACTGTAAATATAAGTCCGCGTTGATGAATCCGGAATCAGATGTCATGCCAATGCTACCAGCCAGAGCTCCGTCCATATGTTCACCCTTCATTCTTTTTCGAGGGAAAATAAATGCAGGCGGAACATAATTTCCAGTTGCACCTACCGACTATAGAAAAAAATATCTTCAGAACAAGATTACTACTGTCCGTTATGTCGAGGAAAGTACTGAGGAGTGGATTGAGTGTTCAATTTATGCGTCCTGGTGGCACGATGCCTGTACCAGTTACGAGGAGGGCAAATTCACATGTGATCTTTGTGCAATGTCAAATTAAGTTTACGTGCGTCCACTTTGTCGGTGTTGCGTACACTTAACCGAAGGCGTGCGGACACTTTTCCACCGATGCGGGTAAAAAGCCGCATTTCCCTTGTTAAGTAAATAATTAAGTAAAAAAGACAATTATTATTAGAATTAAAATTTTATGTTTTGTTTCCCTTCACAAATGTTTATAACATTAGAATAAAAGTTTTATTCTTTTCAATTCACAAAATCTTTTATTCTGGAAGCAATTAACTAAAAAATGCGTACGTTTACCCCACATGACTCTACTTATATATATTTCTAGCAGTAGATAATTGGTATGATGAAAATATCTACATCCTTTAAATGTTAGTTAAAATTTAGAAGAAGACGAAAATGTAGGTACTTTAATGAACGAAAGATTTTAATAAACACAAAACATCGAACATTTTAACATTCTAAACAACTAGTATTATTAAACCCAACCCATTAAACTTTAAGCCAGTTTAAACCAGTTCATTCCGTTCACAAGAAATGTTAACTAAGTATCAAAATATACGTAAAATAAGGACTTTATTCGTAATCATGTGAGACATAGTAATTTGCGGTAACAGGCTAGTTTAACTAGTCTAAACCGCTGACAGCTGATCTAAGTGGGTTAGTTAGGCCATACATGTATATAAACATGTATATTTATTCGAGGCATGCAAATAAACTATTAAGTGTTGACTATTGAGAGGACATTATCCTGAATGTATTTTATCTATTTAATAGATATGTAAACATTATATTTTTCACAGAAGAGGAGGTAACTGCTGACACTAATGTCATCTGTCAGTAACGAGGTAAGGCGGGAAACCGAAAACGTTGGTGTATTAGTGAGCCAGTGGAGTAATATCAATCATTTCAGCCGAAACACGCCCACTGGTGGACCTAGGCCTTCCACAATTTGTGGGGTTTTTTTTATAATCGCCACGCTTGGAAAGCTTGTTGGCGAAAGCAGTATGCTGGTAAAATGCTTAGAAAACGCTACTGCCCATTCTCTAGTAAGACCCATAGTCGCCTTTTACGGAATCCACGGGAAGTAATGGAATGGTGCTATTTTTTACGTCTAGCACCACACGGAACAACGAAGTATTAACTTAAATACAAAATCAGCAGGATTGTACACTAAATAAGGGAATAATTATTTTCTCTGATGTAGTTGTACTGAATATATTTAATTACAGGTTCTGCTATAACATCTTACTTGAAATTATCGAAGTATCTTCAGGTTTAAGAATTGCTCCGTGACTGTTACAGTGAATCAAAAAAGCGTGACTGGCAAAATTCTCTCAAAACTCTTTTTTATTTTAAATACATCTGTAGGTACATACTACGAGTATGCATATATTGCATGTAGTGTCGGAACCTCTCATTAATATCATTGTCTGAAGTGGCACTTGAGAATAACGGTTATAAAATTTGATCTATCTGATGATACGATCAGCGGCCTAGATTCCCGTCCCGCTTTACACGAAATATGAGCAATTCAGCCCGTTCCTTTTCTCAAATACAATATGCGACATATATAGTGTATATAAACAAATCTGAGAGAGGCACGCCGCTCCACAAAAGAACGGTACGCCCCAGTCACCATAGACTTTGACTCGTAGAGTCACAGTTTATAAGTTACTTCAGGCCTAGGACCTAATGGGATCTTAAATCCCAAACTTCTCAAACTTGTTTTATCCAATTCGATCGTGTGTGAAAAGAATTACACAATAGGTTGCAAAAGATCCCCACCCGGAAACACTGCGCCAAATAAAATACTCCGAATGCACTTGTAAATTATGCTTTGTAAGTGATATGTAACCTTTTTGTTACTAATAAATGAAATAAACAATATTCTATTCTCTCTAATGATAAGTTAGATCTTTGACATGGATTTCTATAATATTTACAAGTTTTATGTTTTTTTTTTGGATCTGGTACAAGAAAACCGGCCAAGTGTGAGTCGGACTCGTGCACGAAGGGAGCCGTACCATTATTTACTATAAAAACGGCAAAAAAATCATGTTTCTTGTATGGGAGCCCCTTAAATATTTATTTTATTCTATTTTTTAGTATTTGTGATTATAGCGGCAACAGAAATACATCATCTCTGAAAATTTCAACTGTCTAACTATCACGGTTCATGAGATACAGCGTGGTGACAGACGGATAGACGGATGGACAGCGGAGTCTTAGTATTAGAATCCCGGTTTACCCTTTGGGTACGGAACCCTAACTAGTAGACTGAGTAGACATCAGTACTGGCTACCCTTTCAATTATCTAATTTGTGTGTTGATGTTGTGTTTATTCCTTTGTATTTATGTAAGTGTGATTTTGTATTTATTATTGAACAATTCAATGTTTTTTCTAATCATTTCACAGTGAGTATATTATTTTTGTTCACCTACTATGATCTACCGACCATCTTCACACTAACTAGTGTCCTGTCAAATTTTGACCCTCCAATCCGACCGTGTCACCTATCGCAAAAATGCGCTATCTACCTACATTACTGCTAAGCAAACGGCTAAAAATCAAAATACTCGTGACTGGGCCATAGGTACAATATTTATTTTACTAATTATGGTAGTATTTGTTTGGACAGCTCGTGTACTAGTGAAATTGGTTGTTATAACATAATAATTACGTGGGATTGTTTTTGTCCTATGGTAGGTAATATCCACTTAAATATTTGGGCCAGAACAGCCCATTATCGTTAATGGTCCTATTAGCTGATATTAGCAAAAAAACTAACAATTTGTAATTCGTGATGGCCGTAGGTTCCGCTTAAACACAAAAAGTAAATCCGGTACACAGCCGGGTAATTAATATAATAGTTTCATATGCCATGTTTTTGCACTAATAAAACTTTTTACAATGAAATGAGATCATGGATCATGGAACACATCAGCTCGTCACAATATCTTATTTTTATACAGTCACGTACCTATAACTAATTGGTATCTCAAATTGACTGGCTTTGTCAAATTAATCTGAGTATTCAATTGCTGCTTGATATAAGAAACCCAATATAAAAATACGATAAAAACAAAAATGTTGTTCAGACTCTTTTTCAGTAAACGTCACGGACATCTTCTATCATCATCTGTGTACCCTTTCCCAACATATAGTTGGGGATTCAGCTGAATGCCAGTCTTACATCGAGCGACTGCATATCTGACTGTAAGACTGGTTGTCAGTATTTTGAGCTTCTGATGACCTGTGACAACGGTCAAACATCCATGAATAATAGCCGGGACCAACGGCTACACGTGCTTTCCGAGGCATGGTCAGCCGTCCACGAACCAATCATGAATGGGTGTCTAACTGTTTATAGTAAACATGAACTGAAAATCAATAAATTGATACCTACATATTCTTTTTCTTTAAATATTTAATACCTCTAAGAAGTAGATAGGGTGGTCTTAAACTTGGCTGCAAATCCTAAAAAGTTACAAAGCATTTACCTACGCGTTATAAGTAAATGCGTACGGAGGAGTCAACTAAAAATAACTTTATTAGCTTTATATTGACTTAGTTATCACGTGATATGATGCCCAGTGATGTGACCACTTTTATGAGTATTCCAATAAATATGACCAGGAAGTAATCCACACATTAATGAATAATATAATCAGCAATAAGTACGAGCAAATACCTTGTAATTGCACTAATAACTTGTGTAATTACCATTTCATAACTATTTATTTATTGGTTTAAGCACGGAATGTTTACCTTTACTTATTTACAAGTATGTGAGATGAGTACATTTGCATAGTCCTGCAACAATTCAATGATCATACAAAGTCGTTATCTTCTGTCGCTATAAGGATTACAAAACAAGTGTTTGTTATTTATTATATTTATTCTGTTATTCAAAGATGTCCGCGTATTCTCTAACGATCGCCCACTCAGAGGTAAAGTTATTGTGTCCGTTTTTGCACATATTGTGAATTTGACACGATGTATCATAATTTATCAAGAACTGCATATAAGACCTAATGAATAGAGTTTTGCTTCCTCTTACCTTATTAGGAAATCAGACTTCATTCTTTTTGAAGGTATTCAAAACAAAAACATTGTTGAATTTAAAATACCGTGTATACATAATGAAGTTAATGATGTTCGCCGAAGTCAGATGACTGAGGAGGTTTTACTTTGTTCTAAAGGATTCTATAGATGGATGACCGCACAGATTGCATTCAGCATCTTGCGTTTACATATAAGTATGGCAAGTAAACCTTTATTGCATGATGCGTCGCCATTAATAGGCGTTGTCCTCAGGGTCAAATAATCGATTAATGCCACGGTCAAAAATTGAACACGAGGAAGAGATGAATGCGAAAACATGAAAGGAATTTGAATTTAGTTTAGTTTATGACCGGTTTATTGGCCCAAAAGTTCCAAGCACAGCTGGTAGGCGTAAGATCCTGTTTGATTATCTGGTATAACAAGTGTTAACCATGGGGTTTTCGATTGGGAAATCCTCAATTACAATCCTCGTGTTGGAATTCGCTAAATAGCTATGACTCGCCCACCATTGTTTGGAAGTAACCAGTCATCGCTGATGTATTTGTGTCGAAACTCCTCGTGGTTATGTTAACCCTTCACGTGATTTACATGCAAAATGCCTGACAGTTATCTTTACTAGTGAATAATTAGTTGATAGTAAACGGGAAACTCTTTGAGCGTGCGTTGTAGAGTGATTATCTAAATAGCGGTTGTTGACGGAGGAGTTACGTTAGTCAGCGGCCTTCAGCTTTCACTATCGCGACATGTAGACGACAACGCGACGCGCGCTGCATTCGCTCGGCGTGTGCGCACGCCCGGCACGGTTTACGTGATCCCACGTTAATTTGAACTGTTTTCATCTTCAATTCGATAACAATCGAGATGCTCGTGGTCGTTGAAGATGAGGGAGAATCTCACTTTGTCATCTATAAAACATCCATATTATGTATAAGCATAAGTGTAATATTTCCGCTGTTGGAACACAGGTCTCCTCTCGGTGAAAGGGAGTGGACCGTAACCCATCACGCGGGCCCAATGCGGGTTGATAGATGTCACATGTCTTCGATTTTTTGATTTTAGGACATACTGGTTTCCTTGTGATGTTTTATTTCACCGTTTTGAGAGCAATGGTGATGAAATTATTTACAGGAAGTAAAGCGCCAGTCTCGGTTTGAGCCCACGACTCCTTTGAATTTGGATTTATTTCCATCTAAGCGCCATACCATTTTAGAGTTTCTATAATTTTCGAGAAAGTTTAAAGCTCAAATGTTTACCAGTAGTTCAGAAACCCGATAATACCCACATGGAAATATCAGCCTTCAAAATATAGGTAGTTAGGTTGGCAATTATATTATCATTACTTGTTGTGGTGTGCACTGACATTTAAATGTCAAAAATTGTCCCGGAATTAAACGATTGCTGTATTAGCTGTGACGGACAAGATTTATCGTTCAGGTAATACGATTTAATAGCACGGATATGTAGCACCTTATCAAGAACCTTTTGTTAATTTCATTTTAATTTCCTTTTTTTCTGTTTCGAGCAGATATCTTAATTGTAGTGCCTTAGAAATCTTTGGGGAAATGTGCATTCGAGTAGTTTTTATTAATATGAGTATTAGGCACGGTAAAATAAACGAAAATTGTGAGTTCGTATGTAGGTAGGCCGTAATTTAAAGCACCTGCCATCTTACCTCTTCACCACCCTTGGTTGGTAGGTAAAGAATGCTTATAAGTTTGCCATTGTACTTTTTTCTGTGTGAAAAGTTCAATTAAATAAAACATTGGAACTCCTTACAATAATGTGAAACTATATTTTTGAGTTTCATGGGATATACATACATATGTAATGATGGAACAAGAAAATTTACGCGAACGAAGACACGGGCTAGTGTAAGATAAAGTAATCCTTTGTGGATAGGGTGTCAACTCAATGGATCTTTATCCTGTGACTCTTGGCATTTGGCCAAGGTCTGACTAGATCAGGAACTCAATCGATGCTTATTAGCGAGGATTGCGAGCAAGCATTTCCTATGTCATTGACTTTAGATTGATCAAGTTTACGGTTCTAAGAAAATAAATCATTTTTTATAGATCTGGTATATCATTTATGTAGATTCTTTTATATTTTGTAAATGTGAGAACGTTGTAGGCCTTGCAGACTGTAGATTTGTGGACCATTTTCTATTTTATTAAGCACCTGGTACTTGTTCACAGGCCTACACTGCCCTCCTATACCTATTAATACTGTAATTTGAATTAATTGTAAAAGTTAATTATTTTAAAAAGATTAACACAATAGAGTTTATTGTCTGCTCTTCTCCATACGAATCAACCTATAGGAACTGTGCACCTATTTCTGATGTTCATTAGGTGTACATGGGCACATGGTTTATGTGAAATAAAATATTTTTCATCCCACCATCTCGGAAAGAGTATTTTCATCCCCCCATCTCGGAAAGAGTATTTTTGCCTTTCGATACGTGAGTGCAAAAGCCGTTTTTATCCACTAGAGGATAAAGTAAATTGAATTTAGAACATCGTGTGCACTAAGTTTGTGAATTCAAAACATCATTAAATCTATTTACTTCTCCATGGTGCCGAATTTATCATTCAACCTTTTTTTAATTTGTAAAACTTAGACTCGGAACCTTCTTGATATACTTTTTTTTTTAATTTGCTTTTCGCGCGCCATTTTGCTTTGCACGTCACCAACATTACAGTACCTAACAAAAATATTACACTCGACTTAAGTAACTGTAGCAACGTTACTTTCAATTTTTCTTAATTATACCCAAGTATCATTTGAAATAATTTAAAGATTATTCTGTAATACTTACCTATCATAATGTAGTACATAATAAATGTTAATACCTCAACTGAAATAAAAGTATCTTGTGATTGAAATGCTTTTTTTTGCATATTTAGTCATTTCCTCGCTGAGGTGGGATGAAAAGTTACATGTTGCACTCGAGTGCAAAGATTTTTCACCTCGTGCTCTTTTGATTCCCTCGCTAACGCTCAGGATTCTAATTTTTGAATCACTCGCTGCACTCGTGATTCAATTTTAGAATCCTTCGCTTGCTCGGTCATCAAAATTGCGCACGCGGTTAAAAAGCAACTTTGCACTCTTGTATAACAAATAACTATTGATATTGTCATTGACTTTAGGGTGATCCAGTTTATAGATGTAAGCATGTAATTCTAAATGAAATAGGTCAATAGGCACTCGAATTTTGCTGTAATGACTCTCATATTAGTTTCTTTGCAAATTATAGCTACGATTTTTTTTCATTGCGACTTATATTTCAAGATTAACCGGATGTAAAACCACTTTACTCTGAAGCCGTTATATTATTATATAAAAAACATTGTTGGCGATATTATAGCTTAGCAAATTACTTAGTTTTATCGAACTTTAGTTTTTGCTACATGATGTAAACAGGAATTCGTGAGCACTCGTAAAAAGTGCACAAAATTTTGCACGTTAGAACCGAATTCTTCCTCAAAAATATACGTAGAGTTAGTTTATTAATAAACTTTGGTGTGCGTGTGTGAGGTTAAGTTTTTACGCAAGTTCAGTGTGAGTCAAGGGCTGTGGTTGCAATTATCAAATTATAATTATTTACGGCACGTCATACAGCCTTAACCTTACCTTAAGCTTGCTTTCGAATCCTCCAAGACGTATCTTGGAGGATTCGAAAGCAAGCTTAATTGTTTCTTTAGAAATATTTACGGGATTTAATATATTCGTATTAATTTTAATTATTTTATTTTAAAATTTAACCTTTCACACATACATAAACTCACTCCTTTTTCCCATGGAGGTAGAAACTACAGAACGCCACCTGCCACGATCCTTATATACGCTTTTTGCCGTTTTACCGAGAACTTTACTCTAATTCAAATTATTTCGTACCTGAGAATCACATATTATTTAAGACTATATTACAATAGTCATGTAAATTAAGTAAGTCGAAAATGTTACTTTAATGTTGCTCACGTGAACATGGTTTAATGTGTCATGCTTATAATTTTCGAATTGTCTCGTAGAACTTTCACAGTATGATTTGACTGATTTACATAGTACATGCATAAGTTATATACCTACTAAATTACGTACGTGCCTACCACGATACTCATCTTTTAAAATATGAAAATGACATGGACTTACTTTTATATGTCCGAAACGAGAATCTGCACCTAGATCTCAGAATGTCCACCATTTAGAAGTTCATGAAACGCCTTTCACTGCGTTTCTTTGACTCTGCTGTGAACCACCCTTTTTTTTTTTTCAGGATGGGAAATCATCAAATGACTTCTCTGGGCGGAGCGGGAGGGCGTGTCAGACTTTTACTGACTAAAACCCACCCGTGTTCCATCAGTTGCCCATGTGCCAGGGTCACGGTATCTCTTTCGAACAATCACGCGACCCCGGCAGGCATCGGTCCTAGTAGACCCCTACACTGCTGCTGACATCTCTTTGAGGCGCGCGTGGAACACTGCGCGCCGTCGACCCGAGCTTGGTCCTTACCGGGCGGCGAGCTACCCATTGCTCGCCACCCGCAAGCTCGCGCCTACGGTGGCCGGGAGTCCGCAATCGACGCCCGACGCCCGGGGCGTCTCCTCCTGCGGCGGCTAGGGACGTGAGGGCGCAGAGACTGCCACTCCCTCACGCGCCCCGCCTCCTCCTTCGCGAGCATTACTGCTTCGCAGTAGGAGGTGACGGCTTCCCATTCCCTCTCGCTCCGTACCATGGCTCGCACCAGGGCCGGACGCGAGAGGTCGCCACCGCCGATCGCCTCCACGAGGACACGGCGGTGCCCCGCCCAGGCAGGGCACACCTCCACCGTATGCTCCACCGTGTCCTCCAGACGATCCTCGCAATGGAAACACCCGGACGTATCCTCCCGCTTTATCCTGAACAGGAACCCACCGAAGCACCCATGCCCGGTGAGAACCTGCGTCAGGCGGAAGGTGAGGACGCCGTGACGCCTCTCTATCCACTCCTCAAAGAGGGGACTTACCGCCGCAATTGTGGCGTGCCCAGCACTGGATTGCGACAATCGTACCCGCCATGTCGCCATGAGATCACACCGGAGCTCTGTCCGCCGTGCCGCGATTTGTCGCGGCAGCGGAGTTTCGCCCCGGCGTTTCGCCTCCTCGCGCCACTCCCACATGTGCGCGAGGACCTTTGCCTCCAGATCCCATGGCGGCACTCCGGCAAGGAGGCTCGCCGCCTCGCACGAGACCGTGCGGTATCCCCGGATTAACCGGATGGCCATGACCCTCTGGGCCGCAAACAACCGGCGCGCTGGGCGCAGCCTCAGTGAGGGCGCCCACACCGGTGCCCCGTAGAGGGCCATGGAACCACCCTAATCCCCTGATCGCGGCAGCCGCCCGCTACACTCCCTCCCGCATTAGTACGATTCGCCGACTGAGGCATACTCAAACCATTCCTACAACCGTTCTCCAGGAGAGTAGTAAACTAACTAGCACACTCAAGAGACACAGACATAGACCGCGGTCTTTCCGTCCTCGCCGCCGAGGCCCGCCGCGACGTCCCTGTCCATGTCCGCCCCAATCCTTGCTCAAGTCAGCCCGCGACGCTGGGCCTGTAGCTTTAAATTCGCCCCTAAATAATAATCATTCCGATCCAGCCCGTCCCTTGCTGCCCTCTACCAGCGATGCCCTAAGCCGAGGTCCGTACCTACCCCACAGGAGGTGCCCTTAGCGAGTAGTCGCTCTAGTTTTAAGTTTTTTAAGCCCTGGCTGGACCGACAACCTCATAGGTTGACCTGCAAAATGTCATTAAAAAAGGACGTAGTTTTCATAGACGATTCAAATACGAAGATCAAACCAAACTTCGTATCATTGAGAAGCAAGAACTTTTAAATAAAATTTCAAAACTTATAATTGAATTAACCGCAAACCGAGACAACTTCAATAATTATTAAAAACGTAAAACGATTGAACCTTGACCCGTAGGAAGCGGAAGTGCAGTCAAGGTCGCGGGGAAATGTTGGCGGGTGTCGTGACTGCTGCGCTGCGCACGCGTCTAAAATGTCAAGACCTCGACGTCACCACAATGAGTTCACGCGCTAATGATCGAGATATCAAAGTGATACACTTTAAAGTGGAGCTGTTACTAACGCCTACACGCAACAGGTTGTATTTCCGTGTATTCGTATTCGGTGATCGCTATTTGGTGATTAAGGGTAATATATATGCAGTTTTATTCGTTCTTAGTGACTTTGGAACTGGAACTGATTTTCTTGAACTAGGTTATCGTTTTTGGTTATGACGAAGGTCGCTACATCATCGCACCAAGCCTGCCTACTTGCATAATTATCTAAATTAGTCCAAGTAGGTAAGGTCGTTATCAAATTTTAAGTCGGTGGTTGCAGAATACAATAAAACTAAGAAACTAGGAAGAGGATCTGTTTTGTACATTATCTTAAGAAAGCCACTGGCTGACTGTCTTCTTGGTCTAATGGTCACAAGCTCTGTTGCTGAATATGAGATCCTAGGTTCCCAGGTCGGACAAAGTGGGAGTGGGATTTTCTATATGGATAGCTCGGAGTCTGAATACGTGCCCTATAACATGGGGCTTTAACATAACTGGTGAAATGTGGGTTTACTATAGGTAGGTAAAGCTCTCACTCACCCCTGCCTAACCCTTCGGGGAAACAACACGTGATATTATGTTTGTATGTAAATTCATCTTTGTGTCTAAGTCATCTTCTAAACAATAATCCGAGGTACGCCACAGGGAATCGCGCATGAATGTTGTGAAATGCTTTTCAAGGATCTTTCAGTAATGAATGATCAATGCAATAATCTTATTTTTTTACCTTGATCGGATGTATGTGATTTGAAGAAAAGTTGAACTTTTTCGAGTTGATGGCAAAAGTTGGAATATTTTATTATCTTAGATGAGTTGGATTCACTAGGTAGCAAAATTGAAGGAGTCCGCTAGGGCTGATGCCTGCTAGGGTTGCGGATTTGTTCGAAAGAGTTACCACGGCACAGGCAACTGAGGGAACAATGGGTGGGTTTTAGTCAGTAAAACTCTGACACGCCGTCCCGCTCTGCCCAGAGCGGAAGACATCATTAGAAAATAGTAGCAAAAACGAAAAACAGTGGTAGACATGCCGATCTCGGCATCAGTAGCATTTTAAATGTTCTCAATTCTGCCAGATGGAAAGGATATAGGTACTAACAGTTAATTTTCTAAATATCTATGCAAATAATCCGTTGCTAACAAGCAGGATAAGTTTAGACTTCATGTCAATACTGTGAATCCTGTTCAAGTTCTATGAACATTAACGAGATGTATATATAGTGCTCGTAATCACAATTCGTGACTGATCCACACGCGGGATGTACTTGGTGACAATAAAAACATAAAGTAACCAGTACACATCCTAGCTGCACAGATATACCGGATCCTTACGTGTATGGTAATAAAGACCCTGGGCATTTACGTGAAGGACCAGAATCCTTTGCACAAATATTACAGCATATATTGTGTGGCCAACTCTGTGTGCACGCGTGTTTTATACATCCGCCTGTAGTGTCTTTAGCAATATAATAATGTTATCGTTTCCTTCACTAAATGGATTCAATTAAAGTTTACGTAAAACCACACAACAGATTACGGATCATTTAGATCCGTAATACAGTTGTGTGTATGAACAAAACATAATCAGAAAGAAAGAAAGAAAAACTGTTTATTCTGCACAAACAAAACGCACAATATAAAAGCCAGCCAGCCTATAATGTTCCCAAAACTGGGCTACTGGCCTCCTCTCTATGATAGGGACTGGGCCCTAATCTACTATGCAGGCCCAGTGTAGGTTGGTAGATGTCACATGTTTTCGATTTTTTCATTCTAGGACATGCGCGTTTCTTCACGATATTTACCTTCAACGTTTTGAGAGCGTAGTGATGAAATAATAATGCACTAAAAGTAAAGTAGGTACCTATCTAGGTCCTACGACCCACAACTCGTATGTCGCGGGGGTTGCACTGAGCCTCCATTGTATTATAGTTGTCCCATATACATATATGTTTTATTTGAAAAAGAAAAACATTGCCTGTATTAAAAATCGCAAATTAATATAAAATTATAAATATAAACTAGTAAACTTAGAACTGTGAAATATTTATTGCAATGATATCCCAAGGTTTAGGATCAATAGGAGAATCGCATCGTAATAATAATGCAACATTAAATGGGTGCTTAGGTACTAATACAATTTGTGGTTGTCAAATAGGTGTTCCCAATTGTAACCTCTCAATTCAATTTGTTTTAGGTAAATAACGATAAAATTCTGTCAATTAAAATAAGTAAGAGGACGATAAAACGTAAATAAACTCTGATTAAATGTTACAAACGAAATTATAAAAAATCGGTTATAAACAGATTGCTGCATCTAGATGCGGATTTCAACTTTTTATTACTTTTTACTATAGAAGTCATTAGAAATCGCCTGCACAATAGATTATTATACAGTTAATTCATAAACTTTTTTTTTGGAATAATGGACTCTAATTAAATGGTCATAGAAATATTTTATAGTCGTATATTTCACGATAATTACCTCTATTATATTATTTAAAGCTGACTGTTAAACGCTTTTCTTGTATAAGCACAATTATTTAATATTTGATATTGGTACCGATTCCCTTGTTCACAAACTAAACTAAATTTAAGTTCAGTGCATCTTTTTCTTTGTATTTCATTAAGAAGAGGACAAAAGAAAAATATTAGTTTAGTCCTGTCAAATTAATCAGCGCCTGTCACTACTCCATACAAGTTTAGACGTGATTAAAAACTTGCCTACTAAAATTACGTCAATTTACGTCAAGCGCTGATTAATTTGACAGGACTAAACTAAAATGTATCTTCTGTCCTTTCCTTAATGAAATAGAAAGAAAAAGATGCACTGAACTTAAATTTAGTTTAGTTTGTGAATAAGGGAATCGGCACCATTGACAACTTAATTTCTGAGACGGATCCTAGACATGTTTTCATTAAATAATACAGTTTTTTTTTCTCAGACGGAATGTTGCTTAGTTTAAATCCTTGAACTGAATTTATGTAAGTACGTAGATATTTATGAATATAATGAACTGTAGAAAATTAATGGAAATAACTTTCTCGAGAAAAAAGGATGAAGTAAGTGGATAGGTTATAGGGGAAAATATGTTAATCATACAATACTTATCTACCGGGTTTTTACTCCAGGTAGAAGTCATATATTTTCCAAAAGAAGAAAGTACTAGAAAATCGATTAAAAACTTACCAGGATCGCAGGCAACTTCTGTAATAATCTGTAATACCGGAATCAGCATCAGCAGGAGCCAAGTACGACTCCATATAGTATCCGGCGCGGTCATCGTGTTTGTTTAGAACCTGGAAGAAAAAAATATACAACTGAAAACCGTAATTTTTAAGACTGTTAAAATTAAGTTTATTATGATAACAGTAACAATACTATTTTGCATCGTCGTCGGTTGTATCTTGTTGCTTAAGTTGTGTGAAATATTTTTCATTAAGAGTTTTTGTTTTGGGAATTACATCTCACAGGTCAGCCTAAGAGGTAGTCGGCTGCTTAACAAGACTTGCTTGTGACTTGCCTCAATAAATTAAGGCCGCCAGCCAGGGCTTAAAACCTTAAAACTAAGAGAGTAGACGCTAAGAGCACCCCCAGTAGGGTACGGACTTCGGATTAGGGCGTGGTTGGAGGAGGGCAGCAAGGGACGGGTTGGATCGGGGTGATTTCATCGAGTGTGGTTTCTCAGCCCCTTGAATCGTAATGTCCGCATTTTATCTTAGTATTTATAAGCGCAGTATACATATATGCGCTAGCTTCGCTAGGTCATGCCACTTCGCTACGCCACTGCCACGCGATATCAAAGCTAGGCCTAGGCGACTTCTACGTAGTGGAAACATCGGCCTAATGCCTAAAAGCCTACAAGCAAACACACTTTAAAATAAGCCATAAGCGGAACAAATTGGTAGAACTTCATATAAATATGTTTCCTTTGACTCAAAAACACGTTTTAAATATAACAAGGAATGGTAAATCTAAACTACAACACGTACTTAGAGATAAAGAGTAGTTAGTATGGAATAATGTATCATGTAGGAAGCAACTCTTTGTAATATTGCGACAGCCTTTGAAGCCTTTGAAGACAGCCTGCCTTTCATAAAAAGTCGGTGCCCATTATGGCCATATTTAAACTGATACAAAATCTTCAACTGTTTTTATGACTTACTTTATGTTGCTGGGCAAAGTCTAGGTATGGTACCATTAAAAATAGCAGACACCTTTTCATTATTAGGCTTCCAAACAAAAGCTATATTAAATTAACGCATTTAATTATCCCTTGTAAGCTTGGCTTTTAGAATTTCATTATAGATACTAAATACGAAGACCAACTAGCATTTTTCGTTTGTCACCTCTGAACTCATATTTTGTTTTACGACTTTTATTGAAAACGCACAAAGTACAGACGCCAGCACATCAAGGTACCCGAAACTGTCAAATTCTCCCAATCAACCTTGAACCTAATGCTTTAGCGATAAAGTTGGAAATCTATTAAAGAAATTTGACAGATTGTAGTAGCTCCATGTGCTGGCGTCTGTACAAACACATTTAAAATAACATCCTGTCTGCATTCAATCAAATTGTTTAAAGTTAAATATAACTATATTGTAATCATTTTCAGCTAATTAAAACAAATGACAACGTTTGGACTTAAATCGAAGCTTAATTATAATTCTTATTTCAAATTTAGGCATAGAGCACAAGAAAACAATAATGTCAAATTGCAGTTCTGCTTTTTGTTTGAATGATCAAACAAAATGCATGAGCATTTAAAAGATTTAGAAACGAACGACGAAATAAAAAGTTTAGGATCGACATTTTAAAGATTAGAAGAATTTGCTATTTGAATTTTGTCTGAATTTAACAACTTTAACCCCGCACCATAACATTTTAACTAAAAGGTCAATGACCTGTTTAACTCAGCGAGGTGTCACTTGTTTTTCACGGAAGTTCACTCGGCGAACCTTGTGCATACTGTAATTTTCTGAGTTAATAATTCAACTGACATTTCTACGTGTGCCAACCATTTCAAAAATGATTAACGTCCTCAAAGTTATGTTAAGCTTCGTTAGTGTGAATTTATTGAGGTTGCAATTTAATATTTAAGTACCTCCTAGGTTTTCCCATTTGGCCCGCGTGGCGGAAAATATCCCACACTAAGCGCTCCCTTTTTTATCTCGAGGTGGAAATCTTCACGGATGTCCTCCGCCCTGGGGAGAGCGGAGGGGTCAGTCAGACTCTTACTGACTAAAACCACCCCGGTGTTCTGTCCCACACCTACGTTGAGGACCACGGGATCTAGTGTGACTTCCGGAATCTCCGACTGGTGCACCTCTCCTAACTCCCCAGTGAGGTGTTAAACTCCATACATCACAGAGAGACACATATCCAGACAAACATTCAAAAACTATATTTTCGTTATTAGACTTGTTCTGCACAATCTCAACTCGTAAGCAAAAAATTATTCAATGTTAAGTTTTCACTACGTTACTATTTTTGTAATACCTATATCAGTGAAGTTTTACAGTGTAGGTTTTAACAGTAAATAATATCTTTTAAGGTTGTAACTAGAGCAAAACCCGTATTTTATGTTACGTAAGCCTTGCGTTAAAGATGAAACTTGCAGGTATAATATTAGCAATAAACAGTTAACCTAATTACCTTACACGATGTTATATCCCATAAAATGTGGCCTCTATTCAAGATTTACATATCAACAGTCTTACAAAGTTACTTATGTTAGTGTAGCAGGGACATGATATCTTAATCTAGATCAAAGCCTTATGCTGTGTGGATAAATGACTATGTATTAAGTTAATAAAACAACTGCTTGGCTATTAAAACTTAGAAATTAATAATGTTTCTTGGAATCGGAATTAATGATAAGTAACACCACATGAATATCTGAAGCTGAACTAACTTATCTCGATCAATCAATATACCTAGCCTTTGCCAACTATGTTGGGGTTGAATTCCAGTCTAACCAGACTAAACGGGCACCTGTATACCAGTATTTTACAAAGAGCTACTGCTAATCTGACCTGCACAACCCTTTGCAGTTACTGACACAATAGCCCTTGGCTTATATGACTGGTTCCCAGAATTTTGGGTGGGCTTCTGATAAAGATCTTATGAATGACAGCAAGAACTAACGGCGCTTTCCGAGCACGGGGATCTGGATAAGTCAGAGATGGTTACTACCCATCCACGACCGTCAGTGCTTTAATAGAAAGGCCTTTCATCAGACTGACAAAGAAGCCAGGTGGTGGGTCGCTATAGAAACAACTTAAAACTGAAGGAACACGGGTGAGTTTTAGTCACTAAAAATCTGACACTCCACCCGCTCCACCAAAAGCGGGAGATGATTGGGAGATAAGACTCACAAAAAAGGGGTACCTACTCCGAAAAGCCACAGTACGATTGTCACATCGGATTCTATGTGTCAGCTCTTGTCGCGCTCTCTGTGCAAGAACACCTGCACTATGGTAGACTTTTGCGAGGCTAGCCCTACGCTACATTATTAAAAACAATATATTAAATGGAGAAGTGGTATAGGCCCCGACTTATTAAGAGGTCGAACCCAGTGACGCATTTTACTTTGTGTATATTAGTAATTTCAGCACGTCTCCTCGCAAAATGGTGAAGAAAAACATTGTGAAACACCGGCACGTCATGAAACCAAAATTTTGAAGACGTGTGACATTATCCAAGGCTTCAAACCACACCAGGCCCGCGTGGGGGTACAGCCCACTCCGATTCATAGATAGAGGCTTCTATCACAATAGTGAGAACATTAAAAGCTGATATCCGCTAAATCGCAATTTCTATTACGAGGAAGAAGAAAATCAGACTCATTATATTTCGTTAGGTTTATGGTTTAAAACGCAGTGGTACGTAAATTAAACATTGAACAGTTACTGCACAATGGAAGCAGTTCACCTAATATTTTGTGTGAAGAAATTTTATACTTTTATGAAAAACTATTTCATGTGGAATAGTTTTTCATAGCTAAGTATGTACAGAAAGTGAGAACCATACTTACATTATTAATTTGTTTTAAAGATACTACGCGTATTTTATATATTTGTATCTAATAAAAACAGACTTCTAAAGTGCTCTAAAACCTGCTAATATTGCTATTAATAAACATATATACCTACTAAACGCTCCACGGCACCTGTTCCTACGTGATAATAACTGCCTGCATCATGGTCTAATCCTACACAAGTCGTAAATTCAACAACAAGATAATATACAATGCGTGTTTACTAATAATAAACAACGAATTTTATTAGAACGACCACGCAATGTCTTAAAAGCAATGTGTAAATCTCATATTGACCAGTTTTACTCATAATGGTAGAACTTGTATCTAAGCTGGGACGTTCACTTGCCTCGCGAGACATGAATATTAATCAAACTAAGGCCTATTCACACCTCGCTGCGATTAATAGGTTTAATAATTAAAAATCAAACAGACATGTGGTTTTTACATACAGAGTGGCAGTTAAATCGAAATAGCAAACTATAACCATCATCAGCACATGATTCTTAACTCCCTCCGCACAGAAAATATACGTCTTTTATTTTTTAACCGACTTCAAAAAAAGGAGGAGGTTATCAATTCGACTGTATTTTTTTTAAATCTGCTGCTTATAGGCAAGTGCAATACCTAAGCAGTCAAAATATAAGGAAGAGATAAATTCTTTTAATTAATGATAAGCAGTTTCAGAGGTACAGTATCATGTATTGAATCACACCAGCAGCGCGGAGCGAGCATGGTCTCTGTGATAGGCTTGAGTCACGCATTTTATCACGGATTTGCTCCCAAATTCTCATCAAAATGTGTGATTCACATTGTGTGATATCACAGTGGGCCGAGTTCGACTCGTGGCTTCTGTCCGCGACATCTTCCACGTAAAATTAATTGTTTTGGTAATCTTTCCTCACTTTTTGTCTTATTTGTTTTTAGTAATTTTTCGTTTATTTTTGTATGCTTATATTTATATATAGTTAGGTATATTTATAATATTAATAATTTGAACAGGTTTATGCGTTCATATATTAAATATTTATTCATAAAATTTATTGCACCTACCACTGTATGTTTTTGCATCACCCAAAGGTTGATTAGTATAAATTGCCTATGGCATTAAGTCCACCTCTGTACATTTGTGTGCGTAAAGTCTTAAATAAATAAATTAATTGTTTAAAATAATATTAGTTAATAATATATTGCACTCTGATGACCTCAGGACACGTCCAACGGATAATTTTGCGATGTGTAAACCGACTTTTAGTGCGAATTTATATATAATGTAATATAGTACTACGTATAATATAAATAGAACTGAACTAGTGGCTAGTAGTGTTATATACCTACATGTTATATAGAAAGACATTATTTGTCATTCAAACTTTGACCTTTTGTGCCAATCGCTCTTGGAAATCTCTGCTATTTTATATTACGGTTACTTTCAGACCTCTTGACCGTTATTGTTTTTTCTTCACATCTAATGTGATTGCATCCGAAAATTTTGGATAAAAAGAAAAAAATGCATGGCATAAGGAAGTGTCTCAGTGCTTATGTCAAGGACTTTATGATGGGGAATCATTACTTTTTGCATTCGAACTGGTTTAATAATATTATAAAAAATCACGTGAATTTTCCGCTTATTAATAAGCCATATGTATGTTTATTACAATTTTTGCTAATATTAGGTCTTTACCTATGAAATTGCCGTTCTGCAGTACTGGCCATTTCAAATCAAAATAATTTTTGTAGTACATATAATATCGAAGAATTTTTGTTTGTCTAAGAATTCTAATTTAAAATTAATTTTATTTAAAAAACATGGAATTCTGTTTCCAAAAGTAGTCATTTGTTTATTGATTAGTGTTACATTTTCATCGCATTTCAATCTTTTTCGTCATCATGGATACGTTAAAAATTCGAGTAATTATGGAATATGAGTACCGTCGCGTCGTGGCAGCAACGCGGCACAAGCGGCACGTAACATCAACGACGTTTACGGAGCTAACACTACAAACCAACGCACCACCTGTTATTGGTTTGCTCGCTTCCGTTCTGGAAATTTCGACCTGAAAAATGAACCTTGCGGTCGTCCGAAGACTGGTCGACAATGACGAATTAAAGGCGATTGTGGAAGCTACACAATCTACGGCTGAATTAGCAGCAGCTTTTGACGCTAGCGTCAAAACAATATTGGTCCATTTGCGTCAAATTGGCAAGGTAAAAAAGCTTGACAAATGGGTGCCCCACGAACTCAATGATCGCCAGCGCGAAGTACGCGTCGAGACGTGCCTTGCACTGCTCAACACACACACAAATGAAGGAATTTTGAACCGTATTGTTACCTGCGACGAAAAATGGATTCTGTTTGATAACCGCAAGCGCTCAGCAAGTTGGTTGGATCCTGGTTCAGCACCTAAACGAAAACTTACCCCTAGAAAAGTGATGGTCACTGTTTGGTGATCTAGCGCCGGTGTGATTCATCACAGCTTCTTACCAAACGGGGTGAGCATTACTGCAGATGTGTACTGTGAAGAACTGAACTCAATGATGGAGAAGCTGGCACATCTCCAACCAGCATTGGTCAATCGCTCGTCTCCGCTGCTCCTGCACGACAACGCGCGACCTCATACTGCACAGCAGACGGTCTCCAAGTTGCAAGAACTGGGGTTGGAAGCTCTCCGTCATCCGCCCTACTCACCAGACCTTGCGCCTACAGACTACTACTTTTTCCAGAATTTGGATAACTTCTTGGCGGGAAAAAAATTCAATACCCGAGAGGCAGTACAAAATGCCTTTGAAGAATTTGTTGCCTTCCGTCCAGCTGATTTTTTTAAGAAGGGCATCAATAAACTGCCACTGCGTTGGCAAAGGTGCATTGATTGCATGGGTGATTATTTCGATTAATACAAATAAAAAATACATGAAAAAAATCGTTTAATTTTTTTTTCATACAAAACGGCATTTTCATAGGTAAAGACCTATTATCATTTAAACATTTCTTGCACAACAATAAATAATATTTTAATTAGGTTTCAATCAAACTAACGTATAACAAACATTAAACTGGGATTTAAAAGCCGCAGCTTTACTTATATATTTTTTTACTACCACTATTTATATACTGCGGCAAATTATGGCATTTTTTATAGAAAAGAAACTACTCAATCGTAACAATATGAACGTTTACAAAGTTGGGATCAAATGCATTAAGTAGGTATATCAAATGCATCGATCAAGCTTAAGTATATTCTCACTAACATCATATACCTACTTACCTAAATAATCTATCGAATATATAAAATTTAGAAGGGACAAACTGGCTCCAACTGACAAGTGTACGATTGAGCCAAAAGGCTTTAAAGATTGACAACTACCATTTACCGAGCGCATTAGCTTTTATAATGACAAGATATCACAAGGACGTCCCCACATGCCTCACTCCGAAAGATGTACGCCGAGATGTCTGGCCCACATTATCGTACTGAGTTGTGCAACAGCAGATTCACTCGTAAGCCACCCAGTAACAAGAGTACACGAAGGTAAGTATGCCGTGAAACTTACTTTGTTCACAGACAAAACACGTCCGTCGCGAATAAAAACGAAAAACACAAAATGAAATCGTGAGTGATGATATTTAAGACCTATTACAGAAAGGACGGACGCTACCTGAATACCAAGCAGAAAGGTTCCGACCAATTAGCATTCCAAACAGAGCATAGATTTAGGTATTCCCCAACTTGAAGTTCAAGACCTGGCTAAATATAGTGAGCTTAAATGTTACTAACTGGCTTTATTAATAGATTAGATGAGGTCGGGCCAAACAATAACATTCCTTAAATACCAAGTCTTAAATGAAGTGTTTTGGCCAAGTACAGTAATTATAACAAAAGCCATTACATGCCATAGACGTTAGTTTTTTCTCATGATGGTCCGATAAGTGTTTGAATTATTAAATAAAATAATGGTCATGTATAATTGCGCTTGGGCAAGCGGCGCGTGAATTTGACCCATTTGCAGACAAGGCCGACTTGCCAAACCGTCAGCCAGCATTGTGCTTATAGTGCAACTATATCTTCTGCCGCATCAGATATCTTTGATGCTCTTTGTGTTTTTGCACGGTAGTTGAGTTCGCAGATTAATTACTAAGGATGGCAGTCAAATTTTGTATTGTATCATAATATCAATATAACGGAGCCTATGAACAATCTTTAACTATCTACAATATAAGAAGAATTCAAAATGCGTTTGTTGGTTGATGTGATACACATGATACTGGACTGGATGCAGACTCAACAAAATGGTATAGTTATTACTGAAAATTTGATCCTGTCAACGAAGAAAGATGTATCACGATAGGAAACATGCAGCTGAAGCAGAGGGTAGCTATCGGAATACATGGTCAGACTATAATGTTCCCACTACTGGGATAGAGGTGTCGTCTTTGTGAGAAGGAGTGAGCCGTAATCCATCACGTGGGCCTAGTGCGGGTTAGTAGATGTCACATGTCTTCGAATTTTTGGTTCTAGGACATGCCGGTTTCTTCGCGATATTTTCCATAATTGTTTGGAGAGTAATGAAATAATTACCACACACTAAAGCGCCTCTGTGGATTTGAACCTACGTTCTATATATAACTCTTAAGTCGCGCCTGTTTCCACTGGATCACCACTTGTATAGGAATGCCGAACATTAATATAGGGTAATAGGTAGAACGGGCTGGTTTCCGCAACTCCACGTCTGAGCGCGTATTTTGCGTAAAAAAACATTAATATATCGTTTATTTATAAAAAAGGGGCACATTTAAAAAGTAACTTAATAATTCAAATAGAGCACAGTTGCTCATTTGCCTGAACTAGGTTGAACCTGTGCTTCAGGCTAGCAAGTGTATAAATAATTATTTTAATAAATTAACAATGAGTATAAAGTAAAAACTAAATTAAAATTAGGAAAGTAAAAGTAAAATATTATATTATGTTAGTCGTTCTATTTGCAGACAACAAGTTGATCTTCTGTATGTGCATAATCGATGGTTAGTAAATATTGTAGTAACATTTGCTTACAGCTTAAGTAATTTAAAGATACTTAGTTTTCTGTTTAATCTATTGTACAGAAATGGGCCCAAGAATGTAAAAAATCTTTCTATAAAAACATGTTTTGAGGTTGCATTAGATGTGCATACTATATCATTCCGCCTTTTGTTAGTATGGTCAGCAGTGTAGGTAAGCAAAGTGTGATGTTTTAATACTAAGTGCATTATGAAAAGTTGGTGCACAGTCAGAACGTTGCAGGATTTATATAGGGATGGAATATAGGGATGGATTTAGATAGGGATGGAAGTTTTCTACCTTAAAATTGCTGTCTGAGCTCTTTCAAGAGGAAGCAGATTAGTTTTTGGTGCGCCAACCCATGATGTGATGCAGTATTGAATTATTGATTGACATAGGGCCAAATACACTTGTGTGATTAGTTTTGAATCGGCGAATGTACGTAATTTTTTAAAAAGATATTAATTTGCGCACTCTTTTAACTAGACTTTCGATATGTATTCTGAAAGACAGAGTGTCGTCTATTATTACGCCAAGGTATTTTATGTTGCTCGTTTTGAGGATAAAAGGACAATTACACATGTTGACTGAACGGTTACCACATTGATGGGCATATAGATGAGGGTTAGCAAACCTAAGTTGAGGCTTGCGCATGGAGAAGTGCATATATTTTGTTTTATCAACATTTAATGTTAGTAAATTTGTTTAAAGCCATTTTGTCACAGTACTAAAACCTAGTTGTGCGATTTCGAAGAGTTCAGTACTGGTTTTAGCGCTAAATATTAACGCAGTGTCGTCGGCATATGATATAATTTTGCCGGCTTTAATATTAAGGTTACACAGGTCGTTAATATAAATCAGGAAGAGCGTGGAGGCCAGAATACTTCCCTGAGGAACTCCAAAACCCGTACATTTCTTCTCATCGCTCAAGGTTGTTTCTATTCTAACGCATTGGTATCGGTCATGTAAATAGTCAACGAATAGTTTTAGTGGCGTTCCCTTATTCTTATAGTATGTAATTTATCCAGAAGAACAGAAACCGACACCGTGTCAAAGGCCTTGGCTAAATCAAGGAAGATACCCAGGGTCTGGTTCCCTTTGTTAAGTTCTTTTGAAATGTAATCGGTCAAACTATGTACCGCATCGGCTGTGGACAATTTAGCTCTAAAACCAAATTGCTCGGGGGATAAGAAGTTATTGTGTTCGAGATAGTTACAAGTCTATTGTTTATAATTTTCTCTAATATTTTTGATATTGAAAGGAGTAATGATATTGGCCTGTAATTATTAACTACATCCTTACTTCCAGATTTAAAACACAGGGATTACAACTGCCTTCTTTAGACATTTAGGGAAAATTACATAGGAAAGACAATAATTCCTGAAAGTTGGAATAGTCAACATAATAGCCAACTTTGAAGAAACTCATGCATTTTCGAGCTGTTACCCCTGGGCCACCCCAGGGGTAACGGTCGCGTTACGATTTGTAGGTCATGGTTTCGAATCCAGGCAGGTGCTTTACTTTGTGTAAATCATTTCATCTCCACTGCTCTCAAAACTATGAAGGAAAACATCGTGAGGAAACCGGAATATCCTAGAACCAAAAATTCGAAGATATGTGACATCTACCAACCCGCACTGGGCCCGCGTGATAGATTACGGTCCACTCCCTCTTACTGAGTGGAGGCCTGTGTCCCAGCACTAGGAACATTGTATGCTGATTATTTAATGCAAGTTCTATTAAAAGCCAAAAGCGAACGTATCATAGATTATGTTAAACACGGTTCAAGTTCATATTCTTAGAATTTGATTGAAGTGGGTCAGTGGGTGTAATGTCATGTCACCTTCGTTTCTTCGATCCTCCGCAATAAGTCAAATGTGTCACATATCACACAACACATACGTGATGTTTACCTTATGAGGCCTTTTATAGTAAAATAGTTATTTGTTATACAAGAGTGCAAAGTTGCTTTTTAACCGCGTGCTCAATTTTGATGACCGAGCAAGCGAAGGATTCTAAAATTGAATCACGAGCGCAGCGAGTGATTCAAAATTAGAATCCTGAGCGTTAGCGAGGGAATCAAAAGAGCACGAGGTGAAAAATCTTTGCACTCGAGTGCAACACGTAACTTTTCATTCCACCTTAGCGAGGAAAGAGTATTTTTAATCTTCAATATCTGAGTGGAAAAGCCGTTTTTATTCTCTAGAGGATAAAGTAAATTGAATTTAGAACATCGTGTGCACTAAGTTTGTGATAGTGCACACGATGTTCTAAATTCAATTTACTTTATCCTCTAGAGAATAAAAACGGCTTTTCCACTCAGATATTGAAGATTAAAAATACTCTTTCCGAGATGGTGGGATGAAAAGGTTATTTTTAAACTTTAGAGTTCATTCGTAAAATCTAAAACCTTTAGATATCCATTAATTAAAAACATAATACCGTATAAGGAGATTAAATAATTTTCAAAGACTCGTTTGCTAGACGTGATTATGCAAATAAGATTTTAACGAGCGAATTCGCCATTGTTAAGAAATAAAAGAGAAAATTCACCAATTTACCAAAATCGTAAATTAGCATCGTCTGATAAAAGAATAGCTATCATTGAAATGGCAAAAGCGTATTATTACAGGAGTATATTTAACCTTTGACAGATTTGTAACTAACCCCTCACAATGTTCTTCAGTTATAAAAACTTAATAACAAGATAATGCAAAAATCAATAATGAAAAAGCGTGTCTCACGAAGAAAAACGTTCGTGTCTGCAAAGATCTCGTGATTAAATACGTTTAAGTGTGACATAAGATATAACTGTACCTAGAGGTGTTGCATTTTATTGTTTATGCATCGTACGACCTCCGGCTACCGCGTGTGGCGGTGTATTGTAATGGGTCATTGGCAGGATGTCAATGAGGATCCTGTCACCTCCGTGATTCACGCGGATTTCGATTCGCCGAACGCGATCGGTGGCGTTCGGAAAACACGAAGGCTCTTCAGTGAACTCATGCGGAAACTACACGGATACTATACGTCTCGATAATCTCACGTAATACTAATGATTGTCCATTAATAGTTCCGTCTTCATACAGTACATCCATTAATGGTTAATAATTATTTATTTACCATGTAACAAAAGAATGAGGGAGAAATAAGGACGTGTTAGCAAAGTTTTAGTATGCTTAAGGAAGACACTCTAAAGCAGCATGCGATATTTAAATTTTCTTACGTATTTTGCAATTTGCAGGTCAGTGTCATCAAAGTTTGATTTGCTATGATAACAAATATAGTTTAACAGAATTAAAATCGTCTAAGTTCATTTGATCCCTTTCAATGACATGAAACAGTAAT
The DNA here is from genome assembly GCA_932294355.1 of Aporophyla lueneburgensis. Lineage (NCBI taxonomy): Eukaryota > Metazoa > Arthropoda > Insecta > Lepidoptera > Noctuidae > Aporophyla > Aporophyla lueneburgensis. The sequence continues at coordinate 12,108,051 of OW028744.1, forward strand.
TCAGTGGGTTAAAATGGCGCTTCCCTTAGGAATGGTAGACTAGGAGATGACCGTGTAAACGATGGGTGGATTATATTAGGATATGAAAGAAATGTGGTGAATACTGAGATGGACGAAAATCGGATAAAGAGTAGTACCGGTCCGAAGGTCGTTTAAGGATGAACCCTTAAAGAAGAAGGTGACATTGCAGAACTTACACCAAAGAAATTGGGATAAGTCATAAAAATAATGATGAATTTGTTAAATACGATACTTAGGTACTACCTATCCAGAAAAAAATATGTCATACCCACAAGTGGCCAAATATGTCAAGTATTTAGTTACTCTAAGTAAAGTGATCGAGAGTAAGATTTAAGTCCGATCTATTAATGCGTTGAAAACAAGTGAAGCCACTAAATTTATGAAACTGTCTTTAAGTACACGTAATATTGAGGAAAAGAGGCCTCCATTCATTTTCAGCACGGGAAGTCAAGCAAAGTTGCAACACTATCACCTTGTTTTCACTTACTTGCGATTTGTCACGTACCTTTGTTTCTGCTCGCGGTAAGGCGGAAACACTTTTGGATACACCGAATTACAACAAACAAACCACGTTTAATAGAGCAGTTTATATTATTTCGCTAAATAATACTCATCAGTGATTCTGATGACTTATGAGTAAAGCATTTAAAACAAAGGAGCGCTAAACATCAAATCCTTGAGCATTATTTAAATGTTGTAAGTTACATGTATTTAATAATGCATTATGCGGTGTGTTCGGCCTTTACACATTTTGCCAAGATGCCTTGATCCATATCAGCTTTATCATGCTTTGTTAGGCCAGCTGATCTCGAAGTGCCGGCCATACCCAGACCGGTCCGTGCTTAACTGTTCATCTAATGTAACTGTTTAGACAAATATTGTAGGCGTGTGGAGTTAACGTAAGGAGGACAACCACAAAGTATTGTTACAAAGTTTTCAATCAATATGCTAATTGTGGCTTCTTTTCTCCTGCGATGAAAAACGTGTGTTTGTAGGAGACAAATGAATTAGGACGATGGCCAGACGGTGACTCCGACGTCCAGTCTGATCGCGTCCTTGCGTTCACTACTAACGTTTGCCTTATCATATACTGCCATCGTCTAACGTAGAATAGGACCACGGCTAGTAGAAAGGTAACAACACTCACCTCTTAATCACGAAAAAGCATCACTTTGGTGTACAAACTCAGCAGTTTGTTTCAGTCACGACACGCCAAGCACTGTCTCCGGGAGGATGTTGTCAAAGTACTAACACAATATAGTTCACATGAAAACTGTTTATGGAGCGAAAGCGGTTTATGTTTGTACGCGGAAGTGTGGGTAGTGGTCGGTGGTGTCGCGCCAGCGTCGAAGGCGGTCGACTCGCGCGCGGCTGCGTCTGCGACTCGCGGCGACGCTCGTTTCACCGGCAGAGGTGTCGCGAGGAGAAAGTCTCGGCCGTGGTGCGCCGCGTCGGTTGGCCGACGGCGCCGCGACGTGGGGGGGTCGTGACGTCGACGCTAAACCAACAGCCACCTGAGCATCACCAGCGATTGCTTCACCACTCACGCAAGTCATGGTTGGTTGCGTTGGGATGAACAGCTAATGAGGTGTATGATAGCAACCACGTATGATGTTATGAAACCTACCTGCAATTTGAAATATTTTAGCAGCTTAAAATATTATCACCGAATCAATCAATATTTAGGTAGGTACCAAAAGGCTGTCGGAATTTGATAAATATTCTGCAAATGATGATGAAATATTGGTAACATCAGAAACACCATGTTCATAAATATTTAAATAAATGCAGCAGCCGTATAAAATTCATACACGCGTGTAAAGCTTGCGAACGCAAACAGTCTTCATAAAACGAATTTGTAGTCTTTGGTGTCGTCTATTGTTTTTTCTGTGAACTTCGTAACTGTTGTAAATGAATACGAATGAACGCAGCGGTCGACATCTCGTATAATTTAACCAATTAGCCGATGTTCCCACGGAACTCCTCGCATCCCCTCGAGACGTGAGCATACGCGAAACATGTTGAATGAATTGAACGAATAGTTCTATGAGAGAAACGTGAGATAAAGGCGGACATGGCCCAATGAGATGTAGGAAAACAATGAATTAATCATGATTTATAAACATGTACTTAGTAGTGTATTGTAATAATAACTGACTATCAGTTGAAAGGGAATTAGGGCGTAGTTCCTTTGGCAAGGTAACCATTATTTTGATATGAGTGATTACCATCCCGAGGCTTTGAAATAACTTCGTTAAGAGCCTATATAACAAAATCAATCACATGATGAAATCTATGGCATAAGTACATATATGTTTAGGTATTTAGAATATACAAAGGAAGCATGACGTATATATCAGATAACAAATTAAAGAAGAGATTCAGTTTGAGGAATCATCGTGGTCATTAAAAATATTTATTGCGGTAGTTAGCTTAAAGCAACAGACAAAGCTCGGGGGAGACGCGTTTTACATTCTTGATGACAAGTCACCCATTCGCCATACCAGGGATGGATTTGGATGATGCAATTCACTTTTATTAAAATAAAATATTGATGATATTTTCCAATGAAGAGAAGTGGATTACCAATTGTGAAAAAAAAAATCACCAATCTGCCTAGCCTTAATTCAACTATGTTGGGATTAGCTTTCAGTCTTACTGGATGCAGCTTATGTTTTTACGCGTTACCCAACCCAGTTACTGGGTAACCATTGGTAAGACTGGTTGTTATACTTTTGGGCATTTGGCTACCCGACGCAACTGCCAAAGTTCTCGAATGATAGCCGGGACCAACACATGCTTTCCGAAGCCCGGAGCGAATTTAGGTAATGGATGGTTATCCAACTATAGACTGACCGCGACAAGTGTAGTGTAACCTTCTGTCAAATCGTGCAGCTGTTATTCTTTAGCCACAATGCCCTAATGAAGCAAAGAACTCATCAATAAACATTCTACTAAACCTAGGAGTACCTATCGATTAAAAAATCCAAAAAATCATCACATTTCTGCCATTTCTAAAATAATCACGTGTCTCACAAGACAACGACAATACTCGCTTGAATTTCATATTAATATTTTTTAAAAAAACACAACAAAAAGAAACTTTCTCAAGCCCCGAGTACGTCTCTGCGACATCGGCAGCCATCTGTTTATACAATTATCGGTTAAGAGCGAGTCAGTGGCGCGCGCTGTTCTTCCTAAATGAGTCCTTCATGAGCGATATCCAGCGGGATACTTATTAGTGGGCCCCCATACGTCCCCGGATTAGTACGCATCCCGCATCCCAACCTATACTGTCACCGGAATACGCAAATCGACGTAGTATCTAGATTTGTAACGGAGTATAATCATACCCTAAGTTTTATAGTTGTATAGTCAAACAACGAAGTTTGGTAGCCGCATTTTTTCTCCAATGGAGAATTTCCTAAATTACCAGTGTGTGGAAGAAACATGGGAACAGCGTATGTTCTCGGTGAACTCGTACCAACACGCGGGCACGCAACCAGCGGCGAAGCAAAGGTGCCAGGCCAATGCGCGTGAGAGGGACCGGACGCAAAAGTTAGTATACTGCATGTGGAAGTAACTTTTATTGGTTTCACTTCCAGGACTTTTACTATACTTTCTTGTAGGTAAAGTCTGCATTGTAATTTGTATTACTGTTTTAAAAGAATTTCTTAAATTACCGTTAGTATCTAGATGGTACTTGACTTGGTATTTTACTGTATTACCTACTTCGACACTAATTACATTTGATTTATCTATGGCCAATTTAATATTAAACGTTTTCTATCATACGGCTATGAAAGTATAGGTACGTACTTTGTGCAATGATCGTCTTATTTATCACTCGATTCTTCCACTTACTATCACTTTCAAATAGTAAAACTTATAAAATAAATGATGCTATTTGACAAGGTTAAAATGATTGCTACAGTAAGATATCGTTTGTCAAGATAAGATCTCCTCACATTTGGCGCCTGCAGACTACTGGACTCATAAAAACTACTGCTTACTGTATTACCTTTATTAAAGTTTAGAACTGACCCACAAGACGTATAATGTTGCAAGTGGCAATTACTTATATGATTTGCGAGATTCGTTTTTTGTACTATATCTATCTTATATCTTCAAGTCTTGGTGCTTTTACGAGGTTAACGAGAAGTCCCACTACTTTTCACATTAAACCTTTAAGCTATCTGCCTGAATCGGAATCAAATAAATGTGATTTCAGCCCAGCAATACCTTAGCACTTTCGATCTTACTGCCAATTTCAAGTTGACCCTCCGGGAGGGTCACCGCATATGCGACTTGTGTGACCCCTTCAGGAAGGCTTCCAGCAATAAACATTTTAACTCATGCGCAGAAGTTATGTAGTTCGAGTTACAATAGGGATATAAGAAAAAGGGATATAAAAATATAAGAAAAAGAGACTTTCGAATAATTGAACCACATGTTTTACTATACTATGCTTATTTTAATAGAATTGTTATCAAAAGATTTGTGTTTCCAAGCAGCGTGAACATAGCGTTCAACACGCTGCGCCTGCTCATCCCTACAGAACCACCCGACAGGAAACTAAGCAAGATCGAGATCCTCCGCCTAGCTGGCAGCTACATCACGCACCTCGACAATCAACTCTATACCGGTAATGTAAAGTCTACTATCCCCTAACAGATTACAGATCCGGCTTTCAAGAACTTCAATATTTTTAAACTACCTAAGAAATAGGTGGGCCGAGGCTAATTGTAATCTGATGCAATAAGAGCGGTTTGTGTTCAGTCTCAAAGAATTGAAGTGGCCTTACTTTGGTATAATGTATGTATAGCACATTCCATCATTTGTACTCCATATTAGTTGATTTCCTGGTTCTCGTATTGATTTGGATTATGTTTGCTCTTGTACATCATTATCCAATTAAGTAGACCGGTATGATTTTCGATATCGAGCTTATTTGTTTGAAAAGAAGGCTCTTTAGACTTATGCAACAGATTTAAATATGTTTTCATTATATACAAATAATTGTTCCTCGTGGAGCCAGACATTAAAATAGCACCAGCCCATTTCTTACCGTGGGTGTCGTAAAAGTTGACTTAGGCGCTCCACCCACTGCACCACGCCCCGTCGCGTAGCGCGGGATGGCTGATTTTATCATTGTATGCAAGTATCTCAATTTATATAGAAATCACGCCTAGCCCAACACTGCCGACGCGGAAATGCGCGGGAAGGCGCCCCGTGCGTTATACGGCGCTCCGCGCACCGCGGCGGGACGCATCATCCCAGTGGGTGAACCGCCTAAGGGACTTACTAGAATTCTCTAATTGCCCATTCGGGCAGCAGCGTTTACTATGCATTTTATCACCATACTGGGATCGACAACCCGCCTGCTAAGCGTAGCGATTATGGCAAATCTCTCCATTTTTTGAGGGAGGTCTATGTCCAGCGATGGACGTCTTTGGGCTGAAATGCTAATGATAATGAATGACATAGCAATAACAGTATTTTTATTTCATGTTTTACAGGAGAATTGGAACAACCTTGTTTACAGAAGAATGACGTAAGCGACCAAGATAAATCACTGTGTACTTTTTGTTGGTCGTCCGTGAAAAAAGACGTAAGTGTTACAACAGATCTTCAGTAAAAAAACTTCATTAGTTTTTGTATCAGACTTTAAATAATTAACGTAAAAAGTTTGATTAAATATGATATAGGTGGCAACAAATAACTATATCACGATTTTCTCACAGAATTATTACCTTTGTACGTGACCAGTTGATAATCTGACTCAGGTGGAATGCAATCATATTATTTTTATACTGTTCAACTTATCATAATATAACATCACCCCTTGTTTCCGTGAAGGGTTGGGCAGAGGTATAAGTACCTGTAGTTAACCCACAATGCATCAGTTTTGTTTAACTTCCATGTGATAGGGGGCGAGCCGATTACCATCAACTAGGCACAAATCCAGACTGCAGCCTGCTACTGACAAATCCTAGATAGAGAACCCATTTACCTAACACTTTGCCCGACCTAGGAATCGAACCCAAACCCTCATGCTCAGCAGTAGCGCTTTCGATCACTAGAACAGCAAAGTAGTCGGTTAATGTTTATACAACAAAATTTATCAAATCTATACTTAATATTATAAAGCTGAAGAGTTTGTTTGTTTGATTGATTGAACGCGCTAATCGCAGGAACTACTGATCCGAAGTGAAAAATTCTTTTTGCGTTGGGTAGCCTATTTATCGAGGAAGGCTATAAGCTATATAACATCACGCTACAACCAAGAGGATCGGAGCAGTAATGAAAAATGTTGCAAAAACGGGGAAAATTGCACGGGTAGGCGATTCGACGCGACGGGAAGGGTCGGGGGAACACGCAATTTAACACGGACGAAGTCGCGGGCAGAAGCTAATTCATAATATTTTAAAATGACTGCTAAACCTCTCTTGCTTATCCAGTGTATGTCGTAAAATACAACTGTAAGGTTGATCCCGGACAGAATGGGTAGCGAAAGTACAAAAGGCTGAGTATCAGCTGGTGTCAGCATTTTACATAGATATATCTGACTTCTTATAACAGCAACATACCATCACGCCTTGTTTCCCCGAAGGGATAGGCAGAAGTGTACCAGTTTATAGTACACCCATATTTTGCCAGTTATGTTTAACTCCTATGTTATTGAGGGCAAACGAATTGCAATCAATCGGGTACAAATTCAGACGCCGGAGCTTTTTTTGGGTGGGAAATCATCAAATGAATTCTCCCGCTCTGGGCGGAGAGACTTTTACTTACTAAAACCCATCCGTGTTCCTTCAGTTACGGACAAATCCGCGACCCAGACAGGCATCGGCCCTAGCGCTATTGAGAAATCCGACAACCCCCGTCCCGTTCGTTGTTGTACTCGGCCCAGCTTGTCTTGCTTCTGACTTCTATTGATAAAATTTATGTATATAAGGTGTATCTATTCATACACGAAATATTTTAAGAGGTACACCTGTAGGTGGTAAAGAAGCTATAGCAACGAAAAAAAATTTTTATAAGGGTTTTTTTTAAAATCTAATATTTATACATTATTTGACCCACATAAGAAATACTGGCTCCTTCTTATTTTTTACGGCCCGAGACACCGCGGCCATGCTCGTGTCATCCAGTCGTCACCCTCAGAGCGTCAGGCGGGCCATTCATAGAATTTGGAGTTTTATGCAAAACGTCTCAAGTAGTTTTAAAATTATAATAATTACGAAAATTCTAAAACGCTTAGATAAAAAAAAACTTTTTGCTTCTATAGCTTCTTTACCACCTACAGGTGTACCCCTTAAAATATTTCGTGTATGAATAGATGCACCTTATATATACTACTATTGGTAATATTTATGTATATTTATTTTCGGACTGTTTCAGAAACCACACACACAACAAGTTAGTTACTACAAGTCCCCGCGTTGAAACAGCGCGCTCAGTCCAGACTCCAGCCTAGTCCAACAATAATAAAAAATAGTTTTACGTGAAAATAATGCATTTATAACTTATTTTATTGTTAGATATTGCTAATGCTTTGTAATTAATATCTAAGTGAAAGTATATTTTTAATTAACTATCCATAAGACTTAACTGCTGTTAGATGAAGCGATTAATATTAACATGTGTTTTTTGTAAGCAAAAAGTTTATGTTATAGATCTGTACACTTATTTTTAAGTGCTATATTATGTGTATAGGCACACAGGCGCCTACGTTTCTATCGTCTGATATTCTGAATCTACCCACTTGCGCTAGACATATTGGTGTATCTAAACGTATTATTTATCTGTAAATAAATAAGTGAACATCTCGGTCTAGTCTCGTATTATGTAGTTTTATTAAATTTTACCCATCTCAATATGAGGGATAATGTCGTTCGTCGGAAGGCCTTCTAATGCTACGTCTTCCATTACGCCGCCGCCACTTCGGAACCTTTCAGCCCCATCGGCCATCTGTTCTGACAGCAATGTTCCTGCCCACTGTCGGACACAGCAACATTTTGAATAAGTAGGAGAGTAGTAGTAGTCTCTGTCCGGTGTCTTTCTGTGCCGGTCCTGAGATTTGAGCTCAGTAAATATACATTTTGGGATTGCGGCACGAACGGATGGGCCAAAGCAACCTCTTATCTACTGGCCAAGGTTAGCAAATAGAATAGATCTCTATCAATAATTAATACAAAATCTAGTTCTATTTAGACTAGATTTTGTATTAAGTACTAGCTGACCCAGCGAACTTCGTACCGCCTCAGAATCAATAAATGTTGTGTTAACTTATCAGATCCCACCAACACAAAGCAAAGAGCACCAAGTACCATATACCCATGTTAAACCAAGTTATGACAAACTGGTACTTTAAAGGCATAAAGCGGTTTCTGGCTACCACACACCCATGTTCGGTGAGCTCCTACCACGTTATGCCAACCTGGTACTTCGAAGACATAAAGCCCATGTTAGTTGAGCTCCTACCAAGTTATGCCAATCTAGCGTTTTCTAGCTATCACCCATGTTAGGTGTTAAGTTTGTATTCTTAAATTTTTGTGGTTGTGGACTTTGTATTCTTAAATTTTCTAATTTTCCGCGCAATTTTTTTTATTTTTTTCTTTCATAAGAACCTTCTCCTGACATTAACAAACACAACAAAAAAGAAAAAAGTGAAATCGGTCCAGCGGTTCACGCGTGATGGCGTGACCAAGGGAAATAGGGATTCATTTTTATATGTATAATAGTATTGATAGATCTTTGGGTAAAGTTTTGTATACGAAACATGAGTACACGGCTGTACGCATGTTTCGCTTTTGTTTTGACCTCAAGATTTACAATGCATTTGTTACTTTGCCTTCATGGAGTTTTTAATCATTGTTAAAAATGAAACAATAAGTCAAAATGGCACAATTTTATTCAATCTAAAATGTACTATTAAGTAGGTATGTAGTTCATAACAGAAATAATCACAACCAGTGTTATTTAGGTAGTCGACATTTTTTTAAAGGTATATAAACTACTGGGTGATAGGAAAGTTGGCAGTGTTACTGGGCGATTTTTAAAAACGTGTAAAATATATGCCTCTACTTGCAATAGAAAATTTTGTAAAAAATCTAATGACATGGAAACAATAATATTTACAATATCATACTTACAATTATGAACCCTAGTTGATATAACAAATTCATTCTAGCACTTCACGCAATAACTCATGCTTGATAATAGTGAAACGTGTGTATTTCATTATAATATAAATTGTAAAAAACATCATTAAATATTTAAGTACCTACCAGGACTTTTTAAAAGCTCTTTTGAACATCTTTCAGTAGTTTTAGTGTCCAAAATCAATTGTGACCGATTTCACTTACATAAAGGACAATACATCACTATTCCCTACAAATAAACTATAACATTATTACAATTTGTGACTAGTGAAAAATCTAGTCAAATTAAGTAGACATTTAAACTATTCATAAATAATAAAGGCAAGTACGTATTTACAGAAAAAAGGTAATAAAAATACATAATCCATCAGAATATATAAACAAACAATCTGAAACATGTTCACATTACGCTAGAGAAATGCAATAAAACAAATATACCTATCGTGTGTCAACATCAACAAAACAGAAAATAACTTTAGAGCATCACATACACACAAATTCCTCTAAGAAGACATCACAGTCAGAGATATTACATACTAAATACTTGTGCACATATAGTCGTTTTTATTTACACTTGGGACGCAGCTTTGGAGCTGTATAATGTTTTGATCACGTGAAATGTTCCAAGTTTGGGCTATCGAACACTGTTTCTTTCCCGTCCTATGAAGGGGCTTGCTTCATGGTTGTTCTTCTCCAGGTTCCCGGAGAGCGTGGGGTCTGGTCTGCTACGCTTGAAGAAGCCCAGCTTCCATAGCGCGATGATTAGTAAGACTAGCACTATGAGCCCCACTATCACTGAGATGATGATCACCCACAGTGGCACTTCTGTGGGCTCGCTTATCTTCAAGTCTGGATATGCGACTGTGTCCACCTGTTGGGATATATGGAATTTTAATAAAGATTTTACTCCGTATACTGCTGGTAGTAATTTAAGCAGAAGAATTAAAACATGACCCTAAAGAACTCGATGAAAACAAAACAATGTTAAAGGAGGCAGTAGTAGATCATTCTTCTCCAAAGGAACTGTTACGGAAGATCTTAGAGAAACCTAAAATACACAGAGTATTTTTATAATGTTATACTTGAATGAAAATCTTATGGAGACCACCGGTCTAGTCAATGCGTTCAGAAATGAATTGAAGACATACAATGCTAAACTTTGGTCCTTATCCATTATGGAGGATGAGTTACCCGCGAAATTAAAGTATTTTTGCTATTTAGAGGTCAGTGTCAGACTGTACGTTAAACAAAATATGATTCGCGACCATATCACACATGTATTTACACAATTATAATCTAAACTAAATAAGTATTATAAAGCTGAAGAGTTTGTTTTTTTGTTTGGTTGAACGCGCTAAGATTAGCACAAAGCAGGAAGCGCAGGAAGTACCTACTGGTCCGAATTGAAAATATCTTTTTGTGTTGGGTAGCTTATTTATTGAGGAAGGCTATAGGCTATATAATATTACGCTACGATCAAAAGGAGCGTAGCAGCAATGAAAAATGGACGAAAACTGGCGGGAAGGGTCACGGGAGCAAAAATTTGACGCTGACGAAGTCGCGGGCAGAAGCTAATCATATTATAATCAACATATCATTGACCTGTAAATAGCAAAAAACGTTGATTTTTGCGGGCTATTTATGGGCCTTTATTTGCATTACTTCTTACATTGTGAAGTGGTTTCTGGCGTTGCTGGTTTAGATCATCAAATTAGGAATCATTTGATAGATTCTATGCAAATACTTAAAAAGTACCAACTCACCGAAGTCCTATCATCAATGTGTTTATTCTGGTGAATATTAAAGTGGGCCGGTATACTAATATACGCGGTCGAAGCTATATTCACTCTGGCTGCTCTCGCGAACTCTTCGACAAGAGTCACGTTCCAGAGTCGCGCGCGCACCGTTATGGTGCTGGTCTTCATTCGACCTAGCTTGTAGATCACGCATTGGAATTGGATGCATTTCGCTGTTTTTTGTTGGCAGTTCTGGAAATTAAACGGAATATTTGAATGAATGTTGCGGAGTTAGAAAAGTCTCTGCAGGTGAAGACACTAGGTATGTGCATCTAGTTATGTTCAAATTAAAAATTTAATGAATTGTTTAACCCTTCCTAGGCAATCAGTCTCAATAACAAACTAGCTGAGAGCTATGGCACATGAGTGATATACCAGAAATTATCCTGACTGGATAATTTTTTCATATCAGCCGTAGCTAAGCAAGCCAAATTCTGGGCCGAAGAAAGAAGAAGAGTAGCAGCAAGCTATTCTGGTATATCACTCAGGTGCCATAATGGACCAGAACCTTCAGATAATAGAGGCTAAAAGGAATCTGAGAGGCTTGTAAAAATGTGAAAACCTACACTCAGTCCCCACTGAGTGTGAAGCCCCTCCCAAAAAACAATTCCGGATCCGCCCCTGGTCTTATGTTATATGACATTTCCCCAGTGGCTGCATATTGCAAGCATGATCACCTACATTTCTTTTTGTAGCTTAATTACTATTTAAATTAATTCACTTACCAAATTGATAACATGTTTCCTATCAGTATAGGCCTCAGCCTTCACAGCATCTTCATCTCTCTTCCGTCTCACTTTATTACTATTGCTGCTATAAGAGCTAGAACTGCTGGAGTACTCCATGGACTTTCTTCTTGTTTCGTTGTGGGATTTCTCGCTTGAGCTGACGCTTAGTTTGCCGTTCGTTAGGAATGGATTGATTTCTAAGTTCTCTAGGGGTTCCGGAGCTCCTGGTCTTCTAGTTAGGTTCAGGGGGTTGATTTCTCGGGCGAAACATTCTCCATTTTGATCTGAAATGTTTAATTGTTAGTTTAGATTTAGGTATATGATTTTTAGGCTTCAGTTTATTGTGATCTTGGAACTAGTTTACGGTGTTTACAGATGCAGGCTAGAAGTTGACCTAGTTAGTAAGTATTGTATTTCTTTCCAAATTCTTATTTGCAAATGCTCTGCATGAGCATGAATTCTTGCGGTTAAAAATGCATGTATTAATTTATGTAATTAGTGCTATACTGTTTTAATGAACTATAATAAATACATAATGTATTCTAGCCCACTGTGCCGTTCTTAATACAAAAAATAATAATGGCATAATCAGCCTATACCGGTCCCACTGCTGGGACACAGACCTCCCGTCGATGAGAGGGAGTAGGTCGTAATCTACCACGAGGGCCCAGTGCGGGTTGGTAGATATCACAAGTCTTCGATTTTTTTGTTCTAGGAAATGCCGCTTTCCTCATGATGTTTTCCTTCACCGTTTTGAAAGCTGTGGTGATGAAATAATTTGCACAAAGTAAAGAGCCTGCCTGGGTTCGAACCCACGACCTACAACTTGTAAGTCAGAGTCGATACCACAGTGGCCACCACTGCACACTGCTCCTAATAGAAACTTCATTGAATTTTGAAATTCCAATTTGAGTCATCTGGATCATAGATTTTCAATGGATCATTTTTACTTTTGTCTGAGTCTTGTTCGTGTGGGATATTCACCATTTGAGAAAACGACAAAGATGTTGTATAAAGTTCCAAAAGTAATTATATTAATGAGCTATACTGACCAGCTTCTCCATCAACAGTGGGCACGTCTTCTGGATAGAGTAGCCACTTCCCTTGTGACGAGTCAGACGCGAGCTGATGAGGCCACTGTATCACGACCTGCACTGAAGACACGTGCCATGGACCCTCGTTGAACACCTGAGAAGAAATAATTTAAGATAATATATGAAATTATGTTGACTTCGAAAGAGCCGAGTGTGAGGAATTATGGCTAAAATTTTTAGCCATAATTCCTCGCACTCGGCTCTATAAACATTATATCTTCATCTGTAGTACACACGACTACATATCAAGCTAAACGTTTCCAGTTTTAGCTAGTGTTGCAAAGGACTCGAGTCCTCGAGTCGTAATTTTAAAGACTCGACTCAATTGCAAACCTCAGTGTACTCAAAAGGTTGGAGTCTAGAGTCAAGCCGAACTCGAGCCATTGTCGAGTCTAAAAAAGGGAATCGAGTTTTAAAAAGGACTCGAGTCTTCAAAACGACTCGAGTCTTAAAATGAACTCGAGTCTTGTAGTTCATCATTCGAGAAAACTCGACAGATTTTTTTGTTAGCAAAGTTACATCATAACCACTAATTTGAATTTATTACCTTCTTTTCGAATGATGAGGTACAAGTTTCATCTTCATGCTCCGAGTTTTTCTTTAAGACTCGAGTCCTTTTTAAGACTCGAGCCCTTTTTAAAACTCGAGTGTTTATCTGTAGACTCCGAGCCTTTTGAGCACGCTGTCTTGCATAATTGAGTCAAGTCTTTAAAATTAGGACTTGAAGACTCGAGTCCTTTGCAACTCTAGTTTTAGCTGACCTCCCTTTGTATAGACTTTTCGTACAGTGAGATGTCTATGTGTGACTTATACTGGAAATGTGTAGGTTGATTTGTGGCCGTACGTACAATCAGTTCATTCAGTCCATTCATTCGAATCGGAATAAGTCTGAGAAGGTTTTGGTCATCACAACACTATGGTTTTAATTTTCGGAATCTCCAGACAACCAATTTTAATCACGTGTTACAATACTATATGTATATGCCATGTTAATCAAACAAACCTGATAAGTATGCACCACCCTGGTCCCGATGTCATCAAAGTACGTCATAGCAGACTCTCCCTTTATTCCACCACCGTAGAACACGTGCTCTGGACGTGCCACACTGTAAACATGACAATCATAGATAAGCACCAATATCAATGACCTAACATCAAATCAGACAAAACCGAGCACCACTAGATATAGGCCTTCCAAAACCATCAGATCAGCACAATTATCAGGGCCAGTGCTGCCCGTTTCCTGCAGAATGCCGCAACATACACCTTAAAATTGTGTATCAGAAAGCATCTTTCCACTTGAACTTCCTATAATAAAAGTTCCAACAGCAAACAAGTAGCGAACTCTTTAAAAGACCATTAGAAAATCAAAATCGTGGAAATTATCCTGAAATCTTGACACTTAAATAGCTTCTACTAAGAGTAAGAAAGTATAAGATTGAATTTCATCAGCAGCCTATAACGTTCCCACTACTGGGACACAGGCCTCCTATCGGTGAGAGGGAGCGGGCCATAATCCAACACGCGGGCCCACTGCGGGTTGGTAGATGTCACATGTCTTCGAATTTTTAGTTCTAACACCATGCCGGTTTCCTCACGATGTTTTCCTTCACCGTTTTGAGAGCAGTGGTGATAAAATAATTTCCACAAAGTAAACCGCCTGCTTGGGTTCGAACTCACGACCTACTCGTAAGTCGCGGTAGTTACCACTGAGCCAGCCCTGCTCCCAGAGTGAATTTAAGTTAACCAAATTAAAATACCCTTACCCCTTGATTAGCAGTTCGGCATTCTTGATAACCAGTGCCTCAACCTCCATAGGTTTCTTCCCAGGATGCAGTTCCTTAGACGTGGAGTTAGCCCACAGGGTGAACACCACTGATTGGTCGTTGTCTTCCAGAGCGCGCGCATCAAAACGCATCGTGATTGGTGGAGTGCCATCCACTTGCTTCTTGAAGGGATTCTCCAGCATGCATGTTACTGTAGTCTTATTTAGGCTTGTGCAGATAACATGTTTGTCCTAGAATATTTACAAAAGCAAGATTTATATTTAATTGTTATTATTTGTTTCATTATTGTTTTTGGTTCAAATCTTCAACACAGTAACACACTAAAGCGTGATCATTGTGAAAGTAGTAACCGTTTGTTAAGATAGATGGCGGGACCGGTCCTAAAGAAGGCGTAAGTTCGCGTGTGGCTGTGACTGTTATATTTTATGGGCTCGACCTTTTTACATAAACGAGAATCACTAGAAACTCTCGTATTCTATTGGAAAATATATTGAAACCTAACTGCCACGCAAATTAAAAAGAGCAAGATTGATTGTTCGTCTTTGTAGGTACTCAAAGACAATTTGATCTCATTCGAAAATGTTTTCTCACCTATTTTAATAAAGTGTATTTTGGGTTCAGACACTTACGCTAATGTTAACTGCAATATAATGCAGACTAGGTGGATGGTTGACAAACAACTGCGCTTCGTATGCAGACTCCCCGTAGTTGTCCACTGCTATGGACAGCTGAATTTCTTCTTCCTGTCCCAGGGTTAGCGCGTAACTCGAGTTGTCGTTTGCTGAAATGGCAAAACTCAAACATTAACGCGTAATTTCAATAAAGGTCCGTTAGACAAAGAAAATAACGGCTGCGTTTCTCTGAGTTCTGTTTTTTTTTTTTTAAGTTAACGTAAACTCTCATGAACCAAAAAAAGGGATATGGGTGATAGGCTAACCAATAAATTACTATAAACATAAAATTCATTAAGATTTATTAAATTAATGTGACAAAATGACCATTATTGTAGTGGTTACAGAGGCAGGCTATATTACTAAATTATACATTACTTACTCAGAGGCAGCCACAGAATAGCATCCAAAACCAGGTCACTGATACAGACACCATCAGCTCCGCAGTCATTGAGGAAGTTGGCAGTGAACATAGAACTGGCAGTAGCGTTCAGTACTGGGTACTGGTCTACATCGGGCAGTATGCCGGTGGGAGAGTAGCGAGGTTCTGCGTGCACTAGGAGGTAGTTCAACTGGAACTGTGGATAAAGAGAAGATTATGAATGATTAAGATTAGAAATAGACACAAACATAGAATAAAATGAAGATATAGTATAAGAAAATGGTCTAAAAACTGATATTGGTGTAGTTGTAGTTGTTGTGACTACAAAAAGTGTTTCACCAAGAGAATGTTATATATTTAAAATTACCTTAATCGGAGTTTGTATATCCCTTGTATTATTTTTCAAATACACGATATGTTCTCTGCAATCCTCAACATCTCTTCCGAGCATAATAGTCTTATTGACGATATTGCTCTTATCAGAGTCGAAAAATACTCTAGAGTATTTCCTTCCACCGGGGAATGTTTCAGCTTCGATTACATAGTTGAGTTTATGTATGGTGGACTGCGTGGTCTTGACTAATGACTCGATGGTGCAGCACGCTTGGAAGTGGAAGCAAGTGTAGTTGGAGCTGGGGTCACGTTCGCAACCGCGCTTCGTGGGATCGATGTTGATGATGGTGTTCGAAGGTCGGATGGAGGTTTTAATGTCGATGATCGGTCGTGTTCGTATTAAGGCAACGCTGCTCTGAAAGGTGAAAAGAAGGGTGTTCAGCATTACCAACAAGTAGATTCAACCAAAGACACAGTATGTGCGCAAAAAACCGTGGCATCTATTCCACAATCAACTATGGCCACGAAGGAAGATATTATTTTTGAACCAGTTTTAAAACTTTTCTAAAATATTTTTTTCGAATTTCATAGTAGATCAGATCAAACTACAAATCAACTGCACTTACATTTTCGTATGCGCCAACTAATAAATCAGGATATCCATTGGCATCCAAATCGACTCCTCCAGACAACGCATAGCCGAACGTCTTCATTAAAACCGGCAAAGCTTCAGCAGTTATCACTTGATCTGGTTTAGAATTCAAACCTTTTTCTCTATCTCCCATGTAAATGTATACAACCCCATTGCCTTCGTATGGACTTCCTACGGCTATGTCTTGGCATCCATCTTTGTTCAAGTCTCCAGCATTAGCAATGGCAATACCGAACTGGGATTCTTGTTTTCCTGTCAGTTTAACGTTGTATTCTTGGTGTAGACTCGAGTTTTTGTTCAGATATAAGTAGACTGCACCGCCCACGTCTCGGGAAAAATAAAAGGGAGCACCGACCAATAAGTCTGGTAACCTAGAACACATACATTTTGTATTAATAATTTGCTTAAGTTAGGTAAAATCATCATGAAACATAATGATCATTGTTCTTTGATGAATTATTTATTAATACTTGTTCTTTTAGCACTTGTTATAATACTATTAATACTACTTGTAAATCCTGTGGAATGTTAAACTCTGTAAAGTTTTTATTGTAATAGTATGTGAAACATGCCGAATAATGTTACAGGTGCTCGATCACTATCTGATTCGTTTCTAATGTCTCTTTCAACTACAGTAACGGCACCGTATTGATCACATTTCTTATCTCTGACATCAGCATTAGACTTTCTTCGAAAGTTAGAGCGCCTAACAAAACCAAGAAATAAAACAACATACCCATCTCCATTAACATCAGCGCTGGCCACTTCATATCCGAAGTTGGAACCGAACTGCTCTCCCTTCAGCAGCATAGTGAAGTTCAGTATGTTCAGGTCTGTTCTGCCCCAGTCTTCAGTGGCGAGTTTACTGAATATGACCACTTGACCAGTACCGTGGGAACGTGGTGCTCCAGCTACGTATGAGGCTTTGTCACCTCCGAAGAAGTTGCCGCTAGATACTGACATGCCTGGAATTACAAGAAAAATAATTTCTTATTGTATGAGCTTTTTTTTGCATTTCTTGGAGGTCGATGATTGTGGCTTGATTGTTAGAATCCGAAGGATGCGGGAAACAGGATTATAGTGATTCTTGGGGAAAGCACAGTCAGGGTTTTCAGATTAATGATTATGTTGATTGCGAAATTGTAATTTAGGCGCAATTGATGCAGAACACACACATTAATCAAATGTTATTATGTTCGTTTAAATGTCCTTATAGTATCAATAGTGCCAAAAATATCTTTCACGAACCGAATATTTTTATCACAATTATAGTTTAAGCGAACAAAAGTTATAAAAACG
Source organism: Aporophyla lueneburgensis (assembly GCA_932294355.1). Classification (NCBI taxonomy): domain Eukaryota; kingdom Metazoa; phylum Arthropoda; class Insecta; order Lepidoptera; family Noctuidae; genus Aporophyla; species Aporophyla lueneburgensis. Next base: position 12,125,981 of record OW028744.1, read on the forward strand.
ACGATAATATAATATTAACTGTAGGACCCACCTAAATAACTATACTTCTCGACAGGACTAGCGCCGTCCTGCACCGGCGCCATATACACGACGTTGTCTCTCTCCAGCACATCATCCCTGGTATCCTGGGCGAAGATGGTACCTCTCCAGGTATAAGGACCTGGACTGCCCATCAGCAACGTGTCGTCATCTAGAAGAGAACTGCTTGTTCCTACTTGACAGAATCCGTATTCTTCGTGTTCTCTGGAAGATTAAAAAATATTTTCGTAATATAGAAATACTAGCTAAAACCGAGCTTTGCCCGCGTGGAGGTCGGAAATTACCCCATGGGATAGCATTATCGGGATAAATGTATCCTTTACTTCATACTGTGTCTATGTCTGTGTGCCAAATAAATTCTTTATTGTCCTTCGTTCTACTTCTCATTGATTGTTCTTCATCGATTTCCGTTCAGAAAAACGGTAAACCGACAAACAGTTACTTTCGCAGTCATAAAGTCATATGGATAATCAAGCGATAAACAAAAACTGATTTTGTTGATTTATGATAAAACGAAATACACACTAGAATGGTCAGTGACAGTAAATTAGGGACTGTCTACAAATTATCTAGAAATCTAGACCGAGATAATTATTAAGGTACTGTCTAATTATAGCCAATATATCATGCCCTGAAATAATAAAATACCTTATTTAGGAAATTATAGGATATAAATTACTTAGTGATGATAGTTACGCTATTGGGATTAATTGATAGCGTTACTTAAATCAGGATTTAAATAGGAAATGGCTAGCCTGATCAATAAACGATGTACCTAACAGATATTTTATTCATTAGGTTAGACTTTTCCAAAACTATTTTGGGGTCGTGTTCCAGTCTGGCCAGGGGGAGCTAAACACCAGTATTTTAAATGGAGAGACTGTATATCTGATTCCACAACCTGGTTTCTTGATAACAAGATACTTATTGATAAGGCTGTTCATGTCGGTCTTCTGACTACCCGTAACGACTGTTCAATATCTAAGAATGAAAGTCGCGACCAGTGGTTTAACGTGCTTTCCGAGGCTCGGAGGAGTCTCGTTATAAAATGGTTGGTCACCCATCTACGGACCGACTTAAGGAAGCGTTGCTTAACCTTGATGATCGACACGTGTGGCCATTGTTTCTATTTTACTAGTTTTTGCCCGCGGCTTTGCCCGCGTATGCACTGTACAGACGCCAACACATCAAGCTACTACAATCTGTCAGATTTCTGTGATAGATTTTCGACTTTATTTCTAGAGCATTAGGTTCAAGGTTCATTGGGAAAAATTGACAGTTTCGGGTAGCTTGACCTGGTGGCGTCTGTACATTAAAAACTGCGATGCTGTGTACTGTGCTTAGTAATGGATAATATTGTACAACTTTTTAAACTTGAATATGGGGCTTTTGGCTACTTTGTACGTGTGCATTTTTCTTTTTTTATAACTATTTCATATTGTGCGTTGTGTTTGTGCAGACTAAACAAATTTTCTTCCTTTCTTTCTTTTCTTTCTGCATTGATGAAATCCGCATTAAAATCCGTTGCTTAGTTGAAAAGTTCTAAGCGTAGGTACAGACGCGGGTAGCGACTTTTTATACTATGTAGACTATAGATAGATTTATTCATAGAGAAAAATTGAGGCCAACAAATATAAAGGTTCATACCTAACGACAGATCTTCCTCTGCACGGCTCCATGACATCCACCAATTCTAATTCGTTATTCAGTGTATAACATAGACCTTGGCCGAATTGCAGCTCTCCCTGCTTTCGGATATATCTGAAAAAACATATATTAGTGAGTAACACAGATCATAAATCGCGCGGAAATGTTGGATTTAGGTCGCAAAAAGTATTTCTACACTGTAATCGCTAAAATAAATGAGTCTATGTTAGCATTGTCGCACGTGGTGAAGATAAATGTAAGATTTTTGTGTCACATATTTTAGCAATCATCGTCAGCTACTTTGGGTTCTATCATCTTGCTGTACTGGGTCAAAATAAATTAACCGCAATAATTGAGCCACGTGTTAGGTATGGATATGGAATAACAATGGAGCAAAAATAACGTCATAATTTGATGGGCGAAGATCACTGACCGGGTCCGCCGGTTTTGTAATTTTTCGTGGAACTATTTTTTACGAATTTCCAAAACGTATTTAAACATAACATTCTTTTGGTTGCCTTAATGTACTTATCATAGTGTCATTAAAAGTCTCGGACTAAGTTAGATGAGGATTTATTTTTATTTATTTTTTAGTTTGTTTTTAGTTCTTTCATTTTCGATATGGATACCCATCACGTGGGCAAAGTATTGCCAGCTAATTTCATTTGACCCTGTTTATTTGAATATATTTAAAAAAAGAAGTCATATTTGCAATAAAGTCTTAAGGCTCCCGTAGACAGGCGCTACGCGACAGCGCGACGTGAGTTTTGTAAAAGAATTTTCACAGAAATTGTTCTACGAGATTCGCGTCGCGCCTGTATGAAGGAGCCTTTAAACGCTGTGTGTCAAGAATTACGTGATTTTTTTTAAATACTACGCCTTTTTCCTCGAATGGTAAGGCACAAATTCACACACCCACACGTCACTAGTGATTTTTAAATGATCTTTCAAATCACCCAAGTAATACAAACCTGTGTGCGCAGACGGCAGCCTTCTTCCCGGGACCCTGACTCCGCACTGACACTCCCAGCCATTGTCCCTCTTTGATCTCATCCGAGTAAGGGGCAGTCAGGTGATCAGAATCCAAATCTGCACATTAACAAATTATCAGTAAAAGCCACTCAACCAAACGAATTTGACTGTTAAGAAGCATACATTTTTAAGTCATAGCAAAATAAAATAAAATAAATTGCAATGATATCAATCACATATGTTATTTCATATGGATTATGTTTTACTTAGGTGTTTAGCACAAAGTCTCTTAATTTTAAAAGCTCAATTAGACACAAAAACAGAATTAGGGTATAATTGCTTAGTTTTTACGCAATTCTAGAACACCGTGTTATAAAAACTCAACCCAATGTAAATTAAAATTGAAACAAAACTGCAAAAGAATATATTTATTAGAGATGCGTCAAACAAAGGCAACTGCTTCGGAGGTGTTGGCTAGTTGCTTTTGTTTACAAAACAGAAGTTTCAGACTCAATCTCAGTAAGAAATAGAATCGGTGAATATCTCGGCAAATGCAAAGCATTGCAACCAGGCGTGTGTAATGCAAGAACAAAGTTCTCAACTAACAGCAAAGGAATCTTGCAAATGCGTCAGAAAACGATACCCTCAGTATCACGTTGCACAAACATCGTGCACTTGATAGAACATAGCATTTCGTATAAACATGCATCCCCTACTTTATAACAAAACCTAATTTATAAGGTTGTCAAACTAAAGTGATAAAGTGATAAAACTCTTTATTATTTGATACTTTTTATATCGGTACAAACAAAACCACTTTCATAGGTGCTTTAATTAAAAATGATAATAAGGTCTACATACTTTATTTTCACGTGGAGAGACAGTGACTTATTGTGTAATTAGTCGAATTGATATTATCCATCGTTTAGTGGTTTTAATATGTTTTTATCGATATTAAAAGTGTCAGTATAAGTGATAAAGGTGTGTTTGCTAAGGTGACGATATACTCCTGCAACCTGTAATGAGTCAAAGTGATAACAACGTGAAGATACGGCTCAAACTTGTGGTCTCGGGTTAATGGACGTTATCGAAGACTACGTATGTTAATTAATTAATTAATATGTAAGTTATTCGGCCCAGCGTTACTTTGTAGTCTCTTGTTAAACTTATTATTACTCAAAACCAGACATAGATTGGTTTTGACCATATTATTAAGTAATTAGAATTTTGTCAGTGCAATGTTTACCGCACATTTATTCCGAATGTGTGATTCGTTAATTACTAATGTTTTAGATATTATAGCCAGTCACCTTTAGTTTCCTGTTACGAGTTAAGACGATCATGTGTATGTTCACCTATTAAGATGTTCGTGAGATTAAACTGTAAATTAATATTTTTATGCCTACCATATTACGAAGCTTCATATATCTTACAAATCTAACAAGCTCTAGGTCTAAGTTCGTCGTAGTCTACACTAAATACGTTTTCGTTTGAGTTTCTTCCACGTTCAGTATATTGAACTGAATCTACTCCAGATAACGATCGGTACTTAATATACGTATAAATATTAAATAAATAGGTTGTACTATCTAAAGTGCTGTGTAGCTCAAGCATGTGATTTTGGTGCTGTTGCAAGCAGTTAGTGCTTTATATTATCGTAAGGAGGATGCATTTTATGTCGATGGGATTTTCCTTAGATTTGTTTAAACTATATGGGCCTTTATTGCAGTAGGTTTGAATAAATATTCAACAACTATCGTTTGAACTGAAGACTGACATGATTTAAATTGAGAATTATTCGACTGTATACCACTGATAGGTTTTCTATTACAGAAAATGCATCCTATATACGTAAAGACGTGAATGTGATGTATTGCAAAATAAAATTCAAACCACTAAGTTAGTGATGTCATGCGTTGCAGTATCATATAGACGGTCCAGCTGGAACTTAGGCAAGAGTTGACAATTAGTAAATCAAAAAGTACATAACAGCGATTAGTCGATTAGTCGAAGAGCAAATGATTAAGAATAAAAGGAGGTTGAGACCACAGCTCACTTACTCGTGTCTATCTTGCCGTACTTCGCTGTTTGGGGCACCACCGACAAAAGACAACATTTTAGTTAAAACTTATATCGATATTTTAATCGATTACATTGATTCTTCGGCATCGATGGACGTTACAGCGATTCCTTCGTTTGTATCTAAACTGTGAGAACACTCTAGGAACTACGTAGCAAGTGTTTTGCCAGCCCTAACTACTAAATCATCTAAGTAAGTCATCTATGTGTGTATTTGACAGGTTCATCTAAATTCTATTGTGGTTTTAAAAACAAAAACACAGTGTGAGAACTATTACTATTGTTTTAACTAACTCACTTAAACTAAAACTTAATTTTAACACTTGAATTGTAAGGAAAATAAACCTTTATCCTGCATTGTACGTACACGTAGTATGTACAACTATATTGTTTGAAAATCGTCTGAAAAAAGAGACAGGTATGATGGAGATCAGATGTCAGATGCAAATGAATCGATGTTCAGATATCTTGTAAGCTGATGAACGGTCCAATGCATAGGAACGAGTTCTCTAATATGTCTCTGCGAAGTGTCCTCATAACGAATGCTTCTATTCACAGTTTACTCACTCCTTTTCCCATCAGTGATGATCTGAATGCAGTCTGTGGGAGCTGAGGTCACGCCACACTTCCACAGCGCACCCGACTTGGTCGTGTTTGGTTGTAGGTTCTGACCCAGAGGAGCGCCAACCAGCAACCTGTGACAAAAAAAAAAATATGAGTTACAAACGTGAATAAATTAAACTGGATTGTTTTTTTTTGGCGTGTGTATTTGCATTTCTGCCTAACCTTTCGGGCTTTACAGGCATCGTATTTTTTTTATGTTAAATTGAATAAACTTTTCTTAATCGTCTTAATTAATATTATATTATAAAGAAAAAAAGAAGAAGATTTGTTGCATGTTACGCTTCTCCGCTTAAATGACTGAACGGACTTGGATGAAATTGAAGAAATGGGTAAACCATGACCTGGATTAGGACATAGATTACTTTGTATCCGCAGCGCAGGCGCAGCTTATATGACATATATGTAGGTAAATCTCTTACACAGCAACATTTTTACATAAATTGTATTCACAAATTCAAGTATAGCATATATCACTGATAGTTTTTTGTAGTTCTGAAGGGCATCGCACCCTTCATCTATCTGCAGTAGGTACTGAATAATTACTAACCTCATAATAATACAATTAATCATATTAATGATGTAGCAAACCTAGCGGAAACAAATGAGCTCATCATAACCTTTAATCTATAAAATTAGATAACATTAACTAAGTGCTATGTTTAATTCATGAATTTAACTAATTGTATTTAAATCTAGATAATAATTACAAACAAGCAATAAATAGGTCATCTTAGATAATACAAGTCTTGGTATAATAACACATAATTTATGTTCCGATTACAGTGTAGGTAACTAAAGAAACAGATAAATAAAATAAAATGAAAAACTGATAAATAACTGCCTTCGCTGCATCTCTATTCGGGAGGATGTAATAAAAACGATAATTCAGATGATGAGATGAGTGAACACCATCATTAAAATTATCTTCCCATTCACGAATCAAAAGGAATGAAGTTGAATAAAACCGTCGCTGTCCATTGAGTCGGTATAACGAGGTATAATGGCGGTGCGTTAGTGAGACTTCATTACGTCATTATGTTCGTAATGACGCGACACACGGTGCGTACGCGACGACAAACGGTGCTCCTTCGTAATTATGCATAGATCACAGATTACCGTGTTTACAAGATCCTCGATAAGGAAGTAACGGGCTAACTCAGTGTGACGTAATTAATGTCCGTCACGGTTAGTACAAAATTTGAGTAACGTGTGAAAATTTTGTTTAACCATATATGTACACACATATAAACAAACAAGAAAATAAAAAAGAACACAAATAATTGTGCAGAGGTGATGCTTATTTCTAAAGAAATCTCTTCAAGCACACCTGCAATAGGAGAGAAGATACAGATATGTAGACAGCGTGACAATTTTAATTTTATTGCATAATTTTTTAGTACCTACCAACGATTCCCAATCTTAATTGTATTTCGGTAAACGGTTTAAGTCAGGCCGGGAGTAATTGAGCATGAACACTCAAATACCATATTCCGAGGCAAAACAATCGAGTTTAGTGTTTAAATAAATATTTATTGTACTAATGAACGTTAATTAATATTTGCTAAAAACCGAGTAAGTATGTGATGAATATGAAAGAAAGAAAATACATTAATTAAAAGCACAGATTAAAAGGCGCACACTATACAGCAGGAAGTATTTGGAGACATGTGACATCTACCAACCCGCACTGGGCCCGCGTGGTAGATTACGGCCTACTCCTCACCGAGAGGAGGCCTGTGTCCCAGCAGTGGGAACAATATGGGCTGATTATAATGATGATGATACAGCAGGGAAGAGTAAAATCAAAATCGAATAAGAAAGTGTAAGGTGTGATGACAAAATAGCATGTGTGCTTGACGGCTGCGCCAAAAAAGCCTACTTCAGGAAGAATACCAGACAATTATTATCAGACGCTGGTTTCCAACTGGACCTGAATATGAACTTTCATCATTATCATCATTTCAGGCGATAGACGTCTACTGCTGAACACAAGCCTCCTCCAATTTGGGGGAGTTTGCAATAATTGCCAGCCGGCGGCTTAGCGATCGCAGGAAGGTGGTAAAATACATAGGGAACGCTGCTGCCCATTCTCTAGTAAGTCCCTTAGTCGATTTTACGACACACACGGGATGGAATGGAAAGAATATGCCCTTTGTCATGCAGAAATCGTACCTATTCAATAAGTGGGTAAGTTCTTGTCAACAGCAAACGTATAGCTATTGACTAATTTGAATAGTTTATTGAATATTCGACAGCCTCATTGGTTTAGTGGTTGCAAGCACTACTCCTAAGCACAAGGTCCTGGTTTCAATTCTCAGGTCACACAAAGTGTTAATGGATTTTTCTATCCGGAATTCTACTATTACATGGGACTCATAACTGGCAAAATCTGGGTTTTCTATAGGTTGAAAGCTGCCGAACCCTTCGGAGAAAGAGAGAGGCATGATGTTGTGTAAACTGCATATTAAAACTCCTAACAACAATATAACGCAGTTATTAATATAAAATTAAAATGCATATACAATCAGAAACCGGCTCTAGAACGCATAAAATAAAGTCGTAAATAAACATGAGATGCACAAGACTAAATTAGCGTAAATAATTATAGGTTCGATCCTTCCCTCCCGAAGCCAGTCATGGCTTAATTAGAGCCGGTACATTTGCATGGTAATGCTTGTGGAACATTCATTGTTTTCCCGATAAGGTTAGTTAACATTGCAACGGTCCTGTACTAATGCATCTAGTCACCAGTATATATTCGATTTCTTCACTCGCTCTAAAGTGGCTATAAATTATTCGAATACACGTAGCTTAATATTGTTTAGAAATGTATATCTTTATTGGTTTATGTTTCATGCGTAGCCCACGATATATCAATTTTCGAACGTTTTTTTGCAATTGGCGGGTAAGTGTCAGATTGTATATAATAATATATTGATTTAAATATGATACACTTTAGTCCAAATACATATGTGGCATGAGAACCATATGTTCTCCTGTTTGCAAAATTTTACATGACAATATTTTTAGTGGGATATGGCTTTACAGAATCCCTATCATTAATATCATCAATTCTATCTTCCAACTTCAATTAATACCAATATACAGCCAGAAATTGACCTGCAAATTACAAAAATACGTAAGAAAATGCGAGCTACCTTGTCACTTCCTCCTTAATCTTTAGATGTCAATGCGCGTTTTAGGTGAGCAGTTACAAAATTATAAATTAATTAATAATACAGGCTAAAAGGCAGCCGATCCATCGATCATCTCGCAACGAATCGATTCGGAGCGCGCGCCGTGTTCGATCACTCGATAGCAAATAACCGATTCGTATTCAATTTAACATTAGTCACGGGCAGCGGCCCCTGTGATTATACATACGTAGCTTCTTCTACTACATGCCCTTATGCATTTAAATGAACATAAATCATTACTAACCCCGTCGCGTGTCGTCTCTTACTTGACCGTATTAGCAAGCAACTTTCGTGGCTATTAAGGGAATGTAACTTTAATGATTGATTTGATTCTTCTAAAAACGATAAGTTAAATAATAATTAAACATTTAACTTTGATTCAGTATCCAGTTTTTAAGATTACTGTTTTGATGGAAATAGTAGGTAATTCTAACTCTCAGGTTTCTGAATATTATAACAGTCTATACATTATTCCACCCACGCATTGAAGGGTCGACGTACTCAAAAGCAAGGAATGAAGGAAAGCTCTAAACAGTTAACAGCTCATTGTTTTGCTTGATGTTGCGACATTCCCTTATCTAAATATTTCGTTAGGAGCGAGAAAGCTCCGCGTTCTAAATTTAAGTTGAACAAATAGCACTGTAGCGCCCTGCGCCGACCGGTGCGCCTGCGACGGGCACGCTGCTAAAAGATCCCAAAACACTTCCGCGTGGGTATCAAATAGAGGATGATTAGTTTTTGTTATTGCAAAAGGCGATCGGTCAGACCCTCATGATCAATTTACAGCACAAAGGGCTCATTTATGGTGATACGTTGTTCCGCGCCCACATCGTGGCGATCGATCGTGCCCTCATTGGGGTTACCCGCAGAGTGCGCCTACGCTGTGTTTATTACTCTGTACAATAGTTAAACTAAATATATTGTAAGACAATATGTTTGTGAACTTAACCCGCGGTTTCCATTAACCGTTAAAATGTAAATAACGTCAACGTCTATCGAAGACCGCTCCTAGTTAGTGTCTCGTGTTTCGTATCCTTGGGCCGCGCCCAGCGTTGTGAAGGGCGATAAATTCCCATCAACAACGTATCTATCCTTGACATCGACCGATAATGCCACCATATTGCACAACCATTTAGATAGCCATTACAATAAAAATGCATTCCGTGGGTGGCCATCAATCTTTCTTTGAGAGCTTTACGGTTTCTTGACTTGTAAAGAATGTTTTAATGTCAAGTTGATGATATTTGGGGGACCACAACTACAACGACGAATTTGTAGGTGCGTCCGCGTCACGAAATAGTTTAATAGACTATGTGGTTGTTAAGAAAATGAACGAACTTTTTGATGATGCTGAACGTAAGCAATCAAAATTAGATTTGGAAAACAGCCACTCACAACTAATTAACATGTAATCATGAAACATGCTGTTCAATTGACCGCATGTCCAAATTAAATCTAAACAGTTGACTGGCAATGACTTCGTGAGTCCAGAAACTCGATAAAACTTTGATCTATGGTGAGTGGTATTCGATTAAGTCAATTGTGGAGATCAAAGAGCGGCGGTCGGGCTTCAGATGTTGTGATATCACTGAATGGGACTTCATAGTGCTGAATACCTACACGCACATTACGCGCGTATGTGTGCCCTACGTGATCACATGCGAAAACGGTATTATGTGCACTTTGTATCATCTATTGAGATGACACAAAGTGCACATTGTTGAATCAGAAACAAGTTATAGCTAGATAGTAATTTTGTTCCCGCAAACTGTCTCTTGGTAAAGGAATCTATTTTATAGCCGGGTACGGTGATGAGAAATCATTTTTGAAAAAGCATGGGATCATAATATGTATATGATAGTAATAATTAATTAATATTATCATATAAATAGAGTTTATAATAAATAATTATTTATTATAAACTCTATTTTACCCCAAAATAAATTATTAGAAACTGATATTCTTGTGGTTTAAACGAATCATTAAAAGTGTCTTCGTTATGTGGTTCATGCGGTATGAAACAGGATATATCTTCACATTAAAAAATACAAGCCTTCGACCAGACGAACATGGAGGTATAAAATATTCTGTGGAACCGGAATAAATTGCCTTTTCATTTATTTAAGTGAGCGACTGAATATTATCTTCTAAGTGAATGACAAAAATTCAGGCACATAGTTTATTTAAAATTGCTCAAGCGTTCTTTCTTCGTTGAAGTTTAATCAACATAGCTCGGTAATACCTTTAAAGATACTGAGTAATGCCTATAATTCTAGAATTTTTAAATTGAAGCGAAGAAGGATAAAATAAATGAGAGAATGCAAACTTGTTTTTCATGCAAAATTATTTTGAAGCAAGTTGTTCAACTGCTTTCGAGACATGTAAACGTCTGGGTATTTTCGGTTCCTTTAATTTTTTGTTGGACTTGTGCGTGTAGTACGAGACACGCGTGGTGACAAGCAGGGCTCCGAGTGGCCTCCGCCGGTGGTCCACCGCAAACACAGCCCGCCTCCATTGTCCAAACTTTATTGTCATAAGTGCCTACATGAGGTCGCTCCTCTATCTCTTGTAAGATCGGCCTTTCACGACAAACAGTTATTTAGTGGATATTAAAAGCTGTGAAGGAACAGAAAGGTGCCATTTTAGTTTTTGTTGTAAACCGTTCATCAATGTTCTTTGTTATTCCGATCTTTCGAAGTGCGGACTTAAATAAGCCTGTAAATTTTATTTAAAGTTTCAAAATATTGCCTCAAAATCATAAGTCATTTATTCAAACTAGGCCGAGAGTGAGCACTTTTTGAACGTCAAAGTTACATAAAACAGTCCCCCAAAACGCCCGCCATTCACCACTTCCTAGTGCTTTATTGCTTTTAAAAATTAGTGAGCAAGTTTTTAATTTTCGCATGACTACTTAAGTGGATATTTAACAGAGCTCATAAAAACTCAGAACATTTGAAGTACTAAAGTAACCGGCTTTGGTTCAGAATTGTTCGCAAAAGGAGTGAGCACGCGCCGCGCCGTGTGTGGCGCAAATTGTATGGAAATAAGCGGACAAGTGCTACGAGATTTGTTCATTGACCAGCAGACAAACAAATTGCTATAAAGCCATTATCATCCCCTGTATTTACTTTGATGTCGGATTGAGACTCCCTAGAGCATTTACAAATGCCTGCATTAACAATTAGGGTACGGCTCAAGGGTGCGATAATGTTTAAATACAAAGTGATCATTAAAATTCTTTGTACTCCTTATAAGTGGAGACCTAGAATGAAGACCGAGAGGCAAGCGTAACGTAGAATGTCCACCGACTAGATGGACCGAGAAACTTAAAAACCTAGTGGGAGAGACTGGACGCCGGAAACCGGGTGTTGTGGCGCAATTTGTGAATGCCATGTCCAACAGTAGACTGTTATAGACTGAGCTGATTATTACTCTTCATGTGCCAACCATTTTCCTATGTTGGGGTCGGCTTCCCGTGTAACCAAATGCATCTGAATATCATGAGTTTACATGGAGCGGCTACCTGTCTGACCTCCACAACCCAGTTACTGGGAAACACGATACCCGTTGTAGTACTGGTTGTCAAACTTTCGGGCTTCTGATAACTAACCCATAACGTCTGTTAAAGATCTACGAATGTCAACGGGACCAACAGCTTTCCGAGTTCTGAAGCACGGAGTAAAGGTGGTCAACCTACCAGGGTCGCGAGATTTGTTCGAAAGAGATACCGTAGCCCTGGCATATGGGCAACCGAAGGAACACGAGAGAGTTTTAGTCAGTAAACGTCTGACACGCCTTTCCGCTCCACCCTAGAGCGGGAGAAGTCATTTGATGATTTCCACCAAATTCCCACAAAAAAAAAGGTGGTCAACTATCGATAGACCAATGGCGACAAGCTTAGCTTAATCTGATCGATAGACCCGTGCAGAAATGCTTAGCGAGTTTATTGACATATAGAAACTAAAACAGGACTCCAACTAGGGTCTGTCTTTCTTTGTTAGGACAAAGAAAGCCAGACATTATGTCTTCAACCGTAACTAAACCCAAGAGACGATCTTCATTGTCAGTATCATCCATCAACAAAACCTCCTTTATTACCCTTCTTCGCTCATCAACTCATCATAACAGACAAAGAAATTTCATGACTATAGAAACAGTCGTTTTTATTGGCTGTCTGTAATGTTGTTTGGGCGCTTTCGCGATTGTTCGGACGGTACTGCGATGTGCCGTGAAACCTCTTAATTAACGAGGACGTAATTACTTGACTATGTAAAGACTTTAGCTGGATATTTTATGGCGCGGTGAATGTTGGATGGTATTGTTGCTTGCCTTAACGATGTGATGATTATGAAAGTTGACATTAAAATCTACCTATTCAGAAAATAAGCATGAGGTTGTTGTTATCAGAAGGACAATACTCGTTATTGAAAAAGTTCAAAATGTTCTCATCTCGGGGACAATCAAATGTCAAAAACTTGTCAAAAATGTACTGAATAAAGTAAAATTAATTTAATAAAATAAATACTGAAGAAATACTCGAGGTACCTATTTTGAACAGATTGAGACTGTGAACGTTTTTAAAATTACGAGAATCGCCCCTCTGAAATGATTACACATTTCTCCAGTACTAACCACACAAGATCAAAATCACAAAAAAAAAAAATATCGAACAACACGCACTTGTTTTCAAATTTACGTTAAAAATTGGTAGAACGGTCGCCATCGGCTTTGCTTGCCATAATACAACGATTTAAAAGATTACATATTTCAATAGACCTACATAATTATTTAACGACAGTCATATACATGCTTTAGAAATATTGTGCAATACGCACTGCAGAAAGCATTTTGAAAATAGTACGATACTTCAATATTATAGTACTTACGCAATACATAAACAAAATCAAACCTTTTAACATAAAGCCTTAGGCCTCAATTTGTTTGATCGTGCCCGAAGTGACACCTCGCGGCGCAGAATCCATTATGCATCATTTTCGTTGACATTTTGAATTTATTACCGTTGTCTTAGTGATGGAGGAGGTCTACCTGAGTACTGAGCAACTGAGCAACTATGACGAAACACAAGAAAGTATGAAAGTGCTTAGATTGCAATGTCACGACGCTGTCGGTACTTACTATACGTGTACGTGTTCGATACCTACGCACTGAGTTACTTGTTTGTCTTTGTCACTAACTTTGATCGTACTTTACGTAGCTTTGAACACCTTCCACACGGCAATAAAATTTAATTTTTAATAAAAAATATTTTTACCGCTAATTGCTTGCTTTTTTCATAGGAAAACGGTGAATGGTCACACTGGCTGTCTAAACACAGAGCACTTTTTGACACCTTAATGTCACCATGATGAAAATAACAGATTTTCATGACAGCAGGTATAAAATAAAATGAAACCTAAGCTTATCACCACTATTAAATATAAACTAGGGGTCGCCCAGTGGTCGAAAATCAATCATAATACATTTACATTTTAATTAACAACACTCAAAATTTTAGATTTCTGTATTCCTTCTCTATGTTGCCCACGTAATTTTCGTAAAAAGGAGTATTTGCTTGACATTATATGAAATTAAAAACAAAATAAAGAAGTTCAGTTCAGCTAGTATGAATTAACTTTTCATAAAAAAAAAATAACCGGATAAAAAATGCTGGCTGGACAGACAACGCACCTTCTGCAGATACAGACGATTACCGTGCAAGTTTTTTAATAAATTACTAAAACCTATTTACTCTTCAACTACGCCAATTAAAAAATAATTTATATTCAATAAAATCAATTAGCCAGAGGATGTGAGAGGACATAAAAATAACATACATATTTCTCGTGCAGAAGTGGCGGTCTGGGTCGCCTGGTCGCGTCGGTATCGGGTGGCGAGATCGCTCATTAGCGCTGGTCGCCGATACCCGTCGTGGTTCGTGACTGAGCCATGTTCTTCGTTACTGGCAGCTCTAAGTGTCACAACCATGTTTTATAATCGTTCATATATCATGCACGCCTCAATAGGAGGCCTTCGACCCGCTTTCTCGCTGTTGAACTTATTAATTTTCTAAACAAAGTGGCTGTACCTATGGTTTTTTGGAGTTTATTCCTTAAGAATCGATTTTTATTATACGTCCGGGGTAAGAAAATTTATGGGGAGTAAAATCAAAGTTTCTCCGTTGCGTTATGTTGTGTTGACTAATATAAATGTATATTTATTTACTCCAGTCGTTCGTCAAAGCCAACACACACAAATTTTTTAATGCATATATGCATGCACGCATATAAAGTTCCTACGAAACCGTTTTAGTTTTCTGCATTTCTTCGATGGTTATTTTTCATTACCATTAGCATGCTGAACTATCTCCTCTCTCAAGTTAAACCTTCATTTACAATAACAGGAGCCATCAATTATCGATTTCAACATAACAGCAAAGAAATTAAATTAAATTTATTAACACATATACTTAATGAAGACATCAGAAGCATGCTCACGCGCATGTACTAGTAAGTCACCATATCTGAACATCTACATCGGTCGCTGCCACAGAGTAACGAATAACTAACAATATTTAGTATAAGTATGTAGGTAATCTGTGGTAACGGTGTCGACCAACGATTTATGACCCCTGTCTCACAGTTTTACTGCAAGCGTGTACAACCAGGTTTATTTCTTCTCTGTTCTTTTGCTTTAAGTTTTAACTGCACCTTGTATGGTATATTCGTTATGTTTATTGGTTGGTACAAGTCTACAGCATTTTCTACATGAAACCTTTTTACTGTAGTCAAAAGTCTACTTCATAGGTGGAATTTTGTAGAATATCTTTTGGCTCATTGTACGACAATAACTCTATGCAGCATCATCATCATCATTTCAGCAGAAATACGTCCACTGCTGGGCATAGGTCTCCCCCAAGCACCGCTTCTTCGATCGGTTCTGTGTTTCTCGCACGGAATCGGTACACAATAATAACTGTATTATTTTGTAATAACTAACTCTATTATTTTGTACGTATTAGAAACATCTTTCGTTTACCTCCCTGTTGCATTGTAAGAAAAACCGGCCAAGTGCGAGTCGGACTCGCGCACCGAGGGTTCCGTACAAACCTGTAGGTATCCTCGGTTTATGTATAAGGTTTATGCTTATGAAATTAAATGTTTTTTTTTTTTAATTTTTATATTTGAGTTAATTGAATGAAAGGTAAATTGCGGTTTACGATTTATGACGTATTAAAAAAAAACTACTTACTGGATTTCGTTCAAACCAATTTTCGGTGGAAGGTTCATCATACACATCACATATTACATCATATATTTTTTTGAGTTTTATCATTCTCTTATTTTAGAAGTTACGGGGGGGACACACATTTTACCACTTTGGAAGCGTCTCCCGCTCAAACTATTCAGTTTAGAAAAAAAAATATATGAGAAACCTCAATACCATTTTTGAAGACCTATTCACAAATACCCCACACGTATGGGTTTGATGAAAAAAAAAATTGAGTTTCAGTTCTAAGTATGGGGAACCACAAAATTTATTATTTTCTTTCTATTTTAGTGTAAAAATCTTGATGCGGTTTACAGAATACATCTAATTACCAAGTTTCAACAGCGTAGCTCTGGCTGTGACATACGGACGGACAGACAGACAGACAGACATGACGAATCTATAAGGGTTCCGTTTTTTGCCATTTGGCAACGGAAAATGAAATTGATGAGATAAACCTCCACGAGTAATAGCAGTAATCAATTTTCCTAAAAGAAGTAATTAAAAGAATCATTGCAACTTAAGCTACAACATCATTCTAAGTTATGCAGACGTTTAACATAACACAGCGCACTTAATGTGGCTTACTAATGGTGAACATAACCATTTGCCTTTCACTAAGCAGAGATAAATAATAACAAAGTTGTTCAAAGGGAATTGAATCTGTTCCCAGTACTGGGGAAACAAAACAAAATAAACATGGTTAGCGCGCCATACACCTGAAGTTATGCGCAGTTTGCGAACTCTGTGGAAGTCGTAAAACCTTCTTTTGTTTTTTTGTTATAGTCGTTGACATGTGCTGCTGAAAATGATGTCTGTATCAGTTTTGTTTTCAGTGTTTCTGGGAAGCAATGAAGGGAGTTTCTGGGATTTTTTATTAAAATTTTAAAACATTACCTAGGAAATGGCATAACTTTCATTTTCATTCCAATGTTTTAACAGATGCTGTAACAAATGAATTTTCTTATTTTTCTCAAACTTGCAGAATTTTTCCTATTAGGTATTTGGTGATAATCATCAATATTTGCTTATTGGAAAATCAGCCCTAACTAAACAATCAGTTTTGGACTGTAAGTTAATTTATTTCCAGGTGTAAGCAACATGCCCTCCCGATATAATATCTGTCACCATAGGAAATTAATTTGGCGATCTATTCTTGGCTCATACCTACTATGAGTCACTGGTTCCAGTAATTATATACTTAAAATATTAAGAGGGTACTAACTGTAAATAATTTACTTAAAGCTCCAGAGTAACCCACGACAATGAAATATTCTTACGTTTTTTGCAATTTGCAAGTCAGTGCAAGGTTATACATACGTTGACTATTTCATGGAAAGTCATTAAATCGAATTGAATGAAGTTAGAGTGTTGTATTAATGTATTAAAGGATTATAATTATGTTAATCCATATTTCTTACGATCGCAAATCCTACTTCAATCAACATACAAACTTGTAATGACTTGCAAATTACAAAAAACCTAAGAAAATTTCAGTTTTGCGGTCTACCCCGGAGCTTTCACGTTAAGTTCGTTAAACAATATTTAATTATCGTTGAGAATTGTAAAGCGCTACTGGCAAGGCGGTCGGTGACCACGTCTTCTATACATTTATGTACAATTTCGCATTTACTTGGACTTTCGCACGCAACCGTCTGCTTACTGGTTTTGTTGTTTGTATAACGTTTAGCTCTATTAAAATAAATAGATGGTAAACGGAAGAAAAACACATCTGAGGGATAATTCTCGTAATTACGTTCACAAACTGTCAAAACTACCTCGACTTTCAATACATTTTTGACAAGTTTTTGACATTTGATTGTCGCCGAGATGAGACTGCGACTACATTTTGAATATTTTTAAGTGCAAGAATTAGCCTTCACATTTTCTAACAAAATATAAACATGCAATCAACAGTTAGTGAAACGAAGAGGCAGGACAAAACAAAGACATAAAGTTTAAGATTTCTAAATGCAAACGTCGAAGAGATAGTTTAATACAAATTCAAATAGGTAGGTGCGAACATAAACTTTAGTAGAGAATGCATAAACAGTTGCACTTCACGAGTTGCCAGTTTTATTAATCTTTGGTTCCCTTGACACCTAGAGCTGGTGGTGCTCGAAGATGCAAACAATACTGGATTATCCGCGGAACTGCTTCACGACAGAAATATGTAAAACTATAAATCATGATAGGGTACAAAGCTGCACGCAGAGGCAGCATCGCGCTGATTATCGCGAACCTGTTTATCTAGGAGTGGTAAGTAAATGGAGTGCGCACACTCGATTTTTGAAGAAATCGGAAAGAATCGTTGACATTTTTGTATCCAAAGTTTTCATTTATTCGTCCCTGTGAACGTGAATATAATAGATTTCGACAGACTGGAAATTTACTCATGCAAAGATAGCAGGGGGACCCTCAGTCCCAAGCTAGCGTAGAAATTTTACTTCGATTATTAAAAAAAAGTTGTTTCCCAGATAAGTGCTAACCTACGAGGTCAAAATATGTGGAACAGCAAGTTTTTTTTTAATAACCGATAACGTTTAAACACAGAGTGGTTCAAAATTATGATCTAAATCCATGGAAATAGAATGCGCATCGATACATGCCACTCTGTAATTGGCCATTACAAACAAAAGGCGATGTTGGTCACAAAACGTTGAAAGTCACTAAATATGTTTACAAAGAGAATAGAACTTGCAAATTTTCTGAACCACACGCCGAGATTTTTGACTGCGCTTTGGACAGTGGGAGCTATCGAGTCTTGGTTGCGCCCGGTGAAGTAAATGACTGTCGTCTGCGAATAGTGCCAACTGTGCCTTTAACTTTTAGGGATATCGTTTGTGATTATTGTGAACATGAGGGGAGCTAGTATAGAGCACTGAGAGACTCCTGAATCTTCGCGGATTTGTTTGAAACAGTTACCATGGCCCTGGCACAGGTAACTGAAGGAACAACAAACTGAATTTTTGTCAGGAAAATCTGACTCGCTTTCCCGCTCCGCCCAGAGCGGGAGACGTCATTTGGTGTTTTCTCACCCAGAACAAAAAGAGCCTCCTGCATGAATGAGATGGGGGAGGATAGTGCCCCTTCGAAGCCATAACGGACGGTGCAGTCCGCCAAAAAGTCTCGTAAGATGTTATAAGTATTTTGTTCAAGAGCCGTTCGTTCGTACCTTCCGTTTCACATCATCCCTCCATTTACTCACTACTCCATGTATTTCATAGACGGAGGGTAACTAATAGCCGATGGTGTGCATTAGTTACTGGAGCGTGGGCGGCCAGCGCTCCAGCTCAGTAAATAAGCTGGACTAATCGAACTGGAATTACTGTGCTTTGTATTATATTTTGTTTGCTTCCTTTAAATGACTTGCTTCAGCCTTTGGACACAGGATTCTGAGAGATGATTGTGTAACTTACTTACAGTAGGAATGGCTTTCATTTTGACAGTGAGACAATATTCATTTAGTTCTTTACGTTGCTGAGCAGACAAATTTTTCGAATGTATGAACCAATAAATTAACAATATTTCTTTAAAATTATTCAAATTCTGATTGGTAGTGTGTTATGCAATCGGGGGATACTGGTCTTGTTTGCGGAAAAGTCTGACTGCGGTTTTCAAGCTACAAGGTTCTCTGTTAAATACTAGTAATTAGTACATAATTACATAAGTACCCACCCATACGTTTGTTTCTAGTGTTTGTAATAAAGTTAACCACAACACTTATCTATACCAGTGGCGCAGGTAACTAATAAGCCGATTCCTGTCGGCTTCCCTTACGAAATTATGACAGTCAGTAGTTCTCAGCAGTGTTTAATAATCACACTGAATGTATTTAATCTTACACCATAAAATTAAAGTATTACAAAACCGCAACCTACATAAAAAAATATTTGTCTTTATATTCCAACGAAAACAAAACATTTAAAGTGCGCGCGAATTTCGCGTGGTACCGCGCGTGAACATTTTTCTGCAGTATAACACGCTGACAACGCTGGGTTATGAAGTACATCAATTTCTATACAGACGTCATGACGTCACTTCAGGTCATGTGACACGCATTTTTTTGAGGCCTTGGGAAGCCACAATACGTCGGCTTATTCGAACGAACTGAGTAGCAATATCGTCCTTTCGTTGAATTTCGTAAGTGTTCGGGCCCTTCCCCCGCCCCCTTGAGCCCCCGCTCGACGCGACAGTACTTTTGTCATTTTAAATGTTTGTTTGACCATTGACGTAAATAGAATTATAACCTTAAAACAAACCTTTTATTTTGTTGATACTTGTGGTTAATTAGCATTTATTTCGTTGTATTCATATAAGTTATTAGTACTACACGAATAACTTATATGAATACATACTAGTGTAACAATTAGAATTTGATAATTGTGAGTTTGTTGTGAAATTGTGCGTTCGCAATTAGGAATTTGTGGTACGTCCTAAGTTTTGAAAATAAGAAACACGTAAGAAGGTTATGTCATAATTCATTATTGTGTGACACTTTTCCACAAATTACAACATTATCTATACTAATATTATAAAGCTGAAGACTTTGTTTGTTTTTTTGTATGTTTGTTTGTTTGATTGAACGCGCTAATCTCAGGAACTACTGGTCCGAATTGAAAAAATATTTTTGTGTTATGTAGTATATTTATCGAGGAAAGCTATAGGCTATATAACACCACGCTGCAACTAAGAGTAGCGGAGTAGTAATGAAAAATGTTGCAAAAACGGGGAAATTCGCATGGGTAGGCGATTCGACGCGACGGGAAGGGTCGGGGGAACAAGAAATTTAACGCGGACGAAGTCGCGGGCAGAAGCTAGTGTAGTATATTTTTGACACTTCCCGTTACAGTTGCATCCGCGGAGAGGTCGTTTTCGGCTTTGAAGCGAATTCATACGTACATGCGTAATTCTCAAAAACAAGAACGATTATCTGATCAAGCCATTTTTTCTATAGAAAAACATTTATTGCTGAAAATTAAGAATCTTCTCGGCTTTTATGATAATGTCTTAACGCACTTTGTACTAAAGAATAGACAAATAGCTTTAGAGTATAAGTAGTATTATAAGTAGGATAAGTCAGTAGTCTTGTAGTTAAGTAGTTTTTTCTATAATAGTAGACATCATACGTCAACGTCATCACACTGATCACACCACAAACGGCTTTTTTCAAAGCCACTTTTATTATACTTGCAAGACACTGTTTCAATCACCAGTGCTTACACGTATAGTAAAGGTGGACTGAAGACATCTGCTTATAGAAGACTGAAGCCAGGAAGTCAGCCACAGATTTTAAGTAACTGGACTACGTGCGCCACGTCCGGCCTAGGTAAGCATTTTTTTTGCTCCGGCTTACCTCTCTAATAAAAGCACCCTTCGCCTCTGATCTATACATATAATAATATAGTACCAACGAAGAATTTGCCCGTTTATATGCCCCAAGTTGGAGCAAAAACGGCAGAACGAATTTAAATGAAATTTGGCACACAGATAATTTATAAACTGAATTAACATATCCCATATCCATGCAAGCGAAACTGTGTACAAAATCAAAAAAGTAATATATCCTTTTCATTAATAAAGCCATTTTCCTCCTAAATATTTTCTGCACACATTGGCACATTGGCATCCTAGCTCCTGTGAATGCGGAGTATATTCTGTGCAAAATACAAGACTTACCGACAAACTTGTTGAAACTTAACTTAATTCATCTTATTACACGATGACATACTATATTAAATGCAGCTTATTTTATGATCCTCCAATGTTTAATTCCCTCGTAAAATATTTTATATGTTACAACGACCAATATGCGCCTGAGTCGATTGTTTTGCTCACGAGTGGTGTACACAGAACTGGTCGCCATTGTAAATACACAGTACCCACTAACTTTTACACCTACACAGAGATGTAGTGAACAGAAGACCCGGAACACAGACACACACACATTAAATCAGTTGTACGGAGCCTGGACATTCTATTTGTTTCCAACGACCAACATTAAAACAAATTAATGTGTAGTAAAATAACATTAAGAAGACTCTGTGGGCAGAGCCGCGGTTCACAACTGTGTGGGATATCGTAAAATAGAACACCGCTCATATTAAACTGCATGTTAGAACTGTTAGGAACTATTTAATATCAACAGCACAGTCGTATTTGTAGAAAACGAGGTAATTTCTCTTTAAGACTTTAAATTATTGTACATTATAGAAATAAACGGACCCGGCATGCGGCAGTGTGTTTATTTTCTATCTTTCAGTAGCACACAATGTTTTTTAGGTTACAAAATAATGAAATTGTCAGCTGAATGCTATCTTCTAAGATACAGGCCTAGTTCAGAAGATAGAGTCTATATAAGCAAACCTCTTTTTACCACCACAAATGTTGCTGGATTATTTTTGTTTATTTTATATTGACATTAGTATTAAGTGCGTTTAATATGTACCTAACCGTTGTTGCTATGCAGTTGAGAAATAAACTCCTTTTTTATCTAAATGTGATCTGAGTTTAAAGGTGTTCTAATTTAGCAGTTACATATGAATGTAAACTATCTACAGCCTTAGATATCTCCGAATATATTGGTCATATTGACGCCTACTCCTCTTATCTTTTAGTAGAGTTTAATACGTACAAAATATTCTAACGTTATAACAACGGCTAAGATTTGATACAGAATATTTGATACAGGTCATTTGCGGTTACCATTTCTAACATAAAGCGGATCTATAGATAGAAATAGCCCAGCAGTTACCACAATAGATGCAATCAGGGTTAGTACGCGCAATTCTCTCCGCAAACCGTTTGTGAGCATTGGCCGTCAGACGGTAGATCTTAGCGTTTGCTAAACACTATCGATTAGCACTAGCCACTAACACAAGGCACATTTAACGTTATGAAATGTACCGGTACTCTGTGGGCAGTGGGAGTCGGTCGCGGTATTCCCGGGACAATATTTACCCAGGCCGAGGCTTTCTCACGACCGCGGGCGGCGCGGGACACAGCGATCAGTAAGAGTCAATAGTCCAAAATATTGTTTATGTAACAATTTCGAGTGTGTGATAATGAGTGGTAGACGCTATGTATCGGTTTTGAGTTTATTTTCTTTTGAGGTTGGAAGCCAGAAATGTTATGTCAATAATACGAGATAGCTTTGATAAGACTCAAAAATATTTCAACTTGATGCAATACTTTATCTTTACATTCTGTGAACAACTTTAACCATGAGTGCCATACTTGAATATCTCTTTATTACTAAAAATCAAATACAATGGTCGATTTATAATTTAATAAAATAGTGATATTTAATGGCGGCAACAGATTTTTAGTAATCGTGAAAAACGGCAAAGTTCCTCATGGAAACTAAAGATACTCGATACTTCATTCTATAATGCTGAATATAGTTGCAATATTTACAATCATCATAACAATATTCATTAAACTGCCCATACCACAGGCAATAACAATAAAACATATATAAACTTGTCTCCAGCCTAATCTAAATTCGCAATACAACTAATTTTACTTCGTGTACAACTCGAATGCGGTGACGAAAATACCTCCCTGTTCTAACGTCATCCCTCCGAGATATAAATAGAGAGGTGCGCGAGAGCACTCGCGATTCAGGCCGGCGCATACGCATACGACTTGCATATACACGTGCAACGTGCAAGAAACCAAACCATCTGCTTACTTAACAGATTTATATTTATGTTTATTTGAAACGAGTATTAAAATATCATGTTTTAGGCAATGTTTTGATCTATTTCAATCACGGAATTCACTTTAATCCTGCATCTTAAATGTTGTGTTTGGTAACATCTGCGGATTCTGCGGTGCTGTCAATAAATAAACTGTATGAATAATATGCATTGCACATAAACCAAGGAATAATCATCTTTATGAAATATCGTCATATATTATTTTCGTCGCGTTTCAATGATTCATAGATCATATTAAGAGAAGTGCAAGACCTTATTTGTGAGACTGTACCAAATTAAGCGCCAAAAAAGGTCGGTCAAGAGCACAGGCCACAGCCTAGTGATATAAGAAGTATAGAAATAGTCGGCCTTGTACTGGCAACATTGTCACTAGCAGGAAGAGGCAATTGAGCGAATGAGCCGGCGAGCGCGGATCTGAAACGTTCAATGGTCAATGGTCTGATCACGTGTGAACTAGGCCAGTGGGTGAGTCAATGACCCCGCTAGATCACGGAGAATGTCATAAGTATATCGATCGCGGTTTTGTAAACATGATGGGGATATTTTCGAGATGTGGGGTTCGAAGTTACCACCTCTACTAAGACGAGTTCAATTATCTTGTCCTATTGTACAATGTTCTTCATCTTTCTTGAGCCGAAAGACGTCCACTGCTGGACATAGGCCTCCCAAGAGGGAGATTTGCCATAGTTCGCCACGCTTGGCAAGCGGATTGGCAGCATGGTAGTAAAATTCTTAGAGAGCGCTGCTGCCCATTCTCACAACTGTACAATGTACTTGAACTTATTAATTCAAAAGTTCAACGAATTTCCTTCAATCGTTTAAATTCTGTTGACATATAAATATAAACATGTTACGGTTACGAATCATATTGTGTTCAACATACAGCCTGACTCTGACTTGCAAAAGCGTAATCTTAAGGCCTTCTGACTTCTTGATAGCGCCATATTATTTAATGTGACGACACATACCCTACTACCAGCAGACGATCAAAACGCTTCCAACGATACCTGATTTGTCAAATTATGATATGTATTTTAGAAGCCATGAGGCCGGGCATGGGTGCTTCGGTGGGTTCCTGTTCAGGATAAAGCGGGAGGATACGTCCGGGTGTTTCCATTGTGAGGATCGTCTAGAGGACACGGTGGAGCATACGGTGAAAGTTTGCCCTGCCTGGGCGGAGCACCGCTGTGTCCTTGTGGAGGCGATCGGCGGCGGCGACCTCTCGCGTCCGGCCCTGGTGCGAGCCATGGTACGGAGCGAGAGGGAATGGGAAGCCGTCACCTCCTTCTGCGAAGCAGTAATGCTCGCGAAGGAGGAGGCGGGGCGCGTGAGGGAGTGGCAGTCTCTGCGCCCTCACGTACCTAGCCGCCGCAGGAGGAGACGCCCCGGGCGTCGGGAGTCCATAGCGGACTCCCGGCCACCGTAGGCGCGAGCTTGCGGGTGGCGAGCAATGGGTAGCTCGCCGCCCGGTAAGGACCAGTCTCGGGTCGACGGCGCGTAGTGTTCCACGCGCGCCTCAAAGAGGTGTCAGCAAAACTGAAGGGGTCTGATAGGACCGATGCCTGCCGGGGTCGCGTGATTGTTCGAAAGAGTTACCGTGGCCCTGGCATATGGGCAACTGAAGGAACACGGGTGGGTTTTAGTCAGTAAAAGTCTGACATGCCCTCTCGCTCCGCCCAGAGGGGAGAAGTCATTTGAAGATTTCCCATCCAAAAAAAAAAAAAAAAGCCATGAGGGAACAGATAAACATACATTCTTAACTATTTATATATGTACATACTGGTCAAAATCATAACTCTCCTTTTTTCTTCGCCGTGTCGGGTAAAAACAATTTTTGGCTCTAATGTGAAATTAAATTTTTCGAAATAATTACAAAATCGCTTCCCAGTGCCTTAGCCTTACGATAATGGAATGTGCTACCTAATAAATTCATAGAGTGAGCAACTATGTACTTCATATCTGCGCAACTTATAAAAGTATAATGAAGGAAACAGATGAATGAAATTCCTCAGTAATCGACTAGACTAGAAACCTAGTGGTAGGTATTAAGTACTATTCATATTAATATTACCAGACGTAAAGAACAGCACCAACCCATCTCTTCCCGTGGGTGTCGTAGAAGGTGACTACGGGACTAACTAGAATTCTCTAGTTAGTCCCGTAGTCGCCTGACCGCCTGACTGCCTGGTCTCTAGGCATCTTACCACCATACTGAAATCGACAAACAACCTGCCAAGCGTGGCGATTATAGCAAACCCACACTTTGGTGAGGCTTATGTCCAGCAGTGGACGTCTTTTCGCTGAAATGATGATGCTGGTGATGAATATTACTGTCATGAAATAACTAAGAGCTAATTTAAACTATATGTGTAGCTATTTGTGTTGTGAGATATCAAATTACTCTCGAAGACATACCGTTACAGCTTCTGAAAGGTCTTCATACCTTTTTTTTTTTTTTTTTTTTTTTTTTTCAGGATGGGAAATCATCAAATGACTTTTCCCGCTCTGGGCGGAGCGGGAGGGCGTGTCAGACTTTTACTGACTAAAACCCACCCGTGTTCCATCAGTTGCCCATGTGCCAGGGTCACGGTATCTCTTTCGAACAATCACGCGACCCTGGCAGGCATCGGTCCTAGTAGACCCCTACACTGCTGCTGACATCTCTTTGAGGCGCGCGTGGAACACTGCGCGCCGTCGACCCGAGCTTGGTCCTTACCGGGCGGCGAGCTACCCATTGCTCGCCACCCGCAAGCTCGCGCCTACGGTGGCCGGGAGTCCGCAATCGACTCCCGACGCCCGGGGCGTCTCCTCCTGCAGGTCTTCATACCTTACATGCTTATTAATCTTCATAAAAACGAGCGGCCCGCAAGATCATCCAGCATCATTTATCATCTCAATATGATGACATTTCCTGAGCCAATTAGCGAATGCTTTGTGCACGGTATCGAGATAATACGGCAAGGTGCCTTATACGGCGCATCCTTATTGGGCGAAATTTAAACTGATTGGTGGGGAAGGAGACTGGACAATACACTAAGCACCACAGAACATAAGTAAGGAGTAAGCACAGTATTAACCCTTATGCGCTCGCCACTAATTGGGCCCTAACTTGGATATGTCGGTATTTCGGCGAAAACTCTTAATTAATTATGCCTAAAGTGTAAGGGGATTGTTGGATTGTTTCTTTAGAGCCGATGTGTGTGTTATGGGAGGCGCTAGGCGGGGCTTACTTGATTACAAGTCACAGAGAGAACTTTTTCTTCAAAAATGATCATCAAAATGAACCTGAAGGCCAATAGTCTCGTAAATGAAAACGTCCAGAATATAGTCGCTATCTCATTTCGGTGACAATCAAATGTCAAAATTGTATGGAAACTGGAGGTATTTTTGACAGATTGAGATCATACTGTGAACGTTCTATAAATCACGAGAATTTCCCCTCAGATACTGATGGGAGTAGATCCTATCATTATTGTGTTCTTTGTTATTTTGGTGTGCCTTGGTTACTGTTGAATTAGTGGTCATTATTTAGTCCTGAGGATAAAATTGCGTCATTATAATAATGTCGCCCGCGTATTAAACATATGAACCTTCCTCTTGAGTCATTCTGTCTATTGATGAAAACCTCATTAAAATCCGTAGCGCAGTTTAAAAGATTTAAGCGTACAGACGCAGATATCGACTTTGTTTTATCCTTGTAAAGAAGAAGATGACCAAAGTGTTTAGTATCCTTTCAATGAATTATGAGTAACATTAAACATAGGCATAGAAAACATTGTTCACAAAACTACGGAATTCCTACATCATTTTAAAGAATAGCTCTAAGGCTCCCATCCATCACCGGCAAGTTCAAGGCAAATGTCGGTTACCAAATCTCAGACAGGGCTTGTTCGTCACGATACTACTTACCATGACAATAGCAGGTACATTTTACAAGAAGGTAACATCGCCGACCCTCCTCTATAATCTATGGAAATGACCGCAAACAAAAACACACGACAAAGGTGTCTACTCGAAATTAAATAGATGGGTTGTGTATCGTGTTCTTCATTGTTTAGCTATTGTTCCCTCGGTTCATAATCGTAAATATCATCCCTTGACCCTCTGCTGTTGAACCGATACGTTTTACGGCTGAAGCTATTAAAATGTTACGACGTCCAAATGTGGCCGGATACACACAAAGTTGGCTTTTGTGTGTTGGCATTCCGAAAAAGGAAAATAACATAAAAATAAGAAAGCGAAAATTCGTTATCGCGTGTTTCGTTAAAAGTATCGCTGGTGTAAAATTTCGAAGAAACCAGTTACTTAATCGGAAAGCTAATAATCATATCGTTGTATTTTTATCGTGATGTATCTGCATTACGAGGTATGTGCGGGGTGGCGCGCGCTAAGTGCCCGGCTTCGCTTTGTCGCGATAACGCGGTGCGCTTTATTAGCTTGCGCGTACGCCACAACTAAATCCGAACTCACCTTTAATTTTAACCGGCAACTGCCACTTTGTTTACGGTCTAACTAACCACAAGATTTTGTTAATTAACTACGGTATTGTTTACTGACCCAAACCACGGTTTCAATTCTCTGTTGTTCATGTTCGTTCCCTATTTCCTAACCAGCACCCCTAGCCAAGTTGATAATCTGCAGTCGTTAACGGTAGTCGCTCAGCGTTAAGTCACGTGGTTAGAACAAACGAACAGAAAATTCGTAGTCAAATTCACATCGTTCAAAATGATAGAATGATTTTTTATCGTTTCTACAATGTTCAACGCTAAATCCTTTGTTATAAGGCTAAATGTAATCTAATATAACGCTAAATCGTTTTTCTAAAGATATTGTAGAACGAGCGGCCGACTCAGGCGTTTCAACATGGCTACCAACTTATCGTTTTCTACAATTGCTGACACTGAGGCGTTACCGATTGTAGAACGGTAAAAGTTTGTGACTTGGCTAGGGGGGCTGATGTCTTTATCTCCCTACGTTGGTTACGAAACGCGTTCGCCCACGTCCGAATTTCGAATCGACTTCGCTATCGAAAAATAGAAAGTCATAAATTACCGAAGGGCCGCTTTCCCACTTATATCTAGGTTAATGCTGTCGGGGAACTACGGAACTGAACGATACTGGAAGGAACTCGCGATGACTTGGTGCTATTTTTGTTACGAACACAGAAAGATAAATCATTTGTTCCGGTTCGTGTTCAGCTAAAGAATGTCTTTGTTGTAAAAGTTCGAACCATGAATGAAAACTATGTTCACTTATTGTACTAGAACCAAATACTAAAATAGGAGAACGAATAATAGAAGCCTCCTGTATTGAATCCACACCTGTTAGTACAAAGGAATCTGAATCCTCATTGCTTCCAAATCTTCGCACACACTGCTACATAGTCGTATCCAGTGAAACGAAATCAAAGGGTATCAATAAATAGTGAATGGATTGAGTGTCTGCTGGGCATGTAAACAAAGCAGATGCCAGCGTGGCCCACATGAGCAGACGATCATCTCTGACGTAACCACGAAACGCGGTGTTGCAACCTACGCGGACGGTCAGTTTGCATGCTTGTTTATATCTTACTAAACACATACCTAGTTGCTATGATGTTGTAGACTTCTGTTTTTTGCACGGGAACCTATTAGGACTGAAGAACCTATTCCGTCTGCAGCACAGTGGAACGAATGTATGGGAGCGGTTGGACGTAGACATGTCCGAAAAATAAGAGTAAAATTATGACAAACTAATGATGCCATCTTATTCGATTACTTAATGCCTTCATAAATTGTGGTGATGAATTTCTTCATAACTCCCATATTTCGGGAGTAATTTGAGAAAATGTGAAATTTTACTATGAAAATGAGTGTATCGAGCTCTCTCCCTCCTGATTCCGGGCTTGTTTCAAGTAGCGGTCTCTAATATCGTAATGCTATTACTAAGAGCTATATTTAATACTAAGACACATAGTGCGCCAAATGTGCACTTTCTGGGATAAAAGGAAATGAAAATTTAAAAAAAAAAACGTTTTTTCCCCATTTGTATTTACTTTAAACCGCAGACAGACTTATTAAGAGGTCTATAAATATATTATATATATACAGAAATATATATTAACAAAAATATTCACAAGAACTGATGAGAGTATGACTTTTAAGTAAGTTGATAATAAATTACCTAGTTTCATTAAAAGTACAATAAATAATTAAGATGTAAGCTCTAATTTACTAAGTTACACATTTTAAAACAATAACATCATTTAATTATCTTCGTCATCATCATCATCATCAATTAATTCAAATTCAGAATCGATGTCCGCTAAATCATTTATGTTAACAAATTCGATATCACTTTTCTCAGAATCCGTAAGCTCATAAAATTCCTTAAAAGAAGATTTTTTTACAAACTTATTTCCTTTTGGACGGATACTTGTAACAAGTGGATCAGAAGACAGTAAAAGATTGTGCATAATATCTTCATTGCATGAGATACTGCTATGCTTTCGAGAATGCCCCTCTCTATATTTTCTAAAATCTTTATTTCTAGCCTCAGATGCCTCTTCGGATAGAAAACCAATGGGCACAATTGACATGTTCTGAACTATGTCTGGCCCATGCATTAAAATTTTATGAAGTGAAGAAGGCATATAATACCATGGGTATAACTCCACGTAAAGCTTAGCAGTATCAAAGCAGAACTCTCGGAATTTAGTTACGTTGATCTTCTCTCCTGATGAAATACACTGCAAGATCACACAGATTTTTCTTAAAAGCATAGCATCTATTCCGGTCAGTTCAGCAGATTTAGTGTAGTTTTCAAAAAATCTCCTTGCCGAGTTGCCATTGTTGGTGGATCCACTGCCTTGTTTCACAACATCGAGAAGTAAGCCCGTTTCTCTTCTTACAGCCTCTTGAACTCTTTTCTTCCTGTCATCAACTTGCCTTTTTGCTATATCACCCCTTACTTGCCATGATTTTATGTCTAATTTGTAGGAAATGTGTAATAAGCATTCCATTGAGCGAATCCAAGCGTGAAGGGTGCTTAAGCTATATTTATACATGTCCTCGTTTGCGTGTTTATCTTTGATTAACTCTAAATTATTCATTTCTTTAGGACAAGCCTTGCATATGTCACACACTGAAGCTGCTGTATTGGATATAATGGAATGAATTTTACCATCAATCATTGTCAACAGCAGTTGGTGTTTGACACTAATTCCATCAGTGATGGTGGATGGAGTTAAGGCTTCAATCTCTGCTTCGATTTCAGCCATCTCTCTCTGCACATTTTCTTTGGTTTCCTTTATAAACTTAAACAATATTGGTCGGCAAAATGAAGTGGAAGATGGTCGCTCGTTTTCCCAAATTGTTACACCTTTTGAGACGAGCCGCAGTGGTACAAGACTAATCATAAAATTACTAGCAAGATCGATTTGCTCATCTTCACTCGTCCTTTGATGATAAATGCTTTGGCTAGATGATCCGTCAAAACCCCATTTGCTGGTCAATACGAGCTGTTGATTGGGATCAACAGGGGTTTCTAACGACCTAATAAGTCTTCTTGAGGTTAAATCCATCAAGGCTTGTAATTTGATTTTTGCAGAGCTCTCTGTAACTGTGAGATCTTCTTTGGCCGGATAGCACTTAATTTTTTCTTTAACCAACATGTAGTAACTCGGGTATTGAAGAGCTCCTTCTTGAGTGTTGAAATCCCGAAGAGTGTTATAGCGCCATTTCGATAAGTTCATCGATACATAAAGAGCCAATGCCTTCAAAGGGGATATTTCCCGTACCTGAATTGATTTACCTTCAATGAAGGCTTTGATTTTTGAGGCCTCTTCTGGATTCTCCGTCAAGTATTTCATAACATAAGCTGTATCGCTTTGTCCTGCCTTTTGAAGCGCCCTTTCGGCCGAAAACATAATTTCAGCGCTGCTACTGCTGCATGAAAGACTATCTTCAGTGCGTCTTCTTTTTTGCCGGTTACTAAGGTCCTCAAAAGATTTACGAGGACTAGGATGTGTACAAGTTGAAGCATCAGATTTAGCAGGAGAAATTATGGGCTCGATGACGTCACTTATATTTTCTGTAGAAGGTTCCATATTTTCATTCTGTAATTCCGGCCATTGAATTGCAGCCTGTAGCCAAATCTAATGTTTCTTCCGAAACTTATATGTGCTTCTTCCAGACTGTGTCCATTTTGCATAAATGCGGTAGCAAAATCGACGACACCAGTCTTTTAAACTTGTTTCAGCACTTTCACATAACTGAACACAACTGTTATCTTTTAAAACACTGAACAAATAGTTAAAGTCGCGTAAATCTTTATGTGCGCGTGCGCATAAAGCAACGTGAATATCAAGATTTGTATTAAAATTTGGAAAATACATTGCGAGATTAGCTTGGATACAACGAGGTGTAAATCAACACTGATTTTAAAGTTACTAATAGTGACCTATTTATATAAAATCCAGGTATCCCAGGTATCCTTTGTTAAATATTGCAAGGTAATTAGTTATTGTGATAATTAGTAAATGATGCATGCTAAATTAGTGTATTAAGAGCCATTTAGTAATTAAATAATAGCAATGTTCTTATCAGTAATCATTAGTGCATCAGTTTTATATGTAAACCTTAAGTCCCTAATTATATATCCTAATTAGCTTATATCTTCTCTAATTGGCTGCTCAGAAATGTTATTGTAATAAGGTAAACCTTTAGAAAAACGGTTTTAATCAACAAAATAAACAAAAAATAAAAAAATTGTGTTATAAAATAAACATCACTCTTTATCCCAGAAAGTGCACATTTGGCGCACTATGTGTCTTAGTATTAAATATAGCTCTTAGTATTAGCATTATGATATTAGAGACCGCTACTTGAAACAAGCCCGGAATCAGGAGGGAGAGAGCTCGATACACTCATTTTCATAGTAAAATTTCACATTTTCTCAAATTACTCCCGAAATATGGGAGTTATGAAGAAATTCATCACCACAAGTTATGAAGGCATTAAGTAATCGAATAAGATGGCATCATTAGTTTGGCATAATTTTACTCTTTTTTTTCGGACATGTCTACGTCCAACCGCTCCCATACATTCGTTCCACTGTGTGCAGAGGACAAAAAAGTAGAGGCACCTTTATGCATTCTCAAACATTTCAACTTTTCTATAAACAGGAGAAGCTCTAACTAGTTAATTGTGCCGAGCTTAGCATAATCTTTCTAGAAGTCTAGAAGTCCGGGGCAAGGCGATGTGTCTCAAGGGGAGTTGGACAGGACCTCTAGTTAGACGAGGAGATGGCCGATGGAGTAAAACTGTGACTGAATGGTGGTAAAGGTCAGGTCAATAAAACCAGAACCGTCCAAAAGGGAGTTGGGTTGATGATATCGCCAAACTCGCGGGGAACCCTTAGATGAGTGATGGACGGAACCGGGAAGTTTGGCAAAAAAAGGAGAGGTCCAGCAGTGCTATTTCAGGCTGAAAAGATGATCATTAACTTTCTTGTACTTTTCTAACCAGTAATAAAGATAGTTCCCTGTAGTAACGAAACTGTTATGCAAGCTAAGGCACCGGTTAGAACAAACGATGTAATAAACTGTCGATAAAAATATAATCCCCTTCCTTTTTCCGGATTAATGGCCTCATGGACGCCAATGCAGCATTCATACAGGTTTTAACATGCCAGTACACTTCAGACAAGCAGTTGACAACCTGTCCAACACCAAAGAACATGTTTATAACGGAAATATTATTTATATCTGATGCACTTCAAATGAGGGTACAGCCTTATTCCGACATCCTACACAGATTCTGATAAGTGCCTCACTTAATTTATAACAATTAATTTGGACATAAAGATTACTAATGAACGCTGAACGGTCCCGATTTCTTAATTACTAACTTTAAGTCGTAACTCGTTGCCACTGATTCCTGCGGTCAATTATTTTTAGTTAAATGACATCGGAATTAGAACGAATCGTTCTGAGGAAACTTCATAAATATTTCTTCATAATTAATGACGTTCTGAGTTATTTATAGTTACAGTTACAGAACCTACTCAAAATTAGTCACTTGAATTTGGTCAAGAAACTAAACAAATAGGTATGAGTCACTCGCACTTTATTTTGTATGGACAATGGTGGCCAGTACAGTATAGTATAGGTTTCCGTTAATTGTTTCCATAATCAAAATTCAATATTCAAATGAGATGTCACAAAATAACACAGAGCTTTTAATAGATGAGTCCATATATTATATTAGAACTTATCAATGATAATGCACAGAGTATTTGCATACAATCGCGACACTTATGGAGTTGTGCCCAGAATTAAACATGGGCATGTCAATATAAAGAAGAAGTGTATACAAAAATTATTGTGACTAATTCAGACTATTAGAATAACAAATTCGTAGGTAGAGCCTAGAAGGTTAAATTGTTTTGTCAGAAATATCAAATCTTTTAAGGACAAAAGTTACATAGACACCTTCAGAAAATG
This sequence comes from Aporophyla lueneburgensis, assembly GCA_932294355.1. NCBI lineage: Eukaryota > Metazoa > Arthropoda > Insecta > Lepidoptera > Noctuidae > Aporophyla > Aporophyla lueneburgensis. Next base: position 12,160,009 of record OW028744.1, read on the forward strand.
TGTGCACAACTGTAAATAACTTTCAGGAGGAATGTTGAAAATGATAAAGATTGAATTGATTAAAGATGAGGAACCGTGGTGATGATTTCCAAAAGCTATCTAATGAAATAGAAGTGAGGCTTACTATTCGAATTTCACGAATTTACTCTTCCAATCGACCCTTTTATATAATACTTGTTATTTTTTATAAGCGACTCGCACGAAGTTTATTTATTTGTGGGTGAATAGACAACTTCAGAAAAACGTGTTAGGAAATTGGCATGTTTATTGTTTAACTTCGTGCAACTTTAATTGAAAACTCATTAAAATTCCTGTTCAAAATAATATATTATTTAAAGACTCGATTCGCCCGATTCATGCGAATAAATTTCTGCGAAACGACTAACCATAAGCGGAAGCAGGATAAATAGATCACGGTAGTAGGTACAGCCAGCATCAATAATATCTGTTAAAAATCTTAACAACGTAGGTACAGTCTGCACCAATAATATCTAAGCTGCAATAAAAAATAAATATTAACTCAATGACACAAGGAATGTTTCAGAACGTAGACAGTTATGACAACTGACATTCTCACAAGAACTTTATCTAATTGAGATAAAGTTTAATTTTCTAAGTTGTTGAGATAATTTTGAACACTCTGTCCTTCTTGATATTTTTGACGCTGACTCTACCGATGGTAACAATGTTAGCGTTGAACTTCATTCACAAAGACCGAGTCCTTTTGATTCCGACCTTTGATACAAATGCCACGCTGATATTAAGGGAACTCACCCACTATGAATTCAAATGTCGCCTCTGTCGGAAACACCATTCAAAATGGTAGGCATGTAAAATAAGGAAAAAACTGATTTAATATGTGTATGAAAAAAAAATAACCGACTTCCTTAAAAAAAAACACTACAAAGTCAAAAATAACTTTAATTTCGAAAGTCGGTGTCTTAGGCTCTGTATTTAAGGTTTTTGCCACCGATTTCCGAAATTGAAGTTATTTTTGACTTTGTAGTGTTTTTTTTAAGGAAGTCGGTTATTTTTTTTTTTTTGTACAAAGTTTTTATTTTTTGACTTTTTAGTTGTGGTAGATACTCCGCACTAATCTAATCACGTTATTCGTTAACGTTCATTTGTCGCGCAAATACGTAATGAAAATTTAAGACTTATATGGTTTTCACATGGACCCCATTGTCCGAATGGAACCAAATTAAAATGAGACCATTCGGAAAGCACCAGCTTTCAAATAAAAAAAGAATAATCAAAATCGGTTCACCCAGTCAAAAGTTATGAGGTAACAAACTTTTTTTTTTTTTTTTAAATACAGTCGAATTAATAACCTCCTCCTTTTTTGAAGTCGGTTAAAAAACATTAAATGCAATCAAATAACTATAGAAATTGAATTGGTTAATCACAATATTATTATTTCATATTTATTAGACAGGGTTATTTTTGATCAGATTAATTATGTTTTCATGATTCACAATGAATCATGAAAACATTGAAACGTGTAAAATTATTTAGCATGACGCATTCATTGACCTAAAATCATCATTTACCTACTAATTCTTGGTAATGTTTTGCTATACACTGAATAATATGTAAGAATAGGTTTCTATCGATTGCATTACCTGTTTGAATAAATAAAATATATCTGATATCTGTTCGTTAGGAAGGGCTTGTGGCTAAGTAATAACAGCCGCATGGGTTCATCGTCCAGGTTAAGCTACGCTTGCTGCGGTTGGTCCGTGGATGGATGACCATCTTTACATACCAAGACCCTTCCGTGCCTCGGAAAGCACGTTACGCCGTTGGTCCCGGCTGTCTTTCGTAGATCTTAGACAGTCGTTACGGGTTGTCAGAAGCCTGAAAGTCTGACAACCAGTCTTACCAAGGAGCATCGTATTACCCAGTGGGTTATGGAGTTAGATAGGCAGCCGCTTCATATAACTGGTACTCGGCTGCATTCGGTTAGACTGCAAGCTGACCCCAACATAGTTGAGAAAAGGCTAGGCAGATGATGATGATGTCTGATATCTGTTCATAAGGTGGAGCACTCAATGGACTGCATAGTGATAATGTATTGCACATTCCATGTTCAAATAAATCTTGCGCGGACGCACCTGTTCCTGCTCAGATTTCATCTACAGTTTCAACTTCAACATGGACGCAATTTTCATAAGCAAAGCACATCACGCTGCGTGCGAGATTCAACAGCAGAGCGATGATTTCATAAAGTGCCAATTTGGCTTCGAAGTATAACGGAACTAAATTAGCTATAAACCGTAACTACAGTACTTATAACATTTTTTATTGGACTTGTTGAATCAAAAGATGAGTTGAGAAAAACTAGTATAAAAAATACGACGGCTTTAAGAAATGTTACAATGGTAGTCACTTAACAAAAGATAAATGACGATATAAAAATGAAATCTTATCGAAATTAAAGAAGCAAACGACATAATCACGTCGACACATCGCGCCGGGCCTCCAAATGAAATGGATTCGACATTTGAATTGTAAAACTGTAAGATCGTCGGTAGTGGGACGCGGCGACCTCCGACCTGCGCCGCGCCGCGCAGCGCCAACCATGCCGGATTACGATGTACAGGCATCTGGTTTACAGATGTTAATCGCGGACTACTACTCTTTATGGTCGTATTAATACCACTGTTAACTCTTTGTTTTGTAGTCATATAAATAGCCTATTATGGCTACTATTAGCCCCAGTCATAACACGAGTTATGAAGAAAAACCGTGTCAGTTCCGTGTTAAAAATTTTACTCGACCGTCCGCTGTCCGATCCAATTTCCCGTCCCTACGAAACGTTGTAACGTTTTATGCGTTGTTTATATAGGTCGGAATGCATATCGAGGTCGGGATGTTTAAAAAATCTTTCAATTGTGGGGCAATTAATCACTTATGCAGCGGGTGTTGAGGATCTGTTGACTCACAGTTAAATGAAAAGGAGCATTACAAATAAAGTTAAGTGCTGCGTCGGGTCTCGTTTCTTTAATAATGAATCACGATGTGAGAAAAGAGGCAATTACTCTCATTATTGCCTCACATGAGTCATGGCAGGGGAAGCGGTATATCACATGCGCCGCCGAGGGTGGCGGGCCACTGCGTTAAACGTCATACATTACGACTGAGCATTTCAGGGAAGTCAAACATACTGCGATATGTGCACAAAATGTCTTCTAAAATTACAACAGCTGCAGTACTTTGGGAACAGAAACTTTAGATGCTTTCGTCCGTATCATTCATAGAATAAATACATAATGTTTTTTATCCTCGAAAGTTTGGGCAAATGTGTATCTTCTATAGTACCTACCTACACTCACATTCCACCATTTATGTTTAAACCTGTATCTAATAGAGTGCGACCCTATTGCCATCAACGAGGCATTAATCCAGACTACGGGCTGCTACTGAAAAATTTCAGATAGAAAACCCAATACCACTTAACCCAACCAGGAGAATCGAACCCAGCTCTTGTAAGTTGCGACTAATAGACCAACAACAAACAATACCTTAAAAACTAATAAAAAAACATAAGATTACCTAAAATACGTGAAAGCTCATAGATGTGATCGATTGATCAACACCTCTTAGATAAGATTTCAGATGAATGCCTATTTAATAGATAAGCTTCGCATCACCAAATGCATACTTTTACCAGTTTTATCAGATAAGCGAATGAGCTTGAAACCGGGTCCATGAGATTGATTACTAATTAATTTCTTAGCAAAACTTGTTCGTGTTGTTAATTCATTAAAGGCGCTTAGGTACGCGGATTAACCGTTAGATAAATAATAATTACTAGCTTTTGCCAGCGGCTTCGCCCGCGTGGAGGTCGGAAATTATCCCGCAGGAACGTACTACCGGGATAAAAAGTAGCCTATGTCCTTTCTCAGGCTCTGAACTATCTGTGTACCAAATTTCATTTAAATCGGTTCAGTAGTTTTAGCAGGAAAGCGAGACAGACAGACAGACAGACAGACCGACAGACAGAGTTACTTTCGCATTTATAATATTAGTGTGGATAGTCTCAATAAGAGACGGTAGATAATATTTTCCCCCAGTGGTCTACGTGCAAATATACATGAAGCATTTGAATTCCACGACGAGCAAAACATTTGTGACAAAATAAATCAATGACAAAGAAACAAAATAGGGCGATGAACAACGGTTTCAGATGGTAATTTACACTAAGCTTGTGTTTAGTTACTACAAATAAAAGTTACGTACCTTTCAATCATTTTATATACAACTTTAGCTCCCCAATTTCGTTCTAATAAAATATTGTGACAAAAACAAAAACCGCTAACATCTTACATACGTAAGTAAGCGTGTGAACTTATTAGGTCAAGATATTCTTAGCAGACACTCGGCAATATTTAAAGCAACTATAATACATTGCTTGCTCCTTTTACATTAAAATTATGAACTCCAAAGAAAGGTAGCAATGGACCGCAAACAAAGGCAAAGATTGAACCGTGACTTGGTGGAGGTGCTGTTGTTTCGTGTACCACGTTAGAAGTCCAGATTAGAGAGTACAAATCCACATACATACGGAACGGATATGAATAGCGTACGACGAACAAACAGACGGTTCTAATCACAACAGCACACAATGCTATTGTTTATTTCATCCCGTGAACACGGAAACTGTATCTTGATACTCAAGTGGGTGGTCGATAACCATCGTGATAGAATGCGTAGTTGTGGTATTAAATATATTAATAAACAGCTTTGTTAACTGTAACTTTGGGACAAAGAAAAATTTTTTCAACGTCGTCAAATTCTTTGCAAGTCTCATTCAGACTTCTTTGTCGGCGATTATGGATTAAATTAGATGGTTTATGAACTGATCTGAATGTATAAATTCGAATAACTACATATCGGGAAAAGACACTGGTTTCCTGTAACACAGGTGTTTTTACCTACCTCAGGACTTCACTTTGTTTACATTTTTATGTCAACAAATAATTTATATATTTATTTTATTGATTAATTTTTAACACTATACATATTTAATATTTTGTTGGAATCTCCATGATGTTTCAAGAAATCAATTAATGATTTTATAATATTCTGCGCCAAACCAAAACCAAATAAAAATATTGTAAATGTATCGAAACCTCGAGAACAACAGGCAAGCAAAGCATTATAAGTTCGTAGATACCTATTCATAGAACATACATCTACATTCATCAGCTTTCAATACTACACTTGACCGGAAGCACTCGAGGTCTGGTAGCCGATATCGATACCAGCCCCACTTCAGATTACTCCGACACCTCAAATAGATTCCATCAGCCCACGTTATTTGATCTTACCACTTGAAACGAAAAACATAAAGGATCTTAAGAAGTCTGATGGAGCAAGGATGAAGGATAGCCAGATGACCCTACTTACTAAGCTTCTATAAATATTTATAATTATAGGACGCGATAAAGTATATCTCTTAAATTCTCTTTACAAAGATTAGTGTGCGGATGGTAAATTCAATATTGAATGAGTACATGTAAACGCACTGCTTATTGCGTTGTGTTCTCATTGATACTGAAAATAATGTGTCGTATAAGCAAAAAGAAGAAAGAGAATCGTCAGCTTAAGCCTTTCTGGACAATCTTGGTATCGGCTTAGAGTCTAACTTCACTGCGATGAAAGTACTTCTAAAGATTTTCAAAGGATCTTCGGTAGAGCCTGTTAAGAAGAAAAATGAATGGAACAACTTACAATTCTTAAAAGCAATGTGTTCTAAGTTACAGCAGTCTGTAAATCTTTATTACTGAACACAAGCCTCTTAATAGACTTCGAATCGAACCGGCCATTCTAAGAAAAGCAGTAACACAATCCAAAGAAGCGAATGATATGATGCTGGTTGTACAGACCACTAGCAAATTAATCCTCTAATCCTGAAAGCAATGGATGACGTGTAACGCAACACGTTCGCAACATGGTGCCTTGCACTCGGTGGCGGTTGGTCGTGTAAAATAACAAGAAGTCGTAAACTGAACCGGGACGTTTATGGGCCTGTTCTCACAGTGATCCGGTATCGAGACAGTTTTGCACAGAATTTCAATAAGATACAACCATATTCTTAAATCCAATTTAAAGTAATGTCGATCTGTGAATCGAAGAGTCCAGTAACGACAGCGTTTACTTCTTTATCATAATCGTTAAGTTTAAATACTATATAGTCGGTTTCATCAAATTGGTTTCCAGAAACTGTATCGAAGTTTAAAATGTATGGCAACTCTGCGAAGTTATGCCACCCGATTGTTTAGATTGGTAATTACGGCATATAAAGTCAAATCTTGAATCTAACTCCAGATATTAAAATACCTGACTAAATATAGCTCCTACATGAAGCATATACACGCAAAATCTAAAAATAACTTGATTTCATACCGGTCCCAGGTAACATAAATATGTAGAGTACCTATGTCTAGTAAGCAGAACTAATAGCAGATAGCAATAACATGATTCAAGGCTCTGCGGGCATCTCGTCTACATACATAAATTATGTTGTGCATGTATCTAATATCTCATTACGTAGCGATAGACTCCTTAGAAATGTGGCGCCAACAACTAATGATGCACCAAGTTGTTCTGCGCTTCACTCCGGCGTGTGACGAATCAAGAATGCAATTTGAGATGAAACGCGGATGTAAGGCTTCCAATGTGCGTCAAATTGCATTAGAAATTGCGTTTAATCAAATTCTTGCAATTCTAGGTACTGAGTTATCTTAATGACGATGTTTCAATCTTGTTTGCATTGGTACCTAAGTGAACTTAAGATTTCTAAAGAGACTCATTATAAATCAGTGATTAATTTATCTGCTAACTGGTTTACCTTTTCAATTTACTTCAGTAAATATTTGCTGCATCATAGTTTGACTGGAGATGATCGCTTATTTCCGTGCCTCAGCATTATTTTGGTCAATTTACTGTTTTGGGTACGCCTTCACAATCTGTTGCTTTCACGGCAACAATAACTTATTGTGTGCGTTCCGAAGAGTGAATTACGTCTTGCATGACTTGAGGTTTTATTAAAAGATTTAGATTACTTTCAAATTCTTCGATTCAGAATGTTTGTGTTGCATTGCTCTTGATCTTGATTCGATACTTGAGCAGTTGTGCAAGTTCTTCGTACGCAACTTGCGCCTACGCACATTCCGAAGTAAGATCGACTGTTTGATTTTATTTACATTTACCTTTGACACCTTTCTTGATTGATACCCGAAATGTAGTTTCAGACTTACCTGGAAATAAGACAATATTTATTAGATACGTTGTTGTAATATTCATTGTTACAAAGACATAGATTGGATGACGAAGTTCAATAATATACAATATTAAAACTCTCTAAATCATTTTAGTACCAAACTTTATTCTACAGTTTTCCCATTATTAAAGGAAGAGCATTTATAACTGAACTAGAAACATTAACAACCACACATACCAATTACAAATTGTGATATATCTAATAAGCAGTTACTTAGCTCTAATTAATACAACCTTATGTTGCAAGTACTGCCAATATAGTTAACACAATTGAAGAAATTCTTCGATAAACGAATAATAGGTTCGCGTTAATTAGCAACGAGAGTACTTACAGTCGCCTTATATTCTTGAACAATGCTATTGACCTCGTTGCAATTAGGTTTATTGCCGTTTAATTAAATGTCCTCTCTCGCAATAGTGTCAGAAGGGCTAAGGTTATCGAGATAGTTGTCTACTTGGCTATCACTCTTAAACTTTGCTGTGTACCTACAGCATTGTCTGACTCACTGTATTTGAAACTGTTATGTATTTGTCTGGCTATAGATTAGAAGGCAAGTTTGGCACGACTCAAGAAGAAAAGGACTGTTCCATAATCAAAATGCTTACTTATTCATTTATTGGCATTTATATGTTTTTCAAAAATCGAATGGCTAGCAGCGTTCGAGTATTCCGCATCCAGAGTAAAAATGTGAACCAATGGCAGAGTATAATGACAACCTTCACACTTAGAATTCAATCACGGGCTTTCATTGATCGCATCGCCTGCGTCTGTAATGGCGCGGGCAAATAAAGTTTTCGCCGGCTTCGCGACAAAATTAAAACAACGAGAAACTTCAAAACTTGCGTGTGTGAACTGTGTTACTAGATCTCTTCAAAGCTCTAAGATATTACATGAAGGTGAATCAGGATTCGGCTAAACAAGATCATTCATCATAAAGAACGGGAGCTCCCAGATAACTGCAACTGGATTAAACGTACGTGACCTAAGTAAAGTAAGGGTTTCTAGTTGTGGTGGCGGGCGTCTTGAGCGATATGGCCCATTCAATTATTATTTTGTAACCAGCTGGGTAATTGCTTAATACACTACCAGTAGAAATAGCTTTCATTTTGACAGTTCAACCACATCCATTGCGTTATTTATGTGGTTGAGCAGGCATTTTTTTCTGAATATATTGAGCAATTTCATCCAAAGCGATTCAGACTGTCATTGATTGTGTTTTACGCAACTAGGGTGCAGGCTGCACCCAAATCTGGAGATTCTTATCATAAACCCCGCACAAAGAAACTTGGGAATAAAATTTGCAAGTTTGTACACACGAAACCTTTTTTGAAATTGCTTTGATGATACTCAAGGTACTTACGTAGAAGTCAACAACCCACATGTTACAATCTTTTCCGAACGAAAATATTGAAAACATTGCAAGATTTTGCATTATCGACACCTTCTTCTAACATAAGTTCACCCTAACATAAGTTTTGTTATTATGACGGGCGCTATTTTTATGGTAGACACTTGCTAGAAAGAAAATTTTGAGACAGACGCAATATATTGCTTCAACCGCAACATTTTCAATTACACAAAAGAATGACAGCATAGAAATCAATTTCATCTTTGCGTAGGAGAAGAAAAATGTTTCATGTCGTAACTAAGGCGTTTGACTGACTAAAGCATATCTTAGGAAGAGTAATATCTGTGCGTATAATAAGCCCTTCTATTTTAATCTAAAGTGTTTTACTGCTTATCAAAGACCCATTAATTACGGCCGAATGGAGTCGGACGCCCACTAATACTTATGTACTTGCACCAACACAAATATAATTATAGTAATTGATTTAAATATCATAATAGTAGGGTTGTCGCAAGATCCAATCTAAAGATTTCAATAGTGTGTAAACAGCGTAATTGAAGTGCTTTCTATACAAGTTGTGTGTATACAAGCTTTATTAGACAATCTTTAAGCATCCATCGACGGGCGCCCGATCCTATCTTGCTTATTATTTTTTCTTACGATACTAGTAAACAATGGTTAATATTGAATCGATAAAGAACCCATGCTCATAAATAAAAGGTGATAATGATATTTTATAAAGATAAGTGCATAATCAATTTGATAACGATAACTTTAAAAGTATCTACCTACTTATTTTTTAATTTATATTATATAGCATAGTTACTAGAATATAAACTCTTGATATGGCAGGTTCTCAATTTCTAATAGACAAGGATATCGAAGAGTAAGAATCATAGATAGTTAATGACTAACCGATTTTAAAGTCGTAACATTTATCTGAATTTTATATGTTTTCTCCACATCCCGCGTTACGTATACCATAGATAAAATAGAACCACAGCCATTGTCCTGAACTCCTGACCATAAATACTTGAATTTACGAGACATAAAAACACGTTTCGTTTGTGTTTTCTTTTGGGGGATAATCAAAGTATCATGTTACGGTAGCGGGTAGCTCCACGTTATTAAACTGTCCTTCAATAACGAAGGCTCTTCCATGGAAACTATTGCTCCCTTTTTCAATATACTTAAAGAAAAAGATGTTTTTTTCTTGACTGCACCCATCGGCAATGCGGCAAGTACGATGAAAGGCAGCATTCATGAACTCTGGGTGTAATGTTACCGGAGCCACGGAGGGTACGAAGATGTTGTTTATATTGAAGCTAATTTAAATATTTACCCATTACATTTAAGCAAATAACAAAGCTTAAAACATTCGTGAGAACTTGCTTGACAAATATGTGGTCTGGGAATTAGCATGGACGGTTATATTAGACACACAAGATGGTAGTCGTCTGACAAACACAACGGTTACGATAAGCAGAAATATGAGAGCTATCCAGAACAATGGTGGCACTCTATTCGGTTATTATCTTTATTCTTTGGCTTTCATAATGCTGACGGAAATATTTGAATGTAGAAAAGGTCAAATGGTTATGGCGTAGTGCATTGACGAAATATGATATAAGCATTTAACGTTAAGAGTAAATAATCCGCGTTTTTAGGTACTTGTTGATAGAATATAATAATTTATACTTTCTACTGTTTCTACACTTATTAAAAAGGTAAAGTTTGTAAGTTTGTGAATTTGTTTGTTGGTAGTAATCTCTAGTACTATCAGAAAAAAAATATAGCCCAAGTTTTGGAAACGTTATAGGCTATTTATCATCACGCCACGCCACATAGGAGCCGAGCAAAAAGAGAGCTAAGTGAAAACGAAATAGCGCGGGTGGGTGATGGGATTCAACGAGGTGAGTCGGGGGACGGAATATCACACGAACGAAGTCGCGGGTAAAAGCAAGTTTTCTTATAAACAAGGACAAAAAAATCTATGTTTCAATTACAAAATGTTTACAAAGAAGTTCACTACGAAAATTTGTATTATTTTAACCTGTTTCAAATATAAACTCAGCGTACGGTGTTCATAAATAAATCGCACAGCGTTCTTACAACTCCACCTGAAATAAGATGAGATGGGGCTGAGTAACTCCCGGTGACGTCACCGGTCATCGCCCTCCCGCTTGTAAAACTTCAGTAAAATTCGCAGTCAAAATAAACCGTACCCCCATAAAAAGAACTTTATGAAAATAACCCTCATTCACCAAGATTTAGAGTTCTATTTCGAATCGATGAACTCAACTCCAGACATCATTATATTGTGTAGTTCCGACTTGTAAGCAAATACTCAAAGCTTCCCTGTTAGCACAAACTCTGGACTCACTTCGAGATATTTATTATACATTGGTTGCCAAAATTATGTATATTTTCTTAATTTTTTTACCATGTTATTAATTCTTTGCATATCTTTATTTAGATAGTATCTGGATTCTCTTTATAATAGAAACATCAATCAGTGGAGTAGCACCGCCCACTCTCTTTTCTCTCATTTAGCAACTGTCAAAGTTTGGAGTGAGGTCTCCGTCATACCCACGTGCAGTAGGAGTTAAGTGCACGTAACTTATTATTCCCCATTTACTTTGTAGTCCATTTAATGCATGGCAATTTATTTAAATTAATGAATTCAACGAATGTAAATTTCCTTACCAGTTATTAAGTCATGATTTCAGTGAAACAGATATGACTCATGAATGGTATTTTTCCTTTTGAATCATGTAACGATTAAATTACAAGATACGCCATTTAAATTTCGTGTCCCAGGACAATACGGCGAGCTTTGTCGCAAGTTAATGATTCGTGATTCGCTGAAACTGCCAAGCCTAGTCTGGGATTTTAATTACTGTACCTTTCAAAATAGCTGCCCGTAATGTATAACATTAGGTTTGTGACATTGTGTGTTGCATATGACATCATTAATGAGCAGTTCAGAGAAGTAGTCTGCGGGTAACACTGGGAGCTTCGTTTGATTAAAGTTTATGGACGATCAGATCGTCTGGCGAACTGTTAAGGGAATGAATATTGCAGTTAAGTAATTGTTGTACCGTATGGTGCCAGACGTAAAGAATAGCACCATCCCATCTGCTGGGGTCGCGTGATTGTTCGAAAGAAATACCGTGACCCTGGCACATGGGCAACTGATGGAACACGGGTGGGTTTTAGTCAGTAAAAGTCTGACACGCCATCCCGCTCCGCCCAGAGCGGAAGAAGTCATTTGATGATTTCCCATCCAAAAAAAAAAAGCACCATGCCATTTCTTCCCGTGGGTATCGTAAGAAGCGACTAAGGGAAATAAACCCTTCGTGCGCGAGTCCTACTCGCACTTAGCCGGTTTTTTCTCCCACTTCATCCCGTGGATGTCGTAAAAGGCAAGAACTTACTAGGTAATAGGCAGCAACGTTCTCTATGCATTTTACCACCATACTGCGGTCGCCAATCCGCCTGCCAAGCATGGCGATTGTGGCAAACCCTTCCAAATTTGGACGATGATGAATTGTTGTTTGGCCCAGCTGGACCACCGCATAGATGTGCAACGGCTGCCAAAGATGAATTTCCCTGAAGAAACCGACAACGGTATCCATCAGTGAACTCATTTCCATTTTATGATTATCCCTCAAGATCCAGTCATATAGTAGCTTTATAGGCAAAGCCCACGTTCGCCAGTGGACATTTACGGGTCAATATGATGAAATTGTTTGCAGTTTAAGACGGAAAGCATCCATAAATCTAAAGTAAAGGTGCAGCTATAGGTTATTTACGTAGGCTGTAAAACAGGCCGTCTATTCAATGGTGTCTATCCGTCTGACTTCGCACTAATCTGATTATAGGCGCACAAATAGAATACTCAAGCATCGCCTATTGTTATTCTATGAAGATCGTAAGATACGTGAGATCAATATCATACTTTATAGACGTCATATTGTGACGTTTAAGTTTTATGCTCCTTACGTCCTTTGAATAGTCGGCTTTAACCATAGAGTTTAATGATTTAATCCATACTTAAGGCGCGGGTATGCCGAGAACTGTTTTGAAAATGGAAGATCCGTTAATTTGAATATTCGACTAAAGTTTGATGATGGCTTTTGATCGGTAGGTTTTTAAGGCAGGTTTTAGACTGACTCAGCTGATTCGTAATCTAATTAGGCACGCGCAAACTTTGTAACATGAATGAAAGTGAATTCGGCATATGATTCTAGAAACCTTTTACCCTTAAAAATTTTCGTCGGATATTTAAAAAAAAATGCTGTTTCATAGAAAAGTAGGATTCAAATGTTATTATTTAAATAGCAATTCTTTTTTTAAATAACCGTCGATAAAGTTCATCAGTTCATTCAGACTCATGGTAGTGGGTTGCGCGTCAATGTCCCTACCACCCTTCTTGTAATAATTATAACAAATTAAGGTTAGCAAATTTTTGCATGTTTTTCCACCAATGACAAACTTCCTTATTACCTACGTGCGGAATCCGCATTTCGGTCACGAACACTTCAAATGACACAATTGGGAATAAATAACACCAGCCAGCACGTTCGTAACAATTATCACTATACTATAAAACATTTAGTAGAGGAGAAATTATTGAATTAAAATTATAGTGTACAGGTTCCGTGGGTACTTATTAATAAAGGTTATATGTTGTGAGCTACGTTTACACAGGTAATTGCAACTGACCACACAAGTAGAAGTAATTTCATTGGGCGTGCTCACACCGCCCGGAGGTTTCGTACTAGCCGCGCCCATTCGTAATGTGTGCTTATATTTATTAATAATATAATAATAAAAAGGGCTCCGTTGATTTATTTTAAAACACGACTTAATAAATATGTCAGCAACTTAATGTTGATATGCATGTGGCCAAACCATTTGCGTAGTCAATAAATCTTTGATCAAACATTCAGTCTTAATTTACTCAAGTATTGCTTCGAGCGTTTAAGCTAATATTTAATATTCGTGTAAATGAAATAGCTGTGCAATTTAAGTCGCGATTGTTACTCGTCCGAATTTCTCACTGAGAAGGGGCCTGTGTCCCAGCAGTGGGAACATTCTGCTGATGATGACTCATCCGAATTTATATTCGAAACAAAAACACGGAGAAAGCAAAATAATTAATTAAGTAGGACTGTTGATGTTTTTTTGTTTGGAACTTTTGAATTCAGAACTTACACATTTACTTTGTTATTTTACTGAGGTGTTCAGGTCAAACTCGAAAGGAAAAAAGAGCCGTGCTAGCTTTTACGCCTTTTTTTTTTTATTTTCCTACTTCACAGCTATTTGAAAAGCTGCGTCCAACCGTGCGTGTCGGCCATTGTTGTGCGTGGTGACGGCTGCTGCGCGTGCCTGCGCCGTACGAACCATTTTGCGGATCGCTGCCCCCAATAATTACATACCTTACGGACCTCACAATTTCATACACCTATTGAGGTCCATTCATATAAAATAACCTGTTGATATCAACTCATCAATTGTACCGATACAATTTGGGCATTGATGATTATTTAATCGAGTGCTATTGAACCTTTTAACCTTGAAATCAGAAATTGATGGCGCGCGGCCAACCGGTACTGATGGAGCACGACTGCTGGGCTTTGAGAAACAATTTGTTATACACATAATTTTCTACAATATAGGCTGATTTAATAATAGTCAAATAACATTTTGATTTACTGTTATGAACGTAATATTCATATGAAATTGGAAACCTTTGATAGAATCTAAATATTGGAGTGTTGAAAAATTTAATTATGATTATCTGTCAACAGAATATCTTAGTACCAAATGTGTTATTTATCATGTGTATTAATTACTTTAGAGTTTGTGTGTGAGTCTCTGGTTTTATCTATGGGGAAGTTACTTAATTAAATTACGAAGCATTGTTCTTGTGTAACAATGGCGTGTAAAGTAAAGAAGATGTCTCGGCGCATGCGTGTCAACACACCTGGTGTTTAGTAATTACATAATAATCAGCTTATGATGATCCCACTGTTGAGATACAAAGCTCCTCTCTTCTAGAGGGAGTGGGCTGTAATCTACCACACGGGCCCAGTGCGGGTGGCAGATGTCACATGTTTTCGATTTTGTTGTGGTTTGCAAAAAAATGCCTCATTATCATCATTTCAGCCGAATATCGTCCACTACTGACCATAAATAACCTCCCCCAATTTGGGGGGGGGGGGGGGTTGCCATAATCGCCACGCTTGGCAAGCGGGTTGGCGATCGCAATATGGTGGTAACATTCATAGAGAACGCTGCTGCCCATTCTCTAGTAAGTCCCTTAGTCGCCTCTTACGACATCCACAGAAAGAAATGGGATTTGGTAAAAATGCCTACTTTACCTTTTGCACACGTCACCTGTTAGGTACAATGAACCACCACCTAAATCTATTGTGAAATTTTTCGTCAGTTGTTTTAAAAATATGCTGTTCCATACGGCGTTTATCCATGATGGCATAGATATTGCACTTTTGTATGACACAGCTGTTTTTGACAACCGACGAAAAATGTGAACGCTAGCGTATGCTGAATTCATCGAGTCGATGTCCCTGTTCCCTTGTCACCTGTACCTTGTGCTTTAAGTCCACGTTTGTAGACGTAAACATATCGCGGTGGGATTTTTTGGGCACTGGAATTTAGAACGCACTGTCTGGCGCTGAGAGTTGTAAATTGAACAGTATGGCTTTTCGACACGCTAGAAGGCATTCTGTAGGATTCTCAATGCTAGGATCAACACCGACAGTTCAAAATATCTTTACGTTAGTGCGTACATACTCTACGTACTTTACAGCTACCTATACCACTGGTGTTATGTTCTACCATCAAAACCTGTACATCTCAGGGTCATCATCATTACTATTGACGAGTAAAGTAACCTCTCATAGCCTATGTTTATTTGAATAGATTGGCACACCTTATCATTACGACACGAACTAATGAGGCACGCACGATTTGAAAGTAAACGTTATTTACTTTTATCGTGAGATTTTTAGAACTTCTCACACTTATTTAAGCTTCAGTAAACATGGATTGTAAGTACAGTCAGGGAAATTAATTGTTACGTTTTACACGCTTAGTTTGCCATGTGCATCTGGATTGAGGGCCCATTTTTTGAACCCTTGCGTACCGAAATAAGATTTATAGGGAAATTAGTTAAAAATAGTAAAAACTTAAAGCAAAGGGTCATAAATTTCTTAAACGTTAATTAAAACTGTTATGATGAAATAACTTGGGCCCTCAATCCAGATGCGTGCATAAAGTGGCATAGCCTAAATCTCAGTAAGTACTATCTCAGGGTTAATAATTTTTGTTTAAGAATTTAGTTAAGAATTTCTTAAATATTTTGAGAAATTCCCAAATCTGTAAAATATAACATTACTGATTTATGGCGGCATATCTAGGGCCCTCACTTCATTATTGTTTGTACTGAGGAATCTGCAAAACATGAACATATCTGAAGAAATACATAAATAGGACTTTAACATGTTTTACTTACCTACCTATGTGAATTAGTTAAAAAGAAATAAGGACACAAAACTTAATTGTTAAGAAGTAAATGAAAGTCGAATTTTACTAAAAAGTCTGACCTGAGAGCCCAATATTTTCGGCTTTATTGACTAGGCTCAACCTCATAGATTAACGCAAATTAGAATAAAAGTTTTAACTATTTCTTAATTAAATTGTAACATATCGTTCGTTCTTCTAAATGTCATATTTTAAGAGAAAATTGATTTTCATCTTTTTGAAAGAGAATTATTTGTAGAGTGACCATAATGTTCAAAGTACCTGTACATTTTGTAAAGTGCATTCGGCAAGTCATAATTTGCAGCTAAAAGTACTATATACCTACTAATTACAATTTGGTTTACCTTATTTTTAATGTAATTTCATTTTATGTGATGTTACTCTTTAAGGTTATACTATGAGCCAAGTGTCCTAAACAAATAAAAAAAAAATTAAAAACGAACTGATTTTTTTTCTCATCACTAAAAATTACTTTGCTCTCTCGCAATTTCGTATTTTTAGGATATAAGACTATTTTAAGGTAACATTTATGAGAAGTAAATAGTTTTTTTATAATTATACCGATCTTTATTTATCACAATGAATTTGTTTGATCTGGTGCTACAGTGATTCTTAGATACGATGACTACTTACATGTATAACATACTACTAGTCGGTTAGTTTGCCTTTCATTTTATGCAAACACTGTTGAAGCTAAATAAATGTTCTAGTTTTATTTATTTTTATAGAAATTACATTAAAAATAAGGAAAGCCAAATTGTAATTAGTAGGTATATAGTTCTTTTAGCTGCAAATATTATGACTTTCCGAATGCACTTTACAAAATGGACAGGTACTTACTTTGATTATTATGGTCACCCTACAAATAATTCTCTTACAAAAAATTGAAAATCAATTTTCTCTTAAAGTATGACATTTAGAAGAACGAACGATATGTTACAATTTAATTAAGAAATAGTTAAAACTTTTATTCTAATTTGCGTTAATCTATGAGGTTGAGCCTAGTCAATAAAGCCGAAAATATTGGGCTCTCAGTTCAGACTTTTTAGTAAAATTCGACTTTCATTTACTTCTTAACAATTAAGTTTTGTGTCCTTATTTCTTTTTAACTAATTCACATAGGTATGTAAGTAAAACATGTTAAAGTCGTATTTATGTATTTCTTCAGATATATTCATGTTTTGCAGATTCCTCAGTACAAACAATAATGAAGTGAGGGCCCTAGATATGCCGCCATAAATCGGTAATGTTATATTTTACAGATTTGGGCATTTCTTAAAATATTTAAGAAATTCTTAACTAAATTCTTAAACAAAAATTATTAACCCAGAGATAGTACTTACTGAGATTTAGGCTATGCCACTTTATGCACGCGTCTGGATTGAGGGCCCAAGTTATTTCATCATGACAGTTTTAATTCACGTTTAAGAAATTTAAGACCCTTTGCTTTAAGTTTTTACTATTTTTAACAAATTTCCCTATAAATCTTATTTCGGTACGCAAGGTTTCAAAAAATGGGCCCTCAATCCAGATGCACATTAGTTTGCCGTGTTATAACCATTACCTACATACAAGGGGCTAGAGGCACAGTATTAACTGCCGCACAGGTCTATCGATGAGGTTATAAGCTTCGCTTGCCGCAGTTGGTCCGTGAATGGGTGACCAAACCGTCTTTACATACCAAATCACGTTAACCCGTACGTTCCGGCTGTCATTCTTTAATCTTGGACAGTCGTTACGGGTCGTCAGAAGCCGGAAAGTCTGACAACTAGTCTTACCAAGGGGTATAGGTTGTGAAGGACAGATGTTCAATCACTCCGTGTAAAATACAGGTATTTAGCTGCTCATAGACTGGAAGCCGACCTCATCATAGTTGGGAAAAGGCTAAGCAGATGATGATAGCCGTTTCATACTATGCAGACAATTTAAGTTGGAGTCAATATACCTACTTAAATAATTTCCCTGTCTTTCATTGCATACTTTTATAAAAGAAAATGAAGACCTCATGGAAAGTCAATGCAATAGTCCTGGCCGTTAAAACCATCAGCTATTCCAAAAAAGAAAATGAAAAGTTCTTCATTTAAAAAAAAACAATGGATTGTGGACAACTGTAGGTTAATGACCGCTGCATAAAACCCTTCTTTTCTAGTAAACGTTGTCAGGGCGTCAACCGTACTACATTAACATAATACAAAGTCATTTGTTTCTAAAAGTTGCAAAACTTTGTAATACTATTTCAGTCAAAGCGAGAAATCCTAACCGGCATTAACATGCATTTCATCTCAAGAATGCAAATTATACAGATGTTAATAACTCGTTTGCGTGTGTAACAACATCTCCAATACCTACCAGAGGTCATTGCCCTGCTCATCCGACACACACATGTTGTCTGACGTTATAATCTGTCCTTTTATTAACTGTTACACAACACACGCGTCCATACAAATAGAGTCATAAATAACATCGAATACAAAATTCATGAAGGAAATACAATTCATTCATAATCCTGGTCCATTCTTCAGTTTAATGCGATACACGGCCAAGTATCAAGATTTCTTACAAAGCAGTGCGATTTAAAAGTTTAATGTTGGAATCTTTGGTCGATGTGTGGCCACAAAGTATTGTAATGTTTATTTATTACGTACAAACAATCCTCTTGAGACAGTTGTTGACGGACACATCCTGCCCAATGACATCGTCACATCGTTTAAATAATATCTGAAGCTCTCAGAAGCAGCTACATATATCTTATATTATCAACTTTAAGTTGTTGAGTTTGTTTACTTTGATAATAAAAAGTATAGCAAACATCCTGCCAGCGAACTGACGGATCAAATGCGAGATGACGTATACCACTGTAATCTCGTTAGTAAACCATTTTAATGATCTTCAAGCTGACAGAAACTAGGCGGAAGAAAGCACAAAATGTTTGCAGAAAACTTTTTAATCCACAATAGTGGATTAAAAAGTTTGGGATGATTTGGTTTGAGTTTGTTTGGTTTGGTTAAAATAAAATATTATTTTTACCGCTACAGATATGAAGATGCGAAGAGAGATGACCACCTCTGCCGAACTCTTGGCATAATCAGCTTAAAATCTTTCCACTGCTGGACCACAGGTCTTCTCTCTTCAAGAGGGTGAGTGCGCTATGATCTACCACGCGAGCCAAGTGCGTGTTAGTAGATGTCACATATATGTCTTCCAATTGTTGGTTCTAGGACATGCCGGTTTCCTTACGATGTTTCACCGTTTTGAGAACAGTGCTAATAAAATTATTTACACAAAGTAAAGCGCCTGTTTGGCGTCGAACCCATGACCTACGACTTGGAAGTCGCTGCCGTTTCCACTAGGCCACCACTGCTGTATGACCTCGTAGGCAACGTGGTATGTCGAAGAAACTACAGATATCGTAAAAAATTGCTGTGAGTTGACCACGAAATTATTCTCTTCCCAAGGTGAACAAATCTGGGTACACCATAAGATGAATTGATAGTAATAAGCGCAGTAATAACTTGCCCAGTTGAAAGATCACAGAATTACGCAAAGTACAGACAAATTACTAGCTATTTGCCTATGAGCAAACACATATAGACTTATAATTAATAATTCCTCGTAGCCTAGAATATTAATTATTTTCAAATTATTAACCGATTGGACGCTTGCAAAAAAAACTATCAAGTTTACGTTACCATAGCGACACAAATATCATAGGCCAAATATTTTTAATTTGTATAGACATTAACCTAATTTAAAAATCACCGGTGTTAAAATAATTCAGCCGGAAAACGTCCATTGCTGAATATAGGCTTCCCCCAATTTGGGGGTTTTGCTATTATCGCCACGCTTGGCAGGCGAGTTGGCGATCGCCATATGGTGTTAAAATACATACGAGAACGCTACTGCCCATTCTCTGGTAAGTCCCATCGTGGCATCTTACCACACCCACGAGAAGAAATGGGATGGTGCTATACGTCCGGCGCCATACGGAACACGAAAAAGCATATTAAAAAGAAAATAATTAAAAATCAGCGTTCCCATACAACGTGACGAATCTGCCAGCCTTTTGGGCACTTTTCCCGTTGATAACGAAGCGGATGAAATAAACAAGTTACCATTTAATCAAGTGGGTATGTCAGACAGGATATTCTAATAAATTGCGCAATTATACCTAATTAAATACATTTTAGTTAGTGGAAAAAAAAATCCATTAAAATGAACCTAATTCGGGAATTTTCCTTGTGGTGCCGGATGTAAAGAATAGCGCCATTCCATTTCTTCGCGTGGGTGTCGTAAGAGTCTAATAATGGTCTTACGCGAAATGGACAGCAGCATTTTCTATGTATTTTACCACCGTACTGCGATCACCAACCCGCCTGCCAAGCGTGGCGATTTTGGCAAACCCACTCAAACTGTCCTATGTCCAGCAGTGGACGTGTTTCGACTGAAATGATGACGATGAATTCGGGAATATGACGTAAATAATACAGGAAAGCGGCAAACTTTTAAAGTATTAATGGATGATGAGGTCGAGTTTGACATTTAAAATGATATGTTTACCCACATACCTACTTATTATTTATATAACTGTCCCAAGAGGACCTAAATACAGGGTATTCAAAGGCAATTTGTGTTTAAATCCTTTTTGCTCTATTAAAAAACAAAAGCTCATCGTGCGTAATTTTTTACAGCCACAGAGTATTTAATTTGGACTATAAATCAAAAGCGCCATTACAATGTGGCATGGCGTCGCGTGTGCCAAGCCTTGGAGTCGCGCCCTGCAGCAGCTCACAGAGACAATGTTATACAGCCTATACAGGCCTAACAAAGGGTGTGCGAAATAGCTACTGGTCCTTGAAACACGCGATTTCATTTGCTGAGTGAAAACTGTAGTAAAAAATATGAAGTTATGTACCTAATTACATTAAAGAGAAATTTCGCACACCCTTTATAGCATTGTCCTTTATTATATCCAGTTAGCATAGGGTGGCAGGACAATCCGCGCACTTGTTACCATGAATTCTGTACATAACATGTACCCCTTTTTCTGGGTGGGATATCATCAATTGACTTCTACCACTCTGGGTAGAGCGGGTGGGCGTGTCAGACTTTTACTGACTAAAACCCACCCGTGTTTCTTCAGTTGCCTGTGCCATACCCATGGTAACTCCTTCGAAAAAATCCGCAACCCTGGCAGGCATCGGTCTTAGGGGACCCCTTCAACAAGTGCTGACATCTCTTTGAGGCGCGCGTGGCACACAACGCGCCATCGAATCGAGCCTGGTCCTTGGTCCCTGGTCCTACCCCTGCGGTCTGTGGTGGATTTTTTTTGTCGATTATAAAAAAAACATTGCTTAGCTCTTTTTTTTTTTGCAATTTTTTTTTTAACGCTAAGGGTACTAAAAGCATGTTCTGAATTCATGGTTACCGTTTGAGCGTTGATGTCCCAGCCAACATGTATACAGCACGCGTAGCATGACCACCTAGAAACGGAATTTGTCGACGGAAGAGAAGACAAAATGATAGATTATATCGTAGAAAAATTTAGTAAAACTGAAAAGAAGAGATGTTTAACATTTTTATATTACAAGCTTTAATGGAAGTTTTGAAGCGATAAAATGAGCGTAAATATGTTTATATTCTGGTTTTATTTAGCTAATCTACTTTAAAAGCCACTTATGCATTTACTTACTCGTAAAGTATTCTTAAATGTAATGTCTACATAAATAAATGACTGCCGATCATTGGAAGTGTTCAAGAACAAGGACCCAGCCCTCAAATTAGGTAGATTTTATGCTTATGACTGGAATAACAATTGAAAGGTTATGCCTTTAATTTAAACACAACTTTAATGGCTTTAGTGACTTTGAGTTTGATTTCCTTATTTCATTCATAACGCTGGTAGGTACCCATTCTATAGTAAGTCCCTTAGTCGCCTTTTACGACTTTCCCGGAAGACACGAAATGGTGTTGTTTTTACGTCCGGCACCGCACGGAACAACGGACAAACGGTTTACACCTTTAAAACAATCGTATGTAATTTAGAAACTGTTTTGGTTTAGGCCTCCAAATAAGGGCAATTACTAACGCTTTTTGTATTTTTCCTTTTATTCAATTGCAAAAATGTATGCAGATTTTTAACAAAAGCAATTTCAAATAACAGTAGTAAACCTACGTTACGACTTGTGCGTCACAATTTTACCTATTTGCCGCATAGGTACAGACGCCAGCACATCAACCTAACCGAAACTGACAAATTCTGCCAAGGTACATTGTACCTACTGCTTTAGGGATAAATTTGAAAATCGATTAAAGAAATTTGACAGATTTTAGTAGCTTAATGTGCTGGCGTCCATACACACATCATGACACACAATACCTATTAGTTATTACGCACTTAATAGATCCAATGTCACAAGCACTCACATTAACGCCCCATATCGCGATATGTGACTATATCCGTTGTTCCTGCCATACCTACCAATTGTAGGCGCCTATTATCATGCCCGAACACATTGGCCCGAAAAACATAAAACGATTTATTGTTCTATTCGTAAACTTGCTCCATAAACGTAATCTATCAATAAGTAGATACTCACTACTCCAGTGGTATAGTCAGCAAAATATACGTATCCAGCTTACTTACTACTTTCTGATGTGGTCTTAAACTTAATGGAGACAAACAGACAGCTGTGCTCCTGGGAAGTTTGGTGCGTCACTTTTTCTTCCCAGCGGAAGTAGATACTAGGAAGTGGTAAAGGGCGGGCGTTTTGGGGGACTGTCTTATGTAATTTTGACATTTAAAAAGTGCTGAGTTTCAGCCTAGTTTCAATAAATGACTTTTGATTGCGATTAACCCCTGAATTTGATTTGGCCGACGACAGCTAGTTCTTAAATATTTACAAACGAAAAACATGTGAAAAAAGATGTTCATAAATGCTTTTTACAGAAACAATTAACAGCATGTTTAAAAAATAAAAACTTTTTAACAAAAAATTAAACCGCCGAAAAAACTGAAAAGCAAAAAATAATAAACCTTAAAATTATGAGTCGGCGCTTTGAGCGATCTTTGTTCATTGATTTTTCAGCGCCGACTCAAAATTTTAAGGTTTATTATTTTTTGCTTTTCAGTTTTTTCGGCGGTTTAATTTTTTGTTAAAAAGTTTTTATTTTATATTTTTTTTGTGGCTTTAATGTACTTATAGTCCTTGGCAAGGTATACCCTATCCAATAAAAAGAATTATCAAAATCGGACTACTTTGTATAAAGTTATGCGTGGTTATACATTACAATCAGTGAGTGAACAATCAATCATCCCCTGTTTTCCGACCCTTAGGGTTCGATTTTGTTTTCCAAATTTATATGGGACCACCTTGGGAGTATACCCTTTCCAGTAGAAGAAGAATTATCACAATCGGACCACTATGTAAAAAGTTATGCGTGGTCACACATAAAAAATATATATATATATACGTGTCGAATTGATAACCTCCTCCGTTTTTTTTCGTCGGTTGAAAATAGATTCGTTCGATAATATATTTAACTCTATCTTGTCTATAACTCTTGTCTATGGCCTACACACAAATTAAACTTTTTGCTTTCCGTAGCACGGTACCAAACGTGGGACGCGTATCGCCAATGCATACCTAGCCCCAGAACTATAGTAGTATATTGTAGGTTACCTCGTGAACCTGTTGACTGGCAGTTTAAATTAGCTGGGTGTTAGCCAGTGACATTAGCACCCACCGTAATTACCGACTGACCTACATAGGGCTTAGTTTAATTAATAATTCGAGCTGCAACTAGCGCTGACAAGCGTACTGTCCTTATATGGAGAGACCAGTACGCATATCCATCGGAATTGAGACTAACTTGGAATAGAACAACTTGCTTTGTATAGAGGATTAGTATTCGATATTCAAAAACGATGTGACCTTCGTTTTGTTTCTTTATTCTTTGATAGCCTTGACAGTCAATGTTATTTATCATTCACAGTTACCTACCTATTGCAATCTGGCGTTACAGTGTACAGTATGAAGCAGCTTATCATAAGATTTATACAATTCTTGTGATAGTATAAATCTTATCTTAACTTCTAGTCATAAAAACATACTATGTTTCACGAAACTTCACGTGTAAGACTCGGTACTATACAAAGTTACAAACAAGCCAATATTACTGAGTGTCCCTAACTTCGCTATAACTTTTACATCATACAATTAGGTACCTAGAATACTTTTATCGACTAGTAAAACTAGAACGTAGGCGTACACTTCGACTAGACAGACGGAGCAAACCTAACCAAATTAGTTCGGCTCGAATTCTTTCCCGATTGGCACGGATCGTGACTCCCATTCCGAAAGTAGAAAGAGTATCTACCTAACTACTAATCCTTGCTAATATTATAAAAGAAAGCGAGTTTGTCCCACTTTAACGGCGCCACATTACTTTGAAAGACCTTGGAAATTTGCATAGTTTAACAACCTGGCCAAAGAAGGATATATAGTTTTGATTTTGTCTTTGGGATAAAAAAGTCACGCATGCAAAAACTCGAGGTTACGCTTGTGTAAGCCTAGCTTTAGCTAGTCTTCCGAAAGCCATCTACAATAATCCATAGGAACAGAGACCTTACGCGTCGTCCGGTCACGTTCCTAAAATATTGGCAACGTTATGTGCGAATGACAATGACAGGCGCCATTCCGCATCGCGCATGCAAATCGAATAGTCGTTTCGGTGATGAATGTTCCATAGAAATGCTGTCAAGCTTTATTGGTCAGCGGAGAACTGGAATCAGTTGATGACCATAAGTTTTATTTAGTTATTGTTATACTGAAATAGGATTTTCGCAAAAGGCGTCAATATCTAGGCTCCGTACCATGACCATATAAATAATTTCGAAAAGCATAAAACGCTTACCGCTGCATTTTAACCGACTTCGAAAAGGAGGAGGTTCTTTGGAACCTGTAACTGAATACATGATACGTGTTATAATTTTATAAAGCATTATATACGACGTGCATTAGGCAATAAAGCCATGAAAGCGCTGTAACAGTAGGCGTCGAGTGCTACGATGCATTGTTGCCAGTTTACTGCCGCTCCTAAATATCGACCGGGAAGTAGCTGAGTGGTCTACTTGGAGTAAAGTACTGGACGCTCGTAAAACTAGCAATTTCCGTAATATAATCCTTAAATGTATTGCTCCTCTAAAAGGTCTGATCGTTAAGTAACATATGCCTTTAATATATTTTTCCTCTGTGCTATAATTTAATGTGCGAGCTATAAATGAATGGACTGTTGGTTTATTGATAAGTAAGTTTGAATTGCATTGTTTACATTTCCATTCATTCATATTTTCCTCCTTTATGAATTAAAATTTCCACTTCTGCTGCAAACAATCATTTTGATATTATGTATTCATTGAAATAGTCGAGTCGAAGCAATCATAGTCGAATGTTGTGCTACAACAAAGGCATAGACAAAAGCGTGTAAAACAATAAAGGAACACGCAATCAAAATTCAAAATTGAGGCGCGCACAATTAGAGAGTATTCACGCCCCAACGCTTGTATTCAAATTTCGAACATTTTGATGAGTGCTTTTTTTTTTTCTTTTTTATCCTTTGTTTCCATGACTTCATTTTGTTGTCCCCTACACTACACAGGAAACTGTGGTTTTATAGGGTATAAAAAGTTATGTCATAATTACCAGACCCTTTGTACCTTTGTGCTCGCAAACAACTTTACCATAACAATACCAAATAAGGTGCAAGAAATTAAAAAAGAGTCATTAAAATATTTTGACACTTATCGTAAACGATTTGCCAGCTCAATTTGGAAAGAGCGTGAAATTAAAAATTTATCGCGCTGGTGGGTCCAATAACAGATGAATAATAAATCCGCATGGAGGATGACACATCATTTATTTTCCGCAAGCATGAACGCATGTCAGTCGGCGCAGGCGGCGCGGTGAGGCTATGTCATGTACAAATACTCGTACATCGCACATGTCACCGGTAGCCCGGTGCGGTGGGACATCTGCTTTTACTGACTCATAACTACTAGTAAAATAACTCTTCGATTAACACGTGGATTGAGCTGGATAAACAACCGTTATGTAGGAAGAGGAATTTTCAAATATACTTACTGATAGGGCAAAATTGTATCGTGTAATGAAATTCGTAAGGGGTTTCGATATTTAAACTCTATAAAACAAAAAAGATGTTCTGAAGACATACTTCAAGTAACTGCAATGCCAGCGGCCGCCTTCAATTACCATTAAAAAAATACAGATTTAAGTTTCGTGTGGGGCCGGACGTAAAGAATAGCACTACCCTATTCCTTCCATGGATGTCGTAAGAGGTGACTAAGGGACTTACTAGACAATGGGCTGCAGCATTCTCTATGCATTTTACCACCATGCTGCGATCGCCAACCCGCCTGCCAAGCGTGGCGAATATGGCAAACCCTCCCAAATTCCCCAATTTAGGCCTATGTCCAGCAGTGGACGACTTACGGCAGAAATGATGATGATGATTTAAATTAACCATGATGAATAAAACATTCTTAAGGGGCTTGTGGCTAAGTAATAACAGCCGCACGGATCAATCGATCACGTTAAGCAACGTTTGGTGAGGCTGGCGTGGATGGGTGACCATCTTTACATACTAAGACCTCTCCGTGCCTCGGAAAGCACGTTAAGCCGTTGGGTCCGGCTGGCATTAGTGGATCTTTGACAGTCGTCAGAAGCCCGTAAGTCTGACAACCATTCTTACCAATCGGTATCATGTTACCCATTAACAGAATTGTGGAGGTCAGATATGCAATTGCCCCATGTAAAATATTTGTATTCAGCTGCATCCGGTTTGACTGGAAACCGACCAGTATAGTTGGAAAGAGCTTAGGTAGATTATGATACATAACTAAATGGACAGTCTCTACCAACAAATATTATTAGTTCTTGGCCAGTTAGTAACACCGCAAAGACGCCGAATAACTTAATATTTAAAAAATAGCAACGAACTAAACTAAGTTCTTTAGTCACGATAGAGTCCATTTAATAAGAGAGCTGTCTGATTACAAACTGAAAAGTGACTCCAGTAGAAATTACCCGGCTTCGAAAGTATTACACCTCACCTAGGTAGACTAATGGGTGCGATTAGGACCATGCCAGGTAATGCATCAACTTTTTCAATTAAACTTAATTGCATTAGTTTGTGCATTAGTCTGAAAAATGAACATGTCACATGCAATATTAATGATTGTTTACGTTTAGCTTGAGAGCAGTGGTGGCCCAGTAGTAAAGGCTGCGAATTACGTAGTTCTAGGGCGTGGGTTCGATCCCAAGCAGGCACTTAACTTTGTGTAAATTATATAATCACCACTGCTTTCAAAACGGTGAAGGATAACATCGTGGAGAAATCGGCATGTCTTAGAACCAAAAATAAGAAGACATGTGACATCTACCAACCCGCACTGGGCCCGCGTGGTGTATTATGGCCCATGCCCTCTCACCGAGAGAAGGCCTGTGTACTAGTAGTGCGAACATTATAAGCTGATGATGATGACGTTTGAGTTAGTCGATGTTATGAACGTGACATAACGTCTAGGTTCATTCGTGATCTGTCATGAATAAAATGGTCATGGACACTGGTATTATGTATATTAGTGTGTAAAAGATGCGCATACCATCCTCTAACTCACGTTTTCTTGGCGTTAATTGTTTACTATAAATAATAAAATTCAAATTACTCAGATGATATTTTACTGTAGGTACGACAACTGAAGCTCAGTGCTATGAAAATCTTTCCACGATGCCTGTATTTGTAAGACCTCATAAAACAGTTTAAACTGCCATCAAAATGATAATCTGTCGACATGAACATCCATATTCTATTAAAGCGATAACAAAATATAAATAACTATCTAATCCCTACATGAGGATCGTGAGCCTCATTTTCAGGACGTTGAGCGAGACAGACAAGGGAATTATGAATAGGCACCGCGCCGTACCGCGTCGAAACAGACATAATAATGCCGTACATAATGGGCAGGGCCCGCTTTCCACGGCAACTAGGCCACAATAAAAAGAGAGGCGATCGCTAAGTGAAATTAAACACAGCGACGAACGCCGCGGAAATGCAAGACATCGGATAGGTAATGCGATGCGATAAAACTCGGGGACCGCCCCGATCATTGTTTGTCTACACATCGTGTTAGCTGACTTCGGTGTTTCTCGGCTTACTTCGACACACATCGGCGCCACTCATCTCGTGTTTAACATTTCTGTACGTAACGGCAAACTCGTACTTAGCATTCGTCTTTATTTTGTACGTTCGCTACATTACCTTCCCACAAATAAGGCTTAGGTACTTATTACTGTTAGTAATTTATACGTAAGTATGAGCAGTTACGTTTCCCTACAGGTGCTTCTGTGGATAACGCTAAGTATCTCGGTACCGGTGCGGCAATAACTTTAGCTCTTAAAAGTCGCATTCAAGTCAAGTCATAAACGTATGGCCTACTGGCGCCTAATTACAAATGATTCATTACAATGAATTCTTTCAACGGTCGCGCGATAAGTTTACAGTTAGCTTGTAACTCGCTTAGTCCTGAATTATGTAGTAAAATTCTGCGACTTAAGAAAATTCTTTACACCGAATTGGTTTTCCGTGACAATTTCAGCCAAAGTTTAAAAACACCCAATGCTTAAACCATTAGCCATTTGTTTAATTAACGCTTTCTGTCCGAACTGAAATTCAAAGCAAAGAAAATAAACACAACTTTTTACATCAATCCGATAAACTTGTACACAACATATAGTAATAAACAAAAATTATTTTCAATAAAATAGAACGACCATTCCAGCTATAAACCCGTCAGAATTCTAACAGAACGTATACAAATCACTCTTAAATTGAAAAACGTAAACATAGTATGAATGACCTGAAAGATTCGGAAAACTGTTTACATTTGGGAAACTTCGCACCATTCCTAATAGCTACTCTGCTCACTATTAGCAAACATTTTGTTCCGAGATGAAGACACAGGTATGTGTCGACATGTGAATTTACACACGCTACGCACTTTACATACATAAACGGATGAATGGGCTCAGAAAAACACTGGCCAGTGCTAGTCGCAACTTGTGAAACTATGAAATACATTAAATTTTATGAATGTTATAACATTATTCGAGCAAGTGGTTATTACTCTGTGTCTATGGTAGTATTCTAGGTATATCTGTGATCATTTCGAACCAACGTGTCATGTCGCGAGTTTGAACATTGCCGTGGATGAATGTGTTTTTCACACGAATACCTGAAGTAATGGCTATTACGTACTGTCACGATTACCTCATAACTAAACCTTTTTAAACAGAACCATTCAAAAACTTTGATCTCTGCATTGTTCAATGCTGGACATACTATAATGACAGCCTGTGTTCTACGTTACATATTCATTTTGGAATGTCATTTTCTCCTCTCATCTCCCAATACCCAAACAAAAATAAGAAACAACCCCAATTAGTAAAAACAAATTAATGTCCTGTGAAACTGTAACTGTGAAATGAACCATCAATCTACAAAAGCCAATCAGACATTAATATATATCTCTCAAGCACCATTGGTTACACGCGTCTCTTCGAGTGGCGGCACGTGGTCACACAGATGCATCGGAGCGGAAAGTAGGCCGGTTCGGTCCTGGCTGGCGAGAACTCGAGAAGTTACAGGGAAGTACAGTGATGCGGAACAATCTCTTTACACTAGGGCAGAATACGGCCGATCAAATGTCACATTAAGTGTTGGAAAAGTTCAGCTCTACAAAACGTTGTCATTGTCAGTTGATTTGCTCGTGGACTTTTTAGCACGTGTTCTACAAGATGGCGAAACGTACAATCGTTCGCATTAAAGCGCTTTTTAACACCGCCATTTTATCGCGGAATTTAAAAATGGTTTTCGGCGTTTTTCAAAACGCACACGTTGAATTAGCCTTCTCTTACCTCCCTGTGTGACAGTCAGCATTAGAAAAACAGCTCAATGCTAGGTTCGGTGAAGTGGACTATCGCGGAAAAATCTCTTGAAACTTTAAAGTATGCACAATGGCGGCCAATATGTTGCATCGAGTATTGGAAAGGATTCAGATTTTAAAGCATCGTAAACGTCTTTGCCAGAGATGCACGCACGTGCGATTTTTCAGCGCGCGTTCTACAATTTGGGAAAGCACTTTTCAACACAGCATTTTTATCGCGTACTTTAATTATGAAACCATATACATATCAGCCCTGTCATATCTACCCGTATGATAGTCTGTTGCAACAGCTCGATATGCCATATTGACGCCTGGGTACCGTTCAGGGAAGTGCACTGATGCGAAACAATCTCTTTACTTACATTATATTGATGGAGTGATAGCCGTCCCACCAATAGGGTCGGAGAAAGTACCAAATTGGACGAAAGATATTTTTGTGTTGCGTGTTTTTGCATTGAGTGATGTGATTTTTTATTTTGATGGAGTGTAACGGATAAGCTTTTTGTTTACTAAAAGAATAAGAGAAATGCAAAATGTATTACTGTAAGTAGGTTTGTAGAAACAGTTTTACACTTCAATCATATTTTCAAAACTAGATGAAGTCGGCGTTTCCTATCTTGACTACTCTGAGAAGAAAAGCCCAAACGAACTTAAAGCTCACAATCTATTTAAAAGTCCAGACATGATCTTGGTCGGATTAATAAACTTCATAGAACACATATTACGTATATTGAACACACTTTAGTTCATTTCCGTTTAATTCAAAATGTACAATATAGTCAGAATTGTATCATCTATTAGCCAGTATTATCTTATATTATATCTTACATTATTCCTGTAATTTGAAGCTTCTTTCCGCACAACAACGCATTGTAGTCTCGCTCATTCAGAACACAATGGCCCAAATGACAATATTCAAGGACTGCCATAGAAATACCTTTATTCAGAGATGTTCGCGAATCTTTTGTGTGAATCCCCACACATTATGTTGAAATAACAGAGTGCACGGACATCGGGCATTCGGGCCCGAACACCGTACAATAAAGTAACTTGATATATAAACACGGCAGTTTCACACTGAAAGCTGATAACTTAGTACACTTTATTTGGAACTTTCTCATATTTTACCACGAACTTATCGGCTACATAAATAAGTTGAACAGATAAAGTCTGTCGACGTGTTTACTTTCCTAATTCGTCTTCCTCTTGACGCGATATATGGCTTCTATTTGTGTATAGTTTATTTCGTGTTTTACACAGAGCTATGTTTTACGATGTTACTTGGAACCTACCAAAGCGTACCTACCTTTGTCTAAGAAAGCGGGTTAATTGCTCTAGATGAGGAACAAGTACCCTAACTTTAAATTCTCTAACTTTATTGTTATTAGTAAAATGGTTTCGT
The DNA here is from genome assembly GCA_932294355.1 of Aporophyla lueneburgensis. Taxonomy (NCBI): domain Eukaryota; kingdom Metazoa; phylum Arthropoda; class Insecta; order Lepidoptera; family Noctuidae; genus Aporophyla; species Aporophyla lueneburgensis. The sequence goes on from OW028744.1 coordinate 12,191,642, forward strand.
TGTTATTGTAATGGTCAATGGTCATGCCCTTTATACTTACGAGTACGTGATCGTAATCGATATTAACAGTAAGTACAAATGTAGAACGGTCTTCTCGTATTAGAATAACAAGCCCTTAAATCAAGGATAAGTCGTCATTCAAATAAATATAAACAAGTGAACATACTGGGCCATAGAGCAACACGGACCACCTGGTCCGTGTTGCTCTATGTACTGGGCCAAGTTCTTCCCCAGTTTTAAAATATCAAAGAGCCAGGTGCTAGACTAAATTTCATACGAATAGGAACAAAGCAGGCTGTGTTCCGTCGTCTAAACAAATCGGAACAACACTGGACTTGTTCCAGTCCGAAGGTAGGTACGTACCATAGGCTACGGGATAAACATACCAACATACTTACCATGACTGTATCTTGATCAGACGAATAAATTATAACCATGAATATTAATACTCGCCACGTGGGTTGCCAGCTCAAGGATGAATTACTGTTGCATGCAGACAACTTACCTAAAACAAAGGAAATGGACTTTAATAACCATACGTACATTATATTCCAGAATGAACTACAGTTTGTACAGTAAACGTGTCTAAAGCATAAACAAAAAGGTTAAATAGTTTTCGTTATCGAATCTGCAACGGACGGGGGTCGGAATGAAATAATTAAATTCTCTTTCGTTTTCTGTCAATGTGACGTTAATTTATTTGATGTGACCACCCCGAAGAGCTATTGTGCTGTACTTCACGCCAGTCACTAGGACGTGACTGGGGGAATCCAATCCGGGGAGATATTGTCCGTACTGATTTAATGGAGCTTTTGTTATTTATTTGATGGCGACTATACACATAATATGAAATGCGACGGCTTATTTGAACTCAGATATTAGTAGAATTGCCTTGTTGGTCTATTTGTTGCAAGAGCTGAGCATGCGTCCCTAGGTTAGATTTCAGCCCGGCTCATGTGTTTCGGGTTTTTGCTTCAGGTATTTATCAGTAATAGCCCCGAGTGTGGATGTAGAGCACGATTGATAGCAATAAGTTCGCCCTAATTAAACAAAAGTCACTCTGCCTTAACTTTTGGAGAATACAGGCGTCTTATACGTTGAAGTAAATTGATCAGAACATAGATGAAATTCGTTTTTGCAAGAAAATTCGACGATTTATTCCCTTATAAAGTTTCTCTAACCACTTTGCAAGGCTTAACCAAAAGAGAGCAACGAGAAACTATCTAAACTTCTCCAATAAACCATTCGTTACTCAAACTTGAATTAAGTACCAGCACCGATGCACCATCAATAAATCTTCTTATCTAAATGAAACTCATAAAGGGCTGCCGTTTCATAGCTTTTAAATCGCTTTATTAAGAAGCTTTTACACCAATTAATGATCAAGCGCCGCTGGTATATCTCTCAAGGAGATTGTCGGATCATTGTAGACCGGGAATAGCCCGGTCCTTGCCCGTGGCCATAGTAAATTAGTCGTCATCTCGTAACCGGGATGAGAACAATGACGTCTTGGTCGAAACGGACCCAGATACAAATACGTACGGTCAAAAAAAAAAACACCTTCTCTGTAAATGGAATGCGTTTCTACGTAATTCCCTTTAACGAAGCATTCTTTGGGGACTAAACATTCTTGTTGAAGTCAGAAATAGTTCTGTGGCTTTTTACTGCGGGCTTAATGCAATTTATCCGGTCTTTAGCTAAATTCTTGATACACTTGATTCTAGAATGTCGGCACTCATACATTATGAGACGTATTTAAGTTATATGTAAACAACGTGCACAAATATCTCAAGAACGCCTAGACTTTGTATCGAAGTAGGGAAAGTCGTAAAGCTGACAATAAAATTCTGATGAATCGCACACACGCTTTAGCGTCTTGCGACATCAAAGTAGTTGTATAAGTTACGTTACAACAAAGATACTAATAAATTACTATTTTGCAATAAAAAATACTGTAAATTATGGCTAGGGAATTTGTATTGACCAGCAATAACGGCCATAAAATGTCACGTCGAAATAAAAATCTGCAGCGATCTCAATTTAAATTTCGTGTTTAATGCTGTAGGGATAACAAATGCCAGGGATAATACAATAGTATTAAAGGTATTAAAGTCCATCTAGACCCACAAAAAACAAATTTAACAAAATAATGACGTGATTACAGTGGTCGAACACAAATACGGAGAACAAACATAAGTAAATGTAGTTGCGCCTTCCTCGGCTATTTTGGTACAAGTTCAATTATTTCCCGAGGATAAATTGTATCGGGACGCACATTAACTCAGTTAATTTACTTTTATATTTAACTCGCCGCTACCGAGGATATCTCGAATTACTCCTGAAGCTGTTGGTAATGGAAAAACGATAACAGTAAAACCACTTGTTATTTTAGTCTCAAAAGCTATTATGGTCTACCGCTTAATTGTAACAAACTACCAATCATTTTGGGTAACTTTAAACGAATGATATCTGAGGTCGAAAGTAATGATAACTTTTCCATTACCTACACATTGGCATATGAAAGAAACGATTAAAGATCATATATTTATCGTAACTGCTATTCGAAATCATCTCTCAATCATGTCGCAACATCATCTCAATGATTTCATCATCATCACCATCATTTTAGCCGAAAGACGTTCATTGCTGGACATAGCCCATAGCTTGAAGCCCCCCCCCCCCCCAAGCACCACCACTTCCACCGGTTCTTTGCTTCTTGCATACAGCGGAATCCTGTGGCCTTCACCAGGTCATCAGTATATCTGGTGTAAGGCCTTCTAATCTTACGTTTTCCAGGACGGTCGCCATTCCAGAACCGTTCGGCCCCATCAGGTTCTGAGAGCCTATATATTGATTTAATAAAAGAAATCAGCATGCTCATTGTACGAACTTCCTTGAAAACATTGGCATGTCAGACAACAACACAGATGTTTAATTATGAGTGCGATTCAGCCGTGAATATTTAATATTATCATCTCGATTGCAATTTTTACGGCTTTTGGTGGAACACAAAGCTTTCTTGTGTACCGAGAGCAATATTTCACATGTTTTTTTCTGTAATAAATCGCTGTCTTCGGCTTATTACGGATGGTAATTTTATAGTGGAGTCCTTAAAAGTACATGATTAATTATCAGATATGGTGGTGTGCGCGCTTCTTCGACAATCGATAATTACTGCAGCCACCATCAGGATTGAGGAGCCTCTTAATGGAGATTCCGAAAACATCGTTGTCACTTTTTGCGGCGAACATTTAATCATTAAGCGGTACAAGTAACATAATGTTGCAGATAACACTTTTGGCGTGTTGGTACATGAACGTTCTTAATGTTTATGATGGTCCACGTTTAAGCTCGTTTAAGTTTTTTGTTCTTTCGTAATAAACAGTGTTTTTTATTGTTGTAAATTACTGCTTGATAAAATCAAAATCAAAAGTCATTTATTCAAACTAGGCTGAGAGTCAGCACTTTTTGAACGTCAAAGTTACAAAAGACAGTCCCCCCAAAACGCCCGCCCTTCGACATACGATAAACTTATTGATACTTAAAGAAAACTCCCAAGGTTTGTATAAGACGATTACCTTACTATATCTTATATCCTGCCTGCAATTCCCCCACAATATTAGGAATAGGGACTCAACCAAAGCAGTTCATAAAATATATCGAATAACATTTCGTAGATACAGATATCACGATAATAAAATTAAACAAAAATCAGTAAATCGAATGATACGATACGTAGGTGGTGGTAAGGCGTGTAATAATCGGTACCGCATTCGATAGTGATTCCCGCAAACGTTGATACGGCCGATTTACGACACGTAATTACAAGCAACGGTCAAATCATAGGCGGCTGTCTGTAGGCAGACATTACTGCACCTAATAATGCGTGGGATTAATACCATTCATTTTGTATGAACTTTACTTAACGATCATTCTGAGCTTTGTAGAAATCGTCTCGCATTTTCGCTGTAATTTGAAGACATAATCGATGTCTGTATTTTGAAAGCGTATAATTTTGTTGTATTAACTTTTATTTTGGGTATGATTCAATGAATCTATCAACTCAGCCTATTGCAGTCCACTGCTGGACATAGGCCTCTCCCAGGCTGCGCCACTAACCCTGTGCTTCGCCTTCCGCATCCAGTGTATCCCAGCCGCTTTCTTAAGGTCGTCGGTTGAATAAACCTTACAGACTCTATAAAACAATTTAACTCTAGCATCTTATGATCCCTCCCTAGCATTGTCCCAACTATATTGCAGTTGGCTTCTAGTTTGGTAGACTCATCCGTCCATGTATAAAAACAGTATTTTAATTTTAAATCGGAATAAAACGAAACCGCTTATTTAAACTTATTGTCATTCTTAAAAGAACACCGCATGAGCTCAAATTAAATTAAAGCATTTTATTACAGTCAACGATTTCAATTTGCATCTAGCCGATTAGAAAGATACTTGACGGCATCACAACAAAAGGGCTCGAGTTATTCAATCGAAAAGAGAAAATTCGAATTTCGAATCGAACGAAGCGTCAGAAAAACATGGCGACAAGCAAACGGGTATCTCCCACGCAAATTCCTGACAGGGCACAGTTTGCAGTGCCGAGGTGCCAAGATGCTGCAGAAATAACGCACCTGCCCTAATAGCAGCACTTTAAGTGCTAACCACACGCGTTTTATCGCCAACACCGACGTTTTTATAAGTCATATTACCTTTCTGAGCAAAGGACATGGCGGTATGACACGGTCACTTATTTGAGTAACATTTTACTTTCAATTTATACAAATAAATATGTTTAATCCCATATAGCTACGTAAACCATGAGCATTTTGGGTTTCGCATGCTAAGCATGACGGTTCAATTCCCGGGTCAATTTCTCAGTAGCAGTCTGGAGTCTGAAATGTGCCCAGTTTATGGCAATATGCTCACTATCTATTACAAAGGACTGAAACATAACTGGCGAAATGTAGGTATACTATAGGTACAGCTCTACTCATCCATCTCATGGTCAATGAGGTTCAGTTATCAGACGATAAAACTACGTTGGGTCCCAATCGGACATCGCTAAAAAAAATCTTATGTAAATAAATCATAATTATTAATAATATCCCGTTTTATTTTAAAACACGTATTAAGTCATAACATTCACTAAATGAGGCGGACAAAATCATTCAACATATAAGATAAATTTTGCGCTACTGTTTAATTATAATTCAGCTGAAGTGAATAAAATTAGCACAAAAAAGGATGCACTTCTTATGCTAAAGATCACTGTGCAAAGGAAACCCGATAGGTGAAAGCTCATATTAAAGAATTTTCTTCAAAACTTTCGAGAGTGGGCGAAAAAGGGCCATCTATAGTAAAGTTACACCTAATATTTGTTTATATGTTTACAAAACTGTATAAAATAAACATCATTTCGTTTTATTCCCCAGAAAAGACAGTCGTGAGGTCGATATTTAAATCGCCGTGCGCCAACTTGACGTGCAACATAATTGAAATGTATAATGCTGATATATTTATGCACATAAATATCAGCTGACACTTATGTACCGCGGGGTGAACGAACTCGGGCTCGCTGATTCATCCACAAATTCGAAATTAGAACAAATATCCCATAACTATAATGGTATAAATCACTACATAGTATAAAACAAAGTGGCTTCCCTCTGTCCCAATGTATGCTTAGATCTTAAAAACTACGCAACGGTTTTTAATAGATAGAGTGATTCAAGAGAAAGTTTTATACGTATAATACGCGGGCGAAACCGCTGGCAAAACCTATAACACATATAAATCTTTACATAGTATAAAATAGTCTCATTTCGTGCTTGTACGGTTAGATCTTTTAAACTACGCAACGGATTATAATGCAGTTTTCATCGATAGACAGAGTGATTCGAGAGGAAAGTTTATATGTATAACTAGCTGTGCCCGCGACTTCGCCCGCTTGTATGTGAAAATGGGCGTGTTATCGGCACAAAAAGTAGCCTATGTTACTCCTTATAACATTCGCTATCTGCGAGTGAAAGTCCCGTCAGAATCGGTCCAGCCGTTTCAGACTTTAGCCAGACAGAAAGACAGGCAAAAATTTTAAAAAGTGATATTTTGATATAAGTTGCGTACACTTTCATATGCATTTAGTGAAAAGTTGTTAATTTGAAATTACAATTAGACACTCCAATTATTATTTGTATAGATACGCGGGTGAAGCCGCTGGCAAAAGCTGTTTGTTTATTAAACGGGAGTGCTTACTTTCATGTTACGATATTTTTTCACAACGCTATGAAAAATATTATAGGTTAATGTTTCACGATGTAGTGAGTAACGAGTAACGTATATTCTACGTGCTCTCAAATACATAGTACTACGACTAGAGCACGGTACAGTATGACACACAACCATAAACATGCCGTATCTATAAAAATACATTCTAGTAACCTTGTTTAACTCTATAAGCTCTGACTGTTCACTCTGAGTCTGAAATTATTCTCGTGAAAAACAATAAACATACGACCTTTATACAGCTTCAATAATAATTAAATTCCTATTATAGTTTTATTATTCAATTATTAATTAAATGGCCAGTTACAAAACTAATTGATTGGCCGCTATCAACAATAAACATTTAATAGTGCCGTTCGAATAATTATTTATTGCAAATAATTTCATTAGCAGTTTCCGTTGCCGATCAAAATTAAATGTACATTTAATTAATGAGAAAATTTACTTGTAAAGTGAGTGACTCATTCAGAATTAAAAGGAAACGCTCATGATCTCACATCATCTCTATTTCCGTAACATCATACCTAATCCGCTTTTCCGAGAGTGAATTCTGTAATAAAAATCACGAAGGTACTCGTCATCTATTTATTAGGTTCTATAACCAATAAATACATTATGTATGAGTCAATTTATTGTTATTGAAAGATATTAGCTTCCCCCTATTGAAATAAATATCCCAATTCCTACATTGTTGTACTTATTTATACAGAATCTCATGTTTTATATTAGGGACTAAAGTATTGGATATATTTTCGTTACTTATAGACCAGTCATTTAAAACATTAAATGCTCAGAAAACCTCGGAATTCGCGGACTTCATTCACTTTTTAAATTTATTTATCTCAGAATTATTTATTTGGCCATAATTGTTAGTAACACGCTATAATCAAATCAATTCATCATATTCAAAATTCGAATAGTAAAAACATAAAATCACCCATGTCACAAAAGAAAAACATGTATCTAAATGATACTAGTGTCATCTCGTCACATGAAGCTGGAGGAATCTCCCTAGCACTGCAGACTGGCCTGTCAGAGTTCTTGCTTAGGACCTTGTTGGCGATCCCCGAATCTCCGCATTAAAGAACCGTACATAATGGCATTAAAGTCATCGGCTCCTGCGTCACCCAACATACCCGATAGGCATTAAGGGAGCCTCATATAACTTCTAAAAGGTGCTGCTGACCTAACACGATCATTGTATCTATAGTGACTGGCATAAATACAATAATAATTTACAGGCTAAAAAACCAACCAACTTCCAAAAAACATTCATTCCACCTTTACTTTCGAAAGTCAGTGTCTTTGAAACTGTAGTGTTTTTAGACGGTTGTTTTTTAGCAAAAACGTTTAATTTTTCACTTTTTAGATAAAGTCTACCCCGCACCAAGTCGTATACATATTACTGCTAGCCTTGTCAACAGCGGTGTATTAAAGTAAAACTTCATTACGACAAGCAAAGTTGATTAAATACGTATTATCGATGCTAACGCCAAATATATCCAAGCAAAGTCAAATAAAAATTATATGGGCATGAAGCATTACGTAACATAAATACAAAAAAAAATACAATTAAATTGAGAACCTCCTCCTTTTTGAAGTCGGTTAAAAAGTACTATAGGCGTTATCTTCTAAGTCTACAGTCATGCTGCACCTTCCTGGTCAGGGTTCTTCCGTTATTATTTTAGATAGCTTCAAACCATATTTGTAAACGAGGCTAGCACTGTTTGACTTGCTATCTCTTCCATATAAGCAAAGTTCGCGTTTTATTTTACAATACATCGCTCAAAAGGTTTATGATAGTTACAAAAGTAGTAATGAAAAAGACACAGACGTCACATATCTTTATATTTGGACATTAAAACTGCAATAACGGAAGTTATTGTCACTCATAACGTAAAAAGAGTAAAGTTAAGGTGTAATCTTTTACTGCATGGAGCTCGTAAAAGATACCAAATGATGTTGAGCATTGTAAAAGATATTATCACAGTAATCTCAAAAGTTATTCGAACGTATCACATGATATAGTGTTACATTTCTACGCTATATGGGATTATAAAATGACTGTAGATTACGATGGGTTAGTTATAACGGTGATAGTGAGCAATACGCTAGTAATGTGGTAGTAACTTATCATTATTTAAATTACTAGCTTTTGCTAGCGGCTTCGCTCGCTTGAATGTAAAAAATATTATTCCATGGGAACGTAGTACCGGGATAAGAGTATCCTATGTGTTATTCCATGTTATAAACTGTCTGTGTGCCAAATTTCACCCAAATCTTTCCGTCGTCCTTGCGTGATTGAGTGACAAACATATGAACATTCAAATTTTCACATTTATAATTTATGTACATGGATATTTATAGTTGTACTAGCTTCGGTCCGGGACTTGAGTCAAATTTTTGCTCCCGTAACCCTTTCCGTCGCATTCATTTGCTTGCCAGTTTTCGTCCATTTTTCGTTGCTGCTCCGCTCTTTTTGATCGTAGCGTGATGTTATATAACCTATAGCCTTTGTCAATAAATAGGCTACCCAACACAAAAATAATTTTTCATCTCGGACCAGTAGTTTCGGAGCTTATTCAAAACAAACGAACAATCCAATCTTTCCTCTTCATAATATTATTATTGCGACTATAAATTGAGATGTAAGCACATAGATGTATGCACACGGTGTGCAAATTTTATTAAAATCGGTTAAGCAGTTTAGGAGTCCATCCCGGACAAACAACGTGACGCGAGATTTATATTTATTAAGATGTACCACGTACGTTTTGACATTATTAATTTATTTTGTTCTATTCCTATGCTTTGATCAAATGTTGTGTTTATAAATGTGTATAATAGAGGTCAAACAAAGCTATTTGCTAAGTGTCGCCTAAAACAGGTTAGCTCTTCCCTTGTTTTAGGCGACGCCTACCCCCGGCTGATGTCTAAAATACACATATATTTTATTTAGTTCCGACAGAGATGTTAATAGAAACAAGGCTCATACAGTGTATCACCAAACGACTACTAAATTGTTGTACATTTTTGAACAGTTAAATTAAACTTATTAAAAACGATTACCTATTGTTATATTAGCTAAGAAACTTCGATCAATGTACATTTTTGATCGAAGCTAAGAAACGTAGAAGCCTCCTTTTAAATTTTACCATAGCAAAACATGACCTTATCCCACTTTATAACCAATATCTGGATGACCGAGCTTTGCTCGGTATTTTTTGGTAAATTGTGTTTAAAATAATAAGTTTATGTTCAAGTTGATTATCGATAAAGTTGGTCATTGAAAACACGAATAAAACGACATTTTATAAAAATGAATCCTAGCTAAGCAAAATTTCATGAAAATCGTTGGAGCCGTTTCCAAGATTCAGATTATATATATATATATATACAAGAATTGCTCGTTTAAAGATATAAGATACTGAATGAACAAAACACAAACGTTTTCTTCACAAAGACGGTCCATGTAGCTCGCAAGTTCATAAGGCTCTTTGATAAAAACTTCCAAAAATAAAACCGAGGGTCCAGGATGACGCAATTCAGCAACCGGTCTTTTTAATTGCAGCATTCCTTTATGAAGCGTGTCCTGGCAATAAATACGAGAGCTGATAGCCTCAGAAAACAAATTTATTTTTGGTAGAGCATGGCGCTAATATTGCGGGAATTACGAAATATTTTAATTTACGAACAGGGACTGTGATGTCGATATAAGGCGCTTCTCATGAACTGGCCATTAATTTATGTGTCCAAATTGATGTTTATGGTTTTAAGAACTTCTGGAAAAGACAGACAGTACCAAGTGAAAATATTCCTTGTTGCAAAAGTCAGAGTGAGACAATCTATGTATACAAATAAATAAAATTGGAGTGTCTGTTTGTAATATTAAGATAACCACTTTTTAATAAGTGTATATGGATGTATACACGGTACATATACCAAAACACCAAAACAACATGTTTTACAATTTTTGTCGGTCTGTCTGTCTGTTTGTTCCGGCTAATCTCTGAAATGGCTGGACTGATTTTGACGGGACTTTCACTGGCTGATAGCTGATGTAACAAGGAGTAACTTAGGCTACTTTTATTAAAAATATATATATTTCATTTTAGAAAAATACCTGCGTTAATCACGACATCGACATCCACGCGGGTGAAGCCGCGGGCAAAAGCTAGTATGTAATAAAAAATCAATTTTTATTTTCTTGGCGGACGTAAGCTAGACGATTTCTAAGCAATTTGTTTACCAAGTCTAACAGCACCAGTTTGTGTTAGCAATTTTCTTCTCGAAACTTTTCCTAAACAAAACAAGAATCGGCTTTTACCGATAGAATTTCCCGTCCCCGCTTACATTATTGCGTTTCATCAAGTCTGTCTCCATATAATGATATCATACGCACATCATTATGAGTAACGAGACACATCAATGCATACTAATCTTGCGCATACGCCGGCCGAACTAATGTTGCAGCCGCGGCTACCTTGAGGCCGCCATGATTTATTGAATACCACTATAAACCGACTTAACTATACAAATGATGAACCTCTGCAAATGATGATGAAACGTCATTCTATGAACTCAACTAGTAAGAAGTAATTTCTTTGAAGGTATTTTTTAATAGATAGGAAAGTACCGCATGATTACAAATTTAATATAAATTAAATGCGCCCGCGGCATTGCCAGCGTAAATGTCGTAACCATATACAACTAAGCCTTAGAATGTCTCCTGTATGCCAGTGAAAGACCCATCAAAATCGGTCTAGCTATTTCAGGAATTAGCCGGAGCAAACAGACAGACATACAAAATATGTATTTAAAATATGATTTTTGTTATTCGTATCGTTTCATAAGCATTTAGTAAAATGCTGTTATTTTGACATATCAAACAGACACTTCAATTTCATTCATTTGTATGTATGATAGATATGTGTATGATAACTTTGTTATTATCGCACCAAGGCCGTGCAATCACAACACAATCAATGGTGAATCAAACACGAAGATAATAATCGAACAAAAAACGTTCAAAACGTTACGGTACAAGAGCAATCTTCATGTTTATACGTACAACATGTGATCAATTATAGATGCGCCCTCGATACCGCCCAGGAAAAACCTACACCCATTAGAAGCACAGTTATATAAAACGAATAACATTGTACAAATGTGGTAAATAGTTAAAAAGTTGTCGTTGAGTAACGGATGACCGCGGTCTGTCAATGGGTTGGAAAAACTTGTCTGGTTATGCGAGCCGATGCGATGGGCGATGGCGAGTGACTCGTATGTGATGCGATGGGCGGATTACTTTCTAAGTTTTTATTACGTATATGTGTTTTTGTAAGTCAAGGTGAGCGGACCACCTGTGTCAATATAAAGCCCTAACATTACATGTGATCTTGTTTTGTTATAATGAGGAGGGAAAAATTATAATAAGTTATGTTTAAGATGAGTGTCCTACTCTTTTATTTCCGTCATGCGACCAATGCAAGTTAAAGAATTTTAATAAATATCAAAGATACAGACTCGTGTAAACCTCACTTTAAAGACCTAAAAATATTAACCTTACCCAGCCTCTACATACTTGAAATTTGTAAATTTGTACGAAATTATCCGAAATTCTACACTAAAAGAGGAGATACCCAAACAAAAATTGCACTTAGACATAATAGCAGGTTAAACATACCCACGTCGCGATTAAAAATGCACTCCTCTAGTACTTTTGTTATGTCTATTAAAATATACAATAAGTTACCGGAATACATCAAAAATAAAAATAAAAATAATATCTTTATCAATAAATTAAAACAATTTCTAATAACCAAAAGCTACTACACTATTGACGAATATTTTAGAGATAAATTCCAACAACAATAAAAACTATTTTTAAATAATACCTAAAATACATAAATAATATTTAATTTATTGTAATTGTTAATAATGTAATTCGTGCAATACACAATTAAAAAAATAAATAAATATAACTTAAAACCAAATATATAAATACCATGAAAGCAAATAATTCTATATAAATTATCCTATTTTATTTTAAAATTTATTGCTTTCTTAACAAAAAGCGCCTTCATCCTCTCTCCTATTAAAAATTAACTTTGCTGTGCCCGACAGGGTCCATAATTGATTCGATGTTTTGACATACTAACTGTTATATGTACACATTATGGAATGCAATAAAGTATTGAGTATTGAGAAATTAATCCTACTATGAACCTTTGAAATACACATAGGTCGCCCAACTAACATTAAAAACTAATTGAGTATATCTTCATCATAATCAATCTATGTTCCCACTGCTGGGACACAGGACTCCTCTCGGTGAGAGTGAGTGGACCGCACATGGGTCCAGTGCGGGTTGGTAGATGTCACATGTTTTCGAATTTTTGTTCTAGGATATGCCGAAACTGGCATGACGTCACATCACGATGTTTTCCTTCACCGTTTCGAGAGCAATATTGATGAAATAATTTACACAGTAAAACGCCTGTCTAGGTTCGAACATACGATCTGCAACTCGTGAGTCGCGGCCGTTACCACTGGGCCTCTACTGCTCATGAGCTTCTGTATATACCTAATATTTTGAAGAAAGTTATAGCAATAAATCCATAGCTCATTGTATAGATCTATATATATATATAAAAATGAATCCCTATTTCCCTTAGTCACGCCATCACGCGTGAACGGCTGGACCGATTTCACTTTTTTTGTTTTTTGTTGTGTTTGTTATTGTCAGGAGAAAGTTCTTATGAAAGAAAAAAATGTAAAAAATTGCGCGGAAAATTAGAAAATTTAAGAACACTTATTTAAGAATACTTGGAAAATGTTTTTGAATTTGATTAAATTCTTGAAGAAGGCTATAAGCTAATAAACATCACGCTAGGGCCGTTAGGAAAATATAAAGTAAGAAAGAACGCTAAGCTAAGAGATAGCGCGGGAAGACAATGGGATGCGATTAGGTGGGTCGGGGGAACAAGAAATTTCACGCAGACGAAGTCGCGGGCAGTAGCTAGTTAAATAATAAACATAACTTAACCGGAAATTTTAAATGGACTCTTAAATAACGATGATAAGGTAAATTACCCCTCATCTAATACCTTTCCCTCAATAACTTCAAGAAGATGGGTTCTCGTAGATCATGCGCCTGAGCACCGTTAGCGCCATCTAACAGTACATAATGTGGACAAGTTATATCGACACCGGTCACTAGGCACCCATCCTAGACGACCTGACAACTTAATTGAATCGCCATACTTTTGCTCAACAGACCAACCTACATATGGCTTGATAAACATTTCTGAAGATTGGCTATTTTTTACTTGCAAATATGAAGTGGGTTATCATATATGGCATGAGAACTAATGAGGATTATTCTGGTGGTTGATAGACCAGACAACGTAAGAAAAATTGGAAATCTACAAGAAAATTGGAAACCAAATAATATAGTTTATAATTTCAAACCACGCTGGGATCGGTGCAATTCATTTAATTTCATACCAGATTTTGGCAGTGACTTCACCCGCATATATTATACATATACACCTTCCTCTTGAATCACTTTGTCTATTGCTGGAAACCGCATTAAAATCCATTACAAACACGGAAAGCGACTTTGTTTGATATTAAGATTAGGGAAAAAGAAAACATTTTGACACAAGTTTGAGTAGGTACACATCATTGTCGAAGTACAGTCTATAGCTATACAGATGAGCCCTGTCTCCTAAACTAGGAAGATCCTGTATCTTAGGATGTTTTCGCATTATAGTACAGTAATCGAGCGATTTATGAGCATATAATTACGTAGGAATGGGTCAGTTCCTACGGTCTAAAAACTTATTGTTTTGGGCTATAGAATCTAAAAGGATGATAAAACTAACAATAAGAATTTAAATAACTTTCCTATAACGAATTATTGTCAGAGTTAAATGTTTGGGGATTTCCAGGACACAAAAAGCTTCGCTTCGTCCCACCTAGTAGATTGAAGCTGGGTTTTTACAACAGTCAACTTATTTAACCATAAATTGGTCTCAACAAGGAACAAAATTAACGTCTGTATATTCCAAACAGAGAAAGCGATATCCCCATATATCGTGAGAGACCTTATACAATCAACATTGTTCTGAAAACCATATTTTTTCATCATTATCATCATCATTTCAGGCGAAAGACACATAGGCCTCCCCCAATTTGGGGGTTTAGCCATAATCGCCACGCTTGGCAGACGGGTTGGCGATCGCAGTATGGTGGTAAAATGCATAGAGAACGCTGCTGCCCATTCTCTAGCAAGTTCCTTAGTCGCCTCGTACGACACTCACGGGAAGAAATGAGATAGTGCTATTTTTAATGTCTGGTAATACACGGAATATTGATATTTATTAATATTTTAAACAAAGACCTAATTAATTAGTGCCCATGACACAATATCGGTGGCGGCCTTCACACTTACAGGTCAACACTTCCCATGGGCGTTGTAAGAGGTGATAAGGAATTATGTCAGGACGATATGCGGTACCTACTTACGTATTTGTCACTTCGTGGTCTGATTAGCAAATCACTACATTGCAAATTCATCATCTCATCATCATCATCATCATTTCAGCCGTAAGACGTCCACTGCTGGACTTAGGCCTCCCCCAATTTGGGGGGCTTTGCCATAATCGCCACGCTTGGCAGGCGGGTTGGCGATCGCAGTATGGTGGTAAAATGCATAGAGAGCGCTGCTGCCCATTCTCTAGTAAGTCCCTTAGTCGCCTTTTACGACACCCACGGGATGAAATGGGGTGGTGTTATTCTTTACGTCCGGCATCACACGGGACATCAAATGTAATCAAGGTAATTCATCATCTGCCTAGCCTTTTTCCAACTTTGTTGGGGTCGGCTTCCAGTCTAACCAGATACAGTTTTTTACATGGAGCGACTGCCTATCTGACCTCTACAACCCAGTTACTGGGTAATACGATATCCTTTGGTAAGACTGGTTGTCAGACTTTCGGGCTTCTGACAACCAGTCACTACTGCCAAACATCCTCAAATGTCAGCCGGGACGCGTAACGACGCATTGAGCTTGCGCTTGGTATGTAAAGACCGACTGCGGCAAGCCAAGCAAAGCTTAACCAGATCGTTCGTCCTATGTGGCTGTTTTTACTTAGCAATAAGCCCCCTACACCTACACACTATAATAGAAAGTATGACAGTTCTAACAGTAGTCGTCATTTCAGAAGAAAACGCAAAGACAGGTGTTTTTCAAGTTTTATTGCTAAATAAAACGACAATTTTAAGCTAAAAGGTGTACTGAATTTCGAGAAGGACAAAGAATATTTTGTGTTTCGGAGAATCTTATACCATTAAAATTGACGCGGTCAGCCACAGCCAGTTATAAATCATTCTTCCATTTAAATGTAATCTAAAAGCAAACCTCTGAAGCAGCCAACCTGTCGCAGACAATTCCATGCACACGACACACCGTAAGCATATCAGATTAGCAAACGCATACTTGCACTAACCGACGGCATGCGCAGACGCAGCCTGTCTACTTTACTCCCCTGTTCAATTAAAAGCGAATTCCGACATTAAAGTAAACTAGTGGGGTATTACTGCGCGCGATATAACCAGTCCGGTTACCGACCAAGTGTTATTTACCCCTGCTACAAGGTATTTTGCCGAACGACAGCACAAGGGCTCCGCTCTGACGTGCGCTTGCGACGCTATTACACGCGTTTAAACACGACGGTATACGGTAGCGCATTAGAATATTAGTTGGTTTTAGCTTGTTATTACTGAATACTGTTCCGTGTGGTACACGTAAAGAATAGCCATCCCATTTTTTTTTTTTTTTTCCCGCGGGTGTCGTAAAGGCGACTAAGGGACTAGATAATGGGCAGCATCCATTGCGAGGATCGTCTGGAGGACACGGTGGAGCATACGGTGGAAGTGTGCCCTGCCTGGGCGGAGCACCGCCGTGTCCTCGTGGAGGCGATTGGCGGCGGCGACCTCTCGCGTCCGGCCCTGGTGCGAGCCATGGTACGGAGCGAGAGGGAATGGGAAGCCGTCACCTCCTTCTGCGAAGCAGTAATGCTCGCGAAGGAGGAGGCGGGGCGCGTGAGGGAGTGGCAGTCTCTGCGCCCTCACGTCCCTAGCCGCCGCAGGAGGAGACGCCCCGGGCGTCGGGAGTCGATTGCGGACTCCCGGCCACCGTAGGCGCGAGCTTGCGGGTGGCGAGCAGTGGGTAGCTCGCCGCCCGGTAAGGACCAAGCTCGGGTCGACGGCGCGCAGTGTTCCACGCGCGCCTCAAAGAGATGTCAGCAGCAGTGTAGGGGTCTACTAGGACCGATGCCTGCCGGGGTCGCGTGATTGTTCGAAAGAGATACCGTGACCCTGGCACATGGGCAACTGATGGAACACGGGTGGGTTTTAGTCAGTAAAAGTCTGACACGCCCTCCCGCTCCGCCCAGAGCGGGAGAAGTCATTTGATGATTTCCCATCCTGAAAAAAAAAAAAATGGGCAGCAGCGTTCTCTATGCATTTTACCACCATACTGCGATCGCCAACCCGTTTGCCAAGCGTGGCGATTATGGAAAACCCTCCTCATTTTTGGAGGAGGCCTATGTACAGTAGTGGACGTCTGATTATTGAAGTAGGAATTGTTACTTGTTGTGTGCTTTTTAAGTCTGTTTGTAACGATATGAGTGAAAAAATAACCTATGTTAGCCACTATACATATTCTTTTTATTGAACAATTAGCAGAGTAGCGGAACATTTTTTTCTTGTTCATCAAAAATTTACAAAAAATATTTCTAGTCTTCCTCTAGAAAGCCGGTTTGAATAATCAACACGTGACTTCAAATTATTTATTTATTCAAAAAAAAATAACTTGGTTATAGAACTCGATTTCTCACAGGCCACGGGGTCAAAAGAAGACTTTGACCTTAACAAAACATATAGCCTTGAGAATTATTCTCAGTAAATATCACAAAGATGTGTCATGCGCGAAAAATGAACATGTTTCAATACAAAAACATGTTATTTTATTATTATTGCACATGACTCCATTGTAGGTCTGCGTAAGATAAAGCCAAGATGGCTATTCGATCTTCTGACTTTAGTTAAATCTTTAAGTAATCAAGAGCTTTTTAAAAATAAAGATGGCATAGGGTCAAAGTTTACAGAGGAAAAACAACAAACTGATATACTTATCTAATAATGATGTACACATTACACACAACACAACATACACTACACACTCACATCCACACACTTGCTTCCACACATACACTCACCCAGCATTTTTGTTTTTTTTATTATTGTAAATTTTTTTTTCTTTCTTTTTCTCTATTTTTTTTAACTATGTAATTAAGCAATCCAGCCTTTAAAACGTTTACTAATTTTTGTCTTTTAATGTTACGGAACGAAGTAACTAGACCCCACGACACAGGGAATCCTAGTGTGGGATCTAGGGAACCACTGTAACTAACTATTAAGACAATAAATACTATTACTATACAATTGTACACCGAAATTTGCAATGCAAATCTTAATGACGTAGGTATTAAAAGAATTCCAACAATGTGTTAAACATTACTGACACTAAATAAATCCTCCACAGACTAGTCTGCGTTACTAATGATCTTAGGATCAGCATTTATTTAACATATAATTTATTTAAACTTGCTGTAGCCGCGGCTTCGCCCGCGTGGACTTGAAAATGGACGTGGTACCGGGACAAAAATACTATGTTACTCCTTATAACATTAGCAAGTTAAAGTCCCTTCAAAATCGGTCCAGCCGTTTCAGAGGTTAGCCGGAATAAACAGAAAGACCAACATACAAAAATTTTAAGAATTGATTTTTGATGTAAGTTCAGTATACATATACTTTTATATGCATTTAGTGAAAAGCTTCTTATTTGAAATTACAAACAGACACTTCATATATCATTTTATATGTATATAGATTACACTATAGTACAATATAGTGGAGTGCGCATAAGGTCAGGCGCATAATGGTTGATTCTGACTCCGGTAACCATGATCAGTCAAGCCTTAAAAGGTTAGACAGAATCCTTCGTCCAATTACTAGCAAATATGACGTAGTAGGGCCTTAGAGTATAAATCTAATCAATTCTATTTGGACTGCTGAAGATAACCTATGAGACCTGCACATAATGGACGATTGCCTTTCATGATAAAGAATCTTTTAAGTATAAATATTTAGGCCCAAAATCGTCTTTTAACAAACTCGCTATCCAACGTTACTTCTAGCCAAAAGCTCTGAGCCAGTATTTGCATTTCCAAATTTATTTCGATTTGGGTAAATTTCCTAAAACAAAAATTACAACTTATCACCGGACTAAGTTGTCAATTTTGTAAAATTAACTGTATTTCTATGTATGCTAAGGTGTTATTTCAAAAACGTCTCAATGGTTTAAACAATATCTAAAGAAAAACTATGTTTTATAATAAGACGGAAATTGTCTATTCTCACTAGAGTGAGAATAGACAATTTCGAACGTCACTGACTTTATTATACTCTGTTTAAATTATTATAATAAAAGTAATCTTCTTGTCATTGCAATAGTGAAACCAGTAAGTCTCAATGTCAAAGATCTTTGAACTACATATTATTTATTTATATAAAATTAATGACCCAAACACTAAATAGCGATACGTTCTCAACAACACAATTATCCTGTAGAAGACGTCTATTAGTTTAGTCCAGCCTATTTCAAAATATACCTCTTACGCTTCTTGTAAACAACTGTGCTCTATTTTCCCATTCATCCTCACACACGGCCCATCAAAAGCCAAAGTCTTACGAAAGCAGTCTAGTTACCGATAGAACAAGATTCTTAACTTATCTGTGACAACCAGTAATGACAGCTAATGAATTAACATCCGCTGTTAATCATGTAAGAGACGAATAATTGCGAAGCTGATTGACAACTCTCCTTGTACTAAAAGGTAGAAACTTGGAAAATTACCCAGAGAACATTTTAAGGGCTATGGACCTTAATTTGTTAGAAGTAAAGCTCAAAATTTGAAAAGCTGTAACTGAAAAGCCAATGACAGTAATGAACTCAATTAACAAGTTGGTAGATACTGTATAACTTTTATGAGCTAACTTGATTCCCAGTTGACTTTCAACATGCAGCTCTTAATCAAATAATAATGAGTTCAAATAGGTGAGTGAAATCCACATTATCGCTTTATAAGTTGTTGAGGGCAAATGTTGAAAATTATCTATTTTATATATTATATGCCAAGCTATGGATATAAGTTGCAACATTGTCTTGTAAACAAGCTTATCAATGAGTCAACGATGAGAGGAATTATTAACGAAAACTTATAGCAGATGAATAAATAAACGCATCCTCACTTCCTGTGCTCACACACAATGAAGCACACACACACACACACACACTTATAGACCTACAAACACACAAGCACACTGCGCTGGCGTCACCTACAGTGTAGGCAAACACTCATCTTACTTTATACTTGAAGAGATATCAGATGCTTATCTGATAGTAACAACACTGATTCAACTTATCAAAGTGTTATTTTACCTTACCTTTTTAGATCTAATTACTTATTTTATAATGCCCTTGTAAACGAATGAACAATAATATATGTATAATTTAAGAGATTGTAAATTCTATGCAGTGATTCTATAAATCAACAATATGGCGGAATAATTTCGCAGTAAGCCATTCAACAAATTGATTTGTGTTGGTTTTGACTTGGAGACAAAACATTGTCTCGATGTTGTTGCATTCATTTACTTTGAAGTCTTGTTAAATTATTTGATTGTATAATTAAGGAGTTCTATTAATAGACAATCAGTTCGCAATTCAGCAGCAAATTGCGAATAATACACTTTATCTCGTCAGTTTTTGCACCAATTCACTTTGTTTCACATTCACGGTCTATTTACGTTTAGCTATTTATTATTACAACAAAAGCAAAACAACACTTAATCTCTATAGGGTGGCAGTGAAATCGATGCGCAGACACTAAAAAAATATACTTTTCTTTAGATTAAAAATAGAAAAAATTATACGCAGTGGGTCAAGACTCACTGACTGTGAAGTGCTGAATCCATGGCTGTGAGTCAATACCCCTGCCACCCTGTAATGAACTTTACAACATCCAACTATGAGTCTACAATCAAAATATAGGAATTACCATAAATATGTAAA
This sequence comes from Aporophyla lueneburgensis, assembly GCA_932294355.1. Taxonomy (NCBI): domain Eukaryota; kingdom Metazoa; phylum Arthropoda; class Insecta; order Lepidoptera; family Noctuidae; genus Aporophyla; species Aporophyla lueneburgensis. The sequence goes on from OW028744.1 coordinate 12,212,130, forward strand.
AGCCCGTAAAAATACTTTTATAAATAATCGACACAATCGACTCACTCGAGACAGTCCTTAACCTTAAATCTCGATCCCAAAAAGCAGTACACATTCAGAGCTCTACCTGACCCTATTGTGTTCGACATAGTGTTACTCGAAAATTGTGAGCTATTCCGAGAAGTCACGCAACTATCACTTTCGTTATTCTAGTCGATCGAAAAGGAAGATAACTTTCGCGAAATGTAAACTCCTTTCCAAATCCTGCAAAAATCAATTAAAATTTGCGTCATGTCTGCTCAGATACAACTTAAATCTTCAGCAACATATTTATAGGAAGTCAGCAATGAATCAATTCTATTACTACTACTTGACTATAATTACGACAAGGCTTAGATAGCACTTAAAGCATCTGACTCATCCTTTCTAAGCTATCAATAACATGAACTAACCAAACAGTCTCCTCCACAAAGCTCTTAATACATTCTCAAGCCCCAGCCCGGCCAAACAATCGCACAATAATAATCCCATTGAAAACACTAACAAGTCTTAGTGGCCGTAATCACTGGGAGGAGGCCTGCGGAGGCCCGAGGCCAACTATTTACCATAACAAGGGGGGCCATACACAATGGCCGCCGATGGAAGGAGAAACGGGCCTAACTAGGTGTAAAATGAGCTGATGCGATATGTAGGCTCCTTTGTATCGCGGACTAGAAATCTTATTATGTTACGTTGGTCGCTCGCTCCGGATTTTATTGTTCCTGATAGTGAGTTCGTAAATAGTATTTACGATATGATCTTACTCTGATTTCTATTTATTTGCTGGGCAATTCATACCCGTATATTTTTAAGAACGTTCACAGTCTGATCTCAGTCTTAATCTGTCAAAAATACTTCGGATTTCATACATTTTTGACAAGTTTCGCCGAGATGAGTCTGTGACTAACGTTTTTAATTTCGTGATTTGCCTTCTGCCAACTACAGTTCTGTCGTCCAGAGAATACGTTCTTGAAACCCGTCAGTTTCATTGAAACGAATAGAATACGTGTTTTGCGAATTTGATCTCTATTTGTTACTAGAATTGGCGCTCTTACAGGCAGGAATGCATTCTGTCGACGGCCGCACTATACGGTTTCTCACGTCAATTATATTCTGTAAGTAAACGTATAGAAAAAACATCTGAAGTGTTTGTAAAGTCAATGACTTGTCGAGCAACCTTCAACTAATACTGGTACGCATTGAGAGCGAAACAAAACTCTTGACAATAAAGCCGCCGCGGGTTACTGGCTCCTTCAAGTTGTTACAATAACACACTATTGTTTCTAACTCCGCTTCAATCACGAACTGCTTCAAATATAAGTAATTTAAAAAAAACACCCAAAACTTAAACACAGCCAAAGAATTTATTGCCTTAAAATATTTCGAAGAATTTCCACTACTACTTTGTTAGGTACCGAAAAACGTAACAGAATTAAATATCATACTAAAATTTATCTTTAGGGTCTACACAAATCGCTGTTTTGAGTTATAGTCCAAAAGATACAAAGCAACAACAAAATCAATGGTTTCGTAAATTCCGAATAAGTTATGACTTATAACGTCCTAACGTTTTCAATAAATATTTTATGGCATTCCTCTCATATCTCAAATTAAAACACACAGTGGGATAATCATTTCGAATGAGTAAATTAGATGTGAGATTTTAATATTAAAATACCAATTCGAGAAAACATCTCCGCCTGAAATGACATATAAATATAATAATGACAAGAGGGCTCTCAAATTGGGGTACTTAATTCAGATTAGTTTTTATATTAAACGTTTATTTATGTTTGTATAACCATAAATTAAAACAAATGTCGTTTTTATGGGTCTGTAAAAATCCAGTTTATTTCGCGAAAGAAGCTGAAGTATGAGAGTTAGCGAAAGTGGTCAGTGTCGTACAGAGGTCTGATACCATACTGGGCGATGCTGCGCAGACGTCCAATTAGAGGGAATGTGCGCCTGCGCCCCTCGGGAGGCACACACAGGGAGTTGCGATTTATACCTCACTCCCACACTTTATTGCCTCTCTAGGCACTAGCTTTTCGTCCGAGATTATAAGGCTCCGCAGACAGATATTCTCAAATCACGAATAAGGCATCATCAACCGCGATTTACGATCATACTTCCTGATATTACATACACGGATAACGCATGCAAATCACGTTTTGTCAGAAAGCGGTAGTTGTATCTCTAGTTGGTAAAATAACACGTTTTCCCGAAATTATAAATAATTTAAAGTACCTACATTTTATCATTACCTATAGTTATGTCTCCACCCAAATTCAGTGTCTGCCCATAATTACAGTGTCATCGAAAAAGGAAAACTTTACATGAAATAACAGCGATATAAAGTTATCAACGCTAAAAGTTGTCCGAAAAACGGGTGAGATTAAACGTAAGAATCTGGTTTGAGATCCGCCTGTAGCGCGGGGGCTCCTTAAAAGGCGGCTTGTCGACAATAGCCTGGGAACTTAGCTCATTTAAAGGAGAAAATATCATGTCGTGTCTGCCCGCCTCGCTAAATCGCTTTTTAAATGGGACTCCGTTGGCGACGCGTCATGAACAAATATGAAGTGAAGATGAATCCCTGTAATTATTTCACAGTTTGTTTTGCGAGAAGAAATGCCGATGTTTTTTCAACATAAAGGAGTAATTATAACATGTTTTTATGGGCAGGGAAATGTGTGACAAGTTGACAGCCAAAAGTATTTAAAAAAAATTAAACGGAGTACATAAATTAAAGAACATGACAAGACCATTTACTTATCTTTGATTTTTTTAGAAGGGATACAAACATTTTTATTTGTGTTTGTAATTGACTTTTATATATTTTAACTATATTGTCCCCACTGCTGGGACACAGGCATTCTCTCGGTGCGAGGGAGTAGGCGGACTGCCGGGGTCGCGTGATTGTTCGAAAGAGATACCGTACATGGGCAACTGAAGGAACACGGGTGGGTTTTAGTCAGTAAAAGTCTGACATGCCCTCCCACTCCGCCCAGAGCGGGAGAAGTCATTTGATGATTTCCCATCCAAAAAAAAAAAAAAAAAGTGAGTAGGCGGTAATCTACCAGGCGGGCCCAGTGCGGGTTTGTTGTTGTCACGTCTTCGAATTTTTTGTTCTAGGACATGCCGGTTTCCTCACGATATTTTCCTTCACCGTTTTGAGAGCAGTGGTGGTGAAGTTATTTACATGAAGTAAAGCGCTTGTCTGGAATCGAACACACGCTCTCTATTTTTATTCGCTTAATTGAACACCTAGGTAATTTTAACACCAATTCCTTGTTACTAAGGAAAGGATGTTAAACATATTACCTAATAATTTTAAATAATTAGGCAATATCGGTTTTTTTCCAATCTGTCCCTAAAGGTTCGCGATAGCGTCATACGTTACTTTTCACCTTGAGTTGAACAAACAGGGGCGACCGTACCTACACGGTATCAGTCGGATTATCACTACTAATCTCTAAATGATAACAGATAAATGAACGAAAACTCCACGTTTTTATATCGTTATCACCAGTTACTGCCGAGCCGGTTATTAAGATTAAATAAAATTAATAATTCAATGCATTAATGAAGCAATAATGCGTGTAGCACTATCACCATCGTTTTCTTTGCTCATAAACCTATAACGTTTTACAAGCTTTTTATTTTATCGCCTTGTAAATTATTTAATTACTGTTAGACCGGTTCCTGTAACGATCAAGACGAATCAGGTGAATTAAAGTTATTGGTTCTCTCGGGGAATGGCTTAAGTTGGCCTTTAAATTTTACTGGTTCGATTCTGTGCCGGTCGGTCTACAAAAAAGTTTAGTCATAAAAATATTTTTTACTTCTAGTTGTGGTACAAAACCTACCTACCCCACCTTAATTTGTATACCTTCAGCGCTGAGTAAATAACAGTGTCAGGAAATTATTAATTTAAATACGTATTATTGAAGCGAACTTAAAAGCAACTTAACAGAACTTGTCCAAAATAATATGTAATCACACGATAGGTAGGTATCTACACGTTTTCAAAAAAAAGAAGATTTTTTCAAATCGGATAATGATCTAATGATAGAATTCTGAGGTACAAACATTTAAAAAAAAAACCAAATTGAGAACCACATCCTTGTTTGAAGTCGGTTAAAATGCCAAAAGATGTTATATCAAATAAGAGAGCAAATGGCTATGACCTTGCACGCGCTAACGAAGGCTACAGGCCGTACAAGGCTGGACTCTAACAAAAAGAAATAAGTTCCCGCGTAAAGACCTGCCACAAAAAATAAACTAATAAAAGAAGCCGGCGATGTTCGGAACGTGAGCGCGCCGCCGCTCGAAATATTCCAACTCCAAGTTTTCGCTTTGGAACAAAGAGCTGAGTGTAATATGACAAAAACCTTTACTTATCTCGCTGACAGCTCGGACAGTTGAGAAGAATTAAACTTAATTATTATTAGAGTCAATCAGTTTTGTTCAACCTTTCCATAAACCGTTACAGTAACATTCAATTGATGTGTGTGGAATGTATTATTTTCATTTTAAGTCAAAGTCAAATCATTTAACATAAAAGGCTTTACATTTAAATAGAATTGATTCTAATCGCCACTTCCAAAAGCTAGTTTCGTATGGAGAAGAATTGGCAAGAAACTTCAGCGTTGCTCTTAAAATATTTGACAATATTTTGCATCATCATCATCATCATTTGCATCATCATCATCATCATTTCAGCCGGAAGACGTCTGCTGCTGGACATAAGCTTTCCCCAAAGGGCGGGTTTGCCATAATCACCACGCTTGGCGGACGTGTTGGCGATCGCAGTATGGTGTTAAGATTAAGCATCTGAGAAAGCTGCGGCCCATTCTCTAATAAGTCCCTTGTTCGCCTTCTACGACACCAACGGCAAGAAATAAGATGGTGCTATTCTCTACGTCCGGCACCACACGGAAAATTTTGTATACATTTATATTATTTAAGTGAATTGGATGCATCTAAAATAAAATTACTATACCCCATTATGTAATTAAAAAGAATTAAAAATGAAGCAGTGACAGATAAATATTTATGTGATAGATACATGGTGCTCTGATATATCTACAAACATTGTAAAGAGAATGTCATTTTCCATATTTTTTTTGCGAGTAATAGGTAAATGAGATAGTGTGTGTTAATCATAGAATGTAATAATTAAAATAAAATAGCAACCAGTTCAATATTGTCTAGGGTCGTCGAGTATTTGTATGTCATAGTAATATTAATAATATGTTTGGGGAGGCCTATGTTAAGCAGTGAACGCTTTTCGACTGAAATGACAATAATGGTGATGTTAATAAACCGCTTAACTGTAATAAAATCAAAACAATTTGTATAAAAAACGGCAAAAATTATTTCAATAGGTATCATGCATCGATTTACAAATGTGTTTCTGCTTTAGCAACAACATTTCAGAGATAGTAACGTATCGCGGCGCTATCTATCGGAATAGGGACAGATGTGCCCGAATTAGGTTACTTCGATAGCGCTATCGAAGTATTGCGCGAATCAGACATTCAATCTGAAACAAACTTCAACAGTTCACTCAATCCTGAACCATTTTTTTGTTATAATGATCTGTAACTACCTTTATACGGATATTGGAATCGTTTTTTGCTGGTTTCTCGCGGCTTACGTGATAAAATGTAGCCCGAAGTAGGTGTTCCAAATAGGTTTTATTTCCTTCTCTACGTTTATTTAAAAACGTTTTTAATCCCGCATAAAATGCAAACATAGGTCTAAACACTTAAAACTTCATAATTATATTTGTTTATATAGGAATAGTACTGATATAAAGATCTTCACTAGATAGTATAAAACAAAGTAGCTTCTCTCTGTCTGTCCCTATGTATGCTTAGATCTTTAAAACTACGCAACGGATTTTGATGCGGTTTTTTTGAGTGATTCAAGAGGAAGCTTTATACGTATAATACGCGGGCAAAAGCTAGTAGTTTATAAATACAAACAAAAATAAACACAGCAATAACAAAATAACCCACAACAAATGACAAAGTTGATTCACTTCTGTAAGCTCACCGTATCTTAAGTGCTTACGACTATCAGTAGCTTGTAACTGTTGTTACTGCTCGAACAAACGAACGACGGGTCGTAAGTTCACGTAAATTGTGATCGAGAAGAAATCTATATCGGTACTTACAATCGACAAGTCAATATAATTCCCGATATATATTATATATCCTGAAAGTAGGGACATTGCTTTCGTCTGTAGCTTGACCTGTTTGACCTTATTAGGTTTATTTATCAGCTCTTCTTATTGTTGTGTATTTGTGTCCGTGGGGATAGCTGTGTTTGGTCCTTTATTGTTTCAAGAGTTTTCAGTTTCCATTTTTAACATCTTTTTGTAACAAATTATTGTTAAGGGCGCTTCAGGGTAGCTGGCAACATTTAAATTTTCTTAATTTTTTTTGCTTTTTGCAGGTCAGTGTTAGCCTTGTTTATTGAATAAAATATGATTTACAGGAATAATACGTCTGTATTTATAGAATTCAAATCATCAATACGGTGAATACGGACTGTTTTCATCTACGTTCATTGAATCCGCTTAAATGTTTATTAATAACATGAAAACGTAATTCAATAAGTTTAAATGAAATTGCAAATTATGAAACGTAATAAATTTGAATGTTGCGGGCTACCTAAGAACATCCACTTCAAAAGTATTGAAGTTAACAGAATTTCAGCTAAGCTGGGACTCATTTAATGTTTAAGAGAACAAATGAACAAAATATCTAAAGGATCCCTATAGGTACTTCTCAATGAAAACTGCATGCACAATCAGATGCCTTGACTTCTAACGAAGTGAGTTATTAAATGATTAAGTACGATGTTTACCCTCTCAGAAGCACAAAGTAGCTTTATTCACACAGTGTAATAATCGAAGTGATTGATTAATTCAATAGAGGCAGCTGCCGTGTGATTGAGACGCATTCTGCATATCAATTGCTTCCAATGAAGCTCGGACTTTGGCGGCAACCCACTACCCGCATCTATGCAATAAAATAATCTTTCATATTTAAAAGACATGAATCACGGCGAATTTATTGCATAAAATCTATTTTTGCATTCATTCATTGTTGGATGTCGCCTTTATTACTTACTACAGAACTTTCTTATATGTCTATTAAGTCACTACTGCGGAGCATAAGGTCTTAGGGTTGATTCCTAGGTCGGGCAAAGTGTTATAGGCTTCTTCTATCGGAAATTTATTAGTAGAAGCCCGAAGTATGGATCTGTGCCCAGTTGATGACAATAGGCTCGCCCCCAATTACATGCGACTTAAACATAACAGGCGAAATTTGTGGGAATTATAAGTAGTTAAACCTCTGCCTTACCTTTCGGGGAATCAAGGCGTGATATTATGTTATTTTTAATCTATTTTATTCACTCTTGATGTAACTGTTTACATTCATAACAACACAAAAGTCAACAGTACAGTTAACACGCATTTTAATTAAATTTTATTATCCAGTAACCGGTACTTATAACGCTTCCCGCATGCGCGCGCGTTAACTTACTTTACTCAAACAAAATATGTCTGAACCATCAATTATGGTGCACAGGTAGAATGTCAGAAGTGGGTATTACAGCGATAAATAGCCATATACAGTGATAATTACCCGGAGATTGCAACATTCTGAGACTGGTGATCATTGCTCTACTTGACGTTGTCAGTCGTTAATTTGAATAAATTCGATGTTGAGTTAGTTGTTCTTTTGAGGTTAGTGCAGGTTCGAGGACTGGTTGAGTGCACAGTTGTCGGCGCCTACGCACGGTGGGCGGACATACTGGCCCATGCACTTACTTGATCTTGAATTGTTTACTGCCTTTGTCGCGTATACGTCATTTCATTTTATAGTCGGCTGTAATGAAAGTCTGTCAGATATTCTTTCAGTTTAGATTGTTAGGAATAAATCTACGAGAATGAACTGGTGTACAATTTCTTAAAGCTGCATTATCAATCAAAAGCAAATTTATGTTGAACTTTATTAAACTTTATAGTTGTCTAATCCAAAGCTATTTTCATTGTGGTGCCGGACGTTATGAATAGCACCATCCCATTTCTTCCCGTGGGTGTTGAAAAAGGCGACTAAGGGACTTACTAGAGAATGGGTAGCAGCGTTCTCTATGCATTTTACCGCCATCGTAGTAGGCGATCGCCAACGCCTGTTAATCGTGGGGATTATGACGATCCCCCCTTCAAATTGGGAGTCCTATGTCCAGCAGTGGACGTCATTCGGCTGAAATGATGATGATTATGAATCCAACGCTGATGGGCTTTCTATAAGAGTAACTCTATCTATGCATAGTCGAACAACAGAGTGTGAAGACTACACCACCATATTTACAGTCTTAATGAATGAAACTGAAAATTATCTTCAGCTCCATTCAAGGCAGAATTTCACGATACAAAATCAGAAAATAATAATCACAACTTACACTCCACTCAACCTCTTACATGCAACGTTTCATACCTTGATAAGCACACAATACTATATAGAAGGCTACAATCTCAAGTGGAATCTAAATGTTATCTTCCATATCTGCAATAAACAATACGAGTTGAATCGCGACTGGTTGTGGGCGCTCTATTCACAATGCTCAGAAACACGCGGCCTAATAACGATGTACATACATATGTGCGCCGATTTACGTTATATTCTTAGATCTGATACATCTTAGGTAGCTATATTTATATGTTACTCACTAAACCATATACAAGATGTTACTTTGGATATCTCATAATTCATGTCTATTAATGAGACCATGTCAAAGAATTAACCAGCATAAGTTTTTTCGCTTCAATTTTTCATACAAAATCATTCGACGTCACGATTATAGAAGTGTAACCCTTAAGCCAAATATGATAACGTTGCATTTTCTAAACTGTAAAGTTGATATTGGTTTGATTGGAAAGTATTTACTCGTACTTACCAATGTAACTTACACCCGTATTCAAGAGAAAAAAACCTCATCACATGCAACTATGTCCATGTAGGAACCAACTTCAAAAAAAAGGAGGAGGTTCTCAATATGGTTGTATTCTTTTTTTATGTTTGATACACAGAACTCCGTCATTATAACCCGATTCTATAAAACCTTTTGTTTGAAAGGATTTACTCATCGAATTCAAATTCGGTCAGGTTCTACCAGAGACATTAAATTATACATTGGTTCTACAAGTATTTTGAGTTAATATTGGTGCACAATAGATCCTATCTGTCTATGTTTTTCATCTTCAGTGGATTAAGTTGATCGTTATGTATCAGTGAATCACAGAGATAAATCTATGAGTACCTATTTGGTTGTCAGACCAGTTTCATATGAAGTCCATCAATGGGACGGGATATTTTGTGGCTTAATCTTAAGCTCTTGAACAGTTAATTACGTCTCAATAGTACTTATTTTTTGCTACCAAAGAAACTGTTTTTTTTTTTTAGTCTACTCTTCATAGTTACTGCTTGTAGGTACTATATGTATTGTTCCCGAGTTCATTATTTATGTTCTTGTAAAGCCGACTTGATTTTCCCTCTTGTTTCTGAAGCATGGGGCTGATGTGAAGTGTCTTTATGTTGAAGCAGGAAAAGGCTAAGCTCTACAGCACACGATTTTGAACCTTCTCAACAACCACCCTTGCTTTTGGGGAACAAAGACGAAAAACACAAAGTTAAATATATCACAAGAAAAGAAAATCGTGTAAAATGTACAGAAGTTTTGTATGACTCTTATTTTATTTCATCATAATTTCTGCTGAAAGACATTCAGGTTTGCCATAATCGCCACGATTGGCAGGCGGATTGGCGATCGCAGTATGGTGGTAAATGCATAGAGAACGCTGCTTCCCATTCTCTAGTAAGTCCCTTAGTCGCCGTTTACGACACGATGGTACTATTCTTTATGTCCGGCATCACACGGCACCCCTATTTCATTTACACGCAAATATCTAGGGTCTAGTCCATTGATCAGGTACCCACAAATAATAATAATTCCCTAAGGTACAACTTCGTATTGTAAGGTGCGCAGATCAGTATCTCAACATAACAGAACAAATTCTTGCACCGCACATAATAATTATGAATTAGATCTGTCACAATGATAATAACTACGATTGTAACCGCAATATTGGCTAGTCCTTATTTTAATTGCATTTGATCCAATAATTGGTACTATTGGGTAATAGAATGGAGTCGGTGCCAACAATTATCTAACGGTAAATTATAGAACAATTTAAATATCAATGGGAGTGCATGCCGTCATTTATCTAGTGAGTGCTTTGCATAGCATGATTAGGTACTTGTAGCTGACTGAAATAGTATGCGCCTGCGCTATCTTTAGTACTTACTGGAACTTGCGAGCTATTTTACATCTTATTCTCAGGCAATTTTATATCAGGATTTACTGGTTTGTACTTAATCTTATTTTTTTTTTTGTGTTTATTTTAAATAGATTGATTTAGTTAATTATTTACTTTAAATAAAAGGATTTTGTTTTAATTTAGTATCCATTATTTTTTCTTTTCATTGACCATATCCGCCATCTTTTTTTACACCTTGTTTTTCCTGTTCATTCTACAAAATACGTCGCTACTCGCTAACCATCATTGCTTAGTAAAGTTGTGAGAATCGACAGACAAACGAATGGCTATCGTGGTCCGCGGCGACAGACCACCGAGTTGTCACTTCATGCAACGTTACGATCTCGAAGTCGACATCTTATTACCGAGCGCACCAAGCTACAACACAAACCTGCTGCGTTTCCTCACTTCGTATTCTGTCTATCCCGTTACGAGAGGCCGTGACGACGCATACATACATAAAATCATTATACAAATACATATTTACATAAAAACAGGATAAAGGATCATCTGCTAAACATAAAGAACCTGGAGACATTTCAAATAACCAGTAAATTCCACACCTAACTCCAGTTTGTTTGGACATTTTATTTTTGACAGTCGCCGGTCGTGCTGGACAGTTTACTGCAAGTTTATAAATACCGTGGGGAAATAAACAAGAAGTAGTAGCTGCCGTTGCTTCCGATAATTGGAACACAATTTCTCTGGAGTTAAAGCCAGTTACAGTCTGTAACGGGCGCCATTATAAGGATGTTAGAGCGATTACCAAGATAACACCATGGACAAATAGTTTCCCTCCAACGTCTCGTAAATCATGGGTAAACGCCATAATTGGAGCTTCACGTTAAGTCAAGCTTCACTCGGTAATCAGGAATGTGGAAGTAGTTCAAGTTTTTTATGTAATCATGTCTATACGCTGTAATAGGCAATAACCAATAACCATACAAACATCTTTTAACCTTAGATCAACGCTGTGAAAGACATAAATCATTTTAATCGCTACTATAACTTTTGCATTCCAGAAAGGTACCATTCTATCAAAATACCTCATGAAGTGCAACAAAAGATTCAATTCCCATTCGAATTTCTAAACTAAAACCACATACGCACAAATAAATTTAAATTGTAACAAATCGTTTCTCAAATATTTATGTTATTGAATTTCCCGCATTGCCCCAAAGACACTCATCAGACTAGCGTCGTTAGTTGCTCCCCGCTGAGCCCGACGTGTGAACAATTTAATTGGGAGACCGGGGGGACAGCCCCACTCATAGACACGGGATTATTGAAACGAGACGCACGTCATTAAACCACTATTTACATACAAAATAAAAACGTATTTATTTATACGATATATGAAAACGTAAATTGAGTGTCAAACAGACTTGAAACTTTTATTACCTTCTCACATTCAAGCTGCCGTACAGAGAAGCTATTTTTCATCCAAACACAATAAAAATCTGTATACATTTGAAAGGGCACAAAAACACGTATTTTTATAAACAAACACGTTACAATATCACGTCGAACGTTGAGAAAATGTCTCTATTTGTGTGTAAACTACTAAAGTTACGAATTACTCCCACGCACTTACAAGGTATTAGTTCAAAAGCTTTGGAACTTGTCCGTATTCGAAGTACGTGCATTTACATTCACAACTATAAAGTACAGTGAATAGAACTGAGATGTATTCTAACCTTTATTTATGGTGTTGGCATACATAAAGATTGATGAATGTGCAAGAAACTTTCATGGAATGTGAGAATACGGGATAGTCTGGGCTTACTCCATGGTGACCATAAAAGTGCGTGTCGTTAAAGAAAATAATGTCGTAATCGCTATGTAAACTTATTTGGATAAAACTTCTTTACATTTGTAAGTAAAAAATATAAAAGCCGTCAGATATTTAATTCAGTCAATTTAATTTTGTATTCATGAAGTTATTGACATAACATGTAATTTATTTGTAAAATAACGGCGTGCACACATAATCCTGTAGTAGAATCTCGATAACGGCCGGTAATACTAACTGTGGTAAATATTACATAAAAGTGAGGCTTTTAAACTACTAGTTCTGGTCCGTAAATTATCGAACTATCTACTTACCGGGACTTGGCAGTCTATGACCTAGTATCTACACAGAGTGCTGTGTCAGACATAATGTTTGCAGTTTATGATCTGCATATATATACAGAGATGATAATACGTGATCTGATAACGTAATTTATAGAACGTGACTGTCTATATTGTAATGTAAACGCCATGTCGTCAATAAAAGTGATTGTCGATGAGAAATACAAATAATTTGTCTTGCATCGTGTCGTCGTTCGTTATCTAAGCTTTATCAAAAGGTTATATTTTACTTTTAAAGATTTCAGTCAGCAAAGATGAAAAGATTTTTACTACAAGAATGGCTGAGAAATATTCAGTACAATATATTGTTTCAGCCGATAAAAATAATTTAGTTTTTATCATCCCAAAGTTTTTTGTGAAACACATGAGCGTGAACGCGTCATCAAAGTAATACAACCAAAAAATACATACAAGAAGGAACATACGTTATCTCTAATTAATCCTCCATATGCTACTCAATTAAAACATTAAGTTCTCATAGAACATGTTCTAAGAAACATTTTTTGTACGTTGACATCCGTTAAAAACAAAAACAACGCCGCGATCTAAAAAAATGTACCGCGACAAGATCTTAGAACAATCACACAGATAACGCCAATTGTTAAAACCGAGACATAATTAATTTTACGTACATCCGACTTTAGGTGACCAATTTTGAACCTTAGGAACAGAGAAAAGAGTATGTAGTATAAAATATTTGGCGAATTCAAGCGCAGTGACATCTCGGCCAGGATATAAATAAAGAGTGGGTCGAGGATACATCGCCACCGCCACCCGCGGGGAGATGTTGGATGTCTTCCAGCTTCAGATACACGCGAGCTAGTCTACGGAAAAGTAAACGCGACTGAAATTGTGACTCATCCCGACTTGCGTCTCTTAATTTCCTTTTCGATAAGATCTGCTCTCGAAAAGTTCATTGAACTGTTAAAGTTGGAACTTAAATTACATCTAATCCTAAAGGCGAAAGTGAGTGTGTTTGTTTGTAACGCTTTCACGGTAAAACGGCTGTATGGTATTAGATAACATTTACACGTGGGTAGACTATGATCTGGGTTCGGATATAAAATACAGTACCTGGATGACCAAGCTTTGCTCAGTATTTTTATTTTATTTGGTAAACTATGTTTTTTAGAAATTATATTTAAATACATTTTTTTTCTTCTAATAAAAAACATGTATGTTTATGTTTAAGTTGATTATCGATAAAGTTGATTATTGAAAACACGAATAAAACGACATTTTCTAAAAAAATATCCTAGCTAGATCGATTTATCGCCCCCGAAACCCCCTGTATACTAAATTTCAAGAAAATCGTTGGAGCCGTTTCCGAGATTAAGATTATATATACAAGAATTGCTCGTTTAAAGATATAAGATTTCATACCCATATTCACGAGATTTATGCAGATGAAACCGTGGGACGCAGCTAGTGTAACATATTTTCTTTAAAGTAAGAAATCAATCTTTGCCTATAAATTCAGCAGCAATTTACATAGATATGGTCAAACAAAAACTCAACTAAAGCAACCGTAACGGAAAAAGATTTATTATATTTGTAGGTGCCTACTGTATTGGCAAATACAAAAACGACTGACTGATTCAGTGCTTAGATTTTCTGACCACTATGTGCAAATTCATCAACATTTTCATCGCACATTATATGACTACGTCAGTAATCAGGAAATATTTGTACAATGTAGTCTTTGAGCAAATCTCATCTTCTTCCGCGTGGCGCCCTCCCATTTAGTAGGTCAGTATCCGATCTGCTAACACATTCCCTCCATGTTCATGTTTAACGTTAATATTTTCCTTGTCGATTCATCAAAATCGAGTGCCTATGAAGCATGACGTGTTCATTTACCTATGAGACAGCAAATTCTAGGAATTCCAGCCATTTAGCGCTAATCTCTCTGTGAAACGTTAACTTCCTAACGGAAATGAATATTTGAACAGCCGATTAAACTAAAAGCAATTGCAAATGCTACTTATGCAGTGAAAGTAGTATTTTCTATCAATGGTATATTATTTTTGCTTTGAGTTCACGTAACAAATGCATGACCTGGCTTCATGTGCCAAATGCAGTTCCGTCCTGGCAACTGGAACAATTCCTTTGGCGGCGACCCTAATAGCTAACCATGAGGACCGTAATGGTTTTGATCTAGACAATATACAGTTGAGTAGCAAGAGCAGAAGCTCTTGTTTAAAACATAGCTAGAGTCCAAGTGCAAGTTGAGAATATATATAACTTAGTTACTATGGATACAGCAAAAGATTCTTCATCTGTACCCTAATTGCCAAACACACTATTAGTCAGAATCTGAATTATTTTAACATATATTGCTAATACATTGTTTCCAATGTTCAAAAAATATGTCGGCTCGGTAACGTAAATAACGCAATGAATGTTAAACTGACAAAATGAAAACCATTCTCATTGTTTATACGCTGCGCAACACGTTTTTAACAAAGTATAATCATTCCCATATCGTTAAAGGGTCCCGTAGTTTATCTAAGCTTATCTAGGGTTTCAACACATTAAAATTTGTTCAGAAAAAAAAAAACAACACACGCAAATTTTGTCAATCTCTGCTACTCGTCGTATATCTACCAATCTATATATATAAAATTCAAAGTCCTGAGTGACTGACTGACTGACTGACAACGCACAGCCTAAACGGCTAATCGTAGAGACATGAAATTTGGAGGGTGTATTTTTTGTGAAAAGTAGGTATCCACTAAGAAAGGGTTTTTTGAAATTTCATCCTTAAAAGGGTGAAATAGGGGTTGAATTTTCTGTGAAACTTTATTCTATGGGACGATTGCCACGCGGACGAAGTCGCGGGCAGAAGCTAGTAGATTATATCGCTATTCTCGACCTAACTACTCTTATAAATTAATTTCGCTGTCTATTTTCATTACTGCGTCCGACAACAAGTTCCAATACACCCCTCACTATCTAAGAAAGTTCGCGGCAGTGATGTGACTTCAGTGACATATCGATCAGCATCAGTGACATCTCTCGAAGTGTACGCGCGTGATGATGCAGAATTAGCTCCGCCAGCTGAGTGCAATGCTCGGCCTGGCGCCGCTCCGCACTAGGTCACAGCCCTGCTCTCATACCGAGATGTATTCCGCTCATTCATTATATATTCCGCTGTTTATATACGTATCCATTCATGAAGCAGATAGAGGATACGGAAGTATTGCGAGTGAAATAACTTTGGCCCTTTTGCAAGTTCTATGACAAAATTTCCAAAATTGTTCACTATTTTGCTCACCATACTCTCCTTTCTCATTATTTTTTTTTTAGATAAAAACCGTACATGGTATTAACTCCTTTCTCTCTTTAAGGGTTATTTAATGAATATGGAAATGTTTTTGTTTGACCCAAAATTCTCAGGTAAGTACTTTTTCTGACTCCTTTGAAATGCTCCCAGTACGACAGGTAGGGACAGGGCTTACGCCAGGAGACACCTTTTTGTCGATCAGTTCCGCTTAAGTTAAAGCCTTTACAGGACCATTGTACTATTGATATTTTTAAGAGACTATGGTCTCAACTTCGATAAGTGCTCTAAGTACTCGTAAGAAAATCTCCACGTGATGTAGGTACTATTCAGTCTAGAATGTTTTATAAACAAAGTACCAACTAGCCACAAGTTACATAAAATGTAACTCATTAAACAAGTTTACTTAGCATTAACAAGCGCCGAGCTCAGCATATAGGTATACTGCATATTACAATAACTTCATAAATTCCTGATAAGCATTTCTGATAATTTTCATATCACACTCGAACATAAGTTTTCGTACACTATACTCAAAGAAGCAAGATCAACAGACCGATAGAGCATGAGGAAGGCGGCGACCTTCACATATGACATCATAATGCCTCATTACTGTAAGATACGTTGCGCTTAAGATGATCAGCACTCACCAACTTATGTTTGATCCATCTCCGTTGACGGTGAGGTGTTCCGCAACAGAAAATCCAAAATAAGAGCCTGGCTCTCCGAACTTTATCACAGGGATCCTCGGTTCCAGATTAAAACTTGTGACACTATATAAAATGCACATTAATAAAACACTAGCGCACCTAACTTCAGCCATGGTGTTCACCGTTCGTTATATATTCGTGTTATAAATCGTGTAATCGCACCAATTCACTGTCTCCCTATTATTATTTGGCACATCGCGACTTTCGTATAGTTGTATCGTGCGACGTCGAGACCCCCAGCGCGGTTGCCGTCCGCCGGCCGAGTCAGGCAGAGTATTCCCGCTAAACTCAACTCGTATCTGTGTCTCTACGTAGTCATAACTTGTTCTACACGCCTCGACGCTTGCGAGGTGCGCTCGTGGTAGAGGCAACTGAACTCATAAACTTTGTCAACTTTTTTATGTAACAGCGCCATCTGACAAAATACTCCTGAACTAAGAAAAGGAAACGACATGATACTACAGTTGAACTCCCATTTTGTTTTTTGGTAACAGCGCCATCTAGTGTATAGATCATTAATTATGCAGCTTAAGCAGAGCCATCCATAGCATCTTATACTAAACTAGGGAGAGTAGTCCCATGCAACTCTGATAGATGTCTACCT
Source organism: Aporophyla lueneburgensis (assembly GCA_932294355.1). NCBI lineage: Eukaryota > Metazoa > Arthropoda > Insecta > Lepidoptera > Noctuidae > Aporophyla > Aporophyla lueneburgensis. Next base: position 12,229,274 of record OW028744.1, read on the forward strand.
GCTGTACTTGCATTTACAAATACTTTTTCAGCATGATCGTAAATCAACTACGCCAATTATTAGATTAGATGAGAAAGCGCATTAGTTAACTTTCACATCACACGCTTTTCGTTTATTTTGGTTGAAGTAAGGTTCAGGATCTGGGTTCGGATTTCAAGGGTCTGTAGAGAAAGCAAATAAAAAAACATAATTCAATCAAATAGGCTGATTTATTGATTAACGTATTACAATATTCGAGAAGAAAATAACAAAATTAAATTATGTCCCGATAACGTAAAATACTCATTATAAACTAGTCTTTTACTACTCTCTCCGATACAAAATTTCAAAATTCCAATTTGATTGTGATTGTATTACAAATTAACAAATTACGAATGAAAAAAATTAAAATACTGATCAATCCTTGCTTTTGGAAAGTACTTATAGTAACTTTAGTTACCAACACAAAGTGCCTTAGGATTTAGAAGAAGGCTGTAGACTCCACCAATAATCTTCACTGACGTGCGTCACGTTCATGATAGCAGCCTATATTTGTGTGGTTACTATAGCAGTCTTCGCAGCAGTGATGGTAAACGTGAGCTTGATGACGAGCAGCTCATAAGTATACTTTTCAGCTTACAACTGAAATGAGCATACAACCGAATCGCAAGCAGCATCGGTCTAACATTCAGACCATTTCTCGGTTGCAGACTCGAATGACCAATCGATTGGCATATGACGAAACCTATGTCGCGCCAGGTAGGTTTTTAGTATTGCAATACCTTAATGTGAGACGACTATCGTCACGGGTATTGCAACACCATTCGGACCTCGTGATTTATTTAGGGCAATGGATGGAAGGTAAGCTCGGTCTGTGAGTGCGCGAACAGCAGGTTCAACTGTGAGTCCAAACCGACGTTGAAAACCTTTACTAGTTTGGCGACGGCCTGGCCCGGCTCTTTGCGCACCAGGGCCACTCCCGACACCTTCATGAGATGCACCTCCGAATCCACGGAGCCGCCACCTGTGGTTGCTAGCTTCACGTGGCATGTGACGTCCACATGGACATATTTCTCAACTGCCTGTCCCCGTTTTCCTGGTACATCCACATAATCTGTCTTTTCTTCAGCCTGGGGCAAATCTGCACGGAATACGCTAGCTTCTCCCAGTAGACCCTGCAAAACAAACATATACCGTGAGTATAAATAGAAACGAATCCTAAAACATCCGTCAAGGTTATTTAATCAACTCCCATATTCTTGGCTGGAAGCCAAAGTAAAATGTAATTAGAAATTGTCCTTCTGCCAAAGTGTCTTGAACTTTGACACCAGTATAAATAGAAAGAAGTAAACAAATCTGTCTGAAAGACGTTCCATCGTATTATCTGTCTTTGAACACGAATCATTTTATCATGGCCACTCGCCAAGGGGGTGTAACCAGCTTTTGTTATTGATTTAAGATTCTGTCGTGTTGGATGAAATGCAACATCATTGTAACATCACAGAGTACTACAGATTATTTTTAATAAACAAGATGTTTAGTACTAACCCCATTTCCTGTGATGGAGAATTTCATCCCCGGATGGATGGCACGAGTTTCGACACCAAGACCTTCAGGATGCGAATCCGACCAGAAATAGTTCTCTGGCTCATTGAGAGTGTCGGGTTTGAAGGTGATGCGCTTTCCGTATCCCATGCCGATGGACTGCAGCAACATGCTACGACCCTCGAAGAGATGTCTCCTGCTACCGGCCGGCTTGACGCGGTAGTAGAAACCAGGAATGATGCGAGGATCCACGTAGGTTCCTGAAGTGATCAAATAATTTAGAATGACGTCTAGCAACAGCGAAAAAAGTCAATAGTGAAAAGTATATAGAAATAATAATTACCAATAACAGGCAGTTCATATTTCTCTAAGCCAACAATGCAATACAGGCAAGGAATGTCTTTAATATCACCACCATTGACGGTAACCCTTCTGGAGGATGACTCAATGCCAGGCTTGAGTTCGTAACCCTTCCTGAGCTGCTTGATGCCAATGGCGACGTTAAGCACCCTGGACACGGTAGCATTTCCTCTGCCCTTCTTCAGGATGGCAACACCAGTCACAGGCACCAATTTAATAGCGCCATCATTTTCGTACCACTCAACTTTGCAAAGGGTGTTGATTTTAATTTTCTTGTCAATAGATCCATCGTCATAAATCTTCTGCTCGATTTCAATCTGATTTTTCTGCAAAAAATATTAAAGAATTGGTAAGAACCTTACAAATAAAGTTAAGACGCTGAATTCTTTACACTGTAAAATAACGAAATCCTTACCTGCTGCTGGACGACTTCCAAAATGCCCTGCGGTTCATGGTTAGCATCGTAGATCGTGAACTTTTCTCCAACGGAAACGGCTTCGATCTCAAACAAAAATCCCTCAGGCCTGGAGTCGGTCCAAAAGAAATTGTCGTTATCATTGAGTTTGGATCCCACAGGCTCGAACGTTAGGCGGCGGGCATATCCACGGCCAATTGATTGCAGGGTGAGGGCTTTGCCTCCGAACAAGTACCTCGGCTTCACTGATAGGGGAGGAGCATCCAGAGCCTGAAAAATTGAGGTCTACATTACTCATCGTGTTAGTGAAAGTAACTAAAGATTTTGTTACTTATTTATAATTCAACTGAGATTCTTCATTCTGTATTTTTGTTAATAAATAAAGTAGAAAATTATTTACATTGAATAATTTAACAACTGCTACATTTATTTATTGCTTCTCAAAATCAAGTTCGTGATCAGTTATGACTATTTTCCCAATTCATCAATGTTTTAGCGCTAAAAATGATTGTGTTAAAAGATGAGCGAAATTGTAATTAATATACTATCGAATAATTTGATATTTCCCATGTTTGCATTCACGATGAAATGACAAAATAATCATATCAAGACCACCAAAAGTAAGTTTTTGTAATAGAACATTGATATGATTAACAATGGCGTAACGCCCTTATGAATGATACTTATGGTTTACCTATTATGGACATAACATGCTGCCAGCCAGTAAGTCAGTTTCGACCTGTCGGGTCTCTGCCGGTTTCTTGAAGTTTGTATGTCAACGCCGCTCTGGGCGAGGGTCTGAAAAACTGGACGATCCACATACCATCGCCTACAACGGTGCACACAACCAGTGGCAAATCACGCAAGTCAACAGTGTTGATCGTTGATGATATTTTCAATCTGGAAATGTCAGCAACGGACACCGCTACTCACTGAACTAACTCCCCAATTTTTTATATTTTCGAAATTCCCCTCTGGACTGCAGAAATCGACTAGCGAATATTCCAGAATTCGATTTGCACAAAGATAGATCGTTAATCAACAATAAGATCTCATAACAGCTTCTTTAGACAAAACGGTATAAGGCTGCCATTACAATTTTCAACTGCTTTAGAAAACGAAAACATGAATACAAAGATATTTCTATTACAAGTTAAATAGTTTATTTAATTGAATTAACTTTAAATAAAAATATATTAAGACGAATATATTAAAGAGGGTACAACTTTGTGTACGATTTTCAATGTTTATACGTCAAAATAATATAGCATTTCTATGGCAACCTTATATATATTGCGCTCGAGTTTCCGAAGTTAATAAAAGACAACTTACTAATTATTAATAAGTATGTAACTCATCGATTGTGGTTACGTACAATGGAACTTTTCGAATATTCTAATATAAATATGGTATGTTATTAAACTTCAAATTTTGAATACAATGCATGAAAAAGTAGCCAATTCGTCGTCAAGAATTTTCGTTTGTTCCATGAACAAGTTTGTAAGACTTGAAGAGACTCACCATCCTCTTGATTCTGAAAAGGATTATTCTTACAAAAATGTTCTAATCTAACCACAACCGATTTATTTGGCATATTTGGCAAAATTTAAAGGAATTGTTCTTGAATGTTAGGGCAAAAGTTTTAATTTATTTTTCAAATATTATTTTTAAAACAAGGTAAAAGGTTTAGCACAATAGTATGTCTAAAGCTAGCTGTTACGACTATCCAAATTCAACTCATAGCATTCTTTCATCGACATAGTCGTTTCTTTTACAGTCCAGTTTCAAATAATTTTGCCCGATTTTATGGATCTTCGTCGTTTTTCTGTTTGTTTCCCAGGGGGAGCTTGCAATTGATGCACAAAAGCGATTCCAGAGTGATTCACATAACAGATTTGTCGATGGTTAAGCAACATTCAATATAATCCGGTGAGGAATGGTCGTCATTTCATAGTTTGATTTAATTAAGCATCTTTTTTAAGCTTTGAAATGTGGAGGATTGCATGTATTTGGTTAGTTATTGCAATCACCAACACTTCTTTGATATAAATGAGACAATTTCCCACAGATCGGCGATCGAGTATGTATTTGCGACAATGTTTAGACATAAATTAAATTACTGGTCTCACCTGCATCGGTCTGACTTTGTAACGGAAGCCGGTTCTGACGCGGGGGTCGATGTACACGCCAATGACGGGCATCTGATGGGGAGCGGGCTGCGGCACGCGGTACACTGCGGGGACATCGCCCAACGTGCTCGCGTCCAACAGGACCTCCTTATTGTACGCACTCTCCGACCAGAAACCCTTGCTGGGGACATCAGAGACCTCCTACAAAAGTGACGACACATTAGTACAGGTACAAAATCATTTAAAGATTATACGACACAGCCATGTCACTTTATTTATCTCAGATTCGTACATCAGCCCATTCTGGATCTTCGTAAATTTCTTCAAAACTTTCGCGGTCATCGTAAAGTTTTTTGACTGCAATCATTATATTGGTTTATATACCGATCAGAACTGTTGTACTTAATCAAATTAGTACAATGACCGAGCTACCGGCCGTCAGATGAAAGAATAAAGAAATCTAGTCTAAACATAAGCTATACCTGCACCTAGTTGGCAAAGCTTAGGCGCCCATGTGATGTTTCATAAACTGGTGCCAAAGCGTGTTGTTATGAAAATTACGTCGTAGTTGTTGTCTACTTTTCATTTCCGACCGTGTCAATCAAGAAATGTTGTTTAGTTTCATAATATGCAAAACAAAAAGAAAGACCTAAAGTTGAGAAAGCTATCAGTGCTGCCAGTGATACAGCAGAGGCAACTCAATGAATAACAATCACCATATAACAAGATATGGGATTATACATATGTACCTATAGACTAGAGGCTATTTACAACGACATCATTGTATTCGAATTGAAACCATGATTGAAACTCATTGAATGCCTTTAGTTAGTGCGACAAGGGCTGGACAATATCAAGTCATGTCATATAAGTAATGGTCTGTGCGTCGGCAATCAAAACGAAATTGATTTGTTGATCGCATCTACCAACTAGGATCAAAGTCCATTCGTCCGTGGATAATGTACAGTACAAGTTATTTTTAGAGACATTTCCTCCGAGCTATTTTGGCTACTAGTGGTGATCGCTGCAAATTCCGCCGCGCCTACGCGAGTGTTTGATACAGGAAACGATAGAACTTCTTATTGAGGCCTGAATCCTAATTCATTGACGAAGGCTATGACCTCCTAAAATTTGATGTCGTCAGAAACCTAGCAAGTTTATGTTATCGACCTTATCCTCCGCATGAGTAGCGAGCTGGCGAAGCGTGATAAATGCGAAATCAATTTAAAGCCAGTCAAATGCAGAGAATGTTTGTCGACGACTAATTTTATGACGATTTTCACTCAGTGAGGTGTTATCAATTATGATTACCTCATTATACCGGTGTCTAGACGCGCGGGAGTCGCTGTGACGTCCTATGACGATAAAGCGATAAACGTGACTGCTGAGAAACGTGTGACATACTTTACAAAATTAGTAAACATCGGACTAACAAATCTGTTGTAAATGGCGAAATTCCAAACATTGTCCGCTACTTTATTTACCAAACATACGAAACTGTATATTCTCATTGACTTGGGTTTCATGAAAACCGAAACACTATTTATAAATTCGACGTCGTTTGTGTTGTAACTTGTACGTAAACTTTTCCGTCAGTCCACGCCCTAAATATCTTGCCAAGATTTTTTGCTAAACATCACGCTTTGCCATTTGGCTCTGATTTAAAAAAAAACATAGAAATAGTATACTTACAGGAATTTCTAACTCCGGAAATGCTTCTTCACCATCGCTTTCATAGTCGCTAGGAGCAGGGAACGAGGCTTTCGGTGTGCCCTCAAACTCCTAATAACAAAATGAGACCCATATAAGTTTCCGTGATTCATTTATTTACTGTATGAGTAATTGTACAAGATATAGGCATTATCTTGAATGAATTATGGAGGAGAGCGTATGTTTGTATATCACTGATAAGAAAAGAGGACAAGACAGCAGTAGCCCTTGACTTACTGAGTGATTCTACATATACATGTCACATAATAAGTATACATACATAATGTATATCATGAATATAAGGAATCTAGAAGAAACTAGAAGGTTTCCGCCTTAAAAAAATACAGAATTTTATGCTTTTTATCTGCATTACTGACATATGCTATTTTAACAAGTACGGCCCATTATGTAACTGATTTCAGTTGTAAGTAATTTTTAATTATCAGACAAGGTTGTTCCAATATTGTTAATTAAATTTATTGCAACTGTTACTGAAGTCACTATTTACTGTTTATATTTTAAAACTGAGATTTTTAGATAGTAATTTTCGAACTTAATTGTTGTTGAACAACAAGCAAGACATTGAACATTTTAGTTAGAACATTCACTTTGACTAGGCATACAAAAATTTTAACGCGATATCATATAAAATCTGGCATTGTTTTTACCTGCGCAGGTGGCAAAGATTCTCCGAAAGCTGGTTCCACATCAAGAGCGGTGGATGTGCCAGCGAGACGCGCGCGGGTCAGGTTCCACAGACGCTGCAGGGCCAAGGGAGCCTCCGATTGCATTTCCATTGCTGGGCTGGCGAGCATCTTATCTTCTTTCAATTCTTCTCAAATCTGCCAAAAAAAATGTAAAATTATTCATATGTTTCCCGTTGACCTCTGGGCTAAAACATGTGGCAATCAGAGTAATTCGAATTTCTACAACGACATTCATCAGGATTTATACATATATGCTTTTCGGTAGTTTAAATGGCAATTTTATCATATCAGCGAAAACCATGTTGGAACTGTGGTTCCAACATTATTTTCACTGATAGAATTTCATTTCATCGGAGCCATAAGGATTCATAGCTTTCTTTTTTCTAAATTTATGCAAATGTCTTAGAAATCGCGACATGCCTATTGCTATTGCTACCTTGACCTAGACGACTGCAAGAAGCAATAATAACCGATAAATGGTCCGATTGTTGTTCAATAGTAGATCAATATCTATTCTCCTCTATTGGTATTCCAATCTTAACCCAAGTGCTCAAAACCGAATTTACATAGGTATAGTTTTGACTTCATCCTATTCAACTACAAATATAACAATTTATCCATATACAATGGTATAATGAGAACAATTTGTAACTCCAAATTGAGTGACTGAAAAAGTCTAAAGACTGTATTTAACCATTGAATACCTTATTTCAACGTCTAATTTCCCTATCTTCATATCGTATGAAGATATATTATGTGATATAATTTTATGCGGAATTTCTATGGTTGGATTTGGAGACAACCATAATTCTATGATTGAATGTATTGGTTTCCTCATTCGTAATCGTTCTATCGTCATGCGAGTTCACGACTGTTTCATAACAAGCAGCTGTTGGGTAATAGTTTTGACGAACGTTCACGTGTTTTATAAAACTATTAAATGTACACAAATGTTTTACGATTCAAACGTTTTTTCTACTTGTTCATTTTTTATATCGTTCCTTCCAGATTGGTGACATTATTTATTGCTGCTTCTAGATATTTTTTTGCGCAAACTATCCGACAGCGTTGGCCCAGATTTTGTAATTTATTTCCAACAGCAGTTCTTCTGTTGTGATTTGTTGACTATATTTTTTAAATCAGAGTTGTCATTGTTAACTATTGTTATTTTTAGACCATATGTGTGGTCTAAATCATATATTGCTTCCTCGTATGAACAGGTAAAGGTCTCGTGACGTTAATATTATTTGATCAACTGAATTCGTGAGAACGTCAGAAGGACAGCAAGTTACTTCAATTTGTGGAATATTTCCATCTATAGAATAAATGAAAGGTAATTCACCTGTCCCACCGTTGTTATAAACAGTGCAAATATTAGGGGCTTCCCAACTTTATCAAATTGCAAATATAGTTATCGCAGAATTTTAGTTTATTGAATTCATGGATTTCCTGTAGCAGCAATTTTAATGACATGAGTTCAAAATTTTATTGTCGAACAGTCCTTGTTTCGGAGGATAACCTGTTTGTCGATTGTCATTTTACGGGACAAAAAGTAACCCTCGCTTCTCCAAAAGGAGCAGGTAAAAATTGGGAAAAAACTACTGGATACCAAACTTAAGCGACAGGATAGAAAGGATCATATTCACTAGCTATTACGGGTCAGCCAAGCGAAAAATTTTTAGCTAGACATTCTTCAGTAACTTTATGTGAGTGAGGTTTGAGATTAAAACTTGGAAACATGTATTTTACTTACTAATTATAATAGAAAAGCAAAAACAATGTTTTCAAGGAAGACCACACAAATTTTGATTGGGTGTTTTTTCAACTTTAAGCATTATAGCAGAAAACTGCACTTTAGAAAAATATAAAAAAAAAAATAAGAAAAAGTAGGCGCCAGTTAAATAATAGGCGCCACCAAAAGGAATATTCGTGTAATGGAAAGTGATTTAGTTCACCCCGACGAAGCTATTCCAGCGGCAGCGGGCTCGTCGAGAGAGAAAGCGCCCGCCGATGAACAAGTCGGCCATTGCTGTTTATTAACCGTTACTTAGACCAGAATGTTCTCCACTGTAATAAGTTATAAACTCCTACTATCCTTATTTGGTTATAATCCTTTACTTTTCCGCTTTACACATTCGGTAAAATTCATGCATTCCAAATATTTTGTAACTTACCAATTCTCAATATAAATTTCGCAATAGCTGTAGCTGACGGGAACTCAAGGCTTCAATTTAGCTAATAACCTCCACAAATCTACAATACAAAAAAGTAGTCACAACAGTTTCAGCGAACGTCACACGGTGCAAGACTTTCAACTGTACAGAAGCGCAGCTAGATCACCACTGAGCGCAAACCCTCGCTACAGTAGTATTTTAAACTTACTGGTGCTCCCCGGCCGCGCCACGCGCAGCCGAAGGGGATGCAGATATGTGGTTTAAGCGAGACAGAAAGAGGAGCACGTTCCGACCGCGTGCTCCACCAGACACTTACACACACATCGACAAACAGTTACGCATGCGTCGAAGCTACCGATACGTCTGAATACGTCGAGGTCGACGTCACTGTCCCCCTTTTCAGAACTAAGTACAGGCGAAGGCCGGGATACACACCCGCAAAGTTTGGCACGTTTACCAACAGGTAACACGTTTATCCAAACTTTGGTACAAGTCAACAAACGGGATTTCGTATATAACAAAATAACCTTGGAAAATCACGTCACAGAGTCACAGTAATTGCTAGAAAAAAGTAATTAGAATATTATAGATCGTCTACCGTAGTAAATGAATCAGCTAATCGGTAATGCTAATGTAACAAACACGTGACGTGAATCGTGAAATGAAGACCATGTCCCAATCACGCTTATAAATGAGGCTAAAAATATTCACCAAAATAAACTTAATATAACTCGATGAAGGCTGAGGAATACCAACTAACTGATGCACTTAGCTAAATCTGTAGTCAAGTATGAGGAACTTGCACGATACCTTGTTGACTGTCCCTACAAGCGTACAGGAAGACGCAGCTATTCTTGTAATAGACAAGACTATTTTTATCGTGGAATTAAAATAGAAGACTACTGTGACTTATTTACTTAATTGAAACAGTCCTTACAAAAAATCTGTTCATCAAACCAATCACAGACTATCTGATATAGCAATTAAAATGTTATGTATTCGCTCTGTTATGGTCGTTTTCAATGAGGTATTCTAATCAAAGCAAATTGTCTACTCTCATCAATAATTATTATCTTCATGATTCCCATCACCACATCGCCCGAAGGCGTTCATTGCTAATATTGCTATACATACGTCTTGCTATCAATAAAGCCCTTTGAGCTGTATAATAGACATGCCAAGCATTGGAGCTTACATAATCCAAAACAGTCATATAAAACGGGCTACGTACGTACAATAGGTGTAACAAATCAAAAAGCAATCGATAAAACCATATACTTAACGTCACACAGTCGAGTTCAAGGTAAACTGCAGTTATGAATTCTATTCGTTATGGTGTTCCGACTAAGCCGTGTTACTCATGCATTTCTTTACTTGTTCAAGCAAATCTGTAGAATGTACATAGATAACTTTAAGTCTATTGACAATCATTAACTAAGTAATTCCAAGAATAGATTACTTAATTACGAAACTTTTTTACCGTAACAGAGTACCTAGTGTTATAAATTATCTTTCGCGGAATCCTTTACAAATTAGTTGAAGCAATTCATGCGGAAACAAAGATAAGATAGTAACTGAATCTACACAGCTTATCACTGAAATCCAGACACAGCTTTAGATACTAACCAAAATAAACAAAGAAGATAACATCTAGCATCTCACCGCCACATGTGACAGTCAGTACTACCTTTGGACTTGACAAATTTACAGAACAGACTTCAAGACGTCTGCAAATAATTTACGCTAAAGAGATTAGAAAAACTCTTTAAATAATCTGCTAGACGAAATCATAAAACATGTCGCCAATGTAAACTCTTATGTCTCTTTACCGTCTACATATTTTACAAAATTCTTTTTTAGTTACATCGGCCGCCATTTTATCTTCCGTAGACATTGCACCAATCGTATAAATAGAGAATTTTTCGAAATCCATCTAGATGCTTCCTTGCAAAATGAATTTCTTCGTCATCTTCGTTATTGAAACAGATTGCTGTAAATGTTGTAAATAATTTTGAAAGATCATATCGATATCTATAAATTAATTTGCATGGTAAAAAAAATTAAGACAAAAGAATTTTAAAATAAACTAGATATAAAAATAGACATCTATTTGTGCCAATACCTCAACTTCTTTCAACACGGGTGTTGAGAGACGGTGGTTTTAAAACAGTACGCAATTATTTACGTTTTGGGTGAGTGTAAATAGTACCTGGTTTTGAGGTGAAGCTAGAACCCAATTCATTCTTCTGTCTTTCGTTTTCGATTGTAACTGTTATCTTCAAGACTTTAGGGTCGTAAAAGCCGTTCTACGTAAAGTAATTTTAGCATTAAACGGTTCATCCGCTGGATACCGAAAGCATAGAACTGTCAATGTGCAATACTTGTAATATCCAGGATTTGGTGTATTTTAGCTAAAAAATTATAATGAAGCGAAATGAGAGAGGTTCGTAATTATATCAAATGCAGTAATAATCGGAATGATGTAAAAATTTCCATGTTAGTATTTCGTATTGGAAGACTGTTCTATCGAGGGAATCGTGTTACGGACATGTCGTCGCTATGCCGACCGTTCATAATTATAAACTGACACCCGCTCGATTCTTAGAAGCCAATGTTTTACAAACATGGCTTCTGGTAATATCTACTCCCGAAATGAAACGATAGTTGTTCTCTGCAATTAACGAATGCTCGTAATTATAGGCTCAAATACATAGAAACAACGATAGGAGCTATTGTTAATTTATCGAAATATCGATTACACGAGATGAACTGTCAAAAGATTAACCTTTGGACTTTTTCCATGGCAACAGCTAAATAAGCAATCAGGAGCCAATGGCCCAATGGGTTACCATCGGGCCATTGGCTCCTGATTGTGACTTAGAAGTTGTGGGTTTGAACTCAGGCAGGCGCTTCGATTTGTGTAAATTATTTCATCAGCATTGCTCTAAAAACGATGACGGAAAACAACGTGAGGAACCCGACATACCCTAGAACCAATGCAAAGGCATGTGAGATCTACCATTATGAATGGACCCACGTAGATTACGGCCCACAAGGCACTCCCTCTCACTGAGAGGAGTGGGATCTTTCCGTGAGACACAGACTTCCTCTCAGAGGTGGACTGTGTCTCAGCAATGGGAACATTAAATGTGCTGACTTTGTGCTATGTTATCAGCAATATCACAATCATAATTTCGGCCGAAAAGACTCCACTGCTGGATTTAGACAATCATGAAAATACGAAATACCATGAACAATATAGGTATAGTTTCATTCATTATTTCATAGGTACGAGTTGGTAAATATTGTAGGTAGGTGCTGTAGAAAGTCGAAATGATTAGAGCTACTGTTCCATATTTACTTTCAAAGATATTGTATCCACCATGAACAGACACACCCTGTTCAGATGCGTCTGACTCGCAACTACTATCTGCTAAAACACCGCAAATTGTAAATTGATGTAGTCGTTGGTATATCATGGAAGTTCATTACAGAAAGTCAAGTTTTCTAGGACTGCACGTGGTGGTGTCTATAGCTTGTTGTTTTAGGTATACATATATTGCTATATAATTAAAAACATACCATGTCAATGCTTATACAATTAGTTCTTGTATTACAAACCGGTTACAAGCAGATATGACATTACTATGTATTCAATAATGCCAATAGAAATTGCTTACTTACCTAATTGACTAGACTAACGTTCTATTTATTATCCTACATACATTTTTGGCACCGACAATTTTATCTTTGTGAAATCAACATCATTTCAGCCGTAAGACGTCCACTGGTGGACATAGGCCTCCCCCATTTGAGGGGCTTTGCTATAATCGCCACGCTTGGCAGGCGGGTTGGCGGTCGCAGTATGGTGGTAAAATGCATACAGAACGCTGCTGCCCATTCTATAGTTTGTCCCTTAGTCGCCTTGTACGACACCCACGGGAAGAAATAGGGTGTTAACATTACACACCGGCACCACACGGATCAAACACGTGTTTGTGAAATGTATATTCATATTTGAGGAATTTTTCATGGGTCTTTAAGTCCGTTAGCTGTTGATCGGTATTTTAACACGGTTCGATCAGGTATACGTGACATGTGAACGCTGGAACCCATCAAGTAAAAAATACCGGTATCAAGTTCAGTCTGAATTCCTGTGACGAAGTTCTTGAATGCCTTAACACGTTAACTGCTATGTCGGACTGTGTGTCCGACACTTTTTGTTCCATTCAGGCCTTGTCGGAATATATGACCGACAACACTTACAAAATCTGAACGTGTCGTTGCTGCCTGGCGGCCATGTTTTTGGAATAAATAATGTATTTATGGCATAAATAATCTATTTAAAATGAAATAACACTAAGTACATTTTTTGACATTTTCTGATTTTAACCATGGCAGTTAACGTGTTAATGACAGCTTAATGAGACAAAGGTATTAATTACCTGGTTGATTTAGGTATAATGAGAATAGTCACAATAATTTATAATCGATTTAAATAAGAGGTAGCCAATTAGTTCGGCACGAGACTCTTCAGCACATGCGTACCTAATGACTTAATTATCAAGTCTATTAATCATTAAGAAGTACTTAGTCTACTTTTCTATATAGCGTGTAAAAGTGGTTAGTCTTCGAATAGGAATATTCCTTCATTATCATTGGGTATTTATGAATGAAGGAATGAATGAATATAATTTATTTCAACCCACATGGGGATCTTAATTTTTACAATTTAATTACATTAAATATATTTAAAAATAATAAATAAACTAATAAAATCAAAATTAAAATCAATACAATAAAATTAAAATTAATAAATTAAAATTAATACAATTAAATCAAAATTAAAATCAATACAATTAAATTAAAATTATAATTAATTAAGTAACAGTAAAATAAAAATAATATATGCAGATACTGAGCAACCTGGACAGACCACACACCGAGGCGCTCAGCAGCACCATGTCGTCCGCGTAACTAATATTGTTGACACAGACATCGTCAATATGGCAGCCAACACGGGTGCTGCTGAGCTCCTCTATCAGTGCGTTCACGTACAGGTTGAAGAGCTTCGGCGACGTCAGGCCACCCTGCCTCACTCCGCACTCCAACCTGTACGGCTCCGACAGAGCATTCGACCATCGAACGACGTTGACCTGGTTAAGATACCAGTACTTGAAAATATCTATCAGTTCACTGGGCATTGAGATGTTATTTAATTTTTGCCATAAGATGTCATAAGCTCACCAGGTCGAACGCCCTTGAGAGGTAGAGAAAACAGGCATAAATAGGTGTGCTCCTGTCGGAGTAGTACCTGACAGTTTGCTTCAAGCATAAAATAGCTAATTCAGTAGACAGTCCCGGTTTAAAACCAAATTGGTTGTCATGAGTGACTACATACCGGTCAAGCTGTGTATTAAGCAAACTGTCAAGAACCTTAGCAACTACTGTGGCTAGTGAGATTGGCCTGTAGTTGCTCGTGTCGCTCAGGTCACCGGTTTTACTCTTCACAATTGGTACCACCACGGTCCTCATCATCTCTACTGGTAAGTACGCATGTCCTATACAAAATGAATATAACATAGCAAATAATCTGGGCATGTGGACGCCGGCATGCTTCAGATGCTCAATGCTCAGGCTGTCATGGCCAGGAGACTTTCCATGTGACATTGACTTTATAACTCCCCGAATATCCTTCGCTGTGAAACTGGTGTCCATCTCCTGTCCATTGCAACCTTCTGCACTGAATGACCGTGATGGTCCCAATGGCAATTTCACCATAAAGTTATCCTTAAATATATCCGCAATGCATTTCGGTTCACTCACACCGTTGACGCTCACGGGCAAGCCCGGCTTGTTATTGAGCCTACTAGTCGCTTTCCAGAAGTTACGAAAGCCATGCTTCGAATGGTGCGAAGCGAGTATGTCCATCTTTATCTGTTCCCTATTATTTTAACACCACCTTAGGCGTGATTTAAAAACTCTACGACTCTCCCGCATCTCCTCCCAAACACGTCCTTCACTCGGTTTACCCCACTGTACCCATTCCATAAATTTACACTGAGCTACCCCGTGAGCGCAACGCACATGCTTGTAAATACTTGTTTATAGTTCGAATGGGTTTTTCAGTACTTAAGAAAAAGGCGTTATTTAGAATTAATTTACCTACAGAGATTCTTAAGAAAGGACAGTCTGGCCTTCAACCTGGCTTTCATAATTACAGTTACCATATTAACTTGAGGTAAAGAGGCAGGTACGAAGTACGATATGTAGGCTTGCTATACGTCTAGATTGTACCAATGCGGGCATTGGCGGTCGAACACTTTTCAACCTTATTATTATTAAGGCTTAAAGGTGAAAAGTGATCCACCTCTATTTTCCGCGTTACTAACTCAACAGTCCCTACATTTAAAGTCGTTTTATTTACTACCAGTTTTCCAATTTTGTGACAACCGACCGTAAAAAAAGTTTAGTCTGATTTCGTTGGCCCGTCCCGGCCTTTTTTTTCACTCTAAAATATTATGCAAAGGCTAACGATATGGTACCTAACTAAAGGAAAGAATGAAATAAAGGGCACTTTTCATAAGAATACTTGAATAAGAAATCCTAAGTATAGTCGTAATAGTACCGATGCTAGTAACCAATTTTTTGTTACAAACAGCAGCGTTCTCTATGCATTTTACCACCATACTGCGATCGCCAACCCGCCTGCCAAGCGTGGCGATTATGGCCACGCTTGGCATTAGGGAAATTAGGGCATATGGATGTCTTACGGCTGAAATAAAAAGTGCTGCTTATAATTAGAGAGACTTTCTAATAATCCTATGATATTATGTTCGCTGTTAACGATTGACATTGACTTTAAATAAATAATTTCACTGAACGATGGTCCGCTGGAATTATTTGTTTCCTTCATAGACGTTTAATAATTTAATTCTTAGTATCAGAAATTATGTGGGTTATTTTAATTGTTTTCCTTTGTTGTGAGTAATTTGTTATTACATGAAAGTTTAATTTATTAATTATTAAATAACGTCTATCCCAATATAGTAGGAAGATTTACAATAATACAAATGTCCACGGATTTAGGTATTCAAAATTGCCCGATTTATAATTTGTCCTGTAAGGAAAATTCCGTTTCCACCAAACTTGGCAGTATTTTGTTGTTATTGTTATCAATACCTAAACTATGATGACAAAGTGATGATATTTGCTATATAATACGATATATTACATCGAAGGTGAAATTTTGAAATGTCGTAAGGTACAAGTATCCAAAATGTCCCCTATGATAGTTGAGATTTCCACTGGTGTTGGTAATAAGTGTATTTATTAACCCCCGACGCGTATGAGGGATGTTATAAGTTTGACCGCTATGATATCTCTGTGGCACCGTAGCTCTTAAACAGGTGAACTGATTTGGGTGTGGTTTATTTTATTTAACAGTAGGCCTTCTAGCAGTGGTTCTTAGACATGTTTTATCAAAATCGGTTCAGCTGTTTCGACACGATGAGCCTTTTACCAAAAAAAAAAGCTACAACTTCTTATTAAAATTAAAGAGGTTTTTGTTTTGATCGGGGTTTTTTTTTAATAAAGACAAGGCTAGGGCATGACTTTTCGGGATCAAAATTGGTATCTTTCTGAAGAGCCAATTACAGTACTGGGTAGTTGATGTAAAGTTTTAACTTTTAAAGTAGGTAGGACAAATATTTAAAAAAATATAAAAAGAAAAACGACACCTTTTCCTATTAGACCCGCAGCTCTAATAAATAAAACAGTTAATAAAACGACGATAATTAATAAGTCATAGAGAGACGATCGTGTTTGGTACATTACCTTCTTCAGTAAATCCTTTTACCGGCTCTCATCGAGTTTGTACCGGTGATACTCTAATGAAAACCTTCCAGTGCAGGGTGACAATGACATTGTGCTAATAGCGTGGTGGCTGCGTGCTCCTTGCGTGATACCTACCTGTAGAAGAGTTGTGATTCACGAAATACATCGGGGGAAAATTCTGATGACAAGTACTTGTATTAGTAATTGACTCTGTAATATCAATAAACCGTGCAAAACTTAAAGGAGCTATTTCTCACATTTACCCGTATCATCATCATCAGCAGTCCACTTACCCATGTTCCCACTGCTGGGACACAGGCCTCCTCTCGGTGAGAGGGAGTGGGCAATAATCCACCACTCGGACGCAGTGCGGGTTGGTAGATGTCACATGTCTTCGAATTTTTGGTTCTAAGACATGCCGGTTTCCTAACGATGTTTTCCTTCACCGTTTTGAGAGTAGTGGTGATGAAATAATTTACGCAAAGTAAAGCGCCTGCTTGGGTTCGAACTCATGACCCACTACTTGTGAGTCGCGGCAGTTACCCCTGGGCCACCACTGCTCAGTAGGTAAGGTAAGGTCGATTGGCGAAGTAGGTAATTGACTCTGTTAAAATTAACTGCCCAGAAATTAAGGAGCTATTTCTCACGTTTACCCGTATCCCAATTCTCCGTCTACGATTGTAAGTATATCTGTAACTATACAGAGTGTTTGGCGTATGGACTGACTGAATTTTATTTGGGGGATTGTGTAGCAGTAGTGGCGATGAAATCATTTGAACAGTGTCTGAGTTTGAACCTGCGATCTTAAAACTCGTAAGTCGCAGCCGTTACCACTGGTCTACGAGTACCAATGCTCTCATGCGGTCCGTGGTCCTTTGGAATGCCACTTGAGAAAGGGTGGCTTAATTAGGCTAATATTTGATTTAATGCTCTTAATAGTCCCAATTAGAGTTTAATGGAACGAAAAATTGGAACAGATTCCTGGAAATGTTTCAAATTTGGAAAAAGTTGTACGTCCTTTCTTCACCGGGAATTTGGACAGGACAACGTCTGTCGGGTAAGATAGTTCTGTAATAAAACTCGACATCGATCTCACTTTTGTATTCGCAACAGACTGATTCTGACCGTTCACAATGCAGATTCAGTGGAGTGAACTAAATTAGATTCAGTTTTTGCCGAATAGCCAGGCAGAATATATCCATGTAGAGCATGTTTACACTGAAACGATAATGTTACACAATGGCCCATTCACTAGTCAGCTAAGTATACTGCTTCAATATTATGCATTCACTTCCGGAGTCAGGTGAACACGGCTCCAAATTGATTTGATACCAATAATATTTGGCCCATTTACCGCATTTTGGTTCAACATATTGATTAAACAGAACCAGTGGCTTGTAACGGATTTGGGTTGTAACGGAGGTGGGTTTCCCCCCACCAGAAATGGAAATCGGAGTTTTAAAATTTTGTATTTCGGAACCGGAACCGGAATCGAAGTCGGACACGGAACCGGAGGCAGAATATAGATGTGTTTAAAATATAATCTAATAAAATAATGTTAAATAGTAATCGCAGTGTTCCCCGTGCAACAAGCGTAAACGTGTTCGTACGCGCTGGCAGCAGCCGCCCATGAGCTTTGACCTTCGATTTTAAGCTCCGTTTTAGAAGTGTAGGAACCGAAGTCGAAATCGGAAGTGTAATTTTAATCTCAAGTTCCGAGTTATCGGAATCGAATCTCCGTATCAACCCTAATTTTTATGACATAAAAATGGGGTATTCTACGGTTGCTACAAGGAATGCGTAAATAGCTTTACATTTTTTTTTTAGTATTTGTACTTTATTTACATTACAATCTAGCCTATTAGCTAATAAGTAATTTAAATACATATAACTTAAACTGCTAAGAAATTATTAAACTAAGAAATCGTCCAATAACGTCTTTTTAATCCAGGCTTTACTATTGCAGTCTTTCGTTTCTAGGAAAAGAGATACGTACTGCTGAACATTTTTATGATTGACATTCAAGAAGGGAAGGACGGAGTTTCTCTGTCATAATAGTTTTTCCAGCCTATTACTGTCCCATACATAACAGAACAGTTGGCCGATAGGCCCGAAAGGTATGGCGACTGCGTACCGGAAGACGTAGCGTTGGCAGGCCTCATCGGTGGACCGATAACCTGGTGAAGGCTGCAGAAATCCACTGGATTCGAGAACCACAGAACCGGTCAAAGTGGCGGTGATCGGGGGCGGCCTATTTCCAGCAGTGGACGTTTTTCGGTCGAAATGATGATGATGATTGACCCACTGTAGGCCAAAGGCCCCTTCTCACACAGAATGAAAAGAGAGCTTTGATCACCATTCTTGCTCAAGACGGCTTAACGATTCCAGACTTACCTGTATTAACTATAAGTCCAGGTTTCCTGACGATGTTTTCCTTCACCGATGTCAGTACTTAATGTCCAAAATAAACTGAATAAAGTACGTATGAAGTGATAAACTCACAGTAGTGGCCCGAATTACCCAAAACTTCATGCATGAGAGGCCAGGACTTTACCACTAGGCCATCACTAGACTAGGTTTTTATAAATTAGATGGATGATGTAGTTATTTTCCTTCCGCCTGCACTATATCTTCACAACAACTACGCTAAATTGAAAAGTTTGAGTTCACAACATAACGACCAATAAGATTTACGGTCAATAAAGTTTATGACCTATGCATACGACATTTATGTTTTCTGCAGTAACAGCAGTGTACTGTGCACTCGTGGCTCAGTGGACTTACGAGCTGTTAGACGTTAGTTGTAGATTCGAACCACGACAGGCGCTTTATTTTGTGTAAATTATTCCAAAACCACTGCGCACGGTGAAGGAAAACATCGTAAGGAAATCGGCATGTCCCAGAAATTTGAAGACATGTGTCATTTATCAACCAGCACTGAGTCCGCGTGGTGGTTTATGGGCTATGGCCCACTCGCTCTTACAAACAAGAGGCCTGTGTCCCAGCAGTGGGAACATTATAGGCTGATTATGATTATGCTGTAAGGTGTGGTACCGGACGTAAAGAATAACACCACCCCATTTCTTCCCGTGGGTGTTGTAAAAGGCGACTAAGGGACTTACTAGAGAATGGGCAGCAGCGTTCTCTATGCATTTTACCACTATACTGCGATCGCCAACCCGCCTGCCAAGCGTGGCGATTATGGCAAAGCCCCCCAAATTGGGGGAGGCCTAAGTCCAGCAGTGGACGTCTTATGGCTGAAATTATGATGATTATGCTCTAACTAGAAAACTGTACGAAAACCTTCTTGGTTGTACTCGGCAGTTGTGACAACCAGGAATATGTACGTGCAACTAAAGAAAAAAACAAGCGACTTCCTTAAACAAAACAAAGTGAAAAATAACTTTAATTTCGGAAGTGCAAAAAATACTTAAATACAGATCCTAAGACACCGACTTAACTACAGCTATGAGTAGGACGTGTTGCGGTTGTGGTTACTTGAAGTGCAGACAGATTTGAAAATAAAATAAAAAAATATCTATACAAAAAATTAACAACCGACTTCCTTAAAAAAACACTATACAGTCAAAAATAACTTTAATCTCGAAAGTCAGTGTCTTAGGAACTGTATTTAAGGTTTTTTTGCCACCGACTTCCGAAATTAAAGTCATTTTTGACTTTGTAGTGCTTTTTTTAAGGCAGTCGGTTGTTTTGTTTTTGTAAAAAGTTTTTATTTTTAACTTTTTAGTTATGGTAGATATCCCGCACTAATCTAATCGCGTTATTCGTACATTTGTCGCGCAAATACTTAATGCAAATTTTAGACTTATATGGTTTTCATATGGACCCCATTGTCCGAATGGAACCAAATTAAAACGGGAAGCACCAGCTTTCAAATAAAAAAAGAATCATTAAAATCAGTCAACCCGGTTAAAAGTTATGAGGTAACAAACATTTTAAAAAAATACAGTCGAATTGATAACCTCCTCCTTTTTTTGAAGTCGGTTAAAAAATAACCACTGCTAAGTATTTCATAGTTTTAACTTCTATCAGCAGTTTCCATGACTGCTTATTTTCGTGTTGTTTTTGCATATATATACAGCGTTTCCATGACTTAAGTAAAGTTTTAAATCAGTCTGGGTTGATCGACTTTGGGGTGGTCATGGGGTCCCTCGGACTGCGTCTGTAAGCATTCGAAAAATCAATTTAAAATAAATTTAAGAATACTTTGTTTGTTTTCTTTGTTCTCTTATCAAGTTAAGTATTGACGTGTTTAATGTCGTTTATCCATATGTTTATTTCACCATGATTGCATGCAGTTATGTTGCTTGTCACTCAGTTATAATAACATAAACTATCACACCATGGCATATCTTTACCGTGCCATGGCTGACGAGAATTTAAAATCGAAAAAATAATTTTAACATAAAATATATATCACGCCTATAAATCCTCAAAGGGTTATGCATATGTGTGCTGGTTATTAATTATACTAAATTTTAACTTATAGCTATTTCCTTGTTAATCAAATTTCAATGTCAAAGGTCCTAATATGTTATTAAATTTTGGAAGTAATTTAAATACGCTATAAATATTTTTCCTATTCCATTCATAACGAAATATTTTCCTTTTCAAAGTTAATTATATTTACGTCTCGTAATTTCAAATTAAGATAAAATTTTCATAATTATATATATCCTATACCTATATTATATTTTTATGAATTAAATATGGGTATAAATTATGTTTTTCTATTCCGGTGTTTATTTTAATCCATTTAGTAAGTCCTACGTTTTCTGCCTTTAAAAAACTTTCAAAAAAATAACATCCGACTTCCTTAAAAAGAACACTACAACGTCAAAAATAACTTTAATTTCGAAAGTCGGTGTCTTAGGATCTGTATTTAAGGTTATTTGCCACCGCCTTCCGAAATTAAAGTTATTTTCGACTTTGTAGTGTTTTTTTTTTAAGGAAGTCGGTTGTTACAAAGGTTTCATAAAAAGGAGGAGGTTATCAATTCGACTGTATTTTTTTAAATGTTTGTTACCTCATAACTTTTAACTGGGTGAACCGATTTTGATGATTCTCTTTTTATTTGAAAGCTGGTGCTTCCCGAATGGTCCCATTTTAATTTAGTTCCATTCGGACAATGGGGACCATGTGAAAACCATATAAGTCTTAAATTTGCATTAAGTATTTGCGCGACAAATTAACGAATAACGCGATTAGATTAGTGCGGGATATCTACCATAACTAAAAAGTTAAAAATAAAAACTTTTTACAAAAACATAACAACCGACTGCCTTAAAAAAAGCACTACAAAGTCAAAAATAACTTTAATTTTGGAAGTCGGTGGCAAAAAAACCTTAAATACAGTTCCTAAGACACTGACTTTCGAAATTAAAGTTATTTTTGACTTTGTAGATAATTTTTTTTTTTTTTGTATTTTTAAATGGCATCTTGCAGGTCAAACATGTAGGTTGTCGGCTGCTTAAATGACTTGCCTGTAGCTGCCTCAATGAATTAAGATCTCTAGGCAGGACTTAAAAACTAAACAACTACATGGTTAGGCCATCTCCTGTGGGGTCTGAAGGCCTAATTCGTATATGTAATACGCAACGGGAGGTTACAACTTAAGAGATCGTCGACTACCATAACTGCGTTAGTGAATACTGTTTGGATCCAGCGCTACACGCTCGGTCCAAGGCTGCCTCGACCATGACCTCGTCGTAGAGTATAGCGCTAGGGATGTTCATGCATAAAAATAGCCAAGACATTGTCACTTGAAGAATCGCAAAGCAAAATATATCCACAGGCAGTAGTTACCAGTAACCAGCAGGAGGGCTGCCGGGTTGATCGCCAATAAAAACTCGTTGTCAATCGTATTTATGCGGATCGTCAAAAATGGAATTGAATACTTCAAGAAAAAAAAATCTTAAATGCATGTTACCAACTGTATGGCATGCCCATGCACACGCCCCATTCACAACGTCATGTATTAAAAATGAAACGTAGAAACAACAAGCTGCCATTGCCAAGTTCTGAATTTAGTGAAATGGAGGCATGTGCCAACACCCACCACTTTCTCACACTATAAATTATTCAATCGCGATCGTGAAATCAACAATGCTGCGACCTCGAGCGGCGCATGCGTCGCGCGATGATCATGCCAAAGAAAATGTGCACATATCACGTGTGGATTAGATTGAATATTCAGTCTTGAATATTAAGTCTTGAATTTGATTATTAAGGATGTTAATTGTTAAGCAAATTCTCTACCAACTTAAGTTGATCGTATAGTCAGATCACGCACGTCGGGTAGGGTATCGTGTGGTGTCGGGCGTAAAGAATAACATCACCCCATTTCTTCCCGTGGGTGTCGTAAAAGGCGACTAAGGGACTTACTAGAGAATGGGCAGCAGCGTTCTCTATGCATTTTACCACCATACTGCGATCGCCAACCCGCCTGCCGAGCGTGGCGATTATGGCTAAGCCCCCCAAATTGGGGGAGGCCTAAGTCCAGCAGTGGACGTCTTACGGCTGAAATGATGACTAGCTGTAACATGCACGTGAGCTATGGGTGATAGATAACTGATATAACGATCAAATAAATATTTTTTTTAATATATTATCTCGTCATGCGCATTCATTAAAAGTCAAACGTAATAAATTAAGTTTCTCGTCAATAACATATGCTTTTTTGTTGATATTTAAAAGCTCACATTGTGTCCATACATCCATTGGAAACGAAAGAGCTTATGCAATCCGGTAACTTTCACGTCAGTTAAGCAGAAAGGACTCAATCCACAACTTGGTCAAAAATTGATCAAGTTGTGGATTGAGTCCTTTCTGCTTAACTACGTCCAAATATTCTCGCAAACATGCGCAACTCGACGTCGTTATGAAAATTTCATGTAAATTGATCTACTAAAGTAGCGTAAATGAAGGGTTTTTGCGTCACGCCAGTCTGCGGGAGCCTTGAAGATAAAAATCAAGCAAAGGAACACGTCAGAAGTCTTTAAAATGTAATACTAGCTGTAACAGATAGCTGCACACCACACTTCCAAAAACATAAAATACTCACACTTCCCTGTTTATATATTTTAGAAGTATGTAAATTTGTCAAAAAACTACAAGATTTCTACACTACTTGCGAGGAGACACAAAAAAGATACACCTTTAGACACAACAAAAACAAAATAAACAAACCTCAATCCCGAATCAAAATGCACTCAACCAGCCCTTTAATTATGACCATAAAAATTTACAAAAAATTACCAAATAATATTAGAGAAGAAAACAATACAAATATATTTATTAATAAATTGAAAAGATTTCTTGAATCCAAGGCATACTACACCGTAAAGGAGTTTCTAGATGATAAATCTATTGAAAAATAAAATACTCTTTCCGATACAAAACATTAGAAAATAAAATAAATATTAATAAAATATATAGGTACATAAAATATTAAATTAAATATTGAATACAGATATTTAAGTAAAGAATATAAAAATATGAATACTTAAATAATTCTCATAATTTATTAAAATAAATGTATATGGTATAATAAAAGTAATAATAATTAATCTAAATGAGTACATAATAAAAGTGAAAACTGCCAGCCCTCTTCCTCTCTCCTAATTTTTGCGTGCCCGACAGGGTCCATATTTGATCTTGTACCATTTTTATTTTTAACCATCTATGTAACATATGGAATGTAATAAAGAATTGAGTATTGAGTAACATGCACGTGAGCTATGGGTGATAGATAACTGGTATAACGATCAAATAAATATATTTTTTTAATATATTATCTCGTCATGCGCATTGATTAAAAGTCAAACGTAATAAATTAAGTTTCTCGTCAATAACATATGCTTGTTTGTTGATATTTAAAAGCTCACATTGTGGACACAATGTGAGCTTCCATTGGAAACGAAAGACCTTATGCAATCCGGTAACCTTCATGTCAGTTAAGCAGAAAGGACTCAATCCATAACTTGGTTAAAAATTTACCAAGTTGTGGATTGAGTCCTTTCTGCTTAACTACGTCCAAATATTCTCGCAGACATGCGTATCTCGACGTCGCTATGAAAATTTAATGTAAATTGATCTACTAAAAAAGCGTAAATTAAGGGATTTTGCGTCACGTCGTTCTGCGGGAGCCTTGAAGATAAAAATCGAGCAAACGAACATGTCAGAAGAGTGTAATTACTAGCTGTAACATAACATGCACGTGAGCTATGGGTGATAGATAACTGGTATAACGATCAAATATTTTTTTTTTTTTAAATATATTATCTCTTCGTCCGCATTGATTAAAAGTCAAACGTAATAAATTAACACGTTAACTGCCATGTCGGAGTATGTGTCCGACACTTTTTGTTCCATTCAGGCCTTGTTGGACTATAAGACCGACACATATGAAATTTGAATATGTCGTTCCTGCCTGGCAGGCATGTTTTTGGAATCTATACAAATAAATAAAGCTGAAGTGTCTGTTTGTAATTTCAAATAAACAGCATTTCACTACAAGCATATAAAAGTAAACACGATACTTACAGCAAAAAAAACATTTTTTTAAACTTTTGTCTGTCTGTTTGTTCCGGCTAATCTCTGAAATGGCTGAACGGATTTTGACGGGACTTTTATTGACTGATGTAATAAGGAGTAACTTAGGCTACTTTTATTTTAAAAAATACCTGCGTTAATTTCCGACATCCACGCGGGCTTAGCTGCGGGCAAAAGCTAGTAAATAATATATTTATAGAATAAATAATCTATTTAAAGTGATATAACACTAAGTACATTTTTTGACTTTTTCTGATTTTCACCATGGCAGCGTGTTAAGTTTCTCGTCAATAACACATGCTTTTTTCTTGATATTTAAAAACTCACATTGTGTCCATTCATCCGTTGGAAACGAAAGAGCTTATGCAATCCCTTCATGATCATGAGGAATACTTTCCTCATAGCCTGAATCTGCTTACCTACCTCGACACAAGCTCTTTCATTTGATAGTCAACATGGCTATCATTTTTTTTTCGTTACTTTAAGTCCTCTAGAGGGCGCCTTATTAAATTAAATGTGAGGTCATATATCCTATAACCAGCGGACTATCAAGACGCTTTTAACGATACCTCATTTGTCAAATTATGATAAAGAATTTAGAAGTTATGAGGGAACAGATGAACATACATTACATACATACAAACAGACGTGGTGGTCAAAATTAAACCCTCCCTCCGTTGAAGATTAAAAGAAACGCCACTGCTACCGCGATGAATGTGACCACTGGATTCGAAAACAATAATAAGCTCTCATACTGGAAATGACGACAAAAACCCTGATCGCGGCAGCCACCCGCTACACTCCCGCCCACATTAATAGGATTCGCCGACCGAGGTAACCCCAACCATTCCCGATGACGCTACCTCCCTCAAGATAGTAGTAAACTCACTAGCACTCTCAAGACACACCGCCAAAGACCACCGTTTCTCCGTCATCGCCGCTGAGGCCCGCCTTGACGTTCCAATCCATGTCCGCCCCGACCTTTGCTCGAGCCAGCGCACGTCGCTGAGCCTGTAGCTTTAAATTCGCTCCTAAATAATAATCATTCCGATCCAGCCCGTCCCTTATTGCCCTCTACCAGCGATGCCCTAAGCCGAGGTCCATACCCCACAAGAAGTGCCCATAGCGAGTAGTCGCTTTAGTTTAAAGTTTTTAAGCCCTGGCTGTAGGCCTTAATTTTTTAAGGTGGCCACAGGCAATTCCAGCTAAGCAGCCGAAACCCTCATGGGTTGACCTGCGAAACGTCATTCCCGAAAAAAAATGACGACAGGAAGTCCATCTCATAATATTTTCACCGATCAAGAAAAGAGAGAACTAGAGAGTGTTTTGATGATAACTTGCCACCTAATTACGCCCGAGCTTCATCTAAATATTTACAAAGTTTGGAAACCGTTATTCAGCCGTTGTTTGGATTGAATCTGAGCCAAGCATTTACTTACGTAGGTAATTCCAAAGTCTAGACTGAGAGAAAGAGGGCATTATACATGAATGAAAGAGGGTATAGTGTGGCCAACAAGCGCGATTTCTTCGAGGAACCTATCCCAGAAAATAAAAATTCCTTTAATTCATCTGAATATCTATTTCGTGGTCCAAGATAAAGTTAGATCTTCAAAATATGTATTTTAGATTGTTTTATTGTGTTAAAAATAATTAGAGGACGAAGAAAATGAGTACACACGCATGGCAGGCAAGATGTTACCTAAAATCAAATCATTATCATGTTTTTTTTCAACAGCATACAAATACAAATAAGTAAACATCAAATAATACTAAAATGCATTATTAAAGCATTTAACGTTATTCATTTGAAGGACAACACATGGCCTATCCGTTTAGTCCATATACCGGACACGTGAATTACTTAAGAATTTCTACAAATCCTTGATTTTTAATAGGTATTAATTATAGACGTCATCGGTTTTAATAATACATTATAGCTTTTTTTGGTTAATATAAATAGATATTGTTGAATACGTAAATAACTCGGCAATAAATACACTTTGTTACACTTTTACGTTCCTACGTCAAGAAGTAGATCCAATCAGTTGTAAGTTTCCATTGTTTATTAATTTCAGCAAGCCGTGCAATACTTTATCTGCCTAAATTTTAATAACCCTATACATTTTTATACCTCGATAACCTCTGACTAAGTATTTCTAATATTCGAAATTTTTCCTTGTCTTTTGGACTTCCCTTAACATCTGTATCTTTAATTAGTTAACTAACTGAGGGTTTCAAAAGTGCTACCTAATATTTACAGCTTAAAAACAAATACACGACCTGATTTCGGGATAAAGCTAGACAAAGAAATTAGTTCAAAGAAGAATCAAAATCTGAATCTACACTAAATAGACAATCTAGTAACACTACAGGAATGGAGCTTATAAGCTGACCATTATTATCAGAAGCCAAACATTGCAATGAGAAACAAATAAAGGGACTCAGACTTGAAACGAAAGTCGTATTGAAACCGACTCCGATTGTTATTATGGGTTATTGTCGATTACTTTTGGAAGACTATCGAGCTAAGGCTAGGCTTATACAAGCGTAAGCACAAGTGTTTGGCTTTTCTTTTTGTTGGGTGGGAAATCATGAAATTACGTCTCCCGCTCTGGGTGGAGCGGAAGGGCGTGTGAGATGTTTACTGACTAAAACCCACCCGTGTTCCTTCAGTTGCCTGTGCCAGTGCTACAGTAACTCTTTCGAACAAACCCACAACCCTGGCATCTGTCATGGCAGACCCGGGATAACCCGTGGTTTCTATTTGAATAAATCCGCTGTCGAATCTCGTATCAAGTGATTTGATTGGTTGTTGGCCGCTGTCGCCAACCAATCGCAACAGTTCACATGAGATGAGATTTACCATTCAAATTACCTTATCGAATGATTATTTCATGAAAGCGTGACATTTGAGGCCAATTCACCTTACTACAGGGTTGTATTGATAGTTCTTGAGAATATAATTCTATAGAGATCGTCTATGGAATTTAAAATTATACGAATAAACATTATAAACGAAGGTTAAGCCGTTGGTCCTGGCTGTTATTTATGGATCTTTGACAGTCTGTCTTAATTAGTCTTTCTAAGGGGTGTCGTATTACCCAGTAACTGGGTTCTGGAGGTCAGATACTGGTATTCCGCTGCATCCGGTTAGCAGATGATGCTGATGATGATGATGACGACGAACATTAAAAAGGTGGATGCAACAAGCAGTACAAGGGCGTGCAATTTTAAATTAAGTAGATTATCTATAAATGCATAATTCTTATTGTCGGGAATAATATTGAAACTGGAAATCCTACAATCTATCACTCGCCAATGATGCCGATTCGGTTGTTACAAAATTCTCTAAACTAACTAAAATCACTAAAATTTGGTTTATTCCTGTCAAATGATGATTCCTATTCTGAAAAAGACTAAAGTGACATAACTTAACTATATTTTAGTTTGACAGCACTAAGAATGCACTGAGTTATTAGTTTAGTGAAAATGACAATTTTGCTATTCTGAGTTTCCCGGTTTTCACCAAAAATGTTGACTATAATAATTTATGTGAACTAAATCTGACTATTTTTAATCGCGATTAAAAAGGTGTGGAATAAAACTAGTGGTCATGAACTAAACTTCACACCAACACCTCACCTTCACGTGCAAAAACAGCACTGTATTTTTTCCTTTTATTTTTCTTATATCTCGAAAATGGCGTGTCCTATCACAAAAACAATGAAATTTTCGACCCCCTTTATTAAACCCCTATGCATATAAATCTCAACACGTGGGTATTTTTTTTTATATTACTCAAACAAAAAGTGAAAAATTCCATATAAAACACGTCCAGGCTGCCCCCTTGCGCGCGCTTCCGTCTCTCAAAAAGTTCATTGCGTAGCGCACACAAGTACTACGTTGCGAAGCCAAAAGAAAAAAAATACCACGTTGATTCGCGATTGTCAAATTCGATTTTAGTCCTGTCAAAATAATTTTTAAATTTAGAGATTTTTTCTTGCAGAATAGCGTTACAATTCTGATAGCCAAAAGTAAAGGAATTTTAGAGGTAGTTTAGTTAGTTTAGTTAGTGTACAACAGAATCGGCACCAATAGCAAACAAAATAAGAAAATTTTAATTTCGCGGGCTGCCTTCACGTTTCTCCCATTTGATGGCTTTTCAGAAGGGTGTTGTGAGACTGACAGCAAGTGACTCTTGCCTTCCTATAAGAATGAGCCTATTCATGCTACAGTGGTACACTGAGTAGCTTCCGTTTCAATCAATTAATTCATAGACAACTACTTGCATCCGTAGTCGCCATTCTTTATATCGGCACAAGCTTTAAGACAATAGCTGATGCAGTAGTGAAAAGATTGGCCTGTCTGCGAGGGACTGACCTTCTTAGTCCCACGCAGACAGGCCAATCTTTACGTCAGCAGACGAAGCTTTTAAGGTATCGGTGGAGAGTAGTGGATGACGGAGCCATTTGCGACCGTCACAAATATGGCGTTCAGAATTATAATCCTCTTAGTTCATATAATCTATTTAGTTACTTTTTCATGAAATAGATACTCAGTGGAATTATATGAGATTACAGGGTTATATTGATGACTTTAATTCCATGAATATCTACGTTTGTGTTACAGACGCGAAACATATTTTGTTCGACCAACGCCTGACTGTGACCTGAAAATTGCAAAAAAGTACGAAAATTTTAATTTCGCGGGCTACTCGTGCATTTTTCTGTTACTTTAAAAATGCAAGCCCTCCATTCCTTCTTGCAAACACATTTCAAATGTTTGTATAGAAATTGTGGTCGAGGCGCGTGCAATTTAAAATTATACGAATCTCCGACTATTTATACTTAGCCATAAAGCCAATAAATTTTGCCAAGTTTATATTCGAACAATGAGAATGTTAACTTATATCATTCTAATTATAACTCATGGACACAACATAACCCCTGTATCTAAAGGTGTAAGCAGTATTATCTCGATACTATTTACGTCAATGCCCTCTGAAACGCTTTAATTGGGTAAAGCCGGATGTTATCAAGTTTACACGTTATTGATAAATCGTAATTGGTTTACATTTCACATTTCGTTTGAACCAAACGTTAAGGCTTATTCAGACCGGCGCGACGCGACAGCGCGACGCGATTCTTGTAGAACAATTTCCATGAAGTTCACTTAAAAATTGTTCTACGAGTGTCGCGTCGCGCTGCCGCGTCGCGCTGCCGCGTCGCGCCGGTTTGTAGGAGGCTTTAAGCGTGGGTGGGTCGTAGGTACCTAATCTATACAGAACGATGTACTACGGCTTCAGCGATCGAACCCAACCCGTATGTAATTGTGGCGACGATGTTCTGGTTTAACTAGATATAAAGTTGTTTGTAAGTCTGGAAATCTATTGGGGTCAATGATTGAAAATACGTACTTGCTGAAAATAACTGGGTTAACTTTACGGCGAGCAGATAAGTAGAAACTTATTATATTTTTCAATAGTTTGTTAACTTACACTCAAGTAAAATTTTCGTGGCATATTGAATAGGTAATTTATTATAAATTTCAATTTCAAATCCGCTAATCGCTAGTGAATTAAACATTTCTATTTAATTAGGTAAGTATATTAAAAGCTATTCATTACACATATTACGTTCTAGTGCACACGAACACACCAATGAATGCACTTATGTAATTTTAGCTATTTGCATACGATAAATAGGTTGACAAATATTTATATCAGACCATTTAAACGACCTCCCAATAGATACTTTCACAGTATCATCATCATCATCATTTCAGCCGAAAGACGTCCACAAGTGGACATAGGCCTCCCCCAAGCACCGCCACTTCGACCAGTTCTGTGTTTCTCGCATCCAGCGGATTTCTGCGGCCTTCACCAAGTCTTCGGCCCACCTTGTAGGAGGCCTCCTAACGCAGTGATATTATTTAGTAGTTATAAAGGATGTGCTTCCGAAAAAACTTGCTAGATCTATGATTTAATGACGACATATCAAGGCAAACTTTTCCAGTTTTAGCTGACCTCGCATTGTTAAGGCTTTACATATTTAATCTTCTTCTTAGAGGATGCATGGCAAAAAGTTCAAACATCTTTGGCCCAAAATTCAGCTGCACGAACTCAGCTCACTTCACACAATGAGAAGTCAGCATAAACTTATTAATTTATTTGGAAACTCAACAGCTTTTTATTAAATAACATGCGTTATGAATGTTCACCTCACTATCAATGAACAGCCCAATGCAGTTGCGTCAAAGTTACTAGCATCCACTGCACATTTATAGTGAACAGATATCTCAAGAGTTTCACGGCATTGATAAGGCTAGGTTAAGTAAAAAAGTGGCAAAGGAAAGAGAATAACAAAAAAGAAAGAAAGACCTAAAGTACATCAATATAGTAATTAAACTTGAAATTTATAGCTTGATATATCGTCCTGCTTACCTACCTACTTAAGACGTTCCTCAAGCTTTCTACCTACCCATAAGAACATATACCTACCTAATTCTGAAAACAAAACAGATCATAAATATTGACCTTTATAAGACTGATCTAATTTGAAAGTAAATTTTGTTTTGAATAGATGCCCATTTTTCTTTTTGATTTAATGCTCACATCGCGCATCGTGTTAAGACAACGTGATCTTTGGAATCATAAACAACAGTACGAAACACGTGTTTTCGTAGATTTTCTCTTACCCATGTATATGTAGGCACTTCGTGTATCTTGATGGAAAACACAAGTCTGGAGGGTCCATCTCTAGTTAAAAAAATCTGTAAGGCAGCTGCCGTTGGTCGGTCTCCATGACAGTTCCTAGATTTTTGCAAGACCTTAAAGTGTCAATGATTCATCAATGATGATCATTTGGACGAATGTAGTGTCTCCGTTGGTAGTATCAAGAGTTGGGGAGGTTTGAAAGTAAAGATAACCTATAGTAAAGATTTTGCCTGAAGTCCTGTACCTACCTGTTTTTACAGACGCTTTAGGCAGCATCCTGAAACGAAGGATAATGGTAAGGTCAGCAAAGGAAGAAGATTACCACTTAAGTTTTAAAGGTGTTAGGTAATACTAAGCGAAATAACCGTACCGTGTGGTGCCGGACGTAAAGAATAACATCACCCCATTTCTTCCCGTGGGTGTCGTAAAAGGCGACTAAGGGACTTACTAGAGAATGGGCAGCAGCGTTCTCTATGCATTTTACCACCATACTGCGATCGCCAACCCGCCTGCCAAGCGTGGCGATTATGGCAAAGCCTCCCAAATTGGGGGAGGCCTAAGTCCAGCAGTGGACGTCTTGCGGCTGAAATGATGATGATGAAGCGAAATAAAAAAAAAATCGGAAAACATGAAATACGGAGAAGCAGTTTATCGAATCATTTTGTCATATTTGATGATAAATAAATCTGACAACGTTAATAGCCTTTCATTACTGACTGTACTATTTTTGTGGCTTTGCTTATAATCAAATACAAGAGGGTAGACGGAATACCTTGACACCATACATTATCAGTCTTGTCACGTCGTTTTACAAAGATAGTTGATCGATTTGTAGATAGTGCAGAATAGTAATTTTATTCGAAAAGGTTTTTTCCCAACGAAAACAAAAAAGAAATGGTAAACAATAGATGACTATACCTACATATCAATTTATTCCTAACGGAAACCACAACGGAAAATTTAACAAGCATTTCTTTGGCTTTGTCTAAATATGGGCTCGTGGGTAACGATAGGTTTCTTGTCGTCTTATTTGCTTTCCTGTGACCGGCCTTGTATTGGAAGGGTAGTACTTGTTAGTGGAACAAACTGTTACTATGAAGCATTCATGTCTGTATTTGGGTGTAGCTCACGCGTATTTTGAGCAAATATTACATTTGCGTACATTGCTTCGACAGACCATATATTCGACACGCATTCTTGAGTATTTTTTATGTATTCGTGGTATAATGGTTGCAAGCGCTACTGCTGTTCATAAGGTCCTGGGTCGAGCAGTGTTTTTGGTTATTCCAAAACTTCTATATGGATGTTTCACATCCCGGATGGGGCAACCCGGAGACTGGATTTGTGCCCGTTTGATAGTAGTAGTGATTCGCGGGTTCTGGCGCAAGCGCCAGAGCCCGCGCTTGCACCAGAGCCCGCGAATCTGTAGCAACCATCGTAAAAAAAAAAAAAAAAAAAAAGTTTTGGTGTGCTCTGATCTCAAATCTGCGGTCCATTTTAGCGTAGGATGCGTGGTTCTGGAGTTATGCAAATCAATTAACTGTTATCTCATTGATTTCCGGTGGTCCTGCACCCTCATTAGCATTCCATTGTTCGCCTAATCCTTTTATCTATTATACTTCCAACACCTCATTACGTTGCGCCAGAACCCACGAATCTGTTGCCCTACGGTTGATTTGGCGTTCTTATCTATTACTCATTGTATGTCTGCTTTTCTATGTCATCAATAAAACACATTCATTTTTATTTCAATATTTTATTACTTTTTTCTACAAAATATGAGCGGAAGATCTCATCCACAAAAATATCATTGTGCAGTGTGTTCCCTGTAAATATGTTCGTAAAACTATGCATTGAACATCCCTGAAACTTAAATAGCAAATACATTAAGCAATATTCACCACAAACTGAAGTCCAATCATTCTGAATCCTATCAACATTCCAGTCCCATCTCTTACAATTCCTTTTCAAAAACTGGAGATGATATCGCTCAGGTGTTCGTCCATATGAATCAAAATATTGACCGATACCATTCGTATCGATATGTACAGCTACCCAGTGTGAACCTGGTTTATCATCCGCATCCAAATTGCATATTATATACGTTGGTACATGTGTATACATAGGTAGTCTATTAGCAGCATAAACATTATTTTCTAGACTGGGATGAATCTTTTTCATATGTTTTTGTAATTCTAGTGTATCCATGATATTACTGTTATTAGCAGATTATTACAGTACCAATCTATTCAATGGTTGTCATAGGAATGTTCAATTATAGTGATTTGTAAATATTAAATCGCATTCTTTGTGGGAGTCACAAAGCAGGTTGATGCCTGTTGCGAAGGAACGTGACATAAGTTTGTTGACTCATAGAGTTACAATCAGTTTCGTTGTACTTAGTAATTTGCTTTAGATAAGAATGGTGCTATATAAGATCGAACAGTTGCAGTCATGCAGTCAGTCTATGGTCGTTTGACCACAGTGGATTGTATACGTCTACCAATACTACGTTTGTGTTACTTCAACGCATCAATGGCCATGGAGGTAAGTGTTTATTCTATTGACAAACTTACTTGTATTTCTGTTGTTGTTTCCTAACGTGTGTGATTAAGTGTAAACAAATTGATATTAACGTGATAACTCTGTTGTTGCAGAGATCATTCAGCTTCGCAGACGATAATGAAAATACCTATAAACAGTATTACTACTCGCCACTCTCTCCTCAACACGAAGAAGAGAGTGATGACATCGTCGTTAATAACACAGACGATGGTGGAAAAAGGAAATCGCAACCGATTGATCAATTTTTTGAAGTGGTACCAAAAATAAAAAGGAAGAAGCTGCTATCCTCGACTGTGACACGAGCTGCTAGAGATGGCGTATCATACATCTCTACAAATTCTGACGACGGAGACCAAGCGACGCATCTCATAAAAATTGAAATGTATGATATGAAGAAACTATCCAAGATTCCAACTAGTGATCACTGGAAGCACGCTACCACGAGGATTAAATATTACATAAAGAATAATAAGGATAGCATCTACGACAACACAAACGGCCTCGTATACAATATTACAAAGACAATAGCAGAAAGTGAAAAAGTTAAAAAATACTTTTTTAACAATGACACTCATTAGTGGATTAGTGAATGTGATTCTGTTTACTTAAAGTACTTCTGTGTACTCATTAGATTTTACATGACTTTCCTAATCCTTTGCTAGACTATGAATATTGGACATTATTTGAAATTGGGTATCAGTTGCTCTACCAACACTTAACTGTTACTTACTGTGCTACATACTTTCTTCTTTATTATAAAGATGGAAAACTTCAGTGAAATGTGCACCAGTGCTTTCTTTTCCGCGCCCATTGAAGAGAATATAGAACAATCCAACAGCGAATTCAATCAGGAGCTGTCTAAAGTTTGTGATGAAATAGAGAAGCATGAACTGTTCGATTCATCGTATGATGATGAGTTGTATAATCAATGTTTGATGGTTGAAACAAAGTTGATGTAAGTATTAGAAGTACAAACTCAATAAGAAATATTATTGTAGTAATGTTTTATTTTAAGATTTGTCTAATAATTTTCTTTTTGTTACAGTCAACAACAAGTTGGAAGAGGTATCAAACGAGGTATCACTACTGATGAAAATAAGGTTACCAAGAAAGCAAAATTTGATGAAGGAGCTTCTACATCATCAATTGAAACCAATGACGTGGACAACAATAAGGTGGAATGTGATACATGTCATGTTTATATTAATAAAAGGTATCTAAACAACCATTTAAAAAGCAATTCACATAAAAATAATCTTTTAAAATCACATAATTCATTAACAAATGTTACAGTTGTTGAAACCGCTTTTGGCAATCGAATTTTAACATATAGAATTAATAGTAAAACACTTCAATCGGGACAATATTTTGAAACACCGGAATCGTTTTTAAATTCGCTAAAAATTGATATCTTATTTTTGATAAATGAATGTATTCAACAACATACAATTTTTAAAATAAACTTCATATTGCATGCTGATTTCATACAACAAACTAAAGATATTGGTATAGTAATTTATCTTTTTGGATTTAAAGTATTTTTGTACATCTTTTGAAACAAATTCTGTACCTTTATCAGATTGTATGTGAGTAGGTGTTGTATTACTTTCAGTAAATATACTTTCAAAACA
Organism: Aporophyla lueneburgensis; assembly: GCA_932294355.1. NCBI lineage: Eukaryota > Metazoa > Arthropoda > Insecta > Lepidoptera > Noctuidae > Aporophyla > Aporophyla lueneburgensis. The sequence continues at coordinate 12,265,614 of OW028744.1, forward strand.
TTCTTTAGTTGTTTCTGAGTTTTTCTTTTTCATTGGTCTTGCAAAAGCATATTTACTAAATACATCAATAACACAAAGTATGTAGTTGAAACCATCATTATATTGAGAATAAGTTCGCATATCACTTAAATCAGCTTGCCACAGCTCATTAATATTTGATAGAATGTACTTATTACGCGGGAATTTTTTCCGAATGGGTTTATGTAATGTATATGTTTCTTGTGATTGTAACCATTCCTTTGCTTGCTTTTTATCCATTGTACCCTTCATAGCTTTTGATAATTTATCAATACTACCAAAACCAGCGGGGTTAGATGGATCATAATAAATCCTGTTAATTTCTTCTAGTACGGGGTCCATTTTTCCCAATCGATCTTTTTATGTATTTTAGTTATAGATCTTTTATCTCCACTGCTCGGTGTAGAAAACTCTTGAACTTCAATCTCAGAGGTTTTGTTCAGATCTTTTACTTGAAGTTGGTTAATAAACTCACATCTCTTTGGATTTCCAATATAAGTAAGTGGTACTTTAATATCTTTTAATGCTTTAGCAAATCTATCCCACCCTATCGGATCACTTTTTTTTAAGGGTCTAAGTGAATCATTTATTAAATCAACAATATTACTTCCTGGAATTTTTTCATTATCAATTATGACTGTGCCTTCATTATCCCAACGTATTTTACTTTTACTTGTTCCAATTAAGTTTAATAATGACTCACCTTTTTTATTATAAGTTTTTGGTATTAAACTGAGTATTTGTGTTGATGAATACAGTGGATTTGCCTCACTTTCTATACTTTTAATAGATCCTTTCTCCTCCAACAAAGATTCAGCATCAACTGAACTTTTTAGATCTCTATCTTTATTTTTAAAACCAATTTTAGACCCATTTGAATCTTCATTAGATGTATCAGAATAAATTGGTAATCTGAGTGGTTGACGATCCTCTTCGGTAAAGTGAAGGTATCTTTGTAGTGTTTGTAAATATAACATCCACTTCTTTCGGTCTTCCGTCTTACTATTCATAATATTTTGCATTTCAATATCTAATCGAGACAAATTACTAGTAACCTTATTTTCTTGTTTTAATTTTTCAATCAATCCCGGTTCAATAAGTATCATTTTCTTAGCATTTTCCATGTTAACTGGCTAGTCCACTTACTAATCCACTCAATATTGCACCTAATATTATTGGTAAGAAAGCCCCTCCTTTTTGTATAATAATATTTTTTCTTAGTTTATGTTTACACTTATGCACCAGTTTACGGAGTATATTTTTGTGTTTATTCAATTTTTGTTTATCTTGATCTTTAAGAGGTATCTTTCCTTGTAAAACGTTATGAATACATTCACAAATACAATTTATTTCTTCTTCATCACACGTTTTAAGTAACGCTCTTTGATATTTTGGTTTAAGCGTATGCAAAGCGTTTAGCAAATGTTTATGCGTTGTGAGTCGACGATGCATCATTTAGAAATGATTTGAATTGTTTGATTCTCGGTGTATTTAAACTGCAAAGCGTTTAGCAAATGTTTATGCGTTGTGAGTCGACGATGTATCATTTAGAAATGATTTGAATTGTTTGATTCTTGGTGTATTTAAACTCTTTCGTGGGGACGTAGACTGTGCAGTAACCATTAAATGGGAATACATTTGTCTTGATACGACAAAAATCATTTGTATTCTGTTTTAAATCTACCATTAAATATCCATGCGCTTCTAAAGTTGCATCCCTGTAGGCGTCTTCAATGAATTTTGGGTTATCTGGTGACACTTGTCGTGCTAAATATCTTATTTGAGTTTTATCTCGAGGGTTTTTAAAATAAATTATATAACTTGAGTTTAAAGAAATGTCTCTTTGACCTTTACCTTGATGAAATAAATTTTGTGTTAAATAAAATACACTAAGATTCCTGTGATGACTACATTTTGTAAATATATCCACAATTCTTCCATCAGACTCTCTCATTAGATCATCAATAATAATAAGGTGTGGGTTTTCACCATCAAACATATTAAGATTTGGAATTCCTTGATGATAGTTAACATTTGGTAAATTATTTAAAGCCTGCATTTCATCAAAGCACCATGTGATCTGATTAAAATCACAATTACATATTTCTTTAACTGATTTTATGAAATTTGTTACAAAATTTGACTTCCCACATCCACTTGGTCCTGCCACAATAGCAGTAAACGGATGGATAAAGTGAAACATTTCACACGTCTAGAGTTTTAAAGGGATGAAATAAAAATGAAAATTTTGGTGTAAAAATTAAATATATATATATATATATATATTGCTAAAATTATATAAAACATGTAATTTGTGAAAAACAGAATTATCTGTATACTATTTCTAACACAATTAGTACTTATCAGAATTTCACAATCACCTCAACGTCAAATTTAAGCACACAAATAAAAACTACAATTATTTTACATTATTTACAATCAAACAATAAATTTTAAATATGTAATAAACTATTATATAACATTACAGTAATATCATAATTTTACAATCAGTACAAAATTTGTATATACACACACAGAAATAAAAGTAAAAAGTATTACACTTAGCGTAATTTATAATGTCCCCAAGCCAATGTATCAATGTTGTTGTTCATAATACATCGTTTGGTATCATTATATGATAAAGATGTTTTATTTATTTTTTGTGTAAAAATAGTGTGTTTGATTGACTTAAATCGAAGCATACTACAATATAATACATTTTTATTAAACAAACACGATTTGTAATTTTCCATATTCATTTTTTTGGTAACACTTTTGTTAACCCCTTTTGCCTTTGCTATAAATTTATCTTCTATTTCTAAGGCATACATTTTTGATCGCAACCCTACAAATTCCTTCAATACTTTACCATTATTCTCATCTTTAAAAAAACCTAACTTTTTTTATTTATTTTTGGATATCCGTAAATATTATTTTCCGGGTAATCTGATGTATCGAAATAGTGAAGTAGATCTGGTTTTATATCCTCATAAAAATTGTCTGTAAAAATTTGATATATCAAACTATCGGTATCGGTGTACAATAACTTAATTTTATTATGAAACTTTTTAATCATGTAGTTATAATGAAATTCATACATAAGGGTCTTAGATATATATAAAATACAAAATCCTAAATAAATCGGCTTATCATAAATTAATTTTGTTTTGTGTAATTGTATTGCAACTAAATGTTCTGAAAATATTGATAAACTATGGAATTCTGGTTTTGCAATCCAATCCTGAGCACCTAAAACTTTACCACGATTATCCCAGTGAGTTAGTAGTTTAACGTTTACTCTTTTTTCAATATTTTCCATAGTCTTACCGAAGACAGAATTGTTCATTAATTTAAAAAAGTCTTTTTCAAAGTTTGATGTAGCTAACGTTCTCAAACTAGTATTTAAGTCTATGTATTTCTTTAACCAAGAACTCTGTTTAAATTTTAAAATTCTATGTACTTTAATTAATTTAATCCCCATTTCAATGCATTGTTTTAAATTCCTGTAGTGAATGATGTATTTATTTTTATTATTTAAATTAGGAACTAATTTAGTTTCTTTAGTATTACCCACACATATGTTTTCAGGACATAACGGAAAGTCAGAATGCAAATTATGAAGTTCATCAGGATATTCCAAATCAACTTCTAAAACATAACCGAAATCAGAGTTATCCGACACATTATAATCTGTATTAGAATCTATCCATTCGAAACCACCAACAGGAAGAGATTGAGACATTGCCCAACCATATAAATTATTCGCATCAAAATATGTTAGATATGAATTAGGTTTTTCACTATCATAATCTTCCATGAATTTATTATTTGCTCTAGCAAAACGATTGCTACACTGAGATACACCCCCTCTAATACCAGCTTTAAAAAAAGCAATTTTGTCATAGTCCGTTAACAATTCTAATTCTATTTTGGTAAATTTTAACATTGCATCCCAACTTAAACCTGGGGCAGTATAGTAATGAGCAGGATCTAATCCATAAGTTTTAATACAAAGCTTTCTAAAGTTTTCGAATATATCAGACAAAAGTAAAACATCAGTTTTTAAATATAAATTGGAATAATCAGACATACTACTACACTTAAAATGTTGCCAAATATCTTTTGCGTGATTATAATCATCATTTGAAATATTTGAATCTGTGAGTGAACTATAAAATTGGTGTTGATCAGGAAGTGATGGATGTTTCAAGCAATCACTATTACACATAAATTCATAAGGATAAATACCTTTCCGTCTTAAACGTGAAAAATCTTCATTATTAGGATAGTTCCTTTTTAGTTCTGTAAACTGATCATCATTAAGATTTTTAGCTAGTTGATCTAAACTACACGATAAAAATTTCAATGAATCTATGAATCTTAAACTTACTGGTTGATTATTTATTGTTAACTGTTTTGAAAATGATATGTATCGTTCTTTATTTTGTGGAATAACTTCAACTTTGTCATCATCGAGGTTTAATGCATGGATAATGAAATGAGCATCGTAATGACTGAGGTTATGTAAAAATATTGGAATATGACGAGGGGTTCTGTACTTAGAACTACACACTTGATGTGCAACACCCCTAAAACTGCCAGTGTGCCAATCAAAATCGTAAAAAAGATCTTCATTTAACTCAGTTTCACAAATATGACATATGTTTGAATTTGAAATTTTAATTTTATCTTCATCTGATAATGGAACGAGACATTTTTGGAAACTATTTTTTTTAATATTGTTTTCACATCTTCACAAAGGCGATTCATAAACACTTGTGCACAGTTTGACCCACTATACGTCTCATATTTTGATAATCTGTTATCATATGAACATTTAATGTAATATCCAAAACTATACACTTCATGTTTTTGAATATTAATTGTACTAGGCTTGGATGGATCGTTACTACATGATTCTATTGGGTTCAAAAATGCCTCAAAGTCTGCATAAACCACAAAGGGCATTTTCAACTTTTTCACGAATTTATCAAATTTTAATTTATTATTTGAGGTTGCTTTACCAAACCAATCCTTTTTGGAATCCTCACCGTTTGGTAATTCCGTACAAATGTGAGCGCAATCATATTGTTGATGGTTATTAAGTCTTTCCTCTGATGGGAAATGAAGTAAACATGAATCACATATATAAACTGCACAATGATGTCTTGATATTTGTGAACTAACTAATCGCGATAAGTTTTTAATATAACAGTAATGATTGTTAGCACCATTCGATATATATAGTAGGTTAATATGATTAGGTGTACGACATTTTGTTAAATATAAAGGACCTACAACAGAATTACACTTTTTTTCTTTATTATACTCTAAGCCAAAAACATTAATACTAATATTGTTTAATTTCTCTACTTTTGATATATCTGCAATTATAACCGGAAAAGAAATACCAGTAAATTTTAGTTTATTTCCATGAATTGCGTAAGATGCTACCCGATCTACACTTTTACATACAGGATATAAACCAGAGAGTAATGCCCATTTGAAACACATATTATCATTATTTTTAACATTGATTACAGCTTTTTTTGATTTAATATCTTGAGGAAGGTCGATATATGAACTACCACGTAGGGGGTTGAATTTGTTAACATTCATATCTATGTATTTAATTTGATTAAGACTCCAACCACTATCTTTTTTTTCAAATTGACAAATTTTACCGACTACAGTGTCTATTAATGATGAATAAAAAATATTTAAGTCATCTCCCTGACAAATTATGTAATTAAACGTTTGAAAATCAAACGTATTTTTAATATCTTTAGTTTGTTGTATGAAATCAGCATGCAATATGAAGTTTATTTTAAAAATTGTATGTTGTTGAATACATTCATTTACAAACAATTAACTGTATTGTTTATGCTGAGTTTGATAATATTATTGAAATAGATAAAAATAGAAATGTTACTGTAGACTATAGTAGTTAGGATTATAATGTGTGTTGTGTTTTAGATATATGTGTTATGTTTAATGCATTTTGTGTGTGTGTAACTAAAGATAACATTATAAAATTAAATAAAACAAATTGTATGCAATATACTATTTTTTATTTCTTTATAAACCTCCCCTATTTAATCTTATACAAAACAGTGTTCGAGTTTAAACTTTACATAAGCACATACGAAACTGATTGTAACTCTATGAGTCAACAAACTTATCTCACGTTCCTTCGCAACAGGCATCAACCTGCTTTGTGACTCCCACAAAGAATGCGATTTAATATTTACAAATCACTATAATTGAACATTCCTATGACAACCATTGAATAGATTGGTACTGTAATAATCTGCTAATAACAGTAATATCATGGATACACTAGAATTACAAAAACATATGAAAAAGATTCATCCCAGTCTAGAAAATAATGTTTATGCTGCTAATAGCATCAAACATATTAAGATTTGGAATTCCTTGATGATAGTTAACATTTGGTAAATTATTTAAAGCCTGCATTTCATCAAAGCACCATGTGATCTGATTAAAATCACAATTACATATTTCTTTAACTGATTTTATGAAATTTGTTACAAAATTTGACTTCCCACATCCACTTGGTCCTGCCACAATAGCAGTAAACGGATGGATAAAGTGAAACATTTCACACGTCTAGAGTTTTAAAGGGATGAAATAAAAATGAAAATTTTGGTGTAAAAATTAAATATATATATATATATATATTGCTAAAATTATATAAAACATGTAATTTGTGAAAAACAGAATTATCTGTATACTATTTCTAACACAATTAGTACTTATCAGAATTTCACAATCACCTCAACGTCAAATTTAAGCACACAAATAAAAACTACAATTATTTTACATTATTTACAATCAAACAATAAATTTTAAATATGTAATAAACTATTATATAACATTACAGTAATATCATAATTTTACAATCAGTACAAAATTTGTATATACACACACAGAAATAAAAGTAAAAAGTATTACACTTAGCGTAATTTATAATGTCCCCAAGCCAATGTATCAATGTTGTTGTTCATAATACATCGTTTGGTATCATTATATGATAAAGATGTTTTATTTATTTTTTGTGTAAAAATAGTGTGTTTGATTGACTTAAATCGAAGCATACTACAATAAATGCATGGATAATGAAATGAGCATCGTAATGACTGAGGTTATGTAAAAATATTGGAATATGACGAGGGGTTCTGTACTTAGAACTACACACTTGATGTGCAACACCCCTAAAACTGCCAGTGTGCCAATCAAAATCGTAAAAAAGATCTTCATTTAACTCAGTTTCACAAATATGACATATGTTTGAATTTGAAATTTTAATTTTATCTTCATCTGATAATGGAACGAGACATTTTTGGAAACTATTTTTTTTAAATATTGTTTTCACATCTTCACAAAGGCGATTCATAAACACTTGTGCACAGTTTGACCCACTATACGTCTCATATTTTGATAATCTGTTATCATATGAACATTTAATGTAATATCCAAAACTATACACTTCATGTTTTTGAATATTAATTGTACTAGGCTTGGATGGATCGTTACTACATGATTCTATTGGGTTCAAAAATGCCTCAAAGTCTGCATAAACCACAAAGGGCATTTTCAACTTTTTCACGAATTTATCAAATTTTAATTTATTATTTGAGGTTGCTTTACCAAACCAATCCTTTTTGGAATCCTCACCGTTTGGTAATTCCGTACAAATGTGAGCGCAATCATATTGTTGATGGTTATTAAGTCTTTCCTCTGATGGGAAATGAAGTAAACATGAATCACATATATAAACTGCACAATGATGTCTTGATATTTGTGAACTAACTAATCGCGATAAGTTTTTAATATAACAGTAATGATTGTTAGCACCATTCGATATATATAGTAGGTTAATATGATTAGGTGTACGACATTTTGTTAAATATAAAGGACCTACAACAGAATTACACTTTTTTTCTTTATTATACTCTAAGCCAAAAACATTAATACTAATATTGTTTAATTTCTCTACTTTTGATATATCTGCAATTATAACCGGAAAAGAAATACCAGTAAATTTTAGTTTATTTCCATGAATTGCGTAAGATGCTACCCGATCTACACTTTTACATACAGGATATAAACCAGAGAGTAATGCCCATTTGAAACACATATTATCATTATTTTTAACATTGATTACAGCTTTTTTTGATTTAATATCTTGAGGAAGGTCGATATATGAACTACCACGTAGGGGGTTGAATTTGTTAACATTCATATCTATGTATTTAATTTGATTAAGACTCCAACCACTATCTTTTTTTTCAAATTGACAAATTTTACCGACTACAGTGTCTATTAATGATGAATAAAAAATATTTAAGTCATCTCCCTGACAAATTATGTAATTAAACGTTTGAAAATCAAACGTATTTTTAATATCTTTAGTTTGTTGTATGAAATCAGCATGCAATATGAAGTTTATTTTAAAAATTGTATGTTGTTGAATACATTCATTTACAAACAATTAACTGTATTGTTTATGCTGAGTTTGATAATATTATTGAAATAGATAAAAATAGAAATGTTACTGTAGACTATAGTAGTTAGGATTATAATGTGTGTTGTGTTTTAGATATATGTGTTATGTTTAATGCATTTTGTGTGTGTGTGTAACTAAAGATAACATTATAAAATTAAATAAAACAAATTGTATGCAATATACTATTTTTTATTTCTTTATAAACCTCCCCTATTTAATCTTATACAAAACAGTGTTCGAGTTTAAACTTTACATAAGCACATACGAAACTGATTGTAACTCTATGAGTCAACAAACTTATCTCACGTTCCTTCGCAACAGGCATCAACCTGCTTTGTGACTCCCACAAAGAATGCGATTTAATATTTACAAATCACTATAATTGAACATTCCTATGACAACCATTGAATAGATTGGTACTGTAATAATCTGCTAATAACAGTAATATCATGGATACACTAGAATTACAAAAACATATGAAAAAGATTCATCCCAGTCTAGAAAATAATGTTTATGCTGCTAATAGACTACCTATGTATACACATGTACCAACGTATATAATATGCAATTTGGATGCGGATGATAAACCAGGTTCACACTGGGTAGCTGTACATATCGATACGAATGGTATCGGTCAATATTTTGATTCATATGGACGAACACCTGAGCGATATCATCTCCAGTTTTTGAAAAGGAATTGTAAGAGATGGGACTGGAATGTTGATAGGATTCAGAATGATTGGACTTCAGTTTGTGGTGAATATTGCTTAATGTATTTGCTATTTAAGTTTCAGGGATGTTCAATGCATAGTTTTACGAACATATTTACAGGGAACACACTGCACAATGATATTTTTGTGGATGAGATCTTCCGCTCATATTTTGTAGAAAAAAGTAATAAAATATTGAAATAAAAATGAATGTGTTTTATTGATGACATAGAAAAGCAGACATACAATGAGTAAGAACGCCAAATCAACCGTAGGGCAACAGATTCGTGGGTTCTGGCGCAACGTAATGAGGTGTTCGAAGTATAATAGATAAAAGGATTAGGCGAACAATGGAATGCTAATGAGGGTGCAGGACCACCGGAAATCAATGAGATAACAGTTAATTGATTTGCATAACTCCAGAACCACGCATCCTACGCTAAAATGGACCGCAGATTTGAGATCAGAGCACACCAAAACTTTTTTTTTTTTTTTTACGATGGGTGCTACAGATTCGCGGGCTCTGGTGCAAGCGCGGGCTCTGGCGCTTGCGCCAGAACCCGCGAATCACTACTACTTTTGATGGCAATGGGCTCGCCCCCTTTTACATGGGGCTTAAACATAACTGGCGAAATTGGATGTAATATAGGCGCACTTTTGCCTAACCCATCGGGAAAAAATGGCGTGACGTTATTTTCTGAATTTCGCTGAGAAACAAAAATAAAAATGAAATACATTTTGTTAAATAAAATTTATTTTACTATTAAAAATACCTACAAAAACAATATAAATAATTTTCTAATTTAATTTAAATAAAGCATAAATTCATTTAAATACATGTTTAAGTGATATATTTCGCAGATCATAAATAGTAACCAAAGCAAAGTGAATAATGCATACGTTTACATAGAAAATGCTTCAATTTATTTGGCGTATTAGGGCGTATTACATACGCTGTCATTACCTACATGAAAAAAGCAAATTGAAAGAATACGATTATCTCAATTACTGAGAATCATCTTCGGTAATGGCCACTAACAGAAAAAAATGGTTGACAAACATAGAAATCTTTTACAAAAAATCTTTTGTATGGTACCTATTTGCAGGAATAAAATGAAAATAAAAAGCCAAACGAAGACGGGCTTTTTTTCTGACCTAGTGATTGAAGTGATCTGACAAGAAATTACAAGTAAAAATGTTCTAAGTCCCTGACTCCTACAAAAATCCCTTCGACATCGTTTTTACGACAAACGGCTGGTCAGAGAACAAAAATACCAAGAAGCTTTTAGCCTTATATTAAGGTGTTATATACGATAGAATCGAGAAAATAAATGATTTGCGAAAATATTTTTTTGCCTAAAAATTCTCGTCTTTTCCTCAGTGCCCCATTACATACACTCCAACCATCACACCTAGGCGAGCTTCTACTTATCACTGTTTTCCATCACGTTAGCTGAAATGTTTTGGCGGCTTCGCAACAAACGCAGATTTTAATTTAAAGGGAAACATTACATGGTGGGCCTCTCATACAATATCGAAGATGGTCGTCAAAAGAAACGGACTACGGTGCATGCCGTGTTTTTGACCTTGGCATAGAGATGGACTTCGTCCTAGAGAAGTATCTTCTAGTACTTTTCATACCTCACGGTAGTAAAATTAATCTAAATTGAAGCTCAATAAGGAAGTTGCTACGAGAAATTCGTCTGGTACATTAAAAAGTAGTGTCATACAATCTGTTTGAACGAAACTGTTTTATTTATTTGTTCAAATTGATAACGAGCAGGATTTAATTAGTTAAAACTCCAATTTAATGTACTTTTTTTATATTATTAGCACTGGTTTCATTACAAAATTGGCAGCATTGTAATAATTATTATTCTCGGATAAGTAATTTATTTGAATGTTACAAAAATAAACTAAGTTCACTTATGTTATCAATTTAAAACATGGTGCTGTTAAAACTGTGATTTATAAAGAAAAATTGCTGTGCAATAAGCAAAACTAAATACATCACCATAAATGAAAACATGCGTTTAATAATGTTTTAATTCTTTTAAAAAGAAAGAGTGAATTCATTTTTCACAAATATTTAATTTTCATTTTTTGGCAACACCACATTATTTTGTTGCCAGCTTCAAAAAATGAGATCTGAATCTTAACCCCCCCCCCCTCCCCCCTCTTATGAGTTACATAAATAAATCTAAAGTACAGACGGCAGCACATCAAGGTATCCGAAACTGTCAAATTCTTCCAGTCAATCTTGAACCTAACGCTTTAGCGATAAAGTTGAAAATCTTTTAAAGAAATTTGACAGATTGTAGTAGCTCGATGTGCTGGCATCTGTAAATTTTGGTTTATATTAAACCAAATTTTAATGGAAAGGTTCGGTATTAGTCACGAATACAAGATACATAAGCATAGAAGTCTCAGTAAGTAAAAAAGTCAGCTCCATTAATTCTGATACAGATACACACCATTTCTTAAATATTAACACTGTCTTGACCGCATTAATTTATAATCCCTAACGAGAATAATCTCAGGTTATAAAACCTGAGATTTAGTAAAACATGGCTCACTATAGTCAGATTTGAATATTCAGTACAAATTTTATATCCATTCTAGGGTTCCTATATTTTTTTTTATTATCGCTCGCTCTTTTACTGACCTGTTGCTGGGCAAAATGCATCCGTCTAGCGCTTCTCTATACATTTCTGTTAGATGGTAATGTCAGCCAGTACTTCTAAGCGTATTGATAGCAACTGATATGGAGTCGGCCCAGAATTCGACTTTGACTTTGGCGCCATCAGTCAGTCGACCACGATCAGAGGCAATAGTGAGTTTCTTTTACCGCATCGACCACATTCGGCGCTCCGTTTCGGCCTGGATCGATGGATCGGAGCGCCGAACGTGGTCGATGTGTGAAGTCGAGATACGGTTTAAGACATTTATTTCTCAAAAAGAATATAATTCACTTAATATGCGAAAATAAATAAGTAAGTAAATAAATAAGTTAATTATTAAGACACACAATTTTTACAGTGTTGTGGGTATAAAACTAGCTTTTGCCAGCGGCTTCGCCCGCGTGGAGGTCGGAATATATCCCGCGGGAACGTACTACCGGGATAAAAAGTAGCCTATGTGTTAATCCAGGTTATAAACTGTGTTCCAAATTTCATCCAAATCCGTTCGGTAGTTTTTGCGTGAAAGAGTAACAAACAGATTCGAAAGTTTGTGAGGATGGATGTATGTGTAATACATCCATCCTCACAAACTTTCGAATTTATAATATTAGTAGGATTTTTTATCGTGCATAGTGACGGGATCAAAACGCGTCTGCCAAATTTCAGCCCGATAACTTCAGTGGAAATGGGTGAAATATTGATCGCAAAACTCCAGGACATACAAATGCAGTTTAAATAATAGCTTTTACAAAAAGTGTCAGCTCAACAATAAAACAATAAATGTTATTGAACTGTAAAAACGAAATCCAATAGATACTGTTAGTATATTACACATTTAAGACGCAATACTTTCGGTAGGAGTCAATCTCTCATCTCGCCCGTCGCATTTATTCCAAATCTACATGTCCCATATAAATATATCTTGCAACATACTCAATGCCTGCATCTGCGTGTCATTGGTTGCAGTCAAATCGACGGTAACGTATTTAGCTGCCTGAAGGATTTTCAGACAAGACGCGTTCTCTGGAGGTAATTTGTGACAGACTTGTGTGAAGGTAGCCTTGGCGCAGTCATAGTGGAAGACGAGGGGGTCCAGGATGTCTGTTAAGTCCGCTTGAGTCAGGAGGCAGCATAAGTGGGCTAGAGTCACGCATAGCTGAAACAATAGAGAATATTGTTGGACATTAAGGTTTATTTTGTACTAGCTTCTGCCCGCGACTTCGTCCGCGTTAAATTTCTTGTTCCCCCAACCCTTCCCGTCGCGAAGACAGACAGACCCGTGCGATTTTTCCCGTTTTTGCATCATTTTTCATTACTGCTCCGCTCCTCTTATTGTGATTGTAGCCTTCCTCGATGAATAGGCTACCCAACACAAAAAGATTTTTTCAATTTGGACCAGTAGTTCCTGAGATTCGGATTCGGTTTGTTTTCGTTTGTTGTGGTTCCTCATCTTTTAAGATTTTTATCTTCTTCTTTTTCTCTTTTTATCTGTTTGTGGTTGGGTCGCAATCTTTTGATAGACATATGCTCTCGCGGACTGTTTTTTAGAACTTTTAAAAAGGAACAATTTCCGTCATACATGATTTTTCCGTCAACATTTTTCATTACTGCATCCGCATCCGCATCCGCATCCGCATCCGCATCCGCATCCGCACCCGCATCCGCATCCGCATCCGCATCCGCATCCGCATCCGCATCCGCATCCGCATCCGCATCCGCATCCGCATCCGCATCCGCATCCGCATCCGCATCCGCATCCGCATCCGCATCCGCATCCGCATCCGCATCCGCATCCGCATCCGCATCCGCATCCGCATCCGCATCCGCATCCGCATCCGCATCCGCATCCGCATCCGCATCCGCATCCGCATCGATTGATTGTTTGATTGATTGATTGATTGATTGATTGATTGATTGATTGATTGATTGATTGATTGATTGATTGATTGATTGATTGATTGATTGATTGATTGATTGATTGATTGATTGATTGATTGATTGATTGATTGATTGATTGATTGATTGATTGATTGATTGATTGATTGATTGATTGATTGATTGATTGATTGATTGATTGATTGATTGATTGATTGATTGATTGATTGATTGATTGATTGATTGATTGATTGATTGATTGATTGATTGATTGATTGATTGATTGATTGATTGATTGATTGATTGATTGATTGATTGATTGATTGATTGATTGATTGATTGATTGATTGATTGATTGATTGATTGATTGATTGATTGATTGATTGATTGATTGATTGATTGATTGATTGATCCCCCAATTGCGGGGTTTGCCATAATCGGCACGCTCGGCATTTTACCACCATGGCCGAGCCGATAGTAAACGCTGGTGTCGCTGGAGTCCCTTAGTCGCCTCTTAGTACACCCACGGGAAGAAATGGGATGGTGCTATTCATTTACACGATTTTAGAGGCTTTTATTACTTTAGTCAGCCAATAATAGCACATTTTTCAATAGCCCAGTGTCACATAACAATTCGATACTTAAATATTAAAAACAAATGACAAATGAGCGTCAAAAGTTTTTATAAAACTCACCTGTTCAATAAGATTATCTTTGTGCTTATATTCGTTAAAGTCATCAACATCAGCCGCGTTCTCCATGGCAGCCAGTACGCCCCTCCACACTAGCGCGTAGTGTCCGGCGTAGTGCGCACGCGCAGATGGCGCACGCAACGCCGTCGCTGCGTTGATACGAACCTTTAGGTTCTTGCACTCTTTGGTTAGAGTGCACAGACTGGAGTAAACTTGGTTCTAGGGGAGAAAAGATTAGGATAAGAAAAAATAAACAGACATCAAATCACGCCTTTTTCTCATTCTCTCGTAAGTAGAAACTACAGAACGTCCATATTCATATGGTCATAAAACCACAAATAAGTATTCTACCATAATTAGCCTAAATAATTCTCACTGCTGGGACTCAGGCCTCTTATCTATATGACCCTCTCATAGGGCAGAAGCCTCAATGAGAAAAATGTTGGCTGTTTTTGGGCCGTTATCTACCACACGAGCTTAGTTCGTGTTAGTCGTAGTTGTACTAAACTATTGGTCCAAGATTTGAAACCGAAAGCAGTCGAGATCATTGAGCAATATAAAAAAAATATTTAAAAAAAAAATGCTATCGTTTATTGGTTCTGCAAGTCTTGCTCACGTTCGAGAAAAACCTTACTTTTACCATAGCTTTATTTTTGTGACTCCGCAGATTGACGACAAAGGCATTAATGACTTAATCATCTGCCACCACTACCCAATTAGGGAGCATTCAAGTAATACGTAACGCAATTTGCAAAACGTTACGGTGCGTTACAAGGGCGGGAGGGGGAGTATTTAAACAACGCGTTACGTATTTCTTTTTTTATTTTAATAAAAAAGCTAGAGAATTAGAATCTTTCAAATTCCAAATATTATACTTTGTTCAAAATAATTGTGACTTTAATGGTCACTTAAATGTTACGTAACGTTTAGGGAGGGGAAGGGGGGTGCAGAAAAACGTTACGGTGCGTTACATGGGGGGATGGAGGGCCTAAAATCTTCAAAAATTGCGTTACGTAATACTTGAACGCAGGGAGCGTAATACTTGAACGCTCCCTTACTGGGTAATACGATACTCCTTAGTAAGACAGGTTATCAGACTTTCGGACTTGTAAAGACCCGTAACAACTGCCAAAGATCTAGAAATGACAGCCTGGACGGCTTAACGTGCTTTCCGAGGCACGGCGGGGTCATGGTATGTAAAAAGATGGTTACCCATCCATGACCAACCGCGGCAAGCGTAGCTTAACCTAATCGATCGATACTTGCGGCTGTAATAAACTTAGCCACAAGCCCCACAAGCATTAATTAATTAATCTCCTTGAATATCTCACCTGCCATCCATTAAAGCAAGTGAACAAATGCTCATTCTTCATAGCATTACCCATCGCGTAGCAAGCATTCCACCGCACCTTCATATTGTTCACCTTACACGCGCAATCCAAAAGCTTCCCTATTGCCGTCTCGCATAAGGTCTTTAATTGTGTGTTCCTGAGAAGATTCTCGTTCTTTATCAAGCGTAGCAGGTTCCCGAGGCCGCGGGTCGCACTCATTTTTACCTATTCAGAAAAATATTTATGTTTATTTTATAGTTCTTAAAATTATACTGCCAATTGTTATACAAGAATGCGTTGCTGTATTGTATACATAATTAAAAGAATAAATTCTTCATTAAAAATAAAACACCTTAATAAGCAAATTCAACCATCTTCAAGGTTAAGCCTTTTTTTTTTCTTTTTGGATGGGAAATCATCAAATGACTTCTCTCGCTCTGGGCGGAGCGGGAGGGCGTGTCAGACTTTTACTGACTAAGACCCACCCGTGTTCCTTCAGTTACCCTTATGCCAGGGCCACGGTATCTCGTTTGAACAATCTCGCGACCCTGGCAGGTTCAAGGTTAAGCCTTAGGTATGTACTTGATTAGAGCACCAGACATTGAAGTCTTTCAGTTTTTAACACCTTTGTGTGGAAAAATTACATACCAAACTCATTTGTCGTGTCGTACTGTTTAGTTTTAATTTCATCAAATTATTTGTTCATGAAGAGTGAAGCATTCTTCCTAAAACACAAGCTAAATAAAACGAACAAGAAGTAAACCCAAAACGAGCCTCTGGATGTCCATTGATATTTTATTCAAGGTCTGAAAATATCTGAGCCTTGACCGACAAACTTGTCTACTACATCAATTTCAGTAACAGATTAGCCTATCTTTTGATTAAGCTCAGAATTACTCAACCATTACATCTGTACTTGTTAGTTTAGTTAGCACATCCTGTATGGATAACGGTCCAGTCAAACTTTCCATTAACTTAGAGATAAGGAATGTTTTAACGAGTGCAAGTCACAAACTGATAGCGTTTGTCCACGTGCGAAGTACCGGGGACCTCGTGTTGGTTTGGTGACCCGTGGACTCGTGCTGCGATAAGCTTTCTAGATTTCCATAATAAATGTATTTTTAGACTATGTTACTAGAGAGACTTAGTATCAGATAAATGCCTGTGTACTGGAGTAAATATCACTAGAGATGGGTCGACTATCTCTTTGGCGGGCTGG
This sequence comes from Aporophyla lueneburgensis, assembly GCA_932294355.1. Taxonomy (NCBI): domain Eukaryota; kingdom Metazoa; phylum Arthropoda; class Insecta; order Lepidoptera; family Noctuidae; genus Aporophyla; species Aporophyla lueneburgensis. The sequence goes on from OW028744.1 coordinate 12,282,670, forward strand.
CCGACCGGTCAGTTGCAAAATGGCCAAGCAGTTGGCGAAAACGATCATTGCTTTCTGTGAAATTCGGTGCACAAAACTGAAACTGTGTAACTCTAAAATAATTAGGGAAGAATAGCGTACGTTCTTTATTTAGAGTTGTAGGAGCTCTGGTTTAGTTTTATTTTTTGTATAAATCATATTTTTCTTGATTTTAGTTCAATTATTAACTAGAGAGGAGATTCGTATTCCTAGATTACATCACAAATATAAGGCTGATGCTAAAATAAACATTATTAGAAAAATATGAAAAACATAAAGAGCCGACTAATCGACTAAAAATAGATATCTCCGGATAGTCAGCTTTCCCGACTAGTCAGCACATCTAATTATCAGTTGTGTTATAATTTATGACTTACTAGCTTTTGCCAGCGGCTTCGCTCGCGTGGAGGTCGGAAATTATCCCGCGGGAACATACTACCGGGATAAAAAGTAGCCTATGTCCTTTCTCAGGCTCTAAACTATCTGTGTACCAAATTTCATTTAAATCGGTTCAGTAGTTTTAGCAGGAAAGCGAGACAGACAGACAGACAGACAGATAGACCGACAGACAGACAGAGTTACTTTTGCATTTCTAATATTAGTATGGATATGGATTAGTATATTAGTATATATTAGTATATTAGTATATTAGTATATATTAGTATATTAGTAATTTGTATGGAAGTATGGAAGTATGGATTATATTACCGATATCTTAGTCAAGATTAACTTTAACATAAACCTACAGTAGCATGATAAGCAGAACCTAAACGTGCCTTCACACTGGCAATGACAATTACGTTGCAAGTCTGTCATTCTTCTGACTTCAAACTAAACTTTAACCTAGCTATCTTTGAATTAAAAATTCGTATTTCATATTTCGGGTTAGAGATATCTTTATTTCCCATAAGAAAGAAATTTCACTTACATGAGAATTTTTTAAATGTTTTTGAATATTTAACAAAACTAGACTTTTTATCCGTCGGTTACATAGAATTGTGTTGCAATCGGGACTGGTAACGTCACCCCATGAGATAACGATATGTAATACCTACAGTCCCCCGGAACTTCGTTCGTTGTATTACTATTTTATGATCAACTCTATATTGAATCCTACTTCCTACTTCATTACATATTATAAAATAAAGTCACTTCGCTGTCTGTCTGTCCCTATGTATGCTTATATCTTTAAAACTACGCAACGGATTGTGATGCAGGTTTTTTTAATAGATAGAGTGATTCAACAGGAAGGTTTATATGTATATAACATTCATAATATAGTAAAGAAACGCTGATAATTTTAGCGGTTTCTAATGTGATGTCATAAATAAACACATTTTTTTTTGCGCTTACATTGCGAACGCTGGCTGAACCCCACGAAATAGATCAAAATAATGTACTTCAGTATTGTACACCTTAAAAAGATTTACAAAAAAGTCCGCGGTGGTATATGTCTATCTCTTAGGGATAACCCACAATAACCATTTTTTATCCTTTACTATTTACGAGAAATAATGGCTTATTTACGATTTTAAGCAATCCAGGATTAATCGTTATCCAAATAAATACATTAGGTAAGTTGTGCATTTCATGTAGATCAAAATTGCCCTTTACAGCATATCATTAAAATGAATATTTTGGAAGATATCAGAGATTATAATAAAATAGCCGCAGAGTGGCGAGCGGGTCGTCCGGCGTCCGGCCGTCCCGATTGGTAGCGGTCGGGTAGTGCAGGATTAGTAGAATTGTAATTCATATTAATTTGGCTTCATAGTAATTGCGAATATCATGTGTGTTCGAAGTACTCAAAATAAACCTAATTGTATTATTCCAAGTAAGCGACTGCGAAATATGGCTTAGACGTTTAGATTTTTGGATGGATTTGGATTTTTGGTTATCCTGGATACTTACCATATAGAATACTTTATCCCGGTAGTAGGTTCCCGGATGATATTTTCCGACAGCTATACGGGCGAAGCCACTGGCCAAAGTACTAAGTATTCTTATAACTATGTTTAATTTGGTGTCTGGTAAATAATTGAGTGTCTGTATGTATAGGTAGAATAGGAGCGTTATGAAAAACCAGGAAGACTTATATTCAATTCAATCCAGCCCAATCTCGCAGTCTTCTTACTCTGAATACTATTAGTTTTATTTTAAGTACATCAAACACACATGATATGTAAGGATCGTAACAGGTGGCGTTCCGTAGTTTCTGCCTACCCCTATGGGAAAAAGGCGTAAGTTTATGTATGTATAACATGGATCAATATATTCTTACCGCGGTAGTACGTCCTCTTGCGATAATTTCCGACATCCACGCGGGCGAAGCCGCGGGCAACAGCTAGTATATAATAAATGTGAAAGTTTGTGAAGATGTATGCATGTATGGATGTTTGTTACTCTTTCACGCAAGAACTACAGAACGTATTTGGATGAAATATGGCACAACACACATAGTTTATAACCTACTTTAGTACACAGGGTAATTTTTAGCCTGGTACTACGTTCCCGCGGGATGATTTCCGACTTCCACGCAGGCGAAGCCGCTGGCAAACTGTAGGTGAACCAGAGACAACGCGATATCTACGTGACCTTTATTGACAATCAATCTAAACACGTATTGATAGCACCAGGCAGAAGATACACTATATGATTATTATGTAAATAAGTTTGACCCTTAACCGACTAGCTTTTAAGACGACATTCCAGCCTAAACAATCATGAATCATGCGCGTGATTTCATGTTTTTTTTAACGAACTAACATTCAAAACATGAATGGACTATATTCGTGCGCAAGACAGACGTCAGACTACTTTGAGATAAGACAGTTGACAATCGTAATTGTTGTCAAAAATATATAACGTTGTTAGGCTTACCTTATCATTGTCGGCTGCGCACTGAATGCTGACCTCTAGCAGGCGAACCAGCAGGGCATCGTCTAAGTCGTCGCACTCTGGGTCCTCCCTGTTAAAAAAGAAATGGTTGTTTAGAATTCCAATGGCTATAGCAAGAGTTTTCTAGGAAAGCGGTTCTGCCATAATACGCCATTTGTGATTTTAATTGTTTGTTTGAACGCGCTTATCTCTGGAACGAACAGTCGAATATGAAAAAATCTGTTTGCATTATATAGTCCAATTCTAGAGAAAGGCTGCTTAACATCACGCTAGGGCCTAAGGACCCATGCAAAAACAGAACGCTGAGCGAAAGGGAAGTGATAGCGAGGGTAGGCGATGCGATGCTACGGGGTGGGTCGGGGTAAAAAGAAATTTTACGTGGCCGTAGATGTGGGCAGAAGCTAATTTATAAGAACGGCTGTCATAGATATCAACCATTATAACCAGTATTTCACAGTAACCCATTGAAGGACACAGAACAAGAAACAATTGCAGTTTTAGTTTCCGTGTAGTTTCTTGCGTGACTTGATGTTATCATCAAGAGACGTACATTAAAAGCGTCCGTAGTAGAAAATGAAAAACAATTCAGAATTTAAAATAAGCCATGGCAGCTAAGAGGTGACTAGTACTTTCTGAGGCGTCTGTTGACGAACATGACGTATGAATTTCGTTGAACTACATACATACATAACCTTTATTGACATGCGGGTAGGCAGAAACTACAGAACTCCATCTGTTACGGTCCGCACATACTCTTTTACTTCGTCTTTTAAACTACTTACGTAGTAAATTTTTACATCGTTTCGTTAGCTCCACTAATTGCTTAGCGAACGTCATTTCAGAATTCCATAAACAATGTTACATCTACACGTTCAATAAATTTGTGTGTAAAGGTAAGGTCCGTAACTGGATACTGACCCTTAGCTATAACGACGTTAAAAAACAATCTCATTACATAGATTTAACGCACATCCCGTTTCACTCAGAAACGGGGTGTTTTTGAGTGAAACGGGATGTTTCTCTGGCACATCTACGAATACACCCACCTTCCAACACAAAACAACACTACACAACATAACACAAACACGTGTGGGGGTTCCCACATACACAACACACACTATATAAATATGTGGTTTTAAAGTGGTTCTCTCCTTAATTCGTTTGTTTTATAATATTTTCGGTATATACTCCTTATTTTCTATAAGTTCTTGTTTTAGTTGTGCCTACATTGTAAAGTTTTCCTTGTCTAATTTTATTTTGGAAGCCCAAGGTGACAGAGGTTTATAGCTCTGTATGAAACTACAGTTTATAAGACAAATTGTAAAACTGGAAATAAAGATTATTAATTAGATTAGGTTGCAACAATTCAGAAACTTTCGTAAAACTCTAAAATGTTACTCGTAGCGATAAATGATGCAAAAGAATCGTGTGTAAATATTATACGTCATACAAAATGTCGATAACTTTTGCGCTTCACTCATTTGTTTGATCTATGACATTTATTTGGCGGTTTCCATTATACTGGCAAGTACGGTATACAATAATGTGTGAAGAAGATATAGGTACATATTTATTTTCGGCCGTATTCGTTAGAATCTACTCGACCTCATTTAAAGCAAACATTCAACGAAAAAAGATGAATTTAAAAAGCTAATAATCCCATAGAATTTGGAAAAGACGATAATGTTTAAAGCCAATAATCTAGTTCCTCCTCTGGGTTAAAACATATTTTGTTCATTAATCATCATTTCAGTCGAAGGACGTCCACAGCTGGACATAGGCCTCCCCCAAAAAATAATAGGCACCCCACGTTTTTTTTCCATTATTTTCTACTTTTTAGTTTGGTTTTCTATGGAAGCGTGTTTTGTAGTTTTTTTTAACTATTATTTGTTTTAAATTTTTTAGGGTTTTTCGAATTTTGAGACATATGTCAGGGTAGTTTGTGACGTATGTCAGCAGTTTACGAAGACAGTTTTTTTTGCTATCCTGGTAACCCTGGCAATGATAATGACACAAATTTATGAAATTATTGCATTGTCATCGGTCTTTGACAGATGTGCAAAGTTTGAATGAAATCTGCACCCTAATTGCGAAACGCACAATTTTTCAGAATCTGAATCAGATTGAAGATTATTTCTAAGCCATGGCGTCATTTGTTCCAATAAATTGTGACTCAGCAACGTAAATAACGCAATGAATGTTGTTTAACTATGAATATTAAACCAATTCCTACCGATAAAAAGTTCTGCAATTACCCATCTGGTCGTTTAAAATGGGTCAAAATCGCGCTATAAGGAGTCGGTTACAAACAAACAAACATACAAGTGAAGCTAATATAAAGCGTGTAAAAATGGAGGGGTTTGCCAAAATCGACACGCTTATGCATTTTACCACCATACTGCGATCGCCAATCCAGGCGGATTGGCGATCGCAGTATGGTGGTAAAATGGATAGCGAACGTTGCTGCCCATTCTCTAGTAAGTCCCTCAGTCGCCTTTTATGACACTCACGGGAAGAAACAGGATGGTGCTATTCTTTACGTCCGGCAGCACACGGAACATGTTATATTTTCCTACTTAAAAAAATATATACAATATCATTCCTCTGATCCATTGGATTTGACGTTAAATATAAAATAATTTACAAAACACAATACTTCACAGTTAATTATAATTTTCTCGGTTTACGTAACTGATACTACCTCTTGTCGTAACATTGAATGATCCTCTTCTTGAAAATAATAGATTTTTAGGAAGAGGATTTTTGTAGCGATTAAATTTCGGTGGATCTTTCGTAAGCACTATAATACCATCCCATATTTTTTCCAATGCAGTGAAAAGACGTCTTCTTATCCAGAGAAGATACGAGTATTGATCACTACACTTGCTAACATTGTTTACTAATAAAACTTACACATTCAACACGAGAGCGTCGCACAGGTTACCGAGCGCCCAGGCCGCTTTAGTCCGTACAACCAGCGTAGGTTCAGCTAACGCGCGCAGAATGTTCTCCCCGCAGTCACTCACGAAACCGATGTCCTAAAACAAAATGAATAACGTAAGTTTTGACAGAATATACACAAGTGTGACCCAACTACGAGTTCAGTACAAGTTCTTCTAAGTGTTGGAGACTCCAAGACTAGTCAAAATCGAAATCAAGTCATTTAGGCTGAGAGTCAGGACTCTTTGAATGTCAAAATTACATTAGACTCCCCCAAAACGCCCGCTCTTTACCACTTCCTAGTGCTTTAGCTGGGAAGAAGCACTTAAACTAAAAACTAAAAAACCGGCCAAGTGCGAGTCGGACTCGCGCACCGAGGGTTCCGTACAAACCTGTAGGTATCCTCGGTTTATGTACAAGGTTTATGCTTATGAAATTAAATGTTTTTATTTTTTATTTGAGTTGATTGAATGAAAGGTAAATTGCGGTTTACGATTTATGGCGTCTTAAAAAAAAACTACTTACTGGATCTCGTTCAAACCAATTTTCGGTGGAAGTTTACATGGTTATGTACATCATATATTTTTTTGAGTTTTATCATTCTCTTATTTTAGAAGTTACGGGGGGGGACACACATTTTACCACTTTGGAAGCGTCTCTCGCGTAAACTGCTCAGTTTAGAAAAAAATGATATTAGAAACCTCGATACCATTTTTGAAGACCTATTCATAGATACCCCACACATATGGGCTTGATGAAAAAAAAAAAATTGAGTTTCAGTTCTAAGTATGGGGAACCCCAAAATTTTTTTTTTCTATTTTAGTGTAAAAATCTTGATGCGGTTCACAGAATACATCTACTTACCAAGTTTCAACAGCGTAGCTCTTATAGTTTCGGAGAAAAGTGGCTGTGACATACGGACGGACGGACGGAGAGACAGACAGACAGACAGACAGACAGACAGACGGACAGACAGACATGACGAATCTATAAGGGTTCCGTTTTTTGCCATTTGGCAACGGAACCCTAAAAAGCACTAGGAAGTGGTAAAGAGCGGGCGTTTTGGGGGAGTCTAATGCAATTTTGACATTCAACGAGTCCTGACTCTCAGCCTAAATGACTTTTGATTTCGATTTTGACTAGTCTGCCAGTTCAGTTGGTTTTTTCTATGTATACATTATTTCAAGTACTTTTTCTTGGGAATGTTATCCCGCACATCAATTTAGGAGGTTGTCGGCTATTTAACCGGATTTGCCTGTGGCTGCCTTAATAAATAAAGGCTTCAGCCAGGACTTAGAAACCTTAATGGTTTAAAACTTAGGACGAGAGGTTGATTTTTATTTGGCAGTTAAAATCGAGCTGTGGTGTCTAAATGTAACTAAGGTTACTTGATTAAGTCTCGTTGTAACTACAAATAAACCAAAAAAGATGTTCGCCCTGTAGCATTTGTAGATGAGGTATTTGCAGATACTAGGAGGAACGTGTCGCGGAGTCATAGCGGATCAATTGGCCAATTGACCTTATTTCGTGACGTTGATTGTTTGTTTATGTGAACCCTCACTTATCCTAACACGGATAAGCCATTAAGTGCTTGTAAAAATATTATGTTTGACACACAAAGTGACAGATTAGTAAGATCAGTCTGACAACCAGTCTTACCAAGAGGTATCGTATTACCCAGTAACTGGGTTGTGGAGGTCAGATAGGCAGTTACTCCAAGTAAAATACTGGTACTCAGCTGCATCCGGTAAGACTGGAAAGGGAACCTAACATAGTTGGGAAAGGGCTAGGCAGAGGATGATGTCGACAAAAAGTGACAGATTCTGCTTTCTATTTAAACAAACCCAGCTGGTTACCAAAAGTTAACTTGCACAGAAATGATTACAGTAGAGCGTCGATTATCCGAACTAATTGGGGGACAGGAGTGTTCGAAAACCGGTTTTTTCGGATAATCGAACTGTATTGATTCAGCCATATTTATTTATGCACAGGTGAATGAAAACCTTATGTTCAGAAATATCTTTAATGTCAAATAGTTTCTTCACGCGGTAAAATTTAGTTCTTCAACTAACGGCAACATGGGAGTGACATACGACTAACAGTTCTGAGACAATTTCGCGAGTATTGTAGCGCGGGAGGAGGATGGCACGCGCGAGTCGGTCGGGCGTAGTAGTTCGGATAAGCGATCGTTCGGTTGATCGACGGTCGGATAATCGACGCTCCACTGTATTACATACCGGAATCTCTAGCAAAAGGAAAAAACCGGCCAAGTGCGAGTCGGACTCGCGCACCGAGGGCTCCATACAAACCTGTAGATATTCACGGTTTATGCATAAGGTTTATGTTTATGAAATTAAATGTCTTTATTTTATTTTTATATTTGAGTTGATTGAATGATAGGTAAATTGCGGTTTACGATTTATGACGTATAAAAAAAAAACTACTTTCTAGATTTCGTTCAAACTAATTTTCGGTGGAAGTTTACGTGGTAATGTACATTATATATATTTTTTTTAGTTTTATCATTCTCTTATTTTAGAAGTTACGGGGGGGGGCACATTTTACCACTTTGGAAGTGTCTCTCGCGCAAACTATTCAGTTTAGAAAAAAATATATCAGAAACCTCAATACACTTTTTGAATACCTATCCATAGATACCCCACACATGTGGGATTGATGAAAAAAAAAAAATTGAGTTTCAGTTCTGAGTATGGGGAACCCCAAAATTTATTGTTTTTTTTTTCTATTTTTGTGTGAAAATCTTAATGCGATTCCCAGAATACATCTACTTAAAAGTTTCAACAGCATAGCTCTTATAGTTTCAGAAAAAAGTGGCTGCGAGATACGGACGGACAGACAGGCAGACATGACGAATCTATAAGGGTTCCGGTTTTTGCCATTTGGCAACGGAACCCTAAAAAGGTGAGTTACATAAGTAAAGTCAAGCTTTTAGCTGTCATTTATTTATTTTATTTTTTTATTAGGTATCTAATCTAATATATTGTAGGTAACGTCGGTAACATAGTTAGCGCAAGGTCATCCACACCGTACGCAAAATACGCTTTGATGTGGACTTGCGGACACCAGCCCATATTTCCGAAGGCCATCAGCAGTGGCCTCATCATCTATTCGTGACCTTAGAGAATACGAACGAGGTTCATTGATACAGTGAAATATTACTTACTTCTCTCAGAGTCCGGTACATGACAAGCATAGCCAATGCACGCACAGCGGCTGCGCGCACGGTTGGCTCCTCGTCACTGCATGAACCAATCAGAAGCGTACAACATAGCACCTGGAGGTGTCGCTAAAGAAAGACAATATTTGAAATAAGTAACAGACGGTGAATATGAGCGAGATTATTCATGCGTGCTTTGCATGCGTATTGAAGAACATTAGAGAGCAAAAATTTTATTAACCCAAAAGATATAATTCTGTTTATTTTGTCCTAGCTTCTGCCCGCGACTTCGTCCGCGTCAAATTTCTTGTTCCCCCGACCCTTCCCGTCGCGTCGAATTGCCTACCCGTGCGATTTCCCCGTTTTTGCAACATTTATCATTACTGCTCCGCTCCTCTTGGTTGTAGCGTAATGTTATATAGCCTATAGCCGTCCTCGATAAATAGGCTACCCAACACAAAAATATTTTTTCAATTCGGACCAGTAGTTCTTGAGATTAGCGTGTTCAATCAAACAAACAAACAAACTCTTCAGCTTTATAATATTAATAATATAGTATATAGTATAGGTGAGAACCCAATCGTTCGAACCATATCGTCTATACAGAGTCAAATTAATACTATACCCACGTGTTGGATATCGATATAGCAAACTAATAGAAGTCTATCTACAAAACAAGAGTGAACAGGCATCTTCTGGACGCTCGTTCCATCAAAGATGTTATCAATAGCTTTCCATCAAGCGTGATCGAGGTCAAGAGCAGGCTATTCAGAAAAATAAAAAACATGACGATGGTCAATGTCCTTAATCGATCACCTGTTTTTGTAATCTTTCGTGAACCATGGATATTTTTACGAATTTTCAAAAACCATAATATAATAGTCGTTTGGTAGCCCAGTGTCATTAACAGTTGTGAACAAAGTTGGAAAAATGTTTTTTTTTTACTTTGTTAGTAGTTTTTGTTATACTTATTTAATTTGACCCTTTATTTGCGGGATAGCCACAAATCGACAACAATGTACGTACACCCAAGAATCGTAGTTAAACTACATTATTTAATTTATTGAGTTTAGATATATCATTATCTTTCTTATTTTGACTTCTTCACGGATTCATAATATATGCAGCGATGATGACATGACATACCAATTGCTATCAATGACATTACACAATAATGTTATGTTATTTCTACACACATGACAATCGTCCCATACGTCAATGGTCCACATATAATAATTAAGATTATGTATGTAAATACTTATTCGTGATAATGGCTTTTACTACGTTAACTTAGAACCGGGTGCATCTGCATAAAGCCGCTTTAAGATGGCCATAGTACGCTTAGACAGTTCAGTTTTATCAAAGGTACCTTCCTTTGATAAAACTGAACGCGATGCATGTAGTGGACAGGGACCGATACGATTTTACTTCGGAGTTTAGCTTCCAAAGTCCAAGTGCGCTTTGATCACTATTGTCACATTCGACTAGTGCCTGAGTTGTCATTAAAGTGCATGTTTACTCAAATTTGACTTCTGCTAGGCTGTTTCGACATCTTATGCCCGATAGCTGAGGTGTCCTCGAAGTTTATCTTTTCGTATTGCTATTACAATTTGCTCTTTATTTTGCTATTGAAATTGCTTCTATATTTTGAAATTTTAATACACTCACATACAAGAAGTTATACCAAATGGTATTGAGAGTTATTCTAAGGACCTCAGATACAGGGCTTTATAATATTTTTACTCTAAGTTTTTGCTGCGGATTTTTTTTTAAACATCTGTGTTATTCTTATATGCGAGTATGCCCTCGCTTAAAAAGAGTCTCGTTTTCCGGATATCCTCAATTTTCAGGACAACAATACCAGCTAGGACAAAATGGTCAATGTCAAAAATTGTTTATTAACAAATCACCTACAAATAAGTACCGCATTTATTTTGTTACGAGTTATAGTTTTCAAGCTATGGTACGTGTAAAAGTTTGCCGTTTTCCCCATACATTGCAATGTACAATGAATTTATTAGTCAACCAATCACACGAGCGTCTTGATCAGATTTCAATACGGGCATTATGAATCTACTACTAAAAGTCGCACCTACCGGTAATTCTTTGAAAGATCTTTCTCCAATGTTAGCAATGCAGTCACAGACCACTGCTTTAGCGGGCGACGTGTCGTGGCATTGCAGAACGGTAGACAATTGTGTCACCAGCTTCCCCCACATATAGACGCAATGGTTCAGTGGCGGCGCTCGGTCTATTTGCTCTGCAAAGATGGGAAGAAACAATTTGTAAACGTTTTATGTCTGCTGGGGAGTTTGTTGCGCCACTTATTCTTCTCAGCTAAAGCATTAGTAAGTGTCGAAGGGCGGGCGTTATGGGGGACTGTCTTATGTAATTTTGAAGTACAAAAAGTGCTGACTCTCAGCCTAGTTTGAATAAATGACTTTTGATTTTCCATCACTGGAAAAAAAACAAACTCTGATCATTATTAGAAAATAATCGGCGGCGTGACTACCGTGTTATCTTTCAAAGGCTGAAGCGATGATGATAAAATGGAGGTTTCATTTTATCACCATCACTTCAGCCGAAAGAGGTCCACTGCTGGTCATAGGCCTCCCGCAATTTAGGGGGGGGGGGGGGTGTTGATTGATTGAGCGATTGCTACAATCACCACGCTTGGCAGGCGGGTTGGCGATCGCAGTATGGTAGTAAAATGCGTAGAGAACGCTGCTGCTCATTCTTTAGTTAGTCTCTTAGCCGCATCTTACGATACCCACGAGAAGAAATGGGATGACATCACACGGAACCTCGGAACCTTCATTAAGCTTTCCATTATTCGCTATCAAAAATCATTATCATCTATCGTCAAGCTAATCATTCGCGAAAATGCCGCCTACACCGAAAATCCTGTGAAGAAAAACAGCCTACCCAGGCTTACCCAGTTTCTGAATCCCGTCTCCAAGTATACTGATAGTACTGGCAGTCTGTACCACCACATCCTGATGTTCATGCTGCAACATTTCGCTCAGAATGTCTCCGAGAAGCGTGATGTGGCCATGCAACAGATCTTGAAGGTGGTGGAACGCTACTGCAGATAACACTTGTAAGGACTCCAGGATTATAGGAATCGCTGATGGCTTGATCCTCTGAAAAAGACATTGAGTGTGTCATGCATTTTGCCTAAACCCGTACCTATGGTTTGCCAATAAGGGAAAATTCATAAAAGAACAAATTATTTGAAAATGGGGTATATATTAGCTAATGGTTGTGTTTTTCAATGCGCTTGGAGCGTATGATACATTCAATCAGTCATTGTTTTGCTCAATCCTAGCTGGTTGGAAGTATTGTACCCACGAAACAATAAATAAATAAAAAATATCTATACGTAAATTGTAACAGGCTACGAATAATCTACATATAGATTCTCGAGAGTATTACATTTTTGAGCTGAATTGACCTTAAATCGAACAAGTTGTTTCCGAAGTCACCAATTCCCTTTAATAGTGTACAATTAGTAAGAATAACAACAGTTCAATTAAGACAACTGCGCGCTAAACAAAGTCCAATCACTCTGACGACGCGGTCGGGCCCCTATTATTTGTTAATAAATCAATCATTTGCTTTAACTAGGCCATCGTCACGTAATAGCTTACAAATAACACTGTTGTGATCAATATCTGATGCTATTTTTAGACAACAGGCATAATCTTTATTTGTTTTAAAGACATTCTATCATGTATTTCTTGTGACTTCAAAAGAAGTACCTACCAAAAATTTCAAGAACATAACGATAAAGGATTTTATTTCTGTAAGTAGATTTGTTCAAACACTTTTACGCGTCAATGATATTTTTTTAAACTAGATGAGGTCGGCGTTTCCTATCTGACTACTCTGAGAAGAAAGGCCGAAACAAACTCAGAGGTCACAGTGTCTTTTAAAGTCCAGACAGGTCAGGGTTTTAGGTCACATCATGTGAAGACCATGTAGACAGCTGTCTCAAATGGTGTTTAACCTTTTGAGCGCCACAACAAAAAAGCAAAATCGTGCCCTCAGCGCCAAGCTATAAATTCGTCCTTTAATACCTACAAAATAGTAGTGAGTTCGAAATTATATCGATAAAGCACTACCCGTTTATTTTTTTAACATATAGTATGTTTTAATAAAACGTTACTATAAAGGAAATATATAATAAAGGAGTTTTATTTCATCCCGCTTTGTCTTTTATGACAGAAATGATACGATATGTGTCACAGTTTCGGCGTTAAATCCACAATTCAAAACAACAGTCGATAAAAGCAAGGCAATACCATCACAGCACTATGTTCCGTCATGACGTACTTTCTTGTCACCGTATGATGACACTGGCGTGGCTGCCACGGCTTTTCTTAATTTGCCCGCTTCTGCTCTAGAGGTGCGCATCCGATATTTTTGAATAATATCGAAATAATGAGTTATTTTATTTTAATGGTTTCGCTTTTTATATACAGTAGCAGCATTTTTATTTTATACATCTTGCTTCTGCCCGTGACTTCGTCCGCGTTATATTTATTGTTCCCCCAACCCATCCCGTCGCATCGTATGTATATTTTTTATGGGAAAAAGAAAAGTATTGTTTTTACTATTGTCCAAGCATTTTTTTTATAATCATTAAAACCTTCCGAAGGCCTTGAGACAGATACAAAAAAAAAAATTGTCGAATCGGTCCAGCTCTTCTCGAGTTATGCTCTTCGCAACATTCATTTTTTTTAATATAGATGCCTTAATGTACAGCCACATAGGTACTGATGATATCTCAGCTGAAATAAATACCATTACCGTAGATATATAATTATCAGAATACGACGAAAATAGGCGAAAGCAAATTTAAATTATCAAATGAATTTGTGTTTTAATCATTAAACGAAGTTTTTATACTCAAGATTTGTAAGTACATACCTACAAATATTATAATAAATACTAAGAAAGGGACAATATTATCCTTGGAAACAAATGAAATTTAGTTCAAATAAACCTCAATCGGATCCGTGTTTATTTTATGACACGCCAGCCGAGCTTATGGTGGTTTGAAATGGCTTACATGAATTTTATTCTCTTTTTAATTACAAAATCTGAACATAATGTAGTTTTATTTAAAACACAATAGTATCGTTAAACAAGGATGTATCTTCCGATGACTGATATATTGACATGATAAACGAATATTTTAATATGACATTTTAAGTCGTTCAGAATCCTGCCGGGGTAGCGAAATTGTTCGAAAAAGTTACCGTGGCTTTGGCATAAGCACTGAAGGAACTCAGGTGGGTTTTGGTAAAAGTCTGACACGCCCTTCCGCTCCACCCAGAGCGTGTGACGTCATTTGATGATTTCCCACCCACACAAAGTCGTTCAGAATAATAAAGTAATGATAACAAACTACTGATACAAGTAAAGGAACAGCTCTATTTACAAATCGACCACATGTGACGTCATAGGATTGTCACGATTAGATGACTCTGGCGCTCCAGGCACAGACAATATGACAGTATGGTGGAGATGGGCATTAGACTCATTATAATTTATCGATAATCAACTGACACCGACATTTAATGAGCAGATAGTTCAGTATTTTAATAATATTTACATAACTTTCATGATTCCTAAATCATTCAACTTCAATATCAGAAGTTTTATCTATTTATTGTTGAAATATTTAAAGAAATTAAATATAACGTAGGTTACCGTCGAAGTCGATATTCTTGTTAAATTGATTGCTAGCTACATCTCTACGTGTCATGATATGATGACTATGGCGCTGAGGGCACTATGTTTTTCGAACTTTATAATTGGTGTTAGTTTTTGCCATCTTATGTTAATATGGATGAAATATAAAGAAAGAAGCTCAACTAATATAAATGAGGATGAGTCAAGGAACATAACTAGCAAAGGAAATAAAGAAAATAATGTTGTTTTATGAGTTTTATTAACGTTTAAAAGTCTGTCACGGTATCGTGACCGTGGCGTGCTGGGCACGTTTTGGTTTGTCATCTATACATGACTGTGGCGGTCAAAAGGTTAAAGGAAAGAACCACATAGATTGAGTGTAACATAACACCATGCTTTGTTTTTCCAATGGATTGGGCATTGGTGTGCCTATAGTAGGTACACACCCGCGTTTAGCCAGTTAAGGTCCCGGTCCCATGTAATAGGGGGCTTGCCTATTGCCACCAAACGGGCACAAATCCAGATTCAGAGCTGCCACTGAGAAATTCCAGATGGAAAAAGCCAATAACACTCTGCCCGCAGTTAATGAACATAATTTTATTTTTCTTGTTGACTTGACCTTTTTAACTGGTTTTGCACACCTAACTACTATTTTAAAAACAAAAAATATTTACATTAACCAGTATATTTCACAGATATTTATCCAGTTATATCCAGTGTCCCGATAAAAATCCGGTACGAAGTAAAAAATCCGGATTTACAACACTGGAAACCGGTTTCAACAAGAATGATAACAAAGTTCAGTTCATTATTAAAGTTATCAACATATCAAATAATGTTATCAATGTTAGGTACTTTCCATATGGACTTGGAAATGTATAAAATTCTAGCATAAACTCAAGATATCATTTCATTCCGATCCAGCCAAAAATGCAATGGGCGATGAGCGATGCCCAAAGCTGAGGTCCGTAACCCACAGGAGGCGCCCTTAGCGAGTAGTCGCTCTAGTTTTAAGTTTTTTTAAGCCCTGGCTGGAGGCCTTAATTTATTAAGGTAGCCATAGGCAAGTCCGGTTAACCGGCCGACAACCTCCTAGGTTGACCTGTCGTTCACAAAACAACGAGGACCAAAAATATAAACGTCCCTACAAGGAAGTTAAAAATTGTTAGGTACTGTATCGCTCACTCATTTCTTTAATATGAAAAAAAAACAACTATTAATTCTTTTGATATTTGGCAACGCCAAATCACTAACGCCACAATGTCGTTTGTGTAGGAATTTCAACACTCCCAAAGTGTGCCCATCAAGTAAATAAAAAATTAACTTACCACAACTTCACTACCCCTAAAAATCCAACCCATATTCTTGAAGCATATATCTAAAATCCAACTCCTGAAATAATACCCCTCTTCTATTTCTTTATCACCGCTTTGTATGGACAGGTGATCAACGGCGGTGAACATTTCATCATCTGAGTACCCCTCTTCGAAGTCATCACATTCTTCAGAATCTACTTTGTGGGTAGTATAAACTATTTTGGAAGAACTCATGGAGGTAGCTATTTTAGAAGGCACTGCATCTTTCTCTATTGCTTTTAGAACTTCGTCTACTTTAGGATCGATTGAGAGAACGCATCCCATTGTGATTAAGGCACCAACTTGTAGTGTTACATCTGAAATGTGTTATAGTGTCAAAAAAATCGCTACATCAGAAACCGAAATTATAATTATTCAAATAATCATTGCTTTATTTTCTGGCACCTAACACCCATTGAGTAAAATACACATTATACATATTGTTACATATTTACGTACTCCGTATTTATAAATCTAGAAAGCCACCACTATTTTGGTTCATTAATTATATTGTGACTGTGGTGCACACAAATGAATGAATGAAATGCACCGATCCCAGCGTGGTTTGAAAAGACTCAATTAATCGAATGAACTTCAAGATTTGCAGTAGCCCTTGAAGGCTCATGTTTCATGGTGCAACAGAGACTATTGCATGTCAAGAAGTACACCGGGGGCCGCACACTGGTCCCAAATTAAAAAAAAAGTGGACATTGATAGTAGACCGCTGATATTTTTTTTTATTGTTGATACAATGATAACAGATAAGGCAAAAAAATATTATTGTCCTACTTCAAATACTTTTCTGTAAAAAAAATATTTCTTTTTTTTTTGTATGGGAGCGATTACATTTTACTCAATTTCTCAAAAACTTTAAGCGATGTCGAGATGGCAATCACATATGTTAGAAAACTAATAATTCTGAGTATTTGGCTCGAAGAAACTTATTGCTTATCTCTGCGTACTTTCGAAATAATAGTGACAGAAAATAACATTTTTTTTTAATGTTAATTTTTTGCTTTTTTTTACTCATAGCCTTACTTTAGCACATAATTATAATGTATGCGTAATGTCAAATAAGTAAAAAGAGACTTCTCTGTAAAAGAGGTTATGGGGGCTCACTAATGACTGAAAAGCTATGACCTTTCTGAAGGAGTACTTTCATCAGTTCTAAAAAACAATCAACATGAAGACATATTAAGCTGCAAACATAAAGTTGAATATGTTCACAAACGATTCTGAAAAAATATTATGGTGAAAGATTAATATTTGGGTCTATATTCTCTTGAGAAATCTCTATTTCCTCGTTTTCCAACGAAAGCAATTCATTGTTCAAGATCAAAGCACTAGCCTCTGGAAACAACTGTTTATGTAAACGAGCAAACTTTGGTTTGATATGGCTGATGTAAGGATCTGAGCTAATTAGAAAGCTGTGGATAATGTCTAAATTAGTCTGAACTCTACCGATTTTTCTTGTATGTGCCATTCTAACATTCCGGAAATCTTTATTCCTCGCTTCGGAAGCTTCTTCGGAAAGCATGCCTATCGGAATAAAGGAGAAATTTTCACAAATATCAGCACCGTGTATCAACAATTTATGGACACTTGAAGGCATGTAATACCATGGATATAAGTTTACATATAGCATTGCTGTTTCTTTACAATATTCCCTAAACAAGTTGGTATTAATAAGTTGACCAGATGAAATTGTTTGTAAAATGACTGCAAATCTCTTGATTAAATCAGGGTGGATACCCGTTATTTCAGCAGATACTTCATAATTTTCAAAAAACCTTCTTGCCGTGTTACCGTCATTGGTTGTACCAAATCCCTGTTTTACTATGTCAATTAACAAACCAGTTCTTTCCCGGAATTCTTCTTGTGTCAAATTCTTTTTAATTTCTTTTAACAATTTATCTTCTTTTCGTGCAGCCCACTTTTTGAAGTCTAAGTTGTACGAAATGTGTAAAATACATTCCATACATCTTATCCACATATGAAGCGAAGACAGACCATATTTATACATATCTTCTCTGATGAGTCTTTTGGATACAAAGTCCAAGTCATTCATTTTGCTAGGTGGGGTATTGCAAATATTACAAACAGCTGCAGAAGAAGTATTGGAAATCACAGTAGAAATTTTCCCATCAATCATAGTCATGTACAAATCATGTTTAATATCAAAATTATCTACAATTGTGGGAACAAGATTACGAATTTCTTCCTCTAAGGATGCACTTTCCTTCTTTATCAATTCATTTGTTTCTTTTGCAAATATAAAGCCAATTGGACGACAATAGTTTGTTGAAGAGGGAGCAGGATTTTGCCACAAGATAGTACCACTCTCTTCTTCCAAACGAAGCGGAACCAAACTAATCATGAAAACTGAAGAATCGTCAATTTTAGTGTCGGAGTGTGACTTTTGTTTATAATTACTTTGAGAAGATGACCCGTCAAAACCCCATTTGCTTATTAGTTTTAGCGATTTTTTGTCGGCAGAGTTGTGCTGAATTGTTTTTAATATCCTATTAGTTGTCAAATCTAGAAGCGATTGAAGTCTTATCTTAGCATCAGATTCAGTTACAGTTATGTCTGACTCTGGAGGATAACAAGTTTTTTTAGCTTCCAGGAGCTTTTGATAGGATGGAAGACCATACATTTTCTCTGAAGCAAGAATAGTTCTTAAATTTCGATATTGCCATTTTGACAAATTTGTTGAGGTGTAAAGCGCTAACGTTTTATCATCTGGTAAACACGGTTTGTCAGTCTTTTTAGCGAATAGTACATCATGTACCATCTCACATTTTTCCTTGTTTTGGCTGAGTTCGTTTAATATAGCTGCTAATTTTGTTTTTTTAGACTCTTTTAATTTGGCACATAAAGCATAAACTAATTCCTCCTCTGTGTGATCTAGAAGTGTTAGAGAACGCCTTTTCTTCTGTTTATCAGATATATCAACAAATGGTTTTTTACTTGTACCATAACTTAATTGATGAGTATCCACTTGCGTTTCGAAATTTGGAATTACTTCCTCGGCAACTTTAAAAATGCTGCTTAAATCGATATTTTGACATTTTGGCCAAACTATTTGGGATTGTAACCAGTCTGAATTTTTGTTAAGAAAGGTCTTTTGAGCTCTACTGGAAGCAGACCATCTTTTTGAGATATTACTTGAAAAATTACGACAAAATAATTTAATATTACTCAAATCTTCGGAAGACAATTCAACACCAATACGTTCAATAAGGGCATTAAATAAAAATTCGACATTTTTAAAACCACCTCCTGATTTAAGAACAACGTATAAGTCTAAGTTGGTGACAAATGCGGACATATTATAATTTTAAGGAAAATTGAAAACAAATTAGAATCAAAGATATCAAAGACAAAGTGACTTTGATTTTAACAAAAAAAATTACGAAAACAAATTCGACGAAAGAAAGACAAACAAAAATTATTTGATTTTAAAATCCAAAGATTCAAAATACAACAATAACAAAACAAACAAACAACAAGCATTTCTTCAAGCGCACAGAAAAAATAAGGACACGTCTTATCGCAACCACATTTAGTTGTACACTGAGTGAGGTGTACGCGCGCGATTCGTGACCGTATTACGTTACGTCATGAGAGGCGGCCATCTTGTTATCCCGGCAAACTCGCGTCGAAGCTCCATTTTGCTGGCCAGCGGACCTATTGCGATATGAGTAAGGCTATGATTAAAAAAAAGCGAACAATTAACATTAAAAAAAATTGTTATTTTCTGTCACTATTATCTCGAAAGTACGCAGAGATAAGCAATAAGTTTCTTCGAGCCAAATACTCAGAATTATTAGTTTTCTAATGTGAATGCCATCTCGACATCGCTTAAGGTTTTTGAGAAATTGAGTAAAATGTAATCACTCCCATACAAAAAAAAAGAAATATTTTTTATAGAGAAAAGTATTTGAAGTAGGACAATAATATTTTTTTGCCTTATCTGTTATCATTATATCAACAATAAAAAAAAATATCAGCGGTCTACTATCAATGTCCACTTTTTTTTAATTTGGGACCAGTGTGGGCCGTCGCAATTGTAGGGAAGACGTGCCCTTAGGAAAGGGAAGGATTGCGTGGATAAAATTTCAAGAGGCTATGCAAAAGACAATGATCAAACTGTATGCATTAGGTAATTTGAAGGAATCAAGAAAATCTGTACTAATATTATAAAGCTGAAGAGTTTGTTTGTTTGGTTGAACGCGCTAATCTCAGGCTGCTGGTCCGAATTGAAAAATTATTTTATTGTTATGTAGCCTATGTATTGAGGAAGTCTATAGGCTATAGAACATCACGCTACGATCAAAAGGAGCGGAGCAGCAACGAAAAATGGACGAAAACTGGCAGGCAATTCGATGCGACGGAAGGGTCAGCGGAGCAAAAATTTGACGCGGTCGAAGTCGCGGGCAGAAGCTAGTATTACAATAAGCAGCAAGTTAGGTGAAAATATCCACAGGTGGACACAGCAAAAGCAAAGCGAAGTCTGTAATATGTGGGTGTGAAGTCTGATATGTTTTTAATTTATTTTTAACTGTTAAACACAGTAACATCGCACCTATTTTTTTCGAAGGGTGAAGCAAAGGGGATTTATTATAGTACACCCACATTCCATCAGTTCCATTTGTATGTTTTCAATTTTATTTGTACTCAACATGATTCTTTGTTGATCCAAACAGACGTTTACCATTATTATAGCCCCTCGCCCCAATCATAGTCAGACTAGGTCGTCCGATATAACAACTTTTCAATCTTACCTCTGTGCACCAAAAACTTCCTGGTTGCCATAACCAACTGACTGATAAGGCCCTCCTTCATCTTATGATAAGGCGTCGCCTGCACGAGCGCTGCGCAGCACTTTAGGGCTACAATGATGACGGCATGGCTTCTCTCACTCTCCAATATACTGTTGAGGACCTTGTGCAGGCATGTGATCATGTAGCCCAGGGATTCCGAGAACGGAATGAATGAGCTGGTTTCCTTTTTACTGTAAATAAAAAAGGAGAACTGAATATGGAATAATATTTATATATATACTAGCTGACTGTACAGACGTTGTCCTGTTTCCTGAACTCGATAGCAGCGCCACCTACCGGGTCCAGTAGTGAATCTAAACCATCCAGGGTGCCACCCAAACGCTTACAAAAAAATTCATTCAAATCGATCCAGCCGTTTAGGAGGAGTTCAGTGACATACACACGTACAGTAGAATTGTATATATAAAGATATATATAACTTTTGATTTATTTCAGTAAGTATGTGTATGATGAACGACGGGATTTGTAGCTTGCTAAATAATAGTAGCTGCGCGGGTCGATCGGTCAGGTTAAACAACGCTTGCCGCGGTTGGTCCGTGACTATCTTTACATACTAAGCCCCTACGTGCCTCGAAAAGCACGTTAAGCCGATGGTCCCGGCTGTCTTGCGTAGATCTTTAACAGTCGTTACTAATAAAACCTGAATTTCGCGAGTTACCCTAACGCTTTCACCTTAACGGTCAATTTTACGTAGCCAGGTACGTTCTCCCGGGGATCGAGCAAAACCTTGTACTTAAATAAAGAAGATAATCTGCTCACCTGGTTTCAGCCTGAGACAAATACATCCTGGACCTGGACAACAACGCCAGAATGACACTCAGAACACTCGCCCGACTACTGGCTATAGGGTCAGTGACTGCGCAGTACGCAAGGGTCTTCTTAGCTGATTCCTCTGCAGCCCAGTTGGCAGCGTCCGGTGAATCCGGTAAAAGGGCCCACCAGTAACCAAAAATCTCTCGTTTTTGTTTTACCTGAAAATGTTAACCAGGTAAAGTGGAACTTGCGTTTTTAAATATCGGTAATTATATAAGGCTTATTGGTCTATAACTGCCAATTTCATACGTATCTCCTTTCTCATGGATTAGAATGTCAACTGAAATCTTAACATATTATAAAATAAAACAAAATCGCTTTCCAATAATAATAGACATTATGATAGCCTTATCTTTCACTGGCTGGGACCTGTAAAAAGCAACCAAGGGATTTATACTACAGCCACCCTATTAGTCAAATAAGTTGCTCATGAAGTCTGCAAGAATTATCCATTATTATTATTATTTATTCATTAAAAGCTTGTGATGTCTCAGTGCAGGGCAAAGGCCTCCCTACTCTCTTTTCACTTCTTTGTTTAAAGCTGTTAAGGAGCAGTTCTTGGTGAAAGAGTCCAGCTCATCCCGCCATCTCAGTCTGGGCCTACTGAAATGTCGCTTGCCATTAAGAGTGACTCACTGTCTCGTAAGTTTGGCCCGTTGGTCGTCATTGTCGTCATATCCGTTTCCACCGCGCGGCCAACTCTTAAAATTTGATGAAATTTTGCCAGGAATTAGTTGTAATTTGTTACAATACACACCTCTTTTCCTGAATTTGTTACAAAAAAAACTAAGGCGCTACGACCAAAAACAGTTGGCCGCTAGAACCGCCACTTGCCGTAGTGATCGTCCGTGATTACACAGAAACTAAATAATGCAGATAGGCGAGTGATACATCAAAAGAAAGGTCTTAATTTGTTGTATTTGTTACAAAAATAAAAATCATCAAAACTTAAATATACAAAAAGTTATGCTATATTTAGTTTTCAGGTTAAGTGTGGGTACGTATCGCACCATAACATCAAATTAATAGAGGCTAATGTGTATGGACAATTAGTTGCTAATTTGTTTTGAAAAATACTAGAAAAAAGGATCAATATTTTTTGTACAGTCGATTTTAGTTGGCCGCGCGGACGGCAATATGCCTAAAATACAATGGCGTTTATTTCGTTATTAATAGTAGGTTCAAGCTTAGTTCTAGTACTAATCGACAGGTATGGTAGCCAAGTTTGGATAAATGTGGCGAATATAACTACAGGCTTTATATTTTAGGAGATATTCACTAAAATATAGTAGTAAGAAACTGTATTAGAGTAGAGTGACCATAAATTTTCATAATAAAGTGAGACTGAATCGTCATTATTGGAATGTTCGGTAGTCTTATCTTAATTTTTTAGGGCGAAACTCTTTAAGACATCCTATAGCATACTTTATAAAAGTCAAAATCACACAGTCAGTCAAATGCTTAATACTTTAAACATAATTCCTGTTGTGCCACCCGGTTTCCATCCTTTGCTGGCTCAAATGTCCTAGACTAGATGACGCTGTCGTGCCATCCGCGGCGATAAGGTGCTGTATGTGTGAGTACAACGCGCGCGGTAGAAGTTTTTGCCTTGGTTTTGCCTTAGTTTTTGTTGTCTTCGTTTCGTTTTGTCTTGTGTTTGTGGGTAAATTTGTAATTTATATGATTAATGGCTAGTCTATTTATTTATTTATAAGTATTACACAATGTATGTTGAAACTGTTTTGTACTCCTCGTCACTTGTCCCTATAGGTTCATTAGAAAACCAGCGTCAGACAGCATCTGTCTGGCATTAATGCTGAAATGAACCTTTTTGGCGCAGCCGTGAGGCACACACATGTTGGTTTTCTTTTTTAATTATTTTTTCCTGTTATTTTATTTTGTGTTTTACGGACTGTGACAAATAAACGGTATTCTTTCTTTCTTTCTTTCTTTCAAATCGATAAAAATAGCTTTATTCAAAATCAGCATACAGGCAAAAATCAAGTAATATAAGTCAACAAAATATTTTTTTTTTTTAATAAATTACCATACCATTTATAAATTAACTGAAACGAATGTAAGACACAGAATGTGGCTCCGTATCCGCCCATCGGATACGGAAGCCATTCAGGCGGAGCTATACGAGGGGTACAGAGCGGCGAAGACCACCCTCCAAGACGAGATCCTGCGGGCCAGAGGACTGGCCCGCAAGGAGTCGCTGGAGACTCTGAACAGGGACCCATGGGGACGGCCCTACAAGGCCGTCCGGGAGAAACTCCGCACATGGGCTCCTCCGCTGACTCAGAGTCTCCGGCCCCAGCTTGTGGAGGACGTGGTGAGCGCTCTGTTCCCTTCGCGAGGGGAACATAGCCCCCCCACCCATGGCTCCGCCTCCTGTGGTGCCCGATGCGGACCACACCACAGATGACGACGACAACGCTCCAGAGGTGACCGAGGTAGAGTTGAGAGTGGCGGTACGTCGGCTAAATGCCAAAAATACCGCCCCAGGACCCGACGGCTTGCCTGGCAAAGCCTGGGTCCTGGCCTTAGAGGCTCTCGGGCCTCGACTCAGGGGGCTCCTAAGCGCATGTTTGGGGAGGGGCCAGTTCCCACTTCGTTGGAAGACGGGGAAACTGGTCCTCATTAAGAAGCCGGGGCGCCCAGCGGACTCTCCGTCCGCTTACCGGCCCATCGTGCTGCTCGACGAGGTGGGCAAGCTCTTTGAAAGAGTAATTGCAGACCGCCTCGTCGGGTGGCTGGCGCGGGAGGGGCCGGATTTGGCGGACAGCCAGTTCGGTTTCCGCAAGGGGCGCTCCACGGTGGACGCCATCATGCGCGTGCGAGCCCTCACGACGGGGGATGCAGTGGCCCGGGGTGGGGTCGTCTTGGCGGTGTCTCTAGACATCGCCAACGCCTTTAATACCCTGCCCTGGAGTTGCATTAGGGAGGCACTCCGGTATCACCGGATGCCGACCTACCTCTGTCGCGTAGTCGAGGCTTACTTGACGGATAGAGCCGTCATCTACCCCGGTCACCAGGGAGACTGGAACCGGCGAGAGATGTCGTGCGGTGTCCCACAGGGATCGGTCTTGGGGCCGCATCTGTGGGATATCGGGTACGACTGGGTGCTGCGCGCCGACCTCCCTAGCGGCGTCAGCGTGGTTTGCTACGCTGACGACACGCTGGTCCTGGCGCAGGGGAGGTCGTACGAGGCGGCGGCCGAACTTATGACACGCGGGGTTGCGACAATCGTCGATAGGATCCGGCAATTGGGACTCGAGGTGGCATTGCACAAGTTCGAGGCCATGGGTTTTCATGGTCCTCGGAACGCGCCACCTGCGGGTTCCCAACTCACGGTGGGAGGGGTTCACATCGGCGTCGAGTCGACGATGAAGTACCTGGGACTTGTCCTCGACAGCCGGTGGAACTTCGTCGAGCACTTCCAACGTTTGGCTCCCAGACTGGAGCGGGCTGGGGCTGCCTTAAAGCGGCTCCTGCCCAATCTGGGGGGTCCAAACGCCTCCTGCCGGAGGCTCTACACGGGGGTCGTGCGGTCCATGGCCCTCTACGGGGCACCAGTGTGGGCGCCCTCATTGAGGCTGCGCCCAGCGCGCCGGTTGAGTGCGGCCCAGAGGGTCATGGCCATCCGGTTAATCCGGGGATACCGCACGGTCTCCTGCGAGGCGGCGAGCCTCCTTGCCGGAGTGCCGCCATGGGATCTGGAGGCAAAGGTCCTCGCCGACATGTGGGAGTGGCGCGAGGAGGCGAAACGCCGGGGCGAAACTCCGCTGCCGCGACAAATCGCGGCACGGCGGACAGAGCTCCGGTGTGATCTCATGGCGACATGGCGGGTACGATTGTCGCAACCCAGTGCTGGGCACGCCACAATTGCGGCGGTAAGTCCCCTCTTTGAGGAGTGGATAGAGAGGCGCCACGGCGTCCTCACCTTCCGCCTGACGCAGGTTCTCACCGGGCATGGGTGCTTCGGTGGGTTCCTGTTCAGGATAAAGCGGGAGGATACGTCCGGGTGTTTCCATTGCGAGGATCGTCTGGAGGACACGGTGGAACATACGGTGGAGGTGTGCCCTGCCTGGGCGGAGCACCGCCGTGTCCTCGTGGAGGCGATCGGCGGCGGCGACCTCTCGCGTCCAGCCCTGGTGCGAGCCATGGTACGGAGCGAGAGGGAATGGGAAGCCGTCACCTCCTTCTGCGAAGCAGTAATGCTCGCGAAGGAGGAGGCGGGGCGCGTGAGGGAGTGGCAGTCTCTGCGCCCTCACGTCCCTAGCCGCCGCAGGAGGAGACGCCCCGGGCGTCGGGAGTCGATCGCGGACTCCCGGCCACCGTAGGCGCGAGCTTGCGGGTGGCGAGCAATGGGTAGCTCGCCGCCCGGTAAGGACCAAGCTCGGGTCGACGGCGCGTAGTGTTCCACGCGCGCCTCAAAGAGATGTCAGCAAAACTGAAGGGGTCTGCTAGGACCGATGCCTGCCGGGGTCGCGTGATTGTTCGAAAGAGATACCGTGACCCTGGCACATGGGCAATTGAAGGAACACGGGTGGGTTTTAGTCAGTAAAAGTCTGACATGCCCTCCCGCTCCGCCCAGAGCGGGAGAAGTCATAAAAAAAAAAAAAGACAGAGTGTAGAGACATTTTCTTACAGGCACTTATTTCAGTTTTAGAATCATTTTAAAAATATTAGTAGATTAGTAACCACCCCTTGGTTACTAATCTACTAATATTTTATAAAGCAGTGTCTTTTGTCGCGGGTGACGATTTAAATCGCGAGCGTAACGAAGGACTCGAGGTTTACTCCCGAGCGTAGCGAGGGTGTTAAAAACTTAAATCACGAGCGAAGCGAGGGATTTAAGACGAGTCCTGAGTGTAGCGGGATTTAAGTTCACCCAAGACTAAGACAGCTTTATCACCGAGGAAAATACTCTACTTTTCGTACCATTTGCGAAAAAATTAACACAATGAGATAAGCATTTATTAAAAATAATGACAATTAAAAGTAAAAGTTAACATTCGAAACATTAGTCCAATTAACGTTTATGTATTTGAAGAAAACAAAAACGCGGCAAATTCCTAGACTAATATTTTTTTGTCGGAAAGGCATCAAGCTCATACGGCCTCGTCGGTTTTCGTAATTTTATTTAATAATCATAACTGCATAATAAATGCGTATTCCTTTTTCAAAAAGATGTATAATGCTTTATATACAAACTCAATGGTGTAAACACAGATGTAGTTCAGTATAAATTTCGGTAAGTATTCCAAATTTAAATCACATTCTCCCCCTAGAGGGTGAATGAAATTCAGTACAATTTTCTTTCCCTGTTTTTAACAGATTAAAAATGACTATTGTTATGTTAGCTTTTTGTGGCATAGAATGTCACTTTTTTGAGCAAGTGGTACGAAAAGTAATTTTATTTACGCCACATTTATCCAAACAAGGTTACGTTACATGTCGATTAGTACCAGAACTAAGCTTGAACCTACTTTTAATAACGAAATAAACTCCATTGTAATTTAGGCATATTGCCGTTCGAGCGGCCAACTAAAATCGACTCTAAAAAATTATTGAACTTATTTTCTAGTATTTTCATTGTTTATTTGCTGCAACAAATTAGCAACATTGTCCATACACATTAGCCTTGTTACTCCAAAAAACTTCAAAACATCAAAGTTAATTAAAATCTAAACAACGCCAGACTAGGCCCCAGACTAAAAATATTTATAGAAAAGAAAAGGTAAATTCTAAACTGTAGAACTGAAATAACAAAAACTTTTTTTCTAAAATAAAGACTGCAATTGCAATGTAGCGCACTCAGTTTTACTCACTGAACTACCGATTAGTATTAACATTTTTTCTTAGTTAGTGCTATAGAGTTTATACCAGGCACAAAAATAGATCACTATGTCATTTTTAAAATAAAATTACTATATTTTTAACATAATTCTAAAATTGAAATAAGTACCTGTAAGAAAATGTGTCAACATTCTGTGTCTTACATTAGTTTTAGTTAATTTATGAATGTTATGGGAGTTTATTAAAAAAAAATTATAATAATATTTTGTTGACTTATATTACTTGATTTTTGCCTGTACGCTGATCTTGAATAAAGAAATTTTTATCGATTTATGAATTTCACTCTTATAAAGTATGCTATAGGATGTCTTAAAAAGATTCACCCTAAAAAAATAAGATATGACTACCGAACATTCTAATAATGGCGATTCAGTCTTACTTTATTATGAAAATTTATGGTCACTCTAATCTAATACAGTTTCATACTACTATATTTTAGTGAATATCTCCTAAAATATAAAGCCTGTAGTTATATTCGCCACATTTATCCAAACTTGGCTACGATACCTGTCGATTAGTACTAGAACTAAGCTTGAACCTACTATTAATAACGAAATATACGCCATTGTATTTTAAGCATATTGCCGTCCCCGCGGCCAACTAAAATAAACTGTAAAAAAAATATTGAACCTATTTTCTAGTATGTTTCTTGTTTATTTGCTGCAACAAATTAGCAACTAATTGTCCATACACATTAGCCTCTATTAATTTGATTTTATGGTGAGATACGTACCTACACTTAACCTGAAAACTAAATATAGCATAACTTTTTGTATATTTAAGTTTTGATGATTTTTATTTTTGTAACAAATACAACAAATTAAGACCTTTCTTTTGATGTATCATTCGCCTATCTGCATTATTTAGTTTCTGTGTAATCACGAGCGATCACTACGGCAAGTGGCGGTTCTAGCGGCCAACTGTTTTTGGTCGTAGCGTCTTAGTTTTTTTTGTAACAAATTCAGGAAAAGAGGTGTGTTTTGTAACAAATTACAACTAATTCCTGGCAAAATTCCATCAAATTTTATGAGTTGGCCGCGCGGTGGACACGAACATCTATATTTTAGTGAATATCTCCTAAAATATAAAGCCTGTAGTTATATTCGCCACATTTATCCAAACTAGGCTACGATACCTGTCGATTAGTACTAGAACTAAGCTTGAACCTACTATTAATAACTAAATAAACGCCATTGTATTTTAGGCATATTGCCGTCCGCGCGGCCAACTAAAATCGACTGTAAAAAAAATATTGAACCTATTTTCTAGTATTTTTCTTGTTTATTTGCTGCAACAAATTAGCAACTAATAGTCCATATACATTAGCCTCTATTAATTCGATTTTATGGTGAGATACGTACCTGCAATTAACCTGAAAACTAAATATAGCATAACTTTTTGTATATTTAAGTTTTGATGATTTTTATTTTTGTAACAAATACAACAAATTAAGACCTTTCTTTTGATGTATCATTCGCCTATCTGCATTATTTAGTTTCTGTGTAATCACGGGCGATCACTACGGCAAGTGGCAGTTCTATCGGCCAACTGTTTTTGGTCGTAACGTCTTAGTTTTTTTTGTAACAAATTCAGGAAAAGAGGTGTGTTTTGTAACAAATTACAACTAATTCCTGGCAAAATTCCATCAAATTTTATGAGTTTATGAGATTCCATCAAATTTTAGAAATTTTGCCAGGAATTAGTTGTAATTTGTTACAATACGGTGTGTATTGTAACAAATTACAACTAATTCCTGGCAAAATTTCATCAAATTTTAAAAGTTGGCCGCGCGGTGGAAACGCACATTTGTCGTCATCCATAATAATGCATTAGGCTTTTAATAAATCTCTTTCGCACCTTATATTCAACCTCCAATAAACTCTGCCACAACGTAAAAAAGAATTCAATACTAACTTTGACCAAAACCAAAAGCAGGTTTGAAGCACTCTGCCTCACTCTAGACTTCATAGCAATCAGTTTAACTTCTTTACTATTTTCCACATCAGACATATCAGAATCACTGGTTAGTGCCCACTGATTCTTGGCTTTTTGAGGCTCCAAGTAATTTCGACTAGCTGGTTTGTATGCAGAGTTGTTCTCAAAATTATCAACATCTTTCATAAGACTGCGGTCCGACACTGGGATTTCTTTCTTCAAGCTCTCTATCGCATTATTTCTTTGCTTCCGCAGTTTTTGTTTCTGAAATGTAAGGAAATCTATACTAATATTATAAAGCTGAAGAGTTTGTTTGTTTGAACGCGCTAATCTCAGGAACTACTGGTCCGAATTGCAAAATACTTTTTGTGTTGGGTAGCCCAACAACATAATTTCAGTCGAAAGACGTCCCCGGCTGGACATAGGCGTCTCCTAAGCACCGTTACTTCGACCGGTTCTGTGCTTCTCGCATCCATTTATTGAGAAAGGCTATAGGCTATATAACATCACGTTCAGATCAAAAAGAGCGGAGCAGCAACGAAAAATAGACGAAAACTGGCAGGCAATTCGATGCGACGGGAAAGGGTCAGGGCAAAGATTACAGTCGAGGCGAGTTGGAAAAAGTATGTTTCTTGTATGCAGACCCCTTCAATTTTTTACTTTTTTATTATTTTTATTAGACATCATATTGGCAACAGAAATACACATTCTGTGATAATGACAACTGTCTACCTCTTACGGTTCATGAGATATAGCATGCCGACAGACTTAATAACAGGGTGCCCTTATGATAAAGGAATATACATAAATAGAATATTTGATATGAAGCAGGTGTTCTATTTCATGATATTCTTTTTAGGGTTCCGTTGCCAAATGGCAAAAAACGGAACCCTTATAGATTCGTCATGTCTGTCTGTCTGTCTGTCTGTCCGTCCGTCCGTATGTCACAGCCATTTTATTCCGAAACTATAAGAGCTATGCTGTTGAAACTTGGTAAGTAGATGTATTCTGTGAACCGCATTAAGATTTTCACACTAAAATAGAAAAAAAACAATAAATTTTGGGGTTCCCCATACATAGAACTGAAACTCAAAAATGTTTTTTTTCATCAAACCCATACGTGTGGGGTATCTATGAATAGGTCTTCAAAAATGGTAATGAGGTTTCTAATATCATTTTTTTCTAAACTGAATAGTTTGCGCGAGAGACACTTCCAAAGTGGTAAAATGTGTGTCCCCCCCCCCCCCCCCGTAACTTCTAAAATAAGAGAATGACAAAACTAAAAAAAATATATGATGTACATTACCATGTAAACTACCACCGAAAATTGGTTTGAACGAGATCGAGTGAGTAGTTTTTTTTTAAAACGTCATAAATCGTAAACCGCAATTTACCTTACATTCAATCAACTGAAATATAAAAATTTAAAAAAATATATATTTTTAAACCGAAAATACCTACAGGTTTGTACGGAACCCTCGGTGCGCGAGTCCGACTCGCACTTGGCCGGTTTTTTATTTAGTCAATGATTTGATATTTGTAGAATACAATACCTATGTGAACTTGCTTGAAAACACACATACAAGTGCTTATAGTTTTAATAGAGAATTATTGGCAGCATCAGCCCTATATCCTCCTGAGACCCGGGACGTATTTACGAATATTTAATTGATGGAAGTTAATTTTTATGGCTTAATATAACATAGAGATAAATAAACATCAAATAAAAAAAATCTACCCCAAGCCCATTTAGCGTAAGGGTATCACCAATGATACCTTAGGTTCAAAACTGGTATTAAAACAAATTATTTTAGAAGGAAAATTAAATCAATGAAAAATTTGAAAAATGACAATACAAAATTTACGTATAATATCATTTAATTTAAAAAAAAACAAGACCAAATCACTAATTTAAATAAATATTTACCTTTACGTAAAGTCGACATGTCGGTTACGGCAAAATGTTCGATTTTAAACTGACTGCAATCGATGTAATTTGACAGCTAGAGAAATGGTGAGTGACTAGTAATATAAAGGATATCTATGCTAACCATTGTACAAAAAAGCTTAAACAAGTTCCGATAGACGGCGTGGAAATAAATTTTTAACTAAATGTATCACTGGTGATACCAGGGGTCTCAGGAGGATATATGCATAGGATGTATGCATTCTTACTTTAATTCTTACTAGCTTTTGCCCGCGGCTTCGCCCGCGTAGATGTCGGAAATTATCGCAAGAGGACGTAGTACCGCGGTAAGAATGTATTAATCCATGTTATACATACATAAAATTACGCCTTTTTCCCATGGGGGAGGCAGAAACTACGGAACGCCACCTGCAACGATCCTTAAATATCTTGTGTGTTTGATGTACTTAAAATAAAACTAATAGTATTCAGAGTAAGAAGACTCCGACATAGGGCTGGATTGAATTGAATATAAGTCTTCCTGGTTTTTCTTAACGCTCCTATTCTACCTATACAGACACTCAATTATTTACCAGACACCAAATTAAACATAGTTATAAGAATAGTACTTTTGCCAGTGGCTTCGCCCGTATAGCTTTCGGAAAATATCACTCGGAAACCTACTACCGGGATAAAGTATCCTATGTATATGGTAAGTATCCAGGATAACCAAAAATCCAAATCCATCAAAAAATCTAAACATCTAAGCAATATTTCGCGGTCTCTTACTTGGAATAATACAATTAGGTTTATTTTGAGTACTTCGAACACACATGATATTCGCATTTATTAAGAAGCCAAAGTAATATGAATTACAACTACCCGACCGCTACCAACCGGGACGGCGCGCGGCGCGGCGCGGCCGGACGCGGGAAGGCCCGCTAGCCGCTCTGCGGCGATTTTATTATAATCTCTGATATCTTCTAAAATATTAATTTTAATGATATGCTGTAAAGGGCAATTTTGATCTACATGAAATGCACAATTTATTTAAGGTACTTAATTGCATAAGGATTAATGCTGTATTGCTTAAAATCGCATTAATAAATAAGCCATTATTTCTCGTAAAAAGTAAAGGATAAAAATGGTTATTATGGGTTATCCCTAAGAGTTAGACATATACCATCACGGACTTTTTTGTAGAACTTTTTAAGGTGTACAATACTGTACTACATTATTTTGAGCTATTTCGTAGGGTTCAGCCAGCGTTCACAATGTAAGCGCAAAAAAATGTGTTTATTTATGACATCACATTAGAAACCTCTAAAATTATCAGCGTTTCTTTACTATATTATGCATGTTATATACATATAAACCTTCCTCTTGAATCACTCGATCTATTAAAAAAACCTGCATCAAAATCCGTTGCGTAGTTTTAAAGATATAAGCATACATAGGGACAGACAGACAGCGAAGTGACTTTATTTTATAATATGTAAAGAAGCTTGAAAAGTAAATAACCACTTTACCTTTCCACCCTTTGGGTGAACAGTATTCACAACAGGCACCATGGCAATGGTTTGTTGAGCAGGCATAATCTTTTCTGGCTGGCCAGTCTGCATAACCAAACCATAGAGTATGCAATATCGACAGATTCCCATGACCTCAGGCAGAGGAATATTTATGTTAGGGTCATTGAAATACAGCTGAGACAGTACCCTTAATGCCGATATTATTACCTGTAACAAAAAAGTTTAGAATGGTTTATTATTCACTAGCCTTTGCTTGCAACTTCGTCTGCATACATTTTGGTTATCACGGATGCAGACGAAGTTGCTAAATAAAAGTTGCCTACGTCCTTTCTTGGAGTTCAAATGTACCCCTTACCAAATTTCATCAAATCTTTTCAATTCAGTGGTGGAGTCATAAAATATTTATAATATTAGTAAGAAGTATAGATTGCTTTTGGAGTGGGCAAAATCAAGGAACACGCAAGATGGTCAGTTGCAATAAATGGCTGGCTGTCGGAGGCAGCATGTACTGAGCAGTCCATACTGCCGAAGACCACATAACTTAGAGATATAATGTATATGGTTGGGTTCCTCAGCATTGAGAGAATGACGAAGAAGAAGAAGATAATTAAGAAAGTGTAAATAACTAATGTTAGGTTCAAAGGAAACTAATAAAAATGGAATTAATTATATACTTATCCTCTAAATTTATGAATACATACCTTACAATACAAAAATTCATCTTTTGACTTTGAATATCCCTTCATCAAAAACTTCACAACT
This sequence comes from Aporophyla lueneburgensis, assembly GCA_932294355.1. Taxonomy (NCBI): domain Eukaryota; kingdom Metazoa; phylum Arthropoda; class Insecta; order Lepidoptera; family Noctuidae; genus Aporophyla; species Aporophyla lueneburgensis. The sequence continues at coordinate 12,316,419 of OW028744.1, forward strand.
ATTTGAGATATCAACTCCTTTAACTCAGGAGCCAGATTAGTATCATTTTTGCTATCATCTGAAGTAGATATAATACATATGATGCATTTTAAAGCTATCAAATGTACTTGTAAACTGTTTTGGGCTTTCTGCACACTCTTTGTTGAGTCAATAAGCCTTATGAGAACTCCTTGACTACCTATTAACTCTTCAATAAACTGTAAAAAAAGTTAGTATTTATTAGTTCTTCATCCACACTAATATTATAAATGCGAAAGTAACTCTGTCTGTCTGTCTGTCTCGCTTTCCTGCTAAAACTACTGAACCGATTTAAATGAAATTTGGTACACAGATAGTTTAGAGCCTGAGAAAGGACATAGACTACTTTTTATCCCGGTAGTATGTTCCCGCGGGATAATTTCCGACATCCACGCGGGCGAAGCCGCTGGCAAAAGCTAGTATTGAATAATAAACCTACTATGGTTTATTAGCAATACAACATAAGGTTTCTAAAATGTATCTAACAAGATTAGCGAGTCTGTAGAGAAGAAAGAAGGCCTGAATTGGTATGACAGGAATACTTCATAATAACAGATGGCACAATCAATCAATCAATTTTATGAACACTTACCTTATGACTTGCTTGAGGATTAGATTGTAAGATACATTGCATACTGTGGAGAATATCAGGCAACACGATATCCGTGCACTGCTTTAAGCATTCTATGTGCCATGAGATCACCTTCCAAAGATAATCAGCATCAAATTGTAAGTTTTGTTTTGTGACTATACTATTCATTAAATGTGAGGTTTTCGCCGCTAAAAAATCATCAGTAGGCTTCACGTTTAAGCAAAGAGCTGTCATTAAAGTTGCAGCATCCTGTAATATGCATACATTTTATAATACGAAAGTTTAATAGAAAAGTATTAGGACAAAGATAACCTAAAAGGCTTACATGTTTGCGCACAAATAACTCCGCTTTGTAAGGTTTGGCGTTCAATTCGTCTACCAGTTTATTAAATTTATCTTTACTGAATTCTTTCAAATAAAGTAAGTTGCAAAGTTCTCCGCATATTACAGAAAAACTCTGCGAGTTTGTAGTATTCATTTTTAAGCTAAGTTTCGCAGAAATTATAACTTAATTTACTGATATTATTCAGTTAACTCTTCAATATTGCTTGATATAACATAATTTAATGTAAACATTCAAAGTTTTATGAAAAATTTGGGAAAAATCATAACAGATTTTTAATGGGAAATAAATATTGCAATTTCTGGTTCAGGCTTCAGCACTGTTTGTCTCTTGTCAGTTTTGACATTGACACAGCAAAACAAGGGGTGCTTTCCGAGTAAGAAAATATCGCTCACAGCGCTCACAGCAATAATTTGCGTTCCGATTTGGATATCACGATTATGACAGCTGACAACTGTCAACAATTCGGTACACTCGTGAACGCGCTAACAGTGCTTTCAGTCGACAGCGGCTTTGCTTGCCATTGTAAAAAATAGAGTAGAATAAAACAGTGCTTTTTCAACGTCAAACCTCACAACTCGTTTTGCACCTGAGGAAGAACGATTGTATATTGATTTTGAAAATGGAAGAACAAGAACAGTGTAATCTTACATAAATATTAAGATTCAATAAATGTTGATTTACTTAATTATTGTTTCTATTATGTAGTTTTTCTTTTAACATTCTTTAAAATAATATAACATCTAAGTTGTTTAATTACTTAAAACTTAAGTTTTACACATTGTAAGTGATAAGTAAATGTGTATTTCATTTTTGACAACAAAATAATAAGACTTACATGCCAAGTAGTAAATTTCTTGCAATTGTATTCCATTGCACCATATATAGGGATAGGTATGTAAATAATATGCAACACTAATAGTAATAAAATATTTTTATTAACAATAAATTAGAATCACAGTTTAATCAGATGGAACCTCATGTGCCCCGCCTGTCCTCCAGGCTACATTTCTCTCCTAATTATAATATTAATATAAGAAACATAGCAAACAGTATATATAAGTCTTAAGTACTAATATATCTAATCTGTATCAATTCTAGTAAATATTATGTAAAATCACAGACATAGAGTACAATTAACTGCTGATAAAATTCATTATTGGATGCGGGAAGCACAAAACTGGTCGAAGTGGCGGAGCTTGGGGGTGGCCTATGTCCAGCAGTGGACGTCTTTCGGTTGAAATTATGATGAAAATTCATTAACAAAAATCACAAATATACTACTACTCCAAACAGATACCTACTGAACAAATCTTAAAATTTAATAAAAATCAAATATATACTACTAATTCAAACAGGTACAAATCAAAGCTTAAAAGCGAATAAAAATCACATGTATATTATTATTTCTGACAGGTACTGATAAATTCAAAACCTATATCGATCTATAAAAAACTAATTATTAATTTTATTTAAACACTACTGCAAAATTTTCATCTTTTCCCTATGCCGTTGATCTTTCATTTCTGTATCTGTTTTCCCTATACTTTTCAAATCTTTTCTATAATCTTTTAATATATAATCAAATTTCCTTTTCTTTCGTTCTGATTGTTGTGGACTATCATTTTCATTTGGTGTAGGTCCAATTTCTGACGCCAGCGTTACAGGATTAGCCCATCTAGTTGAGCCAAATAACTCAATAATTAGCTGCAAAAAAAAAATTGGTTGCCTGTAAAGTCGGTATACGGGCGAAAGTTTTACGTGACAACGACTTTGAGTGGTAAAATAATTTTAATGTGAATATTCATTCGTATAGTAGGAAGAAGGATGAAATAATAGTAACAATTTAAAACATTTATTTATACAAAGAATTATATTTAAAGGCGCGTGCCTTTCACTTTTTATGTCTGTCTCTCTCGCTCTTAGGCGGGCTAACCATGCCCGAGTGGAAGGGACGCGTGCCTCTCACTCGCTCTCATTGTGAGCGCATAACGTGAGCGGAGCGTAACGCAGTTTCTTGAAGTGTCACCCGGCAAACCAAATAAGACGAATAGTCCAGACCAAATAAGACCAATATAAGACGTTGTCACGTCAAAAAAACTTTATTAACTTTAAACTACAAACGCCTGAAGCATTTGATCATAAATTAATCTATATTTAACAGTGACAAAATGTTATAAGGTTTTTCTTTCTGGAATTATTCAGTAGCAGTCCAAAGTCTGGATTTGTGCCCGGTTGATGTTAATAGGCTTGCCCGCTATTACATAGGACTTAAACATAACTGGTGAAATGTCGGCGTACTATAAGTACACATCTGCCTAGCCCTTTAGAGAGACAAGGAGAGATGATATGTTGTTTTAACAAAATTAGATATGCATTCATAAATTATTATTAATAACTTTCTGCGCGCACTGCAAGGGTTGGATCAAGGTGGCCCTGGAAAAGGATGCCTGGAAGGATTTCGGAGAGGCCTTTGCTCAGCAGTGGGACAGCGTAGACTAATTTAAAAAAAAAACTTTCTGCGCCATTAAGGTATTTGATTACACAAAGTTGGTAATTCAAACACATACATAACATATACATAATAAAGAAATAAGTAAAGTAACAAAAATTTCTTACATCAAAGTACGGCCATGTCCTATCATTTCTTCATTTCTAGATGTGGCATTATGATCCACTATCTTTTTTAAATGGTTTTTTAGGCTATTAATTTTTGACAGGCACTGGTTACCATTAACATTATATTGTGCGTTGCACATCGTCTTTCCTATGATATCATATACCATCTTATGACTCATTTTTTCAAAAAGCTCTCTATTTTCACCATAAAATGTGAGTGCATCAACAACAAAATGCATCCCTCGTTCCATATAAATAGTGATGGTGACTCTTAATCTACTGAAATAAAACAAAATAAAAATAAGCACTTCTTACTAATACTACATTAATTGTTTGTGAGGATTTATGTTACTGAATTCACCAATATTGGATGAATGGATTTGAATGAAACTTGGCAAATAGATAAACATACCATGGAATAAAACAGGATATTTTTAATATAAGTACTAAAGGAAATGCTTTTATAATTGGTAGAATATGAGACAAGTTCAAGTACAAAATAATTTACTGTCAACATTGACCAAAGCATATAACACTTGTTTCTTTGTTATAGATTAAGTATTGGAATAAAACTGACCACATAAACTGTCACATGATATTTTATTGAAATAGATCAGGCACATTCAGCTAATAAGTATTTACTCATAACCAGTTATAAATACTTACCATATTGTTCTGTTTGTTTATTCAGCAGTGATTCTGGTTGTTGGCTGTACATATTTGCATCAAAATCATGCACCAATTGCTGTACATATTCTCTATCTGTAAACAGCGAGTACCAGTTCAATAAACATTTTTGATTGATAAGACATTGGTTGTGGACACTATAAAAGCTGTAAGTTACCTCTTGCTAACGTTGTGATGGGTAAAACATTTGCATAACAATCGTTTCAGCAGTCGGTAGAACTGCAACCAAGTTAAAATTCAGCACTTACCTCTCTAAGCCCTTTCGTATTGCTCTTATGTGAGCATGACAGAAATTTCTCCCCCGGTAGGCTCGTCGGCTATATTCACTTGAATACTCATGAAGTTTTCCTTTTTATACACACCATATATTTGTTTATCTTGTTTTGTTAGGTTGCGACTGTAGCCAGAAGCACAATTTCCAAAATGTAATGTTATGAATTCCACTCAAAACAAAACAACACAACTGTCAATTTGACAGCGCTCACAGTGATATCGGTTCATGGCATGGTCGGCGTTATCGCAATATGGCGCCTGTCATGACGTCATCTATGACGATTCAGGGGACAGCGTTATCGCGCTCACACCAATTCGGTACGGGTTTTAGCGCGCTCACATCGCTGTGAGCGTAACACGGAACGCGGCGCTTGACGGCAACATCCTTGTATTTCGTTCAGAAATGAGGCCTAATGAAGGACATGAAGTTAGAGATATTTTTTTTTTAATCACTAATTACGATCAAAAACTATTCTATCGCCTTCGCTATGGATCGATCGATGAAACAAAAAGTATACACTACAGTTCCAAACACCAGGGAAGAACTCGTCGCAGATAATTATGGTAGTCACCGGAAAAATTAGATCCGATTTGAATTTATTTAGGCGCTCATCAACCCAATTGGCACAGAGAGCCGTAGCGTGCCTACAAGCTGGAGGTGGCCACTTTGAGCACATTATTATTATACTCTTTGACTTTGAGCAACTGCTTTAAATATTTTAACTGTCATTGAAAGAACATTAAATAAAATTCAGTTTGAATGTTATATGTTTTCAATGATTTCCTGATTAGGGTTCCGACAAAGGCCTTTTGTGCGAATACGTTATGTTCAAACAACAATAACTTTTAAAGTATAAGTAAGACATACAGTGGTGAGTTTTGTGTTCGGAAACAGCTCTAAATCTGGCTCGGGACACACTGTATAGGTACTACCTACATATACTAACCACAGTTAAAAAGAAAATATCACAGCTGAGTAAGCTTTCATCATCAACATCATTTCAGTCGAAAGACGTCCCCGGCTGGACATAGGCGTCTCCCAAGCACCGTTACTTCGACCCGTTCTGTGCTTCTCGCATCCAGCGGATTCCTGCGGCATCTTGTAGGAGTAGGCTTTAGGTACAAGTTAACGAGTACTAGTTGACCACCTTACATTTGCTGTTGAAATGTACGGGAGAACATGTTTTTCAACTACAATGTTAAGTCTGTTCTTCAATTACAATTAGTTGGAATAATTGTCCGTATTTATGCAAAAAGGAACCACCCAGCAAAAACGCACTTCTGAGATATCAAAGGATTTACAAAAACATGTGCAGCTCTGTTAGATGAAGTGTAATTACTATTTATTTTATTTAAATTTATTGATAAATTACTTATTTAAGTATGAGTATACATTTGCTATGAATACTCTTAAACGTACTAGATAATGAAGAAAATGTGCATGTGGTTCCTTTTAACATTTACTAATTGATAGGTTTTCTCATACAAAACAAGAACCACCCAGGGATTTACTGATATCAATGAAACTATGTAACTTGGTTCCATTTGCTGTATTAAAAATAATCTAAACTAATATCTAAACTAATATTATAAATGCAAAAGTAACTCTGTCTGTCTGTCTGTCTGTCTCGCTTTCCTGCTAAAACTACTGAACCGATTTAAATGAAATTTGGCACACAGATAGTTTAGAGCCTGAGAAAGGACATAGGATACTTTTTATCCCGTTAGTATGTTCCCGCGGGATAATTTCCGACCTCCACGCGGGCGAAGCCGCTGGCAAAAGCTAGTTGTTAATAATAGAAATATGGGTAATGTATAATGTATAATGGCACCAAGTATGTGTGGATCTGTTTTGTATAAAATGACATACTTAGTAGTAATATCGTTTATTTGCTTGAACAATCGAGTCCCGTTGTGCTGTGGTTCGGTTTTGCTTTATATGTAATATTTTTATTGTTGCTGTTGGTTCCATTCTGCTTTTAGTTTACCTTGTTTCCAAGGGAAAAATCATGTGTTTTTTTTTTTGTTTAAGAATTTAGACCACTTTTAAATTAGTATTCTTCAAAAAAAGTAAAAAACGAAATTTGTCGGGTGGTTCCATTTTGCATAGGTATACCTAAATACGGACAATTTATCCCTAGAACTAATTTATAACAAGAACAGACTTAACATTGGTTAAGTCTGTTCTTGTTATAAATTAGTCCAACTACTTAACCCTTCCTTTTGCGTAGTCTAACACCGTAACACGGACTTGGCCGGCTTTTAACTATAACTTCATAATAAATATCTTTCGTTAACGAAAACTTATTTTTTGTACTAAGATATATCAAAATTAAAATTGCATGGTTATTATAACTCGTTTAAGTTTAATTTGTTGTGCGCAATGGTTAAAAACCTTTCCTGTATAGCTAATGGCTTATACCTAATGCTATCTCCAAAATAATTTAAATAAAACTAAGTTCATAAACTAAAACATGGTACAACCACGTTTTACCAGCGTATAATCAAGACGCTTCTAATGATCGCATTGTGATAAGCAGTTTAGAAGTTATGAGTTAACAGGTGAACATAAGAACATACATACTTACATACCCACATACGTACCTACCGGTCAAAATCACAACCCTCCTTTTTGCTTCGAGGTAGTCGAGTAAAAATGTAGATGCATCATAATTACTAATCATTTCCCCATAAATATCACTAACCTACTTAATTACTTATAGAAATACCTAGCTGTTAATAGTACATAATAATTCTATGATTATCTTTCACTTAGTAACTGGCCACAATCCTCGGAAAAAAAAATACCCATGTCACTCAAAACAGTCAAACCTTTTACAAAAAAAGATGTCGTTTTTTTATCCTCAGATTGATATTCCTCCCAAAGAAAAAGATATTCCACGTCATCCGTGGGAAAGAACTATAAAAACCGCTTATTCGAGCACGTACAAATATGGTCATAATTCTGCGAAGAATCCAGTATATCCACCACCCAAGAAAGTCAAAATTCCTAGCCCAAACCGGGTGAAATTCACGGTGATTGGAACAAGAACCGAAAGGGCATTTATTTATTGCATGAAACTAGTAAAAGGACTACATAAGTATAGATGGAGACACTTCGATGATCCAGTCATTAAGGGTAATAATAAAAACGAGTGTTCTCCCAATGGTCGAAATTCGACCAAAATTCATTTAAATTTAAATCAACAATTATTAATAATCAGCGTAATGTTTGTAAAAACCTACAAAGGTTTTGCTTCACGTATTATTGATATTTTGGTCATAGTGCCTAAAATAGGGGGTGACTACTGAAATGACGACTAATAGAGAAGTGTGAAAGAAAAAGACATGTTGCGCCGACCCCAAATAAATTGGAATAAGGGCAGGAGAATGAGTCCCTAATATTATCTAGTACCTAGTAGTAACACGGCGAGAGCGGTATCCGCAATAATGTCCAAGCGCAATTTTTCGTACGAATGCCTTTAGGTATCAACGACACTAAAGTACCCACAAATAATCTCACTGAGGTATACAGATAGGTACCTCCACGACGCATTGCACAAATTACCATTGTGGCTTGCAATAGCAGCCGCACGGGTCGATCGTCCGGGTTAAGCTACGCTTGCCGCGGTTGATCCGTGGATGGGGTGACCATCTTTACATACCAAGACCCTTCCGTGCCTCGGAAAGCACGTTAAGCCGTTGGTCCCGGCTGTCTTTCGTAGATGTTAGACAGTCGTTACGGGTCGTCAGAAGCCCGCAAGTCTGGCATCCAGTCTAACAAAGGGGTATCGTATTACCCAGTAACTGGGTTGTGGAGGTCAAATAGACAGTCGCTCCATGTAAAATACTGGTACTCAGCTGCATCCGGTTAGACTGGAAGCCGACTCCAACATAGTAGGGTAAAGGCTAGGCAGGTGATGAGTTTTCGTAGTTTGAAGTGCTTGCTACCTATAATTTACTGTCTTGGAGTTGACAACACTGTCACTCAACATGATGCTTTCTGGCGATGGATTAGAATAGCGTTGAGAAGGCCCCTGAAAATCAATATTACTACTTAGGCCACACCACATCCCACTAAGTTATCTAATTGTTTAACTCCGTCTAACTAGATACCTAAGCTATCAGGGCAATCAGCGAAATTAAAATTTTCTTATGATTTTTTGCAATTTTCAAGTCATTAAAATATCATCAGTAAAACCCTCTCAAGTTCAAATACCTAATGCCATTTATTGACTTATTCACGAAATAAGTCGCGAATTATATTTTATGACCTGCAAATTGCAAAAATCGTAAAAAAAAGAAATTTCTCGGGCTACTAAGCGCATTCTAGCCTGTTTTTGTCTCACATCACATATTGTTTTTAGCTGTAACAAGCGCAGAGTGGCCAAGAACATGGAATGATTTGAAAATTAAATATGGCGGTGAGGCTTATTGCTTGAAAACACAAGTTGCTGTCATTAAAAATGAAGAGTTCCTTGGCGGAGAAGAGGAATTAAAAGAACTGATCGAATCGAAATATATTTACCACATAAAAGTAGATTATTTTGTCGAGAGTGTTACTTTGTTTTCCAAGTATTTAAAGTCAATTTCTGTAAGTTAACCTTTTCTTATTCTATTCCCTATATACTATATAGATGTTCAACACTGGGCAGAACATCAGTAGTAGGTATACGGTCTGGCTATTTTTCAGAAACATGATAACTCGTGCAGCTTTAGTTTTGCTTTTGCATGAAATTAATTTACCTAATCAATGAAGGAGCTAATTCAATGGGATGTACATACTGTATACCTGTATGTATAGGTAAAATAGGTACCGACGTGTTCAAAGGGAGGCCTTTGCCCAACAGTGCGAAAATATAAAACCATAGCCAATTATTAAGATTCGGCTACAGTGACCATTTCTGTTTTTTAAAGAATAATTAGTTACGGACGTATGCCCTTGGTTTATGTAGGTACCTAATAATTTACGGTATACATTAATCACTAGGATCCATGAAGACGAAAAGTAGTGATGCCCTAATGGTAACGGCCCCTTACGGGTTGTAGGTCGTAGGGTCAAACCCATACAAGGCGCTATACTTTGTGTAAATTTATTCATACCCACTGCTCTCAAAAACGGTGGAGAAAAACATCGACAAACCGGCATCATATTCTAGAACTAAAAAATCGAAAATGGGTGCCATCTACCTACCCTCACTGAGCTCGCGTGGTAGAACACAGCCCACTCCCTCTCCTAGAGACGAATCCTGTGTTCCAACAGCAGGATTGTTATTAGCTGGTAATACTATCCATGGAGACTGAAACTGACGGAAAATATATTTTTCAGAGACCTTGTGCGTATCTTGACATTCAGATCAATGGGAAGAATGTTGGGACGATGATATTTATGGTAAGATTAACCTACTGTTACATACGGGACACAAGTCACCTAAACATTGGCGTTTACATAACGCCTACCCACATAAGAAAATAAGAGGTATTTATTTTGATGTGTATAATTATATTAATTATACTAAATGATAAATGCTCGTTTCATATCTACCTACAGCTTAAATTTTAACGCGCTCACATGAAAAAAAAAGTCATAAACTTATTATATTAGGTAACCATTTTGTAACAATATGTGTGTAAAAAGGCTCGCAGACTTCCTTTTCGCGCGTAGTTTCTTCGCCTTTTGATGAAGAGGCACTGACTCACAATCGCCAAACAATACATAGTTATTAAAAACTAGCTTCTGCTCGCGACTTCGTCCGCGTGAAATGTTTGCTCTCCTGACCCTTCCCGTTGCATCGAATTGCCTGTCAGTTTTCGTCCATTGTTCGTTGCTGTTGCTTACTTAGTGTGTACTAGCTTTTGCCAGCGGCTTCGCCCGCGTGGAGGTCGGTAAATTCCCGCGGGAACGTACTACCGGGATAAAAAGTAGCCTATGTGTTAATCCAGGTAACAAACTAATTGTGTTCCAAATTTCATCCAAATCCGTTCAGTAGTTTTTCCGTGAAAGGGTAACAAACATACAGATACACATACATCCATCCTCACAAACTTTCGCATTTATAATATTAGTAGGATTGTCATTTTCTATTTTGTAATAGGTACGTGTTCTTAGTTTGGTGAACAATAGTTATTTGTTATACAAGAGTGCAAAGTTGCTTTCTAACCGCGTGCTCAATTTCGATGACCGAGCAAGCGAAGGATTCTAAAATTGAATCACGAGCGCAGCGAGTGATTCAAAATTAGAATCCTGAGCGGTTAGCGAGGGAATCAAAAGAGCACGAGGTGAAAAATCTTTGCACTCGAGTGCAACACGTAACTTTTCATTCCACCTCAGCGAGGAAAGAGTATTTTTAATCTTCAATATCTGAGTGGAAAAGCCGTTTTTATTCTCTAGAGGATAAAGTAAATTGAATTTAGAACATCGTGTGCACTAAGTTTGTGATAGTGCACACGATGTTCTAAATTCAATTTACTAATTTTAAAACGGCTTTTCCACTCAGATATTGAAGATTAAAAATACTCTTTCCGAGATGGTGGGATGACAAATTATTTATTTATTTATTTAGCCAGGCTGTATGTGCACGCACATTATCTTACATGAACAAAATCTTGAATCAAATCTTGCTGTATCAATGAGGGATAACCATAAGTTGCACAATCACGCCACATTATTGTTCTGCATTTAAATTGCCTCGTATGAAAACGAAGGACCTCGTCTGATTCTTCCATTCGGTTCAGCTCAATCCATAATCGTTCCGCCCAGGTACAGATAAACTTCCCGCGGATTCTGGAGACGACTCTGGTGCTTAGGAACTCTTGGTGAGTTCACACAGTTTTCTTCAGTCGGTATGAAATAAAAACCGCAACTCATTAAAATTGAACAGGAGTCCATTGAGTGTCGCTCCAGTGCAAATGTTGAGCACATTTCACAATAATCGACGCCCTCGATATCCAAGTCTTAGAGCTGGAACTCTAATAGGTCTGCCAGCATAAAGATTAACTTCATACAATCTTCTTCGACAGTTTGGTCACTAATGACCACTTGTTGCTGAGGCAACAGATGACTCCGGTCTTCGTACCAGCCGGTGAGCCGTATTTTAGGCTGCCTCCTCACAGTATTTAGCAGAAAGCGGTCTTGTTCAGACTAGTAACCCTGTTGCTTTTTCGGTGACGTTCAGCAAGATCTCCTGTAGCTCTGTAACTGGCCCATATTCGTTCAATTATGCTTGGCTGCGTCAGCAGTTTCAGTACGTTAACTGTGCCCTGCTTCTAGGCATCTCCCAACTTATCTAAAGCCCTCAGCATAATTCAAAAGGCCAAGTAAAGTTTTTTCTCCTTATCCCAAAATGATGTGTGTGTAGTTAGGTTTTTTTTATTTATTTTTTTGAAGTTCAACAAACATTGAATTTAGTATTGTCAGTACTTCTTCTAAAGATTTTTTACAGTTGACTTGTTCCCTAAACTTGGATGAATAGTGTACTTACTCATGTACGAAACAACATGACCATTTGAAGTGGTAAATTTACTTCCAGCTATATTCTGACATAGTACCTCTTACTTGCGAGAATTTCCTTCGTCTCTGTAACGAAAAAAAGGGGGGCTATTCGGGAACTCCGATACATCGCATAGTGAAAGACGCCTGGATCCAGTGTGGAGGTTTCGGACTCAAAGACACGGACCTCAGCTGCGAAAACTTTATTGTACCGCATGATAGACGAGGTGTCATCGCCATGGCCAATGATGGCAGGTACGATTACAATTCTTAATAGATTTAGGTATACGCCTTTGACCAAATAAACCCCTGGGTGGAGTGCAGGGGCCAGAGCTCAAGGCGAGAACGTTAATTTTGGTATGCAAATTCGAATAGCAATGATCTGCGAAGTCTACAATTTCGTTCTCTAAACTGGCCATTAAGGCGCTGGTTACATTTTAAATGCAACGTTCAAAAAAGTTCAATGTTAAAATAGTCCAAGATTGATGCAAGATATATAATTAATTCTGAAAGGTTTGTTAATTTCAGACATGTTGATTGTTCAACGCAATTCTTCGTTTTATTGCAACCACAAGAGTGGATGGCATTCAAATATGTGGCCTTTGGTCAACTCATTAAAGGTGAAGAAACTCTGAAGCTGATAGAAGAGGTACCGGCGTGGTACGAGTCACCGAAAAAGGATATTATAATCGCAAAGTCTGGCATTATAAACTTGGAATGCCAGGATATTACAGTTAACAAAGGATCTAATAAATACATAGAGGGCCACCGTGAAAATCTGATAACTATAGGAGAGATGTTTTACGAAGTAGGTGATTTAGATACAAAACTACCTACTACAACCCAAACACACACACCAACCTACTTACAGACACTATAGTTTATATTTGTCTGAATGTTCATGAAAAATTTCAGGCATTGCTAGAGAAGGTGTTTTTAGAGACCCAATTTAGAAGTTTACAACGAATACAGGATGAAATGATTGTGGATGAGGGGGACATTACTTCTGAGGAAGTTGCCCAGAATTTACGTACAACACAAAGGTATATATAAGACTAGCTTCTGCCCGCGACTTCGTCTGCATCAAATTTTTGCTCCCCTGACCCTTCCTGTCGCATTGAATTGCCTGCCAGTTGTCGACCATTTTTCATTGCTGCTCGGCTCCTTTCGATTGTAGCGTAATGTTCTATAGCCTACAACCTTTCTCAATAAATAGGCTCCTCAACGCAAAAAGATTTTTTCAATTCAGACCATAAGTTCCTGAGATTAGCGCGTTCAACCAAACAAAAAAAAACAAACTCTTCAGCTTTATAATATTAGTATAGATGTTCTTTTTGATATCCCACAAGCCCACAACTCTGTTAATGAGACGATGTCAGAATATGCAAAAGCATTTAAATATTATTCTTTTTTTTTCTCTTAAAATATTTCATACAAAATAATCCGACGCCACGATTATTTATGTACAGACGCTAGTACAAAAAGCTACTACAATCTGTCAAATTTCTTTAATAGGTTTTCAACTTTATCGCTAAAGTATTAGGTTCAAGATTGTTTGGGAAAATTTGACAGTTTCGGGTACCTTGATGTGCTTGATGTCGCATTTTCTTAGCATTAGAATTATTGGTTTGAATGAAAATGATTTACTCATACTTATCAATGAAACGCCCGAATTAAATATTATATTTGATAAAAACCATGGTTGTTATTTTTTTATATATGCCAGTGATTATTAATCATGGTCTCATTAAGACCCTAGAGTTATCTATACTATATACTATAATAATATATATAATACTAGCTGACCCGTGCCCACTTCGTTGGGCAGTAAACATTTTAACTTATGATGAAATTATGAGTGTGGTTCGGTTAGTACTGAGTGCTATGATTTATTTCCTGACTGCCAAAAGGAGGATTTTGTTTTTATTGCATATGTATGTATGTATTTGCATGCCACTTTGGCTATATAACCGGGTTTCAAATGAGTGAATGAAACGATTATGATTGAATAAATTATTTTAAATTTAATTATTCAAAACTTCTCTGTATATTATGCTATTATTTGGTACTAAAATATATTGTCTTTCAGGAGTTCCAACCCGAGATAAGCCAACATATAACTGTCCATGGGAAAAACACTGCTTTCTCAGGTCAATGCCCACCAGAGAGAATGTTTGACCCTGGGACTTATTTATAGTGAGGGCAAAGGAGATTTTCACGGTATACTGTAGCCTTTTAAACGGTAAATCCGTCGGAATCACGGGTATCCGCGGAATATAAGCCAGTCATCCCACTGCTGGCCCTGTGAGAATGGTCACCACGATTATATTCTCCCGCAACTCTTTTATAAGCAGCCTTGTGCCATTGCACATGTTGGGGGGCCTCAAGTTTCTTAATAGCATGATAATAATGCCAACTTTTAACATAAGGTCATGAGGAGGTAAGCCAGAAGGGCTCAAAGAATTAAAAAATTCTTGAGGATAGTGCACTGTATCCTCAATATTACACATCATATCAATGGACTTATAGTGTTTGACTTGACCGGGAATTTTCTCTAAAATCAGTTTATTTATCTCATTCACTGTATTGTTTCTAGGAAACTCTATTGCCCTGTAACAAAGCCAATGATAATCTCTTTCCAATAAATTTTCAAGACCGGGATAAATAGCGTCTATCCAATGTTCTAACCTATGTAATATGTGACCTAATCTATCGTCAAGTTTAATGTCATCGCTGTTACTGTTGGTGCTAGGACAGCTAATTTATTCTTCTCCAAGATTTAGTAGTCGATGCGGAAAGTCGTTATCGCAGTTGTCGCTCAAATGAGCTCTCATGTTTGTTCGTTAATTGAGAATTTCAACGAAACTCCATAAGTAAGATGATTTTAAGCATGCCCTGATAACATCGGCGCGTGTTCCTTTTGTTATTACAGGCAGTGTTTGACGAAAATCACCCGCAAAAACAAAAGTAACACCACCCATAACAGCATCTGAGTTTCTGAGGTCTTTGAGCGTTCGGTTTACTGCTTCAACATGAGTTCTATGACTTATGGTACATTCGTCCCAAATAATTAAAGATGTCTCTTGTAACAGTTTCCCGAGCGGTCCATTTACGTATAGAGCATACTGACTGTTGTTCCAACGATACTGTCAGTGGTAGCTTAAAGGTGGAGTGTGCTGTTTTCCCATCATTTAATAGAGTTGCGGCAATCCCTGAAGAGGCAAGAGCTAGCCCGTTTTTCCCGGATTGTCTGACTTTTGCCAATACCAAATTTGCGAGGAACGTTTTCCCAGTGCCTCCTGGGGCATCTAGAAAAAATATCTTACCCCGTTATTTATAACACTGTCAATAATAACATCAAAAGCTTGTCATCTATGGGTAAATGGATAAAACGTCCGTACAAAGCATATTCTAATGCGATTCATGAATGGACGGCGGCATTTTGCAATTTAGTAATTTTATATTATTATCTTCGAAACTATTTAACCAATTGACATACTGTTGTGGGCAAATCGTATCTCTGTGATATTCTTGTGATCATAATAATATTTTTTTCGATAAGGTTTAATATTTTGTTGTGTAAAAAATCGTCCAAAGGTAAGTGCGTCGAAAAATACTTTTTTTAACACATAAAAGCTACTATATCTGCTAAAATATAAAAGATAGAAATATGGTGTCGCGGACTCTTTTGTAGAACGATTCAAAGCGGACCAGGTTGCCATACATTGTTTTGAATTATATACAACTGTTAAGGCAGTGCATGCAAATAACTCTGATGTAAGAGCAATTTTTTTCCGCCTGGCTAGACAAAAATTGAGATAGGTAGTTCAGCTAATATGCATGATATCTTTATAATTTATAGCCTATAGCACTCACGAATAATGTAGCTTTCTACCAATGAAACAATTTTTAAAATTGTTTCATTACTTCCGGAGATTACCCCCTACATACAAACTTACAAACATACAAACTTACAAACAAATGTTACCTCTTTATAATATTAGTATTTGTATAGATTATAAAGCTGAAGAGTTTGTTTGTTTGTTTGATTGAACGCGCTAATCTCAGGAACTACTGGTCCGAATTGAAAAATTCTTTTTGCGTTGGGTAGCCTATTTATCGAGGAAGGCTATAGGCTATATAACATCACGCTACAACTAAGAGGAGCGGAGCAGTAACGAAAAATGTTGCAAAAACAGGGAAAATCGCACGGTTAGGCGATTCGACGCGACGGGAAGAGTCGGGGGAAAAGAAATTTAACGCGGACGAAGTCGCGGGCAAAAGCTATTGGATATAGGAAAATGTTTTTTAAGGAATACTCTAGAATTCTAGGTAGATACACGCTACATTTGGCATAATATGCTTCTTTGAAACATCCCATTGAATTGAGCCCTAGTAGGTCTGCCAGAATAGAAAAAAACTAAACCGCGCTTCGTCATAATTGGTCATACAATTCTTTTGTAATAGTGGTATTCGCGTTGTGTTCCTCACACGGTTTGAAAGTCTAACTTCTAGGCTACTGCAATCCATTTTTTTTTTTTCGTGGGCGGGATATCGTCATATGACGTCTCCCGCTAGACTACTGCAGTCCATGGCTCGATAAATCCAACTTTTGTTGAAGTATCGAAGACAGTCTTCCACTGCCAAGATTTTTTTTTATTAATCTTCATATTTCAGCTGCCGTATACCGTAGGCTGGCGTTGGAAGGGTTATAAAAGATTGTGTCAACTATTTCTGTGTATGTACCTACTTATAGGTACCAAAATAAATAAATAAACAACAGTGGTTTTACTATTATTCAGATTCATGCGGAAAAAAGAAGAAATAGATAAACATATAGAAAAACCTCAGCCTGATCGTACTAGTGAAAAGGTCGAAAACAACGAATTTGACGTAGAAGAATATGAGTACGTGCCTGAAGAATACTCTTATCAGCATGCGTCTCCAACGGCGAGCTCAAGCGATCTCGTCAAGCCTGAAAAGCCTTACTTTATACCTCTAACAGACGTGCCCTACCCTGGCGAAGTTAGCTCCGAATTCGATCTTAAAAGGTTGGTTTTAATTAGTCCCTGTTTATGGTATTTTCTTAGATTTATTAGCACGTACCTACCTATAAGGTACATGAAGTGGCGGTCTTTCCCTAAGGCCGGAGAGGCCAGATATTAGGAGCAGCCAATCTAAGCCCGCAGTTGCAAATGCCAATATCTTACTCCGTAAAGAATGGAGCTAAATTGAATCTAACACAATGTTACATTGACTTTTACACCAATGTATAAAACATGTACCTATACAACTCTCAGTAACAACTTTTTGTATACAAAATTTGTTGAAAAATGTATAAATGTGAAGAAAATAGGTAATAATAGGTATATGTCTGAAACAACTTCAATACAAATACACGGAGATTTTTATCAGCCTTGTCGAAACAGCTCTGGCTTTAAACTAAAATATAGGTATTTACAAAAAAAACCCTACTCTGTCCCATTGCTGAGTTAAGGCCTCTCCCAAATCCTCCATCATTAGGTAAACATTGAGACATAAAAAGATAATAATCGAAAACGCCTAATATCATAACATTTTAGATCTCTTATTCATTCTGCGATCTCTTATTCATTAAGATTTTTGCATTACGCAAAAATCTTAATGAATAAGAGATCGAAGTTGATAAAGTTGCTCCTATATTTATTTTTGGATGAATGGACAAAAAGTCTGGCCTATCCGACGTGGGGTGCTAGCATATTCGAGCTCACTTCTCTTGCTCTTGCATTTTAAACTCTCTTAATTCTTAGGCTTCTTTGTGTAAAACGACACAGTCGTTCCTCTTTTTGTATTTATGGACAAAAGTAAAACCTATCCCATTCGACACAGAACACCATTTTTTTTTCGAATCCACTTCGCTCGCTCCTGCACTATAGTTATCGACCTTATAATGTGTGAACAACTTTCCAAGCGTTCTTTGCATCTAGTCAAAGAAACGCTTGGAAAGGCGTTTCATAAACTGTTGGATAGTGGGCATTCTGAGATCTAGATGAAGATTCTACGTGTATAAAAAGAAATTTATTTACCTATAACTTTATTAGAGTAAACGCGGGGTTAAGATACAAACAGTAAACTAAAAGAAAGGGAGGACTACTACTGAACGGCCTAGGAGCGCAAAGACTGCCAGTCCACCTCTATAAGCATGGTTCGTGGTTTACATGTGTTTATCGATTGTGATAAATACTTACTAAAAATTATTTGAATCTTCAGATTGATGCAAGGGGACTATTGCCTTGAAAGCGATTTAGACAGAGAAACTGCCAAAAAGAAGACTGATGAGGCCAAGATAATGTACCATTCGCAAATACTCGCAGAGCTTTTTGAGTTAAAATCTCCAGATTCTGATTCATCAGGTCAAGTTATGCGTTTTTACTATTATAAATAGTTAGTGTTGTAAATTGTGTATAACCATTTGTAAATACTAACTGACGTTGTTTATTATTTACAGAAAACAGTTTAAATTCTGAAGATGAGAGAGAAATCCAGCTATATCTACAGTAAACTTTAATTAATGTTATTAAGTATTTAAGTACAGTCGGCCGTATGTCGGTGGTAACACGTTGACCTTAAGCTGGCCTAGTGTATTACGGCAGTTTCATTTGAATAAACCAGCTTATGTCAACTCGTTACTACCATTTCTGCATGCGACCTAGTGTACCTAAGTCGGGTTCAATATTTGTACTTACCTATGCCATACCCTGTAAAATGACATCTTTTTGTTTTCGAATACGCGAACGTCGTGCCACAGAGAAACCAGACGCGAAGGTTCTATTTTTTAAAATGAACTATTGCGCCACGCGTAATGGTCGTGCACCTAGCATTGCGCGTTTGTATGAAACTTTCTCTTATTGAGCTATCTAATCCGGTTGCTATCAGAAACTGTTATTCAAAAGTTCTAAAAAGCTCTTTTGGAATTGCATAGAATTTTTAACACTGTGCTCTACTTTTGTAGCCATGGCAATAAGTAAGTCCTTCCGTGGTTGTCATTATTGTCCTGCCCGTATCCCAATTTTTTTGGGGTCGGCATAACATGACTTTTTCTTCCACTCTTCTCTATTAATCGTCATCTGGGTAGACACCCCGTTTCTATCCATATTATCATTCACACAGTCCATCCATCGTTTCTTTGGTCTCCCTCTACTCTTACAGCCATCGACATTCATACTCAAAACTTTCTTCACAACATTTTCCTCATTCCTCCGTATCACGAGACCATACCATGACAACAAATTTCCACACAAGTTTTCAGTTATGGGTGCCAGATATTTTAGACATGCTCTTATGTACTCATTTCTTATTCTATCTATTCGTGTAACACCACACATCCTATGTCCTTCGATGATGCAATCGCTCCATATTAGATTTCGTCACGTCTTCGTATTTCCGAAGAGACGACGATTGGGATTGCGGAAAAGCATATTTTTTCTGGGAGATCTGTAGGTGTGCAAAATATTATTTTATTTGTAACAAATTAATAAATAATTGTAAAACAGTAATTATTTTTTTCTAGAAATAATGTGGATCGTGTGAGTTTTGCGGGAGGAGTCATAAAAACCATAGCTAAGAGTGTCAAACATACTGACTTATTTGAGGCCCACAGAGTGTAAGATTATTTCCAAATTATTTCTGTTTCGTTCCTGGGCTAAAACTTAACAAAGTGCTATTTTCCAGATCTGATTTGGTTCCCGACGAGGCTCTGCGAAAATACAGGTGATTTTCGTATTTTCATTATGAAAACACGCTTGTTTTGTCTCAATAATAAAATATGTTTCTGATTTTTAGAATGGCTGAAGAAATGTATCGACGTGGACGTGAAAAGTAAGTTTTACTTGAAATCTGGCATAAAGTCTTAATTCAATAGAGATAATCGATTTAAGTTTCAATTGGTGGTTTCTAACAAGGAGATGCCTATCGTTTATCATAAGTTGTGTGGGTAGATAATTCCGTAAAGACAGACAATTGATAAAAAATTTCGATTTCGACCTATCGACTAAAAATAGTAGATAGGTATATGTAGATACTTGGGTATACCAATGAGACTGGAGCTAGTGCAAGACGGTCCTTAGCAAGTCTTTCTGTAGAGGTGACCCTGTCCATTCTTGCCGTGTAAAGGTTTGTTTCCCAACTTGACTTTCAATGCCTTGGGCGTGCGATACCGACCGCGCGTTTCCAAAAATGGCCGACCGAACAAAAGAGCGCGATGTTTGTCAGGTTTAATCGTAGGTCGATTAAACCTGACAAAATTTTACTTATTTTAGAGACCTCTAGCATCTGGGATTAATTTAAATCACCTACTTGATACACTTAAAAAAAAATTGCCTTGACTTATCCGTAACAGGGTGACCAGAGCGAGCTGCATCTTTGACATTATAATAAAACGTTTTCGGACTGAAAACGCTTGAACCAACATAATGCTATGCGACCTTGTATCGTTTTTTCCCTGCGGGTATATTTTTTTGTAGGTACATTGTTACCTTTTTTGATTCTAGGCTCTATAAAAGCCTTTTTTTTGTTTAATATCCTATTAGAGAGAGAGTGTATTTTTTTTTAATTCATTAACTAAAATATCCCTAGGTTGTGTTGATGTGTGTATTATAAAATATATTTTTACCAATTTTTTTCTGTTTTTCTTTTTTTTTAGAAAAGTTTCTATCATTGTGCCTGAAACAATATCTGAGAGTCTATGTCACAAAGAGATAATTAGACGTCAGACTGGGTTCGTGCGTCCGGAAGATTTAACTAGGATGCGCCAATTCGAAAAACGGGATGAAGATGATTATGATGATGAAGATTTAAGTGATGACGAACTCGACAATTATCTTCCATATACTAGGTGACAGCGCTAAGATCATTAAACATAGATAGCTTGCGTTATAGGGTTCAGTACCCACCTCAAAAGGAAAACCCCGGCTACGGCCACGCAGAATGAAGGGCTCTGTAGTTAGGATGATTTTTTAGTCCCAAGAACAAACCTAACATTGTAGTGTAATAAGTAATAACATATTATCCAAACATTTCTACTACAAATTTAAGTTGGTCGACTATTAGGAAATTGTAAACTTGTAAATCCTACTTAGCTGTGATACTTTTCATCAAAAACAACCTTATACCTGTAGGGCTCTTGACTCTAACAAAAAATTGCACTTTAAGGCTTACCTAATATCGCACAAAGGGATTCCTTATTGAAACATTGGTTTCACAAACCCGCTAATTTTAGAGACTTATCCTACGACACTCCGTACTACCCAACTAGCAGAAAAATCATATAAGCTCTCACGACTACGGATCGAGAAACACTCGTATGAATGATCAAATTATTTCTAAAAGCCGTATAAAAGCAGTTTTCCAGATTTTTTTACATTCAACGCTACTTCGCTCTATAAACTGGTCGAGTAAAGATTTGTACTTGCACTTTTACATGTCTTTCATATTTTTTTTAAACTAGATGAGGTCGGCTTTTCCTTCCTAACTGAGTACTCTGAGAACAAAGGCCGAAACAAACTAAGATCAGTCTCTTTTAAAGTCCAGACATAATCTTGTTCACATCATTCGAAGACCATGTAGATTGGTGTCAGAAATGGTCTTTTGAGGAAAGAACCGCACAGATTAGGTGGACATGTCCAGTCAGTGCACGCATTCGTCAGTAAAAGTCGATTTGACGAAATCATATTCGCATTTTCTCGATAATTATATAAAGACATCTCTCGATCGCCTTCATGCGACCGTAAGTCTTACGAAAGCTCTGTTACTATAGCAGCATTGAATGCTCCATGATAATTTTCTGGGCTAACTTAACAAAGTTGAATAAACGCTTTAAAATGATGTTTGACAGCCTCAAAGGTGCTCTTAACATAATTTGAAAGCCATCATACAGCTTAATAGTGGTATGAAAGTACAATACAATCTTTTACAACTCTGTAAACGCCATTTTGTTACAAAAACAATCGTTATTGCTTTTATTTTGTGAAAATGGACTTTAGGTAAACGGTGTTTTTTTCTTTAGTTGTGTAGGTTTCCGACGGAAAATAAATAAGATGCATTCATGATTGAACAATCAACATCAGCAAATAAATGTAAATGAAGAACAGTTCCAATGATTTTGCTGTCTGAAATAAGAACGACAAAAATTACGACGAAATTATTATTATAATAAAAAATATATCAAATTTGTAAAATATGAGACCTAAATTTAAAAAATGTACATTGCAGAATATATATTTTAATTCGTAAGACCTATGAGTTAACTTGAATAGGTCCAAATTGTCAGTATGGCTGTAAAATTGTTCGGCATAATAATGGCATACTGTTGTCTAATAGAGAACAAGTAACATTTGAGTTGCGATTACTCTATATTCTTTGGACTATTTAGCTATTTAGATGATATTTACATCACTTACGTATAAATCAAAGAGAAGTGCGACCAAATCGCGTTGAGAGAACGTGCAAAGATCATTTACTTAACATTTTGGAGATCCCTCTCACCACCAATAGCTAAATTAGAAACGTGTTCCTGACTTTTTTACGATATATTTTGCTAGTTAAGTATGGGGTAGACAAGAAAAAAAAATCAGTACCTATAGAGGTGGTAACCTAAATTCTTCTTTCAAATTTTTACCTAAATTCTTCCGTCGACAAAACCCCTTCCTATGGTGGTCATGCTACCCATGCAGGCGTAGTACGAGCACTGTCTCGTCGACGGAAGAGTAAACAAAATGACGTTTCGTGTAGACAGTACGACGGCAGCAAAAGTAAAAAGAGTTAACTGCACTTTTTATAAAATTCACTCTTCGACATGATTCGACTCGGAATCCTTAGTTTTTTCATATCATTATTATGTTTTTATGATTCTCAATTTTTACTGTTATTATGTCACGTATACAAAGACAGAGACTACAATTTTTCTAAAAGTGTCGAAGTACTGTATTTTGGAACAAAAAAATGTTACAGTAGAGAATATTGGCCTAAGGAAAGTTACGGCCAATATTCTCTACTGTAACATTTTGCCATAATATTAAGAAAATGATGTAAAATAAGAGAAGATAGCTTTATTCTATTATCACAGTTTTGAGTTCAAAACGCTCGCCTATAAAATCGTGATTTTGTAGATAACCATTATGTATAGTTCGTGGCCGTCGAGTAAAAAGTTTTCTACTGTCTTTAGCATGGTGATTACAAAATCAAATTGTTTTCCCTACCTTACGCGACTGACAGTTGTCAATGTGATTTTGGTAGTTTGGGATAGAAAACTTTCTTCTAAAATATCAATAAAGCGTGTAAAAAGGACATAAAGTAGATTCTTTAAAAACGAAAGACAAAATGACTGATTGTAGAAAGATTTCTAGGATGAGATGTCAAAAATGAAGAAAGATAATGTCACTTTGTATGAAAACAGGTGTGTCTATTCTTCGTAGAAGTAGAAAGCGTCATGCTAAGCCTGTTGTGACACGCGCTGCACTCTTGGATTCTCAATCCTCGATGCAACACTGAGAGTTTTAAATTCAGTACGCGTAAAATTCCCGCTATTATTATATTACGTCCGAGCGTATGTCGATTTAGTCTTGTAGTCTCAAGCACTACTGCTGAGCATGAGGTAGGGGTTCGATTCCCAAGTCGGGGTTTCCATTAGGATTATCCGAAAAATAGCTGGGCGGAGTCTTGGAGTCGTGTCCAGTTGATGGAAATATGCTCGAGTCAGCTCTACCCCTTTACGTGGTACTTAATCATAATACTTATATACTTCCGGCAAAACAGGCTTTTTTTTCTTTTTTTTTAAATTAAAACAGGCTTAATAAGTGCTTATAATGTTTTTGTATGTTTTGTGTGTTTTAGACAAGTATCAATTCAACCACCCTCAGTAACCTCATATAAAACTAAGATGGGATTTGGCCGTCAGGATCGTAAAGACAAAAAGGATCCCATAGCCGAGGAAATCCAAGAGATGCTACATGATAAAATCAAAGAAGAGATTCAAAAAAGGTGATTCAGTTATATTACCATAACTGGATATTTGAAGAAAATAAAAATACGATTGGCTTATTTAACCAAAATTGTCCATTGCATTCATTAGCAAAAGGGCTTTAAACCTATTGGCTTCGCCTTAGTCCGCCATTTTGTATGTTTTTTTCATAATGGCGTCGCAAAACAAATTTATTACTATCTGTGATTCCGTACTACAGGGTACTATTAAATTAGCTGGAAATACTTTATCCACGTGTTTGGTTAGGTATCGAAATAGAAGACTTAAGAAAAAAAAGGTCAAGTCTGTTCAAAACTTTAAATGACATTGTGATATGTACCTACATAAACGCAAAAAAAACTACTGTTATGAAATACGATCCAATTTTCAAACATTTATAGAAATTCGTAAAAATATTTAAGTTCCTCGAAACATTACACAAACAGTTGTTCGAATATTGACCTTCGCCCACCGAATGACAGTTTATTTTTTAGTTGTTCTTTGTTTCGTTAGTTTTCGATAGGTATCGATATCCAACACGTGGTCAGCTAATATAATTTGTTCCTGTATAATAAACTTGGTTTTCTTTCTATAGACATACGCCCCAACAAGATGATGAACCTTTACAAGCTGACTCCACAGTCCCCATGGAAATGGGTGCACCAGAACATCACAGACGAGACAGGTTATTGATTTACTATTATTTTGAATAGATTGGTAGGTACAGCCAACCATATACCTAATTGTCACTAAAGATGTCGGACATGCGCACTATACGATAATGCGGTATACCTTCCATAATTGACCCGTTTTCATACAATTCAGATTTAAACATTTACGGTCTTATTACAAAAAACTAAATAAGCCTTGGTTTAAACCTAAACTATCAAGTCCAAGCTCATCTGTAAAACCATGGTCTAAACTTGTTCGTATTACAAAACATTTATAAATCGTGGTCTTCCTAATACCGTCATTTAAACCATTATCTTAATATCAACCACAGATTAACACAAATATCACTCGTTCGTCATGATATCATTCTATTGCAACGTTCCGTATCCCAAGAAAAGAAAACGTTTTGATAGTATTATCAATGATTTAATTATGTAAGGAATATTCAAAATATTGAGACTTTGTTATTTTGCATGGACATTAATATTACGTATCGATTGCAGTTTTGTTTAGATTTAATCACATTACTAATGTATTAGGTAGTAGTACATCTAAGTTCGTGTAACGAAACGTAACATTTCGCGCGTTTTATGAAAACAAAATTTATACAAAAGTATCACAAGTCGAAGAAACGCTTGGTTTACTAAGCGTTTCTTCGACTTGCGATAGTCGAAGTCTATAAATTTTGTTTTCTACTTTTGCCTGAAATCTTCATCGGATAACTCAATGAAGGGATTGACTGGAACCCGATTTCTGTTGAATCGGCGTGACCTTTCTAATGACTGAATAGCTTCAATATCCTGATTATCAATTAAATCTAACCATGTTAATGTCCATTTTTGGATAAAAACAACACAATACAACGAAATAAATGGTAACCTTAAAGTGGAAACTTGACAGATGCGACTTAGACCCATCGATAAACCAGGGGTCGCCCAGGTTTAACGTTAAACAAGGGTTTGGTCTATGGTTTATCGCAAAACCTTTTTTGTAATAAAACTTAAACTTAAACCATTGTTTAATGAGGTTTAAACCTGGGTTTTTAATTAAACTGCTTTTTATAATGAGACCGTTAGAATTTTGTGATTCGAGAATTCAGCCCGCATATCATTTCTTTTGATATGGTGTTCCACAAAATAGGTTTTTGGTAAAGTGTTCCGTTAGCTTAAAAGTTTAGGAACCTTCTGTAGATCACCTTCGGGTACCTACTGGAAAACCCGCTGCTTAAATACAAGTACACACGGCTACAAATCAAGCTATACATTTCCAGTATAAGCTGACTTCTCATTGTACGAAAAGCCTATACAATGCGAGCTCTGCTAAAACTGGAACTATTTAGCGTGATATGTAGCCGTGTGTACGAAGCTCCAGGGCACTCACGAAATTCAAATTTTCTTCCGTTTTTTGCAATTGTAGCTCAGCGTCAGATTGTATGTTTGATTAAAATACGATGATTAGAGGGTTGTGTATTGATGGTTGTTATTCTGTAAATAACAACGTGTTACGATCGTGAATCATATTTAAATCAATATACACAACCTGGTAATGACCTGGAAATTGGAATAAACGAAAGAAAACTTGTATTTGCGGGCTACCCTGAAGATCATAAAGATGTAAGTCAATATCATCATCTTCCTGCCCTTGCCCCATGGGAAAACACGTTTTCACTTCCATTCTCCCCTATCAACCGTCACGGTATCATTGACTCCCTTTTCTTTCGTACCATTCCTTTTATACCTACTAATACTCACATCTTCATGATGGATTGTTCATCACGAAGAAGTGACTACCAGTGTAATTTATATCAACAGTCACGGCGGCGTTGAATGGACATCAGGTTGCGATTTTCGCGGGACATCGACTAGCGGTTTAGTTGATGGTGGGCCGAAGAAGCGGAATAGTCATGTTCTCGATGGTAAACGGGAAACGTCTGCCCTCACGCGGCTCATTGGTGACATGGGTGGTGACCTGGACCCAGGACCAACTTTAAAGAATTATAAGTAAGTATCTACTCACTAGATCTTGCCAGTGTACAAACAATTTACGCAAAATATTGATTATAGCTTCTACCCGCGACTTCGTCCGCGTCAAATTTTTGCTCCCCTGACCCTTCCCGTCGCATAGATTTGCCTGCTCGTTGCTGCTCGCTCCTTTTGAGTTATAGTGAGTCAACCTTAAAAGATAGACATATGCTCTCGCGGACTTTTTTTTAGAACTTTTTAAAAGGAACAATTCCGTCATACATGATTTTTGCGTTACTTTAACCGTTTACGCAGCGCACGCAACGGAAACTCTCAAAAGGAATAAATTTTCCCCATTTTTGCAACATTTTTCATTACTGCTCCGCTCTTCTTAGTTGTAGCGTGATGTTATATAGCTCATAGCCTCCCTCGATAAATAGGCTACCCAACACAAAAAGAATTTTTCAATTCGGACCAGTAGTTCCTGAGATTAGCGCGTTCAATCAAACAAACAAACAAACTCTTCAGCTTTATAATATTATAGTATAGAAGTATAGATACAGGTTGATTTGTAGTTTGACGTATTCCTGCCACCGACCGCGCGGGCGAGCACGGTCTACTGTGATAGGCTTTTTATTCTGGGTGGGAAATCATCAAATTGAAAGACGTCTCCCGTTCTGGGTGGATTGGAAGGGCGTGTCAGACTTTTACTGACTAAAACCCACCCGTGTTCCTTCAGTTGCCCATATGCCAGGGCTACGGTATCTTGTTCGAACAAATCTCGCGACCCTGGCAGGCATCGGTCCTCAAAGAGATGTCAGCATAATTGAAGGGGTCCCCCCTTCAATTATGCTGACATCTCTTTGAGGCAGGATCTTTGTGATAGGCTAGAGTCACATGTTTTTATCACAGTTTGGGAGTAAAAACCGTGATTAAATGTGTGACTCATGCCTAACACAGAGGCCTCCTCGTCCCGCAGGACGTGATAGTTTGACTCATTTGCAATTACTATTGGGGAAATACCAAGATAGTCCGCAAAATTGATATTTTCTTATTTTTTTTGCAATTTGTAGGTCAGTGACAGATTGTATGTTGATAATCTTCATGGCCGCAAAACATATGGCTTTACCGAATTATAATCATCAATACAACCCTCAAAAGTTTATAATTATTTATCATTCCTAGTCAATTATTATTTATAGGCATTTTCGCGGGTACTTAGCGCGTCATCATTAAGTACCTCATAAAGCCTATAAAGCCTAGTCTGAGATTAATGGGATTCAAGAAAACTCCGTTTATAAGTATTTTTGAAAAATTCCCAGAATTTGTCGCAAAAATTACTTTTATCTAAACCCAAATTGAATGGCCTTCATCTTACAGGATAAGTTTTAACCAGTGTGCAAATTGCCATGCAATTTTTATTTTGATATATGTTTGTACAAAAAAATTAGTTATCGTTAACGAAAGATGTTTATTTTGAAACTGGTTTTTCACATTTTCAACCTTATGTCGAGGGACGAGAGTTGATTGTATATGTTATGGACCAAGTGTGAAATTGAGCATTATACATAATGCCCGGTCATTATGAAAAATGCCCAATATGAGAATGCAATTTGATAATAATTATTCAAATAATCAAATTGACCGGGCATTATACATAATGCCCATCACCTTTTGGGCAGAGTAATACAAATATATTTAATGGCATAGAATTAAAGCGGCAGTTCAATATTTGAGTTATGGTAGGCATGATTTCTGTCAAGGCTCCGGCGCTACGGGGCTCCGACGGTCCCACGCGAGCTTGTCGTCGCAGATGTGTTTTACGCTCACCACCGCAGCTTCGGCTCGCTGGCCGGCTTCGCCGCCCAGCCTCAGCCGCGGTGGCGAGCGTCAAAACCACCTGCTCCTTAGCTCGCGGGCCGCCTCGCCCCTCCGCGCCTACGCGGTTTTAAATTACACTCTAGGGGTAGGGCAGAAAAGACTACGTGCAGTCGGTTTTGCAGCGATTCGTTTCTGTCACTAAATGCAGCACAACATATTGAATTTATAAGACAATACTTGTAAAAATTAAACAGTTGTAAAAATTAATTCCCATATTTAATTACTATTTTTTTTGTTATTGTGATTTAACTTAAAATAAACTAAATATTAAACCATGTAAATAATTAGACTTATTATTTGGATTAATTATCAAGAACTTCTACATCAAGAATTCACTAATTTTTGCATTTAAAACTTAAGGAAAGTCATAATGGCGGTCTCTGATTGGTCAAAGCGTGCCACGCCATGCGTGCCTCCCTCCCTGCCCTCACACCGCGTCATATTTAGCTTTATTATCAAATTGCCCAATTATCAAGTAGCAATATAATAATGACCGTGCAATGTGATAAATAATGAAGTTAAAATAGTATTAATCACTTTGCCCGATAGAGCTAGACATTATTCATAATGCTCATACATTATGCATAATGCCCGCATTAATCACCTGGTCCATAACATATACAACATTAATTTTTGTTTATGCGAAATCCGAAACACGGGTCTAGTATTTTTATGTAAAGAATCTATGAAATAAATTTCAAAACTGTATCATTAATCATCACAAAGTTATAAACTTGATAAGTTACCTGGTTGTCCACGCAAAAACATATGCAGATCACCACAAACAGCTAGTGTACGTACCATCTCCGTGTAATGGACGTTTGAATACGAGAAAGACATGATAATTTTAAAATCGAAACAAAACACTAAGGCCCGCGGCTTGAAAGCGTAATTAAATATTTTTGGTAGAAAATATAACATGGTGTAAAAATTATTGGAATCGATTCAGTTATTGATTCTGAACAAACTATATTCAGGTTTCGCATATACTAAAAATAATCTTGTATACCGATCATAAGCCATTATGTCATGCCTTTACCAATAAACAAAACTCCACAAGTAAAACGATAGCACCAAGGAGGTTACGTCACTTAAAGTTCATTGCACAATTCACGACAGACATCCGTCACCTATCCGGTAACATGAACCCAGTAGCCGACGCATTATCGCGAGTCGAACAAATAGATTGCCCAACACCTGTGGAGTGACATTGAACTCACTCAGCTGTTGAACAACAATAACCTTAGTTGGAAAAGTATGCAATTATCAGGAACAAAACAACTATTTTGCGAAAATTCAAAACCGAACCCAAGACCATATGTGCCGAAGTCACTTCGAAAACAAGTATTCGACACTATGCACAACATAACGCATCCCGGTATAAGATCATCAAAGAAAATGATCACTGAGCATTATTTCTGGCCACGCATGAATACTGACGTTGGTATGTGGGCTAAAACATGTCAGGCATGCCAAAAAAGCAAGACACACAGGCACAACTCGTCTCCAATCGGAACTTTCCCACCAACAGCACGTTTAGATCACGTGCACAGACATTGTTGGTCCATTACCAGAATCCAGAGGCAACAGATACATTGTCTCAATGATCGACAGAGGAACGAGATGGATGGAAGCTGTACCAGTTGCAGAGATAACAGCAAAAGTCGTAGCGGACGTTCTCATGAACACCTGGATATCGAGATTCGGATGCCCAAACACCATAACTACGGATCAAGGACGACAGTTCGAGTCAGACTTATTCACCGCTCTGACTAAGTCACTTGGTATCAAGAAGACCAGAACTACAAGTTATCATCCGCAATCAAATGGTTTAGTTGAACGCTGGCATAGATCAATGAAAACTGCTCTAGTCGCGCGCGGTAATACTGCAAACTGGTCGAACGAATTACCCTTTGTCCTACTAGGATTAAGAGCAGCATTACGATTGAAAGAAAATGTCAGCCCTGCACAAATGTTATACGGAACGAACATACGTCTACCTGGAATGTTTATCGAGCCGAAAACGCAAGTTACATCACCAGAAACCTATGCACAGACTCTCCAAAAGACAATGGCAAAGCTAAGCCCGTTTAATAATAACCACTACACAACAACCCACAAACCATTTATTCACCCAAACATGAAAAATTGTGAATACGTATACGTCAGAACGGATGCTGTTAAGAAACCTCTGACCCCATCATATGAAGGTCCATACAAAGTCTTAGAGAAGCAAGATAAGCATTTCAGAATCCAAATGCCAAGGAAAACATCTGTAGTATCGGTGGACAGACTAAAACCAGCCTACATTTTAATAGAAGATAAGGTAAATGAACCTTTAGCACATTTAAAAAGTACCAATAGAGACGTGAACGAACACAAGAGTGCAGAGCCAGCGGAAAATAGCAAGACCGCGCCGAACACGACACGTTCAGGCCGCGTCATACGTCCGGTGGTACGATTTACAATACAGCTAGATCAGCAGAAGAAAAAGACGAAATAAAATAAGATAGTGTAATTTTTAATTATTAATTCTTTTTGTGTACTTTAATGATAATAACAACTGTACTGTTATGTAGGTGTACTTACGAAATCAAAATGTAATTATACATATTTATTTATTTTTTTAAAGGGGGGAAATAATGTGGCGCCCCGTCAGCTAATATGCATGTAGGAAAAATATTATATTAGCGGAATAAATAATTATACATTTCGGTCGTGTACTAGCGCTCGCCGAAACAGTCGTTTTATTTACACGACTCATCACCCCTTTATGCACACGTACACAGCAGCGTTGCCAATCTGTGGGGAATTCCCCAAACTGCGGGGATTTTCAGTTCGATTGGGTAATTTGTGGGGAGAGCGTTTATGTGGGGAAAATGTGGGGAATTTAGACATTTACACTAGAGCTGAACTTAGAAGTAATAGAAGTAGTATATAAAGTAAGTATAATTTATATATTATTTATATTTGATTTAAGTTAAACTCAACTTATCCACCCTTAGCAAATTTTATCGTTTATCGCGGAAGTCCCTGTTGTTTACTATAGCTTTGTACCGAATAGCGTTGCCAATCTATGGGGAATTCCCCAATCAAAAACTAAATGACGAATGGAGGGGTCACGCGATGCTAGATTACTCTGCTCTTGTTTTGCATGATGATGACAGTCCGGAAACATACTGGGCTAAGGTATTCCATCTTAAAAACAGTGCAGGTCATGAAATGTTTTAAATTTGAAATACGCAATAAGCCTATTGCTGGTTCTGCCTTTCTCAAACACATCTGTCGAAAGGAAATTTAGCGTTCGGAAGAATTTGAAAATAGAGAATCGTAATTGCCTGCACATTGACACTTTAGTAACGCTTATGTCCACTAGAGAAGATATTAAGAAGAAGGGAGGGAGTCTAATATTTGATCCTTCAAATGATATGTTAACAAAAAAAAAATGGCGCATTGAAGAGCCTAAGCCTTAATTTAAATAATTAAGAACTTAAGTATAAATAATAAATATATTTGATTTATATTATTTCTTTGCTGAAAACTTGTGGGGAAAATGTGGGGAATATCGGTTTTATTTTCCCCAAAATTGGGGATTTTCAGTTACATTTTTGGGTAATCCAGACCGTGGAAGTCGGCAACACTGGTACACAGTAAATACACTTACAGTAACTTGCGCGCGGCGAATGTGAACGACCGAGCGTAGCTACAAGTACCTACCAGTTCGATCAGTCAAAATTCTAAGAAGTTCGAGGTAATAGGAATATGAGGAATTGTCGATATCATATTACGAAATATGTAGGGTGTCCACAGTTTACTGATTTAAGATCGGATAAAAATAAAAATAAAGTATTGAAAAAATAGTTGAATAATAATTGTTATATTACTGATGCTGAAAAAAATCATGTATATCATCGGATACCCAGTCCTTTTTCTAAAACATTAAACATTTCTAGTTAAAGGAAGAAGGTTAACCATTTTCAAAAATCATCTCATAGGTGGGTTGCAGCTGAAAATCAGCGTCAGGTGGTGCATCCTGTGTTGCCATCGAACATTATGCTGAGTTGAGACCCTTTTGGCATTATTATCATTGTTTTCTGTAAAACTAACATAGAAGCCGCTCCGCGAGTTGGGACCTGAGGGGTAGTTGCGTAACTTACAATCAGTAGGAATCGCTTTCATTTTGACTGTTCATCAACATTCATTGCGATATTTGAGCGTTTTCACAAAAAAGTGTACCCCCCATTTTTCGGTTGTCGCTTGTGTTTAAAGTATTATCAAGTAATATGATATGATCTGAAGAATATTTTAATGATCGTAAAGCATTAAACACATTTTAAACTAGTAAATGCAGTGCCACAAATAAGAAAAAATTGAGAGCTCTTAAAATAATGACCAATTTTAATCAGCAAGAAGTCCATTTTTGACATGTCCCCCATTAGAATTTCTCGTTGTTAACAGCTATTCTGAAAAAAAATTGTATGCAGTACATTGACTTTTTGGTACAGTTTGAAAGTACTCTGACTCGTCTCTCGTCTCCGATACTTTATAATTTAAACTTAAGACAAGCAATCGAATTAATCAATTTCAAAAGAACATGTAAAAAGTGGTACCGACTGGACATGTCAGGTTTGTCACGGCTAAAACTGCTATTTAAATAATCAATAAGATTTTTAAAATTTCTGAATTGGAATCTTTAACATTACAGTCCACCGTTCGAAATAGAATGATACGAAACCGAGTAAACAATACGTTTTATTTTGTTGTGCCACTACCGTCAAGATTTCTTGTGTCTGATTTGAGACACCGTAACTGCTGTAGCCGGTAAGTTTACATCATTTCACGACATTTAAAAGATTAACAATTTCATAATGTAATCGTAATATATTTCATAACAAATGTTGTGTAAATATTTTCGCTAGAGTAAAATTCAGAATATAATAAGAAGAGAACGTCACGTCAGTTTTGCGACATTTAATCCCGTGACCTACCAGGCTGACCAGCAAAGTCTCAAAAAGACACCATAAAGCAAGGCATACATAAGGATTTACAGTCCCCTTTTTACTTTACTTTTTATATTATGTCTGTAGGTCTGTTTGAATAGTAGATGATTTTTATTAACAAGTATTGTTTATTTGCTAAGGTTCAGTAAGTATGAAGTTACTTAAATATATTTTTTAATAACAAAATACGTCCTTTTATGTCATACAGTGCTACTGTTATTCATCATCAGGAGATTCAAAAAAACAAAAAAAAAATCAGCACAACTTTTCTGAAGTTTTTTGTATTCTTTAAAATACTCAGTATTTTAAAAATCGTTAAATACATTTTAGGTTACACGATGCCACTCACTAGTGCAGAAGGTGAAGTGGAATTACGTCTAGGCGATATAGAAAAAAGTTGAAAAACAAAAGTCCTGATAAGCTTGAGGCACAAAGAATGAAAAAAAATACAAAGAATAAAACAAAAGAAGAAAAACATATCAGAAATGACACTGGAATCTGTGCACTGGAAGAAGGTGAGAACAGGAGAAAAGTTTGGCGAAAAGAAAATAGATTTCTCTCAAAAATGTATTCATGTAAGCCTAGCTTTACAAAAAACGGACTGTCTGTTTTGCGAATGTCCCGTGTTTTGCGACGAGGGAATTCTTTGTTTTTTTCATTAATTTACATGAAAGGGTACACATTATTTCATTTCAATATTTAAAATAGTAATATGTGTTTCAAAAGTAAGATGTAGTTTTCCGGTAAAACTACTTAACCATTACATAATATCGAAAAAGTAATGTTTACTAACATCAGTTGTGACAAATCCGAAATCGAAATTAGCATTTAATTCACATGTTATTTTTTTCACTATTTTCTAGTGGTATTAATAATAAAAAAAATATTATCTTCAAAATACAATTAAGTAAAATAATTTGTGTGTTTCTTTGTAAAGTTGTAAGATATTTAGCTTTTACGATAGTCGCAAAACTGTCATTTTTTCCACAGAGCCAGTTTAATTTTATGATTTCTCGTAAAATAGCTTACTTTTGAAGGAAATAAATATAATTTCATAAATAACAATACATCTTACTTATATTCTAATCAAAAAACCATCGAAAATATCACATTTAAAATCTGACAATAAATACCTACACTTTATTTTGAAAACGCTCATTTACGTTGTTGAGCAGACAACTTTATCGAACATAATTGATGCAAAGGATTAGGAATAATCTTCAAAATGATTCAGACTCGGATTGAAAGTGCGTTACGGAATTAGGGTGCTGGTCATAGCGACTGGGTGCCAGACCTGTGATGGAATGGAATGCTGGGAGGTTAAGAAGAAGTGGAATGGCCAATACTTAATTCTACAGACATTTTTATTAAATAAGTAATAAGTATTTCTGCCGTTTGCAAGTATGACCTTTGCCAGCATTATCGACTGTTTCATCGGCACCTCTAAATATATTTTTAACTTTCAATATCGATATACATACAGCTGATAAAACAGAGATATCTTCCCCTCTAATTTTTGTTGAGATAGGTGGTGTGTGGTGTCCTAGTTCATGTAGATTTTTAGATGATTTTCGAAAATGGTTAAAGTACATATTAAACTTTTCCCACTAAGTTTCAACCGTTTGACGTTTTAGAAAATTTGGTGACATCGAAAAGTTTGTTAACCTTTTGACCGCCAGAGTCATGTATAGATGACAAACCAAAACGTGCCCAGCACGCCACGGTCACGATACCGTGACAGACTTTTAAACGTAAATAAAACTCATAAAACAACATTGTTTTTTTATTTCCTTTGCTAATTATGTTCCTTGACTCATCCTAATTTATATTAGCTGAGCTTCTTTCTTTATATTTCATCCATATTAACATAAGATTGCAAAAACTAACACCAATTATAAAATTCGAATAACTTAGTGCCCTCAGCGCCACAGTCATCATATCATGACACGTAGTGATGTAGCTAGCAATCAATAAAACAAGAATATCGACTTCGACGGTAACCTACGTTATATTTCATTTCTTTCAATTTTCCTACAATAAATAAATAAAACATTTGATATTGAAGTTTAATGATTCGGGAATCATGAAAATTATTTAAATATTATTAAAATAACGAACTATCTGCTCATTAAATGTCTGTGTCAGTTGATTATCGATACCTAAATCATAATGAGTGTGATGCCCATCTCCACCACACTGTCATACTGTCTGTGCCTGGAGCGCCAGAGTCATCTAATCGTGACAATCCTATGACGTCACATG
This sequence comes from Aporophyla lueneburgensis, assembly GCA_932294355.1. NCBI lineage: Eukaryota > Metazoa > Arthropoda > Insecta > Lepidoptera > Noctuidae > Aporophyla > Aporophyla lueneburgensis. The sequence goes on from OW028744.1 coordinate 12,352,211, forward strand.
TGGTTGATTTGTTAATAGAGCTGTTCCTTAACTTGTATCAGTAGTTTGTTCTAATTAATTTATTATTCTGAACGACTTTTTTTGTGGGTGGGAAATCATCAAATGACTTCTTACGCTCTGGGTGGAGCGGAAGGGCGTGTCGAACGATACTATTGTGTTATAAGTAATTTGTTTCAAATAAAACTACAAAGAGAATAAAATTCATGTAAACCATTTCAAACAGCCATAAGCTCAGCTGGCGTGTCATAAAATAAACACAGATCCGACTGAGGTTTATTTGAACTAAGTTTCATTTGTTTCCAAGGATAACATTGTCCCTTTCTTCGTATTTACTATTATATTTGCACTTACAAATCTTGAGTATAAAAACTTCGTTTACTAAAACACAAGTTCATTTGATGGTTTAAATTTGCTTTCGCCTATTTTTGTCGTATTCTGATAATTACAAATCTACAGTAAATGGTATTTATTTCAGTTGAGATATCATCAGTACCTACGTGGCTGTGCATTAAGGCATTATTACTGGTTGTTTTTTCAGAGAAACTTAAATGTATATAAATAAAAATTAATGTTGCTAAAAAAAATGCGTGTACAATAGTAAAAACATTACTTTTCTTTTTCACATAAAAAAGTATATACATACGATGTTACGGGATGGGTCGGGGAGCAATAAATATGACGCGGACGAAGTTGCGGGCAGAAGCAAGTTGTATTAAATAAAAATGATGCTACTGTATATAAAAAGCGAAACCATTAAAATAAAATAACTCTTATTATTTCGATATTATTCATAAATATCGGATGCGCACCTCTAGTGCAGAGGCGGGCAAATTAAGAAAAGACGTGCCAGCTACGCCAGTGTCATCATGAGATGACAAGAAAGTACGTCGTGACTGAACATAGTGCTGTGATGGTATTGACTTAAACTGTTGTTTTGAATTGTGGATTTAACGTCGAAACTGTGACACATAGCGTATCATTTCTGTCATAAAAGACAAAGTGGGTTGAAATAAAACTCGTTTATTATATATTTCCGGTATAGTAACCTTTTTTAAAAACAAATTATATGTTAAAAAATAAATGGTTAGTGCTTTATCGATATAATTTCGAACTCACTACTATTTTGTAGGTATTAAAGCATGAATTTATAGCTCGGCGCTGAGGGCACGATTTTGCTTTTTTGTCGTGGCGCTCAAAAGGTAGTATTCGGTACCTACCCAATGTATTTCAATGAAGGACATTCAATTTGAGAGTTTAGAGAAAAGTTATTTATAGTAATGAATTCTGAGTTTTTTTTTTAAATATAGATAAAAAAGGGTTTGCTTGTTTCCTATGAATAATCGTTTCAGCTTTACGGGGTGCTCAATTGTTGCAAATGGATCACAGTATCACGTCTACAGGTATCTAATTATGCTTCATGTCTCATTCCAAACGACCACTCTTTATTATAATAGTTGGTTATATAGGTATATTAATTGCATTTTTCTTTTGACATTAACAGACCAGCTTCGGAAGAACAACAAAAGAATACACTCTTCCTTCTTACGTATTCTCCGCAAAAACATTTAATCTTAACCAATGCAGAAGACGATCCTCGTGAACTTTATTTAGCGCGCCGCCAATCGTTGACAATGAATATGCCTCGTCCATATCAGCATAAATCCATCGACCATATTCTTGGTTTACAACATGGAAAAGGAGTTTACCGCAAGATCTCTACTGACTACGTAAGGACCATCGATACTATCGAACAAAAGGAAGTAACTTCTTTAAGAAGTTTGGAATATGCGAAGCACCGACCTTCAATGTCTGTGAAGGAATACCAAAGACGAAATCGTGAATATAATCAAAACCTAGCAAGATTATCGAAGCTTTCCAGAGGTGAAATTAAAAAAAAGAAGGAAAAAGGTAAGTAGACATGAGGATTGTAGAAGAACGGTAGGTTGACTTTTATAGGTGTGAGGTGAGCACAACCGGCTAATACCTCCAGCCAAATTTTCTTATCTGTGCATCTGTCAATGTCAAAATATTGACATGATGGCTGCATTTGTAGCGGCAGCAACAGTATTCTAGAGGAACAAAAGCAGTGCAGAGAACACGGGAGTGCAGACCCTACTGGTAGGTATCAGCGAAGAGGTAGGCAGGTAGGAAGGAGACTGAATTCAATCTTGCAATTCATGTGACTTAGAATGTTAAAATTTTTGTTTTAAAGTCGAAAGCTATGCAGCCTAAAAAAAATGTGTGACAATTTGCAAATAGCGCTCTTTCGAGGGATACCCCACATGTCCTAGTAGCCGCACTTCGAATTTTAAGAGACCCGTTCAGTCCATGTTGCAAAAAAATAAATGTTTTTATTTCTTTCTTACTTGCAAAATAGTTAGGCAAACGTCATCTAAAATTGTTTCAAATTTGAAGTTGATAGCATTAGCAGTTCTTGAGATATCCAGTTGTCACAGACATACGGACAGACAAACTGAGTCGCCGGATAAAGGTTCCTTTTTACTATTTTGATACAGAACCCTAAAGAGGCGAAAACTATTATGTCAGAAGGAACGGATTTTTTTTTATCTTTGCAATGGTAGTATTTCTATTTATACATGGCATATTTATGGCATAAGGATATTTACATTGGCCGATGACCTTGAACATTTGACAACAAGAATTTATTAAATTATTTTCAGTTACAGTGTCTTGCAACCTGTGACCCGAAATTTGAGGAATTTAATTAATAAAATGTTATACAACCAAAACTGTGATTTCTATTTATCACTAACTTAAGCGGGAAAAGATCCAGTTCTTCCTTCCTTCATTCCTATACAGGAAAACTTTTTAACCAGAGCGCAAATGTTAACAAATTAAACTTAAATGAGTTATATTAAACATGCATTTTTTATTTTGATGTCTTCGAACAAAAAAAAAATGTTTTCGTCAATGAAAGATGTTTATTTTGAAACTGGTTGTATGGTAACACACCGGCTCGCGGCTCAGTGGAAAGAACATTCGTACCTAAGTATATCTAACAGCACTGTGCGCTCGCTCGATTCGCCGGTAGTATTTTTATCATGTTCGAAATTAAAAAAAATAAGTTTAGGCCGTGAATTGAAGAGTAATACCAATTTTTCCTTCATACTTTCATGGGCTTAGGGACCATAAAATGCAGAAATTTAAATTATGATCAATGCACCTGTTTCTTCTGCATTCAAGGGTATGTAAAAAAATGGAATAAACTAAGTAATTATGTTCAATATTCCTGCAACGCCATCTAGCGGCGAATAACGCAAAAATTCTGCGGCGTGAACATCGTGGGCAATCTGCCCGTGCGAGGCAGCACCGTCGCAACTAACTTCACACTTCTCCACGAAAGAAACGGTTAAGCTTCGTATCTCTCAACAATTGATTGTAAAAATTAAGAAAATATACGTTTATAATAATTGAAGCAATAAATCAATTCAATTCATTGAAGACGTCCTTGCCCTCATCACTTAGGGATATAGGGAACGGTCTAAACAAATTACAATGTTTAATCAAAAATACATAACCTATAAAAGTAATTGCTTACCCCTGCATCTGACTAATCAATATTTGAGAAAATGTGGTCGTTCTCTTTGTAGTCTGTATTTAGCAGCTTCCATACCGCGTGCTAGCTCACACCGAAGCGACGTGCCGTATCGTATTGGAAATTGGATCTCGCTCAAAGAAATCAAAAATGGCTTCTTCGACTTCGAAAGTCAGTCGAGGTCTGCCAGACCCTTGTGCATGATTCGGGGTCCTGCATTGCCCATGATCAAGCAGCCTTTGACTGGCTACTGAAATGGTCCTTCCATTAGGGACAACGGGGTTATTGATCCCATGGGCTCGCATACACCTCATCAAATGCCGTCTCCCGCTCAGGGTGGAGCGGAAGGGCGTGTCAGACTTTTACTGACTAAAAACCCGCCCGTGTTCCTTCAGTTGCCCATATGCCAGGGCCACGGTACCTCTTTCGAACTAATCTCGTGACTCTGGCAGATTGATAGTCTGACATCGTGACGTACGACACGTGTGCGGCGCGGCCCTTGCGGGGGGAAACGATTGGACACGACGACATGACGGCGCGTGCGAAGAGCAGACTATCGTGACCGGCCATAGCAGCGCGGCCCTACCGCCCGGGACGGGATTTCACCCCCACTGCAATACCACCGCGTGCGTCATCCGCCGCGCGCCACGTTTGATATTACTACAAATAGATTGTGTCCATATTTCGCTGATTTTAGACAGGAGAAAATAATGATAGTATGGAATAAATAAATATCTTAGGACAACCAACACACTGTTATCTGATCCCAAACTAAGCAGAGCCTGTACTATGGTAACCAGACAACTGATAAATATACTTATACATATATTTCTAAATACATACATATTATAGATAAATTACACCGAGACACAGAACAAATGATTGTGCTCATCACACAAACATTTGTCCTGAGTGGGAATCGAACCCACGACCTCAGTCTTAGCAGTCAGGGTCACTAATCACTAGATTAACAGGCCAGTCAAAATGAAATGATGATGAATGGTGTTCTATTACTGATACCGATAAAAAAAATTGCGCATTGATTAATTTTTTTCCTAAGTTTTAAAAATACAAATTTGAAATATTAGAAAATGCAAACTCATATAAATAAAAATGCAAATTTTAAATAAAAACAGTTTTAATAACACTGAAATAGCACATATAATTTCCCATCACAATTTAATACTACTAGATACAACATAGTTACATCATCACAATGCCAACTTATGTACATCATTACGTTTGTTCGGTGAGCTAATGCTTGTGCATAATCTACAAAGGATTAGAGTACACGATATCGATACAAAAATTATTTGGTTACAAATGCTCTTCTTGAGCGATCTGTCATGTCCCTTATATCTAACGCCCTCGAACCAAACAATTGACACTAGGAATCGATATTATTCGAATTCACTGATCCACGAACCGACTAGCACCCTGCTTCATTACTTAAGACTCTTCTACTGGCCGTGTCCGATAGCATTTACACCGTTGGGCTGTCCTGGCGGCGGTCGTGGCTCATTGTTATTGTTGTTGTTACCTTCGCCAGTGCTTTCGTTGTTATTGCGATTCTCTAGTTGCTGTTGCCACATTGATGCGTAGAAGCCGCCTTGTGCGAGAAGCGCTTCATGACTGAAAGTAATATAAGAACCACAATGACTAAAGACACGAGTTATACAAACAAACATAACGCCAGTATTCCCCGAAGGGTACCTCAAAGAGAGGAGGAGAGCAGTGGTGGCCCAGTGGTATCGGCTCCGACTTACGAGTTGTATATTGTGGGCTCCAACCCAGGCAGATGCCTTACTTTGTGTCAATAATGTCATCGTCACTGCTCTCAAAAAGGTGAAAGAAAACATCGTGAGGAAACCGGCACGTCCTTGAACCAAAAGTTCAAAGACATGTGACATCTACCAACCCGCATTGGGTCCGTATGGTAGATTAACGGCCCACTCTCTCTCACCGAGAGGAGGCCTGCGTCCCAGTAGTGGGAAAACTATATGCTGGTTTATATACTACCTCAAAAACACGAAAGAGAGAAAACAAAAAATATAACAAATAAAAACAAAAATAAATCTCCAAAGCGTTTTACTGACCTTCCTCTTTCGATGATTTCTCCTTCTTTCAATACGAGAATTTCATCGGCGTGTATGATAGTAGAGAGCCTGTGAGCTATTATAATTGTTGTCCTATTCGCACATACCCGCGCCAAAGCCGCCTGAAACATAAATAGATGATTAGTTTTTGTTTCTTGTTTTTCAATATTATATTTCTTTAATTATTGATTACCAAACAACGATTATGGCCGATATGAAAATAAAAAGATATTAACACAACAAGCCTATTCTTTAAAAAACAAGGGAAAAATAATAAAGTTCTCAAGTCGACAATGACCACGCATTACTGAGTAGTCCAATTTTGAAATATGAACTAGAGGCACAAGCATCTCTAGTACGTTATCTCACGACGCGACAGGCGCTTTACCACTTGTCTGATGATACTAAGATATTCGTTAATTACTGTACAGATATTGTTACCTGTATATTTCTTTCTGTGTTGGTGTCAAGTGCTGACGTAGCTTCGTCAAGCAGAACAATAGCCGGGTCCTTGAGGATGGTCCGTGCGATTGCTATCCTTTGCTTTTCACCCCCGCTGAGACGTAGACCTCTTTCTCCGACCTGGAAATTAATAATGGTATAGATCATTAGCGTCGTCAATAGGTGATCCTATGTTGCTTTTATAGATACTTTTTTTCCTGTTAAAACAAACAACTATTGTATGAACATCAGCTAGCCTGTCACTGACACAGCGCCGATGCAGATCAGCCTACTAAAAAGAGACAAATCTCGAGTCTATTCTCACATATCTTACGAGTGAGGCCAATACGGCCATACTTTGCACCGCTATGATTTCAACGCTATTAGTGTCACACGGGCAATGCGGTGTCGCAACGCAACGTCGCTTACTATGACGTCGCAGTGTCTCGGTGTTGGGTGTGTCAGTCATTTATACAATATCTTCATTTTGATACCACATCCAAGGAATCAACTGGCATATAAATATTTCTAGTTTTCTTTTCAATTTTTCATACAAAATAATTCGACGTCAAGATTATTTATTGCAAACACTTACGTGAAATATGACAACGTCGCATAATTTGAGTTATTGGTTTACGATCGAATAAGTATAAAAACTCGCACAAAGCACACGTTTTATAGTTCCTCTAATCGTCTCCATGAATGGCCTGGCTATACAAGGAATGTTTTATGATCTAATTTTTTACTAGCTTTTGCCAGCGGCTTCGCCCGCGTGGAGGTCGGAAAATATCCCGCGTGAACGTACTACCGGGATAAAAAATAGCCTATGTGTTTATCCAGGTAAATTTTTTTTAGCTCGAAAGCGCATTTTCATCCTACTTGCTTCAAATTTGTCGTTACTGCTCGGCTCCTATGTGTCTCAGCGTTGTTCTATAGCCTATAACCTGCCCAGCAGTATGGACTACAATCGTACCAAGTTTAGTTAAAATCCCTTCAGTAGTTTTTGACCCATGCGTGCACATACAGACAGCCAGACAAAAAATTTACTGATTGCATTTTTGGCATCAGTATCGATCACCATTCATCCTCCAATATTAATTTTGAATATATTTTTAATGTACAGAATTGACCTCTCTACAGTTATAGATTAGGCTGTACGGCTAGGCAAAACCCTCGCCCAAGTCCTTACGGAGACTCTTTTCCCGCTGATGGTACATTTTTTTTTTATATGGAAAAGGTAATGTAGCATTTCTTACCTGTGTATCATAAGCATCTGGGAATGTGAGGATCCTGTCGTGAATATCAGCATTCTTAGCCGCTGCTATAACATCTGCGGCAGGCGCTGTTAATCTGCCATACTGAATATTATACCTGAAAATAAAACAATAAGCAGGTGTTCTATGTTGTATTTTTGGTGTCAGTTTTTAGTCAAATAGAAGAGTTAGAGAGAATAGAAGAAATTAGAAGTGCATGTAAGAGAGAACTTATCTGCATGATTGTATACATGACTTTTTTTTTCTTTCAGTGTGCGTTGTGGGCAATGGCGAAGGGTTGAATGCAACACCAACCGAGTAAAGCATGTGGTACCCTAGTCTTTTTAAAATTTTGTTTTCTAAATCCATTTAGCTGCTGTTAGCCTTAGTTTGTTATACTTTGTTCACAAAAAAAAATTCTATTTTAAAATAATATATTTTACTAATGAAATAAGACTTATACTGCTTGCATTGGTAGTCAACAAACTGTTCGAACATTCGAAGAGCGCACCAATATGATTTCAACTGTATTTCAACTAGCATAAATTTGATTTTTGTTTTGTCAAACGTGCTGTGCTACGCCTCGCCAGACGTTATGAAATATGAGGTAGGCTTTCAGGGGTGAAGGAACTAAATAATAGTTTACCGACAAAACGCGCATTCAACTTTAGCAACGCAAATCGACGGAGTGGCGGTGAAGCGACAAATTCTATATCAGCTGAAATTCGAACTTATTTATTATGGCATACGACTGAAACTAGCATAACATAATAAAGCGTCGTCCAGCGTCCGAAATTTCAGCTGTATGCTATAGTTAATAAAATCGACTTTCAGTTGTCGTTTCACCGCGTAGTCAGACCATGTTCTTCTCGACTTACCTGACAGTATTATTGAATAGCACGGTATCCTGCGGCACAACGCCTATGTTTGCCCGCAGCGAGGCTTGCGTGACCGTCCGTACGTCCTGCCCGTCGACCAGCACCGCGCCTTCGTTCACGTCATAGAACCGGAATAGTAGCCGCATGATTGTAGACTTGCCCGCACCACTAGGACCCACCTATTTACAATATTGTTACGTTTTAATAACACGACAACTATTATAGGCCCATTTACACGATGTAGCTGATACCAGTGTTCTATGTGGAGCGAGCGACGAGTTGTACGTCGTGGGTTCGAACTCAGACAGGCGCTTAACTTTGTGTAAGAAAAAATTATCAGCACTGCTTTCGACAGTCGTTACGGGTCGTCAGAAGCCCGAAAGTCTGACAACCAGTCTTACCGAGACGTATTGTATTACCCAGTAACTGCGTTGTGGAGGTCAGATAGGCAGTCGCTCCATATAAAATACTGGTACTCAGTAGGGATGTTATGGATATGAAATTTCGGATACGGATTGGATACGGATGTAGGAATAATTATTATACCGGATACGGATACGGATATAAATTATTTCGGATTATCCGTTAGTTTCGGATAATTTCGGTTACGGATATTAAACTTTTAAGGAATTTCAACAGTAAAGTACAAATAGCTAATAAAATGGTTTTATTTATATGTCACCATTTGGTAGGAATTACAATCAGTCTGTGAGTAATTATTACAGCTATTTAAAATAAAAATGATTATAAATATATATTGAGTGTTATCTAATCTACCTAAAATAAAAATGTTATAACAAATCCGATATTATCCGAAACTTTTATTTCGGATTCGGTTACGGTTACGGATAAATTTTTATATCGGATATCCGATAGTTTCGGTTACGGTTACGGAGCTCCCTAACATCCCTGGTACTCAGCTGCATCCGGTTAGACTGGAAGCCAACCCCCACAAAGTTGGGAAAAGGCTAGGCAGATGATGATGACTGCTCTCAAAACGGTGAAGCAAAATATCGTGAGGAAACCGGCATGTCCTAGAATCGAAAATTCCAAGACATGTGACATCTACCAACTCGCACTGGGCCCGCGTGGTAGATTACGGCTCACTCCCTCACCGAGAGGAGGCCTGTGCCCAGCAGTGGGAACAATATAGGCTGATTATGACATGGAGAGACTGCCTATCTGACCTTCAACAACCTACTAGGTAACAAGATTGGATACGCCTTAGTAATACTGTCTGTCAGACTTTCGAGCTTCGAACTACCCGATTCGACCGTCAAAGATCTACAGAGACCAACAGTTTAACGTGCTTACCGAGACACCGAGGGGTCTCGATATGTAATAGATTGCTTTACCTTCAATCGACCCGTGCGGAATATTTTACAGCCACGAGCCACTACCGCCTTTCCGAACAGCCAATAGTATTAAAATTCGATACATTAACCCTTTCGCGAGCATAGGCAAAATATTTGCCGAGGGATGTTTTCCAGCCAAAAATCTTAAGTGTATTGACTTTATGATATTTGATACAGCTAGCGCCATCCCTTATTAATTATAGAGGGTAAGTAGGGAGGTACAATTCATCTTCAATATTTTAGGAATAGGTTATAGCAACGTTTAAGGCAGTCGAAACCAAAATTAATACTGCCCGCGAAAGGGTCAATATAATTCCAACTCACCAAGGCGACAGTACTGCCAGGCGGCACCTTAAAGCTGATGTTATTTAACACAAGCCGCTCAGGTCCGTATCCGAACGATACGTGTTTGAACTCGACCGCACCGCGCCGTACTAACAAGTCCGGAGCTCCGATAGCGTCGCGCACGTCGGAATCCACTCGCATCAGGTCGAACATGTTCTCCATGTCCACGAAGTTCTTTTGGATGGCTCTGCGAAGGGTTTTTGGGTTATTTTTTTGTGAATAGGTAATTAAAAATAGCAGTAGGAAAGGTTGAATCAGTTTTAGTTTTCATTTAGGTCTGCAGATATCATTTTACAAGGTGAAACATAATAAAAACATGTCCTGCAAGAAGTTTGAAATTTTATTTCATCAATGTTCAAACATCCATCGCTGTCTTAATAAACTTCAGCTATATCCAATGGGCCTGGTTAAAAAGACGTATGTCTTTTGATGACTGTACAAAAAAACAGTGTTAAGTCGATTCTGTCAGACCATATTTTCATAATTTACTAGCGGAATTAAAATAGCTTTAAAATGCAGAGAATAAATATAGGTTAAATTATTTTGGTAAACATAGACCTCAGGAATTATACCTTCCTCCAGGTTTCCTACGATAGCCGTGCCGCCACATAACGGCCGGAATATTGTGGCGGTTGTAAAAGATGGTGGCGTTAAATATCAATAATAAAATATCAAAAATACCGCCATGTGGCTGATGTGGCTAAGTTATAAAGATTAACCTAATCTCCATTATTGTGCGACTACTATGACCTCGCTTTTATATCGATCGTATCACTCAAGTAGGGCAGCGATTGTTTATCTTATTTCTATTCATCGTGCATTATTGTGATAAACAAGCAACATTATTATTGATGCAGTATGTGATAAGTAAAGGTGAATAAACTTGTATAGCTTGCGTGGAGACACACCCTATTTCATCATATTTTTGATGATTATCGTCAGATTATAAGAGTGAGGGAAAAGAGAGACGGGTTGTCATGTATGGGTCACAATGTTACGCCACAAAAGGGATGAATGAAAGGCAGCTGAAATGAGAATACTAAGAAGGATGTGTGGTGTTACACAGATGGATAAAATAAGAATTCATAAGAGGCACTGACACTGGTAACTGAAAAGTTGTGTAGAAATCGGTTAACATGGTATGTGAGAGGAATGAGGAAAGTTTTGAGTATGTATGTAGATGGCTATAAGAGTGGAGGACGACCAGAGGAAAGAAGGATGGGCTGTGTGAATGATGACATGGTTAGACAGGGGCTGACTGCCGAGATGACGACTAATAGAGAAGTTTGGAGGAAGAAGTCATATTGTGCCGACCTCAAATTAATCAGAACAAGGGCAGAAGAATGATGATGGTTTTAATCTATACTCTATACCTACATACCTACTTAATATTATAAAGCTGAAGAGTTTGTTTGTTTGATTGAACGCGCTAATCTCAGGAACTACTGGTCCGAATTGATAAATTATTTTTGTGTTGGGTAGCCTATTTATCGAGGAAGGCTATAGGCTATATAATATCACGCTACAACCAAGAGGAGCGGAGCAGTAATGAAAAATGTTGCAAAACGGGTAAAATAGCAAGGGTAGGCGATTCGACGCGACGGGAAGGGTCGGGGGAACGCGAAATTTTACGTTGCTCGTGCTACCGATCGCTAAGGTCATTTCTCGGTCGCGCACGAGTATGACGTCGAAATTCACGCACACAGCTGCTTGTTGCTGCGTGCGTAGACTGCGTAGTCGGGTGATTCTCTTTCATTTGCATTGAATTAAGGGTTTAATTCTGAAATACTGTTAAATTTCAACAACAAAAAAAAGCAGCGCTTATTAGTTATTGCCCGGTACTGTACTTTCAATTGATTATTTATGTCTTTTATGACAACCACCTGAAATTTGACGAGGGTGCAAAACAACAGCTTGTATAATTATATGTGAATCCGGTGTACCTAGGAAGGCCTCCCACAAGATGGAACGATGACCTTGTGTAGACCACTGGAATCCGCTGGATGCGGGAAGCACAAAACCGGTCGACGTGGCGGAGCTTAGGGGAGGTTTATGTCCAGCAGTGGACGTGAACGTTTCGGCTGAAATGATGATGAAGATGATGATGACGATGTACCTAGAATAAAATTACCATACCGAGAAGAAAATCCTAGAATAAGATAAGGAGGATACTACATACCTGTAGTAGGTTCCGAACCAGTTGAGCGGCACGTACAGCTGCACGATGTAGGACGCGAACAGCACGTAGTCACCGACCGTCAGCTCGTTGGTCCTCACCACCATCGACACGCAGAGCAAGGAACCGGCCAGTAGACCTGAGTAGAACAATATTAAGCATAGTCATTTCGTTCACGTAAAAGAAAAATAATACCGACCTAGGAGGAAATCCGATGTAGCTCTAACAGAATTTACAAATTGAGCGGTTTGATTTGATCATTTAAATATTTAAACACGAAATTATATTCTTAAATAATCACAGATTAGATGTGTTCATACCACTACAGTACTAACATGCTAGGGAAAACGATAAGTATTTGAGCTTATCTTTGGTACCGTTGGGTTTTAACCAAGGTTAGTTTATATTTTCCCTAAAATCAACCAAGAGGAGTCAAGGTAACCAAAAATCTTTATACTAATAATGAAGCTAAAGAGATTGTTTGAACGCGAATCTAAAATCACTAATCTCTAGACCTACTGTCGGATTTGAAATATCTTTATGCATTTAACAGTTTTTGAGGAAGGTTCTAGGTTATTTTACATCACGCTACCCTTAGGAGCCAAGCAAAATGAGAAATCCGAAAACAGAGTAAAAATGCGGACGGGCGATAGAATGCGAAATTTGTGTCGGGGCTGTAATTTCATGGTGACGAAATCGCGGGCAAAAGCTAGTATAACATAAATCAACGTATGTGTAAATATTTCTCTTAGGTATTTTCATAAAAAGTAGTGAGAAAATATGCACTTACCAGAGCAAATGATGATATTTTGCAAAGTATTCAGCATGTTCAGGGTTATCAGAGATTTGAACTCCTCCTTCTGAAAATAGTTAAAAGCTTTTTAACTGGAGGTAATTAATAAAACATCCGTCCGTGTGGTGCCAGACGTAAAGAATAGCACCACCCCGTTTCTTCGCGTCGGTATCGTAAGAGGCGACTGAGGGACTTACTAGAGAATGGGCAGCAGCGTTCTCCATGCATTTTACGACCAAACTGCGATCGCCAATCCGCCTGCCAAGCGTGGCGATTATGGCAAACCCCCCAAATTGGGGGAGGCCTATGTCCAGTAGTGGACGTGTTACGGCTGAAATAATAATAATTAATAAAACATACTTTAACATTACGGCTGTATCCCTAAGGCGGTAGGCAGTCCTGTGTAATAGGGGTGCGAGACTATTGCAGTTTACTATTCATTCACAAATCCTTCGGAATCCTGAGACTACCGGCCCTAAGAACTTTCTAATGTTTTAACTCATTGCAATTTGCTGGTCCTGGGATAAAACCCAAAATTTTATGATCAGCTATCACTCTCGTGACAACTTATCACATGTGAGATTGCTGAGCGTAGAACTACGAGGTATTTAGAAACGAGAAATTATAAGTCAAGCCACAGAGTTTTTTTTTGGCCACGTGATCAAACTTCTCCTTTTTTAACTAAGCAACGGGAAAATAAGATAGCTTCTAATAAACTAATTCGTCTTTTTTACATCACCAGCTAAATATTCCAAAGAAAGCGTCAAGTAAAGTTCAACAATTATTTTAACTTGTCCTACTGATTTATCTATTGCCACCTAATTTACTAACTCAGCCACGGATTTTACAACTCATCACCATTTCACGTTTTACAGCTTCAACATAAGCTCCACAAAAAAATATAGTTCAAGCTTCATTAAACAACATCATATATTACAACTTAGCATGTAAATTAAAACATCATATTCTTTTATCGTGAAAAAAGCCACTGTACGATTTGGCGCGAGTGCGCGAGACGACAGCGACCGGCCATTTGCACCAATCAGAGAGCGCCATTCGATTCACATACTGACGAGTAGTCACGTGTATTTGTTTATATTCGTTCGTGCGTTCGTGTTGCAATTGTTTCATCCGTAATTAAATAAAAGTTTTAGATGAGTTTTAATTGGGTTCCCTCTATCTGGCAGAAACTTGATGCTCCGAATTTTATTTGGCGTAACACACTTGGCATTTATTTAAACGAATATTTGTAAGGCATAAAATGTGTTTAGCATAATCATTGTTTGGCCGAATGTTTATATGTTCGACTTTACGCTGGCATACTTTTAAGATGGCAGAATTTTATTTCGTATAATTACCTTTGGCAGACTTAAAATTCCGCATAATTTCGTTTAGCATAACATTATTTAGAGCAATGATTATTTGGCATAATTTCACTTGGCATACTATGAAGATGGCAGAATTTCATTTAGAATAATTTTGTTAGGCATATTTTCATTTCTATTAAATGGCATTTTAACCTTAAATAAAATGGAATAGTGTCTCAAAAAGTCAGTTTATGTTGTGCTACAAAAATTATTGACAAAAACGAATCGCTGCAGAACCGACTCCACGTAGTCTTGTCTGCCCTACCCCTAGAGTGTAATTTAAGCCCGCGTAGGCTCGGAGTGGCGAGGCGGCCCGCGAGCTGAGGAGCAGGTGGTTTTGACGGTCGCCGCCACGGCTGAGGCTGGCCGGCCAAGCCGGCCAGCAAGTCGAAGCCGCGGTGGTGAGCGTAAAACCATCTGCGACGATGAGCTCGCGTGGGACCGCCGGAGCCCCGCAGCGCCGAAGCCGTGACAGAAAGCGTTCATGCTGCATGTTGCATGCTCGCCTGCATGCTGTAAGCTTGCTTGCATGCTGCATGCATGCTTGCTTGCTGCATGCTTGCTTGCATGATGCATGCTTGGTTGCTTGCATTCTGTATGCTTGGTTGCTTGCATGCTGTATGCTTGCTTGCATGCTGCATGCTTGTTTGCATGCTGCATGCTTCTTCCAACTAAAGCGCGAACTGCATTAATTATCCAATAATTGTTTATTTTTATTATCTATCTACTATATCTTTATTTTAATTACTATACGTAAAATGATGGTATTTCAAAGTACACGAATTGATTTAAAAAAAAGTCTTTTATTTTGTTTTCCTTCAATAGTTTCTGGGTATTTTAGTGGCCATAATTTACTATTTGATGACAATTTTAGGTAAATTTTGACGATTAATGAATGTAGGACGAGTTAAATTTTAAACTTACTGAGTTATAAAATTAGAAGCTAATTGAACTACTCTCTTGGTGTCATTTATTAATATTTTGGAAGTTTACTGCTTGAATGCATATTACAAATTTAGATGCTAAGAAATAACCACCATGCTAAGTTGTATTTAGAGTGTCTTATATAGAAGATAACTAGTGGGTAAGATAGTATTATTTAGACGCGCGTTGATTGTGGCTGACTTAGTAATTTAGAAGGCAATGTAGATTTTTAGAGGCGTATAATGTTATTAAAAAGAAGTCTGTTTAATTACCACCCGTTAGAAACTCATTAATATGACCATACATGGGTCGTTCTTCTTTTTTACCGACAGTGAAACAATTTTTTTCTGTTTTTTTGGTTTTTGAACTATCGTATACACGTTATCTATGCATGTATGGTAATATTATGGAGCTTTCATCAGCCAATAATTTCCTACTACTGACACTTCTCTCGGTAAGAGAACGTAAGATACAATAACAGTGGTTATGGGTCATAACTTATGTTACCACCACGCGGGCCCAGTGCGGGTTGGAAGATGTCACATGTCTTCGAATTTTTGGTTTTAGGACATGCCGGTTTCCTCACGATGTTTTCCATCACCGTTTTTTACACACTGTAAAGCGCCTGATATGACCATAGTAAGAAAAAAAATAAGAAACTGAAACCATTTCATTATTTTTCATCCAAAATACGCCCAATGCTGGACATAGGTCTTGATTTACCATAGTCTTAACTATCGAGCATAAAAAAAGATTATTGCGACCTACATAAGAAGTTATTTACATACAAATATTAACTCAAGCCTTTTCCCTTGGAGGCAGGCAGAAACTACAGAACGCTACCTGGTACAAGGGCGGATCCAGCTTTGGTGCCAGGGGGGGGTCACATAGTCGTGGTAAAGTCACAAGAAGTTATATATTTTTTTTTAAATCTAGACAAATAAATAAAATTGGAGTGTCTGTTTTTAATATTAAAATAACCACTTTTTACTAAGTGTATATGGATGTATACACGGTACATATACCAAAACAAAATTTTTTTAATTTTTGTCTGTCTGCCTGTTTGTTACGGCTAATCTCTGAAATGGCTGGACCAATTTTGAGGGGACTTTCACTGGCAAATAGTTGATGTAGCAAGGAGTAACTAAGGCTACCTACTTTTACTTTAGACAAAAAAATAATAGTTTATAAAACTATAAAAAAAGCGTGGGGTGCTTTTTAACGTATTTTTTATTGATCACCCCACGCTTTTTTTCCATTATTTTCTACTTTTTAGTTTGGTTTTCTATGGAAGCGTATATTTTAGTTTTTTTTAACTATTATTGATTTTGTATTTTTTAGGGTGTTTCGAATTTTGAGACGTATGTCTGCGTAGTTTGTGACGTATGTCAGCGTAGTTTTAGAAGACAGTTTTTTGCTGTCTTGGTAACCCTAGCAAGGATAATGGCACAAATTTATGAAATTATTGCATTGTCATCGGTCTTTGACGCACTTGTGTGACTTTCTATACAAATAATACTACGATCCGTTACCGACCTGTCATACGGAATGCCGATTAGTGGACGCGCTCTGCGCGCCTTTCTTCTGGTCCTATAGCCTTCCTGTATGTTGTATTCTGTCTTAATAAATGTGGTTTCAGGATGTCAACCAGAAAATTGAATTTAGCTTAAGAAATACGAAAATATTGGAAAAACTTGATGTCATCATTTAACAGATCAGGAAATAGTGCGTGGTATACTCCATCTTGATCTCTTCTTGAATATGTCGTGTATCTAGATATTATGTCTTTTTTTTAGATGTTCTTGTATTTTCTTCCTCTTCTGCTAATAAACAAGCAATAACGATAAATTATTCTTCTTCGCTTTCCTCCATTCTTACAAACACACGTATGATCACTAAGAAAATCCAAATGAAACTGGCATCGGCAATTCGATTGCTAGTACTTGCGTCAGCAACCCGATCGATGCCGATACAGTGGACGCAGTATGAAAAAATAATTTTGATGCGATGCGTCCGATGCGTCCGATACCGACCTGTGGACGCTTAGCTTTAAAGAGAATTTATCTATTTCGCGTATTTAGCTTGCACAGTGGCGCCCCTATTTATTTCTATTATTTTTTGCCAGACTATAAGTACTCACCTACTGTACCTACTTAAAAATACCTATATTTAAATCACAAAATCAAGTTTTCTTTTACGTCTTCTCCTGAAACGCGTTATCACTTCATCTACTTCAATGGTTACGTTTTTATGGACGTGGAGAAGTGCCAGTCCGGTTAGACGTTCTTCAACCATTAAAGCTCTTAGCCACGATTTGATTCTTTGTAACGCTGAGAAAGATCTTTCCGCTGTCGCTACACAAACAGGTAGTGTAGCCATAATACATTTAAAAAATCTTATATTCGGATACATCTCACTGTCGCAATTTACAATAACGTCAGAAATCGACTGCGGTCTGTCCTGACTTCTCTGCCATCCACAGCCGATCAAGGAACTTATATTTAAGTTCCTTGCAGCCGATGTTCATTTGAAACGACAGCAGACACTGGAGTATTTCCAGTGTTACCAACCCTAAAAATATTTACCCCTAAACATAAGTCAGTGTCACACGAAATGTGACATCAGATGAAAGAAGGCGGTGGCGCGGTAAAATTCAAATTTTCGATGCGTTCGTTCCCAAATAATGTGTTTGCCATCATACAAAATATTAATTTTTATAATAAACTAGCTTCTGCTCGCGACTTCGTCTGCGTAAATGTCGGTTATCGCGGACGCAGACATGGTCACGCAGTAAAAAGTAGCCTATGTCCTTTCTCAGGCTCTAAACTATCTGTGTACCAAATTTAATTTAAATCGGTTCAGTAGTTTTAGCAGGAAAGCAAGACAGACAGATAGTTACTTTTGCATTTATAATATAAGGTATGCCTATGAAATTGCCGTTCTTCAGTACTGGTCATTTCAAATCAAAATAATTTTTGTTTGTCTAAGAATTCTAATTTCAAATTAATTTTATTTTAAAAACATGGAATTCTTTTTCCAAAAGTAGTTATTTTTTTAGTGATAAGTGTTACATTTTCATCGCATTTAAATCTTTTTCGTCATCACGGATACGTTAAAAATTCGAGTAATTATGGAATATGAGTACCGTCGTGGCAGCAACGCGGCACAAGCGGCACGCAACATCAACGACGTTTACGGAGCTAACACTACAAACCAACGCGCCACCTGTTATTGGTTTGCTCGCTTCCGTTCTGGAAATTTCGACCTGAAAAATGAACCTTGCGGTCGTCCGAAGACTTTGGTCGACAATGACGAATTAAAGGCGATTGTGGAAGCTGATGATACACAATCTACGGCTGAATTAGCAGCAGCTTTCGACGTTAGCGTCAAAACAATATTGGTTCATTTGCGTCAAATTGGCAAGGTAAAAAAGCTTGACAAATGGGTGCCCCACGAACTCAATGATCGCCAGCACGAAGTACGCGTCGAGACGTGCCTTGCACTGCTCAACAGACACACAAATGAAGGAATTTTGAACTGCATTGTTACCTGCGATGAAAAATGGATTCTGTTTGATAACCGCAAGCGCTCAGCAAGTTGGTTGGATCCTGGTTCAGCACCTAAACAATGCCCTAAACGAAAACTTAACCCTAGAAAAGTGATGGTCACTGTTTGGTGGTCTAGCGCCGGTGTGATTCATCACAGCTTCTTACCAAACGGGGTGAGCATTACTGCAGATGTGTACTGTGAAGAACTGAACTCAATGATGGAGAAGCTGGCACATCTCCAACCAACACTGGTCAATCGCTCTTGTCCGCTGCTCCTGCACGACAACGCACGACCTCATACTGCACAGCAGATGGTCTCCAAGTTGCAAGAACTGGGATTGGAAGCTCTCCGTCATCCGCCCTACTCACCAGACCTTGCGCCTACAGACTACTACTTTTTCCAGAATTTGGATAACTTCTTGGCGGGAAAAAAATTCAATACCCGAGAGACAGTACAAAATACCTTTGAAGAATTTGTTGTCCAGCTGATTTTTTTAAGAAGGGCATCAATAAACTGCCACTGCGTTGGCAAAGATGCATTGATTGCATGGGTGATTATTTCGATTAATACAAATAAAAAATATATGAAAAAAAATCGTTTCATTTTTTTCATACAAAACGGCATTTTCATAGGTGACAAGACCTATGAAATAGTGTGGATGGATTGATTAAATATTGAAGGTATTTACATAAAATCTATATTGTGACGAAAAATATATCCTTACTTAAAACCATTACCTATGTTTAACAATTTTAAATAGTGGTCCCAGCCCAGGGGGGGGTCATGACCCCCATGACCCACCCCCTGGATCCGCCCTTGACCTGGTACGAACCTTACATGCTCCATTTTCCTCATTTACGTTCATACATTTGCACCCTGAATAACCGATTTCCCACCCGTACGCAAAATACGCGCTCAGACGTGGAGTTGCGGACACCAGCCCGTTCTACCTACCTACATCTGCACCCTAATTGCGAAGCGCACTATCTGTCAGAATCTGAATCGGATTGAAGATTATTTCTAAACCATTGCGTCATTTGTTCGAATAAATTGTCGGCTCAGCAACGTAAATAACGCAATGAAAGTTGTTTAACTATCAAAATGGAACCAATTCCTACTAATAGCAAGTTACGCAACCCCTCTGGTCATACACGCACGCCAGTTGTGAATACCACGCACACGCCTGGAAACTATTTCTTACCTGATATTTAACTATAGCCTCTCTGTAAGACACGACCTCGTACGTCTCAGCGCCGTAGTACTTGACTGTCTCATAGTTGAGCAGAGAGTCCACGGAGCGTGCCTTCTGTTCGTTGTCAGCTAGGTTCATCCGCCTCTGGAACTTGGTCCGCCATTCTGTTACGGCTATCGTCGCAACTGAAATGTTTATATGATGAATGTATAAGGAATCTTGGAGATTATAATAAATAAGGTCAGAGAAATAAGTATATTGACGATCAACTTAAACCTTGATATTATCGTATATTCAAATGACACCGCCATTCTTTAAAAGTTGTAATCATAATGTTTTCAGTGGTGGAACACAGGCCTTCTTTATTCGAGAAGGAGTGTGCTATATATATTCTACCACGCGGGCCCAGAGACGGTTGGTGGAAATAAGGTCTTCGAATTTTAGAATCTAGGATATACCGGTTTCCTCACGATGTTTTGCTTTACCATTTTTAGAACGGAAAATTATTTTCATAAAGTAAAGCGCTGCTTGGGATCGATCCCACGACCTACAACTGGCAAGTCAGGGCCGTTACCTACTACTGAACCATCGTTACTCGAAGAATTGCCTACAACATGGCAAACTGACGAAGGGTAACAATAAATTCCCTGACTAAAATCAAGTTTCGGATTTCCTGAACGTCCATACTGTGTGTCAGTATCATAATCACTATATCTTCTTAACACCCAGGTCTCTAGTCTCAGGTTCTGTACGTAATTTATTCAAACTAGGCTGAAATTCAGCACTTTTGAACGTCGAAATTAAATAGGAGAAGCCCCGAAAACGCGCGCCCTTTACCACTTCATAGTGCTTTAGCTGGGAAGAAGAAGTGGCGCAACTAACTCCGCAGCAGCACAGCTATCTGTTCAGTTAGAAGAACTTGATTCTATACAATAGTAACTTACTAACATTACAATATGACGGCACTAAATCATTTTTATGCCAATTCTGATAGTTTTTATCAGTTTTCATTAATATGTTTGTGCCCAGACCTTGTGTCAATTAAAATAATATAGCGGAAAAATCATAATGATCAAAAATAATAACATTAAATTAGGCCAAACATTGCTATCGGACACGCGATGAATTGCTATAGATTGTAGCTAAAAATCAATACAACGACGCTTGGAAACGGTGAAAAATCGTTTCAAATACCAACATTTTACAGACAATTACTTGCACGCGACCGGTAAAACCGATAAACGATGACATAGGCAGATAAACCGACATTGAAACTACTTACTGCTTATTCACATTATAGATACCAAAAAAGGCATGTACATGGACCAAGTACATTATACGAACGTGTTTGGCGATAAAGAAATCACGATTTTAACAACTTAATAGTAACTTATTGTTAGATAACACGCAGTTATTTATACACGGGTATATATCAAGCTATGCATTTCCAGTATAAACTGATCTGAGATTATATGGTATTTCCGTATAATGAGGTCAGTCAAACTGGAAATGTATAGCTTGATATGTAGCCGTTTGTACCTCTCCCACAGCCGACAGTACAGCGAACAAGAAGAAGCTAAGAACGATGTTTTCGCTAAGTGAAGTCAAAAAAGATTTTACATATGTCCCGGGCCGGGTCAGTGAAAGATACAACAGAGACAACGCGCAAACTGTAACTCGCTAACTCGTTTGTATTTACTAGTTCTACTCGCTTCTCGCCCGCGGTGGTACAGCTGCCCAATCCTTAAAATCGTCCTGGCGACCGCTTCTGCGATAACTCATTAAAAATAACTACGACAAAGACGATAACAAGAGGAAAAAAGGCAAATGCAAACGGAAATTATTCTTTAAAACGCATGGTCGTCCATTTCATTGGCATGATTATTTTGCCAGATGACGATGCAAGTAGCAGTAAAAGAATTATCCCCTGGGTCGTAGATAGAGAATGGATTAGATTACTTACCAGCTTATTATCAGTTAGCGATAGTCTTTCAGATGCACTTATAAACAGGTGCTATCTAAAGTAGTCGGGTAATACTTTTTAAAGGAATCGTACAATACAGCCGTCTTTAATAAAGGGCTGTTTTCATCACCACTACTCTAAAAACCGTGAAGGAAAACATCGTGAGGAAACCGGTATATCCTAGAAACAAAAAATCGAAGACACGTGACATCTACCAACCCGTACTGGCCCACTTGGTAGATTACAGCCAGCTCCCTCCAAGGAGGCCTGTCTCAGCAGTGGGAACAATAATATAGCCTGATTATGATTAATAAAAGGAGGAGGTTTTCGATTCTCAAAAGACCGTCATTTATAAACCGATTTAAAAATTCTTTCCGTCAAGTTCCGATGAGTGGTTTTTGAGTTAGCTACAACAATACGTATGTTTTCCAATTACGTGTATATTGAATATGTTATAATAAATTCCTGAAACTGTTATTTACTACTACTACCGCAGCTAAAGAGCGAAAAAAAAAACTTTATTACAAAAGAATCAACCGACTTCCAAAAAAAAACTACAAAGAGAAAAATAACTGTTATTTCTGAAATCGGTGACAAAATACGTAAATACAAAATCAAAGACAAGTTTTTGAAAGTCGGTTTTTATGTGATAAAGTTTTTATTGGGCTCCAGTTGTAGGCTAACAACTGGGGCCAGACAAAAAAAAGTACATACTTACAAGTGCAACTAAATAAAAGCTTATAAAATTACTCACGTATATAAAGCACCATAGTTGAAAACACGATGAGTCCGAACCATACGTTGAACTGAGATACAAAATATATGACAGCCACAATGATATCTATGAGCGTCGGTGTGATTGAGAACAGTATGTACGACAGCAGATTGTCTATGGAGTCCGTTCCTCGGTCCATTACTCTCAGGACCTCTCCCGTCTTCCGCGACAAATGCCACCGCAGCGGCAGGTCGTGAAGGTGTCTGAATAGTTCTAACTGAAACAGACAAGTTATTGAAACAATCGTTGACAGAATCTATTGAGGCCTATTTAGGTATAGGCTATATACACCCTTCTTATGTTTCGCTAGCCGCGAAAGTAGTTGGTTCACCTGGTGTTTTTCGCTACCAAAGGCGACAGGGAATATCGTTCATATCTGAATAGGCCTTCGGTGAAATGTCACGTTAGCTCTAAAATCTAAATGGACGCTTGAAAGGCAAAATTGACTAAGCGACATTGTGGCCCTATGTCGCTTAGTCAATTTCGCCTTTCAAGCGTCGAAATATTAATACAAGCAAAATCTTTGTACCCCTTTTTACGAAAATTACGCGGACGGAGGAGTACGAATTTTGGCATAGTTAAAGTTTATATGTAGTAGGAGTGCATGAAGCTAGTCTTTTGCTTAATGCATTAGAAATCAATTAAGTTTTAAATGAATTATCGTCATCCACTGGGCGATCACTGGTGAGAATATCGACGCTTGAAAGCCAAAATTGACTAAGCGACATTGTAGCCCATGTCGCTTAGTCAATTTTGCCTTTCAAGTGTTGATATGAAATAATATAAAGGAGGGAAAAGAATCAGTATAAAAAAATTCGTCCACATCGCTGTCGAAAGGAAAAGTGCCCAAAAGTCTGGCAGCAAGGCCACATTGTATGGCAATGCTGATCCTCAAAATATTAGTTGCTGTTACGTTATAAATGTCCATACTTGTCTAATGAAACAATACAAAACAACCATGCCATTAGGTAATACACAAGAGATAAATAAATCACCTTAGTTAGCATAACATTTCAGACATTTATTGAAGGTTTCAAGAAACCATATGTGAAGTGTCTAACTCATTGCATGTATTAGTCACGATCACGGAGTGAAACACAATACCCCTATGACAATTAGTTGTGAAACATCTGATTCATACAACAATCATAATTAAATTATGTTAATAGGTCATACAATATTTATCTAATATCCGTGTATTTGTGCTGGGAAGTTTGTTGCGCTACTGCTTTCCAGCTAAAGCATAAGAACTAGGCAATTGTGAAGGGTAGCGTTTTGGGGGACTGCCTTATGCATTTTTGACGTTCGAAAAGTTCTGTTTTATCCCGCTGGAGTCTTCAAAACTTCCCTTTTGCAGACACGTCTGTTCTCCGCTAATCCGGGACATTTTGTATTCAATATCCCGATGTCTGTTAAGCACTTTAATAATGTGTTGATATATTTGGGAATAATACTATCTCCTAAAACACAGGAGACAGATCTTTTTGCAAATAAAAGAAGTCCCTTCGGTAGGAGTCAAGCTCATATACAAACAAATATGTAGCTAACAATATTTTTTATCCTAGTAGATAAATACCTGTAATTCCCTAGTAGTATACTGTTGCACTTTGATCCACAAGAATGACCGCATATTGTTGAGGAGTCCCATCCCACCAGTGCCTCCCCCCTGCAGGAACTTGAAGAACACGTAGATCACAACCAGGTCCCATCGGAAGTAGAATGGGGGGATGGAAATACTATCGACTGGAAGGAAAGTAGTTTAATATAGTACTATATTTTCTATAGAGAAAATTCTTTTATTTATTCGATAATGAGCCTGCTCTTGTCCTCGAACTTCCCTCATGCAAAACGATGGATGAGTCTTACGATAGGACTTAACTTGCCCAAAATATGCTTGCCGATTCTGGCAATGAATCAACCTTGCAGTGAAGGGCAGGCGCTTTGGGGGACTGTCTTATGTAATTTTGACGTTCAAAAAGTGCTGACTTTCAACCTAGTTTGAATGACTTTTGATTTTGTATTGTGTCAGTAAGTATAATATAAAAGTGTCTTCGAAGACACGAACGCCGATCAAACGGCTACGATCGACCTTGTTATGTTCTACAAAATATCAGTAGTGTTACGAGCTGGGGTTCGGGATAAATTAATTTAAACCAATTTACCAAAACACACAACACAGTTTAATTAAATAAACACAAATATCGCAACTACAAGAAACGTCACTTGGAATCACTTGTTTAGCTTGTACTGTATCACTCGAATCGTATTCGCTCGCTTCCGAAATCGAACTGCTTGTCGGCCCGACAATCCGCTATTTATATCCCGAGCACAACATTCTCGAACATTCGACACCGCCACAGCGTAGAAGCTTCTAGTAACTTCCATTGAACTGTTTAATCCCACTATTCAACAATAGATAGCAGTAGCGTCTACGTACAATTTCGTGTAGTACTTGCTACTCAATAACAGATGGCGTTAGCGTGTCATTTCCAGTAGTTTCTAACACTGCCCCGTCCTTAGATGGAATTAGCGTGATGTTTCTAGACTTTACGATCTACGTAACACTGCCCCCTCCTTAGACATGCTCGTCCCGAGCATCATTATTCCCGTAGTATCGTGCCAATCGATCTACATGGACAATTTTAGGTGCAGTTCGCATACCCTTTTGTATTCGGTAAGTGACGTCGTTGATCTTGGTCACAATTCGGTACGGCCCGTCCCATTTTGCCTGCAGTTTAGGGGACTTTCCTTTGCTGCGCACTGGGTTATGCAACCACATTAGCGAACCTTCGTCGAAGCCAGTATTGTTCATCTTCCGATCATAACGAGTTTTCATTCTCTCGGACATCTGTTGGCCTGATTCTCTGACATGGTCATATACGTCATTCATCTTGTTGCGCAGATCATTTGCATAATCTGTTATACTCCGTGGTGAATCAGGGGGAATGCCGGTTATTAGATCAGCTGGTAACCTTAACTCCCTTCCAAAGTTCGCGAAGGCTGGCGTCACAGTTGTACTCTCGTGAACTGCACTTCGGTATGACAGAAGAAACGGTTGTATGTGCTTGTCCCAATCCTTTTGTCTGCTTGCTACAACTTTTGCCAGATATCTTTCCAACGTCTGATTAAATCTCTCCACCATTCCGTCAGATTGTGGGTGGTATGAAGTGGTTCTGGTTTTGTGAGTACCCATAACCCGACATGTTTCCTGAAACACTTGAGACTCGAAATTCCTTCCTTGATCGCTGTGGATTTCCAAGGGTACCCCAAACCGACAGAAGACTTCGTGGACTAATTTATCAGCGACTGTTGAAGCTTCTTGATTAGGGATGGCGAAGACTTCCGGCCACTTGGTGAAGTAATCCATGACAACCATGAAATATTTATTTCCACTTTCACTTTCAGGGAACGGCCCAGCGACATCTAGTGCTATCCGTTCCCAGGGGGCTCCCACGTTGTACACTTTCAATGCACCCCTGCTGCGTGTGTGTGGTCCTTTTACCGCTGCACAACTGGTACATCTGCGACACCAGTCCTCCACATCCTCTCGACAATGGATCCAGTAAAATCTTTCTCAGATCTTTAACAGAGTCCTTCTTACTCCCATATGACCTCCTGAAGAACCATTGTGGTAGAGCTGTAGAACTTCTGGTACCTTCGTTTTTGGGACTACCATTTGCAGGTGGCAGCTATTCCCTCGAGCATTTTCCCATTTTCGGCACAAGACACCATCCTGGATCACCAAGCTCTCCCATTGTGCCCAATAACTTTTGGTGGTGGTACTCATCGCTGCAATATCACACCATTTCGGTTTGGGAGCATTAGCTTTAATCCACTCGAGAATTGGCCGGATATCTGTGTCACTTTGCTGAGCATGCTGTAGGGTTTCCTTCCATTCGTCACTAAGGTCCGTTCTTAGCATCCTGACAGGTACTGTTTCCTTAGCTTCTTGCCTGACACAATGCTTGCAGTCTTCAGGACAAGGTCTTCTTGATAAAGCGTCCGCGTTACCGTGAGACTTCCCACTACGATGTTCAATTGTGAAGTCATACTCTTGTAGCAATTCAATCCATCTCGCCACTTGTCCTTCTGGATTCTTAAATTGCAACAACCACTTTAATGCAGCATGGTCAGTCCGCAGGTGGAATTTACGTCCAAGCAAGTATTTGCTGAAATGCTGCAATGTCTTTACGACGACAAGAAGTTCGCGTCTCGTGACACAATAATTTCTTTCTGGCTTTGATAAAGATTTGCTGAAGTAAGCTATCACAACTTCATAATCTCCTTTCCGTTGAGATAACACACCGCCAACCCCAGTGTTACTTGCATCCGTGTCGACTATAAATTCATTTTCTGTGTCAGGGTAGCCCAAAATTGGGGTATTACACAAACGTTCCTTTAAATCTCGAAATGCGATGTCACAGTTCTCATCCCAACAGAACGGTCTCTTCTCCTCCGTAAGCTTGTGAAGAGGTTTGGCAATGTCAGCAAAATTCTTGACAAACCGTCGATAGTACGAGCACAAACCCAAAAATGCTCTGACCTGCGTCTTGTCTTTCGGGACTGGCCATTCCTTGACGGCGACAATTTTCTCAGGATCTGTTTGCACTCCTTCTTTCGAAACCACGTGCCCCAAAAAGCTTACTTGCTGTCTGAAGAATGAGCACTTCTTTGGACTTAGCTTAAGATTGGCTCCTCGGATTTTTGATAGAACACGTTCCAGATTTTGAAGGTGGTCTTCGAATGTGCGGCCCACGATGATGATGTCATCTAAATAGACAAGGCAGGCGTCTCCAATTAGTCCAGTGAGAACTAGCTCCATTAGCCTTTCAAAAGTTGCAGGAGCATTGCACAATCCGAATGGCATAACGTTAAACTGCCATAGTCCCTTTCCCGTAGAAAATGCAGTTTTCTCCTTGTCTTCAGGGTCTATTTCCACTTGCCAGTAGCCACTTTTTAGGTCTAACGTGGTAAACCACTTCATTCCTGACAGCGTGTCCAGCGTGTCGTCGATCCGGGGTAGTGGATAGCTGTCTTTCTTAGTAACGTCATTCAATCGACGATAGTCTACACAAAACCGCATGCTGCCATCTTTCTTTTTTACCAGGACCACAGGAGAACACCATGGACTAGACGAAGGCTCTATAACTCCATCCTTTACCATTCCTTTAATCATGGTATCTACCTCCTTTTCTCTTGCCACTGGTAGTCTTCTTGGTCGCTGTCGTATCGGTAACTCATTTCCGGTATTAATTCTGTGTTGAACCAATCCAGTCTTCCCTATGTCAGCATCATTTGTAGAGAATATGTCTGCATATTGAAGTAGCATCTTCCTAGCCTTCTCTCTTTC
This sequence comes from Aporophyla lueneburgensis, assembly GCA_932294355.1. NCBI lineage: Eukaryota > Metazoa > Arthropoda > Insecta > Lepidoptera > Noctuidae > Aporophyla > Aporophyla lueneburgensis. The sequence goes on from OW028744.1 coordinate 12,380,224, forward strand.
TTCTTCCGATAGATCTTTACGACAGTCTTCCAAAAGATTTAACACGTTAAATCTTGCACTTTGGGCGTTATTTTGAGGAGGCCCATGTTGGCATTCACGCATCCAAGCTACTTCCTCACAGGAACCCATCAATGTACCCTTCTTGATTACTTGCTCCTTTTCACTTGGGTTCAGTATGCGTACGGCTGCAACGTCGATTGCCTTTACCAAGGTCCGCGCAATCTTCCATGGAAGGTTATCATCCAATCCTTCAATGAGAATACATCGGTTCTTCTGCCCAGAATTATGTGGGAGACTTACTGGAACTATTGTTTCCGATCGGGGAGGAAGAACAATCTTCTTCAAGCAGTACACTTTCCCTGATGGTGCACCTTCCATGAAGACTTCTTCTGATCCACATTTTAGGACTCCTTGATTAACGTCGATCTCGCAACAGTGCTGTCGCATGAAGTCCAAACCTAGGATGCAGTCATCTACTATGTCAGCCATGATGACCTTATGCCGGTAGATTGTGTTACCCAGTTTTAACTCCACCTCCTTCTCACCACGGACGGTTATGTGCTGACCGGTGGCTGTTACTAATTTTACGCCGTCATGCTTACCAAAGAAGTCCCCAAGAAAACGATTCGCTAGTTGGGAACTGACAACCGTGCGAGAAGCTCCAGTATCCAATGTCAGCTTACATGGTCTTCCGTTCACTTCACCTTTTATGACTAGGGTGTTCCCATCATGGGCTTGTGAGACCGAAATTCTTGTGGCTATTTTAACACCAGCCAGCACCCGCCCCGCAGTCCTGGCGTTTATTAGTTTCCCTGCTGCTGGGCGGTGATATCAGCCGCCCTTCTTTCCTGGGTCTGGTCTTCGTTAGCTGTGCTTCGCTTCGGGCAACTTGAGCGAAGGTGGCCTTTTTCTCCGCAAGTGTAGCATCTAGGGCTGTACCTAACACGATCACGAACAGGTGACGCCGCAACCTCCCTGATGCGATGGGCTCGATGATCATGCCTCACTGCCTCCACCTCCAACGCATGGGCAAAGGCGTCCTTGAGGGTCTCATGGTGCCCAAGTCTCACAGCAGCCCTTACTTCCAGGTCCCGTATGCCATCTATGAAGGTTTGAATTAGTATACCCTCGATGAGCGCGGGTGCAGACTGGTACGCCTTTCGAACCAGCTTTTCGATTTCCAGGGCCCACTGCTGCAGGTTTTCACCACTGCGCTGCACACGATCCTTCAACTGGGCACGAAAAACGTGTTCCAGGTGCGCGTCACCGTATCTGGCCTCTAACGCCTCAACAAGCTGCTCGTAGGTAACATTTTTGCCGAGAGCCTCTAACACAGTTAAAGCCTGGTCACGAAGGGCCAAAGTAAGCGCGGTCATGGCTTGGCCCGTTGTCCACCCATTTGCTTCCGTGACAGCTTCAAATTGAATTTTGTATGCTGACCAGGAAGATGTTCCGTCGAAGGGTGGCACTTTAAACCCGCGCACGGAAGGTGCAGCAACTATCGAAGCCGTAGTCCGGTCTCCAGCTTTCAGAACTCCAACCGCATTTCTTATATCAGCGATCTGGACTTCGGCCTCGGAGATACGATTTTCATGTACCTGAACAGTCTCCTTCATGGCTTTGATGTCCTTGCCAAATGTCGTGTGTAGATCTTTCAAAAGGAGAACCTGCTCCTCTTTATCACGCTGAAGCTGTTCTTGCAGGCGGCGGGTCTGTTCTTCCTGTCGGCGGGCCTGTTCCTCTTTGTCCTGCTGCAGCTGTTCCTGTAGGCGGCGGGCCTGTTCTTCCTGTCGGTGGGCCTGCTCCTGCAGCATCGCCATTAGCGCAGAAAGATCCATGGCTGGTGATGCTGTAGGAACACCAGACGCTTGGGAGACTGGCTCCGTCGTCGGCTGATTACCCCCAGGTGTCTGTCTAGAAGTTCCTTCAAACCGCCTCTGATCCACCTCCTGCTGGCGCTGACTCCTGGTACGGATACCTTCCGTATCCTCCTTCGGTAAAACTGGCATAATTTATCCCACTTCTGACACCAAATGTTACGAGCTGGGGTTCGGGATAAATTAATTTAAACCAATTTACCAAAACACACAACACAGTTTAATTAAATAAACACAAATATCGCAACTACAAGAAACGTCACTTGGAATCACTTGTTTAGCTTGTACTGTATCACTCGAATCGTATTCGCTCGCTTCCGAAATCGAACTGCTTGTCGGCCCGACAATCCGCTATTTATATCCCGAGCACAACATTCTCGAACATTCGACACCGCCACAGCGTAGAAACTTCTAGTAACTTCCATTGAACTGTTTAATCCCACTATTCAACAATAGATGGCAGTAGCGTCTACGTACAATTTCGTGTAGTACTTGCTACTCAATAACAGATGGCGTTAGCGTGTCATTTCCAGTAGTTTCTAACACTGCCCCGTCCTTAGATGGAATTAGCGTGATGTTTCTAGACTTTACGATCTACGTAACAGTAGCAATAACGACATATTCGGAACATGAATTACTACCCTACTTGAGTCAAGAAATAATAGGTACAAGAACGGAAACTATCGTTAAACACTGGACAGATAAAAAGTAAAAATATTGTATCTTTCAACAAAGCGTTTAGATGTTCCTAACTAAACTACAACTTACCTATCTTTTTGCTATAAATAGGCACGAAAAGGTTCACCGCTCGTCCAGCGATAAGGGCGAGCACGCATATGAATACATAGATTTGTAGGCATACACTCTTCCGCGGCCACAGGAAGGGTAGTAGCGTTCGCAGTTTGCCAAACACATTGCGGAATGTCGATCTGTTGTCATCTGGCTGTGGAGAAAAAGACGTGTTAAAAAATGTTTGATTTACCTCCTAAGGCTGGCTTCTGGCTGGACCAGAGAGCGATCCGCCAATAGAATTGCTTAATTCTAAAAAATAAATAATTCTTCAGGTGGATTTAACACTTGTTTGAGTCTTAAGAGCGGCCAACCAGTCACAGTTCTCATACAAACGTCCGTACGTGATTATTGGAATACATTAAATTGTCGTTCAGATAATTTGAACACACAGGTATTTTTTTGGTTGATTTGTGTATTTTTTTTTTAACTGCATTTTTGCACACATTTTATCTGTACTTTTTGGTCGTCCATAATTTACTAATACATAGAAAAAGTAAATAGAACATCTTCATATAAACCTCGCAAATGTAATGGAAATCCAAAAACAAACTTTTTTTCCAAACTTCGCGCACCAATTTCCGATCAGATGCTATCGCGTTCTCACTCGCTTGTATTGCGTTGGATGAAACAACAAGCTTTTCGATCATGTTCGCGAGAGGTACGGACCGGGAAGGGCCCTCTTAAAGGTTTTGTGTAATCTTACAGAAAGGCGACTATAGATAAGTTTGGCGACGTTTGCGGAAGTCAACTTGCGACATAAAAGTTGTTAGTGATAACGTGCTTTATATTCAGTTTCATCATTTAAAGATTGTTCATATTCGATGTAAGTATCATTTGACTACAATAGGCTGAACTCCTAGAACCAAGTCAAGAAGGTATAACGTAAAAAAATATAATAATCTCACAGGGTTGTAGACGTGAAAGTATTTATCCATTGCCTTCATGTTTGTTGAGTAAACCAGTTAAACAGTCTGAAAACAAACATCTTTTCAGAAAAAAAACATTGTTCAATTCTTTAATTTAATTAGGAAAGATCCGGAGTCAATAGAACAAAATTCTCAAGCAATACGATGTTGGGTCGTAACTGCAGGGAAGTCGTGACAGTGAATGTTGGTTCTTTCATATGATTTTATAACAAGAAAAATGTGAGAGTGTACCCAACTAGATCAGCGTATAACCAGCTGATAGCAGCAGGGTACCATACCGTAGTTCTTATCAAAATTTACTGTATGCTTAATCACTCCGACTTTAATGATTCCCAATTAATTTTCAGACTGTTTACTTGTAAGTACTCACCCTATTTGAAATTATAGCATCACGTAATGCCAGTTGTAAAATATGCAAATAATGTAACAGAGGTCAATACACTTGATAATTTTATCACCTTTTTAAATTTAAATATATCTTTTTCGGCTGTTGTAACAATTAAATGATTTTGATATGGACATGACATCTTAACCTATAAATAAATAACAAAAAAATTAACAATTGACGTGAATGACAAAAGTAATGTAGAGAAAATTAAAAAGTTTGATCATTACAAGTTTGTCACAAAAAAGTTTTTATTTGATTGTTAAGTATTTATGATTTACAGATGAACCTAATAATACAGCCGATTTCATAAAGAAGAAAGCAATACATGCAACACCGAACTCACACAACATCGAACTCATTTGAAAAACTATGTTTCGAGACATATCGAATAGTTTTATATAAATTCCGACCAAAGGAATAAATACTCATACCTTTCCCGCGCAAATACGTAAAATACGATTATTTAAGGGATTAAGTACGCCAAGGGAAGCTGAAGTTGTCCGTACACCCCAAAAGCCTTGGCACAATACTTTTATGGTTTCTTCTAAAATAATATAGGTAGGTACTCTTAGCTATCACGGTTTTCCGGGTTCCGGACAAGAAAATTGTGTGTACTAGTTCATACAAAATGTTCCTGCATTTCAACTGTTTCTGAAACAGCTCTGACGATGCTCTGTTGGTTGGTTGATAGACCTTAATACGTTAACTGCCATGATGAAAATCAGAAAAAGTCAAAAAATGTACTTTGTGTTATTTCACTTTAAACAGATTATTTATTCCCATAGAGCAACACGGACCAGAGGGGAGTAGCCATACGCAGGCGTTCCCCTCTGTCAAAGTACAAGTCCACGCGGTCCTATGCGTACAATAAAACTAGTTGCAGCCGCGCTGCTCGGTAGACTAAATCTAGTTGCGCGACAAAATTGACATCCTACAAAAATGCCGAATTGTTCTGTATTTTGCTGCAAAAAGAGATCTGCCACGTCAAATTTACAAAAAGATGGCGTTACCTTTCATATGTAAGTAATTTTTAATCACATTATTCCTATTTACTTCTATAAAACTTAAAAATTACAAAATCATCGGTCGTGTTGTTTCGGATTTGTTTACCAACACAGGCCGCTCGCCCTCATACAATATGCGGATCGGTCGAGCGACTGATCCGAGTCTATTTCCGAGAATACGCTGTCACCGAGCGATAGTGTTGTTACTGGTTTGTTAGTAGATAGTTATCGATAAATTTGGCAAAGGAGTCTATATCCATACAGAGACATTTTTGAGATTAAGTTTTCTGATTTATTTAAAATATTATATTGTAAGCTGTATATTAATATACATAGTTGTATAAAAAAGCGTTAAATTAAAAATATTATAAAACGTACGAGTTAACACATTTTATTAAAATTACTTATTGTGAACTTCAAACATAATATTTTTAAATTTATTTATTGAAGGTTTCCTAAAGATCCAAATTTAAGGGATATATGGAAGAAATTTTGTAATAATAGACTAACCTGGAGTCCCACAAGAAATAGTGTCATTTGCTCAAAACATTTCAAGACCTCTGACTTTCATGTGTTGTCGAACAATAGGAGGAGATTAGTCGAGGGCACCAAACCAACTCTAACACCACACTGTATTTGTCCCGTAAGTTTTTTTTTTATATCACGGAAAAGGTAAAACAGCCGACCTGATGTAGTTCACATTAGTTATAGTGGTGAAATGAAGTTTAGATTTCTCAACTTGAAAAATTAATAGTTTTAAACCTAATTTTCCAGAGTCATCAAAAATCATTCAGTCTACCAAATGACAGACTATCATCTCATGATGCCATTAGTGCCACTCTCACTATTCCTGATTATATTCAGTAATGAGTATATTCATACTCATTACTGAATATACTGCTTAAATCATTGAAAAAACCTTTTATTTTACCTATCATTCACTTACATTGTCGCAGCACTATGCAAACCATGCCCCTGTACTGCGTTTATACTACTCACGTACCACTATATTTTTCTATCGTAATGGTATAAAGTTGATTTTGACAATGTACTTCAATAAAACTACATTGGCGCATAACATTTACTTTCATGTGATAAGAAACACCATGGTTTCGCAGATTTGTAGTAGCAGATCGATTTTTACAGCTAGAAACTGCACAATTAACCATTTTTGGAGAGAACTTATTTTCGACACAATACGATATATAATGGCGGCGGCCGCGCATTCAATTAGTTTTATATAACGTGCATGGTATATATAAATGCTCTAAGGTGATAGATACACATCCACTCGTTTTTAAAATGACGTAAACCTTAATTTTATTTGTTAAATGATAATTATTGTAGTACATAATAAATAAAGTCAATCTTTATTATAATATCTATCTTTGTATCACTTTTTAAACCTAATATTCCGATAAAAAAAATAAAGTCAATCTTTATTATAATATCTATGTTTGTATCACTTTTTAAACCGAGTTCTTGAATTTATCGATAATGCGTATCGACAGTAGTTGCAACCACGGCTGTAAGCAACTTGTCAATGTAGTTGCGTCATCTCATTGTACTGTAACGACACATAATGTATCTATGTGTGTATGAAATTGTTAGTGTATGCTTTAATTTTTATGTGTGAGTTTCGTAGCAACAGACGATTATTTTTGTGTGAGAATTTGAGAAAGTGTGGGTAGAGCAGATTTCCCCCCGCAAAAAATGACAGACAGTTTTGTATCGGGAAAAAACGCTATGGCGTCTCCCCTCCGGTCCGCCGGTGGTCCGTGTTGCTCTATGTTTATTCCATAAATACATTATTTATTCCAAAAACATGGCAGTAACGAAATGTTCAGATTTTGTATGTGTTGTCAGACATAATAGTCCGACAAGGCCTGAATGGAAAAAAGTGTCGGACACATAGTCCGACATGGCAGTTAACGTGTTAAGGGATTAACATCGACTTGGAATCGGCTCAAGACGGTCAGAAAGAGTTCTATGTGCATGCAATAGAAGACGTGATTCGCCTCGTTTCGGTTCGGAAGACGCGGCTCGATAGCTAGACGAACTTAATGCGACAAGTGTGGTGATAATGTTTTAGAAACGTGATCGGCCTATTCTGCGTCGATTTGTCCCTTAAAAGTTTAATGCTAGAATCAGTTGGTATCGGTTCGAGCGAGCCGTCTTACAAAAGGAAAAAAATGTACCCTGGCGTCAAAAATAGCTAAAACAAATTTCCTCACCCTCGGTGGTATATTCCTGCGGTTGTCGTCTTCGCCTTCGAGGAATTCAAACTGGTGCATGATGCCGGGCGCCTTCATGCCGAGCACGAACATTATCATGCACGACACGTAACGCCCCACAAACAGAGCCATCTCCAGTCGATCTTGGAGACTAGAGACAGTAAAGAAGACAGTAAGTTTCAAACAGTATAATAAAAAAGAATGACTAAGAATTAATAGTTTCTCTTAAAGTCGCCCTAATTTACACGACGGCAGTTTTTCCGGCCACATGTATCTTCTCCTTTTTTGCTCATATCGGGAATATTTTGCTCGAAAATGGGTCAGAACAGACCAATAAGACAAGTGTACTTGTTGTCGCAACTTGTGCCGAAAGCACATTGGCTTTCGTAAATTACTACTTCTGGGGAAAGATTAACATGATAACATCTTCTTTTACTTAAACTGAGATATCTAATGACGTCTAAATGTCTCAGTTAGTATTTTCTTTGATAGGGTTAGCTACTTATGTATGTAGTTCAGCAAAATATAGCATGTTACGGTGGAAGCGCCAAGGTAGCCGAGAAATTGAAATTTTCTTGTTTTCTGCAATTTGAAGATCAGTGTCAGGCTGTATATTGAAACAAATATGATTCGTGATCCTGACCAGCAAATTGCATCTAACGGAACAAAGTTTGAATTTTGCGGGTACCTTAGCGCATTGACCTTTGCCAAGGAAGTTAGAGCTAAATTATCGAGATTATACTCACTTTTTCAAATGCCACCACCATCCTTCTTTATTAAGATTCAGGAAAGAAAGATTTTCGGAGACAAATATCATGGCCCAGAAGACAAGCAGAACAAATCCGTGCCCCTTTGGAGGGACAGACGGCAACAGAAACCGCCTCTCCAATACTGCTAGGTAGGCCGATAGCGGAAACACTACTAAAGTTATCACTAATGCTAGAATCTGTAACAAGTTTATTCACTATGTAATTATACGTAATATGAAATAGTTCTACATAATATGCATAGACACGATGACGCGTGCAAAATTCCACCGCATTTTTCTGCTTAAACATTTTTAGGGTCAATTTTTTTTTGTTACTTTTACAGAGGAGTATAGAAAAAAAAGTACCATATATCCATAAATAGAGCCTCCTTTAAATACAAAAGCCTGTAGGAGGAATCTTATCACAGCCAGCACTGGTACAAACAACGTGAAAAACAACTGCACAGCGAAGAGCCGTGAAGTTCTGACATCCACCACTTCTGTAGCATATCTGAAAAGAAACAGCATCTTAAGCTTTGGTTTCCTAGGAAAGGAGTTTCGTCTATTATAATAGCCTTCATGAAACCCTGTAATTTTCATCAGTACCTATCCTACTAATATTATAAACGTAAGTTTGTTTGTTACGCTTTCACGAAATTTCTTTTTTAAAACCGGCCAAGTGCGAGTCGGACTCGCGCACCGAGGGTTCCGTACAAACCTGTAGGTATTCACGGTTTATGCATAAGGCTTGTGTTTATGAAATTAAATCCTATTTTTTTAATTTTTATATTTGAGTTGATGGAATGAAAGGTAAATTGCGGTTTACGATTTATGACGTATAAAAAAAAAACTACTAACTAGATCTTGTTCAAACCAATTTTCGTTGGAAGTTTATATAGCAATGTACATCATATATTTTTTTTAGTTTTATTATTCTCTTATTTTAGAAGTTACAGGGGGGGGACACACATTTTACCACTTTGGGAGTGTCTCTCGCGCAAACTATACAGTTTAGAAAAAAATGATATTAGAAACCTCAATATCATTTTTAAAGACCTATTCATAGATACCCCACACGTATGGGTACGATGAAAAAATTTTTTTTGAGTTTCAGTTCTATGTATGGGGAACCCCAAAATTTATTGTTTTTTTTCTATTTTTGTGTGAAAATCTTAATGCGGTTTACAGAATACATCTACTTACCAAGTTTCAACAACATAGCTCTTATAGTTTCGGAAAAAAATGGCTGTGACATACACGGACAGACAGACAGACAGACAGACATGACGAATCTATAAGGGTTCCGTTTTTTGCCATTTGGCAACGGAACCCTAAAAATTACGAAAGATAAAAAAAATTGTTTGTCAAAAAATCTCAAAATCTAGCTACTTCAACGCCTTGTAGCATTCCAGTAATGAAGTTCCAAAAAAAATTTGACGCGGTCGAAGTCGCGGGCAGAAGCTAGTTTGACATAAAGATGTCAAAACACACTCTGTATTTGGACAGCTGTTGTTGGGTGACTGTTCAACGCTTTCTTAGAAAACATAATCTTTACTAGTTGATACATGAAGACCAGCTTTTAAAAACACAATATATGTGGTTAGAAAATCTCTAATTTTAAGATCTTTATTTTCAAAAAATTCAATATTAATTGAACAAAGAACCAGCCATGGTTTTTTGTTCAATTTAGTATTGAATTTGTAGTTTAATTTAATATTGAATTTGTATTTGTATTTAATATTGAATTTGTATTTAGTATTGGGCTAGAGTCCCGCTAATGTTTAGTGGAAAAAATATGTGTGCAATTTCAAAAAATCAAATAAATTGGAGTGAAAGCATAAATTATTTCTTCTCAACTCTAGGTAGGCAAATAGACGGACAAAGAAAGATAATAATGTGTATGTCGTATGGAGATAGATCTGTTCATAATGTTTAATTAAATCATTTTGAACCTATTTAAAATATTAATCTGCTTTTAATTTATAATTGCAAAGTTAATCTCACATTTATTACCTTCATATCAATGCATTCAAATGTTATCAGATTAATTAAAAATTAACAGCTATAAAACGCTGCTATGTTTTAATTATTAGATCAATTATGTATTAACATGACTAGTACATAAAACGCATGGATAATGGTAGGTGATAAATAAAATAACTAGGCATTGTATAAATTACCTGATAACACTTAGATATATTACGCCACAGTGTTATCTTTATCCAAGAGTGAGGAAACATTTCCTGCCATACTTAAGATTGATCAACAATATCCTCAAAATTTTCCTTGTACTACTATTGTAAAACTGCTAGTTGAATTCAACAGCTAATTTTAGAATCTCTAAAGTTTTCCTTATGAATATTATAGAGATTGTTTCATTTTTGAATCATAAGACAATTTTCACATTTGGCTACTTTTACATACCAAATTACAACATGTTAAGAATAGATAAAAATAACATACATATTTAGAAGAATAAGCTTTTTACAAAATGTGAGTTCCAATCATGTAAAATTATTGACACACTTGGTGTTGAATATAATTAACATAATTTCCTTTAAAAATTCTTAGTACATACTGCCATTTCAGAATATTTTGTGATGTCATTGAAATAATTGACTAACAAGAGGTACAATTTCAATATTAGATTATAAAACACAATCGAGTTGTTTCTCCTCAAGACAATCTTGGGTGATACATCAATGATGACTTTAAATTATTGAATAATCTAATCAAAACAAATCATTCACATACCTTTTATACATTACAATTTGTATCAGTCCAAATATTAACAGGAATCCACCAATGAAGATAGCGGAGATTGTCTCCATAAAACACTGGGATATTCCATGGTCCACCCAAATCTCTCCCAGGGTCACGTTAGGGGGGCAATATTCCATCATTTTGCTGCAAACATTTAACAATAGACGAACACATTCATAAAGTTATGATGAAAAAACAGACATGATGATTCGACACTGAAATTGGATTGTAGGGGTTGTTTATTAAGAAGTTAAGATTTAAAAAATATTTTATTATACATTTTCATAGAAAAAATACGCGCATGTTACGCGCAGTAGTGATAGTGCAACAAAAATTATACAGAAATTTAAACGCAAACATATTCGTCAAAATTTATGAAAGTACACTACAAAAGCATGATACTTACAATGCGGTTATGTCTACAACGCGGTTTTAGCTTAAAATTTCATCAAAACACACTGCCGGCTAACTCATATTGCCCTATCAAAATGCCATAATCATTTTACTGAAAATTACTTAATTTATTTTGACATATGACAGGTCCACTGACATTTCTTTCATAGCTGCTAATGTTTTCATAGTGGCCAAAGTATCAACAGCCATTCAGCCAAATTTGTCACTTTTGGTGACATAGACAACAAAAATATGGCAGTCCTATCCAACACTCCGACATTCTGCTACGCCTGCCTGCCTGAAAAGCGATGTATAATTCAGCATAACGAATGATTGCCGTCAAATTCTAACACTTGTTACATCTGCAATTAACAGCTGCAAATGGAGTAAACTACAGAAAACTATCTAAATCAATACTGAGCAATTATTTTGCAATCTACAGCTTGGCAAAAAAGAGTCTGGAAAAAATGAGGGCGCCTGCTTAGCAGGTATGGCCACCCTTTATACTAGGACTAAAAGTTATAAGATACCTACTTGTTGTTTTAATCCACAAACAGCAGATCCCGGAAATTCTCATCAGTCAAGATTTCAAGACTTGATAGGTATACAGTCTTTTACTTTCATTGTATTTAGTAGATTGCGTATTATTTCGCTGGAATAACCTTTTATCTAAGAGTGTCATCATAATAACATTATGAATACTTATTCAGTTTAAAAATTAATTAAATTATTCTCAGGGATTGCCGATTTAACCCGATACACAAGACATAATGTTCAGCAATCGCATTTGCGGCCACCATCTAGGTTATAATGGTTATAATGGTTGTGAAACCATTCGATGGTTGGTTTATGCCTGTATCATATTTGACATGAATGATACTGAACGAATCCTGTTAATGTTGACAGTTTATAGTCCACAAGAAAGGAACTTACAGCTGCTAACTGTCGGAAACTAATCGGAAGTCAGAGAGTACCTATAACATGTCGCATTCGAAAGGTACGGGCATTATTGAATAAACTTGAACAGTTAACTAATGAAGGCTTCTGGTATGTCTATGTGAGGTACATAACATTATCACTATTCACATGACAATGAAAATGAAATAACACGCTAAAATTTAGATTTTATTTAAAAAGAAAAACGTGACATAACATCATTCGTGTATTCCTATTCGGTGCTATTAGAGATTTTTCCATTAACACTGATGTGTCAGTTTTACATTTCTTATTTATAATAAAATGGCTTGAAACTTATAATACCGACAAAACATAAAGGAAAAACAATGATTGGCATTGACTAAAAGATACATTTCTTTTTATACCTTTGTGACAATACCGACAGACAATCCACTACACAGAAATTCAATTCAATTGCCCCAGACATCAAACTTTTGGAAAAAAGTTCACTGCACCTCCTAGGTTCCCTAATTCTCGAAGACAGTTTTTCACCTTTTATTGACGAAAAAATTCAAAATTTTAACGATATCTCGGATAGAATTTCTAAAATTAATTTACATTCGGCATTCACCATTATCAGATACTGCTGTTTCAGTCCAAATTTCATGTATTATCTCCGCTCTTCCTCTTTATGGAAGCACCCACACCTTTTAGACAAAGTCGATGAAATTATTAAAAGCATCCTAATATCCATTTTAAATGTGGCATTGGACGACCGCACGTGGCTACAAGCCACACTACCGATTCGTTTTGGTGGGCTCGGCGTCCGCAAAATTTCCAGTGTAAGCTTACCAGCGTTCCTGTCCTCGGTCCACGGCACTGAAAAGTTAATCTCGAAAATCTTACCTCCTTCTCAGATTCACTCGGAAGTGCCGTGCTTGACCGATGCCCTGAATGCCTGGAAGGTGGCTTGTCCGGATACGGTTCAGCCCGAGAACCCGTCTTCCCAGAGACAGTGGGATGAGCCGCTCTGCAGGTTGGTACGGAATAATCTCATTAATACGTCCATCAATACTGCTGAGCGTGCCCGCCTGCTGGCTGTGGGAGAGTGGGAGTCGGGCTTATGGCTTCAGACGCTACCGTCACCTAACATAGGCACTATGCTAGGTGACTCGACTTTCCGACTCGCTACAAGTCTGCGTCTGTGTGCTCCTTGTGTGGCTCTGCATCGGTGTCAGTGCGGTGAAGCAGTTGATCGCCTCGGACACCACGGTCTTGCCTGCAGCAAGAGCGCTGGTCGGCTGGCTCGGCATGCCAGCATTAATGACATCATCCGTCGGGCTCTTGTCACCGCCGGGGCGCCAGCTGTCTTAGAACCCAATGGCTTGGCACGCGACGATGGGAAGAGGCCAGACGGAATGACCATAATGCCTTCGAAGTTGGGTAGGCCTTTGGTGTGGGATGCTACCTGTGTCGACACCCTCGCGCCATCCCATCTTCTAAGCACGGCAGGCTGTGCTGGGGCGGCTGCTGCAGGTGCAGAAAATCTCAAACGGCGCAAATATAACAACCTTATTGGGAGTTATATTTTTGAGGGTTGAAACACTAGGGCCGTGGGGTCCGAGTGCTCATCGAGTATTCCGGGACATCGCCAAGCGGTTGGTTGACTCTTCATGTGACCAGAGGGCTGGTCTATTTTTAGGTCAAAGAATCAGCATTGCCATCCAACGTGGCAACGCTGCCAGCCTTCTGGGCAATTTTCCCACCGACAGCGATGCGGACGAATTCTTTGATGCCCAGTGAGCTCTTCCCATATTTTTTTTTTTTATGTTTATTTAATTGTATATAATATATTTATTTTAGTGTTAGTTTGTGGATTATATTTAAGTCAATACAACAATAAATAACTTCAAACCTATAAAATATATATATATATATATGTATGTATGTTTTAACTGAATAAAAGAAATAATGTTATTTAAAAAAAAAAGATACATTTCTTGGATAAATACCTGTCGTGTTGGCAGTTCTTTCTAAAACATTGTCAATCGGAGACAAAATTTGTTCCGCTTCAGATTCCGCCAAATTTCTTAGGAAAACTTGGTATATCCCAGCTCACACCACTACTCCTTATTGTTTTTTTTTTATATGTACAAAAGCATTAATAATTGATAGTTAATTAGAATTAAGTAAAATACAACTGAGAACATAGAGTCCGTCAAGCGATTCTAGTCCCATGAAAAAGGCGGCAAATTCAAAAATCTTTCAGGTGTCAACACTGATATAGCACGCTGAAAACTTGTTGATACTTGAATTTTGATAAAAAAATTACTTGGGATAAATTAAAAAAAAAGCATTTCAATGTACGTATTTATTCATCAGAACTAAAATCAGAATCAAGAAATTCAATGCCTTCAAATGAGAAATCACTGTCAGTAGAATCATTACGCACAGAAATGATGAAGGGTTCCAACTCGGTTTCGGATATCCTGTCTCTTACTTTATACTTATTTTCGACACTAATAGTGTGATCTGTGCATTTTTTCCAATCATTGGCTGTGACACTATTAAAGCATTCTTTTATAAGGTTCTCCATTTCTTTACCTGGAATCCCTAAGTTTTTGCTGGCTATTTTTCTTTTAGCCAAACTCCATATGAGTTCAATTGCGTTCAGGTCACAATGATATGGCGGAAGTTTCAAAACCTCATGGCCATGTTGTTTCAAAAATTCTTCAGCTTCATACATTGGAGTTGTTTTATGTTCATTCACAAGGCACATAAGCTCAGCCTTTGTAAAGAATTCTTCATAATGAATTCCATTTTCAGTTAGCCATTTCTGAATGTCAGCCTTTAAATCATTCATAGATGGTGGCTTATTTATTTGTGTTACATGGTAGCTAGCGTTGTCCATAACAATGACACTGGGCTGACTTAAATTGGGTATTAATTTTTCACGTAACCATTTCATAAAATTATTTCTGTTCATATCATCATGATAATCTGCCATTTTTGATTTAGTACTGAATACCAATAATGCATTGGGAACAAAACCTTTTTCGGATCCAGCATGAACAACAATATGTCTTTTGCCTGACGATATTTTGTCAATTACACCGCTTGTTGATGGCCCTTGCCATGATTTTTTAACTTTATAATTTTGGTGGACATAGGTCTCATCAAGATAAACTATTAATTTTCCTTGTTTCCGCTTTTCATCAATAGCTCTGAGATACCTATGTCGCCATGCAGCTAGTTCATACTTTTCAATAAGAAGAGATCTCTCATTTTTATTTTTTTTGAATTCAAATCCATTTTTGAGTAATAATTGTCTCAATGTTTCATGACATCCAGTAAATCCAATTGACTCTCTTAAATCTGCAAGCAAACTTCGTAGAGTTGGAACTTGCTTTTTCACACAGTAAAATTCATTAATTTTATTGCGTATGGCTGATAAGTCAAAATTATCCAGATTGGCTACAGTTGGCTGTCGTGGACGTTTTTTCCCCGGTGTGTTCCACTCGCCTTGGTTAATAGCACCTTCTTTTTTAATTCTTCGCAGTGTTTTCACACTTAAATCTGAAAGTTCAATATGTCAGTTCAGTATCAAACGCACAAATTTTATGATAATATTTGTAGAAAATGCAAACAATGTAAACAAATAAATCTGTACTAACCTGTCATAGCAGCAATTTTTGTCAAATAGTCTGTTTCAGATTTCATTTTTTTATTCTCATCTATGGCTATGACTTTCTTAACTAAATTATCAATATTGTGCTTTTTATTAATTCATCATCCAAGGTGGCTGAAAAAAGATGACAACAATCTCTTATAATACTTTTCACTTATAGGTGCCCCATTGAGATTCAATGTCATGTATACGACGTCTGAATCTAAACCAAAACCGAAATCGTGATCACATCATAGTAAAATAAACAAAATTAGACAATTGTGCTAAAAGTATCAACATTTTGTAGCCAACCTACCTGTTGTTGAAACAATTTCATCCAAAAGTCGTCGTTTTTCTGTTAACACGTCATCAGATTCAATCTTTACATGATTATATTTATTAATCATTGTAAACAGCAGGCTCCTGACACTACTTTTAATAGGTTTTGGCATTATAACATTAAAAAATTCAACAAAAACCGGAATGCTCGAGGTTAGAACAGAAATTGTGACAATCTGTTTGACAGATAATAGTATTGCCATTATAAGAAATCAGTAAAATGGTTGTGGACTCGACTCGCTTGACAGACTCTAACACAATGACAGATTAGCTACTTGTTGATGATAAACAAAGCAGTGCTGCCACCAAAAATATATTTTAGTTCCAATGGTTACCACGACAGACTCTTTTTTACCAAGCTATACTTTATGTGTCAGGTAGTGCACAGCCCACTTTATTTCAAGCAATAGTCGAGCGGTTGCAATGAAATATGTTTTAGCAGTTTAATTTAAAGCACCAGTTATGGGATTTTTAGTCGTTTTAGTGTGCCGAAGCCCCAGTGGCTGTTTTTTTCCTTGACGCGTGTACAGTAACTATTTAGAAGTACGGGCAGTAACCGCAAAACTACATAGGTGCATGTATTACGGTATAAAAATCTGTCGTGGCAAAAACCACCTCTATGCCCGCTTGCATTAATTTTTACCGTCACAAAATTTTGTGACTAAAAATCTGTTGGATTAAATCTAACCCGCAATGATATTTATAACTTCTACGGTTGCTTAAAGCAGTTGATTAAAGGCTAATTCTATGAAAACGCGCGTGACTCTCCACACAGAGGTGACCTGTCGTGCCGCGACACGGTCATAGAAATTGTTCTGCGGATTTAAATCCGCATCGCACTAGTCTGCACGAGCTTTAATGTTTATGAATGGACTGAAAGTATGCTCTACCCAGCATAAATCTCCAACGAATATGATGATGAATTTCCACATGTTGAGTCTGAAAAGTAGACTGCTTACTTTTCAGAACTTCACCCCGTGAAAGACCAAACATATTAGTAAAATCTGTTCATAAAAGCCCAGCAAAATAGGCAGATAAGGTGTTGCCTTGTTTAATTGCTATCGACACCATTGCCCCACTTAGACACGAGGTTTTAATGGTTTTAAAATTTACGATGAAAGGCTTAATGAGCCATTTCTGTCAGGTATATGAAATCATTAGATAAAGATTTTTTAAACCAGTTTCTTTCCTTAAAGATAATATCGTGTTTCTGAACGAACCACGGAAACTTTAGCATGTGTGTGTGCGAGATCGTAAAGTACTTGTACGTGTTTACAATACGAATTCATTAGTGTGAGTAGTACAGACTTCTGAGAGTTCCGGATGTGTGCGTAGTCGCGGAGTGACGGGTGTTGGATTAGATTACGTTTTTAGCAAGTGTAAATCATTATTTAGTATAGCTTCTTTCTCTGAAATATCTGCTACAATTAATTATTAACTTAATGTTTATCTTTAATGATAATTTGCAAATAAGTTAAGTGGTCCTATGTTAGTAAAAAAATATTCTGCGAATGTGAATGATCAGCATGTGTCACCAGTCATCAACAAATTCTGTGAAACGGTGAACAGTCGCGATGTGAGGAAAGTCATGACTATCAGCTGAAATCAACTTGAGTTAGTTAGTGTTTGTGTTGCGAACCAGTGTTATTTATTTTTTGTCTGGTGAAGGTGATAAATTGAGACTCAAAATGGCGGACCTCGAGGCTGTGCTGGCCGACGTCAGCTACTTGATGGCTATGGAGAAGTCGAAATGCACTCCTGCAGCACGAGCTAGTAAAAAGATAGTTCTGCCAGACCCAAGGTAATGTCCCCAGGCGTAAAACTATGCCATGACACCCCGGTCGATCATGTTTACACGATTCTATGAAAGACTTCTGAACTTGTTTACAAAATTGATTTTAGGACGATTTACTATGAATTCTGTCTAATCTGTGCGAGGATTAATGAGATAATTACATGAAATCATAATTACAAGTAAAGATTAATTTAAACAGATCAAAGTTCATGCTTTAGAAGTTAGTTTAAACATGAAAAAAGAAGTTGACGAAAAAAAAAGAAGTTAAAGATAGAAGTAGTAAGTACTATGTAAGTTAATATTTAGAAGACCAATATTTCGTTCATATTAATGTTATTAAACAAAACGGAAATAAATTTAGGTCATTACCATATGTTGAGGTCATTGCACTCAGGCCATGTAGTTATGACCAAATTATATCAGTTTCACAAATCTGGTTTCTTATTTATTTGTTTTTTTACCAATAAAAATGTTAATTTATTTATTAAGCAGATTGTAATCTTTAGCTGTTGATTTTAACTACTGTAGATGGAAATGAAGATAATTTAATTTGATTTTGTAACTAAAAAAGGCTTTTCACAGTGTTTATGGTGTTCCAAAATTGTAATGAGTCAATTTCATGTAGTTTTTAATAATAAATAAACTACTGAAGATGTTTAAAAAAAAAATGTACATTGTGTGGATAGATAGGTACCAATCATAAATACATTTGAATATGGAATTTATTTATTTTTTTGTAGGAAATGATTCCATTAGAAAATAAAGTACTGTAAAAAAAATGCAAATTAAATGTGTGTGTATTCCATCTTCAATGATTGAAAAAAAAAAATACATTTACCAATTAATATACCTCTTGCATACCAATTTTTTTGTCAATGATCCTTGACATAAAAAGATTAAGCATCAAAGATAAGAAGTGTGGCTATCTATTACTGAATTTCACATCAATTTAAACAAGTAAATAAATAAATTATGGTTTTCAAGAAAATATATCACCAACAAAAAAAATACAAGAATTTTGTTGAATTGAGTATGTCACTAATAATGCTCTTGTTAGGCCTAAACTTGTGTAATCATTTCAATGTGCTCATTTCTTGGAAAAAAAATAGTTCCTTAAATTTAAAAAGTGTAATATCTGTTCCTATTTTCTGAGACTATTATGTAGCATGTAGCACTCTTCAACAAAAGAGTGAAGAGTTCACTTTTCTCTTCACTCTTCATTTGGTGGTGGTGCTATCACAAAAAAAATTTGCTATTTAAAAAGTCCTACAAACGGCTTTAACTAAACAAAACACCAGTTCAAAGCTTGATGCCCAAAAAAAATAATCAATTGTAAATACAGTTCATGAGCCTTGTTTGACCTCCCAATATTTCAACAGGAAGGAATTTGACAATTTGATTGTTACTCACCATTCTGTTACCCCATGTAAACACACTGAATGGCCTCTAATTCATTTAAGTGACTCATTCCTGAATTGAGGCTGCAAAAGTGCAAACAGATGTTATAGGTTAGCCTAATTAGATTATTAGGATGATACACTTTACAACTAGACTAGACAGAAATAGATTAGTTTTAAAAGAAGGCAGTTTTGCAGTCTATTGCTTATTGGATGCTATTTAAATGCTTAAATGAATTTTACCAGTTTGAGTACCTATAAGGATTAATGTTCACCTAAAAAATGTTGTACCTAACCAACCTAAATTCTTTGTGGCCGTTTTTTTATTAGGACAGTGTTTAAATTTTGGCTATAGGTATTTTTGGCTGACACAGCTTTCAGACCGCAAATTACCATTAATACAATATAACAACTTTACAAAACAGTAAAAATTGGAAGACAAAGAATGGGTACATCTACCATTCTTTGTCGTGCTATAATATTTTTTATCTAGTTGCTAATCATCATTCACTTACATGTGCACTCTGATAACAAGTATTTTATTTACAGTATAACATGCAGCTTGTCTGTATAAATGTCAATATGCAGACTAAAATAACACAACCATGAATATTTTATGTACAAGAATTAAAAAAAAGGTTTCACCAGTTTTAAAATAGGTAGGTGCAGTTAAACTGCGTTATTTCCAACGTAATCAGTAACAAGTAATTTTGTTACGAATGTACTTACCAGGGATGTTAGGCAGCTCCGTAACCGTAACCGAAACTATCGGATATCCGATATAAAAATTTATCCGTAACCGTAACCGAATCCGAAATAAAAGTTTCGAATAATATCGGATTTGTTATTACATTTTTATTTTAGGTAGATTAGATAACACTTAGTATATATTTATAATCATTTTTATTTTAAATAGCTGTAATAATTATTCACAGACTGATTGTAATTCCTACCAAATGGTGACATATAAATAAAACCATTTTATTAGCTATTTGTATTTTACTTACTTTTGAAATTCCTTAAAGTTTAATATCCGTAACCGAAATTATCAGAAATAATTTCATATCCGTATCCGTATCCGGTATAATAATCATTCCTACATCCGTAACCAATCCGTATCCGACATTTACGACCACAAAAAATTGCCCAGAAAACTCATCAACGAAAGCCAAGGAAAGAAAAGCGACTACGATGATCTCAAAACTCGATTTGCATATCGAATTTAAACCTTATGTTGAGCACTTCCTTTCAAGTTCTGTCTACGTCCGTGGGTACTAAACCCATGGACGTAATAAAATCGCAGCGGGATCTTTCGCGCGCTGGATCCTCGACGCTTTGCTTAGCACCGAGAGTTGACAATCGAACACTGTGTTTTTTCGACGCGACTCACGCGCGTTACATTCCGTTGGATTCTCAATGCTCGGTTCAACACAGAGAGTTTAAAATTCAGTGTACGGAAAAATCCCGCCGCGTTTTTATTACGTCCGCGTATGTCCATTTGTATGAAGCGGCATCTACACCGCCACCTGCGAACTACGCGACACACTGGCGTCACACTAAAATCCCGGGCAAGTAGAGTTAGCCGCACAACTAGCATATAAAACTTTAATCGTCAAACGTCGTCGTAATCGAGGGGCTGTTGCCCATCAGACATGACACCCATCTGGTCGGAGGACCCTCCCTTTTTTACAGAGGTATGAGTGAACTTTATACCCTGTTCCTCATACCTCCAAATATATATAAAAACCATATTCAAACATCCATGTGAGATGATAGGAGTTCTTTCTTTCCACGGTTTTTGGAGATGTTTCGCGTTCTCTGTCCGATTTTCGCACACAGAATTGAATTATGCGTTTTTCTAGTTCGAACGCGTGTCGCTTTGGGTACCTGGCATAAGCTAAAACAGGCAATCAAACTTTTGATATACGGCCACAGACGAAATAGCGAATTTAAACGTTTGAATAGATGTATCGACATCTGGATAAAATAAACTATCGGAAGTATCTATAGAAATTCAGTTTTCTAAAAAAAATGATGGGTGAGACGTGAAACCTACCCAGCCTAACACCTAAGGCTTACCCCACTTATCTTTTTTGAGCGACGGATAGCTTATAAAAATAATAAACATCAGGCTAGATCTATCTCGGCCAAAGTGGGTTTGGCCTATTAGGGGCATCCATAAATTACGTCACACGAATTTCATGATTTTTGACCCCCTCCCCCGTCCTTGTAACAGATGGTCACATTTGTGAGACCCCCCTCCCTAGTGTGACGTCACGAATTTTATAATTTTATATCTAGAAATAATTATTGAATTAAAACAGCAATTCCGAAATTTAAATGTATTTTTTTTTTAATAAAATGAACATCAAATCAAACACTGCAAGAAATTAATAAAAAACGATTAATTATATTAATTAAAGATCAAACTTAATCATCTTGAGTCCATATAGGTAGGCATATGCATGGCATAGCAGCCACTTCGTTCTCGTTTGGGTTTGTTAATGTCAGGAATATTCATTGTGTCCCCATCTTTCTCATCGAACCATACAGCATCATCGTCATCATCCAAACAAAGAATTTTTCTGGCACGTCTAGCAGAAATTCTTTGAGGACAAATCTTCACAATGGGCAAAACTTGTTGTTTCTTATGTATTTGCTTGTGTTGATTAGTGGCCTTTATGATCCAAAATATAGATCACAAATGCCACATGATCGCTTAAACAAGTATGCTTCGACATTGGGGCAATAGTTATCATACGAATATGTGTTTTACTTAACACTTAGATTAAAATTGATTTTGAAATGTGACGTCACGAAATTTAGGACCCCTCCCACCCCCTTGTCACACAATGTCACACTTCGTCGACTCCCTCCCTCCCCCTTAAGGTGTGACGTAATTTATGGATGGCCCCTTAGTGTTCCACCAATCTTCTCATGGGCAGACAACAGACTGACTTCCATAACGTTTCCTGCCGAAACGGATAAGGTTTCATGAGCTCTCAGAGGCTCCCAGTGTTTTTCAGAAAAACGAATTCGCCTTCATAATTAATATTGGAAAATTGATGCACCATATTTATTTTGCCATAGAAACGCTAAGATGAAGAATAACTTTTGCGGACCGTTCGTATTATTCGGTGAAAATTCCTGTAAAGCAACTGATGGCGATAACTATAGTCCACAAGTTAATAAAGACCCCGTAATCTAGCAAAATTTTGAGAGATGTTCTGATCGCCGTAAGGCTTTGCATAAACTTGCGCACGTGCAGTGAGTTATTTTTACTAAACTTGCAAACATAGCTCAGCGACACACCACACTGTACACGCGCATAAAGCGAAAACACTTATTCAAGTGCATGTGCTTGAGAAAATCATGTTTCTTTTGCAAATACTCAGATAACTTGATATCAACCAAGACCTTGACCAAGGCACTGTCTATCTGGAGACAAATCTTCGGATTTAGAAGAATTGCACATCTTTGAAAACTAGTACACGCTAAGTCTTTCGAACAAATCCGCGACCCTGCCAGGGCACACAAAACGCCTGGAAGAGCTATTGGTCGATGAAAGCCCTCATGAAAGGATATGTTCCAATTTGCCGTAAACGCAAATTAATGGAAACGTGCATTCTCCCTATCCTTACGTATACTCCACTCAAACCTGGTCTTTGAAAGTTGAGCAGAGGTAGAGTTGCAAAGGACTCGAGTCTTCGAGTCCTAATTTTAAAGACTCGACTCAATTATGCAAGACTCAGTGTGCTCAAAAGGCTCGGAGTCTACAGATAAGCACTCGAGTCTTAAAAAGGACTCAAATCTTAAAAAGGACTCGAGTCTTTAAAAGGGCTTGAAAGGACTCGAGTCTTAAAATGAACCCGAGTCTTAAAGAAAAACTCGGAGCATGAAAATGAAACGTGTAGTCATTCGAAATATCATCATTCGAAAAGACTCGAAAGAAGGCAGTAAATTTAAATGAGTGGTTATTATGTAGCTTTGCGTACAAAAAAATCTGACGAGTTATTCGAGTTTTTTCGAATGATGAGCTACAAGACTCGAGTTCATTTTAAGACTCGAGTCCTTTTTAAAACTCGAGTCCCTTTTTTAGACTCGAGAATGGCTCGGGCTCGGCTTGACTCGACTCCGAGCCTTTTGAGCACACTGAGTCTTGCATAATTGAGTCGAGTCTTTAAAATTACGACTCGAGGACTCGAGTCCTTTGCAACACCAGAGGAGCTCGAGGTTGACGGGCGTTCGACTGTAGTCGGTATCCTTGGAGTTCGACTTACCGACCGGAGACGGAACACGATATTGCGCTCTAAGACACAAGTCCTAGACGTCACCCAAAAAGCAGCCAAGCTTAAATCGGACAGGGCCGGACACGTTTGCCGCATGTCGGCTAAGACTACCACAGCACGGTTCCCTGAAAACATACAACGGCATCCCGGAACACCTAGACGTAGATAACGTGACGAAATGGATGCTTATATGAGAGATTGCTCCATATTCACTCAGGATCATGTTGAGTGGAAAAATGAAAGGGAGAATTTTGCCATGCAGTGGGACAATACAGTCTGATATATTTTATATGCCTTCGTATTTGGTATAGTTACGTTTATGATTTAAGTAACTACTCTGTATGGTCCTGCAGTTCCGAGGTCCCATCATTGGCATCTAAGACCTCGGGATGAATCTAAGTATTCAAGGAGAATCGCACTCCGCAAGCCGCATAGTAAATTAAAATATGAAATAGGAAAGCTGCGTGTTGGTCTGGTCGTAGCAGGTCGTAGCAAACCTATCGCCTTTTCTAAGCATCAGTTCGTTGTTTGAGTTTGTAAAATAGAATTTCAGGCAATTCTATAGTAATCGTGTTTATGTCATGGAATAAAAGAAAATGGCATTAAAATGAACGATATGCCAATAGTCCAAGAGCCTCGCTTATTAAAGTCTTGACGACTGTCGCGGTAATCCTTAAATCGTATGCAATAAATAAAAGTTTTATCACATTGTTTACTGCAATACTCTTATTATACATATAAAACGAAAATACACACCCTTACCAACAATCCACCGACTGCAAAGGTTTTTCGTAGCTCGAGAAAAAATTAACGAATCACACATTCAATGATTCTTCTTATAACGCTAAATATTCACGAATGTACGTGCATCAATTTGATTATTAGTGATCTCGATGCGTTTACCATCCATGTATGAAATGTTTGCTTCACTTTCCGTTTTATCAGGGAAATGGAGACAAAATCTTTTTCTTTGCCGAATTTATTTCATTTCGCTTGCTAGATATGTTTTGATACTTATTCGTTCTACTAGACACCGTAGACTTATATACGTATAAATATACTAGCCAACATCACTATGCAAGATGCGAACTAAGCACTCTACTAAGTTTACCGTCGCGTTACAGACGGGCTCGTAAAAAGTTCAAAGGCACGTCCTCACAGAAAAAAATATGGTGGTCGCGGCACGGTAAACAAAACGATAAACTAACATTTTATTTAAGTCGCGACTCCGTAGCTTTGTTACACATTTTATCAGTGAATTTGTGACAAACTTAGTGGCTCTTGGAGTCTGGAATATCCAAAGAAATTAATCGTTACTGATAAACATGGACAGAAGACTTGAGAGAAAATACAATTTTCATTACAATGGTGATCCCAAAAGCATAGTTTAGCACCAGAATAAGAGGAAAGCCACTAGGAAATGTCATGATCTATGCTCTGCCATCACTTGCGAAAACTCAAGTTCTTGTAGCCTTCCTATAACATTGTTTAACAACCTTTTTATTTGTTTCAGTGTTCGGAGTGTAATGCACAAATATATGGAAAAGAAGAATGAAATAAATTTTGACAAAATATTCAATCAAGTCTTAGGTGAGTACTGTTTGAAGAGCCAATTGACATAATTTCGAATTTCTGAAGGTATCATGGCGTATCGTTATTTCTTTAAACTGACTTAGTGCGGCTGCTCCACCGTCTTACAAAATATAGCTCGTACTGACGGTGGAACAAAGATAAATGTCAGGAATGTGCCAATTTCGTCACTACCTAACTGTATTATAAAATTGATGGGTACTTAAATCGCTAACGCAACAGTAAAAATTTATAGTGTAGCTGGAAGTAAATAATTTGTAGATGAAACAGTAAAAAGTTTTCAAATGGAGCAAAGGAAATAAATCGGGCAATTACAGCAGGATTTACGGCCATTTGTAAATATAATGCATGGTCTTCTTGACTGTATGAAACGGTAACACAAATGTACGATTATAAGGTCGCATCCATCACGTGTTGATCAGCAGTATCCGTCTTCCACGATCATTGAACGGGTAATTACCCGTTGTGCTATTTTGGATACTATTTTGATTAGTTTAACTAACAATCCATTGCAGGACTAACGGGCGCAGCTTGAAATGGCACTTCCTAATGTGCGCCGCTGCCTTATCTGTTTAATGGGTGCAGTATCTTAAAACGTTAACTATAATGGACGTTAACGCACCATGTATTTAGGAATATATTTTGAACGTACACTGCGGGTTGTGCCAGCTATCAGACCATTTGAGACACCAATCTATATAGTCCTCACATGATCTGATCAAGTTTGTGTCTGGACTTGCTATTATAGAAACTGTGATCTCTGAGTTCGTTTCGGCCTTTCTTCTCAGAGTAGTCATATAGGAAACGCCAACCTCATCTAGTTTTTTAAAATATGATTGACTGTAAAACTGTCCACACCTCCTTACAGAAATAAAATCATTTATCATTTATCGAAATCGCCTTCAACGCAGTTAGTGTAGCATACATTAGAACTCCTAACTAAGCTAAGGGCATTTATAGTGTCTTGTGGATTTGGGCACGTATGCTTCAGCGTGGCATAATTATACAACACACCTGCAATGAACTTTTTCAATAAAATATAATCATTATGAATGTGGTGATTATGACGCGTGCCACTCGCGGGTTGCGGATGCGGATTTGCAGACGCATGCGGGAAATCCAACTGGGTGAGCAAATCCACATGAACCAAAATTTTCCAAACCTTCTAAATTCGAAGCTTTACATTATATGATAAGCCAATTTCACTCCAGTTTTATCGAACGAAAATAGTGTTCCGTCTTGTTTAATCTACCACGTCTTCCCAAGTTTCTCGGCAGTTCAGCTTAGATTAGAGACAACATTATTGGTTGGTCGATGCTAAAAGAAACAGTGTTGTGTAAACACGAGGGCCCTTTGAGCCGTTTCTTTTCGAGCGATTTACGTCTGCGCTTTTACAATTGCTTCGTAGATTGAACGAGCACTTATGTCGTCTGATCACACGTCCATGTTTGCTATTATTCTTCTTTGATGTTTGTTTTGTGTTCTAACTAAAAATTACAAAATGTTTTTCTCTCAGAAACTTCGTTAGTTAAAATACATGTTTAAATTAAACCTCTGAACAGTTTCCAACATTTAGCTGAAATTGCCTTATTCATTATTAATAAATTTCGCCCATGCTTTGTGCTCTCATGCTTAATAATGTACGCTCTCTGTAAACAAAAATTTCTCAGAGTTTACTCTGTCTACAACGAAGATAAAAATAGTGCAACGTGCATACCATTTGTTGATCGTATCAGTTTTAACCGGTGTATATCGCAAATAACCGTAGTACGCCATAGATTCAAGTATTCCGGACAAGTTTAATTCAAATTCACTTTCGTAACAACTTTCTTGCGGGGATTTGTATCGTAAACAAGATTAAACGTAAGCGAGCCGAGTAGGCCGCGTCGTTGGATCCGCACACAGCTACGTACGCCAGATTATTGCCGCTCTGCGTACAATTGCTTTCCCTCTAATGAAGTTGTCTCATGTCGCTAAGGATAATTTTCTTCGTCCTGGACTTTGTTTTGCCGAGTGCCTTTTTCCCCAGTTGCCTTGCCTAGCTTATCCTATTTTATAGAGATTTATTTATAAGCACTGGATATAAAATCTGTTACATCATTCATGCTTCCCTTCTAAAATAAGCAGCAGATGATTAGAAATACGTCACAGACGTCTAGTTATTTGGAGCTTGATGAAAGCAGAGCCTGATGTTGACATAAGTGTCAGTCTGTTAGATACAGATTGCACTGCAGCTGTATAGCAGGCCCGCTGGGGCGTGGGTAAGTACTTCGATATCGAAGATTTCTCTCGAGGAAACATGTAGGTTTATGGCACACCAGGTCGCAGGCTTTACTAACATCGTATTTGAACAACTGAAGTATCTTTACATGTAATTGGAAAACTAGCCTGCCTTAATGTGTACATACATATGTGTATGTGTATTGAACTACTAATTATGGAAATACACAAAGCTGTTTACTGGCAATTACGTGAACACGAAACGTATTTCACTCCAGGTATAATAGGCTAATGTTTTATTTAACTTCATTTCATTGTAACTATAAATCAAATACATTTATTTTTTACTGTATGCAACAGAAACATAACATTTACGTGAGTCAGAAAAGCGTTGCTTGGTACTCTCAGTTCATTACGTGTTTAAGAACTGGGTATTTTCTGTGTGTATTGTAAGTTATAAGTTTATTATCTCGATGCTGCCTCTACAAATTATTTTCTCAACGACAAAATTGCTTTGTAAGGTAGTTAAAACAGCTTCACCAGTCATCAACACCTTTACTTACAACAGCATCCTTATTAATATTTATGTCATTTATGCTTTATTGAGTATGAATTTTGGTGGTGATCGGTAAGCTAAATTTTTCTTAGTATATTCAGGAACTACATATATTCTACGTCAAAAACTTGAATGTAAGACAAACAGATTCGTCTTTTTTGAGGGTTTCGAAAGCCTAGGTGATTAGGGGTTACGTTCACACAGATAGAGCACGGGGATAACACGAGAGGATCCTTATCTGGCCTATATATCAGTGACCCACAGCGGATCAAAAGACAATACCATTGAATGGCATTTCTGAAAGCCCGGACACCATCTACTCTCCAGACATGAGCAGTTGCGTTGTGAGTTTACTTACGTAGGAAATAAAGTGGATTGTCCTAGAAAATTACAGTAAAGTACTGTAGGCATTACTACAAAACATTGTTTAGATTAGGTTTGTTGAACTAACTTAGCCGTACTTATTGACTGTTTCACTTCTGTTCATATATCACATTTGAATTATTATGGGTAAGTAATAACAGCCGTACACGTCGATCGATTCGTTTAAGCTACGCTTGCCAGGGCCAGTCCGTGGATGGTCCGTGGATGGAACATCTTTACATACCAAGGTTCCTCCGTGCCTCGGAAAGCACGTTAAGCCGTTGGTCCCGGCTGTATTTCGTGGATCTCTTACAATTCGTCACGATCCGTCCAAAACCCGAAAGTCTGACAACCAGTCTTACCAAGGGGTATCATAGTATGGATATTACTCTTTAACTGGGTTGTGGTCGTCAGATTGCAGAGTCGCTCCATGTAAAATACTGGTCTTCAGCTGCATCTGGTTTGACTAGAAGCTGGCCAAGCTGATGAGACGATGAAGTGTCTTCATTGTGTTCTTAACTATTTAGTGCAGTAGCATTACAACAGATATCGCTAATAAACGCACGTATTTTAGTAATTATACTTGTTTTTAGGCGTCAATGAAAGTCGTTGCCGTAGATAGGTCGTGATTTATTGTCTCATTACCGGAATTATGATGCTGTATTATCACGAGAATCTGTGATAATGTATTTAAGGAAATGTAGGAAGGCAGGAAGAAATCGGTCTTTGTATATCTTCTCATAAAAGGTCTTTAATTTAAAAAAAAGATACACAGACATGATGGGCATCGGTTGCAAATAACACTCTGTGAAGTTTTGGCCAGTGTATTAAAAAATATTACGTGATATTTACGTACTTCAGCATGATTATTATATTCTACCTTCCTTTAGGCCTACTACTGTGATACAGTGCATTATTATTCTAAACGTGTCAAACGAGTAGTTAAATCATACAATACAACGCAATACAAATATTTGTCACGAGGCAGACCTAAGCTTGCAATGTAAAAGCCATTTTAAATGTAACCCAAGCGGAAATGATCACGCCAATTTATTTATCGATAGCCGTTGTTCGCGACTTCGTCTGCGATGTGGAATAAAAAAGCCTGCTTATGTCGTTCTCCAAGTCATGGTCTAGTCATGTGCCTTTTATCCAAAGCCGTTCAGCTGTTAGCGTGAAAGCGTAACAAACAAACATAAAAAATTCTAATCTTTTCTGTTCACAATATTAGTTTTGATACATTGAGCCCACTTTTCCGTAGGAGCACTTTTATAGAAATTGTAGTAATTGCAATGATATTAATGATAGTAGGTTGAGAGGGCAATATTGCAGCGAGGCTCCCGGGAACAAGTTACAAACGCAATTTACGGTGGCCCCACTTCGCCTTGCAGTAAATAACTTTATCGGCTGCACTGGACTGGATATTGTACGGGCACGTCACCATCGCTCGTTCCCTTGTAGACAATCGCTGTTTGGGTTTTATGTGGGTAAAAGTATTTTCTGGCATAATTTCCAAGTTTTCCATGCCACAAATGGTTTTAGAGCGTCCAGAGCACGATAAAAGTTAGCTGTCTTTAATCGAACTAGGTGGTAAAGCTGGATATAGTATCAGAATTACTTCACATTCGAAAATTAAAAGGTAACTTAATTATCTTAATAAGTACCAAACATACTCGTTGACCAATTAACTCTTGATGAATTGAGAACAAAATGAATGTACTTCTGGAATTGTAGACCTAAGACAACAAAAATCAGATATTCCTCTATCTATTCAATGACGGACAACGCACATCCTAACCCACTGTATCGATATTGGAACTAGGAAAGTAAGCACTTAAGGGTTTATACAAAGGTAGTCTTTAAAAGATCGAGAGAGAACGATAGACGGTTTTAGAGAACGATATGACCGCCTATTGTGTCACCTTATGTCTAATTCTACTTATAATATCTGTAATTTATATGAAGTGTTAAATAATAAAGAGTATTCTATCTTTCTTTTTAATTCCACCGTCCCTCCCTATAGGGGTTATATAGGAGATGGAAGTCTGTAATTTTTCCGATCGGACATCCCATCGCGCATAGCCTTGACTGCATAGTGGTGTGTGGAAATCTTCCTATTCTTTAACGTCATCATCTTCCTGTAGGGAATAAAATCTAGGGTACAGGATTCTCATTAAAGTTTTACTTAAACCTAACTGAGTTACAGTACCTCGAAAAATTACATAATGTGAAGAACGGTTTACGTACAGTGTTACGCAATCACGTATTCTCTTCTCTCACGTCGTGTTTGTACCAAAGTATGTACTTACCCATTTATACATTTTTACTCAGTAATACCATTTTCACGTAAAACATGGACTGCTGTCGTACCAAACGATCATTACATGTTACGCAGACCACTTATGACTCAATTAGCAGATGCCATACAATCAATTGACATCATGCGTATTAATTTACATACACATGTTAAAAATACGCATGAAGCAACCATTGAGGTGTTACGTAAACAAAAACATAATTCTAACGTATTTCTGTATTGTTCCAGGTTATTTATTATTTAAGGAATTTTGTGAACAGACTTCTGACGAACCAGTGCCACAATTAAAATTTTATGAAGAGGTAACATAATATATGAGCCATGTTTGATGTATGGTCAGTTTCATTTAAAGTTGGTGTTATGTTGAAATAACATGCGTATTTTCTTCGACAGATTAAATTATACGAAAAGCAAGAATGTATTGAAGAGAGACGGCGTATCGCAAGGGATATTTATGACAATTTTATTATGAAAGAACTTCTAGCACATACACATGTAAGTAAAGGAATATTATGATCAATGCTTATGTTTAATCGTCCTGAAGACACAATGTTCAACAGACTGGTTTAGACTAGTTGATATCCTTTTGTCTTCTAAGGCACGGAGTGTCTAGGCTGATGTAGCCAATACAAAGTACGTAGCTGCCAGTGTCAGATAAGCTAAACAAATAAAGCATAGCTGTGTCCTTTTTGATATGCAGAATGCATAATACTATACCTTGCCGCGTACATAATTCTACCCTACAAACAAGAGTACAAAAAATCTCAGACTAGTGTCTTTCATACCTTCCTAGGTCAATACATACGCATTTATTGTCATGTTAAATTCCAGTATATGAAGTTCGTAAACCTATAGAAGGTTGAACAATCAGAGCTCCTGCGCTTCGACCACAGTCTCGTCGCACGGCGTCCGTTCGGTTTTAATTCTTGGAATTATCTCAGTTGTTCTAGGAGATTTGCACTCAGCTTGCATAACTATCGTTATGTAGATTTATTCCGAAGCTAGAACAAATATTTGTTACAGTAGTATAAAGAAATAATAACTAGAAGCTATTGAACTGCGCTATTTTTCCGAATGAAATTTCTATTATTGAAGCTATATTATATCAAAAAACGTAGTCTGAACCATGCTTTCATAATCTCCAAAATGTTTTATGTCTAGCATTCTAGCATAGTAAATGATATACAATTAAGTATTCTTTCTCTTAAAAAATCCCGAATGAAACATTTAAATTCTTTAAAATACATTGATTTAATTTACTTTACCTGGCCGCTGTGATATTCAGTCCAACGAGCAGTCTTTGTAAACCATATTTCAATAATGTAAAAGCTTTTAACCCAATGAAATGAGTGACTACAAAGTGATACGATCTACGTGGTCCATATACCTATATGGTCGCGGTTTTCGTTTTCAAATAGTTTCTAATCTAACATCTCTGTATGTTATATGTAAGTTGTAGGGTCCCTATACATCAGCCGACAGCGCCTTTGTTATTCGACCTTCTTGTTGCCAAACATCGCCGCATATGGCGGTTATGTTCTCTGACATGACTCTGTTTTCTCTCTTTTTGTGGCCAAAGTTTTTGATGAAACTATAATGCTAGGGTTTGGTGCAAATGTACATAAAAATATCGTACATTGAGAAGTTGTGTTACTCAGCGTCCAAGCTGCTGTTTGCATTTCAATGATTATGTTTAACATTTTTTTAAATAAAATGGTTGCAAATTCAAAATCTGTATGAAGTAAGTATAGAAATTGCGAAACAAGAGGTCGTAAGCGTTGTTTCCGGCTAGAACGACTGTTGTTTGTATAATAAGCCTCGTTAGTGGAGTGTTGGCGTGCTGCCCAGGCGCGTGAACCTCCGATAAATAGCTTAACGGTGGACACTCATTATTTGAAATGTTGCCCTTTAACCCCGTAACTCGATATCATCTGCATATCATGAATAATGACTGGCCAATCTTAATTCTAGTCCGAATTTTAGGACGAAATAATACAGGGTGATAAGGACGTCAATATGTGCAACCTTTTACCATGGATCCAGTACATAATTTTGAAATTTTTCTTCGGTTATAAACAAAAAAAATCGCTGTTCTATGCATTTTGACCGTGTAACTATTGCACTTTTCTATGAAACAGCAGATTTTAATAACCCACGAATCTTTTCTATATTAGGGGCTCTAGAATCGTGTGCTGAATTCTTGGTTTCACTTTGCCAGTCGTGTCTCTGCCACCTTCCTAATAAGATCAGTTGTGTCATCTCGAACCATCAATGACATTTTCTCATTACCTACTTACGAGTAGTACCTAAGATAAGTAAAGAAAGCTAAATAGTTTCTGCAACAACTAGAGATCGCATTCTCAGCGGGTGACAATAAAAACAAATAACGTTCATGAGCAGTGGCGTCTCTATTGATTTCTAATCAGACTAGTTGAGAAACTGTCTGAACTGCTTCGGAATACACTGGATTTTATCACCTCGTGGCTGTTGCGTTAGGTATCGGTACGTGTAGATAGGAACAACTTGCCAGCAAACGATAATGTTGCGACTTGCGAACGAGTCTAAACTTTCATGAGTTTGTTATGTATCTGGACCAGTAAAATCTGGATCATAAAAGTATGCTTCTCATTTTTAGTAGCACTGTCGAGTTTCTCAAATTACCAGTTGTCCCATAAAAGGATATGCAGTTTCCTTGACTTACTATATAGACCCTGAAACTTTCAGTGATCGATTCTGTTCAATTATCTATTTGAAAATATGTAGATCCGAATTATCTGATATTGTTTTCGAGTAAAAGTTGGTCGTAATTACAAATCGATGTTGGTCTGTGATAGCTTTTAAACATAGTTTGATGATATACTGTCTAAATATTGGGTTATCAAAGCTATTTCGAACTGTAACTAACTTAATTTTTCATATTGTCTGAATACAATTGACACAGTAGAAATACACGTGTATTTTATAAAGTATCATTACGGTAACTCATAAAAATATATTCTAGTGTTATATTTTATGAATAACATTAATGTATTCCTAAGTTTCATACGTTATTCCACAGTATGCGTGATGTGTACACATTCCC
Source organism: Aporophyla lueneburgensis (assembly GCA_932294355.1). NCBI lineage: Eukaryota > Metazoa > Arthropoda > Insecta > Lepidoptera > Noctuidae > Aporophyla > Aporophyla lueneburgensis. The sequence continues at coordinate 12,413,861 of OW028744.1, forward strand.
AGTAACATAATTTATTTATATCTAACCTCGATACCGTATTTGTTTATTTCACTTGTAAATCATATGTGTATTTTTTTCAGGATTATTCTAAAGAGTGTGTAACACATGTACAAAAATATTTAATGAAGCATGAAGTGCCACCGAATCTATTCGAGGTATGTACCATCAAAAATTTGGAAAAGAAAGTTGGAGTCTTGAAGAAATGCATAAATACTAAAAATCAATCGATTTTCAGCCCTACATTGAGGAAATCTTCCAACATCTACGAGGGGAGCCATTTAAATTGTTCTTAGAAAGGTAACTGACATTTAGATTCTCTTCAACGTTATTTCTCACGTCATATCACCATTATAACATCTTCCTTTGTTCCAGTGACAAATACACAAGGTTTTGTCAATGGAAAAACTTAGAATTAAACATTCAGCTCACAATGAACGACTTCAGCGTGCACCGCATCATCGGGCGAGGCGGGTTCGGCGAGGTAAGAGCGGCCATTAAAATTACACCCGTAAATAAATACACTCAAAGTACAAAGTTAGTTACGCAAGTCTCAATGTAAGTCCCAAACCTAATATCATTAGCATTCTGGGCTTGCAACGTGAACGTGTTTACTATATTCATATTCATCTCGACGAACGGAAAGCCGCTACGTAGGTGTAATAAAGCCGTCCTGTTCCCCCACTGGAATAGTGATGGATTTTAACGCCTGTATTTTAATATTACACTTATAAGTACAACGTGATCACTCAAATATGTTGTGTTATACATAATTTGGTGCCACCACCCGGCTACTAATTTTAATAAAATCACCACCCTGCTTGTAAGCAGGGTGGTCTTTGGTGATCGGAAAAAAGTGTGTTTTAAATGAAGAGCCTTTTAAAGCGAGCGAGAGCGGTTCAATTAAGCAGATATATGACAGAAAGTCTTCAGGTAAAGGGATATCTCCACTAGGTAAATTGGGTTTTACCAAACCGTAGTATATCTGGGAAAGATTGTATGTCGTCATTGCGGTCTGAGAAAGGTCTAACTTCAGCCTTGGTTATTCACTTGGATATGTGTGTAATCGTTTCACGAAATATCCTATTTTGAACGCGGTTACTGCCACAAATATAAATAACGTACTAAGACTACATTGTTGTGAACATCAAGATTTATTTGATCGACGTTAGGGCATTTTTACTCTTCACAATCGTGTTATATTTATATTTCGAAGAAAAAATTCTGAATGTTTCCTACATTCAAATTATTTTATTAAAGTTCGTAAACACGAATGTGTGCTTAAATGATATTTAAAATAAACTGTAGCTTCACGTCTTCGTGTGTTGTACGAATCAATTCGAGCACTTATGTCAGGAAGCGACATGAAGTGCTCGTCATAAATCAGTTCACACGCGACTTCCTATTCAGTTTTGCACTTTATGTAGCTGAAAATGTACGTTTTTCCGCCATTATAGTCACGCTTTTAAACCCTTGCGACGCTGAAGGCGATAGGGGACTTTTAATGAGGGGAAATTCTATGAATGATTGATTACTGTTTTAATTGCAGATGTTTTTAGGTACTAGTTAGTTATAGTTACGGTGCAGATGCCATACCTGAATAAATACATTACGATCTTAGTTTACAAAACACAAACACCCCTATTTGCCCGAATCAGAAGCTCAGAACAGGATCCGAGCTTGATCATTGTTTCTGTCGAAATTAGGTTTCCCAACGCTTAAACAGAGTTAACTTTGCACGATGATATCACAATCCGATGATGTAACGACCAGACATCCCGAACACAACCTTTTAAGAGTATCTACACGTAGCTACAATTTGGCAGCGGCACGTTATGCTCACGGCGCGTACAGATAAATACCTTATTTACATGTATCTTGTATACAGGTGTACGGGTGTCGGAAGGCGGATACGGGAAAAATGTACGCGATGAAGTGCCTCGACAAGAAGCGTATAAAAATGAAGCAAGGGGAGACTCTCGCCCTCAACGAGAGGATTATGCTCTCTCTAGTCAGTACCGGGGTAAGTACTTTATTACATTTGTATTTTTTTATGACTTTGTCGCCATTTCGACGTTATTGCGTGTCGGATTGTGTGTTCTTGAAGTTTAATTGTGTGACGAATATGTTTCGGCAAATTGTAACAACCGCATCATGCTGTGGGTGGATTGCTCACCTTTGAAATACCTATGTGGAATATTTTCTTGTAGCTATGCACACTGTTGCCACATACCGATTGGGTCGTCATAGTCTACTTGGAGATAAACTGAAACGATTTTTCCAAAGAGACCCAGGTGGGCAAAAATAAGTTACTCGAAGTTTGTCCAGCTTTTTGCATAGCCAACCAACTTACCGCTCATAACAATACTAAGCTTTTCAAGCTAGTTATATTCAACATAAAAGTTGACGTGTTCATATGACCACAACGTTACAAGGTAACAAATCCTCGCCATAATAATAATGGCGATACTCATGCACTCATAACCGCACGAGGAACGGCATACAGTCATTTCCCACAATGTCAACTGTCTCCGTCTACGTGTTCCAACAAAGATAAGGATTGTTAAAACTGACATTGTTCCGATAGTGTATGGAAGCAAAGAGGATTTTAGTATAGGGAAAGGAAACCGCATATACATCGACATAAAGGATAAACAACATGATAATTCCTATAGATACCTATATAGCTGTATTATTATATGCATGTATGAAACTATACAGAGAAACGCCCACTCGTAACTGCGTCCGATGTTTTTAGATAGTGGAATGAAACAAAGTGCATGTTCTACTATTGTGATATAAGCACATAGGTTTATAGAGCTTCATAGACATATCCCCATCAAACAGGCATTGTAGCAGAGTCAGAATCAACTGTTCCTGAGAATAGCCCGGACAAAAATAGGGAACTAAAAACTAAAAGCGAAAGTTTATTCGAAAATTTTAACAGTACGTCTGTTAATGTTTAATACTCTACACTTTAATACTCTACATTCAGTTGCAAATCATGTATCTTTTAATACACCACTAAAAGATACATGATTTGCAACTGAATGTAGAGTATTAATCGGAAAGGTCAGTTGCGTAGTTCTTGCAACCGGCGTGTGTGTATGACCAATTGTATGAACCTAAACGAGGCAAAAGGAGTGTGTAGAGATCGTAGCAGGTGGCGTTCCGTGGTTTCTCTCTACCCCCATGGGAAAAAGGCGTGATTGTACGTATGTATGTAGAGTATTTGTTGTAGTTGATCGATTTACGTCAGTATTACGGAAACCTTAGTATAACATTGTGTTGTTAGGTTTCTATAGAGTCTTAGTCATGCTACAAAGGCTGTGTATTTAATTTTTAATCGATCGACCAATGTACTGTAGACGTGTGTTAAACGCGAGTATTTGATAAAAAATAAATAAAATGATTAGCTATTTAATAGTGACGTTTCCTCTTGAATTGATTCGTTAAATCAATCAGGACTCTAATTGCTTTTTGAACATACTTTCAGTAACAATCCAAGGGTTTCGAAGCATACTCACTCCTAATCCATTGCCTCATATTTTTCAAAAAATCGTTTGCTCGACAGCATAAAAGACGCAATGAACGTGGCTGATAGGAATGGCGATCGATTATCATTTTATGTGTGTTATTTACCCTACAGGTATTCAAATTTCCCGTTTCAAGTATTGCCTTAGTCGAAGGATGCTTTGAAAATAATATCAGTAGAACCTTTTTTCGCAAACCTACTAAGATAATCCCTTTCTCCTCGTGATATGCAAACAATACCTTTAAATCCTAGCAGTTTGCTCCACTGGCTTCCTATTTTCATTTTACATGTTCAGTTCACACAAAGCATTGTTACGGGGTGAATATGATTTAACGGGTTCCCAAACTAAACTGAATTTAATATCCGCTTGTTAACGTCACCACCTACGTACATGCAAAGATACTTCCGTCTATTGCGATCGCCCCCGAAATACTCCAAACTCTCGTATCAATTTTAATTAGTTTCAGCTTCCCAGTCCGGGTAATTCGGCAAATTTCTTTATTGTTGCCTTTCTTGCCCACAACTCGCGAGCAAAAAATTTGAGGAATTTATTCATTGTAATGAAATAAAACGGGATGGGGCATGGCGTCAGTCTTTTGTTGTAAGGGTGTTGCCCAAATACTGATAACAAAAGTATAAATTTATAAAAATATATTCTCGAAATCTTAAGTTCAGAGCATTATAAATAATGAATTTATGACTCTGTTGCGCATCAAAAGCAATCGACGCGCGTAATGTAATCAATAGATACGAAACATTTCAATGATTCGGAATTTTCTATTGATCTCACCATCGTTGTTATTATATGAATGGCATGCATAACGATGTTGTTTGTTTCTGTGCGATGGTATACTGCGATGAGAGGATCGTTCGTTTGAATGAAATTACCGACTCGCGACAAACATAGAAAATTTTTCATAGGTTGGTTTAGTATTACACCACCAAGTTACTGCACAAACAACACGTTTAATACTCCGTCATAGCCTGTTATGTATTTACAGATTAACGGCGTCATAAATAGTTCATTTATACGCAGATTTATTATTGGATCAGCGTTATCAGTGGCTAATGTGTTACAAATTATCAATAAAATCTGATCGACGTTACAAAACGGATGATAGCCTATGTTCTGGACTTTATTACTTATCCTATCGATAAAATTTAATAACTCAAATAATTACCGTTTACTTTATTCCCACCGGTCTCGTCTTCTACGAGGAAAATAACATAATACTTACGAACTATTTTAGAAATGAGTTTAAAAGTTCCGACAACTTTCTCACGGAAATTAAAAGAACACATGTTAGCAATACGGAAAAGCTGGCGAATACATTTAATGATGATGATATCATCCACAAAAAACAGTAGGTTACGCGTTTAAAAATACATGGAACAGGTGAAATCGAGCATCTTGTTTAGCTCAACAAATCTGAAACATCTGCTACTAGTTCAACTAGCATCAAACTATCTAATGATTGCAATTTGTCGTTTTTTTTTGACGTGACAACGTCTTATAAATTGGTTTGCCGGGTGACACTTCAAGAAACTGCGTTACGCTCCGCTCACGTTATGCGCTCACAATGAGAGCGAGTGAGAGGCACGCGTCCCTTCCACTCGGGCATAGTTAGCCCGCCTAAGAGCGAGAGAGACAGACATAAAAAGTGAAAGGCACGCGTCCCTTCCACTCGAGCACAGTTCTTTGTATAAATAAATGTTTTAAATTGTTACTATTATTTCATCCTTCTTCCTACTATACGAATGAATATTCACATTAAAATTATTTTACCACTCAAAGTCGTTGTCACGTAAAACTTTCGCCCGTATACCGACTTTACAGGCAACCAATTTTTTTTGCACTCGTTTAGTCTTGCTATATACTGAAATCCATCACAGCTTATATTTATTTAGCAGACACCGATAGACTTCGAGCAACTTTCATTTTTGTTCAAGCGCTTAAACAGCTTCGTCTATTGTTGCGATTTCTTTTCTAAGGAAATGCTTTTTCACATGACATTCTAGGACAACTCTCTTGTGCAACTCGCAATTCAATGCTTGGAACTGTTCTGTGCTGCCATTGTTTGCGCTGGATAGACATCATAGTGATTTCAATAGTAAGTAATCTCACAGCGATCTGCTAAGAAAAATAGATGGATGGTGATGTATTTTAGAAACTATAGTAGACAGAGTTAAAATGATAAAGCCATGACCAAAGAGTTTTGATCTAATTTATTCTAACATAATAACTTCCTCACATGCTCACATGTAGTTATGCAAACTATGTATGTAATTCGCGCTAGCACGGAATATCATTACAAACAAGGGCAACATACAGTAACATGGCAAAGTACACATTCTTATTTGAAGAGACCGTCGCGCGTCGGTTTTATCAGCCGATGAGTTTACGCTCTCCAAGAAATTGAACTTGACTCGTGCACGGGGCAACTTTGTATGTAGAAAATGGCTTTTTTTCGACTAGACACACTCATAAAGCGGACATCCAACGTCCGTAATAAATATATATTATCTGTAGGGCTGGTATGAGAGTTTTTTTTTTCTCGAGACTCCGTTTCGAACGTCTCCTACAAAATAAGTTATGAACGAAGTGGCTTTGCGCAAACTCCATCGGAAAATGCTTTGGTGAAACCACCGTGTTGTAGTAGGTTATCCTTACCATCGATCAGGTGACACGTGTGACCTCTTATTTCAACAAAATTTTAAAGCGCTTGTGGTAAAGACACTTCAGAATACAGTTAAAAGCTTTAAACCCCTGCACGATATTGGCACGTTAGTTGAAGTTCTCAGATACTTTGCAGTGCTCCAGACTCCTCCAATAGAAAGGAGGGAGAAAAATCTATTGAATCTATTGTTTTAGAAATAAAAGAAAATGCTTTAAATTGTCCTAAACGGGTTATTGCTAGAAGTGGGATTGCATTATGCCGTTAGTGACATTACATTACTCTTGTGGATGGTGTTAAAAACCGTTTAGTATTCTTTGTTCGTGAGCATAGAGACAAGATATTAGATACTCAAATATGCGCATAATTTTCGCTAAGCACAGCTATATCAATGACTATAATATCCGATTGCTTATCGATTGAAAACTGCTTTGATTCGATGCAATACAGCAGTGATATACGTTTTATGTGTGATATGGTATCGCGGACATAAACGATATCCAGCCAATTGGACTGAAACGAATTGGATCGCCCTCAATTTGTCGTCGTAGTACAATCCGCTTCCGCTGCATTTTGTTTCGCCGTTTCATCCCGACGATTAGTGATTTCCATTTTACTTTCAGGGCTGAATATATACATAACACACCATGTGTACAATTTTATTCTTCGTGACCTAAAAGGCTTCCCCGAAGTTTAACAAGGCCGTCGGTTTCCGAAGCATAGTTTATATAAAACGAGAAACTGTCAGTCGTTCTGTTACAACATTTATATGTAGTCAACTTTCGACATGAATTTTCTTTTACTGTGACCTTGTTTTAAAACTTTATGCTGTGCGGTAATAAAACGTTTTTTATTTTATGTTTACGAGTAAGCAAACTCTGGTTTATGGGACGGGACGGTCCGATCTAGATGACAAATTTTGCCGACGGTCGATCATACATGTCCATCTCAATATCGTTCTCTTCTTATTTGTAAACCGTCAGGATAACAGTGCTGTTTTCATGAAGCGTGAACCATTCATAATCACGTTATAATTCTTCATGGACTCATTTGAGAATGCGATTAAAATATCGTATAAACGCTAGTTATATGGTAGATATGTTTAACTTTTCAGCACACAAAATATATTTATAACCAAGAGTAGGGCATTTGATAAAATCATGTTTCTTAAATATATTCATTTATTTATCTCTGTACATCGTATGTTTTGTGGAGCCAATGAATGTAAGATAAATAAATGGCGTTCATGTGGAAAAGGCGGCGCACTGTGAAGGCTTTGTCATCCGCTCACTCAGATATAATTACACATTGAGATTTGAACACGCCCTTTTCTGTTTAACTTACAAAGTATCAACTACCAGTAAACGTCATAATCACAGTTTACAGAGGGTATTAAGATCAATGTATTTGGCAGCGTTACTGTTCGCAGTATGATATTATAAGTACATAGATGCTGGCCATTCATCTTCCAGATATAATTCCTACTCGCCTCTTACGTCAGTCGCGGTAAGTGACGGGTGGTCTGTTCGGCGAGACCACACGGTAATGTTACTTTATACGGGTTAGTTTATCATTTATGAGCGTTCGTCTGGTGTCGGGGCGGCGCCGCTCCGTCTGTCCGTGTCGTACGAACGGTTTCGGAGTTCTTCGAAGTCAGTTCTGAGTCCTGGAAACAAACCAGAAAAGTCACCCAACTTTTTTGGTTCTGTTCCAGGACGATGATATCAAAGGAAAGTAAAGAACTTAGAAGATGCCTTGTTATTTATTATTATGTATTTAGAAGCAAACATAAAGACACACTTAGTTACAAATTGGGAATACTTGTTTACGGATTAGTGGTGACCGACTTACCATGTTTTATACATAAATATAAAAATGAAAATATTTTGTTACTACCTTATTTCTTGCCACTATAGTTTCCACTGTAATCAATACGATTATGAACGGCCAAACCACACAGCCACCGCGCACCGGGCCGGATAAACAAAGGAGTGCATTCATCATAATATGTATACTTAAATATTTCCGTCTGCCATAATATCGTGGCATTTCCACTGCTGTGGTTTATAGCTTTAAATGCTATTTTACATTCCGTATGACTAACAGCACTAACACCCAAGTTATATTTGTCATCAACCTTCATACGATTATGCCAATTTCCCATTACTGTTTACGTTTTATGTGGGTGCATCTATAAATAAATTTAAACTAGGTACCGGAATTAATTTTATAAAAGTTAGTATGTTTATTTCCTGCCCTAGTTATAGTGCACTGCATTATTAATTAATTACCGCGGTGCCGCACGCGTGTCGTGCTTTTTTGGTATGATTAAAGGTCATACGGTGTGAATAAATAATATAATTAATACTTACGTACCTGCGACGCCTTTGTCCTCTATGTAGCAGCAAATTTGTTCCAATATTGAAAATCGTTTCCTTCGTCATTCGTCTAAGGAAAACATCCCATTTCCATTGTTGTAAGCAAAACAATGTGTTTCACATGCTACGAGTGTTTAGCAATATATCATTCCTAAATCAAGAGTACAGATGAATAAACCAAACATTACTTCATGCATTTGGATTTCAAAATACCTTCCAGCTTCTTTGCTTACCTCACCGGGTCTAATCTTATTGGCAAAACCAACGCCAGGGTTGGTTACGTCATCACCTTAAAATGCCGAATTAAATCGAAAGTAGTATTTGGATGAAGACAGGAGTGACTCATGCAACGCAATTTTCGGTGAAATTAACGTTGACAATCTTTGCAAGGATGCCAACATATCGATTGGTCTGCTCTGTTTGCCAGTGTTTGCTTCGACTTCAGTCGATGAGCAAGTTAATATTTTTACAGCTAAACGTATCGAAATTTACGACCATCACGCATCTGTCCGCACTGAGAAAACTGACAATCATAAAAGAGGTGAATTCAGCTTAAAGTATGATGAATTCACTCAAAGGACGGAGCATAGTGATTCACCAAAAAGAACGATGATAATACTGATGTTGATGATAACAGTATTTAAGATGATGTGTCACCATGGATTTAGTTTTAGTTACCTACTATTTTTCGATGCCTTCCTCATATATCCAGTTATATCCTATTAGTTTTCCTACAATTTTTCGGTGACTTCCTCACATATTCAGTTATGTCATACAATTTTTCCAACTATTTTTCGGTGCCTTCCTTATATATCCAGTTATATCCTATTATTTTTCCTACTATTTTTCGGTGACTTCCTCACATATTCAGTTATATCATACAATTTTTCCTACTATTTTTCGGTGCCTTCCTCATATATCCAGTTATATCCTATTATTTTTCCTACTATTTTTCGGTGACTTCCTCACATATTCAGTTATGTCATACAATTTTTCCTACTATTTTTCGGTGCCTTCCTCATATATCCAGTTATATCCTATTATTTTTCGTACTATTTTTCGGTAACCTCCTCGTATTTTAGGTTAGGTCCTCTTACTTTTCCTACTATTTCCTCATATCTCTGGTTATAGCCTATTATCTTACGGAGGTCGCCCTCAATAGGAGGATTGTGTATTTTAATAAACCAATTAATATCTCTATAATACACCAGTGATTAGTTGTAGTTCTACTCATTCTCCATCAGTAGGACTACAACTAAATACTGGTGGATTACACAGAAATTGTTTGGATTATTAGAAATCACAATCCTCCTATAATTGAGGGCGCCACTGGACTTACATGATCCCCTTATTTTTAAGTATCCAATATTGGTTCTTTCCTTTTAAATATTATTAGGTGTGAGCTCAACATTAAAAAAAACTGAAGAACCCTAAACTTGAACCTTAAAAAAATGGAGAGTAAGTAAAAAAAATAGAAAAAAGTACCTTGGCAAGAATGGTAAGAAGGTGAAAAGGGATGTATGTATAAATTAAACAGAAAATTGAATGGTATTTTTATTTCCATAGTATGAATGAATAATTATTATATACTCTAAACATTTATATTCAGTATAAAAGAAGACTGTTTTGTTTAGAAACATCCTCGCCTTAATGATTACAGTATCTATTTGTCGGTCATTATAAAGAATCATTATATACATTATGTTCAATAATTCTAGTTTTTACAAATTAAAATAAAGGTTGAGACGAGTAGAAATTTAATTTACAAAAAATAACAAACTTTACATTAATGTACCTATAACTAAAACATTTTTGCCCTTAAGGTGATTGCTTCAGGGTAGCCGTTTTTTGCAATTTGCAGGCCAGTGCTAGGTTGTATGTTAATTAAATGTTGCACGCGGGTGTAAGTACATAAGTTGTACTACATACGTCTTACACCCGCGTCTAACATTTCAATCAAAACCTAGCACTGGCCTGCAAATTGCAAAAAACGTAAGAAAATTTGAATTTCGCGGGCTACCCTGACGCTTTCACCTTAAAGCTGCATACAATAAATTGGTTATATTATTATAGTAAATATCTATTTTCAAGTAAAGTGCTACTATAAACACTCCGATGAGACTAATCTATCCCTCATACAAATACTTTACTTTAAAATCTATTACTAAAGGTGAACGCACACTTTTCAGAGCCGAAGGAGGCGAAAGAATCGAATTTTAGAATTACTTGTATGAAATCCTATGGAACCTCGCACACTTACCGAATCGGACGAATAAGGTCGTACGATTCGGTGCGGATAAGTGTGCGAAGTTACATTGGACTTCATTTAAGTAATTCTAAAATTTGATTCCTTCGCCTCCTTCGGCTCTGATAAGTGTGCGTTCACCTTAAACCAGCTATTGGTGCTGGCTCATACCATTACTTTATGCGGACACCGTTATCGGGCCGTCTTTATAGGATATCCTAAAGGGATATCCGATAAATACCGTAACTAAGGGTAGATTACTAGTTGAGCGCACTCTGCTATAAAAAAATAACTGCCCTTGGACTCTGCAGTGCCTCAAACTAGCAACGCCGCGTACGGTATAAGTACATAATTAATAATTATGTAAACGTTTCCAAAAAAAATTGATATTACTGGATTCAAAATAAAAACACCTTAAAAATGAGCAAACGAGTTAACTCGTTTGCGCATTTTCAAGGTATTATAGCAGCGACCGTAAGCCGTTAGAATACCTACAGAATTTTGAAATTTTTACTCTAGGTACCATCTACTTGTAATATATGACGTGTTACCTCGCATTAGAGTGAGCGTGTTAGGACACGGAGAAACGGCATTTTGGCAAGGAAAGCACAGATAATCATTACCACGTTTAACTTCATAAGAATTGTAATGAGAATTAAATTCAATAGTTTCAAACATACAGCAACGGAAAAAAACCTCTTCAGTATCTGTCACCAAAATTGCATCAATTTGGCCAAAAGTGGGTAAGAATTGTTCATCATCTATATCTACAGTAACAATAGAGTTCCGCTGCCATATAACACCAGCTATTGTAGCGGAAGTAACCGAATATTTGAGGACAACGCCAGTGCCGAGAGAAAACTTGACAGTGTCTCCTGAATTTAATGCAGATTTTTTTCCTAGTATTTTTGTTGTAGGTATTGTATTTTTCACAAACAAGTCATTGAGCATAAGTTGACATTTTATTGCTAGAGTCTTGCAAACATTGACTCGATTAAAAGATGATCTAGCCACTAACTTAGATACCCTGTGCTTGGCTTCAAAACGCATAGCCCACATGTTACGTACGGGGCCGAACTTCATTAGCATGGTAGGATAATGAGTCAGAAAATGAAACTTTGGCTGCAGGGGTGATTTTGTTAGCTCCGTGTACAATTGATTAAATTCTGCTATTATAACCCGGAGTTGAATATTGGTGTCACTGAAGACCCTATGACTTAATAACCTGGTCGGTGATTTGCCGCAACATAATGTATAATTTCCATACTTTATTTTCTAAAGGAATGTAAAACCCGGCTATTAGGCTGAAGTATCTAATAAGGGTAAGCATTTCTGATGCTGAAGTTTTCAATTTTACTTTCGAACCTTGGACAACTAAACAATTACTTGGTTTTGAATTCCTATCTGGTCCATAATCAAATGAAATTATTCTTTGTTGCAATACTGAGATCTTTAAAAGACCTTCGGCAAGGAAGTGGTTTATGACAAAGGTCATTACATAACGAGCTACACCTTCTAATATATCATGCATTGGGTCTACTGCTACATTTTGAAATAAATCAAATCCTGTCACCTTAAGCCAACAGCATGATTCTTTAATGCCCGTGTTAGGTGTATCGTTTTCTTGCAATTGAGCGTGGTATGAAGTCATATTTCTAAGCAAGTTACTGTTTTCATATAGAGCAGTTTGCAAACCTTTCTTGTCAATGTTACAGATTCTGCAACACTTGTTAGCTGAAAAACTTTCAGTAAACCCGAGAATTGAATTCAGGCCTAAATTATCGCCAGTTATAGCAACAACCTTCAATTTTACGGTTCCTTTAAAAAACTTATTTTCTATAAAAATTCCTTTGTTTTGCAAGTAATTCAATTCCTCAATAACAGGGTCAAAAATAGCTTTGTTTCCATATTTAGTTTTGTCAGCAGAATGGCAAATAGCTAACAGCAAAATGTTATTCAACAATGAAAATAAATGTGGTGGGAGTGCTGGCAAGGAAACGTATACACCACCAAGCTTATGCACCCCAGCGTGGCTCCCCAAAGGATTTCCAATTTCAAAATCATCATAGTATACTACTAAAGGAAGAATAATGTCCGACGCCTGCGGTGTACACATTGCCAGCCATACAGATCCCTGCATTACATTTTCTAGACACATTGGCCTCATCGGATTTTCTTCACGGATTATTAAATTACCCCTTAGGTGGTTCAAATAATCCGTTACATCTTTCCAAATAGTGTCAATGGAAAAAAAATTCTTCAAAACCTGGCGAAGTTGAATTACTTGCATTGTACGTGGCTTGGTGTGTAATGTTAAAGTGTTACTCCTTTGTGAAATGTCAGGACAATAACCAACGATTACTTCATGTGGTGGTATAAAAGAACCTAATAAATTCAATTCTCGGAATCTCAAATATTCTGAACGAAACGGAAAAAAGATGCCCTTCAAAGCTGTGTTGAACTTATGAAGTCGTTTATTAATTTCGCTTCCAGACATGCTTTCCTCATCAGCTAGCACAGGGCCGAATACGGACATTAAAGACGGTGCGATATTGTCAAGAAGGGTTTGCAAATGACTAACCATAGCTTGTACAGACGATCGAGATACAGAGGGATTTACATAGAGCGTTGAAATAAATTTCAAAACTTCTTTATGAATAATACTATCAGCATTATCAAGGACTTCCGGTTCACTATCAGCTTCAATGTATATGTGCTCAGTTGCTACTTTGGTAGTCTCTGTTTCACACATAGGAACTACGCAAGCCTCGTTTGAGGTGGATGGCAAATAACGAGTGTTTACTTTATTCAAATGTTTTAAGTTAACATGTTTTCTAAATTGTCTAACGTCCGTGAAATACCGGTAGCATGCGTCTTCACCACATTTATAAACTCCAGTAATATCAATTTTTTCACATTCTTTCCTTATGTGGGTAATAAGTGAAGAAAACGTGGGAAAAGTCCTTTTACAACTGTGACACTTCATCTTAATTTAAATTGTGACTCCGAGAGTAACTAATATCTCCTTCACAGATTGTGACATACGATCGTACGATGTTTTGACTTTGTAAAAACCAATTTGGATAATAAGCCAAATGTTATAGCTTTCAGTAGGATATTTAGCCGCAGTAGCATGAAATATTTTAAAAGTCACATCAACAGCCTCAGTTAGTGTTGTGAACTTGTAAAACGTATTGTCACATACTGTGAAGGAGACACCTGACTGGCGGCACCAAATTATAAATGGTTGGAGGCTAATACCTAGGTTTTGAAGCTTTTGGCGACGCTCCTCAATTACCACTTGCACGTCTGCGTCATCATCCACGATGGTCACAAATCCATCCAATATCTCCGCTCGTGAAGCTTGCCAGTCTTTTCTAGATCGACGGGCAGGAGGAATATTAAAGAGACAGCCGAGTAGCAATATCGCTGCTATTAATTTTGTCTCCGGTTGTTCATCTGGAAAGAAAATAATAATAGTATATTTGACACAACACATCATCATTAACTGAGCAAATAGGGAAAAGTATCAGAACAAAATAAAATCTATCTATATAAGTAAAAATGAATTGCCGAAATGTGTGTCCGCCCGCCCGTTACTTCTGAACGACTGCACCATGTTAGATAATTTTTAAATTATTTTTTGTCTATATATTTTATAACGGGTTCACCGACCCAGGGAGGTCGAGCACCTAGAACTATATAACAGAATCATTTCCTTACCGTCACAAATTGCCAATGTATCAGCTATTTTTCGACGAAGAAACGAGTCCTTTGTGGTGTTAAGCTTCTGCTGAGCAGCTTTTAGTATGTTTTCCGATGAAGCATCCAAGGCGTCGAGGCCCCCGGATTTATCAGGGAACAGTGCTTCGTAGTCATGAGTCAGGAGTCGCCATCCATCACTTGACTTCAGGATAGGATACTTATTGAAGTACTCCTGTAATGTCCCTTCCTCGTAGTACAAGTACCGGAGGCGAGCTCGCACCGTCTCCCGCCACAGGGCACTGACCTCCTGCCACGGACCAGCTGAAGGACTTGACAGCTGCTCTAATGCTGACGCTACGTCCTCCACTTCACCTGCACACAAAAATTAAAACGATTAATAATTAGTACAATGACAATAACGGTTCTTAGATTCAGATATTTTGTAATTTGTAACGAAAATTTATACTAATTCAGATATTTTTCTCAATAATTTTGTTCTTGATAATTTAATTAAATCTGAAAACATAAAATTTCTTGAAAAGGAGTTACCTTCTTTAAGTCCGGTCAGGTCGATTCCAGCGAGTGGAGGGGTGTCTAGCCTAGGACTGGACTTGGAGCGAGAACGTGACTTGGGCTTTTCAATAAGGCCCAACGAAACTAAATGCTGCCGTCGAGCCCTTCTGGCGGTGACTAACCAGCCAGAGATATTGCGCTTAGCCTGGTAAGCATCAGCCGGCAGGTACGGCGCGTAGTATAGGGGTGGTGACTCCTCTTTAAATAATCTGCCAATGTCGTAGGATAGAGCAAGCAGCTGCGAATCTGTCAGAAGTACCGGGTTTTCGGCCGTAATGAGCTTCTCCATAAGCAGCTTGCATAAACGCCCACGCACGTTTGAGGGTAAGGTGCCCGTTTTCTGCCCAATTGCTATTATTTGTTTTCCCTCGACTGATGAATTCAGTATGGTATTCACCTGAAACACAAATAGTATAAGTATGGCATTACAAACTAAATATGCAAGGTAAAAGTTAAAAAAAATGTCACTAAAATGTTGAAAATACAGGTTCAATACCTACCTTCCATTCAGTATAATGATCAGTTGGAGTCGGTGCCAGTCTAGGCATCATGCATTTAGTTGTTAGTTATAGCTGTCACCAACTCCAAATATATTACTGATCTTTGTGACATATAGTATAGCTCCTAAACGGCCGTCCGTACACACATACAGGACAGGACAGGTACAGACGTTAAACTTATCTGTTTACGCCGGGGGTTAACAATATTGAATGTCAATTTAAATTCCTTATCAAAAGTACAGGATAATAGGCAATAACTTACTAAATTGCTCCCGGTGGACTCTTGTCTAACTGCTTCACCCACTGACGACGACGAGTCCAGTGGTATCACCAGTATGTCACCATCCTAAAATAATATTTACTTTGAGACAATGTTATAATAGTACATGTAACAAAAAGGTGTGATAATATGAGTATGTACTGTCAATTAACCTCAATAATCGTTGAAATAATCACTAAATGTGTCCGAGTGCGACCGTTAACTAACAGGCTATAGCTAGCCCTAGCCGGAGATAACTCAAGGGAAGTGTTATATTTTTTTACTAGTAATCGGTTCAGCATTGCAGGTGTGAACGGTCCTGCCCTCGTCCCTTGATCCGGCCCTGATAAAAACTAATCGATCAAGATCAGGACTGATCCTGGTCTCAAAGAATGTCTATACCAAATTTTGCATCGGTTCAGTGTCTTAGGTATGAAAATGTGAAAAGGTCCTGCCCCAGCCGACAGATAGACAGACAAACTTACTTTCGCATTTATAATATTAGTATGGATGTAATTACAAATTAATACATATTGCTCTTGAACCAAAAAACAGTAAGTACGAGTACTTTTCTACAATTTTGCAGAACTTACCAAATTTTCCTGGTTAAGTCCTGCTTCGCAGTCTTGGTTGAGGATTGAGCTTTGCAGTCCTTCACACGGTGGCAGAGGCTCTAAGTTACAAGGTAGACTAGTTAACAAGTCATTCCTCAGGACCTCTTCAAAGAGTGATGAATTGTAGGAGTTATCCTGAAATTTAACAAGAAATTTAAAAAGGTAATAATAATGTACTTAGTTGGTAAACTAACAAGACTGATGAAAAGTTATGATTTTATTCCACTTTTTAAATAAATACTGCACCGGTTAAATTGTTAGGTATCTTAAGAAGACTTTAAAATAATAAAAGTTAATAAGTAGGTACCTACCTACCTACATGCAAGTAGGAGAATGTGCATTTAAGCGACGCAGGGCATGTGTAAGCAAAAAGTTTAAAACAAAATTTACTTTTTTGAAATACAATTTAACATGAAAACAAACCATATCTTTTGGTTGGTCGCTTTTTAACATGGCCAGAGCTGCTTCAAACCGGAGTCTGTCCCCTATTTGAGGGAACATACTATGTATGTCTTGTTTACTAAGCATCTGCATTGTTGCGATATCAATTCTTTCAGCTGAAAAAAAAAGGTAAATTTAACAGCGCCCTGATTGCAGCTGTGAAATGCACTACGTCGCATCGACTTTATAAAATGTAGGTTGGTAGAGCTCGTCTAAGCTGAAATGACGCGCCCCACTACTTAAATTTGTATACGTACACTACGGTAAATGCGGTAGTGGGGCGCGTCATTTTAGTTTAGACGCACTCTACCTATTTGTTTTTTTTTGGGTTGCAGTTGCACATCGAATCTAGTGTATAATATAAATATGAACGTATATCTAGGTAGGTGGGTAGGTACCATACGACAAGACTATTCTTGGTTGGAGTGTACAGCGGCCAAAAAAGTGTTATTTTCGCAAATCTTTTATTTTCTCGATTCTATAGTATGTAACACCTAGAAAGGCTAAAAGTGTCTGGGTGTTTTTTGTCTCCGACCAACCGTTTGTCGTAAAAACGATGTCGAAGGGATCCATAGGTAAGGTTATGTTAGAACTGTGACCTTGAAATTGGTCGCGAAATTTTTTTAAGTATATTTTCATAGTGCCTCTAAGACGACACTCTGACCCTATTCTTGCTAGAAATTAGAATGTGTGAATGTAATGTGTGAGCTCATGCTAGCAACTTACTAGGTAGGTTTGTCAACTTACTTTCAAAACGATCGATGTAGCGTTCCAAATTCCACTTCTTCAAAAGATCACGCGTAGCCATATCCATTTTTGCACTGATCAAACACGTTCACTGGCACTAATGGAATTGTTATTGCTATTAATTAAACGAGTCGTGAGTCGTGACTTGCCGGCTGTAGCGGTGAAATACAAATGGCCGACCGAAATGGCGCGGCGGCGGAATGAAGTGAGAGAGGGAGACCTCATTATATAATGCCGTCACCTTAAATTTGTAGGACATCATTCAAATGCTACTCATAAATGGGTCTCTGTAATAATAATTTAGTAGGATACACATAAAATAATATGACTATATTATTGAACTTTGATGCTTACTCTAAAAATATGAGATTATTTAATCGTATTATCATAGGATTCACATAAAATAATATGACTGTAATATTAAAAAAATGATGCTTACTTTAAAAATATAAGTTTAAAGCATTATAATTTAATATAGTACATTAGGGGGAGGTCATCGTATTTTTAGAGATACTTCTTCATATTAAACTATGAAATCTATTTATATTACGGTGACTGTCATTGTGTTTTTTAATTAGAATCTTATTTATAATTATCATACTAATTTATGGGACAGTGGACCATTTTCTATTACATTGTGTTATTATTTGAAGAAGACAATGTTATTTCATAATTACAAATTTTTACGATGACAAGTATCATAATATTGCATTATTTACCCAAAAAATTCGATTCCATCTTAACACATTTCAGTTCTAGCGTAATATTTACTTATTATCAACATATTATAAGACAACGCATCTATTTTAAACCAACGTCACGATATTTTAAGATTATGCCAAAATGACATTTTTCTCAGTGCGTGCAGTTAAGTCTAGACATTTGCTAGCGCCGTGGCTCACAAATGAGATTAAAACACTAATGCTACGGCAAAGTCTATATTTAAGCGTAGGGCTAATGACGCTAACTGGGAAAGTTACGTCTCGAACCGTTTTTGCTGCAATAAGGTATGTAAGAATGCATATCGCCACCACATTCTTACTTGTGTCCAAAATGGGGATGCGTCCAAGGTTTGGAAATTCTTTAGATCATTAGGGGTTGGGAAAATCTGAGAAAAGGCATGGAATAATCGTTTAACTTCTTCGTCCAATTTGATAGAACAATAAAAATTCACTTTCATTCAATTCTTCTCTTCCGTCCTCCAAATATTCTCCAGTTGTTTTTGGTCCGTTCTCCGTGTGTAATGTTAAGAAATGCTCTTCCCTCTTCTACCATCGACTACTTCCAATTCAGTAAGTAATGACTGTATCAGCCTGCTGGATGTTATCCCTCCCGTCAGTTATGACATTCTCATTTTTTCTGCATCTAGCGTTGTCTTTCTATGCTCATGAAGAGATGATCAAATAATGCCTTTACCTAAAAAGTGTAATCCATCATCTTTTTCGGAATACCATCCAATATTCATTCAAAATCATTGAAGTGGTTAATTCATAACCACAATCACTTTCCTGTCAAAAAATAATCTGCTCAACCCCTTCCAGTCTGGCTTCTGTCTTGGTCATAGCATAGCACCAACACAGCGCTTCTGAACAATTCGGATCATATAAGTTCAATCACAGAAAATGGTAATCTTAGCTTTACTAGATTTAAGTAATGCTTTTGAAACTGTTGATTTTGATACATTGCTTGGCATTCTATGCTCTCTTAACATATGTTCATCGGTAATAGACTGATTTCGTAGTTCCTGTTCGGTCGCCGGCAACGTATTTACCTAGGAAAGATCTTGTCTTCCTGGAGTTGTACCTCAGAGTTGTACCTGGCCGGTGTACCTCAGAGTGTGTACCAAGAGTTACCATGGCCCTGGCGTAGGCAACTGAAGGAACACAGGTGGGTTTTAGTCAGTAAAAGGCTGACACGCCCTTCTGCTCCATCCAGAGCGGAAGTTCAAGACGTCCGACTTACAAAAAAAAAAAAATAGGGTGGCGTTTTATCCCCTTTATTGTTCGCCGTTTTTATTAACTCAATCTCCGACGAACTAATTTCTTTCTCTTATTTTTATGCAGATGATTTCCGAATTTATTTGTGAGGTCCTCTGGGAAATCTGTCCAAGGTAATTAATCGTAACGATCAATAGTGATCTGGTCCGTATATGCAACTGAATTAAGAAATATGATCTTATTGTTAACCCCATAAAGATGCAGGTTGTGAGTAGACGGGTCTAGGATGGCCTCGAGGATCGACTCTTCCCCTAGTTTCTTTTGACAACTCAGTTGTTTGCTTCAGTGAGAAATTTGGGATTATTCATTTATGAGGACTTCTCTTGGATTGACGAGCTACAGGAAATTAGCCGCAAGCTATTTGCAGCACCTTTGAAGAGATTCCGTTATTTTCGACCGACTGCCACCACGATTGCGCTTGCACAATCGCTTCTTCTACCCAGCCTTGACTGTGCTGAAGCCAGCTAGCTATCTTGACCTTACCCAAGAACAACTCGTTAAACTTAGCAGCTTCAAAATTTTCGTATATGGTTTGTATTTTGTTTGCAAAAATATGACCATGTTTCGAAATATCGTGTAAAGAACAAGTAGATACCAATTCGCCGGAATGCTCATATTCTTTCCCTTTTGTATAACTTGCTCTTGTACCTCTTCCACCACTCTCTATCGCAAACAACGTTTTCAGTTTCTTTGCTACATCCACACGATTTTTTTATGGTCATCAGCTAACTTGAAGCTTAAAGTGCATTCCCCAACTTTCCTCGACAAGTCCTTTACTCTCCATGTCGCTCGTTTGTGGAATGCATTACCAGTTGAAATAAAACGCACGCAGTTGTTACTTGTGCTAAAAGACTCGTGAAAGAAGAATACTTGTAGTTGTGATCTTATTCTCTATAGTCTTAATTTATTTTCGTTTCTTATATATTTAGTACACGTATGTATCTATTATTTTGGATATGTATCTGTGTATCTATCAACCCTGACGTCCAGGCAAAGTACTGTCTAAGGTTGTCTGGAAGAGATCGCGATCAGGCCGCCCATTGCATATAGTTTCATTTATTTTAAGTTATGTTTTTTTGTACTGCATAATAAAGTAAATCTATATATTAATACGTGAAGCAAAAGCTTGGTAGTGCTTTTGACGAAAATGACGCGGCCCGAGGAAGTATGAAAGGACTTTAAACCTATTGGTCTCGCCTTGATCCGCCATTTAGATTTTTTTCTAGGTACGAGGGTGGCACTGAAAATTTCGGGAATCAAGGAAGTGACACAACATTACTATTTAAAAATGTATTCATTGCTTTTCGAAGTATTCTCCGCGAAATTTGACACATTTTTCCATACGATGCTGGGGAGTTTGTTCCGCCACTTCTTCTTCCCAGCTACAGCACTAGGAAGTGTCGAAGGGTGGGCGTTTTGGGGGGACTGTCTTTTGTAACTTTGACGTTCAAAAAGTGCTGACTCTCAGCCTAGTTTGAATAAATGACTTTTGATTTTGATTGATTTTGATGGAACCAATCATTGAAGCAACCATTCCATTCGGAAGTTGGGGTCTCCAAAATGGCCGTTTTGTAGGCGTCCACAGCTTCTTCAGGTGATGAAAATCTCTGACCACGCAATGTATTCTTTATTTTAGGGAAAGTATAGAAATCATTAGGGCTTAGGTCTGGGCTGTACGGCGGATGGTCTAATAATTCTATGTTTTCTTGCTCTAAAACTCTTTTGTTCTGTGCGCGGTGTGAGAACTCGCATTGTCGTGATGGAGGATGATGCGGCGGTTGCGTTTCTCTCCAGAAACGACCTGTGGCAAACAAATGCTAGCATACCATTCTGCATTAACCGTTCTTTGTCCCTCAAGAGGAATAGTCGCAACATGGCCGGTTTTGGAGACAAACGTGGCCACCATTTTTTTTGCAACACTCCGTGAACGAACAATTTTTGTTGGCTTTATCTCATTTTCGAACACCCAAACTCGTGACTGGTTTTTTGTTTCGGGATCGTACGCGTATATCCAGGATTCGTCACCTGATACGATGTTGTATACAGCATTTGAGGACCCTGCGTGGAATCTTTCGAGAGTTCTGACGCACCAAGTAACGCGAGCCGCTTTTTGCTCTTCACAGAGCGAATGCGGTATCCATCGGGAAAACAACTTTTTTACACCTAATTGTTCATGCAAGATTATTTGTTTTTGACTCATGCCAATGTCTAAAGTTGCCTGAATTTCGCGGTATGTCACATGTCGATCTTCCTCAATCAGTTTACTCACAGCATCACCGTTTTCTTGGGTGACTGCAGTTTTTGGACGACCTTGACGGGGATCATCACTGAGCTTGACACGTCCACGTTGAAATTCAGCAAACCAGCGATAAATTGTGGTTTTGGATGGGGCTTCATCACCAAATGCAGAAATCATCCGGTCAATACACTGTTTTTGTGTTAAACCACTTCGAAAGTCATAATAAATCATTGCTCTTGAATTTTCTCGAGTCAATTCCAATTCAATTCCATTCTTAACGACTAAACAAGTTTGACAAAACCTTGTGACAAGACCGAGAATCTTTTTTTTAAATAAATAAATGGTATTCGATTTTTAAAACCAAGGAGTTTTCAATTAAAAAGATAATATGACAGGAACAGTGGAAATATTCCATTCCCGATACTTTTAGTGCAGCCTATGTAATGTATCAATTTAGGACATTACATTACATAAAATGTTTTGTTTGTCTATATGGGTTTGACGCATTTGGTGCACATCTCAACTTGTACACCATGCTCAAATGGTGAACTTAGCAACTGGTGCACTTCTCATATGGCACACTTCGCAACTGGTGCACTTCTCAATTGGTGCCCTTCGCAAAAGGAGCACTTTTTAAGATGAGTGGAGATTTGGAAATATTGTCTAAAAATTAAAGAATCTTTGGTTTTGCGTAGGTAATTTTCTTAAAAATACAATCAACAAATACCGTAGGTACACACTTACTTAAACTTAAACAATTTTCAATCTATACTAATATTATAAAGAGGAAACCTTTGTATTTTTGTATGTTTGTATTGAATAGGCTCAAAAACTACTGGACCGATTTCAAAATTTCTTTTACCATTACTTAGAGGAATTCTTCCGAATGTTTATTGATCATTATTATCGTCAAATACTAATCCTTATCCAAATAAACAAGATTGTTTCAATAGCTATAAATTACTTTTTATTTTATTCCAATCGGACAATCCATTCAAAAGATATTACGAATTTAAAATTGTAATTGGTATTAAAATGAATGATGGTGTCGCACGACTCGCACGGCGAAACCGCAGGGGAGGGGGGTGCACATCTATGAAGCAGGTTGCCGCGCGGCTCACTCGCGCGGTCGACTCAGAGAGTTTAAAAAATAACCCGTGCGAAGCCGGGGCGGGTCGCTAGTAATAATATAAAAGTCACACAAAAGTAATATAACAAATATGTAAGAAAGATTTACCTACTGCAAAATAATTATAATAATAACAAAGTGATTATGCTATATAAAACAAACATACAATTTTCAAGTACTTGTTTATTGCGAGTGGTAGCCCAATATGCATGCGATATAAAACTATATGAGGGTAGTTAGAATAAAAAACATAAAACTGTCAAGACTACGGTAGCTAGAAATTTAGTTAAACGGTGGTTTTATTCAATGTGTTGTTTTGTGAAGCATTTTATTTCACAATGTCAGAAAAAACCGTAAACAGCTTGATGTGATGTTTAACCGAAAATATAAGAAACTATTACGTCAATTGGAAGACGGAAATCTAGCGGTGGAACATTTTATGAAAAAGATCACGTTTCTCCAATTATCCAAGTACAGTAGAGCGTCGATTATCCGAACGTCGATCAACCGAACGACCGCTTATCCGAACTACTACGTCCGCCCAACTCGCGCGTGCTATCCTCCTCCCGCGCTACAATACACGCGGAATTGACTCAAACTGTTAGTTCTATGTACTCATATGTCACTCCCAAGTAGCCATTACTTGATAAACTAAATTTTACGGCGTGAAATAAACTATTTGTCATCTATATATATAAAAGAAAGTCGTGTTAGTTACTTCACTTATAACTCAAGAACGGCTGAACCGATTTAGCTGAAAATTGGCAGGGAGGTAGTTTAGAGCCAGGAGAAGGACATAGGATACTTTTTATCCCGTTTTTTTTTTTTTTTTTTTTTTTCCCCTTTTTACGACCGCGTTCCCGTGAGACGTCACATAAAACGTCAAAGAGAATACAAGTCACTATAAAACGTGGTACTATGACAAAAACGTTGCCTTCGAAGTACCAGGTTATCATAACTTGACAGGAGCTTACCAAACAAAGGAGTGTCAGCTAGAAAACGCTTTATGCCTTTACGCTTACCAGATCACCACCGCGTACCAGGTTGTCAAACTTGGTACGTTTATAACAACATTTATTGAATCTGAGGCGATACGAAGTTCGCTGGGTCAACTAATTATCTATACTAATATTATAAAGCTGAAGAGTTTGTTTGTTTGATTGAACGCGCTAATCTCCGAATCGAATCCGGTCCGAATTGAAAAATTCTTTTTGTGTTAGGTAGCCTATTTATCGAGGGAGGCTATAGGCTATATAACATCACGCTACACCTCAGAGGAGCGGAACAGTAATGAAAAATGTTGCAAAAACGGGGAAAATTTATTCCTTCTGAGAGTTTCCGTTGCGTGCGCTGCGTAAACGGTTAAAGTAACGCAAAAATCATGTATGACGGGATTGTTATTTTTAAAAAGTTCAAAAAAAAAGTCCCAAGAGCATATGTCTATCTTTTAAGGTTGACTCACTATAACTCAAGGAGCGAAAATGGACGAAAACTAGCAGGCAAATCGATGCGACGGGAAGGGTAAGGGGAGCAAAAATTTGACGCGGACGAAGTCGCGGGCAGAAGCTAGTTAAATATAAGAAGGGCTAAGGGGAAGTAGTCACATTTTTTTTTTCAAATTGATTTTTATTGTTTATGGTCACAAAAATTCACATTTTACCATACGCTTATCTAATACGCGTATGGTAAAATTTGGATTTTACCAAAGAAAGAACTAAGTGGCTCGCAAAAAAAAAATGGGTTGCATTTTGGATTTAATAGGGAATAACTAGCTTCTTCTTCAGTTCTTCTCCACTTCTGCCCTGCCAAAGTGAATGTGAAACGGATAATTTTATGGAGATGACGATCCCAATATCGATAACATACCATATTTTCATATTAATTTATTTAAATATTTGCCAACATACACGGCTAGAAACAATTGTTAAATGTGGAAAAACTGTTAGTTTTTGTTTCGAACTGTCATTCTTGTTTTGGTAAGGAAAAAACGGTTGGTGTTGTGAAGGTCTTGCCAAAGGAAAAATATTAAGTGGCATCCAGGTGATGTTTTTAAAATTTGAGTGGCAGTGAATGGGTTAAATTATAATATTATAAAGGTTATTGATATAATATGACATTATATCATGTCTTTATTATGAACTTTTTGCTATAAAACTAATTTTTTCTTACATATTTATATTTTTATTATTTCCGAGTGACTTTTTTTATTTTTGAAAAAATAAAAAAGTTATAGCGATTATGTAGAGTTTAATCAAAATTATTTTTGTTTTGTTATAATTATTTAGCAGTAGGTAAATCTTTCTTACATATTTTTTTATTACTTTCGTGTGACTTTTTATATTATTATTGAAAATTGTTTAAGTTTAAGTGTGTACCTACTTGAAAGGTATTTGTTGATTGTATTTTTAAGAAAATTACCTACGCAAAACCTAACATTCTTTCATTTTTAGACAATTTTTCCAAATATCCACTCATCTTAAAAAGTGCTCCTTTTGCGAAATGCACCAATTGAGAAGTGTACCAGTTGCGAAGTGTGCCATATGAGAAGTGCAAGTTGCTAAGTTCACCATTTGAGCATGGTGTACAAGTTGAAATGTGCACCAAATGCGTCGAAGCCGTCTATATGCCCACTGTCCATATACCTAACTACGTAATGCCACGACGGCATTTTGAAAAATAATCAAAATGGCGAAGCGGGACGAGGCCAGTCTCCATAAGAAAAGTTCGATCTCCTTTGGAACAGTTAATGGAAACGCAGTGCCGAAAGCTAATATTTTTATAATAACTAAATACGTGATGGTCGAATTCCGACCACTGGGTGACCACAAATATAAATAAATAAACCCACTCTTATCGGAAGCTTATTCAGCTTAGTTGATATAATGAGGCATTACTAGTAATGTCCACAGTCCAAATAATATCACTAAGGCTTAAATGAAGGAATCGGCCTAAATGTTACGTATGCAGTCCCGAGAGGCAAAGGTGTATACTAAACACACACAGACACACACACACATTTTGCCAGTTACGTTATAAGTCCCATGTAATACGGGTCGACTCTATTGCTATTAACCGGGCACAAATCCGGACACTGATCTGCTAGTCTGCTACTGATAATTTTGCTTACAAAGTAACCCTACAACATTCAGGCCGATGCGAGGATCGAAACCAGGGTCCTCAGCTTTACAGGCGGGTCTCTGACTACCTAGCCCAAAGGTGATAAAGAAGCAGGTTCTCGGTAAAGACTAGTTGGTACCGATTGATGCGGGTGAAATGGTTCTGTGTTAACTTGTGCGCTCACACTTCCGCAGGTCTCCCTAAGAAATTTATTTAGAAATAAGCTGTACCTTTGTACTCAAATTATGATTATGTTATATCCCTATGTATTTTTATTGTGACTACACAAATAATAAAACAAACAATTAAAAAGCAACTTTCTGAATATCTACTTGCGAAGATTTAAATAGCTAAAGTATGTAACCGTTTCTTTCGAAAGATCAACGCATTTGCAACGATCAAGCAAAAGCAGCATAAAGCAGTCAATATTTTGATGATATTGCATTTATTAATATTTGTATTTTGTTCTCCAGGTCGACTGCCCATTCATCGTGTGTATGACCTACGCCTTTCATACGCCAGACAAACTGTGTTTCATCCTGGACCTGATGAATGGCGGGGACCTGCACTATCATCTGTCACAACATGGCGTCTTTAACGAGGCCGAGATGAAGTTCTATGCTGCTGAAGTTATATTAGGTAATATACGAAATATAAAACCCTTATATGGTCACAAAAAATATCTCGACGTAATTTTGAATCCCCCTAGTTTGCAGTTTTCCTTCCGTAGTACTTGGATTTATACTTTTCACTAGCTACCACACGCGTGGTATATCGGAGCGGTCGATAAAAATAGTCAGGTTTCAAAATATTACAATACCATTTTTTTTTAACAGTCTTGTCGAGATTTCGGAGATTAGCCAGAACAAAAAGAAAGATAAAAAATGTATTTTTTTACCTTAAGGGCCTTGTATACTTTCGTATGAATTTTGTAAAAACCTGTTATTATGGCATTACAAACAAACAATTTTATTTATTTCAATAGACAAATAATATATTTAGGGCATTCGATATTTCGCCTCACGCATTTTTTTCATTTATTGGAAATGACGTGCAGTATTTATTGAATAGCTGGTATAAATGGTTAATGCCATTATAAAATCTTAATCCGCTACTGTTCCTTTTCCGATGCGGTAATCGGATCAACGTATGACCCATTTCTCTAAGACCGTTGCTCTAAATAGGGTGAAAATGTCTACAACGGCTTATCCGCTAATGAAAAAGAATAGGCTTAAGATGCGGATCAGATAAGAACAGGCCCTCATGACAATAGACCAGTGGTGGCCCAGTGGTATTGGCCCCGACTTACAAGTCGAGAGTTCAAACCCAGGTAGGCGCTTTACTGCCAGGGTAGCGGATTTGTTCTAAACAAATACCGTGGCACTAGCACAGGTAACTGTAGGAACACGGGTGGGTTTTACTCAGTAAAAGTCTGACACGCCCTCTCGCTCCGCCCAGAGCGTAATAAGCGCAAAGAAGTAATTTGATTATTACCCACCCAAAAAAGGCAGGCGCTTTTGTTTGTGTAAATATTTTCATCACCCCTACTCTCAAAACGGTGAAGGAAAACAGCGGGAGGAAACCGGCATGTCTTAGAACCAAACATTCGAAGACATGTGATAACTACAAACCCGCACTGGGCCCGCGTTGTAGGTTACAGCCCACTCCCTCTCTTAGAGCGGAGGCCTTTGGCCTAGCAGTGGGAACATTATAGCCTGATTATTATGCTATAAAGAATTATCGCGTCATTTATGTAGATTCAATTGCGAAACATTACACTATCCGAAGGCCACACAAGTGAAACCAGCCAAAGCTACTTGTTAATATTGTTATTGCAGTCGTATATCAACATGAGTCAGTATACAAGCACCTATAAATAATCTTTGCCGTATCAACAGTATGTAATTTTAGACGCAGTACTGTATTTAAAAATTGACGTAAGGAAATAAATAAATGACGTAAATAGATAAATTATTAATGTTATTGGTCAATGATGATGACGCAATTTAATCACGCGATTTATTTACTGCTTCATGAGTGATTAAACGGGTATGTGGTTCTAAATGAAAAAACAATTATTTCCGTGAGTATCTTTCGTGTATTTTTTACTAAAGTAGCTAAAATAAAATCAATCATTAGCTTCCAAAAAAAATATTATAAAGGTGTAGTTTATGGAAAATTTTATGCTACGATCCTATCCTGCGAATATTATAAACGTAAAAGTTTGTAGGATTAGATGTTTGAGTGTATGTTACTGAATCACTCATGAATGGCTGAACCGATCTGGATGAAACTTAGCACACAGATAGTTTATCATCATCATCATTATCATCATCATTTCAGCCGGAAGACGTCCACTGCTGGACATAAGCCTCTCCCAATTTGGGGGGATTTGCCATAATCGCCACGCTTGGCAGGCGGGTTGGCGATCGCAGTATCGTGAATGTAAATGCATAGAGAACGCTGCTGCCCATTCTCTAGTAAGTCCCTTAGTCGCCTCTTACGGCACCCACGGAAAGAAATGGGATGGTGCTATTCTTTACGTCCGGCACCACACGGGACAGTTACGGGATAGTTTATAACCTATATTAACACAGCATTATATCTCGGGAACATACTACAGAGATAAAAGTATTCTAGGCATGTACCTAGAATACTTTTTATCTCTGTAGTACGTTCCCGAGAGATAATTTCCGACATCCACGCGGGCGAAGCCACTAGCAAAAACTAGTCTGATGTAAATGTGAACTACCATAGTTTGTGTCGACCAATAAAATTACTTCAAAAAGTATAAAGTTAAATTCATTTGCCAAAAATAAACTCGGCTATGTAAACAGCATCCTGCAACCTACATTACCGACAACCGTGACGTTTAACACATTCAATTTTTTTTTCCTAAGGTTTGGAACACATGCACAAGCGTCACATAGTGTACAGAGATCTGAAGCCGGCGAACATACTCCTCGACGAACATGGACACGTCAGAATATCGGATCTCGGACTCGCTTGCGACTTCTCCAAAAAGAAACCGCACGCTAGTGTGTAAGTATCCTTATTTTTAATCTGTATTACACGATGAAGGACGGAGGATCTTGACTTTACTGGTTTTATTCAAAAATAGAAAAGCCCTTCTACGAAGATGCCGTCTCAAATAATACAGGGGGTAATGGTCATCGATGCGCAAACTGATATAATTTATCATAAAATCAGTACATGTTCTAAGACCCAGCAGAATTGGAATTTTCGTATATGATTTAAAAAAATCACTCCATATCGTATCCAAAAGGTCTAAAAAGGCCGCTTTGGCAGAATCATAATAATGGGGTCACAAACTGACAATTCATAATATTATCTGCGTACACGGCACGCAATTTATCTGCTTGACAGATTGTTTGGAAATTGGTACAGTTGTTCACAAATTATGAATTGCTTTATTGAAGTAAAATGTCAAATAGCAGAATCATACGGGCTTCAGAAAATGAATCACTTTTAGAGGAATTGCTTTAGGCCTTCTGCTGGCTAGAATCATGTGAAAAATTCACGGTCATAAGCGCCTCGAAGTCCCTTACACCGTGTATCATCGTCATTTCAGCTCTAAGACTGGACATAGGCCTCCCCCAAGCACCGCCACTTCGACCGGTTCTGTGCTTCCCGCATCCAGCATTAGTTGAAACTACACAACATATTATTGTTATTATTTAAACAAACCCCCCGTGACCGCTGCATAATATCGATACGAAGTCATTAAGGATAATATTGCTATTTATAGGCCACATAACGACCGTAATGCGCTTGTTTAGGAATCAATTGACGTAATGCACTATGCTAATTGTTTTAATTGGAGTCTTACGCACACTGGTCGCTCTTATGCAATCCTATCATAATTATTCCAATTGCCTTGACTTATAATTAAATTGCTCTGTTATTTAACTTTTTATAAATTAATTGTTAATTGACGCATGCCGCGGTTGATTCGTGGCTAAGTGATTATCTTTACATACCAAGACTCCTGCGTCAATTGTGAATCTTTGACAGTCATTTCGGGTTGTCAGAAGCCCGAAAGTCAGACACAGCCCAGACGGTTGTCTTACCAAAAGGGTATCATAATACCCAGTAACTGGTTTGTGGAGGTCAGATAGGCAGTTGCTTCATGTAAAATACTGGTTCGATTGGAAGACGACCTCAACATAGTTAGGAAAAGGCTAGGCAGATGAAGAATAAAGTCATCATCTACATAGCTTTTTCCCAACTATGTTGGGTCGGCTTCCAGTCTGACCGGATGCAGCTCAGTGCCAGTATTTTATATGGAGCGACTGCCTATCTGACCTCCACAACCCAGTTACTGGGTAATACGATACCTCTTGGTAAAACTGGTTGACAGACTTTCGGGCTTCTGACGACCCGTAACGACTGTCTAACATCTACGAAAGACATCCGGGACCAACGGCTTAACGTGCTTTCCGAGGCACGGAAGGGTCTTGGTTTGTAAAGATGGTCACCCATCCACGGACCAGCCGCGGCAAGCGAAGCTTAACCTGGACGATCAACCCGTGCGGCTGTTATTAATTAACCACAAGCCCGAATAAAGCAATACACTTCTGCTAAACCAATAATCCAGTATCACTGGTTTAGTTAGTAAAAGCTGCTAAATCCACGATAAAATAAATTTAAATGATTGTATGACGTAAATGATTTGCCTCGAACATATTTTCCTTTTTCGCGTTTGTTTGGTCAGCACAAAGTGTGGGACTGCTTGTCCCACAAACCTAAGGATATTATTAGTTGGCGTTAAAACAAGAGACTTTTATGCTAAAATTAACACATTGTCAAATTGTGACCTCAAGACTAATAAGTGTGTAACAAGTTTGAATGAATATTTATATAGCAATACATTTTTTAGGGTTTGCTACTGCATCCATAACAGATTATGTCAACTTCTGAACATGTCATTATGAAATATTATATTTTGAGAATATATTTTCTTTCTAGTTCTGTTAACAGTCGTAAGAAAATATCGAATAAATACTTTGCATATTTAGAACCATTATCACGGAATGTTGATTTGTTGTTACTGTAGGAGAAATCGGCTAGAAAATGTCTTATCTAAATAAATAACAATGTTTACCTTACTTGCTAAGAGACTGGAAATCACGACACAAGGAATCGTACTGCGGTGTCCAGGGCATTTGTAAAAAAAACCTAAGGCTTATTATATAATCTGTTATTCTTTATATTGTACCATTATTTATATGAACTGAATCAATTTAATTAATAAAAAATAATGACGTTGCTTTGAGCTACCCATGACATCTCAGTAGTCCACTGTATTACCTATACAATAATACATTTTAAATTAACCTTTATGTTCTTATTTCTAGGGGCACTCACGGCTACATGGCGCCCGAAGTTCTTTCGAAAGGCACCGGCTACGATTCTTCCGCTGACTGGTTCAGTTTCGGCTGCATGCTCTACAAGCTGCTCAAGGGTCACTCGCCATTCCGCCAACACAAGACTAAGGACAAGCACGAGATCGACAGAATGACGCTTACCATGGTAAAACTCTTTGAATTACAACTATTTTTACAATCACTTGCAATTCTCTCTTTCGCTCCAATCGCTTCCTACGCAAGTTTATACACCTTACTACACTGACACTATTCTTTTAGCTATTTCTTAACCAAACTCGAGCTTTTGTTAATATTTTTAACTAAAGTTTGGTTTATGGATAAAATCATTTTAATCACTATTACTTGGAGCAAACATTAATCAATTTTAGACATGATTCCATGTTTTTGATAAGAACGAATGAGCAGCCGCAGTAACTAGTTATAGAAAACGCGCTTTGGCACTTATAAAAACGCTATTAAATCATAAACGCAGCCTACGCACAAGCATTTTTCCAACTAAACAGAATACCAGTGAATTTGTCATAGTTTCTATGTTGAAAGTAAAAGATGGAATCATGTCTGCAATAGAATTACGATGTATTCCAGAACGTGGAGCTGCCGGAGTCGTTCAGTCCCAGCTTGAAGAGCTTGCTCGAAGGGTTACTGCAGAGAGACATCAACAAGCGGCTGGGATGCAAGGGAAGGGGGTATGTGTTCAATGTCCATACTAATATTATAAATACTAAAGTACTCTTATTACCTGAACGAATTTGGGTGAAATTTTGCATATAGGTATATTATGAATTAGGCCTTTTTTTTTTTGGATGGCAAATCATCAAATGACTTCTCCCGCTCTGGGCGGAGCGGGAGCGCGTGTTAGACTTTTACTGACTAAAACACACCCATGTTCCTTCAGTTACCCATATGCCAGGACCACGGTATCTCGTATGAATT
This sequence comes from Aporophyla lueneburgensis, assembly GCA_932294355.1. NCBI lineage: Eukaryota > Metazoa > Arthropoda > Insecta > Lepidoptera > Noctuidae > Aporophyla > Aporophyla lueneburgensis. The sequence continues at coordinate 12,446,353 of OW028744.1, forward strand.
AGGCCTATAACATATATCCTAACATAGGATATGACTTTGTATACCGGTAGTACATTTCCATGAGATAATATCCGATCACCACGCGGGTAAAGAACGAGAAATAAGTGTTACGTGATACGATAGAATTACCAATTAGTGCTTGCCAAGCTTTTTCTCTACAATGTGAGGGTCGCTTCCAGTCTAACCGGATGCAGCTGAATGACAGTATTTTACATAAAGCCACTGCTTATCTGACCTCCACAACCAAGTTACTGGATAATACCAAACTCTTGCTAAGACTGGTTGTCCGACTTTCGGGCTTGTGACGACCCGTAACGGCTGAGGTCGCAATGATCCAATAATGAGAGCCGAGACTATCGGCTTCACGCGCTTGCAGTACGGAGGTGTTGGTATGTAAAGATAGTCACCTATTCACAGATCAACAACGGTTATTACGTATATTTAGGCACAAGCCCCTTGGCAAAATCTGAAACTGTCACTGGAGACTGAGAAGTTGCAAGGAACAAGCCTTTTTTTTTTTTTTGGGTGGGATATCGTCAAGTGACGTCTCCCGCTCTGGGCAGTGCGGGAGAGCGTGTCAGACGTTTACTGACTAAAACCTTACCTAACGTAAGCGAGGAACGAAGCTAATGTCTTGGTACTGATACTTCTTCCTTATTTGGTCCTTCATTGCAATATTAATTCTAAGGTGGGCTAAAGCAGGGCACGCCACAATTGCGGCGGTAAGTCCCCTCTTTGAGGAGTGGATAGAGAGGCGCCACGGCGTCCTCACCTTCCGCCTGACGCAGGTTCTCACCGGGCATGGGTGCTTCTGTGGGTTCCTGGTTCCTGTTCAGGATAAAGCAGGAGGAAACGCCTGGGTGTTTCCATTGTGAGGATCGTCTGGAGGACACGGTGGAGCATACGGTGGAGGTGTGCCCTGCCTGGGCGGAGCACCGCCGTGTTCTCGTGGAGGCGATTGGCGGCGGCGACCTCTCGCGTCCGGCCCTGGTGCGAGCCATGGTACGGAGCGAGAGGGCATGGGAAGCCGTCACCTTCTTCTGCGAAGCAGTAATGCTCGCGAAGGAGGAGGCGGGGCGCGTGAGGGAGTGGCAGTCTCTGCGCCCTCACGTCCCTAGCCGCCGCAGCAGGAGACGCCCCGGGCGTCGGGAGTCGATTGCGGACTCCCGGCCACCGTAGGCGCGAGCTTGCGGGCGGCGAGCAATGGGTAGCTCGCCGCCTGGTAAGGACCAGGCTCGGGTCGACGGCGCGCAGTGTTCCACGCGCGCCTCAAAGAGATGTCAGCAGCAGTGAAGGGGTCTACTAGGACCGATGCCTGCCGGGGTCGCGTGATTGTTCGAAAGAGATACCGTGACCCTGGCACATGGGCAACTGATGGAACACGGGTGGGTTTTAGTCAGTAAAAGTCTGACACGACCTCCCGCTCCGCTCAGAGCGGGAGAAGTCATTTTCCCATACAGAAAAAAAAGGTGGGCTAAAGCAGTACTTTTTTGTAATACTGGACTTTCTATAAAACACAGTAATCAATGTGCAATTTTTTCCGGTTCGTCTTTTCGCTGACGCAAATTATACTTTCCCAGAATCCAATCAGTCTGTTCTTAACTTAGATCCGTGTTATGGAGGAAGGAAAAAGTCAGTCGCATACCAATGACGAACGATAAAACACGACCGTTATAAGCGGATCTTCGCTAAACGACGGTAAAAACCCATACGTAAATCATTTGGGAAATTTGGTAAATACTATGTTGATGCAAAGTCAAATCATGATATGCCAAGTAGGCCATTGATAGGTACTTTTGGTCGTCAACATTAACCATAAATAAGTAATTCTAACTGTAGTTTCTTTAGACGAAAAAACTTGAGGAGGAGGAGGAGTGTGTAGAGATCGTAGCAGGTGGCGTTCCGTGGTTTCTGCCTACCCCCATGGGAAAAAGGCGTGATTGTATGTATGTATGTGTAGGAGGGAACAAAAGAGGGTTCGTAATAGGCAAGAAACTCTATAGTTTTCTTTTGAATATTTTAAAATATTGGGCGGACTAGATCAACGCGCAAACTGTAACTATGGATTCATTCAGTACATGATTTTAAACCACCTTGAGTTAAAAAAATACATCAGCTGTATTATAGGCAAGTGCAATACTTACGCAGTCAAAATGAATGGACAGCATGTTTAGGGCTCCGTACTCAAAAGGGTATAACGGGACCCTATTACTAAGATTCCGCTGTCCGTCTGTCATCAGGCTATATCTCATGAACCGTAAGAGTTGAAATTATCATAGATGATGTATTTCTGTTGCAGCTATAACAACAAATACTAAAAAACAGAATAAAATAAATATTTAAGGGGGCTCCGATACAACTAACGTGATTTTTTTTCTCGTTTTTGTTCGATATTGATACCGGCAACAGCATGCTTGAAATATTCATGGAATATTTAGTTATATGTATATTCACTTTACACATAAATAATTAAATTAAAATAAAACAAATATCTAAGGGGAGCTCCCATACAGCAAACGTGATTTTTTGACGATAATGGTACGTAACCCTTCGTGTGCGAATCCGACTCGCACTTGGCCGGTTTTTTTATAAGAACTGACGTAACATTTCTGAGCTACGCTACACTAGGGATGAATTCATGGTTACATGTTGAGATTTGAGATTTATATGGTAGATCGTGTCGGAATTTACAATATTTGTAGGATTAGAAACTTAAGGTTTCAAGTTATCCTACCGCCAAATCAACAAAAGACAAAATGTTAAATTAGTCATCATCATTTATTTGAGTTGACTAACCTCACATGATAGAAATCGCTTTCCCCATTTTTCCTTCTTAAGGATGCACTAATATATTCTGCGAAATTCAAATTTTATTTACGTATTCTTTTCAATTTACAGGTGAGTTTCGGGTTGTGTGTTGATTGAAATATGATCAGTCAGCAAAAGTCTATTACGCACGAGACGTCATTTGATGATTTCCCATCCGCAAAAAATAAAAAATATACATATTATTCGCGACCGTAACAAATATGGCTTTACAGAATAATAAACATTAAAATCCTCAATACAACCTTCTAAGTTCATATAATGCCATTAATAAGCTTGACTATCTTCACTGGGACTATACGAAGTTAATCTTTATATATATAATTCTACTGTACGTGTGTATGTCACTGAAATCCTCCTAAACGGCTGGACCGATTGGAATGAATTTTTTTGTATGCGTTTGGGTGGCACCCTGGTTGGTTTAGATTCACTATTGGACCCGGTAGGTGGCGTTGCTATCGAGTTCTAGGAAACAGGACAACGTCTGTACGGTCAGCTAGTAGTTGTATATTTTTGTAAATAGTTTACGATCGCGAATCATATTTTGTTCAGCATACAGCCTGACTCTGACCCCAAGAAATACAAAAAACGTAACAAAACTTGAATTTCGTGGACTAACTTGGGACCTCTCCTATAAATCTTTGTAAATAATTTTTCTTTTACTCAATTCCAGTGCGGAAGAAGTGAAAGAGCATGTATTCTTCGCGGGAATCGATTGGCAACAGGTGTACCATCAGAAGTACACGCCGCCACTGATCCCGCCGCGCGGCGAGGTCAACGCGGCAGACGCCTTCGATATCGGCAGCTTTGATGAGGAGGATACTAAGGGCATCAAGGTAACCTTTCACAATCATAGCCTTTTGAAAGAAACAAAAAAAAAACATTTTTGTCTCTAAATAAGACAATGCGGACAGATCACACTAATGACCACCGTCTAGATTGGGAGCTCAGACATTCATTCGGTTTTGCCAGGCGGTTCTCCTGGGATTAATTATCTGCTTATTGAACTTGATACATGTGCCGATAGCTGAAGAATTGTAGTGAATTTCAGTCAAAACTGGCTAAGTTGGTTTTTATTACACATACTAAATTGGTATAACACACTAGTCATATTATAACATTATAAAAACTAAAGTACACCCGCGTTAATAGCTGAATGGATCTCGATGAAATGGCACACATATACACTGGTCAGCAAATAAACCGAGCCACCCACTACCTAGGAACTATGATTCGATTTTCTCAAAAAGTATAAAACTTACAACTATCAAAGTTATACCTACAAAAAGTGCGTTTCATGGTGATTAAAATTACTACAAATTAATTCGAAAGTACCGTCAACTCACATTGTAATCAAGCAACAAACACAATGCTAACGTTTTGCTCTGTTTTCACCAGAGTTTGAAATTAGCGTTCTTTTTCTCTACAATGAGGGTAGTCGGATATTTCTTATCATTTCTTTAGTTTTTGTCCATCGTTTGCTCAGACGCGTGTGTTTTTGCTACTTTTTTCGATTAATAATGGATACAACACCTCAGGAAGCAGCTCAAGCTGTAGCATTACTTCAAGCAGGCATTGCGCAACGTGAAGTCGCTCGAAGGCTTCGAATCAGCAGATCTTCGGTGCAACGAGTTTACAGACGATACCTAGAGACTGGAGCATTCGATCGCCGTCCAGGTACGGGCAGACCTAGGGCTACATCAGCAGCAGATGATCGTTATATCCACCTTACTGTTCTGCGAAATCGCCACCTCAACGCAGTTCAAGTCCAACAAAGTCTGCGTGACGAACGCCAAGTGGTCATAAGTTCAGATACCGTCAGAAGGAGACTTGCTGAACGGAACCTGACCCCAAAAAAAGCTGCAACAGGCCCAGCATTAACGGTAGCACACCGTCGAGCACGACTTGAATTTGCTCGAGAGCATAGGGATTGGACATTCGAGCAGTGGAGTAATGTACTCTTCACTGATGAGACCAGGGTGAGTCTACATGGAAGTGATCGACGTCAGAGAGTATATCGTCGCCCTGGAGAACGTTATTCTCAGTGTTGCATCAAGGAAACTGCTGCTTATGGAGGAGGATCTGTAATGGTCTGCATCTCGTTAACAGCACATGCAGCGTTAGTTTTCATCGAACCGACGGGCCGTACACGTGGACTGACTTCTCATCGCTACATTACTGAAGTCCTCGCAGACCATGTGGTACCTTACGCAGGATATATCGGACAGGATATGCAATTGATACATGATAATGCACGGCCTCATGTTGCTCATGTGGTGACCCAGTATCTACGCGACGTCAGCATTCGTACGATGGACTGGCCAGCTCGAAGCCCGGACTTGAATCCGATAGAACACTTATGGGATGAGCTGAAACGTCGGGTTCGAGCCCGGGTACCTGCTCCAACAAGGCTTCCAGAGCTGCGAATCGCAATTGAAGAGGAGTGGAATACAATTCCTCAAGATTTTATCGTCAGGCTCGTAAGGTCGATGAATACAAGGATGCTGGCAGTTATCCGAGCAAGGGGAGGGAATACGGAATATTGATTAAAAACTTTTTTAGCTTTAATTAAACGTTTTTGGCTTTAATTTTTTTTTTCACTTTATCATTACTAACGATTGTCACGACTGGAAAACGACTCTTCTTTGTAAAATCCTTAATAAACACTGAAATATTGATTAAACCCAATGAGTTTCCTTTCATTTTAATCACCATGAAACGCACTTTCTGTAGGTACAACTTTGATAATTGTAGGTTTTTTAGTTTTTGAGAAAATCGAATTAGAGTGCCTAGGTAGCGGGTGGCTCGGTTTATTTGCTGTCCAGTGTAGATCGTAACCTGATCGTTCTTATGGGATAATTCCCGACATACACGCGGGTGACAGAAAATAAAATGATTTTTTTCTTTTCAACCTTTTTATGTGCTATATTTTTGGGATCGTGTATTTAAGCTCTTTATATTGCTCCCATTTGCCATGACACTAAAACATGTTTTTCAGGGTACTACTTTTTGGCGTCTAAAATTTTTTTTTCAATCTTTATTATGTCACTGCTGGGCTAAAGTGTCCCCAAGAGTCCCCAAAATATTATTTTATAAACAGAGAGAGAGTAACGCGTGATCTAGAAACACATACCTCATGTACAAAAAAATATCCAGCCTTTAGGATGCTTCGAGGGTAGAAAGAATCCCACATATACATTGAAATACGTGAAAAACCTAACCCCTGTCTTAGCTATCGCGCAGTCCAGTAAAAATCGTATCTCGTGTTCCAGCTGACAGAAGCCGATCAAATGCAGTACAAAGACTTCCCGCTGGTGATATCAGAGCGCTGGCAGTCCGAAGTGGCGGAGACTGTGTTCGAGACCATCAACCAGGAGGCCGACAAGATGGAGCAGAAGAAGAAAGCCAAGCAGAAACAGAAGTTCGATGCTGATGAGAAAGGTTTGGATAGAATTTATCATTCTCTTGTCCTTATTCCAATTTTTCGGGGTTGGTGAACCATGTTTTCTTCTTTCATTCTGACCCGTCCACTCTCATTATTTCCCTTTTCTCTCATTACATTCCTCACACAATTCATCTTTTTTTTCTGTGGCCTTCCTCTCCGTTCATGGGCGCTGGGAGCAGGGTGCAAGAGAGTGAACTTACACTCTCTGGCTTCAAAATAAATGTAGGACTAAAGATATTTAAAACTTAAACAAATATACGAATATGCTAATAAATGTAGGACTAAAAATATTTAAAACTTAAACAAATATACGAATATGCTATATACAATAATAGAGAACTTAACCTATTCGAGGATAAATCCTATTATTTTCGACTCAATTCTAGAGACTGCATTAGTCGACAAAGTCATCATCATCATCATGTTAGCCGAAAGACTGCTGGACATAGGATTCTCCCAATTTGTAGGGATTGCCATAATCGCCACACTTAGCGATTGTACATTCTCTAGTGAGTCCCTAAGTCACCTTTTACGACACCCACGGGGAGAAAGGGGATGGTGCTATTCTTTACGTCCGGAATCACACAGAATCGGAGTCGCCAAAGTACCGCACTTCTATTTCCGAAAATCGAATCGGCCCTAGGCAGGTTGTTGCTCCGCTCGCTCTTACATCCTACTCTATCTTGATTCCTAAGATGCAAAATTTATCGACCTCGCTCTTGCATCCTACATTTTTTTGATTGTTAAGCTATCCTGCATAAGTCGACAAAGTAACTCCTTGTAAGAATAGATAAACAATGACCTAACATATCCGAGGGGAGGGAAGTACCAAAAAATATCCAGTTCGTGGAGTTGAAGAAGCACCCCCTGAATATAAACTTGGCGACGCCCATCTCTCTACTCATCAAAATTTTTATGTGCATCACTCTTTTACTTTCATGCGTTTCATCCCTCCTCATCACATGCCCATTCCCAGCAAAACTATTTCCTTTCAACTTTTCTATCACTAGCGCCACTGCCAAACTTCATCTTGCTCATTTCTTAATTTATCCATTCTCGTTCCTTCACGTATCCATCTCAAAATAATAATAATGCCATCACGACTTTAGGCCGTAACAGGGATGGTGCTATCGGTCATGCATAACGCCATCTCTCTCTCTCGAATTGGTCACAATCATGATAGCATTAAAAAGTTACAGGGCATATATTTGTATCTACATGAAGCGCTCTACTTTGAGTAAATTATTTCATCAACGGTGAAGGACCCGCACTAAGACCACGTGGTGAATACGGCCGAATTTCTCTCACCTCACCAGGAAGCCTGAGTCCTAGCAGAGGGAACATTATAGGCTGATTGCGCTAAAAAAATCCATGTGCTGTCAAGTGGCAGAATGTTTTCTTTTTCAAATATACAAGATTATTTTTAGTATATGCGAAACTTTGTGGTGATCTGCATATGTTTTTGCGTGGACAACCAGGTAACTTATCAAGCTTATAACTTTGTGATTATTAATGATACAGTTTTGAAATTTTTTTCATAGATTCTTTACATAAAAATACTAGACCCGTGTTTCGGGTTTCGCATAAACAAAAATTAATGTTGTATGGTGCATGTAAACTCGTCACATGAACGACGCCTTAGTGTGTATGTTTTGTGACGTCATGGGTCTTTACGAAAAATCTTTATCACCAAAATTTTATTGAAATAGTGTGAAGTGGTGAAATCCCAAAACATTTTGATTATGTTTGAATTTTTGATATTGTGACGAATTTAGAAAACACAAGAGGATAAGTTGATGATTACCGAGCTCAGGACCGGGTGTTTCCCGATTTGAAATTCAAGGTATACATGTTTGCGATACGTCCTGTACCCTAATTGCGTAACACAATAATAATTGAAGGTTATTGCTAATCCTTTACTTCATATAGTCGGATATTTGTCTGCTCAATAACGTAAATAACGCAATTACCCGCTGTACCACAACCAACTCATTATGATGATGATTAAAGTAAAAAAATCGTTTACTCAAATAAGGCTCAAAACAAACTTTATGAACGTTAAAGGTTTATTCAAACGGTCCCCAAAACCTGCCCTTCGCCCCCTCCTTGTATTTTAGCAATATTAAGGTTAACTCAAATTACGTGGGAGCCGCATCGCACTATGTGTATGAACACGCTGTAAGGTTGTAATGTGCGCTTGGCTTTACAGTTATATTAAGGTTATTTTTGTTATTTGCAAGTCAGCGTCAGGTTGTATGTTGGTTAAAATATGTTTCACAACCTTATAAAATATGGTTTTCCATAATTATAATCATTAAAATCATCTATGCAACCCTCGCAAGTTCATTTAATTCCAATGAATAACTTTTTCATGAAATAGTCAGTCAATGGACTCAAATAATAATACCTTATAATGTACTAGCTTCTGCCCGTGAGTTCGTCCGCGTCAAATTTTTGCTCCCCTGACCCTTTTCATCGCATCGATTTGCCTGCCAGTTTTCGTCCATTTTTCGTTGCTGCTCTGCTTCTTTTGATCGTAGCGTGCTGTTATATAGCCTATAGCCTCAATAAATAGGTTACCCAACACAAAAAGAATTTTTCAATTCGTACCAGGACTTCCTGAGATTAACGCGTTCAACCAAACAAACAAACTCTTCAGCTTTATAATATTAGTAAAGATTATGTTACTGACATTACGCACACCTTACAGAATCGGACTGCATACTGCACGGGTACATAAAGAAGCTGGGCGGACCGTTCGCCAGCGCCTGGCAGACGCGCTACGCCAAGCTGTACCCCAACCGGCTCGAGCTTCACCTTGAGAACAGCGCCAAGCCCGAGATGATCCTGTTGGACTCCGTCGAGGACGTTTCCTCGGACCTCGTGTCCATCAAGGGCGAACAGTGCATCGTGCTGCGGACCAGGAACGATACTAAAGTCGTGCTCACTAATACTGTAAGAATTACGTATTTTTAATATTACTAGAATTTCTAGCATCAGTTTTTGGATAACTTAGTAAATGGAGCAATTATGTATTAGTATGAGTGCCAGAAAAATATAATTTTGGAAATTTGTCTATTTTCTGAACTAGCAGTTTGTCAGTGACTTTGTTCACTTTGATTTCGGTTTTTACTTAAATTAACAGCAATAAACTTCAGCCCTCTTACTAATAAAAACAAAATAAAGTTATTCCAAGTTTAAACCCATGAATATGCATGGTTTTTCCATTGTTATTAATGAAGGCCACTTCTTGTAATTAAAAACGTTCAAAATCAAGTCGCAGTCTCACCTTGGCGACAAGCAAAAGTCAAAAATGTATGGAAATTTGGGGTATTTTGACACATTGAGACAGATCAGACTGTGAACGTTCTTAAATTACAGGAATTGCGCCTCTGGTATAACTTTAGTCCGTTTTCATTAGTAAGAGGGCAAACATATCATTTATGGAACAAATATTTTGTTTTGAGAAATTGGTTTACATGATTTCTAAGAGGCGAATTTTGTTAACAGGATGAAATCGGTCTGAAGGAGTGGGCGCTGTCGCTGCGCTCGGCACACAAGTGCTCGCAGGAGTTACTGGCTTCCATGGCGCGCAAGGCGGGCAAGATCTACGGCACGGACGGCGCCAAGGACGCCATGTCGCTGGTGCGGCCGCCCGCGCCGCAGCCCTCGCCCGCCATGACGCGCGCGCCCAACGGGGCCAACTAGCATGAGCTTCCCGCGCCCAACAAGGGCGCGAAGATGTTCCGCCGCTCCAAGAGCGCGGCGCAACTCATCAAGTGAGCGAGCGCACGGCGCGCTCCCCGCTCGTGTCGCTCGCGTCGCTCGTGTCGCTCGCGTCGCACGTGTCGCACGTATCACAAGTGTCGCACGCACAGTTGACCGCGACCCCCCGCGTGCGCGATGAACTCTTAGTGACTCTTTAGGACTGCCAATTATTAATAAAAAATGAATGCTGATCGCATTTTATTGTTGTACGAATTAATGTGATAGGACCGATCAAATTAAACAGTACGATATATAAATATATATATTTCGTTTACCTCCAGTGAATTTCGATTGTGGATAAATAGTAAATTTTGTAATCGTTTGCACCGATTGAATTTTGTAATTATTAACGTACCGTTCTGGATGTTGTATTTAACTCTGTGGTAGGTATTGTAAAAATTTAATAACTTATAATTCGAGTAGATAAGCATAGCGACCTATATGTGTTTGTGCAATAGATCAAAAATATATTAATAAAGTAATAAAACGTAACGAGTAATCGGTCGAGTCGGTAAAAATTAAAATTAGTGAAAGTCTTGACAATTTTAATGCAATTGGATTGTTCGTTGTGCGTATAATATAGAAGCTTCAAATTAATCGATTTATATCGTAATTAGAAATTCTAGCACTTTGGTTACGACTCTGATAATATATTGCACAGTGGAGATGTTCTACGGGCTGCGTGGTGACGTGCTGTTGTCTCCGGTTGCTCTCTTACGCGGTGTTGTCTAAGTTAACTGTTACAAATAGTTCCTTTAAATATAACGTAACGCGGAACAATTTCTTTATTTATTATAATGGTACTTAAATATAACACTTGTCTGTTGTGTTCGGAACCAACTGTTCATATTAAGTTTCAACATTATTTATATAAATAGAAAAAAAATGTAAGTAGATCTAATAAAAATCTCTTTTTCATATATAATATTTAGAGGCAATACTTTTCTAACAACATTTAGGTGTGATTAATAACAATAGTTGTAAAGGCAATATTTAGATGAGAAATAATTAAAGCATGTTAATGTCCATGAATTTATGTGGGAACCATTTTAGTTAGTATTTATTCCATAGACGATTTATTATGGCCTGGCCACGATGACATTTGTATGTTGTGTATGTTTAATAATTATTGTATAGCAATGCAAATTTTAGTTATTAATTGTTTTGAGTCTGATGCAGATTTAGTTTATTGATTATCATAATGGTGTTACATTTGTTGCCATGATTGTTATGTATAGGCGTATATATTGTATCTTATGATTTTACATAATTATTCATAATAGGTCAATGGCGTACATTGACGTAATTTAAGAAGCTGAGCAATACTTACAACATGGTTATCAGGGTGAGATGTAAACTTCAACTCGTATGTATTCATTTTAATGCTCTTTCGATACTGGGTTATTACGGTTTTTGGGATATTTATAGTAATATAGTCGATGAATTATACATAGTACCATCATTAGCATTGCTTCGCTTCTTATTTTTACAATTTATTTTCGTATGCATTGATTTAGCATGCGGACGATGCATATTTAATCAAATAATCCATGGATATATTACATCGTTTTGTTATAGAATTTAGATGCTAGTCAAATAAATTTTACTACATTTATTGATTTTATTGAAACTAAGTAATTTATATGTATAATGTAATAGCTATTACAGCTAAACAGTATTATAGGTTAGTTGTTTTCTTGATAAAATCTTTCTATTGTTATATGTTTCAAACGTTTGCATAGAATAGATGTATCTGCAGTAGTATTCTTCCTCCTGATATATTTTATTCATATACGAATATATCTAGTACGAGCTTAGTTGCTATTCTTCGCGTAATGAAATACCGCTTTAAAATGTTTAATTGCTGTAGAAAACATGCAAGTAATTGGCTATGAGATGTAGTATTAGTTAGCACATAAAAAAAAAAACTAAAACTTGAGTTGCATTTGCAAAATCCTTTATGAATTTGAAGGCCAAAGTAGTCGGGGATAATCAACATTCCGGTATGCCAAATTAGATAATAATGCTGGTAATATGATGCATTTAAAAGTTTTTATTTATTTACAGCGCACTATATTGTTCGCCCTCATTTATTGAGAGCTAATAGATTGCTTACGTATGCTGACACAAAGGTTTAAATTGTACTATAGATAGCACCGGCTATGTCTGCATCAGACAAACTGTTACATACCTCTGTTAGAAAATATTTTTATTGTGAACCTACATTATGTGTAGTAAATTGTTTATTTAATCATTTGGGTGTTTTAATTTCCGATAAGGATATCTCTTACACTGCTCCGCAGGTAGATTTCAGCCAAGTTCTGTCAACACTGCAACTTTCTGGGCTTGACTAAAAACTATTATCCCAAGTGACCAAGTCTTTATGTTAAAAGAACACATCCTCTATTACTTATGGTGACCCACAACCTGACACAATCATGTTATGGATATAACTGAGTTCGCAATAGGTGCCTAAAATCATAGAGTCGGTTTTTTTGTATTCAAATCAACAAGTTTTATTTTCTAGTGAAGGGATCTTCGTAGTTAGAACAAAATATAACGCATCTTTCATTACATACTGGAAAAGGTAGATCCGTTCACCAGCACACGCCCTAATATCTCGAATCAACCACCGACAAGAAATTCTATGAAAAAGAATCCCTTGAAAACTTTAAAGAAAAAAAACTGAATACATATTGTCAATTGCTGTCACTGTCATCTAAACAATAATAACAAACAATGAGCAATAAAAACAAACATAAAAAATGTTATCCGTTAGGCAACGCAAAATAAAATGGTCTCGTGCTCTGACGTAGTATACGGTTTGTCTTTACTAATATGCATAGTTATTGGTGGGTGCTATAAGAACCTTGGCAATGGTACTCCGAAACGCACGTATGGGACGGGGATCGGTATACTCATTACTTGTTTGTTATGCGGGTCGTCCATACTACACTCCGTATTAATGGTTTGGGGGAACATTGTCATTATCAAATGCTGCAATAAACGGTAAGTTGATTCAAACGAGCCGTAGTGGCTCAGTGGTAACGGCCTCAACTTATTGAGTTGTTGGTCGCGAGTTCCTACCCAAGTAGGCTCTTGAGTTTCTCTAAATAATTTCATCATCGCTGCTCTTAAAACGAAACGAAAAATTATTTTTACATTTGATAACACAATTCTTTTGTTCGTTTCGACTGCTCGGATATAGTGTCGTAGAAGAAAAACGACTCATTACGAAGGAATTTGTATAACACTTACAGTGAAAGTCGCAAATTCGTAGATCCAATATTCAGAAAGTTATAATTATGGAGCCTTGTAGAGGTCCCATTCTTTTTGTCTACATTTTCTTCGAAATCGTATCAATGGTTAGCAAAAAGAATGGGACCTCTACAAGGCTCCATATGAACTGCGTGGCCGCGCGGTTCTCCATGTGCCGACCGCGCGGCCATAGCATTTAAGCTCTGTAGGCCGTGAAGTACAGACATTAGAGCTTTATTCATACCGTCTAAATTTTATACGAAATCGCATCAGTGGTCAGCAAAAAGAATGGGACCTCTACTAAGCTCCGTTTAAGAGAACTGCGTGGCCGCGCGGTTCTCCATGTGCTGACCGCGCGGCCATGGTTAAACCTTTAGGTATAACTTTCTGAAAATTGGATCTACGAATTTGCGACTTTCACTGTTAGTGTTTTATAAATTCCTTCGTAATGTTGACGTAGTCGTTTTTCTTCTACGACACTGTCCGAGCAGTCGAAACGGACACCAATTCTTGAGGAAGGGTTAATAATATAAGGTTAGAGAAACGGGGTAATATCGCGAGCCGGTGATCCGATGCCATGGGATATATTCTAAAACATATGTTAAATCAGAAACACGTGGTAGATGTCGCGGGCAGCGTCTCGTTTTATAAATCTTCAAAACCCTGTAAAGGTAGTACCTAAAATACAAGCGATTTTCAACTTTGAAGATTCGCCTAAATATTATCCTACAATTTTATTGCTATGAATTTTCTCTTTCCAGATACCTTAATCAATTAAGTTTAGCTTACACATGGCTCTATCTAATATACATGAACTATAACATGGACATTGCAGCAAACTACGTGCTTTGGATCCACCAGGTGATAGCACTGCGTCTGGTAGGGTTAGCATGCGAAATAACCCTGGCTGAGAAGAGCAAACGTCAGACTGTAAAACCATTTGCAGATTCAATACTTCCAATGCCCAATAATCCAGACACGTTAAGCAAAATACCTAACCTATCACTTCGACCCGAAGTCCCCACGAAGTCACCTTCTAGATTTAATAACGGAGACTTGACTAAGGCTAGCGCGGCAGACCCAGAACCCAGCGCAGCGGATATAATCTGTTATGCCTATTTTTTTATTGGCTTGCACAAAGGTACCTCATCATCATCATTTTAGCAGTAAGACTTCCAGAGCTGGAAATAGCCCCCCTCCAATTAAGGGGGGGGGGGGGGGGTTGCCATAACCGTCACGCTTGGCAGGCGGGTTGGCGATTGCAGTATGGTGACTTGACTAAGGCTAGCGCGGCAGACCCAGAACCCAGCGCAGCGGATATAATTTGTTATGCCTATTTTTTTATTGGCTTGCACAAAGGTACCTCATCATCATCATTTCAGCAGTAAGACTTCCAGAGCTGGAAATAGCCCTCCTCCAATTAAGGGGGGGCTTGCCATAACCGTCTCGCTTGGCAGGCGGGTTGGCGATTGCAGTATGGTGGTCAAATCCATAGAGAAGGCTGCTGCCCATGCTGTAGTAATTCCTTTAGTCGATTTTTACGACACCGTGACCTTAGTACCGACCATGACGTTGTACCTTAGGTACTAACTTGAGTAGTCTGATAGCCGATGTATAGTCGTTCGTATAGGAATATTTAACTTCTTGTTTTTTTACCGAAGTTTTTCTTTCTTTCAGGGCCTTATTACAGGTGGAAAACATTTAATGAACACTTCAAAGCACCCTTTGGCATGCTAGGCAATTGTAGAATCATAACTGAACAGAAATTAAAAAAGGCTTTTGTATTTAGCATATTATACATGGTGTTACGATTGCAATATCCTGTTCAGGTAAAGATACATTATATTATATATTTCATAAAAACGAAATTCGTCCAAGGTAGACAGATATAGGTATCTAACAGGGATGTTAGGGAGCTCCGTAACCGTAACCGAAACTATCGGATATCCGATATAAAATTTATCCGTAACCGTAACCGAATTCGAAATAAAAGTTTCGGATAATATCGGATTTGTTATTACATTTTTATTTTAGGTAGATTAGATAACACTCAATATATATTTATAATCATTTTTATTTTAAATAGCTGTAATAATTACTCACAGACTGATTATAATTCCTACCAAATGGTGACATATAAATAAAACCATTTTATTAGCTATTTGTATTTTACTTTTGAAATTCCTTAAAAGTTTAATATCCGTAACCGAAATTATCCGAAACTAATGGATAATCCGAAATAATTTCATATCCTTATCCGTATCCGTATCCGGTAAAATAATCATTCCTACATCCGTATCCAATCCGTATCCGAAATTTCATATCCATAACATCCCTACTAGTATCTAAGCACGAAATAAGACGCGTAATATCTTGAGACTGTCCTTTCGCTGGTAGATTCATTTTTCACATGCGAGTTACTATAACTATAATAAAATTGAAATGTCTGTTTTATCATTCATCATCATAATTCTCCTGCCCTTATCCCAATTTATTTGGGGTCGGCGCAACATGTCTTTTTCTTCCACACTTCTCTATTAGTCGTCATTTCAGTAGTCACCCCCCTTTCTATCTATATCATTATTCACCCGTCCATCCATCGTTTCTTTGGTGTCCCTCTACTCTCATAGCCAACGCCGTCTTAGGCCTTGCCCCCGGGCACACAACAATTTGGGCCCTGGATCACCGCCACCGATCGCCACCACGAGGACACAGCGGTGCTCCGGCCAGGCATGGTGTACGCTGCCAGGCTAGACCCCGTACAATAGGATTTCAATTGAGTAGGTGGAAGCGTGCTAACCGTGGGGCTCTAGAGACAAGAGTGGCTAGCGTACTGTCCGCCGTACGCGGAGCAGACAATCAAATCAAACACTTACAGTACAACAAAAGAACTTACCTGTTGGTTGAAGGACACTGCTCTGGTGCCAACCTGGAGTTATGTATGTAAGTGAGTGTATCTGTATTGTGCTGTGACGTTATGAGTAAGTATTCTCAGGAACAATCCGCAACAATCCGCCAGATGTCTTCATGGCACGCGGTCTTCAAATCATTCATTCCCAATAGCGTCACTAACACTTAACCATCGGGTCATGACAGATTGTCCACAAAACGACCGGTTCTCAGGGATTAAGGGATTACTTTACAACAGGGTCGCACGCACAATTTGGACCGCCATCCCTTTACAAGAACTTCAGTTTTAACAAACGTAACCCGTATTATTACGTCAAATTAGGGGTTATTAACAATCAAACAACTGGATCACGACTAATTGTCACAAGCGGATCGATTTAAAAGGATTAATTTCAACAAACGCGTCGCGGGGTTCCAACAGGCGACGGACCTATTTTAGCGGCAAAATTAACCAGAGCTGTCAAGTGTCAACGTCAAACTGACAAGTCAGTTCTCACTCTGTTACACGCGCATTCCGTTAGACGCACAGATAATAAACAAATAGATCGGGACTAAACATCTACCCCCCCCCCCGGACGGGCCTTCCCGTCCGCTAATCACTTGGCAATCCCGACAAGGTTGCGTTTTATCAGTCCACCTGACGCGCTGCTGGAGGATGTGCAAATACTCCAAGCTCCAACGCTTCCAAAAACTCTGAGCGAGCTGCTGCACCAACTGAAACCGCGATAGCCAATTTTGGCTCACATCGACAAAAGGGTGCTCCGGCAGGGCGGCAAGTGGCTG
This sequence comes from Aporophyla lueneburgensis, assembly GCA_932294355.1. Classification (NCBI taxonomy): domain Eukaryota; kingdom Metazoa; phylum Arthropoda; class Insecta; order Lepidoptera; family Noctuidae; genus Aporophyla; species Aporophyla lueneburgensis. The sequence continues at coordinate 12,463,343 of OW028744.1, forward strand.
TCAAATCAAAAAATGGCCCGGGGTCAGGGCCTCCAAGACGTTCCGATCCGAAGACAGCGGGCACAATGGACGCGAGTTCAATACAGCTTCAATGCGGCAAAATACCGTAGCTAACTCCTAAAAGGTGAGAACGGTGTCTCCCAACAATCTGCGCCAGAGTCCCCAACCGCCTTCACCGCGGCCTCAAAATACCCTCCCAATGGGGGCAGGCTGGCGGGTCAAAACAACAACAAACAACAAAAACAACAATAACAACCAAACAACAACAACAACAACAATTTAACCAAATGGCCCTCCTGAGGCAACAAAAGGGGGTGACGGGCCCCATAAGGAAGGCTAGAGTGCCTCAACCGTCAACAACCAAACAACAAAAGACCCGTATCGTCCAAAAGGGGTTCAACTTACTAACGGCTCCCGACAATATCCAAACTCTCGCTGCAGAATGGCCAACAGCGCATTGCAACCGGCATGCGAGTTCTTAATGTGACGATCAGTCACCAACAATTCAACAACAAAAAACAACAATTTAACAATTTGTCGAGGGAGCTTTATCGACTCAACAAAACTCAGGGTCCTTTGTTCCAACAGCGAGCACCTTGAGCCCGGGCAAAGGACCCGACATCAAGACTGGCGATCGAGGCCAATCATCCTCGGGATGAGTCAGCCAGTCTGGACCCCACCATAGGGGGTGAGCAATCAAGCGGGGCGCCATGCACCCACGTGAGGCCACGGCACCTGGGTTCAAATCTCCAGGCACGTGCCTCCAAATCAAAGGCGTTTTAGAATTTTGAATCTGGGACACTCGGTACGCAACAAAGACCTCCAAAGAGTGGACGGACGTCTTCAACCAACACAAAACAATTTGACTGTCCGTCCAGGCGTAAGAAGCCCGAATGTCCACAGTTCCACCCAAAGTGTGAGCAACGTGGTTCAATAGACGCACAAGACGCGCCGCCCCTGACAATTCTAACTTAGGGATGGTCAGTGCCGTCCGGAGGGGGGCCACCTTGCTCTTGGCCAAGACCAGTGACAAATTCACCTGGCCTGTTGCGCAGACGGTGCGCAGACAAACAACAGCTGCATAGCCTTGCGAAGACGCATCACAAACAAGGGTAGCAGTGTAGCTCCCAGGGGGGAGGATAGCGCGGGGTAACACGACCTCGTTGACTGCAGGGAGTGCGGATACAAATTGGAGCCAATCTTCCAACAGGGTTTCCCGAATTGGCTCGTCCCAGCCAAGTCCCGCAGTCCAAAGGCGCTCAAGAAAATAATTTTGCCCAAAACATAACAAATAAACAACAAAACAATAGACAAAAGGCAACCGTGGGCTCCCATGTCCAAAATGGCACGGACCACAACAGAGTCCCCCGTGGGCCTCCAGACCTGACCGATGCCGTTGGCAACAAAACCGTGTCGCTCTGAGGGGTACCTTAGCGGGGCAGGCGCCAATGTCCTAACAATGCCTGGGCGGCGACCGATCGCCACACCCAGACCCAAGTCTTTCCCGACGAGGATGCAATTCAAATTCCTCGTACGCGCGGTGTCCCGAGCCACGCGCCATCGCTGGAAGGGCATATCCCACCGGATGCCTGAATGGCGGGGGGCGTGACTCCAACCGGGGACGTTCCGCCAATGGAGGGGAGGGAAGGCGGTGCTGGTCTGGCCAGCGCTGCCTAGCAACAACTGCGTAATCGCCTTTACGCGGGGAGACCAAATGGCGGTCGCGCGGCTCCCGATCAACTTGCGCGGGGGGTGGAGTGCGGCGCTCAAAATTGCGGGCCTCTCCCCGGTTCTGAACCGGCGAGCCAGAAGCCCGGTGACCAACTCCATGGTACCCCCCCGTGCGCGAACCTTCATCAGAGGCTGGTCTGCCAGCGTGGTTCGCATTAGCGCACAAAATGTCCAAATGGGACCCCCTACAAATTCTACAAGGGCGGGGGTTGGGGCAGTCCCTATGGAAGTGAGCCCCCAAACAAGAGAAGCACATGCGGCGTGCATTGGCAATTCGGCGGCGGGCACTCACGTGCAACTTCAAAAAGGCCGCGCAAGTTGCCATGCCATGCCCCGTGTCCCTACAAAACTCACAACCAGGACGACTCTGGGTGCCAGCAAAACGAGCGGCGGGGCGACCATCAACAGGCCCGCGAGCCCTAGTCCGTCCCTGGTCTCGTGGCCGGGAAGACGGCTGGCATGACTCAGTGGCAACGCGAGAGTTGTCCACAAACCGACACTCATCCTCCAAAAACTGGACGAGGTCACCAAATGGGGGGAGATGTGTGACACTATCCCCACCATACCTTTGCTCGAAATGAGCCCTCAAATCGGCAGGAAGCCGTTGCAGCACAACATGCACCAAAGGGTAAGACCATTGGTCCACCGGCAAGTCCAATCGCTTTAAAGCGTTGGTCGCTACCACCAACGGGTTCAACAGGTCAGTACGCAATGCTGACAAACTAGTAATGACCGGTAACCCCAAAATCAATTAAATATTAACGTCAGCCAAACAACGTTTATTTTGGTACCGCTGGGTGAGTAGTCCCAAAGCGGTAGGGTAGGCTGAGTCAGTCAACGACAGATGCTGTACCAAGGCTCGGGCCTCACCTTCCAGGACAGACAACAAATAGGCCAACTTTTGGGCGGGTCTGAGGTCCGAGCGTGCATCAACCAAACTTGCAAACAGGTTTTGGAAACCGTACCAGTGGTCCCAGCGACCGTCAAGTGTGGTAGTTCCAAAGCAGGCAATCTACTCAATAGTCCGGGACCTGAAACAACCGAGGTCTCCGGCTTGACCTGGACAGGTGTCCGGCACTGCAATATTTCCATTTGTATGCCATTGCACAAACAAAACCATTCAAATAAACAAAACAATTAAATTATCAAATAACAAAGTTCAATCAATTAATAACAAGGAAATCCAACGCAAACAATCAAATAAAATAAACCAAGCAAAAGGTAATTAAGTAACAAAGTTCAAACAATCAATTACAAAATAACTACAAGCAAACAATCAAACTACCAAACTGACTAATCAGCAACTCAAGAAATAACAAATACTGGCTTCAATTCAATTCAACAATAAACTTTAATTTAATTCAAAATCAATATCAACGTTCAAAATTCTATATCATATTCAATTCAAAATTCTAATTCTAATCCAATTCCAAATGTTAAGTTCACAAACCACTGTGTCAAAGGTACAACAATAATAAACCTTTATTCCAACTCAAAACAATGGTAATACTCAAAATGCCAATTTCAAATATTAATATTCACAAATAACCATATCAATGGTACAAACTCAACATTTTAATGTCTTCCTGACATTCAATACAAGACAGAGGTCAAATAACAACAACAAGAGGTTATAACATAGCTCAATCTAACCAACTCTGAAGCATATGCAAACCTGGTTGACCCCCGGCAATATGAGTTACTCAACTCAATTAATTCCAACAAATTATTTCAAATAAACTAGCAATCATAGTTAACAAATATTTACAGCGTATTACTACTTTCCTTATAGAGACTGCCAAGTAATTAGCCTACTGTAAATTACCAATTTGGTGGTTATGTCTTATAACCACGCTCTGCTACCAAAAATGTACGCTGCCAGGCTAGACCCCGTACAATAGGATTTCAATTGAGTAGGTGGAAGCGTGCTAACCGTGGGGCTCTAGAGACAAGAGTGGCTAGCGTACTGTCCGCCGTACGCGGAGCAGACAATCAAATCAAACACTTACAGTACAACAAAAGAACTTACCTGTTGGTTGAAGGACACTGCTCTGGTGCCAACCTGGAGTTATGTATGTAAGTGAGTGTATCTGTATTGTGCTGTGACGTTATGAGTAAGTATTCTCAGGAACAATCCGCAACAATCCGCCAGATGTCTTCATGGCACGCGGTCTTCAAATCATTCATTCCCAATAGCGTCACTAACACTTAACCATCGGGTCATGACAGATTGTCCACAAAACGACCGGTTCTCAGGGATTAAGGGATTACTTTACAACAGGGTCGCACGCGCAATTTGGACCGCCATCCCTTTACAAGAACTTCAGTTTTAACAAACGTAACCCGTATTATTACGTCAAATTAGGGGTTATTAACAATCAAACAACTGGATCACGACTAATTCTCACAAGCGGATCGATTTAAAAGGATTAATTTCAACAAACGCGTCGCGGGGTTCCAACAGGCGACGGACCTATTTTAGCGGCAAAATTAACCAGAGCTGTCAAGTGTCAACGTCAAACTGACAAGTCAGTTCTCACTCTGTTACACGCGCATTCCGTTAGGCGCACAGATAATAAACAAATAGATCGGGACTAAACACATGGCACACCTCCAACGAGTGCCCCAGGTGATCCATATAGTGGTGTCACCCGGGTGTTTCCTCCCGCCTTATTCGGAATAGGAACCTCCCGAAGTAGCCCTGTCCGGTGAGGACGTGCGTAAGGCGGAAGGTGAGAACGACGTGGCGTCTCTCCAGCCACTCCTCAAAGAGGCAACTTACAAGCTCTGTCTACCGTACCGTGATTTCACGCGGCAGTGGAGTTACGTCATGACGTTTTGCCACCTCGCGTCGCTACAACATATGCGCGAGGAGTGGACTTGCCCCCAGATTCCATGGTGGCAATCCGGCAAGGAGGTTCGCCGCCTCACAAGACACCGTGCAGTACCTATCCCCAGACTAGCCAGATGGCCATGACTCTCTGAAACGCGCTCAACCGACGCGTTGGTGGCAGCCTCAAGGAGGTGCCCCTTAAAGGGCTACACTGGTGCCCCTTAACGGGCTACACTGGTGCCCCTTAAAGGGCTACACTGGACTACTCCTGCGTAGAGCCTCCGGCAGAAGATGTTTGTACCCCCTAGATTGGGCAGCACCCGCTTAAACCCGTTCGGACGAGAATGGCGCTGTTAATTTAACCTAGATAACTAAACTATTTTCGTTGTTACATGGTTACTAAACATTATAAATGGCGGCTCGGTCCAGTCTGGGAGCCAAACGTCGGGAATGCTCCACGAAGTTCCACCGGCTGTTGAAAACAAGTCGCGGGTACTTCATCGTCGACTCGACGCCGATGTGAACCTCTACTACCGTTATTTGGGAACCCCACGTTGATGCGTTCCAAAGACCTTGAAAACAAATGGTGTTAGACTTGCAGGGCCACCTCGCATCCCATCATTAGTTCGGCCACCACCTGGTGTGACTTCTCCTGCGCCAGGACCAGAGTGTCGTCAGCGTAGCAAACCACGCTGATGCCGCTAGGGAGGTCGGCGCGCAGCACCAGTCGTACTCGATATCCCACAGGTGCGGCTCCAGGACCAATCCCTGTGGGACACCGCACGACATCTCTCGCCAGTTCCACTCTTCCTATATGACAGCCCGTTTGTTCTTCAGATAGGCCTCGACCACGCGACAGAGGTAGATTCTGCATTCGGTGATACCGGAGTGCCTCTCTGATGCAACTCCAGGGTAGGGTATTCCTGCCAGGGTCGCGAGATTTTTCGAAAGAGTTACCGTGGCCCTGGCATATAAGGAACTGAAGGAACACGGGTGGATTTTAGTCAGTAAAAGTCTGACATGCTCTTCCGCTCCGCCCAGAGCGAGAGACGTCATTTGATGATTTGCCAACCAGAAAAAGAAAAAAAAAGGGTAGGATATTGAAGGTATCGGTGATGTCTACAGACACCGCGAAGACCATCTCACCCCAGGCCACAGCATCCCCCGCCGTGAGGGAAATTAGAGCCTAACGTTATAATTTGGCAAAATAGTTGCGTACATCTTGACACCAAATACATAGACCAAAACCTAGGTTTAATGTTTTCAAAGATGTTTAAGTTACGTTAACCTAGTAATTTAAAACATAAAATCATGTATTTAATTGAGAATTTATCACTCTCTGACATTTTTAAGGAATTTATAGATACCTATAAATAGAAATATTTTTTCTTAAGCTCTTTGTTCGATCTAGCTCTTGGACTATACCTTAAAAAATGAGACCCGACTAAATTGGTGATCTGGAGAAATATTGCGACAAATTGCGACTAAATTTGGAAAAAATCTGATTTTCGCTGGGTGCCCTACTTTTTGAGATATAAATGTGGCCAAGCTGAGGAGATTCCCTCCAGCTTATACATTACTTTTGAACCAGTGGCCATGCTAGTATCAGCCACACAAATACATAGAGTTACCGAAAATTAAAAAACAATCCAGGCTATAAGTAAGGCAATTGTACAGCTCAACAAAAAAAAAGTTTAGATGGTGACGAAACGCGGAACTACCTATTTCCTATCTGGGAAGTTTGGCAATTGCAATTCCACGTTTTCTCTCAAACACGGCAAATAATTGCATACTGTAAGCGAATAATATCGTTTCATATATTTGGTTTTCGGGGCCTCCGTGACTATGGGTGCCCTGGGCACGGGCCCCGTGTGCCCTTATGGTAAAGACGGTACTGCTCATAGCCATCGACATTCATACTCATTACTTTCCTCACGACATTTTCCTCATTCCTCCGTATCACGTGACCATACAAAGACAACCGATTCCCACACAACTTTTCAGATATTCGTGCCACTTTCAGAAATGAGAAATGATGAAATGTCTGTTTGTGGTGTCAAAATAATAGCTTTTTACTAAATGCATATTAAAGTAAATAAGGTAAAAAAACAATGTTTGTCTGTCTGTTCCTTCGGGCTAATCTCAGAAACGGCTGACGACAATTTTGAGGAGAGTTTTATTGGCAGATAGTTGACGTTACGACTACTTTTTTTGATTTGGTAGGTTGCCATGGAATAATATTTGATATCCACTGGCAAAGTCGCGAACAACAGTAAGCAGATTAAAGAAGCTGATATCTTAAGAGTTATATAGACTTTTACGGTTGTTTACGACCATGGTACAAACCCTTACGACCATAGGTGTTTGTAGATAAAGGCGATTTATCCCGACTAACGTATTTTAATTCTTATTTGTTTTAACCGTTAATTACAGGTATATTATGAAAACGATTTCTACTACGTCCACGGCACCGACTTCCGCTACTTGTACAACATTCCTCAGATGATAAAATACGTTCTTCAGTACCAAATTGTGATGATGTTGTGCACAAGCATTTGCACGGAGGCTGGCTTCGGTATTTACCCCGCTAAGACGCAGCCACTGCCCGGCCATGGACCCTCTACAAGATTAAGCTTGCTTGACATCGTGTAAGTGACTTATCGAATCATCTTTTACTTAATTATACATATAAAACGACATCCTGACTACCTACTCGTGTGTGCTTTTTTTATTGGATGGGAAATCATCAAATGATTTCTCCCGCTCTGGGCGGAGCGGGAGGGCGTGTCAAACATTTACTGACTAAAACTCACCCGTGTTCCTTCAGTTGCCCATGTGCCAGGGTCACGGTATCTCTTTCGAACAATCTCGCGACCCTAGGCGGCATCGGTCCTAGCAGACCCCTTCAATGCTGCTGACATTTCTTTGAGGCGCGCGTGGAACACTTCGCGCCGTCGACCCGAGTCTGGTCCTTACTGGGCGGCAAGCTACCCATTGCTCGCCGCCCGCAAGCTCGCGCTTACGGTGGCCGGGAGTCTGCGATCGACTCCCGACGCCCGGGGCGTCTCCTCCAGCGGCGGCTAGGGACGTGAGGGCGCAGAGACTGCCACTCCCTCATGCGACCCGCCTCCTCCTTCGCGATCATTATTCCAGTGTGTGCTTAAGGCAGTTCCTACATTTTGTATGAACCATCGATGTCTATAAGCACCGCCAAGACGACCCCACCCTGGGCCACTGCATCCGCCGTCGTGGGGATGCGTGCACGCGCATGATGGCGTCCACCGTAGAGTGCCCGTTGTGGAAACCGAACTGGCTCTCCGCCAAATTCGGCCCCACCCACAACAGCCGCCTGTCGAGGCGGTCTGCAATGACCCTTTCAAAGAGCTTGCCCACCTCGTCGAGCAGCACGATGGGCTGGAAATCGGACGGAGAGTCCAAGCGCCCCGGCTTCTTAATGAGGGATGACTAACTTGCCAACATTAACATTCTTCATGCTAGGGTAGGTAAGAATATTACGGGTGCTCGAAAATATTATAATCAATCTTATCATAATAGTATATAAATAGACTAATATATAACTACTTAAGATACCAAAACCCTGTCAGCAACATTGTACCGTGTGCGGAATCGGCACCCGACACATGCACACGATACAAATGTCTAAACACTATCTTAAGATGGGCGTGTGCAATTTTATGTCTATTATGAATATGAGTCTTGATAATTTCGCAACGCACTACTTTACCTATCTTTTATCTAACTGTGATATCTTTAATGTGTTGTATCTATTATAATACTGTGTCTACCTACAGTACTTACAGGAGATACCAGGTGACGAATGAGATCTAACATAAACCATTTAGATCCTAGCCCTTCTAAAAACAATCCTATCATCTTCTGCTTCTTTACAACTAAGAGTCTAGAAGCCTACCTTGGGGTAGGCTTCTAGACTAAAATGGATCCAGGGGAGACGGATCTGGGGACATCCATCGCCCCCTATTTCTTAGGACCCGGGATGGTGGCGCGTAGTGTTCCATGCGCGCCTCTGTGATGTACGGGGGGAAGTTTAGCATCTCACTCCCCCCCTAACGTGAGGAGACCTGCAGAGGCGGGCTGGCACCAGTCGGGGATCGCGGAAGACGCATTAGTTCCCGTGATCCCCGACGTAGGTGTGGGACGGAACACCGGGGTGGTTTTAGTCAGTAGGAGTCTGACAGACCCTTCCGCCCACCCCAGGGCGGGGGACATCCATGGGGATTTCCACCTCGATATAAAAAAAAGCTTCTAGACTAACCGGATGCAGCTGAAGACAATTTTACATGGAGTGACTACCTATCTGAACTCCACAACCCAGATACTAGATAATATGATACCCCTTGGTAACTAGTTGTCAGATTTTCGGGCTTCTGATGACCTGTCACGACTGTTAAAGATGCACAAATGAGGGCCGAAACCAATGGCTTAAAGTACTTTCCGACGCATGAACGGGTATTGGTTTGCAAAGATGGGCTGTAAAGATGTGAGCGAAGTTTAACCTGATCGATCTACTCGTGCAGCTGTTATTATTTAGCAACAAGCCCCCTCCTTCCTGCCAGGGTCGCGAGATTGTTCGAAAGAGATACCGTGACCCTGGCACATGGGCAACTGAAGGAAAACGGGTGAGTTTTAGTCAGTAAAAGTTTGACACACCCTCCTGCTTCGCCCAGAGCGGGAGAAGTCATTTGATGATTTCCCATCCAGAAAAAAAAGAACTCCCTCCTTTAAGCAATCCTAAGATTGTGAAAAATATATAAACTTTAAAACATTCCAGTACAGCAAAAGAAGAGGTGGCGTTAGAACAAGAATACAATTTCGCCATGATAAGGTCTTTTGAAAACGAGAAGCTGCTGAAGGGGCCAAGAATGAGTGATACCTTGAGGGGCTGGGACATGTCCACTCGATACTGGTTCTGGGCACACATATATAAAGAGATGATCAAGTCGAATAAGGAAGTAAGGTTTGTGCTTGTATTTGCCAAGTAGGTTTAGAATACCTTCAACATTATTAATGCCCGGGTTACACGACGCTAGTTTTTGAAGCTAGGATAGCAAGCAAGCAATATCCTGGCTTAGCACACGCTTCAGCTGTTTACACGTTCCAAGGCGATTTGAAGCCAGTAGCTTTGCAGTTACTTAGTCTATAGAGTAAAATGATCCGCTTGGCTACTCAGATTTTATAGCTTTGCCGGGCGCACGATGCTAGTACAAAAGTCAGGATAGTAAAATCAGTGGTAGGAGGCGCTACTAGTTTAAAAAATATATTATAATCTTATTTATTATCACAGATTTAGATCGTCTGTCATAACGGGTCGTTAGAAGCCAGAAAGTCTTGCGTATTACCTACCCAGTAACTGGGTTGTGGAGGCCAGATAGGCAGTCGCACCATGTAAAATACTGGTATTTAGCTGCATCCGGTTTGACTGGAAGCCAACCCCAACATTATTGCGAAAAGGTTAGGCAGATGATGAGAGAAAGAGCTGAAGAAAGCTTACGCTTAAGCTGGTAAGCGTAAGCTTTCTTCAGCTCTTTCTCTAGCTTACTATAGCCAAAAATAGTTCTGTATGATCGAAGCCAGAATTACTAGCAATCTTGAAATCCTAACTTGAGACTAGCGTCGTGAAACCCGGGCATAAGGGCGGGTGTCTCTTTTAAGAGTGACGCTTAATGGTCGAATGCAAGTAGTCATAACGGACAATTTTAAATAAAAGCTGAGAGAATATTCGTAAGGAGATTACGGCCCTGATTCGTTCTTACGTCAATTCTTAGTCCTAGGCAATAAACCTACCATACCTAAGAGATGTTTTACACAGGTAAACGAATGTGTTCTTGTCGATAATTGAAGCCCTGCACTTTCTATGTTGATAACTTTTCAGAAGCGCGTTCTCGTTCCTGGTATGGTCACTGTGGCGCGGTCCTACTCTTCAGCAACTGGTGATGTCTAGCACCATGTGGATCCATCTCCAACTAGAACACGAATATGCCGAATTGTATAGCACGAATTCATCGGTGGGTTGATTTTTTTTTATAATTTTATAAGAGGTTTTTTATGAAGAGAACGGCTGCACGTGATGGTCATACAGTCGAATTGAAAACCTCCTCCTTTTTTGAAGTCGGTTAAAAAACCCTTTTTATTTTTTTTACATATTAGTATAGCAATGGATATAAAGTTCATTACAAGCCGCTTTCGATTTTGTACGCGTTTGACGAAAAAATAAATTACACGCAACGCCGCTTTTCGGCTCAGTATCGCGCGTTTGCCGAAAAAATAAATACACGTGATATATTACTACACCCCCCCTCCCCCCTTGTGGTATTTCGTGATTTTTTATAGACCCCTCCCCCCCTTTTCGACCCTCACGTGATTAATGGACAGCCCCTAAGGGACTTACCAGAGGATCGGCAGCACCGTTATCTATGCATTTTATCACCATACTGCGATCGCAACCCGCCTGCCAAGCGTGGCGATTACGGCAAACCCCCACAAATTGGCGGAGGCCTATGTCCAGCAGTGGACGTCTTATGACTGAAATGATGACGATGATGATGATGATGACCTAGGAACCCTACAATGCTTAGGTAATAATATTTAAAAATAGAACGACTCACAATCTTATATTGTTTCCGTAGAGATATCTTATCGATTGTTTGTAAGTACTTATTAAAACTAGTGATCGCCCATTGGTCGAAATTCGACCGTACTTCATTTGAATAGAAATACATTATTAAATGAAAAAAACATATAAAATAATAAATCTTTAAAAAAATATGGTTATATTTGACATTCAGTAACACTATAGACAAAAAAAAAATATTCTCGATATGATCATACATTTAAAAAATGAAATAGGATATATAATCTATCTATAAAATTCATTTATTACCTATGGTTATACTTGACATTCAGTAATAGTTAGGGAGCTGGTGAGCAAAATTTCGATATGATCAGCACACAAGGCGGACGTTATTAATAGTGATAATTATACCCTAAGAAACATCAAGGACCTCGTCTGCCACCATGGTGGCGCTGCGTTGTAAATTTACAGCATTTCATCAATGTTAAAAAAAGGTGTGCCATATTATGCGCAGACGTCTGCCTCTGGGGCTGATGCTCATAGTCATCCTGGAAAAAAAAAGAATCGAAAAGGCAGACATCCAGGGTTCTGACTTTTGTAGTATTCATTTTTTACATTTATTTTTATGATTAAAAAAACTCTATAAGAAGTGCACACTTGGCAGATTTGAATTTTTCGATTAAAAACAATGAGAAGAACCACGGAAAAATAGTCTGCCAACATGTAGCCTCTGCGTTGTCTATTGACAGTGCTCCAAAAAAGTAAAAAAAAAGGTGTGCTATATTATGCGCACACGTCTACTTCTTGGACTGATGTTTGAATTCCTTATGAAAATCAAGAAAATCGATGAGGTAGACGTTCAGGCCTCTGATATTCCAAAATAGACCATTTGATATTTTTTTTCAACCCGACGACGCTCGCGCCAAACCAAGCAAGTATAAAATAGCCTCATAGTTCCTTTCGTGGTGTCTCTCTTTTATTTGGGAATATGAGTGAGAACGGTATAACTCAGTTCCAACCTTTTCCGTATTGTGAAACTAAATGTATAGAGCGTATATCTATATACAGCCTCCCCTTTTATTTTGCACGCTTTTCCTCTCTCTCGCTCTCAGGCACTTTCACACGTCTTGGCTCAAAATCTACGTATTTTACACAAATAAAACGTGATTAAAAAAAGTTAAAGACTGTTCCTATCCAGATCCTAATCCTATTCAGATTACAATCAAGCATGCAATTTAAAAAAATACTTTCTAATTAAAGTTCCAAGCGCATTTCGTTTCTGGTTGGCATTGAGAAAAATATTTGATTGCATAGATTTCAGCTCCAGAAGTTTAATCGTTACCGTGAGTTTAGAGGATAATATTAAACAAAATTATAAGAATAAAACTATAAATAATAACAATAATCCCACGTAATACCCGCTGTCCCTTGATTCCATGAATTTCAAAAAGTAATACAGCTGAAAATCAGTGAGCAAAGAGTCTGCCACATGTTTTTTCGAATCCACAAAGTAATAGTGAATCGAATGGGCGCAATGAGAACCGCGTGCAAATGACTTAGTAGAGCTTTTTTTTTAACATTTTTAAAACTTCGTCCCATGATAATGCAGAGTTCTGAATGTCTGCCTCTTCGATTTTCTTCGTTTCCAAGATAATTGTGACCATGAACTCTAGAGGCATACATGTGCAAATGATCTAATACCCCGATTTTTTTAAGCAACTTCAATTCGCTGTATCGCGAAAACACAGTGACATAGGACCTTAATTGATTGGACCAAATCGATTCGTAATGATTTAAACTGTAATCCACCTCGACGTGAAACGTGTGCAAATCATATACTGAAATGCTCGCCAGCTCCCTAACTATAAGACTATAGACACAAAATAAAGACAGATATTGTCGATTGGACCATAAATAAAAGAATATCTACGCATGTGTGTATTACATACACGGTAATGAATTGTAGTGTGTGTATCGTGTTATTTATTGAAAATAATATATTTTTACGCATAATTTTAAAAAAATATTAGCATTCGTCACTTCTTCTCTGTATAAACTATAAGTGTGCGAAATTTCATACTCCTCCGTCCGCCCAATTTTCGTAAAAAGGGATCCAAAGTTTTCGCTTCACGTATTAATATATAGATGTTATCTATGTAGATACCTACAGCGGCGGCGTTGTAAAATTATCGCTTGTTTAATTACTAGTGCGAACGAACTTAAATGGTGTGACTGACACTGGCATGGCGACCATCGGGGATTTAAATTTTCATAACATAAAAAAATTACGCTAGTCGCCAAATACCTATCTGATGGCGTGAGTGTGGTTGGTATTGGTGCTGGTGCAGTTTCCTAGGTGCTTCCTTACGATTGATTTCAATACTGGGTACCTTTGTGTAGTAGTACGCACAACCACATTGAATACAAATCTGACTAAATACTTGCAGTAGTAGGTATCTACTTTGAGGCGTACCTATAATGTCCTCGTCAAAAAAACCCATGCAGCAAGTCTCAGGGATGTCTTATAAGGTTTAATTAAAAATGTTAGAACGGTCAGGTGCGTACAGGCGCGGTCGCAGCCTATGATTCATGTCACCATGAGTACTGAAGAATATTTTTAGGAAGGTACCTACATCTACTCGTTGGTCTAGTAGCCGAAAGCGCTACTGATGAGCATGAGGTCCCGGGTTCGATTCTCAGGTCGGGAGTATTATTGGGTTTTTCAGGCAAATCGTTCAGAGTCTCCACAGCGTGGCTGACTTTGGGGGGGTCATGACCCCTAGGACCCCCCTCTCGGACCGCACCTGGGTGCGTAGTACCTACTGGTAACCGGCGTGCGTGTATGACCAGCACCCTGATTGCGATACGTAACGTACTATCAATAAGAATCTGAACATGTATGAAGATTATTTCTAAATCATTGCGCCTTATGTTCGAAAAAATGGTCTGCTCAACAACGTAACAAAGCAATGAATGTTGATGAACTGTCAAAATCCGTGATTCCTACTGATAGTAAGTTACGCAATTACCCCTCAGATGAACTTAAACGAGGCAAAAGGAGTATAGTAGGTGGCGTTCTGTAGTTTGTGTTTACCTCCATGGGAAAAAGGCTTGAGGTTTTGCATGTTAGAAATGTCCTTTGGTAAGTTATGGTGTATCTGTACTAGTGTTGCAAAGGACTCGAGTCCTCGAGTCGTAATTTTAAAGACTCGAGTCAATTACGCAAGACACAGTGTGCTCAATAGGCTCGAAGTCTAGAGTCAAGCACTCGAGTCTTAAAAAGGACTCGAGTCTTAAAATTAACTCGAGTCTAAAAGAAAAACTTGGAACATGAAGATGAAACTTGTAGCTCATCATTCGAAAAGACTCGAATAGAAGAATGATAAGTTCTAATGAGTGGTTATGGTGTAATTATGCGTACAAATAATCTGACGAGTTATTCATAGACTCGAATTAATTTTAAGACTCGAGTCCTTTTTTAAGACTCGAGTCCTTTTTAAGACTCGAGTGGCTTTTAAATGACTCGGGCTCGGCTTGACTCTAGGCTTCGAGCCTTTTCAGCACACTGAGTCTTGCATAATTGAGTCGAGTCTTTAAAATACGACTCGAGGACTCGAGTCCTTTGCAACACTAATCTGTACCGTGTGGTGACGGACGTAAAGAATAACACCACCCCATTTCTTCCCGTGGGTGTCGTAAAAGGCGACTAAGGGACTTACTAGAGAATGGGCAGCAGCGTTCTCTATGCATTTTACCACCATACTGCGATCGCCAACCCGCCTGCCAAGCGTGGCGATTATGGCAAAGCCCCCGCAAATTGGGGGAGGCCTAAGTCCAGCAGTGGACGTCTTACGGCTGAAATGATGATGATGATGAGCGTGTCTGTGATCTGTACCTCACTTTTTTCTTCAGATGAAAGTGCCATGGGACATCGGGTTCTCAATCATGCGCCTGTTCTGCCTGACTTACCTCACGCCCTGCTTAATTCTGAAAGACAAAGCCGTCGTTCTTCGCTACTACAACTCTATATACTGGGTGTACCATATGGTTTTAATCATTTTAATATTAGGTGCATTGGGTGTTCAGAAACACCGAATCATGTTGAGAAGAGCTGCTGTTGAAGAATTGTAGAAACATTACCGTGTTTTCATTTTTTATATTTTTTAAATGTAACAGTGACATTTGTTGTTTCATTTTTTATTTTTCCTACTTGTCCTTTCCTACACAGGGATTTGAACATTGAGTCGGAAATTGTAAAATCTTTGACGGTCTGGAAACAAATTGTTAATTTTTGTCTGGCTAGACACTTGCTGTTGATCACTTTTCAACCTTATTGCTAAACGCATAAGGGTGAAAAGTGATTCACCGTGATTGTCCAAATCAAATCAAAATATTTTTATTTTTCATGAACCTACATGGGCACTTATGAAACGTCAGAAACAAGGTGCACGGTTCCAAATTGTTTATTCCTATGGAGATGAGCCGGCAAGAAACTCCATGATCCGCATCTATACTATCTTTACATATTATAAAATAAAGTCACTTCGCTGTCTGTCTGTCCCTATGTATGCTTATATCTTTAAAACTACGCAACAGATTTTGATGCGGGTTTATTTAATAGATAGAGTGATTCAACAGGAAGGTTTATATGTATATAACATGAATAATATAGTAAAGAAACACTGATAATTTTAGAGGTTTCTAATGTGATGTCATTAATAAACTCATTTTTTTGCGCTTACATTGCAAACGCTGGCTGAACCCTATGAAACAGATCAAAATAATGTACTACAGTATTGTACACCTTACAAAGTTCTACAAAAAAGTTCACGATGGTATTTGTCTATCTCTTGGGGATAAGCCACAATAACCATTTTTTATCCTTTAATTTTTAAGAGAAATAATGGCTTATTTACGAAGCGATTTTAAGCAATACAGCATTAATTCTTATCCAATTAAATACATTAGATATGTTGTGCATTTCATGTAGATCAAAATTGCCTTTTACAGCATATCATTAAAATTAATATTTTAGAAGATATCAGGGATTATAATAAAATAGCCGCAGAGCGGCTAGCGGGCCGTTCTGCGTCCGGCCATCTCGCTTGGTAGCGGTCGGGTAGTGCAGGATTAGTAGGATTGTAATTCATATTACTTGGGCTTCATAGTAAATGCATATCATGTGTGTTCGAAGTACTCAAAATAAAGCTAATTGTATTATTCCAAGTAAGAGACCGCGAAATATGGCTTGGATGTTTAGATTTTTGGATAGATTTGGATTTTTGGTTATCCTGGATACTTAACATATATAGCATACCATAGATATTTTATCCCGGTAGTAGTTTCCCGGGTGATATTTTCCGACAGCTATACGGGCAAAGCCACTGGCCAAAGTACTATTCTTATAACTATGTTTAATTTGGTGTCTGGTAAATAACTGAGTGTTTATATAGGTAGAATAGGAGCGTTAAGAAAAACCAGGAAGACTTATATTCAATTCAATCCAGCCCTATGTCGCAGTCTTCTTACTCTGAATACTGTTAGTTTTATTTTAAGTACATCAAACACACAAGATATGTAAGGATCGTAGCAGGTGGCGTTCCGTAGTTTCTGCCTACCCCCATGGGAAAAAGGCGTAATTTTATGTATGTATAACATGGATTAATACATTCTTACCGCGGTAATACGTCCTCTTGCGATAATTTCCGACATCTACGCGGGCGAAGCCGCGGGCAAAAGCTAGTAATATTATAAAGCTGAAGAGTTTGTTTGTTTGATTGAACGCGCTAATCTCAGGAACTACTGGTCCGAATTGAAAAATGATTTTTGTGTTAGGTAGCCTATTTATCGAGGGAGGCTATAGGCTATATAACATCACGCTACAACTAAGAGGAGCGGAGCAGTAATGAAAAATGTTGCAAAAATGGGGCAAATTTATTCCTTTTGAGAGTTTCCGTTGCGTGCGCTGCGTAAACGGTTAAAGTAACGCAAAAATCATGTATGACGGAATTGTTCCTTTTGAAAAGTTCTAAAAAAAGTCCGCGAGAGCATATGTCTATCTTTTAAGGTTGACTCACTATAACTCAAAAGGTGCGAGCAGCAACGAAAAATGGACGAAAACTAGCAAGCAAATCGATGCGACAGGAAGGGTCAGGGGAGCAAAAATTTGACGCGGACGAAGTCGCGGGCAGAAGCTAGTCTATACTAATATTATAAAGCTGAGGAGTTTGTTTGTTTAGTTGAACGCGGTAATCTCGATAACTTCTGGTCCGAATTGTAAAATGATTTTTGTGTTAGGTAGCCTATTTATCGAGGGAGGCTATAGGCTATATAACATCACGCTACAACTAAGAGGAGCGGAGCAGTAATGAAAAATGTTGCAAAAATGGGGCAAATTTATTCCTTTTGAGAGTTTCCGTTGCGTGCGCTGCGTAAACGGTTAAAGTAACGCAAAAATCATGTATGACGGAATTGTACCTTTTGAAAAGTTCTAAAAAAAGTCCGCGAGAGCATATGTCTATCTTTTAAGGTTGACTCACTATAACTCAAAAGGTGCGAGCAGCAACGAAAAATGGACGAAAACTAGCAAGCAAATCGATGCGACGGGAAGGGTCAGGGGAGCAAAAATTTGACGCGGACGAAGTCGCGGGCAGAAGCTAGAAAGATTTAGGATATATAACATCACGCTACGATCAAAAGGAGTGGAGCAGCAACGAAAAATAGATGAAAACTGGCAGGCAATACGATGCGACTGGAAGGGTCAGGGGAGCAAAAATTTGCAGAAGCTAGTTCGTAAATGAAACAACAATTCACAATCAATAACATTTATTACATACCACATCTGTAATATTTAATTAATTTAATTATACAACACAGCTACAATAAAAAGCACATATTGCACAAGGCAAATAATGTAATGCTTAGTCAACAAAAACAATGATAATATTTATTATGTGTTATCACAGACACCTAACTTTATCCTAAAAACTTAATTTTACAATGGAAGACATTAGAAATTGGTCAAAATCTATTAAATAACGATATTGCATTGTTCATTTCAACAGAAATCAACATTTTCTATACATACATAATTCTATGTATATTGTCACTAATTATTAATAATTTAACAGTATTATTAAACATTTATTTGATAAAATTTAACATTATTTTATTGTCTTTTAAGTAGCGCGCGCGCACATTAAATAAATATACTTGTATAATTAAGCTATATTCTTATTGAATAATAACATTTATTGGCAATTCATCCTAATATTTCTTTCGCTTATTTATATATTTGGTGTCTTCGGTACTTCTACTGCAGTAATGGTTATTTTCGGGTACTCAATTAGATTTTTATTCTGAATCAGTCTGAGCTCTCTTAGTTTCGGAGGAATCTTGCCAGATGGTTGAACGGCTGAAAAAATAAACAGACGATATTTTCTTGCAAACTCGTCGAAAGCAGTCATATTGTTACTCAATCGAATGAGAAAAAGATGCGACAATTTTGAGTTTTAACGTTTGTGGTGTGCGTTTGTTATGAATCATTATTTTGTACAAAATTAAATACTAGTTAGGTCAAACAGAGCAGCAGAATGGGCATCAAAGTTTTCGTTGATTAATTGAAAATGAACTTAATCAAAACAAAAATAGAACTTAAAATACTGTACGGGGAATCCTTTGTAACGTGTTCGCGTTCCGTGTGAAGCCGGACGTAAAGAATCCCATTTGTTCTCATGGATGTCGTAAGGGACATACTAGAGAATGGGCAGCAGCGTTCTCTATGTATTTTACCACCATACTGCGATCGCCAACCCGCCTGCCAAGCGTAGCGATTATGGCAAAACCCCCAAATTGGGGGAGGCCTAAGTCCAGCAGTGGACGTCTCATGGCTGAAATGATGATGAAGTGTCCGCTTATGCTTGCTGTTTGGTGGAGGTGTGCCCAGCCTGGGCGGGGCACCGCCGTGTCCTCGTGGAGGCGATCGGCGGCGGCGACCTCTCGCGTCCGGCCCTGGTGCGAGCCATGGTACGGAGCGAGAGGGAATGGGAAGCCGTCACCTCCTTCTGCGAAGCAGTAATGCTCGCGAAGGAGGAGGCGGGGCGCGTGAGGGAGTGGCAGTCTCTGCGCCCTCACGTCCCTAGCCGCCGCAGGAGGAGACGCCCCGGGCGTCGGGAGTCGATTGCGGACTCCCGGCCACCGTAGGCGCGAGCTTGCGGGTGGCGAGCAATGGGTAGCTCGCCGCCCGGTAAGGACCAAGCTCGGGTCGACGGCGCGCAGTGTTCCACGCGCGCCTCAAAGAGATGTCAGCAGCAGTGTAGGGGTCTACTAGGACCGATGCCTGCCAGGGTCGCGTGATTGTTCGAAAGAGATACCGTGACCCTGGCACATGGGCAACTGATGGAACACGGGTGGGTTTTAGTCAGTAAAAGTCTGACACGCCCTCCCGCTCCGCCCAGAGCGGGAGAAGTCATTTGATGATTTCCCATCCTGAAAAAAAAAAAAAAAAAATGCTTGCTGTTTGCGCATATTTTCACTCAAACCGTGATTCCAAAGAACAAGTTAGAGCATTTTGCTGCTGACCCTATGAAAATAACATAACTATCAAAACTTACCTCTAGCTTTTTGATATGTATCCTGCACAATATTCTGAATCGTCGAAATTGTATTTTCCAGCGTCAATTTCAAATTATTATCTGTCTTATGCCACCACGCCAAGAAAAGCGCAGCAAACAAGTCACCCGTCCCGGTAAATGCGGCATCCACCTTCGGAATTGAAATCTGGTAACAAGATCCTGCGAAATATAAGAGAAGCATTAAACACTAGGTTATTTGTTAACTATGTATTATTATAAAGACGTTTGAGAGTTTAGGGCATTATTTCGATTGTTATTAAACGTTTTGACGGCTTTGTTTTGAACTCGCGAATACTGAACGAAGACTTGCTGGATTCGAGTCCTCCTTTCGATTCATAGCATAGAATTGGTTTGTCTCGATTGCATGGGACTTATATCCTCTGCCCTCCTTTCAGGCTCCTTTGGTGGTGAACTAATATTAAGTAACAATCATCCAAACTTTCACATCTATTTATTTTGCCAGCGGTTTTGCCCGCGTATGATACAAATAAACCGTCCTCTTAAATCACTCTGTCTATTGAGAAAACCGCATTGAAAGGTCTAAGCGTATAGACGCGGGAAGCAAATTTGTTTTATATACTAGGTAAAGATAAAGATTATGATAGTAGAACTTGGTACATTACCTGCTGTACTGGCAATGCCAATCATATGGTTTTCATCTCCTAGGTCGGTACTAGACAGTACAACAGTTTTGATACCCTTATCGTGAAGCGCTTGGATGACCTTCAGAGCGCCGTCAAGGTCATTGACTTTAAGCCCTGTCATCAGCTCGGCCTCGAACTGATTGGGGGTCACAACGTCAGCTAAAGGGACCAAGATGTCGCGATAGACGGGCATAATATCTTCCGGGACGTACAGTCTGCCGTTGTCACCCATGACTGGGTCGCATACTGAAAGAAAAAGCGAAAAAAGGAGTACTAATACTACTGCAAGTTTTGGTGATTGTTAAGGATACCAACTACATTGTTGGTTTCTTCGACGCAAGCGCAATTGCTGAGCATATTCCTGCCGAGCGAGCCCGGCCTACCGTCATATACTTGAGGCGCGCATTCTTATCACAATTTGGGAGCAAAAACCGTCATAAATTACGTGACTCAAGCCGTGACAGAAGCCGTGCTCGCCCTGCTAGGTTCCATGCACAGGTCAAGGAACGCAATTGTTTTTTTTTCCATTAGGAATTTCTCAGTAGCAGCTCGGATTGCAGTTGGATCTCTCCTCGGTCATGTTAACTAGAAGAACCACAATGGTTTACAAACAGATTGGAGATTCAATCCTGCCTCATTATGAATGAATCGACATGACCTATACTAGTTGTGTATTGGGAAAATATAAAGTAAGAAGGGATGTGTCCTTGTTCGCGGATGCAGTGTTCATGCATAAGCATGAAATTAATTGGATAATTCTTTTAGCATCGGAAGCTAAAACCACGCTAAAACTAACGAGGTGATCGAATTCATAAAACGTGGTTATTTGATTATTTCCATTGTGTTGAATTTTATCCGCGTACAATCTGATATTGCAGATTACCTACTATGTTTCCATAGCATATGTATACAGTTTATAAACTAGTTCTCTTGCTTTTTACGAGCAATCTTTTAGATTCGATCGGGAGTTCATGTTACAGTAAACATTAAATATTTTTACAAATGCGCTTTTCTCAGCGTTGCGGCTATATAACCGAAATAATCACATCAGATTTGTTTACAGACAAAACAAAAGCGCAGCGGGATCATTTAAGCAACACCCAAAAAAGGTGCTTTTCCTTCGATGTCCAGACAGTGGTATCAGGCCGCGTCCTAATTGAAAGCGACCGTCGTCGTCGTGCAAATCCGCAATCAGCTTGAATTATTCAATTATATAAGACAAAGAAGAGAGCAGTGGTGGCCCAGTGGACAGTGACTTACTGAGTTTCAGGTTCAAACCCAGATAGGCGCTTTACTTTGTGGAAATTATTTGATCACCACTGCTCTCAACACGGTGAAGGAAAGCATCGTGAGGGAACCGGCATGTCTTAAGAACAAAAGTGCCCCTTAAAGAGATAGGAGAACTGTGTCCCAGCAGTGGGTACACTATAGGCTGATTATGAATGATGATGATGATGATGACGACATACACACGCGACTTGATTGGGACATGCTCATATAAACTAGGAATATCTGGTTGACCGAGCTTTGCTCGGTATTTTTTGGTAAATTGCGTTTAAAATAATAAGTTTATGTTCAAGTTGATTATCGATAAAGTTGGTCATTGAAAATACGAACAAAACGACATTTTAGAAAAATGAATCCTAGCTAGATCGATTTATCGCCCCCGAAACCCCATGTATACTAAATTTCATGAAAATCGTTGGAGCCGTTTCCGAGATTCAGATTATATATATATATACAAGAATTGCTCGTTTAAAGATATAAGATTAGGACTATAAGCTAGGATCGCATACTCGCGCGACAACCACGTTAATTGTTTGGGCAAGTCGAACGCGTGGTCGCACAGACAGGACGCTTTCAAATGAGTGAGAGAGAACTCGCGCGACCGATCGTTTTGGTTAGGACTCAGGGTCAGAAAAGGTCGAATAAAGTTTTGGTACGTTTTTAAGATTGTGAGCATCGTTCCATTTGAAAAAATACGCTTATCAGTAGATCATGGGCTGTCACACTAATCAACTTAGCGTCTGGCTGGACAAATAGTGTCACGTGGCGCAACATTTCGTAATACAATAACGTCGAGTCTTTATTGGCTTGTTCATTGTTAATTAGCCTATTTTTTCATTAATGAGATTGGCCTTCAACAGATTGACTGAGATGAAGCAATAGTCACAAATTCAAAAAGGAAAAGTGATTTATTTGCTAGAAACACGGACTAAGCCACATCATGACCAAACTGAAACATTTGAACACATTTTTTTATTGTAGTCTTCAATGTATTAACTAGCTATATTCAATTAATAACTGTGTACTAGTTGCCACCAAACTACCTATGTAGTTTGTTAAACTTTCAAATGGATTTTAATATAAAATAATATACATAGGAATATTATTTTATATTAAAATCTATTTTAAAGTTACTTCCCAATTCACCCTGTTACATGATACACACAACGACATATCAAGCTATACATTTCCAGTTTAGCTGACCTTGTATAGTGTACACTTTTTGTACAAAGAGAAGTCAGCTTATTCTGGAAATGTATAACTTGATATGTCGTCATGCGTACCTATCTTATCATCACAATACTTTCTCTCATATTGTATTGGCAAATATGGCTTATATATTAAAACAAGGAATTCCAAATGAGGAATTCCTGTATTCTGTTTACCATATCGACAAGTGGTTTTAGCTAGTCATACATTATTACTTCCTTATTAAGTCATACAAGGCTGTTTTTTACTCATAAATCTACACATAATATTACATGTTTGGATTTCCATTTAATATTACATAAATTTTCCTCTACTTTGTAACAAACAAATGTTTTTTACTTACCATAGGTCAGTTGAGGATTCTTTTGTCTCAACTTTTTGAGGAGTTCTGCAATCTTTGCTAAAGAGTCAGGGGATCTGGAGTATCCCGTCAGGAAGTGTGTGTAATAGTCTACATCATTCAATGCTAATCCTTCTATGAGTTCATCTAATTCTTCGTTTTTTAATATGTTTCCTTTGATATGTTTGTATCCCGTGTGGGTCGAGAACTGTACTGTGTTGATGGAGTCTACCTCAAAACCCAGCACCTGAAATGATGATTTATTCATGTATTTCAGTGACCTTTCATAATAATTTAAGATAAAATTACATATTTATCCCTATTCATTTGAACTAATGCCTAGTTCAAAATTTGATGATACAAAGAGAAATGATTACTGATCATCACATATGTTTGTTGCCAATTTCCCATACCATTATATTTTTCATGAAGTCCTGGTTTCTTCACAACTTTTACCTTTATGAGACTAATGAACTACATTAATAATTAAACTATGAATAAAATTATGTACAAAAATTCTACTTTCAATATAAATTGGTACATTGGAATTAATTATGTTTAACAAGAATTACTAACATAAAAAATAATAATTGCTAAGCAGTAAAATAAATAATAAGAATGAGTGTGACAAATATTATTTCGGCACTTGAATTCAAATAAGAATAGTAGGTCAAGGTTTAAAAAAATTACATTCAAGTTACCTACTGAATCTTAACAAGATAATTGAATTGAATTGCATTGATTAAATCCAATTATCTATGTATTGTGTAAATGTATCGTAAAAATATTTTTATATCTATACTAATATTATAAAGCTGAAGAGTTTGTTTGTTTGTTTGTTTGTTTGTTTGATTGAACGCGCTAATCTCAGGAACTACTGGTCCGAATTGAAAATTTCTTTTTGTGTTGGGTAGCCTATTTATCGAGGGAGGCTATAGGCTATATAACATCACGCTACAACTAAGAGGAGCGGAGCAGTAATGAAAAATGTTGCAAAAACGGGGAAAATTTATTCCTTTTGAGAGTTTCCGTTGCGTGCGCTGCGTAAACGGTTAAAGTAACGCAAAAATCATGTATGACGGAATTGTTCCTCTTAAAAAGTTCTAAAAAAAAGTCCACGAGAGCATATGTCTATCTTTTAAGGTTGACTCACTATAACTCAAAAGGAGCGAGTAGCAACGAAAAATCGACGAAAACTAGCAGGCAAAGCGATGCGACGGGAAGGGTCAGGGGAGCAAAAATTTGACGCGGACGAAGTCGCGGGCAGAAGCTAGTGTTAAATAAAACAGCAAGTCGGTGATAAATAATGTATATCGTTATTGTTGACATTCAACATTTAAAGCATGTTCTAAGTAAAACGTATAAGGTTACCTGCAGAGGGAAAACAGCACTTTTATTTCCAACGTAGCCGTGCACCACATGGCTCTGGATAGACAGTACTCTTGGAGTAGTATCTGAAGACATCTTTGAGAATATACACTTATGAAACTGTTAAATACGTGCAAGTTTTAATTGTATTAATTTTTTCAAGCTAGCGGAGAAAACACGACGTGACGGGCCAAGAGACCGAACGGTACTAACTAACATACAATTATGTCCCCTTATCCATAAATGCTAAATTATATCTCAGAGAGACATATACGATGTGATAAGAACAGTGCTCTTTTCTTCATTTTATATTCTTATCAATCGTATATGTCGTCGACGTCAATGTCATTATGCTCAATGAATGACAGCTTCAGTGTGACCAACTTCGAATTAGAGATCCTGCCCCACCACTGACCTCTATCTAATACGCTGGACTGGCTATCCCATACAAAATGACAACTATTTGCTGTGCCGATTCAAAGCGCCCCCAGTGAGAGTTCTAAGAACTAATAAGATTGCAAATGGCCGTTGTTTGTTGTATTTGAGCTAAGCGTCTCTGCGAAATAAAAAGTTTTCTAAAGTATTTACTGTGATTGTGATTTAGATTAAAGTGTTATAATAATGACAGTGATTATAACATAGCTTGTATTGTTCGTCCAACATGAAATCGTGCGTATATTGTAAAACACGATACGAAAAAGGCAGTGGTGTCACTTTTCACAAGTAAGTGTATCTAAATCAAAAATACTTATTAGAAAACCGCTTAAAGCAGTGTATTTTTACAATAATAAACGTTTACGTTTATTATTGTAAAAATACACTGCTTCTGTTCAAGTTTACGGGATTTTACGAACATTTTTACTTAACCAATAACTTTTGTTAGGGATGTCAAAATTCATATCGATACTTTCGTAATATTATATTAAGATGTAAAAAAAAAACATGCTTAACAATAATGTTTATCATCTTTGTTAAAATAATAATACGCACATTATTATGATCTGTAATAATAGCAAAACACTTTAAGGTTTATTATTATTAGAGTCAATAACAAATAATTTAACACCTATGATTCATAATTCTCATTAAGTGTTCTATATAATTATAGATATACTATATTATTTTAATTTTTTACCCATACCTACTATAATGTTTCTTTTAATTACAGGTTCCCCTCCGATTACACTCTCAAACTTTGGTTAAAAAATATGAAGGTTGTCAATTGGACTCCAACCATGTATCATTATCTTTGTTCTAAACACTTCACGGATGGATGTTTCATAAAACATCAGTCACGGACTACATTGAAAAAATGCAGTATCCCCACAATATTTCTTGGTGAGTGTACATTCATAGTACCTAAGTAAATACTTTGTCGGTATCCAAGAAATATTATTGATTATCTTAATAAAATAAAACTTTTGTTTTTCTCAGAAACTAATTTGTCCTTGGTACAAACTGAGATGCTTAAAGACGCTGACCAACCAACGAGATACCAATGCCAGAGTGATATTGAAATGAACTTGGATAAATTTAATTTACCTTTAGTACCTGTGCAAGTCGGGTTAACAAATTATGATTGCAAATATATTGAAGTTAATCCAAAAGAAATATTGCCATGTGAAGCCCATGCAGGTAGTTATGTAAAAAAAAATATCTAAAATACTGAACATGGTTTACTGATGTACTAAGTTGGCGACTAACAGTGGTTAAATACTAATACTAAACAATGTTTAATTTTGTGCCCTTGTGTAATTTTTTTTTTAAATATACGCGTTCATATCGCATGTTCTTTGCGTATCGGAAAACGTAAAGGTGGACTGATGACCTGATGAGAGTCACTAGAATCCGATGTGGCGACGCTTGGGGGAGGCCTATGTCAAACAGTGGACGTCTTTCGGCTGAAATGATGATGATGACATACCTTTCCAAATTATTTTCAATGATATTTTCACTATCTAATCATCCTTCTTTGAATAATATAAGTAATGAAATATAATTTCTTGTTACAGTTCCAAGCACAAGTTACAACACAAGCAACTGTAGTACACCAAAGATATCTAGAACTTTAGCGGAAATCTGTTCTAGTGTAAAATTAGATCACCGCTACGAGAACACCCCAAAATCTTCCAAAATTAAATTGGAAAGGGTCAAAAGAGCCTTGAAAATGTCACAAGCCCGAATTAAAGTATTGTCTCAAAATGTGAAACGTATGAAAATTACCGTGTCTACTTTAAGATCTGTAATTGCTGATTTAAAAAAAAGAAAACTGGTATGTGATGATTGTTTATATATGTTAAATCAGTACGACAATTTTTAACCACAACTTTTTAAAAGAATGACCAAATATTTAAAACATGCTAAGTATGCTCCAGAATTAAGATCATTTGCCATTACTCTACATTTTTACTCGCCAAAGGCATATGCATATGTGCGTAGTAAATTTAATTTGGCCTTGCCGCATCCTCGTGTTATACGCTCATGGTATAGTTCAATTGATGCCAATCCAGGTTTCTCTGTTGAAAGTTTCAATGCTTTGCGACTTATAAGTGAACTAGCAAAACAAAAAGGGGAAAAACTTATATGTGCATTAATAATTGACGAAATGAGCTTAAAAAAAAGTTGCACTCGCAGTCGTGATGGAGTGACTCGTGGCCAAATCGATTTGGGTATAGATTCTGAGAGTAACGATTTACCTGAATGTAAAGATGCGTTGGTATTTATGGTCGTGCCTTTAAATAGTTATTGGAAATTGCCCATAGCCTATTTTTTTATTAATAGTTTGACTTCAGAAACCAAAAGTGCTCTAATTAAACAGGCTTTAATTCGGTTGCATGACGTATCTGTGGAGATATGCTCCTTAACTTTAGATGGACCACCCGAACATTTTTCTGCAGTAGCTAAATTAGGGGCAGAGCTTCAAATAGGAACAGCAGCAAAACCATATTTCTGTCATCCCATAGATAAAGAACACAAAGTGCATGTTATTTTTGACCCCTGTCATATGTTAAAAAATATAAGAAATTGTTTGGGTGATCTAAAAGTTTTAAAAGATGACAGAGGTGATTTAATTAAATGGGTATATGTCGAGAATTTGGCAAAATTGCAAGAAACTGAAGGCCTAAGATTAGGAAACAAATTGAAAAACTTGCATATAAATTATAAAAAAATGATTATGAAAGTTTACCTTGCGGCTCAAACTCTCAGTAGCAGTGTAGCAGACGCGATTGAGTTTTGTGATAAAATTTTAAATCTCCCTGAGTTTAGTGGTTCCGCAGCTACGGTAAGGTTCATAAGAGCTGTGGATAGAATCTTTGATTTTCTAAATGTACGGAATCCTTGGGGTCGAGGATTTAAAAGTCCTTTACGAGTAAATAATGAAAACAGGTGGAGGACAAAAGTTCTTGACGAAATTAGGTATCTGAGTCAAATCAAACTGATGGATAATACTTTGGCAGTAAAATCACGCCGTAAGGCGGGTTTTATAGGATTCTACAACGCAGTAATTTCTGTTATGAATATATTTGATATTTATGTGAAGTCAGACAGACCTGAATTAAAGTATCTTCTGACATATAAGATGAGCCAGGATCATCTAGAATTGTTTTTTTGTGCCATTCGTAGCCGTGGGGGTTGGTGCCCAAACCCAACAGCTGCACAATTTGTCAATGCATATAAACAGTTATTAATCCATCACGAAATAAAAACTTCTACCGGCAACGTTCAGGACAATAATGTATCCATATTAACTAATTCTAGTGCAAAGCGTGCTAAAATAAATAAATTTAATGTTGATGATTTTACGAATGCTGAAAATATGCGTACTACGAAGAAATACCGCCTTGACGACGATGATCCATCCTCGTTACAAACCGAGTTAGGTGAATTTTTACATATATTTTGGGCTATACCCGACTCTAATATTAATGAGACTTCCAAACAATGCATTGGCTATATTGCAGGTTTTGTAATTCGATCGATTCGAAAAAAAATTAAATGTGATGAATGTTTAATGGCCTGTGAAGCTGTACCACTAGATGCAGTGTCAAATAGGAGAAATGGGGTAGCACTTATTATCCAAAAGCAGAGAGGTGGTTTAACTGTGCCCTCTGTGAGTGTAGTCAATATTTCTTTTATGGTGGAATCATTATTCCGACAAGCATGTAAATATAATAAAAATAAACCACCTATAGAGTTGAATTTTCCTGCAGTACTCACTGCAAAGGTAATAAGGAACCTCTTAACAAAAACAAATGAACTGTTTCCTGAGCTAGAAGATCATTTTAGAGATAGTTATGTCTCAGACAATTTTCACAGTCATTTAAATATTCTTTTAAAAGAAATAATAACTAAATTTGTAAACATCCGTTTGTTCGCAGAAACAAAAAAATATTCTTTATTAATAACTGGAGAGAAGGTTAGACATTTTTTGACTCGGCAAATAATATGGGCTCGACAGTAAGTTTTAATTAAACATCCATCCTCGTTACAAACCGAGTTAGGTGAATTTTTACATATATTTTGGGCAATACCCGACTCTAATATTAATGAGAGTTCCAAACAATGCATTGGAAAACTTTTTATTTCGCAGAGACGCTTAGCTCAAATACAACAAACAACGGCCATTTGCAATCTTATTAGTGTCAAAAAAATATTCTTTATTAATAACTGGAGAGAAGGTTAGACATTTTTTGACTCGGCAAATAATATGGGCTCGACAGTAAGTTTTAATTTAATAAAATATGTGATTTCAGAATGCTTTTTTATTTCCCTGTCCCCCTCCCCTGCGGTAATTAAGTTGTTACAAGTTAATTACCGTAATTACAGACCTAATAAAAATTTATTGTGTCTCGTACCACATGGCGACATACGGTATCTGACTAGTAAAAGATAATCCCTTCCTTTAAAGAGTGCACGATAAGACAATTAGAGGTACTTAATTTACTATTTTACAGAATTTTATT
The DNA here is from genome assembly GCA_932294355.1 of Aporophyla lueneburgensis. Lineage (NCBI taxonomy): Eukaryota > Metazoa > Arthropoda > Insecta > Lepidoptera > Noctuidae > Aporophyla > Aporophyla lueneburgensis. The sequence continues at coordinate 12,492,962 of OW028744.1, forward strand.
ATTTATTGATCCGATAGTTAACCGTTAAAGGGCGAATTTCACCAAACTTTTATACCTAGAATAAGTCATATCCAGAGAATACATTTTGAATTTTTGACAGTTCATTCGTACTGAAACTGTCAAACGTCGATTTAATTCCCAGGATAAAAGATATCTGACGTTGCTAAAATCTGCCCTAAGGAGAACAAGGAAGGGGTCAACTTATTATGAATTACAGTCCATAAACAGTACTATATACTGCTATTTCAAGTTATGTTTTATATGTAAAATATCTGTTTATTACGACTATCTATAGTTCATTGGTTTAGTTAGGTACTCAACTAGTGCAGACATGTCTTTTTATTTGTGTTTTAGTAACAAAATATATGCCTATATTACTTGTTTTAAATTAATTATCTATGATTTTAGTAAATCCTAACGTATTTTATGTTATAAAACGTATTCCACGTTTTAAAAACATTACGTTTAGAAGACAACACGAATGTTACATGTTAATAATTATCTAAACAAATTAATTTATAGAAAATAGTAACAAAAATAGCCTTGGTAATATTTCTATCATTGTAGTCGATATCAGAGAAGTTTTTATCGATAACAAACCATTTGTTGTACATCACTAGTATTAGTTCCATTCCCCCTCACTGCTGCCGTCAGCGCCAAAATGGCGATTTTCAAATAGGCACAATAAATTGATAGCGGTAGCCAGTCCAGCGTATTAGATAGAGGTCAGTGTGCCCCACACAAGCAAGAAAACTGACAAATTAGTTATGGTTAAAATACTTGCCGAAATTATTTCGGCATTTTTAGTTTGTGGGATTGGTAGTATTTACCAGTTTAAAACTTTTTAACAAAAAATTAAACCGCCGAAAAAACTGAAAAGCATAAAATAATAAACCTTAAAATTATGAGTCGACGCTTTGAGTGATCTTTGTTCATTGATTTTTCAGCGCCGACTCATAATTTTAAGGTTTATTATTTTATGCTTTTCAGTTTTTTCGGCGGTTTAATTTTTTGTTAAAAAGTTTTTATTTTATAATTTTTTGTGACTTTAATGTACTAATAATACTTGGCAAGGTATACCCTATCCAACAAAAAAAGAATGATCAAAATCGGACTACTCTGTATAAAGTTATGCGTGGTTATACATTACAATCAGTGAGTGAACAATCAATCATCCCCTGTTTTCTGACCCTTAGGGTTCTATTTAGTTTTCCAAATTTATATGGGACCACCTTGGGAGTATACCCTTTCCAATGAAAAAAGAATTGTCACAATCGGACTACCATGTACAAAGTTATGCGTGATCATACATAAAAAAAAAAAAAAAAATATACGCGTCGAATTGATAACCTCCTCCTTTTTTTTTCGTCGGTTAAAAATATATACCAGCTGACCGTACAGACTTTGTCCTGTTTCCTAGAACTCGATAGCAGCGCCACCTACCGGGTCCAATAGTGAATCTAAACCATCCAGAGTGCCACCCAAACGCATACAAAAAAATTCATTCAAATCGGTCCAGCCGTTTAGGAGGAGTTCAGTGACATATACACGTACAGTACAATTACATGTAAAGATATATATCGGCAGATCTGGTAGTAACCAGATCTGCCTATGAACGGACGTGTCAGGCGCAAACGTGTTGTTAAACTTTATTGTGTAATTAATTACACGCGAATTATTGCAATGGCGCAGACAAAAATCGTAGTGGTTCACGAACTGCTCGCCTTTCTGCAGAATAAGTTACGTCATGCTCCCCAGACACCCCATAATCTATTTTGTTGTTTATACATTTATATAACAATTGTACGCAATGTGAACCGAATTAATACATATTTAAAAAAATAAGTACCTTAGCAGATTAACAGGTACAGTCAACTGAATTATGACTTGCTGTAGATCGTCTCCCCAGCAACCCCAAGTAAAATTTAATTAAATTTTACTTGGATACTTACTTATTAGGCAAATAAGTGGTTGATAAAAATTGCACCCTTATTTTTACCACTGGATGTACTGGCTATGGCTACATGCGTTTATTTTAAATTTCGATCATAGGCGCCTGAGAAAAATAAATAGCAAAGTGTATTTCAATCTCTTTCCTTATCATAAAATTGGTAGGTGTTGTGTGGTAAATGCTCAGCACTGGCGATTTTCATCGATATAGAGACTGCATTCGATAAAACTATGTTAAAAATAATTGATAAAAATAGTTTCAGCATGGCCCTGAACAGACAGTAGCGCGAGCGGTAACCCGAGCATTGCATGTACGGAAGCGGTGGGTGTAGTCCTCATCTGCATGAGGACCTAGCTGCCTAGCGATTGCTACACAAGCGAACCGCTGCACCTTTTCGAGATCTTTTTGGGCTGTGCTCAGGTCTGCTAAATGGCATCCATGACAACAACCTATGTCACCTCATGCGCTAACCCCTGAAAATAGTAGAGGACTGATGCAATAAACACCAATTATCAGTAAATCCCACAAAAACCGAGATGATCCTCTTCACAAAAAAGAGGAAACTCTCGAATCTAGTAGGGTAGTGCCACGTTTGGCACTACCCTAAGCCTATCAACTGAAACCAAATACCTGGGTATATTTTTGGACAAACAGCTGAATTGTGCAAACACATCAAGTACATCAGTACAAAACCCAGCATACCCCAGTGGCAGTGCAAAGGAATGCTTGAGATCAGCCCCAAGGTCACCCACTGGCTATACGGTTATTCGACCAATTATCACATACGGCTCAATAGTCTGGTGGCCCAGAATAGACCTGAGCACAGCCCAAAAAGACCTCGAAGAGGTGCAGTAGTTCGCTTGTGTAGTATTCACTAGCTGCATGAGGACTACACCCACCGCCGCCTTACAGGCAACGCTCGGGCGACCGCTCGCGCTACTGTCTGTTCAGGGCCATGCTGAAACTATTCAACATAGTTTTGTCGAATGCAGGGCGCATTCGACAAAACTATGTTAAGCACAAATAAACATATAAAATGCTAGAATCGTCATCCTCTGCCATAGTTTGGTTATACAAACTTTGCCCTGAAACACCATCAAAATCCCACTTGCAAATAAGTATAAATTCTTTGCTATCCAGTGAAGATTCTACACGTAGGAATTTTCCAAGTCTAGCCATAGTTTTGTTCAAAATAGCTTGGAGTTTTACTTTAACCCCTCTTTCCGTTCTATGGAATCTTTTGGCGGATAACAGTTCTTCTTCGCTTCAAGGATAGCTGTATAAGAAGGATACAATGGTATTCCTTCTTCTTTTGCCTCTGCGCTTAGTTTGTGGCGAAGAAGTGATATGGAAGAATCCAAAGCCATCTTCCACAATGTTCTGCAGACCAATGTATAAGTTTTCAAACGAAAACAAGTTGAACATAGTTGAAGAAAAGGCTACGATTGAAAACGAGATTGAAGACCTGCAGCCTTCTATTATGGGAAGTCATTCTGTTAAGCACTCGATGCTTATGGCCATGATTGATGGCAAAATCTCTTCTCATCTATCAAATATCTCATCTCAGACTTGTTATATATGTAAAGCATCTCCTACGGAAATGAATAAAATAGAGAAAGTCTTTTTTTTTGTATGTGGGAAATCATCAAATGCCGTCTCTCGCTCTGGGCGGAGCGGAAGGGCGTGAAATTATAACTCAGCCATAGTCACGGTGATTAACAAATGAGGTAAGTACTTAGTTTTCAGTCACTTGTTAATCACCGTGATTATGACAGATTATGCAATTTTGTAAAAAAATTGCATAATCAGTCATTTGATCAATAACGTATTTAATTATTCTCATCAAAAAAGTCATTAGTTGGCTATTAACTAACAATAGTACAAGTAAATCAATGGTCAATTTCGTTTGTCCATGTCAAAGATTTGAAAAATCACCTATCGAAAATTCAAAAAATTGATACGCGCGAAGGAATTATTCCCTTTACGTCGAGTCCCGTTATGTCGAGCCGAAAACCTTGCCTCGCTTCTATTACCCCTATGTCGAGCTTAGTTTTCTGTCCCGTTTCTATTCCCTTTATGTCGAGTTTATTTACCACGCTTTTATTACCTTTATGTCGAGTTTAATTATATCATATTTTAGAAGTACAGTCACGTCCAAACTCTACCGTTCAAGAAATATTTTTTTGAATGTTAGTAAGACTACATTCCAGAAATTAGAGGATGTAAAAATTTCACCAGTGATCGCAAAAGATTTTCTGGTTGTACAAAGTGGTGGGGTAAATAAATTTTTGATATTTATGTTAAATGATTGCAAAAATGTATTGCAGTCCACCGGGTACCGTGTGGTGCCGGACGTAAAGAATAACACCACCCCATTTCTTCCTGTGGATGTCGTAAGAGGCGACTAAGGGACTTACTTACTAGAGAATGGGCAGCAGCGTTCTCTATGAATTTTACCAGCATACTACGATCGCCAACCCGCCTGCCAAGCGTGGCGATTATGGCAAAGCCCCTCAAATTTGGGGAGGCCTAAGTCCAGCAGTGGACGTCTTACGGCTGAAATGATGATGATGATGATTGCAGTCCATGAATCTGTTCTTTGTTGATGGAACATTCTTTTCAATTGCCCGACCATTCTATCAATTATATACCATACATGCCGACACTGGAAGAACCGCAGACAAAACCGTAATAGTGCCGATCATTTTTGTGCTGTTACCTGACTAATGCCAATCGACCTATGTGCAAATGTTTGAAATGATAAAAGATAACATTCCAGAATTCCAACCAAAAAAAAATTAAAATCGATTTTGAGATTGCAGTAATAAACGCTATTAAAGAAGTTTTTCCATTAGTTGATATAAGCGGATGTTTTTTCCACTTCCATAAGGCGTTGTGGAAAAAGGAAAACAGAACGGAATAGAAAATATTCCCGGTGGAAAAAAAAATATTACCATGTGTGCAGCCACAGCACATCTGCCCAAAAATTTTATCCCAGAAGCATGGGTGTTATTATTAGAAAGTGCACCTGAAGGCAATGAAGCCAAATCATTTAATGAATACGTAACATCGCAGTGGATTAACAAAAATATTGATTTGTTTTGTTGTAACAACGAACGCCACAGGACCACAAACCCAGTAGAGGGATGGCATAACAGGCTAAATAAAAAGCTTAATAAAAGACCTCCGCTATATACTCTCATTAGCACACTTAAGAGATGAGGCTAAAGAAGCTAGGTTTAAGATAGAGCAGGTAAATGTCTACAACGACGACAATCAGAACCTAAGAAAAAAAAATGCTTGGCTATTGATATACTTATAAATAAAATAGCTGAAGATTTTACAACTAACAAAATTGATTGACTTGTCTTAAACGCCTATCAACTGTAAGATTTGATAAGTAATTATCTTTTAATTATTTAAAATATACCTACATGTTACCTAGGTTGTTGATACAACGATATAACGTAAATCAATAACGGTAATTTAAAATAATTATTTACTTACTATAAAGCTATATCTTTTTTTACATTTTCACTAGTAGTGGTGATTATACTGGATTTATTTAGATTAACAAAGCTAGTTTTATAAGAAGAATTATTTTTACTGTAATACTATATATGCTGTTTAACATTTGCAACAATAGTGATGATTATACTGTGATTTATTTAGATTAAGAAAGTTAGTTTTATAAAAATAATTATTTTTTACTGTAATACTATTATGCTATTTAACATTTGCAACAATAGTGATGCTGATGATTATACTGTGATTTATTTAGATTAAGAAAGTTATTTTTTACTTAGAAGAATTATTTATATACGACGTATATAAATAATTCTTCTAAGTACATTATATAATTCTTCTAAGCACGTATAATATACGTGATGATTATACTGTGATTTATATGTTTAGATTATGAAAGATTAGATATATATATATATATGAAAATAAGTAATAGAACAAAAAATAAAACAATGTTTTTATGCCATTGGCTTTTAATTTACATCCCTGACTGTACTTGTTCACTAAACTCGACATAAAGGTAATAGAAAGCGTAAAATATCAATACTTTGGAGAACAATAGACTTCCAGACTCGACATAAAGGGAATAAATCGCGCGAAGCGGCACCTTAAGGTATATGAATTTGATGTCACCTTGATTGCCGTGTATGGTACAATACCTCGTGTGAGCACTAGCCCTTCAGTTTCATTCAATTTTAAATAAACTAACTTTAAGTGTTTTCTCCCATACAAAAAAAAAAACTTAAAACTTTTTCTTCTCACGCGAGGCGTTACTAATACCTTCCAAACGTTTATATTACATAAAAGTATGTATACCAGATACATTGCATTTTTTTTTTATTATCTGATTTCGAGTTTCTATGAGTATGGAGCTCAATTTTCAGACCACTGTGCGGCGGCGCCAAACAAGCAAATTAATTAATTAATATAACAATAGTTTAAAAACTTAGTTACTATGGGTAAATAAAAGGTTTCTTATTTTTTGCTTTTCAGTTTTTTCGGCGGTTTAATTTGTTTGTTAAAAAGTTTTTACTCACAAATTTTTGTGGCTTTATTCTACTAATTACTTACTACATGCTGTAAAATCGAACTATTCTGTAAAAAAACATGCATGGTCATACATTATAATCTATGAGTGAACAATCAATCATCCCCTATTTTCCTACTCTTAGGGTTGTTTTGTTTTCCAAAATATGGGACTTACTTCAGGGTAGGTATATCCTTTCTAATAAAAAATGGGTTATCAAGGTCGGACTGCTCTGTAAAAAGTTATGCATGGTCATACATAAAAAAAAAATATACATGTTGACTTGAGAACCTCCTCCGTTTTTTTTCGTCGGTTAAAAAGAAGCTGTCTGTAAACTGATAATTCAAGTACTACTAACTGGTACCTGCCTTAATCCCAAAAAGGTATTCATTTTCTTTTTGTTTCCTCATGTTTAGATGTCGAAATAAAAAAATAAAAAAACCTGTAGCATTCATAAGAATTCCTGTTATTTATCTGTGCTATCACACATAACTAAAATCAGTAAGTTTGCATATGGTACAACAATATAACTGCTTATGGTTACTATCGGTTTCACAATCATTATAATTTCATCAACCTTTTTGGTTTGTGATGAAATGATAATATCCATGTTGCTGAAACTGTCAATTATTGGTGTGAAATTTAAAATGGTGATCTCAAGCAAATGATAACTCAATTTATTACCAGAGAGTAATGTCTGAACAGTCATCATCATAGCAGTCGAAAGACCTTCACTGCTGTACAGTCTCTCCAATAAAGCGGGGGTTTGCCAAAATCGCCACACTTGCCAGGCAAATTGGCAAGATGATGGTAAAATGCATAGGGGATGCTGCTGCCCATTCTCTAGTAAGACCCTTAGTCACAAAACCCACAGGCAGAAATGGGATGGAGCCATTCTTTACATCTGGCACCACATAAACATGTAAACAGTAATAAAAACAAAAAACCATAACTGTTATTAGGCTTTATTGATTACTAGTACTACTAGTTATGCTTGGTTTTTCTTGCGTCATTTCATAAGCTCTTTCTAATGTATCGGTGACAATCTTCATATCATTTTCAATGCTTCTGGCCCAGTTTTCAACATCCCCAATTTCTTTGAGGGCACTGCTGAAGTTTTCAACTAAAGCAAGCCACTGTTGTGTCTGTTTAGCAAAGTTTATAGCTCCCTGATGCAAGAGTTTTGCTTCAGCATCCAATTTCTTTTGATTAAGGTACGCCTGTGCTACTCTGGAAGGATAAAAAGAAATTACAGGCGTTAATGTTACTCAATGATTGAAAGAATATTCAGTGACAATTGTAAATTGTTGGGTATGTTGATTTCATAATCATGTATTACCATTTTGATTTGGATTTGATTATTTGGGTGATGCTTTTCCTATGCAGAGGCAATTTTCACATATATTTTGTAACATAAGCAAATTATTTTTCTAGATTGTAGGTATACAGCTATAAACCTCATCATAGTTGCATTTATCATTAGTAAATAGTAGTCTTAATATTAATATTTATGTTGTGCTTGTCTTACAACTACTGATATGTGTCCATATTTTAGGCGAGGACGCTGGCACCCTAAACACAAGTTAAATCTTACATTGGGTGCCAGAGTTCATCGAAAATACTCACTCCCTTAGTTGTAATGCTGCATAGTATTTAGATAAGTGTTTTTGTACAACTGAAGACAATAAAAATCTTTTTTTTTTTAGCTAAATTATTGGCCAATTAATTGTATAAACTATAGTTTTTAAGCTTTCAGTGAGAGTACAGAAGGGTCGAAAAAGTGATTTACAAACCCAACATTGAGATGGTCGACGAGTGCCTGAGTCAAGTCGTTAGCTGCAGCTATGCATTCTTTTCGTTTTTGTTCTGGGAAAGGGAAAACGATTTTTCTGTTTTGTTATTGTTCAATAAACAACTAGGTAGGTAAATACTGGATTCTTTTCATATTTTACTTTAGATATTTACCTTGTACAACTCTTTTTGAAGCTTGTTTTACTTGGTGTTCCTTTATTAGTGAAGATAACATAATGGTAAGTTTATGGAATGTTTGCGCTTCGTTTTCTCACTAAGTTTATAGCCTGGGCTTAGTGACTTATATTATATTATTTACGAAGTATTCTTCGTAATTTGTAGTTTAGGTATATAGGTCACTTAATTTATCAATATCAGTTTTATCAGTATTTATTTTACCACAACAAACGATTTTGATTGTGATTGTGACTGCTATGACAGTGACAGTAACAGACTGTAGAATGACGTTATGATAAAAATGTTGCTAGCTTTATTAAAACTCGTTCGGAAATGGAATTTAACGTTTCGTCTTCGTTCCGTATAAAAAAGCCTTACCAGAAAGAAGTTATTCCAGCAGCTAGCTGGAAAAGACTAGATGCAGAATGTTAGCGGCAGTATACTGTTCGTTTAAAATTTACACAGTGAGGTCTGTCCAAGTTGGACGTTCTGTGATAATCGACTTTCGTTACGAACGGTACCTACTGATCTTAGAGCATAGGTTAAATGCTCTAAGCTACTGATATAGTATCTAGTTATGGTCAGGAATAACAGTCCAATAACACTATCAGATTCAGAAATATTGTAAAAATTAACACAATAATTATTCAACATCTGTCGGGCATGCCACCGTCCCGGTGAATCAATCCGACATATATTGTTTTCCGTTGTTCTCGTCTCGCTAGAATCTATCGGCGATTACTTGCACAGACACAATCTACTAGCTAGGATCATCAACAGCAACTTGCTTTGCAGTACAACCTTGTGGAATCTGAAGTACCATACTACAGATATCTGCCCGACCCAGTTATCGAGAATGGTCACGCCACATTGTAGTGGGATCGATCTATCATCACAGACAGGACTATTGTAGCCAATAAGCCTGATATTGTGGTGATAGATCGACGAGAGCGTCGTGCAATGATTGTTGATATCGCTGTTCCTCATGACGAGAACCTCTTGAAAGTTGAACGAAAAATAAAAAAAACAAGTATCTTGACCTAGCACACGAGGTTGTTGACATGTGGGACGTGGATTCTGCAATCATTGTACCGATAATAATTACAGTAAATGGGCTAATAGCGAAGAGCCTCGACCAACACCTCGGGAAGCTCTCATTGCGCGGCTGGGTTAAGGGCTTGATTCAGAAAGCAGTATTCCTGGACACGGCACGCATAGTCAGGAAGTACCTTTCTCTTGGGCCCTGACCACCGGCAGCTTGGACCCGGTTCCTGTTGCCGATGGGCCACTATTTTTTATATTTTTAAATGTTTTTATATGTGTTTTGAAAAAATATTAAAAATGTATCTTGTATGTAAGAAGATTAATAAAAGAAATAATAACACAATATTCGATGAACTGTTTTTCAGCATTTCATATAATTGACTTTTCTGATATTTTGCTCTTTAATTAATAAATAGGTAATAGGTTGCACTCCCGACCAATTTTGCCACTCTCAACGGACATTAGCCAGGTACGCAGGAGATATTATGTGCACAAGTGTGTACGTAAAGACAAGTACACTCTGTATTCCTTTATTTTCATAGTCCGATGGGACAGCAATCCAGCACCATCGTGGAGGGATCTCTGCTGGGGTCGCGTGATCTGTCGGGGTCGCGTGATCCTGCCGGGGTCGCGTGATTGTTCGAAAGAGATACCGTGACCCTGGCACATGGGCAACTGATGGAACACGGGTGGGTTTTAGTCAGTAAAAGTCTGACACGCCCTCCCGCTCCGCCCAGAGCGGGAGAAGTCATTTGATGATTTCCCATCCTGAAAAAAAAAAAAAATCGTGGAGGGATCTGGGGCAGGACAAACAGTCCAACTTTTACGTTCATTCCAAGGCACGGGGGTAACACACCACCTACTTTAAAATTCTGAGCTGCTGCTCGGCAATTCACAATGGACAAACACAATTCTACTTTGCCCGACACGGGAATCGAATCAAGGACCTCATCACCACCTCATCATCTCATATTTATAATTCATTGATATATTTTATAGGTTTTTTTTATTGTTGTTCGTCTCAACCAAATTACCTACCATTTAATCAGTTCACCACTCTGGTTGACTGGTAATAAAGTCCGCCTTGATACCTTTTGTGTGCGAGAAGTTTAAATAAATAATTACAAACAACATTACACCCTTTGATTATATATATAATCAAAGATTACACCTGTATTTCTCAAGGGGTTAGGCAGAGGTCTAACGCGTTACTACTACTTTATAGTATAGGTAGATGGTGGTACTTAGATAAAATATTATGGCAATTTGGGTGATCGATTTATGTTGCTGACCGTAACTAGTCTATGAAGAATGCTGATTCTTTTTATAGAGTATAAGCCTCAGGCATTTTTACTCGAAAGTATGCACTTGCCCACTTTGTGTGTGTGATCAAATCGTAAATTTAGGAGTAGTTGTTTTCCATGTCATCGGTAACGATGCGGTTAATTTATAATTTACAACTGTCGCTAGCGGACTCAAGTGTAGTGAGCACACGATTGCATTGCATTAATTATACCTCGCTAATGGAAGAGGCCAATATCGATTTTCGCTTATCGCTTACGACGGCGCCAGCTGCGAACCATTGGAAAAAGATTTCAAGCTTGTTTCATTTTACTCATTTATGTGTATAGCTGATAGGGTACAAATTCTATTGTATTTTTTTTTATCACAGAACAGAATAAGGAGTTTTCTGATATTTGCATAATTAAGCTGCCTCCGTTGCGCAAAATGAAAATGAAAACAAAACCCTTGGTTTATATTTTATTTCTTTTCGACATTTGCTTATGTTAATTCGTTGAGTTGTAAAATTCTACACCCTTATTTCTACTACAGTCTTCATTAAAAGTAAAAGTAAACAACAAATAAATTATGCTTGTGTCCTGTCTTCGGTGTGGCTGACCGCGCCGTATTTTGCTTTGAGTTTCTCGTTGAATTCAGGGTCGTCCCATCCCCATAAGTGGTGTGAGCCGTCCCCTGTGCGGTGTGTGCGCTGCTTTATAATTTCAGGGGACACGTATTTCAAGTCGTATGCTTGTCCGATCTGTAAAGAAACCGAAATAATAGATTAATTGATTAATAATATAAGACTGTAACAACCATAACGCTTGCTTTTGGCTGTGATGTAGCTGGGTAAAAATAAGGGAGACTGCGGCGAGCCAAGTAGCAGACTCAATACTGTTTTGCATAGTTTAATACTTATGCAAAACAGAGCCTCGATATATATATATTCTCTCAATAGCGGTCTTTCTATCTAATGCGTCTATATACCTAGCATGACCCACATTAGTATGTCTTTGTCCCAACTTAATGACAGGTTAACTTGCTCCCGTAGACCGCTATTCTCATTTCCCTGATCATTTATAATCATAAAGAGTGACTTTACTACCGCAGCACCTAGCTAATATTTTTATACATCGTAAAAATATCTACGATACCTACCTATTGCGGTATTGCTTGTAGGAAGTTAAAACTGTGCGTGAATATTTTTATCCATTCATAGGAATAACCGAATATATTCACTGGCGACGCATAAGGACGTGTTTTCATGTTGCAGTGCCAAAATTTAAACTTCCGCCCATAAAGTCTTAATAACAAGTTTCCAGCTCCAAGTTAAAGTTTTGCGAACAGCATAGTTCAAGGAAATAAGTGGCTATTACTGGCGCAGAATCAGGTCGGCATTGGGGCAGCCATACTTGAATGTTCAGCTAAGAATATTTTAAACTTTGTCGTATTGAAAAGGCAATGTTTATTTTCGGAACAGTTAAATACGAATTATTGTTTTTTTTTTTACTAAAACTTGGCAACCCTAATCTCAGGCTGACCGCGCAAGGGTTAGTCTATTTATTTTTCCGCTGTACACTTTGTTAAAAGGGGCTGAATGAATACATACCTTTGCCATGAGTTCGATGAACACGATGGTGGGTGTGAGCATGTTGTAGAGGGGAAGCTCAGTCGCGCGGTAGTCCCAGGGGAAAGTGTGGTGGTAGTTGTGGAAACCTTCCACACAGATCAACCATACTCCAATGTTTTCGCGCGGGTTCAGTGACCTTGGAGAAAAACATATTTTTTACATTTTAATCTAAGTTCGAGATGCTTTTAACGTTCCTCTCTTTGTAGTTAGGAGGAGTGCGGCGTTTGGGTAACAATGAGGTCTTAGAAATCGAAGTCCCTCTGATTAAAGATTAGTAGTTTGTATATTACAGTCGGAAAACTCAAGTTATGAAAACTTGATGTTTGTTCCTTATAGACACTAATATCTACCTGTTACTCTTGTACTGGAGATTCCAGAGGTAAAAGTGAGGTAAAGGGAGTAAATACAAGGCTATTAACTTTTTATAAAGTCCGGGTATGACAGACACAGGACAGATCTTTAGGTATTTGAATGACTTGAAATTGTGCCTTGGCGTGGGGGGCACGCGCGTGAGTTTCGCGCTTAAAACGTTAACGTTTATTGTCTTACCAAGAAAATAACATAAACATAACATATAACATCATCACGCCTTGTTTCCCCGAAGGGTTAGGCAGAGGTGTACCTACAGTACACCTACATTTCGCCTGTTATGTTTAAGTCCCATGTAATAGGGGCGAGCCCATTGCCATCAACCGGGCACAAATCCAGACTCCAGGCTGCTACTGAGAAATTCCACATGGAAAAACCCAATAAACACTTTGCCCGACCTGGGAATCGAACCCAGGAACTCGTGCTCAGCAGTAGCGCTTGCTACCACTAGACCAACGAGGCTGTCAATAACAAGTAAGAAAATAACAATGTAATCAATTACAGTTAGACTGCCTACTTGGTCGCTATGTATAATTCATAATCCAGTATTCTATTAGTACCTACCTAATTGATTCAAAGTAACCAACGTATATATAGGCTAAAGCTAAAAATACGCAAGTGATCACACTTGCGTATTTTTAGCTTTAGCCTGACCTAGTTAGTAGCGGGAATCGGGAATAATGTCACCCTTGGGTGCTAGTGTTAGTGCAGTATTGGATAACTAGATAGTGTTATGCTTTGTCGTTAATTAATTATAATTATTTTCATGACTCTATATATGGAGAGATTTATTTAGTATTGTTGTGGTCGAATCTATCGGTGGTCGACTTTGCAAAACTATGTAAATTATCCTGACCCAGAATTATGTCTGGGTTAGTATTATGTTTGTACATACCTAGTTTATTCCCAATTTTTTTTTTCCAAAATGTTATGTTTTCCTGTGGATAGCGTTGGTTGTAGGTCATTTAATTACTTAAATTATTTTTTATTGAATTAGTTGTAAGTTCTAATAATGTAAGTGTTTGCTGTTCCTTTCAATAAAAAAAAAAACATTACACTTAGGCCTAATACCTATAACTGATTTATTAATACCTATAGTTTACTTTACCTAAAAATACCTCTCGTTACAGGGATGTTGGTATGTTTTTGGGTCTATCTGTGTGTGAGTGTTTATGAAATATTTTAGGTACCTACTCCGCCCGTAATTTGTTTATGACCCTGTTGAAAATGTGTGCAGTTTTTTTGTTGATAAATAAGCCTTTTAATTATCAAAAAATAAACTTCACACATTCTCACCAGAGCGTAAAAACTAAGGAAAGTTTATATCTACTCGGAATCACTCGAAATTGCTCCTTAAAGAAAGGTGTAAGAGGTACATATTCGTTCAATTTACGAATAGTTTTTTTTTTGTATTGCACTTACTTGTCATAAGGCCTGTATCCGAAGACATGCGCGAAGCTGTTCACGCTCCACACGACGTTGATGCCGCAGGTGTATCTCAAGATGGTGGGGATGAAAAACGCGTTCGTCCACGTCTCGCCCCAGAAGTAGACTGGTACCACGGTGGGCAGCACGAAACACAGCAGCGGCATCATTTTCAGGTAGTGCCTGTAGGGAAATAGTACTGGTTAAGTCAAGCGTATATCGCGGTGGTATTTTTTGCACTGGATATTCGACGCACTGCTCAGCGCCGAAGGTTGAAAGTCAAACAGTGTGATTTTACGACGTGTTCTGATGCACTCCATTGGATTCTCAATGTTCGATTCATCTCCGAGAATTGAAATTTCAGTGCGCGATACATTCTCGCTACGATATTTTCCATCTGAAAGGACGTCAGCCTGAATGATTTTTACAACATGGTTTCCTATTTTTCTTGTTGAGCTAGCAACAAGAAAAATAGGAAACCATGTGCTTTAATCTTTAGTTTCCTAAATGTTTTATTTATTTGATTAAAGTCTGCTCGAAAGCAACGTTAGCGTCTTGGAAATAAAACAATTAATGACCAGCTTTTGAAGATCTTAGTGTCTAGACTCTAGACGGATAATTCCGGACCCTTATTTATCATCTGGTAATAACAGGAGAACATCACATCCAATTAATGCATTGGATAGAATATAACCTTAACTCTGTTTTTTTTTTTGTGGATGGGAAATCATCAAATGACGCTGCCCGCTATGGGTGGAGCGGAAGGGCGTGCCAGACTTTTACTGACTGAAACCCACCCGCGTTCCTTCAGTTGCCTATATGCCAGGGCCACGGTAACTCTTTCGAATAAATCTCGCGACCCTGGCAGATAACTTAAACCCTACGCTTTTTTTCCCGGAAATGTTGGGCAGAGGTGTGTCTATAGTACACCCATATTTCGCCAGTCATATAGGTTTATTTAAAAACATCCTTTAAATATACTTTATGTAGGTTTAAATAAAACGACATGAAAATAACGAGCGTCCCGTTTTTAAACACGCAACTAACTCCCTGAAACACAGACTATCAACATACAAACAAGTTTAAATTTATGTCGACATCAACTTTGTTTCACACTTCATAATGCCCTCGGCCTAACGCCGTTTGAAATAGGAGGGGCACGTGATGAAATCTATTTCAATAGGAGTAAATGCTATTTGACCTAAACTTTTCAGAGAACGTTTAGTAGTGCTGTGGGTGGTAGATACGTCGCATTCCTTTATATCTTACCCCCACAGTATAGTTTGACCTTTGTGCTCTTAGAAAAATATGTTTTGCTTTTCTTTTTAATACCGCGTACACCAGTGGCTTTTGTAAGCGAACGTATAAATATATTTGAGACAGTACCGGCGACAACCGTTCGCAGAGACTTATGGTTTCACTTATAACACAGAATTCTGGAGGATATTAGATAATCGTCGAGGGTTATATTTGTAGGGACACATTTTATATGTGGGATTTCTTTTCTTGGGTTGAAATAGGATTATTTGTTCCGAGAAATGTTTTTGGTTCAACTCATGTGTTTGGTCCAAGGACAAAAAAAACCGGCCAAGTGCGAGTCGGACTCGCGCACCGAGGGTTCCGTACAAATCTGTAGGTATTCTCGGTTTAAAAATATATATTTTTTAAAATTTTTATATTTCAGTTGATTGAATGTAAGGTAAATTGCGGTTTACGATTTATGACGTTTTAAAAAAAAAAACTACTCACTCGATCTCGTTCAAACCAATTTTCATTGGTAGTTTACATGGTAATGTACATCATATATTTTTTTTAGTTTTATCATTCTCTTATTTTAGAAGTTACGGGGGGGGGGGGGGACACACACACATTTTACCACTTTGGAAGTGTCTCTCGCGCAAACTATTCAGTTTAGAAAAAAATGATAGTAGAAACCTCATTACCATTTTTGAAGACCTATTCATAGATACCCCACACGTATGGGTTTGATGAAAAAAAAACATTTTTGAGTTTCAGTTCTATGTATGGGGAACCCCAAAATTTTTTGTTTTTTTTCTATTTTAGTGTGAAAATCTTAATGCGGTTCACAGAATACATCTACTTACCAAGTTTCAACAGCATAGCTCTTATAGTTTCGGAAAAAAGTGGCTGTGACATACGGACAGACAGACAGACAGACAGACAGACATGACGAATCTATAAGGGTTCCGTTTTTTGCCATTTGGCAACGGAACCCTAAAAAGGCTAGAAATCATTTGGGGTGATAAAATATTAAACTGAGAATTTACTATAGTTATTTATTCCTACGCTATATTGCGACTCTTTTTAAATTGGATCTTTGGCATAACTTAGCATAATCTTTTTTTTACTTACTTCCTCTGGAACATGACAACAGGATCAGCATACAAGTCGGTGAGATCAATGCGCTTTCCACCTTCGATGACTTCTGGACTCTTCTTGCAACAGAGCCAGCCCATATGAGAGAAGAAGAGGCCTCGCTCTGCATTGTGAGGGTCTGCGTCTGTGTCCGCATATTTGTGGTGGGTGCGGTGATCGCGTGCCCATTCAAATATGGAGTCCTGGTGGAAAAGAGAAAATTATTGGAAGCTTTTGGAGTTGAGGATGGTCTGATGGAAATTGGCTACATTTAAAAATTTCCAACGAGAAGGTTTGTTTAAGTTTGCTCACTTGATTGTCTTTGCGATTTTTGTTTTGCGTGACACGTACGGAACTTAAAGTTATACCTCTGAAAATTATCGCTCCTAAAACAGGCTGCAAATAATTGATTTGTGAAAACTAATAATATGAACGAATTTATCTAAGCACCCAAGTGCTTAGATAAATACTTGGGCGATTGGTTGTCGACCCGAGAGTTTGAAAACCAGTCTTACCAAGGGGTATCTTGTTACCCAGTAACTAGGTTGAGGAGGTCAGACAGTTGTTCTATGTAAATTACTGGTATTCAGCTGCATTCGGTTAGACTGGAAGCTGACCCAAATATAGTTGGGAAAAGGTTAGACAGGTGATGATCTAAGCACCATTGTTAACCGACGAAAAAACGGAGGAGGTTCTGAATTCGACGCGTATATATATTTTTTTAATGTATGACCACGCATAACTTTTTACAGTGTGGACCGATTTTGATAATTCTTTTCTTTTATTAGAAACGGTATATCTCGAAAGTGGTCTCATGTAAATTTGGAAAGAAAATGCCAACCCTAAGGGTACGAAAACAGGGGATGATTGATTGTTCACTCATTGATTGTATTTGTAATGTATGACCACGCATAACTTTGTACAGAGTAGTCCGATTTTGATAATTATTTTTTAATTGGATAGGGTATACCTTTGCAAGTAGTATTAGTATATTAAAGCTACAAAAAATTATAAAATAAAAACTTTTTAACAAAAAAATTAAACCGCCGAAAAAACTGAAAAGCAAAAAATAATAAACCTTAAAATTTTGAGTCGGCGCTGAAAAATCAATGAACAAAAATCACTCAAAGCGCCAACTCAAAATTTAAAGGTTTATTATTTTTTGCTTTTCTGTTTTTTCGGCGGTTTAATTTTTTTACTAACATCAAAATACTAAGGAAAATGTATAGACTGCAGTCTGAAATAAAGTTTTATTTATTTTAATTTGTGTCTGATCTCTATAGGCGCTTCCTGTCTTCTATCTGAAAAGTAACTAGTTTTTCCTTAACGACAATGATACGTAACATAACCCTTAATGATCCTTTGATCGACCCTTTCAGGGTCTGCTTCATCAATTTGCACATTAACTAAGTAAACAGTCAAGTTCTTGACATAACAGCGTAGATACTTATCATTAATTGACTTGATGAGAACTGGTAATGATTTAGGTAAACGCCTCTTGACGTGAGAGGCTGGTTTGACGGCACAATTAACATTTCCAGCACTCTATGTGAATCTCGTTATAACTTTACATTAAACTAAATAGCGTGTTCTGCTTTATCCTCTGAGGAATAAGCAAAAAAAGTGTACATACATGAAAAACCTCTCGCAACGGCGCACAAAAGCGTTCGTTTTTAAAAGGTTTTTAATCTATATTTTATTTTCACTCTTGTAGGTTTCGGATCGAAGCTTAAAGTAGTGTTCACGTACTATCTGTAAATATACTTATGTTTAACAAAATAAATGATTGATTGATTCTACTCTCGACACTTTTGAAATTGGTATCATTATGCATAGCAGTGGCGACCCAGTGGTATCGCCCGCGACATAAGAGTTGTAGGTCGTGTACACTTTTTCATCACCACTGTTCTGGAAACGTTGAAGGAAAATATTATGAGGAAATCAGTAAGTACGAGAACCAAAAATTGGAAAACATTAGACATCCACAAACCCGCATTGGGCCCGAGTAGTGGCCCTCTTCCTCTTACACACTCACATGTTTAACCACATTTGATGGAGACGCCGCAACGCAACGCCAAGTAAAATAAAGATGAAAGTAAGTAACCAAGACCATTCTGCCAAAAGAGCATTACTTAGAAGATGTAATAGAGGTGTATTCTCTGCTTACCTGGAAGCCCATGGTCTGCCATAACATGAGGACTACGCGGAGAGGAGTGCGTGCCTTGAAGCATCTGTGCGTCCATAGACGATGAGATCCCGCACCGATTCCGATGGCGCACATTAGGTGGACGGCGAATGCTAGAATAAAATTCAGTATTTACAATTCAATTTTGGATATACTTACACAATTCAGTGCTGATATTGTAGAACTCAGAAAACTGTTAAATGAAAAATTAATAAACGTTTTTTGAAAATGTTTTTTGTATGGAAAATATGTCAAACTGTCTAGTCTTTTTAATGCAGTAGGTAGTTTAAAATATATTGCAATAATTTCAATTAATTTGGTGCGAATAAAAGACCAATCGTTTGCAAGACATTTCTTACTGATAATATACAGGATAAGTTATTAACCAGTGCGCAAATTTTAACAAATTAAAAACTTAAACGAGTTATAATAACCATACAATTTTTATTTTGGTATATCTTAGTACAAAAAAATTAAGTTATCGTTAACGAAAGATGTTTATTTTGAAACCGGTTTTTACGGGAACTTGCGCGCAGCGCCGGCGCGGTCGTGAAGGTGAACGACTGAGCGTAGCTACTAGTACCTACCAGCTGTTCGATCGGTTAAAATACTAAGAAGTTCGAAGTATCTACACCGGCGCGCGTTTACTGACCTATTACTATTTCGATATCATATTACGAAATATGTAGGGTGTCCACAGTTTACAGATTTAAGGTCGGATAAAAATTAAAAATAATTGAAACAATAAATGAAATGTGTTCTACTACTGATACGAACCACCAAAAAAAGGGTAAGTATAGCAGGTTAACTATTGAGAATGTGCCCCTAGAGATAAATGTAATGAATATGATATTGTTAAGTACGCTGCTCATTTGCATTACTGTTTATGTAGTTTTTGACTGCCTAGCTCTAACTGTCATTAAGTAACCTTGGAAAATGTCCTTATTACAGACAATTTTCCAAACTTTTCGTTCTCTAAAACTAATAGAGCTAGGAATGTGATTTCAAAGCCAAACTGCAGACAACATTATGACAAATATTACGTATATCAAACTTACTTAGTTTGCTAAAAATATATTTTTTTAAATGAAATAATTTTTTTTTTGGCTATTATTAGTAAATTCTAAAAGAGTGACCACTTTAAAAAAATCTCAGAAATAGTACTTAGTGTGTTGATTTTACTGTTACAAGTTTCATCGAAAACCCCCACCTGCAACATATTCAAAAAAAAGAAAATGTTGCTCGGGTCCCTATTTGTGACCCTACACATACAATTTTTAAATGATATGTTTAATAATAATAATAATACATAATAAGAAAAAGTTATTGTCCATCCATTCTGCTAACCTCGTAAGAGTTTGGCGTGCAGTTAAGTACGCAAATCGAATTCAAAGAATGCAGATCCATGTGTATTTTTATTCAAGACCCTTTATACAGACTGTGCCTGTATACCTCGTGGCACACCTACTGAACACCGATTGATATACCCTTCTCGCTCTTCCGCATTGGCGGGAGAACACACAAGAGCGAGGAGAGTATAACAAACAGTGTTCAAGATGTTTGCTGGGACCTATACAGTGTTACGTAAACGTAAAAAACGTAAGTATAGAAACGATAGATTTTCATTCACTTATAACTGTCTACAAAACATGTAAATCTGTTTACGGATATTTTGCACTGTACACACTTCAAGTATGTTACTTAAAACGTTTGTGGAAGCTTGGATTCCCTGTGTTCGATTCAAATGTTACCGCAAAGCGAGTTCAAACAAGCTTGTGAATAGCTTATCAATACTTTATTTTTCTACAAAGTTGATGTTTTACCTATTCGTTTTAAGTGTGTACAGTGTGTACTCAATGACAGTTAGAGCTAGGCAGTCAAAAACTACATAAATAGTTATGCAAATGAGCAGCGTACTTAACAATATCATATTCATTACATTTGGCTCTGGGGGCACATTCTCAACACCTAACCCCCTTTGCGCACTGGTTAAAAAAAGTCCTGTATAACAATGATGATATTATTATGTACGCACGGCCATACCTAAGCTATACATTTCCAGTATAATCTGACATCTCTTTGAACGAAAAGCCTATAGAATGCGACGTCAGCTAAAACTGGAAATGTATAGCTTGACCTGTAGCCGTGTGTACATAATATAATTTTTCCCAAATATTTATACACTATCGTCCTAAATTATGCTTTCAATCCGTTTAGCATATATAGCACAGTAGATACGTAGATATATAAACAGTAAAGACTCCATAACGCTAAAGATCAACAATATAATAACACTCAGAAAACTACTCACCAAATACGTTGGTCTGCCATTTAGCCGAAGTGAAGACGAGATACAATCCATACACTGATGCAATATGCAAGTAGAGGAACCAGAAGATATTGAACCACACATACTCGTGTTTCCTGGGACTTGCATTCTTTAACACTGACACGTCTTTAGCGAGCCCCAGGTCTGAGGTCTGTGTGTCCGACTCGAAGACTACTCCACTGGGGACTGGATCCACTTGAGGAGGCATGGTCTGGAAAGAAACGTGTGTTTTATAATATTAAACCCGGGATAAATATTCTTATACGGCACCGTGTGGTTGCGGACGTAAAGAATAGCACAACCCCATTTCTTCCCTTGGGTGTCATAAGAGGCGACTAAGGGACTTACTAGAGAATGGGCAGCAGCGTTCTCTATGCATTTTACCACCATACTGCGATCGCCAATCCGCCTGCCAAGCGTGGCGATTATGGCAAACCCCCCCGAATTGGGGGAGGCCTGTGTCCAGCAGTGGACGTCTTACGGCTGAAATGATGATGATGATGAAATATTCTTACTTATTATCTCACCAGTCTTTTGGTGGCCATATAATGTTCCGAAAAATATTGTAATGGTTATAAGATTTACATATCGTTTTAAGATTTCCGGACATCTATAATAAATACCCAACTGCTACCCAAACTACTCGGCAAAAGTTTTTCATCCCTTCGTCTGATAGGCAAGCTGATTCAGAGGGGTAATTGCGGAACTTTTTATCAGTAGGAATAGGTTTAATATTCATAGTTAAACAACATTTATTGCGTTATTTACGTTGCTGAGCCGACAATTTATTCTAACAAATGACGCAATGGTTTAAAAATAATCTTTAATCCCATTCAGATTCTGATAAATTGTGCGTTTCGCATTTAGGGTGCAGGTCGGTATGGTAACAATTGAAAAGTATTTATTTGTTTTATATTAATACGTGACTCAAAAAGTTTGTAGCCGTTTTATGAAAGAAGACAGTAAAATGAATGATGCTCTAAATGAATTTCGACCACTGGGCGAGTACTCATTTGTTTTAATTACTTGTCAGTTGAGTTCTTTTCAACCATCTGTTTTTGACAATCTTCGCAGGGTAGCAGGTGGATGAGAGTTGCCGAAATTTGAGCTGAATGGAGAGGCCTATGTCCAGCAGTGGACTACAATAGGCTGATGATGATGAGTTTTTTTTTTAATAGATTTATTGAAGAAAAGACTCGAATTGACCCATTGCAGAGCCCTTTCCCTCCAATAAAATTCTCCTAGCAACCTAGATAATAAAGCTATAGCTATATCTACCATAACGCTTGACTTAACGATACAAATTAAATGGCCTCTGCCTCGGAAGATGAATTGCAAAGAAGTTCAAACTTGTTAAGTCTAATAATTGCACTTGTTAGAACGCCAGATGCAGTTGATTACCTCATTAAGAGTTTCGAATCCAGTTTTCGTTAACTTTTCTTGGCAAGTACGTCCAGGAGTTGCAATAAAAGACGAGATTAAGGAAATTGAAAGATTTAAGTACGAAGGAAGACTGTTAAGAAACGTTTTACAAAGAAAATAGTGTGAGAATCTGTAAAATCATGTGCAAAACTATTTTACTTTGGATTAGTAGTCGAGAAATCTTTAATTCAGATTCTTTATGGAAAACTTGAAGAATGGATAAAAAATTCAGGCGATGAAAACGGAAATTCAATGTGCTAACTATTATAACAGTGACTAAAGGCTTCCATAAATAGGCGCAACGCGACAGCGCAACGCGACACTCATTCATTCAACAATCTTTCTTCTTTCTGAAACTTCAAGTAAATTGTTCTACAAGAATCATGTCCCGCTGTCACGTCACGCCAATCTGAAGAAGCCTTAAAACGAATTGTGCTCATTCTTACCCCTAAAAGCTCATTTGATTCTTCTAAATAAATTGTGGACTGATCCCGGTATGAATTGCGATTAAAAAATTGTAGATGCGTATGATAAGTATCGTGAAACCTACTCATTATATTTGAAATACACTATAATATGACCAAAGAGAAGATATCAAATTATACTTTTACTAGGCAATAACAACGTTTTTATTAAATATACTAAGAGTTACCTACCTCCTTCGTTGTAAAAACACACTGAAATATATCTAATTGTAACCACTCTTGGACACACACTGATTCCCTATTCCTATCGTCCTAGTATATATAGGGAACAAATAAAGCTATTTAAATTTCAAATAATGCAAGTAAATCAATATAAAGTAAATAAACTAGGGCGTTAGTTTCGTAAGAGTTCATTGTATTGTATTGTAAACACACATTAGCTATGTAAAGTTAATCAAGCTGAAAATATTTGTTAATTAGTTCATTGGTTCATGTATAGGGATATAGGTGAGTTTGTCATTTTGTTAATTTGAGTAATTCACTTTGAATCACATCGGATTTGTTTTCATCTATGGGGCTATCCATAAATTACGTCACACTAATTTCATGTTTTTTGACCCCCCCCCGTCCTTGTCACAGCTGGTCACACTTGTGAGTCCCTATTGTGACGTCACATATTTTGCAATTTTACATCTAGACATTGAATTAAAACAGCAGTTCCGAAATTGCTTTTGTTTCCATTTCCAAAATTTTTTATTTTTTTTTTATAAAATCTATAACAAATCAAACATTTTAAAAAACAACAAAACAAAAAAAAATACTATATTATTGAAAGACACAAATTTAAAGTAATCTATACTAATATTATAAAGCTGAAGAGTTTGTTTGTTTGTTTGATTGAACGCGCTAATCTCAGAAACTACTGATCCGAATTGAAAAATGATTTTTGTGTTGAGTAGCCTATTTATCGGGAAAGGGTATAAGCTATATAACATCACGCTACCATCAAGGAGAGCGGAGCAGTAATAAAAAATGTTGCAAAAACGAGGAAAATCACACGGGTAGGCGATTCGACGCGACGGGAAGGGTCGGGGGAACAAGAAATTTTACGCGGACAAAGTCGCGGGCAGAAGCTAGTGTTTCATAATCATAAGTTCAAAATATAGCAGAACTAAAAAACCACGTCGTTCACTCCACGAAAGTCAATTGTCAAAAGAAATACATACAATGAAAGCATGCGGTGACACTTGGGCGAGTGTAAAATCGCCAACAAAACAATTTGAACATTAATAAAGTTGGAAATATTCCAACATTTTTCTTTCATATGTTTTGTGTTTTAATAGTACTTTAAATATGTATATTCATTTATGAAATGTGACGTCACAAAATTTAGGGACTCTCCTACTCCCTTGTCACACAATGTCTCAATCGTTCTCCCCCTCTTAACGTATGACGTAATTTATGGATGGCCCCCTATTATTTGTAGGATAAGTTCCGGAAATGCGATGTCGTTTTCTTGATTAAAATATACTTAAACAGAAATAATGTTAATTGACTTTTTAAAGTTAAAGCGATGTTACTTAATTTTCTCGTTAATCTTTAAATTGTATAAAACAAAGTCGCTTCCCGCGTTTATACGCTTAGATCTTTTAAACTACGCAACGGATTTTAATGCGGTTTTCATCAGTAGACGAAGAGTGATTTAAGAGAAATTATTAAAAGTATCGATACGTGGGCGAAGCCGCTGTTAACAGCTAGTAAGATTAGATAAAGTAATATCTAAATATGAATACGTGAAGCAAAAACTTTGTACCCCTTTTTACGAAAATAACGCGAACGGAGGAGTATAAAATGTAGTACAGTTAAAGTGTATATGAAGAAAATGTAAAGAAAACAAATATTTTGGATTATTGTTGATTAAAACTTAAATAAATTATGGTCGAATTTTGACCACTGGGCGTCCACGAGTATGCATTAATGGTCTTAGATGATATTACCTTACTTTATGAAATCGGTTCAGACTTATTGCCGTGTTTGATACAAATATTAATAACGCAAAACATGAACCAAATCCACTTCAATAATCCTCTGTGTAAGTACGGCTGTAGTCCGACATTTAATAACATTTCCCGTACGATATTTAGGATATATCGTGGTCCGTTACCGTCCATATATCCTCGGGTCTTATTGCATTGCAGACGTGGCGTTGGCGGAATCCATCGCGGCTAGTAATTTCCGCAGTCGACCAGGCGATACTACGGTTTGGTTTGCTGGCAACACCAAATTATTACGTGGTCACACTATTAAATACTAGGAAAAATGTAATGCACTATATTGTTACAATTGTATTAGACTGTTGTTTTCTGAAAACTATCGAATCTATTTTACTAATAGTGTATAGAGGTTGTTAATATGTATTTATTTCTCTCCACAATATCCTTATAAAATAGTTACAAAGAACAATATTGTCTAGTCATGGGCTCATAGAATAGTTATTTGTTATACAAGAGAGTGCAAAGTTGCTTTTTAACCGCGTGCTAAATTTTGATGACCGAGCAAGCGAAGGATTCTAAAATTGAATCACGAGCGCAGCGAGTGATTCCAAAATTAGAATCCTGAGCGTTAGCGAGGGAATCAAAAGAGGACGAGGTGAAAAATCTTTGCACTCGAGTGCAACACGTAACTTTTCATCCCACCTCAGCGAGGAAATGACTAAATGCAAAAAAAGCATTTACAAATTTTACAATCACAAGATACTTTTATTTCAGTTTAGGTATCCATATCTATTAGGTACTCTGTTGGCGTCAAATAAACTTTCTCGTTGCTAGAATTACTCATTTTAGATGTTTCCTTGTTTCAAGTTTCTTGTTTATACAATATGACGTGAAAAGAAAATGGCGCGCGCAAAACAAATTAAAAAAGTACATCAAGAAGGTTCCGTATCTGAGTTTTTAACAAATTAAAAAAGGTTGCATGATAAATTCGGCACCATGGAGGTAGAAGTAAATAGGTTTACTGATGTTTTGAATTCACAAACTTAGTGCACACAATGTTCTAAATTCAATTTAATTTATTCTCTAGCGGATAAAAACGGCTTTTGCACTCAGTTATCGAAGGGTAAAAATACTCTTTCCGAGATGGGGGTACGAAAAAAAAAAAAATTGTGAGACTCTGGTGCCTAAGGTAAGCCGAAGCCTGTATTTCAGGTCATTAGCTCTCCGTCGCAAGTATCTAATTATGTTTCCCTGTAAACGAAAACATGACAATATCACGGTTATATTTGGCACATAGGAAGGAGTATTCGTTTGTGTGATTGGCTGTGTGAGTGTGAGTGTGTGCCCGATTGTGATGGACAAGTTGGATCGAAACAAGAACCCCATGGTCGCTATTTCTGTCAGTGATGTTGTTAATTCGGTTTAGGTAAACACATAATAGTTGCCGATAGCATATAAAAAAATATTAATTATAACGTGTAATTGCTTCATGGGTGTCTTCGTATTATTCGAGGGCGGCCGGTGCCGATCAAAATCCAAAATGGTGGCCATAACCTTAGTAAATGGGTCGCATTTCACATGAGCAACTTTAGTAGAAAGGTTTCAAGTATTGATACAAGTTTTTAAGATCATGTCATTTCAGTTTCGTTTCCTGTTTTCTCGGAAAATTTCAATATGACTTAAATATCATGATAACGCTATTGCACCCTCCGCCAGTTTAGTGAGTAAGGCAGGTGTGGCATAGATAATGAGTCTCGACCAGGCGCTTTGATTATAATTAATTCTCATAATTCGAAGTGACACTTCGTCGCATTTGCATTATGAACCTTGAAGAAGACGTAGTGACTGCATTTGACAGGGCTGAGGTAAAAAAATCCAGGTAGCGCTTCCCACCAGGCAAGATCGGCAGATTGTTCTTTTTCAATGGAGGCGTGAGTAACTCCACCTTAAAGCTACACATATTGTTTTCCGACATCCACGCAAACGAAGTCACAGCTAGTAATGTAATGACAGGCCTGTTGGTCTAGTGGTTAGTGACCCTGACTGCTATGCCGGAGGTCGTGGGTTCGATTCCCACCCAGGACAAATGTTTGTGTGATGAGCACGATCATTTGTTCTGTGTCTGGGTGTAATTTATCTATAATATGTATGTATTTAGAAATATATAAGTATGTTTATCAGTTGTCTAGTACCCATAACACAAGCTCTGCTTAGCTTGGGACTAGATGGCGTTGTGTGATAGTTGTAAAAAAAAAAAAAAAATGTCATAAAACAGATTGTAGGTAAAAATACGGAATTCTCTGACTGCTGAACTAGTTAAAACTGTGTTACAAAAGCCAGTACGGCACTAGTCAGTCGTCCCTATTAAAGGACACAATTGTGTTGTTTCATGCAAACCCAAAAAAAAAAGAAAACAAAACAAAGAAACAATATTGTAGAAGCCAAACGGAAACTGGTTGTACAGTCCATCAGATTAGCTGACACAGTTCGGCTGCCTAATGCGAATACTACCTTTTTTCTAATCGAACCTGCACAGAAAACTAAGGCAAGGTAGAATGTTACGTAATTTCTTTCAAGAATGTTCGGCCATTCGAATAGATTTCTTTTTATGTTAAGACAATGAGATCGTAAATGAATCGGATGCTGATTACCATTGAAGTTGCTCGATTAGGCTGGGAAAGGGTGATCGTAAAACGTTTGGTAGTATCGGGACTCGTAAAAACAAAACCAAAGTCTTGATCGTAAAATCTATTTAGAAGTAGATCCTAGTTCAAGTACACAATCAGAAATACTATTCCGCCGTAATGTCTTATACTTAACTTTCCACCCAACGCAATCAATCTGCCTAGCCTTTTACAACAATGTTGGGGTTTGCTTAGAGTATTTTATATGGAGCAACTGCGTTTCTAACCTCCACAACCCAGTAACTAGGTAATACATATCCTTTGGCAAGACTGGCTATCAAACTTTCGGGCTTCTGACGACTCATAACTAGATCCACTAATGCCAGCCCGGACCAACAGCTACGTGCTTTCCGAGGCACAGAGGGGTCTTGGTATTTAAAGATGATCACCCATTTACAGACCAACCGCGGCAAACGCAACTTAACCTGATCGATCCGTGCGGCTGTTACTACTTAACCACAAGCCCATTTATGAAATAATTAGTAGGTAAACTTTATTATCAGTTACACAACATTGTATTCTACTCGTTTTGTTTTGATTTTATAGAATCAATCAAAAATGAATTTCATGGACATCTCCTTTGTAAAACCGACGAAAAGTGGTCTCCTGAGCCTTTCCCAGTTAAAAACACAAATGCATCAAAAAGTACGCTCGAAAACCCATTATCGAAACTGGTAAAAACAACGGTCACAGTAACAGTAATAATCTGGCTAAAAGGCGAAGATTGCAAGCGTATCGTCGCGCTCGGATACATCCGAATTCGTACCGTAAACACATGTGAACGGAATGAATGGCGAATCTTCCGGCCGGGTAACTGGGGCGTGAAGCGGAGATTTTATTTTGAGGAGGCTGTGGAACCGAAACCAGCCTGATTTTTCCACCTCGACGGTAATTCCGTATCGTGTGCAGCCAGTGACAGGTTTCAGCCGATACAGATAAAAGATTTCATCTTTTTGCTGCTTATTTATTATTCGATTTACTGCGGGTGTGTGCTTTACCTGGTTTAACATTTGTAAGGGGTTTAAGGTTGTGTTAGGTTTTAAAATAATATACTAAATTGTAATGTTGTCTTAGTCGATTATTGGGACTTTTGATGGATAATACTGGCAACACTAGTTTTGAAATAACGAGGTTCTGAGACAACGGTTGAGAACACGGGGTGGCACTCGGCCTATTCGCTCGGGGCCAGCATCGAAGACGGACGTAAGTTCTGTTACTATCTTAAATATTAAGTAATTTGATGTTATGTAACACTTATTGCTTATTATGAAAATGTTGTTGTATACCTTTTATATTTTTGCCGATATTGATAATGTTTTAAATCATATAAAATAGAATATTCATACTCTTTCTTTGCCTAGCTATTGTGATTGTGTTGATGCTATTCTGAGATCTCTTGGACAATGGTCCAAGAGATAGAATGAAATGTATTTGAGATAATAATAGTTTATGGCAATGTAAGAAGTGAGTTGATATAATACTTTAATACTGTTTCCATGGAGTTTCTTGTCCTTCTTCTCCATGAAGACCTAGTTTTGGAACGGACAACTAGCTTTCTGATTAATTACTGACAAGCCTAATTGAAATAAATATATAGTCTTGTCTTTCTGTGCTTTATTTAGTGAAACCCTAGGTGTACCTTTAAATGATACAATGTGTTAAGAGTTATTTTCCTTACCCTGTAATACCTATAAGTTAGTTTATAGTTTGAGATAATCTAGTAGTGACGATTAGATGCATTTGGGTACCCATCAATAAGTTTCTGCTTTGATGTTAAATATATTAGGTATTCAATAAGTTGGTTTAGAGCAAGGGTACCCTATTTTATTACATATTTCAGAAGTGGCAAGAGCCTGCTTGTTGCTTAGTTATATAATAACAGGTCAATATCTTAACAACAGTTCATAGAACCTCAATGTGTGGGGCTGGGTAATTTCGTGATTTTATTTAGGTTATTATCAAGTCATTTTGAAAATACTACAGACAGTGCCTACCGTCACTTATTTTTGTGTAAAGGGGCCTAAAATGGTGTAATTTGTGACCTAAAACGCCTCGTTTTTGGAGAATTTTCAATTGTACATTTAAGCGTTTATCGCCCTTAATGTAAGTTTAATTTATAACGTGTAAAATTGAGTAGTTACAGCGCCTCCGCTTACAAGTTTCAGAACAACGATGCTACGTGCCTACCCCGCGGGACCGCGTTGCGATGACCCGTCGCAGCCGTGGTCATATGCACGCTGTGAGTCGGAAGCGGTGACGTGACCGTGTCCGGGCATGAGCTGGGCTATCATCACAACCGGCTACGCGCTCTGTACAACGAGCTGAGCCGGGAACGCAGCCACGGGCGGCGGGCTACATCTCTGGCTAGTGCTGAACACGACAGTCGCCGCGTGTCGAATGACAACGAACTGGAGCGGTTGCGGGCGCGAGACAGAGCTTACGTCGTGAACGCAGCCCCAAAGGTCTCGTGAAGAACATGATGCCGTCGATAACGCACCGCGGACACGAAGGAATAAACGGTCAGAAAATACAGGTTTCACTTCTAAAGATACGATGAAATTTATACATTTTGTCAGTATTTCATGGTTAAAGAAATTTACTTATCAAAAAGAATTTATATAAAAATGTCACTTACTTGAGAACAATTGTTCCAAAACTTAAAATATTCGCAAACTTTGACACTTAAACTAAGCAGGTATTGTTTTTGTTTCTGTCAAATCATTTGAATACACAGTATTAAATCATTTCGTACACAAATCACATCAGCGAATACAAACATTTCAAACTTTTCGATACACCCGCAAAAAAAAAAAATGATTATTCAATTCGGTGCCACTATAAAGCAACGCAGCAGTAGGGCAAGTATAATTACGGTAGTGTTTGACCTTAAAGAATGTGATATTTTAACTTCGTTTTGAAAACATCAAACGAGTTTGCGTTCTTTACATCTTTAGGTAGCTTGTTATATTGTTGCACTTCCGCAAAGATAATTGCTCTCACCATTGACTGTTCGCACTCACGATCGATTGTGTACTTGACGTATTTGTGTGCGAATAGACTTGTTTAGTATTGTTCTTATAGGTATGTTAATACAATGTACATGGAACGGTTTAACATTCATGAGTTCTTTATTCAATATTAAGTCTCAATCTCAGCCATAAGCAGTGACATCTCCGATACAGAATTTCAGCTACCGTAGTAATAACCACAAGAATATTTTATGTAATGTTGACCCTCTGTCAACGCCTTGGTATTGGTAAGTTTAAACAGGTCAATAAATGTGCCACTGTCTACGACTGGGACGAAATAACGGTTATATATTTTATCAGACAAACTTCAAGGGTTGGTTACAACAGGGTATGAGAGTTTTAACTGTAGACTATTTAGTTGGAGCGAAACGCAACATTGATTTACGAGTACCTTTCCTTTTGAACAATCCTATGGTCAATTCTTGTAGGACATGGTCAAAAGAAAGAACATGTTTATAGATATAGGTATATATTTATAGTTTTTGAACCTTTCGAGTTCTATAATAATGCAAGTTTGCTTCTTTTGACCGTTTTAATATCTATCTACGAAGCCCAATAGTAATAATAGTCGTAATGAATAATTTTACTGTAACTGTCAAAATAAAAGTGCAAGATGAAAACGGAAACATATTTAAGAAACATGTCCGTGCTGAGAGCCGTTAATTTATCTAGGTCTATGAAATGTTTGCACACGGCAAACTATGAAGTAGGCAAATAATATTAAATATTTAATGGGCAACTTAAATATTCACTAATTATTTACAACATAAAATAAAGAAATGTAAGGAATTAATCTTCTAGAGGTATAAAAATAGAATGTTTCATATGGCGATCTATATGATGAATGCCAAAATTACTTGACATATACATATTTTAGTAATTACGTGTGACTGCGGTTAGTAAACGGATGTTATTGCCGTTATTGTATGACCTAGATTATACTTTTCTTTTTATTTGAATTTTGCCCATCTGCGGAGGGCAATGTGTTTATGGGCCTGTGTTTGTATGTATATCTGTTCCCTCTTTTTGCTTAATATTTCATTACGTTATTTTGGAGCTAGGCATAATTGAGAGAAGGCAGCAAATGGAGTTTGATACAAATAATTTGCTAATCAGTCTTCATAACACTCTAGAAGTATGTTTAGTATTATTGAAAACAGCCAAACACCATTCTTTTGACCTTTCATAAAATCTTTTACGAATGGAAATTATATTAAATTAAAATAAAATGTATGTTTTCAATAAAGTTTAATATCCGCTATAAACTGCCATTTTGGCGTTTATGGGATTATAGCCCGTAGAATTACAGGACGCCTGTAAGGATATTTTGCTTGCCCAAATACGACGAGTAGGTAAGAAGTTATGGGAAACAGATGAACACGCATATACGTACATGGCCCGCTGGATCGTTGCCTTCCTTTGGGCCGCTGTCGGGTAAAACCTCACCTTTGCACAATTCTAATGCTACTCCATTCCTTCGCTGTGCTTTGGAATTTATAGTGACAGTACCTGACATTCTGATATATTGTTGACGGGCTTCAAACTCAAAAACTTATCATATATTTTAATCTATTTCTAAATGAACGATTATTATAAGTTTTTGGGGTAAAACAGACGTTCTTCTCTAGAAAATAGGGTGCTTACTTCGTATTACTTTGCAAAGCGAGAATAGATTTTTGCTGGTAATGCATTACGCATTAAGCATCTTATCGGTATTGAATTCCTTAAAAATTAATTAATTAATTAATTGCCCTGTGCAGGTACTCTTAACCTTGCAGGCACTGTACAGTTTTGGTTTATTGTTTCTTCCCATTTTCATCAATAATTTAGGTCGTCACTAATAGTAATAGAAAAGGAATGTTATATTGGTCACAATCACAAAAGTAAACACATATATAGTCTAAATGCAAAACTAATCGCCGTCTTTTATGAATAAAAAGTATTATTAAAATAAAAATTGTTTAACAAAAACTAGATACGATTATTATCGATGTTTTAAACTAAACTTTATTTAATAACTCATGCGTATTCAATTCAATGAATTTATTGCAGAACAAAGAAGTAAATACATTTTAAGATGTTGAGTAGATGCGCAGTTAATTATGTCATACCGATTTAGGCATGCAAAATATTATTTATATTCATTATTATACACAATAAAATTTAATATATTTAAAAATAATTTAAAAGATTGGTTACCTAAGTTAAAGAAAAATCGAAATTATACAATGCAATACACAGAGGAAAAAAAAGTACAGGTCCATAAAAATGTGAGGTCTAAATTGTTGATAGAATGCCAAATGTCAAATAAATTTAATGTCTGAATTTAATCTCGTCAAACATATTATGTATAGCATGTCTGATAATATAAGGTTAGTCACAAAAAAAAAACACACTTGAATATTAAGTTCGGATGTCATATAGTTAGAAACGAACCCTAAAAAGAAAAAGCACGTTTTGTTCAATTTAAATTAATATTTATAAGTAGGTGGTGGTGGTATGTTTGTAATCCCGTTTACAAACTAATGATGTGGACATTGATAGTTTAAATATATCAAGAATATTATCTGATTATGGAAAAAAAAACATTTATTTTTTAAATATCTTATTAAATTACGAGAATCTCGTTTGCAAACTATTTTCACCTTACTCTGGGCTTTACTTTGTTTGTAAGGGCACAATTAAACATATTATTTGAAGTCTGTTTCCACATATTATATTGTTTACATAGTTGAAATTATCAGTATCGATTAAGGTAGACACTACGATTACAGATTTATTATTTGTTTTACAGAAATGTTACAACATTATCATAACCGTAATTTTTGACATCCTACTTATGTTTAATTTGGTAAGTTTGTTGCTAAAAGCTATAGTGCTATCTTTTGTTTGTCACATTTATAATAAATGTAACTTACTGAGTGTGTAGATAAATGAAAATCATTTGAGAACTAATGAAGTTAATATAGATAATTGTTCGTACTATTTATTGTATTTTGTAGAATTAGATCAGATTAGTCAAATGATTTAACCTCTAACCTACTCATTTTTGTTTACGATGAATGATCTGAGCTGTGATTAATACCCCCTATATTGGTTTTGAAACCATCCTTGAATATGTAAATGTTTTGATTTTAAACAATTACTATCTTTTATCTATTGCTTGTGTGAAGGAAGATTCACAAGTACCTAATGTCCCCATGGTTTGTGAGAAGGAAGGTTCACAATCATCTTGACTTAGGAATAACTTAGACATTTAACTGATGAATTTATTGCTTGTGAGAAGGAAGGTTTACAAGTCACAAGTATTTAATGTCACTATGGTTTGTGAGGGGGAAAGTTCACAAGTACCTGATGTCGCAGCGGCTTGTGATAGATGTTCTCATCCGCTGTGACTAAGGAATGACTTTGACACAAGTACCTGATGTCGCAGCGGCTTGTGATAGATGTTCTCATCCGCTGTGACTAAGGAATGACTTAGACACAAGTACCTGATGTCGCAGCGGCTTGTGATAGATGTTCTCATCCGCTGTGACTAAGGAATGACTTAGACACAAGTACCTAATGTCGCAGCGGCTTGTGATAGATGTTCTCATCCGCTGTGACTAAGGAATGACTTTGACACAAGTACCTGATGTCGCAACGTTTTGTGATAGATGTTCTCATTCGTTGTGACTAAGGAATGACTTAGACACAAGTACCTGACGTCACAACGGCTTGTGATAGATGTTCTCATCCGCTGTGACTAAGGAATGACTTAGACACATGTACCTGATGTCGCAGCGGCTTGTGATAGATGTTCTCATCCGCTGTGACTAAGGAATGACTTAGACACAAGTACCTGATGTCGCAACGTTTTGTGATAGATGTTCTCATTCGTTGTGACCAAGGAATGACTTAGACACAAGTACCTAATGTCGCAACGGTTTGTGATATTCGCATCCGCTGTGACTAAAGAATGACTTAGACACAAGTACCTGATGTCGCAAACGGCTTGTGATTATGGTTCACATCCACCGTGACTAAGGAATAACTTAGACAATATATTTATGTATATATTTATTGCTTGTGAAAAGGCCTGTTCACAGCCATTGTGACATGGGAATAACGTAGACATTTTATTAATGTCCTGATTTTATTTTTTTAATGTGGGGAACCCTCCTCGTTTACCACCATCATGTTATGTGGGACTCTTAAATGTCTTTTATTTTTGTGCTTACTCGTTTGTTTCTATTGTATATTCTGGGATGGTTCGCAAACAGTGCTTAAGTTGTAAGTGTTGGATGTAATGTGTAAATAATTGTAAGCCGTATTCGATGCTGTCACCCTTACTTGCCAAGTGTTAGGTTATAAATGCTAATTTGTATGCGTGCATGAGGACATGCACGATGTCAGGATGGTCGAGTGTTAGGTTTTAAAATAATATACTAAATTGTAATGTTGTCTTAGTCGATTATTGGGACTTTCGATGGATAATACTGGCAACACTAGTTTTGAAATAACGAGGTTCTGAGACAACGGTTGAGAACACGGGGTGGCACTCGGCCTATTCGCTCGGGGCCAGCATCGAAGACGGACGTAAGTTCTGTTACTATCTTAAATATTAAGTAATTTGATGTTATGTAACACTTATTGCTTATTATGAAAATGTTGTTGTATACCTTTTATATTTTTGCCGATATTGATAATGTTTTAAATCATATAAAATAGAATATTCATACTCTTTCTTTGCCTAGCTATTGTGATTGTGTTGATGCTATTCTGAGATCTCTTGGACAATGGTCCAAGAGATAGAATGAAATGTATTTGAGATAATAATAGTTTATGGCAATGTAAGAAGTGAGTTGATATAATACTTTAATACTGTTTCCATGGAGTTTCTTGTCCTTCTTCTCCATGAAGACCTAGTTTTGGAACGGACAACTAGCTTTCTGATTAATTACTGACAAGCCTAATTGAAATAAATATATAGTCTTGTCTTTCTGTGCTTTATTTAGTGAAACCCTAGGTGTACCTTTAAATGATACAATGTGTTAAGAGTTATTTTCCTTACCCTGTAATACCTATAAGTTAGTTTATAGTTTGAGATAATCTAGTAGTGACGATTAGATGCATTTGGGTACCCATCAATAAGTTTCTGCTTTGATGTTAAATATATTAGGTATTCAATAAGTTGGTTTAGAGCAAGGGTACCCTATTTTATTACAGTTGCTTTATTGTTATTGTGGATTATTCGTATTCGCTGGTTATTGGGTTTGAAGCTGTGTTAAAGCGTTACTTGGTGGGTTGTTAATTCGCAATTGTGTGGTAGCTTTTGTTGTATTTTTGGAATATGGTTTAAATTGTGTTTAAATGTTTCTTTTAAATTCTTGATGTGTATGCATAATTGTCTGTGTAGTACTACGCATTAATTTTTCATTATAACATCTATTTGGGCGCACATGAGCTAAGTATTTTTAACACTTTTAAAATATACCCTATTACCTACTTAAAATACAAGGTGCAGTTTTGGATCTGCAAAACATTTTAGGAGGTAATTATGTTAGTGATTCTCGACCCGAATCAAGAAAAAAAAGGGGAGGTAGTTTTTTTCATTTTATTCTTATTTACGGAAATCGTTACCTAAGTGTGAACTGCCTTTTTTAAAACGCGGCCAGTCTGTACGTGTCCTTAAACTGCGCTTTCATACACACAAACAAACGCAATAGACATTTTTTTCATAGATTTTTTGAAGAGGGTTATTAAGAGAGTTATTCTGAAAAACAATAAAATTGAAAAATCTAAAATAAAAAGTATTATTGATTATTTATTGACTTGGTATCGTATTGTTATATGACTATTTACGAGTCTCATAACAACCTCCTGAAATGTTTTGCAGGTTCAAAACTGCATCTTGTATATAAAAAGGTACAGGTATAGGTACTTTATACAAATAAATAAAATTAAGTATCTGTTTGTAATGTAAAAGAATCAGCGTTTTTACTCAATACATAGGAAAGCATCTACGGTAAGTACAACAAAAAAACATTTTTCCATTTGTTGTGTCTGTCTGTTTATTACTGCTAATCTCCGAAACGACTGCACTGATTTTGACGGACCTTTGCTGGCACATATCTGATTTTAAAAGGGGAGTAACATAGGCTACGTTTATTTAAGAAAACAAAAAACAAACTGGTTTCAACGTTCCGCCAATCCAATATTCACGCGAACGCAGTAGCGGGGCACACCTAGTCTGCTAATAAAATCTGTAGACAGGTACCTCTTGGCAACATTAGAGCTAAACATGCTTCTTAAGGTGACGTATCGAGAAAAACGTGCTTTTTCTTTTTAGCGTACCATTCTTACCATATGACACCGAACTTAATCTTTTAGTGTATGTTTTTTGACTATATGATCTAGTAACCTGTAAAAGTAATACGCGATACGATGAAATTTTCTCGATACAAAAAAATCATAAAGTTCTTAAAGTCTTAAGTTCTTAAAGTCTAGTTCTTAGTTTGTTTTAGATTTTTTTAGCATCGTTATTTAATATAATGAGTGTTGGCTTTCCAAAAACTTTGTATTTAGACTGTATATGTGTCTATTTTTGTGACTGTGAATAATATAACATTCTTTTTCTATTACTATTTAGTGACGACCTAAGTTATGTATGAAAATGGGAAGAACCATGAACCAAAATTGAGCAGTACCTTCAAGGTTAGGAGTACCTGCACAGGGCAATTAATTAATTCATTTTGCAGGAATTCAATACCAATAAGACGATGTTGATGATAATAATGATAATGATAACAGTAAGAGAAATTCACCACCTTCACTAAAGCATTACAGCAACAATCTATTCTCACTTTGTAAAGTAATATTGAGTTAATACCCTATTTTCTAGAGAAGAACGTCTGTTTTATCCCAAAATCTTTTAATAATCGTTCATTTAGAAATAAATTAAAATATATGATTAGTTTTTAGGTTTGAAGTATGTCAACAATATATTTATATGTCAAGTATTGACACTTAGATACAAGAGCACAACGAAGGAATGGAGTAGCATTACAAGTGTGAAAAAGGTGAGGTTTTATACCTGACTGCGGCCCAAAGGAGGATAATGATTTTAACATGCTAAGTAAATCTGTTCATCTTTTTCTTCATAACTCCTTAACTACTTGTCGTATGGAAAAAGGAAAATATCCTGCTGGCACTCTAGGACGCCTCTCGTCCAAGAGTTCCGCGGGTTATAGTCCCATAAACGCCAACATGCCAGCTTATAGCAGATGTGAAGTTCCATTGAAAACATATATTTTAATTTCATATATGTAGGCACCGTGTTTGATATCTAATAAAAGGTCTTAAAAATGCTTTCTGAAAACATATATGATTATCTATAATTTTTATTCGTAAAAGATCTTATGAGTGATCAAAACATTGGTGTTTTACTCTGACTGTTTTCAATAGCATTAAACATACTTCTGTAATGTTATAAAGGCTGATAAGCAAATTATTTGTATCAAACTCCATTTGCTGCCTTCTCTCAATTGTTCCTAAATCCAAAATAACTGTAAAAAAAAAGTTAACAAAGGAAAAAACATACATATACATATGCTGATAAATACATTGCCCCCCGCAGTCGGGTAAAAAACTCAAATATAAAGGTAGTAACAAAATAACGGTTATAACATCGATTTCGGTTTTCTAACCGCAGTCACACGTAATTACTAAAATATGTAAATGTCAAGTAATTTTGTAATTCATCACATAAAATACTATATGAAATCGACCTTGAAGGAAATGTTAATGACTTGCATTTACAAACATTTCATTATTGATCCTGGCATAAATAGCAATACCTTTTTAATTTTTATTCAGGTGTGAAGAACTATTTATCTGGAGTACCTTATGCCGGAAAATATCTTATTACTACTACTACGGTTTTGTGGGGCTTAGTTTATAAGTTATACTTACCTCTGAATATAAATAAATAAATAATAATAATAATTTAATTTAATTTATTAAACGTATGCATACTGCATGGAATTATTATGTAAATGCTTACAAGCACTGAAACAATCGGCCTTGAAAGAAAAAACTGAACTGTTGTTGTTCCTTGCCTTTTTATATTAAGGTGAACATGCATTTTCTTGAAAAATAGGACACGATGGCAAAACTCTTAACTAGTGTTCCGTCCCGTTTGACTTGTTTTGATCTGTGCGCCTAACGGAGCGTACCGAAAGGAGTGACATCTGTCACTTGTCAGTTTGATTTTGACTCTTTGGTTTGGTCTTTGAAAAATGGAAGATCGTCGTATTTTGCTTGCGACCTTTTGTTGATTAATCCTTTTGAATCGATCGTTCTGGGGACAATTTGTCGTGATTCAATTGTTCTGTGTATAACCAACTCCTTTTGACGAAATAATACGGGTTCAGTTTGTTTGATTGAAATAGTTTGAGGTTATAGTGACCCATTGGGACCGCATGCTTTGGTAGCAGAGCATCTTGGGGTGGCCTTGTATCCTGGAATACTCACAGCGTCACTACACAATACAATATACACTCATTTACATACATAAATCCAGGTAGACTCACCTGGTTGAAGAAAACTGGTTCTGGAACCAGTTTTCTTCAACCAGGTGAGTCTTTTGAATATTGTATTAATCAGCTCCGCGCACGGCGGACAGTTCGCGTCACTCTTGTCCCAGGGCCCACCATCATCATAGCTTCCACTGCGCTAATAAAATCCTATGGCCAGGGCCTTGGCCTGGCGTCGAACAACTAGTATTATGTTATGGGCAGAGTGTATGTAAAATATTGTAATTGTCATTTACCATGCAAATGTATGGTGACCGGTGAAACGTAGTTGGAGTTTATCAATATCTTATATACCAACATCCATTTTATTTATATACCTCTAGAAGATTAGTTCGTTATTTTTAATTTCATGTCGTAAATAACAAAGGTATGCAAAATTTTACTTTTTGAAAATTTTTAGACATTTTCAACCTTGCCTTTTCCCAACTATGTTGGGGTCGGCTTCCAGTCTAACGCTGCATACGGATGCAACTGAGTACCAGTATTTTATATGGAGCGACTGCCTATCTGACCTCCATAACCCAGTTACTAGGTAATACGATACCCCTTGGTAAGACTGGTTGTTAGAATTTTGGGCTTCTGACGACCCGTAACGACTGTCAAATCTAAGAAAGGCAGCCGAGACCAACAGGTTTTTTTTTGGATGGTAAATCATCAAATGACGTCTCCTGCCCTGGGTAGAGCGGAAGGGCGTGTTAGACTTACTGCCTAAAACCCATCCATGTTCCTTCAGTTGACCATATGCCAGGGCCACGGTACCTCTTTCGAACTAATCTCACGACCCTGGGGGACCAACGGCTTAACGTGCTTTCTGAGGCACGGAAGGGTCTTGGTTTGTAAAGATGGTCACCAATAATTGTTATCATATCATATTTTTGCTATGGTAGCAATTATGATGATTTCTACAAAACCTTACGTGATGGATTTTTTTTTATTTTTCCGTTAATAAGGACCTCAAAATCTATTAGAAACCATTATTCGATTTCAATTAATTTTACCCATGCAAACCATTAATCAAAATTTAAGATTTTTAAATATTTTGTATTGGTTGTCTACTCCATAGTTTATACTATGCGCAAAAATTTCAAAGACCGAGACAAATTAACGTCACTCGACATGCACATTTTTCTTAAATATGTTGTCGTCTTTATCTTGCACTTTTATTTTAACAGTTGTGCGACCGTGACAAGAATAATGCTTCGGGAAATGCCATGCTAAGTATCGTTTTTAAATTTCGGTCAGTGATAATTCCTTCGTTCCACTTTTGGTCACTGGTAAAATAAGTCATTAAAGTTTGTGGCGATGACGTGTCGACCGACCACTGAAGATAGATCCGCCACTCTCCGCGTGCGGGGGGAACAATCCAACTATCATTTATTATCAAGGTAGGGTCTTAAAATTTGACATGATTTCATGTCTTCTGATATTTAATCATTACGAAGTATATAAATTACTTTACCAACCATACTACGTTTCTGAAGTTCATTTTGAAGAGTCCTATATGTATTTATATTGGGTCCACCTCACATTGTGCCTCTAATTGCTGGGTCACCTCTCACTCGATACTCGACCCTAAACGTCAAAAAAATATACAAATAAAATAAATCAATTTTTAAATATAGCCAGCTCTCTAGATGGAGTGACCGGTCCTGAGAGCGGCTGTGAACGTAATTTTGACTGGAATGGCCACCACCCGATTACCGGTATTGTGGCTTAAATGGGTTCCGATCTTGAAAAACGATTCGGTTGTGCGGTCCTCAAATTGAAATCCAGTGTTCGGTCATTTTACGTTTAAATTTTTATTGAATTTCACCAGTGGCAGTTAGAATTCTACTTTTGGATTTGATAGCTCGTTTAATTGGTGTATCGTAAATCCGATGGGTCAATTTAACCGAAAAGCTTCGCAAAAAAAGTAAGTTCGGAAACGAATACTATCGGGTTACTGAAAAATCACGCTCTAAAAAGTATGAAACAAGAAAAGATTATCATGTGAGCCGTGATTAATGAGTAGCATATAACTAGCGAACGATAAAGACCCTTCCAAAGATACCTAATTTGTCAAATTATGATAAGTAGTTTAGAAGTTATGAGGGAACAGATTAATATACATGCATACCCACATAGTATATGTCTATATCGGTCAAAATGTAACCCTGCCTTTTGCTTTGGGTTCCGTGTGGTGACGGGGACTGTGGGTATCGTAAAAGGCGACTAAGGGACTTACTGCTTTCTCTATGCATTTACCACCATACTGCGATCGCCAACCCACCTGCGAAGCGTGGTGATTATGGCAAATCCCCCCAAGTTAGGGAAAGGCCTATGACCAGCAATGGACATCATCAGCTGAAAGGGTGATGATGAATCATGTGTCGGGTAAAAACTGTTACAATCTAAACCGTGGTATGGATTATTTATGGTGCTCTTAAGAACAGAACTATGACATGAATTTTAACGTGATTATCTCCGCCTTTTTTTTTTTTTTTTCTCAGGATGGGAAATCATCAAATGACTTCTCCCGCTCTGGGCGGAGCGGGAGGGCATGTCAGACTTTTACTGACTAAAACCCACCCATGTTCCTTCAATTGCCCATGTGCCAGGGTCACGGTATCTCTTTCGAACAATCACGCGACCCCGGCAGGCATCGGTCCTAGCAGACCCCTTCAGTTTTGCTGACATCTCTTTGAGGCGCGCGTGGAACACTACGCGCCGTCGACCCGAGCTTGGTCCTTACCGGGCGGTGAGCTACCCATTGCTCGCCACCCGCAAGCTCGCGCCTACGGTGGCCGGGAGTCCGCAATCGACTCCCGACGCCCGGGGCGTCTCCTCCTGCGGCGGCTAGGAACGTGAGGGCGCAGAGACTGCCACTCCCTCACGCGCCCCGCCTCCTCCTTCGCGAGCATTACTGCTTCGCAGAAGGAGGTGACGGCTTCCCATTCCCTCTCGCTCCGTACCATGGCTCGCACCAGGGCTGGACGCGAGAGGTCGCCGCCGCCGATCGCCTCCACGAGGACACGGCGGTGCTCCGCCCAGGCAGGGCACACCTCCACCGTATGTTCCACCGTGTCCTCCAGACGATCCTCGCAATGGAAACACCCGGACGTATCCTCCCGCTTTATCCTGAACAGGAACCCACCGAAGCACCCATGCCCGGTGAGGACCTGCGTCAGGCGGAAGGTGAGGACGCCGTGACGCCTCTCTATCCACTCCTCAAAGAGGGGACTTACCGCCGCAATTGTGGCGTGCCCAATTATCTCCGCCTCATCTTAATATCTTGAATACCGTCCGTAATCCAAATTGAAAATAGTCTTTGTCCGACAACAATGTGTTGGTAATGCAAGCAGTTCCTTCAGAAAATTAAATTACGTCTAGAATATTCATAGTGAGCGTTGTGTAAGCACTGCTCACTGCTCCATTACGTACTGGTCGATAACAAAGGGCCACTTCGGGCACGGAATCAATTTGGAGCACAAGAGAGGTCGGCCATTGCGCATACTTCCTTAACTATTAACTAGCCTGGAGAACCACTTCTTTTGAGCACGTCTGATAAATTCACTTTAATTAATATGTTGGGTTGATGTACTTTCGGGGTAAATACATGTATGCTTATGTAGAATAGGTGTGTGTATTTAGAAAAGGCATTCGTAT
The DNA here is from genome assembly GCA_932294355.1 of Aporophyla lueneburgensis. NCBI lineage: Eukaryota > Metazoa > Arthropoda > Insecta > Lepidoptera > Noctuidae > Aporophyla > Aporophyla lueneburgensis. The sequence continues at coordinate 12,535,847 of OW028744.1, forward strand.
AATTTGAGCAATTGATTTAAGACGTGGTAAGTGCAACTCTAGTTTGACATGATTCGTAACGACGATTACTCCTGATTACTGATTCATGGTGTCTTGAATTATCTAAAACTATAAAAAGCAAGAAAACCGTTCGTTTATACGAGTTTTAAATATGTTTATGTAGTTTTCGGATCGAAGCTCGAATTAATATTCTGTTTTCGATACTTTTAAATTTCATAATATTATGCTTCGCATTGGTGGTCCAGTGTTATCGGGACGCGAGATTTAGGAGTTGTAGGTCGTGGGTGCGAACCTAAGCGGGCACTTTGCTTTCTGTAAGTTATTTGTTCATCGCCGCTCTCAAATCGTGAGGAAACCGTATAACCTAGGCCAAAAACAAAAATCGAAGCCATGTAACATCTACCAGACCACACTGGTGGATTGTAGCCCATCCCCTCTCACAAAAAGAGGCAGTATAGGCTGAGTACATGCTTGCATTGTCTAGGAACTTAAAACGTATTCTAATCTTTGTCTCAATTTGTCAAAATTCCTCTAAGTCACAGGTCTACACTTTTGACATTAATCGTCCCTGAGGTGAGATTAGGACTATGAGTTTACCCATGACGAAATTTTTGGAAGTTTTTGTAGCCACCAACTTTATTCTCATTTTAAGCTCACTATTGGCACCCTCGAAAACCATGAAAATAAAAATTTACAGAAACCGCGTTAAAAACTTCGGTCCACTATAAAAATAAGAGTAACTTTGTCGACATAGGCGGTCAATTTAAAGATTTCACTTCGCTCGCTCGCAACCCAACCTAGGTTGTAAGAGCGAGCGAGGCCAACTCAATAAAATTTAGCTCCTCACTTCGAATTGGTTTGGTTCGTTTTTAATAATAATAATATTCCACAACTATCACACAACGCCGTCTAGTCCCAAGCTAAGCAGAGCTTGTGTTATGGGTACTAGACAACTGATAAATATACTTATATGTTTTTAAATACATACATATTATAGATAAATTACACCCAGACACAGAACAAATGATCGTGCTCATCACACAAACATTTGTCCAGGGTGGGAATCGAACCCACGACCTCCGGCATAGCAGTCAGGGTCACTAACCACTAGACCAACAGGCCTGTCAAGAAGACCATTCATAGTAGTAGCTAAAAAAAATAGTAGAGGAAAGCTGTATTCACTTTGCGTACACGAGGCTTTCACACGCGTTATTTTCTGGCACGAGGTAGGTGCATGTTATCCTGAAGGCCGATGCTAGGCCAGTACAATGTTGGTATAGCAGACGGGCAATTCTTGTAATCTTATGAACATTCACAGTATGATCTCAGTCTCAAACTGTCAAAAATATCTCTAATTTCCCTAAATTTTTGACAATTTGCGACTAGCCTTCTGATCTCTTTATCCGAGTACACCATTTTAAACTTTCATAGTAACGCCACTAATGCTGAAAATAATATGGTAGCTACATACTTCTTCAACTTTCCTCGAGGACTGTGCCTCTGTCCTCCCTGGAACCATCCTTGCATGTTTATACCAACGATTGAAAAATGTTTGACAAGACTGTAAATAAGCAAAGAGCTTATTTACAATGTTGTCAAACATTTTTGCAATGCATAACCTTACATAGATCCCAAAGGATTCTTTTCTAGTGAGTCTCACTGATAGATTTGTAAACTAAATCGCACTCATCTTTTGAAGGAACGTGATAACAATGGATGGATCTGGATCAAAACCCTTTCAGTGCACCGCAATGCTTATGCATCACATATGGAAAATACACAAATACGGCTTTCATGGATTCAATATACTGTTGATCTTGATATAATCCCTCGTACGATACGAACGGAACATATTTATGTACAGTTACCACAAATGTCAAAAGAGTTTTTCTAGTGAAATAAAAATTGCAACTTTGAGAAATAACCTATTTCATAAAAAAGTAAAGAATAGCACCATCCCATTTCTTCCTGTGGGTGTCGTAAGAGCTGATTAAGGGATTTACTAGAACTACACTAGTTTTTTTTTTTAGTATGGACAGCAACGTTCTCTATGCATTTTATCACCGTACTGTGATTGCAAACTCGCACGCGAAGCGTGGAGATTATGCAAATTGGGGGAGGCTTATAAACAGCAGTAGACGTCTTTCATCGGAAATGATGATGATGATGATGATGAACAAGGTACCAATACTTTAGGAGAAAATAACTTTTACATTTTGCGTAATTCATTATCTTTTCCCAACTATGTTAGGGTCGGCTTCTCGTCTTACCGGATGCAGCAGCATACCAGTATTATACAATACATGGAGCGACTGCCTATCTGACCTTCACAACCCAGTTACTGGGTGATACCCGGGTGATGGTGCGATAACACTTGGTAAGACTGCTTGTTAGACTATCGGGGTTCTGAATTTTGCGTAAGAGTAAGATCGGTTCGTATTTATGCTTGTGACTGTACCTCTTTAGGCTTTATGTAGCTATGAGTTTGTATTGCATTTTCATACACAAATTCAGTCTTACATTTTCCAAGTTTATTGAATTTTAGAACCTACACTGCAATGATATTCACGTCGGTTTTATTGCATTCAAAAACTTCTACTTTTGCACATCAGCATCATTGATATTTTCGTGCTTGAATCCGAAACAAGGGATCAACAACCTATACCTTGGTATCTCGTTGGTTCTATCAAGGGAACATGCCCGGTAAATAGCCGTGTATAGGCCTGCCCCAATTAATAGGAACTGATAACGGTTTAGGGTGTACATACAAGTGTAGGCACGTCAGGTGTGCCGTGTACCTTTCTACCCTTATCTCCTTTGGGAAATACAGGCTTGATGTTATATAATTACAATACATGAGAAATGTTACTCGGCTCTGTGTAGCTAAAATAAAATATATACACTCGCGGACACCGGAATTGAGACAGCCTATATTTTGCTTCTCTTTTTCAAATTCGTGAATTCAAATTTGGAACAATGATGACACAAAATGGTGGACAGTGGCTTCAGAGCTGCATACATACATAACATAGCGTAATCAGCCTGTAATGTTCCCCCTGCTGCACACAGGCCTCCTTTCTGTGAGAGGTAACTGAATACATACAAAACTAGATAAAAACTTTTTGGACTCATAAATATTTGATGTTTTAGACCTACAATGAAAGTAACTATTAAAGAAATAGTAATTTCATAAAGTTATGCAAGGTGGCTTGATTTAAGAGTCCGCGAGTGTATTGTGTTTTTGTAATTTATTTGGTTAAAGAAGTGTCTAGAAAAGTAATGACTTGATTAACATAAAAATTGGTTCGCTACGTGCTAGTGGTACTTTGGTTTATTTATCGTCTATCGAAATTCATGTAAATTGGTGAAAATAAGTTCTGGGTTGTATACATGAATATCTTGTATATTAATTTGTATTTTATTACTTTGAGTGGTTACTTATGTTGGACTTTTTATTGTTTTCTTATAAAGTTCTCGGGCGTATCGACCTTGATAAATCTTTTGCTCTTTAATAAATTTCTATGTTTATCTTGTTTGTGTTATTTCGGACATTGGTCCACCTTCCATCCAGCGCCGCTTACTACTTTTGTCAAAAATCCCAAGTACATTGAAATTTCACTACAGTCCTTCCACATTTTTATACCCCTGATTATGCATAACTGTGAAAATGTAATGCAATAACGTTCTGGCAGGTTGTTGCTTGGCTTGCTGTCAGAGGTGAAATTACTGTGAAAAGACAAAAGCATTGTAGGGTTGAAACAATTTACAGTCGAGCCGTCGAGAGTATGTGTTCTTGACACCCGACAGCTTAATAAGCGAATACGTGTTTTGCGAATTTGGTCTTTATAAGTTGCTTCTTCTTCTTCCTCATATCGATGATTCCAATTGTTGGTTTTAAATAAGCTTTAACCAGAATTTCACCATTTCGACAGCGTAATGGTTGGCGTTGCAAAGGTCTTTCATAGTGCAGGTGGGTTTCAGAATTGTCGTAGGTACAGACAGGTATCAGGAACGCATTCTTTCGACGGCCGTACTGTAAAGTACACACTTATTTCATGCAAATTCTACTGTTTCTCGTTTTATGATGTGAAGTGACACTCAACCATAGGGTGGTAAAGCTATAACGAGGTTCACTAAACATACAATATTTTTATCTCACGAAGCGACACGTGCTGTGCTTTTGGTAACCAACTGTACAAACACACTGTGAATGTGTGTGTGTGTGTCTGTGTAAGCGCAGGAGCTCTCGGTACCTACGTACCGTTCGATACAAGGGCGAAGTCAGAAATGTGTGTGTGTAGGTGTGTTTTGTGCTCCCGCTACTCGTCTTCACACACATTCACAACGTCTTCGTAAACTTGGTAACCACAAGTAGAGCTTCGTGAGATAAAAATACTGTAGTTATCTATTAATAGTCTCGGTGAATATCTACTATGTAAATGTTAGTGCCTGCGAAGTCACATACTTGTCGGAGTGTCGCTCGCAGTAACTTTATCGAGGTCAGGTCAGGACCAACTTTGAACCAACTATTTTACCTACATGTTTAGTTACCAATCCGTTGAAAGGTTTTTATTTCCATTTGGAGAGTGTTTAAATGGTTTTAATTAAGAAAAGGAAGAGAATTGTGTTTGTTATTGGATCAAGTAAAGTAGAAACCTAGACATTTCTCGTGAGTAACGATACTTTGTTGATCCCAGTCAACTGGTTAATATCTACGTTGTACCTACGATTTTACATCTCAAAGACCTGCGGGGTCATTGCTTAATACACTAACAGTAGAAACAGAAACGCCACCACCTGTGTCATGTAAACGAGACCCATGAAAAAAACCTTCAATTAGATTTAGTACCGCGTAATAAAAGATCACAATGGAAATTTTCGGGCCGACAACGTTAAAAAGTTAAAAAAATTCAAACAAGTATTACAATTAAAAGAAGCTCTATAATTAAAACAGTTCCTCATTGTTCTTAAGTTTAAACATAAGTTAAATGCGAATTTAAGTAAGCCTCTTTATCAACGAAGATTTAACTAAAACTGATGACTGAGTACTTAGTTAAAACTCAAACAAATTTTTGTCACAATCGATTTAGTTAAAACTGATTAAATCACATTTTTTTTTAGTGGACTAATCAATCGATAAATATTTTACAAATTTAGCCCAACACTGTCCCACACAACCAAAACTCTGCCACATCCCGCAACCGTGACATTTAAATTAAATGTAGTCAATTTATTTAAAAACTAGCTGACCCAGCGAACTTCGTACCGCCTCAGAATCAATAAAACCCATGTTAGGTGAGCTCCTACCAAGTTATACCAACCTGGTACCTCGAAGACATAAAGCGTTTTCTAGCTATCACACACCCATGTTAGGTGTGCTCCTACCAAGTTATGACAACCTGGTACATCGAAGACATTAATAAGGAACTTTTCTGGATGATTTTTTACACATTGGGTCCGAAAAACCCAAATATCTTACGGACCCCTATTTAAAAAAAAAAAAAATATAGCCTATGTTACTCGCACATAATGTAGCTTTTTAATAGTGAAAAAATTTTTAAAATCGGTCCAGTGGTTATTGAGTTTATCCATTACAAACAAACAAACAAAAATACAAACTTTTCCTCTTTATAATATTAGTATAGATTGCAACTTATTTGTGCTTCTTCCCGAGTACCTTTGTTAGATCGGGTGCGTCTAGTAGTATATGCTAAACAACAGTGCTAGGATCCAACGCACACTTAACTTTGTTTTGTGAAAGGTCGCACAGTTCCTATTCCCATGTCTACAGCAGATGTGAAGCTATGGCTAAATAATCAATTGCTTCATATATTAGGAAAAAAAATCAATCAACTTAAAAAAATATCCAGATTAATAAGTAGTGTGTTACACAATTAGGGCGCTGGTTTAACCTGGGATACCTTACAATATCGAAATTGTAACCCAGTAATTGGGTTGTGAAGGTCAAATGACAGGAAATCCATGAGAATGTTTGATATTCAGCCGCTTTTATCATGTTGTGATTAAAATGGACTACTTACCTAACGCTTTCTTTTTCTTCTGTTGCATATTTGCTACTTTGAATAGGGGAATGTATCCTCTACAGAAACATCAACAAATGTAACGCTCAGTTTTCAGTTCAGCCACATAAAACAAAATATTATATCTAAATAAACAGAGGTTAGTAGGTAGGAGGTTAGAACGTTGTGATAGATGAAATAGCTTTCCTGCCTTGTTTGGGTCCTAGCCTTTAGTAAACTAGTGTAGTCGTGGCCTTAAATCCGACACGTCGCTGCCATACATGGCACGGCGCCAAACTTGTGTACCGTCAGTTGGCATCATGTAGTTTTGATGAATATTTTTCCTTAATTAAAGTCTGTATAAGTTTTTTTTAGAACGAAAGTCCTTAACAGACTCCATTTCACATATTCAACTCCATACGACGTATAGAATGCGACAAAGCACAGTCGTGGAGATAATGAACTTTCATTGTGTTTCATCTACAGTACCTAATTAGTTCCCTACAGTTAAAGCTACTCATATCAATGAACATCGGAAACTAATCAGTTGCATTTTCAAGTCCACTGCTGGACTTCACTTCAGCCGATAGACGCCCACTGCTAGATATAGGCCTTCCCAAAATTTGAGGGTGGGGGGGGGGGGGGGGGATTGCCATAATCGCCACATTTGGCAGGCGGATTGGCGATGGCAGTATGGCGTAAAATGCATAGAGAACGCTGCTCCCCATTCTCTAGTAAGTCCCTTAGTCACCTCATACGACAACCACGGGAAGAAATAGAATGTCTTTAGTTCCGGTACCACACGAAACTTCTAGATCTAGGCAATTCTAATTTGAGCAATAATCGTATGTCGATAATGGTCGAAATCAAATAAATGTAAAATCTAAAGGGGAACACCTAAATACTCCGAAATATTTTATTCCGAATTTCGATGTTCCGATTTTCAAAAGTCCGAATTTCATAATACCTAAGAATTATAATGTCTATTATTAAAAATCACGAAATTTATTTTACCGAAAGTCATAAATGCGATTTGTTAGTTTTCCGATTTTCATACGTTCGAAGAATCAAATGCTCGAAGGGTTCTCGGTCCGAAAAACGGCATTCCGATTTTCAATACTCCGAATAAACTAAAAGTCAACATGTTGTGCTACAAAATTTTGTGACAGAAACGAATCGCTGCAAAACCGACTTCACGCAGTCTTGTCTGCCCTACCCCTAGAGTGTAATTTAAAACCGCGTAGGCGCGGAGGAGTGGTGAGCGTTAAGACCATCTGCGACGATAAGCACGCGTGGGGCCGCCCAAACCCCGCAGCGCCGGAGCCGTGACAGAAACAATGCTTGCTGCATCCTTGCTTGGTTGCTGCTTGCCTGCTTGCTTGCTGCTTGCCTGCTTGCATGCTGCATGCCTGCTTGCATGTTGCATGCCTGCTTGCATGTTGCATGTTTGCTTGCATGCTGCAAGTCTGCTTGCACGCTGCATGCTTGCTTGCATGCTGCATGCTTGCTTGCATGTTTTTTAATTTTACCTCATCATACTAAACAAAATATTATACTTCTCTCTGACGAACAATTATATTGTGTTTATTTGTCTTGCTATTCGGTTTTACAAGGCGTTTTTATTTCGGAATTGTATTAATCGGTATTTTAATAATCGGAATTCGTATTTTTGATGTTTCGAATTATCATTAAGTCGGACTTTTTGTTATTCGATCTATTGAAATTCGGTATATTAAGAATAGTAATTATAAACGTTAGGAATATTGAAATTTAGGAATTATAAAAATAGGAGTAATGATAAGTCGGAGTTGTTATATTCGGAATTTTGAATCATTCGGAATTATGAAAATCGGTATATTGAAATTCGTATTTGTGACTGTCGGAATAAAGATTTTCGTATTTATGTAGTGTACCCAATCTAAAGACGAGCAGCACGCGTAGCATGACCGCCATAGAAACGGAATTTGTCGACGGAAGACAAGACAAAATGATAGATTGTATCGTAGAAAAATTGTGTAAAACTGAAAAGAAGAGATGTTTCTATTCTTCAGTCGACAAGAGTACGATGACTATTTTTCTGATGAGATAGAAACATTTTTACAGAATTAAAATACATAAGGAACTTTTTTTGTTCTTGGTAGAATAGATATAGAATTGGTCATGCTACGCCGACTGGAAAGATTGATATCGACTGTTCATTACTAGCGGATACTGCACATTTTATTATTCATGAGTGGGGGGGGGGGGGGTTCGCAACAGTGGGATAGGCGGTACGGTAGGTAAAACGGGTTGGTGTCCGTAACTCCACGTCATAATTGCGTAATTTGCGTACGGGTGGGAAAATCGATTATTCGAGGGTAGGCCAATGATGTTATACATAATATATCATTGGGGTAGGCTAAAAGAAAGTAGAAAACATGCATAAATAACTAGCCTATAATATTCCCACTGCTGGGATGCAGGCCTCCTCTCTGTGAAAGGGAGTGGGCTATTATCCACCAGGGGGCCAGCTCGCATTGGTAGATGTCAAATGTCTTAGAAGTGACATGCCGGTTTCCTCACGATGTTTGACTCTTCACCGGTTTAAAACAGACTTCAACAGTGTTGATGCAACCAAACACACTCTGGGTTCGAATTCACAACCTATAACACCTAAATCGGCGGCAATACCACTGCGCCACGACTGCTCTCTTCTTGAAAAAAAGAAACAAATGCTTGATCCGTATGCACAAAACCATTACGTAAAGTGTGTTGGCATGTTTATTGACTACTAAGAGGACTAAAAACCGTAATGGTGGGAACCACTTTAAAGTTTCAAACAATCAGATTATCAGCTTCGCGTCGCTACTCGCTAATGATTTGGTCCCATTCGACTGCTACATTTAACGATAAAAGGTACTGTCGCTAATAGTCTCTACGCTTATTTTGATTACAAAGCTTAATGGGGGTTCTGAAAAAGACTTTATAAAATGGGTATTTAAGTAAACATGGGTTTTAATATTATTAGCCTAATTTCATATAGGTTTCTGTATTTTTTCATTTCTTCCTGTGGGTGTCGTAAAAGGTGACTAAGGGACTTATTAGAGAATGGGCAGCAGCGTTTTCTACGTATTTTGCCACCATACTGCGATCGCCAACCCGCCTGCCAAGTGTGGCGATTATGACAAAGCCCCGGATTGAGGTCCAGCAGTGGATGTCTTAGGGTCGGTTCACATCTGACGGAAGATGCGTCGCGTATCATCGGTCGCGTAACGCCAGAACAGACAATTATATGAGAAAATATTCAACCTTTCACACTTAACCGAAGATGCGTTAGTGCGTCGAGCGTACAGCGTCTGTTCCGTTTCCGTTAACGCATTGTCGGCCGACGTAAAGAGCAGCAACGTTCCGCCACGTGTATTTTGACTGATGCATTCAGACTAGGTGTAATATCCGCGGAGATCGTCTGTGTACAGACCGTTCGAAGTTTTTTGCATTGAAAATGTTTGATACAGAACGATTTATCACGGAAGTACAAGTTACGCCGACGCATCTTCCGTCAGATATGAAAACACACTATTTGACCGAATAGACGCGACCGATGATACGCTCGACGCATCTTCCGTCAGATGTGAACCAACCCTTAGGGTCGGTTCACGTCTATTTGGTCAAATAGTGTGTTTTCATATCTGACGGAAGATGCGTCGGGCGTAATTTTGCATTTCCGTGATAAATCGTTCTGTACCAAACATTTTCAATGCAAGAAAACTTCGAACGGTCAGTACACAAATATCTCTGCAGATGTTACGTCTAGTCTGAATGCATCAGTCAATATACACCTGGCGGAACGTTGCCGCTCTTTACGTCGGCCGACAATGCGTTGACGGAAACGGAACAGACGCTGTACGCTCGACGCACTAACGCATCTTCGGTTAAGTGTGAAAGGTTGAATGTTTTCTCATATAATTGTCTGTTCTGGCGTTACGCGACCGATGATACGCGACGCATCTTCCGTCAGATGTGAACCGACCCTTACGGCTGAAATGATGATGCATTCTACTCTAATATCAAAGAACATAAAATAGAGTGTATAGTATGTTCTAAACTATCTGATAAAAGTGTAAACAAACCCTGTTCATTCTCAAACAATCCCTCACGAAAGTTGCACATTCATCTATTATTCCTCTTTAGAGTCATGAGGAAAGGGTGTAAAGTAAACTCAACCTCTTTAGCTCCTCCTAAGGGAGGATCCTCTGAACAAACAGGTGTCGTGTCAGGTGTGCTACTGCCCGACGCTTGCTGTCGGAACCTTGATATGCTAGTTGTGTGAAAACTCTGCTTGCGCAGCATGTAGGATTTTGCGTGACGTCAGTCTGATTTGTAGCTCGCAGTAGACGTTGCTACATCACTCCCTTCCGAACACCGGAGTTTGATAGTGGGCTGAGTCCTGTTAGTAAGTAATTGTGGGGGACTGTTTTATGTAGCTTTGACGTTCAAAAAGTGCTGACTCTCAGCCTAGTTTGAATAAATGACTATTGATTTTGATTTTTCGATTTTGAATTCTTTATTGACATAATCGGTTACAGTATTTTGTTTGAAGGCTCTGACTCTTGAACTAGGTGTGCCTGTATGTCAGGAGTCAGCGCCCTCTCTCATTATATTAGTCTCAGAAACTAATGTCAACATAGGAATAGACCAAATTAAGTGATACAAAATACAATTTTAAGTACGTAAAAACAAATGAAATAAAATATACAAAAACAAATGAAAAAATAAAGAAAACACTAAAACAAAATTATACTAAAATTATTATATCGTGCTGTGTGTGTGTGTGTTTGTGGGATGTGTGTATGTGTGTGTGTGTTTGTGGGATGTGTGTATATGTACGTATGTGTTCTATATCCTGTATCTTGTGATTAAAACAGTTGAGGTTCCAGTGGGTTGGAACTGTCTACGGTGATACGAGCAGTCCAGTTAGTCAAGGTGGCGTTGCATTACGGTCCAGTGCGTCGGATGTGGTACAGCCCCGGGTTACGGCTGACTGCTGGCGTCGACCAGGAGAGGTATTAAGAGCTCTTCTTGTTGGCCAGCCGAAAGTGCAGTGTGCTTTGCCAATATTGCTGATGAGGGTGAGGGTGATTACGCAAGCGGTTTTAGCATAATTAGCTGAATCCACGGTAACAAGCTGCACTTCGATGTCCCTGGTACCCTGGATAGGTAGGTACTAGAAATAGAAATGTCTACGTTAAATACGTCAAATACGTACAATACGTTCGTATCTACGTACGTTGCTACGTGAATTTATGTACGTATGTGTCTATGTTACGTACGTAGAATGACGAGGAAAATGACAATGAGGAAATGCGGAAAGGACTTTTAATCCACCTTGCCTCATTAGCTATTAAAACAAAAAAACATTATGTTTACAATGGAAATTATTTCGCAATAAACATTATATAATTACAGCGAACGAGATGAAGATAAATGAAAGGCTGATTGCGACCAGCAACCGAGCGATTTTGATACAAAAGCCTTTTTAAATCCCTCTAGTGCCGTGCCGCCCTCATAATCCTCCCGCTGAAGGATTCCGCAGATTGGCCGCATAACTTTTTCAAAACAAATTTACATATTTCCCGGGAAGCTGTGATTGATCGTGTCAACGTACTTGAGGGTGGAGTGTCTCCAGATGTAATAATGTAAGGTTATGTGAAGACAATTGTTTGGATAGCGCGTTTAATGGAAAGAGAAATTTTCACATGGACGTAAAAGTATCGCGACGGAAATTTATCACGCATTCGATTTTTACCTCTCGCTGTTGAAGAGAGTATTATGAAACTAACACATTGCATCCAAGCGTGTTGAAAAAAGTGCAATGGTTGCTCAGTGGTAATGGCCGCAACTTACGAATAGTAGGTCGTGAGTTCGAACCCAAGCAGGCGCTTTAGTTTGTGTAAATTATTTTCATCGTCACTGCTCTCAAAACGCTGAAGGAAAACATCGTGAGGAAACCGGCATGTCTTTAGAACCAAAAATTCGAAGACATGTGACATCTACCAATCCGCACTAGGCCCGCGTGGTGGATTACGGCCCACTCCCTCTCACCGGCTTGTGTCCCAGCAGTGAGCACATTTTAAGCTGCTGATGATGATGATGATGATGTGCCGAAAAAACATACTGTTTGATTTTCAACTCTAAGCGCTAAGCAGGTCGGTCGAAGATCCAGTGCACGAAGAAATCCCGCTGTGACATTTTTACGTCGGTTCGAAACTGGACTTAGTCATAGGCTCGTTTACACAAGCATGAACTTCGTCGGATTTAACACTACAATGCGCCACGCGACGGGGTGCGGGAAATTGAGCCAAATGCCCCGCGCGAAAATCCGCTTTTATTGAATTTTTGAATTGAGAATTTGTACGTAGCAACCACGCAACTAAGCGTAAAGCATGGTAGTGTGAGATCCACCTTAGATTTAAGCTTGAATTACACTATGCGATTTAATTGCGGTGGCATACTATACGACGGAGCAGTGGTAGCTCAGTGGCAACGGCCACGACTTACGAGGATAGTAGAGAGATAGTACTTATGTCGTAGTTTCAAACCCACACAGGTTTTTTACTTTGTGTAAATTATTTCATCACCACTGCTTTAAAACGGTTAAGAAAAACTTTGTGAGGAAACTGGCATGTCGTAGAACCAAAAATTCGAAGATATGTGACATCTACTAACCCTCACTGAACCCGCGAGGTGGACCACGGCCCACCAGCGAGAATGTTATTGGCTGATTATGCAATACCATAATTCGAAACAACCATAGTATAAGAAGGGAAGTAAGTTATCTTCATACAAACGCATCGCGCGCGGCCTGTATGTGTGCGCCATAGTATCTATGCGTCGCCGCACGCACACTTTGACAAAATCTCAACCCGTTTCTCAGTTCGCCAGTCGGGGCTAACACTGCACGAGTTCACGCGTCACGGCTTTTCGGCAACACTAAATGAATAAAAAATGTCCGATAATCGCAGGAGAACGTATTGCTGTGTGTTTGGGTGTCTTAATAATTCATCGATTCCAGAATTGTCTCTGTTCAGATTACCTATTGAACAGGAAAGGTAAGCTAGTCACTTATTCTAGCATAATTATAATTTTTACTTGATGATGAGATAACTACTTACTTATTTTTTATTGTATTCGTTTTCTACCACACAGAGGAAGTAGGTAGGTAAGCCTACTTTCCTACTAGAATGTAATACGTACTTTTGATCTATCAATAAAATTGATTTGCATTTGCCGCTATTGCTTTGTTTACGTTTAGTTATGCCGATTCCTCAGTATTGTATGTATAGTAACTAAGTACCTACCTACTTACAGTTATAAAATCGTAATTAAAAATAAGTATAGTCAACTCGGGGAAGACCGTCGGGCGGATAGGACCGTATATTAAGCAATAAGACGAATTCTGAATAGCAACAAACACTTTAAACTGTTTTAGTTTCAATAAATCGGCATATGGCGCTATTTATAACACAACGAGAAACAATGATTTCTATAGAAACCTAAATATTGCTTAATGTACGGTCCTATCCGCCCGACGGTCTTCCCCGAGTTGACCTTAATTGTGTAATTGTAAATCAGATAAACATAATAAAGCAAAGTTCGAATCATAACAACACAGATTGTTGTTGTTTGTGAAGCCCATTTCCACCCGGAAGACATAATCAAAAACAGCGACAGAAAATTACAAAAAAAAAATTGTTTACCGAGTTTTAATTTTATCGGTTTTACCGGTTAATTTTGTCCTTTTTTTTTAAATAATTCTGCTCTGAATCTTGAATTCATTTCTATATTTGTTAAGAAAACCATTGTTGAACTTTATTGACTAATGATCACTTAATTCAGAGATGTGTTATCTTTGGCAAGGGCTGGGCTTTAAAGTAGTGAGGCCTGAAAAACCCTGTACCCAGACGATACAAGTAAAAAATACAACTTTCCGACCCTTGCCAATTTAAAGGTACTGAATTAAAATTTAGCTAAAACTGACAACCCTAAGACAGTAGGCAATTATATCGCGGATTGGGCCGGAGATAGCCTACTTCCCCTCTTTATACTATGAAACAACTGTCAAAGTTGCAATGTCTTATACAGTGTTTAGACGATACAAGTCATCGAGTCAAGTAGGTTAGGCATACCACAAGCAAGATACTTGCATCGTGTATATGAGTCTTGAGATGTCATTACGAAATAAATAAATATAATTTCTATACTTAAATTCATGCTTGAGTTATCTACTAGAATATGGGCCTTGGAAGCTGACTGTAGGTATACGGCATGATACATGTGTTTCTCATTTGTTTCCACTGATTCAAAAACCTAATCAGGCCACCCAGTCCGTTCATGTAGTAGAACAATTTAAAATGTAGATTTGTTTCGGAATTTAGCCTTTCCCGCTTCTTTGTGATCTTTTAGGGGATCCTGCTTGAATTGATTAAAAAGGCCATTTAATCTTCCGTTTAAAAACATCCGTTCCGTTCCTCGTTATTCATTAAAAAAAGGAACATTATATATGGTTGCCATGAATATATTCTAGCTTTTTTTGACAACCCGGTATATGGTTTACAGACGCCAGCAAACAAAGCTACTACAACATGTCAATTTTCTTCAATAGGTTTTCAACCTTATCACTAAAGCATTAGGTTCAAGATTGATTAGGAAAATTTGATAGTTTTTGGTAGCTTGATGTGCTGACGTACCAAGAGCCGTACACACACGGGTCAAAAACCACAGTACGGAAAATTAACATACCGTCTCGGGTTGCCATTACCCATTACTATGGTCTGGACCTGGCCTACATATTTAATCTGTGGTTGAGCCTATGAGGCATTGAGCGTGTTTTGTTTATCTACCTTTTCCTTCATTCTGGGTCAATGTTAGGTGTAGTGTGTACGTTTATGTTTCAGGCACGTTATTATGTGGGCCATTGTTGTCCATTTTCCGTGTAAGAAATGGATGAGTGATGGTTTTTGTTTTGTTTCCTTATCTTAGGTTCTGAGGCTAAAGAGTGGTTATCCTTCAGACGGATGTACAAAAATAATTGTATGGAAATATGAAAAACCAAAGACCTAAAAAACACATACTTTCCCGCAACACTAGTGAATTTCTCAAGCTAATCTTGGAAACAATCTTGTGATTAATGTAAACGTAGGATAGTCTTTATGTTATACTAGCTTTTGCTAGCGGCTTCGCCCGCGTCGAGGTCGGAGATTATCCCACGGAATTTGGACTACTCTAGGGATAAAAGTATCTAAAGTATTAATGCAAATTATAAACTATCTGTGCGCCAAACTTGATCTAAATTCGTTCATCCGTTTTTGAGTGATTGAGTAACAAACATCCAAACTTACATTTTTATAATACTAGTAGGATAGTAAGACTAGTAGGATTTTAAAGACTTAACTATAATATAAGAGGTAACATTTGTTTGTATATAGAGAGTAATCTCCAGAACAGCTAGACCGATTTTGATGAAATTTGGTATAGGGAGGGATACTTTGAACCTTGGGGAAACATAAAGGCTTACCTCCTTTTTACCGACGTAAAGGCCAAAGCCACAGGATTTTTTTTACGATAGTTGAGATAGTCTTTATACCCATAATAAATATGCTTTTATGACCAACAAATATTCATAGGACTTATTTTAGCACCGCCTCACATCTAGATACAAAACGGGGCTATACAACTGGATTCTGAGCTTCCAGTACACATCAGTGTGGAAGAGGGCCAATTCATCCCGATATAACATCCTGTCCGGCCCGCAGGGATTGAAGGCTCAACTCCAGCTCAGCACAGAGAAATTGAAAAAAGAAAAGGCTAAGCTTTTCAATAATAAAAATGATTTTAATTTTTGTTTTGTAATATTTTCATTTTATACCTTTAGGCAATTGGTTAATAAGGTCCTTTAACCTCTAAGTCCCTGAGATACCACATTTGGTATGTAAACAATCGTTTTTTAATTGTGTCTGTAATTACGGTAATTGACCGGTTAACAATACTTGTATGAGGAACAATAGTTCATATCGACGGTTAAAAGGTAATAAGCGCCATTTTGGTCGAAAATGATTTATGATTTCCATCCTACTTAAAATTTTCTACTTTACGAATGCGCTTACTCCCATGGCTCTACGATGTCTTTCCATTTTCACGATAAGACAATAAACAAAAAAGTCATTACATTTTTCTACAATTTCAAACTTTAAACCGCTCTCCTGAACAATTTGGTTTTTGTCGCTTATAATTACGTTTTAACCGTCGTCGATATGATTGCATTCTAGGTCAAATTAAATTAGCTGGCAATAATTTACCCACGTGATGGGTATCGACGTCGAAAACGATTGAAACAAAAATGCAAAAAAATAATAATCATGCGATGAGCGAATATCAATTCCCGTAATCGGTCAGCGAACCGCGTCACTCAGCTGTTTTTGTAATTTTTCGTAGAACTTAGATATTTTTTTACGAATTACTATAAACCACAACGTTACTGTCGTTTTTTATTACTTTTCGATATTGACACCCAACACGAGGGTAGAGTATTCCCAGGTAATTTAATTTGACCCTGTAATGTGTAGGCAACAACATTTGTGCAAATTCACACTTTTATTACGAAGGTGTAAAGTTTGTATGTTTGGATGTAGGAGGTAATCTCTGGAAGTACTGAACCGATTTCGAAAATTCTTTTACTTGCAGAAAGCTACACTATTTTCAAGTGCCTTAGGGTAGGGTAATTTATGGTAAAGTTTTCAGATACGCGGGTGAAGTCGCGGCGAGAAGTTAGCATAACGTAAATTAACATCACACCTGCCTACCTCGAAAGCGTAGCATAGTCAGCCTATAATATTCCCACTGCTGGGACCCAGGACTATTCTCTGTGAGAGGGAGTGGATCGTAATTGTGGTCAATTACTGGTCCAGTGTGGGTCGATAGATGACTTCGAAGTTTTAGTTCTGGGGCATGCCACATGACACATGAACATAGTGTTTTAAAAATTGTATTAGACTCTAAGAAAGTGCTACGGACTTGTATATAAGTGCAATTGGACACTATTCTTAGTTTTAACATAATCTATTACGTAACATATTAAGTTAGAGTTAAATTGCTTATTAGCCTTTTTGGCTAGATCGTAGTTAATTACTAAGAATTTTGTTCTTACTAATAAAGTATTAAAAAAAATTTGCCAACCCCAACTAAGGAAGGGTTGGCTGCCAGTATAACCGGATGCACATGCATACCCGTATTTTATATGGCACGACTATCTATCGAACCTTCACAAACCAGTTAGTGGTTAACACGTTACCCCTTGGTAAGAATGGTTGTCAGACTTTCGGGCTTCTGATGGCCGGGTCCAATGGCGTAAAGAGTTTTCCAAGGCACGGAGGGGTTTCGGGATGTTATGGATGATCATCAACCCACGGACCGACCTCGACAATCGTTACTTGGTCGTTGGTTCGATCACCAAGTTATCCTTGAAGATGCGGCTGTAGTGTCTAAAACACGGAGTGTGGCTTTGGTTGGCCACTGGCTGAGCTGTTTCAACTACATGTCGCCAACATAGTTTTTTATTGCTATTATAGTCGAGTAGCAAAAACTTCGTGACGATTTTTTTAGATACAGAAAAAGTATGACTTTTTTTGCAATTTTGTGAGCGACCATCAAGAAAAGAAGACTATAAATGAAGCGGTGGGGGCTGAAAGAAAGAAAAATATTGAGGCAGTAAAATACAATGGATTTGCTTGATTCTGAGGATTTAGGTAACTTCCTAAGAATGGATACGGATTTCCGGAAACATTAGGAAAGATCCGATCTTTATCTAATAACTGAAAGTGACACACATGAAGCAACCAGTCACTTACGTCAATTGACAACGAGGGACTGACGTACCTACTTTCGGTTGGCACCGCCATCTACACGGGCGGGCGCCCATCCAACCTCCTCTATGGGCCCTATGTCGCTAGAGCAGCTTTTTAAACCAAGGTCGTTGGAAGGTCAAACGACATTTGATCGTAAACCACCATCTTTAAATCACCGAAACACGGCTTTTAATCACCAAAGTCACCTCTGTAGGGATGCGGTTGGACCCGATTGAGCCAGGAGCCTTCTGTATCCTATATATAGCATAAATAGGAAAACACAACGTTCGAAGTTTGCGAAAGTCAAGCAGACGATTCTAAAACCCATACTCAGGAAAATTAAAGCCAATAACGTGACGCAATTAAGCAAACACAATGTATGGAATATAGACGAGTATTTAACACACATAATTCTGCTTACCCTCAACAACATAACACGCTAACATTGTTTGCGCAGAGTTCACGCGGTTCCGTTTATGCTAATATGCCTCATATCTTTAGCTATCCGTTCTCAGTATCCCAAAACAGAATTTGCATACTTCCAAGATGTGTTTACAGTTATAATAAGTTTTTGATGTTCGTTTTTGTTTGGGAGGTTACTAAAAATACTCTCTTTTATATATATTGCGTAATTCAACCGTTAAATACATCTAGAAATGCCTCATCACCATCATTCTTCTCCCCTTGTTCCAATTTATTTGTTGTCGGCGCATCATGTCTTTTTCTTCCGTATTTCTTTATTAGTCGTCATCTCGGTAGCCACGATTTTCTAGCCATATCATCTCTCACAGAGTCCATCTATCATTTCTTTCATCTTCCCCTCCTCTTGTAGTCATCCACAATTATACTCAAAACTTTCTTCACGATATTTTCCTCAATCCTCTGCATCACATGCCAATAAGCCCATGACATGCCACTCGATTTCTGCACAAATGGAATTGCTTCAAATGTCATTGCAATATAAAATGCCGAGAAGTGTACATGGAAAGACGCTGTCGATACCGACAGAATTCTGTGAAAGATTTATATATGTATTCTGATGAATACTAGCTTTTTTTTTTGGATGGGAATTCATCAAATGACTTCCCCCACAAACCCCCCCCCCCCCCCCCTTCTCCCACTCTGGGCGGAGCGGGAGGGCGTGTCAGACTTATACTGACTAAAACCCATCCGTGTTCCTTCAGTTGCCCATGTGCCAGGGTCACGGTATCTCTTTCGAACAATCTCGCGACCCCGGCAGGATGAATACTAGCTTCTGCCCGCGACTTCGTCCGCGTCAAATATTTGCTCTCCTGACCCTTCCCGTCGCATCGCAGCCTGCCAGTTTTCGTCCATTTTTTTGTTGCTGCTCCGCTCCTCTTGATCGTAGCGTGATGTTATATAGCCTTCCTCAATAAATAGGCTACCCGACCCAAAAATAATTTTTCAATTCGAACCAGTATTTCCTGAGATTAGCGCGTTCCACCCCTCATTTTGGGAAGTGGGGAGGTTAGAAAAAGGTTAGAAGGAGGGTTAGAAAGAGACAAAAAGTAGCATATGTCACTCTTAAACCCATCAACTATCTCCACTTAAAAAATCACGTCAATTCGTCGCTCCGTTTTGCCGTGAAAGACGGACAAACAGTCACACACACTTTCCCATTTATAATATTAGTATGGATTATTAGTTGTTAATTATTACTGATCATTAGCATATTTAATTGGTTTATGTATGCTGTTTTATTGTTGTAGCAGGTTATATAAAATTCTGTGGGTATACATGTCTGTATTAAATTAAAGGGTCCTGTCCATATTACAGACGTTTCCGTCTCGTCACGTCCTTGCTCGTCAGGTGCTTCTAACTCTTTGTTTTATATTAAACTAGCTTGTAGCACATAGTGGTTTTTCTTATAAGAAGATAGATAAATACAAATTATTCGTTATTCGCGTTTTTATCTAGACTGGAAGCGACTATCGTCGCCAGCCTACGCCTATTGCGAAGTGCCTTATTAATGTGAGCTAAAAATAGTTAACTCTGCGCAAATAATACGCATATTACATGAATATAAACGGAGTCAAAAAGCCATAAATTCATTTTTGGAAAAATACGGCAATTATAAGTTTTTCTCTCTCTTTTATATTGATTTATAGGGGAAAAAGAACATATTTACTGTAGTATTATTATACAAATAAGCATTATTTCTACTTCTAATGACCTGAATTCAAAAATCTGACCTGACCTCAAAAAAATACAATTTCTTAACCAATCTTATTGTGAGAAAATTACTTCGAAATCTCTAGAGATTTCCAGTAATTTTCACAATATAATGTAGAAATAAGAACAAATGAAAAACTCGGCAAATAAATCTTGCGGAGTGTTGCGAGCGTTTCCTTAGGATGTCGATTTATCAACTTAGAATAGAAACAGTGAGCTAACGAGCTGTAACATACAAAAATTGAGATAAACGCTCTTACGGAGAGTTAAGTCGAATTAAATCTTAATTGGATGAAAAAGGCGACCATTTTTCTCGCTGCACTTTGTACCTACGTCATTCGGAGATACGTTGAAACAAAACTCATGTGGTACTGGGTTTACCCTACCGGGCTGCCCGTATGGTGCCGGACGTAAAGAATAGTACCAACCCATTTCTTCCCGTGGGTGTCGTTAGAGGCGACTAAGGGACTTACTAGCGAATGGGCAGCAGCGTTCTTTATGCATTTTACCACCGTACTGCGATTGCCAACCCGCCTGCCAAGTGTGGCGATTATGGCAACTCTCCCCCCCCCCTCTTTTTGGGGGAAGTCCATGTCCAGCAGTGGACGTCTTTCGGCTGAAATGATGAATGTGTCCACTGGAGTACTTTCTACACCAGTGCTATTCTGTAAAAAATGAGCTTGAAGTGATTGCGGCTGCACCCTAATTGCGTAACAACTTCAACCAAAAGACTTTAAAGGGAATTGCTAATCCAAAGCTTTAAATGTTTGAAAATACGTCTGTTCAGACTGGCCTGTTAGCTAGTAGTTAGTGACCCTGACTGCTACGACTAAGGTCGTGGGTTCGACTCCCACCCAGTATAAATCTTTGTGTGATGAGCACAATCATTTGTTCTGTGTCTGGGTGTAATTTATCTTTAATATGTATGTATTTAGAAATATATAAGTATGCTTATCAGTTGTCTGGTTGCCATAGTCTGCCTAGTTTGGGGTCAGATAGCGTTGTGTTGGTTGTCCTAAGATAAGATATTATTATTATTCAACAACGTATAGCATTGCCATTGAGAATTATGCAATTATCCCGCAGTTTTCCCTTTTACTTGTCTCAAGTGATAGTATTTTCCCAGAAGAATTTTGCCGCAAGTTTTATCCAACTATGTAAACCTAAGCTGATAATCTAATTAACTTAAATTGTGTTTCCAGGCAGAAAAATAAGCTTATATTTTAGAAAAATAATGCGACAAACACGACGAACCGCAAAGTCGTACCTAATTGGAGTTTCAAAACCGTATTCCCACAAAGATTTCATGTTTCGGCACGTCTTTGTTTTGGGGGAATGTACAGAAAAGCCCCCAGTACATGAGGTAAGAGAGAAAAATTAAATTAGCCAAGACGAGGGCTCCGTATCAGTATGTTCACAATAGGGGAATATTCGCCATTTTTCTTTTACTTACACATTCGTTTACTTGGGGTGCAAAACTTTTCGGTTCAAATTGCCAATTTTCGTTCATCAGGGGGACCGTAATTTTGGGAATCAGTAAGAATGGGAGCTAATCTTCTAATGAAAGATAAATCTTGCACTATTTGGGTACGTTCGTAGATTTTAGGGGGACAAAAGTATTCTCTGGTAAGTTTCCATTTATCTCATGAACTGATTTAGGAAGGTAGCTGACGAAGTACTCGTAGTTACACAATCTAAATCCAGCCTGCCCTGTAATTTTATATAGCAAGTAAAATAATATAAAGCTAAGACTTAAAATAATAATAGTACCACCTATATTAAAATAATTATAGTGCCGCCAGCAAGAAAAGTGCCCAAAAGGCTGGCAGCAGTGCCACGTTGTATGTCAATGTTGATTATTTGGTGAAAACAATAGGTCAGCCCTCTGGTCACGTAAAAAGTAGACCAATCACTTGGCGATATCTCAAAAAACCAAGTGGGCACTCGGACCCCATGGCCCTAGAGTGTCATCCCAAACTCGTCTGAACATTTTTTTTTCATAGGATATATTAACTTATATCAATTTATATTTTCATGCAATGTACGACGTGACATAAATCCTTTCGCGCCTCACCACGGCGTGTTTACCATAATAAAGGTAAAACATATATAATATGCCTACAGCTTATGTAAAGCATGGCTCAGTGTTCCGCTAACTTTCATGTTTAATACTTAACTATTGAAAAGTTTTGTAGCAGAAGATTATGGTTGAGTTCCCCTTCATCCCGCCCTAGTTAACTATTGATTTACTTTTATATCTGGTACAGGAAGACTTTGAAGAATAGAAAGGCTCAGTAATATCAGGTTAAGCAACGCTTGCCGCGGCTGGTCCGTGGATGAGTGACCCTAGTGATCTTTACATACCAATATCAAGGCCGTATTTCTATTTCTTCCCGTGAATGTTATAAGAGGCGACTAAGGGACTTACTAGAGAATCGGCAGCCGCGTTCTCTATGCATTTTACTGCGATCGCTAACTCGCGTGACGATTATTGCAAACCCTCATAAATTGGGGGCTGAAATTATGAATTGGTTTACTGGAGTACTTTCTGAAGGCCCTTAGTATCGTACACTAGCAGTGCTATTCTGTGAAAATCTCACCTAGATATAGCTTGGCAAAAAAGAGTCTGTCGTGGTAACCATTGGAACTAAAATATTATTTTGGTGGCAACACTGCTTTGTTTATCATCAACAAGTAGCTGATCTGTCAGTGTGTTATGTTCCCAGTTGTATTTTACATAATTCTAATTAACTATCAATTATTAATGCTTTTGTAAATATAAAAAATGAATAAAACAATAAGGAGTAGTGGTGTGAGCTGTGATATACCAAGTTTTCGTAAGAAATTTGGCGGAATCTGAAGCGGAACAAATTTTGTCTCCGATTGACAATGTTTTCGAAAGAACTGCCGACACGACAGGTATTTATCCAAGAAATGTATCTTTTAGTCAATGCCAGTCATTGTTTTTCCTTTCTAATACTAAGTTTTATCGGTATTATAAGTTTCAAGCCATTTTATTGTTTTATTCACTAATAGATTATTGAGGTTATGTTTTCTAGTTTGACAAATCGCGTGTACGTTGACTCTTAATGGTTGATACTTGAAATTGAAAAATGTACATGGAATTAATATGATCATCTTTATATTTTTTCAAGGTAAATCTCACAGTACAATTAGAGAAATTGATAATGAAGGTGAAAAAAATTAAGGATTTTTTCTACACCTGGAGGAACACCAAAACAGTTGGCGGAAGAAAGAATTAGACGATTTCGATCTGTGTGCAATTAGAAAAAAAGTTCAACACTATAAAGAAACAGGCAAGTATTTTTTTTAATGCTATAATAGCATACCACAGTAAAGAAAAGTATAATTTATATTTATTAGTTTTCAGGTGCCTATTCTACGTAATATATTACCTATAGTTTGAGGAGACGGATTGTAATGGGAGCCGTAAACGTCTAAGAAAGATTTTTACATTATTTAGATTTCATAAAAACTGACACAGCAGTGTTAATGGAAAAAATCTATCATAGCACCGAAAAGGAATCCACGAATGATGTTATGTCACGTTTTTCTTTTTAAATAAAACCTTAATTTTAGCGTGTTATTTCATTTTCAATGTCATGTGAATAGTGATAATGTTATGTACCCCACATAGACATACCTGACGCCTTCATTAGTCAACTGTTCAAGTTTATTCGATATTGCCCGTACCTTTCGAATGCAACATGTTATAGGTGCTCTCTGACTTCTGATTAGTTTCCTACAGTAAGCAGCTGTAAGTCGCCTTCTTGTCGACTATAAACTGTCAGCATTAAAAGGATTCGTTCAGTATCATTCATGTCAAATTTGATACAGGCATACCAACCATCGAATGGTTGTGAATACCACAGATGTTGGCCGCAAATGCGATTGCTGAACATTATGTCTTGTGTATCGGGTTCAATCGGCAATCCCTGAGTGTAATTTTATTAATTTTTAAACTAAATAAGTTTTCATTATGTTATTATGATGGCATTCTTAGATAAAAGGTTATTCCAGCGAAATAATGCGCAATCTACTAAATACAATGAAAGTTAAAGACTGTGTGCCTATCAAGTCTTGAAATCTTGACTGTTGATAATTTCCGGGATCTCGTGTTTGTGGATTAAAACAACAAGTATCTTATCACTTTTAGTCCTAGTATACAGGGTGGCCATACCTGCTAAGCAGGTGCCCTCATTTTTTCCAGACTCTTTTTTGGCAAGCTGTAACTTAGCTGAAGTGAGCAGAGAGTAAGCCGTCTGTGTCATTCCCAGTGATGCTAGGGAATGACCAAAAATTATGGCAAACCCTCCCCAAATTGTGGGTGGCCTATGTCCAGCAGTGGACGTTTTTTAGCTGAAATGATGATGATGATGATAACCAAGTCTGTGCTTCGGAAAATAAGTTAAGTTGTTGGTTCCGGCTGTTATTAGTAGAAAAGACAATCATTACGGGTCATCCAATAGTCTGATAACCTTACCAAGCGTTAACGTGTTACCCGATAACTGGGTTGTAGAGGTGAGATACGTCCATGTAACATACTGGTAGTTGGGAAAAGGTAAGGCAGATGAAGATGATGATAAAAAACAGACTTTGGGAGGAAATATGGACTTAATAGACTGATCACCGACTTGTTGCTTTGCAAGAGCAGTCTTTGCCCTGTGATTAATAATTTTATATTCTATCTGTGGAACGTACTTAGCATAATAATAAAGTACATTGTTCATTTCATTTCTTCAGCTCTGACGTCTGTTGAAGCTCCACCAGATTTACGACAGACAATAATATATACATATATATGTTCTAAATTCAAGTATTTTTTCGTTTCTTTGTTTTTCTAAACTATGCACGGTTTTTGATGCGGTTTTCATTATCATTTAGAAAATGTATTATATGAGGGTCAAATTAAATTAACTGGCCATACTGTACTCACGTGTTGGGTATCGATATTGAAATCTAATGGAATTAAAAAATAACAGAATTAAAAAACTATTTTTTTTTCATAAATCGATGACTGAAGTTCTATGCTTGTAATTTTTAAGAATTTAACAGTCTTTTTGTTGGGTACACTACTTAAATACGAAAAACTTTATTCCGACAGTCACAAATACGAATTTCAAAATACCGATTTTCATAATTCCGAATGATTCAAAATTCCGAATATAACAACTCCGACTTATCATTACTCCTATTTTTATAATTCCTAAATTTCAATATTCCTAACGTTTATAATTACTATTCTCAATATACCGAATTTTAATAAATCGAATAACAAAAAGTCCGACTAAATGATAATTCGAAACATCAAAAATACGAATTCCGATTATTAAAATACCGATTAATACAATTCCGAAATAAAAACGCCTTGTAAAACCGAATAGTATAATTGCTCATCAGAGAGAAGTATAATATTATGTTTATTATGAAAAAACATGCAAGCAAGCATACAGCATGCAAGCAGGCATGCGGCGTGCAAGCAGACATGCAGCATGCAAGCAAACATGCAACATGCAAGCAGGCATGCAGCATGCAAGCAGGCAAGCAGCAAGCAAGCAGGCATGCAGCAAGCAAGCAAGCATGCAGCAAGCATTGTTTCTGTCACGGCTCCGGCACTGCGGGGTTTGGGCGGCCCCACGCGTGCTTATCGTCGCAGATGGTCTTAACGCTCACCTACGCAGCTTCGGCTTGCTGGCCGGCTGTGCCGGCCAGCCTCAGCCGCGGCGGCGGGCCTTCAAACCACCTGCTCCTCATCTCGCGGGCCGCCCCACCCCTCCGCGCCTACGCGGGTTTAAATTACACTCTAGGGGTAGGACAGACAAGACTGCGTGAAGTCGGTTTTGCAGCGATTCGTTTCTGTCACTAAATTTTATTGACTATTAGTTTATTCGGACCATTGAAAATCGGAATGTCGTTTTTCGGACCGAGAACCCTTCGAGCATTTGATTCATCGAACGTATGAAAATCGGAAAACTAACAAATCGCATTTACGACTTTCGGTAAAATAAATTTCGTGATTTTTAATAATAGACATTATAATTCAAATATTTCGGAGTATTTGGGTGTTCCCCTTTTTGTTGCCTTAATGCAAGTGTCAGTGTCATTAAAAGTTTTGAACAAAGTTGGAATGTTAAGAAAATTATGTTATGTAATTAGTTTTCGATATCGAAACCCAACCTGGATAAAGTATCGTTAGCTAATTTAATTTGACCCTGTGTAATAGATACATTAGTATTAAACTAACGTATGATAATAAAATCTCGATGTTTTTCAAGTTGTGAAATCCGTACGAAGCAGGGGCAGTTCGCTAATCCATACTTAATATTATAAATGTGAAAGTGTGTATGTCTGTTTGTCCGTCTTTCACGGTAAAACGGAGCGACGAATTGACGTGATTTTTTAAGTGGAGATAGTTGAAGGGATGGAGAGTGATATAGGCTACTATTTGTCTCTTTCTAACCCCCACTTCCCTAAAATGGGGGGTGGAACGCGCGAATCTCAGGAACTACTTGTTCGAATTGAAAAATTATTTTTGAGTCGGGTAGCCTATTTATTGAGGAAGGCTATAGGCTATATAACATCACGCTACGATCAAAAGGAGCGGAGCAGCATCAAAAAAAAATACGAAATCTGGCAGGCTGCGATGCGACGGGGTCAGGGGATCAAATATTTGACGCGGACGCAGTCGCGGGCAGAAAAGCTAGTAATATTATTATAAATGCGAAAGTTTGTATGTATGGATGTGTGGATGTTTGTTACTCTTTCACGCAAAAACTACTGAACGGATTTGGATGAAATTTAGAACACAGTTTATAACCTGGATTAACACATAGGCTACTTCTTATCCCGGTAGTACGTTCCCGCGGGATATTTTCCGACCTCCACGCGGGCGAAGCCGCTGGCAAAAGCTAGTTTACTATATTTCAGAGTGCTCCGACATCTGGCGAATTCTCGTACAAGAAAATATAAAATGCAAGCACCAAGAAAAGTATGTTTAACTTACAGTGCCGTACTAAAAGCAGGTCACCACGAAGGTTTGCAGTACCAACACGAAATCAAACAAACATATTGCACATGCAGAAAAAAAAACATTTCGCAAACTGACCAAGAATTCAGCAAATTATTCTAGATAGCGTAGATATTTTTCGTCGATTAAAAAAATCTACTGTTTCATAGAAAAGTGCCAATAAATACACGGTGTATTTATTGGCTCTTTTTTATGAAACAGTAGATTTTTTTTTAATCGACCAAATTCGCTTCCCGCGTTTGTACATTTAGATCTTTTAAACTACGCAGCGGATTTTAATGTGATTTTCATCAATAGACAGATTGATTCAAGAGGAGGGTTTATATGTATAATACGTGGGCGAAATCTCTGGCAACAAATAGTTGTAATTATGCTGAAGTCATAGTTACAGTTTGCGCACTGGTTATTTATTTTCCGTTATACGTGGCGTTCATCAAATTCCTTATATATTGTACTAATACGTGCACATAGATTCACAACGGTAAAATTAGGAGGACTTTACTATGTAAAAAACAACACCTATGTAATAATTACCCATTTTTGCAAAAATTAAAATATTTGATTTGATAGATGGCAAAATCAACGGGCTCATAATATCATAAACGGTCTGATAGCTTTTCCAATTTTCCGTCCATTTTCACTTTATAAACTAACATACTAGCCACAGTATATTCATAATAAGAATCACCACACAATACAATTTCCAGTACACCAACTAAAAAAACAAAACACAGTCGACACTGCGAGTCCACATTTGCGTTGAAAAGCGAAAGAAGTCGGAAGGCGACGTCATTGAGATCGTATCGTACGTCGGAAGAGCCCACTGATTTATGTGGAGCCCTAATGATCTCCCGCGCAATTGATGAGCAATTGTGCTGGAAAGGAATGCCGAGTGATTTCAGAATTGCAACGTCATCAGCAATTGGGGAAGAAAATTGGTGTTATTATTTGGAAGATTGTTTTAAAAACGTTTAATGATTAATGCAGTTATTGAGACACGAACGTTTTGAGAAATTCGTGTTGTTTTTTCCTTTACACAGTTGAAGAGATTGTTGAGATTTGTCAGAGGCAATCAAAAATGGTAGATAGGTGAATAAAAGGGTTCAACAATTAACAGCATCGCTATAAAGGCTACTACACACAGTGCCGGCGGCAATGCCGCCGGGTTTACGCCGAGCGGCTATGCCACCGGGCAATAAAAGCTGCCCCGGTAGCTTTGAATGCCACCGGGTGCACGGCGGCTTGGCCGGCGGCCCTGCTGCCGGCACTGTGTGTAGGAGCCTTAAGATTGTAAAAGTAAATGTAGCTAGGAGAACTAATTTACTGATATTTGAATAAGTAAATCATAATTATAGCTAAAAGACTCACTGCTGGTCCAACTCCACAATTTGGAGGCGTTTGTCATAATCGCCATGCTTGGCAGGCCGGTTGGCGGACGCAGTATGGTGGTAAAATACGTAGAGAACGCTGCTGCCCATTTTTTTGTAACTCCCTTAGTTGTCTCGTACGACACCCACGGAAAGAAATGGTGCTTTACGTCCGGAACTTAGATTTGTACTAGGCATTTCGGAGTTTAGATTTGTGCTAGGTTGATGAAAATAGGCCCGCGCTTATTACACGGAATTCAATCATAACTGGTGAAATGTGGGTGTATACGCCTGCCTAACCCTTCTGCTTTTAAAGGTGTGATGTCAAGTTATGCTTATAACTCACCTCTTATCTTGAATGCTTTAAGATATTGAGTTGTTCACACATAGTTTGGCTTCAAGACATCCCTCTTCAAGTTAATTAGGTACGTAAGTAATTAAAGATTTACATTAATCCACTAGGTACCTCCCCAATTTAACCACAACTCCAAACAAATGAACACAGCCGGCACCGATACAAAATCCTCAATATACAGTCGAAAGTTAATACAGCCACATCGGTTAAGTAACCGCGCCGGGTATTACGGCCATAAATCACGGCCGAAGCAAATTGTTATCGAATGAGACAGCCGGCCGGCTCAGCAGTGGGGCCCCTACACTTCCCCAGGATACGAAAAGGTGATGAAGAGAAGGTTTACTGAGAACAGAAGAATTCACGCACTTACTACGGGAGCAAGGATCCTTCAATCAGGCGTAGTGGTCTTTGAATTGGCTTCACTAATACCTTAGTTTTTTTTTCAGTAAGTTTATGTTGATCATGTTACAATAACTTTCTTAGACTGTTATTTACTTAGCAAGTGATACGAGTAGTATACGAATTTGGGTGGAGTAGGTACCACAACCAAAAGAGAGAAATAAAGACGGGTTTTGGAAAAAAAAAATCAAACAACTTCCGAAAAAAACACTAACTGCAAACGTGAAAAATAACCCTCATTTCGGAAGTCTGTGTCTTTTTGTAGTTTGTTTTTTTTTAACACCGACTAGAACAAGAAACATTTTTCACAAAAAATGGAACCTGTAATTTCTCTATTGTACTATTTTTGAGAAGTGGCACTTCTGATTCTTCCCTAGTAGCCCTTGTCCCATGCTGTACCGAGTGTTTTAAATATGAACTCCAATTCCTGACTCTATTTCTATAATGGCGATTGGTGACTAAGACAAGTAAATAATGGCTGCGTCGAGAAGGGAATATGACAAGAGTTATTGAACCAATTTAGTATTTACCGTTATTGATGCTAGCAATATCGCAGATTTTCTCAGGAGAAATTAATGTGAATGTTGCCGAAGTAATCTTGTCTAATAGTATTGTGTACCCATGTTGGGTATACTTGGGTTTCTATTGTTACGGGCTAGGGTTCGAGTTAAATAAATTGACAACAATTTATGCCATCACGCACTAATATTTTATTCAAATAGTCACAAATACATACAGTATTCGGGTGAAATGCAGAAAACTTGTATTTTTTTAATTTGTTTGTGTCCTATGGTTTTAAAATGCATTGAGTTAATAGCATGTTTAAATAATGCGCAACAAATATTTATTTTGAAAACTATACCTTATAACCAACACCGTAAACATTTATTTATAACTTCGTAATATAGCAAAAAAATCCTAATAGGTTTTGAAAAATGGGTTAAAATAATTTCCATACATTTTATTAGTGTCCTTTTCATTTCGTTACACATTACATTAATCATAATTTTTTTTCTGATGAACTTATCTGTTTAATTTTTATTTTAACAGTTCATTCATATCAATAAATATTATATTATTTATGTGGTTCTCATAATACACCTTTTTTATAATATTTATATACTCCAAATGTATTGTCCCCAAAAATAAATATTTCGTTACTCAGGATTCGTTACGGGATATTTAAAGACGTACGTTAAGTTTATATAACGAATCCGTATTTTTTTTAAGTTGCCCGCATTACCTTCGAATGTTCTTTGACACATATCAAACTACAGCCATTTTATTACGGCAGAGAAAGTGTGTGTTTCGGTGAGTATTCAATTTGCTTGTATATTTTATCAGGGTGATTAACGGTGATAAATCAATATGTTTTATTCTTTAAAACTATGTTTTTTGTAAAGGAAACTACTCACATGTTTCCAAAGATATTGTAATTCGCTGTAATATTAGTTGCTTTTCAAAAGCTATGAGATATTAACATTTTTAGGTAAAAAATTCTCAAATGTTCTTATCAATTTCGTTATTATTTCATTACGTAACGAAACTGAGAAAAATGTAAGGGTGCATTTACATACAATTAATACTGAATCAATCTATTTCTAAAATTAAATGTATATATATATATATATATATATATATATATATATATATATATATATATATATATATATATATTGCAGAGATGGCGCCACTATCAAATGCAGAGAGGCAAAAAACGTACCGTTAGCATCTAAAAGAAAATCCAATATAATATGAAGAATTAAGAAAAAAACATCTCGAAAGAGTTAAAGCCCGAAAAAGCAAAATAAAAGATTTCAGTGATACAAGAAAGCAAGAAATGAGAAAAAATTGAGAGAGTATTCGGCTAGATATCATAAAAAAATATGATCGGTCAATCATCCACTACACCAGTTGATACAAATGACAGAGAAGAAGAAATGAGCCATCCTGATCCGTATATTAAAGGACCAAAATTAAAATCAAGAAATATGCAAAAAAAAAAGTAATACAAAAAGACCAAGCAGGACCTTCGAGGGGAAAAGAAAATAAGATTAAGCAAAGTAAAGGTCATAGGAAGAAAAAGCGAGTAATAGAGTATTCTACCTCAGATTCGGAAATGGATAGCAACTTATATTCAGAAAGTGGTGGTAGTCCATAGTATGAAAGTGAAAGTGATAAAAATTCTTCACTGTTTTATAATAGGGAGTTGGAACAGAACAAAAATAAGGTGACAGTATTGAGCGAGCCTACTTGGATGTAACCAGGAAAGGTTTCTTAAAGTTGACCAAAATTGATTTAAATTATGATTTAAATATTAACCAAAGAAATGAACTCGGTAGTGACGGTGAGAATATTTTTTAAAATAAGATTTGAGAGAGGGATTTCAAATAATTATTTTGTTTATGACTATTCAGTTATTAGAAAAGCTCTTTAACTTGTCAATTAAATGCCACCTTGTTATTTTTATAAGATTTATTTTTTGTAGTGTCCGACCGAAACAAGATTTTCAGCCGAAACCGAAACCGAAACCGAACCTTCGGTCTTAGTCCCAGTTTCGGCCGAAACCGAAACCGAAACCGAAACTTATTTGATTTTTTAAAGTATGTTAAATCTATTGTATTTTTACGCATATAAGACAGTTAACACGTGTAAAAAATTAAAATGCAAGAATTAAAGTATTATTTATTTACAAAAATAGTTCTTTATTTATGGAATGCTTCGCCTTCCACTAAAGCATATGGCACCATTTCTACAATTATTAGGTCAATTATTGCTTTGTCAATCCTTTTTGTAATTTCATGATCATCAGGCCATTGTACAATTTTAGATTTAGTGGTCAAGCCTGGGATCGTTGACTGAACAAAATTCGGCCGATCAGTGTTCAATAGTTCCAATGAGATGTTCGAGCCTGACCGCTTTAATTTGGCTATGTTTTTCAACTCATCTACCTTTGATTGTCGTTTTAAGACCAGTCTGTGTTCCGCGTCATGAAATTTTGATAAATGTTGTTTAACTCCGTGTAGCGTTTGTTTTTTCGGTTCGTGACTTCCCAATGATAATGCTTTATTGAGAATTTTACAAATAGCCTTAGATGTATCGATAATGTTTTTTTCAAAAACCGGCCAAGTGCGAGTCGGACTCGCGCACCGAGGGTTCCGTACAAACCTGTAGGTATTTTCGGTTTAAAAAAATATATATTTTTTAATTTTTATATTTCAGTTGATTGAATGTAAGGTAAATTGCGGTTTACGATTTATGACGTTTTAAAAAAAAACTACTCACTCGATCTCGTTCAAACCAATTTTCGTTGGTAGTTTACATGGTAATGTACATCATATATTTTTTTTAGTTTTGTCATTCTCTTATTTTAGAAGTTACGGGGGGGGGGGGACACACACATTTTACCACTTTGGAAGTGTCTCTCGCGCAAACTATTCAGTTTAGAAAAAAATGATAATAGAAACCGCATTACCATTTTTGAAGACCTATTCATAGATACCCCACACGTATGGGTTTGATGAAAAAAAACATTTTTGAGTTTCAGTTCTATGTATGGGGAACCCCAAAATTTATTGTTTTTTTTCTATTTTAGTGTGAAAATCTTAATGCGGTTCACAGAATACACCTACTTACCAAGTTTCAACAGCATAGCTCTTATAGTTTCGGAATAAAATGGCTGTGACATACGGACGGACAGACAGACAGACATGACGAATCTATAAGGGTTCCGTTTTTTGCCATTTGGCAACGGAACCCTAAAAATTGCCAAATAGGATTCTTTTCTTTTTGTGACATTTTTAACCTGAAAGAAATCAGTCTATGATAAATAAAAAATATCTCACAGATTAAAATACAATAAAAGCTAGTAAGGTAAACATACCTACGCCAGTCATTATTAACAGGAAAATTAATTCAAGTAAATAATGAAGTTTAACTAGAAAACTTTCACTTACTACTGTACTACGCGTCCGAATTGACTAAGCACATTTCGTACTAAAGGGGAAAAATGCGACATGACTAATAGTACTGAAGGTCATTCACGGTAATAGTTAAATCACCGGGGGTAGTTGAATATGTGATGTAAGGGGTGGTTTGAATACGGGTACAAAATGTAATCCAACAACAATTACAAACAAATATAGTAATGTTTGAATCAAACATCACAGGTATCTTCACATCTTTTAAGTGTTACATTAATTTCTACATAAATTCATTTTGTTTAAGTTCTCCACAGGGAATAACTCCACAGAACCAAGTAAAATATCTAATGAATTCTGTTCTATTATAAGTTACAACCTATTTATTTTCCACTGTAGGACAAGACTCTAATCAAATACTAATACTTTCCTAATAATGTTTGCGCGAAAAAACCACGTAACCTCAAATCATCTCGATCGCGCCGGCTAGCGAACTCAACTGGCAATCACATTCACTCGCTCGAAGGTAGTTGAATGATGCGCGACAATTCACGAACACCTAGTTTCGGCAGTGCCGAAGGTTCGGCCAATATTTGGCCGAAACCGAAACCGTGGCCGAAACTAGCTTTTTTGGCCGAAACTAGCCGAAACCGAAACTGAAACCGAACCTTCGGTCGGTCCTTAATTTTTTGTTAATAAGAAGTTTGTTTCGATTATTTTCATTTGTTTGTTTTATAATTAGACGTTTACTGTTGAAATTATTTCTTGTGATTAAAATAAAAACAATTTGATTAGACTGATATGAGTGTAATTTTATACTGCCAAGTACCAAACATTTTGTTGACAAAGTTCCTTTAAAATTAATATTGATAAACGAATTATTTTTAAATAGCTTTTGCCAGCGGCTTCGCCCGCGTGGAGGTCGGAAAATATCCCGCAGTAACCGGGATAACAAGTAGCCTATGTGTTAATCCAGGTTATAAACTATCTGTGTTCCATTTCATCCAAATCCTTTCAGTAAATTTTACGTGAAAGAGTAACAAACATCCACACATCCATACATACAAACTTTCGCATTTATAATATTAGTAGGATTAATTAGAGGGTAAATAAAAGTTTAGTACAATCACCACTACTTAGTGAAGTAGATACTAATAAATGACTTTAAATTTACAATTTTGGAACGTAGTTCCTTATCGCGCGTTGCGAAAGGAGGCTAGACGGAAAAAATTAAGACTAAAAGTTGTAACGACACTTTTTGCTATAGTTGTAAGCCGTGCGGCGTGCGTGTGTTTCTCTGTCTGTCTCTCTCTCTCATAGAAAGCAAGCCAGTTATTTTCGTTTCGTCTTTCTATTTCGCATTGAACACTGTGGTGTCGCGACGATTATTTTTGTTGAGTGTATACAGGTTTTTGTACATAGTAAATAATAAAAAATATTACAATTCCTTCACTAATTAATCGAAAGGAAGTTCGTTCCATCCGGCTGTCCCTTGACACCTCTCAAGTTTTTGTTTTATTTTGATTATAGTGAATAAATAACTCGGAAATTAAATATTGACAACTTATACGTCAAGATAAAAAAACAATGTGTTTTCGCCACATTTGATATAAAACATACCTCGTTCAAGTGACACATGAAGCCCTCAAACCTTCCTTATTGACTTTTTTTACTTTTGTTTTCTGGCTTGCCTTGACCATATTGTGTGATCTCACCTTTATAGTATCAGTTTCGTAATTAATTTTATCAGTTTCGTTATTTCTCAGTTGCGTTACTTTTTGAGAATTAGTGACATATTTTCTGCATTTCACCCAATCAGAAACTTTCTCCGTGTGATGCCGCACGAAAAGAATAGCACCATCCCGTTTCTACTCGTGGGTTTCGTAAGAGGCGGCGACAAAGCGACTTAAAAATGCAGCGACTTAGAAATGCAGAGAGAGCGCTCTCAGCTCTGTTTTCTCTGCATTTTATCACCTTACTGCGATCGTCAACCCGCTTGCCAAGCGTGGCGATTATAGCAAACGCCCCGAAATTTACTCAATACTCAATACTCAATACTTTTATTGCATTCCACATGTGTTCTTAGGCGGTAAACTTATAATTAGATCATATGGACCCTGTCGGGCACAGCAAAATAAGTGAGTTAGGAGAGAGGAAGCATTTGTTAATTATGTAGCCTTACTATGACAACTTCTATAATAATATAAAAATAATGATCAAAGATAAATAATGATTACGGTATTAAAATTCTGATAAACATAATATTAAATACAAGATACAAAATATGATTGAGATATGTAATAATAATAAAAATAATATAATGATGCTTATGATTTAAATATATGTAGTTTAAAGTCGAGTACCTAAGTTATGACTTTATAAGTTTATCACTCAGGTATTCGTTTATTGAGTAGTAGCTTTTCTTTATCAAAAATAGTCTGAGGTTTTTTAGGAATATGTTTATTTTCTCTTCTTTTTTTATTGCTGCAGGTAGTTTATTATATAATTTAATAGACATTACGTAGGGACTGTTAGAGTGCATTTTTAATCGAGAACTTGGTAAGTTAAGCCTAGATGGGTGTCTGAGTTGATAGCGTGTCTGTATGTCTTCGCGTTTTGAATACAGTTCTGGATGCTTCCGGACAAATTTACAAGTTTCTAAAATGTATATACAGGGAAGGGTTAAAATATTATATTTTTGAAAGAAAGGTTTACAACTATCTGTTTGCTCAATGTTTACCAGTATTCTTATTAACTTCTTTTGCAGTGTGAAAAGTGATTGTGCGTCTGTGCTGTTTCCCCAAAGGGTGACGCCATAGCTAAGCCATGCATAAGCATAGGCATAATACGTGGTGAGAGCTGTTTGTAAATTGGTGGTCTTTTTTATTTCACGAAGGGCGTAAGAGAATTTAGAAATTTTTGAGTGAGTTTTTTGTATGTGTGATTTCCAGTTTATATAGGCAGGCCTTAGGATTTAGGCAGGCCTATGTGCAGCAGTGGAAGTCTTTCGGCTGAAATAATGAATCAGAAACTTTAATCAGATTAACTTGATCATCTCTAACCTGTAGTTCACAGTTTCGAATTTCTAAAAAAATATCAGCCGCATATACATCTTGGAGAGTAGGTATTTTAGTTTAGTAAGGAATAATTGAGATTTTTTCACGATTACGGTGTTGTTGTCCTATGGAGAAAATTGTTCAGTTTGATGATCTGTAAAGATCACACCTTTCTAATACATTCTCTGTAGGACCATTTATTGTGTTAATTAATTACCATCGTAAATAAGAGAGAGTAATTATATAAAAGAAGAAGAAAAAAGATAAACAAGGTGATTTAAATGAGCTCGCGTACACAAAGCAAGGCTGAGCCGAAAAATAAACGGATCACATTGTGGGGAGTGATTTAACTTGTTGTTTGGAGTGGCTTTTTACAAAACAAGTGGGTTTTCAAGGTTTTTTGAGTAAAAAGATTAATCTGATTGCACTCAAAGTTTTGTGAGTCATATTTTATCAGCCTGTAAACGTTAGTTGATAATGACACTTGTAATAAACGATTATGTAAACCCCAAGGGATAGCCAGAGCTGCCAGGGTCGCGAGATTGTTCGAAAGAGGTACCGTGATCCTGGCACATGGGCAACTGAAGGAACACGGATGGGTTTTAGTCAGTAAAAGTCTGACATGCCCTCCCGCTCAGCCCAGAGCGAGAGAAGTCATTTGATGATTTCCCATCCAAAAAAAAAGGGATAGCCAGAGGCGAATTTACTGGCCTGACGTTTGACTGGTCTGTTAGTCTAGTGGTTAGTGACCCTGACTGCTAAGACTGAGATCGTGGGTTCGATTCCCACCCAGGACAAATCTTTGTGTGCTGAGCACAATCATTTGTTCTGTGTTTGGGTATAATTTATCTATGATATGTATGCATTTAGAAATATATATGTAAGTATGTTTATCAGTTGTCTGGTTGCCATAGTACAGGCTCTGCCTAGTTTGGGATCAGATAACGGTGTGTTGGTTGTCCTAAAATATTATTATTATTATTTATTGTACACCCACATTTCACCAGTTATGGTTAAGTCCCATGTAATAATACAAACAAGCCTATTGCTAACCGACTGAGCTTAAATGCAGGCGCCGATTTGCTACTGATAAATTCCTTATGTAAAAACCATATAACACTTTGCCCAACCTGCGATTCAAACTCAAGACTGGTTGTAAACGCTCAGTAGTAGCGCTTACAACCAGCACGACAGTGAGGCAGTAAATTCCATGATCATTTTGCTCGAATTTCAAACATACAATCACGCCTTTTTCCCATGGGGGTAGGCAGAAACCACGGAACGCCACCTGCTACGATCTCCACACACTCCTTTTGCCTCGTTTAGGTTCATACTATTGGTCATACACACACGCCGGTTACGAGTACTACGCACCTGACCTTTCTGAAGAACATCAACAAAAAGGTCACTATATGTCCTCCTAGGGCGTCCCCTCCCGGATCATGATCACTTTGCTCGAATTTCAATTCTACAATTTTCTCTCAGGACGTTAAGGCACATTCTTATATTAAACCTTGAAACGAAGTTTTAAAATGTATACACCTCTGAATATAAATTGCTGAGTTTACAAACTACCAAACCATCAGTTTTCTGGAAAAACCCACTTCTTCAGAAAGTACCCTTTATAACATCAAAGTCATATTTTTATGACAAATAATTTCCCACGGCGTGTCGTCGTAAAAGTCACAGTTTTTTTTATCTTCATTTATGTTCTATGAAAATATCATCTGCCTTTAACATATTTTCCTTAAAAGAAATGCTTTTGAATGCAGGTATTTTTTTATTTTATCATGACAAAGTTTGTGGGATGTTTGTAAAGAAATACGCTGTTTTTTATGTTGTCCCCTAGGCGATTTTGCTTTTGTTTTCTCTTAATGATACACCTTTCTTAGATGAAAATTATGAGTTTTATGAAAGAAAATACATGTTTATAGTAATTTTCTTTATCATTATCATTTGAGCGGAAAGACGCTCACTGCTGGGCATAAGCCTCCCCAAATGCTGCTACGTCACCCAGGGGAAGAAATGGGATGCTACTATGCCTTACGTGGGGCAACACGCGGAACATGGGTTAAATTATAGGTAATGTGCTTGAAATAACATAACATTACCACAGGTCTTGTTTCAACGAAGGGTTGAGCAGAGGTTTACCTATAATATACACCCACGTTTCGCTAGATATGTTCAAATTCCATGTAATATGGGGCGACCCTATTGTCATCATCCGGGCAAATCCAGACTCCGGGCTGCTATTGAGAAATTCCAGATAGAAAACCAAATATCACTTTGCCTGACCTGGAAATCAAGAACCGAGGACCTGATGCTCAGCAGTATCGAGGCAGTAGGCATACATAAATAAATATGTAACCAGTTAATGACATTTCCTAATAGCTATAGTGATTGGAGACTAAACTAACAAGCAATCACAAAGGTTGTCATGAGATTTGACAAGAGATTAAATTGAATAGGCTTTCAGAAACCGGGTGGGGTTTCATCAACCTTTGATAGCGGGCGCTCGGATATTGAACCCGATTCAAAACCCAACAAAGTTTGATTGATCCAGTACAATATAGTAACCCATTACTTAAACTTATGTGGAAAAGTATTAATATAAATAATACATGACAATCTCTTTACTCAAACTGACAATCACTCCTTGTTATACACTCATGAGATTTAAAAACAAATCCAGGTCTATCAGCTTCAAAAAAATAAAAAAACAAAGTATATAATAACAGTGTGTTATTGTATGCAAAATACCTATATACAAAAACTAAAACCCAACTACTGAAAATTCACACTCTAAAACTATGAAACTAGCAAATATTCTCATCTGAAATTGTTATGTATAAATTATTCAATACTTAGATACACATATGTACATACATATACTCATGCCTTTTTCCCATGCGGGTAGGCAGAAAATATAATACCAATACGGTCACTATATGTCCTCCTAGCGCATCTCCTCCTGGCGTTCCACTCAAATCTGCCTTGTAAATACCTTTTGTTAGCCGTCCTGCATCATCCACTAAACATGACCAAACCATGTGTTCAATTTTTGCCACTACAACTTCTTTTAAACCGTACCTTTGTCTTATCAAATTATTCATCAACTTCATTCACAGTCACACCAAACATGCTTCGCAAGGAACGCCTTTCCACAGCAATTATTCTACTTTCATGCTTTTATGCCACACCCAACATTTATTTCCATTCATAAGCGTTGGCGTCAGCACACCACTGTGATCATTATTTACCGGTAATTAAATAAACAACTCACCCGAAATATATTTTTACGTACTTAATACATAATATCTGGTTGACCGAGCTTTGCTCGGTATTTTTTTGGTAAATTGTGTTTAAAGTAATAAGTTTATGTTCAAGTTGACTATCGATAAAGTTGGTCATTGAAAACACGAATAAAACGACATTTTATAAAAATGAATCCTAGCTAGATCGATTTATCGCCCCCGAAACCCCCTGTAGGTATACTAAATTTCATGAAAATCGTTGGAGCCGTTTCCGAGATTCAGATTATATATATGTATACAAGAATTGCTCGTTTAAAGGTATAAGATATTCATAGTGATGTTCAAAGGATACCCGTGGTCGTATGCCACTTAGTCCAAAAGCTTAATGATCGCTCACTACTGTTAGAATATATTGTTTTGTTAGGGTAGGTGGCTGGCCTTTTTGCTTCGCCGTAGTCGGGTATAGAGGGAGTACCAACGTACGTGCGGAACCAAAAAAACGTGCATCCCACCCTCGCAGTTCTGTACCCTATATTTATTACTCCATCCTATTACCGTGATTATAATTTTCCCCCGTTCTAGTTATAAAATCCCGATTGAGGTCAGATTAAAGTAAATACAAGAAAATGAAGCAAATATTTACCTATAAAAACCCAAGTTTTTTCTACCAAGCTTTACACTAACCGGCGTTTGATAATGGAGTTACTTAGGATAAGGAAACAACGTAAATTCTGTGCTGAAAAAGTCTGTAATTCACAGGAAAATGGGAAGAAAATGCGAGGTTTTCTTTGTAAAGGTCAAGAAATAAGTTCAAATCAGTAACTAATGACCTTGTTTGATGCTTAATTGAGTGTGGAAGCTATTAATTTCACCGTGGGTATATTTTTGGTCCATTTTGGCACAACAACGGCATTCCGATGTGTCGGTGGGTAATTTGCGAGGTCGTTCGGAGGTCAGCGATAAATCTTCATTACGGTCACGGATACCCGTCATGTCCGTGCCTCGGAGAGATTCCGAGCATATCGTCAGATGCTGTGCTGGTGATTGATGTTTCCAATCAACTTGATTGTTAATGTAGGTATGTCTTACTGCTTTGTTAACATTTCCAATTAGTGTTATTAACTTCCGATTAGTTGATCTAATCAAAATTGCTTTGCAATACTGACCACGTTACATATACTGATTATTATTGATTTACGAAGCGCATATACCTACACCTAAACGCATCCAGATTTCTAGCTTAACTATGATTGTGTTTTGACTAACTAAATTCTATCTATTATAACCGTCAGCCGGAAGTATTGCCAAACTTAAGTAGTAGTGGACAGGGCACATTGCTCGTAGAACAGATGACCGATGGGATCGAAAGGTTCTGGAGTGGCGAAGAAGTACTTGAAGAAGTAGAGTGGAAATCCTTCTACTAGGTGGACCTACGACTTTGTGAAGGCCGCAGGGATTC
This sequence comes from Aporophyla lueneburgensis, assembly GCA_932294355.1. Classification (NCBI taxonomy): domain Eukaryota; kingdom Metazoa; phylum Arthropoda; class Insecta; order Lepidoptera; family Noctuidae; genus Aporophyla; species Aporophyla lueneburgensis. Next base: position 12,576,797 of record OW028744.1, read on the forward strand.
GCTGGATGCCAGAAGTACAGAACCGGTCGAAGTGGCGGAGCTTGGGGTCCCATGTCTAGCGGTGGACGTCTTTCTACGAAAATGATAATGATGATGAGCAAGATGTGGTGTATATTTTTTCAATCACTTTGAACAACTGAGCTAACAGCGAGGTAATAGAATCCAGTTGAAAATGCCTTCAGCCTAACAGAACGGGTTTAAAGTTACCTGCAAACACTTCAAGGCTTGTGAGCGTGAAATGGAGCGTAGTTCTCAGGTGTTCAATTAATGGATACAGTTCGGAGCAGCCCACTGCACTCACAATACAAAGCACTGACCTAGCTGTGGAGGTCACAGCTGGAGCGAGGTCGGGCGCCATCACTCGTATCGTAAGAAAACGTGAATTTTAATTAGTAGATATTTGCCAACCCGCCCTTGCTGCGCACGGTTTTTTTATAATTTGACGGAAAATTGCGGTTTTTTATGTTTATGTATAAAAAAGCCCCCCCATTTAAGTTTCTAAATGATGAAAACCGCATCAAGAACCGTTTCGTAGTTTAGGAGAATAACTCGGTTAATTTAATGTATTGTAAAGGTATACCAGTATTCTTTTAGGTGTTAGACAGGGGTGTATACCTATTGTATTTAGATATTGTAGTAGGTAGATAAAAAAGACTAAGGCGGGTAAGTAAATATGGGGTGAGACTTTTCCCGTGATATTAGAAATCCAAACTTCATTCGGGTTGCGACTGAAAAATATCCTTTACGAGAAACCTAGTAAGTCTTGGCCCGACCGGCCCGACAAATGACCTAACCCAGGAAGTTATGCTCAGCAATCGCGCTTTCGACCACTGATCCAAAGGGGCAGTCAACATTCAATTAATTCCTATAATTTGATCACTTATAATATTAACGTTTTTGTTTCTAAGCTACTTTTTATTGTTATTATGTTTTAAGAAACCATAATACTCGTAGTTTTACATTATGCAAATAAACACATAGAGCGATCCATAATACCTGACCTGGATACCTGGCGTATTTGTTAATCTAAGAACATAAATAAAGTGGAGTATCTGATGTTCCGTAATAAACGTCCATTTTTGAGGGATTCGCTTCAGTCATGCGATCCTGGTACAGGCTCAGACATATTTCATCGTTCCTTTGTCTGTTCGTGCCAGAAATTGTAAAGAAAAAAAAAATACAGAATATTAGTTTAATGGTAGACGATTTAAAGTTGAAAAGCTGAGGAATTGAATAGAATAGACTAATCTGTACACCAAACAAACCATACATAAAAATATGTAAAAAAATGACATAGGGTGAGCGGTTTTATAGCAAAAAGCGATCTTCTGTAGACAACTTTTGGATGGATTTAAAGAAAGAAGAAGGGAAAATATGAAATCAAATCAAAATATTTTTATTTCACATAAACGTACATGAATTTATGAAACGTCAGAAGCTAGGTGCGCGGTTCCAATTGGTTGACTCCTATGGAGAAGAGCCGGCAAGAAACTCCACGGTTACTCTTTTAAAAATAATTGGTTTTTACAATTGTTTCAAATTACAGTGTTAATAGGTATGAGAGCACAGTGCAGGCTCAAGGTGCAGGCCTCGGGTGGCGAGCAATGGGTAGCTCACCGCCCGGTAAGGACCAAGCTCGGGTCGACGGCGCGTAGTGTTCCACGCGCGCCTCAAAGAGATGTCAGCAGTGCTGAAGGGGTCTGCTAGGACCGATGCCTGCCGGGGTCGCGTGATTGTTCGAAAGAGATACCGTGACCCTGGCACATGGGCAACTGATGGAACACGGGAGGGTTTTAGTCAGTAAAAGTCTGACATGCCCTTCCGCTCCGCCCAGAGCGGAAAAAGTCATTTGATGATTTCCCATCAAAAAAAAAAAGGGTGCAGGCATGTCAACAAGTACTGAATAAAATAGAAAATTGTCTACAATCTACACGGCTAACTACTTCTGGTATTCTGTGGTGGATCAGAACAAAGCTGTCTGTGGTGTCGATTTATGAAACACTAGCTTTTGCCAGCGGCATTGCACGCGTGGAGGTCGAAAATTATCCCACGGGAACGGACTATCAGGATAAAAGTATCAGTGTTAATTAATCCAGGTTATAAACTATCTGTGTCCCTATTGTATCCAAAACCGTTCAGCCCTTTTATCGACAAACATCTAAACATCCAGACTTTCACCTTTGTAATAAGTATTAGTAGGATCTGCTTTGTGGTTCTATTCTTTTCAACCAATTGCTGTTAACATAGAATTCTGTTGTGATCCGTCATTTTCACTGTGCCATTAATGTCCCAGTCTTTGGCACGTGTATTTGTTTGAGCGATTTAACATGAGTCCAGAAAAAATAATGTTATTTAATAGAATCGATATCGTTGGCACGTGTGAACTCACGACGCGAATAAAAACGCGGTCAACACAAATAAAATCAGACATTGAAATTAACGGGCCATTAAAATAACGGATCAGTCGTGTGAAACGTGCTACAACAGTGTTTTTAGGGTTCCGTGGTCAAATGGCTAAAAACGGAAACCTTATAGATTCGTCATATCTGTCTGTCTGTCTGTCTGTCCGTCCGTATATCACAGCCACTTTTCTCTAAAACTATAAGAGCTATGCTGTTGAAACTTGGTAAGTAGATGTATTGTGTGAACCGCATTAAGATTTTCACACTAAAATAGAAAAAAAACAAGAAATTTTGGGGTTCCCCATACTTAGAACAGAAACTCAAAAAACATTTTTTCATCAAACCCATATGCATGGGGTATTTATGAATAGGTCTTCAAAAATGGTACTGAGGTTTCTAATATCATTTTTCTCTAAACTGAATAGTTTGCGCGAGAGACACTTCCAAAGTGGTAAATGTGTCCCCCCCCATAACTTCTAAAATAAGAGAATGATAAAACTAAAAAAAATATATGATGTACATAACCATGTAAACTTCCACCGAAAATTGGTTTGAACGAGATCCGGTAAGTAGTTTTATTTTAATACGTCATAAATCGTAAACCGCAATTTACCTTTTTTTTTTTTTGTGGGGCATCTCGTAGTTAATCCTGAAAAGATTGTGACTACTTAAACGGATTGTGGCCCGGCGAGTTCTAAAAAGTTACCTTTTTAGGCCTCCAGCCGGGGCTTATTATACTTAAAACTAAAGCGAAAGCTCTAAGGGTTACCCCGAGGGGGGTACGAACCTCGGCTTAGGCAATCGCTGATAGGGGGGCAGCAAGGGACTGGCTGGATCTTGGTTAGATTATTTTGGGGCTAATTTAAAGCTAACGGCGCAGCATCGCGGGCTGGCTCTTGCAAGGGTCGGGAGGGACTGTTAAGTCGGGGTCGCGACGACGGACCTCGGCGGCGAGGTCGGTACGGTTTGTGTCTGTGTGCTGGTCTAGCTGTACTGGTCTCTTTTCGACTCTCCTGGAGGAGAGTAGTGGGATCATCAGGATCGGTAAGAATGTGCCGCGAGCGGCGGACTTTGCTAATACGGGAGGGGGTGTAAGTAGCTGCCGCCACAACCAGAGGGTTGCGGTGGGCTACGGCCCTATCGAAGAAACGCTTCGAAGCGCGTTTTATGTATTGATGGATAGTCGGGAGTTTCATATCTAAATGAAGATTGATATTCCGAACAAACCAAGGCGAGCCTGTGGCTTGACGAAGAAAACGGTTCTGGAGAGTCTGCATCCTATGGATGAATCGGGGCTTGGCATGTGCCCAGACTGGGCTTGCGTATGTCATAATCGGCCTGATACAAGCGGTGTAAAGCCGCTTCTTACACAGAAGAGACAATTTACTCCGCTTGTTCAGTACGCAATGGAGCCTACCGAGAGCGAAAGCGGCCCGCGAGCGAGCCTGCTTTATGTGTTCAGAAAAGGTGAGGTGTTCGTCGAGGATGACACCTAGATATTTGGCTTGCTTCGCCCAAGGGATCTGCTTGCCGAACATTGAGATGGGTCGGGGAGGGGGGTGATTACGTCGCGGTCGGGTGTAAAAGACCGCCTGACTTTTATCGGGATTGACCTCGATTCGCCACTTCCTGAACCATTCGCCGAGCTCGTCGACTGCGGTTTGGAGGTAGCGAACCAGCGCTGTGTCACTAAATCCCGAGAAGAAGATGGCAGTGTCGTCTGCGAACAGAGCTAACCTTGCCTTCTTGCTTCTGGGGATATCGCTAGTGAACAGCGTGAAAATGAGGGGGGCTAGTACAGAGCCTTGAGGGACTCCTGCACGGATCGGGTGAGGGGAGGAAAGTGCCCCTTCGATGCGATAGCGAAAGGTACGGTTCGCAAGAAAGTCTCGTAAGATGAGCACGAGACGGTCTGGCACTCCGAGTTGGTACAGCTTATATAATAAGCCGTTGTGCCAGACTTTGTCGAACGCTTTCGCTATATCGAAGTATACAGCGCCCGTGAACATACCACGCTGAAAACCAGCATTGATATGTTCAACGATACGGTGTACCTGATGGACACACGAGTGTTGGGTTCGAAAACCAAACTGCTCGTTGGGAATGAGGCCCTTGGTTTCGGCATAATCCCTGAGTCGCTTATAAATAAGTCTCTCATAGATTTTGCCGAGAACTTTGAGCAAACTAATGGGGCGATAGCTCGTGGGCTCGGTTTTGGGCTTACCGGGCTTAGGGATGCCAATGACGATGGCTTCCTTCCACGCTTGGAGGAAAATGTTATTACTCAAGGCACCATTGAAGATGGTACACATGAGCATAATCAGGTGCGCGGGGAACAGCTTGATCACTCTGTTGGTGATGCCGTCTGATCCGGGGGCTTTACGAGATTTCAGACCCTTGATGATCTCGTGCACCTCGTCGGGTGTGACTGGGGGCAGGGGATCATCAGGGTCTTCAACGGGCGGGAGTGAGGCTTTGCGTTCGACTTCCGCGTTCACCTTATCGACAAACGCGTGGTCTACTGGCTGCGAACTGGGTGTGCATTGGGCTTCGAGGCTATCGGCTAGGCATTCAGCCCTGTCGACATCCTCGAATGCAATGGTCGCGTCGGGGCGGGTCAGGGGGGGCATAGTGGAAAACTCAGAGGATTTCAGTTTCCTCTGAAGTTCCCAGAAAGCGAGATGAGTCGGCTCTAGTTCGCCCACCATCTTGTCCCAGTTAGCGTCACGCAGCTCAGTCACACGTGTCCTTACAGCACGCTGTAAGTAACGCATGTGAGCTTTGTTAGCGTCACAGGGAAAGTTGCTGTAGGCACGAACGGCCGCGTTCTTCTCTGTCAGCAGATCACGTACATCGTCGGGGAGCTTCCATTTACGGTCACCCGTATCTGGAACCTCCCGTGAACTTTCGTTCACGATCGATTGTACGTGCTCCGTGAGAGAGTCGATCGCGGCCGTTGTGTCGGCGACAGAGTCGAACTGATCTGGGACGCAATTTACCTTTCATTCAATCAACTTAAATATAAAAATTAAAAAAAAAACCATTTAATTTCATAAACACAAACCTTATGCATAAACCGAGGATACCTACAGGTTTGTGCGGAACCCTCGTTCCACGGGTCCGACTCGCACTTGGCCGGTTTTTTTATGAAGCAACAATGAAAAGGCCTGGTAGCACATAAGACCGTCACACTTGTATTTTTATCTCACGAAGCGACACGTGCTTTACTTGTGATAACTAAGTGTACAAACACGCCGAGAATGTGTGCGTGAATACGAGTAGTGTCAGCAAATGACACACACGCGCCCGATCACACAAACACAAACATCCAACTTCGCCTTTGTCAGTTTCTGCGCTTACACACACATTCACAGCGTGTTTGTACACTTCATAAACACATGGAAAGCGCGCGTCGCTTCGAAAAATAAAAATAATCTCAGCTTCTGATATGTGTGATTATCAACAAAAAATACATTTAATAGACACGTCTAACATTTCGACATCTAACCTAAAACAGTTCTACAAAAATCGACTAAGCAAAATCAAATAAAAATTACATTCATTAAAAATCAAAAGGAAAGAAAACGTTGAAACTAGCACAGACTGTTTACGATGTGTACCAAGAAATTCAAGACAGTCTAATCGTGACGGGAACTCATTAAAACCTGTCAGTTCGCTGAAGTCTCAAAGACGGTAGTCATCGTCAAAGCTTCACAGACACACACTTAAAAGATATTCGAATTAGAACGTATCCTAGTTTAGCGGTAGTGCACTTGTGGAAGGTAAAACATATTATATGGGTAGCAAGAGGTTATAATCACATTAATTTCTGTGTACATCGAGATATGGAGTATCTTTACCTAACATACATTACTTCATAACATCACGCGGCGTGACCACGCCTGTATTACGCAAAAGTAGTGTAACAATATCATCATCTGCCTAGCCTTTCCCCAACTATGTTGGGGTCAGCTTTCAGTCTAACCGGATGCACCTGAGTACCAGTATTATACATGGAGCGACTGCCTATCTGACCTCCACAAACCAGTTACTGGGTAGTACGATACCCCTTGGTAAAACTGGTTGTCAGACTTTCGGGCTTCTGACGACCCGTAACGACTGTCAAAGATCTACGAAAGACAGCCGGGACCAACGGCTTAACGTGCTTTTCGAGGCACGGAAGGGTCTTGGTACGTAAAGATGATCACCCATCTATGGACCAACAGCGGCAACAAGGGCGGATCCAGCTTTGGTGCCAGGGGGGGGTCACATAGTCGTGGTCAAGTCACAAGAAGTTATAATTTATTTTTTATAATCATACATAAAAGTAAAAAGTAGTTATTTTATTAATGTATCTATAGTCTGGCAAAAACGGGTAGAAACGGCGAGTTTGGGAGTTCACCACTATTCTTTTCGATGCGTTCGTTCCCGAATAATGCGTTTGCCATCATACAAAATATTAATCTATACAATACAAATAAATAAAATCTGTTTGTAATATTAAGATACCCACTTTTTACAAGGTGTATTTGGATGTATACACAGTACATATACGAAAACAACATTTTTTACAATTTTTGTCTGTCTGTCTGTTTGTTCCGGCTCATCTCTGAAATGGCTGGACCGATTTTGACGGGACTTTCAATGGCAGATAGCTGATGTAAAAAGAATGATGTGAGGTTTATAGGCCGAACATTTATTTGTTTGCTGGATTGGAGGAACTACTATTTGGTTCACTTATTAAAACTCACTTTTAAAACTTGAAGACGTATTTATTTCTTAATCAGTCGCCCATGGCGTGGATTTCACAACTAACTTAAAATTTAACTTACCCTATATTTATACTATAAACACATAGGTGCAAGTTGCGTCGACTGCGCCGAGTTATCAAATTTCGGTTTACCCAATAACATAACTAATTAATATTTAGGTTTTTGCGATCAACTCCGAGTCCACCAATCAGAGGCAGGCAAGGGCGTCTCGAGGTTTGGACAGGTTTCGACACGTTTTGATCTGAGCAAACCTGACTCCGGAATAGATCGCGATTACAAAGTTTCTTAGTTCCTAAATTGAATACAATCAAACTATATTTAAACTAACTTATAGGTGCTTCATACATAATATACTTATTACTAGATAAGCGATCTTATTACATAAGCGTTCTATCGGCGTCCTGCACAATTGAATTGATTAAATATTGAAGGTATTTATAGTCTAGTCAACAAGTTCAAAAACGTGAAAAGTAGAGACAAAGGTCCTAAAAATATGAGCTATGGCTCATTCGATTCGGAATCACCTCTAGAAAAATGTTTTTGAAGGATTTTGGTGCAGGTAAAAAATTGCAATTGTTATTAACAAAATAAGATGAAAAGAAAATTATATTTCGTTTTTTGTTAATAACTCGAAAAATATTAAATTTTAAGCAATTTTAAAAAAAGCTCGTTAAAGAGGAAGAAATTTCCAATAAAAAAGTTTCAACTCCCGGAACTCTATCTCGATTATATATAATTTTAATTTGACGTTGAAAATTGGGCTCCGCGCGGCTGTTACGGCATGCGCGCCTCTCCCCCTTAGATTTTTAGCCCCCCCCCCCTCTCCCCCTTGGTGATACATGGTGATGTTTAAGACTACCCCCACCCCCCATCCATATCATGTGTATTTTTAGTACCTACAAAGAATCTTACTTTTTTTAAATATTTTACACTACTGGAAAAAAATAAGGGATCAAAAATAAAATTCGAAAATTTTGGCCAATTTTCAACAGGCCGTAACTTCGAGAGAAATGGTCGTAAAAGAAATTTAAAAAAAAGAAATTGTAGCTCCAGGTGTCTAGATTTTGGATTAGATTTTAAAATTTTATTGAGTCAGCGGATTTTGATTTATCTTACAAAAAAAACAGCAACAAAAATGTTTTTTTTAGTATTTTGTTTTGGTATACGGGCGTGGAAAAAATTTTTTTTTGCTTAACCACTATATGAATCAAATACTTCGTTGATTTAACTTTGATTTATTTTTTTAGGACCCTTGATACGTCCACTTTTCGCCGAGATATCTCTCTTCAAATGGAAAAGGATCCTTTTTTATTTGATTATTTATCGATATGTCATTAAAGGTGGGTTTCAAGAACTTCAATGAATTCCCTTTAACAACTAGCCATTGATTTTTCGAAAAAAAAAAAATTCTTCCTTTTGTCGCATGAATTTGATAATGCAACAAAAAAGGGCTTTTAGTGATGTTTTGGAAAATCAAGCGCTGTATCGAAAATATTAAGGAAACTAATAATGTTAAATGTGCCTTTTACAGTTCAATATGTCCACTAAACCGTACAAAGAGCCAAATTAATCCAGCCAGCCGTTTTTTTGTTTCACTCGATCGAATTTTTCAAAAAATTAAAAGATCACGTTTTCTGCTCTGAATAGCTTATAATCTTCAAAAAATGAGAAAAGAAAAATGTTTTGAGGAAAAAGAGACCAAAGCCCAATCATTTTAACGCGTATCCGCCGCTGTACTCCGTGATTCTACTGATCTCCCGTTAATTAAATAAAAAATAAAGTTAACACCCCTAATTGAATTTCGGAGATCGTTTTTCTATACTTTTCGTGAATCCTTAAAAATTTTTAATATGAAAACAGGCATAGATAAATATTAATTGAAAAAAAAAATTACAACATTTTTTAGATTTTTAAATTTTCAGTAGTTATAAAAAATCATAATTAACAAATAAATAAACTTTTATGAAAATTTATCGCAGGATCTTATAAAGTACATATATCAAAAGGGCTCCACGATGTTTAAAATTTATAGGCCAATTATTTATACCTTCCCATTGTTTATGCCAATGGAGATTGGGAAAATTTTTTTTTGTTAACAATTGAATAACTTTTTGAAAAATTGTGATTATCTTTTTTTGCTTCAGGGCTCGATTCTTTCAAGTGTTAAGAAGATACTAGAATTTTTTCAAATTTTTAAAATTACAATTTATGTTTTCAAAAAAAAATTATTGCTGGACTCTCTTTAGCGGCGGCGTGCGCATGCTGTAACAGCCACGTGGAGCCCAATTTTCATCGTCAAATTAAAATTATAAATAATGGAGATAGAGTTCCGGGATTTAGGATTTTTTATTGGAAATTTCCTCCTCTTTAACGAGCTTTTTTCAAAATAGCTTAAATGTTAATATTTTTCAAGTTATTAACAAAAAACTAAATATCATATTTTTTTCATCTTATTTTGTTAATAACCATTGCAATTTTTACATGCACCAAAATCCTTCAAAAACATTTTTCTATAGGTGATTCCGAATCGAATGAGCCATCGCTCATATTTTTAGGACCTTTATCTCTATTTTTCACGTTTTTGAACTTGTTGACTAGACTATTACATAAAATCTATATTGTGACAAAAAAAATATATATCCTTACTTAAAACCATTACCTATGTTTAACAATTTTAAATAGTGGTCCACGGTGGACCCAGCCCAGGGGGGGGTCATGACCCCCATGACCCACCCCCTGGATCCGCCCTTGAGCGGCAACCGTAGCTTAACCTGAACGATCGACCCGTGCGGCTGTTGTAACTTAGCCACAAGCCGTATATTGCCAAAAAATAAAATGGCGAGACAATAACTCGACTTGAATTATAGGTACCAAAATACAGGCATGTAGCCAGATGTGAGTGGAAACGCCGGGAGGGACGCCCTCCCGACGGCGGCGAGACACATCACCAAAAATGTTCTGGGAGAATATACAGGGTCAAATTAAATCAGCCGGCAATACTCTACCTACGTGTTGAGTACCTATCGATGTCGAAGTGTCGATAATTGATGGACTAAAACAATTTTTTTTTTCTTCGGTCCAACTTTGATCAAATATTTAAATAATACTGACATGTATGTTTATGGAAATTTATTAAAAAATATCTAGGTCAAATCTCTTTAATAGATTTTCAACTTTATCGCTGAAGCATTAGGTTCAAGGTTGATTGGGAGAATTTGACAGTTTCGGGTACCTTGATGTGCTGGCGTCTGTACCAATACACTATTTTAAATTAAATAGAGTTTTATTTTTGTTTCGAGAACAGTTCACGTGGAAAACTCACTTTAGATGTACACGTAGTTTCCATTTAGTTTTGGTATCATGTTATAAGAAACTTTTCTAAAATTGCTAGTAAAACAAGTTATTACTGAAACTGTATATGTTTGAAACTGTAATCATATACAAAAGTTTTTGGAGTACTCTATGAAAGTTTGCGTGTTGGTTACTAACTAAGCTAGACATATTTTTAGCTTCCATTTTCAGATAACGATAGAAATTAACCTGTTAAATGGGATTAGCTGAAGCTTCGATAGCTCTGTAATAAACATTCCCAGAGGAATGGTTAATTATTTAAGTAGATATAGATTTGTACTCATAGATTAGTCAGGGATCTGAGGTGCTTGCCAGGTTCACGAGATTTGTTCGAAAGAGTTATCGTGACCCTGGCATGTAGGCAACTGAAGGAACGCGGGTGGGTTTTAACCGTAAAAGTCGGACACGTCCTCACGACTTCATTTGATGATTGCCCACCCAAAAAAAGGGATCTGAGGGAATTATTTATTAAATAGGCTGTGTATTCGAATCACATCATAAATGTCTATAAACAGGCAAATTGACGCAGAGTGTCCATTTGATACACAATTACATATTTATTATGTATTTTCCTGTCTTAGTTTTCATCTACAACTATTTCATTAAGCAACATGAACCTTCAAAATGAAAAAAAAAAAAAAGTTTTTTCATTGTTCGATGGGCAAATGTCAATATCCGTTATCGATTAGCTGTTTTTGTAATTCTTCTTGGAGCATAGATGTTTTTTACGAATTAAAAAAAAAAAACGAAACAACTGTCGTTTGGTTGCCAAAATGTACGTTTTAGAGAAAGTTGAAATCGTGAAAAAAAAATTGTTTTATATTTTTTTATTTTTCATTAGTTTTCCATATCGATACCCAACACATGAGGATAAAGTATTACCAGTTCATTTAATTTAATACTGTATAGTTAAACAAATCTCGATATTCTGTCAAGTCGGTAAAATTACGCCAAGTAGAAGTGGTTCGCTTATTATGAAAAGGTAAGGATTTGTCTTTCTTCTGACAAAGCAATCAAGATTGAAACATGTACCAGATACTTGCACTGACATCCAATTTAATGGCTCTCACATAAGGTACATTTTACCGTAAGTACTCCGTATGCATACAAGATTCCCATTCATTATTAAGTAATCCATCAATGATATAGTAGATATTCGACAGCTTGCAGGAGCCATTAGGATTAAATGTATGCGACTGCGCATAATATGAATATGTGTATGTGTTGATAGACGGGTATTTAACCGAACTCGGGTGATATTAATCGCAATACACGTCAGCATTCACGATTAACAACTTATGTAGGTACCGTCATTGAATGAGATGAGTAATCAGGGCCGTTGGTTATAATTGAAGTTTAGTAAGAAACCAATGGATGTTTTCGAAAAACCAAAATGAAAATCTACAGTTAATTTATAAAACTTACTGAGTTTTAACTATATACGACGATCCTGGTTCCTTATCTGTTTTGGTAACTCTACATTTGAATGTAAATATGGAATATGTTAACGTTAAAGCTATTTTTAATTTAGATGATAATTATTCAAATTATAATATTAATGTCAATGTCATTAAATTCGATATTGTAAAATATCTTTACCTACATTTTTAGGTACAGTGAGTGTAGACACTCAGGAGTTGTTATTTGTCGGTGACAATAAAATATATAGATCATACATAAGAGCGCCAAAAAATAGGTCATAGAATCATAACAGGTTCGAGATAAAAAATTGGTTGCCTGTAAAGTCGGTATACGGGCGAAAGTTTTACGTGACAATGACTTTGAGTGGTAAAATAATTTTAATGTGAATATTCATTCGTATAGTAGGAAGAAGGATGAAATAATAGTAACAATTTAAAACATTTATTTATACAAAGAACTGTGCTCGAGTGGAAGGGACGCGTGCCTTTCACTTTTTATGTCTGTCTCTCTCGCTCTTAGGCGGGCTAACCATGCCCGAGTGGAAGGGACGCGTGCCTCTCACTCGCTCTCATTGTGAGCGCATAACGTGAGCGGAGCGTAACGCAGTTTCTTGAAGTGTCACCCGGCAAACCAATTTATAAGACGTTGTCACGTCAAAATGCCATTGATAGCCCAAAAAAAGTTGGTCGATAATAACAGAACACATAATGTTTATTACTACTAATAAACAGACCATTTGAATCCATTAACAGTTTCATACAAATATGAATTGACAACAGAATCGTTAGGACTATACACAAAACACTACGCCATTTAAGCTTTCTTTTCTAATCTTCCCAAAATCTGTTTCATTGTATCAGTTGACGAGGCTTACGCAATAATAAGGGTGACAACGGTTGATACAATGCGCCGGTGACGATGCGAGTTCGAGGGACGATATCACGCGATCACTAGCGCATTTCTGTTAATAGTCCCCAATCCTTATACGAGGTCCCCAACGTAAGAGCTAGCGGACAGGGGGACTAGTCATGATTAATGTATTTGTGATGTATTTTTTATATGTCGTTATGGATGTTATTGATTGTGAATGGGTTTTTTGAAGCGATACACGTGTGTGATATTGCCCTAGAAGGACGTATAGTGACCTTATTGGTGAATTTCTTCAGAAAGGTCAGGTCCAAGTACTACTAGCATCTGGCATGCGTGTACCTAAGACCATATGTATGAACGTAAACGAATCAAGAGAATATGTAAAATTGAAACCCCCCCCAAATTGGCGGAGGTCGATATCCAGCAGTGGATGGATGATGATGAGGATGTAAATCTAAAATCCATTTGTACTTTTAAAAATAAATAAAATGAAAGTGTCTGTTTGTACTGTAAAAATAACAGCTTTTTACTGAATGCATATGAAAGTATGTATGATACCTTTAACAAAAAAAAAAAAACACAAAGTTTTGTCTGTCTGTCTGTTCCGACTAATCATCGAAACGGGTAGACCGATTTTGCCGGTTCTTTTACTGACAGCTAGCTGATGTTTTAAGGGCACACCGAGTTTCGAGCGCTAATCGATTCTAGGTATTCTATGCGCTCTGTGTATGTGTGCGTGAGGCACACCGGCAGGAGAGCGAACGGCTAGGCACTGCGCCGATCGCGTGTCACGCGCGCCGAGCCGTGCGCCGATCGACTAGCGCGGTGCTACCAATATTTACAAAAAAAAAAACAAAAAAAAAACGATTTCAAATACTTTTATTTTAAAGGAAATATTCACGATATTTTACACAATTTTTTTATCGTTAGGTAGGTATCTCTGATCAATGAAAAAATAATATTAGGTATAATTTACTTAGTCGCATAATACGGAATTAGTTACCTTTTTATGATAATATTCTAAGTACAATAGAAACAAGTGATTTCAATAACGTAAAATAACATAACGGCTAAATAAATAGGGTAAAAATCCCAGTAGTCGACCTTTTATTTTCAATTTATTTATTCTTCAAAGTAGATTCAAGTAAAATACTTTTGTTAGTACATAGTAAGTTTTTGCAGGCAGATTCTATTGAATTTCTGATTATGAAGTTACATGGTAACTACTTTGTTCGTTATGGCAAGACGTCAAATAGCCATTCAAAAGATGCATTCCCTATGAAAACTAATGTGAGAGCGCCGACTTCTGGATAACATGTTTCAGGAAGAAAGGAGCCAGCAAAATTGTTATTTACGATACCGTCTGAGTTCAACTGTTGCTAATGAGACACAATAGAATTTTAATTGTTAGCCGCCTATCTTTGCTGTTATATTTGAAGTCGGTTATATTTTTTTTTAAATGTTTATTTGAACACGTACACGTGCTCAAATAAAATTAAAAAAAAATGTAACTATTTTATAATTTTTTCCGCTTCGCCTCTGGCATAACAGTCGCGGAAAGCATAGCTTTTTTTCGTTTTGCTGACTTTTTCTTGTCTATTGCGTCTAAAATATATTGTGGCTCACGAATTTCCATTTTTCTGTCCAGCCTTGAATCAATAATTTCTGGTAGAAGACAATCAAAGTAAAATGTTTTTAATTTTGTTTCCATACTGTTCTTCCAGAATGCGTTATCTCTTTTTATTGCTTCTATTTTCATATCTTTTTCTGTCCACAAAACAAATAAACATAATTCTTTCCTAGTAATGTGGAGCTGACCCTGCACCTGGTAGAACCAATCGTGTTGTTTATTTATTGTCAAGTTCCCATTCTTCTGTAGTTTCCAGAAACTAATTTTTTTTTGTGCTATGCCTTCCCTGACTGTTATGTCCTTAGCCGAATACGGACACTTAACTTCAATAATTTTATCACCTATTAATCCGTCTGGACTTGCCGCCAAAAACGGCAGTTCAGGGTCAACGAATAGGCCACATTTCTGTATACCGTTGAAGTTTGCTTCTTCGTCAAGTTTTAGTACTTCAGCCAATTGTTCTAATGCAATATGTTCATGTTCCTTGCCATAACGAACTGATTTTACGTGGCTTAAATCACCAGTCACATTTAGAAGAGTTTTCACTAGTGGTGCACATTTTATAAGGCCTCTTTTGCATACCTTTCCGAAGGCAGACGCAGTGAGACGTAATTTTCTCTCTTGGTGCCATTCTATCGAATCTGCTTGCAAAACAGTTCTCTTTTCAAGAGACTGACGATCCTCATCAGAAAGATGAATTTTCTTCATATGTTCTGATTTAGCAAAATCAAAGTCATCTTGTTCTAGATCTGGCTTTTGACAAGAGTGGCCATAATATTTATCATTGATATTGTTTGTACACTTTTTTGTTGCAAAAGATTTTGATAATCTTCGTCTTAAATCTGAGATTCTTTTTTTATTGCGTTTCATCTCTAAGTTTTTTACAATAGGGTTAGGACTTCGCATCAAAATCTTTCTGCAAATATAGGATTGTGATTCTTTAGCGTTAAATGACACAACTGAGCCAGCACAGCGAGCTGCATAAGACTGGCGACTTGAATAATTAATTCGTTTACCGCCCACAAATTTCGCAACAACGCTATTGAATACTTCTGCAATATTACTATTGACATCATGTATTAGGCTTTTAGCATTGTTTACCAATCTGGACATAATTTTCATGATAGCTGCAAAAATATTGCTAGACTTCAGTTCAGCAACAAAATTTTCTGTTGGTTCATTTTTATCAATATTTTGGCAAAAATAGGGTTTGCATAATTTGTGATCTCCGAAAACATGATTTGGTGCATTAATTAGATCTTGTTTTAGGTCAATTACTTTTTGGTTGAAATTTGATTCTTTGGAATTGATATACCTTTAACTGATCTACGTAAGCGCAGTATATTTTTTGCAAGAAGTTTGCGATATTTTATTGGATAGCAAGTGTTCTTGGTTAACTCTTCAAGTTTCGTGCAAAAGTTTCTCAACAGGTGATTTGTACATTCAATTTTTTCCACCAACAAGTTTCCATAAGGTTTTGCTTCTAATATGCTCTTATATGTGCTGGAGTCCCCATCAGCAATTAACTTCGAGTAAATCAAGCCCTGATTTGGTAAAGAATGTTTGAAGCCTTCGACTATTGCAACGGATTCCATTCCACCACTTGAGGAACCATTGTAATTTTTATAACACGTGTGATCGGGAGCTAACACATTTTTGTTCTCTGAACGTGCACAAATCATGCAATACTTGTTTTTTACTGCCATGTAAAGAACTTTTTTTGTTTTGTAACCAATAATTACCGCAGCACCCGAAAAAGCGTTATAATTCTTTTTATATGATCTTTTCGACCAACATCCATCAGCAACCACGGTAATTATGGGTACTCCATCTTCATTAACATTACCATCTCGAACTGCTAAATCGTATTCTTCTTTTGCTGCTTCTGCCATACATTTTTCTTTTGCCGTTTCCCAAAGTTCACAGACTTTTGCATGACACTTGGCATAATAATGATCCGACATAGAAGGGATTTCAAGTGAAGCAGACACTTGCTCTAAACCCGCGTATCCTGAACCTATAGCCATGAAACTACTTACCACGTTTTCGTTGAGGTCAAGTTCTTTTTTATCGTTGGATTTTTTAAAATTCTGTAAGCTCAATTTAGTGTTGCACATTTTGCAAACAAACTGGAATTTGGACACAAATCCTTTTCTTTTTTCTCTAACTAATTTCAAATGATTGAAGTTACAACCTAATGGAGAGTTATGGTGTGAAATTTCTTGCAACTGTTCTAATAAATACATAAAATCTACAACTCTATTTCCACTTATTCTGATCTCTTCCAATTTTTCTTCTGGTTCTATTGTATAATAATCTTCTTCTGAATCTGAATCAGCTGGCGAATGATGTGTAGAATGCTAAAAGTTAAAAAAAAATATAATGAAATTAAATGAAATAAACAAATATCCTATTTTTCCCAGTAGGTTCAGGATACGTTGATAAATTCATACCTTATTTTACTACTTACATTGGGATTGTCTTGCGTCCTAGTTACAGCAGCAAGCGTCTGTAATTTCTGCATTTCATCAAACGGAAAACTAAAATGAAAAAAAAAAGAAGATTTATATTAGCAATCAATATTTTTGCAAGGTTTCATAAAATAAAATAGAGAGCGCCCTGTGAGGAGAGAGCAGTGGTGGACCAGAGATAACGGCCGCGACTTACGAGTTGCAGGTCGTGGGTACCCAGACAGGCGCTTTACTTTGTGTAAATTATTTCATCACCACTGCTCTCAAAAACGGTGAAGGAAACATCGTGGGGAATCTGGCACGTCTTAGAATAAAAAAATTGTAGATACCACGCGGGCCCAGTGCGGGTTGGTGGATGTCACATCCACCAACCCGCACTGGGCCCGCGTGGTGGATAATAGCCCACTCCCTGTCACCGAGAGGAGGCCTGTGTCCCAACTCTGGGAACACTAAAGACCCTGTGAAAAGTAGGGTAGTGATAAAAAAAATACCCAGTATACCTAAATATTATGCATAATGTACACACGGCTACATATCAAGCTATATGTTCCAGTATAGGCTGACCTCTCACTGTATGGAAATCCTATACAATGCGAGATCAGCTTATACTGGCAAATATAGCTTGATATGTAGCAGTGTGTACCTACGCATATCGTATAGAAAAAAAAGAAGACACAAGCAACAATAATAATCAATATCGGACTTACTTCATGGCAATATTTTCTCTGTGTGAGTATGTCATATCACTGTTTATTTCTCCTTCCACTGGAAGACAAGAATTTTGTTCCGGTGTAATTGGCATCCTGTAATAAAACAGAACATTTGATTTAATTATAATTTCTATAATTATCAACAAAACTGTTTTTAAATGAAAGTAAGACTTATTTCATAAACATAATTATTTTCTGAACTTACAATTCCAGAGTTTGATAATTTTCGGAATCGGTGTCATCCATGAAATTTACCCTGGAAATTGAAAGTTATAATGTGGTACATCTTAATTTATTATAATGTTTTCTTAGACACATCCTATTATTTTTACGCTTACCTCTCCAGTTCATCAAATGACTCTTTGTTTTGTAGTGAGGTGCTAACAACTGGTACATTTACCCTGTAAACAGAAAAAGATACAGAATTTTCTAGTGTACCTATTTGTTAAAATATCGTAAATAGGTAGATAAGTGACAACTAGGTACTTTTAATAACTAGGTATAATAAGTAGGTAGGAAGATTATACTTACGAAGTCACAGTATTCTCTTTATCCTCAAAATTTTCTATCTGTAGTCTTTCTCTCTCGTCATCAGATAATCCAAATTTATTTTGCAGTGAAATGTCAACAACTGGTACATTTACACTATAAATAGAAAAAAAAATACAGAATAATTCAAATCATAGTAGATTTTATTTAGTGAATTTTAAACTGTACTTATAAAATATGTATCACGGATCGACAACATAATTTCCAAATTTTGAAATGAGTCTTCTGTATGAATTTGGTTGCATGAATTAGTGTCACCAGATACTAGAAAGTAGGTAGGTACTGTACTGAGTATACTTACGAAGCAACAGGAGTATTCTCTTTGTCTTCGACATTCTCAGCCTGTAGTTTTCTTGCTCTAAAAAGTAAATTAAATTGTTTTTAAAATACCCCATTAAAAACAAAAGCTACCTAGTAAGGCAATTAGTAAATAAGTAAGAAAGTATACGAATTTTACTTACTTCATTTCTTCATGCAAGCGTTTAGCATTGGTTTTTCGCCAACCCCTTCTCTGTCTTGATTTCTTCACTTTATTCCCCATTTCAAATACGCTACAATAAATTTTCACAAAATTTTCTTCGTTACGTTATTAAATCCGTGCGTAAGCGCGAACGACACAAGCTCCCCGTCTGATGGCCGACGCAGGACTAAAGCGGACAGGAGGGCGGCGCGGCGGCTCTGGATAAGATGGGCGAAACTCGCGCGAATTTAGGTATTTCCTTCTTATTGTTACACAAATCACACATTTAAAAAATGTAAAGTGTATACGTTATATAAAACATGTTGTTTTATTATTATTCAAAAACTGAAGACCTTCCGCGAAGTATTCACGCCGTACTAAGCGTTTGTTGTGTTTTTTAGAGATAACTTTGAAAATTTATTCTATCGAGCCAACTTTATCAAATCGTGTTTCCATCGTGTATAATGCCTAGTATATATGCCCAATAATACCAATTTATTTCCTTACATTTTAATTTAATTGTTTACTACTTCAAGCAACCGTTATAAAAACGCGTTTTTGTGTATAAACAGCTCGGTGCCCCGTTTGTATCAGTAGCATGTTGACATAGGAACATTTCCCACATACACGCGAACGAAGCCGCGGGCAGAAGCTAGTGTGTTATAATAATCTAACAATACACTTAAATGTGATTGAAGTCGTATTGGATTATTAATAACAACTGTTCTTAATATGCAGATATTTGTAATAGGCTTGCATATTAATAAGACGAAATCGTGGAGAAAAATAAATGAGTCGAGTGCCAAAAGTCGGGAATGTGTAGTCTGCCTAACCAAAGAGCTCTTCCTAAATCCCGGCACGAGGACATAATAAATAGTTATTTTCTTCATCGAATTCAATCATTTTAGCGAGAAACTTCAGATAAAATATTGCGCTTAATGTCTAAGCAGCAATAACATGAAAAAATATTCCGACGAGAAAAATAAGGTCGTCTCTAATAGATTTTGTAACAGTCTGGCAAACAAAGCAGCTTAAATGGTTCTTTATTTTCTTGTTAGACCTCATTCGTGGCGACGTTCCGTAGTTTTAAATATCTTTTTCATTAATCATATTAAGTTGTCTCTTCTTGGAATCATATTCGGAAGATGTTTTAAGCACGGGAATCATCTTAATTTTGTAGAACGCTTTCCGAGTCCAAGTAATTATAAAAACAATATCTAATATGAGCATTAACCAACCCCATTTTATTTCAAAACGAATTTATAGCATAAAACTACAACACAAAACTTTTTTGATCCCAACGTCACACTCAAACAATAAAAAACAAAACAAAAGAACGGCCAATAAAACTAAAAAAAAAAACAAAATCATTTTATGACGTAAGTAGTTCACTTGCACCGCTCGCCCCTCGGAGGGTCAGTGTAACAGCGGGGGTCCGACGACAACCCCAAATAGAAAGGGCTCTCACAGAAAACTTGGGTCCCTTTTATATGACCATCATAGAATTCCGCTCGGATGCGTCTCAACACCATACATTGCTTCGCTCACACTCACAGCTCCATATTTTGGTTCAGTTACTTTATTTTCTCTTGTTTCTCAAAATACAGCCCATTATACGGATGAAAGACCTTATTGAAGTTGTATGAGGTTTGTAAAAGCAAAATTTGTGTGTTTGCTGAGGAGTAATGCTCTTATTTTGTTACTATATTAGCCGTACTAAGATACGCTTTTGTGTATCTCCGTGTTTACGAGGAAGCGACGCTCTAAAAGTCTCTTAGAAATAGCCTTCCACAATGTGGTATTACTCGTGGCTTAGTATACGTAAAAGTAAATAGCAAAACATTTTGTTACAGTTCTGAGTTGAAGAACATTCGAAATTGTTAAGCTGCATGTTTGGCTGATCAAACAAAAGTTCTCTCCGAGGAATAAAATTGACATCTGATAGTTTGTCTGTGGAAAGAACGTCATAAATTCAAAATTAATTTGTGTTTAAAGTAGGTATAAAGGACTGGCCGAAATAATTGATTAATTCATTAAAATAAATACTGCCCAAATGTCCCAATGTCTGCCCAAATTTTCTCAAACATTAAATGGAAAATTTTGATTTAAACTTGAGAACATGGTTGGTGATTAGTTTTTTACTTGCCTTCATATTTTACTTTTACGTCGTTTTTGTACGCTCAAAAACTTTTTATGTTAATTTAATTTCTCAGTAAGTGAATTATTGTTAATTCTTAATGAGGAATAATAAAGTTCTTAAACCATAGAACATGATTTTCGGGTTCACTTTCACTGATAATAAATGGTTTTTATTGAGACCAAATTGAACGCCCAGATTCATGACTATGAATCGATTAATATTATACATGAATAATAATCAGCTTATAATGTTCCTAGTATTGGAAAAGAGACCTTCTCTCGGTGAGAAGGAGTGGGCAGTAATCCTCCACGCTGGCCCAGTTCAGGTCGGCAGATGGTTTCGGAAATTGGTTTAGACACGCCAGTTTCCTCGCGATGTTTTTCGTGACCGTTTTGAGAGCAGTTGTGATGAAATAATTTATACAAATCAAAGTGCCTTATTGGAACTCGCAGAGTGTGTTACTGGGCCTTCGAATTACTCTAGCTAAATAATTGTTACTTAACAATTATTTATCAAAGTTTTCAACAACACCATATGTTAGATATCTCTGATATAACACCTTTGCGGCGACCGTGAGAACGAACGGGTGTGACTGGCAGGATAAATGCAATTGTTCCTTAACACCTGTGCACTTAAATACATTTATATCATACGTATGATAGAGCAAAAGAAGGTATAAGTAGATACGTATACTTTTTGAAAGTTCACTCTTTACAGGTTAATATTTTTTTAATCGTTATAAGATAATGTGATAATACTTTGCGGTGTATTTTCACACACAATCCGGCAAATTAAAGTGAACGTCTGGACCCCGAGACTAAGTCAAATGTTTGAATGTAGAATAGAAGAAAGAAGAGACAATAAAATATTGCATTACGGAAGTAAACGACCTAGTATGTAACTAAGGTATAGTATTATATCTAGATTCAAGCCACTCAATACGATTGCTTACATATAGCAATCTAAATACGACTTTATTTCTTCGAGCGAAAATGTGATCTACGATTTTCCACACTCCTGATTGCTTTAACAACTTTTAATGTAATATACTTTCCATAAATGTTATGTACGTAACACGGGGGAGGTAGATCAGAATATTCAAAGAACTTACAAGTTCCTAACAAGGTTACATAGAACTTTGACATACAAGTCAAGTAAGATCAAGTTTCTGAGTACCTGTCAACTAAACGAAATAAACAAATTATATGTCGATCTAACAGACTTACTAGAGAATGGGCTACTACCCAATGCGTTCTCTATGTATTCTACCATCATACTGCGGTCGCCAACCCGCCTGCTAAGCGTGGCGATAATGGCAACCCCACCCCCCTCAAATTAGCGGAGGCATCATTTCAGCCGACTGACGTCCATCAATGGACGTCAGTCGGCTGAAATGATGATGATGATATGTAAATCAACAAAAACATTGTTTAATTTCATTCATAATATTATCCTAGAAGAAGTATTTGTTTATGTATGAAATAATTCATTCCGTCGGTACATTTGCCATTGCATTTTTTCTTCAGTAGCATTCTATCACGTTGGTCGTGTGTCGGGCAGTGATGTATAGACCTGGTGGTTCACACCGCGGTCCGACTCGGTGTGGGCGGCGCAGGGAGTGCGGCGCGCGTGGAGGGGGACGCGCTGACGTCACGCGCGCCTGCGCAACACGCGGCTCCTTGATGCACAGAGTAGTGAACCAACACAGATGCTCGCAGAGTTGTTAAATTATTCGACGGTCGGAGAACGTGAAATATTTTATCGCATTCGCGGTTATGATTATGACCTAAAAATAGAACAATACACTGGGATTGTATTTTTTAAATATTGTTATGTTTTTGGGAATGGATACAGCAGAAAGTTATATCTATTGTTCATGAGAAAAATATTCGTTCGAATCTTTTGATTACTTTTTTTTAGTGGATGGAACATATAAGTAATATTATATCCAAAATAGAATAAAAAGTTACTATCAGCAAGTCCTCTTCCATAATTACGACTTCATACTTAACATTTTTTTTTTGTGTAATTCAAGACATTGGCCAGGCAATACACCAAACAAAATTAATATTTCGTCTATGCAAAGCGAAATCGAATTCAAGACCGGCATCAAACTACCACACTAACCTACCATACTGCCGTACGGCAAAGGAAAATTTATCTCTACACCGTAAGTACCCTGTGTACGGCAATCCGTGTCCGCGATACAGGCGGGCGACCAGTCGACTCGCTCGCGCGCGCTGCTACGACGCGTGCTACGCGCTACGATTCGTAGCACTCGCAACTACGCCGCTACGCCAACCCGAAAATTATTTGCCAGTGATTCGTGAGGATATTTAATTAAAAAGGAATTATTTAGTGCAAGCCAGTGGTGTGCTACGTCTGTTACTGAAATAGCAGTGCTGAATTATTCCGCGGTCGACTATAAGGTGGGTGAATATTGAATAAGGAGAAATGAATAGGTATTGAGAGTTCGGATGCGAGTGGTTTGCTCCAAGTAATGTCAAGGACACGGATATTGATCAAGTACCAGATGCTAAGAACACTTTGTTTACTCTCAGTGTTTGTTTTACCGACGTATTTACCAACGAACACATTCGTCACACATTTGTCGTTTCGGTGTTTTCTTATTCCGTTTCCCAAGTGAGACGTGTTTGTATTGAAGAACAAAAAGAGTTCGCAGCTTAAACATGAAGCAGTCTATGAAAAGGCCGTTAGAAGTAATACGCAACAAAGGGATGGGGTCCGGAGTGGGGTCGAGAATAATTTATAAGGATAGGTGCCACCTTGCGTTACATGTTTCATGAATTAGAAATGTTAGGAATGCTTATAAAAATGTTTGACATTTTATTTCTTTTATAAAAAAAAGTTGTTGAATAGACGGTAAGTAATCTATAGGACATTAGTTCTGACCTTTAAGTAATTGATTATAGACGGTCGTTGGCATTTGTCAAGGATATGACGATGACGGATATGTTTGTATATTAATACAGTTAATTGAACTCGGTTCTGGATATAATAAGTTTCAATAAACCTTTATTACGCTGACGTACCTACGTTTCTAAAGGCACAATTCAAACACCTCAGTTTTGCGGTTGAACAAAGTTTTTGAGGTCCGTAAGGTCGTATTTTACAACCAATCAGTTAATATCGGTGTCTTTGTTACACTTCCTTTATGTTAATTGTTTAATTTTAGACTCTATGGGTCAACGCGATAAATCGAATGTTCTTTATTGTGCTCATAAACGTACAAAGCCGTTCGAAATTGAAATAAATTAAGATACAATAAGCTTTCGTATCACTGTAACTGATAATATTATCGTTCTCATACACATTGTAGGTTTGTAGTTCATTCTATTCATAGGTTTTTATAGTACATACATAAACTCACACCTTTTTCCTATGGAGGTAGGCAGAAACTACGAAACGCCACCTGCTACGATCCTTACAAACTCCTGCTGCCTCGTTTAGGTTTATACATATGGTCTTAAACATACGCCGGTTGCGGGTACAACGCGTGCTGGTTTTTATATACATATCTATTTATAATCTTGTTATAAAATCAACAGCCTAGACTTTTTCGTACTATAATGTGGTCAGTTACCAGTCTAACCGGATGCAGGCGGAATTCCAATATTTTATGTCTACAAAATACAACCCATATTTCACTAGTACATTTTATACTCATTGATTAATTTATAAAAAAAAGTTCTAACAACATAATGATCAGTTCATAATTTTCTAAATTGTTTTCAGAATTTCGTTTCAAGCATCAAGTTTTTCCAATTCGCCAGAGCTCGTGATTTTCGTAATAAAGATAATAGATAAATCTCGAAGAAATTCATCATTTTCTCGTCTCGTTAAATTGAAATTCTTGTTGTGCTCCGGGGCTCTGGTACGATCAATCAATGGCTAATGACCGGCTGGGTTCATTGGTATATTTGAAAATGAAAAGAAAAAAAACATGGAAATACTGTTCTTCTTAGCGTGTGGATGGTAATCTATATGGATTCGACTCCAGAATTTGGCTTCATGTTTGGCGCTATCTCTTACGTCTATCAGTACCTGTAACGTGGGGCTGACAGGACCTGCAAGCCATGATATTAAGTTTCCCATTGTTTGTGGGACAGCACCACATATACACTTAAAGACGGAGTCCTGAATCTCCACCTGAACTGGTTTTCTCTGTTTCGGCTAACATATGTCTGGAGTCTGTTTAGAGACTCTAAGGTTACCCAAGGCACTCATGTATAGGAAGGAGATCTTCAGCATTATGGTATATTATTATTATTATGCATTTGAAACAAAAAAGTTGATGGATAGCTCTGATTATAAATAAATGTCCTTTGCATTTATAATCAGAGCTCAAATCATTAAATTTGGATCACGGTCTTTCTCTGTCTCTAATCAATACGAACCAAGATACATTTCAAATGAAAATTAAACTTGTTTATGAAAAGAAAATGAATGAATGATTGGATAGATAAAAACAAAGATAAATCTTGCTTAACACAATGTTATCTAACTTCGATACAACGCTTCAGTTAGCTCACCTTCTGTAGATAAAGATTCAATCTCACGTCCCCTAGTTCTACAGTTAAACTCAATAGGTAGAATAGTGTGTATAGTGCTGTACGTTAAAGGAAATGTAGCGGCGAGGTTGCCCCGGCCATGCATCAGCGGTCGATCTGCATGATGTCACATTTGCATACCGCTTCAAGACACCTTTATATACTCTACGTCTCCACTTGGGTAGACAGTTTGCTGATGAAGAAAATTGCGGAAGTAGCTACATAATACCTATTGTAACAAGTTTTATTTTCAGTGTCAAGATTAGAATAGATTATTTTTGCTTCTAGTAGTTTTCAAAAAAGCTGGTCAACATAAAAAAGTGTATCTTTAACATTTAACCTTCCGCTAGCTTGAATGTTAAGAAAAAAATCTAACATGGAATTGGGTATGATATTGGATTTTTTTTGTAATGAAAACGATAGGGAAAGTTGAATAGTAACGATCAGGTAATAAAAAGAAAAAACACTATAAATAATGTGTCAACAACCTTATTACGTAATACCAACCCCTCCGACATTATTCAACACAAAATATGAGTAGCAACATTAAAATACTTTACTAGATCATAAATAACTGGACACCAACATTAAGAATATTCCGAATTCTGATGGAAATGCCGCAAAGTTCTACCCATGTGGGTGTTGAGCAATATTTCATTCAGTGAATTATTGTTACGACTATACACCTCGCCTCCAGTTTATTCCTGAATTTTATAATACCACGAACCTTAAGAAAAATTGTGGGTATCAATTTCTGAATTGAGCTACGTTTAAGTAAGATTTTTCGCTACAAAGTGAATTGGTAAATCTGTGAGCTTTTGCTTCTCTTACGTGGGTTTTTCGGAGATAAATAACATGCTTTGTTCTCGTTGCTTATTCAATGTTTGATCTTTTTTATATGGCTTCCCTGACAAGTATAGATTAGCTAATATTTTACGAAAGACATAGAGGCTTGCTTTGTTAACTGCTACGATAACGTTATCTTTACATAGAATAAAAAAAAGTCGCTTTTCGCTTAGATCTTTTAAACTAAACGGATTTTAATGTGCTTTTCATAATTACACAGAGTGATTCAAGAGGAAGGTTTATATGTAGGTATAATACGCGGGCGAAGCTGCTGGAAAAGCTAGTAATTATATAAAACCGTAGCTAGCTAGACGAAAACCTGGCCCGGCATTTCTAAGAACCTTTAAAAATCTGGATTACCGCCGACTTGACCCAATGCTTACATTTCAGGCCAAATTATGTAGGCTACACGAGCTCTAACAAATTCTTGTACGATAAAGTATTCAGTTACGAACTACACCATCATTATTTAATACATATTACGGTTATATAAGCTCTTTGTAGCAGCACGTACATGCATTAACAGTATTTAATAACTTTTATTTCTTCCTCGGAAAGAGCCTGAACTGACGTACTCCAAAGGCTACACGAGAAAAGCCTGAGGTAAAAAAGATAAAAACACAGCTTTTCCATTGAAGGAAGATGCAAGAATTTTATGCGGACCTTTTTCTTACCATGACGATTGCATATGTATCACGTAAACGGTTTTGTATAATGAGGGACTTTAAGGAATAATGTAATGTGAATTGGGAATTAAATTTAACATTAAAATATGTTAATTAAACCTTCTCTTTGTACGCTAAATTATAATACCTTTAAAGCTGCAGCTTACCTCATTTTAATTTGGAAACAAAACGAAGTGAAGATTTTTGAATTTGGAGTTTTGAGAATGATCCACTCGAAAGTCTAAATTCAAAAATGTTCCCTTAATTTACAGCCAGCATTACTCATTCAATTATGACGTCTACTGTCAAAACTACGTTGTAGGAGTCGCATGAAGTATACAGATGTCAGCACGTGAATGCAACTCGTTAGGCTGAGTGCACATTACGGAGCTGCCCTAGTACTAGCACGCCCTAGTGGCCCCGAGAGCAAGGCGTCATTGTCTATGTATTCGAGCAACAGGCTTGTTGTTTCTTTAACGATTTTATAACTTTATTATGTATCTACACGTACTAAATGTCAAGTAGGTAAGTCTTTTTGTCGGGGCACAACTTGGCTTGGTTCAAAAAACTATTGTGTAGACAGATTTATTGGTCTGCAAAGTTAAGAGCAGTCCATAGATAGACCCGTGGGTAGGTGTTTAGCTTTTTACATGGGTAAAGTAGAGAGAGCTGACGATATTTGTTACATTATTTATTAACTGAAAATTTCGGGAATCAAGGAAGTGACACAACATTACTATTTAAAAATGTATTCATTGCTTTTCGAAGTATTCTCCGCGAAATTTGACACATTTTTCCATACGATGGAACCAATCACTGAAGCAACCATTCCATTCGGAAGTTGGGGTCTCCAAAATGGCCGTTTTGTAGGCGTCCACAGCTTCTTCAGGTGATGAAAATCTCTGACCACGCAATTTATTCTTTATTTTAGAGAAAGTATAGAAATCATTAGGGCTTAGGTCTGGGCTGTAGGGCGGATGGTCTAATAATTCTATGTTTTCTTGATCTAAAAACTCTTTTGTTCAGTGCGCGGTGTGCGAACTCGCATTGTCGTGATGGAGGATGATGCGGCAGTTGCGGTTCTCTTTACGGAGTTCAGAAGCGAACTGTGGCAAACAAATGCTAGCATACCATTCTGCATTAACCGTTCTTTGTCCCTCAAGAGGAATAGTTGCAACATGGCCGGTTTTGGAGACAAACGTGGCCACCATTTTTTTGCAACACTCCGTGAACGAACAAGTTTTGTTGGCTTTAACTCATTTTCGAACACCCAAACTCGTGACTGGTTTTTTGTTTCGGGTTAGTACGCGTATATCCAGGATTCGTCACCTGATACGATGTTGTATACAGCATTTGAGGACCCTGCGTGGAATCTTTCGAGAGTTCTGACGCACCAAGTAACGCGAGCCACTTTTTCCTCTTCACAGAGCGAATGCGGTATCCATCGGGAAAACAATTTTTTTACACCTAATTGTTCATGCAAGATTATTTGTATTTAATTCATGCCAATGTCTAAAGTTGCCTGAATTTCGCAGTATGTCACATGTTGATCTTCCTCAATCAGCTTACGCACAGCATCAACGTTTTCTTGGGTGACTGCAGTTTTTGGACGACCTTAACGGGGATTTTCACTGAGCTTGACACGTCCACGTTGTAATTCAGCAAACCAGCGATAAATTGTGGTTTTGGATGGGGCTTCATCACCAAATGCAGAAATCATCCGGTCAATACAATTTTGTGTTAAACCACTTCGAAAGGCATAATAAATCATCACTCTTGAATTTTCTCGAGTCAATTCCATTTTCTATTCGACTAAACAAGTTTGACAAAACTTGTGACAAGACCGAGAATCTTTTCTTAAATAATTAAATGGTATTCGATTTTTAAAACCAAGGAGTTTTTAATTAAAAGGTTTTAATATGACAGGAGCAGTGGAAATATTCCATTCCCGATACTTTTAGTGCAGCCTATGTACCACGTTTTCGAGATTAAACTAAGTATCCATGGATCAGGTTCAGAGGAATTTGTCACGAAAGGGTAGTAACGCCACGTTCGTGAACGGGCGCCATCAGTAGGGACTGGTCATCTGTTAGCGGCTTATTTTAATTTCTGAATTGTTATTTTATTTATTTTTAATTGCGGACGCTTTTAGTGTCATTTAACGTATTTTTTTTTATCGGTCTCACAATGATAATTTCAAAATAAATGATGTAATCAACTTTTCGTAACATTTGATTGAAAAGTGTGTCCATGGAGTTTCTTGCCCATTCTTCTCCATAGGTACCTACGCTTCGGAATGGACAACTAGCTTCATTTTTAGGGTTCCGTTGCCAAATGGCAAAAAACGGAACCCTTATAGATTCGTCATGTCTGTCTGTCTGTCTGTCTGTCTGTCTGTCTGTCTGTCTGTCTGTCTGTCTGTCTGTCCGTCCGTATGTCACAGCCATTTTATTCCGAAACTATAAGAGCTATGCTGTTGAAACTTGGTAAGTAGGTGTATTCTGAAAACCGCATTAAGATTTTCACACTAAAATAGAAAAAAACAGTAAATTTTGGGGTTCCCCATACATAGAACTGAAACTGAAAAATGTTTTTTTTCATCAAACCCATACGTGTGGGGTATCTA
Source organism: Aporophyla lueneburgensis (assembly GCA_932294355.1). Lineage (NCBI taxonomy): Eukaryota > Metazoa > Arthropoda > Insecta > Lepidoptera > Noctuidae > Aporophyla > Aporophyla lueneburgensis. The sequence goes on from OW028744.1 coordinate 12,606,282, forward strand.
TGAATAGGTCTTCAAAAATGGTAATGAGGTTTCTATTATCATTTTTTTCTAAACTGAATAGTTTGCGCGAGAGACACTTCCAAAGTGGTAAAATGTGTGTCCCCCCCCCCGTAACTTCTAAAATAAGAGAATGACAAAACTAAAAAAAATATATGATGTACATTACCATGTAAACTACCACCGAAAATTGGTTTGAACGAGATCGAGTGAGTAGTTTTTTTTTAAAACGTCATAAATCGTAAACCGCAATTTACCTTACATTCAATCAACCGAAATATAAAAATTAAAAAAAAAATATTTTTAAACCGAAAATACCTACAGGTTTGTACGGAACCCTCGGTGCGCGAGTCCGACTCGCACTTGGCCGGTTTTTTTACTCACTGACACTTGACAATTCAAAAGTGTCTGTAATTGGTTGTTTTGAAATAAATTCTTTGAGTTTGTAAAATAGTAATATACAGTCGAACTAAGTAAGCCTGCTTAAATAGTTGGTACAAAAACACCAGCGCTAGATGACAGTAATATGCTTTTAAAATGTTTAAAGTACATTTTACAGCTGTTGCCGAGAGAACAAGTCGTTAGGCAGAGTGCACATTACAGTGTCGCCCGAATGCAGTATCCGCCCTACTAGCCCCGAGACTCGGGTTACATTGTTTCGTTTGTTCATAGATATCTTTGATACAACTTTTGTATAAACTGAAAAAATAATTAGACCGAAAACTCATTTAAAGAAAAACCTTTTAACAAAATAGGTCGAAAGAAGTTTACATAAGGTTTGTAGGCAACTATACACTTTATTTAAATTATTTACATATATTTATCTATATAATCAAAAACTTAAAACTAATATTTACAAACAAACACAATTACAAATAACAATACAATTAATATATATTTATTTACATTTAAACACCATCATATATACACCCTTATCAGTTGGTCGATAAATTTTCTATCGATAGTCGATGGTCATCGAACTATCGACCGAGCCCTCATCACTAATGACCGATACCTGCATAACTATCAATAGTTATATACGGCCGGCTACGGCTGCGCGGGCGCATGCCCTTTCCACCGCGCAAGGTCGAACCAGTCAGGACCTTACCTCGACGCGGAGCGCACGCTTGTCGCCTCAATCTTATAAACACGCGGTATTGCAATTTAGCTTTGTTTTTCATTGTTATTAATCTGAACTATACTTCATCTATCTATCATTCTTCTACTTTCATCCTTCCGCTAATCTATACTGTGCTACTGCTTGTGCTTGTGAACTCTTCTCTATTGTGCCTTCTGAACTTAGTGTTAACGGTGTACGACTGTGGACAATAAAATCCTCTACAACGTGAGTTACGTATTTATTTCTACCACACACCACACCTATATACCTATACTGGTGACCCCGTGAAGAACGATGGAACGAGACATATTCAAAGACGCACAAGGCACGGCAGCGTTGCCGCCACCTGGCACCACTAGTGATGTCCCGATGTCGATAGACCAAAGCAACGTCTTTAAAGTCGGCGTACGGGTGCCTCCGTTTTGGGCTGAAGAGCCGGAGATTTGGTTTGCCCAGGTCGAAGGCCAATTCAGTATAGCCGGAATAACCAGCGACGTAACTAAATTTAATTACGTCATCGGACACCTGGACAACCAGTATTCCAGAGAGATAAAGGACATAATAATTAGCCCACCTACCAGTAACAAATACGAAAAACTGAAGACCGAGCTTATCAAGCGACTCACCTCGTCTAACGAGAAGAAAATCAAACAGTTGTTGATGCATGAGGAGCTTGGTGACCGAAAGCCGTCTCAATTTCTTCGTCACCTGAAAAGCCTGGCAGGCTCAAACGTTCCTGACGATTTCTTAAGGACGATATGGGTTAGTCGCCTACCGCATGGCATCCAGACTGTGCTCGCAGGTCAACCAGGGGCAACTTCTCTCGAGGATCTAGCTGACTTAGCCGATAGAGTGAACGACCTGGCTACAACAACTCCGAAGGTCGCAGCAGTGAGTGACGCTGTCCCTAGTTCAGGTCTGGACGAACTAACTAGGGAGATAGCTGAGCTTCGTCGACAGTTCCAGCAAATGTCTACTCGGAACAGCCGTTCACACTCCCGTTCCACCAGAAACACTCGCAGCAGTTCGAGGCAGCGCTCTCAATCGAACTACAAGAAGTACCCCAGTTGTTGGTACCACAACAAGTTCGGAGAAAAGGCCAACAAGTGTATCCGGCCCTGCAACTTCAAGGCGGAAAACTCCAAGGGCGGTCGATAATGGCGACTGACGATTGCCCTTTACCCGCTTCTGGTCGCCTGTTTGTTACTGACCGATCTTCGAAGACGCAGTTCCTGGTCGACACAGGGAGCGACCTCTGCGTGTTCCCACGGTCAGCACTACATGATCGTCGTGCTCGTACGGACTACAGTTTGTGTGCGGCTAATGGTTCTAGCATAGCTACATATGGTTGTATAAATTTAGATTTAGATTTTGGTTTACGCAGAACATTTCAATGGCGTTTCATTGTAGCCGACGTAACGAAGCCTATAATAGGCGTAGATTTTTTAAACTTTTATAATCTCATTGTTGACTGTCGTAACAAGCGCCTAATTGATAATTTAACTTCCGTTTCAACTATTGCTGCTGTAGCTAATTGTAATAGCATTTCTTCTGTTAAGGTCGTGACTGGTGACACTCGGTATCATAAAATTCTCAGCGAGTTTCCAGAAATTACTCGACCAGCTGGTAAGCCACACTGCACACCACACAAAACAGTACATCACATACGCACGACACCAGGCCCACCAGTTTGCTCTTCACCTCGTCGTTTAGCACCGGACAAGCTTAAAGTTGCCCAAAAAGAGTTCCAGTCTATGCTGTCCCTTGGCACAGCTAGACCTTCTGAGAGCCCGTGGGCTTCATCACTTCATCTAGCGCCAAAGAAAAACAATGGCTGGCGTCCTTGCGGCGATTACCGTAAGTTGAATGCCCGTACTGTGCCTGACAGGTACCCGATTAAACACATCCACGACTTTACCCATAGTATAGCCGGATGTAAAGTCTTCAGCACGCTCGATTTAGAAAAAGCATATAATCAGATACCTGTCAGCCCCGAGGACATTCCTAAGACCGCCATCACGACCCCATTTGGGTTATTTGAATTTCCTTTTATGACGTTCGGTCTTAGGAATGCGGGCCAAACTTTTCAGCGGTTCGTGGATGAGATGACGAGGGGATTAGACTTCGTATATTGCTATCTGGACGACTTTCTCGTGTTTTCTAGAAGTCTTGAGGAGCACGAGGATCACCTTCGTCAGGTCTTCAACAGGCTGAAGGAATATGGCATGTTGCTGAACACCTCGAAGTGCGTTTTCGGTATGGAGGAGGTAACTTTTCTAGGATACCGGATTACCGAGAGCGGTACTAAGCCACTTGATGCCAAAGTTCAGGCGATCAAGGATTTTCCCCCACCAACTAACGTTCGCCAGCTCAGAGGCTTCCTCGGCATGCTTAATTTTTACAGGAGATTTCTTCCTCACGCAGCCGAAATCCAAGCCCCACTTCACGCCTTACTAACAGGCTCCGTCAAAGGCTCACAGCCAATTTCCTTGACAGGCGACACACTAGCTGCCTTTGAAGCTTGTAAAGAAAGCCTGACCCAAGCTGCTCTTCTAGCTCATCCGGACTGCACCGCTAAGCTTGCTGTTGTTACAGACGCTTCTGACAGGGCTATCGGAGCAGTCCTGCAGCAATTCAAAGATGACGCGTGGCAGCCCTTAGCTTTTTTCTCAAGGAAATTGAGCACTTCACAGGTGAAATACTCACCATATGATAGGGAGCTTCTAGCAATTTACGAGGCCATTAAATATTTTAGGCACATGCTAGAAGCTCGCTATTTCATAGTCTACACTGACCATAAGCCTATAAGTTTTGCCTTCAATGAAAGGAAGAACAACTGTTCGCCTAGGCAATACAGGCACTTGGATTTTATATCCCAATTCACGACAGATATCCGCCACATTTCTGGAAAGGATAATGTGGTTGCAGATACCTTGTCGCGAATTGAAGAGCTAGCAGACCCAGTAGACCTCGAAAAATTAGCTCAAGCTCAGGCTTCTGACTCAGAACTCTGTAAGCTTTTGAGCGAAGGTTCTTCTCTGCAGCTTAAAAAATTCAATGTCCCTGGAAGCCAAATTCCCCTGTACTGCGACGTCAGTACTACAGCTTCCAGGCCATACGTACCTAAAGCACTTCGAAGGCAAATCTTTAATAGCTTGCATTCTTTAAGCCACCCTGGTGCCAATGCGTCGGCCAAGCTCATAGCCGAGCGGTTTGTGTGGCCAGGTGTGCGAAAAGACTGTAGGGACTGGGCGCGTGCTTGTATATCATGTCAGAGGACGAAAGTCAACCGTCACGTGACTTCCCCTCTCGGCACTTACAACTTACCGCGCGCTCGATTTAAGCAGATCCATATTGATCTGGTAGGTCCTCTCCCACTTTCACAGGGTTATCGGTACTGCTTAACGGCCGTGGATAGATTTACACGGTGGCCAGAGGCAGTACCGATACAAGATATTACGGCGGAAACTGTGGCCAAGGCTTTGCTGTCCATTTGGATTTCTCGGTTCGGTTGCCCGACAGATATTGTAACCGACCGTGGTCGCCAGTTCGAATCGGCTTTGTTTCAATGTCTGTCGAGGATAGCCGGATTCGAACACAAACGGACAACAGCCTACCATCCGGCATGCAACGGTTTGGTTGAACGGTTTCACCGTCAGCTGAAAGCCGCGATCGTCTGCCATGCAAACGACAGGTGGACGGAATCTTTGCCATGGGTCTTATTAGGCGTAAGAACTGCCTTTAAGGAAGACCTCCAAGCCTCTTCTGCGGAACTGCTGTACGGGGAGCCACTAAGGTTACCCGGAGAATTTTTTGAGCCAACGGTCAACGGTACAGTAGACACGTCCGAATTTACTGCAAGGCTCAGGAATTTCGCCGAGAAACTGCGACCGGTACCAGCTGCCCGCCACTGCAATCCCAAGGTGTTCGTGTACAAGGAGCTAGAAACTTGCGATCACGTTTTCCTCCGTGAAGACGCATTGCGAGGTGCTCTCCAGCCTGCTTATTCTGGGCCATATAAAGTCATCACACGAGGGGACAAGGTATTTAAGATACTTGTTAAAAACAGAGAAGCGACAGTATCCATTGACCGACTGAAGCCTGCCTTCATCCTATCTGACCAGGTGGAGGAACCCTCACCAGTAATGCCGTCAAGTTACACAACACGTTCTGGGAGGCGTGTTAAATTTACTGACTTCTATCGCCCTTGACGGTCTCTGGAGGGGGGTGGTGTAGGCAACTATACACTTTATTTAAATTATTTACATATATTTATCTATATAATCAAAAACTTAAAACTAATATTTACAAACAAACACAATTACAAATAACAATACAATTAATATATATTTATTTACATTTAAACACCATCATATATACACCCTTATCAGTTGGTCGATAAATTTTCTATCGATAGTCGATGGTCATCGAACTATCGACCGAGCCCTCATCACTAATGACCGATACCTGCATAACTATCAATAGTTATATACGGCCGGCTACGGCTGCGCGGGCGCATGCCCTTTCCACCGCGCAAGGTCGAACCAGTCAGGACCTTACCTCGACGCGGAGCGCACGCTTGTCGCCTCAATCTTATAAACACGCGGTATTGCAATTTAGCTTTGTTTTTCATTGTTATTAATCTGAACTATACTTCATCTATCTATCATTCTTCTACTTTCATCCTTCCGCTAATCTATACTGTGCTACTGCTTGTGCTTGTGAACTCTTCTCTATTGTGCCTTCTGAACTTAGTGTTAACGGTGTACGACTGTGGACAATAAAATCCTCTACAACGTGAGTTACGTATTTATTTCTACCACACACCACACCTATATACCTATAGGTTTAATATACACTCGGGTGAACGATTTCATGTAAAGTGCCAATTTCACCAATGACTCTAAACGCGGTCAGCACATCTAAACTGGGTTCAAGAGCTGTCAGTGTCAATATTCCACAGCAATGATGTCACTTACAGCTCTTGAACGTGGTTTAGGCGTGCTAAACGTGTTCAGTTTTATTGGTGAAATCCGCACTACCACTTGAATTAGATCACCATAATAAATTGGTATTAAAATTATTTGTGTGATCTGTTTGCATGCTTAATTATACTTATCTTTTTCTATACTCTAGACAACATTAATTAAGAATCTAAAAATTATCTTTCAAAAATAATTATACAATCAAAATTTTAACAACTTGTAAAACAGTTCTAATGAAGGTAAACCGTAATTATAGGTTTCAAAATAAAACGTATTTAGTTACAAGTTCTACCAATGATACCTTTTGTCAAATTGCCTAATGACCTGGTATTCAGAATGTAATTTTCTGCGTAAGTTTCCTTTGTGGATGTTATATGGGTTATGGGCGGGATATGATGACCGATCGCTTCTTAATGTTATCCCTTGAGATTTCGGTGCTCATAAATATCTTTTCGCTATTCTCTTCAACATGAAATAGTGGCTATAAAGTCTCATTTAGACGTTTCCAGTGTTAAGTGGAGGGCGAATGAATCTAAAGAGTGCTGGAAGTTATAGAGATATATATAGAACTCCTGATACGATTCTGAAAATATTTTCACTAATGGTAAGGTACAGTATGGCTGAGTGTCATAGGATATATTTTATGGTGAAACCAGGTTTATCACTTGGACAAAGTCGGGGGCAGAAGTTAAAATAAATATATGTATGTTATTTGTCAAAAACAGTGCTTTCCATTTCCTAAAAGTAGATTTACAATATATAAAAAACGATGTGTGAATATAGATAATTAAACTGTTGCTTCAAGTGTGATACTGATTAAAGAATGATCTTAGAAATCTCTGTAAACAGAAGTGCGAAAAGAAAATTTAAACATACTCTTATGAAACGTAGACAATGGTTGTAAACTAGTGAATACATAATTCCCTTGCAATGCATTATACTACAGTGACTTGTTACCATGGATTCAGTAGATGACTCTGAAACTGTTGATTTGTTCCATATATTTTGTAGGATTTTTTTATTAAATATTGATCTTTTGACTTAAACCAATGAAATTTTGCTAAAGTAACTTTACAATGATATGCGGTATTAATGGTGAAAGCATGCGCATCTCCTGCCGGGGTCGCGTGATTGTTCGAAAGAGATACCGTGACCCTGGCACATGGGCAACTGATGGAACACGGGTGGGTTTTAGTCAGTAAAAGTCTGACACGCCCTCCCGCTCCGCCCAGAGCGGGAGAAGTCATTTGATGATTTCCCATCCAGAAAAAAAAAGCATGCGCATCTCTGCTGTCACCTCGTATGTTTTCCAGAGTTTTTAGGTTTACCAAATCTAACTAAATTTCTAAAAACATTCATAGTACATATTATAAAAATGCCATGTGACATTTCCACGAATCACTGAGTAGGTATTCGTTTTATTTTGATTCTACATCAACAATTTTCAACATCTTTTATAACAAGAACTCATTTATTCGAAAAGCGTACTTGTTACTCATTTATAACATGGCACCTATATTTTTTCTGCGTAGTTATCAATATATAATCAACTTCATTTTCTTGTTGTTATTGTGTGTATCAAACATATTAAGAGGAAGAATCCATTAGCGTCAGAATGGGGTCGCCCGTAAAAATGTTGATAACGGTAATAAATGTTGTGATTGCTGTCCTTTCAATATACGTTTGACAGTAACACTGACAGCTATTTTGGGATCACTTACCGTGTTATGTAAGCATATTTTCATCATACTAACTCACTTGGGCGTCTTATGGTGTTTACTGCCGTAATCATACGGTACAAACAAATTTAACGAAAGATTAACTGCAATAAACTGCTTAGTAAACTAGCTAGAGCTACAAACTTAAATACAGGACATATAATCAAATATATTTTTTTCTGGTAAGACTGGAAGCCGACCCCAAATTAGTTGGGAAAAGGCTACCCAGATGATGATTACATATACATATAATAATTAAAATTAATTTCGGCACATATGAGATTATGCATGTCAAATTTAAGATTAATGGTATGCATGCTGTTATGCAACTAAGTCTGGCAGTTTGTAATTTATGCGGCCTACCCACATGTCCTTTATTTGATACTAGCTTCTGCCCGCGACTTCGTCCGCGTTAAATTTCTTGTTCCCCCGACCCTTCCCGTCGCGTCGAATCGCCTACCCGTGCGATTTTCCCCGTTTTTGCAACATTTTACATTACTGCTCCGCTCCTCTTAGTTGTAGCGTAACGTTACATAGCCTATAGCCTTCCTCAATAAATAGGCTACCAAACACAAAAAGAATTTTTCAATTCGAACCAGTAGTTCCTGAGATTAGCGCGTTCAATCAAACAAACAAACAAACAAACTTTTCAGCTTTATAATATTAGTATGGATAGTATAGATTGTACGTTGAATTGTTGAGCTCCTTAAGTTCTGAGTTAAGCTGCACGGTAACTGGGTACTAAACTGTGTGGTGCTTTCCTAAAAACATCATTTCAGACACCAAATGGTGTTTACATGTTACGACCAATATTACGTCTGGACTGACTTCCGATTTTGGTTCGGCCTTTCATCTCAGAGTAGTCAGATAGGAAACGGTGACCTCACCTAGTTTTAAAAATATGATTGCCGTGTAAAAATGTTTGTACAACCTTCTTCAGAATTACCATTTATCATTTAAGTTAGTAAGTTTGTCAATGCACTGTAATATGATTTGTCTCTGCATCACCCTAAGATCAACTAGTAGAAAACGTAGAGATAATAGAAAATATAATATGTTTTTGTGGTAATAGCGTTGCATAAATAAAAATACTGACCCTTTGTAGTTACAGTTAATGGCTCATTTACACTTACCCATAGCAGTCTAGTTAATGGGTCATTTACATTAATAAACCTTTGTGAGTGCGGCGGTGAATCTGTAGTTGAGAAATAAAGTGAGTGTTGCTGTACGTAAAAAAAAAATGTTTTATACCCGACTATGGCGACGCAAAGAGGTGGGTTATGATTTTGACCGATAAGTATGTTTGTCCCTCATAACTTTCTATACTTCATAATTGTAATTTAGCAAATGTCCCGTTGGAGGCGCCTTGATTTTCCACTGGTCTTACACTCACTAACTTATAAGCTATATGACACATTCAATTGTATATGGCGCCCTCTAGAGGACAAAGCAATGAACTAAAAAAGGCCATTATCGTGTGCTCCCATACCCGAACAAACAATATATTGTAACAATAGTAAGCGATCAAAAGCTATAGGGCAAAGTGGCATACGCCCACGGATTCGGATTCAGATTAGAATATTATATTGTTTCTTATTTTTGAGCGTGATTTTTCAGTAGTCGGGTTTTTATTTTTTTTTAACTTACTATTCAACGAATACATAATGCATTATATTATTATTAATTTAACTAGAAAAAATGCAGACTCCATCATAATAAGTAAGCTTCATAATAAAACAAAAGTACACATTCATTTCCACGAAATTAATTGAACATCGCTCTGTTTTTCCACGAATATGAATAAATGCAATGGTTTTTCCAATATTCAGACCAAATATTTAACCAAAGCGAATGAAAAATGTTTTTATTTTGTACTTAATTAAAACGTTTTGTGTTTGTTTGCTTTCCATTGTGTTCGATAGTCGAACGTGAAAGGTTTAGGAAACAATGTTCGACAATTGTATTATTTGATATTTGTATTTATTTATTGGAGTGCGTTTTGAATACTAGATGTACTATGAATATTCAAAACAGTATATTTGTGATGTTTTTCATGCGTCAATTGAACATCGTCTGTTGAGTTTTTATCTTTTGTTGGGAACAGCTTCTAACCTAACCAAATGCAGCTGAATATCAGTAATTTACACGACGCGTGTTTTTCTGACCTCCATAACTCAATTACTGGGTAACAGGACTCCTCTTGGTAAGACTGGTTGTCAGACTTTTGGGCTTGTGACTACCTGTATCGACTGTCAAAGATGACAGTCGGGATTAACAGCTTAACGTGCTTTTCGAGGCATGGAGGGATCTGGGACCAACAGCTTAACGTGCTTTTCGAGGCACGGAGGGATCTGGGACCAACAGCTTAACGTGCTTTCTGAGTTACGGAGGGGTCTCGATACGTAAAAAAAGTCACCCAACCATGAACCGACACGAGGCAAGCATAGATACTCCTTGGATCGACCGTGTATGACTCTGAAATGACATTAACAAAAACAAAACATTGTCTTTTAAAAATAGAGTATTTTTCTAGTTATTTCTCGGTGTGCTCTCGTCCTAAAACAACAAATAGATTGGTTGGCGAATTGTCCTAATAAAATAGACACTCAAAAAGAAAAAGAAATAATAGGTACAATAAGTAGGGACGTTAGGTACTCATATCTAATTTTTCAATACCTGTGAAGAAACTAAGTTATTTTTGCTGTCGTCAACAGTATTATTTATGTTTATAGGTTCATTTTCATAGTAGTTTCATGAAGAATAAGTAGTGAAGTTACAGATTTATGAGTCAACTTGAGCTGTAGTAATAAGTAGCAGTATCTTATTAAGAGTATGTAGTGTACATATTGTCTTTTCTCAAAGTTTTCGCAATGGAATGTGTTAATGTGTTAAATGTTTTTGGAACGATGTTACTTATCGCGCGTTGCGAAAGGGGGCTAGACGGAAAAAATTAAGACCAAAAGTTGTAACGACACTTTTTGCTATTGTTGTAAGCCGTGCGGCGTGCGCGTGTTTCTCTGTCTGTCTCTCTCTCTCATAGCCATAGCAAGCCAGTTATTTTCATTTCGTCTTTCTATTTCGCATTGAACAGTGTGGTGTTGCGACGATTATTTTTGTTGAGTGTATACAGGTTTTTTGTACATAATCCACACTAATAATAATATTATAAATGCAAAAGTAACTCTGTCTGTCTGTCTGTCTCGCTTTCCTGCGAAAACTACTAAACCGATTTAAATGAAATTTGGTACACAGATAGTTTAGAGCCTGAGAAAGGAGATAGGCAAATTTTTTATCCCGGTAGTATGTTCCCGCGGGATAATTTTCAACCTCCACGCGGGCGAAGCCGCTGGCTAAAGCTAAGTAAATAATAAAAAATAAAAAAAATATTACAATTCCTTCACTAATTAATCGAAAGGAACTTCGTTCCCTCCGGGTGTCCCTTGACACCTCTCAAGTTTGGTCCTGTGATTGTGTGTCTTTCCTGTTGAATCTGTATTTAAATTGAAAAATATCCCTTGACTGGCTCATCACCACATCAAGCGCGACCGTGCAGACCTGCTTTTCCGTCTCTGTTTCCCGCCATTGTTACTGACTGACAGATGACTAATGTCATGACAGCAGCTGCTCCGCTTGTGTGCATGAGATAGTGTTTACATCAGTGGCGAAAGCACCATATAACACGATTCATACCGGCTTGCCTTCGGGGATTCGCATTGGTAACTCTATCACTATTAAAAATACAATAGTATGTAAATAGTGGCTACTATTGTCAATAAATATAGTTACACTACGGGTATTTAATTTACCATAACATTCAAACAACAAAAAAGGTTATTTATAGCTTTGTATTACAACAAAAGAGAAATGTTCTAAATTAACCCGGCGCCGAAACGTCATAATCGGGAACTAAAAATTCATACAACAGCGATCCCGTAATGATGTCACTTTAGGTCACGTGGCACCGCTTGATATGTACGAGAGCAAGCCGCTGTACAACGGGTTATGACAGAGACAGGTATAGAAAAATGCGTCAGCGAGAACGAGATAGAGGAATATTGCTTATTTTATTCGGTTTTCAGCTGTTCAATTTAATTGTATTTAATTCATTACATTCCTATATTAATTTTCGAATGATAGTAAGTATTCTTTATTGATGAGTCAGTAAGTTAAAGCCGACTTCGCATCGGCTTCTCTTTTAGAAAAAATTACACCTCGCCACTGGTTTACATATCTATGGAATAGATACACTAGTGTCATTATTATTTATGACGTTACTTTACGATGAATCAGTTTATTAATTTTATGGTTTTCTCCTCGGAGCTAATTTCTCTCCCATAGTATAGTCAGCATGTATTTCTGCCCCTGCTGAGACAATGACGGACTCTCTGTGAGTGGTAGAGGGCCGTAATCCACCATGCGCGGGAGAAAACCATAAAATTAATAAACTGATTCATCGTAAAGTAGATGTATGTATTGGTAGATATAACTTGTCAGACATTTTTGGATCTAGGGCATGCCGGTTTCCTCACAATGTTTTCCTTCACCGTTCGTTTAAAGCAGTGGTGATGAAATAATTTACAAAAAGTTGATAAAGTGCCTGCCTATGTTCGAAATGAACGAAGTAAAACTCGTAAGCCATGGCCATTTTCACCAGGTCACCACTGCTCCCTTTCTCTCCAATACCAATCACAAAACATAACAAACGCCCACATTTCGCCATAATAAGGGGCGAGTCTATTACTATCAAGTGGGCACCAGACTTCAGGCTCAGACTCAGAAATACTATTCAAATGAGGTATTTTGGCTTTGCCTAACAGACACACGTTCTCTTCTATCCCGTTTCTCCCCAATCAATATCTTATACCTACGTCATCTTACACAAACGTCGTCATCTCCATATAGACTGGCCTTATTAACCTAGACATGACCTTTAACCCGCTCTCAGTTTCAACTAAATCACAACACTAATATTATTACAGAGACCTTACATTTCCCTATTAACCACTAACATTTGAGTTTAAACTTTATAGCTCGGTAATAAGGTTAGTATTTGAATGACATGCATATGCAATAATTTTGAGTAAAAAGCCGTAATGCATTACCATAACCGATGGGTTGAAAGTAAGGCGCAGTGCAGGAGATAGGGTGCGTTGTCACGGGGTGACACGCTCGGCAAATAGGGGGGTTGTTCCGCTAGCTCGGTATAAGCCTTTGTGCACATGGCAGGCGCGTTATGAGATACAATTTGGGAACTATTCAGCCCACGGCTTTATGTGTTGAATGGTTGGAGAATCAATAGATCACATCGAATAAACTTATTATAGGTACTTATTTGTAAGTAAAATTTACTTTAGCTTGCTGCCTCGTTGGTCTAGTTGTTGCAAGCGCTATTACTGAGCAGGAAGTCCTGGGTTTGATTTATTGCGCAGTGTTATTGGGTTTTTCTATCTCAAATTTCTCAGTATAGGCTTGGAGTCTGGATTTTGTTCCCGGTTGATGGCAATAGACTGGCGAATTCTGGGCGCAATATAGGTACACCTCTGCCCTACCTTTTGGAGAAACAAGGCGTGATGTTATGTAATTTATTTGAGAAATGTTTTATTTCAAAAATTCTTTACATTGAGGCTTTAATAAATAATTTAGATCATGACATTTATTTTTCAACTCACAAAAGTATTCTCCTCATGACAAACCCTAATGGTCTCTATCAATCGAAATCTTTGTTTTGTTTTTGTGGTATCTAGATTAATTTGTATTGCAAGGTTATTCAGTTACACAAAGGTAGTTTGGAATCTAACGTTGGAATCCGACAAGAGTTCCTCTCATAAGTACCTTCCTACTTAACACTCAGTCAGTAAAACTGAGTATTTTCATTCACCTAGGTAGTTTTATATTTTCCTTAGGTATTCTGAGCGGAGCAGACTTTTACGAGTCGAGGAGGTTCGAATCAAGAGACACTTTACTGCTCAGGGCACTCCGGGGAGTAGGTCTGAGAGTACCAGCGGGCGTCCGCCGTAGCTTTGAACATTCTCGTTTTAGGGCATTAAGAAATTGGCAATGTTTCGTGAACACGATTTGGGTTGTGATAAATTGGGTTTTGGTTGGAAAGTTGTTTAAACGGTTGATCTAAAAGAGTTACTGGAGTGTTTGGTTGTCTTCTTTTTCATTTCTTACATAATTTGTAGGATTGCGTTAAGTGTTTTCGCCTTGTGCCCATTAGCTGGTTATTACTCAAGTATCTATTATACTACTAGCACTTGGTACGCGAATAATTTTAGCGTCCAAACCGACGCGTCGATCCCATTGCCTGCTCGCCCCATTAGTTCATTTTCACTCAGTGATTTTTCCTTTTTTTTGCTCAGCTCAAAAGGGTTGTAGCAATATGATGTTAGCCAATAATCTTTCTCCAGAATTGGGTTATCAATGCAAGAAGATTTTTTCAATTTCGACTGGTTCCACAAAGAACCACTACATACAAAATTACAAACAGAAAAAGTTACTTCTTTATAATAAGTATTGATATATAATACTTTGTAATTTGTTAAAGATTGACTAGACAGTGGAGTTTCTCTACCTAGAGTACTGGTATGGTATTTGAGAACGCAGATAGACCCTTCATAAAAGCCAGATCAACTCTACAGATAAGCCTGATGGCACAACACATGTTGCCTTCCGGCTAAAGGTTTGCGCAATGCCCTTCTAAATGGTGGAGAAAACCATCGAGGTTGATATAAGCCCACCCCTTAAATAAGTGGGGGCATTTTTGGAATATACAGTGACGTAATGAAAATATTTTCAAGCGATGTCACTGTATTATAGAGAGCAATCAAATCGAAATAAATTACGAGTAGGGTTGTAACGGAGGCCTTCTTAGCGGAGGCGGAGGTGGATGCGGAGGCGACGAGTTTCACCTCCGCGGATGCGGAGGTTAACGGAGGCGGAGGCGGAGGTGAAAATGGATGTGGAAAAAATTGTAATTTGTGGGTCATTAAAAATAATGAAAATACAAAATCTTTAATTCAAAACAAACATTTACATAAAATAAACACTACCTTCTAGTAATCAAAATTAAGGAGAGGCAAATTATATTTGACAAACAATAGTTTTTGCGGCTTTGTCACCTTCCAGACGATTTCGAAGGGGTCCATAAATGGTCTGCTAGGACCGATGCCTGCCAGGGTCGCGAGATCTTTTCGAAAGAGTTACCGTGGCCCTGGCAATGGGAACACGGGTGAATTTTAGTCAGTAAAAGTCTGACATGTCCTCCCGCTCCACCCAAGAACGGGAGAACTCATTTGATGATTTCCCACCCAAAAAAAAAATGGGGTTCATAAATTAAGCCAGCCGAACTAAATAATTGTTCACTTAGCACTGAACTTGGCGGGGCCTATAAGTACGTGCGAACGATGGGAGAAAAAGCTTTATATTTAACTAGCTTTTGCCCGCGGCTTCGCCCGCGTGGATGTCGGAAATTATCGCAAGAGGACGTACTACCCATGCCCGTCCATGCTATGCATACATAAAATTACGCCTTTTGCCCATGGGGTTAGGCAGAAACTACGGAACGCCACCTGCTACGATCCTTACATATCATGTGTGTTTGATGTACTTAAAATAAAACTAATAGTATTCAGAGTAAGAAGACTGCGACATAGGGCTGGATTGAATTGAATATAAATCTTCCTGGTTTTTCTTAACGTTCCTATTCTACCTATACAGACACTCAATTATTTACCGGACACCAAATCAAACATATAGAATAGTACTTTGGCCAGTGGGTTCGCCCATATAGCTGTCGGAAAATATCACCCGGGAACCTACTACCGGGATAAAGTATCCTATATGGTAAGTGTGCAGGATAACCAAAAATCCAAATCCATCCAAAAATCTAAACATCTAAGCCATATTTCGCGGTCTCTTACTTGGAATAATACGATTAGGTTTATCTTGAGTACTTCGAACACACATGATATTGACTATTACTACTACTACTTTTACTATGAAGCCAAACTAATCGTCGTTCGTCGTTTCAGCCGTAAGACGTCCACTGTTGGACTTAGGCCTCCCCCAATTTGGGGGGCTTTGCCATAATCGCCACGCTTGGCAGGCGGGTTGGCGATCGCAGTATGGTGGTAAAATGCATAGAGAACGCTGCTGCCCATTCTCTAGTAAGTCCCTTAGTCGTCTTTTACGACACCCACGGGAAGAAATGGGGTGGTGTTATTCTTTACGTCCAGCACCACACGGTAAAGTAATATGAATTACAATATTACAATCCTACTAATCCTGCACTACCCGACCGCTACCAACCGGGACGGCCGGACGCGGGACGGCCCGCTAGCCGCTCTGCGGCTATTTTATTATAATCTCTGATATCTTCTAAAATATTCATTTTAATGATATGCTGTAAAGGGCAATTTTGATCTACATGAAATGCTCAACGTATCTAATGTATTTCATTGGATAAGGATTAATGCTGTATTGTTTGAAATCGCTTCGTAATTAAGCACTTATTTCTCGTAAAAAGTAAAGGATAAAAAATGGTTATTGTGGGTTATCCCTAAGAGATAGACACATACCATCGCGGACTTTTTTGTAGACCTTTTTAAGGTGTACAATACTGTAGTACATTATTTTGATCTATTTCGTTGGGTTCAGCCAGCGCTCGCAATGTCAGCGCAAAAAAATGAGTTGATTTATGACATCACATTAGAAACCTCTAAAATTATCAGCGTTTCTTTACTATATTATGCATGTTATATACATATAAACCTTTCTGTTGAATCACTCTATCTACTAAAAAAACCCGCATCAAAATCCGTTGCGTAGTTTTAAAGATATAAGCATACATATGAACAGACAGACCGCGAAGTGACTTTATTTTATAATATGTATAATAATATAATGATGATGTTATTTCTCCACCACAATAAAGGTTCAACGTCTAATTTGAGTCGGTTTTCTTATTATATTAACTAGTAAAATTTTCCATACCATGAGGTTACTATTGCTGTTGTCATTTTCAGTTTCCTCTTCACTGTTACATGTTAGCCAGATTGGAATGCACACTTTATGTTGGTGGTAAAATCTGGAAACTTAAGCTTGGTTCATCATGTATTGGGTTTGATTCAATTCTAGCTTTTTGGCAGCAGAAGCACCAGAAGCTTCGTCATCACCTCCTCCACTTGCCACATTTGATTCATGTATAGTAAGCAAGCATATTAGTTTGGACTGAACTTGTTCCTTATTTATTTCAATGATTCGTAAATAAACCTCCGTTACAACTCCACAAAAGTTGCACGGAGGCGGAGGCGGAAGCGAAGATACGGTTCCTTGCGGAACTTCCGCAGTAACGGAAGCGGAGGCGAAGCTCCGTTACAACCCTAAATACGAGTCAGAAGACAAAGGAATTCACTTTAAAGACTTTAATAACGCTCCCAGGCATTACGAGAGAATTTAATAATATCTATATTAACGTGATACAATAGTTATTATGATATCACGTCACTAGAAATGTTATTGACTTGTCTATAATAATATTATAAAGAGGTATTTGTGAGTTTGTATGTAGAGGGCAATCTTCGAAAGTACTAATCTGAATGCGAAAATTCTTTCGGTAATATTGCACAATTTTATGGTCGCGGGCAGGAGCTAGTATTATTTTAGGAAGTTTAAATTTAAAGAAGCAAAATAGACAAAAGACAATTTAAATAAAATAAATAAATATCTTAGGTCAACCAACACAACGTTATCTGTTCCCAAACTAGGCAGAGCCTGTACTATGGTAACCAGACAACTGATAAACATACTTATATATATCTAAATACATACATAATTATAGATAAATTAAACCCAAACACAGAACAAATGATTGTGCTCATCGCACAAAGATTTGTCCTGGGTGGGAATCGAACCCACGACCTCAGTCGTAGCAGTCAGGGTCACTAACCACTAGACTAACAGGCCAGTCAAGAGGCCAATTTGTGAATGAAATTCGTGAAGCGTTGAAAGAAAAGAAAAAAGCTGAAAAATAAAATGCGAAAATAAACAACCACTTAAAGAAAAGCAAGACTTATTATACAAGGAAGATTCTGAACAATATTTTGGTGAGTATAACGTCAACTCGAGATTTGAATGGAAATTGAAAAACTTTTATCCCTTAGTGGACATAACAAGCGTTTTAAACAGATTCAAAGATTTATCTGTTACGGAATATGCATCCGTTTATTTGATAAGAAAAGTGAGACCGAAAGGGGAATATCTGTTGCATATTGTGATAAATTACTTGAAATATTTTCATTGCGTTTTTGGTCAGATTTTTGTTTTATGATTTCTCAGTAATACTATATCGCTATCATTGAGGTATATATAATATATATACCTCAATGATAGCGTAAATAATTGGTTGATAACTTTTCTATCTTTATACGCACCCTTATAAAATATATTCAACTGTGTACCTACGGGCATCAAGGAAAACATAATATTGTAAAGGTGAAATAAAATAATCTTATTTCTTTCGTTATTTTACAGTTTGTATTCACAAATATTTTCTTGTCGATATTAATAAGGAAATTCTCCGTGATCAAGGTTATAATATACAAAAAGTATTACTTCCATCGTTTTTGACACCGACAAATTCAAGAACCCACAGAGCCCGTCCTTTTTCAATTAAATAATAATTTCCATTATTTGGACACAAACGAGGCAGGGGGCTGCTCTTCGGTTTGAGAGCACAACAGGTACAATCGATATTTCCGGGCGCCGAGGGGAGGCCTAGCAAACAGACGGATGAATGCTTAGACGCGACACTCTGCCTTTTCAATTATGCGCCCCTAGTACGTTCCCGTGTAATTCGAATGCTTACTTAAATATGTCAATTCAGATCGATGTACTGAGAGAGAAATAAAACTGGTTTTGTACTTTTTAAAACCCATTTTCTTTTCGGACTGTATCCAATTAGGTGACAAAAAATTTAAAAATATGCTTAGATGGTTTGCTTATGTTGAGATGAATGAAGGGCGACAAACAAAAGGTATTTACCTTATTGGTGAAACAATCATTTATTTGGAACCGTGCACCTAGCTTTTCTGACGTTTCATAAGTGTTCATGAAGGTTTCTCTTCTTTACATACTATAAAACAAAGTCCTTTCCCGCGTCTCTATGCTTAAATCTTCAAAACTACGCCACGGATTTTAATGCGGTTTTGATCAATAGACAAAGTGATTCAAGAGGAAGGTTTATATGTATACGCGAGTGAAGCCGCTGGCTAAAGCAAGTGTGAAATAAAAAAAATGAGTTGTGATTTTGGTGATGTTCATCAGAAAGGTCTGGTGCGTAGTACTCGCAACCGGCGGCGTGCCCGTATGACCTAATTTATGGACGTAAACCGAGGCAAATGGAATAGCAGATCAGTTCGTAAGTTTATGTAAGCATATAGATACATATGCACCCGATACGGTACCACGTAAACGTTCAGTTCTTGCTAGGTCGGCAGAAGTAATTGTTCCAAATAGGTCAACTCGGTGCGCCCAATATCGACAAGCAATTACTTTGGCGACGACAACTTGCTCCAAGCCCCTACCTGTTGATAGTTTCGTGGGAAGCCTCAATCAGAAAGATAGATAATCCGGCGATGATACAATGTGATTCAATCCTATTATACTAATAACCTCTTAAAGTTGCTAGCTCTGTCACTCGACCGTTGGCTGTAATCCGTCTACACAGGAGAGTAGGAATTGAAGAGCCTCAGGAAAAATACGCTCATGTACCCTTCTGTTGAGGGTTCATAACTCGTAGGGACAAGGGTAACGTTTACTTATCGACGTGGAAAAGGTTCCATAATACATTTCGTCGCGTTTCGCGTTTCGTCGGAAGGGAAAACTTTTTATTTGTTCCACAGACGTGCCGCGGCAAGCGGTGCACTCGCCATTGTAAATTTTGTGGAAACATTTTTTTCGGTCGGAATTTCGTAATTGGTATATTGTGGGACCGTATATATACAGGGAAGATACGATACGTGACATATAAGGAACGTTTGAAGAAGGAAGTCTTGATCTTTAAACGGTTCAGTATTTACATACTTTATTTGTCCCTTATAATGGAAATGGGAACATGAATATCAAATGGAAGTAGGCACTCGATTTTCATATCGTCTTCACGAGAAGGCCGTTTGAGGGCATTCAAATTAAAATCAACAAACAAAATACGTTTTGCGGCGTGGTGTGGGTGGAGTGCTGGTACTCAATAACAATATTGCCAATTATAGCACATCTGAGTGAGTGATCACAGGCAATTTACATTGAAGTTGTCAAATTGGTTTCGTATAATTCGCTCCTAAATTAAACGAACCACTTTACTTGTATTTAACAAATAATTATAGGGGCATCACTAGGCGTCTTTATGTAGGCTTTACTTGAGAAATACTCGATAACATGAAATTCCAACGGTTAATTACTCCCGCTAATTTGTTCGGAATGTTATCTTTTACATAAATAAGAGGGATTGAAACGGCACTTAAAATCGGGGGAATCTTTTGATTAATGGCTAACAAAATTGTGGGATTTATTGTTTTAACATTTAAAACCGTTTTATCTAATGTTGCTTTAGAGATGGGGGGAAAAGGAGGTAGGAAAGAAAACAAAGGTTCCTGGTGCGGAACGAGGAAAGTAATTACCGATACACCTGTTTAAAAAGGATCTTGTTAACGGTATGTTGTTATATCGCGTACCTTTGAAAGGTATCGAAGACTGTTTCTTTATCCTTAGCCGTTATAGAGTGTAATAATAATTTTCATTTGTTTTTCTTTCCAAGAGATAAGCTATCATACTTTGTAGGCAAACGTTGTAATGCATCATCATAAATGGTGTTCTTATTTATTGTTTGAAATTGTTACATTCTCTTTATTCGCCGCGAAAACTTATGCGTCTTTTTAAATGCTTGTCGAATAGAAAATCGGTGGCATTGGGGTTACCTACGTGCTTACTACTACGACTACTATTTAGTATTATAAGATGTGTGTGCGTCTAACTACATTTTAGAATAAGACAAATTAAGAAGCTTTACACTATACTCAGTAAACAATCCTTTTACGGTCGTACCACAATAAAGACCTCACGACGACGATTGTCCAATAAACTTTTAGGTACATTGTTCGTTGACAATACATCGAGAATGAATCCGGCAACGTTCCACACGCGATGGACGGTACACCACATTTTGGATCAAGTGGCAACCGCATGCAGTGACGTCATGACGTGACATTCGTCACCGACTCGTCGCGGCTACCGCGACCGATGGATGTATGAATAAATGAAAATACTCAAATATATTTTAATTCAGTTGGGAATTGTATGACGGATAAAAGAAAAACCTCAACTGTTCGGTGCATTCCGGCGATTCATTATGAGGCTCATTATCAGCTTAGTTTGAATAAATGACTTTTGTTTTTTTTTTTTGTGATATTTATATAACCTATGCAAAAAAAAAACCCTGTTACATAAAATCATGGCAATATTGCCCCCAACTTGTACTTTTTTGTGTTCTTTCTTTGCGTCAAGTTTACCACATTTAAACTTATTGTATTTCTCCATTTAGGTGTATTTAGACCGCTTTTCACCATTTGGTTCCCATCTTATTAAGATAGGGGGATAAAATCTAGACTTGACTAGAGTTACAATTTGCGTTGACGTTCAAAAAGTGCTGACTCTCAGCCTAGTTTGAATAAATGACTTTTGATTTTGATTTATGATTGCCTGACCTGAGATTCTTTCCCGGTTGCATAACTGAGATTTCCTAAAAGGTTAAGATCTACCTAAACGAAGGCTTTTAAAATAACACCTTGGTTAATTTAAGTACCAACAGAAGCATGATTAAGTCTGTAACGTTCCCACTGCTGGGACTTAGGGCTCCTCTCTTTGAGAG
The DNA here is from genome assembly GCA_932294355.1 of Aporophyla lueneburgensis. Taxonomy (NCBI): domain Eukaryota; kingdom Metazoa; phylum Arthropoda; class Insecta; order Lepidoptera; family Noctuidae; genus Aporophyla; species Aporophyla lueneburgensis. Next base: position 12,628,026 of record OW028744.1, read on the forward strand.
AGAGTGGCCCATAAACCAAAACGCGGGCTCAGTGCCGGTTGGTGGATATCACATGTTTTCGAATTTTTGTTTTTAGAACGTGCCAGATTCCTTACAATATTTGAGAGCAGTGGTGATGAAGTATATTGCATGCTTTCATGGAATGGGAAGACCAATAAAGTATTTATAGATGTCTAGATATAAGAAAATACACCACAATGCTAGAAAATGTTATTCAGTGCGATTGTATTAGAATTAGAAACTGCATCACGTTCTGAGACCGCACCGTCGACGTGACGCCCTTCAACAAATAGGATTATCGCAATCAAAGCGAATGTTTAATACGATATACTACGGATACGTATATGCTGCTCTATAATCAAACCAATTAAGCATATACACAGGGATTGTATTAAATTACGGAAGATAGGTATTTATGTTTATGTTTGTATTGAGCAACCCTTCATCTAAATATAGTATAGCTATAAATAGACATATGTATAAGTATATGTGTGCTTAAAGGTGGGCATATAAGGTGGCAGGGACATCAACGCACAAAATGTAACTGTTGGTTATAAAAAAAACTGATGATATAACGTGCAATCCCTAAGCGTTTAAAATCTGTGGATCTTTATTTAAACAACTGACGAAAAATTTCAGCACTTTGCTCTAAATTCATGGTTTCAGTTTGTCTATAGTTAATGCCCCTGCCACCGTGTAGAATATAGGTAATTGTGGCTGATAGGTGATACTAATAGGGTAAGGCTAACATGATTATCATCCGACTTTGACCGCATAGGTATTATTGCAGTTTTTCTAAGAATCAGCAGTTTTTTTTTACCACTTACGTAAAATTACAACCATGGGTACAGTATGCGCGTCGATTGTCCAGCCACCCTATATAGAATCCATCCTAATTATGGTATATAATACAACTATTAATTATACCTTTCATATGCAAAGCAGTATGAAGTGCACAGATCCTGATGATGTTAAATGCGTCGCTTGCGCTGCGAGTCAGACCACATTTAACTGTGACCGCAAACAGTGCAAACACTAGTTATACATGAACGCATTATATAGAACTTTAACGTTCTTAAGCCTACAATAAAGTTATAAAAGCCAGAACCCTTCTATAACAGTCTTTTAAAGAAAAAATGGCCGACTCTACAGCAGCTGTTTAAAAAGAAAATTTTGTGTATCTACAAACATCAATTTCGAGCAATCATTTGACAGTTACAGATTTCACATTAACTGTCAAATTTAAATAACGAAGAAGAATATTGCTAATCCAATGCTTCAAATGTTCGAAAAACAAATCTGCTCAACAAAATAAATAACGTAATGAATGTACCTGAACTGTCAAAATGAAAGCCAATCAACATGCTAGGTAGTTCACATTTTATTTTATTTTATTAAGGACAATCAACAGCAGTATACATAAAATGATCACAACACTTAGTCCAAAGGAGTATCATATACACTACTAACAACTTTATCCACAAATTATTTTACGAAATAGCTAGCCTATTGACGGAACAAGAGGGATTACTTCTAAACCAAATACGTTTGTAACTCATACCTTTTCATTACACATAAACCTGCATTGTAGTAGTTACATTCTGTCACAAACGTGACGTCACTGTTTGCGGTCACAGTTAAATGTGGTCTGACTCGCAGCGCAAGCGACGCATTTAACATCATCAGGATCTGTGCACTTCATACTGCTTTATATATGAAAGGTATAATTAATAGTTGTATTATATACCATAATTAGGATGGATTCTATATAGGGTGGCTGGACAATCGACGCGCATACTGTACCCATGGTCCCATGGTGAAAGCTGGTGCCCAATTTGGTTCTATTCTGTTAATGGGATCTATGTGAAAACCATGTATGTAAGTCAAAAAATTCTATTAAATATGTGCGCGACAAATGGACGAAAAACGCGATTAGATTAGTGCGGGGTACATACCATAACTAGTGTTTTTTTTTAAGGAAGTCGGTTGTTATTTTTTTTTATCGCCTTTGGAAAACGGGGAAGTAATCATAGAAGATCACTACAGCTTATCTTCTCGGCGTAATCCCTGTGTCTCTATTTCAACACCCACACGTCTAGGGGTGGGTGAATAATATTCCCATATATGTGTTCGTAGCTTATAGCACCGACCAAGTTTGAAAACTTTACGGAAACAGGGAACTTTTAATAGTGCTTGTAAGCGATGAATCAGCAACCTGTCGATATTTTCTCCCACCTCGCGATCTTCCGACGTAGCAAAATCAACGTTTAGTTTGTGAATTGTGGTCGGAAAAGCATGTTTTGACTTCGATATCTTAGTTGAGTTCTGACCTCAGAATGGCAAGGAATGGAAAATTAATAGGTTTTTCTTGATTGATAATGCAGTACTTAGAGTATTCTATATTTCTTTTTATTCATGAAGCTATGAAACATTGTGTTATATTAGGATTATAATATTAATTATCTTACATTAGGATCGAATTCCTTCTCAATGAGTAGTTATAACGGTCTTATTCATAATAAAATATTGACCATCTAAAGTATTCTAAATATTTCCTCAAGTCTGGTATTCAAAGTATAGCTCTAGTACTTTGAATACCAGACTTGAGGAAATATTTAGAATACTTTAGATGGTCAATATTTTATTATGAATAAGACCGTTATAACTACTCATTGAGAAGGAATTCGATCCTAATGTAAGATAATTAATATTATAATCCTAATATAACACAATGTTTCATAGCTTCATGAATAAAAAGAAATATAGAATACTCTAAGTACTGCATTATCAATCAAGAAAAACCTATTAATTTTCCATTCCTTGCCATTCTGAGGTCAGAACTCAACTAAGATATTGAAGTCAAAACATGCTTTTCCGACCACAATTCACAAACTAAACGTTGATTTTGCTACGTCGGAAGATCGCGAGGTGGGAGAAAATATCGACAGGTTGCTGATTCATCGCTTACAAGCACTATTAAAAGTTCCCTGTTTCCGTAAAGTTTTCAAACTTGGTCGGTGCTATAAGCTACGAACACATATATGGGAATATTATTCACCCACCCCTAGACGTGTGGGTGTTGAAATAGAGACACAGGGATTACGCCGAGAAGATAAGCTGTAGTGATCTTCTATGATTACTTCCCCGTTTTCCAAAGGCGATAAAAAAAAATAACAACCGACTTCCTTAAAAAAAACACTAGTTATGGTATGTACCCCGCACTAATCTAATCGCGTTTTTCGTCCATTTGTCGCGCACATATTTAATAGAATTTTTTGACTTACATACATGGTTTTCACATAGATCCCATTAACAGAATAGAACCAAATTGGGCACCAGCTTTCAAATAAAAAAAGAATCATCAAAATCGATTCGCCTAGTCAAAAATTCTGAGGTAACAAACATAAAAAAAATTAGGTGGAATTGAGAACCTCCTCCTTTTTTTGATGTCGGGTGAAAATCCATTGCGCGGTATTATTACAATATTATCACAGCAGAGGTCTAACCACTTTCCAAGGCAACAACGTCATGCCATCTAGTCTCTTCACATCATCACGTACGAAGTCGGTTGGTTCTAATATCGCTGGTACGCCGGCGGTGACAAGAGCTCGACGAATAGCGTGCCGTGCTATGCGACCTGAGCTCCTGCAGTAGGACAGGCCATGGTGCTCGAGACTTTCGAAAGCCGTACCGTAGTCACGCTAATGCGGAGCACCACAGCATGCGTAGCATAACCACCATAGAAACTGGTACTGTCGACGGAAGAATCGATAAAATGACAGATTATAGAAAGATTTCTACCGTCTTAAGCACGGTGATGTTAAAACCGAAGAGAGGAAATGTTTCTATTCTTCAGTTGACAATATCCTACGATGTAGCATGACGACCAATTTTTCTCTACTTTTGACAGTTGGGTAGAAACATTTTTCAGAATTATATTTATTATAATCATCAATATAATACTCTAAGATCATTTAATCCCATTGAATGACTATGCAATGAAATCAACTTAAGCGGATCCACCTTAATTACATAAGCTGCCTCTCTGTAGAACGTTAAAGTTAGTAGTAGTAGTTAGTAGCTTAAGAACGTTAAAGTTCTATATAATGCGTTCATGTATAACACTAGTACTTTGAATACCAGACTTGAGGAAATATTTAGAATACTTTAGATGGTCAATATTTTATTATGAATAAGACCGTTATAACTACTCATTGAGAAGGAATTCGATCCTAATGTAAGATAATTAATATTATAATCCTAATATAACACAATGTTTCATAGCTTCATGAATAAAAAGAAATATAGAATACTCTAAGTACTGCATTATCAATCAAGAAAAACCTATTAATTTTCCATTCCTTGCCATTCTGAGGTCAGAACTCAACTAAGATATCGAAGTCAAAACATGCTTTTCCGACCACAATTCACAAACTAAACGTTGATTTTGCTACGTCGGAAGATCGCGAGGTGGGAGAAAATATCGACAGGTTGCTGATTCATCGCTTACAAGCACTATTAAAAGTTCCCTGTTTCCGTAAAGTTTTCAAACTTGGTCGGTGCTATAAGCTACGAACACATATATGGGAATATTATTCACCCACCCCTAGACGTGTGGGTGTTGAAATAGAGACACAGGGATTACGCCGAGAAGATAAGCTGTAGTGATCTTCTATGATTACTTCCCCGTTTTCCAAAGGCGATAAAAAAAAATAACAACCGACTTCCTTAAAAAAAAACACTAGTTATGGTATGTACCCCGCACTAATCTAATCGCGTTTTTCGTCCATTTGTCGCGCACATATTTAATAGAATTTTTTGACTTACATACATGGTTTTCACATAGATCCCATTAACAGAATAGAACCAAATTGGGCACCAGCTTTCAAATAAAAAAAGAATCATCAAAATCGATTCGCCTAGTCAAAAATTCTGAGGTAACAAACATAAAAAAAATTAGGTGGAATTGAGAACCTCCTCCTTTTTTTGATGTCGGGTGAAAATCCATTGCGCGGTATTATTACAATATTATCACAGCAGAGGTCTAACCACTTTCCAAGGCAACAACGTCATGCCATCTAGTCTCTTCACATCATCACGTACGAAGTCGGTTGGTTCTAATATCGCTGGTACGCCGGCGGTGACAAGAGCTCGACGAATAGCGTGCCGTGCTATGCGACCTGAGCTCCTGCAGTAGGACAGGCCATGGTGCTCGAGACTTTCGAAAGCCGTACCGTAGTCACGCTAATGCGGAGCACCACAGCATGCGTAGCATAACCACCATAGAAACTGGTACTGTCGACGGAAGAATCGATAAAATGACAGATTATAGAAAGATTTCTACCGTCTTAAGCACGGTGATGTTAAAACCGAAGAGAGGAAATGTTTCTATTCTTCAGTTGACAATATCCTACGATGTAGCATGACGACCAATTTTTCTCTACTTTTGACAGTTGGGTAGAAACATTTTTCAGAATTATATTTATTATAATCATCAATATAATACTCTAAGATCATTTAATCCCATTGAATGACTATGCAATGAAATCAACTTAAGCGGATCCACCTTAATTACATAAGCTGCCTCTCTGTAGAACGTTAAAGTTAGTAGTAGTAGTTAGTAGCTTAAGAACGTTAAAGTTCTATATAATGCGTTCATGTATAACACTAGTACTTTGAATACCAGACTTGAGGAAATATTTAGAATACTTTAGATGGTCAATATTTTATTATGAATAAGACCGTTATAACTACTCATTGAGAAGGAATTCGATCCTAATGTAAGATAATTAATATTATAATCCTAATATAACACAATGTTTCATAGCTTCATGAATAAAAAGAAATATAGAATACTCTAAGTACTGCATTATCAATCAAGAAAAACCTATTAATTTTCCATTCCTTGCCATTCTGAGGTCAGAACTCAACTAAGATATCGAAGTCAAAACATGCTTTTCCGACCACAATTCACAAACTAAACGTTGATTTTGCTACGTCGGAAGATCGCGAGGTGGGAGAAAATATCGACAGGTTGCTGATTCATCGCTTACAAGCACTATTAAAAGTTCCCTGTTTCCGTAAAGTTTTCAAACTTGGTCGGTGCTATAAGCTACGAACACATATATGGGAATATTATTCACCCACCCCTAGACGTGTGGGTGTTGAAATAGAGACACAGGGATTACGCCGAGAAGATAAGCTGTAGTGATCTTCTATGATTACTTCCCCGTTTTCCAAAGGCGATGAAAAAAAAATAACAACCGACTTCCTTAAAAAAAAACACTAGTTATGGTATGTACCCCGCACTAATCTAATCGCGTTTTTCGTCCATTTGTCGCGCACATATTTAATAGAATTTTTTGACTTACATACATGGTTTTCACATAGATCCCATTAACAGAATAGAACCAAATTGGGCACCAGCTTTCAAATAAAAAAAGAATCATCAAAATCGATTCGCCTAGTCAAAAATTCTGAGGTAACAAACATAAAAAAAATTAGGTGGAATTGAGAACCTCCTCCTTTTTTTGATGTCGGGTGAAAATCCATTGCGCGGTATTATTACAATATTATCACAGCAGAGGTCTAACCACTTTCCAAGGCAACAACGTCATGCCATCTAGTCTCTTCACATCATCACGTACGAAGTCGGTTGGTTCTAATATCGCTGGTACGCCGGCGGTGACAAGAGCTCGACGAATAGCGTGCCGTGCTATGCGACCTGAGCTCCTGCAGTAGGACAGGCCATGGTGCTCGAGACTTTCGAAAGCCGTACCGTAGTCACGCTAATGCGGAGCACCACAGCATGCGTAGCATAACCACCATAGAAATTGGTACTGTCGACGGAAGAATCGATAAAATGACAGATTATAGAAAGATTTCTACCGTCTTAAGCACGGTGATGTTAAAACCGAAGAGAGGAAATGTTTCTATTCTTCAGTTGACAATATCCTACGATGTAGCATGACGACCAATTTTTCTCTACTTTTGACAGTTGGGTAGAAACATTTTTCAGAATTATATTTATTATAATCATCAATATAATACTCTAAGATCATTTAATCCCATTGAATGACTATGCAATGAAATCAACTTAAGCGGATCCACCTTAATTACATAAGCTGCCTCTCTGTTGCTATGGAAAGAATAACTGTCTTTGTCTTTATATAGCCGCGAGTCTACTGGTCGCCCCGTGCTCAGGCAGAAGAGATATCAAGTTGAATAGAAAGACTTTTGTCTATTCTTGTTAGAATAGAGACAGAATTGGTCATGCTACGCCTGCAGGGTGCGCCTAAGCGGAGACACATAGCAACCTGAAACGAAGAGTCATCCATTATGTACTTCCACAGCCAGTACAAGGGCACGCTCAACAGTATTAGATGACGTGTTTTCCAGAGTATTCCGTATATTACTTCAGAGCGGCACGTTCCACCGTCCGCGTCTCTTGGAGGACGGATGATCGGATGAATCCGTAATGGGACAAGTAATTTTCCAAGCGCAATCCAATGCATTGGTCATACACGGTACCTCAAAATCATCCGGTGAGGAAGATAAATTGGCCTTGGTTAATTTATTGGTACATTGGACCGAGGAGGCCAGTAATTTTATCTTTGAAATTAACGGTACCAAGTTCTTTAATGCAGCTTGCGGTTAGAGCAAAGGTTTTGTTATTTACAATAGAAATAAACAGAGCAAGTGATTGTTTTCGAGGGTGCTGAAGCCGATAGTGAGGTCAAAATAAAAGTCCTAGATAGCTCTCCATCTTGGACTTTCATTTTGACCCACTAACGATCGGCGAGAAATTTTTTAAATTTTCTATCATGGACGTCGCTGTCATGGTTTTCGAGGGTACTGAAGCCGATTATGAGGTTAAAATAAAGTATGAGTATTTTGTCTGTTACTTTCGCAGTTGAAGAAATGCTTAAAGTACTTCGTTCCTGACAGGGGTCATTAAACGGAGTGTATCCCATCCACCCCTATCGTCCCGTCCCGTTAACGGGGCAGTTGGGAAAAATTGTTGCATCGACCCCGGTAGTGTCGACTCCGTCGTTTAACGGGGTGGATGGCACAGATCTAGTCTCATCTACCCCAGTGTGTTTTTAACAAAGCGGACAGCACAGATTGAGAAGCATACGCCCCGGTAGTGTTTAAAGAGGGAAGAACAGGAGTATTATTTCATATATGTATATAAAATAATGAACTGAAAATAAAAAGGAGTTTATAAGTTTCAATCAGTTTTTATCTTATAGATATGAAACAAAGTCGGGTTTGTTACAACACTTATAACTCGAGAACTGCTGGACCGATTTTCATGGTTTTTGATTTCTTGGATTTGTTACCGGCCTGAATCGCAGAATAACTATTAACACATAGGAATATTTCACGAAAAAAAAAATAGGAATTTCATTTTCTCTCACATTTTGTAAGTCGGCTAAAAACACTTTATGTCTTTGAAGTACCAGGTGGTCATAACTCGGTAGGAGCTCACCTAACCTGATATGATAGCTAGAATACGCCATATGCCTTCAAAGTACCAGGTTGTCATAACTGGGTAGGAGCTTGCTAAACATAAGAATGTCAGCTAGAAAACGCTTTATGCCTTCGAAGTACCAGGTACAGGTAGTCTTAACAAGAACTTAACAAGAACTTAAAAACACACCGGGGTAGATGAGACTAGATCTGTGCCATCCACCTCGTTAAACGACGGAGTCGGCACTACCAGGGTCGATGCAACAATTTTTCCCAACTGCCCCGTTAACGGGACGGGACGACCAGGGTGGATGGGATGCACTCATTAAACGTATTTTTTTTTGGTTTACATACTATTTGTATACCAACATTAGCAGCAAATATTCCATCGATTCCACTTGTAACCCATCTCTAGCTCCAATATAGTTGTCGTTTGATTCATTAGAGGCCGACCGGCGGACAGTTGACGCAATTGTGCGTCAACTGTGGGTACAGTCAGCCTCAGACAGATGTATTTATCAGCAAGAGTTTAATTAAACGAACTACAATCTTTGTCCAAAAGAATAGACTTTCATGATGGGTAAGTGCAAGAAAGTGTTTTATCTAATTTAAATAAGAAATTATCTATTAATGACCGTAGTTATTAAATTCTATGTTAATGTTGTGAAAGTAAATTAGGTTTGTAATAACAAATTAATATGATTTAGTAGCTATTCAAAAAAAAAACAATGTTAAATATTGTTAAAAAACTTTCGACCCTCACATTTGTCATATTTTTAAAGTTTCCACGGTCTGGAATATTGTCAGTGTAATGACACCGATAATAATCCAGAAAAAAATATGCAAGAAATGAAATATTTATAAATCTCAGATTCATTTTTTGTATTTACCCATTTTCATTCTGAATATTTAAAAAAAAATTAAAATACCTATATTTTCCATTATTTTGCATCTATGTACAACAACAAAACAAATTACACTTTCGGTACTTAATTTTGCCCACACATTGATACAGTATTATGAAACAGAAATGGTACAAAATGAAATTAATTCCTGTCGATGTATTACGTCTTTTTGAGGGTGACTGTACCGGCGCGGCGGCGGACGATACGCTCATTGTATGTGCGCGGCGCTCCTCGCTTTGATTGACGCACCTGATTTGCCTGGCTTATCTGTTTATTTATAGCAGACGGAATGTACGAGATATTTTATTGCGTTGCATGTTTCAATGATAATGATGGCGTTATCGGTCTCGTGGTGGTCCTGGGTTTGGTTCCTAGGTCGGGCTAACTGTTAATGGGTTTTTCCATAAGGCATGTCTATTAAGTATAAGCTTAGTATCTCAATGTGTGCCCGGTAGATGACAATTGAGTTCGTTTGCTACAGGAAGTAAAGAATAGCACCATCCCATTTCTTCCCGTTGGTGGGTGTCGCAAGAGGCGTCTAAGGGACTTACTGGAGAATGGGCAGCAGCGTTCTCTATGCATTTTGCCATTATACTGCGATCGCGGACCCGCCTGCCAAGCGTGGCGATTATGGCAAAGCCCCTCAATTTGGCGAGGTCGATGTCCAGTAGGTAGAGTTCATGCTCCGAGTTTTTCTTTAAGACTTGGGTTCATTTTAAGACTCGAGTCCTTTTTAAGACTCGAGCTCTTTTTAAGACTCGAGTCCTTTTTAAAACTTCAGTCCTTTTTAAGACTCGAGCGCTTATCTGTAGACTACGAGCCTTTTGAGCACACTGAGTCTTGCATAATTGAGTCGAGTCTTTAAAATTACGACTCGAGGACTCGAGTCCTTTGCAAGACTACCAGTAGGGGACGTTTTTTGGCTGAAATGATGATGTTGATTATGGCAATTGGCTCGCCCCCTAATTGGTTCTTGGGACTTAAACAACGGGCAAAATACAGTGCTATATACCCCTAGCTACCCTTCTTCAACGCGTCTAGGTATGATGTTATAATAAAATATCGATTTAAAAAAAGGCATGGTTGGTAAGGAAATTTCTTGTCTCCCTTGGGTGTCATTATAAGTGATTGATTACGGAAGATGTTCAAAGAAAATGATAGAAGCAGACCTGCTTAATTAATTAAACTTAGACGTATTGCGAGTTGGATTTCACTGTTCACCAAACGCTGTCCGTAATAGTGATTGATCGTGATTCTAATCAAATTGCGAAATGAATAATAAGAAAAATACGTCTCTTTAAAAAAAAACCAGCCAAGTGCGAGTCGGACTCGTGCACCGAGGGTTCCGTACAAACCTGTAGGTATTCTCGGTTTATGCATAAGATTCATGTTTATGAAAATAAATGTTTTTATTTTAATTTTATATTTGAGTTGATTGAATGAAAGGTAAATTATGGCTTACGATTTATGACGTATTAAAAAAAAACTACTTACTAGATCTCGTTCAAACCAATTTTCGGTGGAAGTTTACATAGTTATGTACATCATATACTTTTTTTAGTTTTATCATTCGCTTATTTTAGAAGTTACGGGGGGGGGGCACATTTTACCACTTTGGAAGTGTCTCTCGCGCAAACTATTCAGTTTAGAAAAAAATGATAGTAGAAACCTCAATACCATTTTTAAAGACCTATTCATAGATACCCCACACGTATGGGTTCCATGATTTTTTTTTTGAGTTTCAGTTCTAAGTATGGGGAACCCCAAAATTTATTGTTTTTTTTTTTCTATTTGAGTGTAAAAATCTTAATGCGGTTCACAGAATACATCTACTTACCACGTTTCAACAGCATAGCTCTTACAGTTTCGGAGAAAAGTGGCTGTGACATACGGACGGACAGACAGACAGACAGACATGACGAATCTATAAGGGTTCCGTTTTTTTGCCATTTGGCAACGGAACCCTAAAAATCACACATGCCTCAATGAATTTGCGGAGTATGCATAATGCGATCCGTCAAAATGTCATTTTATCAAAACATGAACATTAAATGCATAAAATGAAGATTGACACCCCCCAACATCAGATACTCTTCACCGGAACATAAAAGGTACTGAGCAAAAAATAAAAATAACAATCCGTACTTTTGGTAAGAAAAGAAAATTACTCATGATTTTATTTCTGTAAGTTGGAAGGGCTAAGTAATGATAGCTGCATGGATTGATCGTTTAGGTAAAGCTACGCTTGCCACGGTTGCTCCGTGGATGGGTGACCATCTTTACATACCAAGACCCTTCCGTGCCTCGGAAAGCACGTTAAGCCGTTGGTCCCGGCTGTCTTTCGTAGATCTTAGACAGACAGTCGTTGCGGGTTGTCAGAAGCCCGAAAGTCTGACAACCAGTCTTACCAAGGGGTATCGTGTTACCCAGTAACTGGGTTGTGGAGGTCAGATAGGCAGTCACTCTATGTAAAATATTGGTACTCAGCTGCACCTGGTCGACCCCAACTTAGTTGGGAAAAGTCTAGGTAGATGATAGTAGTAAAAAACCAAATGAGGTCTCGGTATTTCCTATTTGACTACGGAGGACTATGATGAAATGTCGAAAAACTTAAAAGTCTCACGGTTGCTTTTGAATCCAGACATACTCTTGGTCAGATCATGTGAAGACCATATAGACTGATGACTGAAACTGTCTGTTGTGGAAAAAACTAATCAAATTGACTGGAACTGTAGTCAGGGCATGCATTTACAGGCTCTGCCTAGTTTGGGATCATATAACGTTGTGTTGGATATTTATGTCCTGAGAGATTTTTATTTGCCAGTCATCAATCAGTAGTTATGTAAGTACTCAAACTGCCCGATTATCATTAACTGGTTCAATGCCGCAATTACAGAAACAGTTAAAAAGCCATGATTAAAAATAACTATAAAGGAGAAAAAGAAATTTGCCACGCAGTCCCCAAGTTCACAATAATTAAAATAATATTATTATCCTTTTCAAAGTAAATATTCATGTGATAGTGTGTAAAATACCTAATCATCAAATGTCAAAGTAATGTTTGAAATACTACAACATCCCAAACCTTTTTGTACTCAATATAATCTTTATCGGTAAAAAATACTATTAATAAATCATTTGAATTTATTAAGGCTTAGATCTTGAACTTGGTTTGGAAATGTATATAAAAACGTATACATACATATATTGATGTCTGAACTGAACTGAGAGGTACAACAAATTTTTGTTTGTTTCTAGGATTAATATGTACTTCACTGTATTTTATAAACTACAGCTTTTGCTAAACAGTACCAGTGGAACAAAATAACACACAGTATAAGTAGTACACAAAACGCACTTTATTTCCGTGCATAGAGAACAAAAAAAAAATAGATAGTAGCTAACCCTCTTGCGCCGTGAGATAAAACAATTTGAGCTGCGTGATATCAAAGTGCCCTCGATGCCCCTCGATGTCTACATGCAATCACCGCGGTTATTGGCAGTCGGCGCGTGCGCCTGACAGCCAAGCTTCAATGAATTTAGGGGTAACATGCATGTATTTCCTTGTAATAAAATTGTACTGTAGCAGTTTTATTCTTATTGTGTTCCTTTTTTTAAAAATAGAACTGAAGTAACTGTCACGTGGTTTAAAATTATTTTGATCTTTTAGGCCGCTAACGTGATAAACCAACTTTATTCTAGTAAAACTTCCCTATAGGATATTTCGGAGAAGTGAACCAATAGATAAATTGTTATAATAGAGCCGAACCCTAAGTGAATTATAATATACACTACAAAATTTGAAGTATAATGTTTTAAATCAATGATCTCGGTCGGCAAGTAAACGTTGCAAATGTAACGAAAGGGTGGGTTTCGGAGTGCAGAGAATAATATTGTGTAGTGTCGAGGGCGCCGGGTGGGGGTCGCCAATCGATACGCACCCCTGTTCTGCCCGGCCTAATGCACCCCTAACACCGCGGTACACACCGTATACAGCTCGAAGCTACGCAACGACATGGAATACTCTACACTGTGTGTGTACCCAGCTTAAAACCGGGTCATTTGCAGATCCAGTCAGCAGACTACAGGCTACTTTGCTTAAAAAACACCCAGAGAAACAGTTTGTGTGGTAAAAAATGTTTAAATATTAACTAACCTCTTAAAAGCGCCTCCCAAAGCTTTGAATGTAAAATATACCACTATTGCATTGGAGACGTCCCCTTGCGGTGCCAGCTCGCTACTCTGCCTCTGGAATGATTTATATTTTATAAAACGGTTATATAAAATATCTAGCTGATACGACGGTTTTGCCCGGATAAAATGTATTCCAATTTCGTCCAGTTAGAAAATTGCATTTATATTTCTTACACTCGACTTTTAGGTTTTATTTTTATTTGTAAAATGTCGGCGAAAATATTTTTAGATTCATATCTGTGTGGAATAGGCGTATCGGTGGTATTTTAAGGCTTGATAAAATATTATAAAAGTGAATGGACTGCCTCGTTGGTCTAGTGGTAGCAAGCGCTACTGCTCAGCATGAGGTCCTGGGTTCGAAGCCCAGGTCCGGCAAAGCGTTATTGGGTTTTCCCATCTGGATTTTCTCATTCGCAGCCCGGAGTCTGGATTTGTGCCCAGTTGATGGCAATAAGCTCGCCCCCGATTACAATGGGACTTGAACATAACAGGCGAAATGTGGGTAAACTATAGGTAAACCTCAGCCAACCCTTCGGGGAAACAAGGCGTGATGTTATGTATAAAAGTAAATATTAGTTTTTTTTTTAAGAAAGTCAGTGATAACATAAAGACTGGATAGTGTTGTACTTGTAGTATTAAAGTACATTATTATCTTACACAAGCGGAGTGCTCTAGCACAAATGGACTCAATTGAAATTCTGTCCAAAGACTTTGGTTGCTACTGACCTAAAAACAAATTCCGGAATTGTTAAGACAGCAGACTTTTTGCTTTCACAACACAAAGGGGTTGCTATCGGAACGGTTCCCATGCACATAAAAGATAAATGTGGTAACAAGAAAAAGCATTTATTAAAACATTTCTCATTTTTCTTTTATTACTTCCCCTTTGAAGTGCTTTCACCGCTTCGCTGAAAAATTTTGAGCTTTTGAAGAAAATTTATAAGAGTGATAAAGGTGGCCCTTATATTAGTGTTTGAATTGCGTTTGTCTTGAGGTAATATGTTTTATTTCGGTTCTTCTTTTGTTTTGTGTGAAAAGTTTTACTATTCAAAGTCAAAGCATTTATTTCAATTAGTCCCAAAAAAGGCACTTTTAAACGTCAACTGTTACATGAAAATAGAATAAATTCTAGTTGCCCCTTACAAAAGGTACATTCGTATGGAGAAGAATGGGCAAGAAACTCTACCTTACTCTTTTAAAATGGTTTTCAATATTTGTATACTGTTGCGTCCTGAAATAGTTTCTCTATGCGCACGCAACGCGTAACGGAATGACATCTGACTTGTCAAGTTTGATTTTGACGTTTGACACTTGCTCTTGATTTTCGGGGGGAAACGAGGAAGCACGCCGCCGTTTGGGTCTCGCGGCTTTTGTTGAAATCAATTTCTTAACCGGTCGTTTTGGTGGACAATGGACCATGACCCAGTTGTTTGAGTTAATAACCCCTATCTTGGTGTAATAACACGGGTTTTGGACATATTTTGGATAAATAGTTTGAAGGTTAAGCAAAGTGTGACGCTGTTGTGAATGAGTGATTTGAAGACCGCATGCTGTGATTGTCTCCAGCCGGGTTGAAGCGGAATCTAACCTGAAGAATACTCGTAACGTCACAACACAATACAGATACACTCACTTACATACATATCTCCAGGTTGGCACCAGAGCAGTGTCCTTCAACCATGAGGTAAGTTGTTTTGTTGTATGGTAGGTGAGCTGTTCTCTTATATATTGTCTGCTCCGCGTACGGCGGACAGTACGCTAGCCACTCTTGTCTCCAGAGCCCCCCATCAAAAACTTCCACTGCGCAATTGAATTGAGACTTTGGCCTGGCAGCGTACATATACATTATTTATACAATTATATGTAAAGACGATGCACCTAAAGTAACAATTACCATAACACAACAGGTAAAAGAACTGAAAATGAAGCAATGAGAAATAAATTAATTGTATGATAGATACATGGTGCTCACTTAGTTACAAAAACATTGCAAAGGCAAGAATACGAATTTCCTAATATTTTTACAAGTGTTACAAGTGAGTGTGTGTTACAGTAATCACAGAATGTAAATCAGTGTCTTAGAAGAAAAAAATAAATCATATCTATACTATTAAATCTAATTTTCTAAATCCTCTAATTTGTAATAAGCTCGTTTACAAAGTGTACTATTTTAAATTATATTGTTCTTTAATAAGATCCTGGGAGACGATTGGCTGTTTCTAAGGCATTGTGTTCTATTGTGAGCGATAGTGATCGCCTTCTCGCCGTAATAATCTATTAAAGTCTTGGTAGCGATGTGTTCCGCCTCACTAATGTGATTTTTAAACCATATACTTGCTTATAATAGTCGCTTGTGTTGCTAATAAACGATAATGACTAGCTGAAAGGCTCACTAGTACACGACTCCCGCGCCGGCGTAATTAAAACGTATGGTGCAGTAACTTGTGAAGCATAACATAACTGTTACGTTACTGTTACTGTTTGTAACGGAAAAACTAAACGCAGTTATTAATTTACCATTGGAATTCATTACAATATCCGTCCATGTTACACTATGATTACTTACTGTTTATCCTACTATATAAAATAATATCCTACTAATATTAGACCTACATTTGAAAGTTTGTCAGGTTATATGGATGTTAGATACTCTTTCGCGCAAAAACTACTAAACGGACTTGGATGAAATTTGGTAAACAGAGAGTTTATAATCGGGATTAACACATACAATATTTTTTATCCCGGTAATACGTTCCCGCGGGATTATTTCCGACCTACACGCAGGCGAAGCAGCATTTTTAGATGTTCATTATTCAATCACACAAAACGGCTAAACGTATTTGGATGTAATTTGGCAAGCTGATAGTTTAAAACCTGAATTAAGGACATAGGCCTCCCTCAAAGAGAGTACCTACGCATGGCGCTTTTCTAAGTTTTTTTTTTTAATAATTCGAATCAAACCATAAGTCATTTATTCAAATAAGGCTGAGAATCAGCACTTTACCAAATCGACACCCTACGACAGTTGGTCATGCCTTTGTTGTTCTTGTCTGTCATTGCACCCACCATCACCATTTCAGCCGCAAACCGTCCACTGCTGCACATGGGACTGGAGTGCTCCTCCATTTTGGGGGGGTTTGCCTTAATCGCCACGCTTGGCAGGCGGGTTGGAGATCGCAGTATGGTGGTAAAATGTATAGAGGACGCTGCTGCCTATTCTCTAGCAAGTCCCTTAGTCGCCTCTTACGACTTGGAAGATAGGGCATTAAATCCGACTGTCAAAGAATGGCAGTTGTGATTTGAACTTTAAGTTGTTAGTGAAAATGTGTCAACAAAACCTCCTTTTTACACGCTTTATATTAGCTTCACTTGTATGTTTGTATGTTTGTTTGTAACCGACTTCTTATAGCGCGATTTTGACCCACTTTAAACGACCACATTTCATTCAAACTTTGCACACCTGACAAAGATCGATGACAATGCAATATTTTCATAAATTTGTGCCATTATCGTTGCCAGGATTACCAGGACAACAAAAAAACTGTCTTCGAAAACTACGCTGACATACGCCAGAAACTACGATGACATACGTCTCAAAATTCGAAACAGCCTAAAATAGAAAATAAATCATAGTTAAAAAAACTAAAAAAACACGCTTCCATAGAAAACCATACTAAAAAGTAGAAAATAATACCTCAAAAGCACCCCACGCTTTTTTTCCATTATCTTCTACTTTTTAGTTTGGTTTTCTATGGAAGCGTGTTTTTTAGTTTTTTTAAACTATTATTTTTTTGATGTCAATTAAAAACGATGAACATCACAAGATCATAATTATAAATTTGCATCCAAACATGCTTGAATTTGGAGAACTACAACTTAACCTGCCACATACACATTCATAAGAACATGTCAGAATATGAGTGCTGCCAATAAAAAAAAAAAAAGTGAGTCAATGGAAACGGGCGTGGCATCAACGTCGATTTCCACGGAAATCTGATTTCCTGCACGTCTAGACACGTTCCCCCCATACTGAATTATGTTGCAGGATGTACATCATTTTGTTTTTGACTGTAACAACTGAAATTAATGAGAATTTTTAACACAATGTTACGGTAGCTAGCGTATAAAATTGTGTGAATTTTATGGCGATGCTGAACTGCATGATTACTGATAAATGCGTACACTGATTGGACAGGTCCACTCAATATGTGTGGTTCTTTCCTGAAAAGACCATTTCAGACACCAATCCACATGGTCTTCACATGATCTGACTTCTGACCAAGATTATTTTAGGACATTAAAAGAGACTGTAACCTCTGAGTTTGTTTCGGCCTTTGTTCTCAGAGTACTCGGATAGGAAACTCCGATATAATCTAGTTTTATCTAATTTACCTACTTGCAGAAATAAAATCATTTCTTACACGAAAAACCGTCAGGAAACATGTCAGTTATTATTGACAGTAATCGTCGATAAATAAAGTCACATGCAGTTTGCAAGCGGTATGATCAATTTTCTTTCACTAACCATTTGACAATCTAGTGTTATGCAACGCAAAATTGCCAACCGTAAATTTGATTATTCATAAAATTTTTCATCCTATTATATATAAACTGTATTTCACTCTATTGCAATTCGAAGGATTTTGAAGAATATTCCTAACGTATTGCTTAATTTCTTTGCAAAATACGCGTGCCCGATAATTTTATATAGCAATGAATGTTGTTGAATTGTCAAAATAGAAGGCAGTCCTATTGTGAATGTGTTACCAAATTAAACCGCTGATTTAGGCTTTAATTCAGATAACACATCTGAAATGCCATCAAGCATGAAATATATTTTGAATTACCTATCAAAGATAATAGAAACTACAAATGTGGCATTGAATAGAATCAGTTTTCAATTTGATAGCAACATTAATTACCATTCGGCATCAAACAGAATCGTTAGTGCCTAAATGTAGTTATTCGTTTCACTTTATTGTTAAATAATTCAAAATGGCTGAACATTACCGAAAATTGACCAAATAAATACTACGGCTTACCTAGCGTCAAAGAGTAGCTAGGTCGAAGGGGCGAAAGCAGGGTTGCCAGAGCGCCGGGAAATCAGTGATGGTCCCGGAATTTTGCGTCTTGTCTCGTGTCGAGTAATCTTTTACTGTCCCGGATTTCGAACACATACTAGTTTTTTATATAATGTTAAAATTATAAGTAGAGCTGCCAGTATGTAATATTTATCCTGCTGAAAAGTTTAACAGAACTGCAGACACGGAGCACGGAATTGGCGTGTCTTGTTCAGAAATTTCTAAATTTTTGGAAAACCCTGGTCCTCATAATCTATTAAAATGGCAAAATCTAGTTTAAGTATGCAAAAAAAAAAAAGTTTTAAAAATCAAAGAGATGCTATTTTGTTAAAATGTCCCGGTAATGAAAAGCCTGTATTTATTTATTTAACCATTTATGTAAACACATATATAAATAGACAAGAAGAATATAACAGAAAAATTGGCACAGAGGCGATGCTTATTTATATAGAAATCTCTTCCAGCATACCCACGATAGGAGACAAGATAAAGTGATGTAGACAGCGTGCGTAAGAGTAAAATAGAAAATAAAATACATATAATCAAAAACCATTCACTTAATAAAATTAAACAAATAATATAAGAATATACTTACAAACAGACAAACATACATATTTACATACATACTTAAATACATACAGAATATCTAAATATAATTATTATAATTAAAACAATAAATACATACACAATTATGACGATGTGGACAGATATGATGTGGTATGGTGTGGTGTATCTGGCAACCCTAGGTATAAGTTAGGTATTCAATTATATATTCATGCCTATGTAGAACTTTGGTCTACGCTTTAGAACAAAGGGTTGACGTCGACGCTTTATTACTGTTTTATCACAAAGGTGAAAAACTTTATGACGTCACTCGTCTGTCGGCTGTATAATTGTAACGGGGTAAATTTGAAATGAGTTACTTTTCGTAAATACCTACAGTTTTGTTTTCACATTCAGCCCAGTCTAGTGGGTTGGTGAAAACACAAATAGTTTGTTTCGTCGGGCGTCCGAAACTGTTTTATGTTTATCATGATGGTCGTTATTGAGATTTGTTTTATTTTACCAAGACACGTACATATATCGCAAACTAGCTATATCGGAAATTATCCTGCTGGCACGTGCTACCGGAATAAAAAGTGACATATGTTACGCTGAATAGCCGGAACAAACAGACAGATAGACAAAATTTAAAAAATATGTTAATTAAATATGTGTTTGTTATATTATAATATACTAGTTTCTGCCCGCGTCTTCGCCCGCGTGGATGTCGATACCTACTCCTCACAAAAATACACCCTCCAAATTTCATGTCTCTAGGAAAAGCGGTTTAGGCTGTGCGTTGATATATCAGTCAGTCAGTCACTCAGGACTTAGAATTTTATATATATAGATAAGTCTGTATGCATTTAGTCTAAATAAGTTATTTCAGTATTAAAAACAGACGTTTATGTATGTTGAAGAAACCTGACGATATTTATAATAAAGAAAACTATGTCGTGAATATCCAGCAGACACAGCAAACCTAACAGATAAAGAAAGACTGTTTTATTGAATACAACTTACAACCAACAGTATTCGAACCGATCGGTTCCGAAAATAAATAGGGAATACGACAAACTATTTTTATAGAAAGACAGAATAGCGGTCCATTTCATGCACATTTCACTGTGCGTATTCCAAGACCCGTGGTCAGGCGCGTAACAAAAGCGCACAATACGACATTGAATGCATAAAACCAGTTGTATGACGCACACACACATCGGCGACTCTGCAGGCAGGACGCCCATTGAGTGGCATTACAAAAGGTATTGTGTGCGCAGGGACTAGTTTATCTCGCGACCATTCGCTGAGACTGTTCCGCACTGATAACGCTCAAAACGTCTGTCATTTTGTCCCACAGCATCACGGATAACGCGTTCGTAAACAACTAAACACCAACCTCCTCTGATTATTATCATAGTTTTACGCAATAAAACAAGTGCTGAGTCGATGTGAATAAGTAAAAATTAGTATCGAAGGAATACCGTTCAGATTATAGCTTTCTATTCCATGATAATAATATACATATATTCAATCACGTACATATATTATCAGTGGAAGCGAAAAATAAGATGATGTTTTTATTTCATCTAGTTCCTGTAATTTATCTTTTAGATACCGAAATTTGACAGTTTTACTATTGATAGTGTAGGTATAAGATAACTTGTGATAAGTCAGTCGTCATCTGGTCGTGAGATCTTAACGGTCGGCTCAAGCACCAGTTATAAAAAATCGATTTAATGTGAAATCAGTGAACAATGCCACCAAAGAAAATATCACGATGTCAACAAGACCTTGTTGACTTAATTTACAAAATGGCCGAATTAAGTAATATGAAACTAAGTGACTATATTGTTGAGTTAGGACATGAAGATCTCGACAGTTTTCTGACTGGTCTGTTCAAAGTGCAGTTAAGAGGAATTATAGACGGACAGAAGATCAGAAAGAATTTCATGGTAAAGTGGCATCCGGAATCAAAAATGCGTGCATGCTTCAGAGAATCGTACAAACGAGAATTCGTCTTTTACCAACACATTGTGCCGAAACTGCTTGAGATTCAAAGTCAAATTAAAAACGTCGTAGGATTAAAAATAAAATTTCCAAACTGCATTTTAGCTGATGCAGAATATGACAAAGAAACAATCGCCACGCAGGATTTAAGAGATGAAGGATACAAACTACGCAACAGACTTTTCAAGGCAAATTTGGATTACGTTTCACATGTGATGAAAAATTTAGCGAAATTGCATGCTCTGTCCTTTGTGCTGGAGAAAACGAATCCGAGAGAATTTGAGGAGATAGCTCGTTTGTGCCAGGAGGATGTGCAGTATTGTAAGCCGGGACCTGCACCGAAGAGCATGAGCTCGTATTACGAAGCGTCTGTGAACGAAGTGATAGATGCAGTCGCTAGAGATAAGTTGAACCGACTCACTCCAGACATACTGACGGTTTTGTATAAATGCACTCGGCGAGGTTCATACAGCACTATTTGTCATGGTGACTGCTGGAACAGCAACATTCTATACAAAATTAAGGTAAGAATTACAAAATATCCGAACAAAACTAGTGTGAATAGGTTAACGTGTTAAGATTTTTGAAAGTGCGTGTAAATTATAGGAATTTCAAAAATCCCGGAGAGATAGGTGCTAGGAAGAATATTGAAATTTTACAGATTGATCACAAAAATATTCCTTGCTTGCAGGGTTGCAAGCCAGTGGAAGTGATATTTGTTGACTACCAGCTGGTAAGGGTGGCCATACCGGTTACCGACATAGTCTACTTCTTGTACATGTCCACCGACGGAGAGTTCCTCAACAAACACTATGATCAAGTCCTCGACATTTACTACGGAACATTAACCGCAGTCCTGCGACATTGTAATTTCGACGTTGAAGAAGTGTACCCAAGGAGTATTTTTCAGAAACACCTACATGAATATTCGGTGTTTGGTTTGGTAGAAGCTCTCGTCTCAATGATGATAATAACGGCCCCATATGAGGATGCCCTCAAAATGACTGAAATGAAATATGAACATTACGACGAAGAACTTTACGAAGATGAAAGCAAAGATAATTCATTGTTCGTAGAAAGAGTAAACGGAATTGTAAACGACTTTTTTGCGAGAAATTACTCTTTAGATGCAATATTAGAAGAATAAAGATAACATCTTAAAGGTACCTTATTACGTTTTATTTACATATTTAGAATTTTATGAAATACTTTGTTAAAGCCAAAATAAATTATATTCCGCAAAATGCGGAGTTCATTCACAAATTAGGTGTTAGCCGGTGTGGAATAACTGAGATAATCCTTATTTTCATACTGATGCGTCAATTCCGCGGCGTGAAATGCGTCGACCGCTAAGAGAATTACACGAATAACGACCTTACCTTGTCCTGAATACATAGTTTAATCTAGTATTATGTTTTTTTTATGTTCTCTCAAAAGAAATATTAAGAATCTCTGGCCCTGGAAGGAATTAATTCTTTGTCGCTGCAGTTAATTGTCCGTTAAAAATTTTTTCTTTGAATCTCGGTCGGAACGAACGAGAATCTTTGTTGGAATGAAAATAATGGCTCTAGAACAGATGGTGATATTTAACAGTCTATGCTCAGATGGTTTTATAAGCATTTTTGAGATAATTAAATTGCTGCCCTCAATGGATTTATTATCAAATCGTATTTAATGGAATTCTGCTGCTAGACAAAGATATCGTTTCGATGCTCAACATTATTGACCATATCTGTATTTGTTGTAATGTTGGAAATACGCAATGGCCTATGGAATGGAATAACTAAAATCCTTACTATCCATGCTTAATTAATACCTATACTTACATAAATTAAGTTGAAGTGTATGTTTGTTATATTACTAGATTCAAATTATTTGTTCTTAATTTTTTTGTCTGTCTGTCTGTTTTGGCTAATCTTCGAAACATCTGGTCCGATTTTGAGGGAATTAATTTTTTGTGCATATAGCTGACTATCTTTTTCCAAGGGCTTCCCCCGCGTGCAGGTAGGAAATTATTCCGAGGAAACGTACTACTACAATAAAAAAGTACATTATGTCTCAACCCAGGTTATAAATTATCTGTATGCCAAATTTCTTTCAAATCCGTTCAGCCAATTTTGCGTAATAATTGAGTAACAAACATACAAACTATCACATTTATCAATAGTGAACTCGCCCACGGCTTCGTCAAAAGGATATCAATAATTCACAGGAAATAATGAATTTCTATGTATTTCAAATATTCAATTCACGTATTTTAATAACCACATCAAATAATTCAATGATCCATCCAAATATTACGGCACAGGTAAATGATTACACTTAAATGAATGTCAATTGTACACACGGCTACAGGCCAAGCTATACATTTCCAGTTTTAGCTGACCTTGCATTGTATAGGCTTTTCGTACAACGAGATGTCAGCTTATAATGGAAATGTATAGCTTGGTACCTAAGTCAGCGTTAAAATTTAATTTAAATAAGTGTATCGTGCTGCCACAGATAACGATAATGAGCGACTGTTTGTCCGATATATCGTTGATAGATTTTCTATTCTAATGTTGATATATTTTTTAATGGAGTAGTAAACTGAACAGGCCAAATGTGCCCTTTGTTTGTGGGACTATGCCGCTTGTTTTACTAGCTTTAATCCGCAGCTTCGGCCAAGCAGGACGGAAATAATATCATTTTTGAAAATTGCACTCTGGGTACATACTATTAGAATTTAAAGTAATCTTTGTAACGTAAGTTTTTAAATATTTACGTCTTATAAGTTACTCACCCTAAAAATAATAATTTCTTTTCATTTATGTCCTACCAGTCTATTTTTACTACTCTTGTGGTTATCAAATCCAAATTCAAAGCCAAATCTTTCCGTGATTGATTGATTTATCGAAATTTATCAACTCACAAATATTCAGACTTTTAAATGCGCGGCTTCGCCCACATGTGTGACGAAAATTGTCTCACGGTAACGTGCTACTGGGAGAAAAATAGCCTATACACCCTTAGAACATCAGAAGTGAAAGCCCCGTCAAAAAAAAAAAAAAACGGGCCAGCCGTTTTGGAAGATAGCCGGAACAAACAGACAGAACGACAACAACTTTATACGTACGTTATAAGAACTGTAAATACTTTAATATGCATTTAGTAAAATACTGTTATTTTGACTTTACAGACACTTATTTTATTTATCTGTACAGATATAAGTTTTCATACATAACAATATCTTCTATAAAATGGCTCTCAATCATCTACGACTGCTTAACTTCATATCGCGTCATAATCAATATTCAGAAAACAATTTCCCTTTCGAACTAAGTGTAACTGTTTACTCAGTTCCTCCGGCTATATGAAATCTTACGTCGTGGTTGTATAACTTAGGGAACTTTAATTTCCTGTATGAAAACTAATATTCAATGTAAACATTACGTTGTTCTTGTTTACCTATATGTACCTTGGTACCAAACTCGGTAACTTCGAGTTTATAAATGTTAGTTATAGACCACTAGCTTTCGCCAGCGTTTACACCCACGAAAAACATCCATAGGAACATCATCATCAGCTGCTTAGGTCTTTCCCAACTATGGTGGAGTCGGCTTCCAGTCCGGCCAGTTGTGTCCGGTTAGACTGGAAGCCGGCCCCAACAAAACTGGAAACTTTAAAAAGTAATTTATTTAAATACAATGAAATCCCTTTTAAAGCAGATGTCTCTACTATTATTTTCGTAATGAATTGAAATATTTATTAAATTAGAGCAATCACGTTATCTACTCGACTGTCGCTCTATTGTAGATTGTTACTGAAATGCTTTTAGAATCGTTATTACTGCAGAGAACTAGTAATTGAATTAAAAACGAATAACGACGTAATTATTTCTTAACAGCATAGTGAAATAATTACGTGTTTATTACTTTTTATTTCAATTACTAGATATCTTTAACAAATCGTGATTTGCGCAAAGAACTACATAGTATTTGAATTAAAAACTAATAAAGACGTAATTATTTCTCAGTCACAGAAATAATTGCGTGTTTATTAGTTTTTCGAAGCTACATGTTTATTGCCTCAATTCCTTTAATCAGTCAATTACCGTAATTACAGACACATTAAAAACCATTGTGTCTGATACCAAATGTGGTATCTCAGGGACTTAGAGGTTAAATATCCATGAAAAATAGTATTGTTTGGTCATAAATGGCTTTGAGTTAGTTACTTCTCATGCAATATTTTGTCGTACAATATGATTCTCACATTTTGTTGGTTCCTTGAGTGAATATGCCTTAGAAAAGTCAACAAATAAGAATATTTTAAGTAGGTAAGTCGACTACATGATTTTCTACTTACTTACTTATTGTTATATCATGTGTAGTGTGTAGTGCTGAATAAGAGAATGTTGGTAAATACTTTGAAAGAAAGAAAGAATACCGCTTATTTGGGCATAGATCCTAAAATACAAAATACAATAACAAAGAAAAATAAGTGAAAATAAATATCAAAAACAAGATGGGCCTCACGGCTGCGCCAAAAGGGTGAAGGTGCAATTTGAATATAAGCAAGACTTGTCTTCGTTTTTCGTTGTCTTTTGGTACCTAGATCCACAGAAAAAAAAATATTTGCCGTTTTAAAGTGGGACAACGGAATTGGTGTGACAAGAGAAATTATATCTATTAAAGAAAATACTTTACTTAAACTAGTTGTGTCTAATGATTGCTAAGAATAGTAACCGAAAGTTAAATTAAAAGAGGAAAACTGCTGAAGTGAACGAAAGTGGACGTATTTAAGAAAAGTGAGTATAAGATTAATAATCTTATAAAGGCTCCCGCAAACAGGCGCGACGCGACGCGAGTATCGTAGAATCTATGGAAACTTCATGTAAATCGTTCTACAAGAATCGCGTCGTGCCAGTCTGAAGAAGTCTGAAGAATACTTCATTGTAGTAAGATCAAATTGATTTTAATACGTTTTAGGATATGTTTTTAGACATAATTAAAAATGGTGGTAATAAAATGGAATAACAAATAGCACATTTTATGGCATTTAAGTACACAAACTCATAAAAAAATATATTGCCGTCTGACCGAAATGGCGTGGAAAGTTTCAAAGAAATGTCATACAGCTGACCTATTTATTTGGGGTCACTGGCTGAATCAATGACCGATTTTGCCTAACGTGCAAAAAGTCTTCATTTGATGGGTACACCTCTTTGCGTGCAAAATATTACCACAGAAAACAAATGAAGTATGCCGTCATAGCAAACTGTGTATTCACGCTAAATATTCCCAAGCAGGGGTAGTTCGAGCAAGGGATGCCTGCGCCACGTGCGACTCACGTCAAAGTATGTACGCTTAACCTCATATTTTTATCAGTAGATCTACGAAAACCGTCTTTGCTGCTACGACTTAAAGGTGCTGTTACTGTCAAAAAGTTACCATGATCGTGCAGTTGACTGTCTGTACACGCTGCACAAACAAAGGCTGTACAAATTGAAATTGGGGGCATTTTTATTGTTTCCACAAATGTAGAGAGGGGCGATACGGAAATATTTTTTTTCTTCTGAATATTTGAACGGTGGGAACGTAAACTTCTACGTCATGGTATTTTGATGGGTTTGGAGTTGAATTCTAGATACCATGTGTTGAGGAATGCACCATGCTTCCCTTTTATTGTATGTTCGCTCACAGATTTTTCAAGAGAGACTATAAACTGATTAGTGTTTATATTTAAAAGCTTTAAATTCGAAAAATAAATGATAAATGATTTTATTTCTGTAAGGAAGTTTTTATAATCACTTGTACAGTCTGTGCCCTACATTATCTGACCCACTCGGTATGAACCACGCTCACATCGAAGTGTTAAGTCCCGCCCCATTTAAATAAATCATCTTGTTAAGCCATTTTGGTCATTATCTTGTTAGCGTTAAGATTGAATTGCGTATTAACAAGTAATATTCTCAACAAGTTACTGTGGCTTCGCGGTTCGATGCTAGATTGACGATGAACGGTGCGTAAGTTCAAAATCACACTCCACCTGTTAACAATTTCTTTTTTTAATTGTTTTCATTTATGATTTCTGCCATATTTCTTGCATTATTATAGAACTTCTGATATGATTTCGCCTAAAGAACATATCTTTTAAACAAGCGGGTAAAACTTCCTTGAATAATAGCGAATTTGATCCTTATCACGCATTAGAAACTCCTTTGGGTATTTTGATAAATCATGTTGTCAAGCGATTTTAATTATTATCCTACTGTCGTTAAGGTTGAGAGGATTAAAAGATTGAGTATCAAAATGCAATAAGACTACTTAAAACAACCAAGGTGAGGGTGGATTAACAAAAAAATCGCGCGTCAATAACATCACAATTTGCTGTATACGCTTAGTATTCTGTGACACATTTTAATAACTGCTAGTGATTTTGCGATATTGAACTTAATGATACCTACTATATGGTTCAAATTCTATAGAATATTGCATCTAGCTCACAACTAACAGCTAATTTGAAGACAAATTAGTAAGAGTTAATTTGGTCTCGTGGTCATTAAACAAATTGTTGTCTGGGTTCAAAACCAGCATAACCTATAGACTACTTTTTGTTCGTAATGATTTGTTTATTTTTATATTTTTTGTTTATTTTTATATTTTTTGTTTATTTTTATATTTTTTGTTTATTTTTATATTTTTTTATTTATTTTTTTCTAAGGAACGAAGTCTTTAAATGTGTTTTTCAATGGGTAGTTTGTAAAAGAATGAAACAAAATCATTGCAAAAAAATGATAATTTTATTATTTAAAATATACTATATACTATAAGTAAATAAAGTGAGTAAATGCTCATAGTTCAGAATTAATTAGCTTTTTTACTGTAACATTCAAAGTTAACTATTTGCTAACAAACATTTTTAATTTTTAAACATTTTAACGTTGAGAGCCAAACAAAAAATTGTTGGTAGCAAGCACGCGATAACGCGTGATCGGCCATAATACAGAGCCGACGAATCACGTGATACCGCGTGATCGGCACTCAACGTGTTAAGCATGACAATGCTTGAAAGTTTGTTGTTTATTTTTAACGTAAAGATTTTTTATTTACCCACCTGTTTACAAAATAAGTTTTTTATTCGAAATTCATATCGGTCTTTCTATAATAATACAAGAAGTATTAAAGAAATCATAAATTAAAACAATTTTAAAAAGAAATTGATGATAGATGAAATGTGGTTTTGAACTCGCACACGGTGCATTGTCAATTCAGCATCGAACGGCGAGGCCACAGTAACTTGTTAAAAATATGCGAAATTAATGATTAGGTAGTGGCCGTGTGAACACTTAACATAATACTTCTTAATAAGCCTTTCAACCTTAACTACCACAAGATAATGATTAAAATGACTTAACATTATTATCTAGATGTCGTTAAGGCTGAAGAATATGCAATACGACTACCAGAAATAACCCAATCGAGGGTGGATTAACATAAAATTATAATAAAAACACCACTGTTACCTGTCAATGCTTAATATTTAATTCCGTGATACATTTCAATAGCTGCTTATGGTTTTTCAATAATGAACTTAATGGTCTATATCATATGGATCAAATTCTATAAAATATTGCGTCTAGCATCACAACTAAAATTTAATTTGAAGTCACCTAATAAGAAGTGAATTGGTCTCATGGTCATTAACGCAGATAGATAAGCATCGTTGTCTAGGTTCGAAACCAGTATAACCTAAAGACTTCTTTTTGTTCAAAATGTTTTTTTTACTATGTTTTTTTTTTACTTTACTTTAAATATTTTAGGGGTCAAATGTTTTTTTTTAGATAGGCAGTTTGTTTAGGAACAAAACAACATCATTATTGAAGAAAATATTTATTATTTCATTAAAATATACTTAAGTAAATAAAGTAAGTAAATGCTCATAGTTTCAAAATTAATATATATTTTATAGTAGCACATTCAAACTTAACTATTTACTTAATCTATACTAATATTATAAAGCTGAAGAGTTTGTTTGTTTGTTTGATTGAACGCGCTGATCTCAGGAACTACTGGTTTGAATTGAAAAATTCTTTTTGTGTTGGGCAGCCTATTGATCGAGGGAGGCTATAGGTTATATAACATCACGCTACAACTAAGAGGAGCGGAGCAGTAATGAAAAATGTTGCAAAAACGGGGAAAATTTATTCCTTTTGAGAGTTTCCGTTGCGTGCGCTGCGTAAACGGTTAAAGTAACTCAAAAATCATGTATGACGGAATTGTTCCTTTGAAAAAGTTCTAAAAAAAAGTCCGCGAGAGCATATGTCTATATTTAAAGGTTGATTCACTATAACTCAAAAGGAGCGAGCAGCAACACTAGCAGGCAAATCGATGCGACGGGAAGGGTCAGGGGAGCAAAAATTTGACGCGGACGAAGTCGCGAGCAGAAGCTAGTAAGTTATATAAAACAATATCAATGAAATAACCACAACACTTTCTTCTCTTACATATATTATTAACAACGATATATGTTATGATGAGGACTCATCGGTAAGCTAGCTATTATTCAACAAACAGTTCATTAACTGTGATTAAGTAATTTGTGAAATGTTTTACAGTTTTATAGGTATAAGTATGTGGTGAATCAACATGTTATTTAAACAGAAAAATGGATTTCCATTTATAACAATAACATCACCACAGAAATTGTAACATTGTAATGGTTTAGCATTCATTGAATTGAGCATTCACTTACTTAATATGTTTAAAAATACTTATGTAGATAAGTGAGTGGCGGCGTGACGCATCATCTCCAATAACTTGCTATAAGCGGCTACGTATGCACCATGTTCCAGCGCAAATCTTTTCCTCTCATGTGCTGCAGTAGCCCAGGGTCATTCTACCGATGGTTAGACAAGGTAGTAAGAAATATTATGTTTAATTGCAGCTAAGCGAATAGGCATCAGTGGACATTGAATATGGCTTGCAACAATAAGTAGTTTGGTGGCGTTCGGATTCGTGACTATACGATATACAGCATGGGATTTGCTCCTGGACGATTTCACTGAAGATTTTTCAGTATTTCCATAAAGTCTTAACCATAACCTGACTGTATTTGTCTGAAACAAAAGAAAAAACTTATTAACATTTTTGGAAACGTGCAGCTAACTTGTAGGGAGTGGGTGTAATGGAATAATAGCAAAATACAAGATTACTAGCTATAACAAATTATAGAGGTCAATTTCAAAGAGTAAAATTAAAAATTAAAACACTTACCGATATATTAACACTACGAACAATCTCTTTGATTCCACCATTTTGCTCATGTAAACATAATTATTATTTTATGTCTAGTATAATCAGTAGATTGCGACATGACGCTTTGTTTGCACATAACAAAATCAATAAAGACATGTCTAATGTTACTTTTCACGATTTACGTCAAACGTTTTACCAAATTTTTGCTTTGTCACTGCTATTAGGCGTAGATTGACCTGTGTCACTTAAAACAACTTACTTCAATCTACCCCACGAAGTCAATATATTTTACTTCCTTGGTAATTATAAGTTCTGTGGACATAAAGATTTCTTTATTTACCCACTTGTTTGAAAGATATGTTCGTTAGTTGAAAATCATATCACCAGTTCTGTAATAATGCAAGAAATATGGTAGAAATCATAAATTGAAAACAATTTAAAAAAGAAATTGTTAACATGTGTAGTGTGATTTCGAACTCACATACCATTCATCGTCAATCCAGCATCGAACCGCGAAGCCACAGTAACTTGTTGAGAATAAGCGAAATTAACGATTAGGTAGTAGCCGTGTAAACACAAACATATTACTTGTTAATACGCAATTCAATCTTAACGCTAACAAGATAATGACCAAATGGCTTAACAAGATGATTTATTTAAATGGGGCGGGACTTAGCACTTCGATGTGAGCGTCGTTCATACCGGGAGGGTCAGATAATGTAGGGCACAGACTGTACACGTCAATTATATTTTAAACAATAAGATGAGTTCGGCGTTTCCTATCTAACTACTCTAAGAAGAAAGGCCAAAACAAACTCAGAGGTCACAGTCTTTTTTAAAGTCCAGACATAATCTAGGACAGATGATATAAAAACATGTGGATTGGTGTCTGAAATGGTCCATTAAGGGAAGAACCACACAGATTGAGTGGACTGTCCAGTCAATGTACATCATAGTAGCATGATTGAATAAAAAAACACAACCAATGCAAAAAAACTGAACATTTTCGAACAGATTTTAAAGAGTATCATCATCATAATCTGCCTCGCCTTTTACGTACATGTTGAGGTCGGCTTCCAGTCTAACTGGATGCAGCTGCCTACCTGACCTCCACAACCCAGTAACTGGGTAATACGATACCCCTTAACTTACAGGCTTCTGATCACCCATAACGACTATCAAAGATCTAAGTTTTTAAAAGAGTATGCTATATACCGTGTGGTGCCGGACGTAAAGAATAACACGGGAAGAAATGGGGTGGCCCATTTCTTCCCGTGGGTGTCGTAAAAGGCGACTAAGGGACTTATTAGAGAATGGGCAGCAGCGTCCTCTATTCATTTTACCACCATACTGCGATCGCCAACCCGCCTGCCAAGCGTGGCGATTATGGCAAAGCCCCCCAATTTGGGGAAGGCCTAAGTCCAGCAGTGGACGTCTTACGGCTGAAATGATGATGAATGATGATGCTATATATCGACGATAAACCAGTTTTTTTTGCTTGATTAAATTAAACATCATTGTTTTTGTAGCTCAACTCCATTTTAATGAAAACCAGGGGAAATTCATGAACCCTTTAGCGTTAATTGATTGACACCAGCGCGGCGTTGTCACATATGTGAGAGAGTGAATGAATTATTGATTTCGGCTTAAAATGGCCCGACATTATCGGGACGTACCTATGAGTAGATAGGGACGTAGACATTTGCATGTCAATGTCAGAGTAATATTGCAGTTTCCACATGGTCGTGTTTTAATTATGTATGTAAAAGCATGTCATTATACGTAAAATAATTGGAAATTAAAGGGTTCACAAAAAATTCTGGCATAGAACAATCAGCTTATAACGTTACGATCATACTCTACTATACTATTTTTAAATAAGTTATTAATTTTAAAAGACTGTGAATTTATTATGTCAATTATAATTACTATTGTGACTATATGTAGGTACCATAATAATCATAATCAGCCTACATTTTCCCACTACTGGGAACATGATGTCCACTCTGTCAGACAGAGTGGGTCATAAGCTACCACGCTGGTTCACTTCGGGTTGGTGGATGTCGCACGTCTTCGAATTTTTGGTTCTCAGCATGCCCGTTTCCTCACGATATTTTCCTTCCACCACACTGGGAGCAACAAAAAAACTAAGATAATATTACAAAACGAGTATTTAAAAATCGTTAAAAATTACGTAATGTGTTCTCCGCTCGTTGTAACAGCGGTGTCCCAGTGGTAAGGGCAACGACTTACAAGTTGTACATCGTAGGTTCGAGCACAGTCAGGCGCTTCAGTTTGTGTAACTTATTTCATCACCAATGCTCTATAAACGGTGAAGGATAACAGCTTGGAAACACACATTCGAAGACATGTGACATCTATCAATCCGCAATGGGCCTGATTGGTGAATCATGGCCCATTTCACTGAGAGGAAGCAACAGAGGGAACATTTTAAGCCGGTTATGGTCTTTACATGGTCTGATCAAGATGATGTCTGGACTTTAAAAGAGACTGTGAACGTTGAGTTTTTTTCCACCTTTCTTCTCAGAGTAGACAGATAGGAATCGCCGACCTCAACTAGTTTAAAAAATATGATTGACTTGTAAAAGTGTTTGTACAAACCTACTTACAGAAATAAAATCATTTATCATACTCAACGCGTTCGTGCTAGGCCCACTGAATCCCGAAAGGAAAATAAGTGTTGTTCGTTTTAATATGTCTCTGTAAATTATTTATTTACTAAAATGATTCTGTATTTACCTTATTTACCAAAGCGATGCTTTCAGTTGGATTATATTACATACGAGTATTTATTGAAAATGGATGTTATCCTTTACGTTTTCCAATAAGTAGAGTACTTACTTGATGTGTTCGTGGAATAAATGTGGAAACGTATCAAATTGATGTGCACTTACCAGAAAAACTTATTGAATTGTGTTGCTTTAGTGAAAAAAAAAAAACATACATAATAATAGTAAACAAGAATATTGTTTTGAATTAATTGCCATATTTCTGAAGTACTTTTGTTCAATGATTGAAAATATACTTTCCATGGGGGTTCCCTCTATCTGGCAGAAACTTCATGCTCCGAATTTTATTTGGCATAACACACTTGACATAATCTTATTTAAACGAATATTTGTAAGGCATAAAAAATGTTTAGCATAATCATTGTTTGGCCGAATGTTTATATGCTCGACTTTACGCTGGCCTACTTTTAAGATGGCAGAATTTTATTTCGCATAATTTCGTTTAGCATAACGTTTATTTGGAGCAATGATTATTTGGCATAATTTCACTTGACATACTATGAAGATGGCAGAATTTCATTTAGAATAATTTTGTTAGGCATATTTTCATTTTTATTAAATTGCATTTTAAACTTAAATAAAATGAAATAGTGTCTCAAAAAGTCAGTTTATGTTGTGCTACAAAAATTATTGACAGAAACGAATCGCTGCAGAACCGACTCTACGTAGTCTTGTCTGCCCTACCCCTAGAGTGTAATTTAAGCCCGCGTAGGCGCGGAGTGGCGAGGCGGCCCGCGAGCTGAGGAGCAGGTGGTTTTGACGGTCGCCGCCACGGCTGAGGCTGGCCGGCGAAGCCGGCCAGCAAGCCGAAGCCGCGGTGGTGAGCGTAAAACCATCTGCGACGGTGAGGTCGCGTGGGACCGCCGGAGCCCCGCAGCGCCGAAGCCGTGACAGAAACCATGCATGCTCGCCTGCATGCTGTAAGCTTGCTTGCATGCTGCATGCTTGCGTGCATGCTTGCTTGCTGCATGCTTGGTTGCTTGCATGCTTGTTTGCATGCTGCATGCTTGTTTGCATGCTGCATGCTTCTTCGATATGAAATGTATGCCAAAAGATGATTCTAAGTTTAAAGTTTCTGAGATATGATAGTTCTGCCTTTTAATAACTATCGATATGAAATTATGCCAAGAGACGATTCTGACTGCGAACTTTCTGCGATATGATGGTTCTACTTTTTAATTATTATGGAATAAAATTTATGCCTAAAGATGATTCTGACTTATAAAATTATGCGTTGTGAATGTATGATAAATGAGTGTATGCCAAACGATTTTCTGCGAAATGAAGTTTATGCCATCCGCTGTTATGCAAAATAATATTATGACGAAAAAACGTCTGCCATAAAGGGTGGACCCTTTCCATGGGGATAGGCAGAAACTACAAAACACAACCTGCTACTAACCTTAGATACTTATCATACCTTGTCTACGATCATAAATGTGGTCATACACTCATGCCGGTTGCGAGTACTACGCACCTGACCTTTCTGAAGAACATCACCAATAAGGTCACTATATGTCCTGCTAGGGCGTCCCATCCTGACGTTTCCAGTCAGATCTGCGTTGTATATACCTTTCGTTAGTCGTCTTTTATTCATGCTCTCACCATGACCACGTAAGCATACTCTTCAAAATGTATGTTAAAGATAAAAATACTTCTTTTAAACTGAATTTTTCCCTTGTTACATCATTCATCAGCTTATCATTCATAGTCACATCTAGGATTCAATCTATACTATCAATCGTATCTATACTTATCTTTACATAGTACAAAATAAAGTTGATTCCGCGGCTGTACGCTTAAATCTTTTAAACTACGAATCAGATTTTATTCTGGTTTTCATCCATAGATAGAGTGTCCCAAAAGGAAGTTTAACAAGTATAATATGTGGGCAAAGCCGCTGGCAAAAGAGAGAAGAAGAAGTATATCATAACACTGAAGAGTTTGATTGAACACGCTAATCTCAGGAACTTCTGGTTTGTATTGAAATATTCTTTGAGTGGTTTTTGTGATTTTCCCATTTATCGAGAAACGCTAAAATACTATAAAACATCATGCTAGGCCGCTTAGATGCCGAGCAAAAAGAAAAAAAAAAATCGTAAGAGTAGGCGATTTGAAGCGACGGTGTGGGTCAGGGAAACTAGAAATTTGACGCAGACGAAGTCGCGGGCAGAAGCTAGTTTAAACTAAAACTACTAGAATACTTACATAACTTGTTATTTTTAGGATACACAAACAAATGTGCTGAAGTTTTACCGTTTTATGCCGAATCCGAATCTATGTTGTGGATAGGTATATCCTCAACATAGATTCAGCTGAAAACAATTGAAGACACGTAACATCGTACGTGCAGGGCCGTCAGTAATTCCAGAGAAAGCCTATTCAGCATTACACACGTTTTGCCTCAAACAAGGAAAACATTTCTTCGATAGAAGTCTTTATAAGGCTGCGTAACATTTCCTTATGTAGTTAGGTATACCTTACTAATCAGTGTCTACTGGGCTACTGTTAACTAGAATAGTCTGTAATTAGTGGCATCAGTATTAGCTTCATCATCATTATCATTTTAACGGAAAGACCAAAAACGTCCACCGCTTGACAAAGGCCTGTCCCAAATACCGCCAATACGACCAGCTCTGTGCGTCCAGTATCCAATCCTGCGGCCGACACCAAGTCATCGTTCCACCTTGTTATGGCTTTCCAACGCAGTCACCACTCCAGAACCTTTGGCTTACAACACTTTATCCAGACGAACTTTGACATAGGAATATCGCCTGTCCAAATAACGATTTTGTTAATCATAACATAACTTCACACCTTGTTTCCTCAAAAGACTGAGCAGAGGTGTACCTAAAGTACGTCCGATTTGTGTACTCATATAGGAACCGAGAAAAGCCAATAAACCATTCACTCATAACTACATAAGTATGCTCATAAAACATTATGTATTCTTCTGTTATTTTTTCCATTAAGTCCGGCCTTGTATTATAAATAGTCGGTTCCCGGCACACCCATGTCAATATCGACAGGTAGGCAGCGCCTCACCAAGCTCAGGTAAACACGACTAGGTAGGTAAACGACACAATATTATCCCTTCGAGGGTTTGGATAATTGAAATCAACCCGGTAAGAAGCTAGCCTTATTCTTAAGGTTAATATTTGAGCTTTATGGAATAGTGAGCAGTTTTTATGAAGGCGTGAGGTCTCTAGGGTATGCTGAGCTCCAGCAAACGTTTGATTAGGATCTCTGAACGCAATACTTTTAGTAAGTGGGAGGTTGCAACGAAGTTAATATTGTAAGAAGAAGAATAAAAAGGTTTTTTTTTTCACGCAAGTTTATTCTACGCATTGTTAAAGAAAATAGGTTTGTTCTCAAGCAGGTTTATGCTACGCATTTTGTAATGATAAATGATAACTGCAGGAACGGTTGAAGGGCTTAGTGATTTTAGTTCCTACTGTAATCGGTAGTAAAAATAGCTGCACAGCTTGATAGATCAGCACCCCTAGCCAAGTTGATAATTTGCAATCGTTAACGCTAGTCGCTCAACGTTAAGTCACGTGGTTAGATCAAACGAATAGAAAATTCATAGCCAAGTTCACATCGTTCATGTCCAACGCTACATCCTTTGTTATAATGTGTAGTTTTTCTAAAGACATTGTAGAACGAGCGGCCGACTCAAGCGCGTCAACATGGCTACCAACTTATAGTTTTCTACAATTGCTGACACCGAGGCGTTACCGGTTGGAGAACGAATTACTTGGCTAGGGGGGCAGGTTAGTCTACGTTTGCCTTGCCGCGGTAATTCTTCTACATACCAAGACCCCTCCATGCTTCAGACAGCTTGTTAACCCGTTAGTCCCTGCTGTCATTAGTGGATGTTTGACAGTTTTTAAGGGCCGTCAGAAGCCCGAATGTCTGACAACTACTCTTACCGTTGTACCTAGTAACTGGGTTGTAAACGTTAGATAGACGGTTGCTCCATATAAAATACTAGTATCCAGCTGAAGCCAACCTCAATATAGGAAAAGGTAGATGACAATATATTCGGTACGAGCAGTTTTTAGGAATTCCATTTTCGAAAAACTTTTTATTTGGGTCATGCTGTGCGTTTTAGTTCTCAGTTCCAATCTTAGTTAAAGGAAAATAAAGAAAAGCTTAGAGAAAATTACAAATCAGATATTTCAATTACAGCGTGTAATGTTAGCAATAGTAAACACAGGGTTATAGACCGACTTACATGACTTACCTAACAGAAATTAAGCGCTTTACTCAAGGCATTAGTTTCGTACTTAAGTTTAAGTGATCGGTGTCTACTCACATTAATATTAAATGTTTACGTTTATCACTTTGATAGGCACTATTTACACATGCACGTATTTGAGTGTAATGTTAATTATTATTTACACTATAAGGAGGTTATTTCTTCCTGTGGGTGTCGTAAGAGGCGACTAAGGGACTTACTAGAGAATGGGCAGCAGCGTTTTCTATGCATTTTCCCACCATACTGCGATCGACAATCCTCCTGCCAAGTCTGGCGATTATGGTGAACCCCCTCAAATTGGGGGACACCTATGTCCAGCAGTGGACGTGTTTAGGCTGAAATGATGATGAAGGAGGTAAAGCTTGTAAGTTTGTATGAAGTAATCTCTGTCAGATTTGTAAAATTATGTTTGCATTTGATAACCCAAATTCTTGAGGAATATTACAGATTATTTAACATCACGCTACAATCTTTAGGAGCTGAGTAAAATGAAAAAAAGTCGGAAGGAACACTAAGAGTAAACAAAACAACAGCGCGGGTGGGCGATGGGATAGGACGCGATGGGTCGGGGACCAAATATTCGGGTTGTTTGTAAATAAATTGATATGGGACTGATACCTGATGACCGACTGGCCTGTTAGTCCAGTGGTTAGTGACCCTGACTGCTAAGACTGAGGTTGTGGGTTCGATTCCCACCCAGGACAAATCTTTGTGTGATGAGCACAATCATTTGTTCTGTGTCTGGATGTAATATGTCTATAATATGTATGTATTTAGAAATATATAAGTATGTTTATCAGTTGTCTGGTTGCCATAGTACAGGCTTTGCCTAGTTTGGGATCAGATAGCATTGTGTTGGTTGTCCTAAGATATTATTATTATTATAGGTAGGTACCTAGGTTAATCGATAGGTGCTTTAACTGAAAGCGTCCTTCATTAATGTACTTGGCACAGTTCTGAAAAGGAAGCCGTAAGTACAACCGGAGCCCGCGTCTCTTACGTGAAAGGTTTTCAATTTTCCGGCATGAGAAATATTAGAAAACCGTTTTGCTTTCCCACTCGTACCAAAACTTAGTTAGAGAGTTTGCCCTGGTTTAAGAGAGCCCATATTCAGTTTAACCTGTTCTTAAATGATAGGCCTTTGTTTTTCTTTCAGGTCATTTAAACGGCTAAATATCTGGATGACCGAGCTTTGCTCGGTATTTTTTGGTAAATTGTGTTTAAAATAATAAATTTATTTATCCTAGCTAGATCGATTTATCGCCCCCGAAACCACCTGTATACTAAATTTCATGAAAATCGTTGGAGCCGTTTCCGAGATTCAGATTATATATATATATATATATATATACAAGAATTGCTCGTTTAAAGATATAAGATATGATATGATTTCACAGCGAATTCACGGATAATGGACTTAGTGTGGCTTTCCGCAAACGGGATATTAAAATTAGCCTGTTTATTTACACGCCTATTGGACATACCGAAGATTTTGACAATTGCGTGCACTGAATTGTCTGGGCCACTCAGTCTGTGTGGTTCTTTCCTTGAAAAAATATTACAGATATCAATATACGAAGTCTTTACATCATCTAACCAACATTATGTGTGGAATTTAAAAGAGACTGTGACCTCTGAGTTTTTTATCGGCCTTTCTTCGCGGAGTAGTCATAGGAAATGGCGAACTCATTTCGTTTTTAAAATATGATTGACGTGTAAAAGTGTTTAATAAAATCATTTATCATTTGTCATTGAGGATATTTGACTTGACAGTAGTGGTAGAACAGTGGTAACGGCCGCGACTTACTAGTTGTAGGTCATGGATTCGAACTCTGACTGGTTGGTTGTGTAAATTATTTCATTAATGGCTCCTAAAATGGTGAGAAAAAGAAATTGTGAGGAAACCAAAAATTCGTAGACATGTGACATCTACCAACCCAAACTGGACTCGCGTGGTGGATTACGGCCCATTCTCTCTCACAGAGAGGAGGC
Source organism: Aporophyla lueneburgensis (assembly GCA_932294355.1). Lineage (NCBI taxonomy): Eukaryota > Metazoa > Arthropoda > Insecta > Lepidoptera > Noctuidae > Aporophyla > Aporophyla lueneburgensis. The sequence goes on from OW028744.1 coordinate 12,667,533, forward strand.
CTGTGTCCCACCAGTGGGAAAGATATAGGCTTATTATGCTGTTGTGCATATTTAAATGATACTTTTACCCCCGGAGCCACTCCCATAGTCTTATCGGTCGAGTACAAATTACATATCAAATTCTCGATGTCACACGGAGGAATATCTTACGATTCGAATGTAATTTAACCCTTACCGTACGCCCCGTCTTGTCTGTTGAGCGTTGACCCGTAAAATGAAGCGAGCGACTAATCCCTGCCTCAGCCGGTCGAGGCGATAGGCCGCTTAATACAAAACAATGAACTTAGCGCGTACTACGTCGATAGATTCGTTAAGGATAAAGGGCTTTGGATTGTCTGTGTAATTGTGTGTGCTAGCTTATCGATTTACGATCTTAAGTGTTGTTAGATAATGTCTATATTCATATGATCGTTCTTTTTGGGCACAATCAGTGTAATGACTGTATTCTAGATTGATTTTGAAGCTGTAGCAGCTAACAAACAACCTATGATTAATTTTAATCTCTTATTTATTTAGGCAAACGAACTTAATACACATAAAGACATTCAAAGTACATAATATCATTTACAAATACAATAGCATTACATGTATCTAAATTAAAGGTAAGCATAACATTTTATTAAGATCTCACTATACAATACTTAATATAAAGATGAATAACAAAGTAATAAGAACGAATATCAAATATCTTTTATACTTAAAATTATTTTGTGATAAATAAAATAAGATTGAGTAACAAACAAATAACAAACTCAAAAAATAATAAAAAAACACACAAAATAAAAGAGAAGATACATTATCGAGTAACAGTTACATATTTTGAGCACAGCTCTTTTAATGATCAAATGATTTTTTATAGTCTCTTTAGTGAATATAAGCGTAATCTTGTCAATATTACCAATAAACAATGAATTAACGATTACAGTATTATTGTAAGCTAGGAAGGATATTAGGAAACTGCTCTATCGCTAAAAATCCTCTCTTCACAATACCTAAGTAATCCTTTAAACACTCATACAAAGCAATATTATTGTGCCTATAAGTAAAATCTTTCAATGGCCGCCTCATCGTGGCCAAAACGAAACCATCGAGTATAAAAGCTATTAGACTCAATGAAAGAAATGGCGTCTGCTATATTTACAATGGGCAAACTTTAGAGCCAGAGGTGTTCATTCTGTTCAACACTGACTTAGCTGAACTAAAACTATTTTTTCTTTTGCTAACACGAGAAAAGAGAATGAGTCGGAGGGAGTTTAGAGGTTTGTGTTCGTGTGTTTTCCACGTATTCTTTGAAATACGTTAAGTCAATGCGTAAAAAAATGGACACCCAAAATTCCAGAAAACAAATGACAACTTTAGAACAAAATAAAAGCTACACAAAGAAACGCTCCCTTGTTTATGACTTAATCCATACACAAGTCCCCTGTCTACGTACACAGACGTTAATCCATTCAACCACGTATACATTTACCAGCATTTCCATACAAAAACATCGCATTCATACGAAAATAGTCACACACAATTTCCACGCGTTAATACTCAAAAGGAAAAAAAAACACGATCGCTTTTATGAAACAACGTGTCGTACTGAGAGCCAGGAAAATATTGTTCAACATATGTTCACACGTACGCGCTGGCAGGGTTAAGAGCTGCGATGTTTAAACTTAACCCTTTTAGTTGGAGAACAAAGGGTGGGTCGTAAACACCCCGCTTCACCCGCCCGTCAACCTATTATTGCGTAAATGTTAATTTGCCTCCGAAAGTGTTTTCTTTGCACCAGCAAATTCAATTATGCAGTCCGGCTAGGAATTTAAGTAAAATAAATTGCGCTGTACGAACAAGGACTCATGTAATCTAGGTATACTTTTTTCGGTAGTCGCCACTGTAAAAACTTTTTAATCATGCTTTTACATTACATACGCTATGAGGCTAGTGTTAAAATGCAAAGTAATTAGCGCGTTCATGAAAATAACAAAAATATTCAAACAATAAAGTCTGCCCATAAAATATGTAGATACTTCCAATTTCCACAACAATACAAGAAAAAAAACAACCCTGATTTTTGTCGTAAAATCAACAGCAAATATTACAAGCCCGAATTAACAAAAACCGTTGTTTACGTCACAACCGGGGGCTACTTGCGAGAACAAAAGAATAACAGAATGGAAAACAAGCAAACTTATCACAGTCCGCTTCCCCTGTTTCAAATGAAGAAATATAGAATGTTCTTTCTTTGCGGCCGAGAGAAAATATAAAATGGATAAACTGTAGGGGAGGGACTACAAGCTAAAAGGGACATAGTTGTGTAGGTAAACCCTCTCCGGCGACGCTGGTGCACGGTGTCGGGGTTAAATCTAATTTTTCCCCCACTAATGTCGCCTGCCCCGCCTCACTCAAGGTTGAGTGGGCGCGAAAATTGTAACTTCACAGGAATCCGTATTACTTTCGAGAACACATGCATCCAATGGGTTAACTTTAGCTATTCATTATAGATTATATTTTTGTTTGAAGTTAGAAGTGGATACAATTTTGTGTATATTTAAAAAAAAGTTCGCGTTTTAGAACAGAAGTTTTGTGATACCCTTATTCAAAATGTAACTAAAAGCTCCTTGGAACAGGCGCGATGCGAATCGTAGAACAGTTTCTATGAAAATTTTTAAGAAAATGTTCTACAAAAGTCGCGTCGGGCCTGTCTACGGGAGCCTAAACTCTGGTTACAAACATTTATATTTCAACTACCTACCTTTTAGGATTTGGTATAATATGTTATTGATGTTTGTTCAAACCTCTTGGAGATATATGAACCCTTTTAGTAAACGACATTTTAATATCAATACTACGTCTTAAATAACTTATTTTACGAAAACCTCTTTAGTAATTCGAATGCGCTCGTAAAAATCTCATACAGAAAGCTCTTCCTCCATGGGATGTGAGTTTAAGACAACATAATAATGGCTATAAGACATTTAAGGGATACAAAGTAAGAACTCACTGATAACGACTTCATTTTCATCTGAAAAAGAAATCCCAACATGTTTCATTCGGCTCGCTGTTAAAATATGTATGCTTTAGGCTCGCCCTTGGACCTCTAAATAACTCGTGCTGAAAACTGTCTACATATAGTACAAATGTCTGAAAAGTTTATGTAAAAGCTTTGTCGAGTTCTCCTTGTAACCTTGGTTGTAATAGGTTGAATTTTCGAAAAGTTATGTAAATTAAATTAATGAAAGAAAATATATTATTTAGTCTTGTAGCATGTCTTAGGGGCTTTTGGTTAATTATCAACAGCCGTATGGATCGATCGATCAGGTAAACCTACGCTTGCCGCAGTTGGCCCGTGAATGGGACCATTTTACACACTAAGACTTCGCCGTGCCTCAGAACGCACTTTAAACCGTCGGTCGACAGAAGCCCGAAACTCTGACAACCAGTCTTACCAAGTGATACCGTATTACCCAGGAACTGGGTTAAGGAGGTCAGATAGGCAGTTGCTCCATATACAATTCTGTAATCCAGGTGCATCCAGTGACACTAGAAGCCGACCCTAACATAGAAAAAGGTAAATTATGAGTCTCGACGAATCTGAAATATCTTCTTTACAACCAACAATCAAATACCAAGCATTTGAACAAATAAGATTACTTCAATTATTGCAAAGGTGAAACAAATTAAAAGGTCAGAGCTTCGGCTTACAAATAGCGCTGTAGTTATTGCTTGGTTGAATCCACAACAACTAAGGATACCTACATTACACTTACCTTTGACGAAATTTACTCCATTTAATAAAGTTCTTGTTAAAGAAAATGTATATTGTTGATTTTACCTTTCATTCGTTACTTTGTGGCTGTACACAAACCGTTATTGAATTTACAAAGCAGAATAACTTCTAAAAACAAACAGGTACTTAAGTATTAACTTCAGAATTCAGACAGGGAGCCGGATAGGTGGATTTTGTAGGTCGTAGGTTCCATCTACAGTAGCACTTTAATTTGTGTAAATTATTTTATCATTGGTGCTCTCAAAACGGTGAAGGAAAACATCGCGAGGAAACGCATTGGTATGTTCTAGACCCAAAATACCATCAGTGTCAAAGCAGTGGGAACATTATAGGCTAATTATGTAATTTTAGAATAAGTTATATCTGCCGTAAGACGTACAATGCTAGGAGACGCCCCGGGCGTCGGGAGTCAATAGCGGACTCCCGGCCACCGTAGGCGCGAGCTTGCGGGCGGCGAGCAATGAGTAGCTCGCCGTCCGGTGACGAACAGGCTCGGGTCGACGGCACGTAGTGTTCCACGCGCGCCTCAAAGAGATGTCAGCAGAACTGAAGGGGTCTGCTAGGACCGATGCCTGCCAGGGTCACGAGATTGTCCGAAAGAGACACCGTGACCCTGGTACATGGGCAACTGAAGGAACACGAGTGGGTTTTAGTCAGTAGAAGTCTAACACGTCGCTCCCGCACCGCCCAAGAGCGGGAGACGTCATTTGATGATTTCCCAGCCACAAAAAAAAAGACGTACACTGCTGGACATAGGTCTCCAACAATTTGGGAGGGTATGCCATAATCGCCACGCTTGGCAGGCGGGTTGGCGATCGCAGTATAGTGGTAAAAAGCATAGAGAACGCTGCTGTCCGTTCTCTAGTAAGTCCCTTAGTTGGCCTTTACGACACGTATGAGAAGAAATGGGATGGAGCTATTCTAAAAAAAAAGGAAAATAAAGGAAAGGGAAAGAATTGAAATTAAAGCCTATCGAAGGCACAAACTTGTTTTCATTTTGTTCTTATGTAGTACTGGGTTCTGCCCGCGACTTCGTCCGCGTCAAATTTTTGCTACCGTGACCCTTCCCGTCGCATCGAATTGCCTGCCAGTTTTCGTCTATTTTTCGTTGCTGCTCCGCTTCTTTTAATTGTAGCGTGATGTTATATAGCCTTCCTGAATAAATAGGCTACCCAACACAAAAAAAAAACAATTCGGACCAGTAGTTCCTGAGATTAGCACGTTCAACCAAATAAACAAACAAACAAACTCTTCAGCTTTATAATATTAGTATAGATAAATTATTAGACGGATTTGCGATAGCATTTGTTTCATTCTAGATGTCCAATAGTTGTCCAATAACTTTGACAAGTATTACCTGTAAACTTGTAGGGCTTTGCAATAGTTTAGGTTTAGTGCTAACAAGTAAAAGCTTTAGGGGCCGTTTTAACTTGTTCATTGTTATACTTAAGCCGATTAGCTCTGGTGTTGACTTTAAGCGGATCACATTAAAACATTGTAGGATTTAACTCGGTTTTAAATTCTCATTTTACAGTTCAGGTCACATTTGAGGTTAGTTAATAAAATACTTTTCAGTTGTTACCGACCTCCCACAAATTCGTGTACCTTCATTTGTTAGTAAATAACAGCGACAAGAAGTTATAAGTGGCGTCATCAAAATTTTGACTGGCCTGTTAGTCTAGTGGTTAGTGACCTTAACTGCGAAGACGGAGGTCGTGGGTTCGATTCCGACCTAGGACTAAACTTTGTGTGATAAGCAGAATTATTTGTTCTGTTTTTGGGTTTATTTGTCTATAATATCTATGTATGTATTTAGAAATATGTACTTATATTGATCAATTGTCTGGTTGCCATAGTACAGGCTCTGCCTAGTTTGGGAATAGATAATGGTTGTCCTTAGATATTATATTATATTTTTATAATAACATACAATAAGTGAAAAAAATGCGTATTATTATTGAAGCTAAGCAAAAACCACTAATCAGAACTTGTCCAAATTTATATGGAACCAGTCTATAACCGAATTGGTTTTTGTTTAGAAGGTACCCTTTTTCCGGTTTAAATGGATGAAGCTCAATACCAGCATTATGCATGGAGCGACTGCCTATTAGACCTCCACAGCCCCGTTACTGGGCAACACGACAGTCCTTGATTAGACTGGTTGTCAGAGTTTCGGGTTTCTGACGAAAAGAAAGAAAGAAAAGAAAAATATTTTATTTGGAACACGCACAGGACATAAAAGCAATGAGAAGAACATAGAAACATTTACATTTAAGCTAAAAATAACAAAATATTACAGAAAGATATAAAAAATAAAAGAGTAAGACCTGTGCGAGGCCAAAAGGGCTCATATCTCAGCATAATGCTGCGATAATTGTAAAAACCGGCCAAGTGCGAGTCGGACTCGCGCACCGAGGGTTCCGTACAAACCTGTAGGTATCCTCGGTTTATGTATAAGGTTTATGGTTATGAAATTAAATGTTTTTTTTTTTAATTTTTATATTTGAGTTGATTAAATGAAAGGTAAATTGCGGTTTAAAAAAAAAAACTACTTACTGGATCTCGTTCAAACCAATTTTCGGTGGAAGTTTACATGGTTATGTACATCATATATTTTTTTGAGTTTTATTATTCTCTTATTTTAGAAGTTACGGGGGGGGGGGGGGGGGGAACACACATTTTACCACTTTGGAAGCGTCTCTCGCACAAACTATTAAGTTTAGAAAAAAATTATATTACAAACCTCAATACCATTTTTGAAGACCTATTCATAGATACCCCACACGTATGGGTTTGATGAAAAAATAAATTTTGAGTTTCAGTTCTAAGTATGGGGAACCCCAAAATGTATTATTATTTTTTCTTTTATTGTAAAAATCTTGATGTGGTTCACAGAATACATCTACTTACCAAGTTTCAACAGCGTAGCTCTTATAGTTTCGGAGAAAAGTGGCTGTGACATACGGATGGACGGACAGACAGACATGACGAATCTATAAGGGTTCCGTTTTTTGCCATTTGGCAACGGAACCCTAAAAACAACTACCGCAGCACTGGTATTCCGATAGGGCCTTACGACGATCGGTTTAGGCTGTCGTAGATCTACGAAATACAGCCGGGACCAACGGCTTAACGTGCTTTCCGAGGCACGGAGGAGTCTTGGTACGTAAAGCTATTCACCAGTACACAAACGGAGAGGTCTTTTATAAAATGGTCACACATCTATAGATTACACGCGGCAAGCGAAGCTTACGACCGTTATTACCTAGCCACAAGATCTTGAAATTGGTATAGTTCTGAGTAAATTATTTCTAAACACAGGACCAAAGTTATCGATCACACATATCGGTCAACAGAAGTACGGTTCAGAATTGATATTCCGATTAAATACCAAGTTTACGTATCATATAAAGACGGGAAAGGAAAGCTTTCCCATGTTGCAATATAGTACGGCTATTTATAGCCTTTTCGAACTGTGTCGATCGGAATACGCCATCAAAGAGTGGAGCACCAATAATGTTTCTATAGATCGACCGAAGCCAACCTCCCCATATAATTACGGTCAACTACGACCCCCCGGTTCGAATATTTTATATGATTATATGATGGGAAACCGATTATACTACCTCTGCCTCTGCCTTAAGCCTTTTGGGAATGCATGCGTGGTGATATGGTAACTTAATTCATTGGTACAATTTATTTTACGCAGTTTTCCGAAAAGTTTTTGTTCATTTTCAATTTGTATTGCGATATAGTATTTTTCCTATTTTCATGAATATAATTAATTCACGTTCGTGAGTGAAAATTGTAGCATTTTTACGGAATTTAACGTACAGTTATTAAAACAGAAAACTGTAAATTTTACTTGTGCAAAATCTCAGTTGGAAAAGGTTGTGTTAATATTTGTGCAATGCGATAAAACGAAAATTCGTTTTTTTGCATGATAAAGCCCGGCTTTTAAGGATTAATAAATGTGCACACATAATCCTGCTAGGAGCTTTTAATGATAGGGACCCTTCTAGTTTATTAACGCCTTTGTTTTTAACCGACAAAAAGAGGTTCTCAGGTCGACGCGTTTATAAAATATAATTTTAATCTATGACCATGGTGTTTTACAAAGAAGATTAAAAAAAAAAAACAAATGGAAAAAGAAACATTAAGGTGCCAGTTATTTTATTCCCCACTATTCATTGATAGGCTGAGTAACGATGTGATAAGACAGAGTGGTGCGGTTTAAAAGACGATGTAGTGACAAAAATTGAAAGGAGTATGCTCAAATGGTTTGGTGATGTTGAGAGGATGAATGAAGGGTGGCTGGCATACGAAAGGTATTAAAAGGCAGATGTGAGTGGAAGCCTGCCAGGGTTGCAGATTTGTTCGAAAAAGTTACCGTGGCCCTGGCATAGGTAACTGAAGCAACACGGATGGGTTTTAGTGAGTAAAAGTTTGACACGCCCTTCCGCTCAACCCAGAGCGGGAGACGTTATTTGATGATTTTCCACCCACAAAAAAAAAAGTACTCGAAACCGGCGTGTATGTATAACCAGAGGTATCAACCTAAACGAGGCAAAAAGAGTACGTATAGATCGTACCAGGTAGCGTTCCATAGTTTCTGCCTACCTCCATGGGATAAACGCGTGAGTTGATGTACGTATTTTAATATTTTGTTTTTCGTTCATAAGCTTTTCCACTCCCCTATTCATGTTCAAATGCCATCGTGAGGCAACGCTATATAATTTACAAAGCGATCAATGCGCAATTAGTGCGGTGTGTAGACAAGGGCCGTATTCCGCCGAGCCACGTATGTGACCACGGCCTAATAGTCAGGTACCTGGGTATTGAATATGATCATTATTTCGTATCACGTTCACAGGGCTACCGCGGGGCAGTATTGATTTTGGGGCAACGTGTCAATTAGATGCCCTTTGTCTCGCGTGTTTGAAATATTTGCGCGATTACGGAGAGTTACATTAACGTCCTATCAATAAAAAATGTATCCTGTGTTATGTGTACTACATCAAATTTTGGTGGTTACATTATTAATTCATATTATAACTGACGCATTCTTACATTTAATATTCTGTGCGTCTTCGCGCCTTCTTGCCACGGTCATGATGTGCGGCTGTCTGTTTCTGTTTTGTGCAATATATGATTATAGATCTATTTTGTATTTATTTTTGTATGTATTAATTGGATTGGTCATGTCGCGAGAATGAATGAAAGGCGACTAAAAAGGTACGAGTATTTACATGGCAAATGTGAGTGGAAACGCTGGAAAGCGACGCCTTCGGAGGACATATTGTGATTTTGACCTTACTGGTCATGTTCTTCAGAAAGGTCAGGTGCGTAGTACTCGAAACCGGCGTGAGTGTATGCAAATGAGTGTATATAGATCGTAGCAGGTGGCGTTCTGTAGTTTTTGCCCACCCCCAAGGGCAGAAGGTCACGCGTTCTTCTCATGGAGTTAGGCAGAAAATTATGTTTATAATCTTTGTTGTTACAGTTATAATTATTTTGGTATGAACTTGTTTCTGTGACATATAAACCAATTTTTCTTTCTTTTCTGCTTTTAAGTACCCATTAATCTAGGGTCCAATTGGCACCGAAATGTTTGGTCTCTTCGCTACGGGAAACGGAATCGATGTTCGTGTCTGGTCAAACATTAATTCGGATCAGATGTTTGTTTATTTTAAGTCTAGCTGTCCATGTGATTTGTAGGTACTTGTAATGGCTCTCAGGAAGTCTGAGAAAATGCAATTCTTTGTGTGTCAATCTGGAATGTTTATACTACCGTCCTTTCGTACGCAAAATACGCGCTCAGAGGTAGAGTTGCGGACACCAGCCCGTTCTACCCACTACCTATTACCCTCTTTTCCAAAAGTATGATGAAAGAGTAAACAAATCTCGTTCAGGTTAAATTCTTCCGTTGAAAAACATCACGGTCAAAACATTTTGGAACAAGAAAATATTCTCATCATGAAAGCCATGATAGTATGACGCTTTGGTCTAAAGCTTGTGATCGCTTGCTACTGTTCGAATGTATTATTTTGTTAGGGTAGGTGGCATACGACGCCGCTCTCAGAAGAGAAAATATTTTCTTGTTTAATACTTTTTGGAGCGTGATTTTTCGCTAGTCGGGTTTTCGTTTTCTGAATTTACCATATATTTTTATGATTTCGGGGTTAGCTATTAATTTACATATATTTGAAATGTGCCTAATAATCCCTTTCATTTGATATCTAACACGCCATCATTAAACCAAATATTAGTTCATGACTTTATGTCCTCAAGAGGTGCCATATTAAATGTGACGTCACATAACATACAATCAACGGACAATCAAAACGCTTGATTCATTTGCCAATTTATGATTAGAAGTTATGAGGGAATCGATGAATATAAATACATACACACCCACAAAAATGGAATGTAACTTATACACCAATCAAAATCATACCTCTTTTTTGTTTCACCGTAGTCGGATAAAAAACTAACCTCAATTGTCAAATGAAAAAACCTCTTTAAAGTGATTTTAAACCAGAATGTCGAGCTTATATATTAAAATAATAAGGTCAAAGCAAGTACACAAAAAAATTGGGAAATCCAAAAAAAAATCTCCCCTGACCCTTCCCGTCGCATCGAATTGCCTGCCAGTTTTCGACCATTTTTCGTTGCTACTCTGCTTCTTTTTATTGTAGCGTAATGGTATATAGTCTATAGCCTTCCTTAATAAATAGGCTACCTAACACAAACATATTTTGTCAATTTGGACTAGTAGTTCCTGAGATTAGCGCGTTCAACCAGACAAACAAACAAACTCTTCAGCTTTATAATATTAGTATAGATTGGTATATAAAATAACGATCACATTTCGCTCAAGATGTTGAGTATTCGTAAATAGTGTGAGAACGGTAGTGATCCATTTCTCTTATCGCAAAACGATATAATATTCATTGAGACATTCGATCGATCTTGCGGGCCTAGTCAATCAGCTCCCAAGTCACATAGACTTTCTCCAATAAACCATGCTTGGCTGGAATAAAGTCTGTTATGTGGTCCATCGATCACGGCAGGCTCATAACATCGCGTGCCGTCAGTTCCCAAATATTAGCAATATATCGACAAAGGCAGGCCTTCGGAAGGTATCGGCCTATCTCGACACATTCCACTGAGAAATATCACTTTATCATATTTTTTTAGGAAAATATTCTGAAATATTTGATTTTCCGTTGTGCGTTGGGGTTTAGACAAACGAAAATGAAGAATATTTTACTTATTTTAGTATTGTTTGTCGCAAACGAATGACATTTTTTCTTCGATGTACTTTAACGATGAAATGTATGTCAAAGATATAAGATACATCTAAGTAAATTTCTGTAATCGTCCTTTAGCATAACATTACGCCTGTCATCGTGTAGTAGGCAGAGCTGTACCTGTAGTACACCAGCATTAGCAATAGTTATGTTTAACTCCTAAGTAATAGGAGGGCAAAATGGGCGAACGATATTGTTGCTGTCGCGGTCAAAACGGCACAGGAGCGTGAGGACTGGCATAAGAAAACAGAGGCCAAATACTCAGTAGTGGGTGAAATCGTACTGTGGATGATAATGCTGAATAAGGGCGAGCCTATTGCCATTTACCGGGCACAAGTCTTCTGGGCTGCTACTAAGAAATCCCTGATGGAAAAACCAGATAACTCTTTGCCTGACCCGAATTGAACTGCTTTAATCTAGTTTGTGTAGAAATCAAGTTCAATATACACCAAGATAAAGAAACCATTGCTCCGACTAACGTTCCGTGTGGTGACGCAACTAAAGAATAGCACCGTCTCATTTCTTCCCGTTGGTGTCTTTAGAGGTGACTAAGGGAGTAACTAGAGAATAGACAGCAGCGTTCTTTATGCATTTTACCGCCATACTGCATTCGCCAACACGCTTTTTTTTTCTCTGGATGGGAAATCATCAAATGACTTCTCCCGCTCTGGGCGGAGTGGGAGGGCGTGTCAGACTTTTACTGACTAAAACCCACCCGTGTTCCATCAGTTGCCTATGTGCCTGGGTCACGGTATCTCTTTCGAACAATCACGCGACCCCGGTAGGCATCGGTCCTAGTAGACCCCTACACTGCTGCTGACATCTCTTTGAGGCGCGCGTGGAACACTACGCGTCGTCGATCCGAGCCTGGTCCTTACCGGGCGGCGAGCTACCCATTGCTCGCCACCCGCAAGCTTGCGCCTACGGTGGCCGGGAGTCCGCTACGGACTCCCGAGGCCCGGGGCGTCTCGTCCTGCGGCGGCGGCTAGGGACTTGAGGGCGCGGAGACTGCCACTCCCTCACGCGCCCCGTTCGCCAACACGCTTGCGTGACGATTTTGGCAAACCCCAATAGGAGGAGGCCTTTGTCTAGCAGTGGATGTGTTGAAGTTGAAATGGCGATGATAAGCAAACCACAGGCAAACACATTCGCATCCATCGTTTTTCTTTCAATCATTTCAAGGACGGTTTCCTTTATAAAAACATCATACAGTCAAGCACTACTTTATAAAGGTAACGAAGAGTTCACCGTGTCTCTATTTAAATAGGCTGTCGTGCATAAAATAATAATGAGATATTGAAGAGCCACCTCGGGCTCTTGAAACGAGAAGTAATTAACAAAATGATTAGGTACCAGAGCTCTCAACCCTTGCGTGGAGAATATTATGTAAGGATGTAACTTGGGGTGAAACTCAATTAGGTAGCATTATATCTTATTAGTCAGTAGACTTCTAACGAGAATTATGGCTATATATGTATATCTATGATACATATGACTGCCTGTCGAACAGTCGCAAGTGCTACTGCTGATCTTGAGCTCCTGGGTTCGATTCCCAGGTCGGGTAAAGTGTTACTGGGTTTTTCTATATGGAATTTCTTAGTCCGCAGCCCGGAGTCTGGATTTGTGTATCACTCTATTAAGCATAACTGGCCAAATCTGGGTGAACTATAGGTATCTACATCTCTTACTAAACCTTCAGGGAAACCAGACATTATGTTATGTAAAGTTAGTTAAAATGTTGTTTGGAAGAAAGGAAGCCCTGGGGAGGGGCGTAACACGTGTAAAGTAGGTTTGGGTTGCATCATTATGACCGTGTTTTCTGCATATTTTGATTATACACGTTTATTTTTGCGTCTCCCAGGGCATCCAAGCCTGGTTGTGGAAGTCGATGGCGTAAAACTATATTACAGATCAAAGACATCAACTACACTTTGTAGTGCATTGTTACTTACTTAGTCATTTAATTTAGTACCTAGTGTATATAGTTAGTTACATAATAAGTATAAGCAATCGTTACTTACCTGTTCATCATCATTATCTGCCTAGCCTTAAAACTATGTTCGGGTCGGCTTCCAGTCTAACCGGAAGGAGCTGAATAAAGAAAGAAAGAAATAAACCAGTATTCTACATGGAGCGACTGCTTATCCGACCTCCACAAACCAGTTACTGGGTAATACGATACTTCTTGGTAAGACTAGTCGTCATACTTTTGGGCTTTTCACGACCCGTTACGACTGGCAAGAATCCACATATGACAGCCGGGACCAATGGCTAAGCATGTTTTCTGAGGCACGGAGGGGTCTTGGTGTGTAAAGATGGCCACCCATCCCCAAACCAACCGCGGCAAGCGTAGCTTAACCTGATCGATCGATACGTGCATCTGTTATTACTTAGCCACTATCCGACACTTGCCGCTGTCCCTTACCTTAAATAAAAGTTAAAATATTTCTATAAACATAGAGATTTCGCTACAGATAGTAAATGTTAAATGTTCTGTAATTAATTATTATAACGGCGGACGGGGCATGTCGCCTTTTTATTAAAAATTGTGCGATGCGGGCCATGATAAATAATTATGATATTAATTAGACTCGTTTGTGTCATTTACTGAGGACAGTATAAATAAAAGGGAAATGGGTGCAAACAGTCTAAGAGATTGCAGACTTGTGCAATTACGTATTTTTATTGCGGTAGTTCTTTTGCCGTTTTATTTGTTGATTTTGAATATGAATGCTGCATGCAATACCTACTATCTATACACTAATTATAAGGAAGTGAAGTATGTCCCGTGTGGTGCCAGACGTAAAGAATAGCATCACCCCATTTCTTCCCGTGGGTGTCGTAAAAAGCGACTAAGGGACTTAGTAGAAAATGGGCAGCAGCGTTCTCTATGCATTTTACCACCATACTGCGATCACCAACCCGCCTGCCAAGCGTGGTGATTATAGCAAAGCCCTCCAAATTGGGGGAGGCCTATGTCCAGCAGTGGACGTCCCACAGCTGAAATGATGATGATGATGATGAAGTATGTAAATTTCTGCCGGGGTCGCGAGATTGTTCGAAAGAGACACCGTGGCCCTGGCACATGGGCAACTGAAGGAACACGGGTGGGTTTTAGTCAGTAAAAGTCTGACACGCCCTCCCGCCCCACCCAAGAGCGGGAGAAGTCATTTCATGATTTCCCATCCAAAAAAAAAGGGATAAAATGACAATAGTAAACCAAAGTAGATTCTCAGAAACTTAAACTAAGAAAGTAGATTTAAATTCATTTCTTAAATCTCGTAAGAAAATTTTAATAAATACTTTAAGATGACAATATAGTCCAGATATTTTCCATATTTTTGGTAATTTTGGCTATCACATTTTTGCCAAAGACCGTCACCTAATATCGTTGCCAGTGAACCAGGGTTAACTAAATCCCAGCATAACCCGTTGCGGATAACACGTGCCCGGGCTATTTTACACGTTACACACGTGTAGCTTTTGTAAAATGAACGCTGAAAAATCACGAATCAATTTGAGAGGTCCAACCCTTTATCTCATAGTAAAATCGAGCAATTTTTATATGTAAACACAACATCATTAACCTTGCCCAATAGGAAGGTTGAAAACCCCATTAATTATTAATTTATTACAATACCCGCCAAGGCTGCTAATTTAACACACCCTGTATCAAACGCTGTACTACGCTGTATAAGCCTTGTACTGTCGCGTACAGAAATTTTGGGTAATTGCTCTTTCCGATGACTTGTAAAACTCATCGTTTTTAATTGTTCTACGTCCTAACGTTTCCTTAAATGCGCTGTTGACCTCGTTTAATAGCGCAAGAAAAAATAATTACTGTTGCGATAGGGTCGTTCAAATAACATTTAATTTTCTGTAGCTTTTATTTTATGTACTGAATTGCTGTGCCCGCGGTTTCGCTCGCGTGGATGTCGGTAATTATTTCATGGGAATGTCTTAGCTGGACAAAGTGCCTATATTACTTCTCATAACATTAGCTATCAGTCAGTGAAAAGAGCATCGAAATTTGTCTAGCCCTTTCGGAGATTAGCGGAAAAAAAAACAGACAAAAAATACAATAATAAATATTGTCTTGTTATATGTACAGCGTAAGCTTTTCTATGCATTTAGTAAAAACCTATTATTTTGATATTAGGAACATATATTATATTTGGTATAATGTAGTCTGTATATAATAGATGTATGTTGTGTCAAATAAGAGGTATGAACACAGTTTTTTTTTCCCAAAAACAATCAGAAACTTCCTTTGTCCAAGATATTGGACGAATTGTTTGCAAATATCATACAATAACACAACAGATACAATAATGTACAAACTATCTCAAGATTATCCGTGAAAGGTTATATAGGTTGTAGTCTGATTGTGTTGAAACGTAGGCTGTATTGATCGTGCTAATATTGCCTACCTGGCTTTTCCAACCTCCTTTGTAATTTAATAGTAGGCAGAGAGACTTCCCCCATTTCGAGATCAATCAACTTAATGAATTACTAGGTATGGGCTACTGGCAATACGATTAATGTAGCTGTTCTATCTACGAAATTCAACGACAGGGGGTTTTAAAACTTGAATACCGGGATTTTTTTAATGATAAATTAAAAATGATTTTATTTCTGCATGAATGTAGGGTAGTATAAACACTTTTACACATCAACCATAATAATAATAATATTCCACAACTATCACACAACGCCATCTAGTCCCAAGCTAAGCAGAGCTTGTGTTATGGGTACTAGACTAGAATATATAAGTAAACTTATATATTTCTAAATACATACATATTATAGATAAATTACACCCAGACACAGAACAAATGATCGTGCTTATCACACAAATTTGTCCTGGGTGGGAATCGAACCCACGACCTCCGGCATAGCAGTCAGGGTCACTAACCACTAGACCAACAGGCCTGGAAACTCATAATTATATTTTTAAAACTAGATGAGTTGGGCGTTATCTGACTATTCTGAGAAAAACGGCCGAAATAAACTCAGAGGTCACCGTCTCTTTTAAAGTCCAGACATAATCTTGGTCAGATCATATGGATTGGTGTCTGAAATGGTCTTTTGGGGAAAGAACCACATAGATTGAGTGGATCTGTAACTGGTGCACGCATTTATCTTTTCCATGTTTGAACAGTATCGGCACTGTTAAACCCAAGCCAATAGCTTATGCGCCTCTGACCCTCTCACTTAGGCCAGGGTAGAGTCTTACGTAGTCCCATGAGACTGTACCGACCAACCAATATTGACAAAGGGACCAAACTCTAACCCACTCTCTGGGGCATTAGCATTTGTTATGTCAGAAGCCACCATTGATCTCCAAGCTTTAGAACGTAGACGAAATTGAATAGAATGCAATTTATCTAGAAGAATTTACGTCATTTAAGGGACTGACGGATAACCCACTTTACTACTTAAATACATTACTGTTCTCCTTATCCGACGTTCCAATTTAAATAAAGTTAACCCCTATTATGCCTAGGTCTACAGACCTTATTTTACTATTCCAGTCTTCTCTTGAAGCAGAATATTTTATTACTGCAAAAACAAAAAACGCTCTGAGAGTAATGAAAAGGGGGGAAATATGCGAGGCAACATCAACGAAATGCGTGGAATCATGCCGAGGGCACCTCTAGAGGGCGACTCTAATTAAATTTCTGTAAATACGGCTGCATGGAAAATTTTCATTTACTTTTGGAATTTGTTTGTCGACTGCATTTCTGAGACGAGAAAAAGTGGCCTTACTCAAACATCGCACTCTCCCCTCTACTGGCATCCGTACTGAAGTATGCTAAAATTGCTTGGGTTTATTTTACTGAAGACTGTTCTTCAGAATATTTGTTCAAAAGCAGTAAAAACAAATACAAAGCAGGTACGATCTTTAAAGAATAAAGATGTTGTAGCTCAAGTTTTAAAAGCGTAAGTAGACAGTCCCTAAGTGCTTTCTTACCCGCGTCCCAACCTTTTAAATTAAAGACACTTTAAAATCTTCGTTTACTTAAAAGTCTTTAAGTAATATTGTTATAATCCCGTCTAAAGAGATGCAGCCATCGGCTCTCATTTAGTAATCCCGGTCCGGAGCAGCAGTGCTTTGCTCCGCGTCGTCGCTCGTTACTCGACATGACCTTGTACCTCATAACATAATTACCGTTGAGTGCTTCCTTAAATAAATAAGGTCTTTTGTTTCGCAAAACACTCGCAAAGCTTCGCGTGACCGAGATTTGTTAGCGCTTCGTATTGTTCAACTGTGCTCACAATGTTAACATTATCTTCTAATGGATTTAGGCGCGTTTTAGGTCTAGTTAATTAACGTATTAACATACTATTTTGGTGAACAGAAATCAGTGTATAGGCCAAGTTTTATTTCACTTTCATCATCTGCCCAACTATGTTCCAACTATGCAGCGGGATACCAGTATTTTGTAAGTGACTATCTATGTGATCCCCGCTTGAATTGAAAGAACCTACATTCTAAAGTCTTGATATAATAATATATGTAGGTTTGATCAATCTGTCTCGCCTTTCTCCAATTTTTTTCTGGAGTTGGTTTCCAATCTTACCGGATGCAACTGAATACCAGTAGTTCACATAAAGCGACTGCCTATATCACATCCATCCAGTCATTAGGTACACGATACCCATTGGCAAGACTGTCAGACTTTCGGGCTTTTGACTGCCCGTGACGACTGTCAGTTTCTGCAAGTTTCATTTCATTATAAAATATGCTTTTCTTCAGAATGGTGAAATTAGAATTCAATCCCTATTCCCTAGCACAGTTTACCCTCCGGTTATAATTTAATGTGCGGACAAGAGAGAAATCCATAAAATCTAATGGGAAAATTCCACGACGCGATGAGGCTTTTAAGATTTATCTCATAGTACCAAGTACGGAACTGCCTGTTTAAGCATTATTACATTTCGCGGTATTGAATGTTATGAAATCTTTACATGCAATATTTATTTAAGCGTCGCCTGTAAAAGGGAGGGATTCAGTTAAGAAAACCATTACGAATGAGAGCAAATATTTTGATAATATATGTTTTTGAGTTAATTGAAAAAATTATACATGATTTTGTTTCTGTAAGTAGGTTTCTACAAACAGTTTTACGCGTCTATTATAAAAAACTAACGAAACTCCGATATCACAGTCTCTTTTAAAATCTAAACTTAATCATTTCATAATTTGAAAACCACACAGATTGAGTGGACCTGTCTAGTCAGTGCCTGCATTTCTCAGTAATCGTGCCGTTAAAGAACTGCTGAAAAATCAAAATCGTCAAGGCTTGTTGAGAATTTCCTCTCACGAACGTACAACCTGTTTTCTGTGATTTTTGCGTGGATATCTTAAACTATCCGTCCAATACAAAATTTAAGTACATAACAATTATCTGCAAATATTTTTCTTGTCAAACATTTCCCAATAAAAACCGATAACCGGAACAAACTTTGATGTTACCCAATTCTTCTCACATATTTAATAAGTGAGTCAGTAAGCTATTAGATAATATTTCCGAAGTTCCGGTTGACTGCACGGTGGCGTTTGATGGGCACATAAAATGTAACGGGAGTCCGGGACCCCGGGACTCACGGCCGCTCCCCGCGACTTGCCTGCACTATATTGAACAGAACACGCCTTTTCAGGGTGCGCCGATGTTTTAAACACAGCCAATTGTTGGAAAACGCTTTCTTGAAATTGATAGGTTTTTATTACATTGTTACTTTCCTGATACGTTGTTGTTTTTTAAGTGTATGTCACTTGTTTGTTTTGGATTTTGTTGAGGTTTCAAACAGAGGTTGTTTTGTAAATAACTTAATACAACATGATATCGTGTCATTCGGGTTAGGCAGAGGTGCATTTATGCCTGCCAGGGTCGCGAGATTTGTTCGCAAAGAGATACCATGGCCCTGGAATATGGGCAACTGAAGGAACACGGGTGGGCTTTAGCCAGTAAAAGTCTGACACGCCCTTCAGCTCCACCCTAGAGCGGGAGAAGTCACATGATGATTTCCCATTAAAAAAAAAACACCTACAATTCGCGATGTATAACTCCCATGTAACAAAGGGTGAGCCCATTCATACGTGTCAAGTGTTTAAACAAACCTACTTACAAAAAAAAAAAATGTCAACCGGACACAAATCTCTATTCTTTTGACGAATTCCCCGTTCTTGAGAAAGAGGTCTTGACAGACAGACGGATAGACGGACATCGAACTAACCCATA
This sequence comes from Aporophyla lueneburgensis, assembly GCA_932294355.1. Lineage (NCBI taxonomy): Eukaryota > Metazoa > Arthropoda > Insecta > Lepidoptera > Noctuidae > Aporophyla > Aporophyla lueneburgensis. Next base: position 12,686,870 of record OW028744.1, read on the forward strand.
ATGGTTCCGGTTTTTTCATATTGAGGTACCCTAAAACAGATAGCAACCGTTTGAAAATAATCTGACGAAAATCTCCGTGATTGAGAGTACTTAAAATAAAGTCTGTAATTTCAATATTCCAGTATCTCTCGCCTTGAAACTGTTAATGAAGATGTCAAAAACTTTACAGAATTGAGATTGATACAAATATTAAATAGTCCAGAGTTTATAATGGAAAAGTTTCTTCTAATGAAGAAGTTTATTATGAATCTTTGGCGATCTAGATTTTAGATAGGTATTTGTAAAGTATAATAAAACTAACTAACTTGGGTCCTTTGTGTGTGTGTGTGTGTGTATTTTATTTATTTTTCTTATCGTAATTTTCGTTTTGTTTTTGCAAAAAAAACCTTGTTTTTTTAGGTCTCATCTTTTAGTACATACCTACATCTCACAATATATTACACATACACTCGGTACTGGTCAGACGTATGTTCGTACCATATTTTCATGTCAATGTATGTATGTACACACGGCTACATATCAAGCTATAGTCTCGCATTGTATAGGAATTTCGAACAATGAGAAGTCAGCTTATACTTGAACTGTATAGCTTGATCTGTCGCCGTGGGTACATTATCGAGTCTATTAAATCTAACAAAAACAATTTTTTTTTTTGACCCTAACTCCGAATTCCCGTATAACATCGGTCCTTATTACAAATCAAGGTTTTTCTATAATTATGCATGGTCCAAACCATCGAGCCGGCTTTTTAAATAAGACCGTAACAGAAATCGGAATACAGTTCTTTTACAAAACTACTTACTTAGTCCGGTTTTGGTTGTCAATTTTGAACTAAGAACTTACTTTACTAAAGTAGGCTGTCTCAAAAGTTTAGGGACGGTTTAAATAACTTTAAACCGTCCCTAAACTTTTGAGACAGATCGTATTTGTAACTAGCTTTTGCCCGCGACATTGTCCGCGTTAAATTTTTTATTCCCCCGACCCTTCCCGTCGCGTCGAATCACCTACCCGTGCGATTTTCCCCGTTTTTGCAACATTTTTCATTACTGCTCCGCTCCTCTTAGTTGTAGCGTGATGTTATATAACCTATAACCTTCCTCGATAAATAAGCTACCCAAAACAAAAAATATTTTTTCAATTCGGACCAGCAGTTCCTGAGATTAGCGCTTTCAATCAAACAAACAAACGAACTCTTCAGCGTTATAATATTATTATTAAAGTGTAGATAAAACAGACTGAGGATTTCAAGTCCAAAAAAATGGTAATAGAAAACTTAAGAAAAAAGTTATTAAATCGAATATGTTGGCAAAGACTACCTACTGCATTATAATGAGAAAAACAGCAATTTTACAAACTATTTAAACCCATAAATGGTCAGGAAACAAAACTGCCCAAGCCTTGCTCGAGCCAGCCCGCGCCGCTGAGCCTGTAGCTTTAAATTCGTCCCTAAATAATAATTATTCCGATCCAGCACATCTCTTGCTGCTCTCTGCCAGCAATGCTCTAAGCCGACTGAGGTCCCTACCCTACAGGGGGTGCCCTTAGCGAGTAGTCACTCTAGTTTTAAGGTTTTAGTCCTGGCTGGAGACCTTTATTTATTAAGGTAGCCACAGGCAAGACCAGTTAAGCGGTCGACAACCTCATAGATTGACCAGCGAGATGTCATGCCCAAAATAAAAATGGAAACAACAGACAGCAACCCTATACGATTTTACAGTAGCATACATAATTTTAAAGTTGGCAAGTGATAGATTTTACCAAACTTTCAAGATGTTGCAGTAAATCTCTTTAGATATGCAAACTTCCAGCTAATTAGTGTTAGAACTCAAATTGCGTTAATTTATCTTCTTCTTTGTTTTAGAGCTCGGGTGGCCTAGTTAATATCATCGTTTGCCTAGATTTCTGAAGTTAATTCGAGTTGGTTTCAAATGTAACCAGATGCTTTTGTATGTAAGTTTGATAATGTGTGTTCTCTACCACATCATTTAAGATGCTAGCCCACGTGAAGTAATTCTGTTTTTTGGTTGTTTAATTATGCCAGATGTGGACAAATAGATGTAATACTCTTTTGCTGTCTAATGAAGGAAGGAAACTTAATCCAAATTTATAAAAAGGTGATAGAAAGCTTAGAGGGCACACTACTGCAATCAACTGTTCATTTGCAATGTTTTTTGTTGTTATGTATTTTTTGGTGAATGATGTAACTTTTAATGAATGATGACACTTTTAAAAAAGTGCAATAAGAAAGAAAGGGAATTGATGACCCTAGACTGGACTTCAGACATGACTGCTCTACGGTCATCCACTGCTAATTGACTTTTCAATTTTTGTCCAGTACGATAAGCATAGAAATGGAAGGATACTGACACCGTACCATCACACTATTACCTGTTAAAGAAATAGCGATGAGTATTCTTTGTCTTCTTGTTCCATGTGGCCACCACACCTGGACGTGTGGTCGTAAGAGGCGACTAAGGGAACTACTAGAGAATGAGCAGCAGCGTTCTCTATGCATTTTACGACCATACTGCGATCGCCTACCTGCCTAGCGTGGCGGTTATGACAAAACCTTCCAACTGGGCAGACCTACGTCCAACAGTGGACGTATTTCGCCTGAAATGATGATGATGATTCTTTGCTTTGTTTAGGTAATAACAGCGTACTTATTGGTTATTAGATATTATTCTCTCTCACATAGGTATAAGATTCAAAATTCTTCATAGACGTAATATAAGAGAATAAATGGCCCAAGATAACAAAGAAGCTCATGGTCTTTCGACATTAGTCTAGTATGAGACAGTTTCGCAGTCACAGGTATAAAATAGAACCCGGTACGTGACCATCCGTAACAAATATTTGAATGCAAGGCACGATTTCTATCGCGCACGACATTTTGCATTTTCACATTTCCAATTACCTACTACAGTTACTTGACATTTTTCCTTTTGCAATTCGTTAAATATATGGTAAAGAAAGAAGGTTTATTTTATTTTATGATGATATGATTCTTATAAATGGCTGACTCCCTCGCTACTGCCAGACCTCTAATCCTGGGTTCGATTCTTAGGTCGGGCAAAGTGTTATTTGGTTTAAATGTTATTGTTACGGAATGTGATGTTTTTCAAAAGGGTCAGATGCGTAGTAATCACAACCAGCATGCGTGTATGACCAGATGTTTGAACGTAAACGAAGCAAAAGGAATATGTATGCAAGGATCGTAGCAGGTGACGTCTGTTGGCAGTCTCTGCGCCCTCACGTCCCTAGCCGCCGCAGGAGGAGACGCCCCGGGCGTCGGGAGTCGACTGCGGACTCCCGGCCACCGTAGGCGCGGGCTTGCGGGTGGCGAGCAATGGGTAGCTCGCCGCCCGGTAAGGACCAAGCTCGGGTCGACGACGCGTAGTGTTCCACGCACGCCTCAAAGAGATGTCAGCAGCAAGGGGTCAAGGGGTCTGCTAGGACCGATGCCTGCCAGGGTCGCGTGATTGTTCGAAAGAGATACCGTGACCCTGGCACATGAGCAACTGAAGGAACATGGGTGGGTTTTAGTGAGTAAAAGTCTGACACGCCCTCCCGCTCCGCCCGGAGCGGGAGAAGTCATTTGAAGATTTCCCATCCAGAAAAAAAAAGGTGACGTCTGTAGTATCTGTCCATCCGCATGAGAAGAAGGCGTCAGGTTATGTTTAAATATTGATTGTTTTTCGGGACTGTAATCTCTAGGAGTAAATTTTGGTTAGTAACATAACTTGAAGAATAAGTTCAAAATTTTCGTGTACAAACAAATATATGATTAAGTCACAGCTTCACATCCCGTATAGTTTCTGCTTTGCCCAACATGTTTGGGACACGAACCATAAGCTTATAAAGTACGAAAGTCGGAAGTCAAAATTGTCCAGTCAAATTATTTACAATCCCCTATAAGATTCAATATTTCCTCAACATCGTACCACTCAGCCTACTTCCCATAAAGTAGGTACTTTTGAAACAATTAATTAAGTAGGCTAAAAGGATTCTTAATTGAAAATTTTGTATTAATCTAATTTGTGTTGCCGTTCTTTATAAAGTATCTTCTTCTTAAAAGTTTAATACAACATCAGTTTTTGCCTCCGGATTTACTCGACAGTTAATTTTAGGTTTTTTTCTTCAGTCTTAAGTATAAGTTTATCTGATATATTAGAAGATTTTTAAGACTCTATGTTACTTTAAGAAACTGGAGTTTCAGCAAAGCTCTGTAATTATTCATAGAAGTCCAGAGTTTATTGTTTTAAAGACCTTATTTGATTCCTGAGATTTTGCAAAATCAGAATATAATGTTTCCACTGCTGGGACTCCGTCTTCCTCTCTGAGAGACTCGTAATGCAATACACGGGCCCAGTGCGGATTGGTAGATGTCACATTTCTTCGAAGTAATTTTTTCTAGGACATGCTGGTTTGTTCACGATGTTTTCCTTCCCCGTTTCAAGAGCAGTGGTGATGAAATAAATTACATAAAGGGGTTCAAAATCAAAATATTTTATCTCACATAAACCTACAATATCTGGATGACCGAGCTTTGCTCGATATGTTTTGGTAAATTGTTTAAAATAATAAGTTTATGTTCAAGTTGATTATCGATAAAGTTGGTCATTGAAAACACGAATAAAACGACATTTAATAAAAATTAATCCTAGCTAGATCGATTTATCGCCCCCGAAACCCCTTGTATACTAAATTTCATGAAAATCGTTGGAGCCGTTTCCGAGATTCAGATTATATATACATACAAGAATTGCTCGTTGAAAGATATAAGACTCGTTTAAAGATATAAGATAAGATAAGATAGGCACTTATGAAACGTCAGAAGCTAGGTGCACGGTGCCAATTGGTTGATTCCTATGGAGAAGTGCTGGCAAGAAACTCCACGGTTACTCAAAATAATTGGTGTTTACAATGGTTTTATACAGTGTTAATAGGTATGGGATTACAGTGTCTAGGCGTGTAGGCCTGTCAACAAGTATCAGGTACTTACTAAAATAGAAAATCGTCTACAAACCTACAGTCGACAAGGCAAAAGTTCAATCTGAAGAACTATAACCCGTAAGCCGGGGCCTTTACCAGTGAGCTACCAGTACTCATTGAGATTGTACAAGATTGTATAATTTAAACTGTGAACAAGACCAATACATATTTCAAACCACATGCAATGTCTACATTCTTACATGCATTTGCTTTACTAAAACACAATATTTCGCTGTCGGCAACTTAAATAATTTACTTCTAGTCAGCCAACTATTTATCAAAATTAAAAGCGCAAAACATTCTTGTAGTTCGGGAGTTAATAATTAATAACTGCATATCGCACCGTCCAGTCTAAACAAACAAATATTTATAGTGTAGCTAGAAACGAGAGGATTGCGTGCTAAGGTGAACTAATGCTCGCTAGTTTAGGCCCCGTCGGCGAGTCTAGACTATGAATATGTGTACAGCCAAATGCTATATCTTCTTTGTAATGGATCTCGTACAATTTGGACGAGTGTGTACATAGATTCTGATAAGAATGTTGATATTGTCTGCAAAGATTGGATTTTGGTTTCCAAATATACTAAGGTTAACATTTAGGACTAGCGTTACTTCTTCTTTAACGGTGCTCTTGTTCTTGCTGTATTTACTTTGTGTTTTTATTGAGAAAAGTGGGTGGAAATACTAAAGTAAATATCCACTTTCTTTGAGCTCGAGTTTTCTCGTTTATTTGTATTTCGGTAATATTAGGTAGGTATCACTTACGGTCGCATTGATTAAAATAGTTTTTTATTTAATTTGATGTCCTTTTAACGAAATTCCTCATTATGATTGTTGTATTTAAGAATATATGAACTACCAGCTACCAGTGAAGGTCGGAAATTATCCCGCGGGAACGTACTCCGGATAAGCAGCACCTTATGAACAGATACGGTAGTTCTTATCCGGGTTAAAAACTATCTGTGAGCCAAATTTCATCAAATTCCGTTCAATCGTTTTTGCGTGAAAGAGTAACAAACATTCATACATCCCACAAACTTTTGCATTTACAATTTTAGTGGGATTGCGAGCAGCAATCCCACTAAAATTGTAAATGCAAAAGTGAAATGTGCAGTAAAATAATAATGGATGAAAATGTACTACCAAATAGTTAAATGTATGAAATTAATCATTTAGGTTGCAGGCAAAACTAATTAATTACATTTGTGTTTTGGGCAATCATTGCATCATATATCAGTAATATTATTTAACAATGTAATAATAACATTCAGCTATAAATGGAGTCACTACAAAGCAATATTGACACTCTACATTAGGAATGAATTAATATGTTTTGCTTTGTTTAACATTTACCGCATCCCTAATTTGTATAAATTAACAAATCATCGAGAAGTTCAATCACATCAATACAAATCAATACGTATATAAAATGTGATGAGTGGCGACCGCGTACTGGAAGACGTTGCGTCGGAAGGCCTCTCACAAGATGTACTAATGACATGGTAAAGGTCGCAGGAATTCCCTGGATGCGAGAAACATAAAACTAATCGAAGTGGCGATGCTCGGGGAGGCCTATGTCCAGAAATGGAAGTCTTTCGTCTGAAATGATACTGGCATACATAAAGGCTTCCTCACACAGGCGCGACGCGACTCTTGTAGAACTATTTACATAAAATTTTCATAGAAATTGTTCTGCGAAAGTCACGTCGCGCCTATTTGTGGGAGCCTTAAATCAGGTAGACAGGTGGCGTTATGTAGCTACTGTCTAAATGCTAACCCATAACAAAATGGCGTCAGTTTATGTATGTATGCATAAACATAAACTTTCCAGAAGAAATTCTCTTAATTATTGTGAAAATCACTTCAAAATACAAGAGTGTCATAACGACTTTGTTTGATACCTACTTACTATTTATTAATAGATCTAAGAGGCATACACATATTTGACACTAGGTACTGTATTAACATGGTTAGCAGTATATTTTTTTTACATCTTACCTACATAATATAAAACAATGTCCTTTCTGTCTGTACGCTTAGGTCTTTTAAACTACGCAACAGACTCTAATGCGGATTTCATCCATAGGTAAAGTGATACAAGAGGAAGGTTTAAATTGTAAAGGCGAAGCCACAAGCAAAAGTTAGTGCTGTATAAATCAACAGTTTTGTTACTAAGGCACACAGTGCTACGCATTTGTATGCAATTTCTTGGAGCGAGCTGTGTTCCATCGCTTCACTGGCCCGACTAGCCAATCGACTCTGTCACCTTTGTCACGTACCTACCTATGTGTTTTATGTACTGACAGAGGGCATTGAACTTTGTGTGTATGTTTAGATCAATGTTAGGAATGTGGATCAGGAAGATTGCATGTGTGGAGTCATGAAACTAAATTGGCTAATTTAGACTGTAATTTGGCTATTGTGTGATGTGTTTATTGGTTTGAATTTAAATAATGTCTTTGATGACAGCCTATTAAAATGATATATTTCGATTGTATTGTATTTTTTGAGTCTGTTTGTTGCCGGACATAAAAAATAGCAACATCCCATTTCTTCCCGTGGTTGAAAAGGCGACTAAGGGACTTACTAGAGAATGGGTAGTAGCATTCTCTATGTATTTTACCACCATACTGCGATCGCCAACCCGCCTGCCAAGCGTGGTGATTATGGCAAACCCTCCCAAAAAGTAGAATGACGATAATGAATGTGTTTGATGAAAGGTTATTAAAGTGTTGAATTTCCGTTGTATTGTATTTGCAGAATTCTATCAATGTGGAACAAAATAAACCTACATTTTCGAGGAAAACGAGTTAATTGCAAAACCATAACTGTCGAATAATTTAATTTGAGCTTTACCCACCCATCATTCGATAAAGCAATTTCAATAAATGTTTATTAAAGTATGATTTACGAGCATTCATTTACAATTTACACACATAACATAACATCACGCCTTGTTTCCCCGAAGAGTTAGGCAGAGGTGCACCTATAGTACACCCACATTTCGCCTGTGTGCCAATTTACGTTGAAATTAAATTAAACTTTTCTTTTCAGGTCAGTATCACAGAGGGCAGTATGTCAGCGTAGTACCCAGAATTACTTCTTCATCCTTTTTACACGTAAGTTCTTCTCAGTCTTCTGTATCCGATCGTCTGTTGAGAGCTATCGGTCAGCCAGGTTTATCTCCAACATATTAGCATATAAGGCTTAGCATGACGTGACTAAAATGAAAATCCTTGTCAACATTTTAAAATTTCGCAACAAAATTCAAGCTTCAACACATGACAAGGGTTGGCACGTCCGTACCCACGCGGAAAATAGAGCTTTCATCGAGCATTTTTCAGTTTTTTGTCGTGGTCGTTGAAAACAGAAGATATCCAGTTTAGGGCGTTTTGACATCAAATATCTTCATTGAATAAAGTTTCGTAGATTTCTTACAAAATATGGCAGGCTCTACAGCATGTATCAGAGAGTTAGGGTCATATGTTTGTATTTTGAAAGTGAACTACTTTCTCCGTGGGACAAACTTCGTAGTATATAAAAGGAGAAACCCACTGACTGACATATCAATCACAGCCGAAACTACTCTGACTAGGAACGTGAAATTTTGCATACGGCTTCCTTTTAAAATGTAGGGGAGCATATAATGATGTTTTTTGATATTCGACCATTAAGTGGGTGAAAATGGGATTCAGTTTGTATAAGAAATCATATTCCTTGAGTTTAAAAGCTTGAAACTTGTCACGAATGTAAATCAGAATGTTATTTTTTTTTAAGTATTCCGTAAATTTTGCGGTTGTTAAAATTTGTAGGGGAAAATACGAAATCTACACGGCTGAATACACTATCAGTTACTCCATACATCTGGGTAGAGTATATACTGAACTGTTGTATAGGACAGTTTATAATTTTCTCCTGTTACCATGTGGGTTCACAACTTTTATATATGCGATGTAGTAATTAAAAGGACCTTAATAAAACTGCCAGATAATAGAAGACGTAATTCACCTCTTGCATTAATATAAAACAATGTTCACCCCAATTTCTGACATCGAATCCGCCAGCCCTATTTTTGTCGCTGTATACAATATTTGAACGAGTCACTAAACTGTTCACAGAAATATTATGTCCCAACAGCGGAGTCGTTCAGTGAGCGATGAGATTTTGAAGTTTGAGTTGTGTGACTACCTGTACCTGCTCCGCACTCGCGTACAAACTCCAGGCAAACATGTCTGTGTCGGAACAACTCTGTGTACACTCGCGAACAAACTGCATTAGAAATTGTGCGGTAACATTAGTTTTATGCTTCTGATAAACAAGCATGTAGTAGGATTCAGAGGGAATGTAAAGATCTGCTTAAAGTTCTTATTTACATAATTAAATAAAGCTTACATTGGCTTATTTCGTATATTCAACTGTTCTTGGATATGTGTACCTTTAGGTATCATATTTTGTTAGTGAAAATTACTAATAATAAGCTAGAAAATACAAAGTCTGCTATGGAGTTTGTGTTTTCTAGCATATTATTAGTAATTTTAAGCAAACAACAGAGAGATGTGTACCATTTACCTCAAAACTGATCATTACTCAAACACTGAAAACATAATTAGTTTTAGAGAAACTTTGACGCTTGCAAAAAGAAAATAGGCGTGGCGAAGACCTTAATTAACGTAGTTTATGTAAAATAAATCAATACGTACATAAACAATCTAGCTTATTACATAGTTGTGTTGTTAATTCGAACAATAGAGTTAATTGTTAAACTTATGAATAGTTGACTTTTGTTGTTCATTCATTCAGAAAGGGCTAATTGGTGAACTCACTTATTCCTTTCCAATAAATAAATGTTATTGGATCTGATTTATAATCATGATAATCAGCCTATATTGTTCCCACTGCTGGGACACAAGCCTCCTCCGGCGAGAGAGAGTGGGCCGTAATCTGTCAGGCGGGCCCAGTGCGGGTTAGTAGAAGTCACGTGTCTTCGAATTTTTGGATCTAGGACATGCCGGTTTCCTCACGATATTTCACCGTTTTGAGAGCAGTGGTGATGAAATTATTTTATACAAAGTTAAGCTCCTGCTTAGGTTTAAACCCACGACCTACAAACTCGTAAGTCGGGGCCTATACCACTGACCCACCACTGCTCTGATTGACATTTAACATTTTCTAAACTCCATTTGTCAAATTTTGTGCCTGTCTGGAGGAGCTTCAAATCATGACCGATGCAAGAACAATAAAAGGGAAAGAACCATCGTATTGCCTTCTAAGCTCTCTTTAAACCCAAGAAACGTGGCATCGATAAGCAAGTCGTATGTAAACAGGGCATAGCAACTAGCGAGTACACTCTCTGAGTTCGCAGCCCCGGGCTTCGCATGTTGTTGGCACGTATACGCCCACGTATGAACTGAGGCGACTGGGCCTCATTGAATATTTCCACCAAAACTTTTAAAGTGCTTGTTGAATACTGAAAAGGGTGAGTCGGGCTATTTGGGAGTACCGTTTTTTGTTCGGTCTGTTTTGAAATGGGTTGCTCCTTGGCCTGGCGAGATAAAAACATTCGCTGTAAACGTTTGCCAGCTAGTGATTTGATTTAGATAGTTGATAGTTGTACATGTTTAGAATAGTGGATAGTACTTCGGAATTCATAATTGAAATATGAGAAAAGTAGTATGTGCCTCACTGTACATTTTGATATTGATAGGGACATAAATAAACCGTTATTTTTGTGCACACAAAAGACAAGGTACAACTTAAGAAGTACCTAAGACTACAAAAAAAAAAAAAACAAATAAAATTACAAAGTCACGAATTGTAAGAAAATAGATACCTACAATGTGGCCAAATACAATATTAAAATGTATAAATATTTTGTAGACAATATTCCCACCTCTTTGAAGCTCATGCCATGTTGGTAGGGAAAATGAAATGAAAATTCTCTCAAGCTCAACGTGCAAAAATTGTGTTGCCCTTTTTTCTTAAAATAGTTGCCTGAAGGTACCCGTCAAGCCTTACAACTCAGGTAGCCTATCGATCTACACGAAGAACAAACAAAGAGTGGTATCAATTAAAAACTTTTCTATTAACGTAAAGCAAACAAGAAAACAAAACAGAAGTTCGGAGGTCTTTGATTAAAAACGACTTTGAATGAGCTAGGCGAACTTGATTCTTATGAGAGAAGCAATAAGAGTAAGGACCTTTTGTCGTAGATTTTTGAATTAAATCTGTTGTGAAGAAGAGGAAGGTATCTAAGGGAACTTGAGTTCACAAAACAGCCCCAGTTAACATAATGACATGGATAAATGGGGATTTTTTCTTACCCCATTTCATTGGTTATTTATTACAAGAGAGTGAGAGAAAATTTTCTAAACTGCTGGCATTGCTGGGGTGATGAAATGATAAATGATTTTAATTCTGTAAGTAGGTATGTACAAACACTTTTACACGTTCATAATATTTATGAGGTAGGCGTTTTCTATTTGACTGCTGAAACAAACTCAGAGGTCACAGTCTTTTTTAAAGTCCAGACATATTCTTGGTCAGATCATGTGATACCAATCTACACGATGAATTACATCATGTAGATTGGTGTCTGAAATGGTCTTTTGATGAAAGAACCACATGGATTGAGTGGACCTGACCAGTCACTGCACCTATTTGTCAATTATCGTGCAGCTCAACTCGGAAATTAAGGAGCTCAACGATTCGACGAAAATTAAACTTCCAGACGATGATGATTGATAACAACATAACAAACAAAAAAAATCTGAAAATAAGTTCTCACATTCACAATAATTAAAACAATATAAAACTTTACTAACAATAAGTATATATTCATGTCATTGTATAATTCAAATTCATCGATGTCAATGTGTTTATAACAATAAGGGCGTAGCAGGTGACGTTCCGTAGTTTCTTCGTACCCCCATGGGAAAAAAGCATGAAATTATGTTATTCAATTTAATTTAGTTCAATTTAATTTATGTTATTATGTAGATATTTATTAGTGATTTTTATTATTGTTCAATTCTCAACGCTTAGTGATTTTATTATAATTAGTGAATTTATCATCTGTATATTATATACCATATCATGTAACATTTTTAAAATAATGTATTTTGTTATGAAATAAATAACTTATGACCATTTTGTTCTTAGTATTTCTTTTGATTTAGTTCGACGAACAAAATATCTGATAGACGAGAAAATAATTGAACATTATGAGAAATACAAAGAGAGTTCGAGACTTGTTCTCCTCATTGTTACATCAATTATAAATTCAGTTTGAATAGGTGTTTATCAAAGTTTTATGTACTCTCCAATCTGAAGGGTTGGCCTACTTAAACATATTGCTTTCATTTATAATTCACGTGCTGCGTAACTTTCACTTAACTCGCAGATCTGAATTTGTGAGAGACAAGTTAACATTGAATGCGCTCAGAGTTCTGGATAAAATATTGCGAGCGGAATATTTTAAGACGAGCGAATTTGAATAGGCCCGAAATTCGTTGCTCTTCAATTTTTCATGAATTTTAAATTGCCGAAAACTCTTCTTCATAAAGAGTAATGAACTAGTGTATTTTTTATATCATACCTACAAACGTGTAGCTTTATCTACTCTTCAGTGAAACCCCCTGATCCAATCATCATCATCATTTCAGCCGACAGACGTCCACTGCTGGGCATAGGCCTCCACCAAGCATTTTGGTGGGGTTCGCCATAATCGCCACGCTTTGGAAGAGGATAAGAAATCGCAGTATGTTGGTAAAATGCATAGAGAATACTGCTGCCCTTTCTCCAGTAAATCTCTTTTAGTCGCCTTTTACGACACCCGTGATCCTTTTCTTTACGTTCGACATCACACCGAACTTGCTCAAATGCCGCATCCAAATTAGCTTCCAACAAAGCAGACAAAGATCACAATACAACACCTTGTATATGAATAGGAAACCAAATGCTATACGCTTGTCTTATGAAATTGTAGGCTTACAGCTTCAGAAATCTCATTTAGCCAAGAGACGCGAGGAGCCGTATCGTATACTGTCAACGGATTATTGATGTCGTGAAACCATATCCCACCAGATTGCCACGAGAGGGCCGCTCCTGATTTAATTCCACTTTAATTATATAGGGGGAGAGTCTACTATTATTTAGCTGGTGCTTGCACTGCTTTGAGTAAACAGATTGGTAATAGTTTAATACAGAACCCAGACAGGCAATATTGAGCGTAGATTAAGCCTTGTAACTTTAGTCTAGTTGCTTATTAGTTTTCTTTCTGTCTAATGTTGTTTTCGTAAACTTAAAGCCGTTTTACAGTTAAGATTAATGACTGTTTATATTTTAAAGTTAAACTAGCTTTGGTAAATTATATTTGGCAGGTCTAGGTGATTAAAACGAGGCTCAGTTTTAGCTCTATAAAGATAAGATAACGTGTTTTTGTTTTATGGACGAAACGGTCTCATTTTTAAGTGAAGGTATACAAATGAGATGCGTTAAGGGCTTCTAAAACTTGACCAATATTAAAACGTGATTAATGTGGATCGACTATCAACTGTTATTAATTTGGTTAGAGTCATAGATAAAGCACAGTTTAAGCGTGATTTTGTAATGAAATAGTATCTTCTCGCTATGCATATAAATGTGTAAATGTAGATGTCATCGCCTTGAAATCACAGGGCAACTTATATTGAATAATTTTCGTAGAACGTAAATGTAAATTTAGGTATGCTACCCAATTTAAGTTCGTTTACATCTTGAATCAAGAATTCCTTACGCACGCACCTAATTCACTGGTCTTATTATAACTCCAGAGGCCATTTTTCCTCATTTCAGAAGAGAATTCTCGTAATTTAAAAAGGTTTTTTTATGTTATTACGAACCGTAGTCCGTAATCATTACTTGTCTTGCGAGAGAGGATAATAAGCGCATCATATTTAAATATAATATAAAAATAAGTAAGTATAATATTATAAAGGTGAAATATTGTATGTTTCTTACTCAGTCACGCTAGCACGGATTTGGATGCTGGCACACTGATAGTTTAATATCTGCATAAAAAGGATACTTTTTATTCAATTAGTAGGTTCCCGATGGATAATTTTCAACCTATACGTGGGCGAACCCACTGGGAAAAGCTGGTTTATTTATTAATAAACTAGCTTCTGCCCGCGACTTCGTCCGCGTCAAATTTTTGCTCCCATGACCCTTCCCGTCGCCGTCGCATCGATTTGCCTGCTAGTTTTCGTCCATTTTTCGTTGCTGCTCGCTCTTTTTGAGTTATAGTGAGTCAACCTTAAAAGATAAACATATGCTCTCGCGGACTTTTTTTTAGAACTTTATAAAAAGAACAATTCCGTCATACATGATTTTTGCGTTACTTTAACCGTTTACGCAGCGCACGCAACGGAAACTCTCAAAAGGATTAAATTTTCCCCGTTTTTGCAACATTTTTCATTACTGCTCCGCTTTTCTTAGTTGTAGCGTGATGTTATATAGCCTATAGCCTCTCTCGATAAATAGGCTACTCAACACAAAAATAATTTTTCAATTCGGACCAGTAGTTCCTGAGATTAGCGCGTTCAATCAAACAAACAAACTCTTCAGCTTTATAATATTATATATATATAGTATAGAAGAAGAAGATAGAAGATAGAAGATATAGATAATAGATATAGTAATATAGTATAGATAAATCGAGTGCTAGCAGGGTTGCAAGGCAGTCCAATGCTGGGCATAGCCCTCTCTGAGGTTGCCCATTATATTCTATAGCTTAATTAGCCTGTAACGTTTCTACTACTGGGACACGGGCCTCATCTCCATAAGAGAAAAGTAGCCATAATCCACCACGCGGGCCCAGTGCGGGTTAGTAGATGTCATATGTCTTCGTACACATTATGCAGCAATTAAATCGCTCAATATTTTCTTTCACTACTTGAAAAATCAAATCAAAATCAAAAGTCATTTATTCAAACTAGGCTGAGAGTCAGCACTTTTTGAACGTCAAAGTTACAAAAGACAGTCCCCCCAAAACGCCCACCCTTCGACACTTCCTAGTGCTGTAGCTGGGAAGAAGAAGTGGCGGAACAAATTCCCTTGCTCATATAACTTAACTTATCGTTTACCTTGATGCATCTGCGTCTAATAAAATAACCAATAATTACACTCTAACCTTCACAATTAATCGGAATTGATGATTTGATTGAAGAATAATTAGCGTATATTGTCTAGACAGACAATGAGCTAATTTGAAAATATGAAGGCGTTATAATAAGTCAATACTTGAGTCAAAAATTCGTACTGCCATGGTTTGTTAGTTCATAACACCATGTATATAATATCGTGTGATGCCGGACGTAAATAATAGCACCACCCTATTTCTTCCCGTGGGTGTCGTAAAAGGCAACTAAGGGACTTGCTAGAAAATAGGCAGTAGCATTCTCTAAGCATATTACTACCATACTACGATCGCTAGCCCGCCTGCCAAGCGTGGCGATTATGGCAACCCCACGATTTCTTGGGTTAGACCTATGTCCAGCAGTGGGCGTCTTTCGGCTGTAATGATGTTGATGGTACCATATAAACCAGTGAATTTTTGCTCAAAATGTATATTACCCGGTTTTATCTAAAACGGCAATTTAATAGAGACAATCTTTGAATGGAATAATATGAACTAAGCAAAACTAGAGTGAAGTTAGTTGTGTATATAAATACAGAGTCTGACATATATGTCACAAAGGTTAGGTATATATACCTAACCTTTGTATCGTAATGAAATATTATGACACAAATACACGTGTTCGTATATCGTAGACTGAAGTGTTATTTCAAGGAACACCTACTCTACACTAATGTACGCGCTCAAGAAAGGCGCGTTCCTTGATTGACACAAGTTCCCGAAAAGCTGTATTGTTCTTCGGAACTTGATATAGGTATAATATAACTTTTGGGTCGTCGAGTTTTCTTGTTGATTTCAGCAAGCAAAAGTTGTATCGTCGTACTTAACTACGACGAATTCAAATTTGTATTGACAAGGAGAAAGGGGGGAAAGTTGGATGGCGTTAGAAGTTGGAAAAATACGAGCACGTAGCTTCACCTGAGTTTTTATTAAATAAAGGAGCGTTATACGTGCCTTTTGAAATAAAAATAAACCTTTTTTTGTGTAGGACTAAGGCTGCGGAGGTACGTTTAGTTATAAAAGGCTTGGATTTTATGTAGTTACATCTTCATGTGCGTAACATCTTCCCAACTATGTTGGGGTCTGCTTCCAGTCTAACCGGATGCAGCTGAATACCAGTATTTTACATGGAGTGACTGCCTATCTGACCTCCACAACACAGTTACTGAGTAATACGATACCCCTTGGTAAGACTGGTTGCCAGACTTTTTTTTTTTTGTATGGGAAATCATCAAATGACTTCTCCCGCTCTGGGCGGAGCGGGAGGGCTTCAGACTGGGGGGTCGTCAGACTTTTACTGACTAAAACCCACCCGTGTTCCATCAGTTGCCCATGTGCCGGGGTCACGGTATCTCTTTCGAACAATCACGCGACCCCGGCAGGCATCGGTCCTATCAGACCCCTTCAGTTTTGCTGACATCTCTTTGAGGCGCGCGTGGAACACTACGCGCCGTCGACCCGAGCTTGGTCCTTACCGGGTGGCGAGCTACCCATTGCTCGCCGCCCGCAAGCTCGCGCCTACGGTGGTCGGGAGTCCGCTATCGACTCCCGACGCCCGGGGCGTCTCCTCCTGCGGCAGTTAGAGACGTGAGGGCGCAGAGACTGCCTCTCCCTCACGCCCCGCCTCCTCCTTCGCGGTTGCCAGACTTTCGGGCTTTTGACGACTCGTAACGGCAGTCATAGATCCAGAAATGACAGTCGGGACCTACGGCTTAACCTGCTTTTCGAGGTACGGAGGAGTCTTGATATGAACAGATGGTCGACCATCCACAAACGAACTGCGGCAATCATAGCTGCACCTGATTGATCCGTGTAGCTGTTATTACTGAGCCACAAAAAAGTTGTTATGTACAATAGTTACATAAGATTATTTAAAGAAATTCTTTGTCACTTACTCGTACCTACCTATATCATATGTTTATGACGAAAACATAGAGTAATGTGAAATGTGAAGAAAATTACTTTATTAGACATGACCGCAATACAATTTTTTTTTTTCTAATATTGTCAACGTCGACCATCATTCGAGACAGGGGAAAAATCTATATCCAAAAGTTGCCAGTAAAAAAACACCTTAAAATGTAGCCAGCATAATAAAACAAAATAAACATAAAAATTATGTTCAGATACGAAAATTATACAATTTATACATATCATTATAATGGAGTCTAATGTTTTATATACAAGTAAAACAGAAGTGTTACAAAGATCATCTGAAAAATGTTCAAGTTGACAGATAGATGGTAGAAATCTAAGATTTATAATACAAGTTTTCCGTCGAAGTATATCCGTTTTTCTCTTTGCTTGATCCTCCCGGAAGTGTTTTACAGACAGTGGATACAAAAACTTCGGTCTTCGTTCTTGATGGTTTGACAAGAGCTTTATAGATTACAGTTTTCTTTGTTATCTAAGCAAAGGAAATACGTCTTGTATCTAATGCGGTGCAAACCCGTGCAGACTTTTTCAATTCCAATACCATAAGACTGATAAATTCGCGCACTGAATGGACAAGTCCATACAATCTGTGTGGTGCTTTCCTCAAAAGACCACTTCAGACCAATCTACATGGTCGTCACAAGATTTGACCAAGATTAGTCAGATAGGAAATCGGCCTTTCTTCTCAGAGTAGTCAGATAGGAAACGCCGACTTCATACAGTTTGTAAATTATGATTGCCGTGTAAAAATGTTTGTACAAACCTACTTGCGGAAATAAAATCATTTATCATTTTGTACCTAAGTACTTCCTTTCTAAGTTGCATTGTTAGAGATTCTAAATAAATCTACTCTTACGAACGACTTAACGCATAACATAACATCACGCTTGTAATTTCTAAAGGGTTAGGTGCAGGTGTACCTACATATGCCGACAGTTCGGCCAGATATGTTAAAGTCCCATGTGATAGATGCATACATTTTGCTATTTAATGGGCACAAATCCAGTCTGCGGGTTTTACTGAGAAACTGATGGAAAACCCGGTAACACTCTGCCTGACGTGGAAATCGTACCCATGATCTCGTGCTTAAGCAGTAACGCTTGCAACCACTAGACCAACCAGGCGAAAAGAGTAACCATGGACTTTCTTGCCGGCTCTTCTCCATAGGAATCAACAAATTTGAACCGTGTACAGACGCCACCAGGTCAAGCTACCCGAAACTGTCAATTTTTCCCAATGAACCTTGAACCTAATGCTCTAGAAATAAAGTCGAAAATCTATCAAAAAAATCTGACAGATTGTAGTAGCTTGATGTGTTGGCGTCTGTACCTAGCTTCTTACGTTTCGTAAGTGATTTACAGACGCCACCAGGTCAAGCTACCCGAAACTGTCAATTTTTCCCAATGAATCTTGAACCTAATGATCTAGAAATAAAGTCGAAAATCTATCAAAGAAATCTGACAGATTGTAGTAGCTTGATGTGTTGGCGTCTGTACATATAAGTAAGTGTAAAATTCAAATTCATTTATTAGTGTGATTTCTGGTTCATTTTACATTGATTTTTTTTTTTATGTGTGTGATTATACTTATAATAAAACTGTAGAGAGGTCAATTCTGTACATTGAATGTACATTCAAAATTAATAT
The DNA here is from genome assembly GCA_932294355.1 of Aporophyla lueneburgensis. Lineage (NCBI taxonomy): Eukaryota > Metazoa > Arthropoda > Insecta > Lepidoptera > Noctuidae > Aporophyla > Aporophyla lueneburgensis. Next base: position 12,705,620 of record OW028744.1, read on the forward strand.
TGGAGGATGATTGGGGATCGATATTGATGCCAAAAATGCAATCAGTAAATTTTTTGTCTGTCTGTCTGTATGTGCACGCATGGGTCAAAAACTACTGAAGGGATTTTAACCAAACTTGGTACGATTGTAGTCCATACTCCTGGGCAGGTTATAGGCTATATAACATAACGCTTAGACACATAGGAGCTGAGCAGTGACGATACCCGCGGGATATTTTCCAACCTCCACGCGGGCGAAGCCGCTGGCAAAAGCTAGTAATAAATAATTCGTTCATTCGTTAATAATAAATATTTTTATTTTGAACCCAAATCTGGGCTTCATGGTCCGAAAGCACCAGTTGACCAAGAATGAGAGGCTTTTGTCTTGCAGCGCAACACATTATTCTTGAAACGATATATTTCGGTCCTAGTTCAGGAAATAATTTCATGAATGTAGATATACGTAGTAAGCTGGCTTCCTTTAAGTACGTTCCTCAAGTTGGTATCCGATTTTCTCGCAACTTAACTGTTAGTTTGTTTTGGCAGTTCTCCCAATCCGCACCAGATGGCGCTAGAACTCGTACAAAACTTCTCTTAAGTATCTACTTTTTCGTGTTCGAATTACATTAGAGGTGTTAAGAAGAACGAGGTGCCAATTTGTTCGAGTTAAAGTACACGGACACTGACTGTTACGGTAACCGACTTAAGGCGGTATTCTGGTCTAGAAGCCTAAATTTTAGGCATTTTTCAAACTAACATAAAAAAACTAAAAATATTTTTAGCATCCGTTTTTTTATATGATGTTTATTGACATTTCAAGAATATAAAAAAAATATAAAAAATGAGTAATTTGACAAATTACAGGCCGGTGAAGTGAGGACTACAAAAAAAAACAGTGCACCCTGGTTGACATGATTTCAGCCCTTGTAGAAACAAAAAAAAAAAAAACGAAAAATTCTCAATCAGTAAAGATGTCGCTATTGCGTTGACCTTAGCCAAAAAAACACAAAATGGCGTCGACATGAAAAATCAATTTTATTTTTACCCCCTTTTTTACCTTTTAGAATTTTTAAAAAATACTCCAAATTGAAACTTTTTAAAATCCAAGGCAGACGCAATAGAGAGATATACAAAGAAGATTCCCACCAAATTTCAAAGGAATCGGTTGGGTAGAACTTGAGATATCATGTCCACCTCAAAAAAAGTAGTTTCAAGAAAAACGCGTTTACAGTTTGAGAAACAATTCCAGTAGAATAACTCGTATAATATTTAATACTATTTAACATAACTACTAGTTTTAATCCACACCTTTTTAATCGCGATCAAAAATAGATTTAGTCAAAATAAATTATTATAGTCAAAATTTTTGAAATGCAGTATAAAGTACTTTTAGTTAAGGGGACATGGGGCGTCGCTCCTCATGAAAGTACACCACTTCTTTCTATTTTTTGGGTATTTTGGGACACAAAATAACAATTTGTCCGGTGTAGCAACACTTGTATTTTCGCATCGTGGCACGATACAATATTTTAAGAAGACATTATTCGTTTAAATGTTCTGCGAGTCATGTAACTAAAGGCAGAAAGAACGTGCGCGGCCGTGCCGCGGACGCGAACGTGGAAAATGACGTCATCAACGAATTGTGCGTATTGGCGAGCGTTTTTGAAAATGCAAAATTTAAAACCGCTCTAACTTCGTCATTTTTGGTCCAATTTTAATAATTCTTTCACTGAAATAATTGGTTTAGGTATGACTGTAATTCTAAATATTTAACTAAAATCGTCGCTGATCCTCATTACGGTAATTGACTGGTTAATTCAAAATAATATTAATTTGTAAATATTTTATGTAAGTACTTATGTTTCCTGATAAGGATTTACATCGAATAATATCAATGAATTAAATGGAATTGCACTCATTTAAATATTACGACTGATTAATTCAGGTGCTTTAACTTTCAGAGCCGTCCATCGATGTGGCAAATACTCCACGGTAAATGTTGTTACCGTTAATTATCCCTGTAATTACTGCCCTCACAAATAATATGAATGCCTCACAAGCTTCATTGTTCATGTTTTTATTGAAATGTTTGCTTTTGCATTGTATTATATACCTACGTAAACGGGGTATATATAGAGGGTAAATTGAAGGAGCTAATTGGCTAATTAATGACAGCCGCGCGGGTCGATCCTAAGTTAAGCTACGCTTGCCACGGTCGGTTCTTGGATGGGTGACCTTCCATTGAACATTGAGACACCGCCGTGCCTCAGAAAGCACGGTAAGCCTACCGAAGGCGTTCATTCGTAAATCTTCGATAGTCGTTACGAGTAGTTTGAAACCCTAAAATCTGACAAGCAGTCTTTTTTTCTGGGTGGGGGGAATCATCATATGACTTCTCCCGTTCTGGTCGGAGCAGGAAGGTGTGTTTGATGACGCTTGATGATGAGCTTTTGCTGATTAAAACCCATCCGTGTTCTTTCAGTTGCATGTGCCAAGGCCACGGTAATTCTTTCGAACAAATCCGCGACCTTGGTGACAACCAGTCTTAACAACTAAAAGTAAGTCGGTTGAGGAACTCAGATAGGCAATCGTTCCATTTGAAATACTGGTATACGGCTGCATCCAGTAAGACTGAAAGTCAATCCCAAAAGGTTTGGCTAAATATTAAACAAATCAAATAAATGTAGCGTGATTTCTGAACAATAGGAAGCTATGTTGATAAATGTGTTTTGGTAAAATTGGTTGAAATTAGGATTTCAAATTATTTTTAACCTCTAAGTCCCTGAGATACCACATATGGTATCGACACAATGGTTTTTTAATTGTGTCTGTAATTACGGTAATTGACTGATTAATATAAAATTAAAATGAGCTATTGAATGAATAAATAAAATGTGTTTGTTTAATATCAGTGCTCATTTATATATAATTAAATTATCTACAGTAAATTAGTAACGCGGTCAAAGTTGAAAACTTAATATAAAACTAAAAGAGTAATTGCTACGAGGTGTTGGAAACGACTCTGATACCGTAAAATAATATTGTGAATGTTTTTCTGTTTATCTAGACGTATATTCCAGATTGGTGAAAAAACTACTAAAATGGATTTGAATGAAATCTGGCACACAAATAGTTTATAACCTAGATGTTAATCCAGGTTGTAAACACATTACAGAAGGTATAAGTGTAGCTTAGAACAATGTATGTATTTAATTTCGGCCAAAACCGGCATAAAAAGAACATTTCAGTCGAGTATCTTGACCTTCCGTCACGAACAAGGTTAAATTCGCTTGAGTTTAACACTAGATTTACCAGACCAGTCATTTTTACTGGTCGTGCAATTTCAATTCAAAATTCCCATTACATATAACATTTGCTTTCCAAAATGATGTTATGACTTTTGTAGCTATAAGTAGAGAATACATTTTATGAATTTAATGTTACTTAATATATATTAGTAACAAATATATTTTTTGTTATTAACTTTTATACGTTTGCACGACGAGTCAAAATGACTGGTCTGGTAAATCTAGTGTTAATTTCACACCTCGCGCCGTGTAGGCTTCACCTGCTTTTCTTAAATAAATTGCCCGAGCGGATTACCGTCTATCTTCTTAGTAAATTCTTAGACTCATTATCACAATGTTTTGGGGAAAATCTGACAACCTCCAGTGGAAAATCTTGGAGCCGCCCTAAGCGTCTTAAACTTTCATCTTGTCTTCATCATCTAGCAATTTCCCTACTATGTTGAGGGCGGCTTTTCTGTTTAACCGGATGCAACTGAAAACCTGTATTTTAGATGGTGCAACTGCTTATCTCCATTTCGTCCCGTGGGTGTCGTAAAAGGCGACCAAGGGACTTGCTAGAGAATGGGCATTAGCAATCTCTATGTATTTCACTATCAAACTGGGATCGTCAACCCGCCTGCTAAGCGTGGTGATTTTGGCAAACTTCTCAAATTGGAGGACCCCTATGTCCAGAAGTGGATGTCTTTCGGTTAAAACAATGATGATAACTGCCTATCTGACGTCTACCACCCAGTTTCTGGGTATCACAATACCCCTTCGTAAGACTGGTTGTCATACTTTTGGGCTTCTGTCTACTCTAATAAAGACTGTTAAAGTTCTACCAATGTTAGCTGGGATCAACGAGTTCACCTTTCACCTTTTATAGCTATAAAATGTGATTAAAAACATTTACAGTATCCACCAAGTATATTTAATTCCACCAACCTCAGAATAACAGTACCACAACATTGCCAATAAAACCAAGTTAATCCAATTGTAAGAAAATTCGTTTAAAAGCGGTGAAGTGGGACGCTCGCTTCGATTCGGTTCCATTGTCTTAGCGACTGACAGGTTTATAGTAGCTCGGATTATAGTAATGAATCCGTGGAACAGTGGGATTCTCCACTTAAGACCTGATATTTTACGGCAATTACGACCTTTTGCAGTTACAGCAATTTTGTAAGTTTCCATGATATTTAGGGGCGCCTTTTGTAATTAAGGATTCGGAGTTTAGATTTGTGCCGGGTTGACGGTAATAGGGGCATTCCCTGTTACATGGGACTTAAAACGTAACTAGTGAAATACAGGTATTCTATGATGCAACCTAACCCTACGAGTAATATAGGCGTGATGTTAAGTAAATGCAATTTCGACATTATGCAGTTACAACAATATTGTAAGTGTCCTGTAATTTTGGGGCAAATTTATGAAGCATTTTGGAAAATTCGTTTCACTATGGTTTGTAATAATAGGTGGTTTAAAGAAGTGCGGACAGCTCAAAAGGGTATAACATTAATAGATAATATATAGTTTTTATGGGGAATGACATCTCGCAGATAAATCTATGAGGTTGTTAGTAGGTTACGGTTAGGTCTATGGCGTAAACTAAGGCTTCCGACCAGAGCTTAAAAACAAGAGCGACTACTCGCTAAGGGCATGCCTGTGGGTTGGGAACATCGCTGGTAGAGGCAAGGGACGGACTGGATCGGAATGAGGTAATAAAGTCGTTTATTTTGACTGAAGTTATAACGAATGGAAATAAATTACACAATATTTTAAAATGGACGTGCGACATGCCCATTAATTCCGTAACGCACTATCGATTAGAATCTGAATCATTTTTAAGATTATTTCTATATCCATCGCGTCATAAGTTTGAGAAAATTGTTTGCTCAAAAACGTAAAAAACGTAATACATGTTTTTGAACTGTCAAAATGATTGCGATTCCTACTGAGAGTGAGTTACGCAAATACCTCTCTGCTGTGTGTTGGACAAATATGGAATCGCCAGAAAGAAGAATTAGAAGATACTTACCTACACCTATAGGTAAAAAGGACACCGACACTAATTACCCATTTAAGTATAAGCGTAGGATAGGTGGATGCTTACTCGTCCGACAGTAATTAATTATCCCGGGGAAACGTGCGACAATCTTTTTTTAGCTTACCGTAAGTTTACTTACGGTAAGCTAAAAAAAGATTTACGCTTGAACGTTTACAATAAATTTTAAAAATATGAAAATTTTAAAACTACTTGTTTACTTAAAAAATGACGGTAGTGTTGGAAATTCGTTTGACTGTTTATTTGTCCGTTTGAATAAGTGCAGTGTATCTATTTAATAGATATGTAAATACTATCTCATGCACACTAGAAGAGGTAGTTGCTGTCACTAATGTCATCTGTCAGTCACGACGAATGGCGGGAAACAGAAAAAGTGAAGTAAGGCTATACGGTTGCGCTTGAAGTGAGACAGTGAAGTGATACATCTATTATCAACTTAAATACGGAATCAACAGGATTCTACAATCTGTAAATTTACAAACGAAACTACCAAAGCCGAAAAGCTTTTTCAGTAACTACGTAATGCATATGTATCTAAAGCGTCGTTATAATTTATAGTAAAAGGTTTTCTGAAACAACTTTGTCGAGATCACTAATGGGCCAAACTTGAAATCAAATGAATATTCTATTAGCTTGAATATGTAATTTATATGTCTGTAGATGCTGCAGTGAGCGCAAAACAGAATGAACAGTAATGTTATCTTGTTTTGTATTTGGAATTAAAATACCATTTATGTGTTTTTTTTTTTTTACCAAAACTCCACTTTCTAATTTTATTTTTAACTGACTTCACAAAGAAGGAGCCCCTTAATTCGTCTAATTTAAAAAAAAGAATGTTTTCCGCGATGTCGCTGGCAATTATGGGTCGATTTCGTTTATTTTTTTAATTGATACACTATTCTTAAAGGATTCTAATATTTCATATCACTGTTGTTTACCTGACCAGTAGCACTATACTATACGAATTAGTGTAGGGTAGAAAAAATAAAACTTTTTGCTAAAAGTACAATCGACATCTAAAATACAGCAGATGGCCAAAAAAGTAAAATACATTAAACTTATTTCCCCTTGTAGTGTTTTGTTTTTTTTTTTGGAAAGCACATTAAGCCGATGGTCCCGGCTATCTTTCGTAGATCTATGACAGTTGTTATGGGTCGTCAGAAGCCCAAAAATCTGACAACCATTCTTAACAGGTGGTTTCGTATTCCCCAGTAACTGGGTTATGGAGGTCAGAAAGGTAAAATACTGGTATTCAGTTGCATCCAGTTAGACTGGAACTGGAAAAGGTTAGACAGATGATAATGATTAAAATTTATTAAATGTAGTTATAACCTGAAAGTGTTTGGACCGTCATCTAGAGCCTGCGTCAGTAAGATATTTCGTATTCATACACATTATCGCTCATTTGGAGCGACAGAGTGACACAACTGCAAATTTGTAAATTTTACACTACGCCAGTTTTAAGATTTTTTCGTAACACACATGAAGATTCTGAACTTTTCTTACAGCTAATGAATATCTCTATATTTTATTTTTGTAGTTAGAACCCTGGGCTTGAAAATAGATTCATGTCTTTTTTATTAATCAATCCATATCTATGAGAAAAAAATATATTTCCATTTTAAGACTTACAATTGCGTCGTTGTTACCCTAGCTAAAGAAATTTCGAGTAGTTATGACCTTTGTTGTCTCTTATAAAATGAAAGCAATTTCGATTAATCAACACAATTTGTTTTATGTCACTAAAAAATAACAATGAAAGTTAGTGGCGACATAGATATGGCCTCATTATGAATTTAATAATGGTGTTACCATGGTTACAATGTCGCGAAGCTTTATCTTAATTTACACTTTAATAGGAACAATCCACCAATAAATTTAAATAAAATAGGATACAAAATTTGTTTTTTTTTAATCTGTCTTAATAACTTGTTGGTTGCGCCACTTCTTCCTAGCTAAATCACTACAAAGAAGTGGTGAAGGGCGGGCGTTTTGGGCGGGGTTTATGTGACTTTGACGTTCAAAAAGTGCTGACTCTCAGCCTAGTTTGAATAAATGAGTTTTGATTTTGATTGATTTATCTTCATGGCACAGAAATATCACAGATGTTTACTACAATATTCTTAAAATCTATAACCATGCACATCCAAAAAGTTATTCTTAAAAGTTAGACTTACGTGTATACGTAACGTTAGAACCATTTTTAACATTTCAGTCTCATTATCGTTTTTAAGTACTCAAGTGACTTGTGACTTACAATATAAAATAAAATAAACTAAATGACAACAGTAAAAAATGGCACTCAAGTTGCTTAAAACAAGCTTTCGTAAAATCCAGAATAGCATCTGGGAACAATGTTTTTTTTTCTGCAGATATTATCTCTGAAAATTAGTAAAGAAACGTTAAAACTCGGAAAACAGCATTAAACAAAAACTATATGCATGTAATGTTTTATTTTCCATTTGCACTAGTAGAAATAACGGTTTTTGAAGCAATAGATCAAACTTTGAATATTCTTGCTCACAAAGTTTGAGTCACATTCGTGCTCGGCTTCCCATTTTAATGGCTAAAAATGTATAGCAAATAATAATAATATTAGCGGGTTATATTTGATATCAAATTATTGCAATTAGTCATAATTGTTATTGTTAGTAGAGTATTTGAGAACGATATTGGCGTAATTATATTTACGTCAAAAAAATTACCAAATGTTTGGTGGAACAACGGGGCAATTGTATGATACGTCATTGTATCCACAAAACTATTTTAATTTCAAGTTAATAGTGTCATAAAGTACAATTGCATCTTTATAGCTCCGATTCTAATTAGCAAAATGGAATATTTCAACAACGTCTTTTCGTTCTCTAGCGGACGTTTTTTGAACTTACAAATGTGACATTTTCACACCTACCGTAGATTATTAGGCAGATAATTTTGGTGTAATTAAGTCAGTTTCGCATTTTTTGCAGTTGTGTCACTGTCGCTCCAAATGAGCGTTATGTATACTACAATAGCTCACATGCATGTGGCTATTTTTGGAGCCCTGAACAAAAACGAATTATTCTATAAGTATTTTCGAATATTTATTTCTATTTTTTGCCCAAAATCATAGTGCGTACAAGTTTACAAATTCGGGGCAAAAAACTGTTTCCTACACAGATTTCAGTACCACCGTAGTTCCATAAACCTTTTTTTATAGTTATGATCGCTTACATAACCGCTTTTAACCCATAAATCGCAGATGTTGCCTAGAACTTATGAACTATGGCTTGGCTACTGTATGTTCTAGTTGTCAGCACACAGAAACAATGACAACTAAATATATTGGTATTTCTGTGCCTCTAAAAAATTCTGTTGGAGATATCTTCAGTAGAATTCATTGCAATGTCTGTTCGGATTCAACTGAATTTAATTATTGTGAGTGCGGTCACAACATTTTTTTTTTTCAAGCGTTATTTCTTAGGTCCAATAAATATTCCACTTTTGGATTATTAAGTGCTCACAGTTCCTTTGGTCAACATTCGCACAGAAAATATAATAGGTACCTATATTATATATTCCCATATATTGCATGTGCAATTTAACAGAGTGTGGTTTGATGGTTTGGTCTTGTTGAGAGAATAAGTGAAAGGCGACTAACAAAAGGTGTTAATAAGGCTGATGTGAGTGGAAACGCTGGGAGCTGACGTCCTAGAAGGATAATTAGTGCCTTATTGGTGATGTTCTACAGCAAGATTAGGTACGTGGTACTGGCATATAGCGAGAGTGCATAACCAGGTGTATGTACAAATACGAAGTAAAAGGAATATGTAAGGATGGGAGGTGGTGTTCCGTAACTTCTGCCTACTCCCATAATTCTTGGAGTTATGTATGTGTGATTAAAATACTTTCTGTGATAAGGTTAACCAACAGTCAGTGACAACTTTAAGTTCCATTTCGATAAAAGGATAGACATTCTTATGTGAAATGAATGTGATTACTTACCTCCAAACCATTTGGAAAAGAAATACAGAGTTATTTAAAAAAATGTTGAGTAAACTACAGAATATAAACAAAACATGGTACCTACGTAGGCTTCCTATTCTTTATAGCGATTACTTCAAGCTTTGCCATAGGATTTTATTCAATAATGGCAAGCTATACAAGCCTGGCAGTCTGCCAGCAGTTATCAGAACACAAAGCGTCGGTGGATTGACGCGTAAAATTAAAACTAAAGAACATTTCCAGAAAAATACTTCATGCAGTAAACTACACTGAAAGGTTGCTCGTAGTAAAATAAAAGCAAGGTTTCTACATTAGATGAAAGTAGCAGACAGACAAAGTCAAACATCTTTTATGCAAATATACTCTGAAGTCTTGGTTTGTATGTTCTAAAGTCAAGATACGTTGTTTTAAAAAAGAAACTGGTATAAAGCAAATTATTTACAGTAAAAGATTCTTGAAACTCTGAGATTCATATTCACTCAGCAGTTATGCTCTCTCATAAAACGTATAAATAAACCCAGTTAATATAGATTTATAAACGAAAACAACATCAACAAGAATTATCAGCATAAAAAAGGTGAGTTCCGCATGTTTTCCCCTTAGGTGCTCTTAAAGCACCCCCCTCCGAATGTTATTGCAATATAAATATAATTTGTCGGACAGATCCGCTTGGTTCGTTCCGAAGTTAATCGAAAAACGTTAATCTTTTGAAATATTCCATGGGTTCAGCACTCCTGACGACTTTATTAAATTAGATCGTTTAAAACGTCAAGTAATTATGGATAACCTTCGTTATATTATTAGTTACAGGTTATTAAATTTCGAGATCAGTTACCGTTTCGATGATAATGTTAATGACACAAATATTTCATGAAGAATGGCTGAAAATAGAACTGGAGTGTTATGTATTAATATAAACATACATACATATATAATTATAAATTAAAGTCTCTTTTCGTGTCTGTCTATGTAACCGTGCTGTTTTTTTTTTTAACTACCCAATTTAGAAACTACCCTGATTTAGAAACGGTTTTCACCATTATGAGTGTATGACACTTACATAAATTACAGAACTTTCGATGCTCTTTCAAGTCTAAAAAACCGTGTGACCCAGGGGCAGGTCGCTAGTATAACTAACTATTAAAGATGTGCCATGAAACTGATTTTCAAAACGGTCACCATTCTATTGTTCAATTGGAAATCATCGTGAGGAAACAGTATCTCCTAGAGTCAAAAAAATCTAAAACATATGATATCCACCAAGCCACATTGGGCCCGCGTGGTGGGCTTTAGCCCACTTCCTCTCAAAGAGAGGAGATCTGTATACCAGTGGGAACATTATAGGCTAATTATGCTAATCTACTTTTTGACCCTATAATCAATAAACACATTCACCTTTTACGACGCCTACAAGAAGCGAATACTTTGTCAGCTATAACACTAAAACAATATCACATCACTATGCAAACAAAATCTCCAATACCAATATATTTCTCGCCTACATCATCATAAAACAAAGACCGTCCTTATTCAAAAGGTCAGGAGGTAAAGTGATAAATCTGTGCGGCAGGCGACGCCGACTGCACCCGGGTGCCGCTTCCATCTTAATTTATCTCTTGAAGGCCTCGCAGTGAATAGTCGAGTGTTTGTTGCGACACACACGGGTTAACCGGGCCAGGGCTAACCGTTTTAACGCTGCGCTCAAAACTGACCGGTTTTTGTAGAGTAAAAGTGCTGCCAGACTTTTTTGGGCGCTGGCTGGAAAATTGTGTGGAAAGTGTACAAAGGTAGCAGAAAAAAAATATGTAAAATATGCGGATGTTTCGTTACATTTTTATGAAAGAAATATAGTTTTTAAAAGCAGTTGGAACGTAACCTGGAAGTTACAGCTATATAGGGTAACTGAGTTCCAACGTCTCACGTTCCACCGTACATGATTCTGACTTTTTAACCCCCGACGCAAAAAGAGGGGTGTTATAAGTTTGACGTGTCTGTCTGTCTGTCTGTCTGTCTGTCTGTCTGTCTGTGGCATCATAGCTCCCGAACGGATGATGCGATTTCAATAAAAAAAAAACGTATTAAAGGTGACTTATCTGCGAGTGTTCTTAGACATGTTTGATGAAAATCGGTTGAGCCGTTTAAAAGTTGTGGGGAGGAAAGTGGGGAAGAGTAACCGAATGTCAGCAAATATACTCGAGTGGGGTCTCAAATGAAAGCGCACTGAAAGAGAATATTGATGAATTAATCGAGAGTGTTCTTAGCTTCGTTTGATTCTACATTATATTAAGTATATACCTGTAAAAAGTACAAAATAAAAAATTAAATTTAAAATTTAAAAAACCCCCGACACAAAAACCTAATTTCCCTTTAAAAAGTAAAAAATAATAAAAAATAACTCAATCTTAAAGTACCTAAGAATGTATTAATAATGCAAAAAAAAAAACGTCACGTTGGGGGACCGCTCCGCGAGTGCAGACGTCGTTAACTGCTTAGTTAGGTAATAAGACTATTGGTAATTAAATGGTTAGGTTTGAAGCGGTCCCCCAACGCGGCGTATTTTTTTGAATTATTAATACATTCTTAGGTACTTTAAGATTGAGTTATTTTTTATTATTTTTTACTTTTTATTTTTGATAATCTATGAAAAAATTCTGTGCTCGGTGGTCTAGAATCTTGGGCTGATAACATGATTTCAGTTTAAGTGTCAATGTTGTTTTGTTCTTTGACATGGTCTCATTTATACCCTTTTTTAACCCCCGACGCAAAAAGAGGAGTGTCTGTCTGTCTGTGCGTCTGTCTGTCTGTGGCATCATAGCTCCCGAACGGATGATGCGATTTCAATTAAAAAAAATATGTATTTAAGGTGACTTATCTGCAAGTGTTCTTAGACATGTTTGATGAAAATCGGTTGAGCCGTTTAAAAGTTGTGGGGGGGAAAGTGGGGAAGAGTAACCGAATGTCAGCAAATATACTCGAGTGGGGTCTCAAATGAAAGCGCACTGAAAGAGAATATTGATGAAGTAATCGAGAATGTTCTTAGCTTCGTTTGATTCTACATTATATTAAGTATGTACCTATAAAAAGTACAAAATAAAAAATTAAATAAAAAAATTAAAAAACCCCCGACACAAAACCCTATTTTCCCTTAAAAAGTAAAAAATAATAAAAAATAACTCAATCAAGAAAGTATTAATAATTCAAAAAAAATAACGTCGCGTTGGGGGACCGCTCCGTGAGTGCAGACGTCGTTGACTGCTTAGTTAGGTAATAAGACTATTGGTAATTAAATTGTTAGGTTTGAAGCGGTCCCCCAACGCGGCGTATTTTTTTGGGGGTGGGAAATCATCAAATGACGTCTCCCGCTCTGGGTGGAGCGGTGTCAGACTTTTACTGACTAAAACCCACCCGTGTTCCTTCAGTTGCCTATATGCCAGGGCCTCGGTAACTCTTTCGAACAAATCTCGTGACCCTGGCAGCTCCGCACCCCTAGCCAAGTTGATAATCTGCAATCGTTAACGCTAGTCGCTCAACGTTAAGTCACGTGGTTAGAACAAACGAACAGAAAATTCGTAGCCAAATTCACATCGTTCAAAATGATAGAATGATTTTTTATCGTTTCTATAATGTTCAACGTTAAATCCTTTGTTATAATGTGTCGTTTTTCTAAAGACATTGTAGAACGAGCGGCCGACTCAGGTGCTTCAACATGGCTACCAACTTATCGTTTTCTACAATTGCTGACACTGAGGCGTTACCGATTGTAGAACGGTAAACGTTTGTGACTCGGCTAGGGGGGCAGTAATACCCTAGATTTATGATGTCGAAAAGAACAGCTTCTATAGAATTTATAAATTATAATTCAAACTTATTGGGTTCTATTTGTATTTGTCTACTTAAAATGTATTTAACTATTTAAAAAATCCTTTTCCAAACTATGTTGGGATCGGCTTCGAGTCTAGCTGAATATCAATAACTAGCTTCTGCCCGCGACTTCGTCCGCGTAAAATTTCAGGTTCCCCCGACCCTTCCAGTCGCGTCGAATCGCCTCTCCGTGCGATTTCCCCCGTTTTTGCAACATTTTTCATTACTGCTCCGCTCCTCTTGGTTGTAGCATGATGTTATATAACCTATAGCCTTTCTCGATAAATAGGCTACCCAACACAATTTTTTTTTTTCAATTCGGACCAGTAGTTCCTGAGATTAGCGCGTTCAATCAAACAAACAAACAAACTCTTCAGCTTTATTAGTATAGATTAACAAGGAGTGCCTATTTGACCTCTACAACACTGTTGGTAAGACCGGCTGTCAGATTTTTGGGTATCTGACTATCCGTAACGACCAAAACGAATGAATAACTTCTTGATACTGCAACTTAATTGCAGAAATGAATTTAATGGATGTTAGCGGAGAGTTCTGTTCAAATAAGAACGAGAAAGAGTCAAATGATAATTAATCTCTGTAATTCCAGCAGTGACAAAGCTTAAGCGGGTTGAGACGAACTTATCGCAGCTGAAACAATTGAATTTGGGTGCTTGCATATAGAAAGCAAGTTACTTAGCGAGTAACTTATTTAGTGGCACCTACCGCCGTGTGGTGCTGCGACGTCGACGTAAACAATAGTACTATTCCGTTTCATCCAGCAGGTGTCGTAACAGGCAACTAAGGGAATTACTAGAGAATGGGCAGCAGCGTTCTTTATGCATTTTACCACCATACTACGATCGCCAACCCGTCTGCCACGGATGGCGACCATGGTAAACTCCCCCACATCGAAGGAGGCGTATGTCCAGCAGTGGACGTCTTTCGCCTGAAATGATGATGACCTACCCATATGGCTCCATATATCTCTGAGAGTTCTCCTCTTGGGACCTCTTTTTTATTAAAACCTCCAACGTAATTAGCTATTTTACATTTATCAAACAAAATTTGAAGAATTTTGAGTCAAAACCTTGCTCTCTGTGCAAGCACCCTTATATTATTAATATCTCCAGTGTTCACTGGTAACAATTTGTAACTCTCAATGCCTTACAGTTCACTTGTTCTTTAATCCCCTCTCGGCTTCGCGTTTATTAGCTAGCTGTCATTAAAACTTTGACAGAACCTTGTCAAACGCGCCCGCGCGTGCGTGCCACTAACGGCATTTTGTTTAATTTATGTTCCACTCTCACCACCGAGCACTTTAGGGTTTCAGTACTTATACCATTCTTTTTACGAATATAAAAATTTCTTTCAACGGAAAATAAGGCATCCCCAGAGTAATTGTGGCTTGTTTATTCGACCTTTTTTGATATCATTAATTCCTCGAATCTCTCTTGTTAGTGGTAAAATTCCATCTATTTGTTTTACTAAAACGGTTTTAATGGAAATCATTAAAATTAAAACACTTTTTGCTTCGAACAAAAATAGGTTTTAATTAATGAACGATACAAAGTTTATGCATTGCACTTTTGTTAGCATAATATTAATATTTAACTCATTCCAATCGTTAGTGTAAAATGAAATTTTCATAAGCAAACAATTTATAACAGGCAGCATCAAATCAGGCATATATTTTATTTGTTGTCCAGTTTAATTTGCTTCGTGAATTGGTATAATTTAATACCTGAAACGTTTGCAGACCTTCAACAATTTTGTTAAAAATAAATACAAAATCTGCGTTCAAATTTGAATGTCGCCAGATGCTTATAACAAGTGGCACTTTGTGTTAATTGATACAAACAGATTTGTAATTTCCTCGGGCACAATTATTACCAATGTAAAATGTTTAGGAGCGTTAATTAAATCCTGCGCGGCGAAGGACCCACTGATTAAAAAGGAAATGTTCCCGTTGCCTTTGCGAGGTATTAAAGAAATTACGTCACGCCTCTGTTTTTGTGACCAATTAACGTCGAGCTAATTAAAGTATAGCTTTCTTTTTATTTCTCTTCCTTGGAAGGAACTGGGCATTAAAAATTCAATTTGTCACTTTGTCATCCCGTCGGGGTTAGATTATTTTCACTTAACCTCAAAAGTGCGTCGAAGAAATAGTGTAATGTTTTCATACTCCACATAACTCAAGCTATTTGGCAAGATTCTTGTAACATAATTTTACAAATCTCTCGAAAATTACTAATTTCGTAAGAAGCCTCAACATTCCGAGGTGCGATTACATAAATTCTGGAGCAAATAATTTTACTTGAACATAACTTCCGCGATATTAGAGGTATTCACACGTTGCTCCTTTCTCCTTTTATGGTCACAAAGAATGTTGGAACGGAGTGTTACGGCGGCGGCTCGGGGCCGGTGCTAAAAGCGTTTTTGTGTGGAAGCCTCGCATCACTGTGCCTCCATTCAATCGGGAAATAAATTGAATTTACGAGCCGTTATTCTGAAACATTAAAGAGTGTTGTGCGAATTTTATTTTTGCGAAATTTGACCCCGTTTCAACAAAGAATATTATTAGCTGGTGGTAGGTATCAATGTTAAAGGGAGAGCCCCTTCGCATAAACACTTTAAAAATTAAGTGGTGTGGATCTTCGATAATCGTCTGACAACCAGTCTTACGAAAGAGTATCGTTTGCCTAGTAACTAGTTCATGGAAGTCAGATAGGCAGTCACTCCATGTAAAATACTGATACCCAGTTAGACTAGCAGCCAACCCCAAAAAATTTGGGATAATGATAGCCATTGTCTTTCAAATTAAGACACAAAAGTCGTCCCAGAAACTGTACTCACTTAAACAGAGAATTTTTCTGACTAACTTCACCTACAGGTACGTCATTTATCTTAATGAAAAACGTTTGTAGTCATGTTCATAACTACAGAACGACGTACCTACACCCATCAAAAATACACATTATATATTTGTACCTTTATTTTCGTCGCTCAGTCTGCCCTTTATTATATTCCCGTTTGCTTCTCCACTGCTTGCAAGTCATGCTTCAGATACAGGTTACTCCCCTTAACACAACAGTACCGTAGGCAAGTAAGCGAGTACTCGAGTCGAGTACTGGCTGCCAGTACGTGGGGGGCGGTGTTGTGATGCCCTATTACCAGCCACTTGAGCGTTGAGCTTTTTAATTAATCTCTATGGTTAAAGCGAGGAACACGATTGTTTGTGTGTTCTCCAATTAATTCTTATCTTGTGATGTGTGTGGGAGGTACGGTTTAGTGGGTTTTAACGTTGGTTTGTAATATCAATTTGTAACATAATAACTGGTACTCACAGCTACATATCTAGCTATATATTTCCACGTTTAGTTGAGGTTGTATTGTCTTACATTCTTCGTACAGTGAGAAGTCAGCTTATGGAAATGTAATGCTTGATTTGTCGCCGTGCGTACAGCACAGCACTCGCCGAGCTAGTTTTCTGATCACAGCAAAGATGAGAATTATGTTAGCAAGTACATGCTACCTTTCCACAAATTATACTACAAAATACTCTGATTTATAAAAACAATACAATTGTTGGATTAACTTTAATACTAAAGACCTGGATCGAATAAAGTAAAAGTAGGCAAATAAACTCACACTGCACATTGCGGGAACATCACAACAGGAACAATAATACTCACTTTAAAAATTACTAACTCGTTTATTTCTTAATAATCAATATTTATTCACTATCCACAGTACAATAAATTCGTTAAATACACTTAAGCACTCAAGGGTTATGTCTAAACTCGACAAGAGCTGAAATCAGAATGCCTCAGAATTTCTTTCTTTAACATTACTTCCGGTCAAGCACGTGTTCAAATGTCGCCCGAAAAACAACTTTTAAATCAAATTAAATACCGCCATTCTTAAAACCCTTACACCCATAATATTTTAAATGTTATTTTCTATTACTTCCGGTCAAGTAAGTGTTCAAATATTACCAGAAAAACAACTTTTAAATCAAATTAAATACTGAAATTCTTAAAAACCTAACACCCATATTATTTTAAACGTTATTTTCTTTGCTTCCGGTCAAGTATGTGTTCAAATATTACCACAAAAACAACTTTTATATCAAATTAAATACTGAAATTCTTAAAAACCTAACACAATCATTCCATGCCCTCAATATTTAATCGCAAATAACGCCTTTTTCGAAAACTAAACGCATTGTCTGAATTTATAGTAATTCATGTATTGACGATTGTGACGAACTTCATATAATTTTGCTAAGAAGCGACAACGCTTAATAAGATATTTACAACAATATCTTTCTTACCTAACGTCGTATTTGCTTTGATACTACAGCAAAATGTTATTCAGGTCTCCCTTCTTCTCCGGGATCTTACTGTCAATACAAACTTGTAATAAATCTTCCTATTGGGGTAGGAAGAACTACAAAACGACAGCTGCCACGATCCTAATCAATAACATACTTCTTTTGTCTCTATTTTTCTAATTACTGTACAGTCTTGTTTAAATAAAATATCTATGAATACCAGCTCAATTGTTTGTAGATAGATATCGACAATTTCATCTGAATAGACACATTAAAGATTAAGATTTTTTAACCTTGGCTCGCCATCTAACCGAACATATTAGATAACATAAAATAAGAATATAATAACATCACGCCAGTTTCCCCCGAGGTTTAGGTAGAAGTGTAATTTTAGTACACCCATATTTCGCTTAATAAGTTGAAGTCTCATCTAATAGATGGTACAAATCCAGATTCCGGGCTGCTACTGAGAAATTCCGGATAGGAAAAACCCAATAACCAGAACAATCAGCTAAACAGAAGTCGATAACAAAGTGTTATCCGAAGAAACAATTTTATCTAAGGTCTCAATCGTATTATAGATCTAAATCCCTAAATACTTAGTTATTCAAAGGCAAAGCAATATATTCCAATAACTATGCTAAACGCTGTTACTCTAGAGTCATAGCGGGCTGCAATATCGAATAAGCATTGTTCATCTAACTGGTCTGTTTACTGCAATAAATTGAATTCCAGCATTAGAGATGTCAAATCCTACTGATATCCTACTATAATATTATAAACGCGAAAGTTTGTATGTATAGATGTTTGTTCCTCTTTCACGCATAAACTACTAACCCGATTTAGATGAAATTTGGCACATACATAGTTTATAACCTGGAGTAGCACAAAGGGTACTTTTTATCCCAGTAGTATGTTCCCGCGGGACAATTTCCGACCTCCACGCGGGCGAAGCCGCTGGCAAAATCTAGTATTTCATTAAGAACAATTCCATTAGATATGGAAAAATCCCCTTTTTTCCATAGGTCTAGTAGTCAAGAGCTTCTGCTAAAAATGAGGTCCTGGGTTTGATTTGATTTCCCGGGTCGGGAAAAGTGACTGTTCCGTATGGTACCGGACGTAAAGAAGAGTACCACCCCATTTCCTCCCTTGCGTAAGAAGCGACTAAGGGACTTGGTCAGAGAAAGGGTAGCAGCTTTCTCTATACATTTTATCACCATACTGCGATCGCCAATCCACTTGCCAAGCATGGTGATTATGACAAGCTCCTCCAAATTGGACGGAGCCTATGTCCAGCAGTGGACGTCTTTCGGCTGAAATTATGATGAGCCCAGAGTCTGGATTTGTGCCCAGTTGATGGCGAAATGCTCGCCATCAATTACACTGAGGAAACGTAGGTTAGGTATACCTAACCATTGGGCAGAGGTATACCTCTGCCCAACCCTTTCGAGAAGCAAGGCGTGAAGCTATGTTATGCAATGCGAAATTAAGTATGTGAATGCATTGAAAATGTTAATATACATATGTTAGTTGAAGTAGGACAGAAGACGCACAATGATATCATAAGCTACATACTTCGAATAATAATACTGGTGTATCTTCTATATATTAATACGTGAAGCGAAAACTTTGGATCCCTTTTTACGAAAATTGTGCGAACGGAGGAGTATGAAATTTCGCAAACTTATAGTTTATACAGAGAAGAAGTGACGAATGCTAATATTTTTTTTTAATTATGCGTTAAAATACATTATTTTCAATAAATAACACGTTACACACACTACTGTTCATTACCGTGTATCTAATACACACATGCATAGATATTCTTTTGTTTATGGTCCAAATCTGTCTTTATTATTTTGTGCAGTGTTACCTACATCCAGAAATATTTATCCCTAAAGCTTAAGTTAAAAACCCCTAAAACTGCCACAATTACTAAAAAAAATCCCTAAAAAATTATAATGAAAATAACCAACGAATGTTCAGTAATCATAGACCGGCACACAGTAGTAATATTTGTCTATATTTATTACGCGACATTTGTTTATCATTCACTCTGCATTCTTAGTATCGAGGAACCGTACTAGAAGTCGCTAATACTTTTATTGTAATCAAAAACACAATGAGAAATGTAAGATGGAAAAAAATCCCTAAGAATACCCCTAAAAATGGAACGCCCCTAAAAAATCTCAATCCTCTTATTTACCCCCTAAATTTGGGAAAACCCCTAAGTTGGTAAGCCTGATTTTGTGTCAATAGTCTTACTGAATGTCAAGTATAACCATAGGTAATAAATTAATTTTATAGATATATAACCTATTTCATTTTTAAAATCTATGATCATATCCAGAATATTTGTCTTTAATATTATTTGTATTAGCGACGATAGGAATTTAGTTTAGATTTATAAGAAATATTTTTTGTGGTTTTATGGGGAGTGTCAAGTATGGCATTAGTAAGTTTCCCATATAAAACTTAGTGTCGTGTGCAAACTGTAGAGGTTGTATGCCTCACGATTGTACAGGCTGGTCATAGATTGTACAGGCTGGTTATAATTATGACCTTTGGAACCGTCATAATTAACTAAAAATTATAGGGAAAATTCTATGAAAACAGAACAAATTTCTGTGATAATTCATTCCATATTGTTCCATATCCAGCAGTTAGAAGTATTAAGAAAATAAAGAAGAGAGTCCTGAAGAAGTATTCTTTACTCATTACACCTACGTCCTGGTCCTCGCCATCATCATCCCGCCAGCGAACCCTCTCCACAGTAGTACAGCAACAATTTGTCTAATAGTGTTACTGAATGTCAAATATAACCATATTATTTTATATATTTATTATTATCTATATTTTTTCATTTAATAATGTATTTCTATTCAAATGAAGTACGGTTGAATTTCGACCAATGGGCGATCACTAGTTCTAGCAATTCTGTGAAAAACACTATGCTGAAGTTGCGTCTGCACCTGAAGCCTTATTATTTTCAATTGGTTTCTGACTACGTATCTTTTCGTTACCAAACCAGGCTCTAGAATAGATTTATAGGTGATAAAGCCGTCTAAGTAAAAAGAAATCGTAAAAAAGTAACAAGCAAACTGCTGATTTCAAACGTGTATGGATTTAAGGAAAGCTTTATTTTGAATAATACTTCTTTTTTATCAAGAAACGTATGAAATCATTAAAATCGAAATCATAAATATTATTTATTTATTTTATAATCAATGCTTCGAAACTACGGCGTAGCGGTTTGCTACAAAAATGCTACGAAAGTGCTACGAGCCGCTCTATGCTACATGCGTAGAGCGGCTCGTAGCACTTTCGTACAATGAAGCAATTATCAGAAAATATGTTAATTAGTACCTACCTACCTTCTTTTATCAAAATAAATCTTGTCTTATGTCTCCCTGAAGGGTTCTTTGGTCTAAAGTTACAATTGATGCTGCCGCCTGTAAGGCGTGAAATAACTTCGGTAATTTCTTATTATAAAGGTGGCTAAATGCCTTTTTAATTTAAACTCGTTAGTATTTTCTACCAATCGTTTTGAATGTAGTTTGAGAAGTAAATAAACTTTCTTTAAACGTTATTAGTTGGAGACAGGCTAAAAAAACATAAGACTTTTTTTTGGAACCGAAAAAATGGTACCTTTGATAAAGAAAACGATTTGTTTTTGGCACAGACCTAAGTAAAGCAAAATGTTCTTTTAGATTTCCTTTTTTGTGTCACACAAGTCAAAGTCAACCTTTTCAGAAAACATACTTACGCATAATCCTCGGATGAACCAAAGCGTATCTCACACTTGACCGCCTTCTCTTTCATCTTGAACGATTCTGCTCAACGATTCCATATATCTTTACAACTGACCCCACCCGACATATTGGGTAACATTTACCTTTATATGTGTACCATTTCTGGTGTTTTTGTATTATGACAGTACACACTTATGTATAACTAGCTTTTGCCAGCGACTTCACCCGCGTATTATCTTTATATATATAATTATACTGTATGTGTGTATGTCACTGAACTCCTGCTAAACGGCTGGACCGATTTGAATATTTTTTTTATATGCGTTGGGGTGGCACCCTGGATGGTTTAGATTCACTATTGGTCCCGGTAGGTGGCGCTGCTATTGAGTTCTAGGAAACAGGACAACGTCTGTACGGTCAGCTAGTACTTACATAAAAACCTTCCTCTTCAATCACTCTGTCTATTGATGAAAACCTCATTAAAATCCGTTGCGCAGTTAAAAAAAATCTAAGCGAACAGATGCAGGAAACGACTTTATTTCATACTATAGACAAAGATACATATTATAATTTAGAATTTCTCAATAGCAGCCTGGAGCCTGGATTTGTGCCCAGCTGATGGCAATAGGCTCGCCCCTTATAACATGGAACTTTAACATAACTTGCGAAATGTTGGTGTACATACATCTCTGCCCAACCCTTTGGGGAAACAAGGGGTGATGCCATATTATGTTAGGCACTAAAGTCACTTTTCGTGTCTATCTATGCGACCGCGTTGTTCGTCTAAACATGGAGGTTAAGTTTGTGAGTTTGTTGGTAGAACGTAATTTCTGGAATTACCCGCAAGATTTGAAAAAATCTTTTTGCATTGGATAGGACAATTCTTGAGAAAGGTAATTCTTGATAAGACTATTTTATGTGGGCGTACTAATTAACACCCTGCCTTACCCTTTGGGGTAACAAAGTGTGATGTTATGATGAAATCAATTCATTGTTCAGATAACGTCAGTGCCCTTTTAAATAAAATGTTTTGCGCCGCAATATTGTTCCTTGGTAGGAGCGCTACATTATCTATACTTATACTTATAATATACTTATAATAATATTATAAAGCTGAATAGTTCGCTTGTTTGGTTGAACGCGGTAATCTCAAGAACTACAGTTGCGAGTATAAAAAATCTGTTTGTGTTGGAAAGCCTATTTAATGAGGAAGGCTATAGGCTATATAACATCACACTACTAGTACGATCAAGAGCAGCGGAGCGGCAACGAAAAATGGACGAAAACTGGCAGGCAATTCGATGCGACGGGAAGGGTCAGGGGAGTTCTGCCGGGGTCGCGTGATTGTTCGAAAGAGATACCGTGACCCTGGCACATGGGCAACTGATGGAACACGGGTGCGTTTTAGTCAGTAAAAGTCTGACACGCCCTCCCGCTCCGCCCAGAGCGGGAGAAGTCATTTGGTGATTTCCCATCCTGAAAAAAAAAAAAGGGTCAGGGGAGCAAAAATTTGACGCAGACGAAGTCGCAGGCAGAAACTAGTATTATTATAAAAACGGAAAGGTTATAATGTGGGTGAACGCGTTGGCGTCAACAACTGGGGCTTGCTTCAAGAAGCTCAGTCCAAAGTTCAGTTTTAACAATTTACACTGTAAATAAACCTCAGAAGCTTTGTATTTCAAAACAATTAAGGTCTATTGATACAGATTTTGTTATTCAAATTGAAAGGAAACATTAGAAGTGGCTCTCAATATTAAAGACTTTAATTGGCACAAGAATTTTCGGTTCTGAATTCATTATTGTTATTTTTAACCGACATCAAAAAAAAGTAGAAGGTTCTCAGTCAGGTTGTATTTTTATGTTTGTGACCTCAGAACTCCGTCATTTATAAATAATTTAGAGTAATTGTTCTTTTGTTTGAAAACATATAGGGTTGTATCGTTTTACTCTAGTTCTGGTTAGCTTCAATAAATAATACGTATTTTTCCCACTAAGTGTATGTTGATGATGTTATATTAACTTCGCTGTTATTTACTTAGAACACAATTAAAACGTTAAAAACTGTCTTCCAAAAAAAAAAAAAATATCAAAATCGGACCACTCTATAAAATGTTATGCGTAAATGTTAAACATAAAAAAAAAATTATAAACGCGTCGACTTGAGAACCTCCATTTTCTGTCGACGGTTAAAAAAACAGTACAAAGAGAAATTAAAGTTACCAAGGACACCGACTTTCGAAAGAAAAGGTATTTTACACTTTGTAATGTTCTTTTTCAATTGTATTCATATACAATATATTGCTAGCCTTATTATAACCATGATGCCAAACTACTCGATATAAATAAAGAAGCCTTAAAAACTTTATTTTACTACCTACTACAAATGGTTTCTTTTTTATTATTACAAAAATAAACAAAAATATCGCACACTAAAAAGATCCCTCGTAAAAAAGATCAAATGGATGATTTTTCCGTATGAGGTAAACGTATTTTTAGTCCCTTCAAATCTATACTAATAATATTATAAAGCTGATGAGTTTGTTTGTTTGGTTGAACGTGGTAATCTCAGGAACTACTGGTCCGAATTGAAAAATCTTTTTGTGTTGAGTAGCCTATTTATTGAGGAAGGGTATAGGTTATATAACATCACACTACGATCAAAAGCAGCGGAGCGGCAACAAAAAATGGACGAAAACTGGTGTGCAATTCAGACGAAGTCGTGGGCAGAAGCTAGTAGAAGATAATTGAAGCCTTTTTAGTTTATGGAAATAACATCGATATGCAAAGCACGCAAACTGTAACCAAGAATTCAGCACATGAATACCTAGAGTGTAGAATGGATTTGTAGTAAAAAAAATCTACTGTTTTATATAAAACTGATACGTATGTGTATATATGTTCTGTGTGGTGCTGGACGTAGAGAATAGCATGATCCCATCCTACCGTCTCTTCCTGCGACTAGTGACTTACAGAGAGAACGGGCAGCAGCGTTCTCTATGCATTTTACCATCGTACTGCGATCGCCAACCCGCCTGCCAAGCGTGGCGATTATGGGAAACCCTTCTTTAGGGGAGGCCTATGTCCAGCAGTGGACGTCTTTCAGCTGAAATGGTGATGATGATGATACCTATGCGGTCTAAATGTATGGAACAGATTTTTTTTAACACTGATAATTAATTTTAAGGCAAGGTGTTGCAGTAAAAAGTACTGAATGTGCGCCGATGTAACTCCAGCCTGTGTATAGTTTAGTAATAATACATAAAAAAAATTAGTAACAACAATAAACTATATGAATTTTATTTTTTAAATATCTTTATGATCGGCCAAGAAGATATCCTAATAGGAAAACAAATACAACAAAACTTTAGGGTTATAGCATGGTTAATCGCAATAACGTATCAGTTGATACTAGTTTTTTTTTATATCAAATCGGAAAGATGTTTGTAGCCTACCCTATAACTTCTGTAACTTCAAATTCTTATGAGCTTTTCATAGCATAATACATATTGTGTACAGACAACAGCAACACTGAAAATTGAGGAATATATCGCAACAACATCATCTGTATAGCCTTTTCCCAACTATCTTGGAGTCAGCTTCAGTCAGTCTAACAGGATGCAGTTGAATATCAGTAGTTTACATGGGACAATTATCTGCCCATCTGACCT
This sequence comes from Aporophyla lueneburgensis, assembly GCA_932294355.1. NCBI lineage: Eukaryota > Metazoa > Arthropoda > Insecta > Lepidoptera > Noctuidae > Aporophyla > Aporophyla lueneburgensis. The sequence continues at coordinate 12,730,545 of OW028744.1, forward strand.
ATGAGTCACTTATGACATCCAAATACTGATGTTTATAAAACTCGTTAATAAAATAAAAATCAAAAGTTTATTCATTCAAACTAGACTGAGAGTCAGCAGTTTTTGAAGGTCAAAATTACACAAGACAGTTCTCCAAAACGGCCGCCCTTCGCCACATCCTAGTGAAGAAGAAATGGCGTTACAAGCTCTCCAGTAGCACAGCTGTCTGTGTTAGACACTTTAAGGCTAAAAATAAAATCCTGGTGACATCATTTGCACCTAAGACAAATGCTGTCACAAAACAATAACAAGCGTCATTTCTGTTAACACAATATACTAAAAAAAAAGGTATACAATTATCACCCACTTTTGCGAACAGTACCTACATTAGTTAGTATACAGCATGTTACAAATCGTAAATCTACTTTTTACGTGCAAAGAACCATGTCTCCCATTCCAATTGTTTTCCGATGGCGCTTGTTAGAGAGATGATTTTCCCCCATTTACCCCATATCCCCCACCCGTGGGTTCACTATCATGAGCAGTGTGTTTATTCCGACCCCCTACTCTTTAACGAGCTCGATGCACGATACGAAAGATACCGGAGTCGCTATTCGAGTGATATTCGGTGTTTATCGGTAGTTCCGTTAAGTTTATATTCTTACAAGGAAAATTGTGCTCGTGAAGGTTTCTTTTAAGTGGGTCGAGGTGTTTTAATTGTTTAATTTGTATTGTTTATCCACTGTTTTGTGTTAAATGTCACGCAATTATTAGTACACTAAAATTAATGGATGTGGGCAATGCCTTTCATTCCACGTTTTTAGAATTTCGTACCCAAAGGGTGCCAACTAAACCGTATTATATTATATACTATTACCTCCGCTGTCCATCCGTTTGTCTGTCAGCGAGGTGTTGCTGAGCTGTAATAGGTATACAGTTTAAATTTTCACAGTGTGTATTTCTATTGCTACTATAACAACAAATAATAGAAAATTATTATTTTTTTCAACGTTTTTTGCTTTGTGATCTGAAACCATTCAATTGCGAGGGTCCCGCACTTAGCGTGGTTTTAGATTATTTCAGCATACCTAGTTCTGTTTTATTAAATAACGTAATTTCTAAGAGCTTTTTTGCGATACTTGGTACATCAAACTGAAAATGCAGATCTATTCATTTGCAAATAATATCAATTGAAAATAGAATATCAGTGATTCCAGTGTTAATTTTTTGAAAAAGATATTTAAGCCTTCTCTATGATGTTTACCCACCAGAATAGATGAATAGGTATTTCTACTAAAACAGCACTACAGATAATTTCACACATTTCCGAATGAAATTCTAAAACCATGTGTAAATACGTCAGTTACGCCAGAAACGCTACAAGCTTAATACAATATTGACGTAGGTTTGAAGCGCACGTGGCACACGAGTGTGCACGTGTGTGTATGAACGTGTGTTCGTGTGTGTACATAAATTACAGTCACCTGGGTGTCGTCCCCAAGGAAATTAATGTTTTGTATCACAATAAAACTTTATTGCGAACGCGACAACGTATTAAAAATGTGTGACAACCTTTTTTTGATATGTCGCCTTTGTTGCTCGTTTGTGATTTTGTACTGTAAACTGTATGTGTTCCAATATTGGTTAAAAAAACAACTACCTACCACGCCTGCTTCGCACTGTTCTTTGTTACGTAAGTTCAAAGACAATAACGCTTTACACACATAAACCTTACTTAATATTTTTTAAATTATATATAATGATGATTTTGATTTAAGCCGCATCAAAATCATTCCCGTAGTTTAGAAGAACATCGCACTCATATAGTCAGACACGTGGCTTCGCCCGCGTCTTGGTCGAAAATAGTCTTAGGGGAAAGAAATACCGGGAACCCTATTTGTTATCCAGTTTACGAACTATCTATGTGTTAAATTTCATGTAAATCCGTTTGGCTGTTTTTGCGTAATCGAGTAACAAATATCCTAAGATGAAAACTTTCATATTTTTAGTATTATTACGACTATGGATACATATAAGTTATAAAAAGTTTTAAAGGATTATCTCAGTTTCTTTCAAACGGTAAATTTGCCAGTAAGAATAGGACTTTTACATGTTGTCAATACCGAAAGAAATATATAAAAATACCGTAGAAAAAGTTTCTTAATGGGACAGCTCATTATCGCTTAACCCGAGCTAGGAATTGAATCCTGCACTTATCATTTGGCAGCCGCATTTATGACACACCAGGCAGCCAAGACAGGCCGTAAATGTTTATAGACTAAGTAATTGTAACAATTCTAAACTTCGTCTGTTAAAATATTATTACGGATGTGGTGTGACGTCATAAAGGGCCGACTTTATACATGCTATTAAAGTTTTAATTGAACTATACGCCTTTCCGCAACATTCTAGTACTTTGGGTTATAAGTTTATGTTAGCATTGTCGCATTTTGGTAAACGGTGGGTAGCGTAATAACCAATAAAACTAGCCTTTTCTTATGTAGGGATCGACTACTAGTCTAACCGGATGCCACTGGAATACCAGTATTTTACATGGAGCGACTATATCCATCTCACAACCATAAACCAGTTACTGGGATCCTGATACGAGCCCAGTACGACCGCGTACTGGAAGACGTAGCGTTGGAAGATCTCCCACAAGCTGGACCGATGACCTGGTGAAGGCCGCAGAAATCCGCTGAATGCGAGAACCATTGAATCGGTCGAAGTGACGGTGCTTGGGGGAGGGTGACTGTTGAGTCATATCTCTCAACATCGCCGCGCGCCCAGCGGCAGTGAACGAGAGGTGCGGGGACAACGGGTCGCCGACCGGCCGACGGCCGAGCGCAGGCTCCCCCGCCACACCAGTCAGCTGTTGCTCGGCTCCACGCACGACTCCGCTTGCGCATCTTAATACTTAATACTTCTTTGTTCTCATTTTAACCGACCGTTCTTTATCGTTGTAAATTCGTATATCATCCTAATACATGTAATACAGTCCACTACTAGTTTTAATCACATCCACCACGAGCTGTCGTCGCGATCAGTGACATTGTTCATCGAATCGTTGAGCTGCCTAAGTTCTGAGTTGAGCTGTTCTATTACTGAAAAATTCGTGGGCTAACAGGACACTATGTCTGGACTGTGACCTCTGAGTTTTTCAGATAGTAAACGCGGTCGGCGTTTATCTAGCTTTTTTTTAAACAAATAATAATCTTTTACCATTTAGGGGTATCGTGTTGTCCTTGGTAAGACTGGATGGACTTTCGGGTTTCTGAGTTGTCATGACTGTGAAGGCTCTACGAATGCTAGCCAACCTCTAAGTCCCTGAGATACCACATTTGGTATCAGACACAATGGTTTTTAATTGTGTCTGTAATTACGGTAATTGACTGGTTAATATAAACGGAGGGGTTTTGATATGTTATGGGTGGTCACTCTTCCACGGCAGCAAGCGTAGCTTAACTTTCGGTCGACCCGTCTGGCTGTTATCATTAACTCACAAGACCCTCTGATTATCTAATATAGAAAATGCAATACCGGCTTCTACAGAATGAAATAAACTCCCTAGATTCTTACATACTTTCGTTTTTTTACTAAATGCCTTTGTAGCTAGTCCTAAATTTTATTTCTATGTTTCTTTTTATTACTTGGAATAGTTATTGTATATAGTTTAGTTTTCCTAACCATTCCCAAGTATAATATTTGTTTTTATCTTATTAGTGTACACTCCAATGTCTTACTAGATAAAGGTATTTTGTAGAGACACTTTTTTTTTAATGTGAACTAACTTTAATTCGGACACACGTACCATAAAATAATCGCAAAGAAGACATTAGTAGGTTTGTTAGTCGTACACACATAAATAAAAATAAAAAAGAAAAAAAGAAGACCTCACTTTATTTGTTAACCACCTGCTGGAACATCGTTATATAAAAAAAAAAACGCTTCACATTATTTGTTAACCACCTGCTGGAACAAGAAATAATATTCTATTGTATTCTAATATGTATGTTAAGTAGTTATAGTCGTATAAAACAAATATTTAAGAGAAGCGATAACAGAACAGAATGCCTTGTTTGTCAAAAGGTTGCGCAGAGGTGTACCTATAATATACCCACATTTCGTCTGTGACGTTTTTAAGTCCCATGTAAAAGGGGATGAGCCGATTGCCATCAACCGGGCACAATTCCAGACTCCGGGCTGCTACTGAAAAATTATAGATAGAAAAACCCAATGAAACTTTGCCCGACCTGGGAAATGAATCCAGGATCTCATGCTCATCAGTAGCGCTTTAGAAGACGAACGAAGAACTTACTAGCTTTTGCCAGCGGCTTCGCCCGCGTGGAGGTCGGAAAATATCCCGCGGAAGAACGTACTACCGGGATAAAAAGCTTATGTGTTAATCCAGGTTATAAACTAACTGTGTTCCAAATTTCATCCCAATCCGTTCATTGGTTTTTGCGTTAAAGAGTAACAAACATCCACACATCCGTACATCCATACATACAAACTTTCGCATTTATAATATTAGTAGGATAGGATTTTTATCCAAGTTAACTCTCGTAGCCGGCGTAGGCACCGCTACGAGTGGCGTAGCACTTTTGCTACGACAATTTATTCTGTCCTTGAAAAAGATAGCGCTTTCAGGGACAGAATAAGGTGTCGTGGCACCATTTTTATAAGAACTGTTTCTTTGAATAGGTAGCTATTTAAATAAACAATTATTTTAAAAGTGGTACGTATACCTAAATACCTTTTCTTGGAAGTTATGATGATAATAAAATTGAGACAATTATTGTTTTTCATCTAATTTATCTGAGCCAAGATAATGCTCTTTTACTAAGAAGCTGAGAAGAGAAAAGTTCTTTTTCGGAGAAATGTTCTAAGTAATGAAAATCAAATTGGGAATTAAAGGGTGCTTGTTTATTTATTTATTTATTATATACTTCAAGCATACAAATGATTTAAATGCCATTTTCTACAAGTCAACCGTTGGGTCATGCAGAGATAAACAGGGGTACGTGCAATAACGAGTTTTTAGGAATAGATACATATATATTTACTTGAAGTAAAAAGATACCTATTAAGAACTTTAAACATAATATACAAGCTAGCCGGGATATGGACGCGCAAAGTATAACCATGAATTCAACACATGTTTCTAGACCCCCTTTCTTTAGAAGATTATAGCGTAGAAATATGTATGGTAAAAAAAAATCTGCTGTTTCATGGAAAACTAGCTTCTGCCCGCGACTTCGTCCGCGTCAAATTTTTGCTCCCCTGACCCTTCCCGTCGCATCGATTTGCCTGCTAGTGATGCTGCTCGCTCCTTTTGAGTTATTGTGAGTCAACCTTAAAAGATAGACATATGCTCTCGCGGACTTTTTTTTAGAACTTTTTCAAAAAAACAATTCCGTCATACACGATTTTTGCGTTACTTTAACCGTTTACGCAGCGCACGCAACGGAAACTCTCAAAAGGAATAAATTTTCCCCGTTTTTGCAACAATTTTCATTACTGCTCCTCTCCTCTTAGTTGTAGCGTGATGTTATATAGCCTATAGCCTCTCTCGATAAATAGGCTACCCGACAAAAAAAGATTTTTTCAATTCGAACCAGTAGTTCCTGAGATTAGCGCGTTCAATCAAACAAACAAACAAACTCTTCAGCTTTATAATATTAGTATAGATTGCAATTACCTACGCGATCAAAATGTATGGAACAACATTTTTTTTTTAATAACTGACGAACACTATTATCGCAGGGGGATCTAAATCATGTAGGTTTCGGGTCGATATCCCATGCTACCCTATATGTATATGTATATACCTAAATACACAAAAAAGACTATAATTGTGCTGTTGTAAGCCGATAAACAAAAACAATTATTCTTTAAAGCTTTAACTTTAAAATAAATCTGTTGGATTTTTATCTCAACTTAACTCAGTACATAAATGCTTAGCTGTACATTGTACAGTAACGAACGGCAAAGCCGCACTAACAGAGTTGTGTAAGAAGGTAACAACTCCATTACTAAGAGATTATTTACTTTGTTGAATCACAACACTGTGTATTCCCACAGTTTATTTCGTAAGCTCTTCGCCAATCTACTTCTAAAGTGTTTGCGGGTTTAATTAGTGAGCTTACAGCAAATACGCTAAAATATATTATATTAGAGACTATTCTAAATATTATCCATCGGGTTCTGAAAACCTATTATTTAATGTCTTCTGTCAGTCATCATCTGTCTTGTCTTATCTAAGAGATGTCTCCAAAGAGATGTCAGCAAACTGAAAGGGTCCCCTAGGACCGGAGCCTGCCAGGGTTGCGAGATTAGTAAGAAAGAGATACCGTGGCCCTGGCATATGGGCAATTGAAGGAACACGGGTGGGTTTTAGTCACTAAAAGTCTGACACGCCCTTCCACTTCACCCAGAGTGAAGACGTCATTTCATGATTTCTCACCCTGAAAGAAAAGTTTACAGTCCTACCATGTGTAACTGTTTACCATTATTGTAAATGGAGTGATTGTCTATCTGACCTGTTACATACATGAGTGCTTGTTATCATTTTACACAAACAATCACAACTTGAAATGATAGCAATTTACTGATCAGGTTTTAATACGCACGTCCATTGCTCATTATCATCTTTTTCCTCTAAAAGGCATCCATTAATGGATAGGAAAGGCTCTTCCAAGCACCATCACTTCGACTGGTTATGTTCCTTCGCATCATGTGGATTTTTGCGGCCGGTTAGCGGTTCACCTAGTCCCAGGCTTTCTAACGCTACGTGTTACATTACGCGGTCGCCATTCCAGATCCTTTCGGCCACATCAGCCATCTGTTCTGCGAAAAATGATGCCCTGCTCTTGCTCAGAAAATTATAAATAGATTGTTTAAGCAATACATAATATACTAGCTTCTGCCCGTGGCTTCGCCCGCGTGGATGTCGAAAAAATTCACCATTTCAACCCCCCATTTCACCCTTTTAGGAATGGAATTTCAAAAAACCCTTTCTTAGTGGATACGTACTCCTCACAAAGAATACACCGAAATTTCATGTCTTTAGGACCAGCGGTTTAGGCTGTGCGTTGATATTTCAGTCAGTCAGTCACTCAGGACTTTGAATTTATATGTATTTAGATATAGGCTGAAACCAAAGGCATAAAAATTAATTACACATACATATATACAAGTACATTAAATGAATTCTTGAGAAGTAATGAGGCTATTATTATCACGATGGATATTTTAGCATTAGGGAGAAAGCTGAATTTCTTTATAGTACCCACTTCTTGACACCCACTTAGGATTCGTGTAATCCTCAAAGTACTCCAAAAAGGTCAGTCTATTTTAAAACGACATTGTAAATTGAAATAAATCTGTAGCTCTCACTCGACTGTTAGTCTTGTAGTCGCGAGCACTACTACTAAAAATGAGATGCTGGGTTCGATTCCCAGGGGTTACGTATTATAATACCTAATTTTGTTTTAACTATTTTCAAGATAACTACGGTTGAGGCACATAAGTTCATAACGCATATTGGTCGACTCAACTACTGTTTAACTTACTTAAATTTGATTAAACTAAAATTAATCGCACTAACGAACGAACGAACGAGTAATCTAATGCTTTTTTAAGATATTTGATATTTCAACTATGTATGAAATACCTAATGGACGACTCGCCTACAGTTTATTAATACTGCGCGCTGGATTGATTTCTAACGTGGTGGGTAGTTACAATGTCATTCTCTTTTAATTATATGTAAATAAACTATGATTCAACGATCTTTGTGTTTTCTTATCTTTCTTTTAACGGATAATTAAACAATGGTAAAAACATTTCTGCGAGCAACTTGGAAGTAGTGGTTGGTCACAGTTTTAACCTAACCTAACCTATTTACCCACTTCAAAATGACGAGACAGGTTTTTATCATTGTCTAATTAACCACTCGCAGGTAAATTGTATGATTCGTCATTTTGAGCTGAGTGACATACTGCCGTCCTTACGAAAAGTGCAATAACTCGAGTTATGTGCCGAATTGAGATAAGTACATATTCGGAATTTGCAGAACGAGATCTATATATTCTTTTTAGACACATTTTACGTATCTATGACGTAGCCGGTTTTAATACTAAGCCTAATTGATATTGGAGATACAAACAAAACAAAAATAAAATCATTACACGCGTTTTTCTCGAAATCAGGTTTATCCTAGTTATTGCACTTTTCGTAAGGACGGCAGCATAGGTTAGGTTACGTTAAAACTGTGACCAACCGCGCGCGAGCCGAGCGAGCGTAGCGAGCGCTACTTCCACGTTGCTAGCAGAAATGTTTTTACCATTGTCTAATTATCCGTGTTTTCGCAATATCCCTAGGGTTTTCGCGAAAATTCGAATTAGCAAATCATCCAATCGACATATACAAAATCACCAGTAACTCAAACACAAGACACAGATAAATCAACAGTAGGTGAAACGACCATTAGTTTAATCAAATTTAGTTTAATTAATTGTAGTTGAATAAACCGTAGTTGAATTGTCCTTTATGAATTTCGTTCGTTAGTTATTACAAAAATCGGTGAAACGATCAATATATATTTTAAATATTAGGTCTTTTGACCGTAGTTATATTGAAAATAGTTGGAATAAACTTAGGTGTTATGATACTTTAGAGGTTTTAGGTTGTTGTGAATAAGAAGGCGAATAATGATCTGTGTAATTTATTGGGATCCATTCCTTATATAGCAATATTCTTTACAATAATTCATAATTAAAGGGTACATTAATAAAACTTATAACTAAGATAATCTAGTAACGACGGTAGACTGTGCCGTGCTCCCTTCGGCGAGCGAGCGCGATGATATAGTCCGCATTCCTTTCACCTTGGCTAGTTTCGTTGACTAGTATGCGCGGGCGCGCGGTGGCGGACGGATGTATGCGCTCCTCTTGAGTATGTTATAGTATGGTAGGTATGAGCTGCTACAATACGTAACCATTCCCAGGTAGGGCACGCCACAATTGTGGCGGTAAGTCCCCTCTTTGAGGAGTGGATAGAGAGGCGCCACGGCGTCGTCACCTTCCGCCTGACGCAGGTTCTCACCGGGCATGGGTGCTTCGGTGGGTTCCTGTTCAGGATAAAGCGGGAGGATACGCCCGGGTGTTTCCATTGTGAGGATCGTCTGGAGGACACGGTGGAGCATACGGTGGAGGTGTGCCCTGCCTGGGCGGAGCACCGCCGTGTCCTCGTGGAGGCGATCGGCGGCGGCGACCTCTCGCGTCCGGCCCTGGTGCGAGCCATGGTACGGAGCGAGAGGGAATGGGAAGCCGTCACCTCCTTCTGCGAAGCAGTAATGCTCGCGAAGGAGGAGGCGGGGCGCGTGAGGGAGTGGCAGTCACTGCGCCCTCACGTCCCTAGCCACCGCAGGAGGAGACGCCCCGGGCGTCGGGAGTCGATAGCGGACTCCCGGCCACCGTAGGCGCGAGCTTGCGGGTGGCGAGCAATGGGTAGCTCGCCGCCCGGTAAGGACCAGGCTCGGGTCGACGGCGCGTAGTGTTCCACGCGCGCCTCAAAGAGATGTCAGCAGCAGTGTAGGGGTCTACTGGGACCGATGCCTGCCGGGGTCGCGTGATTGTTCGAAAGAGATACCGTGACCCTGGCACATGGGCAACTGATGGAACACGGGTGGGTTTTAGTCAGTAAAAGTCTGACACGCCCTCCCGCTCCGCCCAGAGCGGGAGAAGTCATTTGATGATTTCCCATCCAAAAAAAAAACCATTCCCAGGTTATGCAAAATGTTATGGGCTTTTCAGTAGCAGCCTGGTCTCTGCATTTGTTTGCAGTTGGTGGTCCTGTGTGGAGCTCAAGGTAAAGAATAGCATCATCCTATTTCTTCCCACGAATGTCTTAAGAGGCGACGAAGGGACTTGCAGTTTTCTCTATGCATTTTACCACCATACTGCGATCGCCAACACGCCTGCCAAGCGTGGTGATTATGATAAAGCTCCCTAAATTGAGGAAAGCTTATGTCCAGCAGTGGACGTCATTTGGCTGAAATGATGGTGAATGATGATTGCAATAGGCTCGCCCACTATTTATCATCATCATTATAGCCGAAAGACGTCCACTGCTGGACCTAGGCCTCCCCCGAATTGGGGGTGTTTAGGGCCCACTATTAGTAATAGTAGTAATAGTATTTTTATTGTCTTAATAGTTAGTTACAGTGGTTCCCTAGATCCCACACTAGGATTCCCTTTGTCGTGGGATCGAGTTACTTCGTTCCGTTACATTAAAAGACAAAAGTTAGTAAACGTTTTGAAGGCTTAATTACAGAATTACAAAATAATTGAGAAAAAGAAAGAAATATTTTTTTTAGCAATAATAAAAAAAACAAAAATGGTGGGTGAGTGTATGTGTGGATGTGAGGGAGTAAGTGGGTGTGAGTGTATGGATGTAATGGAGTGAGTGCGTGTGTGTGTATTACATGGGGTTTAAACATAACTGACGAAATATGGGTGTTCTATTGGTATGCCTCTGCCCAACCCTTTGGGGATATAAGGCGTAATGTTCTGTAACTATCTGTTTTGTTCTAGCTAAAAAGCACGAAATTATTTATGTAGGTACGTTGTGAAATGAAACATACATTGTGGTACATTAAAACGTTAGTAACATCGGGCAGAAAGGGTGTACCGCTCGTTAAATTAAACTTTATCACCAGAGCTCACAGTAATATTGTGATCTACCTGTTGTCTTTATTGCTGGCTTTCTTTGTTACTCTATTTCAGTGGTAGATAAATGAGTTTTTTATGTACCTACCTGCCACAATTAATGGCTTTAAACTAAGGGTAACGTATTCTTATTGAGGTTTTATTGATGTAAAATAACGAAATCTTGTACTTTGAAAGTGCGAAGTACTGAAAGTCTCGTAATTAGGTAAACTTTCAAAAATTTACCTAATATTTAGTATACTCAGCCTGTAATGCTAGGACTGCTAGGACAGGCCTACTCTCTTCAAGAGGGACTGGGCTGTAATCCACCACGTGGACCCAGCAAGGGTTGGTCGATGTCACATGTCTTCAAATTGTTGGTTCTAAGACATTCTACTTCGGGAGTCCATAGCGGACTCCCGGCCACCGTAGGCGCGAGCTTGCGGGTGGCGAGCAATGGGTAGCTCGCCGCCCGGTAAGGACCAAGCTCGGGTCTACGGCGCGCAGTGTTCCACGCGCGCCTCAAAGAGATGTCAGCAGCAGTGTAGGGGTCTACTAGGACCGATGCCTGCCGGGGTCGCGTGATTGTTCGAAAGAGACACCGTGACCCTGGCACATGGGCAACTGAAGGAACACGGGTGGGTTTTAGTCAGTAAAAGTATGACACGCCCTCCCGCTCCGCCCAGAGCGGGAGAAGTCATTTGATGATTTCCCATCCAGAAAAAAAAGACATTTCACTTTTCCCACGATGTTTTCTTTCATCGTTTTGAGAGCAGGGTGATTATTTACACAAAGTAAAGCCTGGGCCGAACCCACAACCCACTCGTAAGTCGGGGCCGGTACCACAAGCTCCTACAAGTAAAAAGTTTAGCAAATATACAACTAATAAACACTTTCATAAACTAAAAACTACACGAACAAACGTTACAGAAACCAGTACCTACGTAACTTGCAGCATATAACATGATATTCAACCATTCAGCTTATTACTTATGTCATGTTTCCACCATCTTATCTGTGCAACATCTCTCAATATTGTAGGGTACACTACGCCAGGTCGACCACCCCAGGTCGTGAACCCTTAGCGCACCGGGACCGTTTAACATATGCAATTAACATTTAGACATCATCATTCTAGGGTTAGCGCCCCGCTAAGCATACACTCAGAATTTCTTTAAATTTTAACCGGTTATACGCTGACGTAACTTTGTGTTACATGGTATGATTTTGGCAGTGAGTTTTAAAGGGTCTTATTTTGTGCTACTGGATTTATATGTTTAAGTTGGAAACTTCAACGGTACCTACAGTTACACTGAAAATAAGTTACGCATTCCGTATCAAAAGTAGCTAATCCTCATTGACAGTTTATTGTATAATTCAATGTGACGTACTTTAGGTCCCCTTCATATAAATGCACTTTGTATAACCACTTTTGCCTGTGAAAATAATATTTTTTTGAATGGGTGCTAAAACTTAATTTTGTTGCTATCACCATCAACAGCTAAACGAATAATTCGATTATTTTTTAATAAAACCTGGGTGAAAACTAGTTCAGCCCTTCCTTTTTTAGTTGTTTTTTTTTCTGTTATAGTTGTTTCTGTTTTTTTTTATCATAGCTGCACGATAACTGACAAATGCAGGCACTAACTGGACAGTTCCACTCATCTGTGTGGTTCTTTCCTCAAAAGACAATTTCAGGCACTTATCTACATGCTCTTTACATGATGTGACCAAGATTGTGTCTAGTCTTTAACAGAGACTGAATTTTGGTTCGGCGTTTCTTCTCAGAGTAGTCAGATAAGAAACGACGACGCCGACCTATCATTAACGTGTACAGTTATTTGTACCAACCTACTTACAGAAGACTTATAATTTATCTAGTTGATAACTTTACCGAGATTTAGTACAACCCAAGAAAAACTCGACCCCAATGCATACATGAAAAGTTACAAATTAAAAAAAACATCGTTAAACGGCATCTAACAAGCAGCATTATACACAATTCATATCACTTCATTATTCCAATAAAGTCTACTATAAAACAATCACCCGTTTAAATTCTAGATATTACTAAACGGCATGCAACATTTTAATTACCTCACCGTTTCAACGTATTAGTGGTCATTCGTCGGGCGGTTAGCAAAGCTATTACTTTGTAAAGAGGTCCACACAGTGTTGCCACTTAAAAAAGTATCCAGGCTTATTTTAAGCCTTTACGATAATGTTAAAGGTTAGAAAATAAGTGAAACAGCGTGTTTTTCAGGTGAACGTTAATTTTGTTGAGGATTTAAAAGGTGAACGCTAGGTATTTATTATATTTTTTTATTATTATATTTATTTTATCAACTGTGGTATTATGGAGTAGGCTTTTGTTTAATTGAATGGATTAAATACTTGCCTATTGGTACTTCGTTTTGCGCCCTAATTGCGTAACATACTACAGTGGAGCGACGATTATCCGAACTAATTGAGGGACAGGAGTGTTCGGGAAACCGTTTTTTTATGGATAATCGAACTGTATTGATTTAGGCATACATATTTATGTACAGGAGAGTGAACACCTTATGTTTAGACATATCTTTAATAACAAATAGTTTCTTTCACGCGGTAAAATTTAGTTTATCAACTAACGGCAACTTTTTTTTGCGTTGGAAATCGTCAAATGACTTCTCCCGCTCTGGGTGGAGCGAAAGGGCGTGTTAGTAACTGACTAAAACCCACCCGTATTCCTTCAGTTGCCCATATGCCACGGCCACGGTATCTCTTTCGAAAAAAATCTCGGGACTCTGGCAGGAAGTAATGGCTACTTGGGAGTGACATATGAGTACACACAACTAACAGTTCGAGATAATTTCGCGTTTATAGTAGCGCGTGAGGAGGATAGCACGCGCGAGTCGGGCGGGCGTAATAGTTCGGTTAAGCGGTCGTCCGGTTGATCGACGTCCGGATAATGGACGCTGCACTGTATTCATTTTGACAGATATTGTATTGTTAGTCTATTGCGTCGTATGGTCGAAAAAATTGTTTTAAAACCACTCGCATTTCCTTTAAAACATGAATTCTATAAACATGGTTTAGTTCGATATTTGTTTTGCAATTTTACTCAACATACACATGTAGCTTTTTTTGTTATTATTATTAACAATTTATAATAACGGTTGATGGTTGTACAGCAGCACATAATACATGATCTACTAACTCCCAAACTAAGTCAAACTTGTGTTTTGGAAGTTGGTGGTTCTCTAAATCCAAGACTTACATAGACACAAACTTGTAGCCTCGTAACCTTTAAAAATTAATAGTAAATAAACGAATTATACATTGAGAATCAAAAACAGTATCAATATTATCTAAAAATACAATTTACTAAGAAAAAATAAAGAAAGTAGGTAATAATAATAGGCAAAATAACAAATAAAAAATGAATATATACCTTCACATATGATAAAGTATATGATATACATATATCTTATACCTTTAAACGAGCAATTCTTGTATATATGTATATATATATATATAATCTGAATCTCGGAAACGGCTCCAACAATTTTCATGAAATTTAGTATACAGGGGGTTTCGGGGGCGATAAATCGATCTAGCTAGGATTCATTTTTATAAAATGTCGTTTTATTCGTGTTTTCAATGACCAACGTTATCGATAATCTACTTGAACATAAACTTATTATTTTAAACACAATTTACCAAAAAATACCGAGCAAAGCTCGGTCAACCAGATATCGATAGTTAAGTCTGAAATAAAGAGTTTCTTATACTTAGACGGGCGTTGATATTTGCAATACTTACAGTTTTAAACTTTTGTAGTTATAATCATTTCTATTGTAATTTATGTCAATTTGTTTTTGTTTGAAAATAAAAACTTTAAATTTTTACTTTAATTTAAACCCTACAACATCAAAAACTAAGAATTTAGACACAAGTAGAGGTAAGCAAAACTGATCTCAAAATTAAATACAATTCAAATAGCTATTTAACCAATTAGGCTTCCCATCTACCCTATAGGTAGTAACCTTCAATAATGAAATTTATATGTAATCAAATACTCAGTATAAATATTTTATCGATAACATTAAACAAGAACCCTTAACAGAATTCATTACATAGCTCAAAGTTTCCTTATAAACCCTCTCATTAATAACGCTTTATTAAATAAACATAAAATGGAGTTATTAATTGGAAATCTTAAAACACCATTTTCGTGCTCCTTTCCATTAAGATTTTTCAAGTTTAGTTTTATCTTCGGATCGTTATACTTTTACAGAGTAATTAGGAAATTGTAAAGTTAGTAAAGCATTATTTTACAGGTTTATCTTAAGACTAGCTGAAGCTGAGGCCTCTGTGGCTGTCGCAAATCATCCCACAGGAACATACTACGGACAAAAGGCCTATGGTACTCCTTATAACATCACCTATCTGCGAATGAACGTACTATCAAAATCGGTCCGGCCGTTGCCGAGATTAGCCTGAACAAACAGACAGATAGAAATAAAAAGTTTTTTTTTTGTAATGCATTTAGTAAAATGCTGTTATTTTGAAATTACATACAGACAATTCAATTCTATTTTTTATCTGCATAGGTGAATAGATAACGGTCTCAACAAAAGCATAACTAAATCAGAAAACTAAGCTTAGTCCTCAGGTCCTCAGTAATCAAAAGCAACATTGTTTTGATTGTCTTTACCTTCATACTATTGAGTTGCTACGGCGTCCGGTGCAATATCTGCGTCGAGCACCTCAGCTCAAAGCGCTTTCAGCGAGGTTTGCATAGGAAATTAACATCTTCATCTACTTCAGTACCCTTGCTTTATGCAGCTAAACTAAGCGCGGTTTTATATAAACTGGCATTACGTCACCCGTCTGTGGCGTATTTAATATCGTTTTAAGGGAATTCTCCAACTTAAGTGGATTAATATATCAAAGGTTGCTCCTGTCACAAGTTAGGTAAGCCTCTGCGGATATTAATTTCAATCTGTTTCATATTGCAAGCTACAAAGTATGCCGGTTTAGGGAAATGGCTACTTTAAGTTATCGTTGTGATTAAGTAAAACTAATGGATTAAGTTGAGAGTACTTGTACTGGAGGAAATTAAACTGTTCATCATGTGTGAGGTTGTGGAATTTTGTGTAGTAAGTAATAAGTAGAATATATCTTATTCTTGTAGGCACTACAAAATATTTAAGAGAGGTCAAAAAACTTTCAGAGCTGTGGTGGCATTGTGGTATTGGCCTCGATCTATGAGTTGCATGCAGGTCGAGAGTTCGGACCCAGACAGGCACTTTATTTTCTGTATTTCATTACATCACCACTGCTCTCGAAACGGTGAAGGAAAACATCGTAAGCAAACCAAAATGTCCTAGAACCAAAAATTCGAAGACATGTGACATCTACCAACCCGCACTGGGTCAGCGTGGTGGGTTACAGGCCACTCCTTCTCGAAGAGAGAAGGCCTGTGTGAACAGCATTGCGAACATTATCATGCTTCGGCCTTTCTTCTCAGAATAGTCAGATAGGAAACGCCGCCTCATCTAGTTTTATAGTTTTACAAAATATGATTGACGTGTAAAAGTGTTTGTACAAACCTACTTGCAAAAATAAAGTCATTTATCATTTATGACGAAAAAAGCTTCCACGATATTTTACGAAAATATTTTCCATAAACTGAATTAAATGTCAACACGGGGGTTTAACTAAAAATCTCGTCTAAATAAAAATATATATACGTCGGAGTAGTACGGATGATGTGATCACACGCGCGACTTTATTGGATTACTGCGAGATCCACCTGACATTTCAATTATACACACACGAGCCACTGGGATGTACACTCACAAGCATAGAGCCTTAAACTTATACCAATTTAAATAGAAATAACGATTACATTTATGAGAAAAGGTTTGTTTTTTAAAGTTTCGAAATGAGTATGTCGGTCATCACCAATCTCTTACAGCTATCCCAATTAATGTATTTGTAGGCATAATTTATTTCAATTAAACTTGTAAAATATCAAAAAGTCGATCGATCACTTATTCAAAAAGTTGAAGCTAGTCGTATTCCAAAACGTTGACCTCTATGGAGAAGAAAGGACAAGAAACACCACGGACACTCCTTTCAATCAAGATGTTACAAATTCCTTTCTTCTGTATGTAAGAATTTTTTTTTAATCTAAGAAACAAATTTAAACGTGAGATTAAAAATTAGCTCTGGCAGTTAAAAGATGACCAGTCTTAACCGACGACGCCCGTTCGCGAGCATAACAATCTCGTCGTTAGTCCCCATCTTGGTAGAGTCACTCCCTTTTTAGACATATCATCTTTCACATATTCAGTATACACTTCCTTTCTGTAGGTAGTGCACTTTTCTATAAAATAGCTAACTTTTTTTGATAAACCAAGAAAAAATTCTGCGTGTGAAGTCATGAGCGAGTCATGGTTAGAACTAAAGAAAAATATTTTTTTGACACACAAATACAAACAATAAGACTCTTGAAGTTAAAAATAACAAAATAGTGAAAGTTATAAAAAAGTAATTTATATATAAAAGAGTAAGGCCTATGTGAGGCCAAAAAGGCACCTATCTCATAATAATGCTGCGATATTTGTAAAAAAAACAACAACTACCGCAGCGCTAGTATTCCGATAGGGCCCGCTGTGATGCCACGGACTCACTTACGAACATGACAATGAAACCCACTAGAAGGATAACGGTACTGTAAATTGCACCTTGCATATAACCGATATGTTCGTGTCTCTATAAAAGTTATCTTTAGAAGAAAATTGCTTTCGAATTTTGCGTACGTGTAATATACTTATGCTTGTGACTGTATATGAACGATTATATTACAGTTATCCGCGTGTAGAGGGCTTATTTACATGCTTGTGTGCGGTGGGCCTTATTAGATGCCTATAATGATGGCGGCTCAGTCAAATGTGAAAAGGATTTCGTTCTGGAGTTTGTTGGCTAGTTATTTTTATTGGCAAAGTTCAGAATGAGATGTAGCTTCGAATTTTAATGTTCATTGTTATATGTGGATCCATTTAATTTTGAATTAATTCGTTTTGTTGTGGAACGGCGATTGTGTATGGTCTAACGTGCCATTGTATTGCGACCGGCAACCACAAAGGAACAGTCACCAAAATTTTTACAAATAAACACACCAAGGAAAACTTCTTGCAGTATATATTTGCTACTTAGGTGTAATTACCTATAGCACGTAGAAGAGGTAAAGGAGCAGTGGTGGGCCAGTGGTAATAGCCGAAACTTACGAGTTGTAGTTCGTAGGTTCAAACTTAAAAAGGCACTTTACTTTGTGTAAATTATTTCATAACTACTGCTCTCAAAACGGTGAAGGAAAACATCGTAAAGAAACCAGCATGTCTTAGAACCAAAACTTCGAAGACATGTGACATCTACCAACCCACACTGGGCCCGCGTGGTGTATAACGTTCCACTCTTTAGCCACAGCGTACCCCACCACAATTTTACACAAGCTGTAATGGCTTCCTCTCTTTAAAAAATCATCAAATATATTATGAATGTTCCATACCACTTTCTCTAAAATGCATTATATTCAACATCTCCTATAAACGAGTTTCTTGAGTGCTTATTATCAAATGGTTATGGTAGAATCTACCTTAATAACCATGTTTCATAGGGGACCTGGTGATTATAAACAGAGTTAAAAGGATGAGGAACATGTTACGGTTATTTGTTGGCAAGGTATAAATAGAGGAGGACCCCAATACATGAAGGTGTAAATAAACTTAGGCACTTGTATCCAACCTGTTTTTTGTTCATTTATTTTAGAAGAGATAAGGCAGAGATGTGCATATAGTACACCCGCCTTTCGCCAGTTATTTTTAAGTTCCATGTAATAGAGGTAGAGACTATTGCCATCAATTGAACACAAATCCCGATTTTGGGCTGGTGGTTAGAAATTCCTGGTGGTTTATCCCAATAACACTGCCCGATTCGGGATTCGAATCCAAGATCTCATGCTCAACAGTGGCATTACCGACCACGAGACCAATGTGGCAGTCATGTTTTACAATGGACGATATTGGTTACATAAATATTATTTTTGACGCGCCTAACGACGGGAATGTTTCATGAAAAACTGTATTGGCTAACGGTCCGTTGTTTTGTTGGCTGAAAGTTATTGTAAACATTTGAATTGAATTATTTATGAATTAGCTTTTGCCAGAGGAGTAATCCGCGTATTATACATAATATCTGGATGACCGAGCTTTGCTCGATATTTTTTGGTAAATTGTGTTTAAAATAATAAGTTTATGTTCAAGTTGATTATCGATAAAGTTGGTCATTGAAAACATGCATAAAACGACATTTTATAAAAATGAATCCTAGCTAGATCGATTTATCGCCCCCGAAACCCCCTTTATACTAAATTTTATGAAAATCGTTGGAGCCGTTTCCGAGATTCAGATTATATATATACATATATACAAGAATTGCTCGTTTAAAGATATAAGATAAAACTGCCTATTGAATCACTCTGTCTATTGATGAAAACCCGCAATAAGATCCGTTGCGTAGTTTAAACAGTCTAAGAGTACAATCGCGGGAAACGACTTTGTACACTAAGCAAAGCGGAAGAAGATTGTAAATCTACCAATAGTATTCTTTAAACAACTTTTTTATCACCCTTCTGAAGCCTTTTCTCTACCTTACACTCATCTTCCTTGCTTTGCTCCATGTTAGTTAGGGTTGGTGCAACACAATTTCTTCATCTATTCTCATTTTTTCTTTTTCATTTTTATATCACAGAATAACCCTTTATATCAATCCTCTAACGAAATGTGTAAAAATGACTTCGTAACCATTCTAAACTACGACGATACTGTATATTTGCTAATTTCAAAATCTTAGTGACTTCTCTAACACTCCGTATCTAAACTCAACCTCGTTCACTTCCGTTTACATACACACCACATCACCAAATACGTACACAAATCCCTATATCACAATTCACACACACACATACACCACTCCTACATCACAAAACACACACATCACACATACATTCTAACACTTACTATAAGTTAACATACGTTTGCACATTATAGTCCTAAGCAATCTCTATTAAAATGTTTGTACTCCTGCGGGAACTTGGGCTGGCGAACCATGAAACCTAGCTAGAACGCCAGATTCAATAATGTATGTGATTGTTACTTTCTTTTCGAATTATTGTAAAATTATAATTATTATAACAGACAGTACGTCACAATAAATAGATTATCAATTCTCCCTTATCAACCGCGACACTATCATTCACAACCTTGTCTTTTTCTACGCTATAGACTACTTTGACTGATTAAATACCTACACTAATACTTATACTGATTTTATTCTACATATACAACTACACTCACCCCAACACACCCACACTCGGCATTTAAATAGATAGATACTCCTTTTTCCTTGTTATTTATTAATTAAAATTCCTTTTACTTTGTTCCTCGTTTCTTACCTTCAAAATTAATTGTATTCGTCTAGTTTATTTTTTAAAGTGAACATTACTAATTTGAAGCAACTATTATAACATCCTTAATGGACGGATGGATGACCCCTGTATTACAGGTTTTTTCTAGCATAGGGGTCCTTGATCATTTATTTTGCACCAGGCTATATGCACGTTTAAATTGTCAACCGCATCTATGTACTTTATGTCAACATTTTTATTATATTATTATTACATTACATTTAATGTGTTTAAATGAACGTCAGCTAAATCATGCATGAGCGCAGTAAGCGCTTTTACGTGGCCCATCCAGATAATTTACTAGATATTTTCCTAACGTTTCTCTAAATTACAAGTGCTTCCATTACAGCAATCCATTATAATTCCTGCAATATGGGGTTACACTAATAGCCATATTTATTACAATGGATTACGTCGTAACTTGTAACAGCCCTCCGATATTTGTCCGGGCGTAGTTTAGTTAAGTTATCCCTAATTCCAATAGTTGACATAGACCGTTTGTTCAACAAATCAAGCGGGATCCACGAAATACGTCATATTTATTTATAATTAACTAGGAAGGACTTCGAGACAAGCCCCTATCTAGTTAGTGAGTTTGTGTGGAGTGGAACTTGCAGGTCTGTCGACGTCGGCTCCTAAGGGAACTTGCACCAACTTTTCCCGCTGACGCGACAGAACCGCGCAATATTACAGGCACAACCACGCTAGCTGGCATACTTTATAAATTCTTGCGTCAAACTGTCAAGAAAGTTATTTTTCGTAGGCTAAGGCAAGGCAGAGGTATTCATAATTTAAAGTTTCCGTTATTGGAAAGGAAAGGCAGTTTCTGCACTTACTTACCATGAAGGCTGTGAGGTGTAAGTAGCCATATTCATGTCGTAAGCTATGCAATAGAATTTTAGATAGATTTCAGTCACGTCACGCCATTTTGGCAATCACAACACATAAAACAACAACTATATCAGTAGATTTCCGTGTTTTTGAAACTAAAAACTACATAACAAGATAAAAGTTCCCTTTACCGTAAACTACACGGCATTGTGGCTTTGTTTATACAGTTCTCCAATTTAAAAGCAACAACAAGAAAATGGAATCGCCATCGGAAAACCCAGCGGTGTGCGTCGAACGTGCTCGCCGATTAAAACGAAAACATTTTACGTAGGCTTGTACAAACCACTCCATGCGACATTCGGAGATGAAGCTGGTTACACTAGTCGAATGTAATATTCGTTGGGAACGGGTAGCTTTTTTTTTTTAAGTTGGCAATACTTTTTTATTGATATCCAGTTGATATCATACCACTATATGTGATATGAACGACGTATCGATTTCAAAATGTTGAAATAGAGGAGTGTATATTTTTCCTTTAATTATTTTCTCTTTTCAATATGTAATTTGTGTGTAGTTATAGAGTAATTCATTGAGGTGAAGTAATAAGCAAAAATCTGACAACCACAGACTGCAGAGGTGAATTTTCATAGAGATTTTGACATTTATGTCACATGTTGTAGGATATAAATATAATTAAGACAAACGAACAATAACCACGCCTGTAGTTCTACGTCACGCAGGCTGTTCCATGTTAGTAGATTTATATTAATAACCAGCTGGTGGATTCTGCTATCCATTCTAGAATCGTAGTTTATAACGCGCGGGGGAGTGACTGCCTCCTTAGTCGCGTTTTGCGACTCCCAAGGGTGGATAGTTTATTCAATGTTGAAACCATATGGCAATTTATATGTTTTGCGTACCCAATATATGATATACGTTTTAAACCAATTACATTCTACGGTTTCTTATACACTCTAGTAATAGTAGGAAACCATTACTAGAGTGTATAAGAAACCTTTTTCAAATAACTTCATTACTCTGGGACATCATAAATTTAAGCAACAAACGAAATTTACTTGAGCTTGTCTATTAAACTGAACTACAAACTGCTTATATGATTCAACCATAACTCAAACGACGACGCAAATGTACCAGGCAGTTAGGAGATTCAAGAGGTATAAGTAAATGTATTCGTAGGGTACGTCGCTCGCGGTCAACGCTTAGTCTTACCGCCCGTCAGGCCATCCGTATGCGAGATACGCCTGGTTGGCGACCGCCAAACGGATTAAGTTAGCGACTTTGGCTTTCGCCAGCTTAGCACTACATGTTCGTAGTGTCTCGCAAATTTCTCTAGGAAAGTTTTAAGTGATTAGCTTTGGTTGAGAAATGTGGCGCGGACTTTATGTAGATTAGATATCTGAAATCGAATTTCATTCGAATTTCGAGTTTGGTATCGAACGTTTTAAAAATGCAGCTATGTTATTTCCATAAAGATTGTTTTATTGTTTTTAGTCTGGTACGTAATTTTACCTTCCAGCACATTCCATTACTTCCTTTTCCTTTGATGTCGAAATAGTTTTCTCAGAATAGACTGTCTTTATATTTTCCGTTCAAGTAAACGTCGAGTGTCGAAAGATGAGAAAAGTGTAAATAAAGCTGCTGGTACATTTGTGCCAACTTCGGCCACAAGGTACGCGCATACCGAAGCGCAAATTATAATTATTTTCTTTTATTGTTTATGTGACCAGCTTGTCTCCTATGTTTATTTGCTAACATTTATTAGTATTCAGACGTCGCACGCAATACGCACATATCTTCATTACAGAAACAATGGAGGAGGTCGGCTCATGGCGCGTTATTTCCACAAAATGAATATATAACAGGCCATATTATTCGTACTAAAGAGTTTATTTAATACATAACTATATGGTATTATTAATGGGTTGTTTAATGCTGTTCGCTTTGTTGGACGAAGGCTTAGGGCGGTTCGCGCGTAATTGGGCGGGGCCTTTAAAGGTTTATGCGGCTTCCAAAATTTTGTATTGAATGGCCTGCCTGTACATAATGTTGTCCTATTCTTGGTAAACACCTGTAGATTAACCGGTAATGTTCTATAATACCAACAGCATTAAGGTGAACAACTATATTCGAATTGCTTCAGTGAGGGAGATTTAAAAGGTCTGTAAAATCATGTCGATCAACATGGAATAATATAATACTAAAACAAAATTAATACAAAGGAGAATCGGCAAAGATGTATGAAAACTGGTACCAGCACCAATAACAACCACACATATGTCATTAGATAGGTATTTTAATAAATAACAATAACTAGTATGGCGGCTCATATCAATTCGCTGTGTGGAAAAAGTTGTGGCGATGTTTAGTAGAACGTAAGTATATAACGGCGACGAAATAGAGCAGTCGAAGAGTAAATCGCTTTTGGTGGTCTTGGTTTGTTTATTTGCAAATGTACTAGTTCCGATGATAAGACAATAGTATAGTACTAGCAAAGGGGTCTGATTATGGACCTGGTAGTTACATAAAGGAACCCTTGAATAGCTACTAGTATATCTATTGAGTGTGGGCTCATCAGATGTGTCTCAACGAGTCCTGTTTATTTTACCTTGTGACGATGACCTGGTGACTGACCTGTACGCTGGGTAACGGAACTCTTGAGTAGCTTTTAGTAAACCCATCGAGTCTGGGCTCATTAGATATGTCTTAACGAGTCCTGTTCATTTTGCCTGATGACGATGACCTGGATGCTGGATGACCACACTCAATATGTTTTCTAGTAGCTATTCAAGGGTTCCGTTGTCCGACGTTTGGCTCCAAGACTGGAGCGGGCCGGGGCTGCCTTAAAAAGGGGCTCCTGCCCAATCTGGGGGGTCCAAACGCCTCCTGCCGGAGGCTCTACACAGGGGTCGTGCGGTCCATGGCCCTCTACGGGGCACCAGTGTGGGTGCCCTCATTGAGGCTGCACCCAGCGCGCCGGTTGAGTGCGGCTCAGAGGGTCACGGCCATTCGGCTAATCCGGGGCCACCGTACGGTCTCGTGCGAGGCGGCAAGCCTCCTTGCCGGAGTACCACCATGGGATCTGGAGGTAAAGGTCCTCGCGCACATGTGGGAGTGGCGCGAGGAGGCGAAACGCCGCCGGGGCGAAACTCCGCTGCCGCGACAAATCGCAGCACGGCGGATAGAGCTCCGATGTGATCTCATGGCGACATGGCGGGTACGATTGTCACAACCCAGCGCTGGGCACGCCACAATTGCGTCGGTAAGTCCCCTCTTTGAGGGGTGGATAGAGAGGCGTCACGGCGTCCTCGCCTTCCGCCTGACGCAGGTTTTCACCGGGCATGGGTGCTTTGGTGGGTTCCTGTTTAGGATAAAGCGGGAGGAAACGCCCGGGTGATCCATTGCGAGGATCGTCTGGAGGACACGGTGGAGGTGTGCCCTGCCCTGCCTGGGCGGAGCACTGCCATGTCCTCGTGGAGACGATCGGCGGCGGCGACCTCTCGCATCTTCGTGGCCCTGGTGCGAGCCATGGTACGGAGCGAGAGGGCATGGGAAGCCGTCACCTCCTTCTGCGAAGCAGTAATGCTCGCGAAGGAGGAGGCGGGGTGCGTGAGGGAGTGGCAGTCTCTGCGCCCTCACGTCCCTAGCCACCCCAGGAAGAGACGCACCGGGCGTCGGGAGTCAATAGCGGACTCCCGGCCACCGTAGGCACGAGCTTGCGGGCGGCGAGCAATGGGTAGCTCGCCGCCTGGTAAGGACCAGGCTCGGGTCGACGGCGCGTAGTGTTCCACGCGCGCCTCAAAGAGATGTCAGCAGCACTGAAGGGGTCTGCTAGGACCGATGCCTGCCAGGGTCGCGAAATTGTTCGAAAGAGATACCGTGACCCTGGCACATGGGCAACGGGACACGACAAGGAACACGGGTGGGTTTTAGTCAGTAAAAGTCTGACACGCCCTCCTGCTCCGCCCAGAGCGGGAGAAGTCATTTGATGATTTCCCACCCTAAAAAAAAGGGTTCTGTTGTATACCGTTCACGTCAGTTTTCAGGTCATCGTCATCAGATCAAATGAACAGAACTAGTTGAGACACATCTAATGAGCCCAAACTCGATGGATTTACTAGTAGCTATTTAAGAGTTCCGTTAACTGGCATTGAGATCCATCATTCGACCAGCTGGAGAGTACCATATTATTTTATTATCATCGGAATGCTTACATTTTGGAGAATTCAAACAAAGACCACTAGAATTTATTAACTATTGAATTCAAGTTTTCCTTTACCTAGCGTCCAGTACATCCTGCAAAATATCGCCATAACTTTTTTCACACAGCGATTTGAAACAAATCGCCATAGAAGTTATTGCTCTGTATGAAAATACCTATCTAATGACATATATGCGGTTGTTATTGGTCGCGGGGACCATTTTGTCCGATCCTCCTTTTATCTTAATTTACTTAACAAACACTGGCACATTTGTGTGGAAAAATAAACTGCGAATGCAGTTCACTGACCTCTATAAAATACGCTGGACTGGCTATCCCATACAAAATGACAACTATTTGCTGTGCCGATTCAAAGCGCCCCCAGTGAGAGTTCTAAGAACTAATAAGATTGCAAATGGCCGTTGTTTGTTGTATTTGAGCTAAGCGTCTCTGCGAAATAAAAAGTTTTCTAAAGTATTTACTGTGATTGTGATTTAGATTAAAGTGTTATAATAATGACAGTGATTATAACATAGCTTGTATTGTTCGTCCAACATGAAATCGTGCGTATATTGTAAAACACGATACGAAAAAGGCAGTGATGTCACTTTTCACAAGTAAGTGTATCTAAATCATAAATACTTATTAGAAAACCGCTTAAAGCAGTGTATTTTTACAATAATAAACGTTTACGTTTATTATTGTAAAAATACACTGCTTCTGTTCGAGTTTACGGGATTTTACGAACATTTTTACTTAACCAATAACTTTTGTTAGGGATGTCAAAATTCATATCGATACTTTCGTAATATTATATTAAGATGTAAAAAAAAAACATGCTTAACAATAATGTTTATCATCTTTGTTAAAATAATAATACGCACATTATTATGATCTGTAATAATAGCAAAACACTTTAAGGTTTATTATTATTAGAGTCAATAACAAATAATTTAACACCTATGATTCATAATTCTCATTAAGTGTTCTATATAATTATAGATATACTATATTATTTTAATTTTTTACCCATACCTACTATAATGTTTCTTTTAATTACAGGTTCCCCTCCGATTACACTCTCAAACTTTGGTTAAAAAATATGAAGGTTGTCAATTGGACTCCAACCATGTATCATTATCTTTGTTCTAAACACTTCACGGATGGATGTTTCATAAAACATCAGTCACGGACTACATTGAAAAAATGCAGTATCCCCACAATATTTCTTGGTGAGTGTACATTCATAGTACCTAAGTAAATACTTTGTCGGTATCCAAGAAATATTATTGATTATCTTAATAAAATAAAACTTTTGTTTTTCTCAGAAACTAATTTGTCCTTGGTACAAACTGAGATGCTTAAAGACGCTGACCAACCAACGAGATACCAATGCCAGAGTGATATTGAAATGAACTTGGATAAATTTAATTTACCTTTAGTACCTGTGCAAGTCGGGTTAACAAATTATGATTGCAAATATATTGAAGTTAATCCAAAAGAAATATTGCCATGTGAAGCCCATGCAGGTAGTTATGTAAAAAAAAATTATCTAAAATACTGAACATGGTTTACTGATGTACTAAGTTGGCGACTAACAGTGGTTAAATACTAATACTAAACAATGTTTAATTTTGTGCCCTTGTGTAATTTTTTTTTTTAATATACGCGTTCATATCGCATGTTCTTTGCGTATCGGAAAACGTAAAGGTGGACCGATGACCTGATGAGAGTCACTAGAATCCGATGTGGCGACGCTTGGGGGAGGCCTATGTCAAACAGTGGACGTCTTTCGGCTGAAATGATGATGATGACATACCTTTCCAAATTATTTTCAATGATATTTTCACTATCTAATCATCCTTCTTTGAATAATATAAGTAATGAAATATAATTTCTTGTTACAGTTCCAAGCACAAGTTACAACACAAGCAACTGTAGTTCACCAAAGATATAGCGGAAATCTGTTCTAGTGTAAAATTATCTTCTGACATATAAGATGAGCCAGGATCATCTAGAATTGTTTTTTTGTGCCATTCGTAGCCGTGGGGGTTGGTGCCCAAACCCAACAGCTGCACAATTTGTCAATGCATATAAACAGTTATTAATCCATCACGAAATAAAAACTTCTACCGGCAACGTTCAGGACAATAATGTATCCATATTAACTAATTCTAGTGCAAAGCGTGCTAAAATAAATAAATTTAATGTTGATGATTTTACGAATGCTGAAAATATGCGTTCTACGAAGAAATACCGCCTTGACGACGATGATCCATCCTCGTTACAAACCGAGTTAGGTGAATTTTTACATATATTTTGGGCAATACCCGACTCTAATATTAATGAGACTTCCAAACAATGCATTGGAAAACTTTTTATTTCGCAGAGACGCTTAGCTCAAATACAACAAACAACGGCCATTTGCAATCTTATTAGTGTCAAAAAAATATTCTTTATTAATAACTGGAGAGAAGGTTAGACATTTTTTGACTCGGCAAATAATATGGGCTCGACAGTAAGTTTTAATTTAATAAAATATGTGATTTCAGAATGCTTTTTTATTTCCCTGTCCCCCTCCCCTGCGGTAATTAAGTTGTTACAAGTTAATTACCGTAATTACAGACCTAATAAAAATTTATTGTGTCTCGTACCACATGGCGACATACGGTATCTGACTAGTAAAAGATAATCCCTTCCTTTAAAGAGTGCACGATAAGACAATTAGAGGTACTTAATTTACTATTTTACAGAATTTTATTATTTATTGATCCGATAGTTAACTTTTATCCGTTAAAGGGCGAATTTCACCAAACTTTTATACCTAGAATAAGTCATATCCAGAGAATACATTTTGAATTTTTGACAGTTCATTCGTACTGAAACTGTCAAACGTCGATTTAATTCCCAGGATAAAAGATATCTGACGTTGCTAAAATCTGCCCTAAGGAGAACAAGGAAGGGGTCAACTTATTATGAATTACAGTCCATAAACAGTACTATATACTGCTATTTCAAGTTATGTTTTATATGTAAAATATCTGTTTATTACGACTATCTATAGTTCATTGGTTTAGTTAGGTACTCAACTAGTGCAGACATGTCTTTTTATTTGTGTTTTAGTAACAAAATATATGCCTATATTACTTGTTTTAAATTAATTATCTATGATTTTAGTAAATCCTAACGTATTTTATGTTATAAAACGTATTCCACGTTTTAAAAACATTACGTTTAGAAGACAACACGAATGTTACATGTTAATAATTATCTAACCAATTTAATTTATAGAAAATAGTAACAAAAATAGCGTTGGTAATATTTCTATCATTGTAGTCGATATCAGAGAAGTTTTTATCGATAACAAACCATTTGTTGTACATCACTAGTATTAGTTCCATTCCCCCTCACTGCTGCCGTCAGCGCCAAAATGGCGATTTTCAAATAGGCACAATAAATTGATAGCGGTAGCCAGTCCAGCGTATTAGATAGAGGTCAGTGATGCAGTTACTGAAAAAAAAAAAACAATAAACTTTTTTATGGCATCTTAGATGTTTTCGAGAAGCCGCCAGCATTTTTTTTCTTTCAAAAGTTTCGTTTAGCGTTTATACTTGAGTGATAAATCTATTATTTACTATGATCAAAGTCTTTTAAATTGAAAACATTACGAACACTAAAGGGACGATCACGCAATAAAGTGAGATTATAATGAAATAGTTTAGTGTTGAGATTTAAACTTCAGCTATTTATGGGTCTATAATGGAACAGTTGGAGGCACGTCGTGTAAGTTTCGTCGTAAATATAGTCTCGGCGCGGTCCCCGCCATTTTGGATGATTCCCGTCACCTGTGCTCGGGCCGTCTGCTTAAAAAAGTAATATACTTACATAAATTCATGTTTTTTTCTTAAATATTATTAAAGAAACAACAGCAAGTATATTAAAAACCATAAGTAATTGTATTTAATATTATCCACAAACTTTATTAGGTGCTTACTAAAAAACATTCCATAACAATTTCACTTCACTTCATTCCACTTCACTTCTTAGTAAAACCTGAACATTAAGCTGAACGAAGATCTCCATTAACCTAACTTTTTTTTAAATGCACATCTTTGGTAGGCGGTGAATGGGCGGCAAAATCGATGAGAAAAATATTTTTTTTTTTTTTTCAATTTTATAAAGTTTTTTTTTTACACAAAGAATGGAAATAGCTCATGTAAGTATATAAAAATGTTCCTAAATTGTGTTTACCTTTCAAATATTGTTTTGTTTATTCTATAGATTTGGATTATTAATTGAATATAAGATCGGTTCAAATCTAGTGGGCAAACAAAAGTTCACTGAATCATTGAGTAATATAATTCGACAACAAACATGGTTATCTTAGAATGTCGAAATACAATCAAAATGGGGGCTTGTGGATAAGTAATAAAAGCCGCACGGATCGATAGATCAGGTTAAGCTACGCATGCCGCAGTTGGTTCGTGGATGGGTGACCGACCATCTTTACATACCAAGACCCCTCCGTGCCTCGGAAAGCAGGTTAAGCTGTTGGTCCTGACTGTCGTTACATTTGTTATTACATGACAGTTGTTATTACAGAGTCCCGAAACTTTGACCATCAGTCTTACCAAGGGGTATCGTATTACCCAGTACCTGGGTCGTGCAGGTCATATAAGCAGTCTTCGGCTGCATCCAGTTAGAATAGAAGCTGACTCTAACATAGTTTGGAAATGGCTGGGCAGATGATGGTGTCGAAATACAATCAAAAGACTAAAACATAACTACGAATTAATTGTAACTTACATATGTGTCGAAAAACAAACTTCCTTTGACTACGTTTTAATTAAAGTATGAAGTACTCAAAGGCTGTAATACCGAGGCTCAGTGCTCCAGTCTGTTGAATTATAGCTAGGAATATAGCCAGGCTGTAGTTTAGTTTGAATAACGGTTAGGCTGGATATGCGGCGCCTAGCGCGCGGTCCAGACCACGTCAGTGGCTTGAGCTCGGAGGCTTGAGTAGCTATTTTTATATTTGGCTTTACAAAGTGGAGCCTTATGTATACAATATCTTGCCATGTATAAACGAAAGACGTTTTTCATGTATGCATGTATGTGTGATTGCTTAGTGCTATACAATATATTTTAATGAGATTTTCAACATTCAGATAATTTATTCCGTAAGGTATATTATGCATAATACAGCTTATGCCAGCGGCTTCGCCCGAGTATTATACATATAAACCTTCTTGGATCACTCTGACTATCGATGAAAACCGCATTAAAATCCGTTCTGTTGTTTAAAAGATCTAACCGTACAGACGCCAGAAGCGACTTTGCTTTATCACACATCCATAGATCTCGATGTTTTAACATTTCGCCAAATAAGTATTTTGTTTTTGGAAAGTTTTTATTTTTCACATTTTAGTTATGGTACCTACCTCACACCAATAAATACCCGAGCAAATTAAATACAATGTATTTGATACCTCCCCTAAGGCATATCCTATCTACTAAAAAAAATAATTTCATCTACAATTGCCGGAAAACCGCAGAACAGAGGTACAAAAAAAAACAGACGAATTTAGAACCTCGTTCTTTTTTAATTCGATATAATACGAGGTTCATTTTTTAAACAATCAGACAAAACAGTTCCGTCAATTTAGTCAGCGACGAAAAAGGCGACAAACAACGCACAACCGATAAAGCAAAGTAATATAACATGTAGCAAAACCTCAATTACTAAAGATAAAAATATCAAGTTCGAAAGATGATGTGATGAATGAAACATATTTGACTGCGAAATTTATGTTAAGAAAAGGCTAATCACCCTCTCACTCTGGGTTGGGGTTATAAGTATTGGAAAATTGTTCCTGAACTGAGTTGCGAGCAACACCGTGAAACCTTCAAAGAACCTTTCAGAATTATTTTAATTAACCTATTCCTAAAACCATTACAAAGGAAAAACGCACCGCAAAACAAAAGTTTAGAACATAGGATTATGTGTTTTCATAGCGGCACGTACAACTTTTGTATAACTCGAGGTCTTTGAGCCCGCACCCGCATCCTCTCGCGGATTGTTTTCGACGAGTGCTTGTTTATCAAATTTAACATAACGTGAGCTCTGGTTTATCAAATGTTAACGTTACAAATTAATATGACGGAGTACACACATTTATTGCCTCTAAAATAATGTACGGAGTAGGTAAATAAGCACTGAAAACAGGCTTTCCGATGAAAAAGTAAAGAAGTTTATTAAAACTTTTTCAAATGGAATGAATTTCACTGAAAATGTCATTTCAATTTATTTATTGAAAGTGGATCAATTCAAATATTCTCAATGACCAATGCAATTTACTGTAAGAACTGTCAAGCTGTCACGTTATTCTAAAATGTCACTACAAATTCTTTGTCCACCTCTCCGTTTGCTGGTAGGAAAAAGCGTTTGTGGCGAGTACATGTTGTTTTGGTGCTCACACTGATTTTTGGCTCTTTCTCTGCTTTTTTTGGTGGTTTTTGGGTGTATTTTACGTGTTTGTGCTCGTCCTGTGTTTGTTTTTGTTTGTGTACGTGATCTTACATTTGGTAAGTTTTTATTCTAGTTTATATTCTACTGGCCTATGCTGACTGACAATGGCGGATGACGAGCGGCCTCCTGGCCGCCCGCCGGACCCCCCACACCCTGCTCAGCTACAATCCCAAGAATTGTTTTCACATGCGCCTATTCTGACGGCTCCACTGTCTCAATTTGAGTCAATGGAAGTCGATGTAGCTTCTCAAAAGAGGAAACTCAGTGTTAATAACAATCTCCACAACAACACTACGAATCTCACAGACGAAAATGCTACAGCGGCTAAACGCGACCGGGTCACGGCTCCGTCATTGATCTCACGCACCAAGTACTCGCATTTAGATAGTCATCCATTTTTAGTCTACGCATCTCTTTTCGAATCCGATCCAACCTCTGGCACTACCCTCCATCCTGTAAAATTCGGTCAATTATTACAGAAACTGAATGTCGTGAATATTGTAGATGGGGGTATAAAGAGAATAGGAAGAAACAGGGTATCAGTAGAGTTCAAGGGCCCGGAAGATGCCAATGCATTTATTGACAATGAGTCAATCAAACAAAAAGGCTTCACATTAATGATACCCACATTCAACATCACCAGGATGGGTGTTGTGAGGGGCGTCCCTACTGATTGGACTGACATAGAAGTCTTGGATGCCCTGAAGTCCCCACTTGGCAAGGTGTTGAAGGTGAGGAGATTGAACCGCAGAGTTACCAATGATGGGAAATCGGAATGGATTGCTACATCGAGCATAGTAATCACATTTGATGGGCAGAGCCTCCCGGATCGAGTTTTTTGCTGTTTCAATTCCCTACCAGTGGAGATCTATAATTTTCCCACTGTACAGTGTTTCGGGTGCTGCAAATACGGACACACCAGGACTCAATGCCGGTCTAAGCCACGGTGTTACCGCTGTGGTGGTGACCACTTTGGGGAAGGGTGTTCCATTGAAGAGCCTAAGTGCTTTTATTGTACGGGTGCCCACCCTGCGAACAGTCGTCAATGCCCGGAATACCTGCGTCAGCGAAACATCAAGTCCACCATGGCTAAGGATAATGTATCCTATTCTGAAGCAGCCAAACGTCACGCCCCCTCCTACCGATCCTTTGCAGACATAACGGCATTAGCCCCTCCTGCACTGACTGTCCACCAGACTCTTAACCATGATCCCCGTCCCCCCCGTCTCCCAATTCCTAATTATACCTCCCATTCCCAACCCCCTACTCCTTCCTCCAGCAAAAAATTTGTTACTACCCGTCCAAAGCCCCACACACCCACCCATCTTGGTTATGACCGTAGGGCCCATCAGGATATTATTAACAGTTATTCTTTTCCCCCCTCTCCTAATGGTTGTGCTCTGATGGACCACCCCCCCACTCATAATGAGAATGAAGAGACTATCAACACTATTATTACTTTGCTTTCCACCTTACTTTCAAATTACTCATTACCAGACCACGTAGCCGACAACATAGTCAATAAAATTAAAAACCGTAACATTCAATCTCATGCAGTGGAACACCAGAAGCGCACTACCCAAAAAACATGAAATATGCCACCTTATTAATCTGTATAAACCTGCAATTTTTGCAATCTCAGAATCGTGGTTAACTCCACGACTCCATTTTAATTTCCCTGGCTATAGCACTCTCCGGGATGACCGCTCTGACGGTTATGGCGGGGCTGCTATGCTAGTGAACAATCTTCTTTCTTCCTCCCCTCTATCCCTTCCTCCCCATGGAGATGAGATTAATGCTGTAGGTGTTAATATCCTTGGCATTAATTTTATATCTGTCTATATTCCCTCCCCCAATCCCTCCTGCTTTCAATACCTTCATAACATATGTTCCTCACTAAATCCTGTTATAATTTTGGGAGATTTTAATTGCCATCATTCCCTGTGGGGCTCTGACCATTCTGACGCCCCTGGTGTTGAGTTGGTTGATCTGTTGGAAGACTTGGGTTTATGTGTTGTCAACGATGGTTCCGTCACTCGCCTGCCTAGACCTGGACAGAGTAGAAGCTGTGTAGATCTTACCCTGTGTTCAGCTAGTTTGTCCGCCCAGTTGGAGTGGAAGCGATTAACCCTCACGTATGGTAGTGACCACTACCCAATATGCACTACTCTGTTCAATAGGTCCTTACCACATAGGGACAACCCTCCTCTTTTAAAATATAGGCTTACTGGCGCGGATTGGGAATTATACACTCAAACTCTTGAGGATATAATTTCCACTTTGCCCCAGGTTTCCCCAGCCAACTTGGAGGACTGTATATTGAATTTTTCCGGTGCAATTTCTTCTGCCGCGGATGACAGCATTCCGCTTAAAAATTCAGCCTCCGGAAAATTATCATCTCCCCCTTGGTGGGATCGGGAATGTACCAGCATGGTTAAATCCCGAAATGAAGCGGAACTAAACTATGCTCAAAATATGTCAACTGAAAACCTAATTGAGTACAACCGGATTGGTGCGAGATCCAAACGTCTACTAAAAAAAAAAAAATATGAAGGGTGGAAGAAATTCTGCTCATCACTTTCCCCTTCAACCCCTTCCTCTCTTGTTTGGCAAAATTTCAAACGATTTAAACGTGGCTGCTCCGTCCGAAACACCTCATCTATGCCTAGTGACATTGCAGAACCTTTCCTTATGAAACTTGCTCCCCCTTCCGCTCCTTTTTTGGGAGAATGCCCCTCACCTTCTGGGGGGGTGGAAATTTCCAATGACCCCTTAGACGCTCCGTTCTCGTTAAGCGAACTGGATACAGTCCTCAAATACGTTCACGATTCCGCCCCAGGCATAGATGGCCATCCATATTCGTTTTTTAAAAAATTGGGGTCCCGCAGTCGCCAATACCTTTTAACTATAATCAACGCATGTTTTACTCTCTCCCACATCCCTGACGCCTGGAAAACTCAACTAATAATTCCCATCCTAAAACCAGGGAAACCTCCTGATTGCCCTGAAAACTTTCGACCCATTGCTCTATCTCCTGTTATAGGTAAAATCCTGGAACACCTTCTAAAAAACAGGTTGGAGTGGTTAGTTGAAAGCCGAGGTCTTCTAGCAAAGACTCAATTTGGTTTCCGAAAGGGGGCTAGCACGATGGATAGCATTGGTACATTTATGACCGATGTCCGGATAGCCTTCAGCAAAAGTGAGTCAGTTCTAGCGGTCTTTCTTGACATCTCAGCAGCTTACGACAGTGTCCTTCTTTCCGTACTCAGAAGTAAATTACGCCAGCTGAGTATCCCGGTAAAGATACTTAACTGTATCTGTAACTTGTTGGCTGGACGGAGTATTAAACTCCATATTCCAGGAGAATCATATGACCCCAGAACTGTTTGGCGTGGGTTACCCCAGGGTTCAGTACTAAGTCCTCTTTTATACAGTATTTACACCTCTGATCTTCACCAATCCCTTAATAATGACTGCCAGATTTTACAATACGCAGATGACCTATGCTTATATATTCCTACCTCGTCTATGGAAATTGCTACGAAATCCATGCAAATATCCCTTAACTCCCTAAACCAGTGGTTAATCTCTCATGGTCTTACCTTGTCAGCTCCTAAAAGCTCCGTTGTAGTTTTCTCACGTAAACGTTTATCACCAAATGTCCACCTTGAAATTGAAGGATCCCCGATCAAAGTCGAGGATAATGTGAAATTCCTTGGGGTAATTTTGGACTGTAAATTATCTGGTGTCTTTCATCTCAATTATATAATCAATAAATGTGAGAAGAACCTTAATATGCTACGTGCTCTAGCGGGTGTTTGGTGGGGTGCTCATCCCTTTACTCTCAAACTCATATACAATGCTACAATAAGAAGTTTACTGGACTATGGGTCTTTCCTCCTGGAACCCTGTGGTAAGGTTGCATTGGCCAAGCTGGAAACCATTCAGTCGAAATCCCTCCGCATTGTACTAGGGTGTATGAGATCCACTCCTTCCAACGCACTGCAAGTTGAGAGTGGCGACCCCCCCCTTCTTCTCCGTAGACAATACCTGGCCGATAAATATATATACAAAGCATATCTTCTTAGTGATCACAGTGTTCTTTCTAAGCTTTCCACTCTAGATAATTTATGTAGACAAAGCGATTACTGGAAACATAAAGACCCCCCTTTGATCCTTAATTCATATAGGAATATCCGGAATGTGGAAGATAATGCTCCCATTCCTCAGTGTAATAAATTCCCACTCTACACATGTCCGTATGAAATTCTAAATTTTGTTCCAAAGATCACTTATATCGGAATCAATAAGGATACCACCAATGCTAACGATCATTTTCTTTCGACTGTTAATAACAACTGGCCTGATCACTACAAATTTTATACAGACGCTTCTAAATTGACCTCCGACGGTAAAACAGGCATTGCTGTATATAATTCCAACTCCCAGATATTCCTTCAGTTCCAGTGCCCTCCTGAGTCTTCGGTTTTTACCGGGGAGTGCATTGGTATTTTGGAGGCGTGTTTATTTATTTCCTCTCATTCAGGTATTTCAAAAGCAGTCATCTTTTCTGATTCTAGGAGTGCTCTGGAGGCAATAGTTAAAAATTCATTTAAAGATAACCTACGTAGCCCAATTATAGTTGAAATCAAAACTGTCTTACATACTTGTCATAAAAAAAACATCGAGATAATATTGGTATGGATTCCTAGTCACATGAATATTAAGGGCAATGAGCTGGTAGATATTGCTGCTAAGAATGCGATCAGCAGCAATCTGGCAGATAAAAAACATTATGCTGTTCAGGTCTATGACTTGATCCACAAGGCCAAAGTTGATCTTTTTAAATCCTGGCATGACCATTGGTCTCAATCCTCCAAGTCAAAAGCTAGCTTGTTTGCATCTATTCAACCAACCATTCCCCCCAAGCCTTGGTTTTATAAGTACAAAGAAACATCCAAAACCGTCACATCCGTTATATGCAGAATCCGTATTGGCCACTGCTGTACCCCAGTTTTTCTCCACAAAATTAGGGTTCGCGACAGTTCTTTGTGTGAGTGTGGTCTAGATGATGGTACGTTAGATCACATATTTTTAAATTGCCCTTTGAATAATGTTTCCTCTTTTGACAAAGTTATTACAAAATTGAACATCCAAAAACCCATTAATGTCCGTCACCTCCTCTCATTTTTCCCTAATCCCCAAATTATACGTGCTTTTATTAAATTTATTTCCAATAACAATATTAAACTCTAATATTCAGACATTTATAAGTTATTTAATATATTGTTTATACTCGACTTATATATATTTTAAGCTACTAACTAATACTAACTCCTATGTTTTGTGTTTGTTTCAGGGCTAAAAGGATTGCCACAAAAAGTTTAAGTTCATACTCTCTCTCTGTAAATATTAATTAATTAATTATAATACCCATGTATAGCCACTACGCGACACTGGCAGAAATTGCCGTAGTCTTCGGCAAATTGCCATAAAAAAAAAAAAAAAAAAAAAAAAAACCTCTCCGTTTACGGAGGCTGCTCTTTAAACGTGACATTTTTTTGAAGTAAGTGACATTTAAAAATTGGTTTAATGTAAAGTCGAGGGGAGGCCACCCTGGGAGGCCTGGGTGGCCCGGAGACCTTTTTATGCAAATCTTGAAGGATGTGCCGGGACTTTTAATGAAACAGCGCAATTACTTTGATGAATACTGCACTCGTGGCGTGACGACCCTTGTGAGAATGGGGGAACGGTAAATCTAAATTAAATGCCAGGTATCTATATTGATTTAAATTATAGAAACATCGAATCGTTTAAACAAAGACTGCTGCGAGCTATGTTACAATTCGTGTTGTGTTTAGTGTTTTTTGTAGTTGATTAAAAAAAGTCTAATTGTATTAATCAGGTGGAAAAAATACATATAATTTAGATGGATATGACGTGATTACTTTATTGAATTAAACAACATAATAACACAGATAATGTTATGGCTGCCGCAAAACAGTTATAAAATATACAAGTACTCACAACCCACGTTAAATCTAAAATGTTCATTAAAGGAAGCACTCAGGTACGCTTTTATTCGTACTAAATTAAAACATAAAAAAATACAAGCGGCGGGCGGTACTTTACGATGTTTATTTCCATCACAGAGCAGCTCAATCTCGCTCTTTGAATTCACAACTTACGGGTTACGGCAGCACGATCTGATTACTCGGCAGAATCAAATGGTCAAACACGAATAGAAACTTACTAAAACAGTCTTCAGTGAGCGCAATCTAATAAAAAAGTAAATGAGACTCCTTTACGCAGTCGGAATTTTAATCAATTTTGCGGCCAATAACTGGAGCGGGCGGGCTCAACGAGCCGCACTTCGCAAATTACCGCCTTAAAGCGTTTGCTTGGACTATATTCATCAGACTAAAGCTCCTAAATTAAAAAAACAAAGTTCGTTTTACAAATTTGCATAATAGGCTCGATTACATAGGAAAAAAATGTTCCACGGTTGTAACAGCGTTCCGCGTTTGTGTAATTGCGTCAGTCGCCAGTAACAACGACAGCAGCTGTTCCGATGTTCAATAAACAACAGCTTTTTATTGTGACATTGAGTATTTTCTCGCTCCCGACTATATTTCAGTGAGCAGAAACCCTTTCCTTTTTGTGCCGGCGGCGCGGGCGTCGTGAGGCATTGACAAAAAGAATCAGATGCTGACGTCAAAGACGAGGGCCGTTAGTACCGCAGGAGACGCCGGCGTCGACCTGAATAATGAGTTTCACAAGTATTTTGACGGAACTTTATTACGGTTCGTACTTAGCAGGCAATTAAGAGCCCTTTGGTATTTTTCTTCGTGGACGTTGTAATTAGTTCACACGATGATTCAAAAGGCTGCCGTAGCAGAAAAATGTTTTTAATTTTTCATAAACTTTATCTCAGACTTTGTGGAAACTCGCTAATATAAATACTGAGAAGAACTGAGAATAAGTTAAATGAAACTGAATATTGCAGTAACTGTAAATATTTACATATCCACCCAGTTTGCAATATGCTGACCTAACATAGCTACGACACAATTATTAAGACGAGGAAGTTAATTCAAACTGTAACAAGTGTGCCTGCTCTATCATGAAGTTAACAATGAAATATGTTTGTTTCAGATAATTCCGGGGAGCGTCCTCATTCCGGGCTGTCATCGGAGTGCTGAGACAAAGGGCGGCGCTCGGCAAAGTGGAATAGTTTCAATTTGTATTGAAAGTTTAGTGGTGAATAGGAAGTGTAACGAGCGTGTGGCAGGTGTCACGCGGGAGACAATGAGGAGGCGGGACGGGGAGGGGTAGCATGCCAGCGCCTGCCACGGCGGCCTGATGGCGCTAGTGCGCCGCATACTAGGCGACGCCCAGGTGAGGACCGCATGCACGATTAGCGCACGCCACACTTCGACAGGCCATTGTTAGAACGTTTAACGGGCAACTCTTGACAACATCCCGCTACATGACATGCGGGTAGCGTGCGCACAACAGTACGTTGCTACACACGCGACTGCCTATTTGTGTCGTAAATTGAATGGAAATGAGTAGGTACAATTATCGCATGTTGGCAAATAAGTTTATAGTTACAAATGGGGATATTTGTGATTATGCCACTATTTGTTGGTGCCGTAAACTTAAATTACTAATACATTACACTTAACTAGACGATGCCCTTTGAAGTTACAGGTAGAATGTTTACGGTATCATTAAAATTGAAGTATTATCACTAATGGTGACGTTGCTAAGATTCGGTTCCCCCCATCCGCACGCCACGACGAGCAGCCTTAAACGACTATAACATCAAACGGTAGCAGGTGAATTAACTAAGCGAGAGGGTCTGCGCAGATTAATAGCTACAGATATGGCGTCGTCGGATGCCCAAAATATATCGTTGTTGTTCTCAAAGCATGTTGATAAATAAACTGGATTACTGGGACTTTACAACCATTTATTACAAATTTGGAAGCCATTACAACTGCATAATGACATGGTAGTACATAGTTTGCGGTGGGCATGCAATAGTCGAATGATTGAAGCTCACATCAATTAATTAATTAAAACAATTAGCAACACAATTGATGCGCACGTATGTTGTTATGTAGTACCTACAGATACTTCAACTAGTGTTTGAGTGCTCTACACGTGTGACTTTCTAATAATGTGAACGTGGTGGCAAGTCCATAGATAGCCTAAGAGAAGCTTTTATTCGTTTTGATCTTAAACAAACACTTTTCATGATGAACATATTCCGTAATTTCAATCTAAAACAGACAGAAATAAAATCATTTATCATTTATAAAAGTACCACCCTCAAATTAACTACACTTGTGTCTAATATGTATATATAAAAATAGATTAAAACATATTTATTTTAATCATAATCAGGCAATACATTTTAGTGCTAATAAGCAGCTCATTTACTGTTTGTTTATATAAATGGCAATATTCAAAAGCTTCGTGGTCTTCTACGCAGGCGATAAAATGTACTCTGACCAAATTCATCCAGGCGAAACTCCGCAAGATGGTCGACGAGCAAGTATCAGTCAGCTCCCGGGTTGACGCGGACGCCGAGCCTGAGCCGGCGGACCCGCTGATCACACCAGCCAGCTCGGCACTCGAGCGGCCCGAGCTGGACCGGCCGGTGCCGCCCGAGCGACGCCTTCTCATCGGCACGCTGGACAAACGCAACGGGGGACTCAGCGTCGGCGAGGGCACGCTCAACAGAACCACTAGACTGTCTATAAGGAATGGAAAAGATAATCCGTTTTTAGGTAAGCATACTTTTCCTGTCCTGATCTTATTTAGGGTCAGTGCCCTGTCAACTGTTACACTATCATTCAATGGCCTTCTTTCATATAATACAGATTAACGGTAACAAATTGGCTATTTTTAATGGATATGACAGAAAGTCTCTTAGTCCATGTAAAAACTCACTGTACACACATTAACAATCCACTAATATATTATGTACTTACTCACCTATGTACCTACATCACAAACACCAACAAAACCACCATCTATACACTCATTGTATGCCTATTTTAAGTTCTAAAAATGTACCTGATTACTATAATATTAAAATTTTAATGGAACGAATGCACCAGGATCTCATAACACAGGGAATCTTAGTGTGACGTCTAGGAATTCAGTCCACTTGAATGTAAAGTTAGCTAATACATTTATTCTTATTCTTTGATTCCTAACACATTCTATACATTTTCTCTTGACCTCTCTACCTTTTTAATACTCTTAGCTTGCAACCTAAATGACCTCAATAGATCATTTAGGTGGCACAGGTCGGTTTAGTTCTCACCACCGCAAAAGACCAGTCGGTATTTTGACAGGTCAGGCAAGGGTGAGCATCGACAGGGTACGGTGCATAGATAAGGAAACCTACTTTCTCTTAAAGTAGAGTCTTTTTTGCTATAATAGTCAACAGCCATAATATTAAACGACGTAATATTCATTTGCCCTACTCTTATTTGCTATATTAGTCACGTGCTAGAAGCTTTGTTTCCCACGAAATCATTTACCATAACATCATTTGTCATAATCATTGTAAGCCCTAATTATCACGAGCCCTAATTATCACATGCCCTAATTATCACATGCCATAATTATCATATGCCATAACATCATTTGCCATCGACATTGGGTGTGTAACGGTTGTTATATTAGGAGAAACTGGATGCAATCGGGACTTTAAGGCACCGGTTATTTTTTTATAAATCACCCAGAAGTAGGAGCCCCGCCTAGCGGGGCTCCGTCGACCAAGCCCACCCTCGACCATGCATATAATATTTTAAGGCTTTGGTTAGGTGCCATTTCAGTTAGGTTAGAACTTCCCAAAACCATTCATTCATTAGTATATAGCAATGTCAAAAAATTATCTTACAAAACAACTGGAATTAAACGTCTGTACCACTTATTAAGCCCTCCTCGTTTGAGAGGAAATATCATGTGTAATGATTATTATGGCGTTTAAATATTAGTCTAATCATTATTATGGCAATTAAAAATATGAAAAACAATACGTATGGCACTCGTATCTTATGGTATCTAAGTTTCGGGCAATTAAAAGTATGTCATATGTCTTTTAGGGCAAATAAAACATTCGGGCAAATGAAATTCGGATAAATGAAATTCGGGAATATGATGATTATGGTATATAATCTTCGGGTAAACAATAGACAACCATTTAGTATACGAAAATGGAAACAGCAGTCTTGGTCCAAGTATTTGTGATACATTTGATCCATAACAAGTCTCTAGGAAACCACCCATCAATCAGCGATAAATAAAATAAAACACGGAAAATTTAGATAAAATATACAGAGTGACGCGAAATACCCCTTTTATTCCCAAAGTGTAACAGCCATTGTTTCACAGATAATTTATTATTATCAGGTAGTTAAACCCAACCGTACAGTTCCATATATTTTACCGTTGTGAATTTTGCGTCCGTGACCTCTTTAGCGACTACCTTCTTGTCGGAACGCCGGTGATTGAAACTCACGGGCTCCTTAGAAATATTACGATGATCTTATACTAACTTCACCCTAAGAAAGATCTACTTATCGCTTATTATAGTTGCAGTTCGATCCGATAACAGCATTATTAATTCCTCATATATTTTATATCTTCCCTAGACGATGACAATAAAGAAAATCAAGCGAACGGGAAGCTCGAGTCCCCGGTTAAATGGTCAACACAAAACGGTAGCGATAGTGGAACATATGCTGAAATTGGTAACGGAGGCAATAGCCATACCAGCGAGAGGAACATTCTGGATCCAGCAGACAGTTCCGAGGAGGAAGTACCACTA
Organism: Aporophyla lueneburgensis; assembly: GCA_932294355.1. Lineage (NCBI taxonomy): Eukaryota > Metazoa > Arthropoda > Insecta > Lepidoptera > Noctuidae > Aporophyla > Aporophyla lueneburgensis. The sequence goes on from OW028744.1 coordinate 12,773,184, forward strand.
CCAGATGCTACGTCACCAGGAAGGAGCAGCGATGGACCAGAACCTAGAGCTGATATCACCGCCACACTGGAAGGAGGTACGAAAAACATTTATTTTGATTTCAATACGATTGTTTATTTTTCTTTTGAAAGCTTTATTTTTTCAGCCAGAACACGTAGTTTATTGTTAAACATTTTCGAAGTGATATTTGTCATATTGTCACTCGATGTCCAAACGTTGTAAGCCCGGTTGGCTCAGTCCACCGAAATTCGTATCTACAAATAAAAGCGACAACGAATTTACGTCTATCTACATTCGTTTCAATTATTTATGAAATAAAACAAAGCGGGCTGAGGAAAGGTAAACTTGGCAGCTAGAGTTTGTCTTAAGAGTCTGTAATCCAAGAGATAATAGTTCGTAACTAGTCGAGACGGCATCTTTGTTTTGTTGATGAAGTAAGTTAGAGTTAGTTTGAAATTCTTCATAGGTGCTGCTACAAGCTGAGAATGTTATGAGCGTCGTTCAAGTCTGTCTTAAACTACACACGCTGAATACAATTATGGGCTCCTAACTTTATTATAAAGGACACAAAACACGTTGACGTAGTTCTTTAGGAAATTGATATAAATAAAGCAGTTGAATAAATAAATGATGCATACGACGAAGTTATAGTTCTCTACTGAATTTGAATTTAGTCGTAAAATTCCCTTAAAAATGAATTTGCAAACAAAATTTATTGGACGCCACTCTCCCGGTTTTAATAAACAGAAAACAACAACTCTGTACGTTCTCTTTGTACTGAACTCTGAAAGCTTTTCCATGAATTTTCGTTTGAGTCAATTTATTAAAAGCTACTAAACGCAAGTGCAACTAAATTAATATTTTCCTCATCGCGAGTGAGGAGGTGACACGAACTATGTGTAGGGGAAAACATCCATATATTGTGCGGGCCGTTCTCTGCAGAATATCCTCGTTGCTAATGAGCGCGCAGCCTTGGGGAATAAGCTCATTTGCCGACTAACTGCACACTGCACAGCCAGCCAACTCCGCCAGAAAGAAACTTTCCGACTGATGTTGCAATTTGTCATTTAATTCCTTTCTCAGTGCTTTAATTAGTAGTAAGCTGTTATTTAAGTTACCATTTGAGTATTTTTCTTTTACAATTATTACTCTTAAAATTATAACAGTTACTTTACGCCGTAACTTAGTATTGATATACAATTGGTTATACGGGCTGCCTTGCGCATTCATCCGTAACAATTGGTCCCGGAGACAATTGTGCAATGCCTCACCGTATTGACTTATCAGAACAAGCAGGATAATAGGATCATTGGGACAATGTGCGCCCAAGCATAATTTATCTGCAATCTGTCTGTATTTGTTCGCGATAGAGCCGGCGCTCAGCGACCAATTTGCTACTGCTCCATTTGTTACTAATCCTTCAGCTTATTATTTCTTTTTCCTCGAGTGCGGAGCTCGTACGTTTATTAATGTGAGGCAGTAGATCTCGGGCGCTTTCTCACTCTATTTGTTCCGTGGAATTAGAGGTTGTCTGGAGTAGAATAATTACACGGTGTCGGGAAGGCGTTATTTTCCCGAAGTCAATACGTCACTTTGAGAGCGATGGCACAATAAAGCAAGCGTCGCGCACACCTGCCGCCGTGCTGAGTCCGTGACGCGTGTTACATGCGAGCAATCGATTTGTCTGGACCGGCCAGAGTCGCGGCTTCCGTGACTCGGGAAACTTTCGCGTTATTACAACGTTTACGTCGCCATAACCAATTCCATTTATATGACTGCGGCAGCACCGCACTTTACAAAACTTTTCATATTATAGTACGACAGCTAATAATGAGGGTTACAACGTGAGCCCTTGAACGCTACACAAGGATTCAACTTTGTGGAAGTAGAGCTATAAACATAGCAATGATACCGAGTAAACGAGGTTCGAATTAGAACGCCGAGTTGACACGAAGCAACAGAAATAAATAAAAGAACAATGTCAAATTACCTTTGTTTTGATATGCGTACACCAAAACTCCTTCTGCGTAAGTACGTATGCAAGTAATAAAAAAGTTTCGTCGTAAATTAATAAGTCGGGGTAGAAACAATCGGGCGTTAATTAACTGGCTTCCGGCGGTAAATCCATGTAAAGCATTTTTTTCATAAAAGGCACGAATTCATTTTAAATGGAGATGTCACTTCGGTAATTAAGTTTGACATTGTGTGACGGTAAAAACAAACACTTCTGCGTTTACAATATACTGAAAGATTACGTCATCATTCTATTAATTTTTGCCTTATTGTAAAGAATAGAGACCACAGTAATTAATTTTAGAAATATTTTTTGTACGCAATTAATTTACATCTACCATTAAGAAAGAATAAGAAGTGTATCTTTCTTATTCTGCTTAGGCTCACGATGACACTTTTTGGAGTTTACTTCTTAAGAATCGATTTTCATATATAAGCCCTGGGCATGAAAATGCATGGGGAGTAAAATCAAACTTTGTCCGTTACTTTACGTAACGTTATGCGTTATATTATGTTTACTAATCTATATATAATTTTGTAATCATTTGTATTTTTTCTTTTCATGTTTCCTTATTAAAAGTTTTCTTGAATGATCCTGTCTAATGCAAATGTGGAGAAGTTCATTCAAATGGTATAATTTGTGGTACAGAGGCGGCCTCCCCCGGCGGCCGCTCGGACCGGTCGCGGCACGAGGAGGTCCCCGCTTCCCCTGGGATGCTCACCGCCGCACAAGTCGCCAGGAGGCTCCGGATGGAAAATGAAAGATTACAGGTAGAGGTATAATAAGCTTATACACAAACCAATTTTGGGTTACCGGATCACTATTTTGCTATTTGATTGGATTTGCCGTAATAACGGCTTTTGAGCTTATCGCTTTTAGGTTTCTGGGTTCATTAGTTCAATTATCAGGTTTTCGAATTGTGTGTAATGATGCTAACATAGGCTGATAAAACCGGATTTAGGAATCCGGTTTTATCAGCCTCGTTTTATCATCGGCCGACTTTAAACTGATCATCCAGCAGAATATCAGCGTCAGGTACATTTTCCTGATACATACTGAGCTGGACTCTCTTTTGGTGCCACTTTGAGACGCACATCGCACATTTGTATTCCATTGCACGTTATTTTCATTTAAATTTTAATTTGTGACACAAAGTGTCATCGTCACTATTGCATTTCTTCCTTTCTTCTTTTTTTCTCTTTGTATATTTGCACTTTGTCCCTACTTAGGTAATTAGTGATCAAGTTAAATTATTATTTAATCGTGCTTTGTATGTTGTGTTGTCTTTTGTGTGCACCAAATAAACGATTTATCTATCATAATTTTGCTTACGCCATACCCATATTGACTTTCCTCTATAAAGATTCCTCTCTAAGCTAGATGCGCGAATGTCTAAAATTCCAAATTATGAAACTGGCGGGAAAGGTAGGCAGTTCCATAAAGGTATACTTCTCCAATAAACTGTCATTAGTGATTCTACCAGCGTTCAAGGATCAATTTTTTACTTAACCTTTTTCCACTCGGTCGGACTTAGTCCGATGATAAATAAGATACCGGGGGTTTATTACTCTCTCGATAGACCTTTGGGAAGTCGATTACGTTAATACATAACTATTTCATGATATTCGACTGTCCATATAGACTACGTGAGAAGAGAACATATTTTTGTTACCTTTATTGGTTTCTGATGCTCGATTTTGGTCGTTATCTCGTGAGATAAGATATTAGATTCTAACGAGCCACTTTGTTTTAGTTCCATAGGTTTTTGTATTCAAAGGATTATTGATATCTTCTAATTTTATTTTTGGTATTTTTATCTAATCTCTAAACAGCTTTAGCGGGGTCTATGTGTACAATCTCACACACACTCATTTTACCTCGAATAACATTGAAGAAAGTTAACTTAAAGTTTACCTACCTGACCCACATAAAAAAATACCATGAAAACTTTATAGCAATTAATCAGCATTTTGTCGTACTTACTTCCTTATAAACTCCTTTAACTTAAGCCACATAAGAAAATTTAGAAAACAATCAAATAGCTAAATTAAGGATCTATATTTATTTACATCTCCATCATTCTCCCCTTATCTATAATTGTTTAGGGATGGCGTAGCAAGTGACCTCCTATCGTGCATCAGCTATCAACCCAGTTTTCTCCCCCTTTTAAACCATATTATCTTTCAATGTAGTCATCGTTTCTTTGATTTTTTTTCTATCCATATATTCACTCTTTGGAAGCTTCAGTTTACTATTCTTCTCCAGGCTGAGTTAACTCGAGTGCGCCGCCTTCTGGTGGCTGCCGCAGAAAGAGGTGAAGCCGGCAGCGCATTACTGGAACGATCCAAGTCGGACACACAAGATGGACCACAACTAGACCCTCAACAGCTGGAGAAGGAACTGCTGCTGGCTAGAGAAGCTGTTAACTGTAAGTGATACTTGAGTTTACCTGCAGGTCTTCATCGCAAAGTAGTTTTTCTACTCTACAAAATCAGGCTCATTTTGGCATCGTAGAATGAGTTTGTATTTTCACAAAGTTCGTACCGTCGATAAGAGTTAAGAAAACAACATGTTTTCGCTATATGGGAAAAGCATCTGCGAGCACAAAAGACGAGATTCGCAAGGTAACAGATTATCATGAAATCGAGTCTTGATTTAAAAAACTGATCTGCCATGAGTACCGCTATCGACAACCGGAAGTTGGAAGAAAATAAAGAGATAGAAGTAAACTTCTCAAAAAATAAAGAATATGATAGATTTAGTGTAAAAGACAAAGAGAGAGTTAGAACTTTCTTCTGTCTCATGTCACGAAATGAGCTTAAACGTGACACGACCTCGAAATTTCACTTTGAATTTTCGTCCAATTATCGAATCACTACCTAATAATCAATTCAGATATAACGGAAAAATCCTTGTGCAGGCTCTAGCCTTCCCTGACTGCAAGGGTGGCACCGAGAGCAGCCAAATCGCGAGCATGCACGAGTTGACTGTCGATATGCATGTAATTTCTACTTGATGCTATAGAAATAGGGTCCTGTTTTCATTGGAGCCAGTAAATTGTTCGGGCATTTTTCCGTCCCCAAGAAGTTTGACGTCAACAAATCAAAAACTGTAGGAAACTTTAACTTCCGCACGAAATCCTGCTATCATCACAAATGTCGCAATTCCATTCTGGTACTTCACAAACAAACTATTAAGATTATACACAAACAGTGTCCTACGTTCACCCATTTTCCCACAGAACACATTTCTAAGCATATATCAAACTAGATCTTACCCAAAAACATAATGGTCGGGTTTATGTCGGGTATTACTTTGCTAAAGAAATTAATGGCGACATTACACTACCCATTATATTTTTATAGCATTAGTTTGGTAAAGACATTAATACGAGTATTAAACTTAGCTATTACAATCAAAAGTGAAGTTTGATATCGAATAAAGTATTGTAGATTAGTTATTACCCATATTAAAAAGTCATTACGAATATTAAAAGTGTAAAGTAATAGGAAGTTATAACAGTGATAAATCTATTCTTCACGCCTTGGTTTCCCGAAGGGTTGTCAGAAGTATACTTATAGTATACCCACATTTCACCAGTTATGTTTAAGTCCCATGTGTGTGTGTGTGTGTCTATTGAATTTTACGGGTTCAATTTTTAAATCTCTCCGTGGAAAATGTCGCGTCATGGAGGCTTACAGAGCATTCACGTTATACCGATAAGTCTGCATATCATACGTGAATAAAAATTTCATAAAATTTGCTAAAGTTTTAGTAGCTTTACGAGCAAATTATTACTAGAATACTTAGGTAGTCTTTTACAAGATTTACCCAAGCGTAGAACAAACTCTAGAATTTTATTCAGAATACCTTTGAATGTTACATTCTAATAAATAGAGAACTTACACCTACAGTGGCTTTATCTCAATAATCCGATTCGATCCCACAAAAGTGGGCAATTTGTTGAGTGCCGCCCGATGCCAGGGAAGCGTGAGTAAGCCGACATTTTGATAAACTATGCTCATAATATCTCACAAGGTACACTGCCTTACAGACCCAAATCAGTAAACGGGTCACGTCCTTCTAAGGGTGTGCTCCTGTTACTTGGACTGACATTTTCACTAATGTCATTATGCTGACGAAAGTTGTCAGAAATACGGCGGTGGTATATGTTTTGGCATACGGTACCATGTGTTGGATTCGTTATTCATTATGTTTATGTGGCAAACACAGTGTGAATAACATGAATATGTTGTCTCTCGAGTGTCAAATAAGGATAAATAACTCTATCACTAAGACAAGCTACTGACCAATCATTCGTATTGTAGCATTCTATGTAGGCCCAACAGGTTAAATGATAATTGATTTTATTTCTGTATCATATGTTTAAAATTACATGAGATCGGCGTTTCCTATCTAAATACTCTGAGGACACACGCTGAAAAAACATGAGAGGCCACAGCGTCTTTTAAAGTCCAGACATAATCTTGGTCAGATCATTTGATGAACATGTGAATCAATGTTTGAAATGGTTTTTTGAGGAAATAACACACGTAAAGTCAGGGCACGCATTTGTCAATTATCATGTAGCTCAACTCGGAAGTTAAGGCACTTAACCATTAGACGAACAATACCACAGAAAAATCATTTGGGTAGGCCGCTTAAACTACTCAAACTGTCATGATCAAATGTGAAACAATGACCCACCCACTTAATCCTTGCTCGCATTCGCAATTATTAAAGTAACATAATACTTCATAAAGTTATCCCATACGCTCCGATGTTTAGGTTAAAATATGGCATTTCAGTTGCCTTTGATGTTGTCTCATAAATCAAGTTTAACATGGCGGTGTAATATAAATTCAGCAATTATATGCCATGAATAGAACTTAAGATAACAAGTCTTTATTAGCATCGTGTGCTAAAAGATTTTGAAAGTCAAACTCTAAATTTTAAAACTATTTGACTGAAAATAGCTTTTTAAAAGCCATTCCAAAAGTTTTTAACGATCTAGACAGCAACTTCTCCAATTTATCTAAGTTAGACCACAGTTTTGAATTTTATTGGTTTTATTACATTCTGCATATTGAATTTCCATTGACCTCATTTTACGTACGCCATTATCGAGTAAGTAGGTCACTATACAATCATCTTTAGCCCTACGTTGGTCGCAATAGCAGTAAACCCGATGAAGTAATAGTTATTTGTTATACAAGAGTGCAAAGTTGCTTTTTAACCGCGTGCTCAATTTTGATGACCGAGCAAGCGAAGGATTCTAAAATTGAATCACGAGCGCAGCGAGTGATTCAAAAATTAGAATCCTGAGTATTAGCGAGGGAATCAAAAGACCACGAGGTGAAAAATCTTTGCACTCGAGTGCAACACGTAACTTTTCATCCCACCTCAGCGAGGAAATGACTAAATGCAAAAAAACCGGCCAAGTGCGAGTCGGACTCGCGCACAAAGGGTTCCGTACAAACCTGTAGGTATTCTCGATTTATGCAGAAGGTTCATGTTTATGAAAATAAATGTTTTTTTTTAATTTTTATATTTCAGTTGATTAAATGAAAGGTAAATTGCGGTTTACGATTTATGACGTTTTAAAAAAAAACGACTTACTCGATTTCGTTCAAACCAATTTTCGGTGGTAGTTTACATGGTAATGTACATCATACATTTTTTTTTAGTTTTATCATTCTCTTATTTTAGAAGTTACGGGGGGGACGACACACATTTTACCACTTTGGAAGTGTCTCTCGCGCAAACTATTCAGTTTAGAAAAAAATGATATTAGAAACCTCAATACCATTTTTGAAGACCTATTCATAGATACCCCACACGTATGGGTTAGATGAAAAAAACCATTTTTGAGTTTCAGTTCTATGTATGGGGAACCCCACGATTTATTGTTTTTTTTCTATTTTTGTATGAAAATCTTAATGCGGTTCACAGAATACATCTACTTACCAAGTTTCAACAGCATAGCTCTTGTAGTTTTGGAGAAAAGTGGCTGTGACATACGGACGGACAGACAGACAGACAGACAGACAGACATGACGAATCTATAAGGGTTCCGTTTTTTGCCATTTGGCAACGGAACCCTAAAAAAGCATTTACAATCACAAGATACTTTTATTTCAGTTTAGGTATTAATATTTATTAGGTACTACATTATGATAGGTAAGTATTACAGAATTATCTTTAAATTATTTCAATAATACTTAGGTATAATTAAGAAAAATTGAAAGTAAAGTTGCTACAGCTGCCTAAGTAGAGTGTAATATTTTTGTTAGTGACGTGAAAAGAAAATGGGGCGCGCAAAGTAAATTTAAAAAAAAGTACACCAATAAGGTTCCGAGTCTGAGTTTTTAACAAATTAGAAAAAGGTTGTATGATAAATTCGGCACCATGGAGGTAGAAGTAAATAGGTTTAATGATGTTTTGAATTTACAAACTTAGTGCACACGATGTTCTAAATTCAATTTACTTTATCCTCTAGAGAATAAAAACGGCTTTTCCACTCAGATATTGAAGATTAAAAATACTCTTTCCGAGATGGTGGGATGAAATAGTTATTTGGTATACAAGAGTGCAAAGTTGCTTTTTTACCGCGTGCTCAATTTTGATGACCGAGCAAGCGAAGGATTCTAAAATTGAATCACGAGCGCAGCGAGTGATTCAAAAATTAGAATCCTGAGCATTAGCGAGGGAATCAAAAGAGCACGAGGTGAAAAATCTTTGCACTCGAGTGCAACACGTAACTTTTCATCCCACCTCAGCGAGGAAATGACTAAATGCAAAAAAAGTATTTACAATCACAAGATACTTTTATTTCAGTTTAGGTATTAATATTTATTAGGTACTACATTATGATAGGTAAGTATTACAGAATTATCTTTAAATTATTTCAAATAATACTTAGGTATAATTAAGAAAAATTGAAAGTAAAGTTGCTACAGCTGCCTTAGTAGAGTGTAATATTTTTGTTAGTGACGTGGAAAGAAAATGGGGCGCGCAAAGTAAATTAAAAAAAGTACACCAATAAGGTTCCGAGTCTGAGTTTTTAACAAATTACAAAAAGGTTGTATGATAAATTCGGCACCATGGAGGTAGAAGTAAATAGGTTTAATGATGTTTTGAATTTACAAACTTAGTGCACACGATGTTCTAAATTCAATTTACTTTATCCCCTAGCGGATAAAAACGGCTTTTGCACTCAGATATCGAAGGGCAAAAATACTCTTTCCGAGATGGGGGGATGATAAAAAATGTTATTAAAAGTTTGCGGTTTCACAAAAAATTTCAAATATTACAAATTAGATGAAAGTGACTTCATAGGAACAATTTCCGTGAGCTAGATAAAATTATGAATGGTTTAATCATAATTTGAAATGTTATGCCAAGTTAGACAGTATCGTTTACGTCGGCTATAGTTGAGTCTGTCTCGTCTTCATTCGTGGTCGATCGATGGAAGGCAAGCAAAATAATGAAGTCACGTTCAGCGGTTGTATCAAGTAAATAAGCAGAACACTTCGATGTGCTGTTGGTCTAGTCGCAAACTTGTTTAATTATCGTACAGGTACTGGAGTCGACTTTTATTTGGACGAAGTAATTTGCTCTGATGGCAGTTTTTGTGTTATTTTTAGTAAAGTATTTGAGTGATGATTGATGTTTAAGTGGACAGTAAGTTTTCGAAATACGAAAAGTTTGAACATTTCTTTAAACCACATTTATCAAAGTACTACTTCTACACGTACCTTTCCTGTCTAAATTATTTCATTCACAGCCATAAGCTTCAATAATATCAGTGAAATTCAATGCTGCCAGCCTTTGGGCACTTTTCGTTGAAAACGATGCAGACGAATTTTATGATGCTCTATGATTTTTTTTTTCATATATAAGATGTATCTATTCATACACGAAATATTTTAAGGGGTATACCTGTAGGTGGTAAAGAAGCTATACAAACAAAAAGAAAATTATTATCTAAGCGTTTTTGAATTTTCATAATTATTATAACTTTAAAACTACTTGAGACGTTTTGCATAAAACCTTTACTCCAAATTCTATGAATGGCCCGCCTGACGCTGCGAGGGTGACGACCGGACGGCACGAGCATGGCCCCGGTGTCTCGGGCCGTAAAAATAAGATGGAGCCAGTATTTCTTATGTGCGTCAAATCCATACTTCCATACTATCCATACTTCCATACTAATATTATAAACGTAAAAGTAACTCTGTCTGTCTGTCTGTCTGTCTCGCTTTCCTGCTAAAACTACTGAATCGATTTAAATGGAATTTGGTACACAGATAGTTTAGAGCCTGAGAAAGGACATAGGCTATCCCGTTTAACACGGTAGTATGTTCCCGCGGGATATTTTCCGACCTCCACGCGGGCGAAGCCGCTGGCAAAAGCTAGTAATTTATAAATATTAAATTTAAAAAAAACCTTAGAAAAAATTTTTTTTCGTTGCTATAGCTTCTTTACCACCTACAAGTGTACCTCTTAAAATATTTCGTGTATGAATAGATACACCTTATATACTTGTACAGTTTTTTTTTTGTATGATTTTATTTAATCTTATATCTTTAAACGAGCAATTCTTGTATATATGTATATATATAATCTGAATCTCGGAAATGGCTCCAACGATTTTCATGAAATTTAGTATACAGGGGGTTTTGGGGGCGATAAATCGATCTAGCTAGGATTCATTTTTATAAAATGTCGTTTTATTCGTGTTTTCAATGACCAACTTTATCAATAATCAACTTGAACATAAACTTATTATATTATATTATTTTAAACACAATTTACCAAAAAATACCGAGCAAAGTTCGGTCATCCAGATATTGTAAATAAGTATGTTAAATGCCATTTCTATAAATTCAGGATATATATATTTACTGAAAGATACTCAGTACATAAGAAGTGGCCATATATAAGCAAACAAACACATAACGAGAACAAACGGCCGCAAATTTGAGTCGGCCCTACATACAAAGGTATACCTAATATGTTTACCTTATGTAACTGTTCACGTGATCGATAAAACCACTATCAAAGGACTATTGCCTTTCTACGCACAAACCACACTAATCCATAAACTAAGCAAGCTTAGTAACATACTGAACTATTATTACGTCATTCGTCAATCGAACGTCAAAGTATTTGACCCTGCGGCTAATTCCCGGAAGTGCAAAAATTCATGAACTTTATGATTGCCAATAAAATCTGAGCCCGGAACCGAAATCCAATTTCGAAACATCTAAAGTGATGGCAATCGTCAAAACGATCGACAGTCTCTAAAATCGTTTGCAAAACAGTAAAATGTAGATGAATCTCGGATGCGTTTTATCTTCCTATCAAACGTTGGAAACGTACAAATGTCCGAGTTGAGGGGATCTGCATAAAGAGCAGAGCGACAAAGGACACAGTTCCCAAAGCGAGCAGCTTCGCTCAAAGAGTTTGATTTGCTCGGGATTGAGGCATGGCTCTCGCCAGTGTATCTCCACATACAAGCTTGTCTGTTGCTTACCTAGTACATTCGATTCATACCACGTATTGCAAAACCTATGTTTTATTCTATATGATAACTTTGCTCACAGCAAATATTTTCATGAAATCCTAGTTCTTTTCATTCTTCTTCTTAGCGTGTCGATAGCAACCTAAATATAGTCAGCCTAAATTTTAGCGATCTTGGCACTTTTGAGCAGCGTCCATCAACTCCTGTAACGTGCAAATAACGTGACACACTGGACAATATATTAAATGTCCCATTGTTTGTGGAACAGAACCGTTGTTTTTTCCATTTTCTAAAAGTTTAAATAACTTCATGATTGGCTTTATAGTATTAAAACTAGATCAGACAGATTAAAACTATTGAAGATAGAGAGAGCATTCAGTGGGATACCTCTCACAAAATTATTTAACTTCACAAAATAATCTGATTATGTCCAAGTAAGCCGATGGAAATGAAGCAGAGAGAGAGACACAAAAAAATACTCCTTATAAACTATAAACATTTTGTTACAGCTTTGAAGGCAGACAAGAAGCGCTTGAAAGCAGAGAAATTTGATTTACTTAACCAAATGAAACAGCTCTACGCCACGCTCGAAGACAAAGAGAAAGAGCTACGAGACTTCATAAGAAACTATGAACAGGTTAAATTTAATAATTTTGTATTACGAGAACGAATATTAGCATAACCAGTAATCCAATAATGTTGTACGATGGTACGAGGGAAATGCTTTGTCACATAAAAGGGTTCATTACATCCAAGGTACGGTTACAAAATTAAAAAATAGATGGGTAGGCCTTTTGTACCAAATATTCCAGCAACATTAACGTAGTCATTACTGTATGAAGCCAACATTGTGGTCACTCAATTTATTATGCCATATCTTTTGATCTAGCAACGTTTGCAAGGCTCATTATGCTCGGATTGGATCTAGGTCACACAGAACTTGCCCAGTTGTTTTCCAGCTTATAGAATTTTACACATACAGTAACTTCTCAGCGAATGCTCTCATATCATAAGTTATTCTCCTACATTGTTCTTAGCTACTGAGAGTCTGGTACCCTTTTTCTTTTTATTAAGTTCTAACTTTTAATCATTATTTATGAAGTCTTGAGTTTAATAAAAACTTCAGAATGCATCAAGTCTAGCTACGTTAGTAATATTCTTTTCCAACATTTCTCCTTGACTGAAAATGACTAATTTTTTTTTTTTTTTGGGACCTCTCGTAGTTAACCTGAAAAACTACTTAAACGGATGGTAGTAAAAACTTACCTTTTTAGAACTCGCCGGGGAAATGACTAAAAATGTATTGTGATTTATTTATATCTAATGTTTTTACCCCTTCTTTTCCCCATCCAATTTAAAATATTTTTTTCGAAAAGTTGATGTTGCATCTTTTTTTACTGTTTTTGTTATAGTATAGTACCACATTTGTACAGATGCGTTCTCGAGGTGGCGCGTCGTCCGCTTTAGGAGCAGAGCGAGCTGAGCGGGAGCGCGAGCGAGCGGCGCTGCTCCGCCACGCTCGCGACGAAGCGGAGCGGTCACTGCAGCTTGCCGCCGCGCTCAGTGCCAGAGATACACAGCTCAGACATGCCAGGGAACAACTGTTTGAGGTAGGCTTACTAAACTAATGAAATGGTGCCTTTGAAACTGTTATTCCTACCTACACATGCTGCATGAAACCAACGTGTTTTCGTCGATTTTACATTGTGATATTTTAATTAAACTATGTTAATGAAATGATAATAAATACAATGCAAAAATTCAATAACATTCTCTTTTATCTACTGCGAAATCACCGAAACAATTCCCGAGATAATTCATTCAAAAGCCGTCCATTGTACCGCGAAACTACGTCGATATTATACAAAATTGTTTTTGATGAACAACTTCAGTGATGAAGTGCTTCAACCAATAATAAATAAACTTTTATCGACAGCGCAGTACTATGATGAATAGGTGGCGTGATGTGCGCTCGAACCAAGACCATCCATCACTCGCTTGTGTTAATTACCATTTCAAATTGCTCCGTCTGATCTAAATTGCAGGGAAAATTAAACGCAACTGTTTCCTCGCGTTACTCCTTGTTATTACACAATTTTCCGTTACGCATAATCCGGATATTAACCTGCGGCCGCGGAACATTCGATACCATTACGTTGATGCGGGCTCGCAACGGGACATCCCATTCGAGCGGACAAATCCTGTCCAAATTAAAGCCCCAATCGAAATTAATTGAAGCATTAAAAGGGTGTTTCGATGGAGGTATAACTATAATCGTGTTTGGGAAGTGATGTTGGATCGTATCGTGTTGTTACCCACGAGTGTTGTGAAAGATGATTGGGGGATTACATGAGGATGGGCAGTGGCATCCACCTGTGTGTTAACAATATACTTTAGCTTTCCTTAGCATTGTTATCATCCTCATAATTTCAACCTTAAGACATCCACTGCTGGGCATAGGCTGCTACCCCCAATTTGGATCGCCACGCTTGGCATGCGGGTTGGAGATCGCAGTATGGTGGTAGATTGCATAGACAACGCTGATGCCCATTCTCTAATAAGTCCCTTAATCGCCTTCTACGACACCCACGGGAAGAAATGGGGTGCCATTCTTTACGTGCAGCACAACGCTTAGTCCCATATGGTATGGGACTAAGCGTTGTAGTTACGCAATATTGGAAGAAGCCATAAACAGCCTCAACGTTCAGCAGTGAATATTTACGGGGTCATAAAATTATGTTGATACGTACTACCATGTTGATAATCGAGCGAAAATGTTATGCCTTTGTTTTCACCGGGCGCAATATTGTATAAGCTCGTATAACAACCTAAACTATTCAATCTATTTGTGTTCGCTGCTAAATAATGCATAAGGGTGCAACCAGACTGCGTCCGATCGACGTCGATCAATGATACCGTGATAGTCCCTTTTGCCCTTTACACTCATTGAGATAACGTATATTTTCTATCAAACTCTTAGGCTCGGAGACAGCTGCAAGCAGCGGGATGTCTGTCAGAAGGCGAGAGTGTGGCCTCTCTCGGCATGGGTCCTCCGATGATGCTGGGGGGACCGTCCGGCTTGATCGGTGACAGGGGAAGCTGCAGTGCCGACTCTGGTGTTAGAGGTAGAAGAGGTTTTATCGTGCCTATTACATTAATAGTAAACAAATACGTGATATAGGTTCACTTATTTTATTGGCCTGTTTCACCACATCTGCATCAGTTCTCTTTCAGGCATTAAATTTTTCCCAATCCAGACGCTTTGAAACAGGCCCCTAATCTTTCAAGTATTCTACACAATTCTCTAGCATTCATTCAAGCCAAAATAGGTAACCTTCTCCCAATGGCTCCGATGACAGGTAGTAGCGACGGTGGCGCCACGTCGGTGTGCGGCGGCAACTTATCGGACTCGACGGCGGAGGGCGCTCCGCCCGCGCTCGACGCTTACGACACAGACGCCGCTTCCCTTGTCTCATCCGCACATCATATCTATCAATGTAAGTACATTTATTACGATATATTTCTCCATTTTCGACTCCTGCTGTGCCAATCTGTCCCATACACAACAGGAGCCAACATTATTCAGGATAATGATATCACTTATTTAAATCCGATACTTACAAAACGTACATTTAATTTTCTCTTTATGTTTCGACTATTTGAGGCTTCGGTCGATAATTTGCTTTATACTTACAAATTAAACACAAAATCACGTTCATTAAAATCCGAATGTCGAATTTTCGTCGTAAATTTTTGATGAATTTAACTTAAACGAATCTCTTTTAACGTTGTTACATTACATCCGCGGCATTGTTGTTATGAAGTGAAATATGATTTCCATGATTCAGCTGGAAAATAAAGCGGATTACAACTCGCTCGTGTAGAAAACAAGTATAATAATATCTGTCGCTGTGTGGGAACCGTCAAAATTTAAATTCTGAACAATATTATACGGTGAAATCACTCATTTAGATGGAGGGTTCTTGCAGTAAATACATCTTTTTTTTTTGAAAGCCATCTCGTAAGTTCTCCTATGAGGTTGTCGGCTGCTTAACCGGACTTGCCGGCTTCCTTAATAAATTACCCAGCCAGGGCTTAAAAACTTTAAACTAGAGCGCCTACTCGCTAAAGGCACCCTCTGTGGGGTACGGACCTCGGCTTAGGGCATCAGCAAAGGACGGGCTGGATCGGAATAAGCAGTTAAAAAATCTAATCTTTGTAAATATTACGAAGTTTTCCATCTCGTTCTTATCAAAGGGCATTTTAACGTGAAAAATTGAAACATTAAAAATGTCCGCGGGTGAAACGAGTTTTTTCATTAGAGAATAAAGTTTCATAACGATGAAATCAAATTGTTTAGTTCGGTCGAGCGACAACGAGCTTTTACAAATGATGATCGAGAACATACTTTTTATTTCACAAGTTCACTACGGTTTCTATTGTTATTTAGATATTGTACTCAGACGGTGGACAAACAGTTCAATACCCACCACTTTATTAACATTCAAGTCATTCAACAGTCTGTATTTATATTTTTCATTCCAGTAATTCTCAATATAGTTTGGTTTTTATTGTAAGCTTTTCAAATTCATGAAAAATGAACAATTTCTACCACATTTTATTTATTGTGTGCAGCATAAAATTAAGCCAGTCCAACAAAAAATGCCAGTGAATTGAAACATTGTTAAATGCAAATGATGGAACTCCACAATATGCTAAATAACAATTTGCAACGCATTCTGCATTCTAAATTGTACACAGTTTAACTACTAAAATTGCTGGAGGCAGCAGTCAATATTGTACTGTATTACGAAACATGCTCAGCGTACATCAAACAATAAAACTCCTGACAACTACGTTAGTATTGCAAAACGACTGTTCGGAAATTCAGAACTTCATTCCATTTGAATTTACCATGTTTTTGTTTCATTCTTTTCATAAAACCGGAACAAATTCATAGAGTTTTTATTTCGCAAATATTGGAGTACGCTTTTACACAATATGCTTTTGTAATAACTGAAGTGATTTTCCTTTGTGTATCTGCAAATGGAAAAAGCAATTGGGAAATTTTATCAACTGTCTCGGTAGGAGGTTAGGGATGTAAGATAATCGATATTATCAGTGGACCAAGAATGGGAGATTATTAACATGGTCTTTATTGGATAAACTAATATTACGTGTGAGGTGGATACAGTCACCAAAAGAAATAAGTAACCAGGGTCGTACGATATAGTTCAAGTTTAAGACATACTCACATTTGATGCAGCACATCACGCCGAAGGGTGTGCAAGCCACTTCCATCACTTGTTTGCCGAATTAACATTCTGTAAAAAGACAAACACATCATTTTAGGTAGAAAAATGTAACTATGGCTTTCGGATATACTTCAAGTTTAGTAACAAATCATTGGCAATTTCCGAATGAAATTTAATTTGATAAATGAACTGTTTGTTTCAATTAATGCAATATTTTATTCGAAAATCTCCATCCATTTCTTACTAAACTTTAAGTATATCCGACGACCCTGGTTACTTATCCCTTGTTGACCGTATATTCTTAGGTTTATAACATAAGCTAAAGTACATACTGTATTTTCAAAATTTCAAAGTAAAATGTTGACATCTTATAATACAAATAACATCTACTGCCTTTATGCTTGCGTAAGTCGTCAAAGGCCAACCGTAGGAAATGGATATTGCTCGTAAAAGATGTCCGAGTCCGCAGCTTGTTATTTTACAATCTTTGAGCCCGTTATTTATATTATACGTACCTTTATGTGGTATCAAACGATTCCCTTGTATAATATTGGCATACTTCAAAGCTTTATGTTGGAGGAAATAATAAAATAACGTGTATTTTTCTGTTGTCGCTTCGAATAATCGGAACGGAAGTTGAGTTTCCATTCAAACGCGCCCAAATTACAGGACTGTGAGGATGGTGTAAGGAAAAAAGATACAAAATACTGGTTCTACGCCTGAGTACTTTACGCCGAACACATTTTTCTCACACGAGCCTCCGATAGATGCATCGGGACATTCTACCCCGCCGGGGGATAAAAGCTTGAGTAATATAAAGTAGTTTGTAAGCCTTTCTTATTCTACATATACGTATAACATCGGAGCTAAGTATTCGATGGCGACAATATATTGCGTGGTTTAATACGAAAAGGATCGTGAACATGTGGTGTGGTGTGTGTGGTGGTGTGTGTGGTGTGTGGTGGTGTGGTGTGGCAGAAAATGTTTTTCTGCCTCCATCTTCCCTCATACAGTTTGGAAATGGGATTTATAAGTGCTCTTGTATAAAACTGTTTGGTTTGGGTTTATTTAATTATTATGGATTTCTATTTTAAGATCATTTTTCTGCTTAGGTATTATGTTTCTATCGTTAGTATTAAGACCTTTTATAATAACATAGAGACTAATCAAGAATATTCGACAGAGACATGGTGATAGGAGTCCAAATAGGTAGGTATATAAGGTGTATCTATTCATACACGAAATATTTTAAGAGGTACACCTGTAGGTGGTAAAGAAGCTACACCAACGAAAAAAAAATTATCTGAATGTATTTTTTTTCAAAATTTAATATTTATAAATTATTTGACGCATACTGGCTCCTTCTTATTTTTTACGGCCCAAGACACCGCGGCCATGCTCGTGCCGTCCGGTCGCCGCCCTCACAGCGTCAGGAGGGTCATTCATAGAATTTGGAGTAAAGGTTTTATGCAAAACGTCTCAAGCAATTTTAAAACTATAATAATTACGAAAATTCAAAAACGCTTAGATAAAAAAAAATATTTTTGCTTCTATAGCTTCTTTACCACCTACAGGTGTACCTCTTAAAATATTTCGTGTATGAATAGATGCACCTTATATAAATAATTAAATGAAAATAACTGACAATACACGAAAATTACAAAGTTCGTTTCTGTTTTCTTAGTGAACACCCCTCGGGACTGTAGTCCAACTCTATCACCACACAACAGTGCTTCGCCCTTCACACGCTCTATCGACGCAGGATCACTATCAAGGTTTGTACCCATAATTTAATTTCTATTAGGTATATTTTGTTCAGGCCACTTACAGTTAACTTATTTAAGAGGCAGTATACGTAATTTTTCGGATTTTATGATTAATGTGATTTCATTGACTTGTTTTCTATTTTAAATACTGTATTTCTGTAAATTTTAATGCAGCATATGAACCATCAGATAAAAGCACGGGTATAGAATCAAATTCATCAGCGAAGTCGACATAATTTCGTATACGGCCTTTTAAGAAGGCGTTTATAAATACGGCCTCACTGTTTAAAAAAATTGCGTTAATTAACAAACATTCGGTGATTAAGATTAAAATTTAAAACTATAACATTTTGAAAATAAATTGTAGGTGTACGAAGACCATCCATCACCATCGAATATTATGTACAAACCAATAATTAGTTTTCCGTGAAGAAAGTTTTTAGCAATAACTGCTTCACCCCAGGAATACAGGTATTGAATATATCCAAATCATGTTCATAAGTCAGTTTATTAAAACTTTTGCTGTCATGAATTAGAAACAAATTCTGCCTCTGCGCGGACTTCGAATGTTTTGCGTATTAAAAACAAAACATTATTTTCACATTACTTTTGTTTATTACAACCTCCAGTATTTACTGCATCCCACATTTCAAGAATGTTTATGTTCAATCAATCATTTTATGTCTTTTCAATATTAATATAATTTCTAACATGATTGTATTCTTACATGAGTATCTATTCTTGTAATGTTTGATTACTTCCCGTCGGCTACAGTCCGTCGCAGGAAGCGACTGAACCGCTACAAGGGGACCAGAGAATATTAGTATTCAGCACAGCAGATGTTCATTACCATGATCGAATTCTACAATTCACCCTCAAGCCGTACTTTGAAGACGTCCCTTTAAGTGCTAATTTCAGCGGAAAAATAGCGGTCATCCTGTTAATAGCCACGAAAAGTTTCTTCCGACAAAATTTCTTGTTACTCAGAGTTCAAGGGCCTATTTCTAAGGGACCTTATTCTATTAAAGGAAGCATTCCAGCAAAACGTATTGCCTTACAAATGAGATAAAAAAATAATTTGCTGAAATAAACACAATCTTTCGAATAGCCCAGCTGTCTATTAGAGTTGCTAGCAGTAAAAGCCAAAACAAATTGGACAATAACATTACATTTCAGCCTATAAATGTTCCCACTGTTGGGACACAGGCCTCCCACTCTCCCTCTCCTCTGTGATATGGAATGAGCCGTAATCCGCCACGTGGGCCCAGTGCGGGTTGGTGGCTAACCTTTACTGCCTACTTTATTACGTAAGGCGGTACTATCGAATTTTGAAAATAAAATTCATCGAGTATTACGCGATCCGTTCGCGCTTTTCGCGATTCAGCAATAGTTGCTCAAAGTCACATTTTTGTCCGGCTTAATTCTTTACCATTTCCTCGGGCTACTTTTTAATATCTTTCGTCTAGTCTGCAATATTTAAAGTACCACCGTCACATCAAGGAATACTGTTTAAAAAGATCGTCTGCAATTTAGATTTGAAATCTAATTCTGACAAGTTGGAATAATCATAGATCGTTCACCTGATGCATATTACAGTCCTCTAAAAGTTAATAGGAAATGGAGCGATAACATTCAGCATTCTATTACTTTTACGGGCTACTTTATTTCTACAGGCGATATTATCGAATTTTGACAGTAAAATTTATCGAGCATTACGCGATTCGGTCCACGATTCAGCAATAGTTGCTCGAAATTACATTTTCTTCCGGCTTAATTCTTTTTCATTTTCCGCAACTGTTCGCCCAGGCTACCTTTTATATAATCTTTAATCTTGCAATATTTTAAGAGCCGGAACAACGGCTGCTGCGTGAAAAGGCGGCTTACAGATTGAGTGTCAAATCAAAATTCCGCATTTGAGTGATTATACAGATCGTACACCTGAAGCAAACTAATGACTCCTTTATAGTGCATAGGGACTATTAAATATTTGAAGAGAACATAGAAAATTCACTGTGAATGTTTACATAATGCATTCTATTTGTACCGCCATTTCTAGGTCCTTTGAACAGCATTTTGTCACAGTGTCAACTGTAATGTTTACATGCTTTGTAAATAACGAAGTTGCAATCCTTTGACAAAAGTAAGAAACATTCGACTACAGGTATTCTGACGGTGTTATCTGGCCAAAATAAAAGAATAAATAATAAAAGAATATTTAATAATAAATGAATATTTCTTTAGCTTGTATTTCCATATCATTAGGTCAGTAGAGCAGCTCTCAAGCCCAGGTGAGTGTGAGGCAGCTCTGCTAGGGGGGGTGCGGGGCCGCTCCAGCGCAGGGAGCAAGGGAGCCCGCGGCCGGGGCTCGGCCTGGGGCTCCATATCACGCGTGTTCGCGCGCTCGCGGCACCGCACCAAGTCAGGCAGTGCGGCCATCAGCGGCCATGAGAGTGGTGAGTTAAGAAACCCATAGTGGGGAAAATAAACAGTAACTCCCTTTCTTTGAAAGATACTGCACCTTGTCAAAATGTCACTTTTTTATATATTTTTTTTTGGCACTTCCAGTAAGGGGCGTCTATTCATTACGTGAGGTGTTTAGGGGACAAGCGGGTCAAGCCGATATCACGTAATTATTGTTTTTTTCCACAGAAAGCGATGAAAAATTGCGAGCACACCGGCTTTAATTAAATAATTACCACTAAAATATGGCTAAATTCTATAAAATAACACTTACGCCATAATGAGGCACAGTAGGCCCTTGATTTTTATAACGTCACCGACCAGCCAAGCTAATCGCCGATATTGCCTCACGTAATTAATGGACGCCCCCTAACTTGTCTTTGTTTCCTTTACTGATCCGACCATAGATCTGAATTGGCGATTTTGTTTCATATTAATTGTTCGTACTGTTTATTCCTAACCTCCTTGCGTTTGTAGATACCAACAACTTTGGGAACCTTCGGGCGACCTGCTAAGGTCACAAATGAATATGTTTCAATGTTTTTCAATATAGCTTGTTGTTCAGAGCCGATCTACTCGGGTACTGGTAGCACTCGCGCATGGTCGCCCTTGGGCAGTGAGGCGGCGTTACGGGAGGCGGCATCTTTACCACTGTCACGCTGGAGGGCACCCGCCATTATCGCCTGGCTTGAACTGGCGCTAGGCATGCCGCAGTATGCTGCTGCTGTTGCTGATAACGTAAAAAGTGGCAAGGTATGTTAAATAGGATATGATATTATGCTATTCATAGTGCTCCATGGTCACTGCATGGCTTTTGAGCTAGCTCTTGAGTGTGTCGCAATTCGCTGCTATAGTCGTAAATTTCAAAGTGACCCAGGAGTTTGTCTACGAGTATGTGCTCTCAATAACCAATTATAACACCGCTTATCATCGCCTGCCAAGTGTCTACACAATTAGAAGGCAACTGCCAACTGAAAATAAACTTATGACGACAATGTATGAAGTTAATGGTGAGAAGAAAAAATGTATCACACCTTGTACTTTAGTCATCCCACAAAAACATACATTGTTTAACAGCACTATAATAATAATAATAAAAATCATTTATTTACAATAGTAAATTACAAAGTAGTTATGCGCAGCATTTTCAGCTTAGGACTTACAGGTGCACCTATATTTGATCAATGACCCCCATGCTAGGTGGAACCTGTGTTACAGGGGTACTATGCTTCTGCTATAATTATATGTATCTATTGAAATAAGTGTTAAGCAGATTATTTTTTAGGCAGGTAAGCACAATATCACAGTAGAACATTGTAAAGACTTAGTAACTCACTTTCTAACTTATAAAAACCTAGTGGTCTTAGATGTTAGCAAAACGAGGTTACTTATGCTCTGTTGCATTCACCTGTGTGAGGCTTCAAGCAGTATTAACACTAATCGTATTAACCACTTAGCACTCCATTTATTTAACAAGTTAGAAAAGCCTCAATATAACAAAACTGAATTTTGTATTTTATATGAAGAACTTACGTAACAAAGTGCATTGTTAAAACTGTAATAATGAAATGGTTATTTTCAGCACGAATTACGTGAGAGCTAAAATCAATGTTTACATTTCTGCCGGTCATAACTCTCGATGGAAACGACGCGGATTATATTTGCGTATGTAACGAATGGAATAAAAAAACCATTTTCATTACCCACAAATCCATTCATTATTCGGAATGCGCTCATTTTATTAGATCTGTATGGAAATCGGGGACCGATACACCACCCCCAGATAAATTCATCGCAGAATTTGCTTATTTATATGTTGAATATTAGACTTTTCAGTAGGCGTTTCAGTCTTGTAATATGGAAAAGAAATCACGAACGTCAAGTTATTCATGTCGTGATCGGTTGATAAATTCATAAGAAACTTTTTTGGTAGGGATGTATGTAGTAGAACGAGAGACGCGCATTAAGCGTCAAATATTGTGTTCTGGTTGGTTCTAGATCCGTGCTTTGAATGGGCAGGTTCTGCTCGAGCTGTCTGATGCGGATTTGGAGGTGGGGCTGGGCATCTCGCAGCCGATGCACCGCAAGAAGCTGAGGCTTGCCATAGAGGAGCGGAGGAGACCAGACCTCGTCAGGAACCCCAGTATAGGACAGTTGTCGCACGCTTGGGTCGCTGCGGAGTGGCTGCCAGATTTGGGACTATCACAGGTATAGAGCATTACTTTTACGTGCCAATAATTACAATACCTATTTGACCTGGATAAACTTCATCTATAGAAATTTTTCTATTATATTAGCTTTGATATCTGTAAAAATATTTTCAAAACTGGGCCCAGTGGGATTTACAGAAGAAACTATGCAGGAACTCAAATTTAAGTTAATTCGCCCAACAGTATGCGGAGTCATTCTTGGCAAACTTGGTGGACGCTCGCATGCTGGACACAATAAGCAAGAAAGAGTTGGAGAAGTACCTCGGAGTGACGAGGAAGTTCCACCAGGCCTCCATTGTGCACGGCATTCATCTGCTTAGAATAATGAAGTACGATCGACAGGTTAGTAGACAGTGCAACCAGATTTTAAAAGAATGATAAAACAAGAGTTCATTTTATTTTAATCAATTTTGAACAGGACAAAAGTATTGCCGAAGAAAAAATAAATAAAAGAAAAGAAAGATAGATTAAAGATGACAATGACATAAATTACACTCTTCATCTCATTTACAAATTACGTGGCTCGAAATGAGAAAACCTTTCCACGTCCCTTCCGATAAGTGGGGTGAGATAACGAAAAGCAAATGAGCGATTATCCAATGAGCTGGAACAAAATGTTCCATCTCGCATTGCCGTGGCCCGTAATGTACACCCATTAATCATCGTGCACTCCGCTCCTGCTTGCTCGACAGTTAGCTAAAAACCTGTTACATCACGTTTATTATTTCCCTTCTTATTTCCAACGCTATAAATTACCCTCGCTGATCAATCATCGTTAAGTTTTTATAACATCTTTGTTTTCTGTAGGCGCTGGCTGTCAGGCGGCACCAGTGCGAGAACGTCGACGCCGATCCCTTAGTCTGGACCAATCAGAGGTTTATGCGATGGGCTCATAATATTGATTTAGGTGAATTTGCGGATAATCTGAAAGGTATGTTTGTTCTCCCGGCTTGATACTGTCTATTTGCTAATGATATCCGCACTGGAAGAGTCGGTCACGTAGTAGATAATCTTGTTACAACAGACAGTGGAGTGCACGGCGGGCTTGTCGTACTAGAGCCGTCGTTTACCGGCGAGACTATGGCGACCGCGCTCGGCATTCCTCCTTCCAAGAGCATTATCAGAAGACACTTGGTCGCTGAATTCGATGCTCTCGTGATACCAGCGAGGTAAGTCAACCACATACTCATTTAAACACCAACACAGGAAAATATAATATTTGCTTCAGGCACAAATTCGGTTAATGTTTATTTATGTTCCATCGCATCAATCAACTTACGAGTCAATAATATTTCGCACCACTTGTATAATGTATCTATGTAAATGTTATATTTTCTTCTTAAACATGATATGAATGAATTATGTATTTGCAATATTATATATTTGAATATATCTAGCAGTTTGTTTGGTGACAATGAGCACAGTATATTATTATATATCATAACCAAGTTCTTAGATTGTTTGTCCCATAAGTGCATTGTTAAAATGAGTCAAGGACGTATGTGAGTGCCGACCGAGTGCAACGATGTTGTGGTGAGGCGCACAGTGCATGCATCCAGTTGTTTGAGTACTCAGTAGTGGCCAGTGCACAGTGGCACTGAGCAGTCCCCTCCCGTACGTGCGCATCTGTAGTTGATTATAATGTGAGGTGCAATCCTGCAGGTATACGATATTTTGCCAGGTGGAAGAACTGCAAGTGGAGGCTGCCCGAGCATCCATGTTGTCCACCAAACAAAGATAAACCATCGAAAATCAAAAAACTCTCGTTTAAAAAATAAATTATCGCTTCGGTGCCCAAACCTGTATCTATGTAAAATTTCCTGTATCAAAATGTTTGTAAATTCGCTATTTTTACACAAATTTTTCTTTGCGAAAGAAAATTTTGTATCAACCAACCGTCAAAACTTGCTCGTTTTTTGAAACTTTTTTTGATGGAAAACTTTACGAGCGGTGAAGACTGATAAGTTATCGTAGGGATCGTGGTTTGTAAGTAAAGGATATCAAAAAGTTGGAGCGATCGGATACGTTCACAGTCACTTTGTTTTGTATTTCGCCTTCGTCAGTGTTAGATTCAATGTTGGACATTGTGACCCCCTAGAGTCCCGATCTTGCCGTAGATTAGATTCGTCACGTTAATGTTAATTCGAGATTGATCAATTTGGTAAACTAGTAAATGTATACAACTTAGTTGATATTATAAAGATATAAGCATGAAATGCTTCGTATTATTCATAGGGGGTAACTCATATCCCATTACTTGCATTCACTAACGTTATTGAAACGGAATAATTTCAATTTAATGACAGTTTGAATAATTGTAATAATAAACGAAGGTTTTCAAATCTTTACAATTGAATATTCATAGGTGTAAAGACAGAACCATCACATAGCTTTAGGATTATAACAATAATAGCATTTACTAATACTGTAAGATAACTATGTTTTTGACTTGTATACATTCATACTGTAAAGTTGACAACATTGTATATTAGGATCACCTGTAACGATATCGATTGAACTATAAATGTGAATAAATCCTGATGAAAAAGATAAACCTAAGGGACATCGAGTCAGTTTCTTTTTATTATCCATCACCCTAAACTTGGCGATCCTTGCATCGAGACAGAACGGTAACGATCATTTTATCGATACATCATGAATGCCTCTCTGTCATCATCACTAGACCGCACTACATAATAATCAGACTCTGTCCACTTTTTCTCCTTCCATGTAACGTTCCATTTTATGTTGTAAAGATTTTCCAACACGTAAACATTTCGTGCTTGATGGAATTAGTTATGACATTGTGATTAAATTGTTGTTGTTATTTTCATTCAAGCGTACAAAGAAGAGTACTGTTTGTTTCAAACATACATATGTATATAACTCAAAACATTTGCTACCAATGCCAATATTGGATCCAGTACTTTTCGTTGTCATCCAATCCATTAATATTTACCTACTCGTGTTATTTCTTTTTATTTAAATTCATATACTCGTACACAATCAGCATGATTCGTATCATTTCCAGCAAAGTGCATCATGCTTTTGATGTCTATGCAAAATATTATTGAATTACCAATCACTTTTTATTAACTGTCTCTCGTAGCTTCCAGTGAACATAAATCTGTGAATATGAAAATGTTTGCGTTATTTTTTCTGCTAGGAATAAAAAATGCAGTACTGAGGTCCAACATTGCGACTGTAAAATATTACTTAACGAGAATTTGCATGTGAGCTTTTTGTGTTAGCAGATATTAAACACAAATGAGTGCAAATTTGAGAGATTAAAGCGACCATAACTAACGCAAACTACGCTCTGCCTGGCTTCTAAATGTGATCTCAAATTTGTACTGCTTCCGTTGTGTAGTGAAATCAAATTGTAATTGGTTTTCAGAAACTTGTTTGGTCACCAAATCAGGATGTTGGGTAGACCGTTCTCAAGGTCGGTTGCTACTGGATTACCAGGCATCGATCTTAGTGGGGATTCCAGGAGGCATAGTTTGAGGGTAAGGCTGGTAACAACCTATTCGAAATTATCAATAATTATGACTCCCAGAACTTACAGCAAATTATTTCCAGGGATCAATAACCCGAGCTCTAGGGGTATTGAAACCGAAGCACGAGCGGACGTCACCGTCTAGCTCAAGCGAGAGCTCGAGCGTGTTGAGCCTGACGCAGCCGTATCAGTTCTCGTACTCGCCGCCGATAGCCGTGCGGACGCTGTCTCAGCTGAGCATGACGTATGCGCCGCCGCCGACGCTGCAGGAGTACGAGCCGATCTACACACCACTGAGCTTATACTCGCAGTCCAGTGTGTCGACAAGGGATAGTTTGACGAGACTGAATGATATCAAGGAGAATTCTAGTATTACTCATAGGTAAGTGTCACTAAGTGCTTATAACCCTTTGTTAGATCACAGACGACTTTTCAACCGACTCTGAAGCATCTGGCACCTATGTGCCAGATGCATCGCAGTTGCTTTTTAATTCAAGAGACAAAGCTGATGTGGCTATACGCCACTAATATATACGTAACTTGTATATAACAGCTCTCAAACAGGAAAAGAAAGCAGCAGAAACAATGTCATAGTTCTTTCATTATGAAATTGATAAAGTCCGCAATATAGACCACATTGTTGACAGTTCTAAATTTCTGACAAGTAAATTGAAAAAAAAAACGCAACTGGTCCATACATTAATTCCACCAATTTTCAGATTACAAACTTTTGTCTTCTTCATAGACTCACCGTAATTATTAAAACAAGGAAAAAAGTTTCGCTTGTTTACAAGCTATTCCCAAAAAACGAAGTTATCCAACAGTCCACATTTCTATAGATTGCATAAAACTTTGCGCGAAAGAAATCGCGGAAATTCAATAGAGGGTTTCCCTTTGTTTTATTTCTTTAGATACAGCTCGTGTTTTAAAGCCAACGGAATTGGATGACCTAATTACGTTCACAAGAGTGAGAGACAAAGGATTGTTTCCCGACGTAATCTAACTTCAAATGTGGCACACTATGCTCGCGTAGGTGTTTGACTAACGCCTACTTCAATTTGTAGGGATAACCTTGTTAGAAAATTTGCATTTTGGGTGAGGCATGTAAAATAAGTTTGACATTTTGTTTTATCTTATACCAAAAGTAAACGAAAATACTCTAAACCAACCAGCGCTGGGGCTCTGTCTCGCATAGAGTCGCAGTATTATGCTGGGCGATGGCCGTTTTGCGTGGATTTGACGCATATTTTCCCCAGCTTCTTTTTATATATTTTTGTTGTGTTCAGTTTTTCTTTGCGTCATATTTACCGCAAATAAACGTTTTTTTCTGTCTATCTTTCTTTTCTTTCCAAAGTTTTTCTCGTGAAGACTTGTTAACACAAGGACAGTTTCTTGATCATCGAGAGGTGAGAATCACCAGACAGTTTATCAACACAATCAGCCTATAATGTTCTCATTGCTGGGACACAGACCTCCTCTCGATGAGAGGTAGTAGGCCGTAATAGACCACCCAGTACGGGTTGGTAGATGCCGCATGCCTTTGAATTTTTGGTTCTAGGACATCACGGTTTCCTCATCATTTACGACAGCGATTTATCGCACTCTGGTATTTAAAACGTCATTTACTCGATGACTATAAGTATATGAGAAACTGTTCTCGTGTAAAAGAGCCGTAAGATATCTCCTTCTTACTCGGTAAGCTTTTTTGCTTTCTTTTTTCAATTAATTTTTTTCCCCAAAGGTACGGACACAAAGCGGACCATGCTCACCGAGTGAGCTCGCCCCTGCCGGCCAAGTCGGCAGACGATGCGCTGTTAAAGCAGAAGAGACACCGGCGTGTCAAGAGCATTGGAGACATCAACGCCTGCACTAAGGCACCCGTTTAGACGCACCCTTACGTCAATAATGTTCAGGGCTTTATCATTGAAGCGATCTGGGAACGATTATGGCCATCGACAAAGAACTGGGCGACCAAATCCAAATTGTAAAAGACATTACGCGTCGCCTATTTTGGACAAAGCTGTCTCTAGTCATAAACTGATGTCTTTAGTCCTAAGATTTATCTTTCCAGACATAATGCAGATATATTTGGTAAGAATCATGAGGTCGGATCTGAAATGTAACTCAAAATGTCGTCGCGTCACCAGTCCTCAGACGCTTGTATGACAAGGCTCTAAATGTGTCCTTTACCCTAAATATTATTTTGGTTAGAGCATGTTCCCTTCGTGAGATGTAAATCCCTTTGTCCTCAACTTGAATCCTCCTATTGTATATTCAATTGTACTACAATTTATTCGAATAGAAAATTGGTTTAAATGGCATTACCCTTTGGATAGTTGAACAGAACGCTATCAAGAAAATATTTTAGAAAATTATAACGGAGCATCGTATCACTAGATCCAGTATAAGAACTGTCGTATTGACTATGTAGTAAAAACATTTTACCTAGTCATTATAAAGGTATCACTACATTTTTTAGAAGTGATATTTGAAGTATGTGTAGACAATCTTCGTGTAGAAAACATAGAAAGCAAGCTTCTACTAATATAGACAACGTAAAATAATGTGAGACTCGAATAAAAAACACCAGTTTCAATCATAACAAATGGTGAGGACCTAACTGACATTTTGATTATGTCAATCAGTCATCGAAGCTCGCAATAGACCCATGTTTAGCTGGCTTTAACCACAACAACGTTTACATAAAGGGAATAGTCTACGTCAATATTAAACCCATAGTTTGTGCGGACGCAAATATCATTTTGTACAAAGTCGCATATCAAAAACTTTAAAATGAATTTGTGAAAGCGAATAGACTGAGTTTTAATAATAATAGTTAATCATTCGATTGTCTTATGATATTCAGTATAACAATATACGGGATACTAGTTAATTATGTGTAACTTTTAAATGTTTTTTGAATAAGTTTTCTCACCGACCATTTTACTTATGAGAGAGTCAGTAGTCAAAATAGAAAATGTGTTAAACGTTCTTGTACCAAATTTTAGGTAGTAGGTAATATAGACTTTGATAAGTAAAATGGGTAATATTTTAACTCTAACCACGCTGTATTTACTTGCCGGACACTGTGATAACGCAATACTCTCACGCATTTAATAAACCCAGAGCTTTTAACTCCAGTATTTTATACCAAAGTACATATTAAACGATTTTACAAGTACATAAAGACATAGGAATTACGTAATACATTCCCATCGAGCTTGAATCCTATACTTTTGATATTGATGTGTATTCAATTTTGTTATTTTTTATTGTTTTTGAAATATTTATTTTTTACTTTAATATTGTGATTTTCATTTTGTGATATTTGAGTTACCAATTATTTATAATTCGTAAAAACTTTTAAAATAAAATAATATGTGAAATTAACCTGGCGAGTTTCATTTTCACCTATCGTAGTTTGGTTGGGTAAATTGGATAGTGAATCTATTTATAGAGTACAAAGGAAGTGATGAGGGTCTCAGTCAAAATATCTGAACAAATATATTCGAAGGGAACCCGATTTATTTTTCAATTGCGAACATTGTTGGCGATAGAGGGAAGGTCGTGTTCTTTTATTCGGTGCGGTAAGGGCCACTAGCTATTTATTTAATAGCTCATTCTGAAGGATCTTCAAAAGAGACTGATAAAAGAAACTGTAAAAGTTTTCGGGAATACCAATAGCGGAAACACACGGGTTTTTCCTTTTAAAGCTTTTCGGAAGTCGTTTTTGTTTCACAGAACTTCGTTAGATGTAAAGATATGGCTTATTAATCAACTCGCCAGTTTAGCTCATTTGTGGACGAATAGACTATTCCAGAAATGCGTGGTAGGCAACTGGCACGTGTTCAATAAAATACTAAGGAAACAACGAAAAGTTAAGGAAAAAGTACACTAACTTTATCACATAAAATACAAATATATAAAATACGTGCCAGTTACCTAATATGGATTTCTGAAATTGTCGATTCACTCACAAATAAATTACCTTCGTGCAAGTTGCCTATAGAAATATTATATTATTTCATCATCATCATTTCAGCCGTAAGACGTCCACTTGCCATAATCGCCACGCTTGGCAGGCGGGTTGGTGATCGCAGTATGGTGGTAAAATGTATAGAGAACGCTGCTGCCCATTCTTTAGTAAGTCCCTTAGTCGCCTTTCACGACACCCACGGGAAGAAATGGGGTGGTGTTATTCTGTACGTCCGGCACCACGCGGTACATTTATATTATTTAAAAGCGATTTATTTCGTGCGAGTAGACAAATATGCCGAAAACAAAAGATTGTGAAATCATCCCTACTTAATATTATAAATATGAATGTAAGTTTGTCTGTTACGCTTTCACGCGAAAACTACTTAACCGATCATCATGAAACTTTGTACATATATTCTTGGAGGTATTAGAAGTAACATAGGAAACATTTTATAAAAAAAAATATACATATTTATTGTTATTTTTAACGCAAGCAAAAAAAGCAAGCAAAAAAAAGCGAGAAAAGCAAGTCAAAAATAAATCAAGGTTTTGATCTAATTGCCACAAATATTCATTGCGAGCTAAAAAACTGCTTTATATTACAAAATGCCCTACCCACCATAAGACACACGACCTAAGTACGACTTCTACGCCTACGTAGTACCTACGCATTCGTATAATTTATTCGCTCATAAAATATAGAAATGCAAATTACAAACGAAACTACTGGAGCGCCGGCAAATATTCAGGAACACTTAAGCGATTCCTCTCCCGATAATATAGTGCAGGAGCTATCATCTCAAGTCGCCAGTGAAGTTAGCTGTTCAATTATTTATGGAAGTTGTCGGCTTTCGGCCGGGAAAAGTTCGTTATGGCGTCGGCCGTGACGTGATGTGAAGTGCTCGGCTCATACGATGCCCATAAATGGTTGTGAAGAGGTCCTGTTAGAGCCAATGAGTTAGACAAGTTGTTTTAAGAAAGGTGGGGGATAAAAGTACATTTAAGGTGTTGTTTTTATTTCCATCTTGCATTTAAACTATTTCAGAATCCTATAGCTGGGTTTTGAAGGTCAGATAGCCTGTCTCTCCATAGAACATATTATTATGTCATGGTATTCAGTTGGCAATCACAAAACCAGTCGAAGTGGTGGAGCTTGGGAAGGCCTATGTCCAGCAGTGGACGTCATTTAGCTGAAATGATGAGCTGATTCATCTGCATTCGGTTAGTCTGGAAGCCGACCCCAACATATTTGGGAAATAGCTAGGCAGATCATTTTAACTCTTCATCGTTTTAAACAGACCTATTCCGTATACGACGATGTTGGTATGTAGTATGGAAAGATTTTAGTGAAGTTTCAATCTAGTGGGGTTTTTTGTCAAAAGTGGTAAAGGAGGCAAACCATTACAGGAATACAGAATAACACAAGTCCTGAAAGAAGTTCCTTGAGAGTCACTGAATCGATTGAAATGAAATGCAATGTTTATTCAGTAAATAGTATATCGGAAACAGTTTGTTTAGAACAACTAGATGGCGACCACATTTCCTATCTGACTACCCCTGAGAAGATTATGACTAGACTACTGGTTTGCGGCTGTCAAAGGTAATAAAAAAACTGTAAAATAACAGTAGGTTTGGTATCAAATTACTAATATTATTCTATCGGTGCCTACTTCGTTACCGTAGCTTGCTTCATTGTCAGCAATATAATCGAACTTTTCGGTACACGGCGTAAAATTACACGATATCTTTTTGCTGGTTCGATTCCCGGTAGATTGTATTGAGAGAGAGAAACACTGCTTCCATACATACTATTGAGAACTTTGCCCAGCAGTGGAACAAAATGACAAAGTCTGGTCACCCGCGCATTCGCGTTCAACTGAGTTTTTCCCACCAATATCTGGACAAAAGTACCTATCAATATCTGTAGAAATATAAAAAGGCGTAATGAAGCAGTGGCTGGCGATGTAAGCAAGGTTCTGGTGAGCTTGGCAGTCGCGTCACGTGCAGCGCCCGGGGACATTCTGTCATTACGCCGTGGACACCGCGGTATTGCGGTGTTGTACACTTGCAATATACAATACATAGCCAGCATCCCCTCCATTACGATTCCGGATATCCTCTCCATTATTTGAGTTGCAGAGGTCAAACATCCTGATAGTTTACCAATATTCAGTATACCTCGTATATATAGTACCGTGTGGTGCCAGACGTAAAGAATAACACCACCCCATTTCTTCCCGTGGGTGTCGTAAAAGGCGACTAAAGGATTTACTAGAGAATGCGCAGCAGCGTTCTCTATGCATTTTGCCACCATACTGCGATCGCCAACCCGCTTGCCAAGCGTGGCGATTATGGCAAAGCCCCCCAAATTGGGGGAGGCCTAAGTCCAGCAGTGGACGTCTTATGGCTGAAATGATGTGATGATGATGATTCAGTATACCGGGTGTAAACTGAAATATAACTAAATTTTAAATTGGCTAGCTCTTGGACTAACTTTTTAGTTGTAATAAGTTTATTTTATCAAATGATTAAACAATGAAACTTTACATGTATAACTGTTAGGAAAGTCTATTTAAATACCTACGTAATTATAACTGCAGTACCTAATAGCTAAATGTATCCTTATTATTATCCTTATCATTCAAACTTAAAATCTAAATATCAATAATATGACAGGTGATATGATTATTGTTTTTGTACTGCGGTAAATTTTTAACTATATATAACGCGGACTGTAAGTTTATCACACGTGGTAAATACCAAACAAAAGCAAAGATCACATCTCATTTTCCCACTAAGCACTGAACTTTAAAAACTAATTTCAGTTTAGAAACTAAGAAAACATCGCTGACACAGACTCTTTTCTAATAATAAACTCAAGACGAACTCATTTCTGAATGGCGGGCTCTATAGCGATTGGTGCAAACTTTCCGTTTATGAACTGAGCAAAGTTGTACGGAGCCTTCTTTCTCGAAAGTCTTGAATGAGGTTCGCAGCAACAAGGTGTCGTTACCGGCAGCGCAGGCGCCGGACGAACGCGAACGGACCGGAGCGGACCACTGAACTCTGCAACTCTCGCTCAGATAGCAAACTGTAATACTTTTCTTTTCAATTTCACAAAACGACCGTAAGAACCGCGACTGGATTGCAGATTCAAATTAAATTGAGTTAACTTTAGTTATTTGGTGTAATACCTATAACGAAAAGTAAGTAAGTCTCGTTGTTTTAGTGGTCGCAAAGGCTACTGCTAAACATGAGGTCCTGGGTTCGATTCCCTGCTCGAAAAACCCAAAAACACTTTCCTTTTTGGGTTTTTCTATCTGGAATTTCTCAAGTACCCGAAGTCCGCCCGATGGCCGTTTTGCGTGGATGTGACGCATATTTTCCCACATCCTATTTTTTATTTCTGTATGTTTCTAGTCTTACTGTGCGTCATGTTTGCCGCAAATAAACGTATTTTCTTTCTTTTTTTCTTTCTAAGTCTTGATTTGTGCCCGGTTGATGGTAATAGGCTCGCCCCCTTTTCCGTGGAACTTAAGTGGCAAAATGTGGCTGCGCTATAACTATTGATATACCTACCTCTTTTTTGTTCTGGTTCGAAAATCATCAAATGACTTCACCCGCTCTGGGTGGAGCGGGAGGGCGTGTCAGACTTTTACTGACTAAAACCCACCCGTGCTCCTTCAGTTTATACACCCCTGCCGAACCCTTCGAGGAAACAAGGCGTGATGTTATGTTATAAAAAGTAAGTTGATAAAATCGATCAGTAAAATCTAACAGCGTACTTATTGATAAAGGCCCGCTTCGAATCTGGTAACGACTCAATAATGATAACCTTTACCCATTTGAAGCAGAATAAAGAAATAATATTTTCTTGAGTCACGTAACTATTGGGAGACGCATCATTAAGTTTCAATATCGCTGAGAAAGCTCGGCTGTCGCACTCGAGTGGGCGAGACATGGCATCCACGCATTTGATACCGTCAGCGAAAATTCAATCTAGAAACTGAAGTAAATCGACGCTTCAAGATAGCAGGAAATATGCAAAAATATTCCTATGAGCTCGGAAATCAAGTGGAGCCACGGTTATTTTCACGCAACGAATAAAAATCTACTTGTCCAATTTGCAATGAAAATCGTACTCACCGAATTTACCTACTTACTACTAACTTGGTATGCCTACTTACCTCGGGAAACACAATCTCGTTTAATTTTGGGAAAAGATCGGACAGCCTGAATTGAACCTGTAATTCACTCAATTCAAAATTAAACAGCTAGGTGCAATACCGAATTTAAGAAAAGAAACCTTTTGTTTATTTGCTACTAGCTGCGTCCCGCAGTTTTACCCGCATAAGTCTTGATCAAGTTGGAATATTGGGATAAAGTATTCCTATGTTCTAATCTAAGTCATGATCTACAATTTTAGCCGAAAGACGTCCACTGCTGGACATAGGCCTCTCCTAATTTGAGGGCGGTTTGCCATAATCGCCACGCTTGGCAGGCGGGTTGGCGATCGCAGTATGGTGGTAAAATGCGAAGAGAACGGTGCTGCCCATTCTCTAGTCCTCAAGCCCCGGCACCACAAGGGACTACCATGATCTACTTTCATGATCTGCCTGCTGCCAAATTCGTTCAAATCCATTCAAAACAAACATACATACAAAAATCAAATCATTTCTCGTCTTATTAGTTTAGTTAGATGGATGAGTTTAGTTTCCATTTGTATCACTCATGCACACCACCTTAGATTCTGAACGAAGCTAATCTTTATTTTGCTGGCAGTATCAATCTGTCATTTGCATCACAGAATCGAAACAGATTGATAGCTTTACGTGACTCACTGCTTTATCTATAAATCTATACATATACATACACACAAATAAATAAAATTGAAGTCTGTGTTTGTAATATCAAATGAACAGCTTTTCACCAAATGCATATGAAAGTATAGACTGTACTTATATCAAAAAATCTATTTCTTAAAATTTTGTCTTAGTGTTTGTTTCGCCTAATCTCTGAAACGGCTGAACCGATTTTGACGGGACTTTCACTGGCAGATAACTAATGTTATAAGAGGTAACATAGGCAACTTTTTGCCTGAGTAGCACGTCCCTGTGTAATAAAGAGAATATAATATTAAAATAATAATAATATTTCCGAACACCACGGGCGAAGCCGCGGGCACAGCTAGTTAATGCACAGAATTTTTCAACAAAATCTAGATGAAATATTTACCAAAGCTCTCAATGTAACACAATCATTTTGAAATGCCAATCTATCATTTACTAGCAATATTCTCGCCGTGCAAAATCT
Organism: Aporophyla lueneburgensis; assembly: GCA_932294355.1. NCBI lineage: Eukaryota > Metazoa > Arthropoda > Insecta > Lepidoptera > Noctuidae > Aporophyla > Aporophyla lueneburgensis. The sequence continues at coordinate 12,809,205 of OW028744.1, forward strand.
ACTTTTTCCTAGTCCAATTTTACCGATATTCGATTACAATGGACAACGATGTAAACGACCTATCAAGTCATAAATTCAATAAAACGAATACTTGGATATTTTTTGTTCTTCACAAATGGCAAAATTTTTGAATTTATTTCTTTTGTTATATGTATGTAACTTTGTTATTTATTCGTGGATTAACACAGTTTCTATGCACTACTAACATACAAGTGGACCTAAAGGTTTATCTAGACATGCGGTAGCGTGTCAAGCCAAGTTCAAGTAACAGAACTGGCGAGCAGCACCGTGTGTGCTCTTATATTATAGCCTTCGCAAGTTCTAAACCTGTTACTTGTCGGTTCTTATTTTATTATTCCGAAAATTTGGCTCGCTGGTAGAAACTAGCCATAGAACATAATAATTCGTATATGAGAACTAGCCAAGTCAGACCTTAGGCTACAATATAAATTATCCTAAGTTATAAGAAGAAATTATATTTTATGTAGTTATAAATAAATTTCAGGACTGACCATTGAACTTGGAACCCATTTGGGTCTCACTTCTTTTGTCGTTGAAGTCAACAACCAAGGCATATATCATACACGGTGGAGCATACGGTTGAGGTGTGCCCTGCCTAGGCGGAGCACCGCCGGGTCCTCGTGGAGGCGATCGGCGGTGGCGACCTCTCGCGTCCGGCCCTGGTGCGAGCCATGGTACGGAGCGAGAGGGAATGGAAAGCCGTCACCTCCTTCTGCGAAGCAGTAATGCTCGCGAAGGAGGAGGCGGGGCGCGTGAGGGAATGGCAGTCTCTGCACCTTCACGTCCTTAGCCGCCGCAGGAGGAGACGCCTCGGGCGTCGGGAGTACATAGCGGACTCCCGGCCACCGTAGGCGCGAGCTTGCGGGTGGCGAGCAATGGGTAGCTCGCCGCCCGGTAAGGACCAAGCTTGGGTCGACGGCGCGTAGTGTTCCACGCGCGCCTCAAAGAGATGTCAGCAGCGCTGAAGGGGTCTGCTAGGACCGATGCCTGCCGGGGTCGCGTGATTGTTCGAAAGAGATACCGTGACCCTGGCACATGGGCAACTGAAGGAACACGGGTGGGTTTTAGTCAGTAAAAGTCTGACATGCCCTCCCGCTCCGCCCAGAGCGGGAGAAGTCATTTGATGATTTCCCATCCAAAAAAAGGATATATCATAATATTGAACTTGGCTCTCATTTCACATTTATGTTTTTGATTGGATAAGCCTATCCGGACAAAAAAAAAAAAAAAAAAAACTCGCCCGAAATGGGTGATTGGTCCATATAATTTATTATTTTTGTACGCGATAGTTCAGCAAACAAATGTATTTGTCTTTCTAGATAATAGGAGAAAATCGTGTTAATGTTTACTTTATAGCATAAAATTCAAAACGTCCCATATGCCTTATACGTATTTCTAGAGTATTCGATTTACCCCACCAATAAATGTAGTTTCTGAAAATTGCCTATAAATCTTTTTATATATATTCTACTGTACGTGTGTATGTCACTGAACTCCTCCTAAACGGCTGGACCGATTTGAATGATTTTTTTTGTATTCGTTTGGGTGGCACCTTGGATGGTTTACATTCACTATTGGACCCGGTAGGTGGCGCTGCTATCGAGTTCTAGGAAACAGGACAACGTCTGTACGGTCAGCTAGTGTGTGTATAAGTAAATAATTTTGTAATTTATTGCTGGATCAACACAGTTTTTTAAGCTCTACTAACATATAAGTGAACCTAGAGATTTATTAGTCGATCCGGACAAATGTATTAGTCCGAAATGGGTCTATCTATATCATTTATTATTTTTGTACGCGATAGTTCAGCGAGCAAATGTATTTGTCTTTCTAGATAATTGGAAAAATCGTGCTAATGTTATTACTTTATAGCAAAAAAAAAATTCAAAACATGCCAATTGTCTTATACGTATTTCTAGAGTTTTCACCAATAAATTTAGTTTTTGAAAATTGCCTATAAATATTAAAAGAAAAAAAAAATATTACAATTTGTTTTTTGTTTTACTTTGATATCCTAAATCTAAGTTCCCATCATTATTCTTTGGCTACATACAGCCAGGTAACATACTAACAGGAGGAATGCTGGCTTTCATTTTCGCAGTTGAATCGCGTTATTTACTTTGTTCAGCAGATAAATTTATCGAACATTATGATGCAAAGTTTATATCGGTCTTTATTCTCAGAGTAGTCAGTAAGGCGACCCCCAACCTCTCTAGTTTTAAAAATATGATTTAAGTGTTAATGTATTTGTAAAAAACTACTTACATAAATATAATAATCTTAATATACTTATATAAATTACGCGTCACGTTGTTTGTCGGGGATGAACTCCTAAACTACTTAAGGGGCACACCTAGAGTGAAAATTTTCAAAAAATCATTTTTGAGGAAGAGGAAGGTGAATTATATGGGCCTGGAATAGCAGATTAGCTATAAGCATGATTTTAATCCATTTATAACAGTGAAAACGATCATTTTATCTTTAAACGCGTTTTTCTCGAAACAGCATTTTTCGAATTTGCTGGAGTGATTACTCGGAGAGAAATGATCCGATCGCTATCAATTTTTTTTTTGCATCTTTTCTATATAGTTCTCCATACGATGACCCTCCACTTTTTTGATCTGATCAAAAATCGAATTATGGCAGGCCAAAAATGACCAAAATGTTGGGTAAAATTTAACTTTTTTTTTTTTGTTCGTCCGAGGGTCATCGTACAGACAATATGTTTTAGTTTAACGAATTATATTTTTTTTTTGTTGGTTTTATCAACGGAGAAGGCTGCAATCACTCCAGCAGTGGAGGACCTTTTTTTGGCGCCGCCGGAGATCGCTTGTCATTTCAAAAATATTTAATATTTTATTTCTAAAATTTTACTGTGTATTTTTAAAACATGTATAAATATACCCTCAAAATTTTAAAACGATTGATAGACTAGTTTTGTTTTTAATTCCCAAAAAATGCCTTTTTTAGGTTGTCACACTAGGTGTGCCCCTTAACTGATTTTTATAAAATTTGCACACCGTGTGCAGTTTGATCAAACTTAAAAGATAGGATAGTTTTTATCTCAATATTTGCAAATTAAATGTTTTATAGGACAATGTGTGTGTTCATTGGTTAGTTCTATGAATTCCTAATAGATGGCGTGGGTTTCAATTTCTAGATAATCGTCTTTACATGCATCTTACACAGTTTTCACCAATAGACAGGGTAAATCAGGAGGGAGGTTTGTAAGTATTACACGCGTGCGAAGCCGCTGGAAAAAGCTAGTTTATTATATTTAATGGATTAGCAATAACCTTCAAAATGATTCAGAATCTAGTTAATACTATGTTACGCAATTAGGTTGCAGTTCTATTTATCTAGATAAATATAGCGCCGCATCCTAATCACCTGAAATAGACACACAGGTAACGATATAATCCGTACCATTTTAGAATATTTAGATAACACGCAAATAAGGAAAAGTATATATTTTGTGAGATTATTAAAACAATGGTGATTATCTAACTCAGTTTAACAGTGTGGTCGCAGAACGTAGCACGTGTATTTAGAAAGGTAAGTAATAAATTAATTTAATTTAGTAAGTTCTTACTTCCATAACATAGGTACATGTACACACACTACTCTAGAATGATTCAAACGTACAAATCTCAGTAAACATAGAACCCCAGGCAAAAATTTCACTGTATTGTATGTTAGAGATGTTCATATTCCAATACTGTAAAACTAAAGCAGCTTCGAAAGGTTTGTGCCAACTGCGTGGTGCTCGAAAAACTACGAAAATTTCGGACTTATTTCGGCCTTTGACTTACCTATTACTTCTAAAAATTCTGTGGAAAGGACATTAACATTTTAAAAGTATACAAAATTTTGAAACAATTTGAGCGCAGCCCTACAGGTCTACTAAAACCCAAGAGACAGCACTCCAAACATTGGCCATTTTTCCAAAAAAGTTAGGAAATTGTTCAGTTAACTTTTCGTTTTCATTTTGTGTGCGGTCTTAGAACGCCGTATAGAATACGTGATGTCATTTAATTTTCTACCGCCAGCTTAACTAATTTATAAATATAAATCAAACAAAGTCGTTTCTCGTGTTGGTCTGTATGATCGCTTAATTCTTCTAATCTACTCAATGGATTTTGTTGAGGTTTTCACTATCATTTAGTCAACGTCAACACGGAAGTAACAAAATCGCGGCGAGTTCTATCGCGCACTGGATTTTGAACCCTCGGTGTTAAATCGAGAACTGAGAATCCAACACACTGTTCGATTCTTAACTCTCGGCGTTAAGCATGTTTTGAAAATGCAGAGCCCGTTTATTATGTCCGTGGGTATATACTGGGGCTTAGATTATGAAAATTTTACAAAAAGGTTTATGTTTAAAATATAACTAGCTTCCGACCGCGACTTCGTCCGCGTCAAATTTTTGTTCCCCTGACCCGTCCCGTCGCCATTGTTCGTTGCTGCTCCGTTCCTTTTTATCGTAGCGTGGTGTTACATAGCCTATGGCCTTCCTCAATAATTTGGCTACCCAATACAAAAATAATTTTTCAATTTGGACCAGTAGTTACTAAGATTACCTCGTTCAACCAAACAAACAAACTCTTCAGTTTTATAATATTAGTATAGATGTTAACTTAGAAATATCACAAAATCTCGATGACCTGACGTGTCGCCACATTACGAAATTGCCGCACAAAGCAAAATTGGGTCTCTAGAATCTACCTTTATCATAACAATAAACCAACCACAGGCCTGTGAATGCAGTGTGTCAAATTAAAATGATCCTAAATTATTAATTCAGCATTTTTAAACAATTCAAACTCACTAAATTTGACCAGTCGCTAAAGGCCATTTTTTCTTACAAACCTATGTTACATTCCAGCAGTTGCCGCCAACAATGCGACCACTACCACTCCTGGTGATCATCACAGTAGCAGCTGCAGAAATATATGATGACGGAAGCCATACAAGCAGTCTCATGAAGAAAATCCAGAAGAAAGGCTGGGGATTAAAACCTCCTCCAAGGAAGGAAATTCCTGTAGACCTTGGGCAAGGTCTATACCGAATACTTAGCCGATATCCTCAATTTACCACGTCACTTAGAAATCCATGGGAGACCCAGAGCTTCCCAGTTGTGGCCACATTCATTGGCAAAAGGCGAAATGGCCGTACCAAAACTGGCCGAAAATTCGAAGGTGACGTTGCAAGCGAAAATTATGACCACGCAGTAAAGACGAGAGCTCTGTTTCCTTCACTGATGTGCCCTTCGGACACTGTCAAACTACATGGAGAATGTAAAAAATTGCCAAAATCCTATGTCCTCGATTATGATGACTATTCGCAGATGTTGGGATTTTAGCGAAAAACTAGAATTAACAAATCAACTCTGTTCATTATTGTAAATAAAAGTAAGATCTTAATAAATCTATTTTTTTTTTTTTGTTTTGACCAAAAGGATGAAAGAAGGTCGGTTTACAAGAGGTATTTATAAGGCATATGTGAGTGGAAACGCCGCGAGAGGATGCCCTAGGATATATAGTGACCTTATTGGTGATGTTCATCAGAATGTCAGGTGCGTAGTACTTGCAGCCGGCGTGTGTGTATGACCAAATGTATGAACCTAAACGAGGCAGTGGCGTTCCGTAGTTTCTACCTACCACCATGGGACAAAGGCGTGAGTTTTATGTGTATATGTATGATCACAAAGCGTGGTAATATTCCGCACCTGTTTTCAGATTTTGCAGAATTTACACTACTAAATAGGCACCGTTATTCCAACACGTAAAAAAATACACATAAAAACACAAACACACTTACCAAAATATTGAAACGTTGTCTATTTTTCTGCATTTCCCTCAGGTATTGTACAGCCCGTGACACGTACACCTCAAACTAAAAGTTATTACGCATAACTCACATCGAGGGACTAGAAATTCCAGGATCACGTGCATATTGAATGCACAGGTAGGAATAATATACGATGTACGGGAGGATAGCGGCGCATCCGGCGTATCGCCGTGTATAGCATCCGTGCTGGTGGGACCTAACTTTAGCACTACCTGAGTAACTTCCTGACGTTTCACTATTACCTATAGGTAACATATAATCACCCTGTATTTACATTCATCAAGTCTTCTAGGGACTTAAGTTTCCTGCTTTTTCAATTTGGTAAATGCATTGGTGTACCAGTTTATGGAACTCAAAAACAACCGAAATACTTCTGAAATTAAAGATATTTATCACTGCATAGTGTTCTTTTTTACTTTTAGTTTTTAGTTGTGGTACTTAATTACCACACGCAAATTTGTTTACCTTCACTTGCTACGTAAATAACAATGACAGGAAGATATTAAAACAACATTAACATTCACTAAGTGGAAAAATACGAGTACGTAGGCTCGTATTATTGACGCAAACACAAAAATCAATACTTAGAACTGAACTAAATTTATATGGGACCATTCTATAAGTATAACCTTACAAACAAAAGATTTTCTTTTAAATGGACTTATTTAATGACGGACGTTTGAAGAAACATACCCCAAAAAAAATACAACCAAATTGAGAATCTCCTCCTTTTCTCGAAATCAGTTAAAAAACAGAACACAAGGCTCTACAAAAATGAAAATGAAAGCCAAAAAAGAAAGTAATTATGATTATACAAATTGATATTGAACATTCCCCAAAATGTCATGTTTTATCTCTGCATCACCCTAAGGTTGACTGGTAGAAAATGCCTCAGGCATTAAGTCCGCCTTTGTACAGTATTTTTTACTTGTGCATAAAGATTAAATAAATAAATAAAATGGAATCGTCTCAACATAATATACATTACATTACAATTTAAGCTGCCGACTGTTGTGGTATTAAAACTAGACATCTACTTACATAGTCTCTTTTAAAAACACAGGAATAAGTAATGAAATGCCAAGTAGCACTTTGAAGCAACTGAAAAACCGAACATTCGTAGGGATAGAACGTGAGAGTAAATATTGAAAATTCTATTTGCACCATATTGTACGAGAGCGCTCATAGAAACAGCTTATTATTTGTGTAAAAGCAGTTGTGACAAGTCAGATGACTAAGGACTACGCCAAGTTGAGTTTTGCCGCGTTTAAGCAAACTTTGTTGAACGCATGGAATAGTTTATTTGTTGAAATCCCTATTGTTGGTCAAAGCAGCCGTTTGTTCATAGTTATCATAAACAATACGCCGCATTTACAATGTTCACTCATAACGAGCCGGTTTTACAAACCTCCCCATGATTAGATCATTGTGTCGGTTTGGCGTATTACAATAATTGGATGACTGTGATTGTTACTGTAGTCGGTTTAATTTACGAAAATTAGACTAAATGTTTCCACGGAAGCCAAATAAATCGAATGGATTAGTAAGTATTAATGGATCGCTAATACTGATGCTTGATAGATAAAGTGAGGTATTTTATCAATATATTTGAAATATAAATAATGAACATATTAATCCCGTAGAATCGTATAAAACAAAATCGCGTCCCGCGTTTGTACGCTATGATCTTTTAAACTATGCAACGGATTTAATGAAGTTTTCATCAATAGACAGAGTAATTCAAGAAGAAGGTTTACTTCTTGCTCCATCGACCCACCCCGTCGCATCGAATCGTCTGCCCATGCGAGGTCTTCGTATTCATGATATATGTATTGGCTTGGCTCCTAAGTGTCATAGCATAACGTGATGTTTTCAATTCGAACCAGGAGTTCCTAAGATTAGCGCGTTCAACCAACCGAACAAACAAACTCTTCAGCTTTATAATATTAGTATAAAAGATACGCAGGTGAAGTCGCTGGCAAAAACTAGTACCTACCAGCTACTAAGAAACTCTGAGCATTTAATCAAAGTTAATTTTCTCAGTTCCCTGAAGCAACATAACTTCTACTCTCCTACAGCGTAACAAAAAATATTTGCAGCATAACTACAGGAGCTTCAAACTGCATTCATTTAATATAGAACTAGCGCCTCGTATGTAACCTAGTTCTTGAGACTAAACTAGCACTAGATTGCATTCCGCTCTCACTAGTGACAAGTGAAAGAACCATTTGGAGCGTGATCACCTGTTTGAGAGGATTCGACTTCCTTGCAGAGCTATAAACATATCAGCGTGTACGGGTTCCCACATTTGCATGGCAATTAGAACTGGAGCGGAGCCACATTACCATTTCAATTGTGGAGAATGAACGAACCGAGGAACGAACGCTGCATTCAAGTAACACCTCCGAGTGAATGGAGTCGGTTGGTTGATTTTTAAGCTTTCCGTGGCACTCGGGGCTCAAAGAGCTGCCCCCCTAGCCAAGTCACAAACGTTTACCGTTCTACAATCGGTAACGCCTCAGTGTCAGCAATTGTAGAATACGATAAGTTGGTAGCCATGTTGAAGCGCCTGAGTCGGCCGCTCGTTCTACAATGTCTTTAGAAAAACGACACCTTATAACAAAGGATTTAGCGTTGAACATTGTAGAAACGATAAAAAATCATTCTATCATTTTGAACGATGTGAATTTGGCTACGAATTTTCTGTTCGTTTGTTCTAACCACGTGACTTAACGTTGAGCGACTACCGTTAACGATTGCAGATTATCAACTTGGCTAGGGGTGCTTGTTTGTAAGCCGACGTGAATTAGCTCCTTCACTCGCGACTTGGTTTATTCTTATTGTGAGTGAACAATGAACATCATCCTGTCCGGAACTTTGTTAGCAGCACCTGTGCATCACGAAACGATGGATTATCATATTTCACTTCGGAATATAACTTTAACCCGAGTTTCGTGACACTTGTTTACGGTTTATGGGGTCAATGGAATTCCATTTAATTTTAAAAGTTACATCCATTATCCTGAAGGCAGGCTGAATATAGTACAAAAGTTTCCAGTTCATATTTTGAAAAACAATTACAACATTTCAAAATAAATGAACAAAATCGATCACTCAACTCAATGTAATTGTGTCAAACTTAGTTACGTGTAACTAGGAAGTTCGCAAGTACCTAAAGGTTCCGGGAACACGACCCCCTGGATTCCCCGGGGCGTCGTAAGAGATTACGTCAGGGGAGCGGGCAGGAGCCACCTGTGAGCTAATAACATCCTAGCGCGATGCTCCCCTGCCGCGCTGGCTCATTACTGAAATATCTCTCATTAAAGGGAACGCCTGCGTCCAAGAGTCGATGAAAGGTAGCTGACATGATAATGACGTGATTACTAAGTCAGTAGCCTACATTTGTTAATGAACCTTTGGAAATTCGTATGTATATTGAGCAAAAACGGCCGATTCTTTGAAGCTCTGGAAGCCTTTGCACCTAATTTCGTGCCTTTGTTCGAAAACCAATGAATTGATTTCTATTGAGCTACCTTCTTTGTTTGGCGGAGCGACCTAATTTTACCTTTTTCTTTAATTTTGCCTTCGTCAGGTTTGTTTATCGTGCGATGTGAGGAGATGGAGGGGGTTTAGTCAAACACTATGAGGTCCGTGTATCAACTAGTAAGAACTAACTTTAATGTTCAACGGTTCAGTTTATATACATAATATGTACGTGATGTCCTTCTACTTATTCGATGACATATCTATCTTAACTTAAACTACATATGTGCTGATGTACATGTATGTGATGCACGTGTATGATGTACGTGACACCACACCACAATCGCCATTTCGACATAGCGCTTGGCTATCATTTTTGTAAGTATTGTTTAAAACTTATACTTACAAAAAAGGTAAAATGTAGAATGAAAATGTCTGATGTGCACTGGTAGAAAACAAAACTGTAAAAGCTCGGTAGGTAAGTGTATAATTACGTCCACAAAAATGGATGAAACCCAGTTACAGCAGAATATGCACAAATGTTTGTCGATGGAGGATTCGGTCCGAATCGAAACATAACGATTATACGTGCTCCCGATGTGGCCGCTGAGAACTGCAAACAGCGGACCTGGTATAATCCGATTATCTACCTGTTTCACATATCTACCCGCACTTTGTTTTACAGCAGACTACTGCATTTCAGGCATTGTGCTGTAAACTAGGTTGGGTGTTAGTAGGCATTATGAAATATTGCAGACTATAACGTCCACTGAGCATAGGCCACAAAGGCTGTTTTATTTTGCAACATTGATGCGAAAACATTCGGCTTAAGGTACCTTGTGTGTTACCAAAATGTGAGTCAATATCTTATTTATACGTCTCATGTTCTACAAAGCGAAAAATGGAAATAAAAGCGACCGCTATGAAACTAGGGTTGTATCAAATTTCGGCCGCTCAGGTGAATTTATCATTTTAATACGAAACCTATCTATATGTAAAACACACGTGGTCACATAATTCAGGCCGGGCCATATTTTAAATAATCTATACTTATAATAAAACTGTAGAGAGGTCAATTCTGTACATTGAATATACACACAAAATTAATATTGGAGGATGACTGGTGATCGATACTGATGCCAAAAATGCAATCAGTAAATTTTTTGTTTGTCTGTCTGTCTGTCCGTCTGTCTGTATGTGCACGCATGGGTCAAAAACTACTGAAGGGATTTTAACCAAACTTGGTACAATTGTAGTCCATACTTCTGGGCAGGTTATAGGCTACGTAACATAATGCTTAGACACATAGGAGCTGAGCAGTGACGATACCCGCGGGATATTTTCCGACCTCCACGCGGGCGAAGCCGCTGGCAAAAGCTAGTATATTCATAAGATTCCAGTAAAAGCACAGTTTTGTCGTGGTCATCGTGACGAACAAACACCCTCGTGGGTTCTTTCATTACAATATTCATGACCTATGAGAAACATGGAATTATTTCCAGATTATTTGGAACCCGCGGATCGATTACTATGGTAATGTATAGTAAATTACTTTAACTGTACGTTCCACATAGTATACTTAACGTATGCCTACATACTACCTATGGTTTAAGGAAAGCATAAACTATTATGACGCGAACGGCTGGTTCAAGAAAACTGTCTGCCGTCATTACAGCTGAAATTGCGACTGACAATGTTTTCCATATGAATGGCCGTATGTCAAACTGCCTCGTTGGTCTAGTGGTATCAAATGCTATTGCTGAGCACGAGGTCCTGTCTTTGATTGCCAGGTTACGCAAAGTGTTCTGGAATTTGTCAATAGCAGCTCGGAATCTGGATTTTTTCACGGTTGATAGCAATAGACTCACCCCTATTACATGGGTCTTTAACATAACTGTGAAATGTGGGTGTAGGTATACTCACACAGACAACTGTGCTGCTGGGGTGTTCGTTGCGCCACTTCTTCTTCCCAGCTAAAACACTAGGAAGTGATGAAGGGCGGGCATTTTGAGGGACTGACTTATGTAACTTTGTCGTTCAAAAAATGCTGACTCTCAGGTAAATTTGTGTAAATGACTTTTGATTTGGATTTTGACTCAACCCCAGAAAAAGGCCTGATGTTATATTCCGACCATCATGTTGCCAACCTCAATCAATACTACGATATCTTAACCACAGTTATTTTTTCTTTAGAAATAAAGAGCTTCTTTTTTTGAAGAGTTGCACTTTGCGTGGATGGCGATTCACAGGTCTTAAAGAACGACTCCATGAAAAAATGCTTGCGAAAACATACGCAAACTAAATTAACGGAAGCTCGAAAAAGTTCCAAGAGAACGTCTCAGTCATAAAGAAAGGTGCAACTTGCCTCTCTTGAAATAGCTCCCAAAAGTATTTTATTCCTTTGGAGGTTCATAAAGGATCTAAGTATAGTAAGTATACAAAGGTTAGTAGGAACACGGATCTTCGCTTCGCTACATACTTTTAGTAAAAAACTTGTAAGCTTCCCCTTTAGTGACTTCACTCTTTAAGGTTTTTTTGAAAGGTCCCGATAAATAAATACCTGAATGGAGCGGAACTTTTATCATGCTTATATAAACATAAAGAAAACAGCACCCAATGAGCCGGTAAATGTTAATTATGAAAATTGGAAGCAATTTTTACTACGCTTTTTGCTCTTTCCAAGGCCGATTTTCAGGAAATTATCGAATATTGAGATGCCACAACATGCCATCCCTAGTTTACAGTAACATCTAACATCCCTCGTGGGAATAATCAGGCAGGTTCATTCCGGCTAAGTTGACGCGTCAAAAGCCGGGCGCGGCCATGCCTGTCCCCTGTCATAGCCCGGATTTATGGGCTCGCAATCAGCTTAAACGTACCGCGCTCAACGTTTACCTATATCTCGACATGTAGAAGGGTCATTTCCAAATGAGTTTTGACACGACACGCTTAATCCTTGGCAATACTATTATTGTAATGACCATCGTCAGATAGGAATGTGTAAAAGTGTTTGTACAAGTACAAACCTACTTGCAAAAATAAAGTCATTTATCAATCACTATAAATCTTGTGGTTTCAGAACTTTATTATTCCTCTTTAAGAATTCACAAGAATTCACTTACTGAGAAATTAAATTAACATAAAATGTTTTTGAGCGTACAAAAACGACGTAAAAGTAAAATATGAAGGTAGTGATATAAAATTCAAGTAAACAACTAATCACCAACCAAGTAAACACGGATATATATAGTAAAAGTTGATATTCTACTAGATGTGGCATATATGGCAGCGTACTATCTATAAAGTTTAGTTTTTTTATTATTACTGTGTTTTATTTGGTCGCATGAACCCTTGCTAAAACTAGTTTTTTTTTTTTTTCACTGTCTCAATATATATGATTAAAGTTTATTTTTAAAACAAGACATACTTTTCGCTTCTTTTATTTCCATCAGTATTTTGTTATACATGTTGACACCTTCAAATTCTATGTTTCTTTTCCCGTAATTAACAATTCTGGGAGGACGTGTTACTAAGTAATTGGAGTTTCGTAGTTTAATTTTGTGTACTTGATATTTTTTTGTGAAATTTAGTGTTGTATGGATATCTTTGTGTAATATTTTGAGTATTAGTATACATGTATAATACATATATGTTTGGGAAATGTTCATTATTTTTGTATCTTCGTATATTTTCTGTGTTGACGTTCGAAACTTGAAATTAAATAATATTTTAATTAATCTGTTTTGTGTTGTTTGTAATGTTTCTAGATTAGATTTGGCTGCGGTTCCCCAGATTTCTATTAGGTAGTCTCTATGTGGTTTAACTAAAGAATTATAAATTATATATCGAACTTTCCGAGGAAGGCATTTATTTATATTATGAAGAGCTCCTGTCAGTGACAAAAGTTTACATCTAATTTTCTCAATGTGAGGCTTCCAACTCAGATAGTTATCTAAGATTAAACCTAAATATTTCTCTTTAGTTTTTCTTTGGATGAATTGATCATTTATTTTGAGTTGTATATCATGGCTTATTTTTTTGTTTTTGGGGGCAATCACGACATAGTTGGTTTTTGTGGTATTGATGGTTAGAAGGTTTGACTGGAACCAGTCATTAAGTGAATTTAAATCATTTTGGATACAAGGTACCATAGCTTCGATTGAATTCCCAAAGTAGAAAAGACTTGTATCATCAGCGTAAAGCGAGATGTCGCCTTTGAGGCCAATCTTGGATATGTTATTAATATAAATTAGGAATAACAATGGCCCCAGAATTGAACCTTGAGGTACACCAAAAGTGACAGGAAGTGAACTACTCTGATATTTACCTATTTTGACAATTTGCATACGATTTTGCAGGTATGACTTAAAAATCTGGAGTGCCTGGCCTGTGATACCAATGTCAGACAGCTTTTGTACTAACAGGTCGGGACTAATAGTATCAAAAACTTTTTTGAGGTCAATGAAAATACCTAAACCTACTTGTTTTTGATAAATTTTGTTTTTTATTTTAGTTATAAGATCAATAGTGGCCGAAAGAGTATTTGAGAGAGTTCGAAAACCGTATTGTTTTTTAAATAAAAAGTTTTTTGATTTAAGAAATGTTTCCAAACGGTTATACAAGATTTTCTCGAAGATTTTTGAGATAACAGGAAGGACAGATATAGGGCGATAGTTACAAGGATCAGACTTACTTCCAGACTTGTGAATAGGGATAACTTTCGCAATTTTTAAGCCATCAGGAAAAATACCTCGATCCAAACAAAGATTTATACAGACTGTAAGTTCATTTGCGATTAACTTTTTAACACATATTAAAGACTTTGTACTAATGCCATTAATGCCAGAACTAGTATTTGGATCTAAATTGTCAATAATTTTAATGACTTCATCCGTGGTTGCTGGTATTAAACAATTTAGTTCTGTTGAGTCACATGTTACAGGTTCTTGAGCTTGGTTTCCAGTTAACTTGTCACTGATAAGGTTTGCTAGTGAAAGTAAGAGTTGAACCTTTCACATATTTCCTTTTGATCTGTAATAGTACCATTGTCAGTTTCGAGTTTATCTGGTCCCGGCCTTTGTCTGATTTTATTTTTGGATAAATCATTTATCAGTTTCCACATTTTCCGTGGTTTTGTCATGCAGTCCTTAAAACATTTATAGTAATATGTATTTTTTATCTTTTGTATGTTGTGCGCTACTCTAGCTTTTGTATTCTCAAATTCCGTTCGTAATGCCGTGTCTGGTGTGTTTGATTTGCATTTTTGCCATAATATGTTCCGCTTGTTAATATCATGTATGATTTCTTTTTTTATCCAATCTTGCCGTGGAGGGTTCAAAACTTTTATTTTAGATATTTTGCTCTTTGATAAACAAGACTGTAGTTTGTTAGCCAATCTCTCATAAATGGGTTCATCATCGTTTATATGGTTTATAATGTCTTCAAAGCTCTTATATAGTTTTGGGTAATCCAATGCCGTATATTCCATTTTCATGAGGGGGGGAGGGGTATACTGTTTAATTTCTAAAAATATTTGCTTATGGTCGGACATCGCAGATTCAATCATGACCAAATGAAAGTTATTTTCCTGTAGGTTGGACGAGACATGATCTAGTATGGTTTTGGTCGAGACAGTTTCACGGGTACAATATTTGCAATCAATTTTGTTTAGAATTTTGAAGTTACTTTCTTTCAGTGTGTTCCTGTAGTTACGAATAGCTCGGTCTGGGTTCAGCAAGTCTAGGATAAAATCGCCAAATACTATCGCTCTCTTCTTCTTCTGTAATTGTTGCGAATAAATTTGAAGGAAGTTTTCCACATTGCTTTTGTCTGGTTTGTATATGGCACCAATGCTTAAAGAGAACTTTTTTACATAAATCCAGAGGTAATGAGTGTCATCTATACAATGTTCTTCTATAAGATGGTGTTTTAGGTTGTTGTGGACGAATATTAAGACCCCGCCTCCTCTTTTATTCTGTCTGAAGTTATAATAATGGGTGTAGCATGGAATTTGAAGTCTTCTCACCTCGTCATCACTTTTGATCCATGTCTCAGAAGGTACAATAATGTGTGTGGTTGCTTGTAAAGATGCGATAATCCATTTTAGCTCATCGAATTTACCCGGTTTAACTATACATATAAATCTCTAAATTTTTTCTACGCGTGCGTAGAAAAATTTTAGAGATTTTTTTGTTGAGACGATATCAGTGTTTTTTTTATATCAGTGATTTTTTAACACTTTCGTAATTTGATATGTTATTCTTTCTGAGCAGGAAGTTAGTTTTTTGAAGTTGTTGACACAGTGGACGGTACTTGTTCGGTTGTCAAGATGATTTTAGGTACTCCTTTAATGTACTTAATGATTAGGTTATTTTCCCCAACAGCAGTGCGTTTTTGCAGCTCGTCTTTCAGATTTTGCATATATTTACGCTGATATGGTGTTTGGTCGGAATAAATTTTTATGTTCTCGATGTTCAGGTTATGTTCCGCAATATAGCTTTCGCTGTGTCCTCCGATGAAAAAAATACTTTAATGGATCGGGAATGTTCGGGCTTATATTTAGGTTGAGGGCAGTCATTGTAGGCAAGTTTCATTATTCTGGTAATTTCAGCCTTTTCGTATTCTTGGCGTTCGGTTGTTGATTTGTTAATAGGTTCAGCGATACCAGAAACTATAACATTTTTAGCTCTCATATTTCGTTTCTTGATTTCTTGTACAAAGTCTTCATAAGTCGTATGCGCTTGGTCTGAAGTCGATGGAGAAATACATTTGAGGTTATTTACTTCGGCTTCTAAAAGCATAACTTTTTGAACCGTGTTTTCAGAAACTTATAGACCATATACCTATATCTGTACCATTTATTACTGATTTAACTCATTTGCATAAAAAAACAAAAGACGTACGTATATTCCAACGAAACCAAAGTTGTGTTTTGTTGAAATATTAACTTGAAAAACCGTCAGATTCTGACAGTCGCGTGTTTGTAATAAATTCTAATTATACGGTATGGAACTTCCAATAATGTAAATAGGTAAGCACTTTACACACGAACTGAGCATTTCCATAAAATTGTTAATACTTGTAACTTCGTATGAAGCTGATTGACATGATCTGTGTCATGACAATTATATCCGTGTATAGAAATATCCGTTCCAATATTGACGACAAGCTTTGGCCAGTGATTTCGCCCATGTGAATGTCCAAAATTATCCCACGGGAACATTTTCCTCGGATAGTATGTATCATATTTATTAATCCAGGTTATATTCTATATACATGCCAAATTTCATCCAAATTCTTTCAGCTGTTTTAAAGTGATTGAGTATCAAACATCCAAACACACAAACTTTGACAATAATAATATTAGTAGAATAACATACAACATCTACTGCTAAATGTAGACTAGATACATGACTGCCACAACTACAATTTCGTAGCCGATAACCGAAACATGACCGACACATGTACATGAACATTATTAATCATTCAAAATTAGCCCCAAGCTCAAAGCAACAAGAGCTTAATGCACAAAGGATAGTAGGTATATCTGTATTGAAATAGACACAGATACTAAATAGAGGTCTCAAATAAGTAGACTTCATAAACAATAAAATAAGCCAGGTGTTAGAAACAATTAACATAACAATAACATCACGCCTGTGTTTTTGAGAAGGAGTAAGGAAATATAAACTAATATAAACTTAACTGATTTGGATGGACTTTGACACATGGATAGTTATAGCCTGGATAAGAACCTACATAGAATACTTACACATACCGGTAGTGCATTCCCATGGGATCATTTTGAACAACCATGCGGGTGAAGCCGCTAGCTAAAGCTCCATAAATATTTGCCATCCATAAATATTTGGAAACAAATTGAAACTCTATGTATTTTGTCCTCAGGTCCTGCATTGCATAAATAGTTGTAGAATATAAACTCAAGGCTATAAAATGCGGCGGCCTCTGCAGCTACCGGGGTGCACATTTACAAAGCCTACTGTAATCTAACCTAGGATTCATTTCGAGCTGGTGTCTGTTCCAGATGTATTTATATATATTTTTGGTAACCTTTTAAATTGTTCTTGAATGTATTTATTATAAGCTAGCACTTCATCGCGTGAAATTGATAGATCATGTTACTCCAGAATAATTATCTTAGTAAGCTTCCAAGGGTAAATTTTAAAAGCGATTAAGTAGTGTTTGAGCTTATCCATTACAAACAATTTATAAACAATCAAATGTTTCCTAATACTACCGTAGATGCAAATTATACACCACAGACCATTTCTAAAATTTCTACATTTATATGTATACGTAATTAATAATAATGTTTATAATAAAGACCAAAGCCTACCCCTAAACAAATTCAACATAGAGGGTTTTTAAGATGATTATATGACTTAATAAATTATCTTCTGAAAGTGATATGAGTCATAAACTGAATAGGCTTTGTTGAACAGTTCTAAATAAGTAAAGTAAAATATGAGCATGAAATCTTTCCCCGGGCGAACACCATGCTTAATTTAATGTGCCTGGGATTGCGCACAAATAACTGTCAAACACACATTGTCCACCAGTTAAGAGTTTAATATAGATTTGGTGGTGGTTTGTGAATAGTTAATAGCTTTGAAACTTTGTCTGTATATAGGTAAGAAAATGAATTCGACGGTGAATTAATTCAATTATTTTTTTTTTGCATTTTTCATAAATGAAATATTATTCATCATTTGCCTAGCCTTTTCCCCAACTATATTTGGTTTGGCTTCTAGTGTAACGAGTTGCAGCTGACTATAAGTATTTTACAGTGGAGCGGCTTCCTATCGGACCTCCACAGCCCAGTTACTGGGTAACATGATACCTTTGGTAAGACTGGTTGTCACACTACCCGTAATGACGGTCAAAGATGAACGAATGATAGCCAGGAGCAACGCCTTAATGTGCTTTCTGAGGCACGGAGGGGACTTGGTATGTTAAGATTGTCACCCATCCACGGACCAGCCGCGACAAGCGTAGCTTAACCTCTTTGTTTAATAACATAACGTTACATCACGCCTGTTTTCCTCGAAGTGTTAGGCAGAGGCGTACCTATAGAATACCTACGTTTTGCCAGTTATGGAATATGTATTAGGTACTGTTGGCATGTAAAACCAAATATTCTGAAACGAAGCGCCAGTTTTCTCATAATTTTTCAGTTTCCAGCAAATTTTCCTTCAAATCCTGAAATAGCCAAGTACGTAAAGTAGCTTACATGTACCACAGCTATACGCACCATCTGTAGCAAGCCATCGCAATCTAGCAACTATTACACCTATTTCTTCACCCCAGCTTGAAACTAATCCGTTGCTTAATAGCCCGTGACGCCCACAGCTTATTTAAGAGGGCGTTTGAGCAACTTGACGAACAATTTGTATAAAACTTCCGAAGAATTACTGACTCTCAAAGAGTAATTACATGAGGAAAGTTTCGAATGTTTTGAATAGAAGACTATTGAAAGGATATAAACCTTTTAAAATTATATTACAAAACAGATCTTAGCTCACTTGGAAATATCTAAATAGACTTCCATCACAAGTCGGCTGGAGCAAAGACTATCTCGGTTCTCGGATGGCTGAAATCACAAGTGCGTATGCGGCACTTCCGCACAGACAATGGCCCACCTTCCATCTTATGCCACATACCCTGCCACCTGTGTACTTGATGATCTTATGACTGCATCAGAGAGCGGAATTCAAGCAGCTGAATTTTGAGCCAAAGATGTTTTAACTTTCTGCCATCGATACGCTAAGACGAATAAAACCTTGGGTAGGAGAGGGTTGACGCGTGTAAACAGTTGTACGATACTCGTAGTTATGTCGAAAGGCTAGAATCGATCAAAAATTTTCATATCGTCTCTTAACTAACGAGAAACTCGCCTAGTATAAACTCTGTATTCCAGTTCAAGACGAATTTTAAGTTCAGTAACTGTGTAAGGTGTAATTATGGAGTTAACAGTACGCCTTTGAAGAAACCAGGAAGTTTTGCAACTTCATCCGGCGTATAATTTAGATGTTCAGTATGTTCGCTCTTGTTTCTCGTACTGTGATACGAGGTACGAACTACTTTGGTAGTTAATTTCAGAAATATTATGGAAGTTATATGTAAGTCCCTCTCCTACAGAGTAGAGGTGGCCTAGTGGTATCGGTTGTGGGTTAGAATTAGAACCCAAGCAGGCGTTTTATTTAGGTGATGGAAGACATAGTGAGGAAAGTGGCAACGGCATTTCTGGAACAAAAATATCGATTATATTTGACATCTACCAATCCGCACTCGGCCCGCGTGGTAGATTACAGGCCACTCCTTTTCGAAGAGAGGAGGCCTGTGTTCCAGCAGTAGGAACATTATAGGCTGATTATGATGAAATACTCTCCAATTACAACAATACAACTAATACAACTCAACTGAAACCAATGATGTTTCTTGTTGCGTACTAATAAGTAATAGTGTTAGTTCAATTTTGATAACAGAAAACCGGATTTACATGAGTCCATGCAAATAATATAATAATATTACTCATTCATACAAATACCTTCCCATGAAGTCTTCTTTAAGTTTTGAAAAGCAGGAGAACGATATTCTAATTTTAAATATAATTCCTATCCGGCCAGCACCTCAACGTAGACGTTAATAATGCGTCTATATCCTAGTTCACAACAAGATCAAACAGTTAATGACGTAAATACCATAGACACATACACACATAGAACGTTCGAATTACAAAATTCCATCATGGAACCACGCGGGAGTTGCGGTTCGAGTACGATAAGCTTCAAAATCAATTTCGGCGTGTTTACAGAGGAGGCGGCCGTCAAATAGACCGGTTAGGTATTTGTGGAGCACACCAGATACGCTCCGAGCCCGAATATTTAGTGCGAGGCTTTGATTGGTGGACTGATCACTTGGAAATTGTACGTGACCCAGTATGTGGTGATTAAAACTCACTGAGTCGTTGATTTAGCTCGAGGATACATTTTCGCTTTAGTATATTCCGAATAACTACCTAACATTGCTTTAGCCATTAACTGAAAAAAAAACGGGACACTCATTTATGTAACTATGCTATCAATTTCCGGCTTTTCCGGAGAAAGTTCTTAAAAGTTTTATGTCGTAATCTGACAATTACGAACAAAACAAAAAAATCTGCCAAATCAGTTGCGCCGTTCTAAAGTGATGAGAACGGCTCGACCGATACTTACATGTCTCTTTCCATGTGGCAATTTATTTTTATTAACATAGATAGCTCTTTAATTTATCATCATCAGCGTGTTAACCGTAAAACGTCCACTGTTGGACATAGGCCACCGCGAATTTGGGGGGATTTGCCATAATTGTAACGCTTCGTATGCTGGTTGGCGAAAGCAGTATGGCGATAAAATGCATAGAGAACGCTGCAGCCCATTCTGTAGTCTCTAAGTCGCCTTTTACGACACCCACGGGAAGAAATGGTAATAGCAGCTTTAATTGCACGACGATTTTTTTACTTCGTTAAAAAAATTAATACCAGCTTCCTAGTAGAGCCCATATCAGACATCAGACATTTTACATCCGGATTTTTCTCCCCAAGAAAACAGGCCAAGACATTTTCCATTAAAAAAAAACCTCAAGCAAAACACTTAACACATATGCACAAATGTTTTCCCGGAAGTGAGAGTCGCTGAGGGAAGTATATAAAGAGATGTAATAGCGGGCCGCCACCACTAAAGGCATACATGCAATAAACTGGAGCCTTGCCTGGCATCAAGTACTTGAGTCTCTTGGGACGCTCTCATTCTAGGAGAAATACGTTCCTATAAGCTAGTACGACACTTTAAGCCTCTTATTAGATATTTATTCTAGTTCACAGACGTTTTAAGTCCCTATAGCTGCACTAAATACTTACTGTTTTTTATTGATAGATTAATGTATTGTAATTGTGTTATTTTAAACTCCGTGGATGCGATCAGCGTCGATATGTTATCATGAAAAATATTTTTTTTTTTTGTGTGACCCATACCACGTCACACATTGAATTATATGAATCGAATCACCAACCTTAAATTAATTATTGTAGACACTTGAAATATCAGTGTAATAAAACTGCTTTTCTTTTTTGTGTAAACTGACGTCTGTGAAGTTTACACAACAAAAAACTCGATAAAACATAGGAAAACAGTTCATCTCAATTCATACTTTAAGTTCAAACAACAATAAACAGCGGTCGGTGACCTCCTCAAAATAAACATCAAATCTTTTTATTTTATCGTGTTCAGATCTCGATACTCAAAGTCTTGCGGAGTTTCGCTACCGAATTGAAAATAACCCTATAGGCCAATACTATTGTCAAATGTATTACTTATTAGCGACCTATAACTATGAATGACGCTACTTTATAGCCCCTCGGGGCCATAACGGGTTCACTGCATAGTATTGAAAGTTAAGCGCCATTATTACTGGTAAACATAGTACGTAATTTCTTACACCAACCTAATTCATTTCTTAACTTTTCTGTATCTGAAAAATACTCATTAAACGATGTTCAATAAATATCATGCAAACTGCATTACGAGTACATTTGTTATTTAAAGCGGTATGTACTGCTATTGAGGCGTAAAAGACAGTAAATACTGTAGAAAAATTATTGTTACCCGCAAGGCAAACACGCTCACACAGTAGTTAAATGAATTAGCCTTCTGTTTATTTATTTTAATATCCGGAACTCCGGCCAACCGGAGCGGATTGCAGACTCTCCGGACTCCGGCCGACTGCCCACCTCCGCTGTCTCCGTGAAAATTCTCTCGACCACGGTACGTCTCGAACAATAGTCAAGCCAATAGCAAAAATTCTATACCTTCCCTCTTTCTTCAGCTAAAGTTTCTTTCATTCGGAAGCCAAAGTTATTTATTGAACGTGGCAAAAGTTTAGTCATGATTACAGTCTATATTCGACAGCTAATCGTTTACACAGATCACTTGATCACGGTTCAGCAACGGATGAGTAAGTAATAGTAATATAGTAAGAGTATTTATTGTCTTAAAAAGTTATTTACAGTTATAGTTCCTTAGACCCCACACTAGGATTCCTTGTGTGGGGTCTAGTTACTTCCTTCTGTTACATTAGAAAACAGAAATCAGTTAGCGTTTTGAGGGCTCGTTGGTTAATTACAGAGTAATAAAATAATTGACAGAAAGTAAGAATAAAAACAACAATAAACAAAAATGCTGAGTGAGTGCATTGTGTGGAAGCGTGTTTGTGATGTGTGGGTGTGAGAGAGTGAGTGGGTGTGTAGTGTATGTAGTGTGTAATGTTTATTGATTTCGAGATAGTGTCTCCGTGTTTAAGCATAGTGTTTGTTACTATGTGATCTTTAGAATCTCTTCTGTGCTTGCATAATCTGACTCCAGTAGCCATTTAATGATCGTTTTTTACAATTAGGTATATGTATTCTTCCGAGTAAGACGTGGTTCTCACTCAGACTATACAGTTCCAAGAATCTATTTGTGAACCTCATAATTTTAGATTCATTACGTCATAACATGGAATCTGTAATTACAGCTCCGAGCAACAGAACTCGAGTTCCTAACTCGTACAAAGTTTCAAATTAGCTTCCTATTACTAGCAGTACATCGTTAAATATTCATAAGGTCTAACAGCTATGATAGGAAAAGTTGTGGAGTGTTATAAACATTGATTAAGTGTGAACTGGAGCCAACGTGCGGTGTGGTGGACTACAGACGTGCTGTATCGTCAGATCTTGAACTTCATGTAACTACAGCAAAATTTAAGTGAAGAAATAGTTCGGTACTATATTGTTTACAAGAATTTCAGTAAGTAGTTTCGGTCTAACGTAGACGCCTGACATTTTGGTGGCCAGTTTTTTGCGGGAACATCGTATAAAAATACGACAACCAAGAGAGACTTCAATAAAAAAAGTTCACTTTGAAACCGTTTGAATTTGGAAACTTTTCGGTGACAAAAAACAAATCAAGCTATACATTTCCAGAATAAGCTGACTTCTCATTGTACGAAAAGCCTATAAAAGAATAGGTCAGCTAAAACTGGAAATGTATAGCTAGGTAAGCCGTATGTACAATTGGATCACTAAAATGTCGTTCGTCTGCGTTGTCCCTAAACGTCAAATTGTTATAAGATTCATGAAATGCGTTCGCGGAAAGTTGTTATTCTGTAAACGTGCCAACGTAAGTACCTTTATTTTAGTAATGGCAAGGGAACTACCGTGAACTGTGTTATGACATTTATGGCAGGGGGACCATTTATAGAGACAGTAAGTGTAGCATCATACGTTTGATACATCACTTACTTATTCCAACTAGCAAATAAATATGATACGTGACAATTTTAGTTCTAACATGTATTTATCACTAAAGTTGTCACGTCAATAGTTAGTTGAAAATACTCTTCAAGTTATCAGAACTTGAAATCTTCCACTCAAAAACGAATTCGAGTCTTAATCCGCCGTGGTTAAGAGCCTCAATCAAAGTATTGATGAGATGATCCGCCCTGAAGCTCTCCAATAAGATTCCAATCATACTTAAGTGCTCAAGGCTTTGCAGAATCATTTGAGAAATTACTAAATAACTTTGACGAAATTTTCTTGATACCTACAAACTTGAAATCTGAATCATTTCAAAACACTTTAATTTTATACAGTTTGCTTGTCGAGAAAGTATATTTAATGTAGTAAACTTAGATAAGGATTACAAAGTAAGAAAGAAGGGAAAACTAAGTCCTACCAAAACAAAGTCGTATCCTAATTTCGTAAGCAAAACTTTAAGACTAAACAAAAGGAAGCCGCAACTTTAGCGAAAAGAAAAGCTAATTAAATAACAAGCAGGGAATACACGAACTAAATATGATCAACAAGTTCTTTTTTTAAATAAAATATACTGGCTGTTGTCGTCGCCTTTGATTGGATCTGTGGTGATATGTTTGTCGACCTGCCGGGGTCGCGTGATTGTTCGAAAGAGATACCGTGACGCTGGCACATGGGTAACTGATGGGACACGGGTGGGTTTTAGTCAGTAAAAGTCTGGCACGCCCTCCCGCTCCACCCAGAGCGGGAAATGTCATTTGATGATTGCCCATCCAAAATGAAAATTTTCAGTTTTTATTGCAATTTACAGGTCAGGTCAGGCTGTTTGTTGAACAAAATATGAATCGCGACCGTAACGTATGTGTTTACAGAATTATAATAATTAAAATCATCTTACAACCCTCTAAGTTCATTTAATCCCATTTAATGACTTTTTTACTAGATGGTCCACCTGAAATTAGCGCTTTGCCAGCCTTTAAATGCTGCTGATGGTATTTAGAACATATCGAAAGAATTATGAGTGTTAATAGAAATATTTTAAGTTCGAAATACATACTAACAGTATCTACAATGTCACACCTGCACGCATACCTTAATACCTTGCTACAGCAACTTGTTGCTACGTGCAACGTTCGCGGAACACGTTACGCAGCGCAGTAAAGACGTCGTCTGACGATATCAAACGTAATAAATGTCGCTGTTTACGACTAGCTACCGACGGAGCGCGTCATTCCGAGGGAAAAATATTTTACGCGCCGTCCGCGTTACGTTCCCAGACGTTCGCGTAATAAAGTTAGCTCAAAACCAGGTGTTAGACGTTTCATTTCGTCCTGCCAGTGTGTCTGTTTACTTTATAATTGTATTTCCTTTGGGCTAGTAGACGGTTGTATTTGTTATTTTACTCCCATAGGAATCGTTAGGTTTCGTCAATCAATTAACTGGCGGTCCTAGTTGAATTTTATTAATGTATGAGCTGGATTTGTTTATCACAAATATGAATCGTTTTTTTGTATAAATTCTTATTTTATGATCCAAAAATGGGGTTGTTTTAGGAACGTACTAGAGATGACCGTAGATCTCTCGATTGATTGTCAGTGGATACAAATAATCCGCCACGTAATGTTTATAGCGAGAGAGATTTACCAGTGTTATCTTTTATCAAAATACCTAAGATTAAAGGAGAGCAGTGGTGGTCTAGTGGTAACAGCCGCAACTTACGAGTAGTAGGTCGTAAGTTCGAACCCAAAGCTTTACTTTGTGTAAATTATTTCATCACCACAGCTCTCAATACGATGAAGGAAAACATTGTAAGGAAACCGGCATGTCTTGGACCTAAAAATTCGAAGACATGTGAGATCTACCAACCCGCACTGGGCCCGCGTGGTGGATTATGGCCCGCTCCCTCTCACAGATAGGAGGCCTGTGACCTAAGATTTAAAACTCCATTTTAGTACTTACCACTTACTTCTACATTCCATTATGAAACAAAAATACTCTCTTTTAAACTGAATCACGCCTTGGCTTGCTCCTGTTAACTACTAAAGTTAAATCCAACGGACTTCATAAAAATAAAACACAAACGGTATACTCGTTAAGCACCTACCTTTGTAAGATGTATACATGTACATAGCCATTACAACTTGTACTCAAAAGCTAGCTGCCATAGTGTAGAGGTTTTTCATACTATGTTATAGCATAGAAGCGTACATTTATCGGTTTATTCTGCTTAAAATAGATGTAAACACCTAAATAAGTAACGTGGTATAGTATTTCTGTTTTCATCCGACGCCAAAAAGGAGGAGGTCCTGAATTTGTCTGTTTTTTTTTTTAATAATCTGCTAGTTATTACAAATACCCTTGAACCCACACTAGGATTCCCTGTGTCGTGAGGTCTAGTTCCGCGATATCTCCGGCAATTGAAGGTCAATTTCGAAAATACCATTTTAATGGATAGGGTATGCTTCAGGAGTGGTCCTACATAAATTTTATTAACTTGATCAGTTTTTACGTTAACTACGATAATACGTATTTAATCCACTTTGTGTTGTTTACCTGGTCAGCAGTGGTATATGAATTAGGGTGGGATAGGTACCTTAGCTAAAAAGTAAAAAAAAACTTCTATGCTATAAAATAACCGACTTCCAAAAAAAGA
This sequence comes from Aporophyla lueneburgensis, assembly GCA_932294355.1. Classification (NCBI taxonomy): domain Eukaryota; kingdom Metazoa; phylum Arthropoda; class Insecta; order Lepidoptera; family Noctuidae; genus Aporophyla; species Aporophyla lueneburgensis. Next base: position 12,835,559 of record OW028744.1, read on the forward strand.
AACACTCAAATCGTCTTTGAGCCTGTATTATGGTTATCGGTAGTGTTTTTTTTTTTTGTCAATTTGTGTTTTCATAAACGTGAGGAGCCAAAAAAAAATTACATTCAAAGGCTAAATCACAATGTATGAGCCACGTGAGAATTTTATCTATAGACATGAATGCCCGTTTTCACTAAATATAACTGACAGTTAAATAAATGTTTAATCTTTAAGTCCCTGAGATACCACATTTGGTATAGACACAATCGTTTTTTAATTGTGTCCGTAATTACGGTAATTGACTGGTTAAATAAAAGCGTGCTGTTGGAATTTCAACACCTGGCTTACCGTCGAAAGATAAAATTCCAACAGCGCGCTTTTATTTAGGCATTCGTTTTGGTGTTTTTGAGTGTTAGTAAAAACGGGCACGAGTCTTTAAACTAACATACTGTTAAAATTAAAAATACCAATTGTAATTTAACCGATTTCATTAATATTTGACCAAATGTAGCACGGATATGACGCCCTAATTTACGAGTAGCACACAATTTTCAATCTTTCTAACATAAAAATCTTCACAAAATCAGTACCACTCAAAGTTATTTATCCGACGATATTTTTCTCCTGCGCGGGAAACAATCTGAGTGAAGGTGTAGGCAACATTCGGTTGGCCTCATTAAGTTGAACTATTCGCTAAGGGTTCACCAGCTTCCATGGAACAATTCCGCTGATGCCGACGAAGATGGCGGGAAACTGAACGGAAACTATGACGTTCTTGCTAGATGAAATACCGAGAAAGTTTTATTTCAAAAAAGTTTTTTATAAAAAGAAGATCTGGCTGCCTCGTTGGTGAAGCGGCCTGAGCAAAAAATCCTGGTTACGATACCCGTCGAGTAGTATTATTAAGTTTTTCCATCTAGAGTTTCTCAGTAGCAGGTCGGAGTCTGAATTTGTGCCTGGTTGATGGCAATATGGTCGCTCCCTATTACATGGGACTTAAAATAACTTGCAGAATGTTTTTTCGAACCAGCAGTTCCTAAGATTGGCACGTTCAACCAAACAAACTCCACTTTATAGTATTTATTAAATATAGAAGTAAAGATTAGGAGTGTCTCAATCCTAGGACATATTTTAATAACAATATAATATACAAACTAACACTTAAATAAATATATTAAGTATGTACAATTAAATTTAAAAAAAAGAAAAGAGCTCACTGGGCATCAAAGAATTCGTCCGCATCGCTGTCGGTAGGAAAAGTGCCCAGAAGGCTGGCAGCGTTGCCACGTTGGATGGCAATACTGATTCTTTGACCTAAAAATAGGCCAGCCCTCTGGTCACGTGAAGATTCGGCCAACCGCTTGGCGATATCTCGGAATACTCGATGAGCACTCGGACCCCACGGCCCTAGTGTTTCAACCCCAAACGGCTCAAACATATAACTCCCAATAAGGTTGTTATATTTGCGCCTTTTGAGGTTTTCTGCACCTGTAGCAGCCGCCCCAGCACAGCCTGCCGTGCTAAGAAGATGGGATGGCGCGAGGGTGTCGACACAGGTTGCATCCCACACCAAAGGCCTACCCAACTTCCAAGGCATTATGGTCATTCCGTCTGGCCTCTTCCCATCGTCGCGTGCCAAGCCATTGGGTTCTAAGACTGCTGGCACCCCGGCGGTGACAAGAGCTCGACGGATGATGTCATTAATGCTGGCGTGCCGTGCCAGCCGGCCAGCGCTCTTGCTGCAAGCAAGGCCATGGTGTCCGAGACGGTCAACCGCTTCACCGCACTGACACCGATGCGGAGCCACGCAAGGAGCACCCAGACGCAGACTTGTAGCGAGGCGGAAAGTAGAGTCACCCAACATAGTTCCTATATTAGGTGACGGTAGCGCCTGAAGCCATAAGCCCGACTCCCATTCTCCCACAGCCAGCAGGCGAGCACGCTCAGCAGTATTGGTGGACGTATTAATGAGATTATTCCGTACCAACCTGCAGAGCGGCTCATCCCACTGTCTCTGGGAAGACAGGTTCTCGGGCTGAGCCGTATCCGGACAAGCCACCTTCCAGGCATTCCTGGCATCAGTCAAGCACGGCACTTCCGAGTGAACCTGAGAAGAAGCTAAGATTTTCGTGATTAGCTTTTCAGTGTCGTGGACCGAGGACAGGAACGCCGGTAAGCTTACACTAGAAATTTTGCGGACGCCGAGCCCACCAAAACGAATCGGTAGTGTGGCTTGTAGCCACGAGCGGTCGTCCAATGTCACATTTAAAATGGATGTTAGAGTGCTTTTAATAATTTGATCGACTTTGTCTAAAAGGTTTGGGTGCTTCCATAAAGAGGAAGAGCGTAGATAATACATGAAATTTGGACCGAAACAGCAGTATCTGATAAGGGTGAATGCCGAATGTAAATTAATTTTGGAAAGTCTATCCGAAATATCGTTAAAATGTTGAATTTTTACGTCAATGAAAGGTGAGAAACTGTCTTCGAGAATTGGGGAACCTAGGAGGTGCAATGATTTTTTTTCCAAAAGTTTGATGTCTGGGGCTATTGAATTAAATTTCTGTATAGTTGATTGTCTGTTGGTATTGTCACAAAGGTATAATTCACATTTTGAGTAATTAAGGTCAAGGCCGATGGATTGGAACTGCTGCTTTAGGAATTGAAAATCTTTTAGAACATTGTCTACGGCACCTCCTAGTGTTCCATCGTCTAAATACCACACATTGAATTTTGAATCTAATTGTTGTATTATGGGATGGATAGCCAAACTGAAAATGACTGGCCCGAGAGGGTCACCTTGTTGACATCCGACTGCCGATTCTATGACGTTGTCTTTATATAATAATTTTGAAGGATGCCTGTAGCACTGCCAAATAAAACGGTAGATTTCAGGCAACTCCTTTTTTACTTCAGCCAACAAAGTGTCCCTGTTAACGAAGTTGAAGGCGTTCTTAACGTCAACCTTGAGGATAACCTCACCTTTCCTGTCATTTAAAAAACTAGAAAGGGCATGTACGGCAGCTTCGCAGCCCCCTTTGGATCCAAAGTCAAAGTCAAAAGTCAAAGTCAAAGTATCTTTATTGTGGGCACATGTAAGTTACAGGTCTTAACAATATATTAAAGTATCAATATGTCCTGCCTTATAGGCATACAATAATTATGTAGGTAGATATGGCATAAAAAATTTGGAATTATTATAGATGGTAAGTTATTATAAATGTAAAAGTACAGTGCATCTATCACATGGTCAATACTAATGCATGTCAAATACGGTGAATCTAATACATGGTCAATATTTATATATGTCAAAATACAGTGGAACTAATAAATGGTCAACAATTCAGGAAATCTTGGATCGTGTAGAATGCTTTATCAATTAAAAATGTTCGTAATTTATTTTTAAATATTGAAAGTTCCTTAGTGTCTAGAATGCTAATAGGTATTTTGTTGTATATTTTTGATGCAATGCCAAAGAAGCTTTTGTTAAATAGAGCCGTTTTATGTGGCACATTAGAAATTTTTAACATATGCCTTTTCGATTTAAGTTTATCAAATAGATTTTCATTTGTTTTTATAAATACAGCTACTTCATAAATGTAAATTGCAGGGATGGTCAATATTTTTAATTCTTTGAAATATGGTTTACATGAATCTGGAACACGGATACCAACCATCGCACGTACACATCTTTTTTGCGCTTTGAACACTAAATCCCTGTTAGTTGCATTGCCCCAATAAATGACTGCATATCTCAGTGTCGCCGAAATATAAGCGTGGTATGTGGTCAAAAGAACTGATCGATCAACTATTTTTGATAATTTATATAAAGCATATGAGTACTGATTAACTTTATTGCATACTGTGTCTATGTGTGTTTGCCAAGACAAATACGGGCTGTACGGGCTGAAACTTGTTGGTCAATTTTTCAGTGTACACTTTGCAGCATATTTTGGCTGCCGTACGCCTATAGGTGCACCCAACGGCAATGGGTCGAATGCCGCCGTCTCTTTTGCGTAGGGCGCATAAGTTAGCCCCGTACAAGACATCGACGACGGCATCACTTACATCGCCGTTGAGCATCAGGTTGATTAAAGACGCAAGCTCCTTCAAAAGTGACTCACCAGCTTCCCCGGAGCCTGAACTCAATAAATCTTTTAAATGCTGAGGAGTCAGGCCATCGAGGCCGCTGGCGGAACCACTTCGGAAGGAGCTCACGGCTGCCATCAACTGGGGGGTAGTAATATTAAATGGAATCCGGGTTGAATCCGGGTCAGGAGAGAAGGGAGAGTCGGGAAAGGTGAGACCATCCGCAGGCGCTGGATGTTTACTCTCCAGGGCTGAAAGAGTTTCTGGAGAGTAGGGCGCCACCACATCGCTACTGAACAGCAGCCTGGCCGCTCCCCTCATGTCACCATCATTAATTTTGGATTCTACATATGAACATATGCCTCTCCGTGAAGGCTTATTGAAAACTGGTAATTTTGGATCTAAAATGGGAGTCGAATTGTTGCAGTTATCTTTAATTTGGTTTGTTAATGTTTTTGTAGTTGCCAAACTTTTTTGGACATGCAGAATCCGATAGGGGAACGTAAGTAGTTGCTCCCAGGCGCTATAAGAATTCTCCTGGGTCGCAACGCGGAGACATTGCGCCAAATTTAAAGCAACAGACCGCCTTGCGCCACGGGGAATTCTCTTCAATATCGGGGTAGAATTTTTTAAATTTGAAAGTGTTTTCCAAAGGGTTTGGTCCGGCTGAATTGGAGCTGTGGCTGGGGGGCACAAGGGTACACTATGAGGTTTGTGAACCTTGCCATAGTGTATCCGTAGCCCCCGTTCACCTTTAAAAAAGCGTGGCTGGGAGCAATGGGGACATCTCACCTGAACAGCGAGCGATGTAGCAGGTTGACTAGCACTGATTCCGGCGTCGCTACAGCCGGCATTTTGCATGAGCACTTACCTATAACTAAATAACAATTCAGAACAATAAACAATAAAAATAAACGCTACACTGATAAAAACACACTAGAAATGATCTGTCGGACACTTCACTTGTCAGCTTGACAACTGCGCCGCAGACGTACGGGCCTAGGGCGCGGGCGCCGGGGCGCGCGTTCCTGGCGCAGCACTTGCGCCGGGGCACGCGTGCCTGGCGCAGCCCTTGCGCCTTGATGCCTGATGCCTGGGAGCCTCGGGTACACTTTTTCCAGTACAAATATATATATATATATATTTTGGCTATATTTTTTTTACTACGTAGTAGGCATGGAATTAGGAAGTCCTCCTATACCTATTTCAAACTAGAATAATTTATTTCAATTAAAACATTTGCACGCCCTTTTGAAATGTCAAAAATTGGGGTCAGTTTATCGGGAAGCTGAGCGAAGGTCTCTGTGATTTGGTTATTGATTATTTATTAATATTACTGGTATAGAATTGTTTAAAAAAAAAAATGATACTCCTATAGAAACCGCGTCATAAGATTATAACATAAGATAAGATTAGGATAATTTATAATACTTGTTAAACTTGCGTTTAGCAGCAATGGATTTATGCGAGTGCACTGCGTAACGGTCGCTTCAAAAAAAGATCGCCGCCGCCGCCATCAAATGCAGAATGTTATGTAAGTTTTTCATCAAAAAAGATATCCTTTTCAGCAGAGCTCTTGAATAGCTTTAAAACCATTGGCAATTATAACTGAAGGCACGATGCTTACTCCATAATCCACTTAAAAAACAATAAGTTCTAACCAACTGTATTCCAACGTCGATTGCGTTTAACTGAACATGACAAGTTAATAATTGCAGCCCTCGGCTTTGTCTTGCAATTATCTGCATGTTATTTGCACTTCAGAGCACATTTCACATAATATAATGCAGATGCTGGAACCTCAGTATTATTTGCATTTTTTAATTGGTTCGGTAAATAACTTGTCCTCAGAACAATCAATCAATTTTAATAAACCTTATCGGATTTACCATTAAGCTTTTTTTAATCTCCTTGTGTATTACATTAAAATGAAATACGAAGGAAAAATAGGACAAAATTGAAACAAGACGCACATTAATCACTCCAGGACAAGCACCGAGCTCTTCCAGGTGGACGTATCCGCGTCGCCTCAAGTTTACGGTCAATTAAACGAAAGAACTTATCCCAACTTTGATGTACCGCCGACCTGGAAATAATTAGAATTAGGCGAGAATGGCCCTGCCATCACAACCCAGTCCGGGTCACCACTTATTGAGAAACTTATGCCCGAACAGGCTGAGAAAATTTAAAGGAAATCGGGAGCAAAGAGGATTATACAAAAAAAGTTTAATTAATCATTGACCAAAGTTCTTGAGCTTCGTTTATGCATTGCTGGCGGGTACAATGACTTTGATATATGGACGCCTTTACAGCGCTTGATTAAAAGTCTGTAGAGGAGAATAATACACTTTATATTCATTAAAAAATTTGGAAAAATGTACATAAAGAAGATGCTGTAATTAATGTTGTAAAAGCCTTAACAATAAGCCAGAAAATATATTACAAATTTCAAAGTCACCCCATTGTATTTTCATCTAAGTACACGATGAAAATTAAGCACAGTTCACCCTAATTTTTATGAAAACCAGCATTTTTCCTCGTTATATCGCCGATGTAAAAGGGGAAGGTATTTAGAAACAAACAGGAAGGAAAGTATTCAAATGTTTATAATCCAAGAGCGTAGACAATGACGACGAATGCTTTGCAATCTGGAGCATCGAGCGTGCCGGAGACACGACCCGATCACTCGCAAGTTGCAACATGCTTGTCATCGCTGACATTGTGTTCCACTGTGCCAACGTGTACTCTGGCTGAGTAACATTCCAGGAGGTGTTGGGATTAATCACTCGGCGATACAATATGCAAGTTAACTAGGGTTGTACATAATCTGTGTACATAAAGCTAGCAGGTGACATAAGCATCTATGTGCTTTCATGAAATCCTAATGTAACAAAGAAAAAATCGTAATAAAAGTCGTTTTCCAAGAACTGGGTATATTTTAATCACAATTTCAATGAGAATACACCACACAAAATAACGATGTATTTCTATAAACCATTGAAATACATAACGAACAAATGAAGCATATATCTTTGTGATTTTTCTTAGAATTACATTACTTTCAATATACAAGGCTTGCCTCTACAAAGTAATATATTAAACTAATGACATAATATAATCGCGTGATTGTTCGAAAGAGATACCGTGACCCTGGCACATGGGCAACTGAAGGAAAACGGGTGGGTTTTAGTCAGTAAAAGTCTGACACACCCTCCCGTTCTGCCCAGAGCAGGAGAAGTCATTTGATGATTACCCATGCTGAAAAATAAGGCTATTTTTCATTATGTTCTCTGATATATTATTCACAAGACAAAAAAATAACAATTCAAAGATATTTCTACCTATCCAAATTAATAAAATTGAAGTGTCTGTTTATAATGTAAAAATAAGAGCTTTTTACTAGATGTTTATGAACGAAGGTACATATATGCTACGGAAATAATAACACACTGTCTGTCTGTTTATTCCGGCTAATCTACGAAATAGTTGGACCGATTTCAACGGGATTTTCACGGACAGATAGACGTTGTTATAAGCAGTAACTAAGACTACTTTATTTTAGTAAATAAACATTTTCGTTTTGCGACATCCACGCGAACGAAGTCGCGGGCACAGCTAGTATTTTATATTTTTGTAAGTAAACGTATAACTTCATAAACCTTCCAAGAAGACTCTTTGCACATTGATCTCAATAAAATTTCACATCTCTAGGCTTTTATTATGGTCCGATTATCCAAACAAGATACAAAAAAAATGCAACAGGATTTGACTTCATTTCTTAGAGAACCAATTCGATTTAGTGCACTCTTTTACTGCTGACCACTAAAGAACTGCGAGTAATTATACTTGGATACCTCTTATGGTTATGGCTAAAGCACCTACCTTACAGTCTGGTGTACCTACTAGTACACCTGCTAAAAGAAATGCCATTTCAGGGCCGCGGCCGTTTCGAAGCGAGATTCGTCTTTTTTGCATCGTTTGATTTAATGGTCGTCTGTCTGGGGTAAATTTTATGGCAGAACGAAATAAAATCTAAAAAAACTAGAAGACTTATGGTCGCGAACCAACCAACAAGCATTGGGATTAATATTTTATTTAGATACTTCTGAAATCTAAAGGTCGAAATTCCATATTGAAAAGCCCAAATGTATGTCAAATTTACAGCTTAGAACTCGTACCGAGCTATTGCTGGACTCAACTATTATTTATTTTCTATTTTTAGTTCCGCTATCTACAAAACCGTGTTTCTTTCACTTTCTTGATAACCAGGATAATGGCACAAATTTATAAAAGTATTATATTATCATCGGTCCTTGATAAGTATGAAAAGTTTCAAATTATTCCGACGTTATGTAGCTGGTAGAAACCACGTGCAAAGATTCAGAAAAAGCGTAAAAAAAAATACTGAAAATATTCTTCCTAAGTTTTATCAGAAAAACGACACGCCCAAATAAATAAAACTTTCTTTAATCAAAGTATTGTAGACATTATAGTGTTCTCTTTACTTTCCATTTTAATTTCAGCTCAGCTTTTATCCTTTGTGCTCGAACTTATAGATAAGTTCGACTGGATCCGATTGGCAGTTCAAAGCGAAAGTAAAAGTAATCTATGACTCCTCTATACCGGAGACAAAACAAATGTTCTTTGTAACTTTTGAACAAGTTTTCTTATCTCAGTGTTCGATACAAAGCGACACAAATACACAACTAAAACATTAGACGCTCAATGTGGCACTGAACTTTATGTTCGATTTGTGCTTGACACTATCCATTTCAATTTGCAGTATTAACCAATTAATGAAGTCATTTTTATGTTATTTTATTGATGTTCATGATTATTGACAGCTGGGTATATAGCATCCCCGCTGGTGGGACCTAACCTTAGCACTACCTGAGTAACTTCCTGACATTTCACTATTACCTATAGGTAACATATAATAACAATGAGAGGAAGTTATTATATCCTCTACAACATACACTAAGTGGAAAAAATACGTCTAATTTACTGATGTTAACTCAAAAACTATTAATTAGTACGTGACGAAATTTATATGGGACCATTGTATAAATAATATATACCCTTCTTCAAACAAATTTTTTTTTTTTATTATTTTACGAATAAAGTCTGAAGAAACATAAGCAAAAAATTGAGAACCATCTCCTTTTTTAAAAATAGCAAATAAGGCTTTACAATAATGAAAATGGCAGCCAAAAAGAAACTTATTATGATTATACAAATTGATATTGAACATTCCCCAAAATGGAATCGTCTCAACATAATATACATTATATTACAATTTAAGCTGCCGACTGTTGTGGTATTAAAACTAGACATCTACTTTCATAGTATCTTTTAAAAACACATGAATAAGTAATGAAATGCCAAGTAGCACTTTGAAGCTACTGAAAAACCGAACGTTCGTAGGGATAGAACGTGAGAGTAAATATTGAAAATTCTATTTGCACCATATTGTACGAGAGCGCTCATAGAAACAGCTTATTATTTGTGTAAAAGCAGTTGTGACAAGTCAGACGACTACGGACTACGCCAAGTCGAGTTTTGTCGCGTTTATACAAACTTTGTTAAACGCATGGAATAGTTTATTTGTTGAAATCCCTTTTGTTGGTCGGAGCAGCCGTTTGTTCATAGTTATCACAAACAATACGCCGCATTTACAATGTTCACTCATTACGAGCTGGTTTTACAAACCACCCCATGATTAGATCATTGTGTCGGTTTGGCGTATTATAATAATTGGATGACTGTGATTGTTACTGTAGTCGGTTTAATTTACGAAAATTAGACTAAATGTTTGGAGGCCAAGCAAATCGAATGGATTAGTAAGTATTAAAGGGTCGCTAATATTGATGCTTGAATAGATAAGGTGAGGACTTTTATCAATGATTAATAACTGTTTTGAAAGCTTCAAACATCTAAAGAATAAACAAAGTAATCCTGTAGACACTTCCTGCGTTTGAACGATGTTATTATTTTAACTACGCAGCGGTTTGCATAAATAGAAGTAGTGATTTCAGAGGCAGGTTTATATGTATAAGTAGCTTCTGCCCACGACTTCGTTCGCATTAAATTTCTTGCTGCCCCGACCCAGCCCGTCGCATCGAATCGCCTGCCCGTGCATTGTCTTCGTATTTTCTATTTGCTCGGCTTCTAAAGATCGTAGCTAGATTTTATATAACTTATACTAGTAGTCTTTGTCGATAAATAGACTACTCAACACTAAAATAATTTTTCAATTCAAATCAGTTGTTACTGAGATTAGCGCGTTCATCCAAACGAAAAATAACTCTTCAGCTTTATAATATTAGCCGGACGCGAGAGGTCGCCGCCGCCGATCGCCTCCACGAGGACACGGCGGTGCTCCGCCCAGGCAGGGCACACCTCCACCGTATGCTCCACCGTGTCCTCCAGACGATCCTCGCAATGGAAACACCCGGACGTATCCTCCCGCTTTATCCTGAACAGGAACCCACCGAAGCACCCATGCCCGGTGAGAACCTGCGTCAGGCGGAAGGTGAGGACGCCGTGACGCCTCTCTATCCACTCCTCAAAGAGGGGACTTACCGCCGCAATTGTGGCGTGCCCAGCACTGGGTTGCGACAATCGTACCCGCCATGTCGCCATGAGATCACACCGGAGCTCTGTCCGCCGTGCCGCGATTTGTCGCGGCAGCGGAGTTTCGCCCCGGCGTTTCGCCTCCTCGCGCCACTCCCACATGTGCGCGAGGACCTTTACCTCCAGATCCCATGGCGGCACTCCGGCAAGGAGGCTCGCCGCCTCGCACGAGACCGTGCGGTATCGCCGGATTAACCGAATGGCCATGACCCTCTGGGCCGCAAACAATCGGCTGTATAGGGAACCTTAAACGACTCTCAACAAAAATTATAGCCAAGCGCTATGTCAAAATGGCGATAAACAAACCTGACGAAGGTAAAATTAGAGAAAAAGGTAAAATTAGGTCGCTGTGCCAAACAAAGAAGGTAGCTCAATAAAAATCGATTCATCGGTTTTCGAACAAAGGCACGAAATTAGGTGCAAATGCTTCCAGAGCTTCAAAGAATCGGCCGTTTTTGCTTAATATACATACGAATTTCCAAAGGTTCATTAACAAATGTAGGCTACTGACTTAGTAATCACGTCATTATGATGTCAGCTACCTTTTATCGACTCTTGGACGCAGGCTTTCCGCTTGATGAGAGATATTTCAGTAATGAGCCAGCGCGGCAGGGGAGCATCGCGGTAGGATGTTATTAGCTCACAGGTGGATCCTGCCCGCTCCCCTGACGTAATCTCTTACGACGCCCCGGGGAATCCAGGGGGTCGTGTTCCCGGAACCTTTAGGTACTTGCGAACTTCCTAGTTACACGTAACTAAGTTTGACACAATTACATTGAGTTGAGTGATCGATTTTGTTCATTTATTTTGAAATGTTGTTATTGTTTTTCAAAATATGAACTGGAAACTTTTGTACTATATTCAGCCTGCCTTCAGGATAATGGATGTAACTTTTAAAATTAAATGGAATTCCATTGACCCCATAAACCGTAAACAAGTTTCACGAAACTCGGGTTAAAGTTATATTCCGAAGTGAAATATGATAATCCATCGTTTCGTGATGCACAGGTGCTGCTAACAAAGTTCCGGACAGGATAATGTTCATTGTTCACTCACAATAAGAACAAACCAAGTCGCAAGTGGAGGGGCTAATTCGCGTCGGCTTACAAACCAGCTCTTTGAGCCCCGAGTGCCACGGAAAGCTTAAAAATCAACCAACCGACTCCATTCACTCGGAGGTGTTACTTGAATGCAGCGTTCGTTCCTCGGTTCGTTCATTCTCCACAATTGAAATGGTAATGTGGCTCCACTCCAGTTCTAATTGCCACGCAAATGTCGGAGCCCCGTACACACTGATATGTTTATAGCTCGGCAAGGAAGTCGAATCCTCACAAATAGGTGATCACGCTCCAAATGGTTCTTTCACTTGTCACTAGTGAGAGCGGAATGCAATCTAGTGCTAGTTTAGTCTCTAGAACTAGGTTACATACGAGGCACTAGTTCTATATTAAATGAATGCAGTTTGAAGCTCCTGTAGTCATGCTGCAAATATTTGAACTGAGAAAATTAACTTAGATTAAATGTTCACAGTTTCTTAGTATCTGGTACTAGTTTTTGCCAGCGATTTCGCCCGCATATCTTCTACACTAATATTATAAAGCTGAAGAGTTATTTTTTGTTTGGATGAACGCGCTAATCTCAGTAACAACTGATTTGAATTGAAAAATTATTTTAGTGTTGAGTAGTCTATTTATCGACAAAGACTACTCAACACTAAAATAATTTTTTTTTAAGTGAAAGAACCATTTGGAGCGTGATCACCTATTTGTGAGGATTCGACTTCCTTGCCGAGCTATAACCATATCAGTGTGTACGGGGCTCCGACATTTGCGTGGCAATTAGAACTGGAGTGGAGCCACATTACCATTTCAATTGTGGAGAATGAACGAACCGAGGAACGAACGCTGCATTCAAGTAACACCTCCGAGTGAATGGAGTCGGTTGGTTGATTTTTAAGCTTTCCGTGGCACTCGGGGCTCAAAGAGCTGGTTTGTAAGCCGACGCGAATTAGCCCCTCCACTTGCGACTTGGTTTGTTCTTATTGTGAGTGAACAATGAACATTATCCTGTCCGGAACTTTGTTAGCAGCACCTGTGCATCACGAAACGATGGATTATCATATTTCACTTCGGAATATAACTTTAACCCGAGTTTCGTGAAACTTGTTTACGGTTTATGGGGTCAATGGAATTCCATTTAATTTTAAAAGTTACATCCATTATCCTGAAGGCAGGCTGAATATAGTACAAAAGTTTCCAGTTCATATTTTGAAAAACAATAACAACATTTCAAAATAAATGAACAAAATCGATCACTCAACTCAATGTAATTGTGTCAAACTTAGTTACGTGTAACTAGGAAGTTCGCAAGTACCTAAAGGTTCCGGGAACACGACCCCCTGGATTCCCCGGGGCGTCGTAAGAGATTACGTCAGGGGAGCGGGCAGGATCCACCTGTGAGCTAATAACATCCTACCGCGATGCTCCCCTGCCGCGCTGGCTCATTACTGAAATATCTCTCATCAAGCGGAAAGCCTGCGTCCAAGAGTCGATAAAAGGTAGCTGACATCATAATGACGTGATTACTAAGTCAGTAGCCTACATTTGTTAATGAACCTTTGGAAATTCGTATGTATATTAAGCAAAAACGGCCGATTCTTTGAAGCTCTGGAAGCCTTTGCACCTAATTTCGTGCCTTTGTTCGAAAACCGATGAATCGATTTTTATTGAGCTACCTTCTTTGTTTGGCACAGCGACCTAATTTTACCTTTTTCTCTAATTTTACCTTCGTCAGGTTTGTTTATCGCCATTTTGACATAGCGCTTGGCTATAATTTTTGTTGAGAGTCGTTTAAGGTTCCCTATACAGCCGATTGTTTGCGGCCCAGAGGGTCATGGCCATTCGGTTAATCCGGCGATACCGCACGGTCTCGTGCGAGGCGGCGAGCCTCCTTGCCGGAGTGCCGCCATGGGATCTGGAGGTAAAGGTCCTCGCGCACATGTGGGAGTGGCGCGAGGAGGCGAAACGCCGGGGCGAAACTCCGCTGCCGCGACAAATCGCGGCACGGCGGACAGAGCTCCGGTGTGATCTCATGGCGACATGGCGGGTACGATTGTCGCAACCCAGTGCTGGGCACGCCACAATTGCGGCGGTAAGTCCCCTCTTTGAGGAGTGGATAGAGAGGCGTCACGGCGTCCTCACCTTCCGCCTGACGCAGGTTCTCACCGGGCATGGGTGCTTCGGTGGGTTCCTGTTCAGGATAAAGCGGGAGGATACGTCCGGGTGTTTCCATTGCGAGGATCGTCTGGAGGACACGGTGGAGCATACGGTGGAGGTGTGCCCTGCCTGGGTGGAGCACCGCCGTGTCCTCGTGGAGGCGATCGGCGGCGGCGACCTCTCGCGTCCGGCCCTGGTGCGAGCCATGGTACGGAGCGAGAGGGAATGGGAAGCCGACACCTCCTTCTGCGAAGCAGTGATGCTCGCGAAGGAGGAGGCGGGGCGCGTGAGGGAGTGGCAGTCTCTGCGCCCTCACGCCCCTAGCCGCCGCAGGAGGAGACGCCCCGGGCGTCGGGAGTCAATTGCGGACTCCCGGCCACCGTAGGCGCGAGCTTACGGGTGGCGAGCAATGGGTGGCTCGCCGCCCGGTAAGGACCAGGCTCGGGTCGACGGCGCGCAGTGTTCCACGCGCGCCTCAAAGAGATGTCAGCAGCAGTGTAGGGGTCTACTAGGACCGATGCCTGCCGGGGTCGCGTGATTGTTCGAAAGAGATACCGTGACCCTGGCACATGGGCAACTGATGGAACACGGGTGGGTTTTAGTCAGTAAAAGTCTGACACGCCCTCCCGCTCCGCCCAGAGCGGGAAAAGTCATTTGATGATTTCCCATCCTGAAAAAAAAAAAAAAAGGTTCCCTATACATATGGATAGACAGTGGGAAGCGACTTTGTTTTATACTACGCAGTGATACTTAAAAAAAAAAGTAAAATGTTAAATGAAAATGTCTGATATGCACTGGTAGAAAACCTATAAAAGCTTGGTAGGTAAGCGTATAATTACGTCCACAAAAATGGATGAAACCCAGTTACAGCAGAATATGCACAAATGTTTGTCGATGAAGGATTCGGTCCGAATCGAAACGTAACGATTTTACGTGCTCCCGATGTGGCCGCTGAGAACTGCAAACAACGGACGTGGTATAATCCGATTATCTACCTGTTTCACATATCTACCCGCACTTTGTTTTACAGCAGACTACTGCATTTCAGGCATTGTGCTGTAAACTAGGTTGGGTGTTAGTAGGCATTATGAAATATTGCAGACTATAACGTCCACTGAGCATAGGCCACAAAGGCTGTTTTATTTTGAAACATTGATGCGAAAACATTCGACTTAAGGTACCTTGTGTGTTACCAAAATGTGAGTCAATATCTTATTTATACGTCTCATGTTCTACAAAGCGAAAAATGGAAATAAAAGCGACCGCTACAAGAAACAAGGTATGTATCAAATTTCGGCCGCTCAGGTGAACTTATCATTTTAATACGAAACCTATCTATATGTAAAACACACGTGGTCACATAATTCAGGCCGGGCCATATTTTAAATAATATATTCATAAGATTCCAGTAAAAGCACAGTTTCGTCGTGGTCATCGTGACGAACAAACACCCTCGTGGGTTCTTTCATTACAATATTCATGACCTATGAGAAACATGGAATTATTTCCAGATTATTTGGAACCCACGGATCGATTACTGTGGTAATGTATAGTAAATTACTTTAACTGTACGTTCCACATGGTACACCTAACGTATTCCTACATACTACCTATGGTTTAAGGTAAGCATAAACTATTATGACGCCAACGGCTGGTTCAAGAAAACTGTCTGCCGTCATTATCGCAACCGCCGCAACTTCACAACAACGCAACTTCAGCTGTAGCTGAAGTTGCGACTGACAATGTTTTCCATATGAATGGCCGTATGTCAAACTGCCTCGTTGGTCTAGCGGTATTAAATGCTACTGCTGAGCACGAGGTCCTGTTTTTGATTGCCAGGTTACGCAAAGTGTTCTGGAATTTGTCAATAGCAGCTCGGAATCTGGATTTTTTCACGATTGATAGCAATAGACTCACCCCTATTACATGGGTCTTTAACATAACTGTGAAATGTGGGTGTAGGTATACTCACACAGACAACTGTGCTGCTGGGGTGTTCGTTGCGCCACTTCTTCTTCCCAGCTAAAACACTAGGAAGTGATGAAGGACGGGCATTTTGAGGGACTGACTTATGTAACTTTGTCGTCCAATAAATGCTGACTCTCAGGTAAGTTTGTGTAAATGACTTTTGATTTGGATTTTGACTCAACCCCAGAAAAAGGCCTGATGTTATATTTGCGGCCATCATGTTGCTAACCTTAATCAATACTACGATATCTTAACTAAAGTTATTTTTTCTTTGGAAATAAAGAGCTTCTTTTTTGAAGAGTTCCACTTTGAGTTGATAGCGATTCACAGGTCTTAAAGAAACGATTCTCTCCTTGAAAAAATTCCTGTGAAAATATACGCAAACAAAATTAACGGTAGCTCGAAAAAGTTCCAAAAGAACGTCTCAGTCATAGAGGTGCAACTTGCCTCTCTTGAAATAGCTCCCAAAAGTATTTTATTCCTTTGGAGGTTCATAAAGGATCTTAGTATACAAAGGTTAGTAGGAACACGGATCTTCGCTTCGCTACACACTTTCAGTAAAAAATCTTAAAAGCTTCCCCTTTAGTGACTTAACTCTTTAAGGTTTTTTGAATGGTTTCGAGAAATAAATAACCTGAATGGAGCGGAACTTTTATCATGCTTAAATAAACACAAAAACAAACACCCAATGAGCTGTAAAACGTTAATTAAGAAAATTGTAAGCAATTTTTTACTACGCTTTTTGCACTTTCCAAGACCGATTTTCTGGAAATTATCGAATATTAAGATGCCAAACATGCCATCCCTAGTTTACAGTAACATCTAACATCCCTCGTTGGAATAATCAGGCAGGTTCATTCCGGCTAAGTTGACGCGTCAAAAGCCGGGCGCGGCCATGCCTGTCCCCTGTCATAGCCCGGATTTATGGGCTCGCAATCAGCTTAAACGTACCGCGCTCAACGGTTTACCTATATCTCGACATGTAGAAGGGTCATTTCCAAATTAGTTTTGACACGTCACGCTTAATCCTTGGCAATACTATTATTGTAATGACCATCGTCAGATAGGAATGCGTAAAAGTGTTTGTACAAACCTACTTGCAAAAATAAAGTCATTTATCAATCAGTATAAATCTTATAGACCATATACCTATATATGTACCATTTATTAGTGATTTAACTCATTTGTATAAAAAAATAAAAGACTACGTATATTCCAACGAAACCAAAGTTGTGTTTTGTTGAAATATTTATTTGAGAAACCGTCAGATTCTGACAATCGCGTGTCCATAATAAATTCAAATTATACGGTATGGAACTTCTAATATTATAGGATAGGTAAGCACTTTACACACGAACTGAGCATTTCCATAAAATTGTTAATACTTGTAACTTTGTATGGATCTGATTGACATGATCTATGGAGAGAATAGAATTATAAATTAAATGTGCATTGGATTATTCGCTCCAATATTGACGAAAAGCTTTCGCCAGTGGTTTCGCCGACGTGAATGCCTACGGGAACGTTTTCCCGGGATAGGAAGTATCCTAAATATATGTTAATTCAGCTTACAATTTATCTGTGTACCAAATTTCATCCCCATCCTTTCAGACGTTTAGACGTGATTGAGTTACAAACATCCAGACACAAAAACTTTGACATTTATAATATTAGTAGAATAACATATAAAATCTACGGCTTAATGTAGACTAGATACATGATTGCCACAACTACAATTTCGTAGCCGATAGCCGAAACATGTCCGACACATGTACATGAACATTATTGATCTTTCAAAATTAGCTCCAAGCTCAACGCAACAAGAGCTTAATGCACAAAGGATAGTAGGTATATCTGTATCGAAATAGACACAGATACTAAATAGGGGTTGGTCTCAAATAAGTTGACTTCATAAACAATAAAGTAAGCCAGGTGTTAGAAACAATTAACATAACAATAACATCACGCCTGTGTTTTTGAGGGGTTCCCTCTATCTGGCAGAAACTTGATGCTCCGAATTTTATTTGGCATAACACACTTGGCATAATCTTATTTAAACGAATATTTGTAAGGCATAAAAAATGTTAAGCATAATCATTGTTTGGCCGAATGTTTATATGCTCGACTTTACGCTGGCATACTTTTAAGATGGCAGAATTTGATTTCGCATAATTACCTTTGGCAGACTTAAAATTCCGCATAATTTCGTTTAGCATAACATTTGTTTAGAGCAATGATTATTTGGCATAATTTCACTTGGCATACTATGAAGATGGCAGAATTTCATTTAGAATAATTTTGTTAGACATATTTTCATTTCTATGAAATTGCATTTTAACCTTAAATAAAATGAAATAGTGTCTCAAAAAGTCAGTATATGTTGTGCTACAAAAATTATTGACAGAAACGAATCGCTGCAGAACCGACTCCACGTAGTCTTGTCTGCCCTACCCCTAGAGTGTAATTTAAGCCCGCCTAGGCGCGGAGTGGCGAGGCGGCCCGCGAGCTGAGGAGCAGGTGGTTTTGACGGTCGCCGCGGCGGCGAAGCCGGCCAGCAAGCCGAAGCCGCGGTGGTGAGCGTAAAACCATCTGCGACGATGAGATCGCGTGGGACCGCCGCCCGGAGCCCCGCAGCGCCGAAGCCGTGACAGAAACCATCCATGCTGCATGTTGCATGCTCGCCTGCATGCTGTAAGCTTGCTTGCATGCTGCATGCTTGCTTGCTGCATGCTTGCTTGCATGCTGCATGCTTGGTTGCTTTCATGCTGTATGCTTGCTTGCATGCTGCATGCTTGTTTGCATGCTGCATGCTTCTTCGATATGAAATGTATGCCAAAAGATGATTCTAAGTTTAAAGTTTCTGAGATATGATAGTTCTGCCTTTTAATAACTATCGATATGAAATTATGCCAAGAGACGATTCTGACTGCGAACTTTCTGCGAAATGATGGTTCTACTTTTTAATTATTATGGAATAAAATGTATGCCAAAAGATGATTCTGACTTATAAAATTATGCGTTGTAAATATATGATAAATGAGTGTATGCCAAACGATTTTCTGCGAAATGAAGTTTATGCCATCCGCTGTTATGCAAAATAATATTATGACAAAAAAAATTCTGCCATAAAGGGTGGACCCGTTTTTGAGAAGGAGTAAGGAAATATAAACTACTCCCTCATTTCGCCAGCTTATCTTGAAGTTCCAAAGTAATACCCGCGAGCCTTTTGCCACTACCATGATCTTCTTAGCAACCTATATATAGTCAGCCAAGAATTTGGCTACGAGCTTGGCACTTTCAGTCCATCAACTCCTGTAGCGTGCAGACAACAGGACACGCTGGACAAGATATTAAGTGCCGCATTGTTTGTGGGACAGCACCACATTTACACTCCAGGGCCGAGTCATCTGTGAATCTCCAAAGGAGCAGATTTTCTATGCTACGCCGTAGAGGGTAGTAAATGTATTTTCTTCCGGATTTTGGTAACTTTGTCGAATTTTAACATGGCATATAGCGGCCAAATACTGAAATAGTATGCTTTTGTCATTAATTCTATTGTGATCTTTAACATGGTCCAATAATTAAAAACCATGCAGTTTTTTGTTTGGGGTCCAAAGGAGAGACATTCCGGAAAGATCAATGACCATTTTAATCCTTACCGAATAACAAATTGCTACGGCGACTTCAGAAAGTCACACAGTATTAAAAATCTTACTAATCTGTCTATTCTACCAATATTTTAAATGTGAAAGTTTGTTTGTTTGTTACTCAGTCACGCAAAAACAACTAATCTGATTTGGATGAACTTTTGCACACGGATAGTTATAAGCTGGATTAGAACATTTAGAACCTGCAAAGAATACTTACATTTACATTTACCGGTAGTGCATTCCCATAGGATAATTTTGAACAACCATGCGGGTCAAGCCGCTAGCAAAAGCTACATAAATATTTGCCATGCATAAATATTTGAAGACAAATTGAAACTCAATGTATTTTGTCCTTTGGTCCTGCATTGCATAAATAGTTGTAGAATAAACGTAGGGCTATAAAATGTGGTGACCTCTGCAGCTACGAGGGTGCACATTTACAAAGCCTACTGTAATCTAATCTAGGATTCATTACGAGCTGGTGTCTGTTCCAGATGTATTCGTCGGCGAGGCATAGAGGTGCCATCAATGATGATGCTGGCAACCATTCGTGGCTGGCAGTTGTGACTGTAGTCTGTCACGGAAAACGTCACTCGGCTAGCGGTTGACGGGCGCGAGTCACTTTTTTCATTCGAGCTGCCATCAAAAAACACGGAACATTACGTTTATAAAAAAACTCCTTTATCTATTGGTGCATTTATTATTATTATCCGTTCACCATGAACGAGGACAACCTGCCTATCCCTGCGCACATGAACAACATCTCTCCTACATATTTATGTATATAATTTTTAAAACCTTTTTAAATTTTTGTTGAATGTATTATAAACTAGCACTTCGTCACGTGAAATTGATAGATCATGTACTCCAGAATAATTCTCTTAGTAAACCTTCCAAGGGTAAATTTAAAAAATTGGTTAAGAAGTGTTTGAGCTTATCCATTACAAACAATTTATATACAATCAAATGTTTCCTAATACTAACGTAGATGTAAATTATACACCAGAGACAGTCTAAAATTTCTACATTCATATATGTAATTAATAATAATGTTTATAATAAAGACCAAAGCCTACCCCTAAACAAATTCAACATAGAGGGTTTTTAAGATGATTACATGACTTCATAAATTAGCATCTGAAAGTGATATGACTCATAAACTGAAGAGGCTTTGTTCAACAGTTCTGAAAACCAACCCTCATTTGACATGATTCCGGGGCCCGACCGAAATGCATTAGCTTTTGTAAATGCGCGCCCGGGGTAAATATGAGCATGAAATCTTTCCCCGGGCGAACACCATGCTTAATTAAATATGCCTGGGATTGCGCACAAATAACTGTCAAACACGCATTATCCTAAGAGTTTAATATAGATTTGGTGGTGATTTGTGAATAGTTAATGGATTTGTAACTTTATCTGTTTATGGATAAATCAATTAATTCGGCGGTGAATTAATTTCTTATATTTTTCATACATCATCTGCCTAGCATTTTCCCAAGTATAGTTGGGTCGGCTTCCAGTCTAAC
This sequence comes from Aporophyla lueneburgensis, assembly GCA_932294355.1. Taxonomy (NCBI): domain Eukaryota; kingdom Metazoa; phylum Arthropoda; class Insecta; order Lepidoptera; family Noctuidae; genus Aporophyla; species Aporophyla lueneburgensis. The sequence continues at coordinate 12,856,619 of OW028744.1, forward strand.
TGGATGCCAGTGGTCTCGAACTTACCGATTTTTCGGTAGGTTCGAGACCACTGGCTCTGTTCTACCGAAATACCGAAATAGGTATAAAGAATATTCTACGATTTCACAGTAGGTACCTACACATGGAAATGTCATTTACAAATTTTGGGTACAAATATACCGTTTTAATTGGCAATTCTACCGATCTCGCTCTATGACGTTCGAAACCACTGCTGGATGCAACTGTATTCAGCTGCATCCAGTTAGAAAAAAAAAAACTGGTATTCCAGTGTTTTTTCACTGGAGCGGCTTCCTATTGGACCTCCACAACCCAGTAACTGGATAACATGATGCCTTTGGTAAGAATGGTTGTCAGACTTTCGGGCTTCTGACGAACCGTAACAACAAAGACGTACGAATGACAGCCAGGACCAAAGGCTTAACGTGCTTCCCTACAGTATGCACATATTACGTCAAATACGTTTGAGTCCTATGTGATATTAACAACAGGGATGAAAGCAATCTCCCTTTAGATATAAAAAGATAGGTACCTATTAGGTACTGTTTTCACAAGACTGGCACAAAAAAAATATATTCTAAAACGCAACGCCAGTTTTCTCTTAATTTTCCAATTTCCAGTACATTTTCCCTCAAATCCTGTTCCCTCAATTAACCAAAAGCACCTCAATTCTTAATAGCTTAACACCTAAAGTAGCTTACATGTAACACAGCTACACACAGCAGCCAAGCAAGCCATCGCAATCTAGCAACTATTACACCTATTTCTTCACCCCAGCTTGAAACTAATCCGTTGCTTAATAGCCCGTGACGCCCACAGCTTATTTAAGAGGGCGTTTGAGCAACTTGACGAACAACCTGTATAAAACTTCCTAAGAATTACAGACTCTCATAGAGTAATTACATGAGGAAAGTTTCGAATGTTTTGAATAGAAGACTATTGAAAGGATATAAACCATTTTAAAATTATAATTACAAAACACGATCTAACTTTTGTGTTAACTTGAAGCCCAGTTTTTGCGTTTCCAACTTTATTTCGTCTTCGGTAGAGTTCATAGTACAAAAATGACAACAAAGCAACGGACTAAGTAGTGAGTTTTGTAAAAAGAACTGCATTTCTACTGGGTTCTTATTTCAAAAAGTGGTTTAGTGGTTTAAATTCTAAATAAAACCGCGTTATGGTGGCTGACTTAGAAATATCTCAATATACTTCCATCACAAGTCGGCCGGAGTAAAGACTATCTTGGTTCTCGGATGGCTGAAATCACAAGTGCGTATGCGGCACTTCCCCACAGACAATGGCCCACCTTCCATCTTGCTCCACATGCCCTGCCACCTGTGCATTTGATGATCTTATGACTGCGTCAGAGAGCGGAATTCACGCAGTTGCATTTTGAGCCAAAGATGTTTGAACTCTTTGCCATCAATACGCTAAGACGAATAAAACCTTGGGTAGGGGAGGGTTGACGCGTGTAAACAGTTGTACGATACTCGCAGTTATGTCGAAAGGCTACAATCGATCAAAAATGTTCACATCGTCTCTTAACTGACGAGAAACTCACCTAGTATAAACTCTGTATTCCAATTCAAGACGAATTTTAAGTTCAGTAACTGTCTAAGGTGTAATTAAGGAGTTAACAGTACGCCTTTGAAGAAACCAGGAAGTTTTGCAACTTCACCCGGCGTATTTAGATGTTCAGTATGTTCGCTCTTGTTTCTCGTATTATGGTACGAGGTACGAACGAGGTACTACTTTGGTAGTTAATTTCAGAAATATTATGGAAGTTATATGTAAGTTCCTCTCCAAGAGAGCAGTGGTGGCCTAGTGGTATCGGATGTGGGTTAGAATTAGAACCCAAGCAGACGTTTTATTTTGGTGACGGAAGACGTAGTGAGGAAATCGGCAACGGCATTTCTGGAACAAAAAAATCGATTATATGTGACATTTACCAATCCGCACTCGGCCCGCGTGGTAGATTACAGCCAACTTCTTTTCGAAGAGAGGAGGCCTGTGTTCCAGCAGTAGGAACATTATAGGCTGATAATGATGAAATACTCTCCAATTACAACAATACAACTAATACAACTCAACTGAAACCAATGATGTTTCTTGTTGCGTACTAATAAGTAAAAGTGTTAGTTCAATTTTCAACCGACGAAAAAAAAACGGAGGAGGTTCTCAATTCGACGCGTATATTTTTTGATAACAGACAACCGGAATTACATGAGTCCATGCAAATAATATAATAATATTACTCATTCATACAAATAACTTCCCATGAAGTCTTCTTTAAGTTCTGAAAAGCAGAAGAACCATATTCTAATTTTAAATATAATTTCTGTCCGGCCAGCACCACAACTTAGGCTTAATAATGCGTTTATATCCTAGATCACAATAACATCAAACAGTTAATGACGTAAATACCATAGACACACAAATAGAACGTTTGAATTACAAAATTCCATCATCGGCGTGGGCCGGAGTTGCGGTTCGAGTACGATAAGCTTCAAAATCAATTTCGGCGTGTTTACAGAGGAGGCGGCCGTCAAATAGACCGGTTAGGTATTTGTGGAGCACACCAGATACGCTCCGAGCCCGAATATTTAGTGCGCGGCTTTGATTGGTGGACTGATCACTTGGAAATTGTACATGACCCAGTATGTGGTGATTAAAACTCACTGAGTCGTTGATTTAGCTCGAGGATACATTTTCGCTCTAGTATGTTCCGGATAACTACTTAAAATTGCTTTAGCCATTAACTGTAAAAAAACGAGACACTTATTTATGTAGCTATGCTATAAATTTCTGGCTTTCCCAGAGAAAGTTCTTAAAAGTTTTATGTCGTAATCTGAACAATTACGAACAAAACAAAAAAATCTGCCAAATCGGTTGCGCCGTTCTAAAGTGATGAGAACGGCTCGAACGATACTCACATGTCTCTTTCCATGTGGCAATTTATTTTTATTAACATAGATAGCTCTTTAATTTATCATCATCAGCATTTTAACCGTAAAACGTCCACTGTTGGACGTAGGCCTCCGCGAATTTGGGGGGATTTGCCATAATTGTAACGCTTGGTATGCTAGTTGGCGAAAGCAGTATGGCGATAAAATGCATAGAGAGCGCTGCAGCCCATTCTCTAGTGTCGCCTTTTACAACACGGGAAGAAATGGTAATAGCATCTTTAATAGCACGACGATTTTTTTACTTCGTTAAAAAAATTAATACCAGCTTCCTAGCAAAGCCCATATCAGACATCAGACATTTTACATCCTATTTTTCTCCCCAAGAAAACAGGCCAAGACATTTTCCATTAAAAATAAAACCTAAAGCAAAACACTTAACACATATGCACAAATGTTTTCCCGGAAGTGAGAGTCGCTGAGGGAAGTATATAAAGAGATGTAATAGCGGGCCGCCACCACTAAAGGCATACATGCAATAAACTGGAGCCTCTCCTGGCATTAAGTACTTGAGTCTCTTGGGACGCTCTCATTCTAGAAATACGTTCCTATAAGCTAGTACGACACTTTAAGCCTCTTATTAGATATTTATTCTAGTTCACAGACGTTTCTAAGTCCCTATAGCTGTACTAAATACTTACTGTTTTTTATTGATAGATTAATGTATTGTAATTGTGTTATTTTAAACTCCGTGGACGCGATCAGCGTCGATATGTTATCACGAAAATTTTTTTTTTTTTTTGTGGGACCCATACCACACCACACGTCGATTTATATGAATCGAATCACCGACCTTAAATTAATTATTGTAGACACTTGAAATATCAGTTTAATAAAACTGCTTTTCTTTTTTGTGTAAACTCACGTCTATAAAGTTTACACAACTAAAAACTCGATAAAACATAGGAAAACAGTTCATCTCAATTCATACCTTAAGTTCAAACAATAATAAACAGCGGTCGGTGACCTCCTCAAAATAAACATCAAATCTTTTTATTTTATCGTGTTTAGATCTCGATACTCAACGTCTTGCGGAGTTTTGCTACCGAATGGGGAAGATTTTTGCCATTTTTTCCCGCTAGGTGTCGCGACTCCTATGGTCCGCTATACATATCTGTGCATCGTTATATTTTAGATCTTTTTCACGTTTTTATATTAAATCTATTAAAATGACGAAGTGCGCAGTACCGGGATGCAAAGAAAATGGTTATCATTTGTTCCCAAAAGATAAAAATAGTGTTACGTAGATCGTAAAGTCTAGAAACATCACGCTAACTCCGTCTCGGAAAGGGGCAGTGTGACGTAAATCGAAAAGTCTAGAAACAACACGCTAATTCCATCTAAGGACGGGGCAGTGTTGGAAACTTCTGGAAATGACACGCTAACGCCATCTGTTATTGAGTAGCAAGTACTACACGAAATTGTACGTAGACGCTACTGCCATCTATTGTCGAATAGTGGCATTAAACAGTTCGATGGAAGTTACTAGAAGCTTCTACGCTGTGGCAGTGTCGAATGTTCGAGAATGTTCTGCTCGGGATATAAATAGCGGATTGTTGGGCCGACAAGCAGTTCGATTTCGGAAGCGAGCGAATACGATTCGAGTGATACAGTACAAGCTAAACAAGTGATTCCAAGTGACGTTTCTTGTAGTTGCGATATTTGTGTTTATTTAATTAAACAGTTTGTGTGTTTTGGTAAATTGGTTTAAATTAATTTATCCCGAACCCCAGCTCGTAACATTTGGTGTCAGAAGTGGAATAAATTATGCCAGTTTTACCGAAGGAGGATACGGAAGGTATCTGTACCAGGAGTCAGCGCCAGCAGGAGGTGGATCAGAGGCGGTTTGAAGGAACTTCTAGACAGACACCTGGGGGTAATCAGCCGATGACGGAGCCAGTCTCCCAAGCGTCTGGTGTTGCTACAGCATCACCAGCCATGGATCTTTCTGCGCTAATGGCGATGCTGCAGGAGCAGGCCCGCCGACAGGAAGAACAGGCCCGCCGACAGGAAGAACAGGCCCGCCGACAGGAAGAACAGGCCCGCCGGCAGGAAGAACAGGCCCGCCGCCTACAGGAACAGCTGCAGCAGGACAAAGAGGAGCAAGCTCGCCGGCAAGAAGAACAGGTCCGCCGCCTACAGGAACAGCTGCAGCAGGACAAAGAGGAGCAAGCTCGCCGGCAGGAAGAACAGGTCCGCCGCCTACAGGAACAGCTGCAGCAGGACAAAGAGGAACAAGCTCGCCGACAGGAAGAACAGGCCCGCCAACAGGAAGAACAGGCTCGCCGACAGGAAGACCCGCCGCCTGCAAGAACAGCTTCAGCGTGATAAAGAGGAGCAGGTTCTCCTTTTGAAAGATCTACACTCGACATTTGGCAAGGACATCAAAGCCATGAAGGAGACTGTTCAGGTACATGAAAATCGTATCTCCGAGGCCGAAGTCCAGATCGCTGATATAAGAAAAGCGGTTGGAGTTCTGAAAGCTGGAGAACGGACTACGGCTTCGATAGTTGCTGCACCTTCCGTGCGCGGGTTTAAAGTGCCACCCTTTGACGGAACATCTTCCTGGTCGGCATACAAAATTCAATTTGAAGCTGTCATGGAAGCAAATGGGTGGACAACAGGCCAAGCCATGACCGCGCTTACTTTGGCCCTTCGTGACCAGGCTTTAACTGTGTTAGAGGCTCTCGGCAAAAATGTAACCTACGAGCAGCTCGTTGAGGCGTTAGAGGCCAGATACGGTGACGCGCACCTGGAACACGTTTTTCGTGCCCAGTTGAAGGATCGTGTGCAGCGCAGTGGTGAAAACCTGCAGCAGTGGGCCCTGGAAATCGAAAAGCTGGTTCGAAAGGCGTACCAGACTGCGCCCGCGCTCATCGAGGGTATACTAATTCAAACCTTCATAGGTGGCATACGGGACCTGGAAGTAAGGGCAGCTGTGAGACTCGGGCACCATGAGACCCTCAAGGACGCCTTGGCCCATGCGTTGGAGGTGGAGGCAGTGAGGCAGGATCATCGAACCCATTGCATTAGGGAGGTTGCGGCGTCACCTGTTCGTGACCGTGTTAGGTACAGCCCTAGATGCTACACTTGCGGAGAAAAAGGCCACCTTCGGTCAAGTTGCCCGAAGCGAAGCACAACTAACGAAGACCAGACCCAGGAAAGAAGGGCAGCTGATGTCACCGCCCAGCAGCAGGAAAACTAATAAACGCCAGGACTGCGGGGCGGGTGCTGGCTGGTGTTAAAATAGCCCCAAGAATTTCGGTCTCACAAGCCCATGATGGGAACACCCTAGTCATAAAAGGTGAAGTGAACGGAAGACCATGTAAGCTGACATTGGATACTGGAGCTTCTCGCACGGTTGTCAGTTCCCAACTAGCGAATCGTTTTCTTGAGGACTTCTTCGGTAAGCATGACGGCGTAAATTTAGTAATAAATAATATAAATAAATAAATAAATATCTTAGGACAACCAACACAACATTATCTGATCCCAAACTAGGCAGAGCCTGTACTATGGTAACCAGACAACTGATAAACATACTTATATATTTCTAAATACATACATATTATAGATAAATAACACCCAGACACAGAACAAATGATCGAGCTCATCACACAAAGATTTGTCCTGGGTGGGAATCGAACCCACGACCTCAGTCTTAGGAGTCAGGGTCACTAACCACTAGACTAACAGGCCAGTCAACCAAGGCATAGCTACCGGTCAGCACATAACCGTCCGTGGTGAGAAGGAGGTGGAGTTAAAACTGGGTAACACAATCTACCGGCATAAAGTCATCATGGCCGACATAGTAGACGACTGCATCCTAGGTTTGGACTTCATGCGACAGCACTGTTGTGAGATTGACGTTAATCAAGGAGTTCTAAAATGTGGGTCAGAAGAAGTCTTCATGGAAGGTGCACCATCAGGGAAAGTGTACTGCTTGAAGAAGATTGTTCTTCCGCCCCGATCGGAAACAATAGTTCCAGTTAGTCTTCCACATAATTCTGGACAGAAAAACCGATGTATTCTCATTGAAGGATTGGATGAAAACCTTCCATGGAAAATTGCGCGGACCTTGGTAAAGGCAATCGACGTTGCAGCCGTACGCATACTGAACCCAAGTGAAAAGGAGCAAGTGATCAAGAAGGGTACATTGATGGGTTCCTGTGAGGAAGTAGCTTGGATGCGTGAATGCCAATATCAGCCTTCTCAAAATAACACCCAAACTGCAAGATTTAACGTGTTAAATCTTTTGGAAGACTGTCGTAAAGATTTATCAGAAGAAGAAAGAGAGAAGGCTAGAAAGATGCTTCTTCAGTATACAGACATATTCTCTAGAAATGATGCAGACATAGGGAAGACTGGATTAGTTCAACACAGAATTGATACCGGAAACGAGTTACCAATACGACAACGACCAAGAAGACTACCAGTGGCAAGAGAAAAGGAGGTGGATACCATGATTAAAGGAATGGTAAAGGATAGAGTTATAGAGCCTTCGTCTAGTCCATGGTGTTCTCCTGTGGTCCTGGTGAAAAAGAAAGATGGCTGCATGCGGTTTTGTGTAGACTATCGTCGATTGAATCACGTTACTAAGAAAGACAGCTATCCACTACCCCGGATCGACGACACACTGGACACGCTGTCAGGAATGAAGTGGTTCACCACGTTAGACCTAAAAAGTGGCTACTGGCAAGTGGAAATAGACCCTAAAGACAAGGAGAAAACTGCATTTTCTACGGGAAAGGGACTATGGCAGTTTAACGTTATGCCATTCGGATTGTGCAATGCTCCTGCAACTTTTGAAAGGCTAATGGAGCTAGTTCTCACTGGACTAATTGGAGACACCTGCCTTGTCTATTTAGATGACATCATCATCGTGGGCCGCACATTCGAAGACCACCTTCAAAATCTGGAACGTGTTCTATCAAAAATCCGAGGAGCCAATCTTAAGCTAAGTCCAAAGAAGTGTTCATTCTTCAGACAGCAAGTAAGCTTTCTGGGGCACATGGTTTCGAAGGAAGAAGTACAAACAGATCCTGAGAAAATCGTCGCCGTCAAGGAATGGCCAGTCCCGAAAAGACAAGACGCAGGTCAGGGCATTTTTGGGTTTGTGCTCGTACTATCGATGGTTTGTCAAGAATTTTGCTGACATTGCCAAACCCCTTCACAAGCTTACTGAGGAGAAAATACCGTTCTGTTGGGATGAGAACTGTGACATCGCATTTCGAGATTTAAAGGAACGTTTGTGCAATACCCCAATTTTAGGCTACCCTGACACAGAAAATGAATTCATAGTTGACACGGACGCAAGTAATACTGGAATTGGCGGTGTGTTATCTCAACGAAAAGGAGATTATGAAGTTGTGATAGCTTACTTCAGCAAATCTTTATCAAAGCCAGAAAGAAATTATTGTGTCACGAGACGCGAACTTCTTGCCGTAGTAAAGACATTACAGCATTTCAGCAAATACTTGCTTGGACGCAAATTCCACCTGCGAACTGACCATGCTGCATTAAAGTGGTTGTTGCAGTTTAAGAATCCAGAAGGACAAGTGGCGAGATGGATTGAACTGCTACAAGAGTACGGCTTCGCAATTGAACATCGTAGTGGGAAGTCTCACGGTAACGCGGACGCTTTATCAAGAAGACCTTGTCCTGAAGACTGTAAGCATTGTGTCAGGCAAGAAGATAAGGAAACAGTACCTGTCAGGATGTTAAGAACGGACCTTAGTGACGAGTGGAAGGAAACCCTACGGCATGCCCAGCAGAGTGACACAGATATCAGGCCAATTCTCAAGTGGATTAAAGCTAATGCTCCCAAACCCAAATGGTGTGATGTTGCAGCGATGAGTACCACCACAAAAAGTTATTGGGCACAGTGGGAGAGCCTGGTGATCCAGGATGGTGTCTTGTGCCGAAAATGGGAAAATGCTCGAGGGAATAGCTGTCACCTGCAAATGGTAGTCCCAAAAATTAAGGTACCAGAAGTTCTACGGCTCTACCACAATGGTTCTTCAGGTGGTCATATGGGAGTAAGAAGGACTCTGTTAAAGATCCGAGAAAGGTTTTACTGGATCCATTGTCGAGAGGATGTGGAGGACTGGTGTCGCAGATGCACCAGTTGTGCAGCGGTAAAAGGACCACACACACGCAGCAGGGGTGCATTGAAAGTGTACAACGTAGGCGCCCCCTGGGAACGAATAGCACTAGATGTCGCTGGGCCATTCCCCGAAAGTGAAAGTGGAAATAAATATTTCATGGTTGTCATGGATTACTTCACCAAGTGGCCGGAAGTCTTCGCCATCCCTAATCAAGAAGCTGCAACAGTCGCTGATAAATTAGTCCACGAAGTCTTCTGTCGGTTTGGGGTACCCTTGGAAATCCACAGCGATCAAGGAAGGAATTTCGAGTCTCAAGTGTTTCAGGAAACATGTCGGGTTATGGGTACTCACAAAACCAGAACCACTTCATACCACCCACAATCTGACGGAATGGTGGAGAGATTTAATCAGACCTTGGAAAGATATCTGGCAAAAGTTGTAGCAAGCAGACAAAAGGATTGGGACAAGCACATACAACCGTTTCTTCTGTCATACCGAAGTGCAGTTCACGAGAGTACAACTGTGACGCCAGCCTTCGCGAACTTTGGAAGGGAGTTAAGGTTACCAGCTGATCTAATAACCGGCATTCCCCCTGATTCACCACGGAGTATAACAGATTATGCAAATGATCTGCGCAACAAGATGAATGACGTATATGAGCATGTCAGAGAATCAGGCCAACAGATGTCCGAGAGAATGAAAACTCGTTATGATCGGAAGATGAACAATACTGGCTTCGACGAAGGTTCGCTAGTGTGGTTGCATAACCCAGTGCGCAGCAAAGGAAAGTCCCCTAAACTGCAGGCAAAATGGGACGGGCCGTACCGAATTGTGACCAAGATCAACGACGTCACTTACCGAATACAAAAGGGTATGCGAACTGCACCTAAAATTGTCCATGTAGATCGATTGGCACGATACTACGGGAATAATGATGCTCGGGACGAGCATGTCTAAGGAGGGGGCAGTGTTACGTAGATCGTAAAGTCTAGAAACATCACGCTAACTCCGTCTCGGAAAGGGGCAGTGTGACGTAAATCGAAAAGTCTAGAAACATCACGCTAATTCCATCTAAGGACGGGGCAGTGTTGGAAACTTCTGGAAATGACACGCTAACGCCATCTGTTATTGAGTAACAAGTACTACACGAAATTGTACGTAGACTCTACTGCCATCTATTGTCGAATAGTGGCATTAAACAGTTCGATGGAAGTTACTAGAAGCTTCTACGCTGTGGCAGTGTCGAATGTTCGAGAATGTTCTGCTCGGGATATAAATAGCGGATTGTTGGGCCGACAAGCAGTTCGATTTCGGAAGCGAGCGAATACGATTCGAGTGATACAGTACAAGCTAAACAAGTGATTCCAAGTGACGTTTCTTGTAGTTGCGATATTTGTGTTTATTTAATTAAACAGTTTGTGTGTTTTGGTAAATTGGTTTAAATTAATTTATCCCGAACCCCAGCTCGCAACAATAGGAAAGGGTTGTGGGCTAAAGCAATAAAACGGTCACAATTGGCGAAATCGCAATCTTCTTATTTACGATTATGTGGACATCATTTTACAAAAAATTATTATAAAACTTTGAAATCGTCTACAGCTGAGAAGGTATATTCTTATATTTTGTCTTTGTTCAAATCTTTCACCAATGTCATATGTATCATGATTGCGTAAATTGCAGGTTTCAATTTAGAGCGCCGAATTTAGAGGAAGAATGCGATACCATCTATTTTCCCTTGGTCAAAGGTTCTACCGCCTTACGCAGCTGCTAGAGAAGAGAGACTGCGGAATAGAAACCTAAAAAACAACTATTCGCACCGAACTTCTTAGGTTTTAGTGATACCGGAACTCTGGATAATGAAATTTCAAATATAAATGAACAGCAATGTGCAAGTTACAGCGATACTAAAATTCAGAATATTAACAATAAATCGACACAAACCTCTGTTCTGTTGAGATTATTTGCTACAGAGGAACTACTTTTTGATGACACATCAGTAAAATTTTATACTGGACTTGAAACGTACAAAAAATTTAAATTTGTTTTGGATACTTTATGCCCTATGGCCTATAATCTGTGTTATAAATCAGGAAATATGATATCTTTAAGTGTGGAAGACCAGTTTCTATTAACATTAATGAAATTGAGACGTAACTATTGTAATTTCGAACTATCGAAAATATTTGGTTTCAGTCAAACTGTAAAATCTAATATATTTGTAACCTGGGTAAATTTTAAACGTAAATAAAATTTATATATACATGTACCCAGGCTTATGAAAATTTAAATTGTAAATAAATTATTTCGTATGAACCGCTCCGAACCATAGAATGTAAATAGATCATACGCGTGGCGCCCTCTGACCATAAAATCTTCCCCATTGAAAATAACCCTATAGGCCAATACTATTGTCAAATGTATTAGTGACCTATAACTATGAATGACGCTACTTTATAGCCCCTCGGGGCCATAACGAGTTCACTGCATAGTATTGAAAGTTTAGCGCCATTATTACTGGTAAACATAGTACGGAATTTCTTACACCAACCTGATTCTTTTCTTAACTTTTCTTTATCTGAAAAATACTTATTAAACGATGTTCAATAAATATCACGCAAACTGCATTACGAGTACATTTGTTATTTAAAGCGGTATGTACTGCTATTGAGGCGTAAAAGACAGTAAATACTGTAGAAAAATTAATGTTACCCGCAAGGCAAACACGCTCACACAGTAGTTAAATGAATCAGCCGTCTGTTTATTTATTCCAATATCCGGAACTCCGGCCAACCGGAGCGGATTGCAGACTCTCCGGATTCCGGCCGACTGCCCACCTCCACTGTCTCCGTGAAAATTCTCTCGACCACGGTACGTCTCGAACACTAGTCAAGCCAATAGCAAAAATTCTATACCTTCCCTCAATCTTCAGCTGAACTTCTTTCATTCGGAAGACAAAAGTTATTTATTGAACGTGGCAAAAGTTTAGTCATGATTACAGTCTATATTCGACAGGTAATCGTTTACACAGATCACTTGATCACGGTTCAGCAACAGATGAGTAAGTAATAGTAATATAGTAATAGTAACAGTATTTATTGTCTTAAAAAGTTATTTACAGTTATAGTTCCTTAGACCCCACACTAGGATTCCTTGTGTCGTGGGATCTAGTTACTTCCTTCTGTTACATTAGAAAACAGAAATCAGTTAGCGGTTTGAGGGCTCGTTGGTTAACTACAGAGTAACAAAATAATTGACAGAAAGTAAGAATAAAAACAACAATAAAAAAAAATGCTGAGTGAGTGCATTGTGTGGAAGCGTGTTTGTGATGTATGGGTGTGAGAGAGTGAGTGGGTGTGTAGTGTATTTACTATATGTAGTGTGTAATGTTTATTGATTTCGAGATAGTGTCTCCGGGTTTAAGCATAGTGTTTGTTACTATGTGATCTTTAGAATCTCTTCTGTGGTAGCATAATCTAACCCCAGTAGCCATTTAATGATCGTTTTTTACAATTAGGTATATGTATTCTTACGAGTACGACGTGGTTCTCACTCAGACTATACAGTTCCAAGAATCTATTTGTGAACCTCATAATTTTAGATTCATTACGTCATAAGATGGAATCTGTAATTACAGCTCCGAGCAACAGAACTCGAGTTCCTAACTCGTACAAAGTCTCAAATTTGCTTCCTATTACTAGCAGCATCGTTAAATATTCATAAGCTCTAACAGCTATGATAGGAAAAGTTGTGGAGTGTTATAAACATTGATTAAGTGTGAACTGGGGTCAACGTGCGGTGTGGTGGACTACAGACGTGCTGTATCGTCAGATCTTGGACTTCATGTAACTACAGCAAGATTTAAGTGAAGGAATAGTTCGGTACTATATTGTTTACAAGAATTTCAGTAAGTAGTTTCGGTCTAACGTAGACGCCCGACATTTTGGTGGCCAGTTTTTTGCGAGAACATCGTATGATAAAAAAAAAACGACAACCAAGAGAGACTTCAATAAAAAAAAAATTGTTCACTTTTCCACCGTTTGAATTTGGAAACTTTTCGGTGACCAAAATACAAATCAAGCTATATATTTCCAGTATAAGCTGACTTCTCATTGTACGAAAAGCCTTTAAAAGAATAGGTCAGCTAAAACTGGAAATGTATAGCTAGGTAAGCCGTATGTACAATTGGATCACTAAAATGTCGTTCGTCTGCGTTGTCCCTAAACGTCAAATTGTTATAAGATTCATGAAATGCGTTCGCGGAAAGTTGTTATTCTGTAAACGTGCCAACGTAAGTACCTATATGCTTTTATTTTAGTAATGGCAAGGGAACTACCGTGAACTATGTTATGACATTTATGGCAGGGGACCATTTATAGAGACAGTAAGTGTAGCATCATACGTTTGATACATCACTTACTTATTCTAACTAGCAAATAAATATGATACGTGACAATTTTAGTTCTAACATGTGTTTATAACTAAAGTTGTCACGTCAATAGTTAGTTGAAAATACTCTTCAAGTTATCAGTAACTTGAAAATCTTCTATCTTCCACTCAAAAACGAATTCGAGTCTTAATCCGCCGTGGTTCAGAGCCTCAATCAAAGTATTGATGAGATGATCCGCCCTGAAGCTCTCCAATAAGATTCCAATCATACTTAAGTGCTCAAGGCTTTGCATAATCATTTGAGAAATTACTAAATATCTTTGACGAAATTTTCTTGATACCCACAACCTTGAAATCTGAATCATTTCAAAACACTTTTATTTTATACAGTTTGCTTGTCGAGAAAGTATATTTAATGTAGTAAACTTAGATAATGATTACAAAGTAAGAAAGAAGGGAAACCTAAGTCCTACCAAAACAAAGTTGTATCCTAATTTCGTAAGCAAAACTTTAAGACTAAACAAAAAGAAGCCGCAACTTTAGCGAAAAGAAAAGCTAATTAAATAACAAGCCGGAAATACACGAACTAAATATGATCAACAAGTTCTTTTTTTAAATAAAATATACTGGCTGTTGTCGTCGCCTTTGATTGGATCTGTGGTGATTTGTTTGTCGAAATGGAATTCATTTTGGCGCGGAAAAAAATCTCAAACGTGACTGACATGAAAATCCGATGGTGGAATTTTTGTTTTCTTTGTGTAGCCACATTTGAAAGGGCGCCTCTCACTTTGACGGTCCCTTTTCAATGCTGAATGTTGTGAATGTAATGTCTTTGTTCGATCTTGGTTTAATCACCAATGATATTATTAGGTATGTTTTAATTCTGTTGAATATTTCCTGTTTGTGTGTAGGTACATACAAAGAAATTGAACAAAAAAAAATATATTGAAAGTGATTTTGTAAATGATCTTTTGTGACAAGTAAAATGGATTAAGGGTGGTGCGCCAGGGTGTTCCGCGAAATAAAAATTTTCATACGTTTTTATTGCAATTTACAGGTCTGGTCAGGCTGTATGTTGAACAAAATATGAATCGCGACCGTTACTTATGTGTTTACAGAATTATAATCATTAAAATCATCTTACAACCCTCTAAGTTCATTTAATCCCATTTAATGACTTTTTTACTAGATGGTCCACCTGAAAATAGCGCTTTTCAGCCTTTAAATGCTGCTGATGGTATTTAGAACATACCGAAAGAATTATGAGTGTTAATAGAAATATTTTAATTTCGAAATACATACTTACAGTATCTACAATGTCACACCTGCACGCATTCCTCAATACCTTGCTACAGCAACTTGTTGCTACGTGCAACGTTCGCGGAACACGTTACGCAGCGCAGTAAAGACGTCGTCTGACGATATCAAACGTAATAAATGTCGCAGTTTACGACTAGCCACCGAGGGAGCGCATCATTCCGAGGTAAAAATATTTTACGCACCGTCCGCGTTACGTTCCCAGACGTTCGCGTAATAAAGTTAGCTCAAAACCAGGTGTTAGACGTTTCATTTCGTCCTGCCAGTGTGTCTGTTTACTTTATAATTCTATTTCCCTTGGGCTAGTAGACGGTCGTATCTGTTATTTTACTCCCATAAGAATCGTTGTGATTAGGTTTCGTCAATCAATTAAATAGCAGTTCCAGTTGTGTTTGCCAATGGATGAGCTGGATTTATTTGCCACAAATATGAATAGTTTATTATGGCTATTTTGTTTTATGTTCCATAAATAGGTTTGTTTTAGGAACGCACTAGGGATTCAATGAACGTAGATCCACCCGCTTGATTATCGCCGGATACAAATTATCCGCCACGTAGTGATCATAGCGTGAGAGATTTACCAGTGTTATCTTTTATCAAAATACCTAAGATTAAAGGAGAGCAGTGGTGGTCTAGTGGTAACAGCCGCAACTTACGAGTAGTAGGTCGTAAGTTCGAACCCAAAGCTTTACTTTGGGTAAATTATTTCATCACCACAGCTCTCAATACGATGAAGGAAAACATTGTAAGGAAACCGGCATGTCTTGGACCTAAAAATTCGAAGACATGTGAGATCTACCAACCCGCACTGGGCCCGCGTGATGGATTATGGCCCGCTCCCTCTCACAGAGAGGAGTCCTGTGACCTAAGATTTAAAACTCCATTTTAGTACTTACCACTTACTTCTACATTCCATTATGAAACAAAAATACTCTCTTTTAAACTGAATCACGCCTTGGCTTGCTCCTGTTAACTACTAAAGTTAAATCCAACGGACTTCATAAAAATAAAACACAAACGGTATACTCGTTAAGCACCTACCTTTGTAAGATGTATACATGTACATAGCCATTACAACTTGTACTCAAAAGCTAGCTGCCATAGTGTAGAGGTTTTTCATACTATGTTATAGCATAGAAGCGTACTTTTATCGGTTTATTCTGCTTAAAATAGATGTAAACACCTAAATAAGTAACGTTGTATAGTATTTCTGTTTTCATCCGACGCCAAAAAGGAGGAGGTCCTGAATTTGTCTGTTTTTTTTTTTAATAATCTGCTAGTTTTTACAAATACCCTTGAACCCACACTAGGATTCCCTGTGTCGTGAGGTCTAGTTCCACGATATCTCCAGCAATTGAAGGTCAATTTCGAAAATACCATTTTAATGGATAGGGTATGCTTCAGGAGTGGTCCTATATAAATTTTATTAACTTGATCAGTTTTTACGTTAACTACGATAATACGTATTTAATCCACTTTGTGTTGTTTACCTGGTCAGCAGTGGTATATGAATTAGGGTGGGATAGGTACTCCTTAGCTAAAAAGTAAAAAAAAACTTCTATGCTATAAAATAACCGACTTCCAAAAAAAGAAACACTCAAATCGTCTTTGAGCCTGTATTATGGTTATCAGTAGTGTTTTTTTTTTTTTTTTTGTCAATTTGTGTTTTCATTAACGTGAGGAGCCAAAAAAAATTACATTCAAAGGCTAAATCACAATGTATAAGCCACGTGAGAATTTTATCTATAGACATGAATGCCCGTTTTCACTAAATATAACTGACAGTTAAATAAATGTTTAATCTTTAAGTCCCTGAGATACCACATTTGGTATAGACACAATCGTTTTTTAATTGTGTCCGTAATTACGGTAATTGACTGGTTAAATAAAAGCGTGCTGTTGGAATTTCAACACCTGGCTTACCGTCGAAAGATAAAATTCCAACAGCGCGCTTTTATTTAGGCATTCGTTTTGGTGTTTTTGAGTGTTAGTAAAAACGGGCACGAGTCTTTAAACTAACATACTGTTAAAATTAAAAATACCAATTGTAATTTAACCGATTTCATTAATATTTGACCAAATGTAGCACGGATATGACGCCCTAATTTACGAGTAGCACACAATTTTCAATCTTTCTAACATAAAAATCTTCACAAAATCAGTACCACTCAAAGTTATTTATCCGACGATATTTTTCTCCTGCGCGGGAAACAATCTGAGTGAAGGTGTAGGCAACATTCGGTTGGCCTCATTAAGTTTAACTATTCGCTAAGGGTTCACCAGCTTCCATGGAACAATTCCGCTGATGCCGACGAAGATGGCGGGAAACTGAACGGAAACTATGACGTTCTTGCTAGATGAAATAAGAAAGTTTTATTTCAAAAAAGTTTTTTATAAAAAGAAGATCTGGCTGCCTCGTTGGTGAAGCGGCCTGAGCAAAAAATCCTGGTTACGATACCCGTCGAGTAGTATTATTAAGTTTTTCCATCTAGAGTTTCTCAGTAGCAGGTCGGAGTCTGAATTTGTGCCTGGTTGATGGCAATATGGTCGCTCCCTATTACATGGGACTTAAAATAACTTGCAGAATGTTTTTTCGAACCAGCAGTTCCTAAGATTGGCACGTTCAACCAAACAAACTCCACTTTATAGTATTTATTAAATATAGAAGTAAAGATTAGGAGTGTCTCAATCCTAGGACATATTTTAATAACAATATAATATACAAACTAACACTTAAATAAATATATTAAGTATGTACAATTAAATTTAAAAAAAAGAAAAGAGCTCACTGGGCATCAAAGAATTCGTCCGCATCGCTGTCGGTAGGAAAAGTGCCCAGAAGGCTGGCAGCGTTACCACGTTGGATGGCAATACTGATTCTTTGACCTAAAAATAGGCCAGCCCTCTGGTCACGTGAAGATTCGGCCAACCGCTTGGCGATATCTCGGAATACTCGATGAGCACTCGGACCCCACGGCCCTAGTGTTTCAACCCCAAACGGCTCAAACATATAACTCCCAATAAGGTTGTTATATTTGCGCCTGATTTGGGGTGCTTGGACAGGAAACCTCCTCGTGTGCCCGGGGGTTGGAGTTCCCTTATGGATACGTCCGGGGGGAAGGCCAATCTCCGGGACGGTGCACCCTGGGGTGCGGGCAAATACTCCCCATTGGGTACTTTGTGCCTAAGGGGAGTTTTGCCCGTATGCGAATGTCCTGTCGGAGGAACGCTCCACCGTGTGTCCCTCTGATCTTAGCAGAGGCGCACAGCGGTGGAGTTAGAGCGGGCTTGGTGTGCACTAACCTGCCGCCGGGCAGGCAAGAAGGAATATACCCCTTCTGCCACCGTTAGTCTCGTAGCCCCGAAGATCGTCACGGTCATGTCTCTGACTTTTGACGGGGGTCGAGGGTCTTGGCTTAATCGCCCGGGCCGCGAGGTAGAAAACCTCTATAAAAAATCACCCCAAACCTCCAAGCGGCGGCGCACCGTGAGGGAGGTTGACAGCTTGACTAATGGGTAGCTGAATTAGTCACTAGTGCGAACCACTGAATTTTGTGTCTAGAAAGTTTTTTACTCGTGGGAACTGAAATGGAAAAATATTTAAAAACAAACAAAACCAACCAAGTGGAAGGGAGCGATGCGGGGTCGGAGTCCGACGCTGCATCGAGCGCGAAGGGCTCGCTTGCGAGCTCGGAGCGAGGAGTGGCGGGCGCTGCTGGTGGGAACCGTAAGGTCTCCCAGAAGCGCCCTAAATCAGGGGCAGGACAGGAGTCCTCCTCAGACGGCGGGCTGAGCTCGGCCCGTCGGAAAATATCCAGGCGTGGTGGGCTCCAGGATAGGGGCACCGGCCGAGGACTCCCGACCAAGGAGGCCGGTGCGCCGAGCCAAGCAGACCCAGCCGAGCTCACCCAAGGAGGGAAGAGGCTCGCCACGGAGGGGCACCCCTCTGGAGGGACCAGCAGTAGGGCCCCCTCAGAGTCCTCCGGTGGCGAGTCGGACGCTGCCGCCTACTCCGAGGAGATGGGCAGGTTCGCGGAGGTCGTGGCCACGTCCATCAAGGCGGCGACCTTAAAGAGGCTGCAGAGGTCCAAGGACAAGGCCATATCTGCTGCCACGAAAGCCATCGTGGCGGCAGCGAAGGCCTTTCGCTCTGGGCCTCCGGTGGTGGATGGGGTGGCAGAACTGCGGGCGGAGGTCGCCCGCGTGACTGCCGCCATGGAGCTCCTCCGAAAGGAGAACGAGGAGCTCCGGGCGGACCTGGCTAGGCTCCGAGGAGCCGGCCCCCAGATGGCGTCGCAGGGGGAAGCGCGGCATGGGCAGGGCGTGCCCCCGCCTGCCGAGGCCCAGGTGCTGGCCCTGGTGCAGCGGGAGCTCGCTGCCTTCCAGAGTAGGTTTTCTGCTCTGGAGGCCGTTGTCCTGCGCCCCCCGCTGGCGGCAAGCCGGCCGGTTTCGGGTCAGCCTAGGGTGGCCTCGGGTCAGCCGAAGGCGAAGGCGGCCGCGGGCCAGCCTAAGGCAGCCTCGGCCCAGCCGAAGGCGGCGTCGTATGCTGCTTCCGCGTCTGCCCCAGCCAAAGGGCCGGGACAGACCAAAGGCCGGCCCAAACAGGCACCTGCGAGAGCCCCCCCAGCGCAGGTGGCGAGAGGGCCGCCAATGCCACCCCCGCCTTCTAAATCTCCCCCTGCCAACGCCGAATGGCAAGTGGTTGGGGAGAAGAAGAAGGCAAGCAAGGCTGCAAGAGCGGCCAGAAATAAAAAGAGGCAGCAGCGGCGTAAAAAGAGCAGCGTCGCGGCTAGGCTCCGCGCCCCGAGGTCCGCAGCTGTAGTGATTACACTACAGCCGGAAGCGGTAAAAAAGGGCGTGTCCTACCGCGACGTGCTCTCCAAGGCGAAGGCAGCGGTGGACCTGACGGAGCTCGGCATCTCCGACGGGCTCCGGGTTAAAGTCACTTTGACTGGGGCCCGGATGCTAGAGGTCCCCGGTGCGGCTAGTGGCCCGACCGCTGACGCTCTGGCCGAAAGGCTAAGGGCGTCGTTGGACGCGGAGGAGGCCCGGGTGTCCAGGCCCATCAAGTGCGCTGACATGCGCATCTTGGGCCTGGACGATTGCGTCACGGAGGCGGAGGTGGTGGCCGCCATCGCTAGGGCGGGGGGTTGTCCTGCCGAACAAGTGAGGGCAGGCACCATCCGCCCTGACAATGCGGGGTTGCGAACTGTCACGGTGAGCTGCCCCGTGTCGGCGGCCCAAAAAATCACCGCGGAGGGCCGAAGGCTTCTGGTGGGCTGGGTCTCAGCGCAGGTGAAACTGTTGGAGCCCAGACCTCTGAGGTGCTTCCGATGCCAGATGGGCAACCACGTGTTCGTGGGTTGCACCTCAGAGGTGGACCGCAGCGGTCACTGCTTCCGCTGCGGTCAGCCCGGTCACAAGGCCGGCTCGTGCAATGCCACGCCGCACTGCTATGCATGTGCGGCGGCTGGCAAGCCGGCCGAACACCGGGCTGGGAGTAAGGCCTGCGCTGTAGCCGCCAAGGCCAGAGGCAAGGGTAAGCCCTCCGCCACCGCTGTCACTGCTGTCGCCGCTGCCGCCTCGACCACTGCTGTCGTGGCCGGCACCACCACGGCAGGGCCCTCACAGGGGGCTCAGGAGGGGGCTGAAATGGAGTGCCAATAATAGGTACTCCATTGCGCCTCCTCCAAGCGAACATCAACCACTGCGCCTCCGCTCAGGATCTGTTACTCCAGAGCATGGCGCAGTGGTCGATTAACATCGCTGTGGTCGCTGAGCCGTACTTTGTCCCGCCCAGGGATGACTGGGTGGAGGACCTGAGCGGCTCAGTGACCCTCATTTCGTCGGCCGCCGCCGGAACCCCGACCCTCGAGGCCGTCAAGAGGGGACGGGGTTGCGTAGCAGCACGGTTCGGGGAGATTGTAGTTGTGGGAGTATACTTCTCCCCGAGCCGAACTCTCGCCGAGTTCCACAACTCCCTTGCGGAGTTGAGAGTCGTCGTCGTCGGGTTCCGTCCCCTTCCCGTGCTCGTACTCGGGGACTTCAACGCCAAGAATTTGGCTTGGGGTTCCCGGTACACGGACACACGGGGCAGGATGGTGGAGGACTGGGCTCTGGAGACAGGCCTGGTCGTCCTAAATCGGGGTTCTGTACCTACGTGTGTACGGATGCGGGGCGACTCAGTGGTGGACATTTCGTTCGCCAGCCCCGCTCTGTCACCGCAGGTTATTGATTGGCGCGTCATGGAGGGGGTGGAGACGTATTCCGACCATCGGTACATCCGATTTGACGTCTCCGCCCAGACCTCGAGCGCGCCGATCCGGCAGACCCCGAGTGGTCCGCGGTGGGCGCTGAAGAAGCTGGACCGGGAGCTTCTCCTGGAAGCCTCGATCGTGCAGGCCTGGGTGTCACCACCGGACAGGCCTGCTGACACCAACGACGAGGCCGAGTGGTTCCGGGAGGCCATGTCCGAGATCTGTGACGTGGCTATGCCCCGAGTCCAGCCAGGACGGGCTTGGCGCCAGGTGTACTGGTGGTCGCCGCAGCTGACAGCGTTGCGCGAAGCGTGCGTTGCGGCACGACGCCGGTACACCAGGCACCGCAGGCTCCGTATCCGACCTCCGGATACGGAAGCCATTCAGGCGGAGCTATACGAGGGGTACAGAGCGGCGAAGACCGCCCTCCAAGAGGAGATCCTGCGGGCCAGAGGACCGGCCCGCAAGGAGTTGCTGGAGACTCTGAACAGGGACCCATGGGGACGGCCCTACAAGGCCGTCCGGGAGAAACTCCGCCCATGGGCTCCTCCGCTGACTCAGAGTCTCCGGCCCCAACTCGTGGAGGGCGTGGTGAGCGCTCTGTTCCCTTCTCGAGGGGAACATAGTCCCCCACCCATGGCTCCGCCTACTGCGGTGCCCGATGCGGACCACACCACTGACGACGACGACGGTGTTCCAGAAGTGACCGAGGTAGAGATGAGGGTGGCGGTACGAAGGCTTAATGCCAAGAATACCGCCCCGGGACCCGACGGCTTGCCTGGCAAAGCATGGGTCCTGGCCTCAGAGGCTCTCGGGCCTCGACTCAGGGGGCTCCTAAGCGCATGCTTGGAGAGGGGCCAGTTCCCACTTCGTTGGAAGACGGGGAAACTGGTCCTCATTAAGAAGCCTGGGCGCCCAGCGGACTCTCCGTCCGCTTACCGGCCCATCGTGCTGCTCGACGAGGTGGGCAAGCTCTTTGAAAGAGTGATTGCAGACCGCCTCGTCGGGTGGCTGGTGCGGGAGGGGCCGGACTTGTCGGACGGCCAGTACGGCTTCCGCAAGGGGCGCTCTACGGTGGACGCCATCATGTGCGTGCGAGCCCTCACGACGGGGGATGCAGTGGCCCGGGGTGGGGTCGTCTTGGCGGTGTCTCTAGACATCGCCAATGCCTTCAACACCCTGCCCTGGAGTTGCATTAGGGAGGCACTCCGGTATCACCGGATGCCGACCTACCTCTGTCGCGTGGTCGAGGCCTATCTGACGGATAGGGCCGTCATCTACCCCGGTCACGAGGGGGAATGGAACCGGCGAGAGATGTCGTGCGGTGTCCCACAGGGATCGGTCCTGGGGCCGCATCTGTGGGACATCGGTTACGACTGGGTGCTGCGCGCCGACCTCCCTAGCGGCGTCAGCGTAGTTTGCTACGCTGACGACACGCTGGTCCTTGCGCAGGGGAGGTCGTACGAGGCGGCGGCCGAACTGATGACACGCGGGGTTGCGACAATCGTCGATAGGATCCGGCAATTGGGCCTCGAGGTGGCATTGCACAAGTCCGAGGCCATGGGTTTTCATGGTCCTCGGAACGCGCCACCTGCGGGTTCCCAACTTACGGTAGGAGGGGTTCACATCGGCGTCGAGTCGACGATGAAGTACTTGGGACTTGTCCTCGACAGCCGGTGGAACTTCGTTGAGCATTTCCGACGTTTGGCTCCCAGACTGGAGCGGGCTGGGGCTGCATTAAAGCGGCTCCTGCCCAATCTGGGGGGTCCAAACGCCTCCTGCCGGAGGCTATACACGGGGATCGTGCGGTCCATGGCCCTCTACGGGGCACCGGTGTGGGCGCCCTCACTGAGGCTGCGCCCAGCGCGCCGGTTGTTTGCGGCCCAGAGGGTCATGGCCATCCGGTTAATCCGGGGATACCGCACGGTCTCGTGCGAGGCGGCGAGCCTCCTTGCCGGAGTGCCGCCATGGGATCTGGAGGCAAAGGTCCTCGCGCACATGTGGGAGTGGCGCGAGGAGGCGAAACGCCGGGGCGAAACTCCGCTGCCGCGACAAATCGCGGCACGGCGGACAGAGCTCCGGTGTGATCTCATGGCGACATGGCGGGTACGATTGTCGCAACCCAGTGCTGGGCACGCCACAATTGCGGCGGTAAGTCCCCTCTTTGAGGAGTGGATAGAGAGGCGTCACGGCGTCCTCACCTTCCGCCTGACGCAGGTTCTCACCGGGCATGGGTGCTTCGGTGGGTTCCTGTTCAGGATAAAGCGGGAGGATACGTCCGGGTGTTTCCATTGCGAGGATCGTCTGGAGGATACGGTGGAGCATACGGTGGAGGTGTGCCCTGCCTGGGCGGAGCACCGCCGTGTCCTCGTGGAGGCGATCGGCGGCGGCGACCTCTCGCGTCCGACCCTGGTGCGAGCCATGGTACGGAGCGAGAGGGAATGGGAAGCCGTCACCTCCTTCTGCGAAGCAGTAATGCTCGCGAAGGAGGAGGCGGGGCGCGTGAGGGAGTGGCAGTCTCTGCGCCCTCACGTCCCTAGCCGCCGCAGGAGGAGACGCCCCGGGCGTCGGGAGTCAATAGCGGACTCCCGGCCACCGTAGGCGCGAGCTTGCGGGTGGCGAGCAATGGGTAGCTCGCCGCCCGGTAAGGACCAGGCTCGGGTCGACGGCGCGCAGTGTTCCACGCGCGCCTCAAAGAGATGTCAGCAGCGGTGTAGGGGTCTACTAGGACCGATGCCTGCCGGGGTCGCGTGATTGTTCGAAAGAGATACCGTGACCCTGGCACATGGGCAACTGATGGAACACGGGTGGGTTTTAGTCAGTAAAAGTCTGACACGCCCTCCCGCTCCGCCCAGAGCGGGAGAAGTCATTTGATGATTTCCCATCCTGAAAAAAAAAAAAAAAAAAAAAAAAAAAAAAAAAAAAAAATATTTGCGCCTTTTGAGGTTTTCTGCACCTGCAGCAGCCGCCCCAGCACAGCCTGCCGTGCTAAGAAGATGGGATGGCGCGAGGGTGTCGACACAGGTTGCATCCCACACCAAAGGCCTACCCAACTTCCAAGGCATTATGGTCATTCCGTCTGGCCTCTTCCCATCGTCGCGTGCCAAGCCATTGGGTTCTAAGACTGCTGGCACCCCGGCGGTGACAAGAGCTCGACGGATGATGTCATTAACGCTGGCGTGCCGTGCCAGCCGGCCAGCGCTCTTGCTGCAAGCAAGGCCATGGTGTCCGAGACGGTCAACCGCTTCACCGCACTGACACCGATGCGGAGCCACGCAAGGAGCCCCCAGACGCAGACTTGTAGCGAGGCGGAAAGTAGAGTCACCCAACATAGTTCCTATATTAGGTGACGGTAGCGCCTGAAGCCATAAGCCCGACTCCCATTCTCCCACAGCCAGCAGGCGAGCACGCTCAGCAGTATTGGTGGACGTATTAATGAGATTATTCCGTACCAACCTGCAGAGCGGCTCATCCCACTGTCTCTGGGAAGACAGGTTCTCGGGCTGAGCCGTATCCGGACAAGCCACCTTCCAGGCATTCCTGGCATCAGTCAAGCACGGCACTTCCGAGTGAACCTGAGAAGAAGCTAAGATTTTCGTGATTAGCTTTTCAGTGTCGTGGACCGAGGACAGGAACGCCGGTAAACTTACACTAGAAATTTTGCGGACGCCGAGCCCACCAAAACGAATCGGTAGTGTGGCTTGTAGCCACGAGCGGTCGTCCAATGTCACATTTAAAATGGATGTTAGAGTGCTTTTAATAATTTGATCGACTTTGTCTAAAAGGTTTGGGTGCTTCCATAAAGAGGAAGAGCGTAGATAATACATGAAATTTTGACCGAAACAGCAGTATTTGATAAGGGTGAATGCCGAATGTAAATTAATTTTGGAAAGTCTATCCGAAATATCGTTAAAATGTTGAATTTTCACGTCAATTAAAGGTGAGAAACTGTCTTCGAGAATTGGGGAACCTAGGAGGTGCAGTGATTTTTTTTCCAAAAGTTTGATGTCTGGGGCTATTGAATTAAATTTCTGTATAGTTGATTGTCTGTTGGTATTGTCACAAAGGTATAATTCACATTTTGAGTAATTAAGGTCAAGGCCGATGGATTGGAACTGCTGCTTTAGGAATTGAAAATCTTTTAGAACATTGTCTACGGCACCTCCTAGTGTTCCATCGTCTAAATACCACACATTGAATTTTGAATCTAATTGTTGTATTATGGGATGGATAGCCAAACTGAAAATGACTGGCCCGAGAGGGTCACCTTGTTGACATCCGACTGCCGATTCTATGACGTTGTCTTTATATAATAATTTTGAAGGATGCCTGTAGCACTGCCAAATAAAACGGTAGATTTCGGGCAACTCCTTTTTTACTTCAGCCAACAAAGTGTCCCTGTTAACGAAGTTGAAGGCGTTGTTAACGTCAACCTTGAGGATAACCTCACCTTTCCTGTCATTTAAAAAACTAGAAAGGGCATGTACGGCAGCTTCGCAGCCCCCTTTGGATCCAAAGTCAAAGTCAAAAGTCAAAGTCAAAGTATCTTTATTGTGGGCACATGTAAGTTACTACAGGTCTTAACAATATATTAAAGTATCAATATGTCCTGCCTTATAGGCATACAATAATTATGTAGGTAGATATGGCATAAAAAATTTGGAATTATTATAGATGGTAAGTTATTATAAATGTAAAAGTACAGTGCAACTATCACATGGTCAATACTAATGCATGTCAAATACGGTGAATCTAATACATGGTCAATATTTATATATGTCAAAATACAGTGGAACTAATAAATGGTCAACAATTCAGGAAATCTTGGATCGTGTAGAATGCTTTATCAATTAAAAATGTTCGTAATTTATTTTTAAATATTGAAAGTTCCTTAGTGTCTAGAATGCTAATAGGTATTTTGTTGTATATTTTTGATGCAATGCCAAAGAAGCTTTTGTTAAATAGAGCCGTTTTATGTGGCACATTAGAAATTTTTAACATGTGCCTTTTCGATTTAAGTTTATCAAATAGATTTTCATTTGTTTTTATAAATACAGCTACTTCATAAATGTAAATTGCAGGGATGGTCAATATTTTTAATTCTTTGAAATATGGTTTACATGAATCTGGAACACGGATACCAACCATCGCACGTACACATCTTTTTTGCGCTTTGAACACTAAATCCCTGTTAGTTGCATTGCCCCAATAAATGACTGCATATCTCAGTGTCGCCGAAATATAAGCGTGGTATGTGGTCAAAAGAACTGATCGATCAACAATTTTTGATAATTTATATAAAGCATATGAGTACTGATTAACTTTATTGCATACTGTTTCTATGTGTGTTTGCCAAGACAAATACGGGCTGTACGGGCTGAAACTTGTTGGTCAATTTTTCAGTGTACACTTTGCAGCATATTTTGGCTGCCGTACGCCTATAGGTGCACCCAACGGCAGTGGGTCGAATGCCGCCGTCTCTCTTGCGTAGGGCGCATAAGTTAGCCCCGTACAAGACATCGACGACGGCATCACTTACATCGCCGTTGAGCATCAGGTTGATTAAAGACGCAAGCTCCTTCAAAAGTGACTCACCAGCTTCCCCGGAGCCTGAACTCAATAAATCTTTTAAATGCTGAGGAGTCAGGCCATCGAGGCCGCTGGCGGAACCACTTCGGAAGGAGCTCACGGCTGCCATCAACTGGGGGGTAGTAATATTAAACGGAATCCGGGTTGAATCCGGGTCAGGAGAGAAGGGAGAGTCGGGAAAGGTGAGACCATCCGCAGGCGCTGGATGTTTACTCTCCAGGGCTGAAAGAGTTTCTGGAGAGTAGGGCGCCACCACATCGCTACTGAACAGCAGCCTGGCCGCTCCCCTCATGTCACCATCATTAATTTTGGATTCTACATATGAACATATGCCTCTCCGTGAAGGCTTATTGAAAACTGGTAATTTTGGATCTAAAATGGGAGTCGAATTGTTGCAGTTATCTTTAATTTGGTTTGTTAATGTTTTTGTAGTTGCCAAACTTTTTTGGACATGCAGAATCCGATAGGGGAACGTAAGTAGTTGCTCCCAGGCGCTATAAGAATTCTCCTGGGTCGCAACGCGGAGACATTGCGCCAAATTTAAAGCAACAGACCGCCTTGCGCCACGGGGAATTCTCTTCAATATCGGGGTAGAATTTTTTAAATTTGAAAGTGTTTTCCAAAGGGTTTGGTCCGGCTGAATTGGAGCTGTGGCTGGGGGGCACAAGGGTACACTATGAGGTTTGTGAACCTTGCCATAGTGTATCCGTAGCCCCCGTTCACCTTTAAAAAAGCGTGGCTGGGAGCAATGGGGACATCTCACCTGAACAGCGAGCGATGTAGCAGGTTGACTAGCACTGATTCCGGCGTCGCTACAGCCGGCATTTTGCATGAGCACTTACCTATAACTAAATAACAATTCAGAACAATAAACAATAAAAATAAACGCTACACTGATAAAAACACACTAGAAATGATCTGTCGGACACTTCACTTGTCAGCTTGACAACTGCGCCGCAGACGTACGGGCCTAGGGCGCCGGGGCGCGCGTTCCTGGCGCAGCACTTGCGCCGGGGCACGCGTGCCTGGCGCAGCCCTTGCGCCTTGATGCCTGATGCCTGGGAGCCTCGGGTACACTTTTTCCAGTACAAATATATATATATATATATATATTGGCTATATTTTTTTTACTACGTAGTAGGCATGGAATTAGGAAGTCCTCCTATACCTATTTCAAACTAGAATAATTTATTTCAATTAAAACATTTGCACGCCCTTTTGAAATGTCAAAAATTGGGGTCAGTTTATCGGGAAGTTGAGCGAAGGTCTCTGTGATTTGGTTATTGATTATTTATTAATATTACTGGTATAGAATTGTTTAAAAAAAAAAATTGAAACTCCTATAGAAACCGCGTCATAAGATTATAACATAAGATAAGATTAGGATAATTTATAATACTTGTTAAACTTGCGTTTAGCACCAATGGATTTATGCGAGTGCACTGCGTAACGGTCGCTTCAAAAAAAGATCGCCGCCGCCGCCATCAAATGCAGAATGTTATGTAAGTTTTTCATCAAAAAAGATATCCTTTTCAGCAGAGCTCTTGAATAGCTTTAAAACCATTGGCAATTTTAACTGAAGGCACGATGCTTACTCCATAATCCACTTAAAAACAATAAGTTCTAACCAACTGTATTCCAACGTCGATTGCGTTTAACTGAACATGACAAGTTAATAATTGCAGCCCTCGGCTTTGTCTTGCAATTATCTGCATGTTATTTGCACTTCAGAGCACATTTCACATAATATAATGCAGATGCTGGAACCTCAGTATTATTTGCATTTTCTAATTGGTTTGGTAAATAACTTGTCCTCAGAACAATCAATCAATTTTAATAAACCTTATCGGATTTACCATTAAGCTTTTTTTAATCTCCTTGTGTATTACATTAAAATGAAATACGAAGGAAAAATAGGACAAAATTGAAACAAGACGCACATTAATCACTCCAGGACAAGCACCGAGCTCTTCCAGGTGGACGTATCCGCGTCGCCTCAAGTTTACGGTCAATTAAACGAAAGAACTTATCCCAACTTTGATGTACCGCCGACCTGGAAATAATTAGAATTAGGCGAGAATGGCCCTGCCATCACAACCCAGTCCGGGTCACCACTTATTGAGAAACTTATGCCCGAACAGGCTGAGAAAATTTAAAGGAAATCGGGAGCAAAGAGGATTATACAAAAAAAGTTTAATTAATCATTGACCAAAGTTCTTGAGCTTCGTTTATGCATTGCTGGCGGGTACAATGACTTTGATATATGGACGCCTTTACAGCGCTTGATTAAAAGTCTGTAGAGGAGAATAATACACTTTATATTCATTAAAAAATTTGGAAAAATGTACACAAAGAAGATGCTGTAATTAATGTTGTAAAAGCCTTAACAATAAGCCAGAAAATATATTACAAATTTCAAAGTCACCCCATTGTATTTTCATCTAAGTACACGATGAAAATTAAGCACAGTTCACCCTAATTTTTATGAAAACCAGCATTTTTCCTCGTTATATCGCCGATGTAAAAGAGGAAGGTATTTAGAAACAAACAGGAAGGAAAGTATTATAATGTTTATAATCCAAGAGCGTAGACAATGACGACGAATGCTTTGCAATCTGGAGCATCGAGCGTGCCGGAGACACGACCCGATCACTCGCAAGTTGCAACATGCTTGTCATCGCTGACATTGTGTTCCACTGTGCCAACGTGTACTCTGGCTGAGTAACATTCCAGGAGGTGTTGGGATTAATCACTCGGCGATACAATATGCAAGTTAACTAGGGTTGTACATAATCTGTGTACATAAAGCTAGCAGGTGACATAAGCATCTATGTGCTTTCATGAAATCCTAATGTAACAAAGAAAAATCGTAATAAAAGTCGTTTTCCAAGAACTGGGTATATTTTAATCACAATTTCAATGAGAATACACCACACAAAATAACGATGTATTTCTATAAACCATTGAAATACATAACGAACAAATGAAGCATATATCTTTGTGATTTTTCTTAGAATTAAATTACTTTGTAGAGGCAAGCCTTGTATATTGAAAAATATACAAGGCTTGCCTCTACAAAGTAATTTATTAAACTAATGACATAATATAATCGCGTGATTGTTCGAAAGAGATACCGTGACCCTGGCACATGGGCAACTGAAGTAAAACGGGTGGGTTTTAGTCAGTAAAAGTCTGACACACCCTCCCGCTCTGCCCAGAGCAGTAGAAGTCATTTGATGATTACCCATGCTGAAAAATAAGGCTATTTTTCATTATGTTCTCTGATATATTATTCACAAGACAAAAAAATAACAATTCAAAGATATTTCTACCTATCCAAATTAATAAAATTGAAGTGTCTGTTTATAATGTAAAAATAAGAGCTTTTTACTAGATGTTTATGAACGAAGGTACATATATGCTACGGAAATAATAACACACTGTCTGTCTGTTTATTCCGGCTAATCTACGAAATAGTTGGACCGATTTCAACGGGATTTTCACGGACAGATAGACGTTGTCATAAGCAGTAACTAAGGCTACTTTATTTTAGTAAATAGACATTTTCGTCTTCCGACATCCACGCGAACGAAATCGCGGCCCCAGCTAGTATTTTATATTTTTGTAAGTAAAGGTATAACTTCATAATCCTTCCAAGAAGACTCTTTGCACATTGATCTCAATAAAATTTCACATCTCTAGGCTTTTATTATGGTCCGATTATCCAGACAAGATACAGAACAAATGCAACAGGATTTGACTTCATTTCTTAGAGAACCAATTCGATTTAGTGCACTCTTTTACTGCTGACTACTAAAGAACTGCGAGTAATTATACTTGGATACCTCTTATGGTTATGGCTAACCTTACAGTCTGGTGTACCTACTAGTACACCTGCTAAAAGAAATGCCATTTCAGGGCCGCGGCCGTTTCGAAGCGAGATTCGTCTTTTTTGCATCGTTTGATTTAATGGTCGTCTGTCTGGGGTAAATTTTATGGCAGAACGAAATAAAATCTAAAAAAACTAGAAGACTTATGGTCGCGAACCAACCAACAAGCATTGGGATTAATATTTTATTTAGATACTTTTGAAATCTAAAGGTCGAAATTCCATATTGAAAAACCCAAATGCATGTCAAATTTACAGCTTAGAACTCGTACCGAGCTATTGCTGGACTCAACTATTATTTATTTTCTATTTTTAGTTCCGCTATCTACAAAACCGTGTTTCTTTCACTTTCTTGATAACCAGGATAATGGCACAAATTTATAAAAGTATTATATTATCATCGGTCCTTGATAAGTATGAAAAGTTTCAAATTATTCCGACGTTGTGTAGCTGGTAGAAACCACGTGCAAAGATTCCGAAAAAGCGTAAAGAATAAAAAAAAATACTGAAAATATTCTTCCTAAGTTTTAACAGAAAAACAACACGCCATTATAATTGAAACTTTCTTTAATCAAAGTATTGTAGACTAATATAGTGTTCTCATTACTTTCTTTTTTAATTTCAGCTCAGCTTTTATATCCTTTGTGCTCGAACTTATAGATAAGTTCGACTGGATCCGATTGGCAGTTCAAAGCGAAAGTAAAAGTAATCTATGACTCCTCTATACCGGAGACAAAACAAAATGTTCTTTGTAATTTTGAACAAGTTTTCTTATCTCAGTTCGATACAAAGCGACACAAATACACAACTAAAACATTAGTTGCGTATAAAAGTTTCTTAACGCTCAGTGTGGCACTGAACTATATGTTCGATTTGTGCTTGACACTATCCATTTCAATTTGCAGTATTAACCAATTAATAAAGTCATTTTTATGTTATTCTATTGATGTTGATGATTTTTGACAGCTGGGTATATAGCATCCCCGCTGGTGGGACCTAACCTT
The DNA here is from genome assembly GCA_932294355.1 of Aporophyla lueneburgensis. Lineage (NCBI taxonomy): Eukaryota > Metazoa > Arthropoda > Insecta > Lepidoptera > Noctuidae > Aporophyla > Aporophyla lueneburgensis. The sequence continues at coordinate 12,888,129 of OW028744.1, forward strand.
AGCACTACCTGAGTAACTTCCTAACATTTCACTATTACCTATAGGGTAACATATAATAACAATGAGAGGAAGTTATTATATCCTCAACAACATACACTAAGTGGAAAAATATGTATTACTGAAGTTAACTCAAAAACCATTAATTAGTATGTGACGAAATTTATATGGGACCGTTGTATTAATATATTATGTATATCCTTCTTCAAACAAAATATTGTTTTTAATTAATAATGAAAGTTATTATGATTTTTTAACGCCCCCCTTTTTGTCTTGTCGGTGTCTAAGAGTCTTCCTAGCTAGGTAGATGAAATTATAAATCGACCCCAAAGCCCTACACAATGCTCCCTTTTTTTTCTGGGTCTCTTACCGCCCCCCTTTAGGCCTGCAGCGCCCACAAGGGGGCGTTATCGCCCACATTGGGAAAGACTGCTGTAGACGCTTCACGCGCGTGCGTTATTATTTTAACTACGCAGCGGTTGGCATAAATAGAAGTAGTGATTTCAGAGGCAATATGTATAAGTAGCTTCTGCCCACGACTTCGTTCGCATTAAATTTCTTGCTGTCCCGACCCAGCCCGTCGCATCGAATCGCCTGCCCGTGCATTGTCTTCGTATTTTCTATTTGCTCGGCTTCTAAAGATTGTAGCTAGATTTTATAGTCTTTGTCGATAAATAGACTACCCAACACTAAAATAATTTTTCAATTCAAATCAGTTGTTACTGAGATTGCGCGTTCATCCAAACAAAAAAAAAACTCTTCAGCTTTATAATATTAGTGTAGAAGATATGCGGGCAAAATCGCTGGCAAAAACTAGTACCAGATACTAAGAAGCTGTGAACATTTAATCTAAGTTAATTTTCTCAGTTCCTTCAAGCAACATAACTTCTACTCTCCTGCACAGTAACAAGAAATATTTGCAGCATTACTACAGGAGCTTCAAACTGCATTCGTTTAATATAGAACTAGTGCCTCGTATGTAACCTAGTTCTTGAGACTTAACTAGCACTAGATTGCATTTCGCTCTCACTAGTGACAAGTGAAAGAACCACTTAGAGCGTGATCACCTGTTTGAGAGGATTCGACTTCCTTGCCGAGCTATAAACATATCGGGTGTGTACGGGGCTCCGACATTTGCGTGGCAATTAGAACTGGAGTGGAGCCACATTACCATTTCAATTGTGGAGAATGAACGAACCGAGGAACGAACGCTGCATTCAAGTAACACCTCCGAGTGAATGGAGTCGGTTGGTTGATTTTTAAGCTTTCCGTGGCACTCGGGGCTCAAAGAGCTGGTTTGTAAGCCGACGCGAATTAGCCCCTCCACTCGCGACTTGGTTAGTTCTTATTGTGAGTGAACAATGAACATTATCCTGTCCGGAACTTTGTTAGCAGCACCTGTGCATCACGAAACGATGTATTATCATATTTCACTTCGGAATATAACTTTAACCCGAGTTTCGTGAAACTTGTTTACGGTTTATGGGGTCAATGGAATTATTTAATTTTAAAAGTTACATCCATTATCCTGAAGGCAGGCTGAATATAGTACAAAAGTTTCCTGTTCATATTTTGAAAAACAATAACAACATTTCAAAACAAATTAACAAAATCGATCACTTAACTCAATGGAATTGTGTCAAACTTAGTTACATGTTGTAACTAGGAAGTTCGCAAGTACCTAAAGGTTCCGGGAACACGACCCCTGGATTCCCCGGGGCGTCGTAAGAGATTACGCCAGGGGAGCGGGCAGGATCCACCTGTGAGCTAATAACATCCTACCGCGATGCTCCCCTGCCGCGCTGGCTCATTACTGAAATATCTGTCATTAAGGGGAACGCCTGCGTCCAAGAGTCGATGAAAGGTAGCTGACATGATAATGACGTGATTACTAAGTCAGTAGCCTACATTTGTTAATGAACCTTTGGAAATTCGTATGTATATTGAGCAAAAACGGCCGATTCTTTGAAGGTCTGGAAGCCTTTGCACCTAATTTCGTGCCTTTGTTCGAAAACCAATGAATTGATTTCTATTGAGCTACCTTCTTTGTTTGGCGGAGCGACCTAATTTTACCTTTTTCTTTAATTTTGCCTTCGTCAGGTTTGTTTATCGCCATTTCGACATAGCGCTTGGCTATCATTTTTGTAAGTATTGTTTAAAACTTATACTTACAAAAAAGGTAAAATGTAGAATGAAAATGTCTGATGTGCACTGGTAGAAAACAAAACTGTAAAAGCTCGGTAGGTAAGTGTATAATTACGTCCACAAAAATGGATGAAACCCAGTTACAGCAGAATATGCACAAATGTTTGTCGATGGAGGATTCGGTCCGAATCGAAACGTAACGATTATACGTGCTCCCGATGTGGCCGCTGAGAACTGCAAACAGCGGACCTGGTATAATCCGATTATCTACCTGTTTCACATATCTACCCGCACTTTGTTTCACGGCAGACTACTGCATTTCAGGCATTGTGCTGTAAAGTAGGTTGGATGTTATTAGGCATTATGAAATATTGCAGACTATAACGTCCACTGAGCATAGGCCACAAAGGCTGTTTTATTTTGCAACATTGATGCGAAAACATTCGGCTTAAGGTACCTTGTGTGTTACCAAAATGTGAGTCAATATCTTATTTATACGTCTCATGTTCTACAAAGCGAAAAATGGAAATAAAAGCGACCGCTACAAGAAACTAGGGTTGTATCAAATTTCGGCCGCTCAGGTGAATTTATCATTTTAATACGAAACCTATCTATATGTAAAACACACGTGGTCACATAATTCAGGCCGGGCCATATTTTAAATAATATATTCATAAGATTCCAGTAAAAGCACAGTTTCGTCGTGGTCATCGTGACGAACAAACACCCTCGTGGGTTCTTTCATTACAATATTCATGACCTATGAGAAACATGGAATTATTTCCAGATTATTTTGAAACCACGGATCGATTACTATGGTAATGTATAGTAAATTACTTTAACTGTACGTTCCACATGGTACACCTAACGTATTCCTACATACTACCTATGGTTTAAGGTAAGCATAAACTATTATGACGCGAACGGCTGGTTCAAGAAAACTGTCTGCCGTCATTACAGCTGAAGTTGCGACTGACAATGTTTTCCATATGAATGGCCGTATGTCAAACTGCCCCGTTGGTCTAGTGGTATCAAATGCTACTGCTGAGCACGAGGTCCTGTCTTTGATTGCCAGGTTACGCAAAGTGTTGTGGAATTTGTCAATAGCAGCTCGGAATCTGGATTTTTTCACGGTTGATAGCAATAGACTCACCCCTATTACATGGGTCTTTAACATAACTGTGAAATGTGGGTGTAGATACACTCACACAGACAACTGTGCTGCTGGGGTGTTCGTTGCGCCACTTCTTCTTCCCAGCTAAAACACTAGGACGTGATGAAGGACGGGCATTTTGAGGGACTGACTTATGTAACTTTGTCGTCCAAAAAATGCTGACTTTCAGCTAAGTTTGTGAAATGACTTTTGATTTGGATTTTGACTCAACCCCAGAAAAAGGCCTGATGTTATATTCCAGCCATCATGTTGCTAACCTTAATCAATACTACGATATCTTAACTACAGTTATTTTTTCTTTAGAAATAAAGAGCTTCTTTTTTTGAAGAGTTCCACTTTAACGTGGGTGGGGCGATTCACAGGTCTTAAAGAACTACTCCATAAAAAAATGCTTGCGAAAACATACGCAAACTAAATTAACGGAAGCTCGAAAAAGTTCCAAGAGAACGTCTCAGTCATAAAGAGAGGTGCAACTTGCCTCTCTTGAAATAGCTCCCAAAAGTATTTTATTCCTTTGGAGGTTCATAAAGGATCTAAGTATACAAAGGTTAGTAGGAACACGGATCTTCGCTTCGCTACAGACTTTTAGTAAAAAACTTGAAAGCTTCCCTTTTAGTGTTTAAGATTTTTTGAAAGGTTTCAATAAATAAATAACCTGAATGGAGCGTAACTTTTATCATGCTTAAATAAACACCCAATGAGTTGTAAAACGTTAATTATGAAAATTGTAAGCAATTTTTTACTACGCTTTTTGCACTTTCCAATGACGATTTTCGGGGAATTATCGAATATTGAGATGCCAAAACATGCCATCCCTAGTTTACAGTAACATCTAACATCCCTCGTTGGAATAATCAGGCAGGTTCATTCCGGCTAAGTTGACGCGTCAAAAGCCGGGCGCGGCCATGCCTGTCCCCTGTCATAGCCCGGATTTATCGGCTCGCAATCAGCTTAAACGTACCGCGCTCAACGGTTTACCTATATCTCGACATGTTGAAGGGTCATTTCCAAATGAGTTTTGAACCGTCCGCGTCACGCTTAATCCTTGGCAATACTATTATTGTAATGACCATCGTCAGATAGGAAATGCGTAAAAGTGTTTGTACAAACCTACTTGCAAAAATAAAGTCATTTATCAATCAGTATAAATCTTATAGACCATATACCTATATATGTACCATTTATTAGTGATTTAACTCATTTGTATAAAAAAATAAAAGACTACGTATATTCCAACGAAACCAAAGTTGTGTTTTGTTGAAATATTTATTTGAAAAACCGTCAGATTCAGACAATCGCGTGTCCATAATAAATTCAAATTATACGGTATGGACTTCTAATATTATAGGATAGGTAAGCACTTTACACACGAACTGAGCATTTCCATAAAATTGTTAATACTTGTAACTTTGTATGGATCTGATTGACATGATCTATGGAGAGAATAGAATTATAAATTAAATGTGCATTGGATTATTCGCTCCAATATTGACGAAAAGCTTTCGCCAGTGGTTTCGCCGACGTGAATGCCTACGGGAACGTTTTCCCGGGATAGGAAGTATCCTAAATATATGTTAATTCAGCTTACAATTTATCTGTGTACCAAATTTCATCCCCATCCTTTCAGACGTTTAGACGTGATTGAGTTACAAACATCCAGACACAAAAACTTTGACATTTATAATATTAGTAGAATAACATATAAAATCTACGGCTTAATGTAGACTAGATACATGATTGCCACAACTACAATTTCGTAGCCGATAGCCGAAACATGTCCGACACCTGTACATGAACATTATTGATCTTTCAAAATTAGCTCCAAGCTTAACGCAACAAGAGCTTAATGCACAAAGGATAGTAGGTATATCTGTATCGAAATAGACACAGATACTAAATAGGGGTTGGTCTCAAATAAGTTGACTTCATAAACAATAAAGTAAGCCAGGTGTTAGAAACAATTAACATAACAATAACATCACGCCTGTGTTTTTGAGGGGTTCCCTCTATCTGGCAGAAACTTGATGCTCCGAATTTTATTTGGCATAACACACTTGGCATAATCTTATTTAAACGAATATTTGTAAGGCATAAAAAATGTTAAGCATAATCATTGTTTGGCCGAATGTTTATATGCTCGACTTTACGCTGGCATACTTTTAAGATGGCAGAATTTGATTTCGCATAATTACCTTTGGTAGACTTAAAATTCCGCATAATTTCGTTTAGCATAACATTTGTTTAGAGCAATGATTATTTGGCATAATTTCACTTGGCATACTATGAAGATGGCAGAATTTCATTTAGAATAATTTTGTTAGACATATTTTCATCTCTATGAAATTGCATTTTAACCTTAAATAAAATGAAATAGTGTCTCAAAAAGTCAGTATATGTTGTGCTACAAAAATTATTGACAGAAACGAATCACTGCAGAACCGACTCCACGTAGTCTTGTCTGCCCTACCCCTAGAGTGTAATTTAAGCCCGCCTAGGCGCGGAGTGGCGAGGCGGCCCGCGAGCTGAGGAGCAGGTGGTTTTGACGGTCGCCGCCGCGGCGGTGAGCGTAAAACCATCTGCGACGATGAGATCGCGTGGGACCGCCGGAGCCCCGCAGCGCCGAAGCCGTGACAGAAACCATCCATGCTGCATGTTGCATGCTCGCCTGCATGCTGTAAGCTTGCTTGCATGCTGCATGCTTGCTTGCTGCATGCTTGCTTGCATGCTGCATGCTTGGTTGCTTTCATGCTGTATGCTTGCTTGCATGCTGCATGCTTGTTTGCATGCTGCATGCTTCTTCGATATGAAATGTATGCCAAAAGATGATTCTAAGTTTAAAGTTTCTGAGATATGATAGTTCTGCCTTTTAATAACTATCGATATGAAATTATGCCAAGAGACGATTCTGACTGCGAACTTTCTGCGATATGATGGTTCTACTTTTTAATTATTATGGAATAAAATGTATGCCAAAAGATGATTCTGACTTATAAAATTATGCGTTGTAAATATATGATAAATGAGTGTATGCCAAACGATTTTCTGCGAAATGAAGTTTAAGCCATCCGCTGTTATGCAAAATAATATTATGATGAAAAAAATTCTGCCATAAAGGGTGGACCCGTTTTTGAGAAGGAGTAAGGAAATATAAACTACTCCCTCATTTCGCCAGCTTATCTTGAAGTTCCAAAGTAATACCCGCGAGCCTTTTGCCACTACCATGATCTTCTTAGCAACCTATATATAGTCAGCCAAGAATTTGGCTACGAGCTTGGCACTTTCAGTCCATCAACTCCTGTAGCGTGCAGACAACAGGACACGCTGGACAAGATATTAAGTGCCGCATTGTTTGTGGGACAGCACCACATTTACACTCCAGGGCCGAGTCATCTGTGAATCTCCAAAGGAGCAGGTTTTCTATGCTACGCCGTAGAGGGTAGTAAATGTATTTTCTTCCGGATTTTGGTAACTTTGTCGCATTTTAACATGGCATATAGCGGCCAAATACTGAAATAAAGTATGCTTTTGTCATTAATTCTATTGTGATCTTTAACATGGTCCAATAATTAAAAAGCATGCAGTTTTTTGTTTGGGGTCCAAAGGAGAGACATTCGGGAAAGATCAATGACCATTTTAATCCTTACCGAATAACAAATTGCTACGGCGACTTCAGAAAGTCACACAGTATTAAAAATCTTACTAATCTGTCTATCCTACCAATATTTTAAATGTGAAAGTTTGTTTGTTTGTTACTCAGTCACGCAAAAACAACTAATCTGATTTGGATGAACTTTTGCACACGGATAGTTATAAGCTGGATTAGAACATTTAGAACCTGCAAAGAATACTTACATTTACCGGTAGTGCATTCCCATAGGATAATTTTGAACAACCATGCGGGTCAAGCCGCTAGCAAAAGCTACATAAATATTTGCCATGCATAAATATTTGAAGACAAATTGAAACTCAATGTATTTTGTCCTTTGGTCCTGCATTGCATAAATAGTTGTAGAATAAACGTAGGGCTATAAAATGTGGTGACCTCTGCAGCTACGAGGGTGCACATTTACAAAGCCTACTGTAATCTAATCTAGGATTCATTACGAGCTGGTGTCTGTTCCAGATGTATTCGTCGGCGAGGCATAGAGGTGCCATCAATGATGATGCTGGCAACCATTCGTGGCTGGCAGTTGAGACTGTAGTCTGTCACAGAAAACGTCACTCGGCTAGCGGTTGACGGGCGCGAGTCACTTTTTTCATTCGAGCTGCCATCAAGAAACACTGAACATTACGTTTATAAAAAAACTCCTTTATCTATTGGTGCATTTATTATTACTATCCGTTCACCATGAACGAGGACAACCTGCCTATCCTTGCGCACATGAACAACATCTCTCCTACATATTAATGTATTTTTTTTTAAAAACCTTTTTAAATTTTTGTTGAATGTATTATAAACTAGCACTTCGTCGCGTGAAATTGATAGATCATGTACTCCAGAATAATTCTCTTAGTAAGCCTTCCAAGGGTAAATTTAAAAAATTGGTTAAGAAGTGTTTGAGCTTATCCATTACAAACAATTTATATACAATCAAATGTTTCCTAATACTACCGTAGATGTAAATTATACACCACAGACAGTCTAAAATTTCTACATTAATATATGTAATTAATAATAATGTTTATAATAAAGACCAAAGCCTACCCCTAAACAAATTCAACATAGAGGGTTTTTAAGATGATTACATGACTTCATAAATTAGCATCTGAAAGTGATATGACTCATAAACTGAATAGGCTTTGTTCAACAGTTCTGAAAACCAACCCTCATTTGACATGATTCCGGGGCCCGACCGAAATGCATTAAATTAGCTTTTGTAAATGCGCGCCCGAGGTAAATATGAGCATGAAATCTTTCCCCGGGCGAACACCATGCTTAATTAAATATGCCTGGGATTGCGCACAAATAACTGTCAAACACGCATTATCCTAAGAGTTTAATATAGATTTGGTGGTGATTTGTGAATAGTTAATGGATTTGTAACTTTATCTGTTTATGGATAAATCAATTAATTCGGCGGTGAATTAATTTCTTATATTTTTCATACATCATCTGCCTAGCATTTTCCCAAGTATAGTTGGGTCGGCTTCCAGTCTAACTGGATGCCAGTGGTCTCGAACTTACCGATTTTTCGGTAGGTTCGAGACCACTGGCTCTGTTCTACCGAAATACCGAAATAGGTATAAAGAATATTCTACGATTTCACAGTACCTACACATGGAAATGTCATTTACCGATTTTGGGTACAAATATACCGTTTTAATTGGCAATTCTACCGATCTCGCTCTATGACGTTCGAGACCACTGCTGGATGCAACTGTATTCAGCTGCATCCAGTTAGAAAAAAAAAACTGGTATTCCAGTGTTTTTTCACTGGAGCGGCTTCCTATTGGACCTCCACAACCCAGTAACTGGATAACATGATGCCTTTGGTAAGAATGGTTGTCAGACTTTCGAGCTTCTGACGACCCGTAACAACAAAGACGTACGAATGACAGCCAGGACCAAAGGCTTAACGTGCTTCCCTACAGTATGCACAAATTACGTCAAATACGTTTGAGTCCTATGTGATATTAACAACAGGGATGAAAGCAATCTCCCTTTAGATATAAAAAAGATAGGCATTAGGTACTGTTTTCAGAAGACTGGCACAAAAAAAAAAACAAATATCTAAAACGCAATGCCAGTTTTCTCTTAATTTTCAAATTTCCAACACATTTTCCCTGCAATCCTGTTCCCTCAATTAACCAAAACCACCTCAGTTATTAATAGCTTAACACCTAAAGTAGCTTACATGTAACACAGCTACATGCAGCAGCTGTAGCAAGCCTTCGCAATCTAGCAACTATTACACCTATTTCTTCACCCCAGCTTGAAACTAATCCGTTGCTTAATAGCCCGTGACGCCCACAGCTTATTTAAGAGGGCGTTTGAGCAACTTGACGAACAACCTGTATAAAACTTCTGAAGAATTACTGACTCTCATAGAGTAATTAGATGAGGAAAGTTTCGAATGTTTTGAATAGAAGACTATTGAAAGGATATAAACCTTTTAAAATAATATTACAAAACACGATCTAACTTTTGTGTTATCTTGAAGCCCAGTTTTTGCGTTTCAAACTTTATTTCGTCTTCGGTAGAGTTCATAGTACAAAAATGACAACTAAGCAACGGACTACGTAGTGATTTTTGTAAAAAGAACTGCATTTCTATTGGGTTCTTATTTTAAAAAGTGGCTTGGTGGTTTCAATCTTAATAAAACCGCGTTACGGTAGCCCACTTGGAAATCTCTAAATAGACTTCCATCACAAATCGGCTGGAGCAAAGTCTATATTGCTTCTCGGATGGCTGAAATCACAAGTGCATATGCAGCACTTCCCCACCGATATTGGCCCATCTTCCATCTTGCCCCACATGCCCTGCCACCTGTGCATTTGAGGATCTTATGACTGCGTCAGAGAGTGATTCCACTCTCTGACGCACGCAGCTGAATTTGGAGCCAAAGATGTTTGAACTCTTTGCCATCGATACGCTAAGACGAACACAACCTTGGGTAGGAGAGGGTTGACGCGTGTAAACAGTTGTACGATACTCGTAGTTATGTCGAAAGGCTAGAATCGATCAAAATTTTTCATATCGTCTCTTAACTGACGAGAAACTCACCTAGTATAAACTGTGTATTCCAATTCAAGACGAATTTTAAGTTCAGTAACTATCTAAGGTGTAATTATGGAGTTAACAGTACGCCTTTGAAGAAACCAGGAAGTTTTGCAACTTCACCCGGCGTATAATTTAGATGTTCAGTATGTTCGCTCTTGTTTCTCGTAATGTGGTACGAGGTACGAAGTACTTTGGTAGTTAATTTCAGAAATAATATGGAAGTTATATGTAAGTCCCTCTCCAAGACAGCAGTGGTGGCCTAGTGGTATCGGTTGTGGGTTAGAATTCGAACCCAAGCAGGCGTTTTATTTAGGTGATGGAATACATAGTGAGGAAAGCGGCAACGGCATTTCTGGAACAAAAATATCGATTATATTTGACATCTATCAATCCGCACTCGGCCCGCGTGGTAGATTACAGCCCACTCCTTTTCGAAGAGAGGAGGCCTGTGTTCCAGCAGTGGGAACATTATAGGCTGATAATGATGAAATACTCTCCAATTACAACAATACAACTAATACAACTCAACTGAAACCAATGATGTTTCTTGTTGCGTACTAATAAGTAATAGTGTTAGTTCAATTTTGATAACAGACAACCGGAATTACATGAGTCCATGCAAATAATATAATAATATTACTCATTCATACAAATAACTACCCATGAAGTCTTCTTTAAGTTCTGAAAAGCAGAAGAACGATATTCTAATTTTAAATATAATTTCTGTCCGGCCAGCACCACAGCATAGGCTTAATAAAGTGTTTATATCCTAGGTCACAACAACATCAAACAGTTAATGACGTACAAACATCAACAGTTAATACCATAGACTCACACATAGAACGTTCGAATTACAAAATTCCATCATGTAACCACGCGGCAGTTGCGGTTCGAGTACGATAAGCTTCAAAATCAATTTCGGCGTGTTTACAGAGGAGGCGGCCGTCAAATAGACCGGTTAGGTATTTGTGGAGCACACCAGATATGCTCCGAGCCCGAATATTTAGTGCGACGCTTTGATTGGTGGACTGATCACTTGGAAATTGTACATGACCCAGTATGTGGTGATTAAAACTCACTGAGTCGTTGATTTAGCTCGAGGATACATTTTCGCTGTAGTACCTACCTATCTTTGATTATATAAGCTACCTATATTCCGGATAACAACCTAATATTGCTTTAGCTATTAGCTGTTCAAAAATCTAAATATGTACTTATTTAAGTATGCTGTGGATGTCCGGATTTACCGAAAAAATTCTTAAATATTTCATTCGTAAAAAATGTGCACTAACAATTACGAACAGAACAAAAAAAACCTGCCAAATCGTCGTTCTAAAATGATGAGAACGGCTCAACCGATACTCATATCTCTCTTTCATACATGAGGCAATTGGTTTTTATTACAATTTGTATAAGGTATCATTTTGATAAGGTATTCAGGCCTTTGCCCAGCAGTATAGGCTAAACAAAAAAAAAGTCAATGATGTTTTAGCTCTTTAATTCATCACTATCATCATTTCACCCGAGAGACGTCCACTACTGGACATAGGCTTCCCCCAATTTTAGGAATTTGCCAAAATCGCCACGTTCTGCAGGCCGGTTGGCGAAAGCAGAATGGCGGTAAAATGCGTTGAGATAGCTGCAGCCCATTCTCTAGTAAGTCCCTTAGTCGCCTTTAACTACAAACACGGTAACAAACGAGAATGGCTTCTTTGATTACAAGTCAATAAGTAAAAAATTAATACCTGTTTCCTAGCAGAGCCCATATCATACGTCAGACATTTCACATCCTATTTTTTTCCCCGAGAAAGCAGGCGAAGTACATTTTCCATTTAAAAAAAACAAAACACTTTACACATATGCACAAATGTTTTCCAGGAAGTGAGAGTCGCTGAGGGAAGTATATAAAGAGATGTAATAGCGGGCCGCCACCACTAAAGGCATACATGCAATAAACTGGAGCCTTGCCTGGCATCAAGTACTTGAGTCTCTTGGGACGCCCTCATTCTAGGAGAAATACGTTCCTATAAGCTAGTACGACACTTTAAGCCTCTTATTAGATATTTATTCTTGTTCACAGACGTATCTAAGTCTCTATAGCTGCACTAAATACTTCCTTACTGTTTTTTATTCATGAATAATAATTAATATAACACTACAGGGTTATTTTAGACTCCGCAGACGCGATTAGTGTCTAATCAGACAAAACCAGAAACTAATTAAATTGACGTATGTTTTTTGTGGAGCCCCCTACCAGACATGGCCCCCAAAAAAACATCAAAATACCTGAATTGAATCACCTACCTTAAAATAATGATTGCGATTGAATCACTTGAAATATCAGTTTACTCACTTCTGTGAAGTTTACACAAAAAAAAAAACGATAAAACATAGAAAACAGTTTTTCTCAATTCATTCCTAAAGTACAAACAACACTAAATAGCGAGCGGTCGGTGACCTCCTCAAAATATACATATTTTTTTTATCTTGTTTACATCTCTCTACCCAATTTAAAATAACTCGGTATAACTTAACTAGGGCAATACTATTATAATATATTAACTTTATTTCAGATTAAATTATCCATATTAATATATTATCGCCAACCCGCCTGCCAAGCGTGGCGATTATGGCAAAGCCCCCCAAATTGGGGGAGGCCTAAGTCCAGCAGTGGACGTCTTACGGCTGAAATGTTGTTGTTGTTGTTGTTATCCATATTATATTGCCAAAGATATTAGTCTAAAACTGTAAATGAGAATTCTTTAGCACTCCGGGACCATATCGGACTTCACTGCAGAATACTGCAATTTTAGCGCCATTATTACTGGTAAACATAGTACGTTCATTTTTACACCAATCTGATTATTTTCTTAACTTTTCTGTACATGAAAAACACACTCAACGAAAGATGTTAAATGAAAATAACACAAAATGCACTACGAATACAGTTCTTGTTTAAAACGGTCTGTAGGCGTAAAGACAGTAAATACTGTAGAAAAAATTAATGTTACTCGCAAGGCAAACATACTCACAAAGCATTTAAATAAATCAGCCTTCTGTTTATTTATTTCAATATCCGGAACTCCGGCCAACCGGAGCGGATTGCAGACTCTCCGGATTCCGGCCGACTACCCACCTCCGCTGTCTCCGTGAAAATTCTCTCGACCATGGTACGTCTCGAACAATAGTCAAGCCAATAGCAAAAATTCTGTACCTTCCCTCTTTCTTCAGCTAAAGTTTCTTTCATTCGGAAGCCAAAAGTTATTTATTGAACGTGGCAAAATTTTAGTCATTATAACAGTCTATATTCGACAGGTAATCGTATACACAGATCACTTGCTCACGGTTCAGCAACAGATGAGTAAGTAATAGTAATAGTAAGAGTATTTATTGTCTTAAAAACGTTATTAACAGTTATAGTTCCTTAGACCCCACACTAGGATTCCTTGTGTCGTGGGATCTAGTTACTTCCTTCTGTTACATTAGAAAACAGAAATCAGTTAGCGTTTTGAGGGCTCGTTGGTTAATTACAGAGTAACAAAATAATTTACAGAAAGTAAGAATAAAAACAACAATAAAAAAATTATAATGCTGAGTGAGTGCATTGTGTGGAAGCGTGTTTGTGATGTGTGGGTGTGAGGGAGTGAGTGGGTGTGTACTTTATGTAATGTGTAATGTTTATTGATTTCGAGATAGTGTCTCCGGGTTTAAGCATAATGTTTGTTACTATGTGATCTTTAGAATCTCTTCTGTGCTTGCATAATCTAACTCCAGTAGCCATATAATGATCGTTTTTTACAATTATATGTATTCTTACGAGTACGACGTGGTTCTCACTCAGACTATACAGTTCCAAGAATCTATTTGTGAACTTCATAATTTTAGATTCATTACACCATAAGATGGAATCTGTAATTACAGCTCCAAGCAACAGAACTCGAGTTCCTAACTCGTACAAAGTTTCAAATTAGCTTCCTATTACTAGCAGTACATCGTTAAATATTCATAAGCTCTAACAGCTATGACAGGAAAAGTTGTGGAGTGTTATAAACATTGATTAAGTGTGAACTGGGGCCAACGTGCGGTGTGGTGGACTACAGACGTGCTGTATCGTCAGATCTTGAACTTCATGTAACTACAGCAAGATTTAAGTGAAGGAATAGTTCGGTACTATATTGTTTACAAGAATTTCAGTTAGTAGTTTCGATCTAACGTAGACGCCCGACATTTTGGTGGCCAGTTTTTTGCGGGAACATCGTATGATAAAAAACCGGCCAAGTGCGAGTCGGACTCGCGCACCGAGGGTTCCGTACAAACCTGTAGGTATTCTCGGTTTATGCATAAGCTTTATGTTTATGAAAATAAATGTTTTTATTTTTTTATTTTTATATTTCAGTTGATTGAATGAAAGGTAAATTGCGGTTAACGATTTATGACGTTTTAAAAAAAAACTACGTACTCGATCTCGTTCAAACTAATTTTCGGTGGTAGTTTACATGGAAATGTATATCATATATTTTTTTTAGTTTTATCATTCTCTTAGTTTAGAAGTTACGGGGGGGGGGCACACATTTTACCACTTTGGAAGTGTCTCTCGCACAAACTATTCAGTTTAGAAAAAAATGATATTAGAAACCTCAATACCATTTTTGAAGACCTATTCATAGATACCCCGCACGTATGGGTTTGATGAAAAAAAAAAAATCAGTTTCAGTTCTATGTATGGGGAACCTCAAAATTTATTGGATTTTTTTCTATTTTAGTGTGAAAATCTTAATGTGGTTCACAGAATACATCTACTTACCAAGATTACTTTTTTCCGAAACTATAAAGTTTCGGAAAAAAGTGGCTGTGACATACGGACGGACAGACAGACAGACAGACATGACGAATCTATAAGGGTTCCGTTTTTTGCCATTTGGCAACGGAACCCTAAAAACGACAACCAGGAGAGACTTCAATAAAAAAAGTTCACTTTTCAACCGTTTGAATTTGGAAACTTTTCGGTGACCAAAAAAACAAATCAAGCTATACATTTCTAGTATAAGCTGACTTCTCATTGTACGAAAAGCCTTTAAAAGAATAGGTCAGCTAAAACTGGAAATGTATAGCTAGGTAAGCCGTGTGTACAATTGGATCACTAAAATAGCGTTCGTCTGTGTTGTCCCTAAACGTCAAATTGTTATAAGATTCATGAAATGCGTTCGCGGAAAGTTGTTATTCTGTAAAAGTGCCAACGTAAATACCTATATGCTTTTATTTAAGTAATGGCAAGGGAACTACCGTGAACTGTGTTATGACATTTATGGCAGGGGGACCATTTATAGAGACAGTAAATGTAGCATCATACGTTTGATACATCACTTACTTATTCTAACTAGCAAATAAATATGAAACGTGACAACTTTAGTTCTGACAGGTATTAAGAAAAATAATAATAATTAAATACTTAGTTTAAAATACTCTTCAAGTTATCAGTAACTTGAAAATCTATCTTCCACTCAAAAACGAATTCGAGTCTTAATCCGCCGTGGTTCAGAGCCTCAATCAAAGTATTGATGAGATGATCCGCCCTGAAGCTCTCCAATAAGATTCCAATCATACTTAAGTGCTCAAGGCTTTACAGAATCATTTGAGAAATTACTAAATATCTTTGACGAAATTTTCTTGATACCTACAAACTTGAAATCTAAAGCATTTCAAAACACTTTTATTTTATACAGTTTGCTTGTCGAGAAAGAATATTTAATGTAGTAAACTTACATAAGGATTATAAAGAAAGAAAGAAGGGAAAACTAAGTCCTACCAAAACAAAGTTGTACCCTAATTTCGTAAGCAAAACTTTTATACTAAACAAAAAGAAGCCGCAACTTTAGCGAAAAGAAAAGCTAATTAAATAACAAGCAGGGAATACACGAACTAAATATGATCAACAATTTCTTTTTTTAAATAAAATATACTGGCTGTTGTCGTCGCCTTTGATTTGATCTGTGGTGATTTGTTTGTCGAAATGGAATTCATTTTGGCGCGGAAAAAAATCTCAGAAGTGACTGACATGAAAATCCGATGGTGGAAATTTTGTTTTCTTTGTGTAGCCACATTTGAAAGGGCGCCTCTCACTTTGACGTTCCCTTTTCAATGTTGAATGCTGTGAATGTGATGTCTTTGTTCGATCTTGGTTGAATTACCAATGATATTATTAGGTATGTATTAATTCTGTTGAAAATTTCCTGTTTGTTTGTAGGTACTTACAAAGAAATTGAACAAAAAAAAAATATGAAAGTGATTTTGTAAATGATCTTTTGTGACAAGTAAAATGGATTAAGGGTGACGCGCCAGGATGTTCCGCGAAATGAAATTTTTCATACGTTTTTATTGCAATTTACAGGTCTGGTCAGGCTGTTTGTTGAACAAAATATGAATCGCGACCGTAACGTATGTGTTTACAGAATTATAATCATTAAAATCATCTTACAACCCTCTAAGTTTATTTAATCCCATTTAATGACTTTTTTACTAGATGGTCCACCTGAAATTAGCGCTATTCCAGCCTTTAAATGCTGCTGATGGTATTTAGAACATACCGAAAGAATTATGAGTGTTAATAGAAATATTTTAATTTCGAAATACATACTTACAGTATCTACAATGTCACACCTGCACGCATACCTCAATACCTTGCTACAGCAACTTGTTGCTACGTGCAACGTTCGCGGAACACGTTACGCAGCGCAGTAAAGACGTCGTCTGAAGATATCAAACGTAATAAATGTCGCAGTTTACGACTAGCCACCGAGGGAGCGCGTCATTCCGAGGGAAAAATATTTTACGCACCGTCCGCGTTACGTTCCCAGACGTTCACGTAATAAAGTTAGCTCAAAACCAGGTGTTAGACGTTTCATTTCGTCCTGCCAGTGTGTCTGTTTACTTTATAATTCTATTTCCCTTGGGCTAGTAAACGGTCGTATTTGTTATTTTACTCCCATAGGAATCGTTGTGATTAGGTTTCTTCAATCAATTAAATGGCAGTTCCAGTTGTGTTTGCCAATGGATGAGCTGGATTTATTTGCCACAAATATGAATAGTTTATTATGGCTATTTTGTTTTATGTTCCATAAATAGGTTTGTTTTAGGAACGCACTGGGGATGAACGTAGATCCACCCGCTTGATTATCGCCGGATACAAAATATCCGCCACGTAGTGATCATAGCGTGAGAGATTTACCAGTGTTATCTTTTATCAAAATACCTAAGATTAAAGGAGAGCAGTGGTGGCCTAGTGGTAACAGCCGCAACTTACGAGTAGTAGGTCGTAAGTTCGAACCCAAAGCTTTACTTTGTGTAAATTATTTCATCACCACAGCTCTCAATACGATGAAGGAAAACATTGTAAGGAAACCGGCATGTCTTGGACCTAAAAATTCGAAGACATGTGACATCTACCAACCCGCACTGGGCCCGCGTGGTGGATTATGGCCCGCTCCCTCTCACAGAGAGGAGGCCTGTGACCTAAGATTTAAAACTCCATTTTAATACTTACCACTTACTTCTACATTCCATTATGAAACAAAAAAAACTCTCTTTTAAACTGAATCACGCCTTGGCTTGCTCCTGTTAACTACTAAAGTTAAATCCAACGGACTTCATAAAAATAAAACACAAACGGTATACACGTTAAGCACCTACCTTTGTAAGATATGTACATGTACATAGCCATTACAACTTGTACTCAAAAGCTAGCTGCCATAGTGTAGAGGTGTTTCATACTATGTTATAGCATAGAAGCGTACTTTTATCGGTTTATTCTGCTTAGAATAGATGTAAAACACCTTAATAAGTAACGTTGATAGTTTTTTCTCTTTTCATCTGACTCCAAAAAGGAGGAGGTCCTCAATTTGTCTGTTTTTTTTTTTAATCTGGTAGTTTTTACAAATACCGTGGAACCCACACTAGGATTCCCTGTGTCGCGTCGCGAGGTCCAGTTTTGAATGTATGTTTCGCTATATCTCCAGCGGTTGCGAGTTAACAATTCACATTGGTACAATTCTAATTTGAACTCTTTATTCAGTTTTGAATGTATGTTTCGCTATATCTCCAGCGGTTGCGAGTTAACAATTCACATTGGTACAATTCTAATTTGAACTCTTTATTATTAGTTGTCATGACAACAATAATGACATTTGATTTAAATAGATTATTGTGTTCTATTTATGAATACTATCATATAAGTAGATTATTTTATATTTTGTGAATATGAGAACGTTGTAGGCCTTGTAGACTGTAGACTTTTTTCTATTTTATTAAATACCTGGTACTTGTTGACAGTCCTACACTGTTTTCCCATTAACACTGTAATTTGAAATCATTGTAAAAGCCAATTATTTTTTAAAGAGTAACCGTGGAGTTACTTGCCAGCTCTTCTCTATAGGAATAAAAAATTTGGAACCGTGCATTTAGCTTCTGACGTTTCATAATTGCCCTTGTAGGTTTATGTGAAAAAATATATTTTGATTTGATTTGACTAACAATAGGTGACAGTTAAATAAATGCCTTAATAGAAGAGCGCTGTTGCAATTTCAACACCCAGCTTACCGTCCAAAGATGAAATTCCAACGGCGCGCTTTTATTTAGGCATTCGTGTAGGTATCGTTGAGTGTTAGTGAAAAGGGGCACGAGTCTTTCATCAAACAGACTGTTAAAATTAAAAATATCAGTTGTAATTTAATCGAGTGAATTTATTATATTTGACCAAATCTAGCACGGATATGAAGCCTTAATTTAGCACACAATTTTCAATCTATCTAACATCAAAATCTTCACAAAACCAGTACCACTCATAGTAATTTATCCGAACATATTTTTCTCTTGCGCGGGAAACAATCTGAGTGAAGGAGTAGGCAACATTCGGTCGGCCTCATTAAGTTTAACTATTCGCTAAGGGTTCACCAGCATCCAAGGAACAATTCTGCTGATGCCGACGAAGATGGCGGGAAACTGAACGGAAACTATGACGTTCTTGCTAGATGAAATACCGAGAAAGTTTAATTTAAAAAAAGTTTTTTATGAAAAGAAGGTTTGGCTGCCTCGTTGGTCGAGTGGTCTGAGCATAAAATCCTGGATTAGGTTCCCGGCTCGAGTAGTATTATTGAGTTTTTCCATCTAGAATTTCTCAGTAGCAGGTTGGAGTCTGAATTTGTGTCTGGTTGATGGAAATATGGTCGCTCCCTATTACATCTATACTTAACATTATTAAGCTGAAGAGTTTGTTTGTTTGGTTGCTTGAACGCGCTAATCTCAAGAACTACTGGTCCGAATTGAAAAATTATTTTTGTATTGGGTAGCCTTTATATGGAGAAGGGCTAAAAGCTATACAACATCACGCTAACATTAAAAGGAGCGGAGCAGAAACGAAAAGTGGACGAAAACTGGCTGAAAACTGGCAGGCAATTCGATGCGACGGGAAGGATCACGCTAGCGAAAATTTTACGCGGACGAAGTTGCGGGCAGAAGCTAGTGGGACTTCAAATAACTTGCAGAATGTAAGTTTTTCATCAAAAAAGAAAACCTTTTCAGCAGAGCTCCTGAATAATTATAAAACCATTGGTCGTAATAACTATGAGCACGATGCTTACTTCCACAAGCCACTAAAAAAATAATAAGTTCTAACCAACTTTATTCCAACGTCGATTGCGTTTAACTGAACATGACAAGTTAATAATTGCAGCCCTCCGCTTTGTCTTGCAATTATCTGCATGTTATTTGCACTTCAGAGCACATTTCACATAATATTATGGAGATGCTGGAACTTCAGTATTATTTGCATTTATAAATTGGTTTGGTAAATAAAGAACAATCAATCGCTTTAAATAAAAAACGACCATTACGACAGTTAAGCTTTTTTAATCTACTTGTCTATTAGATTAAACTGAAACAGGAAGGAAAAATAAGACAAAATTGAAGCAAGAAGCACATTAATCACTCCAGGACAAGCACTGAGCCCTTCCAGGTGGACGTATCCGCGTCGCCTCAAGTTTACGGTCAATTAAACGAAAGAACTTATCCCAACTTTGATGTACCGCCGACCTGGAAATAATTAGAATTAGGCGAGAACGGCCCTGCCACCACAACCCAGTCCGGGTCACCACTTATTGAGAAACTTATGCCCGAACAGGCTGAGAAAATTTAAAGGAAATCGGGACCAAAGAGGATTATACAAAAAAAGTTTAATTAATCATTGGCCAAAGTTCTTGAGCTTCGTTTATGCATTGCTGGCGGGTACAATGACTTTGATATATGGACGCCTTTACAGCGCTTGATTAAAAGTCTGTAGATGAGATTAATACACTTTATATTCATTAAAAAAAATGGAAAAATGTACACAAAGAAGATGCTGAAATTCATGTTGTAAAAGCCTTAACAATAAGCCAGAAAATGTATTACAAATTTCAAAGTTAGGTACCCTATTGTATTTTCATCTAAGTACACGATGAAAATTAAACACAGTTCATCCTAATTTTTATGAAAACCAGCAATTTTTCCTCGTTATATCCCCAATGTAAACGTGGAAGAAATCTAGAAACAAAACAGGAAGGAAAGTATTAAAATGTTTATAGTCTAGGAGCGTAGACAATGACGACGAATGCCTTGCAATCTAGAACATCGAACGTGCGGGAGAAACGACCCGATTCACCCGCAAGTTGCAACATATTTGTCATCCCTGACATTGTGTTCCACTGTGCCCTCATGTACTCTGGCTGAGTAACATTCCAGGAAGTGTTGGGATTAATCACTCGGCGATACAATATGCCAGTTAACTAGAATTGTATATAATCGGTGTACATAAAGCTAGCAGGTGACATAAGCCTTTATGTGCTTTCGTGAAATCCTAATGTAACAAAGAAAATGGTAATACATAATAAAGGTCGTTTTCCAAGAACTTGTCATAATTTCATCACAGTTTTAATGAGAATACACCAAAAAGAATAACTACGTATTAGTATAAGCCATCGAATTAGATAATGTACAAACGAAGCATATTCTTGTGTGATTTTTCTGAGCATTACATTAATTTCAACTCACTAAGCTTGCCTCTACAGAGTAATTTATCAAAATTTCGAAATAATATAAAACAAATACAATGTAATATCCTTAAACTAACAAATCTTGAATGAAGGCTACTTTTCATTACTTTCTCTGATATATTATTCTAGACAAAATGTTAATAAGAACAAAGATATTCCTATATCTAAATAAAGCAAATTTAAGTGTCCGTTTGTAATATCAAAATAATAGCTTGTTACTAGATACATACATATACATATATGAAAAAAGGTATATGCTGCGTTAATAATATCACTCTACCTTTCTGTTTCTACCGGCTTATCTCATAAACGGCTGGACTGATTTCGACGGGACTTTCTCGGACTGACATTATAAGGAGTAATTTAGGCTACTTTATTTTAGCAAAGAGACATTTTTGTCTTCCATTCTTGAGATCCAAGTATTTTATATTTTTGTAAGTAAACGTATAACTTCATCAGCCTTCCAAGATCCTTTGAACATCAATCTCAATAAAATTTCGCATCTCTAGGCTTTTATTATGGTCCGATTACCCAGACAAGATACGGAAAAAGTACAACAGGATTTGACTTCATTTCTTAGAAAACCAATTCGATTTAGTGCACTCTTCTACTGCTGACCACTAAAGAACTGCGAGTGATTACACTTGGATACCTCTTATTGTTAACCTACCTTACAGTCTGGTGTAGCTACTTGTACACCTGCTAAAAGAAATGCCATTTCAGGGCCGCGGCCGTATCGAAGCGAGATTCGTCTTTTTTGCATCGTTTGATTTAATGGTCGTCTGTCAGGAGTAAATTTTATGGTAGTACGAACTAAAATCGTAAAAACTAGAAGATTTATGGTAGCCGACCAACCAGCAAGCATTGTGATTAATATTTTATTTAGATACTTTTTAAATCTAAAGGTCGAAATGCTGTATTGATAAATCCAAATGTATCTCAAAATTACAGCCAGCAGCAGCAGAACTCCTACAAAATTGTCTACAAACTATAAAATATTCTTCCTAAGTTTTAACAGAAAAACAACACGCCCAAATAAATAAAACTTTCTTTAATCAAAGTATTGTAGACATTATAGTGTTCTCATTACTTTCCATTTTAATTTCAGCTCAGCTTTAATATCCTTTGTGCTCGAACTTTAAGATAAGTTCGGCTTGATCCGATTGGCAGTTCAAAGCGAAAGTAAAAGTAATCTATGACTCCTCTATACCGGAGACAAAACAAAATGTTCTTTGTAACTTTTGAACAAGTTTTCTTATCTCAGTTCGATACAAAGCGACACAAATACACAACTAAAACATTAGTTGCTTATAAAAGTTTCTCAACTTAATGAAACGTTCAACGTGGCTGTGAACTTTATGCTCGATTTGTGCTTAACACTATCCATTTCAATTTACAGTATGAACCAATCAATGAAATCAGTTTGTTACAATTTTATTGATGTCAATGATTGCTTTTATTACCAAAAAAGAATAAGAGAGAGCGCGGCTGATCAATTTGGAACCTAACTTTCAATAATATACAAAATATGACTGTTTTGCATTAAGACAAAACAGGTATTATATGTTGAAGAAAACACAGCAATGATATGAAGAAGCAGTCCTATGATTCTGTAGAAAATCGAGAATACCAACCTTTTTTAGTAACTTTACCATGAATATCTTTCCTTTTTCTGCCACCAGAGGGCGGTGTATAATTTTACCGCCAAATTAGCCGGTTGGCGCCATTGCAGTCTTCATCATCAGCAAGCTCCTTGTTTCATTGCTGTGTTTTCTTCAACATATAATACCTGTTTTGTCTTAATGCAAAACAGTCATATTATATGTCTTTGAAAACACAGCAATGATATGAAGACCTGTTTGATATCTGCTGGTGCTTAGAAATAATAAAACACAAGAATGCAATGTGAAAGTAAATGGTTAAATCAAACCAAGATGACTTTTACGAAATAACCTCTAGGTTTTCTATCATAAAAATGAATAAGAATCTAACAATAATTTGAGTCAGAAATATTTATTTTTACTTCCACAAAATTAACATAAAAACAAAAAACTTAAAGTTCTTACAAAACGAAAATATGCAAATAGCAGTGGAACTCTGCTATTACAACCATAAATTAAAAATAATAAACATAAAATAAACTCCCAACTTAAACATAAATCTTGAGATCAAAATCACATTATCACAATAACGGCATACAATCAAACTGCCTTGAAATTGTTATATAGTAGATCCGCTGGAACCTCTTCACTGACGGATTTATTAATATCCTTATAATAATATTTAGAAAAGGTCTCTACACACTTCCAATTTCCTCTTTCCAATATCTCCTGAATAGGCCTATTGTCCAGCCAACCCCTGGAGGCTACAGCTGATCTAATACTGCCTGGGGAGTAGCCATCTATCTTAGCTAGCTTGAAAGCTGATCTCACCCAACCCGAAATCATGGTTTTCGAAGCAGGCCTTATGCAACCAGTGATTGATATAAAAAGAGATTTAACATTTGTATTCTGGCAGCGTCTGGTTTCTGATAGCCTAATCAACTTCCTTAAATTAGTGACTGGGCAAATTTTAGGGTCTTGGTGCTTCATAAGAAGCCAGCCTGATTGCCTATGAGAACCTGTGTCAGTTTTTGAGCCAAATCTTGGCCAAAATTTTACAGTATCCTCAGTCTCAATAAATCCTTGCTCACTGAGTTCTAAGAGGGTAAGGTCATGCAATCTACGGCCAGATGCAAGTAGAAGAATCAATGCAGTCCGTCTGCTTTGGTAAAATAAAGTGGAAATTCAGACAACTTTAGCCAGTCAAATAAGATTTTTACATCCCATACTGGGGCTTAGCTGGGCGTGGTTTGTCCAAACTTACAGCTTTTAACACTTGTTGGATGAAGAAGTTTTTCGCTAAGTCTTCACCTTTTAATGCACAGTAAGTCGAGATCGCTGATTTGTGCAACAGAATTGTGCTGCACGCAAATTTATTTTTGAGATATAAGCTAGCCAAAAATCTAGCTACGTCCTTACCTTCTGGGCGCTTGCTATCTATGCTATGAGATTCGCACCAGTGCAACCACCTTTTTAAGGGTGCATTATAGGTGCTAATAGTGGAAGGACGCCAACTACTTTTCAGCAATTGTTGTTCGTCTCTACTCCAGTCTTTCACTTGATCCCCCCACCCCCAATTTTCCAGGCATGAAGTACCAGCCTGTCCACTTCAGGTGGGGCCAACCCCGTTGTCACATCTAGTAGGACCGTTTTCAGATTCTCTATCGGCAGCGGAGGAGCTAGCGCGCGCTCTTTGAGATCGGGGAACCAGAAACACTGGGTCCATTGTGGTGCTATCACCAGGTATATCCCTACCGCTTTGTTCAAGTGTGCCAGGACTCTGGGCATCACGCTTGGAGGTGGAAACACCCAAGCTATCCGAAACTCCCACTGTCGGCTGAAGGCGTCGCAGAATTCTGCGGAACCATCCCTTGAGTCTAGACTTGCATATCTTGATACTACCGCGGTGTCTCTTGTTGCAAAGAGATCTATTTCGGGAATACCCCACTGCCTGAATACAGCCTCCGCGGCTGTTGGTAGCAGATGCCACTCGGGGACTGACCTTCCTCTTGACAGGCAATCCGCGATGCCGTTTAGGTTCCCTGGCAGATGGTAAGCTGTCATCATAATGTTCAATCGACATGACAACTCCAGCATCCGGGATGTCAGACCCAATAGATTTAAGGAGCGAGTTCCGCCCTGATTTCTGATGTATGCTACTAGAGTCCTGTTGTCCGATTGGACTAAAATATGGGCATTTCTTAACAGTGCGCCCTGGGACTTTATTACGGCAAAAACGGCATACATCTCCTTCATGTTCGAATGCCAGGCTTTTTGGTTTGTGGTCCATTTGCCCGAAAGGTACTGACTGTTTAGATTTGCTCCCCAGCCCGCATCCGCTGCGTCTGTGGTTAAGAAATGGGTTACTTCTTTCTTGTGTAGGGGGGTTGGACTGCCCTCTACTGCATCCAACCACCACCGCAAATCCTCCCGCATTCTGGCACACAGTGCCTTTTTCTGGACTTTCTGGGAAAATCTTCTTAGAAAAAGCTGTGCTCTGCGACAGTGAAGACGGCCTTGAGGGACCGCATAATTGGCGAAATTTAGTTTGCCCAACAAACTCTGGAGCTCTCTTAAAGAGCAGCTGTCCCGATCTAACATTTTTTTCAGAGTCATTTTTATGCCCTGTATCTTTCGGGTGGGCAAAGCTATTCTCTGGTTCTGTGTATCCCAGACCAGGCCCAAATATTCTAATTTGTGTGTGGGCTCTGTTACCGATTTCAGGTAGTTTATGTGCCAACCCAGCGATTCCAAGATGGTCAGCGTTTCCGAAACCTGTGCCATTAACTTGGATTTGTCCTGACAAGCCAGGAGGTAATCGTCCAGGTAAACTAAAAGGCGTATGCCTCGACCCCGGAGGATTTCGGACACCCAGTTTGAAACTGCTGCAAACGCTCGGGGTGCTGAAGACAGGCCAAATGGTAGCGCTGTCAACTGGAGAATCTCTCCGTTGTAAGCAACCCTTAAAAACCTTCTGTGGGTCTCCGCAACCCCCAGATGGAAATAAGCTTGGTGAAGATCTATTTTCACCAACCAGTCTTCCGGTTGGAGAAAATTGACTATGTCTGGTTGTGAAATTAGGTAAAAATGTTTTGTTGCAATATAGGTATTTAAGGCCTTGAGGTTGAAAATTGGCCGTAACCCACCATCCGTTTTCTTTATTAAAAACATTTTTGATAGGAAACCTGGGTCCAGAAAAGGTGGTTTCTCCAAAATTCCCTGATTTTTTAAATCCTGTATTATTTGGGTCATTTCCGGTGTAACTTGGGTGGTTAGGCACTTTTAAATAATTTTTGGTTGGATATTTCAAGGGGGGTTTCTTTTTGAAAGGCAAGCGGTATTTTGCTATTGTTTTTAATATAAAGTGGTCGGCTCCTAGCTGAGCCCAAATTTCTGTGTAAAATTTTAGACAACCCCCTCTGAAAATCCGTTGTGAGTCAATCTTCTTTGGACTTAGCGGACTTTTCTGTATTGCCACGATGTTTACGAAAGGGCTGACTTTTGTTAATGGTATGTTTAAATTTCTTATCTGATTTTCTAAATTTGTTCTTAATGTAACCTTTTTTATTTTGGAAATGTTGGACATATTCCCCCTGTTCCGGAACTTTCCTATCTTTTAAATAGGCTGGAGTATTAAGCCACACCTGAGACCCTCCGAGGGACTGAATAATAGGTTGTAAGGCTTCTCTACTGAATAAGAATTCCGAACTGGGTGGAACATTTCTTAATGTGTTTCTTAGATTTGAATAAGGAATTTCCTTTAAAATGCGGTCACGCCTAACCTCAATGCACTCAGATCGCTTTCCACATATAAGCTGCATTGTGGTTTCTGAATTTTTATGAGATAAAGAATTCGGTCCAAGCAGATCAGAAATTTTTTCAAATAAAGTTGTTGGATTTAAGCTTTGCGGTTCAGCACTAGCCCAATCAACAACAGACTGTAAACCTGATTTTAATAACTGTCTTTGCTCCAAACCTTTATTGGATAAGCCAGCTAACAGCAACTCCGTTGATGCCAAATAGTCTTTGTTTTTATTAAAGTGACATAGCTCATCATTTATATGAAGGCTTGTAAATCCCGGAGTTGCCAAAAAACTCTGTAAAGCTTGCTTGTATCTAATACCCTTCCACGCCTGGGAGTCAAATTGCTGTAACTTATTTAATTCTGCAAATCTATCTTTATCACTCGCTGGAATAATCTTTTTATCATCAATATTGGTAATTAAAGAACCCCAATTGAGAGACAGAGATTCAGGCTGAGCAGGCAAAGTGATGAACTGCTCTGACCCGCTCCCTCCAGTCCTATTAAAATTCTGGGTGCTCGTAATTGTACTACTGGGCAAAACTTTATCGCTATTAAAACAATAGACAGGATACTGATTCAAATAATTCGAAACGTATGACATTTGAGACATTAAGGTATCAATACGAGGATCGGTACGAACAAATTTCGACTTGTACTTACGGTTCCTCGCCGAGGTACGAGAACGTTTATTGGGCAAGGGTGACGTTATGCCCTCCTCAAACTCCGAGGATGAGGAGGAGCTGCTTTCCGATGCCCTAGAGCTCGATGACGATGATTGTCCTCCCTCCGAAGCAACAACAGCGTCCTGCTCACGATTCTCGTCGCCATTACTTACCGGCTCCATTTTAACCGACTTCATTTTTTACAATGAATTACACTGCTGTGTTTCCTATAACCACTATTATCACACTTATATCAAGATTATAGCCGTTTTCACTTTGAAAGACTTTAGAGTCACAAAAGTCACTTAGTCTTTTAGCGGAACAAAGTTTCGATGCATTGAGAAAGAATCACAAGAATGCAATGGCGCCAACCGGCTAATTTGGCGGTAAAATTATACACCGCCCTCTGGTGGCAGAAAAAGGAAAGATATTCATGGTAAAGTTACTAAAAAAGGTTGGTATTCTCGATTTTCTACAGAATCATAGGACTGCTTCTTCATATCATTGCTGTGTTTTCAAAGACATATAATAAGTAGTTTTCTTTAGTGATACAGGCAAAACACGCAATTGAATGTGTTATTGTATTTTGGAAATACTTAGAAATATCGAACAAAAATGATATTTGATATGGTATAGAGTATTTAATGGAGTGCGAGGCATTACTTTTCGAACTGTGGAAGAGAACTGTTGTGCAATTATAAGAAGCAAGTTATGAATTTTTTTTTTTTTTCATCATTCATCATTTCAGCCGGAATACGTCCACTTCTGGACATAGGCCTCCCCCAATGTTTGGATTGTCATAATCACCACGCTTGGCTGGTGGGTTGGCGATCGCAGTATGGTGGTAAAATGTTCATAGAACGCTGCTGCATTCTTTAGTAAGCCCCTTAGTCACCTTTTGTCGTAAAAGGCGACTCACGGGTAGAAATGGGAAGCTGCTATTCTTTATGTCCGGCACAAAATGGAACAACACACAAAAATACACACATAATTTTATGTAGTGAATGGTTTTGATTTTATGTATTTTATTTTCTCTTTTGCTCTTACGCACGCTGTCTACATCTCTTTATCTGGTTTCCTATCGTGGGTATACTGGAAGAGATTTCTATAGAAATAAGCATCACCTCTGTACCAATTTTTCTGTTATATTCTTCCTTTATGTTTATACAAGATGCAGTTTTGAACCTGCAAAACATTTCAGGAGGTTGTTATGTAACTCGTAAATAATCATATAACAATACGATACCAAGTTAAAAATAAATAATACTTTTTATTTTAGATTTTTCAATTTTATTGTTTTTTCAGAATAACTCTTTTAATAACCTCTTCAAAAAATCTATGAAAGAGATGTCGGTTGCGTTTGTTTGTGTGTGTGAAAACGCAGTTTAAGGACATGTACAGACTAGCCGTGTTTAAAAAAGAGAGTTCACACTCACCGATTTCCGTAAATAATGTTACGAGCTGGGGTTCGGGATAAATTAATTACAACCAATATTCCGAAACACACAAACTGTTTAATTAAATAAACACAAATATCGCAACTACAAGAAACGTCACTTGGAATCACTTGTTTCGCGTGTACTGTATCACTCGAATCGTATTCGCTCGCTTCCGAAATCGAACTGCTTGTCGGCCCGACAATTCGCTATTTATATCCCGAGCAGAACATTCTCGAACATTCGACACCGCCACAGCGTAGAAGCTTCTAGTAACTTCCATTGAACTGTTTAATCCCACTATTCGACAATAGATGGCAGTAGCATCTACGTACAATTTCGTGTAGTACTTGCTACTCAATAACAGATGGCGTTAGCGTGTCATTTCCAGTAGTTTCTAACACCGCCCCGTCCTTAGATGGAATTAGCGTGATGTTTCTAGACTTTTCGATTTACGTCACACTGCCCCTTTCTGAGACGGAGTTAGCATGATGCTTCTAGACTTTACGATCTACGTAACAATAAGAATAAAATGAAAAAAATAAATACCTGCTCATTTTATAGTTGATTCGGGTCGAGAATCACTAACATAATTACCTCCTAACATGTTTTGCAGATCCAAAACTGCACCTTGTATATGTGTGTACATAAATGGTTAAACAAATAAATAAACACACATATTTTCTTTAGACAAGACAAAAGCCAGAATTTTCGCTTCAAACCGTGCATCCGGTTAGTCATTCACACCGCAATTCCAGAAACAAATAGGCCAAACACAAATCGCGTTATGGTTGTCTCGTAGTAAATTGCTATGTCGCTGGCCTGCTGGCCCGAACCCCTGACATTCAATGGCCAACAAACGCACAATCAAGCGGTGGACATGGCCCGGATTCGGGATTCCAATCTCGCTGTTGAATAGCATTATAGCCTCGTAACTGGGCATGTGAGTGAGACGTCATCAGTATTATTTGCTGTGTACTGTATAGGGTTTACCGCAAACCATTCCTATATTTTTCAGCGGTTCAATCCACATTAAATTATTTCATTCGTAATACCTAGTATGATTCTATGATTATATTTTCTTGATACTATTTTGTCATGTCGTAAAACAGTTTAAATTGTATCCAAGTTTTCTAAATCGTGCAGTCAAACGAATATAATTTTCTGTAATATTGTCCAATTAATTCCTGTTACTCGTTTTCAATGTAGAGAAAATAATTATTCGGTATCTACACATAAATCAACCGACTATTATGAAGCGTTTTGTATGTCTTTTTTAAATATTTTATTTTATACTTTTTAGTTGTGATTGCTTAGTAAATAACAGTAACAGGTAATTATTATAACATCGTCAACATACTCTAAGTGGAAAAAATACGTATTATTGAAGCTAACTCAAAAGTCACCAATCAGAACTTCAAAATTTATATGGGACCACTCTATAGGTTTACTTTCAAACAAAATAAAAAAAATCAACGGCTAAAACACGGAGTTCCAAGGTAAGAAATATAAAAAAAATACTCTTCCTATTTTGGAAGTCGGTACAAAATTATTGCAGTTAAATTATATTTTAATATTTAAAATATAATTTATAACTAATCAGTGAATTAAAGATCATAATTATAATAGCGTCATTCAAACGAAACCCCATAAATTTTATGAACACAATGATGAATAGTCTGGCTGACGTAAATGCGTATTAGCATAACTAGGAGCCATTACTTCCACACGCGTTACCTATACGTAAGAGTAGGTCCGTCGGGCGCCGCGCCGCAGCCCGGGAGCGCGACACAATTTATGCTGATTTTATCACCCGCCCATGTGCGAATGTACTCCCAAGGAGGATATATCTACGCACTCCGCGACTCGTAAAACGTCTACCTCACTTTTACCTATCTTAATCTTTGTTACTGCTATTCGATGAACTTCACTTCCTTCGCTACTAAAAACTTCTGCGAAACGCTTCCACTTTAGGTTGTTTTTTTTTTTTCTACAACATGTCTATGTTTAGCACCTAGACAGATTTAGTTAAAGCTGAGCAGGTGATTCACCACGTTTTATGAGTTTTCTAACATACGCCAGCCGCAACATAGAAGCAAACTACCGGCACTACACAGTTTATGTGCGCTGTTATAGCTCCACTACTTAAACTTAATTAAGGTTCGGGTGAACAAACGAAATCTTTCTAGCGTTTAGCACCACGAAATTGTCACTTTATTTTAAGCTTATGGTGGAAACAAGATATATCTCAACTCTTGAGTGAGCTTTAAAGAAACTCTTTGATGCGACAAATCCTTTGATATAAATTATCAGATGGAGGGTCAAGTCCGGCGAAGCGGACTAAATGAAATCAAAGACTATCTCCGTTTCTTCCACTTAGAGTTTCTATCAGAGGGTTATAGTGGCAGCTGCGACATAACCCAAAGCCTTATGAATTATTTAGAGGGAATCGTCCTCTGGCAGCCATTTGAATTATTTTGAAGACCTTGCTTGTGCATAATGAAGTGTCGTTCCTAAAACTCTTTCACACGCGGGTCGCGGGAGCAATGGGGTGTTCGCTAATTTATTTGTGAACGTGTTAGTCGGCCTAGTTCAAACTTGTTACGTTGAATTTGTACAGAAGCTGACCTACATATGGTAATAAGCGTAATATGAACAACGTTGGGAATTGTTGTAATGAAGTTAATCTTCAAAACGCCGTGTATACAGTAAATGATGGAAGTTGGAAAATTTTAAAGTTGTTTCTGAAACTCGCTTTTTTCGACTCGTAATATCTGAAGCTGACGTGAAAATACAAACAGTTGAAATTAACTTATGCTTTAGTGAAAAGATGGGAAGTATTTTTGTTTAATTAGATAAAACGGATTCAATTTCGTATTTAGTTAAATAGTGTTTATCCGTATGTGGTTCGTGTTTTCCCTCGTGATCTTGTTGTTAAGTTCTTTGAATAACGTACTTTGCTTCTGTTCTTTTACAGCGATTGTATACGCTCTCTCTCACACCCTTATATCTATATTAAGGGGCAGGTGATATGTGTCGTAATCCATAAACTTTCATCGCCATTAATTGCCAAATTTATACTTCTCAGTGCTACCTCTGACGTCCTGCACGAACACTTAATGCATAAGTCCTTTTCATTTCTTATACCATCTGTCCCCCACATCCGCATACTAAATCTCAACTGTTCGCTTACATACATAAGGATTTTCTCAAGTTTAAACTTTAAATATACTCGTAAATCTCCTTAAGTTTGACCCGAGAGCTTTAAACCGTACGACTTTGACCAAGTTAAGATGAATTGCACGCAATATATTTATTCCACTATTTCCGAGGAGAGGAGGAATCATTTCCTACGATTCCTTTGTCTCAATCAAGCCACCTCACTAGGGAAATTAACCTCGGCATAATTGTACTGGGTTTTATCATAATTCACCTCGTTGTATGGATGGAGGAATACGATATAAACGTAAGACGATTACGGGCTATTATCCGGTTCTTGAGTAAGGAAGGCTTGGGTAAGTAAAAGATGTTCAATTTTACGTAACGAAATACGTTTTTTATTGCATCTTTTTGATGTTATACCTATTTATTAAATTGATAACAATGTTTATAATGTTCTTATAACATTACAGAAGATATTGCATTTTATTTAATGTAAATAAAACATATTGTATAAAATTGTCACTGTGCCACAAATTCGTATTTTTTTAAATAATGTCAATAAAAATTGAGATAAGCTCACTCGCGGTTGAAACATATGAAAAAAAATCCAAATAAAACATATTTGAACGGGTTAACTTTTATTGTGAGCAGTGACACGTGACAGGCTATTGGTAAGGCGGATCCAAAATGGCCGATAAGCGACATATGTTTCCATATTTACTGTTACTGATAAAAGAGAAACTAACCAGTGAATATCTGCTTGTGGTACGCTATAACATCACGACTCGTCAGTGTAAGCATCTAGGCTTTAACCAAAGAAAACAAAAATCAAAGTAAGCTTTTAAGGCTAGAACTAATGCGCAGTATGAATACCTGCCTATTAAACTCCCTGTTCCGATGAATACCTGCCTATTAAACTCCGTGTTCCGATGAATACCTGCCTATTAAACTCCGTGTTCCGATGAATACCTGCTTATTAAACTCCGTGTTCCGATGAATACCTGCCTATTAAACTCCGTGTTCCAATGGATACCTGCCTATTAAACTCCGTGTTCCGATGAATACCTGCCTATTAAACTCCGTGTTCCAATGAATACCTGCCTATTAAACTCCGTGTTCCGATGAATACCTGCCTATTAAACTCCGTGTTCCGATGAATACCTGCTTATTAAACTCCGTGTTCCGATGAATACCTGCCTATTAAACTCCATGTTCCGTGTAGTGCCGGACGTAAAGAATAGCACCATCCCATTTCTTCCCGTGGGAATCGTAGAAGGCAACTAAGGGACTTACTAGAGAATGCGCAACACCATTCTCTATGCATTTTACCACCATACTGCGATCGCCAACCCGCCTCCTAAGCGTGGGGATTTTGGCAAACCTCCCCAACTTTGGGGAGGCCTTGTCCAGCAGTGGACGTCTTTCGGCTGGAATGATGATGATAATGATTAAACTCAATTTGATTTTTTTTAACTTTTTGAAGTTAAATACGCAACCGGTTCCTAAAAGCACCCAATATTACAATGTTTATAAAAGTTTTCAAACCAAACGATCGTAGATACGAGTGACTGGTAACATCAATGAAAACCAGTGTACATTTGTAAAAAAAAATCTAATCTATCGTTTGTAGAGCGTTGCATCGGTCGGTCGGACATGACGAACGACGAAATTAAAAACGAACGCTGGAAACGATGCATATCGATTTGTTTCCCCCATTCAGACAGACATAAACGGTAGCGGAGGCGGGAGCGGAAGCGATTACAGACCGCGTCTAAACACCGCGCCGACATCACCGCCTCGGGGTATTTCTGTTAGCTAGAAATTCAGGAACAACTAACATACAACTACCACGCCATTTAATTGAAATGAATTTTGCGCCGGAATATTCGTTACAGTTTTTTTTAAACTTCAGTTTGTTTTCATTTACAGTTGGGAACTTTTAATAGCAGTTTTTGCTATTCTTCATAATATTGCCTGGTTCCGCTTCTGTGCAGAGTATGTGCTTCAGATGTTTATGTCCCCCACATAATGTTTGTTGCACAATTATTTTGTATAAAGTTCGCGTTCTGCCGAAGTTAAGTATTTTCATTATTAGATATTTTCGCCTAAGTAATAATTTTGGTATGCCGAAGTCGTTAAAAGAATTTAACAACGTAATAATTACTCAAGCTGTTCTCGGAATACAAACAATTTCTAAATACTTATTGGAGAGAATGTTGAAATAAATTGAGAACGATTCTTCCACGAAAACGCCAATAAAGTTGGTAGATAGTAGATCCAGTAGGTACATTGCTCAGGGTATTTTTCTTTTAGGAGTAATGGCTCGTTTTAGTCAGTACGAAACGGCTGCAGGATGCGTCAGAGTTCTGAGAAGGGGTGCCAAACAGGGCCGCGGTAAGACATTACCAGACAATTTTTCTTACGCTTTAAAACGAACTCTTTCCAGACTTTTAAAAGTAGAACAAAAACAACAACCCTATTTCCAGTTTACCTGTCTCATATCAGAATCTCCTCGATGCAAAACATTAGGTACGAAAGCAAATAGGTACCTTCATGTTTAGACAGCTTAACTAAAACAAAAGCATGCATCATATATGCAGCATATATGCAAAATAGCTAGAATCAAAACAACCCAGTTTCTAAGAACGGCTTCCCAGAATGCTGGTTTCAGTATATACGGTGACCCACTTATCGACTTAGCCAAGCAAGCAATGAGTTCTGCAGACGATTCTAATACGTCTTGTGTCAGGAGAACTGCTTCGATTGATTTGCAGTTCCTGCTTCGGAATATATTGTGCTATCTTAGATTATTCTATTGCTGTTTGGGATAGATGCTATCTCAGATGTCTTTGTAGATATTTGCATCACAAACTTAGCTGAATCGTTTTAGCTGCTTTTAATCATTACACTGGGTTGTGATGATCTCAATGTTAGAAATGATTTTAACACGTAAATATCTTTAATTTCGACTGCTTCGTTGGCCTAGTGGCCGTAAGCCGGATGAAATGTTAGGTTCGATTCCCAAGTCAGCCCTTTTCATATTGGAATTTTCCATAAAGAATTTCTCAGTAGCAGTCCGGAGCCTGGAATTGTGCCCGGTTGATGGTAATAGAATCGCCCCCTTTTACATGGAACTTAAACATATCTGGCAAAATATGGTTGTATAATTGGTACACCTCTGCGTAACGCTTTGGGGATGATTCTTGAGGAAGGTTATAGATGATTTAACATTACGCTATGACCCATAGAAGACGAGTAAAAAGAAAAGTCGGAAAGAACGCTAAGTGGAAATAAGATGCCAAAATTTTGTGCCAAAATTTCACGACGAGAAAGTCGCGGGCGAAGTGCTAGTAAATAATAAAAAAACCGGCCAAGTGCGAATCGGACTCGCGCATGAAGGGTTCCGTACCATTATCGGCAAAAAATCACGTTTGTTGTATGGGAGCCCCTTAAATATTTATTTTATTCTGTTTTTTAGTACTTTTGTTAAAGCGGCAACAGAAATACATTATCTGTGAAAATTTCAACTCTTTAACTATCACGGTTCATGAGATACAGCCTGGTGACAGACGGACGGATGGACGGACGGACAGCGGAGTTTTAGTAATAGGGTCCCGTTTTACCCTTTTGGTACTGAACTCTAAAAACTTTACTACAACCATGATCTAGATTAGGACAAAGAATAATTTTTATCCCGAAGGGATCGAGACTTGACGCACCTAGTGTCATGATATCTTCAATTGGCATAGCAACAAAACGCACACATCCTTCTGATTCGACCCCTAAATCCAGGCACCTCACAATTATCCCCCACAGTAAAACAATAAGTAAAAGGAGAGTCAACATACATAAATCATAGATACCTCAGATAATGTTTACCAACATTAAACCATTACTAAAATATTCAAGTAAAAACACGGTATAACCGTACATGT
The DNA here is from genome assembly GCA_932294355.1 of Aporophyla lueneburgensis. Classification (NCBI taxonomy): domain Eukaryota; kingdom Metazoa; phylum Arthropoda; class Insecta; order Lepidoptera; family Noctuidae; genus Aporophyla; species Aporophyla lueneburgensis. The sequence goes on from OW028744.1 coordinate 12,923,848, forward strand.
TCCTCATGTTAAGAAAGAGCTTTTAAATTCTACCCGTACTTTACTTACACTGGTTCTTTGTGAGACTTATGAATAAATAAAGGAAGAAATTTCTTGCGCCAACCGCTCGGGGATACAAGGGGTAGTTATTTCATTTTAAATAGATCACGGTGGTGCCGGTAGCGGCGGTGAACGAGCCAACACCGCTGTTTTAATTAAGTCGTATTATGAATTGCGCTACGGTATGAGGGAAATGTGCTTGTATCGTTTGTTTTGTTTTGTGCCGTTTACTTGAATGGAATTCGGCAGTGGTAATAAATATATAGTTTGCTTGGAGTATAGTAGTCCTACTATCCTACTATGAAATATTATAAATGTGAAAGATTGAATGTATTTGGATGTTTGTTACTCAATTACGCAAAAACGGATAAACGAATTTGGATGAAATTTAGCACGCGGATAGTGTATAACCTGGATTAACACATATGACACTTTTTATTTAGAGAGCAGTGGCAGCCCAGTGGTATCGGCCCCGACTTATGAGTTGTAGATCATGGGTTCAAACCCAAGCAGGCGTTTTACTTTGTGTAAAAGAAAATCCTGTTTTCTAGATAGAAAACACCGACATCAGTTCGTTTTTAAAATATGATTGACGTGTATGCATGGCGACAAATTAGGATATACATTTCCGGTATAGGCTGACTTGTCATTGTACGAAAAATCTATACAATGCTTGGGCTAAGCTAAAACTGGAAATGTAATAGCTTGACTTGTAGCCGTGTGTACTTCATAATTCATCATTCTCCTGCATTTATTCCAATTTATTTGTGGTCGGCGCAACATGTCTTTTTCTTCCACACTTCTCTATTAGTAGTCATCTCAGTAGTCACACCCTTTCTATCCAAGCCATTACATACAGTACATCCATCGTTTCCTTGGTCTCCCTCTACTTTTATAGCCACCGACATTCATACTCAAAACTTTCCTCCCGACATTTTTCTCATTCTTCCGTATCACGTGACCATTCCATGACTACCGATTTCCACAAAACTTTTCAGTTATTGGCGCCACTTTCTGACTTCCTCGTATGTACCCAACTCTTATTTTATCCATTTGTGTAACACCACACATCACTTTTAACATTGTCATCCCAGCTGCATGAAATAGCCCTTCATTCATCCGTGTGCAGCACTTACAAAAATAAAATCATTTATCGTTATTACCCGTAGAACTTATGACACATTTTTGTATCGTAAATAGCACTGTTCATCTTGTTTCAAGTCTGGGTGACTTAACGGCCTAGGTTATTTAGATAATCATCATTTTAAGAGCCTATTAATCCCTTAGCGGACCATCCTGTTATTTCAATTTTCAGTTCGCAACTCCTCAACCAAGATTATAATTGAGAACACGTGATAGAATTTACACCTTAATTGTTTTATTTGTATGTCTATCAGGGTTTGTTTTTGATGGTTTAGGCGTTTCAAGTTGGAAAAAGTTTCGAAGCCAAAATACGAAATATAAACCTCCACAAACCTGGCTTTGGGAAAATAAACCAAAACTACGGTAACGGCTACTTGTCTATCAAGGGTAAAACCGGTAAAATAAAGGGTAAAAAACCGGCCAAGTGCGAGTCGGACTCGCGCACCGAGGGTTCCGCACAAACCTGTAGGTATCCTCGGTTTATGCATAAGGTTTATGTTTATGAAATTAAATGGTTTTGTTTTTAATTTTTATATTTAAGTTGATTGAATGAAAGGTAAATTGCGGTTTACGATTTACGACGTATTAAAAAAAAACTACTTACTGGATCTCGTTCAAACCAATTTTCGGTGGAAGTTTATATGGTCATGTACATCATATATTTTTTTTAGTTTTATCATTCTCTTATTTTAGAAGTTACGGGGGAGGGACACACATTTTACCACTTTGCAAGTGTCTCTCGCGCAAACTATTGAGTTTAGAGAAAAATGATATTAGAAACCTCAATACCATTTTTGAAGACCTATTCATACATACCCCACACGTATGGGTTTGATGAAAAAATGTTTTTTGAGTTTCATTTCTAAGTATGGGGAACCCCAAAATTGATTGTTTTTTTTTTTCTATTTTAGTGTGAGAATCTTAATGCGGTTCACACAATACAAACTTACCAAGTTTCAACAGCATAGCTCTTATAGTTTCGGAGAAAAGTGGCTGTGACATTCGGACGGACGGACAGACAGACAGACAGACAGACAGACAGGCAGACGGACAGACAGACAGACATGACGAATCTATAAGGGTTCCGTTTTTTGCCATTTGGCAACGGAACTAAAAAACCGGCCAAGTGCGAGTCGGACTCGCGCACCGAGGCGAGGGTTCCGTACAAACCTGTAGGTATCGTCGGTTTATGCTTACTTATGTTTATGACATTAAATGTTTTTTTTTTTAATTTTTATATTTGAGTTGATTGAATTAAAGGTAAATTGCGGTTTACGATTTATGACGTATTAAAAACTACTTACTGGATCTCGTTCAAACCAATTTTCGGTGGAAGTTTATATGGTTATGTACATCATATATTTTTTTTAGTTTTTAGGGAACACATTTTACCACTTTGGAAGTGTCTCTCGCGCAAACTATTCAGTTTAGAAAAAAATGATATTAGAAACCTCAATACCATTTTTGAAGACCTATTCATAGATATCCCGCACGAATGGGTTTGATGAAAAAAATTTTTTTGAGTTTCAGTTCTAAGTATGGGGAACCCCAAAATTTATAGTTTTTTTCTATTTTAGTGTGTAAATCTTAATGCGGTGCACAGAATACATCTACTTACCAAGTTTCAACAACATAGCTCTTATAGTTTCGGAGAAAAGTGGCTGTAACATACACGGACAGACATGACGGTTTCGTTTTTGCCATTTGGCAACGGAACCCTAAAAACTGGACCGGACGTCTATGTTGAGAGGAAAAATGGGAAATCCTATTGAATAATTTTTCAACGGCTCTACCCGTGTTTCGTAAAAAAAACAAAAATTCTAGCTAGGGTCTAGACGAATTTTATGCTATCAATTTTTACCGGTTTCATTTTCATCCATCGTGGATAATCTGCAGAGTAATTACACCAACAAAAGGTAGGACTATTATTTTGACAGTTCAACAACATTAATTGCTATATTTCACATTTATATTATTCGCACATCAAGGTACCCGACTCTGTCAAATTCTCCAAATCAACTTTAAACCTAATGCTTTAGCGATAAAGTTGAAAATCTATTAAAGAAATTTAACAGATTATAGTAGCTCGCGTCTGTACAAGATTGAACAGATACATTTTTACGACATACAAAGCAATGGATAAGCAATATCCTTCAAAATGATTTAAATTGTGATTGATAGAGTGTTACGCAATTAAGGCATAGGTTGTTGCGAGATTGTTCAAACGAGATACCGTGGCCCTGGGATATGGGTAACTGAAGGAACACGGGTGGGTTTTAGTCACTAAAAGTCTGACACGCCCTCCCGCTCCACCCAGAGCAGGAGAAGTCATTTGATGATTTCCCATCCAAAAAAAAAAGGCATAGGTCGTTATTATCCTGTTCTGAGTATATTTATGGAACTAAGATTTGAAAGAACCTTAACTTGAATTACGAGCAACTTAGGTAAACATTTTTCTTTCTACATAAGCGTTGAGCGCCCTCTACAGAACATCTTTCGAAGCATCAAGCTTGGTAAGGAGCACAAACTCAACGTGGTTACGACGCAGCTTTGTAAGGGTTGGGACAGATTTAGTTCTGCACATTTCCGGAAGATGGCGCTTTTGTTGGACAATTCATTTCTTTTCAAACTTTTATCAGATAATACTGTAGGCTTAGCATGACGCTTTCAATTTCTACGAAAAACAGACAACTCTTTCTATACAAGGTGACATTTTGTTTCTCCATTTTTGACATCGCACCGTCTTTCGCTTCTAAAGATCTTTCTCTAGGTTCTTTTTTATGTAGACTATTTCAGAAGGTAGTTTTCCAACCGAAACTGTCAAAATTACACTAATAGCTGTCAGTTGTCTATGGTTGTGAAGACAAAATGATTTTAATATCGCCATGGTAAGAACAGTAGAAAACTTTCTACTCGACGGCCACAAAGTACCTAGGTACGGATATCTACAAAATCACGTTTTTACAGGAGAGGATTTTGAACGCAAAACTGTGACTGTTAATAGAAGAAAAAGCCATCTTCTCTTATTTTATATCATTTAGTAACTGGGGCATGCCTCATATTAATATCTGTAAAAATTGAAAATCAAACAAAAAAAAATCCTATGACAAAACATAGAATTCGGAATCAAAATATGTAAAAGAGTGAATTTCGTAAAAAGTGCAGTTGACTCTTTCTACTTTGCTGCCGTGGTTAGTGCCTACACGAAACGTCATTTTTTTTTATTCTTCCATCGACAACACGGTGCTCGTGGTAAGCCTACTGGAGCAGCTTTCTCATGTTCACTCTACTTGCACTGTCCTCTAACTACCCCTGAGTTAAATCTAAGTTGATAAGCTTTATTGACAAAAACTCTACCTAAGGTTCTTCTTTGACATTGATTTTACCTTAAAGTACTTAGTACTCCGCAGGTTTCAAATTATAATTAGGTATATACTAATACGCTATTGTACCATGTGGTGCCGAACGTAGAGAATAACACCACCCCATTTCTTCCCGTGGGTGTCGTAAAAGGCGACTAAGGGACTTACTAGAGAATGGGCAGCAGCGTTCTCTATGCAATTACCACCTTAATACCGACCCGCCTGCCAAGCGTGGGGATAATGGCAAAGCCCCCCAAATTGGGGGAGGCCTAAGTCCAGCAGTGGACGTCTTGCGGCTGAAATGATGATGAATGATGATATACTAATAATCATCATCATCTACCTAGCCTTTTTCCAACTATGATAGGGTCACCTTTCAGTCGTTAAACTTCATCCAGTTAAGGATGCATTTGAATACCAATATTTTACATAGAGCGTCTTGCTGTCTGACCTCTACAAACGAATAATCGAGTAATACGATAACCTTTCGCCCGCCCGAATAAAGATGATCACCCATCCACGGTTTTAACCGCGGCGAGCGTAACTTAACCTCGTCGATCGACCCGTGCAGATGTTATTACTAGCCCCAGGCCCCCCTTTTGGTTAAGGGCCCACCATGAAAGTGAATGATAGCAGGATGGGCGTGGTTTATGGCGGGTCAACCTAAAGTGGCCGGCCGCCACAAACTTATATCTGAACCGTTTATAGAGAATAGGAAAACCAGCGGCCAAAAGTTGAACTAATGACAGAAAATGTCTCGAAATAAAAAAACGTTACTAACTTAGCATAGCCTTGCTGTAAGCACTATTCCTGTCACTGTTGCACATCTGTCAAACTACAATAGCAAGGTAGAGACGGAAACATCTTAGAAAAAAGTACGTGAAAGTAGCATTAATTTAGTCGGTCTATGAAATTTTTGCACATAGCGTGCGATGGAGTAGACAAATAATACAAATATTTAATTATAAGCAATAAAACTATCTTACAGCAAGAAATTATCTTCTTTATCTATACGTAATATTATAAATGCGAAACTAACTCTGTCTGTCTGTTACCCTTTCATGACTAAACCTTATTCGTTACCCATTAACCCTACTTTTTCCGCGACTTCACCTGCGTCCGCGTAACGTAACATTTACGCAGATGAAGTCGCGGGAAAAAGCTAGCTAATATTTATGTACGGATGTTGGGTTATACGAGATTGATTAACTCAACATAATTAAAAATATATAGTAAAAAAGGTAAGTATTTAATTACTAGTGATCGCCCATTGGTCGAAATTCGACCGTGCTTCATTTGAATAGAAATACATTATTAAGTGAAAAAATATATATAATAATAAATATAAAAAAAATAATGTGGTTAAATTTGACATTCAGTAACACTATAGACAGATAATATTAAAAACAAATATTCTCGATATGATCATAGATTTAAAAAATGAAATAGGTTATATATCTATAAAATTAATTTATTACCTATGATTATACTTGACATTCAGTAAGCCTATAGACCACAGATTTGGACTACATTTAAACAAAATAATATCTATGCATGTGTGTATTATTAAATACACGGTAATGAATAGTAGTGTGTGTAACGTGTTATTTATTGAAAATAATGTATTTTTACGCATAATTAAAAAAAATATTAGCATTCGTCACTTCTTCTCTGTATAAACTATACGTGTGCGAAATTTCATACTGCTCCTTCCACTCAATTTTCGTAAAAAGGAATCCAAAGTTTTCGCTTCACGTATTAATATATAGATTTACAACATGAAATTAAAAATAACGCATTAATCTTCTAGAGGTCTATAAATAAAATATATGATGGTGTTTAAGAGATTAATAAACTTCAATTTCGTTTCACCGATTACTATACATTTATTTGGTAAACGACAATTACAATATTTTACATAAACTTCGTCCATTACGTAATACTAGTTATGAGTATTTTTTTCACCCTGAAAACCAAAACCGATATTATTGCCGATATTTGTAACTATGTCTAGATTATATCTTTTTATTAACTCGTATGTATGTTTGTTCTTTTATTAACTTTATTTTTCATTACAGTTATTTTGGGGTTAGGGGTAATTCAGAGATGGAGTACACAAATAATTTGCTAAACAGTCTTCATAAGATTAGAGAAGTATGTTTAGTGTTATTCAAAACAGAGTAAAACACCATTATTTCAACACCACTGCTCTCAAAACTGTGAAGGAAAACATCGTGAGTAAACCGGCATGTCTTAGAACCAAAAAATCATGACATGTGACATCTACCAACCCGCACTGGGCCCTCGTGGTGGATTATGTCCCACTCTCTCTCACCGAGAGGAGGCCTGTGTCCCAGCAGTGGGAACATTATAGGCTGCTAATGTTTATGTATCAAACACGGTACATATAGGGTTCGAAACAGCTAGGCCCGGCTTCAGGCCACGTGCCTGACATGGATGACTTCATGAAGGTAGAGAAGAAGAAGCTTCGTAGTCGGAACCAGTGTGGGACCGCGCTAGCAGGACTCAATATGCTGCTGCGTTCAGCTACACTAACGACGCAGCTCTATGTGTCCCGTCTACATTACACCACGAAGGTTGAGGAGATCGTGGAGTTTGTACGTGTTAAGTCCTGTTTGCTGCCTGGCCAGGCCCCCATAAGGTTTTTAATTATTATGTGGAAGCGTGATAATCGTGGGGCTCTGGAGACAAGAGTAGCGAGCGAAACTAGTCCGCCGTACGCGGAGCAGACAATATATAAGAGTACAATTACAAATAAATCAACTACAATACAACGAACAAAAGAACTCACCTGATGGTAGACGAACACCTGCTTCTTGGGGTTACCTGGATCTCTGTATGTAAGTGAGTGTGTATGTATCGTGTAGTGACGTTATGAGTAAGTATTCTCAGGAACAGGTTACCATTCGCCGCTCCAAGAGGTCTGCCTTCCAGACATGCGGTCTTCAACACTTAACCTTCAAAGTTCTTCAATTTCAAGAAACTAAACCCGTATTACTTCACCAAATGGGGTTATTTAACACAAAACCATTGGGTCATGACTTATTGTCCGCAAAAACGACCGATTCTCAAGGATTGATTTACAAAAACTCGCGGAAGCAAAAATCTATCCGACGCTTTTTAAAGACCAAACTAAAAAGGAAATGACAAGTGTCAAAAATCAAACTTGACAGGTCAGATGTCATTCCGTTCGGGCGCGTTCCGAAGGCGCATAGAGTAACTACTTTAAACGAGATGAAACAAGTCCAACTGGACCTTGAGGGTTGGGAAGTTGGAACCGTGCCACAACACGAACCTCAAGTCATTCGTGGTGCGAGTTCCAACTCATCAAATCGAGACCTTCCTCAAGGAAGAGTTTTGGCCGAAGGGTGTCGTGTATCGGCGATTCCGCGGAAGGCTACGCGATACTACGCAGCGCAACACGTCGCCGTCACTTCGGGTACAATAGTTATGTTGGTGGTTTTTATTTGTATGTATGATAGTCTGTATCAAGGATGTTGCGGATTCTGATTTTTCCACATCCGCGGATGCGGATGCAGATCTTAAGATTTATTATAAGAAACTATGTAAGTGGAGAAATTAAATAATAAGAGAGTAAATATTAATATTTCAATCAAATATTTAGTAATTCAAGTTGAAAATTAGAGCATTATATTTAATAAATAGTAAAACTACCTCCTTTTCGGGGTTTAGTCTGTTACGCAGAGGTTTATAAATTAAACCCGCACTACTAAACAATTGTTCGCTAGGAACATTGGCTGGTGGTGTCGATAAAAATCTACGTGCTATTGGTGATAATAGTTTCAATTCTTCTCGATTATTACAGCACTAAGCTGTGTATATTCACAATTTTACAATACACTCGAAAACTTAAAAGTTTATACGATAAGCGCAAGTAAACAACACCTTACGACTGATTTACTTACCAAAACAAATGATAAACATTACACAATAAAAAGCCTTCGTATCTTTTCACCGAGCGAAATCTTCGCTCCTATTGGCCAATGATCACGTGCGTACGGCTCGCGCCAGTCGCCCGCCACGTCAATTTTCTGTCTTGTCGCGACCTGTGCAACATCTGCATCCGCATGAATACCCGCAATGATTATTACGGATGCGGATGCGGATGTCCAAATCAATGCGGAAGCTCAGCATTTGCGGATGCGGATGCGAATATTCGCAACATCCCTGGTCTGTATGGTATTATGATTTGGGTCTTTGTAGTCCGAAATAAACTGATTTGATTGATTGATTGGTATATGAAATTAAAATTTATATTTTCAATAAAACTTCACATCTGCTATAAATGATAAATGATTTTATTTCTGTAAATAGGTTTGTACAAACACTTTTACATGCCAATGATATTTTTTTAAACTAGTTCAGCGTTTTACACAGCCTGTTTAAATCATTACCCTTCTTTGGGCTGCTGTCAAGTAAAACCTCACCTTTTTTACAATTCTAATGCTACTCCATTCATTCGTTGTGCTCTTGCATTTGAAGTGACAGTACTTGACGTATAGATATATTGTTGACATACTTCAAACACAAAAACAAATTATATATTTTATTTTATTTCTAAATGAATGATTATTATAAGTTTTTGGGATAAAACAGACGTTCTTCTCTAGAAAATAAGGTGTTTACTCAATATTATTTTAGTGAGTTAATTGAGAATAGATTGTTGCTGTAATGCTTTAGTGAAGGTGGTGAATTCGATTTATTGTTATCATCATCTTATTGGTATTTCATTCTTGCAAAATGAATAAATTAATTGCCCTGTGCAGGCACTCCTAACCTTGAAGGTACTGTTCAGTTTTGGTTTATGTTTCTTCCCATTTTCATACATAATTTAGGTCGTCTCTAAATGGTAATAGAAAAAGAATGTTATATTGTTCACAGTCACAAAAATAGACACATATACAGTCGAAATTCAAAGTTATTTGGAAAGCCAACACTTTTTATATTAAATAATTACAGCAAAATGCTTAACTACTACCTTTTTCTGTCAACACAAATATTTTAAAAACGTAATTTTGATCGCACCGATTTGTAAAAAAGTGACATAGGTTTGTCGTCGATGAGCCCTACTGGGCGACTGATTTATGAACGAACGAGAGTGATGACACTACTTATGATAGGCAAAAGAAGAGATGGCGATAATGTGTGTGCGCTTGGAATAAAATAACGAATGTGCCAAAACGAATCGCCGTTTTTTATGAATGAAAAGTATTATTAAAACGAAAACTGTTTTACAAAAACTTAGATACAATTATAATCAACGTTTTAAAGTAAACTATGTTTAATAATACATACGCATCGCGCCTTGAGGCTAAAAAAATCATAATCATAGATAAAACTTTGTGATTTTTTTGTATCGAGAAAATTTCATCGCATCGTGTATTCCTTTTACAAGATACTAGATCATATAGTCAAAAAACATATACTAAAAGATTAAGTACGGATGTCATACGGTAAGAAAGGTACGCTAAAAAGAAAAAGCACGTTTTTCTCAACACGTCACCTTAATATTAGGTTTGTGCATAAGTTCTTGGACACTCAAACACATTTACTAAAAATAAATTTATTTTTTATTAAAGAAATATTAATCCACAATATAATGACCGTCATGTTCAACGACATGTAACCATCTCTCTGGCAAAGACATTATGCCGTGTTCACAAAAAACAGGAGGCTGGTGGTCAAAAAACTCGGTGATGTCGTCTTGGAGTTGTTCATAGTTTTCAAACTTCTACTTTCTTAGATGTAACTTTAGAGCCCGAAACAAACAATAGTCCGACGGCGCAATATCAGGACTGTATGGTGGGTGAGGTACCACTGTCCAGGTCAGCTTTTCCAGGATGTGGCGGACAGACTTCGCAATATGTGGTCGAGCGCTGTCCTGTAGAAGTGATACAGACAGCCTTTTTGGACGCTTAGTCGCTATCTCTGCGGCTAACTTTTGCAGTTACTGTCTATAAATAGTAGCGTTAATAGTCTGCTTCTCGTCCAACAGTTCCCAATAGAGAATGCCCTGCCAATCCAAGTAAACTGATAGTATTATCTTTTGTCCATGACGATCTGGCTTTGGTTCCGTTGGCACCCTTTCGCCGCGTGGAACCCAATAGGCCTGCCGCGTTTTGTTGTTGTAGTGAACCCAGGATTCGTCGACAGTAACAATGGACCTGAGAAAGTCTTGTCTGTGTTATTGCAGGAGGAGACTTTCGCAGATGGTCATGCGTGCTGCTCGCTCGCTGTCTGTCAGAGCGTGGAGCGTCCACCGACTCATTATTTTGTGGTAGTCTATTGCATGCAGGTGCCAAATTATAGTGGAATGGTCGTAACGAAGTTCCTTCTCCAATTCCCTGGTAGTCGTATCCGGATGTCTTTCCAAATGTGAGCGTAGAGGGCCTTCGTCAAAGACAATTGGCCGACCAGAGCGAGGTTTGTCTTCAAAACTCGTATCCCCCTTATCGAAAGACTTAAACCAATAACTCACTGTGGAATGATCAATAGTGTCTTGTCCAAACGCAGTGTTAATTGTCAGGGCCGTTTGCCTTGCACTCGTTCCTAGATTATGCTCGTAAATCATGATCGCTCGTAGTTGACGCGGTTCCATTTTGAACTAAACTGAAGAACTCGGAATGCGCGCGCCCTTTTATACCCCTTGGCGTAAAGCTCCTAGAACATTCTGTAGAATGATAGACTATTCTAGCGTGTAACCGAATTAAAACCTAGAATTTTTGTTATGAAATCCAAGTGTCCAAGAACTTATGCACAAACCTGATATGTAATATGTACAGACGCCCGCACATAAAGCTACTAACATCTGTCAAATTTCTTTATTGGGGTTTCAACTTTATCGCTAAAGTATTAGGTTCAAGATTGATGAGGAAAATTTTACAGTTTCAGGTAGCTTGATGTACCTTTAATTCATCAATGGCTAATCAAAATACGCAGGTGCGCTTAGTTCAATTTCATTATAATTACAGCAATAGTGTTCAACTAACGCTCCATTGGATGGCTAATTGCCCATTGTGTATATCTAATTCTATTGAGACATCCCATCCTATTGCAGACATTCCTACCTACATAACGGCTTTATAACATTTTTAATTCGAAAACACACGGCGATTTAGAACAGTAGATTCATTACTTCCTATTTCTAAAAATATCCCACTAATATTATAAATGCAAAAGTTTCTGTTTCGGTGTTTGTTACCCAATCACGCAAAAAATACTAAACGGATTTAGATGAAATTGAAACCACACAGATAGATTAGAACCTGGACTAAGAGATAGGATACTTTTTATTCCGGTAATACATTCCCGTGGGATAATTTGCAACCTTCATGCGTGCAAAACCGCTAACATGTATTTGTACCCCAAATAATTTCCATTTTGATGTCCTAAAAATATTAATAACTAGCTTTTAACCGAAGCTTCGCTCGCGTTAAAAATAACAATAAATATAGAAAAAAGTATCTTATGTTACTTCTAATATCTCCAAGAATATGTATACAAAGTTTCATGACGATCGGTTAAGGAGTTTTCGCGTGAAAGCGTAACAAACAAATTTACATTCACATTTATTTATTAGTAGGGATCACTCGCAAACTAAATATTTCCCATATAAATATTTGATCTTTATTTAAATCGTGAACCTATTCAACTGCATTGGACTTCTCTTGGCAGTGCAATTCCAGACGTTTAATTTTAAAAAAAAAAAAAACAAAAAAGAAACACATGAAGATGAACCCATCGCCGACATAGTTAAACATCAACCTCTTCAAAAAATAAAAACTTTAAAAGCGAAAGCTCACAAAGAAACGCAATTACAAACACAATAAAGAGACAAAATGGCTGGCACGCTCACCTTTATGATACGCGTGTGACGTAAAGCAGACAGGTTAAAATTATTGTAATGCGATCTGTAATGCACAAATCAAAGTGGGTGCTGTGTGAGATGGAGGGTACGAAGGTAATTGAGCTGTCAGTTGAAATTAATGCTATTGCTTTGTGGACTGGTTGAAAGATAAGAGCTCGTGTGCGCGTCAAGCGTGTGTGCTTGTTGAGGTGTGCCCTCGTAATGCGCGCGAAACTTCGCGCCCACGCTTGATGCTCTTTTGTTTTTTTTTTTTGCCTATTGGCTGGGGTGAAGGTGACCGTTGGTTGAGCTTATTACTTATCATTCATAGAGTATGTGTAGAACGCAAAGGTACTCTTACATGAGGCCTGAAATGCCCAGTTGCTTTTTGAGAAGTATTGGTATAGCTAAATAAACTGCTGGGAAATTGCGTATCACACTAAAAGTAGGAATGTATTTCATTTTGATAATTCAACAACATTCATTGCGTTATTTTGGGGTATTGAGCAGACGAATTTTTCGAGCATAATTTGAAACAATGGATTAGCGATTTCCTTCAAAATTATTCGGCTGGCAATTAAAAGTGTACTACGTACTTAAAGTGCTTTTTAGTCCGTAGTTTTAATTAAGTACCTATAATTAGGTACACCATCCATTTAGAAATACATCGAACACCATAAACTTAAAATAACTAACGACTAATGGTTCTAAGCTACAGTAATAGATATTATCGCATTTAACAGGCAAATAACAACGTAGATAACAATACTTCATGCCTAATAATAAATGTGTTTATTAATAATTATACATATCAAATAAGCTAATAATAGTCACTTATCTACTTAACTATTGCAAAACAAGTAACAGGTGTCTCTACACATGTTATTTATTTCTAATTACCATCGCAAATGAACTGCCTGAGGGATCCTTAATACCGGCTATGTCTCAACATAGTCACCATTTGCTACTAGACCATATTTTTATGTTATGGAGTCATAAGTATCAGTTGTTTCTTTATGGGGACCGGTACTAAGCTATCTAAGCGTTTGGTCTTACGGCATTGGGTCACAGCAAATGCTGATGCAGCGCGAAAACTATAGAATTTCAAAGAAGTTAAAAACAACAAGATTTTAGAATATTTTGACAGAGTTACTTGTAAAAGTTTGTGTGAGGATAATATACTTGGAGTTGTACAGAAGCTTCTTATTTTAGGTTTCAGGGATATGGTATCATGGTCGCGAATTTGTTCGAATGAGTTACCGTGACACTGGCACCTGCCACTGAAGAAACACGGGTGGGTTTAGTCAGTGAAAATTTAACACGCCCTCTTGCTCCGCCCAGAACGGGAGACGTCATTTGATGATTTTCCACTCAGAAAAACACGGGGTATGGGTAAGATTTCAGACATTTCTTTTTTGTGTTTTGGGTACCCAGCGTAACATTGCATCTGAAATAGCTAGAGTTTCTGCTTCACAGCTGTTAACCCATCACTGGCAACTATTAAAAGATAAATTTTAGAGTGGTTTTGTGAAATAAAAACACGTTATAAGTTCGCTTAAATCGTGTGCATTTTCTGCGTTATAAGCATATAGCAAACAGTATGGTGTGTGCCCAACCTTTAAATCCTGGCAACTATCAGTCACTGCGCAGATTATATCTAATAGGACGAGAGATCTATGGCCCTCACAATCAGGGGGTAGTGAGGCTAAGAGAGGAATGGATAGTTATGGCTCGCTAGACAATAATGACCATCATTAGGAGGGCCGCAAATCTTCCTTGATATTATACCATTATTATCCTGTGCACTGCAGTCGGCTTACACGTTCAATCAAACGAAATTTTACATTTATTAGTTCTTTAGTACATTGTAAGATCCTTTATTGGTACCTAACTACCCATGATGATGAAAAAAGAACAAGGTTATGTTCAATTTCGCTCATTATCTGATTGTAGGATCATCACATATTCATGATAGAGTAAAAAGTCTATAGTGTCTCTTTCAAGACGCCTTAAAGACTATTTTAAAAGGGCTTTAGTTAGAGTTGTATTTCTAAGGTATCGCATGCATGAGGAATCAATAAATTACGTACTGAATAAGGGTACCTTCGCATCTATTCTTAGTATTCACTTTCATGCTGACTCGGGGATCCCGTTGACGCTAACATAAAATATACGAAGCGTATCGTCTTGTCATCTTGTGCAATTTGTAAGAATTGAATAGAACAGATCTGTAGAGGATTTTGTATCATTTTATTGTAACATTATTTTGTATAGTCTGTCCTTTCTCCGCAGTTTTTTTTTTTTGGGAATCGCAGGTCAACCTATGAGGTTGTCGGCTTCTTAACCGGACATGCCTGTGGCTACCTTTGTAAATAAAGACCTATAACCAAGGCTTAAAAACATAAAACTAAAGCGACTACTCGCTAAGGGCACCCCCTGTGGGGTAAGGACCATGGCTTAGGGCATCGCTGGTAAAGGGCAGCAAGGGACGGGCTGGATCGGAATGAACCTTTCTCCATAGATGCATAGGCCATACTATATATATATATATGTATTTGACTGTCTCTGTAGGCACTTTAAGATTTTTATCCCTGCTGTGATACATAGATCTTTAACCGTCGTTACGCCCAAAAAGTCTAATAGCCAGTCTTATCCAGGGGTGTCATATTACCCACTGAGTGGGTTGTTGAGGTCAGGTAAGCGGTTGCCCCATGTGTAACCCGATTACATCATAATTGTGACGTTGCATCGTTACACGTGTGCAATACTAGGAAATCGTCATGACATTATGTTTCCCATAAAGAAAGTATGACCGTACTGAAGGTCGAAAAGGTCAAGTTTTAAATGACAAGTCCACTTAGTTATACATGCTGTAAGTCCCTACAAATGTAACTATTCTTTGTGTTCCTAACACGAGCATCCATATGCTTAAAGGGTGAACCCAAACCATGGATTGATTTTAAAGTTTAAAACCCACGAATCTTACCTCAAACCCTCAATAGGAACTCAAAACAAGCACAAGCCTCGAAGCAAAGTGGAATTAAAACAATAACTCTGATTCTTACTTCATTAATCATCTAAGTAGCGTACAGCCAACGCCATAATAAAAGGCTTGACTATCATATATCATGCTCGGCCTATAAATCTTAAATATCCCCTCGGTTCATTGAGAATAAGTGCCGGATCCCAGAATGACAATACACGGGGTCCCTGATTTATTCCCGGCTCAGAAATCGAGAGATTAAGTCTACAATGCGATCTCCTGCCCCTACATCAGGCGAGTGTCAGAAATATATTATATAAATATAAATATATTATAATATATAAATCAGTCTGCCTGTACTCATATTTCTTATTCAAAGCGTTATGATATCGCACTTGACCTTTAGTCGATGTAAATCAAAGGTAAGACTGTATACACACCAGAGGAAAATTTGTTTTGTCTGCTGCAGACTGCAAAGTTTTCTCTGGTGCCAAAAGAGTTCTACATTATGTTTTGACTGTGAGCCCATTTTGATGCGCTATATTTTTTTTTTGTTTTTGTAACTTCAAGAGTAAACCACCGTACATACAGTATAATTAACACAATTACAGTAGAGTCCGTTTAGTACGACTTCGCATATAACGACCAACCGTTTTTAGCGACGTAAGTATAGGCGCGTGTTTGGTTTTAATATGAGCCACTATGAAAGTACATCCGTTTATTACGACTCCGCTTACAGCGACCGACCGCTTTTAACGACGGAATTTCACACAAAATTGTCCGGTTACAACGACGACGATCGTTGACGTGTTTACAAATAAATCGTAGGTAAGAAACTATCTCCGCCCCACGCTTCCCCCTTGCCTGCACGTCGCTGATTCGAATGCGACTGTTTAGTTTAGTTTTAATTTGCGGGTTATGCGTGATTTCGCGTACAAGAATGGCTTCTTCTACAAAACGAAAAATATTCCCTGTTGAAGAAAAAAGTGTCATTATTATGATCCACACTAATATTATAAATGCAAGAGTAACTCTGTCTGTCTGTCTGTCTCGGTTTCCTGCTAAAACTACTGATCCGATTTAAATGAAATTTGGTACACAGATAGTTTAGACCCTGGGAAAGGACATAGGCTACTTTTTATTCCGTGACTTTGTCTGCGTCCGCGATAACCGACATTTACGCAGACGAAGTCGCGGGCAGAAGCTAGTACATTATATGTATGTATATTATGTAAAACAAATAAATATTTTGATTCAAATGTTTTTCTTTCTCTGGGTCATGAAAATATTATTAAATACATTATGTTTGTATGTATATAAATGAAAGTGATTTGAATAAAAATTCAAAATTATCATTTCGTTTAGTACGACTTCCGGTTAGTACGACGTAATGTCACAGGTCCCTTCACCGTCGTTATAACCGGATTCTACTGTATATTCTTACGTGTCCACACCGTACATAAACAGACAAGATAGGTTACATTAGCCATATTAGAGCAAACTAAGCCCGGAACTAAGCGTTTCCCAAAACAATAAAAAATCACCGTAGCCGAAATCGGCATGGTTTTCTTTTTTATTTTGTTGAGACTGTGCAAACCATCGTTGTTTTCATAGAGCGATGGTATATCGAAAGACAATTTAGAATCAGCGGCCTTATTGCGTAACGCACTATAAATCAGAATCTGAATCATGTTGAAGGTTGTTTCTAATACATTGTATCTTATGTTCGGAAATATTGTCTGCTAAACAGCGTAAATAGCGCAATGTACATTGTTGAACTGTCAATATGACAGTGATTCCTACTAATAGTAAGTTACGCAAATACCCCTCTAGTCTGCATACGGCCTTAATTCTCCATAAGCTAAATCCTACTGGAGAGCGAGATGTAGTGGTGGGTTACCTGTTGTTTCTTTTTTAGCAAGATATCTTTAGAGAATATCAGATAAGTAGTCATAGTTTATGGCACTTATCGAAGATTTTGTGTGATTAAAAATGAAAAGGACGTTTTTTACGATAGCCTGCGAAATCTTTTTCAGCCTACCGTATGTGGTAAAGTTTAAATAATGTAAGAGTATTCTGTCTTATATGCGCTGACGTTAGTTTTCTTACAAAAGGTAGATTATTTGCTCAGTGTGTTTTTAGGGTTCCGTATTACTAAGACTCCGCTGTCCGTCCATCCATCCGTCGTCGGTCACCAGGCTGTATCTTTATGAACCGTGATAGTTAAAGAGTTGAAATTTTCACAGATGATGTATTTCTGTTACTGTTATAGCAGCAAATACTAAAAAACAGAGTAAAATAAATATTTAAGGGGCTCCCAGGCAACAAACGTGATTTTTTGCTCGTTTTTGCTCGATATTGAAAACGGCAACAGGTAGACGCTTGAAATATTCCCAGAATATTTGGTTATATATTTACTATAAAAATAAATAATTAAATTAAAATAAAACAAATATTTAAGGGGGGCTCCCATACAAAAAAACGTGACTTTTTACCGATAATGGTACAGACCCCTTCGTGCGCGGCCAATTCCGACTCGCACTTGCCCGTATTTTTTTTTCAGTTATTTCTAGCTCTCAAGCTCCAGAAATGGCACCCTTTCATACCATATATAATCATATCGTACTTATTTAGATAAAGTAATTCCAACGGCGAATTGCTCGATGTTTTTCCAGCTCCTTTTTCGATATTCAATACGCAGCTCTAACCGGCGAAGGAAATCCTCATAAAAACTAACCCATTGGTTAATTAATTCTAAACTGGTAACATTGCTACCACTGAGCATGCGCAGTATGGCTCCATAGAACGGCTAGTATGATAATTACTATCTCTAGATCAAATACCAATGGCTATTGTAGAGACGCTAGCACACAGAGCTACCACAATCTGTCAAATTCCTTTAATAGATTTTCAACTTTATCGCTAAAGCATTAGGTTTAACGTTGATTGGGAGAATTAGACAATTTCGGGTACCTTGGTGTTCTGGAGTTTGTACCCATGGCGACAAATCATGCTATGCATTTCCAGTATAAGCTGACTTGTCCTCGCACGAAAGCCCTATACAATTGGAGATCAGCTAAAACTGGAAATGTATAGCTTGATATGTAACCGTGTGTAGGTGTTCTACAAAAAATATGAACAGTATTAGTTACTAGCTTTTTTCAACGGTTTCGCCCAAGTGGAGGGCGAAAATTATCGCACGGGTGCGTACTACCGGGATAAAAAGTATCCTATGTGTTAATCCGGGTTATAAAGTATCTGTGTGCCTAAATAATTTTCATGTAAATCTGCTCAGCCTTTCCATTTTTTTTATTTGAACTTATCATGCGATTGGCACATATTATTTATCTTAGAATTAGTAGCAAGTTTCTGACTCAAACAGACTGTAATCAGACCTGGTACTTCCAAATAGGTACACAGGATCCAGTAGGGGCATAAAGCTTATTTTAATTTTGCATTAAATATAAAAACAACCGGCCAAATGCGAGCCGGACTCGCGCATGAAGGGTTTCGTACCATTATCGGTAAAAAAACATGTTTGTTGTATGGGAGCCCCTTAATATTTATTTTATTCTGTTGTTTAGTATTTGTTTTTATAGCGGCAACAAAAATACATCATCTGTGAAAATCTCACCTCTAACTATTATATTACGGTTCATGAGATATACGGCCTGGTGACAGACGGACGAACGGACGGACAGCGTAGTCTTAGTAACAGGGTCCCGTTTTACCCTTTTGGTACGGAACCCTAAAATGCAGTCCTAGCTCTTAACAAGGCATATGGCATCAAAAAGGAACAAAAGCGAATTTCTTTGTTAAAAAACACAGCACCTAATTGGTTTAGTGTGTTACAAGCAATCCGAGCTACGTGCGTGACACCAACGATGCGGTACGGTGCGCAAAAACATCGCTCGTGAAAGCTGCCCCGGCGCAATTACTCACAGGATCGCCTCCGTTTTTGTGGCTGCGTAATATATAAGCCTTCGAAAACTGTACCACTAGGTCTTACTCCGAGAACCATCATTAGAATACCGTGTATAACCATTAGCTACATACTGTGGTCTAATTATAGTCACTCCTTATAGTTATTTCACGGCAAAATGCATCAAATTAACCCATTATTTCTCTCGCTTCGCACACTACGCTCGAATTTTTTGTTACAAAGTAAGGTCCGTCTCACTTGTTCATTTTATGGTGAAACTAAACGGTTAACGTAAAAACCATCTTTTTTAAACATTATTTTTAATGAGAACAGATTCACACGTTGTTGTTAAGTGGATTCTTAATACAAAAAGTGTTAAAAGAAAGCTGCTATTAAAAGATATACATCCAAGATCCTGTTCGATACGTGTTATTTGGACGATTCATCATAATTATCATCATCATTTCAAAAAAAGACGCCCACTGCTGGACATAGGCCTCACCCAATTTTGAGGGATTTTGCCATAATCACCACGCTTGGCAGACGAGTTGGCGATCGCAGTATGGTGTTATAATGCATAGAGATCGCTGCTGCCCATTCTCAAGTAAGTCCCTTAGAACACCCAAGGGAAGAAATGGGATGGTGCTATTCTTTACGTCGCTATTCTTTACGTCTGACACCACACGGAGCACGACGATTGGACGTTTGGTAACGTTCAATCATCATCATCATCATCATCTCAGCCGCAAGACGTCCACTGCTGGACATAGGCCTCCCCCTATTTGGGGGGCTTTGCCATAATCGCCACGCTTGGCAAGCGGGTTGGCGATCGCAGTATGATGGTAAAATGCATAGAGAACGCTGCTGCCCATTCTCTAGTAAAACGTTCAATATAATGTAATAATCCTTACTAGTGGTCGCCTAGTGATCGACATTTGACCATAATAATAAATCTATATGCATTAAAACTAAATAAAAAAATAATATGGTTATATTTGACATTCAGTAACACTATAGACAAATAATATTAAAGACCATAGATTTCAACAATAAACTTTCGTAATCCATAATTATATTTGACATTCAGTAAGGCTATAGACAAATAATACCAAAAACAAATACAGACTCGATTTGTGCATGTGTGTATTAAATACACGGTAGTGAATAGTAGTGTGTGTAACGTGTTATTTATTGAAAATAATGTATTTTTACGCATAATTTTAAAAAAATATTAGCATTCGTCACTTCTTCTCTGTATAAACTATAAGTGTGCGAAATTTCATACTCCTCCGTCCGCCCAATTTTCGTAAAAAGGGAACCAAAGTTTTTGCTTCACGTATTAATATATAGATTGAGCGAACCTCAAGGCTTAAACTTCATAATTCTCACAACAACTGAAGCCAATCCGTCTTGTAATTAATTCCATAGCCTGTAGCAATTCATTAGGTTCTAAACATATCTACGATTTGTAAAACCTTAGAAGAAAAAACGAATGAGGCAACTGAGAACATGTCTGAGTTAATTCTACAGCTTCCTTTCGCACTAAATAACGCATTAAAACGGGCAGTGTTTACATTTTCGCGGTAATCATTCACTCCAGTGTACGTAGTCATTACCTGCAATAGAATTAATAGCGTTCAAATGCTTAAATTGCTCCCATTTTAAAGCTCCCGAGTGTACACACGGCTACAGGTCAAACTACATATTTCCAGTTTTAGCCGACCTCGCATTGTATAGGCTTTTCGTACAATGAGATGTCAGCTTATACTGGAAAAAAACTATAGCTTTATTATGTTCGCCGTGCGTTCAAAAAATAGTTCAGTCTAATAAAAGTGTTTGTGATGTGAATTTTCAATCATTCTTGTGATCGCATGTACTTTAATCGAATAGGTTCAATAGTAATCGAGTTTGAGATCGAAAAGTAGCCTTATATGGCGATAAATGTGTTACGATATTGACTACAGATTCGAAATGAAAAGAAATTGTCACCAATGAATTTAAAACGTAATTATTATTCTCAGAATGCAGAGCTTTCAGTCAGTGTCTACTATAAGGGACTAGCTTATGCCTGCGGCTTTGCCAACATGGATGTCGGGAATATCCTACGGGAACGTGCTACCCAGATTTAAAGTAATTACCTGTGGGCTAAATATTAGCCAATTCCGTTCAGCCGTAACATATAGCAAAGCGAACAACGATTCTTCGTCCCTAGTTTAATATACAGGGTCAAATAAAATTAGCTGGCAATACTTTACCCGCATGTTGGGTATCGATATCAAAAACGACTGAAACCGAAAAAGAATAAAAAATCCTCATTTGATGGCCGAAGTCAATCGTTCAGTTGGTTTTGTAATTTCTTCGTGGAACATTGCTTTCTTTACGATTTTCTGTAAACCATATCATAAACAGTGGTTTGATTACCGATGTATTTGTCACTGTCATTTAAAGTTTTGAACAAAGTTGGAAAGTTTTTTTTTTCTTTTGTTTTAGATATCGAAACTCAACACGTGAGTGAAGCTATTAGTTTACCTCTTATTTCCAACTAATGTCATTTTATTTTACCCTGTATCTATACTTAATATTATAAAGCTGAAGAGTTTGTTTGTTTGTATGTTTGTTTGTTTGATTGAACGCGCTAATCTCAGGAACTACTGGTCCGAAATGAACAAATCTTTTTGTGTAGGCTATAGGCTATATAACATCACGCTACAACAAGAGGAGTGGAGTAGTAATGAAAAATGTTGCAAAAACGGGGAAAATCGCACGGGTAGGCGATTCAACGCGACGGGAAGGGTCGGGGGAATAAGAAATTTAACGCAGACGAAGCCGCGGGCAGAAGCTAGCGTATACATAAAAGTTGATAACGTCATGGATAATTGCTTGTCACTATTTTTTGCCAACAGAACAGAGTTGTTATAGCGAATTTTGCCAAAGGCTGACTTTGATAAAATCCACTTATTGTGATTTAAAAGTCATAGAATAGCAGCTTGCTTTCTCTATTTTTTACCGACTCACCCTCTCCCTCTCACTGAGAGGAGGCCTGTGTCCCAGCAGTGGGAACATTTTAGGCTGCTGATGATGACTTAGTTCACAATTTAAACTACAATAAATAACCCCGCTAATGGTTCGTCAATCAGTTCCACAAACCTATAAACTTTTGCACCCACTAGGCACTACTTTGTTTTGACCCTGAATGATATATATGCATGCAACGCAAATAGATTTTCTTTTACAAAAATCACGCCTCCATAACAAAACCAACACCCCCGAGCTCTAAGTTATGCGCACATTACACTCGTAATTAACTCCCATTATCATCCACCATCTATTTCCCAGCGGATTCTAATCAGAATACACGTTCCTCCATACATAGTTGTCCATGCATATGTCGGTTCATTAGCCACTCCAGCCATATTTACATTTATCATGTCGTGTCAACAATGAGGATTTATGACGTGCAATTATTGCCGCAGCCCGGCAAAAACAGGGTGATTGACGTCCCCGATCGGAGCCGACCTCAGCCGGGCCCTCCCGACAACCAAGAACCAACAATGTTTAAGAAATCTGGTGCATTATTAATGAAGTGGACGGAGACATAAGATATGTAAAGTTCCATTAACTTTATGCATAAAACGAAATAGTATCGGACAAAGGATGTGCCGATACCTGTTTTGTTGTGTGGTTTGAATGATTCTAGAGCAAATGTTTGAGTTATTTTGCTGGACAAATAGTTGCAAATTTTACTGTTATATTGTAGTAATAGAATATTAGGCAGAAAGGTTTTACAAAAAAAGTGAGAAAAAATACAAAAATAAACTAAAATACAGATCCAAAGACTCCCGAAATTAAAGTTATTTTCATAGATTATGTGTTTTTTTTAAGTCTGTGGTATTTTCTTTTTTAATCTTTATATTTTTCAGTTTCTAGTATATACCTCACACTAATTCGCATACCACTAATTGCTAAGTGTTTACTAGTGACTTGTTTAACAGTGACAGGAAGTATAAGGGACATCATCATATGCGGGAGCACTCTTGAGTTATGACGTTTCAAAAGTTGAAAAAAATACTTTTGATTTAGACCATTATAAAACAATTTTTAAATCGATCCACAATTGCCGAAAATATCACGGAACATACATACACATACACAAATAAAATTCAGATGAATTGAGTTTCCTTTCTGAAAACGAATAAAAATGACCATACTTTTTGATCTAGTGGATTCATTTTCAATCCAAACCTCTGTAATTGCAAGCTCTTAAAGATACTTAAATCTTCTATTGTTTTACTCCAAACAAATACAAATATAACCAGACTAACGGTACCTAGTTGTTACCCTGGAACAATAAGGCGACCCGTACCTAGGGTCAGCCCACTAGTGCAGCCTTATTTGCCTTCCATGCACTATCATTGTTCTCTAAATAATACGCAGTCGCGCATTATGTGTGTTACCAGCCGACGTCACGTACTGTAACGAACAGGGTTCAAAGATTACCTCTATTCTGGATACAGTAACAATGTGAACGTGCTGGTGTTACCTGGGTTAAAGTTTTATAACAGTTTCTTGGTATGTTTGGCATTTTATTATATGAAATCTCTTTTAATTATTTAAATTTCAAGTACCGTAGGACTTAACACGACATTCTACCAGTCAACCTTGTCGTTTGTTTGGTGTAAAATTGTAGGTAATTAAATAAACAGGATAGATATCAGAGAATGTAATTTTTTCCGCACAAAATTGGAGAATTTCACTAATTTAGTCCCGTTTTATGTAAAGTTCTTATTTGATGTATTTTTATTTTCAGGTTTGGTTATCTCTGAAAACTACATATTTAAACTACACTGCTTACGTAAAACGTCTAAAAAATAGAAAAGAAAAGAAAGAATATATATTTGTGAAGAATTGAGAGGGCTAATTGGTCTGTCAACAACTGAAGAGAAAACATATTTGCACAGTACACAAACAAACGACCTAAAAAGAAATACTCTCAGAAGCAAAAGAAAAATAAAAGCTTTTTCTTTTGTTTTCGAGTAATGTACACAATCTATTATATATATTATGAACTTGGAAGAAGTAGTTTATGTACCTTAGAGCTAAATCTGCAGTGATGAAACTTCAATAACCTGAAAGAGAAAGATGAAACAAATATCCAAACACAAATTTAATTTATCGAGTTTGTACGAATACGAAAAAAAAAACTTCAATTCGATTCAAATATAGAACTAAAGTCCAAGAAATAAAAATAGGTTCGCAAAACCGCCTAGAGCGAGCCAATCACGGGCAATCAATAAATGATTATTTCGTGCTTGTCCCAATAAAAACAAATGAGCATACGGAGGGTCCGCGGCAGTCTGTGACTCAGTATCGATAAATTTAATTCTGCCCTTCAAGGATCAATCATGAATGTGGTCTTTGTGGCCGCCGTCCTGGGTGGTACGCTAACTAAAATATTTATTCAGCCAGCGCCTCACAATGGCAACGTATTTCAATGACGGACGTCGGCGCCCGCGCTGCCTCCTAGCCTAAAGCGTTGCACGCCCTCGCCTCCTCCTTACGAAAATATGGTAAATGTTCGTGTTGAAATAATTCTGTTTTTATTTTTTTTATGTTTATCTTGTTTTTTCTTCATTTTGATTTATGTGTCAATTTATTGGTTATGGTGTTTTATTGAATAAACCGAATCCGTTTGCATGTATCGACAAAACAAATACTATTATAGTACATTACGATATTAGTGCGTTATGATGGTTATAACATGCGAGGCGGAATTTCAGCCCGAGCCGAAGGCGAGGGCTTAATTGAGCCGAGCATACGCACGTATATCGTACGACGTTTTTCAACACATTTGCGAGGAAACAGAAAAAAAAAACATTTCATATTTTGTTCATTTTTAATTATTGAAACAGTTAGTGAAATTACAATTATTAAAATGATACGTAGTTGTAGTTGGTTTTTTAATTATGTATGTTTTTATTATTATTATTACTATTCATAATGTCATTGTTTTGTGTTAGGGTAAATGTTGGAGACGACGAAACTTCTTGAAAGGCGGCAGAAGAGCATTGTAATTCGTCATTAGTTGTAAATAAAAAAGTATTATTAGTAGAAGTAGAGGGGCGCGGCTCAGGGCAAAACTTCTTCGTTTGTGGCTCCAAATTTATTGCCTGTGTTATTTTGGCACTTATATTTGCTTTGTTTTGAATGGAATCTTCTACATAAGATTCTGCTACTGCTTTAGAACGCCACCCGCCATGCCGCTTTAAAGTCAATATATCAGCTCCCGAATCAGCAAGTAATGTAGCTGACGTTCTTCTGAAACTGTGCCCTGTATAACAATCAGCATCCGGCAATCCTAAAAACTTGGCGACTTCCTTTGGCAAGGCACCGAATTTATTTATGCCAATAGGTTACGCAGTACATTTACCTTTTTGGTAATTCTGAAAGAAATGATAATTTTTTGCCTTAGTCGTACGCAGAGCTTCATATTTTTTGACCACGTCATAAAATGGGCCGTCGATAATAAAAGATCGGGGTATTTTGTTTTTAGTGTTTGGGATTTTAACTAAAAGTATTTTGCCTTGATTTTCAATGTCTTTTGTGGTAATATTGTGAAGCTCTTGCCGTCTACATGCACCATTAATACCAAATATTAACGCAACCTGAAAAGAAATAAAAATGTGTTAGATAAGGTATAGGTACTTAGCTTACAGACGGTCGTTAAAAATATGTAAAAGAGTATGTACAGTAGGTAGATCAGAACATAAAATAAGGAGGCAAACTGATCTTTGTTGCCGGGTACTGGCTATCTGGAGCATCTTTTAGAAACTTTTCGACGTCATTTGATGACAGTACCTTAGATTTTTTCTTTATAAAACCATCAGAGCGTCTCTTTAAAAATGCAATGAGATTTGAATATAAATTAATATCGACACCATTTTTCATCTTGAGGGTACTTTTCAGCATAGAATATGTTGTCCACAACGAGCTAGGCTTATATTTACTAGCAAGCTGTCGCATGCGGTTCGCGCTTCTGTTAGTATATCCGGTGGAGTTGAAGTAATATATTGCTCATCTTCATTATTGAAAGTTGTCATTTTTAGATATTCACAATACAAGTACCTACAAAGAAAAGAAAATTTGAGAAAAATGGCGCGAGGATTATTTTCTGCCGTGGCTGCGTGAAAATGTTGGCAAAAACGCTAGGGCATGCAGCCAAGTTTTTTAATTACCGAATAAACTGTTTTTTTTTTATTTTAAATAAACTCAATCTGTGAATGCACACTGTTGCTTTCCCGCAATTTTAACAGCGCGCCAGCGCTGCCTACTTACTGGCGCCGCGCGGCGATTAGTTCGAAATTTGAAATGGCAAATAATACTATTATGGAATTTGTATGGACTATAAATTAACTATTTGCTTTAGTAACACCCGCGTTAAATATTTAAAACCGGTGGAATTACATCAGCTTTACGAGCAAGGGTGTTAAAAATTCATATTGTGTAAAAAAGTATATCTGAAAAATCTCTTTGCAAGGTGCTATGAAAACATAAAAGTGTGTGTTATGATAATATAAAATCCAAAGAAGACATCCTATTTTATTAAGCGCTGTGAAAATCATAATCTATCACAGAATAAAAACTATCAAGCCTTATTAAAAGTTGTTAATATGTACCTACCTTCTTAGACACGTACAAACAAGCTACCTATCACGCATCATTCCCAATTGAAATCTGTATTTAGTGCAATATCTTTTACGATCTCAATATTGCGTAAATTAATTATATTATGAGAATTTTACAGTCAATCCTCGCTTGCCAATCTCAATCTCCCCAGGGTCGGCATGACGACTGCATATTAATACAAGAACTAAATATAAAAGCAAACACTATCAAGGAAAAAACACAATATTTAATACTTAGATAAAAAGTCATAGAGGTCAATTTTGTCTGCACCACAAGAATATATGACTAGAAACCCGTTTAGGTATGTATTAGGACAAAAAGTTGAACGTTGTACAGCAAGTTACGCAAGACTGGGACCCGATAAAAACTGGTCACCCTTTCAAGGGTTAGATGGTTCAATACTCGGTCTATAAAACAGAAGGCAGTGCATCACGATGCAGCAGATGTTGCCTGAATAAAGCCTTAACAGGAATCATAATTTTATTTTAAATTAATTCAGTGTATCGCAATGTGAGTGGAGCAACGGCTGCGTAAATAACGTGTTAAGAATCGTGAGAAATAGAAATATGCCTTTATTTCATAATTACAGCCGTATAAGACGTCCACTGCTGGACATAGGCCTCCCCCAATTTGGGAGGATTTGCCATAATCGCCACGCTTGGCAGACGGGTTGGCGATCGCAGTATGGTGGTAAAATGCATAAAGAACGCTGCTACCCATTCTCTAGTAAGTCCCTAGTCGCCTTTTACGACACCCACGGGATGCCTTTATTTATAACTGGGTTTTTATATGGTGCACGTAAATTGTGCATTGATGTAGAAAAGTTATTTTTTAACATGTATGTTCTTTGTTTCGTGTGGTGCCGGATGTAAAGAATAGCGTCATGAGAATGGGCAACAGCGTTTTCTATGCATTTTACCTATACTGCAAGCGCCAAGCCGCCTGCCAAGCGTGGCGAATAGGGCAATCTCCCCAAATTGGTGGAGCTGTATGTCCAACAGTGGACGTTTTTCGGCTAAAATGATGACGATGATTTTTGCTACCAAAAAATGGACCAAAACCTTGCGGAGATTATTTTTTTAGTACTGTTGATTTTCTTTCTTATTTAGTAATCCCTAGATCTGTCAATCCTAACTTATAGTTCTGTGAACTATTCGTATAGAACTAAATTTATATTTAAATATAGGTACACATGCTATATCGTCATCGTAAATTCATCAAAGTACTTTTAACCGCTAGCAAATCTCTTAACAACATTTCGTAACCAATTAACGTTTAATTCCTATAAGTAAAACAAATGTTAACACAATACAATCTCAATAAAACAATCAAGTGAAGATATCTTTACAGAAATAATTTATCCCGCGCTCCACATGGCGATATCTCGAATGGACACGTCTCTTAGTTTTTATGCCAATAGAAGGAATCGATGTCCCATAAACGGGTTCAATAAAGACAAAGTTAGGATCTGAGCTTTAATTTCTTTTTCCCGGCCTTTTATATGCAAATCGGGAGCAATTTATCAGTGCCCGACATTTGAATAGGCGAGTCTCCATACCACTTGGTAAATAATGGTAGCCGTCGGAGCAGCGTCGTCGATGCGCGTGCGCGGCGATCACTCCGATTGATGCGCGCTGATGCATGTGATTGTAAACTGACAAGATACACTAAAGATTTCCAGCGGATTCCGATACGAATTGTCCTTATTATCATTCCCGTATAACCTTTTAAAGGTTGTCGCTGTTACCCCGCGGCCCACTCTCATAACTTTCAATGAAAAACAAACAAATCCGTAAGCCATGTGAGTCGGGGAGATAAGTTTAAAAAAAGACTGTTCGGCACGTGCCGGTGGGCGACTCCCAACTTTCTATGCGAGACCAGTTCCAATCCCTAATGAGTTCTGACTTTTATATTGAACCGCTCTGAATTCTACACACGAAAAAGTCTGCGGGAGCTGAAAGTTATCCGCCGTAATTAAACCATTTATTTAAAAAACAAATCGGTATTCAGACCAAATGAAGATTTATAAGGCAGCTTTTACACCCACGGCTTCTTATCTTTTATCTCTTGTTAATTGCTCGAATATTTCGCATATCAAAGTAGCGCTCCGAATCAAAACTTTATGATCCACAAACGCAATTTACAATTTAAAAAACAATGCATTTCATTAAACGTTGCTTTTATGGGCGCCGCAAAAATATGAGCGTTGGAAACAATTAAGATTTTAATATAACAGCCGGAGCCGAGCCGACGTTATGAATAGAATAAGTTGAATAAGTAATTTCCATGTCAACTAAATCATGTATGGACGGTGGGTGCTCTCGAGTTTCTTAATTTATTGTATAGCAGGGTTTGTGTGGCGATGGCGGTAGGTGCGATAGGTCGCAAGACCGCAAGCTCCGGCGACACCACCCGCGGACAATCACGACTCTTTCAATTTGCAATGTGATTCCACATCGAGAAATACAGTCTAAACCGTATGAATGAACGACCGATGGCAGTGAGCACTATTATTTTACAATATTATTGCTTCTTCACGACATAAACACTATAAAGAATACTTATGGCGTCCATTCAGTGTATTTGTGACTGGATATTTTATTATTTTTGTTACGTAAAATTTTATCTTGCTACTTTCAGCGTGGGTGTTATTTAGAAGCTGAATTTGCAGATTATTTTTAAGGTAGATCCGTTGAACAGAATTGTTAAACAAATACGTATATATTTGTAAGCCTTTCCTATTCAACTTTCAATTCATTCATGTGTTATAAACGTTAGTATCTATACCTACTTAATCATAATCATTTCAGCCGTAAGACGTCCATTGCTCTGCCAGGGTCGCGAGATTTGTTCGAAAGAGATACCGTGACCCTGGCACATGGGCAACTGAAGGAACACGGGTGGGTTTTAGTCAGTAAAAGTCTGACACGCCCTTCCGCTTCACCCGGAGCGGGAGGCGTCATTTGATGAATTCCCACACACAAAAAAAAAAAACCACTGCTGAACACAGGCCTCCCCCAACTTGGAGGGGTTTGCCATAATCGCCAGGCTTGGGTTGCAGGTTGGCGATTGCAGTTTGGTAGTAAAATGCACAGAGAACGCTGCTGCCCATTCTCTAGTATGTCCCTTAGTCGCCTTCTAAGACACCCACGGGAAGAAATATAATGGTGCAATCATTTACGTCCAGCACCACGCGGAACCTACACACCTACACCTACTTAACACAAAATAAGCAATTCATTATTTACTTAATTCATCATAATCTCCTAGCCTCTTCCGAACTATGTTGGGGTCGGCTTCCAGTCCAACTTGATGCAGCTGAAAAGCGGTATTTTAGATAGAGCGACTGCCTATCTAACCTCCACAACCCAGTTATTGGGTAATACGATACTCTTTGGTAAGACTGATTGTTAGAATAATTATTTACCTACTTTCTTATCCTATTTTAATTAGCGCCAATTGGCAATGAAATGGAAAAAATCAGTGTCTAACATAAATGTTAGGATAATAGACGATAAACTGGGGACTTGATAGACCCTGTAACTGTCCCCGGCAGGTTATTACTGACCGTCCAGTAGCGACTAACAAGGATACTCATTTCACGATAATTTTACGACCGTACTCTAGCTTCAGTTGTGGTTTTTAGTATAGTAAGTAATACCAATCGTAGACGCACCTACATTTTCTTACATTTTTCATTAAAAAAAATTGAGATAAAGTCTATTTATGTTCAACTAGCTTCTGCCCGCGACTTCGTCTGCGTAAATGTCGGTTATCGCGGACGCAGACAAAGTCACGGAATAAAAAGTAGCTTTTCCGTCCCGTTCGAATTGGTTACTCTGTGAACGCACCATGACGTGAAACGGAGTGACATCTGTCAGTTTGACACTTGCGCTTGGGTTTTGATCTAAGGATCGGTCCAATTTGCGTGTGCGACCCTGTTGTAAATTAATCCCTTAGAACCGATCGTTTTGTTGGACAATTAGTCGTGATCCTATTGTTTGATTGTAAATAACCCCAATTTGACGAGATAATACGGGTTGAGTTTGGACATATTTGTTTGTTTGAATTGATTTTGAGGTTAAGTGACGCTATTGGAAAACGCGTGTTGGAGACCGCATGTCCTGGTAGCAGGCGTGTTGCAGCGGCTGATATCCTGGAGAATACTCATAGCGTCACTACACAATACAATATACAATATACATACATAAATCCAGGTAGGCCCCAGAAGCAGTTTCCTTCAACCATGAGGTGAGTCTTTTGTTTGATTACGCTCGCCACTTCTTGTCCCAAGGCCCACGATTATCACGCTTCCACATAATAATTCAAATCCTATGGTGAGCCCTTGGCTTGGCGTCGAACATTTTTGGTAGCAGAGCGTGGTTTGTAAGATGTACAACCAACATAAATTGGTAATTTACAGTAGGCTAATTGCTTGGCAGTCTCTAAAGGGAAGTAGTAATTCGCTGTAAATGTTTGTTAGCAGTAATTGATTGTATAATTGTATTAATTTGTTTGAATTTGTTGACACGAGTAACTGATGTTGCCGGGGTCAATCGGATTGCATATGCTGATAGAGTTGAGTAGATTGGGCTATGTTACAACCCCTTGTTTGTATTTGACCTCTGTTGTGTTGAATGTCTGGAAGACATTAAAATATTGAGTTTTTGTTTAAAAAAAATAATATTTGAAATTGGCATTTTTGAACATTAACATTGTTTTAAATTGGAATAAAGGTTTATTATTGTTGTACCATTCACATAGTGGTTTGTGAAATTAACATTTAAATATTTGAATTGAATTTGAAGTTGAATTTTTGAACGTTGACATTGGTTTTGAATTAAAATAAAAGTTTATTGTTGTTCATTAAATTGGAACCAGTATTTTGTTATTTCTTGAGTTGGCAGTTTGATTGTTTGCTTTGGTTTTCCTGGTTATATTGTTTGAACTTTGTTATTTGATTATTTAATTATTTGGTTTATTTGACTTGTTTTGTTTGTGCAATGGCATACAAATGGAAATATTGCAGAGCCGGACACCTGTCCAGGTCAAGCCGGAGACCTCGGTTGTTTCAGGTCCCGGACTATTGAGTAGACTGCCTACTTTGGAACTGCCACACTTTGA
The DNA here is from genome assembly GCA_932294355.1 of Aporophyla lueneburgensis. Lineage (NCBI taxonomy): Eukaryota > Metazoa > Arthropoda > Insecta > Lepidoptera > Noctuidae > Aporophyla > Aporophyla lueneburgensis. Next base: position 12,955,992 of record OW028744.1, read on the forward strand.
CGGTCACTTGGACCATTGGTTAGGTTTCCAAAACCTTTTTGAAAGTTTGGTTGATGCACGCTCGGACCTCAGACCCGCTCAAAGGTTGGCCTATTTGTTGTCTGTCCTAGAAGGTGAGGCCTGAGCCTTGGTACAGCATCTGTCGTTGACTGACTCAGCCTACCCTACCGCTTTGGAACTACTCACCCGGCGGAACCAATAAACGTTGTGTGGCTGACGTTAATATTGAATTGATTTTGGGGTTATCGGTCATTACTGGATTGTCAGCATTGCGTACTGACCTGTTGAATCCGTTGGTGGCAGCGACCAACGCTTTAAAGCAATTGGAGTTGCCGGTGGACCATTGGTCTTACCTTTTGGTACATGTTGTGCTGCAACGGCTTCCTGCCGATTTGAGGGCTCGTTTCGAGCAAAAGTATGGTGGGGATAGTGTCACACATCTCCCCCCATTTGATGACCTCGTCCAATTTTTGGAGGATGAGTGTCGGTTTGTGGACAACTCTGGCGTTGCCACTGAGTCACGCCAGCCGTCTTCCCGGCCACGAGACCAGAGACGGACTAGGGCTCGCGGGCCTGTTGATAGTCGCTCCGCCAATCGTTTTGCTGGCACCCAGAGTCGTCCTGGTTGTGGGTTTTGTAGGGACACGGGGCATGGCATGGCAACTTGCGCGGCCTTTTTGAAATTGCACGTGAGTGCCCGCCGCCGAATTGCCAATGCACGCCGCCTGTGCTTCTCTTGTTTGGGGGCTCACTTCCATTGGGACTGCCCCAACCCCCGCCCTTGTAGATTTTGTAGGGGGTCCCATTTGGACATTTTGTACGCTAACGCGAACCACGCTGGCAGACCAGCCTCTGATGAAGGTTCGCGCACAGGGGGGTACCATGAAGTTGGTCACCGGGCTTCGGGCTAGCCGGTTCAGAACCGGGGAGAGGCCCGCAATTTTGAGCGCCGCACTCCACCCCCCGCGCAAGTTGATCGGGAGCCGCGCGACCGCTATTTGGTCTCCCCGCGTAAAGGCGATTACGCAGTTGTTGCTAGGCAGCGCTGGCAAGACAAGCACCGCCTTCTCGGAGTCACGCCCCCCGCCATTCAGGCATCCGGTGGGATATGCCCTTCCAGCGATGGCGCGTGGCTCGGGACACCGCGCGTACGAGGAAGTTGACCTCCATCCTCGTCGGGAAAGACTTGAGCCTGGGTGCGGCGATCGGTCGCCGCCCAGGCATTGTTAGGAACTTGGCGCCTGCCCCGTTAAGGTACCCCCTCAGATCGACACGGTTTTGTTGCCAACGGCATCGGTCAGGGTCTGGGGGCCCACGGGGGACTCTGTTGTGGTCCGTGCCATTATGGACACGGGAGCCCAGGGTTATCTTTTGTCTTTGTTTTGTTGTTTTGTTTGTGTATTGTTTTGGGCGAAATGTTTTCTTCAGCGCCTTTGGACTGCGGGACCTGGCTGGGACGAGACAATTCGGGAAACCCTGTTGGAAGATTGGCTCCAATTTGTATCCGCACTCCCTGCAGTCAACGAGGTCGTGTTACCCCGCGCTATCCTCCCCCCTGGGAGCTACACTGCTACCCTTGTTTGTGATGCGTCTTCGCACGGTTATGCAGCTGTTGTTTTTCTGCGCACCGTCTGCGCAACAGGCCAAGTGAATTTGTCACTGCTCTTGGCCAAGAGCAAGGTGGCCCCCCTCCGGACGGCACTGACCATCCCTAAGTTAGAATTGTCAGGGGCGGCGCTTCTTGTGCGTCTATTGAACCACGTTGCTCACACTTTGGGTGGAACTGTGGACATTCGGGCTTCTTACGCCTGGACGGACAGTCAAATTGTTTTGTGTTGGTTGAAGACCGACCCGCCAGCCTGCCCCCATTGGGGGGGTATTTTTGAGGCCGCGGTGAAACCGGCAAAGGGACTTTGGCGCAAATTGTTGGGAGACACCGTTCTCACCTTTGAGAAGTTAGCTACGGTATTTTGCCGCATTGAAGCTGTATTGAACTCGCGTCCATTGTGCCCACTGTCTTCGGACCCGTACGACTTGGAGGCCCTAACCCCGGGCCATTTTTTCATTTGACAGCCACTTGTCGCCCTGCCGGAGAACCCTTTTGTCGATGTGAGCCAAAATTGGCTATCGCGGTTTCAGTTGGTGCAGCAGCTCGCTCAGAGTTGGACTGATAAAACGCAACCTTGTCAAGATTGCCAAGTGATTAGCGGACGGGAAGGCCCGTCCAGGGGGGGGGGGGGGTAGATGTTCCGTCCCGTTCGAATTGGTTACTCTGTGAACGCACCATGACGTGAAACGGAGTGACATCTGTCAGTTTGACACTTGCGCTTGGGTTTTGATCTAAGGATCGGTCCAATTTGCGTGTGCGACCCTGTTGTAAATTAATCCCTTAGAACCGATCGTTTTGTTGGACAATTAGTCGTGATCCTATTGTTTGATTGTAAATAACCCCAATTTGACGAGATAATACGGGTTGAGTTTGGACATATTTGTTTGTTTGAATTGATTTTGAGGTTAAGTGTCGCTATTGGAAAACGCGTGTTCGAGACCGCATGTCCTGGTAGCAGGCGTGTTGCAGCGGCTGATATCCTGGAGAATACTCATAACGTCACTACACAATAATTTTGATAGAAAAATGCTATTACTCACTTGATGAGTTTCTCGGTGATGCACATAACTAAACTTTTATAATTATTAACCTTTTATTTTTGACATAATTTATTTCTATTTTTGACACAATATAATTGATTTCTATTTTTGACATGATATAATTGATTTCTATTTTCGACATTATATAATTTATTTCTATTTTTGACAGTGTATAATTTATTTCTATTTTTGACATTATATTAATTAGTACTTTTGACATTTGTATCGGTGTAAATTTACCTAAATTGTATTGTTTTATTTTTTCTTTTATTCTTGATTTGACGACAGTGGGTCCCATTCATTATATAAATTCATTTGTTTAATTCTTTTTTTAATTTATGTATGCATGTTTTTAGTTTTTACTGTAATAATTTCGACACAATGTAAAAATTGTTCAAGAAAAAAATAAATAAAAATAAATACAATATACACTCGCTTACATACATAAATCCAGGTAGGCCCCAGAAGCAGTTTCCTTCAACCATGAGGTGAGTCTTTTGTTTGATTATATTGTTCTGCTCCGCGCACGGCGGACAGTTCGCTCGCCACTTCTTGTCCCAAGGCCCACGATTATCACGCTTCCACATAATAATTCAAATCCTATGGTGAGCCCTTGGCTTTGGGCACGCCACAATTGCGGCGGTAAGTTCCCTCTTTGAGGAGTGGATAGAGAGGCGCCACGGCGTCCTCACCTTCCGCCTGACGCAGGTTCTCACCGGGCATGGGTGCTTCGGTGGGTTCCTGTTCAGGATAAAGCGGGAGGATACGTCCGGGTGTTTCCATTGCGAGGATCGTCTGGAGGACACGGTGGAGCATACGGTGGAGGTGTGCCCTGCCTGGGCGGAGCACCGCCGTGTCCTCGTGGAGGCGATCGGCGGCGGTGACCTCTCGCGTCCGGCCCTGGTGCGAGCCATGGTACGGAGCGAGAGGGAATGGGAAGCCGTCACCTCCTTCTGCGAAGCAGTAATGCTCGCGAAGGAGGAGGTGGGGTGCGTGAGGGAGTGGCAGTCTCTGCGCCCTCACGTCCCTAGCCACCGCAGGAGGAGACGCCCCGGGCATCGGGAGTCGATTGCGGACTCCCGGCCACCGTAGGCGCGAGCTTGCGGGTGGCGAGCAATGGGTAGCTCGCCGCCCGGTAAGGACCAAGCTCAGGCCGACGGCGCGCAGTGTTCCACGCGCGCCTCAAAGAGATGTCAGCAGCAGTGTAGGGGTCTACTAGGACCGATGCCTGCCGGGGTCGCGTGATTGTGCGAAAGAGATACCGTGACCCTGGCACATGGGCAACTGATGGAACACGGGTGTGTTTTAGTCAGTAAAAGTCTGACACGCCCTCCCGCTCCGCCCAGAGCGGGAGAAGTCATATGATGATTTCCCATCCAGAAAAAAAAAAAAGCCCTTGGCTTGGCGTCGAACAGTAGCCTATGTCCTTTTTCAGGCTCTAAACTGGTTCTCTATTGTGTGACCTAGCTTTTTTATCCATAATCTAAAGAGCCATAATTTTTTTTGCCCTAATCATCATTTGTCCGAATGATAACTTGCCCGAACTAAATGTCTCATAATATCACATGCCATAAAATTGAAATCCCTAAATACAATATGCCCTAACTCCGTTTGTCATAAATATTACTATCAATAATATACAAAAGACTTAAAACTGTTTTCCATAAAAGTTATAAGTTCTAAATTCAAATGATTTTATGTTTATTTATCCTAATTATATTTTTAAAACAAATGTGTATTACGGAGTTCATTAAGAATTTCATTATTTTATCAAATCCAACTGATACAAAAGATGCAAAAGCATTATGGCATTTATCAAGGCCTGGCATGGCGCTGCATGTATTATCACTCAATAAATATATCACTCAATAAAACAGGTGATTGTGAACATGTGATTTTATTTCCCTCTAAGAAACATGCAAACAACCATACATCATGCATGCAGCATGTATGCAAGCAAGCAACATGCAATCGAGCATGCAAGCAACATGCAATCGAGCATGCAAGCAAGCATGCAGCATGCAAGCGAGCATGCATGCAAGCAGGCAAGCAGCATGCAATCGAGCATGCAAGCAAGCATGCAGTATGCAAGCGAGCATGCATCATGCAGCAGGCATGGTTTCTGTCACGGCTCCGGCACTGCTTAGGCGGTCCCACGCGAGCTTATCGTCGCAGACGGTTTAACGATCACCACCGCAGCTTCGTCTTGCTGGCCGGCTCCGCCGCAAGGGAAGGGAAAAACAAGAAATATTATAATAAGAAATATCTAAAATAGCCAAATAATGCAACACAAAAACCAAAACCAATGTAGCTCTACAAAATACTGTTTTCTATCGACAGTCACATTGTCAATGCATTTTCTATAATCATAAATGGTTCAAATAACTGCAGATTGCATGAGCGTAAGCAAAAGGGTATATTTAAATTACTTAAGTATCTACTGGGAATAGAAATAATCAATATAGAATTTATCTACAGGATGACAGGGATGATAATCAACATCGACGCGCAATCTGTAACCATAATTTCAGAACACGATTCTAGACCCCTAGCATGGAAATTTATCGACGGCTCTATAAAAAAAAACTTGTAATATAGAAAACTGCAATACCTACGCGGTCAAAATGTATGGAACAACGAATTAATTTTATAAAAATAACTGACGAAAAATCTCAAATAATTATTTTCCAATTTCACTGATTTATGTGATTTTACAGTCGTGAATGAACAGTTACAACTGTTTTTCTATACGTTTTAATACACAACATAAAATTTTTAATTGAAATGATCTTTGAGTATCTGCATTCAAACTTATTGAACTACATCCAGTTTAGTTGTAAAAGTACCTCTGTAGAAACAAGTAAATCAGCGAAATTGACAAAGTTACGTATACGGCCTTTTAACGCAGGAGGGTTCACAATCATCTACTGAAATCACGGTAAGAGGTTGCGCGTCAGACAGTTACAAGCCGACTGGCTTGGCTTAACCTAACCTAACCTAACCTAACATCCTGTATAGTTTAGGTAACACTAAATCTGTTTTAAAACCAAACAAAGGCACTTGAAAATCAAATCAATAAAAATAACGTAGTAGATTCTTCATATTTTGAGTAGATACCATCATCTGCCTGGCCTTTCCCAACTATGTTGGGGTCGGCTTCCAGTCTAACCGGATGCAGCTAAGTACCAGTATTTTACATGGAGCGACTGCCTATCTGACCTCCACAACCCAGTTACTGGGTTATACGATACCCCTTGGAAAAACTGTTGTGAGACTTTCGGGCTTCTGACGACACGTAACGACTGTCTAAGATCTACGAAAGACAGCCGAGACCAACGGCTTAACATGCTTTCCGAGGCACGGAAGGTTTTGGTATGTAAAGATGGTCACCTATCCACAGACCAACCGAAGCAAACGTAGCTTAACCTAAACGATCGACCCGTGCGGCTGTTATAACTTGGCCATAAGCCCCCCTTGTTGAGCTCCGATTTTAAGTAGATACCCTGGTATAAAATTTGAGGAAAAGCTTAATTTGATCATAACATCATACCTGTAATCGCTGTAGGATTCGCCAGAGGTTTACCTATAGGACACCCACGATTCGCCAGTTATGTTTGTGTCACATGAAATAGGGGGCGAGCATTGCCAAAGGCAAGTAAGTATTAACTGGGCACAAACCCGCAACAAAGCCAATATTCAAGACTCCGGGTTGCTACTGAAAAACTCCTGATGGAAAATCCAATAGCACTTTACCCGACCTGGGAACCGAACCCAGGACCCTGTGCTCTGCAGTAACGTCAAAGTCACAATACCAACGGTGCAGTTAATTTTCAATAAAAGTACAACTAATTTAAGACTTCGGTAAGACCAAGAGCTAACCTCAAAATAGCTGGGAAATTCTAAATAGATGATGAGATGATAAAAACACGCATGACTTGACATGTTGTCATGTTCTTCAGACACACTAAACTTAAACGCATTTACCGTCAGCAAAAAAGCCAAACCCTTCGCTCAAAATACCTATCCGTATCAAAAGTTCAACGCTCCAACATACATTTACTTTTGAACCAGCACGTGGGCGACACAATACCATTGCAAATGTCAGGAGATAAAGTTAAATTAAATCCGACAACAAAACTCGAAAATAAAATGTTAAGCTCCAAAATGAATGAAATATTACATACAAGTCCGTAAAGTGCCTCGATTGCGGCGTGGGCGTGGGAAGAGATTTTTATCTTGATAATGCGTGTACGCATAATTTACCCTTTTTAAGTAAGTGTATGCACGAAAATGCAGCTTTAAAATGCGTTACTTTTTAAACTCTGGTTTTATGATGATTTGCATGACACATCCATAACAACTTTCTACGCTTTATTACTGAATCCACAGCGTGAAATCAATGTCCGTACTAATTAGTTCTGGAAATACATCCACCCCTCCATATATCTGCCTAGCCTTTTCCCAACTATATTAGGGTCGCCTTGCAGGCAAACCGCATGCAGCTACATCATTATATATAAGGTGTATCTATTCATACACGAAATATTTTAAGAGGTACACCTGTAGGTGGTATAGAAGCTACAGCAACGAAAAAAAATTTTTTCTATATGTATTTTTTTTTTTTTTTTCAAAATATAATATTTATAAATTACTTGACGCATATAAGAAATACTGGCTCCTTCTTATTTTTTACGGCTCGAGACACCGCGGCCATGCTCGTGCCGTCAGGTCGCCGCCCTCGCAGCGTCAGGCGGGCCATTCATAGAATTTGGAGTAAAGGTTTCATGCAAAACGTCTCAAGCAGTTTTAAAATTATAATAATTACGAAAATTCAAAAACGCTTAGATAAAAATTTTCTTTTTGCTTCTATAGCTTCTTTACCACCTACAGGTGTACCTCTTAAAATATTTCGTGTATGAATAGATACACCTTATATAATAAAACTAAGTTGACAAAATGTGCGTGCCGATAAAACTTAAGAAGGAGTCCCGGCACGATAAAGGGACTTATATAGTGTGATAGCCCTTTATCCCCCCTCAAACAAGAAAGTTCCCGTTTTAACCTAAAGGGCGTGTTTTTAAAGATATAAGGGCTTTTCCAACCCTTCAACTTGGAAATTAAGTGTAGTGGCGCCATCTGCTGTCGAGTATTTGAACATCATTCAGAACAACGATTATTTGGGTTGGATCTCTTCTGAATTGCCATTTCAATTTAAAAGATTGCAGTTTCCATTTAAATTAGCCTTTAGTTTTACAATTAACAAAGCGCAAGGGCAATATTTAAAATATTGTGGCATCAACCTCAAACAATCCTGCTTCTCTCACGGTCAGCTATATGTAGCTTGCTCAAAAGTAGGAAATTCGAAAAATTTATATAAATATACCCCGGACAATAAAATGAAAAATGTTGTTTATAAACAAGTAGTGTTATTAATGAGAAAATATTTTCAATATTTTTTTATTTTTTACGTCATAGTTTATTTTTCTATTTCAACCGAAGAAGCCGGGTATCATAGCTAGTACTAGTATATAACATGGAGTTACTGCCTATCTGTCTTCCACAACCCAGTTTCTGAGTAATACGGTACCACTTCGTAAGACTGATTGTCAGACTTTGGGGCTTCTGACGACCTACGGGTCCTCAGAAGCCTAAGAAAGTCAGAAGACGATGAATGAAAGCCGGGAAAAACAGCTTAACGTGCTCTCCGCAGCATGGAGGGGTCTTGGTAAGAAGTAGCCGAGGCAAGGGTAGCTGAACCTGACCGATCGTCACGTACGGCTGTTATTACTTAGGCACAAGATCATCCCTCAATATGTGATCACTACTTATGTAGGTACCGTCCAACTTGAACTTGCCTAGCGTAGTACAAAGTTTTAATACTTTAAACGGGCTTATATTGGTTTAGTAAACTCTGACATACGCACTACCGTACTACTGAAAACCAGCGCTGCTATCTCGTATAGTCGAAGCATTTTGCATAGCGATGGCCATATTACGTGGATGTAACGCACATTTTCCCCAACTTATTAACTCTTTTTGTGTTCTTTTTTTGCGTCATGTTTACCGCAAATTAACAGATTTTTCTTTCTTTTGCTTTTATGGTATTTATTCTGAACGCTTTCAACAGTTGTCATTAAACAGGGAATGTCCGAAAGACTTTTCATTTCAAATCACAACAATCTTCAGAACTTAACAGAAGACATATTTTCCAACTAACCATAGACAAAGTCCGACGTTTACAAGTAGTAACAGTTAAGTCATCTTTTAATAAATACTTTTATAACTTTTGTTAAAGCATCTAAAAAAGTGAGTAAAAGCTATCAGAATAAGAAGAGGAAGAAATATCAGTAATTATCGGTTTCACAACCATTTCCGCGACAGTAACCAAACCGTTCAGTTTCCACAGATGAACATAAAATCCGCTTTAAAATGAAATAAAACTTTAATAGACATAATTTCCTCAAAAGTTATTTAAAATAATCTTGAAGCATATCTATAGATAAAATCATTTTGATTAGAATCTGTACATCATATCAGCCGAAAGACGTCCACTACTGGACATTGACTTCCCCCAAGCTCCGCCACTTCGACCGGTTTTGTGCTTCCCGCATCCAGCGGATACCTGCAGCCTTCACAAGGTCATCGGTCCACATTGTGGGAAGCCCTCCAACTCTACGTCTTCCGGAACGTGGTCGCCACTCCAAAACCTTTCGACCCCATCGGCCATCTGTTCTGCGAGCAATGTGCCCTGCCCACTGCCACTTCAGTTTAGCAATTCTTCGAGCTATGTCAGTTACCTTGGTTCTCCTATGGACCTCTTCATTTCTGATTCAATCACGTAGGGAAACTCGTATAATCTGTACACAAAAATAAAAGTCATGGTACTTGAAAAAAATATAAAATAATGTGAAAGTTTGGATGTATGTTAATCAAACACGCAAATCCGTGATCGAAATCTAAGGCCATGGTCTGCACCCTCATTGCGTAACATACATATACGTACATACTATCAATCATCACCTGAATCATTTTGAAGAATATTAGGTACTAAACCACTGCTTCATATATTCGAAAAACATGTCTGCTCACCAACGTAAATAACGCAATGAATATTATTGAACTGTGAAAATGAAAATCATTCTTCTGTTGGTATGTTTTGCAATTAAACCGATACAGTTAGAACAAAGGATACTTTGGTTCCAGTAGTACGTTCCCGTGGGTTAATTACGCGAGCGAAGCCGCTGGCAACAGATAGTAGTAGATATAAAATGGTGTCTAAAAAACCACTTGAAATAAAAAATTATAATATCCTTAATCTAAAACCACTCAAGTTATTACAAGGCAACGCAAATTGCGATCGTAGTCTCTGATTAGACTCGGCAATTTGTTTTGACATGTACTTAACAGTTGTAAGTACCCGCGTATGAGTTATTAATAGAAGTGTGAATGAGATATTGATTTAATATGTACAACGATTGATTGCTACTACTTTATCGGTGTAACGAGCTCACATTTTCACATTGGCTTTGTAATAAGTCCACGTCTTTTGGATGTTAATTAAAAATAATATTAGCATTATAAAATTAATGATATTTGTCGTTTTTGAAATGCGTTTTATATTTTTTAAACATTGCAGTAATGCGAGTGCTTCGCATTCGAGTGCGTCGGAAATTATCCAACGGTAACATGCTACCGGGACAAAAATGTTACACCTTATAACATCAGGAAGAAGGAAAGAAAGTGGGAAGGGAAGGAAGTGGAGGGGAGGGGGGTGGAGTGGGGTGGTCGTGGGGGTGGGTGGGAAGTGAAAGTTCCGTCCCAATCGGTCCTGCCGTTTCAAAAATTAACTGGAACAAACAGCAAGACAAAATAAAAGTTTTTTTCTTTGTTATGAATTTATATCGCATATATTTTCATATGCATTTGGTAAAAAGCTGTTATTTTGACATTACAAACAGACAATTCAACTATATTTATTAGAATATTTAAATATACATAAATAAAATAAAATAAAAAAGCCTTTTATTTCCAGTAACAACATTAACATGCAAATATTGTCTCCTACCTATAGTACTTAATTAACAAAAGGATAAAAAAAATTGAGAAACTAGTATCTATACACTTAAATACAATTATCTTAATAACTATTTAAATTTTACTAATATTATAATAATAGGCAGTACCAGTTTTTGTTTTACTGTACTGGAACCCCTCTCAGGTAAAGGCCTCCTCCAAAGCTTTCCATTTCTCCCGGTCTTGGGCTATTCGTTGCCACTCTGGACCAGCAATTTTTTTAATATCGTCGTCCCATCTAGTGAACGGTCTTCCTCTATGCCGTTTGCCCGGTGGGCCTTTCCATGACGTAACCGTTTTGGTCCATCTACGATCTTGAAGACGTGCTATGTGACCGGCCCATTTCCACTTTAGCTTTTGGCTGTATTTGAGAGCATCTATTGCTTTTGATTTTGACCGTATTTTGTTGTGGTTTATTTTTTGTATTTTCTTGATATTTAACATGCTGCGTTCCATTCCTCGCTGACATGTAATTATTTTGTTCTTCACTTTGTTGGTATATTTCCATGTTTGGCATGCATACGTAAGACAAGGAATGAGACACGAGTCCATGACTTTTTTCTTCAGTTTGATAGGCATTTCGCTTTTAAATATTTCCTTACAACTCCAAAACTTTTCCAAGTCTGTTTTACCCTTCTCTCTACTTCCAGTTCATTGCTATCTCTGCAGAATCCAATTTGTTTTCCTAAATATATATACTGATCCACATAGTCTAATGGTTCATTTTCAATTGTTATTTTTGATTTTTTGAAGTTGGTCATTAATTTGGTCTTTGTTATATTCATTTCTAATCCCACTTGTCTGCTTGCTGCATGTAGAGTGTCTATCATACATAAAATAATATATATTATATATTTGAATATTTGATAATGATTATTTACTTAAATATCATTATAAACTACTTAATCGGTCCGGTAAATAAGCATAGGTATCCCTATCGATAAGTTGCTTTTCAATTTCAGCCTCGCAGAAACCCTGTAACGCTACAGTTTCCTTAAAGACGGCCATCATGAAAATGATGAGACCGTGGTTTGACTTGACGGTCTCAAAAAAACGCTCTATAAGGACACCCACCAACTTCCTTCATAAATTAATTTTAAATAAAAAATTCGTGACGTAATTCGACGGCAAATTGCGGACGCTATGTGGCGGCCACAGCAGTCTTAGAAAACTTTACTTCACCAAAATTATTTAGATCACCGAAGCCAATAGTCAATTACAAACCGACAAAACCAATTTGGTGTTGGATCAATAACCTCAAAATTATTTACCAATGCGAACCTTTTTGTGTGGTCTGTAATACGTTATGTTCTCACAGCATCCATCAAGATCATATCTAATTACGTTAACGTATTCCAAAGTACAGACGCCAGCACATAAACCTACAACAATCTGTCAAATTTCTTTAATAGGTTTTCAACTTTATTGCTAAAGGATAAGGTTCAAGATTGTTTGGGAAAATTTGACAGTTTCGGGTAGCTTGGTGTGCTGCCGTCTGTACCTTTTGTTTTTGCACGGTGTATTAAAATGTCGTAAAACTTTGTAATGGTAATGTGAGCATGTGAAAATTTTAAATTACCGAAGTAATTATTAATTTATATAGTGTAGGCTTTTGGCCAAAGTAACAACAGTCGCATGGTTGGATCGATCAAGTTAAGCTACACTTGCCGCGATTAGTCCATGGATGGGTGACTATATACCAAGACTGCTCCGCGTCTGGAACAGCACGCTAAGCCGTTAATCTCAGTTCAGTCATTCGTGAATTTTTGACAGTTGTTACTGGTTGACAGAAGCTCGAAAGTCTGACAACCAGACTTACCAGGGGTTATGTAATGTAGGTAACGTAAGACGACCATCGTTTTACCCAATAACTGGGTTGTGTTGTGTGGGTTAGATAGGCAGTCGCTTCATGTAAAATACTGGTATTTAGCTGGATCCGGTTAGACCGACCCCGTCTTAGTTGAAAAAACCGGCCAAGTGCGAGTCGGACTCGCGCACCGAGGGTTCCGTACAAACCTGTAGGTATTTTCGGTTTAAAAATAATTTTTATATTTCAGTTGATTGAATGTAAGGTAAATTGCGGTTTACGATTTATGACGTTTTAAAAAAAAACTACTCACTCGATCTCGTTCAAACCAATTTTCGGTGGTAGTTTACATGGTAATGTACATCATATATTTTTTTTAGTTTTGTCATTCTCTTATTTTAGAAGTTACGGGGGGGGGACACACATTTTACCACTTTGGAAGTGTCTCTCGCGCAAACTATTCAGTTTAGAAAAAAATGATATTAGAAACCTCATTACCATTTTTGAAGACCTATTCATAGATACCCCACACGTATGGGTTTGATGAAAAAAAACATTTTTGAGTTTCAGTTCTATGTATGGGGAACCCCAAAATTTATTGTTTTTCTTTTCTATTTTAGTGTGAAAATCTTAATGCGGTTCACAGAATACATCTACTTACCAAGTTTCAACAGCATAGCTCTTATAGTTTCGGAATAAAATGGCTGTGACATACGGACGGACAGACAGACAGACAGACAGACAGACAGACATGACGAATCTATAAGGGTTCCGTTTTTTGCCATTTGGCAACGGAACCCTAAAAAGGCTAGACTGATGTAGTGTGTGTAGGCAAATGCTCAAATTTACATGCGTACCCAAATTAAAAATGTGATTTATTGTAAGCCTGCACCTAAATAAGTAGGTATGTACATATATTTGAGTTCACAATGTGTATGCAAAAATAGTTATCAAATAATGTACGCCCAGTTTCACCCTTTCACAAACAATTCAAATTTTTTAAATAGGAATAAGCTATAAATGAAAAGGAATGCTATAAATGAGAATGAAAAATCCATTCACAAAGAGCCTACCGGTAGAACAGAGTTAAAGCCTCACTCACTATATTAACTGTTAAAGCTCGATCAAGATAATTAGTGATTAATCAGTGTTAGTTAAAGTGTGCCCAATAACGGCCACTGAATTTTAATAGCTTGTTTATCTTATAAACCTGGTGAAAACCACGTATAAAATACCCTGATGTTTGCTGATAAAAGCTCGCTGCAAGATTAGGACAAAAGAAGCTTCCCAAGTATTTACCTGAGGTCACCACCAGCGATTTTGCGGTATTGGCTATGGCTATGGGTTTTCGACCTACAATATTACACACCCAACTGACAAGCTTTGTCCTGTCCAAATTGTTATTATTCATACGGAAAATGAAGTTCACTTTTCCTGAGTTTGAAGATATTCCGTTCCAAAATTTAAAAAAAAATAGTCAGAATGGTTCAGCGGGTCTCAAATGATGCGCTTAGCAACGGGCAGCATTTCACTATTATTATTTTATTATACAGATTATGTCTATTGTGGATACGGTACGTATTGACCATAGTCATATACTACCTTTTAAATAAAAGAAAGATTGTAAAAAGCCAATCATTACCGTTACAAAACATCATAGAAGTGATAAATAGAGCCATCCAATCTCACCTGCTCTAACAAAACACCATAAAATTTGTACCTCACACATGTAGCACAATTGCTTCTCTTCAAACAGTTAAATGTTCACACATAGTTTAGTAAAATGGCGTACAGCGTGAAGCACTAACTGTGCGAGTAACCCACAATGTAACAATGGCGACAGTTATAATCCCACGCGTCTGTCCACACGCTCCTAATATTTACTTAAACCACATTCTTCCTTCATACCATGATACACGAAGAAAATTACTTCCTCGCTTTACCAAACCATTCATTAAACCTCATTTCCCATTGCATTTAATTGAAAACGTACTATTATTTCTCTTTGAAACGTTTACCACATTTTGATGTCCGTACAATCGTATCCTCATAAGTGATACACTCAGATATTTATTTTTTTAGAGTAAAAAGTCATGTATGATCATTTAGAGACACCGTAACGTATAAAGTTGTATCTTTGTGGATATCGTCACGAGCACACGAAGCGTAATAACCGTTTAGTACGCAATATATTTTTACTATTGTACTTAAATTCAATGGTAGATAACATAAAGAAATCTGGGACGTGGTCGTATGTTTGAGATTTGAGCACTCGCTTTCAAGGAATAAAATGAAATAAATATACTTATTTTAAACAATCGGAAAACATATAAACAGAATAGGTACTCTAGATATAGATATACCCTGGAAGTCTCCAAAAGGAAAAGCGGGACAGCTCTCAAATGAAGTAAATAACAAGTTAAGTCCTTAGATGGTTGGAGCATGGTCCTGCAGACCTGTAGCAACTCGGGGACAGCCGAAACAAAAGCCTATAAGTAACGTCACAGTGCTGGGCCTCGTCGCAAATTGGTTTATTGAGATTGCAACTACGATGCGCGCAAAAAGCTACGCCCCGCTTTGAACCTCACCTTGCATCCTTTTTTCTACTCCGAATTATATGTCCTGTAATCAAGTCGTAATCGTTAAATAGAAAAACGCTTCAGTAACATTCGTTCCATGGGCATTTTTATGGGTAGCAACATAGTTCGCTTGTTTCTACGACCAATGTAAGCCAATCACCGTGATGAGCAAAAAGTTCCCTTTGATGTTGATGTACACCTAACAACTTAATAACAGAACAGATTTCTGATTCTTGTTCAATATTTTTGCAGTTTTTTGTTAAAACTTCGCACTCCGGAATGTGGTGCAACATTGTACAGGTAATAAAATATTGTAATGAAAACTGTAACGTTGGAATTTAATAATATTTTATCTAGATCGTACAGGCACTAAAAGTGGAATAAATTCCGGAAAATCGGGTGAATTTTCTTTTAATTTCAGGTTGTAATTTGTGAGTACCGTGCGGAGTATTGTTAAAAACGTTTCCAAGTGAATGTGCCCCTACATATCACCATAACGACCACTCAATACCGCATTGTAGATTCAATTTATATTGACCACAGGGCATTTTCTCTCTTAACGCCGGTAACTCCGACATAATGTTGCCCTGCACACTATTTACGAAGCTATTTATTTCTGAATTGCGTGCAAATAACTATGCTGTGTTTTGGTGCCCTGTGTTTTAACGCACCTTTTATTTTTGTTCAGTAAATTGAAAGTCGACACTCTTACTAATGATTATGTTGGTAACAAATAGAAAAAGACGTTTATGTTTGTGTCTGTGCAAATTGCAATGATAATTAAAAAAGGAGAAAGAAGCTCTTGTTGATTGTCTCGTTCTGTATATGAATGTTATCTGTAATACGCGGGTGTGCAATAATACACTTTGCCTTGTTCCTCCGGTGTTACAGCTGTAAGACCTTTATTTAAATGAAAAAATATACATATTCGAGAATGAATCATTAAGTTATTATTCTACGAAATCAATTCTTACAGCACAGCGTAGCAAATCCAGCATAAACAAATAGGTGTTAACTCATTTTCGATTTTCTACGAAACGGAAACTTTTCCGTGAAATACCAAATAAGTTATCAAAAAAAAGAAAAAAGATTTTAAAAATTCTTTGTAAGTAGGTTTTCCCTAGAAAGTTTTCAGATACTTAGTTGTCATTGAAAGAATCATAAGTCAAACATTAAGCCCGCCTCAGTACATTAGTGACCTTAACCAGTCAATTACCGTAATTACAGACACAATTAAAAACGATTGTGTCTATACCAAATGTGGTATCTCAGGGACTTAGAGATTAAAGTTTTGTTTTTGTGTTTTGCCTAATTAATTAAATATCGCATGACCGGTTGCTTCCCTTTCCCAATAAATCATCACACTGTATTTTTTCGAATAAAACAATAGCACACACATAGTGTATTGCACAAATGCACAGCAGCAACGAATTTGAATAAACAAGACAATTAAACGTGCACAATCCTAGGTTTTTTTTTCTACAGAAGCCATGTTAGGCAAATGTCATTCTCATTAGTTATGCATGCACTATTGTAATCTAAAACCGTATGTAATGAGTTTAGCAATTGTATAATTAAGTAAGCACTTCTTAACCATGCGCTTTCTAGTATTAAAGTGCCAAGATTTTAGAAGATTGTGCATGAAGTTTAAGATGCATAAACTTCATGCACGATCTTCTAAAATCTTGAAATAAATGGCGCATCGCATTTCGGAACTCGCCAAATAGTATTAAAATTTTGAAGTAAAACAAAAATAACGAATACATTTTTTTTGCGTCATCTCCCTGGTCACGCAATAAAAATATATTCATTATTACTTATAATAAGTTGCGATATTCGCTATATTAATATTCGTTATTAAACCCAAAATCAGAACATCAAATAGATTATTTACAACTAAGTTAACACAACTACCAAATTAATGCAAATGTACATACATACGTTTAGGATTAATTAATTAATTAATTACTCACTCTTGTGTGTATCATCGAAAACAAACAAACATCAATATAGAGACATTCATACTCATTCAATACCTGACAATAAACATTGAAGCTCTAACTGACCGGACTGACCCGCAAAATTATGTGTTGCCAATTAAACACAACTCTCCACACATCGTGGGAACCTAAACAAAAACTTAGCAAAATAACGTTTTCAAATATTTTCCCTGATCCTAAAGCTTCCAATTAACGCGTCAGAATGATACCTGTATGGTGTCGGGGTGTCGGCCTGTCGGGCCCAGTGTTAGAACGTGAGTATGGCAACATTCCCACCACGCGCGCACAATTTGCAACACACGACGCCAATTAAATACATTTTTAACAATGAAACGAAGAGCCACGACTCTGACCTCCGCCTCTAAGGCTGGGTCCAGACTTCGTCAAGATTATCTGAATACTGACTAAGCCAGGTAAATAATACTGTTGCGCATATTGCAACAAAACTATCTCTGCAACGAATAACTATTTGCTTAACTATCAAAAAACTGGTTTAAAACTCATAAATGTTTTAAAGGATAATCTGGATTCGTTTCCCCAGTAGAATGATTTATATTATGATTTTTTTGAGCCCTGGGTGTAGATTTAAGTCAAATAATTTCAATAAACTCAATCATAACTTAAAAATGAAATCGGTAACATTTTGAGTTATATCAAATAAAATAGTAATTAAATTGACTACTAATTTAAATTGTCTGAATATTCAAATCACAACAGTCATTCTTTAACAGTTGTTTGAAATGCCCGACGAATAAAACGTAACATGCCAATTGTCTCAACAATTTATCTCCCTGGCTATACCTATACATCTCTCCTATCGGGGTATTTTTAAATACTATATGCTCGATGTGATTACGTTGACTAGGTCTGCGAACAGCCTTACACCACTAGTTCCTATTATAATACCTATCAGCATTAACTATAGTGTACTCCAGCCTTTAAATAAAGCCTGGATCTAAAAGGATCCACTCATAAAATCTGCAATAGACAGGTAATGCTTAGAGAAACTTTGTACAACGTTTTATTCACCTATTTATATTTTATGGACTAGTTAACATCTAATAGAGGAATACGCCTTAAGAAGGCTTTTAACTTTCTTTAGAATTATATTGAGAAAGGCTTGCCTTACATGTTTTGAATGTGATTTTTATTCCATGTTAGGTCAACTAACATTATGCTAGACAATTCGTAGTTGAATAAGCATGTAAATATGTACATACGGATCCTAAAAATCATGTAAAATTTTGAAATTTTGACACACCAACTTTAGGAGATAGTGAAACCATTATTTGACTTTTATATAAATTATCATTTCAAAATCACAAGTCATTTATTAAAATTATGCTGAGAATCAGCACTTTTCGAATGGCATACGTAAGCCAGTCCCCCACAAGGCTCCCCCTTCACCACTTCCTAGTGCTTTATACGGGAAGAAGTAGTGGCGCAACAAAATCCCCAGTAGCACAGATGCCTATTTATTTAATAGACTTGATTGTATACAATAACGGATTTAAAAAGTTAATTCCTTGTCACATAAGCCTTGTTAAGCTAGTCAGAAAATAAATGTAAAAAGACAAGTTTAATGCTTAGTACGAACACGTAAAATGTTTAGCATAGCAAACTCTCGGTATTTTCACACGTCGCGCTAAAGACTGGAACACTAATGAGAGACTTTCATTATAAGTCCCATGTTAAAGTTCGTCGAGCATTTGCAAGTGAAATAAAAGTGGGAACAGCCCAGCTCGGCTGGTTATTGCCTCTCTAACGCCGATAGTGGGTTCAATAGACGGCGTCCGCGCATGCGACTAACGAACGAGATGCGCGAGCGCCGATAAAGCCTGCATTTCAATAGTGCATGCGTTGTGCTGCGACACTCGCACTCAGCAGCGCAGGCTTCATATTTATTGCGATTGTGTAAGATATTGTGTTAGAAAATGAGATCGTTTTCTTCTTTTCGTATTGACGGTATACTTTTATTTTCCAGAATATAGTGATTGAGCTATCCACATTTACCTCTGTCTATTGTGAAGGAAGTTTTGAGTGTGAATGTGCATGAAGAGATATGAGAGTAGGGGCAGACCAAGGAATCAATGAAAGATGATATGGCGCGAAAGAGCGTAACTACCGAGATGACGACGAAGTAATAGGTGGAGAGGTATGGAAGAAGAATCCATGTTGCACCGACCCAAATGAATTTGAATAAGGATAAGAAAATTATGATTGCTTGCTTAAATTTGTATTATTTGCAATCACGTTCCAAAGAGTCAAAAGCTTATAAGTTCTTCTTATATTTTCATTACTAAAGTTCAATCGATGCCAAGATGCAGCATCAATCACTTTGCGTAGCTTGAGATATTACTTGTCTTTATAAAAATAACAAAATAAACGACCCAACGTTAAAAATATTGCCTTTATTTACCTCTATCGAACAGCCACTTACTAGTATCGAACAGGTACTTACTTTACTAAAACATTATTATTTCTTCGAAATTATATTGGTATATTTTACACCTGGATTGAAACCGCAAAATATTACATTAACCATTTTTTTGAGCACAACAGACCGATCGTTGTGGGAATATAAGTTGTTCTTAGCCATTGCACAGGAAATCGTTTTATGCCCCGCTTGATTACGCACAAAGAGGAACAGCAGAAGTACCCTCCAATCGCACTTACAGACATAAAATAAACATTACATAAGAGCAATAAAAGCAGCCAGAGATAGCGTGTTGTTACGCAGTCATCTAAATGCAAAATAAAACATTAATATGTATTAGAATAATAGTAATAATAAGTGAAGTTGAACTCCTTGTTAGACGACTATTTCCATGATTATACGCAAGGCTTCTTTCAAGCATGTTATTAAATAAAACAACGGACGGCATCTCTATTTGTTCAAGTTGACGACATAATAGTTTTCTTTAATGTCAAACAGAACATCGGATGACAATAAATGATTTCATAATACTAGTTAATTGCAGGCTTAGCGATGGATCGGGGTATAAATACGAACAGAAATTACAACGAGCAACAGAAGCTGTGCCCCTTGTCAAATTAATACTACAGATGTAATCAGAAGCTATTGAAAAAGCGTTTAAAACTTGATGTGTTTATTAAATTGTCGTAAGTTATTTACGACTTTTACGAGCGAGCAAGTATTCGCGTCGCGTATAATTATTGAGAACACGCTTAGTTTTACTGTAACTTAAGTTTACTTTTGTTCGAGACTACCAATGAGAGACATCTACCAATGAGAAAAAAGGTAAGTTACAAATATGTCATTTGTTTTATTTTATGTTTAACAAGCAAACTAATGTTGTCTAATGATGTCTCCGCTGTTGTCTGTGTACGTAATTAACTTCAGGTAAGAGCAATAAAAGATTACACGAGTTTTTACGACTTCGTGATATTACAGGTTATTCTTATACTGCGTATAAATAGAATAATACTCTAATATTTATTCAAGCTTTAGTTTCTATCAGTGTTATTATTCAAATGATGCCGAGGAATAAAGTTGAGTGAACTTGGACGAGCCCCGCGATGCGACATCAATGTAAACTGAACACCACGAACACATAAGTCAATCCTCAATTACAGTGTCTGCCGTGTTTAATCGATCTAAGGTAATTAAACATATGGCTAGATGGAACGAGTCTTGTCCCTTGAGTTGCCATAAAATTTCTTGTTCCGCGTGAGATTGCCACAATCTCATCTTTTTATAGCGAAACTAGTCGCGTTTAGAAGTGCGTTCACGTTGCGTAGTCGCAAAAGAAAAATCGCAAGTAAAAACTAGTATAGAAAACTAGATTTCCACGTCTTGGCGTTTAGAACGATTAGCCGGCAGGGACGCATTGTTGATACGCTATCAGCTGATTGCGCGCAGTCCGCCATGGTAGCGCGGCCAGAGCGCATGCGCGCGCGCGACCCCGCCACCACGCGACCACGCACGCGCACCTCGTAAAGCTTCCGACACTTCATGAATGCGACTCTTTTATTAATTATCGTAATGGCATAATTAGTACGATGCCGGTGAACGGGCGGAAGTTCGTGCGTGTAGTGAAGTACCTGCTGGCGGGTGTGACGGTGTCCTGCGTGAGCTGGCTGGCGTGTGTGAACGAGTGGCCCAGCGGCCGCAGGGAGCTGGGCCGCGCCATGTCCACCATGAGGACCATCGTGGCCTACTCGGAGGGCAAGCAGGCGGAGATGGACCGTCCCACGCCACTCACCTGTGACAGCTTACCAGTTTTCCCGAAGCTATCTCATATTGTTAGTCCCCATTCAGTACTTTTCCATGCATTAATTTTTTACGATCTTAACGCTAGTGCACACTTAATTTTTATTAATGCCAATATTACTGAATCAAGACATTAAGAATAATTAGACATTAAGACGACTACTCGTAAAATACCAGATTATTCATTTCGAGTGCAAAAAAATCCTTAAGTAGGTATAGTCCTTGCAAAAAAAACGTAGCAAAATATATAAATTAACAGATATTTTACACTTTATGAGCCAGAGCCGGATAAACCACATTTTAATGATAATTTTTATGATCATAATTTCGTGAAATAAGTATGTTGAGCAGTGAACATTATAAAAGTTTTGTGTTTTTTATCATTTTGTTTGATAAAATAAAGTAACTACAAATAAATTATAGCATCCGGTGCTAGACTATAATATGCAAATTAAGAAACTGCCAGAAAATAAATAAGATCATGAAAAATATCATAAGTCCGCAATAAACTCACAACTAAAGCGATAAATAATATTTTCATCCGCCCATCTCGGAAAGAGTATTTTTGCCCTTCGATATCTGAGTGCAAAAGCCGTTTTTATCCGCTAGGGGATAAAGTAAATTGAATTTAGAACATCGTGTGCACTAAGTTTGTAAATTCAAAACATCATTAAACCTATTTACTTCTACCTCCATGGTGCCGAATTTATCATACAACCTTTTTCTAATTTGTTAAAAACTCAAACTCGGAACCTTATTGGTGTACTTTTTTTAATTTACTTTGTGCGCCCCATTTTCTTTTCACGTCACTAACAAAAATATTACACTCTACTTAGGCAGCTGTAGCAACTTTACTTTAAATTTTTCTTAATTATACCTAAGTATTATTTGAAATAATTTAAAGATAATTCTGTAATACTTACCTATCATAATGTAGTACCTAATAAATATTAATACCTAAACTGAAATAAAAGTATCTTGTGATTGTAAATGCTTTTTTTGCATTTAGTCATTTCCTCGCTGAGAGGTGGGATGAAAAGTTACGTGTTGCACTCGAGTGCAAAGATTTTTCACCTCGTGCTCTTTTGATTCCCTCGCTAATGCTCAGGATTCTAATTTTTGAATCACTCGCTGCACTCGTGATTCAATTTTAGAATCCTTCGCTTGCTCGGTCAACAAAATTGAGCACGCGGTTAAAAAGCAACTTTGCACTCTTGTATAACAAATAACTATTTTGTACCATACAATTGAACCAATACGGCAATATTATGTATCGTAAGTACAGATTTAATGAAGATTATGTTCTATCTTTCTTTTATTTCCTCGGAAAACACAAGAAGCCAAATTCAAAATCGATATTTTTCAACTATGAATTATAAAAAACAACGTTCATTTAAAATTACAATATTAATTACGCAAGTGTGTATTCCATCGAATGTGATTTAATTTAAAAGCCGTTATGGCTTACATAAGTGAACACCATTACGCCGCACACCTCATATCGCGTATGCAAATATCTCAGACAATAATGGATGAGAAAACACATCCATCTCCAAGAAAATACGATCTATTGTCGCATCTACTTTGTATGCAGCAAACTTCCTGTTCCCGCCAACTCACTTCACCCAACTATTTTTAGAATTTACCGTAAACTGTACTGCACTCAACTTTATATTATATTTAATGAGCAATCTGATATCTTTATGCCTTAAAAGGTATTTTAAACCCTCGCTCGACTTCAAAAGAAAACCTCTCCTCTGCTAATAATGTAAAAAGTTGACAAAACCAACAAAAATCTTTCGAAACGTCAACTCGAACGTCGAGTTAATAAACGTAGTGTTTACCCTACTCACACGTCAACTGCACAGCATTTCTTATTTATTAATACAGTGGAACAAAAGTGAAAGATACAAAAGAGCCCGCGTCCACCTACAGACAGATAGACATAAAAACATATCGTTTCTTATTTCTCACGTCATCTAAACAAAATGATTGCTATAAACAAATTGTCGACGATAAGAATCGAGTGGTATCGCACAAACGCCGATAGCCTCCGCGCAGCGAGCACGCCATGGTTTTATTTCAACTCGTTTTGTGTAGCGATAATCTATTCCTTGCCGGTCACGAATGGAAAATAAATCGAAATCAATATCCTCTTCGGGCATTTCTAATAGTATGCCGCCACTGGCACGCTGCCTCCTGCTCCATATACTATAAGCAGATATTATAAGCAGATAGTTGGCCAGATACCAGCGCATAGTTGCATAGTTCCGATACGGTAACCAGACATATTTGCATGCATAAATAGAAATAGATCCCATTTCCGGTAAATCGCCCGAGGTCGGTAACTCTCTACTTGCCTTATAGGCAGGATCTTCGTCGTGCTCGTGCATGCATCATTTCATACTGAGAATATTTTACAATGCATAAATCTGCATATCAAGAAATATGGTGTAGAGGCAAAAATTACAGACAGGAACGTGAAAACTTACCGACATGTACATAGCATATACAAAAAGTACGGTACTAGATGAAAGTTATCGGTAAGAAAATTGTTATTTAGCACGTTATAAGGTTTTATTACCTATAACACCAGTAACAAAACAAAGTTAAAAGAGAACTCTCACAAGCTTACGAATGTTGCAATAATTTAGCGATATCTTTTATTCGCTATAGATGAAATGTTATTCGTGTGCACAATAGGATAAACAATTTGGTTTATTCTTTCGCCAATCACATAAAAATAAACGCAATAATCTATTCGCGGTACGCACTGGCTGCTAAGAAAACAGATGGCATATTTTGGATTAAAAAGTACGCGAAGGTACAGTCACCAGCCGATTAATGTTTAAGTAATTCATTTGGCGCTCTGGTTGACCGGCTTTAACTACGGACATTAATAAATGCCGCCGCATCCAGAGCCAAATGATCAGATTAATCTAATCTAATGATAAGCAACGTTATTGCAATTACTAAACGTGTTCCATAATTAACCGGATTGGTGTCGTTTACAAGTTTTGTGCAAAAAAACTGTTGCAACTGGTTTTTTTTAACGTTTGTAAAACCTACTTTACCAGTAGGTACCTTAAGCAAACTTAAGCTTACTATTAAAAAGGGCCATCCGTGGTGGTTCTTTAGTTCTTGTTTCAAACAAGCTAAAATGTAAGCAACGTTCAGATTTAGTAAATCTCTCTATTGAGCGCACTATTGAGTTGTCTTGTGTTGAACTCGAGCGATACGTTATAATTTGCGTTTATCGACCCCCCTCTGGGGATTTCGTTTGTTTCGAGTCAGTAATGGAGGATTTACTCAATAAGTTAAAATCAAGTAATAAAAGTATAATTGTATGTGGCGATTTTAATATTAATATTTTAGATGTTACTCCATTGAGTATTAGACTTCTCAATCTTTTCAGGTCTTTTAATTTATTTAACTTGTTTTTTGAACCAACTAGGATCACAGCTTCTTCGTCAACTTGTCTTGATAATATATTTAGTGATGGTGATGCCAAAAATAAATTAGTGCTAACTGATTTAACGTCCGACCACTGTGGTTTGCTATCTAGCTTCCCTATGTCATTGTTTAAAAAGGCACATAAACTTGAATGCAGGCCTTATACAGCTAGTCGTTGCACCAAGTTTAAAAATAATGTAGCTCGTAGAATTACACCATCCATAGTAGAAAACGAAAATCCTAATGCAATTTATGAAGCCCTCTTTAATGTAGTGCAAAAAGAGTACAAATCTACTTTCAAGACCAAAACCATTGACATTAATGGCACCTCCGTCGGCTTTAACCAATGGGCTACTCCAGGTATTTATAAAAGTAGAGCGAGGCTATACGAGTTATATGGTTTAAAAAAATACAGGTTTGATACTCCTTTCCTAGAGTATGTAAAAAAATATTCAAAATTATTTAAACAGGTTAGTGCTTTTGCTAAATCTAAATTTTTAAGCGATCAAATTAAAAATTCAAATAATAAAATAAAAACCACTTGGAAAATCATTAACAATGAAACGGGTAAATCGGTTAAACAAGAAAAACAACTTGAAATTATGGTCGACAACAAATTAGTAAATACGGCAGCTGACGTAGCACAGGCATTTAATGAGTTTTTTGCCAACATACCTATAACTACGACTCGCTCCTTAAATTCCTCCCCGTCTAAAGCTGAAAACCTTTTGCATAGTAGTGTGCCTAAAAGTAGTTGCCTATTCAATTTTGAACATGTAACGCCTCGTGATGTAGTTAATGTTTTTAACACACTTAAGTCTAAAAACACTGGTGATTTCTGGGGCATTTCCATCAAACTATTAAGTAATATAATAGACATCGTAGCCCCCTCTTTAGCTGTTACTTTTAATAAATGTGTTGATGTCGGAACTTTTCCTGACCTCATGAAGAGTAGCAAAGTCATACCATTATTTAAATCAGGTAATAAAAAAGACGTTTCTAATTTTAGGCCTATTTCTATCTTACCTGCATTTAGCAAAATATTCGAAAAGTTAATACTCAAGCAGTTGTTAAGACATTTTAATTTAAACAGCCTCCTTCATAATGAGCAATATGGCTTTACGAAAGGTCGTTCAACTACAGATGCGGGTGTTACTCTCTTGAAACACATTTTTAACGCATGGGAGAACTCGCAAAATGCTATCGGAGTATTCTGTGATCTCTCCAAAGCCTTTGATTGCGTGCACCATGACACGCTTTTGCGTAAACTACGTCATTACGGTGTCCATAACGAAGCTTTAAACGTAATAAATTCTTATTTACATAATAGGTTCCAATGTGTAGATATTAATGGTGTAAAATCTACCGGGCTAACGGTTCAGTTAGGTGTGCCTCAAGGCTCTATACTCGGCCCATTCTTGTTCTTAGTGTATATCAATGACTTACCATTCTTTTTAAAGGGTATTTGTGACGTTGTACTGTTTGTAGATGATACTTCTCTTATTTTTAAAGTAGATAGGAACAGACAAGATTTTGAAGACGTAAACAGTGCACTCTCAATGGTTACGGATTGGTTTACGGCAAATAACTTAGTTCTCAATGCCAAGAAAACGAAATGTGTAAAGTTCGCCTTACCGAATGTTAGAAATCTAGGTCCCGAAATCGTCTTAAATAAAGAGGTTCTTAAAACTGTAGACTCGACAGTTTTCCTGGGCATAGCAGTGGATGGCAAACTACAGTGGGGCCCACATATTTCAAGTCTAGCGGGGAGGCTCAGTTCAGCCGCCTACGCCGTCAGAAAAGTAAGACAATATACTGACGTTGATACAGCTCGGTTAGTCTATTTTAGTTATTTTCACAGCATTATGTCTTACGGTATTGTACTGTGGGGCAAAGCCGCTGATATTCAAAATATTTTTGTCCTTCAGAAACGAGCTGTTCGAGCAATTTACCAGCTAGGTGCCAGAGTTTCTCTAAGGGACTTTTTTAAAGATATTGGTATTCTTACGGTAGCATCACAATTCATCTTCGCCAACATCTTATATATTAGGCAAAATTTACACTTACACGCTAAAAACAGTGATTTTCACACTGTTAACACTAGAAATAAGGACAAACTACGTGTTCCCTTTCACCGGCTTCATAAGGTGCATAACTCATTTGTTGGGCTTGGTATAACATTTTACAACAAGCTACCACCTTATTTACTAGAATTACCTTTTAATGCGTTTAAAGCTCAAGTAAAATCCAACCTTTGTCTAAAGGCATATTATTCCATCAACGACTATTTAAATGACAAAACTAGTTGGTCGCTGTGATTAACTCAAGACAATGTTTGTGTTCTTTCTCCAGTACTAGCGTACCTAGTGATAGGTTATATAGCTGTAATATAATTTTTATTATATATTTTTTTTACTGTGTTAGTCATTTTTTTTTTGTGTATTTATTGGTTTTGACATGTTCTATGCTTTGACATATTATAATGATTAGTATTGCATAAAATGATTAGCTAGCGACCTCGACAAGTTGTCATTCAATTCTTGCCTGAGCAACCGGCAGCAAGTTCGTCAGCCTTAGATGTCAATGCTTGCGGTAGCGTCAGGGGTCGGGTTACCCCCTTCCCTCAAATAAGGCGAGGGGGGTAATGGCTGATCTTTGCGTTATACTCGTGAACGGGTGCTGCTTGTGGTGACTGGTCGTCTTGCTGACCTTGATGTTGGTATTGTTGTTAATTACCTACCTGTTTATTTGTTTTTACGCCGATGGTCCTAGTTTATCA
The DNA here is from genome assembly GCA_932294355.1 of Aporophyla lueneburgensis. NCBI lineage: Eukaryota > Metazoa > Arthropoda > Insecta > Lepidoptera > Noctuidae > Aporophyla > Aporophyla lueneburgensis. Next base: position 12,983,566 of record OW028744.1, read on the forward strand.
TTTTGAGGCCTCGAGTTGTAACTCGGGTCGTAACAGCTATGTGAACGTGATTCAGCATTGCATATGTAAGCTGTCACGCCCTTATGCCAGGAGGCTTTTATTTTGGTACCTTTATTTACATGATAAAAATATTTTTTGCTTTTGCTTGAGTATAGATTTCATTTTATTTCCTGGATTATTGGGTTGGCTAGCTGACAGATGGCAAATCATTTAATTTAATGTTTTGTGTCTCATAATGTTACCTCCTTACAATTGTATAGAATCAAGTTCTTCTAACTTAACAGACAGCTGTGCTGCTGGGGAGTTTGTTCCGCCACTTCTTCTTCCCAGCTAAAGCACTAGAAAGTGTCGAAGGGCGGGCGTTTTGGGGGGACTGTCTTTTGTAACTTTGACGTTCAAAAAGTGCTGACTCTCAGCCTAGTTTGAATAAATGACTTTTGATTTTGATTTTTGATTAAAAAAAATATTAAGTTTGTTCTCATTCGTAGTTTACTTTTTCAACCAATTTGGTGTTAATAACATAAGTAAACTTTTCGAATAAAAATCGGAAATATTTCGTAGGGATGTCATATTCTTCCTATCCGTGTTAATAGGACGAATACACAAAATACGTTTGCTTTAAATAGTAAGTTTGTTTCTAGACCTAGAGTGTTGTTCGATTTTTAAGTATCTGTCATGTGTGGCAGAGGAAATAGTTATTTGTTATACAAGAGTGCAAAGTTGCTTTTTAACCGCGTGCTCAATTTTGATGACCGAGCAAGCGAAGGATTCCAAAATTAGAATCCTGAGCGTTAGCGAGGGAATCAAAAGAGCACGAGGTGAAAAATCTTTGCACTCGAGTGCAACACGTAACTTTTCATTCCACCTCAGCGAGGAAAGAGTATTTTTAATCTTCAATATCTGAGTGGAAAAGCCGTTTTTATTCTCTAGAGGATAAAGTAAATTGAATTTAGAACATCGTGTGCACTATCACAAACTTAGTGCACACGATGTTCTAAATTCAATTTACTTTATCCTCTAGAGAATAAAACGGCTTTTCCACTCAGATATTGAAGATTAAAAATACTCTTTTCGTACCACTTGCTCAAAAAAGTGACATTCTATGCCACAAAAAGCGAACATAACAATAGTAATTTTTAATCTGTTAAAAACAGGGAAAGAAAATTGTACTGAATTTCATTTATCCTCTAGGGGGAGAATGTGATTTAAATTTGGAATACTTAACGAAATTTATACTGAACTACATCTGTGTTTACACCATTGAGTTTGTAAATAAAGCATTATACATCTTTTTGAAAAAGGAATACGCATTTATTATGCAGTTATGATTATTAAATAAAATTACGAAAACCGACGAGGCCGTTTGAGCTTGATGCCTTTGCTTTTCCGACAATAAAATATTCGTCTAGGAATTTGCCGCGTTTTTGTTTTCTTCAAATACATAAACGTTAATTGGACCAATGTTTCGAATGTTAACTTTTACTTTTAATTGTCATTATTTTTAATAAATGCTTATCTCATATTATTATTTTGTTATTTTTTTCGCAAATGGTACGAAAAGTAGAGTATTTACCTCGGTGATAAAGCTGTCTTAGACTTGGGTGAACTTAAATCCCTCGCTACACTCAGGACTCGTCTTAAATCCCTCGCTTTGCTCGTGATTAAAGTTTTTAACACCCTCGCTACGCTCGGGAGTAAACCTCGAGTCCTTCGTTACGCTCGCGATTTAAATCGTCACCCGCGACAGAAGACTCTGCTTTATCCCCTTGGTTAATAATCTACTATTCCGAGATGGTGGGATGAAAAATAAATTCTTATGTGCCAGTGTGTTCTCTGTTTTCTAAACCAACCTTGTAATGTCATGGCATGATCTAGATCTTACATTATTTTAAAACTTAAGACGGTACTAGAATATCACCACGTCGTATCTCCAAAAAACTAGACCGAGGAGTAATGTCTGCACAAAATTTAATAGTGCTGCGGCAAACGATTACAAACAAAGATTATCATTATCCTCTAAGCATTACTGTCACGAAAACGTCTGTCTAGAGCAAAATTGATATTTAATTCCGCAAAAAAATACACCTGTAATAGCTCACGATTTAGGTTCGTTACAAAAATGTGATTTACACATCGCATCTCGGGTTTCTTAGTATATTGTGTGGGTGAAGAACTGAATTGATTACATGTTATTAGTGTTAAAGTTACAATAAGATTGTACAGATGCGATCGATATTTGGTTCGTGTGAAATAAAGCCACGTATTTCGCGTTCGGTGTATTATTACATTTTATTGCCGTCATTATCTTTTTATTACCTCTCTTTGTTTCATTTAACGTTGTAACACCAATGATGTTTAATAGGCACACTAATTTATGTGGCAAGTTGCAACAATAAAAGTACCTACTGACTTAATGTTCATCAATTGATAATAATATCTATATTCAAGATGCTTTATATACTTCTCTATCTCTACATAGTATAAAACAAATTGGCTTCCCGTGTACGCTTAGATCTTTTAAAATACGCAACGGATTTTGATGCGGTTTTTATCAATACACAACGAAAGTTTCTATGAATAAAACACGCGGGTGATGTCATCAAAAGCTAGTTTATAATAAACGCGTAGTCGAAATACACACGACTGAATAAAATCGCAGCAGGTTTTTCCGGGCACTGTATTTTCTACTCTTGGTGATGAACCGAGAATTCAGAATACAATAGAGTGCAGCGCGACTAAGTCTCAGTGCATGGAAAAATCACAGCATTCAATTTTCGACTGTCGGCGCTGAACACAGCGTGGAAAATCCAGTGGGGTTAAAAATTCAGATTAGAATAAAAAAAATATTCCGTGACTTGAAACGTGGACTTATAAAAGCTGTATGAACTGACGTCTGTCAAATATCGTATCATACAATCGTCTTCGTCATCTTATTTACTACTCAATATGGCGGCAGCCATTATAATTGTTCAGGGTTCATTTCGAGACTAATCAATTACATAAATATAAAACAATTTCACGCCAGTAATCTTCGAGGGTGAGACAAAGGTACACCCATAGTGTTCTCACATATCGTTGGTTAGGTTTTAAGTCTGAAGGTAATATAAGAAATCATGTTTAGCTCAAAAATATTAAAAGATAACCGGTAAATCACCGGAAAACTACATTATTTCTAGACACAGCCATTCCTTATCAAGCAGGACTTGATGTGCCAACCATACAATTACGACATAGGAACCTGCACCTTCCAGACGCAGTAGCGTGACGAGCTATGTGTCTATATAATTACGCAAATACCCAGCAATATGCAAACCATTTCTAATACCAAACGTACATTCCCATTTCCTACCATAAACCAATGATTATTATAACCATGAAACCATGAGAGCATGACATACACACACCAAAACTGTTTAGGGATTAAGGTCTCAGAAAATAAAAACTTTTTTTAAATTAAATTAACAAAAATGTATATTTACAGTAATTAAACAAAATGGTTTCATATTTCTACATCAACACAATTCTCTCTCTCTGTCTTTCCCTCTGCTGCGATGTACTCTATGGTGAAAAATACACCAATGCAAAAATCGAGAAATGTATACATTCGCTTTTCTCGATTTTCGCTTATGCTGGATTTTTCACCTTACTTAATCTTCACTAAGTCTATATTTGCACCGTAAGCGTATAAAAATTGTAGTTATTACCTTTTCAAATGACAAAGTTTACTGAAAAGTCTAAGTCTAGTCTAGTCTTAAGTTTATCTTTTAGTAGTCCATAGGAGTTACAAAAAATATAATTAAAAATCTAATTAACTAGCAAAAACATGCTTGATCTCTAGACTTGTGATGTGTATATTGCTTATATCCATTGCTTTTCCGACCATTCCGTGTCTGGCTAGTTTCGTGAGAGAGCTCAAGCCATAACTTGGTCAAAAAAATAGTCAGATAGTAGACATTAAGTTCAACCACTGCATTCACCCCTAATTGTTTTAAACCAGTCTTCATTATATTTTCTACAAATAAAAATGGGTTTTGCAACCATAAAGCCAATCTAGGTACCGTCACAGCTTGAGCCATATGTTGGGAAACAAATTGTAAGTTCCTTATATTCTGATGAACACCTAGGCATTACGCAGAGTTATCACTGTGCCGGACAGCCCAGACTGCTATCTTTGCGGTTATGGGTAATCCAATGCAAAATAAGGCCCTTGAAAATGAACACTATACTAAACGGAAGTAAATATTATTATCTCCTCCAGTCGGTGGCAAATGTAATAACGTTTAAATATTAACTATGTAGCAAAATCCAATTCGTCAGCGCCTTTTACTACACACCATTACACGTAAAAAGAGTGCATTGTTGATTCCCGAACTAGCTGGTCACGTAAGCATGGTAATAATACCATGCTTACGTGACCAGCTAGCTAGTCCTATAGAATCGCATGTACGTGACAGAAAACGAGGCTATCATACCGTGAAATACCGTTAAGAATCACAAAAGAACTTTTTATTAAGTTACACTTTCTCTGATGGATTATTTACAAAGGTGAAAATAAAAAAATCGGCCTACATTTGAAAACGATTTTATTTGTTCAGTAGTTCAATGGAGCATGCAGAGAGAGAGTTCAAGATAGCATGGATACGATTTCAATTTGCCTGAGAATAGATAGTGTATCGTTATGTTTTTTGTCCGTTTCAAACAATCATGCGTCATAATAAAAATGATCTTCTTTCTCATAAATGCACGAAATAATAGAAATTCTTATTTAAACTTAACACGCAATTTTTATTACGTTTCAAAACTATATTCGTTCCAGTATTTTTTGCTGTAAATCCATTAAATCTTTTATAGTTCACGTTGCGAGCAAAAAAGGAGTACTAAAATTATCATAAAAAAATGTTTATATTCCTTTATTCGTTTAACTAGGCCCTTCTAAAGCGGACCTACACCTCGCATCGTTAGTGGAAATACTAATATTTCTCTTTTTGGAGCGTCGAAAGTACGAGAGAGTTCCAATCTGGCCGGCGCGGCGTTGCATTCCCCTTATAAATCAACGCTGCGCAGTAAAACCATGCGTCGGCCGTGGGACGGGCCAGGGCAGGCTTAGACTTATGCAAATTAAACCGAGGGATACTCAGCGTCGAATTCAAGCAACGCTTAAATCAGCTTTATGGCTTATTATAATTTAACGCTTACTTCTTCGCGATAGTTTATTCGCTATGGACGTGTCCAAGGAGTATTTATGCACAATTGTACGTAGCCCTGCCGGTTCCTGGCGGTCCCTGTCGCTGCACGTGTCTATGAATAGTTCGCTCGCGTTTAGTGTCGCTCTTTACATTTCGTTCAGTGAGCTTTACCTCATAGACGGAGTAAGCATTTGCGTACGGTTATTTGTGTCGTAAACTGTTATGACTTTTCTGTATTTCTAAGTACCTATATTAACTATTGCAAATCTATACTGAAAATAGTGGTAGCCCAGTGGTAATGGCCGTGACTTACGAGTTGTAGACCATAGGTTCACACCCAAATAGCCGCTTTACTTTGTAAAAAATATTTGATCACCACTGCTCTCAAAACGACGAAGGAAACGTGTGGCAACTGACATGTCCAAGAACGAAACAGTGAAAGACTTATAACATTCAGAAGCCCGCACTGCACACAACCCTCCCATCGAGAGGAGACCTGTATGCCAGCAGTGGGAACATCATAGACTGATTATGCTACATCTATGTTCAAGTTATTATTTCTGTAACATATCTTTTATTGCAAATTGTCTAGTGAGTAATCTCGAGATAGACATCTAGCGGTCCTGCACTAACGAACCGCGAAGTTTATAGCAATGACCGTGTAATTGCCAATAATCTCGTCTTTCAGTTTTCGATAAACACATCAAAGATGGTGGGTAAGCTTTTAATGATAAAACAAATGAGATATATACCCATTCAATTCAATTTATTTATTTCAGAGAAAATTTCTATCAAAAACAGCAACTTCTACTTTTCCATTATTTAGCATAGACATATGCGTGGGTTCACAAATATTTCACACCTATCCATTAATCATTTTTCTTTCCTTGTGTTAATTTACCAATAAACTAAAACATTTTATAAATCTATACAAATAATTCAATTTCTAACGCTATATTACCCATGTGTACATTTATCAATCAACTACATTATATAAATCTATTTAAATAATTCAATTTCTCACGCTATCTCACTTTCCCATAAAACTGATAATACACATAATCGATTGAAATTGTTTGGCAATAACAAAGATATTCCATTAAAAAACCCTGTTATTGCATGCGATAGGAAGTTTAAAACATGAAATATCGAACCAAACAATTTTAATTGATTAAAATATGGATATTAAACCTTTATTGCAATAACTTCAATGTTCTAAAAACTGGTACTATTAACTTTTATGTGTCGGATTCAAACGCTCTTGTAAAATAAATTGTAGTCAGTGAGTCGGCGCTTGCGCATAAGGGCCTATTTTATTGCCTTGTTCACACCGACTTCGGTACAATTCACAAATAATAGTAGTGTTGTGAGAATTTAATTCAACACCGATTTATTTACTTTACTTTGCCAAGATCTAGCGATAAGAGTGCTGCACTTTAACTTACACATTAACATTGTAATAAAATAAAATGTGACGATCATCTTATCAAAACAACCATTTGGTTGATAGAATCTACTTCTTGGGTGGTCGTCTAGGACCATAAGCAGGTAAATTACCAAAAAAATTGGGTTTTAGAGTTATTGCAATTCTTTTTTCCAACTTATATGAGCTCGTTGACAGTTGCGAAAATATAAAAAGAGGGTGGGGCCATTCTTCTGCAGTTTAGAACGATTTTTTTTAAAATGATTACTAACAACCACTTGGTTTACTGCAGCATGACTGTGGAGCTGGGTTCGCCAAGTTTTGTCCATATCAGCTGAAATTTTAATTAGGCTGAGGAGTTCAATGACTCTTTGTCACTCTTCTTCTTGCTGCTCATCAAGAGGGCCTTGGGTGTAGACCGACAGACTGACTACATCGTATGCTAGTACTGCGCAAGATGTGGAGGGTTTTAGTCTTATAGGGATACTAGCTTCAACCCGCGACTTCTTCTGCGCCAAATTTTTGCTCCCCTGACCCTTCCCGTTGCTACGAATTGTCTGCCAGTTTTCATCTATTTTTCGTTGCTGCTCCGCTCCATAGCGTAATGTTATATATATATATAGCTTTCCTCAATAAATAGGCTACCCAACACAAAAAGATTTTTTCAATTCGGACCGGTAGTTCCTAAGATTACCGCGTTCAACCAAACAAACAAACAAACTCTTCAGCTTGTGGTTGTGGTAACACGTATATGTTTTATGTTTTTTCTTTTACTTTTGTTAAATGCAGCAGCTGAAAAGAATAGTTAAAAACTACCAGATGAATAATTATCCTTGCATCCTACCTGAGCATCTAATTCGCCACACTCTGCACCTTCAAACTAACCAACATTAGACATCAACGCGCTCCAACAACAAATCATATTTTTTTTCAAACTTAACCGACCTATCAAACGCCTACTGACATCTAATCCGGCCAATCAAAAGCGTCCAAGCAAACTAATTACGATTAGCAACGCTGCTTCGAGGAACACCGTGAAGAATCCTAAATATCCGGTCACCCAGCAACTAATAAGACACTTTGATCGACAGTATCGAACTTCTAATTATCTCATTTAAAATATGCCCAGAAAGTACAGCGGAAAATATATAATAACATACTAAACAAAAAAGTAATTGGATAACTGTTCGTAGAAGTAAATATTAACCGTACCTATTTAATTATTGTTTCGTACTTTATACCTACATAGCACTGCCACAGATAAACGATAATTTAAAAAAAAAACTTGTTTACCATATTCGCCAAGTTATGGGTACCTATTTACTCAATTTCAAATGGCATTAGACAGAAGATAAAAAAGAGAACGTCTTTCGTTTCACTATAATTCTACTAAATCTAAAATGTCACCAAACATCTTCATTAACTGTGACAGCCGGTGTATCTCGTCTGTGAAATTGAAGTAAATTTTACTACGTAATGTAATAGTGTTTAGTACTATCTTAAATGTACTTAAAAAAGTTATAAATTAACTTTGTATTGAAGTATTTTGCACTCCTGATTCTACGAGCTTCTTTTGTCTACTGCTATTATAATAAATGGGGTATACTGTGTTAAAAAAAAAAAAACTAATTTGATTCCATAACTACAGCAAATCTATCTATAAAAATCTTGTTAAGAAAATCTAATCAGTTTTTAATCATTACGTTAATCAGTGAACGTCCTGCACTTATATAATTATAATACTAGTAAAACCGCCCGGTCGTAACTTGAAGCCTTCCCTAACAGTACAATTTTATAGCCCCGCCATTTATATTAGACCCATTAATATAAATGCTAACTAGGTTATTGGGAATACTAGAAAATAACACTTCTATCTCGGCTGTTCAATTTCAAAACCAAGTATCTCATATTTTTAAACGGGTGTTTTTGCACTTTTCGAACTTATAGACCCCCCTCCACATACTAGGCTATCAAAAACTCCCAGAATTTAGTCAAATACGAAATTACACAAAGTCTGAAACCGACCCGACCGAGATCATCTAGAGAAATCAGAAATCGTTTTTCAGCTCTCCTGTAAAATTTAGTTTTATGCAGATACTGGGTTTTGATATTGCACAGCCCATCTACACACTGACGTTTTTAAACTGTACAATGAACTGCATATAGGCCATATGTACCTACTTACACGAACCATATTTACATGTACTTACATCATAAATATTAACAATGTGCGCGTGAGTCGCGAGTGGGTCAGAATGTCACTTGAATTAACGGCCAGTGAATACTAAATGTGCAATTAAAATAATTTTGACGTCATCCAGTTGGAGGTCTGACACAAAACTAAGTACATATGTTGGAAATGAACTGTGTAGCTACTAAACAGGCTTGTCGCTCAGTAATAACAACCACACGGTTCAATCGATAAGGATGGGTGAGCATCTTCACATATCAAGACGTGCGACGAAAAGCACGTTAAGCCGTTGGTTCGCCGGGACCAACGGCTTAACGTGCTCATGGATATTTGACAATTGTACGGATTGCCAGAAACCTGAAAGTCTTACCAAGGGGTATCGTATTACCCAATAACTGGATTGGTATTTTTTGTTTTATTTATTCAATAATTTCATTCGTTAACGGCAACTATAATTTATGAACTGTGAAGTCATTTTGTGAGATGCCCTTTAATAGCAAAAAACTTATTTAAAAGCATGTTTTCTTTTCACATATCATCCCGGAGTCTAGATTAGTGCCCGGTTGATGGCAATAGGCTCGCCCACTATTACATGGGACTTAAACATCATTGGCGTATTGTGGGTACACCTCTGCTTAACCGTACAGGATTTACAGGTGTGATGTAATGTTACTTTGTTAGGGAAAATGTGTTATAAAATAACTTCTAATTTTATTACACTTACACGTGGAAAAGGTCTGTCTAATAGGATACATTTTGATTTGACAATTCAAACTTTACGATATACATAATTCGAGTGTTCCATTTCTTCATAAAAATAATTTATTTGTCATTGTTTCAGGACCGTAGCTGGCCTGGTGAAGGGCGTAGTACGCAGGAGTGGCAGCACGTGGCTGGTACGAGAGTTTCGCTGTACGCCGCGTACTACGACGAGCGGGGTCCGCAGCGCTACGTGCGAATTCTTGCCACCTTTCACGGTACAAAACTAGGCTTATTTATTTTCAAAGGGAATAAAATAGAGAGAAGGAAATTAGGTTTATCTGTTACAAAAGCACGTGCATAAGTATAAAAATATGAGTTAGTCCAATAATAAAATTAAAAACATGTCAATAGGTCATAAGAACTAGGAAGCTGTCAAACCATGTCCAGAGGTAGGCATCATAGTAGAATTGATAAACTAATTCGGTACACATGGTAAATAATATTGGAGAGGAAAGAAACTAACAGACTTGACTTGTAACGCCATCTATCGAGCTCGGTATAAACTAAAGTTTCGTTGAGAACATTTTCCAGTCTTCTTTACAATAGAAAATTGTAGCATTTAATACAATAACTCAACGGATATGACGAAACCACTTTGCACATACTACGCAATATTAAAAAATAAGCAACTTAACCACTAACTCAGCAAGTTACATAATAACTGCCACCACTTAAATACTAAGTTGCAAAATGTATACTTACACCTATTATTTATACCAGTGGCGTGCACAGGGTTTTATGACCGGGTAGGCAATTCAAAAAAAAAAAAACTGCTCAAGTTAGTGAAGAAAAATTCACTAGGTGGTTTAAAAGGTTGAAATGGCGATTTCCTGATGATGATAATTCTTTTTCCGTCGAAAGCACAGAAAGATGTTGTACTCGTTGTTGACTTTGTGTGTTTCTTAAATAGGTACGTGAGAATACGTTTTAATGAAAATGAACGTTCTGTCGATGCGCTGCTTGCTTGGATAGTAACAATAAACTTCGCTAAACGTAAAACTTCTTCGTAACACTTCTCTCAATACGAATATTACCAAATGTATTTAACAAAATAATTTAAATGTTTGTAAACAAAAACACAGCCGGTTTTATGTTTCTTAATTATTACTATGAAACTTACGAGTTGCATTACCTCTTTGCTGGGTTAATTCTCGTACACTTCCCTTTAGATACACTTTTTAACAAACACACATTTTCAACACACACCATTTTGAAAAAAAAAAACTAACAAGAAGCGTAGTACTTAAGTAAATCGAAAAACTAACACAGTTCAAAAAAAACTAGTTGAAATAAGCAACAAATCGACCTAAATATTAACGTTTGTAAATGAATTAATCACAACAAAACTCAGTCAAAATAAAAACATAAAACTGCGCGCTCCACTAAGAAATCAATATGGATCCTTTCGTAAACAAACGATTTCTAAATTTTGACAACTAAAACGTTGACAAATAAAATTGTATCATTGCGAATAGGAATTTGCTTGAGGCTACGTAATATTCAACTTGATCGCATAATACTCACAGCGCGCCAATAACCACCCATGGGCGTCCCGCCCGTGATTGGTTACCCTGGCGCAGGGAAGCCCGCGATTGGATAGCCTGCCGCAGGAGTTCGCTTTATTAGCTCGCTTCTGTGTGAAATGTGCAGACACGAAAATGTAGAAGAAATTACCACTACATGCGTACATTTATGAATGAAAAGAAGACACTTTCGATCGCTGCCTGCTTGCGTCGCGAGTACATTAATACAACCGTATGAACGTTGCTTCTCATTTATATTAGGCGTTTAAACTTTTTGAATAATTTTATTACTTAGCATATTTTCTTTATTATTGAAATATTAGTAACTAGTCTAGATCTAAGTCTAGGGTCTGCAGTGTCTTTTTGCCTATATGGACCGCACGCCACTGATTTATACGATCCGTCTAATTTGTGCTAGTCTTCCTGCAACATTGTATGACCGCAGCAAAATATCAGCGCCTTCATAATTGACAGGACATCGGCATGCAAAGGGTTAGTGACACTTAATTAAAAGTTACGTAGGTACTTATGAATAATTCAGGTTCCACACGTCGCCATTTTTTCGCAATTAGTCTCTCTAATCGCAGTAAACAAAACCGGTTTTGTACAACTCGTAATAATAATCAAGCCCACATGCTATGCTTAGCAGTTTATGATATTAGTTACGTAAATGCATACATATGCAAATGAACTCAAAAGAAATCTAAAAGAGCAAAAAACTATATAAGATATTAAATCTGTTCTAACCATATTTGTTCAGTGTGCGCTTTTCCATCAGATTTTGCATTCCTTCTCGTTTACAAGATGCTATCTGGTTTCGCCCCACGCAATTGCATCGTGAATTTCATGCTTTTTAAAGTTTTAATTTAATACAGAAACAGAAACTTAATCAGCAATTAAGTTATATTTGTTTGTGCGGATCGCACGCGCGTCGCCCCGAGCGCTCCTGTCCTCCCGTCCGGCCCAGCCTGCGCAGACGCATATAATTATATTCTTCCTACTCATACGTTCCTCCGTAACGATTCAACACGATTATATAAATTTACCCTAAAAACATATTGAAATATGCAAACAACTCTAGTTTCTTGGGAATCAATTTAAAAATAAAAATGTCTACATAAAATTTTATGACATAAACATGCATGCACGAATATATCGGACAATGCAGAATTTATTTAACACGCCCCATAATTTCACACCCTGGGCGTTTTTTACTTCATAAATTCTTATTCTCTTTTACAAATAACGTTGTACAAGCTTAAGCTGTCCCCTATAATCCACATTTATGTGAAAACTATCAAATCCTCCAAGTAATTCTCAAGCGTAGCTCGAAAAGACAGCTCACTAAAGATTTTACTGTCTCGCCCACTTTTACAGGAAAAATAAAATAAAATAAAACTGAGGTAAACAAAATAATCTCGGTCAATAAAGACATCAGTGAAATCTCAAGTACTGATAAACCAACGCCATAATTACCGGAGTCTGTGATAGCCGATCGCCAGGCCTTATTTTCTCTGCATACAAAACAAAAAGCTGCAACGTTCGCAACTTAATCAAGGGAGGAGATTTTTTGTTGTAAGATGTGTGTGCTACCAATAAGTCACGTAGGATGTCTCATTAAAATGGTACTAGTATTAAGTATAGTTTGTAGAAGTATTTTTGTAACACATTAAAGGATTTAAAGGAACTAAAGCTTGGATGGAAAGTGCGCGGCCGGCGACAGTGCGCAGCCCGATAAGCTCACACTCATTTGTCACTGGAGGCGAGCGTACGCGTCGTGTAAATTCCTTCCCGGCCGAGGTAAACCCACCCAACTCCTATGTTGTGGTGAGGAATGAGAGACGGATTAAACACTGCCCTTCCCGCTGCCTTTCGCTTTTACGTTTTGTATTTGGTTTGGAAAGATTGTTTGTCGATTTTATAGCTCCCTTTTGCGGTTAAAAATAAACGTGCTTATTGAATTCAGTGGTTGGCTTTCAACTGAACCGTTTTATTTTAAATTGCTTTGCAATATTAAACTTTTAGCAAGTACAGTTAATGTTTATTTAATCTTATTACGCAGCTCTTTATAGCTCAGTTGCATGATGTGTTTTAGAATATTTTCCTATATTTATATGTCTGCTCCGTTACCTAACGTTACCTTTATGAGCCAACCATCATTATAAATAACCTACGATGAAAATATCTTAACTTTAAGACAACCTCGAAGTCAAACAACTGTAAAACCCATAAACCTATAAAAACGTTAGTACAACAAAAAGGGAATTGCTTTCGTCGCCGTACACTAGGAAGGCGTACCATCCTGATCAGGCAAGCCAGTAATTGAAGCACCGTTTTAATGACAGTTCCTCGCAAAGAGCCGCAAATGTACCCGAGGAAATCATTTCAACAAATTACTATTATATAAGTCCAAGTAATGGAGTTTCTCTATATAAATTATGAGTGTCGGGAAGATGGTTGAAACGGTGCCGGCGAGCACTTTCCGTTCGCTCACATCTCACAAGTAACTGTAGGAATCATTTTATTTTCTCATAATAATCATTATATTTATCTCTGTTTCTCTATCCTTAGAATCAATTCTAGGCAGTATAAGTTTCTTAGTTCCTTATTTTATTCATATTTGTATTTATATCTTTCACAGGACGTAATTATTCAACGGAAGATACGCTGTTCTGCCAAACACGTTCGATAAATGGAGATTTAATTGAAGATACAGTCGAAGTGGTCGCAGCGAAGCCTTTGGAAATATGGTGGCATAAGTGGGACATTACGTTATCAGAAGTTGATACCCCGTTGCTACTGTCTTGCCCTCTAACAGAACCTCTATATGGACCTTCAGTGGTGTCAGTTGTAACAGAACCCTGTGATGACCCTACGAATGCTTTCCGTTTGGAACCCTATAAAGAAAAAGTTAAAAGAACAAGAATGTTCACAATATGTGTCAAAGACATGAACTTCGATAAAGATATATCACAAAGCTTAGTTGAATGGATTGAAATCAATAAAATACTTGGTGTAGATTTGATAGATATGTATGTAGATGAAGTCACAGAAAAGACAAAGAGAGTTCTACTGCACTATCAAGATAAAGGTCTTGTTAGACTATTCCATGTTCCTATTAAACATAAGTCGGAAAGATCTCTTTGGCAACGAAGGAGAGATCATATTATAACTTATAATGATTGTTTATATAGAAATATTAAAGAATCTGAGTACATTGTTCCACTAGATATTGACGAAGTGGTTTTGCCAAAAATTGCAGATACGTGGTCAGAATTACTCAATCGTCTCAATAGATACGGTTGGAATTCTTCAGAACGTTCCTCTATAATGATACAAAATGTATTTTTCTTTGACTTCATGCAAGAAATTGATAAATACAGTATGGATGGCAGAGGACTAAAGAGCAAAATTTACGTTAAAAGAGACGATGTACGGATTAAAAAAGCTGTTAATTTAGAAATAGATGAAATAGAATTAATAGATTCAAATAATTTAAGCAATGAAGTCATAGATGATAATGAAAAAGATGAAGTGCTATACGAGAAGTACAAATCTAGATGTGGTAGTGAACTGCCTACTCCTAAATTAGCAAAACACATAGTAAGTTCGGCGGTTATCAGTCCGATAGGATCCTACAGCAAGAGTTGGATGTTAACTAAAAAGGTTTTAACAGCATTCAACCATTACCCTTTGAAGAGCCTCGGGGCGTCAGGGTCCGTTGGTTGGTCAGCGCCCTTTAGTGAAGTGCAACTCAATCACTATAAGGTGAGAACTGAAATTAAGTACTATTTTATTACTCTCGCCTTTTGCCGACTAGCGAGTAATTACTGAGCTAATTGCTCCACACGTGAGGAAAGCCAGTTTGCCTAGATATAAATCCCACGATCTATACAGAGCCCCGACTTACGAGTTTTACGTCGTGGGTTCGAACCCAGAACGGCGTTTTACCTTGTATAAATAATTTCACCACCACTGGTCTCAAAACGGTGAAGGAAAACATCGTGAAGAAATCGGCATGTCCTAGAACCAAACTTTTGAAGACATGTGACATCTACCAACCCGCAATGGGCCCGCGTGGTGGATTACGGCCCACTTCCTCTCACCGAGAGGAGGCCTGTGTCCCAGCAGTGGGAACAATATAGGCTGATGATGATGATACAGAACGGTACGAACATCGTCGTAAATAAAAACTGTTGTTTCCCAAAAAAGTGCAATATCTATATGATTACAACACATATCAGCTTATTTTTTTTAATAACTGACGAATAATTTGAACGCTTCACGTTGAAATTATTCGGTACAAAACCATGTATTCAATCCATGGTAATACGTTGTGCGTTGATTTCCCTGCCACTCTGTAGGTATGTATCTACAAATGTATGTATCTGAAATAGCACCTCGCCAACGACTACATCAGCCTGAATTCCAGAATTTGTCATATTTACTTTCATGTTTACCCCGTTTGAGGTAGATTATTAGAAAATCTTGAAATACCTGTTACATAGTTTTTGACCGAAAGATACATATACATGTTCGTCGATTTTACAACAAAAATTATCAAAATTTTTGGTGGATGCTTATGTTCGAAAAGCAACTAACTGTTCCAATATGATTGTTCCAGATTTAATGGTTTAAGCTCATTTCAAGCCAGTTAGGATACCTTTTTATAGTGCCATGGATAAATATTTCTAATTTAGAAATTTAATCTTTCCTCTACCAATTCAAACCCGTTCAGCTGAATAAGTCACAACTTCGTCTTCACCAGTGAATTCCGCCGTGTCGACAAATAACTGTACCAGTAATCCGACGGGATATTTAGCTCACGTTTTCAAATATTTCTCTAATAAATAAGGGCATGTTGTGAAGTTATAATCACGTTTGCAGGAGTCGTGCAACACGACGGTGGTGGTCGAGTGCGCGCGGTACGGCCGGCGCGCGCGCATCGACCGTGCCGCGCTTCGCCTCCGCCGCCGACTCACGCGCGCCCTCGCCGACGCCATCTGCACCGGAATAAATGTTATCTGAGAATTGTCGTTTCATTTTCGTATTTAATCTTTTAGGTACCATTGTTTAAAAGTGGAACCACTTTCGTCTCTATTGTGAGCTTTGGACACAGCAGCGTAACCTAATCAATCTTGATAGTTCTTATTTTTAATTCCAGTTAGACCTCTTTAAACAAAATCATGTCTTCTTTCTTAAATATGATGTTCGTACTGCTAAATGATGGATAACAGGTTATGATGTTCCACAATATTTCCAATTTATTAACTTATTTCACATTCTTACCAAAGCAATTAAAACCAGTCAGAAATACTGTTTTTCATTAGTTTCGCTGCAAAATTCAATTAGTAACCAGCTCCACATTTCTTTTCTATCCTAATACCAACGTACAAATTTCATTCAATATCCTTAAAATGACATTTATAAGCAAACATATAAAATCACTATACAATAACATAGATGTGTACATAAAGATGCAGAGGCACTAAACTCCACACGATCAAATGCATGTATTATGCAAAACAGTGGACATTCCCAATATGGTAGGATAACAGATGTTTAATATATAGAGCTGTACGCCTACCGGCACGTGGTACAGAGTACATGCAAAAAGTATTCCGTAAATATTTATAAAGAGGACTATGAAGGCATCCATCAGATGTAGAACTAGATTGATGGCGCTGCCCCACGGATTGACCATAAACGGACTTGTGGGTTTTGATTTAGATAAAACATGGAATGTTGAATGTGGTTGTCAAATATTCAGCCGTTTTAAATAAAAACTTGACTTTAGTCAAGTTTTTATTTAAAATCCGGTTGGAGTCATGAACTGTAGCTTCTGTACTGCCTATGAACCATATTAAAGTATAGTCATAAAGAAATAAAATGTTTATTTATGTTAGTAGATCTTTAAGACACTTTTACAGTTCAATATTTTGTTAGTCAATATTTAAAAATTTGTTAGCGCCGGAATGCCGAATGGAATGACATCAATCAGTAATTCAGTAGAGACCTACCTACAGATGTCTTCCAAATATGGTGGTGTTTGCCATAGTCTTCACGTTTTACCTACCAACCAAATTAACAGCGACATAATCTTGAGTTATTTTACAATGGCAGAAGGTATGGAGCTAACACAAAATTGAGGAACAATTGGCAAATGGATTATGGGATCGCAATATGCCTAATATAATAAACAGAAAAATTATGACTTGGTATATTTGTTTCTTACGCTGTCACGCCCAAACGGCTTAACAAAATTAGATAAAATTTGGCACATGACTTGGATTAGGACAGAGGATACTTTTTAGCCTAATATTCTCACGAGCTCGACACTTATACGGGTGAACCGTGGGGCGCAACTAGTAATAAATATTTACATAATTAACTGACGCCTTCTTCCCATGTAGACAGAAACTATAAAAAAAAATGTAATGTGTAAATGTTTATAAGCACACAAGGAGAGGATGCTGCCTTCGAGCAATAAACTTTGGGCACCTTTGACGGCACACGCATGAACTAGAAATATACCTAGTCTAATACTACCCGGAAATTGCTAGTCGCAGTTGCAGAGCTAGAAGGCACATAATTTTATTTGTAAACAGATAATTAAAACGTATATGAATAGATCGTCGAAAAAATAATTCGATACTTCGCAATGAACACTTCTCCTGATAATTTTTTGGCCAGCCAAAAATACTTCGAGAGTAGGGATAACTGTCAAATCTTGTTGTCATTCATTCTTAGTTTGCGAACCAAATTAATCTTTGACCGTCAGAAAACGAGTGAACCCTCTAACCAGAGCCAGAGAGCATTTTATGGTTAAAAATCGTACTAAAGGAAATACGGACAAAATGTGAGTCCATAGCCCGCCTCAGTGTTTCAGGGCACAGTACTGGTGCCCTGGAACACTGAGGCGGGATCGCAGCAAACCACGTAAGAGATGGTGGGACGAGCTGAATAGGCTCCGTCAACACTGGAAGGAGGACACGTGGGCTCGCGAAAGATGGAAGAGTGAGAGAAGAGTGTGTGGAGGGAGGCCTTAGCCCAGGAGATAGTAAAAAAGGAATATTTCCACACAAAATAATATTTCTTAATATAAAAAGAAATAAGCAAAACAAATCAACTAAACTCCCCATCTTTAGATTCCTAACTCTGCAACTAAGTTAAATCACAAGAATTTTGCGTAAATGTTTATGATCGACCATATTGCGTAGCTCCGTGTTCAGTCAGGCAAAAAAATAATGTCGAAGAGTATTCGTGTGTGACGAAATAAATCGGTAATGTGGTTGTAATGACATGTCCTCACACACTGCCGCATTATCTAGGTGGTACGTGACGCTACGGTCTGTCATATCTCTAGGACTAAACGGTAAATGACCATAAGTTAAGAAGAAATTCTCTGAAATAACTTTATGCAAATTGCCAGCGAAATCATTCGTATCTTAATCAAAGTCAGCTTCAAGCCAAAAAAGGTGTTTACCAAAATGCAGATCTTTATTAACATTACCGCTAAGAGAATTTCAAATGCTTTTATTTTTGCCAATTTCGCTTTAACGAATTAATCCGCGGACCACGTTGTTTTACCTTTTTGTTTGTTTTTTACACATGAATTTAATAGAGAGCAAAAGTTGAATAAAAAGTTCTTGGTGCTTTTATTTTTCCGTATCTTATCGTAAATAGTACGTCGTTGTGCCGGGCACTACACATCGGCGCTGCCAGCCTCGTGTAATGCCCTCCTATCTTTCCGTAGCATTACATTTTATGCACCTCGGTCGCACTGGACGCCCGCCGAACTAATATCCTTACACCATCTCCATGTTATTATTACCATGTTTACCTCCAGAGTTTAAAATAACGCTAAAAATCACAGTAATCAGCATAAAAAGCGTTCGAGTCAAAGTGCGATTTAAATGTCGCTAAAACTCCGGGAATTTATTGAAGTTTTACGATCACTTATCTTTACATACGGTGTAAAAAGTTGTTCGTACATTAATTCACTTATTGAATTAAGGCGTCAAAAGCATTTCGGGTTACATTAACACTTTACAAGCTTGTCCGGTGAACTGGAGCATGTATTATGCAATAGTAAAAAATTCATAACATTACATACAGGGAGGTGAATAAATATCGATCCTTCGAAGCAGTACAAAAGAAACAGCAGAATTACTAAGTACACATTATTCAACCACTCAGTGATTCGTAACGGCCGTTCATGCAACTGGATACGGGATATATTCAACCAAAGGTCAGGAATAAACTCGTACAGAACAATAAGATGAACGGTCTGTCTGTAGTATTTTAGCGAGTAGAGCCGTCACCCCATCCCTCGTCTAGGGTTTCAAGCCGAGCTGAACTGATTCATTTACAACGACAGATAACATCACCTAGTTTATTGGACATTGTGCGTACGTTCCGATGGAGCGATAGGCTGATACCGTGTTCGCCACGGTAATCAATTACTACCGCGTACCTACGCGCTCCCATTCAATAGTGAAACGTTTTTATTGCAGCTCCCGACGCCGCGAAAATTAAACACTCGTTACTTTTGCAGATGCACGATAAAAGTACGATTGAATTTAAAATATTAATTCAATTTACTTTGTTTATTTAGGACTGAACTGGCAGTTAATTTATACCCGTTTGTACTGCAGCCTTAAATGCGTCTCGATCCTTGACGTCAGCCGCTTACTTGTGCACAAAATAAGTGTAGAGAGTAAATAACAGTCGATGGACTAGCTTAGGTGTCGTTCGCTTGGTAGTCATCAATCATAGAGGTACAACTGGTGTAATCAGCATCACAGCCATCATCAAACTACATCCGAACGGTATTTATGGAATTGAAACGTGTTTCGTTCGACACCCGTCAATCATGCGACTCAAATGGTTGGTTAGACGCTAAGATCTTACATAAATTAGATGTCAGATGAACGTACTCAATAGACTATCATTTGGAATTACGAAAATAGCATTCAAGTACTTTAACTGAGGCAATCATTTGATGGACTATTCATTTTCTTTGTAATGATCGAGCAAGTTAATGATGAATAAGAATGTGAACCTGTCGATGGTCAGAAACACATATAAATAAATGATAAGATCGATATGTGAGACAATACTAGCAATATATCGATAATGAAAGAGCCGGTAGTGATGTGGCTCATTGTCCAGTGGTCGATAGGATCAGTCCACTTACAGCGCGCGATGGTAGATAGTGCAGTGTCAGTTGGCCATTACAATTACGATGCTTCGCATTTTAGTGATGTCATTTAGGTGCATTAGCATGAGCAAAGGCCGCTTGTGCGCCAGGATCCAAGTAGCAGTGATTCACAATCAAGTTACAGATGCAATCGCCTCACTCGCGCAATGGCAATAAGCACCGTTTCACATCACAGTCACAGATTTACTTGGACATAACAAGAACACTTTGACGAATAAAAACTGGAGATAGAAGCGCAAAAAACAAACCTTGCTTTCAATAAAGCATTAAAGAGGGAATTAATGACTATCAAGAACTTTTCTGCCTTATTTGATGATAACAAGCAATCCACAGACGTCCCGAAAGCTATTACATCTAAAATGGTATTAGAAAATTGATGGTCCTTCGTTCCAGCATTATTAACAAGCTAATCATTCTTGAATTTTCATCCGGGCATCATTAAAATAGTTGTACCTACGAGTATGTCGGGAAAGTCTGGGGTTGGCACATTAATGGCGTGTCAGTCACCGTTGATGAATGCTTCATAATCCATCGAACGTGCTGCGAGATAGGTGGCCTATCTATTGCCACGAGCTATTTATGTATTAGATTTATTATATACTACTAGCGATAGTGCTGCCTCTAGGGAACAATTAGCAAACTAAAATGCGCAGAGATCGCATGGTGATCGCGACGACAATTTCGTACTAGTGATCGCCCGAGGGATAGCCCGAGTGGTATGTTGATAAAAAGTAGTTTATGTCCTTTTCCATGCTTTAAGGTATCCCTGTACCAAGTTTCATCAAAATCGGTCCTGCCGTTCTGGAGATTAAACCCTACACACAAACACGTTTTATCTCTTTTATAATATTGGTATGGATTCCTTAACACCAACGGATATTTATCGTGACTGTGTTATGTCTACAGAAGAATACTTTTTCTTTTTTTGCTTTTAAATTAAAAACATGGGTTAATTCCTATCCATGCATCTACGCCTCTATCTGTTACAACGACGTCACATATACAGTTTGAACGGTTTGTGAAAAAAGAAACTTCCAGTAAAATTGTTTTATTTAATTATAAAAAAAAAGTTAATAATAATAATCTCAACATCAATCTCAGCAGACCATCACGAAGTTCGCATCATCATTTTTCTGGATATACGCGTTTATTTGAAAAACACATGTACATATGTATATTCAGAAAATTGTTCATAGTCATAATATTTTACCAGTCAAATGATAATAGGAACGCTTTCTCAATCGTACGCCACGTACATGCATCCTGTTTTATGTATGCAAATAACAATACAAAAGTGAGTAGGATCTATCACATCATTCATATCCAATCAATGATTGATTTATGACGCAGACACGAGTCAGGCTTTCGCACTGAATACCAAGTGTCTCCCGCTACAAGTACTAAATTATATTTCTTACCTACATTGACAGATGTCTATTAATATATTTCTTAGGACCATATTTTGAGAAGGAATCATTCATGCTAATTTGAGCCTACTTTTGATGGGATAAAGTTGAGTCTACAGTGATGGAATTTCAGCATGACAAACTTTGAAGTCACACTTTACATCGTTCAAGTAGCGGAGTAGTAAATTATAAGTAAATGACGTACGAGACAAGGTCTGGCTAGCTGAATGCAATCTCAGCTCTTACGTAGATTAAAACCATGATAGAACGAATATTCCATATTGAACTGAGTAGAAAGCGAAGCTACTAAGCTTTATACATCATAGAAAGGCTGACAAAGAACGAATGGGTTTATGTCTGCAATGTCACAATGGGACAATCAATCTAGTTTGATGGTTAGATTTATATTCAGAATTATTCCAGTATATACTTAGAGTAGAATCCCGGCAGCTTTTAACTGAATTATGCTTTACTTTTCGAAAGTCTTGTGACAATAAAATGTTAGCTTTGTCATTGAATGTAATTTGAAAATAACTTTGTTTTAAGTTTTAACAAGAAAAGGCACATTTATTTGCATAATTCATATTTAATTTGGCTGAAGTACAGAACACGTCATGTAGCTAATTAAGGAAAAAACGCTAATGAGCGATGTGGCACGTCCTGAGTTTGCGCAGGCGGGCGGTGAGACGTGCGCCCGCGTCGTACGCTGCTCCCGACAATTGTCTCCTCCAGATATTACTCAGAAGTTTATCCTCACAGCTCCGTAATACCACATAATAACATAATTACATTGTTGTCGGCAGTTCCTTGAACATTTAACAAGTTTTGTGTAAAATGCAAATTAAATTCGTCATAATTACCGAGGGCCCTTCAAAAACATGTTCAATGTGCGTATTTTTGCAGCTTATATTTTATAGCAATTTGCATAAACAACAAAGAATAACAAGAACTGCCTACCCTAGTGCAAGTCAAAAAGAGTTGGTTGAAATCCATCATCGGATAAGTAATTTAACAAAAACAAAAACAGCATGATCATCAACATCCTTAGCTACAGACATTTCCAATTTGTCATACTATAAAAGATAATAAAAACTTTAAAAGAAACAGAAATAAAGGACATGTTCTCTTATTATAATAACTACGAATTGGCGTCGAGTTATATTAGCCCTTGCATTTAGAGTCGGCATTAAACTTAATTTTATTATAGTGGACAACCGCCGTAAATGTCGTTGTTAGACAACGCTTTTAACTACACGCCACAAAAACCAGCCCAGTTTACAATAGTGCTCTAACAATCACTGTAATGAAGCAGGAGGTATGTGAGCACATAAGTGGCAGACACCCGGGAGTGGTGCCTCACAAGCCTAGCCATAGGACGTTAAAATTACGAAACAGCCAGTTTACAACTTCACATGGGTCTATTGGTCACCATAAAAGCAGGATAGTTTGTTTGAGAAATCATATAGGATCGTATAAATCAACTAGCACCGTCTAAATGAAAGGTAGAAGTAAAAGGAAAAGTTTTTATCAATCACAGATTGTTTCAACGTTTGTGAAAGACTGTAATAAAAAGTAATAGCCTCTTGTTGTTTCGATACAGAATGAAATTTTCACTCTGTAACGAAACAACAAGACACCAGATTCATTCAAGTTTCTATATCATTTCTAATATATAGAAACCAAACTAAAAAGTAGAAAATAATGGAAAAAAGCGTTGGGCGCTTTTTGAGGTATTTTTAATTGATATCAAGCACCCTACGCTTTTTAGGGTTCCGTTGCCAAATGGCAAAAAACGGAACCCTTATAGATTCGTCATGTCTGTCTGTCTGTCTGTCTGTCCGTCCGTATGTCACAGCCACTTTTTTCCGAAACTATAAGAGCTAGGCTGTTGAAACTTGGTAAGTAGATGTATTCTGTGAACCACATTAAGATTTTCACACTAAAATAGAAAAAAAACAATAAATTTTGGGGTTCCCCATACATAGAACTGAAACTCAATTTTTTTTTTCATCAAACCCATACGTGTGGGGTATCTATGAATAGGTCTTCAAAAATGGTATTGAGGTTTCTAATATCATTTTCGCCTAAACTGAATAGTTTATGCGAGAGACACTTCCAAAGTGGTAAAATGTGTGTCTTATGATAAAACTAAAAAAAATATATGATGTACATTTCCATGTAAACTACCACCAAAAATTGGTTTGAACGAGATTGAGTACGTAGTTTTTTTTAAAACGTCATAAATCGTAAACCGCAATTTACCTTTCATTCAATCAACTGAAAAATAAAAAAATATACATTTATTTTCATAAACATAAACCTTATGCATAAACCGAGAATACCTACAGGTTTGTACGGAACCCTCGGTGCGCGAGTCCGACTCGCACTTGGCCGGTTTTTTCCATTATTTTCTACTTTTTACTTTGGTTTTCTATGAAAGCGTGTTTTTAGTTTTTGAATGCGTGTTATTATTTACTTTCTATTTTTTTAGTTCAGCTAGCTACAAAAGCGGGTTTTTCGTTCTTTCTGATATCCTAGTGATCCTGGTGGTGATAATGGCACACATTTATGAAATTATTGAATTGTCGTCGGGCCTTGAGAAATGTACAAAGTTTCAAATTAATCCGACGTTTTGAAGGGGTGAAATTCATGTTCAAAAATTTCGTTACAGATACAAACCACGCTAATAAAAGCGCGTTAAAAAGACACTTTCTCAACAACAAAGTTCTTTGAGAATTCAGATTAGAAATTAATGAATATGATTTTGCGTTGCAGTGGCAGTCTATCCAGACTGGACCGGGTACATGCAGTCAATGCACTATTGAAATTTATCGTATCCTGCGAATCTACCGCCTCCGAGGCTAGGAAGGTTCGTCGACCTAGGAACGGCGTTAGGATACCTAGGTCGGTAGGTACAGTTTAGGTGCACGGGCTGGATAGCTCGACGAACCCGGATGCTTTTCCTTTGCATTTATTATACTACAACATTTACTATTGAATGGAACGAGACACATTAGCGCAGTGTTCGTAAACAAAGTGAGCTGATAATGCTGTTTGTTCAACTGGAGATAGTCTTATCTTATTTCAAGTGAGTAAAGTCTGATAAATTTTAATGATATAGATTTACCATATTATTAAACTAAACTAATTTATTTTGTTGTCAGTCAACATCGTGTAAATTCGTCGTTGAAATTTTACGAAATATGCTGATTCCTACAGAAGTTCAGTACCCGCGCGGTCAAATTGTATGGAACGGCATTTTTTTGGGCGAAAAAGTTAAATGCATAGGGATCCAGAATCATGTACTGAATCAATGGTTGCAACAGGTTGTACTTCAAGGTCCTTGCGACCCTGTATTTTATCCACTGGATAATACACAGGGTCAAATTAGATTAGCTGGCAATACTTTACCCACGTGTTGGTTATCGATATCGAAAAGTAATGATTAATAAAAAAACGAATAAGAGATTTAAAAGAAATTTCATCCAAACCACCGCACCGTTATGTTGTGGTTTTTTTTGGAAATTCGTTGGAAAAGCAATGTTCAATGAAAATTTACAAAACCAGCTGATCGATTACTGATCTTCGGTCATCGAATGAGGACTTGTATT
Source organism: Aporophyla lueneburgensis (assembly GCA_932294355.1). Taxonomy (NCBI): domain Eukaryota; kingdom Metazoa; phylum Arthropoda; class Insecta; order Lepidoptera; family Noctuidae; genus Aporophyla; species Aporophyla lueneburgensis. The sequence continues at coordinate 13,008,891 of OW028744.1, forward strand.
TCTTTTTTTTTCTTTGTTTTTTTTTTGTTCCTTTAGGTTTCGGTATCGACTCCACGTACAAACACGTAGTCTACAAACAGACAGTCACGTGACTATTGACAGTCGAACACCATTACACTACATTTCCTCTCAGCTGAACAACCGGCAATATGTGCAACTGGCAAAGTATACGGCACACGTACGAACGCACTCATTAGGCAGAGCACGAATGACTCAACCAAGTCTCTTTGAGTAGCAACCTCTGTTGAACATTTCTAGGTTTACACTGAGCGATGACCGTTTAACCGAAGATGTCTAGGTCCAACGAAATGTAAAAGAAATAATGTACCTGCACTAAGTATGGACCGTAACAGTCCCGTTGGACAAGTGGTCGCAAGCGCGGAAGCTGAGCGTGGGATCCTGGGTTCGCCAAAGCATGCTGATGCTTTTAGTTACACTATTTTTCTAACTTATCGGAAGCCCAGTAAGCACTGATAAGTAGGATTTAAATATGCCAAGTAGTGGATTTTTTTTTGAAATGATGATGATAATAATGTAGCGTGAATACCGGTAGGCTACATCTCTTTGAAAAGTCTCACGAGATACATAAGTGGGTAACTACTGACTGTATACACATATAATAAGTGATACAATTTAGTAAACAGATTTTGAGTCAAAGAATTGGCGATCTGACTGTAGCAATTGAATTAAATGCTATGCAAGACTCCCTTGGGGTTCGGTATTTGATGTGATTGTTTAACCAAAACAAAAAATACTAATATAAGTACACAAAAAACAATGACAAAAGTTCAATAACAAAATGAATTAAGAGGCGCAATCCTCGTAATTTTAAGAAACGTCCATAGTTGGTCGCAGATCCAATTTGTCAAAAATACCTCGAGTTTCCACACATTTTTGACAAGTTTTTGACGTTTAATTGTCGCCGCGATGAGACTGTGACTAGATTTTGAAAGTTTTTAATTACTATTATTGGCACTCGGATGTAAAACAGAAATCCTTCAATGGTAAAACGATCTCATTTTGTTTCTCTTCCATATTATTATCTCGTCATCTCATATTGTGTTCATACACGGGCCAACGCACTATTCAATAGGAAGTAAATTAAAGTTCTTGAAAGTCAATATGCCATAACAATATATCACGGAGCATGGGCCATTAATGTAATGATGGTAATTCCGCGTTAGACCATAAAATAGCCTGCTACGTCCAAAGAAATTCAATGTAACAATTTTTACATGTAAGCCTGTGTCCACAAAGAACCGTGAGTAAGGCTTTTGGGGATAAAACTGGAGAGTGTGGAATTTTTACCAAGATTTTTTCCTAAACTGCCCCGATAGTCACCATATGCACATGGAAAGGCGATTTCTTAGCTCCTAAAAGACCGATTCAAAACCCCCACTGTGCTATGCTTGTTGTGGTTAACCTGGGGATACTAAACGGGTCTCCCCGAAATCTGACTGTGCACGGCAGTAACTGACCACTATGCGCCATCTTCCCTGAGAAGCAAAGTATGAAGAAAAGAGAAGAAAGAAGAAATCTCACGACTAGTACTAACCGACATACCAGAATGATAGACAAGACATATTAGAAGTATGTATTATCTATCATTCTGAAAAGTAAGTATAAGGCTCTCGTTGGCTCCATTTATTAAGTAAATCAATTTAAATAAAGTATTGTAGTGTTGACTGGGCATGCTGCAACGTGAAAGCAATATTTTTCATTTTTGTAATATATTACCATTGTAAATCATATTACCTTATGTGTGCAAAAACCTAGACATTCTTCTTTTACTTACATAACTACTCAATTATCTTTTCTATGAGCTAACCTTTTTAGGCGAACGTTTGCAATTCTTGAAGAGCATTTAGTTGTATGGTTTCCTACTCGCATTAGCATCCCGTAAAAAACTAACTTTCCTCATTATATTTGAAAAAATGTTCCAAGATAAATAAAAAGAGGGTAAAATTTGACCCAGAGGGATAATTCTGAATACACTATCAGAAGAAATCGCTTTAACCAGTCAATTACCGTAATTACAGACACAATTAAAAAACGATTGTGTCTATGCCAAATGTGGTATCTCAGGGACTTAGAGGTTAATTTTGACAGTTCCACAACATTCATGGCGTTGTTTGTGTTGCTAAGCAGACCATTTTTTCGAACATATGAAATAATGGATTTGCAATAAGCTTCAAAATGATTCTGATTAATACTGTGTTACGCAGTTAGGGTGCAGGTCAAGGCAGCTGTTAAATAAAACATTTAAACAAAAGCAACGCAGTTGCAAATTGCTCATTTGAAAACAAAGACATTATAAAATTTTATTCCACTCCTCATTATACTTTGTAAATAATCTGTTTCTATAATATATCTCTGTAATGGACGGAGCCCACCTTAATGCATCAATGGTTAATGTTCTTTTACAGAACATTTCCATAAACGCCGCATTTAGGAACAAGCTCTCGTTTCACATAATAATGGCATCCATTTGGCTCTCTTGATAATAACTGAAAATTGTTATAATACACTGCGCAGTGAATACATCATAGCAGACATTCCGTAATTTAAGTTTGTGCTAAAAGTACACGAGAAAGTAATGCCTCTTTTACATAATATCGCGAAACACCTCCGATATGACGTAAAACTTAGACTTAACATAACAAGTCTTGGTAATGTATTTTATTTATAGCCATTAAACTTCTGCGAAACTTGAATGCTTAGTGAATACTAGACACTATCATAAAAACGGTAATCTATGAAACTATGCTCATATGAAAACAGACATCCTAAAATGACATCTCTCTTGTAACTTGCCAAGAAGATTAAGAAATTGTCTAGCTCGTTCCAAATTCAATTCGCAAATAGTTATTGCACGCTACTATTACAATGCCAGACTAAATTACAATTGGAGATCAGTCAGCAGTTGAGAACAAAAAGAAAAAAGTAAATAAGTATAACGTACATTCTTTAGCCCGATGTATGAGAAAAGTAATAAAATTACATTAAAACTTGATCATGATTGTATTCGATTCATTGCTTGGTTTGTACCACCATCTGAAGACAGTTCTTGTTTACGTCTATTGAAGTGCTAACTATGTTTTCATTATTGAAGCGGGATTGATTACTTGATCTGGGAATGGAACCGCTTATATAACACAAGAAGTGTTTGAGCTGCTTCTCATCAATTCTATCCAGATTATTTGCAATATTTGTATGTATTAGATACAATACCATTGTGTTTCTAGCTTGTTAGATGTACCTACGTGCTCGTGAACAATGAGTTAGAAAACTGCCAGTTAGTTTTACTTAAACCTCATGAGGCTTTGAAGATTTCTTTCTAAGTTATGGTCCTGGGTTTCGTAAAAGACATATTTGGGATTGTTGCAAAACAAAATACAATGAGTAAGAAAACTCCTCCTGTGTAACACGTACATATTGTCATAAGAATATGTACCTCTCCTTTCCAGTCTCATGCTTCGGCCTATCATATATAACATGATCGGCCAAGTAGGTATATATTCTTGCTTAAAAAAAAGATTTCGTTTAACAATAAGTAGAGGAATAATACGCAGTAAGAGAAACCACTTTTATGAGTCAGACACACAGTATTTAACTAAACTCGTGCTGTCTACAGCCTTTCATCCAAACCCACACAGTACATCAAGGCATTATATATCCACGTCTATTTGGCGTGGTGTGAGCACAACTGCACAATGTATCTCCCAAGCGAGTGGGCGGACTGCGCTAAGTGAAATAGGAGTTGACGCCTCTGGACGACAGCGTTAGTATTTTATTTCATTAGGCTCCATGTTTATGCACAGACCCTTCCTACACACTCTAAAGGCTTAGCCAGGCGATGGACAGACAGATTTATGGTGCTTAAAAACAGTTACCGTGGAGTACCGTGTGGTGTCGGACGTAAAGAATAACACCATCCCATTTCTTCCCGTGGGTGTCGTAAAAGGCGACTAAGGGACTTACTAGAGAATGGGCAGCAGCGTTCTCTATGCATTTTACCACCATACTGCCATCGCCAACCCGCCTGCCAAGCGTGGCGATTATGGCAAAGCCCCCCAAATTGGGGGAGGCCTAAGTCCAGCAGTGGACGTCTTACGGCTGAAATGATGAAAAACATTTACATTATTTTTTCAAGGACCATGCGAAAAGGTGCAACTAAAAGAAAATAGACAACTATATTTTATATATCTATACTAATATTATAAAGCTGAAGAGTTTGTTTGTTTGTTTGTTTGTTTGATTGAACGCGGTAATCTCAGGAACTACTGGTCCGAATTGAAAAATTCTTTTTGTGTTGGGTAGCCTATTTATCGAGGGAAGCTATAGGCTATATAACATCACGCTATAACTAAGAGGAGCGGAGCAGTAATGAAAAATGTTGCAAAAACGGGGAAAATTTATTCGTTTTGAGAGTTTCCGTTGCGTGCGCTGCGTAAACGGTTAAAGTAACGTAAAAATCATGTATGACGGAATTGTTTCTTTTAAAAAGTTCTAAAAAAAAGTCCGCGAGAGCATATGTCTATCTTATAAGGTTGACTCACTGTAACTCAAAAGGAGCGAGCAGGCAAATCGATGCGACGGGAAGGGTCAGGGGAGCAGAAATTTGGCGCGGACGAAGTCGCGGGCAGAAGCTAGTACTATATAATATTATAAAGCTGAAGAGTTTATTTGTTTGTTTGGTTGAACGCGCTAATCTCAGGAACTGCTGGTCCGAATTGAAAAAGTATTTTTGTGTTGGGTAGCCTAGTTATTGAGGAAGGCTATAAGCTATATAACATCACGCTACAATCAAAAGGAGCGGAGCAGCAATGCAAAATGGACGAAAACTGGCAGGCAATTCGATGCGACGAGAAGGGTCAGGGAAGCAAAAATTTGACGCGGACGAAGTCGCGGCCAGAAGCTAGTTTCTATATATTCGCCGCTTGGAAATTTCCAAACTTTGAACCTGCGCCTGACAAATTAAGCATACATACAAGTTTGCGGTTCGGAAGTGCAAACTGTTGTCGCTGACCACTAGTCTCCGCTGTAGCATACACATAAGACTATTATCACATTAATGAATGTCGTTTGTATTCCATGCCACATCACATTTAGTTGTTGGTAACACTATCTAAGTTTGCACTGCTGCCAAGGAAATATAAAATTGTGAGACATCTAAAAGATGTAATAAAAACAAAAACGGTTTGGTAATAGTTTGATTCTGGGTGAAGCTTGCCTTTGTACTTAAACTGTCTTTATGTTATAAAATTGTTTCTTATAATTTATAGAACTAGGTATAAAGAATAAGAAGTAACATGTTAACAATTCTGTGTTTCCTCCATAGGAAACATAAGACTGTGAACATCATAATTTTTAATAAGCCTCAGTAGGTACTGTAGGAGCCTTATGGGGTCTCTGTATTAATTCTTGTGTGCTGTGTCTGTGAGGACATAACGGAATTTATAAAATGATAACATTAAAATTGTTACGTTTATTCCACGTTTCATGCGAATCACGCCAGGATATTCCTAAAGTAATTAGGTAATACTGAAATAACTGGGGACATTGTTGCGTAAAAACTCAAAACCACGAACCTTTGACGAAACATCAGCAAAAACTGCACTAAAGGCAGTGCTTATCTAGAGAATACCTAATTTCAAATATCTGTCTGTAATAGATAGGTAACGCTTTTGAAAGGTTTTCTTTGTTATGAAATAGGAAAAATAGTCACTTTAGTGTGCAGTATTAAGTGATTATAGGCTGTGAAGAAAATTATAGTAGCCTTACCACAAACCAACCAACTTACGCATGCTAATGGCTTTATCTAAGACAGAGACACACGCGTCGCCATTAAAATGCATTTCGAACCAGCGTGGGCCACTGTGGACATAGTAACAGTTACTGTAGAAGTTAATACTACCCACATCATGTGTATGCTGCCGGAAACATTTAACTATCCAGCTAAGATAAATGACTATTCCTTCAGTCAGTGAACAAGACTTGTTTATGTTGTTACAATGTCGTTTCTCTACTTGGTTATGTGACCAGCACGCGTAGCATGACCACCGTAGAAAGGGGTTCTGTCGATGGAAGAATAGACAAAATTACAGATTGTAGAAAGATTAAAGACAAAATTAAAGATTCTAGAAAGATTTGTACCGTTTTATGCTGGCGTAGCATGACAATTCTATCTCTATTCTACCAAGAATAGACAAAGTTCTTTCTATGGTGGTCTTGCTACGCGTGCAGAGCTACTGCAGGTTACCGCTTCTTGATACGTAGTTACAAGGAATTTAATTTCGCTATATCCAGAGATTGTGCGGTTGATCGATTAATTAAGATTAGCTCACAGGCTATCCATCTCATGTTATGGATGGATTACAACACCTTCATCGAGGAATTTATACGGGTAAAACATCTTGGTAAACGTAACCTTGGTATGTAAGCTACGAGTTTTATTTTTAAGTTGTGATAATATAAAAATCGAGTTGAAACCCACCTCAACTTTTTCCAAACATAATCAATTTGCCAAACCTATGTTGGGGTCAGCAACCAGTCTAAACGAGTGCAGCTGAATACTAGAGTATTACATCGAGCGACTGCTTATCTGACCTACACAACCCAGTTACTGGGTAATACCGGTTTGTCAGACTTTCGGACTTCTGACGACCCTAAACGACTGTCAAAGATCCACGTATGACAAACGGGACCAGCGGTTTAACGTGCTTTCCGAAGCATGGAGAGGTCTTGGTACAGTCAGTGCCCTGCATTATCTGACCCCTCCTACACATAAGAATTGAGGAAAAGGGTCAGATAATTCAGGGAACCGACTGTACCTATGTAAAGACGGTGACCCATCCAAGACCCAACCTCAGCAGGTGTAGCTTAACCTGGTCGATGGACCCGTGCAGCTGTTGTTACTTAACCACAAACCCTTCCAAACAACTTCTAAAATAAAAACAAATTAACCACGAGACCACGTAACCTGCATGTCAACGACGCGAGCCCATTTACATTATGATCCACATTAACGATAACACGCCACATAACATTTCAAGAATTCCGTTACTAAATATGATAGCAAGAAGTTACATAGTAGACATTATAACGGGTTGGTAATGACAGTCGTTCTATAGTACGTTCTATGCACCAGGATTACCTATGCAAAGCACTGGAGGCTGTGGGGAGGGACAGCAGACCGCAAGGTCGTTCCCCGTTATCTAATGTTACTAAACAGACAGTTTGAGTACGTTTGTTTCCTCTGAGTAGACACAGGATGTCCATTTATACGATGCCAGATTGAATCTATACTTAATATTATAAAGCTGAAGAGTTTGTTTGTTTGGTTGAACACGATAATCTCAGGAACTACTGATCCGAATTGAAAAAATCTTTTTGTGTTGGGTAGCCTCTTTATTGAGGAAGGCTATAGGCTAATAACATTACGCTACAATCAAAAGGAGCGGAGCAGCAACGAAAAATGGACGAAAACTGGCAGGCAATTCGAAGCGACGCGACGGGAAGGGTTAGGGGAGCAAAAATTTGACGCGGACGATGTGGCGGGCCGAAGCTAGTTATGGATATATTCGCTATTGAAAATCATAGTTGTTCCTTTGTGTGTTAGTGTTGACCAAGATCATAGGTCCGGAAGTAGACCTCGACTCCGAACAGGGTTACCTTACTAACAATTTATAAAAAAACTAGCTTTTGCCAGCGGTCTCGCCCGCGTATTATACACTAGCTTCTGCCCGCGACTTCGTCCGCGTCAAATTTTTGCTCCCCTGACCCTTCCCGTCGCATCCATTTGCCTGCTACTTTTCGTCCATTTTTCGTTGCTGCTCGCTCCTTTTGAGTTATAGTGAGTCAACCTTAAAAGATAGACATATGCTCTCGCGGACTTTTTAAAAGGAACAATTCCGTCGTACATGATTTTTGCGTTACTTTAACCGTTTACGCAGCGCACGCAACGAAAACTCTCAAAAGGAATAAATTTTCCCCGTTTTTGCAACATTTTTCATTACTGCTCCGCTCCTCTTAATTGTAGCGTGATGTTATATAGCCTATAGCCTCCCTCGATAAATAGGCTACCCAACACAAAAAGAATTTTTCAATTCGGACCAGTAGTTCCTGAGATTAGCGCGTTCAATCAAACAAACAAACAAACTCTTCAGCTTTATAATATTAATAAGTATAGATATAACCTTCCTCTTGAATCACTCTCTCTATTGATGAAAACCGTATTAAAATCCATTGCGTAGTTTTAAAGATTTAAGCGTACACACACGAAATGCGACTTTGTTTTATACTATGTAAAGATGATTATTCTACAACCGACACGCCGTACATCGTGCCAAGCTAAGAACTCGATGCGCCTACTGTAATGCATGTCACAAGAGATGTTCAACTGTAATTCCAACAAGACATTTTGTGTAGGTACTATTTCGTATTTTGACATAGAGGTGGCTCTTGTCCAGGAAATACTGTCTGAAATGTCACACATAAGGTATTTTAGTAACCAGGACAGGAAGACACAAGAAATAAGTTCTAATAACTTATCAAACCTATCAATAGAATTATGACATGAGTTGATAATCAATTACGATAAGTTGTCTAACTTTGTAATTAACTTCATAAATAATAATATGCCCACCTCATCATCTGCCTAGCCTTTTCGCAATTATGTTGTGGTCAGCTCCCAGTCTAACCAAATGCAGCTGAATACCTTTATTTAACATGGAGCAACTGCCTATCTGACCTCTACAACCCAGCTAGTGGATTATGCGATAGCCCTTGATATGATTGGTTGTCAGACTTTCTGGCTTCTGACTACACGGAACGTTAGCGTGCTATCCGAGGCACGGAGGGGTGAATGTAAGATTGGCACCCATCCACGGATCAACCGCGGTAAGTGTAGCTTAACCTGGCTGTTATTACTTACCCGCAAGCCACTCTAAGATACATATCCATTTAGATATGTTTTTGTACACTGCCACAGAAACCCCCACAAAGGTAACAAATTATCTCAAATAAAGAAGAAGCAAACGGGCTGTCCATTAATCACGTGAGGCTCGAAGGGGGGGGAGGGGTCCATAAAAAATCACGAAATATCACAAAGGGGGAGGGGTGTGTAGTAATATATCACGTGTATTTTTTCTTTTTTTAATTAGATAATACTCAGGTATATCTGTATTTAAAAAAAAAAAAAAAAAAATTGATTCTTTGCGGGTACTAAAAAATACACGTGATATAGGGGGAGGGGGGTAGTCTTAAACCTCACCATGTATCACCAAGGGGGAGGGGGGGTTAAAAAATGCCAAAAAAAAACATCACGTGATTAATGGACGGCCCCAAACCGTATAGGTACCAATTTATTCTAATAAACACGCCAAGCCATTTCGTTAAAAAGAGGATAAAAAATTAAGGTCAATTAGCACTTGGTCGTCAGTTACGGCGGGCGGCGCATGCCGTCAGGAATACTCCTTAATAATCCTAGGTAACGGCTCCGTCCTTCCTAATGAACGAATGCCTTCGCTGGATTATATAGCACTTTTTATTTCACTGCCTCGACCTGGTAGTTAGGATTGTTAGGAACAGTTACTAAGTATCAGTCAAGAACCTCTCTAGGTCTACCGTTAGACAACCCACCCCACAGGTTTTTGTTTGTGCTATCATTCGTCCTTACTAATAGATTTCCTGTAGATAGGATGGCTATAAAAAGTTACCTTTATGCAGCTGACGGAGGTACAACTTGGTGCAAGTTACTATAATAGAGCTTCAAATTAAAGGTCTGCTTAGCAACATAAATAACGCCATGAATGTTCTGAAACTCACAAAATGAAAGGGATTCGTACTGATAGTGTTGTGTTGACTGGCCTGTTAGTCTAGTGGTTAGTGACCCTGACTGCAAAGACTGAGGTCGTGGGTTCGATTCCCACCCAGGACAAATCTTTGTGTGATGAGCACAATCATTTGTTCCGTGTCTGGGTGTAATTTATGTATAATATGTATGTATTTAGAAATATAAGTATATTTATCAGTTGTCTGGTTACCATAGTACAGGCTCTGCCTAGTTTGGGATCAGATAACAGTGTGTTGGTTGTCCTGAGATATTTAAAAAAAAAATTGCGGCTATCACGTGTAAGATTGACAAAGGTCTAATAAATATACCTACATACATATGTAAACTCACGCTTTTTAGGGTTCCGTTGCCAAATGGCAAAAAACGGAACCCTTATAGATTCGTCATGTCTGTCTGTCTGTCTGTCTGTCCGTCCGTCCGTATGTCACAGCCACTTTTTTCAGAAACTATAAGAGCTATGCTGTTGAAACTTGGTAAGTAGATGTATTCTGTGAACCGCATTAAGATTTTCAAACTAAAATAGAAAAAAAACAATAAATTTTGGGGTTCCCCATACATAGAACTGAAACTCAAAAAACCGGCCAAGTGCGAGTCGGACTCACGCACCGAGGGTTCCGTACAAACCTGTAGGTATTCTCGGTTTAAAAATAAATGTTTTTTTTTTAATTTTATATTTCAGTTCATTGAATGTAAGGTAAATTGCGGTTTACGATTTATGACGTTTTAAAAAAAACTACTCACTCGATCTCGTTCAAACCAATTTTCGGTGGTAGTTTACATGGTAATGTACATCATATATTTTTTTTAATTTTATCTTTCTATTATTTTAGAAGTTACGGGGGGGGGGACACACATTTTACCACTTTGGAAGTATCTCTCGCGCAAACTATTCAGTTTAGAAAGAAATGATAATAGAAACCTCATCACCATTTTTGAAGACCTATTCATAGATACCCCACACGTATGGGTTTGATGAAAAAAAACCATTTTTGAGTTTTAGTTCTATGTATGGGGAACCCCAAAATTTATAGTTCTTTTTCTATTTTAGTGTGAAAATCCTAATGCGGTTCACAGAATACATCTACTTACCAAGTTTCAACAGCATAGCTCTTATAGTTTCGGAAAAAAGTGGCTGTGACATACGGACGGACGGACAGACAGACAGACAGACAGACAGACATGACGAATCTATAAGGGTTCCGTTTTTTGCCATTTGGCAACGGAACCCTAAAAATGGTTTTTTTCATCAAACCCGTACGTGTGGGGTATCTATGAATAGGTCTTCAAAAATGGTAATGAGGTTTCTAATATCATTTTTTTCTAAACTGAATAGTTTGCGCGAGAGACACTTCCAAAGTGGTAAAATGTGTCCGTCCCCCCCCCCCCCCCGTAACTTCTAAAATAAGAGAATGATAAAACTAAAAAAAATATATGATGTACATTACTATGTAAACTACCACCGAAAATTGGTTTGAACGAGATCGAGTGAGTAGTTTTTTTTTAAAACGTCATAAATCGTAAACCGCAATTTACCTTACATTCAATCAACTGAAATATAAAAATTAAAAAAAAAACATTTATTTTTAAACCAAGAATACCTGCAGGTTTGTACGGAACCCTCGGTGCGCGAGTCGGACTCGCACTTGGCCGGTTTTTTCCCATAGGGAAAGGCAGAAACTACAGAACGTCATCAGCTACGACTACGATACATTTGTCTCGTTTATGTTCATAAATCCAGATGTATAACCAGTCATAGGTACAGCTGGTTTTATTGACGGGTTTTTTTTTTTAAATGTAACCAATAGTATTGATATGCTATGATAGAAGCTAAACATGCTCTATAATGTATTTTAAAACAACTTTGTGTACCAAATAAAAAAAATCATCAATCCCATACGTGTGGGGTATCTATGAATAGGTCTTCAAAAATGGTATTGAGGTTTCTAATATCATTTTTTTCTAAACTGAATAGTTTGCGCGAGAGACACTTCCAAAGTAGTAAAATGTGTGTCGTCGTCGTCATGGTAACTTTTATAATAAGAGAATGATAAAACTGAAAAAAAATATATGATGTACATAACTATGTAAACTACCACCGAAAATTGGTTTGAACGAGATCTATAAAGTAGTTTTTCTTTTAATACGTCATAAATCGTAAACCACGATTTACCTTTCATTTAGTCAATTCAAATATAAAAATTAAAAAATAAAACATTTAATTTCATAAACATAAACCGAGAATACCTACAGGTTTGTACGGAACCCTCGGTGCGCGAGTCCGACTCGCACTTGGCTGGTTTTTTTTTTAAGTCGGTTACAAATAATGAATTACTGTTCCACTAGAGGCATAATGCGTAATACACTATCAGTAGGAATCGCTTTCATTTTGTGAGTTTCAGAAAATTCATGGCGTAATTTATGTTGCTAAGCAGACATTTTGACATATGAAAGAAAGGATTAACTAGCAATAAACTTCAAAATTATTCAGATTCTGATCAGTATTAGAGTGCCTTATGCCATTAGGGAGCAGTAGGTAACCATAATGTTTGGTAGGAATTTAAGTAAACCTAAAGAACAAACTACTTTCATTTTCATAAGAGAAGTTGCAATGTCGCATTCAGCGGATTCCAGCTGCCTTCACCAGGTCATTGGTTATCCTTGTGCGAAGCCTTACGATCGAAGAGGCGATGTTAGTTGGAGGCCTATATCCAGTAGTGGACGTCATTCAACTGAATTTTTTTTTGCTTTTTTTGTTAAATAAAGTATCATTTTGATGATACTTTATTGACATTACAATCTAACCTATGAGCTAATAAGTAATTTAAATATAACTTAAACTGCTAAGTAGGTAACTATAAAACTAAGAAATCGTCCAATAACGTCTTTTTTATTCACTGACAGTTAAGGGGAAGACACTTGATTAACGTGTTCGTTATAAAAGTTAGCACTTTCACTGCAGTTCGTATCACTTACACTGCACTACACTAACTCAAAGGGTATAACCCTTTTTAGTCTTCGCACTAATTCAGTGTTGTCAAGGAATTGAATCGCCTCGACATTCACGTGATGATGAAGTCTGTATTCATGAGCTTCTGCATATTTTTGTATGACTATATTTACGACATCCATTTTGAGGTCCCGGTGAAGGTCGCCGTTTCTTATGTACCAGGGCGCGCTCACTATATCCCTGAGTACTTTGTTTTGAAAACGTTGTATAATTTGACGATTACTTTGGCTGGTGATGCCCCACAGCTGTATACCGTAGGTCCATACAGGCTTTAAAACTTGTTTATATACCAACAATTTATTAGGTATTGACAATGGCGACTGTCTACCAAGTAGCCAATACATTTTTTTATATTGAATATATAATTCGGCTCTTTTCTTTTTGACATGCTCTTTCCAGCGCAGTTTTGCATCCAGGGTCATGCCAAGATACTTAGCAGTATTCGCGTATGGAACTTGTTGATTATTCATGAATACCGGGATGTATTGTGGCTTTTTATTCGTGAAGTCAATGTGGATAGACTTGCTTTCAATAAGTTTGATACGCCATGTTGCAGTCCACTCATAAACATGATTTACGGACTCTTGAACCTTTTCTACGGCTTCCTCGTGACTATTTCCAACAGCCATGATAGCGGTGTCGTCAGCAAAGGTTGCAATTGTCCCATTTTCTAGCTCAGGAATATCACATACTTTTATCAATATTACAAATATTAATATTACGTACTTTTGCATTTTCAACGATCGTATACTGTGTAATGACAAATATCCGATATTTTCAGCATTTTTCCTCGATGCTGAGAAAATATGAAATCAATTGGTGATTCTAACTTCAACTAAAGACTCTATTGATTCAGCGAGACATTTTTTGTATAATTTATTTCATTGCACATTGGAATTTCGCGTTTTTTAACAACATAAACATTATACGAAAAACTTAAATTTTCAGCATGATTGCTGATTTCTGAAAAAAACGCAAACCAAGTTTGATATTCTGGCACCATATTCGGACTCAGCGACCCCGAAAACATAAAGTTCAGGTGGTCTTTCGCGCAGGGTAGTTTTTTTTTTGTGGGCCTGTGTCATCCTCTATTCTAGTGTCAATTAAGACAAACGATGCGAAGAGCGTAACTAGAGGGGTAATTGCGTAACTTCTTATCAGTAGGAATCGCTTTCATTTCGACAGTTCAATAACATTCATTGCGATATTTACGTTGTTGGGCAGAATTTTGTTTCGTACATATGACGCGCTGGATTAGAAATAATCTTCAAAATGATTCAGATTTCGATTCATAGTGCGTTAAATAATTAGGTTGCAGACTTGCACATGATTGATATTAAAATACAAGCTAATAGAAAGTACCTATGTTCAAAAATAAATCCCGCCTGAAAAAACACACTCTAAAAAATATGAAACAACAAAATAATCTCACCTGAAAGCCTATAGATAGTTCAATCCATGAAGACGCGCCGCACTCTTTGACAATTGTACTGAGAGCGGTTAAAAACAAAGGAAAGGAGCGCAGAGGGGCGCGTCATCGTGGATTGAACTATCTGTATTATGCCACTCTCCGTGATCGCTTACTACTATTAGATTCATAACTTTATATCCTCCAGAGGGCGCCTATTACCCGCATTCATACATACATATATACATATATACCGGTCAATATCACAACCCTCACGTTTGCTGCGCCGTAGTCGGGTAAAAATAAATGCCAAGTGTCTCTCACCTCAATACACTTTGGGCCTAGTTATTTTTAGAAGCCAAGGTAGCTGCAGTTTGTAGTATTAGGTACGAACGCTGCAAAAATGGTTAGAACATATCAGACCCTAATTTCGTCGCAGTTCCACGTGGTTCCATGGTGTAATGGTTAGCACTCTGGACTCTGAATCCAGCGATCCGAGTTCAAATCTCGGTGGGACCTGCATTTTTACTGCCGCACCTACATTCATAATTATACGTAGGCACATAGATAGATGCAGTAATTTCTATGGATGCGTATTGATATTTGCCTACTTGTTTTCTTAGTGCTTTAGCTCCCCTATGTAAATGTCCCCAAAATATGTTTTTAATTGTAAGATACTTTTATGTATCTAGGTATACAGGTTACTACAAGTACCTATCTAGGTTACCTGGTACACAACTGTATAGCCCTACTTTTTTTTGACAATTTTCATAAAAACAACTTGTTATGGTGTTGTCGTCTTTTACAAGATCTACAGCTACCGCTGATAATAATTCCACAAATCATAGGCCTATTAAATAAAAACAGGACAATAATCATCCATATCATTAACGATCAGTTAAAACCAGGAAAATGTAAAAAAAAAAACAGTACCCGCCTACGTAAACAAGGACATTATTTTGCAGGCAATCGATGTAGGAAACTCTATACTTGAATAAAATTTATATATTTTTAATGAGTTTACGTCACATTTTACCAGAAAAAGAAGGAGAATAATAGTTATTTGTTATACAAGAGTGCAAAGTTGCTTTTTAACTGCGTGCTCTATTTTGATGACCGAGCAAGCGAAGGATTCTAAAATTGAATCACGACCGCAGCGAGTGATTCAAAATTTGAATCCTGAGCGTTAGCGAGGGAATCAAAAGAGCACGAGGTGAAAAATCTTTGCACTCGAGTGCAACACGTAACTTTTCATTCCACCTCAGCGAGGAAAGAGTATTTTTAATCTTCAATATCTGAGTGGAAAAGCCGTTTTAGCACTATCACAAACTTAGTGCACACGATGTTCTAAATTCAATTTACTTTATCCTCTAGAGAATAAAAACGGCTTTTCCACTCAGATATTGAAGATTAAAAATACTCTTTCCGAGATGGTGGGATGAAAAAGTTTTTTACCCAATGAAAAGAAAATCGTAAAGGAAGTCTACGCTCCGCTCGGTACCGAGTTGCCTAGGTAATGATCAACACAACAATGTCAGGGCACAGCTACGTATAATTCTATTTACTGCATGTGTATTCGTATGATTGATTCTAAAGTAGATATAGTTAAAAGGAAATAAAGAAGAAGAGAGAAAGTGAAAGAAGTGTCTCTTTTAGTGCAATGCAACCTAACAAATTGAAGATTTTAATGATTGGACCTTCAGAGGTAAAAACTCAATAATTTTGTCTTCAAAGTATCACTCCATATCTTTGCCGATTTATCAATACCTAAGCACCTACCCAAGTACTGCGAACCTACATAATCCTACCTATAACTACTACCTATTTTTGTGATATAAGTTAATCGAAACGAAAAGTTAAAATTAAAGGAAACTGATCGAGACGAGAAAAGTTTTATTGTTATTTCGTCTGGGGGCGTTTGGTGTTTCTTGACGCTTGAGTTAATGAATTTTTTTTTTAGAGTGGCAAAACGAAAATAGCCAACTTCATATCCGATTCAATAAATATCGAAGAAGCAGAAGCACCTCGGCCCACACAAGGCGTTAGAATAGTGGAGTTTGAACTTCCCAATCTGAATATTAATGGAAAATCAACAAGCATTGACATTGAACTTTGGGACTGCAGCGGTGACCATAGGTGAGGTTGATAGATGAATCATTCAATCTTAAAACCTGTATTATTGTAAACGTTGTCAATCCAGCATCCAGCGGCTCAAAAACTTTATAAAAGCGCCATCCATCGAAAGAAAGCTTAACTGTTCCTTGGACCAAAAAGTTGGTAATTCATTCACCTACCTACTACATTGTTTATATAAGAAAGTAATACATAAGATGGCAGACTGCCGGAAATCGTGTCCTTTCACTATATTCATTTTGATAAACTACATAATATCCAATGTAGGTTAGCCAGATTTTCCTGCAATGCTTATCATGATAAGTAGGTAGCTGTTCTAATAAATAATTACCTATCTACTTCTTACTTAGAGAACTTAGGAAAATCGAATGACTAGGCTGTTTGTTGTCCTTTCGCTATATTCATTTCGATAAACTACATAATAACCAATGTAGGTAGCTAGCCAGATTTTCCTGCAATGCTTATCATGATAAGTAGGTAGCTGTTCTAATAAATAATTACCTATCTACTTCTTACTTAAAGAACTTAGGAAAATCGAATGACTAGGCTGTTTGTTGTCCTTTCGCTATATTCATTTCGATAAACTACATAATAACCAATGTAGGTAGTTAGCCAGATTTTCCTGCAATGCTTATCATGATAAGTAGGTAGCTGTTCTAATAAATAATTATCTACTTCTTACCTAAAGAAGTTAGAAAAACGAATGACTAGGTTGTTTATATGCGTGCGTGTGTACCGGTTGGTTTATAAGTTCATAAGTCGTGTGACTGGCCATGTTACTTTCAGGTTTGAATCATGTTGGCCGGCCCTAAGACTCGGAGTTCAAGGAGTCATATTGGTTTGTTCTCCGAACACTGCTCAAACAGCGGCAAGAGAAATGGAACTCCTTTATAACTACTTTGTCTCGCAGCCCAAGCTGTCCGCAAAACAGTGTGTATTATTTTACAACTGCACTGATGATCAGGAAGAAATGGATTCTTTGAACCTTTGTAAGTTTTGATAATCCGTCAGTTTTGGATATATTTTCTTTGTTTGATTCTACCTAACCTACTTTCTTTCAGCTCCTACATTCTCGAAGGTGTCTCAAGTTGCAACCAATTTAAAGACTGGTGGCAGCCGTTTAAAAATAGACTTTGCCAGCTATATAACTTCAGTTCTACAATCAATAAATAAAGACAGCTCTTAATCTTATCTCTTTGATGACTTTGATTTCTCTCCACTCCATGAATACTTACGTCATCCCAACACACGCCGATGATGACAGAACTAGAATACATTAAATTCATCATTGATGGATGACCTCATTACCGCTTCTCTAAAAAATGCATAGGTACCTAAATAAGAAAACACAGGCAAATCCCTGATTTCTGCTATGGGATTGCTTTAATCAGTTGTCAAATAGATTTTATAAATAAATCAAGTGACAATTTGTTTGTTTTTATTTAAATATTATTGTCATGTTGCGCAAAGCTTATAGGTACCTACTTATTGCGTAACAAACTAAGCTTGAGCAACGGAAGGGGATCGAACTCATGACCGCTCGCTCAGCAATCTGCACATTATTACGTTGCGAATTAGAATCTGTGTATGACTAATGTTTATGTTTGATTTGGCTTTCAAGTAATGGCGTTAAAGTAAGTGCCAAAAACACAAATTAAGGTATTTTCATACGCATCTACCTAGATAGGTAATCAAATTGTAAGCAAAGAGTTATTTACTATTGATAATTAACTCTTTAGTGTAACCGATAAGGATAATATTGTAAGAACTACTACATATCTTCGTTTTAATATATGTTTGTTATAAGAAAGTAATTATTGCTATTTTAGGCATTGTTATTTTTGTATCTAATTGAATAAGATTAATAAGTTTTAAATATTTTTAGACATAAGTTAGCTACTGACCTATTTATTTCCTTTTGTTAATAATAGCATTAAATATAATAAAAATTGAATTTCATTACCTATCTAGGATATGGATTTATTTAAGTATAACTAATTTTGAAAATTTGTCTGTCTCCGCCCTTTTAAAAGGTTAGCCACTAGTCAAATAATAAAAAAATGTTATATTTGTGTGCGAAAGAATAAAACACAAATAAAAAAATTATTGAAAGAAAAGGTATGTAAATCAAGACATTGATAAAATATAAACATGAATTTATTTTAAAGTTGAGTAGGCCCGTCTATGTTTTTATTACAATATTTACCTAACAGACAATAATAACAGTTCAACAATCTAGGTATATTCGTATTGCTTTTCATCTATGACCGAGCATAGTTTGTTCCCCCACACTTAATACAAAACTCAACAGTCTGTTCATTGTTATTTATGGATCGAAACAAATGAATGAAAAACAACATATAAATCTCGACGCACGCACTCAGTCTTAAAACATTTGGCTCTTATAATGAGTTATTTTTAATAAACTTAATTCAGTATTTCAAATAATTATTTAACATACATAATGATACTGAAATTGATCAATTACCTGCTACTTAAAACGTATTTACAATATTCAAAGAGACCTTAGACATAAAACTATACACGTAACCATACCTATACCTACTATTAAAATACAACGTACCTATAAAAGTCTGTCAGTAATAATATTATCACCTTGATCACATTTTGCTGTATGTGGAAGGAGTTTCTCTAAATTAGCTAAAATAATTTATTACGTTAACTTGATAATATAATGAAGCATTTAAGATATAATACAAAACCTAATTTCTATCATTTTTCCAATTTCCACGATCATTAAAGTTTTTTCGATCTCTATGTCCTCTACCAGAACCTCCACGATTCCACCGGTCGTTGCCGCGACCTCGGTGACCTCTTTGATTTGGGAACCTTGGGTAATTTTGATCACCATCCATAAAGTTAAAATCATTACCGGGACCGGGACCATTAAATGGCATATTTCCAAAGTTATTAGGTCCACCAAACTTATTAAAGTTGTGCGGCATATTTGGAGCTATTCCTAGTAATCCAGGCGTCGGTCCACCCCGTGGATCTGGCATCGATTGATTGAATCCATGCATGTTACCTAAATTCATATTATTCATACCTGCCATACCCATGGGCGGAATATTCATCATGTTCATGCTACCTCCATCCATTGCGCCCGGAGGCCCACCCATATTGCTGTTCATACCAAATGCAGTTTGATTAAAATTAACTGGTGTTTTGAGTAAGGCTTCTTTGGGTTTTGGTAAATAGGAATACTCACCATTGTCACCTAAGGAGATCCCCAAGTTGTTAAATATATTGCACAATACACTATTACCTTGAATAGAAGCGAGATCGATTTTTTTACCGGGTATCCTTTCTTGATGAAACTGTTTAAGCATTGCAGTCACTGGTGCCAAATTTTGGTTAACAAATATTTTTTGCGTCGAACTCATTTCTTTGTACCAATTGGAATTTTGGAGAATAGTTTGCAAATCCAATGAACTGGACTTTTGATCTTGAACAGCAGTTTCAACGTCTTTTGGTTTTCTTCGAGGGTCAATTCTAGGGCCAGTAGGAGTCGTGGTTGTTGACGGCTTAATAGACTTTTCACTATCACTATTAGACTCGTCAACAGATAGTCTAAAAACTTTTCTAAGTCTAGGATCTACTAATGCTTGTGACTTAGCAGTACTATTTCTAATATCTGTGTAGTCTGGCCGAGGTATGTCAATTAGCACTACTTTATATGGCATAGGCGGGTGGCTATTGATTGACCCGTTTATCTCCGATGCAGGTGTATAATTAGGTAGAGGTTTAAATGGCAATCCTAAACGAAAATCAATATCTCCACTAGTTTGACGCAAATCGGTATCACCAAAAGTAGGGAGAGTGAAATCAGATTTCCGCAAATCGACATCAGCTCTTCGTCTGCCGTCCGTGGGCTCACCATCTATACACTCGTAAATCGATACTCTAGGGGGTTTCTTGGCAGTAGTCTTATTGGAATCCGTTACTTTTTCTGGAGATCGTCTAGCTCGGGGATCCCGCGATCTATTCTGTGGCGATGCCGCACCCTCGGTGCTGGTTTCAACTTTATTTTCTTGTAGGTTATTTTTCATTGTGTTCAGCAATTTTGTTACCTCTTCACTGATATCTATTTTAGAAAGATCACCAAGCCTACTTAAAACAGCGGAAGGTTCTATAATCTGTGGTGTGGAAGCCTGTGGAGAAGGCGATTTATGTCTAGGTGATGAAACTGGAGATCTCTTCTTCGTTCCTTTTTCTTCGTCACTTGAATACCATTTCTCATCTATTAATAAATTATTGTCTTCGTCATCTGTTGTTGATCGACGATGTCTCTTTTCAGGGTTTTTAAACAAGGGTTCTGGCTGAAGAAATCTTATATCTGTATCACATTCATTCTTCACATGATTGTCTTCAACAGTTGAATGTAAAATCCTGGGCTCGTCTGAAAAAGGAAGAACTCTGTGATCTACGTCTTTCGACTCGCTAGGAATGACAGGTTTTTCAGCGTCATACGACTCGTTAGAAATATCAATATTTTCCTTATCTTTTGACACGAATTTTAAAGCATCTTTTGTATACTGATCTATATCTATCATATCCTTACTCATCTGTGGTTCTTTTTGACCACCCTTACTTGACGAGGTATCTTCAAGTGTCGGAAGCATTACAGACGGCTGGAAACGCATGTCAATGTCTTTACCTGGTAAATCTGACGGTACAGTAACATTGCTAGGTACAGGTACGGGTACAGGTGGCACCCTCAAATCTAAATCTTTACTTCCAGACGTTTGACCCATAAACTGTTGCGGTTCATTGTTCGAGTTTATGAGACCTAGCTTTTGTATGTTCATTGTATTTAACTGGATTTCAGTTATTTGTTTTAATGATAATCCAATGCTATTTAATTGTAAAACCGTCAGTTGACCAAGTTGATCTAAATTATCTATACCCATTTTCGTAAGGTCTACAATTTGCCGCGGTGTCAGAACTCCAGTTAGATTCTTGATGCTAAGTACATTACTTGAATTTGTATTACTATTTGGTGATAAACTAAAGTTCTGATTATTAGACATGTCGTTTTGCCACCTCGATTGTCGCACTTTTGGTGATATTTTATTTTGCCTCTCACTCATATTATATTGATTTCCTTGTAGTGAGTCTGTTGTGTTTTGAGGGTTTGGTATGTTTAACTCAAAAAGAGATGGAATGTTTTTCTCATTACCTTCTGAAATGTCAGAATATTGTTGTATTAATTTTGCTTGAGTCGTCTGTAACATTTTTAATGCCCCTTCTCTGTTGAGTCTTGGGAAATCGCCTAAAATTTCTTTAGGAGCCGATTCTATGTGTTTTAAAAGTATGTTCTTTAAGGCATCAGATAACGGTTTACCATGCGCGAATTTACATTCATCTTTGAATATACATGGAAGACCAGTATGATAATATTTACATGGAAAATCAGCATGCATGTACAAACATTTATCTCTCTTTGCACAACAATCCATTAAATAAAACTTACACAGTTCCATTTTTCTTGGAGGTTGTGCATCATGTGAATAAATGCAGTCATCGCCTTTGTGGCATTTACCTTGCATAAAGTATAAACAAACACCATCAGCATCTTGCATTTGATGATTACTTCTTCTCCTGTCGTTCTTATTGTGTTTGTTACGATCACGCTGTCTGTTATTTCTTTGTTGCCGATGGTGTTGCTGCTGTCCCCGAGACTCCTGGCTACTGTCGGACGCGTAAGAATCTCTATCGTCATCAGCATATCCATCAACAGGCGACTGCCTATGAACTGGAGAAGCGCCCCTAACACACATCATTTCACTTTCATCCATATCATCTGAAAAATCTTGTTTTTTACGCTTTTTACTAAGACCATCCTTATTATCGTATTTCTTCCGTTTTTTAGGTTTACGACGTTCATCAACGTCATCTTCATTGTGGCCATCAATACCATCATTTTTACTCATAGCCTTTCTGATAGCTTTTTCGATGTTACCAGCAAAATCATCTTCGGTAGGACTAGAATATTTACGATTCTTTTTATTTTTTTCCTTGAATTTTTGTTCTTTATTCAACTTAGATTTCTTTTTTTTACCTGATTTTGAATAATAAAAATCTTGGGATTCTGATTTTTCTAGCGGTACTTTATCTTCGATAGTCGGTACGGTTTCTATACCTTTCTCTTCAGTTTGTACTTCAGTTGTTTCTTCACCTTCACTCTCAATCTCCCCATCCTCCAAATCTTCTACCTCTGCGTTCATCACTGCTTCAGTCATCTTAAAAGTGTCACTGAAATTAGATAAAATCGTTATATTAATAGTTGTGATTTACTAGGTTATAATATCTTCGCAGTGCATTTGGTTTTCAATTGATTTGACACAAACTAAATCAATTTGTAACTATTGTATGATGTACTTTGTAACAACATTTACTTCGTATTATGTATAATAGTTCAATTGTTAAACCTAAAAAGTACCTACTATATTTCATCGATAACATCGATTATTACTATTTAACATCCTACTGAGAGTGATATGGTAAAAACGATCACAATAACAGAAAACAATTTTGAACTAATCGTTAGAATTCTTAATATTCTGTACGTAGGTATTAGTACGTATCACAGAACCGATCGAACTAGCGATGCTTGGCGAGGCCATGTCCAGCAGAGGACATCTTTCGGCTGAAATGATGATGACAAGTATTTCGATATAATACCATTGTTTTTGTTATCAACTTTTTATGTTTTGAAAACTCATTTATTGATCCCATCCTAGTTATTATAGTTCCCAATACTCGATAGTTGACTTAAGAAGAAAATAGATGGCGTTAGTAAACATTTCAAATCACATCGCTGCGCTAATAATATCAAAATGGGTAAGCAGGTGTATACTATCGTAAATCCATTTTTCCTACGTTCCATCAAAGGAGGAATTTCGACCCTGATAGGCATGCAATAGTACAAAAATACAAAAAAAAATGGTCCAATAATACAATTTCGAAAAGTGGAATGTTAGGTTCAGAAAAGTAGTAAAATCCCTAACGAAAGCTTTTAGCCGAGTAGTGCAAGTATTCAAGTGATTAATTCAGTTAATCAAGTTTTCTAAAATGTTATTTACATGATAGGCATTGTAAAGCAATCACATAGAATCAACTTTAAATTAAATTCATTTACGGCGGACATAACCAAATGATAAAAGTGTGTAACCAACCACTTTTAGCTAAGTATTCTTATTATCAAAAAAAAAATGGCGATATGAATAACATGACCAACAAAATCTTGTTTTCTCTGAGAAAGAGTCATGGTCAAATCTGTATTACACGCGTTCCTACCTCAACTACGTCGTATTCTTAGCATGTTGCGTGATAGCTTACCGACTTCGTGCCAAGCTCGTGAGAACGGGAGAGCAACAGTGTTAAAAATACTAACAAGTCTGAGTGAAACGGCAAATACGTCATGCGGGTAAAATCTATGATCTCATACCTACTCGCCATTTTTACCGTAGGTATTACGCGACCAAATTAGGGAGTTATTCAGCTAGAACGTTAACAATTTATGGGGAGAAACACGTCACAGGGATTTAATTAGAATGAATAAAATTAGACCTACGCTCTCATAAAAATAGGGATCGGAAGCAAAAAAATCTAACAGGAAAACTCACACTAAACATTCACATTGTACGTTTATATGCATAACACGCCCTTTTTGACTGAGCAAAAATATAAAGAAATGTTGAGTAATAGTTTGCTGGCCAATACGTGTAATAATCATCTAGTAAAAGAGTATAAATCTCGATTTTCTTTCAAATACTATACCTAATATTCGTCGGAACAATTATCATTGGGAATGTAACTCCAGGAATCACAAAATTACTTAGGTGTTGCGTAGTTTGAAATTCAACATGTATGGCAGAAGTCAGTACAATAACTGTTCTTAGCCACTACTTTCAAGAGTAATTTAGGTAGATACAGCCAAGCCAAGCAAGCAGTGGGTGGCCGTTCACATTTCACAATATCTAGCTGCGCGCTGCGCTCTCGCTAGTCGCTACGATTTGAATGACGTCAGCCTTCTAGAACGGCAAGATATCTGTCCTTCCTTTCATCGAGGTCACGAGGCGTATACTACTCACACACACTAGCACAATTTCTTTGTGGTCGATACCTACGTGTAAATATGGCGTGTCACCTACATACACACTACCTAAACCATCAACTTAATTTAGTAGGATTATAATAATGCAAAATTTGAACGTAGAATGCTAAAATATGATAGAAATAAGAAAATAACATGTGTGCAAGAAATGAGAGTATTCACATTACCGACACCAAATAAACCCCTAATGGCATAAATAATAATTTACAATGTACACAATAAATAATGATAAAATACAAGAATAAAGTACGGTACGGAAGGACCGAAAGTATCAAATAAATAATATCATGCACAAAATTAGAGTTGTTTCAGAAATGTGAAATATAAATCTTTTTCTGAACAATTATGTACGGCCATGGCTGCCAAGCAGACAGTTTGTATCGCTTTGTTACAGCCGCCATTTTGGCCCAGGTAGCAAATTATATTAGATTGATCAATAACGAATGATACGATTACCAATTTGCAAAATACTATGCATTTTTCCTTCAAACGCGTCTTAAACAAAAATGTGTAACGAAGATGCGATGTTGCACGTGTATAGTAAATCCTTTAGCTGACCAAGCACTTAGTAAAAGGGGACACGCATTCATAAAATGGCCTATCGAGTAAATAATATTAATTGTTACCAATCTTACATTAATGAACGAATCACTATAAGCGACTACTAAACGCCATATAAAATGTAAATTTCTCGGTCATGTCCTGCATAAAGACGTAACAATTCGAGTACGTTATATTGATATCGAACGTCGACTGTAGCAGAACAAAGCGGGGATCAAAATTATTTAGTTTCGAAATTTAACACGCTGGATATGGAAGCGCTAGTGTTGCGGCAACACGCCCCTTGTTGACGCCCAGAATTAGTACGACATTTCCGGTCAGCAGTAGTGTTATTATTTTTTAACTACAAATACATGCATTATCCGTCTATAATAAACGATACAAAATTAATATTTAGATTTAACATTTTGTTTTATACAAATTTCATTCTCCAATTGGTGTTCTTCTGAATTACAAATTAAGAGTACCTAAATGCATTATTATAATGTTGCAATCATAAAAATAACATCAAATATTTCGGACAAGCTAAAAAAATTATAACTATAATTGTGTTACAATATTATAAAAATATAAAACATTAATATTAATCAGAAAAAAAAACATGTTTAATTCACTCAAGTCATTCGAAATAAAATATTAAAATATTTTTGTAAAACATCCAAAAAACTTTTAAAATAGCTGTATTTCAAAACCGAACGTAAATGTCATCGTGATCATCGAAATGATCGAAATCGTAATGTCATTTTTACTATCAATTTTGTGATAAGTCAGCATTTCACGAAAATACAAAATTGTAATATTCATAAAGTTACTATCCTCTCGAATTATCTCAATAATACACATACGAGGTACTTTATGAACAAAATGTTATTAGACGCTGAATGTGACTGTGTAATAAGTAAATTTTAATAAATAACTTGATATTGTTAGTGCTCGTAAAGTTTCGAAGAAATTTTAGTGATGTCCGAACCAAATAATCCATTTGCTGGACTGGTAGGAGCACCTGAAGTATCATCTGCAGTTGAATCACCTCGCGTTGACGACAATGCAGCGTTTCAAACTACCTCCAAAATATCGCCAGCCGACGAAGACACCGAAACAATAAATAACATAGTGGAAAACGTTTTCCACTTTACAATTAATCCCAACGCTCTAGAAGGCTACCCAGCTGGAGACAGACAACTGGTATTTTTAGAAGAATTGGCTGAAGCCACGAAGCCTCAAGTGTTCTTAGATTTAGAAGCATTAGAGCAGGCTTTGTTTGAACGATTACTTCTTACAGACATTGAAAAATATGTTATACCGAAAACAAGTAGAGTTTACATGGAACATGTTGTTCAAAAGCAAGTCTTCCCATACCTGTTTAGTTCTATTCAGAATCTACAAAGTTATGAGCAAGTGTCATCGCCTGTTGTGAAGGCTGCAGTACAAAGGATAAAGGAGCTTATATTCCGAAATTCAGTGACTGCACTGAAACAGCCGGCATTGTTTGATGGACAAGACTTTTCTGTACAACTCGTGGAGCTTTTACAGCATGTAGACCCACAATGTCATACATTTTTCATTGATATAGTGAGAGCATTCATGTCCGATGGTAAATTATTTTCACCTTATTACTTTTCTGTTCTTGTTTTTACTTTAATCATTTATTCATCATTATCACTTTTTTATTTATCTACTTCAACACATTAAATGAATTGCTACTCGTAAATCTATCTTCTATAACTTTAATTTATATCTATCTAATCTCAAGAAAAATATATTTATTTGATATATTCTATTATTTTTGCTTTTTTAGACGATCCCAGCTCCCAGGAACAGTTGCGCGACACAATGCTTCCTGTTTTAAAGAGAATCCACATGGATGTCAACAAAGCAAATTTAATTAATTTACCTATTTATGTGCTGCCATCTTTACAACTTTTTGCTGGTAAGTTAAAGATGAATTTTTGAATTTGTTGCAAATGTAATTTCAATGTTTTCATAATGTTAGCAAAGAGACTAAAAGTAACAGGAAATTTTTCTACCCGGGACACATTGTAAATATTAAAGATAGCCACAGATTGGCAATCAAAGATGTTTGATTATTATTATACACATTATTTTTATTCAATTTTAGCCAATCAATGGTTAGCCCCAATATTATTGGAGGCATGTGAACCTAAGAATGAGACCAATGGAAGATTTTACCAGGATTCAGTTATTGGTGCATTACTGAGTCTGTCAGTTCTTCCAAAAAATGTATCATTACCACACGACTTTTTTGACAACCCCCAGGATCAGGTAAAACCATTTTAGAAAATATTTTTCTAAACAAAATTTTAGACTTGTGTCTGAGATTATATATGATTTTAGATGACTAAGATTTATGGTTTTAGATACTTAGCCACTATTTACAAAAATATAAAAAATGAATAAATTTAGGTTGTACGCTTTTGTAAATACACAAGAACTAGAAATTAACTTAAAAATAACTTCACAATTACAGGCAGCAGTTTCGATGATAGAGACGTCTGTTTGGAATGCATTGTCTCACCTAACAAACCAGTTGCACAGAATATTCTTAACTATTCTCAAAGGTGGACCACATTTGAGGAACAGGTTACTAACATGGATTGGAAAGTGTCTGAAATCAAATGTTAGCAGAGGTAAACTCTGGAATGTACAGGTGAATATTTCTTGCTTTTGCAAACATTTCTATTGGGTTTGTCAAAGGATGGGAGTATGGTTTGTTTTACTCAAACTTGTTAATAATACATGTGCTATGGTTTAACTTAACATAACCACATCTCATCCCAACTTATGTCTATGTCTTTATGTATGACAAAGTCGAAATAAATAAAAGCACTTTATTTTATTTTAGCCCCACTTTAGCCGTTCCTGGTGTTGTTTCAGTTGAGCCATTCACTCAAGACCATTCTCTTATTTTTTGGCATTTGGCCAGTATACTCATTCTTACATTACTTGCAAAAATTAACAAAGTTCCTTTGTTTAAATTTCAGCATGGTGAGATCAGTGCGGCAACCTTAAGTACCGTGTCCGATGGCTTTATGCTAAATTTAGGTGCAGTGTTGTTACAGCTGTGTCAACCATTTTGTAACTCAGCTGATGATATTAAGGCACTTAAAATTGATCCTACATATGGGGCTGTATTGGTAAGCAATATTTAATTGGTTGAAATAATTGAATGTCATGCAATGTACTTTTAAAAAATAACGAATATGGCATGTTCTAAAGTATTTTAAGACATAGTGTGATTCACATTTATTAAGTCCGTCCTAGAAACGTATTGATACAGTAAACAAACACACAATTGCTCAAGCCCCACACTATTCCAAAATATAGCCTGACATTATCTAGAATCTTTTTATTCTAGCCACAAGAATGCGCAGCCAAATCAGTGCATTTGGACTGCTTACACAATGAGACATGTTTATTGCCACCGAGAGTGACAGAGGATGACCAGTCAGTCAAGCGGCCAACTGCAGAAACTTACAACTTTGTTACTGAGTGTTTCTACATGACTCAGAAATGTATTGATTTGGGTGAGTGAATTTTAACTCTTCGTACATAAATAAATTTAATAGTAGACTGTCTTTGTGGTTCTATGAGAAGCTTTGTGTAAGTCAAATTCCAATGAACTCTTTAATATTGGGCATAGGTGTACCTATTATAGTACACTCATTTCACCAATTATAAACCTATTTGCGGAATACAGGCAGCATCTATACTTAATATTATAAAGCTGAAGAGTTTGTTTGTTTGTTTGTTTGTTTGATTGAACGCTCTAATCTCAGGAACTACTGGTCCGAATTGAAAAATTCTTTTTGTGTTGGGTAGCTTATTTATCGAGGGAGGCTATAGGCTATATAACATCACGCTACAACTAAGAGGAGCGGAGCAGTAATGAAAAATGTTGCAAAAACGGGGAAAATGTATTCCTTTTGAGAGTTTCCGTTGCGTGCGCTGCGTAAACGGTTAAAGTAACGCAAAAATCATGTATGACGGAATTGTTTCTTTTAAAAAGTTCTAAAAAAAAGTCCGCGAGAGCATATGTCTATCTTTTAAGGTTGACTCACTATAACTCAAAAGGAGCGAGCAACGAAAAGTGGACGAAAACTAGAAGGCAAATCGATGCGACGGGAAGGGTCAGGGGAGCAAAAATTTGACGCGGACGAAGTCGCGGGCAGAAGCTAGTGTTATGATAAATTCTTCCTCTATTAGAATTAATTTAGCTACCAGTGCCCATTATCTGTTAACTTCTGTAATAAATTCATAAATGATATTAAATGGTAATGGTGCAGGTGGCAAATAATGTTTCTAACTGCCCATTGATAGGAGAGGTGTAGAAAATGATATACCTTCGTAGAATGTGTAAGTAAACTCCTGTCTTCATATCCTCAGGTGTCCGCGTATGCGCTGAGAAGCTATGGCGGTGCGGCCAGGAGTTGGGACAGGCGCAGCGCGCACTCGCCGACGTGGCCGGGGCACACCACCTCGTCGATCCCATGAGACAGCGGGCACAACATCTTATGGCTAAGTAAATATTCACAACTTTATAAAGCAGTATTAATGTCGATTAGGTACTTTTCTTGTATATACTTGATAGGGAATTAGGGATAGGGATAGAATAATATTAGGGAACAGGATTAGATCAAGAACATGTATAAAATAGTGATCACTGCTAACCGTAGTCTTTTTGGCAAGCTATCCACTTTCTTTCCCCAACCAAGATTATGGTCCGAATTTTAAAAGGGAATGTAATTTCTGGGTTTATTTCGGCCTTTCTTTTCAGAGTAGTCAGATAGGAAACGCCGACCTCATCTAGTTTTTAAGTGATGCGGAAAAGTGCTTGTAAAAACTACTTACAGAAAAAAAAAATATTCCAGATGTCAAACCAAGTCGACATTTTTTAACTGAATCTCTTTCACCCACTTTTCAGATTCGTGAGTCTCCGCTGTGCGTTACTGGAAAAGGAAATGCTCACGAACCTGAACCGTCTGCAAGCGGCCACTTGTACGTGGTTAGTGCAGGTGGCAATCAGACCGGACCCGGACACACCACAGGCTTGCTACGCTCCTATCAACGTAATGCCCTTACAGATGCCTATTACTACGCCGCCGCCGGATACTTTGAGGTTTGTATTTTCAGTAATTTTGTTTTACAAATCACAGAAGGTAAGATTTTGTAGAAATACTAATATTTAAAAAATCTTTGGCATGAATACCACTATAAACACATATTTCTAGCATTGAGTTTTTCTAGTTCTAACAGTTGGCATAGCAGACACGGACATCTGTCCTGTAAAAAAAAATATTGGTTGCTGTCCTGATTGTATCTACTGAACCAATGAGATAGCTCATAATTAATTTGTATATTCTAGAAGTTTTAAATTTTGTTCAAATGTGTTCTTTGTAAGCAGTACTGTGCCAAATAAAACTATTTTCGTTCTTTTCATAACATATCAAAACATTCACAAAAAAGTTATGCAGAGTCGTACCTATAGTTCACCCATATTTCACCAGTTATGTTTAAGTCCCATATAGTAGAGGGCTAGCCTATTGCCATCAACCGAGCAAAAATGCCTACTACTAAAGTTCCAGTTAGAAAAACCCAACTCAACTCTCTCTTCTTTTTAACATGCTTTTATTCGCTTCACCTGTATGTTTGTATGTGTGTAACCGACTCCTTTGGACTTCATCTTGACCCACTTTAAACAGTCAGATTTCATTTAAATCAGACATGAGGACCAATGAAAATACAATAATTAAATGCATTTCCCTTGCCAGAGTTACCAGGATAGCAAAGAAAAAAATTGTCTTGTTAATTTACTCTATCATGAAAACTCCGCTGACATACGTAAAAAAATAGAAAATAAATAATAATTAAAAAAAAAAATCACGCTTCCTTAGAAAACCTATTAAAATACCTCAAAAAGCACCCAACGGTTGTTTTTATCAATTACATATTTCTACTTTAGTTTGGTTTTCTATGGAAGCGTGTTTTTTAGTTTATTTAAACTATTATTTTTACTTGTATAATTTATTGTTCTCAAAATTATCCCTAATTCTCAACAGATGTGTGCCCGAGTTCGTACTAGAGAACGTGGTGGTGCTGGTGACGATGGCGCGCCGCACGGTGGGCGCCATCACAGAGGAAGCCGACATCGTCAGCGTGCTGCGACCTGCACTCACGCTTGTACTGACCTTCATGGGAGATTCTACACGCACTTATAATCCGCATCTCAGGTAACTGTTGTACCTGCCATGGTCGCGAGATTTGTTCGAAAAAGTTACCGTGACATAGGCAACTGAACGAACACGGGTGGGTTTTAATCAATAAAAGTCTGATACGTCCTCCCGCTCCGCCCAGAGCGGGAGACATCAAAAATATTGTATTAGAACTGCAGAAATCGCTCAAACATGCAAACGTTGCCTATAAAGTAAAAACATTGGACTAAAACGAAGATTTGTGACCTGCATTGCACAAAGTGAGTGATTCCTGCATTCATAGTACATTTTTAATTTTTATTTAAAAGTGTTTCTATGGAATTTCTTACCAGTTCCTCTACAAAGGAACCTGCTACGCTTTAAAATGGACTTCATTGTTGTGATTGAACAACTCTATGACGGTTAAAAAGTGCTTGGAAATGGTTTAATTATTATTCCAATAAATTCTTTGAGTTTGAATTCATGATGTCAGTTATTATAACACTCAAGTTTTACAGGATTCTAATATAACTACACATTTTGTGCAGATATTTGAAATATCGTCTATCTCTTACATGACACACGTAAGAGACAGACGATATGCGATAAAGCGACGAGCCTAACGCAACGTCATTCAAAAATGGGTATTCAATGTTTTTTTTTTCCAATGGAGTTTTCTGCAGAAAATGTGTAGTTATATTCGATTCCTGTTCCTAATTCATAGATGGCGCATTATATGATTTAGCATAATCGCTTCTTCATATTTCTCCAAATGGAACCGTGCACCTAGCTTCTGACGTTTCTTATGTACCCATGTAGGTTTATGTGTTTTTTTTTTTAATGTTCATAATAGTCCGAATTAAATTTTAGAATAATAAATCTGAAAACCTCCCCGGGAAATTGTTTAATTTGGGAATAACTAAACATCCCTTTTCTATGGGATTTGTTTATAAACTACTAGCTTTTGCCAGCGGCTACGCCCGCGTGGAGGTCGGAAATTATCCCGCGGGAACATACTACCGGGATAAAAAGTAGCTAATGTCCTTTCTCAGGGTCTAAACTATCTGTGTACCAAATTTCATTAAAATCGGTTCAGTAGTTTTCGCAGGAAAGCGAGACAGACAGACAGACAGAGTTACTTTTGCATTTATAATATTAGTATGGAAGTATGGATAGTATGGATTAGACCGATCAACGTCAGCGAATCTATATATGTATATAAAAATGAATCCCTATTTCCCTTGGTCACGCCATCACGCGTGAACGGCTGGACCGATTTCACTTTTTTTTTGTTGTTGTGTTTGTTATTGTCAGGAGAAGGTTCTTATGAAAGAAAGAAATTAAAAAATTGCGCGGAAAATTAGAAAATTTAAGAACACTTATTTAAGAATACTTGGACAAATATTTTTTAATTTGATTAAATTCTTGAAGAAGGCTATATGCTAATAAACATCACGCTAGGGCCGTTAGGAAAATATAAAGTAAGAAAAAACGCTAAGCTAAGAGATAGCGCGGGAAGACAATGGGATGCGATTAGGTGGGTCCGGGGAACAAGAAATTTCACACGAAGTCGGGGGCAGTAGTTAGTTAATTAATAATAATGACAAATGTTTCAGAGCTCGACTGGCAGAATGTCTTGAGGCGATGTTACCAAATCACCCGGATGATCAGCAACCATTGAGCAGCTTAGCGTCCTTCTACAGAGAACAATTGTTCAAAGAGCATCCACATCGATTGCAGGTAGGTTATACAATCCACTGAATAATTAAAAATTATTTAATTAAATTATAATTTCCAATTTTCGAAGCAATTGTATCCTCAAAACATGTAAATTGTATCTTATGTGTGTTAATTGTATTTTATTTTTATGTGGACCCCAATGATTCAGAACACGTTTGCTTTTCTGTATCGAAGATGCATTAAAAAAAAAAAAAAACTTGATGTTGCATAACCCTTGTCGAGAATCTGCCTATCTCGAAAAAGGACATCAATCTGTATTCCCATAAAGAGTAGATATTGGACTGATTTGGATGAAGTTTGGCACATGGATAAACCACGGCCGAGGTTAGGACATAAGAAGTATCTATTTTTATCCCGATATTCCCATGGGTTGCGACTTATGTAGGTGAAACTGCGGAAAGCAGCAACTAATGCTTAAAAATACATTATAACTCTAATGACACACGCATTTCATAAATGCCCATGTAGGTTTATGTGAAATAAAATATTTTAGTCAACATACGTTTATCTTCTAATTTACAGCTAGTACCCTGTCTCCTGGACGTGTTCGTCGGCATCGAGATGACTGGTCAGAGCGTGCAGTTTGAACAGAAGTTCAACTACAGACGCCCCATGTACCTCGTCATGGACTTC
The DNA here is from genome assembly GCA_932294355.1 of Aporophyla lueneburgensis. Classification (NCBI taxonomy): domain Eukaryota; kingdom Metazoa; phylum Arthropoda; class Insecta; order Lepidoptera; family Noctuidae; genus Aporophyla; species Aporophyla lueneburgensis. The sequence goes on from OW028744.1 coordinate 13,042,578, forward strand.
CTGTGGGAAATGGAGGAACACAGAGATGCATTTACGTAAGTAGATTACTATGTAGATTGATTGGATACATCGCTATTATACGACAATTTTATAGGATATAAATGTGTACCTAAATAGCTATTTTTGGTAAACGAAGTCGTAAGTATGGAAGTAATGAAATTAAACTAAAATCATCATCTGCTTATTCCCAATTCGATTATAAATTAATTAACATAACATATGCATTAATACAACTAGCTTCTGCCTGCGGTTTCACCCGCGTGAATGTCGGAAATTATCCGACGGGAATGTGCCACCGGTATTAAAGTAGTCCCCAGGATACCGTTTATCTCCTTGCCAAATTTTATAGAAAACCCGTGGCTTAGCCGTGAAAAGGTAACATTCGAATTTATAATATTAGTATGGATATTACTATACTATATATTAATATCCTAATACAAATTAGGATATTAATATAAAATACATATTCAGCCTCTAATGTCCACGTGTGACATATTCAGCCCACTGCTGGGACACAAGCCTTCTCGGTGAGAGAGAGTGGTAGATGTCACATGTCTTCGAATTTTTAGTTCAAGGACATCCCGGGTTCCTTACGATGTTTTTCTTCACCGTTTTGATAGCAGTGGTGGTGAAATAATTTCACAAATTAAAGCAGCTGTCTGGGTTTGAACCTAAAACCTGCAGCTTTTAAGTCACTACTTTAACCACTAGGCCACCACTGCTCTCAATATAAAATGCATCGTACAAATAATGGTAAAGAAGCCTTTTAGTAACCACAGAACTAGTTCTCCGTATCCAATCGAACCTGGTCACCGTGATGACGAACTAATTTTACTATTTATAAATTACTAGCTTTTGCCAGCGGCTTCGCCCGCGTGAAGGTCGGAAATTATCCCGCGGGAACATACTACCGGGATAAAAAGTAGCCTATGTCCTTTCTCAGGCTCTAAAGTATCTGTGTCCCAAATTTCATTTAAATCGGTTCAGTAGTTTTGCAGGAAAGCGCGACAGACAGACAGACAGACAGAGTTACTTTTGCATTTATAATATTAAGCTTTTGCCCGCGGCTTCGCCCGCGTAGATGTCGGAAATTATCGCAAGAGGACGTATTACCGCAGTAAGAATGTATTAATCCATGTTATACATACATAAAATTACGCCTTTTTCCCATGGGGGTAGGCAGAAACTACGGAACGCCACCTGCTCCGATCCTTACATATCTTGTGTGTTTGATGTACTTAAAATAAAACTAATAGTATTCAGAGTAAGAAGACTGCGACATAGGGCTTGATTAAATTGAATATAAGTCTTACTGGTTTTTATTAACGCTCCTATTCTACCTATACAGACACTCAATTATTTACCAGACACCAAATTAAACATAGTTATAAGAGTAGTACTTTTTCCAGTGGCTTCGCCCGTATAGCTTTCGGAAAATATCACTCGGAAACCTACTACCGGGATAAAGTATCCTATGTATATGGTAAGTATCCAGGATAACCAAAAATCCAAATCCATCCAAAAATCTAAACATCTAAGCCATATTTCGCGGTCTCTTACTTGGAATAATACAATTAGGTTTATTTTGAGTACTTCGAACACACATGATATTCGCATTTACTATGAAGCCAAAGTAATATGAATTACAATATTACAATCCTATTAATCCTGCATTACCCGACCGCGGCTACCAACCGGAACGGCCGGACGCGGGACGGCCCGCTAGCCGCTCTGCGGCGATTTTATTATAATCTCTGATATCTTCTAAAATATTAATTTTAATGATATGCTGTAAAGGGCAATTTTGATCTACATGAAATGCACAATTTATTTAAGGTACTTTATGGGATAAGGATTAATGCTGTATTGCTTAAAATCGCATTCATAAATAAGCCATTATTTCTCGTAAAAAGTAAAGGATAAAAATGGTTATTATGGGTTATCCCTAAGAGATAGACATATACCATTGCGGACTTTTTTGTAGAACTTTATAAGGTGTACAATACTGTAGTACATTATTTTGATCTATTTCGTAGGGTTCAGCCAGCGTTCGCAATGTAAGCGCAAAAAAATGAGTTCATTTATGACATCACATTAGAAACTTCTAAAATTATCAGTGTTTTTTTACTATATTATGCATGTTATACACATATAAACCTTCCTGTTGAATCACTCTATCTATTAAAAAAACCCGTATCAAAATCTGTTGCGGAGTTTTAAAGATATAAGCATACATAGGGACAGACAGACAGCGAAGTGACTTTATTTTATAATATGTAATGAAGTCGCTATCGATATTTAATATCCCCAATGTTATTTACAGGCGATTAGCAAAAGAAGCTGAATCCAACATGGAGGCAGTACACCCACCGTTGTTCCTGCGATTCGTAAACCTTCTCATGAACGACGCCATCTTTTTACTAGACGAGGCGCTCGGGAACATGGCGCAAATACGCACCATGCAGGCTGCACAGTATGTACCATTAATACTATCGAATAATCTATGCAGATCAGAGGGTCATCTCGTAATTTTATTTTAAGAACTAGCTTCTGGCCGTGACGTCGTCCGCATAAAATTTTTGTTCCCCTGACCCTTCCCGTCGCGTCGAATTGCCTGCCAGTTTTCGTCTATTTTTCGTTGCTGCTCCGCTCCTTTTGATTGAAGCGTGATGTTATAAATATAGCGTATAGCTTTCATCAATAAATAGGCTACCCAGAACAAAAATATTTTTTCAATTCGGATTTTTCAAATTTTCCGCGCAATTTTTTAATTTGTTTCTTTCATAAGAACCTTCTCCTGACAATAACAAACACAACAAAAAAAAAAGTGAAATCGGTCCAGCCGTTCACGCGTGATGGCGTGACCAAGGGAAATAGGGATTCATTTTTATATATAGAGATAGATGTTCAGAGTCTGATCTCCGTTTCAATCTGCCAAAAATACCTCGAGTTTCCTTACATTTTTGACAAGTTTTTGACATTTCACTGTCGCCGAAGTGACACTGCGATTTGAGCGTTTTTAATTACGAGAGGTCTGTGCGTAGTATACGCAACCGGCGTACGTGTATGAACGTAAACGACGCAAAAGGTAAATGTAAGGCTCGTAGCAGGTGGCGTCCTATAGTTTATGCTTACTCCTATAGGAAGGTGTGAGTTTATTTATGTATGTAATCTATAAATATCATACAGACGCTTCTGTCTGCGAATTCATTTGTGTGGAATTGGAAAGCCATCACAATATACTAAAATACCAGCCACATTACCCACGAGCGTTATTACTTTGTTTTCAATTAACGTGCTTTATGATTTTTTTTTTTTTTTTGGTTGGCTCTTGATGTTCGTAATGTAATATTATATAGCGCATAATTTTCCTCAAGAATTAGGTTTTCAAACCCAAATAGTTCCGGAGATTAACGCGTTCAAACAAACTCCTCGGCTTTATTTTTTTTATTACAAATATTAGTAAGTAGATGAATACAGATTTAAGTCGTTTTTCGTGTCTGTCTATGTGTCGGCGCTACGCAATGGATTTCGACGCGGTTTTTACCATCATATAAAGAACATGTTCCGGAAGTTTCTACCTAAATTAAATAGTAAAATCGAAGTAATAGCGCAGGCAGGCGATGCGACGCGACGGGGTTGGTCGAGGGACCAAGAAATTCAACGCGAACAAAAACGCGATTTTCCCGCTAGTTTTCTAAATAGGACCTATAAAACTTTCACAGAGAATCAGGCACCTGGGGAAATCTATCATCACAGGAACGAACTCAAAACTTGTCGAATCTGTCTCACATCGGGATGCTGGCGCGGTTCGACAACATCCTGGGCCGCGACACTATCCGCACGCTGGTCCGCCTCACTGCGCATGCGCCCTACGTGTTCTGCCACCCGACCCTCGTGGAGCGGATCGCCTCCATGCTCAACTACTTCCTGCTGCATCTTGTTGGGCCTAATAAGAAGAATTTTAAGGTGAGTCTACCTTTTATCTGTTATAAAAATAAAAAATCTGACGATTTCATAGTGTTCGTAGCAATTTTACTTAACATCTAAACCTCTAGCAAGCACAGTCTAAAATACAATTAAAATTCAGCGTGGACAAACTTCCATTTCTGCATCATCAAGGAATCCCAAAAAACTGCAAACACACTAAGTTTATTGTCAGTGCTGGCGCGAACACACGTAATCAGGCTTTCCTAAACGCACTTCGAACCTATTTTGATAACTATTTTAACATTTTTTCATATACGTAGTAAAATTGATTTAAAGGGTTCCGACGCTCTGGTGTATACCACTCACTATGCCCATAGTATTTGACTTACAAAATAGTCGGTTATTTTGGGTACGAAATAGGCGGGTAATTTGAAACTCAACCAGAGTCTCATTCATAAGGTTTTTACAAACCAATTTGTCAAAATGAACTAAATAGTGAAAAATATTCATAGTATGGAAACAAACCCTGAAAATTACCAAAACGCTCTTTTCTAAAAATGTGCTGTGGACCTTCTGTCCACAGCTCTTTTATCCTCTTATCTCTATACTCTTTTATCCAAAAGTTAAATATAGAACGAATTGGACTTGTCTATGCTTACAAACTTTTTCTTTCTTTCCCAGGTAAAAGACATGAAAGAGTACGAATTCGAGCCAGCCAACACAGTGTTGGACATATGCCGCATGTACGTGGAACTGGGTAACAACGAGCGTTTCTGTGCCGCCGTGTCAGATGACGGACGGTCCTACTCGCCGCAACTGTTCACCTTGGCTGAAGCGGTGTTAGGTACGTCACTTTAATGATTCCATCATCATCAGTGGTGACGTAGAAAATTTTGAAGACATGTGACATCTACCAACCCGAACTGGGCCTACATGGAAGATATCCCACTCCTCAAAGGAGACCCGAGTCCCAGCAGTAGGGAACATCATAGTCTGATAATGAGTGGCCAACTAGGCCCGAACAGTTTAAATAACAAAGATATCGACGGTACCTGAAACAAAAACGAGAATCGTCAGAGTATAGCAGTTCTTGCTAGGCTTTACCAATTGTACGCACATTTACTTAGATCTTCAGACACATAGAGCCACTCTTCCAAGATCAATACCCCACCTAGCCTGAGAGAATTTACATATTGGCTATCACCTGTTATGACATTAAAATATATGACAGTAACGTAAATCAAAATAATTAGCCAAACCAAGATTTGTAGTCCGTGAACATTTCAATGCACCAATGCAACCTTCTTAGCTGAGCTTGGTACCAATATTGTAATCATGATCATATAAATGTACAATTGTGAATCTTAAATTAATTTACTGTCAGTTAACGCACAGCCTAAACCGCTGAGTCCAGAAATATGAAATTTTGCTCAAAAATGCCTTAAGGGTTAACTCCGCCAATATGATGAAAGTTAATATGCAAGTTAATCATTTTTAGGCACACAACTTGTTCTTTATTTATAAATATTCTTATGACAAAACATTATTCCTCAGCGCGCATCGGGGGCGGAGGCCTAATAGGCTCGTTACGGGAGGTAGCAACTTGCGTTGAAAGGTTCGCCGTGCAGCGACAACGAGACGAAGAGATCCTCGCCAACGCGCCCGAGGAGTTCCTCGACCCCATCATGAGCACTCTGATGATGGACCCCGTCATCCTGCCCAGCTCGCGCACCACGGTGGACAGGACTACTATCGCACGGTACGACTGATTTTTGTTCATTATACACCGTTTATGTACATGAATAGACAAGAAGAAATGTGTAGAAAACTACATACAAAGGCAATGCTTATATCTAAAGAAATAACATATCATCCAATAATTACTATTTTTTTTGTTTTATTAACAATTTACTTTTATCATAAGATCAGCCCCGGCTAAATAGCAGAATGCTGAGATAATTGAGATGCGAAACTCATCTGTTTTAATTATAGATTAACTGTTCACAACTAATACTCCCAATTATGACTACCAGTTCCCCTTTTACGACTCACTCTCTTAATATGAATAATAAAACGTAGAATGAATAAGTTAAAAATAAGTGCATCTTGTCTAATGATTGTTTTTGTTCCAGACATCTGTTGAGTGATCAATCGGATCCGTTCAACCGCTCTCCGCTGTCCATGGATCTAGTAAAGTCCAACACGGAACTCAAAGAGAGGATCCACGCGTGGATTGCTCAGCAGAAACACATTGCTCAAAACCCGACCAGTACCGAATAGAACACAATTAATAAATAGGTTTTTGTAAATTTTACTAGGCAAGCTAGTAATATTGTAGGTTAGTTTAGAGAGTAGATTTCGTATTGAAGGCAATTCTATACATATATGTTAGGGCGCTTTATAAATGGGATGTTTGTGTGATTTGTGTCACGTGTATACAGTGTTATTTGTATAATATTTTCCTTAGTTATTTTTCAATAATTGTAAATTTTTGTTCGTTATCCAAGCTCCAGTACATATCAGTTGCAGTGATATATTCTATTGTTTATTCTATATTTATTGTTTATTTCAGTTAAAATGTTCAATTTAATTTTATCGATGTTAATTCGAATGATTTAATTGCGTGCATTTTATTTACTGGGTAGGTACTAATTTGCAAATAGTTTGTACTATCCTTTATATTGTGATAAATTACTATTTTCAGTGTTTAATTTAGTTTAATAAACAATAATTAGATGTAATTAATTAATATTAATATATTTCTTGAACTCGATCTCTTTTTTTTTTCTTAGCCAACCAATTGTCCCTTATCATAAAAACACACTTTCCAAAAAAAAAAAACTTTTTTTCTCATTATTACTCTTACCAACTCACTTTAATTGTTCTTTACTCATTCTACATGAGATGCGTAAAGGTCAGTTCGGACAAAACGGAAAAATGCACGAGCAATTTACTAGCTCCATTGAAAACACGACTGTATTGTATTACCATAGTCTATATTAGAAAGATGTATGTATATCGACAAACTCGGTTCGCGCATGCTCACAATTCGGTTTAGAGAAGGCTCGAGCCTGCGGCGGCGTAAAATAATTTAAATTTGAGATGCAGCGAATCTGGCGACAGATGGTATAAATCTGGCTGCTCAATCCTGGGCCCGCGGGACACCAGGTGGTCCGCCAACGCATTTGAACTGGCCCGCCAAAAGCTATCGGCTGGCGGTATTCTCTTGAGAATTAGCCAACAATAAAACATATTTTCAGACTTGGTTTTATAATCGTCCTCAGATTTGTCACCAAATATTGTACCGTTGTTAGCATAAAAATCTGTTGAAAAACATCAGGTTTTTTTCTTCATTACTTATTCAATGTAAGAGCAAATTAATAACTAGGGATGTACAATGACTATAGGCAAGTTTTTTTTAATAGACGGCCTGCTGGCTGTCACGGAGTTAATATACTGAGCGACCTTCAAATTTGGTTGGGCAGCCTTGGTATAAAAATAAATCCCTGGCCACTTCCATGAGTCTTCTGCTTGTACGGCGGGCTTATTAACCGTATTTTATCCTATCGCTATAAATCAATCTGCCTAGCCTTTTTCTATTTATTTTGGACTTGGCTTCCAATCTAATCGGATGCAGCCAAATACCACTATTTTCATATAGCGACTGACTATCTGTCTGACCTCTACAATCCAGTTAATGCGTAACACGATAACCGATAAGACTAGAGCCCCTGCCCCAATGAGTTAGTTGGTAAGACTAATTGTACCCTATCGCTATAAGAGACATTTAATAAGACACGGGAAAATAGGAGGATCCAAGATTGAAATCTGGAAATAGGCATTCTTATTCTCGAAGATTCCTCGGTGATAAGGCGGCCTAATTGTAGTGCCAACTGATTTTATATTTAGTACTCGCTTTTGAACAACAATAAAATGCCCACTTTGTCATTGCCCCCTCAAAAATAAAAAAATCGAAAATCACGACACTATGGCAAAAAGACCTAAGGTGGAATATGCTTTTGCGTATCATACGTTTTGCACAGTACTAGAATTTTAACAAGCCGTAGTCCATTTAGGTTTTTTTTTGTTGTGTCCAGTGGCAGCTGGTCTGGATTGCATGGCCCACCGCCACCATCGCCATCCATCGCCAAGTCAGGCGACCGCCGGGTGTGGAACCTTGACCTTGATTTCAAAAACAGTTACTGTTATTAATCAAAGCATTATATTATAATTATTACTATTATCTTTGTTTTATTTACATTTTAGACAAAACGTATTATCAGCTTTTCTACTGATATTACATTTCGTGAAACGGGGAGGAGGCCATAACAATCTCCAACAACGAGCATAGACAACAGCGTTGCCAATCTGTGGGGAATTCCCCAAACTGCGGGGATTTTCAGTTCGATTGGGTAATTTGTGGGGAGAGCGTTTATGTGGGGAAAATGCGGGGAATTTAGACATTTACACTAGAGCTGAACTTAGAAGTAATAGAAGTAGTATAAAAAGTAAGTATAATTTATATATTATTTATTTTTGATTTAAGTTAAACTCAACTTATCCATCCTTCATCAAACTTTATCGTTTATCGCGGAAGTCCCTGTTGTTTACTATAGCTTTGTACCGAATAGCGTTGCCAATCTATGGGGAATTCCCCAATCAAAAACTAAATGACGAATGGAGGGGTCACGCGATGCTAGATTACTCTGCTCTTGTTTTGCATGATGATGACAGTCCGGAAACATACTGGGCTAAGGTATTCCATCTTAAAAGCAGTGCAGGTCATGAAATGTTTTTAAATTTGAAATACGCAATAAGCCTATTGCTGGTTCTGCCTTTCTCAAACGCATCTGTCGAAAGGAAATTTAGCGTTCGGAAGAATTTGAAAATAGAGAATCGTAATTACCTCCACATTGACACTTTAGTAACGCTTATGGCCACTAGAGAACAAATTAAGAAGAAGGGAGGGAGCCTAATATTTGATCCGTCAAATGATATGTTAACAAAAAAAAAATGGCGCATTGAAGAGCCTAAGCCTTAATTTAATTAATTAAGAACTTAAGTATAAATAATAAATATATTTGATTTATATTATTTCTTTGCTGAAAACTTGTGGGGAAAATGTGGGGAATATCGGTTTTATTTTCCCCAAAATTGGGGATTTTCAGTTACATTTTTGGGTAATCCAGACCGTGGAAGTCGGCAACACTGATAGACAACTTAGTTGACATGGCGGAATAATCAGCTGTTAATTGCAATGCTAACGAATAAGTGGAATAACTCTCGTAGGTAATAATTAGTTTCGTATTTTATCAAGTTAGAACTCATTCTAGTTTCCAATAATGCAACGTATGTACATTTTTGTTACAGTAATTTAAAATTTATTGTAAGAAAAAAGGAATGGCGCGATGTCCCTTGTCATCTGTCAGCTTCATTCATTCATCCATTGTGCAGAAAAAATGTGACTTGTTCGCTTTGTAATTTTGTTTTTATGTAATAAGTGCTAGTTGAATATTAGATCCTCCCGTTATTACAACCCATTACATTACCGAAAGTGTTTATTACCGTATTGCATAATAAGAACAGTCGTAGCAACAACAGGGCCTGTTTTACTGTGCCCCAAGATTATTCCCTCTACAAAGAGCTTGGTGCGGCGTCGGCGAATGAAATACTTATTTTTCTTGCGCAGTGAGTTGTTGAGTGTGTCGATTGATGAAGAAATAAGGTGTTTATAAAGTAGTGAAGTGTGAAAGGAAGCAAGGATGTCGGGCCGGGTAAGAAAGCAGTCTGACTGTCCTGTGGGCAAGCAGGGCCCGATGCGGGCGACGCTGCCGGTCTCTTCCGTCATGAAGAGTGGCGGGCTCAAGAAGAACGCCAGCAACAGCCCGACGCTGTCGCCCACGAACGCGTGGCGCCGGATATCACCAGATCACGCCATGTCTGGACAGCGAAGCCCTGGAGCTGTAAACTACAAAGGTAAGATCTACAGATTGTCTTTAATATTATTTATTTTTATGTAAACGTCATGTACAAAAAAAAATATGAAAAAGAGCAGTTGTCACTAGAAACTAGCTAATGTAACAAAAAAGTAAATAATGAAAACATAATTAATGCTAATGTGGTAAATTATATACATGATTCACAATGTTTATATGATTTGCATACCAGTGATAACGAGTAATCTGTAACATTACATCAGAGGTAACCAACCTCTGATGTAATGTTACAGATTACTCTTGATCATTTTGATTCAAGGACAAATGGTTATGGTCCTGTAATGGTAGACAATTCTGAAAATATCATAATAAACTCTTTACATGGAATAACAGTTACTGTAACACCATTTAAATCTTAATTACCATACGGCAGCAGGAATGGTTACAAAAAAATTAAGGAAAAATTCCACTTAATTAAAAAATGGTCTTTAAAAAACATGTAATTTAAACATTGTCAGATACAGTTATATTTCTCATGCCCTTATTTGGGATAACTGAGGTTTACATGTCTGTATTTTACAATTAATCTCAATAAACCCATTTTCCTAGCCTTTTTATATTGAATGTTAAAACCATTCTAATCATCAGGTTAAAATAAGTAATTGTAATTCTACTGATTTTTCCTGTCTTTTTGGGGTAGATGCCACATATCTTACATACATCTATTAGCCTCACAGTCTTCAAACCGTTTCTAGTCATAGAATCCTTTACATGCTTTATTGTAATTATATCTCTTTGAACAAAATCTGTAAACCTACCACAAAGTGCAAAGTCGACGGCTCGCCGCTGCGCTACCGTCTAAATGTGACACTGGCAAAATAGTCGACATCGGCTCAATCGCCAAAAGCTAAAAAAAATGAAAAAAATCTCTTTGGAAAAGGCTAGGCAGATTATATCTGCTTTGATTAAGAACAATATAAACTTTAAAAAAAATGTAAAATGTATGTATTTTCTAGGCAAGGGCAGGTTTGGTGCTAGTGTCATAAGGCGCACAGCATCACTTGACACACTTTATCACAAAGGACAGTGGTCCAGGGACTACTATCTACACGCTGGCCAGTTGCAAGTTGATAAGTCCACACAAGTATGTTGCTATTTTTATATTGAAATTATCAATTGTTATGAAAGATATGAATGATTCTGAAATTTGTATTTTTATATAGTTGCATTATGTGAGCAGTGGTAGCCCAGTGGCCCGACTTACGAATTAGGTGTTTTACCTTGTGTAAATAATTTTAACACCACTGTTATCAAAATGGTGAAGGACAACATTGTGAGGAAACCAGGCATGTACTAGAACAAAAACTCTGAGGTATTTGAGTTCTACCAACCCGCACTGGGCCTGCATGATAGATTACTCCTCCCTCACCAAGAAGAGGCCTTTGCTCCAGCAGTGGGATTGATAGGCTGATTATATATATGTATAGAGGATATACTTAGTAATTATATATATCCTTTAAGTTTGAAAACATTAATCAATATTAATTCATTTTAATTTCATTTATCCAGTTTTTGCTTAAATAGAAATTATTATAGAATATTAAAATTATGTGGTAGCACTGCATAAATAAAAAATTATTCATAATTTAAAAACTGGTCAAGAGTGAGTAGAACTTGCGCATCGAGGGTTCCATACAATCAAACACTCCTTTGCAAAAAAAGAAAAAAAATGGGCACCTTACGGTTATTGGCTTTTCTATGGATGATATTAATATTTTGAATATGTCATTAGCATAAATGACTAGAAATTGAATGAGAATATAGTTTTTAACACTTAAATCCTGGAATCGGTGTTTAGTCAATGTAGACAGAGAGCCTTGTTAAAATGATCATTTTTATGGGTATAATGAAAGTAAGACTATATGAGTATATTTATGGTATTTAAATAAAAAAAGACATTAAAAAAAATAAAATTAAAAAGGAGTATGACCTCCCCTTGCAGCGATTACGGCATGTAATCGTTATGGCATGCTTTCCACCAGACGTTTGATGGCATTGTGTGGAATGTGTTCCCACTCCGCCGAGATCACATGTTTAAGCTCCCTGATGTTTTGTGGGAGTGGTTGGACATATCGTACTCGCATTTTTAGGAGGTCCCAGACGTGCTCAATGGGGTTAAGGTCGACGAATACCGACCTCTTGCAACAGTGTGCCTGAGCATTCATGTAAATGGTCTTCATAATTCTATTTACTTCCCCAATACACCACATAATTATAACATCCCAATTCCATGGAACTTAGAAGTTGTTCCAATTAACTATTTTTGTTAGGGTTGTCAAATTTTTATTCTTATTTTGTGGATCAAAGTTTTCGTAAAAGTAAAAGCTCCGTAGTCATAATGAATATATAAATAATTACCTGAGATTTTTGACAACCCTGACGACGTAAAATCCGGATCAAACTTAAAATCGTTGTGGTTGCTAAGTTCCATGGAATCGGGAAGTGGAATTTATATGGTGTGTTAGAGAAGTTATCAAAATCATTTCAGTATAAATAACTTTTCCCGAAACGGTGGAGTTTTCGAGAAAAAAAAAGAAAAACTAAAAACCAAAAAACTCGTATAAATCTGGATCTAACAAAGTTGCGAGGTTCATTTATGGACTAAAATACTGTGCATAAGATACGCCATGAATGTACATAACATCATTATTTCGTATCATGCTTAGTTTAACCCAGTTAGACCGACCGACCCATACGTGGGTTTCGAGAAATAAAAAATTCTACCCTCATTATATGATTTTATTAAAACAATTGACATATATTTTTAAAATCGTCAGTTGATGACTGTTGACTGTGCTGACAAGATACGTAGTGGTTTTATATCATTTCTAGTTGTTTTTTGCAAGTGAAAACGTGTCTATTGGAAATTGTAAAACATGTCCTCAAAAAGGTAAGATTATATTATATTTATTGTTTTATTTCTATGAAATATTATAGAAAATATAAAGTATGAAACATTACAATGTTTATATTACAAAGAAAATGTTAATTATTCTCGTTTATTTCACTTTTGTTTTGCCGAATATTTTAAGAACCCATACATGGTTCCGTCGGCACAACCACTACACTTCAAACACTCTAGAATTTCTATAAACAATATCTTTTTTTTTTATATTTCAGATTGAAACCATTATTGTTAAATTATATTTTGAATGTATTAGAGAATGGTGATGATCCTGTCCCAGATACATCACATTTGAACCACCAGATAACGCAAACGCTATTGTTACAGACGAAGATCCTCCAGAAAAAGATAACATTATCATACAGAATTTACCAAGTTCACTTCCATCTATCTCTTACACGAGTTGAAAACCAGAAATTTGAAGGCGACTAACACAGTTCGTGACAATCTTATCTAAAAATGTCCATTGCCATCCTATCAGGATTTCAAGAAAACCGAACGGGTTAATTTTGCTTTCAAGGCAAGTTTGGAAGAACAGATACTTGTCTGCAAACGGAATGACAACAGTGCTGTTACTCTGACGTAGAATCTGTTCAGCCATTACAGAAAGCAAGGCGTTTCTCTCAACATCAAAAAAAATGTATACTGAATGACCAACCACATATTGTCAAAACGTATAATGAAAATATGGGAGGCGTTGATCGATCTGATTACAACATAGGCGTCTACCAGACTTGCATCAAAGGAAAGAAATGGTGCTTTCCTTTATTCTGCCATAATATTGTATTGTTATGGCGTTACATAATTCATGGCAATTGTATCGTAATAATCGTGGAGATCTCGATCACCTCAATTTTCGCAGGTTTGTTTCAAGAGCCATTTTAGAAACTTCCAAATGGTGTGAAAAGCGTGTGCCTTTTCTGGTACCACTAAGCAACCTTGAAGATTCAAGATATGATCAAAAGGGTCATCTTATAAACTATGTTACTAAGGTTTTACAAAGCAATTATGTAAAAAAAAAAGGATGCGTAAAGTGTAACATACATTTACATCCCGAAGAATGTTCTTTCAATTACCATACCGCATAAACATTATTTTGAAAAAGTGTATTATGTCTTTAAAATTAGAATTAATATTTGATTCGATAAAAATTGTTTTATTTATAGTTTCATTTACTATTAAAAGCATATTAGCAAAAAGGTCGGGTTGTGCCGACCGACCCATATATGGGACATGATTTTCCAGCTTTTCCAGAAGCTGAAGATTTTTTAAATTAATTTTCCTGAGATGCTGGGGCTATATTAAGACTTATATATAAAAATCACAACTTTCTAAGGAAAAAAGAGTTTCAGGTCTATCTGGGTTAAGCGTAATTAATTTTTTTCCTATTATCCGGATGGAAAAATTACGATTTTCAAAAAGCTATAACTTAAAAACTAGACTTGGTAGCTCAGTCGGGATACGAAATCTTGCATTTAAATGATTATTTCTGTCAGCTTTTTCAATAAAAATGGGATGTCCAAAAATCGGGCTTCTTATAACACTGTGCGCTGTGAGACGTAACATTGCCTACTAAAAGTTTTTAGACGTGTCAACGTCTAAAAACTTTTACACGTCAATCTTATTTTTTTTTTTTAATTGCATGAGGTCGGCGTTTCCTAACTGACTACTCTGAGAAGAAATGCCGAAACAAACTCAGAAAAGAGTCTGTGACCTCACGGACTCTTTCACCGATCACTAATGTCAATGTGATAAATTAAAATTAAAGCTTAATTAAAATTAAGGCAAAAGTTAACAAAATTGATTTTATTTGATGGGACCTAAGTTAGGTCCCATCAAATAAAATCAGTTTTGTTAACTTTTAAAAAGGCCTAAAATAGTGGAGCAGACAGATATCAAAAGTCAAGTGAGTAGTGGGAATTATAGGGAATGTTCTAGTTTACCATACATAAATAATGAATGACTACGAAAAATGTATAAACTTCTCTTGTAGTACAAGGTACCGATCCTTTTTTTAAAAATTGATCGACCCGTCTTTCCAAAGTAAATGTCTCCGCTTTTAAAATGCTTGGAACATAATTTTGACGAAGCAGATGGAAGCCAATTTACTTCTCTACGATCTTTTTGAACAAACTGTATCCACTTTTCACGTTCAACTTTATTTACATTCGGAAACCTAAAATAACAGAAACCAATTTTACGTACGCACATATACAAACAGATAAGAATAGCAAAATACATGTGCATACAAAAGTAATGCTTATTTCTAAAAAAATATCTTCCAGCATACCTCTGATAAAAGAGAAGATAAAAAGATGTAGTCAGCGTGTGTAAAAGTATAAGAGAAAATAAAAAAACAGTTCACTTAAAAAAATAAAACAAATAATATGAGAATAATACTTACATAGGTACATAAACACAAACATAATATATACATACAGAGTTCTAAAATAAATATCTACGTGAGCAAACAGCACTATTGTTGCTAAATTGATATTAAAATTACATAAATAAGTTCAAATATTTTGAATTTTATCAACCTAATTAAATATTATCGATAACAAAGTCGATAAACATCATAACATCTCTGCAAGGCAGTAGTAAAGCTACTCAGCAATAGAGGGCGTTTATTACAAAATTATCGTATGTTCTAGAACCATCGATGAATATTATTTAATTAAATAACTGAAAAATATTTACGAAAACAAGCCGAAGTTAGGTCCAGACGTTTTACCATAGCGTGATTTGCAATATCGTAAAGCGAAACTCGGCATATTTATTTAAGAAATGTTTTTCTTTTCTTGTTAAACGGACACAAATGCGTGTTGACATGCAGACATGTCATCCTAGACTAAACGCCATATGACCACTAGGACACAAGTATTGGATTACGAGTTAGTTCGTTATGTCCCGTCTATATAATTTAATGTCTTTGTAAGT
This sequence comes from Aporophyla lueneburgensis, assembly GCA_932294355.1. Lineage (NCBI taxonomy): Eukaryota > Metazoa > Arthropoda > Insecta > Lepidoptera > Noctuidae > Aporophyla > Aporophyla lueneburgensis. The sequence continues at coordinate 13,058,349 of OW028744.1, forward strand.
AAAAAGACACAAACTTAAAATCATCCCATTATTAAAAAAAAAATAGTTTGAATTTGGAATTAAAGGAATTATTTTTAATACCCAGACACTTTATTAAGTGCCAGTAACATAGTTGGGCTATTAAAACCTCTTTAGGAACTAAATGATTATCAATAATGTAGAAATATCAAAACCGCCCGTTTTTTTTTTTTGCAAAGGAGTGTATTTAAAAATTATTGCATATTTTATGGCAGTTTTAGGTCAGCGCCATCTCTTGACCAATAGTGGAACTTACGAAGTTCATGTTAATAATTTCTGAAAAAGTGTGCTATTTAGAGACATTGTTTTATTTTTCCTGTAATCTTTACATAAAACTTCCATCACATAGAATAATTTCAGATTTTTCTCTATGCAAACTTCGGAAATAAGGGGGTATTTTTTTTTTCACTTTTTTCAACACTCGAAAACTTTGTCCAAAGCGCTCTTTCATATGATACTCTACATGCCCTAGTAGCCCCACTTCGAATTTTTAAGACCCTGTTCAGATCCTGTTACAAAAAAATTTTTGTATTTTCTTATTAGCAAAATATAGTTGGGCAAACGTCATATTAATCTATTTCAAGTTGATAGCATTAGAAGTTTTTGAGATATCTGTGACAGACAGACTCACCATAAGGGTTCCTTTTTACCATTTTGGTATGGAACCTTAAAAACAATTATTGAAACCTTTTTGGACAGACTGATGATGGAGGTGGAACATCGGGCCGCTCCTCCCGGAGTTCTGAAGAGGACAAGCTTGACCGTTTCCTGCGCAATCGCCTACAACAACAAAGGACACACAAACCGTCTGCTTCTGGGGACTACTCAAACCATTCTATGAATACTACTCTTTGTGAGTACTGGTTTAGCAAATGCTTTTTTAAAAGACTAACTGCGGGGTTTCTTGCCATTCTCCTCCATAAAAAACTTCTTTTTGTGATTGGAATCTTTTTTATTTTCAATCTTTGAATGTGATTTTAACCCCCTTCAAAACTGGGGTCGACGGCGCGTAGTGTTCCAAGCGCGCCTCAAAGAGATGTCAGCAAAACTGAAGGGGTCTGCTAGGACCGATGCCTGCCGAGGTCGCGTGATTGTTCGAAAGAGATACCGTGACCCTGGCACATGGGCAACTGAAGGAACACGGGTGGGTTTTAGTCAGTAAAATTCTGACATCCCGCTCCGCCCAGAGCGGGAGAAGTCATTTGATGATTTCCCATCCAAAAAAAAAACCCCTTCAAAATGTCGGATTAATTTGAAACATTGAACACTTATCAAGAACCGATGACAATGCAATATTTTCATAAATTCGTGCCATTATTCCTGCCAAGATCACCAGGATAGCAAAAAAATAAAATAACGAAAAACCCACTTTTGTAGCTATAAACTAGCTTTTGCCAGCGGCTTCGCCCGCGTGGAGGTCGGAAATTATCCCGCGGGAACATACTACCGAGATAAAAAGTAGACTATGTCCTTTCTCAGGCTCTAAACTATCTGTGTACCAAATTTCATTTAAATCGGTTCAGTAGTTTTAGCAGGAAAGCGAGACAGACAGACAGAGTTACATTTGCATTAAAATATTATAGTATGGATGGGAAAGTGTGTGTGTCTGTTTGTCCGTCTTTCACGGCAAAACGGAGCGACGAATTGACGTGATTTTTTAAGTGGAGATAGTTGAAGCAATGGAGAGTGACATAGGTCTATTTATTGTGGAAGGCTATATAACATCACGCTACGATCAAAAGGAGCAGAGCAGCAACAAAAAAATGGACGAAAACTGGCAGGCTGCGATGCGACGGGAAGGGTCAGGGGAGCAAATATTTGACGCGGGCAGAAGCTAGTAGTTTAATAAACTAAAAAACAAACTTTCATAGAAAACCAACAAAAAAATAGTAAACAATGGAAAAAAGCGTGGGGTGCTTTTTGAAGTTTTTTTTTAATTGATATCAAGCAGCCCATGTTTTTTTTTTCATTATTTTCTAGTTTTATTTTTTTTTGTAAATATTGACTTACGAAAGTGCCGTTTATGTGCCTTTTTAAAATAAATAAATTGACTTTTACTTTTGAATATTTTAACCAGTCAATTACCGTAATTACAGACACAATTAAAAAACCATTGTGTCGATACCAGATGTGGTATCTCAGGGACGTAGAGGTTAAATTAATGTAAGTAACATATTTTCTGTATAAATAAATACTAGAAAGCAGGTCTATTAACCTCATTTCACATTAAGCAAATGAGTGAAGAATTTTCAGTTTTGACAAGTTAGTCACAGTTAGACTAAACTAGATAATTAAACTTCAGGGTCCCGTTTTGGAGGCAGCAGTGTTCCGCTGAGAGCAGCGCGGTCATCAGTGGAAGGTCTTAATCAGGAGATAGAGAGACTTGTGCTGTATCCAGCTAGTGGCACACAGACTCCACATCTAGACCGGCTAAGAGATAAAGTATGTACTAATTAATGTTATATTATTTTTACTTCAATTTAAACAAAATGATCATGGGTGGGTATGTGGATTTACTCAAGTGGATATTGTGAGAAAGGAGGAAAATAAAAGCATATAAGTACTTTAATTTTCTGTAAACGCTATTGGTAGCAATATATTAAATAAAAAATTAAATAATACAGTAAAAATATAAATTCCAAATATGATACAACAATAGTTTTCCCCTTTACAGTTACACAAAAAGACGTAGTTAAACAAAAATCTAGTCCACAACTTGGTCAAACATGAGTTAAATGCACCAAACTGATCCAAATTATACATACTATGGCTCAGTAAAAATGACCTAGCTAAAAATAACTTTTTTTTTCGTATACTAACTTTAGGTAATGGTGCTTCATTTCTTTTTTTCATCTTTAAAAATTCAAAATTTCTACTTCTTAACTAGTATGTCTAACAGAAAATGTTAATATACCATTACTGAAAAAAAAACTTGTTAATATTCAACTGAGAAAATGAAAAAAAAAATCCTTTTGAGCTTCAAACATCAATATCTCAAAATAACCGGGTGTGGATTGGATCCTTTTTGCTTAACTACGTCCAATTTAACTCAGCTTTTTGGGTAATGTTAAAAAAAATACAACTTGAAGTAGAAAGTAGAAACGAATTGCAACATTTAATTTTAACCTACGTATGAACGTTTCAATAATAACATCCTGATCTCTACTATAAATAGTGTCCAAATCTGCTAATCAGAAACATACATGTATTTGTGTGCTAATGTTTAGTATTATTTGCGATTCTATTTGTGATTCGTGAGGGAACATTTTGTTGATGCAACACTTCCTAAATATAAATATTGTAAAACATACAGGTATAGGTAATACTTATATTTTTCCACCTATTTTATACAGGTCTCCTAGAAATATATGTGTCCCAGATGGATTGTCGAATCTACTGCTTTACAAAACCGTTAGATGTTTTACATAATTACTGAACTTCAACACACACAGCATTGTATAAACGTTTTGCATTTATCAATGCAGTGGGTCAACGATGAGACTTAATGTAAAACAGCATGAAATGAAACTTCAGATTGAAGTTTTCGTGGCTCTGGCTCTCTATAACGGCGTCCAAAACAGAAATAAATAAGCTGAGTGAAAATGATCCTAACTCAAGTGAAAAGAATGATGTAAAGGAATATTTGAATATAATAAGAGTGTAGAGTGTGTGAGTGTGTGTGTTAAATGTCAAAGTAAAAATACGAAATAGGCAAGTCACTGCGACCAACTTGGAAGCAGTAGTCGCTGGCACTGCCACAGCACCGCTTGCTTCGCTCGCTCGGCTCGAGTGCGGGGGTAGTCACAGTTCTAACTTAATCTAAATCAATTGGACAGGGTGGGGAACCCTGGCAAAATCAGTCGCAGTAACTGAGCAAGGGCTTGCTTAGCTACTGCGACTGATTTTGCACTAGAAGCCAGACCCAACACTTATTGTGACTGTAGATAAGCCATGCTACATAACGTATAAACGTGGGTAGCTGTTTTGTTAAACGTAACGTTCAGCTGTCTTAAATAACGGAGTTGTTTTATAAAACGACTGGCGGTTAAGTAAAACAGCGGATTCGAAAATCCATATGCGACATATGCAAAGCAGGGGAGGAGATAGTCTGCTAAACTTATACTATATTTTATTCTCTTTTCTACCATTTACAGGTTACTCCAGAAGGACATCGCGCGCCACTCGCGGAGCTTCTCCGGCGTTCCGTCAACACACAAACACCGCACGATCTGTGTTACACTGCTCATTCATCAGGTAATATCCTCACACCAATATTGAGTAGTTTAGTTCACGGATAACAGTAAAACATTAACTAAACACTCTTTTGGGAGTACTTCAAATAGTTATAATTCTGAATGTTGTCGTTTCTAACTATCCTATTTACTAATGCAGGTTCCTTACTGTCTTTATATATATCTATATATTTTTTTTTGTTTTTTGAACCATATCAAGGCATCCAACGTCGTAAACAGTTCAGTGTTTTTTTAATATATGTGGGATTTCGATTTTTTGCAAATAACTTATTTGTACTGCTTCAGTATTCTGTTTTAAATTATATGTTTGTGGTTAAATATGAATGTATCTAAATAGTACATTGTGGGCATAGATCCACCGTCCCGGGGGTCTCTCTCAAGCGGTGGGTCCGCAGAGCTACTGGCCGCAGGTCTATAACTAACTATAGCTTTTAGACAACCCCTCGCAATTAATAGTTGATTTGCACCAAACAACAGAATGGTTTAATAGCCCTCAAGCATGACTTTTCAAAATAAAATTTCCTTGCTTATTAGCTTCTATGTGAATTATTCAGTTTTGTAGAAGATCCAATAGCAGTAGACAGAATAAAACTGAAAGTAGTAATTACGATTTTGTTTTTAGAATGTTGAGTAATTAGTTCCAAATAATTTTGATAGTGTGATGGTCTCTGTTTCAAATAACCTTTGTATATTCCAGGCGGCAGTGTCTGCTCGTCTCCGGATCTTGACGGGTCTAAACTGGGCACATCGCCGCAAATAAATCGCTTCTTAGCTCGTGAACCTCCCGATGGTTGTGAAAAGGTAAATATGATTATTGGTATAGTTATTAGTAACACCATCAATATATTTTCATTATTTATATTGTGGTAAAGGTTGCTTCATACCTTATTACTTCTGAGTGTTGAAAGCGAATTTTCCTGAAGGTCACTTAACAGTTAATAATAATAATAATATCTTAGGACACAACGTTATCTGATCCCAAACTAAGCAAAGCCTGTACTATGGCACCCAGACAACTGATAAACATACTTATATATTTCTAAATTCATACATATTATAGATAAATTACACCCAGACACAGAACAAATGATTGTGCTCATCACACAAAGATTTGTCATGGGTGGGAATCGAACCCACAAACTCAGTCTTAGCAGTCAGGGTCACTAACCACTAGACCAACAGGCCAGTCAATTTTGTTCAATCAGTTGAAACTAATGGAACCCAACATTCATATCACAGGTGAACCTGAAAGCGGGCGAAGGAGCCTTCTCAGAATCAGTGTGTGTAATGAAGCCGACGATACCGGGCTTCACGCTGCGGCCGTCGCTGGGCTCGGCCTTCCAGCCGCTGCAGCCCGCGCCGCCGCCCTCCCCGCCCGCCTCCAGCTCGCACTGATCGCACCGCTGCACGGACTAGAGGGTTCCTCATCCACCAAACTTGACATTTTATTAACATTGCGTTCAACTAACCCTCTTATTAAACGTCCTATGCTCGTTGAAGTTGAAAGTTACGAACTATGTTCAATTTCACGTTAGTTTCACCCAGCTACTGTATTTTGTGGCGTACAAATCAGTCACTTATGATATCACAGTATGTTGACGTTGTTGAGCTAGTGGATTATTTGTACAATAACAAAATAATATAGTTTCCCATAGCACTGCATAAATGCTATAACCAATTACTTTATTACAGAAAATAATACGTGTTAGTGGCATCCAAAGTTTTATCACCTATACATAATACATGTCTTTAATTAATCTGCTGTGACAATAATAAGCATTCTTTAAATTTATTGTGACGAAATATCGATGTCCTTCGATACACGTAGTATTGAATGTTTGTCAATTTCCATCAAATTTCGAGTGAGAGTAAGAAATAGGAATGTCCCAATATATTTGATCCATTTTAGACTTGCAATTACTTTGCACAAAGTTGTACTTTGACAAACAGAGCAACCAAAGCAATTTAATCGCAGCATTAGATTCACTAACGAAGCCAAACAGATGGCAAAAATATTTCGTAAATACGAGTACCTATATATTATGTGTTAGTTTACCCTGATATTATTTAATGAATACATTAGGTAATGAGGGAGCTATTTTTCTAAAATGTTTAGGTATTTTAGCACTCACTGCTCCAGCTTATTTTGTTTACATGACTGGATATATATTTGATCTCATTTTATGTATTATTTTAAAATCATGTACATAACACTACATGTTGCAAGCATAGAATTTTAAAGTGTTATAATATGATAAGTATTTTTTTTTTATTTTCAACATACATAAGTTTTGTTAATTTAATCATTGAAGATAAATTACTTCGGACCAAATTTCTGAAAGGGCCAGATCGTCTTATTCGTGGTAATGGATATATCGGTTGCTAGAACGATTTTCTAATGCAAAAGAGCTTTAACTTGTGGGATTTGATAAAAGAAAATGTAAGTAAGAAAATAGACTGAATTTTTAAACTTTACTCATACTTTGATACAGGTAACTTGACTTTATTTGTTACGTAGTGTAGTGTACTATAAAGTGCCTATTATGGACATGCTTACTTGTTTGTGTACTCTCCAATTAATAAGTTTGTAACTCAGTAGTACCTTATTTTGTTTCTGAAATTCGATCTTCGGTATGTTTCGTCAGTATCTGTATCAGGTACATGAGGCATTTTTTCGTGTAACGTTCGTTTAGGGAAGTTTGGACCGCACTCGTTGGATTTCTCATTTTGGCCAAAATGCATTTTTATCATCGAGACTGATAATGTAGTATGTTGACGACTTACACATAAACATAGTTAGATCTGCTTTTGGACATACGCAATTATTTTTTAACCTATTTTAAAATTCGACGGCATATATATATTTTGGATGGCTCACCTTTGGAAATGTATAGTATTTTAAATCTTATCATTGCTCAAACAAAATTTTTACTAAGAGCCACACGCCGAATTTGAAATATAACTTAGGGATTATAATATTTCCAGTTGCTGATGTAAATTAGTACCTATTGATTATATTGGTTATTCAATAAACAAATGTGATAATGTAAGAAAAACGGTCGAATCTGAATGTTGATCGGCTTGACAACTTTCGATACTGGTGCGTACTGTAATAATGTTTTAACATGCTGCACAAAATGAACAGTATCCATAAGTTGTGAAGAATTATCGAAGGTGCTGCATAGTGACTATAAGTGTGTACAGACTAACCGACTTGTGACAAAGGGCCAGGGTGTTTGGGATGCGATTATATTGTGTAAGCTATCGCACTTGATGGCAGAAATCATTTTCGAATTGACTGCGAATGTGACAAACAAAACCAGTATCTGATGCTATGAAGAAAAACATTTTGGAAATGTACAAAGAGTATTATCATCATTCATTTTAACGCAACGATTGTGTGTACATTTAAGGATTATAATATGTTGTATAAAATGCCACTACAGTCGTTAGTGATTTTGACATTTTTAATAGTGAATAAATATATTGTGCAAAAACATTAACATGGAATAAGAGCCGAGCCAATATTAAAAATCCGGATTTCTGTGTATAATGTTTCTCAAATAAGTGCAATATATAGCTGTAATTCGAATAAATATACAAACAAAATAAAATACGATAAAAAAAAATTGAGGGTTATAAGTATATTTTATTTCTTATAATTTCTCTTAATTTCCCTCATTGACCCACATTTTCAGTTGCTCGATTGTTGTTGTGGAAACACATTTTCTGTGAAGTATGCTTTATGATTATGTTTGCATTGCTTCCTAACAGCTTCTATGTCGCTTCTAGACTCCCCCACACTTGGAATCCAAAACAATATTATGCTTTACTAATAATAGACTTATGTCACAGGTCCAGGTTGTAATTTAGGATTTATATAAGCCTCTCCCAATGTCGTTACCTAATTTAAGGTTTAGTAAGTTTTAGTAAAGGACCCGAAAAATTATTAGCTGTTAACAAATGTGTGCTATAAAACGGTCCCCTTACTGTTTAATTTAAAGTAAACACTGGGATGTGGTCAGAGGTTCCTAAATAAAGATGTTTGTATTGCCACCATTATTATTTAGACTGCTGGTTTGAGCACAGTATGCCGAAGGACATCTTTATTTAAGGACTCGAAATGTTTTTAAAGTACATAAAGATATTTTTATATGTTCGGGTAAGAGAAGGGTGAGTTGTACCATAAAAGTAACTTGGCTAGGACCTTAGATTTGATAGTTCTTTTATAGATGGTTAATATTATTTTAAAGTTTGCTTTTAGATGAATGATAAGTTTGTAATTTTTATTAATACAATATTAGATTAAATACTAACTTTTAAACTAAACCAAAAGTGCCCATTGAGATAAGTTTATAATTCAAGCAAGCCTTTTGTTCGGCATTTTGTTAAAAATAATGTTTAGGCAACAAAATTAGAAATTAAGAAAAATTATCGAAGGATTGTTGAGTTTTAAGTTATCTAAAATTGTTGAGGTTTAATGATAAAAAATTCTTTGTGTTTTTACAAATAATGTTCAACAAAGGGCTTGTTTAGTTAGAGGCATTAATTAACATCAATATTAATAGTATCTACTTTTAAGTAATAATAAGAATGGTTTTATTATAGTTTTGTTTCAGAGAAGAAATTCTAATTACTATTTTTGTTTCCAATATTTTATCACTTATCTGTTTTCACTGTAATGTATCTTGCTGTATTGCAGACATATCCAATATACAGACTGATTTATACTTTCGTTTTATTTTTATTCCTTCAATATGAATCATGTTTTGTTCTCATGATGTGAGATAGTGTCAAGGACACATCAGAGGTTCGTTTCTCGTAATTTTAAGAAAGTTCACAGTCTGATCTGTCTTATCGGTCAAAGATACCTCGACTTTCCATACATTTTTAACGTTTGATTGTCGCTGAGACGAGACTGCGACTAACTTTTGAACGTTTTAATTACCAGAATTGGCCTATCAGTCCCTAAGGTAACGAGCTAGTGCACTAAGTGCACCACACATAGTTTTGATAGTGATGACATCACATTTGACCCTTGTTCATTAGTACCTGTTCCAGGTTTTTCATACTTGAACTAAAATGTCTAGACATGGCCCTAGTGATAGGGGAGCCCATACCGTTCATGCAAGTGTAGGGCGAAAAGTAGACTTTAGACTGATAAAACTAGAAGTGTACCTATTACACATATTAATAGAAATATGTTTTCTTGGCAATTTTTCGGAAACTCTTGAAGAGCTAGCTCTTGGACTATACCTTAAAAAATTGACTCCTAAACTTAGACCTGACTAAATCTGAGACTTGATGACTAAATTTGGGAGAAACCATATCTGCTAGGTGCCTTAGTTTTTGAGATTCAAATGGGCCAAGCTGGGCTGACTTCAGATCAGCCACCAACAAACCCTTATAACTTTTGAACCAGTGACAATTCTGATATTTGGCGACTAATTTCGACAAATATTTTTGTTAGGCCAAGCCAGCAGTGTAGTCACATCAGCCTGTCGCATAGCTACTAAAAGTAAGCGTGTAATGTGTTCAGATACAATATTGAATGCAAAGATAAATTTACGGATAGAAAAATGTTGCTCTATATTAAAAATGTTGCTGTTGGATGTAACACATCATCATCAGCAGCCTATAACGTTCTCACTGCTGGGACACAGGCCTCCTCTCGGTGAGAGGGAGTGGGCCATAATCTACCACACGGGCCCAGTGTGGATGCGGTGTAACACATGTTTCCATTCATTTTACAAATTGTGGTTTTCTATCTTTTCCTTCATAGTCTAACAATCAACAGACATCTCCGGCTCTCTCCTATAGTTTGAATAAAAGTGGTGACTACCTACTTAGCTATCAACTTTTCGCCCTGCAAATGACGATCAGCAATGTAAGTTGCAAATCACATGATGTTTCTAGTCACTGCGCCAACAAAAGTTAATTCATTGTTTTCAACAAAATTATGAACATGGTTTTGAAACACAAACAGTAATAAATATGTTTGTTACCATAGGCGTATCAAAATCATAGTCACATAGTATAAAACAAAGTCGCTGCATTCTGTCTGTATGTATGCTTAGATCTTTAAAACTACGCAACGGATTTTGATGCAGTTTTTTTTTAATAGATATAGTGATTCAAGAGGAAGGTTTATACATATAAAACGCGGGTGAAGCCACTGAAAAGCTAGTTAAAAATAAAATGCAAGGATACCAAATCTGAAATTGTATTAAATTCAGTCTTACATAAAAGAATAGATAAAAAATCATAATGGAATAATTATTAAACATAAATTTTACTAGTACTGCAAACTTCGCTTAGTTTGTATATCATCCAACAATATTCTAAGTTCCTCATCTTCAAATCTTCCTTCTAGAGATGGTATGAGAGCCTTAGCTTCTTCAGGTGTCTCTGGGCAAAGGTTTGCTAAGCTTGCCACTTCGAATTTATGTAGTTTTTTAGATTGAAGGAGACTGAAACCAATAATATATAAGTCCATTATTGTATTGCCGTCTAGTTGAGCATACTGTTGACCATAAGGTCCTGGGTTTGATTACAAGTTTGGGCAAACACTGCCCTAACTGGAAATCAAACCTAGGACCTAGGCATTCCTCAGAAGAAATCCAAACTCTGGATTTGACCCTGGTTAATGACTTATGTAACTATGACATTCAAAAAGTGCTGACTCAGCCTAGTTTGAATAAATGACTTTTGATTTTGATTGGCAATAGGCTAGTCCCCTGTCACATGCGACATGTGCAAAATGTGGGTGCAATAAGGGACAGCTGACTAGGCAAATGGTTAGTAATGATTGTAAAACTTGACTCTATTTTCCAAATACTTACTTTCTAACGGCAGCTATAGTTTCTTTGTTTTTAAACTTTTTGAACATGTTGGTGTAAGTGAGAGTCTTCATGAAAACCTCTGAGAATTCTTGTTCCTCCTCTGCGGACTCATTCTGTGCCTTCCTATGTTCCAACAACATGTCAACTTCAGATATCAACAACGTTTCGGCATTTTCAAACTCTGAAATACAGATAAGATTTTATTATATTTACATTTTTCTTTTTCATTTAATTCCAATATAAGGTTCATAGCAGGGTCATTTTCACAAAAACTGTACATCGTGTTTCGGACGTGTCCCACCACTTTAGTATTTTTTTAAATGAAAAATAACTGCGTTTTAGAAAAACAACACTTAAAATTAGGATCTGTGGTTAGTTTTTTGCAGTATTGTTTAATGTTGCTGTTAAAAAACATCCTCATATTACCTTAATTTTCAAAAATGTTGATAGGAGGTACCCATTTTAGCGCTGTCCTACTACCAGTTTCAGTAAAATAACGTAACTTTAATGTATTTTGTTGATTTATATATAATAAAGTGTGTGTTTTTTTGGAAAGTATAGTTATGCACAATTTGTTGTACAATTACAAAAATAGCCTAACTTCCCACAAAACATTTAAATAATTTTATTTTTGTGAGGACACAATTCGGTTAAAGTGGAAAATTCCCTTCCGAAACCATAATTTTTGCGAGATAATGCAAACAAAACGACCATTAATTAGTATTTATTTTCGGTCGTCAACATTTTTAATACATTCAACGGGTCCCGACAAGTAATTCTGCATTTTTGACGGCGACCGGCGGACTTACAACACACACCTCAGTAGTGGTCCGATTTTGATCTTCCAGAGCCGCAACCAATTTCAAGGTAAGTTTACAAGTTTCTTTCTTGCAAATTATTTTAAATACTATATTAGCTTTCAGTGAATTTAATTTGCTTGGAAGCTTGTTGATTTGATGTGTAAGGTTGAAATAATTAAAACAAAAGAGTTTCAGGTAAGGGTTCCGATACTTCCGTTCCGTGACCAAAACGCAGGTAACGTAGAAATGGAATTGAAAAGTTTCTGAATGGAATTCTTAGGAAGATGATACATTATATTAAACATACCTAAATTAATTTTTTACATTCTTACGCCAGTTTTGTCAACAATAGTCAACTATAACTTGTAACTATGTATCAATGATTTTGTTTATTGGTGATGTCGAAACTGCCGCAGGACACAAGCCTCGTGCCGTCATTATAAACAAATTTTAGTATAGGATAGACTCTAAAATTGCAATAAAAAATTTCCTTCATTTTTTTAATGACTCCTTACTAAAATTTGGTCATGCTAAGAGCATTCAGTTACATCAATTTTACTTAAAATATCTATATTAGAAGAGAAGATTTGAAAATATAAATAAAATGATTTCATATGTTTGTTAATGTGCAATGGTCTTAAGGATTCTATTCCGTTATAGGAACAGTCTATTCCGTGACTGTCCTATTTTATATTTTGTCTAAAATATTATTTTTACAGCGAAATGCTAACTAATTGTTAGTAGATTTTGTAATTTAGAGTGTAATAATTTGATGAATGTAATTAAAAAAAGAGTTCCTATCTTGTGTCCTTATTCAGAAACATATTGAAAAGTATTTAACTAATTTAGTACAAAGAGTAACGTAATGGAAATTAAAATGATGATTATGTATATTTGCTAGTGTTAATTTTATTTTTATCTATTTTATATTGAAGTACAAAAGATCGTTAACGAATTATACTAGTTGATTAAATCCAAACGAGTTTTATTTTATTTTTAAATCCAAAAGTTATTAGTTGCGGAATGGAATAAATTTTGTTCCCCAGGTTCAGTTAATTAGTTATATTTCAGTAAATAATCCTGATTAAGAGGTTCTATTAGTATTTTCAAATAGCGAAAAGACTATCCATTGTAAATATAATAATAAAAACCCTTTAAACTGAAAAAAAAATAAAAACGGCATATTTTCAACAGTGTACAGATTTTCTGAAAATGACCCAGCAATGTTTACAAGATGGTGGTTGTTATCTACGCTTATTGTAAAGAGATTAAGTTTGAAGTTGGTGAGCTTGTTTGTAGCAAGTAATCTCTGGAACTACTGAAGCTATATAAAAAAAACACCGGTAGTACCTAAGCTACTTTATTCCTGAGTGACATGTGAAAGCAAATTTCATCATGGGTAAAATGTATATCACCCACTGCCCAGCGAAGTGGGCACGGGTCAGTTAGTTAAAATATGTGTAATAACTGCTATTCAGAATAATTAAAGATCTTACCTTTGGGAAATTGTAAATCTGCTGCATCTTCCTCTACAACGTCTTGCATAGGTCCAGCCATTATAGATTATTATGGAAGCCTATATAACTTGATCAGGTGGATCTGAAAAAATAAAAGGTATTATTTTGGCCGCACACTCAACCCTCACGTAAATTATTTGAAATGTAAGTCGAGGATAGAAATCTTCTGCTTATTTTACTTTTCCAGTGAAGATTTCAAGAGTTTTATTCCATTTTATACAATAATTTCGTGAATGTCAATGTACACACCTGTGAAACGCCGCTTGTTTTATTACATTTACTTCCTCGAAACCATAGAATACTATATACTGAGACTCGAAACAAAAGTTATCGACAAATTTTGACAGTTGACTGTATTTTTAGTGATTTGACGTTGACGTTCCTACGGGTGCGTTCAATTTTTTCGTTCGATGACTCAAGGGTTTGAGTCTTCACTGTTAGCTAGACGGTAGACCTTAGGCCTCATTTACGGAGACGCGGGGAGTCGCGCGTGGTGTTGAGTGGTGCGGCCCGCACTGAATTTAAACATATAGCGTTGTATGAGTGCGTTTACGGAGAGGCGATTTTACACGCGTTTGTTTGAAATTGAGCGTTTTTTGCGGCGTCGCCCGCGGCGGGCAACGCCGCGTCGCCCTCGGCGTTCAACGCGGTGGCGCGCCGCCGCACGCGCTGCACGACGCCCACGTCTCCGTAAATGAGGCTTTACTCTGAGTTACCGACGGTATAGTATATTGCGATTCTAAATGCCCAGTACACCTTTTTTTTTGTGGGAAGGTAATCATCAAGTGACGTCTCCCGCCCTTGGTGAAGCGGAAGGTCGTGTCAGACTTTTACGCAAGCCTGCGCTTACGGTGGCCGGGAGTACACAATCGACTCCCGACGCCCGGAGTGTCTCTTCCTGCAGCGGCTAGGGGCGTGAGGGTACATAGATTGCCTCTCCCTCATGCGGTCCACCGCCTCCTTCGCGAGCATTACTGCTTTGCAGAAGGAGGTCACGGCTTCCCACGCTCCCTCACTCCGTACCATACCTTGAACCAGGGCCGGACGCGAGAGGTCACCGCCGCCGATCACCTCTACGAAGACACGGCGGTGCTCCACACATGTAGGGCACACCTCTACCGTATGCTCTACCGTGCCCTCCAGACGATCCACGCAATGGAAAAACCCGAGCGTTTCCTCTCGCCTCATTTGGAACAGGAACCTCCCGAAGCACCCGTGTCCGGTGAAGAGCTGCGTAAGGCGGAAGGTGAGGACGCCGTGGCGCCTCTGTAACCACTCCTCAAGGTCGGGACTTACTGCCGCAGTAGTGACGTGCCCAGCACTTGGTTGCGATAATCGTTACCGCCATATCGCAATGAGATCCCGCCGCCGGAGCTCTGTCCACCGTGCCGTGATTTCTCGCGGCAGCGGAATTATACCCCGGCGTTATGCCTCCTCGCACCGTTCCCACATTTGTGCGAAGATTTAGCCTCCAGATCCCATGGCAGCAATCCGGCAAGGATACTCGCCACCTGACATGAGACCGTGCGGTATCCCCGGACTAGCCGGATGGCCATGATCCACTGGGGCACATTCAACTGGCGCGCTAGGCGCAGCCTCAATGAGGGCGTCCATGCCGATGCCCCGTAAAGGGTCATGGACCGCACGACCGCCGGCAGGAGTCGCTTTAAAGCAGCCCCGGCCCGTTTCAGTTTGGGAGCCAAATGTCGGCAGAGCTCTATTGAGCCGGTGGAACTTTATTAAGTTCCACCGGCTATCGAGGACAAGTCCCAGATACTTCATCGTTGATTCGAGGCTGATGTGAACCCCTCCTACCCTAATATGACCCCTCCTACTGTCGGTGGTGTGGTGCCCAGTGCACTCCTGTACACAACTAACTAGTACAGGGGTGCACTGGGCATTTGCAATTGCAATATACTAATTTTAAAGCTACTCGGGGACACTCCTTTGTACCCCTAAACATTAACGTACACACCCTGTGAGTTTCGCCACCGGCGACGGATTTATCGAGCATACGAAGAATGGCAAACTTGATTTTAACTTGAGTTCAGCCATGGACGTATAGATAGTACAGCCGGCATAATCAATTTCATAGAACAAATGTCAACAAACGTCAAACTGACATGGTAAACAATAGCCAAACCATATGCTCTTCAAAAAATCAATACACAACTCAACTCTTCGCTCCCGAGTTTTGTGCAAAGAGTACTTTAAGATATTGGGTAGTTTTGTGTTTGTATTGTATTACCTTGAGTTCTGTGACTAACAGAATAGTATATAATAAATATAATGTCTACATATGAGCCTACTAATTCTAAATGCGAAACCCCGAACCCCAAAGCGGAAACAACAACAACCGATTCTGTTCATAGTTTCACACCTAGAGGTATGTAAAGTACTGGATACCAAATCAGACACCTCAGTTTAGAAAATTATTGAATTAATAACATAACTTGCTAATTTACTAATCATTTTAGAAACAAATAAAAATCAGCCAAATGAAATAGCGCAGACGGTGTACGGCCACATGAAAAAACTGCACTCTCTAGCAACTGAGTGGGAAAAGAACCGGGACAAAGGCTATCGACTGGCAAGAGCTGTAGAAGCCTTAAATTTAGCCCAGTATGATGAGGATTACTTTCCGAGCGAGCTGAAACCATTAATGGACAGCTTTACAGAGGTTATGGATACTATTAAAAATATTGTGGAGGGTAAATATTCTTACACGTCTTTTTGAATTACATCAGCCAGGAATAGGTGGCAAGACAACCTAGTAGCCCTATACTGTAAGCATTGGAGTGAGGTGGCTCTCGTAAAGGATGCTTGGAACAATTTGAAGGAGGCCTGTGCTCAGCAGAGGGACAGTAAAGGCTAACAAAAAAAAAAAAAAAACTTTAAAAATATTAACTCAAACTATTTTAACTTCACTGTGCTAATTTAAATTTATTTATGATTTTCTATTTCTTTCAGTGGTCATTTAAATAATGTCAGCCAAGAACTTAGCTATTAAAGTTAAGCTAATTCTAAAAGTTAAGTTATTAGAGTTAAGCTTAATATTAGCTATGAGTTTGGCATCATCAGTAGATTCATACCTGATTCCCTGCAATGTTCAGGATGCTCAGCTAAAGATTTCAAATGTTGCATAGTGTGCACGATATCACCAGTTCCATTGTTTTTTTGTTTTTTTTTTTTTGTTTAGGATAGATAAGTTGTACCCGCATTTGTTAATAAATAAAAATAATTAAATTATTAGTTCACCACATGTAGTTCACCAGGCTGTAATTCTTATGTATCCTCCTGTGCAGGTAGCTGGTTTTGGTGGTGTAATATGGAATTCTTATTTGAATTCTCTAATCTGAATCTTGCAAGAAGAGAATTAATTAATACTTTCAACTAGTGCTGTACCAGAGATCTGTATCTGTATCCGCGGATGTCTAAGGGAGAAGAGAGATCTGTAACTTTTTTGGTGGATCTTTTACTTTATTAATTTTCAATACATCAATGTAATTCTATATATAGGTGATTAGGTAGCAATGAAAGACTATTTAATATTTAGTGACTAAACTAAAAACAAAAAAAGACCTGCACTGTCAACAACCGTTTCAAGGTCACACGCATGTACACTGATTGAGTAAGGAAGTTAAGATCGGTAGCTATATCCACGGATCTTGGTACAGACGCCACCAGGTCAAGCTACCCCAATCTGTCAAATTTTACCAATCGAAAATTAACCTTCCACTATTGCGATATAAGGTTGAAAATCTATTAAAGAAATTTGACAGATTGGGGTAAGTTGATGTGTTGGCGTCTGTACCAAATATCCATATTCGGATCTGATCCGGCACATCACTATACAACTTAAAAGGAGGAGAAATTCCTCAATTTGTTGGACTTAGTTATTTTTTATCAGCTGCTTTCTATAAATCTATCTTCGCCCAACTTAATTCACCAAATACACTATAAATTGTTACAGGAGTAAAGGTGTTGAACCAACAACTAAAGGCACTAAAGAAATTGCAGCCCACAACAGATCAACCAGTACTTGTGACATGGTCGGTCCGCAGAATATCAAAAGATGTATCTAAATTGTACAAGGAAATAAATAAAGAATTGGAAATATTGCAGATTGCAAAAGGTATGTATTATTTGTTACTTAAAACGGGCAAGGGAAGAGGGGTATGCCCAGCAGTGGGTGAAGTCCGGCCGCGGATCATGATGATGATTTGTTACTTAAAAACTTATATTAGAATGGAAGGTAGCATGTGTGTGTACTAGTGATGTAACGAATATTCGCATTCGCATTCGTTTTCGCGAATATTCGCCTATTTCTTGACATTCGCATTCGCATTCGTAAATTTTACGTGGATATTTTGCGAATACGAACGTCGGAAAAGTAAACGAGATTTTAATAATAAAATGGTGAAGCAAACAATGAATTATTATTTTCGAAAATTTGCAAATTCGAATTTATGAAAATTTGCTACGGAGCTCCTGTTTTAAAACGGCTGTCGTGTCACCAATCAGTTCATCGGTTGAATCAAAATCATTAAAGAACCCTTTCTAAGGTGGCGATTAATGGAATTAATGATGATACAGAAACATCAGCCGCAAAAAAACGCCGCCGCCGCCGCCGCCGCCGTACGCCGTACGCCGTATTAATAAACTGACTAGTTTTTCAATAAGCATCCACTCTTCAGAAGTCGGTTGACTCCTTAATTTCTTGAGCTTTCAGCCCTTCTTTTAAGATGTTTTGAATATTATGTGAAGCACAATCGATATGTTGAATGTTTAATAAAGAAACTCCTTTATTCATGTTTGACCTTGCATCCCAAACTAAACATTTTACTTTATATTTAGGTAATTTCCATGACGACAATAAGTTTTCAAGGTTAGGTACAAGCAATATTTTCGCCGGTATGGTGGCTCTCATTGAGAACGCTTCCCTTCAACACTATCATTTTTCTTTCAAAATATTCAGTTATCCCATGATATGTCAAACACAGAAGTGAGACCACAAAACAAGAATCAGAAATAAGTGAATTTTTTTTTTCAAAGGATTTCACCAATTCAAAGATTCTGGCTTACTTTGCCTTATAATTCGTCGCAGATAAAAGAAGTAAAATACTGACGAGACTTTAAATTATAGGACGGTCATAAGTGTTTCACGAGTCTTACGAAACCAGCACGTTCGACGCATTTTCTAATTCAAAATATTTGATTTTATGCATTGACTGCGTAGATTTTCCTTTTCGAGAATTTTCATTGTTACAGATCTTGCATCTAGCTCGTTCAGCATCATAAAGCGTAAAATATGTCCATACTTTACTAGAAACTGATTTAATCATTTAAAGAAATCATTAAACACACTCTAACCTCAAAATTCTCGTGTTTCTATTAACGGTTTTTCGTGATTTACATATAAAACGTCAATCGACTTTCTTCGGATCGGCTCGACAATGTTTGGAATTAGATGCGCATGTGACTCGCGCTCTGAGGAAGGTGCCAAAATAAAACCACAAATGGCGCCAAATTCAAAAGTGAAATATTCGCATTCGTATACGCGAATATCGATGGGAGGTATTCGCATCCGCATTCGTATTCGCGAATGCCTTGAAAATGAGTATTCGTTACATCACTAGTGTGTACATGTGTGTGTGTGGTAAACTGTTCATTTTCATCGTTTTTTACTATAAAGGCAAATACATATAAGAATTTGGTTTTTTTCATACATTATGTCAAATTTAAACCCACAAAGCAAGCTCCATAACCTTTTGACCGCCAGAGTCATGTATAGATGACAAACCAAAACGTGCCCAGCACGCCACGGTCACGATACCGTGACAGACTTTTAAACGTAAATAAAACTCATAAAACAACATTGTTTTTTATTATTTCCTTTGCTAATTATGTTCCTTGACTCATCCTATTTTATATTAGTTGAGCTTCTTTCTTTATATTTCATCCGTATTAACATAAGATGGCAAAAACTAACACCAATTATAAAGTTTGAAAAACATAGTGCCCTCAGCGCCACAGTCATCATATCATGACACGTAGTGATGTAGCTAGCAATCAATATAACAAGAATATCGAATTTGACGGTAACCTACGTTATATTTAATTTCTTTAAATTATTCACCAATAAATAAGTAAAACTTTTGATATAGAAGTTTAATGATTCAGGAATCATGAATTTTTTTTAATTAGATTAAAATACTGAACTATCTGCTCATTAAATGTCGGTGTCAGTTGATTATCGATAAATCATAATGAGTGTAATGCCCATCTCCATCACACTTTCATATTGTCTGTGCCTGGAGCGCCAGAGTTATCTAATCGTGACAATCCGATGACGTCACATGTGGTCGATTTGTAAATAGAGATGTTCCTTTACTTGTATCAGTAGTTTGTTCTCATTACTTTATTATTCTGAACGACTTTTTTGTGGGTGGGAAATCATTAAATGACCTCTCCCGCTCTGGGTGGAGCGGAAGGGCGTGCATATCAGACTATAGTCATCGGAACATACATCCTTGTTTAACGATACGATTGTGTTATAAGTAATTTGTTTCAAATAAAACTACAAAGTGAAGTTCAGATTTTATAATTAAAAAGAGAATAAAATTCATGTAAACCATTTCAAACAGCTATAAGCTCGGCTGGCGTGTCATAAAATAAACTCGTATCCGATTGAGGTTTGTTTGAATTAAGTTTCATTTCGTTTCCGAGGATAATATTGTCCCTTTTTTCGTATTTATTATAATATTTGTACTTACAAATCTTGAGTATAAAAACTTCGTTTAATGATTAAAATACAAATTCATTTGATGATTTAAATTTGCTTTCGCCTATTTTCGTCGTATTCTGATAAGTATTGTATTTATCTACAGTAAATGGTTTTTTTTTCAACTGAGATATCATCTGTACCTACGTGGCGGTACATTAAGGCATTATTACTGGTTGTTCTTTCAGAGAAACGTAAATCTATATAAATAAAAATGAATACTATATACATATATAATGGCTCGACCGACTCGTCTAATATTTTTTGTATGGCCTTCTGAAGATTTTAATAATAATAAAATAAAAATCGCTTGGACAATAGTAAAAACAATACTTTTCTTTTTCATATTAAAAAATATACATACGATGCGACGGGATGGGTTGGGGGAGCAATAAATATAAAGCGGACGAAGTCACGGGCAGAAGCTACTTGTGCTGTATTAAATAAAAATGCTGCTACGGTATATAAAAAGCGAAACCATTAAAATAAAATAACTCTTATTATTTCGATAGTATTCATAAATATCGGATGCGCACCTCTAGTGCAGAGGCGAGCAAATTGAGAAAAGTCGTGCCAGCTACGCCAGTGTCATCCTATCGTGACAAGAATGTACGTCATGATTGAACATAGTGCTGTGATGGTAATGACTTGCTTTTATCGACTGTTGTTTTGAATTGTGGATTTTACGCCGAAACTGTGACACATATCGTATCATTTTTACCATAAATGACAAAGCGGGATGAAATAAAACTCCTTTATTATATATTCCTGGTATAGTAACCTTTTATTAAAAACATACTATATGTTAAAAAATACGTGGTTAATGCTTTATCGATATAATTTCGAACTCACTACTATTTTGTAGGTATTAAAGGATGAATTCATAGCTTGGCGCTGAGGGCACGATTTTACTTTTTTGTCGTGGCGCTCAAAAGGATAATCGGGATCCTGCTCACAGCGAGCATTCGCTTGTCGATGTTGTTGAGATGTTGTAGTATTTTTAGAAAAAAAACTATGAAAAACGAAGTAATCAGTGCGGTTGTAACAAAAAAGATCTCATATCTAAAAAAAAACTATTGACAGCGTCAAAAGAGGCATCTTTACCATATTTTTTTACTTTTATGCAATTTACTCTAACACAAGAGCTAGTTGTTTAAGTTTTTATTTATTTATATTGTAAAAAAGGTGCGTCTCTTTTGGATGAACCAATGAATTCTACTAAATCTCACATAGTATCGCTATATTAACCAAAAGTATGAGCAGGGTAAAATTGACACATTTTTGGCAACTTTACCTAGCCTACGTTTATACTGAACGTGTGTCCCAAAACGGACGCGACGTAAAGTTACTAATAGTCCAGGCGCTAAAAAAGCGATGTATTTATTTTCGAAACTACCATCTTCATTTATCAGGCACTACCAATACATAGGGAAAGTTGCCACAAGAATTTCAAAATTATCATAGAAATGGGTGAATGCCATCAGGGTTGTCAAAAATAATAAAACATTAACATTAAAAAAAAAAATTATTTATTTATTAAGGAACCAAGTAATAGGGACTTTTGTTTATGCATTACAGTTTAACATCTATTGTGGTTGTAAACACAGTAACATAAACTATTCTAGACATTAAAACTTTGCCTAAAAACAGTAAACAATTAAATACTATGCGTATTTATAATCAAGAATATTCATTAAACAGTATAAAAAAGAACTCTCACAGACACAGAACAAATACTGGTGCTCTGGTTCCCTGGGTGGGAATCTAACTCACGACCTCCGTCTTAGCAGTCAGGGTCACTAACCACTAGACTAACAGCCCAGTCATTGAATTAGTTACACATATACATATATTTCATAAACGAATAGAAAAAAATCGATAGGTATTATATTTAAAGTCCTGAATAACTGAACGAAAGTCCAAAACAGTTCCCACATAAAAGTAGATTACTTAGGCGTGCTAAATTTGACAACCCTAGACATAGGTAAAGTTGCCTTCGTGCTAAGCGAGGTAACTTTACCTAATATCAAGCATCATTACCTTTTCCAGTTATTCAAGAAATATTAAATTTATAAGATTGAATCATTGCGATACACCTTAATAACAATATGCCACATACTATTTAATATAAGTCACTTACTTGCACATTGTTTTTCTGTAGGAAAAAACGATCTTTATGCGATGACGCCGCAAACATAATTGACCACATAGAACGAAATAGCACCCTATTTTGAGAACTAAGGAAGTGGCTAGCTTAAAAAACTTTTTGGGATAGCACAATTTAATATAAAATCAACCAATATGCCTAAAATTACGGCAAATGCCCTAGACAAAAAAATATTTAATTAAAACTACTATAGGGTATGCTTAGGTAAAGATAACCGCGGAAGGTAAAGATGCCTCTTTTTACGGTACTTAAAGTGCTTAGAAACATTATAATCTTTTTATTTTGGGACCACCCATACGTATGAGTATAGCCACCCCTTATAGTTTTATGCGTTATATTCACGACAACATTGTTTAGAGAGAGCAGTGGTGGTCCAGTGGCCCCGACTTTCGAGTTGTAGGTCGTGGTTTCGAACCCAGGCTGGCGCTTTACTTTGTATAAATAATTTCATCACCACTGCTCTCAAAACGGTGAAGGAAAACATCGTGACGAAACCGGCATACCTATCCTAGAACCAACTGTTCCAAGACATGTGACATCTACCATCCTGCACTGGGCCCGCGTGGTAGGTTACGGCCCACTCCCTCGCACCAAGAGGAGGCCTGTGTCCCAGCAGTGGGAACAATAAAGGCTGATTATGATTGTTTAGCAGCATAGAATACAGCATCTTTCCAAATTTCATCGACATAGTGCAAATTGTTTACGAGTAAAATGGTTGTGTAACATCCGAACGGAAGGATAGGGGAACGATAGTCGGGACGGGCAGACCACATGACGAAAATATAAAGGTTCCATTACAGCATTTGGCTTCGGAACCCTTTTTTTTTTTTTTTTTTTTTTTTTTCAGGATGGGAAATCATCAAATGACTTCTCCCGCTCTGGGCGGAGCGGGAGGGCGTGTCAGACTTTTACTGACTAAAACCCACCCGTGTTCCATCAGTTGCCCATGTGCCAGGGTCACGGTATCTCTTTCGAACAATCACGCGACCCCGGCAGGCATCGGTCCTAGTAGACCCCTACACTGCTGCTGACATCTCTTTGAGGCGCGCGTGGAACACTGCGCGCCGTCGACCCGAGCTTGGTCCTTACCGGGCGGCGAGCTACCCATTGCTCGCCACCCGCAAGCTCACGCCTACGGTGGCCGGGAGTCCGCTATTGACTCCCGACGCCCGGGGCGTCTCCTCCTGCGGCGGCTAGGGGCGTGAGGGCGCAGAGACTGCCACTCCCTCACGCGCCCCGCCTCCTCCTTCGCGAGCATTACTGCTTCGCAGAAGGAGGTGACGGCTTCCCATTCCCTCTCGCTCCGTACCATGGCTCGCACCAGGGCCGGACGCGAGAGGTCGCCGCCGCCAATCGCCTCCACGAGGACACGGCGGTGCTCCGCCCAGGCAGGGCACACCTCCACCGTATGCTCCACCGTGTCCTCCAGACGATCCTCGCAATGGAAACACCCGGACGTATCCTCCCGCTTTATTCTGAACAGGAACCCACCGAAGCACCCATGCCCGGTGAGAACCTGCGTCAGGCGGAAGGTGAGGACGCCGTGACGCCTCTCTATCCACTCCTCAAAGAGGGGACTTACCGCCGCAATTGTGGCGTGCCCAGCACTAGGTTGCGACAATCGTACCCGCCATGTCGCCATGAGATCACACCGGAGCTCTGTCCGCCGTGCCGCGATTTGTCGCGGCAGCGGAGTTTCGCCCCGGCGTTTCGCCTCCTCGCGCCACTCCCACATGTGGGCGAGGACCTTTGCCTCCAGATCCCAAGGCGGCACTCCGGCAAGGAGGCTCGCTGCCTCGCAGGAGACCGTGCGGTATCCCCGGATTAACCGGATGGCCATGACCCTCTGTGCCGCACTCAACCGGCGCGCTGGGCGCAGCCTCAATGAGGGCGCCCACACCGGTGCCCCGTAGAGGGCCATGGACCGCACGACCCCCGTGTAGAGCCTCCGGCAGGAGGCGTTTGGACCCCCCAGATTGGGCAGGAGCCGCTTTAATGCAGCCCCAGCCCGCTCCAGTCTGGGAGCCAAACGTCGGAAGTGCTCGACGAAGTTCCACCGGCTGTCGAGGACAAGTCCCAGGTATTTCATCGTCGACTCGACGCCGATGTGAACCCCTCCCACCGTGAGTTGGGAACCCGCAGGTGGCGCGTTCCGAGGACCATGAAAACCCATGGCCTCGGACTTGTGCAATGCCAACTCGAGTCCCAGTTGCCGGATCCTATCGACGATAGGCTTCGGAACCCTTAAAACAAATTTTATTAACATCACTGTGCAGGCGGTTGAAAGTTATGGCAAGGTATGTTTACAAAAGAATTGCAGTTTTTGTCCTTCACAGCACCCTAATTTCATAACACACTATTAAATTAATATTAATTCAATTAATCATAGAATCTGAATCATTTTGAAAGATATTACTAATCCAGTACTTCACACTGTCCTGGGCTCGATTCTCAAGTCCGGCAAAGTGTAATTGGGTTTTCCATCAGTGATTTCTCACTAGCAGATTTTTTTTTTTTTGTGAGGAAATCATCCTTTGACGTCTCCCGCTGAGGCGTGACTTTTACTGACTAAAACCCACCCGTGTTCCTTCAGATGCCTACGCCGGGGCCATGGTAACTCTGTCGAACAATTCCTCGACCCTGACAGACATCGGTCCCAGCGGACCCCTTCAATGTTTGCTCACATCTCTTTGAGGCGCGCGTGGAACATAACTTTCTTGCCGGCCGCAAGTCCGCGCTTACGGTGGTGGGGAGTCCGCAACTGACTCCCGACGCCCGGGGCGTCTCTTCCTGCGGCGGCTAGGAAGAGAGGCGCAAGACGGCGTAGGCGTGAAGGCGCAGTCTGCTTCACCCTCACGCGCTCCGCCTCCTCCATCGCGAACATTATTGCTTCGCGGAAAGAGGTGACGGTTTCCCATACCCTCGCGCTCCGTAACATGGCCTGCACCAGGGCCGGACGCGAGAGATCGCCGCCGCAGATCGCCTCCACGAGACCACGGCGGTACTCCGCCCAGGCAGGGCATACCTCCACCATATACTCCACCGTGTCCTTCAGACGATCCACGCAATAGAAAAACATGGGCGTTTCCTCCCGCCTTATCCTGAACAGGAACCTCCCGAAGCAGCCATGCCCAGTGAGGATCTGCGTAAGGCGGAGGTGAGTATGCCGTGGCGCCTAACTAGCCAATCCAGAAAGTGGAGACTTACCGCCGCAATAGACTCATTAGCAGCCTGGAGTCTGGATTCGTGCTCAGTTGATGGTAATAGGCTTGTCCCCATTCATATGGGACTTAAACATAACTGGCGAAAAATGGGTGCACCTCTGCCGTACATATGTATGTTCGAAAAATCATTCTGCTCAACAACGTATATAAAAAAAACAACCGACTTTCTTAAAAAAAAACACTACAAAGTCAAAAGTAACTTTAATTTCGAAAGTCGGTGTCTTAGGCTCTGTATTTAAGGTTTTTGCCACCGACTTCCGAAATTAAAGTTATTTTTGACTTTGTAGTGCTTTTTTTAAGGAAGTCGGTTGTTTTTTTTTGTAAAAAGTTTTTATTTTTTAACTTTTTAGTTGTGGTAGATACTCTGCACTAATCTAATCGCGTTATGCGTACATTTGTCGCGCAAATACGTAATGAAAATTTAAGACTTATGTGGTTTTCACATGGACCCCGTTGTCCAAATAGAACCAAATAAAATGGGACCATTCGGGAAGCACCAGCTTTCAAATAAAAAAAGAATCATCAAAATCGGTTCACCCAGTCAAAAGTTATGAGGTAACAAACATAAAAAAAAAAAAAAAAAAAAACAGACGAATTGATAACCTCCTCCTTTTTTGAAGTCGGTTAATAACAAATTAATGTCAAAATGAAAACCTTTCCTACTGTTAATGTATTACGAAAACTCGGGGGTGGAGACCGTACGCGATTGTACAAATATATTCCGAGCCCCCGACTCATGGTAGTAAGGAACCGTGGGGTTTTAATCGGTAGTAGTCCCACGTAACCCTCTATTCTCCCCGTATAGGGACCCGCAAAGATTCCTTGCTTATTTTTAGGGTTCCGTTGCCAAATGGCAAAAAACGGATTCAGATTCAGATTCAGATTCAGATTTATTTATTTGCAAAAACATGTGTAGATAATATACATGGTATAGTATGGTTGTTACAAAGTGGCTGGTTGTGGCTCAACATGTTTGACCATGGCTGGTGTACAAATTTAGTCGAGAGACAATAAGATTAAAATAAAAAGAATAACAATAAAAAATAGATTATTAACATTAAACAATATGATTAGATTAAAAACATTAGCATGCGACACAAAATAAATAATTAAATAATAATTTAAGTCAACTTCTCAAGATAGATTTATCATTTAAAAAATCATTCACACTGTAGTAGGCTTTTTCTGTCAGTATTTTTTTAAATGTTTTCTTAAACTGGTCTGCATTTAATGACTTAACACACTTTGGGATATTATTATAAATGATTGGCGCTCTACATACCACGCTTTTATACAGTAGCGCTGTCTTTGCTGGCTGCACACGAATTTTACTATTATCCCGGCGATTACGAATTATAATGTCCGATATTCGAGGAAACAAATGAGGGTTATTTCTGACAAATAGGGCTATTTCCAAAATATAAAGTGACGGAAGTGTGAGTATTTTATGTTTTATAAAGAGAGGCCTACAGCTCTCTGTACTTTGGATACCGAACATGGCACGCAGGCATCGCTTTTGCATTATAAATGCCATATCTTTATTAGATGAGTTGCCCCAAAAGATAATGCCATATCTGAGGACAGATTCAACAAGTCCATAATAAGCCGATAGTAAAACATCAGTGTTGATGCATGGAGCAAGTTGGTACAAAGCATATGATTGACTACTGATTTTTTTACATAGTTTGTCAATGTGTTCTTTCCAATTTAGTTTACTGTCAATAATTAAACCGAGAAAACGGGTATTAGATATTTCATTTATAGTATTGTTGTCATGAATCAAATTTACATTTAACGGATTATGCAATCTTTGTCCAAAGTGCATGATATTTGTTTTTGATAAATTTATTTTTAAATTATTATTATTGAGCCATGATATTATAGATGTCAGTGAATTATTTATGTCAAATTTATAATTATTAATGTCCTTACATGCAATTGAAACTGTACTGTCATCAGCAAATAATGTCATAGGTTGAGTCGTTGCCTTTGGCAAGTCGTTGATATAAATAGTAAACAACGGCGGCCCTAGCACACTACCTTGGGGAACACCGTATGTGACATATTTCCTTACTGAGCTGAATGTTTCTTCGTTTTTTGTTTTGGGATTCACTCTAGTTATTACTGTTATCTGTTGTCGATTTGTTAAGTAGGATCGAATTAAATCTAAAACGTTACCTCTTATGCCGTATGCGTCAAGTTTACTGATTAGTATATTATGATCTACATAATCAAAAGCCTGTGACATGTCGCAAAAAATAGCACAAACTGGAACTGTTTTGTCAACATGGCAGATAACACCTTGGATGAATTCATAAATGGCCATATTTGTGGTTTTATTTTGTCGAAAGCCCTTTTGTTCATTGCACAAAATTTTATTTTTTTCAAGATATGAATTAAGCTCACCAGTTGTTATCGACAAGTTCATAATATGACTCAGGTGGTGGCATATATCCTGATTTACTGCTTTAATTATTTTAGTACAGAAACCATCGTATCCTACACTATTAGTGTTTTTAAGGTTGCTTATAATTTTATTGATCTGGTAGGGTGAACTTGGTGCAAGAAACATTGAATTTAATTGATGATTAATTGAAGACGTTACATTTTTCCCGGCACCCGGAAGGGGTGTGACTTTTTCAATAAAATAATTATTAAATGCGTTTGCTATTTCTGTTGGATTGTTAAGGACGTTATTTTCATCAACTTTTATCTTATCAATAGATTCTTTTGGGGTGTTAAATCTTGTTTTGTTATAATCCGCCACGCTGTTTTAGTTTTATTATGAGAAGTTATTATTTTATGATTATTTTGCGCACGTTTTGTCAGTTTTATAATTTTTTTAAATAACTGGCAATAATTTAAATATTTTACTTTGTTGACTTTTGTTGAGTTTAATCTGAATTTCCATAGCAAATCCTTTTTTTTTCGACTGCAAATTTTTACACCACGTGATACCCACTTTGGTCTATGAATGACTTTAATCAAAAATTGTGTTTGTGGAAAACAAAGGTCGTAAAACAGTTTAAAATCAGCTATAAAGTGTTGATAAGCCGTGTTTGGGTCATCAGTGAGATAAATATCTGAGAAAGATAAGCTTTTCATACACAATTTAAATTTCTCAATATTTTCAACGCTATAATCACGTTTTAATGTACGCCAATAATGCAAAGTCAGAATTTGTTTTACAGGAACCCTAATTAATTGGGCGGTATGGTCCGACAGTCCTAATTCCAAAATTTCTGATTTACAAGGCTTTTTAAAGTTATGTGCAAAATTATCAATACAAGTTTGACTTGCGAATCTGGTCGGTTCATGTAAAGCTAATTTTAAATTATAATTTAACAGTAAACATTCAAAATCCAAAGTTACATTATTGCGTTTTAGAACATCTATATTAAAATCACCAGTAATTATAACATTTTTACACTTCAATTTGTCAACATAAGTCAGAAGGTTTTCCAGTTTATGGAAGAACGTATACAAGTTATTTTGTTTAGGTACTCTATATATACAAACAATAATAATTTTATAGTCAATAAGTTCAATCGCACAACCTTCAAGTATACAGTCAAGACAAAAATTGCGAATTTCTGGAATTTCCCTGAATTTATGTTCTTTTTTAATTAAAATACATGTTCCTCCTCTTTTACTATTTTTTCTACTGTAAAATGAAGCTAAATTGTAATTTGGTATATATAAATTTGATTCAAATTCAGCCAACATAAAGTGCTCAGTAATACATATGACGTCCACACATTTGTTACTGTCTACAAGTTCTTCTAAGTTAACACATAATGCCTCAGATTTGTTAATTAAACCTGCAATATTCTGATGTAAGATATACATATATTTCTCAGAGAAAAAACTGGTTGGCTGTTTCTTTTTCATTGATTACAGGAGATTTTTCGATAATGTAAGGTTCATTATGTATTTTACTATTATTCATTGTTACGTCAAACTGACCAAATGAGCACAAATCAACTAAAATATTATTCATAATGCCGTCGTATATACGTTTCATTCCCTGTATTTTGATTTTGCCTGTTGTGTTGGAGAACATATCTAGTGATAGCTCACTGTTGCTGTCACATAGGTAGGCATAGCCATTATTTTGTACGTCGAGTCAAAACAGATTATTGAACATGTCCACTTTAAAATTGTAAATAGGTGCTCCTGTTATAAACGTCGGTAAACAGATAACGTTATTGGTGTGGGCCACCTTCTGTAACGATTCTCTTATCATATTTATCATGTTTATGTAATTTGTCTCAGATTTTATGTCATTTTCTCCAATGAAAATGATACAGTAATCATTTTCGGTGAAGTTCTTCAATGTGTTTTCTATGTTGTATAAGTGATCCTTTGTAGTTCCATTTGGTATAAAATAATGGCAATAATCTAAGTAATCGGAGAAGACGTCTTCAATCAAAGATAGGTGCCCTGGGGGTTTGGTGCCACTGCTTAGAATACATAATTTATTCTTTCGTTTACTCTTTGCAATGATTTCTGCCAACTTCTTTTTACTATGTTGAGGCTTTATACTGTTGATGGATATAGAGGAATGTACTTCTTTTAAATTGTCAGCTGTCTGCATATGGGCGTGGCAAGAGGTTTGAGTCCCTTTTTCTAGCATGATCGTCGAACTTAGGGGATTACAATCACCAGATGGTTTAGCTGGATCATTGTTTACATTAACGTTTGTTGAACTCGTCTCACTTTCGTTATGAATCCGTATTTTCGTTCCACGAACTGATTTCGGTGTCCTGCTTTTTCTCTCAGGTGATAAGCACATTTGTTTATATGCATTGATAGTTTTTATGGATTTTTGAAGATCAAATTTGAGACGAAAGTTTTCGCTACTTAGATTCTCTATTTCTAGATGTGCGCTCTGTAGTTGCGACGTGAGTAAATTGATCTGTTCACTCAAATCATTTATTTCCCCACTATTGTCATGCAAGCTGTCTGGTACACTCATCATTGTAGCGTCGAATATGTTTTTGTTGCTGGTACTTGTCAAGCTGGTAAGATCATTTTCAACACACTTGCTCGTAAAGTGAGCCTTATTATATCGTTCTTAGGGCCATAAACCGAACTATAACATACACGTGCATAATAATATTACACACTAGTGCATAATAGAATGATCCCTACAAAGTTAAGTTAGTACCGAACTGCAAATTATATGCGAGTAAACAGAGCATTTTCAATTTAACCGGGTAATACAGTTTTTTTTTTTTATAACAACAAAGAGGTTTTATGCCACCGAAAATCTATTTACATTTTTGAAATAAATAAATGTGTCCCTAATTAAGACGAAAAAACATTTATTATTATCAAATTATTTATAATTCACAATAATTTCTTATAAAATATTTGCATTTTATCACAAAAATTATCATTTTGAAGTAGGCTGTATGGCTGTAATCAATCAACTTACATTTGGCGCGTGCAAAAAAAAAAATTGCGCGCCATTTCCCAATTTTCCCCTAATTTTCATATTTTGTTTGTATCGCATTTGTTGCTGTTATTTGTTTTTTCCTCGCAAGTGTGTTGAAAAACGTCGTATGATACACGTGTGTATTGATGATTACCGTCCTCGGCTCTCTTAAGACCCTCACCTGACGGCTCGGGTCTCAATGGCGCCTCAGCGGTAATCACCAACATTACACACTTGTACCATAATGTACTATTAACGAACTTGTACGAAAGATCTTTCGAAAGGTAATGTTATTATTTTCTTGGTCCATTTTTATATAAATGTACCGTCACAGTAGCGCCCTCTGTTGAGTTCTTCTAATAACTCCGCACGAATATTTCTCAATGAAAGTGTATTTTTAAAATTTTTTCGTTTTAAGAAATCATACAAAAAGACATTCCAATGTTGAGGATCGAACTTGCGGCACGTTGTTCAGAAGCTTTATTTCTCGGCTCATGTGGCCACTCGGCCACGACGTACTTATTTATGACCTTTAAAACCCGGAACCCTTATGGATTCGTCGTGTCTGTCTGTCTGTCCGTCCGTATGTCACAGCCACTTTTTTCCGAAACTATAAGAGCTATGCTGTTGAAACTTGGTAAGTAGATGTATTCTATGAACCCCATTAAGATTTTAACACAAACATAGAAAAAAAAACAATAAATTTTGGGGTTCCCCATACTCAGAACTGAAACTCATAATTTTTTTTTTTTGCTCAAACCCACACGTGGGGTATCTATGGATAGGTCTTCAAAAATGGTATTGAGGTTTCTAAAATATTTTTTTTCTAAATTGAACAGTTTGCGCGAGAGACACTTCCAAAGTGGTAAAATGGTTCCCCCCCGTAACTTCTAAAATAAGAGAATGATAAAACTAAAAAAATATATATGATGTCCATTACCATGTAAACTTCCACCGAAAATTGGTTTGAATGAGATCTAGTAAGTAGTTTTTTTTTTAATACGTCATAAATCGTAAACCGCAATGTACCTTTCATTCAATCAACTCAACTATAAAAATGAAAAAAAAAATCATTTCATAAACATAAACCTAATGCATAAACCGTGAATATCTATAGGTTTGTACGGAACCCTCGGTGCGCGAGTCCGACTCGCACTTGGCCGGTTTTTTTGGAAGGAACGCAGTCGTTATAGCTATGATATAATTGAATAGTCGTTGGTTCGAACCCAGGCATCACTACTTTTTTTTCTAAGTCTTATTTGCGTTTCAATCGACTTCTCTCTCCGACCGAAATCGAACAGCTCTGTCGTTTGGTTTGTTCAAGTAGGTACTGAAAGGTGAGAATGATTGTATTTAAAGTACATGACATGTTAGGCATGTTGTTACAGAAATATTAACCTTAAAGGGAAGCGACCGCTTAGAGTAGCCCTGAAGAGGGTAGCATTGAATGACTATTTTATGAGACATTATGTAAATGAGATTATATGAACTAAGAGGACTGTATTGATGATTGGAATTTCGCGGGCTATCTTAACGCATCCCCTTTATTTATCGTATATTTATCCAGAGGATAAGAATACAGCATTACTTCATTCCGATCAGCCATACCTTAGCTGCTCCTCCAGTGATGCTCTAAGCCGAGGTCTACCTCGCGTGTCGCTCTCGTTTTAAGTTTTTAAGCCCTGACTGGGCCCTGTCCAGTCACACATATATATATGGGCAATGGTATTTTATACAACTCAAATTACAGCCATCGCGCTTTGGCAAGGTCGCCATGTAAGGCGGGATCTCGAGGATATATTGAAAGACCGAGAGCTGAATCAATACTAATCTTTATTATAACGAATAAACAATTATATGGATTACATTTATATTAAACTAGCTTCTGCCCGCGACTTCGTCCGCGTTAAATTTCTTGTTCCCGTCGCGTCGAATAGCCTACCCGTGCGATATTCCCCGTTTTTGCAACATTTTTCATTACTGCTCCGCTCTTCTTAGTTGTAGCGTGATGTTATATAGCCTATAGCCTTCCTCGATAAATAGGCTACCCAACACAGAAATAATTTTTCAATTCGGACCAGTAGTTCCTGAGATTAGCGCGTTCAATCAAACAAACAAACAAACTCTTCAGCTTTATAATATTAGTATAGATAAGGCTGGTTACATATTATAAGGTTGATTACACACTACACGTGAGATTGTTCGAAAGAGATACCGTGACCCTGGCACATGGGCAACTGAAGGAACACGGGTGGGTTTTATTCAGTAAAAAAAGTCTGACACGCTCTCTCGCTCCGCCCAGAGCGGGAGAAATCTTGTGATGATTTCCCATCCAAAAAAAAGCCCTGGCTGGAGGTCTTAATTTGTAAAGGTAACGAGTGAGTTGTGAGATGTCATTCCCAAAAAAACTTAAAGCATTACATATGATACTTATCTACTGTAATTATAGTAAAATGCTTTGTTTCAGAAAACATGGCACATTGCCGAGATGAACGTCTGATAAGTGTTTACGTGGCTACTTGGAGGCCTGGCGTTCCCACTGAATCTGAACTGTATGCATATCTATTTTCGGAAGCTGGTTTAGGCTCTGTGTAGGAAATCGTCATAATAAGAAAGAGACAAAATAAAAGGGTCAAATTAAACTAGTTAGCGAAATGTGTGAGGTTATCGACCGCGGGTAGGTAATGTCGTCACTTCAAATATTTTTTTAGCTAGTAGCTGTTGTTACCCTAAAAGAAAACCTTTTTTATTTTATTTTATCGTTTTTAGTAATCGATATCCACCAACTCTGCAGAGCTTCGCTAACTAATTTAATTTGACCCAGTTTATATTAAGTTAAATGTGCATAGATTCCCTGTTAATATATACTATAACAATAATATAATCCAAAATGGCGGCTATACTGTGAATCTGTTTTCTTTTTTACACACTTTACGCATAAAAAATAATTTTATTTATATAATTTTGAAGCTACCAAATATTAAAATAAAGTTACTTTTGTGCTTTGTTCATGCACAAATTGCACCTATTTAGTGAGATTGCAAGCACTTTGCTAAGAAGGGCCCAAGAACTTAGACGACGATAAAATAATGCACAAAAAAAAAATACAAAAAAGAAAAGACACAAAAAAGACGCATTATAGAATGAATTAGCGTAAAAAATTTGCAATATTTTTCATGATTCCTATACTTACTAAATAAATAATGAAAATGTTTCAAATTACTTGCATAATCCCTTGACCCATAGTGGTTTGACATCGTGGCCGGGCCAGAACGGAACACACGCATAATCCCTATTGTTTTATGTTGTTAAAATGTACGTTTTGTCCTTTTCCAACCATAACCATGAAGTGAACCGTCGTCCCCGACTGCTAAGCGATTGACAGTTCACTTCAAGTTTGCTTCAAGTTGATAACATTTTAACTTAGAAATATGGATATTTGTACCAATCCAGCATGTCCCTCAATGCCCTATCTCGGTGACGCCCTAAGTCGAGGTCTGTACATTATTATTATCCGTAATTTCTTAAGGCAGAGGCCTTTATTTATTAAAATATCCATAGGATAATAGCCTGCGAGTATATAATTGATCTGAGTGTTGTCTAAAGATACATTAAATTAATATATTGATTTCATGAGAAATGTTCTGATTAATCCTTAATAGTCTGTAAGCGTCTACTCTTTTATGATATCACAAATATAAGGTGTATCTGTTCATACACGAAATATTTTAAGAGGTACGCCTGTAGCTGGTAAAGAAGCTATAGCAACGAAACAAATAATAATTTCTGAATGTATTTTTTTCAAAATTTAATATTTATAAATTATTTGACGCACATGAGAAATACTGGCTCCTTCTTATTTTTTACGGCCCGAGACACCGCGGCCATGCTAGTGCCGTCCGGTCGCCGTCCTCGCAGTGTCAGGCGGGCCATTCATAGAATTTGGTGTAAAGGTTTCAAGCAGTTTTAAAATAATAATTATTATGATAATTCAAAAACGCTTAAGGTTCGACTTTTAATCCTATTCACTAACTTGACAATTAGAGGGATACCAGGTTTTGACAAAAAAAAGATAGTGAGGTGGTGCAAGCATGAATGAAATTGAATGAACTTGAAATAATGTACTTACATGCAAACTTTGTAATTTAAATTTAATAACTTGTCTTAAAACAAGATGTGTACTATATCGATATACATATATGTAGTCTATGGCTGTCAGAGGAAATAAAATGACTTTAGTAAAAAAATAAGCAAAATTAAATGATTTTTATATTTAGTTTTGTTTCTATCAGAAGAAAATAAAAAAAGGAAATAACTGTTATTAAAAATTATTAATTATTCTTATAATCCACACCTAAAAATGATTTTTTAAAGTTTTATTTAATTTAAAACATTTTTATCATTCATTCTTTATGCGAAATCGTTCACTACCCCGACACTATTAGTTTTAGAATGGTATCATTATTTTGCATTGAACTGTCAAGTTAGTGAATAGGATTAAAAGTTCAGCCTTAGATAAAAATGTTCTTTAACGCTTTATATAAGGTGTATCTATTCATACACGAAATATTTTAAGAGGTACACTTGTAGGTGGTAAAGAAGCTATAGAAGCAAAAAGAAATTTTTTATCTAAGCGTTTTTGAATTTTCGTAATTATTATAATTTTAAAACTGCTTGAGACGTTTTGCATACAACCTTTACTCCAAATTCTATGAATGGCCCGCCTGACGCTGCGAGGGCGGCGACCGGACGGCACGAGCATGGACGCGGTGTCTCGGGCCGTAAAAAATAAGGAGCCAGTATTTCTTATGTGCGTCAAATCTATACTAATATTATAAAGCTGAAGAGTTTGTTTGTTTGTTTGTTTGTTTGATTGATTGAACGCGCTAATCTCAGGAACTACTGGTCCGAATTGAAAAATTATTTTTGTGTTGGGTAGCCTATTTATCGTGGGAGGCTATAGGCTATATAACATCACGCTACAACTAAGAGGAGCGGAGCAGTAATGAAAAATGTTGCAAAAACGGGGAAAATTTATTCCTTTTGAGAGTTTCCGTTGCGTGCGCTGCGTAAACGGTTAAAGTAACGCAAAAATCATGTATGACGGAATTGTTTCTTTTAAAAAGT
Source organism: Aporophyla lueneburgensis (assembly GCA_932294355.1). NCBI lineage: Eukaryota > Metazoa > Arthropoda > Insecta > Lepidoptera > Noctuidae > Aporophyla > Aporophyla lueneburgensis. Next base: position 13,094,521 of record OW028744.1, read on the forward strand.
TCTAAAAAAAAGTCCGCGAGAGCATATGTCTATCTTTTAAGGTTGACTCACTATAACTCAAAAGGAGCGAGCAGCAACGAAAAATGGACAAAAACTAGCAGGCAAATCGATGCGACGGGAAGGGTCAGGGGAGCAAAAATTTGACGCGGACGAAGTCGCGGGCAGAAGCTAGTAATTTATAAATATTAAATTTTGAAAAAATAATACATTTAGAAAAATGTTTTTTTTCGTTAGCTTCTTTACTACCTACAGGTGTACCTCTTAAAATATTTCGTGTATGAATAGATACACCTTATATATAACCAATACCTACTTATAAATGTAGAAAATTATAGCGCAGTATAGTGCGTAGCTAGTAGCATAGTTTAGAGCCATGTGTAATGATAATAAATTATTAAATCAAACACTTGTCTTTTTATTTTCAAAACCACGACTGATCCGAACAAATGTGAAGGGTAATTGCGTATTTTTTTTTTCTGTGGGTGGGATATCATCAAATGTTGTCTCCCGCTCTGGGCGGAGCGGAAGGGCGTGTCAGACTTTTACTGACTAAACCCAACCCGTGTTGCTGCAGTAGTACCGGTCGAATATACCAAGTGACTTTTGTAATTTTTTCGTATTTTATATTGTACTAGCTTTTGCCAGCGACTTCGCCCGCGTGGAGGTCGGAAATTATCCCGCGGGAACATACTACCGGGATAAAAAAGTAGCCTATGTCCTTTCTCAGGCTCTAAACTATCTGTGTACCAAATTTCATTTAAATCGGTTCAGTAGTTTTAGCAGGAAAGCGAGATAGACAGACAGGCAGAGTTACTTTCGCATTTATAATACTAGCTTTTGCCAGCGGCTTCGCCCGCGTGGAGGTCGAAAATTATCCCGCGGGAACATACTACTGGGATAAAAAAGTAGTCTAGGTCCTTTCTCAGGCTCTAAACTATTACCAAATTTCATTGAAATCGGTTTAGTAGTTTTAGCAGGAAAGCGAGATAGGCAGACAGACAGACAGAGTTACTTTTGCATTTATAATATTAGTATGGAGTATGGATTAGTGTGGATTTCACAACAATGCTTATGAATCGAGCCCAGTGGGGTAGGTCAACCAGTGCCAGAGAAGAACAAGCGAGACGTTCGATTCCCGTTGTTACATTGTTGATTTGTTAAAACGCTCAATACGAAAAAGGGACAAAAGTCACTTGGTTCATTCGACCGGCTATATTCCGCTCCACCCAGAGCGGGAGATGTCATTTGATGATTAACCACTCAAAAAAAAGGGGTAATTGCGTAACTTACCATCAGTATAAATCGCTTTGATTTTGACAGTTCAACAACATCCATTGCGTTATTTACGTTGTTGAGGAGACAATTTTTTCGAACATGTGACGCAATGTATTACAAATAATCTTCAAAATGATTCAGATTCTGATAGTGCGTTACGCAATTACGGTGCTGAAACCAATTCAATGATGACGATCAAATCTTAGGACAGATATTTATCGTTAATCATCAGCTTATAGCAGTCCATATCTGGACATAGGCCTCTCCTATTTTACGCCATTACGCTCGATTTTCGGCAACTCTTATCCAGCTGCTACCAGCCACCCTGCGAAGATCGTCGCTCCACCTAGCCTGAGGGCGTCCTACCTTACCCACGTTTGCCAATACGAATTTACCCTTACGATAACTAATTTCCTAAATATTGAAAATACGTTGGTTCTAATAGCAGATGACCTCGGCATTACCATTAATTTACATAAGGCTATTTGTCTTAGATGCGATAGGGCGATGAGGCCCGTTGCCATGGCAACTTTTAATAAACAAACGCTGGTCGAATCGACGCTGATCACATTTACCATACGGTTGATAATGTTGTTGCCTATATTATTTAGGCTGAGGGACTAATCTAGGTAAATTCATGATTTTATACACTTATTGATTATAAGGACTTAGGTAGATATGTAGGTACCGTAAGTAAAAAAAGATAAGTTATTAAAAAAATAAGACGTCATACCTACATCTCATAATTCCGTTCCGGGAAATAGACAATTGCCTCGCGCGGAAACGCGTTTTTATTGAATTTGTATGCAGAATACTCGCGGGGGCGCGTGTCCTGCACATCGAAGCGTGACGAGTGGTAATAGTGTCAGTGGTGTGAGTTCCACTTTACTCGCTTAAAACTCTTCAAATATTAAATATCTACTATCAAAAAGTTTTGACTGTTACTTCAGCAACTTGTACAAACTTACCTACTGGGAAAATATTAGTTAGGCTCCATTGTTCAACTATTTATCAAGATCGATTATATTTAGCACATCTATAGGTATATCCCTAAGTATAGATCCACTAAGCCACGTGAGAAAAAAGGTATTCAATATTATTCTTGCCTTTGCAATGTTTGTAAGTATGTGGGCACCATGTATCTATCATATAATTAATTTATCTCTCTTTGCTTCTTTTTAAATGTTTTACCTGTTGTGCTATGGTATTTTTATTTTAGGTGAATCGTCTTCACATATAATTATATAAATATTGTATACAAATACTGAAAACATTTAAAAAGAGTAACGATGGAGTTTCTTGCCCATTCTTCGCCATACGGATCTACCTTTTGGAAGGGGCAACTAGAATCAATTCTATTTTCAACCGACGAAAAAAAACGGAGGAGGTTCTCAATTCGACGCGTATATTTTTTTTTTATGTATGACCACGCATAGCTTTTTACATAGTGGTCCGATTGTGACAATTCTTCTTCTATTGGAAAGGGTATACTCCCAAGGTGGTCCCATATAAATTTGGAAAACAAAATCGAACCCTAAGGATCGGAAAACAGGAGATGATTGATTGTTCACTCACTGATTGTAATGTATAACCACGCATAACTTTATACAGAGTAGTCCGATTTTGATAATTCTTTTTTTGTTGGATAGGGTATACCTTGCCAAGTTTATGAGTACATTAAAATCACAAAAAATTATAAAATAAAAACTTTTTAACAAAAAATTAAACCGCCGAAAAAACTGAAAAGCATAAAATAATAAACCTTAAAATTTTGAGTCGGCGCTGAAAAATCAATGAACAAAGATCACTCAAAGCGCCGACTCATAATTTTAAGGTTTATTATTTTATGCTTTTCAGTTTTTTTCGGCGGTTTAATTTTTTGTTGAAAAGTTTTTCATATAACTGTTGACGTTCAAAAGTGCCTTTTTGGGCTTATTTGAAATAAATGCTTTGACTTATTAAAAACAGCATTCACTAAAATTTAAATGATGTTAAACCTTGAGACGTAAAGTCACAAACAATGAACGTGAGAACAAAACTACGGAATCGGCTTAAACTTATGTACCTAGACCACTCATATTTTCATTAAGTATATTGAACGACATCGAGCCAAAAGTGTCGCAGACATGTTGGCTTCACAAATTGTTAATAGTCTTTGAAGCCTGATAAGTGTGGCCTAGCCTGGATTAGAGCCTGCTATCAAACACCTATTTACCTAACCAAACGAAAGGTTTATGAAATTCAACGTTTGAAATAGTTCCATATCCATTATGTTTATAATGCCATCATTAACTCTAGAAAATGCCAGTGAAAGAATTGGAATTACCGATTAGGACAATCTATGTGTTACTTCTAGACAAGAATTTATTCACATTAACTAAATTACCTAGGGTTGCTGATGTAGGTATTACAAAGGTACCTACATAGCTTGATACCTATGTTGCTATATAGTAGGTATGTACCAAATTCTTATTTGAAAAGAAGATTTAACGAATAGTGCTTCACCACAAGGCATGGGCGCCGGCAACTTTATTTTCATTTTTAACCGACTTCAAAAAAAGGAGGAGGTTTCTCAATTCGACCGTATATACTTATATTTTTTTTTTTATGTGTTCACCCATAACTTCGTCGTATATGGACCGATTTTGATGATTCTTTTTTTGTTGGAAAGGAGATATTCCAAGGGTGGTCCCATTATAAGGAAACCAGGATCTGATGATGGCATCCTAGAGAAGTCGAAGGGAACCTTCGAAAATCGTAGTGGCGACTAGTGCGTTTTTTATTTCTCTCATTAATTATCTTAAAGCACTACTATTTAATGAAGGTCTGAAGTTGCTCTGATGATGAAGCCGAAAGACAGTCGAGGGAACTCTTCAACGACTTACACCAATTACGCGGTGTTTGGACTTAATTCATTTCTATTGATGAGAACTTTGCACCCATATGGGCTATAAGTGCCATCACAGGTCTGATGACGGAGACCATAGACAGTTGAGGGAATTCCTCAACGATTTACAGCAGTTCCCTATTGTTGGGCTTACTTTATACGGATCAAAGTGCCAATTTTATCACTACTATTTAATTAAGCTCCGGAGTTGATCTGATGATGGAGCCGAAAGACAATCGAGGGAACTCCTCAACGATTTACAGCAATTACTTGGTGTTTGAACTTAATTCATTTCTTTTGATGAGAAAGCTCCCATAAGGCTTATAAGTACCAAAACAGGTCTGATGATGGAGACCATAGACAGACAGTCAAGGGAATTCCTCAACGATTTACAGCAGTAGTAAAGTATTAAATTTCACCTGGCGATTAGTGGTATAGGAATTGGTGCGGGTAGATACCATAACTAAAAAGTAAAAAATAAAAACTTTTACAAAAAAAAAACCGACTTCCTCAAAAACACTAGAAAGTGAAAAATAACTTTAATTTCGGAAGTCGGTGGCAAAAAACTCAAATAAAGATCCTAAGACACCGACTTCCGAAATTAAAGTTATTTTTCACTTTCTAGTGTTTTTGAGGAAGTCGGTTTTTTTTTTTGTAAAAAAGTTTTTTTCACTACGCCTCGGATATGTAATTGTAAGGCTATCGTTTGTCCATTAGGAGTAGGCACTTTTTGTCGACATGATATGCAAAAAAGTTTTACAAATAAGAGAATTTAGGATGCATGTAGCGATTATGGATTATGGCGGGGCGTACAAGTGCACCTTCTTGCTCCCTGCTCCTGTTTAAAAAATCAATTCTTTTTACGTTGAAAATATACTGTTTGGTACATTCCATACACCACAAAAACGAACTTTAAAACAAAAGTAATTTGCGGGCTCTTACGTGCTCTTCTCATAGCTACCAGGCGATGTTACGGGCTTTGGTACATTCTTCTACTAATACATGTTTCAGGTCTCGAGGTGTAGCTGGAGCAGGGTTTCGATATCTTAAACACCTACCAAGCTCGTCCCAAGCTTGAGCTGTAGGTATGTGGCCTAACGTTGTGATGCAACAATATTGAATTTTCGCCCATATTCATGGGCATTAAATAAAGTTCGACATGCTCTTAAAGAATTTCTACCACATGCAATAGTTAGCGTACCATATTCTTTCAGCAGTAACTCCGTTCGACTCTGAAATGATTCCAGCTCAAACCATAATGGATCCCCCGCCATAAGGCACGTTTTTTAATTTCAATATCGAATAAAATGTTCTCCCGGCTGTCGCTAGACTCTGCGGCGCCCATCATTTGTATACAGCAAAAATCTGGATTCGTCAGTAAACATTACTCTTGCCCATTCTTTATCTCTCCGTTGTGCGTGTTCGCGGGCGTAACTTACCTAATCTTACTACCCCATGTTCCCTTCCAAGTTTTGCAGCATTTTCGGGTACATAGTGGGGTCAAATTAGGTTTTTTTTTTTGGCACTGACATCTCGTAGTTAGCCCGAAGGCTTTTACTACTTAACCGGGCTTTCCCTGCGAATGACTTTAGACGCGAATCTAAGGCCTCCAGCCAGGGGCTTACAAAATAAAGGAAAAACTACAAACTAAGCGACTAAGACCTAAGGGCACCCCCTGTGGGGTTCGGACCTCGGCTTAGGGAGTCACTGGTGGGGGGGATCAGCAAGGGATAGGCTGGATCTGGGGGGTCGTTAACTAAAGGCTCAGCGACGCGGGCTGGCTCATGCAAGGGTCGGGGGGGACTATTAGCTAGTCGGGAGTGTCGCGACGACGGACCTCGGCGGCGAGGTCGGTATGACGGACGTTTCGGTTTAAGTAAGGTGCTGGTGGCCCTATTGCTCTCCTGGAGGAGGGTAATGGGGTCATCAGGGTCGGTTAGAATATGCCGCGGACGGCGGGTCCTGCTAATGCGGGAGGGGATGTAGTTGGCTGCCGCGACAACCAGAGGGTTGCGGTGGGTTGCGGCCCTATCGAAGAAACGCTTGGAGATGCGTTTCATGAATTGATGGATAGTCGGGAGTTTAAGGTCGAGGTGGAGATTAGCATTCCGAACGTACCAAGGCGAACCTGTGGCGTTGCGGAGAAAACGGTTTTGGAGGGTCTGCATCCTATGGACGTGGTGGGGTTTCGCGTGTGCAAAGACTGCACAAGCATAGGTCATAATTGGCCTTATGCACGCGGTATAAATGAGCTTTTTGCACCGAAGTGACATTTTGCTCTTTGGATTGAGAACGGGGTGTAGCCTACCGAGAGCGAAAGCGGCCCGCGAGCGGACCTTCTTTATGTGCTCAGAGAAGGAGAGATGCTGATCTAAGATCACGCCTAGATATTTGGCTCGCTTCTCCCAAGGGATCTGCTTGCCGAACATGGATAGGGGGGTCGCGGGGCGGGGTTTGAGTCGCGGTTTCGTAAAGAGAACCGCCTGACTCTTGTCGGGGTTGACCTCGATTCGCCACTTCCTGAACCAGTCGGCGAGGTCGTCGACTGCGGCCTGGAGGTAGCGAATCAAGGCGTCTTGACTGCGCCCCGTGAAGTAAATGGCCGTGTCATCTGCGAACAGAGCCAACTGAGCCTTTAAACTTCTGGGGATATCGCTAGTGAATAGCGTAAAAATGAGAGGGGACAAGACAGAGCCCTGAGGGACTCCTGCTCGGATAGGATGGGGGGAGGACAGTGCCCCTTCGATGCGATAGCGAAAGGTGCGGTTCGATAGAAAGTCTCGTAGGATGAGCACGAGACGGTCTGGCACTCCGAGTTGGTACAGCTTGTATAACAAGCCGTTGTGCCAGACCTTGTCGAACGCTTTCGCTATGTCGAAGAAAACTGCACCCGTGAACATACCGCGTTGAAAACCAACGCTTATATGTTCGACGATACGGTGCACTTGATGGACACACGAGTGTTGGGTTCGAAAACCAAACTGCTCGTTGGGGATGAGGCCCTTTGTCTCGGCGTAATCTCTGAGACGCTTATAAATAAGCCTCTCATAGATTTTGCCGAGCACGTTGAGCAAACTGGTGGGGCGGTAGCTCGAAGGCTTCGCCTTCGGTTTGCCGGGCTTTGGGATGCCAATGACTGTGGCTTCCTTCCAAGCCTGTGGGAAAATATTGTTGCTCAGGGCACCATTGAAGATGGTACACATGAGCATGATCAAGTGCGCGGGGAACAGCTGGAACACCCTATTGGTGGTACCGTCTGATCCGGGGGCCTTGCGGGGTTTGAGACCTTTGATGAGCTCGTGCACCTCGTCAGGTGTGACGGGGGGCAAGGGCTCATCTGGGTCCTCAACGGGCGGGAGTGAAGCTCTGCGCTCGATCTCAGCGTCGACCTCAGCGAGGTGATCTGGGTCTACTGGCAGTGAGCTAGGCGAGCATTGTGCCTCGAGGCTGTCGGCTAGGCACTCGGCCTTGTCGGCATCCTCGAATGCAAGTGTCGCATCGGGGCGGATCAGGGGGGGCATTGTGGTGACTTCTTTGGATTTGAGTTTCCTCTGAAGTTCCCAGAATGCCTGGTGGGTCGGTTCTAAATCGCCCTGCATCTTTTCCCAACCGGCGGAACGTAGCTCCTCAATGCGTGTCCTTACAGCACGCTGTAAGTGACGCAAGTGAGCCCTGTTCGCGTCGCAGGGAAAGTTGCTGTAGGCACGAACGGCCGCGTTCTTCTCATTCAGCAGAGCCCGTATATCGTCCGGAAGTTTCCAGCGTTGGTCTCCCAACTCTGGAACTTCCCTTGAACATTCGTTCAAGACCGATTGTACGTGCTCCGTGAACGAGTCGATCGCGGCCGTCGTGTCAGCGATTGAATCGAAGTGATCCGGAATGGAATCTAAGTGAGGGGACGTGGTGGCTTTCAGCTTTTCGCTGACTTTCCTCCAGTCCGTTATCACTTTAGTGGCGGGGGGTAGGGTGGGATCGTGGGAACCTAAGCGGGGGGCCAGGTGCATGACTACCGGCCTATGGTCGGAGTCGAGCTCGGGTATAGCCTCTATAGAATCCAGCCTAAGGCTGATATTCTTAAGAAGGGCTATGTCGAGAACGTCTGCGACGTGGGTGGGATCATGGGGGAAATGGGTGGGGGTCATCGGGGCGATGACGTCAAAGTGGAGGGTGGAACAGAGGTCGAACAGATGTCGTCCTCTAGTCGACGTCCTGGAACTGTTCCAGGCTGGGTGTTTGGCGTTGAGATCGCCCGCTATTATAACGGACTCACTCAAGCCAAGCAGTAAGTCGAGGTCGTCCGTGAGGAGTTGGTAATTCTCCGTCGAGGACTGAGGGGGAAGATAGGCCGATACTAAAGTGATCGGCTGATGACCTGTCATTCCTAAATGACAGATCGAGACTTCTAAACGGGAGAGGGGACCCTCCGGTCCATGGGGATGCAGTACAGGGACTTCCTATAATAAATGAGGGTGCCGCCTCTGTGGCAGCGCGTCCTGTCATTGCGAACTAAGCGATAGTTGGCAATTTTCGGGTCGCGATGATTCGGTTTAAGGAAGGACTCTTGAATGAGTAGAATGTCTAATTGATGGTCGCGGAGGAAAGTGGCGATCTCATCACGTTGGTTGAGTATGCCATTGGCAATGAAAAAACCTAACTTTAGGGATCGGGGTTTGGTTCTCGCTAATACTCGACTATCCATAATGGCGGGTTTGAGTAGAGAGGGAGACAAGGGCTTGCGTAATCTCCGGATACGCGTTGTAGATGGCCTGGATTTGGAGCAGGTTGCCGGCGCGTGCTGCGTCAACTAGCTCCTGGGCCATACGTTGGGCTCTGGGGGAAAAGAACGTTGTGAACGTACCCGAGATGATGTTGAAAGCATCAAGGGGGTTCACCGTTGTTCCTTAAGTGGGTACTACGGGACGGGGGGCAGGGGGTGCGGCTTTGGCGGCGGGAGCGGCCATGGGCTTAGCGGGCTTTGCGGGGGGCGCAGGGGGGGGGGGCTGGGGCGTTAGGACGCGGGTCCAATAACGCGGGGATCCCAGCGGGGGAGGGCTTGGGAGGACCTAATGCAGGGAAAGCCTGCATGTGGTTCCCTTGGTTCCGGTGATTCCAGGGGCTGGGTCTCTGGGGACTCAGCCTCTCTGGAAGTTTGGAAGAGGGGGCTTCTCTTAACTGGCGAGCGTTGGCGCGCTTCGCCAGTTTCGAGGAGGAGGACTTCGGGGTCTTGGGACAGCCCCGGTAGTTGGCGGGGTGGCCGGCCTCTCCACAGAGAACACAGCTGGGTGGCTCTGTGCAGAGGGCTCGGTCCTTGGGGCGGGAACAGTCTGCTGTTCCGTGGTCACCCAAGCACTTTACGCACCTAGGGGTGGCAAAGCAGTGGTGCTGAGAGTGCCCGTAAAGCTGGCACCTATGGCATTGGCCAATGTTGCCAGTCTTACGGGCCTTCTCGATACGGATTCCAGAGAGGTTACAGATAGCCCTGACTCTGAAAATCGGGTGATGACCCTCAGTGGGAGGACACACGACAAGTACCATGTCGAATGCCGGGGCCACGTCTGGCCCGGTGCATCCTGTGGACCTCATCGACGGGCACATTTTGTGCCTCGAGGTCGGCCTTTATGTCGTCAGTGGTGATCTCCACGGGCATTCTGCGGATCACCACCCGGATTTGACGCTCCTCAGGCAGGGCGTATGTGTGGTAAGACACATTACGTGCACTGAGGAGTTTGGTCAAGTCACGAAAGTCTCGTGACGTTGGGGTCTGGACTTTAATGCCCTGCTGGGTTGAGCGGGCATTAGTGAAGTTGACCCTCTGGTCAACACACCACTTGGAGATCTCCGTCCACTTCGCCTTGTCCTGTACGAATACAGGGGGCGGGGGAGGGATCTTTTTAGCGGTCTTGTTGACCGGAGGGGTGGGGGCAATGTCGATGGGAGCGACAACCTTTGCGGAGGTTGACGCTTTAGGGGTGGGGATGGACGCGGCGTTAGCCTGCGGGGTGGGGGCACGTGAGGGAGGGGATGATTCCTCGATCGCAGCGAACTGAGCGGCCGGGGCGGCGCTAGAGTTGTTTTTCTTACGCTTGTTTCCCTTGCCATGGGAAACTAGCGTGTAATTTTCTCCGTCTGACGAGGGGGAGGAGACCGAGTCTGCTGCTCGGTTTTCCTCCTCGCCAGAGGAGACTTCTTCGGTGTCCATCGAAATGGGCACCTGAGAGCTGGGCACGGGGGGAGACTCTAGTACGTCGCTAAATGTAGCGACGCTAGTCTCGGGAGTCGAGGTAGCATCAGCGGCGATGGTATGCGCTTGGGCAACCAGGGCGCGCTTCGATAGTCGCTTAAACAACCCCTTGAACTCGGGGTCGTCCATGAAGAGCTCGCAGAGCGAGAAAAAACTTTCTCGCTCTTTTGAGCTCCACTCGGCGACCTTCGAGCCCAACATGGTTGGGAAAGGGGAACCCTACTCGCTCATCGGAGCGCCTAACACCTAACAAGCCCTAATCCACGGGTGGGTGTGCCCGGGGGTGAGTAGCACTCCCTTTCGGGTATAGACAGGGAGGTGTGACCTACTGCGTGAGCCCTAATCTGTGTGTGCCGTCGCCAATCTTATTGTGCGACGGGGCCCTAACCGGTCAGTGCGGATGGGTATAGAGATACCCTGACCAGTCTAGTGCGGGGCGTATAGAAATACCCGCGGCACTAGTACGTGGCTGTGGAAGGAAAACTGTCACCGGGACTGACGAGGGAAGCCCCCAAGGCCAGCGATCCGGGACCCGTCCAAAATTACGCCTAGCCCTGAAGGGGATAGGCGGGTGCGTTGGGTCAGCACCCACTCGGTTTCGTTGACACCGTGAGGTTTCAGCCGAGGACCACGAAACTGTGGATTTGCCCAGAAGGGGCCACTACGTTTTAGACGTCTCCAATTATTAAAGAAACAGAATTTGTCTTGAAAAAGACAGTTTTTGATCAATTCACAATCGAAAATAAATTTTCGATTGCCAATTGGGTAGCCGGAGCGACTACGATGCGGAGCGTTGCGCAGCAGACACAACACTAACACTGGCACTTTCACAGCGGCGGAGTGGTGGGGGGCGCGGGCGGCGGAGCGGCGAGCGCGGTAACAACACGTCCGTTCGCTGCGGAGGTCGAGCGTGGAATGTCAAATTAGGTGTTTTTTTTTTTTTGGTCATTGACTTCTCGTAGTTAACCCGAGGGTTTTTACTACTTAAGCGGGCTTTCCCTGCGAATGACTTTAGACGCGAATCTAAGGCCTCCAGCCAGGGGCTTGTCAAATTAGGTGCATGGAGACGCCGTCTTATAGTCCGCTCGCTTACGTCGTCTCTACGGGTTTCCCGAAATTGATTTGTTACTTGAACCGCTGTGAGGTGCCGATTTCAGAGGATGGTCGTAACAATAAATCGATCCTCGCGTGACGTAGTAGGTTCATATATCTCGGTCTGTCGGTCCCTGGTCTGCTTATGTGCTGCCCGGTTTTTCGCAAACGTTGGACGACTCGCCGCACTGTAGAAAGTGCCTAAAGTCTATTGTTCTTGCTGACTTCTGCCTTCTTCTAACATGTTGACGATACGTGTACCTACATTCTTCTGATGTCAGCGACATTACAGTAATTCAATAATGATAGTGAAAGACGACAGCGGAAACGACCGCCTTTTATTTTTTTGCTTTGACTAGTGATGGGCAGTGGATAAATACTCGGAGGATAAATACTCGAGTTTTTATCCGAAACGGATAAATACTCGTTTTTACTCATTTTTATCGGATAAATACTCAAAATGATGGATAAATATCTTTTTTGCGCATCGGATGTTTATTTTAAAATGTTAATGACTTTTATTGTTATTTAGGTTTTTCAGAATACTACGTTATTACATTATTTAGTTCTAATGTCAATTGACAGGGCTGTAATTGTGTTAGAAGCCCAAACGTCTCTAATAGGGCATGGTCTTTAGATACAAATTTAGAATCTTTCTTTGTTGAGAGTGTAGAGAATAGCCACATAATTGATTATCTCTTTGAAGAGCTTCTAAAAGTCAAGAAAAATGCGGCGAAGACAAGTTTGTTGTTGTTGTTGTTTGCCAACGCTATAAACATGCAAAGGGCTTTTCAATTAGTTAAAGGTGTTGAGCCTTTAAACTGTGCAGCACACACTAGTAATTTACTGGCTCATGGTGCACTGAAATGCGGTAGTTTCAAAAAATTATAAACTGTGCAGATATTATAAAATCTTCAATAAAAAACGATTGGTTGTCTGTAAAGTCGGTATACGGACGATAATTTTACGTGATAATGTCTAAGTCTCTTTTACTCAGATGTGTTGGCCGATGGAGTGGAAGAGAGATAGATTTCACAAGTTGAACGCTAAGGCCGATCGTGCCTCTCTATCGCTTGTTTCGCGCTCTCGCTTACACGCTCGGTTCAGGCGGAACGTGACAATGAGTCATGCTTTTCCGTGCGTGCAGCCAGCGTTCATCGATTTATAAGACAGTCAAAAAATCATAAGAACTAAACCCAAAAACCACGATCGAAGCTACAACAAATCGTAAAACAAAAGGTAACGGGAGAAAAGTTAAACCTGCCATGCTACACAAAATAGGGCAAATATCTACGATCAGGAGTATGAAAAATAGAAAAGCCGCTCTCTCAGCGTACGCAAAAGAAAAATATATCGTCAAGTCAAATGCTACAAGCAGCTTTGCTTGACGATAATTTTTGGGATTAGGTATATCAAAATCAAAAGTCATTTATTCAAACTAGGATGAGAGTCAGCACTTTTTGAACGTCAAAGTTACAAAAGACAGTCCCCCCAAAACGCCCACCCTTCGACACTTCCTAGTGCTGTAGCTGGGAAGAAGAAGTGGCGGAACAAACTCCCCAGCAGCATAGCAATGCATATCTGTTTTTGAACCCATAAAAGAACCTGTCTTTCAACAAGAGTTCAACAAATGCAATGCACTTCTAGTGTTTATAATATTGAAGGATATGAAATCAACACAAAATGGGTTATATTTACAGACAGATACTGATAATGAGTCATTGGATTTGAGAAAATCTAAAAGGTTTCAGTAAATTTTACCACTGTGTAGATCGCTTGGAAGATACGGTGGAGCATAGAGTGGAGGTTTGCCCTGCTTGGGCGGTGCAACGCCGTATCCTCGTAGAGGCGATTGGCAGCGGCGATCTCTCGCGTCCGCCCCTAATGCAGGCCATGGTATGGAGCGAGAGGGCATAAGAAGTTGTCACCTCCTTCTGCGAAGAAGTAAGGCTCGCGAAGGAGGTGGTGGAGCGCGTTAGGGAGAGTCAGTCTGTGCGTTCTCATGTCCCTAGCCACCGTAGGAGGAGACGCCCCGGGCGTCGGGAGTTCATTGTGGCCTCTCGGCCACGGTGGCCACGGGCTTGCGGGGGCGAGCCACCCATTGCTTGCCACGGTAAAGAACAGGCCCGTGTCGACGGCGCATTGTGTTCCACGCGCGCCTCAAAGAGATGTCATTACATATTGAAGGGGTCCGCGAAGACCGATGCCTGCCAGAGTTGCAGATCTGTTTAAAAGAGGTACCCTGGCACAGGCAACTAAATGAACACAGGTAGGTTTTAGTCAGTAAAAGTCTGACATGCCTTTCATATTGGCGATAGCAGTGGTGGCCTGGTGGTATCAGCCCCGACTTACAACTTGTAGGTCGTGGGTTCGCACTCAGGCAGGCGCTTTACTTGTGGTAAATAATTACATCACCACTGGTCTCAAAACTGCACATTGCTCGCTGAATCCATATCCTACAATGTCGACAACCTCGCGAGCCAAGTCAAGTTATTTGATTTGTTTATCTTTCTCGACTTTCACGAGGTCTTTTTATTTTTATTTTTACAATGATTTAAGCGTTACTTAAATAGTTTCTGCCCCCATGGGAGAAAGGCATGAGTCATGTATGTATGTGAAAAACCAATGCACAAATGTATATTTTTATCTAACTTTGACAGTGATTGACTAACGGTATTCATAATTGAATGAAATTATTGTCAATATCGGCGTTTTGTAATTGTTAAAATGATTAATAAGGTACGATACCAATCTGCATTGTCTATTTTTTATTAATTTTAATCCTTTTGTTAGTAAAATGACAAAACTTACGTTACGAAAACATAAAATAGTATTTATCCGCTGTTTTGGATAAATACTCAGTAAAAACGGATATTTATCGAGTATTTATCCATTTTGAGTATTTATCCGGATAAAATCCCAACACTACCTTTGACAGATTGAAAACAAAAGTGAGAAAACGAGCAAAAGTAAAACAACCGCGAATTGTTTTTTTTCCAAAACCTTTGAAAGTTTAAAAATTTTTTACTTAATTACCTTGCAGAATTATTTAAGGCTTTGTTTTAAACGGTATTAAAATTCCCTGATTTATAAAGTAATTTTCATGCATGTACCTACCATTTTTAATTTGCAAGTTAGATGGATTTTTGCCATCGAACCATATTATTTATCATTGTGTTCGGTTATTACGTGTCTACACAGAAACATTAGGCTGACTCGCGTAGGTAGAAGCTAAGTTATTTAACTAAAGAAGATCTGGTGCAGTGAAGTTCCGACTACGCTTTTCATACTCTCTATCGCTGTTGTCGGAAACGGGAAACGCTTGGGCCAAGTTAAGCTTTAGTTTACTAATTTACCTACATGCAGGAGTGATGCAGGTAGGTACAATTTATGTGGAGTTAGGAACTGGAAATAGTAAGTAATAGGTAGGCTTGTTTACTACCAAGTTATCATTAAGTTTCAGTCATCATCCCACTAGCTTTAGGTAATTTCCGAAAATGTGGCGATTTACAATATTCAAGCTACTGTGAAAATAGAGCGCTTCAGTTGGGGAACTTGTCTTGTGAAATATGCAACTTATTTTACAATCCCCACTACGGAAGCAGATAACCAAGCATGCCGCGGAAACGGATATTATGTGTATAGCGCACTAAACATTTGATGTCATCCTAAAATATGCACATTGTAACTTTACGCAATAACCTGACAAGCTATACAGATGTGCATATTTATTATTATAACACCTATTTCGGTTTACGGCTAACAGATATAAATAGAACACGGAAGGAAGGGCCCGGGTACCGTGTCCCTGCTACTGACGAAAATTGACCCAAATTCGTGAAGCAAGGCGTTGCCAGCTCCCGGCTGTCATTTCACGCTCAATTTACTTTCTGCTAAGCACATTTCCGAAACGATATATTCGAAAATTTAACATTTATCTATTTGTATTTATGAAGAACGTTGTATCGTTTAACTGCCTTGCCTTGTTAGACGAAAGTAGAGGATTTTCTTCCCTATTGCAAAGTTTTGCAAAGAGCAAAACAAGCTCCCAACTCCAAAAGAGTTAGGAGTTTATATCTCGATGTAAAATCGTAGGTTTGTTCGTATGTAGTTAGGTACTGAACTTAGGGTACCTATAAGTATGCTTTGTGTCCATCTACGTATACAGGTACACTACAGCACGATTGAAAGAAACTGTTCGCTTCCTGACGAGTGAACGCTAATGTAATTTTGACGTTCGAAAAGTGCTGATTCTCAGCTTTATTTGAATACATGACTCGTTTATTTTGGTGCTTCAGATTTTAAACACAAGAGGGCCCATCAGAGACACCTTTCCTACGTGCCAGTAAAGTCGAATTTTCTGCAAGCATTATAGACATGAGCTAAACCAACCATATGCCTATTTAGATAATGCTTACATTTACAGAAAATTCAACTTATGGAGTATGTAATCGAACTTCGAACCACTAGCACAGAAGTAAAGTAAAAGTTCGCGATCACGAGAGGTTTTCTTGTGAAAATTATATACCTAATCATAATGACTATGCTAGAATGCCTATTTGAACATTCTAAACTATTGCACAAGTTTCGCGTAAGTATCTCAATATTTATTTGGTTTTCATAAGGCAGGTACGTTTCGTAGGTACCACAAGGTTATTTTGGTGAATTTATCACAATATGATAACTGTACCCTACCTACTTGTTTTGTGACGACACGACTCTATGTACAGATTTTCTGAAAGAGCATATTTTTGTTCTAGAAACGAACCTCAGTGGTCCACCTTAGGAAATGGCTGCCTTTGTTCGGCATCGTTACGTTTTGAAGTGGTTACGTAATTATATGTCTAATTGAAAACCTTGAAAAGTTTTTATTCGTTATTATTTATCAGTCATTTTGACTTCGATTGACAGTAGCAACTATATTCCTAAGTACATAATAAAAAAAGTTATCATACAGATACCTAGTACCTAGAGCACACAATTAATGTTTTTAAACAGGTAACCTTTAATTTTAAGATAGCGACCTTGGGGGAGTCCTAAGATAATAAATATATCACCTACTGGTTGTAAAATGTAAGAGATACAAAGCGGTGTGTACATAGGCCGCCACTTCAAGTGACAAGCTGAGCGAATGCTACATGAATACGACCTCACGTAGTTTAAAAAAAAATATTATTGACTTGCACTACCCCATTTCTTCCCGTGGGTGTCGTAAGTGGATACTATGGAACTTACTAGAGAATGGGCAGCAGCGCTTTCTATGCATTTTACCACTATACTGCGATCGCCAACCCGCCTGCCAAGCGTGGCGATTATGGCAAACCCCCCCAAATTGGGCTTATGTCCAGCAGTTGACGTCTTTCGGCTGAAATGATGATGATGATGAAAAGTATCTGTACAAATCTAGTTAGAGAATTAATAGTATATTACGATATTAGTGCGTTATGATGGTTATAACATGCGAGGCGTAATTGAGCCGAGCATGTTATTACCAATACGCACGTATATCGTACGACGTTTTTTAACACATTTGCGAGGAAACAGAAAAAAAAAGATATTCACAATACAAGTACAAAGAAAAGAAAATTTGAGAAAAATGGCGCGAGGATTGTTTTCTGCCGTGGCTGCGTGAAAATGTTGACAAAGACGCTAGAGCATGCAGCCAAGTTTTTAAATTACCGAATAAACTGTTTTTTTTATTAATAAACTCAATCTGTAAATGCACACTGTTGCTTTCCCGCCATTTTAACAGCGCGCTAGCGCTGCCTACTGACTGGCGCCGCGCGGCGATTAGTTCGAAATTTGAATAGCAACAGCGCGCTGCTCACTAGCTGGAGTCGTGCGGCGGCGATCAGTTCCATATTTGAAATGGCAAATAATACTGTTATGGAATTTGTATGGACTATAACTTAACTATTTGCTTTGGGTTTATGACCCGCTTTACATATTTAAAACCGGTGGAATTACATCAGCTTTACGAGCAAGGGTGTTAAAAAATCATTTATCATTTATAATAGTGTTAATACAAGTTAGAAACTAAGTACTGATATAGTTTGTCCACCCGCCTCCGTCAATGGGACGTCAAAGGGAAACGAGATTTTTCGGACAGAGCGTGACGTTCCGGTGACGGCGTTCGGTGGACACGCGGCCTTAGTTAAAATGCATGTATCGCTACTTTGTCGCCGCCATCTCGTTCTATTTGACGTGACGGTGGACAAAAGGCTTTACTCCTTTTACCTCACCAGTCTTCAGGTACGTACAGTTACCTCCTTGTACCTTCCAAGGTATTCGGGAAGTGGAAGTCTCCACTATACATAGGCTGCACTAAAAGTATCGGGAATGAAATATTTCCACTGTTCCTGTCATATTTAAATCATTTTCATTGAAAACTCCTTGGTTTTAAAAATCGAATACCATTTATTTATTTAAAAAAAGATTCTCGGTCTTGTCACAAGGTTTTGTCAAACTTGTTTAGTCGTTGAGAAAATGGAATTGACTCGAGAAAAATCACATATTTTTTGAATGCTCAAGCAATGATCCACTTTTAGATCTATATAGCCGACTCCCTAAATTTAAAATCCCTCTTCCCATTAATTTCCCCTCATTGTTAACATATTCCTCTCCTGAATTGCTTGTGGCGCTGATTTCCTTCATCCGTCACAATAACATAAAACTATAAGTTATTCTTCCCGTACTAACCCCAATCAAGATCTACATGTGTGTCAACTGTATCAATCAGAGAATTTCACTCTTGTCCTCAGTTATTTTTTAAATTACTATAATTCTGAATTTGCCATACACACTTGTTTCCTCAACTCACTTTAGACATTGGCAGAATAGTCGACATCGGCTTTACTTGCCATTTCATAAAAATAGAATAGAATAGACTCGAGAAAATTCAAGAGCGATGATTTATTATGACTTTCGAAGTGGTTTAACACAAAAACAGTGTGTTCACCGGATGATTTCTGCATTTGGTGATGAAGCCCCATCCAAAACCACAATTTATCGCTGGTTTGCTGAATTTCAACGTGGACGTGTCAAGCTCAGTGATGATCCCCGTCAAGGTCGTCCAAAAACTGCAGTCACCCAAGAAAACGTTGATGCTGTGCGTAAGCTGATTGAGGAAGATCGACATGTGACAAAATTCAGGCAACTTTAGACATTGGCATGAGTCAAATACAAATAATCTTGCATGAACAATTAGGTGTAAAAAAATTGATTTCCCGATGGATACCGCATTCGATCTGTGAAGAGCAAAAAGCGGCTCGCGTTACTTGGTGCGTCAGAACTCTCGAAATATTCCACGCAGGGTCCTCAAATGCTGTATACAACATCGTATCAGATAACGAATCCTGGATATACGCGTACGAACCCGAAACAAAAAACCAGTCACGAGTTTGGGTGTTCGAAAATGAGTTAAAGCCAACAAAAATTGTTCGTTCACGGAGTGTTGCAAAAAAAATGGTGGCCACGTTTGTCTCCAAAACCGGCCATGTTGCGACTATTCCTCTTGAGGGACAAAAGACGGTTAATGCAGAATGGTATGCTAGCATTTGTTTGCCACAGGTCGTTTCTGAACTCCGTAAAGAGAACCGCAACCGCCGCATCATCCTCCATCACGACAATGCGAGTTCTCACACCGCGCACAGAACAAAAGAGTTTTTAGAGCAAGAAAACATAGAATTATTAGACCATCCGCCATACAGCCCAGACCTAAGCCCTAATAATTTCTATACTTTCCCTAAAATAAAGAATAAATTGCGTGGTCAGAGATTTTCATCACCTGAAGAAGCTGTGGACGCCTACAAAACGGCCATTTTGGAGACCCCAACTTCCGAATGGAATGGTTGCTTCAATGATTGGTTCCATCGTATGGAAAAATGTGTCGAATTTCGCGGAGAATACTTCGAAAAGCAATGAATACATTTTTAAATAGTAATGTTGTGTCACTTCCTTGATTCCCGAAATTTTCAGTGCCGCCCTCGTACTTATAGAATTAGATAGTTGCGTATTTAACTATATCACAAGTCATGAGATTCACGAAGAAATACATAGCAATTATTACAAATTAAAAGAACACTTATAAGAGAACTGAAAAAATCTCAAAGATTAGGTAGGTATGCAGTAAGATTCTCCAGTCTAACCCTGTAAGGCTAAAACCGCGCCGCACTACAATGCTCTGCATGGAAAAATCCACCTTCATCGCTTTCGTACATTTTCTTTGAAACGACGCGCGACGCACACTGGGTCGCACCGCCCTTTTTTGTGTGAAAATGTATTACGCTGTGGGCGCTGTGGCCCGTTACGGCTGTAGGTAATGTGCGCTTCGCTTAACTGTTTATCCTACCTTATTAAAATATAAGTCAAGAGCTTTCTGATTCCTTTAATGGAAAAATACATTGAATTTCTGTAGCATTTTCCACTATAGCTTGCACTGATATCTCGGAGTATCAGTGTTTGCACGCGCGGCTCGGCTGCGCGCACGCATGCCAGATAGCTTCATTGTTCCCTTGCTTATGTCAACATCTGACGACGGAACGACGGCTACTGTGGAATTGGCCATGTTGATT
Organism: Aporophyla lueneburgensis; assembly: GCA_932294355.1. Taxonomy (NCBI): domain Eukaryota; kingdom Metazoa; phylum Arthropoda; class Insecta; order Lepidoptera; family Noctuidae; genus Aporophyla; species Aporophyla lueneburgensis. The sequence goes on from OW028744.1 coordinate 13,114,589, forward strand.
TTTCTTTTTATGATGGTTTTATTAAAATATAAATGTTTTGATCTTGTTATTTATTTTATGATGACAGAGTTGTCGGATGTTTTCCAAAGATTAATGTAACTTTTGGGTCATTTAAAGAGTTAGGAGTTTTAGGACGCATTTGGATGTGGGTTGACAGCTGAATTTTCCAGAAATAAAATAAAAAGGGTCAAGCAAAAGTTGACAAGACCTTTATGCATTCTGTATAGGTACCTTTCTCCATGTTTCGTACATAAAATATGGTCATGATTTTAAGAAAAAGTAAAGTATAATTAATAAATAAGATGCGTTTTCACAGCTTACCTATATTTTCCAGAAGATTTTGTAACAGACAATACAAAAGAAGAAAGTCACTTAACAAAACAAAGACGTAATACAAATAGGTTTTATTTATTCAACTTAGCTACTCCATTATGTTCTCTGTTCGTTTCCTTAGCTCAACCTATAATTTCGGTTAGCGCTCAGTTTACATCATTTGTAGAGTGGTGACGCTACTAGCTACATTCATTGGCTTTCTTCTATTACGAAAGCGAATTAATCTATTATATCTATAGAGATGTAGCCCTTTATCGTTTTCACCGACTCGCGCGGTAATTTTTTTTGCCTAGATTCTAGATTTGTTTTTTATTATTCTTTTAAAATTTCATAATCGTGTTTATTGTGTTAGTAGTTATCTTAGATGTGAATATTCATTTATTTTTGCACACTCAACAATTTGCACAAAGTCAGCATCGTAAGCTTATCTTCAAGAATGGGTCACCTCTTAAGAAGTGCGTACGTGCTTGGCATGGGGAAGGACGATGACGGTAAGATTTTATCATTTTTAAGGTATTTTTGATAGATATAAATAGTCGGTTTGTTATGTTACTGTGTTCGTAAGTAATTATCGTAACTGTGTATATTGGTCCTCAATTTGATGTGTCTGTATGTTTAGTTGACGTATGGTAGGTGATTGAATGAAACGATAGTTAGGTAAACGTTTTATATTCCATGGGTTCAGTCGTTTTTGTTAAGTTGTTCAGTAATCCTTCGAGCTGTTTCTGCTGCCACCGCTGTGGAACTCATATTCGTAAATTACGTGATAAGTTTTCCATATTGTGAAAATGACGATGTCAAAGAAAAATCAAATGGTGCGAAAACAAATAAATCACTAAATTGAAACCGCAAATACACAAATCTAAATTTGAATTTGGGATTCCTTACTAAACGCCATTGTTATCAAAAAGGCCAGTTCGGTAAACACCAATGTCATATTTATTGTTGTTTACTGTCATAATGAGATCGATGGGGATGTAGGCGTTATAAAAAAAACCCTGTAGGTATCTGTTACACTATGAGTGCAATATGTCTTCATACCATGCTATCACACAAAAACGTATACGAACAGTTTTGGAAAGGCTTCAGTTTCGGCTGCCGGCTGTCAATCCTAATGTCACAGCTGTTTTCACCGGAAATAGCATATGCTGTCTCTACAGACTAATGACGTATCATGTCGCATCACTTATGGCTCCTATAAATATGGCATGGGTTGAATGCAGAATTGTGTAGAATTAAATTTTGCATTACCTACTAACATTATGCCTGTACCCCGTTGGGACAAAGGTGCAGTATTGTAAGAATGCACAAGGTGTTCCTTTCGATAAGTCTAGGGTATTGATGATACCATGTCAAAGAGTCCACTGGCATTTGAATTTATTTTATTTAGTTTAAATTTTTCATAGACAATAAGTCGACGTCACGATTATTTATGTCAAACACCCTTACATGAAAAAAAAGCGTGGGGTGCTTAATACCAATTAAAACACCTCAAAAAACACTCAACGCTTTTTTTTTTCAATTATTTTCTACTTTTTAGTTTGGTTTTCTATGGAAGCGTATTCTTTAGTGTTTTAAACAATATTTTTTTCTTGAATACGGGTTTATGTATCATTGAAAAGTACGAGTAAATTAATTTCATTCCACCAATCATTAAATTTAAAGCTAAGAAAATGCAACTTTATCTTAATTTACGTAAGGGTGTTTGACATAAATAATCGTGACGTTGAATTATTGTCTATGAAAAATAAAACAAATTCTTGTGCCTGAACTGTCATATGAACTTGTTTTTTTTTTTCTTTCTTTGACATGGTCTCATTGATTCCCTAGACTCTTATGGAATATCAATAGAAATATGTTGTATATATGTAAATCCATATTTCACCAGATAACTTATTCTCAAAATTACTAAGGAAATGATTTAAAGAGGTTAAGTTGTTGTGCAACAATTAATGAGGCACCATAGGTATGTAGGTAACTGATATTCTGGATCGAATTGAATTGCTGTCTCCCAACAACCCTCTAAAACTTTGTAATCTCATTTAATAATTAGGAAAATTGAATTTCCCAGTCAACACCAGAGTAGCCCCTTCGTTCAACTTCCCCTTCAATGTTTAATGGCGTTCATGAGAAATATGTCAAGGTTTTCACATCATTACGCTGACACCACTTTTGTAGCATTAATACTTGACCAATACACAAGATTCATAAGCGATTTACCGCAAAGGATTGAAAAGTACAAGGTTTGAAAAGTAAAAGTTGATGGTGTTACAAGTATAGTATTATCGGAACCATAATATGAATTATGAATTAGGTATTATTACTTACTAGCTTCTGCCCGCGACTTCGTCCGCGTCAAATTTTTGCTCCCCTGACCCTTCCCGTCGCATCGATTTGCCTGCTAGTTTTCGTCCATTTTTCGTTGCTGCTCGCTCCTTTTGAGTTATAGTGAGTCAACCTTAAAAGATAGACATATGCTCTCGCGGACTTTTTTTTAGAACTTTTTAAAAGAAACAATTCCGTCATACATGATTTTTGCGTTACTTTAACCGTTTACGCAGCGCACGCAACGGAAACTCTCAAAAGGAATAAATTTTTCCCGTTTTTGCAACATTTTTCATTACTGCTCCGCTCCTCTTAGTTGTAGCGTGATGTTATATAGCCTATAGCCTCCCACGATAAATAGGCTACCCAACACAAAAATAATTTTTCAATTCGGACCAGTAGTTCCTGAGATTAGCGCGTTCAATCAAACAAACAAACAAACTCTTCAGCTTTATAATATTAGTATAGATTAGTATAGATTTCGTAATGTTATGGTTTCGATAGTACTATACTTGTACACCCACACAGGTTTGTAGTTCAGGTGAAGCTACGCTTGCCGCGGTTGGTCCCTAGATTGTGACCTAGGTGACTATGTTTACATACGTATCGCACACGGAGTGAGTGCTAGATGATAGATATAACCATAATATTGGCTCTAAATAAATGTACTTTCATAATCAGCCTATATTGTTCCCACTGCTGGGACACAGGCCTCCTCTCGTTGAGAGTGGGCCGTAATTTCCCACGTGGGTCCAGTGCGGGTTGGTAAATGTCACATGCCTTTGAAAAATGTGGTTTAGATTGCAATTAAATGTAAATAATAGCAGTGGTCCCCGCGTGACCACATTTACTTGGACTCCTTGACTTGGACTTGGACTCTTTGACCTTGTTTCGTACTTTTATTCGTATCGTAAACTCCAATCTCGGTACAGACCGAGGTCAGGGTCAGATGGATTTAATGGCCATTAATTTAGCACTTTCGTTCTCACGGTCACAACAGTGACCGCTTATCTGATTAAGATTAACAATACGGTCTCTTGCAGGCCTTGGTGACACTGACAAAGAAAGCATCCATACACACGTTTTGTTGAGAGGAACTCGATGATTGTGTGGCAGACAGTAGCCTTCAATAAGGACGAGTCTTGCTTGACAACATTCTGCGTGCTATCTTACCTGGCGTTATTTGTCTTGGCTTGTATATGAAGAGACTGAGTACTAGCATCAGTTTAGCCTTTAGCCGGGGTCGCGTGATTGGCCGGGGTCGCGTGATTGTTCGAAAGAGATACCGTGACCCTGGCACATGGGCAACTGATGGAACACGGGTGGGTTTTAGTCAGTAAAAGTCTGACACGCCCTCCCGCTCCGCCCAGAGCGGGAGAAGTCATTTGATGATTTCCCATCCCGAAAAAAAAAAAAAAAGCCTTTAGGTATCCTATTACGATTGTACCGCGTTCGGCAAGTAATTTGACAAGCAGATAAAATTAATACCAACAATACTATAAGTATCAAAATTAATGTTTCCCGTGTCGGCTCTCCCTCGTGCATGAATAAGGAATTAAAATCGTCATCTCTCTCTCTTTTCTGTTGTGAGGAATGATGATGACCATCATTATTCATAATTTCAGCCGTAAGTGCACTGCTGGACACAGGCCTCCCGTTTTTGGGGGGGCTTGCCATAATCGCCACGCTTGGCTGCCGTGTTGGCGATCGCAGTATGGTGATAAAATTCATAGAGAACGCTGGTGCCCATTCTCTAGTAAGTCGCCTTTTGCAACACCCACGAGCATGATGATGACCAAGTCAATTAATTTGGGTCTTACAAGGTTCCTAGGCCTACCTACCAATATTTACTAACCAACCCACCAAGTAACCAGAATACCCCAACTCATATTTTATGTAAGTACCTGTGCAACATTAAATATTGGTAGGTATCTCTTCCCCGATACTTATAGTTACTTACTCAGCGTACAGATAAGATTTTTGTGTCTATAGAGACAGGTAAAAATGATAAAGGTCGGTGAACTGTGCTACTGTGGAAATATGGAATCTCTTTCATTCGTAGCAACTTTAGGTATCGGCCATACTTATTCATTTTCCTCATAAAATGTGTGATTAATTTTTTACTAGAGTAGAATAATACACATTTCTTTTAACCAAGTACCGTCCTACGAAGGTATTCCGAATTTCTGTCATCCATTGCATATTAGTCGGTTTAAATAATCTTAACAACCTAACTAACATAACATTACGCCCGCAGTTCCCAAAGGGTTAGGCAGAAGTGTACCTACCTAATAGAAAACCAACATTTCCCAGTTATATTTAATTCTCACGTAATAGGGGGCGGGCCTATTGCCATTTAACGGGCACTAATCCAGACACCGGACTGCAACTGAAAAAAAAAAGCCCTCATGGAAAACCCCAGTTACACTTTGCTCGACCTGGGAATCGACCCATGAATTCATGTTCAGCAGTAGACATTGCGGCCACTAGTCCAACGAAACAGGCCCAATCTAAGTACTTAGTATATAATCAATTAAAAGTCACTAGAGTTTCTTCCTGTCTTTAATATTTATAGGTAGTCCCTTATTAGCAAGGCAATGTGCTTTGCATATTAAAAGTATCCCAGTCAAGTCCTCTTTCTAAAGTAAATATGTTCACGCCGATAGTGCAACGGGTAGACATCGATCGCACGACCTCTCACTAGGCTGCCCCGTTGGTCTATTGTCGCTTTGAAAGGTAGAAAAGGTAGGAAAGAAAACAAAAAACACCACGAAATAATGCATTAGCTCACACTTTTTTCTTTTAAAGTTGGTGGAACTCCCAACGCCACCTGCTACAAATTGCTACGATGCATTTGTTTTCCCAAAAGTTGAGTCATAAAAAGTTAAGGTATCTGGCACACAGATGTATGTCTCACGTCACTTTCTGGGGTCCATACACAATGGTGCAGGTGTAAATGGGCCAATCTTGCGTGATTGGAAAGAAAACCTTAACATGAATTGGCCCAGCCCTGCGTGACCAGTATGATAATGTGTAATCGGCCTTACTCCTACGTTCACATACGTGTTTTACTTTTATTACAAGTTTGGGTTGTGTCTTAAACATTATACATAGTTAACGGTATAACTGGGTAGATCCATGATTATTTTTTCTCGGGTTTTCTGGATGAACGATGCGGTTTAAAAAAAATTGTGCACAGTAGAGAGTATGCTTAGATGGTTTGGTCATGTTGAGAGGACGAATGAAATGCGATTTAAAAACTTATATACAAGGTGAATGTGAGTGCTAACGCCGAGAGGGCCCGCCCTATAAGCACGATAAAGTGACCTTATTGTTGATGTTCTTCAGAAAGGTCAGGTGCGTAGTACTCAAAGTCAAAGCATTTATTTCAAATAGGCACATAAAAGGCACTTTTAAAAGTCAACATTTACATTAAAATAGAATTGATTCTAGTCGCCCATTCCAAACGGTAGTTTCGTATGGAGAAGATTGAGCAAGAAACTCCACCGTTACTCTCTTTAAAAATGTTTCTCAATATTTTAGATACATTAATGGCGTGTATGACCAGATGTATGAACCTAAATGAAGTAAAAGGAGTATATAAGGATAAGGATCGTAGCAGGTGGTTTCTTGTAGTTTTCCTACCCTCATGGGAAGAAGGCGTGAGTTTTATTTGGTGTCCTCGATGAAAGTGCCTTTAAATAGCTACATCGCAACGTTCGTGAAATGCAGTAGTTTAAATAATTTATGCTTTGAATGTTTGGATCAAGTTAGTTACAAATATATTTATACTAGCTTCTGCCCGCGACTTTCTCCGCGTTAAATATTTGCTCACCTGACCCTTCCCGTCGTATCGCAGCATGCCAGTTTTCATCCCCTTTTTTGTTGCTGCTGCGCTCCTTTTGATCGTAGCGTGATGTTGTATAGCCTTAATTCCTCAATAAATAGGCTACCCGACTCAAAAAGATTTTTTCAATTCGAACCAGTAGTTCCTGAGATTAGCGCGTTCCACCCCCCATTTTAGGGAAGTGGGGGGTTAGAAAGAGACAAAAAGTAGCCTATGTCACTCTCCATCCCTGCAACTATCTCCACTTCAAAAATCATGTCAATTCGTCCGTTTTGCCGTGAAAGACGGACAAACAGACACACACATTTTCCCCTTTTATAATATTAGTATGGATTTGTACCGTGTGGTGCCGGACGTAAAGAATAACACCACCCCATTTCTTCCCGTGGGTGTCGTAAAAGGCGACTAAGGGACTTACTAGAGAATGGGCAGCAGCGTTCTCTATGCATTTTACCAACATACTGCGATCGCCAACCCGCCTGCCAAGCGTGGCGATTATGGCAAAGCCCCCCAAATTGGGGGAGGCCTAAGTCCAGCAGTGGACGTCTTACGGCTGAAACGATGATGATGAATGATGATGGATTTCCACGAAAACCAAGAATAATCATAGTGTTACGCCTTCAAGGAAAATTACAAATATTTTCTAGGAAAATTTAATGAAGCATTCAGGTCTACTTTGCTCATGCTTGTGTATCTAGGTAATCGTCAATTTATTTGAACAAACTTGAACTTGTGGTAAATAGCAGAGAAAGTAGGTTCCTATAAGTGCACAGGTACCTACTTCAGCCATTTATTTCAGATAACTTATCTACATAATTGTTTCACTTATCACGTACAGTGTTGAATTAAAGATCAAATACTTATATACTGAGACTCCGCTATAAATTTGCTAAGTCTTAAGCATATATTGTGACGCAAAAAATAATTCCACTGCGCTTTGCGTACCCTGATAAAATGTTAAGTAAGTAAATATGTAAAACAATTACACGTCTTAGATTTAATGAGGTTGCTGAAATATAATTTAGTTATCATAGGTAGGTATGAGTATTTTTTATTATACCTACATATCTATACAATGTAGACACTTGGCACACATAAGTTGATAGTCATATGATCTTGTTAACTGCGATAAAAATATTCATTTTTATTAAATGAATAAGTAAGTAAACTCCATTCTTTCATGTCGACACGAGCTAACACAAGCAAGTAGCCATGGCTTCGTTACGTTAGCTGACATGAGCCGGAAGTAAAGTATTGTATCATAAGTAATTATCATAGTAGGTACTAGCTTTTGCCAGCACTTTCGCCCATTTGAAAGTCCGAAATTATCCCATAGGAATGCACTACCACGATAAAATAGTATCCTATGTGTTAATCCAGGTTATAAACTATAGGTGTGCCTTTCATTCAAATCCGTTCACTCCTTTTCACGTGACTGAGTAATATAAAAACTTTCATATTTATAATATTGTAGTAGAATTTATAATATAAGTAGTATCTAGTCATGGAGACTCTTTGAACGATTTCCATCCAACATACATTAAAAGCAACTATTCAAAACTAGAATTGCATGCATCAAGGGTTTCAAATGACGGCTATTTTGCCAAGTAATCGAGTAATTGAAATGTCAACGTGTTTTAAAATCATGAATTATGCAATTACTGAACAAATTTGATGTAATATCTATATATATTTGCATTATCAATAGTAATAATGATGATAGGTTTCTCACGTTACAGTCAGCTATTCGCGATGCTATTTTGCTAAAATTCACACATTGCATACGGAACCCTATTCGCACCTTTATGACGTCTGTCACGAGGAGTCAATACGGGTGTTGTTATTAAATATTAGGTGTTTGATTACATTTTGTGCACACGTTCGTAATTGTATCGGTAAACTAGCGTCATTTGTTCAATTTGCGCTACCATCATACAATGTCGTAGCGGCGTAGCTGTGGCGTAGCACGTTGTTTTTGAGGATATATTGTATTATTTGTTTAGTATGATTGTTTTATAAGTATTGTGTAGAAAATCCTCTTCTACTACAGTTGATAGCAAAAATTTAAGAAGTCGATTAACAACTATTTTGAAAGATGTTAATACTTCACTCAATCTTAGCTCATAATTTTATTTAATTAGGACAATTTCAGGCTGTCGGTTCGTTGCTAACATCTAGAGCAGATAACCATCATCATCATTACAGCCGAAAGACGTCCACTGCTGGACCTCGGCCTTCCCCAGTTTTGGGTGGTACGCCATAATCGCCACGCTTGGGGTTGGCGATCGCAGTATGTTGGTAATAATGTATAGAGAACGCTGCTGCCCATTTTGTAGTATGTCCCTTTTTTTTTTTTTTTTTTTTTTCAGGATGGGAAATCATCAAATGACTTCTCCCGCTCTGGGCGGAGCGGGAGGGCGTGCCAGACTTTTACTGACTGAAACCCACCCGTGTTCCATCAGTTGCCCATGTGCCAGGGTCACGGTATCTCTTTCGAACAATCACGCGACCCCGGCAGGCATCGGTCCTAGTAGACCCCTACACTGCTGCTGACATCTCTTTGAGGCGCGCGTGGAACACTGCGCGCCGTCGACCCGAGCTTGGTCCTTACCGGGCGGCGAGCTACCCATTGCTCGCCACCCGCAAGCTCGCGCCTACGGTGGCCGGGAGTCCGCAATCGACTCCCGGCGCCCGGGGCGTCTCCTCCTGCGGCGGCTAGGGACGTGAGGGCGCAGAGACTGCCACTCCCTCACGCGCCCCGCCTCCTCCTTCGCGAGCATTACTGCTTCGCAGAAGGAGGTGACGGCTTCCCATTCCCTCTCGCTCCGTACCATGGCTCGCACCAGGGCCGGACGAGAGAGGTCACCGCCGCCGATCGCCTCCACGAGGACACGGCGGTGCTCCGCCCAGGCTGGGCACACCTCCACCGTATGCTCCACCGTGTCCTCCAGATGATCCTCGCAATGGAAACACCCGGACGTATCCTCCCGCTTTATCCTGAACAGGAACCCACCGAAGCACCCATGCCCGGTGAGAACCTGCGTCAGGCGGAAGGTGAGGACGCCGTGGCGCCTCTCTATCCACTCCTCAAAGAGGGGACTTACCGCCGCAATTGTGGCGTGCCCAGCACTGGGTTGCGACAATCGTACCCGCCATGTCGCCATGAGATCACACCGGAGCTCTGTCCGCCGTGCCGCGATTTGTTGCGGCAGCGGAGTTTCGCCCCGGCGTTTCACCTCCTCGCGCCACTCCCACATGTGCGCGAGGACCTTTGCCTCCAGATCCCATGGCGGCACTCCGGCAAGGAGGCTCGCCGCCTCGCACGAGATCGTGCGGTATCCTTGGATTAATCGGATGGCCATGACCCTCTGGGCCGCACTCAACCGGCGCGCTGGGCGCAGCCTCAATGAGGGCGCCCACATCGGTGCCCCGTAGAGGGCCATGGACCGCACGATCCCCGTGTAGAGCCTCCGGCAGGAGGCGTTTGGACCCCCCAGATTGGGCAGGAGCCGCTTTAATGCAGCCCCAGCCCGCTCCAGTCTGGGAGCCAAACGTCGGAAATGCTCAACGAAGTTCCACCGGCTGTCGAGGACAAGTCCCAGGTACTTCATTGTCGACTCGACGCCGATGTGAACCCCTCCTACCGTGAGTTGGGAACCCGCAGGTGGCGCGTTCCGAGGACCATGAAAACCCATGGCCTCGGACTTGTGCAATGCCACCTCGAGTCCCAATTGCCGGATCCTATCGACGATTGTCGCAACCCCGCGTGTCATAATTTCGGCCGCCGCCTCGTACGACCTCCCCTGCGCAAGGACCAGCGTGTCGTCAGCGTAGCAAACTACGCTGACGCCGCTAGGGAGGTCGGCGCGCAGCACCCAGTCGTAACCGATGTCCCACAGATGCGGCCCCAGGACCGATCCCTGTGGGACACCGCACGACATCTCTCGCCGGTTCCATTCCCCTTCGTGACCGGGGTAGATGCCGGCCCTATCCGTCAGATAGGCCTCGACTACGCGACAGAGGTAGGTCGGCATCCGGTGATACCGGAATGCCTCCCTAGTAGTATGTCCCTTGGTCGCTTTTTATGACACCCACGGGCAGAAATGAGATGGTGCTATTCTTGACGTCCAGCATCACATGGAACCGATAAATATCACTGGAGCAGATAAACGTTTATATTGTAATATCATCATTATGCTAGCAAATTACGATTTTCCGACAAATTTTCTTTCAAGAAAACCGTATTGTTTCGTAAATAAGAATGAAAAACCTATATACTGCGCTAGAACGAATACTGCCAATTAAACATTCAATAAACGAGAAAAACCGGTGGGTAAGTATCTAATTTGAAACAAAACCATTTGCCACTGTTACGAATTTCAGTTTGTATTACTTATCAATATAGAGTTAGGTACTTAACGTGTCGTGTTCGCTGTCCGCGAAAAATCGTCAGTTGTGCGAAACGAAACACGGTCGCAAGTCCGTCGTAAGACCGTTCCGAGTTACCTACATCACGAAGTTGCTCGTAATAGTAGTTCCACTATAGTAGTCACACACGAGATGAACAAACGTTAGGCCGACACTGGCGCGAAATAAAACGGTGTGATAGTGAACCGCGTCTTCAATAATATGTATGGAGGTTGTAGGAATGCTGTCGTGAGTACTATGTTTTATGATGCTTCAAATAATGCATGATTAAAGCGCATAGTAATCAGTGTTACTAATTTTCTGTTAGTTAAATCATCAAAAAATATATTAGCTACTTTAAATAAAACCAGTAGATACCCACAGATAAAATAAAAAAGTTGTTTTTTTACTTTTAATAACTAGAGCAAATACTTACGAGTAACTGTATACAAAATTCAACAAACTCAATATTTTCTATATTTATTATGAAGTTCCATACTTGACGATATCTTGTCCTTCTTTAAATATTTTTACTAGCTTTTGCCAGCGGCTTCGCCCGCGTGGAGGTCGGAAAATATCCCGCGGGAACGTACTACCGAGATAAAAAGTAGCCTATGTGTTAATCCAGGTTATAAACTAACTGTGTTCCAAATTTCATCCAAATCCGTTCAGTAATTTTTGCGTGAAAGAGTAACAAACATATACATACACATACACATCCATCCTCACAAACTTACGCATTTATAATATTAGTAGGATTTTCGACTCTATTATTGAATAGTCAAGTCAGGTTAGTCAATAACTTTAATTCACTATCAAATATATGTGTCGACGTAATCCAATATTCATTTTAATTAAATAGTACTAAGATAACTTAGTACTAACTTAGCTTCTATTTTCCTTTCTTCTTGGTAACAATTACCTTCCGTTTCCAATTTACCTAACCAATAAGTTTACAAAATTCTCTACTATGTTCTTGCAAATAGTTTAACAGTTAATAGATATTTTAATTACAAAAATGCATCTAAAATAAATGAGTACAACGATAGCGGCCCCTATAGTTCTCAAATACATCGAAAAAGACCTCGATCACATACCTACTTAGTTTTTAACATATGCTGTAAATTGTTCGACACCATTAAGTGGCTACGCTATTGAGGTTTCTGGGACTGGTTGCCCTTAGCCACGTATAATTTAACCAACAGAGTTTAACCTTAATGGTAGATCAACTTTATTAAGTATCTAGGCGTTGATAAAATATTACCGAAGCCTAGATACAATGTAGAACAACTCAACAACTTTTTTGTATATTAATCATAAGTTTAATTGCCGAATACAGTAATCACTACTTAGTATTTATATGTCTTGAAACCTGGATAAGTGGGCCCTGGATATGTGAGAAACCTCTGTTATTGATAATAACAATGAGGTTCTGACACTTTAGCTGAAATTCTACTGTTACTGGGAATTTTCTAACTTCTAACTTGATTTTTTCGATGGTGTCCTTTATAATTGGGACTCTCAATAGCACGTATAAGAGAGACAATTTATCAGGTTTAAACAAATTATGGAGCGGCCGTTTACAAACACTAATCCTTTCCATACTTGCTTGGTACATTTCGACCTCTCATGGGTCGCTCGCTCTATGAATAAGAAAACTGTCATGTTAACCTGCTTATTTGGGTACTGGGCTGCTAAAATGCCCCCATAACTGATAAAACAATATAGGTCCCTTCAGATCCCACTTACCCAGGTTTACTATACTTGTTTCCCGAAGGGTAGTGTAGAGGTGTAGGTACCTATGTGCAACTACACTTACGTTTAAGTCCCAAGCAATGGGGGTGAGCCTATTGCCATCATCCAGGGACGAATCCTGACTCTGGGCTTGTACTGAGAAAGCCAGATAGCCACTTTAGCCGAATATCTACACAATTAGAGAATACAGTAATCCTTGTCATAAATATTACGTTTTTCGATTATTTGCGTCAAAATATTGGGATTATGATAATTTCTTTAAAGATTATATAGTTACCTTATCACACAAGGCCGCGCCGTCTTAAACGGAATTTTGAATCGAGCTTTATAGCCCTATAAATGAAATTAAATCAACATTTACTGATAGACAACCCACAGCTTAAACAATTGGGTCTATAAGTTTGAAATTTTGCACAAAAATTAGCACTTACTGAAACTTTTTTTTAAAATCATTCTCTGAACGGATTAAATGGAGGATGATAATTTGTTTGGGATTTCGTCATTTACCTAAAGAAAATTCTATCGGGCTTGTAACTGAATAAAAAATTCAATGAGTACTTTCCTAGCAACTCAAACTTTACCTGACTTGTAAATAGCGGCTGCAAAACAATACAAAAGACACAATCTTTATAATACGGCCATCTAAGTAATTAAGATAAATACAAGTATTAATAAAATGTCTTATTTTTAATGTATGTGCCATTAACTTATTTAATTAGGTATTTGGTTACATTAATAATCGGGAATTAACAATGTTCGCTACAAGAGTTCAGATAGTAAAAATAAACTTATAGATAGGTATGGAGAGGTTATTTACTAATTATAAAACAACGATAAAGAAGCGACGATCGTTCGAGAACAGATCACAATGACGTGCCAACCTGCCATGAATTATTATCAAGGAATTAATTGATTAAATACAACCACAAAAAACGTCATTCATTGATAACGGTAACTTAAATACTTGCTACGTAGCATTATAAAGACTATAAACAATATTGTAGTGCATATAAGTTCAGACACAGACAATGAATCGAGTACTTCAGATTGTAAATAGTTGTAAAACTGCATTTAGATATACTTCCATCATCTATGCACATTTTTATTCGACACGTCATAAATTGTAGTCGACTTTCGTGTCTGAATGTGTGACCGCTTTGTGCTCGTAAACTACGCAACGGATTTTGATGTGGTGTTCACCATAATTTAGAGAATTGATTTCGGTAGGTTTATGTGTATAAAACGTTACTATTAAACTTACACAAAATAAAGAAATTACTCTGTAATGTCACGTTCTTAACACGTTAACTGCTATGTCGGACTATGTGTCCGACACTTTTTGTTCCATTCAGGCCTTGTCGGACTATATGACCGACAACACAAACAAAACCTGAACATGTCGTTGCTGCCTGGCGACCATGTTATTTTAATAAGTAATGTATTTATTGCATAAATAATCTATTTAAAGTGAAATAACACTAAGTACATTTTTTGACTTTTTCTGATTTTAGCCAGTTAACGTGTTAAAATCGTCCGAAGCAGGGGCGGATCGCTAGTTACATATTTATAACATTTCCTCCTCGGTTGAACGAAACACTTTAGTAAACAAGAAAAGGTTGATGAAGGTGATCAACAACAACCATATTAGTAATCTGAGAACATTGTTTTTTCCGTGAAAATTCTCTCACAACAATATCAGTCCAGAGATGAGTGAAAACAATGAGTCAGTCACCCTATGACTGCAGTTAGCTTTACGTAAAAAAAAGAGTACAGAGAAATATTTAACACTTAAAGACATGGAAATTTACTGTCGACTATCTTCTGCCCGCGACTTCGTCCGCGTTAAACCCTTTTAGGGATGGAATTTCAAAAAAACCTTTTCTTAGTGGGTACCTATTCTTCACAAAGAACACACCCTCCAAACATGTCTCTAGAACCAGTGGTTTAGGCTGTGCGTTGATATATCAGTCAGTCACTCAGGACTTTGAATTTTATATCTATAGATTGTCCATCTTGTAAAAGTGGGACAGCATTCCCCGATTTAAACATAAAAAAAAAATCAAATCGACCATAGTGATTAGGTTATGATCATTACCTGCCTTGCTTTTACCCAACTATTTCTGCGGTCGTTATTAACAAATGTAGGTACAACACATACATATATTCTAAACAAAAAACCCAACTAGGTACAAAGTTTTGAGTATTTTTAAGATAGAGTAAAAGACGACGTCTGTGCTAGTAGTAACTGTGTATTTACCACACATGTTAACAAAAAATACTTACGCCAAAATTCTAACCAAAGTTAGATACTAACTACAATAAAATAAACAAGGAATGTGGGGTACATTTTTTCTGTTGTTTTGCATTGTATTCAATGTATTTTAATAAACTGCAGACAAGAGTAGTAACAACCCCAAACACGAACTAATTAGTGCTGAGAAACCTCTTTCAATTTAAAGCAATTTTTGTTGCATGTGTTTTTTTTTATATTCTACTAGCTTTTTCTAGCGACTTCGCCCACATACTATAAACCTGCCTCTGGAATCACACCGTCTATTGATGAAACCCGCATTAAAATCCGTTGCGTAATTTGAAAGATCTAAGCTTATAGACGAGGGTACGGACTTTGTAAAGAAGATAATACTGCGTATATCTCATTTCCATAGTACATATATAACGTACTTAAAATATTGTTGGCTTTCGTGCTTGTCTGTCTGACTGCTTAAGTAAATCATTTAAGCGACACTATGGCTTTGATGCTATTTTAACCATTATTTAGAAAAATAATCTTGAAGGCTTGTGTGTAGTGTAGGATACTTACTTTAATATTTGAACTAGCTTCTGCTCGTGACTTCGTTTGCGTGGAAACTGAATTACACTCCAATACACTACAACAATATCCACATTTTTTTTATAAAATTTCTATAGATACTTATTACGTTAGTTATGTAGTTTGGTTCTCAGTAGTCGAAGTATAAGTACTTAGAGTCAGGACTGGTGCCCTTACGTACAGTCCGCGTGAGAAGTAGCTTGTCTTGAAGTTGACACCCGCAGCCTTCAGTGTCTCGATAGCGGACTCCCCGCCACTGTAGGCGCGAGCCTTCCGGCGGCGAGAAATGGGTAGCTCGCCGCCCGGTAAGGACCAGGCTCAGGTCAACGGCGCGTAGTGTTCCACACGCGCCTCAAAGAGATGTCAGCAGAACTGAAGGGGTCTGCTAGGACCGATGCCTGCCAGGGTCGCGAGATTGTTCGAAAGAGACACCGTGGCCCTGGCGCATAGGCAACTGAAGGAACACGGCTGGGTTTTAGTCAGTAAAAGTCTGACACGTCCTCCCGCTCCGCCCAAGAGCGGGAGATGTCAATTGATGATTTCCCATCCAAAATAAAAAAAAAAGCCTTCAGTGTCTGTCCCTGTTATTGGTTGATAGTCATCGCGAAGCATATGCCTACAGGGACGCGCTTAAACTGCAAGGGGTAATTAATAGTGGTAGAAGCGATATAAATACTGTCATTATCTGCCTAGCCTTTTCCCAACTATGATGTGGTTGGCTTCCTGTCTAACCGGATGCAGCTAAATAGGTATAAACTCGGGTCGCTAGTCTTTACTAACATTATAAAGAGGTAAAGTTTGTTTGTATAGATGTAGGAGGTAATCTCTGGATGTACTGTTCTGATTTCTAAAATTCTTTCACTGACAAAACGCTAACCATTGCCGTGTGCCGTATGGTATGTTTTATAATATAGTTGACTAAAAATCGGGCGAAGTCGTGGGCGGAACCTAGTGTCGGTATAAAATTGAATAAGTAAATATATTGAAGGTACATGCACACGTTTATATTGTTAGCATATTGGTGCCAATAGCGCTGATGCGCCTTAAGTGTTAAGTGGCGTGTCCCGTCACAATAGCTCCACAAATAGAATGAAAATAACGAACGTTTGTAGAAACTGTAATCAATTTCAGACTGTACTTATTTCTGACGTTTGTTCTACTTTAGTTCCGAAGGTTCTTGATCTTTTATACAACGTGTAATAAAAGTATTTCATGACGATGTGCAGGTTCGATGACCCTTTAAGAGGTTTACGAAGTTGTTACAATTAACGAATAATAGAATAGAGCGAAGGCGTAAAACCTTAAAACACCTAAAATGTAGTTAGAATTTTTACTATTGTAACAAATGCAGTTTTATGTCTAATTTTTGCAAATTATATTTAACGTATTCTATTACCCAACTAGAAAACCTTTTAAACTAAACTGTTAAAACTTAAAAAAAAAACATTTCGACAAATAGAGTGCCTCTTTCATTAGTCGATTCTGAATTCAAGACTTAATATCAACGCTTATTCTCGTTCTCGTTTTTGTATAAATTATAAATGAACGGGTGACCCAGCGCTAATGGTTCAAGATTTACTTATTTATACCAATTTCAATTCCTAAGCAGTAGGTAAGCACAGTATGAAATTGTGTCATGGGTTTATGGAGTAACATTATGCTCACATGCGTTTAATATAATAAAAAGACCCACGCTCTAGGCGAGATTGACCCAGTTGTATAGAACTTCTAAATGCAATTTTAGAAATAATTTTCCCTTATCATTTTTCTTGAAGCGTGACCGATTTTCATGTGACAATTAAGGTCGACTGAACTAAGCCAACATAAGATAACTGCTCGCCTAATTAAAAAGTGTAACACTGTCAGTCAGGGCTTAGAACATCTTAGATCTAAAGCAATTATTCTTATAAAAAACATATGATAAACGTTCTTACAATCCAATAAAACGCAATACGTATTCGTGTTCAATAAAACATAGCGGCGATAGAGGCAATCTCGGATCTCCTTTCCTTATATTTGTGCAAGTGTCTGGCAGTAGTGTTTGCTGACGGTTGTTCACACGTCAACAGTAAACAGAGAGCAACTCAACATAGGTGGTGAGAGTCGAGAACAACGGCGGCGAGGCGAACGTTATCACGACGCACGCGCACGATGCGCCGGCGACAAACGAGCGACTTACCGTACTATTGTCAATAATAATGACCCTATGTGTTATTATACAGCGTCAATCGTTTATCTCATTTGTGTCTGGTCCCAAAGACTTAATAACAAATCAGTATCGCATAAGCGTTTAAAGTGGCGTGGTGTTTGTGTATGCCTACGGTATCTGTGTAATTAAAATTCTGCAAAAGAAAGTAGTGTTTACATACGACGCGGCGACGATAAGTGATTAAAATGGAGTTTCAATATTACGGGAATTTCGACCGTCCGCCGACGCGCAGGATTCTCGACCAGCCCTGGTGGGACGAGGAGGATACTCTCTCTGACAGACGAATTAATGGTAAGCGCCCGCACATATTATTCGTACAGAAACAGCTGCCATTTACGACTCTTTACATTTTATTAAAATTAACACAACACAGTTCAGTAATTACAAAGTTAATCGTAGTTAATACTAAGGATTTGGAACGTGTTTTGTTTACTGTCTCTTATCTCTATAAAATTGGAGCACAATTAGGCTATATATCACACTATCGCACGAGAAAATATTGTTCGGGTACGTAAACACGGACGCGTATACAGTCAGTTTCGCACAATTACTTGTAGATGGCGTAGTAAGTATAATATTAGCGAGTAGGTATGCATAAGTCTGTCTAGACGGCACAGGGAAGTTGAGGGTGTATCGATTGGACGCCGGGATAATTTTAGAAAAGGTCCTGTTTGGGAGGTTTAGTGGAAACCGCAGCCATGTGCAAGAATTCTCATTATTCCGTCTACTGCTCCTGTTTATCCTGTAGAACCTTAAATAAAGAATGGTAGCAGACAGTTCTATCCGCTCTTAATTGAAATTGGATACTTCGTCTTATTTACTAAGTGTTTTTGTCTGTTAAACACCCGCGAAAATTATTGAACTCGCGCTTTGAATGAAAGGAACTTACTTTGTGACAAACATATAAGTATGCTGTCAATCTAAAAAAAATGTAACATAACATAAATACTGAAAGTAGAAAGAATAACAAGCCAACATAACCTACCAGAGAAGCACCGATTGCTATGTAGTACTTATCATTTCTTAGATTTCTTATGAAACTTCTAAATTTAGATGACGATACATACATATACATATACGTAACATCACGCCTTGTTTCCCCAAAGGGTTGGGCAAAGTTGTACTTAAAAGTACACCCATATTTCACAGCTATGTTGAAGTCAATAATAGTGGGCAAGCCTATTGCCATCAACTGGACACAAATCCAGACTCCGGGCTGCTACTGAAGAATTCAACATAGAAAATCCTAATTACACTTTGCCTGGGCATCGAACGCAAGACTCAGCTCAGGAGGCCTAGACAAATGGCCATCGCTACCAAACGATAAACGTTAACGCTCAGTAGTCGTTAATAGATTTTCAACTTTAAACCCTATTGCATAAAGTTGAAAATCTATTACAGATTACGGAGTGTTAAGCACCGGTACGAGCGAAAATGCTCTGTAATCTTTAATAGATTTCCAACTTTATACTCTAGAGCATAAAGTTGAAAATGTATTGAAGACTTCTGAGCGTTTACTCTTAACGTTTGGTAGCAATGGCCATTTGTCTAGGCCCTCAGGACCGTTTGTGATTTCTAGACCAACGAGGCAATCAAATGACGATAGTCGCTCAATAATTTACTAGATAGTAACCAATCCTAAAATGAATCGTAAAGACCTAGACAATAAGTTGCAGTGATGATACATAGGTAGATAATCATGTGTGTTTCTATCTCTTTCGTCATTTACTTCGGAACATCAAGTTCGTCATTAGTTGTTTGTGTAGTCAGTTGGTAAAACGTCTTGGGTAGGTATCTTTCATTTCCGCGCCGCCATCGCCATCTTCATTTTCATCTATTTGTAATGAAAAATGCGTCGGTTCGTCGATGTTATCTGTGAAAGTTAACTTAAAAACATAATAAAGTGCTAAATTGGGTACTTGGTGTCTCGCATTGGGTATGTACTTAAGCATTAATTTATTTCTAAATTTTGAGAAAGCATAATGATTCTTAAAAGCAAAAATGTTTTAAAACTTAACAATTTTCGTTGGGTTTCGTTACTTTTCCCGCAAGTAGATCATGTTGGCCGGAAAATGTTGAGTATGTAATTTCTCTCATGTGATTAGATACTGTCTTTAACCGAAGTCGCGTCGCGCTTGTCTACGGAGGCCCCGTAGACAAGCGCGACGCGACTTCGGTGGAACATTTTTCACACAGTTTTCATAGAAATTGTTCCACCAGACTCGTGTCGCGCTGTGGCGTCGCACCTTCATACAGGAGCCTTACTACGGTGTAGTTCAAATAAAATAAAAGAAATATTGTCTTTTTACACTGCCTTTTTCGAATACCGCCCTTAGGAGTTTCACTTATAGAGCTGTTTTCTTACAGCAATCACCACGAGGAGGTATGAAGTACCGAGATCACTCCCTAGGCTATCAGTAAAGTCTATCATAATTAGTATTAAGTTGCCTCGCTCTTTTATATAAATACCTTGGAAGAGGAGTTTTTCTTTCTTTCTTAACTCTATATTAAATTAAACATTGGTGCCGATTCTGTTGTCACAAAATTCTCTAAACTAAACTAAAAATCACTAAAATTTGGTTTAATCCTGTCAAACGACGATTTCCTATTCTGAAATAGACTAAAGTGACACAACTTAACTATATTTTAGTTTGACAGCTCTAAGATTGCACTGAGTTATTAGTTTAGTGAAAATGTCAATTTTGCTATTCTGAGTTTGCCGGTTTTCACCAAAAATTTTGACTATAATAATTTATTTTAACTAAATCTGACTATTTTTAATCGCGATTAAAAAGGTGTGGAATAAAACTAGTGGTCATGAACTAAAATTCTCAACAACGCCTCGCCTTCACGTGCAAAAACAGTTCTGTATTTTTTATTTTCTTTTTGCTTATATCTTGAAAATGGCGTGTCCTATCGCAAAAATAATGAAATTTTCGGCGCCCTTAGTATACCCCGGCACATTTAAATCTCAACACGTGGGTAATATTTTTTTTATATTTTTCAAACAAAAGTCAAAAATTCCATATAAAACACGTTGAGGCTGCCCCCCCAGCACGCGCCTTCGTCTCTCAAAAAATTAATTCTCCGCAATGCACACACAAGTACAACGTTGCGAAACCAAAAGAAAAAAAAATACCACGCTGAGTCGCGATTGTCAAATTCGATTTTAGTCGTGTCAAAATAATTTTTAAATTTAGAGATTTTTCCTTGCAGAATAGCGTTACAATTCTCATAGCCAAAAGTAAGGAATTTTAGAGATAGTTTAGTTAGTTTATTTCGTGTACAACAGAATCGGCACCAATGACAATCGTAAAACATTTTAATAAATTTCTCTTACATTGAATGTTATAGTACCGAAGTACTGAATGTTATAATGAACCCTCTGACAGTCGAGTGAGATCTATTCAGGTCAGTACGTTACCCCCGACGCCGGTAGGGTTGAGTTGCGAGGGTTGACTCCAATCAATCCTCGCCCGAACTAACGAGTTTCTTCATATGTCGTACTGAAATTACCTTTTATTTCTTACGCTGAATTCCTCATAGAATTTTCTACCTATTGCGTTCACGTTTTCACAAAACATATTTATTTCGGTTACGTAAAAATTCTTATCACAAAATCAAAACCATTTCTGTAGGGTCCGGAAAATTAGACATTTGTATATATAATGCAGAAAGTCGAGTGTTGAAGATTTTCCGGAATCGAATAAAGTTATTTGGTTATATATTTTTTGTATCTATTGTAATGCTCTCATTGTGGGACGAATTTCGTGAATGTAGTTGTTGTTAGTTCATTTGACTTTCGCCTTACAAAAAGTATTATACGTAGAGAATATCATAGATTTTGTACTGTTTTATTACATGACACACATGCGATTTCCCAGCTCTTACAATTACTCACATGCCACAAATTGCAATAATACTACACTTAGTAAACAAAACAAACAATACTAAAGTTCCTTTGATTAATAAAATTGATAAATTAACTGTCATGAATTGTTCTAATATCACGACACCTGGCATCGGTCGCATATTTAGAATCTATTATTCAAGCTATGAACTTGTATCTATCATTTCCTTTGTTATAGACGTTAAATAGGTATAATGAAGGACCAACACCGGTCTATTTTCTTTTGATACTTCTAACCTCTAGCACGTCACAGTTTCGGTTCATTGACTTATAAAATTTTCAGAAAATTACCTTCATAAATTGTTAACACATTAACAACGTAAATTACGAACTCAAAACGGTGAAGGAAAGCATCGGGAGGAAACCGGGCTGTCCTAGATCCAAACAAATTAAGAAGTGTGACATCTACCAACCCGCACTGGGCCCGCGTGGTGGATTACGGCTCGCTCCTTCTCACAGAGAGGAGGTCTGTGTCCCAGCAGTGGGAACATTATAGGCCGATTAAGCAATAACGTAGGCGATCTATATTTAGTAAAAGGTACTATTGTGTGGGTTTTTAATGTCTACTTATGGTATATGAAAATTGTGAGGTTTAAGGGTGTGGTACAGATCAGCAACCTGAACTATTTTCGCCTTGGGAACAACATAGTAAACGCGAATATGTACCAACTATCCCATACGAGACTCTAATACCTTTCGACCCATATGTAAAGGACGGCAGATTATTTTTTCACGATTACGTTATTGGTCTTTTGAAGAAAGATGTTCAGTTTGATGGTCTGTTCTGCATCCTTATATGCGACCACATCTTTCTGAAACATATAGGTACCAAGAAAAACGTAGTAGTTATTTTTCTTAATGTCAGTGTCACAAACGGCTTTGTAAAAATATAAATTAAATAGGTATGCTAATGGAAACTCCGGGAGATAGTGACCTTCTTGGTGATGTTCTTCAGAAAAGTCAGGTGCGTAGTACTCGCAACCGGCGTACTTGTATGACCAATTGTATGAACCTTAACGAGGCAAAAGAAGTATGTAAGGATCGTCTACCTCCATGGGAAAAAGGTGTGAGTTTATGTATGTATGTCAGTGTCATTAAAACTTTTGAACAAGTTAGAATGGCGAAAAAAAAATATCATTAATTTTCGATATCGTTATCCAACACGTGGGTAAAGTGCCATTTGCTAGGTAATTTGACTCTGTCATCATCAGCAGCCTATAATGTTCCCACTGCCTCCTCTCGGTTAGAGGGAGCGGGCCATAATCCACAACGCAGGCCCAGTGCGGGTTGGTTTGACCCTGTATACTAACTAATTTCGATATCGATTGAGGAAGGTAACAGTTGGATTTCAATATAAGTTATTATCAGTTCCCCAGCGAGACAATTTAATTTATTCCTTTGTGAGGCGGGCGATGCCAGCCATGCCGGTGATGGCCAGGGTGGCCGGGGCGGCTGGGGTGGTTGGGTCAAGCAATATCCATCGCAATAGCGCAGTGCTTTTAATTGAAAAATGTCTGCTCAAACAAAGAGGATTGAATTTCTATCTCACTCGCCAGCAAAGTTCGTTTTCATAAATAAAGGGTACATTGGATGCTTAGAAATTAAATTAATGTAAGGACATTTAGGTTGATCTAAATAGTATTATAAATATAGAGGTTTGAAAATTCGGTTCTGTCACAGTGTTCACGTCTCTTGGCTGAAATGATGATGATCATTTCAACCAAACCAAAAGACGTTCACTGCTCGGCATACGCCTCTCCTAATTTCGGGGTTTTGCCATAATCGCCACGCTTGCCAGGCGGGTTGGCGATCGCAGTATGGTGGTAAAATAATAATAATAATAAATGCAATTCGGGGTAGACAAATGTAAAATTTTGTCAATAGTAAAAGGAAAACCACAAAACAATAGTTACACACTTGGATCAGGTCAAACTATTGAGCCAATGGATGAACACAGTACGTACCTAGGTTTCAAACAGTCAAGACAGATAGAACAAAACATGGCAAAACAAGAACTACTCAAAAAATTTACACATCGCCTTAACCTTATCTTTAAAACCAACCTTAACTCCAGAAATACAATAAAAGCCATCAACACATTCGCAATACCCATTCTTACATACTCTTTCCGAATTATACGATGGTCAAAAACAGATATCAGAAAACTACAGCGTACTATCAATACACTCCATACCAAACACAGAAAACACCATCCTAAATCATGCATACAGCGACTAACGCTACCACGCCAAGAAGGAGGAAGAGGATTAATAGACATACACAACTTACACAACAAACAAATATTTTCACTCAGATCGTACTTCCACAACAAATCAGAATATTCATCACTACACAAACATGTAACAGAAGCAGATAAAAAACTTACACCACTCAACTTACAAAATAGAAACACTCAAATTAATGAAAATCTCATAAGCACACAACAAAAAATTGCAAAATGGTCTGGAAAAGCGCTTCATGGGAGACACCGAGCGTACCTGAGTCAACCACACGTCGACAAAATTAAGTCGAACGAATGGCTCAAACGAGGTGAATTGTTCCCTGAAACCGAAGGTTTCATGCTTGCGATCCAAGATCAAGTAATAGTAACCCGTAACTACAGAAAGTACATCATCAAAGACCTCAATCAGCCGTCTGACACATGCCGACATTGCAATAGTGCCTCTGAGACCATTCAACACATAACAGGGGCCTGTCGATCACTCGCACAGACAGACTATAAACACCGACATGACCAAGTGGCCGCAATTGTACACCAACACTTAGCACACCAATATAAACTTATAAGTGAAAAGATTCCCTATTATAAATACAAACCTGAAGTTATTTTAGAAAACAGGAATCATAAAATCTATTGGGACCGAACAATAATTACAGACAAAACTATACACTACAATAGACCTGCCCCCCTAGCCAAGTTACAAACGTTTCGTGTCGAATTCCGTTCTCCAATCGGTAACGCCTCGGTGTCAGCAATTGTAGAAAACGATAAGTTAGTAGCCATGTTGACGCGGCTGAGTCGGCCGCTAGTTCTACAATGTCTTTAGAAAAACGACACAATATAACAAAGGATTTAGCGTTGAACATTGTAGAAACAATAAAAATCATTCTATCATTTTAAACGATGTGAATTTGGCTACGAATTTTCTATTCGTTTGTTCTAACCACGTGACTTAACGTCGAACGACTAGCGTTAACGATTGTAGATTATCAAATTGGCTAGGGGTGCTGATATCACAGTTCACGACAAAATAAATAAAACAGTTTACTTGATAGATATAGCTATACCTAACTCGCACAATATTCAAACTACAATATCTGAAAAACTTAGTAAGTACCAGGACCTCGCCATTGAAATTAAAACCCAATGGAAAGCACGAACAGTACATATCGTTCCTATAGTACTCTCATCTACCGGTGTAGTACCGAAGGCTCTCACACAAAGTCTTAACACTCTACACATGCCGTCTCACACACTTTACATGCTACAAAAAGCCACCATACTCAACACCTGTCGCATCACACGAAAATTCCTGACTTCTTCTACACTATCATCCACTTTTTCAATCTAAATTTCCCCTTTACACACTTGGTTCCGGCCCGTGTGTAAGGTCTTTAACTCCCTTAAATGGGAAGAAAAATAAAGAACTCAAAATAATAATAATAATAGCCAACAGGTTCGTCGATCCCGCAAGGATCTGTCGACATGCTGGATAGACTATAAGAAGGCCTACGACTCTGTGCCACATTCATGGCTCAGGAGGGTGCTGGAGTTGTACAAGGTTGATACAACTCTACGCACCTTCCTAGAGTCGTGCATGGGGCAATGGAGGACAGTCCTTCGCTATCCAGGATGTCCACAGATCCAGCGAAATGATGAGCCTGTATGGATTAAGCGGGGAATATTTCAGGGCGACAGTCTGAGTCCACTTTGGTTTTGCTTAGCCCAGAATCCTCTAAGCACACTGCTGGAGGATTCAGGTCTAGGCTATCGGCTGAGGAGAGGTGGTCAGGTTATATCTCACCTCCTCTACATGGATGACCTAAAACTCTTTGCCCCCAACAAACTGCAACTGATGGAGCTACTGAAGGTAACTGAAACTTTTAGTAGCGCCATCAGGATGGAGTTTGGTGTGGACAAATTTAATGTGCAGTCATGCATGTAAAGCGAGGTGAGGTTATGGAATCCGAGGGAATCCAACTTTCGGATTCCGTATACCTCAGATCCCTTTCCTCATCCGAAAGCTACAAGTATTTGGGTATGTCGGAAGTGTTAGGCATCAACGATGCTGACATGAAACAATCGTTGAAGGAGCGCTGTTTTGGTCGCCTGAAGAAGGTATTAATTAGTCTTCTCTCAGGCGGAAACAAAGTGCGCGCCTTCAACGGTTGGGTCATGCCAGTTTTGATGTACTCTTTCGGCATACCTAAATGGACTCAGACAGAACTCGACGCCCTGGATAGGAGGGTCCGTACAATGCTGACCGCAAGCCGGATGCATCACCCACGATCATCGGTGATGAGACAGTACATCTCGCGGAAGTAGGGGGTCGAGGCTTTTTAAATGCAAAGACCCTCCACAACCGCGAGGTGTGCAGTCTCAGGGAGTTTTTCTTAAAAGCCGAAGTGGGTATGCACCGTGATGTGGTCGCAGTGGACAAGGGGCTCACCCCGCTCTCCATGGCTAAAGAGAACTAGCGCAAACCTGTAGTACTTACTACCGATGACCGCAAGGAAGTATGGCGAAACAAGGAGCTTCACGGGTGCTTTTACCGGGCTCTTCATGAGCCCAGTGTAGATTTCTTAGCGTCCGTATCCTGGCTACGTTTTGGTAACCTATTCGGGGAAACAGAAGGTTTCGTCTGTGCAATTATGGACGAAGTTATCTTGACGAATAACTACCGGAGAGATATTATGAAGGACGGGACAGTTGACGTGTGTCGGGCATGTCACCATCCGGGTGAGTCCATCAGGCATATTGTCTCTGGTTGTTCTCGTTTAGCTAACGGCGAATACTTGCACAGGCATAACCAAGTAGCCAGGATTATTCATCAGCAATTTGCTTTGCAATACAAACTAGTGGAATCTGAGGTACCGTATTACAAGTATGTGCCCGACCCAGTTCTCGAAAATGACCATGTCACGTTGTACTGGGATCGGTCTATCATTACTGACAGGACTATTGTCGCCAATAAGCCTGATATAGTGGTGATAGACCGGTTAGCGCGCCGCACAATGATAGTCGATGTTACCATTCCGCATGACGGCAACCTCGTGAAAGCTGAGAAAGAGAAACAGATGAAATATCTCGACTTAGCACACGAGGTTGTTGACATGTGGAATGTTGACTCGGCTGTCATTGTGCCGAGTGTCGTATCAGCCAATGGGCTGCTGGCCGATACCCTCGACCAACA
This sequence comes from Aporophyla lueneburgensis, assembly GCA_932294355.1. Lineage (NCBI taxonomy): Eukaryota > Metazoa > Arthropoda > Insecta > Lepidoptera > Noctuidae > Aporophyla > Aporophyla lueneburgensis. The sequence continues at coordinate 13,141,640 of OW028744.1, forward strand.
CCTGTCGAGGCTATCATTAGAGGGTTGGATCAAGAGCCTGATTCAGAAGGCAGGCTCGCATTGTGAGGAGGTTTCTGTCTCTGGAGCCCTAACCACCGGTAGCTTGGATCCTGCTCCCGCTACCGATGGACTGCTATTTTTTATATTTTTAAATGTTTTTGTATAGGTATTTACTTTGTAAAAATATTTAAAAATGTAACGAAATATGTATGAAAATAAATAAAAGAATAATAATACATATCTTAGGACAACCAACACACTGTTATCTGATCCCAAACTAGGCAGAGCCTGTACTATGGTAACCAGACAACTGATAAATATACTTATATATTTCTAAATACATACATATTATAGATAAATTACACCCACACACAGAACAAATGATGGTGCTCATTACACAAACATTTGTCCTGGGTGGGAATCGAACCCACGACCTCAGTCTTAGCAGTCAGGTTCACTAACCACTAGACTAACAGGCCAGTCAATCAAATCAAAATGTCAATCAAAATCAAAATACATACAGAACGCAACAACAACTTACAGACGGTGTGTATTTTACCAGCATATTCATTCAGCTCATATTCTAGTAAGTCCCTTAGTTGCCTTTTACGGCATCCACGGAAGGAAATGGGATGGCGCTGTTCTTTACGTCCGTATAACCAAATAGTCACTCTATTTCGTTGAATTTTCGTATACAGACTGAGCACGTCATTACAGATACTACTAAATTCAATTTATACTTGTATATTTATCGAAAATTATCATTTAGGAGCAGGTATTTCTCAAAACTGGTTAGTATAATAATTAAAAGCAATGTTATTTCGAATTGTATTAAAATAAAATAATTGTCTGATACACATTTAAATGGTATACAATTAGAGGAAAACCGTCAGTCGTGTATACTTAAGTTAAAATTTTCTACAATTTAATTTAATAACTAATCAACACGTATTTAACAACAAAAACAACGTTATTAATCTTTAAATACAATTTCTGTTAAGCGTAAATACTTCAATTGAAAATGTTCTATGTTTATTTAACTTCATAATTCTCCCTACCTTTACCCCAATTTATTTGGGGTCGGCGCAATACGTCTTTTTCTTCCACACTTCTCTATTAGTCTAGTTCTATGTTTATTTAACTCCGATGCACATACATAGGGGTTATCATTATTATATAATGGTTTAAGTGCCTCTGATCAGTGGACTACTGGACATTCATATACTTATATCATAGATAAAACTACGATCATTACTGTAGCACCGACGTGTCATGTCCACGCTATCTTAATGGGATTTGATTACATTTTAATTTTTATTGAATTGCCTACAAGAAATAGCTATTAATCTAAATAATTGTATCTATTATAGTTTGATAGGAATTAGGCCTAAGTCGCACAAGCGCTTTCCTATGTACAAACCTAATAATTTTTTCCGTAAATTTTCATAAACTTTTCATTTTTTTTATTGATATCACAGAGAATACGTAATTTCTGTACACACAATAATGCAATCTAGTTCTATTATTAGCACTAATTTTATCAATCTAGATCGGAATATTCATGACCTAGTCATAACAAGCACTTAAAAGGACCTATTAAGATAAATAGCTGTTACGTTCTTTAATTCATAAAATATTAAACTCACTTCAAAGCAACAACGTAGATATTATTGAACTCGACACTAATATCAAACAGATACGATACTCCCTTATGTTTATGAGTTCAACTATCTACAAACTATCTATTTGGAGAGTGAGTCAAGGTTTTCGTTTGCAGTCGGCCAGTTGAACGCATCGGTCTAACCCGACTTTATAAATAAACAACATTCCCTGTTAGCTGGTAGGTATGTGGGCTGTTACTAGGAAACTACGCGAAAAAACCATGTGGAGATACTCGTGGATACTAGATCGTTACAATGGATACTTTATAGCTTTGGGTTTTCCGTCTCTGATTATAACGATATGAAATATATTTGGTAACAAATATGGTTTCATAGAATTAAAATCATTAATACAACCCTGCAAGTTCATTTAATTCCATTGAATGACTTTTTCACGAAATAGTCACTCAAAGGGATTAAATCAACGTGCAGCTGTTAGCGTCAAAACTATCGAGATGAACAGACTGTCCAAAATGAACTAACCTAAATGAATCAACAACTGTGGAAATTAAACTTTATATCAATTGGAAAAGGTCTTGTCAAAGTGACAGTTGTCGTGTACTGTCTTCATTCTGAAACTCTCCTTGTGTCATTGAGTTAATATTTCATATTCATAGTTGTTTAGATCATATTGAACAGTTTGTTCGTCCCGAAATTATTGATGCTGACTGTTCATTTGATTGATTTTGAACCTGACACTGACCTGCATTACAGAAAACGTAAGAACATTGAATTTCTCGGACTACCTTTAGCGTATCCACCTTAATGGGCCACTGACAGTACTGACATACGGTTAGTGACGATAGTCGGTAGGTAACCTATTCTAGTACCTATTCCGCGCGCCTTAGTTCATCATCCTAATCACTTTGAGGTTGAAAACTCCTTGTATATAACTAGTCTTCAAAATATCGATGTTTTTATCTTCAATCACAAAACTGTATTTGGGTTATCTCTTAATGTTTAATGATACAAACAGGCATTCAATATAACAATGCTATAGGTGGTACTTACGTAATTATTTATTTATCCTTAATGTTTAAGTAGAAAAACCTTGTATGACTGATTGTTTTTAATTATAGAAAAGGTACTGAAACGTTAAATTAATTAACTGAGTCACTTTCCTGTCTTTATGTTTTTAATTACCGGAGGAAAAGTATTGATAGTTTTCAATTAATTTCTGTCATTTTCCATTATTATTGCTCGATTACTGAGGACCTCAGAATAGGTAGCTATCGGTTCCACAATTTTCTCTATGACTAGGCAAAGTTCTAGTTCTCAAAAGGGAAGTGCTGGCCCAGTGGTAACGGCTACAACATACGAGTTTTACGTCATAGGTTCGAACCCAGACAAGCAGTTTATTATGTGTAAATTAATTCATGACCAATTCCTTTGAAAAATCGTGAAGGAAAACATCGTGAGGAAACCGGTATGTCCTAGAACCAAAAATTCGAAGCCAATCGCTCGAGCCCACTCCTTCTCAGTGAGAGGAGGCCTGCGTCCCAGCAGTGGGAACATTATAGGCTGATTATGAAGTATAGTTCTGAACCTACACATATAGTGTAGAAAGGTCAGGTCCGTAGTACTCGCAACCGGCGTGTGTGTATGACCAACTGTATGAACTTAAACGAGGCAAAAGAAGTATGTAAAGATCGTAGCATATGGCGTTCCGTAGTTTCTGCCTACCCCCATGGGAAAACGGCGTGAGTTTATGTATGTAGTTCGGAACCTAACTGAGTGTTCATAACCATAATCTGTCAGGTATTTATAAGAATAACTCCAGAAATTGGACACAGGCAAGACTATGTAAATGCCTTAACGGTAGTTCCTCTCGTAAATGAGCAATCCTTTTATCTTATATCTTTAAACGAGCAATTCTTGTGTACATATATATATAATCTATATATATAATCTGAATCTCGGAAACGGCTCCAACTTTTCATCATCATCATCATCATCATTTCAGCCGAAAGACGTCCACTGCTGGACATAGGCCTCCCCCAAGCTCCGCCACTTCGACCGGTTTTGTGCTTCAAACTTTTCATGAAATTTTGTATACAGGGGGTTTCGGGGGCGATAAATCTATCTAGCTAGGATTCATTTTTATAAAATATCGTTTTATTCGTGTTTTCAATGACCAACTTTATCGATAATCAACTTGAACATAAACTTATTATTTTAAACACAATTTACCAAAAAATACCGAGCAAAGCTCGGTCATCCAGATATTCTCCAAATTATACTCAAAACAAATGCTGTCTAGTATATTCCTATGTTAAGTGGGCTGGTCCGGGAGAAGACAAAATAATCTTTGAGTGAACGCGGTCTACCATTTGTAGTAAAACTTGTACGTTATTAAAATAGAGCGGGCTTGGTTTTCCAGGTCTGCAATACTGAAGATAAGAATATAATTCTTGGACGAAAATTCAGCTGCAGAATCAATTTTGATATAATTTAGAAAATTATTGAATTGTGTGTGTGGGCAATTCCACCAATAAAATTAAAGTTCACAAGAACGACAATTCAAAAAAATGATATAAAAAAGTAACTCAGTGCTAAAAAAAAGGAACTCGTGTAGAATATGTACGTCATCAAGTCATGACGTATATATCCTCTACTTTATTACCAATAAAAAGTCTTGAAATCACACCATGAACTATGACGTTCTTTTCTAATCGGAGGTACTTTTTACGACTGACACGTAACTACTCACGGAAAACCATTGTAAAACATATTGCATCATGATTCAAAGAAAACTACGTCCTCCATAGGTATACACAGCTTACTTCTTACATGATTGAATGGTATAAAAACAAAAGGTAAACGTAAAGTAATTTACGTGACGCCTCCATTTTATGTTGGAGAGTATGCTCTCGTTACACAGTCTCGTGTTAGTAATTGTTATCGAACATAGGAATATCGGTCAACTGTTATATTATTACTAGATACATCTCCTTGCTATTCATGTCAGCCTAGTATTTGTGCGGAAGATAGAATTACTATTAATGGTATCTTTTAACTATTGCTTTACATAGCCGTTGTCCTGTGTTCCCCCACTTCAGGGCACAGGCCTCCGTTCCCTCTTTCTACTTTTCCCGGTCTACTATGATTGCGGTTCTGTTTGCGAAGGAGTCCAGTTCCCCCCTCTATCTTTTTTTTCGGGCTAGACGCATTGTCATTTCCTGAGATTTGGGATCCACTGAGTGATAGTTATGGGTAATCTCAGGAAATAGATTTGGGATCCACTGAGTGATAGTTATGGGTAATCTCAGGAAATAGATTTGGGATCCACTGAGTGATAGTTATGGGTATTGCTGCTCCGACATGCAAAACATGTGGCCGGCACATTTCCACTTAAGTCCAGCAGCTGCGTGACTAGGTAGACTCTGCTTCTTGTGTTTAGGAACAAAGTATAGAGTTCCTAATGCGGTCTGTGAGTCTGGCACCTATGATATAATTCCATTAGAAATGAGCTCTTTTCACCGAATTTCCCATTTTTCCGGGCAACTTACAAATGTTTCTCACTCTAAGACCCCTATTCGGAATAGCAATTTATTTACTTTTAATGTGACAAAAAAACTTTTTAACAAAAAATTAAACCGCCGAAAAACTGAAAAGCATAAAATAATACTTAAACCTTAAAATTATGAGTCGGCGCTTTGAGTGATCCTTGTTCATTGATTTTTCAGCGCCGACTCAAAATTTTAAGGTTTAAGTATTATTTTATGCTTTTCAGTTTTTCGGCGGTTTAATTTTTTGTTAAAAAGTTTTTATTTGGCACCTTGGGAGTATACCCTTTCCAATAGAAGAAGAATTGTCACAATCGGACCACTATGTAAAAAGTTATGCGTGGTCATACATAAAAAAAAAAAAAAAATATACGCGTCGAATTGATAACCTCCTCCGTTTTTTTTCGTCGGTTGAAAAACAGAAACGATCAGTATGTATCAGTGTACTCACGATGCCATTTGATACATCAGGTTATTTAAAACCATCTTAAGCTGACCTCATACTATAACCCTAGGCTTAAGGCCCAGGAGTTCGGCTTAAGCTGGAAACGCATTGCTTGATGAGTCGTTAAGAACACTAGGTACCTAACTTTACCTAACTCTTCAGGGATTCGCAGATGAGATTTACTGTTATGTTATTACGTAATATTACGCCTGTATTCCTCAAAGAGTAAAGCATAGGTATACCTATAGTACCTACACCTACAATTCCGTCCTATTATATATTGGGTCTATTATAATACTGAGAGCAGTGGTGGCCCAGTGGTATCGGCCTTGACTTACGAGTTGTAGGTCCTGGGTTCGAACCCAGGCAGGCACCTTACTTTGTATAAATAATTTCATCACCACTGCTCTCAAAACGGTGAAGGAAAACATCGTGAGGAAACCGGCATGTCTTAGAACCAAAAATTCGAAGACATGTGACATCTACCAACCCGCACTGGGCCCGCGTGGTGGATTACGGCCCACTTCCTCTCACCGAGAGGAGGCCTGTGTCCCAGCAGTGAGAACAATATAGGCTGATGATGATGGTGATTATAATACTATTACTGTCTTATAAAGTCTTTATTTCTTCAATTTTTTTTTCAATTTGTTTCTTTCTTCGTAAAAGGCGACTAAGGGACTTAATAGAGAATGAGCAGCAGCGTTCTTTTAGGTTTGTACCATCATACTGCGATCGCCAATCCGCCTGTCAGGCGTGGCGATTATGTCAAACACCCCCAAAAAGCTTGGGCTGAAATGATGATGATGATAAAAGTTTTTAGTATAGGTATTCCCTTTCCCATATTTTTTGGTGATTAACAAACTGGTGAAATAGGTTCGTTTTTATATTGTAAATAGACCTTCAGCTTATCCAGCTACGATTTGTTTTCTCTAAAAAAAAAAATATAGAATTAATAACTCACATAAATAAAACAACCAATACCTAATTTATGTTCGATGAGACGTTATTATTACATAATTCGCTCAGCGACTCTACACAGAAATAGTATCGGTTTCGATCTTTAATGACGAAGGTCGACATATTAGTTATTCTTAAACAACCAAAATGTGAAAACTGGTTCTCGTTAATACTAGTTCACAAACATGTTAGATCAGTGGTTCATAATATTTGATTTTTTAGCATTTAGTGAATAGTTGTGGAAGTGTATAATTTGTAAGGCGTATTCGTGAGTCGTGGATCATTATTTCGAATATTATTTCAGCAAATTGGATTTTTCTGCAGCATATGGATTCTTTAATTGGTAAGTAGGTAGTTAGTGTCGAATATTGTTATTCTTTTCGAGAGTCAAATAGACGAAAATGTCTTGTTTATATTTATAATAACAGTTTATAAATCTTTTTAGTCGGGCCGAACTGTCGTCGTTGAATTCTTGATTGATATATGCGTGTATGGTGTAGAGTATAATAACAGCATGCAACTTTAATGTAGCAAATAATAAGCCATCGTTTTAGTAGCAAAGATTGCGAAAATCCTGATTTTTGTTTGTGGTCGACCGCGTCTCACTGCTGAGTAGATAAAACTCTCTCTCCTGCGCGGTCCATCAGACAGTCAAGGACCTCTTGAAGGCTTCTTCGTGTAGAAACTTAAGATGGCGGCCTAGTTACCGATCACACGAATAATAAATCCATCTTTAACATGGGTTCTCTGTCATTTATATAATTGTGTTTTTAAAACTGTGCTAGTTTTATAAACGGGTTTGAAAGGCAAACCACCCGACCACTGCACAGCTTTGTAAAAATACAAATTAAATAGACATGCCAAGTCATCCATAAAAAAATAAAAGTGTGTCCTGTAAAAGTTTTGTCCAAAACATGTTGTATATTAAACGAAATGTATAAAACATGCATCACACATGTATTGACGTTGTTTATGACATGTATTATTTTAAATTATTTTGTTGACAATTTTTGTAAGTTTTAGAAGTTAATGATAAACTAAACAAAAACATAAATACAACATGTGGCACACATGTTTTATACCATGATGTAAAAAACTTTGGGTAACTAGATTTCTGTCAATTTATGTTTACTAGTTGCCACCTTAAAATTATAAAAACAGTGCTAAGTTGAAATTAAAATTAGTTAAAATTAGTGCTAAGTTGAAATCCGTTCAGTCGTTTTATCGCGACTGCGTAACAAACATTCAGATTTGTAATACTATAAAGTAGTAAGTAGGATTATTATAGTAGGATAATTGAAGGTGAATTGATATCTATAATCAGCTGCCCTGCTCCACACTGAATCCATCTGAACGGTTAATGTCATCGATCAACTGCAATCTAGTTACACCTTTATTTTATTGTCACGTAACGTAGCAACATAATTTCTGCCGAAAATTACGCGGCGGACATTCGGCGTATAGTTTGTCTTCTATGAAAATGAATCCACATCCACACTTAATCCATACTAATATTATAAATGCAAAAGTAACTCTGTCTGTCTGTCTGTCTCGCTTTCCTGCTAAAACGACTGAACCGATTTAAATGAAATTTGATACACAGATAGTTTAGAGCCTGAGAAAGGACATAGGCTACTTTTTATCCTGGTAGTAAGTTCCCGCGGGATAATTTCCGACCTCCACGCAGGCGAAGCCGCTGGCAAAAGCTAGTATACAATATGTACTACGAGCTTTCCGTCGAATAAAGCCACTGGCACATTACTGTGTCGTGTTGTGTTGTGACACGGGATACACCAATCAATGTAATCTGTTCAAGTTTTGATTGGCACAAACAGTTTTGATTGCCACAAACAGTTTTGATTGGCCAACACTATGTCAGAAGCCGTCACGACACGAAACAACCCAGTAATGTGAATCCGGCTTAATTCCGGCAGATGTGTAAATGCGTTGGTAAAGTTACAGTTCATATCATTCACACTCATCATTTAATTTTCATCATCATCATTTCAGCCAAATAAAGTCCACTGCTGGATATAGGCCTCCCGAATTTGAGGGAGTTTGCCATAATTGCCAAAGCGTGGCAATTATGGCAGGCGGGTTGGCGATCGCAGTATAGTGGTAAAATGCATAGAAAGCGCTGCTACCCATTCTCTAGTAAGTTCCTTAGTCGCCTCTTATGACACCCACAGGAAGAAATGGGATGGTGCTATTCTTTACGTCCGGCACCACACGAAACATTTCCTTCACACTAACTCACACATAATTTAAGAGTCGGTTTATGAATAAAAACAAAACCTACTTCAGGCACGAGTCTCTTACAATGTTGGAAAATAATATTGTCAGAAACATTGTTAATTTTTAAGGAAACCAATATTGTGAAGAGAAAATAAATAAATGAATTGAATTGAATTAATGTTCTAATTTTAAAATGCTCTTGTTACAGGTAAGTGATGCGAGTTGGCGACGCAGGTCGGAAAGTCAGGAGAGTATCCGTGGCAGCGCCATGGCTACCATGCCACACTTGCATGTCTGCCAGATAGGTATGTACTAGAACCTAGAACTACGACGTTTTCTGACTAGAACTGTAATGTCATCTTAGCCGGAAAAAAGCGGCAAGTTGCAGTTTGGAATGGGAAGGCCATTTTTTGTCCGTGTTGGCACCAGTTATATCACAATAGATAGTGTAGAATAAAGTTTCATACAAGCCAGCCGGCAAGGAGAACAATCCTTAACTATACAGAATAAAACGACACCGTGTAAAGTCAGGTGAAATGATCTATCAAATTATGTCAATCCCTAGTGTAGAATCCTGTTGATTCCGTATTTAAGTTGAATAATATCCCTTCACTGGCTCATCACCACGTCAAGCGCGATCGTGCAGACCCGCTTTTCCGTCTCTGTTTCCCGCCATTGCTACTGACTGACAGATGACATTAGTGACAGCAGCTGCATCTGCTTGCGTGCATGAGACAGTGTATACATATCTATGGAATAGATACACTACACTTAGCCTCAAGTGGAGTGACAGCTCACTTCACCTACTTAATTTGTCACGGTGAGATTTTACAAAATAGAGCGGCATTAGTACTTAGTGGTGCGTAAGACGTATCGTGACTCGCGAAGTCGTGACTCTTAGAGGCATTGGTGATAACATATGTACAGACGCTAGCACATCAAGCTACTACAGTCTGTCAACTTTCTTTAATCGATTTTCAACTTTATCGCCAAAGCTTTAGATTCAATGTTGATTGGAAGAATTTGACACTTTCGAGTAGCTTAATGTGCTTTTTTTTTTTTTTTGGATGGGAAATCATCAAATGACTTCTCCCGCTCTGGGCGGAGCGGGAGGGCGTGTCAGACTTTTACTGACTAAAACCCACCCGTGTTCCATCAGTTGCCCATGTGCCAGGGTCACGGTATCTCTTTCGAACAATCACGCGACCCCGGCAGGCATCGGTCCTAGTACACCCCTACACTGCTGCTGACATCTCTTTGAGGCGCGCGTGGAACACTACGCGCCGTCGACCCGACCCTGGTCCTTAACGGGCGGCGAGCTACCCATTGCTCGCCACCCGCAAGCTCGCGCCTACGGTGGCCGGGAGTCCGCTATTGACTCCCGACGCCCGGGGCGTCTCCTCCTGCGGCGGCTAGGGACGTGAGGGCGCAGTGACTGCCACTCCCTCACGCGCCCCGCCTCCTCCTTCACGAGCATTACTGCTTCGCAGAAGGAGCTGACGGCTTCCCATTCCCTCTCGCTCCGTACCATGGCTCGCACCAGGGCCGGACGCGAGAGGTCGCCGCCGCCGATCGCCTCCACGAGGACACGGCGGTGCTCCGCCCAGGCAGGGCACACCTCCACCGTATGCTCCACCGTGTCCTCCAGACGATCCTCACAATGGAAACACCCGGGCGTATCCTCCCGCTTTATCCTGAACAGGAACCCACCGAAGCACCCATGCCCGGTGAGAACCTGCGTCAGGCGGAAGGTGGGGACGCCGTGGCGCCTCTCTATCCACTCCTCAAAGAGGGGACTTACCGCCACAATTGTGGCGTGCCCTAGCTTGATGTGCTGGCGTCTGTACATCTACATACATACATACATAAACGAACACCTTATTCCCATGGGGGTAGGCAGAAACTACGGAACGACACCTGCTACAATCCTTACATACCCCTTATGTCTCGTTTAGGTTCATACAACTGGTCATACACACACTCCGGTTGCGAGTTCTACGCACCTGATTGTTTTACACTACGTACATTATGATCTTAATATTAATGAACAGTTTCACATTTTTAAATTAAAGTATAATTAATATCCCCATCAAAGTAGATATAAATTAGTTTGAAATCAAAAAGGGGTTTTTTTTAATACAATGTCAATTTCTTATTTTTATTTTAACGATTAGTGCATATATAGTGTCATAGATTTTTCACTAGAATAGCTCTCTCAAGAATGGCTAATATTTCAATAAAACAATGACACGCAGGTTGACCAATTCACTCTCATGGAAGACGTAACAAAAACGATCAAACGTCAGACTCCGTGTTTAGGAATTAATGAGGTTTAAATATCAGGAAAATGGGAAATACAATTAACGAGATACAACATGAATACCAAGGAAAACCATCTGCGCTATTGTTAGAAATAACTTAATTATTATGTACACGTCATAAGAAAGATGATATCATCATTCATTATCATAATTTCAGTCGAAAGACGTCTTCTACTTGACATTGGCCTCCCCCAAGCTTGGCCGTCTGGTCTGCGAGCAATGTGCCCTGCCCACTATCACTTAAGTTTGGCAATTCTTCAAAATCAAAATCAAAAGTCATTTATTCAAACTAGGCTGAGAGTCAGCACTTTTTGAACGTCAAAGTTACATAAGACAGTCCCCCAAAACGCCCGCCCTTTGACACTTCCTAGTGCTTTAGCTGGGAAGAAGAAGTGGCGGAACAAACTCCCTAGCAGCACAGCTGTCTGTTCTCTGCTTCGGGCTATATTGGTTACCTTGGTTTGCCTACTGATCACTTCATTCCTGTTTCGATCTCGTAAGAAAACTCGAAGCATAGCTCTCTCCAATGCCTTTTGGGTGACTTTCAGTTTTCTAATAAGGCCCCAGATGGTACCATCTGGTAAAACACACTGGTTGAAGACTTTCGTTTTTTTTTTTGTGGGAAATTATCAAAAGACGTCTCCCGCTCTAAGGTGGAGCGGAAGGGCGTGTCAGACTTTACTGACTAAAACCCACCCGTGTTCCTTCAGTTGCCCATATGCCAGGGCCACGGTATCTCTTTCGAACAAATCTCGCGACCCTGGCAGAAGACTTTCCTCTTGAGACACTGATGATATGATTTCACTTTATTTGCGGCAAATCAACCTTTAAATTAAATCATCTAAAATATCCGTCTTTTAAACTGTTTCCTGAACAAAGACAGGTAAACGGATGCAGCGTTTTTATTTTTTTAATGGCTTTGAATTGCTAATTGATGACGTAGAAGTCAACCAGGTAATAAACATTAATTAAAGTCGACAATTGCAATGTTAAAATACTTTCCCTATAGATAACCCTTGCTTTCAAGTGATGACGCGACTGTATAAAAATAGAATAACCTTTATTGTCTTCACTATCCCAGCTAGTAGCAGTAGACATACAATCACAAATCTATAATACCGGAAACAAAAGCTTTTAGCGTCAGCATTATGCTTAGGTCCCCCTAGCGTGTTACTAAGCGCTGGTTTTCAGCCCAAACCCTTGACTGCTGTTTACAAAAAAAGAGGTACCTACAACGAATAACGGATTAATTAAATTAAAGGATAATTATATGATGATCATACATTGATAATATTGTAATAGAAAAAAAAAATATAGTGTACAAAAACACGTTTCCATAGAAAACCAACCTTATTTTCCATTTTTTAGTTTGGTTTTCTATGGAAGCGTTTTTTAAAACTATCCTTTATTTTATATTTTTAGTTCGGCTAGCTACAAGAGAGTGTTTTTTTTTATGCTATCGTGGTAACCGTGGCAAAGATAATGGCACAAATTTATGAAATTAGTGTATTGTCATTAGTGTTGGGATTTTATCCGGATAAATACTCAAAATGGGTAAATACTCGATAAATATCCGTTTTTACTGAGTATTTATCCAAAACAGCGGATAAATACTATTTTATGTTTTCGTAACGTAAGTTTGGTCATTTTCCTAACAAAAGGATTAAAATTAATGAAAAATAGACAATGCAGATTGGTATCGTACCTTATTAATCATTTTAACAATTACAAAACGCCGATATTGACTATAATTTCATTCAATTATGAATACAGTTAGTCAATCACTGTCAAATTTAGATAAAATTATTCATTTGTACATTGGTTTTTCACATACATACATGAACTCATGCCTTTCTCCCATGGGGGTAGGGGGAAACTATTTAAGTAACGCTTAAATCATTGTAAAAATAAAAGAAACTACCTCGTGAAAGTCGAGAAAGATAAACAAATCAAATAACTTGACTTGGCTCGCGAAGTCGCGAGGTTTTCGACATTGTAGGATATGGATTCAGCGAGCAATGTGCAGTTTTGAGACCAGTGGTGATGTAATTATTTACCACAAGTAAAGCGACTCCCTGAGTGCGAACCCACGACCTACAAGTTGTAAGTCGGGGCTGACACCACCGGGCCATCACTGCTATCGCCAATATGAAAGGCATGTCAGACTTTTACTGACTAAAACCCACCTGTGTTCCTTTAGTTGCCTGTGCCAGGGTACCTCTTTTAAACAGATCCGCAACCCTGGCAGGCATCGGTCCTCGCGGACCCCTTCAATATGTAATGTTCAATATGTAACATCTCTTTGAGGTACCGTGTGGTGCCGGACGTAAAGACCCCATTTCTTCCGGTGGGTGTCGTAAAAGGCGACTAAGGGACACTTACTAGAGAATGGGCAGCAGCGTTCTCTATGCATTTAACCACCATACTGCGATCGCCAACCCACCTGCCAAGTGTGGCGATTATGGCAAAGCCTCCCAAATTGGGGGAGGCCTGAGTCCAGCAGTGGACATCTTACGGCTGAAGTGATTGTGATTGATCTCTTTGAGGCACACGTGGAACACAATGCGCCGTCGACACGGGCCTGTTCTTTACCGTGGCGAGCAATGGATGGTTCGCCGCCCGCATGCCCGTGGCCACCGTGGCCAAGAATCCACAATGAACTCCCGACGCCCGGGGCGTCTCCTACTACGGTGGCTAGGGACATGAGGGCGCACAGACTGACTCTCCCTAACGCGCTCCACCTCCTCCTTCGCGAGCCTTACTTCTTCGCAGAAGGCGGTGACAGCTTCTTATGCCCTCTCGCTCCATACCATGGCCTGCACCTGCGCGAGAGATCGCCGCCGCCAATCGCCTCTACGAGGATACGGCGTTGCTCCGCCCAAGCAGGGCAAACCTCCACTCTATGCTCCACCGTATCTTCCAGACGATCTACACAGTGGTAAAATTTACTGAAACCTGCTTTTAGATTTTCTCAAATCCAATGACTCATTATCAGTATCTGTCTGTAAATATAAACCATTTTGTGTTGATTTCATAGCCTTAAATATTATAAACACTAGAAGTGCATTGCATTTGTTGGACTCTTGTTGAAAGACAGATTCTGTTATGGGTTCATAAACAGATATGCATTGATATATCTAATCCCAAAAGTTATCGTAAGGCAAAGCTGCTTGTAGCATTTGACTTGACGATATATTTCTCTTTTGCGTACGCTGAGAGAGCGGCTTTTCTATTTTTCATACTCCTTAGTGATCGTAGATAGCTGCCCTATCTTGTGTAGCATGGCAGATTTAACTTTTCTCCCGTTACCTATTGTTTTACGATTTGTTGTAGCTTCGATCGTGGTTTTTGGGTTTAGTTCTTGTGATTTTTTGACTGTCTTATAAATCGATGAACGCTGGCTGCACGCACAGAAAAGCATGACTCACTGTCACGTTTCGCCTGAACCGAGCGTGTAAGCGAGAGCGCGAAACAAGCGATAGAGAGGCGTCCTCATTAAGAAGCCTGGGCGCCCAGCGGACTCTCCGTCCGCTTACCTGCCCATCGTGCTACTCGACGAGGTGGGCAAGCTCTTTGAAAGAGTGATTGCAGACCGCCTCGTCGGGTGGCTGGTGCGGGAGGGGCCGGACTTGTCGGACGGCCAGTACGGCTTCCGCAAGGGGCGCTCTACGGTGGACGCCATCATGCGCGTGCGAGCCCTCACGACGGGGGATGCAGTGGCCCGGGGTGGGGTCGTCTTGGCGGTGTCTCTAGACATCGCCAATGCCTTCAACACCCTGCCCTGGAGTTGCATTAGGGAGGCACTCCGGTATCACCGGATGCCGACCTACCTCTGTCGCGTGGTCGAGGCCTATCTGACGGATAGGGCCGTCATCTACCCCGGTCACGAAGGGGAATGGAACCGGCGAGAGATGTCGTGCGGTGTCCCACAGGGATCGGTCCTGGGGCCGCATCTGTGGGACATCGGTTACGACTGGGTGCTGCGCGCCGACCTCCCTAGCGGCGTCAGCGTAGTTTGCTACGCTGACGACACGCTGGTCCTTGCGCAGGGGAGGTCGTACGAGGCGGCGGCCGAAATTATGACACGCGGGGTTGCGACAATCGTCAATAGGATCCGGCAATTGGGACTCGAGGTGGCATTGCACAAGTCCGAGGCCATGGGTTTTCATGGTCCTCGGAACGCGCCACCTGCGGGTTCCCAACTCACGGTAGGAGGGGTTCACATCGGCGTCGAGTCGACAATGAAGTACCTGGGACTTGTCCTCGACAGCCGGTGGAACTTCGTTGAGCATTTCCGACGTTTGGCTCCCAGACTGGTGCGGGCTGGGGCTGCATTAAAGCGGCTCCTGCCCAATCTGGGGGGTCCAAACGCTTCCTGCCGGAGGCTCTACACGGGGATCGTGCGGTCCATGGCCCTCTACGGGGCACCGGTGTGGGCGCCCTCACTGAGGCTGCGCCCAGCGCGCCGGCTGTTTGCGGCCCAGAGGGTCATGGCCATCCGGTTAATTCGGGGATACCGCACGGTCTCGTGCGAGGCGGCGAGCCTCCTTGCCGGAGTGCCGCCATGGGATCTGGAGGCAAAGGTCCTCGCGCACATGTGGGAGTGGCGCGAGGAGGCGAAACGCCGGGGCGAAACTCCGCTGCCGCGACAAATCGCGGCACGGCGGACAGAGCTCCGGTGTGATCTCATGGCGACATGGCGGGTACGATTGTCGCAACCCAGTGCTGGGCACGCCACAATTGCGGCGGTAAGTCCCCTCTTTGAGGAGTGGATAGAGAGGTGTCACGGCGTCCTCACCTTCCGCCTGACGCAGGTTCTCACCGGGCATGGGTGCTTCGGTGGGTTCCTGTTCAGGATAAAACGGGAGGATACGTCCGGGTGTTTCCATTGCGAGGATCGTCTGGAGGACACGGTGGAGCATACGGTGGAGGTGTGCCCTGCCTGGGCGGGGCACCGCCGTGTCCTCGTGGAGGCGATCGGCGGCGGCGACCTCTCGCGTCCGGCCCTGGTGCGAGCCATGGTACGGAGCGAGAGGGAATGGGAAGCCGTCACCTCCTTCTGCGAAGCAGTAATGCTCGCGAAGGAGGAGGCGGGGCGCGTGAGGGAGTGGCAGTCTCTGCGCCCTCACGTCCCTAGCCGCCGCAGGAGGAGACGCCAGACACGCCCTCCCGCTCCGCCCAGAGCGGGAGAAGTCATTTGATGACTTCCCATCCTGAAAAAAAAAAAAAAAAAAAAGCGATAGAGAGGCACGATTGGCCTTAGCATTCGACTTGTGAAATCTATCTCTCTTCCACTCCATCGGCCAATACATCCGAGTAAAAGAGACTTAGACATTATCACGTAAAATTATCGTCCGTATACCGACTTTACAGACAACCAATTGTATTTTATTAAAGATTTTATCATATCTGCATAAATTTTTGAAACTACCGTATTTCAGTGCACCATGAGCCAGTAAATTACTAGTGTGTGCTACGCAGTTTAAAGGCTCAACACCTTTAACTAATTGAAAAGCCCTTTGCATGTTTATAGCGTTGGCAAACAACAACAACAAACTTGTCTTCGCCGCATTTTTCTTGACTTTTAGAAGATCTTCACAGAGATAATCAATTATGTGGCTATTCTCTACACTCTCAACAGAGAAAGATTCTGAATTTGTATCTAAAGAGAATGCTCTATTAGAGACGTTTGGACTTCTGACACAATTAAAGCCCTGGCAATTGACATTAGGACTAAATAATGTAATAAAGTAGTATTTTGAAAAGCCTAAATAACAATAAAAGTCATTAACATTTTCAAATAATCATCCGTTGCGCAAAAAAGATATTTATCCATCATTTTGAGTATTTATCCGATAAAAATGAGTAAAAACGAGTATTTATCCGTTTCGGATAAAAACTCGAGTATTTATCCTCCGAGTATTTATCCACTGCCCATCACTAATTGTCATGGATCCTCGATAAGTCTACAAAATTTAAATGAAATCTGACCGTTTGAAGTGGGTCAAAATTAAGCCCAAAGGAGTTGATTACAAAGTTACGTACAAATAGACAGGTGAAGCAAATAAAAGCTTTTTAAAAACTGTTTACTAACACAAAAATAAATATTATAGAACCACCTTCCGAAGGGCTATGGGCATCTAATGCAAATTGATGAGCACTAAGCATCCTGTTCTGTCGTACAAAATATTTACTTCTGGCAATATTTTCTTAGGAAAGTACAATATTAAAGGCTTTTAAAACTACATACAAATGTATGCCAACAGTCGGCCTTACATATCATTTTTCTGTTCCAATATTTCCCAGGTAGGCAACGCAATTAGCCAACCATTATCCATGATGTCATTTAGCTGTAAGTAGTTATGTTTTAGTGTTTATTTAATAACTATCTGGCTAGTTAATGCACACCTACTGAACATATAGACAAGACAGATGGAGGAAGTAAATATAGTTCTTGTCGACAAATACTGGTTCATAATTAATGCATTTTGTGTTTTCTTCGTCTTTTGTTTTCTTGAAGTTGTATTGTATTCATAAAATAAAATTATATTTATTCTATATCTCAGTTCAACTTAGTTTTTCATTGTTACCGCAAGTTAAATAGAAACCAACCCACGCAAAATTTTCCTCAACTTGATAGTTGAGGAAGATTTTACGTGAATTACCTGATGTTGAGCTGATTGTATTCTTTAGATTATACATACAGCGCGTAACAATCTTAAAATTTTATTGTAACGTTTGCATACAAATATATTAAAAGAAAATGTATTTATATTTTAAAACTAGCAGAAGCTAGTATAGAAATATAAGTACATTTGCTCTTGTTGTTAGATTATCATCAACCCATGATTTTTAAAATTATATTTTTAATGAGTTCAACTCAATTATACTCAATGATGAACCAAGATGAGCTAACCTGGATGTTTATTCTTTAAATTTTCACAAATAACATTGATTTATATGTTTATAACAAAGATCAAAAGTAAATTAAATAGTAAAAAATAACTGGAATATCGAAACTCAAAATCACAGGTTAAATAAATCAGCTTCAAAAATAAAGATGCTAAATAAATGTTTCATCAAAGTCCGCTTAAAATAACTATATAACGCGTTATTTATTTTCGTTGCCATAAAATGTATATATCCTGTTTACAACGTTGGTTTCATTGAAACTTCAAAATTATATACGCAGATACTATTTTGAGTAAAATATACCTAAAGCTAGCGTTTCGATTACGCGCGTGGAATCTATCCAAAATCGAACGGCAACAAACCCATATCCCACCGTCCGCGTCGTAACCTAAGTCGAATTACAGCAGTCCGAAGCTTCAAAAGGAAGAGCTTTATGCAACAAAACCGTTTATTACGTGGTTGTAACAAACTATGATGATTAAACATTGAAATTATGAAAGTCCACGTTCACTCGGATGTATAAATATTTTGGGAGGCATTTTATCGCGCACTGAAACTTCAACACACTTAGGGTTGCCAGGTCTTCAAACCGAAAAGCCGGACAGACCAGCCAGTTTAGCCGGACATTTGGGTAAAAGGCCGGACGCCCTTAATTTTTCTTAGTATAACACGACAGTAAAAAGGTAAAACAAGGTTTTTATCATTTACAATAAAGTCTTCTTAAATTCGAATGAAACAACAATAAAATTAAATGAATCGTTCATCATTATGATTAATTATTCAATATCCCAAAAAAATACTGAAAGCCTTACAAAAGCCGGAAAGGCCGGACACTTCCTAATTCGGCCGGACACGGAACCAAAAAGCCTGACTGTGTCCGGCTTTATCCGGACGCCTGGCAACGCTAAACACACTGCGTAGCGGCGAAGAGTTGTAAATCAAATGTTTTTCGACGCGCTGGGATAAATTTTGTTGAATTCTCCATGCTCGGTTCAACACCGAGAGTTGAAATTACATAACACGAAAAATCGTCGCGACTCTTTACGTCTTCGTGATTGTGGTCTACTCTAAAGCGATCAGCATCTTTTGTCGGTGATTGTACATAACAACAAGCGAACATGACCACTATGCGTTGTTCGTTGTGACTCGCGTTAATGAAGACAAGGTTTTATACAAACTTGACGTAGGAAGCGAAATTCAACGCTAACAGAACACCTGCACTCTCTACGCAGTCCCTTACTTACTATGGTTTCACTGTTCGGCCTTTTTGATGACCGGTTCAAACTAATCTGTAAAAGTACTTTACCTAAATCGAAATTATGTATAACTGTTTCTCATCCAGCACAATCGCCTGTGTACTTGGACGGGGTTTAGGATGAGGTATTTTCAACTTTTGCTATATTTTTGCCATACAGTCTAGACCTGATTCGAAATATTATCTTATGAATTTAAAACCGACAGCATGGAAACCTACGAAATTAAATGCGAGACTACACAATCAGCGGGCGCTCTGGCTTTTTTTTTTTTTTTTTTTTCCTGATGGGAAATCATCAAATGACTTCTCCCGCTCTGGGCGGAGCGGGAGGGCGTGTCAGACTTTTACTGACTAAAACCCACCCGTGTTCCTTCAGTTGCCCATGTGCCAGGGTCACGGTATCTCTTTCGAACAATCACGCGACCCCGGCAGGCATCGGTCCTAGAAGACCCCTTCAGCGCTGCTGACATCTCTTTGAGGCGCGCGTGGAACACTACGCGCCGTCGACCCAAGCTTGGTCCTTACCGGGCAGCGAGCTACCCATTGCTCGCCACCCGCAAGCTCGCGCCTACGGTGGCCGGGAGTCCGCTATGGACTCCCGACGCCCGGGGCGTTTCCTCCTGCGGCGGCTAGGGACGTGAGGGCGCAGAGACTGCCACTCCCTCACGCGATTATCTTATGAATTTAAAACCGACAGCATGGAAACCTACGAAATTAAATGCGAGACTACACAATCAGCGGGCGCTCTGGCTGCTATTACAATAGTGAGGATAACATTTAATGACCTACAAAAATACCTATCTATTAAAGTGAACTATTATTGTCTCTTCCCACATTCCTGATATAGTGGGCTTATCTCTGCGGCGGGCTTGTCTCCGGCTTTCTAGATATGAGTACGATTGTAGTACACAAAATTAAGCATGACGACAATGAACCTCTGTGACGAAAGGTTATCGTCGAGCCAGATCAAGGTGGTCGCACAACTCTTGAAATTTCTTCGTGAACATACTTATTTACAATTCTTTAGTTGGTAATCGCCACAATGTACGTAAATAACAACTAATAAATTTATAGAAATAACAAAATAACTCTAAAATATATACTAACATATGCTAATAACTATTACTTAATATTTAAAATTGTTTCCTAATTTATATTAAAAAATGAAGTTGTTGTGTTTTTTGCTGTGCACTACGGGGTCCATAATTGTACCTTGGCTTGCTAAGATCTTGAAAAGCAACTAAAGATATAAATATGAATACCTATTGCGAAGTCATTTAGGTATCAATTTATCATGCATTTAAAATGACAAATCCTTTTTTGTTCAATAACTTTTAGCTTTAACTTTCATTAAAGTAAACCTTTAAACAACGGGTTCCAATTATACCGAACCCTACAGATTATGTGTATTTTTTTAATAAATGACAGTCATTACCTGACCTTGGTAGGGCGAACGATATTTTTTTCTTTGAGTTAAGTATGTTGGATTGCTACTAAAGATAAATGCGTAGGACGGTTTGTTATTCCAATTACAGACACAATTTTATACTTGTAACACTTCGATCAAAAATGTACTATTGATCAAAGTTGTAACAGTCGTAACTGGTTTCATTCACTATATTCGACCAATATACGAGTACATAATATGATGTGCATCTGGATTGAGGGCCCATTTTTTAAACCCTTGCCAAACGTAATAAGACTTATAGGGCAATTAGTTAAAAATAGTAAAAACTTAAAGCAATGGGCCATAAATTTCTTAAACGTGAATTAAAACTGTTATGATTAAATAACTTGGGCCCTCAGTCCAGACGCTTGCATAAAGTGGCATAGCTTAAATCTCAGTAAGTACTGTCTCTGGGTTAATAATTTTTATTTAACAATTTAGTTAAGAATTTCTTAAATATTTTAAGAAATTTTCAAATCTGTAGAATATGACATTACAGATTTATGGCGGTATATCTAGGGCCCTCACTTCATTATTGTTTGTACTGAGGAATCTGCAAGACATGGATTTATCTGAAGAAATACATAAATGCGACTTTAACATGTTTTACTTAGATACCTATGTGAATTAGTTAAAAAGAAATTATGACACGAAAGTTAATTTTTATGTAGTAAATGAAAGTCGAATTTGACTAAAACATCTGAACTGAGAGCCCAACATTTTCGGCTTTATTGACTAGGCTCAACCTCATAGATTAACGCAAATTAGAATAAAAGTTTTAACTATTTCTTAACTAAATTTGAACATATCGACTGTTCTTCTAAATATCATACTTTAAGAGAAAATCGATTTTGAACTTATTATAAGAGAAAAATTTGTAGGGTGACCATAATGTTCATAATAATTACATGTACATTTTGTTAAGCGCAGACAAAGAGCCATAATTTTTGCAGCTAAAAGTATTATAAGTAGTCAAGTTTTAGTTTTTCAACAAACTTTTTTATGTTTTGTCATGTTTAGGTATCCGATACCCATGACGCCTACCCATGAGGTACCCATCGCGTTTGCGGAGCTAAAACATTTAATTTAACCCTTTAATATTTCGGATATTACTCTGCTGTTACCATGAACAATCTTTACTTTCTTAATTTATTTATTCTAACTTATTTACCTAATTTTCAGCACAATTTGTACTTTTCCAGAGAGGTAGGCGATTGATCCAATTAAATGGTTTCACGTACTCATTGCTGCCTTCAAAGTCAAACAATAAAAGATGGCGGTGCTCAACTCATTCACCTAACTAAAATAACTTCGCCCATTTGCAATTTCGTATTTTTAGGATGTAAGATTATTTTAAGGTTACATTTATAATGTGAAATAAAAGTTTTTTTTTATAATTATGCTGATCGTGTTTTATTTATCGAAATGTATCCCTATGGATCACTGTCATATAAGTAGTTCATCGTATATAGTTTGCCTTTCATTTTATGCAAACACTGTTAAAGCTGTAAAAATATGCTAAATAAAAATGACATTAAAGATAAAAAAAAAAAACAAAATTGTAAACAGTAGGTACATATATAATACTTTTAGCTGCAAAAATTATGACTTTTTGACTGCGCTTAACAAAATGTACATGTAATTACTATGAATATTATGGTCACCCTACAAATTTTTCTCTTATAATAAGTTCAAAATCGATTTTCTCTTAAAGTATGATATTTAGAAGAACGGTCGATATGTTCAAATTTAGTTAAGAAATAGTTAAAAATCTTATTCTAATTTGCGTTAATCTATGAGGTTGAGCCTAGTCAATAAAGCCGAAAATGTTGGGCTCTCAGATCAGATGTTTTAGTCAAATTCGACTTTCATTTACTACATAACAATTAACTTTCGTGTCATAATTTCTTTTTAACTAATTCACATAGGTATCTAAGTAAAACATGTTAAAGTCGCATTTATGTATTTCTTCAGATAAATCCATGTTTTGCAGATTCCTCAGTACAAACAATAATGAAGTGAGGGCCCTAGATATACCGCCATAAATCTGTAATGTCATATTTTACAGATTTGGAAATTTCTTAAAATATTTAAGAAATTCTTAGCTAAATTGTTAAATAGAAATTATTAACCCAGAGACAGTACTTACTGAGATTTAAGCTATGCCACTTTATGCAAGCGTCTGGACTGAGGGCCCAAGTTATTTAATCATAACAGTTTTAATTCACGTTTAAGAAATTTATGGCCCATTGCTTTAAGTTTTTACTATTTTTAACTAATTTTCCTATAAGTCTTATTACGTTTGGCAAGGGTTTAAAAAATGGGCCCTCAATCCAGATGCACATCTTAAAATAATCTTACATCCTAAAAATACGAAATTGCAAATGGGCGAAGTTATTTTAGTTAGGTGAATGAGTTGAGCACCGCCATCTTTTATTGTTTGACTTTGAAGGCAGCAATGAGTACGTGAAACCATTTAATTGGATCAATCGCCTACCTCTCTGGAAAAGTACAAATTGTGCTGAAAATTAGGTAAATAAGTTAGAATAAATAAATTAAGAAAGTAAAGATTGTTCATGGTAACAGCAGAGTAATATCCGAAATATTAAAGGGTTAAATTAAATGTTTTAGCTCCGCAAACGCGATGGGTACCTCATGGGTAGGCGTCATGGGTATCGGATACCTAAACATGACAAAACATAAAAAAGTTTGTTGAAAAACTAAAACTTGACTACTTATAATACTTTTAGCTGCAAAAATTATGGCTCTTTGTCTGCGCTTAACAAAATGTACATGTAATTATTATGAACATTATGGTCACCCTACAAATTTTTCTCTTATAATAAGTTCAAAATCGATTTTCTCTTAAAGTATGATATTTAGAAGAACAGTCGATATGTTCAAATTTAGTTAAGAAATAGTTAAAACTTTTATTCTAATTTGCGTTAATCTATGAGGTTGAGCCTAGTCAATAAAGCCGAAAATGTTGGGCTCTCAGTTCAGATGTTTTAGTCAAATTCGACTTTCATTTACTACATAAAAATTAACTTTCGTGTCATAATTTCTTTTTAACTAATTCACATAGGTATCTAAGTAAAACATGTTAAAGTCGCATTTATGTATTTCTTCAGATAAATCCATGTCTTGCAGATTCCTCAGTACAAACAATAATGAAGTGAGGGCCCTAGATATACCGCCATAAATCTGTAATGTCATATTCTACAGATTTGAAAATTTCTTAAAATATTTAAGAAATTCTTAACTAAATTGTTAAATAAAAATTATTAACCCAGAGACAGTACTTACTGAGATTTAAGCTATGCCACTTTATGCAAGCGTCTGGACTGAGGGCCCAAGTTATTTAATCATAACAGTTTTAATTCACGTTTAAGAAATTTATGGCCCATTGCTTTAAGTTTTTACTATTTTTAACTAATTGCCCTATAAGTCTTATTACGTTTGGCAAGGGTTTAAAAAATGGGCCCTCAATCCAGATGCACATCATAATATGTACTTACTAAGTTGTAACAGTCGTAACTGGTTTCATTCACTATATTCGACCAATATACGAGTACATAATATGTACTTACATAGTTACATGAATAAAACATACGATCTAGTCTTCGAAGATTCAATATTGTATCAATGCTAACAAGGGGTGCGTCTCATAACGTATAAACTCATTTGGTCTAATTTCATTTTATTATCGTTCGTATCAACGTGAGATATACCAACTGTTGATATAATTTCTTTACATATAACATTTATTTATAAACTTAATTAGTATAACGTTGTTTGATATAACGTTTATGTAATCGAAAATCATTTGGTCTAACGTTTAATATGTATATTGTTTATTTAATCGAAAATCATTAGGTCTAACGTTTAATATATATAAAAAACGTCATTATGGTTAACACCCCGACTCAGAGTACCCCGACTCGGATAGGTTAGGTTAGAAGGCTAAGACGGGAGCGAAGCGTAGCGGAGCTCCCGCCTTAGCCTTCGTGGTTATTTTTTTTTAATCACCCAGAAATAGGAGCCCCGCGAAGCGGGGCTCCGTCGACCTATCTTAGCGCATTTCATCGTATTAGACCAGATAAGTTTTATATATTTTGAGTGGTCTGTCAAACGACTTTATATTTAATGTATGTTATGTCAAACGATGTTATATTTAATGTATGTTATGCTTATAAAAATCAGTTATTTTAAAATTATAAAAATCGTTCATTATATTAACTAATCGGTATATTAATAGTACATTATGGTACAAGTGTGTAATGTTGGTGATTACCGCTGAGGCGCCATTGAGACCCGAGCCGTCAGGTGAGGGTCTTAAGAGAGCCGAGGACGGTAATCATCAATACACACGTGTATCATACGACGTTTTTCAACACACTTGCGAGGAAAAAACAAATAACAGCAACAAATGCGATACAAACAAAATATGAAAATTAGGGGAAAATTGGGAAATGGCGCGCAATTTTTTTTTTTTTGCACGCGCCAAATGTAAGTTGATTGATTACAGCCATACAGCCTACTTCAAAATGATAATTTTTGTGATAAAATGCAAATATTTTATAAGAAATTATTGTGAATTATAAATAATTTGATAATAATAAATGTTTTTTCGTCTTAATTAGGGACACATTTATTTATTTCAAAAATGTAAATAGATTTTCGGTGGCATAAAACCTCTTTGTTGTTACAAAAAAAAAAAACTGTATTACCCGGTTAAATTGAAAATGCTCTGTTTACTCGCATATAATTTGCAGTTAGGTACTAACTTAACTTTGTAGGGATCATTCTATTATGCACTAGTGTGTAATATTATTATGCACGTGTATGTTATAGTTCGGTTTATGGCCCTAAGAACGATATAATAAGGCTCACTTTACGAGCAAGTGTGTTGAAATAGTACATTATGGTACAAGTGTGTAATGTTGGTGATTACCGCTGAGGCGCCATTGAGACCCGAGCCGTCAGGTGAGGGTCTTAAGAGAGCCGAGGACGGTAATCATCAATACACACGTGTATCATACGACGTTTTTCAACACACTTGCGAGGAAATAATTATTTACCACACAGCAACAAATGCGATACAAACAAAATATGAAAATTAGGGGAAAATTGGGAAATGGCGCGCAATTTTTTTTTTTTGCACGCGCCAAATGTAAGTTGATTGATTACAGCCATACAGCCTACTTCAAAATGATAATTTTTGTGATAAAATGCAAATATTTTATAAGAAATTATTGTGAATTATAAATAATTTGATAATAATAAATGTTTTTTCGTCTTAATTAGGGACACATTTATTTATTTCAAAAATGTAAATAGATTTTCGGTGGCATAAAACCTCTTTGTTGTTACAAAAAAAAAAAAAAACTGTATTACCCGGTTAAATTGAAAATGCTCTGTTTACTCGCATATAATTTGCAGTTAGGTACTAACTTAACTTTGTAGGGATCATTCTATTATGCACTAGTGTGTAATATTATTATGCACGTGTATGTTATAGTTCGGTTTATGGCCCTAAGAACGATATAATAAGGCTCACTTTACGAGCAAGTGTGTTGAAAATAAAATTATAGGTTCCGTTGTTATATGTTGTAAATATTAGAGATTTTGTTGTTATATCATCTATTACTTACCCGCTAACAAGTACTATGTTTTTGAATATCTAATTAGAATCTCATTTTAATTACACGTAGTCCATTATTTTACTTTAAAAGATCCATTGAGAAAAAAAAAATTACATTAAAACCCTATCTCAATCATGCTTTTCTCTATAGCACCAACAGCGGGGTAATTGCGTAAAACAGTGTCAGTAGTAATGGTTTTTATTTTTGACAGCTTTAAGTTTTGGCTTTTGACAGTTCAACAACATTCATTGCGGTATTTACGTTGTTGAGCAGACAATTTTTTTGAACATATGAAGCAATGATTACCAATGTCTTTAAAATTGATACAGATTATCATTAATACGCAATTAGGGTACAACTGTTTTCTGAATATGACAAATTCTATTAATTCAAACGTAATGGTATTCTCATTGCATTTTTTTCGAATTTGATCCATTTGCAATTAGTGTAATATTTTAATTATGACTATGCAGAATGCCTGTGTAAAATAACGATTCAAAGAGAATACCTGATCTGTAACCTTTTTGTAACAGACAGTTCTATGTTTTGATTGTTGTGGAATTTTCATAAGAAGAATCTTAAGGTATTAAGGAAAGCCAAGATATCAAGGAAAAGAGCAAGAAAATATCCTTACTGTCACATAAAATTGCTAGAAAACTACGTACTAAGAATATGCACGGATAAGGATGTAAACTCATTCATTCATTAGCAATATTTATCAGCCTTATTAACAGTTTTAAAGCTGTCTGTTGCGAGGCAGTCGTAAACCACTACGTCATCAGAAAACACTTCCCGATTTCTATAAGAGACTAAGTGGCCTTCACGATCAGTACAATACACATACTTACGTAGGCTTACTGACTACGTTTTGCATATTCCTTGTTAATATGGCTTATTATCCACGTTATAGGTAGGTATATCTGGTTAGTATAGATCTGTTAATTAAAACATGATAATTAGGATAGAGAACTCCCTAGTGATCTGGTAGCGTAGGCCATCGGATTAGTCAAATGCAAATGTTTCGCGGTGACAAGTGGGCTGCTCACACGATTTGTGTAGGATTTTTTTCTAGTAATTAATTAGTGGCCTCTTCGGGTTAATATTTTTATGACACACTAAATAATATACGACAAAAAAATAATTCTGGTAGTTATACAAAAAAAAAACACTACGTCAACATATTTTAAAACTAGTTTTGGTCGGCGTTTCCTATCATTCTACTTTGAGAAGTCTGTTTAAAGTACTCCCTTTTTAGGGTTCCGTTGCCAAATGGCAAAAAACGGAACCCTTATAGATTCGTCATGTCTGTCTGTCTGTCTGTCCGTCCGTCCGTATGTCACAGCCACTTTTCTCCGAAACTATAAGAGCTACGCTGTTAAAACTTGGTAAGTAGATGTATTCTGTGAACCACATCAAGATTTTTACACTAAAATAGAAAAAAAATAATAAATTTTGGGGTTCCCCATACTTACAACTGAAACTCAAAATTTTTTTTTTCATCAAACCCATACGTGTGGGGTATCTATGAATAGGTCTTCAAAAATGGTATTGAGGTTTCTAATATCATTTTTTTCTAAACTGAATAGTTTGCGCGAAAGACACTTCCAAAGTGGTAAAATGTGTCCCCCCCCCCCGTAACTTCTAAAATAAGAGAATGATAAAACTCAAAAAAATATATGATGTACATAACCATGTAAACTTCCACCGAAAATTGGTTTGAACGAGATCCAGTAAGTAGTTTTTTTTTATACGTCATAAATCGTAAACCGCAATTTACCTTTCATTTAATCAACTCAAATATAAAAATTTAAAAAAATTTTCATAAGCATAAACCTTATACATAAACCGAGGATACCTACAGGTTTGTACGGAACCCTCGGTGCGCGAGTCGGACTCGCACTTGGCCGGTTTTTTTAGTTTATATAATTGAGAAATAAGATACGCTTGCCGCGGTTGGTTCGTTGATGGGAGACCACTTTTACATACCGGGACTCCTCGTGCCTCGGAAAGCACGTTAAGCTGTTGGTCCTCGCTGTTATTGTAGACAGTCGTTACGAGTCGTCAGAAGCCCGAAAGTCTGACAACCAATCTTACAAGGGTACTTCAAGTCTTACCCAGGAACTGGTTTGTGGAGGTCATATAGGCAGTCGCTCCATGCAAAATACTGGTACTCAGCTGGAACTGAAACTGGAAGCCGACACCGACATAGTTGGGAAACGGAAAATGATGATAGTTGAGAAGTTAGTAGTAGTTTTTAGATATTCTTTCTTTGTAGACTTGTATCGTCCAGTGAAGACCAATAAAAGTCTTTCGCTTAAAAACGTGCATGTCGGGATCGCCTAAGTTAATTTAGAGAAAAATCGTTTAGCGTAGTGAAGACATTTAATATCCGCGAAGCCGTTCAACTACTGACACGTGAATCTTTCGTGCTTTAGCATAATCTGTACCCGTCCTATGAAAGAGTTTACAAGAAAGATTTTATTTTATGAACGAATTTGATGTAAAAATCGAAGGGAAAAATACAACATAGTATCTATCTACGGGTGTTTATAAAGATGTGCAAAATTTAAGGGTGTGGTATCTGTACTACACCCTTAATTTTTTCAGTATGGGACCAACATCGTAATCGAGAAATAGTTATCAAATGTCCCATAAAAACTTCAGAACCTACTCGACCTAAATTTATAGCACGATTGTTTTTTTTTTCTTGTTTATGATGTTAGTCATATAGAGAAAATTGTTCAGTGCGATGGTGTGCACCGCACCCTTCAATTTGGTACGTCTTTAAGAACCTAATTTATGAAACTTGCTCATCGCTACTGGAAAATGATAAAAGATTTCATTTCTGTAAGTAGGTTTGCACTTTTATATTTTAAAAACTAGATGAGGTTGACGTTTCCTATCCATTTACTCTGAGAAGAGTGCCCGAAACTAACGCAGCGGTTACAACCTATATAAAAGTCCAGACAATATAATCTTGGTCAGATCATGTGAGGACTGTATAGATTTTTGTCTGAAGTGGTATTTTGAGGACTGACATACTTTGAGGTCTCACTGTATTTAGAACTCACTGAATTCAGCTGCACGATTTTGTAATTTATACCATCTGTGGTCAAGTTTCATGTCAAGTGATTTGATTGGGCAATCATATCTGTAGCAAATATGAATTACCAGCAACTATTCAACTAATTGGTACTGTGTATCTAGCTACTGACGTTTCATAAGTGCTCATGTAGGTTAACGTGAAATAAAATAGTTCACTTTTTTTTTGATTCACAGGCTTTACTACGTTTTATTGCTGGTTTTACCATAATTTAACTAAGGCCCAATTTCACCAAGGAAACTGAAACTGAATCCCGTTCAAGAGCTGTCACTGTCAGTTATGGAAAATTGACACTGACAGCAGCAAAGCGCGGTGTAGATGTGCTCATTGCGTTTATTTCATTGGGATTTAAGCTTGAGGGGGAAAGCGCCACGGTAACCGGCGCAAGTCAAAACTCACGTTTTTGTAATTTGGAGGTAAGTTTCTGGTTGTCGTCAATTTTATATTGGTTAAATATTATTCGCTGCTGTAACAAATATGACTTTATAGAAATCTCATATTAATAATATAATCTACATGAAACTGACCTACAAATTCTTAAAAAATGTAAGAATACTTGAATTTCGCGGGCTACGTTAATGTATCCACCTTAAACATCCATGACCTAACAAATTATAGCTCAAATAAATTACTAACATAATACGAGCTATCTCATAGTGACACGTAACATCTATTTATCTTTTTTTGGTTATTCATTCACGAATGATTAATATGCTGACTATGTTAAAGCCAGTTATTAAATGTAAAAGATACGGAAGACTTTTGATTTAGGCTTTATGTGATGCTATTAAACATAAATTAATGGCGTTTGGCTCTTCCGTAGTAAATCGCTTGAAATAAATTTAATTTCGCCAAAATTACATTTATAAACGTTACGTTACGTTACAACGGAGAAGGAAATCCTACGTGAATTCCTCATTTTTAGGGTTCTGTACCCAAAGGATGCCAACGGGATTTTATTACTCAGGCCCCCCCTCTCCGTCCGTCTGTCACAGGCCTGTATCTTTTGGCCCGTAATAAGCAGACTCTTGAAGTAATTATAGACGTTATAACAACAAATAAAAAACATGAGATTTAGAATATGCATGCAGCTCAATCGGAAACTGCGAAGTGGGTCAAATTTAACTTGCAAGATTTGATTGCAATCTGACATCGGGACAGGTGAATCTAAATAAATAATAATTAGACTGTATTGTCCCGTGTGGTGTCGGACGTAAAGAATAGCACCATCCCATTTCTTCCCGTGGGTGTCGTAAGAGGCGACTAAGGGACTTACTAGAGAATGGGCAGCAGCGTTTTCTATGCATTTTACCACCATACTGCGATCGCCAACCCGCCTGCCAAGCGTGGCGATTATGGCAAAGCCCCCCAAATTGGGGGTGGCCTATGTCTAGCAGTGGACGTTTAACGGCTGAAATGATGATGATGATGCATTGTCCCTCTGCAGGACAAAGGCCTCTCCTTTTCCACTCAACTTCGATCCAATCACAAACTAAACAACTTATAATAAATATAAACAAAGTTATAAACTGGGGCCAAGCCTTTTCCTAACTATATTAGAGATGGCTTTCAATCTTATCGAATCAAACTTAATAGCGGTATTTTACAAAAGTATTAACCAAAAAGTCTTGTGTTAAATATTGTTCGGTGGTACAGAAAGAACCCTTTATGTGAACCCGTTATGAGTTCGATTTGAACTGGGACGTTTTTTTAAACACCTTAGAACATTCGTTTTATAATTAAGGTGCGTACATACATACATATGTACAAACAATCACGCCTTTTTCCCATGGGGGTAGGCAGAAACCATGGAACGCCACCTGCTACGATCTCTACACATCCTTTTGCCTCTTTTAGGTTCATACAATTGGTCATACACACACGCCGGTTGCGAGTACTACGCACCTGACCTTTCTGAAGAACATCACCAATAAGGTCACTATATGTCCTCCTAGGGTGTCCCCTCCCGGTGTTTCCACTCACGTCTGCCTTGTAAATACCTTTTGTGAGCCATCCTTCATTCATCCTTTCAACATGACCAAACCATCTAAGCATATTTTTTAAATAGCAGCAATAGCATTTTTTTTAATATGTAGGCTACTCATAAAAATAATGATTACACACTAGAACAATAAGACAACAGTCATGCACGAAAGTTTACACTACCATGATTCAGTATCAGAGAAAAACATTTTCAACGAACTGTTGATTAGTGAAAATTCAGAAGATATGTATCGTCTGTTTTCATCCTACGCTTGAATGAATGAATGGATCATCTCAGTGTTTATAAACAAGCACAAGTGGTTGCAACCTGGTGTGTCCATCGTTCATAAACAAAATGATAGCATAGGTAGGTCTTGGTAGTGTAGTATAGAGGCATGAGGTACAGGGTGTTAAGTTCACTCAACCTCGAGTGTTGTGTTTGGTGTGCCGTCAAGACGTCGTATACTACAGTTGCGCGGTAAACTCTGCTTGCGCGATCCAGGATATTGTTTGACGTCAGTGTGATGTGTAGTTCATATGTAGCGGTATAGATGCTTCTACAAGTGCTTCTCTGGCCAGGGAGAACGACGAAGTGCCCAAGTGCTCTAGCAAAAAACGGAGGGATTTCTAAGCCCAGGCTACAGATAATTGTACCAAGTCTGTGTGTTGTGTTTTTATTGTAGTAGGTACTTACGCTACAGGTCAGCTACCGTCATACGCTACAGTCGGCTTTGCGTAGTACACTACGAGTTACCTGCATAGTTCGCAACGGGTCGCGTACGCGTTATCGAGCATGATCGACTGCGCGTTTCATGCTACGGTTGGCTACGCGTTAGACGCTACGCACCGTTACGCCTAGTACGCTACGGATTGGCTACAAAACAGGTCGGCTATACGTCTACGAGAGCCAAAAATAGAGAGCGTGTAAAAATTCGCCACAAATGACACGTGTGACAATGACATCTATTCGCAATAGAATAAGACAATGGACGCATGTTTTTTTAAACTATTCTAGAATAGTTTAATAATATTATGTTACAGATTATACAGATCGGGTCTAACCGAAAGTGTCACTATAATGATAAATTGAAGGCTTGAAGTAAGAAATAGAACTTGATTAACTGCTATTTGTGGCGTCATTACTTCCCTTTTAAAGGAATTGAACGTAAAAATAACACAAGTGCGCTGCACAATAATTTCTAGACCAAGACATAAAAAACCGGTACAGACCTCGATGTACGTATCGTTGTGATGGTGAAAAGTGGATCTAGAGGTAAGCAAAACCGGGCTATTGTGGAAGAAATTATGTTCTTGTGGAGTTACTCGAGATTGTCTGCCTAGAATCGACTCAACGTGATCTCACAAAACGGCAATAGTTCTGTTTGATAGTTTCGTCAGCGTAACATCTTACCTATATTTTACTTATCGAAGTTACCCAACGAGAGCACATCATTTTGCGTTTTCCATTTTTTGTACGGCATTTAAAAAACAACCTACACATACTTAAATATTGAAGGTAAATATGTTAAGAATGTAAATAAAAGCTCAATATACAATAATGTACCGGTGTGCATATTAGGCATTGTGCTCACGCTTCCGGACTCACGTACGACCGTAGACATTCGTAGAGCGTTGAACTCTTTTGTACGACAATATTCGGACAAGATCTTATTGTCTCCTAATTGATGTTAGTACTTGTTTACATCCACTATAACTAATATTCTGACACCTAAATTATGACGCGCTACAAATAATTTATTTCAACTCTTGACTTCTTGCGATAAGCTAACGAAACTGCGGTAGAGCGTGGGTAAACTGATAAAAACACAATTTGTACGATAAATTAGTAAATACCTTACACACGGAAATTGTTTATGTAAATTATCAGTGGACGAAGCTGTTCCGCGGTTTTCAGCGCCTTTGGTTTCGTCGAGTCGATTCTGTCAATCAGCGCTAATAATCGTCGTTGCTCGCAAAATCTGTGCATTTCCTCGGTGTTATTATATCCGAGTGAAGTGGCGGTTGTCGGCGAGGCTGGGGCTGCGGTCGTCTGTACTCGCAGTCGGCAGTCGCACGAGGGCGCCCGCACCGGTCGCACGTCGCGCTCTGCCCCCGCTCGCTCGGACGATGCCGACAGCCGCCGTGGCCCCGACCACGCGCGCTCGCTTTCTATGCTCCAACGGTACACAAATGAGCATCTGAGCCGCTAGCTGACATGTTTACGCCGCCGCTGTTTACTATAACGTGTATAAAGTTTTTCTCAGCTGTCCACATTAACGCGATCGTGTGAATGCGCACCGGCTGAAGGATTGCGAAACTGTACAAGTGAAGTTTAAAAATACATTGGCACTAGTGCGAAGTGACGTACATCGAGATGTGTGCGTGTAGCAAGTTTTGCGACTTCTGGAAGAACTCATGCGGAGCAGGTGAGATCCTCGGCTACTTTCTAATGCCTGCCGCTCGTGTATAGCCGCCCTATTCCTTTCTAAACCGACACTGTTGGCAAAATGTTTACTAAACTTGTTTGACAATATAAAGTGAAATCGTATCCACTAATGATGATCAGACGCTGATTTTATTTAAAAAAGAAACGATCAAATTGATTGAACCTCAAAGATTGTTTGAATTAAGAAGCGCGTCAACGTCCTTTAGTGTATCAGCAGCTAATTGGGTCCGTGCCCATACATAAATTGACTTTATTAGCTACGGTTGTATGACAAGATTGACTTTAAGGAAACAACGCTTGAATTATAATATGCTAACTATGTACCTAAGAAAGGAAATAATTAGCAGCTAACATGGCGGTAGGCGTTTTTATATTCCAAGTAAACGGCCAGTTGTTTACTTCTAGTACCCGCATATTTATAGCAGCCACTCGTAAATACAGCCTAATTAAGAAAACATGGAAATTAATACGATTTATGATTAATTTGCATGCAAAACATTTCCAATACGAATGTTGTCGAAAAATGTAAACACGGGGAGCTGCCAAGGTAATAAGCGATGAGGGCATCAGTAGTTTGACTAGCGCCTAACTAAACAATAACAAAGGAACTGTGTGTGAATGATAATGTGAGCATGTCTCTTTTATGAAGGCTTCAATGATATTCAGTATTTTATATTCTGAAGCATAACCTTGTAATTTATACCTATAAATACCTGATTAATGACTCGGGCAAAAGCTTTCTAGGATTTTAACAAAATTAAATATATTGTTACTGAAAACTTCTAAGCCGCCGAAAAGCATTTGAGTTCTGCCTTGAAAAGTATTGAATTAAACTTGATAATATGCATGGTATAATTTTCATCAATTTATCCTTTACTTAATAAGAATAATGATTTTGGTGTAATGTTAACTTTGTTTGATGATTTCCCATCCTGAAGAAAAAAAAAAGCGGGGTTATGCCCCTCATAACCGATAAACTTGGATTAGCCACTGAGCATAGATAATCCTATAGACCGTACCTAGGACCTCGCGAACATTGCTGGTCTTTTAACCACTCGGCCACATGTGCTAGTTGCATGCATATAATTCATCGATGAAAAGATAACAGCAAACCGTTCTAATGTCAAATCGTGAACCAAAAACTACATTCACATACATTTCACAACACGAACCAGAGTCACGTCACGATTGATCACTATCACCATTATAATAATACAACTATATGTATGTACGTCCGGGTATGCCTGGCTTCGGAAGGATTTAGTTAAGTGAATGTACTCTCAAGGTCTGTGACGTCACGCGTTTCTGGCTGTGCTGAACACTGAACTTCTACGTTGACGTAGCAACTACCGCGTCCAACTGGTCGAATGAGCCGACGAGTTTGTCACCAGACCTTACCCGCTGCATCATGTTACACCTTGACACTTTTGCCAGCGGTAATCCAATATGAATGCGATATTCTATTTCCCACAACGACAGTCTGTTTCGCAAACGAACAATAAGGTTGCAAAGCATTGAAACAGCTAAGTCTCGCTGAGTGCGCTCTTTTAAAGTCAAAATCTTACATTACATTCAAAATCTTACATTAGATTCAAAAAATTTACTCTGAACTGCAACATTTCAAAGTCAACATGAAAGCATTTATTTCAAAAAGGCATTTATTTCATAAAAGGCACTTTTGAACGTCTAAATCAACTTTAAAATAGAATTGACTCTAGTCGCTCCTTCCAAAAGCTAGTTTCATATGGAGAATAATGTGCAAGAAACTCCACCATTATTTACTACACCGTTATCTTTTAAAATGCTTTACAATATTTTGCATGCATTAATTATTTATATGTGAAGAAAATAATGCACCTAGAATAAAATAACCATGTCAGAATAGGTAAAAAAAAAGAATTTAATAAAATGAAGCAATACCTGGTGCTCACGTATGTATTTACAAGTATAAGATCTTCCAAAAAAATTAACAATTAATAAGTCACCATGTGAGTTAAAGCTATCACAGGTACCTATATCGAATAAAATAATAAATTATACAGTTAAATTAGCAACCTGTTTAATTTTGCCTAAATTTTATTTCTGTCATGCTCATTATCTTTGCCTTTGATTGTAAACCTTTCTTTTATTATAACATGCAGCAAGTTTATAGGTACCTAATTCTTCAATAACCCCATCTGCACGAGACACCATTTTATTTATTCTGGCAGTTCAATAGTGTTTTTTTTAAAACTAGACTTCATATATCAAATTTTGAATTCGCTAGATTTGGCGGACATAGTACTTGTTCAGTGTGGCCTTAATTGTATGCAGTTATTCTATATGTTATAGCATTCTAGCACGCGTTAACATCAAATCAATAGACCAAAACTGTGAATCCACTTTTCTAATTTAATCAAGATGTTATGCGCGTGGGAATTATAAATGTATGCCGTATAAACATCGTTAGTCGAGCTAAAATGGGACTTATTCAATAAAATATAAGATTTCCTAAAATAGTGTTAGTGTCGAACCATTACTTGTAATAGTGTTGGGTTCTCCGTTGCCATAGAAATGTATGTTAATTTTGTTTCTTTTTATGTCACGATAGTAAGGTCAAAATGAGTTGAACGGTCTGCTGTAGACTAGATTTGGCCGCGGTTTCGCTTGGCCAGTCAACGGAAACGAGAACATTTGGCTATCACGGTTAAGGAATGATGCATGGCCTTACACAGTTAGGGTAAGATTCAATTGCCAATTATATTATAATGATTTTATTTATAATACATTTTTTAAACTTAAGCCTTCCTTCAATATATGTCTATATATTTTTATAAAGATAATTATCAGTGAGCTTAACCTATGTATATTAGCCTTCCGAGGTATGTGTATTTAGTTTTTCCCTGATACCCACTGACGCGAATCCATAGTATAAAGCAGTGGTTTCCAAAGTTGACTAGATCGTGACCCAGTTCACAAAAACTTCCAAATTCGGTAATTATCTTTTGTTGTCATGGAGAAAAAAGGGTATAATTATATGAACTAGTGTCACCCACTGGTCGAAATTCAACCATGTTTTTATTAATTTAATGTAGTTCTAATGTATTATTTATAAATTAACTTTCTGCGCTCCTCCTCCATATAAACTTTAACTGAGGCGAATCTCCTACTCCAACCGCATAATTTTCGTGAAAAGGTGTACTTACAAGTTTTAGCTTCACGTATTAATATATTTATGAGATTGTTCAAATAGGAAAAAAAACGTTCAGTTAAAATCGAAAATTTTAATACTCAATAAAAAACAAGGAATGCTATATCAATTAGAAGTATATTTTTGGTCATTATTTAGTCGTTTTCCAGTAAGACTGGTAGCCAACCCCAACATAGATAGAAAAAAGCTAGGCATATGATGATATAGGTTTAGCATCAACTTCAATTTTAGACATAGTTGTTAGCGACTGAGAGAGAGCCAGACTTTCGTTAATTGCTTGCGATCGGAACTATTTGTCAGGGAATTATTTTTAGAAAAATCAATGAATTCTTCTCTTGATATCTTTCTATTTTTCAAAGCCCACTCGATTTTCGTTCGCGACCCACCCAACACCCACTAGCGGGTGTTGGGTGGGTTCATTGTAGTTAGAGAAATACTGGAATAAAGTATAGTTTCGTCTCTTTTATATAAACAACCTGTTAACAGATTTACAGTACAAATAATTGCACAACAATCAGCCTATAATGTTCCCACTGCTGGGACACAGGCCTCCTCTCGGTGAGAGGGAGTGGGCTATAATCTACCACGCCGGCCCAGTGCACGTTGGTAGATGTCACATGTCTTCGAATTTTTGGTTCTAGGATATGCTGGATTCCTCACAATGTTTTCCTTTTTGACCGTTTTAAGAACGGTTGTGAGGAAATAATTTACACAAAGTTAAGCGCCTGTCTGGGTTCGAACTCACGATCTACAATTCGTAAGCCGTGGCCGATACCACTGCTCCGCAGTCCAAAGTTTCCAGTACAGTAGTTAAGAAATTCGCATGCTACTAACACATTTAGTTATAACGGTGAGCGTTATAATAAGAACACTATTGACCTTCAAAACATAACACTGCAGTCTCGACCAGTTCTCATAAACTCGATTAAGTTTTAAAACAATAGCTCTTGGCTTCTACAACTGTTTTAATTAATTGTTAGTATTACAAATAACAGACTCACCACTCCGTCTCGACCTTAATAATACAAACAGCTATTAGTAGTTTTCTTCGCAATGAGGGAAATATGATGTTTGTATCTAATTGCAGTAAGTTTAATTAAGAAGAACATAAAAGCACGTCTTGTTTCTCCGAAGAGTTGGGACGAGGCGTACCTATAATACGAGACCCAAAGTTATGAGAGGCAATCTTATTGCCATCAACCGGATTCAAATCCAGAACCCGGCCACTTAATGAGAAATAGCACATAGAAAAACTCAATAACAATTTGCACCACCTAACAATCAAACCTAGACCAACGAGGTAGAAATAAAGGTGATTAGCTTAAGAAGCCAATCAGTGTGCTAGAATAGCAATCATACTCTGATCACTGCAAAATATTGTGCAAAAACAAATAATTAATAGAACCTTTTTCACTTTCGTACACCTAAATCATCACATTCACAGAGATAGCCAACCATTTTTATCGTCTGTGAAGCCCCGTGCAGCTGTGAATTAACCAGATTAACTCTAAATTAGTGTTAAACGAAAGTTTGCTAACCTGTTACCTGCAAACAATATAAAACTCAGTTGACTGTCGCACTTTGATGAATGTACCTTCTGCCTCGTTTGGACTCGCCACTCGACTGGCGCGGGACTGGGAAACGGAACACACGGATGCATGTTTTGTTTTATGAAATTAAAGTGTATATTATTGTCAAAATATGATACCTGTTTAAAATAAAAATATCATCCATACTAGTATTATACATGCGAAAGTTACTCTGTTTATCTGTCTGTCTGTTCCATTGTCAATCGCGAACGGCTGAACGGATTTGGCACATAGGTAGACCATGACCTATGTTAGGACATAGGGGTTTCACGGCAATTTCCGGCTTCCACGTGGACAGACCCGTGGCCACAAGCTAGTTAAATAAAAACATAAATCTTAAATAATGAAGTCATGTTATTTTTCCAATAATTACATGATATTTTATTACACCCTGGATCCAAAGTTCACGGACAGTCTCCGTCTATATGAGTCATAATTTCAACCAAAAGACACTTCTGGATATAGGCCTCCACAAATCTCCATCTCTTCGACCGGTTCTTTTGAAGGCCTTCACTAAGTCATCGGTCCACCTTTTGGGAGGTTTTCCGGTACACGGTCGCCACTAAAACTTTTCGGCCCCATCAGCCAACTAGTCCGCGAGCAATGAGACATGCCCACTGCCACTTAAGTTTGGCAATTCTTCTATTCTTTCTTACCTTGGTTCTCCTGCGCATCCGACCTTGGTTCGTTTGTATAGCTATCGACCGTGATTCATATATTAATTATTATTTCTTCTGTCGATACGAGAAAACATTACTCAATCGTCTAGTAAGATTCCCTCACATTTAACCCTTGTAGATAATTGTGATTGACGCGAATACTTTACTACTGCCATTGTCACGCCCTGGCATTGAATGAGATAGTTATTCTTGCACACACAGTTATAAGGCTGATATGTCATATAGTGATATAGCTAAACATGCTTATAGGTACACCATTAATTGTTTTTTTTTTTTCTATTGTACTAATCTAACTACTAATGGCTTAAGAATATGCAGCAAACGTAAATGCCAACTACTGTGGCAATATAGGAATAATCCAAATCAAGCCACCAAAACTGCTTTTAAAGCATTAGCAAAGAGGTATAAAACTGTAATAAGACTGACAAAAAAATCACAAAATGACTACCTTATTAAATCTGCAACAAATAAAAACAAAGCTACTTGGAAAGTAATAAATGAGACCAAAGCTAAATATCCAAATGAAGGCGTAAATCAATTAATAACAAATGGCGTAATAAAAAATAATCCTCAAGACATTGCGAATTCATTTAATGACTTTTTTCTTGACATCAATGATAATAATACTAGTGTACCCCAAAAATCGTCCAATAAACTGACATATAATTCTAATTAAATTTTTATGACACCGACTATCCCTGATGACATTGTTAAAATAATAATTACCTCGAAAAATAAATGCAGTACCGGCTATGATAGCATCGTGACAAATATTGTTAAAGATGTAGCTCATATTATATCTGAACCACTAAGCTTTATTATTAATTTATGCATAGAAGAAGGCACCTTCCCCGACAAACTAAAAATATCTGTTATAAAGCCAGTATTTAAGAAAGGGGACAAAACTAACATGAGCAACTACAGGCCTATAGCATTGATACCTATTTTTGCAAAAATTGTTGAAAAGGTGATGTTTAACTGTCTCTATACTTTCTTTGAAACACACAACATTCTTACGTCCAGTCAATACGGTTTCAGGAAAAACAAATCTATCAATGTGGCAATATATAACTTTTTACATAAGGTAATGATTAACTTGGACAAAGGACTGCCGGCTGTGGCACTGTACATGGACATGTCCAAGGCTTTCGACCGAGTGGACCACGAGATCCTCTTAAGAAAGATGTATGCATATGGTGTGAGAGGTAATGTGTACAAACTTATAGAATCATACCTTAACAACAGACAACAATTCACAGAAGTACGGAGGCTAAATCCTATTACTAAAACAGAAGAAATATATGCTTCTGAATATGGAACTGCTAAATTCGGCGTTCCTCAAGGGACTAACGTGGGTCCTTTATTCTTCCTTGTTTATATAAATGACATGCCTTCGGTAACAAATCATGACATAACATTATTTGCTGATGATAGCACTATTTTATTCGTTAACGATAGTACAATTGATCTAGAATCTGACATTAATCAAACAATATTATTAATTATAGACTGGCTTAAAATGAATAATTTAATGATTAACATTGACAAAACTAAAATAATGAATTTTAAAATACGAACTCGACGTACGGGTATTTTAAAAATCCATTACCTAGATAGTGACATTGAAGAATCTGAAGTTACCAAATTTCTAGGGTTATATATTGATAACAAACTTAATTGGAAATTACATATTGACCATGTATGCAAAAAGCTGGGACAGTTTTCATATGCACTTCACAGATTACGTAAAACAGCAAATCAGAGTACTTTACTAACAGCTTACCACGGCCACGTTAGCTCTATCCTCAGATACGGTGTGATATTCTGGGGCAACAGTACAGACAAGAAACGTGCCTTCATTGCTCAAAAACGTTGTATCAGGGCTATATTTAACTTAAAAGAAACTGACTCCTGTAAGCCATTTTTTAAAAAGATGAACGTTTTAACATTGCCATGTGTTTATATATTCGAGGCAGCAGTATTTGTCAAAAATAATATTGGTATGTATACTTACTACACACGTATACGGCGTAAAGACAAATTGCGCACAGTAGCGAGCAAGACGCATCTAATGCATGAAAGTATCTTTTGCACAGCTTCATCTATCTTTAATAATATTCCGGGGCCTATTAGAATAATTACGGAAATGGGAAAATTTAAAAAGAATCTCCATGATCTATTAGTAAACAACTGCTATTACTCTGTAAATGACTTCCTATCCGACAAATCTCTTGTCCAATATAGCCCCCCTCAGTCATGATGCGTTCAGTTTAGTTTATATCTTTTTGACTCTTTATGTAATTTTTTTATTGTTAAATCTTGAATTTGTAAAAATAATGTAAGTAATATTGCATGTAACTATTGTAACTATTGTATGCCCTAAGGGCGGGACGTAGCTGATCTCAACTTAATTATTTTAAGACCTGTGTTATACACCTACCTATGATCCACAATAAAGATTAAATTGAAAATTGAAATCCTGCTTCCTACAAATATTATAAACCTGAAAGTTTGTATATTCGGATGTGTTTTACTCAATCACGCAAAAATGGCCGAACGGATTTGGATGAAATTTGGGACATAGAATATAACCTGAAAATAAAAATATGATACGTTTTATCCCGGTAGTACGTTCCTGTGGGATAATTTCCACGCGGACGAAACAACAACCCAAACTCACCTCTAAACTTTCAGAATCGTTAA
The DNA here is from genome assembly GCA_932294355.1 of Aporophyla lueneburgensis. Lineage (NCBI taxonomy): Eukaryota > Metazoa > Arthropoda > Insecta > Lepidoptera > Noctuidae > Aporophyla > Aporophyla lueneburgensis. Next base: position 13,183,718 of record OW028744.1, read on the forward strand.
CAGAATCGTAAAAAACTATTTGTCGAAGATAGAGATATCCAACAAAATCTTCGTAAATATCAAATTTGGATGACCCAGCTTTCGTCTTACAAACGATGCTTTTATTTAACTCCTACATAAATACAAGTCCTGTTGATGATGTGCTAATGCACCACAATTTATCAACCATTCACGAGGTGGGCCTTATTTCCCTGTCAGAAAGTGGGCCGTTGACGTAACTTAAGCAATTATTTCCCGAAGCTAATCCCCATGTAGAAGGAGCTTTGTTAATAGTGTGCTGTGTGCGGTAACATTGAAGCATGGCTGGCATATCGTAGTACAATGCCAACCGGCGCAGGACGTGCTAAGAATCAATTAACTTTGCTAGTCTCTCGTAAGATCAGGGTACAACATATAGGTACTTAAGTAAATTGGTTTTGAAAACTAATTCATTTAATTGACTGCCTCGTTGGTGTTGTAGTCGCAAGCTACCACTGAGCATGAAGCCCTGGGTTCAATTCCCAGGTCGGGTAAAGTGTTATTAGGTTTTTCTATCTGGAATTTCCCAATAGCAGCTCGGAGTCTGGATTTGTATCCGGTTGATAGCAATAGGCTTGCTTCCTATTACATGGGACTTAAAGATAATTGGCGAAACATATATACATACTGTAAGTACACCTTTGCCCAACCTTTTGGGCAGTCAAGGCTACTATACTAGCTAATGGTGTAATATGAATAATATATCACCAATTATGATGTATTATAAAGCACCTTGTTGTTTCGTATCTTGTCGCAACAAAAACCTACCGATATCATCGATATATTCCGATTTTGACAAAAAAAAAACAAAAAAACCAAAAGGTTACAACAAGCAACATTCAAGGCGACGATAACCTACTAATCGTTAATTACCTCACAGCGACCTTTTTGTTTTTACCAAGCGGAATTAGTAGCGGAAAACTGTACGCAGGTACCCACTGTTTCGTCAGGGCAGAGGTGCGTGTCGATCCCTACGATTTCTCTTACTTTGAAAACGTGCCAACATTTCCAAATATTTGTGACATTGTACTGTAAATAGTTCTGTCTACATAAACATCGTTGTCACCTTCTATGCTATTTAATTAGATGGCATTTTCCAGTTTGAATTTTTAAATAAGCAGTTTAAATATTCGTGTTTTAAACATTCTCGTCACAATAACTCCTTATAGTCCGTTGCGTACATAAGGAGTATATGGGCTTTATCATCAGCCTACAATGTTCACACAGGCCTCTTCTCTTCGAGAGGGAGTGTAATATACCACGCGGATCCGGTGCGAGTTGGTAGAAGTCACATGTCTTAGAATTTTTGTTTTTGTCGAATGTACCAAGTGACTCTTGTCATTCTTCATATTTTATATTGTACGTGTATTTCTCAACAATGCTTATAAATCGAACCCAGTAGGGTAGGTCGACCAGCGCCAGATAAGAACAAGCGTGACGTTCGATTCCCGTTGTTACATTGTTGATACGAAAAAGGGACAAAAGTCACTAGGTACATTCGAACGGAGACATACTGATTTGCTTACGATGTATTTCTTCACCGTTTTGGGAGAGGTGATGAAATTATTTACACATATTGAAGTGCCTGCTTGGATTCGTACCCACGACCAACAACTCGTAATTCGGCGGTGATACCACAAAGTCAAAGTCAAAGTATCTTTATTGTGGGCACATGTAAGTTACAGGTCTTAACAATATATTAAAGTATCAATATGTCCTGCCTTATAGGCATACAATAATTATGTAGGTAGATATGGCATAAAAAATTTGGAATTGTTATAGATGGTAAGTTATTATAAATGTAAAAGTACAGTGAAACTATCACATGGTCAATACTAATGCATGTCAAATACGGTGAATCTAATACATGGTCAATACTTATATATGTCAAAATACAGTGGAACTAATAAATGGTCAACAATTCAGGAAATCTTGGATCGTGTAGAATGCTTTATCAATTAAAAATGTTCGTAATTTATTTTTAAATATTGAAAGTTCCTTAGTGTCTAGAATGCTAATCGGTATTTTGTTGTATATTTTAGATGCAATGCCAAAGAAGCTTTTGTTAAATAGAGCCGTTTTATGTGGCACATTAGAAATTTTTAACATATGCCTTTCGATTTAAGTTTATCAAATATAATTTCAAAGTCGCCACTGCTGTCTCTTCCTCTCTCTGTATAAGGGGTAAGAAATAAGTATTAAGAGTATCAATATTTCTTAGGCAAACACTAGGTACGGTTGCAAAAAGTCTAAATCAACCACGCTTCTCTCTCTGCAGCGATGACTAATCGACATACCAAAGCATTGTTCTTTTCAGCTTGATTGTGTATCGTAGAACTCTTAACTGCGCTAAATGTTGAATAAATAAATATTAATCCTATTGTTATTCAACCTAATTACCCTACACTGCTGCTGACATCTCTTTGAGGCGCGCGTGGAACACTGCGCGCCGTCGACCCGAGCCTGGTCCTTACCGGGCGGCGAGCTACCCATTGCTCGCCACCCGCAAGCTCGCGCCTACGGTGGCCGGGAGTCCGCAATCGACTCCCGACGCCCGGGGCGTCTCCTCCTGTGGCGGCTAGGGGCGTGAGGGCGCAGAGACTGCCACTCCCTCACGCGCCCCGCCTCCTCCTTCGCGAGCATTACTGCTTCGCAGAAGGAGGTGACGGCTTCCCATTCCCTCTCGCTCCGTACCATGGCTCGCACCAGGGCCGGACGCGAGAGGTCGCCGCCGCCGATCGCCTCCACGAGGACACGGCGGTGCCCCGCCCAGGCAGGGCACACCTCCACCAGTAGTGATTCGCGGATTCTGGCGCAAGCGCCAGAGCCCGCGCTTGCACCAGAGCCCGCGAATCTGTAGCACCCATCGTAAAAAAAAAAAAAAAAAAAAAAAAAAAAAAAAAAAAAAAAAAAAAAAAAAAAAAAAAAAAGGTTTTGGTGTGCTCTGATCTCAAATCTGCGGTCCATTTTAGCGTAGGATGCGTGGTTCTGGAGTTATGCAAATCAATTAACTGTTATCTCATTGATTTCCGGTGGTCCTGCACCCTCATTAGCATTCCATTGTTCGCCTAATCCTTTTATCTATTATACTTCGAACACCTCATTACGTTGCGCCAGAACCCACGAATCTGTTGCCCTACGGTTGATTTGGCGTTCTTATCTATTACTCATTGTATGTCTGCTTTTCTATGTCATCAATAAAACACATTCATTTTTATTTCAATATTTTATTACTTTTTTCTACAAAATATGAGCGGAAGATCTCATCCACAAAAATATCATTGTGCAGTGTGTTCCCTGTAAATATGTTCGTAAAACTATGCATTGAACATCCCTGAAACTTAAATAGCAAATACATTAAGCAATATTCACCACAAACTGAAGTCCAATCATTCTGAATCCTATCAACATTCCAGTCCCATCTCTTACAATTCCTTTTCAAAAACTGGAGATGATATCGCTCAGGTGTTCGTCCATATGAATCAAAATATTGACCGATACCATTCGTATCGATATGTACAGCTACCCAGTGTGAACCTGGTTTATCATCCGCATCCAAATTGCATATTATATACGTTGGTACATGTGTATACATAGGTAGTCTATTAGCAGCATAAACATTATTTTCTAGACTGGGATGAATCTTTTTCATATGTTTTTGTAATTCTAGTGTATCCATGATATTACTGTTATTAGCAGATTATTACAGTACCAATCTATTCAATGGTTGTCATAGGAATGTTCAATTATAGTGATTTGTAAATATTAAATCGCATTCTTTGTGGGAGTCACAAAGCTTAGGATTATCATTTTGCTGCAGCTAATTTAAAGTTTGTTATATGGGTCTGATTATATTAAATAAAACACTTTGAGTACATAGACATTTTTAATTAACTGATCAACACAATAATTATTAAATAAATAAATTAAATACAGACATATTATTATCAAAATACCATTTTCTAATACACACAGCATTATTCAATGCACAATTCAATTTATGGTTCACACAATTAAAATCAGTTTTATTTTTACAGAACTTTTTTTTTAATGTCGCAAAATTAGGACATCCCTTCTCACCTATGTCAATCACTTCACAGTTTGCACATAACTCTTTAATCCACGTAATCTTTTCCAAACCCTTTGTCATAATTTTTTTATTTTCTAAATATGGTAAAATAACACGTTTAAACTCTTTGTAGTCTATGTAGCCTTCACTCCAGTAAATTCCTCGATTTCTTTCTAACCATCTCACCTGCTTTTTTTCTTCTAGTGTTAGGTAATGGAATGAATATGGTGGTTTCACCAAGAACGTCTGTGTATGATCATGACTCGCAATGGCCAATTCTTTGATAATAAAATGATTTAAAGAATCTTTAAATCCTTGGAGTTCCACTATAAGGGTGTCCGTCTTCATGATATCTTCTTAACAATGTTACTTAATGGTTTGTATTCAACAATGCAATCGTTCAGAATGAGACAATATGCTGAAGTTTGATCTGGTATCTCCGAATCACTTTCAATTTCTACTCTCACGTCCACAACTGGCCCTGTCTTTAGATTATCCACTTGTCTAGAGCAATCAATGACAAACAGCGGTGCTAAATCTCTAAACTGTTTTTCGCTTAATATGGGTTCCGGTCGACGTCCGTAATACGACTGTTGAAATCTGGTGTATTGCTCGTTGTAAATATTAAATCGCATTCTTTGTGGGAGTCACAAAGCAGGTTGATGCCTGTTGCGAAGGAACGTGAGATAAGTTTGTTGACTCATAGAGTTACAATCAGTTTCGTTGTACTTAGTAATTTGCTTTAGATAAGAATAAGGAACGTGAGATAAGTTTGTTGACTCATAGAGTTACAATCAGTTTCGTTGTACTTAGTAATTTGCTTTAGATAAGAATGGTGCTATATAAGATCGAACAGTTGCAGTCATGCAGTCAGTCTATGGTCGTTTGACCACAGTGTATTGTATACGTCTACCAATACTACGTTTGTGTTACTTCAACGCATCAATGGCCATGGAGGTAAGTGTTTATTCTATTGACAAACTTACTTGTATTTCTGTTGTTGTTTCCTAACGTGTGTGATTAAGTGTAAACAAATTGATATTAACGTGATAACTCTGTTGTTGCAGAGATCATTCAGCTTCGCAGACGATAATGAAAATACCTATAAACAGTATTACTACTCGCCACTCTCTCCTCAACACGAAGAAGAGAGTGATGACATCGTCGTTAATAACACAGACGATGGTGGAAAAAGGAAATCGCAACCGATTGATCAATTTTTTGAAGTGGCACCAAAAATAAAAAGGAAGAAGCTGCTATCCTCGACTGTGACACGAGCTGCTAGAGATGGCGTATCATACATCTCTACAAATTCTGACGACGGAGACCAAGCGACGCATCTCATAAAAATTGAAATGTATGATATGAAGAAACTATCCAAGATTCCAACTAGTGATCACTGGAAGCACGCTACCACGAGGATTAAATATTACATAAAGAATAATAAGGATAGCATCTACGACAACACAAACGGCCTCGTATACAATATTACAAAGACAATAGCAGAAAGTGAAAAAGTTAAAAAATACTTTTTTAACAATGACACTCATTAGTGGATTAGTGAATGTGATTCTGTTTACTTAAAGTACTTCTGTGTACTCATTAGATTTTACATGACTTTCCTAATCCTTTGTTAGACTATGAATATTGGACATTATTTGAAATTGGGTATCAGTTGCTCTACCAACACTTAACTGTTACTTACTGTGCTACATACTTTCTTCTTTATTATAAAGATGGAAAACTTCAGTGAAATGTGCACCAGTGCTTTCTTTTCCGCGCCCATTGAAGAGAATATAGAACAATCCAACAGCGAATTCAATCAGGAGCTGTCTAAAGTTTGTGATGAAATAGAGAAGCATGAACTGTTCGATTCATCGTATGATGATGAGTTGTATAATCAATGTTTGATGGTTGAAACAAAGTTGATGTAAGTATTAGAAGTACAAACTCAATAAGAAATATTATTGTAGTAATGTTTTATTTTAAGATTTGTCTAATAATTTTCTTTTTGTTACAGTCAACAACAAGTTGGAAGAGGTATCAAACGAGGTATCACTACTGATGAAAACAAGGTTACCAAGAAAGCAAAATTTGATGAAGGAGCTTCTACATCATCAATTGAAACCAATGATGTGGACAACAATAAGGTGGAATGTGATACATGTCATGTTTATATTAATAAAAGGTATCTAAACAACCATTTAAAAAGCAATTCACATAAAAATAATCTTTTAAAATCACATAATTCATTAACAAATGTTACAGTTGTTGAAACCGCTTTTGGCAATCGAATTTTAACATATAGAATAAATAGTAAAACACTTCAATCGGGACAATATTTTGAAACACCGGAATCGTTTTTAAATTCGCTAAAAATTGATATCTTATTTTTGATAAATGAATGTATTCAACAACATACAATTTTTAAAATAAACTTCATATTGCATGCTGATTTCATACAACAAACTAAAGATATTAAAAATACGTTTGATTTTCAAACGTTTAATTACATAATTTGTCAGGGAGATGACTTAAATATTTTTTATTCATCATTAATAGACACTGTAGTCGGTAAAATTTGTCAATTTGAAAAAAAAGATAGTGGTTGGAGTCTTAATCAAATTAAATACATAGATATGAATGTTAACAAATTCAACCCCCTACGTGGTAGTTCATATATCGACCTTCCTCAAGATATTAAATCAAAAAAAGCTGTAATCAATGTTAAAAATAATGATAATATGTGTTTCAAATGGGCATTACTCTCTGGTTTATATCCTGTATGTAAAAGTGTAGATCGGGTAGCATCTTACGCAATTCATGGAAATAAACTAAAATTTACTGGTATTTCTTTTCCGGTTATAATTGCAGATATATCAAAAGTAGAGAAATTAAACAATATTAGTATTAATGTTTTTGGCTTAGAGTATAATAAAGAAAAAAAGTGTAATTCTGTTGTAGGTCCTTTATATTTAACAAAATGTCGTACACCTAATCATATTAACCTACTATATATATCGAATGGTACTAACAATCATTACTGTTATATTAAAAACTTATCGCGATTAGTTAGTTCACAAATATCAAGACATCATTGTGCAGTTTATATATGTGATTCATGTTTACTTCATTTCCCATCGGAGGAAAGACTTAATAACCATCAACAATATGATTGCGCTCACATTTGTACGGAATTACCAAACGGTGAGGATTCCAAAAAGGATTGGTTTGGTAAAGCAACCTCAAATAATAAATTAAAATTTGATAAATTCGTGAAAAAGTTGAAAATGCCCTTTGTGGTTTATGCAGACTTTGAGGCATTTTTGAACCCAATAGAATCATGTAGTAACGATCCATCCAAGCCTAGTACAATTAATATTCAAAAACATGAAGTGTATAGTTTTGGATATTACATTAAATGTTCATATGATAACAGATTATCAAAATATGAGACGTATAGTGGGTCAAACTGTGCACAAGTGTTTATGAATCGCCTTTGTGAAGATGTGAAAACAATATTTAAAAAAAATAGTTTCCAAAAATGTCTCGTTCCATTATCAGATGAAGATAAAATTAAAATTTCAAATTCAAACATATGTCATATTTGTGAAACTGAGTTAAATGAAGATCTTTTTTACGATTTTGATTGGCACACTGGCAGTTTTAGGGGTGTTGCACATCAAGTGTGTAGTTCTAAGTACAGAACCCCTCGTCATATTCCAATATTTTTACATAACCTCAGTCATTACGATGCTCATTTCATTATCCATGCATTAAACCTCGATGATGACAAAGTTGAAGTTATTCCACAAAATAAAGAACGATACATATCATTTTCAAAACAGTTAACAATAAATAATCAACCAGTAAGTTTAAGATTCATAGATTCATTGAAATTTTTATCGTGTAGTTTAGATCAACTAGCTAAAAATCTTAATGATGATCAGTTTACAGAACTAAAAAGGAACTATCCTAATAATGAAGATTTTTCACGTTTAAGACGGAAAGGTATTTATCCTTATGAATTTATGTGTAATAGTGATTGCTTGAAACATCCATCACTTCCTGATCAACACCAATTTTATAGTTCACTCACAGATTCAAATATTTCAAATGATGATTATAATCACGCAAAAGATATTTGGCAACATTTTAAGTGTAGTAGTATGTCTGATTATTCCAATTTATATTTAAAAACTGATGTTTTACTTTTGACTGATGTATTCGAAAACTTTAGAAAGCTTTGTATTAAAACTTATGGATTAGATCCTGCTCATTACTATACTGCCCCAGGTTTAAGTTGGGATGCAATGTTAAAATTTACCAAAATAGAATTAGAATTGTTAACGGACTATGACAAAATTGCTTTTTTTAAAGCTGGTATTAGAGGGGGTGTATCTCAGTGTAGCAATCGTTTTGCTAGAGCAAATAATAAATTCATGGAAGATTATGATAGTGAAAAACCTAATTCATATCTAACATATTTTGATGCGAATAATTTATATGGTTGGGCAATGTCTCAATCTCTTCCTGTTGGTGGTTTCGAATGGATAGATTCTAATACAGATTATAATGTGTCGGATAACTCTGATTTCGGTTATGTTTTAGAAGTTGATTTGGAATATCCTGATGAACTTCATAATTTGCATTCTGACTTTCCGTTATGTCCTGAAAACATATGTGTGGGTAATACTAAAGAAACTAAATTAGTTCCTAATTTAAATAATAAAAATAAATACATCATTCACTACAGGAATTTAAAACAATGCATTGAAATGGGGATTAAATTAATTAAAGTACATAGAATTTTAAAATTTAAACAGAGTTCTTGGTTAAAGAAATACATAGACTTAAATACTAGTTTGAGAACGTTAGCTACATCAAACTTTGAAAAAGACTTTTTTAAATTAATGAACAATTCTGTCTTCGGTAAGACTATGGAAAATATTGAAAAAAGAGTAAACGTTAAACTACTAACTCACTGGGATAATCGTGGTAAAGTTTTAGGTGCTCAGGATTGGATTGCAAAACCAGAATTCCATAGTTTATCAATATTTTCAGAACATTTAGTTGCAATACAATTACACAAAACAAAATTAATTTATGATAAGCCGATTTATTTAGGATTTTGTATTTTAGATATATCTAAGACCCTTATGTATGAATTTCATTATAACTACATGATTAAAAAGTTTCATAATAAAATTAAGTTATTGTACACCGATACCGATAGTTTGATATATCAAATTTTTACAGACAATTTTTATGAGGATATAAAACCAGATCTACTTCACTATTTCGATACATCAGATTACCCGGAAAATAATATTTACGGATATCCAAAAATAAATAAAAAAAAGTTAGGTTTTTTTAAAGATGAGAATAATGGTAAAGTATTGAAGGAATTTGTAGGGTTGCGATCAAAAATGTATGCCTTAGAAATAGAAGATAAATTTATAGCAAAGGCAAAAGGGGTTAACAAAAGTGTTACCAAAAAAATGAATATGGAAAATTACAAATCGTGTTTGTTTAATAAAAATGTATTATATTGTAGTATGCTTCGATTTAAGTCAATCAAACACACTATTTTTACACAAAAAATAAATAAAACATCTTTATCATATAATGATACCAAACGATGTATTATGAACAACAACATTGATACATTGGCTTGGGGACATTATAAATTACGCTAAGTGTAATACTTTTTACTTTTATTTCTGTGTGTATATACAAATTTTGTACTGATTGTAAAATTATGATATTACTGTAATGTTATATAATAGTTTATTACATATTTAAAATTTATTGTTTGATTGTAAATAATGTAAAATAATTGTAGTTTTTATTTGTGTGCTTAAATTTGACGTTGAGGTGATTGTGAAATTCTGATAAGTACTAATTGTGTTAGAAATAGTATACAGATCATTCTGTTTTTCACAAATTACATGTTTTATATAATTTTAGCAATATATATATATATTTAATTTTTACACCAAAATTTTCATTTTTATTTCATCCCTTTAAAACTCTAGACGTGTGAAATGTTTCACTTTATCCATCCGTTTACTGCTATTGTGGCAGGACCAAGTGGATGTGGGAAGTCAAATTTTGTAACAAATTTCATAAAATCAGTTAAAGAAATATGTAATTGTGATTTTAATCAGATCACATGGTGCTTTGATGAAATGCAGGCTTTAAATAATTTACCAAATGTTAACTATCATCAAGGAATTCCAAATCTTAATATGTTTGATGGTGAAAACCCACACCTTATTAAAGAATTGTGGATATATTTACAAAAGGTAGTCATCACAGGAATCTTAGTGTATTTTATTTAACACAAAATTTATTTCATCAAGGTAAAGGTCAAAGAGACATTTCTTTAAACTCAAGTTATATAATTTATTTTAAAAACCCTCGAGATAAAACTCAAATAAGATATTTAGCACGACAAGTGTCACCAGATAACCCAAAATTCATTGAAGACGCCTACAGGGATGCAACTTTAGAAGCGCATGGATATTTAATGGTAGATTTAAAACAGAATACAAATGATTTTTGTCGTATCAAGACAAATGTATTCCCATTTAATGGTTACTGCACAGTCTACGTCCCCACGAAAGAGTTTAAATACACCAAAAATCAAACAATTCAAATCATTTCTAAATGATACATCGTCGACTCACAACGCATAAACATTTGCTAAACGCTTTGCAGTTTAAATACACCAAGAATCAAACAATTCAAATCATTTCTAAATGATGCATCGTCGACTCACAACGCATAAACATTTGCTAAACGCTTTGCATACGCTTAAACCAAAATATCAAAGAGCGTTACTTAAAACGTGTGATGAAGAAGAAATAAATTGTATTTGTGAATGTATTCATAACGTTTTACAAGGAAAGATACCTCTTAAAGATCAAGATAAACAAAAATTGAATAAACACAAAAATATACTCCGTAAACTGGTGCATAAGTGTAAACATAAACTAAGAAAAAATATTATTATACAAAAAGGAGGGGCTTTCTTACCAATAATATTAGGTGCAATATTGAGTGGATTAGTAAGTGGACTAGCCAGTTAACATGGAAAATGCTAAGAAAATGATACTTATTGAACCGGGATTGATTGAAAAATTAAAACAAGAAAATAAGGTTACTAGTAATTTGTCTCGATTAGATATTGAAATGCAAAATATTATGAATAGTAAGACGGAAGACCGAAAGAAGTGGATGTTATATTTACAAACACTACAAAGATACCTTCACTTTACCGAAGAGGATCGTCAACCACTCAGATTACCAATTTATTCTGATACATCTAATGAAGATTCAAATGGGTCTAAAATTGGTTTTAAAAATAAAGATAGAGATCTAAAAAGTTCAGTTGATGCTGAATCTTTGTTGGAGGAGAAAGGATCTATTAAAAGTATAGAAAGTGAGGCAAATCCACTGTATTCATCAACACAAATACTCAGTTTAATACCAAAAACTTATAATAAAAAAGGTGAGTCATTATTAAACTTAATTGGAACAAGTAAAAGTAAAATACGTTGGGATAATGAAGGCACAGTCATAATTGATAATGAAAAAATTCCAGGAAGTAATATTGTTGATTTAATAAATGATTCACTTAGACCCTTAAAAAAAAGTGATCCGATAGGGTGGGATAGATTTGCTAAAGCATTAAAAGATATTAAAGTACCACTTACTTATATTGGAAATCCAAAGAGATGTGAGTTTATTAACCAACTTCAAGTAAAAGATCTGAACAAAACCTCTGAGATTGAAGTTCAAGAGTTTTCTACACCGAGCAGTGGAGATAAAAGATCTATAACTAAAATACATAAAAAGATCGATTGGGAAAAATGGACCCCGTACTAGAAGAAATTAACAGGATTTATTATGATCCATCTAACCCCGCTGGTTTTGGTAGTATTGATAAATTATCAAAAGCTATGAAGGGTAAAATGGATAAAAAGCAAGCAAAGGAATGGTTACAATCACAAGAAACATATACATTACATAAACCCATTCGGAAAAAATTCCCGCGTAATAAGTACATTCTATCAAATATTAATGAGCTGTGGCAAGCTGATTTAAGTGATATGCGAACTTATTCTCAATATAATGATGGTTTCAACTACATACTTTGTGTTATTGATGTATTTAGTAAATATGCTTTTGCAAGACCAATGAAAAAGAAAAACTCAGAAACAACTAAAGAATGTTTTGAAAGTATATTTACTGAAAGTAATACAACACCTACTCACATACAATCTGATAAAGGTACAGAATTTGTTTCAAAAGATGTACAAAAATACTTTAAATCCAAAAAGATAAATTACTATACCACTAACAATCCTGATATTAAGGCTAGTATTGTTGAACGATTTCAAAGAACTCTAAAAATGAAAATGTGGCGTTATTTCACTCATAATAATACTTATAGATATATAGATGTTTTACAAGATTTAATATACTCTTATAATCACAGCATTCACTCGAGTATTAAGATGTGCCCATGTGATGTAAGTTCCAACAATATTATGACAGTTTGGACTAATCTTTATGATAGAGGGTCAAACAAACTTTCTCTAGAAAATCCAAAACCAAATTTCAACGTGGGTGATTATGTTCGAATAACTAAATATAAACATGTTTTCCAAAAAGGATATGAATCAAATTGGAGTGATGAAATATTTATTATATCTTCAATAATTGATAGATCTCCATGGGTTGTTTATACAATAACAGATTTACAAAATGAACCAATAGTTGGTACTTTTTATGAAAGAGAATTACAGAAGGTCACTTACAGCCCCACCTCACAATATAAAATAGATAAAATAATTGGCACTCGTTATTCGGGTAACAGAAAAGAAGTATTAGTGAAGTGGAAAGGTTATCCAGATAAATTTAACAGTTGGATTTTAGCTTCTAGTTTAAAAGAAATATGAATAAAGAAAGTTTTTATTTAACTTTGCTCAGCAATAGTTCAATGGAATACTTTCCTGATAACAAGACCACAAATTTTTCAACAAAATTACCAAAAGCTATGAAATTAGAAGGTGAATGGGCGGTTGGAGTTGTCGAGTTTCAATATCCATGCACCATGTTTACTGTTCAAGATCATGAAAATGTTGTATACATCACAAAAACCATGTTAATGCCTAATGAAGATAAACCATCAACAGTGTACTACAAAAAACATATTCCCGCTACCAACTACGATAACGTTGAACATATTTTAAGAGCGTTAAATGGTATCAGAGAGAGCTTGAAATTTCGTTATGATGAAATAACAAAATTTGTGTCTGTTTCTGTTTTGGATAAAAATATAACATCCGTAACATTATCACCCAAATTAAGTTTACAACTAGGTTATGAACCAAATACAAATCTCCTAGACAGAAATTTTGGGAAGTGTCCTGCTAATTTACACTTAGGGTTACCATCTCAACTATTTCTATATTGCGACATTATCGATCCTCAGATTGTGGGTGATGTTATGACTCCACTATTAAGAGTCATTTCATTAGATCCTTCAAAATACATTTATGGTGCGAATAAAATGTACATTTTCTCTCCACCTCACTACTTACCTGTTATGCGAAGAGAGTTCGATACGCTGGAAATAGATATAAGATCGAGCACAGGACAAAAAATACCATTCCAGTTTGGAACCGTGTGTGTTAAACTACATTTCCGCAAATTATAATAATGTATTCTCCTCATGATCATCATAAATGTCCATATGAAAATTATTATTCACATCAAGCTGGATCAGGAGTTGGAGTAATTTATAAGGGTTCACCATACCAACGCGGTCATGGTATTGGGAGCTTCTTAGGAGGGTTATTTAGATCAGTTTTACCTTTACTTTCAAGTGGTGCTCGAGTGGTTGGTAAGGAGGCATTAAACGCTGGAGTAGGACTTTTATCGGATATGGTTCAAGCCCGTCCTATGGAAGCCTCAATAAAAGATCGTCTAAAGCAAGTTAGTACAAACTTAAAACGAAAGGCTGATGACAAAATTGATCGATTTAACATGACAGGATCTGGGTATATAAGTAAAAGAAAACGATTGGCCTCGTTCATTCCACCACTAACAGCTAAAGTGAAAGCTACGAAAAAACTTGGTCTAAAACCAAAAAACATCAAAGATATATTTTCAAATTAAGTATGTCTTTCCTTCATAATCATTCTTGTGAGTGCGTTAAGTCAGAATTAGATTTGTTTGCATTACCGTCTACACAAACAAGCATTGAAAATGGATTGTGGATTCACTATAAACCAATTTCATCTCTTGCTGATGATGGACCTATCGAGTTTCAAGTTCCTGGAACAGGCGATGACTACATAGATTTGTCTCATACATTACTCCACATAAAGGCAAAAGTATTAAATCAAGATTCAACAAACTTGATATCAGCTACAGCAGTAGCACCTGTAAATAATTGGTTGCATTCACTTTTTAGTCAACTCGATGTTTATTTAAACCAAAAACTTGTATCACCACCTAATAATACCTATGCCTATCGAGCATACATGGAAACCCTTTTAAACTATGCTCCTGCTGCTAAACAATCTCATCTTACTTGTAGTCTTTGGTATGATGATACAGCAGGAAAAATGGATTCCACAGATGGTAAAAACATAGGATTTGTTAAAAGACAGGAATTAGTTAATGAAAGCAGGGAAATAGAAATGATTGGTCATCTTCATGGTGACATTTTCAATCAAGATAAATTTTTAATTAATGGCGTTGAAATGAGTGTAAAATTAGTTCGGTCAAGAGAGAGTTTTAATTTAATTGCTGGGTCAAATGATGTAAAGTTTAAAGTTTGCATTACGGACGCAACTCTTATTGTTCGAAGAGCACGAATTAATCCAAGTGTATTACTCGCACATCAGAAAGTTTTAGCTTCTACCACTGCTAAATATCCTATTACTCGTGCTGAAGTTAAAGTTTTAACAATTGCATCGGGTGTTCAAGGAAAAACTCTTGATAATATATTCTTAGGACAGGTACCCAAAAGATGTATTATTGGTTTTGTGAATAATTCTGCATTTAATGGTTCACTTACTAAAAATCCATTTAACTTTGAAAACTATGGTATTAACTCTTTCAGCTTATATATTGATGGTCAACAAATACCTTCCAAAGCTTTGCAACCATCTTTTAATAATAATATATTTACATCAGCATATCATACTCTATTCTCGGGGACTGGTATTCACTTTCTTAATGAAGGAAATGCAATCTCTCGTGAACAGTATGCCAAAGGTTACTGTCTTTTAGCATTTGATTTAACTCCTGATTTATCAGCTAACTCATCAGCCCATTGGAATCTCATAAAGCATGGTAGTGTAAGATTAGAAGTACGATTTGAATCCTCACTAATACAAACAATTAACTGTATTGTTTATGCTGAGTTTGATAATATTATTGAAATAGATAAAAATAGAAATGTTACTGTAGACTATAGTAGTTAGGATTATAATGTGTGTTGTGTTTTAGATATATGTGTTATGTTTAATGCATTTTGTGTGTGTGTAACTAAAGATAACATTATACAATTAAATAAAACAAATTGTATGCAATATACTATCAAGGATTTAAAGATTCTTTAAATCATTTTATTATCAAAGAATTGGCCATTGCGAGTCATGATCATACACAGACGTTCTTGGTGAAACCACCATATTCATTCCATTACCTAACACTAGAAGAAAAAAAGCAGGTGAGATGGTTAGAAAGAAATCGAGGAATTTACTGGAGTGAAGGCTACATAGACTACAAAGAGTTTAAACGTGTTATTTTACCATATTTAGAAAATAAAAAAATTATGACAAAGGGTTTGGAAAAGATTACGTGGATTAAAGAGTTATGTGCAAACTGTGAAGTGATTGACATAGGTGAGAAGGGATGTCCTAATTTTGCGACATTAAAAAAAAAGTTCTGTAAAAATAAAACTGATTTTAATTGTGTGAACCATAAATTGAATTGTGCATTGAATAATGCTGTGTGTATTAGAAAATGGTATTTTGATAATAATATGTCTGTATTTAATTTATTTATTTAATAATTATTGTGTTGATCAGTTAATTAAAAATGTCTATGTACTCAAAGTGTTTTATTTAATATAATCAGACCCATATAACAAACTTTAAATTAGCTGCAGCAAAATGATAATCCTAAGCTTTGTGACTCCCACAAAGAATGCGATTTAATATTTACAAATCACTATAATTGAACATTCCTATGACAACCATTGAATAGATTGGTACTGTAATAATCTGCTAATAACAGTAATATCATGGATACACTAGAATTACAAAAACATATGAAAAAGATTCATCCCAGTCTAGAAAATAATGTTTATGCTGCTAATAGACTACCTATGTATACACATGTACCAACGTATATAATATGCAATTTGGATGCGGATGATAAACCAGGTTCACACTGGGTAGCTGTACATATCGATACGAATGGTATCGGTCAATATTTTGATTCATATGGACGAACACCTGAGCGATATCATCTCCAGTTTTTGAAAAGGAATTGTAAGAGATGGGACTGGAATGTTGATAGGATTCAGAATGATTGGACTTCAGTTTGTGGTGAATATTGCTTAATGTATTTGCTATTTAAGTTTCAGGGATGTTCAATGCATAGTTTTACGAACATATTTACAGGGAACACACTGCACAATGATATTTTTGTGGATGAGATCTTCCGCTCATATTTTGTAGAAAAAAGTAATAAAATATTGAAATAAAAATGAATGTGTTTTATTGATGACATAGAAAAGCAGACATACAATGAGTAATAGATAAGAACGCCAAATCAACCGTAGGGCAACAGATTCGTGGGTTCTGGCGCAACGTAATGAGGTGTTCGAAGTATAATAGATAAAAGGATTAGGCGAACAATGGAATGCTAATGAGGGTGCAGGACCACCGGAAATCAATGAGATAACAGTTAATTGATTTGCATAACTCCAGAACCACGCATCCTACGCTAAAATGGACCGCAGATTTGAGATCAGAGCACACCAAAACCTTTTTTTTTTTTTTTTTTTTTTTTTTTTTTTTTTTTTTTTTTTTTTTTTTACGATGGGTGCTACAGATTCGCGGGCTCTGGTGCAAGCGCGGGCTCTGGCGCTTGCGCCAGAATCCGCGAATCACTACTACTCTTATCACGTTTTCGTGTCATAATTACTTTTTGTCAGTATGTTGCGCATTCAGATCTTAGTAATTTATTGCAACTATTAGAGTTTCAGGCATCCTCTTTATTACCTGCATAGGTACAGTCACCAAAAGAGAAATTAATTAATAGAAAACAAACAATTCAATTATCAAATTAAATTTCATTCGAAAAAATCCATCGGTTTCTTATTAAACTTCAACTATATTTGACGACCCTGGTTACTTATCTCTTTTGGTGACTGTACATGGATGTAGATATGAACAATAGAAGTTCATTGAAAGAAGCAATAAGGCCTGTCTCAGAAAAAACTCGAGTGCTATGTAAATATTTATGCAGCTCTTACAATAATGTTCTTCTTTTATTTATATTAAATGCATGGTTTGCTATAAATTACAAAATCACCATAAATTAAGAAGAACGTTATTTCATTGTGGGGTCCACGACCGATCGTAGGACGTGGCACCCATTACAAGGTAAAGTAACCTTTCGTGTCAGCAGTAATTAAAGGCTTTTACGAGAGTCGCACTTCAGCCGCTGATTAAATCGCTTTCAGCGCTTCAAGCAGTGTCGTCATCACAGTTATTATTTCTGATCAGGTGCAATCGGTCACAGACGATCGGCTCGTTCGAAATCGTCACCGCGACTGATTCATTTGTCACACTGAGCGCTCGTGACTGCGCCTGCGCCAGCCGACCGTCTCAAACTTAGCTATGCGTTTTGATACAAGTTGACGACGAGCTGGACAATTTTATAATTATGATGTGTTAGCTTACTGACATATCAATCATGTAAAATGCCAACAGCTAGCTGCCCCAAGCTAACTAAGCTGAGGTCTCGGTCGACAACCTACTTTAGGGTCACTTAAATCAGAAGAAAACCGCAAAAAATAAAACCTAATCTTAGATATATTGACAAAAACTTGTTAAACTGGTTCTGACGTGACGTAAGCATCGAGACAATCTGTCGTTGCAATACAATTTTAAGATGACCATAAAATGAATAACATGACGACCACGTCTCAGGAAGCAAATTTCAAGGTTTAGATCGAAGTGTTAAATGTAAATCTTGATTAATGTATTGATTGTCACTGCTTTATTACATTCAATTTGTTTAACGAACTAGAATATTTTTTTATGAAATGTTTTTTGTTTGATTTAATGAAGTTGCGTTCTTATTGTTGCACTGTAGGGAAGTGGTTTTAATGCAAACATAGTTTTAAAGCTAAGACAAAATTAAAATGAAGCGGATACAATAACGTACCTATGAACATTATTTTTACCATTTAGGGAAAGCCACGCCAAAGATTTTATTTTAAAGCCATAAGCTCAAGTCAAGGCACTAATGATCAAATACGACTTGAATATTTAATATTAATCAACATACAGGAAAATTTCGAATGACCGATCGCACTAATAAATAAATTGTACCTACACAAAGCAGCGATCGTTCCAATGGTTGATATTGATTATATTAAAATGATGTCTCATTCATAAGACGAGACAATACCTTGTTGTACTAGCGGAGTGTGGACACGCGGAGAATGTCTGCGGCTGTTGAGGCTCTATGTCATCATGGTTAATGGAGCATTTTGATTGTTACGTAACTCTCTGATTTATATTTCACGTGGTCCAGACGGGTAATTGGGAGCTCAGTATATGCGGTACATGTGTGAGTGCAGAATTGGTGCAAAACATTTACATTTTATTGGCGACGAAACATTTCTAGCACTCAATTCCTGAAGAGCGTCATTAAAAGTTTGTTCGAACATTCCAACGATGTGCGCGTTGGGCAAACCTGTAGAGGCACCTATGTTAGTCAATTTTGATGAGCTGTATGAAATCAAGTTTGTAAACGACACGACCGTGTGAAGGTGAGCGCCACGCGACGCCTGGCGACGAGTCTAGTTCTGACTTGTAGCCACAAAGAAACAATACGAGTCGTTTAATTACAGCTCAACATCGAATTTAGAGAAACTCATCCACTATACTTAGTTTATTTGTATATTAAACATTATGTAGTAATAATAGCTTTTGCCAGCGGCTTCGCGTGGATATGTAAAACTATCTCAAGAGAACCTACCGTACCGTACCGGGATAAAAAGCATCGTGTGTGTTAATTCAGGTTATAAATCTGTGTGCCACAAATCCAAAACCGTTCAGCTGTTATTGCGTAAATGAGTAAAAAACTTGCATATAATTTTGTATAAATAGAATAAGTAGGTACTTAAGCCTACATAAATCCAAAAAAGTCTCTTGATCATGATTCACAGAGTACGTTGCTTGTTCCAATAAGTGTTCGCCCCATGATCTGTGTGTTGCATCTGTCTGGCCTATGACCCATTCTGCTAAACTGCAGTAAATTGCTCTAATAGACAATAGTCCCGCTGTCTCCGGCCACCAACGTCTTCAATCAAGTCAAGGAGACCAGCTTTCATTTGATTATAAAGTAGAACAATGGCTTGCAAAAACTTCAGTTTAAGAAAACCATTTAAATGAACAAATTGATGGTTAATTGAATTTTTAATACAATTTAATTGCTGTAACATTGTTCGTCTACGTTGTGAGATACCTGTAGATACTCGTAGATAATTTTCTTTGAGGACTTGTGATTTGACTTGTAGGTAAAATCTGAATGAATTATGGGTCCAAGTGTGCCCGTTTTTTTACTGTAAACTAAATTCGTCTATTCACTACATAAATGGGTCATGGAAAAACTGATTTATCGAGGCCGAGTTAAAAAACAACCGTATGAACTTGCAACGATTTTGTCGTAAATATCTATAAGTATTATTATTTTAACACAGTTTAGAAAACCAGTTTCAACTACTAAAAGGTTTGTATTTAATTGACCTAGGTAGGTACACAATAACGTTGTAATAAAGCTAGTTATATAACAATTTTCCTACTACCTATGTATGTTTAATTTTTAAGAATTTTGAGATATTCTATATAGGAATAGATTATTAGTAATCGTAGCACAATAAAAATGCAATATCGTACGTCCAACTCACTGAAGAAGGCTGAAAAAACGTAGTGCAATAAACTCGTTCTTAGAAACAATCTAGCCTATTTATAGTAGACTTCGATTATAATTTATAATCATAATATATAGTTCAGCTTATGTTGGATAATAGGTTTTATTAGTATAATACTATGGTCCCGGTGGCCTCCAACGAACGTTGGTACTTACTATAATATAGTGAGCACCATTATTAGCGATATTTCTAATTCGTTTTGTATCTATACAGAATCAGTTTAAATTAGCTGGCAATATTTATCTGAAGTGTTAAGTATTGATATCGAAAACAAATTAAACAAAAAAAAACATCGTTGATGGCAGAAGGTCAATGGCCGTAATCGATCAGCTGTTTTTGAACTTAAATATCTTTCATGAATTTCCAAAAACTATAACACAACAGTCATTTAGTTGCCATAATGTATACAGTTATGAACGAAGTTGGAATAATATAATGAAAGGTTTTTTTTTAATTTCTTAAATTTTCAATGTCGTTACCTATCACGTGTTTAATTATTGCAAAGTAATATACTTTCACCCAGCAGATACAAAAGGAATTAAAAAGGTCACTAACCACTTAACAAATAATTAATTCAAGTAAACCACTGCCGGAGTATTATAAGGAAATGTCAAATTTACCTGTCTGTATAAATATAGTCCGGATTTCTAATACCATGGTGCCACGACCTGTGTGATGAATGAACTCGTTCGATCGATCCTCCATTATGTGATTATGTTCTACCTACCACGATGGGACACGTCCTCACGAACTAAACCAACATCTAACACTGAATACGAAATATGAGTCTATTTTCGTCTTTAGTTAGCAGGTTTGATGAATACTTTATATTTAGTAAGTATACTAACTTTATTTACACAACACATTTCAAAATCTAAAATTACACCCAACAGTTTGGTTTTCGACATCTCTTCATTAGTATAAACTAAAAATATTTCATTTCACGCGTTACTGCTAATTGTAGCGTATTATTTAATCTATATATAACCTGCTTTGTATTCTAAAGCCTGTATCTTTCCAACAACTTTGCTCCCGATTAATGTAAATTTATAATATCTACATGATTCTTCATCTTCAGCTCTTTTATTTGGTTGCTAACTGCCGGATAAGATCTCAGAGATGTTAGCGTTAAGATTTCTCCCATTGAAATTGTCCGCACAGCTGAGATCGCCTTACCCACGGCACTTCTCAAACCTTTTCGAAATAAATGTCATTAATGACATTTACTTGAGAAATCAAAGGCTCTCTATACTGCCACAAATTGTTCCTTACCTTAGTAACCTTTAAACAACATGACTCAGAATTAACGCATGGCACCCATTGAGTATCAATGAAGCACCAAACACCCGAATTGGAATATTAGATTATAATCATAACTCCATAACTCATACACTGGTTTTTTAATTAAATTAGTTATACTGATTATGGGAGAAAACTGTGGTCACATTACAAATTACAGTCACACACGTATGTATAAGGGTCTAGCGTAGTAAGTACTTCGTCCATTTTGGTTTGTTTTTACTGCACGGTGAAAGTGTGACTGTAATTTGCGTAATTTTTAACTACCTATTTTTGGGATAAAAATTACCTATATTATAAAGTACCTTTTGCCGCCAGCTTCGGTAGCTTGGAGGTTGAAAATGGTCCCACGGGAACGTACTACAGACGTTAATGCATGGTTAAGTAACAAACACCCAAACTCACAAACCTTCACATTTATAATATTCGTAGGATTACAAAAATCTAAGTATTTAGTAAACGATTTTGAACAAACTACTTTCATGATGTGTATTAATTCAGTTACACATTGCCTTGTATTATGTAAAAAAAAAAGTTTACGTGAGCTAATCGTTAACTGGTTATGATTAGATTAAACAGCAATAACACTCCCTCATGAAGCCATCGGAAGACTACAAAGAACGAATCACGAAGCCGTGTTTTATCCCAGAATTAAATTAAGCTGAAGGATTTATTCAGCGCCATAGAGGCGTTCACTCACTGTCGTAGTATTCAATTCAACAGTCACATGACACGTAAATCAGTTCCACTTTCAGGTTATTCACTACAAAATACCTATTGTCTGGGTACATACACCTACTTGGCTCTGTTTGATTTCAGAACTTTAGACGAACACATTTCCGTGAATATTATTATGTTGGCTAAGTCTGCCGTGATTCTTTAAAAGGCAGCCTTCTGACAACACCGATTTTCGAAAACACCGCGAAAGCGGTCTTCATTTTGTACTTATTTTTTTATTACTTTAATGTGTAAAAATTGATCCAGTAACACTAATTAAGACACAACGGGCACCCCCTTATTAAAAAAAAAACCATCATATATGTTATATTTCTTACGCAGATTAATTAAAGTGAAAAAAAAAACAAAATGAAATCAGTGCCGTCAGAAGGCCGCCTTTTAAAGAATCACGGCAGAAGAGTGGCTGTCTGAGTACGTAGGTACACTGAAAAGACTGAAAATGAAAAATTATTAAATATTTCATAGCAGTTGGGAGTTCGAGTCCCACTGTTTCCAGGTTACAAATAACTGTAATACATCTAGTGTGGGTGCCGACTCCTAAATATTTTTAATGGTTATGCTGTGCACTGATAGGATTTCCAATCAGCAAAAGTTACGAACTTCCTTACAAAGTTTCATCCCCTATTTATCTCCTTTAAGGGATACATTTTCAAAAATCTATAGGTCTCGTCTTCGTTACATAAGTAACTCTCGCGCAGGTTTGAATGTTTATGCTGTACGTTATCAGTCAGTGAATTAATGAATGATCTGGATCCTTTTCGGTTTAAACCGCAGCGGTTTCTTTTTACTTTTCATGTTACAATTTTTTAGTTCGAAAGCATACTCGTAAAATCTACTAAGCGATGGCCATTACATTGGTCTGTGCATAATAATGTAAATAATGAGTAAGTCCCACTGGAAGTCTTCAAAACTGTTTGCGTGACCGGGGTCATCCCTGTTATACCAAAATAACCATACTTGTATAAAGGATACTGTCAGCCAGTTGACATAATCGTACCCTTTTAGAAAAATGTCACGCCACATTGGGCCCAAATCCAAATCATTTGTCCGTCCTGGAAACCTCATTTTTATAGAAAACTAGCTTTTGCCGGCAGCCTCGCCCGCGTGGAGGTCAAAAATTATCCCGCGGGAACGTACTACAGGCATAAAAAGTATCCTATGTGTTAACTATCTGTGTGGCAAACATACATATCTGTTGAGTAGTTTTTAAGTGAGTAACAAATATACATACATACCTACATCCTCGCAAATTTTTAATACTAGTAGGGCTTATGAAAAGGCGTTCTTCTGACGACCCGTAATGACTGACAAAGATCCAGGAATGAGAGCCGGGACCAACGGTTTTTTTTATGTAAAGACAGAGGTCTTGGTACGTAAAGAATGTCACTCATCCGATTTTAGAGTTATTTTTACACCCCACGCTTTTTTTCCATTATTTTCTACTTTTTAGTTTGTTTTTTTTTATTATTTTGAGCGTGGTTTTAGGTTTTAAACGAATATTTATTTCCTTTTTTAATTCGGCTGACTACAAAAGCGGGTATGTTTGCAATCCTTGTTATCCTGGCCAGGATAACGTCACAAATTGAAACTATTGTATTGTCATCGGTCCATGATAAGTCTGCAAAGTTTCGAATTAATACGACGTTTTGAAGGGGGCGAAAATCACGTTCATTTCGTAACATACATACCTACATACCAATTGAAGAAAAGCGTGTTAAAAACGGAAAACCCATGCAATAAAAACTGTATTACAAGAAACAGATTGGTACCAAAATCTTCTTAAATCGATCATAAATTAAAGGATTGTGATGTTGTATTTATATTTTTAACCATGTTTGAAATGTTATTATTTGTATAAGAGAAAATGCATCAACCAAACGAATAACCATTTTTTTTATTTTTTATTAATAGAGCAAACAATTATCTTGTTTATTTATCCTGTCAAAATGTATCTATAAATTAAATATTCAATACTGCAACTTCAGATGATTAACGTCAAATGATTTCATTGAATAAAAAAAGCATGTATAATTGGCACAGCCGTTCACATCATTTTTACTTGGTCCATTGTTGATAACTATCGCTATTGCAAAAACCTTCAAACAAAGTATAGTCTCCAGCATCTGAAAAAAAAAACCATCATGTAAAACAACGTGTCAAAATAAAATAAATAAACATTTTATTTTCAGAATTCCTCCCATACGTGTTAGTAATAGTGACAACGTACAAACTAGTGTTAGTAATATTAAACACTCAGTTTAATGTCATCTACACAGGTTGCTCGCAGAACACATGGCCGATGGGGCCAAAATGTTCTGGAGTGGGGCCCGTGTACCGGAATATGTAGCGTTGGACAGCCTCTCACAAGGTTGACCGATGACCTTGTGAAGGCTGCAAGAACCCGCTGGATAAGAGAAGTACATAACCGGTCAAAGTAGTGGAGTTTGGGGGAGGCTTATGTCCAGCAGTGGACGTCTTTCGGCTGAAATTATGATGATGACATAAGTTGGAATCGTTTGTAGTAGTCAAGGGCAGGGACAACTACCCTATAGGGTTTAATCCATTTTTATTTAAATCACGATTTTAAAACAGGTTTGTTTTACCCACTTAGCACATTGTATTTATCTGTCTTGATGAACAGGATATGAGGATATTGCTGTTCGTCTAAGGCGGGCCCTACACGATCTGTTATATTGTAAGGTATCACGAATTGCGCAATGTTTTTGACAGTCTTGTTTTGATCGAGTTTAATTTTATTGCACCATACCGGCGCACACTGGAAGTTTCTAGAATAGGCCAGTAAGAAAAGCAGCCCATATTTTTTTATTACATTTCGAATTAAGAACTCTTTGGGAATCTATAGACGTGTAATTAATAATTGTCCGTATTTATGCAAAATGGAACCACACGACAAATTTAGTTTTTTACTTTTTAAGAAGAATACTAAATTTAGAAGTGGTCTATCTATGTTTCTATAAATCCTTTGATATCTCAGAAGTGTGTGTTTGCTGGGTGGTTCCTTTTTGTGTAAATATAGACACTTTTAAATTAGTATTCTTCAAAAAAAGTAAAAATCTAAATTTGTCGTGTGGTTCCATTTTGCATAAATACGGACAATTATGTCCATTGTCGACAATTTAAAAAGTGTCTGTCGTGGGTCGAAATGGATTTGACTACCGGAAATATTCTCCCATTGTCAATGATTTTATTACGACTTTCGTTGCGATGTTAATAAACAATAATGTTATGATAGACTTCCATTAGGATTTCATGATGAAGCCCCATCCAGTGCCACTGGTTTAATGAGTTTAAACGTGGTGGAAGCATACTCACTGATGATTCGTGAGAAGGACGTCCTTCTACGGCGACTACTAAAGATAACGTGATTGCTGTACTGCTAATGATAACAGCTGATAGAAGGGTGACATATCAACAAATTCGGGCAGCTTTAGGGATTGGTATGAATCAATCCATCCATGTTCGGGTTTGTAAATGCACTGTATGGATCAACTCAATTTTTACTCTGACTGCTACATAAACACATAACATCACGCCTTGTTTCCCCGAAGGGTTAGGCAGAGGTGTACCTGTAGTACACCCACATTTCGCCTGTTATGTTTAAGTCCCATGGAATAGGGGGCGAGCCTATTGCCATCAACCGGGCACAAATCCAGACTCCTGGCTGCTACTGAGAAATTCCAGATGGAAAAACTCAATAAACTTTGCCCGCCCTGGGAATCGAACCCAGGACCTCATGCTCAGCAGTAGCGCTTGCTACCACTAGACCAACGAGGCAGTCTAGCTGTTTGAACTAAATTTACTTACTGTCAAGCTGTCCTAACGCGTCGTCGCAAGTATCTTTCCAGAAACTGCATATTGATGTCTTGTATTTATTATAGGAGCATAATATATCAGCCCTGCAAGAATATAAAACAACCAAATAATTTAAATATTACTGCACTATGTATGCACAATACAAATAATCAAGAACAGCTTATTTTCGATTGAATTATGCATAAAATTATAAATGATTAACAAACTTGGTAAACTGCCAGCAATTGAGGAGATTTTGTAAGCAACCTGAAGCGTTCCATGGTGCACGATTTTCAGTATCGAACTCAAATGGTACGAAATTCATGGATGCATTAGGTAAAAACTGACCATCGGCGACATGGTATTCTGAAACTGTAATAATCATTGCTATTTAGTAAATCCCTATTAAATAATGATCCAGAGAAACGCAGCACCAAGTGCGCACTAGCCCACGTTGCTGTCCAACTGCATGCGCTCATGTAATCTGAACGTAGCACGACAAACGCACGTTGAGCGCTAGCAAGGTTTGAAAAACGCGTGTCAGCAACTCAGCATGCGGATTTCATCACCACTGCTCTCAAAACGATGAAGGAATACATCGTAATGAAACCGGGATGTCTTAGAACCAAAAATTAGAGGAAATGAGAAATCTACCGACCCGCACTGACCCCGCGTGGTGGATTATGGCCCACTCCCTCTCACCGAGAGGAGGCCTGTGTCCCAGCAGTGAGAACAATATAGGCTGCTGATGATGGGCTACTCTGTAGCGTGCACCGTAAAGCACCGGCCATTTTGGGATCAAAGCTAACTTTGCTCATATAGCTACCGTGTCTCTTCATACTTCGGTTCAAAATTCGCCCTTTGAGCTGAACGAAGCTAAACGATCTTAGCTTTGTTTCCAGTGTGGCCTGCACTTAACGTCTGTCATATGAAAGTAGCCTAAAGATTGGTTTATTTTTTTTATATTTTTTCTAGTAGGTATGTAAAACGAGAATGCAATTTTGAAGGAGCAATAGGTATTAACTTAAAGCAAGTGAGGTACGTACTGTGTAGCCATATAAATATAAGACCAGAAACAAAACCAACAAATAATATTTTCATAATTCACTTTGTATCGACCACGACTACTCCAAATAGACGACTATTAGAAAATGTGACCGATGAGTGGTTCCGCTTTGCATTCGAAACTGATTAGTACACACGCTCGTTAACTTGATACAATGAACAATTATGTATCTGGGTTCCCGATGCGAGAGCATATCGCAAGGGGTCCTTGGGAAAACCTAAAGAAAGCTTTAAAATGAGAAATCTACTTCCCTTAAACTTAAAGTAAACAATGATGTGACGCTAATTTTACGTATTATCTTGTTGTAGATACTAACGCCATTATCATGATTATAAATGCATTTCCATCAAAGCGCGGTAGATACTTTTATCTTACCTACCATAACAAACTAACATACTTAGTCGCGATTGAACTTTTACTGAAACAATTATATTTGTTTGGTTAGATACGTTTAATGTTTTATGGGGGTGCGCGCGAACCAGTATCTCCAGGGCCGTTTTCATGGTAGTGGAACGAACTGTGGGGTTTTAGTCGGTAGGAGTCCGACATAGCTCATGATGATGATATCAGCCGAAAGACGCTGGGCACTGCTTTACAAAAAATTACAAAAATTTTATTATAAATAACTTTACAAACTTCTACAGTATTTAATCTTACATAGAGGTCTCCTTTTAAGTATACAAATACCTGTGCTAGGAGACCCCGCTCTTCTAAAACTAGAAACAATAATGTAGGAGTGTACAGACGCCACCAGGTCAAGCTACCCGAAACTGTCAATTTTTCCCAATGAACCTTGAACCTAATGCTCTAGAAATAAAGTCGAAAATCTATCAAAGAAATCTGACAGATTGTAGTAGCTTGATGTGTTGGCGTCTGTACATACAATGAAATCAACTTATATCTAAGAAGGCGTGTGTGTGGGCGTGTGTGTGTGTGTGAGTGTGTGTGTGTGTGAGAGTGAGTGAGTGAGTGAGTGTCGCTTTATGTCAAATTATCGCATGGTATCAAATTACTGCTGGGCATAAGCCTTCCGAAATTTGGGGGAATTTGCCATAATCGCCACGCTTGGCAGGCGGGTTGGCGATCGCAGTATATATAATGGTAAGATACATAGAGACCGCTGCTGACCATTTTCTAGTAAATCCCTTAGTCGCCTCTTACGACACCCACGGAAAGAAATGGAATGAGTAGCCTCCTCTTTACAACGGACACCACACCGAACGACATATCTCAATTATATTCAAATCTAAGACAATAACCGCTAAACGTTAAACGCTCAGAGAATTTATAAATAATAAATAATAATAATAAATATCTTAGGACAACGAACACATCGTTGTCTGATCCCAAACTAGGCAGAGCCTGTACTATGGTAACCAGACAACTGATAAACATACTTATATATTTCTAAATACATACATATTATAGATAAATTACACCCAGACACAGAACAAATGATTGTGCTCATCACACAAACATTTGTCCTGGGTGGGATTCGAACCCACGACCTCAGTCTTAGCAGTCAGGGTCACTAACCACTAGACTAACAGGCCAGTCGAAAGAAGTCATTTAAAGTAGGGACTTCAAATTCTCTGAGCGTTTGGAGCAGTGCTGGCCTAGTGATAACGGCGGTGGCTTACGAATTGTAGGGCGTAAGTTTGAACCCAAACAAGTGCTTTCAGTCAACTCAGCCTATCGCAGTCCACTGCTGGAGATACACCTCGCCCATGCTGCACACAACACCGAGCCCTCAGCATTCCGCATCCAATCAGTCCTAGCTTCTTTAGGACAGGTGCTTACTTTGTGCAAATGATTTCATCACCACTGCTCTCAGAACGGTGAAGGAAAACATCGTGAGGAAACCGACATGTGCTAGAAGCAAACATCCGAAGTCATGGGCCATTTACCAACCCGCACTGGAGCTGCGTTCTGATTTACGGCCCACTCCCTTTCATCAAGAGGAAGCAGCCTGTGTCCCAGCAGTGGGAAAAATATGGGCTGATGATATGAATGTGTAGATGTGATGGGGAACCATTAGCAATTCGTAATGCTAATGAAAGTGATATCGCCTATGGCTTGTCGATGTTGACTCGAACAAGTGATCGATGTATTACCACTCAGTACTCACTCTGTAGCGTACATTTTTAATGAGACACGCTATCGATTGACCTGCCGTCTCGCATTAAACCATTGACATAAACGAGGCGGTATGAATAAAATATGAATCTTCAATAATAGCCAGCGAATGAAGTAACCTTAATTCGACAGCTCTATAATTTGGTTATTAATAGTTTTCTTGGTTCCGTACCTAGATTTTATTATTGATGCAATATGCCTTTTAAGTAATACTAGCTTTTCTCCGCGTCGTCCCCCACGTGGGGGTCTGAAATCATTCAACTGGAACTAACTACCGAGATAAATAGTATCATTTGTCCTAACTCAAGTCAGGGTCTATTTGTGCGCCAAATTTCATGCCAATCCATACAGCCGTTTGGGCGTAAGTAACAAACATCCAAACTGTCACATTTATAATTGGTCATTACCAGATTATTTTTTTATTACAGAATTAGTAGGATAACAGATTTTTCTTGAATGTAGAGAGATATTTATAGATCTTTTTTTTTTTTGACACGGACTTCTCGTAGTTAGCCCGAAGGCTTTTACTACTTAAACGGGCTTTCCCTGCGGATGACTCTAGACGCGAATCTAAGGCCTCCAGCCAGGGGCTTACAAACTAAAGGAAAAACTACAAACTAAGCGACTAAGACCTAAGGGCTGTGGGGTTCGGACCTCGGCTTAGGGAGTCACTGGTGGGGGGGATCAGCAAGGGATAGGCTGGATCTGGGTGGTCGTTAACTAAGGGCTCAGCGACGCGGGCTGGCTCATGCAAGGGTCGGGGGGGACTATTAGCTAGTCGAGAGTGTCGCGACGACGGACCTCGGCGGCGAGATCGGTATGACGGACGTTTCGGTTTAAGTAAGGTACTGGTGGCCCTATTGCTCTCCTGGAGGAGGGTAATGGGGTCATCAGGATCGGTTAGAATATGCCGCGGACGGCGGGTCTTGCTAATGCGGGAGGGGATGTAGTTGGCTGCCGCGACAACCAGAGGGTTGCGGTGGGTTGCGGCCCTATCAAAGAAACGCTTGGAGATGCGTTTCATGAATTGGTGGATAGTCGGGAGTTTAAGATCGAGATGGAGATTAGCATTCCGAACGTACCAAGGCGAACCTGTGGCGTTGCGGAGAAAACGGTTTTGGAGGGTCTGCATCCTATGGACGTGGTGGGGTTTCGCGTGTGCAAAGACTGCACAAGCATAGGTCATAATTGGCCTTATGCACGCGGTATAAATGAGCTTTTTGCACCGAAGTGACATTTTGCTCTTTGGGTTGAGAACGGGGTGTAGCCTACCGAGAGCGAAAGCGGCCCGCGAGCGGACCTTCTTTATGTGCTCAGAGAAGGAGAGATGCTGATCTAAGATCACGCCTAGATATTTGGCTCGCTTCTCCCAAGGGATCTGCTTGCCGAACATGGATAGGGGGGTCGGGGGGCGGGGTTTGAGTCGCGGTTTCGTAAAGAGAACCGCCTGACTGTTGTCGGGGTTGACCTCGATTCGCCACTTCCTGAACCAGTCGGCGAGGTCGTCGACTGCGGCCTGGAGGTAGCGAATCAAGGCGTCTTGACTGCGCCCCGTGAAGTAAATGGCCGTGTCATCTGCGAACAGAGCCAACTGAGCCTTTAAACTTCTGGGGATATCGCTAGTAAATAGCGTAAAAATGAGAGGGGACAAGACAGAGCCCTGAGGGACTCCTGCTCGGATAGGATGGGGATTTATAGATCAGTCTGATCTAAATATTTATACATAACTAGCAGACCGTACAGAGGTTGTCCTGTTTCCTAGAAATCGATAGCAGCGCCACCTAGCGGGTCCAATAGTGAATCTAAACCATCCAGGGTACCACCCAAACGCATACAAAAAAAAAAAAACATTCAAATCGGTCCAGCCGTTTAGGAGGAGTTCAGTGAAATACACACGTACAGTAGAATTGTATATATAAAGATATTGCCTCTTCTGTAGCGTACTACGCGAATAATCATATCTACAAAGTAAGTGATTTTATTTGTAGGTCAAAAACATTGTGCCTATTAATAACGTTAATTAAACTGGTGTATGAACTAGACGAAAAAGTATTTATTTATTTACTGCCTATGTTGTCCAACTGCAGGCCAAAGGCTCTACTCCTTTCCACTCCTCTCTGTCTTGCGCTAGTGTGGACCAATACTATCCCCAATTGAAATTCGTCTTTCCATCTTCTCCTGAGTCGGAGATAATGTTACCTGCCGTTTTATGGATACTGTGGTAGATTTGGCCCATGACTCTTTTCACATGCGACAAACGTGTTCGGCCCAGAATGGGTTGCTAATTCTTATTTATTTATCGCTCCCTTGTCTTGATCGAGAGCAGCTATGCCTCCCGCAGTGAGGAGGCCTGTATCCCAGCAGTGGGAATACAATAGGCTACTTTGTATGTATGTCATGTTTCTTGATCCACTGCTCTGCTCTAATAACGACAGATAAAAATAATTGACTTCCCTCCACGTATCGCAACTAAATAAGTACCTATATTTCCCGTATTTTTAGATATCCAAACTTTTTAATACGCATCCAATTAACTACTGTGAATTGTCTTACTTCTATCTTTTTGAAACTCAGATTTTCCAAATTTTTTAGTATTTAATTTCCTGCCTTATCATCACTTGACGCTCATGGTCCAATACACATTATATATGTAGGTATGCGCCACATGTGTGTATATGTTGAAGAAAGATCCAGCAAACCAAGAGCAATTCCTAACCTCGGACGTGTTGACCTTAAGGTCAATGTTGCTAATAATTTAATAAGTGCTACTCGCCCGCTTGATGGAGTCATTCACACTCTTTATAACCATATCGGTAATTACCGAGGTCATGCGCTCAATCTTCTTTAAAACCCCATTACTGTTCCCGCATTGCATGCAGTATTCGACATACATTGCGACCATGTTTTGATAATCACCTAGATTTCTTAATCTTCTGTCACCCACCACGAAATGTATGGAGGCCTAACTATGAACATACAAATCGTATAGTTATTATAAGACCTTTAATTTTCCAGAATACGAATATAAGTAAGTTCTTACAACGTCATTACTGTTAATCATATAAAATGAACAAAAAAATAATTTCTATATAAATACTAGCAAACTTTTTAAAAGCTTAGTTGCATAGTTAGAACGTAAACGGTTTATGTATACAAGAACTGGGTCACCGGATCAGGCCATAAACTAACAATGTAGTGTATTCATTCACATGATCGTTCGCGAAATGCCCACCTGTCACTATTCTTTACGCATTTCCATTAACACCAATTCAAAGCAAAGTGATACTGCACTGAACTCAAACGAAGCGCAATTAGGACAGCCGAGGTGAAACTCACATTTGGGTTTTGTTTACATTGACTTTGACAACGCAGACGCTAATTCGTCGTGGGGCTTTAACCTCTTTATCTCCACTACGTGAAAATATCATAAAAACTATAATAGAATGACCTAAATGTCAACTGGCGAGTGTATCTGTATAGAGTCATTAACACCGGGCAGAAATAGAGTTGAGCCCGAGTTGTGAGTGGTGCAGCAAGGCGCGGGCGCACGACGCCCACCGCGCCTCGAAGGTGTGTCTCCCGTAAGAGGTGCAATTATCCACAGAATGCCAGCTATTCCCGTTACCATCAGCCAACTAATTACTTATTAAAGCATTCTAAATATACATTTCTATTTACGCTAATCGTGCCGACAGACAAGAGTACTCTATGAACAATTGAATATATTGTTCGTAATGCGAAGTCACTTTCATATATTTATATTCGAGTGTAAATTTCTTTAATGGTTTGTTTACACTGGGACTGTATTTTTAATTCTATCTCAATTTCTAATACCTATATATTTGCCTGTGAGTCGTCCAAGGTACTCAATACGAGAACTCAAATTCCATGACTTTATTTTTGGAACCAATATGGTATAACAGTATATGCAAATAACCAAGTCTATTTTCATAGTAATTATTACAATTTATAAAAACTAATTTGAAGTATTAGCGTGTACCAGGTAAAAGGTTCGATTTGGGCGCCTGAAAATTAGCACATTAAAGGTAAAATTGTCGTAAAATTTCCGTTGTGTATCTAAGTTTAATTATATCGTTTCACGATTAAGTGGATGATTTTAACAAATATTTACCTATCTACGACTTAATTTAGATTGCACCTTAGTGTCATAATAACAACTTGATTTGTCTCTTTATCATTCTTTATTCTACGCCGTAATACTTTATATCCCTGAGTCTAAGCAAACATGGATTAGTTAATAAAGTTGTAAAGATCGAGATTTCTTTAACTAAATGACTCCTCAGGTTTACTACGCCTGATAAAACTAGTGGGTGGTAAAGCACATAGTTAGGTGACAACACAGACTCTCGTAAAATGACGTCATATTCACGGACATTCTTGTTGATTTCGTCTGAAATCTAATTCTCAAGAGAGGTTGAGAGGAAAACTGTGAGAATAACTTAGAATTACATACTTATCTTTATCTTACACGCTTCGAATTTGTGCATATTTTTTTATATAGTAAATACAATATCTATGCTTTATGACAGAGGTAAATGCGTAGGTACGGAAAATTGCTAAGAAAATAAACAAGTAGGTAATAAAAGCCGTTAAAACCCACAGGTAACAACTTGCACAGGAAAACAACAAAACATATCAACATGAATTAATAACTAAGTCTATAGATTAACTGTCAATAAGATCACATAAACAATCCGTGTGAAGCCGGACGTAAAGAATTGAACCATCCCATTTCCTCCTGTGGGTGTCGTAAGAGGCGACTAAGGGACTTATTAGAGATTGGGCAACACTGCTCTCTATGCATTTTACCACCATACTGCAATCGCTAATCCGCCTGCCAAGCGTGGGGATTATAGCAAACCCCCCTCAAACTGGAATAGCCCTATGTCTAGCAGTGGATGACTTATGACTGAAATGATGATGAGGATCAGATAAAGATTCGAATAACAAATCTACACCTAATAAAGATCGGCGTTATTCGATAGAACTATTTCTGAAATACTCAGAGCTCAGGGAATTCAGTAATAACTGCACATTCTTGGACCTATACATGTACAGATATTACTACGTTCATACGTATGAGATACGTGACTAAGAGCATGAAGACAAACTGCTCGAAGGAAATTACGGTTAATCATAATTCCTCTTAAAAAGATTCAAAGTTAACAATAGTGTTTGTGTCATACACTTATGTAATCACATTTTAATGAATGCTAAAGCAATGATAGTGTTATCAACGTAAATAGCAAAATATGATTCACAAAACCCTTATTCTGTTCGTAGCTTATTCTTCTGAGTAAATGAAAATTGTTCTTTTTTTCACGCTTTAGTCTTCTATAATAAGCATAAATAATAAATTCCTAAAAATACGATCCAACTATAGGTATAACATATATTAAATCCGCGCATAGTGAATATAATAAGTTTATCATTAGACAGCTGGAACTAAAGTCGTTATAACCAGTCTGTGGCCTCTCGCTAGACAAAGAAACACAGAATATTAATATCCAGTATTGGTATAATTAAATAACACAAATACTCGTATAAGAATATTAAAAAAAATCAAGCGTAAAAGGTCAGTTGTCCCAGAAGTGACACAGCAATTTCCACAACTTATAAATTTAGGGTTTTGTGACGTAATTTTGTGAGGCTGGGGGTTTAGTGCACGCGTCACGCGTGACGCGCCGGCACCCGGGGCTGGCCGTCAGCTGGCGAGCCTCACCGGTGCCATACAAATGTGGTGAGCACCGCCACACGCCTCCACACGTACCTCGCGCCTCGTCACAACCGGTCGCTGTCAGTGTCTAGTGCTCCTTATCATTACAATTAACTGATAACTGACTACACTTAAGTGCTCTCTGACGTCATTATACTTGTTATTAATTGTTTCGTTATTTTAGTGAAGTGATAACTTACTGCTGTGTTTAAAAGTACAATTGTGATTGTGAGAAGATATAAAAATTAGCCAGTATTTTCTATCAGCCTTCGGATATTCAACAGGTAGACTATACGTTTGTTTTTATCATATTTTAAAACAGGTTTTTGAATTGTATTATTTTATAACGGCTCACAATTTAAATCCAACCTTATAACCGCACAGATTTTCCTTATACATATGCATATACCCATCGACTTTAATCAATTTTCTTTAACCGTGTGTTACAATACTACCACAAAATTGATTCTTGAAGCTTCACAGACATGAATTTACACAACAACTGCATACATATGTATTAGGGTAATCACACATGGCACAAGTTTTCCGGCTACTCTCATCTTAGTTCCTCGAATTTAAACGTGAATCATCGTAACAGACATAACAAAAAATCTCAGACACGGATGGTACTTGCTGTCCAAATAACGGACACTTTTGAGAACATTACCGGTGGATTAAGGTTACGACAGACATTTTACAAATTGTGCAATGTCTCCATCATTATGGTACTTATGTACACCTCATGGGTGATTTGACGCATTTTCTCTTTGATTACTTCATGATGATGGTACCTATAAAGTCATCTTAATACCTGTAGGTGGGTACCTATAAGGAATTGGAGTATATTTCCAGTTCTTTGAATTATTCCATCCAGGATCCAGCCATCCCTTTAAATATACAACTGTAATCAACAATGCTTCGTTTGGTGTCATGAGAATATCTTGCGGACTGCGGTGCGTATGACTAAGTCAAGGCACTTTCTAGTCTGCTCCAACTTTCGCTATAATTTTCTTCGTAAATTACTTCGTAAACAAGCAAATAAGATAGTATAGGGTATATTTGTCCTTAGATAGATACAAATACTTACGCCAAACTTTACAATTAACATCTGTACGACAAAATGCTTCGACAGTGCCATTGTCACCTGTAGATACCAGGACACGATACCTTTATTGTCTTTGTCAATACTAAAAAACAGAAGGCTGTACAAATTTTCACACAACCTTTGTTAATAACCTTCCTACACAAAATGTTGTTACAATCAATTTGAAACCTTGCACACGTTATCGGTAACTATGGACGCTGATTTCAACCGTCACAAAAACAAAACAAAATCGCTTGTTACGCAATGGTTGCTAACGATTTATTGTTGAATGCTCATGTAACAAAACCAACCAAAATTGTGTACACATGTGTAACGATAAAGCACCATACAGCACAGAACTTAGCTATTAAACAATCAAACCTGTAATACCCAATAAATAATCGCAATTCGGTTCCGAAAATTGTAACGTTTCCTCAGCGTTTTGTGTTGCATGGTATGGTTACTGGCTCTTGTGATACAGAAACTCCTAGTACAAGAGCCAGGGCTACACTGATGTTTGTGACTTCAAGGGAACATCAATAAATAATTAATATTATATTCCTACTAATAGTGTAACATATTACCCTACTGCAGAACATTATAATGCAAAACGGTCATACGGATCTGAAATCTTCCTATCAAAGATTTTCAGGACAATACAATGTACAACTTTCTTAAAATCGTTTCATAGTCGAATGTTGCTGTCGGATAAATGGGGAGGAAGGTAAACGATGAGCCGGCTCCGGATTTCTCGAATGAAAACGTATTTAAAAACAACACACAACAAGCACTTTTAATTTTGGCACACATCCAAACGTGCGTAATCTGCAAAGAGTCCGACTTGTTTTGCACTGAATCAGTTCCATTTGTTTATTTCGAAGATAACTAACATTATAGTAATGTTTTAATGGATAACGAGTAGATAATGTAGACATATGGTTGATGGAAAGTTCTCCTTGGGCCGTAGAGGGCGTGCGGTACGCTTGCGCCTCGCACCTGTTTTGTCCTAATACAACGTGCCGTAGAAGCGAAACATCAACTAACCGTATGCGCCGATATATTCACTACGTGATAACGACTGCACATGCATTTTGATCGACCGATTAAAGTTTGTCGCTTAAATATCGATAAATAGTCGATCATGCTCATACCGGAACGATTTCGGCTGCACAGGTATAAAAACTATTAACTCATCATTAGTCATCAAAAGTTTTAGCAAAGTTACGCAATGTTTCATAAGTCAGAGTAACTTAAAATAAATGCAGGTTTTAGAATTATCTTTCAATAAAATTAATAAAAAAAATGGAATGGTAGTGGGTTACATTTCATTCATCAGACTATTTTATACTTGTACAATTTTAATATTTCCTTTTTTATTCTGTTCACCCATTTTATTAGAACCTTTACCTATTATAAGCAGACTTTTATTATGTTTATATTTTTACATGAATATGCTTCAGAATATGCTTCATTGCTGAAGGATTATATAAGATTCATATGAATCATAGTAAACAACTGCAGTCATACTGACTTATAACTAATACCCTCATTAACATTTAATACACTTTTCCTTCACATGTTTTCAGACATCAAGGTAGGTAGGTAGGTATGTGTAAAAGGGTTTTCACAGGAAGGAACCAAATACACGAACAACAATCCCAAAGCCTTATTTTCCTATTTTATTTTCGAGTTCGTGTTTGTTGGTGTAATCAAAGTTAATTTTTCACCGCCGCCCACCTCTCTTTCTGTCAAGGTGATTTTGTTTACCTTCAATCAAATCGGATCAGCGGCAAAAACTGCCACACAGCAGATTTAATCTATTTTTACAGCATCGTGTATCTACTGAAAAGCAGTAGTTTTTTTTTATTATGACGCTGTGATCAGTTTTTGTGCGGACATCGAAATAATCGAACAAGCTATAGTTAACTTATCTATTGAGAACAAAAAACTAAGTTCAACTTTTAGAAAAGAGTTCAGTTTTCAAGGTTCAATACGAATTTGACAGTTTATTTTGTGGTAAAATAGATTTCTACTAAAATATACTATTTACAATCACTCAGTGAAAAGTTACAGTTTTGACAACCATACAAGTACGCGTTTCTTGAACAGCCCACTAACCCACATACACGTGAACTTTACACGCTTTGTGTAGAATATTTAACTTATTTGTAACTTTGTCGTGACAACGCATCCTTTAAAGGAGGACATCATAATTCTAGTGAAAGTGGCAGACCCCATTTATGGGCGTCGAGACGCGTGCAGAAGACTGAATCCATTATGCTTATGATGCCATTGATATTCTCAGCGGCCACTGAAAGCGGAGTGCCCCTGGCCATTATAAGATAAATGGTCGCGGTACCGCACTTGAGTGCAAAGTTTCCCGGCTCCTTAGATGATGTAGTACTCGCCGCCGCCGACGCAACGGGCTGCCGGTGTACAAACTCACTCGCCAACAACTACGTAAACATCTGGTTTTACAGAGCAAACTTGATCCACAATGTAAACTTAGCGAATACTCCATTGACTGGCTCCAGTCACAATAATGTGTTATTCAAGTACGTGTAAGAATGTTTACGTATCATTCTCTGGTCGGAAGCACGTTCTGTTTTGCGTTTACGTCGAATTTATGCGCGTTAAGCACAGCAGCGCGTGCGCGGCGTGGAAGTGCACGCTGCAGTAAAAGGTTCAAACAGAGCTTGTGACCACACCGAAGGTTACGGCAACGTATCGTTTCCGGGTCGAAAGGTCAACGGCTCGAGGCACGCCTTCAAGCTGCTTGAGTGGTTAAAACGCGTCATAAGTCAGCGATTAATATATTTTGAGTTAATACGTAGTTTCCGTCCTCTTCAGCGTAGTACCGCATTAATTCATTGTAATTATTGGAAAATAATACAATGTATTGTTTCTCTGCTACGCAAATATATAATTTCTTTTGATTTTCACCTGTTCTTATACTAAGGTTGCCTAATGTATAAGGTCTGTTAATATAGTAACATACCAGAATTACCACACCGATACTCGCCATTAGGCGAGTATCGGTGTAAAATCAGAGATTGCGACATCGATGCAAAAGTGGATGGTCACATCACAAGTTGAGTAAACACTAAGTTATGTGATTTTACAAGAACTATTTTAATTTATTATCCTTTGTTTAAGTCGTCG
Source organism: Aporophyla lueneburgensis (assembly GCA_932294355.1). Classification (NCBI taxonomy): domain Eukaryota; kingdom Metazoa; phylum Arthropoda; class Insecta; order Lepidoptera; family Noctuidae; genus Aporophyla; species Aporophyla lueneburgensis. The sequence goes on from OW028744.1 coordinate 13,223,101, forward strand.
GTATCTACGTCTGTATCGCCATCAAAATGAATAATACTTATATTATGTTTGTTTTTACAAAAGAAATGGCGATTTACTTTTACTTATCTGCTATCATAACAAATCTAGGTATAGGTACTTACTTATCTTTTATGAGAAAATCCTCGAAATTACTATATAACTGAATTGAGCCGCACGGTTACTAACAAATACGTGTACTCATAGGTCCACTCAAATTGGGTGGTTCTTTCCCTACCTACATGGCTTTCACATGAAGATTATGTCTGGACTTTAAAAGAAACTGTGACCTCTGAGTTTGTTTCGGGCTTTCTTCTCAGACTAGTCAGATAGGTGAAGCCAAAAGCCAACTACAAATATGATTGACGTGTAAAAATTGTTATTACAAAGCTATTTATAGAAATAACATCGTTTATCATATAGGAATTACGATGAAACATCAGTTTGAGTGGTTGTTCGTCGTACTTAACATATTACTCTATCATAATCGATAGCTTGTTTCTGGTATGATATGAGAATTATAAGTATAGTTAGTTTGGTACTGGAAATCAGGAAATTGCAATAAGTACTCATTTAATTACGCAGAGTCATTGAACTACTTAGGTACTTGAATAACATAAACAAGTCACGTGGAAAACTTTATGGGTGTCTTTAGTTGTTTTTGATAAAACAAAAACACTTTTTGGATGCGTCCAATAATTCATATTTTTCTGCTGTTTTGTGAATCCAATTTATAACAAGTCGCCGGACAAAAGTACAGTCGTTGGATAACTTCGTGACCAACGCAGTCTTTTTACAATTTTGTACCTTTACCATAAGAAATCCTTACCTACTTACTGTAATGATACCCGTAGCACCAATTATATTCAAAGAATCACTCAACTCTAAGTGGAAGACAATTATTCTCTTACAAGACCGCAATAAAGCGCGCAATTTTCATTAACGAACGTAATTTAATAACCAAGATTTTTTATGTAAAATCTAACGATTATAAAACCTACAATTTAGTCTACAATCTTTTAAAGCACATCTAAAAAGGAAAATGTATAATTCTACTGATAGGCATCAGAAGCTTTTAGAATCACAATAATAGAGTCACGGAGGATGCGCAGGCGCAGAGTACCGCTATAGTTTCACGGCGCATGCGTCGACCGGCCGAACAATCCCTTGCGACCCCCCACAAATTGCCCTACCGCCATTGTACGGAGCAAGATGGCGGAACCACCGTTTTAATACAACCTCTTTTATTACTAAACCTTATGTGTAACCTGACGAAATATTAATGTGTCTGTTCTTTTGTTTCAGGTAAGATATGCCTAAACTGTGTAATGAAGTGTGGTGGACCGGACATGGATACACAAAGGTCTTTCGATATCTTTCATCTCATAACATTACGTTTAATCTATGTAGGTAGGTGTATTCGTAGGTGTATTGGTTGGCTATTGTAGAGTGGCTGAAAGCCCGCAGCCCGCAGCTCTGATGGACATTGGAAATATTATTTTAATGTGTCAATCTACAAGAAGCTTTCTGGTTCAAAAAATGTGATTTTTGTTATAAAAGCATTTCAGAGCTTCATCTGACAAGTTATTTTAAATGACGTAGGTGGACGATACTTGGTATGCATAGCATGTATTATAATTCATTTTCCTGTCCCAATTGAAATGAAAATAACGAGCTAAGACAGACTATATAATATAATACATTCTATGAAACACAAATAAGTGAATAATATTTTTTTTAATGAAATTCCAATAAAAATTCTGTCGTGAACCGCATTCTGGGTTTTTTAGATCATCAGCTTTTAATAAAAGGTCATAGTCGTACATATAAGAGACTGAATTATGAGGAACACCTAATGCGCAATAATTAGTACGATACCAATATAGTGTTCGTTGTAAATACTCATCATCATTTCAGCCAAAAGGCGTCCACTGCTGGACATAGGCCTCCCCCCATTTTGGGGGTTTTGCCATAATCGCCACGCTTGGCAGGCGGGTTGGCGATCGCAGTATGGTGGTAAAATGCATAGAGAACGCTGCTGCCCGTTCTCTAATAAGTCCTTTAGTCCTCTTACGACACCCACGGGAAGAAAAGGGATGGTGCTATTCTTTACGCCCGACAACACGCGAAACCACATAAATACTACCTGTCACTAAAATGATAAATCATTTTGGACATTCTCAATTGCTAAAATTAAGCCAAAACTCAGAATAGTATAACTTCCGTGTTCGTTACTACGCACATGAATGTTGATCTGACATTTGCACATACGCATTCATACGCAAATGATCTCGGTTCCTTATCCAGTAGACGTTCACCCACATTTAATATCATGGGTCGTATGGCCATAAGAAGTGTGAGACATAATCTGTCAGACAATCTGTCCGTCCCTATCAGTTCTCTTTGGTAAGTAAGGACGAGGAGGAGATGCAGAAACTATCAAGAAAAAACGACGTTGTACAAAAAAAAAACAGACTAAAAAATCATTTCAACGTGAAAAATAATTTATTTCGGTAGTCGGTGTCTTAGTTAGTTTATATACCTACATGAATTTCTTATTTTTAGCTTTTGTATACATACAGTAGCGCTCAAAAATATTTTGACAACAATAAATTATTAAAAATAAAACAAAATAAAAAGAATATTGAATTGAATCAAATTATTTATTCATAATAAGGATATGTTTTACAAATTGGAACACTTTGATATTAGGACTTGCTTAAGAATAAGAAATATTAATTTTTTCTCTGATTGTTGTGGATCAAAAGTATTTTGACAATGAAAAAAAAATCTTTTCTTGATCTTATTTTTAATATTTTTGACATTTAATAATCAGCATTTAGTTGCATATCCACTTGCCTTTAAGACAGCTTCGCATCGTTTCGGCATTGAGTCTACTAATTTTTGTAAGTTGATTTTTGGAAGATGGGGCTTTTGCTCCATACCTGCCATAGTGCTTCATATAAAGCGTCCTTATTTGAATAATTTCAACATCTCACGCGACGATCCAGCTGCTCCTAGAAATGTTCTATCGGGTTTAAATCAGCACTTTGGCTTGGTTCCTACCCCACACCAATCCTATACCAGGAGTTGCTAAGTAAACAGCAGTGACAGGAATATTTGAAAATCATCGACGCAATCCAACAAAAAAAAACAAATCTATCCACAATTTCCGGAGATATCGCGGAATATACAAAAAATAAATGAATTGCGAACCTCCTCCTTTTGGCAGTCGGTTAAGTATAATATACACTGTAGTAGGCGTTATTAATATTGATAACATAATAAATGACATCCACATTAATCCCTTAACTCCTAAATTAGGTCAATACATATATCTATTGACGTAGCACCTTATCGTTTCTCGTAGACCGCCTACGGGATAAGATAAGTGTCCTATTTTCCGTAGACCAGGCGGCGCCTACGCTGTCCTATTTCGTAGACCATGCTACGAAAATGTGGTTCCGGTCGATAACAAAGTTATGACTTTATGAGGAACGAAATAATTAAGTTCAATATACATACTTAGTACACAAAAAAACTTTCTTAAAAAAGACAGAAATTATAATTTATTGACAACATTAGCGATTCTTGCATAAAAAACGACAGAGCCGCCGAACAAAGAAGGTTTAGAAAGTAAGAAAGCTACAAATTATTTAATGCCATCGTGAATGGCATAGTAATAGGCTTGGCAAATGAACGGTAACGATTATTATCTAACCCCCTCGTTCATAAAACTGATATCCGTAAACGAACTATAAATCTCAGCTGCCATTCTGAATTTCTTCATCAAAGAGAACATTTTAGTTCGAAATGTTTAGTAGTTTTAACATAACATCACGCCTATTTTTCCCGACGGGTAAGGCAGAGATGTACTTACATAGTACACCCACATTTCGCCGGTAATCTTCAAGCCCCATGCAATAGACGGCGTGCTAATTGCGGTCTACCGAGCACATAACACATTTCCCATGTTAAATCCAAATACACATACTTTACCCGAACTGGGAATCGAACCTAGGACCTCATGCTCAGCGGTAGCACTTGCGATTAATATACCAACAACGTGTCCATTCTAGACCCAAAAGTCACATAGCAAAGGTTCGTTATATGCGGCACCAACCCGTATAAGGTTTAAATGTTAAGGCGTTCGTGAAACGGCTCCCTAAATCCAGTACAGGAACGGTCAAAGCCCCGGCTAGGGGAGGCCCCACTTAGATACCGATTTCAATGAAAACGTGAATAAAAGGTTATCGATGACAAAACAATGTAACGGTGTCAAGTGCCAAGCTTTCCGTTATCAGCACGCTTCTCAATAAGATACTGGTCACAAATAACGTAGGTCCGTATCTCAGAACCCGATTTTTCAAAACAAAAAACAACATCAAAATATTTTGATTTTTTTGTTTGTTTTTGTATGGTTGAATGTTGCAGAATACGTAATTTTTTTATGGATAAAGCGTACTACGGTGTGACTGAGATTTTATCGGAGAAAAAATTGACTGAATTACTCTGCATTGATATAGGTTAAAATAAATTAAATGAACGATACGATAAATGTTCGCATGCCAAAATTTTGAAATATGGCTAAACTTTAATGTACGTATATTATAATTTATGTATTCATAACACCTGTCATGTATTACATTTTGCAACAGGAATGTCTATTCTATTCTCAACCGATCGATCGTAGTGCGATAGCGATACCTTAGGTGGCTGTTTTATTGACAAAACTAGAAATAGATAATATTTTAAACAGTCTGCGAAGTACGATATGTTTAACTGTTTGTTGAATATTCACGACGTGCCAGGAAAACGTCGTGAGGAAACCGGTCCTAGAACCAAAAATTCAAAGACATGTGACTGACATTTTCCTGCAGAGGGGAGTACCTGGCATCCTGAAATACAAGCCTAATGAACACCGATGTATATTTTTGTCCATTTTTTGTGGTATCAATTGTACTAAGTGTTGTTTTGGGGAAGAAAATGAACATTTTTATTATTTATTATCTACCAACCCGCACTAAGCCAAGTGCAACCCCAACTAAGCTAAGTGGTGGATTAAGGTACCGAGCCCTTTCGCAGTGTGGTTAGGCCTGTGAGTGTGACCCAGCAGTGGGGTCATAATAGGTTTATTATGCACGTTATAATGTAGATTAACTTTATAGACAGTTTCCAGATTACATTGACGCAATTAAAGCATTTATCTTTATTGTAGTTAAGTACAAAATACGATTAGGTATATATAGTGGCACGTACTTAGAGGTATTTTATTATTATACAATAACAAAAACCCGTTGTAAACAAATTATGTAAGTTGCGCAATGACATAACAGCATGTTTCATATTTATGTAAATTTTATTTGTTTATCATAATCATAATTCAAACAACATTTTTGAGAAGGAAGGAAGTTTTTCCATCTCTTAGTAATAATTCTAGAAAGACCTATACCAATTTCAAAGAAAATCCTTTTACTCGTACTATTATATTTGTAAACTAGCTTCTGCCCGCGACCTCGTCTACGTCACCCATCTTATCGCATCGAATCGCCTGCCCGTGCGAGTGCTTCGTATTCGTGACTTTTTTTCTTTTTGCCCGACTCCTAAGGGTACTATCGTGATGTTAGATAGCCTATAGACTTCCTCGATAAATGGGCTATCCAATACTCAGAGAATTTTTCAAATCAAACCAGTAGATCCTGATATTAAGCGTTCAACCAAACAAACTCTCCAGCTTTATAATATTACTAGCTTTTGCCAGCGTCTTCGCCCGCGTATTATACATATAAACCTTCCTCTTGAATCACTCAATCTATTGATGAAATCTGCATTCAAATCCGTTGCGTTGTTTAAAAGATCTAAGCGTACAAACGCAGGAAGCGATTTTCTTACATACAATTTTTTTTTTTTTTTAGGGCAACCAACACAATGTTATCTGATTCCAAACTAGGCAGAGCCTGTACTATGGCAACCAGACAACTGATAAACATACTTATATATTTCTAAATACATACATATTATAGATAAATTACACCCAGACACAGAACAAATGATTGTGCTCATCACACAAGATTTGTCCTGGGTGGGAATCGAACCGACGACCTCAGTCTTAGCAGTCAGGGTCACTAACCACTAGTCTAATAGGCCAGTCAACTATGTAAAGATAGTCCCTAAACCTTAAACATAACAAGGCAAACAAATTACAAAAAATAGATAGCAACAACATTTAGCCACTGCATTACTCGCCCATATCCTATATACCTAAGTACCGGTATTAAGTTGTATATTGTAGGTAGCACACAGGTATAATTGTCCTGCTGTGGTAGCGCACAACCGCGGTATACATTATACATAATGAATTGGAGACCACATGTCGCCGGCTCGACTGTAATGCGATATGCTGTGGTATGCCAGGGGTAGTGGAAACCTTTTCAACTGGTCAGGTATCGTATACCTATAGAATTTAAGTAGCTTTATCCGTCCGCTTCTAGTCTGATTCTAGCTAAGGTTTTACATATAGGCGTAGCGTCTCTGAGCATATTTTTGTCAAAGATAGGAAGTATATTTCCAGTTTTAGGTGACCACGCATTGTATAGGCTTTTCGAACAATGAGAAGTCAACTTATATTAGAAATGTTTAACTTGATTTGTCGCCGTGCGTACGTACTACTAAAGAAGAAGGCTTGGCTATGTCTAGCAAGGAATTTTGAGTACAAAGATAGAGAAAATAGAGCCCGTTTTTCAGCCGGTTTCAAACTGTTATTGGCATATTATGTATGTAGTCGAGAAAGAGACGATTTTTACCTTAAAATACGACAGACGTGACTCGAAGTTAACTTCTGTATCAATGAACCTTCGGTCAGAGAATTTTGAACTAAACTTTACCCAGACACGTATACTTACAGGATGTAATGATAGTTGTAAAGAATTGTGAATATATTAGACAAGATAAGTAGGTGCCTACTGATAAACATATTATTATGTAAATAATAAGGCCAGACAGATTTAGTCACTACTATTTATACCGATCTTTAACATATCTACCTAAAAACGCCGGTTTCACGAATTCCTACGTCAGACACTTAAATTAAATAAGATAATATTTTTGCATACTTATCAATATAACCCGAAATGATGGAAGTACGCACTAAAGTTTCCACTGTCTCGAATATGTCAGGTATAGTTAATATCTACACTTCTTTAATAACTTATTTCTGGACTTTCCTGAATTCTTGTCGATGAATAATAAAATACCTAAACCTTTAGCCAATTGTTTTCCTGAAATCACAACGTGAAGGTTATCAAAACAAATGCAAACGTAGATAGTTCAAGAATTGTTGTTTGAACGCTGAGCCAAAAGTGAGGTAAATAACTAGGTAGGTATCTTGGTTGTGTTTTAAAATAGTCCACTTTTTTCGTGTTGGTTCACTGAACTTTTCGGTCACTGCCGATCACCGACATGGTTTGTAGATAATTGTCACAATACACCAAAAACGAAGTTTAAATATTTTTTTAAATCAATAATATGATTGTGATTCTTCTGACTGCCCAATGTCGTTGCGTGACCATATTCAATATAACTTTTTTACCTCTTAATTCGATTGAATGCCGCCAAAATTGAAACGGTAACTTGCTAGTCGAATCTAGTCAAGAAATCATATCGTATTTAATGTCAATAAAATGTTCTTGGCATTGAGAAAGTTATCTCAAATCCAGCTGTTTTGACCGTGAGGTGTCACTGTGTCATGTCTTTTGGTTATTTCTATCCAACACTCCGTCACTAGAAATTATGCATAATCAAATCTTATTTCTGCACGATTAAAGCTGGATTACAGGGCAGTATCACATCGGAATATACTATTAATAAAGGTACCCGAGTCTATATAAATCTTTTTATATCTCAAAATGTGACGACATGAGAGCGTATATTACAGCCGTTGTAGATAAATAGAAGATGGACTACGATCCTATACTTATGTTTAATTTAATTTTCACGTATTTTTTTCGAGGTTCTATTGTCCGTCGAAGCCTGATAGACGCGCGATTAGAAAATTGAATTTTTATCCAAATTTATCGTGCTACTAGACAAAAATAGCATTAACCGAAATCTAGATATAACTAACTACTTCAACAGGTTTTATTTGGTCCAATGAGAATAATTGATACACATGAAAGTGTATCTAATGAATTCATTATACATTAATTCAATTTAAATGGAAGTGACAGACAGACCGACAAACGTATGAACATGTGTTGATAGTTGATGTTTTTTTAAAAAACCAATGAATGTTTTAGAATAGCTTAATTTAAGTAATAGAAAACAAACAGTTCATTTATCAAACTAGATTTTATCCGTTAAAACATCCATCGGTGTCTTACTAAACTTCAACTATATGCGACGACCCTGGTTACTTATCTCTTTTGGTGACTGTACCTAAATCCAAAACTCCTGTAGGTCCAGAGTTTCCTTACCAAACAAGATTTTTTCACTAATGCATTCTAAAACGTATGGCTACATATTAAGCTATACATTTCCAGTGTTAGCGGAATTCGCATTGTATACATTTTAGGATTTTAAGAGAAATCAGAGTATACTAGAAATGTATAGCTTGATTTGTCGCTGTGCGTAAGGTACGCACTACTTATGCGCAATTCTCTTTGAGTACCTATAGGTAAAAGGCAGAAAAACGAGCTTACCCACTATAATATTTCGATAGCCTATCAAAAAACATAATATCTTAACCAACAACATTCTAGGCTAAGTAGAAACCTCCCATATCTATTTCATTTCTGCCATTTAGCAGCACATACCTAAATAGATGACAAAGCATTTCGCGCAACATGCAGCGGTCGATAAAAATATCTACCTATGTCATGTCATTGGGTAGACAGTCGTGGGAATGAAATTACAATCAGTTAGATAGCCTTACTTTGCATAATCAATAGCTATACTTAGATATTTGCTTAGATTGTTTAATGCTACTTAGTTACTTGCGTGGTGGTCTAACGACTTATCTTAATCTGAACAGCACCCCTAGCCAAGTTGATAATCTGCAATCGTTAACGGTAGTCGCTCAACGTTAAGTCACGTGGTTAGAACAAACGAACAGAAAATTCGTAGCCAAATTCACATCGTTCAAAATTATCAATGATTTTTTATCGTTTCTACAATGTTCAACGCTAAATCCTTTGTTATAAGGTGTCGTTTTTCTAAAGACATTGAAGAACGAGCGGCCGACTCAGGCGTTCCAACATGGCTACCAACTTATCGTTTTCTACAATTGCTGACACTGAGGCGTTACCGATTGTAGAACGGTAAACGTTTGTGACTTGGCTAGGGGGGCAGGTTCCTACTGATCAACACAAAAATAAGTAACACGCTATCTTCACGTTAACGGCTGTGATTGGTTCCCCGAAATGACAGCACCCAATCACATCAATTGACTGAGAGATATGACAAATGATTTTAGTCAATGAGTAGCAGAACAAGGGTAAGTGCTCAGAGGGTTAGTGTTTCAAAATTTTAGGTTCCATCGTTTCTAAGATAATATGAAGGTCTCTCTATCTCTCTGGAATCTCGTAAAATTTAGTCGCAGTCTAACCTCGTTGACGACCAAATATCAAAAACGTGTCAAAAATGTATTGAAAGTGAAGGTATTTTTGACAGATTGGGACTGAAATCAGACTGCGAACGTTGTTCTAAAATTAAAAGAATTGCCCCTGTGGTCAAACCACCTCACCTATTTTCTTAAATAATTTTAAAAGTATTTTTTATTTTAAAATGATAAAATACCTGAAATCCTTACTACAAGCCCTTTCATTTGATAATATATGCCACACGGTACAGTCAGCAAAACGTTTATTTTTAATTTTCTTATTTGGCCCCCGACTTCTTAACTCAGTATTCATATATTAGCGTCACACTCACATGATTTTCTATAACCGTTTCTATTTCCGTTTGGGTTACAGAAAATCATGTGTATACTAAATTTCAACTTAATCGGCCCTGTAAATTCGGAGTACATTGACTGTGACAGACGGACAGACATACAGACACACCAGTGATCCTATAAGGGTTCCGTTTTTTCAGTCGGACGTACGTAATGCCATCATGTTTCAGTGACTGACGTCATTATTTCAAATAGTTTCGTAAAGATTAGTTGGCTATCTTAAGTCATGCAGAAGAAATCAAATGCAATCTTGTGTGGAATTATATTGAAACACACAAAAAACAAACAAAAGAAGGTTGGGACTTCCCAAAGATAACTCCAAAACTAAATTGTTTAAGGTTATGAAACATTGAACAACATAATGTAGTATATAGATATGCATATCGTCAACTTATGGTAGTCCGTGTTTAATTAGGTGATAAATTCTCAATAAGAGTTGGAAAAATTAACATATTACGAGGCCGAAATACTCGAATGAATAATCACATTTAAATTATAGCGTATATGAAAAATAAAAAAAAACGGTCATTATTTTTATTTCTTCTTTTGAATATTTCAGGCTGAAAATGTGCGAGTTTTAGCAGGCTTATGAATATTTATGAATTAAATTATTAGAGCATCAACTGTAGTGTACTTGCAACTATGCTGACGAAAAAAACACTTGGAGCACGCTCAAAGGAAACCAGAAACGAATAGTAGATATCGTTAATTGCGTGTGCTATTGAACAAATGCTAAGGACCTTGCCGAGCAAATGTATGAATACGTAAAATTAGACGCCACGCATGTTATTATAATTTTTTGCCTTTATTTATATTACCTTCGACTAGTCTGGCATTTACTTTGTGTGTTCATGGGACAAATACAATTGTATTGATAAGATAATAAGGATTGACGATGATTTATGTACGTACCACGCCACTGTCTATCGAACAAAAATTTCACCAATGCGCTTCACGATAATATTGGAAATTTTTTCTACACTATCTTTTGTAAAAATGTGTTGATATCCGCAACAATGGAACGTAGTATCAATGGCGTCATTTCTATAATTACAAAATAACAATAGTAGGAACACCATTATTCAACTATTGTGTAGGCCTAATCCATTTAACGAATATTATCGCTTTAACGAAATGGCGCGTCCGCGGCGCCGAAGCCCTAACCGTGCGAGTGGGCGAAAAGACCGCCTACAAGTGTGGCCGGGCTGCAGTGGCCCAATACTTTAAATCTGACAATAATTATCATAATCGGAAACCTATCAACCTTGTGGTAACAGGGTTATCCTCACTTTGACATTGCCAAAGGCATTCAACTGTTCTGCCCCCTCAGTAAATGGGTTGACTTTGGGTCCATAATAACGATTGCACTCATTAGTATTTACCTACCGCTGTTCAAAGGCCATTGCCCAATATATTTCACTGTCAAGATGTTGACCTATAATCTTATCGATGTGATCTGGCGTCATATACATATAGGAACCGATAAGATAACACCTTGCTCTTAGTGATTTTTGTCCAGTAATATCTGATAATCGAGATGAAGTGCACATTAGCATATAAATAAATAAAATGAAACTTACTTCTTCATGAACAATTGCGACGTCACATTGGTAGCACCTACATATATGACAACATTTTGCGTTCAATTGCGCAATTAAGTTATTGATATTAGACTTCAAATATGGCTTTCGGTACGATATATCCGTACGGCCCCTACGCAACAGACATACGAGGGAGAGGACAACCAGTTAATTGTGAGTAATAACATCAACATATACCACTTAAATTCACTCGAAGAAGGCACTCGCCTATTCCTAATAATTTACATATCAATATAAGAAAATGTAACATAACTCTAGTGAACTTTGATCGGTCATTATTTTAGTTCACCCCTTTCAACCAAAACTGGCATACAGAATATTCTATCTCCAATATAAAGTTCTGGAATAACCCAAACGCAATTATGTACTGACAAAGATATTATCACTTAACAAACGCACGTTTCAAGACATGATGCAGTGGGTGCATTCGACCGTTTTTAACCGATTGTTAAACCGTGTAAAAGCATATAGGTACGGTTTTGATAATTGAGAACGCAATAACATAAAGCAATCAGCCTTATCGCCTGCAGTCTGCACGACTGCAACACTCACTCCACTACGATCGCACACACGATTAGCAGACGATTACCGCTCGTATTGCTACATTATTATCATGTTGTCAAAAGCCATACAACATTCCATGTGTGTCAAAGATATTGTTATGTTGTTACGGAGAGTATACTTCGTATCAAATGATCGGCTCTCGTATCGTCATTATGCCTTCGCATACTTCTGTATTGCATGTTGCTTTCTTCGTAAACATCTGTCTCACAATAAGAATTTGCTTCCGCTTCGTGAACAACACTAATGAAAATGAAAAACAAAACAGAAATTGACACAAAACACGAAAAATTCAAAGGGCAATGCAAGGCTTAAAATGTTGTTGGGTAAAATTCTAAAACTTGACAAAATCTAGACTTGAATCAGTTCAATTCACCCACCTCTACTATAGTTTAACCGTTTTTGTCTGCTTCATCTTTGTACAATAAAGAACCCAATAACGATTTATAGGCAGATAAATTAATTGATGTGTTTGTACGCGTGTCATCTCGGCAAGATGGTCCGGACGCCCCGCGTGACCGCTCGGCGCCACTCCAGCGCACGTCGCGAACTTGACCCACTTCTCCCGAGAGACCATTGTCTTCGCGCTAACCTCGATCATCGACGCTCGAGCACCTCGAAATTATCTCTCATAAAGTATTCCTCAACGCCACTTTGCAAAAACAATTGTGTTCTTCCATGACCTTTCCATAATCACGGATCTTTGACCAGCCCACATTTATTTTATGGAACAATCCACCTTTCATGTCATCTAATTGTGAACTTTCCCAACTTTCGTTTCGATCACCGGTTCGTGAATATAGCATCCCGTTATTACGCCGTGTCATTGCCCCAGTAAACTACATGGCAGACACTTTCCACGATTTGATGAGTTAACAGTTTTGAGCTTCCGGAACTACCTACTTCCTGCGACCGACAGCAAAATGTCGCTAAATGAAACAAAAGCGAAAGTAATTGACTGTTTACTGCTTCAAAAACAACAGTCATAAACAATGCAGAGATAATTATCGGCCTCACCTTTTGGAGTCCAACGCCCAATCCCAATCCTGGACAAAATCCCTTTTATTACAAGCAAATAATTTAAAGTCTTTGTTATATGCTATACTACCGAGCTGGATCCTCAGCCTGACATCCATATTATCGCACAGTATTTAATTGTTTTATTTTTACTTTTTCCAGGCATGTCCCTAGACGAAGGCAGACAATCACAGAGGCCGTACAGGTATGGCATGGTGTTGTTGTGCGCCGGCGCGCTGATCAACTGGCTGGGCTTAGCAGAGGACTACGCGGAGCCCGTGCGCTACGTGGGCGTGGCCTGCATCGTCGCAGGCGCACTGCTCATCTGCGCGGCCATGTGTTGCTGGCTGCAGTCGCCCGCGAGGCAGCCACAGACTGACCGCGCGTCACCCGATACACATCAAGTGAGTTTTATAGCATTTTATATTTTCCAAGTTCTCACCAATATTTTAACAACATATGCAGAGTCATTTGTGCACACATACAAATGGCTCTAGGGAAAACCAAAAAGGATAGATAGGTACCTTTTTGGTTTCCCCTAGAGCCATATGGATTCTAATCCAGAAATGAAAAAACAAACTGATAATAATGAATCTGCGTAGGTGCGTAGCATCGCGTAGCAACCTGTAGCTTTCTGTAGGATCGCGTAGCATTGCGTAGCTTCTCGTGAGCATGTTGAAGCTACGTCAAACTAAACTGAAGATAAACTTAATCCGATATTGGAAACTAAATTGGATTAGGTATTAGAATTAAGCCAGCTAGTTTTAGTTTGTAACCATACTAAACCATTACTTTTATCAATTTCAGATTGACGATCCCATCCATGTAATATCGATGCCGGATGAGGAAACAATGCAGCAAAAGCCTCCAGACTACGACACGGTGGCAGGAGCCCCGCCGACCTACGACGACGCCATCAAGCTCAACCCGGCGCGACTGCTGCCCGCCAGCAGCAGCGCGCAGCACGTGCTGCCGCCGCCGCTGCTCGCGGACGCGGCCGTCATCCCCGGCCAGCCCGACGCCTCGCTCCCCCCGACCCCGCTAGCCGCCATCGCGCCTGTCCACCGATCGCAGATCCCCAAGACGCCGCCGCCCCCATACAACCCCACACACGCCATCAGATGAAAGCCCGGCCGGACAACTTTGTTACTTTAAATCGACTGCTGTTTCATGTAATGAGACTCGTATATAGCAATTAGTCCACATTGTTGACATCCCAACAATGTCACGGTATTATATTTATATTGTACGTACATATCCTTACATGAAACTATTGTTTTTATTTAATGTAGGTGGTCAAGCGAGAGCGTTGCGTACTTATGTGATAATAGGGAAGTTATTATTAGTTACTTATTTCCTGCTCTGTACATAATTATGAAATTTTGTAAAATAGCGTTTTGTTAAATGTACCTATAGTTAGGCAGTTAAGTGAAAAACTCTTCCAATAATTATTTTACTATTTGTGTTCCAAACAGAGCACCTCTGTGGTTCGAAATAATTGTAAATTAGGATAAGTCACCGGAACGCCGCCGTGGAGCGGATCGGCCAGTCGACGAGAAACGCCTGTACATATCTGTTTATCAATTACTAGTATACAAGCAGTAGTAGTGCCCTACGTCACTGTGCCATTTATTCAGTCCTCTGAATATTCTCACTGGTGTGTGTGCACATCAGAGTTATAGAATACAGCTGTTTCCTTAGCTTAGTTTGCTCACGAGCCTGTAGATATAAGGCACACTACTATCACTTTGTTACACGAAAAGGAACGTACACATACACAATCATCGGATAGATGAACCGTGCAACATCTGACGAATTAGAAATGTTGTTAAAGCAATGTTGTTAATTAATAAATTAATAGATTTGATATTACCAACTCATTGTTAGCTTGTCGTTGTGATATGACCGTTAGTATCATCGTTTTAGTTGACTATCGCGTTTATAATCTTAGTGGAGGTATTATTATAGTTTCCTGTTCCGATTTGTCTATTCTAGTCTTCAAATTAAAGCATATTTACTTAAATATTCTGTTAGATGATCCAGTCATGCATAATAATTTGTAATTTGTACATATTCTGATTGCACAACTTGAAGATTTCGAACAAAGTGACGCTCGTTAAGTGCATACCAAATTGAAATAGACATATGACACATGCACAACCAAGTCTTTACATTGGTTCATGTTCTAGTCAATATGCCCGATGCAAACTTCTAAAAATTATACTGTATAATTATATTGACGATTGGCATGTTAATTGCAGTTGATTTGAAGTTAATAAATAATGCAGTCAAATAAGAAATCGAAACCAATTTTATCGGATACTAACGAGTTGATTAGGAATATAGATTTTAAAAGACTCGAGAATCTTTTCGTACCGGATCTCGCGGACTAACAACTTTAGGAATAGAATTGCATGATAAGCAAAATACATGAATAAATCATCACTGACGTTATATACAGCCGTGTGCTTTCGAATGATTGAAAATGGGACCAATACTGTTAATAAATAATACTTAAATCGTGTGCTTATACTAATTGATTCAAGTAGCGCGTGCCTGCAAGTCTTTATGAGGATTTTACAATGCTGAAGTTGTGCATTTATTATTTGTACATTGTACAAAGTTCGGAAGATAAGAGTGTATATAAACAAAAAAATAAATGTTGTTGAGAGAAAATTTTGTTTTATTTGCATTATTTTGTAACCTATGTCAACCTTATTAGCTTCGTTCTAAACTGGTGGTCTATCAAAGAAGATACGGGCGCGTCTGCAAGTAACTGGTCAATGAAACTAGTTGATCAGATCCAGGGTCAAAATCAAATTTTCGGATGGGTGAAAAACATTGCTAGTAGGGGACAACTATCAAATCCTGTTATCATTAATTCTTAGTACGATCAGAATCAAATAGAGTAGGTATATAGAACAGAGTACACTACGACCGAAACTACGGAGTAGCTTAGGTAGTAGTCCCCCTGGATCAGGGATACGGGAAGTGGGAGAAGACAAAGGGCTGCAGCATATAATAGGTAGATGAAGTTGAAAATCTATGTAAAGTGCGAGTAACAACAAATATGTCGTATGTCTAAAACATTTGCCCACAAGTAGTAGACAATTTCTCAAACAGTATAGTAGGTACCTACATAATTATGTACATTCGTATATAGATACATTATAATTACGAACACCCAAAACTAGGTATTGAGTATCTACAACGTAGGTATCTGTAGATTAGTTACAAATATTTTTCCTAACGGGAATCGAACCTGTGACCGAACATTTAACTTAATCACTCAGCCATTGTGCCAATCAAACTGTGGAGGAGGGTAACCTTTAACAAAATAATAATGTCCAGAGTTACTGTTATCTTCATCTTAGATGTGTAAAAGTTTCAACATGATTTACAAGGATATTTTGACACTTGAATGTCGTCCTCTAAATTGAGAGGATTCTCATTAGGGGTTACTGTAGGCGACGCAGAGCAGTGGTGGCCCAGTGGTAACGGCCGAGACTTACAAGCTGGAGGTCATAGGTTCAAACCCAAGCAGGTACTTTGTGTAAATAATTTTATCATAACCGCTTTAAATGTCTTAGAGCCAAAAGTAAGCCTGATGTGGAAACATTATAGGCTGGTGGTGATGATGATGATGATGACTTTATAGGCTTTGTTTACTATAGACCACTATACAGAAAGAGAACTTTGTTATAGAGAGTGCATATAAAGTAGGGTGCTAAAACTTTTCGATTCGTTTCGCTCGCTCTTGCACTCTACATTCTCTTGAGCTTTTCTTCATAAAGATCGACTAAGCAACGAATTCCGAGTTCTTTTAGAATTATCTGAAGAAAATGTAACCTATCCGAGAGTGCAAAATTTTCAAACTCGGTACGCTTGCCCTTGCATCCTACATTCGCATAGTGGCTTGGGCTTCTAGCTAGAATTCTGCTTTTTGTAAATTTATCACATTCAGTACAGCGATATTATTACAAGTTGTTAAAATATCAATTTTACTAAAACTAGAAAACTAAATTCTTGAAAAAAATAATAAACCGCCCTGGATAAAAGCACTAGACACGCGCGGGACAATGGTATCAACAATTAAACACAATCTTTAGGTACAAAATAATCGAAAATTTTAGTTTAATGTTGTTAAAAGCTAAAAGCGTCCTACGGGTGGAGTGTTAATTGTTATTCATCATCATTATCTGCCTAGCGTTTTCCCAACTATTTTGGGCTGTTGAGCTTGGCTTACAGTCTAACCGCATGCAGTTGAATACTAGTATTTTACATGGAACGTCTGCCTATCTGACCTCCACAACCCAGTTACTGGATAATACGATACCTCATGGATGGAATGTTAATTGGTATTAAATATTTTATGTATGTTTGAAATGCGTAACGTGGAATACGTGGTTTCAATTAATGTGATAATCTAATCGCCATCCTGCATGATTTTTGACTTTGGCTACATAAGCACGAAAGTTTCGTGCATATGTACGTTGACAATGTAACTCCGTTTTCTAATTAAAAATATAAAACAAAACCTAACCTACCTAACATGAGGAGATGTACCTACATAACACCACGTCTTTAATATCTGAAGGGTTAGGCAGTAGTGTACCTGAATTACATAGTACGCCTATATTTCGCCAGTAATGTTTAAGTCCAATGTTTTAGCGGGCGCACCTCCCTCAAAATATTCCTCGGCACCTATGGTAACCCTCTCCCAAATTCTAAGCTACGACCGCGCCTGCATTTTACTGCCTCAATACTCGTAAACGTGACTGCTACCCACCATTTTTTTTTTTGGATGGAAAATCACCAAATGACTTCTCCCGCTCTGGGCGAAGCGGGAGGGCATGTCAGACTTTTACTGACTAAAACCCACCCGTATTCCTTCAGTTGCCCATGTGCCAGGGTCACGGTATCTCTTTCGAACAATCTCGCGACCCTGGCAGGCATCGGTCCTATCAGACCCCTTCAGTTTTGCTGACATCTTTTTGAGGCGCGCGTGGAACATTACGCGCCGTCGACCCGAACTTGGTCCTTACCGGGCGGCGAGCTGCCCATTGCTCGCCGCCGCAAGCTCGCGCCTATGGTGGCTGGGAGTCCGCTATGGACTCCCGACGCCCGGGGCGTCTCCTCCTGCGGCGGCTAGGGACGTGAGGGCGCAGAGACTGCCACTCCCTCACGCGCCCCGCCTCCTCCTTCGTGAGCATTACTCTTGGCAGGAGGTGATGGCTTCCCATTTCCTCTCGCTCCGTACCATGGCTCGCACCAGGGCCGGACGCGAGAGGTCGCCGCCGCCGATCGCCTCCACGAGGACACGGTGGTGTTCCGCCCAGGCAGGGCACACTTCCACCGTATGCTCCACCGTGTCCTATAGACGATCTTCACAATGGAAACACCCGGGCGTATTCTCCCGCTTTATCCTGAACAGGAACCCACCGAAGCACCCATGCCCGGTGAGAACCTGCGTCAGGTGGAAGGTGAGGACGCCGTGACGCCTCTCTATCCACTCCTCAAAGAGGGGACTTACCGCCGCAATTGTGGCGTGCCCAGCACTGGGTTGCAACCATCGTACCCGCAATATCGCCATGAGATCACACCGGAGCTCTGTCCGCCGTGCCGCGATTTGTCGCGGCAGTGGAGTTTCGCTCCGGCGTTTCGCCTCCTCGCGCCACTCTCACATGTGCGCGAGGACCTTTGCCTCCAGATCCCACGGCGGCACTCCGGTAAGGAGGCTCGCCGCCTCGCACGAGACCGTGCGGTATCCCCGGATTAACCGGATGGCCATGACCCTCTGGGCCGCAAACAACCGGCGCGCTGGGCGCAGCCTCAATGAGGGCGCCCACACTGGTGCCCCGTAGAGGGCCATGGACCGCTCCCTACCATTAGGTCCTGGATTCAATTTCTATGTCTGGCAAAGTGTTATTCGATCTTTTCATAAGAAATTCTTAGTAGCTCCATGGAATTTGTGGTGGCCCTCTGGGTGTCAATCAAGCTTGATGACCACGATTTGTAAATACTTATTTCATGATGATTACGAAATGTACGTCTTTGCGTTATCTGCGCTGGGCAACGTGTACAAATCCCTATTCATGACTAGTGTTGCAAAGGACTCGAGTCCTCGAGTCGTAATTTTAAAGACTCGACTCAATTATGCAAGGCTCAGTGTGCTCAAAAGGCTCGGAGTCTATAGTCAAGCCGAGCCCGAGTCATTCTCGAATCTAAACAAGGGACTCGAGTTTTAAGAAGGACTCGAGTCTCAATAACGACTAAAGTCTTGTAGCTCATCATTCGAAAAAACTCGAATAAGTCGTCAGATTTATTTGTACGCAAAGTTACATCATAACCACTAAATTGAATTTATTGCCTCCTTTCGAGTCTTTTCGAATGATGAGGTACAAGTTTCATCTTCATGCTCCGATTTTTTCTTTAAGACTCGGGTTTATTTTAAGACTCGAGTCCTTTTTAAGACTCGAGCCCTTTTTAAGACTCGAGTCCTTTTTAAGACTCGTGTGCTTATCTGTAGACTCCGAACCTTTTGAGCAAACTGAGTCTGGCATAATTGAGTCGAGTCTTTAAAATTAGGACTCGAAGACTCGAGTCCTTTGCAACTCTATTCATGACACGAAACGCAAGAATGACATATGATGATATGATATGACAATGACATAGACAGTTGACAGACGATAATGTCGGACATACGCCAAAGAGACATACACCCTCTTGATGGGGATTGAATATTTATTTTAAACGTGATTTTTATGAATAACAGCTACTAAACAAAACTGTTGGCTGTACTACGTCCAAAATAATCATCATCTATGAAAAACATGCCGGTAGAGATAAACAGCTTAATAGAGGGATGGCTCGAATTAGAAAGCGACCCGGGATTGTTTACCCTATTGTTAGAGGACTTCGGAGTAAAAGGGGTGCAGGTAGAAGAGATTTATGACTTACACAAACCCTTAGAGAGTCCAGTCTACGGGTTTATCTTCTTATTCCGATGGATAGAAGAGCGACGCTCCCGCAGGAAGTTCGTGGAACAGATTGAAAGTTTCGTTCGGGATGAAGAGACTATTAACAATATATTTTTTGCACAACAAATGGTTCCAAACAGTTGTGCCACTCATGCCTTGCTGTCCATATTATTGAACTATCCTAATCTTCATTTAGGAGAAACACTCAGCAGATTAAAGGTAAATAGTCTTTTTATTTAACAAAAAAATTAACTGTGATTTACTTAGGTATTTAAACTTAACCTGTTTTGTTGTCCATTCTATGAACAGCATCACACTCTTGGAATGAACCCTGAGAATAAAGGCTGGGCCATCGGGAACACTCCAGAGTTGGCCTGTGCTCACAACTCCCATGCCATACCACAAGCTAGAAAAAAGGCTGATAAGAGTGCGGGAGTGTCCACTGGACGCTTCACAGGTCTGTATACGTTGTAGAGCTAAGGTTAATGTTTGTTAAACAGTTACAGAAATATAAAGTTTTGTATGAGGCAAACAATTAATGCCTACACACAATTTGATTATATTCTATCTATCTATATAAAATTTCTACATTTAATATCAGCTGGATGCGGAAAGTATAGAACCAGTTGAAGTTGCAAAGCTTGTCCAGCAGTGGCAGTCTTTCAGCTGAAATTATGGTGACAATCCCCTTGCTTCACGTGGGTGTCCTAAGAGGTGACTAAGGGGCTTACTAGTGAATGGGAAGCAGCATTCTCTATGCATTTTACCACCATACAGTGATCGCCAACCTGCCTCTCAAGCATGGTGATTATGGCAAACCCGCCCCAAATTGGTGGAGGCCTATGTCCAGCAGTGGACGTCTTTTGGCTGAAATGATGATGATGATGATGATGATGATGATGACATAATAAAGAGTGTTTGCAATCTGTCTTGATTACAAACATTGCTAAAAAATATTATAAGGTGTAGACAGCTGCATCCTACAGACTCATTTCATTAATAAACTACGCCACTAAGAATGAGATAATAGAGCTGTATTTTGTAATTCTTCCAGGTGAGGCGTACCACTTTGTTTGTTTTGTGCCAATCAATGGGCATTTGTTTGAGCTGGATGGGCTCAAACCATATCCTACTGATCATGGACCATGGGCATCAGATGAGGACTGGACTGATAAGTTTAGAAGAGTTATGGCTGAGAGGCTCGGCAGAGATGCAGGGGAACAAGTTCATGATATCAGGTATGATAATATTAGAAAAAAAAATATCATTTATTGCAGTTACCAATTCTTAAAGCTTCCCTTTTTTTAAACCAGTGTATCAATAAAAAGGATGCCTTCCTCAGGTTTCAAAGTATCCACATACCAAATTTCATCAGATGTGCCAGCGGTTTCGGTGATTAGCCATAACAAACAAACAGACATACATTTTAAAACTGACATTACAAACAGATACATATTGCCAGTATTTTTGTACATCAACATTTTTGGATAGAAAAATGTCATTCAATTGTAAATACAAATACAGGATTAAAGACCATGAAAGATATAATATTAGGTATTACGTAATAATTAGCATATCCTTCATAACTAGGTTTTTCTTACTTCGCTATTACAGGTTCAACTTGATGGCAGTAGTGCCTGACAGAAGGTTAGCAGTGACTCAAAGGCTGAATGCACTTGAGCTTAATCAGAAGAGGGTGAAGGAAGCAATCTCAAAGATCGGCAAACATATGCGACATTTGTTGTCAAAACGCAGGGAAATGAATGGTATAATAACATACATATCACATATTGCATAAAGTCTCCTTTCTCAAACGGTAAATCTAGAATCTTCTTAAGCATAAAAGTAATAATAGGTCTTTACCTATGAAAATACCGTTTTGTATGAAAAAACTTAAATGATTTTTTTTCATGTATTTTTTATTTGTATTAATCGAAATAATCACCCATGCAATCAATACATCTTTGCCAACGCAGTGGCAGTTTATTGATGCCCTTCTTAAAAAAATCAGCTGGACGGGAGGCAACAAATTCTTCAAAGGCATTTTGTACTGCCTCTCAGGTATTGAATTTTTTTCCCGCCAAGAAGTTATCCAAATTCTGGAAAAAGTAGTGGTCTGTAGGCGCAAGGTTTGGTGAGTAGGGCGGATGACGGAGAGCTTCCAACCCCAGTTCTTGCAACTTGGAAACCGTCTGCTGTGCAGTATGAGGTCGCGCGTTGTCGTGCAGGAGCAGCGGAGACGAGCGATTGACCAATGCTGGTTGGAGATGTGCCAGCTTCCCATCATTGAGTTCAGTTCTTCACAGTACACATCTGCAGTAATACTCACCCCGTTTGGTAAGAAGCTGTGATGAGTCACACCGGCGCGGCGGCGCTAGACCACCAAACAGTGATCATCACTTTTCTAGGGGTAAGTTTTCGTTTAGGGCATTGTTTAGGTGCTGAACCAGGATCCAACCAACTTGCTGAGTGCTTACGGTTTTCAAACAGAATCCATTTTTCATCGCAGGTAACAATGCGGTTCAAAATTCCTTCATTTGTGTGTCTGTTGAGCAGTGCAAGGCACGTCTCGACGCGTACTTCGCGCTGGCGATCATTGAGCTCGTGGGGCACCCATTTGTCAAGCTTTTTTACCTTGCCAATTTGACGCAAATGGACCAATATTGTTTTGACGCTAACGTCGAAAGCTGCTGCTAATTCAGCCGTAGATTGTGTATCATAAGCTTCCACAATCGCCTTTAATTCGTCATTGTCGACCAAAGTCTTCGGACGACCGCGAGGTTCATTTTTAGGTCAAAATTTCCAGAACGGAAGCGAGCAAACCAATAACAGGTGGTGCGTTGGTTTGTAGTATTAGCTCCGTAAACGTCGTTGATGTTGCGTGCCGCTTGTGCCGCGTTGCTGCCACGACGGTACTCATATTCCATAATTACTCGAATTTTTAACGTATCCATGATGACGAAAAAGATTGAAATGCGATGAAAATGTAACACTAATCAATAAACAAATGACTACTTTTGGAAAAAGAATTCCATGTTTTTAAAATAAAATTAATTTGAAATTAGTATTCTTAGACAAACAAAAATGATTTTGATTTGAAATGGCCAGTACTGCAGAACGGCAATTTCATAGGTAAAGACCTAATAGATTACGAAAGTCTTCTCATACACAAGACTTGTTAATGCTTAACATTCCCCAATTGAATTGTCAGTTGGAGAATCTGGTTCACAATTCAAAAATGTATTCAATTCTTTACAGAACATGGTGAGTTGTTATCAGAAGGCAGCAATGATAACTCCCTCAATGAAAACATTGTGCAGATCAGTGAGGAGACAATACTGACTGCTTTAGAATCGTCACAGTTGCAATTGTATGATGTGGACTACACTCGTCCTATGACCATAGAAATTGGCGCCAATGATCGTCCACACCAAGACAGCAGTATTATTTTAGGTAATGGAATCAAACAAGCATGATAATTTGAATCTCCACAAATGGCGGTACATGGACGACTCAGATCCCCGGTGTGTCAATGTCACAATATACCACCTTCCAACTTACACTGCAGGCCCTGTCATCTGCTCCCGTAGAGCGTTAGCTATATCGTGCTGAATTGATATTTTTGCCATTACCACACTAAGAAGGAGATTTTGTGGCTAATAGTGTAATTTGTGATTAAAGATCAACTTGAGACAGCCACCATCAACGAGTTAACTAACAAATCTTGACTTCCTTAGGTTGTATGTAATATCAACGAGATTTCTGTTCATGTTTTCACAATCGGAATATGTAATATGCAATAAAAAATGTCCTTTTCAGTTGATCCTGTAGAGCAGGGCGCAATTGTAAAGTTCATAACAATAAACAGAGATAATCAAATAGTAGGAGACGTAAGTATGCTTATCCGTTATTTTTACGAAAAACTAAATTTGTTGACCCCCATTTTGAACAGAGGCATAGCTATCACCTGAGCAATAATACGGGTCCCTCAAGCAACAGGGGTCGCTGTTATGTATTCATCATCATCAGCCTATAATATTCCCACAACTGGGACACAGGCCTCCTCTTGGTGAGAGGGAGTGGGCCATAATCCACCACGCGGGTCCAGTGCGGGTTGGTAGATGTCACATGTCTTCGAATTTTTGGTTCTAAGACATGCCGGTTTCCTCACGATGTTTTCTTTCACCGTTTTGAGAGCAGTGGCGATGAAATAATTTAAACAAAGTAAAGCGCCTGCTTGGGTTTGAATTCACGACCTACTACTCGTAAGTCGCGGCCGTTACCACTGGGCCACCACTGCACGCTGTTATGTATTAACAAAAATTATTATCCAAAACAAACAAAATGGTAACGAGTAACGTAACCCTCTGAAGAGCCAGTAATGAATAAATATGTAATGAACATTAACCGTCTTTGTTTATGGTTTACAAAAGCTTCAAGAGGCGCTCGAATTCTCACAACAACCCCGTTAGAACAAGGTACACCAGTGATGATATTCTAACAAGCAGTTACATTATTTGTTTTATATTTCAGTTATATCCCACGTCCATCACAGCCCTGGTAAAGAGCAATGATTCCCCCATACTGGTTTGTTGTGAAACTGAACCGGATCAACCAATCAAGCTGAGGAAGCTATTACTGACTCACTCGGAGCTGAACGCTTTGATGAGCAGCATTGTGAACGAGGTGCAGCAGTGCCAGCAGGCACTCAATGATGAAAATGATAAGAGAGATATGTATAAGGTAAGATAGAGTATGATTATCAGCATTTTTTATTGGTATAAATGTGAAAGTAACTCTTTCCGATTGTCTGACTGTTACCTCGTCTCGCCTTAATGTCAGAACGGGTTTCGTTTTTAATTCGGTAGTTCATACGTTCCGTGATCGTTAGAGAATCAGTATAATTAATGACGTATATTTTGATGCCATTTCAACATCGTAAACAAATTGGATAACGCAAGGACACCCGTCGAACCATACGAAAAATGATCAAATTGATTAGTTGAGTCTTGCCGCTTAGCCGAATTACCATTTCATGCCTTTTTGCGGAACAATACGAATCTTGCGTTATCGTTCCGAGCGCTTCCGAGTCTTATCCAACGCCAGACTGGGTCACATCACTAAGTCTAAAGCCCTCGTGCGCGTGGATTTTGAACGAATTGCTTAGCGTACCTATATGATTATTTTTTGTCGCGCTGAGATTTACATACTTTGTTCGATTCTCAATACCCGGCTCAACACGAGAGTTGAAAATCCAGAGTCAGATAAAAAAAATTGTCGCGTCAAAAATCGCGTTTAGGGGCTGTCCATTAATCACGTGAGGCTCGAAGGGGGGGGGGGGGGGGTCCACAAAAAATCACGAAATATCACAAGGGGGGAGGGGGGGTGTAGTAATATATCACGTGTATTTATTTTTTCGGCAAACGCGCGGCACTGAGTCGAAAAGCGGCGTTGCGTGTATTTATTTTTTCGTCAAACGCGTACGAAATCGAAAGCGGCTTGTAGTGAACTTTATAAACTACTGGAAAAAATTAAGAGATAAAAATAAAATTCGAAATTTTTGGGCAATTTTCAACAGGCCGTAATTTCGAGAGAAATGGTCGTAAAAGAAATTAAAAAAAAAGGAAATTGTAGCTCCAAGTGTCTAGTTTTTGGATTAGAACTTTAAAATTTTGTTGAGTCAGCGGTTTTTGAGTTATCTTAGAAAAAACAGCAACAAAGTAAAATTTTTTTTGCTTAACCACTATTATGAATCGAATACTTTGTTCATTTAGCTTTAATTTCTTTTTTTAACCGACTTCAGAAAAAACAGGAAAAAAGAGGTTTCTTAATTCGACCGTATATATTTTTTTTTTATGTGTGTTCACGGATAACTTCGTCGTTTATGAACCGATTTAAATGATTCTTTTTTTGTTCGAAAGGAGATAGCCCAAGGGTGGTACCATGATAAGACAATAACACAGAAATTGATGGGAGCATTCCAAAATCGTAATCGTTTATTTATTTTTTTCATTAATTACCTTAAAGCACTACTATTTAATGAAGGTCTGAAGTTGCTCTGATGATGAAGCCAAAAGACAGTCGAGGGAACTCCTCAACGACTTACAGCAATTACCCGGTGTTTGGACTTGATTCATTTCTATTGATGAGAACTTTGCACCCATATGGGTTGTAAGTGCCATTACAGGTCTGATGATGGAGACTATAGACAGTCGAGGGAATTCCTAAACGATTTACAGCAGTTCTCTATTGTTGGGCTTAAGTACTTTATACGGTTTAAAGTGCCAATTTTATCACAACTATTAAGGTCCGG
The DNA here is from genome assembly GCA_932294355.1 of Aporophyla lueneburgensis. Lineage (NCBI taxonomy): Eukaryota > Metazoa > Arthropoda > Insecta > Lepidoptera > Noctuidae > Aporophyla > Aporophyla lueneburgensis. The sequence goes on from OW028744.1 coordinate 13,249,519, forward strand.
AGTTGATCTGATGATGGAGCCGAAAGACAGTCGAGGGAACTCCTCAACGATTTACAGCAATTATAGATAGTTCAATCCATGAAGACGCGCCCACTCTTTGACAATTGTACTGAGAGCGGTTAAAAACAAAGTAAAGGGGCGCAGTGGGGCGCGTCCTCGTGGATTCAACTATCTATAGCTGTTGTTTGAACTTTATTCATTTCTATTGATGAGAAAGCCCCCATAAGGCTTACAAGTACCACTACAAGTCTGATGATGGAAACCATAGACAGGCAGTCGAGGGAATTCCTCAACGATTTACAGTAGTAGTAAAGTATAAAATTTCACCTGGCGAGTAGTGGTATAGGAATTAATGCGGGTTAGATATAAACTAAAAAGTTGAAAATAAAAACTTTTTTACAAAAAATAACCGACTTCCTCAAAAACACTATAAAGTGAAAAATAACTTTAATTTCGGAAGTCGGTGGCAACAAACTCAAATACAGATCCTAAGACACCGACTTCCGAAATTAAAGTTATCTTTCACTTTGTAGTGTTTTTGAGGAAGTCGGTTTTATTTTTGTAAAAAGTTTATTAGGAACCTTGATACGTCCACTTTTTGCCGAGACATCTGTCTTCAAATGGAAAAGGATCCTTTTTATTTGATTATCGATATGTCAGCAACCAATGATCGCACAGAAAGTTAAAGGTGGGTTTCAAGACCTTCAATGAATTCCCTTTAACAACTAGCCATTGATAAGTAAGACCAAAACAAAAAACTCAAAAAAATGTTTTTTTTTTGTTGCTGTTTTTTCTATGATAAATCAAAATCCGCTGACTCAACAAAATTTTAAAGTTCTAATGCAAATTTTTTTTTTTTTATTTCTTTGCCCAAAAATTTGAAAATTGAAAATTGCCCAAAATTTTTGAATTTAATTTATAATCCCTTAATTTTTTCCAGTAGAGTAAATATAAAAAAAATTAAGATTCTTTGTAGGTACTAAAAAATACACGTGATATCTAGTCTTAAACCTCACCATGTATCACCAAGGGGGAGGGGGGGTTAAAAAATGCAAAAAAAAACATCACGTGATTAATGGACGCCCCCTTAAGAAGACCTGGATTAATTGACTGTACTTCTAGGTGGATGACTGTCGTCGCACGCACAACTACGACGAGTTCATCTGCACGTTCCTATCCATGCTGGCGGAGCGTGGCGCGCTAGGCGAGCTGGTGGCGGCGCAGCTGGAGCGAGGCCGCTCCTCACGGGCGCGCCGCCGCAGGCCCCGCCCGCGGCCCCGCGCCAGGCCCAGGCCTAGGCCTCGCGCGCGGAAGTGACGACCTCTGCCGAAATTAAACGAAGATGTCCGAAGCTTATGTAAGAGATGCAGCGTATGTCCGTGTTAAAACAGTCCCTTATTAGGCATGTGACTGTGCCCAGCATCTGTGAGAAGGCGCTGTATACTTCCAAATCTTCTAGCCTATAGTACAGCTATATTTGTAGATTGGGCTTACCGTTAGTACTCATAAAAGTACAATCTTTATTAGTTATAGTGGTATTCATTTACAGCTTACCAAACATGTGTGTTAATTTATTCACTTACCTATAAGCATGTAGCAGGACTGTAACATCGAATTTGATGTTATCTTGCAGTATTTTAGTTTAAGTAAATAAAACGAAGTTCTTTTTTAAAAACGATTTTTATTTATCATACTACGAACAGCGCCGTATTTACATGGTCATCATATTGTTAAAGAAATGTAACAACAACGATTGATTATTGTTTGCTTAGGCACGTACTTCATCGATCAACATTCTTATAAATTTAGCTAACGAGCGCAGTACGAGACGCGTATCGATAACTATTGTCTTTCCATAAGTTGAGAACAGATAATTCTATCAACAAGTAAATCGTAATACAACGATCCATATTGCACACGAGTTGATAAAAATATATGTTATAGGATGCCATATCTAAACAGGCATAATATTGACGATGGACTGTCTGGTCTGGGAAAAGAATTTATCGATACGCATTAACGTGCAATCTATTACTATATAGTGAGTGGTAACAGTAAACATTTCACATACACAAGTATGGTCTGAAATATATAAATACAGATGTAACTAACATGACGGAATTGACTCAACAGCCTAATCTAGGAGCACCCAGCAGTTACTCTATTAGATTAGGTTATTACAACATGAAGAACAGCTTAAAATTAACCATAGTTATTGCCAACAGTTATTTACATCTTTTATCATAATTGTTGACTATAAATTAGAATAGATCATAATGTTTGATACAAATAAAGACATCTATGATTACTGAAAGCTTATGTTCGATGCTTCAAGTGAAGTTTGACGATTTCTTAGTCGCACAACAGAAAGCTAATTCGGATATGCAGCGGACACTTTCGACAACGATTAGCGACAAACTGCTGATTTGGAAAGCCAAAGTATTCATAAAATACATTTTTCCCAAAACACGCATTCAAAAACCTTTGTTCATTTGGCGTCACTGACAAGATCAATAACCTTATAAGAATAGTTGATTTATATAGAAGTATAACATGAATACACCGTAGCTACGTGTTTCACAAGGCTCTTAACGTATCGACGACAATTTATAAGTATCAATATTCAATATATGTATATACTAATTTATGCTTTGTTGTTTTTATCTCACTTTACGTACCAACATATAAGTCGAAACTATATTACCGATTATAATTTCATTATTGCATAAAAAGGCAAGTCACTCGATGATAAACATGCTATATCACAGACTAACGAAAATCATTACACAAACTTACATGCACTACATTCATATGGCACTAACAACTAAACCTGAAACTAAAATGTAAATATTTATTAAAGGCAGTGTTTGTAAGAATCGAGTGAAACTCATTCGAGTAGTTCTTTATAATTAAACTAATCAAATTTTGCATGCAGTTTACTCATGGACATCGCGACTGGAACACTTCGTAGCTCCAAGTCGCAGACTCGGGCCTTTCAATTTCTGTTACATTTCAATCACAATATAACTGAATGTCTACTGCTACAGGTGTTTCAACAATATACTCCCGTACTAGTTAAAAAATAATAATAATACTCGACAATAACAATTCATAAAACCATTAAAATATATACGAAGGACAAATTGGCAGTAGCACCAGTTACCATAACATAACGACGCACACGGTCTCAGGTTCACAACCAAAACTTATTGCTATTATCACTACTTGAAATTGCACTACTTTGGGTGTAGAATAAAATTGTGAATTCCAAACGGAAGCGTAAAATTAAAACTATATCTGCGTGATTTGAGCGAAATGTACGCACATGCATCAACGACCGCACTCCGCGAGAATTCATTCCAAATAACACTTAATTATTTGATCAAAATAATATCCTCAAAATTTACTAACAAAAAAATCTACATCAAACCTCAGCACACTATTCACTACCGCATACATTCATAGATAAGGAACAATATCATCAATCAATAATTATATTAAAGTAACAATGTATATAGTTAAATGTCCAATATGAGTGGAACATGGCGCGGCGGCTTCAACTCTCCGCGTCGCGCAGCTCCGCCAGCTTGTCGTCCGCCTTGCCCAGCTCGCCCAGCTCGCCCAGCTCGCCCAGCGCGCCCGCCAGCGGCAGCTCCTTCAGCTGCCGCTTCTCGATCTCGGCCTTGAACTGCTCGATGTCTTGCGGACTGGAAAATATTTAAAAATATTAAAAATGTATATAGAATAGACCAACACATTTTGATCTTTGATATGGGAGTAATCTAGACTAATTTACAAAGAAGTAAAGTTTGTGTGTTTGTGTTTGTGTGTAGTAATCTTTGGAAATACCAGTTGGATTAGAAAATATCTTTTTGTATTTGTTGGCTCAATTTTTGAGGAAGGTTATGACATCACACTACGACCTTTAGGAGTTGAGCAAAAATACAAAAAGTCTAAAATAACGCTAAGTGGACACAAAGTAATGGCCCTAACGGGCGATGAGATGCGACGCGACGGGTCGGGCGTCAAAACTTCACGAAGACAAGGTCGCGGTCAAAGAACTATATTTTTCTATGCAATATTTTGCTCAGTAAAATATTGAGCAAAATATGGTGTGGTGGTGGTGGTGGTGGTGTTATGGTGTGGTGGTGTGTGGTGTGTTGGTCTTTATCCAACGATTGGAAATAATTTGAAAATTATCGAGTGTAATAAAAAAAAGAGTCGGGCGTACCTGATCTGCACGAAGAGTATCCCGTTGATGAGGTTGAGCATGTCGATGACGGAGGCCATGCCGGGCGGCTGGATGTGCAGCGGCGGCGGCGCGGGCGCCTGGTGCGGCGCGCGCGCGTAGGCCTCCGTCAGGCGCTTCTGCAGCACCACCGCCTGCTGCGTCAGGTGCCGCAGGCACTCCGACGACTCGCGGGTCTTCTCGTGCTTCTCGCCCAGCTAAAATGCCACCAAACATATTCATGTAGAACAAAAAGTTGGCTTGGTTTAATTTTCACTTTAAGAAATATTAACTCTATTGCTTGACTGCCTTGTAAATTATGACGATATGAGCATGACTAGTGTATTGAAAAAGTCATCAAGAAGTTGTACAGCAAACTGAACATTTATCATCATCAGCCTATATTGTTTCCACTGCTGGGATATAGGCATGTCACATATTTTCGAATTTTAGGGTCTAGGACATACCGGTTTCCTCACAATGATTTTCTTCACCATTTTGAGAAAAATGGTGATAAAATTATTTACACACTAAGTAAACCGCCTTGTTGGGTTCGAACCCACAACCTTTAACTCGTAAGTCGGGGGTGATACTGCTGAACCACCACTCCTCTTACTGAACTGAACATTATGTGTGGGTTATGAAACACAATGCACCTAAAGAATTATAGAGACCTCATTAGATTTTTTTTAATCTCATAAAATGATTAAACTCTTATCAAAACAAAGCCCTATATCACAATAATAGGTCTCTGTTTTAATACGAATCAAATTAGAAATCTTAAAATTTCTAATTAAGTCTCTATAATTCTGAAGGTACCACATATTTAAATAGTATATATAACAAGAACAAAAGACTCCTCGCACGTACCAGCTGCTTGTAGATGGAGTAGGTCTCCTTCTCGTGCTGCAGCGCGGCGCGGAAGTCCCCGAGACAGGAGAGCGTGCGCGCCAGCAGGTGGCGCGCCACGGCCGCCTTCAGCGAGCGCGCGCCGTGCGTGGCGCACGTCACGGACAGCGCGCGCTCCGCGAAGCGCAGCGACAGCTCGTACTCGCCCACCGCGTGCAGGATCAGAGCGATGTTGCTCTAAGGATAAATACATCGACATCAACACACAGGATAAATACATGTACCGTGTGGTGCCGGACGTAAACAATAACACCACCCCATTTCTTCCCGTGGGTGTCGTAAAAGGCGACTAAGGGACTTCCTAGAGAATGGGTAGCAGCGTTCTCTATGCATTTTACCACCATACTGCGATCGCCAACCCGCCTGCCAAGCGTGGCGATTATGGCAAAGCCCCCCAAATTGGGGGAGGCCTAAGTCCAGCAGTGGACGTCTTACGGCTGTAATGATGATGACATCAACACTCCAAGCATTTGTATGGGCGAGGCCACAACACTGCGTTGCGGCGTCGCATCGTAAAAATCTACGACACCGCACAACGCATCGTGGAAATTTCCGATGCGCTGACGCAACGTACAAATCTGCAATGCGACGACGCGCTACCTCTTAGTTAGTGTCCACATTGAATGAGGTGCGCACGTTTCATGATGGCGGATTACGATATCGATTACCTGATTAGTTCAGGAACGTCCCGTTCTTTGGGACAAAAGTATATCAGTCTAAAAAGAATTCATGTCTCACTAGAAACTGAACTGACGGTTAGCGTCTTGTCGTACAATGTCGGATGCGATGAAATTTTTGCGTTGCGTCATCGCATTGTATTGCTGTGCGACGTCGTTTTTGCGATACGACGCCGCAACGCAGTGTTATGGCCTCGCCCTTTCAATTCAACCAATTTGGCTGTGAAATATCAAAACCCAGTCCATCTACATAAAACTAAATTTAACAAGAGAGTCCAAAAACGATTTCTAATTTCTCTAGATCAGCCAGTTCGGTCGAGACGGTTTCCGACTTTGTGTAACTTCGTATTTGACTAATTTCTGGGAGTATTTGTTGCTAGCCTAATATGTGTAGGTTGGTCTATAAGTTCAAAAATGCAAAAACACCCGTTTTAAAAAACTTTTAGATACTAGGTTTTGAAATTGAACAGCCGAATTACAAGCTCTTTTTACTTTTCATAAGTGTACTCATGGAGTTTTTTTTTTTCTTGTTTCATTTAGTTACTTCATCTTCATGGATACACTTTTAAATCGGAATATTGTTACAAAGTACTAGTTTTGTATTCGTGTCGACATTATAATACACTAGCTACTGCACGCGACTCCGTTTGTGTGACATGAATACGTTTCAATATTCACTATGTTTTTCTTAAATAAATGTAGCCTAAGTAATTAACCTAGTTACTTCTTATAACATCACTTTCCGCCAGTGAAAGTTCCATCAAAATCGGTCTAACCGTTTCGGAGATTAGCCGCAACAAACACAGAGGAAGTTTTTTTTTAAGATGTCTTTAGTTATAATTACCGCGTTTACCTTCTTTCATACACATATCTTAAAAGCAGACATACAAACAGACACTTCCAATTTTATTTATTTGTATAGATATGACAACAAAATAGATATTTACATTAGAAATAGTCGTGCACATTAGAAGCATCCTAGAGCAAAATACTCGTCTAAAACTTACGTCCAGTAACGCCATCTCCGGATGATTCTCGCCGCATACAAGTAGCGCAAGGTAACGTGCGCGGTACAGCAGCTTCAGCGCTGTGCTCACTTGGCCGTTAGCGAAGCAGTACAACGCCAAATGTGACTGAAAACAAAACAATACTTATAGCATAGTCGAACTATATTAAACCGCAGTCGGGCAACACAGGAAATACCTAATGTTCTGAATGGTTCGAGAAATTCACATCATAGTCAGGGTTTTCGCTTTAGGATTTTGTATGGTTGGACCAAAATCGGTTCACAAATTGATGATGGCGGATTTCGTCAAGTTCCTTCATACGGAAGAAAAGTAATCCTATAATTACTATAATTAACAGGATAGATAGTGTGTGTATAAATACTCACATATTCAGTAATAGTATACGGATGATCAATTCCATTCACCCGCTCAGACATTAGAACAGCTTTCTGCTGGTATGCCATAGCGTCCCGATGTTCTCCAGTGACGTAGCACAGTCGCGCCACCATGCGGAGACACTGAGCGATCTCGCCGTGCATCGCTCCGTACACGTTGTTGAGGAGGTTCAGTGCTTCGGCGATTAATTCGTGACCTTCGGACACAGCGCCCGCCTGAATTTTGTTCTGACCGGTCGTGTAGAAGTTGTACGCATCAGAGGCCTGCGAAAGATTGAGTGTAAGACATAACTTCCTGCTAAAAACGTAAAAAACGAAATAAAATAATACAGCGCTTACTGACATTCTTTTAAAAATAAGTACTAAATGATTGTATTATCATGCATGACACAAATAACTTACTCGTGGATTGATATGTTTGACAACTGGGAATATATTCATGATATCGTTTGCAGTGAAGGGTGCCTTGTTCTTGCTGTCCAAATCATACTCGCGTAACATCAACTGTAAGCCTACTTTGAGCGCAAAAGATCTGTAATCAAAAATAAATTATAGTTGTTAAAAAAAATAAACTAAATAGAAATTAAACTATTGGAGTGCAAAAAGGCTAGAAATAATATAATAGGTACCTGAGAAGTGAAATTTTCTGTAAACCATGTTTCTCTGTGACAGAATCCATGCTCTCAGCATTTAGTTCATAGCCCCAATATGCCTGTAAGATTTTTTTAAAATATTAGTAGCTGTTCTACCAATGTGCTGTTTGGTTTTTATTTTTACTTCTGCTTGATCTCATATTTATTTTTGTTGCTAGCCCGTATTCTACCCACTGCTGGGCATAGGCCTTCCTACTCTCCATCCACCTCTCTCTGACCAGAGACTGGCGTAGCAAAGATTATCTGATATTGTCATAATGGTGTTAGTTGAAACAACATCAGTTATGCAGATGATATGGTGTTGATGGGCTCAGGGACGATCGTGGAGTTGCTAAAAGTATGTGACATCCTACGTTGTTGCAAATGGGCTAGTCTATAATGCCAACAAATTTGAATCTATAGTTTTGGGGTCGCTAGTAATTGCTAGAAATATGCACTAGAACTTGCCATTCATGGTCACAAAGTTTAAATATCTTGGGCATTTTCTTACTGACGATCTCAGTGACTTAGGTGACATTGAGTTGGAGCATAAGGCTTTAGTGGTCAGAGGTAAATTGTCGGCGCGAGGATTTATTCCGTATACTGACAAAGTTGATTGAGTAAAAATTACGCTGGTTTAAAGGTCATCAGTCTATGATATAGCAAATAACTTGTTATTCAAGTTAGGATTTTAAATCAAATGTATTAAAATAATTTTTTATATGACAATCGCAAGCCTTCACAGGTCGCGTTTCAAGTGTGCAGGTCGCTCCCTGGCGAAGGAACGCCTTCAAGCGAGACCTTTGCAGGTGGCATGCAGTCCTTGCGCTGGGCCTTATAAGATTTCATGCATTCAATATCTCTTTTTTGATTAATTTTTTTATTATCTTTTTCATTGAGTGTGACAGCTATGATTGTCATTTCGCGTAAACTGGGACATAACGTAGAAACTCGTACTCTTCAAACGAGATCACTTCTGATCATTAATATTCGTGGTTTGTATGCTAAAAACTAGCCATTGGCTCGTCGACGGTGAGCTACAAAGAAATATGTAGTACCTTAAGCTCCTGCTTGATCTGCGCGAAGAGCGACTTGGGCGTGAGGTTGTGCCAGTCGGGGTGCGGGTCGGGCGGCGGCGCGGAGGGCGCGTGGCGGCGGGCCCTGCGGCCGCGGCCCCCGCGCGCCGGGCCCCGCGCGGCCCCGGGCCCCTCGCCCGCGCTGGGCGCCGGCGCCGCGCACGCGCCCACCAGGCAGTTCAGGAAGTGCGCCACGGCCGCGCCGATGCACATCGCCTCGCAACCCTGCAACGGATCAAATCATTACAGTACAAGTCAATGGTTTAACGCTAGAGTGACGTTGACAAAGAGGCGATGGTAAACATTTGGGATAGTGTTTTATGAAATGTAATGAAAACATAAAATGCTGACGACAAAAAATCTTTGAAAATCAAATTTAAAGAAATCTCATAAATTTCACTGTATCTTGCCCGGCAGTAACAAGTTATATGAATATAACTTTTACTGTTGCGCTAGATAGTAGATCAATTAAAAGTGCTGACACAAAATCCGTACGCAAAATACGCGCTCAAACGTGGAGTTGTGGTCACCAGCCCATTCTACCTATGAGAGCTGACACTTTTAATTGATCTTTTTATCTGAATATTTCTTTTAAATACGATTTATGATTATACTGTATTTGTATAATATAAAAAAATCATGTTTTAGAGGTACATGATAAAAAAATCAAATGCCAAGTGTAATTAAATTTGGCAATCGCGAGATTTGTTCGAAAGAGTTACCGCGACCCTGGTATATAGGTAACTGAAGAAACACGGGTGGGTTTTAGTCTGTAAAAGTCTGATACGCCCACCCGCTCCGCCCAAAGCGGGAGACGTCATTTGTTAATTTCCCACCCACAAAAAAAAATTGTAGAGATAATATTTATAAAGCATACTTTACGAAAGGAAATAAATATGGTATAATCAAAAACAACATATTAATTATATGTTAATTATCGAAATTCGGATTACTCTGTACCACGCAAAACGCCACACATAAACTAAATGGTCACCCACCCAAAGGCTGACCTTGAGAAGTGCAGCTTAACTCAGCGAACCTGCGACACAAGGCAAAACAAAAACTACATGGTCACCCATGCAAAGGCTGACCTTGCGAAGTGCAGCTTAACCTAGTGAACCCGCGACAAAACGCCACACATAAACTAAATAGTCACCCATCCAAACGTTGACCTTGAAAATTGTAGCTTAACCTAGCGAACCTGCGACACAAGGCAAAACAAAAGCTAAATAGTCACCCATCCAAAGGCTTACCTTGAGAAGTGTTGCTTAACCTAGCGAACCTGCGCCACAAGGCAAAGCAAAAGCTAAATGGTCACCCATCCAAAGGCTGACCTTGGGAAGTGTAGCTTAACCTAGCAAACCTGCGACACAATCACACAAGGCAAAACAAAAGCTAAATGGTCACCCATCCAAAGACTGACCTTGAGAAGTGTAGCTTAACCTAGCGAACCTGCGACACAAGGCAAAACAAAAACTACATGGTCACCCATCCAAAGGCTGACCTTGCGAAGTGCAGCTTAACCTAGCGAACGTGCGACACAAGGCAAAACAAAAAAATATTTTGTAAAGATAATATTTATAAAGCATACTTTACGAAAGGAAATAAATATGGTATAATCAAAAATAATGTATTAATTATATGTTAATATGTTAATTATCACACCAAAAAAAATCGCATCGATATTGTTGCCTAAATCCATTAATTTTCAGTATGGGCCCACTGTGCGTCGCCACGCTCGCCACACCAAAATTTAGGTTTACCCCTCGCCTATAGATGTTTCACATCAAAAACCAAAAAAATAGGATCCTCGTGTCGGGGGACGGTTAATTTTATACAAACACGTCGAGTGTCAATAGACAAGAGGTCAATCGTCGAATCCGACTCGGCTGGGCAGCGTTCGGGAAGCTACGCTATCTTCTCGTCCCACATTCCGCAGTCTCAAGACGAAATTCTTTGACCTGTGTGTGTTGCCTGTGATTACTTATGGAACTGAAACGTGTCGCTCACAATGGGCCTTATTAGAAGGCTGAAAGTCACCCAAAGGGCGATGGAGAGGGCTATGCTTGGAGTTTCCCTACGCGATCGAATCAGAAATGAAGAGATCCGTAGGAGAACCGAGGTAACCGACATAGCCCAAAGAATTGCTAAACTGAAGTGGCAGTGGGCAGGGCACATTGCTCGCAGAACAGATGGCCGATGAGGCCGAAAGGTTCTGGAGTGGCGACCGCGTACCGGACGACGTAGAGTTGGAAGGCCTCCAACAAGGTGGACCGATGACCTTGTGAAGGCCGCAGGAATCCGCTGGCTGCGGGAAGCACAAAACCGGTCGAAGTGGCGGAGCTTGGGGGCCTATGTCCAACAGTGGATGTCTTTCGGCTGAAATGATGACGTCGAGTGTAATTCCACCATAATTAAATTCAAAAGCTCATAGTTTATCAGTGCAGTGCGCTTACCTGCAGGTAGGCGGTGTATATATGCTTGGCGGCGCGCAGCAGTAGCTCGGCGACGGCGATGGCGTGCAGGTACTGTAGCGGCGCGTGCGGGCGCAGCGCGGCGGCGACGCGCGCCAGGTAGCGCACGTTGATGCCGCGCGCGTGCAGCGCCTCCGTCAGCCCCGCGCCGTCCATCGGCGCGGACGTGTGCTCCAGGCACTCGCGCACCTAGCAACAACATTATGTAAGTACATCTTATATTTCCCTAAACAACACTGTCCTTCAAGATACACGACTCTCCTAGTTTGAAGGGCAGGGGTCTTACTCATATGTAATAGCCATACCTATCTATAACTGTGACAATACTGATGTTACCTAGGGTAAGTGTTTTGTTAAATAAATGATTACTTAGTTACTTACTTATTTTACACGTCAAAATTTTTTGGTCAATTTTTAGACTTCCGTATACACAAAAGGTAAAACGGGACCCAATTACTAAGACTGAAATAAGGCGCTCCCATACACCAGACGTGATTTTTTTGCCGTTTTTATATATAATGAACTTCTGCACGCGACTTTATCCGCCTCAAATTTTTGCTCCCCTAACCCTTCCCGTCGCATCGAATTACCTACCAGTTTTCGTCCATTTTTCGTTGCTGCTCCGCTCCGTTTTCATTGTGGTGTGTGTTATACAGGATAAGTTTTTAACCAGTGCGCAAATTTTAACAAATTAAACTTAAACGAGTTATAATAACCATGCAATTTTTATTTTGATATATCTTAGTAGAAAAAAAATTAAGTTATCGTTAATGAAAGATGTTTATTTTGGAACTGGTTTTTATGGTAACTTGCGCGCGGCGGCGGCGAAGGTGAACGACCGAGCGTAGCTACAAGTAGGTATTTACCAGCTGTTCGATCGGTCAACATTCTAAGAAGTTTAAAGTACCTACGCCGGCGCAGCGGCGAAGGTGAACGACTGAGCGTAGCAACGAGTAGGTACTCGGCTTGTAGGTATTAGCTGTTCGGTCGGTCAAAATTTTAAGAAGTTCGAAGTACTTACGCCGGCTTGCGGTTATTGACCTATTCCTATTGTCGATATTATATTAGGTTCGAAATATGTAGGGTGTCCACAGTTTACTGATTTAAGGTCGGATAAAAAAAAAGTATTGAAAAAATAGTTGAAATGTGTTCTATTACTGATACTGAACCACCAAAAAAAATTTGCGCACCGGTAAAAAAAAATTCCTGTAGGTATGCCTTCTTCAATAAATAGGCTTCCCAACACACAACATTTTTTCAATTCGGACCAGTATTTCCTGAGATTAGCGCGTTCAACCAACCACACAAACAAACAAACTCTTCAGCTTTATAATATTAGTATAGATATAGATTTTAAATACGATTCTCCAAAAACTCTAGATGACTTAACTACATAACATACACAAACTCACGCCTTTTTTCCATGGGGGTAGGCAAACTACAGGACACCACCTTCTACGACCCTTACATACTCGCTTACAACTTTTACGTTCATACATCTGGTCATACACGCATGCCGGTTACGAGTACCACGCATGACGCACCTAACCTTTCTGAAGAACATCACCTCTATACTGCCGTGGCATAACTAAAATGCCACATATGGTCGATTTTTAACTTTTAATGCGAAAAATTAAATGATAATGAGAAAAAAAAATCTATCGATCTGTGTTTCCGAATTTTCAATACCTTGAATAGTATTGAAAATAAAAATAGGTGTCATTGAAAAGTGACATCGGTTTAAATTTTTTAACGCGGTTTTTGCATGTTATTCAAATCAACGGTTTTGGTAGATAACGGCATTATAGATATATCACGGCAGTATAAGGTACATGAAAAAGAAAATGATACTCACAAAAGCCGGTATCTGCGTGGTAAGCAAGAAAGCCGCAGCCTCCTTCACTAGATGCCTCTGCTTGGAGAGCTGCTCAGGCTCAGCCGCGTGCTTGATGCCGGCGGAGTACACGTCAGGGTTGAAGCGCACGTCGAACTCCGACTCCTTCAGCGACGCTACTGCCCGCGCTGCCGCTGCTACTACGGCGCGGGAACGTTCTCCCGCTAAGGGACAACAGGTACAGGAAGGATATGAGAAAAAGTGGTTTATTTGTCAGATGTGTAAAAAAAAAGATCAAGAAAATAGATGGTTGTATTCTCTCCTGCAGGTATGCTGGAGGAGATTTCTTTAGAAATAAGCATTACCTTTGTAGATATTTTTCTGTTCCTTTCTTCTTGTCTGTTTATATGTGTGCATAAATGGTTAATTAAATAAATAATGGCCAATTCTCGTACCTACATAAAAAGAAAAACTTCAAAATCTTGTCGCAATCGTATCTCAGCGTCAAAAAGTCGTCAAAATTAGACGTATTTTGATAGAGACTATGATAAGAATTCGAATGTTCTTAAAAATACGAGAATTTCCCCTCATTTCTATAAATACAAGACACATAAATAGACGACAGCTGCACGTCATGACTGCTATGACAAGAAGACTTCCACTCAGCATGATGCCGAGACAGAGTGTAGTGAAAGTAATCCAGTTTCTGACACCCATATTATACACGGTCAAGTAAAATTAGTGAAACTCCAATGATGTGATCTTGTATCGAAAATTAAAAAAAAAAATTTTTGGTGACCAGTACTTGAGAAAATCTCTTTTTTAACACGTTTTTTTTTCAGTGTTCTTAGATACCGATACCCATGAAAGTGATTTCTAAACTGATATTTTAAATAACGACACTTCCTATGGTCGTTGACCCCAAAAAGAACATTAAATCGGAATATATTTTTTGTTTTATCTTGTTTCGATATCGAAAGCGATCGCGACTAAGTTTCTTTGGCTAAATTAATTTGATTCTGTATTATTTCTTGATGGTTACCCAAACGTCTTTGCCTTGACACATAAAATAACTGGGCCTTCTGGACGTCGATATGTTTGTCGTCTGGCCCGTTACGACTTGTTCTAAAAGAAAATGACAAAAAGTGCATCAGGTTTTACAAATGAATATACTTACAATCACTTTCTTGTTTGTCTCCTCCACTACAGATAGAATCTGTTATGCTCTCTACAATCTTCTTAGCGACATCGGTATCAATCTCAGAATAATTCTCATTGAGAAGCAACTCATCATCTTTCTTCTCGCTCTTCACCACTTCTTTATCCTCTTCAGCATCTTTTGTTGCTTCTTTTTTGGCACTTTCTTTCTCTTTCCTATCTTCTTTCTTTTGTTTTTTGTCCTTAACCTCTTTTTCTTGGCTCTTGGTGTCTCGCTTCACCTCTTTAGTTTCAGTCTCATTAACAGCCTCTTTACTATCGATCTCCTTGGTTTCTATAGATTTTTGTGCGGCATTGTCGCGCTGACGCTTCGCACTCAACTGTTGTAGGTGGAAGGCGGCGTAGCGGATGAACATGAAATAACGTGCCCTGAAACACATCTATTGTAAGATTGTGGACACAACAACAATATTAAAAAAAAAAACAATTTGTAATATTTAGTATGTCACTAATAGTGGCTTGTGACATTGCTGCGGAGGGATACTGATCTCTAAGATACAGGGACCTTCCTAGTTTAGAGATCAGGGATTTAATGTATTGAGCATCGCATAAGCCGTTTAGTTATAATACCACTGTATTAGTATGTAGGCTTTCTTTCTTAAATGAAAAATAAAATAAAATATTTAATATTTTCGGTAATACTACTTACTCGACAAAACTATCAACTAATTCCTGTCTGAGGCAACACAGTTTGTGCTTGTGGATGATTGGGAAACCCATTGATTTGATGTCCTCCCTGAGTTCGTCGTCTTCCACTGAAATGAAATGAAATACGTTAAGATGAATTTACATTCTTACTTTGCAAATGGTAAATAGTAGACTGTGTGTATATACGGATGCAATGGAAAGCTCGGCGTTTATATCTGCAATGGTTTATAGACATGTTACTTGTACATAACCGGCCGAAATACTTTGGATATCTTGCATTTAACGTCACTGTAGACTTGGACTGAAATATTATTTAACCAAATTCTATATTATGGTCAAGATATTCACTGACCGTAAAACTACTACTTACACTGCAGGAAGTTGACATCAGGCGGGAAGGTGCGTAGCAGATCCAGGATGTAGTGTCTCCCATCGTTGCCGATAATGCCCTTACATTCGACGCTAGAGCACAACTCTACAGTTTCCCCGTTGGCGCTGGTCACTGAGTGCGGCATTATCTTCAACTGCTGACCCGCTTTGCTCAGCTGGTAAGAGTGAATTTTGATATTAGTGATAACATTACCAATCATACATATCGGGCTATAGTAGGACTTATTTAAGTTGAAAGCGCCACAATAGCCCGCAAAATTCAATTCAGTCACGCTGTATGTTGAACAAAATATGATTGGCGAATGTAAAACGTATACATTTACAGAATAATGATAAGTAAAATCATAAGTACAACCCTCTAAGTTCATAGAATCCTATTTAATTACTATTTCATGAAAAAAAATGCTACCCAGGCTGCTACCATAGCGCATTCACATTAACAGAAAATTCCTTAGTGAACTGTTTGATGCTCCGTAGGAGTGAATTACAAGATGGTACACTAAGAGGGGCATAGACCCAGTCTGCATTTCAGAGTGTCTATTCATCACTACTTTTCTTTGTACGTAAACGGATGATCTGTCCGAATAAATAGCTCGAAGTTCGGTAGACTCACCAGCTCCATATACTTGGGGTGCGAGAGGACCGTGGTGCCGAAGTCGATGCTGCCGTACACGACGCTCTGCTCCTGCTCCTTCTCCAGGATGCCGGGGATGATGGACTGCGCCGTGACGCGGTAGCCGCGGTAGTCCACCACCACCGTGCCCAGCGTGTGCAGCCCCGCCGTGTCCACGGCGCTGTACACACGCACGCCTTGCAGGTCGTTGCGCTGTGTCATAACATAACATAACATCACGACTGTTCCTCCGAAAGGTTAGGTAGAAGTGTACCTATAGTATCTACAAACACATTTCGCTAGCTATGTTTAAGTTACAATATCTGGATGACCGAGCTTTGCTCGGTATTATTATTATTTTTTTTTTTTGGTAAATTGTGTATTTTCGAAATTATATTTAAATACAAATTACTTATTTTATTTTTCTTCCAATAAAACAAAAAAAAACATACATTTATGTTTAACTTTATTATCGATAAAGTTGATTATTGAAAACACGTACAAAACATCACATAAACGACATTTCCTAAAAATGAATCCTAGCTACATCGATTTATCGCCCCCGAAACCCCCTGTATACTAAATTTCATGAAAATCGTTGGAGCCGTTTCCGAGATGCAGATTATATATATATATATATACAAGAATTGCTCGTTTAAAGGTATAAGATTTGATGGAAAGATCCTTTTGCCCTCAACCGGGCACAAATACAGACTCCAGGACATTTGTGAGTTTGAGAGACGTAAAATACTCCAAAAGACCATTCATATTTTCAGCTAGGCCCACGGGTCTATCCGTGTGTAAATCGGAGAACCACATGCAGAATGTATGAAACCGAAGTACACATACCAAATAATATGTTTTGGCAAAACAATATCATCTCATGAATCATCAAAACAACAACATATTAACAATGCTTCTTTAAGAAAGGTCTTCTGCAAAAACTTCATGGTTATGGCAATCCATGGTGAGTCCAATGCATAAACCTCGAAAGTTGTTTTTTTTCTGTTGACATGAAAGTACACCACAATCTCCTCAATATCTGAGTAAATAGTAAAATTATAAACTTGTTTTATACTAATAGTATGATAAAATCTTGCATTGCATTCAAATTCAAGGTAGCTAGGGTCACCTTTGTTTTTTTAAGTGATTTATGTATTTTTTTGTCCTACTACTGTTATTTCCTCTACATTAGCAATAGCATTATAAATGATCTTGAATTTGTTACTTAAAGGTCAACTAAACTTCTGTTTTACATTCAATAGAATTAACAGAATATGTCTGACAAAGTTGTTAATGTATTCTTGTTAAATTGCATTAAAATAATCAGTAGAACTGGTGTACAGATAGATGTGTCCTGAGAGAGAGAGAGATCCTACACGGTTTGGGCAGTCAGTACCTACCAACTTGCTGATTGTTCTACGTTGAGCTCAGCTATTTCTGGAAGAAGATTTGGATGAACTTACCGGGGCGACGAAGGCCGCAGCATCGCCGCCGAGATCCTTGTAGTGGTCGCGAACATCGAAGCCAAGAGAGAAGAATATGTTGTTCCATATGAACATCTGCATCTTGGGCTCCTCGCCGGGGTTGATGGCCATCACGTTGCCGTCGACCACGGCCATCGCGCCGCGGGTTGCAGCCGCTACGAAGTCACTGTGGACCTGTGTTACATTGATGATGGTCACAAAATATAAAACAACGCGTCTTAATTATAGACTGCTTAGTTATGATGCTAGTTAGATTTGCGTCAGTTTCCTGTCGAAATAGAGAATAATCCCAATATTATACATAATCTGATTGTGTTCGTTTAAGTATACAAACGAACATCAATCAGATTGAACAAAGAAAGTTTCAGCGGTTGAGTAAATGTAAATCGTATACATATTGGCGCAATTCTATTTGGGCATTAGGTGTATTTGTGTATAGTATGCTATATTTGTGTATGGTACGCTTAAGTTAAGTGATCATTTACTTTTTTAGACATTAAGTACGTAGAAGCTTGTTACTTGTCGAAAATAATGCAAATACTGAGAAATCTGAAAGGTGACCAAACTTAACCTCAACAAATGGACATCATACATCTTGGCATGTTAAAGTATTATAAATGCAACTGTAAACTAAACAGCGCGCCCATCATTAATAATGAATCTGTCAATGAAAGTTAGTTAACAACTTGCGTGCGTCGCTCGCGTGTGTAATCATTGTGTTAGAAGTGTGCCACTAACCTTGAAGATGGCTCGCTCGCGCAGCAAACGTTCGGGCAGAGTGGAGCGAGGGAGCTCGCGCGTTGTCTGCAACTCTTCGTTCCAGTCCCGGGTCTGACCGGGAATGTGTTCCTCATAACCCAACTTTGAGGAGAATGCTGTAGGACAATGTTAAATTAATTACACATACCATATACTGAAGCTGGACAAACCTAACAAACAATGTTCTACATGAAATTCATGGGCATCTGCCCAGCAGTGGGATACTTTAAGCCGCCAGTAACTCCAACGGCCGTTCGGAGACTTTAATAAGGTGTAATAAAAATTTCACCACTAAGCTTTATTACAGATAAAAACGTATTACTTTATACCTGAAAAAATACCGACTGTACTTTTCACTGTCATGCAACGACATAAGAACACATTAGACTTAATTGCCGTTTTTGCTATGACATTGATGATGATAGTGAAAATAACTTTTGGTTATGGGCCGTGGATGGGTGATATGATCATCTTTACATACAAAGAGTCCCTCCGTGCCTCGACAAGCACATTAAACCGTTGGTGCCGGCTGTCATTCCCGGATCTTTGACAGTAATTTCGGGTCATCGGATGTCCGAAAGTCTGACAACCAGTTTTACTAAGGGGTATCGTATTACCCAGTAACTGGGTTATGGAGGTCGAATAGGCAGTCGCTCTATGTAAAATACTGGTATTTAGGTGCATCCGGATTGACTGGAAACCAACGCCAACATAGTTAAGAAAAGGCAACTATTGTGAATGATGGAAATAGCAACTATTGTGTAGAAGAACTTGAAAAATATATGACAAACAATTGAAAAAGATACATTATGCTATGGTACTTTTAATTGGTGTTTTTGTACATGACATGTTGAATGGAAGCTAAACGTGTCCCTAATTGGAACACTGCCTTTTGAACAAAGTACGCAACTTGCAATTATTATTATGCTGCATACAAATATAATGCCATAGAAACTCCACAGAACAAAAGTTCATGTAAATATGTTGCGCTATTCTATTCCCGCGCTCTACAATGTCGTTTTCATTACGGAAATTAGTTGCGTCCGTTTATGCATGACGGTTTATTTGGCTTTCAAATGATTTCCCCAGTGTATGTTAAACTAGGTTTTTCTGTAAGCTTGTAAGATATTTAAATTCCAGAATAAGTCATAATCATTTTACTGCTCAACATTCGTGTGGTTTTCTAATGATATTACCGTGGTGTGCTATTCCCGGGTTTTGCCCAGAGAAAGAAATATTCCCAATAGGTAAACACAGCATGTAATTAATGGCAAGCTTATATTTGCTACAGGAAAACTCCCAGTAGGTATAGATAAAGCATGTAAGTAAATCTGAGTGTAATTTTATTCGTCCGTTCAAAATTGTATGGAACTTGGGGAAGGAAAATAAGGCAGTCGTACCTCAGTTTATAATTTTCCTTATTCGTGCGAAAACAACAAGAAATACCTGTTCGATATCACACACAATTAAAAAAGGAAAAGCATTACATATATTATTAATGAAGCCTGTGATGAATTTTTTTTACTCCGTCGCGCATTCACATGTTTGGCATACCGGAGGACCGTGTCCAGGATTAACCCTTGGGATACATTTTATCCACGCAAATTAAGTAATGCCCTTAGAACGCAAATAAAAAAGCTAGTAACTGAAAAAAAAAACTTACTGTCTTCAGCGCGAATGGCATCAACGGTGTGGTCAAGCATAGGAGACGCCCATTGGTACACCTGGTAGGGCGTGGCCACCCTCTCGAAGGGATGCTTCTGCATGCGTTTCTTCTGCACCAGCGCGAAGTTCCGTTTGAACGCCGGCGACACTATGCTCAGCAGCTCGATCAACGAGTGACATAGCAAGGACGGAGTCGCCGGTCGAGGGTTGAACAATTCTTCTGTAGACCTGTTCAATTGTTGGAATTTTACTTCTAATTGCCCTTAAAATAGGTCATTTTAGTTTACAGTATCCGTTACAGTTAGACTTCATGATCGTCCACAGCCGTCGAACCAAAAGCGTACGTTTGATTCATGGCAGTCAGACGACCACCAAAATTTACATTGATATCGGGTGTCAAATAAAAACCCAAGATTTACTACGGGACACGTTACTTTTAGCCACTCACTGAGATGGCTATGAATACCCGTATATTCAAACCGGCAAGTTAATTACAATGTAACTTTAAATGACGCAATATCTGACGCAGCCATAAAAATTATCAAGTCCAATTTAACGAGTCACCTCATGGGATTGTTCAGATAACTACAGACAAATTAGGTATAACATCAAAATGGAATTTGACCAGTAATGTGTGTTATCTTCAGTAATCCAACTGACAGATATCGATATACAAACGTGTTTCATGTGGATTAATTAAGTGAGAGTGAACGGGCACTATAAGGCTTCCCGTCACAGCCAGACAGCGCTCTTATAACATATTTTAGGCGAAGCATGTGGCCCCCACCTATACCCAAAATTGCGGAAAATAAATCGGATAGAATGTCCTTAAATGAAAAATGTAGTAACATCTTGTTGCCATCCACTTGAAACTGCGGCAATCGACTCGGATGGGGAAAACCACGTGTTCATTAGTAAAAAGGATGCTATAATTACTGGTTAAGGTAAAATCCTCTGGGACACGCCGTGATGTGGAAGTGGCGGTCTTCGAGCGTGACCACATGTAGGTAGAGTAGGTCTCCGCACATCTTGCGCGGACCAGGCGGCGGGTTCCAGCCCGACGTTGTGAGGACCTGGCGTCAAACGTCATCGAGTTACTTATGAATAAGAGTTTAGCCTGTACGAATTTATACTTCCAGTTACGAACCTCACGGTTACAAAAAAAGTGATTCTATAAGGGTTCCGTTTTTCCTGTTGAGGAACGGAACACTAAAAACAACGAATTTCACAAAAAATATGTTTGTATTTAGTAAGCGAAACAATTGCGAAAAAATCTGCACCCTGTTTAAAGTTTTGATTTTGCGACTTTCCACTGTATCTTTTTCTTTTTTATTTTGTTAGTTTGCAAATTGTCTATTCGTAATGCCAGGGTGTCCTATTCCTGTGTTACAAACTTACCTTCAAACATTGTGGCGCTTTATTCTCTTTGGTAAGTCCTGGATGCAGTGGCAGCAATGGTCGCTCAGTACTGCCCGGCATTATGTAGTCTGGAGGTGTACAATCTACACTCTCAGGACGGGACTTTTTCTTTTCTATAAAACAATTTAAAATTAACAACATTGGGCTTAATATACTGTGACATAATAGTTTGCTTAAGATCAGTATTTCTTATGCAAGGTTTGTTTATGTGCCGTGACAAATGCTCAACTCATATGTTCCTAAACGCATTACGACTTATAATAAACATGTTGTATTATGTGCTAATACTAACTTGCCTATACGTCTATTCAGGGACGACCCTAAGTTAAATTATTCATTAAAGCTACTTTTGAAATATGCAAATAGATAGTTGTATTGTTGTACGTAAATAAACAAAACAGTTACTTTCAAGTTTATGTTCCTACCGAAAGGAATGGCCTGCAATGGCAAAACGGAAGCCTTCGCTCAACAGGGGAAGTTACTGGTTCAGTTTCAAGTTTACCTAAAATGTCTCCTTGTGTGATGACGTTAAGGAAGGCTAAGGAACTGCATTCTTGACCGGCATAAGCATCTGTGTAGTCTATGGACTTCAGAAGATCGCGGACATGACGGACGTGGATGCGAGCCTCACGCATTGTGTATGGTTCTTCTACCACCTACAAAAAACATGTAATTAGTCTCTATTTCAAATAAGGGTATAGGAAGTTGTAACATAAAAATAAGATATTTACTTTAATTACGGATCCCTCTTTTAATCCTTCGATGTTCTTGAGCTCCGCAAAGTTGTCCAAAGTGACGCCATCTAATTGTAAAGAGAAGCAAGTCCTGTGACACGAGTCTTCGCGGTCCATCAACACTTGATGGATTTCTTGTACGAGTTCCATACTAGAAACCTATAAAATAAAACAAAACATTAGTATCTCCCATGGTACTAAAGGTATTCTTTCTCTTTTGCGTATATCTTTCGGTAATGGTAACAGGGCTCACCTGAATGTCTAACGGCTCGGCTCCAGGGCTCACAATCTTCACAGTAAAGCCCATGTCCTGAATGAACACAACTTCGGCATCTCTCTTCTTCTCATCTCCGTCCTCACTTGGAGAAGACTCTCTGTCTCCATCTCCATTCAAAGCTTTACTACTTTCTCCGTTTACTTTATCCGTACTCTCAATTTTATATACAGTGCTGTCATCTTTTGTATCTTTTTTCTTTTCAGTATTTTTGTCTTTTGCAGATTCCTTTTTCTTTTCGGAGTCATTAGATTTATCCGTCATTTTTGTCTTTTTATCTTTCTTGTTTTCCGATACCTGTTTTCCTTCAGGCTTTTTGGGACATAACAGTTTTATTACTTCAGGTTTTTCTTCAGACTTATTCGTTTTAGGGTCATCGGAGTTACTGTTAATTCCATTAGAAACTACTTTAGTATTATCACTACTACTAATATCACAATCTAATTCTTTTTTTGGGTCACCATTGACAATGGTCTCAGTTTTGTCTGTGCCGTTTACAATTGGTTCTTTGGTACCTATTTTAACATCTTTACTATCATTACTGCTGGGTATCAGACCTTCTCCATTTACTTTCATTGTACAAAGTCCGGATTTCGGTTGTG
Organism: Aporophyla lueneburgensis; assembly: GCA_932294355.1. Taxonomy (NCBI): domain Eukaryota; kingdom Metazoa; phylum Arthropoda; class Insecta; order Lepidoptera; family Noctuidae; genus Aporophyla; species Aporophyla lueneburgensis. The sequence continues at coordinate 13,272,560 of OW028744.1, forward strand.
ACAACTTCTCACCATTAGCCTTTATCTTCTGTGAATCTGTAAAATGTTATTACATAAAGTAGAGTACAAGTCAGGATAAAAGAGCTGCATATGCTAGTATAGAATCATGCAATGCCCTCAGGTATTAAATGACACATCGAACGGGAATGAATTGTCAAGTGTAATAGTAACCTGTGCTAGGGGGGAAGGGCGCGGGAGTGTTGTTGATTTGTGGCGAAGGTGGTTTGCGCGCCGCAGCCGCATAGGACACACGTGGTGCCGGCGCGCTGCCGCCATCGCCCTCGTCTTCCGTTCGCCCGTTAGGCGTACTCGCGTGCCCATTACTACAAACCACGGGCTTTACGCAAACTTCCTTCTTATCATTCTTCATTTTTGCCGATTGTTTATCTTGTTTTTCAGCTACAACAAGGAAATATTGTTACCTTGGTAATTATCTTTCAAAATCGTCTTGAAAGTGATATAGCATCTTATAGTTTACTATGCTAATCATAACAATTATCTACTGAATATACAGATACCCCGGCTTTTAATAGAACTAAGTGGTCTTATGTAGAGCAAACATTTGGGTTGGTATGGTACTTGTTGTTTCTATGTATAACTGTAGCTGCCGTGGTTCATTTGTGGAAAAACAGGTTTTTAGGCTAACAGCGGTAGCAAGCGCACACGGGAGCGAGACGTGCGCTCAAGGGGCGCGCTGGTTGGACTCAGCGCGCATGTCTCGTCCCGTGACGGGCACACACGTGGTCTGCGCTGGCGCGCCGCCAACTATCTCCAGCGTCGAGTCAATAATAGATGGCAACGGGATGCCGCCAACAATAGACGCCGTCGATGTTGTCCATACGCAACACCAACTTACGCGCTAACTCAGTTTGACCGTGTATTTGTTTGTATCTACCTCTTGAACGAGACTGATTCAGTACAGTAAATACTCAGTATGATAATGTTCTCATAAATGCATTGCAAGTATAATCACTATGTATTTTACAGAGCCCAGCATTGAGTACATATGTAAGTACCTAATATGAGGCGCTTAGTACCATGATGTATGATGGATAATTGTTGTTTTATGACGTAAGTTTACGGCGGTGTGTATGATTAGTATTTCATTTAACAACATCTATATGTGTACAATCCTCTTATTCTCACACAATCACACGTAATATAAAACTAGCTTGACCCATTAACACAAATTTTGTGACACAGTTATTCATGACAGTGATGATAACGCAGTATAATTAATGTAATTATGCAGATAAGAACGCCGAAATTAAAAAGACGCTTTTCAAAATACTGCATGCGTAGTAAAAAATGTGTATATGCACCTAATCGTGTTATATAATGATAATGATACTTTAATCTATAGGAGACTTTAAGCTGAAAGTATTATAAAACAGCAAAATATTATTCATACGAGAACGGGAAGATAAAGTTTATCACCGAAATGATGTTATCTTCCATACCTTTAGCAAACAAGATAACAACACAGCGCCTGGGACTCAAGATAAGCAGAAAATCAAAATTCCTGATAAACTGCCGTTGGCACCATTTCTTTCGTTTGCTATCGTTCAACAACACGGTGTCTTACATCCCATGCGTGTCATGAAATGATCAAGTGTCTAAGCTAAACCTTACATAATTTGAACAAGTGCTAAATGCTTATCACCGAAACAGTACGTACTACGTTTAATTTTTAATGTGCATAAACTGTCGTTTTAATTACCACATGGGCAATAGCATTCAGTGTGCCCGAATACTACCTACTACAACTACAGATATAATACCTACTACTAGTTTTTCTAGCCACACATTTCTTCTAGCTACCTATTGCTCATGTATAGTCTTTGTCTACCTGTTATATGTATTGATGGGACGGCTATTAATTAGGTAGACATTGGAATGATCTGAACAAACATTTCAAGAAAATAGCAAGCAGCAGTGTCACTATTTCAAAAGTATTGCAGACGTACTCAGAATGACTTATTTCCATCTTCTCAATCGGACATAGTTGTAGTCTGCGATAGACTGAATACTACTGACTACAAAGGTTCAAAATAGATTTGCAAATATCGTTCACATTTTACAAGACAGAGTAGTAAAGGAGCCACCTTGTTACTTTGAGTAAGTATGCAAAGTTTTGCAATCATCTATAGTTATATTTTTTGTCTTAAATCTCTTTGGTTATATTTATACGTGAAGCAAATACCTACTTTGTAACCCTTTTCATGAAAATTATGCGGACAGAGGAGTATGAAATTTGGTATAGTTTAAAAGTTTGTATGGAGAAGAAGTGCAGAAAGGAGGTGAAGTACAAAAATGACCGAGGTGAAGATGTACCCCCCTGAAAATAAATCTGCCGTTGCCCATGCCCCTGATGTTAATAATGTAGCCATATTCTATTGAAAGATTGACGTCAAGGCGCATAAGCGGAAATGTTGATTTCAAATTCAGATACAACACCGCGTCTGTTGCCTACGTTCGAGCAGCAACTGAAGCGAATCGATCAATGAATTATGCAGTCAGAACCAAGCTCGTCAGCGCCCGCGACGAACGCTGAATATTTAACCTTAGATCACCGATAATTTTGTGCTCTCAATCCTTGACCTTACCTCTGTATCCTTTGTTCACTTATATTATGACTTTAAGACAATATCTAAACATAATCGCACAACATACATACAGGGTAGCAAGCACATAAGACATATAACCTGGCACCAAGAATTCAGTACATGATCCGGAACTGGTACACAAAATGTATGGAACAGCTAATTTGTTTTTTAATTACCGAGGAAAAATTTCAACGTAGCGGGTCCAGAATCTTGTACTAAATCCATGATTACAGGTTGTACGTCGATGTCACTGCCACCCTGATACATTAGCTGACGCCTTCTACCCATAGGGGAAGAAGACACAATCAAACCACCACATATTATATTGCCATTTCCCGTAAAAGGTACGAATTTTACAAAAATGTCTTCAATACTTAGATGTGTTTATGTTTTTTATCAGACACTACCCAAAAAATAATTTGACATGTTTAAGTGCAAGACATGACATTTTACAAGTTTTTTTTTTCTTCAAATAAAGTCCCGTTTGGTTTTTTTCCTACAAAGAAGGTATATATCAATATCACCATGTTATCTATTATACTAACATTACGAACTCACGAACCCTTTTGGATTCTAAAAGGTGGTTGAACTTCGTTACCATGTGCATAAAGCTATAAATAGAAGGGATTTTATTTATAAACGTTGCTTCGAGTGAAAAAATTCTTTCTTATAAAAACGTCAAAGAAAATACGGTTAAGCAGACACTTTACGCAACGTTTATAAATGAACCTGATAAGTACCTTTTCTGTATCTTTAACAATCAAGAATACACCGTATCCGACCCATTTTTACTGAGTCCTATATTTTACAAAGTGCACATGGCAATGCGATTAGAATAGAAAGTCGGAGTTGCCTTTATAATTGAGGAGGTGTGGAACAAAAGGTGTCATTTACAGTTTTTAACTTTTTGAGTAAATTAAGAAAATAAATATTCAAGTTGATGATCTAAGCAATTTTTATGATTTTTTTTTTTAACCATTTATGTGTCAATTATTGTATGCAATTTAATGTATTATAAGTTTACCTTGCTGGTTTTGATTTGGAAAAAAAAATACACAATTATCAAATGACACCTTTTGATCCAATAACTTGTAAATGTCACTATTTGATTCAATAATTTTGTAAAAAGTCACCTTTTGAAACTCACTGTCTGAAAAATGTTACCTTACATTCAGTATGAAAATAAAAATAGATTCACACAAAATATTTTTATTTCTTATAACATGTAATCCTCCACAATCAGGTTCCAAACAATCACAACCATTTTCATTATCTTCATTGGAATTTTCACCGACATTACTTTCAAACAAAATATCATACCATTTTAATGAAGGCTCATTTTTCCAGTCTTCTCCAAACTGCTTTTTAAATAAACTTTCAACATCCTTCTTTTTAGCACCTTTGATAAAGTGTCCCAATTTTTTCTCAGTACAGTACCGGACATAAATGCTGTTAAATTTTTTTATACATACGATTTTTAACCGACGAAAAAAACGGAGGAGGTTCTCAATTCGACGCGTTTTTTTTTATGACCACGCATCATTTTTTACATAGTAAGTCCGATTGTGATAATTCTTTTTTTATTGGAATGATTATACTCCGAAGGTGATCCATATAAATTTGGAAAACAAAATCAAACTCTAAGGCCTCATTTACTGGGCACGCCACAATTGCGGCGGTAAGTCCCCTCTTTGAGGAGTGGATAGAGAGGCGCCACGGCGTCCTCACCTTCCGCCTGACGCAGGTTCTCACCGGGCATGGGTGCTTCGGTGGGTTCCTGTTCAGGATAAAGCGGGAGGATACGTCCGGGTGTTTCCATTGCGAGGATCGTCTGGAGGACACGGTGGAGGTGTGCCCTGCCTGGGCGGAGCACCGCCGTGTCCTCGTGGAGGCGATCGGCGGCGGCGACCTCTCGCGTCCGGCCCTGGTGCGAGCCATGGTACGGAGCGAGAGGGAATGGGAAGCCGTCACCTCCTTCTGCGAAGCAGTAATGCTCGCGAAGGAGGAGACGGGGCGCGTGAGGGAGTGGCAGTCTCTGCGCCCTCACGCCCCTAGCCGCCGCAGGAGGAGACGCCCCGGGCGTCGGGAGTCGATTGCGGACTCCCGGCCACCGTAGGCGCGAGCTTGCGGGTGGCGAGCAATGGGTAGCTCGCCGCCCGGTAAGGACCAGGCTCGGGTCGACGGCGCGCAGTGTTCCACGCGCGCCTCAAAGAGATGTCAGCAGCAGTGTAGGGGTCTACTAGGACCGATGCCTGCCGGGGTCGCGTGATTGTTCGAAAGAGATACCGTGACCCTGGCACATGGGCAACTGATGGAACACGGGTGGGTTTTAGTCAGTAAAAGTCTGACACGCCCTCCCGCTCCGCCCAGAGCGGGAGAAGTCATTTGATGATTTCCCATCCTGAAAAAAAAAAAAAAAAAAAAAAAGGCCTCATTTACGCAGACGCGAGGCGTCGCGCGTGGCGTTGACTGCCCGCACTGAATTCAAACATAGCGTTGTATGAGTGCGTTTACGGAGAGGCGATTTTACACGCGTTTGTTTGAAATGGAGCATTCTTTACGGCGGAGCCCGCGGCGGGCAACGACGCGTCGCACGCGGCGTACATCGCGGCGGCGCACGCGGCGGCAATTTTCGATGAAGCGGTGCCCGCGGCGGAACCTTCTGCCTACCTTATTCGGAAATTGCACAACGCAGACGTATTTACCGTCGCAATGGACTACAATATCATCGAATTTTATGACAAACGTGAATTATTTAATATAAGAATTGGCCCAGTTTATAGCATCGGAACACGAGAAGTTTAGGGAATTGCGATTATTTATAGGTCAATAAGAGAAAGTGGTTATGATGTATTTCATGGCTATACACGGATGTCTACTACAACTTTTGATTATATAGTAAACAACATCGAAATAGTCGGTTTTATTGAGTACCGCGCGTGCGCCGCAGCGATGTCCGCCGCGTGCGCCGCTACACGCTCCGTAAACAGCAAAAAAGTCCGATGCACCGCGCGACGCCACGCCGCACGCGCCGCACGTCGCCCCGCGTCTCCGTAAATGAGGCCTAAGGGTCGGAAAACAGGGGATAATTGATTGTTCACTCACTGATTGTAATGTATAACCACGCATAACTTTATACAGAGTAGTCCGATTTTGATAGTTCTTTTTTATTGGATAGGGTATACCTTGCCAAGTATTATTAGTACACTAAGGCCACAAAAAATTATAAAATAAAAACTTTTTAACAAAAAATTAAACCGCCGAAAAATCTGAAAAGCAAAAATTATAAACCTTTAAATTTTGAGTCAGCGCTGAAATATCAATGAACAAAGATTGCTCAAAGCGCCGACTCATAATTTTAAGGTTTATTATTTTTTGCTTTTCAGTTTTTTCGGTGGTTTAATTTTTTGTCAAAAAGTTTTTATCCTATACCCTCTTAGACAAAATCACACAGCATTTATGTCCGGTACTGTACCCGGTTTGAACCGACTAAAGACTCTTGAGACGTATTTCTTAAGAATATGCCACTTTTTGAATTCAAGTCTTAATAATGACTGTGGTTGAATAAAAATGTAACTTTTTGTTCCGAAAGCAGCAGTTCAGATCGATTTTTCTATGAAACTAGTCATTTTTTTAACAAAATCTTGGGAGTTAAAGATAGAATTTAACATTTTGAGCCGATTTAAAAACAAAAACCTAATTGAGCAAGATACGTAAATGACGCCTTTTGTTCCACACCTCAATTGTTGAACTAATATTTAAATTCCCCGCCTTTCCATAATTGTTCACTCTTAGTAATGCATGTATACTCTGTGGTGTTCTTATTCAAATATATTCGCTCTATGATTCTGTGGTACAACGAGTGTTATAATTATTTCAATTCCTTTATTTATATTTAATATTTAACAATAAAATCATCAATAATGATATTTAAAATTAATTCCATGTTCTTTGTCTTGAACCGTACGGAAAGAGCCAGGACAGGTCGATAAGCTATACTTCATTACAGGATCAATAAATGGGGTAAAGCATAGGGTGCATTGTACGTTCCTAACTCATGAATACGTAACAATTAAAGAAGCTACAATTGTTTCGTCGATATTTCTTGGACTGGCAGGATACGTCGAAAAGGTTTCGTCGTGTGTAATGTGCAGTGAATGAGCATTAAAGTTTAATTTCAAATGGCCGGAAATGCCATTTGAAATTAAATTGACGGAACAGTTTTTTTTTTTTTTTAAACATTTAACTAACTAAACGCCTGATGTATTCATTAAGTGCCTGTTTATCGAACAAACTGCCTAATTTCAATTGATAACTTATATCGCAACAAGGCGAATATTCGTGAAATAACCGAATAATATGTTAAAACTTCGAGGTAATATTTAAGAGCCCTCTTACAAAATTTGAACGCTCGAGTTTAGGTAAAAGACGCACAATACAAACAGTGTAACGCGAGTGTCGAGCCGGTCTAAACAATCTTAATCCGTTAGAATTATAATGCGTTATTTAGATATTTATGAAAATACTTATTTTATTTATCCAGTCTAATAAAGATTTCTAGACTAATAAAAAAAATACAACTATATGTTATGTAAAGTATACAATAAAAATAAAAAATTAAAACAATTACATATTGGTGCCGATTCTGTTGTACACCGAACTAAACTAACAAAACTATCTCTAAAACTGCTTACTTTTAGCTATGAGAATTGTTACGCTATTCTGCAAGAAATAATCTCTTTTAAAAATTATTTTGACACGCCTAAAATCAAATTTGACAATCGCGACTCAACGTGGTATTTTTAGGGTTCCGTTGCCAAATGGCAAAAACGGAACCCTTATAGATTCGTCATGTCTGTCTGTCTGTCTGTCCGTATGTCACAGCCACTTTTCTCCGAAACTATAAGAGCATGCTGTTGAAACTTGGTAAGAAGATGTATTCTGTGAACTGCATTAAGATTTTTACACTAAAATAGAAAAAAAACAATAAATTTTTGGGTTCCCCATACTTAGAACTGAAACTCAAAAAAAAAAAAATTCATCAAACGTGTGGGGTAAAATGGTATTGAGGTTTCTAATATATTTTTTTTCTAAACTGAATAGTTTGCGCGAGAAACACTTCCAAAGTGGTGAAATGTGTGTCCGCCCCCCCGTAACTTCTAAAATAAGAGAATGATAAAACTAAAAAAAAATATATGATGTGCATTATGTAAACTTCCACCAAAAATTGGTTTGAACGAGATCTAGTAAGTATTTTTTTTTATACGTCATAAATCGTAAACTGCAATTTACCTTTCATTCAATCAACTCAAATATAAAAATTAAAAAAAAAAAACATTTAGTTTCATAAACATAAACCTTATGCATAAACCGAGAATACATACAGGTTTGTACGGAAACCTCGATGCGCGAGTCCGACTCGCACTTGGCCGGTTTTTTTTCTTTTGGCTTCGCAACTTAGTACTTGTGCGCTACGCAATGAACTTGCTGAGATACGAAGGCGCGCGCAAGGAGGCATCCTGGACGTGTTTTATATGGAATTTTTCATTTTTGTTTGAAAAATAAATAAAAATATTACCCCCGTGTTGAGATTTATATGTGTGGGGTTTTATAAAAGGGGTCGAAAATTTCATTATTTTTGCGATAGGACACGCCATTTTCGAGATATAAGCAACAGAAAAAAAAAATACAGTACTGTTTTTGCACGTGAGGCGAGGCGTTGCCGTTGTGTGAATTTTTGTTCATGACCACTAGTTTTACTCCACACCTTTTTAATCGCGATTAAAAATAGTCAGATTTAGTTAAAATAAATTATTTTAGTCAAAATTTTTCTACAATCTATTAAAATAATGCTTTACTTGATAATTAACGAAACTCTTATTCAAAAAAAAAAAAAATGCGAAGAGTAGCAAAATGTTGTAGTCGTAGTATATTTTTGCCTTCACGATACGAGTACCCGTAAACTGAGACGCGGGAAAAATTGACACAGGTCGACCCGTTGGGCGCTTGCGCCGTACTAAACGCTGCCCGCTTGTGCATCGTAATTTATTCTAATTTAGAGTGATTTAAAAAACGATATTATGTCTAATTAAATAAACAGATTTAAATAAAACTTGAGAATTCGATTTGTTATAGAGCATACTTTATATTGACATGAATTTTTTAATGTAATCATGCTTTATTCAAACCAAAAAAACGCGATAAACTTGCGAATAAATCGTAAAAATTGCCATAAGACTTGTATTTTTTTTACTAATTAATGTTATTAAAAATCAATATTCTTGTACTAAATTTAACAACTAGATTATATGTCTGTTGTTTTGTGTATTTTTGTTACTCAAATTTCTACATATTAATGATAGAAATAGGAGTCTGAAATTGACCCTGCGCTGATTTTTACGAAAACTAGTTGTGGGAGATTAATTACTACAAAGTAAACAAATAAGTTTTTGTAAATGTTCTACTAAAAGTGACAAAACAAAAGATTGATCTATTTTTTACATGTATTCGTCAATGCCAGAGTATTTATAATGATGAGATGAGAGGTAAATAAGGCGACTAAAATCTTAGATATTCGCGCAAAAATGTAAAATGGCTCTTAAGCATACATACGAGCTACTTTCGAGTCAACAATAATACAAGAAGGCTATGGCTATTATTGAGCAACGTGTAGGTAACTAAAAATTAGGGGCTCACGACAACGTTTGCGACAGGCAACATACAAATTCCGTAAACGGACGCGAATTATCACTAAACGGTTACCAAGCTAGTAAGGAGCTTTTTAAATCTCATCCGTAACTGCAGGTGTTCACGGTTCAAAATCGTTTCATCTTCAAACTAAGCTATGTTTCGAACTGACAAGTCAAATTAAATAGGTTAGAGAAACTCCGCAGACGAGATGGTTATCGATGTCTAAAGGGGGCGTCCATTAATCACGTGATGTTTTTTTTGGCATTTTAACCCCCCCCGCCCCCCTCCCCCTTGGTGATACATGGTGAGGTTTAAGACTACCCCCACCCATATCACGTGTATTTTTTGTATCTACAAAGAATCTTAATTTTTTTTTTTAATATTTACACTACTGGAAAAAATTAAGGGATCAAAAATAAAATTCGAAATTTTTGGGGAATTTTCAACAGGCCGTAACTTCGAGAGAAATCATTAAAGAAATTAAATAAAAGAAAATTATAGCTCCAAGTGTCTAGTTTTTGGATTAGAACTTTAAAATTTTGTTGAGTCAGCGGATTTTGATTAATCTTAGAAAAAACAGCAACAAAAAAAAAACATCTTTTTTTAGTTTTTTGTTTTTGTCTACGGGCGTGGAAAATTTTTTTCTTGCTTAACCACTATATGAATCGGCGACATTGTTCATTTAGCTTTAATTTCTTTTTTTAAGAACCATGATACCAAGATATCTGTCTTCAAATGGAAAAGGATCCTTTTTTCTTGATCCTTGATCCTTTTTAGGGTTCCGTTGCCAAATGGCAAAAAACGGAACCCTTATAGATTCGTCATGTCTGTCTGTCTGTCTGTCTGTCTGTCTGTCCGTCCGTCCATATGTCACAGCCACTTTTTTCCGAAACTATAAGAGCTATGCTGTTGAAACTTGGTAAGTAGATGTATTCTGTGAACCGCATTAAGATTTTCACACTAAAACAGATAAAAAACAATACATTTTGGGGTTTCCCATACATAGAACTGAAACTCAAAAATGTTTTTTTCCATCAAACCCATACGTGTGGCCGTGTGGGGTATCTATGAATAGGTCTTCAAAAATGGTAATGAGCTTTCTAATATCATTTTTTTCTAAACTGAATAGTTTGCGCGAGAGACACTTCCAAAGTGGTAAAATGTGTGTCCCCCCCCCGTAACTTCTAAAATAAGAGAATGATAAAACTAAAAAAAATATATGATGTACATTACCATGTAAACTACCACCGAAAATTGGTTTGAACGAGATCGAGTAAGTAGTTTTTTTTTAAACGTCATAAATCGTAAACCGCAATTTACCTTACATTCAATCAACTGAAATATAAAAATTAAAAAAAAAATATTTTTAAACCGGGAATACCTACAGGTTTGTACGGAACCCTCGGTGCGCGAGTCCGACTCGCACTTGGCCGGTTTTTTTATCGTTATATCAGCAACCAACGATCGCACAGAAAGTTAAAGGTTGGTTTCAAAAACTTCAATGAATTCCCTTTAACGACTAGTCATTGATTTTTCAAAAAAAAAAAAATTCTTCCTTTTGTCGCATGAATTTGAAAATGCAACAAAAAAAAGTGCTTTTAGTGGTGTTTTGGAAAATCAAGCGCTGTATCGAAAATATTGAGGAAACCATTAATGTTCAATGTGCCTTTTACAGTTTAATATGTCCACAAAAACCCTACAAAGGGCCAAATTAAACCAGCCCACCGTTATTTTGTGTCACTCGATCGAATTTTTGAAAAAATTAATGGATCACGTTTTCTGCTCTGAAAAGCTCATAATTAAAGAAAAAATATGATTGAAAAAAATCCGAGCTTTTTCTACATTTTATTGTGCTTAAATTAAAAAAAAGATTGTATTGGTTCGTCTGTCGGTATCTGGCATAAGCTCGAGACACGACGGATTGACTTACTTATACCCATCTGGATGGCAACTGCATGTTGACGGTAACCTTCGTCAATAAGAGTCACTAACCGAGCAACTTCCACGTCCTATAAATGTCGTCCAACCATGACTAAAAATAAGAAATTTTTAGTTTTGACGAAAAATTAAAAAAAAAGTGCTAAGTGATTAGTTTTGAAAAAAAAAACTGTTTAGATAAGCGATTTGCTAAGGATTCACGAAAAGTATAGAAAAACAATCTCCGAAACTCAATTAGGGGTATTAACTTTATTTTTAATTTAATAAACGGGAGATCAGTAAAATCACTGAGTGCAGCGGCGGAAACGCGTTAAAAATGATTGGGCTTTGGTCTCTTCAATTTCCTAAAGATGTTCCAAAATATAATTTTTTTTTCCCATTTTTTGAATGTTATGAGCTATTCAGAGCAGAAAACGTGATCTTCTAATTTTATTCAAAAATTTGATCGAGTGAAACGGATTAATTTGGCTCTTTGTAGGGTTTTTGTGGACATATTGAACTGTAAAAGGCACACTTAACATTATTGGTTTCCTTAAGAGCCATTTTACATTTTTGCGCGAATATCTAAGATTTTAGTCGCCTTATTTACCTCTCATCTCATCATTATAAATACTCTGGCATTGACGAATACATGTAAAAAATAGATCAATCTTTTGTTTTGTCACTTTTAGTAGAACATTTACAAAAACTTATTTGTTTACTTTGTAGTAATTAATCTCCCACAACTAGTTTTCGTAAAAATCAGCGCAGGGTCAGGTGTTTCAGACTCCTATTTCTATCATTAATATGTAGAAATTTGAGTAAAAAAAATACACAAAACAACAGACATATAATCTAGTTGTTACATTTAGTACAAGAATATTGATTTTTAATAACATTAATTAATAAAAAAAATAAAGTCTTATGGTAATTTTTACGATTTATTCGCAAGTTTATCGCGTTTTTTTGGTTTGAATAAAGCATAATTACATTACAAAATTCATGTCAATATAAAGTAAGCTCTATTACAAATCGAATTCTCAAGTTTTATTTAAATCTGTTTATTTAATTAGGCATAATATCGTTTTTGAAATCATAGAGTGAATTATAATAAATTACGATGCACACGCGGGCAGCGTTTAGTACGGCGCAAGCCCCCAACGGGGAAGGACCTGTGTCAATTTTTCCCGCGTCTCAGTTTACGGGTACTCGTATCGTGAAGGCAAAAATATACTACGACTACAACATTTTGCTACTCTTCGCATTTTTTTTTTTTTTTGAATAAGAGTTTCGTTAATTATCAAGTAAAGCATTATTTTAATAGATTGTAGAAAAAATTTGACTAAAATAATTTATTTTAACTAAATCTGACTATTTTTAATCGCGTTTAAAAAGGTGTGGAGTAAAACTAGTGGTCATGTACAAAAATTCACACCAACGGCAACGCCTCGCCTCACGTGCAAAAACAGTACTGTATTTTTTTTTTTCTTTTCTTTTGCTTATATCTCGAAAATGGCGTGTCCTATCGCAAAAATAATGAAATTTTCGACCCCTTTTATAAAACTCCACACATATAAATCTCAACACGTGGGTAATATTTTTTTTTATTTTTCAAACAAAAATGAAAAATTCCATATAAAACACGTCCAGGATGCCCCCTTGCGCGCGCCTTCGTATCTCAGCAAGTTCATTGCGTAGCGCACAAGTACTAAGTTGCGAAGCCAAAAGAAAAAAAAACCGGCCAAGTGCGAGTCGGACTCGCGCACCGAGGTTTCCGTACAAACCTGTATGTATTCTCGGTTTATGCATAAGGTTTATGTTTATGAAATTAAATGTTTTTTTTTTTATTTTTATATTTGAGTTGATTGAATGAAAGGTAAACTGCGGTTTACGATTTATGACGTATTAAAACAAAAATACTAGATCTCGTTCAAACCAATTTTTGGTGGAAGTTTACATGGTAATGTACATCATATATTTTTTTTAGTTTTATCATTCTCTTATTTTAGAAGTTACGGGGGGGAGGACACACCTTTCACCACTTTGGAAGTGTTTCTCGCGCAAAGTATTCAGTTTAGAAAAAAAATGTATTAGAAACCTCAATACCATTTTACCCCACACGTATGGGTTTGATGAAAATTTTTTTTTTGAGTTTCAGTTCTAAGTATGGGGAACCAAAAAATTTATTGTTTTTTTTTTTCTATTTTAGTGTAAAAATCTTAATGCAGTTCACAGAATACATCTTCTTACCAAGTTTCAACAGCATGCTCTTATAGTTTCGGAGAAAAGTGGCTGTGACATACGGACAGACAGACAGACGGACATGACGAATCTATAAGTGTTCCGTTTTTGCCATTTGGCAACGGAACCCTAAAAATACCACGTTGAGTCGCGATTGTCAAATTTGATTTTAGTCGTGTCAAAATAAATTTTAAAAGAGATTATTTCTTGCAGAATAGCGTAACAATTCTCATAGCTAAAAGTAAGCAATTTTAGAGATAGTTTTGCTAGTTTAGTTCGGTGTACAACAGAATCGGCACCAATACGTAATTGTTTTAATTTTTTATTTTTATTGTATACTTTACATAACATATAATTGTATTTTTTTTTTATTAGTTTAGAAATCTTTATTAGACTGGATAAATAAAATAAGTATTTTCATAAATATCTAATGAAAATACCGCATTATAATTCTAACGGATCAAGATTGTTTAGACCGGCTCGACACTCGCGTTACACTGTTTGTATTGTGCGTGTGTGGATAGCTACGCACACATACCTTAGAGATTGCCGTCTTTTACCTAAACTCGAGCGTTCAAATTTTGTAAGAGGGCTCTTAATATTTTCGATACAGCGCTTGATTTTCCAAAACACCACTAAAAGCCCTTTTTTTGTTGCATTTTCAAATTCATGCGACAAAAGAAAGTTTTTTTTTTTTTTTTTTCGAAAAATGACTGGCTAAGCATTTGTTAAAGGGAATTCATTGAATGTCTTGAAACCCACCTTTAACTTTCTGTGTGATCATTGGTTGCTGACATATCGATAATCAAATAAAAAGGATCCTTTTCCATTTTAAGACAGCTATCTGCACGCGTAGCATGACCACCGTAGAAAGGGGTTTTGTCGACGGACGATAAGACAAAGTAACGTTTCGGGTACACAGTACGACAGCAGCAAAGTAGAAAAAGTCAACTACACTTTTGATGTGAAACATCTATCTATAGGCGAGGGTAAACCTCAATTTCGGCGTGGTGAGCGTGGCCACGCACAGTGGCCCATGCTGAAAATTAGTGGACTTAGGCAACAAAGTTTCAATATCGATTCGATTTTTTTGATGTGATACTTAACATATTATTATTAATATAATTAATACGTTATTTTTGGTTATACCATATTTATTTCCTTTCGTAAAGCATGCTTTATAAATATTACTTTTACAAAATATTTTTTTTTGTTTTGCCTTGTGTCGCAGGTTCGCTAGGTTCAGCTACACTTCTCAAGGTTAACCCTTGGATGGGTGACCAATTAATTTATGTGTGGCGTTTTCTCGCAGGTTCGCTAGGTTAAGCTGCACTTCGCAAGGTCAGCCTTTGGAGGGTGACCATTTACTTTGTGTGGCGTTTTGTCGCAGGTTCGCAAGGTTAAGCTGCATTTCGCAAGGTCAGCCTTTGGATGGGTGACCATGTAGTTTTTGTTTTGCCTTGTGTCGCAGGTTCGCTAGGTTAAGCTACACTTCTCAAGGTCAGCCTTTGGATGGGTGACCATTTACTTTGTGTGGCGTTTTGTCGCAGGTTTGCAAGGTTAAGCTGCATTTCGGAAGGTCAGCCTTTGGATGGGTGACCATGTAATTTTTGTTTTGCCTTGTGTCGCAGGTTCGCTAGGTTAAGCTATACTTCTCAAGGTCAGCTTTTGGATGGGTGACCATTTAGTTTGTGTGGCAAAATCTGTTCACCCAGTCGAAAGTTATGAGGTAAGAAACATAAAAGAAATACAGTCGAATTGAGAACCTCCTCCTTTTTTTGAAGTCGGTTAAATATTATTCTGAGTCGAATCATGTCGAAGAGTAAATTTTATAAAAAGTGCAGTTGACTCTTTCTACTTTGCTGCCGTCGTACTGTGTACCCGAAACGTTGCTTTATCTATTCTTCCGTCGATAAAACCCCTTTCTCGGTGCTCATGCTACGCGTGCTGGGCGAAAAGTGGACGTATCAAGGTTCCTAAAAAAGAAATTAAAGCTAAATGAACGAAGTATTCGATTCATAGTGTTTAGCAAAAAAAAAAAAATTCACGCCCGTAGCCCAAAACAAAAAACTCAGATTTTTTTTGTTGCTGTTTTTCTAAGATTTCTCAAAAATCGCTGACTCAACAAAATTTTAAAGTTCTAATCCAAAAATTAGACACTTGGAGCTACAATTTCTTTTTTTTTTTATTTCTTTTACGACCATTTCTCTCGAAGTTACGGCCTGTTGAAAATTGCCCAAAAATTTCGAAGTTTATTTTTGATCCCTTAATTTTTTCCAGTAGTGTATAAAGTTCACTACAAGCTGCATTCGATTTTGTACGCGTTTGACGAAAAAAAAAAACACGTAACGCCGCTTTTCGGCTCAGTATCGCGCGTTTGCCGAAAAAATAACTACACGTGATATATTACTAGACCCCCCCTCCCCCTTGATATTTCGTGATTTTTTAGGGACCCCTCCCCCCTTCAAGCCTCACGTGATTAATGGACAGCCCCAAACATGATGAAATAAAAAGAAATTAATTTTATAACACCTAGTGCACCTAGCTTCTGACGTTTCATAAGTGCTCATGTAGATTTATGTGAAATAAAAATATTTTGATTTTGAACATTTTCTATAGGGTCATCATCGACCGCAATCAGGATGGGTAATGACTTAAAACATCAGCATACATAGCAGTTTGTTTTGTGTAGACTTCATAGAAGTAACGATATCTAAAAAAAAAGATTTAACAAACGACTTGTCTCGTCAAAGTGGGGTACTTCGCCTGACATTTGCGGACTACTGAGCTGGCGCTATCTTTCTCTGCAGGTGAATTCGCGTGCCCCGTTTGGAGTCGTTCAGCATATGCAAAGTTAGTGGATACAGCTCTTAATGAAACGTGCCGGATCATCACCGGCTGCCTCAAACCGACCCCGGTGCAAATGCTGTATCCACTGGCTGGAATAGCGCCACCAGAAATTCCTAGAGTTCGGTGGTAAGCTCAAATGAAAGAGCCAAGATGGTTTCTGACACACGACACCCTTTGCTTGATAACATCCTCGTGTCACAAAGGCTGAAAAGCCACAACAACTTTATGAAGTGTGTCCTCCCACTCACTGGCGAACGGTCTACGGAACGACTAAGCCTGTGGCGACATGGTGCTTCCCTACCAAACCCATTCGCGTTCCACCTACTGAAAATCTCGCACCTGGACACGAATTGCCTTGGCTTTCCTGGAAGTCTTTAAATAGGGCCCGGACTCAAGTAGGCCGAAGTAAAGAGAACCTGTTCAAGTGGAAATTCATAGATGGCTCCGCCCTGGAGTGCAAATGTGGTGCTGTCCCACAAACAATGCGGCACTTAATATTTTGTCCAGCATGTCTTGCTGTTTGCACACTACAGGAGTTGATGGATGCCTCTGAAAGTGCTAAGCTCGTAGCCAAATTCTGGGCCGACTACATTTAGATTGCTATCGACACGCTAAGAAGAACAGATTGTCTCAAGTCATACTTCAAATAAATAACCACCAACACCCCAACGGTCGTTGACCCGCCAAAAAACATCAAATATTATATCGTGTTTAGATACTGATGCCCATCACGTTTGTAGTTTCTCTAGTTAATTTATTTGATCCACACATGCTGCTCGGTGTGCATTTTTAAACGGTTTTATTTAGCTTGCCCCGTTTGTTGATGTGTGTTTGGTCAAAATTAGTCATAGGAATTTCACTCCTTTCCTGTTTATCTCAAACTCAATTCCGATAACAATACAACCAAATTCTAAGATAAAAAACTTTTTTCAAAAAAATAACAACCGACTTCCTTAAAAACACTACAAACAGAAAAATCACTTTAATTCCGAAAGTCGGTGTCTTAGGATCTGTATTTAATTTTTTTGCCACCAACGGAACGGCATTTTAGAACGTGATTTTTACCCCCTTCAAAACGTCGGATTGAGTTGAAACTTTGCACACTTCATCAAGGATCAATGACAATACAATAATTTCAATATAAATAAATGTGTGCCATTATCCTGGCCAGAAACACCAAAAAAACAAACTAAAAATCACGCTTCTGTAGATAGCGGAACTAAAAAATAGAAATAAATAATAAACACCACACATAACATCACGCCTTGTTTCCCCGAAGGGTTAGGCCAAACTACTGATAAAAATGATTGCATTTATCAATCACTAGCTTCTGCCCGCGACTTCGTCCGCGTCAAATTTTACTCCCCTGACCCTTCCCGTCGCATCGAATTGTCTGCCAGTTTTCAACCATTTTTCGTCGCTACTCCGCTCCTTTTGATCGTAGCGTGATGTTATATAGCCTTGCTCAATAAATGGGCTACCCAACACAAAAATATTTTTTCAATTCGGACCAGTCATTCCTGAGATTGGCGCGTTCAATCAAACAAACAAACTCTTCAGCAGCTTTATAATATTAGTATAGAAGTATAGATAGAGTGAGTCCTTATTTTGATTCTTTTCTAAATTATTTTCTACTCCTTAGTTTGGTTTTCTATTAAAGCGTGTTTTTTGTTTTGTTTTTTAAAGTGTTATATTTTATGTGGGTTTTTATTATGGTTTTTTTAGTCCTAGCACTGATTGCACTAGATTGATGAGGAGAGTGGTGTGATGTCTCGTACCTAGGACCTAATTAATATTTTTATGGCTTTTGTACATAATCTACATCATTATTATATTTATTTTCAATAAAACCGTTTTCCTACATCTGATCTGATGGCGCAAGTTCTAAGTTTTATAACAACTGCAAGCTGCAACGCAAAGGTGAGTATAAGTACCGAACAAAGATGATGCATGATCATGCAGTTTGCTATCTTCGTACCTATTATAATGAATTAATAAATGATAAGTGAATTACAAATACGTTGCGTAATAATCTTAACTTTGCATTTTATTTATCAGCCGATACTCAATACTCATTCTTATCTTAGAACAGAAATCACATCACATAAAACGTTATCAAGAAGTCCGTCTGTGTACCCACAATGGATCAATCATAGCCACACTTACTTATTTTTTTCCGTCGTAACTACTCAAAATAATGATAAGGTTACATATGACATAGCTGCTTTTTTAACCTCATAACCCTATATAAACTACGCAAGAATGAATTGTCGTCGAGCATACTGTTCATAAATTCACTGATCGATACGAGTAGGTCGCTCATCAGATATGTAGCTAACTACATATCATGTATACGTTAGCTTGAAGGGTAGATAGATAATTATAGTTTGGATAACCTGCCACGTTCACAACCAGCACATGATATACACATGTTTCATGCTTTCGAGTTAGCAAGCGTTACATTGTTCCCTTATTTCTACAGACAAAAAATTACATAATGACAGACAACTCCAGTGGAGGTCATATAAATAGGTACTTATTATATTACAAAACAATAAAAAACTGTTTTTGTAAAGACATCAATCAACAATTTTTCGGAGTGGGGGAGGGTGTAGGAGAGAACTCAGTGAAGAGTAGGACACCGTTCAAAAATTTTTATTAATTGTGTCTCGTGCAGGACAGCTTTTATGTCAACTTTTCTCTTCCCTTAGTTCGAGCAGTTCTCCTCGTGTTCTCACTAGCTAGGCCCCAAGGCGTATCGGCAAGCGTAGCATGGAATGGGACGCCCCCCAGCTAGGTGGATCGACGACCTAAAGAAAGTGGCTGGGTCAGACTAGATGCGGAAGGCGGAGGACGGCGTTGTAGCGCAATATGGGAGAGGCCTATGTTCAGCAGTGGACTGCGATAGGCTGAGTTAATTGAGGCCCCAAGGCATCAAGCTTACAATTGTCGTGATGGGTAGAACTACGTGGTGCTCACGCGGAGACCTCTCGGCCGGGTTTTGTTCGTTACCAGCAGGGGACTCCTGAACGGTGGTCGCGTGAACACGCATCCTTTGGGGAAGTTGTCATGTCCAAGAAAGAGATCAAGAGTAGAGATCTATGGTGGATCTGCCTCTATAATTTATATTCGTTTATGGTATCTTTAACGAATAGTGAACGAAAGTACGCAAAGGATCCCATTCTTCAATTTGTTATCAACATATTAAAACACTGGCCGTTTAGTCAATCGCCATTAACCAGACATGAAATCAGTTTATACCTATGAGAACAATGAAAGCCAAAGCAAGCCGGCCAGAACTACCTTCAGGTCACCGATCGCCGTCGTTGGATTTACCTTCGTTTGCTAGTCTACAAGGAAATATATTTTTTTCTTACATGGGTATATTATAGGCCATCCTGCAGAGTAATTGAGTCAAACAAAGTATAAATCGATCACAATGCCTTTCTCTTTGACATTTCAGCCACGTTCACTGCGTTCTTTATGTTGCTAAGCAGTCGATTTTTCAAAACTATGAAGCAATGAAAATTTCTGTTAATACCCTCAGATTGTGAATAATAGTGTTACGCAATTAGGGAGCTAATTCTGCAGGCCTTTAGAATCAATATCAGATCAACGCTGGAGTAGCGTACTCTCTAATTGGACGCCACAAGGAACACCTGAGGCTTGTCATTACAGGTGTTGCCCGCGTTACCACTTTTCTATTCAAAGAGCTGCATAATTCGTTTAGTGAAACCAAATAGGTATAAGTGCTATAGTCTTCACTTTCGGTTAATAAAAGGTCATGGGCATTGTCATGATTACAGAAGACGAATAGTCAGCCAAGTATGCGAAATGTTGGCAATATAGGTAGTCGAATAATAGCTGTTGATTTAGCTTTTCAAATTGCGAATTTTTCACGTAAGAAGTAGTTTGAGAACGGTATTAAACGCACCTCTTTGTAGTAACAGTGGCCATGTTGGAAGAACCGCCTAGAACACCACGACTTTTACGCATAATAACCACAAAAAGTATTGGGTATTTATTTATTCATTGACACAGGCGCCGTCATATCAAGCTACACATTTCCAGTTTTGGCTGACCTCGTATTGTATAGGCTTTTCGTACAATGAGAAGTCAAGAAGGCTTATACTGAAAATGTATAGCTCGATATGTCGCCTTGCGAACAATTAAGGAGTAGAACTCCCTGCCGGAGTCTGCTACTGTGTGCCTGGAAGTTTTCAAGTCTCAATGACTAAATATGTTACTGTAACCTCTAGGCAACCGTGCACCATTGCGTACTTAATATCCATAGATCGACAAAAATAATGGTCACAGATCAGTCAGACATAAAGCGATTCGGCAAAAATTAACTAACAACCTGACTTTTAAATGACCGTTTGTTGTTCGCCCCTCAAGGTGCGCCTCACCGCCTGACGCAACAAAATTACTATCTTGAGATATTTTTTTTTCTCGATTAGTCTGTATTGTTCCAAAGCACATATTACGAACTAGTTCTGCCTCGGTTACTGGCTAGTTTATCCTAAATCGAATTGTGCCCATAGTAACAATATTTTATTGTGGTAAGCGCAGACTTTGGAACTGGAAGCTGCAAAGATGTGACGCGATGTAACATTCGTATTAGTTATTTATGGAAAACTGCTAGTGTGCTATTAACTAGCAATCTACTAAAAGGCGTTTGAAAAAGTTTCAACCAATTTATTATTAAGTAAATATTGTATTCGTAAATATCTTTCCAATGTTCTCTGTAAACATAATGTGATAAAAGTTATCTTAAACGTAGATAACTTTTGCATACAGAAAAAAACTGGATAGAAAAACAGGTCGATACCTACCTACTGATGTCCAAAATTGTATTTCCGTCATCGACATTACGATATCGCGTATCGCTTTTAAATACGTGTATACCACACCCTAATTCGTTTTACAAGCTTTTTATAGGTACAATTCCTTACATCAGTTATTAATACTGCCGTTTTAATAAAAAAGGGCACAACTAACATTTTTCATGAAATTGAGTTATATATATCACCGGAATCAGGAAAAAAAAGCCTATATGCCTAATTTCTTTTTTATTTTTAGCAAAAAAAATAACAGAGATACCATAAGCTTAAAGGGCACAACTGCAACATTTTTAAAGTTTTTAACCAGGAAAAGGGCACATTGTGAGATATGCCTTTTATTTCACCTTTATATTTTTAATATATTTAATTGAAAAGGCGTAATTGGCTTACGTCAAATATAAAAGGCTTATGTGGCAATTGTGCTTATTTTTTTATATACCAATACCCTAGCAATTATTGAAGAAGAAAAGTCACAACTAGCAGTTATGTCTTTACTATTTACCCTATACCTTAATTTTTTATAAATAAAGCGTTTAAAAAAAGGCACACTGGCGGTTATGCCTTTACTACTAAACATCTATAAACGAAGATGAAGTGGTGGGTCAAGGTTATTTACACGTCCCACTGCAGAAACACAAGAAAGTGCACAATAAGATTGTTTTTATTCATCAAGAATTATAAAATATAATATATTCTAATATTTTACTGTATGTATACTATTTTAATAATAAAAGGCACAATTGAATAAAAGTGCCTTTTCAATGTAACATTTTAAAATTTTACATTGAAAAGGCACATTTGGTTGTATATGCCTTTTAACTGTAATATTGCTCCTGTTATGTAATTTTTTATGTTAAGTTGAAAAAAAATACGCTAATTATTTATTATATGCATTAAAAATAATAAAAATATTGCTATAATCTTATATGTACTATTAATATACAACTATTTAAATTCACACAATTTCGAAAACATAGTTTGGTCGTGTTTTTTTTAACATAATTCAAAAATATTTTAACATCGATTTTCTCAACATTTACAAAATGCTAGTTGTGCCCTTTTTAATAATGACGGCAGAATAGGGCAATCAAGATCAAGCTAAGATAGGGCTTCCCCAATTGAAAGTTGATTGATGAACGAGTCCAATAATGTTAGTAATGTAAACAGAATTCTCATGAATACTTTTAGGGTTCCGTACTCAAAGGGCGGTACCCTTTGAGTACGGAACCCTAAAAGTATTCATCCATCCATCTATCACAGGGCTGTATCTTTTGAATCGTCATAGGTAAACACTTGAAATTTTCACAGAGTGTGTACTACTATGGCTGCTACAACAGCAAATAATAAAAATAAAATAACTTTAAAAATTAAAGGGGTACCAATACACGAAACGTGTTTTTGACTAAAGTATTATTTTAAATACATAATTATGTCGTGTTCAATATTGTATGGCGGTACGGGACCCTTGGTGTGCGTGTCTGGCTCGGACTTGACCGCATTTTTAACGATATTTTGTGCTAAGATTATTTTATAAGTGAAGGCTTAGTTAGAGAAAATAAATTAATTTAAAAAAAAATGATAATCTTAAATGCTTTGATATTGCTATGAACTAACCTTTCAAAGGAAGATACAGATTTGCTTAGACACTTCAATTAAATAAATTTAATGTAAATGGATTGGGGTGTAAGGAATAAAAATTAAATATTATATTCTGAATGACTATTATAGAGCACTTGGCATCTGGAAAAGAAAACACAAGCACAGCTATTATGTTAGGAACAGATTCTCAGAATGTTTGCAATATTCTTAAAAATAAGGAATGCAATAATTAAATCTGCAACTAATTCAATGAGTAACACAATAACTAAAACATGTATCAATGACACCAAGAAACTATTTAAATTATTCATCTTACTGTTTACACTAAACAAAATATTTGTACTTGTCGAGAATCTAGGTCAATTTAGATGAAGATTGTTATACACTATGTGTAGTATATGTATACTACTACATACCGATCACACTTATAAGTGCCTTATAAAAAATGGTGCAAGTCACTGTTCTTTTCCATTACATGTACATTTATTAAAGAAAGTATTCTTAAATGTGACATTAGGTTTTACTTAAAAAAAAAAAAACACTCCATACAAATGATCTTGACTTTTTTGCATATCTATTGCTTTTTTGGAAACAATAAAGAAAATGTATTTTCATATCTGTTAGCTAAAATGAACCTTTATATCAGTGTGTATAAACATTAAAATAAGAATAAATAAACAAATGCATTTGAGAGAAACTTGCCCTTATAGCAATGAACAAAACGCAATGTGATGTGATAACCCAGCGTCTTTACAGATCTAGGTGAGGTCAGTAACTGAAAATATATGTATTTATGTATAGTATTATCTATGTACTGGTTAGAAAAATAATACTATCAGATATCACTCCACATTAAACTTCTATTCCACAGTGATAAATACATATTTTTTTAACATTTAAAAAGATAAATAGTGTTCCATAATTATCACCACGGACACCACTGACACTCATCTTTTGATTTGATTGGGTTTCTTTCATATATCACATAATAAATATAAGTCTCAGTAAATCAATTAAATTAAATGAGAGGATTGAAAGTTGTTTATTTAATTTGAAATGATTACCAATGCTTCTACATTAATGGGCCTGTAGAACTTAATGAGTCAGGGAAGCAAAAAGTACAATTTATTCCAGAACATTTAGTGATCAGGTAGAGATGTCTAGAATAAAAAGACAAAATAACACACCACCATAAACTTTAACAAATAAGTGGTAGTGGAGGTCATTATAGGTCACAAAAAATGTTTTGTTGAGAATTATGTTATGTCCTATTTTTATTTATGGCTGAATTTTGTAGCATAGCAAAATCTTGTTCCTACTACTTATTTCCAAGTATATATTTGCTTTTCCAATAAGAATCAGCCGATAGATAACAAGACAATACATTATGAATGGACATATTCAATAGTGGACTTACAATACAAACTAAAACATATTTTATACTAGTATGTAACATAATAAGAAGTTGTGTAATAATTAACATTTCAAATAGTGTGCACCAAGGTCTCGTGTACTATAATCCCTACGGCCAAAACCAGTGGCATAGATGTTTTGAAAATTAAAATGCACAGAAATATTAGAAATTACAGTAGTTGTGTAGTACGCATGTCATGAAAAATGCATAGCGTTTTCCGAAAAATCAATGGATCACATGATTTATCGAATGAAGTCACATGACCAAAATGCACAAAATACGAGCAAGCAATTATTTTAACATGGAAAACTGATAGTAGCTATAAAAACCGTTCTCAATGTTACATAACTGAGGGCATGACCATTTAATACTTACCATTGTTACCATTACCACTGCCACTCTTGTCGCTCACGGTATTGTTCGCTGGACATTTTTTCACTTTTTGAGGAGCATTTTTCGTGGAGTTATCATTCACTTCACTACCGAGAGCCATCACAACACGAGGAATCAATCCGGTTCAGATTGACCGCAACGAACACGGCTCCACTCAGCTGAAAGAACACATGCGGTAGACTTAAGGTTCAATTTGGACTAACAGGATTTCGAAGTTCAGTATAACCCGTCAAAATTTAAAGTACACCGCTTCTTATCAAATCTTCAGGTAATGTTGTACCTACACAATATTATAGGTTTATAGTACAGTCGTACCAGTGGAAAAAAGTCATTTCCAATAGGAGTTAAATGATTAGAATGCGTACTTCATTGCTGTCTCGGTTGAAATTATTGTTTGACGTTTTGATAATTATGCAGCAACCTATAATGAAAAGTTATTTCGTACGAATTTCTTTTTGACAGAGACATCTAGCGAAGAACAATTCAATTTTTAAATCAATGACGTTTATTAGATGACACTTTCTTGTCAAAATTAAAAACTTACCATGGAATTAGTATGAGCCTTAAACAAGGAACTTAAATCCAACCTGGAATGCGCACAGGCTGCCAATACGCGGTCCGAGTGAGATAGCTTCGCGAGAGCCCTCTGTCCCTTTCATTAGGGTGACCAAGCAATATGATGTAGGTAGATACGAATATAACAGGATATAATATATTAACCAATAATTCCGAAACCCGTAATAAAACGGGTGACTCCCGCTCCGGCTCGTTCTTGGTGCAGAGGTTAGCCATTGCCATCCAACGTGGCAACGCAGCAAGTGTTTTGGGCACCTTTGCACCGGGAACAGTTAGGGGCGGGTTTTTTGACGAGTAGTGAACGTTATTTTGACTAATTTAGTATGTGTATGTATTCTTTTTGTGTTAATTTAATTGACTGTGTATTTTTATTACTAATGTATGTGTATTACAAACTGAATTGGAAATTAGATATAAAATTTGATTTAAAAAATAATAGTTTCGCTTTAAAGATGGATTAAAGTAACACGCAGTAAACATAAACGCAACGCATAAACTCTGCTATCGAGTATTATTGTATAACCTAGAATATCTGGCGCGCTGGGCAAATAACCATTTTGTTTAGTATTAATTGTCGTAAAAATCTAACAGACGTCGTTTTTAGGAAAAATGGTTGGGACACTTTTTATTGGGCAAATGCGTCAATGGATTTTACCCGTAAATAATCTTATAATTTCGTTCATTATGGGCACCCTACTTCAAGAAAGGGACACAGGGCTCTCGCAACGCTATCTCTCTCGGACCGAATTTCTCTCTGACCAAGTGATTGTCTGTAATAGAACTTAGTAACATATATATAAGGTTTATTTTTATAATGGTGTCAAATTGACAATGCACATTCCAGGGGTCGGGTATAAGTTCCTTGGCCTTAAATTAAATAGAAATTCGTCCAGTGTTAGATTGAGATAGACTTTTTTTTTTCAAAATCTGTGTGTACCTAGCATTATTCTAGGTGACCCAGACCTACAATTGTAGAGGTGTAATAGTAAAACAACAAGTTTATATTTTTTGTAACTATTAAGGTTAAAAGTAGTGCAGTCAGTTCAAACTCGGATACAGAGTTCTATGACAACAATGCACCGGCCTAGAGTTGACGAGAGGATTTCGGGACAACATTCTTTTTTTTTTGTTTAGCCTACTGTTTCACTTCTGGGCAAAGGCCTCCCCCAATTTCTTCCAAGAACTCTTGCCCTACGCCACCTCAAACCAGCTATCGCGGTACGCATCTAGGTCATGTCGCCACCTCTATCTGTGCCGACCGCGGCGGCGTCGTCCATCTTCAGGTGTCCATTGTGTGGAGACCTTTGCCCAGTGGTCATCTTGCATACGGCTAATGTGACCAGCCAGCCCAATCCCATTTCAGCCTGGAACCTTTTTGCCTACGTCTGTTATTCTCGTTTTGGAACGCAGCGTGGTGTTCTGAGTTTTGTCCTGTATTTTTACACCCAGAATACTGCGTTGCATCGCTCTATGACAAACTCCAAGGTGGAACTAACGGTATCTCTATCTATACAGCTTGGCAAAAAAGAGTCTGGAAAAAATGAGGGCGCCTGCTTAGCAGCTATGGCCACCCTGTATACTAGGACTAAAAGTGATAAGATACTTGTTGTTTTAATCCACAAACACGAGATCCCAGAAATTCTCATCAGTCAAGATCTCAAGACTTGCTAAGCACACAGTCTTTTATTTTCATCGTATTAAGTAGATTGCGCATTATTTCGCTGGAATAACCTTTTATCTAAGAGTGCCATCATAATAACATAATGCAAACTTATTCAGTTTAAAAATTAATTAAATTACACTCAGGGATTGCCGATTGAACCCGATACACAGGACATAAAGTTCAGCAATCGCATTTGCGGCCACCATCTAGGGTATTCACAACCATTCGATGGTTGGTATGCCTGTATCAAATTTGACATGAATGATACTGAACGAATCCTTTTAATGCTGACAGTTTATAGTCGACAAGAATGCGACTTACAGCTGCTTACTGTCGGCAACTAATCGGAAGTCAGAAATTACCTATAACATGTCGCATTCGAAAGGTACGCGCAATATCGAATAAACTTGAACAGTTGACTAATGAAAGCGTCAGGTATGTCTATGTGGGGTACATAACATTATCACTAATCACATGACAATGAAAATGAAATAACACGCTAAAATTTAGATTTTATTTAAAAAGAAAAACGTAACATAACATCATTCGTGTATTCCGTTTCGGTGCTATGATAGATTTTTTCCATTAACATTGATGTGTCAGTTTTACATTTCTTTTTTATGAAATCTAAATAGTGTAAAAATCTTTCTTAGACGTTTACGGCTCCCATAACAACCCGCCTCCTCAAACTATAGGTAATATATTACGTAGAATAGACACCTGAAAAATAATAAATATAAATTATACTTTTTTTACTGTGGTATGCAATAATAGCATTAACAAAAAAAAAATATTTGCCTTTTTCTCTAGAGTGTTGAACTTTTTGTCTAATTGCACACGAAATCGTCTAATTCGTTCTTCCGCCAACTGTTTTGATGTTTCTCCAGGTGTAGAAAAAAACCTTTATTTTTTTCACCTTCATTAACAATTTCTCTAATTGTACTGTGAGATTTACCTTGAAAAAAAATGTAAAGACAATCATATTAGTTCCATGATTTCCATGTAGGTATATTTTTCAATTTCAAGCATCAAACATCAAGAGTCAACGTACACGCGATTTGTCAAACTAGAAAACCTAACCTCAATAAACTATTAGTATAGGTTGGCAAAAAAGAGTCTGTCGTGGTAACCATTGGAACTAAAATATTTTTTTGGTGGCAACACTGCTTTGTTTATCATCAACAAGTAGCTAATCTGTCATTGTGTTATGTTCCCAGTTGTATTTTACTTATTTCTAATTAACTATCAATTATTAATGCTTTTGAACATATAAAAAATGAATAAAACAATAAGGAGTAGTGGTGTGAGCTGTGATATACTAAGTTTTCCTAAGAAATTTGGCGGAATCTGAAGCGGAACAAATTTTGTCTCCGATTGACAATATTTACGAAAGAACTGCCGACACGATAGGTATTTATCCAAGAAATTTATCTTTTATTCAATGCCAGTCATAGTTTTTCCTTTCTAATACTAAGTTTTATCGGTATTATAAGTTTCAAGCCATTTTATTGTTTTATTTACTAATAGATTATTGAGGTTATGTTTTCTAGTTTGACAAATCGCGTGTACGTTAACTCTTGATGTTTGATACTTGAAATTGAAAAATGTACCTACATGGAATTAATATGATTGTCTTTGTTTTTTTCAAGGTAAATCTCACAGTACAATTAGAGAAATTGTTAATGAAGGTGAAAAAAATTAAGGATTTTTTCTACACCTGGAGAAACACCAAAACAGTTGGCGGAAGAGAGAATTAGACGATTTTGATCTGTGTGCAATTAGACAAAAAGTTCAACACTATAACGAAACCGGCAAGTATTTTTTTTTTTTGTTAATCGCATACCACAGTAATAAAAGTATAATTTATATTTATTATTTTTCAGGTCCCTATTCTACGTAATATATTACCTATAGTTTGAGGAGACAGGTTGTAATGGGAGCCGTAAACGTGTAAGAAAGATTTTTACAATATTTAGATTTCATAAATAAGAAATGTAAAACTGACACATCAGTGTTAATGGAAAAATCTATCATAGCACTGAAAAGGAATTCAAGAATGATGTTATGTCACGTTTTTCTTTTTAAATAAAATCTCAATTTTAGCGTGTTATTTCATTTTCATTGTCATGTGAATAGTGATAATGTTATGTACCCCACATAGACATACCTGACACCTTCATTAGTCAACTGTTTAAGTTTATTCGATATTGCCCGTACCTTTCGAATGCGACATGTTATAGGTACTCTCTGACTTCTGATTAGTTTCCGACAGTAAGCAGCTGTAAGTCGCCTTCTTGTCGACTATAAACTGTCAGCATTAAAAGGACTCGTTCAGTTTCATTCATGTCAAATTTGATACAGGCATACCAACCATCGAATGGTTGTGAATACCCTAGATGGTGGCCGCAAATGCGATTGCTGAACATTATGTCTTGTGTATCGGGTTCAATCGGCAATCCCTGTGTAATTTAATTAATTACAAAGTTTACAAACAACCTATACATAGGACAAAATTTGCCCAGCGTTTTCTTTTCTTTCTAGCTCCATATATTTATAATAAATTTAATGTAACTCTAGGTTTTCGGAAATATTATTCTCACATATTTAAAAAGATTTTACGAAACCACTTACTCTGCTTAGATTATAATAGCACTGAAGACACATTAATAATTCTGAAATAGCATACTCCATACATACATACATTCATACATACATACACACTATCAAACATCACAATCACAGACAAGCCAAAATAGTAATAAGTGTATTCATTTCATTGCTAAATTATTGTAAGTTTTTTCGTTTGTTTCTTTTTTCTTTCTTGTGGATCTTAAGTTCTCACTCGTTTGTTACTATACGGGTCACAGCAATGAGGAATAAGACCCCACTGTAATACAGTATCAACAACTACGGGGGTATTGTGACTGTTACTGACGGCTTTATATGTATATTGTAATGTGAACAGTATCTTAAGCTAATAAATTGTGCACAAATAAATAAATATTTTTTTAAACTGAATAAGTTTGCATTATGTTATTATGATGGCACTCTTAGATAAAAGGTTATTCTAGCGAAATAATGCGAAATCTACTAAATACAATGAAAGTAAAAGACTGTGTGCCTATCAAGTCTTGAAATCTTGACTGATGAGAATTTCCGGGATCTCGTGTTTGTGGATTAAAACAACAAGTATCTTATCACTTTTAGTCCTAGTATACAGGGTGGCCATACCTGCTAAGCAGGCGCCCTCATTTTTTCCAGACTCTTTTTTGCCAAGCTGTAAATAAAACAATAAAATGGCTTGAAACTTATAATACCGATAAAACTTACTATTAGAAAGGAAAAACAATGACTGGCATTGACTAAAAGATAAATTTCTTGTATAAATACCTGTCTTGTCGTCAGTTCTTTTGAAAACATTGTCTCCGACATTTCCGCTTCAGATTCCGCCAAATTTCTAACGAAAACTTGGTATATCACAGCTCACACCACTACTCCTTATTGTTTTATTCATTTTTTATATGTACAAAAGCATTAATAATTGATAGTTAATTAGAAATAAGTAAAATACAACTGGGAACATAACACAATGACAGATTAGCTACTTGTTGATGATAAACAAAGCAGTGTTGCAACCAAAAATATCTTTTAGTTCCAATGGTTACCACGACAGACTCTTTTTTGCCAAGCTATAATTTTGTTGATACTATGAATGGTCAAAAGAAAAACTTACTGGACTAATTCGAGGTGAGGAGGAAAAATTATAGAGCTCACGCACTTTCTTACTGTGTCTCTTTCTAATATATACGTGTGTGTTTCTAATATAGCACGGAAGTTGGTTCCTGACGGGGTTTTTTTTTTCATACTTATTTTTTAATGTCATTGAAAAACAATGAATTCCAAAAGACAATAATACTAGATTTTGAGACACTTCTTGACTGAGTGAACGGAAACATGAGCTAAAGCTCATGTTCCCGTTCTAGAAATAAAACCTGGATCCTCCCTTGTGCCTGGTTGGCCTGGTCACCACACTGCTCAGGAAACTGTGCTTTCGATCTGCCTCAACCCAGTGCTGTACCTTGGCTGTACCACAGTCGCGGCAGGTTAACTATCCGTGTAGCATGAGCTCTGTAACCAAATGTCATAAACGACAACTGTGACAAAATTACGTCAAAACAGTGACACAAAACCAAGGAACTTAAATCCAACCTGGAATGCGCACAGGCTGCCAATACGCGGTCCGAGCGAGATAGCTTCGCGAGAGCCCTCTGTCCCTTTCATTAGGGTGACCAAGCAATATGATTTAGGTAGATACGAATATAACAGGATATAATATATTAACCAATAATTTGATTTAAAAAAAAAATAAAAAATAGTTACGCTTTAAAAATGGATTAAAGTAAAACGCAGTAAACATAAACGCAACGCAACGCATAAACTCTGCTATCGAGTATTATTGTATAACCTGGAATATCTGGCGCGCTGGGCAAATAACCATTTTGTTTAGTATTAATTGTCGTAAAAATCCAATAGACGTCGTTTTTAAGAAAAATAGTTGGGAGACTTTTTATTGGGCAAATGCGTCAATAATCTTATAATTTCGTTCATTATGGGCACCCTACTTCAAGAAAGGGACACAGGGCTCTCGCAACTCTTTCTCTCTCGGACCGAATTTCTCTCTGACCAAGTGATTGTCTGTAATAGAACTTAGTTACATATTCATAAGGTTTATTTTTATAATGGTGTCAAATTGACAATGCACATTCCAGGGGTCGGGTATAAGTTCCTTGCACAAAACCATATTTTACAATTGCTTTTCTTAGACGTTTTCAAATACTGGCAACCTCGCCAAAAAAATGTCAAACAAAGAAACAGCCAAACGTAACCAAAATATTCCATTGAAAAAAACAATTTTGTAAGGAAAATAAACTATTTTCTTAGGTGTTTACCACGGTTTTTATACTGGCGTCGGAAAATTATTCTAAGGTTGTATTACTGGGCTGTTTTAAAGAATCAGTCATTTGTTGGATTATATTTATTTGTTTTCGAGAAAGAAAGCAACAGACCCGCCTGATAAGAATAATCACTGCACCGAATTAATTATTTGTAACCGAAATTATTCAGTGAAATCCGACTTCAAGCATTCCTCGTGACTCAAATAAATGATACTAAACGTTCTTGTTATATTTTTATTTCAGAAAATGCTAGACGGGTGGTACTGCCGGTCTATAGCAAACATGCAAGCAAGCGAGGCCAGTGTGAGCAGTAACGCTCCAACGGAACCCCCGCAGGCGCGTGACTCACACAAGGAATATTCTAGTGACAGCAGCAGTGAACCTGAACCAGAACCTAATTACAGGGTTCAGTACATGGCACTGAAAAAGAAACTCAAGTATCTGATTTATGTAAGCTCAACGATTTAATACTATTATTTACAAATTACTTACATTTTTTAGCACACACTTAAGAGTAGCTTGCACACTTGATTGAACTTCAAATTTCTTCAACAGAAGAAGAAGAATTCAATTGGTAAAAAATTTTAAACATTTAATGTTTCAAATTTAATGTTTCTTTATAACAGGTTGGTAAAAAAACAAGACCAGTGGTAAACCAGTATTGTCTTTATCTTTGTATTATTATTATCTCTTTTCAGGAAAATGAATGCTTTCAAGATGCCCTGAGATGCAGTCAAAAAAGATTGTTGAAGGTATCAAGAGACCGCAGTTTTCTGCTTGACCGACTGTTGCAGTATGAGAAACCAGAAAGTACCACATCTGAGAGTGAAGACACAGAATCTTCGGATGATCCTGAATACTATCGCATGGATGTTAAGAGGTACCACAAATAGTACATCATCATCGTCAGCCAAACCCAACATAGTTGGAAAAAAGCTAGGCAGAGCTTTTTCCAACTATGTTGGGGTTGGCTTCCTAGTCTAACTGGATGCAACTGAGTACCAGTATTTTACATGGAGCGACTACCACAAATAGTACATCTTTTTTATAAATTACGTTTTTTAATTCAAATTTAATTTGAATTTATGAGAAATACTGCAGTAACAGTATAATACTGTCAATTTGAATAGAACATGGCCCTTGCCATAATACAGAATAAGGTTTTTGCCCCATGTCATAAGTACACACTAGGTAAAAACAGAAGAAAGCAAAGCCCTATTTAAATAAAACATGTTTCTGATGACTTCACTAAATAAGTCCAGTTTAGAAAAATGCTTGATAATTTAATTAAGTATTCAAGCACAGATTTTTCAGTCCCATTCAATGCATGCAACATGTTTCATCACAAGTTTTGGACAGGGTAGGCTAGCAAAAAATGTGCAAAGTCTGCTTCCTTAAAAAGTTAAATTCAATTTATGAAATGAATTTGTTGATTGTATTTGCAGGAAGAAAATGGAAGCCAATGCTGCCAATCTCAACATGTCGGCAAGCTCTTCAGTCAAAGGTTCTGCCATAAAGAGAAAAAGGGCTACTGTTCCAAAGAAGCCACCCAATGCTAGTCACCTTGTAAGTTTAGCATCAAAATTTAAAAGTTGTTCGTTTTTTTTTCACGGTGAATTGCAATCTTTTCTGGCACATTCAGCAATGGTAGATGATGGTTTCTGATCTTGCACAGTATAAAGCTACTGCCCTGTACAATTGATACTACAGCACAATGATTCAGTAAATCTTGAGGTGCTATGCTTTTCAGTCTTTTGAACATATCTGGGTTTGACAATAGTTTAATTGCCAATTGATTTGGGTGTACTTTTAATCTGGTTGACTGTGTGGTAATATCAACCTTGATTTCCTATTTGACAGTTTTTATCTTTAAATCTTTGTAAATTCAGGGAGCATTTCTTATCTGTTGAAAAAACGTTGATGTTGGATTTCCCTGCAGTTCCACAAATTTGGATACCATGACACCAGATAGGTGTGAAATGTATTTGTGTAGAACTAGTTTGGTTTCTAGAGACATTTGGGACTTTTCGTTGAACATCTAATGTAAGCTATGGAGTTTTTGCGTTAGGGTTTTGGTGATTAACCCGTTGAATGCCGTAAATTACAGACACAATTAAAAATCATTGTGTCTCGCGTGGATCCACATTCACGGCATACGAAGAGTAAATAAATATATGGTATCTCCTCCTGGGTGTCTGTCAAGGTAATATTCCAAGATATTGTGATACCTCCACTTGAGGTTCTAAGTGTATCAAGGGCATGTTTCTATGGGTGTGGTGAAAATCGCCTGCTGTTTTTCAGTTTCGCAGAGCCCTGTCTTGGGCAGACAGCAGTAACCAATATGGCCATACCATCGGCAAAACTGCGTGTTAGAACACTTATAAGTAACAGTACGTTTGCAATAAATAATAGAGACACAGGGGGAAACTTAAGACACTGCCCCGAGGTACTCCGGCCTGAATCACACGTAGTTCTGTGATCTCAGCTCCCTGCTTCACTACGACGAATCTCTTGCTGAGGTAGGAGCGCAGAAACGGGTAGTTTGTTAGGACAGACATTTTTATTTTTTCCAAATAGACTCTGGTGTCATAATGATCAAAACCAAATGAGGTGTTGTATTTTTTCCACCAGTCTATGTACATCATCATCATTTCAGTCGTAAGACGTCCAATGCTGGACATAGGACTCCCCCAATTTGGGGGGATCACTACGCTCGGCAGGCGGGTTGACTATCATAGTATGGTGGTAAAATGTATAGAGAACGCTGCTACCCATTCTCTAGTAGTCCTTAGTGTCCTTAAGAAATGGGGTAATGATAGCTGCACCCCATTCATAGTTGTTTAGATAATTTTGTCGTCGATCAGTCCGTTCGTCCCGATATCATTGACGTTGCCTGTACCTGTCTATAGTACCGCGGACCTGGTTGGATTCAAATTGGGAATAAGGTTTTTTTTGTACCAAAAGTGGCATAAGTCGCTAGTTTATCTAGTGTGTCCAATATTATTTGACGTAATTTTCAAGCTTGGCAGGCTTTAAAATCATGATGATCTTCGCGACTTTCCATTGTTTGGGGACGTAGGTGCGCTGCATTTAGGTATTAAAAAGATGAAAAAGAAATGCAACAGCGACTTCCAATAATGGCTTTAGAATTAATGCGGTTATTAAGTCGTAACCTGGAGCTTTGTGGTTTCTCAATTTATTGATGGCATGTTTAACTTCGCTGGGAGAACATTTATCAGGTCTAGTTGGTGAACAGATATAGAACAGATAGTGCGTCATTGTCATATTCCAGTTTACTTGCGCCTCCATTAGGGCGGGTAGTAAAGACACTTTCAAGATAGTTGGCAAACGGCCTTTTCGGCATCAATCAAAAATCAAAATCAAGTCCTTTATTCTATTAGGCTGAGAATCAGCCCTTTTCGAACGTCGAAATTACATTAGATCGTTTCCCAAAAACGCCTGCCCTTCACCACTTCCTAGTGCTTTAGCTGGGAAGAAGAAGTGGCGCGACAAACTCCCCAGACACAGAACATTAAATTAAAATCATTGTCAGCTAGCCATGCCAATATACCAACAAATAAAATGAAATCTAAACTCAAGCAAAAAAAGATAATATCAAAATAAAAGGCTCCTGGCATAAAGAGCGTGATAGCTGACAAATGCAATGCTGGACTATGTTAACATGGCTGTTATGCCCCAGTTACAAATCGAGGCCACAAATTATAAACTAGGTCCATCGACGTCATAATCAGCCTGTATTGTTCCCACTGCTGGGACACAGGCCTCCTTTCGGTGCGTACAATAAATAGACAAAATAAATACACAAAACCATAGGCCGTGCTCGCCCCGCAGGTGTCTCTGTTCTCGTGCTTTCTAATGTGAGCATACAATTTTTTCTTGCCACTGGGATATACCTAATGACTTGCCAGTTCTTTTCAATTCGCGTTTCTTAGGAAGCAGTTCTTGAATCGAAGTAGGCGGTCCCGCTTTTATCCCTTCTGTTCATTGGGGTAGCTTCCCATGCACTTTGCTGTATAATGTTATTAAAGTGTTCCACACCTCCAATGTCTTGCTCACTTGTAAACGCTAAGTTTAAATTGGTTTTTCCAGCCACACGCCGTTTGAACTTATCCCAGTCTACTTTGTGGTTGCAGAGTTGGCATGGTGGTAAGGTTTGTGTAATATTTGAATTAAGGGGCAAACAGGCTTTATGTGATGAAGAAATCTATCAAACCAGCAGTTATGTACAGGCACCTAAATAGATAAGTGTCGTCTGATATAGTTGAAGTTTAGTAAGAAACTGGTGGATGTGTTCGAATAAAAAATTTGATAAATGAACTGTTTGTCTTCTATTAGTTTTATTTTATTAGAAAACACACATCGTTCATCAAAAAAGAAATTAACCTTCTCCTTCATTATTCTTCGAGAAACTCAACCAGAACAAAAAACCTATAAGATATAAAACTTATCTAATTTCTTCTAGCACCAGTCGGGTGGTTCAATGCTGTCTAAAGTTTCACCGGCGTTGGGTTTCGGCCTGTCTGCTGGTGATGGCCACATGACTCCAGAGGAAGTAGAGCGCCACCTGCAGTCTCGGCAGTCGTACATGGAGCTGTTGCCGGAGCGTGCGCCGCCTACTGTGCCAACTGAGATGTTCAGCAATGATCCATCACTTGACAGGTAATTCAAAGAAATTAACCCATCACATATACCTAGTTAAATATTTTATAGTATTATTCACCAACCTGCATTTAACGTGCAGACGGATTATAATCCACTCCTCAGAGAGGAGGCCTGCGTGCCAGCAGTGGTAGCATTATCAGCTGAGTATGCCATATACAGTAGAGGTCGTAAGTTATAGAAAAACTTCGTGTAGCTGACACTGGCTTAGCCACCATCAAGGATTTTAATTTTTGATAACACAAAAAAAACCGGCCAAGTGCGAGTCGGACTCGCGCACCGAGGGTTCCGTACAACCCTGTAGCTATTCTCGGTTTATGCATAAGGTTTATGTTTATGAAATTAAATGTTTTTTTTTTTTAATTTTTATATTTGAGTTGATAGAATGAAAGGTAAATTGCGGTTTACAATTTATGACGTATTAAAAAAAACTACGTACTAGATCTTGTTCAAACCAATTTTCGGTGGAAGTTTACATGGTTATGTACATCATATATTTTTTTTAGTTTTATCATTCTATTATTTTAGAAGTTACGGGGGGGGGGGACACACATTTTACCAGTTTGGAAGTGTCTCTCGCGCAAACTATTCAGTTTAGAAAAAAATGATATTAGAAAACCTTAATACCATTTTTGAAGACCTATTCATAGATACCCCACACGTATGGGTTTGATGAAAAAAAATATTTGGAGTTTCTGTTCTATGTATGGGGAACCCCAAAATTTATTGTTTTTTTTTCTATTTAACAGCATAGCTCTTGTAGTTTCAGAAAAAGTGGCTGTGACATACGGACGGACAGACAGACAGACATGACGAATCCATAAGGGTTCCGTTTTTGCCATTTGGCAACGGAACCCTAAAAATAGTAGAAATTAGTCACCGAATATCAGAATTAGTTGGTCACTGGTCCAAAAGTTATAACGGTTTCTAGGTGGTCAATCTGGAGTGAACTTATCCCAGCTTGGCCATATTTATATCACAAAAAGTAGGGTACCTAGCAGAGATCTGTTTTCTCCCAAATTTAGTCAGTAATTAGTTGCTAGGTCACAGATTTAGTCGGTGTGTAATTGTACATGTATTGTAATGTACCCATCAACCCTATAATTAAATACTTTTGTTGTTTGTTACAGTGAATCAAATGATGTATTGGAAAATTCACCGAATGTAGAAGAATGGTTTGATTAGTAAAAAGTTACAATTATTTTAAGTGTACTCCTGGAATTATTTCAAAATATAAGTAAATAGTTATTATTTGATGTTTACATTGAAAACTGCTTGAACTTTTTATAATTAATTCTTTAAATAAAAATGCACAAAATACGTATTGGATAAATATTTTATTAAGAGTTACAATAATGGGTTTCGAAGCGAAAGAACAAACATCTATGTGTTACAGAATCACACCCACTTTGTGATATATTACATTTTTGATAAACACACACATATATACGAAGTGTACATGTATCAAATAAGCATATACATTCTTTTAAATTTCATAATATACATACAGTGTTATAGGTACCACATTCTTAACAAGATTAATAAAAACGTTTATAATGATATATTACTTTATTATTAATGTTCTCTTAACAAACCTACCATGCAAAGAAAACTTAGCATGCTTGCTACTAATAAATTTATAACAACATTTTATGTCCATAATACTAAAGTCCCTATACCTATCTCTATTTTGTGGTACATATGAAAATAAAATCTTCTAGGTTTGTGAGATTCCTACAATCGACTCAAAAATATGTATACTCAAGACACACACCAACACATTTTAATTAATCTCTAACAAACAAGTACATTTAAGATGTCATGAGTATGAAGCTGATATACTAACGCACATGTTTAATTTCGTAGCACTGGTTTTTAAATGAGAAACTGGTACCATTAAAATAAACATTGGTGTAATATTTTAAAAATAAATTATAATGTAGTATTAATATGAAGCCATTAACACAATGACCCAAAACAATACTCACAATAAGTATGTTAAAAACAATAAAAATAGGCCTATTTTATAGGAATGCGTGTGAAGTAGGTACATTATAATATTTTTAAAACATTGAAAAGCACCTCATGATGCCGTTTTGATTACAGATGACTTGTATTCAGGATAATGCTCCTGAAGTTCTTAAAATGTTGTGTAGTGCGTAAAATAGGAGAATGTAGTGTGTTAATTTTAGGGTTTGATATTTTAGACTATGTACAAAAAAAAATAAAAAATGAATGGCTTCAAAAATGAACACCCAGGATTATAATCTTCTTTCTGGTAATATTATGGAAATCACTTCAGATGATTGATGAAGATTAATATTTTAAGACAATAAAAAGGATTTTATTACCAAAGTTAATACTGTATATCAGCTTACACTTGGAAGATATAAATTGCCATTACTATAATTTATTAAGAGTTAACAGGAACATTACAGGAAAAATAAAGGAGGTCTGTATTACAATTGTAATGTATATAATAGTGTACCAATGATAAATACTACATACAAGTCTAACTGGGAAAAATATTATATTTCATAATATTTGATACGAGTTACATTAGATAATTTTACAGACAGAAATATTATACTCATTTGTATTATTAATATTCGTTGAATAAGCATGTTTTTTTTAATGTTTGTTTTAAACATTTTTTTTATTTAACCAACTAGCAAAGCTACTCATGAGTATAATACTTAATGAAACAATCGAAATTTTGATACATGACATTAACAGCCAAATAGTTACTTTGGTATGAATTATAATTTTCTACATTATACCATAAATATATTTGAATATACCTAGAAATATGCGAGACAACAGTACAATATGTGACACTAATTAGCAACCTATTCATCGCCCAAACAAGACCCTATCAACCATGAAGTAATGCACGAGAATCTCATTTATCCTCTATATATACAAATCAAGCAGTATTTGGTGCAGATGTTATGCCATACATAAAATATCATGAAACATATTGTTAAATCCATCAAGCATGCTGCAGACTGCTCATCTTGATAAATGATTCCAAATTACTAATAATGTATTATCTTTTATTATAGTACTACTAATATCAAATTAGGTTTTACGAATGGGAAGTGTATTGGTTTACAAAACGCGATGAATTAGATAAATTCTTAGCATATTAATATTGATTATATTATGGTAATAACATGAAAGTAAGTAGTCCTTGTCTTTTGAATATTTTATCAAATTTTATAAATTGCTGTTTAAATGTTAACTAAAATAAATCTCCTTTTACAAAACACCTAACTCTATATTAGCAATAAAATAAATCCAAAATTGTACACAAGAGATTTCATTTCATTCTATGTTCAGTGCAAAGTTCACAAGTGTTTTGCTTCAAATATTTTCCAAATTGTACGCGTTATTTTATCAACTCTACATGTAAAGTGACTGTGAACTTCTAGGTGACTATAACACCAACTTCATTGTCTAACAATGTTGTTCATATTTCATGATTACTTTCAACTAAACTTAAAACTGATCTGCTAGCAGATTGCAAATTTCATGTGAGACTGTTTCCTTGCTTGATCTTACAGTCAGTCTAAACATTTGAGCTTGTTTGTTTGGTTCCAATCTCATAAGACATCCTACTTGCTGCACTCTGGTGTGGACAATACCAGCACACACAAAGTTGTCAGGATTAGGATCAATTCCATCAAGTAACTGCATCCCAAATCCAGCTAATTTGGTGCGCGTCGCGGGTATGTCAATAGAACCTGAAGCTTTGAATATCTTCTGTGCTCTCTGTTGTTCTCCTCCTAAGTTTTTCCATCTGGCAAAGAATGACTCACCATTCATTTCGGTTGGTTCAAAGAATTTGTTCAATGTGAGTGGTAGTTTCATAGTAATTTTTTGGGGCACATTATTGTACACAAACGAAACAGACATACTTGGAACATCAATGAAATCTTCAATGCACTCAGCAGTAAGCATTTGCTGGATCTGAGCACCTGCTTCTAATATGGGTTCCATGGGTTTCATCTGCACATTCAGTTTATGCAAATCAGTCCAGTGTAGTTCAGGGCGGACATTTTGTATGGGAAACTGGGTTTTGTTGCCATAGAATAAACCAATCCTTCCCAAATTTTGTCTGAATTCGCTTTTGACTCCAATCTGGATTAGGTCATTTTCGAAAAGAACTCCATTATTCTTGAATAGGAATTTTTTGATGTTGTTTTGTTGCACAGTACTAGGACTGATCTTTGGGGCTGTATACAAATCTCCAAGTACATCAAGCAACCCATTTCCGGTTGCTGGAGCTGTAGTTCCTGGAGGTGTAGACAGTCCTAGCAAATCAGCACTTGAGCTGTTTGTATTATTTGTGGAGTTCATGATTGCAGTGGGTGCTGCTGTAGGCTGTGGACTCTTTGATTCCCTTACATCATCTGGTATGCGGCCAGGCTTTTTCTTCTTCAAAACAGCCAGAATAGAAGATTCCCTTTCTGGGAAAGCAGGCATTTCTTCCAGTACTGTTGCTAAAACATCAGCACTAGCAACAATACTGAGCTGTAGATATTCAGAAGCCCTTTGTTGTAATTCGACATCAGAGGAACGTAAGTTGGAGTCAGCACGAAATACTTCTTGAACGCGATTTTTTATTTCTGGGAAGAGATTAACAAGTTTGATGTATGTAGACAACAGAAGTGCTCTTGTGGCTGCTGAGCATAAATGGTATTTTGAGTGTAGCAACTCAAATTGAACTTGAGGTGAAGATCTAGTATCTCCAGCTATCAAATTGCCAAACTCTCCAAGTATGTATCCACCAACCTTAACCATATTCTCATGACAAGTTGGTGCTTGCAGTGCTTCAAACACAGTTTTTGCAGCATAGCCCTGAACTTCTTCTCTGTTAATCACAATTTGAATGACTCTGTACCAAACTTCTTCAGAAACATAATCTCCAGCAATTCTTATAAGATTAAGAATTACATCAACATACCAGGTGAAATCTGTAGCATATTTCTCAGCCAAAATGGCAACTTTCAATACCATTTCTTCCCTTATGGAATAATCAGCAGTCTCTAAGTATGCTAACATCTCTTGGACAATTTCTTCTGCATTTGTTTTATCACACATTGCATATAGCAAGTCCACAGCTTGCTGTCGGACTGAAACATCCTTTTCCATTTTCATAGATAGAATAACAACTTCTTGATGTTTCTTGACAGCCTCATGAGAAAATTCTGATGTAGCAAGATGGCACATGGACTCAAGGGCCAAGTATCTAAGATTTGTCTCACGGTTGCTAAGGAATTGGCCAAGTTGGTTGCATGCACGTACAAGCAAATTAGGTTCACTGTCATTATGTATTATAAGGCTTATGGCCTCAAACAATACTGCATTCTTAGCATTAGAATGTTGTACTTTTTTAGATTTAGGAGGTTCTTGGGCTTTATTAAAAATGGTTTCCAAACATTCTGATAGGCGACCTCTGACACCAGGCTCTTCAGAAGGCGGAGTATAGTTCTGCAGCAGGCGCAGCAATTTGACTGAAAGCCAAGGGGCTGGCACAAAGTAATATGTATAGTCTTGAAGGTCAGTGTAACTAGCAGTAACAATCCTACTCAGTCTAGCAACAGCCAGTGTTACGCAACCTTTGTACTCTTCTGGATTCTTTTTTACTAAGGCATCAATCAGAGATGTTGCTGCAGTTACAACACCCATATGTGGGTCATTCAAAAGGTGTATGATTCGAGAAGTCCACTCACCTCCAGGAATTATTTCAGGGGACTTTCTGAACAGTCTTAACAGGCATAGAGCAGCAGATTGCTTCACCACATCCATTGTATCTCCTGAGACAAGAAGTTTTGGGATTTCTGTGCCAAATGCTTCTGCCATGTCTTTGCTACCAATGTTGGCAATACATTGCAGAGCCAAGTTTACGTGTATGGGATTACGTGACTGCAAGTCATTTTTAATGCTCTGGATGATAAGCTTAATTAGATCACTGTTGGTGTTAACCAGTACTGATATGAACAAATAGCCTATTTGTTTTTCGGAATATTTATTGGATGAAAGTAAGTTGACTGCTTCCATATGACCGAAGTCGATATCATGACCCAGCAAAAAGATAAATAAAAGTTTACATACATATTTCTTTTTTTGGTAGCCATCAAGAGTTTTGTCACCTTTAAACTTACTTCTTATATTGGCCAGTTCTTTATTGATCCTCTTAATTTCCGCTTCTTTGCTTTTACAGTTTCTTATGTCTGATATGAAGACTGCGAGCCCTCGCATTCCATCTCCCCTGACGGCAGGCATATTGCCAAGTGACTTATCGAACACCAGTTTTATGCCTTTTCTTTACACTTTTAATCGAAATATTGTCTTCAAAATACTATCACTAACGTATAAGATGAACAAATTGTAAATCGGCGTTGAATTACAACTAATCAATTAGCGGCCGTCATTACAATTATTCGGAAAAGATGAGATTTCTTCTGCTGGTTCTACAACGCCTTCCTTTTCCATAGATTCGTTTGAAACGTCAGACTAAGCTTATTGTTTATGGATCAATATTGTACACCAATCAAAGGGCGCTCACGCATTTATAGCCGCTGAAACAATGAAAGTAAGGTTTACATTGGTTTAGGTAGGTTTTTGACACATGAAATAAGGTTGGTATTGTAGCGATGGCTTCTAAAATCTTT
Organism: Aporophyla lueneburgensis; assembly: GCA_932294355.1. NCBI lineage: Eukaryota > Metazoa > Arthropoda > Insecta > Lepidoptera > Noctuidae > Aporophyla > Aporophyla lueneburgensis. The sequence continues at coordinate 13,315,668 of OW028744.1, forward strand.
TTCTACATTACTAAAGTCTGGAACATTGTAACGACTAAAAACACTAACAAACTTTTAAAATGATTAACAACTACTAAAGCCTTATATACTTAAACCAACCAAATGGTTAAAAGCTGAGGCATTAAAACCTTAACCCATAATTGCCATTGCAAAAAAAGTTGTTGAATTCTAGATAATTTTTTTCTCTATTCTTTTCTTCTACAGGCGTGTCTATGGCTGGAAAAGCGCGGGAACCTTGAAATAATAGGCGGTCTTTTTTTTGCTTCTTGTAATTTTACTTTAATTTTAATTTAGTTTGTACATATTTTCCTTTTTTTTATTCTACTAACTTAGTTTATAAAGCGGGATTTAAGATGCCTAAGAAAAGAAAAAAACCCAAACAAGATCCTGGTGAAGGGATTGGTACTGGTCCTCCGGATTCATCTTCGGAGACAAGTGAGTCTGACTACGTCGACTCCTGCACTGCGGAAGAAAAGCCTACAGAGAAGTATGCCCCGTATAGGGTTACAGACTACAGTCGCAGGTACCCTGAGGATGCCGTAGCTGGGTATGACTTTATTGTATTTATCGAGAGCACAAATGAAGAACAACCAATAGGCCAAAGAGATATGATGTACCTGAGTGGATGCTTCACTAGATTTGTTAAAGGAATTAAGTACTTGAAAAAAATTAACAGATACAAAATCGGCGTAGTTTTCGATCGCCCGAATTTAGCCAATTCATTCTTGGACAATGTTACTTTTCTGAAAGAACAGTCGATCAAAGCGTCGATTCCGGCTGGAACGACAGAATTGTCTGGAGTTATCACGTCAGTACCTACGGATATGTCAAACAAAAAAATTTTTAAGGCAATATCAAGTTCAAAAAAAATTATAAGCGTTAGAAGAATAATGAAAAAAGTTAGAGTAGGTAGCTCATCTGAACTACAGCCTACCCAAACTGTAGTTATTACTTTTGCTTCATCTACATCTTTACCAGATTACGTTCATATTAAGATGTGGCGGCTTTCAGTACTGCCCTATATTCCACCAGTCAAGCAGTGTTTCCGTTGCTTACGTTTTGGGCATTTAGCCAAATTTTGTAAAAATTCGCAAAGATGCTCAGTATGTACTGAGGGTCATTCCTTCAAGGAGTGCTCTGTACCTGCGGAAAAAGCTGTATGTGTTCATTGCAAAGGTAATCATTTATCCATATCTGGCCAATGTCCCATTAAGAAAAGAAAGATTGCTGAAAGCAGAAATACATCGAAAACCCCTTTTTCGGACTTATTTAATAAAGCTAATTTCCCATCACTGAACAAATCGGAACATTCGACAGATATTATAAACTTGATGTTGTCTAATAGCACAGCATTAAGTTTGTTGACAGAATCTATTGTTAACTTGATTAAGTTAAATAAAACACAAAATGAAAGTATTTGTACACAAACTATAACATCTGCAATTAGAGAGACTATTAAAGGTAAAAATATTATAATATAAAATTCACTAACAAAATTTTAAATATTGCTCAGTGGAATGCACAAAGTTTGCTAAGTAATAAACTACAGTTTCAGCAGTTTCTCTATAATAATGACATACATTTAGCTTTAGTTTCAGAAACATGGTTAAAACCACACATACAATACAACATTCGTGGCTATACCACAGTTAGGAATGATTGTGGTAATGATCACAATGGTGTTGCTATATTTATACGTAATGGCATTGAATTTAGATTATTAGACACATATTTTGACGATTCTATTCAAAATATTGCAATTAAAATTAAAATTAATAACAAATACATTTCAGTAGTTAGTTTTTACAGTCCTGGAAATTGCAGTCCTACTTTTGAAAAGAACAAATTTGATTCACTAATAAATAGTATACCTAAACCATTGATAATTGCTGGGGACTTTAATGCCCATCACACTTTTTGGGGTTGTTGTAGTGACGACTCTCGTGGCAGAGCTATAATGAATTCCATGGATGAAAATGACTTGATACTCTTAAATGATGGTCAGCCAACTACTGTAGGGTCTCATCTATGGAGACCAAATGGTCTTGATTTAACTATGGTTTCTTCTTCCTTGGCTTTGTCTTGTGAATGGCAGGTTTATCAGGATTCTATAGGCAGCTATCATTTGCCTACCATTACAAAATATGTTATAGATACTGCTAATGATGTGGATCCTTCTAATGTTTCAAATATTCCTCTTCATTGTAATCTGAAATTAGTTGATTGGTCTATTTATAAAAAGATTGTAAATGACATGATGGAAAGTTTTCAGTATAATAACTCGAGTCATATTGATACATATAATAATTTTTGTTCAATAATTCTACAAGCAGTTCAGATGTCAGTAATCAGTTTTAATAAAAACAATACCACTTGCGACTCTCGCAGATCTAGGAGGAAGCTTCGACTCCCTTGGTGGAACGAGAAGTGCACTAGAGCTGTACAAGATTGTAAGCAAGCATACATCTTATTTAAATCAAATCCTTGTCTAGACAATTTTATAAGTTTCAAACATATGCAAGCCCGAAAAAAACGTATCCTACGACAGGAGCGTCGTGCATGTTGGTTAGAGTTTTGTCATTCTATTAATAGACTCACTCCAATGAGTCAAGTTTGGGCAAAAATGAGGAAGTTAAAAAATGTTTCTACAAATAGCAGTTTGTTTTCTAGTTATGAATGGATCTCTCAATTTCTGCATAAGTATACTCCTGATTCAGTTCAGAATTTTTACACAGTCAGTCACAATAACTTACAAAATTGCACAAATAATTTCATGGTGGAAACTTTTTCTATTGAAGAGCTAAAATCTGCTTTAAGATCAAGAAGAGATTCGGCATGTGGCTTAGATTGGCTCTCATACAAAATGTTAAAATTATTAAATTCACACAGTTTGTCTATATTTTTAAATATTTTGAATTCACTTTGGCATTGTTCTATTATTCCTGAGGAATGGAAAACAGATTGTTTAATACCTATCCTGAAACAGGGTAAAGACCCTAACAGCGCTGATTCATATCGTCCTATTACTCTAAGTTCGTGTGTTGGTAAAATATTTGAACAGCTTCTAAAACAACGTTTAATATTTTACATTGAAAGTAATAGTCTACTACCTTACAATCAATTTGGCTTTCGATGTGGTCGTTCTGCTCGGGAAAGTCTTAGTCATTTATCTCTGGATATACACAGTGCTCTTGTCGAGCATAAAATGTTGGGATCTGTTTTCTTCGATATTGTTGGTGCTTTTAATAATGTAAATTTAAGTACATTGTCATCCATTCTCCTTTCACTAAATGTTCCTGAAAAAATAGTAAGTTGGATTTTTGAGTTTTTAAATGAACGTAAATTGTATGTAAAAGTCAATAATCAATTAATAGGACCTAGGTATTCTTATAGAGGAGTTTCTCAAGGAGGAATATTAAGTCCTCTATTATTTATTTTATATATTGCTAGATTAAATAATGTGCTGGGTAGTGATGTCTGTAATTTACAATTTGCTGATGATTTGGTTGTGTATTGTTCAGGAGAAAACCTTAACAGCATTGAAACAAAACTCAATGCTAGCTTGGAAAAATTGGGACATTATTTTGAAAGTCTCAGTTTGGAGGTCAGCTATGAGAAAAGTAAGGTTGTTGTCTTTTCCAAAAATGTTGTTGGTTCTCCTAGTATTAAAATTTATTACAATAATAGCCTTATGTTAGTGGATAGTTCCATAAAATTTTTAGGTGTTACTTTTCTCAGTAATTTTAAATGGAATGTGTATGTTGATTACTTAGCAAACAGAGCATTAAAAGCTTGCAATATTTTGAAATCTCTCGCTGGCTCTTATTGGGGTGCTGATCCAGGGACATTACTGATTTTATATAAGTCCTTAGTAAGAAGTCACTTCGAATATGCATTTTTTTGCTATGGTGGTGTACAAAAACTAGTAGAAAAACTAGAAAAAGTGCAAAATAGATGCTTACGTATTATTTTGGGAGCTATGTGTTCAACACCTATAGTGTCAATGCAAGTCGAATGTAGTTTGCCTCCATTGATAATTAGATTCAATTACCTCAGAACAAAATTCTTCATTAAGATTTCTTCTATCAGTGATCATCCTCTTCTATTGCAGTTAAAGAAGGCTATTAATGGGATCAATCCCCCTTTTCTAGTACAAGGTTTATCTGAAATTTTAAAAGATTGTTCTAATCAAAATTATTTTTCTAGCTCCATTTGGCCTTGTTATTTATATTCCTATGAATCAAAGTATTGTCCATTTAAAATAGTAATTAATGAATCTTTGAAGTTTAAAGAGGATGTTTACAGAATGCTTGAGGAATGGAATGGTTACAATCAATTGTACACAGATGGCTCAAAAAATGATAATGCTGTATCTATGGCTATTTATGACGTTCAGGCTCGAAGTGGGTTTGGAAATAGGTTGTCTTCAGTAGCAACTGTGTATACAGCAGAGGCTATGGCAATACTCAGTGCTTTAGAGTATATTGAGACTAGGCAAGAAAATAAATGGATCATTATCACTGATAGTATGAGTGTATTGAGAGCACTAGAAAATCCCAGTTGTAATGCAAAAACAAGTTACATAATCTATAATATCAGAGAAAAATACAATAATTTACATAAGTTCAAAGATATCGTCCTTTTCTGGACTCCTTCACATATCGGGGTAGTTGGAAATGAACAAGTTGATTACCTGGCTAAATTCATTGTTAATCATCATCAGGAATGTCCAATTTTGCATAAGCCCATTCCAAATTCAGATGCGTTGACTTATTTCAAATCAAAACTGGCACGTGAATTTCACAATTTCTGGCAGCATGTAGTTGAAACGAAAGGAAAGTGGCTAGCTGAAATTAAAACAAAGATTTCTCCTCCTTGGTTTACAGGAGGAAATATCTATCGGAACAGAAAGTTTTATACAACGATTTGTCGTCTACGGCTAGGTCACTGTCGATTTAATGCACATCTGTTTAGAATTGGCACTCTGTCTTCCCCAAATTGTGATTATTGTAATTCTGCTATACAAACTTTGGATCACATTGTATTTGATTGTCCTAATTTTGCTCTTCAAAGGATCATTTTAGTTGATCGCCTGCTAGGTATTTATGAAAATGCTGAAGATATCCCGCGCTCGCTTCAGCAACTTTTGACGAAAAAAGATTGTTTTTTACCAATTTACGATTTTATTGTATCAACTGTTGATGAAATTTGAATTTGACAACTACTACACTTTTGACATAAAATTACCTATATGATATTGAGATAATATTAAATAAAACATGAAAGAAGACTCGGCTCCGGTCTAACAAAAGGTACTGAACTTGAATATATTAAAAGAAGACTTGGCTTACGCCTAACTATTGGTTATTGAAGACATTGATAAAAATAAGACTTGGTTTCGGCCTGACTATTGGATATCGAAGACATTGAATAAAGAAGACATGGTTTCGGCCTTGATTATATTATAGAAAGACAAGAAAGAAAAAAAAGAAGAATTGGAAGAAAAAGAAAACTAAATCAGACTTGGCTGTATGGGCTCAGCTCCCTTTGCCTGTCCCAAAGAGGGACGAAAAGAACCAAAAAAAAAAAAAAAAATGTCTATGGCTGTCTGTCCAATGTTCGTTCTTCAGTCACGAGATAAATGTAATATAAATTGAAAATACGTATTTATTTAACGAGACTTTGTTTTAAATTCGTGTTGTAGATAAATATGACTCCTAAGAGTTGTTCTTCTCTAAAAATGTTTTGGTTAGTGGCATCTGATCTCTTGTGAAAGGCTGGTGTCAAAGTACGATTCAACTGATGAATGATGCAGTCTATTTTTTGGACAGGGAGACTGCTATCACGTGCTTTAAGAAATGGACTTTCGAATTTGTCAAGTGCTACTGAATTAAACGTTTCGTCGACAAAACAGCCTTATTTAGTATCGGTTGTGTGTGGTTTTCCCAAAGACATTGCTAATGGAAGAACGCGCAAAGGACAGTTCGGTGACGACGCATGGTTCTCCACCACTTCCAGCAACGCGGATGTTATTGGTAAGGCCTTGTTACTTGCATCACTTTTATCTATTTTCATTAAATTTCATTATCATGAGTCTGTATAATGCTAAGAAACTTATTACGTTTTACTTTTTTTTTAAATATTAATCAATTAATTTCCTGTGTAACAAGTAGGATGTAAATAGTAAATCAGTACAAGTAGGCTGATTAAAATTTGATTCCCAAATATAAGTAACTGATGAAAATATAATTGAAATAGTTAAGGTTAAACAAACACACTATCCTGTATAATGAAGCAAATGTAAACAACAATTTAAGGATTTTCTTAAGAAAAATAAAATAATCCAGGTATTGTAGTAGTTGAGATACTGTATACCTACCTTCCGTACAGGCGAGTTAAACAGCAGGCTATGTAAAAATTGTTGCTTGCAAAAAATTTAATTTTTCTCCATAATGATATAAAATAATTTTTATAATTCCATATTGTCTGATTGTAACTATAACAATGAAATAAAAACAAATAAACTATCACTTGATTAATTAAATTATTACAGTAATGAGACTATATTTGTTTTTCTCAAGAAATTTTTTATTCTTCAAGTGTTTGTGATAAATCACATTCAACTTTGATAAGAAGTAGACAGTTTAGTGATCATGGTATAAAAATATAAAATACATTGTTATGTTCATTTCCTTTATACAATAATTGTTGGGTGTTTACTACTAAAAAGAAGTGACACTTTTTCACACAAAAAATTGAGTTCCATTAAAAAAACCGGTCAAGAACAAGGGTGACACTATTGGCTTGATGTGTAAAAGTGTTAATACAAATCTACTTATAGAAATAAAATCATTTATTACCACTTGGGTATGCAACCTTTAAAATTAAAGTGTCTTTATTTTTCTCCTAAATTGAGGCCACTATGTTTATTAACTTTGACCATTTTCCATAGTTTTACATATAGCGTAGAAGCACATTTCTTGAATGTCTAAGAGAAGGTACCTATAATATGTTGACATTTGTACACAAAATACACACTCAGACGTGGAGTTGCAGACACCAGCCTGTTCTACCTACCTAATATGTTGACATGCAGCGCATAGTTCTTTGCAGACCTTGAAATCCTATATGTAGTCAATTTGAGAGATAAGAATCTCAGTCTAAACAAATGTGGTGGTCATATTTTTAGCCATAAATTATGTATAGGCAATGCTATTGTCTACAAATGCTAACAATCACATTTATTTGTTGATGCATGTAATTAAACAGTATTTTTATAGCATATTGTTCTATGATTTTGTTCAATTTGCATGATAATCATTCATATCTGTAGCTCAGATATTTGTTGGTACTTTCTGCCTACCCCCATGTGACAAAGGTGTGTGTTTATGTATGAAATCATAATCAAAAGTCATTTATTCAAACTAGGCTGAGAGTCAGCACTTTTTGAATTTCAAAGTTACATATGATAGTCCGGCAAAATGCCCACCCTTCACCACTTCCCAGTGCTTTATCTGGGAAGAAGAAGTGGCGCAACAAACTCCCCATCTTTGTATGTAGATATTTGTTGGCTAGTTTAGTAACCAGTTAGCAACATTATGGCTTTATGTACTGATGAGGAAACTATTGTATTTGAAAAAAAAAACTATCCTAAACCATATTTAACCTAAACCCATAATATGGTCCATCTGCAAATAATATTGGTCACTGGTTAATATCAAGATTTCAAGTTTTAGTTTTAACCCTCATTTAAATTTGAACCTCGATGTAGTTTTTTTTTGTGGGTGGGAAATCATCAATCTGTCTTCCGCTCTGGGTGGTGCGGAAGGGCGTGTCAGACTTTTACTGACTATAACCCACCTGTGTTCCTTCAGTTGCCTATTTGCCAGGGCCGCGGTAACTCTTTCGAACAAATCTCAATGGCAGATCTCATTGCAGTTCGAAATAATTGAACACAGAAATGTTACTAACTCACCGTAATTTGATGAGATGTCTTCAAAATGAACCATGATGGATGTCACTTATAAGTTATGTTCAATAGGTGTGGCAGATGGCGTAGGAGGATGGCGCGCTTACGGCATCGACCCTGGCGAGTTTTCCTCGTACCTCATGAAGACGTGCGAAAGGCTCGTCCAGATGGGGCACTTCAAGATGTCAGAGCCAGGGGACCTGCTGGCCAAGTCCTATTACGAGTTATTGGAACATAAGAAACCAATACTAGGTTTGTAAAAAAACTTTGGAAACAAGATACAGTAGGACCTCTTCAATCCGAACACCTCTGTAATCTTAACAACCGGTGTCTGCCTTAAATACATGTCTTGAATGGGCTGACCAAGTGGATACTTCTTTGCCAGAAAAAATGCTTTTGCGTAAATTGCGAGACAAAGCTTTTTATTTGTCATTAAATACCTCCCAACAAACTAAAATATTAGATTTCTTTAAAAATGTTCAATAAATGTAACGTAACATAGATGAATGTACATTTAAAATTTCACAATCCTATAAGTTTTATTGGATAAAATATACCCTATAAATTCTCTATTTCTCTGAATTCGCTCCATAGATCCGAATGGGGGGTAAATTATCGGAATCCACATTAAAGAGGTCCTGCTGTATTAAGACGTCACTCTTTAACTATGTTGTACCTATTGTTTTGTTTGTTGACCTTACATAAAAAGTAGCTCTAGGTATCGTCTGTCATATCCAACAAGACAAGCACATCCAACTTAACAGTAATATACCTCTTGAAAGTCAAACACTGACTGATTTGAAAACAGTAATGAGCAGTCATATCAAATCCAGGCTTTGAACCCTGGATATATGTGACATGCCAAATTCCAACTTAATTTTTCTATATATCTACTAGGTAGCCATGCATAACTGCCCTGAGAAAAGACTCACCTTGACCAAATTAGATACAGATCGACTATGCTTTTACAGTATGTAGAATTTAATGATTGAGATGTATTCAAGACTACATAATATTTAAATTGCAGCAGACAACTAGCTCAATTGGACAATACAAAGTCCTCTTTTGTTTCTTTTTCTGTATTAAGTAGCAAACATTGATTTGTAGCAACGTCCAAGAAAATAAATTACTGATAAACGATGTACCTAACACACTCTTATATTTTTATTTATGCTAAGACTTTCGGATCTCTTGTTGTTTATTTGTCAATTTACATAATTCCTCTTTCGTATCCAAAATTTTATGATGATAATAAATTGGTTAATATTCTTAACTAACTAATATCATGAAAAGGTTCTTATTAAAATGAATAAGAATTTGTCAATGACATAAATTGAACTTCAAGATAAAAACAGGTCCAGGTTACATACATGTAGTAAAGACAAAAATCTTATGAAAGCTTGATTATTAACTAAATATTGCTGGACTGTATTAAAAACTGGATTAAAGCATTTACTTCTATTTATTCTAAAAGTGATAAACCAGCAGTTAGTTTCATATCGACACATTCTTTGTTTTAGGAAGCAGTACGGCATGTGTGATGATCCTAGATCGGTCGGAGAGCGTAATGCGCGCTGCCAACATCGGTGACAGCGGGTACATGGTGGTGCGTGGCGGTCGAGTGGTCCATCGCTCACACGAGCAACAGCACTACTTCAACACACCTTACCAGCTCAGTCTGCCGCCGCCCGGGCACGATCGGAATGTGCTAAGTGACAGGTATACAACACATATTTCAGCATAACATATGAGTCTTCTTAACCACATGTGAATTTATTCCGCGACGATTCTATCGCGCACACACTTGAATTGAGATAACAAAACAGCGCATCCCATCGCGTCAAAAAGCGCCGTTCTGTTCGATTTTCAGCTCTAGGTGCTAAGCGATGTGTTGAAAATCCAGCGTGCGATATAAAAACGCCGCGTTAAATAAGAGCCCGTGCTAACGAGAGTACAGCTACTAAATATTTAGAAATCATATTTGAATTAAAAACTTACACTTCTGAAAACGGGACATTGGAAAGTGAGTGAGGACACTAGTTTGATGTCGAAAACTTTGACTTTGGTGTGCTATGACTGTATTTTCAGCAATTTACGTAGAAAGGCAAATAGTATTTTGTGACAAACCTCACAAGGTGCATATTAGGCGACCTTCAGTTTACTATGTCTTTCCTACTAACAATTACCTACTTAGATGGTGTTTCATCATAACAATAGTAAGAAAACAATAACATTAATGTTCTTAAAAGTTTTAAGTACAATAATAGTGTTAAAACAACAATAATTTAGGTAAACTAGGGGAGTTGGTGATACGAAATCAAGATTATTTTAAAATGACATTGTACTGTTATACTCTGTCCTGGGATTGTTATTTATGTGTTTATCTCGCGTCTACTTATTTGATAAAAGAAGTATAGTGCGTCATAATTTCTTGATGATAAAATCAGAATTAGAGCGAAAGGTTACCGTCAATACCGATAATAGTGTAAATACTACAGAAGGTTTAACGTGTCTTATGGGTAACTCAATCAAGTTTCAAAATATCTTTTGTCTTCATACGGCTCTCTTATTGGTGGCCCAGTGGTAACGACCGCTATTTACGAGTTGTAGGTCGTAGGTTGGAAGACTGTCAGGCCCTTTACTTTGTATAAAATATATCATCGCCACTGCTCTGAAAATGGTGAAGGAAAGTATTCTGAAGAAACCGGTATTTTTGTCATAAGAATGTCGATAGTTTTGGCAAAATTCGTTGGTGCGTATTGTTGACAGTTTTTATTGGTGTAGTGCCAAATCCATTTTTAGGGTGCCGTACCTAAAGGGAGCCAACGACCCTATTACTAAGACTCCGCTGTCCATCCGTCCATCTGTCGGTCGAAGGGTTGTATCTTGTGAACCGTAACAGGTACATGGTTGAAATTATCACTGACTGTGTATTTCTACCGTTGCTATAACAACAAATAATAAAAAATATCTGGATGACCGAGCTTTGCTCGGTTTTTTGGTAAATTGTGTTTAAAGTAATAAGTTTATGTTCAAGTTGATTATCGATAAAGTTGGTCATTGAAAACACGAATAAAACGACATTTTCTAAAAATGAATCCTAGCTAGATCGATTTATCGCCCCCGAAACCCCCTGTATACTAAATTTCATGAAAATCGTTGGAACCGTTTCCGAGATTCAGATAATATATATATATACAAGAATTGCTCGTTTAAAGATATAAGATATGTAAAACAAAGCTAAAAATATAAAAAAATAACACGTTTCTTCTATGCTGGGTGAACAAGAAAACATATTTTTTTTTGTTGTTGTAAATAAATAGTGTTCGCATCCCTAGAACTCCAAGAAATTGAAATAGGTACAATACATCGATCTCAAACATTTACACAATAACTTCGCAAACATGAAACTAAATACTGCTGGATCTGCATTTAAAATACAAAAAAGTTAAGCAGGGTGACCCGCATGAGTAGATATTTAAGTCACTGGCAGCCCTCACAGCTCAAGAACTACCGACCATGATCCATGAGCTGAGCACGGCTAGCTTAGAGTGGAGCTTAAGATGTCTCGATCTAAAACTCAATTTATGGCTCCAGTAGAAACATTATGTCGATGAGTATCTATCTAGTCTACCTGGGCCAGTTCCCCGAATTGAAAACGCCTGGAACCGCTGGTCCACAAAGATGATAATGAAGGCTGATATGCCGACCTCACGTAAACAGTAAGGCTGCCAGGCTCAAATGTGATTGGGCAGATCACATCAGAAGACACTCTTAATAATCGTGAACTAACGTGTCATCTAAAAATGTAAATATCATTGTCTCTTGATGAGACATTTATTTTTTATTATCTGCGGGGCGTCCCGTGACGCCTAGCTTTTTTAAACCTATTTAAATTTAAACACATGGATTACATATTTCTTACCGACTCTTATAAAAAAACGTGCGTTATTTGTTATAGAAATTTTCCGTTAGTTAATACCCCTCTCTGTCTTCAACTTGGCCATTTGGTTCGTGTCGAGGAATAAAATCATAATATTTTTAATTTGATTTTAACAAAATCAAATTAAAAATATTATGATTTGCGCGCCTGAATGAAGCTTTTGATGCGTTTCAAAGTTGGTGCGCTTCGAGGAATACCCTGACTGGATAGATCCAATCAAGGTGTGTGGTTCTTTCCTCAAAAGACGCACTTATACTTTTAAACACCAATCTATATGGTCTTCACATGATCTGACTAAGATTATGTCTGGACTTTAAGAGAGACTATGACGTCTGAGTTCCTTTCGGTCTTTATTCTCAGAGTAGTCAAATAGAAAACGCCGACCTCATCTAGTTTTTAAAATATGATTGACGTGTAGTGTTTGTTCGTATACACCTACTTACCGAAATAAAATCATTTATCATTTTATTTTTATTTTTAGCTTACCTATAATGGTTAATAGAGATCTACGTGTAGTGCAGTGTAGGTTGTAAAGGTAGCCTCGTAGCCGAAGTACCTACCTAATGGTTTACAAATAAATTCTATTTACTAACATTGTCAATATTACGTAAGAGTTTTATTCAGACTCATTATAAATAAAGACCAAATTAATGAACTTATGACCTTGTACTATCGCATTGTGGGACAGAAGAGATTAAAATGTCGAGTGGCACCGCAATAAAAGTCTTCATAATTAGTTGATTAAAAATGAGGATATTGTTATCACTAGATTTAGCTGACAGGAAACATGTAATATACGTTACATCTAATCTTATCCAGATTTAGTCTCCGCAGTCATAAGACTCAGTATGCTTCAACCACGAGACTAGTAGTCATGTGCTCATTCCACAATCATACAGCTGTTGTATTTCTGTATGCACTAATATTAGAATTTTTAGCGCATTGGAAATCTGCCAGATGTTTAAACTTGCGCGTCCTCGTAAAATTTATGGAATTGTGTTTACTTGTTTAATATTGGTACGATTAACGAAATAATTTGACAGTCCCTTTAAAATAAATGCTAATGTGTAATCACGAAAATTCACAAATGACGTCACAGCGTGAGAATGGAATAGCTGTGAGGTTGTTGACATTATTACTAAATTACATCATTGACATCAAACAAGCGACACACTGTCGTCACTATTTATATACTTTAATTGTTATTAGTATAAATTGTGTAGTACTATTTACATACATAGTATGCCTACATCCTAGAATTGAGTGGTTACGTCTTGGCGCCCCAATTACATACGTGCTACGCTATTATGTAGATGTAGCGATACTTGATAAAGTATAAAGTCCAATGTTTTTTGCTCACGGAAATTGCTCTGTTGTTCTTCTCATTATTATTTACTAGCTTCTGCCCGCGACTTCGTCCGCGTCAAATTTTTGCTCCCCTGACCCTTCCCGTCGCATCGATTTGCCTGCAAGTTTTCATCAATTTTTCGTTGCTGCTCGCTCCTTTTGAGTTATAGAGGGGCAACCTTAAAAGATAGACATATGCTCTCTTTTTAGTGCTTTTTAAAAGGAACAATTCCGTCATACATGATTTTTGCGTTACTTTAACCGTTTACGCAGCGCACGCAACGGAAACTCTCAAAAGGAATAATATTCCCCGTTTTTGCAACATTTTTCATTACTGTTCCGCTCCTCTTAGTTGTAGCGTGATGTTATATAGCCTATAGCCTCCCTCGATAAATAGGCTACCCAACACAAAAAGAATTTTTCAATTCGGACCAGTAGTTCCTGAGATTAGCGCGTTCAATCAAACAAACAAACTCTTCAGCTTTATAATATTAGTATAGACAATATAGATTTATTTTGAAGTGCGACGTTTTAGATGAATTACGTAGTTACAAGAATGGGTCGTGTGGTGTAAGGCCGTAGGTATACGGTGCTTTTTGACGCGGCTTTTAATAAATATCTGTGTCCGACATAAAACTGAGCGTTTTATATCGTACATTTATAGTAGTTGGAACAGAATATAGATTGAACTCTGCAGAGTTGCATTTTGCTAGCTAAATGGTTTTTTCATACATTATGGTCTTTAGAACAGAACACACCATCAATTCTGGATCTATTCTACAATATGGTAAATCCAAGCTGATCCGACTTCAACGTTTCAGAACGTACTATCTATAAGTTCTTGGGTAGGTAGTCCTTGTCCATGAAGACCTTTTTCAAAAATATCAAGAGGGTCCGTCGTTGTAAACTGAAATCCATCGTAAGCGTAAAGAATCGAACAGCTACTGACGCTGTCCACGTAAAATAGTGTACATTCAACATCATACATATTATCATACCATTCAAAGCGCCTTGTTTACATAGTGATCATGATTACGGTACTGCGTGGATGCATCGTACCACTCTTACTCTTATTTATAGAGGGTAAAAAGATATCTGTTAATGGTGTCATGATTGAGTATCACTACCATGTCATGCCTAAACACCAAGCAAGCCAGCAAGAATACGAGGAAAACCTAATATTAAATGATAAAATGTCTGCCAGTCGCTCTCATTCGGGGGTTTCCAAATGAATAACTTTTAATATTTATAAAGAAATGAACTTGTTGACCCTGACTACAGCATATATTTTTAATTTTAAAAGCAAACTTTTTTAACTGAGCGACGAAGGCTTACTTTGTATGATTTCATTGTCTTCAAAAGCAGCTTGATTGGTATTGTAATTCCAATAAATAATTAACCAACTTTTTGATAACATGTGTATGCGGTCGGACAAGAGCAGCATACGGTCCACGTATACTAGTGAAATAAAAAATGGTTATTAAACAACAATATTTTGAGATTTGTTATTAATTTAGAACATCTTTCTTTTTAGGCCAGAATCGGCGGAGACGGCAGAGTTCACAGTGGAATGCGGTGATGTGATCCTGGTGGCGACGGACGGCGTGTTCGACAACGTTCCCGAGCCCGTGTTGGTGGCGGAGATGCGGCGCGCGCAGGGGCTCGCCGGCGATACCAAGAAGCTGCAGGGCGTCGCCAACTCCATCGCGTGGATGGCGCGCAACCTGTCCTTCGACGGCTGCTACATGTCACCCTTCGCTAAGAGCGCACGACAGAACGGCATTGATGCCATTGGTGAGTACGAACAAAGCATGGTACTTCAAAAATAGATGACAGAATCATTGCTAAATAAATTCGATGAAAACAATTCAGTATTATATTCTTTGTGTTGCTATTTCTAAACATTCCTAATATTTGGTATCTTAATTGATTTTCTTTGTTATTTTATCTAGTTAGAACAATTGAATGATTAAAGTCGTTACGAATTTCTATCCTATAACATGAATGCCGCGTCATGACTGATTCTATATTTTGTTTGCAGGGGGGAAACCGGACGACATAACGGTGCTACTTGCTATCGTAGCGCTATGAAAATGTCCCCATGTGATTTATGTAGCTAGATTCTAGGTACATTTTTGTTCAAGATTACTACAAAATTTAGTTAAATAATAGTAATAAACAACGAAGCCAAAAAATTTAAGTTTGGACCCTTTTTTGTAATTGATCTGTAATTATTTTTGGATGTGTTTGGTTGAAAGTTAAGGAGGTGCCCACTTCATTAGATTCATTGCGATTAATTATGAGACAGATGTGTTTCTGTAAATCTGTTTTGAATGTATATTTGTCGTTTAATTATTACATTGTGCATAGTAATGTGTAAATACTTTTTGTACTATATTACTTCCGTTTTTATTATACTAGATATTTCTGTATGATCTCAAAAGTTGTTGTATGCTTTATATTAATTTACAAGGCCAGGCCATGTAGACATCGGTAGGTCACCTCCTAAGCTTGATTTTGTCTACCTACGTCGTCAAATAGAATTGTTTATTCAAAGATATCACGCTGTGAGTGCTGTGCTGTGACGCCATGATCTGACTGTTGTGCTTCTAAATTATTGTGATTTTCATGAACCTGCTTGATGTTGTAATGCTGAAAGCAAAGTGCCGTTTACTTTGTGTAAGATTTGAGAGAATTCTGAATGTAATTGGGTCAACGAAAGTTATCCGTGACCGACATTACTAATCTTTGAAACAACAGACCTACTTCTATTAGTTATCTGTTATTTTATTATCGTACACAAAACTAGCTACGATTTGAAAGAATACCTGTGTACTGTTGACTTTTTAGTCATTTTATAAACGACATGTGCGCGCTCGGTATAATAGATAACAATGAAGTCAATTGAAAAAAAAAATGCGAGCGCAAAATACTGGCTCGTTTACATTTGTTCAGAATGATAATTTTTAAATTAATTGTTGTCATGGATATCGATGATACACAGTGTAAGCCACTGAAAAGTCAGCCTGTACGGGTCAACGCATCGTGTACTAGATAATATTGTGATTTTTTCTCTCCATGATGAGAATGTAATAAAGAACAAACTGTATCTATTGTGAGAAAATATCATGCAGTCTTTTTCAATAGTTTTGTTGGCCCAGTTGTAAAATAGTAGATTATATTTTGTTTGTTGTGATTACAAACTTGATGCGTATATCTTTCTTAAATATTTGATTTTACAATCAACTGTGTTTTGGAATTGAGTGTGAGAGTTTGAATGAAGACTGAATACAACTAGATATACTGTTCGTGTTGTTACTAGTAGTTTTAATAATGTTACGAAACTTGTATTTGAAACAATCACAACTAACGGTTCTATTCTAAGACACTTATGTTCTTTTATAAATTTTTATGTAAATTATATGTGTAATGTAATGATTTTGTCTTTGTCTTTTTTTTTACTATAATTAAACCTTTGCAGCTTTTATTATTTAATTTGAAACGATACACATACTTTGGATGTAAGAACTTACTGTAATTAGAAATCATAGTTAATCATTAGCTGCAATCATAATGTTAAAGTGCATTTGAAGTTTATTTTAATAATATAAATTACGTTGCAGATAAAATGAAACTAATGTAGCTCACTCAATGCTTTGTAAATAGTTGATAATTTGAGCTAAGCTTGGATACATGAACTAGTCACCACAAACTTCCCTGCTTGCACCATAAAGCAGAAGTAAATATTATTGGTGGCATCCTATTGTTACATAGTTTACGTAGTTCATAGACTTGTTGTTACAAAGTGTTGTATTTGGGCTGTGCAAGTTTCTTTTTAGCCGTGACCTTAATAGGCAAACGTCGTGTTAACCAATTTAGTGAGATTTCTTTGATATACCAAATTGGTCAGCCAGATTAGCCGTGGCTTACAATTTGTAAATAAAAATCAGTAGTCAAATCAAATCAGTAGTCAAAATAGCTCTTATTTTGAATGTAGAAAACCACGCTTCTACTAAAGTATGTCAAGGTATTGTCTGTAAGTTTAGTAGTCACTGATTAAACGCTTATCATTACTTATTGAAATGTTCTTATCAATTGTAATTGTGTTTTTAAAATTCACCATGATATTGCGTGAATATAGAATAAACAATTCTGATTATGATCTAATCTTTAATTGCTTATCACCCGATTTCAAACCATATATCTGGGAAAAAATCACAAACATTTGAGTTTTTCATATAATTCAATAGTAGGAAACATTACACTAGGTGCTCATTAACATTGATGACTATTCATTTTAATGTGATAATTCAATGTTAGATGAAAACCTGCTTTTGATTGCAAGTGAGAGAACATAATGTTACATAATCTGGACCGCGTCTTTAGATTCTTCCATAAAACTTCCTAAACGCTAAATTTATAAAAACGAATAGTGGCAAACGATATTATGTACATACCTACTTACAAGTATACGTGCCACATTTCAAGTTTTTATACAAACAAAATCTTTCACCCCCTTAGGTTGAATCAAACAAAATCTTTTCACCCCCTTAGGTTGAATTAGTGCTTGCCTAAAATATTAAACTAACCCTTGTTTAATATTCTATAGATACCTAATCCTAGTTTTTTGAGTATATTGCTTATATATACAAAGCTGCTTTGTCAGTTAGTTTGCTTTTTATAAAGTTAGATAGAGCTTAGGGTTTGAAATTCATTACAGTAAAACAATGAATATTTATCAATCATTTGTATTCACAATTAGCAGACCCTTATCAATAAACTTTTTACACAAAATACATTATAACGTTTCAATGCCAATGACGCTATCGTAATCGCGTCCAGCATTTTTTTGTACAATTTCATATAATCCTTAAAAAAAAAAACAATAATCCATTGCCCATGAGAAAACATATTGCTTAGTGTTTTAAATTAAATATCAATTGCACTAATTACCTGAATATTAAGTTTGTACATGTTTGAGAAGATATTGCGAGGTCTGGGAAGCATTGAGCATGGAAACCTTAACCCCACGTTGTAACCAAGATGACCGTTCGCGCGAATACGCGATCCTCGCATTCATACTTCCGCGTTCGAACCAACAGTGATCGTCGCGTTCATGTCACTCGTTCGGTATGCCTGAAGGCGCCCTCCTTCAGCACGACTACGCGTTCGGATTCACCATTCAAAATAAACGGGGCGATCGCATACTCGCGCGACGATTGCGTGTTGGTTAAGACGCGGCCTAAGGCACTGCTGAGTAACTATTGAGTAGTTTGTATTAATATGGAGAAAATCACAAATTTTATTTAGAGTTATGCATCAAAAGAAAGTAGAAATCATTAAACATATTCTTAAATAAATGTTTTGGCTTGGAAGTTGCATCTCACTTGCAGTAGTAACCTAACCAAGAGTTAGCTTATCTAGCATCCTCCTCCTCATTATTAGGGCGGCGCCAGTCAAAACCTCCTGGTCGTACGTTACCCAGCTCTGGGAGTGGACCATAATCTGGTTCTGGGGCAGGATCAAATATTTTTTTTCTGAAATCAGTAGACATGCATGTGTAAATATATTAAAAAAAAAACTTTTCAGCTGCCCCATAGTATAGAATTCTTTAAAAAAGAAATGGTTAGTAAGTATCCATACTAATATTATAAATGGGAAAGTGTGTGTGTCTGTTTGTCCGTCTTTCGCGGCAAAACGAAGCGACGAATTGACGTGATTTTTTAAGCGGAGATAGTTGAAGGGATGGAGAGTGAAATAGGCTACTTTTTGTCTCTTTCTAACCCCCCACTTTTCTAAAATGGGGGGTGAAACGCGTTAATCTCAGGAACTACTGGTTCGAATTGAAAAATTCTTTTCGAGTCGGGTAGCCTATTTATTGTGAAGGCTATAGGCTATATAACATCACGCTACGATCAGAGGGAACGGAGCAGCAACAAAAAAATTGACGAAATCTGGCAGACTGCGATGCGACGGGAAGGGTCTGGCCAGCAAATATTTGACGCGGACGAAGTCGCGGGCAGAAGCTAGTATAAAAATAAAGCAGCTCTTAAAACTGAACAAGAAACTGCCTGTCTTAGAACCAAAAAATTTGAAGCTCTGACTTCTAGCAGTCCGTATAAGGCCCATGTGGTGGGTACGACTGCTTCTCTCTCACAGAGAAGACGCTTGTGTCCCAGCAGTGGACCCATTCAAACCACAAAAATAAAGAATGAAAATATTATGAGACAAAATTCTGAAGTTAGAAAACACTTACAAAAACTTTGGAGTCTTCAGTATTTTTTGCCCCCCATTCTGTCTTGGTAGCACATCTTCCATAAAGAAATATATATGGCCAATAGCCATACCTACTAAATCTACTGATATTGCATTACCAAGTAGCACGGAGAATCCCAGTAACACCCAGGGCAAGTATGGTGCCTGAAAAACAAAATTAACTTTATTACCAAAATGTCAAGGGGCCTTAATATTATGTATTTTAGAGATTAGCTTGTGTTACCAATAATTAAACCAGGTTCATTAAGAAACATTGTTGTAATGCTTTATAAAATAATAGTGCACCAAGATGGTGCAGTAAATAGTACCTGAAAGTTCATGAGACCGAAGAAGTTCATCCTCACAAAAACATTTCTTCTAGACCATACATACACAATCATTATAGTAAATGCTTGTCCTAAAAATAATAAATTCACGAAGAAAGCACACAGCTGATAAAAATACTTAAGGAAATTAAAACAATGTTTTGGCAAACACTCACCCTTTATTTCTAATTGGCAATGATGATATAGTTGTGAGCCAACTATTACATCAATGAAATTGAAACTTAATAACTTGTTATTCGGACTACTTACTACACTGCATAATATTGTATAGTATATTATCCTTAGCAATATTTTGCAGTGTCAGTATTGTCTCACAAGAAAGGTCTTCCAGCAATTGATTCAAGTTAATACGATTTAAAAATATTGGTAAATATTGAATAATTTGAAAAAAGGATACAATCATAAGGACACCTCCAAACACGAACATAACAACAAAATCAGCAGTTCTTCCTCTAAAAGAGCCCTCTTCGAGCATTCTACAATATCTGTAGGTGAATATCATATTGAAGAAAAAGTTGAATCCTAAATTCCCAAAGAAAAGGAATGTGCTTATTAGCCTCCATAATTGGTATTTCCTTAGTATAAGATTAGGATTAAAATATAACTGAAATGGTGAAACTAAGTCCAGTTGCTGAAACAGAGAAATAAATTGTAACTTGTGTATTTGTTTCACCAAAGCTATCTTACATACATTAAATGTACATACAAAAAAATCTATAATGACTCAGCAAAAGACACGTATAATTAAATAAGTAAACAAAAAAGAAAACTTACGACAGCTAACGTAGTAACTACACAAGCTGTTGTATATGCCCTGGTCACTGGAGGTATGAGCATGTACTCCTGGAGAAGCGTCTGATATGCCATTTTTCAGTGCAATTACTGTTTGGGTTTTACACTTCAACGTTCAAAAGGAAATAAAATTAGCTAAGATAACAAAGTCACAATTCGACTCGACATGATTGGGCCACATCAGAATTAAATTGTTCACAATAGGAACATTCGTTATTGTGATTAGAGTAAATTAAACTGTGAAGACGTTTAACTCCATTTAGTCCTCAAATCATTCAGCAGTGTTGTTGGTTAAAGTTTATGATCATTCGCTGGTAATAACTCGAAAAATAGTACTAAAAAACTTGAAAATTACCTAAATCTACAAACTCGCAGAAAGTTGACAGATACAGAAGGATAGATGACATGACAGTTATCATAGACAATACCAAACACTTTTTATTTAAGTTCTTCTTTATTCTGGCCCAGGGCTTTGAATAACGTTAATTTGGTATCGTTACTTTCATCGGACGAAGATAACGTTATTAGGAGAGGTAGCGTTATGCTTGGTAATGATACTTGGCATACGTTTTACCGGTAAACTGACTTGACGTTATTGAAGATTTTATCGGTAAAAAGTTGTGTTACTATCGCCTAGGGTTTGATAACGTTACCAAATGCATACGAAAAGTACCGTTAAAAAACGTTATTTTCTTTCATCTTTTTCTTTGGTCTACATTATTGCAGTACTGGTTTGGTTAATCACATTGGTAGTCAAATCAAAAACACTTGCTGCGCAACGTTTTCGGAATTACATACATTATTTTACTATATTAAAAATTGCAACTAGCTTGCATCCCTTAGGTTGCGTGGGTTGACAACAACGCAGATAAAAGTATCGATACTTGTAACGTTAATTGACAACGTTATTTTATAGAATCGATATCAAAGTATCGTTACCCGTTTTACCGTTAAAATTATTTTACTTAACGATACTTATAGTGTGAATTTGGTAACGTTACCAAGCCACGCCAAAGTCCAAGGTTGTCGTCTAAAAAAATATATCAAAAGATTAATCCCCAATGATTACTTTAGTACCGTAAAAGTACTGGACTCAGGTTTCGTTTTCTCACATGGTACCTATTCACACTATTAAGAATATGGTACTGCCATTTATAAACAATGCCTTACAAATACCATACTGACCAAGCTACATACTTTTAGTTTAAGCTGACTGAGCTGAGCTATAGTATTTGTCTGGTGCAGCATTGCCGGATATAAGGGCAATACAGTCTGTTGGCAATCATAGCCAGGACAGTGTTATCGCTGCTCCGCACTCTGCGCATGATGCGCAACTCTGGCGCGTCCAGATACGCTCACCACCTGCACATCATCGTGTGAAAGCAGTGGGCGCACCCTCGCGACCATGCCCAAGACGCTGTAGTGCCAGGACATCCCCAACACCCCCCTGAACGCGTTATTGAACTGGAGGTGGAGGGCGTTGTATGCCGCACGAGTATACTTTGCCCACAGGCTACACGTGTAAAAAGATGGACAATAACCTTGGTGGTGCAGCGTGTAAATAGCCGGCACCATGCAGGAATCTCAATTATGAAAAATTATGGTTTGATACTAATTATATTAATTCCTATGGAACCCACCCTGCCTGTGAACTGAAGAATGATAAATGGTTTCGACGTTAGCACTGAAAACTATTGAGCCCACTAACCTGCAGACGAGTTCAAGAACGCTTTCACCAGCTATACTGTCAGCAGTTTACACCGTGAAGCACTTTCACGAAACAGATTGTCAAATCACTGTTGGGTATTTATAACGAGTCTCTTCAAACTTCAGCTGTCCATCACGGTGAAAAATCAACTTCTCCTCAAAATTACAGGGAAGACACCGCTTGTGACTCTCGAACAAAACAGACTGAGGGTTTCACATTAGTCCGCGCTCGGCGCGGGGTGGCCAAAACTATATGGCACTAGTGTCGCCAGGTTCAGCGGATCAAATGGCGCGCGAACCAGATAGCCACAGATACTAACATATAGAAACCATTTGAAACGAATTAATTATTGCTAAAGAAATTTACCTAATACTTAGGTAAATTTCGACTAGGACTTAGGTATAACAAAAATAAGTATTAACAAGTCAATTTGGGTCACTTAAGGTGCCCAACCATACCTCTAGAGAGCGTTATTTTTACCTCTCTCGAACAACTCACATACTAACAACGCTCTCCGCTCCCGCTCAGTGTCCGCATCGTTTCGTCTAAACAAGCCCATATGACATGATTGAATGACGGTGGGAGGGCACGATACCGACAACACATTAATGAACTTTGTTTTTTCATTTTGATTAATTTAACCGGTATTACGGCACTTTACAGAAGGCAAGTAGGCATCTTTCGCTTGCTCACCAAATTGTAACCAAGTGAATGATTCAGAGTGCCGCAGTTCAAATACGTCAAATCGGTTTACTAATGAATTAATTTCTCACTTTCATTTTGTTTTCTGACATTTAACTTCCATGCCTGATGAAAGACAAAAATTAGTCGACAGTGATTTCGGTTTGGAAATCCTCATGGATGTCCTACGCCTGCAGAGGGGCCTGGCAAAGTCTTATTGACTAAAACCACCCTGGTGTTCCCTCACACACCTACGTCGCGGATCACGGGATCTGATGCGACTTCCGCGATCCCTGGAGCAGTGGCCCGGAGCATACGCTAAGACAACCCGCGAAATTCAAATTGTCTTACTTTTTTGCAGTTTTGCAATGATTTGCTACCGTAACAAATATGGCTTTACAGAATTATAATAAGTAATTAAAATCTAATACAACCCTCCAAGGTCTTTTAATCTCATTGAATTACTATTACATGAAAACTCACTCTAACACTGACCTGCAAATAGAATACAAAGATATAAAAATAAAAACAATTATTCATTAAATTAAATATTTACTATAACATAACATACTTAATAGACAAAAACCGATGCTAAATCATCATAATCATAAGTTCTCTTCAGGAATAAATCTAACAAAGATACTCCAGATATATTACATAAACCTGTATTTATTGGAAGAGCTGTTAGGTTGATGTAAAGAGATTGGCCAGGTTCCAAAGGCCCAAGTTTCTTGTTCGAAATGCCACACCAAAGAAGACTAGAATCCTGAAGTGAGCGTAATTTTAGAATTAAGTCTAGGGTCCTCTCACTAGCATTGACTATTTTGCATTGGAAATCGAAAGGCTCCTCCACAGATACTTTACTGGGTAATTTTTCAAATGTGAGCCGGATATCTCCATAATCAGGTGTCATTCTCTGCAGTTGACTAGTTTGTAACCGCCCCTTTTCACCCAAGTTCGACCTCCATACAATATCTAGTTTTCCAATATTTTTAGCAGCTGCTAATAGTTTTATTTCTTTTGAAATATTCTCTCTTGGTGTCAAACAATAAAGATACTGACAGCTTTCTTGTGGTTGAAGTAAAGTGACATCTCCAAATACAGAAATCCCATCATCAACTTCATTTAATGATTTAACATTAAACTGTTGAGAGCTTTCCAAAGAGACCTGCTCTAATATAATTGGTCCAGATGTTATGTTTTGCACTTGAGCTTCAAGATAGACATCATCAGACTCAGCATTGTAAAACTTTGTCTTCACATCCAATGGCTTCATTACTTCAAACTTAAAGAATTTTCTGAATGATGCAAGCGTGTTATAGTTGGACATGTATGTTACTTCACAGACTAGGATGTGTGTGCCAAGATCCTTGACTTCATGATGTATGACATCACTTAATGTTTCATCTACATCCAGCATTGTAGGCGAGAGGTTCTGTTGAGTTGTCAATAATATTCTCTGTGAGTTTGTCTGCAAATCAGCTTTTATGGACACACTTTGCACAGGATTATTTGTTTCATTGTGTACGCAAACATAACAGGAAAAGGTTTCACCGAGATAAATATTCCCGAAACTTTGTGGAAGTAATAGGAACTGGCCTGCAGCAAGTGTTTCCATTTGGGTGACAGAAGTAGCATCGTCTTTGAGGTAATTGTTTAATATATTACCTGGTAAGTCTTTAGAATCGCATGTTACGATTTTTGGGCTTATTAAAGCAGGTTTGGTCAACCTCATCACTTTTAAAGCAACTAGATGTTCTACTACTTCCTTGGGATCCATTTTTTTGGAGTACAAGTTAACTGACAATAACGTGGTACAGCGCGGCGTATCAGAGATTCACCTTTTGATGAAAACGATAAGAATATGACTTTGATGATGCCTTTTAATAGTTTGCAGCAGAAATAAACTAATTTTATTATCTCCGCTATCGATTATAACGCTTTTGATGTTTCCATTCCACTTCTGTTGTCAACATTTCAACAATCTACTAGAGATGATCAGATGAGGCGTATATACTAGAATAGATACAGGGATTAGGTATTTAAAGAGACTAGGTTGCACCTATTCCAACTTTTAAAATACTAGATCCACCTAGTCTCACTGTGCCTACGTACGCAGTACACAGCACCCGCGCCGCGGTCCGCGCGAATCGAAGTACCGACTACGCGGCGAAGTGAAATAGCAGCAAAGTCATAGCTCATTCATGTTTGACAAAATCATTCGTGTGTCAGTCACTTGAATTTGAACCCTAATTCAATGGCATAAAAGTATCATGACACGCACTGTGTTGTGCTAGAATATATACTGTCCTTTTTTAACTACACTATTCCGCAGTCCTTCCATCCTTGTCTGTCGGACTAGTCTCGAGACTCGATACTAGTGCGGAATAGGAGTATTTTATAGAATAGGTACTTTGACAGTACTCGATACTAATGAAGACTATGATGATGCAGTCTAGTATCAAGTACGGACTCATGCGAATGTGATCTCGCTTGACTCGACGTCGCAAACATGTACTGGTACCGATTCCCTTGTTCACAAACTAAACTAAATTTAAGTTCAGTGCATCTCTTTCTTTGTATTTCATTAAGAAAAGGACAAAAGAAATTTTTTAGTTTAGTCCTTTCAAATTAATCAGCGCCTGTCACTACTCCATACAAGTTTAGACGTGATTAAAAACTTGCCTACTAAAATTACGTCAATTTACGTCAAGCGCTGATTAATTTGACAGGACTAAACTAAAATTTATCTTCTGTCCTTTCCTTAATGAAATAGAAAGAAAAAGATGCACTGAACTTAAATTTAGTTTAGTTAATGAACAAGGGAATCGGCACCACTATCGGACTTTTTAGTGATCGGTTTTTGTAACGAAATTTTGATACATCATTAAGAACTTAGATCTATTTTTATTGTGACATTAATTAAATTGTTTATTGGAACGAAGTTCCTTATGGCGCGTTGCGAAAGGGGGCTAGACGGAATTGAGAGAAAAAGTTGTAACGACACTTTTTAACCGACTTAAAAAAAAGGAGGAGGTTTCTCAATTTGACTGTATATATTTTGTTTTGGAACGTAGGAGAGAGAGAGAGAGAGAGAGGGAGAAAGAGAGATAGAGAGAGATAATATTTTTGTTGAGTTTATACAGGTTTTTTGTACATAATAAATAATAATAAAAAAAACAATCATGAATCCTGGAAAGGAACTTCGTTCCATCCGGGTGTCCCTTGACACCTCTCAAGTTTTGTTTTAAAAAATGGCTCCCAATAAAAGTAGTGTCGCTTGTGATCATTTTACGGACAAAGGCAACATGTATTAATTTTACGTTGATAGGCTTAAGCCTGTGTAAATTATGAAGGTACAATTTATTACTGCTGACGCACAGTGGAACGAATGTATGGGAGCGGTTGGACGTAGACATGTCCGAAAAATAAGAGTAAAATTATGACAAACTAATGATGCCATCTTATTCGATTACTTAATGCCTTCATAAATTGTGGTGATGAATTTCTTCATAACTCCCATATTTCGGGAGTAATTTGAGAAAATGTGAAATTTTACTATGAAAATGAGTGTATCGAGCTCTCTCCCTCCTGATTCCGGGCTTGTTTCAAGTAGCGGTCTCTAATATCGTAATGCTATTACTAAGAGCTATATTTAATACTAAGACACATAGTGCGCCAAATGTGCACTTTCTGGGATAAAAGGAAATGAAAATTTAAAAAAAAAAACGTTTTTTCCCCATTTGTATTTACTTTAAACCGCAGACAGACTTATTAAGAGGTCTATAAATATATTATATATATACAGAAATATATATTAACAAAAATATTCACAAGAACTGATGAGAGTATGACTTTTAAGTAAGTTGATAATAAATTACCTAGTTTCATTAAAAGTACAATAAATAATTAAGATGTAAGCTCTAATTTACTAAGTTACACATTTTAAAACAATAACATCATTTAATTATCTTCGTCATCATCATCATCATCAATTAATTCAAATTCAGAATCGATGTCCGCTAAATCATTTATGTTAACAAATTCGATATCACTTTTCTCAGAATCCGTAAGCTCATAAAATTCCTTAAAAGAAGATTTTTTTACAAACTTATTTCCTTTTGGACGGATACTTGTAACAAGTGGATCAGAAGACAGTAAAAGATTGTGCATAATATCTTCATTGCATGAGATACTGCTATGCTTTCGAGAATGCCCCTCTCTATATTTTCTAAAATCTTTATTTCTAGCCTCAGATGCCTCTTCGGATAGAAAACCAATGGGCACAATTGACATGTTCTGAACTATGTCTGGCCCATGCATTAAAATTTTATGAAGTGAAGAAGGCATATAATACCATGGGTATAACTCCACGTAAAGCTTAGCAGTATCAAAGCAGAACTCTCGGAATTTAGTTACGTTGATCTTCTCTCCTGATGAAATACACTGCAAGATCACACAGATTTTTCTTAAAAGCATAGCATCTATTCCGGTCAGTTCAGCAGATTTAGTGTAGTTTTCAAAAAATCTCCTTGCCGAGTTGCCATTGTTGGTGGATCCACTGCCTTGTTTCACAACATCGAGAAGTAAGCCCGTTTCTCTTCTTACAGCCTCTTGAACTCTTTTCTTCCTGTCATCAACTTGCCTTTTTGCTATATCACCCCTTACTTGCCATGATTTTATGTCTAATTTGTAGGAAATGTGTAATAAGCATTCCATTGAGCGAATCCAAGCGTGAAGGGTGCTTAAGCTATATTTATACATGTCCTCGTTTGCGTGTTTATCTTTGATTAACTCTAAATTATTCATTTCTTTAGGACAAGCCTTGCATATGTCACACACTGAAGCTGCTGTATTGGATATAATGGAATGAATTTTACCATCAATCATTGTCAACAGCAGTTGGTGTTTGACACTAATTCCATCAGTGATGGTGGATGGAGTTAAGGCTTCAATCTCTGCTTCGATTTCAGCCATCTCTCTCTGCACATTTTCTTTGGTTTCCTTTATAAACTTAAACAATATTGGCCGGCAAAATGAAGTGGAAGATGGTCGCTCGTTTTCCCAAATTGTTACACCTTTTGAGACGAGCCGCAGTGGTACAAGACTAATCATAAAATTACTAGCAAGATCGATTTGCTCATCTTCACTCGTCCTTTGATGATAAATGCTTTGGCTAGATGATCCGTCAAAACCCCATTTGCTGGTCAATACGAGCTGTTGATTGGGATCAACAGGGGTTTCTAACGACCTAATAAGTCTTCTTGAGGTTAAATCCATCAAGGCTTGTAATTTGATTTTTGCAGAGCTCTCTGTAACTGTGAGATCTTCTTTGGCCGGATAGCACTTAATTTTTTCTTTAACCAACATGTAGTAACTCGGGTATTGAAGAGCTCCTTCTTGAGTGTTGAAATCCCGAAGAGTGTTATAGCGCCATTTCGATAAGTTCATCGATACATAAAGAGCCAATGCCTTCAAAGGGGATATTTCCCGTACCTGAATTGATTTACCTTCAATGAAGGCTTTGATTTTTGAGGCCTCTTCTGGATTCTCCGTCAAGTATTTCATAACATAAGCTGTATCGCTTTGTCCTGCCTTTTGAAGCGCCCTTTCGGCCGAAAACATAATTTCAGCGCTGCTACTGCTGCATGAAAGACTATCTTCAGTGCGTCTTCTTTTTTGCCGGTTACTAAGGTCCTCAAAAGATTTACGAGGACTAGGATGTGTACAAGTTGAAGCATCAGATTTAGCAGGAGAAATTATGGGCTCGATGACGTCACTTATATTTTCTGTAGAAGGTTCCATATTTTCATTCTGTAATTCCGGCCATTGAATTGCAGCCTGTAGCCAAATCTCATGTTTCTTCCGAAACTTATCTGTGCTTCTTCCAGACTGTGTCCATTTTGCATAAATGCGGTAGCAAAATCGACGACACCAGTCTTTTAAACTTGTTTCAGCACTTTCACATAACTGAACACAACTGTTATCTTTTAAAACACTGAACAAATAGTTAAAGTCGCGTAAATCTTTATGTGCGCGTGCGCATAAAGCAACGTGAATATCAAGATTTGTATTAAAATTTGGAAAATACATTGCGAGATTAGCTTGGATACAACGAGGTGTAAATCAACACTGATTTTAAAGTTACTAATAGTGACCTATTTATATAAAATCCAGGTATCCCAGGTATCCTTTGTTAAATATTGCAAGGTAATTAGTTATTGTGATAATTAGTAAATGATGCATGCTAAATTAGTGTATTAAGAGCCATTTAGTAATTAAATAATAGCAATGTTCTTATCAGTAATCATTAGTGCATCAGTTTTATATGTAAACCTTAAGTCCCTAATTATATATCCTAATTAGCTTATATCTTCTCTAATTGGCTGCTCAGAAATGTTATTGTAATAAGGTAAACCTTTAGAAAAACGGTTTTAATCAACAAAATAAACAAAAAATAAAAAAATTGTGTTATATAATAAACATCACTCTTTATCCCAGAAAGTGCACATTTGGCGCACTATGTGTCTTAGTATTAAATATAGCTCTTAGTATTAGCATTATGATATTAGAGACCGCTACTTGAAACAAGCCCGGAATCAGGAGGGAGAGAGCTCGATACACTCATTTTCATAGTAAAATTTCACATTTTCTCAAATTACTCCCGAAATATGGGAGTTATGAAGAAATTCATCACCACAAGTTATGAAGGCATTAAGTAATCGAATAAGATGGCATCATTAGTTTGGCATAATTTTACTCTTTTTTTTCGGACATGTCTACGTCCAACCGCTCCCATACATTCGTTCCACTGTGTGACGTACGTATCTACACGTATCGGTGGTACGCAAAGACTAAGCATCTATAAAGTATGCGTATTTGATGGACTAGGTGGACTAGGTGGAATAGGTATTTGGATCTAGTATTTGTACGGACTTGGACTAGGTGCACCTAGTACAAAATTTACCTAGTACGACCCATCTCTACAATCTACCAGTCAGTTCTACGTTCTAGCACTAACTGTCAGATAACTGTCACTTATAGGTTGGCAAAAAAGAGTCTGTCGTGGTAACCATTGGAACTAAAATACCGTAAAACGCTGCAACATTGCCTCGCATACCCAACTTCAGGGTTGCCAACCGTACGAGGTTCCTCGTACAAATACGAGATTTGTTGTATTCCGTACGAGGTACGAGGACACTATCAACCTCGTACAATTATGTACGAGATTTTGATAATATGGCCATACGAACATTTTGCATCACCATTATCTTAATATATAGGTTCATAATATAATATAATAATAACGCGTCACGTTGTTTGTCCGAGATGGACCTAAACTGCTTAACCGATTTTAATAAAATTTGCACACCGTGTGCAGTTTGATCCAACTTGAAAGATAGGATAGCTTACATCTCAATTTAAAGTCGCAATCCATGGTCGCAATATTATTATATTGCAAATTATTTGATTATTATTTGACAGTCACAATTATCTGTTAGCTCCAAACGATTTGAGCATAAAGACGCGGACGAAGTCAAGGACAGAACCTAGTAAAATAGTAAAAATTAGTAAAACACGACGACAGTGAGGATATTCCTGACATAATATTTGGAGAGGAGATGTAAACTAAGTTTACCTTGCAAAATTTTCGTAACAATAAAGACACATTTCAGTTTTTTTTTTAAATTGAGTTTATTAAAGATTTTTTGAAATACAACAGAAAGTGATGTTTTATTTAGTAGGAAACTTGCGATTGGTTTATTTCATTTAGTAAAAAGTCCTAAATCCAGTAGTTCAATATGCCTTAATTTTGGTTTAAGCACGTTTTCAATGCATAATAAATGTACGAGGTTTGAAAGTCAAAATACGAGATTTTTAGCTGCATTTGTACGAGGAATTTTTTCTTACGGTTGGCAACCCTGCCCAACTTTG
This sequence comes from Aporophyla lueneburgensis, assembly GCA_932294355.1. Lineage (NCBI taxonomy): Eukaryota > Metazoa > Arthropoda > Insecta > Lepidoptera > Noctuidae > Aporophyla > Aporophyla lueneburgensis. Next base: position 13,346,645 of record OW028744.1, read on the forward strand.
CCTGTTATATGAATTTATCAATATCTTTTTAAATATTGGTTGTAGCGATTTCAAATTGTTGGTAGTTATTTAAATCATTACCTGGCAGCACGAAAAACCCGCCGCCATGTTTGTTTTCTTTGAAACCACATGACAGTGAGCTGTCAAACGCAACGAGTGATAGCCGGCTTCGAAGCAACGCGACAAACTTTTTCGGTAAGTCCAAAAATATTTACAATTTCGACAAAGTTTCGATACTTACATGTTACTTGTAAGTTATTCTATAATTCTGAATTAATTTTGAATGTTTATTGTGACAAATAAAAAAGTTATAAATATTTAGGCAAAGTTGTCACAATCATTTCGATCTTGTATACCCAACTTTGCCTGAGCTAGGGCTGTCGCTAGCGACGTTGATTACACAACTGCTCACAAAAGGAGAGTAATGTTTTCAGCGTTCATATGTGGATGTGGTTGCATGTATGTTTATGGCTTTTTTAGTTACCATAACTTCTAAACTGCGGAATTGATTCAGATTTTGTGTTTTGTTTTCGCATAACATTATAAAATAAAGCATATCATTTGTAAATTAAAAATGTACTTCAAATGTGTTGTAACCACTCATTTGAGATACATTTAGCAACTACACTAACAGCTACTATAAACTGCACGATAATATTTCAGTTGTGGTTTCTTTCTTTTAGATTCAAAATGAGTAACAGAAGAAAGCCAGGGTGCAGGCAGTATAAGGATTATGAAGATAGTCTTCTTAATGTTGCTGTACAACTCGTAAAAAATAAAAATTTGTCAAGTTACCAGGCTGAAAAGCAATTTGGGATCCCCCGACGAACTATTGCTAATAAAGTTAAATTAGTTCATATGAAAAAAATTGGTTCTCCAGTTAGGTTAAGTGAAGAAGACGAGAGAAAAATAGCAAATGCCCTAATACTTTGTGCAGAATATGGGTGTCCACTGACTCGTCTTGAGTTGCGTATGATAGTACACAACTATTTGTAACAGGCAGTTTTATATAATAAACAATATTAAATACATTTTAGGTCGTTTTACTCCACGGTGTATGCGACAACCCTATGCAATATCAAATAAAGTATGAAACTAACAGAAAAGTCGAACACAACATTGCCTAGCATTGCTTCTAGTGGTATAAGCAAAAAGTGGCTGTTTTGCAATTCTTATCCCTAAGTCCTACTAATAAGGGTTAACTTCAAGTGCAAGAATGATGTACTTAGTTCGTTTAGACTGTCAAAATTGAAGCAGGCAATGTTACAGTTTTGTGGCCCAACTTTGCCTAGTGATTAAGACTGTTATATTTCGAAAATGAAACAGAATAATTGTAGGTCTAAGTACACTGCCAATGACCATTAATATAAGCTTTATCCCCAACCTGAAAAGGGTGAAAATTGATTGTATTTTTTCGAAATATATCAATGTTACTATAAAACTACGGCAAAGTTGCAGCATTTTACGGTACTTTTTTTGGTGGCAGCACTGCTTTGTTTATCATCAACAAGTAGCTAATCTGTCATTGTGTTATGTTCCTAGTTGTATTTTACTTATTTATAATTAACTATCAATGATTAATACTTTTGTACATATAAAAAATGAATAAAACAATAAGGAGTAGTGGTGTGAGCTGTGATATACTAAGTTTTCGTAAGAAATTTGGCGGAATCTGAAGCGGAACAAATTTTGTCTCCGATTGACAATGTTTACGAAAGAACTGCCGACACGACAGGTATTTATCCAAGAAATTTATCTTTTATTCAATGCCAGTCATTGTTTTTCCTTTCTAATACTAAGTTTTATTGGTATTATAAGTTTCAAGCCATTGTATTGTTTTATTTACTAATAGATTATTGAAGTTATGTTTTCTAGTTTGACAAATCGCGTGTACGTTAACTCTTGATGTTTGATACTTGAAATTGAAAAATGTACCTACATGGAATTAATATGATTGTCTTTATGTTTTTTTTTTTTAAGGTAAATCTAACATTACAATTAGAGAAATTGTTAATGAAGGTGAAAAAAATTAAGGATTTTTTCTACACCTGGAGGAATACCAAAACAGTTGGCGGAAGAAAGAATTAGACGATTTTGATCTGTGTGCAATTAGACAAAAAGTTCAACACTATAACGAAACCGGCAAGTATTTTTTTTTTTTTGTTAATCGCATACCACAGTAATAAAAGTATAATAATTTATATTTATTATTTTTCAGGTGCCTATTCTACGTAATATATTACCTATAGTTTGAGGAGACAGGTTGTAATGGGAGCCGTAAACGTGTAAGAAAGATTTTTACAATATTTAGATTTCATAAATAAGAAATGTAAATCTGATACATCAGTGTTAATGGAAAAAATCTATCATAGCACTGAAAAGGAATACAAGAATGATGTTATGTCACGTTTTTCTTTTTAAATAAAATCTAAATTTTAGCGTGTTATTTCATTTTCATTGTCATGTGAATAGTGATAATGTTATGTACCCCACATAGACATACCTGACACCTTTATTAGTCAACTGTTCAAGTTTATTCGATATTGCCCGTACCTTTCGAATGCGACATGTTATAGGTACTCTCTGACTTCCGATTAGTTTCCGACAGTAAGCAGCTGAAAGTCGCCTTCTTGTCGACTATAAACTGTCAGCATTAAAAGGACTCGTTCAGTATCATTCATGTCAAATTTGATACAGGCATACCAACCATCGAATGGTTGTGAATACCCTAGATGGAGGCCGCAAATGCGATTGCTGAACATTATGTCTTGTTTATCGGGTTCAATCGGCAATCCCTGAGTGTAATTTAATTAATTTTTAAACTGAATAAGTTTGCATTATGTTATTATGATGGCACTCTTAGATAACAGGTTATTCTAGCGAAATAATGCGAAATCTACTAAATACAATAAAAGTAAAAGACTGTGTGCCTATCAAGTCTTGAAATCTTGACTGATGAGAATTTCCGGGATCTCGTGTTTGTGGATTAAAACAACAAGTATCTTATCACTTTTAGTCCTAGTATACAGGGTGGCCATACCTGCTAAGCAGGCGCCCTCATTTTTTCCAGACTCTTTTTTGCCAAGCTGTACCAATTTGTATTTTCGGATACACATGGGTATATTACATGAATTACAGACTTCAATTAATTAAGAAACAAAAATAGAATTATAACTAAAAGTATTCACAAATTAAAAAATAGCGTCGAAAAATCATTCGCATCGCTGTCGACTGGTAATGTACACAAGAGACTGGCGGCATTACCACGTTGTATGGCAATGCTTAGCCTCTGGCCAAGGTAAAAACCAGTTCTTGCGTCACGGGAAGTGTCCACCAGCCTAGCCGTTTAGAAATTTCGTTAAATAGGCCACCACCTCGGTCTGACCGACAAGAAAGTTTAGACCATTGGGGTCTAAACTTTCTTGTACGATTTTAGTATGCATCATCAATTCATCATCATTTCATTGCCCTTATCACTTATTTCAAATACATTTTTAATTCGAAGATTCTAAATTAAAAGACTGCCTTACTTTGTAGAATATAAATAAATACAAAAGAAAAGGACACTGCGTCGCAGTATTGTTTGCACTGCATTATATACTAATTCCACGGTTCAATGTAATGTTGAATGCTAAGGTTGAATGTTGAGAAATGTCAAATCATCAATGAGAAATGTCAATACACTGTCATTTATCAATAATATAGATTATAGTGGTGAAGTCGACTAGAACATGCTAACTGAACTGTGATTATTTTGTGCAATCGTGATTTTGTTCGCCTGTTGAAATCAAAATTCATTATCGGTTCATAAAGGAAATATTGTTTTATTCAACTTGATAAAATTAAGAAAATGGTGTTAACAAAGGAATTCAGAATTTGTATGCCGATGACAGTCGAGGAGGTACTATGTAGTCCACTTTGCTGGAGCTAAGCTGGATTTATATTTTATTACAGAAACTATGTGTAATTTTTGAAAAATTCATAAGCATAACTAACTATAAGTACTACTTTCTAAACTAAGTGCTATAGCATGTAATATTTCTTTGATAAGTAGGTTGTATTTACGACAAAAACGGTCTTGGAAAGATTAGCGTTGGATTTATAGTTGCATAGCTATAACATTGCTTATGTATGGCTGCAGATTGATGTCTGCAGTCCGTATTAGTTTTCTATTTGTACTATCTCTTTATGATTCACTAGACTGTTCATGCAGGGCACAGCTATCGGCTCAACCTCTTATCATTTTAATTGATCACATCTTATCGCTAATTGCAAAGAACACATGCAACTGAGGATAAAGTTCATAGTTATAAATTATGTAAACAGTCTGGTCGCATAAAGGGAATTATCAGAAACATGTGTATGATTGTTATGCTTGATTGCAGTACCGTATAGGTCAGCTGTACATGATAGCGCGGCATAGCTTCGAGCAGTCCAGCAATGGGGAGGGAGTGGAGGTGGTGGCTAATGAGGAAGTCACTGATGAAATCAATGGAGTGGGACAGTATACTGAGAAGAGAATACACCTATCTAGGTGTGTGTAATTATTTGAATTTGACATACAAGATTGGAATTCTCAATCTCTCTGAACTTCTCATTCTCTCTCATAATTTATGTAACATGAAACAACTGGGTCTTTCTATAGCCTAGTGTGTAAATCCATGCAAGGCGTGGCCAAAGGATTACCGGAAATACACAGTTTTTATTTCACTATCTTATCTTGAATAGATAATATTAAGATTTACAAATTTGTCACTTTGGTGTGACACATAATTCTATTTATGTATGTCTGAGTAAACACTTGTTTTCTTAAAAGAAGAAAGTTAGATAATAGAAGATAGATATATCATCATTTCGGCCGTAAGAGGTCCACTGCTGGACTTAGGCCTCCCCCAATTTGGGGGGCTTTGCCATAATCGCCACGCTTGGCAGGCGGGTTGGCGATCGCAGTATGGTGGTTAAATGCATAGAGAACGCTGCTGCCCATTTCTAGTAAGTCCCATAGTCGCCTTTTACGACACCCACGGGAAGAAATGGGCACCACACGGTACAAACGAAGATAGATATAACTCATATACTATTTTTAAATATGTATGCTTGTACAAATGTACAGTGTCTGCAGAAAATGTTACCACATCTAACTATATTTCCCTTTTCCTTGTTTTACAGTCACTTACCATATTGGGTCCAGTCTCTGATACCAAAAATATTTTATGTCACTGAAAAGGCATGGAATTATTACCCTTACACTATTACAGGTAAATAGTATTTCTTAAAAACATTGGCTATCAACACAATGTGGTTTTTTATCATTTTTTTTCTTTTCATTATGAATATGGGGCAAACTATATTGTGTTTCCTCCTATATTATTAACCTTATCTTTTGTTGAACAAATGTAAGTTAAGCTATAATTGTTTTCATAGTTTTTTCAAATTAACTATTGAACTAAATGTGTAATAATTGACTAGCTGACACTTTGATTTACATTCTTATAATGTTTATGGAACCTGTACCTAAACAGACTTTTATTTCCTTTTAAAAGAATGTAGCTAGAAAATTATTCTATGTTATCACCAGTGATTGGATATTCGGAAGCATATTTATCTAATGTTATTATTTAGCTGTGAAAGCATGGAAGCGGCTTCGTATTTTTGATTAAAGCCGGGTTTCTTGCATCATCATATTTATTTAAAACTAGCTTTTGCCAGCGGCTTCGCCCGCGTGGAGGTCGGAAAATATCCCGCGGGAACATACTACCGGGATAAAAAGTAACCTATGTCCTTTCTCAGGCTCTAAACTATCTGTGTACCAGATTTCATTTAAATCGGTTCAGTAGTTTTAGCAGGAAAGCGAGACAGACAGGCAGAGTTACTTTTTCATTTATAATATTAGTGTGGATTAATGTTTAACCCCAGATGCAAATACATATGTGTGTAGGGTGGTATGTGTTAGTCAAAACAACACACAAAACACGGTAAAAACGCGCATTCCATATTAGTCAACATTTCAAATTTAGGTAAATATGCATCTGAATATCCAATCTCTAATTATCACCTACTGTTTATTTTGATTAAAAAATTCTTATACTTATTATTTTTGTCTTTTTCATGTTGGTGAATCTACGCAGAATATACAGTAAGTATTTTATTTCCGAATTTGTCCATTCCAGTATGAGGATAAATAAATAAAAACCTATTTAAAAAAATGGGTTCATTATTCCTTTATTTCTAACAAACTTGTTTACTTTTCCAGTGCTCCTTTATTCCAAAGTTTGCTATCTCAATTCAAACAAGATATGAAGATAATAATGGGACTACAGAAAATGTAAGTTATTGAATTACCGTAAAACCTGGCAACTTTGCCATTTTTTGAAGGTATCACAAATTCAAAGCCAATTTTCCAACAAAAAAATACCCTCCACTTCCAAGGCTAGACGCCAATATTAAATTTTGACATCATACTCTTTAGATTCGGTACATATTACTTATTTAAGAAAATGCCGACATTAAAAGACAATAATCAAAAATAGAAAATGGCAAAGTTAACCTTACTGCGTGGTAACTTTACCATCAGGTTTTATGTGAAAATAAAAAGAGTTTATCACTAAAGAAGAAAGTAAGTTTACTTTTCATTTCATACACCCAGAGTATAGATTGCGCCTTTTATAATGGTGCAAGATTTTTTTTTTACACTAGTTGTAAAGTTGCTCACCCATTATTCAATTTTTCATACAAAGGACATGTCCAGAAATGGTTTTTTATTATTTAATCATTCCAACCAGAGTAAGTTAAATATATTTGGATAGACATCCCTAAAAGTAGTCGTTCTAACTATATCATACATTTTTAAAGACCTCCAATTTTGAGAAAAATCATTTTTTATTTTCGTGGGAATTTACTTCTAAAACGAACAAACCTTTTTAATTATCCAGAATTATAAAATGAACACACCCTAAAAAAAGTAAACTTGTCAAAATTGACACAGGACAACTGTCATTACTGGCAGTGAGTGTCAATACGAACGAACGAACGATACTGTGACGGATCAGTCGGATGAAAGACGCATGGAGTCGGTAGGGATGCCGATCTGACCTCAATTAATCGTTTTAACGCCAAAACAATTGATTTTTTAAATCCATTTTACCATAGAAAATCGACATTTGTGTTTTCTATTGGGAATATAAGCTATATTATCTATTTTCTAAACTTTTTAATGCAAAATCATTAAGAAAATCAATGTTTTGTTTTATACCGAATACTTTCTATATGGTAATTTGTTATTAACGAATTCCCTGAACTAAAAAAATCCCTGATATTACTGATGAGATATCGTTTATTAAGGTATCTTTATTGATTTTCATAAAATTGATTATATTTACATCGTAAATGGAGAATAGAAAAAAAAAAACAATTTTTTAGAAATAAAATTTTTTGTCAATCCATTCATCTCGATAAGATTTGAATCAATTTAAAATCGATATTTTTCGGAAAGAATCGATAACCCTTTGAGCTGGTGACGCCAGCTAGGTATGATCAACTCGATTTTTTGAGTTGCGCTCAGACAAAGTTGCCGCGATCGAGTTGAATTAGATTGCCACGCAGTGGTCTCGAACCTACCGATTTTTCGGTAGGTTCGAGACCACACTGGCTCTGTTCTACCGAAATACTGAAATATAACGAATATTCTGCGATTTCACAGTACACATGGAAATGTCATTTACCGATTTTGGGTACAAATATACCGTTTTGATTGGCAATTCTACCGATCTCGCTCTATGACGTTCGAGACCACTGTTGCCACGATAAATGAAGAAGCGAGTACGTGATTGACGTCTCTTGTTTGGCATGTGGGTCGATTTCAAATTTGGGGCCAAAAGCATATATTTTGATTTATTTCTCATGATGTAGAATTTATCGTAAGTTAAATTATTTTAAATCATGTAGTCTTATGAGACGCCCAAACGCCAGTTAGAACGAATCTTTTATGATTGTACATTAAAGAGATAGATCTAAAACTAGTACCTATTTCTCATTAGTGTTAATGCTCCAAAGTCTTATATTTTTCTTCATTTCTCTAAAAAACGAAAACTCGTTGAGGAAATTCAAATTTTAACGTACTATTGTTTTGTAGACACTTTAAAGATAAATAATTAGATATCAAAACCAATACTGGGTAATAAAAAATAGGTTTTTTTTAGCATTCTAAAACTACTCGTTTTTAATGTATCATTTGTGTGACCGTTTCCAAATGCACCAGTAAACAGAATTTGTCCCTGATTTACCCTGCCCTTTGCCCCGCGCGTATCCCGTGTGCTCAGTCGTGGCCGAACGCGCGTGGTCGACGGTTGTGTGTGGCGTTATTTTAAGAGAAATTCCAAATTTCAGGTAAGATTTTGACTTTTGTAACAAATTTATATCATTAGTGTTTTGTCACATATAGTGCTTAGTTAAATGTGTTTTTTGTTTTTGATTTGGCTGCGTAGTAAACCATTGAGAGCATATTTCGTTTCTAATGTACGGTATATTCTAGAACGTTCCATTTACGAAATAAATTCGAATTACTACCAAAAATCTCATTCGTGTCACTCTCATTTGTGTCGATTCACGAGTCACACTAATTATATTGAAAGTCACACTAATGATATATTTTTTTAACTTCTAGATTAAGTATTAAAATGGCGAAACCAAAAAAACTAAAAAGTGAGGAAGAATTAGAGAGACGTAGAATAGCTAGAAGACAAAAATACCAAACTATTAAAAAAAATCCTGAGTTATATGCTGCCGAGCAAGAAAAAAAAAGACAATAAGTATTACTTAAAAGCGAAGGAAAAAAAAAATTAAAAGTATTAACGAAATGAGTCCACGCAAGCAAAGAATTCAAAGACGAAAATGGAAAGAGAGTGCCAAAAAGTTTTATAGAAAGAAAGTAAGTCAAAGAATGATAGAAAACGTTGCAGTAACTGAAGAAAGTTGTGATATTGAAAATGTAAACTTGAATACAGATCCCTTAAACATAGAAAAACAAGAAATAAAATCGAAACTAAGTATGCGTGAACAAAAACTAATTAAAAAAATCAAAACAATGAAAATGCAGCACGAAAAAGAGAAACAAAAATATATATTACTATTAAACAGATACAGGTTCAGGGTAAATTATTTAAAAAGAAAAATATCTACACTAACAAGTGAAATAAGTAATGAATCAGAAAATACAAAAAATGAAGAAAAGAAACAATTATTTGATAAACTTATAAGTGCTGAAATAACACGGAAATTTGCAACAACTAGAAACAGGAAGGACAAACGCGTTATCACTAACTTAATTGATAAAGAGAAGTTTAAAAAATTTAAAGTTGCTACTGACCTTCGCAAAGTTCATCTCCGGGAACGACTTAAGAAAAATGCACGAAATAACATCAACGTTCAACAGTTAGTGCAAAAGTTTTACGAAGACGACATTAACAGTCGCATTACTTCAGGCAAGAAACAATATAAGAAGAAACATGGAACCGTTAAACAAGTCAGATATCTTTTAGATTCTATGAAAAACTTACACAAGAGATTTTTGGCTGAAAATACTAACATTAAAATTAGTTATACGACTTTTACAAGACTCAGACCATTTTGGGTCTCTCTTCCAACTGACGACCGTGATACATGTGCCTGCTTGTTGCACACAAATTTTAACTTATTAATAGCGGCTCTCAACAAGAATGATATTCTTCATGTAAAAGATAGTCAGAATTTGACAAAGGAAATCTGTTGTGATAAATATAGCCTAAATTGTCTTAATCGCAAATGCGCTTCATGTAAGGATAAAACAGTACCATATAAAGAATTCCGAAATGATAAAGAAATACAGTACATGGTATGGGAAAGAGATACAAAGAGAGTAGACGCTAAAGAAATAAAAATAATCAAGAAGAAAGCAAAGAGATCTGATCCACGTAACCTGATAATTGAACTGGAAAATATGCTGCCAAAATTTTTATCACACACGAGTAACATTGTCAACCAGTACGCAACTATTAAATATTTGAAAGAAGCTCTAACTATCAATGAAGCCTTGATCCATATGGATTTTTCAGAAAACTATTCTTATAAATATGCGGAGGAAGTACAAAGCATGCATTTTGGTGGCAGCCGTGGTCAAGTCTCACTTCATACAGCAGTGGTTTATTTAAAAAATGATCCCAATGCTACTCAAGCTTACTCTATTTGCACAGCCAGTGAATGCACCCGTCATGATGCAGCGGCAGTCTGGGCTCATCTAAATTATTTAATTAAATTTGTGTTTAACAGATCATCGCAAATTAATCGCATTCATATTTTAACAGATAGTCCCTCTAGCCAGTATAGAAATAAATATTTATTTTATATTTTAACCCAATTAAGGAATGACTTCCCAGAATTAAATCTTGTCACATGGAATTACCAAGAAGCTGGACACGGCAAGGGTGCTCCTGATGGCATTGGAGCAGTGATCAAAAGGACTGCGGATTATGAATTAAGGTGTCATCAGGATGTCGGAGACTTTGATGCCTTTGTTAACATCATTCGAAGAAATATAAAAAACGTAGAAATGGGTATTATTCAGGAGAACGAAATCAAATTAAAGGAATTAATGTTGCCTAAAGATATTGCTACTTTCACGGGGACTATGACAGTTCATCAGGTATATTAAATACAAAAAAAATATATTTATATACTGACGTTACCATAAAAAAATGTAATAATAACATTTTTTTTCTTTCAGGTCGTTTGGGCTGCCGATTCCGCTTATCTAGAATTTAGAAAACAGAGCTGTTTCGAATGTTTAAATGTTGCTTGTAAACATGGCAAACATATGAGATTTTTTAAAATATATAATACTCCCATTGAATCTACAATGGAAAATGTAAAGGTCATCCCGGAAAACAAAAGAATTAAGGTACTTAGTGATGTTACCATTCGCTATGTCAATACCAATCCAATGTTACATGACAGCGAGCCATCAACTTCAAGTCTCCGCAGTGTTCGACACTCCTGGACCAACAAATCTTTTATAAATAATCAAACAAAAGCGACAGGTCATGAAAAAGAATTCCTGGAATTTTTAAAGAAATGTGAAGATGATGAGGATGATCCCTTATCAGATTAATTAATTAAGTAGATATTAATAATATTGATATTGTTATTGTATCCGCAATGAAAAACGATTAGCGTTAACGAATTTTGAAGACTGAAATCAGAAATGTATGTATACCATTGATTAGCTTAGTTGATTAAGTTATTATTTTGTTTTGGAATTAAGTTTAAAATAATTAATATCTGTAGTACGGTGGTCAGCACATCAACCTAATCCAATTTACCAAAGTTTCCTAATGGAACTTGACACTTTTAACACTGTTGCAGTAAATTGTAAATTATTCAAAGAAAATTGACAGTAGGTTGAGGGTAGGTTGATGCGCTGGCCACTGCACCTGCTACAAATAACGTTAATGACAAATATTTTATGTTTTGTTGATTATTTAGTAACATAGAAAAATGAAAAAATATATACTTTCATTAGTGTAACCAGAGATCTCATTAGTAAATCACAAAACATCATTAGAGAAATTATGTTGCTCATTCGTGTCACTCAAAAATTTGTATTTTCCCTGTTATTGGAAGAAATTAACCTTTTGAGCGCCACGACAAAAAAGTAAAATCGTACCCTCAGCGCCAAGCTATAAATTCGTCCTTTAACACCTACACAATAGTAGTGAGTTCGAAATTATATCGATAAAGCACTACCCATTTATTTTTTTAACATATAGTATGTTTTAATAAAAGGTTACTATACAGGAAATATATAATAAAGGAGTTTTATTTCATCCCGCTTTGTCTTTTATGACAGAAATGATACGATATGTGTCACAGTTTCGGCGTTAAATCCACAATTCAAAACAACAGTCGATAAAAGCAAGGCAATACCATCACAGCACTATGTTCCGTCATGACGTACTTTCTTGTCACTGTATGATGACACTGGCGTGGCTGGCACGGCTTTTCTTAATTTGCCCGCTTCTGCTCTAGAGGAGCGCATCCGATATTTTTGAATAATGTCGAAATAATGAGTTATTTTATTTTAATGGTTTCGCTTTTTATATACAGTAGCAGCATTTTTATTTTATACATCTTGCTTCTGCCCGCGACTTCGTCCGCGTTATATTTATTGTTCCCCCAACCCATCCCGTCGCATCGTATGTATATATTTTATGTGAAAAAGAAAAGTATTGTTTTTACTATTGTCCACGCATTTTTTTTTTAATCATTAAAACCTTCCGAAGGCCTTGAGGCAGACACAAAAAAAAAATTGCCGAATCGGTCCAGCCCTTCTCGAGTTATGCTCTTCGCAACATTCATTTTTATTTATATAGAAAGCCTTAATGTACAGCCACATAGGTACTGATGATATCTCAGCTGAAATAAATACCATTACCGTAGATATATAGTTATCAGAATACGACGAAAATAGGCGAAAGCAAATTTAAATCATCAAATGAATTTGTGTTTTAATCATTAAACGAAGTTTTTATACTCAAGATTTGTAAGTACCTACAAATATTATAATAAATACTAAGAAAGGGACAATATTAGCCTTGGAAACAAATTAAATTTAGTTCAAATAAACCTCAATCGGATCCGTGTTTATTTTATGACACGCCAGCCGAGCTTATGGTGGTTTGAAATGGCTTACATGAATTTTATTCTCTTTTTAATTACAAAATCTGAACTTAATGTAGTTTTATTTAAAACAAATTACATACTTAAAACACAATAGTATCGTTAAACAAGGATGTATCTTCCGATGACTTATCTATTGACATGATAAACGAATATTTTAATATGACATTTTAAGTCGTTCAGAATCCTGCCGGGGTAGCGAAATTGTTCGAAAAATTTACCGTGGCTTTGGCATAAGCACTGAAGGAACTCAGGTGGGTTTTGGTAAAAGTCTGACACGCCCTTCCGCTCCACCCAGAGCGTGTGACGTCATTTGATGATTTCCCACCCACAAAAAAAGTCGTTCAGAATAATAAAGTAATGATAACAAACTACTGATACAAGTAAAGGAACAGCTCTATTTACAAATCGAACACATGTGACGTCATAGGATTGTCACGATTAGATGACTCTGGCGCTCCAGGCACAGACAATATGACAGTATGGTGGAGATGGGCATTAGACTCATTATAATTTATCGATAATCAACTGACACCGACATTTAATGAGCAAATAGTTCAGTATTTTAATAATATTTACATAATTTTCATGATTCCTAAGTCATTCAACTTCAATATCAGAAGTTTTATCTATTTATTGTTGAAATATTTTAAAAAATTAAATATAACGTAGGTTACCGTCGAAGTCGATATTCTTGTTAAATTGATTGCTAGCTACATCTCTACGTGTCATGATATGATGACTATGGCGCTGAGGGCACTATGTTTTTCTAACTTTATAATTGGAGTTAGTTTTTGCCATCTTATGTTAATATGGATGAAATATAAAGAAAGAAGCTCAACTAATATAAATGAGGATGAGTCAAGGAACATAACTAGCAAAGGAAATAAAGAAAACAATGTTGTTTTATGAGTTTTATTTACGTTTAAAAGTCTGTCACGGTATCGTGACCGTGGCGTGCTGAGCACGTTTTGGTTTGTCATCTATACATGACTGTGGCGGTCAAAAGGTTAAAGGTTTGTTTGATTAGCATGTGTTTTTTTAACTAATTAATGCACCTAAATATTTAAACATTAAAATTTTTAACATTTTTCAAATATCATGCAATTCACACTTTTTTGGCCCCAAATTTGAAATCGACCCATGTATTTAAATATTATATTTAAATTGTACTGAAATTGTATTTTATGTTTTTTTTACGAATCTATTTAAAAAAAATCGTCGCAAAACAGAGGTGAAATTGGCAAAAAAAAAATCATTCAATTTCATCCAGTTACCAGAGTTCCGTAACTCGAGTTCCGTAATTATAGTACACTCAACTCATATGGTGCGTTGGTGGCATGACGTAGTTATCTCGATCAACGCAAATGGTGCGTTGGTGGCAACGAATGGGCTAACGCCAGTGACAGCTGAATAATTATCTATCAAATATGACATTGTCACAGAGTGTCGGAGTTTTTATAAGGGTTGCCAACTACAAATAACATCAATTATTATTTTATGTTTTTTCGCTTAAATGGAGGGGTTTAAAAATATTATTTCAGTAGTTCTGAGTTCCATATTTTTGTCATATTTATTTGAGCCGATTTTGATGCTGGTTAGATTTTTCTTGGAATAAAAAACCAACGTCCATACAAAAAGCGGACATCTCCTTTGAAATGTGTGTCAGGGTTGACAAAAAATGAAAAACCCTTGATAAGTCTGAATGAAATTATTTTATTTCGTATTTTTCACGAACTAATAACAGAAACATTTATAACTTACATTTAACACTTTTAGGGCACTGGTCTGTAAAAAACTACTTAATTTAATTCGTTACAAAAGTGTTCTAAGAAAAAAACGGCGACATTTAAAATTTCTTCTGAGTAGTTTTTATATCATTCTTCCTAATTTTCACCTACAACAGCGCTCTATTATCTAAAAGAGATAATTTTATAACGATAAGGTGGCAACATAATAATATTCTATTTTTCTCACTCTAGTAAAACCCAGTGATAAGTAATAATTATTGTTCATCGAGTGAAAATTAAAACCTATTCAAATAACCGACATCAGAGTAAAACAAAATATTATATAACCTATGAAACTCTTGCGATAGAATCAATTGACATTTCATTTACAAAATTTGTCCAAAGAGACCGACTTTACCATGAATGCTGTCAAATACAGTACAACCCTTAGTTTGCTTTACCGTAGTCGGGTAAAAATACTAAGTTATAAATTATGACTTGTTGAGTGACAACCCTAGGTTGTACTTAAACATGGTAAAGTAACTAACCTTTCTTGGTATTACTAGTATGGTAAGTAACTTTTCCAATTTTTATTGATAAATATTGAGACCACAATGTTTAAAACTAAATATTACCGTTCCTAATCATCAATGTCATGTTATGACAAAATTGTACATACTTACATTCAATACTTCACCAGATATCACCGTAGTTCTGGAGCACTGATCGAGGCGGTTAAATCACCGGCAAAATTCGGTGCTAAAATTAAATGTCAAAATTAGCTCCGACAGTCACATATCGAAAGCAATGTTGATAAGAAATTATTACATTTT
This sequence comes from Aporophyla lueneburgensis, assembly GCA_932294355.1. Classification (NCBI taxonomy): domain Eukaryota; kingdom Metazoa; phylum Arthropoda; class Insecta; order Lepidoptera; family Noctuidae; genus Aporophyla; species Aporophyla lueneburgensis. The sequence continues at coordinate 13,361,916 of OW028744.1, forward strand.
CTCCCAAAAAATGTTTTATCCTCGAAAAGGTTACGTTGTCTGTGATAATCGTAATTTTGTACCTGTGCGTCGCTGATGGCAAAGTTAACTTCTATTGGTAAAGTTGCCAGGTTTGACGGTACTTTAGCAACTAAAAACAAGTTTTTTATAGAGATCAAAATATACAATATGTTTATTTATTTTTAGTGTCTGGGCATGACTGCTGAAGAGCTAGAACAAAGGGAAGTAGACTTTATAGACATAGCTTATGATGAGATCAAGCCACATCATTACAAAGAGGCGGAAGACCCGAAGTTCTTCAAGTCGGAGAAGACTGGACGAGGTCCCCTTGTGGAGGGCTGGCGGGACTCTCACCAACCCATCATGTGCTGTTACAAGGCGGTCAGCGTCAAATTCGAGGTGTGGGGTCTACAGACCAGGGTCGAGGAGTATGTTCAAGCAGTAAGTTCATGGTTGAGTTTGTAATTAAACACGGAAGCACAATCGTCAATCGCAATATCTATTCCTAATATGGTTCTAGTAGTGTGAAGATGCGATGCGCGTGACTCGCATACATAAAATCGTAAAATCAAGACGCGTGATGTTGCGGTAACCTCTGGAGGTTTAAAAGGAGCTAAAGTTTATTGAACCTTTTTTTTCTCTTTCAGGCGATTCGAGAAATCCTATTGCTTGGTCATCGCCAGGCGTTCGCTTGGATGGACGATTGGTTCAACATGACATTAGAAGACGTGAGGAATTACGAACGAGAGATGCAAGCGAAAACTAATATGAAGGTATGTTATCAGGCTGACACGGTCGAATACAATGCAATATTACTTTAGACTGAAGTTTCGGCAGCAGAGCCGTGTTAATTAATTTTGATCAATATGGAACGTAAAAGAGCGACGCAGTTTGCGACGGATCCCCGTAAAATTTCGGTTTCGGCCGAAACTAGAAGAGGAGCCGAATATGCGGTTATGGTTTCGTTTATAAGTAGGACACTTATTTAAGTACCTGCTATATTAGGTTGACTTCAAAACAATACGAGCAATATTTCATTGCCACGATAGCGATAGTAAACACTGTTGCATCAAATCTTTAATAACATCACGCCAAGGCGAAAGGCGAAAGGCTAAGCAGAGTGCATCAATATCACCAGTTATGTTCAACTCCCATGTAATATTGATGGAAAATATTGCCTTTAACAGATTTTTTTTAATATCCCATCATTATATGCCTGCCTACTGGCTATGAGAAAGTAGAAATATTCAATATAAATATTATTTTTTTACTATGACATGATAAATGTTTTCTAATATGTGCTTGCTTGAATTTTTTAAACTGAATAATTAATAAAATTCCTCCAATCATAATATTACAAAAATCTCTTATTAAGCAACAGAAATCTAGATGGAAATACCTAGTAACACTTTCCCGACCTGGGAATCGAACATCGCACTCATCTGTTTCTCACCAGACCAATGAGAGAATACCGTCTTTATAAAATTCTCAATAATTTGTTTCAGTTGAAATCTACCACAGAGGCTGTCGAGGGATCTAATGAGGACAAAAACTCAGACTCTTCTAAACCACAAACTCCTAAGACGCCCAAGTCCCCAAAGAGTACGAATAGCACTCCCACAAGTGAAGGTCGGACATGGTTCAACTGGTCTTAAGTTGTCCCACCGTCGGAAGAAGGGCTTGACCACCGGTTACTTAATTAGTGTTTAGTCAATTGCTGTCTCTCTCTTATGCCTTATTTATGATATTCATGACGAGTCGACAAGGCTCTTTTGCGGTTGTAGAACAATAATACGTATACGTCTAGTTTACTCTGCAACCCTTAGCTTGAAAACGACAAAAAGTATAAAGCTTTTAAATGTAGGAGACTGGTATCAAGCCCTTCAGGATAACGTTGATTTTGATCTCATCTTGCTGTCACGACAAGGTTTGATTTTGTCGACTTGATGTGTTCACGTATTGCCTTCGAAGATATATCTTCCATTACGGTGTTTCTTTATTATTTCACAATTAATTAGATACAAGTTTGTTCCTAGTTGTTTTACGTGTAATTTATACTCATGTTTCGAATGGTGTTCGTTAGACAATATTATTTAATTAATCCTTACGGAGTTACGGTTGGAAACCTGCTTGGTGTAATACTGGTATGTAGCAAAGCAGCGGCGTATGAATGTGTGGACGTAGACGGTGATCAAACGAAAAGGATAGGTGGTTTAAGGTGCCTTTTAATCGCCATATACAAGATGTATCAGGATAGATGCAAGTCCTGAAACTAGTTTGTTCATAATTGACTGGATCGATTTCGGTTATTTTTAATATAGGTTTTTCTTTTTTGATCCGAATCAAATTCAATCTTTCTCAAGGCAATAAGACTAAATTTTAAATGCATAAAGTAATGCTAGGGTCAATACGAATTTGTAATAATAACAGTTAACTCAATTCTCTAATTGTCTCTGAGTATGAGGTCTTGCGTTAATTATGTTACACGTTGTATAGTGTCCTCTAAAACATATTTTTACCTGCAACAAAAATATCATTGCAAAAAACTCGAATCTTTAAAATACGCACGTGTACGTACTTCAGAATAAAGGCACCTTAGATTGTAATTAGTCGAGTAGGTACATGAACATTATAGTTATTGATGTACTGGTGTACTTTTGAGATTGACTTTGACAAAGGGTAATTGTTCCCCATATATATAGCCGTATAATGATGTAAGTATATTGTTTTTGTTATTATTATTGAATTGACAAAATTATCGAAATAAGACTTCAGCCACAAGTATACAACGTGTTCTTATGGACTTAGCATAACTCTGAGTATTAATGAGACAATGGCATATGATTAAAAAAAAATAAGTAATGGGTTTTTTGTTCTTGAATACATACAGGTATGAGTTTCATTTATAAGTACGAGTAAATCTTTTCACTCAAACCAATAGTTCAGATTAAAAGCTAAGATAATACGTCGTTACCATATTTCACGTAAGGGTCGAATAATCCTGTCAGGGTCGCGAGATAAGTTCGATCGAGGTACCGTGGCCCTGGCATATGGGCAACTGAAGGAACACGGGTGGGTTTTAGTCAGTAAAAGTCTGACACGCCCTTCCGCTCTGCCCAGAGCGGGAGCCTTCATTTGATGATTTCCCATCCAAAAAAAGGGTCGAATAATCGTGATATCGAATTATTCTGTGTCAAAAACTAAAACGAAAAAAAAAAAAAACAAATGTATGTTGATTCTTTGACATGGACTCACTAATACCATAGAGTTATGGGATATGAAAAGGAACACCTTGTATAGAAATATTTAGGCGATTTTTATACTGCTGTATAGACATAACTTCTTCCTAATCTGACTGTATGACCCCCCAGGGGAGCTCTATTCCTATATAACATTCTTTAAATTAAATCAAATATATGTTAGTTGATGTATCTTTTAGATGACTTTATGTTACGCGTTGTAGATGTTATTAGTGAGTTGTTTTTATTGTGTTAACTAGAAACCTTTCAACTAAGCCTTTACTTAGAAAATGGTTGTATTTAAATAATGTCGAATTATCTACAGAAGTTGGTTATAAGTAAGTAACGGGTATGTTGAATAAGCTGGACAAATATCATAGTTACATCTAAGGATATGATTTGACAAAAAACTAAGTGTTGTAAGATGTAGTTATATACGTGTTATGTGTGCAATGTGTGCACGGTTTAATGTTCTAGAAATATAAATGATTGACCAAAGTTCTCGAAAGATACTGGTTTCTTTATTAAACGGCTATATGACTTGATGTAATAATAGTTATGTGTAATGCAAGTTGAGCTTAGACCTTGAATAAATATTTATTGTTGTAATTGCTTGCTTGCTGAGAGAACGATATTTATACTTTGAGATATTAAGTACAAAATAAGTTATAACCATCTTTATGTGAGCCAGCCAATATCTGCCTACATGCGTTTATAGTTTCCACCGAATAAAATAGGTGCAACAAAGAAATTACCAGTAAAGTGATAGATTCAGAGAGGCAATCGTCATGGACCAGTGAATTGTTAAATAAAAATATTTGATAACAAAGAATTAGGAAACATATTCGACTTTGTGGCAAATTGTCGTTATAGGAAATTTTAATCGCACTTGTTGGCTGGCCGATATATGTCGACACCTCGGGGTAGAAAGGTCGTATAAACCATTTTACCCAAAATGAGTTATGAATGCAGTCTTATTCAGATTTTTCCGCTCTATCGATTGGTCTATGTGACGCTTGTAAATTCGCAAAAAAATGGTTGTTACGGCCCAGATGACTTCAACGTCTAAACAGAGTTTTTGTTGGAATTTATGACGTAAGAACCAAAAATACTTTTTTTGCTATGATCATTGGGAGTAATGCCATATTTTCTAAAACATTACAATGTAAGAACTCAAATAATTATAGGATGTATAAAACATTTTTCTAAAAACATTGGTAGTAAATCCACGCTAACTTCTAAACTAAGAGACTGACGATAAAATAAGGTTTTCCATTGCAAAGAACCTAACGAATTAACAAATCTCACTTAATAGGGTCAATATACCTATAAGAACAAAAAAGTTATTAGCCAAAATGTTTTTAAAATTTTGTTTTTTGCTCGTCCTGTAAAGTAGGGTTTATGGCTTTTACTACCTTTCTACCCCAAGGTAGCGATGTGTATAGTTTGTGTTAAAGTTTCCCTCTCTTAGTTCAATGCGTAACGCTTGATAGCTCGGCCTTAGGTTTATTTTTTATACTACGAATTCTTATGAAGTTTTTAAGCCTCAAAACTATTGAAATTATGGCGTCCGCAAAAACTATTATCGTTAATATTGTATATAATTGAAATTATTAGGTCACAAAAACGGCTATAAATACTACTACCTAGTTTGGCGAGTTATGTTCCAAATGTGACTTATCGCTTAATGTTTAATGTACGGTAACTTATGTGTTGTCGATCAAATAAAATGATTGTTTATCAGTGATATTATTATTGGTTTTATTTAACTTCCTAATTATTATCGAAGACTTGTAATCAGTTATCTTGATTCATACCCTAATCGCTCTTGAGAAGCGGAAATCTGACTTGTTAGGTACTGTTGCAACACTGCACAACTTCTGGCTTAGGTACTAGTTCTACGACTTCAAAAAACAGTTATTGAAACGCAATAATTCCAAAGTTTTCATACCAGTATGTAAGCTTATGTTTTTTGGTGCTACTGTGACTATATTCCAAAAGAAAGAAAGAGTGGTGAGGACCCTCCTGTTAATTGACCACAAAAAAAAAATTACCGTGGTAAAGCTATTGCATTTTTTATCAACTTATGCAATTATAATTATTTATTTGTTTTTTATTTGACCGATCAAAAAACATATTTTTTTTCTTTTATTGAATAAATGAGAAGTTACTGCCTCCGCGTTTTAAATCTCTGATATCTTCTAAGATCTTCATTTAAATTGCATGGTGTAAAGAGCCACATTGATCTATATTAAATGCACAATGTATTTAAGGTACTTAATTGGATAAGGATTAATGCTGTATTGGTTAAAATCGCTTCGTAAATAAGCCCTTATTTCTCGTAAAAAGTAAAGGATAAAAAACGGTTATTGTGGGTTAACCCTAAGAGATAGACATATACCATCGAGGACTTTTTTGTAGACCTTTTTAAGGTGTACAGTATTGTACATTATTTTGATCTATTTCGTAGGGTTCAGCCAGAGTTCGTAATGTAAGCGCAAAAAAATGTGTTTATTTATGACATCACATTATCAGCGTTTCTTTACTATATTATGCATGTTATATACATATGAACCTTCCTCTTGAATCACTCTAACTATTAAAAAAACCCGCATCAAAATCCATTGCGTAGTTTTAAAGATCTAAGCATACCTACATAGGGACAGACAGATCGGGAAGTGACTTGTGTTAGGTTTTTTCATTACGGAATTTCTTGATTCAAAATCAAAATCAAAAGTCATTTATTCAAACTAGGCTACTTGGAGTCAGCACTTTTTGAACGTCAAAGTTACAAAGACAGTCCCCCCAAAACGCCCGCCCTTCGACACTTCCTAGTGCTTTAGCTGGGAAGAAGTGGCGGAACAAACTCTCCAGCAGCACAGCTGTCTGTTCGGTCGGTCGCCGCGCTAAAAGCCCGCGATAAAAGCTATGCAATAGCTTAATAATCTGTAAAGTCAGCAACAAAATACGATAACAGTTCCATTTTTAAAACCCCCATTAAAAAAAAAAATGTATTTACTTAAAATCGGTAAACAAGAATATAACTCGTAGCTATTAGATGAAATGCTGAAATAATTTTGTGTCATTTTATGTAAAACTAGCTGTTGCCAGCGGCTTTGCCCGCGTATTATACGCATAAACCGTCCTCTTGCATCACTCTATCTACTAAAAAAAACTGCATCAAAATCCGTTGCATGGTTTTAAAGATCTAAGCATACAGAAGACAGAAGGAAGCGAGTTTGTTTTATACTATGTAGTGATTAAGTGAAAATAGCGGCAGGTCACTGGAATAATCTGCGACTACCACATTTCCCTTAAATTTAAGGGGAATACATATAAAACAATAGTCACCTTACCTGCTGTCCTGTGTGGGTCGGAATGTTGTGCCACAAAAGGTATGAATAAATGGCAATAGTATGCAACTGAAATGAGAAAGAATGCTAAGAGGGATGTGTGGTGTTACACGAATAGTCCGTACGAAAGTATGTCCGCTTAATGAACAATTCTCTCCGTATCACATGCCCATGGCATTATGGGATGTGATACGGAGATATGAATGCAGTAAACGTAGTGAGGAAAGTTTTGAGCATGAATGTCGATGGCTATGGGAGTAGGGTAAAACCAAACAAAAAACGATCGATGAACTGTGTGAATAATAATAAGGTTAGAAAGGGGGTGACAACCGAAATGACAAATAATAGAGAAGTATGAAGAAAAAGACATGACACCGACCCCAAATATATTGGGATAAGGGCAGAAGAATCTGATTAGAAGTCTAAAAGTAGCAGTGTCTATCGACTTTTGTCGCTGACCGTATGTAATTAATAATTTAAAATGAACACACCCCTGTTCGCAATTATTAAAAAAGACACATTTATGCAATAAAACCATTTATTCATTCGTTATCACTTCTCGTATCCACGGTAAGTGCGCTCCGATGCTGGTGTAAATTCCTGGAAGACCTGGCACTGCGCAACTCATGCCGTAACTACTCACTGCTTCGATAATACCTCCGGAACAAATAAGTGGGCTTCCTGAATCACCCTGGAATATAATAAAGATAACTAATTAGCTACGTAGATATAGCAGGTATGTAGGTACTAGGGGCGTTCAAAAAGTAATGAGAATAGCTATGTTAGAAAATGAATTTATTTAATATTATTTTATTTTTCGACGTAACCACCCTTTAGGTCAATACATTTAGCAAATCTTTTTTCTACAGCCAAAATTCCCTTTTTAGAAAAATCTTCATCTTGAGTAGTTAAAAAATCGTTTACGGCGGCTTTCACTTCTTCGTCATCTTCAAATTTTGTGCCTCTCAAGTGTTCTTTCAAACGTGGAAATAGGTAGAAATCACTAGGGGCCAAGTTCGGTGAATATGGTGGATGATTGAGGATCTCAAAGCCAGCATCTTGGATTGCTGCCATGGCAACTGCAGACTTGTGCGCCGGTGCGTTGTCTTGATGGAACAAAACTTTTTTCGCGAGTTTGCCTCGTCGCTTTTCAATGATTTCCTGACGTAATGTTTTTATTTGTTCTGCGTAGACATTTCCTGTGATAGTGGCTCCATGTTCAAGGTATTCAATCATTATCAACCCCTGACTGTCCCAAAAAACTGAGCCCATGATCTTGCCGGCAGATGGTTGAGTCTTGAATTTCTTTGGTGTGGGAGATGACGGTGTTTTCCAGGACATTGATTTTTGTTTCGTTTCTGGATCATAATGATGAAGCCATGTTTCATCCATTGTTACGAATCGAGCCAAAAAAAGATCAGGATCTCGTTGAAACAGTTCCAATGAACTCTTTGAAATGTTGAGTCGCGTTTGCTTTTGTGCGTCCGTTAGCATTCTCGGGACCCAACGCGCGGATACCTTTTTCATTCCTAAGTGATCTTGCAAAATGCTATGCACACTACCAGTTGAAATCTTCAACTCTTCAGCTATAAAACGGACTGTGACACGGCGATCATCCAAAACAATTTTTTCAACATTTTCGACCATTTCCTGAGTGACTGACGTCGAAGGGCGGCCCGAGCGCGGGTCATCTTTAACCGATGTTCTACCACGTTTAAACTCTGCACACCACCGAGCCACTGTAGAATATGGAGGAGCAGACTCCCCCAATGTCTCACGTAAGTCTTAAAAAAATTGTTCCGTAGTAAAATTTTTCAAGCAAAAGTATTTTATCACCGCACGGATTTCAATTTTATCCATTTTTAGCGAGAGTTATCGACACGTCACATACAAATAATTAATACAACTGACACAGACAACATAGAAAGCTAATTATTTGAGGGTATTATGACAAAGACCTAATCATTCCGTGACAGTAATTTTTTTTTGCAAGTTTAGCATTACTACGTCATTCTCACTACTTTTTGAACAGCCTAGTAGATATGGGTACCTGATTAAACCTATAGCAACTATGTGTGACTACTAACTACAAAACGACTTAACGCATTAAGAATACATTAGACACAAGATTTATGGCTGAAAATATCTACAGCCAAAACAGATTTCGATAAAGTCCATAACGAATGATTTTATACCTCGCAATCCTGACTTGAGCTTCGAAACTGGCTAATCCTACCGTCCCGGTCGTTTGGGTTGCTAAATTGGCAAATAAATATAAATAAAAGTTGAATTTACTGCTGCTTGTCAGTAAAGTCACAATGTAGCAGAACAGAACAATCTTGTAGAGTTTTAACTTTCGGGCCTTTCACCCCCGGCTCATCAATACGTTAATGTCATTTTGCCGCCGCCCGTGACGGCACGGCATCGGTTAGGGAAAGTATTTTGTTTGTATAGTGATTCTAGATAGATATAGGTAGCTACTGAGGTATACGTATCTACATATCTTTTATGACTCTAATCTAACAAAATTTTATCTACGTTATGCTATACCTAATCGTCATCTTTGCTGATGAATTAGTTAATGACGTCCTCCCTATGCATGTAACGTAGGTTTCCATAGCGAGCAGGTCGATAAATTGGTGTAATCCTATGTAAATAAGTAATACGTCGTGACTTGCGTTTATCCTCCCAAAAATAATAGTTAATTATAATAAGACACTGCACTTGTGTTTAGGTACATTTAGAAACAGTAATGAAGATGAATAGAGTTAATTAGTTTGCCTGACGGTACCTGGCAGGCGTCGACTCCGTCGCCAACAGCGCACATCATGCCGCTGTCATACCGGGGCGCTAGGTACGGCCCCAGGGCTGCGGTGCAATCATCTAACGAAACTATTCGTAGCGTGCCCGCCAACAGTCGATTTGAAGTTTCCATTGAATCCACATCTCTGTACCCGTACCCGTATAGTGTACATTCACCTGAAATGTGGTCGACGACCCCCAATAAAGAACTTGAACAATATCTGAACTAGACGATCTAAATATTAATGTGACCTTATCCTACCCTAATAACTGCAGATGTATAATAATATAATGCAGAGCGAGATTAAGTTTGGATTAACACGCAGTAAAAATGAGCTTTTTATATATTTAAATACCACAAATCTTTTTCGGGTTGAAAACTCTATTGTCCTTGAAACTCAAGCCGAAAGATCAACGAAGCTAAAGAATAAATAATATAGGTTGTTGTGTGGATATTCGAATGGAATTCATTCTTGGAGAGTTGCTAAAACATAAACAGACGTTGTTGAATTCTAAGCTGCGTAATCTTCTTTACACCTACGTGCTTATGCGAACAGACATTTACCTGATATCCCGAACGAGGATGTGGGCAAGAGCGACCGGTTAAGCCATGTGACGTCACTGAGATGTAGGGCAATCCGCAACAAAGCCACGTCATGTGCTCTCGTGATCCTGAAACCATACAACGTGACTGAACGTGGTGCTGTAGCGTTGGCGCGGATTTACTTCAATGATAATCCCTGATGCGACCGTTCCCTCTGTTTGTTACCCTTGCAATTTTTTATTGGACTTGTTTTGTACCATGTAAGGCGATTTAGATAGATATTGATTCAATTTGTTGCTGTGCGACTTCTACCCGGATTAAAAACATGTGAAACAAACTACGAAAGCGCGTAGCACAGCAATACATTTTCAAAAACCTTCAGTGTAGCGTAGCAGTAAGCATAGGCAACTAACAAATTCATTTACATAAGCATGTGCAGATACAGGAGAAAATTAATTTTACAGGGATAGGTATTTCTAAATATTTGATTTGATTTGGTTGGTTGTAATATAGATAATATTACAACCAAATCAAATCAAATCAAAATATTTTTATTTCACATAAACCAACATGGGCGCTTATGAAACGTCAGAAGCTAGGTGCGCGGTTCCAAATTGTAGATTCCTATGGAGAAGAGCCGGCAAGAAACTCCATGGTAACTATTTAAAAAAAAAGGACAAGTAAACGACTTACGGATCGTACTGCGGATGTATAATGATCTCCAATACTTCAGCTTTCGGTAGAGGATCATCACCCTCGACGCAGTAGTTGTTCAACTGCAATGTATACTGATCTGCAGTCTTCAGCACACAGTGGGCTGCCGTCAGAGCGTAGTGTCGCGAAATAATCGAGCCCCCGCACACGTGGCGTTGGCTACTTGAGTTTCGTAGCGATGCTACGCCAGGTTGTGTACCTATAAAGATATTATTTAAACAGTTTTTTTAATGTTAATTGTTTTAATCATGTGTATACGTCGGTTTAGACGAACAAGTTTTGAATGGAAACCGAGCTCGGGTTTTCCTACTCAAGTTTTTACCCGATTTCGCCAGATGTAGGCTTATGGTTTTAACGTCTAGTTTTGGCGGCGACGAAATTCAATTAGAGTAGGTAAACATAATAAATATTATAAGTGTCATGAAAGTTAAATATGTGTTGTGATCATGTAAATACATGAAACTATAATTTGAATTAGTTACTATTTCTGAACTGATTTCGGTTTTACGATGTAATTATTGTGAAACTAAAATCAGCTGTTGGCTCGACTTTCATATGACCTTGCATTAGCTGTTCTACAAAAAAACTAAGATGTGTTTATAGCCGTGGTTTCTAGACACAAATTCTCACACGGGAGATTCCGGAATAACAATCTACTTCCAAATATTTATTTGGTGTGGAATAGGAATCGAAGCCAGAATTTGTAGCGTAACAACCAATCACTTTGGCTTAGTACGCACTGCGACGAAACGCAGGCCGTTTTCAAATGGCTGAAAATGCTAAACCGCTTGCGAACACGCACTGTTGGCTGATTTTTATTGGCAGTTATCATCTAAACTCAGGGTACACTACATAAATACGAAAAACTTTATTCCGACAGTCACAAATACGAATTTCAAAATACCGATTTTCATAATTCCGAATGATTCAAAATTCCGAATATAACAACTCCGACTTATCATTGCTTCTATATTTATAATTCCTAAATTTCAATATTCCTAACGTTTATAATTACTATTCTCAAAATACCGAGTTTCAGTAGATCGAATAACAAAAAGTCCGACTTAATGATAATTCGAAACATCAAAAATACGAATTCCGATTATTAAAATACCGATTAATACAATTTCGAAATAAAAACGCCTTGTAAACCCGAATAGCAAGACAAATAAACACATAATTACTCGTCAAGAAAAGTATAATATTATGTTTAGTATGAGGAGGTAGAAATAACAAACATGCAAGCAAGCATGCAGCATGCAAGCAGTCATGCAGCGTGCAAGCAGATATGCAGCATGCAAGCAGATATGCAGCATGCAAGCAGGCATGCAGCGTGCAAGCAGATACGCAGCATGCAAGCAAGCATGCAACATGCATGCAGGCATGCAGCATGCAAGCAGGCATGCAGCATGCAAACAGGCAAGCAGTAAGCAAGCAGGCATGCAGCAAGCATTGTTTCTGTCACGGCTCCGGCGCTGCGGGGTTTGGGCGGCCCCACGCGTGCTTATCGTCGCAGAGGGTTTTAACGCTCACCACCGCAGCTTCGGCCTGCTGGCCGGCTGCGCCGGCCAGCCTCAGCAGCGGCGGCGGGCCTTTAAACCACCTGCTCCTCAGCTCGCGGGCCGCCCCACCCCTTCGCGCCTACGCGGGTGTAAATTACACTCTAGGGGTAGGGCAGATAAGACTGCGTGAAGTCGGTTTTGCAGCGATTCGTTTCTGTCACTAAATTTTGTAGCACAACATGTTGACTTTTAGTTTATTCGGAGTATTGAAAATCGGAATGTCGTTTTTCGGACCGAGAACCCTTCGAGAAAACTAACAAATCGTATTTACGACTTTCGGTAAAATAAATTTCGTGATTTTTAATAATAGACATTATAATTCTTAGGTATTATGAATTTCGGACTTTTGAAAATCAGAACATCGAAATTCGGAATAAAATATCTGGGTGTTCCCCTAAACTCAATATAATGACAATAGTTATTTGTTATACAAGAGTGCAAAGTTGCTTTTTAACCGCGTGCTCAATTTTGATGACCGAGCAAGCGAAGGATTCTAAAATTGAATCACGAGTGCAGCGAGTGAGTCAAATATTAGAATCCTGAGCGTTAGCGAGGGAATCAAAAGAGCACGAGGTGAAAAATCTTTGCACTCGAGTGCAGCACGTAACTTTTCATCCCACCTCAGCGAGGAAATGACTAAATATGCAAAAAAAAGCATTTCAATCACAAGATACTTTTATTTCAGTTTAGGTATTAACATTTATTATTTACTACATTATGATAGGTAAGTATTACAGAATAATCTTTAAATTATTTCAAATGATACTTAGGTATAATTAAGAAAAATTGAAAGTAACGCTGCTACAATTACTTAAGTCGAGTGTAATATTTTTGTTAGGTACTGTAATGTTGGTGACGTGAAAAGTAAAATGGCGCGCGCAAAGCAAATTAAAAAAAAAAGTATATCAAGAAGGTTCCGAGTCTAAGTTTTACAAATTAGAAAAAGGTTGAATGATAAATTCGGCACCATGGAGATAGAAGTAAATGGGTTTAATGATGTTTTGAATTCACACACTTAGTGCACACGATGTTCTAAATTCAATTTACTTTATCCTCTAGCGGATAAAAACGGCTTTTGCACTCAGGTATCGAAGGGCAAAAATACTCTTTCCGAGATGGGGGGATGAAAAAGCTTTTTTCATGTTTGTTACGCTTTCACGCTATTGCTGTCAACGGCTTAACAGATAGGCACATAGGGAGCCCATAACATAAACGCTAATTACAGAACACATTATCAATAAGAATCTGAATAATTTTGATGGATATTGCTAAGCCATTGCTTCAATGCTCGAAAAATATGCCGAAAAAAAAACAAATGTAACGCCATTAATGTTGTTGAAATGTCAAAATGATGGCGACTCCTATTGTTAGTGAGTAGCGCAATTACCCCTCTGGATTAGGACGTAGGATACTTTTTATCTCGATAGTCTAGCTCACGGGGTCGAACCTATGCGGGTGAGTCGCGTCATCACGTCATCGCCGGCTGTCGCTAGGGCTCTGTCTCGCATGGGGTCGCAGCATTCGCCACAACATCAATTTTAATTCGTTCGTGGTACGAGTTCCAACCCACCATCTACAGACCTACATTAAGAGAGGACTTTTGGCCGAAAGGTGTCTTATATCGAAGTTTCCGAGGACGGTTACGCGACACCACGCAGCGGAACACGACATTAGTTTATAGTTATTGTTTTATATTATTTATGTATAGTGTTTTTATGGGCCTTAGTTGCCTGAAATAAAGGATTGTATTGTATTCATCGATCACTAATAAAGAACTAGATACACAATCTCAAGCAAAAGTTCTCTAAAAACTGTCACCAAATTGTGTTATTGTTATGCTAGTTGCAATAAATAAACACTAATGTAAATTCAACTTTAAGTGCAATGCTTAAAGTTTATTTCACAAAGCTATGTACAAAAAGCAATAAATTTTTACGACCTATTCGCACTGGTCAACACACATCAAAAGAAATTGAACCTTAGCCGCATGCAAGGGCGGATCCAGGGGGTGGGTCATGGGGGTCATGACCCCCCCCCTGGGCTGGGTCCACCGTGGACCACTATTTAAAATTGTTAAACACAGGTAATTCTTTTAAGTAAGGATGTATTTTTTTGTCTCAATACCACGATTTTATGTAAGTACCTTCAATGGTGCCGATTCTGTTGTTACAAAATTATCTAAACTAAACTAAAAATCACTAAATTTTGGTTTATTCCTGTCTAACGGCGATTTCCTATTCTGATATAGACTAAAGTGACACAACTTAACTATATTTTAGTAATACAGCACTAAGATTGCACTGAGTTATTATTTTAGTGAAAATGACAATTTTGCTATTCTGAATTTGCCGGTTTTCCCCAAAAATTTTGACTATAATAATTTATTTTAACTACGTCTGACTATTTTTAATCGCGATTAAAAAGGTATGAATAAAACTAGTGGTCATGAACTAAAATTCAAACCAACAACTCACCTTCACGTGCAAAAACAGCACTGTATTTTTGTCCTTTTCTTTAGCTTATATCTAGAAAATGGCGTGTCCTATCTAGGGTTGCTAACTATACTGTTAAAAACAGTATTATACTGTTTTGCGCTACATTATACTTTTACTGTTGAACAAAAATAAAGTATACAAAATACTATTTTCAGCATCTAAATGCTTAAACTATTAGTGTTAGAGTTAGACGCTCACACAGTTTTTACCAGCATTAGATACAATTTTACTTAAATAGACACCAATTTGTAACTACTTTGTTAGTTTGGATGTTGACTATCCAATGGTTATACAAAATTTATTAACGTTGGATAGAGAAATGGAAAATAATGTAGTTCATTGTTACCTTCTTAATGCTACTCATATGTTCAATGTTTTCAATAAAACGAAAAAAAATTAGAAGAAAATAATTTAACTATTATAGATGTTTATAAAATTATAACTGGGAAAGCAAAAAATGAAAAGTATTTTGGCCATGAAACAAAAAAGTATTAAAAACTATTACAGTCTTCCCAATAAGTTTTTGACAGAACGATTAATAACTTCATACTTTTTATTAAGGCTAATTTATATTTAGAGAAATGGTTCGATTTCAATTAGACTAATTGGCCTTCTTTAATTAGCTGTTTGTTATTATTACGGTCTTTGATCATATTTGATCATTTTAAGAAAATTATAGAAAATCTAGTATAGACTCAATATTGGTGTGGATGATTTATATTCAGAATTAACAAATTTTGAACTAATTTATGAAAAAGTATCAGAAAACAAAGATTTTCTTGTAATGAGTACTAACCAAAAGTGGAGCCATTTATTAGTAAACACCTCGGAAGAATTTTAAAATAATGTAAAATTGTCTCATATCGACTTTCTGTTCCCGCCAACTCAGCATTTACTGAAAGAGTTTTTTCAGTAATAAATGCAAAGTGGCTGGAGGACAGAAATAGAGCAACTATTATGTTTCGGACCGTTGGATTAGTTACTCTATGCGCTTTCGGAACGCGCCATCGAACGGAATGACATCTGACTTGTCAGTTTGATTTTGACACTTGACGCTTCCTCTTGATTTGCCGCTAAAATGGGTCCGTCGCCTTTTGGAACCCCGCGACGCGTTTGTTGAAATTAATCCTTTTAAATCGATCCGTTTGTGACAATTAGTCGTGATCCAATCGCTTTGTTTGTTAATAACCCCAATTTGACGTAATAGTACGGGTTACGTTTGTTAAAACTGAAGTTCTTGAAAGGGATGGTCGCCGCTTGGTATCTCGCGATCTTTTGTAAAGTAATCCCTTAATCCCTGAGAACCGGTCGTTTTGTGGACAATCTGTCATGACCCGATGGTTAAGTGTTAGTGACGCTATTGGGAATGAGTGATTTGAAGACCGCATGCTGTGATTGCCTCCAGCCTTATTGCAGCGGATTGTTACCAGGAGAATACTCATTACGTCACGACATGATACATATACACTCACTTACATACATAACTCCAGGTAACCCCAGAAGCAGTGTCCTTCAACCACCAGGTAAGTTCTTTTGTTGTATTGTAGGTGAGTTGTTTGTTAATTGTATTGCGTCTTCAATTGAATTGTTCTCTTATATATTGTCTGCTCCGCGTACGGCGGACTAGTTTCGCTAGCCACTCTTGTCTCTAGGGCCCCACGGTTAGCACGCTTCCACATAATAATTAAAACCTTATGTGGGCCTAGTCTGGCAGCGTACATATTATTTTGATAAAAAATGAGGTCCGTATTTATTTTTATTTTAGTTATAATTGTTACGAGGCGTATGAAGTTTTTAAAAAACACTATAAATGAATAAGTTGTGCGAGAAGCTGTAAAAAATATGTATTTAAAACATTAAATAAATAAAATACTGTTAATTTTTCTAAAATACTGTTTAATATTCTTCTCAGACCTCATTATACCATCGCAAAAATAATGAAATTTTCAACCCCCTTTATTTAACCCCTATACATATAAATCTCAACACGTGGGTAATATTTTTTTATATTTTTCAAACAAAAAGTGAAATATTCCATTTAAAACACGTCCAGGCTGCCCCCTTGCGCGCGCCTTCTTCTCTCAAAAAATTCATTGCGTAGCGCACACAAGTACTACGTTGCCAAGCCAAAACAAAAAATACCACGATGATTCGCGATTGTCAAATTCAATTATAGTCGTGTCAAAATATTTTTTAAATTTACAGAATTTTTCTTGCAGAATAGCGTTACAATTGTCATAGCCAAAAGTAAGGAATTTAGTTCGTGTAAAACAGAATCGGCACCAATATTTAATCAATTTATTATAAATTAATATTTTGTATAATGGCAAACGCATTATTCGGGAACGAACGCATCGAAAAGAACAGTGGCGAACTCCCAAACAATGGGAATTGTCCAGACTTGGCCATTTTTAAACACGCTGCTACACAAAAATGTAATTTATCAATAATTTTAATTCTATTTTAGTAAATATCTGATGCTAATAACTTTGTATGAATAAGCACTGTAAAAAATCTTTTTTTTTGGTATTTTTATGATGTGACCAAGTCTTTGGCTTTGAATTTGACTTCAGTGTTGCCAAAAAACTGCATAAACAAAAAAGTCAAATCGATTTAAAGTGTAGGGTAATCTCTGCACTGTATTCAACTTAACTTATCTTTTTTTATTATTTGGCAATACAGTGTTTTAAAAATGTTGTGTTAATTGTCAAAATGACGAGTGCAAAAAAAAGAAAGTGAATGATAACTTCATTCACTTTGTTTTTTTTTTTTGCATCGTGAGTGTTGTTTTTGTCGATTACTTTGGCTGTTTCTTTAATGGATTCATATTCTCTGATGACCCTAGCACTTCCATGGACCAACGTTCAGCCTTGTATTTATGATGAACCTGGCACATCTAAAGGAAGGTTTTTTATAAGCATAAACAATTTTAATAAAATGTTAAAAATTATCTAAATATAAATCTTAATACAAAAACTAGGTTTATATTGGCATTCTTACTGATAAGAACTATTAAATCAATCATATTATTATTAGCTGAACTGTTTGTTTATAAGTGGCCAAAGTCCCATAGAAGTTGGTCAATGCCCTTTTAGTTGCCGTTTCTACCCGTTTTTGCCAGACTATACATACATACATTAACAAAATACCTACTTTTCACTTTTATGTATGATTATAAACATTAAATTTATTATATTTAAATTAAATTTCAAAATGGCCTACCGCAAGGTAGTGTCTTGGCACCGTTCCTCTTTAATATTTACACGAACGACCAACCATCGAGCCCAAATACGTCCCGCTTCCTCTATGCAGACGATCTTGCCCTCACCTCTCAAGCCACCACCTTTGAAGACGCCGAGGTTCACTTGTCAGAAGCTCTTAGTGACTTAACGTCATACTACCACGCAAACTCTCTCAAACCAAATCCGAGCAAAACGCAGTCTTGCGTATTCTATCTTCGCAACAGAGAAACGGGTCGCAAACTTAACATAGTTTGGGGTGGGGTACCCATTGAGCACAGCAACTCCCCAAAATATCTTGGCGTTACTCTGGATAGGTCTTTATGTCCCGGTTCCGAATTGTGATAAAAGTGATTATTTCGCGAATCCGACCAAAATATAAGACGCAAAATATAAGGGCTATTCAGTAATAATTGTGGCGTTCTGTCCGTTGGTCGGATTCGCGATATAATCGCTTTTGTCGCAATTCGGAAAGCAGGGTAACATTCAGCAAAAACTGCAAGAACATTAAGCAGAAGGTACACTCTCGCGACAATCTCCTACAGCGACTTGTCTCGTCAGAGTGGGGTGCTTCGCTTGACGTTTGGCGGACTACTGGGCTGGCGCTATCTTTTTCTGCAGATGAATTCGCCTGCGCTGTGTGGAGTCGTTCAGCCCATGCAAAGTTAGTGGATACAGCTCTGAATGAAACGTGCCGGATCATTACCGGGTGCCTCAAACCGACCCCGGTGCAAATGCTATATCCATTGGCTGGAATAGCGCCACCAAAAATCCGCAGAGCAGTGGCAAGCTCAACTGAAAGAGCCAAGATGGTTTCTGATACACGACACCCTATGCACGACAACATCCGTGTCACAAAGACTGAAAAGCCGCAACAGCTTTCTGAAGTGTGTTCTCCTCCCCGCTTACTGGCGAACAGTCTAAGGAAAGACTAGACCTGTGGCAACAAGGCGCTTCCCTACCAAACCCATTCGTTCTACCTGCTGAACATCTCGCAACTGGACACGAATTGTCTTGGCTTTCATGGAAGTCTTTAAAAAGACTTCGGACTCAGGTAGGCCGCAGTAAAGAAAACCTGTACAGGTGGAGATTTATAGATAACTCAGCCCTGGAGAGTAAATGTGGTGCTGTCCCACAAACGATGCGGCACTTGATATCTTGTCCAGCATGTCCTGTTGTTTGCACGCCACAGGAGTTGATGGACGCTACTGAATGCTAAGCTCGTAGCCAAATTCTGGGCTAACTCTATTTAGATTGCTATCGACACGCCAAGAAGAAAAAGAAGAAGAAAATTAAATTATATCTTCTTGTGACTTGACCACGACATGTGACCCCCCCCTGGCACCAAAGCTGGATCCGCCCTTGGCCGCATGCCTTAAAATTCGAATTAAAAAGTGCCAATAAATAACAATATAGTTATACGATCCAGGCTCTCCGCTAGGACAAGGTATACGTGGAGTTGAACTGTCCAATATTTTTTATTTATTTGTACTGTAATAATTAGTGTTATTTTAAAAATTATGTACATATTAAAGCATATTTTACTCTATTCTATGGTGTATATATGTAATGATTGTAATTTACGTGAATGTAAATATTTTTGGATAGGGCACCAAATTTATTTATTAATGAAACTAATATATCGTAGCCATAATCATTTATTTATTCTTCATCTTCATCACGGATTTTTGGCGTGCTATAACTTGGAATCTAATTATGATATACGTTCACACCTCACTAGATCTTGAGAAAAGCTAAAAAAAAAACTCACGTCTTTAATTTTATTACATGCACTTAGTTAAAATTAAATCTATAAAATATTACTGTGTATAATATTGATAGAAACAGCAAAGCTCTCTCATTAAATAAAAAATATTATTTAATAATATTTTTTTTTAAACAATAGCGTCTCTACAAATGGAACAGAGTCAACGCACATAATCCGAACAATTTAAGTGGGCATGCGATAATATGATTAATAGGTTTAGTAAGAATCTTTACAATTGAGATGCTTTATAACTCCTTAATTTATACGATTTAATTTAAAAAAATGTTTTTACGACGATTTCTTGACAAAATATCAGCATTTTTAATACAGTGATAACAATCAAATAATGATAATATTAATACTTACCGAAAAAGTGAAACTCCGGCCTATTTTAGCGTCCTAGATGTGTGATTTTTACAATTTTTAATCGAGCACCGAGAGATGTTTACCGTCGGAGCGTTCGAATGATACTAAATCAAAAGCGCACCCAAATCTTCAAGTGGGTGCTCATTTGGTGAGGCCATTTTTTTACGCTGATTGTGTATCTAGTTCTTTATTAGTGATCGATGATTGTATTGTATTATGCTAAGCGATGGCCGATTCGCGTGGATGTGACGCATGTTTAATAAATAATAATCATAATAAAACTTTTTATTTCGATCAACAAAGGATCATAAACAGAACAATTACAAAATTAAAAAGAAAAGAAAATAATGATAACAAAAACACACACAATAAAAAAAAACCACACAAAACCCCAGCTTTTTCTTTCTTGTTCGTTGTATGTTTGGTCTTTCTTTACGTCATGTTTACCGCAATTAAACATATTTTCTTTCTTTCTTTCAGCTAGTCGAATATAAAACTGAACGTAAAAAGTACATTTTTTAAATTGTCTCTATAAAAACGGCGAATACGGCGTAGAAAGCCACGAATGATAGGAACCTTACATTTTACGACGGTTCAAAATCGCTTGAGATTTTGCTATAAGCATTACAGCCAATAACTATTCATCAAGAAATATGTCACTTTTCTAGTTCCCAAAATGTATCTTCAAGTAATAATAAACCCAAAACCCTGCGTTGTAAACCCTTGTTCTACACTACAGTTAACAAACGTAGTAAGGGAACCCTTTAACTCAGATGTCGCGGCTTTTTGTTATACTATATTTACCGCATGACCTCTGCAGTCCTTAGGGAAATCATCTTTCTTCAATATAGTCTTATCAGTGCAAGGGATGTAGATTGTAGGTAAATAAAATAAGCTGTAAGGCCCTTTGTGTAAATAAGGCTTATGTCTAGTTAAATATGGTGATGTAGATTTCACGCAGATGAAGAAAATAATTGTGTCGTACCTTTTATTCAACAAAAATATAGTTTCAAATACACAGTAATACTGCCGTGCTTACGATAATTACAGTAAGTCACATTTTTGACGATATTGAGTTGTGTATATATTCGGAATGTCGAGATTGAGATCTACATTTCTGTATATTTAAAATGTGAAAATGTCGCATAGAACGTCAAATAAGCTTTAGCATAATTACAGTAAGACATGTTTTGCGTCAATGTTTACTTATTGTAATTGCAGTATGGGCACATACGGTTGAATTTTTCATAAAGTTAAAAACCATTTCCTAGGTAACGCTGCAGTAAGTAATCTTGCTATTATTATTTTTAAGTTTGAGTATTTTTTACCCAGTACCACTGAAACATATTGACAGTAAGTGGCACTTGCTATTATTACACTAAACCTTAGCATATTTACAGTAACAGCATATATCATATTAATTATTTATGTATTATCTTAGCATAAGTACAGTAAGTGGAAGGCAAATTGTGTAATTTTTGTTATTCTATTTAAACTAATGTTTAAATAGAATAACAAAAATTACACAATTTGCCTCATTTTGTAACCATTATTGCAGTAAGTACTTCAAATTAAAGATTGTTACAGTAAGTCACACACTTACTGTACCAATACTAAAAAAAACATTATTTTTTAATTGTTCGTTCCTTAACATAAATATTTTTTCAAACTTTACAATTAAAATATTATTTCTAAATAAAAATAAAAATATAAAAATTGTTAAGCAATCCTATGTTTATCTTAAACATTTGAGAAAACTTAGATTTAATTTATATTTTAGGAGAAAAGTCAAAAGTAAAAAAAAAACTTTAATCGCCTTTTTCTCAAAAGTGTCTCCAAGCCACTTACTGTATATATCACAAGCACGGCAGAATAGGTATTTGTAGTTTTAAATTCCTGAATGAACGGAGCATGTCTTCAACCTTTTCATCTCATCACTCATTATACAGGTAGACTTAGGTCTGATAATCTATACATCTCTTCGATCAAAAATGTACTAGATTCCCGATGAGCGCTTCAAAAACGGCCCGAAAAATAAGAGCACAAATATTTTTGTGCTCTTATTTGAAATTAGTTTGGTCCAATGATAGCCAACGATAAGACGTCCTAAATGCCGCAGCACGCGTTCAAAAATTGTGTAAATAACCACTGTAGCACCAAGTTTTTGGAAGGAATATCTTTTTTTCCATAAGTTTAAATCTTTAAGTGTTTTTTTAATGGTAAATATAAATAATTTAGCAAATACATATTATGATTGTTTGACCAATGTTTGCGACAACGCACCAACTATTGTAACAAACATGTCTGTTCTGGAACAGAGAATGCATGAAGTAGTATTGTAATTTTATATTTTATTTTTGTTTGTAGATTTCCTAGCGAGCCATTTCGCTGTGCAGAATGGGTATCTTTTGTAGCGAAAGAAAGAGGAGAAGAAATATACAAACCTTATAAAAATTCATATTTGAACTTTAATTTAAATGAAAAAATAATTTGATTTAATACAAATTTAACTTCTAAATACTGGTACATAAAAGTAGACGCACCTATTTTTCATACTGGTGGATCACATTGATTTAACCCGCACTTAGTTAAATAAAATAAGTATTATACTATTTTAGTCCTACTACTTTTTTAAATCGATTAAAAATGTTTGCCACCATCAAAACGTACCCTTTCATCTAAAAAAATATATTCTGCAACTCTACGTCTTTCAGTACGTACTGTGTTCAGTGTAATACCAAGAACTACGTCTAGTTCCAAAATAGAGTAAGCACGAAATTGTCAACACATTGTTTTTAACCATATTGCTTAGACTTTAAGTTTCATTTAGAATAAATAATTTTCTACTTATATCAAAATGACTTTTGATTTTTAAGGGACATATTAAATTTATTGCTCTTTACCTTTCTCCGATGAGAAAAGGACTTAAATATGAATATTTTGCAATCGTAATTATGC
The DNA here is from genome assembly GCA_932294355.1 of Aporophyla lueneburgensis. Lineage (NCBI taxonomy): Eukaryota > Metazoa > Arthropoda > Insecta > Lepidoptera > Noctuidae > Aporophyla > Aporophyla lueneburgensis. The sequence goes on from OW028744.1 coordinate 13,384,956, forward strand.
TTTATGTTTGAGTGTTAAAGATTATAATAAACTGAAGTTGTTATTATTATGAAACGTTTTTCTATATTTCGGAGTAAGAAATATAAATGTGTAAGTGTGTGCAAACGTGGCCACTTGAGCGCCTTATTTTTGTTCCTGATCCTTTATCTAGTTAGCACTTATTGATCGAAGATACATCTACAAGATTATTTTTAGTATATGCGAAACCTGAATATAGTTTGTTCAGAATCAGTAACTGAATCGATTCCAATAATTTTTACACCATGTTATATTTTGTACCAAAAATATTTAATTACGCTTCCAAGTCGCGGGCCGCGCTGTTTTGTTTCGATTTTAAAATTATCATGTCTTTCTCGTATTCAAACGTCCATTACACGGAGATGGTACGTACACTAGCTGTTTGTGGTGATCTGCATATGTTTTTGCGTGGACAACCAGGTAACTTATCAAGCTTATAACTTTGTGATTATTAATGATACAGTTTTGAAATTTTTTTCATAGATTCTTTACACAAAAATACTAGACCCGTGTTTCGGGTTTCGCATAAACAAAAATTAATGTTGTATACAAATAAATAAAACTGAAGTGTCTGTTTGTAATTTCAAATTAACAGCTTTTCAGTAAATGCATATATGAAAGTAAATACGGTACTTACACCAAAAAAACATTTTTTAAACTTTTGTCTGTCTGTTTGTTCCCGCTAATCTCTGAAATGGCTGGACCGATTTTGACGGGACTTTAATTGGCAGGTAGCTTATGTAATAAGGAGTAACTTAGACTACTTTTATTTTAGAAACATTCTTTTATTTTAGAAAAATACCTGCGTTAATTTCCGACATCCACGCGGGCGAAGCCGCGGGCAAAAGCTAGTAACTAATATTATTTTGTACCCAATAATATTAGTTCTATATCTGATTAATATTAATATTAAAATTTTTATTAATAATTTAATTTTTTTTTTAATATTAAAAATTGTTTGAATTGAAAAAATATTTAAGTGTTGGATAGCCCCTTTATTCGAAGAAGGCTATAGTTTATAACATCACGCTAGGGCCCTTAGGAACCGAGAAAAAAGAAAAAAAGTTACGAATACGAAGTAGGTACTCGTACGGGTAGCATTTGATCCGACAGGGTCGGGGGAGCAAGAAGTTTGACGCGGACGAAGTCGCGGGTATAAGCTAATTCCGATAACCTTGCGGTCGCGGATTCGATTCCCACGTCTAATAAACTACACTTGGTTCATTTGCGGTCTAGGATTTTGCCAGATAAATGCTCGCCCTACGGATATTATAGGTACTACATCAGTAATTTTGGGATTATTTGTGTAGGCAAAAATGAGCAGCTGTTTGACCAAGCCTTTATTTGGGGAATAAAGGCTTGGTCAAACAGCTGCTCATTTTTGCCTTTGACCTATACCTACAACTAAAACCTAACCTAAAACTTACATGATCAGAATCACGTTTGATAACGGAAGATAATGTAAATCGGCAAACTGTGTGTCGGACCACGCACTGTTACGGGTTCCGTAGTCGGGATAAATATTTACTATAAGTGATACTGATTTTTATCGGCCCCAAAAATAAGGTTCTATATCATGTATACTAATCAACAATATACTAATATTATAAATGTGTAAGTAACTCCCGTCCTGTCCGTGTCCCGTGTCCCGTGTGGTGGCGGACATAAAGAATAGCATCACCCCATTTCTTCTCGTGGGTGTGGTAAAAGGCGATTTACTAGATAATGGGCAGCAGCGTTCACCATACTGCGATCGCCAACCCGCTTGCCAAGTGTGGCGATTATCGCAAAGCCCCCCAAATAGGGGTAGGCCTATTTCCTTAGGACTAAACGACTTAAGCGATTTTGCTGAAAGGTACAGGATAACATCGAACACCAAGAAAGGACATAGGGTACTTTTTGTGCCTGCGTCCGCGGTAACCCACATTTACGCGGCCGAAGTCGCGGGCAAAAGCTAGTAGTACATATTTCTCGATGAAACTACGAAGAGCTATGTTATTACTGCGGCTATAACCGAAAATATCCGATATTTACAAAACTGGTGACTTTAATTGGCAAGTCACTTGGTAAATCATAATCTTTTTAATTAATGGCATTTTTCGTAATTTGACAAGGTTAACAGTAGGTTTTCACTTATTTGAGAGTATCAAAATATTTAGCCAAGTAGCCGTATTTTCATATTGCGTTAACTTAACAGCTGGATGTTTTAAAGCTACTATGGACTGAAGACCACGTATATGAAATTAATTTCAGTTTTAAACCTCACCCGCATAGAAAAAGGGTCTTGACAGACTAACAGACGGACAACGAACTAATCCTTTAAGGATTCCGTTTTGTCCTTTTCTTTTGAGGTAGAAAACGCCCCCGAAATAATGATATCACTTCAATTATTTTTAAGGAAAACTTTTGTAGTTGGCTGCAATCTGAAGAGTTTAGATTAATAAACTAATATTAACACAAACACTTGTCTTACTAAGTTGTGAGTATTTTACAATGGATGGCTAACATAACATCACGTCGTAGAGGTGCAACTTCAGAAAACCCTAGGTTCGCTCGTTAGTCCCATGACGGATCATATAGATACCAAATACTTGAATACCAATAGGGAAAATGCTATACCACAGTCGGCATCCATAGCTCCAACCACTCTCTTCACTCTCCCACATTGTGCCAATAAACAAAGATTTAAAACTATTATAAGAACTGCAATAAAAACTATCGTATTCTTTATACAACACATTCCACTAATTATATGTAATGATTACGAATAGTTATTTACGTAACGCGTCTAAAACTCTTTAACAATTTACAAATATTTTAAAGTACTTAAATTATTAATTGTAGCATATGTATATACGAGTAGAACCGTTAAAGTAGATAGAACTATTGTGGAAAGTCGTGACGATATAAAACATTACTGGAGTGTGTATACAGGTGTTTAACCGAGCATTTACAGCAGTCGAGTTTGAAATCAAATATTTTTCACTGAAGTGTTTGTTTATCTTTAAGAGTATGATAAATCACTTGGACAGGAGTGTGGTTCATCATTATCATCATCATTTCAGCCGTAAGACGTCCACTGCTGGACTTAGGCCTCCCCCAAATTGGGGGGCTTTGCCATAATCGCCACGCTTGGCAGGTGGGTTGGCGATCGCAGTATGGTGGTAAAATGAATAGAGAACGCTGCTGCCCATTCTCTAGTAAGTCCCTTAGTCGCCTTTTACGACACCCACGGGAAGAAATGGGGTGGTGTTATTCTTTACGTCCGGCACCACACGTTACGGAGTGTGGTTACAAAGCTGTTAAATGCTGTACAGCTAATTTTAAGATTCTGCGGACATAAACTCCGTCGCCACTCGTAAATACATTGTTTGATTTAAAAAAAAAACCGTCTGAAAAGTATGCTTGAAAGTTAAATCCAATCAAATCACATTATAAAAGGGTCCCTTTCCATTTGCTTATTTCATGACCTCATAATAAAACAAGTGAACTAACTACACCAATGAGGCGGCATAATTTACCAATAAAATATAACGAAAGCAGTTTTCATTGTGTTCAAAGCCTGATTAAAATTAAGGGTAGCGGTCGAAGGCCACCCTAATGTTATTGTTATGTTCTTTATCAGGGTTGCAGCGCCAGGGAATACACGATAGCAATTTTTTGGCAAAACTGAAGCTTTATATTTTCGTTGTCTGTTGTAGGCAGATTGTACAGAAGGTTTAATTTAATTTTTTGCATGACTTTATTTTTATATGTAGATGTTTTCGCTGTTCGTTGGAATTTCAGGAAAATTTTGTCAATAGGTTGACAGTATAGGCGTAAGGTGTGATAGTTATCAAAAGTAGTAGGTATGACCCTTCTGAATAGTGCTGTCATAGAATAAATATGTATGCTGTAACGTGACTAACCAAGAGTTCATTAAACATTATACCTTCGATAAAAGCAATTACGTTTTCGGCGTAAAAGAAGGCGGTTTCAGGGCAAAGTCAGTTCGGTCGAACACAGGTCACCCTTGACAAGTCATTACTCATTATGAGCCCACGCAGGTACCTACCTAGCCACCTACCAACCATTATCATGTAAGTAGGTACCTACCTATCCACGGTAGCCTTGCTTTATTGTCTATGAAACGATGAAATGATGAGAGGAAGTGATTCGAAATGTAACGTGTAAATCAAAGAATAAAAAAAGCATCCCAGTCGCTTTTCGTGTCTGCTTAAAATCAAATGCTATGTAAGATGAAGTGCTACAAATTAGTCTGAGTCGGCGTTGAGTGAGCTTAAAATAGTATTTCTATAATTATTTAGTGTTATTGTTGTGGTTTGCATGTGATGCCAATACGTAGCGACAACAGACAGGTGGGAGCGGGCAGCGGGCAAGCCGCGCGGTTTATGTAAGGCGAGGGTTAGTGCGCGGCGGCAGGCGGCAGTGCTGGCCGACTGTCCGCCACGCCGCACACGCCATGGAGCGGGCGAGCGGCAGCCCCCCGCCAGACACCCCCCCCGCGCAGACCGGCTTCAGCGCCTTCTGCTCCGCGCTCTCTGACACGCTCTCGGTACGTACCCACCACGCGCCCCGACCGACACCTACACACTCACTCGTCATTTACTCTTTATGACACCCCGCCATCATCCAAAACTCATTTTGGCGCCGATACGTTCAATCCGTTCTCGATAAATTACGAGATTCGAAGATGAGTGTCGCGTTGCGCTCTATTTTGAAGCGCACGTGGTCTCCGAGGTCGAGGAGCGAGGCCTTGGCGTCCGCCGCTGGACATCAGTGAGGAATCAGAATAAAAGTCATGGAGGGAATAAAAAATATAAACAAGTTTATTATTAGAGTGCTCGTTGAGGCCGGGTCGCACGGTCGCGATTTGTCCGATGGCTGTGATCTACAGAAATACCCGCGCATTAACCGCCCGCCTGGTGCGACGTACAAAGGCCGCGCGACACCGGCTCGTGCTGCTCAGCAACCCTGTGGCCACCACCGGCTCCGCTCGTGCCTGCTCACACCGCTCACGCCGCTCGCGCCACACCCGCCGCGCCACTCGCACCGCTCCTCACCACAAGTCATAGGTACAGAACTAATAATCACCTGCTATTCTAACCGATGGCATTCCGGATTTACAACTAAACTGCACAAATAACAAATGTATTCGTTGAACTTTGAAAGTGTTGGTGTTTTCTTGAAATTCCTGTGTTGTGAAACAGTGGCACTCTGAGACGCTTCGGACGAAAAGGAAGTTTTGAGGAATTGTTCTGAAGATATAGTGGTGAAATAGTAAGTCGGCTTGTTGCAATAAGTGCGGTTTGTTTATCATTTCGGATGCGGCAGCCGGCGAGCCGGTGTCTGTCACTGTGTCGGTTGACCGAAGCTATTTGAAATAGTAGAGGTGTGACGTTTGTTTTCGTGTTCGATTTTAATAACTATTTATCTTTTAAATATAATCCATTAGCATCAAGGTTGAGGCATGTAAACAAAACATACCAAACTATCGGGAAAAAAATAACTTTCTTCTATTCAAATTACCTATATACTTAAAAAATAACTTTGTAACATAGAAGAAGAACAGGCTCTAACTACATACAAAATTAGTAGACGAGAGAAATAATTTTGTTTGGTAATGTTAGTAAATAATCGTTCTATTCAGCTCCATCAAAGAAGTCTTGATTATAATGGGTACGTGTTACCATGTGAGAGACAATGTTCACAAGTAGGTATAAGGTATAAAGCTACTTGTCAACATGAAGGTATATTTACGTGTTTGATCATGGTGCAAGGTTGGTCTAACAACGGTTTGACCGCATCGATCGGTGACGCTTGCGACACGCTTTCTTCAATCAACATAAAGAGCTTCCGACAAAGCCTTAAACTTGACGTTACGTTCATATAAGTTATTACATTTTATAAAAAGGTTCATTTTATCGCGTCTTCGATAAGTACGGCAGTTTGTATACTAGTACAACTTGCATATTCGTCCAGAGTATTAGAAGACTGTCCATTTGAAACTAAATTGTATGTTTACACAGAATGTTCTTGTAGTTATCGACCGATGTTCGCGCTGTGTCATGCAATTTTTGGAAATAGTGGGACGTTATGTGGAAGTTGGTTAGTTTTCGATGTTGCCACCAAATGTTGACCGTTAATTTGCTCAACTTTTGTCGTTATCATGTCTTACTTGTTTATCAAATCCAAATCATTATTTACAAATTATCCATTTTAAAAGAATCACACTCAGCAGTAAAATATATTACAATGCACTGTGTATTTATCAGCTAAAATAACTGCTATCAAGCAAGTTGCAGGACATTCGGGCTACTTGGGGTTGTGTTCATGTACACATGAATTAATCACCCCAAACAACGATAAACAGTGACTAGCCGAACCTCCATTTACATTATCTTATTATTTTCGACTTATTTTCAGTCTTTCTTGTAGTGTATCCCATATAATTTTGTAAAAAGCCAAAGTAGATACTCTCTATCTTGAAAAAGCTCGTTCGTCACATTTCAGTTCTTTATAATTTTTCGAACTCATCCCTTACAATCACGGAATAGATATATTTATCTGTTCCGTGCTTACAATCATAAAATAATTGTTGGCATTAAAATATGGAAGTCTTTGACTCCATCGGGCTTATTACAACTAATTCCGAAGCAAATCAAAAGTTAATGCACAATGTAACCATCAGGCGTAGCCCGTAGCGTTTGGCGTAGCAAATTGTCGTAGCAGTTTTTAGGGACAATAAAGTGCTACGAACCGGTGGTTTGCTACGAGACCACTGATTGGTTTGCTTATAAGTTTTTCTTCTGATTTTGATGAAATTCCTTTACCTCTTCTTTCTCCTATATAAATGAGCAGTAAAGAAAGTAGCAAAAAGTTCTAAAGTCTTGTTCACCCGCATTCCAATTCGATGTCTCAAAACATTAAAGCATTCTAAAATCAAAGTGATTTATGTTGTGGCTTCTCGCACATTATTAGTTTTAGGGTTTCTTACACATAATGTAGAAACTCAAGTACCAAATCATTTTATTTTTTTTGGATGGGAAATCATCAAATGACTTCTCCCGCTCTGGGCGGGGCGGGAAGGCGTGTCAGACTTTTACTGACTAAAACCCAACCGTGTTCCTTTAGTTACCCATATGCCAGGGCCACGGTTATTCTTTCGAACGAATCTCGCGACCCTGGCAGGCATCGCTCCTAGCAGACCCTTTCAGTATTGCTGACATCTCTTTGAGGCGCGCGTGGAACACTACGCGCCGTCGACTCGAGCCTGGTCCTTACCGGGCGGCGAGCTACCCATTGCTCGCCACCCGCAAGCTCGCGCCTACGGTGGCCGGGAGTCCGCTATCGACTCCCGACGCCCGGGGCGTCTCCTCCTGCGGCGGCTAGGGACGTGAGGGCGCAGAGACTGCTACTCCCTCACTCGCCCCGCCTCCTCCTTCGCGAGCATTACTGCTTCGCAGAAGAAGGTGACGGCTTCCCATGCCCTATCGCTCCGTACCATGGCTCGCAAGCCGCCGCCGATCGCCTCCACGAGGACACGGCGGTGCTCCACCGTATCCTCAAGACAATCCTCGCAATGGAAACACCCGGGCGTTTCCTCTCGCTTTATCCTGAACAGGAACCCACCAAAGCACCCATGCCCGGTGAAAACCTGCGTCAGGCGGAAGGTGAGGACGCCATGGCGCCTCTCTATCCACTCCTCAAAGAGGGGACTTACCGCCGCAATTGTGGCGTGCCCAGCGCTGGGTTGCGACAATCGTACCCGCCATGTCACCATGAGAAGTACCAAACCATAAGAGTTCATTCGGTACTTTCTCGTTTACTTGTCTTTTTACACTAAATGGTGTGTCAGTGCCACTTGTACGTATTTTAAATCGAGATATTTATCATCATTATCTCCTTTATTTCAGTATAAACACACTGAAATTATGTTTTTAAATATTAGAATATAAAAGTATACAAACATTTAAAAATATAAAACGCAATAGCCCACCGTTACCGTGAGCAGGTTCCAAGCAATTAGCGGTCCGAGCTCCAGAGAGAGGAGCCGTATCCAGAAGAACCGCTTTCTGAATCAAGCCCTTAATGTAACTGCGGTACTACGTGCGTACCGACTATCGGCACAATGATCGCTGAATCCACATCCCACATGTCGACAACCTCGCGAGCCAAGTCAAAGTACTTGATTTTTTATCATCATTACTGTTGATGACTCTGAAGATAAAAAAAAAAAACTATAATTGCCTTACAACGCTCATACGCATATAATTATGAATTATGTAGTCTATAGTACCCCTCTACGGCGTAGCCCCTCTACGCGTAGAAAAGACTACGCCGTAGAGGGTCTAGTTCATTGAGTCTACGGAACCACAGCGCGCGGTTTCAATTCGCACTTGACCGTTATTTTCGTGGCAATACTCGAAAGTGTGTGGCATCTGTTTAGTATTTAAATTATGATTTCAGATAATGTGAAGAATTTTTCATTTGGCCTCACTACGTACGTTGTGGATGAACCTTTTTAAAAATGCGTAGGATTTGTTATGTTGAGCTGAATCCAAATTGGTCGCATGAGAAAGAAACACGAATCTCTGTAAAACTGAAGATAAATAACTTGTATTAGTAAGTCGTTACCGGTTGTGCAGTGGGAATAGCAATTGGACAGTGTTTCGTATCATCAGCCGGTACACTTCGAACATTATAAATAGAAAATAGAGAACACAATCGGGAACTCGGCCACTGCTCCTGCTATTTCTGATCGGAACTTGTCCCGAAATCAAGAACACGGACAGGTTACCGGCAACTAGTAGACGATGAATGTGCGCTGTCACTGGGGCCACGTTATGTTCCGGAACATACGTGTCGGGTTACAGCGATTCGCGAACTGCGTAAGTCCTTTCCTCTCACATTTTTTGACAAAAAAGTCCGACCCCTTCAGCTTATTTTTTTGTAGCTTATTATGCATGGAAATTTGCTCTTTTTCATAAAAAGTATTACAATAAACGTACTTAAAATTCATAAGGTATACGAGGTAATCTTAGTGCGAGCAAAAGTTCAAAAACCTTTGGAATATCAATGACGTTCATAACTTCGAACAATTAGGAGACCGCAACTTATCTGAATAACAATGATCTGGCGCCTTGTTTGATAACCTTGACCCACATAGAGAAGGTCGTTGACATCTGTCTGCACAGGAAGTACCTATATCTTCTAATATTAGCACGTGTAACGTTATTTTAATGATCAGAAATATGTTTGACGCGTTACGGCTTACGAGAATAACTTTTCAACAATAATGTTTAAGTGGAAATTGATGCTACCTCTTCGAACGAGCTTATTTTATACGAGTTAAAGTACATTGTTAAAAAAATATATAGACCAGTATTTTGAGTTTTAGGCGTAATAAATCAGTAATCTCACAAACACTGAGCGGGTACTGTAGCTATACGTACACGAGTTTCATGTTTTATATAATCTTCCGAAGTTTATTTTGGAAAAAGGCCAATTTAAAAAGTAAGGTCTCATGAATTATGACACGGCAGGATATTATTTATATAACCTGAGTAGCCATGAAAATATTTCGTTGAATAACTACCGGAATCATTTTATGGCAAAATGTTACCTAACTAGTGAATTCTTATTGGCCATAACAGTGGGGTGTTTTACAATTTTGCCTTAAGAAATCGTTTTACGTAATGAAAACTAGTTTCCAAATTCATCCAAGCAATTTACCAACGATCAATCATTTTAATTAACCTGTGTGGAAGGAATATCTAGTAAAATGGTCGTATAATATTTTAAAAGCTTTCTCATAATATAGTGGAGAATGTTCACAAACATTAGTGAACAATGTCTGCCCGATAGGCCGTTTGTTTGAAAGGGACTGAAAATTAGCTGAATAGCTCGAAATAAAGCATTTAGTGTCAGTAGAGTTACGATAATAGTGGTTTGAAAAGCAATTAAGTCATCAACACTCGCTTTATTAATGTTATTTTATAAACGTAGTTAAAAGTGATCGTTAAATATGTTCGCTCAATTTTTTAATTAACGTGTTTCATTATACCTACTACAAAATAGCCCATTGTCACATAATTACCACGAAAGTTTACGTAACAAACAATGTATTAAAAAGAAAACTTCCGATTAAAAACGTGATTTGTTTACAAACAGTTTGTTAGACAATGTAATAACGACGAGAAAAATATTATTGTTTTTGGAAATTTATAATCACTGAGAAGTGCTCGTTTCCCTTTAACTCGTTATTGCTGAGTGCACGTTTTTCTGAAAATTTCCGAGAGTAGGTACAAAGTTTCCGAGAATTATCAATGTTAGAGAAAATGGCTATCAAAAACACTTAGAAGCTACAAACGGTATCCAATCACTTAACTTTAGATTCTAATGAAGACTAATTAATGTTAATATCATTATTTCTGTCTTTACAGGGCATGGCTACTACGTCGAGAAGCAGAAGAAAAGTAAGTTTTAATTTAATTTTAATTAACTTGTGTTATTGAGTGCATGGTCCTCTTATTACATACTTCCTATTATCATTCATGTAATAGAATCAAATCTGTTGAATATATAAGTAGGAATTTATACTTCTGTCATTTTTGTATCAGAGATAACGTAACTACTGGCTACTCCGCACTGCGTTTGTTTTCTAGGTGAAACTTTGGCGAAGGTCTTTTACTACTACGTAACGTAACTAAGAATCAAATAAACTGCCAACGTCACAGTCGTATTTAAATGTTTAGTGCGGTTTCGCCAAGAATCTTTGGAGGACATACCTATGACATTTGTCTGTTCGCCTGATATGTTGGGAATCTTTCAAAGCGTCTCACAGCACCGCCGCCGAGGGCAAGTATGCAGTGTATGTTTGTGAACATTTCACAACTATGTAATTTGAAACATTCCCCGCCGGCTTTGGTCATTTATTTGAAGGTTTTGAGCTGCTCAGCGCTCACCGCTGCCATGTTACAAATGTTCGAATATGAAACTGTAAGCTAGGTGCTACGAGCCGATGGACGCGGGTTTAATGAGGCTAGCCTGTTACTCTACCTAGATGGTCATTGGCCGTATGACCCTAGGTATGTAAAGGTCGGTAATTCAATTTTTCATGGGAGCTCTTAACATTTTCTTATTTTATTCGCAGCATCTGATAAACGATGTTTTCATGTAACTGCCAGATCGTCGTCGTCGTTTAATTTAGCAAACGTAGGTAATGGAGTGCTCTCGTACACTGAATGCCAAATCAAATAAGAATTCTCATTAACAGAAAGCTCCAGCACTCAAGGCGCTTTGTCTATTTGTTATGAAGTCCGTACAATTGGGTCAATGCGGCTCAATACCTCATAGTGTTATAATTATTCGTGAACAATTATTTTCGTGCGAAATCTAGCATCTGTAACGTTTTCGGAAAACTGTTTTAATTTTAGGATCGCCTTGTTTCCGTGCAAGTGATGTTTAACAATGGAGCGGGTTGATTTAACGTGTTCTTTGAAGCGGCGTGCACGTCGTCTACTCATCTTAGAGCCCGATACATCACAGCTTCGGTTTATTTACCTACAGAGAGTTGGGCATGTCGCATTTTTTCACAAAGCGGGAGGTGTTTACTGGCCGCGTCGCGAGTTGACGCCGTGCCAAGCGCGACACAGGCTATTTCAATGCGAACTCGCTCGGTCACACTCGCACCCCACCACGCCTTACGCTTCTAATCTCTATCAATCATTACGCATTTATTTTTATTTAGAATACGTTTCCTTTATGAAAAATCTAATTTCATGAATCGCATGTAGGAAAGATCGGGGTCAATGTTAGTGAGCTTTCGTATAAATCTATGCTATTTGTATACGTAAATATGATTTACGATTAATATTATCTGCTCATAAATAATTTTACTGCCGTAATACCAAGTAAAAATAAATTTTACCGAAGAGCGCTATACCGGGAGTTTCCCAATCGGTGTTAGTTTGTTTATAAAAGCATATTTTCTCACTAATTATGAGTACGTTATTCTTATATTTAATTAGGTCGTCACAACTCACTTACTAAGATTTGGCATGGTTATCAGCCAATATGAACAAATTGGCATCAGGCGCGGTGATCACGCGCAAGTTATGTCAAGGTTACATGGAATGCCTAATTCTAATTTAACATAAATAGTTCATTATTGTAAATATTAGACTAAATGTGGATTCAATGGAAAATATCCTATCAGTAAACACAAACTGAAACAAACTATGTATTTTCTAAAATTATGAATCTGTGTTTGTTCCTCACGTAGAGAAGTGCAAATTTTTCATTTTATACGACGCTTCTTGCTTTCGTTGTCCTTTCTTCATTGCATATTGTAGTAGGCGTTTGCTATGTAATCAAACGGTAACCATACAAATATTTAATAATGGCAGGTATAGCGGCGGAGATCATTGCTTTCCTAAGCACCATAATATATGTTTCAATGGCGATTTTAGCCTTGTTCCTTTGATAAACTCAACTTATATTAGGTACTTACTTAAAACCGCAACAATGCACTATTTAGTCGTAAAGTATGGCAGCTTGCATTAGTTTTAGTACCTACTTCGGACTTTATAGCTTCACAATAATTTATATCTACTTAATATTTCGGTAGCAAAACAGACACTTATTCTCTCTTTGTAAACTCAGTAGGTAGGTACTTACTAAAATAGAAGAAAGATTTTAGGTATTCATGGCAAAATGTTTGCCCGAAGGTCAATTTAACTTAGGTAGTTATAATTTATTTAAGAAGTGCTTTCTCAAGACACGTAGGTGCTTACCCCAGTGCTTCCTACCATTTAGTTTATCACGACTTAATTGGAATCATCACGGGGTAAATTTCTTTTATAAGCGGGCAATGATATCTACGTGTAAACTGTTGAAGTTAGCACATGATTCTAGACTGTAGAAAAAAAAATCTGCTGTTTCATAGAAAAGTGCAATATTAACGCAGTCAACATGATTGACAAAAAAAGTTCAACTAGGGGGCAGCAGAATCTGTACTGAATCTATATTATGGTATCACATAACAATATTTTATATGAAAATGAATGAAAAATTTATAAACCATACAAAATACAAGTGCGAAACTATCACATCTCAACGTTATTGCACCTCTCGAGGTCCCGGAAGCGCCGCACTCTCTCCCGGACGATTCCAGCACTTTATGTAAAACTCTCAGAAGGTTACGCGGAACTTGGGTACTTAGGCGCCTTTATGTCGAGGTTATACCCTGCATACTTCATGGATAGTTCCCGAAGTGGCTACATGGAAAATATAGTAGGTAGTATACGAACTTGCAGTACCTACCATACATTACATGACTGACTAAACAAGTTCTCAGTACAAGAGGATATTTTTTTAGAGCTACGACCTTTAGACCGTAACCCATAGATGAGAGTCTAAATGTCATAGTAGACAAAAACTACATACTTTCAGGGATATGTGAAATGCTCATGTGCTAATCATAGCGCTACATGGTGCAATAAATAACTGGTCATGTTTTTGTCTGTCTGTGGAATTGTTCCATGTTATGAATTAATTGTTTGGGAACACTTTCTCGTAGTAGGTCATCATCTTCCTGCCCTCGTCCCATGTTCAAACAGGAAACATTATATTTGATTAAAATTGTCTTATCTAGTAATATATTGATAATTACCCAAATTGTTTTAGTAATAAATTAGAAGTTTATTTTACACCTTAAGTAGGCGTTACGTGTCTATTAACATTGTATTTAGCATAGGTGGGCAGGTAGACATGTCAGAGCTGGGAGCCAAATGCAGTAGTAACGTGTTACATTTAAAGATCTCTATGGTAATGACATGTTCCTATAAATAGTGTACCGTCTGCGACCGCTAGAACAGTCCATTTCTCTACGTACCTACATCCAGCCGCAGGCGCTGGCAGGCCGGCCACGTAACTATATAACCACCCCGACGAGCATGAGTCATGTACGTCCCATCACAATCAGCACCGTCACCCTTCCCTAAACCACTCATTCTACGCCATGACTATATAGACATACTTATTATTATTTTCAGTAGATAAGCACGCTTTATTGATCATACAATAGTCCGATAAAACGAATGACAAGATTGATAACAGCAGCAAATTGATAAAAAAAATCAGTATCAATAGCATTATTTTCTTACATTACTTGTTAATAAACACTGTGCGGTGGCAGTGCAGCCAGATTGCGTGGATAATATATTGTGGAATAGTGTTTATAGCCGTGTGTATGTCTGATAACAGTGCACTGTTTGATCCACAGCAGGAAGATGAGAAAAAGAATAAGAAGAAACAGTCGCCGGTGGACGACCGGCCCGTAGTCCCGGCGCCCAGCGAAGCCATGCTCAACAGTGAGTGTTTATGAATTTTCATATTTTATTCATCATAATTATCACCTACTTTTGAAGTTTCAATAGCGACACGGCCAAGACAGAACTTTGTAAATAACGAACATTACTCAAAAGTTTTGATATTATTCAAAAGAAAAAGTTCAAATTTTTCAGTTGAATTTATTTATATTTCACAATTTCCTCTTACTCGCAATGACATATTTCCGGAAGATTTGCTTTAAAATATTTCTCCTGTTTCATTTCAAAACAAATCTTATTCAGTTTAGAGTGATAGTCAAAATAATACATTATTTTTATATCTTTAGTGGTTTTTATTAGAAGCACGTCATAACTTAATATTTTAATTGATGTTTACATTTTGTCGCCTCATGGATTGACCTGAAAAATGTGGGTTTGGGCTAATTGTATGATCGATTCATCCGCCCACACTAGTTGGCAGTTCGGTGGCACTGCTCGTGCTAGGCGTTGTTTACCTTTGTGTTGTTTGACATCAATCAGATCTATTGTCGTCACTTCCATGAACGTCCATTACATTGGATACATTTTACTTCTTTGTCTGTTTACTTTCTCTATAAAAGGTGGCTTTGTCGCATAGTATCTATAGAATAATATTAATAAGCTTTGACGTCAACATGGTCAGGAATAACCTAGTAAACTGATGCACCCTAAATAAAATCTTTTATATTCTGTGCATCGGATTTTACTTTTTTCTTGGTTGATAAAAGTGATGATATGGTGAGCATCAAATCTTATCTTGTCGCAAATCCAAGAGGATGAATGACGAAATCTATTTGGCTGTCGTACTTCCGAGCTTGTTATCTTTTGTTTGTTGAAATATTCAATGACTTTATAGAGAGATCTCATCAACCACGATAAGCTAATCATGACAGTGTTTAATTGCTGATTCATTTGAACACGAACGGTACCAAGACACGAGTCGTCATTGCAGATGTTTTATTTATAGTAATCAACGAATAACCAAACTGATTAATGGATATAGAGTAGGCGGAGATTATTCTAATAAATTAGTACTTAATGACGCGATGAAAATAAAGCTCGAATAAAAATGCTGCATTGAAAGTTGCGAACATTTTTAATTTTATCCTACCACTAATATCATAAATGTAGATTCTTTTATATTTTGTGAATTTGAGAACAGAGTTCGATTTGTAAACCATTTTCAACCGACGAAAAAAAACGGAGGAGGTTATCAATTCGACGCGTATATTTTATGTTTTTTTTTTATGTATGACCACGCATAACTTTTTACATAGTAGTCCGATTGTGATAATTCTTTTTTAATTGGAAAGGGTAAACTCTGAAGGTGGTCCCAAAATCGAACCCTAAGGGTCGAAAAACAGGGGATGTTTGATTGTTCACTCACTGATTGTAATGTTTAACTACGCATATACTTTATACAGAGTAGTCCTATTTAGATAATTTTTGTTTTTATTGGATAGCGTAGGTATACCTTGCCAAGTATCATTAGTACATTAAAGTCACAAAAAATTATAAAATAAAAACTTTTTAACAAAAAATTAAACCGCCGAAAAAACTGAAAAGCAAAAAATAATAAACCTTAAAATTATGAGTCGGCGCTGAACAATCAATGAACAAAGATCACTTAAAGCGCCGACTCAAAATTTAAAGGTTTATTATTTTTTGCTTTTCAGTTTTTTCGGCGGTTTAATTTTTTGTTAAAAAGTTTTTTCTATTATATTGTCATGATCAGTACCTGGTTCTTTGTGGCAGGTCTAGGTACAATGTTCTTCCATACCAATTAACACTGTAATTTGAAACCTTTGTATAAGGCAAATATCTTATATCTTTAAACGAGCAATTCTTGTATATATGTATATAAAATATGAATCTCGGAAACGGCTCCAACGATTTTCATGAAATTTAGTATACAAGGGGTTTCAGGGGCGATAAATCGATCTAGCTAGGATTCATTTTTATAAAATGTCGTTTTATTCGTGTTTTCCATGACCAACTTTATCGATAATCAACTGGAACATAAACTTATTGTTTTAAACACAATTTACTAAAAAATACCGAGCAAAGCTCGGTTATCCAAATATTATTTTTAAAAGAGTATCCATGTAGTGTCTTGCCAGCTCTTTTCCATAGGAATCAAACCAATTGGAACCGTGTACCTAGCTTCTGACGTTTCATAAGTGCCCATGTAGGTTTGTGCGAAATAAAATATTTTGAATGGATTTGATTTGGGATGTGAAAGTTTAGTCTGTTTAGTTTGTTTGGATGTTAGTTACCCAACCACGCAAAAACGGCTAAATGAATTTGGATGAAAGTTGCAACACAGATAACTTATAACCCGGCTTAATATATAGGATACTTTTACCCCGGTAGTACGGTTCCGTGGGAAAAATTTCGACCTCCACGCGAGCGAAGCTGCCGACAAAAGCTAGTTAATAATAAAAGGATAATGCTTACGTGCACTCCACGTGTAGCAAAGTACTGTATGATGCATGTTTAATCGTAATTTTGATTATATCACTTTACATTTCAAGTTTCATGTTTGATACGTCTTCAAATCGTACTTGAACAAGAATATGATACTCAAGAGACTTAGTGCTCGCGTTCTCGTAGGGGAAGGCCGGGCAAAGTGGATACCTTAACGTTTAGCGGCCTATCGGAAGGTAGCCTTTACAGATATATATACAATAATGACTGAATTTGAAACAGTATTTATTGAACTTTTCAACATAGTTAACAAAAATCACGTAACATTAGTACTTTACTTATAATTAAAAATCAAATTAAAGTGGGTACCGCTATCCGCTTTGCCCCAACCCCCGGGTAAAGCGGGTAGACTCATAGGGCAAAGTGAACACATACCAAAGTATATAAAAAAAAAACATAGTTAAATAAAGGAGTCATTACTAAAGAATACAACTAATACCATTTCCCTCATAAGCCGTGCATCCTTCATTTCAGATTGATCGGACACCGGCAAGTGGGTCAAATGTAAACCAGTAACATTTCAATACAGACAGACAGACCGACACACACATACACAGACAGAATAAAAGGAAAGGGACAATAAGATAAAATCTTGTAAATTCATATGGGCAAAACAATGTGGATACGGTATCCGCTTTGCCCGTGTTCACTTTGCCCGACGTATACTTGTTGAATTTAACCTACCCTAAAATCGAATCTAGAAACAAATTCCCAATATAACTAGCAGTAATTCTGCACGAAGACATGCACTTTTAATAGGTAATCTAGCCAATACAGTAGTACTATTTAAACATGAATAATTACAGAATTACGTACCTTGAAAAGTCGTAAGAAATGTTCACTTTTTTATTTTTATTATTTATTTCGCAAACGACGTGATCTCTATTTGCTTACAACTGATGGTCGCGGGGAGCACCTCGTGGCTCGACTAGAGTTCACTTGGGCGCACCATTTTGAAATAATGGAGGGTATCCGCTTTGCCCAGGGTGTCCACTTTGCCCGGCCTTCCCCTACAATATGGAATTATCTTTTCTTTACATAGTATAAAACAAAGTTGTATTTGATGTGTGTACGCTTACATCTTCTAAACTACGCAACTGATTTTCTTCGATAGACAGTTATTCAGGAGGTGGGTTTATTAAATGTATAAATATCTGGATGACCGAGCTTTGCTCGGTTGTTTTTGGTAAATTATGTTTAAAATAATAAGTTTATGTTCAAGTTGATTATTGAAAACACGAATAAAACGTCATTTTATAAAAATTAATCCTAGCTAGATCGATTTATCGCCCCCGAAACCCCCTGTATACTAAATTTCATAAAAATCGTTGGAGCCGTTTCCGAGATTCAGATTATATATATATATACAAGAATTGCTCGTTTAAAGATATAAGATACGCGGGCGGAACCGCTGGCAAAAGCTAGTACAACTATAAAATTATAAGACGTGAGTGTTTTTCAGAACAGTTTTCACTGGCATAAACTTTGTAGTGGCGAAGATTCTCGTGGTTGCTTCTTTTATATTCTTTCAACGCTTGGTTTCACAGACGCTGACACAAAGCGAGAGTTTGCAGCTAGAAAAGTTTCTCAAAGATGAAATTTTCTAGCAGTAATCGAGTTGCCAATTATAATTCTGTCTTCATATGATCGTGTTTCTGAGTAATGTGCGGGTTTTCATTTCTTGGAAACATCGATGTAATTGACGTTCCTACATAACACATACACATTACTTGGACTAGTTGGTATGTTGTCTTTTATAGGAGTCTTGTTAGGGACAAGACTGACATGTAATGAGTGAAATGACAACAAAATCATTGTTCGCGGATGTCATGTCTTAACGTATGTAACTTCTAATGATGGCTAAAAAGAAAATGGTCCTTGTTTTTTAATTATTTTCTGGTTGAAAATTTGTCTTTGTGCTCAGTAAGGTGTCACATTTTATCCTTTATCTATAAGCACCTCCGTAGAGATTGTTGACGCATTGAGTAATTGACTCTACTAAATCTTCGTCAACACGCTTTGTCGGTCTGAAAACTACCGTCACGTAAAACGTCACAAAAGTAATACTTATTTTAGGAAAATTTGTAATTTTGTATTATTTCAGCTGTCTGTACTCTGTACCTAGTACATGTACATACGTGCCATAGAAAAGTCATTGTCTGAATGCCAGGAATGTTCAGATTTTTTACTGAAACTGACTAGGTAAGTAGGTTCTGTGTGGTGTCAGACGTAATGAATGGCACCATCCCATTCCATAGAGACTGGACAGCAGTGCTCGCTATGTATTTTACCACCATACTGCGATTGCCAACCCGGAGTAGCGATTCTGGAAAACCACCCTAAATTGAGGGAGGCCTATGTGCAGCAGTCTTTCGGCTGAAATGATGATGAATGATGAATAAGTACTTGATTTCCCGCCATGACCTTTACAGAAAAGCTTCCTCTTGTTTATTCCGACGTGTCCAAATGGGCCGCCAGTGTATAATTATAGCCCATCACCGACATGTTTACATGTAACGCAGTATTTACTCGATAACAATACTAAAACATAATCCTATGTAAACATCAGCTACGTCAACTATACGACGGCTATACAACTGTTCTACTTCCCTGAGAACAGTATCATTCACATGTTATCTACAAGTATACAATTGTATGTCTACTTGTACTTGCTATCTATTTTCATTGCCAAACATAATCCCGACTTCGGAACACTTGATCAATTCTCGGATTGGTAAATCCGTAGTTAAATCTCTATAGGTACGTAAAATTCATCAAGCTTCAGGAAGCTGGGGCGTTTTATTTTATTGAATTTATCAGTAACTAGGAATTCCAGTTCATTTCTCTATCTGGAGTTATTATAATTCTTCTGCGAAAGCACGATCGTACGCTGTATTGAATGTATTATGTATGTACAATAAACTACGTATATCTTCCTATTACGTATCATAAAACGTTAGCCCACGTACCCATGAACGTAATAAAATCGCGGCGAAACTTTTTGGCGCACTCGACTTTTAACTCTCGGTGTTGAGTCAAGCCTTTTTTTGTTTTCTGGATGGGAAATCATCAAATGACTTCTCCCGATCTGGGCGGAGCGGGAGGGCATGTTAGACTTTTACTGACTAAAACCCACCCGGGTTCCATCAGTTGCCCATGTGCCAGGGTCACGGTATCTCCTTCGAACAATCACGCGACCCCGGTAGGCATCGGTCCTAGTAGACCCCTACACTGCTGCTGACATCTCTTTGAGGCGCGCGTGGAACACTACGTGCCGTCGACCCGAGCCTGATCCTTACCGGGTGGCGAGCTACCCATTGCACGCCACCCGCAAGCACGCGCCTACTTGAGTCAAGCCTTGAGAATTAATAGAGTGCAGCGCGAGTGAGTCTCAGCGCGTTGAAGCACCAGTGCGCGAAAAAACCCACCGTGTTTTTGTTACGTCCGTGGGAACGTGGGCTTATTGTTCCTCGTCATCTCTATCTCCGCAGCATACCGATGAGCACTAGCATCTGCAATACCAGGAACTTTTAAAATAATCAAGCAAATCAAAGAAAATGAATCAGACTCGAGAAAAAAACCGTTTCGTAGAACATTGTATAGGTGGGTGATATTTCTGGAACAGGCGATACGCCGGGAATAATACAGTATTTTGAGTTAGCAGTCATTATCACTAAGCATTCCTACACAATGTGTGTTCTAATTTAACGAGTTGCTAAGCGGTTATTGACTTTTACGATGTTCTTTTTTTTTTTTTTTTTTGAGCATGGGAAATCATCAAATGACTTCTCCCGCTCTGGGCGGAGCGGGAGGGCGTGTCAGACTTTTACTGACTAAAACCCACCCGTGTTCCATCAGTTGCCCATGTGCCAGGGTCACGGTATCTCTTTCGAACAATCACGCGACCCCGGCAGTCATCGGTCCTAGTAGACCCCTACACTGCTGCTGACATCTCTTTGAGGCGCGCGTGGAACACTGCGCGCCGTCGACCCGATCTTGGTCCTTACCGGGCGGCGAGCTACCCATTGCTCGCCACCCGCAAGCTCGCGCCTACGGTGGCCGGGAGTCCGCAATCGACTCCCGACGCCCGGGGCGTCTCCTCCTGCGGTGGCTAGGGGCGTGAGGGCGCAGAGACTGCCACTCCCTCACGCGCCCCGCCTCCTCCTTCGCGAGCATTACTGCTTCGCAGAAGGAGGTGACGGCTTCCCATTCCCTCTCGCTCCGTACCATGGCTCGCCGCAATTGTGGCGTGCCCAGCACTGGGTTGCGACAATCGTACCCGCCATGTCGCCATGAGATCACACCGGAGCTCTGTCCGCCGTGCCGCGATTTGTCGCGGCAGCGGAGTTTCGCCCCGGCGTGTCGCCTCCTCGCGCCACTCCCACATGTGCGCGAGGACCTTTGCCTCCAGATCCCATGGCGGCACTCCGGCAAGGAGGCTCGCCGCCTCGCACGAGATCGTGCGGTATCCTCGTATTAATCGGATGGCCATGACCCTCTGGGCCGCACTCAACCTGCGCGCTGGGCGCAGCCTCAATGAGGGCGCCCACACCGGTGCCCCGTAGAGGGCCATGGACCGCACGATCCCCGTGTAGAGCCTCCGGTTACGATGTTCTTAATTTTCACTTTGTAAGATTGTACCTACGCCGTAGAATGGTCCTATTGCAGTAAAACAATGATTCACATTTATTTAAATTGTATATAATTAGAAGAAAAAAACCGGCCAAGTGCGAGTCGGACTCGCGCACCGAGGGTTCCGTACAAACCTGTAGGTATTCTCGGTTTATGGTTATGAAAATAAATGTTTTTTTTTATTTTTATATTTCAGCTGATTGAATGAACGGTAAATTGCGGTTTACGATTTATGACGTTTTAAAAAAAAACAACTTGCTCGATCTCGTTCAAACCAATTTTCGGTGGTAGCTTATATGGTAATTTACAT
Source organism: Aporophyla lueneburgensis (assembly GCA_932294355.1). Classification (NCBI taxonomy): domain Eukaryota; kingdom Metazoa; phylum Arthropoda; class Insecta; order Lepidoptera; family Noctuidae; genus Aporophyla; species Aporophyla lueneburgensis. The sequence continues at coordinate 13,406,775 of OW028744.1, forward strand.
CATATATTTTTTTAAGTTTTATCATTCTCTTATTTTAGAAGTTACGGGGGGGGGGGGACACACATTTTACCACTTTGGAAGCGTCTCTTGCGCAAACTATTCAGTTTAGAAAAAAATGATATTAGAAACCTCAATACCATTTTTGAAGACCTATTCATAGATACCCCACACGTATGGGTTTGATGAAAAAAAAAAATTTTGAGTTTCAGTTCTATGTATGGGGAACCCCAAAATTTATTGTTTTTTTTTCTATTTTAGTGTAAAAATCTTGATGCGGTTCACAGAATACATCTACTTACCAAGTTTCAACAGCGTAGCTCTTATAGTTTCGGAGAAAAGTGGCTGTGACATACGGACGGTCGGACAGACAGACAGACAGACAGACAGACGGACAGACAGACATGACGAATCTATAAGGGTTCCGTTTTTTGCCATTTGGCAACGGAACCCTAAAAACGAATACCTCGCAATAATTGCGCGACTGTCGCCTTTTCCAATTCTTATAGAGATAAAGTTGATTTCACAATTCGGTTTCCGCGTAGGAACCATCTTTGTGGAGGGATATTAAAATGAAGAGTAGTCTGATAGATGTCTTCGCTAAATATAGTGTAGAATTCGGAAATGACGTCAAGTCGACCGCTCGTAATCAGACATTTGAAAGAAGATTTAAGGACGGTCAAGCTGACACGTATACGTATAATGTTTCAAAGGTAGTTTTAATTTGACCACTATCATTTTCAGCAGTCCAAGGGGCATCTATGGTAATACCCAGTACCTGGGTTGTAGAGGTCAGATAGGAAATCGCTCTATAGCCTCCATGAAAAATACTGGTATTCAGCTACATCTAGTTATACTGGAAGCTAACTTCAACATACTTGGGAAAAGGCTAGACAGACAATGATGATGTCGGCTTCAGCACCCTCGAAAACTTTGAAAACGACACGTATGATGAAACATTTCGAAATTTCGCAGCTTCTTTAATTTTCATTTTGATCTCATTATTGGTTTAAGCATCCTCGAAAACCATGTAAACTAGATCATTCCCTCTCTGTCTCTTTCTATTATATACCTATAATAATAAAGTCACATGGAGGGGGCATAACGCCTATTCTTTACGTGAAGATTTCAACAATTTTCTCCTACTGCTAGTTGTGTTTGGCCAGAAGAAAAGCAAAGGAAAGGATTTGAAGAAGATCATGAATACAATTCTTATAATAAAAATACGGTGAAAATTTATTTTAAATAGATTTAGTAAATCTAAACAATGGTACTCATAGCTGAATTTCGGGCCAAAGATGTTTGAACTTGAAAGACATTGTGAACTTTGATTTTTCTTCACAAAACTACAAATGTCATTGTCTATTGTTTAAGATAAGGTCGAATAATATTAACATTACTTTTACTTGTTAATACCAGCCAAAATATATTTTTTCACGTCGAACGTTACTTGCGGTTAACAAAAAGCTTGTGCAATAAATGCCCTTTTAAAAAACAAACGAGGTATTTCATTGCATATTTCTAATTCGTTAGTTTTCATGTTTCAAGAGTGCTCTTTCGAAGTTTAACTTTGTACCTATCTTCGTGTATGTGCCTGTCTGTTGATATTTTCTTTCTGAACTCTTATCTAGATAGCAATGGCTCAAAATAATTTAGTGCTGAGATAAAACAGGTACGCACGACAACAAATCAAGCTATACATTTCCAGTATAAGCTGACTTCTCATTTGTACGGAAAGCCCATACAATGCGAGGTCTGTTAAAACTGGAAATGTCTAGCTTGATATGTACCGTGTGTACACGCGACAGTGTTTAATCTTTTGTCAATATTGGCGGGTATGTATATGATGAGACAAGACGACAGTTTTGTGAACACATGTTGTAGATAGTGGTGGGGCACATCTAGATAAAAGTAGCGATAGGTGTGCCCAAAATATTAGTTACAAAATATAACTAACCTGAGAATTATCTATTGATTGTTATGATATTGTAACTGTGATGGCTTTGAATAGGGGTAATGATTTCTGTAAGTACCTCATTAGCTTTATCCCAATCTTACTATGTGGTGTTTCTCCGTAAAATTTGTTTCATTACACATGTTTACTCTTGTTTCTCTCGTGTCAACTTGAGCACGTATTTGCGTACACGTGTTGTAGATTTACGTCTGTACGTTGGGTAGGTACCTTAGCATTTTTATGTGCCTTGCTGTCCGCCAGTCAAAAGGTAATGTTTTTATTTTCGCAACCTCTCTGAAAATTCTGAATTAATCTCAAACGTTTTCTGCGAGAAGACTCATAGCTCTGAGGAAATATAATTTCAGGTGCATATTAAATTCTTGCCTTGGTTGGGTTTCGTTACGATTTGCTTAGATTTGCCGTAGAGGATTGAACCTGGTACTCGACATTGTTTACGCTTGTCTGTACTTAGTAGTCCAAGAAAATTAGTCAAATTAGGGCAAGAATCTCTGAATGAGAGATAGTCAGCTATAAACTTGTATGAAAGTTTATTTTCGCATCCTAAAACTTCTCTCGAAACCTACTTATCGTAGGATGTCCGCGACTACAGATATTCCAAGGTCAAAAGACAAAAAAAGTTTTTTTACACATTTATTGCAAATATCTCGTTTCCGATGCTATTTGTATTTAATATAAATATTGTAGAGGATTAAATTCTCTACAACTTTTGTCTAAAATTTGTTTTTATAATTATCTTGAACCATTTACAAGATGAGAGGGCATAGCGCGTGCAGTGTTTAACTATTTAGAGTTTTCAACAACCCATAGGAAACGAGATATTTGCAATAAATGTGTAAAAAAACGTTTTTTTTTACTTTTGACCTTGGAATATCGGGAATCGCGGATATCCTACGATAAGTAGATTTTGAGACAAGTTTTAGGGTGGCAAAATAAAGGTTTACACAAGTTTATAGCTGACTATCTCTCATTCCGAGGTGAAACCCGTAATTTTCCTGGACTATAATTGGTACCTACTTGAAATCTTACCGTTATTGCTATGATAGTGTACCCCTAACTTTATATACACACTTGTATAGATTTAATCATAACTGATGCACCTATCACATCTATGTAACTTGAAAAACGTAAATAAAAACTTATTTTACTACGCCGTAGCAATATTTTTGTAACATTAAATGCAAGGGAGTCTTGCTACGCCGTAGCATTCATTGTGGTCTTGCTAATGCTACGTCGTAGCAGTTTTGCGAATTTATCGATTACATAAAAAATAAGTATCAGTTATGTTTCCTTCTTTTTTAGTTGTTGCTTTCAATAAAGACAAAAATGTTCGTCTCCAAACGGAACAAGTAAAAAGGGGTTGTGACATAATAGTTTCGAGCTACAACATTTTTACATGGCTGTTCCATTTTCCTGATTCTGTTACGAAACACTTACATCATAGGACATATTTTCTGTCTTACTTGCTTGTTTGTGCCCTTGAGCTATATTTTGAACACTTGTTAATTTTATAAAATTGAATGTTGGTTGCTTATGTATTTTGAAATATTGTGTCTCAAAAACAGAAACTCATAAATTGCTTCGCTATCCATTATTATTCAATGACTCAAAAATCTTTGATCGCGTCTACTCATATAAAAACAAGTTCCCACTGCTGCGTCACAGGCGTACCACTACGCCGACCCAGTGCGAGTTGGTGTACTTATGTCTCCTTATTCGTATTCTCCACGATGTTTTCCCTCAACGGTTTGAGAGCAGTGGTGATGAAATTGGGTTCAAACCCAGGACACTCGTAAGTCGCAGCTGTTACTGCGAGGCAACCACTGCTCTTCTCAATCAATTAATCATTCAATCTCTACACAGTCTACTGCAAGCCACAACTGGTCACGCAGCCAAAAGCACCAAGTAACTAACTATCAAATGCGTTGTTTCAGATCTGCGCACGGCGTTCGGCCTGCTGGACCGCGACAGCGATGGACACGTCACACCGGCCGAGCTGCAGTTCATGCTGCGGAACCTCGGCATCACGGTCAGCGACGACCTCATCGCTGAGCTCATCAAAGACGCCAGTAAAACTGGTCAGTACCTGCACTTTGAGATCACCGCCGTATCTTTACAGGATATTTGTAATATGTCACTAAGGCGCCGTGTGATATTAGTATTGATAATATATTCGAGTGAGGAGCTATAAGCAGGGCCGTCTTTAACTTATTGGAGGCTCTGGGCATATTAGGATAATGGGGCCCCTATGACTTTGACGAATACTTTTTTGTTAGAATAAACAAAGAAATGATAAGCAAGCTTCTAGATTTATTTTTATTGAAAGTCACATTAAATGAATAGATAATGTAATGTAATCTACAAAAGTAACTCTTTTAACATTCACAGGTTAGTATTTAAGAATCTATGTTGATTGAAGAGGAATCCTTCTCGATTTGAGATGGGCAAAATCGTTAATTACTCCTTCAAAATCAATGTTTTTGAGCACATCACATTCTATGGACATTAGCGACAAACTGGTTAATCTCTCTTGAAGCATTGTACTTCTTACTTCATTTTTTATTCTTTTCAATTTGGAGAACGAACGTTCTCTACTGCAGTTAGTTACCATCATGCTTAAAAAGATTCTCAATGAGATTTCTACATTTGGAAATGTGTCTTCAATTTTGTTTTCTTTCAAAAGTTGATATATTTTCAATATACTATTAGCTCCCTCATTTTCACTGTGAACAATTTTCAAGTATTCTGTTAAATGCAGACATTCCATTTCTAACTCTTTCTCATTAACATCTTGATAATAAAATTCAGCAAATTCTTTACAACTTTGTCTCAACTCTTCAGAATTTAGAGTTTTCAAGCGAAAAAAGAAATCAAAACGTTTACTAATGTTCTTATACGAACTTAATCGCTGTCTTAGATGAACGCTCAGCATATCAATTATAGGAAAAAAGGTTTCTACTTTAAATTTCTCTCTTCCATTCAATTGGACTGACGGCGCAGAGCCATCAAAAAAACTCTGGCGAGAGCTTCTGCGTTTTGTTCTTTGAGATAGGTCCTTGTAGTCAGATTCCGGGTTTCTTTCTTTGGCGGACGATTCAAAGTAATCAAATTTATCCCTGAGGTTAATAATAAAATCATCAAGTGAAGTAAACATATTAGTAGCAACGTCCAGTGTTATTGTTTCCTTCTGAAGATAGTTACTTATTTTGTCTATTCTTTCCAAAAAAGGGTTCCAAATTTCCGTTAGTATAATATATTCTAGCTTTTCCATTTTTCTGGACATACTAAGGGCTTCGTCTCTAGTTTCTCGTGCCTGTTCTGTATCTTTTGCGATGAAAATCAAAGCTTCTATAATTTGTTCATGACCTTTATGCAAGGCACTTACTGCATCTGCTCGGGCTGACCATCTGGTTTGTGAAAGACTTTTAACAACTTTTTTTGAACCTAAATGTTCTGTTAATATATTCCATCGGTGGGTAGAGCCCGAAAAAAAGTTGTACACTTTCTGAACCATTTCAAAAAACTTTGTTGCCTCCGATACACATCCAGCAGCATGGACACCTACCAAATTGAGTGAATGTCCTGCACATGGTACAAAGGTGGCAAATTCACATTTTTCCTTGATTCTTGCTTGTAGACCAGTATACTTTCCCGACATATTTGAAGCATTGTCGTAGCTTTGGCCTCTGCAATCTTTTATGGGAATATCATGATTTTCTAAAAAATTCAAAATAGTTTCTGCTAAATACTCAGATTTATGCTCTTTAATAGGTATAAATTTCAGAAATCTTTCAACAGGAACATGGTCATTTACGTATCGAATTATAAAAGTTAGCTGGTCAACATGAGACAGATCGGGCGTACTGTCAACGCTAATGGAAAAATATTTTGCTAATTTAACCTCTTTTATAATTTTTTTTAAGACCTGTTTTCCCATTACGTCAATAAACTCATTACAAATATTCGCTGATAAATAAGAAATATTACCTTTTCCAGGATTCCCAATTTTTTTTAAGTGATCTGCAAGAAATGGATCAAATTCACTCAATAATTCCATACATCCCAAATAATTTCCATTATTGGGAGATCCTAGGATTTCATTGTCACCGCGAAATGGAAGCCCTCTTGATGCCAAAAATTTTATAACAGCTACAATCCGTTTAAGTACATTTCTTCAGTAATCCACTTCTTTTTGATGTTGAGATAATAAGTCAATATCTACTCTACCAACCGCTTTACTTCGTGCCAAATAAGTCATCATAGATTGCCTATGTGCTGGGCTATTTTCATGGTTTAAAAGTATGTGATTAATGTGTTTCCAATCATTACATCCACTCGGAGAGCATAGATTTACATCAGAAGGGTTAAACAAGGAGCATGAAAAACAAAATACAGAGTTTTTGGAAGGCGAGTACAACAACCATTTCTTTCGACGCTTTCATTGTTCCTCAATTTGCGAATAAATAATGCTTTGTTGAAATACCTAGTTACTGATTTATCACCATCTTTGTATGCTCTGGATGTCTTCGAAAAGTCAGAATCTTTATTTTGAAAATATGCAGGTCCCTTACGAATCCAAATTTCGCGATTTTTTTCTGTAAAATTTTCATGGACATAATCGGCAGGATCGTGTGATATTTCTTCCGGGTTGGAAAACTTTTGTTGTTCTACTGACACACTTGTCGCTATTCGTGAGGTCACCAAAGTTGCGCTTTCGTCATAGGGACGGTCGATTTCTGATTCAATCTCTTTTCCGAAATTTTTAGGAAGTGGTGTAGAACATGAGGATTCAGAAATTCCCGCGATTTGTGATCGACACGACTCATCATTTGGAAGATTTTTTGTATGATTGCTACTTACAGAAGTTTCTCCAGTAATAGTGGTAAAATATGATGTTAATTTTGGTAACTTTTCAATTACTTCCTTTTGATGTACAGCTTTTTTCCTTTTTTCCGATCCACTAGGATATGACCGTTTCGACATTTTATATTATACTTTAGATAATATAGGTAGGTATTTATTTTTACGCCAGAAATAGTTGCTTACACAAAACAAAACAAGCAAACAACGACTTAATCAAAGAATACCTCAGAGCACAATCAATAAAAACTACAAACAAAAACAACGTCACAATACCACAGACAAATACAGGGGAATTCCCGATTGTCGAGTCGGTTTATTTGAGTCGTTCGGTCACGATCAGTTTTACGCTTAGAGGTTTTACGTCGCTATAGGGATCCTGCGAGTAGATCTTAGCGATGTCTTTTGTCGAACTAGAACCTCAGTCCGTTAACAATTAATAATTCGAAAAATTACTTTAATATTTTTTTTTTTGTGAGTATATCTACACTATTATTAGGGCAGTAGAAACGTTTTTTAAGAAATTTTACGCTATCTATTATTTGTAAACAAAAGCGTACATATTTTTTTTCGTTTATAAAAAATTAGCTTTTGTATATTTTGTTGATTAAATATCTCGAGAACAACGCATCAGAAATCGAGACATAATGCATATAATTTTTAGAGAATTTTACGTACATAGTATACCATTGAATTGTATTTTTATATATTTGAATTTATCTAAGCATGCTGAAATCGGAAAGCCTAATTTTTGGGTTAGAGTAAATAAGCTTTGCGCATGCAAAAGCTGTAAGCAAATTGGTATTGTAGTCAGTAATTTAGGTTCGATTTATTCGAATCAAAAAAGTTTTTCGGCAATAAATATCGGTTATCGTTTAGTGATCTGGCAAGGACTAGGGGGCCCCTATCGATCACGGGGCCCTGGGCATTTGCCCAGAGTGCCCAGTGGGAAAGAGGGGTCTGGCTATAAGTAAGTGTAACTTTTCAACCACAAGTAGATATTAATTCTGCAAAATCTTAAGTTTTTGGTGCTCTGTCACACATGTCTTTTATTGCTGCAAGTAGGTACCTAACGTTTAGAATCGCATCCGATTCTTCTATCTAGTCTGACATTACTTAGTTCTCATCACTACCTTCAGGGGCTACTTACCTATCATCATCATCGTCATCATTTCAGCCGAAAGACGTCCACTGCTGGACATAGGCCTCCCACAAGCTCCGCCACATACCTATAGAAAACTATATTGTAAACCTCCACGGATACGTCTGGCGCATCCTTGACAATAAACCCTGCAAATGTTTTACCGTGACATTAGCTATTCTCATAACCAGTGCAAGAGTATAGTAGTAATCAATCTTCTACAATGCCGACATTGTTAAGGCACAGAGCGCATGCTTCTATTCTAATGTGCTATTCCGTTGGCTAGCCACCGCAGGTTACGTCATGAAAATTACTTCCCACGCTCAGCTCGCATGAAAGAAGTCCATCAAAGTTGGTAATGGGGCGATGGGCGTAAATCGGTGCCGTTTGCTCGCAAATGACACGGCACCGACTGGTCTGTCGATCATAGCAGGTAGGGTCGCGTTTATCTTCAATGTTATACCTACAGCAAATGACTGAATTACTTGGGTATTTTATTCGTCTATATTATATTAACTCCACGGCGTTAAAATATTAAGAGAAGATTTTCAATAACTATGGTTGGTTCCAGAAAAATACTCTTTTAAAATAGAATAAGTTAAGCCAAAGGCTTTTTCCACAAAAACGAACAAAAAGATTTCCAACAAGTTGTGTTCTTTAACAAGTTGATCTGACTTTATACGCTTAAATAAATATTTATGAGCGATCGTCGTGTTTTATGACTCAATATCGTTTGGGAGGCACGCACGCATTATACATTTGGTGAGGTTACGGAGCCTCATATGAAAATTAGAGACGATAATGTCGTTGATCTAGGCGCAATTTCCTTCGTTTAACCTTGGAAAGAAATCATGATGGAGTAGAAATTACTAACAGAACAGCTTCAGAATGAGCTTATTGAATGAACGTGACATGACAGGGTTGGATATGTATTTTTCATGCCTAAATAACTGTTTTTACGACCTCATTAGTGGTGACGATACTGTATTTTAAGGTTGTCGTAAAATGTCCAAATCTAAGTGCATGGATCTAAATAACTATGTACTTCTACTAAAATAGTTTCTTGTCACTTTGAATTTCTGCCAACATAGCACATGTTTTTTTGACATACCTACAATAAACTCGCTAAGATATTGCACTGTTTTATGTCAGCAAATGTACTGTGACTACAAATTGATACTCATGAAGCGTACAGAGACCAGGAGACAGCTACAATTAAAATCTGTATACATTACGTTGACGTATCGCGAATATAAAGTAATTGCCGAAAGAATGTTGGCGTAGAAATTATTCAGGGACTATGAAAACTTTCGGTATCTACTTATTTGCTTCATTAGAATACAAATTTGCCTGAGCCAGTAAATGTTATAGTACAGCATGAATAAACAAAACCTGATTAAATCGATGAGGCAGTTAATTTGGAGGGTTATTGTAAAATGGCGTGCGCGCGTAAGGCGGGCGGCATCCGGCGCGCGCGACCCTCACCCTGCGGTACCTACTTGTTCACGTTACCTGCGCTTTCCAAGTCGTCGTGACGTAATTGATAAAGTTCTACTTCATCACTCACCACTGGAGTGGCTAATTGGCTACACAACTTACTTCATTACTTTGCGTGCCCCCAGATATACTCAACTAGTAACTTTTAGTACTTATTGCAGACTTGCGTTGTAACGTAAACTAAGTGATTGTCGGCTTTATGGTGGCTAACAAAACTTATAAATAAAGCATGTCTTGGCTTTATTGCTAAGTAAGACCGTAATATTTACTTACTATTTATTTTCTTTGTGTGTACAACAATACATAAACAAAACAATTGACATTGTATGTCCTGAGGGTTAATGATTGATTATTTAGATATGAATCATCATGCCAAATGTATAAACTAATTTACTCACCTACTTATGATATTATATTTCTACTAAGAACACACAACTGTATATCAAAACTACGAGCTCAGCTATATCAGCTGGTGTCGTATTTTTGATATGCAATTTTGGGAAGTCGATCATAATTTCCTGAGATTGACGATTGCCTTATCAGTTTAGCAAAGATAAGAACACGTTAAACACATTAAATTACTTCGAGACAGTTCAGGGCTTCGGTAGCGCTATCGCGGGAATGGGGCAGCCCCTCGCCACGCCCGCTCTATCGCATCGCACCCTGATAATCTCTTGATCCAATCAGATCGTATCCAAGCCTTCACGAGGTTAAAATTCTGAACACGATATAAAATCTATCCATTAATGCTATATGTCACGTCCAGAGCTGAGATTTATTTCATAACAGCTTAGCTGCTAACTGTATGAACATTCAAGCCATGCACATGAGCTAAGAGGATAATCCTAATCTTCTATATATTAATACGTGAAGCGAAAACTTTGGATCCCTTTTTACGAAAATTGGGCGGACGGAGGAGTATGAAATTTCGCACACTTATAGTTTATACAGAGAAGAAGTGACGAATGCTAATATTTTTTTTAAATTATGCGTAAATATATATTATTTTCAATAAATAACACGTTACGCACACTACTATTCATTACCGTGTATTTAATACACACATGCATAGATATTCTTTTGTTTATGGTCCAATTGACAATATCTGTCTTTATTTTGTGTCTATAGTCTTATAGTTAGGGAGCTGGCGAGCATTTCGGTATATGACTTGCACACGTTTCACGTCGAGGTGGATTGCAGTTTAAATAATTACGAATCGATTTGGTCCAATCAATTAAGGTCCTATATCGCTGCGTGTACCGTGTCGTGCCGGACGTAAAGAATGGTACCACCCCATTTCTTCCCATGGGTGTCGTAAAAGGCGACTAAGGGACTTGCTGGAGAATGGGCAGCAGCGTTCTCTATGCATTTTGCCACCATGCTGCGATCGCCAATCCGCCTGCCAATCGTGGCGATTATGGCAAATCCCCTCCAAATCGGGGGAGGCTTATGTCCAGTAGTGGACGTCTTTCGGCTGAAATGATGATCGCTGCGTTTTCGCGTTACAGCGGATTGAAGTTGCTTAAAAAATCGGGGTATTAAATCATTTGCACATGTATGTCTCTAGAGTTCATGGTCACGTCACAATCATCTTGGAAACGAAGAAAATCGAAGAGGCAGACATTCAGGATTCTGCATTATCATGGGACGGAGTTGTAAAAATGTTAAAAAAAAGCTCTACTAAGTCATTTGCACGCGGTTCTCATTGCGCCCATTCGATTCACTATGACTCTGTGGATTCGAAAAAACATGTGGCAGACTCTTTGCTCACTGATTTTCAGCTGTATAACTTTTTGAAATTCACGGAATCAAGGGACAGCGGGTATTGCATGGGATTATTGTTATTATTTATAGTTTTATTCTTATAATTTTGTTTAATGTTATCCTCCTTACTCACGGTAACGATTAAACTTCTGGAGCTGAAATCTATGCAATCATTTTTTTTCTCAATGCCAACCAGAAACAAAATGCGCTTGGAACTTTAGTTAGAAAGTATTTTTTTTTTAATTGCATGCTTGATTGTAATCTGAATAGGATTAGGATCTGGATAGGAACAGTCTTTAACTTTTTTAAACACGTTTTATTTGTGTAAAATACGTAGATTTTGAGAGGAAAAGCGTGCAAAATAAAAGGGGAGGCTGTATGGAGATATTATACGTTCTATACATTTAGTTTCATAATACGGAAAAGGTCGGAACTGAGTTATACCGTTCTCACTCATATTCCCAAATAAAAGAGAGACACCACGAAAAAATCTATGGGGATATTTTATACCTGCTTGATTTGGCGCGAACGTCGAGTTGAAAAAAAAATCAAATGGTCTGCCTTTGGAATATCAGAGGCCTGAACGTCTGTCTCATCGATTTCCTTGGTTTTCATAAGGAATTCAAACATCAGTCCAAGAGGTAGACGTGTGCGCATAATATAGCACCCCTTTTTTTACATTTTTGGAGCACTGTCAATAGACAATGCAGAGGCAACATGTTGGCAGACTATTTTTCCGTGGTTTTCTTATTGTTTTTAATCGAACAATTCAAATCTGTCAAGTGTGCAATTCATATAAAGTTTTTTAATCATAAAAATAAATGTAAAAAATGAATACCTACTACAAAAATCAGAGCCCTGGATGTCTGCCTTTTCGATTCTTTGTGTTTCCAGGATGACTGTGATCATCAAACCCAGAGGCAGACGTGTGTGCACACCTTTTTTTTAAACATTGTTGAAACGCTGTAAATTTACAACGCAGCGCCACCATGGTGGCAGACGAGGTCCGAGGTCCTTGATGTTTCTTAGGGTATAATTATCACTATTAATAACGTCTGCTTTGTGTGCTGATCATATCGAAATTTTGCTCGCCAGCTCCCTAACTATTACTGAATGTCAAGTATAACCATAGGTAATAAATTAATTTTATGGATAATAACATGATAACCTACTTCATTTTTAAAATCTATGATCATATCGAGAATATTTGTTTTTAATATTATTTGTCTGTAGTGTTACTGAATGTCAAATATAACCATTTTTTTAAATATTTTTTATTATATATGTTTTTTTTCATTTAATAATGTATTTCTGTTCAAATGAAGTACGGTCGAATTTCGATCAATGGGCGATCACTAGTCTCTTTAAATAAAACAAGACCTACTTTGAATAAAAGGCTTCGTCGGGAGAAATTCTAGACAATAAAGGTGCAGCGCAGCCACAGGTGGCGCTAAATTCCCTCGTTCTTGTCTCCGTAAGCCTCGCTGCCTTTAAAAGTGCTTGCACATCTGGCACGTTTTGTATAAATTTAAATAAATTACCTTCTGTATACCTGCACAAGTTCAAAATGAACCCCGAATTAAATACAGGGATAATTATTTTAGTTTATTACCATGAATGAACAGTAATCTTAGTAAGCAACATAAAAATATATTACGAACGTAAGACTGCCTACAACAATAAAAGTTTATGAATGACGAGGTCTGAATTTACGGCTAAACATTGATAATGACTGTTATAATTAACTGGAGCTAATGCTGTGAGTTCGGAGGGAACTGCTGACGTCATCACTTTAACGACTCTTCCTGCCACTGCGTTAATTAAGATTTAACGACTTAAAGCCCTTTTGTTAATTGTCACATAACATTTTGTTACATATTATTTGGGCACGATTTAATATTGTTATAATTATATGGCGGTGGCTGGTATATACGTTTATTTTCTCGTAAATCTTTATCTGTGACCCCAAAAAGGTTTCTGTAGGAAGGTAACATTATTCGGGGTGGTATGTCGAAGCACATTACGAAAGAAAGTCGTTAAAACGTATAAATGTTTATGTTTTGTGAGGCTTTACAGTGGGAACATGGCACGCTTTTTGTTTCAGTCCTACTTATTCTGACCCTAATATTTTTTATAAGATTTTTTAAGCATGTTTTGCAACACATTACAAAATAAAGCACTGTTGTTATCTTGATTGTCACGTGATTTTTTTTTAAATAAACTATGCGTTATGCTTGTGAAAGTATTAAGACCTGCATTGCAGTTTTGGTGAGACCTCGATGACTGCCGGAAGTCGTCTAATTCAATTTTCAGTTACAGTTATAGTATTAGGATGGTAATAGGTTCTTTATAATCATGACTGAAAGAAACTAAATTATTATCTTCTTTCACATTGTTCATTGTATTTCTTTTTCAAAACGGTTGGCTGTTATGGCAGCTTGCTCTTTTAAGGCTCCTACACACAGTGCCGGCGGCAGGGCCGCCGGGCAAGCCGCCGTGCACCCGGCGGGATTCAAAGCCGCCGGCTTTGCCGCATAAAAGAGCCGCCGGCATGGCCGCCGGGGTGTGCCGGCGGGTTATGCGGCTTGCCGGCGTCAGTTCGTTCCTGGCATTCGGGCGGTAGTGGCACAACTGGAAAGATGCTTGGCGGTTTTGCGCGGCTTGTATTGCCGGCGGCATAGCCGCTCGGCATAAACCCGGCGGCATTGCCGCCGGCACTGTGTGTAGTAGCCTTTAAATTTATTTATTCTTCGAAGAATAAAAATTTAATAATAGGAAGAGTCGAGTTTTATTCATTGGTTTAGGAAATGATAGTTAATCTAGCTGTCATTTAGGAACGAGTGGTAGAAAGGAGAGACTCAAATTGCACTTCTATATTTGGATGTCACTTTAAGTAAAAATCAAACTAATCTAGCTTCTGTGGGGCAGCTAAACGGATAACTTATGAGGTAAATTACTCAACTTATGAGGTAATTTGTCTTCATTGCAGGTAACGGTCTAATAGATGAGAATGACTTCATGCAGTGGGTGACGAAGATACAAGCAATACAAGGCATGGACGTGACGACGTGCGGCGGCGACTCTGAGGAGGAGATCACACGAGATCTACTCGCAGCATTTAAGTGAGTTCCTTCAATATTAACCTTTATTACATGATGCCCATTTTATAGAGCCTCCTTAGGCTATAGGTAGAGGGATCGATCGTTTCAAAGCTCATTTTTAAACAATGATAGGAAAAGTCTGAACCACTTTCTGCCGGACCAATAAAGAAATACCTAGGTACTGTAGAATTCAGCCGTGCTAAGCGTGCTCTTAGCTTTAAGCTTTATTTAACACCTGTATTTACCTTGTGGAACGCAAATATATGAATATGAATATGAAGAATCACGGAATATAATGCTTTTGAAGGGTCATCCAATCAACAATAGCTTTCAAAGTAGTATCTAATACGTGATCTGACTCATCATAGACGCTTCTTCAGACAGGCGCGACGCGACATTTGTAGAACAATTTTCATGAAGTTTTTTTAGAAATTGTTCTACGAGAGTAGCGTCGTGCTATCCCGTCGCGCCTGTTAGAAGCCTTTAATTAACTTCAATGAAAAACTAATCCGCGGTGCGTTCATGACCAGGTTGAATGAAACGAACCAAAAGGAGAATGTAAGAATCGTAGCAGGTAACGTTCTGTAGTTACTTCCTAACCCTATCGAAAACAAACGTCAATTTATGTATGTATCTATGTGTTCTAGGGTGTTCGACCGCGACGACAACGGGTACATAACACGGGACGAACTCCGGTCAGCGCTCGAGATGATCGGCGAGCCCGTGACCGACGCGCAGCTCAACCAGGTGCTGGCGCTCGGGGACATCGACCACGACGGCAGGATCGACTATGAAGGTAACCTTGCACTACACATAGTATATTTTGTTTAGGTTCACCTATTCTTACACTACTTGCTAAAATGTTTAAAAGTGTACATACAGACTATACATACTATGTACACTAATATGAAGACTTTCCAAAATTAAACCATATTAAATTACAGCTTCAAACCCACAGTCACGTTTAGAAGCAAACTTATTACGCTAATGCTAAATATAAAAGCATCATAAAGAATTCACAATAATTCAGACAAACCGTTTTGAATTTTAGATTTTCGCTTGGTTAGGGAATCAAAGAGTTAGTCGATTAGATCGCTACAACTATTTAAAACCCCAGCATTTGGAGAGTCAGTTTCCAATACCGATCTTCTCCGTGAAAGACAATATGAAGTAATGGGTAGACCCATTCCGCGACGTACGTATACGTTATCGTTGAAGACTCGGAGCCCATTAAGCCTTTGGTGATGTTGAGGAGACACATGCAAATCAATCGGTTATTACTAAACAAGATCTTTCTGCTGGTCTCATAGACGTATTGTCAGTAGGCAGATATTCTTCCTTTTCTTATTTATTCCATGGAAACTAACTCCTAGGATAAAAATGGATATGCTATGTTCTAACCCAGGTCATGGTCTACCTACATGTCATACTTGTAATACGAGTTACCTGTACCATAATAGTGTAAACATTCGAGGTAAAAAGATTAGGCAGCGACACACTTAGGCACAGTATGTGTTTTATTTTATCCTCACTAGACTGTGTCAAGGCTGAATCTCAGTCTTACTGTTATGAGTATAAGGCTTAAATTAACAGATTTTAATTTTATTATTTCAGAGTTTGTGAAGATGCTGTTGTAACGTGTACCTCGTTGAACAAGACCTCACTAGATATAATGGTAGTGTTAAAGAAGTGCGGTCGGCGCCGAGTGGTCCAGATCTGATCGCGAGTCGGGCGTGGCCATGATACCTTCGCGTGGTAGGAGCAACCTCCTGCCAAGTATCGTACCCACGACGACATCTACAGGTTCGCAGATCGAGAGGAAGTACCCAGCAGTCGACTACTGTTGAAATTGTTGTACATAGACGTAATTTTGTAATTAATAAAAATAACAAATATCTAATGTAGTTACTAATATAGGATATCAAAGTTATGTATAATTAAAAATTTATCTATTAAATGATTATATATTTTGCATACGTAATTTGTTTGTTGAATATAATTAAAAGATGGCCTAAGTAAATTCGATCAGTTTTTTTGTAGGGAATAAAAGACATTACTATAGCAGAGTGTTATTTTATGAAGGTAAGCCTGCCTACTTGACACACCAGTTTTAACGTAAAGAAATTGATAGTACAAATACTGATATTTATTTAACAGCTAAATTAAAGCATTCAAATGTCTGTAAAAACATGCTCTATAGGTACTTATATCTATTTCTCTATACCTACTCTTAGCTTTAAGACCTTAGGAAGTTAGCACATTAGGTACGTCATTTTTGTTTGTGAAAGAATCCATGGTCTCTGATTCCATGAAACTATTTTCAACAAATCAGTTCATATTAGTACCTACCTAGTTGAAAATCACAAGATTACTTACTCACCTTTAAATAATGTTTCGTTGGAATGCAACACTCTCTACTTACAATAATATGCCTAATAATAAAATAATGTTGTAATTTTATGGTTGTGAATGATAAGTTACACCAGAATTGTTATATTTATGAATTAAAGTGGTATGAGTACCTACTGATATGTTTATTTTTATGTACTAAGGTAAAAGTTATTTTAAAGTAATTCATCATAACAAAATTTGCATACCATGGAGCCCACCGAGCAATGACATATTTCCTACCTACCTACACTTTAATTCCGTTTAGGTACTCTGTTAATGGCGCACCGAGCTTCTGGCGCTACTGGGGAGTTTATTGCGCCACTTCTTCTTCCCATCGAAAGCACTAGGAAGTGGTGAAGGGCGAACGTTTTGGGGGATTGTCGTATGTAACTTTTACGTTCAATAATTGCTGAGTCTCAACCTAGTTTGAATAAATGACTTTTGAGTTTGATAAAATTCTTAGCTTTAGCTAGAGTTCGCGGGTTCGTTTAGGTATTTCCTTGTTATTATTACGTAAAACAAATACACAATATAAGAATAATGTAAAATGTACCTATATAAGAATATTATAAAAACATGTAGGTACATACTTAGATTTATTATTATTAAAACATACATGTAAGAATTTTTTAAATTATAACTGTTTCGCCCCACGATTTTATACTTTAGGTACTACGGGTACCTAAAGTATGGACCTTTCTAATTATTTTTTAGGTTTTAGTACATTATCTTCTTACATCATAATTATTATTTTTAAAAGTGTTAAACTTTAAAAGTATTTCTATTTATTTTATTTTAAAGTTTTTTTTTAGTAGGTATTTATGTTTCTCAACGGTGTAATATTGAGGCACTAAATGAGTTAAGCCGGCCTTCACCGATGACCTGGGGAGGGCCGCAGGAAAACGCTGGATGAGAGAAGCATAGAACCGGTCCAAGAGGCGGGGCTTGGGGGAGGCCTAAGTCCGCAGTGGACGTCTTTTGGCTGAAATTATGATGATGAATGATTTAAATAGTAAAGTAACTCATACAGTGCTTCATTATTACACGGTTTTTCACTTGACATTAGCACCAGTCCAACGCTTTCAATACATTTGGAATTATATATTGTATCCATGGTGTACTGCATTTTACTCGCCAAGCCCTTTTATTTTCTACCCATATTAGCGGGTTGTTAAAATATAAATACCTAAGCTGCCATTTTATTTTACTGGATTTACTGGCTACTAAAAAAATGTGTTGTCATCGGAATCAAATTTTAGATCAATCAGACAAAAGAAAGTGGGTTAAATTTCAGCGGGAAAACGCTCTCTGGGTAAACAGACTCATTTTACAGGCCTATACATTCCGTTTATCCAACTAGGCTTAGGGTGGATTTTTTGGGGTGAATAAATGGAATAACCAAAATTGTAGACGCTATGTAGCGTCCGCACCTCACTTTTAAGTCGACGTAAAAACGGACGTTAAAATATCGCGGCAGGATTTATCGAGCAATGAATTTTCTACTCTCGGTGTTTCACCGAGTTTCCAATTTCCAATAGAGTATCCAACAGAGTGCATCTCATCTCAGTGCGTCGACAAAACACACTGTTCGAGTTTGAATTCAACTCTTGGCCCTAAGCAGTAAGCAGTGCTTTGAAGATCCAGTGCGAACGACAATTAATTGCGAATCGTGAGTCACGAGGACTACGTTGCCGATAGTGTGAAAACATCGTAAAACTCCATGTTCGTAACTCAAATTGTGTAACCTTATCCATAAACAAGCCTTTAAGTAGGTTCATACCTACCAACCTACTCCTTCGAGGAATACAAGCGTAATGGTTATCTTTTTCAATCATTCTGTGCGATAGCCTCTTGCCTTTTGGGACATAGGACGTGTTTTAACTTTCCCTAAACATATTTTTTTGTAGTTTAAATTTAAATTAATTACCTACCTATCTATATCTAAAGAGTTCTACATTTACAAGTACATGTATATACTTATGTCCGTACGCGGTAGCTATTTACCTAATGGGTCAATACTTACCTAGTAGGTATATGTAATGGTTAATTTACACTTACTTGTAAGTATGTAACTAAAAATCATTTAAGTAAAGCCTTCGAAAGGCGTGTGATGTGGAATGTATGCAAGTGATCAATCAATATTGAATTTGTCATTTATTTCATTTGTAATTTAATCATTGAATTATTTTCAATTCAATTCATTCGACACCAGCGAAGAACTTCGAAAGAAAGTCGGTCGGCTGAGGTTCGATACTAGGATTCCAGTGCCTATTCATATGACTCTTCTGCTGCCACTGATGGGTTATTTCTTTAAGCTCGATGTAACCCTGTAAATGTAGATAAAGTTTTAAATCTTTTGATCCGGTTTTTAACAGCAGATGCGTAGGTAACCCGCAGGTTGCCGTTAGGCAGTAGTGGGGAGAAGGGTTGCAAATATTCTATGCTCTAAATAAAAAGCGGTAGGTACCCACTTTCTGTGCACCGCGTTTACGTACATGCAAAAGTTTCAGTGTTATGCTCTTGACACGTTGCACAACGGATTTTAATGGTGTTTCCGTCTCATTGGTGATTGGGTAGTTTAGCGGATACGTTCACGCGGGCAAAGATTTAAATAATTAGGAATCGGCCGACGGCATCATAACGCTACGTATCTATTTCGCTGAGAATGACATTCGATTTTTTTTTGTCTTCGCTAATTCATACTGAAATCTGAAATTCTAGGTATCAGACCATCAATCCATGCGGGATGTATGAGATCTCTCTTTTCATTCGCTACGGCACGACGAAAAAGAGTAAGGTGCGTGCAAATCAAAGATTATATCTTTAATTCATAATCATATTTAGCAAATAATGTTTTATCAGCTTTTCCTACGTGTTCCGTCGGCCCGGCCGCAATCCACTATGCAAGTTCATTGCGGAATGGTGGATGTCTTCGAAATTACTGGCGATGTTATCCTTCTAAGCAGCTTGGATTTGGGAATTTGACTGTTTCACTTCAGTGCCTCACTTCGATGACCTCTGACGTAAAGCCATCGGTCCTACAATTTAGGTAGGTACCTCTCAATCTCAATCTCAAATCTTTATTGCATTCCATAATGTATACAGGGGTGGGTATTAATATATATAGATAGAATCAATTATGGACCCTGTAGGGCACAGCAACATTTTAAATTATAATTAGAATTTAATTTTGACGTGACAACGTCTTATAAATTGGTTTGCCGGGTGACACTTCAAGAAACTGCGTTACGCTCCGCTCACGTTATGCGCTCACAATGAGAGCGAGTGAGAGGCACGCGTCCCTTCCACTCGGGCATGGTTAGCCCGCCTAAGAGCGAGAGAGACAGACATAAAAAGTGAAAGGCACGCGCCTTTAAATATAATTCTTTGTTTAAATAAATGTTTTAAATTGTTACTATTATTTCATCCTTCTTCCTACTATACGAATGAATATTCACATTAAAATTATTTTACCACTCAAAGTCGTTGTCACGTAAAACTTTCGCCCGTATACCGACTTTACAGGCAACCAATTTTTTTTTTTTTCTTTTTATTATTCTTTTTCTTTTAATTTTTTATTCTATTATTATTCTTATTATTTTTTGTCTCTATGAGGTAGGTACCTGTGTATCTGGCTAGTCTTCGTCAAAGTAGCAGAATTTTATTTTGCAGTGTCCAAAAAATATTCTTTGTTTCACAAACCTGTCCACTTCTTATATGTATTTAGGTAAATATGTAGATCCCTACCGAGTGCATCTTTACATATTATAAAATAAAGTCACTTCGCTGTCTGTCTGTCCCTATGTATGCTTATATCTTTAAAACTACGCAACGGATTTTGATGCGGGTTTTTTTAATAGATAGAGTGATTCAACAGGAAGGTTTATATGTATATAACATCCATAATATAGTAAAGAAACACTGATAATTTAAGAGGTTTCTAATGTGATGTCATAAATAACCACATTTTTTTGCGCTTACATTGCGAGCGCTGGCTGAACCCTTCGAAATAGCTCAAAATAATATACTACAGTATTGTACACCTTAAAAAGTTCTACAAAAAAGTCCGCGATGGTATATGTCTAACTCTTAGGGATAACCCATAATAACCATTTTTATCCTTTACTTTTTACGATAAATAATGGCTTATTTATGAATGCGATTTTAAGCAATACAGCATTAATCCTTATCCAATTAAGTACCTTAAATAAATTGTGCATTTCATGTAGATCAAAATTGCCCTTTACAGCATGTCATTAAAATTAATATTTTAGAAGATATCAGAGATTATAATAAAATAGCCGCAGAGCGGCTAGCGGGCCGTTCCACGTCCGGCCATCTCGCTTGGTAGCGGTCGGGTATTGCAGGATTAGTAGGATTGTAATTCATATTACTTTGGCTTCATAGTAAATGCGAATATCATGTGTGTTCGAAGTACTCAAAATAAACCTAATTGTATTATTCCAAGTAAGAGACCGTAAAATATGGCTTAGATGTTTAGATTTTTGGATGGATCTGGATTTTTGGTTATCCTGGATACTTACGATATAGGATACTTTATCCCGGTAGTACGTTCCCGGGTGATATTTTCCGACAGCTATACGGGCGAAGCCACTGGCCAAAGTACTATTCTTATAACTATGTTTAATTTGGTGTCTGGTAAATAATTGAGTGTCTGTATAGGTAGAATAGAAGCGTTAAGAAAAACCTGAGACTTATATTCAATTCAATCCAGCCCTATGTCGCAGTCTTCTTACTCTGAATACTATTAGTTTTATTTTAAGTACATCAAACACACATGATATGTAAGGATCGTAGCAGGTGGTGTTCCGTAGTTTCTGCCTACCCCCATGGGAAAAAGGCGTAATTGTATGTATGTATAACATGGATTAATACATTCTTACCGCGGTAATACGTCCTCTTGCGATAATTTCCGACATCTACGCGGGCGAAGCCGCGGGCAAAAGCTAGTATCTTATATCACGTAGATATGGAAAAACGCTAGCATAATTGTAATGACGCTTACCTTGATCACAAGCAAATCTATGATTCGAACATCAGTGATACAGGAGTTTCTGTAAAAATACTCCCTCAACTTCCATCGATAGTCTTCTTCATTTTTCGGAACATCGAAGTACATAACTAAAAGTGAAATTGCACATTAAGTTGAAAATAGACCGTCACGCGGCGTGCAAATTTCCCTATATCTCATGAGTTCCGAATGATCTGATTGAAGATTATTTCTTTTAGCCATTTTCACAATTATCCCACTTCAAGGTGGACAAAGGCTCCTCCTTCGGTCCTTCTCACGATGTTACGTTCTTTCTCGCTGCTTCTGGAGTTCTTATCGTCTAAGACGTTTCACCATTGCCGCGGTCTACTGCGACCTCAGGCCATTGAGGTAATACTTACCAATGTACGGAATGTATCTATAAAAAGCCCTATATAATCCGAGAGCTCGTATGCGAGCATCGGAGAAATTCTTGGACATCAAAGGCCTCACAGTTCTAGTAGCTGCTTGCCGTGACATTTTATTGATCGTGGACACAGAGTACTTTAATTAATATGATTGAGGGATAACAAATGATTTAAAACTACCGACATACGCTGACAGTACTCTGTAGGTGCCAGTTACATTTTGTTTTAAATTAAATATCTTTGTTGTCAAAACCAAAGAGTAAAGTAACTATAGTCAAAACTTGCCAAAAATCATAGATCCAAACCATAGATTTTTTCAAGATTTATTTTTATATTATACTAGCTTTTGACAGCGGCATCGCCCACGTTCAGACAGCGGAAGCGACTTCATTTTATATTATGTAAAGATAAAGAAGAAGATACGATATTTATTTACATTTCTATACTATTATTATTTATATTTATAATGATTATGCATAAGACTCAAAATATTCAAAATCATCATCATTTCAGCCTTCAGACAGCTAAAATAACTCAATCTAAAGGTCAGGTATAAAATTATGGGGCAGAAAGTTATTATTAGGTAGGTATTTACGATTTTTACATATGGTTAGTAAAGGCGATGCTATCCATTTCAGCCGTAAAGGCGTACCCATACCGAAGTAAATTCTTCTGGAGCAACATTTGCAAGTGGGCAAAAAATTATACCATTAGGTTTTTTTTTTTTTTTATTAATATTAGACAAAAGATTTTATTGTGCATGGAATGATAGAGATCGAATGAAAATATTCAGGTGACCAATCAGCGCTGTGCTGTGGGTCCCATACCCAAGCATCATACTGAGTAGTAGAAGAATTATGACAAGAACCCTTCTTGTCACGGTCACGGCGTGCAGCTGCCAACTATAATCACTAAATTTATGTTCTGTGTAAAGGTTCGTTCAGACTAGCGCGACGCGACCGGTTGCGCGCGAATCGGCAATTTAAGCCTTAAATCTGTTTTGTATTCATGTATTTTTTAAATGTAATCTCATCTTTAAATATGCACGTGTTTCTGTGACACATAAATATATTTTTCTTTCAGCTTCAGTGGAAGTGGGTGAAATATTGATTGTAAAATTACAGCACATACAAGTGAAGTTAAATAAAAGCTTTTAAAGAGTTATTTAGTAAACTTACAAAATTTATGGAATCGTAATGTTAACATGTTGAAAAATGTTGTTCTACAAAAAGAACTTCGGTGTGGATGCAGCTTTAGACGATTAAGCCTCGTCCCTACTAGGAACATTTGTCGAGCGACATGTGTCCCCGGAGACATCGGGCGATGTCGCCCTACATCGCCCCACGTCGCCCGATGTCTTGTCTCCGTCCACATCAGTTCAGTCGAACCTATCATGTCTCCGGAAGAGGTAGTGTTGTACAAAGAACAAAAAAGAAGAGAAGATGGTGGATTAAACAGTACTTGCGAAACAAAACAAGTGTATTTAATGATCTGTGTTCTAGACGGCTCATTTCATAATTTTACTCGGATGTCATCAACAGACTTTGAAATACTCTTGTGTAAAATATCCCCATCAATATCTAAACAGAAAACTAGATTCCGTGATCCCGTGGATGCTAAATTTAGACTTGCTGTTACGTTAAGGTACCTAGCAAGTGGTGATTCTTACACGTCCTTATCATACACTTTTATAAATTTTCAAATACTCATAGGAGCGATATAGTTCAATAAGTCGCAGCACTACGTCGTTCGACCACATTGTCGCAGGTTGCACGCACGTCCACACTCTATCACTACTCTTCATCGACTGTGCGACAAGGAACAGTTTCAACAATGTCGCGGCGATGTCGTCCGACGTCGCCCGACATCGCCC
The DNA here is from genome assembly GCA_932294355.1 of Aporophyla lueneburgensis. Taxonomy (NCBI): domain Eukaryota; kingdom Metazoa; phylum Arthropoda; class Insecta; order Lepidoptera; family Noctuidae; genus Aporophyla; species Aporophyla lueneburgensis. The sequence goes on from OW028744.1 coordinate 13,430,789, forward strand.
GATGTCACCAGGGACACATGTTGCTCGACAAATGTTCCTAGTGGGGACGAGGCTTTAGAAGACAAAACAAAAACTACAACCTTCATGATCTGTATTCTCTATTTTTGAAACATTTTGATATAACTTAGTGTATTTTAAACTATTTACATATTCCCTATTTGATTATTCATTGCCATTGAAGAATTTTGAAAGGAAATCTTTGGGTTTGGGTTCCTCAGTGGGCTTGAAGTAAGTCATGATGTGACCCTTTTGTTTCCACATGTTTACAGTTTCCTTGAGCTCCATTTGGCCCTGCAAATGAAATATACATAAAGCTATATTAATAACAAATGTATTGCAAAATATTTCTATTTTTTATTGAGATTATATTTTAGGTTCCATTAATACTACCTTTCATAACTAAATAAAACAGGCATCTACTTATTTGTGCAAAAAATAAATAAAACTTGATTGGAAATAAAAGAAATAGAAAGATTACCTTGATAACAAGCATATCAATAACCCTGATGTCGGTCACATCTTTGTTTTTTAAGAACAATTCCTTCAGCTTTTGACGGCATACTGCTTCTGTCTTTGGGATATCATAGTCCATAACTGAAAAGAAATAGACATAATAATATTATTTCAATTATTCAAACACATGAATATGGTGTACGCTATCGCTCTAACCAATCCATAATAATAATTTTTAGCTATACATTTAGCAAAACAAAAACACAACCAATGTTTTAGTATTTTAACTACTTATTTAGCTTTTGGAGAATATTGAATTCTAGAGTCACAATAATTACCGTGGCCCTGGCACATGGGCGACTGAAGGACCATGGGTGGGTTTTAGTCAGTAAAAGTCTGACACAAGAGCGCCCAAATGCGGGACGTCATTTCATGACAATCATATGACACCCATAACTGTATGTACGCAATATTCTAGCAAATTACTTCACAATTTTTCAATGATTTTATTCCAGTAAGTAGGTTTATATGGTGCGGTCAGATCATTTGACGACCATGTAGATCGGTGTTAGAAATGATATTTTGAGGAAAGAACCATACCGACTTGAGTGGATCTGTTCAGTCAGTGCAAGCATTTGTCAATTATCGTACAGCTGAGCTCTGAATTAAAGAAGCTCAACGATTTCATACTTTAGGGTCTTAAGTTTTTGCAATACTTGCTACTGTAGAACACCTAGTTAGAAGTCTCGTAGTAACGACTTCATCTCCACAGCAAGTAAAAAGCAGCATTGATGACATAACAGGCCACTTACCCAAGTACGGGATTTGGCGATACCAGGCCTTGTAGAGGTTAAGTACTCTCATTTTTGCCTCCCCATGGTTAAGGGAGAGTACTGGCCTTACGGTCTTTGTACCCACTTGTATGGCTTGCCTCGCAGACATTTTTCTATTTAAAACTCAACACTTGCGTCGTAATTTCGAAATGTTTTGATTTCGAATGACAAGTAGTGCAGTCTGTGAATTTGACAATGACAATTTCATAGTCTCACTTCAATTTGACATAGACAGTGGAATCAGGAGCGGGAGCGTGAAAAAAAAAGAAAAAGCCATCAATGGATGATATTCTTAGATAGGTATAGCTTGGCAAAAAAGAGTCTGTCGTGGTAACCATTGGAACTAAAATATTTTTTTGGTGGCAGTACTGCTTTGTTCATCATCAACAAGTAGCTAATCTGTCATTGTGTTATGTTCCCAGTTATAATTTACTTATTTCTAATTAACCATCAATTATTAATGTTTTTGTCCATATAAAAAATGAATAAAACATTAAGGAGTAGTGGTGTGAGCTGTGATATACCAAGTTTTCCTAAGAAATTTGGCGGAATCTGAAGCGTAACAAATTTTGTCTCCGATTGACAATGTTTTCGAAAGAACTGCCGACACGACAGGTCACACGACAGGACATCCAAGAAATTTATCTTTTAGTCAATGCCAGTCATTGTTTTTCCTTTCTAATACTAAGTTTTATCGGCAATATAAGTTTCAAGCCATTTTATAGTTTTATTTACTAATACATTATTGAGGTTATGTTTTCTAGTTTGACAAATCGCGTGTACGTTGACTCTTGATGTTTGATACTTGAAATTGAAAAATGTACCTACATGGAATTAATGTGATTGTCTTTAAAAAAATTTTCAATTTTTTTTTTTACAGTACAATTAGAAAAATTGTTAATGAAGCTGGAAAAAATTAAGGATTTTTTCTACACCTGGAGCAACATCAAAACAGTTTGCGGATGAAAGAATTAGACGATTTTGATCCGTGTGCAGTTAGACAAAAAGTTTCAACACAGAAACAGGCAAGTATTTTTTTTACACGCTTTATATTAGCTTCACTTGTATGTTTGTTTGTTTGTAACCGACTCCTTATAGCGCGATTCTGAGCCACTTTAAACGACCAGATTTCATTCAAACCGTGCACACCTGTCAAAGACCAATGACAATGCAATCATTTCATAAATTTGTGCCATTATTTTTTTTTTTTTTTATTTATTCCTGACCATGGATACATGTCCTTCAGTCGTAATCATTAAACATACTACTCTTATTCTCAGCTAAGTACATCCCGAAACAATTAAATTTTTTCTACAGTATTCAGTAAATATCTAAATAATGAATTGAAATAAACTGTGTTGGAGAGTAATTCCTGAACGTGGCGGGGAACACATAAAAGAGTTTTGTTCTGCTATATCACTAATTTCACTGACAAGTAACAGTCTTTGCATGTCGAACGATTCACAGTCTAACGTGTTTTATATCCGCATTTTCTTCAGAACAATAGGTACATTTGCTTTCACTGATGAATCTTAGCTTCAATGTCTTCAGTAATTACTTTAAAATATGTATTTATGTTTTTGTTGTATTCTCTTCCGTTTCATCTTCACAGTCTTCATCTTCAAAGTTTTCGTGTGATTCGTTCTCAATTAGTAGCAAATCATAGATCTCGTCGTGGAATAAAGCAGCTGTTTCAATGTTAACATTTTCGTAGAAATCTGAACTGTTAACATCAATTTCTTCAACATTATTTGGTTTTTCATCCATATCTTGAAATATATTAATAAATATAAAATTATTGAAAACTTTTTGTATCTTTCCCGCCAATCACCATTTTCCTTCTCCATTTGTGCCATTATCCTTACCAGGGTTACCAGGACGGCAAAAAAACTCAAAATTCGAAACACCCTAAAAATAAATAATAGTTAAAAAAAACTAAAAAACACGCTTCCATAAAATTTTTGTTTTTTTAAACTATTATTTATTTTTTTGTTAATGCTATTATCGCATACCACAGTAAAAAAAAAGTATAATTTATATTTATTATTTTTCAGGTGCCTATTCTACGTAATAAGACGGGAGAGAAGACGGGTTGTAATGGGAGCCGTAAACGTCTAAGAAAGATTTTTACACTATTTAGAATTCATAAATAAGAAATGTAAAACTGACACATCAGTGTTAATGGAAAAAATCTATCATAGCACCGAAAAGGAATACATGAATGAAGTAATGTCACGTTTTTCTTTTTAAATAAAATCTAAATTTTAGCGTGTTATTTCATTTTCATTGTCATGTGAATAGTGATAATGTTATGTACAGACGCCAGCACATAAAGCTACAAAAATTTGTCAAATTTCTTTAATAGGTTTCAACTTTATCGCTAAAGTGTTAGGTTCAAGATTGATTGGGAAAATTTGACTGTTACGGGTAGCTTGATGTGCTAGCGGTAGAGTGTACCTGACGCCTTCGTTTGTCAACTGTTCAAGTTTATTTGATATTGCCCGTACCTTTCGAATGCGACATGTTATAGGTACTCTCTAACTTCCGATTAGTTTCCAACAGTAAGCAGCTGTAAGTCGCCTTCTTTTCGACTATAAACTGTCAACAGGATTCGTTCAGTATCATTCATGTCAAAGGATGGGGGTCCATAAGGGGGTATTTCGGCCCTGAGGAATTTCAAGTTCCTATTTTATTATATGAATGGTTAGACTACTATAAATAAAAATATAATGCGAATTAATTGAAATAGTTGAATATAACTGCTATGAAATATTACATAATATTGACTAAGATATAAGTTACTGGACAAATAAATATAGATTGAAATGTTTTTTAAAAGTATATTGAAAGTAACAAAAATGCATATTACACGGTATCTGATCAAATAGATTCATCTTCATCAGTTTCATCACTTTCCGACCAGTTAGAAGTAGTTGCATCAAAACGTCTTTATTGTTTGTGTCATGTCAAATAATAACAACTTTCAATCGTTGCAATAAGACATAATTTTTGAAAGCAATAAGAAGATGATTTGTAAAAGTTGCGGTTATAATTTGTAGCCAATCATATTACTGTTTTTTATGTGTGTAATGGACAATTTGATTTGCAAATGTGTGAGTTTGGCGACACTGGTTCCCGTGCTTAGCCAATGTAGGGGCACTTCTCCTTTATTATTTGTTCTGTGATTGAAATAATCACAACTACTTAGTATTGTTTATAAATGCTTAGTAATTTTATTGTAGTAATTCTATCAAGTATAAATACCGTGAAGATTAATACTGCACTGTCTTATCTATAAGCTTCTATTCTATCGTTCAAATAAAAACATGTTCTCAAGACAGTAGACAGTCGTCGCAGCACGAGTTCACAAAAAAGCGCGATATTCAATTGTTATAACTTTTGTTTTTACTATGAGCGCAATGACGCAACACTTTTATCCTCATATAAAATTTGTGTCACAGTGTATTTCATAATATATTTCAATTCGAAGGTGTTACGACCCTGCGCTCATATAAAAACAAGAGATCAAACCTCTTAAAAAGCTGGAATTCTAGCAAAAAATGCAAAATAAGGAATCTTTGGGCCCCTGGGGAGTGAGCAATTACTAGAATAATACAGATAATTTCAATAGAAACTTTAAATACATATGTTCTACAATAATATAATACTAAACTTTCATACGCACTATCAACCTTATTTTGTCCTATTTTTTGGGGCCAGAAAACCCGCTTATGGACCTCCATCCTTTGATACAGGCATACCAACCATCGAATGGTTGTGAATAACCTAGATGGTGGCCGCAAATGCGATTGCTGAACATTATGTCTTGTGTATCGGGTTCAATCGGCAATCCCTGAGTGTAATTTAATTAATTTTTTAACTGAAAAAGTTTTAATTATGTTGTTATGATGGCACTCTTAGATAAAAGGTTATCCCAGCGAAATAATGCGCAATCTACTAAATACAATGAAAGTAAAAGACTGTGCCTATCAAGTCTTGAAATCTTGACTGATGAGAATTTCCGGGATCTCGTGTTTGTTGATTAAAACAACAAGTATCTTATCACTTTTAGCCCTAGTATATAGGGTGGCCATACCTGCTAAGCAGGCGCCCTCATTTTTTCCAGACTCTTTTTTGCCAAGCTGTAGCTAATCTGTCATTGTGTTATGTTCCCAGTTGTATTTTACTTATTTCTAATTAACTATCAATTATTAATGCTTTTGTACATATAAAAAATGAATACAACAATAAGGAGTAGTGGTGTGAGCTGTGATATACCAAGTTTTCGTAAGAAATTTGGCGGAATCTGAAGCGTAACAAATTTTGTCTCCGATTGAAAATGTTTTCGAAAGAACTGCCGACACGACAGGTATTTATCGAAGAAATGTATCTTTTAGTCAATGCCAGTCATTGTTTTTTCTTTCTAATACTAAGTTTTATCGGTATTTTATGTTTCAAGCCATTTCGTTGTTTTATTTACTAATAGATTATTGAGGTTATGTTTTCTAGTTTGACAAATCGCATGTACAGACGCCACCAGGTCAAGCTACCCGAAACTGTCAATTTTTCCCAATGAACCTTGAACCTAATGCTATAGAAATAAAGTCGAAAATCTATCAAAGAAATCTGACAGATTGTAGTAGCTTGATGTGTTGGCGTCTGTACGTTGATTCCTGATGTTTGATACTTGAAATTGAGAAATGTACCTACATGGAATTAATATGATTGTCTTTATATTTTTTTCAAGGTAAATCTCACAGTATAATTAGAGGAATTGTTAATGAAGGTGAAAAAAATTAAAGATTTTTTCTACACCTGGAGAAACACCAAAACAGTTGGCGGAAGAAAGAATTAGACGATTTCGATCTGTGTGCAATTAGATAAAAAGTTCAACACTAGAAAGAAACAGGCAAGTATTTTTTTTTTTTTTTTTTTTTTTTTTGTTAATGCTATTATCGCATACCACAGTAAAAAAAAAAAAAAAGTATAATTCATATTTATTATTTTTCAGGTGCCTATTCTACGTAATATATTACCTATAGTTTGAGGAGACGCGTTGTAATGGGAGCCGTAAACGTCTAAGAAAGGTTTTTACACTTTTTAGATTTCATAAATAAGAAATGTAAAACTGACATATCAGTGTTAATGGAAAAAATCTATAATAGCACCGAAAAGGAATACACGAATGATGTTATGTCACGTTTTTCTTTTTAAATAAAATCTAAATTTTATCGTGTTATTTCATTTTCATTATCATGTGAATAGTGATAATGTTATGTACCCCACATAGACATACCTGACGCCTTCATTATTCAACTGTTCAAGTTTATTCGATATTGCCCGTACCTTTCGAATGCGACATGTTATAGGTGGGCATTTTCATTTTAAATGACACATCGCTGTTTTTGAGCTGTCCTTGCAAATGCACATTTTTTATAAATATTTAAATATTGATTTCGGTTATAAATTTAACTTATATTGAAAATATATGAAACAGATTACCTGTTTTTGATGTTTACAACAAAATAGAATAATGTTATTTTAGTTAAAATCACATTTTTAATCATGCTAATCTCCAGTTTCATACTGTCCCTTTTTTTGTTGGTCATCTTTGGATTAAGTTTTTAGTAAATTTTTATATGGTGGATTGTGTGGCGATGAGTTAATTTCCTTAAGAAAAGCTGGTTCTTTATTTTATCATTAATAGTGAATCGGTTTTCATTGTTGTTTATTTATAATTATTTTTTATAATTTGTCCCTCAATTTTTTGCATTTCGGACATGTCTGGTTTTGTAACTAACATATTCGTTAAAATTTCTACCAAAGTGTGGTAAATTTTATTAGTCTTGCAACCTTAGGCATGAGACTATACTAGAGAATCAGCCATTTTGAAACCAGTGTCAAAAAAACGTTTATTCGGATGGACGTGTTCACTCGTGTTCGAAATTTACCATCGGTGTTCTTCTGGTAAGTAACGTCATTTTATGTATTTTAACGGCTTAATCTAAGTGTACATTTATGTTCAAAGCATGCCTTAGAATGTATTCTGTGGGAAAAACACACGGTATGCAAGGATTTTTGGTGTTATATTCCATTAATTTTAAATTAATTTCGAAGCGGCAGCATTTTTGTAACGTCTGTTTCGTAACGTTACAATAGTACGGACTAAAATGTTACAAAACAGACAAGTAAAGGTTAGGTCACAAAGGCGAATTAATTATTGACCGACCGCGGTGGCGCCTAAAAGGAGGGTAATGTTTTAGTTGCTTTGTAGGTCAGTCTTCATGTTTCCTCCAACATGATAAACGAGTAAACCTATTTCAAGAAATAAGAATTCCTTTAATTCTTATTTATGGAGCATTAACAATAGCTAGACAACGTTGTTAAAAAAAGCCGTTGTAAACTGTAGGTATTTATAAAATGTCTATGGTTGTGACTTTCTTAACACGTTGCACGTTGAGTGCCGATCACGCAATATCGCGTGATTCGTCGGCTCTGCATAATATGGCCGATTACGTGATATCGCGTGCTTGCTACTAACAATTTTGTATGCGCTCTAAATCTGTGGCCATATGGGATTAATCATCAATCTGTGTTTGGCACTCCACGTGTTAAACACTGTGGACCGTTTTCGCTTATTGAAAGATTCCTGGAAAAGCAGTTATTGATAAGTAAATACGTGTGAGAGTTAAACTCAAAATTTACTGGTTTCGCTTTTTCAGTTTTTAGATCACAATGCCTTTAACATCAGCTGAAAGAGTAAGAAGATATAGAGAGAAATTAAAACAAAATCCAGAAAAAGCGGAAGAAATCCGGAAAAGAAATTTAGAGCGCATTAAATCAAAGAAAAAAAAAGTTTCTCAGATGACTGAAGAAGAAAAAAATGCGCATCGTAAAATTTGGAGGGAAGAGAAAAGAAAACAACGTGCTTTAAAATCTAAAAGTGAAAATGTGATTCCCGGAGCTTCAGCTTCTGGTAGCCCTATTAAATCAAAAGCTAAAACTTCACCTTCAATATGTAAAAAGCTAACAACTACAATGAGTAACCATCTACATTACATTCAAAGAAAATGCAAAATTATAGGACATCAATATAAAGTAGCATTGAAAAAAATTTCAACACTTACCAAAGACCAAGAAAGACTTAAAAAACAATACTACCGATTAAAAAAATCCACTTCAGGAATAATAAATAATCAACAAAACCTAATTAATAAACAAAAAGCCAGGGAAGAGGTATTGGAAGCAACATTGCGGCGGACTTATGCAGAATGTGAAAAACGTATTGAAAAACAGGTCTTGAAGCGGTTAGTTAGGAACTCCCAGCCTGGAAAAAAGACATATGTAGCAAAATTAATGGGACTCAGTAGTATACATCGTGATCAGCAGAAGAAAAGTAGACGAACATGTTGCAAAGAAATTGAAAAATTTTGGTTGAGAGATGATGTCACCAGACCAACAGCGGGGAAAAAAGAATGTAGGTCTTTCGGAAAAAAAAGGAACAAATAAGGTATACGGTTGATACGTTAGCAAATTTATATAACAAATATAAAAAAGAGGGTGGACAATTTGGTATGACAACTTTATGGAAATACAAGCCATTTTGTTCTTTCTCCGCAATTGAATTCTAGAAACACGTGTTTATGTATAAAACATGCAAATATTGCATTCAAATTTAAGGCTCTAAAATTATATGGACAGTTGACACAAAAATCTTATAAAGATGTTTTGAACGAATTAACTTGTGACCTTTTATCATATTCCTGCGCATCAAATGTATGTAATCAGTGTAAACATCACAAAGTCCAGTACAATTCCGATGACAATAAGTTCAAAAAAGTTACTTGGTGGCAGTGGGAACGAGTTGACCATGAGTATGTAAAGAATAACGGAAATGAAACCAAAACTGTAAAGACCAAAAAGACAGTAAAATCCTTAAAAACGACTTCTATTGCCGAGTTGAAACACGCTTTTAATAAAGACATAATCACATTTAAGAAACATATGTTCATCCTAAGACACCAGCAAGAGCAATATCAAAAAATTATAAATAATTTGAATGAATACGAAGCAGTGATAATATGTGACTTCAGCGAAAACTATGATTGCAAGATGAGGGAAGAAGTGCAAGCCCTTCATTTTGGATCGTCTAAAAATCAGGTAACTTTGCATACTGGAGCAATTTTTTGGAAAACCTGCATGCAATCGTTTTGTACCATTTCAGAAAACAATGGCCATAAGCCAGAAAACATATGGACTCATTTAACTCCTATTTTAAATGAGATAAAGGTAAGAACTCCTGACGTTAAGATTCTCCATTTTTTCTCCGATGGGCCAACCTCGCAGTACAGGCAAAAAGGAAACTTTTGTTTGCTCAGTATCATACCAAAAGAAATGGGGTTTGAATATTGCACGTGGTCATTTTCGGAGAGTGGTCACGGCAAAAGTATTGCAGACGGCATTGGCGGATCTGTCAAGCGTACTTTAGATAAGCATGTTTCTTATGGTGCTGGTGCAACGAATGCATTGCAAATTTATTATCTTCTGTCAGAATGTATGAAAACTGTAAAAATATATTTAGTAGATGACTTGAAAGTTAATGAATATGCAAAGAAACTACATAACCTAAGGACATTGAGTGGTACGCTCATATTGCATCAAGTAATTACATTAAGAGATGACAGAACAAACATAAAGTTTAGGGATCTTAGTTGCTACTGTGGTGATGCTAATAAAGGATTATGTTTGTGTTATTCACCACAAACCCATATGCTAACTAATAGTTATTCTCATGATGTCAACGACATTCTTACTGCTCGTACAAAACGAGAATTAAAATCACAAAATCTACTGGTAACGTCAAACACGCTTCACTTGTCAGATTCAGTAGTTGATGAAAATGATGATGTAAAAGTTGGTGAGGCAACAGTTCAACAAGAATCAATAATCGTTGAAGATCTGGCAATACAAAACTATGATGACGAAAGAAATTCATTGATCTTATCTCCCAAATTAATGGATTGTGACTTAGTAAATGACTTGAATTTAATTTCGATGCAGTCTGATATTTTTGGGAGTCAGATTCCCACTCTGGAATTCATAGATATGACACAATCCAATGAAGAAATAACAACTTCACATTACCGTCTACCAATTTTGCAATCTTCTAATGACCTCTTCTTGCCCTATACTACACCTCAAAATAAATCTCCATCGAAAATAAAACACGAAGATTACAAAATAAAAAAAAATAATGAGGATGGTATTTCAAATAAGGAGAATTTAAATGTGGAGACTCTGGACCCAGACAAGCATTCATTTATGCATGCTCCAATAAAAAGAAAATATAATTTACAACAAGTCCAAATTAAAGAAAAAATAGCAAAGCAAACAAATTGCAATATGTGTCACAAAGACATTGAAAAAACGACCATGTGTATTGTATGCAAATTTAGATATTGTTTCTCTTGTGTTGGAAATCCATGTCAAAGAGATTTCATTTGTGATTTTTGTTTAATAGGTGATAATTCAAATTAAAATGACTGAATTATTTTAGAATTTTATTAGTATTTTGTCAAACTTTTCATCTTCGTGATTGTAACCCTAATACTCACTCGTAGGTACTATTAGGCACGAGTATTAGTGTAAGCTTATTAAATAGGTTTTTTACTAAATAGATTTTTTTATAACCGGGATAAATTTACGGGCGCTAATGTCACTTTGTAAAATAGTGATGCAAAATAAAAAGGTTTTAAAACGGTTTTGTAGTCATAATTTATTTTATCTGATAACAAGGGTCTCTACAATTAACTAACTATTATTTTCATGTGTTCATTTACGTAATTATTTTGCAAAATGACGTTAGAACCGATGAATTTTCTCGGATTAATTACATTTTCAAGCATAAATATTTTTAGAAATAGGTTTTATTTTAAAAGAGTTTATCCAGAGTTTGTTAAGTGTTGATATATTTAACAATTATAAAATTTTAAGTTTTGTATTAAAATTGTAGGACTAATACTCACTTTTATTTTAATAAGCTATTCGATGATTATTAATTGTTAATTTATTCAATGCTTAAGGTTCTTAAAATTACTAATGGTTTTTGCAAATTGCAGCAATGTTTTCCGTCGAATATTAGTTAGATGTGATTTGTGATTTATACTACAAATACGACATAAAACAGAACTGGACTTTGCAAAAACGATATAAAAATTTAATTTCAATGGCTAACTTAAAGCTGGACCGTTAAATTTAACTAAAATAAATAATTGATATTTAATATGTTAACTTAATAATAATTTTTCTATTAAACAATTGTTCCTAATAACAAATAAGTTTTCTATTAAGTAATTTTACTTAAATGTTAAGAAAGATACCAAAATTTTATACCAATTACTAGTAGTAAAATAATTCATTTATTCAGATAAGAATTTAAGTTGATTTAATAGTTTTCTATTACCTAAATACAAAAATTGTTCCTATTATAATTCTCTCTACCTTAAGTTTTCCAAAGATTATTATTGGCTTATTGAAATATTAAACAAAATTTTATGCATAAAAGCGTTTTTAATTGTCCCTTTTTATATTTTCTTGCTATACTGAGAACTATACCTTATAATTTCTGTTTTGTAACATCTTTTGTCTATTTGTAACTGTCCCTATTTTTTTCCGTAATATATACGTTTTTTTCTCAAAAATCCTCATCTATATTAAATATATTTTTGTTACAATGGTAAAAACAAATGAAAATCTTTTTGTAACAATATAAATCAATATGGCATCTAAAAAACTAAAAATGTGACGTTAAAAATAAAACTTTGTTTTGCACAAAAAATTACAAAACCGAATGAAATGTTATGATGGTTATTTCAAATTGAATAATTTATTACATATTTATGGTTATTTTGTAACTGTTTGCTCCAAAGTTAACAATCATTAATTTATTCAATTTAATTAATGATTTATTAAAAATTTTTGTCAATTTGATTTTTGTTACAAATCAGACAGTTTTCGACCACCCTACTCACAAAAATATCAATTTATACGAAAAATATAAAGTTATTAGGTAAACTTTTCTAAAAAATATAAAATTTATTAAATTTTAAATTGATTTAAATATTTTCTGCAACCTTAATTAATAAAATTTTAAATTCTACCGAAATAATAATACGTGTCATTTAAAATGAAAATGCCCAGGTACTGTCTGACTTCCGATTAGTTTCCGATAGTAAGCAGCTGTAAGTCGCCTTCTTGTCGAGTAGCAACTGTTAGCATTAACGGGATTCGTTCAATATCATTCATGTCAAATTTGATACAGGCATACCAACTATCGAATGTTTGTGAATACCCTAGATGGTGGCCGCAAATGCGATTGCTGAACATTATGTCTTGTGTATCGGGTTCAATCGGAAATCCCTGAGTGTAGTTTAATTAATTTTTGAACTGAATAAGTTTTCATCATGTTATTATGATGGCACTCTTAGATAAAAGGTTATTCCAGCGAAATAATGCGCAATCTACTAAATAAAATCAAAGTAAATGACTGTGTGCCTATCAAGTCTTGAAATCTTGACTGATGAGAATTTCCGGGATCTCGTGTTTGTGGATTAAAACAACAAGTATCTTATCACTTTTAGTCCTAGTATACAGGGTGGCCATACCTGCTAAGCAGGCGCCCTCATTTTTCCAGACTCTTTTTTGCCAAGCTGTACGGTGCGGTATATTATGTTGATGATTTTAGTGTGGTATAAGTAGTGTGACGCATTGAAAGTCACTGGTGAGGCGACAACTAAGGGTCGGTTCACATCTGACGGAAGATGCGTCGCGTATCATCGGTCGCGTAACGCCAGAACAGACAATTATATGAGAAAACTTTCAATCTTTCACACTTAACCGAAGATGCGTTAGTGCGTCGAGCGTACAGCGTCTGTTCCGTTTCCGTTAACGCATTGTCGGCCGACGTAAAGAGCGGCAACGTTCCGCCACGTGTATTTTTACTGATGCATTCAGACTAGGCGTAATATCAGCGGAGATCGTTTGTGTACAGACCGTTCGAAGCTTTTTTGCATTGAAAATGTTTGATACAGAACGATTTATCACGGAAGTACAAGTTACGCCCGACGCATCTTCCGTCAGATATGAAAGCACCATAATAGACCGAATAGACGCGACCGATGATACGCTCGACGCATCTTCCGTCAGATGTGAACCGACCCTATACACGTGGCGGAACGTTGCCGCTCTTTACGTCGGCCGACAATGCGTTGACGGAAACGGAACAGACGCTGTACGCTCGACGCACTAACGCATCTTCGGTTAAGTGTGAAAGGTTGAATGTTTTCTCATATAATTGTCTGTTCTGGCGTTACGCGACCGATGATACGCGACGCATCTTCCGTCAGATGTGAACCGACCCTTAATCGTCGTAAAGCTGCAGCTGCAGCTGGTAGGCAGTAACAATATTACCTATTTAACTGGAGGGTGCTGAATAGTCGAAATTCGAATTTAGGCCATTTACAACTTAATGTTTTTTAATGCATTATTTAATATACAGTAATAATATTACCTTTCTGCACTGCTTGTCGTGCTTTGCTGATTAATCTAGCTGTGAGGTTTTTGAATTTGTCCATATAAACTTTAACTGTGCCAAAAGGCGATGTTAGGATTTGTAATAACTCTCATTAAATGTACCACCCTCCAATAGATAACTTTTAAACATTAAAAAAGTTACTAGGCGCCAAGTTCCAAATCTCAGTTCGTTCAGAGTTATGCATTATTCAACAAGGTAGTTTAACAATACCCATATATAATGTTATACCTTAACATAATGCACTTTTTGAATTAACACATAAGTACTGTTACCATCAGAGCCGTACGGGATTTTATTAGAAATAAAACGCATTGAGAGTTTTAGCGTAGAGTTGGAAGGCCTCCAACAAGGTGGACCGATGACCTTGTGAAGGCCGCAGGAATTCGCTGGATGCGGGAAACACAAAACCGGTCAAAGTGGCGGTGCTTGGGGGAGGCCTATGTCCAGCAGTGGAAGTCTTTCGGCTGAAATGATGATGATGATGATAGTTTTAGCTGTAGGTATAATGTGACCTCATTTAAAAATAAGGTTGGTCGACACAATATGCGCTCAGGTACCTACAGTACGTCGTTCGGTCGAGCAGGTACAATATCTTTGAATAATAATATTATTATTGTGAAATAACTTATAACTATTGCACAGATACCGATAAGCCTAAAGCTAAAATATATAGTTTATACGTAGGCCGCTAGATAAGTTTTGTCGTGTTCACAGAGAATTTACTTTTTTTCAAGGTAATCACCTTCTTCAGCTATACAAGCCTTTATACGCTCGAACCAAATGGCAAAAGTCTCCTTCCAAAAAGACAGTGGAATATTGGTGCAAATTTCTTCAAACGCTCCTAGTAGCTCTGAGTTGCTAGAAAATTTTCGCCCTTTCAACTGCTTCTTTACGCAAGAGAACAAAGAAAAATCGCACGGTGCTAAGTCTGGACTGTAGGGAGGATGACTAAGCAATTTTTATTTTAAACTAGCTTCTGCCCGCGACTTCGTCCGCGTCAAATTTCTTGTTCCCCCGACCCTTCCCGTCGCGTCGAATCGCCTACCCGTGCGATTTTCCCCGTTTTTGCAAAGTTTTTCATTTCTGCTCCGCTCCTCTTAGTTGTAGCGTGATGTTATATAGCCTTCCTCAATAAATAGGCTACTCAACACAAAAATAATTTTTCAATCCGAACCAGTGTTTCCCTGAGATTAGCGCGTTCAATCAAACAAACAAACAAACTCTTCAGCTTTATAATATTATATAGTAGTATAGTATCCCATCAAAAACATAAATGTTAAATGAGAGCCAAGTTCAATATTATGATATATGCCTTGGTTGTTGACTTCAACGACAAAAGAAGTGAGATCTAAATGGGTGCCAAGTTCAATGGTCAGTCCTGAAATTTATTTATAACTACATAAAATATAATTTCTTCTTATAACTTAGGATAATAAATTGTAGCCTAAGGTCTGACTTGGCTAGTTCTCATATACGAATTATTATGTTCGATGGCTAGTTTCTACCAGAAAGCCAAATTTTCGGAATAATAACTTTAGAACTTGCGAAGACTATAATATAATTCGTATATGAAAACTAGCCAAGTCAGACCTTAGGCTACAATATATTATCCTAAGTTATAAGAAGATATTATATTTTATGTAGTTATAAATAAATTTCAGGACTGACCATTGAACTTGGCACCCATTTAGATCTCACTTCTTTTGTCGTTGAAGTCAACAACCAAGGCATATATCATAATATTGAACTTGGCTCTCATTTAACATTTATGTTTTTGATGGGATATCATTACTTTTTGTACATAAATTATTAGTAGGTACTTATTTATAACAATAACAAAATTAATACCCAATGGTTTTTGTTATAAGTGTTCCTTATAGAATCAATTAAGTGACAAAATTATAATAAAATGATAAAAATTTACCAGTTTCTGATTTATTCCTTTGTATTCACCTAATCACCTATCTGCTTGCCAAATTTGAACTTTCTAGGTCATCTGGAACTGGGTTAGAGTTTTGATCTATAGGTCAGTCAGTGATAAAAATGGCGATTTTTGGACGTTAATATGTAAATAACCGATAGAGCTATCTTTATGTTTGGAGCACATATGTATCTCGCAAGTCTCACTACATGAGCCAAATTTGACATCTTTATGTGAAATAGATTTTGAGTTATGAGGGGGTCAAAAGTGGCTCCAAATGGTTCGTGTAATATTACACACGGTGCTGCTCGCCAGTTCTGTTACTTGAACTTGGCTTGACACGCTACCGCGTGTCTAGATACTAGCTTCTGCCCGCGACTTCGTCCGCGTCAAATTTTTGCTCCCCTGACCCTTCCCGTCGCATCGATTTGCCTGCTAGGTTTCGTCAACTTTTCGTTGCTGCTCGCTCCTTTTGAGTTATAGTGTGTCAACCTTAAAAGATAGACATAGGCTCTCGCGGACTTTTTTTTTGAACTTTTTAAAAGGAACAATTCCGTCATACATAATTTTTGCGTTACTTTAACCGTTTACGCAGCGCACGCAACGGAAACTCTCAAAAGGAATAGATTTTCCCCGTTTTTGCAACATTTTTCATTACTGCTCCGCTCCTCTTAGTTGTAGCATGATGTTATATAGCCTATAGCCTCTCTCAATAAATAGGCTACCCAACACAAAAAGAATTTTTCAATTCGGACCAGTAGTTCCTGAGATTAGCGCGTTCAATCAAACAAACAAACAAACTCTTCAGCTTTATAATATTAGTATAGATATAGTATAGATTCCTCGAGAAAGGTGATTGTAGAACCAGCTCGATGTGCTGGAGCATTGTCGTGGTGGAGGAACCAAGTATCAAGTCTTGACTTAGGTCGCTCATTTTTTAAGGCTTCAAAAACTTTTGGGAGACAGCCTTCACACTTGGTACATTAATAATGTACCAAGATGCTGTTGCAGTCTTCTGTGTTTCTAAGGGAATAATAGCTAATATACCTTTCTTCCTAAAGAAAACTGTGACCATTAGTTTTATTACAGATTGAACTTGTTTTACTAATGTTGGTGGTTCCCCGTCTTCAAATACCCACATTTTGCTCTGGGGTTTAGTAGGGACGTCGTAATCTATACTAATATTATAAAGCTGAAAAGTTTGTTTGATTGAACGCGTTAATCTCAGGGACTACTGGTCCGAATTGAAAAATTCTTTTTGTGTTGGGTAGCTTATTTATCGAGGGAGGCTATAGGCTATATAACATCACTCTACAACTAAGAAGAGCGGAGCAGTAATGAAGAATGTTGCAAAAACGGGGAAAATTTATTCCTTTTGAGAGTTTCCGTTGCGTGCGCTGCGTAAACGGTTAAAGTAACGCAAAAATCATGTATGACGGAATTGTTCCTTTTAAAAAGTTCTAAAAAAAGTCCGGGAGAGCATATGTCTATCTTTTAAGGTTGACTCACTATAACTCAAAAGGAGCGAGCAGCAACGAAAAATGGACGAAAACTAGCAGTCAAATCGATGCGACGGGAAGGGTCAGGGGAGCAAAAATTTGACGCGGACGAAGTCGCGTGCAGAAGCTAGTAATAAATATAAGTTTCATCACCGGTGATGATTGAATTGATATTATTAGAGTGACTGTCATCGAATTTTTGAAGCATCTGTTTACACCACTTTACTCTCTGCTCCCTCAAAGTATCGGTCATCAAATGTGGTAGGAACCTACCCAAAGTGAACAAACTTTTCTAACTTTCAATTCGTTGTGTAGAATATGGTGAATTGTTGGTGCACTTATCTTCATTAAATTCTCTATCTGGCGGTATGTGATTCGTCGGGCTTGCGTTATTACATTTTTTAAAGTGGAAATACTTTCATCAGTAGCTACTTCAATTGGCCTAACAGATCTTTCCTCGTCCTCTAAATAAAAGTTTCCACGTTGAAATTGTAAACACCACCTTTCTATCGTCCTTACAGATGGACAAGTATCTTGCAACACACCACTCATTTCCTCAAAGCATTGTTGCTTTGTGAGACCACGACGAAAATTATATAACATAATCACCCGAACATCACGCCGCGTAAACTCAGCCATTACAGTGGTTTTTTTTTTTATAATTTAGGAAAGCACAGTGCGCGTATCAATTAGTATCCGATAGTAATCCAATGAACTAAAGTTTATTAAACTACCCTCAAACAAGCCTCGTTTTACTTCGATCAAGCATACGACAACATTTATATAGCGGCCTACGTATTAGGTACAATATCGTGTGCGCAACCGAGTCGCACTTGACCGACTTTATACTGTTAAGCCCCCTTACCCACGGACGTATTAAAATCGCGGGGTGGATAGTTTACGCACTGGATCTTTAACGCACTGGACCGTAGCCACTGTTGCAGAAAATGGTAGCACCATTTTGTATAGTTCGACATGATCGTAACAGCGCTTTTGAAGGTTACTGATGACATCCGTTAGGGTATGGACCACAAATCTCTTGTATTTCGCGACTTTAGCACTATCTTGAACTGTAGTTAATTTCGACATCCGTCTAGGGATTCTTAGGGTCGGTTCACATCTGACGGAAGATGCGTCGCGTATCATCCATCGGTCGCGTAACGCCAGAACAGACAATTATATGAGAAAACATTCAACCTTTCACACTTAACCGAAGATGCGTTAGTGCGTCGAGCGTATAGCGTCTGTTACGTTTCCGTCAACGCATTGTCGGCCGACGTAAAGAGCGGCAACGTTCCGCCACGTGTATAGGTATTGACTGATGCATTCAGACTAGACGTAAGATCTGCGGAGATATTTGTGTACTGACCGTTCGAAGTTTTCTTGCATTGAAAATGTTTGATACAGAACGATTTATCACGGAAATGCAAAATTACGCCCGACGCATCTTCCGTCAGATATGAAAACACACTATTTCACCGAATAGACGCGACGCGACCGATGATACGCTGACGCATCTTCCGTCAGATGTGAACCGACCCTTAATTTTTCCATCCGCTATTGGTAAAGTAGATCCTATCTCCTATCTCAAATGGCGGTTGTCTTTCATCGAGTGTATGAGTTCGCCTTCAGACCATCAAAGATCGCCGATGCCTGTTATTTGGATGCCACTGAGCTTTTGAATAAACTTCAGTCAACTCAGCCTATCGCAGTCCACTGCTGGACATAGGCCTCTCCCATGCTGCACCACAACACTGTCCTCCGCCTTCCGAATCAAATCTTTTTGAAGTGAATACTTCTTTAGCGGCGTTGTGCACTTTTTTTGTAATGGGTAAAAAATATTAAACTCGCGTCAGGACACGTGACCCTGATCGAAAATTCGTAAGACGGACGGAGAGTGATTTTTCTGAGAGATAAACTTTAAAATGTAATATAAATTGTCATGTTTGTGTACGATAGCGCAATAAATAAATATTGTATTCTACCACATAAATGATAGTACTTTTATACTGATAACATAGAGCAACACGGCCGCCGGTGGTCCGTGTTGCTCTATGACTGATAATTAAAGCAATTCGTGCAAAATTATTCCCTAACCATTCCAAAATATCAAAAATGCACAACGTTAATATTCAAGTTTTCACTTCTGCCGGAGTGCAACCCGTCGTTTTTTTTTTTTAGATACCTTTTTGGATGTCCTGAAAGTCCTCCGCCCTGGGGTGGGTGGTGGAGTCTGTCTGACTTCTACTGACTAAAACCACACCGGTGTTCCGTCCCGCACCTACGCGGGGACCACGGGAACTAATGCGTCTTCCGCGATCCCCGACTGGTGTCAGCCTGCCTGTGCAGGCGTCCTCACGTTAGGGGGGGGGGGGGGCGGAGGAATTGCTCTGTGCGGTCTTCGCACAACAGCGATGCTGCCGGCAGCCCAGATCGGGGCCCCATACAGGGCCATGGATCGCACGATCCCCACGTAGAGCCGCCTACGGCGGTCTGGCCTCCCAGATTGGGAAGCAGCGTTGACAGCGCCCCAGCTGCGCCCAACAACTTGGGCGCCAGCCGCCGGAAGTGGGGGCCGAAGTCCCACCGGCTGTCGAGCACCAATCCAAGATATTTCATGGCCCCTTCCGCATCCAATCTGTCCCAGCCATCTTTTTGAGATCGTCGGTACATCTAGCTGAGCACGCTCCATAGCGCGCTGACTGACCTTAAAAATAAACTTAAGCGTTTGCAAATATCGGTCTTCTCCAGGACTTAGGTTCAATGAGTTATAAAAAAAACATTTTCAATGAGTATTGTTTTTTTTTGGATTATTTATTTTATGTTTAACTAGGAACAACTAAACAATAATTTGATTAGTAATATCTAAAACAAGTTACAATTTAGTACAAAACATTACCTACTTCAAAGAAACTTCATCTACGTGACGAAAGTAATAAGTTATTCAACATGAATTTAATATACAATATACTTCACTTAGGTACTTTCTAGATCTCTGACACACGAGTCGGTATTAGAATTTACAATTTTCGCACGATTTTTGCCAATCATTATTATTGGTCGAAAAAAGGGCAAGTTTGGCGCCACAGTTACACGGTATATATTGATACCTATTACGTTTTAAATTCCTCTTTTCACTATCTTTCCCTCAGTAAATTTCTTTAAAATAAATCAACACTAAATTGATTTACGGCAGAAGGGACACAGGGCTGTTTGAGGTGCGAATTTTCTACTGTTTAATGCGTTTGTGATCGCTTGTAGCAGCAGTCTCGGTTTGACTACTTTCCTAATGGACACGTTTTTGCTCCACTTTTCGGTGTAATCTCTGAGCTGTAGGGGTTGACCAAGTAGGTATCTTTCGTTCTTCCTGACATATAAGTGAAAAATACGTCTCTGAAAAAAGAAAGATTAACTTAAAAAGGTTCTTGTACTCTGACGTGGACCGAGGTTGCAATTTTCATGATAATTTTACTTACAAGAACGGTTTGTTAGGGTAATAGTCATATTTAGTTGTAGACCACCAAAGGCGTGTTTGTTCTACCTGCATTTTTCTATTTCTTGTTGCAAAGTCATCCAACAAAATATCGAACTGAAAAAATAAAATAAGTAGGAATTTTTCCGTACGCAAAATACGCGCTCAGACGTGGAGTTGCGGACACCAGCCCGTTCTACCTATTACCTAAGTAGGAATTTATATTCTACACATAAGAGGCCGTATACAAATTTTCAAAATCTTTCTGAAGAGCAATCTCTTCAGAAATTTGATTTTTAAAATTTTTATATACATTCGATATACAATTTTTCATACAATTCATGTATATAAATATTAGAAATTTTCAATTTCTCGATGATGAAAAAAGATATTCGCGCAAACTCAACGCCATTTGGAAGTGCAATGTTTATACTTTAAAGTATTGTGTGTATATTTTCGATAGCTAAATTTGTCGCGATGCTACATAACCGTGAAAACACGCTAAAATCGTGTTTTTTGCACTTTTAGGTTAGGATATCTAAAAAATGTAATGTGATGGAGCAATTCCGAGGCCGAATTTGAATTCAGTGACCCAAAATCTACGGGGAATGACTACTCTCATTCAAGGAGCAAGAGTCACGTCGTGCTGTGTAATTAGATCATATATGGACCCTATCGGACACAGTAAAATAAGTGAGTTAGGAGAGAGGAAGCATTATTAATTATGTAGTATTACTTAGAAAACTTCTTTAATAATATAAAAAATAATGATAAAGATAAATAACTAATAAACTAATAGTAATATTAAATACAAGATACGAAATATGATTGATTTATGTAATAAAAAAATAAAATGATGCTAACAATTTAAATATAGTTTAAAAGTCGAGTACCTAAGTTATGACTTTTATTTACCACTTATGTATTCGTTTATTGAGTAAAAGCTTTTATCAAAAATTGTCTAAGGTTTTTTAAGAATATGTTTATTTTCTTTTTTTATTGCTGCGGGTAGTTCACTATAAAATTTAATAGACAATACGTAGGGACTTTTAGAGTGTATTTTTAATCGAGAACCTGGTAAGTTAAGCCTAGGTGGGTGTCTGAGTAAATAGCCTGTCTGTATGTCTTCGCGTTTTGAATACAGTTCTGGATGTTTCCGGACAAATTTACAAGTTTATAAAATGTATATACAGGGAAGGGTTAAAATAATATGTTTTTGAAAGAAAGGTTTACAACTACATAGGTACATACTATTATTAACAGGCCTCACCGTGCAACAGTGCTACAAGAGCCACTGTATGCACATTGGGTATTGTTGGATCCCATAATTAAAAAAGTTATACAAAGCAAACTTGTTTTTGGGGTGATCACATGCAGTGCCTGTGTAAATATTCATCCGAGAATGCGTGATCCGAAACGTACCTGGCCGGATTTTTTGTAGAGGTAAATGAATTGATAGAAGCGGGGTACATAATATGTACCCCGCCTCTATCAATTCATTAATAATATTATTATTTTTGGCGGTTGCAAATCGTCCGTACTCCTAACGATCCGACGGTGTGGAGTGAAATATCTTGAACACTTGTTGGACACCCATCCCCGGATAAACAAACCTGTGAAAAGCGAAATGCCAACTAAGCAAAAAATTACTTTACCAATTTCTGTATTGATTTTCGATGTGACCATTTTATATTTTCCAATTGCTTCAAAGTGAAAGGTATTCTGAATGCGCGAGCTCTGAAGTCCATGTGCTTTAAGTCGAGCCATCGCCGCTGTGACTGAAGCAGCATCCGTTCTGAAGAAAAAATATCTACTTTACGGGTTTGTAAAGACTAAAAATAAAATACGTTTATTTGCGGCAAACATGACGCAGAGAAAGACCATCATCATCATCATCATCATCATTTCAGCCGAAAGACGTCCACTGCTGGACATAGGCCTCTCCCAAGCTCCACCTCTTCAACCAGTTTTGTGCTTCCCGCATCCAGCGGATTCTTGCGGCCTTCACAAGGTCATCGGTCCACTTTGTTGGAGGCCTTCCAACTCTACGTCTTCCGGTACGCGGTCGCCACTCCAGAACCTTCCGACCCCATCGGCCATCTGTTCTGCGACCAATGTGCCCTGCCCACTGCCACTTCAGTTTAGCAATTCTTCGGGTTATGTCGGTTACCTTGGTTCTCTTACGGATCTCTTCATTTCTGGTTCGATCGCGTAGGGAAACTAGAAAGACTAGCAACATACAAAAATAAGAAAAAGCAGGGGGAAAACATGCGTCACATCTACGCAAAACGGCCATCGCTTAGCATAATACTGTGGGTACACCACACCCACAGCTAGGGTTGCTAGGTCATAAAACCGAAAAGCTGGACAGACCTGCATTTTAGCCGGACATTTGGGTGAAAAGGCCGGACATCTTTAATTTGGTTAGTCTAAACAAAAGACTAATGAACTAAATACAATTTAAAATCTTTGTAACATATATTAAACGAATTAATATTTTTGGTTGGCAGACACCACTTTTAAAAGCTCATATTCCTTTAAAATTGAGTAGTAATAACGCGGGGAGGACAGTGGTAGTTCGCTCGCTTGCGCTAGCGATACAAGTTGAGGCGGGTGAAGACAAAAATGATCGTATCTAAAAAGCCTAACAAAAGCCGGACAGGCCGGACACCATCTAATTTAGCCGGACATGCAACTAAAAAGCCTGACTGTGTCCGGCTTTATCCGGACGCCTGGCAACGCTACCCACAGCATTATGGTTTGTCTAGGTCCAGTATATAGTTTATCTAACTATACTGGGCCTAGTTGGGTTATCGTTTCGGGGTCGTGGTTTTCACCTTTGTACAGATAAATAATAGAGAAGTCACTAACAATTAACTGCCTTGTTGGTCTCGTGGTTCTAAGTGCAACTGTTGAGCCTTACTTGCTGCTACTTGCGCTTGTATGCGTATGTACCAAGTGTAGGGTCCTGGGCCCGATTCCCGGGACAGGCAAAGTGTTATTGGATATTTCCATTAGGATTTTTTCAGTAACAGCCCGGTTTTTGGCAGTTGTGGCTTTAAATCACCGTGCCTCTGATAGTAAGTAAAGGTCCTGCGTTTGATCTCTCCCCTGGTCGTGTCGAATTGCCGTTCCATCAGACCATGGGAGTAAGAGAACAAAGAGTACACCTGTGCACTACAACTTCGGCCTTCTTGACTAATCTCCGTTGAGATTGGCCACCGTGACCGAAATTCAGGAGGTATGTAAAAGGTCTAAGCAAATAAGGTCTAAACAAATAACTAACTGTGATTCTTTGGTTTCAAATCTCCCCTCACTCGTTTTCTGGCCCACTCCTGAAGATTGTTCAGTAGATTCGCTTGTGGTAAGTGAGGAATCAGAAGCGGTGTATCCGAAAGATCGGCCAAAAATGCCTGAAATCATTTAATGATGAAAATACCTAATATTGATAACGTGTACCAAAATTTTAAATTATAGGCCAATAAGAAGATAAATAATAATCATACCGACAGGAGCTCACTTTTTTTCAATCCAGACGCATTTAAAGTAGGCTCTGATGCTATTGCCTGTAAATCATATGTTAAAAGTAGATAGTGGATTACGTATACATCAATAAACATTAGTGGTAGAATAAAAGGGGTGGAGTCTAATAGGCGGGCATCTATATATTCCCACTGCCAACCATATCTTACAAGTAACCCTACCCAACTGTCACCCACCGATCAGAATGAAACTTTGCACATCGATATAAAACTAAAAAATATTGAACCCGTGTTTTTTTACTTTTCCGGAATCCACTTTTTAGGGGTAGAAACCACCCCTAATAACCCCTAAGTAGGCTCACCCACGTAAATCTGGGTAGACTGAGTTTATTCGACTGCTTTTCAATCAGAACATTACGATCTTGACCACAGATAGGCTAACCTACCTTAACCCTAATAAAATTTATCCCCACAAACCGTTACAACCCTTATAAACCTAGTGGGTGGTTTCTACCGGATTCCGGAAAAATAAAAAAACACGGGTTCAATATTTTTTAGTGTTATATCGATGTGCAAAGTTTCATTCTGACCGGTGGGTGACAGTTGGGTAGGGTTACGTGTTAGTGGGATTCTCAGACATACTACCGTACTGTAATGTAACCAATGATGGGACACAGGCTTTCTCTCTGATTGAGGAAGGATCACTAGGATCACATGCATCCATGTCACACGTTTTTGAATGGTTCCAAGACATGCTGATTTGAGAGGCATGGTGACGAAATAATTTACGTACACAAAGTAAAAGTACCTGCCTGTATTGAGCCGTAGGTTTAAACCTATGACACAACTCTGTGAAGTCGTGAATGTATCCAGTGGGTCACCGCTGCGTAGCATGCGTTACATAACCATATTACTTTGCGTGCTTCGGAAAACAACTCTGTTCAGTACATTATAATACCTTCAAACCAGCCATAACCAGCAATTAATTTTTCTGAATGTTACTAGCGACTTAACCAGTCAATTACCGTAATTACAGACACAATTAAAAAACCATTATGTCTATACAAAATGTGGTATCTCAGGGACTTAGAGGTTAATTACTTACCCTTGGTTTATATTAGAATGATCTGGACTTTTGGTGATGTGTCTTTTAACGCCCTATTCGATAGATCCCTAAATGTATTGTATTGCCTGAAAGATCTCACCGAAGTTTCTTCCGATTTCATTGCTTCTGCAACAGTATCTTTAATGAAATCTTCCATGCCGTCCATTTGAAAAATTTTAGCTTCATCAATCCACAACGGTGTATGTCTTGTGGGAGGATAGAAATACTTTTCTCTGTTGCTAAATCCATCGTTGTAGAAATCATATAAATGACCACATTTACATTTGGACTCCTTTATAAAGTCCATTACGGCGGGCTCCCTGTAAAACGCATGTATGCATGTTAATTAAGGTAAATAAAAATATATTAGTCAGTCCATAAACATTATTTATGAGATATGTAGCCTTTATTACAACGTTTGGAGTCCTGGAAGACCTGCACCCTAATTGCGTAGCATACTAAAAATCAAAATACGATACATTTTGAAGGATATCACAATCATTGCTTCATATATTCGAAGAATTTGTCTGCTCAGCAACGTAAATAGCGCAATGAATAAAAAAAAATATCTTAGGACAACCAACACAACGTTATTTGATTCCAAACTAGGCAGAGCCTGTACTATGGCAACCAGACAACCGATAAACATACTTATATATTTCTAAATACATACATATTATACATAAATTACACCCAGACACAGAACAAATGATTTTGCTCATCACACAAAGATTTGTCCTGGGTGGGAATCGAACCCACGACCTCAGTCTTAACAGTCAAGATCCCTAACCACTAGACTAACAGGCCAGTTAGGAATGAATGAAAGTTGTTAAACAGTCAAAATTAAAGCTATTACTACTGTTAGTGTCTTCACTAACAGTAGAAAAAGCTTTTCTTTTGACTGTATCTTTGATGAAATATGCCCAGCTAGCCAGCGAGATATTTGCGTAGAAACACAATCACCTCGCTGCACCCCAAGTAACACACCAAAGCATTATAACGGCCGACTTACAACATTTCTGTATCGTTTTCGCATTTTGAGTTAGTTCCATAGTAGCATTACAAACGTTTATACGGCTACTGTAATGCTTATTTGGGCACAAATTATACGGCTTTAGATCCCAATAGGTTCACAATAGTTATTTAATCGCATTACAGGCGCATTATATTAGCATTATTGTGGTCAAAGAAAGTAGTAGTAGTCGTTTTTTTATATTTTTGTAGTGTTTCAATTTTTTTTGCGTCATATTTACCACAAATAAACGTATTTTCTTTCTTTTCTTTTCTTTCATTAAAGAAGCATTATTACGGTCAATGAAGTTGCCAATCGCATTACAGAAGCATAACACTAGCAATAACATTGATAACGAAGATGTTAATTACATTACAAAAGCATTAGACTAGCATTAGAATGTAGTAAAGGAATGATTGGAGCTATTTAAGTGTTCACAGTTAGAACGTATATAAACCCTACATCATTGTAAAAACATATCTAATGCCACGGTACTAATGTTATAATACACTGAACTCCGTTGCAATTTGACTACTTTGTCTCGCAATATAATATGAACGAAGACGGTCAAAACTGAATGAGTGACACCATATTTTTTTGCATCAAAACAAAATTTATAAAACTGGGTGAGTTTTTGACTCTCTTTTTATTTCATACCTTCAAATATTACTGCGCAATGTAGTTTACTGTAAATTTTCACGCGCCTTCGATATTTTGTGCTTTTGATATAAAATGTTATAGTGTGAAATAACCAAAACAATTGTGTATTCCTAGTATAGAACGAATTTTGCATAATTAACATAATAGTATTGGTTGGGCAGTATTCAATTAAGTTATATCATTATTATATAGGTTTATTACTTTTATAAATAGGTTCGAAGGATAATATTTTTTGGTTATAAAATATTTACAAAATGGTGTCGGCCTATAGCAGCCCGGTGAGTAAATTGAATGTATTTATTTTACAGCTTTACACATTACAATAACTCACTTGTATTTGATAAAAGAGCTGTTAGCAGTACAACGGAACTCAGTTGATCTTAAAAAATACAAGCATTATATTGATTCACGTTCATGCTGTTCAGCAGTACTAGGCTTTTACTTACCACTTAAAAGTGCTATTACACAACAAAGGGCTCTAAATACAGCTCAAAGCCGTTTAACGGATTTACGGTGCATTATAATGATACAAGTTTTGTCTATTAACCAGCATTAGGCATTATCTTAATACTTAAAAATGCTATTGTAGACCCTAAGGCACTAAAAACAGCTAAAAGTTGTGTAGAAGATTTATGTGGCATTATAGTGGTTCATATTTATGCTACTTAACAACATAAAGCATTTATTTAGTACTTAAAAATGTTATCGTAGATCCAAATGCAATAAAAACAGCTGAATGCTGTACAACAGCGTTGTGGTTTGCTGCACTGAAACTAAACGTTTCACAAAAGCATTTTGATATACCATTATCCAATCGTTATAAAATGCAAAGCATCTAAATGGTTTTGAAATGCCAATATAAAGCGTCAAGATGCTCGGTGAACTTATATAAGAGTTTATACGGAACTTAAGTTTTACATAAGTTTAATATTCGTTTGTTAAAATGCTTTCTGTGTTACTTGGGACATGACAGACCAGTCTTAAAATAACCTAATGTTAATTTTTCCGACTTCATTCCTAACTATGTATATTATACTAGCTTCTGCCCGCGACTTCGTCCGCATCAAATTTGTACTCCCCTGACCCTTTCCGTCGCATCGAGTTAGCTGCCAGTTTTAGACCATTTTTCATCGCTGCTTCGCTCCTTTTAACCGTAGCGTGATGATGACGCGCCTTCCTCAATAAATGGGCTACCCAACACAAAAATAATTTTTCAATCCAAACTAGTCGTTCCTGAGATTAGCGCGTTCAACCAAACAAACAAACTCTTCGGCTTTATAATATTAGTAAAGATGTTGGAAATTAAATAAAAATATTTAACTAATACAAAACAATTTTATATGTATATGCGAAAGTGACTTGAGAGAAAAATTTGGATTTTTTGTATGTTTGTTACGCTGTCACGCTAAAACGGCTTAACGGATTTGGATGTAATTTGGCACACGGGTAGACATGACTCGGGTTAGGCCATTAGAATACCTACTTTATTAATATTACCTATATTTAATTCATTTTTAGTAGTTGAATACTTCTATGGGTAATAATGATTTTCTTTTCTTATTTTAGTACAATTTTATTATTCTATCACTTTTCAAATTATAGTTTTTTGGTATAATTTAGAACTTTTTTCAATTTTATAAATATTGATTACTGTAGAGGTTATAGCTGATAACTTTTACAGAAATATGAGATTATGATGTTTGGCACACATATGTATAGTTTATAACTTGGATTACTTCTAATCCCATTAGTGGGTTCCCGTGGGATATTTTCCGGAATCTACGTACGACTAGTCCTCGGTAACAAAAAATGCATGAAAGATGAAAACGAAGAGAAAACAGAAAATCATACCATTTGGTCATACAGTCGCATGAATGGTCACATTTCTCTACCGCGTCTTTCGGGTATTTCCAGAAGCCGTCTACTATAGTGACGGCTTCTCCATTGTGGATAGCTACGCCCTCGTTAATAGCTATGTGACCCGTTGGCATTACAGTAACGTCTAAAAAAATTATATTAAATTAAATATTATGATATTTTAAAGGGGATTCCCTCTTTGATGACATTAAAATCTCTCTTTCGCAGATTTCAAACTTTTTTAGAATACTCATTTAGGGGCCTTATCACACTGACAACTTGCCGGCGAAATTCATTTTCTTACATTTCCTATGTATGTTAAATTGTTCATACATCACCTAGCAGGAAACAGGCTGGCAAATCGCCACTCTAGTAACGCTCTAGAAGTTGGGTTATAATAAGCTTTCCATAAGAGACCGCAAAACCTATTTATATTTCTTAATTAGTTGTCTGTGAGCCAGTTTCGGAAAATCTGAACTGATTTATACATCATACAAAATCAGCTGTTCCTAATATTGGGTCTCAAGCCTTCTTTCTAAGGAGTCGTTCGTAATCCAACAGCCCACCTGTTAGACTACCCTCCCTAGGGTGGGTTCGTATAGGTTCTTTGATATTTGCCGGATTCCTCATGGTGTTTTCTTTCACCGTTTAGAGAGTTGTGGTAATAATCATTGCGTAAAATGCTTGCCTATATTGGAACTTACTAGTTGCTTATCACTGAATCATCACTGTATTTTATGCTGCAGTTTACAAGCATCTACATGATTGTGTATAATTAAATACAGTGTTGGTGGGAAATCATAAAATGACGTCTCCCGCTCCGGGCGGAGCCGGAGGGCGTGTCAGACTTTTACTCACTAAAACCCACCCGTGTTCCTTCAGTTGCCCATATGCCTGGGCAACGGTATTACTTTGGAACAAATCTCGCGACCCTGGCAGAAATACAGTTACTCTTACGCTAGCTTGGGTGAGAGAGTACTTACTACTGAGCACGTAACGGGGCCTTCCTCCCGAGAAGGTGACGCCTGAGATCTGGTACTGTACGTTTTCGTAAGGGGAACGGTATCGAGGCTTAGCTTTCATCTTCAACATGCGCAATTTTAACACGTACGCACACATCTTTGGGTCGGTATTACCTGAAAAATACTTATATTTTATAAGTAGTTAGGGTCAAGTATTTCAGGTTAATGTTCCCAATTTAGTATAAACACCTTATGATATACTATAATATTATGTAGTAGTAGTAGTAGTAGTTATTATTGTGCAATCTAAACATTTTATCAGCTCCTTACTTGGTAAATAAAAAATACTAACGTAGAGTACTTGGTGGTTCCCAGAATTTATATTTACAAATCCTCTCTGTTTGTTTCGCCTTTTTATTTCTGTCTTTGCGTTTCTCCAACTATTAATGATTAGAAATTAGTTGTATCAATGAAAAGTGTACGTATTTTTGTTAAATATTTATTAGCATAAAATAATTTAGTGGTATAAATGACCAATTTTAGGTATGTACTCACGAAATCGTTATTTGTGCATAGTTTCTCATAACTCTGTAAAGAAATAAAGTATCGTAAGATAGCCTAGAAAAAAAAGTGAATCTTCTCTTTAGGTAGGTACCTATATCCTCTATCTGCTCATGTATTAGTTACTATTTCGTTTATTTCTTTATTTACATATTAGTTTCATTTTTAAATATTTTTAGAAAAATAAATTTAAAAATATAAAAAATTGTGAACCTCCGGTATCGGGAGCAGGGTCCAAGCTACCGGTGGTTAGGCCTCCAGAGACAGGAACCTCCTCACGATGCGAGCCGTGTCAAGGAGTACTGCCTTCTGAATCAGGCGATTTGATCAAGAGGATCCAACCGCCTAACGATAGCCTTGACAGGTGTTGGTCGAAGATATCGGCCATCGGCCCATTGGCTGATACGACAATCGGCACAATGACAGCCGAGTCAACATTCCACATGTCAACAACCTCATGTGCTAAGTCGAGATATTTAATCTGTTTCTCTTTCTCAGCTTTCACGAGGTTGCCGTCATGCGGAATGGTAACATCGACTATCATTGTACGGCGCGCTAACCGGTCTATCACCACTATATCAGGCTTATTGGCGACAATAGACCGATCCCAGTACAACGTGACATGGTCATTTTCGAGAACTGGGTCGAGCACATACTTGTAATACGGTACCTCAGAATCCACTAGTTTGTATTGCAAAGCAAGTTCCTAGTGAATAATCCTGGCTACTTGGTTATGCCTGTGCAAGTATTCGCTGTTAGCCAGACGAGAACAACAGAGATAATATGTCTGATGGACTCACCCGGATGGTGACATGCCCAACACACGTCAACCGTCCCATCCTTCATTATATGTCTCCGGTAGTTATTCGTCAAGATAACTTCGTCCATAATTGCACAGATGAAACCTTCAGTTTCCCTGAATAGGTCACCAAAACGTAGCCAGAATATAGACGCTAAGAAATCTACACTGGGCTCATGAAGAGCCCGGTAGAAGCGCCCGTGGAGCTCTTTGTTTCGCCATACTTCCTTGCGGTCATCGGTAGTAGGTACTACAGGTTTGCGCAAGTTCTCTTTAGCCATGGAGAGTGGGGTGAGCCCCTTGTCCACTGCGACCACATCACGGTGCATACCTACTTCGGCTTTTAAAAAATACTCTCTGAGACTGCACACCTCGCGGTTGTGGAGGGTCTTTGCATTTAAAAAAACTGGACCCCCGCACTTCCGCGGGATGTACAGTCTCATCATCGATGATCGTGGGTGATGCATCCAATTTGCGGTCAGCATCGTACGGACCCTCCTATCCAGGACGTCGAGTTCTGTCTGAGTCCATTTAAGTATGCCGAATGAGTACATCAAAACCGGCATGACCCAACCGTTGTAGCACCTTGTTACCGCCTGAGAGAAGACTAATTATTACCTTCTTCAGGCGACCAAAGAAGCGCTCCTTCAACGATTGCTTCATGTCAGCATCGTTGATGCCAAACACTTTTTTAGTAACTTATTATTAAGCTGAAGAGATTTTTTGTTTGAACGCGCGTAGGGAAGTACCTGTCGGATAAGAAATATTCTCTTTGCATTTAATAGCCCAATTAATGAGCAAGGATTATCGTTCTTCTACTAGTATAGGGATTGTGGTGTCTTACGAATTCCATGCGAACGAAGTCGCAGGCTGAAGCTAGTGTGTCAATACAAGACGTTATTGAAAAAACTAACAACTTGATAACGATTTCCATACAGGTCCCAATTACATGACCGTCATGGGAGTTGGGACCAAAATGGAAATCGTGAAAGAAAAAAAACTGCTTTTTGAACATAAATGTACCGATGCACGAGCTTTTTCTTTCACATATTTATTCAGGGTCGGTTCCATGTAAAAATTATTCATAATGTTTAATGAAACTTTAACGTCATATTTGATCCCTTCCTGGCTAAGGGGGAAGGGCTTGTGGCTAAGTAATAACAGCCGTACGGGGAATCGTTCAGGTTAAGCTACGCTTGCCGCGGTTGGTTCGTGGATGGGTGACCATCTTTACATACCAAGACCCCTCCGTGCCTCGGAAAGCACGTTAAGCCGTTGGTCTCGGCTGTCATTTGTGGATCTTTGACAGTCGTTACGGGTCGCCAGAAGCCCGAAAGTCTGAAAACCAGTCTTACCGAGGGGTATCGTTTTACCCAGTAACTGGGTTGTGGAACTCACATAGGGAGTCGTTCCATGTAAAAAGTATGTCGCTCAATGTACTGATATTCAGCTGCATCCGGTTAGAATGGAAGCCGACCCCAACATAGTTGGGAAAACGTTAGCGAGATGATTATAATATTTGATACCTTCTGTTGATCCGGCAAATAGTGCGTGAAAACTTACTTCTTCACTCCTTAGTTTCAACTTATAGCCAAGAGGCAAAGGTTTCTTCTCCTTCTTAGGTTTATGGCTGGTGATAAGAGGGATGTGAATCTTTTGTAAGTATACTCCGTATTTCACTTTCGGTTCAAAGTATTTCTTTTGTTCTACAAAAAACGAAAAAACGCCAGAAGGTGGTAAGAGAGGGTGAGTATATTAACCCAACTTGTTCGGTACATTAACGACGTCAGATTAAACAGATCCTTTGCGTGACGTCGACAATCGCTAACTTGTAGCAGGTTAACCTACCCCACAGAGTACGTTCTAGTATGACCTACCCCTAGCAAGAACACATCATGCAGGGAGTTTACTATGTAGATATAGGTATGCAGATGCATAATACCTACCTGTATGCTCCGGGAAATTTCTATAATTTGTACCAATAAATTCGTTACCGGCTGGTACAAAATGTGGGCAAAACATTGTACCTACTGAAAACTGGAAGGCACCCTTAATTTTCGGTAAAATCTATATGGTAGTTAGTAGGTATGAGGCAACTCGATGGATTTTCCATTGACAATTATGAAATGTCAATGTGAGTAGCTGTCGTACCGGCCATCGATGTCTGCTTCTAAATTCCTATGGACTTTTAACGAATTTATATGGAGTTTTAACGAATTTATTGAAAAACTAAATTGTAAGTGGGCATAGATACTTGGTAGTTACATTAGGTAGGTAGCTTAAGTTATCGAAATAACTTTTACTCACTCTTTTGAGGTTCTATTGAAATAGATTTGTCGTAGTGAGTTACACGGTCTAGTGTTTCCACGCACTCATCCATATCGATAAACACTAAGCATGACATCAGGATCCTGGCGTTCATGTCGTATTCTGAAATTGATAAAATACTTATGCTTAGCAAGATAGCATTCATAACACACAACATCACACTGATATTTTTTTCCTAGAAGGGATAGTCAGAGATGTTTGGCTGCTTGGTGGAAGCATTTCGCCAGTTGTTGTATTTAATCAAGTTTTCGGAGAGCGTATTGCCATCAACAAAACACAAATCAAGAGCCCCTTCTCAGAAGCTGACTGCTTCTGAGAAGTTCCTAAAAAAACCAACTCGACCCGACTACTGTCGGCCAATGAAGCAGACAAAACTTGAGCTCAACAAAGTGCCGCTGAAAATATGAACGGCACTTTGTCAATAAATAACTGTCACCATTAAACCTAGCAGCATTCGCTATCTGCGAACGACTGCTGGAGCCTGCAGACACCCTAACATCGGCAAAGAGCTGCTATCTGCCAATGTCTTTACAATATTAATAAACGTACTTGATTGTAATTCACTCGGCGATTTCTTATAAACTGCTTGGTATAGTTTCCAAAAGAACACGCCGGGATCCTCTACGCTGTCCTCCATCGCTTGCATCAGCATTTTTTTCGAAAATCTATGCGTTATTCCGAGATCAGATAAATTCGTGCGCATGCGTCGAGGTACATCTTCTAATAAGTCTTGGTGGATATCGTCTTTCACATGTGTAAGGACTTCCCTCTGCTGATTCGAGAGTTCCATGTACCATCTAGGGCCAGCTTCCTTCTCGAGCCTTCTTTGCTTTGCTTTAGCTTGAAATATGAAAGAAAATATTTAATTAGATGAATTCAAAGATTTCAAACTGCATGAAATAAAAGGCAAGCCTACCTTCACAATAGTAATGGTATCTGAGATCCTTAAGAAATCGGAGCCATTTTCCTACTTTCTCGTTGTATGGTTTGTTGGTGATATTGTTTAACATTTCCTTTTCTAGATAAACCCATACTGGTTCTTTCTTGGGACCGTAGATGGTCTAGAATTAAACGTTTTAATTATTCTTGTATACTTAGGTATTCGTCTAGCTACAGAGTTAACTGTCAGAATTGGCTGTGCATCTGTTACTAGTTGGGTGCTCCCAGTCAGTAACATACGATTTGAGTATTGCTGCGTCCCCCCTTTCTTTCGCTACGTTATTTTTGCCATGGTAACAATAAATACATGCGCAATATATGCGTATGAGCTAATAAATCAAATCAAGTTTGTTAGATTCCCATATCGTGTCTGAAATAATTGAATGTGCACGCATATTAGTATGATAAACTGAATTCATCATCATCATCATCATTTCAGCTGAAAGACGTCCACTGCTGGACATAGGCCTCCCCCAAGCACCGCCACTTCGACCTGTTGTGTGCCTCCCGTATCCAACGCATTCCTGCGGCCTTCACCACGTCATCGGTCCATCTTAAGCTGAATTCACCCTACCGCATACCGGTTTGCGCAGAGCTGTCCCTTACACCCTGTTACACACACTCTGTCACACTTTTTTTTCTAGGTGTGGAAATCATCGAATGAGTTCTCCCGCCCTGGAAGGAGCGGCGTAGGGCGTCTCAGACGTTTACTGATTAAAGCACACGTGTTACTTCAGTTGCCTGTGCCAGGGTCACGGTAACACTTTCGAACAACACACCTACTTTTTCAATATTAGGTAAGTTTTATTAAAAGTAAGTTATGTATGAACTGATACGCGTCTTCTGTACCAAGTGGTTTTTATTAACGTACTGGACGTTCTTAAAAATCCAAACAACTGACTCTACCTACTTTCTCCAGATGGAGAATTTCCACGCTTTCATATTGTGCAATTTGAGGGAAATCCATGTCCGAAAACCTGCTCCTATACACATTTTTGTCCTGTGCGTTCCATCAGTTCTGTGGTTCACCGAACCTAGAGCGGGCTGCCGAATTTCCTGGTTGAAGTAACGATAATTCCTGACTGTACCCATACCTTGATTACCTTGCTAGGTATGCTGTGTATGCGTTTATTATGTTTGTTACTATGCTATGCTTAGCATAACTCGAAATAGGCAAACGAAGACGAAGGGTAAAAAGTGAAGCTGAATTGTACCTACCTTAGTCTCGAGAATTTTACGAACTGATGGTAATACAAACTTGCCCATCGTGAAAAACTAATAATTTGTAATGATTAAATTCTAAATTATAAATTAACACATACTAAAATTTGAAATTTTGTCTAAAATGTTGGTTCTCATGAAAAATGATCTTATACTGGTTAATCCATAGCCGTGTTTGGCTGTCTATAGTACTATATTTTTTTTTCCTGAATTTTGGCCAGGATTATTTTAGAGCATTAATCTATTTGAGGTCTTAATGGATACAGGATAAAATTTTATACACTATAAACTAATAAAAAAATTCTTACTTTTCTATGTTTAAGAGTGTTTTGTTCACATTATTTAGCATTCTTTAATTACACATACTATTGTTTCTTGTAGAGTAGACAGTCCAGAACAAATTTGTAAAAAACACAGCCGCCCGTACCCGCCCCCTTTTTTTTTTAGTTTTTTTTCGTTTGTGCCCTGCAATCTTGTATAAATATTATTAGCTCCTAAGATTTAGTTTTATTTTGTTACAGGGACTTCAGGATTGAGGTTTATGACTCGGAATGAGTTGTATGCTATTATGCAAAGTTCTAACGAATCAACAATTGACGCAAAATTGACATTTTTGAAGCAGCATTTGTTAAGTTCCTACTCTGATGATGATATAAAAATTCATGATTTAAAGCAAAATATCGCTAATATACAACACAATTAATAAAGAAATAACCTAAATTGATGAACTTATCTACCGATGTCAGGTTATATTGGACAAAATGGGCTGCGGGTATAAAATTAATATTGAAGCTTTCCAGAAATACTGCGATGAAGCTGCCGAGATGTATGTGGGTTTTTTTTTTTTTTTCGGGGTGGGAAATCGTCAAATGACTTCTCCCGCTCTGGGCGGAGCGGGAGGGCGTGTCAGACTTTTACTGACTAATACCCGTGTTGTAGAAAGATTGTATACAATATTTTTTTTTCCTCCTCGTAACGCATACATCGTATTGGACGACGTCCAACGGGCTACGGTGCAGCATAGTGTGTGTCGCGTAACATGTGCATCGCATTGTGCGATGTCCTTCGGGATACGGCTTAGCCACGTAGCTAGGCATGTTGTGTAGCACACGTGCAACATATCGATCTATGTCCTACACAGGTTACGCTACGGGATACGGCGTAGCCACGTAGCTCGGCATATGTTGCGTAGCACACGTGCAGACATCGACCTACATCCTGTACGGGTTACGCTACGGGATACGGCGTAGCGGCGTAGCATGGCGTATGTCTCGTAGAATGCTTAATAAGAATAATAAAGTATTCGACTGATATTTATGGTTCCGTTGCCAATTGGCAAAAAAACGGAACCCTTATAGATCCGTTATGTCTGTCTGTCCGTCCGAATGTCACAGCCACTTTTTTTCCGAAACTATAAGAGCTATGCTGTTGAAACTTGGTAAGTAGATGTATTCTGTGAACCGCATTAAGATTTTCACACAAAAATAGATACAAAACAATAAATTTTCCCCATACTCAGAACTGAAACTCATTTTTAGGGTTCCGTTGCCAAATGGTAAAAACGGAACCCTTATAGATTCGTCATGTCTGTCTGTCCGTCTGTCTGTCTGTCTGTCTGTCTGTCTGTCTGTCCGTCCGTATGTCACAGCCACATTTCTCCGAAACTATAAGAGCTACGCTGTTGAAACTTGGTAAGTAGATGTATTCTGTGAACCGCATCAAGATTTTTACACTAAAATAGAAAAAAAAAC
The DNA here is from genome assembly GCA_932294355.1 of Aporophyla lueneburgensis. NCBI lineage: Eukaryota > Metazoa > Arthropoda > Insecta > Lepidoptera > Noctuidae > Aporophyla > Aporophyla lueneburgensis. Next base: position 13,468,236 of record OW028744.1, read on the forward strand.
AATAAATTTTGGGGTCAATACATGAACTGAAACTCAAAATTTTTTTTTTCATCAAACCCATACGTGTGGGGTATCTATGAATAGGTCTTCAAAAATGGTATTGAGGTTTCTAATATCATTTTGTTCTAAACTGAATAGTTTGCGCGAGAGACGCTTCCAAAGTGGTAAAATGTGTGTCCACCCCCCCCCCCCCCCGTAACTTCTAAAATAAGAGAATGATAAAACTTAAAAAAATATATGGTGTACATAACCATGTAAACTTCCACCGAAAATTGGTTTGAACGAGATCCAGTAAGTAGTTTTTTTTAATACGTCATAAATCGTAAACCGCAATTTACCTTTCATTCAATCAACTCAAATATAAAAATTAAAAAAAAAAACATTTAATTTCATAAGCATAAACCTTATACATAAACCGAGGATACCTACAGGTTTGTACGGAACTCTCGGTGCGCGAGTCCGACTCGCACTTGGCCGGTTTTTTTTTTCATCAAACCCTCACGTGTGTGTTATCTATGGATAGATCTTCAAAAATGGTATTGAGGTTTCTAATATCATTTTTTTCTAAACTGAATAGTTTGCGCGAGAAACACTTCCAAAGTGGTAATATGTGTCCCCCCCTCTCCCGTAACTTTCAAAATAAAAGAATGATAAAACTAAAAAAAAATATATGATGTACATTACCATGTAAACTTCCACCGAAAATTGATTTGAACAAGATCTAGTAAGTAGTGTTTTTTAATACGTCATAAATCGTAAACCGCAATTTAACTTTCATTCAATCAACACAAATATAAAAATAAAAAAATAAAATAATTTCATAAACATAAACCTTTTTTTTTGGATGGGAAATCATCAAATGGCTTCTCCCGCTCTGGGCGGAGCGGGAGGGCGTGTCAGACTTTTACTGACTAAAAACCACTCGTGTTCCTTCAGTTGCCCATGTGCCAGGGTCACGGTATCTCTTTCGAACAATCTCGCGACCCTGGCAGAAACGTGTGTGAAGTTAGCATCTCAATTGTTAGCATCTCACAAAAAAACACCATAAATAGTGGCATCCCACATAGTTCCACAGTTCTTGATAAGTTTTATCAATAGTTCCGTCGATTTGACTATCAAAAACTCATTTTGAAAAAATGAGATGCTAACTTCGCACAACATATCACAGCATCTCAACGAATTTCTCGAAATTAACCATTTTTGAGTGGAAAGCAAAAGAGTTCTGCACCCTAAACGTATTCTGTTGATAGTTCTATAGGTTGAATCCAATTAAAATCACCAAAAAATTAATATTATGTATTGTTCCTAAATGTTATTCAGGAAATATCCGTACAGAAGTGAGATGCTGAGGTAAAACTGGGAGTTCTGAATCATATGAAGAGTTCTATCGAGAACTTAGGTCTTTCAAACAAGAAACGAAAGAGTTCTAGTGTTTTGAACATTCACGATAGGTATAAAACTATTTAATAATCAAAATATTCATACAAGAGTGAGATGCTGAGGTATAACTGGGATTTCTGGATGGAATGAAGATTTCTATCCAGTAGTCGAGGTCTTTCACTCAATAACCGAAAGAGTTCTGTTGTTTTGAGCATTCACAATAGGTATATAACATTGTTATAATCAAAACATCCATATAAGTATGAGATGCTGAGGTATAACTGGGAGTTCTGATTCGGATGATGATTTCTATTGAGAAGTCGAGGTCTTTCACTCAATTACCGAAAGAGTTCTGTTGTTTTTAACATTCACAATAGGTATATAACATTGTTATAACAAAAAAATCCATATAGGAGTGAGATGCTGTAGTATAACTGGGATTTCTGGATGGAATGAAGATTTCTATCCAGTAGTCGAGGTCTTTCACTCAATAACCGAAAGAGTTCTGTTGTTTTGAACATTCACAATAGGTATATAACATTGTTATAACAAAAACATCCATATAGGAGTGAGATGCTATAGTATAACTAGGAGTTCTGGATCGAATGATGATTTCTATCGAGTAATCGATGTCTTTCACTCAATTACCTAAAGAGTTCTGTTGTTTTGAACATTCACAATAGGTATATGACATTGTTATAACCAAAACATAATTATAAAAATGAGATGCTGAAGTATAACTGGGAGTTCTGATTCAGATGATGATTTCTATTGAGAAGTCGAGGTCTTTCACTCAATTACCGAAAGAGTTCTGTTGCTTTGAACATTCACAATAGGTATATAACATTGTTATAACAAAAACATCCATATAGGAGTGAGATGCTGTAGTGTAACTAGGAGTTCTGGATCGAATGATGATTTCTATCGAGTAATTGATGTCTTTCACTCAATTACCTCAAGAATTCTGTTGTTTTGAACATTCACAATAGGTATAAAACAATGTTATCACCAAAACATACATATAAAATGAGATGCTGAAGTATAACTGGGAGTTCTGATTCGGATGATGATTTCTATCGAGTAGTTAAGGTCTTTCACTCAATTACCTAAAGAGTTCTGTTGTTTTGAACATTCACAATAGGTATATAACATTGTTATAACAAAAACATACATATAAAATGAGATGCTGAGGTATATCTGGGAGTTCTGATTCGGATGATGATTTCTATCGAGTAGTTAAGGTCTTTCACTCAATTACCTAAAGAGTTCTGTTGTTTATAACATTGTTATAACAAAAACACACATATAAAATGAGATGCTGAGGTAAAACTGGGAGTTCTGATTCGGATGATGATTTCTATCGAGTAGTTACGGTCTTTCACTCAATTACCTAAAGAGTTCTGTTGTTTTGATCATTCAGAATAGGTATATAACATTGTTATAAACAAAAAATACAAATAAGAATGAGATGCTGAAGTATAGCTGGGAGTTCTGATTCGGATGATGATTTCTATCGAGTAGTTAAGGTCTTTCACTCAATTACCTAAAGAGTTCTGTTGTTTTGAACATTCACAATAGGTATATAACATTGTTATAACAAAAACATCCATATAGGAGTGAGATGCTGTAGTATAACTAGGAGTTCTGGATCGAATGATGATTTCTATCGAGTAGTCGAGGTCTTTCACTCAATTACCGAAAGAGTTCTGTTGTTTTGAACATTCACAATAGGTATATAACATTGTTATAACAAAAACATACATATAAAATGAGATGCTGAGGTATAACTGGGAGTTCTGATTCGGATGATGATTTCTATCGAGTAGTTAAGGTCTTTCACTCAATTACCTAAAGAGTTCTGTTGTTTTGAACATTCATATAGGTATATAACATTGTTATAATCAAAACATACATATAAGTATGAGATGCTGAGGTATAACTGGGAGTTCTGATTCGGATGATGATTTCTATCGAGTAGTTAAGGTCGTTCACTCAATTATCTAAAAAGTTCTGTTGTTTTGAACATTCACAATAGGTATATAACATTGTTATAACAAAAACATCCATATAGAAGTGAGATGCTGTAGTAAAACTGGGAGTTCTGATTCGGATGATGATTTCTATTGAGTGGTCGAGGTCTTTCACTCAATTACCGAAAGAGTTCTGTTGTTTTGAACATTCACAATAGGTATATAGCATTGTTATAACAAAAACATACACATAAAATGAGATGCTGAAGTATAACTGGGAGTTCTGATTCGGATGATGATTTCTATCGAGTAGTTAAGGTCTTTCACTCAATTACCTAAAGAGTTCTGTTGTTTTGATCATTCATATAGGTATATAACATTGTTATAACCAAAACATACAAATAAAAATGAGATGCTGAAGTATAACTGGGAGTTCTGATTTGGATGATAATTTCTATCGAGTAATTCAAGTCGATCACTCAATTATCTAAAAAGTTCTGTTGTTTTGAACATTCAAAATAGGTATATAACATTGTTATAACAAAAACATCCATATAGAAGTGAGATGCTGCAGTAAAACTAGGAGTTCTGGATTGAGTGATGATTTCTATCGAGTAGTCGAGGTCTTTCACTCAATTACCGACAGAGTTCTGTTATTTTTAAAATTCACAATAGGTATATAACATTGTTATAACCAAAACATAATTATAAAAATATGATGCTGAAGTATAACTGGGAGTTCTGATTCGGATGATGATTTCTATTGAGAAGTCGAGGTCTTTCACTCAATTACAGAAAGAGTTCTGTTGTTTTGAACATTCACAATAGGTATATGACATTGTTATAACCAAAACATAATTATAAAAATGAGATGCTGAAGTATAACTGGGAGTTCTGATTCGGATGATGATTTCTATGGAGAAGTCGAGGTCTTTCACTCAATTACCGAAAGAGTTCTGTTACTTTGAACATTCACACTAGGTATATAACATTGTTATAACAAAAACATCCATATAGAAGTGAGATGCTGTAGTATAACTGGGAGTTCTGATTCGGATGATGATTTCTATTGAGTAGTCGAGGTCTTTCACTCTATTACCGAAAGAGTTCTGTTGCTTTGAACATTCACAATAGGTATATAACATTGTTATAACAAAAACATCCATATAGGAGTGAGATGCTAACAATGTTATATACCTATTGTGAATGTTCAAAACAACAGAACTTTTTAGATAATTGAGTGATCGACCTTAACTACTCGATAGAAATCATCATCCGAATCAGAACTCCCAGTTATACTTCAGCATCTCATTCTTATTTGTATGTTTTGGTTATAACAATGTTATATACCTATTGTGAATGATCAAAACATCAGAACTCTTTAGGTAATTGAGTGAAAGACCTTAACTACACAATAGAAATCATCATCCGAATCAGAACTCCCAGTTATACTACAGCATCTCACTTCTATATGGATGTTTTTATTATAACAATGTTACGTACCTATTGTGAATGTTTAAAACAACAGAACTCTTACGGTAATTGAGTGAAAGACCTCGACTACTCGATAGAAATCATCACTCAATCCAGAACTCCTAGTTATACTAAAGCATCTCACTTCTATATGGATGTTTTTGTTATAACAATGTTATATACCTATTGTGAATGTTCAAAACAACAGAACTTTTTAGATATTTGAGTGAATGACCTTAACTACTCGTTAGAAATCATCATCCCAATCAGAACTCCCAGTTATATTTCAGCATCTCATTTTTATTTGTATGTTTTGGTTTTAACAATGTTATATACCTATATGAATGATCATAACAACAGAACTCTTTAGAAAATTGAGTGAAACCTTAACTACTCGATAGAAATCATCATCCGAATCAGAACTCCCAGTAATACCTCAGCATCTCATTTTATATGTATGTTTTTGTTATAACAATGTTATATACCTATTGTGAATGTTCAAAACAACAGAACCCTTTCGGTAATTGAGTGAAAGACCTCGACCACTCAATAGAAATCACCATCCGAATCAGAACTCCCAGTTTTACTACAGCATCTCACTTCTATATGGATGTTTTTGTTATAACAATGTTATATACCTATTGTGAATAATTAAAACAACAGAACTCTTTCGGTAATTGAGTAAAAGACCTCGACTACTCGATAGAACTCACCACTCAATCCAGAACTCCTAGTTATACTACAACATCTCACTTCTATATGGATGTTTTTGTTATAATAATGTTATATACCTATTGTGAATGTTCAAAACAACAGAACTTTTTAGATAATTGAGTGATCGACCTTAACTACTCGATAAAAATCATCATCCAAATCAGAACTCCCGGTTATACTTCAGCATCTCATTTTTATTTGTATGTTTTGGTTATAATAATGTTATATACCTATATGAATGATCAAAACAACAGAATTCTTTAGGTAATTGAGTGAAAGACCTCGACTACTGGATAGAAATCTTCATTCCATCCAGAAATCCCAGTTATACCTCAGCATCTCACTTTTGTATGAATATTTTGATTATTAAATAGTTTTATACCTATCGTGAATGTTCAAAACACTAGAACTCTTTCGTTTCTTGTTTGAAAGACCTAAGTTCTCGATAGAACTCTTCATATGATTCAGAACTCCCAGTTTTACCTCAGCATCTCACTCCTGTACGGATATTTCCTTAATAACATTTAGGAACAATACATAATATTAATTTTTTGGTGATTTTAATTGGATTCAACCTATAGAACTATCAACAGAATACGTTTAGGGTGCAGAACTCTTTTGCTTTCAACTCAAAAATGGTTAATTTCGAGAAATTCGTTGAGATGCTGTGATATGTTGTGCGAAGTTAGCATCTCATTTTTTCAAAATGAGTTTTTGATAGTCAAATCGACGGAACTATTGTTAAAACTTATCAAGAACTGTGGAACTACGTGGGATGCCACTATTTATGGTGTTTTTTTGTGAGATGCTAACAATTGAGATGCTAACTTCACACACGTCTGGCAGAACCCATTTGGACGAACCAAATTCTTTTGTCTACACAAAAACGAAAGTCAAGTGACGAACTTAATCAAGAACACTGCGGTGGGGAAGTTTGGAAGTAAAAAAGGGATAAACATAAACCTTATGCATAAACTGTGAATATCTACAGGTTTGTACGGAACCCTCGATGCGCGAGTCCGACTCGCACTTGGCCGGTTTTTTTGTCAATTCTAGACAGAGGCAGCTAAGCTGTCGTCACAAAATAGAAACACTATAGTCGGTAACTTCGCGGTTTGTTCCCAGCATTCAATATTTTGAACGTTTTGTGTCACAAAAATAGTAGAATTACAAAACCGTGTAACTTCTCCAGTTTTCCTTACATTTGATTTATTTTTCCCAGATTTTTTTTATTAATTCATGTATATTTGTTATACAACATATATAACATATAACATCAGGGCCTTGTTTCCCCGAAGGGTTAGGCAGAGGTGTACCTATAGTACACCCACATTTCGCCTGTAAAACATATTTAAGTCCCTTGTAATAGGGGGCTAGCCTATTGCTATCAACCGGGCACAAATCCAGGATCCGGGCTGCTACTGAGAAATTCCACATGGAAAAACCCAATAACACTTTGCCCGACCCGGGAATCGAACTCAGGACCTCATGCTCAGCAGTAGCGCTTGCTACCACTAGACCAACGAGAAACGCGGGCCCTTTTTGCGTATTGGCTTAGATCCTGGTTGGTGTCTCTAGGTAAGTGGAGTCGCTGTATCAAGCTACCGAATAACACTAATGGGGTTGTTTGAAGGAAGCTTCGGCTCGAGAGAGCGCTGCTGAAGGTTTGTCATTTTTAAGTCATTAACAAAAAGCAAGCCAAGCAATCGGCGACAAGACAACATTTAGCCCTGCGAGGGTCGCGAGATTGTTCAAACGAGATACCGTGGCCCCCGGCATATGGGTAACTGAAGGAACACGGGTGGGTTTTACCCAGTAAAAGTCTGACACCCCCTCCCTTTCCGCCCAGAGCGGGAGAAGTCATTTGCTGATTTCCCATCCAAAAAAAAAGACAACACTTGTACACAGTGTTTTATCCATGATAAATGATAAATGACTTTATTTTTGCAAGTAGGTTTGTACAAACACTTTTACACGTCAATCATATTTTTTTTAAACTAGATGAGGTCGGCGTTTCCTATCTGACTACTCTGAGAAGAAAGGCCGAAACAAACTCAGAGGTCACAGTCTCTTTTAAAGTCCAGACATAATTTGGTTAGATCATGTGAAGACCATGTGGATTGGTGTCTGAAGTGGTCTTTTAAGGAAAGAACCACACAGATTGAGTGGACCTGTCCAATCAGTGCACGCATTTGTCAGTAATCATGCAGCTCAACTCAGAACTTAAGGAGGTCAATGATTCGACGAACAATACCAAAGAAAGGACATTTTCGTAGGCCGCATTAAGTACTCAAACTGCCAGATTATCATTAAAATGAAATGAGTAAGAGGGATATATATAAAAAAAAAATCTACATAGTTCTCACATTCAAAATTATTAAAATAATAATAATAGTATACTCCTCAGAGTATATATTCATGTCATAGTTAAACAATAATCAAAATGTCAAAGTGTATAGGCAATAATCAAAATGTCAAAGTGTATAAGCAATAATCAAAATGTCAAAGTGTATATTCCCAATAAATAATTAATAAAAAAGGAAAGTAATTAATAATAAAAAAATATCATTCAGTACAATAAGAATTTAAAAATAAAAATTGGAGCAGCTTAATCCCAAGCCTTTTTGTCCTCAATATAATCTTTAACAGTGTAAAAGGCTTTCTGGCACAACTTACGTTTAATGAATGATTTAAATTTATTGAGACTTAGATCTTGAACATGGCTTGGTAGTTTATTATAAAAGCGTATACATTGACATCTGAATGAGCCACCTATTTTCTTGAGCCTTGTTGAAGGTACAACAAATTTGTGTTTGTTCCTAGTATTTATACTATGGATATCACTGTATTTTTTAAACAATTTAATATTCTTATGGGCATATAAAAGATTTTCAAAAATATACTGTGAAGGCACAGTCATTACATTAATTTCTTTAAATTTCTCTCTGAGTGTGTGTCTCGGGCTTAATTTATAAATTGATCGAATAGCCCTTTTTTGCAAGACAAAGATAGTCTGAATGTCGGCGGCATTTCCCCACAACAGAATACCGTACGACATTACACTATGAAAATAGGCAAAGTACACTAAACGGGCTGTCTCTATGTCAGTTAAATTCCGAATTTTTCTAACAGCATATGCAGCGGAGCTTAGCTTTTTCGACAATTTATCAATATGTGGTCCCCACTGAAGCTTGGCATCCAAAGTTAAGCCCAAGAATACAGTGCTATCCTCAGGATTCAATTCTTCGCCCTTTATCAACACATTCGTTTTCACTTGCCTAACGTGAGGTAGCGTAAACTTAATACATTTGGTTTTTTTTTCATTAAGAAGCAAATTATTTACATTGAACCAGTGAACAACTTTTGAGATCGCGCTATTAACATCGTCAGTAACCAGCTGCTGACGTTTAAGTTTAAACAAAAGTGAGGTGTCATCCGCAAACAAAACTATATTATGATTATCTTTAATGAGGTAAGGCAAGTCATTAATATAAATAAGAAACAAAAAAGGACCAAGAATTGAGCCCTGTGGGACGCCCATTGTTACAATAGATCCGGGAGACCTTTTTCCATTGACATCGACACTCTGAATTCTATTACTCAAATATGAAGTAAGAAGATCCAGAGCGCTGTTCCGGATCCCGTAGTGGCGGAGTTTCCTGATTAAAGTTTCATGAAGAACGCAATCGAATGCTTTAGATAAATCACAAAAGATGCCCAAAGCATCGCATTTATCTTCCCATGCATTATAAATATGCCCTAGGAGTTCAACACCGGCATCGGTAGTTGAACGACCCCTTGTGAAACCGAATTGTTTGGTATGTAATAATTTATGTTTATTAAAAAATCGTTGCAATTGGTCTAAAATTAATTTCTCAAAAATTTTACTGAAGGTAGGTAGTACTGAAATAGGTCTATAGTTAGAGGGGTCTGATGTACTACCAGATTTAAATAAAGGTATTATTTTACTATTCTTCAGAAGGTCAGGAAACTCCCCACAGTCGATACAATTATTAAATATAAGAGCTAAAGTAGGTGCTACGAAGTCAATAATAGACTTGGCGACTTCTACAGAATGCTTATTTTATTATACATGCTTAGTGCAATCCAGCGGCAAAGTTTTAAAGAACTCTTTTGGCACCTGAATGGGGAAAATTAAAATTAATTTTAACCGACTACTTCAAAACAAGGAGTTTATGGATTCTACGGGTGTTTCTTTTTCTGAGACTTTCGGTTCTCGCTCTTTGTCGCAGACTTCTGTAAATTAAGTTATTTTTAATCGACTTCAAAAAGGATTGTTGCCTAATTGCCTTTGTAGTGTTTTTTCTACTAATTGTTGGTTGTTGTTCCCCTACCCCACACAAATTCGTATACCTACCTAGTGTAATACCAATATTTTACATGGAGCCTGACCTTCGTACTGTTAGAGCTCGACGGCTGCCGCAGGCACGTATCGACGGTAGCAATTACCTTTGCCGTTGGCAACATGCCGCACGTATGTAAGAGCTTTTTGTATTATTAACACTCTCACCGCCACGTGGTACGCCCGGCCGCCCACACAAATTCTAGAGCAGCAAGCCGTTGTTGATTTTTGAATTTGTTTCGGCAGGCCATGTGGGCGGCCGGCGCCCCAAAAATTCTTTTCCATTTTTGTCCGTTACAACTGTCAATATTCAATCAGTGCAGGCCATGATATAAATTTTTGGTAAATTCGTCGGGTCACAGCGGACCACACGGCCTGCTGATAAAGTTTACAGCGTGTCCTGCCGGCGTGCCACTTGGCGTGCCGCTAAAGTTTTCTTAAATTAAGCGTGGCGAGTTGCGAAAGAAATGGGTTGGGCGGCGCGCCGCGCCGCCCACATGGCCTGCTGCTTTGGAAAGCTGTATTTATGCGTAGCGGTGAGAGTGTTAAAACTTTCGGGCATCTGCCGACCCGTAATGACTGTCGAACATCCACGAAATACAGTCGGGACCAACGGTTTAACGTGTTTCTCGAGACACGGTAGGTTCTAAGTAAAGATGATCACCCACCCACAGACATACCGCGGCAAGCGTAGCTTAACCAGATCGATCGACCCGTGCTGCTATAACAGACAGTTTACCTTCCGATTGTCGAAACTACGGCATTTAAAGGCTCGTTCAGACCAGCGCGACGCGACGACGAGCGGTCACGCTAGTCCACACGAGCCTTAAGGGCTTTGGACACGAGGCCGGGGTTTTCGCCATCATATTCAGCAATATTAATTGAATCTCACTTCATTGTGGGAAAGAGACGAAGTTATTCAGCGTTTAGGTATAACTTAATTTCCCACGACAAGGTAGTAGAAGATACTACACTTAATGTACGCGGCCGCGTATGGCTGCGCGAGGAGCAGTACACAAAACAAGGCATTGGTGCCGATTCTGTTGTCACAAAATTCTCTAAACTAAACTAAAAATCACTAAAATTTGGTTTATTCCTGTCAAACGACGATTTCCTATTCTGAAATAGACTAAAGTGACACAACTTAACTATATTTTAGTTTGACAGCACTAAGATTGCACTGAGTTATTAGTTTAGTGAAAATGACAATTTTGCTATTTGGAGTTTGCCGGTTTTCACCAAAAATGTTGACTAAAATAATTTATTTTAACTAAATCTGACTATTTTTAATCGCGATTAAAAAGGTGTGGAATAAAACTAGTGGTCATGAACTAAAATTCTCAACAACGCCTCGCCTTCACGTGCAAAAACAGTTCTGTACTTTTTATTTTCCTTTTGCTTATATCTTGAAAATGGCGTGTCCTATCGCAAAAATAATGAAATTTTCGACCCCCTTAGTAGACCCCGGATCATTTAAATCTCAACACGTGGGTAACATTTTTTTTATATTTTTCAAACAAAAGTGAAAAATTCCATATAAAACACGTCCAGGCTGCACCGTAGCACGCGCCTTCGTCTCTCAAAAAAATCATTCTACGCAATGCACACACAAGTAAACGTTGCGAAAACAAAAGAAAAAAAAAATACCACGCTGAGTCGCGATTGTCAAATTCGATTTTAGTCGTGTCAAAATAGTTTTTAAATTTAGAGATTTTTCCTTGCAGAATAGCGTTACAATTCTCATAGCCAAAAGTAAGGAATTTTAGAGATAGTTTAGTTAGTTTAGTTCGTGTACAACAGAATCGGCACCATTAATGAACTGTCGTCCAAACTATTCTTACGCAAGTCTGTGACTGAGTTGTCAACCCAACTGCATCTTAATAGCGTACCTAATGCACTATCAATCAGATTCTGAATCATTTTAATCATTTCACCGAGTCATATGTTCGAAAAATTGCCTGCTCTACATGTATTTATAATTCAATGAATGTCGTTCAACTGTCAAAACGAAAGTGATTCCTACTATTGTATGTTATGCAATTACCTTTCTGGCCTAGTGTCTCTTCAGAGTTCCATAAACAAGATAAGTTTTTAACCAGTGCGCAAATTTTAACAAATCTTATATCTTTAAACGAGCAATTCTTGTATATATGTTGCAATCAAAACTCTTAACCAGTCAAAAGTACTATTGACTAGCAAAATCAGTCAAAAGTACTTTTGACCGTATGCTTTAGTCAATAATACTTTTGACTAAAATAACAGTTAAAAGTACTTTTGCCCAATGGAGCTAGTTAAAAGTACTTTTGACTAAGTGATTCCGTCAAAAGTGGTTTTGACTGGTTGTATCAGTCAAAACTCTTAAAAAGTCGGAACCCCGGTCAACGGAGCCCCGCTTCGCGGGGCTCCTATTTCTGAGTGGTTTAAAAAAAAAACCACGAAGCATGGCGGGGTCTTTCAGACCCCGCCATCCCCTTCTAACCTAACCTGTCCGAGTCGGGGTGCCCTAAGTCACGAGCTCGCTTAATAGTGCTTTTGACTGGCGCTTCATTGCAGTTAAAAGTACTTTTGACTGACGCTCTTCGTCATAAAAGCACTATTAAGCGAGTCACCATCCCCTTCGTGGTTATTTTTTTTTTAACACTCAGAAATAGGAGCCCGTCCGTTGACCTGGGTTCCGACTTTCTAAGAGTTTTGACTGACGCTTTATTGCAGTTAAAACTACTTTTGACGAAGAGCGTCAGTCGAAAGTACTTTTAACCGCAAATTTGCAGTCAAAAGTACTAATGACCAATAATTTTCAGTCAAAACCACTTTTGACCAACCTGTTCAGTCAAAACTACTTTTGACTGATTTTGCTAGTCAATAGTACTTTTGACTGGTTAAGAGTTTTGACTGCAACATATATATATATATATATATATATATATATATATATATATATAATCTGAATCTCGGAAACGGCTCCAACGATTTTCATGAAATTTTGTATACAGGGGGTTTCGGGGGCGATAAATCGATCTAGCTAAGGTTCGACTTTTAATCCTATTCACTAACTTGACAATTAGAGGGATACCAGGTTTTGACAAAAAAAAGATAGTGAGGTGGTGCAAGAATGAATGAAATTGAATGAACTTGAAATAATGTACTTACATGCAAACTTTGTAATTTAAATTTAATAACTTGTCTTAAAATAAGATGTGTACTATATCGATATATATGTAGTCTATGGCTGTCAGAGGAAATAAAATGACTTTAGTAAAAAAATAAGCAAAATGAAATGATTTTTATATTTAGTTTTGTTTCTATCAGAAGAAAATAAAAAAAGGAAATAACTGTTATCAAAAATTATTAATTATTCTTATAATCCACACCTAAAAACGATTTTTGAAAGTTTTATTTAATTTAAAACATTTTTATCATTCATTCTTTATGCGAAATCGTTCACTACCCCGACACTATTAGTTTTAGAATGGTATCATTATTTTGCATTGAACTGTTAAGTTAGTGAATAGGATTAAAAGTTCAACCTTAGGATTCATTTTTATAAAATGTCGTTTTATTCGTGTTTTCAATGACTAACTTTATCGATAATCAACTTGAACATAAAATTATTATTTTAAACACAATTTACCAAAAAATACCGAGCAAAGCTCGGTCATCCAGATATCTTATATCTTTAAACGAGCAATTCTTGTATATATATATATATAATCTGAATCTCGGAAACGGCTCCAACGATTTTCATGAAATTTTGTATACAGGGGGTTTCGGGGGCGATAAATCGATCTAGCTAAGGTTCGACTTTTAATCCTATTCACTAACTTGACAATTAGAGGGATACCAGGTTTTGACAAAAAAAAGATAGTGAGGTGGTGCAAGAATGAATGAAATTGAATGAACTTGAAATAATGTACTTACATGCAAACTTTGTAATTTAAATTTAATAACTTGTCTTAAAATAAGATGTGTACTATATCGATATATATGTAGTCTATGGCTGTCAGAGGAAATAAAATGACTTTAGTAAAAAAATAAGCAAAATGAAATGATTTTTATATTTAGTTTTGTTTCTATCAGAAGAAAATAAAAAAAGGAAATAACTGTTATTAAAAATTATTAATTATTCTTATAATCCACACCTAAAAACGATTTTTGAAAGTTTTATTTAATTTAAAACATTTTTATCATTCATTCTAAATGCGAAATCGTTCACTACCCCGACACTATTAGTTTTAGAATGGTATCATTATTTTGCATTGAACTGTTAAGTTAGTGAATAGGATTAAAAGTTCAACCTTAGGATTCATTTTTATAAAATGTCGTTTTATTCGTGTTTTCAATGACTAACTTTATCGATAATCAACTTGAACATAAAATTATTATTTTAAGGTGACGTGTTGAGAAAAACGTGCTTTTTCTTTTTAGCGTACGTTTCTTACCGTATGACATCCGAACTTAATCTTTTAGTGTATGTTTTTTGAGTATATGACCTAGTATCCTGTAAAAGGAATACACGATACGATGAAATTTTCTCGATACAAATAAATCGCAAAGATCTATCTACGTTTATGATTTTTTTAGCCTCAAGGCGCAATGCGTAAGAGTTATTAAACAAACTTTACTTTTAAACATTTTTAATAATCGTATCTAAGTTTTTGTAAAACAGTTTTCGTTTTAATAATACTTTTCATTCATAAAAGACGGCAATTCGTTTTGGCACTTACGTTATTTTATTCCAAGTGCACTCACATTATCGCCATCTCTTCTTTTGCCTATCATAAGTAGTGTCATCACTCTCGTTCGTTCATAAATCAGTCGCCCAGTAGGGCTCATCGACGGCGAATCTATGTCACTTTTTTACTAATCCGTGCGATCAAAATTATGTTTTTTAAATAATTGTGTTCACAAAAAAAGGTAGTAGTAATGCATGTTGCAGAAATTATTTAATGTAATGAGTGTTGGCCTTCCAAATAATTCTGTATTTGGCTGTGTACGTGTCTATTTTTGTGCCTATGAACAATATTACATGCTTTTTATATTACCATTTAGTGACGACCTAAATTATGTATGAAAATGAGAAGAAAAATATACCAAAACTGAACAGTACCTGCAACGTTAGGAGTACCAGCACAAAGCAATTAATGAATTCATTTTGCAGGAATTCAATACCAAAAAGATGATGATAACAGTGAGTTGAATTTATCACCTTCACTAAAGCATTACAGACACAATCGTCTCACTTTGTTAAGTAATATTGAGTAAACACCTTATTTTCTACAGAAGAACGTGCCTATGCCACTATGCCTTATCCCTTTGTATTTTACTGTGTGTACATAAATAATAAAATAAATAAATAATAAATAAATAATTATTCATTTAGAAATAAAATAAAATACATAATTTGTTTTTAGGTTTGAAGTACGCCAACAATATATCCATATGTCAAGTACTGTCACTTCAAATGCAAGAGCACAACGAATGAATGGAGTAGCATTAGAATTGTGAAAAAAGTGAAGTTTTACCTGACAGCAGCCCAAAGAAGGGTAATGTTTTAAACAGGCTGTGTCGAACGCCGAACTCATAAAGTTTAAAAAAATATCATTGACATGTAAAAGTGTTTGTACAAACCTACTTATAGAAATGAAATCATTTATCATTTTTTAGCAGATGTGAAGTTTTATTGAAAATATAAATTTTAATCTATACTATAATTTATACCATTTTAATCTATACTATTATATTGTAATATTAATATTATAAAGCTGAAGAGTTTGTTTGTTTGATTGATTGAACGCGCTAATCTCAGGAACTACTGGTCCGAATTGAAAAATTATATTTGTGTTCGGTAGCCTATTTATAGAAAAAGGCTATAAGCTATATAATATCACGCTACAATCAAGAGGAGCAGAGCAGTAATGAAAAATGTTGCAAAAACGGGGAAAATTGCACGGGTCGGCGATTCGGCGCGACGGGAAGGGTCGGGGGAACAAGAAATTTAACGAGGACGAAGTCGCGGGCAGAAGCTAGTTTCATATATCAATCAATCAATTCAGTTTATTTCGGGCTACAAAGACCCAAATCATAATACCCTTCCAGACTATCATACATACAAATAAAAACCACGTAAACATAACTATTATACACGAAGTGACGGTGACGTGTTGCGCTGCGTATTAACACGTAGCCTTCCGTGGAATCGCCGATACACGACACCCTTTGGCCAAAACTCTTCCTTGAGGAAGGTCTCGATTTGATGAGTTGGAACTCGCACCACGAATGACCTGAAGTTCGTGTTGTGGCACGGTTCCAACTTCTCGACCCTCAAGGTCCATTTGGATTTAACACGTACAAACTCCACGATCTCCTCAACCTTCGTGGTGTAATGTAGACGGGACACATAGAGCTGCGTCGTTGGTGTAGCCCGCCCCAATTTCGTTGCATGAACCCTCGCTAAAACCAGTTTTTTTTTAATATTCTTATTTTTACTGACATAATATATAGGATTTAAGTTTATTTTTAAAACAAGACATACTTTTCGCTTCTTTTATTTCCATCGGGATTTTATTATACATGTTGACACCTTCCTATTCTATATTTCTTTTCCCGTAATTAACAGTTCTGGGAGGACGAGTTACTAAGTAATTGGAGTTTCGTAGTTTAATTTTGTGTACTTTATATTTTTTTTTGTGAAATTTAGTGTTGTATGGATTATCTTTGTGTAATATTTTGCGTATACATGTATAATACTTATATGTTTGGGACATGTTCATTATTTTTGTATCTTCGTATATTTACTGTGTTGATGTCCGAAACTTGAAATTTAATAATATTTTGATTAATCTGTTTTGTGTTTGTAATGTTTCTAGATTAGATATATTTGGCTGCGGTTCCCCAGATTTCTGTTAGGTAGTCTAAATGTGGTTTAACTAAAGAATTATAAATTATGAATCGAACTTTCCGAGGATGGCATTATTTATATTATGAAGAGTTCCTGTCAGTGACAAAAGTTTACATCTGATTTTCTCAATGTGAGGATTCCAACTCAGATAGTTATCTAAAATTAAACCTAAATATTTCTAGTTTTTCTTTGGATGAATTGATCATTTATTTTGAGTTGTATATCATGGCTTATTTTTTGTTTTTGGGGGCAATCACGACATAGTTGGTTGTTGTGGTGTTGATGGTTAGAAGATTTGATTGGGACCAGTCAATAAGTGAATTTAAATCATTTTGGATACAAGGTACCATAGCTTCGATTGAATGCCCAAAGTAGAAAAGACTTGTATCATCAGCGTAAAGTGATAAGTCGCCTTTGAGGCCAATCTTGGATATTGTGGCGAGACAGAGATAAAGTAGCACCAGATAGGACACACGTAGGTTTAGTAATAAAATTATAGGGCTAAAATTGATAATTTAAACTTGGGAGTTCCGAAAATAAGAATATTGATGTGAAACGCTCAGCTCCCATCTGCAGTCTGCCAGTTGACAAGCAAAAATTTTTTGGCGTAAGATTTTACAGGATCGAAATTTGAAATAGAACAAAAAAATATAAAGGCCAGTGTTTCCAAAAAAAGGTTGATTTAGAAACCAAAAAGTTTCGTCCGCAGCGAATTTACGCTGCAATATGTTATTAATATAAATTAGGAATAAAAATGGCCCCAGAATTGAACCTTGAGATACATCGAAAGGGACAGGAAGTGAACTACTCTGATATATTACCTATTTTGACAATTTGCAAATAGTAATTATTAAAATATGTATGTATAAGTCAAGTAATTATGACATTTATCATACACTTTGCCATACGAATTTGACCTCGAAGGAAATATAAATTTCTTGTAAAATAAGGTGAAAATACTCGTAACTAAACAAAATAAATAAAATTATTTCCATTTATTTACCCCCTGACTAAACATGAAGTTAAAATCAAACTTACTGACTGGTTGCAGAAGTTAACATATGACGAAACCGAGAATCTTATTACAATTGTCTCTTAATAGATCTAATTACTGTATTTAAATTAAGGCGTTGTTAATTTTGTTTTTTTGTTATCTATAAGTACAGCAGCAGCAGGCGGCGCGCGGCGGCGGCATCAGTTTGCCTTTTAATGTGACTCTATTGTACAATTTTTTTTTCCCTTAATGTGTACTTATATAAGGTGTATCTATTCATACACGAAATATTTTAAGAGGTACACCTGTAGGTGGTAAAGAAGCAACAGCAAAAAAAAAATAATAATTCTAACAGTTTTTTTTTTTAAATTTTGTATTTATAAATTATTTGACGCACATAAAAAATACTGGTTCCTTCTTATTTTTTACGGCCCGAGACACCGCGGCCATGCTCGTGCCGTCCGGTCATCGCTCTCGCAGCGTCAGGTGGACCATTCATAGAATTTGGAGTAAAGGTTTTATGCAAAACGTCTCAAGTAGTTTTAAAATTATAATAATTACGAAAATTCAAAAACGCTTAGATATTTTAATTTGAATTTGAATTTGAATTTGAAACACGGGTCTAGTATTTTTATGTAAAGAATCTATGAAAAAAAATTCAAAACTGTATCATTAATAATCACAAAGTTATAAGCTTGATAAGTTACCTGGTGGTCTACGCAAAAACATATGCAGATCACCACAAACAGCTAGTGTACGTACCATCTCCGTGTAATGGACGTTTTAATACGAGAAAGACATGATAATTTTAAAATCGAAACAAAACACTAAGGCCCGCGACTTGGAAGCGTAATTAAATATTTTTGGTACAAAATATAATGTGGGTGTACTATAGGTACACCTCTGCCCAACCCTTCGGGGAAACAAGGCGTGATGTTATGTTATGTTATGTTATATAACATGGTGTAAAAATTATTGGAATCGATTCAGTTACTGATTCTGAACAAACTATATTCAGGTTTCGCATATACTAAAAATAATCTTGTATATGTTTTTCTGTCTGTACAAATAAACATTTTTATTTATTTATTTATCCACGATTTGAAATTTGAGCTATAACCTCTTTTCACCGAAATTAAAATACATTGAATACATCGAACTAGTATTAGGTAATGGACGAAGTCTATGTAAAATATTGTAATTGTCATTTACCAAATAAATGTATAGTGATCGGAGAAACGAAATTGACGTTTATTAATCTCTTTAATACCATCATATATTTTATTTATAGACCTCTAGAAGATTAATTCGTTATTTTTAATTTTATGTTGTAAATAATTAATAATATTTTTTATTATTTTGAGTTAATCAATCGCGTATAACCCAACATCCGTACATAAATATTAGCTAGCTTTTTCCCGCGACTTCGTCTGCGTAAATCTTACGTTACGCGGACGCAGGTGAAGTCGCGGATTAAATAGGGTTAATGGGTAACAAATAAGGTTTAGTCGTGAAAGCGTAACAGACAGACAGAGTTAGTTTCGCATTTATAATATTACGTATAGATAAAGAAGATAATTTCTTGCAGTAAGATAGTTTTATTGCTTATAATTAAATATTTGTATTATTTGTCTACTCCATCGCACGCTATGTGCAAAATTTTCATAGACCGACTAAATTAATGCTACTTTCACATACTTTTTTCTAAGATGTTTCCGTCTCTACCTTGCTATTGTAGTTTGACAGATGTGCAACAGTGACAGGAATAGTGCTTACAGCAAGGCTATGCTAAGTTAGTAACGTTTTTTTTATTTCGAGACATTTTCTATCATTAGTTCAACTTTTGGCCGCTGGTTTTCCTATTCTCTATAAACGGTTCAGATATAAGTTTGTTGTGGCCGGCCACTTTAGGTTGACCCGCCATAAACCACGCCCATCCTACTATCATTCACGTTCAAGGTGGGCCCTTAAACACAATTTACCAAAAAATACCGAGCAAAGCTCGGTCATCCAGATATCTTATATCTTTAAACGAGCAATTCTTGTATATATATATATAATCTGCATCTCGGAAACGGCTCCAACGATTTTCATGAAATTTAGTATACAGGGAGTTTCAGGGGCGATAAATCGATCTAGCTAGGATACATTTTTATAAAATTTCGTTTTATTCGTGTTTTTAATGACCAACTTTATCGATAATCAACTTGAACATAAACTTATTATTTTAAACACAATTTACCAAAAAACCTAATTCAGCAGTTGTGCGAGGCAACACGTAACCACTGTGCGCCCTCATCCCTGAGTTCACTTAGTGGGCAGACAGAGTCCCCACTCTGAGCACCCGTGACCCCAAATTCCCGCCTGCCTTAAATTATGCAGGCGGGTTTCAGCATTTTAAGCGTCGAGTCGGTTGTTTCCCCGACGCCTTCTTCTCCGAGCGGGATCAGCCCTCTCACGATCCCGCTCTGCTGCCTCCTTCTGGACCATCACAGTCTCGTAGAAGGAGACCATGTGTCTCCAGTTTTCCGAGTCCGCCAGCATAGATCCAACTACTGCTGGTAGAGACAAATTTCGCCCGATCGCGGCAATCAGGATCTGTCTTTCAGAAGCCCACGCCGGGCACTCCTCTAGCGTGTGTTGTGCAGAATCCAAGCGGCCTCCGCAATGGTGGCAATTTGCCGTGGCCTCTCGCCCAATTCTGTTCAGATACTCACCGAAGCAACCGTGCCCGGTCAGCACCTGAGTGAGCCTATATGAGATACGATCCCCTCTCTTCAGCCAGGCTTCGAAGTGCGGTAGGACGGCTTCGACAACACGCTTACATGAATATTGCGGCTGTTGCAGCCGCTCACGCCACCGCTCGAGCGCGTGTCGCCGTTCCTGCCGCCTCAGCTGAACAACTGCGATACCTGGCATGCCATTATCGCTTTGGCGGATGGCATGGATACGGTCATAGACCCTTGCGTCCATATCCGCTAAGATGTCCAGCGGCGGAAAGCGTGCAAGGAGAGTTGCCGCCTCAAAAGATACAGTGCGGTATCCTCGTGCGATCCGAATAGCCATTTTCCGCTGCAGGCTGTTGATTTTAGTCCTGCAGCGTCGGACGCCTGACAGTCTGTTTGACCAAACAGGCGCCCCATAAAGGACCATCGATCGCACGACACCTGCATAGAGGCGGCGAACTTCTTCTCGAGGCCCACCGAGATTGGGCAACAGTCTATGTAAAGCACCTGCTGCCTTCCCAACGCGGGGAACCAGGCGCTCAAAGTGCTCTTCGAAACCCCACCGACCGTCCAGGGTTAGGCCGAGATACTTAATGTATCTACCTACCTGAACTTGCGCATTCCCCACTCTCACCGACAAGCTGGGGGGTTCTCTGGTCCTTGGCCAGTTTGTGGAACCAAAGTGCCTCAGTTTTATGAGCCGCTATCTCTAAACCCAGCTCGCGGATCGCCGCCACAACTTTTGTCACTCCGATCTCGGCAAGGTGAATGGCCTCCTCGAAGGTATCCCCGCCGGCCAACACCAGGGTGTCGTCTGCGTAGCAAACGATATTAACGCCAACGGGGAGGTCAACACGCAGGACAACATCGTAAGCGAGGTCCCACAAGAAAGGACCTAGAACTGAGCCCTGCGGAACCCCACAAGTGATCTCCTTACGATGAACACTACCGTCTCGACCTAGATAGCGAATGCGCCGGTTGCAAAGGTAGGCCCCGACAATGCACTGTAAATAAGGTGGCACTCTGTGATGTACAAGTGCCTTCCTAATCGCAGCTACTAGTACCTACCAGCTGTTCAATCGGTCATAATTCTAAGAAGTTCGAAGTACCTACGCCGGCGCGCGGTTACTGACCTATTACTATTTCGATATCATATAACGAAATATGTAGGGTGTCCACAGTTTACTGATTTAAGGTCAGATAAAAATTTAAAAAAAGTATTGAACAAAATAATTCAAATGTGTTCTATTACTGAACCACGAAAATTTGCGCACTGGTTAAAAAAATTGCCTGTATGAAGCCAGTAGGTAAAATTTCAGGAAAATTTTACAAAGTATAACAGAAATTTTTTAAAAGGCAAATGAAAGCAGGGCATTTTTTATTTTTTTATTATCTTTATTCATTTGTTGTAATAATCATGTGTTAAATATGATGACACTTATAAATCTACATTCCCTTTAACAAACATTTATTATTAGTATTCTTTTCTTTTTCAATGAATGGAATTACTTTGAAGATCCCTCCATATTTTTTATGTGCAATTTTTTTGTTTTCTCTAATATTTCTTTATAAGGAGGATTTATGGGACTCTGTACCGGTTCTTTATATTCATATGACGTTTGGCCTTCTAGCAACAGTGGATATGATGTGTCAGAATCATAGGCGCTCAAATCTCCACATGCACTAAATGGTACTATGAACCGATTAGGACCTGTAAATTGATTAAAATCACAATACTTGTGATCCAACAATGGATTAACCATGTTTGGGATATATCCTTTGGGTGGCTGATAGTTTTGACATACAACAAAAGCTTCTATACTAGAGTTCCTTGAACTTCTTGGTTTGGACACTGTTACATATTCAAAAAATAGCTTAAGCTGTGAATATAAGAGAGAGACATCTTCCCCTCGGAATATCTTAGCCACAAATACACCGCCAATCTTTAACACATGTGTTGTTATGTTGAGTGCTGCTAGTAATAGTTGCGATTGTACATATTCATCAATGTCATGTAGGCCTGTTACATCTGGGGCTCCATCACAAACCACTAAGTCAGCTTTGAGTCCTTCAAATTCCTGAATTATAGCATTTGCAGTAGACAGTTTTGTAATATCACCCTGTATCTGTATTACACCAGGTAAAGCTGCCATGGCTTGTAAGTCAACAGCAACAATTTTGACATCATCAACATTACTGGCATTTTGTCGCAATTTTTTTGTCAATACCTGACTCCAACTGCCAGGAGCCGCGCAGAGATCTACTGCGCGTGTTACGCCATTGAATATATTGTGTTCTTCGTTAATTTGTAATAGTTTAAAAGCACTTCTTGCACGCCAGCCTTCTTCTTTAGCTAACCTATAATATATATCTCTTTTATCTTTCGATGTTTTGCCCATAGTTCCTTAGTATATCGTAAACTTTTATATTAACGAAATCCAGGTTTCTGCACTTTAAAAACAATGCCGAATATTAAACCGAATGAGCAAACACCAATTTACTACGATTCAGATGAACCTTCTATCGTGTTTAGTTTTTTTTTTAAATTTATTCCTGACCATGGATACATGTCCTTCAGTCGTAAGCAGTATATTACAAAGTACTCTGTGGTCGTAATCATTAAACATACTACTTACTCTTAATCTCACTAAAAATACAACAATTTAACGTGTTTAGTTTTTTTTTTAATTTATTCCTGACCATGGATACATGTCCTTCAGTCGTAATCATTAAAAATACTACTCTTATTCTCACTAAAAATACATAAAACAATAACAAGTTCATCAAAAGTGTTTAACGCTCATACGAGCTAAGTACATCTGAGAGGCGATGAAATTATCTAATTAATAACAACAAAATATTAGTTAAACATAAAAAAAAAATAAAAACTATGTAATATAATAATAATTTAATGAACCCCGAAACAATTAAATTTTTCCTACAGTATTCAGTAAATATCTAAATAATGGATTGAAATAAACTGTTTTGGAAAGTAATTCCTGAACGTGGCGGGGAACACTTAAAGAGTTTTGTTCTGCTATGTCACTAATTTCACTGACAAGTAACAGTCTTTGCATGGCGAACGATTCACAGTCAAATATAACGTGTTTTATATCCGCATTTTCTTCGGAACAATAGGTATCCATCAATACATAAAACGCGCTTTGAAGCGTTTCTTCGATAGGGCCGTAGCCCTATCGTGTTTAGTGTTTACCAGTGTTGCCAGGCAGGCAGTGTTCACAACTTGAAGCAAGGCAACTATCGTACCACTAGCGTAGAATTATCGTACATGGAGCAAAAAGTACAAAAATAATCGTACTTTTTAAAATAATCACTATAATTGATACGTAGAATTTCCAGCCACTGTTTTCTTTGAATCACTATTTTGAATCTTGAACACTAGTTCGTGAGCTCAACACAATAAACAGAATAACTGCCAACATTTAACCCTTTACCGCATGGAATTTTAGATTTGGTTCAAATTAATTTACATGGTTCTATGGCATGATAGGTATCCCAGTATTTTTTTATTTATTTTTTCGGACATTAGAAACCGAAATAATTGCTTCGAAACACAAAATCTCACATTTGATACAACATGCAGTCCAGGTAACGGAAAATACGACATCATATATGGTACAACATGCAGTTGGGGTAAATATTTTCGTATATCTATATATATATATATTATTAAGTATTAATTTTATTGAATGAATAAGATCCACATTTTATGTCAATATTTAATGCAAAACCATATGAAAATTCTTAAAACAATTACGATCTTTGTTTAAACAAAAAAAACATTCGCATTTACTACAGTAAATGTAAGATAGGCGTGAACAATTTTTGCATCTCTGCCGTTTTTCACCCCAGTTGGGCCAATGTCCAATCCCGTCGTATACCACTTCTTGCGGAGGCAGTTCAATACGTCGTTTCCTTTTTCTTATGTGTTCTAGATCATGTTCTAGAGCAGGCCGCCCTCGGCCTCGGGTAGATGGAGTAAACACTCCTCCCGTTTCCCGCATCAAAACATCAGCTATATACAGTTTAAAATCTAACAACGACATATAATACACTTCGTTATTAGATTTTTGTTTGTTGCGGCGACGCCACAAAAGCCAGCTATATACACGTCATATCGACTAAGTGGAAGAATATTCGATGGTACCATTTCTTGCTTTTTATTTTTATCCTGTAAAAACCAAACATTGCGTCTAATAAATCCACCCCGCCCATATATTTATTGTATATTTCTACCGATTTTGGTCGAGGTACTTCAATTATTCGATTTTGTTTTTTTGAAAATCGTTTTACGGGAGCCATAGGTTCCTTTCCAACATAGGAAGAACATAAACTTACGACTTTATTGTCAACCCATGTAGTCACGCTTAGTTGAACTCCATCTATTTCCGTGGATTTTTCAATGCAGTGACCTCTCTCACATTTTAACAATGCCTTTTTGTTTGGCAAATCAATGTCTTTTGCTCTGTTTAATTGAATTGTACCTAATGGTAGAATTCCAACGCCATGAAGATGTGCCATTAGCGGAAGACTGGTATAAAAATTGTCGATAAACAGTTTGTGGTTTAAATTTTGTGACATTGTGTTTAGCAATCTTGTAACCACATTGCCAGTTGCTCCAAAATTTGGTCAATTAGGTGGCACATCGGTTTTGTGTTGTCCTGTAAAGATGTCGAAGTCGTAGCTGAATCCCGAAGCGCCACTCAAAACATAGACTTCTTTGCATTATATTGTCGAAAACCAGATGTTTTGGCTTTTGTGGGTATCATTTGCTCATCTATTGCTAGGTACTCTTCTTTAGGGATAGTTAATAATTGTGCTCTCAGAATGTCCAGAAGCGGTCTTAATTTCTGCAGTCGATCGCAATTTGGGTCAGTTTTAGGAAGTTCTTTGGTTTTATCAAAAAAGTGCAAAAACCGTTTGATTTCTTCAAACTTATTACAAGTAAGGAGAGAAGCTACTTTTTCGATATATGTTCCTTCACTCCAGTAATGTCGCGTAGATGGCAAATGTACAACTGACATGTACATGATAACTCCTATAAATTTTGATATATCGTCACTAGTTATAGAATTTGCTTTATCTGGTTGCAACTGCTCTGCATATAGATTGCTCTGTTCATGTATGAGATGAATAACACTAGTTGGAAACAGATACTTGAAAAAAGCTATTGGCGTCTCCATGCTCATTATGTTATCAGGTAGATCGGTGCAGCCCATAAATGCAACATCCTCGCTGTTATAAGTAATTGTGTTGTTGGTCCAAGTCAATTTATCCTTTTTTGCGTTTTTTTTTGTTTGTCCCTTTGTTTTTCTGTTTTTGTCCGTTATACCCGTTGATGTTGACGATTCTATGATGTCATTCATGGTTTCCGCACTTTCCAAACTTTCATATTCAAAATCATCTTCGAGATATACTGCCTCCAATGAATCTTGAGTAAGACTCCCTTCATCTTCACTCTTATCAGAAAAATCGTACTCCGAATCTGTTTCTTCGATAGTTACGCCTTTGGGCGGTAAAAAATAATCTTCATCATCGGTCAGGTCTTCATCATCGCTATCTAAAGGAATATCACACCCGCTTGCGTATCGAGTCCCTGAAAATAAATAAAACACTAAATACCTTCATAAGCCCCAAACGTTTATAGCACCAGTAAATAAGAACAAGCAAAAAAACATATTTTTATAACATTAGATGAACCCACGGTGTAAAACTTCCCAAATATACTAACAAACACGTTCGCTTGTTCTACTTTCTCACTATCAATGATTATAAAAAAATTAAATCCCTGTACGATGTACTTATTGCATGTAGTCTCATATCTGACCGAGCACTGCCACAAACTCTAATGCATGAAGTATCATATTTGAAAAACGTATGCATACATAACTGCATATAGTATCATTTCAGATACAAAGTTCTAGTCCATTTTTCGTCAAGAAGTATTTGATATGATATTACTTACATGTTTTTCCGTAAAACTTCTTGGGATCCATTTTATTCACGCGCAATTAACAAAAATAATTTTAGCTAGACGAAAAAGTAGCCAAAATCGGCTTTTACATTCCACAAACCGCACTCACTGTTTGAATTGACGGTTTGAAATATTCGGTGACAGAAATAAAATACCACAGACAAGGTAAAAATCTGCCTATCTGTCTTTTTCATGTTCGGATACAACCATTGTCTAGATATCAGTCATCAACACGTGGTATAGAAGGCCCAAAAATTATTTATCTGTGAAAACTCGTAGTGTATCAAATTTGGTACAGTATGCGGTAAAGGGTTAAACAAAAAATACGCAGTGTGTGAAGCAAGGAACTTATACCCACGGAGCAAATACAAAGAGGAGATGTTGTAATTAGATTTTCCTAAGAAACAACGCGTGACATTTTGCGGGGTGCGAGGTGTTAGATCCCGCCCACTTCTTTATTTTCCATCTACCGGTTAATAGCAAAACTAGGTGCTCGTACCGTCAATTTTGCTTTTGTAGTTATTTATCTATCTCATACTAGATGTCACTACGTGCAGGAGGCAACAGGGTCGTACTCAGAATTTGCGTACCAGGGAGTACTTTGTTTTTTACTCATCTTAATACGTATTTTTTTACGAAAAACAATAATTTTAGAATAAAAATATTTTTGATGCATGACGAAAGAAGATAATCAGTGTGTCTCTTATTTTTAAATGACAATCATTAAACATAAACATTTATTTTTATATATATTTCACACACAAATAAAAAAAAAAACATTTTATATACAACTAATTGACATCAACAATAAAACAAAAAAAACAAAAAGAACACACGAAATATAGCGGTTAAAAACATTAGACCGGGAAGCACTGTCCGCTGCTCACAGTGCAATATGTAAACATATCCAGTGGCAAAGCAGTGGAGAGACCCACTTATTCGAGAACACGCTTATTATAATGTTGCTACTGGACCTAACACGACCGTATCATCGCATACTGCCAAAGTCTTAAAATTTCAACCAGACGCAAAATGTTCACTTCTCAGAATGTCAACTTCTTAGAATATCCAATCCACATAATGTCAATTTCTCAAAATGTCGATTTCTCACAATGACAAACTCGTATGAAATAAAAATCACTTTTCACTTTCCATTTATGAGACAGTCGCGGCACATTTGTTAAAATAATTAGAATCCGATTACGACCCTGTTTTTTTATATTTATGTTTGTTGTTCGTGGTTGGCGATAGATGGCGGCCTGTTGACATAATGATATAAAAACCACGATAAAAACTACAAAAACAATATTTAGGCGATTGAAAGGTTTTTGGGAATTAATTTTGAATAAATTTCAGTACATATAATTATTAAAATATATTAATACTGAGCTTTAGGTGCCTAAATAATTTTAGTACCCATGTCACAAAGTGTCGCCATCTAATGTCGGGTAGAATTATATTTGGAAACACCGAAGTTATGACATTTTTCTATAAGAATTTTTATAAATTACGTTTAAAATTAAGTACTTACAAATGAAATGTGATACCATTCATAGCATCAGAACGTCTATCCGAGTAGTTTTTACAAGATAGAACACAACACTTCATTCTTATTTTTGTCTAGCGCGAATATACTGAACTTTTACTTGGTTGTGCACAGGACGAACGCCAACAATACACTGACTAAGGCCACGCCTACTTGATGACGTCAGGACCAAGTTGAAAATCACAGTGCACAGTTGTTTAGGCCGACTTCTCTTTGTATTTGCTCCGTGCTTATACCCGACCCCTGGAATGTGCATTGTCAATTTGACACCATTATAAAAATAAACCTTATGTATATGCCACTAAAGTCTTTTACAGACAATCAATTGGTCAAAGAGAAATTCGGTCCGAAAGAGAAAGCATTGCGAGAGCCCTGTGTCCCTTTCTTGAAGTAGGGTGCCCATAATGAACAAAATTATAAGATTATTTACGGGTAAAGTCAATTTACGCATTTGCCCAATAAAAAGTGTCCCAACCATTTTTCTTAAAAACGACGTCTGTTAGATTTTTACGACAATTAATACTAAACAAAATGGTTATTTGCCCAGCGCGCCAGATATTCCAGGTTATACAATAATACTCGATAGCAGAGTTTATGCGTTGCGTTGCGTTTATGTTTACTGCGTTTTACTTTAATCCATCTATAAAGCGTAACTATTTTTTTTTAAAGTCAAATTATTGGTTTAAAGTCACTTCTTTAAAGTATAATCATTTATTTTTTTCTTTATAACAAATGTGGCTGTACAAATACACTGGACATTACAATTACAATTCTTATAATAAAAAAGGCGTCGCGACTGAGAGTCACGGAGGATCGCTGTGTTACGTCCGTTATTCCTGGCGATCGGGGCTCTCTCCTACCGTCTCCCGCATCATTGCGCCTGCGCTAGCGGCGGGTTGGCAGAGGAGGAGACGCGCGTCATGGCACTGCGTAGCAACAACATCGTACTTACTATGACCATAGAAAACCCGTGCTATATTGGTTAATATATTATATCCTGTTATATTAGTATCTACCTACATCATATTGCTTGGTCACCCTAATGAAAGGGCCAGAGGGCTCTCGCAAAGCTATCTCGCTCGGACCGCGTATTGGCAGCCTGTGCCCATTTCAGGTTGGGATTTAAGTTCCTTGGTGTGAAGTCTTTGCCTAATTGAAATCGAACGACATATCATTTGCTCACTGAACAAACCATTAGATAGCGCTGCATCTTTGTAGTGTTGTTTAAGAGGGTACATAGGAATGCATCATAATGAAAATTATCGTAAAATCTGTGTACGATAATAATATGATATCGTACATCGTACGTAGGCATGAAATTATCGTATGTGTACGATAATTATGTCGGAAGAAATGTAGGTACCCAAAAAATCAGGAGATTGAAAAAAAAAGTAGATTTAAGTTTTGTCACAGAAAGAAAGAAAACACATTTATACATACCCAAATACCTATATCCGTGCATATCATTTCAGTCATCATTTCATTCTATTATCCCTCATATGGCTCTATGATCTCCATTTGAAGAGGCTCATTTCATTCCATTAAAAGTTTTCTTTTATTTACTTACATCATTAACTATAATATATGTAGGCTGATGATTCGATTCGATACTTTGACACATAAACGATCTAAAATATTTTTTTTTGTGAACTGTCAAAGTTCTTTACGCAAAAAAATACTTTTTAATAATGTCAATTTTTAGAGCGAGCGCGCACTGCTATGCGTTTTGTTACCGCATAATTTGTGAAGTATGAAATGTCATAGAAGTGCGCGCACTGCGGTGAAATAAACGCATGCGGTAGAATCATCGCTGCAAATTTGCGGTGATTCTACCGCAATTTTTTTTGTATCGCATAGTGTTCTAAGAAGTACCGCGCACTGCGGTGAAATAAACGCACTGAGACACGCTCAGTTGCTGTTGGGTTGCGACACAGATATGTCGTTACTTGGCGTTTGTCCGGCGACGGCGGCGGCGGCGGCGGTGCGAGAGTCAATCGCAGAATTTCAGGGCCAGCAATTCTTAACAAACTATTATAAGACTAGCTTCTGCCCGCGACTTTGTCCGCATTAAATTTCTTGCAGCCCTGACTCCCCTCGTCAGCTTTATGATTTGAATACAGTTAAAAACGCTATAGTGAGCCAACCTTAAAAGATAGACATATGCCATCGTGAAATTTTTTGTAGAATTTTTCAATAGGAATAATTTCGTCATAAATAATTGTTACGTTATTGTAACCGTTTACGCAGCACAGCTCTCAAAAGGTATAACTTTCCTCCGTTTTTTGCAACATTTTTCATTGATGCTCCGCTCCTATTGGCCGTAGCGTGATGTTACATAGTCTAAAGCCTTCCTCGATAAATGGGTTACCACCAAACATTAATTATTTTTTCAGTAGTTCTTGAGATTAGTGCCTTCAAATAAACAAACTCTTCAGCATTATAATTTTAGTATAGATATATATACAGATAGCGACTCTTGTATTAGTTTATAACGACATGTGGTGTGGGCTGCACAGTTGTAACTTGAATGACAAAACGTGCGTTTTTTCCACCGCAGTGCGCGGACGCGTGACTGCGTTTATTCTACCGTGCGGTAGAATAAACGCACCGCAAGGCAGTGCGCGCTCGCCCTTAGACATGCATGTCAAGACAAGAAATTGATATGACTGACAGTGTGACACTGACAGATACTCAGTTCGGGTTGGTTCGGGGTTCTAACTAAGTAGATCTATTGTTGTGCGTGCAGTTCGTGTGCGAGTATTTTCGGCTTTTTGTTAAAACATATTCTTGTCTTGCTTATTTCCTGTAGTATGCGATGACAGATGTATTTTATTTAAAAAATTATAAATCTCAACAGTAACTTTCGACAACTGCTAGGTTTGGACTCTCCGACTACAGAAGTTCTGCTCTGACTGAGCTCAGAGGTAGCCTCTTTAATCATGGACTACTTCAGTGGTTCCAAGAAGTTGTTATTATTTATTTTAGAGGATTGGAAATTGCTCTTATTCCTTACCATTTTATTTGGCTTGTATTTTTACTATACAAGTACTTTTGACTTTTTCGAAAAGAAAGGCGTCCCATATAAAAAACCAGTGATATTATTGGGTAATTTGGGACCCAGATTGAGGGGCACACAATCATTTCATGAATTTCAATTGGAAGCTTACAATGACTTTAAAGGGAATCGGTATGGAGGTAAGTTAAGAATTTCGAGAACTAACAGAACAATAATCACTTTCATCATTTATACTAACATTGGTAGTGCTGGTTTATTTTGGTTACTGTGATGATGCTGAATACAGTTGGTTTTTTGTCAGTATTGTCTAAAATGTATGCTAAAAAAAATTCTTGATATTTTAATCTGCTGTTTCTATTAATGTAGGATACATAATGTTCAATTATATGTTGTCAACATAATGTTAACAATATTATTTATTTATAAACTCAGTCCTTAATAATATATTACTTTATAAATAAATACTTTTACTGCCTCGTTGGTCTAGTGGTAGCAAGCGCTACTGCTGAGCATGAGGTCTTGGGTTCGATTCCCAGGTTGGGCATAGTGTTATTGGGTTTTTCCATCTGGAATTTCTCTGTAGCAGCCTGGAGTCTGGATTGGTGCCCGGTGGATGGCAATAGGCTCGCCCCCTATTACACATGGGACTTAAACATAACAGGCGAAATGTGGGTGTACTATAGGTACACCTCTGCCTAACCGTTCGGGGAAAGAAGGCGTGATGTTATGTAAATAAATACTATTATTTATTAAATATGTAGAACTGCTTATTTCGTTGAATGCAGGATTATTTGAAGGGAGAAGGCCTGTCTTAACTATTATGGACCCGGACCTAATCAAGGCGATTACAATACGTGATTTTGATCACTTTACTGACAGAATCTCATTGAATGCAATAGAGCCCAAGTTCTGGAGTCGTTCACTTCTCAACTTAAAGGTATTTTGTTATTAAATTAGTATTTTTTACATTCACCATTTTTATTAAGTGCTCCAGAAAGTTGTACACATACCATGACTGAATATGATAAATGTATATATTTACTTAAATTGTGTGGTTCATCTTTGTGCAAATACAAGTAGATGGTACATAAGTAATCAAAATTTGACAAATTGTAGCTAGACCTGTGTTGAGTTCAAATGAGTTGAGACCTGATATTTTATGTCATAGTTCATTTGGACAATGTAATTTGAACTGCAGGTTTCTAGGCTGAAAGCAAGATAAAGCATAAATCCAATATGGTATGAGAAATACATGTATGAAAATATATTGAGCTCTTTTCCAAAATACAGTTTTAATTTTAGGGATCAGAATGGAAAAGTGTCCGAAGCACATTAACACCGGTCTTCAGTTCAGCACGTCTAAGAAATATGCTTCCACTTATACAAGTGTGTTCAAAGCAAATGGTTGAGTTTTTGAAGCAATACGGTAAGTAAAATATAATATGAAATCTATATTCAACTTTGATAACATGAGCAGGGCTATTGGGTCAATACAGTTCACTGTTTATCTACAAACAGTTTCGCAATATCTGCCTATTGTTTTTCATACTATTTTTGGAGTTAGTTACCAGTGTGACCGGGTGAAGCTGAATACCAGAATTTAGATGAGCAACTGCCTATTCAACCTCCACAATGTAGTTATTGGATAATACAATACCTACCCCTTGTTAAGACTGGTTGTGAGACTTTAGCTGACAACTCATAACCACGGCTCAAAATGCTTCTCAAAGCACAGACAGATCTCGGTATTTAACACTAGATTTACCAGACCAGTCATTTTTACTGGTCGTGCAATTTCAATTCAAAATTCCCATTACATATAACATTTGCTTTCCGAAATGATGATGATGACTTATAATAATGATGTTATGACTTTTGTAGCTATAAGTAGAGAATACATATTATGAATTTAATGTTACTTTATATATATTAGTAACAAATATATTTTTTGTTATTAACATTTATACCTGTACCAGTCAAAATTACTGGTGCAAGTTTCTATAAAGAAATGTATGATTTCGGGATAATCATGAGACCGATGTAATAGATATAGGTCCCATGCGTCTATCGCTTTGCCACTTGTAGGTGGTATATCAATACCAACTACAAGTGGCACGGCTTTTTTTTTGGATGGCAAATCATCAAATCCCATGCCCTCTTGCTTCGTACCATGGCTCGCACCAGGGCCGGACGCGAGAGGTCGCCGCCGTGGATCGCCTCCACGAGAACACGGCGGTGCTCCGCCCAAGCAGGGCACACTTCCACCGTATGCTCCACCGTGTCCTCTAGACGATCCTCACAATGGAAACACCCGGGCGTTTCCTCCCGCTTTATCCTGAACAGGAACCCACCGAAGCACCCATGCCCAGTGAGAACCTGCGCCAGGCGGAAGGTGAGGACGCCGTGACGCTTCTCTATCCACTCCTCAAAGAGGGGACTTAGCGCCGCAATTGTGGCGTGCCCAGCGCTGGGTTGCGACAATCGTACCCGCCATGTCGCCATGAGATCCTGCCGGAGCTCTGTCCGCCGTGCCAGCGGAATTCCACCCCGGCGTTTCGCCTCCTCGCGCCACTCCTACATGTGGGCGAGGACCTTTGCCTCCAGATTCCATGGCGGAAGTGGCACGGCTTCTGTACGAAAATGTTGTCAAATAGGATATTGCGATAACAATAAGACTACACAGCAAAATCTACATATGTAGAAATTGTGTCTAACAAACTGTAAACAATTAAGTGTTTTGTTATTTGACAATATCTGTAAATCCATTTATCTATTACAATTATTATTGTTCAACTTTTTTTTTCATTATTTATGAGTGAATAGAGACCGGAAGCCACAATAGGTATATTTTCTTAAAGACCAGTCATTTTGACTGGTATTGGTAGAAATCCAGACTTACTGGACTTTTTTATTGTTAAGAACATAGATAGTAACTATTTCAACATAGAACCACGAATAGATCTCACATCTGACCACACACCAGTTATACTGCATGTTAGCACAACAGTTAATCTGGTAGCACTGCCCCTAAGAATACACAACTTGAACACTACAGACTGGACAATCTATAAAAATATAATCACGACAGAAACAGAACTAAAGACCAAAATTAATACAATAGAAGAACTTGAAAGACGACTGGAACAACTTAATATGACTATCCACATTGCTGCCAATTCTGCAACTCCAAAAAGGACAGGTAAAGGACAACCTCTGAAACATAACTCATATCCAAAGGATATTAAAGAGAAAATACAAGAGCGCCGTCGTCGTTTGAGAAAAATCTGGCACACTACAGGATATCCAAGTGATAAAACTGCATTCAATAGTTTCTCAAATGAACTCAAAGCTCTTATCAGCACCCTAGAAAATGATAATATTCAACACTATCTCTCAAATCTAGATCCAACGAGAGACACAAACTACTCACTGTGGAAGGCTACCAAGAATCTAAAGCGCCCGAGAATCCACATATCACCTATCAATGATGAAAAAGAAGGATGGGCTAGATCAGATAAAGAAAAGGCAACAATCTTTGCGGAACATCTGAAAACAGTTTTCCAACCACTCCCTGAAAACAATCCCGAACAAACTATGGAAATCAAGGAATACCTTGAATCAGCGAATCAAATGTGTCTTCCACTAAAAAGTACCAGCCCAAAAGAAATTGTGAAAGAAATAAGGAAGGTTAAGCGCCCGGCTATGACCTTATTGATGCCACATTGCTTAAAAACCTGCCTCGTAAAGGTTGAAATTAGTTAATATCTTTAATGCCAGCCTTAGACTTGAACATTTCCCTGGGCTACTTCATACAGAGCTATCAGCCTGCTACCAGTGATTGGCAAACTGTTTGAGAGGATATTGCTTAACAGGATGAAAGAACATCTAAGTACAGTATTACCCAACCACCAATTTGGATTCCGGGAAAAACACGGGACAATTGAACAGGTACACCGTATAGTTGACACCATTAGAAGATGCCTTGAAAACAAATTATATTGCACTGCAGTCTTTTTGGATATCAGCCCAGCGTTTGATAAGGTATGGCATGACGGCATCCTGTTCAAGCTAAAGAAGCATCTCCCGCATTGTCTATTCCGAATACTTAAATCCTACTTAGATAAAAGATGCTACCAAGTGAAGTACAGCGATGATCTCTCAGAAGTACACGAAATAAAATCAGGTGTCCCCCAGGGCAGTATCTTGGGCCCTATACTATACCTCATTTTTACAGCAGATATCCCAACAACTGACTACACCACGACTGCGACATACGCTGATGACACGGCGCTACTGTCGGCTCATAACAAGCCAGAAACGGCATCATCACAGTTGCAAACCCACCTGACAGAAGTTGAGAAGTGGCCGAAGCTTTGGAGAATAAAAGCCAAAGAGAGCAAATCGGCACATGTAATATTTACACTTAGAAGAGAAACATGTCCACCGGTAACGCTAGTTATTCCTCAAGATAATAACGCAAAATACTTGGGCATGCACCTAGACAGGACTCTTACATGGCAAAAACATATTTGGACAAAACGCAAACAACTAGATGGAAAACTGCGGTCACTGAACTGGTTATTGGGACGCCAATCACAACTAAATCCTAACAGCAAGATGCTAGCACAACTAAATCCTAACAGCATCTTGCTGTTAGGATTTAGTTGTGTACAAAATAGGGCATGCAAAACCGGAAAGTCATCAAAACCGGTTTTGAACATCGTTTTTTTGGGACCAAAACCGAAAACCGGAGCTAGGTCCGGTTTTAGCAAAAAAAAAAAATCGAATGTAGTATAATTTAAAAAGAAACACATTTTTTTTTAAATACCCACTAAGTCTACAAATAAAACAAATTGTATGATACATTTCTTTTTAATCCGGTTTGGATTAAAAAGAAATGTAATAATGTATAATAATTGTACAGA
This sequence comes from Aporophyla lueneburgensis, assembly GCA_932294355.1. NCBI lineage: Eukaryota > Metazoa > Arthropoda > Insecta > Lepidoptera > Noctuidae > Aporophyla > Aporophyla lueneburgensis. The sequence continues at coordinate 13,504,236 of OW028744.1, forward strand.
TAACAATGAACTTATAATAGTATAAAGATTAATTAACTGAGATCAAATCAACAACAAGTAAGTTTTTGGTATCTTTGGTACCTATTAAGTCTGCTATCAAAAATAATATATTTTAAACATAGAAAACACAATCAGCATCTTCAAATATTACAGCCACCCACAATTACCAAAAAAATCAACATCTTTGTAACTTTGAAGACGAACTACAAAATAACATTATTATAATATGATTCATATTGCACTAAAAAGAGATCAATAATCAACTATGTATACTAATTTAAATAAAGCATAAATCACTTGTTTTCAAGAGATCGCTGTTCTTGATAATGTGATCTCAAGAATATAAGTGCATCCAACATTCGATCAGACAGCGAACTTCTTATTTTGTTACAGAAATACCCAGCACTCGAAAACACCCTTTCACTCTCAACACTTGTTGGTAGAACACATAATAAATAATTATATGCTTCGGTGAGATACACACCCCGATGCCCTCCGCTTTCATACATGGCTTGCTCTACTTTTACGAACCCAGCCAGGTCGAAATCTGACCGATTTTTGGGGGTTCTCTTTCTCTTGCATTTGTGTAATTCCTTCTCTAGCTACTCTTGAAGAGTTAGCTCTTCAGCGTCAGATGATGACGATTGCAAAGGTATGGACTGCTCGGTGAGAACTGCGGTGATGGTGTCTGTGTCCTCGGGTTTATATTTTAGCTGCTGCAACAAGTTGATAATAGTTTCAGTTATTTCAGCACCATTGGGTTTGGGAAATGTGTCATGATCATCTTGGGCGGAGAAGTCTTCCCAATCATGTAAATAGTGTAAAACACCTGCTAGAAGGAGACGTCTTTGCTTTATGCGACTTCTCAAATTAGTTGCTAGCTTGAGACTCAAAACGCTGTTTTGTTCGTCAAGCTTCTTAAACATAAATTTTAATGTTGTGTCAGCTGTGTGCAGCGTAGCATCACGTCGGCACAAGGACAGAACAGTGAGTTTGACAACATTCAAGCTGTTGTAAATTTCAGACAGAGTTCGAATTTCTTCTTCGGAAAAAGATATCTCAGTCTTCCAATCTATCAGGGCTTTGAGGACTGAGTTTTTAATTTTTAAAAACACTCCGATCATATCTGACATACTTGACCATCGTGTGCGGCAATCTAGTTGCAATTGTATGTCTTTTTTGTGTTCCTCCAAGACATAGACCCGTAATGCGTCAGCTTTTAGAGGGGATTTTCTTATAGATTTGACCAGTTTGCGAACTTTTGTGATTGTTTCCCTGTACAATTCTGGATGTGATGTAACAGCTGGGGTTTCAATTTCTAAACCTCCACTGAGATCTTCAGCTCGTTCGTCGTCACTATCGCTTTCTGATTCAGAGTCGTCATGTGCGTGTGTAGGGGATACCTGAGTAGACGCTGCTGCACGTTGTACGGGTTCGCTACTTTTTTTATACAGAGTATCGATCACCGCTAGCGAACCGATACCGTGAGCGAGACAAATCTGGTGATGTCCTTTAATGTATCTTCCCATCTTTACCATCACACTCGCACCATCGGTTGTTACTGAAACAATGTCCTCATCTAAAGATACGTTAAATTTTGCAAGGTGGGCTCGCAATATGTCTAGTGCATTCAATGCTGACATTGAACCAGTGATTTTCACAATCCCCAGATTTTTATACTTAAATCCTCCAAAAGCAATGGAATGTAAATTTACGTTCATATATCTTTTGTTCCTCAATGATGTCCATTCATCTAACGTTATTGAATATCTATGCCCAGCTTGTTTTAGGACTGATATTTTGTTTTTTATCTCTGCTTTTAATTCGTCTGTTTGATTCAAGACTATCTTTGCGATAGTGTTTGGTGATTTCGGGAGTTCCAAGCCACTTTTTTTGAAGAGGTGTCGTAGGTCTTGGCTTTCTGTAAACAGTCTAAAGGTACAGCCATCTAATGCTGCCATTCGAGAGACGACCACCTCCATAGAATCGCTTGACTTAAAAAAGTCTGTCATTAGTTTTCGCTTCTTTGTTTCCATTACAAGTTGTTTTTCTCCAGTAGTGGAGGGAGGCGTGTAAGTGGGTGGATGCAGGCTGTGTTCGGTTCGGATACATTTGATGCCTCAAAATTAATTATTTTTTGAGTGTTCGAAAAAAATGTTGATAAAAATCAAAATGTTAATTGTTACTCAATAATGGTGCTCCGGTTTTGGCTCTCAAAACCGGTTTTCAAAAATCGTTAAATTTTGGCCGATTTCCGGTTTTGCGCAAAACCGGAAAACCGGTTTTGTATGCCCTAGTACAAAACTACCATAAAACCAATCTGGACTTACGGAATACAACTGTGGGGAACGGCCAGCAACAGTAATATAGATATCCTGGAGAGATTCCAGACCAAAGCTCTGGGAACCAGTGGCGAGGCGTAAATTTTTCTAAAAGAGAAGCCGAAGCAAAGTCGGCCTTTACTTACTGACTCGTCAATAAAGAATACTTACTATCATTCTAAAATTAATATAGGAATGTAATGAATTAAATACAATTAAATTGAACAGATGAAAACGAATAAAATATGCAATATTCCTCTATCCCGTTCTCGCTGACGCATTTTTCTATACCTGTCTCTGTCATAACCCGTTGTACAGCGGCTTGCTCTCGTACATATCAAGCGGTGCCACGTGACCTAAAGTGACATCATTACGGGATCGCTGTTGTATGAATTTTTAGTTCCCGATTATGACGTTTTCGCGCCGGGTTAATTTAGAACATTTCTCTTTTGTTGTAATACAAAGGTATAAATAACCTTTTTTGTTGTTTGAATGTTATGGTGAATTAAATACCCGTAGTGTAACTATATTTATTGACAATAGTAGCCACTATTTACATACTATTGTATTTTAATAGTGATAGAGTTACCAATGCGAATCCCCGAAGGCAAGCCGGTAGGAATCGTGTTATATGGTACCTTCGCCACTGCTGGGAACAATGTTTGGCATCCCTCATTGCATAAGTAATAGATACATATACCTCGACCTCGGCCTAAAAACAGTTCGGCAGGAAATAGCTCAAAACAGCCTGAAATACCAGGAGAAACTGACCATCCATGTAAACAACCTGGCACACGCTCTGAGTGGAGAAGGCGCTCTTCAGCATACCCGGCTAAAAAGAAGTGACATACCAAGCCTACATAAAAGATTTACTACTTGACATCAAAAGAGTCGTGTGAAAAGAATTTTCATACAAGTATGGCTCTTAAGGAAAACATAAACTGAGAAATCAAACAAAGAAGTGGCTTATTGTTGGAAAACAGATTGGGGGCCATTCATTTATTACGTAAGACTATTTTCGCTAGTTTTCGACCCCCTCCCCCCCTATTATAAGAAAAAATAAGAATAGGCCGACCCCCTCCCCCCCTCTTTAATATTTATTACGTAAGAATCTAAAGGAAAAAAAAAATGAATACACGTTTGGTTTATTTTAATGTTTATTTTTCAAAGTAACAATTTTTTTAAATGTTTATTTATCATTTCAAAGGTAAGTACTAATAACACAGGCTGACAAAATTTTTACCCAGAAACCAGACTATACTTTCCCGAAGGATTGTGACGCGCTGAATTCAAATCTGGCCTCAAAATTGCTCTATCACGTCAGGGTTTCGAGATATCCTAATCTAAAAGTGCAAAAAAACGCGTTTTTTTGCGGTTTTTGAGGTTACGTGACAGAAGGAAATAAATGATTATCAAAAAACGTTGTATGTCAATTGAAAGTACAACCCTTCACCTTTTAAAAATATTTGGATTTTTTCAAATATCTTTTTTTTTCACCAAAATATCGCTATTTGAAATTTTACACTTTAGCGTATTAACCCAACGACAAAAAAAAAAGCAAATACATCGCCCAAGACCAGACCACGTTGATGTTTTGTTTTTGGGGTCGCTGATTCCGAATTCGAGGTCCAATTCACCCTATTAGTGATTAATTAATTAATTTATTTATAGTTAATTAAAACGGTACAACCCCAATTACATTAATTAACATAGAAACATGATAGCTTGACAATACTAATATAAATTTAAACAATTATGTAAATTAAAAACTAATATGGAACAGAGGACTCCCTTGCATACTTCCTCTCACAGAACACAAGACATATACGCATAATTTTTTTTTAAACTTGCTGTTTCCAGGGTCAGGTGGGTTAGCCTGCTTATGGTTTGGTAGGGGTAGTTTTTAGGGGTTGTTTTTTGAGCTTACAAAAAATTCTGATCTTATAGGGTGAATCGGAATCAGCGACCCCAAAAACAACATGGCCAGACCATGTTGTTTTTGCGGTCGCTCTCGGGCAGAATTTTTAAGATATTTTTTTTGTGGTTGGTTTAATACGCTAAACTGTAAAATTTCAAATAGCGATATTTTGGTGAAAAAAAAAGACATTTGGTAAAATCTAAATAGGTTTAAAAGGGACAGGATGGTACTTTCAATTGACATACGTTTTTTGATAATATTTTTTTTCCTTCTCTCATTTAACCTCAAAAACTGCAAAAAAACGCTCTTTTAGGTTAGGATATCTCGAAAACCAGACGTACAGGAGCAGGATTCTGAGCACGGATTCGGATTCAGCGCATCAAAATCCTTCGGGTATGTTAGGTCTGGTCTCTGGGTATGGAATGGACTTATGTTAAATTTTGTCGGCCTGTGTAATCTTTATTTTTTGGTTTCATAAACTTTGGTTTTAATCATTCATCTAGGTAGGTAACTAGGTACATAAGATTTTCAGTCCAGGGGCTCAAAACCCACTCGGAAATTGGATCTGCCACTGGAACATCTCTAGTAATAGGTGTCGCTTCTAGTTGCTTATTCAGGATAGTGACATCGTCGACGTCCACCCATTCCAAACCAATTGGACTCTGAGGGTCGAAAGGTTGGAATCGCGCCACAACGTCAATTTTAAGTCGTTTATGGAACGAGTTCCAACCGACCTTCTACAGACCTGCCTGAGAGAGGACTCTTGGCCGAAAAGTGTCTTGTATCGTCGTTTCCGAGGGCGGTTACGCGACACCACGCAGCGGAACACGACGCCGTCATCATTTCGTGTTTAGTGATAGTTTAAGTTTTGTTTTATAGAACATAATTATATGTATTAGTTTATAGTTATTGTTTTATATTATTTATTTATTGTGTTTTTATGGGCCTAAGTTGCCTGAAATAAGGATTGTATTTTATTGTATTCCACATCAGCCCCGATGCGGCACAAAACTTCTTTGCCTCGCCTTGAATATACGGCTAAAGCTTTTTTTTGGTTTTGGAAACTTTTGACATTTTTACCGTTATTCGCCTTTGCTGCTTTCCAAAACATATTAAGTACTATCTTCTTGGATTTTTTGACCGGAACGTCCCGAATACGAATAACATTTTTAGTATGCATCAAATAACTTTTTATATAAATCGGCGTTTGACAAGGAAGCCATGATGAAAATACAATAAAGACATTTATAAAAAAACTATTCACTCACTTCAATAATTCAATTACTATTTAACTACAATATTAAAATCATCAACGCAATAAAGAGTACTACGCAAACAAGTGCCGACTAGTCCACCCACAACCGGGCAATTCCCCGGGAATTGCCCGGTTGTGGGTGGACTGGTGGTGTGGGTGGAGGTGCAGTGCGGGTGGCGCGGGTCTGTTGCCATGGAAATGGAAATATCGTTTACTTATACGCATCCGAGCGAACCTAGGCAATCGCGCGGTTGCCCGCGCTTTTTCAAAGTATAATTTTAACTTTGCGCATTTTTTAAATCTTACGTAAGAACTATCGAGACTCCCTCCCACCCCCTTGTAAGAAAACATAAGACATGGTCCACCCCCCTCCCCCCTAAATCGTCTTACGTAATAAATTAATGGTCCCTTGCCATGAATCAGAAATATAAAAAAAAAAATTGGTAGAAATAGGTATATTTAAATAGCTGGTAAATCTAGTGTTAAAGACAGTCACCCATCCACAGACCGACCACGGCAGATGTAGCTTCACCTAATTGGTGATCCCGTATATGGCTGTTATTACATAGCCACGAGTTCTTATATCTACAGACGGTTTTTATCTATCTATTGAGCATTAAATGTAGATCTATGGACAGATAGTTGACAGTACACTCTATTGACCCACTAGCCCTGTTTATCTATCATCTCTACAGACTTTCACATTTATAAATATCTATGGATCTTCTCTTAATATTAAAAATGTGAAAGCCATATGAATACACTATTAATATATAAATGCGAAAGTAACCCTGTCTGTCTGTATGTTACCTTTTAAAGCTTAAACCACTGAATGGTCTTAAAATTAATAATACAAAATATCTTTTTAAGAGATTTAAGGTTTTGGAAAGGTGGCTACAGTCCGTTAATTGAGTTAACATAGTATTTTTTTAATTAAAGGTATTACAATGAATTATTTTTTACCTTTTCACTCCTTAACGGTTGAATGGATTTGGATGAAAGGCATAAGGGTAGTTCATGATTTGAATTAGGACATAGGTTACTTTTTCCCACTCGTATGTTCCTCGGGATGATACCCAACATCCATGCATCGGAAGCTGCGAGCAAAAGCTAGTTAAAATTATATAAACGTGAATTATATTTGTTACTACATGACAGATTGAATTTCAGATGAATTCATTGCAACCTTTTAATAGTATAAACAGTGAAACTATCTAAAAATCGAATATCTAATAGTTCCACAAAAAGTCAATAAGTTTCCTATATAAATATAAATCAATATTTTTCTAGAGAACTCCCTGTTTAAAAAGTCACACTTCGTATCAAAACAAATAATAGTTAAACTTATACTAGTATTTATTTTTTATGTATCTTGCTTGATTGCATAATGCTATCTCGTGGACTTTGCCTACAACTATGAACATTATCACATAGACTTATTTATTGACAGTATGAATTTAATCAAATGCCAATTTTTCTATACTAAAAATATTATTGAAGACTAATTACACAGGCCTGCAATAGATTTCCTCTTTGAAAAGTGAGTAACATTTTCTATAGTTTCCGATGTGCTGATTACGAGAAAAATAATAAAAAAAATCCATTACGTCAGGTTTTTATGATATTGAATATTTAAGATTTTGCTGAAAAATGTCGGAACGCCTACATTTTAAAATTTATAAAACGTCATTAAATTACTTCAGCTTAATTTTTATTGCATTTAATTAGTGTAAGGGGACATAGAAATTAATCTAAACCAGTAATTTGTTAATTACTACATAATGAGTATTAGTAATTCGCATTAACCAAGTCGAAAACGGTTCATTTTGGCTTAATTTAGTAATAAGCTTATTAATACATAATGATTAGGTATTATTACCTAATAGTTATGAATATTTAGAAAAGGGTGTAATAAAGATAAACCAAAGGGTTTTTATATAAGTACCCGGACTGATTTAGCAAAATTAACAGTTGAAGTGCGCATCTTGCAACATAAACTCTAAAATGTCATCGCGAAGTTGTTTAAATTGTTTTTGCTATATTTTCGGGAAATTTATGGTTATAAAACAACGAAACAGCATTACAGACCTTGTGAAAAATATTTACAAAAGTTATTTTGGATACGATTTAAATAACCAAGACAAATTTGGACACCTCATATTTGTACGATTTGTTTATTAGAACTTCGCAAGTGGTCAAAAGGACAGAAAAATAGCTTCAAAATCGTTTCGCCTACGCTATGGAGAGAGCCTAAAGACCATGTTAAAGATTGCTACTTTTGTTGTTGTGACATAACTGCACTTTTATTACAAATTTTGGTGTAATGGGTTGTAATATGAGCGTCAAACTTCATTTCTTAAATTCGCACATTGATTACTTCCCAGAAAATCTAGGAGCCGTTAGCAAAGAACAAGGTGAAAGATTTCACCAAGATTTGAAAGAGCTTGAAGCCCGGTATCAAGGAAGATGGAATACTAGCATGATGACGGATTATTGTTGGTTATTGAAGCGTGACGATCCAAACCAGAAATTTAAGCGGAAATCGCACAACCGAAGCTTCCAGAAAAAAAGGACCAGATTCCACAAATAAAATTTATATGTAATTTAGACTAGTAATAAGTTGCTATTATATATTAGTAGTTTTTTAAGTTAAAAGTAATGTACTCTTTTAAATATATATTTTTTTATGTGACAACTTATGTTTTTTTCCTATTTTCTATCTGTACCTTTTTTGAAAATCTTGAGGTGATGGAGAAAAACTAAGTATATATTCGTAATCAACGCACCAAAATACCCTAGAATCAGCTATCAAATTCCCGAGAGGAAGTTATGACCCTCATTTTGCAGGCCTGTGTTATAGTGATGAACTTTTTGTCAACCTCAAATATTTTCTATAGCTTCTGCCCGCGACTTCGTCCGCGTTAAACTTGTTCCCGTCGCGTCGAATCGCCTACCCGTGCGATTTTCCCCGTTTTTGCAACATTTTTCATTACTGCTCCGCTCCTCTTGGTTGTAGCGTGATGTTATATAGCCTATAGTCTTCCTCGATAAATAGGCTACCCAACACAGAAAGAATTTTTCAATTCGGACCAGTAGTTCCTGAGATTAGCGCGTTCAATCAAACAAACAAACTCTTCAGCTTTATAATATTATAGTATAGATTTTGGGGTCCAAAAAATGCTCGCTAACGCAAACAGCTTTTTACTAAATGCATAAAGTCTATAAGGTACCAATAACAAAAAACAAACAGTTCTCAAATGTTTTCTCTATCTGTTTGTTCTGGTTAATCTCCAAAACGTGTGGACTGATTTTGACAGGACTTTAACTTGCAGATAACTGATGTTATAAGGAGTAACATATGCCGCTTTTTGTCTGTGTAACACGTTCCTGTGGGATAATTTCGAAAATCCACGCAGGCGATGCCGTGGGCACAGCTAGTTACTAAATATATAGTAAAGATGTAACACATATTTAACCATGCGCTGGCTGTACCACAGAATACCCATAATTGCATTCTGCTTAAATATTTACTAATTACATCATATTCATTATGAAACATTATTTAACCACATGTATGTTGATATTTTACAGATAAGAAAGACGTTGAGATGAAGAAAACAATAGGGCACTTCACGTTAGAAGTAATTGGGGCATGTGCATTTGGTATCAAGTGTGATGCTTTGTCAGATGAGAATGCACACTTCTTCAATGTAAGTAAACATTACTGTTTTATGCCTTTACATAATTTAGCTGATTATGTTATAAGGTAATTAGAATGGGTACCGAAAGTCTTAATTAACTACATAATTATTATAAAACTAGGTCCCCCCTCCATCATATCATCTGTCTGTTTGAACACAATAAACACAAAAACTTACGAACCGATTTTTATACGATTTTCACCAATGGACGGAGTGATTCTTGAAGAAGTTTTCGATTGTATTTCATTAAGGCTTTGTGTAAATTGGCTGAAATGACGATGAATGTTGAAAACATCGGAAAAAAATTGGATGTTTGATATATAATCATTCACGCCAAAAACGGCTGTATGGATTTAGATGAAAAGCACACAGATAGTTTATAATATACTCCTTTAGACTTACTAGAGAATGGGCAGCAGCGTTCTTTATGCATTTTACCACCATACTGCGATGGCCAACCCGTATGCCATGCATGCCATTTTATTAACGGTTTCGTTTTATGTTTAACTATCATCAAAAATGTCGTCTGTCAGTCTGTATTTTCCTCGCCATTGTGTTTTAAAACATCGTCTGAAACGTGTGTGTAATAAATGACCAACATAGCATCATCATCATCATTTCAACCGATAGACGTTTATTACTGGACTTAGGCCTCCCCTAAGCACTGCCGATTTTGTGCTTGTCGACCGGTTCTGTGCTTGTCGCATACAGCGGAATCCTGCAGCCTTCATCAGGTCATCGGTCCATTTTGCGGGAGGCATAGCATAGTACAGTAGTACTAATAGTAGACTATAGTAGTAGTAGTAATAGTAATTACTACTACTACTACTGCTAATAATACTACTACTAATAATACTACTACTAATAATACTACTACTAATAATACTACTACTAATAATACTACTACTAATAATACTACTACTAATAATACTACTACTAATAATACTACTACTAATACTACTAATACTACTACTACTACTATGTAGGTAGTAGGTACCTAATTTATTTATTTAGGATCTCCAACAAAAGATGTACACAATACATTGACACATAAATAATAAGTAGGCGTACTCCTTCACTTATAGGAGACCACAGCATGCACAATAGAGTTAAATACTAAACTAACAAAGTTAAAATTTTAATTATAGGTAAACTTTGGTAACAGTTTATAAATTATTATAGGAAATTTGGAACCTAACCTAATTGTAAAAAAATAATCATTCTAGGTCGCTGAGAAGTTCGACTACATGCCGCTATACAAAAGACTGTCGTTATTCTTCTTCCTAATATTCATGCCGAAAATGATAAAGATTTTAAACTTTTCGTTTCTGAATTTGACATCTGCACAAGAGTTAGTCCGGATTTTGAAAGTGGCGAAAGCTGAGCGACGAAAATCTGGTGTTAAGTAAGTTAATAAACAAAAATAATATTTATTAGAAATAACTATCTTATTCAATTCTTATTTGTCTTATGTTGTTACAGGAAAAGTGATTTTCTCCAAATCTTGATAGATTTTTCAGAGAAGGAAAGAGCTGAATCCGAAAAAACTAAAACCGATATTCGTAAGTAATTTTATGTAAAACATAGTTTAATGATATTTTATAATTATAAATTAAATAAATTAAATTATGAATTCATTTTGTTTATAGTCGTTTACACTACATGCATAGGTAGGTAGGAGGTACTGTTACCATATGCACTGTTATGTGTAAAATACGAATACTGTATTCTATTGTAAATACTGTTTGTGTTATTTCGTGTGTATAGATTTATTTGTAAAATATTCCATCGTTTACGAACACACGATATTATTTACGATTCCTAGGCAAGGAATGATTAGGTAATTTGAGTAAGAACTCTTGTGTACAAAATATCTGTGGAATTTGTCCTAATGACAATTAATTATTCACCCGTATAGATTAGACCTAGTTATTACAGCGTAGCTTCGCATTAGTATTTTAATAAGAGCATAATTATTTGCAACAGCATACTGCTGGGAAACAGGCCTTCTCTCGGTGAGAGGGAGTGGGCCATAATCCAACACGCGGGCCCAAAGCGGTTTGATAGATGTGACACTTCTTCGACTTTTTGGTCCTAGGACCTGCCGCGCATATTACCTGTATTTGGGCGCATATAACCTGTATTTGGGCGCATATAACCTGTATTTTGGCGCATATAACCTGTATTTTGGCGCATATAACCTGTATTTGGGCGCATATAACCTGTATTTGGGCGCATACTCCATAGAAAAAATAACGATGTGATGTTCATGTGATTTTTATGGATATAGACATAAGGTTTGGATTACAATGACGCTTGTGAGCTGTAACAACTATCATCATCATCATCATCAGCCTATATTGTTCCCACTGCTGGGACACAGGCCTCCTCTCGGTGAGACGGAGTGGGCCGTAATCTACCACGCGGGCCCAGTGCGGGTTGGTACAACTATACTGACGTTATATTTATATATTTCAGATCTAGACGACGACACCGTAGATGCGCAGTTGTTATTGTTCCTCATCGCTGGATATGAGACCTCAAGCACCTTACTGTCCTTTGCCATCCACGTACTGGCCACCCAGCCTGAACTGCAGGACAAGCTACGAGCCCATGTGAAGGAAATGACCGAAGGAAAAGAATATGACTACGATCTCCTTGCTAAATTGCATTACCTTGAGGGATTTTTGTTGGGTAAATATTATTTTCATTTGTATCCTTATCTGCAAGGTATAAACAATATTAAATCACACATGTGCTACTTAACACTACATAATATAAAACAAAATCCCTCACCACGTCTGTCTATCTGAACGGGATGAACTCAAAAACTACCGAACGGATGTTCATACGGTTTTCACCAATGGACAGAGTGATACATGGGAAAGGTTGTATCATTTATTACGGTTTTATGTTAATTGACAAAACAAGACGATGAAAGATGTCGGAATAAAATCATGCCGACTGGGCAAATAAAGAGAAATATGAAGAAAATTGTATAAGTGAAATATTTTCTAACATCTATGCGGGCGAAACCGCGGGCAAAAGCTAGTAGTATCATAATTATCACTTTACACTCGTGTCACTTGTTTAATTGTATCTTCAAGACACTACTTTTAAATTTATCTACGACGTGATTTTTCTTTCTGATATTTATGTCGCAAACAATTATCTAAAATATTAGATTGCCGTGCGAAATATTGCAGCGTTTTTATTGTTACAAGAATACCATCAAGATAGTTTAAGAAAGAGTCATGTTGACCTTGAACATAACATTACGTAAAACAGTATGTTGCCAGAAATCTTATCTTATACCTTTAAACGAGCAATTCTTGTATTATATATATATATTCTGAATCTCGGAAATGGCTCCAACGATTTTCATGAAATTTAGTATACAGGGGGTTTCGGGGGCGATAAATCGGTCTAGCTAGGATTCATTTTCAGAAAATGTCCTTTTATACGTGTTTTCATAATCAACTTTATCGATAATAAACTAAAACATCAATTTATGTTTTTTGTTGTGTTGGAAGAAAAATAACAAAATGTAATTTGTATTTAAATATAATTTCTAAAAAACACAATTTCCCAAAAAAAAAAATTATACCGAGCAAAGCTCAGGTACTGATATTTATATGCGGATGTGTTATGTTCCGTGTGGTGCCGGACGTAGAGAATATCATCCCATTACTGCCCATGGGGCTCGTAAAAGGCAACAAAGGGACTTACCAGAGCATGGGCAGCAGCGTTCTCTATGCATTTTACTACCATTTGCGATCGCCAACCCGGTTGCGAATTTACAAAGGCTATACTATTTTAGTCACGAGTCAGGCTCTAATCAGTGAGTTTTTGTTTCTGAATATTACTCGACAATACCTAGTCTATCTCAGTAAAAAAATTGACTCAAATAGACTAGCTTTTTGTTTTGATATTTTCAAAGAAAATGCACGGACAAAATCTAGTACCATTTCAGTCACGCGTGGACGAAATCCCATCCATGGTTAATACCCCGACTCAGAGTACCCCGACTCGGATAGGTTAGGTTAGAAGGCTAAGGCGGGAGCGAAGCGGAGCGGAGCTCCCGCCTTAGCCTTCATGGTTATTTTTTTTTTAAACCACCCAGAAATAGGAGCCCCGCGAAGCGGGGCTCCGTCGACCTATCTTAGCGCAGGTGGCAATCAGTTACATACATATTAATTTTGAATACATATTAATCAAATAGATAAGCTTCAATTATAGGTTGATAGTTACATGGCAACTGTTATCATTTTAATTGCTCGTTTCTATTATGTATTTGATAAACAAAAATAAAATGAATTAACAAACGAGAAGTACTTTTATTAGGTAAATAACACTACCCACTTGTTGCGAGTATAAAATTAAAAATATCTCGCCAATTAAAAGCTTAGCTATTCGAGTGATATGTATTATATAGAACTAGATTTTGTTCGTGCATTTACTTTGAAAATATTAAAACAAAAAGCTAGTCTATTTGAGTCATTTTTTTTACTGAGATAGACTAGGTATTGTTGAGTAATATGCACAAACAAAAGCTCACTGATTAGAGTCTGACTCGTGACTAAAATAGTATAGCCTTTGTAAATACGCAACCCGGTTGCCCAGCGTGACGACTATGGCTAACCCCTCAAATTAGAGGAAGGTTATGTTCAGCAGTAGACGTATTTCGGCTGTAATGATGATGATGATTTGTAATGATAATCTATGTTTATTTTTCAGAAACCTTGCGCTTGTTTCCACCATTAGCGAGAGTGGATAGAGTTTGCACAAAGCCATATACTGTTCCCGGTTCATCTATACAACTCGAGCCTGGTAATGTCATCGCCATACCTTTGTACGGCATTCACATGGACCCGGAATATTACCCAGAGCCGAAAGAGTTCAGGCCAGAACGTTTCATGGATGATGACAAGAAAGACAGAGCCTCTCATTTATATCTGGCTTTTGGAGCTGGTCCTAGAAATTGTATAGGTAAGCATAACAATCAAGCATAGACAAAGTAGTCTCCTTATTCACGAAAACAAACATCAACTAGGGACGTTAAAAAAAAAAACGTTTCTTCTGAAGTCAGTAAGTGAACAGTCGTTCTCTTGTTGTGGCACGACCTAGGCAGTTTATGGACTTTGTAGGCCCGAAATTTTCCATTACATATCTGCTATAACTAATTAAATTAATATAATATTTATATTTTCTTATCACCTTTTACAGGTCTGAGATTCGCGATGTTATCAGCAAAACTGGCAATGGTTGAACTCATTAAGAACTTTAAATTCTCTATGTGTGAAAAGACGGTTGATCCCATTCAGTTTGATAAACGGTCTCTTTTGCTGAAGGCGCAGGGCGGCTTATGGGTTCGCATCGAAAATTTATAAAGGAAACCCCTTTTTTGCACGTTTAGTAACCTAGGCATTATTAATATTCATTCGAATGTTTTGTGTTTACGTATGGTATGCATTTTTAAAGGTCAATTAACGAAGTACAAACAACTAAATATGAAATAGACAGTTCCTTAAATGTTCAAATACCTTGACGTGATTATATTTTATTTATATTGACAGAGATGATTCTAACAAAACATTGTACATTTTTGATAAGATATCGACTTGTAAACATATTACAAGAATTATTATTAGGTACCTCTAAAATAATAATAACAAAACAAGTGCAATGTTTTCTCGATAGATATACTTACTGCATTTGAATATGTCACCGTAAAATTGTAAACACAATAGACAGTCCAACTCGCGAGATGACTACAGAAAAATTGTGAACTGCAAAAACTTACAATCTAACGCATTATTTTCCAATAGTTTATAATCTGTACATGGCAAACCGACAAATTGTGAACCGTTAACAAATTCGCATGCGATGGATTGCATCTTGCGCTAATACTAAAATCGTAGTAATTGCCATCATCTCGGAAGTAGCGCTCACCGGCCGCGGCTGCGGGTGGGTGGTCTGACCTAGGATATAATCTAACAATGTTCATAATGTTACGATTCATTCGACAAACGACGAATGCCTGCCGACTCTTGACGAATTAACAAACTATTATGGGGTGCACATGACGTTCAACCAATCAGGGCGCGTGTTTCATTCCCTCCATGCCATTTTACAATTTTACGGTTTAACCAAAATCGCTAGATAGATTATAATCTAACGGTATTTACATTTTACGGGCACAAATATACTACAGAATACTGAGATACCAATGATAGAGATGCATGGTATGGTTGTGTAATGATGTTATAAGTAGAGTTATAACATCATTGTATTTACAAGTAAAATTTTTCAAACTACAGTATTTTTAGTATTTGTAATATTTTTTTGCAATGGGTACAAATAACAGAGTACTGTTAAAGTAGATAGATGTTACGAATAATAAAAGAATTGGTTAAAAATAGTAGGTACCTCTTGAGACATTGTGTTATAGTGTATTTATTAACATGAACATGATATGGAAAGATTGTTATTTTTAGCTTATAAATGGCATTGGTAAATTGGGGAATAATAGGTAACTGACATATATTTTTTCTAGGGTTATGGGAAAATTTATTTGTAATTCTTGTTTTGCCCAAAAAACTACTTCATGCATGTTGAAAACAGTAAAAATATTTAAAACTGTGAACTAACTTGGTTACAATTTAAAATACCACTCAATATACACATAACACATCACGCCTTGTTTCCCCGAAGGGTTGGGCAGAGGTGTACCTATAGTACATCCACATTTACACACCACACCACACTTTTTTCACATAATACTTAGTTATAGTCTTGTAGTAAACATCTAATAAGTAAAAGAGATTTTAATTTGTAATATAGATTTATTTTTGCTTATGATAATTTTACAAATGCTGCTATAAAGAACCCTATTGAATCCCTGTATATGGACTCCACTGGTCTAAGTTCATTGTTTTCTGGACCAAATCTTTGCACCAATATTCTGAAAATAATAGTAAGTATGCTAATATTTATGTGATAATTAAGTGCCAGTAAGATACACTCAGTACAAAAATACATTGTTAAATTCCTCTTAAATTATTGTTGTTATTATTTAAAAATATATTACTCAACACACAATAGATTCTTGCCAATACTGTTAAGAAAATATATTTGTATATGTTAAAATAAAATGTTTTTAACCAACCTTTGTTCTTCATTAAGACCTTTGTTAGGTAACCCTGGTCCACCATGGATTGGTTCTGCAGGTACTAGTTGTAAGCATGGGAACTTTTCAAGTGTCCATGCAACCATGCCTTCATTTTCTTCTACTGTAATAGTGCAAGTGCTGTAGACCAGTTTTCCACCTACTTTCAATAATTTTACTGCCTATAAAGAATTTAATGAACAAATATTATGATTATTCAGAAAGTTTGTGTGCAATAAAAAATGTGTGTACATGTAGAATTGTGTGCTTACTTCAGTCAATAATTTCCTTTGGAGAAACTTATAGGAGCTTATCATTTTTGGGGTCATTTTGTTAATCAATTGTGGTCTTTGACCCAATCCACTACAAGGGCCATCCAATAGCACCTTATCAAAACTGTTTGTTGGGAAAGGCGGTCCACTCTTGACTCCTTTACTGTCTTCTGAACAGCACTTAGTGGAGTCAAAGGCATATGCAGTAACACACGTCACTCCTTGAATGTCACAGCTTTCCTTGATTTTTGCAGCTTTCTGTGGTGTCTTATCCAATGCAATTATGAATGCCTGAAATATACAGTAATGTGTAAGTTTATTGTATAGCAGCTAATTAAATAGTGAGAAATTCTACTTACTTGATCATTTGACATTTCAGCTAAATGTGTAGTTTTATTGCCTGGAGCTGCACACATATCCAGGATATGTTCATTGGGCTGAGCATCCACAACCCAACCACAGACAATGGACGGTAGATTCTGTAGGAGTACCTTGCCTTTAGAAAACATAGTTTCATTCACTACAGGCACTTTGGAGGCTGGCAGAATTGTATGAACTGCTATACCACTAAAATCAATGTAAGATAAAAAAATGGTTATCATATGGTTAAAAATTAGTTCCTCAAACTTGGCCTAAACTGGTGACATAGTAGTGGAAACACACCATACTTGGTTGCCGCTCTTGAAGACTATATTGAAGCAAAGTATATTTTAACTTGCATTTGAGAAACCACAAAAAAATTTGCAATTGCCATACCTGGGTTGAACACCATTATCAAATAAATCTGCTCTTAACATTTTCAGATACCCCGTTCCCACATATAGCTTTTTGCCTTCATATTGTACTTTGAGACCCCTTTTACAGTGGCCTTCTAAGTCTCCATAAATATCAACTCTTTCTCCTAGCTGGCAGTCTGCAATAATTAAACACATTTAATTTAAATCTAATTAGAATCATGCACTTTGTGTGCCACAAACATTTTGAATATTCTAGCTCTTTATCATACTGTTGGCATATTATTGCACAACATCTAACTTTGTTTCATAAGAAAGCTGTTCCTTTCATAGTGTGAGACTTGCAATAACCAGAACCATTGTGATATTGTTCAGGATTTGTCATCCTTAATTTGCCCTTGCATAACTATTTACTTTCCCTAAACTAGTCTTAAATCACTTACTTACAGGTAGACCCATTACTCCGGGTGCAAAGACATGAGCTCCTCTCAACACTGCTGCTGCACACAGGGCATCTACTATTACTTCCTTCCCGGTCTTTTCCAAAATTATTTCATCAGGCCATTGCCCAAGTATGAGACAATCTGGCCTTATGAACGAAAATTCTGGTATGTGTGTTGCATGAAGGTCTTTATTTTGCTGTGAAATGAAAAAAAACACTAGACATACTGTTCCCGTTTCTTCGCAAGGGACTTACTACAGAATGGGCAGCAGTGTTCTCTATGCATTTTACCACTATACTGCGATCGCCAACTCGCCTGCCAAGCGTGGCGATTATGACAAACCCCCCAAATTTGGGAAGACCTATTTCCAGCAGCGGACGTCTTTCGGCTCGAATGATGATGATGAATATTATTAGTATCCGTGTCCTGAATCATTACATATTCCGATAGAATGGCATGACTTCCACACGACAAGTTTATGCTCACAGGGATTGTCTCGCCCGGGGAGATCGCACCTTTGGGGTAATATGATAACTAATACTAAGATGACTAATACAACTTACAACTAATAGCATATCTTGAAGAACACCATCCACGAGGACGTCTGTAGTTTTTAATTTATTTATCCTAAACGTTGTGTATTTCGGAGCCTGTGATAACCAAGCTTTCATATTAATATCCTCTAGAATTTCCATGATGATGAAGTTCCTCCCACACGTAAAATGATTAAAGTTATGCTTTGATCGTGCGTTCTTGTTTACAAGGACAAAAAACAAAAATTGCACAATTCTGTAAATATTGTGTTTTAAAATAAATGAACAAAACATGTGCCGATTTGTTTGTTGACATGATTGACATGACATTTAATGATTTGATTGTCAAGAACGTCAACACTGACCATTCATTGCTGGCTGACTCTGGCACAGCATGGCGTCAGCCAGGCGTCAGTCATCTCCGTCACAAATCTATGGAATCAGTAGGTACTGTAGAACTCTACAAGTTGATAGCACTCTCTTGTGCCGCGTCCTCGGCCCTAGGTCGAGTCATGAGAGACATGGTTAGAGACACGAGTCCAAGATTTAGTTTTTTCAGATGCATCTACCAACTAGACATCAGCCATATATCAGTAATATAATAAAAGTGAAAATATATAAAGTATAAACCTCACTAAAATGAAAATGGCGGCAGTACTACAACTTTTATGGCTTTATCAAATGAGTATTGAAAAACGCTTTGTATTTCTGGATTCATGATAAATGATAAATGATAAATGACTTTATTTTGCAAGTAGGTTTGTGAGTAATTCAGAAGAAGTCGGTCGTGTGTTATAACTTTAAAAGTATAACTGATGTTAAAAGACACACAACGAAGCAGAACCTGTTATTGTTATCCTTTCTTTGTATTGGTTTATTCCAATTAGCTGGGAATCATCTGGTTACGGAGATACTGAAGGTTAAAGCTCAAATGTTTATCAAACATTTTTTTCACGAAAACAAGCTGTAAATGTTATGAACTGCACGTTATATTGCGCACTGCCTTAAATAGCATTGTTTTAATTTTTTTACCAAATGTAAAATTGGTCATAACATTATTTTTGCCTTTTATGCTTAGTTTGATGTACAGAATGCTTTTTTTATATGGGTGGGAAATCATCAAGTGATGTGTCCCGCTCTGGGCTCTGGGCGGACCGGGAGAGCGTGTCAGACTTATACTGACTGAAACCCACCCGTGTTCCTTCAGTTGCCTATATGCCAGGGCCATGGTAACTCTTTCGAACAAATCTCGTGACCCTGGTAGGCACTGGTCCAACTTCAACGCACCGTTGACCTGAGCCAGGTCCTTCTCGGGTGATGAGCTAACCATTGCTCGCCGCCCGCAAGCCAGCGCCTACGGTGGTCGGGAGTTTGCAATTGATTCCCGACGCCCCAGACATGAGGGCGTACAGGCTGCCTCTCCCTCACGTGCTCCGCCTCCTCCTTCGCGAGCATTACTACTTCGCAGAAGGAGGTGACGGCTTCCCATGCCTTCTCGCTCCGTACCATGGCCTGCACTAGGGTCGGACGCGAGAAGTCGCCGCCATCGGTGGCTTCCACATCCTGACGGTAGTGCTCCGTCCAGGCAGGGCACACTTCCACTGTATGTTCCACCGTGTCCTCCAGACGATCCACATAGTGGTAACACCCGGATGCACAGAATGCTCAGTAAAAGGATATCCGATGGGTCTTTCTTAGATTTTGTATAATGTACAGGTATGTACGTAAACGATAACGTTACGAGGTCTACGATTTATCTCGCATTCAACACTCCTATGGCTTAAACCTGTATAATCTAGTTGAAATTTGCGAGCGCCTTCTGAGATCCTATTCACCCTATCCGATATAGAAATGGATATCATAATGGTTTAGCTTTTGATTGACAATCCTGGACAAGTAACGGCGAGCGTGACGAAGAAACTTTCTTTTTTGTGATAAAAGCAAAATGGTATTTCCGGAATTCCATGCCACGTTGCATAAAATGCGTATGAGTTTATGTTACTCATAAGTCATAAGGATGATCGTAGAAGAAACTTCGTCTCCGAGCCACGTCATTGCTCGCCGTAAGCGTCCTTACTGGATACATATAAAGAGCACTCAAAAGAGACGTGTTTACCATTTGGCTATGCAATCTCAACCAAAATTCGTAAATTGTGTCTAGTTCTTTGACTCTAACAAAGCTCCAACTCAATAAGGGAAAGCGAATCACGATACTTCTCTTAGAACCTTAAAGCTTGTAAAACAAACCTGTAAATGAGTATAAACTACTCGCATTTTTGTTAAAATAAGTAAAAAATAATTATTGAGATACATTTCTCTGTCTCAGGCTTAGACTACAACAGATGTGAAGTTTACAAAGTAATAATTATTTTTATTGTCACTGGCCACTTTTTTCCAATACGTGGCATAGGCACGAACAACTTCCACGTTCGCCGCCATTTTGACATCGAGCGAATTGTATAGAATCTACATATTTAAAGCTTTTTTTCTTGATTGTGTTGAAATTGGAATCTGAAAATGTAAGTATTTCATCTGCTTATGCTGATTTATTGTTTTTCATGTCGGTTGTTCGTAATAAAGCTGTAAGTTGCGTTTTGTATACTTTACAAACTGAGGGTGGTGACCGCAGGAGAGACCAACAGCGGTGTCGGGCAATCTTTGTTGTAAATCATTCCTGCTGAACGTTGTATTTGTGGCTAGTGTTAATTCGATCGTTTTAATTATTTTGTTTGATCATTTACCACCCATGTTTTGTCGTAAGTAACTAGGATAGAAAACATTCTACGTCAAATTTCAGTAGGGACCTGCCATGTCATTATCATTGATTGAAATAACGTGCAGACTTGACGGGTGACTCAGTACGGATAATATGTTGAATTTCTAATTTATTTTGTTATTTCAGACTAACCGCAAAGCTTCAAAATGGGGAATATGTTTACGAATTTATTTAAAGGCCTATTTGGCAAAAAGGAAATGAGAATATTGATGGTTGGTTTGGATGCTGCTGGTAAAACCACAATCCTATACAAACTTAAATTAGGCGAAATTGTTACGACTATTCCCACGATTGGTGAGTATTTCAATTTTTAGTTACTGTAGATGTTCAATAATTGATTTATAATTAAATTTGAAAATTAGAACCTTTGTTGATTTATTTCATCATATGTTATGAAACTCCACTCATTTTTTATTTTGTAATTTCTTGTCTCCCTATGTTGAAGATAAATTCAATGCTCTGATCCCATAGTGTTTAATGATAATCACATTAAAAAAATTAGCTATGTTGGCAGTTCAATATGGCTAATTGCTGTTGTATTGATTTTATCTTGTAACATTTTACTCATTACTGTTTTAATATAAAGATAACTAATTACTTTACTCTGTCTTATTACTATTTGTTATCTTGATCTAATGTGGAATATAAAATATATTTTTTACCGAGTTGCCTTGCACATGAGTATTTCTATTTAGTCTATAAACTTGTAAGCAAGATTACATCTACTAATGTCATGTAATTTAATTATGTACTTTATAGAGCATATTTACACACTATTTTTAATATTTGACACTTGTGCCTAAACATCTATAAAACTCTCAAGTGTACTTTTGTTTTTAAACTGTACTATTTTAATTATGTACTGTGATATTTCGAATTTCCAAAAATTATTCATTCCAATTTGTTGCACCCATATTACTGGAACTGTTTATAAAAGTGTCTCAGAAATTCTTTTTTACAAAATCAATGTAATCTTTACAATAACTCAAATGTGAAATTGCATTACAATAAAAACTTTATTGAACTATTAAAAGCCATGTACTATGTAATATGGTGTTGCATAATTATGATTTGATAATTCAGGTTTATTTATCAAAAAGGTCTTATTATTCATATAGGAATTTCTTATTCCTTTTCTATAATGTGTGGCATAATCGGCCTGTTTTGTTCCCACTGGCATCCCCTATCCCCCATCTCTTTGAGAGGCAGTAGGCTCTAACCTACCACGTGGGTCCAGTGTGGATTGGTAGATGTGAAACATATCATCCCCTTACAGCGAAAACCAATTATCTGCAATGATAGGTTCATTGCATATAATCTGTTTTCGCTATAAGGGGAAGACATGCTGTTTTTCTTCACCGTTTTGAGAGCAGTGCTGAAGAAGTTATTTACACAAAGAAAAGAGTTCCCGTGTGGGTAAAAACCCACAACTCATAAGTCGGGGCGTCATCACTGGGCCACCATTACCCCTCCCCATTGTGTGACCAGTGAAATTTCATCATCTTTATTATTCTGTTTTCAGGATTTAATGTGGAGACTGTAGAATACAAAAACATCAGTTTCACGGTGTGGGATGTCGGCGGTCAAGACAAAATTAGGCCACTGTGGAGGCATTACTTTCAGAACACACAGGTCAGTGCTAAGTTTACTCTTAATTTGTCACAAACTGCTTTAATAATTCCACATCAACTCGGACAATTTTTTGAACACTTATTGAGTTGGTGATCAAAATTTTGGTATCACACAAATTAATCATCACATAAAATAAATAATCACAACATAACTAAATTTGACTGATTCATGCTTCAAATATAAAGTGGAGTATAAGCTGATTAAGGACAAATAATTTGGTTAATTAATAATTTAGTAGGTAACAAGTGGGCCAAATGCCAATTGCTTTATTGGATCAGGATTTCAGGGTTACAAAACTTAAAACTTCATTGATATTTTTTTGTCACTTAATATCAATCAATACAGATCTCAAATATAGATTCAGAATGTTTGAAATTTTTTGAATCTGTATTGGAGTTCATAAATAATGCCATGAGAGTGCCTCATAAGTACAATCACACATTTGTGAAAGTAGGTCATTGTTTCTAACTTAAAACTTACAGATGATTTCACTTGAGTTTTGTTCAAACCTTAAGCTCTCCTAATAATTTTTGTGATTGAAACTAGTTATTTTTTTTTTATTTTAACATATTTTAATTGTCAACTTTCTATGAGCATGGTTCATATGATGCTTTTTTAGTCGCATTTCAATCCCAGTATCAAAAAAAAGTTAATTTTCAATTAAAGCTTGGCCCTTTAGAACTTTGGCTAAAGGAATACCGTTGGTGTTATTTATATTTATTTATTATAGTTTTATTTATCATCACAATAATTATGGGAGTTCCATTTTAATTTATTTTAATAGTGGAGTTGTTCAATGTATGGCCCCTATAGGGTAAAAGCCTCCTCCATCATTGGTCATCATCACCGTTGGTGTTACATACCTGTAATATAATGTATTACAGTGAAGTCCACAAACAGCTCCTATGTTAGTTTCAATGTATGTTCACTGTATGTGTTAGTTTCAATGTAAGTAATTCAAGCAAGGCGTTTTACAAATCGAATTTCTTACTAAGAAGGTATAGATATCCTATCTGCAATTTATGTGACTCACCAGTTTGAACAGACTTATAATCGAAGTCTGCATGTCCTATTGACATTAAAACATTTTAATTAATTGCTGATGTCAGTTTACAGCCACACAAGATAAATATTTATTAATATTAAATAAGTATTTAATTTAGCGCGTAGTTTAAAGAGCGATGCGTATTACGACGATTTTAAATTAACATGGCTAAGTTGATAGGACGCATATAAAGTTGTCTAGTATGGTATTAATCGAACGTGTTAACCTTGGAGTTTATTGTTTTGATAATAGTTATTCATAGGATTATAAAATGAAGGCGATATTTAGGTGATAAGAATCGCCTGCACAGTCATTTTTGATGTGTATTTTTAAAAACACATGTGTAAATAAGTTCGTCCATTTTATAGAAATTCTGAAACCTCTCTTTTTAAATCAAATCTTTTCAAACTTTTAAGGTGTCTTCTATTTATTCTTTTCTTCTTCTTTATAAGGTGTTTTAATTTTATTTTCCGTGTTGCAATTATGTGACATGAATATTTTGCAGAATTTTTAAAGATCGTTTAGTACTTCTTTTAAGGCATATTTGGATTTAGGGTCACCTATATCAACATTTTATTGACATAAAATAAACCTTATACCTGACTAGCTTCTGTCTACGACTTCGTCCGGGTGAAATTTCTTGTTTTGTAATAAAATATATCCCACTAGCACTTCGCCCGCGACTTCGTCCGCGCGACTCACAGGAACTGCATTTTTTCGGGATAAAATATCGTGGTATATGTTACTTGGTGATAATGTAGCTTCCTATAGGTGAAAGAATTTTTGAAATCGGTTCAGTAGTTTTCGAGTTTATCCGTTACAAGCATACATACAAAAAATAGAATGTTTCCTCTTTATAATGTAATATTATAAGTTTAGATGAAACTCGGCCATAGTGGAGCTTCCTATTACTAAAAGAATTTTCAGAATAGGATAATTAATGCCGAAGAAGATTACACCCTATATAAAAACTTTCGAATTTTAACTCTTCCAAGTTATAATATTAGTATAAATTTACACTTCGCGCTTAGGGCGAAGCGAATGGCATAGCAAATGTGTGATTGGTACGCTTACCATTTGCTGCGTGTCATTGTTACATTCGTATTGCAAGAATGTTTCGCCTGCAGTTAAGGATGTGGAAACATCATATTGTTTTTTTTTAAATCACAAAATAGTGTTTTATTGTTTTATTTTATTCCAGGGTCTCATCTTTGTAGTAGACAGTAATGATCGGGAGCGTATCGGCGAGGCACGCGAGGAGCTCATGCGAATGTTAAGTGAAGACGAACTACGGGATGCTGTACTTCTGATCTTTGCAAACAAACAGGTACGTCACATGTACATGAAGCAATCAACTTTATCAAATTTCGTTTAATTTTTAAAAGGAATAAAATAATGCCTTTTAAATTATAAATTCAAAATATTTGTTGGTTAACAATCTGAAATCGTAATCATTATCCTTTTTTTTTGTGTTTAAAACGGTACATAAGTCAAAATATGCCTGTCTGCAAAGAAATACATGAACTAATGAAGTATTGTGTTGCCAGGATCTGCCAAACGCAATGAACGCAGCTGAGATAACAGACAAGCTGGGCCTGCACTCATTGCGCAACCGCAACTGGTACATCCAGGCGACGTGCGCTACGTCCGGCGATGGTCTGTACGAGGGCTTGGACTGGCTCTCCAACCAACTCAAGAACGCCAACCGCTAACCGCATGTGCGCTACCAACTCACAGACAAATCTGATTACTGAAAGAGACTATGGTTTAAGATATGTTAACTTTATTTGCTATTGAATATTGAATACAATGTATTATGTGAGTTAACCTGCGGATGCATTAATGATATGCGTCACCCGGTGACCGATCCAGCATCGCATTCATTCAGAACCACTTGCATTCATTCAACGTTTAACATTAATTTTGGTATTGGGTGGTAAGTGTACAAACAAACCACGCTACTTAGCGATGTGGTGTTAGGGTCCACGTTATAAGAATGCGCTGTTTGATCGATCCCTGACGACGTTGAACAAAAAATAGTGTGTAAAGACGATACAAAATTATTACAGATTTGTTTTCAATATAAATATTCGAAGGAGCAAACGGTGGTACCTAGACTCGCTGAATGATCGTACATTGTGATGTGGATAGGTTTGTAGCTGACTCGTGATAAAGTGAATCACATCATAACATGTTTTATATGTATACTATGTGGAATAAGTTGTCGCAATAAAGTATTTAAAGTTAATTCACAATTGATGACTTTAATTATTTAGTTTATTATACTAGTGACCTACACTTTACGTTGCGTAGGTAGGTACAGTAGAAAGCAGTATTCGGAAGCGTAGGCTCTATCGGTCACCGGGATGCGAGGCGCGGGGCGTGCGGCGCGCGTCCTTACGCATCGCTTTGTGACTGGGCTGTTGATATCCCAAGTTCTTTCTGTTCTATTGTCACCAGTTTTGTGCATTAATATCACTGACCTATTATATCGATGGTAGTTTATTTTTATGGAAGTTATCTAGGTAGTTTAAGCTGTTATGTATTTTACA
Organism: Aporophyla lueneburgensis; assembly: GCA_932294355.1. Taxonomy (NCBI): domain Eukaryota; kingdom Metazoa; phylum Arthropoda; class Insecta; order Lepidoptera; family Noctuidae; genus Aporophyla; species Aporophyla lueneburgensis. The sequence continues at coordinate 13,530,586 of OW028744.1, forward strand.
TCCAAAACCATTTCGTACAATTCTCGCTTATTCAAACGGCTCGTTGTGATTGACCTGCATTTAAAGTCAACCGCTTCTCATGACGAACCGAGATTATTTTGTAATTTAGGTATAAATATGTATTAGATAAACGGTGTCATTTTGAGAAGTGTTCCGCCTACAGGGAACAGTGCTCAGAATTCTCAGTGGTACATGCTCTACACAATTAATTGTAACTTAGCATTTTTATAATAATTTAGAAAAAAATGTTGAAACAGTAACTTTGTGGCAAGTGTGATGGAAGGAGGTTCTTTTTTATTTTTATGAAAAACAAGAAATAATGAAAATGCGAATTGTGACATTCCGGTTTATCTTATGCTGTATTATGGAATAAAATTTATCCTCACGAATGTTTCATTTTTAATTTAATACATTAAAACGTTTAACATGCAGTAAACTACAGACGCCAGCTAACAAACCTTGTATTGGTTCGTAACAGAAATCGAATGATTGTAGTTGTAGTATAGGGGATATACTAGCTCGATTTTTGCGACCAATTTTATACTGAATAGATTTCATTTCAAGTAGTTTTATTCACTAATCATTCATGTAATAGGCAGCCGTCGCTTCAAAGAAGAAATCCAAAGTTACAGCATGTCAAAGTTGTAAAAAAACTTGGAAATTATTTCATACCGCGTTAAATTATGGAACGGTTTTTGTGGGATCATTTGCGGTACATAATATGTATCTTACAACTTCATACTTTGAGAAGACGGAAGTTTGCAGAGTTCTAATGGTTGAGGAAATATTCATGCAATTAGGGTTGCCAGGTCTTAAAACCGAAAAGCCGGACAGACCAGTCAGTTTAGCCGGACATTTGGGTAAAAAGGTCTGACATCTTTAATTATTTAATTTTATAACAAAACACTAATGAAATAACGTTAAAATAAAAAAGTAACATAAACGAATAAATATTTTTGATTGGCAGACACATGCTTTAAAAGCAAATTTTCCTTTAAAATTGAGTACCTAGTAATAAGGTGGGGAGGACAGTGCTAGTTCGCTCGCTTGCTCTAGCAACACAAGGTGAGGCGGGTGGAGCGGAAACCAAGGCAAAAATGACCAAATTTGAAAAGCCTAACAAAAAGCCGGACAGGCCGGACACCGTCTAATTTGGCCGGACACACAACCAAAAAGCCTGACTGTGTCCGGCTTTATCCGGACGCCTGGCAACCCTACATGCAATGCAGGTTTGGAGAAAACCGGCCAAGTGCGAGTCAGACTCCGCACCGAGGGTTCCGTACAAACCTGTACGTATTTTCGGTTTAAAAATATATTTTTTTTTAATTTTTATATTTAAATGGATTGAATGTAAGGTAAATTGCGGTTTACGATTTATGACGTTTTAAAAAAAAACTACTCACTCGATCTCGTGCAAACCAATTTTCGGTGGTAGTTTACATCATGTAATGTACATCATATATTTTTTTTAGTTTTGTCATTCTCTTATTTTAGAAGTTACGGGGGGGGGGGGACACATTTTACCACTTTGGAAGTGTCTCTCGCGCAAACTGTTCAGTTTAGAAAAAAATGATAATAGAAACCTCATTACCATTTTTGAAGACCTATTCATAGATACCCCACACGTATGGGTTTGATGAAAAAAAAACATTTTTGAGTTTCAGTTCTATGTATGGGGAACCCCAAAATTTATTGTTTTTTTTCTATGTTAGTGTGAAAATCTTAATGCGGTTCACAGAATACATCTACTTACCAAGTTTCAACAGCATAGCTCTTATAGTTTCGGAATAAAATGGCTGTGACATACGGACGGACGGACAGACAGACAGACAGACAGATAGACAGACAGACAGACATGACGAATCTATAAGGGTTCCTTTTTTTGCCATTTGGCAACGGAACCCTAAAAAGGTGTTTAGGTACTAAAGCTTTAAGGTTACCTTCATACAGGCGCGATGCGGCTTTTGTAAAACAATATCCATAAAGTTTTTAAAATTGTTCTACAAGAATCTTGTCACCCCTGTTTGAGGGAGCCTTTATAATGAAAACTTTGATTTTGTGAAATGAAAAGACCCAGGTTATTTACTTACTTATGTGAGTGTGTTTGAAAAGTTACTTCAATATAATCGAAAACCAATATCTTCTAATTTTACTTCTCTCCAACGACCTTGCGTAAATTGAACATAATTGTTACAATGCTAATCAGGCATAATTCGAAACTGGCTAATAGGATAAAGTGGTGAAAGGGTGTCCTCTTTCACCACTTTATCCTATTACCCAGTTCAGTACCAGTTACCTTAATTTTGAAGGAAAATAAAACTGCGGGTTTTTAAATGATAGTGTACCTAGTTGGTATGGATCAAATGCTGGGAACAAATATTAGGTCTTTACCTATGAAATTGCCGTTCTGCAGTACCTACTGGCCATTTCAAATCAAAATAATTTTTGTTTGTCTAAGAATTCTAATTTCAAATTTATTTTATTTTAAAAACATGGAATTCTTTTTCCAAAAGTAGTCATTTGTTTATTGATTAGTGTTACATTTTCATCGCATTTCAATAATCTTTTTCGTCATCATGGATACGTTAAAAATTCGAGTAATTATGGAATATGAGTACCGTCGTGGCAGCAACGCGGCACAAGCGGCACGCAACATCAACGACGTTTACGGAGCTAACACTACAAACCAACGCACCACCTGTTAGGGGCGGGTCACACCGGAATGGCAGCGGCCGGCAGCGACGCGGCGAGCACTTTCAGTGTGAAATAATTATAAACTTTAACTACATACTTAAAAGACCAGTATCGCTTGAAAAACCAACAGGTGTTTCCGCCCGCGGCTGCCAGCGGCGACGCGAGGCCGCTCGCGGCACCGCGGGCGGCCGCGCGACCTTTTCAAGTTTTTCAAGCGATACTGGTCTTTTAAGTATGTAGTTAAAGTTTAAAATTATTTCACACTGAAAGTGCTCGCCGCGTCGCTGCCGGCCGCTGCCATTCCGGTGTGACCCGGCCCTTATTGGTTTGCTCGCTTCCGTTCTGGAAATTTCGACCTGAAAAATGAACCTCGCGGTCGTCCGAAGACTTTGGTCGACAATGACGAATTAAAGGCGATTGTGGAAGCTGATGATACACAATCTACGGCTGAATTAGCAGCAGCTTTCGACGTTAGCGTCAAAACAATATTGGTCCATTTGCGTCAAATTGGCAAGGTAAAAAAGTTTGACAAATGGGTGCCCCACGAACTCAATGATCGCCAGCGCGAAGTACGCGTCGAGACGTGTCTTGCACTGCTCAACAGACACACAAATGAAGGAATTTTGAACCGCATTGTTACCTGCGATGAAAAATGGATTCTGTTTGATAACCGCAAGCGCTCAGCAAGTTTGTTGGATCCTGGTTCAGCACCTAAACAATGCCCTAAACGAATACTTACCCCTAGAAAAGTGATGGTCACTGTTTGGTGGTCTAGGGCCGGTGTGATTCATCACAGCTTCTTACCAAACGGGGTGAGCATTATTACTGCAGATGTGTACTGTGAAGAACTGAACTCAATGATGGAGAAGCTGGCACATCTCCAACCAGCATTGGTCAATCGCTCGTCTCCGCTGCTCCTGCACGACAACGCGCGACCTCATACTGCAATACTACTTTTTCCAGAATTTGGATAACTTCTTGGCGGGAAAAAAATTCAATACCCGAGAGGCAGTACAAAATGCCATTGAAGAATTTGTTGCCTCCCGTCCAGCTGATTTTTTTAAGAAGGGCATCAATAAACTGCCACTTTGTTGGCAAAGATGCAATGATTGCATGGGTGATTATTTCGATTAATACAAATAAAAAATACATGAAAAAAATTCGTTTAAATTTTTTCATACAAAACGGCATTTGCATAGGTAAAGACCTATTATAATGTGACAAATAAAAGGACATGGTAATTTTTAAAATTTTCGTAATATCTCCGTTGAATACCTCAAACATGAAACTGACACATCCTTTCATCTATATTATACTTATAATAAAACTGTAGAGAGGTCAATTCTGTACATTGAATCTACATTCAAAATTAATATTGGAGGATGATTGGTGATCGATACTGATGCCAAAAATACAATCAGTAAATTTTTTGTCTGTCTGTCTGTCTGTCTGTATGTGCACGTATGGGTCAAAAACGACTGAAAGGATCTTAACCAAACTTGGTACGATTGTAGTCCATACTCCTGGGCAGGTTATAGGCTATATAACATAACGCTTAGACACATAGGAGCTGAGCAGTGACGATACCCGCGGGATATTTTCCGACCTCCACGCGGGCGAAGCCGCTGGCAAAAGCTAGTTTTACATAAAGTATTCCTTAGCAATATAAGATCCTAGTAAGTAATACAAGGATCAAGGATGCATTTAGGGTCCCGTACTAAAATTGTAAAATTATGGTGCGACTTAGGTCTGTCCGTCCGTTTGTCACTGCTAGATATCTCTAGAAATACTAATGCTGTCAACTTGAAATTTGGAATAGTTTTAGTTACGTTTGCCCAACTATTTTGCAAGTCAGAAAAAATAAATATTTATACTATATGTTCATTTTGCAACAGGCAGATGGTAAAAAGGAAGCAGCATGATGCGACTTAGTATGTGTGTCCGTCTGTCACAGCTGGATATATCAAGAACCACTAATGCTAGCAACTTGAAATTTGGAATAGTTTTAGAAGACGTTAGCCCAACTATTTTGCAAATAAGAAAGAAATCTATATATATAAAAGAAAGTCGTGTTAGTTACTTCACTTATAACTCAAGAACGGCTGAACCGATTTAGCTGAAAATTGGCAGGGAGGTAGTTTAGAGCCAGGAGAAGGACATAGGATACTTTTTATCCCGTTTTTTTTTTTTTTTTTTTTTCCCCTTTTTACGACCGCGTTCCCGTGAGACGTCACATAAAACGTCAAAGAGAATACAAGTCACTATAAAACGTGGTACTATGACAAAAACGTTGCCTTCGAAGTACCAGGTTATCATAACTTGACAGGAGCTTACCAAACAAAGGAGTGTCAGCTAGAAAACGCTTTATGCCTTCGAAGTACCAGGTCATCATAACTGGGTAGGAGCTAACCTAACATATGAGTGTCAGCTAGAAAACGCTTACCAGATCACCACCGCGTACCAGGTTGTCAAACTTGGTACGTTTATAACAACATTTATTGAATCTGAGGCGATACGAAGTTCGCTGGGTCAACTAATTATCTATACTAATATTATAAAGCTGAAGAGTTTGTTTGTTTGATTGAACGCGCTAATCTCCGAATCGAATCCGGTCCGAATTGAAAAATTCTTTTTGTGTTAGGTAGCCTATTTATCGAGGGAGGCTATAGGCTATATAACATCACGCTACACCTCAGAGGAGCGGAACAGTAATGAAAAATGTTGCAAAAACGGGGAAAATTTATTCCTTCTGAGAGTTTCCGTTGCGTGCGCTGCGTAAACGGTTAAAGTAACGCAAAAATCATGTATGACGGGATTGTTATTTTTAAAAAGTTCAAAAAAAAAGTCCCAAGAGCATATGTCTATCTTTTAAGGTTGACTCACTATAACTCAAGGAGCGAAAATGGACGAAAACTAGCAGGCAAATCGATGCGACGGGAAGGGTAAGGGGAGCAAAAATTTGACGCGGACGAAGTCGCGGGCAGAAGCTAGTAAAAATATAAATACAAGTAAATAAATATGTAATATGGACTACGTGAAGTAACACATCCAAAAATATATAATGGTACGGAACCGGGCAGACGCTTTTTCAATAAACAAAAAAATGCAGTATTATTTGATGCTCTGATGAGCCATCGTAACAATAAAGTTAATTTACCCGACTGATATAAATTGCCCTTACTTCCGTGCAGCTTACTATATCTTTTTTAGTTAAAGATGGGACGGAACAAAACCTAAGGTTTTGGTGCGGTATGAAATTATTTTTTTATAAGTTTTATATGCTATACTTTGGACTTCTCACTACTAGAACAGCTGATTCTCAGATCTCATATGCACTAAGAAAAACCTATTTTTGTCATTATTTTCAGCCGGTATTAAAATATGTTATCAAACTAATAAAAACTACTGTACCGTATTGACGAAGTCGTATGCTTCTGGATTGAATTCTACTGAATTATATACCTACTGATACTTCGCACCACAACCCGTCTGTGGGGACAGCAAAACTGCTATCGTACATCAGTCAGCAACATAGGTGATTCAGTTCTATTAGGTTTCCTTGTAGGGTGGCCAACTTTTTCTTGAAAAAGTAGAGTATTTCTGATTTCAGATGGAGTAAATAAAGTGCACCACTTATAAAAAAATTGTACATTATTTTTCGAGTTTACAAGAATTGTAGGACTTCAAATTTCCTTTCCTAATCGAGGTTGATATAAGATAAGGAGCTCATTTCAATCAATTTTAATAAAGCCTTGATCCTCTCTTCTCGCCACTATCGACAAAAAACATTCAAGAGTCACAGTGGAAAATATAGAAAATCGAAATCACTTGCCTTTTGCGTTTGAAAAGTCAATTTATGTAAAGAGTATTTTAGCGTACGTTATTATTGTTCAAGATTATAGATAAAGTACTCCCATAATAGAGTACAATAATTAACAATACTATAGTTTCGAGTGCAGATGGCGATGGCAACCCTAGTTCCTTGCCTAAAGGGTGATATCGCCGCCTTTCGTTTGTCGTTGCACCCATAGGGGCATACATATTAAACTATCTATAATGCGTAGTCATCTATACTAATATTATAAAGAGGAAACCTTTGTATTTTTGTATGTTTGTATTGAATAGGCTCAAAAACTACTGGACCGATTTCAAAATTTCTTTTACCATTACTTAGAGGGATTCTTCCGAATCCGTATAGGCTATATTTTATCCCGGAAAATAGATAGGATTTTTCGTGGTAGTAAAAATTGTGGAGTAAGGCGTCGTAAAAACTGCCGTACGTTAACGATTCTCGCGAACGCTGCCTAAATGGTTAGAGATGTATGGTTGACTTCTATAGAAAAGTTGTAGAACTCAATAATGCCTACAAAAAAGTCCGCGATAGTATAAACCAAACATTTATATTTTAGCCATTATAACCACTTTTCCATAGAATAAAAGTAATTAAAATTATTAGCCTATGTTTATTGATCATATTATCGTCAAATACTAATCCTTATCCAAATAAACTATTTATTGAGCAAGATTGTTTCAATAGCTATTAATAACTTTTTATTTTATTCCAATCGGACAATCCATTCAAAAGATATTACGAATTTAAAATTGTAATTGGTATTAAAATGAATGATGGTGTCGCACGACTCGCACGGCGAAACCGCAGGGGAAGGGGGTGCACATCTATGAAGCAGGTTGCCGCGCGGCTCACTCGCGCGGTCGGCTCTCTACGCAGCGGACGCGGCCAAATCGAGTAAATTTACTGAATTAATGCACTTATTAAAATTGATTTCGGAACTATTTAGATACTCATTATCAAAAGTTCTTTTCAAAACAATTTTTTTTTTTCAGAGAGCTTAAAAAATAAATGTCCACCCGTGCGAAGCCGGGGCGGGTCGCTAGTGTAGGATATTTGGATAAGAACAAAAACAAAAGTGTTATTCCTTTTATTTACGCCCTACGATGGATACACGGAAACGCATGTCCGAGAATCCACCCTAAGCCTACGAGTATAAATTCCGTTATCCAACTAGGCCTAGTGTGGACTCATGGACAGGCGTTTTCGCGTATCCACTATAGGTGAATTTTTTGGGTGAATAAATGGAATAACCCCATAAAACAATTGTAGGGTTTGTGGTTCTCCGTGCCTCTCTTTAGTGCTAGAGTGCGCTTAGCACTTGACAATGAGTCTTGAAATCCGATGAAGACTACTCGATAATACAATGATGGCCAACTATTTGGGTATATCTTAAGTCTCTATGTTTCTTAGCCTAGCAAAAGAAGTGTTGGCGAACGGTGGTCAGATTTAAATATGGAAATCAATTGAACGGACGACGGGCGTACTGGCAGAATATTCAGCTCATGTCCAGTGGAGTGTGGATTCGGTATTCGCACTGAAAGAATGTTCATTCTAGTTACACAATCAACAGACAGGAGAGGTGGGTAGTTCTGTGCTTTATCATAATCAGTTGGTATCATTCCTCAGCTGAACGAAGGTTTCCAATTACGTATAGTTAAATTCGATTATCTGCTACTAAATCATCCCACTGCTCCAGGCACCATGTGAAGATCGTCTCTCCATTTAGCCCCTGTCGCTGCCTACGTTACCAGATGCGGTCTCCACTCAAGAACACGTAGTTCGTCAGGTGTCACAAAAAATAACAACGCTAAGTAAAAAAAAAAAAACAAATCAGTACACCATCACCGTAGTGTGTAGGTAGAATTAAACAAGTATAGGTATAGGTATACGTTGAGAACTACTGACCTAGTCTACAATGTTGACGGTGCAAACTTACTAAGCACCGGTTTTTTTGGGCTTCGGCATGTCTTAGACCCAAAACTTGGAAGACTTACGGTAATTCTATTTCTTATTTGGTATTCTGTTTCGGTATATGTGGCAAAATTATTGTGGTGTAAATCATTTCATCACCAATGCCCTCAAAACTGTGAAGGAAAATATCTTGAGGAAACCAGGCATCGAAGACATGTGTCATCTACCATCCCGCACTGCCCACTCCCGCTCAATGAGAGCAGGCCTGTGTCTCAGCAGTGGGAACATTATAGGCTGCTGATGATGATAATGATGTGTGGCAGATTACGAATCAGACCTTGTGATAAAGAACAGGCCAGAATCCTAGCAGTTTCAAATATGCTGGTTACGTTACTTTGGGTAGGTATGAAATAGCTGTAGCTTAATTAATTGGGGTCTCATTTTATCCAATTGCGGCAAAGCTTAAAAGGAGCAGATTGTTTTATTTTTAACCCCCGATGCAAAAAGAGGGGTGTTATAAGTTTGACTTTTATGTGTGTCTGTCTGTAGCACCGTAGCTCATAAACGGGTGAACCAATGTGGATGCGATTTTTTTAATTTAAAAGTAGGTTTTCCAGCGGTGGTTCTTTGTCTAAAACCCACCGATAGAAAACATACTGTTTTATCAAAATAGGTTCAGTCGTTTCGACGCGACGATCCCTTGATCACAATATTACCTACAACTTCTTATTAACCTTTTGAACGCCAGAGCGTAAACGCATCGGCGCCCCTTCCACGCCAAGCCACAAATTCAGCGCAAATACCTACAAAAAAAAAATAGGGATTCCAACCACGTATCGAGAAGTTATCGATAACCAATTAATCATTGCTTCTCGTTCTATATTTTTTAAATAAAATATAACTCGTTGCACTATTCTTTTATTTAATTTGACCCTATTTAGTATCATACTATAATTAAACACCAGTTACAAAGTTCTAAACATCCTAAAAGCAGACATTAGAACTACAAACGAATAAATCTAATAATAATAAGGTACATCCAGGGCTGTAGCTAGACTCGAATTTGAGGTAGGGCAGCATTGGCTACAGGTAGGGCGGAAGTAAAAAATATATCTTAATTGATCTACTCTGAAGCACGGGCTCCTAAATCAATCAACATCACCTCTAGGTCACAAGCGCGGTCGCAGCCCAAGATCAGGGGGGGGGGGGGGTCACCATAAGTGACGACGAATATTTTGAGGAAGGTACACCTTGGTCTAGTGTTCACAACTCACAAGTGGTACTACTGACCTTGAAGTACCGGGTTCGATTTTCAGGTCGGTTAGTGTTATTGGGTTTTTCCGTAACAAATTTCTCAGAAGCAACCCGGAGTCTGAATTTGTACCCGGTGCATGGCAGTGAGCTCACCCATTGTGACATGGGACACATAGATAACTGGTGAAATTTTGGTTTACCATATATAGGTAGCTGAATAACCCTCCGGGAATAAAAAAGTGATGTTATGTACATCTTAAGTTCGTCATTAGTTAAGGTATTCAGAAACACCGCTTTTAAATGGGGGGTATTAAAGAATGCTGTCAAGTTGGTCGCAGCACTTGTTGATAAATAAGTAATTGGCATTAGGACAGCAGACTATTTAGGGCGAAAATAGCGAGCGGAGCGAGCTCGAAAATTTTAACAACCGCTTCGTTCTGGTTAAGTTTTGTTATATTTTTTAAACATAAAAAATAGCAGTCACACTGTTGCCTTTTTGCTAGGATATCCCTGCCAACCATGAGAATGATTAATGCTAGTGCGAGCGAAGCGAGCTCGAAAATTTTAACAGCCCGCTTCATTCAGGTTAGGTACTTTTTTGATGTTTTCAAATAGAAATAGGAGTTACATTATCGACTTATACAGGATATCCCCGTCAACCATGAGAATGATAAATGCTAGAGTGAGCGAAGCCAGTTCGAAAATTTTAACAACTCGTTAAGGATAGGTTTTTTTTATGTTTTCATACGGAAATAGGAGTGACATTGTCGACTTATACAGGATATCGCTGCCAACCAGGAGAATGATGAATACTAGAGCGACCGAAGCGAGCTAGAAAATTTTAACAACCCCCCTCGTTCAGGTTAGGTTTTTTTTTTATGTTTTCGAACAGAAATAGGAGTTACATTGTCGACTAATGCCAGAACAACCCTAGCAACTATGAGATTGTTAAATACAAAGGCGAGCGAAGTGAGGTCGAAAATTGTAATAACTCAACTCGTTTAGGTTCAGTTTTGTTTTATATTTTCAAAAAGACCTAGGAGTTACATCGTCGACTTATGCCAGGAAAATTCAGGCAACTAGGAGTATTATGAATGTAAGAGCGAGCGTAGCGAGCACGAACATTTTTGTCCACCTCGGATAGGTTAGATTTTCTTTTGATTATTCCAAAAGAACCGGAAATTATTTGGTTGGTCGGTCTATAAAGAAAAGCTCAAGTATCAAGAGAATGTAGACTGCAAGACCACAAACTTACTTAAAACTGGAATGTATCATACAGGCTCTTGACGCTTGGGGGGGGGGGAGGGGGCCATGACCCCTAGGACCTGCTAGGTCAGTGATGTACATTCAATAGCTATTCATAGACAAATAATTTCTGTGACAGAACATGAGCATGGATCTAAGGACAGCTATTAAATCCTCAATGATGAAGAACAAGCGAACAAGACGGTTGAAATTTTTCTCTGCATCAGCATATTATAATTAAATAGACCCATTTCTTCATGTGATGGCGCTTCAAATGCCATCTATACACAGAGAAAAGAATTATTATAATATGAAATGAATGTCTCAAACTGTGGTATGTTCGGAAAAGTTTAAATACCTATTGCTACAATTTTTTATCTAAAACTATAAATATACAATCCCATTCTAATAGGTTATTTTCGTTTTTGGTATTTTTAAGGTAGGGCATTGCCCCACAATGCCCCCCCTAGCTACGGCCCTGGGTACATCACTAATCTCGTTCGTGACGTCATCCGCTGTCGGGAAGACCCGACTCTGGCGTGGCTGGCACGACTTTTGACAACTTCCTCGCATGCGAGTAGGGATGTGACATAATAAATAATCATCATATAGTATTTAAGACAATTTAATGAATTTACTTATAATTATTACTCTGATTCTTCGTAACTTGGCAAACTTATGACATTTAAATCCTTTTGCTGTCGCACATTTCTAATAACGTTTAGTAAATTGACATAAGTTACTGAACGTTTTTCTTCTGGCACTCGATCCAGTTCAAAAGCGATGAGTCTTCCGAACGCCGCATTTCGTGGATATATAGGTCCGGGTTGGTTAAAATCCAACGGAGGTAAATTAGAGACGTCACACCTTTATTCATTTGCGTCCCATATGCTCCGTTGATACATGATTGCACTCGTTATGTCTTCTGAAGAAACTTGTGTTTCTTTCGTTTTATTTGCACAGACTTCTTCGTTTGACGATGCCTTTCTTTTACGACTTACAAGTTACATCACTTAACAAACTTGGTGAGGAAGGTTCGACTATATCCTCAGAAGACATAATTATCACTAGTAGGTATAACGAAAATTGTAATTATGAAAACTACCCGTTATATTACTTTATGATGAAATTATTATAATATTATGCATTAGGAATATTCAGATTCGAATAGTTGTCATTAAAAAATAATTGTCGAATAATAAGTTACTTTTAATAGAATATTTCATAATTTATATACCTTTTTTTTTTTTTTTTTTTTTTTTTTCAGGATGGGAAATCATCAAATGACTTCTCCCGCTCTGGGCGGAGCGGGAGGGCGTGTCAGACTTTTACTGACTAAAACCCACCCGTGTTCCATCAGTTGCCCATGTGCCAGGGTCACGGTATCTCTTTCGAACAATCACGCGACCCCGGCAGGCATCGGTCCTAGTAGACCCCTACACTGCTGCTGACATCTCTTTGAGGCGCGCGTGGAACACTGCGCGCCGTCGACCCGAGCCTGGTCCTTACCGGGCGGCGAGCCACCCATTGCTCGCCACCCGCAAGCTCGCGCCTACGGTGGCCGGGAGTCCGCAATCGACTCCCGACGCCCGGGGCGTCTCCTCCTGCGGCGGCTAGGGGCATGAGGGCGCAGAGACTGCCACTCCCTCACGCACCCCGCCTCCTCCTTCGCGAGCATTACTGCTTCGCAGAAGGAGGTGACGGCTTCCCATTTCCTCTCGCTCCGTACCATGGCTCGCACCAGGGCCGGACGCGAGAGGTCGCCGCCGCCGATCGCCTCCACGAGGACACGGCGGTGCCCCGCCCAGGCAGGGCACACCTCCACCGTATGCTCCACCGTGTCCTCGAGACGATCCTCGCAATGGAAACACCCGGACGTATCCTCCCGCTTTATCCTGAACAGGAACCCACCGAAGCACCCATGCCCGGTGAGAACCTGCGTCAGGCGGAAGGTGAGGACGCCGTGGCGCCTCTCTATCCACTCCTCAAAGAGGGGACTTACCGCCGCAATTGTGGCGTGCCCAGCACTGGGTTGCGACAATCGTACCCGCCATGTCGCCATGAGATCACACCGGAGCTCTGTCCGCCGTGCCGCGATTTGTCGCGGCAGCGGAGTTTCGCCCCGGCGTTTCGCCTCCTCGCGCCACTCCCACATTTGCGCGAGGACCTTTGCCTCCAGATCCCATGGCGGCACTCCGGCAAGGAGGCTCGCCGCCTCGCACGAGATCGTGCGGTATCCTCGGATTAGCCGGATGGCCATGACCCTCTGGGCTGCACTCAACCGGCGCGCTGGGCGCAGCCTCAATGAGGGCGCCCACACCGGTGCCCCGTAGAGGGCCATGGACCGCACGACCCCCGTGTAGAGCCTCCGGCAGGAGGCGTTTGGACCCCCCAGATTGGGCAGGAGCCGCTTTAATGCAGCCCCAGCCCGCTCCAGTCTGGGAGCCAAACGTCGGAAATTTATATACCTTACTTACCCATCACTGGCTGTCGTGTCTTGACGAATATTTCATTAATGTAGTTTAAAATAATAGGAAAAAGAAACACAGAAAACTTAAATTACTATATTTACTTTGTACTCAAAAAATGCCGTTTTCTTGTCGTCTATAGACGACGGTGGCGTGTTGGGCACGTTTTCATTTGTCGGCTATACACGACTGTGGCGTTCAAAAGGTTAAAGTAAAAGGGTCACTATATTCTTTTTTAACTTTTTAGAGGTTTATGGTTAGATCGGAGGCTTTTAAATTTAACTTTTTTTCCAAATAAATAAAATGGCTCCTGACTTTGAAGCTGAACCTGTTATTGTGACATTACTAAAGAGAATTTAAGAGAGGGCGATGCAAGATCGAAAATTGGAGAATCCCGACTCGCATGGTTCCTTAGATTTCCTGTGTGATCTCACAAAATGATTGCAAGAGTTTGAGAACCACAACGCGCACCTGTACCTAGAAGTCATATAAATCATAAACAAAGGGGAGCATTGTCCTGCCAGGGTCGCGAGATTGGTTCGAAAGAGATACCGTGGCCCTGGCATATGGGCAACTGAAGGAACACGGGTGGGTTTTCATCAGTAAAAGTCTGACACGCCCTTCCGCTCCACCCTAGAGCGTAGACGTCATTTGATGATTTCCCACCCACAAAAAAAGGGGAACATTGTAAGTCATAACTGTAATAGGTACATATCTTGAAAAAAGAATTTGAGGTTGTGCTGGTGGAAAACTTTTCAGAAATTGCCTTCGGGGGGGCCAGTAGCCCAGCAGTCCCGTATCAGTAATACAGCGGTACCTACGCCCTTGGTAGACACTAACTTATTAAGCTGTGCATATGCACGATTAAACGGTGTTGCTATAATCATGGGAGTAGGCGCTACTGAATTTGTTTATGGTTTAGTGATCCGTAGTATTTAGGTATTGTATTTTAAGCACAGTTACAAATAATTTACCCTCATTATAAGAGATTCTATCTTCTCTTTTCGAGTTATTCATTTGAATTTCGATGGTATTTAATGATTTTGATAGAGTTTTTATGTATGTAAAAAATATATTTTTATGAAAAGAACCTAAATGCAAACAACGTCAAATTTATTCTGACCCTATTTCTTATCCCCGCTTTTAGTCTTCATTTATTGTTTATAACAGACCTCCCCAGATTCCTACTAACCCTACGAGATCTACATCGAGTTAAATCAATCGAACGAGGACCAACATTTCGATTTCGATGTTTTTATTTTTATTTATTTTTATGGTTGCTCGGTTTTTTATTCAAAATCAAAATCAAAAGTCATTTATTCAAACTAGGCTGACAGTCAGCACTTTTTGAACGTCAAAGTTACATAAGACAGTCCCCCCAAAACGCCCGCCCTTCGACACTTCCTAGTGCTTTAGCTGGGAAGAAGAAGTGGCGGAACAAACTCCCCAGCAGCACAGCTGTCTGTTAAGTTAGAAGAACTTGATTCTATACAGTATTATGTAAGTAATTAATATTATAAAACAAAATATACATCAAATTATTCGCCATATGTCAGCTAGCACACGCCAATATCTATCTATATATTAATACATGAAGCGAAAACTTTGGATCCCTTTTTATGAAAATTGGACAGACGGAGGAGTATGAAATTTCGCACACATATAGTTTATACAGAGAAGAAGTGACGAATGCTAATATTTTTTTAAATTATGCGTTAAAATACATTATTTTCAATAAATAACACGTTACACACACTACTGTTCATTACCGTGTATCTAATACACACATGCATAGATATTATTTTGTTTATGGTCCAAATCTGTCTTTATTATTTTGTGCAGTGTTACCAACACCCAGAAATATTTACCCCTAAAGCTTAAGTTAAAAACCCCTAAAATTGCCACAATTACTAAAAAAATCCACTAAAAAATTATAATGAAAATAACCAACGAATGTTCAGTAATCATAGACCGGCACACAGTAGTAATATTTGTCTATATTTATTACGCGACATTTGTTAATCATTCACTCTGCATTCTTAGTATCGAGGAACCGTACTAGAAGTCGCTAATACTTTTATTGTAATCAAAAACACAATGAGAAATGTAAGATGGCAAAAAATCCCTAAGAATACCCCTAAAAATAGAACGCCCTTAAAAAATCTCAATCCTCTTATTTACCCCCTAAATTTGGGAAAACCCCTAAGTTGGTAAGCCTGATTTTGTGTCTCTAATCTTACTAAATGTCAAGTATAACCATGGGTAATAAATTAATTTTATAGATTTAGAACCTATTTCATTTTTAAAATCTATGATCATATCGAGAATATTTGTCTTTAATATTATTTGTATTAGCGACGATAGGAATTTAGTTTAGATTTAGAAGAAATATTTTTTGTGGTTTTATGGGGAGTGTCAAGTATGGCATTAGTAAGTTTCCCATACAAAACTTAGTGTCGTGTGCAAACTGTAGAGGTTGTATGCCTCACGATTGTACAGGCTGGTCATAGATTGTACGGGCTGGTTATAATTATGACATTTGGAACCGTCATAATTAATTAAAAATAATAGGGAAAATTCTATAAAAACCAAAAACAGAACAAATTTCTTTGTGGTTTTATGGGGAGTGTCAAGTATGGCATTAGTAAGTTTCCCATACAAAACTTAGTGTCGTGTGTAAACTGTAGAGGTTGTATGCCTCACGATTGTACAGGCTGGTTATAGATTATACGGGCTGGTTATAATTATGACATTTGGAACCGTCATAATTAATTAAAAATAATAGGGAAAATTCTATAAAAACAGAACAAATTTCTGTGATAATTCATTCCATATTGTTCCATATCCAGCAGATAAGAAGTATTAAGAAAATAAAAAAGAGATTCGTGAAGAAGTATTCTTTACTCATTACACCTACGTCCTGGTCCTGGCCATCACCGTCCCGCCAGCGAACCCTCTCCACAGTAGCACAGCGTCAACAATTTGTGTATAATGTTACTGAATGTGAAATATAACCATATTATTTTTTTATATTTATTATTAACTATATTTTTTCATTTAATAATGTATTTCTATTCAAATGAAGTACGGTCGAATTTCGACCAATGGGCGATCACTAATACAAATAAAACGTTGAAAACTAAACTCAAGCTGAAATAATAAAATCGTAAATAGAACTTAAAACCTAAATAAGAGCCTCCAGGCATAAATGGCGTGCCCGCCTACATACAGAACGATGCAAATGTTACATATACATATATACATAGATGTATATAGCTAAGTTGAAATAGCAATAGTTAAACTAGGACCTCCGGAGTAAAATAAAATAACTGTTAATACAAATAATAATAACAAAAATCATGGTCAGCAAGACGACCAGTCACCACAAGCAGCACCCGTTCACGAGCATAACGCAAAGGTCAGCCATTACCCCCTTCGCCATATTTGAGGGAAGGTGGTAACCCGACCCCCGACGCTACCGCAAGCAGAGACATCTAAGGGAGCATGACGAACTTGCTGCCGGTTGGTCAGGCAAGAATATTATGAACAGCTGACGAGGTCACTAGCTATTTACATGTTGCAATACAACTCATTTTAAAATCATTGTAATGAGTATATTATGTCCACAGTAAATCTAAATAAATGATAAATAAATTAACATAAGGAATTACATAAAAATAATTATATGAACTACCCATATAAACAGTCAGTAGGAAAGCTAATTCTGGTTCCTGGTTGAAAGAACATAAAAATTGTCTTGAGTTAATTACAGCGACCAACTATTCTTATCGTTTAAGTAGTCGTTGATAGAATAGTATGCCTTTGAACAAAGGTTGGATTTTAGTTTAGCTTTAAAGTCATTAAACTGCAAATCTAGCAAAGCAGAGGGAAGCTTGTTATAAAATGTGACCAACAAATGAATTATGAACCTTATGACGCCGGTGAAAGGGAGCACGTAGTTTTTTCTTATTTCTAGTATTAATATTATGAATATCACTGTTTTTAGTGTACAAATGTATAGTTTGCTTAATATATAAGATGTTGGCGAAGATGAATTGTTATGCCACCGTAAGAATACCAATATCTTTAAACAACTCTCTCAGAGAAAGTCTAGTACATAGTTGGTATGTAGCTCGAACAGCTCGTTTTTGAAGAACAAAAATATTTTGAATGTCCGCGGCTT
Organism: Aporophyla lueneburgensis; assembly: GCA_932294355.1. Lineage (NCBI taxonomy): Eukaryota > Metazoa > Arthropoda > Insecta > Lepidoptera > Noctuidae > Aporophyla > Aporophyla lueneburgensis. The sequence continues at coordinate 13,548,194 of OW028744.1, forward strand.
TGCCTCACAGCAGAATGCCGTAGGACATAACGCTATGAAAATAATTAAAAAAGACTAATCGAGCTGTATCAACGTCAGTGTATTGTCTAACTTTCCTAACGGCGTCGGCGGCCGAACTGAGCCTCCCGGCTAGTCTTGAAATATGTGGGCCCCACTGAAGTTTGCGTCTACTGTTATGCCTAGAAAAAGTGCCGAGTCTACGGTTTCAAGCACCTCATTATCTAAGACGACGTTGAGTCCAACATTCGGTAAAGCGAACTTTATACATTTCGTTTTCTTAGCATTAAGAGCTAGGTTATTAGTGGTAAACCAATCCGTAGCCATTGTGAGTGCACTATTTACGTCGTCAAAATCTTTTCTATTCCTGTCTACTTTAAAGATCAGTGAGGTATGATCAGCAAATAGTACAATGTCACAGATATCCTTTAAATAGAATGGTAAGTCATTAATATACACTAAGAATAAGAATGGACCCAGTATTGAGCCTTGAGGTAGACCTCACTGAACTAGTAGTCCGGAGGATTTCACATAATTATTATCTACACACTGGTGCCTATTTTGCAAATAAGAACTTAAGATATTGCGAGCTTCGTTTCGAACACCGTAATGGCGTAGTTTACGCAAGAGCGTGTCATGGTGAACGCAATCAAAGCTTTGGAGAGATCACAGAAAACTCCAATAGCATTTTGCGAGTTCTCCCATGCATTGAAAATGTGTTTCAGCAGAGCAACAGCCGCATCTGTTGTCGAACGACCTTTTGTAAAGCCATATTGCTCATTATGAAGGGGGCTATTTAAATTAAAATGTCTTAGCAAGTGAGTATTAACTTTTCAAATATTTAACTAAATGCAGGTAAGATAGAAATGGGCCTGAAATCGCCAACGTTATTTTTATTACCTGTTTTAAATAATGGTATGACTTTACTACTCTTCATGAGGTCAGGAAAAGATCCTAAATCAACACATATATTAAAAGTAACAGCTAGATAGGGGGCTACGATGTCTATTATATTACTTAACAGTTTAATGGAGATACCTCAGTAATCACCAGTATTTTTTTACTTAAGTGTGTTAAAAATATTAACCACATCACAAGGCGTTACATGTTCGAAACTAAATAAGCGACTACATCCGGGCACACTACTATGCAAAAGGTTTTCAGCTTTAGACGGGGAAGAATTTAAGGAGCAAGTCGTAGTTATAGGTATGTTGGCAAAAAACTCATTAAATGCCTCAGCTATGTCGGCTGCTTCATTAACCAATTTGTTGTTAATTTGTTGTTGTTGCTAGTTGTTTTTCCTGTTTAACCGGTTTACCCGTTTCATTGTTAATAATTTTTCAAGTGTTTTTTATTTTATTACTGGATTTTTAATGGTATCGCTTAAAAATTTTGATTTAGCAAAAGCGCAGATTTTGTTATATACTTTTGAATAATTACTGACATACTCTAAAAAAGGAGTATGAAATCTGTATTTTTTCAAACCATATAACTCCATTTCAATCCGGTTTCAGGCCTGGGCACAGTACCGTTTCAGCTCTCCTTAAAGTGACTGACGATATAAGGCGGGGAATGGAAGATACTAAAGTAACAGTCTTAGTGTTGATGGACTTCTCCAATGCTTTTAATACCGTCAGTCACGAAATCCTTTTATCCATCCTTTCCTATCTTATGGTCTCTCCAGAGGTACTGGAATGGTTTTCCTCTTATCATCAGGGGTCTGGCGTCCCTCAAGGCGGTATATTATCTCCTCTTTTATTCTCTATTTTTATTAACCTCATTACCACCGAGCTTCGAGCTGCGTATCATCTTTATGCTGACGACTTGCAGCTTTACGGCCGGACAAGTGTTGACGACATCTCCAATGCGATTGAGGAGCTAAATCGGGATTTAGATCGCATAAAAAAATGGTCAGATCGATTTGGGGTAGCGGTTAACCCTACCAAGTGTCAGGCTATCATAGTAGGGAGCCCTTACAATATGAGGAAGCTGACTGGCGTAACTGTGCAACCTGTAATCTTCGACACTTCCATCATCCCGTTTAGCTCCGATGTCAAGAATCTTGGTCTGCATGTCGACACTTGTCTTGACTGCCTTCTCAATAATTGCATTCGATTCGTTTTCAATCTTCGTAAGTATGACTACGTATCCGCGCACCGTTTGCTTTTAAAGTGGTTATCCATTCGTCAGCGCAGAGAGTTGAGGGCTCTGACAACACTGTTCTCTATTCTCGACAAACTCACTTGTCCTTCTTATTTGACCTCTCAAATTCAATATTTATGCTCTGCCCATTCTAAAAGTCTTCGTTCCACCAGTAATCGTCTTCTACGATGTCCTTCTCACCGTTCTGGCTTCATTAATTGTTCTTTCTTTGTCCAAGCGGTTTTTCTTTGGAATGCCCTCTGAACATCGGCAACCAGTCGCTTATCTTTTAAAATGAAAGCTCTTGAACATATCCGTCAGAAGGTGGCAGAAACATACCAGCGCTGGTTTGCTGGTTTCGTTTTCTCTTCTACCGATCGTTAGTTCTCTTGGCACAGTTTTTGTTTTGTTTAAATGTATGTATGTATATACATATATGTATTTATGTAATAGTATTTATAGTTGTATTTTATTCTTGTTTCCGATATATCTATCCCATTTGTTGCACCTGCCATGTTTTATCTCTGCATCACCCTAAGGTTGACTGGTAGAAAATGCCTCAGGCATTAAGTCCGCCTTTGTACAGTATTTTTTACTTGTGCATAAAGCTTAAATAAATAAATAACTCATATAGTCTCGCTCTACTTTTATAAATTCCTGGAGTAGCCCATTGGTTGAAGCTAACGGAAGTGCTATTAATGTCAATAGTTTTGGTCTTGAAAGTAGATTCGTATTCTTTTTGCACACTATCAAAAAGGGCTCCATAGATTTCATTAGGATTCTCGCGTTCTACTATACCTAGTTGGTGTATTTCTATGTGCTATATTTTTTTTTAATTTATTGCAACGACTAGCTGTATTAGGCCTGCATAATATTTTATGCGGCTTTTTAGGTAGTGGTAAAGGGAAGCTGGCTAATAATCCACAGTGGTCAGACGTTAAGTCACTTAAAACTTATTTTTGGCATCACAATCACTAAATATATTATCAAGACAAGTCCAGGAAGAAGCCGTGATCCTAGTTGGTTCAAGGAACAAGTTTATTAAATTAAAAGACCTAAACAGATTGAGCAGTCTAATGGAGTAACTTCTAAAATATTACCTATTAATATTACCTACTTAATGGAGTTACTTCTAAAATATTAATATTAAAATCTCCACATAAAATTATACATTTATGAATTGATTTTAATTTATTGAGTGAATCCTCCATTACCGATTCTAAACGAATAAAATCCCCAGAGGGGGGACGATAAACGCATATTATGACGTAACGCTCCAATTCCACGCAAGGCAACTCAATAATGCGCTCGATGGAAAGATTAACTAGATCTAACCGTTGTTTACATTTCAACTTGTTCGAAACAAGAACGAATGATCCTCCGCGAATAGCACTTTTCCTCACAAATGCACTTTGCACAGTAAAAATATCATCATTCATAAACACTACTTCATGTTCCTTCAACCAGTTAAACATAATACCTGAACATCATAGTTTTCAATAAATAAACTTAACTTTAGCTCTTTGCCGGACAGACCCTGCATATTTTGATGTACAACATTCAACACATGCGGCTTACCCGTTGTCGCACCTAATGATACACTGGTAACTGTAGCGTACCATTGATTACTGTTAGTAGTGGTACTAACGCCACCTTTGATACACCTTAAACTATTAAGTGCGACAACCGGTAAGCCGTATGTGCTGAAATTCGAATGTATTAGTCTGTAAGGTATTTATGATATGGGTCTTTGTTACCCGAAAGAAATGATTTGATTTGATTAGATTTTTGTTTTAAATTAACATTTTGTACATTGTTGCTCTTCCATTTTACACCTGATTGTCGACATCGGCATCAACTGCCACAGAGAAGAAATATAATAGAATGGAAAGTATTTTTATTGTAACTGTACAATATTCTCGATTTGTTTAGTGGCAAAGTCCCAAGTTATGCTATTTATTGCGTTTTAATTCAGTGCCGCGCAGATATCGATTTCAATTCCCACTTTCCCAGGAAAGTTTAATGTTACTAAATTGCTTCTGGCACCTGAGGGTAATAAAGTCTCACATTTTTCATGATACCTGTTTTGATGGTACAATTCTGTTTTTAAATCATCGGCAAATACATACTTAATTAATATCTAGGCATCTGAAGGGGTCTGCTAGGACCGATGCCTGCCAGGGTCGCGAGATTTGTTCGAAAGAGATACTGTGAACCTGGCACATGGGCAACTGAAGAAACACGGGTGGGTTTTAGTCAGTAAAAGTCTGACACGCCCTTCCGCTCCACCCAAGAGCGGGAGACGTCATTTGATGATTTTCCACCCACAAAAAAAAAATATGTAGGCATCAACGCCAAGTGTCAGTCGGACTCGTGCATTAAGGGTAAGCACCTACTTAGGTACTTTCATTTTATTTTTTTATCATGATAGAATATTAGATAATACTAAGTCTCGGACATTTCATGGGACCCGGGTTTCCCGGACATTTGCAAGGCGTACGACAAACCGAAGCCAACTCGCAAAGCCCCGATCGACGACGCTTTTAATGAGGCATATTATTATTTTTAACCGACTTCAAAAAAAGGAGGAGATTATCAATTTGACTGTATTTTTTTTAACGTTTGTTACTTCATAACTTTTGACTGGGTGAACCGATTTGGTTGATTTTTTTTTATTTGAAAGCATGTGCTTCCTGGTGCTGGTGTGGTCCCATTTTAATTTGGTTCCATTCTGACAATGAGATCCATGTGAAAACCATATAAGTCTTAAATTTGCATTAAGTATTTGCGCGACAAATGAGCGAATAACGCGATTAGATTAGTGCATGGTACATCCCATAGCTAAAAATTAAAAATAAAAACTTTTTACAATAAATAACAATCGACTTCCTTAAAAAAACACTACAAAGTGAAAAATAACTTTAATTTCGGTTGTCGGTGAAGTCGATTGTTGATTAAAAAATTAGAATCCTGAGCATTAGCGAGGGAATCAAAAGAGCACGAGGTGAAAAATCTTTGCACTCGAGTGCAACACGTAACTTTTCATCCCACCTCAGCGAGAAAATTACTAAATGCAAAAAAAGCATTTACAATCACAAGATACTTTTATTTCAGTTTAGGTATTAATATTTATTAGGTACTTCATTATGATAGGTAAGTATTACAGAATTATCTTTAAATTATTTCAAATAATACTTAGGTATAATTAAGAAAAATTTAAAGTAAAGTTGCTACAGCTGCCTAAGTAGAGTGTAATATTTTTGTTAGTGACGATTACAAAAAGGTTGTATGATAAATTCGGCACCATGGAGGAAGAAGTATAAATAGGTTTAATGATGTTTTGAATTTACAAACTTAGTGCACACGATGTTCTAAATTCAATTTACTTTATCCCCTAGCGGATAAAAACGGCTTTTGCACTCAGATATCGAAGGGCAAAAATACTCTTTCCGAGATGGGGGGATGAAAAAGTTTTTTTTAAAGAGATTTAGAGTTTACGACACAAACTATGTGCTCGATGTGATTTGTCATCGTCAAAAATGAAGAACATGACAAGATCATCCCCCTTTTAGAGGCTGAATTTATAAAAATCTTTCCTCAGTCAGTGGAATTCAGTAGGAATTTTACTAATTCACCAAAAGTTCAAAGGTAGGCCCTTCGTTTTAACTAAGGAGAAGTTTGAAAAAATATTTGTCAGTTTTTTTTGTCTCTTGGGCAAAATTGTATGCTTGTCGACCCTGTAGTTTAGGCTGTACGATGTAGGTATGTCAGTGAAAATATTATGGTTTAAACCATCGAGCCAGTTGTTATAATCAGAACCTAGGAAACCGATACCATTCTTTTTACAAAACAGACAACAGTCCGATATTAGTAACCAACATCAAGAAAGGATGAAGTTCTATATTCGTTTATACGTTCTTTTATCATGTAAAACGTCCCCAAAATAAACTTAGTTGCAAAAAACAACGCGGTAATTGAAATACCGTACATAGCGGAAAAACGCTTTAGATGCAAGAGCAAGCAACACGAAAATGGAACCTCGGTTAGGTTACATTTTCTTACGACCGACTTCTGAGTTAGGTACATTGTCGACATTAGCAGAAAAGTTTCTGAATAAGGGTACCTACCTGCCAGGGTCGCGAGATTGTTCAAACGAGATACCGTGGCTCTGGCATATGGGGAACTGGAGGAACACGGGTGGGTTTTAGTCAGTAAAAGTCTGACACACCCTCCCGCTCCACCCAGAGCGGGAGAAGTCATTTGATGATTTCACAACCAAAAAAAAAGTCACCTACCTCGGAAGCAAGCGCGGGCGTAGCGAGATCCATTAGACCATTCATACAGTTCTAGGGGCAAGACACACTAAATTAGCCTCTGACTTATCGATTTTATTCGTTTACGCCAAGAGACGCTGAAAGAAAAGAAAGAAATAATACCATTTATTTGGAACCTTTAAACAAGTGATGAGGAGTACAAAACAGTTTCCAAATAACTAATATATTATTTTATACGCCTCGCTCCATACTATACCTAAATGGATTGGGTGGATCTGTTCGTAACTTCTTCTAAAGAGTAATTTCTCCTAATAACGAGAGACCAAGTTTAATTTAAGATCTACCAGGGATGGGTTCAAAAACTTTACCCCCACCACCCCTCAAGATCCCTGCAGTAACAGTTGTTAAAACTAACGAGAGTCTCTTGAAAATCGAAAGAGAAATCAAGTGCATTGGATAGTGTTACGGCTAAAAGTCTTATAGCCTGTAAGAGCTTTGATCGTCATCCCGTTAGGCAGTTCTGTCAACAGCTGGGTGCCAAAGGATATATAATCAGCCTATATTATTCCCACTGCTAAGACACAGGCGGTCCTCTCGGTGAGAGTGAGTGGGCCTACCACGACCTACCACGCGGGCCCAGTGCGGGTTGGTAGATGTCACATGTCGTCGAATTATTGGTTCTAGGACATTCCGATTTCTTCACGATGTTATCCTTCACCGTTTTGAGAGCAGTGGTGATGAAAATAATTACACAAAGTAAAGCGCCTGCCTGGGTTCGAACCCACGATCTACAATTTGTTAGTCGGGGCTGATACCACTGAGCTACCACTGCTCCCAGAAGGATAGCTGTTGAAAATCCTGGACGGTCATTATTAGAGATATAGAGCCTCCTAAGCCTCTTCATTTCCTGGGACCTCTAATCGCCGTTAGCATATTGGACCCTATTATCGACCCCAGGGCGGCACATTTTTTGTATATTTTTTTTTTATTTTCATTACCTCTTAAGGCTACTACACACAGTGCCGGCGGCAATGCCGCCGGGTTTACGCCGAGCGGCTATGCCACCGGGCAATAAAAGCCGCCCCGGCAGCTTTGAATGCCGCCGGGTGCACGGCTGCTTGCCCGGCGGCCCTGCCGCCGGCACTGTGTGTAGGAGCCTTTATAATCTACCTTAATAAAATGCAAGAAAAAAAATGTTGTAAACAAGAACAAATAAACAAAAATTGTAACAGTTTCTTTCTGGTCGATTTAAGTTGCTACTATCGAATCCTACATACTTAGCTTAGCAACGTTAGATGAAACGATAAACAGAGAGCAAGTTTGACCAACAAAACGATTAGTCACCTGCACGAGCCCTAAATGTAACTACATTATTAAATCATATCATTGTCATGACGTCACAATCAACTACAACTTTGTAAAGTAAGATAACAGAAACGTAAGTAGGTAAATACTAGGTAGGTGGACTAGTTGGTAAATATCTCATTCAGTATAAAATTTCCATTTATATACGTCACAAGTCGTAATACGATATATTGAGTTGTGGAAACCTTGTGTGGGTGTTACTATGACGGATACTAAGTCGGTATTTAGTAGGTACAATGGTAGCCGCGTCGTAGCTGCGCTGCGTAGTGCGTAGGGCATAGCTCATTGTGAGTTGCGTAGCGAGAAGCGTAGCGTATAGTGTACCGTAGCTCATTGTTTGTAGCGTAGCGTGCGTACCTCATCGTTTGCAGCGTAGCTCGTGGCGTAGCGAGCAACAGTGGAGGGCTGCCTACAAATTTATTATCCCTTGGTGCACACCCTGTGGGGATACCTAACTTAATGAATATGTAAATGTAGTATTATACGGATTATTATTTTAGCTAAAGAAAAATTACATCTCGATATGCATCTTTCGAAACCAGTAGCGCTTTTTTACGTTAACTAATTACGGCATGTGCATTTTATTTTGGAGTACACCTGCACGCGTAGCATGACCGCCATAGAAACGGAATTTGCCGACGGAAGAGAGGACAAAATGATAGATTGTATCGTAGAAAAATTGTGTAAAAGTGAAAAGAAGAGATGTTTCTATTCTTCAGTCGTCAAAAATACGATTTCAAGTATGATGACAGTTTTCCTGATGAGATAGAAACATTTTTACAGAATTAAAATACATAAGGAAGTTTATTTGTTATTGGTAGAATAGATATAGAATTGGTCACGCTACGCCGGCTGACGTAAAATGTTCTCTTATCGATTACAAGTCGAAAACTATTAGTACCGAACTATTAGTATTTAGATCATCATTATTGTTTGATCGCGATTTTATCATCATTATCTTCATATCAGTTGAAAGATGTCTGCTGCTGGACATAGGTCTCCGCCAAGCTCCGCCACTTCAACCAGATTTGAGCTTCCCGCATCCATCGGATTCCTGCGGCCTTTACAATGTCAATCCGACCACCGATTTAATTGTTTTTTTTTTGGGTCGATTTTGTAATAAGTAATTATTGCTAACTATAAACCTAATTAATTCCAGCTAAATAACTATAACGCTTTCTTCAAATATTTTCTGGTAAGTAAATCTAATATTTTAAGATTTCGTGGGTCTAAGTGAGCATGGGAAGCCTGCCATGGCTGGGGCGGTAGATATCTATCGGCCAGAATGAATTGTTCCAATAAACTATAGTGAGGCGAGGCTACAAAGATTTTGCCATTTTTTCTGTCATATTATTTTGATGGGTGACCTTTAAGGATGGGTATTTCAAAATGTTCTACACCTAACCAGGTTTTAATAAATTAAGATAACCTTCATCTAATTTTGAACACATAAATAAATCGAATCCTTCCAGCTATTTGTTCGCTACTACTTATTGTTTAACAAACATTCTAACTTCCGTATTTACAAACTCATTATTTACTCTAGGATTTATTTAATATCCTAGAATTTATTGGAATGTTTTACGCTGATCTACTGCTTAGTCTGGATTTGCCAATAAGCAGGCATTTATAGTAAAGTATACTTTCATTTTGCAGTGAGTCAGTGCCACAGAATTTCGTTTGCAAGATGTGATTTATGGTTGCAGTAACACAATACTTGAAACGATATTGACGTTTAACATTAATAATAATTAATTTTAATAAGGTGGTCTGACAAATACTTAAAACGATTTTGATAAAGAGTTCTGATGTCTGTCTCCGGAAGTCATCATCAGATTTATATGAAACTTATACGGGACCATTTCGGAATAAACCCCTTTCGAACAAAAAAAGAATTTTGCAAATCCGTTCATATATGACGGAGTTATGGCCGAACATACATAAAAAAAAAAAAAAAATATAAACATCCGAATTGATAACCTCCTCCTTTTTGAAGTCGGTTAAAAAGGAACTGGTAAATTATTTAAACGCTTTAAATACAAGGCTTCACTAGATGTCAACTTGTTATACGATCATCATCATCATGATTTCATCCGAAAGATGTCCAATGCTGGACATAGACTCTCCCAATTTGGGAGGGTTTCCCATAATCGCCACGCTTGGCAGGCGGGTTGGCGAGCCTAGTATAGTGGTAAAATGTATAGAGAACGCTGCTGCCCATTCTCTAGTAAGTCCCTTGGTCCCTTGGTTTAGTCTCTTAGGACACACGGAGAGAAATGGGATGGTGCTATTCTTTACGTCTGGCGCCACACAGATTGAACTTGAGTACTAATTTGTTATATTTTCAGATAGTTGCAAGTAAGTTTAGATTTATACTATAAAATTTAAACGCAGTTTCTTAAAAACATTTAGACGCATTTTTTCTACATAGCTCGGTAATCTTGTATCTAGCTTACTGATCCTACGTGTAGTTGTACAATATCGCCGGAGTCAGTACGAGGTCATAATACTCATAACAATTATTTATAAACTTTCACATCGCTCATGACGTTAACAGTTTTTACAGCGATTCACTAGCATTGTACCAGGTATTGATATTCCCGTTTATATTCTAAAGATATGAAATATTTATTATACGTCTAGTTGGGCCTGTTGCCAAATACAGTTCTGCACCAAATATATGTAAGTAATTCTGTAAATTCTTATGAATATGTTCAACATGTCTGAATTCGACGCACATCACAGCGGCGAGACAAAGCAATAACAATCCGCGTTTTTTTTATGACAGACGTTTAATTCTGTGGGGTCGTAAAATCGGGGATAACTCAATTCCTCAGTAAATTCAAACAGAAACAAAACATTAGTTCAGTAGCCCTAAAACTTTCGATAAATCTTAGATTTTATGTTATATTTATATCCATTATATTGTAGACGTCAGTAGCTAAGGGCTATTACATATATTTATAGATGTTGCTTTCTAATATAACGTTATTAATGTTGATGTTGATGCCAGAAAATATTTGCTCTATTAGGCATCCTTATAACAATCGTGAAAATATGTAGAAATACTGCATAAACGGACTTCTCTGAACTTCTTACGCAGTGTTTGTAAAACTTGCTTGATGTTAGTTTCGGTGAAAGAAAACAAAATTAGAAAAGACTTTTCTAACATTGTATCATTAATGTCTAATGGATATTTGAATACCCCGACAAGATTCGCGAAACATATTGTTTTGGCTTCTACTCATTTTTCACTGTAGACACATTTTTTAGATGTCTTGAATGCACAGACACATTTTTACGAAATTCATCCGTTGTTTTGCAAGTAGTTAGCTATAAATTCAGTTTTTTTTTTGTTGTAATGGCTCGCTCAAAACAATTGCTGGCGTTAGAAACTAGATTAATAGAGATCTTCTTGTCTATGAGTGTTGGTAGGAACTCTATGCGCACTTGCATTTATTAAAAATGGCGGCCACACAGTTAATAATTTACTGAGTTAAATATGTGCTAAACGAAGTTTTTGTTTATAAAAACATAGAAACAGTAGCGGGGATTAAGTTGTCATAATGATCGGCTGTTAGTAATGGTGTGTTGATGCGGCGGGCGGCGCGCCGGGCGGGCCGGCGTGGCGGCGGGGCGGCGGGGCGGGCGGATGACGGCGCTGCATTTTCCCCGCCCGCACCGCGCTATTGCCGCGTTTTCCACGAGGGGCGCGCCGGCCCCCTCGCCGCATCAGCCGGGAAATCGCGCGGCGCTCGTCTCAGTCCGGCTCAGCCGTCGCGCTACGACGACGCCTCCGAGACGCGCGCTACGATCGCGAACCTGTGCTCGCTGCACCTCCGTACGAACAGAGCGCGCGCGGCCGAAATAGTGAGCTCGTGGCCGGGAGCGGTCGGACCCCGTGAGACACAGTGCGGCGGCGCCATGCTGCGCGCGCTGTTGCTGCTGGCGCTGGCGGTGCTGGGCCCGGGCGCGGCGCGCCGCCACGCGCCCGACCTGCGCGAGGACGAGCCCGCGCGCCGCACCACGCGCACCGCCGGTGAGTGCACGCCGCATCATGCGCCGCACGCGCTGCCAACGATGCCGGCCGACGTAATTAAATGCACATCGATCTTTCCCATCTGCCCAGCGTCAGCGAGCCGCCGCCACTCAGCTGCGGAGCGCGCTCGCCTAGCTTAGGGAAACAGTGAACAGCAATAGGCACGTGTGTTTATGTAAATAATTACATTCCGAAGTTTCCGCATCTGTCTCCGACTACTAGATCAATTAAAACGCACGTATGCATTAGTCTCAGATACTTGACTAGTGAGCCTGTGTTTTAAATTGTTTATCAATGCTCGTATCGTTATCAGTGAAGCCGATACCAGCTGCGGTACTCGGGGATAATAAAAACAATACCACGTGAGAGCCGCTGACTTTCGACAACAAACGGAGAGAATTGTCGAGAGGTTCTATTTTCGGAGAATGCTACAATAACTAATCTGTTATCGGCCAAAGACATATCAAAAGTAATCTCGTAAATTTTTATTGCTTTATCGGTAAAGGTTAAGGAAAGGCATAAAGGTTTTCGCGGGAACTTAACATTATTTTAAACTTATAAACAACTCAAATCATTTGCAATAATTATCCATAATCCTTCATATTTGTATCGGTATGCAATCGCATCAATATTATCCACATACAATCGATTGCTCATGTGTGGTGAAATTTCTATAAAATATTTCTAGAATATATGAAAAAATAGAAATTACTTACGTAATAACTAAGTCTGAAAGAAGAAAGATAAGCGGGTTATCTCTAATTAGCGCAGAGTGGAAAATGCTGCTAGTTAGGTGTACCCTCTGTGACTACCGAGGTATTACTAACCTAACTACCACTTGATTTACAATGCTCTATCAAACAATAATATTTTAGAAAGAAAGAACTATCTACATTTAAAAATATATTAATAGGTTTAGCTAAATCTTTCCAGTAAATTTTAAAATAAACACAGATAAAATTGAGATTACCTATATCGTTATTGTAGTTCCAGTTAGTCACAGTTATTGATGAATTAAATCCAAATCTGATAAGGTTTTAATAGATACGAGTAATATAAAAATATTATCACAAGGTCGAAAGTGAAAAATAAAATCGCATTAAGCATGATTTCATACAAGTTGTATTGACTTGCAACTGTTATATCATCATCAGATACTCCGAGCACATGTACGTGAATATCAATGTCGTATGATTCCACAATCTTATCGGATTGTATTATGTATGACGATCGCCTCAAATGCACATAAGATTTTATGTACATATGTTAGCATAGGCTTTATTACCTATTTATGTCTCCTCCTCTCCGAGGAAAATGTCGTAAGGAAAGTGTTGAGTATGAATGTCGATGGCTATTAGAGTAGAGGGAGACCAAAGAAAGTTTGGATGGACTGTGTGAATTATTATATGGATAGAAAGGGGGTCACTACTGAGATGACGAGTAAAGAGAAGTGTGGAAGACAAAGACATGTTGCGCAGACCCCAAATAAATTGGGATAAGCGCAGAAGAATGATGATGACCTTTTTATATGCCATATTTAACATGCAATTGAACGAGGCATTCTATTGCATCAAGTTATGATAAAACACTAAAAAATATCGTTTTCCAACTGAAGGTTACTGTGCTAATTTTCGTCTTGCACTGTAAATAACGAAATGGATGTAAGATTAAAAAATCACATATAATTAAGTTTACAGCTTTAGCCTTGCGTCCGAGAGTGATGTCATTACTTTTATCATTTGAATAGTCACTAGGCAGCAAGGACTTTCTAAGTCCCGCTCGATGGCTGACGTGACTCACGGCGACAGCTTTCATTCATTTTCCGGATGTGATAAAAGTTACAAATGTTTGCCAAGATTGTATTAACAGGTCTGCCAAAAATTGTATTACCGAGAAGAGAAAAAAATTGTGTTCGTCTGAGATGTCTAGACAGGCGACCGAGACAAGACGTGACGTGACGCGAAATTTTCAAGCCTTTGTGAACATTTTGACGACCAGTTTGGCTCGATTTATATAATTCTGGCGGGTTCCGGGTATACTCTTAAAAAAGTCTGATAGAAACGTAATATAGTCATTAGAACTTATAACTACGTAAGTACAACAGAGTATTATTCGTCGCAAACGCGTGACGTGCGAAAGCAGTGGGTGTCGGCTGAAAGGGCGTGCTAATTTCAGGTTGGAGGCTTGCGTAACTGTAGTACAAACGAAAACAACGCGGAACGGCAGCAATGGCCGCTCGTCACCTGACAACGTCGAATGTCACATTTCTGATTGATGGTGACGCGGTTATCAATTCAGTTATTATCGATCGGTACACCCAGGTATTATAAACTATGTCTGTTTGGTAAAATATGCTGTTAAATAAATACTTGGCTTTAATAAATTGGCAAATCAAACCATTAATATGCTGGGTACCAATAGCCTCGCGTGTTCTTGGAAGGGGTCTTAGGGACAATAGGCCCAATTTATGAGGCAGATGGGTATAATTTTCCTAATCATTATTTATGGTACAGGCGAAGTTGGTTGTTATAAAAACCTCAACGTCGTCACTACAACTATTTGAGTATAAATTCCCAGACATTTATTTATAAACTTACACAATCTGTATTTATGCAACTCAGATTGTACAAATTGATAAATGCTCGTGTAGTTAGTTTAAATATTTACTCCTTTATATTAAGTTCAACTTAATTAATACAATAGAAAAAATCCTAGAACTGTAGTTTCATTGTGGAAATATGCGGAGTTTCTGTAAGGTTCTAAAAGGGACGATAAACAGAACTTAACATTTTGTTGGTATTAAATAAAAAACAAGAGCAACAGAAAGTGCTGACCAAAACATCACGGATCGTTAATAAACATGAAAACAAAAGTACACTTCGCGCATTGTTATTTTTAACACTATGATCGAACCTTATCGGGCTGATCTTTTAACCCGAGAGCGGCGTGCCATCAAAAATACTTTTTATACTCTTGATAGCGGATAGGTAGGTATTCGAAATTTGTTGTTACTCTGACTTTTAGTCCGTGCCGGTGATTGCTCTGGGTTCTGATGTCATTTGTATTTTTATTGTATTACCTACATGTCTGTCTAGCGAGCCCCCGATTCGCAAGTTTTCGATAAATCGACTCCATTTTTTATAGATTCTTATGATTCTTCTCTCCAACAAGTCAAAATGAATCATTATCATCATTATCTCGTTGTTAAAGGTTCTAGTTTGATTTCTAAGACTAAACAGTTAGGGTTACGCAGTCAACACGGAATCCTTATAGTTTCGCCATGTTCGCAGCTTATTTTGTTTTTCTTGCGGAGCCTCTGAACGAAAAGTTTGATTGTCAGCCCTACAATTCTTCTACAATTCTTCTGTGCCTTTCGTCACACTGATAATTTTTCGTCACAATATTCCTTTCACCCATTAGGTAAAATGCAGTCATTGTTACCACCAAAGGATAACTTGAAGATATCTAAAACGTCTCACATTTCTTTTCGTGGGTGTCGTAAAAGTCGATACTTCATAGAGAATGGGCAGCAGCGTTCTCTATGCATTTTAACACCATACTGCGATCGCCAACCCGCCTGCCAAGCGTGGTGATTCTGGCAATCCGGCAACAGCTAGTTTTAGGCCCTCCCTCAAAGAGCCTCCCTTGAGGGCGGCCTAGGACCGCAGTGGACCTTTTTCGACTAAAATTATGATGAACGATCTAATACTAGCTGTTGCCAGCGACTTTGTCTACGATCCAGGATCAAAAGTAGCCTATATCCTTACTCAAGTCCATGGTCTATCTGTGTGCCAAATTTCTTGTAAGTTAGTTCAGCCATTTTAGCGTGAAAGCGTAAAAAACAAACATACTTACTTTTGTATTTATAATATTAAGGTAGTTTGGATTAGGATTCAATTAGAGCTTCATAAGAAAGGAAATGAGCAATTATTTACCGGGAATCATATTATCAGGAACTTTGTATTTATAATTATTGTGAAGTGGAAATTTTCATTCGCAATATTAAGGATCGGAACAATGATCTTAGATAGGTACGTGTTAAGCTACGTATTCCATATTTAAGCTTGATAGAGTCAACTCAATATCATTAAAAAAAATCCACAATATCTTGCGTGACCAACATTGTGGTCCAGAAATGAAATGTCAGATAAAGGAGTTATTTGTTTACTTTAATGTTAATCTCTATTTTATGTTCCGCGGCTAAAATACTGACCAAATTAAATCAGGTGACTTATACCGCAATTAAGATTAAAATTACGTTCCTATTCAGTTTTATGTGTGAAAACTCCACACCAGAGTAATAAATCCTCACAATTAAACAATAAAATAAGTAATCAGACATGTTTTGGATGTCGGAGGCCATATGCACCAGCATTGCGCTAGATAACAATCTCAGCTCTCAAACACAGAACGTGAAGTTGTAAAGTGTGCGAGTTATTAGCGGATACCCAACCCTTATTTGTGGAATGTTTTAAATACGCATTTATACGCAAATATTATATAAGATTGTTTGCGTGCACGCAGTCGCATCGCGCGCGGAATGAAAATGTACCCGCGCTTGATTGCGCCTCATTGTAACACCGCGCACCGCCGCACTCCAATATCGTTCACTAATTGTCGCTTTACCTACTCGTATTATTTTACAATCGCCTTCTCCTGTATCGGAATTCTACTGGTAGGTCAATTGAATAAACTGTTCGTACCTAGGTATATCTATACTATGAAGTACCTACTTGATTTGGATCTGTTTAGATAGGACGTAAAAACTGACATACCATACAAGTAGCTAAGTAGATGTCCTGCGCTGTGGAGTACGTTACTTAATGCGTCTTCCATATATTATTACCTCGTATAGATGCACATCAAACGCAACTGATAGATTTATAGACTACTCGTATCATCTCCATTAAGCGTCGCACCCTTATGTGAATGCCGACTTGCCGTACTTTGAAGAAGTAAAGTTAATTTTGCAAGTTACAATCATATTGCATGGCGTCACTCGTAATGTCGTAAATCGTGGTTGGGTTGCGTTATGTCCGTGGCGCGGGCGCAGCGTCGCAGGACACTTACGTCCAATTCAGTCGCTGGTTCATTGCCCCGTGGCGAAGCTGGGCGTAACAAACGATCCGCTGACTGACGTCACATCATTACCATTGCACTCAAATTGCATTACCCGAGGGCTACATAAGTACCTGCACATCATCATATCGTATACCCACATCACTCTACTACACAAACACATTAAGTTACTACGTGCAAAAGCAAAACCGGAATAAAACCATAAATTTTTATCCGATGATAAAAGATTCGAAAATTCAAAATTCATAGAAGTTAAAATAATTAGCGTGCGAAATGTGAGGTTCCTTGACATGTGGAGGTTTTGTATGTGTGCCTGTGCGCGCATAATAATTCGATAAATTTGTTTTTTATTGGTTTACCTATCGGGAATAAAGTTGCCTGTATCGTAGCCCGTAGGTGTAGGCTACGTGAGGTGGTTTGCTCGTAGAAAGCTCTTGATGTGCTTTCTTCGCAAGCGAATTAGATATCATCAACAATTACAATGAGCTTGGTGTTTGACCGCTGCGTGTTCTCCGCACAAATATTAGCGCACTTAATTAACGCCCGACGAACTCACTTCCACGAAATTAATTGGGGTCAAAGAATTTGAGTGCATACATCTCAATTAAAGCCGACGCTACACCAGGAGTCATCGCCACATTGGAACACCAAATAATTCAATATATTTTAATCGCGCCTGACTTACTCATACGAGTATGTCCTTTGGAGATAAATAACAGCGTGTCATTCCTAATCCCTAACGCCTCCAGCCAGCACCCGCAGACAATAGACATTAATTTTCAAAGGCGTGAGATAGGAATGTCGTCCGCGCAGGTAGAATTTTTGGCACCTTTATGATCAGATCCTGACGTGTCATAAGCCACCCACGGCCCTCATTAAGCCGGTAGCCTACAAAGGCGCCGTGTCGACCATAATGCTGTCGGATTATACGGAGCGAGCGACGGGCGGGTCGTCGGCCTGCGGTGCCCTCGCGTGCTACAATTGCACACAATATGCCCCCGCGCGACCCGCCAAACCAAAAAGTTAGAAAAGTATCGCACGCTGGTGGGACGCCACGCCACCGCGCCGCGGCGATACCATCTCGGCGCCACGCGGCCGCCGCGCCGCGCCGCGCTGCGTGCCACCTACACCTTGTCTCGATCCTTAAATTCGATCATTTCGTAGCTGTCCGGGCCCCTAAGGAGCACGTCCGGTGTCGGAGATGCCACCGCCGGCATTTAATTACAAGTTTACTCTTAAGAACCCGTGAAATATTGCGCACCTTGGACAATTTAAGGCGTCCGAGATTGAATACGGAGAAGCGATAAATGCAATTCGGAACTTTGAGCGATCCGATTTATTTTATGGACTTTTCACCGAGGAGTGCTCGGATCCCGCAAACGACTCTGTTTATCTTTATCGAAAATAAAAGTTTTGGATAATGCGATATGTGGCCGAGAGCGGGGCGCGGGTGTGTCGGCCGACTTACGGAGCTCCTCCCACGTACGGGTCTCGTTACGAACTTGAATTAAATGAATGACGCAGTTGTATGAATGGCGCGGGAATGAATGTGAGTCGGAAGTGCAAGCCGCGTTTCAGCACGCTAGCCCATTGCACCGCGCACGTGCATCCGCCGCCGCCGCCGCGCTCTCTCTGCTTCTAATGCAACCTTACACCATCGCGTTTGTCAATCCTCGACACCGACACAGAATAGTTAGTTATGAACTTATGAAGCATTAAATCTAACTCCTTCGAATTTCCTTCACTGGAACTTTGAACGTAAGCAAAACTAATAACGTCTGTGGCTTTACGCCCGCGCGCTCGCGACAAGGGTATAAAATTTCATCAGCCCGAAGATAAGAACAGTTGTAGTAATAATTAACATGATACAAATTACATATAACACTCGTGTACGAGTAAGTAATTTGCATGCGATTGTCTCGTAAACATCAGAGTTCACTGCGCAATATTTTAATTATTCATACTGGGGAATGAATAACGAGACCCTTAGTGTTTGAGTTAATACTAACGTGCGATATAATAATGTGCGTAGTGGACTCAAGTTAATGAGGACACGGAGTGCTGCAGCTAGGTCATGTAGGACGTCTCTAGTACTAGCTGGACAGTAGGTGCAATGGATTCCATCGTTGAGCAATGTTGAGTTCATAAGTTAAGTGGGTGAGCACAGGTGTGACGA
Source organism: Aporophyla lueneburgensis (assembly GCA_932294355.1). Classification (NCBI taxonomy): domain Eukaryota; kingdom Metazoa; phylum Arthropoda; class Insecta; order Lepidoptera; family Noctuidae; genus Aporophyla; species Aporophyla lueneburgensis. The sequence goes on from OW028744.1 coordinate 13,567,266, forward strand.
GGAGTCGTCATTTGTTTACCACATACATGCGCATAAATTAGCAATTAATTATTATAATGAAGAAGTGTTCCTACAATAGTGTTTGTCAACTGCTGATCTTTAGTCCTTTTGTTTATTGGATGGGTTAGCTTGATAAATGTCTGTATCTTTCCACAACTCTATCGGAGTCCCAATGTTCTTCTTAGTTGCATGGCATATTCTGTGTCTATCGTTCTTATTAAATTCTCTCTACTCGATCAGTGATAAAAAACACCTCAGAAAAAAAAAAGCGTTTGATTAGTAACAATAACTGTTTAATTTATATTTGCCTCGTTATATTCAGTGTAGACGCAGACGCTACGAAACCTCTAGTTTCGTAGCGTCGCGTCACCTAGTAGCTACGCCACATAGCCGCTACGCAGACGCTGCTTAGACGCTGCGATTGCTACGCTGGCGTAGCGCTCACAACGCATGATGCTACATTAGTTTCGATAAGATTTGTATTATAATTCAAACAAAATGAGACAATTTGATAAGCTATAGAATTGTAGAGGTATCATTTGTTAAAAAAAATAATTACGAGTTGATTAGGTTCCGTGAAAACTGGAAGGAAAAATTTTGACAGCTTCCTCTATTCACTCATTTCATTCCGTTACACATAGATTAAATAACAAGTCAATACACACATATATATATAGAAAATGTAGATACCTTCAATTATTTTATTCAATCAATTATAATAACCTTTCGTAAGCCCGTTTAATTACGTTAAAAATAATATAAGTATATTCAAAAAGCTTGTGTAAATTGATGCGAATTAAAAAGTAAAAGAAAACTTTTTGTATGCTTCAATGCGGTTCTCATTGCGTACGTATCCACCTTGACAAATAAAAAGTTGGTACTGGGACCCGTCAAACGAGCCTACAATAAAATTTCCTCGTTTCTTACAAATATACTCATATCACAGTTGACTAACTGGTGGCTAACAAACAGTCCGACAGACATTGCAAATAAAAACCGACAGGATGTGGCTATTCGACTGTTGATTGTTTATTTAGAAGATAATTTTCTTTACGTTATCAATTGGCATGAGAATTCTTTGCATTGCTATTAAGAAAACAAAATATGAGCACTTTATTATTTCTATATCTCTCTGTTGGTATACATTTGTTTGCTTTATTAGTTGTACATTTTCATAATGGTGCTTTGTCGACGTGCCGGTATGTCTGATGTTGGCGTTCGTGTTAAAGAAAAATACACATTCATAGTTTAATCATCTACTATTATGTCTAGTTGATTGATAAAATAATACAAATTACCGAACGGAAAATGGAAGCGGTTAGTTTACTTCCATATGGCTATTCTCTGTAGGACAATTCACCTTAATTAAATAGTATTGTTATCAGTATTTACATAATTTTTCTTTGTCTCAAAATGGTTGGACAAAAATGATTTAAAAATTAACGCTTACATATGTATAAATCCATCGGCGAGGAGTATTTCAAAATAAAGTACAAACATGCTGCCATTTATAAATCCAGACTCGATAAATATTTAGCCGCGCTCAGTTCGCGCCAAATGGTGCACTCACAATCACTCACAGAGCTCCTTTTGGCGCCGAATGTCAATTTCCTAGAGATTGGCCATTGCCGGAGCTGTTCGAGCGTCGACAACAAACACGACTGTGTCGATGGGCACTCGCGAACCTCACACTTATTTTAGATGCACTAATGGCGATAATCGAGCGCCGACAGTTTGTTTATTCACGCAGCACGTAATGGATCCGAGCACTCTTCTCAATCGGTCGCGAAACGTGTTTGGATAAATGCTAGTGTGACTTTCATATCCAAGCTCTTGAGCGCAAAGCCTGTAAGTGCCTATGTGTGTAAACTATGTATGTCCTTTAAGTTATGTTGTCAAACGACTTAGAGCTGTTACACAAAGTATGCAGTTACGTTATTATCTTTCTTGACAGCAATGACACTTGAGAGTATCTGTTCGCTTTAATACAAAGTAAAGTATTATAGATCCTATATGTGCGCGAAGTAGGCAGGCAGGCTTTCTTAATTGATTGTCGTATGTATGCACAGTGAGTTATGAGGTCTCTCATCGAACGTGTCTGATGATTTTACATATTTTCTTTGCGCACTTTTGGTTAGACAACTTTTTCAATAGGCTCTCAGGAAAACTGTATTTAGACAGTTTGGGAAACATTTAAGATTCTACATTGTAAAATTGTTGTACCTACTGAACACCTATGAAAAAACTCCGAGGACGATCTGTCACAGGTATTTGTTTTGAAATATGTAAATGTAGCATAGTTTACAATCAGGATAGTGTTTAGTCATTTGGACCGCAGCTAATGCAGTCGTCGCACAGCTATTGATAATAGTGTCCGAGTACATAATAGTATGTGCACGTGTAGTGTGTACTGTGTAGTTAGAAACAGGAGCGATTGATTGCGGTGTAGAGTATCAACGGTCGTCTCGCTGTCTGCGGGCCGCAGCTCGAGGGCATTCTTTACTAATCCTATATTGTCGAGATAATTGAGCGTCGCGGAGTCGCGCTCGCTCCCAGGCTACTTAGCGAAAAAACTAGAACATCTGTAGAAGTGCGTTTGGCGTATGCGATACATACATAACGTACGTAATGACAGTGCGTCGACCTCGCGACAGGGGCGCATTAAGCACAGCCTCGCGTTTGATGAATGTTTTCCTGCTATAAACCATTGTTTCACAGTGTTCATGTTTGATGTTCCAGAAAGAATACAATGTAGACATGCTTTATGAGTACTGAAAACAAATCATCTAGCGTGAAGTACTTACGTGCCTATCGAGTTGCACTGGGATATTTAATGCCATTGTATCTATGCGACAAAATCAATCAACAAATACAGAAACGCTAGATTCACTATCACAACCAACTACTTAGTGTTCAGATGATAGATGATCGATTTCATAAAGTTCAAAGTTGTGATACTCACATAACGTGTAGGGGTTTGTAAAGTAGTGTGCGACACAAGTGGTCGTTTTCCTGATAGTGTCATGTCACGCACTGCCTGGCCAACACACTAGTTAATAAATAAGGTTTATCAGCAGCAGCAGCAGCATTGATTAAAGCCAATGTTTATGCTAATCATACAAGTATCTACAAAGCTTTAGTTGATAGTGCTGCTAGTCCTAAACTTGTAGTTTTATGAACATGGTTACAATTTAAATGTTGCAAATACAATGTAACAGATGCAGTTTCTAAAAATAGTTTATACGGCATAATTTCTTTTACTATCCGTTTGCAATTTATAATTATTGCTAATTTTCGCGTTAAGTTGGCTAAGACGAGAGCCTGCGCTAAGATGTCAAGTCAAAATTACGGGCTGATCAGTCTAAATAGGGGGCAGTCGGTCCGGTTGTACAGTTGCGCTCCTTAGATGGGCACCGGCGGCGCCCGTTTCTCTTGGCGCAGCGCTGCTCGCGGCACCACTCGCGAGCGCAGATAAAGGGCACGCCTACTCTGACGACACACTAATACATGCGACGCCGCGCGCCACAACCAGCATGTGGCGAAACGCACAAAAACTTTCATCTCTATTCTAACCTACGCTCATTCTAGTAGGCCCGAAATAACAATACTCGGTCACATTAATAGCCGCATCAAAATAGATCCTTAAGCAGAATCCGATGAATCACTATTACAAAACGCTAAGAAAATAAAAATAATGATAAAAGTCTGGCGCGCTGCTCGTAGTGAGCGGCTCTAAACTAAAGCTCCCAGACCGCACACTGTCAAAATATTGTCAAAGTGAATTCCACGCGTCCAATATATTAGGTATAATGATTTTCCACTTGGCAATAATCCTAGCGATTTATTTCGATCTCAGTAGATATTAACCGCATACCGCATATATCTAGACGAGGCGTCATTCGTGGTCTCGGCTAGGTTGTTGAACCTCCTTTTATTAAGGCTGACAAAGGCGGGTACAGAAGTTTAGCACTTTCAGTTTTAGGAAATTATCGCGCGGCGGGCGGCGGCGATGTGTCTCATTGTCACGGCGGCGGCGGTATATTTAGTGGTGACGGCGCGTCACGCGACGCTGCGGATGCGTCTGTCCTCGCGCCGCCGCCGCCGTCGCGCGTCGCCCGCGCCTGTCTGCTGCAGCCCGACCAGCGCCTGCATTAACATTTGGCAAGGTCCCGACACTTAATGAGTGCGGGACGCACTTCCGCTGGACTTCGTAAACGTAATCTATTTCACGAGTTTGCCTATTCACTTTCGTCAAACTTTTCCTACCGACAAACAATGACGTTAACTACGTAAACAGCTTTCCTAATTACAGTTTCTGCTGACTTTTACTAACTAAGCATGCTCGTTGACAGTGCACATTACTTTTTATGATAGGTTGATCTTCTACCATTTCAAGCCATCGAGCACTTTCTAAGCAGCTACCTAGTGCCTTTGATATAACTATCTGATTTGCTTATCGTTGATAAACGATGGAGATACAAGCCCGGGCCGGCGATGTTACTAGAGGACGGTCCGCCCAGCAGAAACTTGACGGTCTATTTTTTATGTGAAAATATTTCAAGAATGATTCATGAAAAAACCTATTTTATACCACATAAATTATGTGTAACATAAAAGTGTTTTAAAGATTTACATTTCATTTACTTCTTTTTTTTAAGATAACATTTTTCTCGAACTATTAGTGATAGAGATAAATTTTCCCGTCGCGATAACGTTTCAGAGTAAATAGATAAGTACATTTCAACCATTTGACACCTGAATGTCGTATAATTGCATAACAATGATAAATGTAAGCGAGTCAATGACCTTTATTTATCGTCCCGCCGTAGAAAGCCGCCCCCGCCCAAGGCGCATCGCCTAACAACTAAACTGCCCAATGAACGTTATAAACTTTATTTTCATATTAGTATTTCCATTACAATATTAATTATTTTTCATTTTACTAAAAGAGTTAAGGTATAAGTGTTAAAGAAACGATTTATTTTGAGTCAAATAAATATTTTTTATTTTCATTTTATGTATTAATTTTATTAATATCTTTGCCAGGGAAATTTGGTAATAGAAATTGGGGGTAATCGCAAATGATTTATTTTAATGTCGCTGAAATATTTATAATTGTACTAAAACGTACCGGTTTCGGTTACCAAGTGGTGGTATTATGCTGCGTACAAATGGAACGAGGCACAAGCTGACGCTTGAGTGTCTTTAAAATTTCGGTATTTACTCTCAAGTAATTTCCGTTGAAATTACAGGCATACAGAGTGGCAGGGAAAATCGACGCGGAATTTGTAACCCTAAATTCATCACATGATTCTGGAACCCGTAACGTAGGAACTCGTCGTAGGTCATTTACAAAACCGGCCAAGTGCGAGTCGGACTCGCGCACCGAGGGTTCCGTACAAACCTGTAGGTATCCTCGGTTTATGCATAAGGTTTATGTTTATGAAATTAAATGGTTTTTTTTTATTTTTTTTATATTTGAGTTGATTGAATGAAAGGTAAATTGCGGTTTACGATTTATGACGTATTTAAAATAAACTGCTTACTGGATGTCGTTCAAACCAATTTTTGGTGGAAGTTTACATGGTTATGTAAGTACATCATGTATTTTTTTTTGTTTTATCATTCTCTTATTTTAGAAGTTACGGGGGAAGGGGGGGGGGGCACATTTTACCACTTTAGAAGAACTAAACAGAACTATTCAGTTTAGAAAAAAAATATATTAGAAACCTCAATACCATTTTTGAAGACCTATTCATAGATACACCACACGTATATGGGTTTGATGAAAAAAAAAAGTTTTGAGTTTCAGTTCTAAGTATGGGAAATCCCAAAATTTATTGTTTTTTTTTTTCTATTTTTCTGTAAAAATCTTAATGCGGTTTACAGAATACATCTACTTACCAAGTTTCAACAGCGTAGCTCTTATAGTTTCGGAGAAAAGTGGCTGTGACATACGGACGGACAGACAGACAGACAGACAGACATGACGAATCTATAAGGGTTCCGTTTTTTGCCATTTGGCAACGGAACCCTAAAAATGAAGCTGTCCCGTATTTAAACAATATAGATTTTGTACTTTTCTATGCAACAGCAATTTCTTTTTAAATAACCGATGTAAATTGACAATTCTAGGGGCTCTAGAATCCTGTCAGGGTTGCGGATTTGTTCCACACAGTTACCGTGGCCCTGGCACAGGCAACTGAAGGAACACGGGTGGGTTTTAGTCAGTGAAAGTCTGACACGCCCTGCCGCCCCGGGAGCGGGAGAAGTCATTTGATGATTTACCACCCAGAAGAAAAGGGGTGTCTAGAACCATGTGCTTAATACATGGTAACAGCTTGCGCGGCGATGTCATGCCATTCTTTATAATAGAGACGTAGATTTTATGTTCATCTTTGTCACATGGTGTAGAGCGCAAGTAATGCAACGTAGGGCCTATTCGTTCTACATGGATGTGATATATGCAGTTCCTCTGCTAGGTACCAGAAGACTCATCTCTGAAAAAAGTGCTGTTGAGCATGACTATGACTGACTTGTTGCGCTCAATCTTTCACCTGATGTCACTTTCGCGGCTTCAGCTGACTTCAGCGCTATCGTGTTGCTGTCAAATTGTTGTTTGTAAATAATGATATCGATAAGTGTGGATGTGTGATCCGTTACAATGATCGAGACGTCAACGTGTCGGGCAGCAAGTGACAAGTTGTGTCACGCGGTGAATCACACTCGCAGCGCGCTGTGTGAGCGCGGTGCGGCTGAGGCGCGGCGCAGCTCGGCGGCGGCGGCGGTGGGCCAGCCATATTTTTATTTGTCGATATCTGTGATCGGCGCCTGCTCCATTAGTCATGTGACAGTATCGACACGAGATCGCCTCTCTCGACCCTCTTCAATTCCAGTCGACGCCCGCGAGACTACACTCGTGGTCGTATGCAAATTTACACGTTTGCGGCCAGCTGATGAATGATGTACTGACACGATCCTGTCCGTCTGTTGCCGCGCGAGGCCTGCCGCGATAAGCCTCCGATATGTATCATAGACCAACGTTTGGGAAATGTTCATGACTCACTACACAATTCGTAGTGCGGTGGACATAATAAATAGGCAAACGTTTTTTTCGAAGGTCGCCTGAACTAATTCTGCTTACGAGAGTACGTAGACCTTTGATGAGATCATTTATAACAATTATACATAAATAGTGTCGATGGCGGTGCGCCTGCGCCGGTGTGATGCAGAGCGCTCGTGTTGGCAGCCGGATTAAGGAGGAAGTTGGTTTTAGAGGATTGTAGTGATTATGATTGACACTACCTCATTGTGATTTTTGTAAGTTAGCTAATGTTTCGAAATGAAGCAATGTAGTGCATGGCAGCACAGGAATAGTATGCGTCGGCGGGTGAGCGAGGGTCATTGAGCTCGCTGTGACTCACCGCATGTGTCGTACGTAGTCTCTATCACATTAATACTTTCTTATAAGGTTGTCGCGTTTAAATAATGCATGTTATGCAACTGGTTGCAATTTGTGCTCTCTTGCGCCGCGCTAAATTGTTCCACGGTCTCACGCCTCCCGCACATACAAGTTACTATACATGCGAACATTACGTACATATTAAACAGTTTTATTTAGGTCGTTAGCATTTTATGTAAAAGAATTGTACGATATTCAGAAACTTGCGTTAAAATGCAGTTTTAAATGCAGGGTTTTTTTAAGTTTTTGTACACAAGAATTTGCCGTACTTTTTGTAGATATCGTCCTCGGTCGGGAACTCGGGACATACTCACTCTCCTTGAGTTTAGTATTTTCCTCACATCTGACTCTAACCGAATTCCATTCGCTTACTGTATTTTTTCCTAGAAGCTTTTATTTACGGTTATTTTTCCTATTGTAAATTCGTTTGGTGTGTTTTAGAGATTCATTGATTTTCCTAGTGGTCAAAAAATAAAACCTTATTGATTGTTGCATGTCCTTATTGACTGGCCTGTTAGTCTAGTGGTTAGTGACCCTGACTGCTAAGACGGAGGTCGTGGGTTCGATTCTCACCCAAAACAAATCTTTGTGTGATGAGCACTATTATTTGTTCTGTGTCTGGGTGTAATTTATCTATAATATGTATGTAATTAGAAATATATAAGTATATTTATTAGTTGTTTGGTTGTCATAGTATATGCTCCGCCTAGTTTGGGATCAGATAACGGTGTCTTGGTTGTCCTGAGATATTTAATTATTTGTTGTCTAGTTTTATGTGGGTAACTACCCTTTAGAGTTACATGCAAAATACGCAGAAAAATCCATGTTTGAGTGTTGCCGAAGGGCGTGAAGGCACGCGGCACCTTGCGCCTTACTCATATCAATTCCATCTTAAACGAGCGGCTATGTCGCATACCAACCGAGGGATCTTAGGATTTATGCGCCGACACCACTAACAAATCTAATGACCCGGCGATGTTTGACGGTATTCCGAGTAAATTCGCGTTTATTGGGCCCCATACCGTTTCTGTATGTAAGTTACGGCACATGTGTGGAGCGATAATTATTTTTGTGAGTGGACAAGACGAAATGTAATATTCAGAGCCGACACAGGACGGCATTAAAGACATTATCGTGTTATCGATCAGCGTCCTTAAAGCGGTTTGCAATTAGTGTTACCTTAAGCGATGCAAGTGCGGACCTCCCGCGCGCGAGACGCCGCGCGCCGGCGCCGCCTGCACCGCCTGCGCCGCTTTATGAAATTATCACTAAATTGAGAGATAAAACTCGCTCTTTCTGACGCGATAATAGCCGCCCCCGGCAGCTGCGTTTTCCTATTTACCTCTCGTTTAACGTACATTCTGATCAGCCTTTTGATTGAATTGTTAACTTAAGTTATGCAGCTATTTGTGCTGTTGCCATTACATTTTCCTATATTTTTCTTCATCGTTTTTGTTATTTTATTTGGGTTAGCTGACATAAATACTAAAAAGTATCCATACGTTTCAGCTGGATATAGCTGAACTTATTACAAGATAGGTGTAGGTACATAGTATAGTAGTATAGTATAGGTAGGTATACATAGTAATAAGTACTAAACAATTTCTACGTAACACTGGTAGTGCGGTACTGAAATCATTTCAGAAGTAGAACTAGTCTTACTGAAACGATTTCAGGAGTAGAACTACAAAGAACTGTAATTACTTCTGAAATTGTTCTTATACCAGTTTTTCCTGTAATGACTACACTGAAATCAAGCGCTGGTAAAAAGAAGCATTGTTTTCAGTAACATAAAAATTGTAGAGTCATCAACGGTTTCATTTATCGCACTACTCATTTTCACTAGAATTTTCCGCAAATCACATGTTACAGTTGTAAACCTAGAAAACTCAAGATAAGTAAGAAATACATTTCTCGTAATAACTTGAATAAAATTTAGTTACATATAAAGAGCCTCATGCAGCATACATGGTCAGCGGCGGTATCGCATAGGCTGCTGGATTGCCTTAAAAGGCACTGTCACTTACAAGAGGCCTTTCATAACACGTAATAAGATGCAGTGCGAGTGTAAAATTTCGTGATGGATCCGTGAGAGCAGTCACGAGGCGCACGGGGCCGTGGGACATGGCGACTTTGTTTTATTTTCATTGGCTTATGTAGTGCCGGCTGCTAATTACACGGCGGGTTGCTTTTTAACGAGCACTCATTCAGCTTAACGGCACGCGCACGCGCGCCTGTCGCGTCGCCCGCGCCGCTGTTTCACGTCACGTTATAAATATGACCATGTTTTTAATACCCACTCGCATTAGCGAAATTCGCTTTGCCAACTGCCGGCCCAAAGTACGATTCGCATGAAATTGCGGGCACGCACGCTTTTAATTGCTGTGAATATCTGAGCTGGGACCATTCATGTTTACTCGAGGAGGCGTTCCCTCCTAGCGGCGATGTAGCCAGTCGTGGCTGACGCTAATAAAATATCCTCTGGTAATGTCAGCGGAAACTAGACTGTAATTAACGACTATTAGTGAACAGGCCAGCCATTTCTAATATTGGAGCAGTTACTTGATTCGCTGAATCTTTGTATGTTCAATGTAGATCAAAAATTAGAAGTAAACAGGCGGAAAATTTGCTTACTGTCTTTTATTTCAACACCGAATAAATTGTCTTGAAATTTGTGTGATTTTTAACGACTTAATGTATGTTGGTCCATAAATTTATTAGCACATTTTACGTGAATGCTCAGACATTTTACGAGGTTTTTGATATTAGAACAGAATGCGTTGAAAACTGTTGAGTCGGTGTAATTCGGTCACAGCGAAATAGTGCTAGGTTGATATACAGGTATGAACCCTTCATAAATTAGCATTACTCATATTAAACACACACAATTTACTTTGTAGAGTGTAGACCCACTTGCAGACGAAGACGAAGATGGGTGTGCTCACTGTTCGTCAGAACTTACAAACAGTTTACACACCGCCGCCATTATGTCCGTTTCATTTTACAACTACAAATAAAGATAGTAAATAATGAACGACCTAGCAAATTCGCTCATTTACGGCTTGACTCACTAAATAACATTTGTTTAATTCGATAAGATAGTTGATAAGATACAATTCACTATAAAATCTACGAATTTGATTAGTTAATCATGATAAATCTAAAATAATTAGTCGCAGATCATGATCTCGCGGAATCACACATAGAAACTAATTGCACAACGTTTCCCTAGCAACAGACCTTTCATGGAGATTAGAAGTTAGCAGTAATATACTAAGCCTCTATTATTTGATGTGTTAAGTCGTGCTACACACTGTCAACAAAAACTTGGGAAAATATTCGTGATTGTATATTTACAACCTCCTGAGATCATCCGCTCTCGTTTACGAAGCTGTTCTAACGTATTATGTGTTACGTAGCCTGAACTATATCGATCTAATACATTTAACAGTTTAATAATATACACTTTTATTTGTTTTACGTAGTTGTTAACGGGATTGAGCGATCACTTCGAATTTAGGTTACGGCTATCGATTGTTTTAAGAGCACATAAAAATTTCCGAGTTGAATAGAAACCATTTCGAACGCGAAAGCAATGTATTTATTTGAAGCAAAATATACGTTTGTGTATCATGTAGCGGTGTAATGTAAAGTAACGATAAAGGAGGTTGTGTGAGAGTGACGGCTCGTTGACGGGTGGCGTCGCATCGCTGCGCCGGCCGCTCGATATCGATCTCGACTCGAAACGCAGCCTTCCAAATAGGGATCCCTCTGCTCCCAAATAGGCACTGGTCGGGCCGACGCTGCTGCCGCCGCACAGCTATCGAGGACGCAACACCGGCCCCTTGCCTCCTTTTATTGTCTACGAGTTTTTTTACTTGCTTTATGACCAATATTGTACCATGGCCGATGTCCACATAGTCACACACACGCCACAATACTCAGTTCGGAACATCTAGTGCCGAGCGAGCATTGCGTCACTGAAGATAATTGTCCAAGCTTAAGGTCGATTGGTCATCAGTTCCTTTGTTATTTGACGTCGGCAGTCGAAATACACACTGAAGTATGTTTCACTATGATGTAAATTACATGAGCAACCTCGCATTGCCAACATTAACATGACATAATAATGCATGTAATGTTAGGGTTCAGATTGAGCTACCTCCAGCAAGATGAACGGTGCGTGTGCGCAGGAAGACGAGTGGGCTCAGTGTAGTTGGCGTTCGTAGCGACACCCACAGTCGCCACTCGAGCCGAGCTAATATTTCAAACTATTCAACGGGGAGTTTATCTTCATTTGAGACATGTTTATGCGGGCATTTCTCTTAACGAGTAACTGCGGTTACCGAGACTTCATTGTCATATACGGTCTGTACAACCAGACGTTGTCATGGTGGCAACACAGCCTTGAATGTTCTCTTGAGGCCGGAATAAAAAAACGAGTGAGGAGTCAATAACTCCAAACTGCAGCCGACGTTCGAGCGTCACTATTAATTGCAAATGGACTACAAATGGAGGTCAATTGGGACAAAAAGCATTCGTGTGGGTGTGTGTCGGCGTATTGTTCACAGATTCGTAGATGTAGCCATCAGTCTTGCGGAGAATGTGGCAGATTTTAAATAAACTGCAAAGGATTATGCATGCGTGCACGCGGGCGGCCCTGAGGTATCGCGGCATTGTATTCAAATCCAGGCGCGTCACCAGCGCGGGCGCATGGGGCGATCGCGACGCAAGACGTGAAGCGCCCGCGTCGGCCATTACTCAAACTCGCCGACACGCCCTTCGCCCTCCATTTGTTATCACCTTTTCATTTTTATTTTGAATTGAGCAACAAACTAATTATAGAAATCCCTTTTGTACCAGAAGTTTTTCACTGGCTGTAGGAGCTCGAAAGGGAAACGTGTTCGTGTCTATTTCATGTGAACTGAAAGCGACTTGTGTGCTGTCAATGCGTTTATGTAGTAAAGTAATGTGCGTTGTTGATGCGAACGGACGCGGATCCCGCGCACTCTACTGCACCTAACACCCGCTGACGTAGGTATCATTCACTATAGGACATTTATTGAAACATGAGACCGACATGAGATACTCCACACAACGCCATGGCTAGGGCTGCTGCAGCTTATTGCAACTATGTGCAAGTCTAGCAAGCTTACAGTAAACAGGATTATGTACAAACAAATGTGGGTAGTTATGTAATACAACCTATTATTTGTCATGTATTTGAACTTGTGTAAATAACTTCTGTTAAGAACCAGTATTATCTGGATAATGCCAAGGTTTGCGGGCGATAATTGTCTCTTTCTTTCAAGATCGACTTACTACATTTGTTTCATTTGAAAACATTTGTAAACAGTAATTCGATCAAGTTCAAAGCTTCTTGGTGTTAAAAAAACGACGGGTTGCACTCCGCGAGTGCACCTGTAGGTGGTAAAGAAGCTACAGAAACGAAAAATTTTTTTTTTTAAATGTATTTGTTTCAAAATTTTATTTATAAATTATTTGACGCACATAAGAAATACTGGCTTCTTTTTATTTTTTACGGCCCGAGACACCGCTGCCATGCTCGTGCCGTCCGGTCGCCGCCCTCGCAGCGTCAGGCGGGCCATTCAAAGAATTTGGAGTAAAGGTTTTATGCAAAACGTTTCAAGCAGTTTTAAAATTATAATAATTACGAAAATTCAAAAACGCTTAGATAAAAATTTTCTTTTTGCTTCTATAGCTTCTTTACCACCTACAGGTGTACCTCTTAAAATATTTCGTGTATGAATAGATACACCTTATAATAGGTCTTTACCCATAAAAATCCCGTTTTGTATGAAAAAAATTAAACGAATTTTTTTCATGTACTTTTTATTTGTATTAATCGAAATAATCACCCATGTAATCAATGCATCTTTGCCAACGCAGTGGCAGTTTATTGATGCCCTTCTTAAAAAAATCAGCTGGACAGGAGGCAACAAATTCTTCAAAGGCATTTTGTACTGCCTCTCGGGTACTGATTTTTTTCCCGCCAAGAAGTTATCCAAATTCTGGAAAAAGTAGTAGTCTGTAGGCGCAAGGTCTGGTAAGTAGGGCGGATGACGGAGAGCTTCCAACCCCAGTTCTTGCAACTTGGAGACCGTCTGCTGTGCAGTATGAGGTCGCGCGTTGTCGTGCAGGAGCAGCGGAGACGAGCGATTGACCAATGCTGGTTGGAGATGTGCCAGCTTCTCCATCATTGAGTTCAGTTCTTCACAGTACACATCTGCAGTAATGCTCACCCCGTTTGGTAAGAAGCTGTGATGAATCACACCGGCGCTAGACCACCAAACAGTGACCATCACTTTTCTAGGGGTAAGTTTTCGTTTAGGGCGTTGCTTAGCTCCGTAAAAGTCGTTGATGTTGCGTGCCACTTGTGTGCTGCCACGACGGTACTCATATTCCATAATTACTCGAATTTTTAACGTATCCATGATGAAGAAAAAGATTGAAATGCGATGAAAATGTAACACTAATCAATAAACAAATGACTACTTTTGGAAAAAGAATTCCATGTTTTTAAAATAAAATTAATTTGAAATTAGAATTCTTAGACAAACAAAAATTATTTTGATTTGAAATGGCCAGTACTGCAGAACGGCAATTTCATAGGTAAAGACCTAATATTAATACGTGAAGCGAAAACTTTGGATCCCTTTTTACGAAAATTGGGCGGACGGAGAAGTATGAAATTTCGCACACTTATAGTTTATACAGAGAAGAAGTAACGAATGCTAATATTTTTTTAAATTATTGTTAAAAATACATTATTTTCAATAAATAACACGTTACACACACTACTATTAATTACCGTGTATTTAATACACACATGCATAGGTATTCTTTTGTTTATGGTCCAAATCTGTGGTCCAATCGAGAACATCTGTCTTTAATATTTTGTGTCTATAGCCTCGACTGTCTACGGCAAGTCTACGGTCAGGTCTATAGTCTTACTGAATGTCATGTCAAGCATAACCATAGGTAATAAATTAATTTTATAGGTATATAACCTATTTCATTTTAAAAATCTATGATCATATCGAGAATATTTGTCTTTAATATTATTTGTATTAGCGACGATAGGAATTTGGTTTAGATTTATAAGAAATATTTTTTGTGGTTTTATGGGGAGTGTCAAGTATGGCATTAGTAAGTTTCCCCATACTAAACTTAGTATCGTGTGCAAACTGTAGAGGTTGTATGCCTCACAATTGTACAGACTGGTTATAATTATGACATTTTGAACTGTCATAATTGTATAAAAATAATAGGGAAAATTCTCAGCTGTCACCATCCATAGATGCTCATGGCACGCTGTAACATAAACACACATGAACATTCGCGCAAGCGTCCTGCGCCCCTAAACGAAACAGCAGGCGCAGGCATACATTTTCGCCGCGCCGTAGAAAGAGAGGCGGATACTTCCTCTCCTACTCTCTGTCCGTCTTACGAATTTTCGATCAGGGTCACGTGTCCTGACGCGAGTTTAATTTTTTTTACCCATTACAAAAAAAAAGTGCACTACGCCGCTAAAGAAGTTTTCACTTCAAAAAATGGTCCTGTCCTATGCGGTAGAGTCGACAAAAATGTTTTTTTGAAATATCATATTTCGTCATTTATTACACAAAGCTAGACCAATAAAAAGTTATCGTCTTTTCAAATAATTTATTTTAATGAAATTATGATCATGCTTAGGTTAGGCGCCAAATATTTTATCAAAATGGGATCTGTGTTCTGTGACAGTATTTATAGGGTTATAGCAAGGTAGGTACCTAAATTAATCCTAAAGTCGGGTTTAAATTTAAATTTTAATTAGGGCGGCCAGAGGCGCGGGCGCAGAGAGGCGCCTTGTCACCAAACACGTATAAATAACGCTTTTAGCTCACCATCCGACTGACTCTCGCTACACTTCTCAAATAATATCTTCTCATAATTGTGATAAAAGCAAAACGATTCTTAAAAGCGGCATAAATATAAATCATTCGATTAATAACTATAATTAGTAATCTTATAATTCAGTAGATATTGTTTCCAGTGATTACATTATTGCTCTTTCCTTCCTTATACCACAATGGTTCTTATCTTGATACTACATTGATAAGAGTTTCGCGAAAAGTGGAGAGCGTGATACCCACTATTGCTTTCCTGATTATCTTGACTGATTAATGAGTTTGCCAAATTCAGACACCTGATATTATATTCTTACTATCGTTTTTCAGATTATGCATACTGATTACACTTTTAGTGAATTGAAGAGTTTAATTCGCTTAAAATCATTGACAGATTTATGTATTCCGTAGCTTCGAGCGTATTGCGTGTTAAGGCGCTAGTTAGTCAAACTAATGGTACAATTTCTTTTAGGTAAGAACTGTTCCTATAAAGAAACTATGTTTAGTTAAAGGTACAACTAATAATAGAGGAACTATGCTGGGCCTACGCCGCTACGAGATTTGTTATTTGTAGCACAATTTTCTCTATTATTTTGTTGTATCGTTTTAAAACCTGTTTCCTATTTTCGATAGATTTACTTTATACGCCTTTCTACTACTAACTATGCTAGAAATGCTAATACCTGTGTATTAGTTTACTTACTTATGTTACAGCTACGGAATTGAGGATACGGTTCAGTCAAATGTATTTCTAAGTGCAAATACAGTTTCCCTTTAGATAATTTAATCAGGATATTCCAATGTATATTATTGTTAACACTCAAGATGCAAGCGTAGTGCAAATACAAGTGGCTAGTTCTCTGGGGAAAGTCAGTGCGCACCGCATTATCCAATTCAAATGTAAATAGTGAATAAAGTGTCGTTTCTATTCGTTTCTGCGTAGCGCCAACTACTCACAAAGCCTTTATTGGTTTAACTTTATGATGTTTGAGTGGAAATATCATAAGATAAATCGATAAGATAATCGAATTAAAGTTGGTGCGGTTCGGCGACACGATCACTTGGGATGTAAATGACATGGTTTGCAACTATGCATCGAATATGTGTACACAGCCCACCCGCGTTGCCTACGTACAGTCGACGCCATCATTATCAGACCTGCGTGCAGTTATTTAACCTTGTTTTTGACTTAATACTTTAATAACACGTCATACTATTTGCTTGTAATTATAGGTACTCCTAGAAAAGATGATGTACCAATTTAAAATACACGACCGCAAATAAATTATAAAGGATTAAATTGTAATTGGTTTTCTCTTCCAGTAGTTTACCGAAAACGTTATTAGCGATTTATGTGATATTTATCGCTGCAAATTAAAGTCTACTAATGCAGTCTAATAAAATCAAAGTGTTTCGGGTTCATGTGTTCTTAGAAATGCTCTTTACTCTTCTAGGAGTAATAATATTTAATCAAGTTGCTTATTACTCACGTCACACGTAACAGCTAGTCTCGCTAAAATTAATAAGTATTTACGCTGGTCGTGTTTTGTTTCACTTGGTACGAAATCGGGAGTGTGACGGGAGTGTTCAACTGGAAACGAGATTTTTCTAATTTCACATGACGTGTCGTTGATGGACGTACCGTGGACACGCGGCCATAGTAAATGTATGTTTTGCCACCGGCATTTCAACAAACGGCCGGAAGCGTTGCCGTGGCGCATCTGTGACGGTGTAGTGCCGTGGCGGTAGCGCAGACCGTAGACCATGCTTCGCCATTTTGCTGTTTATTAACGTGACTACTGGCGTCCCCAGCCGGCCATTAATCTCCATATAATTAAATGATCAAGTAAAATTATATTTAGACCAGGAAATGGGGTCAAGCCCACGCCACGCTGCGCTATGTCTCGCCCTGTGGGACCGCACTGGAAATCTCGTGAAAGTTCAAAGATACGTTTCGTAATTCTACTAACAGTACCTTATCTTATATCCAACTAGTTGACATGAGCTTTAAAGGAAAAGTGACACGAACAATCTGTAGCGCTTTCAGTACTCCTAGGCACGTTAGCCGGTTCCTCTATATCTTTCCAGTACAACCTACGCGTTTAATTGAGTTTAATCTTGAAATTCAATTCAAATTAGACGTAATAACATGTCAACAATTTATTAACAAGATTAAATTAGATTTAAATTATGAAAACATTAAAAGTGTTGTCATACAGCAATATCTGTCAACCGATTTACTTCAAATTATTGTATGGTCGTTTTGGGTTCTTAGGCATTGGAATTTGTGAGTTAGCCACATTAGTTATTGTTATGAGGGTCTTAATAAGGCCCTGAATTAATTTTAGCATTAAATCAAATAAGCAATTTTGCCGAACAACATTCCGTGCGCTGTTTGTATATGATTTTTGCAAGTATGCGCACGAGTGGAGGTCTGCATAATTACTCAGAGATTATTATGAGGCTTTCTACTAGGTCTGATAACGGTGCCACAAAACCATTAATGAGTGTACTCGCCTGGTGAAATCGCCGAGGAAAAATCTCAAGTCTTATTAACATAGTAGTAGAGCTAGTTTATTCATAATTGGCGGTTGTGCCCTCCCCGCGGTGGCGGTGCGTGCGGGTCCGCCCCGCGCATGCGCACAGCGATCGTGCGAATAAATTGCGATCATAATATCGCGCGACGCACACCCAGCCCCAAGCACAATTAAAATTTGCATTCTTGCGTCTGATTGATAACTCTGTTGAGTAAGTGAGGCGGTATTTGATTTGGGTAGGCGTAGCCGAAGGTAGACACAACTATTTGCCATTCAATGTTTTTTTACGGCCATGCCCACTGCCCGTGCGCATGCTTGTGATTTATGTGTCGATAAGCTTCCTAACGTAGTACACAGGACTTTACGTTGAAGTCAAGGTCAAATCATTAATTTCAAAAGACTCATAAAAGGCACTTTGGAACATCAAAGTTCACAAAAAAAAATAATATAGAATTGATTCTAGTTACCCCAACTAGCAGCCTTTTTTTGGTTGGGAAATCAACGAATGACGTCTCCCGCTCTGGGTGGAGCGGAAGGGCGTGTCAGACTTTTACTGACTAAAACCTACCCGACCTACCCGTGTTCCTTCAGTTGCCCATGCGCCAGGGCCACGGTATCTCTTTCGAACGAATCTCGCGACCCTGGCAGGAACCAGCAGGCTTAGCTTTCTATTTCTACGAAGAACAGACACATTCGTTTCCCCATTTTTGACATTGCACCTTAAAAATCCTTGTACAATCTGTCATTTTGTCTTTCATTTCTCACAATCTTTGTCTACGTCCTTTTTATTTCAGAAGAAAGTTTTCCATCCCAAACAGTCAAAATCACTCTGGCAACTGACAGTTGTCTAAGGTAGTGAAGAAAATTTGACTTTGTAACCGCCCTAAAGACAGTAGAAAACTTTCTACTCAACGGCCACAAAGTAAATATGGTTATCTACAACTCATGATTTTACAGGAGAGCATTTTGAACGTAAAACCGTGATAATTAATAGAAGATCAAAGCTATCTTCTCTTATTTTACACAATTTAGTTAATAGGGCATTATCAAAGAAGTGATTAAAGTGAACAGCATTACCTAGGAAATGATTAGCGCCAATATTACTGTAATATGTTTTTGTTTCAAAATGCGGTACTTCGGCACTTTCAGAAAAATGTTGTAGTTGTCTTTATAGACAAAATTGAGAATGAAACAGAAAAAAATCTCTATGACAAAACAAAGAATTCTGAATTGCGTAAAAAGTGTAGTTGACTCTGTCCACTTTGCTGCCGTCGTACTGTCTATACGAAACGTTATTTTTGGGTACTCTTCCGTCGACATTTTTGTGTAGGTACTCTCCGTGCTCGTGCTAAGCCTGCAGGTCCGTATGGAGAAGAATGGGCAAGAAGCTTGAATGTGAGCGTTGAATTATTATAGTTAAAGTTTTGTAACTACTTAATGTGTTTTAAAAGGATCCCATAATCGCGTATGCCTAGGGTCTCAGCAACGTAGAGCAGTGAGTCAAACGTACTGTACCGAATTGTTGTGTCAGAATAGAAGCAAAAATATTTAATTTTTACGTTCGTAATGGTTATTTTCAGTTCAAAGACTAAACAGAACGAGATAGTTACATATAGGTACACAATTAATATAGTAAGTATATGTGAATCGCGAAGTATCTCCATCGGCGCGGTGCTATTTTCATTTGGATTACTCACAATTCCGTTAGATGACCTTACTACATATAAAGGACGAGACGTTTTATTTCGACAGAAAGTAATGCCCCGTCATTTGTTTTCTCTGTGAAAACTATTCCGAAATGACAGATATATTATTTTCCGTGAGAAACATAATATGCATCGCCGGCTAAATCCGTGGTTCGATGGCGACACATGTTCGCAAAATATTTTTTAAGTTTGTTTTTATGAGGTGCAACTGTAAGACACGCTCGCTCCCGAAGCATCCGTAGAATGATACCCAATAAATTATATACGATATTTTCGTTGAGTAAGTTGGCTCACGTCCACTGCTCGCTCCTGGACAATTTTGTTATCATATTCAATAACAAGCCATTAAGTATCCGAACGGTTTAACGAGCTGCGCACAATTTGTATATGCAGAGCTGAACGCTGAAACTCGAAGCGCACTCGTTCCCGATATGGTGTCCAGAATCGCATTAAGAGCACCTTGTACTACTTAAGCTGTCTACATCTCGTAAAACTGTCGCATTATAATAGTGTTCCGAAATTATAAGAAAATAAAGATCACGCCACCGGACAACGTAAAGCGCTCAATAAGGAAGGAGAATTATTTGTATTATTTTTATGGTTTCTACTAATTGGTTCGACAATGTAAACGGCCTTTACGTCGCCTTCTTGCATTTTAATCAGGATACACTGGAAATAAACATATATAAGTTGAATTATGGACATATAGAACGAGAAGAACCAGTCACAATTGCGACAAGCAGGCGCCAGCCCCAGTCAATGAAGTCTACAATAATAAATAAAAGTTGAGGGAAACGAGACTCTATTAATACACAGACAATTTATATTCCGAGATACCGACTGATGAACGTTACTAGCGTCGTGGTTTGTTTTTAAATGAATTATAATGCTTTAAATATTTGTTTAATTGATAAGTTTCCCTAAATGATCTACATCAAAGTAATTTATTCCACACATCACAACTAAATAAGAAATGTTGAAAGATATAATATTATTATTTTTGGTATTGGACGTAACCGAGTCGTCGAGAAATATGCGGTGCTATCAATAACTAGCAGACTCGATATGAGAGGAGCATATTTATGTGCCCTTTAATTTAAATAGGATAAAGTCGGTTATGAATCGTTAAGGACCACCGGCGAGAAGTTAAGGAGGCCTGTCAGTAAAGGGAATGGATATGTCTGTAGGAGCAGGAAGGCGCGCCGGCGCCGATGTCGTCAACCTTGCAATGCATATTCCGTGTACATAATGTAAGCGAGGACGATTACACTCGAGCACAACTATAAAACGGCCTATTGGCATGATAACATCTCCCGCAGATTTTGCGAGAGCCGGTGACGCCTCGGTGTCGCCGCACCGTCATACCGATCGCGATGCTGCACAAATTAACTTAAGTAAAACTGCCAATTAGTATTTTATTAATGAAATCGAGAATTCCTTTAGAAACCGTTTATTCAATACCGATATCAATCGATAAAATTGGTTCTAATGTAAGTATTATATTTCTACCCTTTTACTGTAGATGTTGAAACGTCTTGTTATAGTATCTATTAATAACAATTATGCATGCACAGCCAGTTTGTTTTTCTTGCACCGCGGTCAAATGTTTTTATAAAAATAATTTATTGTTTACTGGGAGCAGAAATGATGACACATGAAGAGCATATAACTGCGCGAAATTTAAGGCATTTTATTCTTTATTATTGTATTTACTAGTCATTTATCTCTGACAGTTTGCATGCAGTAGTTTCGAGAAATCGTCTAAATGTAGATGAAAGTTTTGTTGTTGCTTACTGTTTGGCATAGTGTTTTTTATTACGTAATAAAATTAATAGCAAAACAAATGTCTTTATTTTTGCCAATGTTTTTCAGCTAGTCTGAGAATAAAATAAAAGCATTAGTCAGTGGCCTGTGTTGGAGCTTGGAGCGCAAGTTATGATGATTTTATAAAGGTTTAATCGGGAACAGGCGTCGCGTCGCGTCGTTTTGATGTTGTCTGACTCGCGCCTCGTTAAATAAAGTGCATGTAATAATTTTATTAAACACTACACAGACTGATTGAAACGCCCAGCTTCTTATTTCGATGCATCAAATAAGAAGCTAAATAAGAACATTTGTTTTTAACTTCTACTATTTGTTCTGTCTTTCTACTAACTGTTTCCAATATTTCCTTAACTGACTTTTAGTGTCGCACTTTCTTAGACATGTTTTTAAGTTTTGATATTGCGTTTAAATTAATACAGGTATTGTGCATTAATTTAAACAATAATCATAATCCGATTTTTTTTAAAGTACGCATGGAATATCGACAAATTATTTTGCTATCTGTACCCAACGTAGTTTACCGACAATCGTCCACATCTTCAGCAGCTATGCAGAAGTTGATATTAACAGTTTTTATTGCACCAATTATTTCCACTCGTTTTTAAACGACGCTAATTAATTCAGTTCACACGTTAAATAAGTAAAAAAATCGTTTTACCGGTTTCTCCACAACACTGAGAATTCATGTGCATGATAATTTTGCAATTTTCAAAGAAATTCCGACTTGTTTCACCATTTTGTGTACAAAACTGCAACAATGCCTCTGATGTGGAAGAATTTTATCGAACTCGGGCCCAGCCAGGTGATTGTGATGTCGTACAATGTTGCATCTTCTCATTTCCTTTCAAAATGCTTGTATTATCAGATTCCATTGTTAGTAGGTATTGTTTTACCATTCGACCGTTTGACGTTTACTTAATGTTACCGTACCACTGTGAAATAGTATGGTAAAGTTTGATATTCAACTGATGAAATCAGATGTAATATTACATTGAATGAATTATTTAATTTCCTTTTAATCATACGATAGAGTGTGACCAATTAATTTAAATTTATGAATGTAACCTGAGAACTTTAGTGCAGGTGTTGGAGACAAAGCGGACAAATTATCGAAACAGCTTGCCGACTATTCTGGCGAATTAAAAGTTAATTAATATTAATTAATTTCGTATATGATGTCATGTCAAATTCATATTTTTGACTTCAAGTTGTTTTTTTTTTCTACGCTACCTACACTTGAAAAAAAACGCTTTATGCATGGATAAATTGTGTAGTGGAAATTTTCAGTCATAAGATAATATAGGGGAGTTTGTTTCTTCTTAAATTAACTTTCGTATGATGACCATACGAAAATTAATTTAACAAGTATGAATGAAAGAGGATATTGAGATTTTTTTTTTTCTAGAGGGCCGTTTTCGGGTTTTACGAATATTATTGTTAATCAATGTTCCGTGTGATGCCGGACGTAAAGAATAGCGCCATCCCACTTCTTCCCGTGGGTGTCGTAAAAGCCGATTAAGGGCATTACTAGAGAATGGGCAGCAGCGTTCTTTATGCATCTCACCACCATACTGCGCCATCGCCAACCCGCCTGCCAAGCGTGGCGATTATGGCAACCCCCCTCAAAATTGAGGGGGGCTTATGTCCAGCATTGGACGTCTTACGGCTGAAATGATGATGGTTGTTAATCGACGGATTTATGCTGCGTGATGCGGTAGAACTTTTTAAGTTTTGAATACTTCAATTATGTTCTCTGAATTCTTTCATAAGACCAACTCCCACTACTGATTTAGGGATCCCGAATGACCACTACAGTAATATTGACAAAATCACCAAAACGGGCCACGGGTTTATGTTCTGACTCTAACTTTATGGGAGCACGACTTGATAGTTAGACTCCCACGTCGGGCAGAGTGTTATTTGGTTTTTCTGCCCGGAGTCTAGATTTGTGCCCGGTTGATATATAAGCTCGCCTCCATGGGACTTAAACATAACTGACGAAATGTGGGTGTACCACACCTTTGCCCAATCCTTCGGGGAAACAAGGCTTAATTTTATGTATGTTTTTTTATGAGAGAACGATGATTCCTGCGTCCCTATCAATTGAGAAGTAGAATAAGTTAATCCACACTAATATTATAAATGCAAAAGTAACTCTGTCTGTCTCGCTTTCCTGCTAAAACTACTGAACAGATTTAAATGAAATTTGGTACACAGATAGTTTAGAGCCTGAGAAAGGACATAGGTGCTTATGGCTACTTTTTATCCCGGTAGTATGTTCCCGCGGGATAATTCCCGACCTCCACGTGGGCGAAGCCGCTGGCAAAAGCTAGTAATTAATAATATAATTCAAAGGTGGACTCATACTTTGCCAATCGTAAAAAAAAAACTGAATAAGACTGTGCAATCTCGAATATATAAAAAAAAATATTTGTACTTTACTCTGTGTTCGTACTATAATGTTAACATAAAGTCAGGCGCCACAGTCTTTTTACACATTTTATGAACCGTTTTTGTATTATTTGTGCAGTTCACCTCGTTATACAAAAATAGTGTGAAGCCAAGTACGCAGCTATCTACATTCAATTAATTTAGTAAGGAGTTCGCCTGCAGTCAATTTAATTAGTTTTACAAGCTGCCGACAAAACCCGTGTAGTTCTAATACTGTACGGATTTAGAGCTACTAAAGAACATAGCGTAGTTTATAGTTTTGTAAATAACGTGGTCCATTATAACACCATAAAGCTATTTGTTGCACCGGGAGGACGCTTCGCCGCCGCTCGAGAATGCACGCGTGACCGATGTTGATTCATACAGATTACTGATGTGTTTATTAGACGCGTAATGGCAGTGTTACAGTTGATTCATTAGAGCGAGTGATCAAATCAATGCGCTGCAGTAATTCTTATTAGCGGCGATAAACACCTGTCGGTGACACTCGATACTCCGCGCTTTACATAATACCCGCGCCTCGCCACGACCGCGCGCCGCTATACGGTCAATACCTGAGGACAGGCACACCTACCGACTACCGAATCATGCCACACACACTATTTTTATAGACCCGACTAGCACTTGTATGGGACTGTCATGAGTTATGTATCAGACGATGTCAGCCGACCCACAGAAATAATCTAAAGCAATGCCGAGCTAAAATGGGACGGTCTATTTTTGTACATTTCAATATGGACGTAAAATAAAACGTCTCATTGACTTCTGAAAAAGGAATACAGGTAATATGCTCCGAGGATTTTGCTCGTGTAATTTGACTAATACAGGCAACATTGAAATGAAACGCGGAGTCCTTAAAGGCAACAAACAGTTTTACTTTATTGTTGATACCAAATAAGCTTATGTCTCGGTTTGGCGCAAAATAAAGAACGACAAGAAAAGTATGGAGCTATAGAATAGCACAGCTATAGTTAGCCGTCGTGGGTTGGGTATGATAGCGTCACAACCGAAGTACACGTAATATTAAGTGCACGCCAAGGGGCGGCACAATGAGCAATCATTCAGCGTGTGGGTGTGTGTATCTAATGATACACTGATACACTGATCAAAGCAAATTGACTGATCTGCGGCAAGTCGCCTACACCCGCGCTCCTCTGCACTGCACGAGTGCAAGTCTTGTACGTGTTTCTATACCCAACTGTATTCTGCAAAAAGAAAGCCGACCCTTCAGTTCGTTAACAGAAACACCGATGCGAAGGATGTTGTTGAATTTATTAGTAATGATGAATGGTAATCTGTGCGGCGGTATCGTCTCGTGAAGTATTTCCACACTCGGAGTGCGAGTGTAAACTAGTCAGCGTGTCGGCAGAGCGAATGTCAAAATATCCTGCTTAAGGCTAATTCAGAACGAACAATTTATGCGCAGCCCACGCGCGCTGAAATATGGCGCACGCCTCTTTCAACCCTTTTATGTAGAGGATTTATTGAAGCGACTTGCGCACACTTCAATGAGCCCACCATATACTTCTGGTTTGACATGCAGCTCATACTTATCGTGATCTATGCGATGCTATGACACAATGCAGTAACCCTGAGCTCGGCCGAACATGCCACGCTCTGGAGATTACAAATTGTACCGAGACAATGCCTATGTGTAGTCACATACTGGGGATAGAATTTATTAATAAAATATGGAAATAGGTTTTACTTGTAGGTGTGATGAATTTGTGTCGCAGATTATAATGATTTACGTTAAATCACGTTTACCGGAGTGCATTTAGCACTCCGGTAAACGTGATTTAAAAGTCCCCAAACAAAAAGCTACTGTTGGCTTTGGCGAAGGGATAATATTATAAGTATGAAATCGTGAAAATTTCCAATATGCGAACGATAAATTCAAAATAAACAGCGGGTCGTATCGAGTACATTCCATAAACAGATCGTGAAAGAAGCATAAGACGGGCGTCGCCAATACTTCATTTCCCTGGCAAAGCGGTTCTGGCTCATCGCCAACGTTTCCGAGAAAACGAAAGGAAGGTTACGCGATGTCTCGCCTCACTTTATATGCCTAAATCATGTCAGAGATAATATTTTTATATACATATATTCAAAAGTCCAGAAACACGCGCGGCTTATAAAATAGGTGGTGTGTGTGAACGCGGCGTGTCGGCTTGTCGGCGGGTCTGCGCCCGCGCCGCCCGCGATGACGGTTAACGATCGAGTAGGTGTGACGGTAAATAATGCTTTTTTGGCACTCCACGCACATGAAAGGAAAAAATAATAAACAAGTACTTTCTTCTTGAGCTGCATTCATAATTTGCAATTTTAATGAAATTGACGTACTTGTGCAAATTCTGTAATAAAATATGGAGATAATGTCGGCCGTATCTCGTCGGTAACGCAATACGTATTGATCGTTGCATCCTGAATATGGGTCGTCGGCGCATCATTGGCGTCACCCTTCTTCCTCATTACGCGTGACGTCGTCTGCCACAACTATGTTCATATCGTCTAGCTCCGTTATTGAGCTGTCCGCCACTTTATATTATCCGCTGTAACCACTTATTGTATTTTTTTACCGCGAAATGTGGCGCATGTCAATCTGTCCACGAATGTCAGAGATTGTAACGTTTTAAAAGCTTTGTTCGAATTTTAAATTCTGTCTAGATTAACGTCAGTGTTAGTACTTGTAACTGGGCACCAAGAGCAATATGTTCTCACGCAACATGTCTCATGCGTTATCAGTGCACTCGGGAGTGAGGTTAATTAAATAGTTACGAGAGTAAGATAACAGTGACGCCTATATATAGAGGCCGGCCACCTTATCGACCCGACGCATCTGATAGTGAATCTATCTGCGACACCTAATCGCTTGCTGTTGGTTTGCTGCGGGATAAAGTTACATGACTATTATATTGAGATTTTAGTAAGAGTATACTGATTTTGAACACTGCAACTTCAAGCTGTTCGAAGAAATCCTGTGTTACTCTTAAAGGTTAAGTTAAATAAAAGCCTTATAAATAATTGCGTAAAGCACA
This sequence comes from Aporophyla lueneburgensis, assembly GCA_932294355.1. NCBI lineage: Eukaryota > Metazoa > Arthropoda > Insecta > Lepidoptera > Noctuidae > Aporophyla > Aporophyla lueneburgensis. The sequence goes on from OW028744.1 coordinate 13,594,194, forward strand.
CTAATACATTAATTTTGACAATTCAACATTATTCATTACGTTATTTACGTTATTGAGCAGACAAATTTTTCGGACATTATGGAGCAATGAATCAGCAAAATCTTTAAAAATGATTATGATTCTGATCGATAGTGTGATACGTGATTAGGATGCTGATCGCATGGATGTCCTAGTCTGTTCATAATTGTTGATGTGTCTGTACGTTGCCATGGGAATGACATGCAAAAGGCGGGGTTAGTGGAGGTGAAGTGGTTAGGCGGAGTTACCAGTAACCGCATCTGATGCACCAGCATAAGGCTTACCCAATGTATGGTATATTGTATTTAAATATACCAACGCTTTACTACATAACTTGCAAAAACCAGCTTCATATTAAACAGTACGAAAATGTTTATGAAACTGCAAATATCTAGCGTCTCTACAAATAATAAATTGTAGAAGTAAAATATTTGATTTGCATTCTTGCGGTCTTCGGAAAGTGATTGAAGAACAGCCCGATAATACGAACGATCAGCATGCTGAATAAAAAAAGATATTCAAGTTAGACGAAACTTTCAGGGAGAGGGAGCGTTTCGAAATAATTACCAAAACAGCATTACTTAGGTATATATAAGTATTTGTAAGTTATTGTTTTAGCATGATGCTTGTCAACATGCTCAAAACCATCAAGCACAACGTAAACAAGTATAAAACCTTCTTGATCTCCCCTCACTTAGATAAAAGAGTGTCATTCCGCATGCACGCGTATGAACTTACTTGCATTCATTTTAACACTACGATGCAACTTTTATTTTTAGATGTTCGCTCACGAGTTTGGTATGTAAATGCAACTTGTTAACCTGTGCTTGCAGACCTCACAGCTGTTAACTTATTAATCAAATAATATAGAGTAGAATGAACGGCAATAAACTCAAAAATATTTGCGTTTAGACGTGAACCACGTAGTTCGTAGCAGGCCACTGAGTAAACAGAGTGCAATAATCCAAAGGACATCAGCGTAAAAATAATATTTGACAGACGATAAAACTTGTATATACTTAGCTGCAAATCACTATTCACATACATGAGAGATAAAAACGGTAAAACTACGTCTGTATATTTGTTTAGAGTTTATAGAAAGCTAAATAATCGTGTTCGTTCACTGTTTACTTATGCTATTTTCTTTAATGCGGTATATTCTCGGTGGAGCATAGTTTTCTCATCTATGCAATTGTATTTTCGTCTTGAAATATCAATGAATGTTATTCTTTTCTCGCAGATTTCATTAAATAATTATATTATTTTTGTTGTACTTTTAGAATAACTCCTTGCGTTTGCTTTTTGGAGACGTTTGTCTTTATGGTGCAAGTTGTTTTCAGTCACCAAAAGAGATAAGTAAACAGAGTCGTCGGATATATGTAGTTGAAGTTTGGTAGTAAACCAATAGTTTGGAAGAAAATTTAAATTAGTGAATAGAAAACAAATAGTTAAATTTTCAGTGAAATTTCATTCGAAAACATCCACCCGTTTCTTCATAAATTTCAACTATTGTATATCTGACGATCCGAGTTATTTATCCCTTTTGGTGACTACATCAAAATCTCGTTTGCCTTTACGGAGTATTGAACCAACAACCGATTTTTCTTACTAATATGATGCGTTTGTCTTTGTTACAGAATGTTTATTCGGCAAACAAGCGATGGAGCTCGGCTCCAAGTGGTTTGCGGACCTGGGCCCCCCCTTCGGCGTGATGTACTGCATCAAATGTGAGTGTGTTGCGGTACGTATTCCCAAAACATTGCACCAATTGTATACTCTGTTCATTTTTATGATGATTAATCTGACAATTACTCAAAGTACCCAGGCTGTATGATACATCGAGTTTTGGAAAGAGACTGTTAGGCAGTTGTAAGTGGCAGAGATGATGCTTTATAAAGGCAAAATTTTTGTTGAGCTTGTTGTCCTGTAGTATATAAACTTGTATGTATTTTGTATGAAGGAAGCAAGAAAATAATAATATATAAAGCTCTTGCACCTATATTTTTAACCGACTTCAAAAAAAGGAGGAGGTTATCAATTCGACTGTATTTTGTTAATGTTTGTTACCTCATAACTTTGGGTTATTCCCCGAGTACCCCGATCCCCGAGGCCCCCGTCCCGGAGGACCCCGGTTTATATATATCTAAATAAACTCAATTAACAGTCAATTTAGCTTAAAAGTACCGTCAGTAGATGGTATGTTAAATTAAATTTTATTACTTACTAAAATTATAATACTTAACTTCAAGAATCAGGAAAAAATTATAAAGTCTTGCTTGGTTAAGGTAAATATTATAATTAGTGAATACAATATAGTCTCCTAGAGCAATTACAGGTTTTAATTATTATCACAATAGTTTCTTTTTCAATACAGAAAATCAAAATATCTACTCTACATGGAGCATAAACATAATTTAAAAAATACGCGAAAACTCTCACTTTCAGGAATACTTTTTTAATGTAATTAATGTAGCTCAGGAAAGATAACTCTAAAATAATCTTCTAACATGTAAAATCAGTTTCACTTACATTACTCTTTTTACAATACAGTAAATAAAAAATACTATTAAAATATATTTGTTAAGTATGATCTGATAATATTGTAACATTTATTTTATATTTTTGATACATTTTATTCAAACTGTAATTACCTCTATTAAAAACTATGATTCGACATTGCACAAAATTTCAAATAAAGTACTTTCGTCTTATGAAATTCAAACACATACATTTAATCACTTTTTATGTCGACGGTACAAGTTGAAAGCAACAGAAAAAAGAAAAAAAGAAATGTAATCATATTTAACGTATTCGGGGTTCTCCGGGACGGGGTCCTCGGAGATCGGGGTACTCGGGGAATAACCCAAATAAAAATTTAAAAATAAAAAAAAAACAGCGGGTTGCACTCCGGGAGTGCCGGCAGAAGTGAAAACTTGAATATTAACGTTGTGCATTTTTGATATTTTGGAATGGTTAGGGAATTGCTTTAATTATCAGTATAAAAGTACTCTAATTTATTTGGTAGAATACAATATTTATTTATTGCGCTATCGTACACAAAAATGACAATTTATATTACATTAAAAAGTTTATCTCTCAGAAAAATCACTGTCCGTCCGTCTTACGAATTTTCGATCAGGTCACGTGTCCTGACGCGAGTTTAACATTTTTTACCCATTACAAAAAAAGTGCACAACGCCGCTTAAGAAGTTTTCACTTAAAAAAAAAAATAGCAACCGTTTCCTTATAAAAAACACTACAAAGTCAAAAATAACTTTAATTTCGGACGTCGGTGTCAAAAAACCTTAAATACAGATCCTAAGACATCGACTTTCGAAATTAAAGTTATTTTTGACTTTGTAGTGTTTTTTTTAAGGAAGTCGGTTGTTATTTTTTTGGTAAAAGTTTTTGACGTGACAACGTCTTATAAATTGGTTTGCCGGGTGACACTTCAAGAAACTGCGTTACGCTCCGCTCACGTTATGCGCTCACAATGAGAGCGAGTGAGAGGCACGCGTCCCTTCCACTCGGGCATGGTTAGCCCGCCTAAGAGCGAGAGAGACAGACATAAAAAGTGAAAGGCACGCGCCTTTAAATATAATTCTTTGTATAAATAAATGTTTTAAATTGTTACTATTATTTCATCCTTCTTCCTACTATACGAATGAATATTCACATTAAAATTATTTTACCACTCAAAGTCGTTGTCACGTAAAACTTTCGCCCGTATACCGACTTTACAGGCAACCAATTTTTTTTTATATTTTCTTATTAATTATTCTTCTTTGGTGAGCGCTACTGCTGATCAAGAGGGCCTGGGTTCGATTCCCGGGTCGGGCAGTGTTATTGGAGTTTTCTTCTAATTTCGTGGGAGCAGCCCGGAGTCAGGATTTTATGCCCGGTAGACGGTAATAGGCACGCCCCTACTACATGAGACTTAAATATAACTGGCGAAATGTGAGTGTCATATCTACCACCATAAAATGAACGAAGTATAATTTTAAAACGTTTAATAAGACCTGTTTCTTACACAAATGATGTATTGCAGGTCCAGAAGAAAAGACGTGTGGTAGCTAAAGTGCACTGTCGGAACATCAAGAACGAGTGTCCAGAACCTTCCTGTGACACTCCAGTTCTGCTGCCCGGCAGATGCTGCAAGACGTGTCCTGGAGATTTGAACTGTAAGTACCTTTGCTTATTTAAGGTCAAGGTTGTTAATGTCTGGAGTTGGCTTTTTAAACAGTCAGGTTTAAACAGTAAGAATTACATACGTTCCCAGACAAGCGCTTTAATTTGTGTAAATTATTTCATCACCACTGCTTTCAAAATGGTGAAAGAAAACATCGTGAGGACACCAGCATGTATGTCCTAGAACAAAAAAATCGAAGATATGTGAAATCTGACCACCCGCACTGGGCTCGCGTGGTGGATTATGGTGAGGGATTTTACAGAGAGGAGGCCTATGTCCCAGCAGTGGGAATATAGGCTGATTATGTATTTTATATTATTATCCTGTGTCACAGTAGTAGAAACGTTTTTCACTGATTAAAGAAGCAGTTGATAGGTACAGAATGCAGAAAGTGTAACCAATTCGATATTTAAAAGTCACGAGAAAATTGTTGCAATTCGTCGTTTTCTGGTGACCACTGAAAATCAGCGCTGTGCTGTGTTTTCCATAGCACAGCATCATGCTGAGTGGAAGTTTTCTTGTCACAATCACGGTGTGTACCGACTATTTATCTACTGTGTTTGTAAGTAGGTACGAACTTTAGTTTTAAAATTTAAGTTTGCTTTTCTCTCTCTTGTTCTGGTAAGTCAAGGGTACTTGCGCAGAAAATGGCCGCCATTTTCATCAAATACTAAACCGCCTTGACAACAGAGTACAGACAACTGTAGATAACAATAACTACGAAAGACCTTGAAGTCATTTGCTGTGTTTTTTCAGTCTAGTAGGAATTGCTCATTATAATGACACTGCATATTTTTCAATAGCTCTCCTAATTTGTGGAGTCAAAAAGTCACACGATTGACGTGATGCTCCTCTATGTATTCTCAGTAATTGAAGAGAGACCATTGGGTCACTTCTAATAATGGTCTCAGAATAACTATAGGTCATAGATACTTATGTAGAAGGAGCAAAGAAGTGTTCTTGAAACTGAATTTATCGTAAAAAGTTATCACAAACATTGCCCAAAGATTTTGTTTGACCTTATGTCTAAACTGTAATTATTTTTCATTATGTACTAGCTTTTGCCAGCAGCTTCACCCGCTTACTATTCATATATATATATATATATATATTAATACGTGAAGCGAAAACTTTGGATCCCTTTTTACGGAAATTGGGCGGACGGAGTAGTATGAAATTTCGCACACTTATAGTTTATACAGAGAAGAAGTGACGAATGCTAATATTTTTTTAAAAATTATGCTTAAATATATTATTTTCAATAAATAACACGTTACACACACTACTATTCATTACCGTGTATTAAATACACACATGCTTAAAGAATATTTGTCATGAATATTTTGTGTCTACAGTCTTACTGAATGTCAAGTGTCAAGTATAACCATAGGCAATAAATTAATTTTATAGATATATAACCTATTTCATTTTTTAAATCTATGATCATATCGAGAATGTTTGTCTTTAATATTATTTGTCGATAGTGTTACTGAATGTCAAATATAACCATATTATTTTTTTTATATTTATTATTATATATATTTTTTAATTTAATAATGTATTTCTATTCGAATGAAGTACGGTCGAATTTCGACCAATGGGCGATCACTAGTTCATATAAACCTTTCTATTGACTGAATCTATCTATCTATGAACACCGTATTAAAATCCGTTGCGTAGTTTAAAAGATCTAAGCGGAAGACGCGGAAAACGAGTCTGTTTCATACTATCTAAAGAAAAAGAATGATAAATTTAAAATTACATAAACACATACCCTATCTACATGTTTCTCTCGTCAGTCCTCCAGTACTCAGTAAAAATATCCATCATCATCATTTCAGCCGAAAGACGTCCACTGCTGGACATAGGCCTCCCCCAATTTTGGGGTGCTTGCCATTATCGCCACGCATGGTGAGAGGGTCGGCGAACGCAGTATGATGCTAAAATGCATACTGAACGCTGCTGCCCATTCTCTACTAAGCCCCTTAGTTGCCTTTTATGACTCAACGGGAAGCCCTATAGCTCTCTGCTATTATTTACGTCCAGCACCACACTGAACGTAAAAATATTAGGTCCGGTAAAAAGCTTTTTTCTTGTTCAAAATCAGCCTGCATGCGTAGCATGACCACCGTAGAAAGAGGTTTTGTCAACGGACGAATAAACAAAGTAACGTTTCGGGTACACAGTACGACAGCAGCAAAGTAGAAAAAGTCAACTGCACTTTTGATGTGAAACATCTATAGGCGAGGGTAAACCTAAATTTTGGTGTGGCGGGCGTGACCACGCACAGTGGGCCCATACTGAAAATTAGTGGACTTAGGCAACAAAGTTTCAATATCGAATTAACATATTAACATATAATTAATACGTTATTTTTGATTATACCATATTTTTATTTTCTTTCGTAAGGCATGCTTTATAAATATTGTCTTTAAAAAATAATTTTTTGTTTTGCCTTGTATCGCAGGTTCGCTAGGTTCAGCTACACTTCTCAAGGTCAGCCCTTGGATGGGTGACCATTTAGTTTATGTGTGGCGTTTTGTCGCAGGTTCGCTAGGATAAGCTGCACTTCACAAGGTCAGCCTTTGGATGGGTGACCATTTAGTTTTTGTTTTGCCTTGTGTCGCAGGTTTACTAGGTTAAGCTACACTTCTCAAGGTCAGCCATGGATGTCTTCGTCAGAACTGAACCTAATTAAAACGAGACCACACGGGAAGCACCAGCTTTCAAATAAAAAAAGAATCATCAAAATCTGTTCACCCAGTCGAAAGTTATGAGGTAACAAACATAGAAAAAAATACAGTCGAATTGAGAACCTCCTCCTTTTTTTGAAGTCGGTTAAAAATAATTCTGAGTCAAATCATGTCGAAGAGTAAATTTTATAAAAAAAGTGCAGTTGACTCTTTCTACTTTGCTGCCGTCGTACTGTGTACCCGAAACGATACTTTGTCTATTCTTCCGACGACAAAACCCCTTTCTACGGTGGTCATGCTATACATGCAGATACTAACAGTATCTACAGTCAAAAGAGGTTTTACTTAGCTATGTGCCAGATCCTTAAAAATGTAAATCCGAGGATGAGGCTCCAAATACGGATATTTGGTGTCAAGATCCGCGGATACGGATACGGATCTACTCAACGGTGTCGATGCCTACCGGTACCTGACCTTGAAGCGATAGTTATCGCCACTTGATGCTTTGCTTGACAGGACATGTTTCGACTTGATTTGCGCTGGTCTTTTTTTTTTGTATGGGAAATCATCAAATTACTTCTCAGTTGCCCATGTGTCAGGGTCACGGTATCTCTTTCGAACAATCTCGCGACCCTGGCAGGCGCTGGTCTTTCTTTAGCTTTTTAATAATTTAGTCACTAAATATTTGATTTTAAGAAAAACAAAATCTATATTCTATATTTAGAATTTCATCTTTGTATTGAAAGTTAATAAGGTAAAAGATCCGTATAAGATCCGCCAAATAAGCAACGGATACAAATACGGATACGGATCTTTCTTCTCCGTCGGATATTCACAGATACAGATATCCGGCACATCACTGATTTTTCATACTTATTATTACATACTTTTTCCCCAATGTGTTTTTCCTAACAAATATACTTACCCAGGCTTGTTTAACTGCTACATTTAATTCAGAAACGAAGAAATATACGTGCAGAGTTCGTATCGATCGCATTGTAGCTACCGTGAAAGAGCATCGTGTTAGCAATAGGTCTGCGGCCAATCTAGACGGTGACTTGAACAATATTAATGACGCGGCCGCAGTTCGGTCGGCGACTGTTTAATTAGGCGGAGTCGTCACGGGAGCGGGCGCGCACGGGAGATACCCGGCCTGATTATATTATCGTGAACATGATAATGAAGTAAGAGATAAGTGAGGTGATCGCCTGACACCTCCGCGCCTGCGCCACAATGGGCTTGTGCTCACTGCGATCAGTTTCACGACACGATTTGCATGTCTAAAGAACCGCACTCGAAAGGTTAAATACATTAATGAATATACGGCTCATTAGACTTCGCCTGACGTCATCACAGTGATTTGGACAATTTCATTTCCTAGTTAATGATGTCATTTTTTACAACCATGTTCATAGTAACACTGTGCTGATGTCATGCCTTACACTAGACATTTGATATACTAAAGTTGAACAAACAGGAGCGGTCGTTTAATAGCTAATAAAGTCTTTAATGTTTCGTTTGATTTTTCATCTAATATTGGTGTAAAATGATTTATAAATATTGTCATCTCGATTACATTGGAAACGTATATGCCCGGCAACAGGTTAGTGAGTCATGGGCCATCTGTCGCGAAAACTATCCACACATGTGGAAATCGACTGGACGACATATAACTTTATGGAATTTTTGCAAGTGGACACTCTTTGATTGTCGCTATTAATATGCCATTTTGGTGTGACCTGCTTCGCGTGTGTAACACGACACTTCCACGATTTTAGGTTATTAAACACGTCGGTATACCTGAGCACGAATTAATTACATCATAACGATCATACCTACTTTTTTCGATATCCAAAATTGAATTCTAATTAATTTTAGTTTGTCAAAAGAAAATATTATACCTCTTTAGCTAGTATCATTAAAAGGACATCATGACATGACATTTAAGTCATTACCGGCTTTGTAACGTTGCCTGCACGGTTGGGTGTAATTCTTGATTGTCGTCGCTCATCATCCCATTAAGTACATTTTTTAATGCAATCGGCACATTTGCCGACTTTAAAAGGTAATTGCAGAAAATAAGAAAGTATGCGTATGCGCAGTGACAGGAACTGGCGATGACAAATGACAGTGTAGCGGCGAGTGGCGAGCGGCGCGCGGCGGCTCCCACGAGCGCTCTCATCAATATACATTAGGTATAGCAGCACACATGGACGGCACGCCACGCACCCGACACAGTTCATCATCATCTTCCTCTGACTCGTAAATTTGTAATGAATTCAATAAAACATAAATAATGCTGTCAAATTATTGGCATGGCGTTATCTGGGATCTTCCGTAGCCAGTGGCGACAGATAGTGATTTACGAGGGGCGTGGTGCGGACCGTGCGGAGGCTGCGAGTGGGGCGCGGGCTCAGCCGCAGCGGCGACGTCGCCGACGCCGCGTCTGCCCGCTCGCGTCCACTCATTACGACTATATCGAGAGCATTACAATGGCATTACTCAGATGCACCGGGCGGTGGTGCAGAAATGGCACGCGCTGGTGCCCCCCTGCGCCCGCACCGCTGCTGCAAATATAGCTGCTGCTGCTGGTTATTCCGGGCGCGGCCGTCGACCCGTCGCCGCGACGCCGTCTGCTCGCCTTTTTAGCGAACACAACTTACAACACACATTTTTTGCGAACAAATATCGTCGATGTCAACGTACGCGCTCTTTTACTATATTTACTAATTCATATTCCAAGAAAAATGTGATATATTCGCTCCAATAAATGTCTCGCCAGTGTTTTTACTTTCATCGTTAAATAGGTTCCCGTGGTCGAGATTCATTTAGCTCACGGCGTGATATGTAAACAAAAGAGGCTGTTCTATTAGGAACGATTAATGTTTTGAAGAATTTACTGCAGCTATTTCCTTCTAGTTCTAGTTGCACAATGTCTAGTGAATTCAGCTGGCACAATGAATTAATTGTGATTCCGATATGGTTTATAAGTAGTTAAAGCACGGCATGGCGGAACTGTAGGCCGGCCGTAAACTGTATCTGAGGCTCGTAACTATAAAACGCATCAAATCTGATTCACAGTTGCCTTTGTGAGAACTCCAGTTGGCCGTCTGCCGGCTGCTGTAATAATATAGTTTATCGTGCTTTTAATAAATCCTCAGTACCTTACGAAGACAGTAAAAACGGATAATTTTTAATTAAATCTCAGCCAGGTGTTGCCGTAAACTAAATGAATTTCATGCCTTCAGGGAATCATTTGCAAAGTTAGTGAAATGAGAGTGTATCCGAGCCGTTCAATCATTTCAAGGATTTTGTGATGATTTTATTGGTTTTCAGAACTGTATAACCACGATTTGACGGTGTCGTGATGGCACTGAGTAGATAATTTTGAGTTGCTAACTACATGAACATATTTGTACATGAATAGCAAAGTAAATATAATAATAGTCCACCGAGATATTATATCTAATTCACAAGTGTGTGCTCAGACACAGGTGTACTCACTCTTCCCTCACTCTCATAGACCGTTGGGATGGCAATCCGACACGACCGACCAACGGCTTAGCGTGCTTTCAAAGGCAAGCTGGTAAATATAAATAACTTAGTAGATGTACCTACAGAATAACTTGACAAGCGGTATCAGGGAATATATGTATAGCGTACGTACTTCATGTGATACAAGTTCCAAAAGGAACTAAGTACATAGTTCCCACATGATGGCATATTTCCTAAAATGTGCTAAACTTTCCAACACGTTTAGCACGTTGATGTAATTTTAGTAGAAACGTCAAATGGACCAGATGCGGGTAGAATATATGTAACATAACAATATATACATATGTTTAACAACATTTTGTTGATAAATACAGATTGAATAACTATTAAGCTGCTGAAAATGAACAAATCCTAGTGTAGTGCAGTCTAAAAGAAATTACAAGTTACAACATCTCAACAGTTTGTCATATCCTTTATTTGCCTCATTTTCATCCCTTTCTTAGTTTCTGATTGCAGAAATCGTTCGTCAATGATTGATGAAATGTAACATCTACTGAATGTATCAGCGACTGTTTCATAACAATTTTGCTTTGATTTGAATAACTTTATCTTGTATTTTTCTCAACTGATTACTCTATTTAAATTGATATTGCACTAAAACGACCTAATTAATGAGAGTTACATGCAAAGGTTAAGTGTCTCATTATCGTAAATAATGTCAAGTCTATTTATACTTGGTGAAAAAAAAAAAAACGTTATGTTGAGATAACGTCTGTAATACGGCTGACAGCTTGCGTAGTGTCCGCAAGTCCGCACGTGACGTCACTATGGTGCAGGCGTGCGTGCGTGTGCGTGCGCGACGTGCTGCAGTAGTTGTCGACGGTTCAGCCCCTCACCACTCGATCACGAGTGTATCTAATTCAGTGTACAGCAAGTGCCTCCGAGGAATTTGTTTTGTGCACGCCGATGCACGATGCCGAGCAAAATCGACGTTTTATTTTTGTGAAATCGGTGTCTCTCGCTGCAACACATTCCTCGGCGCATAATTTTGTTTGAGCCTTTTTCACCGTTTACTGCGTAAAACGCTTTGATGTCAAAGTGCTCTCTTTTTATTAAGAGCGCCACTGATGCACGAACGTTGGGCGTAGACGTGAGTGGACACGGATGATCGTTAATTCGGAATATCTCGCCGCCGCCGCCACCGCGAGCTCCACTGATATGATTACTTTTGTAGCGAGCTCAATATTCTGGACGTTATCGTAAATGCTCTGAATGGGGATGACTGTTGGTTGTTGGCCGCAAGCGCACCCGTTATTATTTTAATGTTGGCTAATGAGGCAGTGTTAGGTGAATGCGGTTTGTGGGCAGGCTTACCATGAGTAATAGCGAGTGGTTAGTGGTGCGAATTGTGCGTGACTCGGCGTGTCCACCGACGAGCGCGCTGTGGCGCCAGGCCCTTTCTGATTACCTTAAACATTAATCTTTTGATTAAACTGGGTCGTTTAGTTCTTTATGTATACCTAAGCGACAGTAGAATATCTAGTTATCGAATTACAGGCCCCGCTCCCTCGCCGATTCGTTGAGAAGTGTTTGCGCAGTAAAATTTCTCTCACCGCGCTTCGCTAAAAGGATGGCTAAGGTCGGCGTCGTAAAACAGCAAGACGGGTAGTATCGGATTTTCGTTGACGTCATGATTTTCGTAATTTGGTACGTGTTTGTTGAAATAATGCGAAAACGTACTTGCGTAAATAGAGAACATACGCGATGTGCAAACAAGGCGGGCGGCGGCGTCGCGACGCCCGGCGCCAGCGCGGGCCGGCGCCGCCGCGCGCCGCGAGGACACGCGATCTACGACGCGAATACTTATTTCATTACGCTAATTACAATATTTTGAGTGGCCCCCAACCTCTGGCGACAAACATCATCTGTAATCTGATCACATACTTGACGCGTACTACTTGCTTGTTTTTCATGAAAGATTTCCTTAAGTATTAATTTAAACTATTGAGAATTTAGATGCTTTTAAAAAATAAAACTTTTATATTTTATGAGCAGCACTTTAGCTTGAATATAAACAACCGAGATGCGGTTAAGATTCAGTTAAATGAAATCAAAACAGTCTGTACAAGCTACACAAACAGACAACGTGCGCACGCGTTCATTCGTAAGTTATAGTTAATTACAAGATAATTTTAGAACATTAATAATTTTGTCAAGACGCAACATTAGTGATGCGCCGTGATGTCAGCGCGTACGATAAATCCTTTTATCTAATCATTATTGTTATTGTTATTACTAAGTAGATAGATACAATGGAAACAGTGACAGATAGTGGCGCCAGCAATATGCGGGTTAATGTGAGCACGACTCTTGATTTTATTTCGCACAATACGACACGAGTGACACTACGCAGGTTTACGCAGTAAATCAACTTGATAGAATATTAGAATTCCAAACGCGCGGTGCCCGTCTTTTTTACAGTAAGTTACTGTCTTTCTGTTTGGATGTTTAGCTGCCAGGTTTAAGTGTTTAATTTGTTCAAAACAAGCAGTAATTGTATTGAATAGCAACTATTAATCATTATAAGAATCATTTAAAGCTGAGTAAACGGAGCTTGTTCAGAAGATGTATTTGATACGTCTTTTAGTGTTCATTTGTCAACTTGTTTTGCTTTTGGAGCAACCTTAGTAGCGGTTCCATCGTTTGACTCATTTCCTTTCGTTCCAAAAACAAAGGTTATATTGGAAACTAAACATGAAATCTGCGTCGCGTTTTCGCATTAAATCACACAAGCAATACAGCGGGAACATACTTTGGGTTATTAATTACCACGTTCGTTGTTCAAAGTCGGGATTTGTTTTGACTTTGCACGTTCAACTGTGGATGGCCTACGGGTGGTTATCTTCGGAACTGAAATCGTTCGAGTTTGTATTTATCGGTACTTGTATGGCACTACGATATGTGTGCATCGTGAGAGCTCAAAACACTTAAAGGTGTTATTAATAAAGCAGGCGATAAGCGTGCTCTATATTTTTTATATTTATTCCAGTTTCTTACGATGAATGAATGAGGGTGAGACTTTATATTCTCATTCTTAAATGATATGTTAAGGTACAAGTAACATTGAACTTTAAGTTATTATTTACTTCAGATTATCTTCATCTGGTTTGGCTGAAAGTTGACTCTAAAACTTGTTCTGTGCTAGGAATATGATGATTCAAGGAGCCAAAAAGAGAAGTCTCTAACATATATTAATAGTTGCGGTTGTCTTTGCATGATACCTGTAAACAGTGGAAGGTACAACGACGCACAAAATGTAACCATGAATTCAGCAGAAACATGTTCAGAAACATGTATTGAATCCATGTTTTCATGTTGTGCCTCGATGTCTTTGGCACTTTGTATAAATGATTTAATAGGTCGCATTCGTAAATGTGTAGGGACAAGTGTGTATATCTTATGCTTAGAAAAGCACCATCCTAGAGAATGGGCAGCAGCGTTCTCTATGCATTTTACCATCATACTGCGATCGCTACATCGCCGGCAAAGCGTGGCGATTATGGCAATCCATAAAACTAAAATCAATATATAATAATCAATAAAACTAAAAACCCTTTAAAAAAGAACTTAGAAACTATGTTACTCTGAAAATGAGACTTCGAACTTATACTTGTCTATCCGACATGCAAATTAAAATAATATTTTAAAAACATAAATGACAGATTAAGCGCGCGCCATAAAAATGGTCCGTTTAATGTAATATTGATAAATTAATTTTAATTTAATTCATATTATTTAAATTTATTCGTTATTAATGCTGTATTTATACTGCTTTTAAGGTTTTGTCGACATTCACTCATTGGCGGTGTCGTCGAACCAATATCGTTATCTTGTTGAACTATATGTTGGTACATTGTAGTGCTAAATCATATTATGTAGCTAAAGGCCCTTTGTAAATGACCTCTATTACGACATTACTTGTATGTATACTTGTAAATATCAAGTAGAGAGAGTGCGTCAATAAAGTTTAAGAGATAATAAAAGCTTCATATGAATATCTATGCCTGGCTGTGCCATGGCTGCCCTTTCGCACATAAATCGTACATACGCAAACATTCTGACTCTGGACAAATATTTAAATGTCTTACTAATATTAATACTAATGGGCTTAGGTTTACTCTAGAGTCCTAGTGTCAGTACAGTAGCGAGCTAACGCAATATTTACTTTCATAAACTTACACGTGGAAAACTGACAGTCAGTTTTCCATTGCATCATTCGTTTTCCCATCTACCATTCTAACATAATGTTTTCCACTGCTATCGCTACTTAGTGGTACTCTGAAGAACTCAGACAGAGTATTATTACAAAAGCGTATTTCTGAGAATTGCCAATCATCAACTGAATGGCACTTCAATTGAATATATTGGCTGATCATTGATTAGCCCACATACGAGCTCGATGCACTTTGGACTAACTTATGACTGACATTAGGCGCCCACATTGCGCTACAATCACGCCATTCAAACGTCTAACTTTATATAATGTGTGGTTTCATGGTGTTCTAAATATGTAGCATCATTGTGGAATCGCTCTTAGCTTTTCTGTATATTTTATCGCTTTAAGTCGTGATTAGTTTATGAGCTAGGAGTGGAACACAGACTCGTAAGGCGTGTATAGCGTGCGTAAAAGGTCACAAGCGAGCCGCGAAGGCTATTCGGAAAGTGGAGTGGCGCCGGCACAGCGGCCGGTCTAAGCAAATTCGGTAGATTGCACGTGCGCGCGCCATTGAGCTCTAAAAGGAAAGTACGAATTGGCAAGTTTCTTATTTTCACAATAGCTTGTTTCTATCATTCGGTAAGAATGTCGTTGGAATTTAAGGTGTATTGAGAAATAGAGAGACTGCTTTGAATGTATGTCCGCTTCTGCTAATTCTACTTTTTGTAATCTATCTTGGTCATACACGGTAAGCCCGAAATGTTCAGTTACAGAAATTAATAAGATATTCCTTAAATTAAAACTTTCGGGCTTTAAATTATAACATAGCGTTGATTCTACATAAACTTGTCGTTACAAAAAATACAGTTTCACGTCACTTAAATCAACTGCATCGGTAAAGGAGTTTATAAAAATGATCAAGCAATTTTAATTTAACCCAGATGAGTAAACTATGCAGAAAAAAGCACATGAAATTAGAATGTAAACCCAGGGACGAAGAAATATTAAATACAAATCAAACTGGTTTTTAATGGTGATGAAAACCATTTTCACTATCGTGACGAAATAAGCTCTTCAGTAAACATCAGAAGATAGTCGTCGGTAAGTCCATCCAATAAGCTTAACATTCATTGACGCATACATTATATTTACTTAGCATGTACGAATATAGAGGTTTAACGAAATATATTTAAGTATAACAAGTTATTAATTACCTATCAATAAAGCCAGCAGTTAACATATTGATTCATGGATTTCGATTAAAATTTCATAATCCACTTAATGAAATAATCGTTAAAAGGCAGTTAACACAGTTGAAATAGAAATAGAATTAACTTGAGTGTGCTGTATTCACGTTAAGCAGGCACACTTGCATATTTATTGAAAGAACGATAATAATTTTGCCAGGCTCAGGTATGAGGTACGAACAAAAGCAACTGAAAGCTTGGTCATTACCCAAGGACGTGACACAATCGGGCGAACTCATAAACGGAGTGTAAACGTTAATACATGCGGTTTTATGGCATGCGCGTGCGCGGCTTATGATGGAGGGTTTGGCGCCATTTCCATACCATTTCATTGTTCATAGAAATGTGGCGCCGCAGTGCGGTCACTCCTTCATATGTAATTTTATGATCCGTCGTTTGCGAACTGTTCTCTCCGCATCTTAAAGCCCACTTGAATGTCAATAGAGCGCGACATCCTCTAACTGTTCATTAATTTAACATTTCACCCGCGTCTGTTTACGTGCTGCGAATTCTTTCTCATGAATATTCTTAAATATGACAGGCTTTCGGCTGTTATTCTTTGTAGGAAGCGAATCGACAGAATCAATAAACAGCGCATTACTCAATCGTATTTACGGTAAGTGCACCATCCGATCATCCGATTAGGAACGACTGACTCATGAGCCATTTTTGAATGAGAATTAGGTCGCATCGAGATTTAAGTAGATGCGGTAACATGTTTTTAAAATATTCCAGAGGAAATGTACACAGCTACCTGTAATATAAACAAGTGGAGAGCGCTGCGAGCATTCATATGGCGTGTCAAATTAAACTTGAAACATTAGATGTAAAGTAAGACAGAAGTGATGGCATGTATGTTTATTGAACTATGTTAGTGCGAAAGGCCGATGAGTGGAATTTATAAACATTTAAACATTGTGCCTTGAATAGTACACGAGTCGGTCTATGGCGTGCCGGCGACGAGAGATTTATCCTTAAAACTTGTCGAACGGTATCTCGAGCAGCGATTGACTTGTTCTGAGAATTGACGACTTCACAATGTTATGTACAATGCTAATGCGTTTTTTTAAGAGCGACGCTTCTAAATGTTAACTACGCTACTAGACTTCTTAATTCATGACTACCTACGCATACTCATATGTCAGTAAAACGGGATGATTTCCGAAAAAATTAAAACAGATAAAAATTATGTACCGAGTAATTAATAAGATTTGAACTTAAATCAATAAAATAAGGTTATCGCCACGAGCAAAGCTCCAAAGATCAAGATCCGTAGGTACCTACTATTAATAAATGTTAATTTTAAAACTGAATCAGAGACATGTTCGCATGTATTTACGAGTAATATACGTCTTGACAGTGTTATTTAAATAAAAAGGATTAAACACAAGCGTGACTGGTAAGACTAACAAATAGGTCACAATGTCTCACCAGATTTATAGCCCCGACAGTGGGTTCTAGGCGGTCACACGATCAGATTTCAATAGATAACAACTATAATAGGATTACTATCTGACAGTAAATGTAACATAATATAAATTCACGACCGTAATCCGAACAGAGAAGATCGATTTAATATCCTGGGGAACCCTAATAAGTTTTCATGATACAGTCATGCACTTTGCTGAGAATATATTGTAAGTGAGAATTTATTATACGCGTTTCTGTTTGCCACTATGTGTCTGATTTTCTCTTTGATATCTTTTGAAGTGAAGAAGAAAACGAATACAAGTTGCTATAGTATTATTTTAGTCCACAAATTCCTTTAAGGTAATTGGCAGAGACGCAAAAAAGCCCTAAATAGCTGTTTCTTGTTAATTACAAGATAAATGGCAACTGGTTATTAATTTCAAAATCATAGTCAGATATTGGAATTCCTGATGCCGATATTTAGTCGCCACCGGAGATAAGTATCTAAGTATTTAATTCCAAGTTTAGAAGTGGCTATTAGTAACGATTTCGACGGCATTTCGTATTAAGAACTGCACTGAGGCTTAAATCTTGAACTATCTGACGAAAATATCAGTCGCTCTATCTCGTGCTCAGTCGATAAGCATATTTCTTGCTACATGTTTAGGTAAACATTAAGTTTACAGTCGCCTAGCGTCAATTGTCTTTGAGTTGCAACACTGTTGCTACATTGTCACTACACTATCGCTACACTGTCGCTACACTGTCGCTACACTGTCGCTACACTGTCGCTACACTCTCGCTACACTGTCGCTACTCTGTCGCTACTCTTTCGCTACACTGGCGCTACACTGTCGCTACTCTGTCACTACTCTGTCGCTATACTGGCGCTACACTGTCGCTACACTGAAAGTTGCATCGTCGCCGTTGCAGCAACCAATTGACGGATCGTTGTCATAATAAACATCATAATCATTAATCGTAATAATTTACACAAGTTTAACAACGTTTTTGTCTGTTCCCTTCACATTTAACCCACCGATCAGATCAATAAATACGCAAATAATTGAAGCGATAAATTCATGTGCATCGTTGTAATATCTAAGCTGGACAATTAATTTTCATGCTAATCAATTGATTCTCGCAATTACAGGCTTGACCTGTGCCCTGAGAACCTAATACAAGCATCTTTTGAAATAGGTGCGTTCAACACGAAAATACAATTTATCTATTCAACAAAATTGATTAATAATAATTAATGAAATATTAAGAGGTTGTTCACACTTAGTTAATCTTTTTGAGGGATTAATTTAATACGATCATATTTGTAGGCCTCGGCTTGATGGTAGAAAAACCATAATGATCATATAACAGAACATCAAGCCTGTAATATCCGAAAGATTAGACAGAGGTGAAGCTATACTATACCCACGTCAGTTATGTTTAAGTCCCATATAATAGGGGGTGAGTCTATTGCCATCAACTGGGCACAAATCCAGCCGGGCTATTTCTATTAGGAATTTCTCAGTAGCAACTGAGAAATTCCTAATAGACACAGGATAAATGCGAGTTGAACTGTAGAGAGGGTTCCGTGTGATGAATGATTTACGCACCCAAAACCTTACATAAATCAGGTGACCAAGACTCCTTCACAGTTAAAAAGTTATCAGATCTGATGTAGATCCCAGCCCCTAACTCTACGAGGCTTAACTCTACAAACCTTACATCTTGGTCAAAATTAATGACATAGCCGTTCCACACACTCCTATGGGATTATGATTAGAAATTTAGTCATCATCATCATCATCATCATCCTAGCCGTAAGACGTCCACTGCTGGACTTAGGCCTCCCCCAATTTGGGGGCTTTGCCATAATCGCCACGCTTGGCAGGCGGGTTGGCGATCGTAGTAAGGTGGCAAAATGCATAGAGAACGCTGCTGCCCATTCTCTAGTAAGTCCCTTAGTCGCCTTTTACGACACCCACGGGAAGAAATGGGGTGGTGTTATTCTTTACGTCCGGCACCACACGGTACAAAATTTAACACGGTAGAAATTTAGTCAATAGTCTTTATTTTAGTGTCTTGCAAAATGCAAAAAAAATTATTAAAATTGAACCATAATCACCATAATAGGCTTCTTTTATAATAAGAGTTTTGTCATTTGAAATCCTTAAACTTCTAATTAGGTCTCTATAATTCTGAAGGTGCGATATTTTCTTGATTGTTCAAAACTGTTTACTTTTAAAATTAAACAAAAAGTTTATTCTCATTTTTGATTTGATATGTGGTACAGTTTGAAAAACTTTTGTTTTTACTTTTCTAGCTGTCACCCCAAAAGTGACCGCCATATTCAAAATTCTTTAACTTACGTTAAACGTCCGTGTTTGGGTCATAGAAACTCATATGTGTATCAAATTTCAACTTAATCAGGCCATTAGATTCGGAGCAAATGCACTCCTCTCAAAACGGTGAAGGAAAACATCGTGCGGAAACCGATATGTCCTAGAACCAAAAATTTGAAGACATGTGATATCTACGAAACCCCTGGGCCCGCAAATAGATTACGTTCCATTCCCTCTTCATGAGAGGAGGCCTGTTTCCTAGCACTGGGAACAATATAGGCTGATTATTTATTCGGAGCAAATTGGCTTTGACAGACAGACTCACGAGAAATCCTATAAGGGTGCCGTTTTTTGCATAATGACGCACGGAACCCTAAAAGCCCAATAACACACATAGTGGTCAATAGTTACTTACTACTAACGAGAAATATGTCTTCATAAATCGAGTCCATAGCACTTGAACTGCACTAGTTACTATATACATAATAGTATCGTATACAACATTATTTTTTGTTTATGCGAAACCCGAAACACGGGTCTAGTATTTTTATGTAAAGAATCTATGAAAAAATTTTCAAAACTGTATCATTAATAATCACAAAGTTATAAGCTTGATAAGTTACCTGGTTGTCCACGCGAAAACATATGCAGATCACCACAAACAGCTAGTGTACGTACCATCTCCGTGTAATGGACGTTTGAATACGAGAAAGACATGATAATTTTAAAATCGAAACAAAACACTAAGGCCCGCGACTTGGAAGCGTAATTAAATATTTTTGGTACAAAATATAACATGGTGTAAAAATTATTGGAATCGATTCAGTTACTGATTCTGATCAAACTATATTCAGGTTTCGCATATACTAAAAATAATCTTGTATAAAGTGAGAATAGTATTATACTACATATTTATTATGACTATTATCGTTCAGGAGATCATGATCAATAGATTCTGACGTCATGTGGAGAAATATGTTTAGTTACTATGTAGGAATAAAAACTTGGCCAAGTTCGTGTAGTATCTACCTACCTACGTTACATGGGCGTAGTATGTCGGTAGTATGCTTTTATTACGTGGAGTTTTTATAGTAGTAATGTAACATCTATACTTTTATTTTTTTTATAATATAAAGCTGAAGAGTTTGTTTGGTTGAACGCGGTAATCTCAGGAACTACAAATCCGAATTGAAAAAATCTTTTTGTGTAGATAGCCTATTTATTGGGAAAGGCTATAGGCTATATAACATCACGCTACGATCAAAGTGAGCGGATCAGCAACGAAAAATGGACGAAAACTGGCAGGCAATTCGATGCGACAGGAAGGGTCAGGGGAGGAAAAATTTGACGCGGACTAAGCCGCGGGCAGAAGCTAGTACACAATATAACACACAGTCGATTGATCTTGGACTTCATAGCTGCATTTATATCCTTAATGTTTCTTCACTTCCGATTAAGTTTATTAATTTACTAACCCGACATAAAATCTCGCCTTGTTTTCCCAAAGGGTTAGGCAGAGGTGTTCCTATACACCCAAATTTTCGCGTTTTAATAGGGGGAGCCAATTGCCGTCAAACGCTATGTGCGTTTGACGGCAATTCCAGGCTTCGGGGTGCTACTGAGAAATTCCAGATAGAAAACCCACACACACACACTTTGCCCGACCTGGGAATCGAACCTAGGACCTCAAGCTTAGCAGTAGCACTTACGACCACTAACTTACCAACGAGGCAGTCCATTTATTTATTTAGTTAATTTATTTGTAGCGCACTGTGCTGCAAATAAATTAACTGAACTTCCAGAGAATTTTCCTAAATTTTCCCAATGCTAATCAGATTATTGACAAAACGGTTGCTCTGAGTAGTGACAATATCGTTAATGAGCGCAGAAACTGTTTATTGTAAGTTTATTTATTTATTTCAATTAATAATTGTTCTCATTCTCAATTACGAATCAGTAAAGTTTCCTACCTCAAGCTTTCACATGTAACAAATAGACTTAGTTATTATGTATGCAATACAACGTTTTCTCTTAACGTAAACAACACCATATTAGGTATTACAATAGTGACGAGATTCATAATTATTTCGCGTAATTACCTACACGATGTGATGAGCATAAATAGTAAACACTCATATAACATTATTTACGGCAACTATAAAATACAGTAGTATTTTATATTGGCAGTCGTTAATTTATTCGATGTCGTTTCTTCGTGAGAGACGATATCTAGGAATGGTGATGAGGTGGTTTAGAATGGAGGTCACGGAGGTGGCCGGCTGGCCGGTGATGGGCACGCCTCATGGCCGCGCCGGCGCCGTGGAGCCGGGAAGCGCAGGCGCATGGCACAACGGAAGCCATTCAGGAACCAACCCACCGCTGCTATTATTGTAATTTGTACGAACTCTGGCAAGATCAAGGTTGATGGTCTTGTTTGTGATCCAATTTAAAAATTACAGAATTGAACTCTGAAGATGCTTTGTTGAATTATTACCGGACATAATATTTCCATTCAAAAGACACCAACAATAATTCAGTGTAATAAAATAATATTTTATAAAGAATTCTTCAATAGGCGTAATAAATAATTGATAAGCAAAGAGTGAGCTCATTGCTTACATATAATTTCTTTTTTTTTTTTTCAACAAACTTCCTTACAGTTTTTTTTTAATAAATAATTTAATAACTCAATTTGAATGTACAGAACCAAAGCTAAACGTATGAAGGCTCGACATTGTTACAAACTGGTATCGGCACATTTATTTGTAATTAGGTTCTGAATGAACAATACATCTGCTACAGACTCATCTTGACGAGCCATAACAAAGTCCATTGTGTTTGTTTTCCAATCATTGTTTTGTTGATATGACCCGGCGGTGTTTTTAATCTCAGCTGACCTTTGTCTATGTTCATGTCTCACATTTGCGTACCTACGCAATGATTTAGTAATTTATAAATTACTGCTCCGCATGGGCGGGGCTAGGGTTACCAACGACCAAATTGCTAAGCATTTACATTGGCATTTGTGACTTTTGTTATGGAAACCGCGAATGCCAATAAAAGTTTCCTAAGTTCGGAAAAAACAAAACTAAATTCAGAACTGAGAAAACTGCGGGTTTTCCATCAATTGTATACATTGAAATTTCTTTGAATTTCAGTATTACGAAGAGCAACTGAATTCACACACGATTCTCGGAACCTAGACCGTTGATAGGGAAACCCCTAGACTATGGCAATATCAATTAACTGTATGTGCTCATCAACAATTAAAGTGTGGAATATTTAGACGGTAAATCACGCCATTGAAGTCTGCGCCCCGGCCCGACCTTGGCAGTGGGAAGGTCAGGGTCGACTGACTAAGAGCATCCATTAAGGATCCATAAGGTAACGTTTATTTTTTTATTTAAACTGACAATGGCGATGCAAAAACGAAGGCTTAAGTCCGTTTGATGTATAAGTTGGCGCCTTTGGTGTGATAAATGATGCGACGAATTATCCGGTTTGTAATGCTAACCAAAAAGGTTTAAGTTTATGCAACTATTTCTAATAAATTGTATGAGTTTGGGAGACTTATTAAGTTGATCGCAGTTGAGGCGTTAGATATTAACTACAGCTAAGTTAGTTCAATTAATAGGAAAAATTAGTTAGGTCCATTGTGGACATAATCAAAACGATTAAACATATCCAATTAAGCCCAAATTAGTGCTTATTTTAGAATAAATTATACCTAAGTAAAAAGTGACCATTTCCCAAAATATCACAAAGTCAGTGAGTTAAGTTTGAACATATAAATGAGTCCAGACTTAGTCAGGCATAACAAGTGTTGGTCCATTCTAAAATAAGCACGCTAATGAAGACGGATGACTTAGACCACGTGTGGTCATTAGCTTTAGCGGAGACTTGCTCAACAAACACTGCACTTAATTAATGTTTATTAATTATTAACGTTTTAGCCGCCATACATGGAATTTCTGTTGTGTGAACATGTTGCTAAACAACTTTATTTGTTTTCTGTTTGTTTATTTTATGTACATTCAATAAACTGTGTACAATAGTTATAGGAGAACATAAATCTACCTACTAATGGATTACTGGCAGGAAAAAAACAAAAACAAGTATCTTGACTTAGCACACGAGGTTGTCGACATGCGGGATGTGGATTCTGCAATCATTGTAACAGTAAATGGGCTAATGGCGGAGAGCCTCGACCAACACCTCAGGAGGCTCTCATTGCGCGGCTGGGTCAAGGGCTTGATTCAGAAAGCAGTACTCCTGGACACGGCACGCATAGTCAGGAGGTTTCTTTTTCTTGGGCCCTGACCACCGGCAGCTTGGACCCGGTTCCTGTTGCCGATGGGCCACTATTTTTATATTTATTTAAATGTTTTTGTATGTGTTTTGTAAAAATATTTAAAAATGTATCTTATATGTATGAAGATGAATAAATGGAATAATATATTGTAAAATGTAATCAGATTGAATTCAGAGAGGACACAGTACACAGTTAAGTCACATTCTTTTTTCAAGGAATACCAATGACAAGCAAATATGACAATGACAGTGACAGGTACGCTCTATGAGACATTGACGTTTAGCTTACAATCTACAACACTATGACAACACCTACATAATTTATTTGCAAAATACGTACTCTGTCCATTTTAGGCTGTGCACAGACTGTCTATGAGGCAGACTATCGCTCCATAAAAACTTAGACCTATGATAGAATTTATGGTGAAAACAGTTATAGAGTGCATAATACCAACAAAACGTGCAACAAGAAACAATAAGAATCTATTCAAGCTACAGCCAGATATTACGATTTTATTAGTATTATTCGATCGTAATTGTTATAATAACGTAAACCATTAGTTGTTTTTATTGCAATAGAACTAATAATGGTCTTACTTAATGAGTTGCAATAAAAATAAATTGATTTATAAGTCGTAATGTGACGCTTACGTAATAAATGGTGATAATTTTTTTATTTAAATCGGTGATTTGATTGCTGATTAATAGAATAGTCTATGGCGATTCGTGATTGCTTAGTAATTCAGACTGTTTCGTAGACACACTATCGCTCTGTGAGAACAATGATTTAGAACAGTGTTTTGGCTACTATAGAGGATCTGTTTTGATTGAATTGACCAGGTTCATGTACGACCTAATTGTTCACGCAGTCAATTGATGTCTAATGGAAGAACAATGAACGAAATCAAGCAATGTCTTCTCAAGAATATTCTTCCAAAATCATTTTAAGTTCACGACAATGCTTTTTAGAAGATTCATTTAGACTTTATTTTCAAATTATAGTCAGCACAATGTTATTCAGGCATCGCTTTTTGTTCTTATTGTATTTAATAAGAGCATACAACGTTTTTTGTGAACGTACGTTTTTGACAGTTGTAAACTACGCGTAGTACTACTACGCGCGTAGGCCTACGCGTAGCAATTATTTACGATCGCTACGCGAAAAAGCATTAGTCAAAATTTTAAAAGAAATTGCATCGTTCTCATGATTAAATTGGGCAAAACAAAGATACATAATTAGGTTCGTATAGCTGCAAAATCAAATAAAAATTTCAAAGATATAAGGAGTATTATCTTCGCTTACTAAAACGCAAAAGGTACGAAGCACTGTTAGAAAATCACAGCGATACGTTGCGATGTGCATGTCTTCACGTATAAGCCTACTTTATCAGTTCATTGTACCATACTTGTGTCTGTTATGCCATTTAGCACATAAATAACGATGATCTTATGTGTGTGCGCACGATGGCCTTCAGAGGTAAAAGAATTACGATTAGCAATGACATATGTATAAACATTGAAAATCTGAAAATATTAGAGTTACTCTACTGACACACAATTCGGTAAAACCATTCAATAAGCTTTTAACCTACTCTCATTTTTGTTTTGGTTTCCATCTCGTGATGAACGAGAGCAATTTTATATTTACTTTTACATCCATGTAGGACGTAGGTATCTGGATCCTTCATATCGATCGATATGTATAAGCTACATGTAAGGAAGATATTATTCATTAAACATCATTCAAGTCACCCGAGGATAAAAATAACACTATTATCATGTATTTTATATTGTAAAGTAATATTGTTACGTCGTCTTAGAGTCTGCAGTGTTAATGATGTGCTTATAATTTAAAATAATATATCGTAGGTACGTATATGGAGTTAATTACTATGTTATGAAGACTGCAAGTCTATGTCGGCAAGACACGCTGGCGTCGTTGGTTTCTCCTTAACAATTATGCCGGTAGGAATTACCCATATTATGGCAACAAAAAGATAAATAAATAGGTATGAATGCAGAATTTAATGATGTTCTGCACTGTCCTTACTCAGTGTTGCAGGTCGTGTACCCGACCTTAGGTATTTCGCTCGGGGAAAATCTCACGCGAATTCCTTTGTACTTCAAAGTAGGGCTGTCAATACTATGAATGGAGATCACGATTTTGACAGATGGTATCAATGACTCGTTAACATATGGTTCTCGTAATTAATGATGCACGGTGGTATATTTTTTTAAACTTGTATATTCAGAGCAGATCGTGCGGCCGCCGCGGCCTTGCGCTGCCGATATTCCGATGATAGATACGCCGTCATTCGCCAATCAACACTCGTCCGCCTCATTTCTAATTAATTCCATCAACGAGACCATCGCCCGCCATTACACTGCGCTTCATAATTTGAATGTATGCTGTGTAGCGTATAGAACTGCACTTCCTTCTAAATCTGTCCGCGCCGTACGCGTACTAATACTTCATATATTAAAAATAATGCCTTCAATATTTTATCCGGCGCGTCGCTTGAAAATTATGATGTACTAAAATATTTAGAACGTATTTAAAAATCTAAAAGTAACTATAGGCAACTCGTGATGTCGCCGGTGTTCGAGTGTCTCGCTTGAGTGTTTATACAGTTAAAAGAACAAACAATTTTATGGACGGACAAAACGTAAAGAGGTGTCTGTTTCCGATATTTGTTTACATCTTATTATCTGTGAGTGCGACTTAACGAGCGATTAACTGGCAGCGCAAGCAGCCAGACAGGAAACAAGTGACATCGGGAAACAGTAGTCATTCTTAATGTTGTGGTTATCATTAGGGTCTCCTTTTTTCCGATAATAACGCATTTATTGATTAATTTATTATTCTAGTTATGTGGGAATGTTAGTGTAGATAAAGAGAAATGCGAAACACAGTACTGTCTCTGGCGGCGATGGCGCGAGCAAGGCTGCAGGCGTAAAATGCAAATCGCGAGCGTTTCACCGCAGGACAATGCGCCGGAGTGTTGCGCGTCTTGTAAACAGCGCGGACGTGGTTTGTTGTTCTACTTTTTTGGGTAAACGGTTGTCCGTAAACGGCGGTGCATAGGCCGCCGCAGAAATACCGCGGTCAATACAATGGCTCGCTCGCCGCCGCCGTACATGGCAGGCACGGGCGTGAACGCACCGATTCTCCTCGTACGATGTTTCCCAGTCGTGTACTCGACACCCATGTTACTTATTCTTGAGATTCACGCAATTTTGGTTTTATGAAAACAGTGCGAGCGAGCATCAGTAGGTATAAGTTTGGAACAAATATTTGTTATGCATTCGGATGTAGAGCAGTTCACGTCACTAGCATTAATTTTCGCAATTCAAGCAACTAATGTATGTAGCGGCGGCGCGCGTCGAAACATTCACATCGAGATGCATCCAGAGCGCCGAGGCGAAATTATATTTTATGGAAATGGATGTTGAATCGAAGCCAACACTCGTTGCATTCTTACAGCGCGACAGTTATGCGGGCGTGTGTGCGGCACTGCGGCGCGAGCACCACGCCGGCGTGCCTATCGAAAACAATAAGACCGCGCCTTGTGCCATAAACATTCTTTGCCACAATCATTACGAATATAACCTATAAATTAGTACAAAGCCGACTTCGAACAACTCGCTCGCCGTCGCGGGAATTTGCAATGAGTGCCGTGCGCCTAAGAGCACTGACAGCCTCGATGGAATAGTGCCGCTCTCGTACCGCGCCGCAGTCGCCGCACTGCCAACTCGTACCGCCTTGTCTTCCTCACCACTCCTTCAAATATTATACAACAAACGCATTATGAATTCGTCATCGCGCTTGCGCCTTGAATGCAATCTATAAAGCCTTAATTTATGCTTCCATTCTTTTGTTATACAGCAAGTAACTCGTTTACTCCACCTTTAAGTGCTTTGATTTCAATACCGCTTTAATCACCCTCCCGTTTTTTTACAGTTCTGTTATGTAAAATTACTACCTGAAGGCAATTATATTATCTTTGACGATTAAAAGAAGTTTAAAAATGAAGAAATAAATAATGTAATATAATTAGCGGTGCTGTTTTTATTCGCATTAGATATCTTCGTACAACTCTAGATAAGAAAATCGCGCTTGTAGAAGTTGTAACAATGGCACGTGTGACGCGATATATCAATGTTATCTACGAGCTTGTGTGACAAACATTTAGGTTAATGGTTAATTAGGTCGAGTACTTAGTGTAAGATTGAGAAGTAGTATTGATTCTACTAGATTAATGTACCGATATGAATTAGTGCGATGTTGCCGGGGAAAATAATGAAGAATAAAGTTTCTGGCATAGTTACAAGTAGTGACAGGTACGTGGTTTAGATGTCGAGGTGACATGAGCGACGGTGTTTTCAGTGGAGCGTCGTGCATGACGTCACTAGACGCGTCGTCACTTAGTTCAGAATAGTTACGGCGCGGCGCGACCCCACACACGGTAAATGAAGTTTTTCAGTGTAGTCGAGGTCAAGGTATGAGTGGACGCGCCTGGACGTTCAGTGCTACGGTCTTGTAACTTGTAAATATTTAACATACCACTGCATTAGATAAATCGATTTTGATGAATGATGCGCCCGTGTACCTGTCATAGTGGCAATGCATAATAAATCGATTTGCGGACACTCGATAAGTGTTCGATAGGAACCGAATTACACTTATGCAAAGTATTTGTATAATTTATCTAATCCGCTATTTAACGTACCATAAACATGCACGCGGTTAGTTAGGATGAACGAAACATGGAGCTGTCTCAAGACGGCTTATATAGACACGATTGATTGTGTAATGCTTGTATGAGCTGGCTGCGCAGAACTATCGGCGGTGCCATGTTGTCAGCACTCACTACTCCGTCTGCTGGTGACGGAACTCGACAGGTTACGACATAACTCGGCGCCTGAATACTTCATCATTATTTCTGCATTGCCATTGTAAAAAGTTTTACATAAAATTACGACGTTCAAAATTCTCATTTATTTCAAAGCATTTTCATCCTAGACATCATAAAAAATTTAAGACGGTCTAACGAGTGATGTATCGCACATCAAAAATATAAAAGATTTTTGTGATCACCTATATACGCTTGTTAGAATACGTCTTAATTAATGACAGTTAGTCATACATCAGTATGAATCTGTTGCGGGCCGGCCGGCAGTGATATCTGGCAGCCGTCGCACAGTTTCAATCGTTTGTGTGATATGACATCGAATGAGTTTTATATCTGGCCCCTTTGAACCGATTTAGTGGCGTTGTGCGCTTCTGTGCACGGTGGCGCGGGTGCGGGCCGGCGTCGCCTGCGCCCGCGCGGCTCGGCGGCGCCGGGTTACATCACACTATTGGAAAACTCGTCGCGACGCAGAGGACTAAACGATAGGCCGCGACCAGACTAGAAATGAAGCGATCACGGCTCTAGTCACGGCACGTTGCGGCTTCGAGGTTGCTTTTCAAAGTTTAAATTTGCGTTAAGCGACATTAATGAGTGGGGTCGGTTGAAATGCTACGTGTCGCTCTGTGCGCTGTGCGCTGTGCGCTATGCAAGCGCATAAATATTCATACGGGCACAGGGGCGACGAGTGAGCCAAGCTTGGCCGAGTCAAAGGTGTCCGACGACGATCGCACACTCTCTACTAGGGCTGGCCACTAGCCGCATTCTTGTTCCGACAGCATTACTATTCAAGTTCACTAGATCAATGAGGAGATTTGGAGGAAAAGTCTGTCCATTAAGGAACTAAATAGACACTTTAGCACCAAAGGGCAACTGGCCAGTAAGGTGTAGGCCCTAGATTCGCAAATGACGAATTGTACATCAGGGATAATAGAAAGATATTTTATAAAATATAAAGAATCTTTGAATTGTAGAGACCAGAAACACAAGATATTATGTATGAGCAAATAAACAATAATAAACAGAAACGTCCACGGTTGTCCAACTATGCCGCTAGCGCTGGTATTTGTCACTGTTAATGCATTTTAATGGCCGGCAGCTTATTTCACTGTATTTATTCATACTCCATGCTCAGATATAACACGTTGGTAATATTCTAACTAATAGTATAAATACCAAAGTGGAATGTTTGTTAATCGATTACACAAACACTAGGACAGCTTTTAATGTAATTTGGTACATATTGCGTTAAGCAGGATAACTTTATGATCTACATTTAGACAGAAACATTGCACACTACGAGTTCTAAGTTGTAACTCACTTTGGGGCGATGAATTTTAGGTAGAAAATAATCTATTTATCTGGAGAACGTGGACTTTAGTTTTGTCGCGCAGAAGGTAACGACTACCTGTCAGTACATACTTATAACGTAGCAACTAGTAAGGCGTACGATGAGCGTATCGCCAGCCCTGTGTATCGGCGGCACATTCCCTCGCCGCCATCTCTCCGTGCGCGCTACTCTTTGTTGTGCTTGCAAATATCCTAGAGCTACTCATCGCCGCCTTGGCGCCATTTGCAAATAAATTTAGGGCTGTCTCGGATATGTAATGAATTCACAGAGTGAATTATGAACGGCGCCGGAGCGTGCCAGATCACTATCTGGCCGCGTATACATCGTATATATTGCGTAGTCGCGTAAACAGGTCCTCTCATCACAATGTTTACTGGACACTATATACTTGTTTATCATGTCATTCCCCTGTCCACTGCCAATGATCAGATAACACGATTTATTAGTCTAACTCGCGCTGCGATAATTCATACACAACTAAATATACGTAATGTGCTTAAACATAGATATCGACAAGTTGCAATATAATTATGCTATTATTGATATTATATTACACTGTGACATTTACATGTTTATTAAAACTAGGAGCACTTATTCTATTAAAGTAATTACTTCTAAAGACAGGTAGTTATTGAAAATTGACATTTCAAATTTATGGAAAAATATTGAAAAATGTTAAGTGTTCGAGTCGTTGGTCATTATATATGTATTGTGCATTATGTTAACACAATTGCTTATTAATTTTGAATTATTTGTTGATACTTGTTAGGTAGGTATAAGGAAAGACACCTGTGTCGTTTCATTGGTTCTGCAGTACCTAACCTACTTACTTACCGTGAACAGTTCAACTAAGATTTTCTGATTTCCATTTCGCGTAGGTTATTACTACTACGCGACTATAATATACAGTCAGGAAATTGTCAGGCCTGAAATATGTATTTCGTTAGCTCACGATGGATAGATTCTCATTTCGGATCTATTTGGGAAAACATGTTCTATTTTAAATCAATATAGAATTCGAGATATTAACGGTAAAAGGCCGTATTCGAAATTTTGTAAATTTCGCTGATTTACTTGACTGTACAGACGTGCTACCTACAGTTAAAATACTGCATTCCCAAAAGTTTTAATTTAGAACATGAAAGATTGTTTCAGTTATTATTTTTCAACACACTTGCTCGTAAAGTGAGCCTTATTATATCGTTCTTAGGGCCATAAACCGAACTATAACATACACGTGCATAATAATATTACACACTAGTGCATAATAGAATGATCCCTACAAAGTTAAGTTAGTACCTAACTGCAAATTATATGCGAGTAAACAGAGCATTTTCAATTTAACCGGGTAATACAGTTTTTTTTTTTTTGTAACAACAAAGAGGTTTTATGCCACCGAAAATCTATTTACATTTTTGAAATAAATAAATGTGTCCCTAATTAAGACGAAAAAACATTTATTATTATCAAATTATTTATAATTCACAATAATTTCTTATAAAATATTTGCATTTTATCACAAAAATTATCATTTTGAAGTAGGCTGTATGGCTGTAATCAATCAAATTACATTTGGCGCGTGCAAAAAAAAAAAAATTGCGCGCCATTTCCCAATTTTCCCCTAATTTTCATATTTTGTTTGTATCGCATTTGTTGCTGTTATTTGTTTTTTCCTCGCAAGTGTGTTGAAAAACGTCGTATGATACACGTGTGTATTGATGATTACCGTCCTCGGCTCTCTTAAGACCCTCACCTGACGGCTCGGGTCTCAATGGCGCCTCAGCGGTAATCACCAACATTACACACTTGTACCATAATGTACTATAATGTATGTTCTCGTTTTTATTATGTCGAGAATTAGAGATTTAGGTTATTTTGAAAGATTATTTGGCAATTATTCTTTTCGGGATTTTTTTTTGTCCTTATTAAATTTTTTCAAAAATTTGGTTTTTTTTTTTGTTTTTTAGTATGTTTTTAACATGAAAGTAATAAAAAGTAACTCATTTATTTATTTATTTTAAATGGAACGGCCGAAACCAATTACCCTATTTAAACATATAATAAAACTATTTTGACATTTACAATTCATTTAGCACAGTCATGCTTTCTTCTCACAAAAATTCAAACATTCTGACAGTATCATCTTTCATTCATTTGCAAACATATCAATATCTGTGTTTGAGTTCAGGAGAGCGTTAGTAGATGCTAAATGCTAATGTCCGAGGAATAATAATTGTCTGGGACAAATAGTTTACAGATTTCATTGTGCAGATCAGGAGCATCAATAATCCCCAGTCATCTGATCATGCGACCTTCTTACTTCTAACGAATTAAAGCTTAAGCAACCCAACCGAAATTTAGTGGGATACAAGAAAGGATAAAACCCGTACAAGCGCTTGTAAAGGTATCTAAGGAATGCTTTTTGATCTTTTTCTAAAGCTAACGCATACTGCCTCTCATAAGGATTCCATACACACGCACTAGACTCAAGTTTGCTACGGACCAATGTCCCAAAAATAAGCTTGATAACGTGGGGGTTATGGAAATCACGACAGTTCCTTAAGATGAAACCAAGGCGCTTGAAAGACTCTTTAGCAGTGGATGTGATGTGGTCGTGAAAAGTGAGCTTACTGTTGTATATGTTATGGACCAAGTGAGAAATTGAGTATTATACATAATGCCCGGTCATTATGAAAAATGCCCAATATGAGAATGCAATTTGATAATAATTATTCAAATAATCAAATTGACCGGGCATTATACATATTGTCCATCACCTTTTGGGCAGAGTAATACAAATATATTTAATGGCATAGAATTAAAGCGGCAGTTCAATATTTGAGTTATGGTAGGTAAAAAAAATAAAGACTCATGTTTGCAAACTAGTTTAGCAGTAAAAACTGAGCAGTAAACTAAATAAAAATGAGTCCTAAAATAATTTAAACGGGCAGTTCAATAAATACTGAGCCGTGGAATAGTTGAACTGGGTGGTTAGGCGCGTATAGTTAACAAATCGTAATTGGTTAGTAATAAATTTTATTTTAAGCAGTTCTATAAATGATGAGGCATGCAAGCAAGCATGCAATATGCAGCAGGTATGATTTCTGTCAAGGCTCCGGCGCTACGGGGCTCCGACGGTCCCACGCGAGCTTATCGTCGCAGATGTGTTTTACGCTCACCACCGCAGCTTCGGCTCGCTGGCCGGCTTCGCCGCCCAGCCTCAGCCGCGGTGGCGAGCGTCAAAACCACCTGCTCCTCAGCTCGCGGGCCGCCTCGCCCCTCCGCGCCTACGCGGTTTTAAATTACACTCTAGAGTGTAATTGCAGACAAGACTACGTGCAGTCGGTTTGCAGCGATTCGTTTCTGTCACTAAATGCAGCACAACATATTGAATTTATAAGACAATACTTGTAAAAATTAAACAGTTGTAAAAATTAATTCCCATATTTAATTACTATTTTTTTATTGTTATTGTCATTTAACTTAAAATAAACTAAATATTAAACCATTTAAATAATTAGACTTATTATTTGGATTAATTATCAAAAACTTCTACATCAAGAATTCACTAATTTTTGCATTTAAAACTTAAGGAAAGTCATAATGGCGGTCTCTGATTGGTCAAAGCGTGCCACGCCATGCGTGCCTCCCTCCCTGCCCTCACACCGCGTCATATTTAGCTTTATTATCAAATTGCCCAATTATCAAGTAGCAATAAAATAATGACCAAGCAAAGTGAAAAAAAAATGAAGTTAAAAAAGTATTAATCACTTTGCCCGATAGAGCTAGACATTATTCATAATGCTCATACATTATGCATAATGCCCGCATTAATCACCTGGTCCATAACATATATAACTCCCACATCTTTCATGGAATCCGTTCTTGTGATTGCCTCTATCTATTAAACCATAAACTACTAAATGATGCTGCAAAGGAATAACAAGAAAAGCATGAAAACCTTTTTACTTAAGCAATCACCTATGTATGTAGCAAATTCCAGCCTTAGGCACCAGTTTAACTCAGTAACTTATTACCTTATTAACTGAAACTTACAAGTCTCGGGAGAACTAAAAGCATTAAATCAGGACTTACATCAATTTGAACCAAACTTGATAGTAATAACGCATAATAAATGCACTCAGTTCTAGTTACGGCAACACAATAAATATATTATACAATACGCAACCGATGCATTTGGGTTTACGAGCATTTAACGAGCGGACATCGACAAATCGGGTACCAATCAAAGTGTCGCATGAAATGTCAGTGCTCCCTCTATTTCTGTCCATAGCAGACCCAACAAGAAAGCTATGCAAAACGCAAATTCTACCGTCGCCGTCTAGACGCCCGCGCCGATCCTGTTACGATTGAATAACATTTGATCCAATCAACCCGAATGGAGGGGTCGGGGAGGTCTTGCGAACAGGCCCCGCGACGCCGGCGCACTCGCCATCAATTGATCCAACCATACACGACTTTGCAAGGCATCGTCACGAGGAGAAAGTATCTATATCTATACCAACAGGGAAACATTAACATTTACTTCAAATTATATTTCCTTCCGTCTAGATTTCACGCAATTATGATTACCTATAAATGTAAATTTTATTTGTTTATTTAAGTCAACATCTCCGTTTATGGAATACGTCCTAAGCACCTTTCGCCGTTTACTTGGAAAGTAATTTTATCGAATCGATATCAACCATAATATTTTAGTGCCCTATTGCATTTCATTAAAGTTGGCGTCGTTGTCTAAACTTCTGTTATTTTACCCCTTTTCTGCCTGTAGGCTTAACAGTCCGTATACTGCCCCAGCAACTGATAATTATATTATTAAGGAAATCCATTTCCTTGTTTCAGCTCCCGATATTGTCCAAGAAGACAGTCCAGTTGTGATTACAACTGAAGAAGACGAAAAAAACATGAAATGTAAGTTTTTCACCCAATTTTCTGAAGACCTGTTTTTGAATTTCCATATATATGTGAGATAATAGGTGAATCTTCCCTATCTTCCAGATTTCGCATCGTTTCTGACTGGCCGGTCACCGCTGTGTGTGCGACGTGATGACATGTCAGGGGTGCCGCTCGCGGCGGGTGTGGCGACCGCGCGCTTCACGTTCCGCAGACGGCACCTCTACTGGTCCGTCCTCCTCAGCCCCTCGATACAGAACCAGCCTCGAGCAGTCGCCTTTCTCGATCGAGAGGGTCGAGTGCTACTAGAACAATCGCTCAAGAAAATACCCGGGATTCACGCAACGTATGAAGACAAAACTGATAAGGTAATTAAAGTGATTGCTCGTGCTGCACCTACACCGACTGATTTTATGACATATTGAAGTAGTACTCATTAAATAATTGTTATAGGCTATAAACGTAAGAATCTGTTGTTTACAGCTTTGCGGTGTCTGGCGTCGAGTGCCGCGCCAGTACAAGACGTTGTTGCGAGACGGTGACCTGCATGTAGCGCTGCTGTGGGGCGACGCGCGGAACAGCTCCATCGATAGCGCACTCAGCGGCAGAATCGACAGGTAGGTAAGGAATAGGAATTTTAAATGAACACCAACTTTGTACATGCCGCCTTGAGTCATATCAACTTATTAGTAATCTCGAGCAGCCTATCAAATGGACGCAATAAATATTTTCGCAGTAATTATTCCCGGGAATCTATGAATGTGGTACTGTTCGCCTTGGATTGTAAATTTAATTAACCGCGTGATTAACAACGGAAAACTTTAGGTTCACCATTAGAAATAATTCTGGGAAAAAGCCTAGGCGCATATGTTTTATGATAGGCCATAATGCTGTTACTCGATACTCAATTGATGCGTACCATTAATTGCTTTAGCGCTACTGAGATATCTAAGATATAGTCAATGCATTGAGTACATGTACTGTTGATATTTGAAATTAGTAGACGAGATTAGATTCTACTTCTCGGAAAACGAACGGTAATTATTTTGACCTTCTTTTCAAATAATTAATCTTACTTAGAAAAGAAGTTGAGGAAAATAATAATTTTATGAGTAGTTTACTCTACACAAACCTATTAGAAATGTCATTATTTATGACAGTTTCAGGGAAAATGACGCATAATTTTTTGCGAGTATTGACCAGATTCTCGCTAATCACGTGCTTAGATCAGAAACTAAGTAAAACTTTTTTTTAGGTATCCAGCTCTATCATCAGAGATGTTCACGACACTCTTGGAGCCAGAGCACCCTCCCACCTCCATCGGCGAAGGTGCCTGTCGAGACTACCCTACGATGGAGTACGAGGATGGCTGGTGGGGCGGCACTGCCGTCATCACGGCGGTCGCCGGAGCCACGCCCAGCCTCTACCTGGCACTGGTCTTCAATGGAGTCTTCCCCAAAACTGCTGTGACATCTCATCTCGTCAGGGTGGTACTCACACTACCGGAGAAAAACCAGACCATAATTGATCAGGTATATTCATATTTATTCCTGTACTTATTTTTATACAACAACAAAAAACTACTTACGTGAATGTCTTGCGATGTAACCAAATTATAGCACAAAGCAATTCGGACGACTTCTGTTAATGAGGCTCTTAAGTGGCTAATTACTACCAATAAACGTAAATTAAGTCCAATATTAAGAGCGTATTAAGAGCTCGTGAAATACTGTATGTGTTTACTTTTGCATATTTTCGTCACAAGAATTTTGTTAATTATTTCGGGATATTAGTACAAAAAAGTCATGTACTGTTTAAGAATGAAATTGTGTTTATTGGATGCAGGTCTTAGGTAAATTAATGTGTTTTTCCAGGTGCAGAGGGTAAGCAAACCCCATTATGACTTCAATGTCCTGGAGGTGTCCACCCCGGTGTCGGCCGCAGAACTAAGGTCTTTAGCAAGAGGCCGGTTACTGCTTACCGTGGAGGCTGTTGGCACTCCGGAGAGGAGGATCGTGGGCAGTGTGAGGCAGAAGGCCGCATGTGAAATATACAATGCACCGCTTGTGTATGAGAGGCTGTCAGCCACGCCAGCACCTGAAGGGCTTGCCTTGCTCTACATCGATAAAGAGGGATCACTTGTCTATGATATACAGGTAAATAGCCACCAAACTATTAAAACAGTACACATAAAATAGTATGTACGTTAAGATCACGCTGATCATCTCAAAGATTCCGTTTTCCAATTAACATTCAATGAACGTCTTCCACCCACACTTGTGTGGATAAACTACAACTAATTACGACAGAACACAAGACGGTACCGGACTGGCAATGATAATGAATGATTGTGAATTCAACGATCATCTCTTAGAGAAATCTTAACAACTTGTGTAAGCGCCACTGTATGTGTCATAAAGTCATTAAGAATGGATGTTGACACATTCTAGCTTATTCTTTAGCTCTCCGATTAGCGCCATTATACCATTTTTTCCACTCAATATTATCTCTCGTTTAAAAAATATGCCATTAATCCAATGGCTTAACTCGTTTAAATTAAAGGAATTTAAATGATTTCGATGATATTTATCATTTAAAACCAAATTGGTTGAAGAGGCTCCATAATAGGTTACTAGAGGTCGTTAAGAGGTACAATTTATTATATTTGTATTGGACACAAGTGTTAATGGTTTCTTTAATTTTTTTTGGATTAAGTTACTTGTCATTATAGTAAGATTGGATTTTAATAGAAACAGATGAAATCTTAATTATCAGAGATCATAGGTTTAACTTCCGTTTTTGTATGTCCTAACAAAGTCGCTCATAATTAATCGCTCGTAGTTAATATTTTAAGCTACTTATTTCGTTTCAACTTGTGAATCTACTTTTTTTTTGCATGGGAAATCATCAAATGACGTCTTCCGCTCTGGGTGGAGCGGAAGGGCGTGTCAGACTAAAACCCACCCGTGTTCCTTCAGTTGCCCAGATATAGAGGGCCACGGTACCTCTTTCGAAAAAATCTACTTACTGTATTGCTTTGACAGTTAGTATTTTCTATTAAAGTCTCTTTTCGTATCTGTCCTTATGCCAGCGTAGTTTTTCTAAATTAAATTACATAACAGAATTTCATGCATTTTTACAATCATTTTAGAGAATTTATTCTTTAGGTTTATATGTTGTTCATCATCTGCCTATCTGACCTTAACAAACTAGTTACTGGGTAATACTATACATTTGGTAAGACTGGTTGTTAGATTTTCGAGTTTCTGACGACCCGTAGCGATCACTGGCGAAGCTCCACATGGTTTATGTATATTTATTATAAATTAATATTAAACTTAGTAAAGAAATCTCAGTGATCTGTTAAGTCTTAAAAATCGTGCAAATCTGGGGCCGATCGCTAATAAGTTATATATATCCTACATAATTTGTGAGACCAACATACTCATGATTTGTATCCTCTTCTTCAGGTTGACAATTTGGGTATAACAGACCCCAAGATAACGTTGGTGGAGGAGCAAGGCAAGCGTCACTCTCAGGTGGAGATACTGGACACCCGCATCGGTGTGCTGGCGAGACCAAGCGCAAGAATATTCCAGCCATTGTATGAAGACCAGCTTGCTGTGCATATCAGCGCTGATACCGGTACGACTCATTATTTATTTCCCTTCAATCTATCAGTTGGTGAACGATTTTAAAGGTCTGTTTTCGCAGATTCAGATAGCCAAAAGAATGCTTTTTGAGTGGCCTTTTAGTCTAGTGGTTAGTGACCCTGACTGCTAAGACTAAGGTCGTGGGTTCGATTCCCACCCTGGACAAATCTTTGTGTGATGAGCACGATCATTTGTTCTGTGTCTGGGTGTAGTTTATCTATAGTATAGTGTAGTGTTTTTAGAAATATATAAGTATGTTTATCAGTTGTCTGGTTGCCATAATACAGGCTCTGCCTAGTTTGGGATCAGATAACGGTGTGTTGGTTGTCCTAAGATATTTATTTTTATTTATTTATTACCAGCAAATGCCGCACAGCGTTAAGTCCTGGATTCGATTCTCAAATCGTAAAAATAATTATTGTTATTTATTACCATATTATTCCGGTGTGCTGTGTAAAGAATAGCACCATCCCATCTCTTCCCATGGGTGTCGTTAAAGGTGACTAAAGAATTTATAAGGCACTAGCTTTTGCCCGCAGCCTCGCTCGCGTTAAATTCGGGGTAACACGGTTCCCCTTTCCTGATTTAGAATACAGAAGAGAACTGGAAACATAATGTTATTTTAATACGCTATTGTAGACGATATTATATATCTTTCCATTTGGGGATAGAATGTAAAGATTCTGGGCATTGGACACACGCGAACATGCTACATACAATTGTCAATGGGAAAAGCACGGCTTTTCTAAGTTCACCCCAGCCACCTAAAAAAGAAAAAAAGTGACCTATGTCACTCTCCATCCCTTCAACTATCTCCACTTCAAAAATCACGTCAATGCGGCGCTCCGTTTTGCCGTGAAAGACAGACACACACACTTTCCCATTTATAATATTAGTATGGATCGAAGGTTTGACGTCGCAAAATAGACTTATTTCAATATAATATCTACTAGCAACTGGACATCAGGACACTAAGTATGGCTTATCCATATTCTGAAAACGTCATTGAAACCCAATACTTGCAAGCTAAAATTCAACCACAGGTACAAACACTTTTATTTATCAAAAAGTAAAATTTTAAACTAGATGACGTAATGGGTGTCTTTGAGTTTTCTGACTGGGAATTTTTCAAAAACAGACAACTACATTTTCCCGGTAAGTGGCAATAAGCCTGTTAAGACGTAGATATATTTGGTGAAATGTTGGTCAAGGTACCTTAGACTTCTGCCTAATCCTACGAAGAATAACGCTTTGATGTTATGTCATGTCACGTAATGTGTCTCGAACCGTGACCCTCTAGACGTGAGATGAAACAAAAGACGGTATAAGTAAATTGAATGTTGCGCTGTAGCTTGTTGAGCGTTCAATTGAAATGTATGCCTGATCGAGTTGATCCTATTAAGACGTGCGTCGGCCTTGTTAAACAAATAATCTGAATTAACGACGTGAATACAGGGATTTATGTAAGATTCGAATGTACAAGATGATTCAGATTTGACATCTCAAAACTCCTGTCATTATTTTTGCAACAAGTTTTTGTTTCCTCGAGTCTAGGGT
Source organism: Aporophyla lueneburgensis (assembly GCA_932294355.1). Taxonomy (NCBI): domain Eukaryota; kingdom Metazoa; phylum Arthropoda; class Insecta; order Lepidoptera; family Noctuidae; genus Aporophyla; species Aporophyla lueneburgensis. The sequence continues at coordinate 13,634,500 of OW028744.1, forward strand.
AGATTTTTTTTCATTTAAAATTCTGATTTGACTCAACTTCTGGCAATCAAAATCACTCTAGACCAACGAGTCGTTTTGACAGTGCAATTGCAACTTTATAATGCTACAGCTACATTGTCGCTATAAAGCGAACTTTACTTCATGCGCTCTCGTTGTCAGCAAGCGGTGTGTGAGAGAGAGTGCGCGAAGTGGAGTAACAATGATGAAATTCATTTGTGATAGTTGACAATGCCTTCAAACTTGCCTGCAGGCAAGTTTTTGTATCCTCGAGTCTAGGGTAGATTTTTTTTTCATTTAAAATTCTGATTTGACTCAACTTCTGGCAATCAAAATCACTCTAGACCAACGAGTCGTTTTGACAGTGCAATTGCAACTTTATAATGCTACAGCTACATTGTCGCTATAAAGCGAACTTCACTTCATGCGCTCTCGTTGTCAGCAAGCGGTGTGTGAGAGAGAGTGCGCGAAGTGGAGTAACAATGATGAAATTCATTTGTGATAGATGAGATTTGTAAGGTTAGTCAATGATGGGTTCAATTTTATAAATGTGCATTATTTCGACTTTTCCAGGTCCACCTATACTCCGTGGACGCTTAACATCACGGATGCTGCCTGATGCCGCCGGCTCCGGTCCCGCCCTGTTGAGAAGAACGGGACAGGTCCGGCTGCCAGCCAACATGGCTGGTCTGGCTTGGCTGTCCGTCGATTCGCTCTGTGGATTGTATTATGAGGTAAGAAAATTGATAGCACAATTAAATAAAAAATGGACTGCCATGTTGTTCTAGTTGTCGCAAGCGCTGCGGCTGAGCATGAAGTTTTGGGTTGGACAAAGTGTAATTGGATTTTTTCATCGGGAATTTTCCAGTAGCAACCCAGAGTCTGGATGCTGCCCGCTTGAGGACAATAGCCTGCCCTCCTGCACGCCCTATTACATGGGGCTTAAACAAAACTGAGGGGAGTAACTTCAGTTTTGTTTAACCCCCATGTAATAGGAGGGCAGCCTATTGTCCTAAAGCGGGCAGCATCCAGACTATGGGTAACTTATACCGTGGCCCTGGCATATGGGTAACTGAAGGAACACGGGTGGGTTTTAGTCAGTAAAAGTTTGACACACCCTCCCGCTCCGCCCAGAGCGGGAGAAGTCATTTGATGATTTTCCATCCAAAAAAACGGGGGTAACTTTAGGTAGACCTCTGCTTATCCCTTCGGGGAATACAGGCGGGATGCTATGATGTATTTAAATTTAAAAAATACATGAGAGATTCTCTTATTATTTATTTTTATAGAAATTTGTTTCAAACCATAGATAGATAAATAAGTAAATTCTCCAGTGATATGGGCGCAAAAGCGGACGCAGCCAGCAAAATAATATGTTGCAATTCAGTCTGATTAATTTTATCCTCAATTAGAGGCTGATCATAGAATGTCTTCATGCGTTATTCAGCATTCAAATAAAGTATTAATGGTACAAATCATTGCTTTTTTATCATCAGACGGTGGTAACGGGTGGCAACGCTCGCTCCTGGTCATCTTGGTGGCTGGAGTCTCATGCAGGTGCCGAAGGAGGGGCAAGAGAGTTGGGGGGTGAAGAGGGGTGGGTCCTGGAGCCTACTGCTGCAGAGCTGGTCGCGCTGCATGTAGGAGCCTCGTATCTGGAGCTTCGTGCACACGACAATGTCACTGTGATTCTGCGCACGCGTGTACCACAGGTGAATAATACTATCTAAATAACTATGATATTGAATAAACCTTACGTTATGCTGCAGAAGATTCGGTTTACTGTGGTCAGACCACCGGACTTAGGCTTTTTCACAAACAGAAATCGTCACCATATGCAGTAAGCGGATTGGCCACAGAGCTAGGTCCTATTTGATATTATGAGTTTGTTCGTTCTATATATATTTTGTAGGTCATTATTATAAATGATCGTATAAGAATACAAAATATAAAAAACCTCATTTTGTTAATAGCAGAGATAAGCCAAACCTGTACTAATTAAAAAAAAAACTTAATTCTCTTGACAATTAAGATAAAACTTGCTGAACTATATTAATCTGACCAACAATTTGTTTGTGCTGCAATAGATTGGGAAATTAATCGGTGAGTGGATAAAACTAATACTAGCATGACCTCATACTAGATTTCAACAAAAAGGCTTGGACCAAACAGAATTTTTCATGGTTCCAGATAAGCGTGCCACCTTCGTGCTTGCCAGCAGTCCCAGGAACGTCGGACAACGAGCTCAGTGCCAAGTATACTCCAGGACCACTCGAAGACCAGATCACGGACTACTCCCTGTTCCGCCTCAACGTCAACTATTGTACGCAGAGAGATAAGTTCTACAAGCTAGGAGAGACTTGGACAGATACTGAGGTACCTAAACATAAAACACATCAACTGTTTAGTGCATTAGTGCTGATGAAAACCACTTACAATGTATCTTGAGTGCTTCATGTCCTAAAGAGTTTTTCAATTATTGCAGACTTGTTCAAAATGCTTGTGCGTGCTGGGTATTCCCAAGTGCGAGGCGGTACAGTGCCCGCCTGTCAACTGCCTCGTGCCCACCATCAAGCCACCTGGACAGTGCTGCCCTATCTGTACTAGTGAGTATGACCTTATGTTGAACATGACCCAAAGCGTGCTTCAAAACTGCTGAGCCAACTCATCAACAAATGTATGGGGTCTCTTCAATGAAAGTGGACTGTATTTGTTGTTGATGGTATATTGGGTTTTAAGAAGGATAACAAGATTAAAAACTACAATGAATTGGTTATATAAAAAATGGCGGAAATGAGCCCCGCTCGCTTGCGAGATTGAAATATCACTTCTGTTCGGCCGCCCCGCGCCGCGACGGCAATCGCGCAGCGTTGCCATCCCGCGCTGGGTTTGGTGCGTTCGCGCATGAACAACAATGTAGTTACTAACTTAATGAAGCAAAAATTGTGAAACTGAAGTAAAAAATGATTAGAAACAGAAATATCCTTAATATGGCAGCCACTTTGCCATCCTATGCAACCGGTGGAAAAGACTCCGATATTCACTCAATTAGCGCTTTCATGGACAAATTGGGTTCCCAGGAAAAATAAAATGACTTAGGTATATTGAATTGCAAACCATTTTCTTTTTCAGACTCTACAACAGCGGTATGGTCAGAAAATGGCAGCTGCCTCCTTGCTGGTCAGAGCTACGCGCCGGGCTCGTCGTGGCACCCGTACCTGGTGCCCGGCGGGTACGACACGTGTGCCATCTGCACGTGCAACTTCGCCACCAGGCAGATACAGTGCCCGAGGGTCAAGTGCCCGCCGTTACGTTGTAGCGAAAAGGAGGCGTATAGGCCGGACAAGAAGGCCTGTTGCCGCGTATGTCCAGAGGTGGGAATGAAATTAATAATTATCTAGCTGTTTATTTTTTTACTTCGATGGTCCATAGTTTATCCTTTGTGACCTCGGAGTCGGGTCGTAACATAATCCAGTATTGCTTTGTAAGCTGTCACGCTTCTATGCCTGGAAGCTATTATTTTGGTATTATGCTTCGTTAATATTTCTAATTATTTTTATTTTTTGCTTGTGTATTAATGTACACAAGCAAAAAATAAAAATAATTAGACGACTAGCTGCCATAGTGCACATGATTTAATTTAATGTTCTGTGTGTCTCTTGCCTATCTACTATTGTATAAAATCAAGTTTATCTTATCTATACTAATATTATAAAGCTGAAGAGTTTGTTTGTTTGATTGAACGCGCTAATCTCAGGAACTACTGGTCCGAATTGAAAAAATATTTTTGTGTTGGGTAGCCTATTTATCGAGAAAGGCTATATAACATCACGCTACAACTAAGAGGAGCGGAGCAGTAATGAAAATTGTTGCAAAAACGGAGAAAATCGCACGGGTAGGCGATTCGACGCGACGGGAAGGGTCAGGGGAACAAGAAATTTAACGTGGACGAAGTCGCGGGCAGAAGCTAGTTTAAAATAATTATATAAAACTAAAGAGACATTTGTGCTGCTGAACAGTTTGTTGCGCCACTTCTTCCCAAATAAAGCACAAGGAAGTGGTGAAGGGTAGGCGTTTTGGGGGACTGTCTTATGTTATGACTGATCGACCTTCGAAAAGTGTTGATTCCTAGCCTTATTTGAATAAATTACTTTTGATTTGATTTCGATATGCTGGCTGCAGTCTACTACTGACCCTCGGATACTCTAATTCAGCTTCTACCTTGCGAAGTTTGTCGCAGAGTTCTCACGAGTTAATTTTCTTTTTCTCAGGTGAAAGCAAAGAAACCAGACGAAGAGACTCCAAAAGATCAGGGTGCGCCGCGCACAGCTGAGGAGATCCTGGCGGAAGGCGGGTGCAAGTTCCCCGACGGGCCGCTGCCCAACGGCAAGGAGGTGCACCCCTCCATACACTCGCACGGGGAGCAGCGCTGCGTCACGTGCCGGTGCAAGGTGATTATCAAATTAAACAGTTTAATATTCAAAGCAATAAAATATATTTATTTCTAGAAAACATAATCATTATTTATTAAGTTAAGCGACGGTTTCGCTGGATGATAAAACTGAAAGTAATTTATAGAAAACAGTTGGTAAAAATTTACGATTTAAACATTTTCTAAACATGGTGCATTAATAGCCTCTTAAAAGGTGCAAGAGATGTTGATTTATAAATAATTGATTATAGAGTTGTGCTCTTCATTATTAAGCCAGTAGTCATTTTTACTCTAAAGAGAAATACAAGTTCGTGGGATTCATCAATGATAAGATCTGCCAACTTAGATTGATTTGGGATTATGATGGGATGCTTCATTTCCGGATCAAGCTTCGAATGTTTAAGTCTACCACCGACACGGAGCATTTGATTAGTGTCTAGTATGGGATTGAGATTAAGAATCCGGCTCGAAGGACCAATGTTCGGGGTTGGGGTGAGATTGAGATAAACTAAGATTAAAGATTATAAAGATAACTATATTTCAGTAATACAAATGGATAACAACTAAAACTAATGAGGTGAATAGGACGAGATTGAGTCGCGCCCGATATGCTGTCCGAAACGTACTGACTGTTTTACTTAGATTAATAATTATACATAAAATATTCAAGGCATACGGCGCGGTGTCGCAATTACGCTGACATGTTTATTATTGTTCGGTGATTGACCAGAACATATATCAAAGCCCTTCTACCGTATAAGTCAGTTCTCGGTGCTCTGAAAATGGTAGGGGTTGTATTTCACGTACCAGTATGCAAAAAAGATCAATATTCTTTAAGTTTCTTTAAAAACTTGTAAGATCGTATCATAGTAGAGTGGAGGAAATGTATATTTTTGTCAGTGAATTTATATTTTGTCCGTCACAAAAAGATGATAAGCTAAATTATAGTTGTTAGGGTCATACATAGAAGAAGACAATGAGTAAGATCCCCACCTTTTTGGTCAGAGATAGGTCGTTCTGAGGGTCACATGGAAGATGACCGGCTTAGAGATGTTTGTACTAAATGTATTTTTTTATGTCCCAGGATGGCGAGGTGACGTGCGTGCGCAAGCGCTGCGGGCGCGCGGCGTGCGCGCGGCGGCGGCGCGTGGACGCGTGCTGCGCGTGCACGCGGCACCGGCGGCAGCGCGCGCCGCGCCCCGAGCGTCCCGCGCCGCCGCCGCCCAGCTGAGCGCACCCCGGCCCTCCCCGGACACAGTATTACTGCGCCCGACCACCCCGTCTATACCCCAGACTGCTCGTAGGCTAAGTGAGTGAGCGCGTAGCTCTATAGACTGACATATTTTTATGTACTCGTGCGATTCGAATGTGTCTCTAGTTTTAGGTTGCGTTAAAGGTGGCGCGCCGTCACCGGACCGAACGACTGCGATGCGATGCGACTCACACGAAACGCTCAAAGTTTCAGTGCGGCACAAGGCGCGACTCTTGTTTGCACGAGTATGAAATGTACAGAATTTAATTTTCTCTTTATATAACCGAAGAGAACGGAGTTAATAAATTCGATTGTATTAATTAAAAATATGAGGCTTGGCCAATTAGAGGTTAGTGTCATCACCGGAGTGATTGTGTAGACTGGCGGTGCGTTTGGTCACGGCGCGGTGTGACGCGTTGTGGCGCGGTGTGGCGCGGTGCGGTGGCGACTTGGTAGACAGATGGTAAATGGTCGGCCGCGCGGAGGCTCGGAGTCGATCGACGACGGACGGTAGCTTTACTGTGTATTATTTTAACGGCGTTGAATATTTACTTACCCACCGGTATTTTAATTGGTATTATGGTAACCCGAAAATTAGGCGCATTACATGATCCGATACTGATTCGTATTATTTTAGTGGTAGGGCTCGATCGCTCGGTCGTCACACAAGGATTGCGAGCGCGGTCGATAACAGATGTGCCATATTTTCTTAAATGTAAATATAAATTATAATACTACTTATGTGCATATTTATTTACGTCTCTATTGTATATGATACGGGATAACCGCACGTTTAGGTAATCATGTATGAACCATCACAAATGCTATCTTATTGGTCGCCTTGTTTGTGCATTTGCTTTTAGTTTTGTATATCTATATGTAATACCACACGAGTGTCTGTACGTAATGATCGGTAACTTCTATTACCTGCGTTATTTTATCTAGTTAGTAGTGGTCAGGAGAGGAGGTATTTAATAATGTTATTTGATAGACAATAACCATCGACATATTGGAATTGATGTTGCTTCAAGATATTATTACATTTTAATGAACTGTAATCCCAGTGGTTTATGCAACATGTTTTAGGAACAACAATCACTGGTCGAGTGACATATCTTACTTGTGGACATATATGAAGTTTTCATACTTATCGATAGATTTATATACGTTTGTCTAAATAAAATTCTGTAAATATTTTAATGATTCTAGAGTCTACATTTCAATATGTACTGTATACACAGATACCTTTTACGTATTGTACCGATATAAATCAATATTAATAAGGTGTAGTTTACGCAAATTTCGTGACTAGTTTTGTTTAATTACTAGGTTAACGGTTTAGTTACGTAATTAAGGAAGCTAGTCCAAATGTTTCGATGTGATGGATATGAATGCCATGTAGCTAGCGTTACGTCTTTTTTCAACACTGATTATAATAGGAATTTATTACTCTTAAGTTGAATCCGAGGCCTCATAGTCACTAGGTGTAAAAACACTAGCGTTAAGTACGTACGTTCATGTGTTAGGGAATGAGACGCCTTTACAAATGTTATGCGCGGGCGCTTCAAGGCGGCTTTCTTCAAATGAAAATTGGATTAATTAAAAACGCTGCAGTTTTTACATCACGTGAACTTGAGACCTGAAGGAGACATTGTACCGTAACAACACGGCTTTTTAGCAATTCGATTTTATTTTGAGAGAGTCCATTTGCCAAAAAATATCTTGTAAAATTAAAATTTTCACATTTCGTTGTGGGTTCTAGTCCAGTCAAAATTTTGAGGAGTTGTTGTATTATTTTAATGTTACATTGGCTATTATTTTATTTTTATTTGACATAACGAGACTATCACTCGAGTAAACACAAGAGTTATCTTGGTTCTAATATATTTTTTTTAATATCTAACAATAGAAAAGTAGTCACCTATGGCTTGCGAATAACATAACTAATAGCCATAAAGAATACTATGAACTCGCTTGTATTGCATTGTTTTTCTATTTAATAAATGACTGCATTCAATACCTATGTAAAGGTATTGTAACGGGATGATATTCATTGTACTATTATTTAGAACTCTTTAGATTCAATTCGAAAATGTTAACTTCTATGAAAAAATAAATTATTTGTGGTGTAATAAATATCACACAATTTGGGTTGTCTAGGTGCATCCAGTCAATAGTTTGTAAACCATCATACATTGATATGAAATAAATGACCTGTGAACAAATATGTCTTTCAATTCTCCCAGCTTGTGTGTCTTCTATTACATGGATAACCTATATACCTACCGACTACTCAATATATAATCTGCCCGGGACTCCGTTTGCGTGAATTTGGGAGTCCCCCTACCTTTTATTATTAATGTTTTTTCATTATCTATGTATTTATTTATTAAAGACTAGCTTTTGGCAGCGGCTTCGCACGCGTGGAGGTAGGAAACTATCCCGCAGGAACGTATGTTCCCGCGGGATAGTTTCCTACCGGGATAAAAAGTAGCCTATGTCCTTACTCAGGCTCAAAACTATCTGTGTAACAAATTTCATTTAAATCGGTTCAGTAGTTTTAGCAGGAAAGCGAGACAGACAGAGTTACTTTTGCATTTATAGTATTAGTGTGGATATGGTAGGCTCTTTTTAAGTTATCAGACCAAGAGTTTATAAGAGGTTTTATATTTACTTTGTACCATTGTTTTACCCCCACAAGATGCTGTGGTTGATTTTGAAAAATTAATGTATCCATAATTTGACTTTAAGATAATTTATACCAATTCATTAATAGTCTGACTTTCGAGCAAACCGTGAAGGGCGCTTAGAGCATTCCAAACACACTTTACCACCGTTATAGCCAAGGGGGCTGTACAATCGCGCCTTCTTACCGCGCGGACGTATCTTGCTTAGCTTATTATGATACTATTAATTAATTATAAATATATTTGTTAGAAATAATTGCGTCGTCAGTGATATAAGTGTGTCACGAGTGAGCATTACGAGGTTACTTGCGTTGTGTAAGAATGAGCTAAAGTATTTTTAAAGATATATAGTGTTTCTGTGTTAGATATGTCTAACACTGGATCTAGCCCGTTTGGCCGTAGCCAGCTAGTGACGCGAAGTCCTCCGCCGACACCAACTCAAGATTTCCAGCCTGTAGACCCAAAGCCACAACCTCCCTTGGAACATGAGCTACCAGCCGAAGTTATTTCTACGCCGGAGGTACAGAAATGGATGGGGTCCATAGAAAAAATCCTAAATGAAGTATGCAGTTTAGTTGCTGAGGGAAAAATGAACGCAGACCAAAAGGTACGTGTAGCCAATCTTTGCCGTAGTGTCTCACATGGCGCATCTCAGATGGCTGTCTTATATCAAGCCTTAAAGCAAAAAACGATTCAAGCCCATAGTTCCGCTCAGCACTTACAGCAACAACAGAACATCGCGAACTCTCTCCTACAGTTCAAAGAGGTAGTTGAAGGCATTTCAAAGCCGACAGAACCCGCTTCGTACGCTAATATGGTCAAAAAAGGCTCGGATAATTTTGTGCGCCCAGCAAATTTAAGCTCAGTTGCCATATATCCCAGCGACAAAACCAAATCTAGTGACGATACCAAGTCTCTCGTACAGAAAATTATTTCGCCCGGGGAACTTAAGCTACATGTCCGTGGCCTTAAGAAAGTAAAAAATGGAGGTGTTCTTATCAGTACCGACTCCAAAGAGGACATTCAAAAGCTCAGAAGCTTAGAAAAACTCGTCTCTTCGGGCCTTAAGATTGAAGAACCATCAAAGCGGCGCCCAAGAATCACTGTTATTGGAGTCCCGGTAGCCCTGACTGATAAGGAGGTTTTGGATTGCATATACGAGCAAAACCTCTCAGATAAGTTGACCAATACAACTCGTGAGTCGGTTGAAGAACAAATAAAATTGAGCCATAAATCTGGGAAAAAAGACCTCCCTAATTGCAATTTTATTCTAGAAGTGCCAGCTAGCATCAGGAAGATCCTAGTCAATCAAGGACGAATATTCATCAATTGGACGTCATGCCCAGTTCGAGATTTCACGATCGTTACTCGGTGTTTCAACTGCCAGCAGTTTGGACACGCGGCCAAGTTCTGCCGTGACACTAACCCGACGTGTAATCACTGCGGAGAGACTGGCCACACTTTTAAGGAATGCTGCACAAAGTCCAGTCCACCAAACTGTGCGACGTGCAAACGTTTTAATAGGAAAAGTGATCATAAAACTGGTGATGTAAATTGCCCTGCACGGAAATATGCCGAGGACAGCTATATCCATTCCATAGATTATGAAGGCGCCTAAGAGCGCTACCTATTAACCTATCCTTTAAGCACACTAGTAGTAGTTTTTGTTTGTTTATATTTATTGGGTGTTTATTTATCATGACTGATCAATTACTTAAGGACCTAGGTCAATTTTCTGTGTCTGAAGTTATAAATTGTAATATTGATGAGTGTAAGCACCACTTTCCCTTGGGAGAGAAACCGCTGACCTTTCTCACACAAAATATTCGCAGCATAAATCGAAATATAAATGGTTTTGAAATATTGCTACAGAACCTGGGTATAAGTTGCGACATTATCGTCCTAACAGAATGTTGGCTGTCAAACCAAACCACTGTTTTACCATCTTTAGACGGATATGTTTCGCATAAAACCAAAAGAAACATCAACCAGAATGATGGTTTAGTTGTATTTGTCAACAATAATTTAAGTACAACTGTAGAAGAACCTTTGCTACAAAATTGTAATTGCTTACTCATTAAAATTAATACAGATACGGTAGTTATGGCTATATACAGACCACCTTCTCAAAATGTCGCAAATTTCTTAGATTCACTAAACGTACAGTTACAAAGTCTTACAACTTTTAAACACATAATTCTAATGGGGGACATTAATATCAACATTGCTTCCGGGAAAATGGACATTCATGCACATAACTATGTTAATATCTGCTCATTCCACGGACTCTTGCCAGCTCATTACCACCCCACGCATCAAAGTGGTTCATGCTTAGATCATTTCATTATAAAAACAAATAAACCAGCCAAAACATTTGTTACTAACTCTTCGCTTACTGATCACCAAGCAGTTTTACTAATATTACAAGTTTCTTTACCAAGAAAAAATTGTTTACGCAGCTATACCAATGTCAACATGACACACCTCGAAAAAGACATACGTAATATTAATTTTGACCCAGTTTATAATTCCACCGATGCAAACTTTGCTATTAATTATTTTATAAATTCACTTCACTCTGCAATAATAAAGCATACAGTCGCCAAAATAACGCCAAGGAAGTACAAGTGCATTAAACCTTGGATTACACCCGGACTTGTTCGATGTATTAGGCATAGAGACAAACTTCACATAAAGTTCAAACTTGAGCCTGAAAATGAAATTCTTTCCATTACTTATAAAAGATATAGAAACTTCTGCAACAACCTTCTGAAAAAAATAAAAAATGAATATGACAGGAAAGAACTGCAGAAAGCAGGCAAAAATAGTAAACTTATTTGGAAATTTATAAAAACAAATACATTTAGATCAAAACAACTTGAACCTCCACTTGACTTATTGACTATAGAGAACAACCCAATAGAATCAACAAATATAGTTAATTACTATTTTTCTAACGTAGGCAAAACCTTAGCAGAAAAGACCATACAATCTAGAGGTTCTTTCTCTCAAAACCAACCTAAATCTTTCCCCAGACTCAAATCTTTTGTCTTACTAGATACGGATGTCGATGAAGTATTAACAATCATTTCTGGATTAAAGGACGTTTGCGCGGTTGGGTGGGACGACATATCAAACAACATACTTAAACATTTCAAATACCTCCTTGCTCCGCCGCTAACTCATATTTTTCAGTTATGCTTAACTACTGGTGTATTCCCTAAGTCGCTTAAAAAAGCAGTGGTTACTCCTGTATATAAATCTGGTGACAAAAAATGTGTTAACAACTACAGACCCATTTCAGTTTTAACAGGGCTCTCCAAGATCTTAGAGAAAATCATTAATATTAGATTAATGAAATATCTAGAGGATAACAAATTGCTTTCGGATAGACAATTTGGCTTTAGGCCCAAAAAATCAACTAATCAAGCAGTACATCAAATGACGGATTATATAACAACTAATTTGGATCAAGGCATGCACTCCATTGGGATCTTCCTAGACCTCGCCAAGGCCTTTGACACAATTTCCTGTCCTTTATTATTGGGCAAGCTTGAAAGACTCGGAATAAGAGGAACAACGCTTACACTGCTTTCTGATTATTTAAGAGACCGCGAACAATGTGTAAAAATTGGTCAGTACGTCAGTTCTAAGCTTCGAAATAGTAATTACGGAATACCACAAGGTAGTATATTGGGTCCTACTTTATTCCTAGTATATATTAATGACCTGTGCAGCTTAACACTCCAAAATGGTGTCATAATGTCTTATGCAGATGACACAGCTCTATTGTTTTCAGACAAGTCTCGAGAGGAGGTGTATAAACAAGCCCAGAACGGTTTTAATATAGTGTCTAATTGGCTACATGAAAATCTCCTAACACTAAATGCAGAAAAAACTAAACACATTTTATTCACTATGAGAAATACTAACCTGCCAACTACTAACATAAACATTTATGCGCATAAGTGCGGCAAGTACGCTGACAATGCATGTAATTGTCCTACTTTAGCAAAAGCCGATCATATGAAATATCTTGGTGTGACGATTGACACAAATCTGAACTTCCGTAAACACATTGATTTATTATGCACTCGAATGCGTAAATTAATATACATTTTTAAGAATTTACGATATATAACGGACTACAAATTAATTAAACAGGTCTATTTAGCTTTGTGTCAATCCATTCTTACATATTGCATAACTTCATGGGGAGGGGCTGCAAAAACAATCCTACTACCATTAGAACGTGCGCAGAGAGCTATCCTTAAGGTAGCCACCTTTCGCCCATTTAGATTTCCCACATACGAGCTTTATACGGCATGTAAGGTTTTAACTGTGCGTCAACTATTTATATTAAAGATAGTATTACACCAGCATAGCAATCTCCCTTATACCCCCATACCTATACATAAGAGAAGAAAAGACTTAGTTTGCATAAAGCCTCAAACTAGACATACTTTTATAAATAAATTTTATGGTTTTTTAGGTCCGTTCTTATATAATAAAATCAATAAGTCTCTAAGTATATATAGTGTAAATTGTAAAAAATGTAGTGAAATGTTAAGTGAATACTTAGCGACATTAAATTACTCAGACACTGAAAAATTGCTAGAAATCATGCAATAAGTTTATTAATGTTAAGGCAATTTTTATTTATTAATATAATTATTATGTATCAATGCTAGCTCTATGTACATTAATTTAATAGTCCAATAAAACACTCAGCGTTGTTACGTGAAGGCCTGAAACACAGGTTTGAATAAACCTACATCAGGCAGGTCGCTATTGTTTTTCATTAGGCCTTTATCCAATATATTATATAAGTTATACCTACACTAGATTTATTTTAGGCATAGTTTAATATTTGCTTAATAATTTTAATATGTAACTCTGTACTGATGTCACTTCTATGTAATTTATATGTGAACTTATGAATAAAAAGTATTTTTTATTTTTTTTATAGCTAAAGTGAAGTTTTGTAAAGATAATCATGACAAACTTACATAGGAAAATACTCGTGCCAAAGATTCTCCAATTCGCTCGTTAAAAGTTTCCAGGGGCTTAGTAGGTACTCGCTTACATAACAAAAGGTGGTTTCGTGGAATCTCAAGCAATATCCACTGGTTGGCTGAACATACAGTAGCGTTTAAGCCTCATGCAAATTAACGCCACAATATTAATTCAGTCATGCTCAAGGTCAATCCATAAATCGGGCTCCTTACACCCCCGGGAATGTACGCACTGAAAATTTCGGGAATCAAGGAAGTGACACAACATTACTATTTAAAAATGTATTCATTGCTTTTCGAAGTATTCTCCGCGAAATTTGACCCATTTTTCCATACGATGGAACCTATTATTGAAGCAACCATTCCATTCGGAAGTTGGGGGCTCCAAAATGGCCGTTTTGTAGGAGTCCACGGCTTCTTCAGGTGATGAAAATCTCTGACCACGCAATTTATTCTTTATTTTAGGGAAAGTATAGAAATCATTAGGGCTTAGGTCTGGGCTGTACGGCGGATGGTCTTTAATTCTATGTTTTCTTGCTCTAAAAACTCTTTTGTTCTGTGCGCGGTGTGAGAACTCGCATTGTCGTGATGAAGGAAGTTGCGGCGGTTGCGGTTCTCTGTACGGAGTTCAGAAACGACCTGTGGCAAACAAATGCTAGCATACGATTCTGCATTAACCGTTCTTTGTCCCTCAAGAGGAATAGTCGCAACATGGCCGGTTTTGGAGACAAACGTGGCCACCATTTTTTTTGCAACACTCCGTGAACGAACAATTTTTGTTGGCTTTAACTCATTTTCGAACACCCAAACTCGTGACTTGTTTTTTGTTTCGGGTTCGTACGCGTATATCCAGGATTCGTCATCTGATACGATGTTGTATACAGTATTTGAGGACCCTGCGTGGAATCTTTCGAGAGTTCTGACGCACCAAGTAACGCGAGCCGCTTTTTGCTCTTCACAGAGCGAATGCGGTATCCATCGGGAAACAACTTTTGTATACCTAATTGTTCATGCAAGATTATTTGTATTTGACTCATGCCAAGTTGTCTGAATTTCACGGTTTGTCACATGTCGATCTTCCTCAATCAGCTTACGCACAGCATCAACGTTTTCTTGGGTGACTGCAGTTTTTGGACGACCTTGACGGGGATCATCACTGAGCTTGACACGTCCACGTTAAAATTCAGCAAACCAGCGATAAATTGTGGTTTTGGATGGGGCTTCATCACCAAATGCAGAAATCATCCGGTCAACACACTGTTTTTGTGTTAAACCACTTCGAAAGTCATAATAAATCATCGCTCTTGAATTTTCTCGAGTCAATTCCATTTTGTCAACGACTAAACAAGTTTGACAAAATCTTGTGACAAGACCGAGAATCTTTTTTTTAAATAAATAAATGCTATTCGATTTTTAAAACCAAGGAGTTTTCAATTAAAAAGATTTTAATATGACAGGAACAGTGGAAATATTCCATTCCCGATACTTTTAGTGCAGCCTATGTAATCCCCACCACTCAGCCTAACTGTAACTGTCATGTAACTCAGCCTATCGCAGTCCTCTTCAGGACATAGGCCTCTACCAGACTGTACTTCCACCTTCCGTATCCCAACCAGTCTGCCCCACCACCTATTTAGGTCGCGGCGGTATATTCAAAAGGGTTACAAATATTGCAATGAGACAAAAAATGAAAGTGGATTTCTGATATCAAAAAGAATCGATCTGGAACTAGAACGCAACTAACGTAGACTCTGGGCCAAACCCTGACTTCGTCGATCTGTGATGCTGTCATTGCTGAAAACACGTAGGGTTCTAGATCTTTTGAGGGTTCCGTACCAAAATGGTAAAAAGGAACCCTCATGGTGCGACTCAGTCTATCTGTCACAGTTAGATGCAAGATTAGATATCTCAAGAACTCCTAATGTTATCAATAGGGACTGAACGGGGTCTTAAAAAATCGGAGTGGCGCTACTAGGACATGTGGGATATCTTAAGAAAGAGCGCTATTGGGACATCCTCAAACATTTTTCTTTTTAGGCCGTATAGTTTTCGACTTTGGCCCTTATCTCCGAAGTGTGCATAGAGAAAAAGCTAATATTATTCTATGTGATAGAATTTTATGTAATGATTACTGGAAAAATAAAAGGATGTCTCTAAATAGCACATTTTTTCAGAAATCATCAACAAAAATTAAATTAGTTCAGTAAAAGATAGCGTTCACCTCAAAGTGTAACATTTTATGCAATAATATTAGGTTTTTACCTATGAAATTGCCGTCCTGCAGTACTGGCCATTTCAAATCAAAATAATTTTTGTTTGTCTAAGAATTCTAATTTCAAATTAATTTTATTTTAAAAACATGGAATTCTTTTTCCAAAAGTAGTCATTTGTTTATTGATTAGTGTTACATTTTCATCGCATTACAATCTTTTTCGTCATCATGGATACGTTATAAATTCGAGTAATTATGGAATATGAGTAGGTACCGTCGTGGCAGCAACGCGGCACAAGCGGCACGCAACATCAACGACGTTTACGGAGCTAACACTACAAACCAACGCACCACCTGTTATTGGTTTGCTCGCTTCCGTTCTGGAAATTTCGACCTGAAAAATGAACCTCGCGGTCGTCCGAAGACTTTGGTCGACAATGACGAATTAAAGGCGATTGTGGAAGCTGATTATACACAATCTACGGCTGAATTAGCAGCAGCTTTCGACGTTAGCATCAAAACAATATTGGTCCATTTGCGTCAAACTGGCAAGGTAAAAAAGCTTAACAAATGGGTGCCCCACGAACTCAATGATCGCCAGCGCGAAGTACGCGTCGAGACGTGCCTTGCACTGCTCAACAGACACACAAATGAAGGAATTTTGAACCGCATTGCTACCTGCGATGAAAAATGGATTCTATTTGATAACCGCAAGCGCTCAGCAAGTTGGTTGGATCCTGGTTCAGCACCTAAAAAATGCCCTCAACGAAAACTTACCCCTAGAAAAGTGATGGTCACTGTTTGGTGGTCTAGCGCCGGTGTGATTCATCACAGCTTCTTACCAAACGGGGTGAGCATTACTGCAGATGTGTACTGTGAAGAACTGAACTCCATGATGGAGAAGCTGGCACATCTCCAACCAGCATTGGTCAATCGCTCGTCTCCGCTGCTCCAGCACGACAACGCGCGACCTCATACTGCACAGCAGACGGTCTCCAAGTTGCAAGAACTGGGGTTGGAAGCTCTCCGTCATCCGCCCTACTCACCAGACCTTGCGCCTACAGACTACTACTTTTTTCAGAATATGGATAACTTCTTGGCGGGAAAAAAATTCAATACCCGAGAGGCAGTACAAAATGCCTTTGAAGAATTTGTTGCCTCCTGTCCAGCTGATTTTTTTAAGAAGGGCATCAATAAACTGCCACTGCGTTGGCAAAGATGCATTGATTGCATGGGTGATTATTTCGATTAATACAAATAAAAAATACATGAAAAAAATTCGTTTAATTTTTTTCATACAAAACGGCCTATTATAATACAATAGAATATTTATAAGGTACGGGACCCTCGGTGTGGGAGTGCGACTCGCTCTTGGCCACTTTTTTTGTTAAGGAATATTGCAAAGTTGATCAACTCTTTCGATCGAAACCATAAATCGAACTCTTTGCAACTAACTTTGTTATAAAGGGGGGGGGGGGGGTCCAACATTTTCATAATTTTTTGACGTCCCGTTTCTGAGTTATGTGCCAAAAACTGTTTGTTTGCAAGCGAGCCCTATAGGGAAAGTAGACACCCTAAACATTGGTACTAACTCATCATTTTCATCATTTCAGCCATAATACGTCCACTGCAGGACATGAGCTCCTCCAATTTGGGGGGCTTTGCCATAATCGCCACGCTTGGCAGGCGGATTGGCGATCGCAGTATGGTGGTAAAATGCATAGAGAACGCTGCTGCCCATTCTCTAGTAAGTCCCGTAGTCGCCTCTTACGACACCCACGGGAAGAAATGGGGAATTGGTACTAACTAGTTTTACTAAAAGGAAACATTCGATTATTTTTCAAAATTAAGACAAACTTCATTCAATTTTGTAAAGTTGCGTTATTTAGGCAGGGAATTGAACCAACTGAAATTCGAAAAGAGAACATAATCCTGTATGTTTATGAGAAAATCGGGCAGATCCTACGTTCCTAAGAATCAAATCTCGCATTGGACTGAAATAAAACTCTGTTGTAAAATTGTGCATAAAAATACATTGTCTCTTATTAATTAATCGATAATATTAGCCGTTTGATTAGGTATTAGGTACATTGTGGAAAGAAAAAGTGCAAGGCCACACCTATTTCTTTCAGGTTTTTCCTATTATTTAAAGTGAAGATTTTTTGAGTGCCCGTAGGGTGTCTGCCATTGCTTCAGCCACGGCATCTGCGACCTGGATCGTGGAGTTCACGCCCATGATACCGATGCGAAGCGCCTTGCCCACGGTTGGTCCCAGACCAGCGAATATTAGGATATTGTGCCTGTTGAAGATTAAAATTGATTAATTAATACGATATTTATGTTAAGTAGTTAGCAACCTAGATCAACTGGTTGGCGATTTAAAGGTCTCACGTCACACACGGATTTTGGTAACAAATTTGTCGCTAGCATGCCATCAAAGCATCTTATCAATTTTCGTCGATCGATACATCTCTAATTACATAATACACATGTAATCCAAAAGACAGAGGTGTAGCTGATACATCAATATTGTGCGTGTTGTGTTCCTGTAATAGGGGTACATCCAGACTCTGGGCTGGTACTGAGCAATTATTGATGGGAAATCCAATAACACTATGTTTTACCTGGTATTAGAATCTAGGACATCAATAAAGCGGTGCTTTCGACCACTAGAGCAACGAGACAGTTTAGACCGTCTCGTCGAAATTAGTTACTCGCCTATAAATATTAAATACATAATATTTAAAACATCGCCATGCATAAATATCTACTCCAAAATTAATGATATATCCAGTAATCTTACTTTTAAGATTTTGATAAATATTATTGTCCCACAAACAATGCGGTACTGTTGTAAAATGCTAAGCTCGTAGCCAAATTCTGGGCAACTATTTAGATTGATATCGACATGCTAAGAAGAAGAAGAAGAATAGTATTGTGTGTGTCAGATATTTTTTTCTGTAAAGTCGACGCTAGTAAAGCAAACAGCAAAAAACAGAAGTGCTTACATTTCTTAATAGCAAATGAAAGAGGCGATTTAAATTCACAAGGTACTATATCACACTCCAAATGAGTCTTGCCAGAGTCGCGAGATTTTTTTTGCCAGGGTCGCGTGATTTGTTCGAAAGAGTTACCGTGGCCCTGATATATAGGCAACTGAAGGAACACGGGTGGGTTTTAGTCAGTAAAAGTCTGACACGCCCTTTCGCTTCACCCAGAGTGGGAGACGTCATTTGATGATTTTCAACCCACAAAAAATAAAAAGTCTTTTTATTTTTCGACGAACGAAAGACGAAGACGGTAGGTACTTACTTAGCTCTCATATACTTCACGAACTCAACGTAATCATATCCTTTAGGCAGCTTTACAGTCGTGACCGTAGCCAGGCGGTCTTCTGGCTTCGGGATCAAGAACTCGAAGGAATACTCCTGGAGACGCTTGTGGAAGCGAGCTGTGGTGGCGGCGTGGCGGGCCCAGGAGGCGGGCAGGGTTTCCTTTATGATCTCCTGGAGGCAACACCGGAGGGCCCAGAATAGTGGGGGACTCAAAGTGTGGTGGTATCTGAAGAAAAGCGAAGTTTAAATTAATTTTTTATTCTTAGAATACACACACAAAACAGGCAAAAGTCTATCTTACATTTATTTGGAAACGCAATCCATTATTCTACCACTTGTCAGAGATGCTTGCCGAAATTAGGAACTAGTTATGCCCGCTTATGCAGACTAAGTAATTTGACTGTTATACGTTACTTGGAAAGTCCAAATCCCGAAGAACTGTATTCTGAAAAAACGCCATCCCGAATCAGTTAATCCCAAATAAACGTTAACCCGGATAACGTTTGTCCGAATGAACGTTATCCCGAATGCACACCATCGCGGATCACGTTCACCAGACAATAATGTTGTTTCGGGCTAACGTAATTCGGAATAGTGTGCATTCGGGATAAAGTGATTCGGGATTTCTAGTTTCGGTCTAACGCATATGAGGCAAGTCATTATTATTTCAGCCGAAATATGTCCACTGTTGGACATAGGCCTCCCGGAGGGTTTGGCGTAATCGCCACGCTAGGCAGGTGGGTTGGCGAACGCAGTATGGTGGTAAAACGCTTAGAGAATGCTGCTGGCCATTCTCTAGAAAGTCCTTTAGTCGCCGTTTACGACAACTACAGGCAGAAATAGGATGGCTATATTCTCTACGTCAGCATCACACGGAGCTTATGAGTCAAGTAATTTCCTTCAATACGTTTTAACTTATAACTAAGAAGGCTGCCTACGATAGACCTATACTGCCGTTTTAATAAAAAACCGGCCAAGTGCGAGTCGGACTCGCGCACCGAGGGTTCCGTACAAACCTGTAGGTATTTTCGGTTTAAAAATATATATATTTTTTAATTTTTACATTTCAGTTGATTGAATGTCAGGTAAATTGCGGTTTACGATTTATGACGTTTTAAAAAAAAACTACTCACTCGATCTCGTTCAAACCAATTTTCGTTGGTAGTTTACATGGTAATGTACATCATATATTTTTTTTAGCTTTGTCATTCTCTTATTTTAGAAGTTACGGGGGGGGGGGGGACACACATTTTACCACTTTGGAAGTGTCTCTCGCGCAAACTATTCAGTTTAGAAAAAAATGATAATAGAAACCTCATTACCATTTTTGAAGACCTATTCATAGATACCCCACACGTATGGGTTTGATGAAAAAAAACATTTTTGAGTTTCAGTTCTATGTATGGGGAACACCAAAATTTATTGTTATTTTTCTATTTTAGTGTGAAAATCTTAATGCGGTTTACAGAATACACCTACTTACCAAGTTTCAACAGCATAGCTCTTATAGTTTCGGAATAAAATGGCTGTGACATACGGACGGACAGACAGACAGACAGACAGACATGACGAATCTATAAGGGTTCCGTTTTTTGCCATTTGGCAACGGAACCCTAAAAAGGGCACAACTAACATTTTTCATGAAATTGAGTTATATATATCACCGGAATCAGGAAAAAAAAGCCTATATGCCAATTTTTATTTTTATTTTTACCAAAAAAAAAAATAACAGAGATACCATAAGCTTAAAGGGCACAACTGCAACATTTTTAAAGTTTTTAACCAGGAAAAGGGCACATTGTGAGATATGCCTTTTATTTCACCTTTATATTTTTAATATATTTAATTGAAAAGGCGTAATTGGCTTACGTCAAATATAAAAGGCTTATGTGGCAATTGTGCTTATTTTTTTATATCAACACCCTAGCAATTATTGAAGAAGAAAAGTCACAACTAGCAGTTATGTCTTTACTATTTACCCTATACCTTATTTTTTTATAAATAAAGCGTTTAAAAAAAGGCACACTGGCGGTTATGCCTTTACTACTAAACATCTATGAACGAAGATGAAGTAGTGGGTCAAGGTTATTTACACGTCCCACTGCAGAAACACAAGAAAGTGCACAATAAGATTGTTTTTATTCATCAAGAAGTATAAAATATAATATATTCTAATATTTTACTGTATGTATACTATTTTAATAATATGTAAAAAGGCACAATTGAATAAAAGTGCCTTTTCAATGTAACATTTTAAAATTTTACATTGAAAAGGCACATTTGGTTGTATATGCCTTTTAACTGTAATATTGCTCCTGTTATGTAATTTTTTATGTTAGGTTGAAAAAAAAATAAGCTAATTATTTATTATATGCATTAAAAATAATAAAAAATATTGCTATAGTCTTATATGTACTATATATATACAACTATTTAAATTCACACAATTTCGAAAAACATAATTTAATCGTGTTTTTTTTAAACATAATTCAAAAAATATTTTAACATCGATTTTCTCAACATTTACAAAATGCTAGTTGTGCCCTTTTTAATAATGACGGCAGTATAAATAGATTATGAGTAAAAAGTATAGTAATATAGTAGTAAAGTGTAGTATCTTTAATGATAGTAAAATTGATGCTTACGTTCTTGTGCTACCGTAGCAGTTCCACTGTTGCGCCAACAGTTTGATGTCGAAGTAGAAAGGAGGATCGTGCTTCCGGTTTTTTATCTTTTCTCTGGAAAGAAACCATAGTTATTTAGGTAATACTCTGGTTTATGTCACCGCAGCAAATACTTTTTAAAATTAAATCGATGTAATTGTATGTGTAATCATTTTATAATCTTACTCGGCACGTGCGCTGAATGCCACAGGAGATATACCGGCTGGTCCACTGAACACCTTCTGGGTGGAGGTGTACACTCCATCAATTCCCCACTCGTCCATGAAGAATGGAACTCCTCCCAGTGACACCACGGTGTCCACCAGAAGTAAGGTGCCATATCTGAAAACAACGAAAAGAAAATTCAGTGAAAATAGGTATAATTATGAAGATTTGCTAAGATAAAAAAAACATTTATGAATTCTCAAAGGACATTTTACAGGTATTACAAAGGTAGAAAGTAACTCAAGTCAAACGACTACGCTTAAAGAAGTTTGGAAAATTTCCGAATCGTCGGTCGGAATCTCCGAAAAACTTTTTATCTTAACTTTTACCGCGCTTGGTATTTTCCACTGCATGCTAATTGCAGACTCCTTCACAGGATGCAATTAAAGAGTTTTCAACTCGAACGTATTCAGGGAGATCTAGACCTAAGTAAAAAGCCAAGTCAGGAATGAAAGAGACAACGAGTGTAATTAAATTGTTCGGTCCCCGTGTCCCAGTCTCAGTATTCCTCGGGCAATCAAATAGTTTTTCTGCTAAAGTTAGCTGTTTTTTTAATTTGGAGGTGAAGGGTCGACAGGAGGAATGGTTTCAGCGCAGATTGGATAAAGCCTGGATTGTGGTTTTTATAACAGTTCGTTAAGTTGACAGACAGAGAGCAAAGATGGGAAGAATAGATAACCAGCTTTCGCTTTAAGTTTAGTTGACCTCTTGATTTGGGTGATGTGTGTTCATTTTATCTAAAAATTTGTGTCAGCATACAGTTTTCAATTCAAAATTCAAGTGAACTAGACTTAAAAGGGAGACTACAACTCTTTCTATCAGAACTAAAACAAAAATCCAAATTAGCCTGAAAAGTAAGAAAGTTGGAAATATTACATATGCTAACGTGTTTTCTCTCTAGTTATGTCACCGGTGCAGTAATCCGAGACGCGCCGACTGACCAAGCTAAGACTTAACTCAATAACTACGTGAAACCTACTGAACCTATTCTATTACGTACTATTATCCTTTCTCTGAACTAGACTGGTTACTAGGCAATGTCGGTGATTCTATTATCCCCTTATTTGCCAGCGCAAATAACAGGGTCGCGTTTTTTAAGGCGAGCTCTTTGCTTTTCACGTTGAGAAATTGGCTCACTTGTTTGAAGAGTATTATTAAGATAGGTTGTTTTATAGAGAACCATTGGTAGGATAAGCGTCGTCGTCGCTGTTTTTGTATTGACTAATTAAACACACATTAACATTAAAAATAATTGTTTATTATTTTACATTTGTGTCAAGATATAAATTAATTAAAAAAACGTAATTAGCAGGTTAGGAAGCCATATATTTGGACTTATTAATCCTATTAATAAAACCTCTTTCCTTTTATTAACTTCTTGAAACGCAGTGTTAACTGGCCATTCGTGCCCAAAATAATTATGTGATGCCATTAATGTTTTCTTTTTCGCATTTTTTTTTTTTATAATGATTTATTTTGGTTTCCTTTTTATTAGGACCAGCCAGCATTTATAAAACGTCATTAGTTAACACCTTTTTGTTATTTACCTATTTAATTGTGGATGCAATATTTTTAGGAAATTCCGCAACACATTTTTCCGATGTTTTGTTACGTACATTTTTAAAGGCCTAGTAGATAACAGTTTAGAGGGGAATGTAGATTAAAGATACACCACTTACTTGTGACATAGATCGCCCAAGCCCTGCAGATTCTGTAAAGTTCCGGTTGAGGAGTCTCCGTGTGTGACGAACATGGCAGCTGGACGCAATCTCTTTAGTTCTGGCTCCAGTTTTTTACAACAGAAGGTGGCGTCCATTGAAACACTAACTGTTTCAGTTTTAATACCTAGAATCATTAACAAAGGGATCTCATTAAAACTTTTGTTGACTGTAAAACTTAAAGTGTGCTTAGTGTGCTGTGTGTGTGTGTGTGTGTGTGTGTGTGTGTGTGTGTGTGTGTGTGTGTGTGTGTGTGTGTGTGTGTGTGTGTGTGTGTGTGTGTGTGTGGGTGGGTGTGTGTGTATCCGCTATTCTTTTCATATTAAAAAAAACATTAAAAACTCTAAATTACCATATCTGTTAGCTATCATGAACGCGCGCTGATCCCATATGCCCCTGGAAGCGATGAGCAGGGTTTCTCCCGGGCCCACCAGGTTGCTGATGACTGCCTCCATGCCAGAGTGACCAGATCCACTCATTGCCAACACCAGCTTGCTTCGAGTTTGGAACACGTATTGCAAGCCAGCACGAATATCATCCAGGACCTAGAAGGAACAAATGGGGATCAAATTAAAATAATAAATTCACGAAAACTTTGTCTTGTTTTTTTTTCCTCTGTTTATTAGTTATTTTTTGTTTATAGATTACACATAAATACTCATTTATAACTCCTTTGTGAAAACCTACGTAGTATACAAGCTAATGCAACTGGCCACATGAGGTCAAAATAATGATGTGATGCCATTTGGGTTTTATTTTTAATCGTTATAAAAAAAATTGTAACTAGTTAGGAGCTTTTAATGTGACCTGCGTTTTTTTTTTCAAATTTGTATCCAACCTTCATGATTTATATATAATTAAAATGTCCTCAAAATAATAAACACGGTTGTTCCCAACAGGACAACTGTGTACTGATTACAATGACAGTGCCTTTCATTTTGAGAATATAGCAACATTTCATCATAAGTTGTCGACCAGACGAATTTTACATGTCATGTGTAAGTGTAATGAAAACCAATGGACTAGTAATTTTCTTTAAAATCCTTCGGTTTTTGATTGCAAGCGTGTTAAGGTGCGAGTTAAATGTATAAAGAAAAATACTAAGGTAAGTATCATTCAAAAATAGACTTATCTCGAAAAATGCTTTCATCCATTAGTACATTGCCTTGCATTTTAAGAAAGTTTTCTTTGAGTGGGTACCTAATTAGAATTGCAATCAAGATTATCACGATCATGAAACAAGAACCTACCAATTCAGCGACTCAAAATCTTACCAATATAAAAGCCTTTTCATTCAGAATCATATTTCAAATAAGTATTCAACGAAAGACGACGTCATTAAGTTCGAATACAAAATATGAAAAGAAAACCTCAACTCATATTTGTGCTTACTCTTGAGATATGACAAGGGCTGACCTTGGTCGACCGTATGTTTGCCATCCCTTACATAATGGGAACAAACTCAAAAAGGTTGTTTACCTCTCAAAACACTCAGGAGTATTGCGGTGAGCAGCAGTCTTGTTACTCATGAACGAGACCTTACTTTATTATTCATGTAATTTCACCTGAATACATAAGAAAACCAAGGTTTTGTTTTTACATAACAGCCGTGTATTCGCGTAAGCACTGAACAGTGACGTCACCAAACTTTTTTAGGAGGTTCCCTGTCTAAATTAAAGTAAAAAAATCAAATTGTCATTTTGACGTACTACGGTTTTAAAATAGGAGCTCTGAGTTTAAAGTCTCCGTGGTTTAAAGTACAAACCTGAAAACACTAAGCTTCTTTAATGAAGTAACCGATTAAAATAAATATCGCCTGGAACTTACAGACAGCGAAAATGAGATTTAAATGATCCACGGAATCAGCACATCTTTAAAAGAAAACTACTTACGTCGAAGAACTCATCACAGATGGGTGTGAGTACAGGCTTACTGAGCGCCTTCTCGACGGAGGGCCAGTAGTCGGAGGGGCCCGGTCCACACAGCAGTGGCTTCACTATCTCCCGGTCCACTATCCTCGGAGGAGGTACTATGAACTTGTTGGAGGACATCTTGGAGAAACTTTCTGGAAATGGGAAAAGTTGGTGGCTTAAAGAATGTATTCCCAGTACAGAATTAGATCATTTACATAATGAATTGTACAAATAAATGATGAAGTTATTAAAAGTAATCCATGCCATGAGTCGATAAAAAGAAAACAGAAATGTTTAAATAACATTTACTTGACAACTTAAAATCTTCAGAAGGCGTGTGAAGTAAGTAATTTTCTTTTTTGCTTATATGTTACAATGTTTTAACGTTAACACGTGAAGAAAGACAAAATCTTTTAATCACTGGGCACGCTCTTAACTGTATCACACCATGTAAAGTTGTGATAAAGATAATTTATGTCACATCTTTTATATTTCAAGCGCGGTCATGTTTATGGTCATTAAAGTGATAACATTAGTAATCTCAATAGGTACAGCGTGACGTTAATCATATTATGGTGAAATACTGGCTACAGTAATAACATAATAATAAGCTACTCTTGTCGTGGTCGGTCCGTAGATGGGTCCATCTTTACACCTAAATGCCTCGTGCGTGAAAGTACATTAAAGGTGTCTTCACACAGCGGGCGGGGCGCGGCGGGACGTGACGGCAACGCGTCGCAAAGTGGGCTGGGATTACAAGGTTGGGTCTTAAGAGATCAAATGTATTTTTTTGGTATCTAGGCATAAATTTAAAACGTTTTTATTCTTTGACTTTTTTAATTTAACGAGTACTTTCGGAGATATAGCCATATCAAATTTGTATGAAGAGTCATGTTATTTTAGTTAAGCAATTTATTCCAATTAAATTGAAATTGAAAATAATGTATACTAAACGGCCTCAAAACCTCAATACCTACTTAGTTCTTTATAGAAAAAACAATGTTCGACATTTTCCACCACCATAGGTAGGTATGACGTAATTTGTTTTGAGACTTATTTCCGGGAATCAAGGGATAAGAGTGCGCGAGCGCAACAACAATTTATGACGTGTCGTAAAGTGATTGGTGCAACGATAGGGTATCTACGAAATGTTCGGTTGCATTCAAACGTACTTCAGTGTTCTATTACCCACCATAATAGACGCACTACCCCCACACATTCATTACTTACTTATTTGTTATTTTGTATTTGTGAAAATGTTTGAAAATTTAGTGACAAACCTTGATCTTTTCGTTATTTTAAAAAACAGTGGCAGTATTAAAAATAATGACAGTTTGTGTAGTGAGATAAGGTCTAAATTTTTAGTCGAATTAAGTGATGATCACGAAAAGACCTTAAAGTTGTTTTGTGCAAAATGTTGTTATAATTTAAATAGAAGATGGGAAAACGCTTATCGTAAAGAAAATATATTCAGAACTAAAAATAGTGAATGGTTACAAGAAAACATAATATGGCCAGACTTTATTAAGTGTTTAAAAGGCAGTAATGAAGATCAACCAGCACCGAGTACATCAACTCAGTATGTATCACCATCAAAAGTTTCTGTCGGTGTCTCCACCGAACAAAGCCCAAGAAAACCTTTTTGTGAATTAGCGCCTAAACAGAAAAAAAGACGTGCAGAAAACTTTCATTTATCTTCGGACGAAATAAAATATGCATATTTTGAGCAATTGAAAGCGGATGGGAATGAGGAGGTTGCTAAAATACTAGAACATTTACTAAAGAATCCCCAAGATGTAGAAAAAGTTAAAAAGTGCATATCTGTTAAAGAAACAAAACCTGTGTTTTCTCCGGATGAGGCTTTAGGGTTATTTTTATCACTTAAGCTGACCAAGTGGCAATACAATACTTTAAGAAAAAGTGTTAACGAAAAAGACAGTAATATATTTCCATCTTATTATCAAGTGCAACATGCGAAACAAAAATGCTATCCATCAAAAGATGCTATTACAGGGACAGAAACCTCAGCTAAAATAAAGTTACAAGCTCTATTGGATATAACGACAACAAGAATAATGACGTCACTCGTCATAGATAGTGGTTGTAAAGAATTTACACTAATCAGTAAGTGGAGATTTGACGGTGCTTCTAATCAAGCCAATTACAAACAAAAAATGCAAACAGACGATGAAAGTCAACTTGACGATTCAAGCATATTTATGGGTAGTTTAGTGCCAATAAAATTAGTGTGCGGCGAACAAGTTATCTGGCAAAACGATTCACCAAATTCATCTTACTGGTGTCGTCCAATCTTTTTCGAATTTGTGAAAGAAAATAAAATAAAGATATTGCGGGAAAAAAGTGCTATTGAGGAAGAGATTATAAATTTAGTGAAAACAGAAGTTGGAGAAATAAAAATTTCACACTCTTTATTAATGACTATGATAGACGGAAAAGCAACATCAATTTTATGTGATACTTCATCTCAGAGATGCGACATTTGTAAATCCACTCCAACAGAGATGAATAATTTGCCCTTAATTGCATCAAAACCGACTGATCCAGATCTCTGTAAATACGGATTGTCATCATTGCATACCTGGATACGAATGATGGAATGCATTCTGCATATAGCCTACAGATTAACGATACAGACATGGACAGTAAAGGGGCACAACAAGTGCATCATGGAAAGAAGAAAGAAAGACATACAAGACGCTTTTAAAAATAGAATGGGACTTCTGATTGATGTTGTTAAACAAGGGCACGGCTCCACGAATGACGGAAATACTGCTAGAAGTTTTTTTGCAAATCCAAACATGACTGAGATAACTGGTGTTAGTGAAGAATTAATAAGGCGATTTGCAATCATTTTAGAGGCAATTTCATCAGGTTACCACATTGACACAGCGAAATTTCACGAATATGCTCAAGTGACCATGCAACTGTATTTGGAATTATATAGCTGGTATTATATGCCTTCAAGTGTTCATAAAGTTCTTATGCATGGTGCAGCTATTATTGAAAGTTTTGGTCTAATACCAATTGGACAGCTATCTGAAGAAGCTGCTGAAGCTAGAAATAAAGACTTTCGTAGGTACCGCCAACACCATTCCAGGAAATGCAGTAGAAAAACTACAAATGAAGACATTTTAAATAATATATTGACCAGCTCTGATCCACTTATCTCAGCGAAACGTCACAAACTTCGCAGAAAACATAAAACTTTGTCAGTAGAAGCACAAAGCTTATTAGTAATTGAACAAGCGGAAACATTTGATGATGACGAATACGAAAATTTTGCATTCGTTAATGTGGATACCCTTGACAGTGATTAAATTAAAACAGTGCAGTGGCCAGTAGTGATTGTGATTTTTACTTATTTATTTATTTATTATATTAGTCCTTAGTGGATTAGGCCTAAAGGGGAGACCACTACATAAAAAAAACGCGCCTAGTTCTTAACCTCTATGGTGGTGTGGAATAGAGAACAAAATTTGAAATTGCGACCAAATCGCAGAAAATCGCAACCCGAGAATAGGCGCTAAAATAGGACAAATATACGTACTATGCATACGTAGAGTCAATTCTTTGAGAAAATTTGAGAATTTCGAGATTTTCACATTTTTTTCTTTTGCTGTATACAAAAATTGCTTTGGATATTTATAACTCCGAAAATACTAAGTTATCTGAACGACCCTCATAGAAATAATTACTTATAATCGATACATAAATCCAACACAATATTTAAAATTTCAGAAAAAGAAACTTAAAAAAAAAATACTAAGTCCTTTACCGGCCCGTTTCAGCCCACTGTGCGCCGCCTTCATACAAAACCGTCGCGCCACGCCGCGTCGCGCCGAGCGCTCTGTGTGAAGGCTTCCGTAATATCTAGTACATTACAACTACTCAGCGTCGCGTCACCGTCACGTCACGCCGCGCCCCGCCCGCTGTGTGAAGACACCTTTAGTCGTTGGCCCCGGCTGTCATTCATAGACACTAGACAGTTGTTAGTGCTCGTCAGAAGACGGAAAATCTGACAACCAGTCTTTCCACGGTGTATTGTAATACCTAGTAACTGGGTTGGGCAGTCGCTTCATGTATAATACTGGTAGTCAGCTGTTCGGTTAGACTGCAAGCCGCCCTCAACATAGTTGGAAAAAGTCTAGGGAGATGATGATGACTGTCTTCCCAAGACAACTTTAAATTTTTCGTCTCATTAGCACTCACATGTAGGTTCAATTACGGGTACGCTCGCCAGAAACAAGCTCGTGTCGAGTGAAACTATCTCGCACTCAGTGACCGATATTCGGCGCAAGTATTCGTGAAGTTTGGTTACCGGAATCGGGTTAATGTTTAGATTTAGTGCTAATAGGGTGGTTGTAAATTTGCTACAATGTTCTGGCGCTATCGGATGGCACATTTGGCAAGTGCGCGGCGCCCGAGGCGCGCGCCGCTTGCCAGCCTCATATTTGTTCCACATGCTATCGTTGCTAGCCTGCGGTTTAACAATTGTTTTTATATCCCAGTTTACCATTCATTCACAGTATTTTCGTTTACAAAAAATAAACACGAATGTATTTTAACGTTTAACCGTGCCACAGATAAGGGAGGTCAAGAGTGCATTTGGCAGCGCGCTGTTGACATGATAGTTCGTCGTTTCCGAGCTAGAACCGAGGTTATATAAGACTGAGACGTGGGATGAAGATCGAACGAGCGCAATGTTGTCTCGACAAATTGATTCGATTCCCTTCGCGACTGTCGAAGCGATCCCGGCTCCCTGGCGGGACATAGCGAGGCGAAAGACGAACGACCCGCCTCCGGGACCTTCACGCTTACAAACAGCGCGACTCCAGCAGGAATATCATCGTCTTGTCAGAGCTGCAGCCGCAAAATGCGACGTGAATATTTGTTTATTTACAAATTTTAACTTTTGACATGTTTCTGATGCTATTGAAGTTGTAGATGTCTTAACAAACACGCAAACTAATTAAAATATCATTAAAATAAGAAAACGGGTACTTACTTAATTTTTATAAATTGGTTAAACTCACTTTGAAATCACTGATTTGAAAATTAATGTGCTCGTTCAATTTTAATTTTGTTGTGTTGTAGTTCTAATGGGTAATTTCATAACGGGTGTCAATGTGTCCCCAACCGCTGGCTAATGAGAACTGACGATAAGTGGTGGTCATTCGTTAATGTACTTATACTAATATTGATAAAATTATTATGATACAATAGTTTACAGTTACTATATACCTATGCCATAGATATGAGAGAATAAGCCATCGCTCTCGTCCCATATCGATGGACTTTGCACATTTAATTGTAGTAATATTGTCTAGAAAGTTGATAACAAAAACTTATAAAGGCATCAAAACATTCATGTTTGTATCCCTTTAAAACAAAGATGGTTTTTTTTATATTTTGCAGATCTTAGAGAGAAGCTAGGGAGTCTATATGATTATTTTGTTCGTTCATTAAAATTCCTATTGCTCTAGTTGCATTTGTTGTACTGATCAGAAAACTATTGAATTTGGCGGGTAAAATATAGAAACGAAATTTAAAAAAAACACCGTTTCCAGTAAATTTCAACTTTATTTTTTTTCTTTCTATTTTTTATCGCAGAAAACTGTTCGTTGCCTTTTTGTTGTCAGAAGACATTTATTTATTCATTGCATTGAAATATTAATTATAATGATTATGAAATTTCTTAGTAACAAAAACAATATAAACAAAAAAGATTTTTATGTACATATAAATGTGATTAATTTTATTTTTTTATTATTTTGGAGGATTAATGGCTCGAAGAGTGTCCGCCATGGCGTCGGCCACTATGTCTGCCACTTCAGTTCTCGCGTTCACTCCCATGATGCCAACGCGCAATGCTTTGCCCACCGTTGGGCCGCGGCCCTCCAGAACCAGGATATTGTGCCTGTTGAAATGAAAAAATAATCTTGTGGTAAAAAAGAAATACAGGTAGATTTACGCTGAGATAGTAAAGGCTTTTTGTATTGAATCAAAATAAAGTGAAAGACACACATTTTGATTACTTCCGTATTTTTTAAAAACAATTAGAAAGCAAAATAATGTAAGCAAGTGCTTACTTTTCCCTCAAGTCATTCGTGAATTCAATGTGGTCAACTCCTGGAGGAAGCACCACAGTAGTGACTGTAGACAGCCTATCTTCTGGCTTCGGGATCAAGAACTCGAAGTTGTACTCCTGGAGACGCTTGTGTAAGTGAGCTGTGCTGGCAGTGTGGCGGGCCCAGGACACCGGTAAGGTTTCATTGGAGATCTCCTGTAGGCAACACCTGAGGGCCCACAGCATTGGAGGACTCATTGTGTGGTGATATCTGAGGGAATATTTCGACATTCAAATATTATTAATGAAATAAAAACACACGCATAGGGTATTTCTACTAGCATTGTCATAGGGAAAGTTTTACCTTCGTTTGTCTCGTTAAAATACTTTGAAGCTTCAAAAGAACAGGCAGGTGGAACCCGCGCTGAATTTGGCTCGGTGTGAGTCCAGCTTATGCGTGGTAGAACTATCATATTTATAATCGACTGCCTATTTATTTAGTTAAGGAACATCATGAACAAATTGTTTTAAGTGTGAAGGGAGAAAACTTACTGTCTCGTGTTTCCGTAGCAGTTCCATTGTTGCGCCAATAGTTTGACGTCAAAGTAGAAAGGTGGTTCATGGGTTCTGTTGTTTATCTTTTGCCTAAAAGGAAAAGCAAAAGAAGATGTTTATTAAATGTTTTCTTTCTGGTTATTGACATTAACCTCTAAGTCCCTGAGATACCACATTTGGTATAGACACAATGGTTTTTTAATTGTGTCTGTAATTACGGCACTCAATGGGTTAATTACTTTTTTTCATTAATTGTGTTATTGTCATTTTCTTACTCTGCGCGGGCGCTGAATGCCACAGGAGATATTCCGGCAGGTCCACTAAACGCCTTTTGAGTGGAGGAGAATACCCCGTCTACTTCCCATTCGTCCATTAGGAAGGGGACTCCGATGAGGGACACGACAGTGTCTACCAGGAGTAGGGTTCCATATCTGAAATGTAATTTAATAAACATTCTTATACTAAAATGTGTTATAACTCGGTAGGTACTATTTCCCATAGGTGGTTACTATTTATTTTGAAGAATATGCTAAGAAGAAGAACGTTTAATAATATTTTTTGGCAAGTAGTTCATAATCTATTGTATCCAAAATTCACCCATTGACGAAGTCACATGTGTACTTGTAGTAACAAACAGGGCATGCTGCGCTAGAAGGAAGGCCGCGGAAGGTTGGTCATTGTTTGTGGGGAGACGCTGCATACACACTTGGGATCTGAGCCGTTCATGAACCCCATATGTGGAGATTGTCTTTTTCGGCCGATTTGGGTTCTATCTATAGATTTCCAGGTCGGCTACGGTAGCTAGAGCAGTGGTAGCCCAGTGGTAACAGCCACAAGTTGTACGACTACAAGCCGTCGTCGTGAGTTTGAACTCCATGCAAGCAATTTACTTTGCGTAAATTATTTCATCACCACTGCTCTCAAACGGTGAAGCAAAACATCGTGAGGAAACTGGTATGCTCTTAAACTAAAAATTCGAAGACGTGACATGCACCGACCCGCACTGGGCCCGCGCTGCAGATAACGGCCCGCTCCCTCTCAGCGAAAGGAGGCCTGAGTCCCAGCAGTGGGAACGCTATAGGCTGATTATGCTGTTATACATGGCAAGGCGTGCTCTAGTAGAGGGCTCTCAAATGATTCGATAAAATTGTCATGAGGTTTTAACAGCCCCTCTAGAGATTGCAAATAATGGAATAGGAAAATTGTGAAAGAAAATGATTTCAAAATGAGTTTAATTTAAAGAAGGCCAAAATGGATTAATATTTAGGTCACTGGTCAATATTAAAGTCAAGACTAATATAGATGCCACATAAAAAAAAAATATAAATAAATAAATATCTTAGGACAACCAACACACAGTGTGTTGGTTGTCCTTGTTATCTGATCCCAAACTAGGCAGAGCCTGTACTATGGTAACCAGACAACTGATAAATATACTTATATATTTCTAAATACATACATATTATAGATAAATTACACCCAGACACAGAACAAATGATTGTGCTCATCACACAAACATTTGTCCTGGGTGGGAATCGAACCCACGACCTCAGTCTTTGCAGTCAGGGTCACTAACCACTAGACTAACAGGCCAGTAAAAAAAAAACGATTAAAAAATACTTTATGGCATCTCAACTTATTTTGTTCCCAAATAGCCCGTTTCTTTTAGATTTCACAGTACCTACTTATCACGGCAAGGCGTTTGCATACCCTAAATAAAATAGCAAACTCCATTTTTGTATGAAGTTAATAGGAGTTATTCAAATTGTTATTTTTTTTTTAAGTTAACTGTCACTTACTTGTGACAAAGTCCGCCCAGGCCCTGCATTTTCTGCACTGTTCCCGTTGAGGAGTCGCCATGGGTGATGAAGAGGGCAGTTGGACGCAACCTTTTAAGTTCAGACTCCAATTGATCCAGAGTAAAGGTATCGGTAATAGGAACTTTGGTCACCTCGGTTTTAATTCCTAGAAAATTTCAGAAAAAAGTAGGTTAGGTACCTAAAGTCATTTACTAACTGCGTAATTTATTCTCTTTCATTTACCTTATATGTATGCTGTAGAACTATGGGTACTTATTAAATAAATGAATTGGAATTTAGAAGTGACATATGATATAGAAAAAAAAAATCTTCACTGATAAAATATCGACCGCCAACAAAAATAAGAAATAGGTACAAATACAGCTTGTTTTGTTTACTGTCCTTCCTAGGTTTACAAAATGAATGTTACCTAATCTTTTGGCAATTATTTCCGCGCGCTGATCCCAAACGCCCCTAGAGGCGATGAGCAGGGTTTCCCCAGGAGCCACCAGGTTGCTGATCACTGACTCCATACCAGCATGGCCGGCGCCACTCATGGCTAGTACCAGCTTACTCTGGGTTTGGAAGACATATTGTAAACCTGCACGGATGTCGTTCACAACCTGCAAAATTAATAACATAAGCACACATAGCAATTTCGCTTGTATACCCGGGAAAGGTAGGCTGGTAGTTACTAGTTCTTTGTGATACCTAAAAACCGGCCAAGTGCGAGTCGGACTTGCACACGAAGAGTACCCAAGGGAAAAAAGGCCGAAAGAATACGTACGTAAAGAAAACCATAGTTTAAAAAATTACTTCTTTATAGTTTAAAAAAAGTAGTTTTTCGGAACTATTATTTATTCTCTATTTTTTAGGGTGTTTCGAATTTTTTGACGTATGTCAGCGAAGTTTTCGTATTTTTGTCTCGTATGTAAGCGTAGTTTTCAAAGACAGTTTTTTTGCTATTCTGTCATCCCGGCAAGGATAATGGCACAAATTTATAAAATTATTGTAATGTCATCGATCCTTGATAAGTATGCCATGCTATGCATGCATTTTATGCTATGCATTTTGAGTTAATGCGACGTTTTGCAGGGGGTCAAAGTCATGTTCAAAGTTTCCGTTACATAGGCACATACTAACATACGTATGAAGCTAATAAAATTGTGTTGATAATCGTCTCTAAACAATGCTCCTGTTGACCTCCTGCAAAGCGGCTCACCAAGTCCTTGAGCTTGTATAACTTACCTATTTGAATGAGACAGAGTGAGTACGTCAAACAAGGGTTATTCAAACTAAGGATTTAAAAAACTCACGTACGTTATAGAATTCATCGCAGTTGGGCGTGATGACTTGTCTGCTCAGAGCCTCCGCGACAGAAGGCCAGTAGTCGCTGGGTCCTGGACCACACAGCAACGGCTTCACAAACTTACGGTCCACTATGTTGGGAGCAGATACCCTCAAGTTGTCGAAAGACATGGCTTGGAAGCTGGAAAAGAATAACTGATGTTTGTATTTTTGTTTGTAATAGATAAACTCAATAACCACTGGACCGATTTAAAAAAATCTTTCACCATTAGAAAGCTACATTATCTGCGAGTAACATAGGCTATATTTTATCTAAAAAAAAAAAAATAGGGGTCCGTAATATATTTGGGTTTTTCGGACCCAAGGTGTAAAAAGTCATCCAAAAAAGTTACTTATTAATATGTCTTCGAAGTACCAGGTTGGCATAACTTGGTAGAAGCTCACCTAACATGGGTGTGATGGGTGTGTGATAACTAGAAGGCGCCTTATGTCTTCGAAGTACCAGGTTGGCATAACTTGGTAGGAGCTCACCTAACATGGGTTTTATTGATTCTGAGGCGGTACGAAGTTCGCTGGGTCAGCTAGTATTCAATAAAGATGTTAAATGTTAACTCATAATTTCAGCCGAAAGTCGTCCACTGCTGAACATAGACCTCCCCCAAAAACCATGGGGGGGGGGGGGGGGTTGCCATAGGTAATAGCCACGCTTGGCAGGCGGGTTGACGATCACATTAAAGTGGTAAAATGCATAGAGAACGCTGCTGCCCATAACGCGGCTGCTCTAGTAAGTCTCTTAGTTGCCTTTTACGACATCTACGGGCAGAAATGCCTCCAATTTTGCATCAATATCAAAGTCACAGTAATCTTTAGACATTATTGTTAGAAGGTAGTCGTTAGAAAAGGAAAGAGATGAAAGAAAGAAATAAAATACATTTTTTTTTGCACAGACTACAATGCACACAGTATACCTACCTACAGCAGAAAAAAATAAAAAGTGTAAAGTGCGATGTCAGACACTAGCAGTTAAGTGTGCCTCACGGCTGCGCTAGAAAGGCCCAATTCAGCAAAAATGCCAGACAACTAGTGCCTGAGATTTTCAACTGGACCTGAGTTCAGACTTAATTCTCGTTACAATAAGGTTCTTGTTGGTTTGCTGCTGGGGTAGACTAACTGTATAGTCTTTTTTTTTGGTGGGCTATCATCAAATGACTTCTCCCACTCTGGGTCGAGCGGAAGGGCGTGTCAGACTTTTACTGAGTAAAACCGACCCGTGTTCCTTCAGTTGCCTATGCCAGAGCCACGTTAACTCTTTTGAACGAATCTCAATCCCTGTCAGAACTGTATAGGGCCTGTAATTATAATGTGAGATTATCATTTTCTTGGAATTCCTATTCCTGTGACGGTAGAATATGGGAGACTCATAAAATATAGCATCTATGTACTGTATTATCGTTAGCAAACCACTTAATGATTTGATTTTACCAATACAAATCGTTCAGATTAGGTTGTCAAAATACTATATGTAAACTTAGTAAAGAAGTTGAGGAATTTTACACGAATATCGATCAGATAAAATTGTATTGTGCCCGTTTAAGTAACATATTAATATACCGTGTATTTGTATATTTTGAACAGTCACGTGATGTTTAGTAACTCGTTATGATAACAAAGCCAAACAAACCGGCCTATAATGAGCGTTATGCTTTAATCAATATTTTTGTACAGAAGATAACATCAGAAAACAAATCTATCTATCGTATCAGATAATTATGCTTTAACTGTTACCTTCACCGTTATTACAGTAACAAAAAATCGATAGTCAATAAAGTATTTATGATTTGTTTTATTATAGCACAATGGGTGAAGTTAATGCCAAAATATGACTGATTTTTTTTGGATAAAAAGATTTGTTTCATAAATTAAATCTACTTCACGAAACTGTATTATTTTATTATCAACTAGCTTTTGCCAGCGGCTTCGCCCGCGTGGAGGTTGGAAAATATCCCGCGGGTACTTACTTTTGGTGTATGATTAACGTATGCGAGGCTAAGAGCTCGAAAGCGCATTTTCATCCGACTTACTTCAAATTTATCGTCACTGCTCAGCTCCTATGTGTCTTAGCGTTATGTTATATAGCCTATAACCTGCCTAGGAGTATGGACTACAATCGTACCAAGTTTGGTTAAATCCCTTCAGTAGTTTTTGACCCATGCGTGCACATACAGACAGGCAGACAGACAAAAAATTTACTGATTGCATTTTTGGCATCAGTATCGATCACCATTCATCCTCCAATATTAATTTTGAATGTATATTCAATGTACAGAATTGACCTCTCTACAGTTTTATTATAAGTATAGATATCATCTTCTTGTCTAATTATACGTGTAGTACTGGTGTTTTACACACTACTACACTTTTGATTGATTTTTAAATTGAAGAAAGTACTTACGTTTTTCTTAATTCTTAAAACGATACACCAAATTACACACCACGAACTTCGGAAAAATTCAGATTCCAGAAAACGTATTTAATATTATGGATTAAAAACTATGTTGATATTATGATGGTGGATTATACGTATGTGAAGTGTGAAGTCACACAGCAGGCTAACTAGCCGATGATAATAAGAAATTATAGTTTATTTATTATATACTCGAACCTATCGTATCGACTAATCACTCCTTAATTATATAGATTACTGTGTATTACTGTGTATGATACATAATGACAATGCTGTTTTTAAATATATAACGATAAGTACTGCTTTGTTTATCATTGCATCGGATTAGAATAGAATATCTTTAATTCGCATAAAATAAGGTATAAAATGTAAAATACTAGCTCATACCCGCGATTCCGCGTAAAGGTTTAAATAAATAAATAAAGGTCGGTTATCGCAGACGCAGACGAAGTCGCAGAATAAAAAGTAGCCTATATCCTTTTTTGAGGTTCAAACTTACCCCGTACCAAATTTCATCGGTTCAGTGATTTGGTCGTAAAAGAGTAACAGACGACAGAGTTACTTTCGCATTTATAATATTATAGTATAGCTATAGAAGTATAGATGTAGTTCGGCATAATTTGCTTACTATTTTAAGCATTCAAGGAACACCATTAAATAAAATAACATGTAAACAACAACAGTTATTACTACACACGAACACATGAAGTTTGTAGTTTCATGATATGATATCATGCCTTTTTTCCCCAAAGGGTTGAGCAATGGTGTATGTATACTTTTGCTCAACCCTTCGGTTAAACAAGGGACTTAGACATAACAAGTCATAGTGGTTGAACCTTCTGCCATCGACTGGGCACAAATATAGGCCTCCTGGATGCTTCTGAAACCAAGAATTGAACCCAGGACATCATGGTCAGCAATGCGCTTGTGACCACTTGACCAACGTGGAGCAAGAATTTTGGGACATCCACTGGGCACAAATCCAGACTCCGGGCTGCTACTGAAAATTTTTGTTGTTAGGGTTCCGTTGCCAAATGGAAAAAAAACGGAACCCTAATAGATTCGTCATGTCTGTCTGTCCGTCCGTATGTCACAGCCACTTTTTTCCGAAAATATAAGAGCTATGCTGTTGAAACTTGGTAAGTAGATGTATTCTGTGAACCGCATTAAGATTTTCACACTAAAATAGAAAAAAAACAATAAATTTTGGTGTTCCCCATACTTAGAACTGAAACTCAATTTTTTTTTTTTAATCAAACCCATACGGGTACCCATATGGGGTATCTATGAATAGGTCTTCAAAAATGGTATTGAGGTTTCTAATATATTTTTTTTCTGAACTAAGTAGTTTGCGCGAGAGACACTTCCAAAGTGGTAAAATGTGTGTCCTCCTCCGTAACTTCTAAAATAAGAGAATGATAAAACTAAAAAAAATATATGATGTACATAACCATATAAACTTCCACGGAAATTGGTTTGAACGAGATCTAGTAAGTAGTTTTTTTTTAATACGTCATAAATCGTAAACCGCAATTTACCTTTCATTCAATCAATATAATTTCATAAACATAAATCTTATGCATAAACCGAGAATACCTACAGGTTTGTACGGAACCCTCGGTGCGCGAGTCCGACTCGCACTTGGCCGGTTTTTTTTGTTTACTTTCAGCAATAATGCTTTCAATTTTAATAATTCTCTCAAATCTATCGAAATGGTTATGTGTGTTTATCATTATGTTATTGGGGAGACACTTTTCAGAATGAAAATATAAACAGGATCTATGCTTTTCCAATATTTTGACTGTTATTTGAAAAGCACAGATCCTAGTTGAGACGACGGGTGTGGAGACAGATCTTAGAATTTTGAATGTCCTATGAATTGCAATAAGTCATCATTTCAGCCGTAAGATGTCCACTGCTGGACTTAGGCCTCCCCCAATTTGGGGGGCTTTGCCATAATCGCCACGCTTGGCAGGCGGGTTGGCGATCGCAGTATGGTGGTAAAATGCATAGAGAACGCTGCTGCCCATTCTCTAGTAAGTCCCTTAGTCGCCTTTTACGACACCCACGGGAAGAAATGGGGTGGTGTTATTCTTTACGTCCGGCACCACACGGTATTGCAATAAGTAAGCTGAACCAATTACTTTTATTTATTCTATTACCTTATGCTACGTAATAACAGCCACATGGGTGGATCGATCAGGTTAAGCTAGGCTTGCCACGGTTAGTCCGTGGATGGGTGAACATCTTTACGGGGTTTACGGCAACGTTGCATTTTATGTATCTTTTTTCATTTTAATTTTGTAATGTGCGTTTTTTTGTGCAGAATAAACAATTTTTCTTTCTTTCTTTCTTTTCTTTTTATACATACCAAGACTCGTGCTTCGGAGATTACGTTAAGTCAGTGATCCCCGCTGTCATTCGTGAATCTTTGACAGGCGTTACGGGTAGTCAGAAGCCCAAATTACAATTATTAATTTTACCAAGGGGTATCGTAATTCTCTATATCTAACTGGGTTATAACAAGTCAAATACTGGTTGTCAGCTCATCTAGTTAGATTGAAAGCTGACAGAAACATAGTTGAGAAAAGGCTAGGCAGAGAATGACCTTGGTACATAAATTCACACCATAGGTGTTGAGTATCAAGCTCCAGGTGTGCTGCTGGTGGTCTTGACTTAATAAAACTACTTGATTTTGGTAGTAGAATATAACAAGAACTGTATTTCTGGATACTGATTACAATATTGTGAGACGACCGATATGTGTGCGCACGCTCAAGGTGTCGGTAAGCGAGTGGTGTGGCGGGGGAACCCCGCGGTCGCGGTTGAGGAGGGTGGCCCGATGTGACGTCAGGAACATATTACCCGCGTTGAAGAGTTATGTCTTCAAGATCATTTTGAAGAGACTGGAAGAGGGCAGATGTTGTTGTATGCACGTGTCATGATGCCTTTCTTCGTTAGGATGTCGGCGACTCGACAATGACCGTCAGAGCCAGTCTTCACTACAACCACTCTGCCCAGCAACCACAGAAGAGGAGGAAGATTAGTGTTCCTCACTAAGACCATGGTGCCGGTTTTCAGCTCTTGCCCAGCTGTCTGCCATTTGGTTTTCTGCTGCAGGAGAGACACATACTCATTAGAGAAGCGCTGCCAAAAATGTTGCCGCAATTTTTCGATGCGATCGAATCGTTGTAATCGCTGGATGTTGACGTCGGCGATTTGAGGACGAGGGACTGACGTGAGTGATCGTCCGATGAGGAAGTGTGAAGGAGAAAGATAAGTAAGGTCTGATGGATCAGTGGATAACGGAGTTAAGGGTCTGGATTTTAAAATAGCCTCTATCTGAATGAGACAGGTAGAGAGCTCTTCTTATGTTAGATGAGTGAGGCTCATGACTCTACGCAGTAAATGTTTGGTGGACTTTACTGCACTTTCCCAAATCCCACCAAAATGTGGGCTGTAGGCGGGTATGCATTTAAATTCGATGTCTTTGGCTGCAAGATCTGATTCTATATTGCTGGATGAAACCTTTAGGAAGCGTGAAAGCTCATTGAAAGCTCCCACAAATGTAGTGCCGTTGTCGGAGTACACGCGTTGAGGCTTGCCCCGACGACTAATAAATCGACTGAAGGCCGCAAGGAAAGCTTCCTTGGTGAGATCGGATACCAGCTCCAGATGAACGGCTCTGACTGCAAAGCACACAAAAACACAAATGTATGATTTATGTAGCTTACATCCTCTACCCTTACGGTCGGCTATCAGCACTGGCTCGGCATAATCAAGCCCTGTATTCAAAAAAGGGTACTCTAGATGAGTCCTATTGCTTGGTAGGTTGCCCATGATGACTTGAATAGGCTGAGCTTTGAAGCGAGTGCAGCGAATGCAGTTACGCACTACGTGCTTAGCTAGGTTTCTGCTTGCTAAAGGCCAGTAGGTGAGTCTAATGTGCGCTAAAAGTAATCTAAAAGTAATTGTGGCCCTGCGTGAAAGAGTGTTTTGTGCTCTCTTTCGAAGATAATTTTTGTTATGTGATGTTTGCTGCATAAAAGAACAGGATGCTTAACAATAGGAGTATATTACATAGACCCATTTTGGAGTATGACCGGCTTTATATGTAAATTATATGTAGTAAATCTACTCGTATACTTAATATTATAATGCTAAACAGTTTGTTTGATTGTTTGGTTGAACGCGATAATCTCAGGAACAACAGGTTCGAATTGAAAACTTCAATTGAGTTGCCCATTTATCGAGGAAGGCTATAGGCTATATAACATTACGTTACGACCAATAGGAGCGGAGCAGCAATGAAAAATGTTGCGTTTAGTGTCATTGATGACAGTGGCTCTAACCACAGAACAACTAGTTTTCTTTATTCCGTGGCTCTAACCATCGGTACTTCGTTGGATGAAAACAAAAACTATTTCTAACTTTAACTATAGGTTTATTTTGCTCTGTTTGTATTTTTATCCGTTTCGTGTGGTGCTGGACGTACAGAATAGCACCATCCCGTTTCTTTCCGGTGGATGTCGGAAGAGGCGACTAAGGGACTTACTAGAGAATGGGCAGCAGTGAGCAGTGAGCAGTGGTGGCCCAGTGGTAACGGCCGTAACTAAAGATTCGAAGGCATATGATTTCTATCAATCCGCACTAGGCCTGCGTGGTGGATTATGGCCCACTCACTATCACCGAGAGGAGGCCTCTGTCCCAGCAGTGGGAACATTCTAGGCTGCTGATGATGGGCACCTCTCCGTTCTCTATGCATTTGACCACCATACTGCAATCGCCAACCCGCCTGCCAAGCGTGGCGATTATGGCAAATCCCAGCAAATTTGGGAAGACTTATGTCCAGGAGGGGGCGTCTTTCGGCTGAAGTTATGATGATGATTTATTTTTATCAAAGAAAGTAGAGTTTTGGGACTTGTGATTTGTAGATAACCTATGTATAATTGAGTATGTGTTTCATGTAGTTAGTTCATATTGCACGATATTTCACCATGATTGTGTGTGGTTATCCCTATCTATGAGCCCCCATGACCCATGACGTAAATACTGCTACTCATTTAGTTTATGTAAAAGTCACACCATGACTTAATTTGAATGTAAACACTTAAGAGCCATTTTACATTTTTGCGCGAATATCTAAGATTTTAGTCGCCTTATTTACCTCTCATCTCATCATTATAAATACTCTGGCATTGACGAATACATGTAAAAAATAGATCAATCTTTTGTTTTGTCACTTTTAGTAGAAAATTTACAAAAACTTATTTGTTTACTTTGTAGTAATTAATCTCCCACAACTAGTTTTCGTAAAAATCAGCGCAGCGTCAATTTCAGACTCCTATTTCTATCATTAATATGTAGAAATTTGAGTTAAAAAAATACACAAAACAACACACATATAATCTAGTTGTTACATTTAGTACAAGAATATTGATTTTTAATGACATTAATTAGTAAAAAAATAAAGTCTTATGGCAATTTTTACGATTTATTCGCAATTTTATCGCGTTTTTTTGGTTTGAATAAA
The DNA here is from genome assembly GCA_932294355.1 of Aporophyla lueneburgensis. Lineage (NCBI taxonomy): Eukaryota > Metazoa > Arthropoda > Insecta > Lepidoptera > Noctuidae > Aporophyla > Aporophyla lueneburgensis. The sequence continues at coordinate 13,677,696 of OW028744.1, forward strand.
GCATAATTACATTAAAAAATTCATGTCAATATAAAATATGCTCTATAACAAATCGAATTCTCAAGTTTTATTTAAATCTGTTTATTTAATTAGACATAATATCGTTTTTGAAATCACTCTAAATTAGAATAAATTACGATGCACAAGCGGGCAGCGTTTAGTACGGCGCAAGCGCCCAATGGGGAAGGACCTGTGCCAATTTGTCCCGCGTCTCAGTTTACGGGTACTCGTATCGTGAAGGCAAAAATATATTACGACTACAAACAACATTTTGCTACTCGTCGCATTTTTTTTTTTTGAATAAGAGTTTCGTTAATTATCAAGTAAAGCATTATTTTAATAGATTGTAGAAAAATTTTGACTAAAATAATTTATTTTAACTAAATCTGACTATTTTTAATCGCGATTAAAAAGGTGTGGAGTAAAACTGGTGGTCATGAACAAAAATTCACACCAACGGCAACGCCTCGCCTCTCGTGCAAAAACAGTACTGTATTTTTTTTTCTTTTGCTTATATCTCGAAAATGGCGTGTCCTATCGCAAAAATAATGAAATTTTCGACCCCCTTTATAAAACCCCACACATATAAATCTCAACAAGTGGGTAATTTTTTTTTTTTCAATCAAAAATGAAAAATTCCATATAAAACACGTCCAGGATGCCCCCTTGCGCGCGCCTTCGTATCTCAGCAAGTTCATTGCGTAGCGCACAAGTACTAAGTTGCGAAGCCAAAAGAAAAAAAACCGGCCAAGTGCGAGTCGGACTCGCGCACCGAGGTTTCCGTACAAACCTGCATGAAAAAAAAATTAAAAAGCGTTTATTCGTGTTGATCTCAATTTTACACACATATTTACCTCTGCTCTGTTTATGTTTATGAAACTAAATGTTTATTTTTTAAATTTTTATATTTGAGTTGATTGAATGAAAGGTAAATTGCAGTTTACGATTTATGACGTATTAAAAAAAAACCACTTACTAGATCTCGTTCGAACCAATTTTTGGTGGAAGTTTACATGGTAATGTACATCATATATTTTTTTTTAGTTTTATCATTCTCTTATTTTAGAAGTTACGGGGGGGAGGACACACATTTCACCACTTTGGAAGTGTTTCTCGCGCAAACTATTCAGTTAAGAAAAAAAATATATTAGAAACCTCAATACCATTTTACCCCACACGTATGGGTTTATGAAAATTTTTTTTTGAGTTCCAGTTCTAAGTATGGGGAACCCAAAAATTTATTGTTTTTTTTTAAATCTTAATGCAGTTCACAGAATACATCTTCTTACCAAGTTTCAACAGCATGCTCTTATAGTTTCGGAGAAAAGTGGCTGTGACATACGGACAGACAGACAGACAGACATGACGAATCTATAAGGGTTCCGTTTTTGCCATTTGGCACCGGAACCCTAAAAATACCACGTTGAGTCGCGATTGTCAAATTTGATTTTAGTCGTTTCAAAATAATTTTTAAAAGAGATTATTTCTTGCAGAATAGCGTAACAATTCTCATAGCTTTAGCTATGAGAATTGTTACGCTATTAAGCAATTTTAGAGATAGTTTTTTTTAGTTTCAACAACAACAGAATCGGCACCAATATGTAATTGTTTTAATTTTTTATTTTTATTGTATACTTTACATAACATTTAGTTGTATTTTTTTTTATTAGTCTAGAAATCTTTATTAGACTGGATAAATAAAAATAAGTATTTTCATAAATATCTAAATACCGCATTATAATTCTCACGGATCAAGATTGTTTAGACCGGCTCGACACTCGCGTTACACTGTTTGTATTGTGCATGTGTGGATAGCTACGCACACATACATAAGATTGCCGTCTTTTACCTAAACTCGAGCGTTCAAATTTTGTAAGAGGGCTCTTAAAGCCGAGTAAGATAAGATAAAAAAATAGTTATTATATTTATTCTTTATCCACAAATACTGTTTTGACAACATACTTAGATACATAACTTGACGCCTTCTTCTCATGGGGGTAAGCAGAAACTAAATTACACCGATTTTGATTTGTTTACATTTATAGTCATACATAAGTATGGTCATACCCGCATCTTGAGGATACAACTAGAAACCGTCGCTAGCACATAGTGACATAGCGACAAGGGGGCCTAGGGCACTGCCTGAGGTGCTTGAGGAGTGGAGAGGTATTCCACGACTTTCAGAACAATCCCAGAGTCCGGAAGATGGTCAAGATCCCTACGAGCATTTACTGAAATACTTCCTTTCCCAGAGCACGTTTGCACTTGTAAATCTAACAACTAAAGCCGGCCAATAAAACCAAGATGAGATAGGAGCTCCGAACATTATCAGTGTTCACTCCAGCCGGCCAATAAAGGCAAGCCAGAGATGAGGAACGAGAATTCTCCCGGGGTATAGGGTCTGTGGGGTTGCTACTACCCAACAGCTCGCCACATGCTGCTCTGCGGGTTTCTGTATCTCTCTTGGTCTGGCTCCTCACCCTAGACCTGTTCCGGCAAATTAAACTGTACCAGCACAGACCTAGAGTTTGGTTCGCGCAAGCCTCAACACGACGACAGCGTATAAATACGGTGGAGTTGGGGTTATTATTAGTAAGAATTTCAAAAGACGAGGAATTAATTGCTTGGGGTCCCTCGGACCGCGCCTGTAAGTATTCAATAAACCAATTTAAAATAAATGTTTTCTTTGTTGTCTTATCTATATGAAGGTAACCTTTAGTTTAAGTATTGACGTATTTAATGTCGTTTATCCATATGTTTATTTCACCATGATTGCATGCAGTTATCACTAAAAGTGACCACCATGACCCCTGATTATTGCTTGTCATTCAGTTATAATAACATAAAATATCACACCATGGCTGACGTGAAGATAAAATCGAAATAATAATTTTAACATAAAATATATAACACTCATATAATCCTCAAAGGGTTATGCAGATGTGTGCTGGTTATTAATTATATTTCATTTTAACTATAGCTTTTCTCTTGTTAATCAAATTTAAATGTCAAAGGTCTCAATATTTTTTTTAAATTTTGGAAGTTACTATGAATATTTTTCCCATTCCATTCATAACGAAATGTTTTTCTTTTCAAAGTTAATTATAGTTACGTCTCGTAATTTCAAATTAACATAAATCTTCATAATTTGATTATATGTATATATATATATTATTATATTTTTATTAATGAATTAAATGTGGCTATAAATTATTTTTTTATCCCACCATCTCGGAAAGAGTATTTTTAATCTTCAATATCTGAGTGGAAAAGCCGTTTTTATTCTCTAGAGGATACAGTAAATTGAATTTAGAACATCGCGTGCACTAAGTTTGTGAATTAAAAAAAACATTAAACCTATTTACTGCTACCTCTATGGTGCCGAATATACCATACAACTTTTTTTTAATTTGTAAAATTTAGACTCGGAACCTTCTTGATATACTTTTTTTTTTAATTTGCTTTGCGCGCGCCGTTTTACTTTTCACGTCACCAACATTACAGTACCTAACAAAAATATTACACTCGACCTAAGTAACTGTAGCAACGTTACTTTCAATTTTTCTTAATTATACCTAAGTATCATTTGAAATAATTTAAAGATTATTCTGTAATACTTACCTATCATAATGTAGTACATAATAAATGTTAATACCGAAACTGAAATAAAAGTATCTTGTGATTGAAATGCTTTTTTTTTTGCATATTTAGTCATTTCCTCGCTGAGGTGGGATGAAAAGTTACGTGTTGCACTCGAGTGCAAAGATTTTTCACCTCGTGCTCTTTTGATTCCCTCGCTAACGCTCAGGATTCTAATTTTTGAATCACTCGCTGCACTCGTGATTCAATTTTAGAATCCTTCGCTTGCTCGGCCATCAAAATTGAGCACGCGGTTAAAAAGCAACTTTGCACTCTTGTATAACAAATAACTATTTTCTATTCCGGTGTTTATTTTAATCCATATAGTAAGTCCTACGTTTTCTGCCTTTTAAAGACAGAAAACGTAGGACTTACTAAATGAACTGGACTTACTGATGAATTTCATTGCAAAAATTAAAGCTCTTACTATTAAAAGTACAACTAAAATCTGATATTTTTTTAAATCTGATAAAATCTGTTACTTGTAGATTACGGCCCACTTCCTCTCACCGAGAGGAGACTTGTGTCCCAGCAGTGGGAACCATAAAGGTTGATTATGAAAATATTACCTACGGCACACTTGTGTATCCTTGTTCTGAAATATTGTTACAGACCTGCTAATGAACTTAATGAAATTCATAATAATGTAGTTTTATCTGCTTTGTTCGAATTATTCTCACTCAAAATATTGTTACAAATTATCAAAACAATATAATTTTCTAAAACTGTTAATCGTATTATAGGAGTTGGTAATAAGTTGTTGAGTGCGGCGACCGTGAGTAGAGTTACATGGAACAGTGCAGCCGTCTGATTAATAAAGAGGATTTATTAACTCGTGGGCTGCCAGAACTTCGGTAACGCTAGCTTTTGACGTGAACCATGACTGTTTTATAGTCCTGAAGTGTTGAGAGCTTATTATTTCATCAGTATTTATACAATTTTAATCTGTTTATGTATGATTATAGATGATGCTTTTATAATCTTGTATAGATATCTAATCAAACACTTTTATTATTATTCTTTTAAAGAAATGTGTAAGTAGGATCTAATGAAGGACGATCTTCCTTCATCCCTCAAGAGAAGAGTCATCGATATGTGGCCTTCCCATACGCACGTATGTTTCTCAAATGTGGTCTTTGACAATTCGGTTTAGGTCCACGCTCTAGCTTAGGAACGGACTATTCTGGTCACTTAATGTGTGGACCGGGTTAAGAAAAAAACAATCCGTTCCATCACTTAAATGACTGATGTCACTCGGAATGCCGCCAAGCTTAAATGGTATTGGGCTGGACATATCTGCTGCATGTCAACGATCAATGGGTCAAACTTACTTTCAAACTTACTTTTGTGGTGACTGGTCGTCTTGCTGACCATGGTTTTTGTTATTGTTACTTGTATTAAATGTTATTTTATTTTACTCCGGAGGTCCTAGTTTAACTATTGTAACTTCAACTTAGCTGAATGTATCAATGTATGTATATGTATCATTTTGCATCGTTGAATATGTAAGCGGGCACGCCCCTTATGCCTGGAGGCTTTATTTACGTTTTAAGTTTTGTTTACGATTTTGTTTTATTATTTATTTCAGCTTGAGTTTAGTTTTCAATGTTTTGTTGTCGTATATTGGCGTGTGCTAGCTGACATATCGTGAATTATTTATGTTTTGTTTTATAATATTAATTACTTACACGATATTGTATAGAATCAAGTTTTTCTAACTTAACAGACAGCTGTACTGTTGGGGAGTTTGTTCCGCCACATCTTCTTCCCAGCTAAAGCACTAGGAAGTGTGGAAGGGCGGGCGTTTTGGGGGGACTGTCTCATGTAACTTTGACGTTCAAAAAGTGCTGACTCTCAGCCTAGTTTTAATAAATTACTTTTGATTTTGATTTTGATTTTACGACCCAGTGTGACGACATCACGGCAGTCCCAGGCGAAAATGGTGGGATCAGCTGGACTTCTTTAATAAAGATTGGTCCTTGGCAGCTCTGGACACAGAGAAGTGGAAAAAGGGTAGAGGGCCTCAGGAGTGGGATATTACCGGCTAATAAAAATATACAAAAAAGTAGGACTTGGTTTTAATGGACAGAATTTAGTTTTACAAAATTATAAGTATAGCAAACGAATCACAGCAGTTATATTGAAACGCTATAAATATTTACTTACGAAAGTAATGTTACAAAATTTACACCTTAAAAAAAAACAAAATAAGTTCTCAAAAAGAATTCCCATAAATTATTTAACTTTGAGCGCAGCCTTTCATTCCGTAGCCTTTTAAGGAACGAATATTTTAAACAACCGTCACTGAAAGCATTTTACGTCGAGCCCCGGAAAGTACTAGCACTTATTCATCTTTCCGCAAACAAATATAAGCCACGAAACAAATTTTAAATTAAATCCCTTTCTCTCGTCGAGTTAATGTCCCGCGAGACTTTTCTCTGGTTTTAATTTCCGGAGTGTTTTCAGTGAGGAAATAGTTGGTGGGCAAACACTGGCCCCCTCTCTACGGAAGGCGACAAAGGGCAGAATTAAAAGCATGTATACTAAGTTGTACCTGTCAGTTCTAATGTATGTAGGTAAGGTTGTATATTTATCTAACCCAACTCTGTCAGTCGATTTATTAATTACTCTATTTATTAAACGGAACTTTCCGTTGTTGCTATCGCAACTCCGTCGGTATTTTTAAACCGTTTTAACTTCAGTTTATTAATGACTTAGCAAGTAAATAAGACACAAGCGACAAAATGGAGGAAGAACTAAGCGCTTACGAACTTATACAATTAATTGGAGTTTAAGAGTTGAATTGAATTCTTTGATTAATCTAAGGCGTAATCTTACAACACCAAGTAAGTGGCAGTGATTCTAATGAACGTCTTTTTAAAATCGCCGGGTAATACATTCAAATAAAGAAGCAAACTTAAGAAAAAAGCGCGTGTCAGAATATTTTAGAGTCAGTAGGTACAATCACCAAAAGAGATACGTAATCAGAGTCGATGGATACAGTAAAAGTTTAGTAAGAAACCAATGGATGTTTTTGAATGAAATTTAATTTGATCAATGTGCCTTTAAAAACTTCAAACATCGCTTTATTACTAAAATTCAACTAAAAAAAAAACAAACTTCAATTATTCAAACTGTGCAAAACCCACCCGTGTTCTTTCAGTTGCCTGTGCCAAGGCCACGGTAACTCTTTCGAAAAAATTCGCGACCCTGGCAGGCATCGGCCCTAGAGGTCTCCTTCAATTCGTGCTGACATCTCTTTGAGACGCGCGTGGAACAACGCACCGACGACCTGGACCTGGTTCTTAACTGGTGGCGAGGGCTTGCGGGCGCCTACGGTGGCCGGAAGTCCGCTATGGGACTCAAACTATCTGATTTTTAGTTACTTAGATGACCCAGTTTTTTTATATTTTTTTAATTATTTATTTCCAAGATACTGTATCTGTACGTATTATACAATTAATTTTAGCCACACAACAAAAACCTCTCACGGTTTATCTGTGTGATGGCAAGTCGCTCATTTCAATCCTAAAAACGAACTAACTAAATTACAATACTATACTTTTACAAACACACAATTATAATAAAGTTACTTATCATTTTACATGACCGGACATCTGTTCTGGGAAATACTAACTTAAATGTATAGGCCAAAAGGGGCAACAGAGCAATAAAGCTGGTTAAACGTCGATGCTGAACGTTTGCTGGTGAAATATGGCGAGCCAGTGACGGTACAGCGCTGAGTGCATTAGCCGATTTAAGACGCGCATTACAGTGTACCCATTATTTTCACACTTCGTTTGGCAGCCGTCGACATAGCCTGCTGTTGCCGCAATTTTCAGTAAGTCGACTAACTCCTGGTCGTGTTGTGAGCCGTTAATGTACTGGGTAATAGGTCACAGCAGGTTTTTATGTTTGCTTCTCTGCTTCTACTAAACAACTCATAACTTTCACGATGTAGAAGTCAATTCGGGTTTGTGTCGTTAAGTTTGGTGTAGTGTTCTGATAGTGGACGCTGGATCTATTTGGTTTGTTGAGAGAAGGGTTCAGTTTTAGTTACTAAAATACATAATACATTCAAAATCTATTCGTGTTGTCTCATCACAGCGACAATCAATGTCATAAATTTGTCTACCTAAAATGTGTGGATAAAAAAAAAAACACGTGAAATAAGCACCTTCTAATTTTTTTGAAGTTGGTTTAATAATACGCGTTATTGAAACAACCCAAAAACTACGAATTAGAAGTTGACCAAATGTATATGGAACACTCTTCTTCTACAAAATCTTTTTTTGGTTTGAAAGGGTATACTTATATACTCTTTCAAACCTAATAAGAACCTCCTCCATTTGTCGAAGTAGATGAAATTTATGTATTTTTTTCGGATTGCGACTAAGATCAGAAATCAAACATTCTTAACAACACGGGAATTGCCCCTCTGATCAAAATAACCATTGAATAGACATGAATTGTACCTTCTCCTCTTTTTGAAGTCGGTTAAAAGATATCTACTCATTATCGAAACCAACTTGAACAAATTTATTTGAGAGTAGTAGGTCAAAACAAAAAATATTTTTTTCAATTTGGGTTATAAAATTATTCAAATTACAGAGTTATGAGATCACAAAAATAAAAACAACTAAATTGAGAACCAAGGAGGTTCTCAATGGAGGCGATCGGCGGCGGCGACCTCTCGCGTCCGGCCCTGGTGCGAGCCATGGTACGGAGCGAGAGGGAATGGGAAGCCGTCACCTCCTTCTGCGAAGCAGTAATGCTCGCGAAGGAGGAGGCGGGGCGCGTGAGGGAGTGGCAGTCTCTGCGCCCTCACGTCCCTAGCCGCCGCAGGAGGAGACGCCCCGGGCGTCGGGAGTCGATTGCGGACTCCCGGCCACCGTAGGCGCGAGCTTGCGGGTGGCGAGCAATGGGTAGCTCGCCGCCCGGTAAGGACCAAGCTCGGGTCGACGGCGCGCAGTGTTCCACGCGCGCCTCAAAGAGATGTCAGCAGCAGTGTAGGGGTCTACTAGGACCGATGCCTGCCAGGGTCGCGTGATTGTTCGAAAGAGATACCGTGACCCTGGCACATGGGCAACTGATGGAACACGGGTGGGTTTTAGTCAGTAAAAGTCTGACATGCCCTCCCGCTCCGCCCAGAGCGGGAAAAGTCATTTGATGATTTCCCATCCTGAAAAAAAAAAAAAAAAAAAAAAAAAAAAAAAAAAAAAACAAGGAGGTTCTCAATTTAGTTGATTTTATTTTCGTTTGTTGAAGTCGATTAAATTGCGGTAATTTTGATAGATTGAGACTAAGATTAGAAAGCAAACATTCTTAAAAACTCGGGAATGGCCCCTTTGATCACTACAACCACCGAATCGATTCTCACGTAATTCCTACAAACCCAATTCTACTAATCCACTACATGCACTTAATTTCCTTCCGACATGTGAATAGCTATCGAATAGCAACGGTTATTATATAGCAAAATGTAGTATTGTACAAGAGTATTGAGTATCCTGTCTATGATCGGAATTGCAATTCCATTTGCTTGGTCAGCTTGCCGGCGTTTCTGTAATTAATAACAATGTCAATATTCGAGATGGTTGTAAACACTCAAACAGTATGCTATACAGGATATAAGTGCGTATAGCATGTCTATGTATGTGCAGAGGAATTTTGTACCAATTAGATTAATTACATATTGGGCCTCGCCCTGTTCTGGGCGCTAATTTCACGCCATGCAACAATAATAATAGACTACTCAAATCACACGTCATCATCATCATCATCATTATCATCAACATTTCAGCCGTAAGACATCCACTGCTGGTCATAGGCCACCCCGAACTTGGGGGGCTTTGCCGTAATCGCCACACTTGGCCCGGCGGGTTGGCGTTCGCAATATGGTGGTAAAATGCATAGAGAACGCTGCCGTTGCTGCCCATTCTCTTGTAAGTCCCTTAGTCGCCTTTTACGAAAATCCACGGGAAGAAATGGGAAGTCACACGTATCTTTACGTAAATTAACCAAAACAGTATATACCATAACTTTTTACAGATTAAAAAAAAGTTTTTAGGTATACAAGATTATTTTTAGTATATGCGAAACCTGAATATAGTTTGTTCAGAATCAGTAACTGAATCGATTCCAATAATTTTTACACCATGTTATATTTTGTACCAAAAATATTTAATTACGCTTCTAAGTCGCGGGCCTTAGTGTTTTGTTTCGATTTTAAATTTATCATGTCTTTCTCGTATTCAAACGTCCATTACACGGAGATGGTACGTACACTAGCTGTTTGTGGTGATCTGCATATGTTTTTGCGTGGACAACCAGGTAACTTATCAAGCTTATAACTTTGTGATTATTAATGATACAGTTTTGAAATTTTTTTCATAGATTCTTTACATAAAAATACTAGACCCGTGTTTCGGGTTTCGCATAAACAAAAATTAATGTTGTATATATATTTTTTAAAATTTTTCAATTCTCACTTTATAAAGGTGCACACTGCGCATTAGGAACGTTCGCAGTTGGCATACAATCGGTAGCCGGTTTTTCGTTGGAGCTAATAGAAACATTAGGGATCAATCTATCACACGCATAAGTTACAAAACGATTTTAATATAAGGAGGTGGGTAAAGTTTAGAACATTTTTCGCCTATCATAGTCATGAAAATTCAAAGTTTTTATTGATGTCATGCTATTGTGTTTATGTGAAGTTTAGGTATCGACCTTTACATCTATTCTAAAATAGTAAGAAAAAAAATAGCAAGTCACATAAAAAAATCATCAAACTTGGCAAATTCGTTGAAGTTTTGTTATTTTAAGCAAAAAAAAAATCATCATACGTGGCAAAATATTTTTCATCCCCCCATCTCGGAAAGAGTATTTTTGCCCTTCGATACCTGAGTGCAAAAGCGGTTTTTATCCACTAGAGGATAAAGTAAATTGAATTTAGAACATCGTGTGCACTAAGTTTGTGAATTCAAAACATCATTAAATCTATTTACTTCTATCTCCATGGTGTCGAATTTATCATTCAACCTTTTTCTAATTTGTAAAACTTAGACTCGGATCCTTCTTGATATACTTTTTTTTTAATTTGCTTTGCGCGCGCCATTTTACTTTTCACGTCAGCAACATTACAGTACCTAACAAAAATATTACACTCGACTTAAGTAACTGTAGCAACGTTACTTTCAATTTTTCTTAATTATACCTAAGTATCATTTGAAATAATTTAAAGATTATTCTGTAATACTTACCTATCATAATGTAGTACATAATAAATGTTAATACCTAAACTGAAATAAAAGTATCTTGTCATATTTCCTCACTGTTTAGCCAATTTCAAGATGTTTTTCATTTTCTGACTGTGTTTTATTAAAAAAATTTAATATTTAAATGTATTATGGTTGAATTTTAACCAGTAGTTCAATTTAATTGAATAACCAGACAGAGTTGCTTTCGCAAGTAATAAATTCATTCGTGACTCGGAAAAAGCAACCTAAAGCACGGAGCCAAGACTCGCACTGACAGCGAGTGGATCTGTTTGCCCAAATTGCCCCACGAACTTTATTACGTCACTGGAGGATCTTCGTGTATTCTGCTTTATAGTGATATAGTGATATCTTCAAGAAAAAAATATAAAAATATAGACAATATTGACGTTTGGACGCAAAGCTGTGTCACGGCAACGGTTGCCTGGGCTTCGCTCAAAATGTCATCCAGCGGCGCGGCGCCAAAGAACTCAGACGTACATAGAAGCACAGTTCTTATGGCCGGTTTGAAGACAAACTTAAGGCGACCCAAACAGCCGCTTGGGCAGCGCTGCAGTCGCGCTGCGGTGCGGGGTGCGGGCCGGCATCTGAATTCGTTGCTTGAGCCTACGAGAGTGAGTGAGCGCGAGAATACGAGAGTGAGTGAGCGCGAGAATGATTCTGCCGTCAGCGCCACTAAGCGAGAACTAACCGTGGGGACATGTCCCCAGTAGAATCGGCACGAATAATCCTTAAGAACTGTGCTTCTATGTACGTCTGAGTTCTTTGGCGGCGCCCTAGGTTGCCAGCGCGACTGCGCCGCTGTCATCCTCAAGCTGACACTTAATTTTTCTAACGTCATTTTTGTTATTATTATTTTATTTTAGATTTAGCTGTATTATGTGTTATTATTAAGAAAATCGTGTAAGTTGTGTAATTTTTTAATGTTGAACAATGACGACAGTAGTGACGCCGTACGAAGCGCCAGTCAACCTGCCACATCGCTGGATGTACTAGTAAGATGCCCTCATTGTCCCCAAGCACGTTTTTTTAAAGGTGGACGAGGTTTGAAAGTACATTTGGGGAAGAAACACAAACCCCACAATGTGCCTTCATCATGCCCCACAATACCCACGTCTTTAACACCAGATTCACCCGCTCAACCTTTTTGGAAAACCATTGCAAAATTAAAAACGACAACTCCAGTTTTAAAGAGAGTTCCTCGTGGCGCGAGACCATCCGTGGCTTCAAGTTTAGCGCGTTGTGTCCGCCTCGCTGCCCGAGAGAACTCTAAAAGTGCTTGGGAGCAATTACTCACCTTTCCGTTTAGAATTCTACATGTGCAAAAAAATTTGGCAAATAAAAAAACGTTAACAGCTCAAATTAAGGATAACTGTAACATTTCGGCCCAACGTTTCGACCCTAAGTTAACATCTCACCTACCACAAAGAGATTTATTGCACCATGTGGAGTCTAAACTAGGCGAGGGTGATATCAGAGGTGCAGCTAGGATTATCTTTAGCAGCGATGTGGTTGCGCCGTACTCTCCAGAGACACTGACAGCTCTGGAGAGTAAACACCCCGCCCCGGCAGATGACCTCTCCTTCCCTGACCCAACCGATCCCGAATCCAACTCACTTACAATTACAGCTCAACAAGTGTGTGCGGCCGTGTGCTCCTTCCGAAGTGGCTCCGCCGGCGGCCTCGACGGCCTGACGCCTCAACATTTGAAGGACTTAACGTGTTCAGGCGCCGGGGAGGCTGGTGAGTCCCTTTTGAAGGAGCTGACGGCCCTTATAAATCTAATGCTCTCCGGCAATGTGAACGAAGCCGTCATTGACATTCTTTATGGGGCAAATCTATGTGCCCTGCGCAAAAAGGATGGCGGTATTCGTCCCATTGCCGTAGGGTCCACTTACCGACGTATCGCAGCCAAAATTTGCTGTGCATTCTACAGTGAAACACTGGCCAGCAAATTCCAGCCCCTACAGCTGGGGTTTGGCTCCAAAGGGGGCTGTGAGGCTGCGGTACATGCATTGTCCACATACATCAATAGCGATAAAGGTGAGGTCATCCTAAAGGTTGACATTAAGAATGCTTTCAATTCCGTAAACAGGGACACCTTGTTGACAGAAGTCCAAAAAGAAATACCCAAAATTTACAGTTTTCTCTATCAATGTTACAGGCATCCCTCCAAATTACTTTATAAAGACAACCTTTTGAAATCAGCCGTTGGATGTCAACAGGGCGACCCTCTTGGGCCAGTCATTTTTAGTTTGGCAATAAATCCAATTATTCGACAGCTAAATTCTAAATTCAACGTATGGTATTTGGATGACGGAACCCTAGGAGGTGACGTAGACACAGTCTTAAAAGATTTCACTTTTCTAAAAGAAAAATTTCGTTCCATTGGCCTAGACCTTAACTTATCAAAATGTGAAATTTATCTTCCTCAAACCACTGACAGACAGACTACTATAGCAAAATTTAATACAATAGCACCAGATATCAAAATAACGGAAAGAAATTCTCTTCACCTCCTAGGGTCCCCAATTTTTGAAGAATCCTTTCCAGCGTTCATTGAGGAGAAAATACAGAATTTCTATGATGTCTCGGAAAGACTTTTCAAAATTAACATTCATTCGGCTTTCACACTGATTCGGTACTGTTGTTTTGGACCAAAATTAACATATAACCTTCGTTCCTCCCATCTATGGAAGCACCCACAACTTTTAGAAAAAGTAGACCAAATTATTAGAAGCACTCTAACTTCGATCCTAAATGTGGCCCTGGACGACCGAGCATGGCAGCAAGCCACACTTCCCATTCACCTGGGTGGACTCGGCGTCCGCAAAATTTCAAGCATAAGTTTACCAGCCTTCCTCTCCTCGGTCCACAGTACCGATAAATTAACCAGGAATATTTTATCCTCCATACTGGTCGATTTTGAAGTACCGTGTTTGACCGATGCGATGAATGCTTGGAAAATGGCTTGTCCAAATACGGTTTTGCCCGACAACCCGTCCTCGCAGAGACAGTGGGACGTGCCGCTCTGCAGTATTATACGGAATACCCTGATAAACACGTCACATAATTCTGTTGAGCGTGCCCGTCTGCTGGTTGTGGGAGAATGGGAGTCAGGCTTGTGGCTTCAGGCGCTCCCATCATCCACCATAGGTACTATGATGGATGACTCATCGTTTCGGCTCGCTACCTGTCTCCGCTTGGGCGCACCTTGTGTTGCTCCGCACCGCTGTCACTGCGGTGAAGCTGTCGACAGTCTAGGGCACCATGGCCTGTCCTGCTGCAGGAGCGCAGGCCGCATAGCACGACACGCCAACATAAACGATATTATTCGTCGAGCTCTTGTCACCGCCGGCGTACCAGCGGTATTGGAACCAAACGGCTTGGTACGTGACGATGGGAAGAGACCAGACGGCATGACGTTGTTGCCTTGGAAGGTGGGTAGGCCTCTGGTGTGGGACGCAACCTGTGTCGACACCCTTGCGCCATCTCATGTTCTTAGCACGGCGGGCTGTGCTGGCGCCGCTGCTGTGGCTGCTGAGACCCTCAAGCGGCGCAAATACTGTAACCTTATAGGTAACTACAGTTTTGAGCCGTTTGGGGTTGAAACGCTCGGGCCATGGGGCCCGAGTGCGCGTCTCCTTTTTAAGGAAATTTCTCGTCGACTGGTCGACACTTTACGTGACCAGAAGGCTGGGTCATTCTTTGGCCAAAGAATCAGCATTGCCATTCAACGTGGCAATGCTGCCAGTCTTCTGGGCACATTCCCAGATGACAGTGATGCGGACGAGTACTTCGACGCCTAAATGTCCTTTTTTTTGTATTTATTTGTATAGGTAGTTATTTATTTTATTTTTAATGTTATTTAATATAGTTAGCGTAGTAAAAGTCTCTACTAGGATATAATAAAGTTTTAGGGCAATATAGGTACATTCTTGTGATTGAAATGCTTTTTTTTGCATATTTAGTCATTTCCTCGCTGAGGTGGGATGAAAAGTTACGTGTTGCACTCGAGTGCAAAGATTTTTCACCTCGTGCTCTTTTGATTCCACAGCGCTTAACAGTTTATTTTATAATGAAAGTTAAAAAAAGGTGCTTAAAATAACAAAACTTCAACGAATTTGCCAAGTTTGTTGATTTTTTTTTATATGACTTGCAATTTTTGACTATGATAGGCGAAAAATGTTCTAAACTTTACCCACCTCCTTTGACCCATTGCAGGACCTACAAAAAGTATGAGGTATGCGAGCGAGTTGAAACGAGTACACATACCTACTTCACCTCCACTTTCTTTTCATAATTAGATTACAATGCTGGTTGTGCCCCCACTCTCCCCAGGCCTGCAAGTAATGCGCCTCATTACACGTGCGGCGTATCTTAATTCCTAAGTGACACAATTATCCCCGCTCCACTTATTTACATAATATTTAGATTTGGCCAATTTGTGATTGCACTCACAAATAATTTACATTTAAAATGCAAGTATACTTAGGATAGGGTCTCGGCTCGCATGCAAACTGTACTTTGATATTCTTAGGATGGGTAATTAAGCAGAATTAGCATTAATTTTAATAAAGTCGATACTTGTTTGCTTTTAAAAGTTGTCGGCTGAAATTCGTGATCAGATTTTATAATAAAGGACCGTTACTAAGTTTGTAACTGGTTGTATAGTAGTGGGTGGTGGTGTGGGGTGTTGGTAGTGGTAGTGGTTGTATGGTGTGGTGTGATTGTGGTGAGTAGTAGTTTAAATGTACCGTATGTAATGTGTATGTCTATTTCATTTTGTGCCATTCTAACGGACTCCTTGACAGTTCAAAATCGCCTATGAATGGTTTAATTGAATTACCAAGATGCTCTGATTTTGATAAAATTTTTCTAGTCTTTTAAGTAACTTTACGTATAACAACGTACCTCCTATCTATTGAAAACACGATTAGGGAATAGGTGAAAACCCAGTGTCAGGGTAACATTTTTTTTTTGTGGGTGGGTTCAAATGACGTCTCCCGCTCTTGGGCGGAGCGGGAGGGATAAGATACCCCTTGGTTAGACTGGTTGTCAGGGCTTCTGACGATCCGTAACGAGTGTCAAAGGTGTTGACCATTGACAGTCGTTACGGATCGTCCTACGTGCCTCGGAAAGCACGTTAAACCATTTGTCACGGCTGTCGTTCCAACGAACGACAGCCGGGACAAATGGTTTAACGTGCTTTCCGAGGCACGGAGGAGTCTTGGTAAATATGGTTACCCATCCACAGACCAATCGCGGCAAGCGTAGCTTAACCTGATCGATCGAACCGTGTAGCTGTTATTACTAAGCCACAAGCCCATTATATCTTATTTTATTTATTTAACAATTTCTACACACATATATATACAGACAAGAAGATAATTACAGAAAAATTGGTACAAAGGTGATGCTTATTTCTAAAGAAATCTCTTCCAGCATACCTGCGATAGAACAGTAGTTGGAGAGATGTAGACAGCGTGTGAAGATTAAAAGCGAAAAAAAATTCTTGTCTTTTTAAAATCTGTGTTCTCATCTTAAAACATGCTTTTCAATTACTTACTTATGTTTTATGTGGAAGTACAGTTTCCTATTACAATTATTACCATGTTTAGGAGACTACAAATTATATAATGTAGCACATACATTTTAATTGAAATATATTTTTTTTCGTATAAACATTTACGCATATACACGATAACGCAAGTTACTTACCTACAGTTAAAAACTAATTGAATCCTACGCCAGTCTCGAGAAATAACCGGAGACTTGTAAAACGTAACGAGAAGTATGAAAACTATGGTTAACTCACATTTAAGTTGTCAACTACAGTACTAGTTTAGAATTTCTGTTATGAGAGTTTGTAGAGGAATAATAAAGTGGAAAGATTCTACGAGGTTCCGTGTTTGTTTCCGACTTCTAGTTCTATTGTTAGTGATAAAAGTAAGGGTCCCTAGACACGGATTTTTGATATTTCCTTGTTCTTCTGTGCGAAATAGGTTTTTATCTAGATCCGAACATTTTATTATTATTCAGAGTTTCTCTAGTTCTAGGACACCTAGTGGGACAAGGAGATGGCCGATGGACTAAAGCTGTGAACGAATGGTGGTCATGATTAAGCTAAAGAAATTAGGGCCGCCTTGGGTTTGATGATATCGTCAAAGTCGCGGGTAAACCTAGATGAGGGACGCATGGAACCGAGAAATATGGCGGACGAACTACCCAGCAGTGAGTGATTCTAGGCTGAGATGATGATGATGATGATGAAGAGTTTCTTGCATATAGGTCACCTTAGGTAACCTTAGGTACCGGGAAAGCATGGCAGAAAAGGGAGGAGGTCCATACTGATCAGTGGATGGCCAATGTTAATAAAGTGTTTCTTTATTTTATCGTCTCATTTACTTAGCATTGATGTCATTATTTATTGTTTAAAAGAAGTTTACGGGGATAAGGAAAGCTAGAGATGGTGGAGAGCACTCGGACAAACAAGGAAGCGGTGTCAATTATAAGAAAAATATTATAATCTAAATATACCTTTAGTAATAACTAGAGATAAGATAAATTATAATTTGTAAGATTGGTCATAAAGGCTTGAATTGGTAATAAATATTATTATTATATACATAGTAGTTTACGAGTGTCAGGCTACTGTAGTGAACTATGAGATCTCATATTATCAATGTTCGTCAAAGATCTCCATTAGAGCTTTCGAGTTCAAAACAGTAAAAGTATCGAATATTGATCTGGCACCTGGTTTAACCCCTTATATACACAACCGAAAGCCATTTCTATATAGGTACTACCAAAAACACAGTAAGTGTATAATGTCGCCGGTATAATCGCGTGAAGTGTAGTTAAAACTTTTACACATGTTACTTAACGAATGTACGGAGTATGTATAAGTTGGGCCAAGTTTCACAGCTATGTTGGCCGCGCGTCTGCGACAAAGATTTCAGGCTTAGTTTTATGAGTTGTAACAGTTTTAATTAAATAACTCCCGTGATTACTGATGAAACAATTTACTGTGATGTTGTAAACCCAGTTTGTCTGGAACGTCGGGAAATTGTTTAGATAGACTATGTTGCTTTAACAAAGAAGATTTCTTCAAATAAACAACAGTTTCCCCGTATTACTCGACATCTAATTTCTCACGAAGATATCTACTGTTTCAAGCGCTGTCAGTTTTTTCCGTGAAATCGAGGAATGTTAGACAATAAACCGGCGATCGGCCCCCAGGGCGCTTGAGTACAAATCCAATTATTTCCCGTGGCGCCGCCTGCCGGTGTGTAATTGATTTATTTGCTCATTTCTTGCACATACAACCTATCTTCGGAATACAGACAACGGATTATTCTTTCTCTCTGGTATATCGGTAAACGATAAATTAAAGTGGGTTTCATAGCAAAGTTCAGTTCAATTCGACAGGGTACAAAACTTTACGAAATGGGTTTAGGTAACAAAGTTCAACAAGTCATAAAGATTGTGTAAATAGAATAAAGCTAGAGTCCTACATAATATTTGTTCACGTAACCTGTTACGTGAAGGAAATGAAATATATAACTAAGTTTGAAGTGATCCTTTCGTTTATAATATTTGATATATAAAATGTTCCGAGGTTGAAGTTTCTGTGTATCCTCTGTGCTGAATGAAAATTAATATTGAAGAGATAATATGAAAACTAGTCTTGAAAGGCAAGTCCGTGGAAACCTTAAAATTCCTAAAAAAATAAACGACGACGTATCCTGGATTAATGCTATAATCCGTACGTGAAAACAAGCGAGCCATAGGTTTTATAGGGAAGGATGTTATCGATCGCGGAGGGCACCCGAGTGGACAGAGCGTGGGCGTGGGCTGGTCCGTGGGCCTGCGGGCCGGCCGCGGCCTGCCGTATTTAAGAACGCATTTAAGGGGCTTTACTTCGGACATTGACGGATTGCCGCCACTCTAGCTTAGGTCCCACCGACCCGACCGCACCGCACTGTCCAATTGACGTTATAAATTGATTCCTGCGATCCTATATAACATTTTTAAAAGTTGTCCGTCTTTTTTCACTCAATTTAGTTTAAGATGGCTCGTTTTGGAGCTGATATTTATTGTTAACCGACCAACTGAAATAAGGGTAAGTGTAGTATAGTTCCTTTAACTAAAAGACAGCGTGAAAAAAATATGTTAGCTTAGTGATAAGTAAGTAGGTTTTTGTTTGAGTTTTTTTAAGTTGCCATAATAGCCACGCTTGGCGGGCGGTCTAGCGATCACAGTATGGTGGTAAGATACGTACAGAACGGTGCTGCCCATTCTCTAATAACTCCCTTAGTCGCCTGTCACGACACCCACGGAAAGAAATGGGATGGTAGTATTCTTGACGTGTGTCCTACACGGAACAACAATAGTAGGTACTTATTATTCGTCGTTTCAGCCGTAAGACGTCCACTGCTGGACTTAGGCCTCCCCCAATTTGGGGGGCTTTGCCATAATCGCCACGCTTGGCAGGCGGGTTGGCGATCGCAGTATGGTGGTAAAATGCATAGAGAACGCTGCTGCCCATTCTCTAGTAAGTCCCTTAGTCGCCTTTTACGACACCCACGGGAAGAAATGGGGTGGTGTTATTCTTTACGTCCGGCACCACACGGTACACGGTACTTATTATTAATTGAGGGGAAATGTGGGATCAATAGTTCTATAATTATGGTGATAACCGTTAATGGCAAGTGTTTGTTTAAAATATTATCATGATATGAGTGTTGCCATTGATAATGATGTTAGCACTTCTATTGCTGAGTATTGACACGCGTAAGTCAAATTCGTTGTTCATTCTATGCTAATCTTTTTTTTTGCGTATTGTTGCCGCGAAATCCAGCGCTCAGAGCTTGAGAGAGGAACCTCTTGTCAATAAGAGGCGTATTGAAAAGTAGGTACAGCTTTCTGCTTTAAGCCTAACTTCTTAATAAAACTCTGTTCATAAGGGTAATTATGTAATACACTATCGGTAAGAATCGCTCTCATTACACGCTTTATATTAGCTTCACTTGTATGTTTGTTTGTAACGGACTCCTTATAGTGCGATTTTGACCCACTTTAAACGACCAGATTTCATTCAAACTTTGCACACCTGTCAAAGACCGATGACAATGCAATAATATCATAAATTTGTGCCATTATCCTTGCCAGGGTTACCTGGACAGCAAAAAAACTGTCTTCGAAAACTACGCTGACATACGTCACAAACTACGCTGACATACGTCTCAAAATTCGAAACATCCTAAAAAAGCGTGAGGTGCCTGATATCAATAAAAAAATCCTTAAAAAGCACCAGGCACCCCAAGCTTTTTTCCATTATTTTCTACTTTTTAGTTTGGTTTCTATGGAAGCGTGTTTTTTTAGTTTTTTTCTAACTATTATTTATTTTGACACAACATTCATGGCGTTGTTTACGTTGCTAAGTAGACAATTTTTCTGAACATATGAAAGAATGAATTTAGTAATAAGTTTCAAAATTATTCAGGCTAAGGGTCGGTTCACATCTGACGGAAGATGCGTCGAGCGTATCATCGGTCGCGTCTATTCGGTCAAATAGTGTGTTTTCATATCTGACGGAAGATGCGTCGGGCGTAATTTTGCATTTCCGTGGTAAATCGTTCTGTATCAAACATTTTCAATGCAAGAAAACTTCGAACGGTCAGTACACAAACGATCTCCGCTGATGTTACGCCTAGTCTGAATGCATCAGTCACTACACGCGTGGCGCGACGGTGCCGCTCTGTACGTCGGCCGACAATGCGTTGACGGAAACGGAACAGAAGCTGTACGCTCGACGCACTAACGCATCATCGGTTAAGTGTGAAAGGTTGAATGTTTTCTCATATAATTGTCTGTTCTGGCGTTACGCGACCGATGATACGCGACGCATCTTCCGTCAGATGTGAACCGACCCTTAATAGTGTGTTACGCTATTACCGGTGCAGGTGATGATGTAGGCTCTTGTCTATTAGAACTACTGATATAATGACTGCTGGGGTCTACATCTCACATGTCCATAACATTTAAAATCAAAATATTTTTATTTCACATAAACCAACATGGGCACTTATGAAAGGTCAGAAGCTAGGTGCGCGGTTCCAAATAGTTGATTCCTATGGAGAAGAGCCGGCAAGAAACTCCACGGTTACTCTTTTAAAAATAATTTGCTTTTACAATGGTTTTAAATGACAGTATTAATAGGTATGGGAGAACAGTGTAGGACTGTCAACAAGTAACAAGGACTTAATATAATGGAAAATTGCCTACAGCCTACAAGACCTGCAACGTTCTCACATTCACAAATTATAAAATAATCTACATAAATAATAGTATTTCATAAATAAGACAATACGCTATTTAAACCAAATGTCACTATTGCCGTGACAACCCATACTAAAGAGTACAAATTAGAATTATCTTATACCTTTAAACGAGCAATTCTTGTATATATGTATATATATACATATACAACATTAATTTTTGTTTATGCGAAACCCGAAACACGGGTCTAGTATTTTTATGTAAAGAATCTATGAAAAAAATTTCAAAACTGTATCATTAATAATCACAAAGTTATAAGCTTGATAAGTTACCTGGTTG
This sequence comes from Aporophyla lueneburgensis, assembly GCA_932294355.1. Lineage (NCBI taxonomy): Eukaryota > Metazoa > Arthropoda > Insecta > Lepidoptera > Noctuidae > Aporophyla > Aporophyla lueneburgensis. Next base: position 13,699,238 of record OW028744.1, read on the forward strand.
TCCACGCAAAAACTTATGCAGATCACCACAAACAGCTAGTGTACGTACCATCTCCGTGTAACGGACGTTTGAGTACGAGAAAGACATGATAATTTTAAAATATGCGTATTGTCGTTCGGTGTCCTACTTGGAAGCGTAATTAAATATTTTTGGTACAAAATATAACATGGTGTAAAAATTATTGGAATCGATTCAGTTACTGATTCTGAACAAACTATATTCAGGTTTCGCATATACTAAAAATAATCTTGTATATATATATATAATCTGAATCTCGGAAACGGCTCCAACGATTTTCATGAAATTTTGTATACAGGGGGTTTCGGGGGCGATAAATCGATCTAGCTAGGATTCATTTTTAGAAAATGTCGTTTTATTCGCGTTTTCAATAATCAACTTTTAAACATAAACTGAAAAATATGACTGTTCCTGACATCTATTGGCGACTAATAATACTATTTTTTTAATTGGGAGCAACTAACTGCTTTAACGACACAACAACACTAAAGCTACTTCAACAGATGGCGTTGTTAAGCAACACTAAGTCATTGGCTTGACGTGTTTGGTTTGACGTTATGGTCCAGGAGGTAGCGTTGGAAATGAAAAAGTCATAGTAAGCCGGCTGAACTTATTATTTTAAACACAATTTACCAAAAAATACCGAGCAAAGCTCGGTCATCCAGATATTAGGTATATAATGTCAATTAATCCAAACACTTCTCTATTAGTCGTAATTTCGGTACTCACCCTCTTTCTATTCATATTATCATTTACACAGTCTATCGTTTCTTTGGTATCCCTCGATTCTTATAGCCATCGCCATTCATACTCAAAACCTTCCTCACGACAGTTTTCCTCATTCCTTCGTTACACGTGCCCATAAGTTGCTTAAATTTCATCATCACAATGAAAAATACATAATTTTGTAACATTGAAATGAAACTGTTTAATTCTAGTCACACACACGTCATCCGCCAATAGTTCGCGGGTTGAACTCTGTAGGGTTAGGGACCTTACACCTTGAGTTGATGCTGATTGATACACTGATACTGATTGATTGATATTTATTGATAAAAGTATGATTGCATGATAGATGAGTGCACGCGGTATGAATGCTATTCGTGTACTAAATTAGCCGGCCCGGCGCAGGTAAAATGCTGACATATTGATATGAAAACTGTGCTGTGCTTGCACTGTACATGCTCCAGGCCCGGAGAAGAAAAGGGTGCACAGGGTGATATGAATCGTGATGAGTTACAAAGTGATAAAACATAATTGCCTATAAAATAACTTAAATAACACTACATTGATCTGTATTGACTTCCAAAACGTGGTGATGACGCCCTGTCAACTATACGTGTGCTGCTGTGGCTGTTGTCGACAGTAGCGGTCTGTGGCGGTCTCCTTGCAGCTGTCGTATAGTGCACGTTGGGTTCCTGATGATCCTGTTGAACCGTGTCCCTGTGCGCTCGCAGCCGTCGCAACCCGTAGATGAGAATACTGATTAAGATCACTGCGACCACAGTGTATATGGCGATGTAATGGTGGATGTCGTGGGAAGAAACTTGATCTGTCAATGCCTCAACTTCCTTCACTCTGGCATTCTTGATGGCGAGAGTGATGACTTCCAAGTCCTGTTGCCGTTTGATAGTCTCTTTGGTGTCGTTCAGTGCGGCAGCGGATGGTATAGTCAGATTGATGATGTGATTTATAGTTGGAATCTCGATATCCAGGACGTCTGTTTTTGTATGGATTGAGTTAGTTAAGCTTTGGTGCGAATAAATCGTAAATGTTTGACCTTTGATGACGCAACCGTCACCGAGTGTCAGTACCCCGGCCTTGCTGAGTCGTTCAGCAGTAATATGATCCCCACATATGACTCGCACCGTGCATTGTCCATAACAATAATACAAATATGAGTTGACGATGCTTAATTCCGTCCATTGATCTATACATTCTTTGGTTTCGGTTTGACATTGATTTGCAACTTGATCTTTTACACACAGATTGTTGTCTGAGGTCATCTGATAAATAGGCCTTTTTAGAGAACAAATGAAGTCATCCTGGTCGTAAGGCGTACATCTTCCCCAATCGGCTTCCGATATCGGAATGTAGGAATCTTTGTGGATGTTTATCGCTAAATGCTGCGCGATAGGTGTGATGGTGACCATGCTTTCAGCTACTTGCAGTGGGATTGGTATGAGGTTGTAAAGCTCATAGTCTTCTCTAGTCACAAGTGGGATCTTGACTTCAAAAATCATGTATTGTTTTGTTGTTCTCGCTTTTACTTTGAGTAAATGATATATCTTTGCTAGATCCGTTTGAATGTTATTTATGGGTATGGTCAGCTCCTTTGAAAGTTGCCCTGTTATTGTATTGAGTTCATCTCTCAGCTGTGTTGGTGTTAAGAGGTGAAAGTTGAATTTTTCATAGAAAATATTCGCTACTGTATCCACTAGCGTTTCCTGGATATTTTTCAGGTCTGACAGCATAATGTTTGCCACCAAGGCTGATAAAGTGAAGTCACTTCTGCTGTCTGTCTTTTGTATCTGCTCTTTCAGTTTGTTCATTCCCAGGTTGCAGTTGATTATGTATTGATTTACGAGTTTATGTTGTTTTTCCAAGGCGGTTTCTACTCGTTTGATAACATTCAATTCTACTTCAACGATTGATGTCTGGTTTTTCCACAATAAGGCAAGATGTTTTTGATCCTTCTTGATAAGGTCAATATCTTTCTGATATTTTTCAGCAAAATCTTCGTCCAATATTCCAAATAAACTTCGTGCGATGTTGCCTACTCCATTGATAAAGCCTCTACGTCGGCGCAATCGGTGCATTTGCTGACCGAGTAAAATGCTGTTGTAGTGTTCGAGTTCGGCGTACCCATGACGTAACTGTAATCGGACTACGTCACATTGTGGTATTTGATCCGTTGAACATATGTTTTCCAGGTGATTCATGTATTTGTTGATTACATCTATTCCTCGCCAATATGGAGCCATATCGCAGTAAACTATTAGCTTCCATTCTTCGCGTTGTAGCCGCATATTGGCTACCTTGTCGAAGTAGATGCTTTGATTGTTGCTCAGGCTTGAAAACTTGTATTCGCCTCTTGCTGTAGGTACCATTACCATAAGAATCATGAGAATGGTATAAATTAAGTTGCATAATTTTGATGACGATTGTTGTGTTCGTTGACTTGATACGTTACTTGCGGATTTTTGATGTTCTTGTTCTTCTGATTGATTTTCATTTATAGGCAGTAATGATAACTTTGATATTGGTCTTTTCATTGTTCCATTTTTTGTCCGAATAGTAACCACCCGGACGTACCCATCTTTTCCGGGATGAAGTTGCGTGATTCTTCCCATTGCCCACTTTCCTGATGGTAACTGTACGTCGTGTATGATGACAATGTCGTTGATCTTCAAGTTTGTGTGCGGTTGGCGCCATTTGCTACGCACTGATAATTGGCTTAAGTATTCTGTTCTCCACCTTTTCCATAAATCATCCATGATTTTTTGGGTGAGTTGCCATCTCGTACGCAAATCTTTCTCCGTTTCGATTAACGTCAAGGTTGGTCCGCTTGCTAGAAAGTGGGATGGTGTGAGGTAATCCAAATCTTCTGGATCTTCACTTAGAGCGCACAATGGTCGTGTGTTCAAACATGCTTCGATTTGTGCTAGCACTGTTGAATATTCTTCAAACGTGAGCCTTTGTTCGCCAATCACTCTCTTTAGGTGGTACTTTAAGCTCTTCACAGCTGCTTCCCATACACCTCCCGCGCTTGGCCAGGATGGGGCGTTAAAGTGCCAATTGATCTCCATGTCGGTGATTGCTTCGTAAAATTCCACGTCTAACACTTTTTGAATGTTGATGAATTCTTCATTAAGAATTCTGCTTGCTCCTACGAAGTTCGTACCATTGTCGCTGTATATATGTTTTGGGGTGCCTCTTCTTGCTGACATTCTGCGTAATGCTGATAAAAATGCTGAGGAGCTCAGATCTGAGACCAGTTCCAGATGCACAGCTTTCGTGGCCATGCATACGAACACAGCGATGTATCCTTTTGTTGTCTTTACTCCTCGGCCTTTGTTTGTTTTAATGTAGACAAAGCCAGTGTAGTCAACCCCTGAGTGATAGAAAGGTCGTGCTGGATTGCTGCGAGCTGCAGGTAAGTCTCCCATTAACTGCTCTTGTTTGATTGGATCGTGACGTCTGCACTTGACACAGGTTCTAAGGCGTTTCGTAACGTTCGATAGTTTCCCGCGCTTCAGTGTAAAAGAGTTTCGTCCTTTGATAGCAATTATCGGCGAAATAGCTGGCACTGCGAGTTTCGAATTCACATAATTTCAAATGATTAGACTGGAACTCAGACCAATAACTATCCAGAGTTTGCAGTCGTTTCTTGATATTGTATGGAGTCTTACGTTCTGCAGAATCTTTCTTGAAGTTCCTTAATAGCTGCTCCATTGCTTGCATGATTTGATCTTGATTTGTTAAAATGTTTTCCATTGTGGAAGTCATGATTGATAATTTTCTTGATTATATTCCTGACCGCTAGTCAACAAGAAGTGCTTTTGCAAACTCTCCGCGATATTAGCGCCTTCTCAATCCAACCGGTGAGACCCGCTTGTGGGAGGCCGGCTGAACCGATTCGCAACCACGGAAAGAAGAGCAAAGCACCCTCTGCGATGATGGAGCCAGCAGTCGATGGCTTGATGATGTTGGTAGACCGTTGACCGTCGTCCGCAGGTCGTGTTTACAGGAACAATCACTATTATGTTCACAACGTGATTGGATCCCGCTCATCTGGCTCGAAGGACCATTAAGATGTAGGGTTAGGGACCTTACACCTTGAGTTGATGCTGATTGATACACTGATACTGATTGATTGATATTTATTGATAAAAGTATGATTGCATGATAGATGAGTGCACGCGGTATGAATGCTATTCGTGTACTAAATTAGCCGGCCCGGCGCAGGTAAAATGCTGACATATTGATATGAAAACTGTGCTGTGCTTGCACTGTACAAACTCCGTTTTAATTTAGAGTATTGCGTTGCAATTTCATTTAATATCGTCTATGAATGAACGCAACATTGTGGAGGACTGCATTGTCCACCAGACCGTACATAGGTATATTATATTTGTGCAGCACATCAGCATTATATACGGCAAAGCATTGTCATGTTACATATCACGTGGCGTCCTTTGAAACTTGTCGCGTCAAAATAATTGTTATCCATAATATGAACTCTACCGCCAAATGAAATTGTCTGGCGCTTTTAATGAATGGAGTTGTGTTATTGTACTATCTATCTAAACATAGGTACATATAACAACTATTAAACAAAAGGATATCGACCTCTGTATAGTATAAATTATCTGGTACAAGAACTTTGAGAGATCCGTAAGAGAAAGAACCAAGGTAATCGACATAGCTCGAAGAATTCTCACTTAAGTGGCAGTGGTCAGGGCACATTGCTCACAGAACAGATGGCTGATGGGGCCAGAAGGTTCTGGAGAGGCGATCGCTTACTAGAAGACGTAGCGTTGGAAATCCTCCCACGAAATGGACCGATGACCTGATGAAGGCCGCAGGAATCCGCTGGATGCGAGAAGCACAGAATCGGCCGAAGTGGCGGTGCTTGGGGAGGCCTATTTCCAGCAGTGTACTTTTTCGGCTGATAAAATGGTGATAATAATGACAAGAACTGCTGATTTATATCGCCATGCTTTGTTTGATCATGCCTTGAACAAAAAAAAATGAAATAAAAAAAAATGATGCACGCACGTTTCTAAATTTTGTTTCAGTGTAGTTAGTGGAAGTGCTCTGAGTGGAAAAACTCTCTGAGGAACTGCACTGAAGACTTGGTTATGATAATGGATCTAATGCTAATAACATCAATCGATCCATCTAGCCTTTTCCAAAATATATATTTTTTTTTTTAATAAATGAATCATTTATTTTGACCAAACTAGTGTTACATTTCATAAACCTGCCAAACTGTGTAGCAGTTTGTCGGCAGGATTGGCGTTCGTTATAACATTCAATCAAACATATTATCAATGGTAGTCAAAAACATACGTAACTCATTACAAATTGACCATTAGGTTCATCATCAAGTGCAACGAAATTATCGCAACATGCCACAACAATTAAGCATTCATCATTTGTATTGTTTACAAAACAATAAATGCTCAACTGCTGCCGCATGCCGCGGCAACCTCACTAAGCATTTCGATTTTTAGTTTCGGCTATGTATATAAGGTGTATCTATTCATACACGAAATATTTTAAGAGGTACACCTGTAGGTGGTAAAGAAGTTATAGAAGCAAAAAGAAATTTTTTATCGAAGCATTTTTGAATTTTCGTAATTATTATAATTTTAAAACTGCTTGAGACGTTGTGCATAAAACCTTTACTCCAAATTCTATGAATGGCCCACCTGAAGCTGCGAGGGCGGCGACTGGATGGCACGAGCATGGCCGCGGTGTCTCGGGCCGTAAAAAATAAGAAGGAGCCAGTATTTCTTATGTGCGACAAATAATTTATAAATATTTAATTTTGAAAAAAATACATTAACAATTTTTTTTTCGTTGCTGTAGTCGGCTCTGCGTAATATGGCCGATCACGCGGTATCGCGTGCTTGCTACTAACAATTTTGTATGCGCTCTAAATCTGTGGCCATATGGGATTGACCATCAATCTGTGTTTGGCACTGAACGTTTTAAACAACTATGATCATTGAATAGAATGAAGACAGTTCACGACAACTGTCATTCAGACAAGAATGTTATCTAATTGAGATAAAGTTTAATTTTCTTAATTGTTGAGATTATTTTGGACAGTTTTTTTTTTGGAATGTCATCTCGCAGCTCAATCTATGAGGCCTGTGGCTACCTTAATAATTTAAGGCCTCCAAAGGGCTTAAAGACTAAACGCTAGAGCACTACACGCTAAGGACATTCCCCTGTGGGGTACGGACCTCGGCTTAGGGCATCGCTCGAAGAGGACAGCACGGGACAGGCTGGATCTGAATGATAACCAATTTGAACAGTCTGTTGGTTCCGATATTTATGATGGTTACTGTAGCAACGTGGCATTAACAATACTCTTCATAGCTCTTAATACGACAATTAATAATTTTTAGAATACCATTTTTAGTTATACAATTCTAACAGTCAGATCAAAAAATTGTATTATTCTAGCATCACCAACGATTTCAAAAAGTTTCTTTCTTCAACTATTTCCGCGGTGTTATAGAACAATTTTTCTTCCGCTCAACTGGGTCTCACAAAGCAGAGCATAGCTCGTTCAATACACGTAGAGAGTCGATCGGGGATCACATAATAGCCTATGAGGTTACGGGGGAAGGCTGGGGATTTGTAACCTGTCGCCTTACGGGTTATATCCTTAACCTTATTGATACATAGTGAAGTGTGTTGTTCATGTTATTGGGATGTTGTGTATTAGCAGCAAGACTGGAAAGAAACAAAGAAAATATGTTTATTTTCGGTAAACATGACGCAAAAACAGAACAAGAACAAAAATAAATTATAAACTGGAAGAAAATATTATTTTTACTGTAGATGCTTTTTATAAAAGGTTTTTATTGTAGAAGTTGTATTTTTTAGAGCTTTTAAGGAGAATGTGCTCGCTTGTGTGTGTGAGCTCGTCCATTTTTATGTTTTTTTTTGCAATTTGCAGGTAATTCTCAGGCTGTATGTTAACCAAGATTCGCGACCGTAACACATTTGTATTTACGGATTATTATCGTTAAAATTATCAATATATCACCCTAAGTTAATTTAATTCCATCGAATGCCTTTTGTAGGCATTCGATGATGCCTGAAAAGTACATAAATACATAAGTTTTACGGTCGGGAGTTTTATTTTGGTCAATATTTTTAAAACTTGCTAAATAAGTAAGAACATTTGAATTTGCTGGCGGATCTCCCTGATTTCCCTTAATCGTTTGAAACTACACTCTAGAAGCTTGATGGTTAGTCTTGCTTTAGTACAAGGTCAAAGTAATATACTTAGACTTGTATCTCACTAGGACACCACGGTGGTGCAACCATGGTCACGCTACCAGCAAACACCAGGCGTCCGATTTGTTGCAAAACCAACCATACATTTTCTGGCAGTGCGACCATGGTCGCGTCGTCCTAGTGAGATAGGGCCCTTAATGACCATTTACTGTTTAGCGTAGCCCTTATAAACCAAGACAGCGAAAGTGCAAATGGCACACTTCGCATATAATATGCAAACTGACAGTATGGTCTTACTAAAGTAGAAATGGATGCGTATTTTCTTAAATTCTTTATGGCGAGACCACCAAGGCTAGTTCCACGATATCCGGCAACGAATAAATCGAAGCAAAAAAGATTTATGTAATTTCTTCCTTTCATTACTTCCTCAATTTCCGCCTGGTTGTCAGACACGGGTAGTTAATAATTCATCAGAGCGAGCCTGTGACCCCGTGTGTGCGGACAAATTAATAAATTATCGCTATATGGGGCTAGGATGCAATTTCCACTACATACGAAGGCGCCGAAGATCCCAAGAGGATACTAGTATAATATACGTATGATTTATTCTCTTGCATATGAGTAATATTCACCTTGGAACGCTTGTACAAAATGAGGCTTAAATAAATACACAGTTTGTCAGCGCTTTCAGAGCGATATCAAAAAACTCGCTAATAACGTTAATTTTAACTACAAATATTTGGAGAATGGCCAGCTGTTGTTATAACAATTATTATGAGGGTCTGAATTGAGTTGGGTGAAAATTTAATTGATTTAAAATTATAATTAGACACTTCGTTAATTTTATAATTATAGTTGAAGATAATTGAAAAACGAGCGCTATGCCAAGTAGGTGCTATAATGTTATTTGAAAATTTATTTAACATTAACTTTTGCCTGCGGCTTCGCCCGAATATTATGCTATCGGATCGTCAGGATTTACTCCGTTAGATTCAGACGTTATGTGAACAACAGATGGGTTTCGTGCAATGAAAACTCACTGAGTGCGATACACTGGTTTTATTAAAATAATAACAAATCACTACTTTATAATCACTGAGCACAACGAATCGAGTACAGTTCCGCGACGTCTTAACTCCACTGCGATCAGACTCTGGATGTGCTCCTCGTCGTCGGCTTAAAACATCACGACTCTGTAGAAGCACGCTGTAGGTGTGGGTAGAACACTTGATATCACCAAGGGCGCGCTTGCGATTCGTTTCATGTGCGTACTAATGACCGGATACGACATACATGTAAACCTTCCTCTTGAATTACTCTGTCTATTAATGAAAACCGCATTAAAATCCGTTGCGTACTTTAAAAGAGCTAAGTGTACTTACAAACACGAAATGTGACTTTGTTTTAAACTATGTAAAGATTATTTTAAAATAATGCATTAGGTACTTAGTATTTTGAAGTGAAGAATGGGATACTCAGAACAGAGTAGGTTTTTTTTTTTTGTTATCTCTGTAACAAATAAACTTAATCATCATCATTTAAGCCGAAAGATGTCTACGGCTTGGACGAGGCGTCCCCGAATTTGGGGGGGTTTGCCATAATCGCCACGCTTGGGAGGGTGATTGGCGATCGCATTATTGTGGTAAAATGCATAGAGAACTGTGCTGTCCATTCTCTAGAAACTTCCTTTGTCGCCTTTTACGATACCCATGGAAGAAATGGGATGGTGTAAACAAGTTGCAACAAATAATGTTAGCCTTAATTAAAATAAGTATCAAAACATACCTCTGATATCCATCGCTAAAATAGGACAATTATGACCAAATAATAAAGCATTTTACACCTGCAAATACGTGCCCAGCAACACAGCATATACCACGGCTCAGGAGTGTGTGGTATCGAACAAAAACGCGATGTCGCGTGTTTGGTCGTATCGTGTATCAACCTGGTTCAGACCATGTTCCATTTATCATTAGTTTTAAACTGCTCCTACTTATGTGTTCAAAGTCATGTACCTATTATGTAAGTGTTGCAAAAACCATTATAATTATTGTGGTACGAAGTTAAGGGTTTCCATTTGCTTGTGGTTTACCTCTGCCAGCTGGTTTCCTTTGGGCATATGTAGGTATAGGTTCCAATGTCTTCGTAATCATCTCAGTTGGACTGAAGAACTAAGAGCTGTCTCTTAAACTGGGTAAGATTAACCCAGCTTAAGATAAAGAGCATATGTGCTCCGTTTAGATTATTTTACCTAAGTAAGAATTGACTGAATTGATGAGTATAGTTTTTAATGTTTTTGATGGTATCTTTAATTTCATGTTTTGTGTTTCATTATGTTATTTACTTACCGTCTTATAGAATCAAGTTCTTCTAACTCAACAGACAGCTGTATTGCTGGGGAGTTTGTTGCGCCACTTTTCATTCCCAGCTAAATCCCTAAGGAGTGATGAAGAGCGGGCGTGTCTATGGGACCACCATATGTAATTTTGACGTTCAAAAGTTGCTGACTCTTAGCCTAATTATAATAAATGTCTTTTGATTTTATATTCGCTTTATAATAACCTTGTAATCTTGATTTCAAATTAGGCGCGTTCTATTAATTCTAAGCAAAAAACCGAGCACAAAATTGTCTTTAGCTTCAGTTAGTACCTATCTACGTGGTATACAAAGGCAGGCAATATACGTAGTAATATTAAACATCGCTTTGATTACGCCACGGTTAATATCCCGCTTGTAATGAGCTCCTCTTTGTGTAATTAGCTACTATGGACGCCACTAGAAGATCCTTTGTGAGGTGCGATCTACCTTTATGAGTGGCTAAATGAACGATATTTTTGGATACCGTAGCTTCTTCGTGCCTTGTCTTACGATATTATTTTTTCGCCTAGTAACAAAAAGACGCAAAAACTTTAATTTTTATAAAAAAGTTACGTAAGCTGAAAAACATGTTTGTATTACATAATGTCAATAGAACGCAACAAATACAACATAGAGCTGTGGCGGCCCAGTGACATCCACCTAGAACCCAGGCAGGCGCTTAACTTTATGCAAACAATTTCATGACCACTGCTCTCAAAACTGTGAAGGAAAATTTCGTGAGGAAACTGGCATGTCCTAGAACCAAGCATTCGAAGACGTGTATATCTACAACCCGCACTGGGCACATCACTGCCCTGTCCCTTTCAAAGAGTGGAGGCCCAGCAGTGAAAACATTATAAGCTGATTACGCTACTTATTATTTATGCTTTGTGCAATAAATAGGATTCATACGCACAGCCTTTTAATCTCAGTTTCGATTATAACTGTTCTTCTAGCATTACTTATGGTCCCATATACATTTCTGGTATACCAGCTAGTAGTAAGAGGGGTACCTCTTATATTCAACATTGTTTTATTTAAAAAATAAAGGCATAAGGCATTGACAAAAAAAAATGGCATTGTAGAAGTGTTTGTACAAACCTACTTACAGAAATAAAATCATCATAAAAAGGTATTTTGAGTCTGTTACTTTAACTTTAAAACTGTGACGACAAAATTAAAGTAATTTATCATTTTGTATAGTGTTCTTGGAAGTCGATTGTGTTTTTTAAAATAAACTTTAACTTTTCACAATTTTGTACCCCTCACAAATCGTATTCCTTCACTTGTTAATAGTTTATTAGTACATAACAGTAACAGGAAGTTATAACATTATCTACGTTAAAAAACGTAATATTCTTGCTCGCTCAAAAACTACTAATCGGAACTTGACTATATTTATATGGGACTACGACATAAGCAAACCCTTTCAAACAAAATAAAAAAAATCACATTCGTTTATTAGTGAAAAAGATCACAGGGGCAATTTCTGTAATTCTAAGACCGTTCGCAGTCTGATTTGTCTCAATCTGTCAAAATACCTCGTGTTTCCATACATTTTATGACAAATTTTTGACTTTTGGCTGTCGCCGATGTGAGACTGCAACTTGATTTTGAACGTTTTTAATTACGAGAGTTGGCGAATTGATAAGAATACAACCGAATTTAGAACCTCCTCCTTATTTTGAAGTCGGTTAAAAGTGTAATAGGTGCTTAGGTATATGACGCTACCTATAAAGGACTTAACATTGCACCGTGGAATTAGTGTCTAAATGCTAACAATTTGTAGCGATTACTTGCACACCATCACCCTGTTTGTGATGTGAATTAGAGTTAGAACATTGCTTATAAACACACTGTATATAAGACACGAGGTAGGGATGTATACAGGGTGGGCGAGCTGTTATTCACAGGAAATGATTTCAATACGACGTCTGTCGGCTATAGGCACCTACTTACCTGTGTGTGTGTGTGTGTTTACGAGTACATGTGTGTAGTTACTGTGGGTCAGGTACATTTTCTGGGAACTGCATTATACAGGGTCAAATTCTGGCAATGGTGCCGATTCTATTGTAAACGAACTAAACTATCTCTAAATTCCTTACTTTTGGCTATGAGAATTGTAACGCTATTCTGCAAGGAAAAATCTCTAAATTTAAAATTTATTTTGACACGACTAAAATCGAATTTGACAAATGCGACTCAGCGTGGTATTTTTTTTTCTTTTGGTTTCGCAACGTTGTACTTGTGTGTGCATTGCGTTGAATGATTTTTTTGAGAGACGAAGGCGCGTGCTAGTGGGCAGCCTCGACGTGTTTTATATGGAATTTTTCACTTTTGTTTGAAAAAAAAAAAATTACCCACGTGTTGAGATTTAAATGTGTTAAATGAGTTAACTAAGGGGGTCGAAAATTTCATTATTTTTGCGATAGGACACGCCATTTTCAAGATATAAGCAAAAAGAAAATAAAAAATACAGAACTGTTTTTGCACGTGAAAGCGAGGCGTTGTTGAGAATTTTAGTTCATAACCACTAGTTTTATTCCACACCTTTTTAATCGCGATTAAAAATAGTCAGATTTAGTTAAAATAAATTATTATAGTCAAAATTTTTGGTGAAAACCGGCAAACTCAGAATAGCAAAATTGACATTTTCACTTAACTAATAACTCAGTGCAATCTTAGTGCTGTCAAACTAAAATATAGTTAATTTGTGTCACTTTAGTCTATTTCAGTATAGGAAATCGTCGTTTGACAGGAATAAACCAAATTTTAGTGATTTTTAGTTTAGTTTAGAGAATTTTGTGACAACAGAATCGGCACCAATACCTTACTTCATCATTTCAGCCGAAAGACGTCCACTGCTGGACATAGGCCTCCCCCAAGCACCGCCACTTCGACCTGTTCTGTGCCTCCCGCATCCAACGCATTCCTGCGGCCTTCACCAGGTCATCGGTCCATCTTGTGGCAGGCCTTCCAACGCTCCGTCTTCCAGTACGCGGTCGCCACTCCAGAACCTTCCGGCCCCATTGGCCATCCGTTCTGCGAGCAAGCTGCCCTGCCCACTGCCACTTAAGTTTGGCAATTCTTCGGGCTATGTCGGTAACCTTGGTTCTCCTACGGATCTCTTCATTTCTGATTCGATCGCGTAGGGAAACTCCAAGCATAGCCCTCTCCATTGCTCTTTGGGTGACTTTGAGCCTTCTTATGAGGCCCATTGTGAGCGACCACGTCTCAGTGCCATATGTCATCACTGGCAACACACACTGGTCAAAGACTTTTGTCTTGAGACACTGCGGTAAGTGGGACGAGAAGATATTGCGTAGCTTCCCGAACGCTGCCCAGCCGAGTCGGATTCGACGATTGACCTCTTTCTCGAAGTTGGACCTACCTAACTGGACAGTCTGTCCTAGGTACACATATTCGTCCACAACTTCGAGTGTAGCGCCTCCGATATTCATTGGAGTGGGTATCACACGAGCATTGGACATGACCTTTGTCTTGTCCATGTTCATTCTAAGACCCACTCTTTCGGAAGCTCTACTGAGGTCATCGAGCATTGTACTGAGGTCCTCCATAGTCTCAGCCAAAACTACTATATCGTCGGCAAATCAAAGGTGAGTGATGTACTCACCATTGATGTTAGCCCCTTTCCAGTCCAAAACATTGAAGATATCCTCCAGTGCAGCGGTGAACAGTTTCGGAGAGATGACGTCTCCCTGTCTCACCCCTCGCTGCAGAAGGATAGGTTTCAAGGCTTTGTCCTGGAGCCGGACTGACATAGTGGCTTTTTCATACAAACACTTCAGCACCTCGATGTACCGATAGTCAATCTGGCACCGTTGAAGAGACTGCAATACAGCCCAGGTCTCGATCGAATCGAAGGCTTTTTCGTAATCCACAAACGCTAAGCAGAGAGGCAGGTTATACTCTTCGGTCTTCTGTATAACCTGCCGCAGCGTATGTATGTGGTCTACGGTGCTAAAGCCTTTACGGAATACCTTACTTACGTGTTTTTTTTCATCACCCAACTTTGTCCAGAATTTTTAATGACACTGTGTCAAATACATTAAGGTTTCAACCAAACAACTGTTTTGTTTCAATTTTGGAAATTCGTAGAAATGTCTAAATTATAATTACGATTGACCGTCGCCCATCAGATGATGATATTTTTTCGTTGTTTCTTAGGCCGTTAGTTTTTTTTTTAAATTAAATTTTAATCTGGAATACATTCATCGATTTCTTACTAAACTTCAACTATATCTGACAACCCTGGTTATTTTTCTCTTTTGGTGATCATACATGATTCTAGACCAACCAGCGTTGAAATTATTCGAAGATTGTTAAATAAAACCGTGTTGTTTATTATATAAGTGAAATATCAACACATTATGTTTTTCATGCAATGAATTTGTGGTGACAGACTACACTTTGCTATACCTTTTTTTTTTCGTTTGTGTGAAATCATTAAATTACGTCTCCCGCTCTGGGTGGAGCGGGAGGGCGTGTCAGACTTTACTGACTAAAACCCACCCGTGTTCCTTCAGTTGCCTATAGGCCAGGGCCACGGTAACTCTTTAAACAAATCTCGCGACCCTGGCAGACCGATTTCCTGACTCCCTGTTTATGTAGATTGTGTAAACAAAAGATAATCTCTTAGTATATGACACAACATTTACATGGCAACTACTGAAGTTGCTATGTACGAGTTCAAAAAATAAGGTGAATTTTCAAATTTTGCGGGCTACGTACATTCGATATTCGATTTTTTTATTTTGTTATGTTGGTACACTTGTCTCGAACATTATATTCACAGTTTAAACTATATAGCACATTTAGTTTGTTTGTGAGAGGAATAAAAGTTAGAAGTGTTTTGCGTGTTCGGCGATTTTCTGCTGTAGAAAAACATGGATCAAAGAGTTTGCATTAAATTATGTGTGAAAAATGGAATCAAGTGTTCCAAAACACTTGAAATGTTGGAAGTGGCATACGGTGAGTCTATTTTAAGCCAAAAAACGTTTACAAGTGGTACAAGCTTTTCACAGAAGGTCGAGAAGATGTGAATGACGACGCTCGCCCTGGAAGCCCCAGCACATCAACAACCGATGAAAATGTTGAGGAAGTGAAGAAAATTGTTATGGAGAATCGTCGAATCACTATTAGAGAAGTTGCTGAGGATGGTCGGCATATCGGTTGGCTCATGCGATGCAATTTTTTCGGAAATTTTGGGCATGAAGCGTGTGGCAGCGAAGTTTGTTCAAAAATTGCTGAATTTTGACTAAAAAAATCGTCGCATGAGCATCGCTCAGGAATTGTTAAATGACGTCAACGGCGATCCAGATTTGCTTAAAAGGGTCATAACTGGTGACGAATCAAGGGTATATGTGTAGGTTATGACATCGAAACCAAAGTTCAATCGTCCCAATGGAAGAGCCCAGGAGAGCCAAGGCCAAAAAAAGCACGCCAAGTTCGATCAAATGTAAAGGTTTTGATGACTGTTTTTTTCGATTACCGTGGCGTAGTGCATCAGGAGTTCTTACCATATGATCGTACAGTCAATAAGGAGATCTTGAAGTTATGCGTCGCTTGCGAGAAGCAATACGAAGAAAACGTTCGGAATTGTGGAAAAACAATTCATGGCTTTTGCATCACGATAATGCACCTGCTCACTCGTCATTGCTTGTTCGTAATTTTTTGGCCAAAAACAACACCGTAATCATGCCTCAGCCACCGTATTCACCAGATTTGGCCCCCTGCGACTTTTTCCTGTTCCCAAGATTGAAGAGACCCATGAAAGGACGGCGTTTTGGGACGATTCAGGAGATACAAACCGAATCGCTGAGAGAGCTCAAGAGCATACTAAAAAGTTCATATCAGAACTGCTTCGGGGATTGGAAAAAACGCTGGCACAAGTGTATTATATCTGAGGGGGACTACTTTGAAGGGGACAAAATAGAAATTGATGAATAAATAAATATTTTTCGAGAAAAATGAAAATTCACCTTATTTTTTAAACAGACAGTGTATATACCTACGGATGATTAAAATAAAAATTGGTCATGATTTTGTTAGTCATTGTAATTAATAGACACCAGCTGTTATTGATAAAAATAACTTAATAACGATAAAATTATGGTAGCTGCTTCTGTTTTATCTCATCATGATATTTATTTATTACAACGATCTGCGGTATGATAAGAAATGTAATTACAATAATTAACTTAGTTACTACCGAGAATTTGTTTTGCTGACGCAGCAATTACTTCAATTCTACAGATTTAGTAGGCTCAATAAAAGCGATTGAAGATTTTGCCGTAATTGTCATATTCGGAAGTAATCTCTATATATTAATACGTGAAGCGAAATCTTTGGATCCCTTTTAACGAAAATTGGGCGGACGGAGGAGTATGAAATTTCGCACACTTATAGTTTATACAGAGAAAAAGTGACGAATGCTAATATTTTTTTTAAATAATGCGTTAAAATACGTTATTTTCAATAAATAACACGTTACACACACTACTGTTAATTACCGTGTATCTAATACACACATGCATAGATATTCTTTTGTTTATGTTCCAAATCTGTCTTTATTATTTTGTGCAGTGTTACCAACACCCAGAAATATTCACCCCTAAAGCTTAAGTTAAAAACCCCTAAAATTGCCACAATTACTAAAAAAATCCGCTAAAAAATTATAATGAAAATAACCAACGAATGTTCAGTAATCATAGACCGGCACACAGTAGTAATATTTGTCTATATTTACTACGCGACATTTGTTAATCATTCACTCTGCATTCTTAGTATCGAGGAGCCGTACTAGAAGTCGCTAATACTTTTATTGTAATCAAAAACACAATGAGAAATGTAAGATGGTAAAAAAACCCTAAGAATACCCCTAAAAATGGAACGCCCCTAAAAAATTTCAATCCTCTTATTTACCCCCTAAATTTGGGAAAACCCCGAAGTTGGTAAGCCTGATTTTGTGTCTATAGTCTTACTGAATGTCAAGTATAACCATAGGTGATAAATTAATTTTATAGATATATAACCATTTCATTTTTAAAATCTATGATCAAATTATCATAATTATCGAGAATATTTGTCTTTAATATTATTTGTATTAGCGATAGGAACACGATACGGATACGGATAAATAACCAACGGATACGAATACGATAGGAATTTATTTTAGATTTATAAGAAATATTTTTTGTGGTTTTATGGGGAGTGTCAAGTATGTCATTAGTAAGTTTCCCATACAAAACTTAGTGTCGTGTGCAAACTGTAGAGGTTGTATGCCTCACGATTGTACAGGCTGGTCATAGATTGTACAGGCTGGTTATAATTATGACATTTGGAACCGTCATAATTAATTAAAAATAATAGGGTAAATTCTATAAAAACAGAACAATTAATTTCTGTGATAATTCATTCCATATTGTTCCATATCCAGCAGTAGCAGAAGTATTAAGAAAATAAAAAAGAGAGTCCTGAAGAAGTATTCTTTACTCATTACACCTACATCCTGGTACTGGCCATCACCATCCCGCCAGCGAACCCTCTCCACAGTAGTACAGCGTCAACAATTTGTCTAAATGTCAAATATAACCATATTATTTTTTATATTTATTATTATCTATATTTTTTTCATTTAATATTGTATTTCTATTCAAATGAAGTACGGTCGAATTTCGACCAATGGGCGATCACTAGTAATGTCTTATTGTGTCTGAGCAGTGTCCCAGTGGCATCGGCCCCAACTTACGAGTAGGTAGCCGTAAGTTTGAACCCAGGCATTTCACTTACAGTCTTATTAATAAACATCGACTAGAGCAAGAATAACTTTACTCCAAATTTTAAGTTTGAAGTAATTAAATTTAGTATTAATAAATGGGAAGTAAGGAGAGAGTAAGCGAATCCGAGCTTACTCTCGGAATAAAATTTAATCATTGGCACAACATAGTTTAGCGACTGATTAAGCATAGAGTAACGGCGTATTTTGACATTTCACAAAATTCCTAACTTATTTCTAACCTTTAGTCATTGTGCTTCTTTCACGCGTGTTTATTGTGTATAGAAAATGGAAAGAGATTATTTTATTGATGATTTGAGGGTGTTAGATGAAGTAAATGAGATTGAAAACCAGACGGCATTAGTGAGACGTGTCAAATTGTATAAAATACGGAAAAATCCACTAGAAGAACTTCAAGAAACCGAGTTTAAATCTAAGTATCGGTTTTCTCGATCCACTGCAGTGTTTATAATTGACATGGTGAAAAATGATTTAGCTGGTGATGCAAGAGGTGGCTTTATACCACCCCATCTGAAAGTTCTAACAGCAATAAGAACATGGGCCCGTGGAGAGGTGAGCTATCATCAGATCAATATAAATTACTTTATCAAAGCTGTGCCTGTTTAGGTACCTACTTGTGTTCAATTTGTAACGTAATTTTTTCATGTCAACAGATTCAAGATGATGCAGGAGATCTTAGTGGAATGAGTCAGCCAACAATATCACTTGTATGTAAACAAGTTGCCTTAGCAATATTGGCAAAAAGGACACAATGGATCAGAATGCCACAAAGTGATGCAGAACAGAATAATGTTGTTGTGGGATTTTATTCGTTGTGTGGGTTCCGGCAAGTGATTGGTGCTATTGATTGTACACATATTCGGATCCCAAAAGTTGGTGGAGAAGTTGGACAATATTATATCAACAGGAAAGGATACAGTTCAATAAATGTACAAGTAAGTTTTTTAGTGCCTAGCCTATGCTTGTAACAAACAAGTAAGTAATTGAACCTAATGAACACCCTGTTAGTCATATTTTAAAATATATTTACATTGTTTTAGGTTGTATCAAATGCTAACTTGGAGATTATGGATATTGTGGCTCACTGGCGAGGAAGTACACATGATTCAAGAATATTTAATGAATGTCGCTTAAAACAAAGACTGGAACAATCAGAATTTAAAGGCAGGCTTTTAGGAGATTCGGGATATGCTTGCACTCCATATTTGTTTACCCCCGTCCTTCATCCTACTACAGAAAAAGAAGAAATATATAACCGGGCACATATAAGGACCCGCAATGTAGTAGAAAGATGCTTTGGCTTGTGGAAGCAAAGGTTCTGTTGTTTACTGAGAGGGTTTACTACCAAATTAGAAAATACGAAACTGTATATTGTTGCATTGGCAGTACTGCACAATATTGCAATGCACAGACAAGATTTCATTGAGGGTGAAGAAGTTTATGACATTGTCCCAGTAACACAAGCAATAAACAACTCGCTCAGGGGTAGTTCTGCACGGGCAGCATTTATTAATGAAAATTTTTAAAGAGATAGTTTTCATATGTGCATTTGTATGTAATAAATAATAAGGAAATAAAAGATTTGACACAGAGTTAACTTGATCATATTTTATTTTATTTTATAAAGAATTGCAATGTTTTTTTAATTCTAAAATTTCCCTTTCTAATATTGCAGACTTTAATTTTTCCTTGTGTATTTTCATCGTTTCCCTGTGTATTTCCATTTTGATTGCATGTTCTTCTTCAGCCATTTCCATCCGTCTCATATGCTCCTCATCCTTTAACATTCTGCTATGACTTATCATACTATTTACATAGTCCTCATGGTTCTGTAAATAACAAATAGCAAAATTTTAAATTATTAAATATTTGCATAATAGTAGCAGTAGATACAAATAAATATTACCTTTTTGGAGTTTGTACTACTATTCAGGATATTATTTAAATTTATTTTTCGTTTGGCAACCTGAAAAAATTAGAATTTTTGTCACTTTGCTGATATTGATCCCATATTAAAAGAGGTTCAGAATAATGTCCTGTATATACAGAAATATGAAATATAATCTTTCAAAATATTTCCACACTAATTTTATCACAAACATATTATATGTTTACATATTTTAAATAGGTACCTTTTTTGCTGGAGTTATGCCCTTGTTTTTCATTGGAGTTTCTTTTGCTTTATCTTCAGGAATTGAATCTAATTTTATTTCCATTGGAGTGACACAATTGGTTAGTTTTTGTTTTTCTTGAGACATCTGTAAAATAAAATTATACATTAAATACACTATAGCTTTTACAGACACCATGTACCAAGAAGATTACTGTTTTTAGCTCACCCCCACAGGAGTTAATATCTGACAAGATTCTTGATCATGAACATCTTCTATGGTTTCTACACATGCAATATTCTGAAAGAGTAAAAATATGTTTAAGAACTTAATATTTTATAATTTCCAGTAAGTTATAAAAATTACATGGGCTACTGACCTGTGTGCTATTATAATTTGTGTCATTATTAGTTGGAAACTCAATATTTCCAACTATGACTCCGTCTGAGTCATATAAATTTTCATCCCTTAACAGCTCCGCAGGATTTAATAAATCTTTAATCTCAACTACGGTGTCATTTGGAGTTGGTGGTCTTGTTCCACCACCTGTTTTATTTATTTCTTTTTTGAAGGCGTTATATGATTTTCGGGCATTTACTTTCATGGTTTTCCATTGAATTTTTAACTGGGAAAGTTCTCGCGGTCGGCCATTTAGCTGATTGAACCTAATACATAAGATGAATAATGGGTTATTTTTAATTTAAAATTTTATCAGTAGCTAATAAATTATACAATCTTTTTAAATATATGCAATTGTACAGATGTGGCTCTGATATACCTATGGATTACTAACCTAACAATAAAACTAGATTAATCCTTTTTTCGACATAACATAAATATAAACAAACGCACAACAAACAAACTTACTGTACATAAAGAAGAAGACTTACTTAAAGTGAAATTGCTCCCATGCTTTAGTTTTAATCTTGTTTGTGTTTGTGTCCAGCGATTTGTTCTCAATAATTTGAGCATATTCTTTAAAAACTGAACGAAATAATTGCTGAAACAGTAAAATACAACAAACAATTAATAACAACCACGGTAGGTAAAAATAAAAAAAGACCACGCATTAACTCACAACATGGCTTACCTTTTCTTCTTCATCCCAGTTTATGGAGCGAATGCGTTTTTGGCTCATTTTTAATTTAAAAAGAAGATTAATATGTAACTACTTTTATATTATTATAATATTATCCACCAGAAATCCAAAATCGCGCCCAAACAAATAGAACAAGTAATTTCAAGTAAACAGCGTCTTGTCAGTTGTCACGTTGACAGTTTCTGTCATTTTATTTGCCATTTCGTTCTTATTTCATTCATTAACTCACTCTTTTTACTTTTAAATTAATTGTGTTGCCAGAACATTCGTAATAATCCCGGTGTAAGGAATGTATTGTTAAACCGAAGCTACTCTATGTTTATTAATAACGTTCTAATTACAAAGTTAATACTTTGTTACTATCGGATTAACAAATCTAAGGGTAACGTCGGATTACCTTTAGAAAAGGCGATTTTTATTAATAAGACCGTTAGTGTATTTAAATTCATCACAACTACTCTCTTAACGATGTAGGAAAACATAAAAAAAAAACGACGGGTTGCACTCCGGGAGTGCCGGCAGAAGTGAAAACTTGAATATTAACGTTGTGCATTTTTGATATTTTGGAATGGTTAGGGAATAATTTTGTACGAATTGCTTTAATTATCAGTATAAAAGTACGATCATTTATGTGGTAGAATACAATATTTATTTATTGCGCTATCGTACACAAACATGACAATTTATATTACACTAGTGATCGTCCATTGGTCGAAATTCGACCGTACTTCATTTGAATATAAATACATTATTAGGTAAATGAAAAAAACATATATAATAATAAATATAAAAAAAATATGGTTATATTTGACATTCAGTAACACTATAGACCAGGGGTTCCCAACCTTTTTTTGTCTACTGCCCACTTTAAGAATAAATTATTTTTTAACGCCCCCCTTTTTAAACATACTTAAAAACCGCTAAGTACTTATAACTGATTATTGAAACGCAAATTTATAGTATTCGGACAGAGTATCTTTTATTGAAAATAAAACAAACATAATCAATTCTTATATAAAAACTAATATGAAGGTTGAATCTGATGCTGTTCAATAAATTTGTTGATATCAGGTTCCAATTTACTCAAAAACAGCCGCAAGTCGCCACGTTCGGTAACACGCAAACGATTTCTCTTTTTAGTAAGCAGCGTTGCCACAGCACTAAATCCACGTTCACACAAATATGACGATGGGAATGCTATCAAAAATCGTTGAACAATTGACCACAATCCAGGGTACAATTGCGGGATCGGTTTTTGTAGCCAAAATTCTTGATATCCATTTTTGAACTTGATTTTTATTTCTTCGTTTGTTGTCAATTCTATAAGTTCTTCTTCCAGCTGAGGTGACATTGCTGTGTTGACATTTGAAAACGGATCCAACACCCAGTCTGGTATTTCCAAGTTTAAAATGTCCTGGTATCGTTCGGTGAAGTCAATGTGGAGGTTTTCCAAATGTTGGCAGTAGGCAAACAAGTCGTCGTTACTGCAATATACTGATAAATTCGGAAAATTGTGAAACTCACGTCTGCCCATATTCTTTTTGTGCAGAAGCAGTTTGGCTGCGAAAGCAGCAACGACATTTTTTGTTTTAATTAAATTTAGTTCATCGCCTTGCAGTTGGAGGTTCATGTCGTTGAACATTTTATACAGGTCTGTCATGTAAGCTATATCATTCTTTGATGTTATGAGCTTGTTGCGCAGTTCTGTGTCTTTAGTTTCCAAGAACTCTATCATAGAGTCAAACAGGTTGTAAAATCGAATCAGACAATTGCCTCTTGACAGCCAACGAACTTCAGTATGAAGCAACAAACGGTTGAAATCTTCGTCATTAGTAACACAAAACTGATGAAATAATCTATCACTCAAAGAGCTGCATGTCGATTCTGTAAAAATCTCTCCGTGAAAAGGTGCGTGGAGTGAGCCGTCAGTGTCATCCCAGTGCTGCTAGGGATTGACCAAACATAACATTTACAATCATAATCGAGATTGAAGAATCAAGAAGTTGAAGCTCGAGAAACAGCAAGCTCAGTAGAAAAAATGTATTAGCAAATTTTTTTGTGCTTGTGTTACAAATCTTATTTATTTATGAACAAACTTTACACTTAATAAAATAAAATTCACAAAGATAGGAAAGCACAAAGGATCTGCTTAAAACATAAGAAATTTCTTGCAGCACATCTGCAATTGGGATGAGAAACATAGACGCATTGTGTAAAACGGTATATGTATATGAAAACAGATTAAATTAGGCTAATTAGCAACCAAAACATACATAGTTCTATCGGCTTAAAATAATAATTGTACTTACATACAATGTTTATTTACACATTTATGAAATAAAATGAAAAACAAACATAAAATCACGCCTTGTTTTCTCGAAGGGTTGGGCAGAGGTGTATCTTATAGTACAAAAATAAACGAAAATCAATACATGAATAATGTTGAAATCTTGTTAGCAAGGGAGATAAGCAATTTGTGTCTCAACAGCACCCATAACTAGATTATTGATATGCCTAAATATTTTGTGTATTGTTGTTATAAGGTTTGTATCTTGAACTGTGTATCCAGAATCTAGATGATAGCTGTTTAAAAAACATTTAGGTATGCTATTTACATATATTATGTTAATAATGTTAACGAACACATCACCAATCACTGAATACTTGCTTTGCACAATTTAATGAAGTTGCTCGATCTCACCTCATCATCTGCCTGCCCTTGTCCAACTGTGTTGGGGTCGGCTTCCAGTCTTAACCGGTTGCAGCTGAATGCACGGGTATTTACATGCAATGATTGCCAATCCGACTCCGACAACCCAGTTATTTGGTAATATGTTACCCCCTTGGTAAGACTGGTTGTCAGAGTTCCGACTTTCGAGGTCTTGGTATGTAAAGATGGTCTCCCATAGACGGACCGACCGAGGCAAGCGTAGCTTAGCCGGATCGGTCGGACTTTGCGGCTGTTTTTATTTAGCTACAAGCCTCTCGATTCACCGAATGCTCGCTCTCACACCTCTCAAGTAAGTACCTAATATTAATTTGTTGAAAACATCTACACTTATACACTAATAATATTATAAATGCAAAAGTAACTGTCTGTCTGTCTGTCTCGCTTTCCTACTAAAACTACTGAAACGATTTAAATGAAATTTGGTACACAGATAGTTTAGAACCTGAGAATGGACATAGGCTACTTTTTAT
This sequence comes from Aporophyla lueneburgensis, assembly GCA_932294355.1. Classification (NCBI taxonomy): domain Eukaryota; kingdom Metazoa; phylum Arthropoda; class Insecta; order Lepidoptera; family Noctuidae; genus Aporophyla; species Aporophyla lueneburgensis. Next base: position 13,723,827 of record OW028744.1, read on the forward strand.
CCCGGTAGTATATTCCCGCGGGATAATTTCCGACCTCCACGCGGGCGCAGCCGCTGGCAAAAGCTAGTAATTTATCATTTTGAAATGTTCAACAATGGCTGGAATTGACATTAAAATATACTTCATTGGCTAACTGCGAATACGTCATTGCCTGTAGCAATGACTTGAAAGGCTGAAATAAAAAAAAAGCTATCTTGACAATGACAGTGTCGGTCACCTCACTTCACCCGAAACCGTTACTCACACGGTGTTGTTGCCATAGCAACCACACCGAATGAGTAACCGCTTGCTCGACGTGAACACTCCACGCGATTCTCGTCACATTTAGTCAAGGTGGAGTGAACTCACGCAGGCGCGCTACGCGAGTTTCATTTGAAACGTTGATTTTTGACACACCTAGTAGGTAGGTATCAAGATGATGATGATTTGATGTATATTCTTTTATTAATAATACGATTATTAAGTAGGTAGGATACATGCATCTATATGAATGTTTCGAATACTTGCGTACTAATTATTCTCAATCCGATTACGAAATGGCTTCTACACAAGGTGATAAAAAAAAATTGATACCTATTAATGACAGCGTCTAGCGCGCATGCGCGGCTTGATCACGCGATGCTCGCAATGTCGTTGTCATGGTAACATCACTTCACCTCACGATCATGCGGGTGACCGTTTTGAACTATTGAATTTTGACATTATTATCAAGATGATGACGATTCAATGAATATTCTTTTTTATTGTTTGCAACCAAATAGGTTACCTACAAACATTGAAATAAATGAGTACCTAATAATTTTGTCAGAACTCTAAATATGTACAGGCACATGGTCATCAAAACAAAAATAAAAGATAAAAAAAAATGTATGACATTGATGAACTAGTGACCTAGTGCGCTTGCGCGGCGTGAGCACTTCACGCGATGCTCGTCGCATCATCGCATGTATTCTCGGTGAAGTGAACACGCGCAGAGGCGCGCTATGTACGCGATAGTCATTTGAAGCGTTGAATTTTGACATACCTACCTAGTAGGTATCAAGATGATGATTTGATGAATATTCTATTATTATAGACAATGAGTTTGATGAGAATTATGGCTGATGATGATGAGTGTTTAAGTACACATGCACATCATATTTTATCTCTCATCATCGTTACCTTACCAATCAATGCTCAGACTACGAGAAGATTCTTTGTAGTGGGTAGCTGTACGGTACTTCATGGTATTGCATATTCTTAGCGTGCAGGTGTCACCACGCGATAAAGGTTAAATGAGCAGTAAGTAGGTACACATAGTTTAAAAAAAGCGGATTAATTGTTAACATCAAAGTGTAGGTACTAAACTGTTGTATTTAGATAGGTACATATCTACAAGAATTGAAATAAATCCTTGCGTACCTACTAATTATTCTCTAAACCGAATACGAAATGGCGTCTGCACAAGGCAAACAAAAAAAAAGTTGATACCTATTGATGACAGCGTCTAGCGCGCATGCGCGGCTTGATCACGCGATCCTTGCAATGCCGTTGTCATGGTAACATCACTTCACCTCGCGAGCACGCGGGTGACCGTTTTGAACTGTTGAATTTTAACATAATATTTTCAAGATGGTGACCATTTGATGAATATTCTTTTTATTGATAATAACGACATAAGTAAGTAAGTAGGTATATGTTTATCTATTCTATATATAATATTATAAAGCTGAAGAGTTTGTTTGTTTGTTTGTTTGTATGTTTGTTTGTTTGATTGAACGCGCTGATCTCAGGAACTGTAGAAGTAGTAGTGAAGAAGTAGTAGTCTGTTGAAGACACATCGTGATTAGGCCATGTGATTCCATTTACGTATTTAATTTTAATCAGTTTACACATTGTCAGTTATTATGAACCCACTGTTCATAATAACTGACAATGTCGATTCACATTTTCTGTTGTAGCTATTTTATACATGTACATATGTCTTACTATATTCATTAATTGTTCGTGCGTGTCGCACTTGTGCGTCAGGCAATAAAGGGCTAGTCGAGGAAAAAATAGAAAAAAAACAAACATGCGATTGTCTGAATTTCGGTTTCGCTATTTCATTTTAAAAACTTCCCGAAAGAGTAGTATTGTTTAGACACTATGCTAGCTTTGAAATCCTTATAAAAATAATCAATAGAATTAGCATAAGAATATTAGGTATCTAAATCTCGATCATGATTGTAAATATGATAGTTGGTCATCCCTAACATCAAGTGGAATGACATTGATAACTCACTCCACGCTCACTTCACCCGGTGAGATGGTTAAGAATAGCACTGGCTACGGATTTTATTGACTGCTTTGATGACATATTGCAGTGATTGAAATAGTCGTTCACTTAAGTTTCTAGCAACCAAATTTTGTCTATGAATAACGCAATGTATAGCAAGGACATCTGGAATTTTATTCTTTAAGTATGCTATGAAGCCTTTATGGCGCCCTGTCATAGCCGGAGCGCCATCCGTAGCAACTGATATAATATTTTTCAAAGGAATCTCTTTCTCTTCACAAAACTTTTCTAATGTATTGAATATGGTTTCGCCTTTTGTATCTGTCTCCAAATTTCTGGCAAACAATAGTTCTTCACGTATTTTCTCATCTTTAATAAACCTCACGTAAGATAGCAACAACGCTTCATTAGTTGGTAAAGTGGACTCATCGAGCTGAATTGAGAATTGACTAGTCCTCAGATGATTGCACAATGATTCTTCAATGTTTTCAGCCATTTCATCAATTCGTCTTTGCACAGAATTATTACTCAAAGGAATTTTTCGGATAATATCTGCGGCCGGTTTATGAAGCACAGTAGTTATTACTTCCTTTATTGCTGGCAAAATTAACTCTTCTCCGATGTTGTGTGGTTTGCCTTTTTGAGCAATTAACAAAGAGATATTGTACGAAGCTCGAAGTCCGTCGTCATCTTGCTTAGCAGCCGCCGAAAATAGTTTTGATACACTTGGCTGAGTATTATGCTTCTTCTCTAGGTCTTGAAAATATGCTACATTCTTTTCTGTCTTATCTGGATGCATTTTGTTCAAATGATCTTGCAGTCTTGAAGGCTTCATTGCTTCGTTCGATAATGTTTTTAGACATAGAAGACACAAAGGCGACGACGGGTTTGTGGGATTTTCAATAAATCCGAATTTAATATATTCCGCAGAGTATTGCCGTCTCTTCTTTTTTACTTCCGACATTGTTTTGTTTTAAGAAATACGTAAGTGTTGACATCAAGCACTGCTTATCTATTATGCGCGAAACCGCAAATGAAAATGAAATAAATTTATGTCGTTTATATAGGATTGCATAAGCAGCACGCACCAACAGGAATAAGACAAACGTGCATAAACTCGTTTATCTCATTCGACGCCCAATCGTACTCGACAAGCAAGAACAAGTATTATAGAACCAGCTGATTGGTATAGGAATGTACAATTCGGATTATTTAACAAAAACTTGGCAGACGTTATTAATAGTAATAATTATACCCTAAGAAACATCAAGGACCTCGTCTGCCACCATAGTGGCATTGCGTTGTAAATTTACAGCGTTTCAACAATGTTTTAAAAAAAGGTGTGCTATATTATACGCACACGTCTGCCTCTGGGGCTGATAATCACAGTCATCCTGGAAATACAAAGAATCGAAAAGGCAGACATCTAGGGCTCTGACTTTTGTAGTATTCATTTTTTACATTTATTTTTATGATCAAAAAACTCTATATGAAGTGCACACTTGGCAAATTTGAATTGTTCGATTAAAAACAATGAGAAGAACTACGGAAAAATAGTCTGCCAACATGTTGCCACTGCGTTGTCTATTGAAAATGCTCCAAAAATGTAAAAAAACGGTGTGCTATATTATGCGCACACGTTTACCTCTTAGGCTGATGTTTGAATTCCTTATGAAAACCAAGAAAATCGATGAGGCAGACGTTCAGGCCTCTGATATTCCAAAGGCAGACCATTTGATTTTTTTTTCAAGCCGACGCTCGCACCATGCCGTGCAGGTATAAAATATCCGCATAGTTCCTTTCGTGGTGTCTCTCTTTTATTTGGGAATATGAGTGAGAACGGTATAACTCAGTTCCGACCTTTTCCGTATTGTGAAACTAAATGTTTAGAGCGTATATCTATATACAGCCTATATCTATATACGTATATCTATAAACAGTCTTGGTTCAAAATTTACGTATTTTACACAAATAAAACGTGATTTAAAAAGTTAAAAACTGTTGCTATCCAGATCTTAATCCTATTCAGATTACATTCAAGCATGCAATTTAAAAAATATATTTTTAATTAAAGTTCCAAGCGCATTTCGTTTCTGGTTGGCATTGAGAAAAGATATGTAATTGCATAGATTTCAGCTCCAGAAGTTTAATCATTACCGTGAGTTTAGAGGATAATATTAAACAAACTTATAAGAATAAAACTATAAAGAATATTAATAATCCCATGCAATACCCGCTGTCCCTTGATTCCGTGAATTTCAAACAGTTATACAGCTGTAAATCAGTGAGCAAAGAGTCTGCCACATGATTTTTCGAATCCACAGGGTCATAGTGAATCGAATGGACGCAATGAGAACCGCGTGCAAATGACTTAGTAGAGCTTTGTTTTTTATCATTTTTACAACTCCGTCCCATGATAACTCACAGTCGTGAATGTCTGCCTCTTCGATTTTCTTCGTTCCCAAGATGATTGTGGCCATGAACTCTAGAGGCATACATGTGTAAATGATTTAATACCCCGATTTTTCTTAGCAACTTCAATCCGCTTTAATGCGAAAACGCAGCGACATAGGACCTTAATTGATTGGACCAAATCGATTCGTAATGATTTAAACTGCAATCCACCTCGACGTGAAATGTGTGCAAATCATATACCGAAATGCTCGCCAGCTCCCAAACTATAAGACTATAGACACAAAATAAAGACAGATAGTCTCCGACGATTGACGATTGGACCATAAACAAAAGAATATCTATGCATGTGTGTATTAAATACACGGTAAAGAATAGTAGTGTGTGTAACGTGTTATTTATTGAAAATAATATATATTTACGCATAATTAAAAAAATATTAGCATTCGTCACTTCTTCTCTGAATAAACTATAAGCGTGCGAAATTTCATACTCCTCCGTCCGCCCAATTTTCGTAAAAAGGGATCCAAAATTTTCGCTTCACGTATTAATATATAGATTAAAAAGTTTATCTCTCAGAAAAATCTACTTCCATCCATAATTTCGACGACGGCAACTACACAGACGGTCGAGCCATCAGCTGTCACCATCCAAGGATGCGCGTGGCACGCTGTAACATAAACACACACGAACATTCGCGCAAGCGTCATGCGCCGCCTAAACGAAACAGCAGGCGCAGGCATACATTTTCGCCGCGCCGTAGAAAGAGAGGGGGATATTTCCTCTCCTACTCTCTGTCCGTCTTACGAATTTTCGATCAGGGTCACGTGTCCTGACGCGAGTTTAACATTTTTGACCCATTACAAAAAAAGTGCACAACGCCGCTAAAGAAGTTTTCACTTCAAAAATCGAAGATATGTGACATCTACCAACCTGCACTGGTGGATTATGGCACATTCCCGATGGGAGACTTGTGCCCAGCAGTGGGAACATTATAAGCTGATTATGATGATGAGTGTCCCATTTCTTTCTGTAGGGATCGTAAAAGGCGACTAAGGGACTTAATAGAGAATGGGCAAAAACGTTCTCTATGCATTTTACCACCATACTCCGCTCGCCATCCTGCCTACCAAGCTTGGCGATTATGGCAAACCCCCCAATGACAAGCCGCAACAAGCACAGAAGCAGTCGCAGTGGCGGTGCGTGGGGGGCCCTTTTCCAGCAGAGGTCGTCTTTTGGCTGAAATTATTTTGATGATGAGTGTCTTATGACTAGACCGAAAAATGCGAATGGCTTTTGGTGGCTTTTACGATAATCCCGAATATAGAAGTGTAACTCCACTTCTTTCATGGCATCGTGCATGTTCTTTCAAAAACAAAAGCTTACCTAACAGTCAATAAAAACACAAATGGAAAAATAAAGTTAACTGGGTAACAAATAAAATAATACTTTTATGCTCGAGTGCCTTACCCGCGGTTTGTTATCAGACGTCTGGAGCCGCGCATAACGACGAACCAAAGACAATGTTCCCCTTTGTATTCCACTCCACATATACTCGAAATAACAAGGGCTCTATTTTCAATTCCTCCACCATGCTCCTCCCGTTTTGCGGTTAGGGCGAGCCCTTGAAATGCATAAAGACTTTTTGCATACGCGAGCAATTTCTCTTTTTCTGTTTCCGTAAGTATGTACGGAATGAATACCAAATTGAATATTGAGATTTCATTTGAAATTTAAACACGTAGGGAACGGTTTGTAAGTGCATCTGACGCAAATCCGGAATCTGGTTTCAATTTCCGGAAATCATACTAAATGTGTACATTAATATCGGAATTCAGAGAAACCTGGTTGCAGAGCTTATTTTAATCTCAAAGGAAACATGTTCCACCTAGCAAAAATTTTTGTAGGAAAATAGCTATTTTCCTAGATTTTTTTTGAGTTAAATAGATGGCTGACGATGTGTTTATTCGTAATAGTAACACGATGTAATTTACGCATTTTTAACCGAATTCAAAAAAAGGACGAGGTTATCAATTCAATAGTATTTTTATTTGGTTTTTTATGTTTGTTACCTCATAACTTTTGACTGGGTGAACCGATTTTGTTGATTATTTTTTTATTTGAAAGCTGGTGCTTCCCGAATGGTCCCATTTGGTTCCATTCGGACAATGGGGTCCATGTGAAAACCATATTAAACTTAAATTTGCATTAAGTATTTGCGCGACAAATGAACGAATAACGCGATTAGATTAGTCCATCATAACTAAATAGTTAAAAATAAAAACTTTTTACAAAAAAACCGACTTCCTTAAAAAAAACGCTACAAAGTCAAAAATAACTTTAATTTCAGAACCCGGTGGCAAAAAATCCTTAAATACAGATCCTAAGACACCGACTTCCAAAATTAAAGTTATTTTTGACTTTGTAGTGTTTTTTTAAGGAAGTCGGTTGTTTTTTTTTATAGATCAAATAAATGTTGTGCATTTCGTATATCGGTACCTATCGCGACCGGTTCTTCTGTATACAGGGTGGCAGGGAACTCGACGTGGGCTGCACGTTACCATGGAGTAACTACATGATTCTGAACCTTACATTCTCCATAAATTTTGACCACGGAGGTATTGTACACTTTTCTATGAAACAGCAGATTTTCTTTGATAACTAACGAATAATTGCTATGCCATAGGGCATCTATGTGCTGAATTCATGGTTACAGTTTACGCAGCGACGTTTCTGTTATCCTGTATTGTTAATTATTGAGTCACAGATCATTTTAGTCATTTTACTGTGTAAGTATCTACGATGGAAACGTAGATACCAGTAATCAGCGTCAGATATGAGCGTTTTATGTAAAGGCAATGGATAAGCGTTTAGTTGAATCTTTTGACAAATTGCAGCATCGTCGGTGGTGTCATAAAACAAAGCACGGAATCGTGGCGCTTACAACAATCGTCAAGTTTAACGAGCGAGGTGTATACTGGTGCCTCAGAGAATAGAATACACCAGAAGGCCACCATCATAATACCATGTCGCGCATTGTCCACGGTCCCACGAAATATGACCATTTTTGAGTCAAATGACCTTCAAAATAAAAGTAATTTGCTATTTTATCTGGATATTGCTTTATTTTGAATCAGCCATTTCTTTGGATACTGGATGCGGAAGGTGGAAGACAGGTGCATCATGGGAGAGGCCTATGTCCAGCAGTGGATTGCGATAGGCTGAGTTGGTGATTTCCTTGGATATTTGACAATACACTCAATTTTCGGCTAACTATCCGACAAAAAACTGAGCATTTAACGATGTCCTACGTCTGGGCAGGGGCTTAAGAAAACTTAATCAAATACTCAAATACTTCTTGAGACTAGTTTTTGACGAATCTTTGCCTCATTTCTCCGTGCGGCTTCTGGTTACTTCAATATTCTGTGTTCGTCGGCTAACACCCAGTGGTTTCATCACGACAGATTCATTAGATATTCCACTGCAGCGACTGTTCCAACGCTCAGTTTACACGATTATATTAGCGGTAGTAAAACGGGAAATGGTGATTGGATTTATCTGGAAAGATATTTCAGAATTTAATACAGGTATTTCTAATAAAAGCGATTGTATTATTTGAGTAATAATCAGTTTGATTTGTAATTTTTTTTTATTTGATTTTTTAATTAGGTTTCGGTATTCAAAGGTTGATCGTAAATTGAAAATTAATGTTTTATTGAAAATGTGTATAACATGAATAGCTCAGTGATATTATGTGCAAACAAACACACTCATAAAGTCATAACATACGGGAGTAATTCTTTAATTCACTCACTGACAGATAGTTTCAAATTCTCATTTATTTAATTCACCACGATTTATGCCTGGACTTTAAAAGTGATTGTAACCTCTGAGTTGGTAAACATCTGGAAACGTTTTTTGTAACCTAACCGTGACGATTGCTTAAGAAATTTTGACATTTATAATTTTTTTGATTTGACATTTATCAGAATTAGTGTCTATTGTATTTTGTAATTTAATTATATTTCACAAATGAATTTTATTTGCATGCCCATGTGACGGTAGAATATGGAGGACTTTATTATGTAAAAAAAAAACAACATCCATGTACCAATTACCCATATTTGCAAAAATAAATGATTTGATTTGATTTGAAACGCCGCACTATGGGCCAGATCCGTGCGTACCGTCTCAAAAATCTGTAACTTTTATGGTAATTGAAATAAATAGCTCAAATTTGGCACGTAGTATCTAGAATGTATATACAATCCAATTATGAAACATGTTTAGTCAAATGTTGAATTTAAAATATTTAAAAAATAAAACAAAAATAGAAATGTATTTTTTAATATTAAACCATAGTTTGTTTAGCTTATTCAATTACAATTTTAGAGTTTTATCATATTACTACTGTATAATATTTTTTTTTTATTATATATAAATCTAAAATTTAATTAAATAACATGTATAATATAATAATTAATTCCAATTTTTTTTTTTTTATTAATATTTCTATATCTACTTAAGTATCTTAGAGGTTCTTGGCTTCGTCTAACAATTCCTTGGAAATAGTCACTGATGGTTTTCTGATACTTGATAGATATAAATAGGATCTGATATAAATAGGAGACTATGAAATACGTCTTGATTCGTTGCTGATCTGGAGCATTTTCTTGCGTGATACAATCTGATTTTTTTAAAATCTTTGTTTCGAGATTCTTGGGCATCTTCAAATAAATTACCAATAGGCAGAACAGCAAAATGTCTAGTTATACTTTCCCCATGTATTAAAATTTTATGTACTGAAGAAGGCATATTATACCACATATATTTTGTTACGTACAGCTGTGCGGTTGTGCGAGTATATTCACCAAAATTTTCTGGGTTTACAGCAATACCGGATTCCAAAGTCTGGAGAATAACATAGAACCTTTTAATAAGTTCCTCGTCAACTCCTGTAATTTCTGATGCGCAAGAGTAGTTCACAAAAAAACGCCGAGCTGTATTGCTTTCATTGATGTTTCCACTTCCTTGTCGGGGTTTATCAACGTGCAATCCCATTTGGCTTCTAAATAAACTTTGTACAAGCTTTTTCTTGTCTTCTTTGCTTTTTTTATCTTCCGGAGTTCTCGCAGCCCATTTTTTAAATGAAAGGTTGTATGAAATATGTAAAATTAACTCCATTCACCTGATCCATGCATGCAACGTAGACAAACCGTATTTGTATGCATTTATATTATCTGGCTTTGATTCAATCTTCTCCAAATTATTAATTTCGCTTGATTTAGCCCCACACACTGTACACACAGCTCCAGAACTTGTGTTAGTTAAAACTTGTGTAACTTTTCCATCCACCATAGTTAGGTGCTCGTACCTTATTACAATGACCTGTTTCGTGCATTTGACCCCTAATATCACCAACCACTGATCGGGTTTTCTCGGGAGTATCTTTAGCAAATTCCATTAGGATTGGTCGGCAATAACGAATAGAAGAACAAGCCGGGTTTTTTGTAAATAGATAATATTATTGAAGAATTAGAGGTCAAAAATAATCTAATTGTCCAAAAATCTCATCAATCACAACTTAAAATATTTGTTGAAATATTTTGTATTTTCCCCCCATCTGGGATTTTTCGATTCATTTCAAGGGGGGCTTCAGATTCGGGCAGAATTTTATTTTTGCCCTGTCTTCTGTATAAGTTGTTCTATGTAACAGTACCAAAATTACGTCATGGGTAGACACGGCTAACTGTCTAAAGTCTATTTGAAGTTTCTAATAAGGTTAAAATTTTAGGCCCCGAAATAAAAATTCTATACCTTTCCAGTTTTCACAAAAAGCTTCAATTAAATTATTTTTAATTAGGGTACTTCCTAACAATTCTAACCATATGTAACACTTACACATTTGCTTTGAAATTAACGAAAATATGACCATGCGAACTGGAGGAATTGTGTTCTATATAATTCTCATAATCTGAACCGTCAACTTTCAAGCCTTAGTCTAATAGTAAAAAATTATAAATAATGGATTTAAACTAATACATAATATGCATTGGACATTTAGTTAGACGTGTGCATTAACGAAATATTCAATATCGAACATTATGAAAACCTATTTTTGAGACGGTACGCACGGTTCTGGCCCATAGTGCGCCGACCTCATCTAGTTTAATAAAAAATATGAATGACATGTAAAAGTTTTTGTACTAACTTACAGTAATAAAATCACTTATCAATTATAGTTTGTAGTCTAAGCCGATGGATTCCGAAGCATGTGCACAAACGTTCCTTGTACAACAGGGGAGCACTAAGGGAGATTTTTTTGAAAATTCATCCTCTTAAGGGGTTAAAACTGGGCACGCTACAATTGCGGCAGTAAGTCCCCTCTTTGAGGAGTGGATAGAGAGGCGCTACGGCGTCCTCACCTTCCGCCTGACGTAGGTTTTTACCGGGCATGGGTGCTTCGGTGGGTTCCTGTTCAGGATAAAGCGGGAGGATACGCCCGGGTGTTTCCATTGTGAGGATCGTCTAGAGGACACGGTGGAGCATACGGTGGAAGTGTGCCTTGCCTGGGCGGAGCACCGCGGTGTCCTCGTGGAGGTGATTGGCGGCGGCGACCTCTCGCGTCCGGCCCTGGTGCGAGCGAGTACGGAGCGAGAGGGCATGGGAAGTCGTCACCTCCTTCTGCGTAGCAGTAATGCTCGCGAAGGAGGAGGCAGGGCGCGTGAGGGAGTGGCAGTCACTGCGCCCTCACGTCCCTAGCCGCCGCAGGAGGAGACGGCCCGGGCGTCCTGAGTCGATAGCGGACTCCCGGCCACCGTAGGCACAAGCTTGCGGGTGGCGAGCAATGGGTAGCTTGCCGCCCGATAAGGACCAGGCTCGGGTCGACGGCGCGTAGTGTTCCACGCGCGCCTCAAAGAGATGTCAGCAGCGCTGAAGGGGTCTGCTAGGACCGATGCCTGCCGGGGTCGCGTGGTTGTTCGAAAAAGATACCGTGGCCCCGGCACATGGGCAACTGATGGAACACGGGTGGGTTTTAGTCAGTAAAAGTCTGACACGCCCTCCCGCTCCGCCCAGAGCGGGAGAAGTCATTTGACGATTTCCCATCCAGAAAAAAAGGGGTTAAAATAGCGGATGAAAATTATATCGAAGCTCCTTATTCTTGCCAATGTGACTTTCTATCGGGCACACGGCTTGCAAAGACCTTTATAATAAAGGTATAGAATAACAAGGATTTTCCACTGAAATTGTAATGACGTGACGTGTATCGTACAAATTAAGTAAGAACATTGTTTTAAGTTACCACCTTCAATTATAGTACAGTAAGTCCATCCCACACATTAAAACTTCGCGTAGGACGATGAGCGGCTAATAAGCCCTCGTTTTATTCTCAGATGAGCGAAGAATTCTTATTAAGAGAAGAAAACTACCAACGACCCAGTTAAATCAGCTGTAATTCTTCCGGCGAATGTTCGCGAAGCTTAAACAACGTTTATAAATAATAGAGAAGACGTGTCTTAACTTGTAACTACATTGTGTCGGGCTAGCCGGCCATGTTCGGCGGGTGTGGCCAGCTGGCCATAAAAGAAAAGAGTTCTAACAACCACGCACGTCTATATCATAGACATCATGTTTATAACTATAATTTTCTTCCACTGCATGCTAAATGGTACTTGCGGTAACTATGCGTAAACAAAAGTAAACAAAGCTATTACCTTCTATAATAAGTTTGCACAACTTTATGAGCCATAAGAATTATTGTACGGGCTTACACAAAGCCAGCAATGGCAGAATATTGTACGCACACACGTGAACGCGTTATTACCGTTCTTATACAAATACCTCCCAGCAATAATGTTTCTGGCATTCATAAACTTTCATAATTATATCCGACATTCAGCGAAAGTAGATTAAGTGTTGAAAAACGATGAAAACTGGTGAAATTTGTCGAATCTTTACGATTTCTGTAATTGGGCCCATTGTGCGAGTGAAGTTCTAGCGACCTTCTCGCATTGAGCGGAGAAGTTGAAAGTAATAAACTTGTTCTTTGGATGAATTGCCTCATTCAGAAGTTAATCACAAGAGAGTGAGCTGGCATCGACGTCGTCGTGCGACCGAGAGAGGTCGCCACCGTGCCATGTTATAATGTGACGTCGTTACCCGGACAAGGGACGTACCGACAGCGGACAGCCAGTGATACAATGCACGCTCAAATAGCCAATTACCGTGGGTAAACAAGACATTGTAAAACTCCCGACACGCTCCCCAAGTAAACAATAACAACAATTAACTTTATTGTTATTTGTTTTGGACTTGTGTGCTTCGATTAGGATGATTGATTAATTTTTACATGGTATTTCGATACAATGGGCTTGTGGTTTCCACATTGTTGATTCTTTTGTTGATCTGGTTTGAAAAATTTGATTGACGTGTAAAGCTGTTTGTACGAACCTACTTGCATAAATAAAATCATTTATAATTTTACAGTACGTGCTATATTTCGTTTTTCAGCAAATTTTCTGTAAAATATGGTAAATATAGGAATATGGCTACCCAATCTGGATCAGTAATGGGTAATGGTAGGGTTATATTAGTGCCAAAATATAACTAGTACCAAACAAGGTTTGGCTTTAGTGGCCAATTTTATCTCACTTATTATAATGTTATTTAACACGTTAACTGCCATGTCGGACTATGTGTCCGACACTTTTTATTCCATTCAGGCCTTGTCGGACTATATGACCGACAACACATACAAAATCTGAACATGTCGTTGCTGCCTGGCGGCCATGTTTTTGGAATAAATTATGTATTTATGGAATAAATAATCTATTTAAACAAAAAAATCTACATTCTTTCAATGTGTTTAAAACCCAACTTAGTGAGTATATAATTACGGATTGATCACTTTTGGAGAAATGAGAGCATTGTATGTTTATATATGTATATATCTAGTGTTTAACTGATGACGACGAGCTCTGTTTAACTAATGTGTTTTTAGTATTGTGTAACTGATCACGACGAACCTTGTGTAAATTATGTACATATATGTTTTAATATTGTTCTCAAGTGAGTGACATATATCTTTATTGAGAATAAAGTATCTTTAAACCTAAACCTAAACTGAAATTACACTAAGTACAATTTTTGAGTTTTTCTGATTTTTGCCATGGCAATTAACGTGTTAATATTTTTCTGTATCTGTTTTGATGTTAAAGATTTATAATTAATTTCTTTGTGAAAACTTTATTCAATAAATAACGGATTTATAAATTCGAGGAGCGTATGTTGCTGTTTCTACACTTATATTAATAAGTGAAACAATGTACCCCTTTTAACGAAAATTATGCGAAAGGAGGAGTCTGAAATTTATTTATCTATACTAATAATATTGTAAAGCTGAAGAGTTTGTTTGTTTGTTTGGTTGAACGCGCTAATCTCAGGAACTACTCGTCCGAATTGAATAATTATTTTTGTGTTGGGTAGCCTATTTATTGAGGAAGGCTATAGGTTATAAAACATCGACGCTACAATCAAAACGAGCATAGTCGAAAACTGGCAGGCAATTCGATGCGACGGGAAGGGTCAGGGGAGCAAAAATTTAACGCGGACGAAGTCGCGGGCAGAAGCTCGTAGAAGATACTTGGTGAAGCCCGCAAGAATGTGCTGGTTGGCAAGTCGGCTGAAATGATGATGATGAAAGAAGATACCGACATATTCTCATAAACACTCAACCTACGTGGAATTAAGTACAAGCTATCTCTTATCTAATATCTTTAAACGAGCAATTCTTGTATATATATATATATATATATATAATCTGAATCTCGGAAACGGCTCCAACGATTTTCATGAAATTTAGTATACAGAGGGTTTTGGGGACGATAAATCGATCTAGCTAGGATTCATTTTAATAAAATGTCGTTTTATTCGTGTTTTCAATGACCAACTTTATCGATAATCAACTTGAACATAAACTTATTATTTTAAACACAATTTATCAAAAAATACCGAGCAAAGCTCGGTCAACCAGATATTATAATATTAATGGTATTCATTTTAATCAAACATCGTTCTATCTTGACTGATAGACATTGTTTTGTTTATTTCTATAATAAACAAAGGGAAAGTTCCGTAGATCAATGTTTGCAGAACAAACACTCATCCCCAACTGTTTTTATAAATAACGAGAGGAAGATAATATCAGTTTGTCGCATAAAAATACAGGATTCTATTATTATTTTCTGCTATTACTTTTGTATTTATTTATAGATATGAGGAAAAAAATAATTGTTTTATCTCCTTTGCTCATGTCATGTTATTATTTAATTTAATTATTTGATTAAAACATTGGGTATAAGCTTTTGAGCAATTATGTACAACTAGCTTCTGCCCGCGACTTCGTTCGCGTTAAATTTCTTGTTCCCCCAACGCTTCCCGTCGCGTCGAATTGCCTACCCGTGCGATTTTCCCCGTTTTTGCAACATTTTTCATTACTGCTCCGCTCTTCTTGGTTGTAGCGTAATGTTATATAGCTTATAGCTTTCCTCGATAAATAGACTACCTAACACAAAAATAATTTTTCAATTCAGACCAGTAGTTCCTGAGATTACCGCGTTC
Source organism: Aporophyla lueneburgensis (assembly GCA_932294355.1). Lineage (NCBI taxonomy): Eukaryota > Metazoa > Arthropoda > Insecta > Lepidoptera > Noctuidae > Aporophyla > Aporophyla lueneburgensis. Next base: position 13,739,116 of record OW028744.1, read on the forward strand.
AATCAATCAATCAATCAAACAAACAAACAAACCCTTCAGCTTTATAATATTAAAAAGTATAGATTTAATTCAGAATAAATTATGTCTTATTTCTATTGAAATGTGTTGTTTCTATTGATACTTATGGAGAGTCGTAGTAGCCAAGTGGTAACATGACTAGCCCACTGTCGTAGGTTCAAACCCAAACGGGCGCGTTACTTCGAAGCTACATCGTATCATCTCTTAAAACGGTGAAGGAAAAGTTGTCTCGAGAAAATTCTCTGTTCAGATTTCTCATAACAATATTGGCTATGAGTATTACTTGTAGTCAATAACACAATTATTAGGCATACAATATTAGTCCAAGGTAATTAAACTGTCACATTACGGACAAATTGAGCTCTCATTGTGGTTTAGCTAACCACTACTATCCTATTTTGGCAATTAACGGGAATCAACAATGTTTATAAGTACAAACATTATAACTCTATTGATACTTTATGTAAAAATATTTTGTAGCGTTACTTGGTATTCTTTCCAACCCGTCCTGCAAAATTTTAAAAGTCATTCTAGGAATGTTTCTACCATAAATCATGAGGATTATTGGAAACTAGCACGATCCAGTAAGTGACCACACCCTAGTTGCTGCGATTCAAAGTTATGACTGAAAGAAAGGCGACTCCTTTTCAAGGAAAACACTACTAACTAACAATTTCATTTCTTGTTCTTTCCAGTTTTTACTCGTTTACTTACTTTGAAATTATTAAATAAATGAAGCTTGTGGTTTAATCCGATGTCAGCTCAGATTCTAGGCAAAGATTAAGATACTATTGGTGTTTTAAACCTTACTTAGATCCAGTTATTCTAACTATAAGACTAAATAAAACGTACATAGTACATAATCAACATAGGTACCTATTGTAAATGATTATTCAGTAGTCCTGAATAAAACACATAGGACAATGTGTAAATATTTCCGTCTGGCCTCTATCTTCGCTTGTTATCTTGATTTGTAGTCCACTAGGGGCACTTGCTATAAAAATAACTGCCAGTATCCCTTATAATATGTTATCCTAGTAGCTAGTAGCGAGCTCAAATGGTCTGTACCGTGCTTTATAACGACACACGTGGATCTAATGTGGGGATAAAACTGAAGGTTTTTAACGTTGACGATAACAACGGAACTACCTCTGTATTAGTCAAGTTTGGTAGTTTTCCGTGGATATCTGTTGCTAGGCTATTAGCTACCTATAGGTGCCTGTATGTCATTCATAATATTGTTACTGAAATAAAGTGAATCTTGAAGACTTGGAATCGCATTAGTTCATCTTCCGACTAAACTTCTCCCAACTATGTTGGGGTCGGCTTTAATTCAAACCGGATGCAGCTGAGTAACAGTATTTTTCATGAAGTTACTGCCTATATGACCTCCACTACCGAGTGACTAGGTAATACGTTAGCCTTTGATAAGACTGGTTGTCAGAGTTTCGACCAGTAACGACTGTAAAAGATTTACGCATGACAGCGGCTTAGCGTGTTTTCCGAAGCTCTGAAGAGTCTTAGTATGTTAAGATAGTCACCTCTCCACGGACCACCTAATTGTAGGTACATTAAGCCAAAACTGTTTCAGGTTGACGAATAAAGTGGATATGAATTCACCAGGAATTAAATGGAACGAAAGAAATTCAATGGTCGTGTAAAATTCGCAGAAAATATGACTTCTTTTTCGTCTCGGCGCCTTTTCTTACCGAACCATAAAAAGCGAAAATGGTAAATCAAAGTAGATTACAAAAGGACTTGGTATGTCAGCAAGACAAAAACCTCAACTGCTGCCAACATCGACTGCGGCAAAGATTGATAGTGCAAAAATTGTGGTTAGTAAAGTTTGGTAAAATCTTAGCCAAATCCTCGAGACCCTCTTTCGAGGATTTGGCTAAGATTTTACCAAACTCCTCACCTCCACATCCTCTGTTTGATCTCGCATGCTCTAGCATCATTGATTTATTAAAAACACTTGAATTCTTGTGCTCTTAAAATCTCGGGGTTGATAGCACAGCAAGACATTCTAAAAACATAATATTGTAAAAACGCTTACGTTTTCAGCACAAAACTTCTTTATTGTTTTTTGTAAGGACCGCTCCGCCCTAGTAGATACAGGTCTAAATGAGACGTCTCGGCTCATTAGTGGTGGCCTTTTACAGACCCCAGTAATCTGTTATCATTGACTAGTGTTGTGCATCCAGAAATTCGTAGGACCGTAGCCAGTCGCATCGAGAGGGCGAAGCTACAGGCTGACTCACACCACCTAATGCACAACTAATGAGGTCTCAGAAAACTAAAAGCAGTAAAAGTTTTTTCACCTGGGTGGGTCTAGCAAATGGCAACGTCTCTACAGCAACACGTGATGTCTGACGGGAGCTACTCAAACCCCCTACAGGTTTCAGCTGAGAGCAAACCCTGGGTGAGATACGTGGTCGACTTGAAAATTCCTAAACAAACCGTATTTAAGGAATCTCCATAGATGAGGGTTTATAGAAGACTCAGACGTCAAGTGTATATGTGGGGTCTCTTCTCAGACACTGGTCTTCCTTTAATTTGTGTCACCTCTGTATTTGAGCATCTTATGACTGTCAGCGAACAGAGTTCACGTGGCTGAATTTTGGGCTACACATAGTACTTGAATGTTTGTAACCATGTTTTCCATTATTACTCTAAGAAGATTTATTGCAAGCAGAATTAGAACCCGTCGCTAAGCTACTGCACCAATCAAACCCAAAATCTGTTCTGTTGTCTAATGTTCCAAAAAGTTGCATTACCTAGACCCCTAGATAAAAGCAAGGGCAAGTGTCCGTTTCTAACTTGACAATTTATTGCATCACTTAATGTAATCAGTGTTATGTTAGGTACTACAGGCGGGTCTGTGGAATATGCAAAGCTTAATCCAGTGAATGCGTGTCAGGGTATAACGTACAGCGACGGGGGAAGCGGATAAATGTGCTTCCAGAATTTAGTGTCTGCTTAGAACACTTCATTTGTTGGGTCTACTGCGGTATTGTGTTGTTTAGTTTCTTTGTGTGGCTTCGTTGGTGGGTTAAGTTGTATTTTACGTTTTGCGGTTTGGAGAAATGGAAATTAACTTAAACGTAATTAAATAGATATTCAATTGAAATGGTAAATGATTTCATTTCTGTAACGAATTATTTATTATTACAAACACTTTTACACGACATCCGTATTAAAAACTAGATGTTGCCTATCTGACTAATCTGAGAAGAAAGGCCGAAACAAACTCAGAAGACGCAGTGTCTTTTGAAAGTCCAGATATCTTGGTCAGATCATGTGAAGAACATGTAGGTTGGTATCTGAAACGTCTTTTGAGGAAAGACCCAAACAAATTTAGTGGATCTGCCCAGTCGGTGCACGCATTTACCAGAAATCGGTACTCAAGAAGCACAACGCTTCAACCACCAAAAATGGACATTTGTGTAGGCCACATAAATTACTCAAACTGGTCTGGCAGAACATAATTAAAATTAAATGACAAGGAAGAAACCTGACAAAAATATACAAATAAGTACTTATTTTAAAATATCTCAGGGGTCTCTATTTATATTATCTAAAGAATAACTAAATGGGGAATCTTTGTGTTAAACCGAAAATAAAATACAATATGGAAGAACCCTTTTACCTATTTTTGTGCGTTCCAGACGAGAAGAAGAAGGTTTCTCGGAAAATAATTTAATCACAGTAAAACACCCCGAAAGACATCCTTAAATGAAAAAAGCCTGTTTGAAAAACCCGGCACACAAAGCGTAATTTAATTAAGTCTTCATTAATTAAGAATTTCGTCGTCCGAAAGCGTAATAACATGTCATACAAGGATCCCTAATCTAGATTAATACAAACAATGGTTGAGTATTGTTGATGTCAGCCTCAGAGATAAGGTACTTACCTACTGAAATAGACCCAATATTCTTAATGGAAATAATATTTGATTGTTTTTGTATTAGACAAAGGAACCTAATATTTGCTGTTCATTTAACACGAGAATATTGTGTGATTATAATAAATAGGTTACTTATACTTTGATTGTAATATGAGGAATGAGAAACGACATACTATGGGACTGTAAGGGAAATTGGCATATCCACCATGTTAGTCTTAGGTGAGAAAAAAATCTTTCAAACGAAAGCGAGTAATTTCCCGAGATCTCTTTGATAATGACCGAAAGAAGAAAGATACCTATAGATATATATTAACATATTAAAATATTAACCATAATATATTAAAATATTAACATATTAAAATATTAACCATATTTTAATACCACCCCGCGACTTTGTCTGTGATCCTAGCATATTCCCGTCTTTAGGTCATGGTCTACTCACGTGACAAATTACATCCAAATCTGTTCAGATGTTTTAACGTTAAAGCGTCAGAAAAACAAAAACAGAAATCTTTTTTCTTTATAATAGCAGTTTCAACAAATGATATCCTTGTAACAACCCACGCCTGAGGTAGGCAGAAACTAAGGAACGCCATCTACTATGATTCTTTTCATGCTCCTTTCGCCTCGTAACAGGTATCCTAGTACATAAACGGCAGCAGATGTGTTAAATTACCCACACTTCACAGTAAATGAAGCAATTAACTCTAACTACAAAATAATTCACCGTCCTCTAAGTGCATACACGTAAATTTATTACCCCATTGAATTTTACATGAAAATTTAACAATACTTAAAAGATTACAGCTGCTAGGAACAAAAGGAGGTGACCATTACCACGGTAATTATATCTATACAGTAGTCTATCTTCATACAAACGCTCGGAACGCAAGTCATACCTACGCGCCTCGAGTCTGGTACACTCCGAGTACATTCGCAGTCGCGTACGCACCGCTTTGACAAACGGATGGCGGGCGGTGTGATTGATGGTTTTGTTTGTAAGCAGTTAGCGTGTGATTTATGAATATTTGATAATAATAGTGCAAGATGATTACCATGGTAGTATTATTTTTTTAAATTACTTGAAAACTCCGAAAGGAAAGACTAGATTTTTTATATACATACCTACTAGTACGAAATTTGTTTATTTTTTTAATACTTTTCCACCAAGTAAAATACCTGGATTATTGAATAAGTAAGTGGATAGGGTGAAAAAAACCGGCCAAGTGCGAGTCGGACTCCGCACCGAGGGTTCCGTACAAACCTGTACGTATTTTCGGTTTAAAAATATATTTTTTTTAATTTTTATATTTAAATTGATTGAATGTAAGGTAAATTGCGGTTTACGATTTATGACGTTTTAAAAAAAAAACTACTCACTCGATCTCGTTCAAACCAATTTTCGGTGGTAGTTTACATGGTAATGTACATCATATATTTTTTTTAGTTTTGTCATTCTCTTATTTTAGAAGTTACGGGGGGGGGGGGACACACATTTTACCACTTTGGAAGTGTCTCTCGCGCAAACTATTCAGTTTAGAAAAAAATTATAATAGAAACCTCATTACCATTTTTGAAGACCTTTTCATAGATACCCCACACGTATGGGTTTGATGAAAAAAAACATTTTTGAGTTTCAGTTCTATGTATGGAGAACCCCAAAATTTATTGTTTTTTTTCTATTTTAGTGTGAAAATCTTAATGCGGTTCACAGAATACATCTACTTACCAAGTTTCAACAGCATAGCTCTTATAGTTTCGGAATAAAATGGCTGTGACATACGGACGGACGGACAGACAGACAGACAGACAGACAGACATGACGAATCTATAAGGGTTCCGTTTTTTGCCATTTGGCAACGGAACCCTAAAAAGTGACACACGAGTGACCTACCTACGCTCGTAGTAGTAGCAGGTAGTTTCCTAGCGTGGGGTACCCAATCTTTTGATTTGAATCGATCCTTTGGATCGAAAATCATTGAATCGATAGACGATCTAGATCGCAGGATTTGAATAGGCCCAGCAAAGATCATATCGTAATTAAAAATCAATAAAAGTTGACATAATTTACATCTTCCACCCTTGTCACTTTTAATTAAAAACGGTCCAAACATTTGATTTTTTAAATAAAAATATAATATTTACAATCAAAGAAACGCAAGTAGGTAGATGAAGTTAAAATACTTGATGCGGGCAGCCCTCCCGCGTCTATCGCTTGTTTACGTACCGCACGTGCTGTAGGTAATTATTTCTACGATAAGGCCGAGTCAAAATACTGTGTATATCTATACTGTGCCATTACGCTTCACAAATGGCCGATAAAAGAAACCATTAAAGTTTTTGCGGCCACTGTGGCTTGACGACATTGTCGTGTTACAGTTTTTACACCGGCTCCTCGGTTTTTGCTATTATATAAGATTTTATTAGAACTATATCTAAGCACTAGAGGAACTTGTGTCATAACTTGCCATAACTACTAGTGAGCCACTCGCAACAGCTTCCTAAATTGTAGGTGGTTCCGTTATTCTTCACCAAATTGGATCGTTTTGGTATTTTACTGGGAAGGTGGTATATTGGATGAGTATTATAGATAAGTAGGTACCTTTTGGCCTTAAAATGGAATCCATGTTTTTGTTTTTATTTCTATAAAACTATTTTTGTGTTGTATGTTTCAATAATGTTGTGGCGTAATATGGAATAGGCCGAAGTCCAGAAATGCACTGCGATAGGCTGAGTTGATGATGTTTCAATGATACAATCATTTTTAGTTTGTTATTTAGTTTGTGATCTACCTGTGCGAGCCAATAATTACGTTTTTTTTTTATCTTTCTATCAATGAATAAGTACATTATATCGTGAACGTTTCATCTCTTTTTCTTTTTTTGGAAAACTGATATTGATCTTCCGCGCGTAATGCTTTTCCTGTATGACAGCTAAATCTGTGACTTCCGGAAAACTCAAATCAAGCTCAATGAAAGCAATAGTTTTAATATTAATTAATTTACTGAATACATATTTTTGAGACGTGCTGATGTTACGTTTCAAGACAAAATACATTTCATAACAACACGAACCTTCTCGCGGTTAGTAAGAAAACCTATTCCGGTTTCCTTTGAATAATGTAGAAACTGACTTTACATAAGCAGGTGCAGTTTGCAAACTGTTATACCAAATGTAAGTTTTTATTAAAATGCAAAGTAACAAGAATATTATTTCAATTGTAAGTGGCTAAGTACCTATTGTTTCAGTTTGTTGCCAAGTTTATCGCGAAATCACTTAAAAGAGTTTCCAAGTGCAGGTAAGAGAGCTCAATTTAATTAAAAGTAGTTTTGTCGGGATTCGAACTACGAGCTCACTGTTGCACTTACACTTTCTGGCAGTAGTGAACTGTCTGCATTTAATATAACTGCACATATAGGTAGCTAGGTATATGTGACCAGTCTTTGTAATCTCAATTGTTTCCATTTGGAGTATTCCAGTAATGATTAAGATAGTAAATTATAAGAAAATCACCACCGATGAAGATTCACGGACGGCTCAGATCTAAAGTCGTATACGGGAAGAGGTGCCCTGCTCACACGCAATGGCCCACCTTCCATCCAGAGCCGCATGCCTTGTCACCTGTGCATTTGATGATCTTATGACTGCATCAGTGAGCGAAGTTCGCGCAGTTGATTTTTGGACTAAAGATACGAACGAGAGTTTGAACGTTTTGCCATCGATACGCTAAGAAGGAGAAATAATGACGGCGAATGGTAATATTGGAAGGAAACTAAAGGGTTGTTGGAACAAAAGGTCCTACAAAAAGGTCAAGTGCTTATTCGAAGAACCAAAATGATCGTAAAGAGTGGCATTCTATAAATTACCCACTATCGTCAAGGAAAAGTCGGAAAATGTAAGATTTTCGGAGATTCAGTCCATTAGTTGATGCAACTTAGAGATGTTACTCTATATATAGTTGACCAGATGCAGTAACTATATCTGGACCAATCAGAAGTAATTGACAGCGGGTAGACAGCTGCAGCGAACGGTTAACATAGCCTGAGAGGGTCACGCCAATCAGGAGCCTAGGGATTAGTAGGTAAGTTCGTGTGACGCCGTTAGTTCAGCTATTCTTGATTCTACGAACTACCCAAACAAATAACCTATTGGACAAGGAAGTTTGGCAATAATTCCTTCTGTACATGTGGCTTCCCTGGTAGTTAGTTAACGGCATAATTACGTAAATTTCTATTAACTGTTCGCAAATGACGACGTAATTATTTTTTTATATACTTTTCTGACATAATAATAATAATACGTTTATTAGTACATAAAAAAACAACAACACAGAACATAACATATGAAAACAATCGGTAGTACTACCATGCTTAAAATTATTGTCGGTTTTCCGGGCTCCTAAACTAGGTACGCAGACCTGTATCTTAGGAGTCGGAGATTTTGCGGCTTCAATTTATGTAATATAATACAAAACCACTGTGACTTTCCTGTTTGTTTACAATCGTTGTTAACACAGCAAATGGGGTGAGTGATTGTGGATGTGTATTAAGGAGTGTGTATATGAATGTAGTTTGTGTGTAGTGACATGTGTATGTGAAGTGTGAGTGTTTGATGAGCTTTCTTTCAAGGTATGCTTGATTATGATTCTATAGCCAATAAATTTTCTGTTTCATCATAAGTTTACGATAAAAGCCATTTTCTTAATTTATTTTTAATATCATGTAGGTTACATGTGTACAAAGGGATAATTTTATTTATTTTATTATACATGCGAGAACTTTGAGCCAACAATTGTCGACTTGTAAATGCAAAACGACAGAGGTTTGCTTTACATATAGGGAAACCCTGGCGTCTTAGAAGCAGATTTTTATCTAATGAAAAGTTGGAGTGTCTCCGTAGGACAGAACGATACACATATAGTTGCCTTACTGTGAGAACTCCGGCTTCAGAGTACAATTGATTAGTTGGGTAGTCTCTAGGTTTAAAGAGCATTACTTTAAGAACCGCTCGTTGTGCACGTTCTGCAAGGACCATTGTGGTTTTATAAGTACCACCCCACACCGGGATGCAGTACATAATGATAGACTGGCAAAGACTGAGGTACACAAGAGTCAGGATTTCAGAGATGGCGGAGTGCCTGAGTTGTTTAAAAATATATATAAGTCTCCTGATTCTAGAGCAGAGTGCCTCCACATGCGCGTGCCAGTTAAGTTCTTCGTCAATAATTACTCCCAGGTACTTAATATTGGGGACTGGGCTGAGAGCAAGACGGTTACAACCTACTGACTGAGTAGGAGGACAAGAGTGAGCTTTAATTTTGTGAGAGACAGATGATGGGATCTTTGAATGTGGGCGGTGGAAGCTGATTAGTTTCGTCTTATCTAAATTCAACGTCAGCAGGTAAGTTGACAACCAGTCCATTATTAATCGAAGCGAGTATTCTGCTCTATCTCTGGCTTGCTCCCAGTTTTTGCCAAACACTAGAAGTGCTGTGTCATCAGCATATGAGAAAATTTCGCAATTAGAGATGGAGAGCCTGCATAGATCATTGATGTATATTTGGAAAAGTGTCGGTCCTAATATACTAGCTTGTGTGATGCCATAGGTGAGCTTTTCATATGAACTGGTGACTGAATCCATGAGAACACACTGGGATATGTCACAGAGGTAGTCTTTGAATAATTTGAGAGTTACTCCGCGCACTCCTAAGCTTTCCATCTTTGAAATAAGTCGAGGGACAGAGACCGTGACAAAAGCTTTGGTTAAATCTAAGAAAATACCATAGCAGTTCAGTTTATTATCTAGTTGGCTTACTACACTATTAGTGAAGGTAGCTACGGCATTCTCCGTACAAATTCCAGACCTAAAGCCGTACTGGTTTTGAGCTATTAATTTATGTTTTTCCAGAAAGCTGACTAAACAATTGTTCAGAATTCTCTCCAGAACTTTTGAAAGCGTACTCAGAACAGAAATAGGTCTGTAGTTTGTGACTCGGTCTCTGCCCCCGCTTTTATATATAGGATGTACATACTACGGCTCTCTTAAAAGCTTCAGGGAAGATACAAGGGACATAATCTACTGTGGTGTCCTTCCGTGCTGTGCCGGACTTAAAGAATAGCACCATTCCATTTCTCCTCGTGCGTTTTCTATAAGGCAACTAGCAACTAAGGGACTTACTAGAGGCTGGGCAGCAAAGTTCTCTATGCATTTTATCACCTTACTGCGATCGTCAATCCGCCTTCAATACTGGCGATTATGGCAAAGCCTCCCAAATTGGGGGAAGCCCACGTCCAGCAGTAGACGTCTTTCGGCTGAAATGATGATGATGATGATAATAATTTAATCTACCTATTATTTGACATTATATACCTACAATTCTAATTTCACCTCTTTATTAGTGGTTGTCATAGCAATCATATCATTTGGTTTAAATAGGTTTCTAGAGAATAAACGTTTATGATTTAAATTATATTTTATCATATATATAATATCTAGTAATTCTTATAAATTGATTTGTAGACCGTTTTCTATTTTATTAAGTATCTGGTACTTGTTGATGGCCCTACACTGTCCACCCATACTTATCAACACTGTTATTTGAAAGCATTGTATAAGCCAATTATTTTTTAAATAGTAACCGTGGAGTTTTTGCTAGCTCTTCTTTAGAGGAGTTAACCAATTATTCGTAGAACTGTGCACCAGCTTCTGACGTTTCATAAAAGTACCCGTGACATAAAATATTTTGATTTGATTTGGAAAAACAAATCATTGAAATTTTTCACGAGACGTCTTGTTTCTCTGAAAAATGGGTCACAGATGTTTGATTAAATAAGTAATGTTCACAGTATTCCACAAACAGTAAGAATACCTAGGAATATATGCTTTTACTAAAAGATACGAACCACTTTGCGTAATGAAAATGTATCCCTCAAAATGATGTTCATTAATTTTAAACCAACCAATCCTCTTGCTAATGTATCAGTTTTGTTGAAGGACGAATTATTTAGGTTAATGATATTTCATTTACCACTATCATAGTTGGGAGGAGCACACCTCTGCCTTACCTTTCGCGGATTATTGGCGTGATGTCATTTATATGAGGATTATTAATTAAGAAGAAGCGTAATGTTCCCACTGCTGGGACGCAGGCCTCCTCTTTGTGAGACGGAGTGGGCCATAGTCCACTACGCGGGCCCAGTGCGCGATATGAGATGTCACATGCCTGAATTTTTGGTTCTTGGATATGTCAGTTTCCTCACAACATTTTCCTATACCGTTTTGAGAGCAGTGGTGATAAAATATTTTACGCAAACTAAAGAGCGTGTCTGGGTTCAAACCTACAAATTGTAATTCACCGCTGTTACCACTCCGCTTCTTCGGAATGTGAAAAGTGAACAACGCTCACATTCAGAAGAAGCGTTTAACACATAACTACAGTGTAAAAGAAACCTTAAAAATATGATACGAAAATAGCAACTCGAAGCAAAGCCTGGTAGTAAATTCATTGATATTCAATTTAGTTGGCAGCCAACGTGTAGACGCTACCCCCCACCATCAATCACCATGATTCAATAAAATAACTATTTATTCTCCGTATGCCGGCAATACTTTCTCAACACCTGAATGCCGAGAAAACGTATGCGCCAGAAAATCAATCACAAATCTTGTTTCTACCCGCATATTTGACGGAAACCAAGTTAGGTGCCAATATTTTTCGAAAGGCTTTTTGACTTCGGTGTAATTTGGTCACCTTATCAATACAAGTATGCCTTTTTTAACACCGTGTTCAAACATCAACTTTTGATAGAATCTAGGGGTATTGCTATGGTAGAGCAATGAATATTTTCTAATAGTCTATTTATCATTTCTGGCGCATCTTATTAGCCTTGACTATGTTACTTATTGACTAAGGCTTCTACTTAATACATAACATCATGCCTTGTTTGGTTGGGCAGAGGTGTACCTATAGTATACGCATATTTCGCCACTTATGGTCAAGTTGTTTAGGAGCGAGCCATTGCCAACAACCAGCCACATATCCAGATTTCGGGCTGCTATTGAGAAATTCCAGATCCAGAGAGAGATACTACAAGATCAACAAGGCAGTCGGTCGAGGATACTACTAAAATGTAAAATGATTCCATTTTTTTTTTGCTGTAACAAAACTAATAACTATTTATAACTCACTTTATTAATCAGATTTAAACTTTATCGGAGATGAGTTTGACGAGTAATTATTTGAAAAGCAATAAATACGAGTTGACAAGCGACTCATAAAACAGAGCCGAGGTTCGCAATGGGCTATAAACCGCCATTAAACGATTTGCGGAGTCCCTGCTCCGCTGTTAAAACAACAATGTTACTGCTGCTCTAAGATACCGATCGAAAACACTACCCACATGCGTCTAAGTCTTCATAAAGCTATTTTTTACAGTCACAACCAAGTAAATACTATCCTAAGAGATAAAATTCCTAATCCTCCCTCACAACTTCTAGCGAAAAGTAGTGGATAATCCAAATATATTGCTTTAGGATTCTACGCTCTATGAAATCGCCATGATTGTACGTAATAGAAAATATAAAACGTAACCGTTTCACGGGTAATGTGGCTTAATTTTATCCGTAGTAAAGAAGATTGGGGTTGTAATACACATTTCGACAGATATAAAACTTACAATGAAATCAAATGAGTTCCTAGCGTTAGGAGGAAAGTAGAATTTTCCACGCTGACTTGCCATATTAGAGCGCAGTATAATGTGCTAAAAGCCCATGTAACAAGAGTATTATGTTCAGCCATTCCTTTACCGAGACAGCTATTGTTCCAGTAGAAACGCCAATCTTATGCGAGATATTTTCTCGTCTATACGGAAAATATCTATAGTTTACAATTTGAGTAAGAAATTAGGACGATGCTGTAAAAACTGCAAGCAATTTCCTCTAAATCATCTGAATAGATGACAAAATACTTCGTTTTTAAATGAGCAGTCCAGCAGACGTAGCGATAAATTGTCAGCCATTCACAGGGCAGTTCACGACAAATAGACGGAAGAAAGTGACCGATACAATTTTCCGTACAATTTACAAATTCATCATCATTGGGGCATCAATAAAACAGTTGGAGGGTGAAGAGCTGATGGCCCACATACGATGTCGTGTGCGAAGCTATTTCTTTAGTTCTCTTATGTTTACGACGTTAATGCCAGCGGTGGATTTCCGCCCTTGCTGGATCCGGAAACTGACGGAGCGGAGCGCATCCGGGACGTCAGCTTGTTTGCTACCTTCTTATCTCAGTTGTAAGCCCCACGTGTTTATTTGCCTTTCTGATCATACTTGTTTGTGTTGCGCAGAATTTTGAAGTAAGCTTACTTTACCTTCAGGTAGGTTTAGTAGGCGGAGTGGGCGTGCCCTGACAACCATTAACAAGTAAACAAACAGCCATAGATCACTCGCGTAGTTTATGGGTATTAGCGTCTTCAAATTAAGTATACTTGATTTCATTGACTTTTTACGTAGGATTAACGCTTACCTACTCTGATTTCCTGTCTAGACGTTTATATATTGTGGTAGTTACGTTTACCTCTCCCTAACGAATCGCGAGGCTTACTTTGTTATTAATTCCCCCTTTCATTCTGTCCCAACAAATACCAGACGGCTCTCATAAACTAGTAACGCACTTATTTTCGTTAGGTTGGCACTTGTACCTACTCAATAATCATAGATCTTCCCCCTTGTTATAGGAAAACTTAAACCCACTACGACGAAGTTAATGAGGTGAATAAAAAAAATCTCGCTTATTTGTTCCCAACTTCTCACTTGAAAGTTGGGAAGTGGATCGAGATTCGGGACAGTCAACACCACAAGATCGTAACTCAACGCAGACATTCAGCGAAGTCGTCTTGTAATCTCATTTGACGAAACAAACAAACTTTCGTCAAGTGTCCAATATGACTTGATAGATGATCAAAGTATTCGATAAATACCACTATTGGTATCGGGAAAATCGTAATAAGTAATGTAGGAGTATTTCATTGACACAGATTCGAGTATTGGAGGCTCGGTGAGCCAACATCACGTATCCACGATAAATTGATTTGGTAGCAGATGTGCACGCCGCCTACACGACCAGACACACCACTTTCTTGACGTTATTATTTTTAAGGTTTATTTTGTACGCGTAAAAAGTAGACGTGAGCATGAACCTTGTTGGGAGTCTGTAACTAGTGGGGCAGTTTTATAGTGTCATTCTTTTGACATTAGATAGCGCGCTATCGTTCGATTTAATGACGTGTTTGTAAACTCTTCAATAGCTTTATTGTGTACAACTTGAGTCTCAAGTTAACAGAAATAATAGCAGCTGATGAGCAGTTGACAATGACTAGTCTCTTTCCCATACTTTGTTCATTTATTTAAAGCCTCGTCATTAACAAAGCTCTTGTTTTATGCACTAAACTTGCACAGACTGCATGCAGGCTTAATAAGGGATTATGTGTAAACATTAGTGTCTTTCATTATTGGCTTCTAGGGAACTAATCTTCTGAGGTAAATTAAAAACTATCTTTTTCTAAATCGCCTGCAAAACCGATTTATGTCCTGTAACAGAACACAGACTGAGCCGTAATTTATTAGGAAGTTTTTTTTAGAACAACTTAATAGTTTGTGTGCGATGACTTAGCGGTTCGCGGTGCGGGTAGATCGCTGTACTCGCCGGTGATGGATGACGCGACGTCCCTCCAGCCCGGCTTAGGACTCATTGAGGGGGGATTATATCGGGACGTTGACGAATTGCTACTACTTCACACACAGATAGCACTATTCAATCGATTTAAAACTTCACTCGCTGACCAGCGGGGGACATTTGTCGTTGGATTAAATGGTTCTTCACGTTATTGGTTAGATGCTGCTCCTAAATTGTGTTGCAGATTCTATTTGTTTCTGCATGAAACAGTATTCCCAAATACATTAAATATTTATGCTTTCATGGAACAATTTGTATGAGTTATAAATATCAACAAAAAACTCATTTTAATAAATCAAATATCCGGGATCGCAATAAAAATATCGTTTTATGTAATTTTCCTCTTTTCAGTACAATATATCAGTAAAGATAGAATAACTTAGAAATAGTTGCTACCATTATAGTTAGTACCTGGATGCCCGACCTTTGCTCAGTATTTAATTTTTTTTTTGGCAAATTGTGTTTCTTAGAAATTATATTTAAATTTACAAATTACATTTTGTTATTTTTCTTCCAATAAAACAAAAAACATAAAATGTTAAAGTTTATTATCGATAAAGTTGATTATTGAAAACACGTATAAAACGACATTTTCTAAAAATGAATCCTAGCTAGATCGGTTTATCGCCCCCGAAACCCCCTGTATACTAAATTTCATAAAAATCGTTGGAGCCGTTTCCGAGATTCAGATTATATATATATATATATATATATATATGTATATATACAAGAATTGCTCGTTTAAACGTATAAGATTCTAGTCCAAATGAGGCGGCGATAAGGCGGCAAGAATTAAATTTCATTTTGGGGCTTATGAATTTATGTGAATTGTTGGTAGTCTAGTAAATGTTGTAACTTTCGTTTCGGCTCGACCTAAAGGCGGGAAGTTTGTTACAAAACAAAATAACAATGGGAGCAGTTTATAGGCACGGCTCCGTCGGGAGCGTGCACCGATCAAAATATAAACGGGATTTTCACTTTGCGCCGAATCCTGAAAGTTGAACAAAATCCAAACGATTATTGATAATTTATTGCGATGCCGACCTTTCGCGAAGGCGATATGGAAAACAATGTTAAGGTCATTCGGGAGCTGGGAACGAGCCACGGATGGCCGGAGAACGTGACTTTTAGCTTGTATTGCTCGTTTATTCGGGTATTACTCAGTAATTCTGTTGGCCATTTACTTAGCTATTTGATAAATGGTGAGTATTTATGTTGGGCTGTTCCCTTTAATAGGTACGCAATCACGTTTCAAGTGGACACTTAAGTGAACATTGATCGTATTGTACTCTAGCTGAAAAACCTGAACAGATTTCTAAATAGAAAATATGTAACTCCCAGTAATATTATCAAGGAGTACCAAAGTTTCACTGTATTAAGGTTCCGTGAACTTTTCCACTCTTGTTTATTTTACAAGCCTTACAAAATAAAATAAAACTTTTTGTTTAAGAAACTCTTTCGTAATTTCGTAAATATCGTTATTATGAAAAAGTTGTAGTTTGAATTTGGAATAATATTTTTTATTGCTGAAGTGGAAGCCTTTACGAGTTTTCCAATAAAATCCGGAATTTCCTTTTTAGTGGAACCGTTATATTCATGTGTTAGAATAATAAAAGCTAGTAGGAACTGTGAAAGCTGTTGGATAGTATAAAAGTGGAGGTCATAAAGTGGAAAGGGAACATTTAAAGCATGACACGCGACTAGTGGGGAACTTGTAACTTGCAACATTTTAAATTAAATAAAAGTAGTTGCGATGCAGGTGTATAATTTTGACGCTGAAGTCTTGAGTGGTTTTCTGTTATGCATAGTTTCAAATGAAATACGTTACGTTGAGCACATTTATATTTGTTTGTGATTGTGACTTTAACTAATATTTACTCCATAGCTATTTTTTTCTGGTTAGAGTGGTAGCGTAACAGCGTAACTAGTGATGGTGGGGAATTTAAAGGACAATTTTATATTTATTACAATAGGTACATACGTTATTGAAAATTCATAAATCTAAGTGTGTTAAGCATACAAAACCTTATCGTTGTTACTAGAAATTTAGTTAGAAATCTACCTTGACTCATCCTTATTTTTGTTGTTATACGCAGTACGGATTAAAACTTTGGAAGTTCTGTTGTATCTTAATTTACAGGTTTATATGCACCGTGATTAGATTTCCTTTCATAAACCCTAACGTTCATGCGGTGAAACCTACAATAAAAACTAACTGATATGAAACGGTTATCGCTTGCTTAGAAATTATAAAATTTATTCAAAGTCGTGTTATTGAGGTCACAGGTAGTTCTAGACTCGTAGCTTTTATTTCTCAGCGCGGCGTCATAACGCCTTATGGCCGACAGTTTACGATGCAATACGCACCGCTGCCGCACTTTGCCTGTAATTGAATCGCAGGCGCTTGCTATAAATGTGGATTTGCCGGAGTTCTAACACCAACAAACAATGCCGTGATCCACCCTACAAAGTTTAAAAGCAAACTGAATGTTTTCGCTCAAGTTTTCTGGCAGTTTATATATTTTGTACTATGGATGTTTCTAAAGCTGTAGGTACCTATCTATGCCGCTTTATCCCAAAATATTGTATCTGTGATGTAAACTTGTTAGGTTCTAAATAATGTTTACTTTACTAAGCTCTTTTGAAAACTTGCCCATTGAACATCATAAAATCTTTTCAGAGTTAACACGACTTACTTACAAAATTGTCATCATCGTTTCAGCACGAAAGACGTCCACTATTGGACATGCGCCTTCTCTATTCTGGGGGAGTTTGTCATAATTGCCACACTTGGCAAGCGGGTTGGCGATCGCAGTATGGTGGTAAAATGGATAGGGAACGCTGCTGACCATTCTCTAATAAGTCCCTTAGTCGCTTCTTAGGACACCCATAGGACGGTACTATTCCTTACGTTCGGCACTATATGGAACTAACTACGAACTACTTAATAGTACTACTTCTAAATGTTACAAAAAGTGCAGGTTTCCTTTACACATTTAACAAATTATATGCTTAAAAAGTTTATAAAGTTCAGCACAAATGCATTGCATAATGGGTCAGGAGAGTAAGTCGTCGGGCTAGTTAGCCATTTGTGGGCAGACTCTCACCGCGGTTCAACTCTCCAGTATTATTTAGCAAAGCTTCTAAGGCTTACTTAGGTTAATGGTGACTAGATAACAGACAGACCAGAGTGTAAGTTTTGTGAAGGGGTCTATTTATAACGGATAAATTAATTCATCTCCATTAGGTCCTTAGAGATAGTAGCGACCCTGAAATTACTAGAAATGTGTCTATAGTCTGCCTGATTTCGGATCCGATATCTATATTCAAAGACTTACCTACCTAAGTCTTCATGTAAAATACGTAACATACCTAAAAGTTAAATCGATCTAGTCTAGTCTTAACTGTATATAAATTCAAATTAGTAACATAACATACCTAACAGTGAAAGCAAAAATATATTCTCGGGTAGGTAAGTACCTCCTTCTACTTACGATGTTAATTTCGCCATTTAGAAACCGATTTTCTTTTGTTTTCAAGCAGTCTACAGATTTTTTTTCCAGTGTGCCTGCGAGTTACGGCTCTAAGTGAATTCGCTTAAAACTTTTAACATCATATTCCTAGTTCTCGACGCTAAGCAGTCAGTTTGGTTGGTTTTCATGCTGCTTTTATTTTGTTGCGGAAAGGTAGAAATATACGAACTTTAGACTGACATTTATACGTTTGAATCCCTAATTTGAAATGTAAAGCCGACTGCAATGCGCGTATGTGAGGAAAACACGAACGAACCGTGTTTAACCCTATCAATAAGTGCAGGTATACATAGGGAGGTATAGCTATATAAGTTCTGCAGCCCTTGTTAATGTACCGGTTCATATTAACGAGGTGTATTGGGACACCAACTCTTCTGCGCCCTTCCTTTCATGTGACGACGTCAAACGGGGGGCGTATTAGAGCTCGCACAAAACATCCGATAGTGTTCTTTACGCTTACAGAAGAAGCTAATTTTGCTTAAGTGGGCTACTCTGAGCGCGGCACCGCGTCAGGGGCCCGCCTCCCCAACATGGCCTGTGTTTGACTCCCAGGCAACGCTAAAATGGAGCTACGTAACTGCAATTAGTCAATCTTCTCGTTCTGACGAGGTGTTTAATATGTTTTTCTTTTTTTCGTACTTTTTTTTGCGCCGTTTTTAGTTGTAATGGTGTGCCGATACAACGGTGACATGAAGGCGTTTTGTTTTCTCCTGAACTAAAGAAAAACTAATTTGGGTTATTTAACGAAGAGTAGATAACTTGTCAAAAGAAAGAAGACTAGTCTCCACGACACAGGGAATCCTTGTGTGGAGGCTAGTGCTATTTTAATTTGTATTGCTTACTTGAACAATAAAGTTTTATTATTTATTTAAATGTGTGATTCGGGAGCTGAACCTTTTCCACATCTAGGTAAGTACAAAACGCTGAGATTATCATGTGTTAATCATACGAAATAATATAATCTTATATAGTCTGCTAGCAAAATTGACATCAAGACCGCATGACACTTGAAGTCGACTCACGAAGTGAAAATTTGCTGCGAGGAAAATGAAAGGCACAAAGTAACTAACCTACTTTCAAGAAAAGTTATGAATGCACCAACCAATAAAACAATATGAACATTATGTTTTTCTATTAGTATCGACAATATTACATTAAGACAAAAAAGTTCCGTGTGTTGTCAGATGTAAAGAATATCACTATCTAATTTTTTCCCGTGGTTGTTGTAGAAAGCGACTAAGGGACTTACTAGAGAATCGGCAGCAGCGTTCTCTAAGCATTGTACCACCATACTGCGATCGCCATCTTGCCTGTCAAGCGTGGCGAAAATGGCAAAGCCCCTCAATTTGGAGGATGCTTATGTCTAGCAGAGGACATCTTTCGGCTGAAATGAATGATGACAAAAACAGTATTTTTCTTAAAGAAAGCGAGCAGATCGTCTTCCAGCGCCATATTATTGGCGTTAACACTTCAGCTGCCAGCGATGACGTGCATTGTTTAGAAGTAAGCACGCATGTGCCCTTTGTTCGCGTGTGCAATACTTATGAATTTCCTAGGGGAAGCTTTATTGTACTGCACTACGATAACAACTCAACTATATAGTTTTAATATATGTACCTAACTTTGAGTGATACGTGCAGAGGGTTGAAGGCTGCGTGACTGCTTTTTATGAAGGGAAATTAAAAGGAATATTAGGTAGTTTTGACTTTTTGAAATGGTTAATAAACAACTTTTATAGAAAACTTTATTAGTTATAAACTGGATATAAGAAAAAATATGCACACAGAGAGTAAGCTGAGGAAATGTTTCGCCATTGTCACAGTAAAAAACCGACCAAGTGCATGTCGGACCACGCAAAATGAAAGGTTTCGTAGTTTGGATGAATTTGTTCCAAGAACAAACATAACATTGCGGTTGAAATACATTGATATAGGTAAGTCACGGTTAATTCTTCTTCTGCAAATGTAAGTTCGTGGTCGCAAAATAAAGTAATAAAACTACAAATTAAAAACATATGGGGAGTTTTGCCTTTACTTCTGCTGCGAGATCTTGCTACTTGCCCATCATTCTAGGTCAATGGGAATATCTACCCTATAGGTCATGATTTATTTGTGGGGATCAAAAATTGTCGCATAAATGGCTGTCATTTTAATTGCGTTGACTTAGTTAGATGCTTGGTATTTTTGAGCTCTCAACATCATACCTATCGACAGAGGGATCACGAAATTATGCTTTAAGGGCTCCTGTTCTTCCTTTAGAGGTGGAAGCCTAAAAACCTGAAATTATGCCCATCAAAAACCTTCCAACACGACCATTGTCATCAGGCAATCGTCAGCTAACATCTGAGCATAAAGCATTTATTAGAGAA
Organism: Aporophyla lueneburgensis; assembly: GCA_932294355.1. Taxonomy (NCBI): domain Eukaryota; kingdom Metazoa; phylum Arthropoda; class Insecta; order Lepidoptera; family Noctuidae; genus Aporophyla; species Aporophyla lueneburgensis. The sequence goes on from OW028744.1 coordinate 13,759,677, forward strand.
TATTCAAATGCAACGAACACACAAATATCTAAATACTGATACTACACCAACGACACAATTTCTAAATATAAACACAAAGCTCTTAGAACGGAGGTTGAAAACGTTCAAACTCCCATTGGGGCCCACGAATGCAGAGTTTACTACAAACTAGTGCACAACAAGGCTATACGTTTTCACGTTACTCAGGTAAATGTTCAGGGAAGCGACCACAACAAGATGAAATGTACTGTTTTCAAGGTGCACGTTCAAATTTGTATGGGGCCCACTGTCAAAAATGTTTACGGCCCCGCGACCGAAATGTTTCTTTGCTCCATAACAGAAATATTGTCAGGCCAAACATTGGGGCCAATATTTTCAGGGCCCACTACATTTTAAAGCAACGTGTAAATATGCAGATTTTACACTCTTACTCAAGCCAGTTTTGTTCGGATTACGGCTAACTTTATGAGACCTAATAAAAGAATACTTACGGTTTTTGCTGACTTATTTAGTGTTGCGCTTGGAGTTTTCCGCAGAAGGGAAAATAACTAAACTAAACTGGAAGTTTATAGTGCATTAAATTAAAAACGAAATAAATGGAACCTATCGTTTTCTATGTTAGATATTAGGACCGTTTCAGGAATCTTTCTAATTTACAAATATTTGGTAAAAACCAAACTTATAAGAGAATTGGCAGCAGCGTTCTCTATGTATTTTACAATCATACTGCGATCGCTAACCAGCCTGCTAGGCGTGGCGATTATGGCAACCCCCCCCCCCCCCCCAATTCTGGGAGGCCTGTTTCTAGCAGTGGATGTCTTTCAGTTGAACTGATGATGATGATAAAATTTAGTTGCTGTATACATACATACATACTTAGATGTTTAAAACGTCCTTCCTAAATATTCTAAACATAGAATTTACCAAAATTTCGCAGCTTTCCTTGAAAACTATATAATTCTCGCTGTGTCGCTTCTAGAAGGAGCCATGCTCAGCTCGTGACAGGTATAGCTACCAAATATTTTCCGATTAACTAAAGAACGTTTACATTACCCGAGATAGTAGCACTATTTGGAATTTATTGCCCCGTTATAGTGGCGAGTGCATCCCGGCTGCCTTCAGTGTAACTCGCGTTACTGACCTTTTGATTTAATTATTTGGTTTTAATTTTTTATTAAAACTAAGAAATTGTGAATGTTTGAAGTGACTTTAGATTTGGTTATTTATATGTATAGCAGGAGAAAATTTATTGTTCTGAAGGCCAATTTTCGTTATTAAAAACGTTCAAAATTTAGTCGCAGTCTCATCTCGGCGACGACCAAATGTCAAACACTTGTCAAAAATGTATGGAAACTCGAGATATTTATGACAGATTGAGACAGAACAACTTGTAAAAGTTCTTAAAATTACGAGAATTGCCCCCCAGATTTATCGTTGGTATCTTCCGTAATTGTGGTATTAAAACATACTAACAGCATACGGTGTAACTTCTAATAATATCCACAAAAACTTAACAACCATACATAGGTACTACAAAAAGTACTAAGATAATTCCTGTCGCAAGAACAGCCGATCACGTAAACTTGTAACACGTAAACTGGTTACTTGATACATTTCTGTACATATTTCGAGCATCGAATACGGCGACATTAAGTGAAGTAGTCGACATACTGTCGGGCGGGGAGTTCAGCCTGACGCGAAATTGATTCAGTGCGAGACGTGAGCCGCCTTCACAACAGCGCGATTCAAATGTAAGTCAGCGGGCGCTGGCAGACGAAACGAAACTTTATGTTGACACCTAACAAATTTAATTAGACACTCCGCTTTAATGCCCGCCCCTGTACGTGTAAGAAAATGTTTCTTCCTCACGACTAGCTATTTTGTTAGAAACGTAAAAGGCGCTTTTAATAGCAGCCTTAAACGTTGTAACTGTTAAATAATTAGCTATTACATTGATGTGTCTATTGGATGTGTTCCACATTAAACTATCCGTAATTGCGACAAACCGATGTGAATGGTCTCTAACGTACGGCTTACGAGTAACTGAGTCATCGCATCTGTAAAGTTAAATAAACATCATTATCGGGAAAATATTGGACGGAAAACCATCGTCAGCTTTATATTGTTTTCTAAATCGGAATCAGTAGTGCCTGTCGCTTCCGGCGATTCAGCTTGTTTTGCGAGAAAATCCACTTTTTCTTCTCTCTGATTCTTTGATTTCTTTTTATGCCATCATTGTTCCGTTCTCGGGGTGAAATGTAGTCATTTATATTTTCAATGGAAGTAGCGGGTATCTAATGTGTATTTCTTTTGTTATTATAGCTTACATAAACGATCTGTTTCAGATAATAATATTGGATTGTTATTTAATCCTCTGATCCTAAGCGGCCAACGATCTTAGTAGATACTCGATTGGAATTTGTAAGTAGACGAGCTTCGGGCATTTTTGTTCCGAAAGCTGATTAGAAATTTTCCGTTCTTTTCGAGGAAAATTGGCCCTCTCTTATTTTTTTCTTTATATTGTAAGAATTGAATGACCTAAATATTAGATTTTAATAAAATATTTTTATAAGAAAATATAACTTAAGTTCGTTTACTCCACAAGCAAACTGACAGATCGCAACAAGGTTATCTTGCGTCGCGTCTCGCCAAACTCGTCCCGTATAGTCTATATCATAGCTGTCGAAGTGTTTATAGGTTCTAATGTTATTTTTGAGGTAGACTTGGGGGAGCGAGGGGGCACACACTCGTCGGCTGATTGCCGTCGCGTCGGGCATGGGGGACATGGGGGCAGGCTCGTACTGCGAGTGCCCCACTTGAGGTAAATTACAGTCTACTGTGCGCACTATCGGATGTTTTGTGTGAGTCGCGAACTGCATCACGGCATGGTGTGCATCACACGAACGTAATCTACCCGCCTTGGGGCGCGAGTGAACGAGCCCGCGCAAATATCGAGGTATTTCGATGGTATTCAAAGCATTCATTCGCGTCGTGTCGCTAATATATGCGCTGTATGTTTATGCATGTGTGAATCGTTAGTTGCCAAGTGTCCCCTACACTTGGCAACTTTACCGCTAGTTATGTACCTATGTAATGTGGTTAATTTTGTTCGGGATATTCATGGTTCCGAGTTGTGTCTGATTGTCACTTCGAGCTGGGTCTAAACAGTTTTGGGGACACTGCCAGCGGTCATGTTTTTCTCCGTTATGAAAAGCAACAGCTGATCACCATCCCATTAGCCATGCGTGGTGAAAACCGCAACTTCTTTTCCCTCGCGGCCTCACCAACGTTCATTTTGAAGCAATCGACCTTCGCCAACTTGATGGATGGATTTAGGGTCGCTTCCAGGCAAAATATTGCGTAGAAAATGAAGTTAAATATTTCCACATACTTATAACATTACAGTACAACTCCTTAGGGATCTCCCCAGTTATACTACATAGCTAGTTCCAATTTATGCTACAACATATCTAGGACGAAAATTAAGGCAAATATTAAACTCAATTTTATCCTCCACATAGATGAGAAATTCAATTTCAAGTTCCCAGAAATAGTAAGCAGCTTTAAAGTAGTACGAAATGAAGATGTTTGTTATAATATATATTTCATACACTTCATTTTGATGTTATATGATATGTCATCCAGGTCACCCAGTTCATATGATAGCAATTATGAATCTAGGTTAATTTGTACATGTCAATGTAATCAGTGTTCCTACATAATTGGTAATTAGCGACGATGATTGATTCATATTAACAAGTACTACTACTGGCCCACTGGCTAGTACTACTACTGCAAAACTGAACAAGTGAAGTCATAAAATAGGTCTTCATCTATAATTCCTACTTTTCAAACTTGTCTCGAGTTTGGTATCAAAGTTTTTCTGAAGTGTGACTGCTGACCCAGATGTGGATAGTTGTCCGTGAAGGTTTCCTGATCTATTATGCAGTTACAGTTGATTTATAAATGCTCTGAAGTCTTTTTTGTTAGCTTGAAGAAGCGTGGGTGTCGTAAAATGCGACTAAGGGACTTACTAGAGAATGGGCAGCATCGTTCTCTTTGCATTTTATCACCATACTGCGATTGCCACCCCGCCTGCCCAGCGTGGCGATTATGGCAAAACCCCCCAAATTGAGGGAGGCCTATGTCCAGCAGTGGACGTACTGGTGTAATGATCCTGATGATTTTGACAGGCCTGTTGGTCTAGTGGTTAGTGACCCTGACTGCTATGCCGGAGGTCGTGGGTTCGATTCCCACCCAGGACAAAGGTTTGTGTGATGAGCACGACCATTTGTTCTGTGTCTGGGTGTAATTTATCTATAATATGTATGTATTTAGAAATATATAAGTATGTTTATCAGTTGTCTAGTACCCATAACACAAGCTCTGCTTAGCTTGGGACTAGATGGCGTTGTGTGATAGTTGTGGAATATTATTATTTTCTTTATTCATTTAAACAAACTTATAAATTATATTTTTAAATATTAGAATATAAAATAAAAAAACATTTAAAAATATAAAAAATAGTAGCCCACCGGTATCGGGAACAGGGTCCAAGCTACCGGCGGTCAGGGCTCCAGAGAGAGGAACCTCCTGACGATGCGAGCCGTGTCCAGAAGTACCGCTTTCTGAATCAAGCCCTTGACCCAGCTGCCTAACGAGAGCCTCCTTAGATGTTGGTCGAGGCTCTTGGCTATCAACCCATTGGCTGTGACGACTATCGGCACAATGATCGCCGAATCCACATTCCACATGTCGACAACCTCGCGAGCCAAGTCAAGATACTTGATCTGTTTATCTTTCTCGGCTTTCACGAGGTTCTCGTCATGCGGAACCGTTATGTCAACAATCATTGTGCGCCGCTCTACTCGATCCACCACCACTATATCAGGCTTATTTGCGACAATAGTCCTGTCAGTGATGATGGATCGATCCCAGTACAATGTGATATTTCCATTTTCGAGAACTGGGTCGGGCACATACCTGTAGTACGGCACTTCCGATTCCACAAGGCTGTATTTAAGAGCAAGTTGCTGATGGATAATCCTGGCTACTAGGTTGTGTCTATGCAAGTATTCTTCGTTAGCTAGACGAGAACACCCGGAGATTATGTGCCTAATTGATTCTCCTGGACGGTGGCATGCCCGACAGATGTCAACCGTGCCGTCTTTCACAATAAATCTCCGGTAATTGTTCGTCATCATAACTTCGTCCATAATTGCACAGACAAAGCCTTCGGTTTCCCCAAAGAGGTTACCGAAACGCAGCCAGGCTACGGACGCTAGTCTATCTACATCGGGTCCATGTAGGGCCCGGAAAAAGCGTCCGTGGAGCTCCTTACTCTGCCATACTTCCATGCGGTCATTAGTATCAAGTATTACAGGTTTGCGCCAGTTCTCGTTAGCCAAGGAGAGCGGGGTGAGGCCCTTGTCAACCGCGACCACATCTCGATGCATCCCCACGTCGGTTTCTAGGAAATATTCCCTGAGACTGCATATCTCGCGATTGTGGAGAGTCTTAGCATTTAAAAAGCCTCGACCTCCACACTTTCGCGGGATATACAGCCTCATTACCGATGACCGTGGGTGATGCATTCGATATGCAGTCAGCAGCGTACGGACCCTCCTATCCAGGGCGTCAAGTTCAGTTTGAGTCCATTTGAGTATGCCGAAAGAGTACATCAAAACCGGCATGACCCAACCGTTGAAGGCGCGCACCTTATTTCCGCCTGATAGAAGACTATTAAATACTTTCTTCAGGCGGCTAAAGAAGCGCTCCCTCAACGATTGCTTCATGTCAGTAACATTGATGCCCAACGCTTCCGACATACCCAAATACTTATAGGTTTCGGATGCGGAGAGGGCTCGGAGGTTTATGGAATCCGCGAGTTGGGTTCCCGCGGATTCCACAATCTTCCCTCGCTTTACATGCATGACCGCACATTTGTCCACACCAAATTCCATCCTGATGGCGCTACTGAAGGTTTCAGTTACTTTCAGTAGCTCCATTAGTTGAAAATTGTTGGGGGCAAAGAGTTTAAGGTCATCCATGTAAAGGAGGTGAGATATAACCTGACCACCTCTCCTCAACCGATAGCCTATACCTGAATCCTCAAGCAGTATGCTCAAAGGATTCAGGGCTAAGCAGAACCAAAGCGGACTCAAACTATCACCCTGAAATATGCCTCGCTCGATCCTTATCGGTTCGCTGTTCCTTTGGATATTTCGACATCCTGGATAGCGAAGGACCGTCCTCCACTGCCCCATACATGAAATCAGGAAGGTGCGCAGAGTTGCATCAACTTTATACAACTCCAGCACCCTCCTGAGCCATGTATGTGGCACCGAGTCATAGGCCTTCTTATAATCTATCCAACATGTCGACAGATCCTTTCGGGAACGACGAACCTGTTGGCTAATGGCCATATCAATGAGGAGCAGCTCCTTAGTACCGCGAGACCCGTTCCTACATCCATTCTGAGAGACAGACATGATGGAGTTGGTCTCAATATGATTGTACATTTTAGCTCTCAAAATGGATGTAAGAACTTTATAGACCGTCGGCAAACACGTGATCGGTCTATAATTTTTGGGTTCCGCGGTACTACCTGATTTGTGGAGCAGGTGGGTAATTCCTGTTGTTAGGAACTGGGGTAGCGAACCAGACTCCAAAGCAGTCTGGTACTGAGCCGCCAAGCAAGCATGCGATCCAATGAACCATTTGATCCAAAAGTTGTGCAGCCCGTCCGGCCCTGGAGACTTCCAATTGGGCAATGGACGGACTGCACGAGCTACGTCTTGGGGGCAGATGGTAATAGCCCCCATTTCTGGTATTGGATCGCAGGCTCGCTCGACTCCTCGAGCCCAATCCCCTTCGGTGTGACTGACAGGCACCGACCAGATACTGCGCCAAAAAGAACACATGGCATCATTATCCGGCAGGTGCGCGTCCGCCACACCTTGGACCGGTCGCTCCCAAGCCCTATAAACCCACCTTTCATCACTCTGGAAGGTGCGGTTCTGAGTATATCGGTCCACTCGCCGCTTATACCTACGAATACGGTTTGCCCATGCATATACTTTCTGCTTCAGGAAGTCTATGCGCTCTGTGACACGGGACATATAGTCTCGAGGGCTGATATCAGTCCCCGAGAACGCCCGCCTCACAAAACGCATCACTCTAGGGCGAGTGTTGCCCTCCCTGAAGCAGATTAGTTTGCCGATGAGGGCTCTGGCCCCACCAATACGACGCTCAATTCTGCACTGCCAAGCTGGTACGGCTAGTTTCGGTCGTGTAGCTCTAGAGTCATTAGGGAATTTGACGTGAGCTACACGACATAGCGCTACAGCCGCGCAGTACAGAATCGAATGAGTATCGGTGAGGTCTTCGCAGTCATCAAAGTAGTTTGACAACTGCGAATCCAAAGCCGCCACCAGTGCCCTATTTTTGTTATGCATGGGCAAACGAGGTAAGCGTGGCCTAAGTTCGGGAGTCATGAACCGATATTCCTGAATCGCACACTCCAAAGCGCTCCTCAATTCATCATTGCAATGGGTACTTACGTTTGTAGCCCTGTCATCCCATCCCTCGTCAGCATAAGTTGTGGTAGGCTGCGCTGGTACTGCAGCAGTCTGCGGCGTGGGGGCGATAACATGGCTACTCCGCATTTTATTACGCAAGCGATCAAGTACAGTGTCATCCAACATACGATGACTTTGGATGACCCGCACCTGATCCGACAGTCGTTGTGCCGAAACGTTGACAGCTGGCATATTATTATTATTATTATGTAGAATTTCGTGTTGTAACTATTTAAAGCAAATGTAAAATGGTAAACACCTCAATTGAGACATTTTTTACTATTTATTCAATAGACTTTCAACTGAAAAGATCCATCCATCTTACACGATCTTCCAACACATATTTCTTTCCGAATAATCGATAAAGAATACCGGATAAAAATTTAAAATTCGCTACACCACGTCCGGGAAAAGCGCTACGAAAATCGCATGAGCCGGCCCGTTTCGCACCCATGGGCGATACAGAAATATTTTCCGTTTAACTAACACCGACCGTGTCGCAGGGCGCTAACATCATTTGAAATTTATTTCCCGGGCCCGAGTCGCTTTGCGATTGCACCTACACTGGAGATCTCACCGTATAAAATGGCATCTAATAATCGTTTTCACCACTTTACCGGAATAAGGATGTGTCTACACGATGGAGGTGGCGTGGCAAACGTTTATGAGGTGTTGTATGTTGCCCACTTAGTTTTAGAGTTCAGCTGATAATGTCGCTTCGTTTCTTTTTCAGTAGAGATTGGTTATTTGTATGCATAAATACGTGAAATACACATACATATATTTCACCGTTTATTATCTACGTACTATTAACAACTACATATTAAAATGAACAAGAATGAAAAGTGGCAGTTATCGAGGAATTAATATATAAATCAAACAAAAAAACAACCATACATTTGCGTATACTTTTCATAGCTAAATTGGAGGCGGCTCCAGAATCGCCTAATGCAGCTGAATAACAGTATTTTTATAAAGCGACTGCCTATCTGACCTCCACAACCCAGTTACTGGGTAATATGATATCCCTCGGTGAGACCGGTTGTTAGACTTTAGGGTTTCTTAACCACCCGTAACAACTGCACAAGTTTTTTGAATGACAGCTGGGACCAAAGGCTTTTTTTTTCAGGATGGGAAATCATCAAATGACTTCTCCCGCTCTGGGCGGAGCGGGAGGGCGTGTCAGACTTTTACTGACTAAAACCCACCCGTGTTCCATCAGTTGCCCATGTGCCAGGGTCACGGTATCTCTTTCGAACAATCACGCGACACCGGCAGGCATCGGTCCTAGTAGACCCCTACACTGCTGCTGACATCTCTTTGAGGCGCGCGTGGAACACTGCGCGCCGTCGACCCGAGCTTGGTCCTTACCGGACGGCGAGCTACCCATTGCTCGCCACCCGCAAGCTCGCGCCTACGGTGGCCGGGAGTCCGCTATCGACTCCCGAGGGACCAACGGCTTAACGTGCTTTCCGAGGCATGGAGTTCAAATGTAAAGATACCCATCCATGGACCAATCGCGGCAAGCGCAATTAAACCTTGGCAAGCAAATACTAAGACCAAACAAAAAAAAAAAAAAACAACTTCCGAACTGCAAGACGCTAAAAAGGACTTTCCCGAAGGTGTGCTCTACGGAAATCTTTTTTCAGTGTCTACACACTGTTGTGCCCATGATACAATGTCTATGGCCGCGCCGTATGGAAGGCCAGTTGTCGTAGAACAAATTAATCGTACTAGTAGCAGTATTTCTGTAACGTCAGTCGGTAAATTGTTGTTTCGGTAAACTTTATTAGTATCTACTGCATACTCTTAGGTACGTACAAATAGTAAGTTAGTAAGAAAGAGCACCTAACAAATGCTGCGGGGTGGTAGAATTAAGTAACAAGTAAATATAAGTTAAAGTTGCAGCTATTATTAAATTAATTCCATTACAAACTTGCTCTAACTTGAAAAAATATGCAGAAGTGTAAGACAAAACCGCGTGAATAAATGAAAAGCTTCCGAGTTCTGTATTATGAAGTTGTGTAGAGTTTGTTACTTCAGTTATTTTAGCAAGTTGCATGTACTCCGTCAGAAGCCTTGCAGAGTGCGGAAATAGGTGTTTTCTCGTGGTGCATACAGATGTACATATGAATATGTAACAAGCTGAAAGTGTGCATCACGTAGTATATTTTAGTGCTCGATTGATAGACTCAATTTAAATGGTTAAATTATTGGCGAGACGAGTGCTTTAGTGCATTACCGTGTTCGCACACACGAGGCAAACTTCAAAAGCAAATTGCACAAGCACGGTACATTTATCTCTGTTGGTTGAACGATGAAAGCTTCCATTACGAACGGTATCGGAATGGATATATGCACTTAAGGTTGTCTTTAGTTCGTCAACGTGGCGGTGTTGTGCGATCGATTTCGTGTTTTACGTCGTCGAGCGTGGAGAATGTCGTGTATCAGCCGCCTGCGACGACAATGTACCAATACCTTATCAACGTAATGAGCCGACGTGATGATAACGTGGACCGTTTCACGGCAACTGATGACGCCTTGGTCATATACTGGATGACTTAATCTTTATCTAACATCGCTTTAGATTCTTGTCACGCTATCTATATGTATGTACCCATGTCCTACAATGTGTTACTTCTCCGAAGAACAAGTTTGATTCACGGGTCACAAGATCTTATGATTAGTTATCTTATGTTTGAGTTAGTCGAGCTCCGTTACTGGGTACCATTCCATCGGTTCATACTCCAATTAATTTTGATAGTTGAACTTTGATACTTACGACTTGTTTTGTTCCCGATTGAGATGTTTACTTACTGTATAAGTGAAGTAATTATGTTTTTCACAGGTCGTTAAACTATAGTTTGTGGGCTGGAATGGTAACAAAACAAACTGTTTGTTTTGAAGGCGTCTGCAAGTTTTTGGCGATGAAAATGAAGATGGCATATTATGTCTACCAGTATTTTTAACTTTATGTGTATCTACCAGCTTTGTTAAATTAGAGCTCGAGGACTAATTGTTTAGTATAAGTTCAATACCCCAAACATAATACATTAAGCGTTAGTTTAAATGACGGTAACAATAGAGTCACGTCAAATTTAAATTTCCCGCCATTTCTAGGGTTGTGCTAAGTGAAACCATTTGTTGTAGCTAGTGATGGACGGGCACGCACGTCAACAAAATGTAGTGTCATAAATATTTTCATGTTTGTTACCTTTTTTGGACATTTATATCAACCGTATGAATACCTAGAACAAACGAGCCATGGAATGATATGAGCTTGTTGAAAAATAATTGTATTGTATGCACATAAACGTTGATTGCGTATGTTGAATGTCACATAACCTAACAAAATAAAAGAACATATAGAATTGCAGCTATAGGTAGATCTATGTTTTGAGCATTCTGTTGTTTCAATATTTGGTGTTACTGCGGTGTTTCGTATTCTCACTTATAATTATGTAGATACAAAATGTGGTTACTACGAATCAGACATTTACAAACTGAATTCAAATAAATTGTGGTTAAATAAAAGTAAATCTTTTATTTAATCATTTTAAACATCTTTTTACGGTTCCATGTGGTGCCGGACGTAAAGAATATCACCATTCTATTTCTTCCCGTGGGTTTCGTAAGAGGAGATTAAGGGACTTACTAGAGAATGGGCAACAGCATTCTCTATACAATTTACCACCATATTGCGATCGCCAACCTACCTGCTAAGCGTGAGGATTGTAGGAAAGCCACTTTGAGCCCTATGTCCAGCAGTCTTTCGGCTGAAATGATGTTGATAATGATTTTATACTGTACTTTTAAAATACTAGTATGTAGTTGCGATTCCGAAGCCGATTCCAACCACTCATGTATTTGAGAAAACGGTATCTATACTTTTTATATTTTATAATATTACTAGCTTCTGCCCGCGACTTCGTCCGCGTCAAATTTTTGCTCCCCTGACCCTTCCCGTCGCATCGATTTGCCTGCTAGTTTTAGTCCATTTTTCGTTGCTGCTCGCTCCTTTTAAGTTATAGTGAGTCAACCTTAAAAGACAGACATATGCTCTCGCGGACTTTTTTTAGAACTTTTTAAAAGGAACAATTCCGTCATACATAATTTTAGCGTTACTTTAACCGTTTACGCAGCGCACGCAATGGAAACTCTCAAAAGGAATGAATTTTCCCCGTTTTTGCAACATTTTTCATTACTGAGATTAGCGCGTTTAATCAAACAAACAAACTCTTCAGCTTTATCTATACTAATATTATAAAGCCGAAGAGTTTGTTTGTTTGTTTGTTTGATTGAACGCGCTAATCTCAGGAACTACTGGTCCGAATTGAATAATTCTTGTGTTGGGTAGCCTATTTATCGAGGGAGGCTATAGGCTATATAACATCACGCTACAACTAAGAGGAGCGGAGCCGTAATGAAAAATGTTGCAAAAACGGGGAAAAAATATTCCTTTTGAGAGTTTCCGTTGCGTGCGCTGCGTAAACGGTTAAAGTAACGTAAAAATCATGTATGACGGAATTGTTCCTTTTAACAAGTTCTAAAAAAAAGTCCGCGAGAGCATATATCTAGCTTTTAAGGTTGACTCACTATAACTCAAAAGGAGCGAGCAGCAACGAAAAATGGACGAAGTCGCGGGCACAAGCTAGTACCTATATAATATTAAACTATAGTTCGTGTTCCAAAACTACTTAATATCAACTTACCTATTTCTGACCTACGAAACCTAAGAGGCTTTAATAAATACCTCCACCATGGAGGAACATAATGCATCGTGAGGTGACTGGTGTGAAACTAATGAAAGTGCCTCCAGCACATACAGGGTGTTCGTTATCAAAGTTAATTTTCTAGTTTCCCCTAGTTAGTTTACTTCGTCAATCAAGGTTGAAAACTTATAACCATCTTATTAAGACAATGTCGAATTGGAAATTTTAAGTGGATATTTTGGAATAGGTCCTGTAGACGAATTCCACTCGTTATCAAACTTAATCCAATTTGTCTTTGTGGCGAATTGAATTACTTAAGTTAATTGTGAATTTTATTGTAGGTAAAGTTTCGAGTGTCGCGGTGGATGCGGATTGTAAATGTTGGAGAACGGACACCGTTTAAATGTTACATTGTTTGTTTTGGTTGATTCGATGCAAATTGTTTTGATAACTTGGAATAAGGGCAGGCTAAAGAAGACAAATGGTATTGTTAAATGGCAAGATAGTCGGTTAATTGTAGGCATAATCAGTTAATATAAAATTAGTTACACTTTTTAATGTCACATGTTTATTCCAGATTCACACAGATTTTTGTGTAATTATAAAGTACTTAGGTACCTAGCACTAGCACCAGTTGACCCTTTGGCATTTTCAGTGTAATATAACACTCAGGTAGATACTTTTTCCGAGGATATAAGGACTATTTGTCACCTTCCACCTACTACACAACAGTAGTGTTCGGGAATAACACACTTTAATGTAGACAAAACAACTACAATTTGATTTATTCCTATAAATTTGTGTAGACAAAAAGTAATTAATTTTCACAATTTCTAAGAACCAGCAGATTCTATTTAGGTACACTACCTACCGTTTGAAATACGGCAAATATTTAACTGAGCCTCTAAAATGTTATTGAACCTCTAAACCACTGATCAAATAAATGCATCTGTAAAAACTTATTGGGCTTCCGATGATGCAACTTTTTCATAAATCATCATCATCATCATCATCATCACCCTATAGCAGTCCACTGCTGGACATAGGCCTCTCTAATTGCACGCCATTCAGCCCGATTCTCGGCAACTCTCATCCAGCTGCTACCAGCCACCCTGCAAAGATCGTCGTTCCACCTAGCCTGAGGGCGTCCTACCTTACGTTTGCCGATTCGCGGTCTCCACTCAAGAACACGTCTACCCCAACGGTCATCGGTTCTACGGCTAATGTGGCCGGCCCATTGCCACTTCAGCTTGCTAATTCTGTGAGCTATGTTGATAACTTTGGTTCCCTGCCGAATCACCTCATTCCGGGTTTTGTCCCTCAGAGATATTCCAAGCATAGCTCGTTCCATAGCTCGCTGAGCAACTTTGAATTTATGGACCTACCGTACCGTGAGTGTCCACGTTTCGGCTCCGTAGGTCATAACAGGCAGGACGCACTGATTGAAGACTTTCGTCTTTAGGCTCTGCGGAATTCGCGACGAGAAGACTCGACGAAGCTTCCCAAACGCTGCCCAACCCAGCTGAATTCTTCTGTTAGCCTTCTTCTCAAGATTCATCATCATCATCATCATTTCAGCCGTAAGACGTCCACTGCTGGACTTAGGCCTCCCCCAATTTGGAGGGCTTTGCCATAATCGCCACGCTTGGCAGGCGGGTTGGCGATCGCAGTATGGTGATAAAATGCATAGAGAACGCTGCTGCCCGTTCTCTAGTAAGTCCCTTAGTCGCCTTTTACGACACCCACAGGAAGAAATGGGGTGGTGTTATTCTTTACGTACGGCACCACACGGTACGCGGTGCCCACAAGGTTGTACTGACAACTTTGCCCGAGGTAAACGTATTCTCGAACAAACATGAGGGCACCGCCATTGACAGCAATCGGTCCCGGAGTTACGTGTTCGTTGAACATAACTTGGGTTTTGACCAAGTTCATCCGGAGACCAAAATCAAAATCAAAATCAAAAGTCATTTATTCAAACTAGGCTGAGAGTCAGCACTTTTTGAACGTCAAAGTTACAAAAGACAGTCCCCCCAAAACGCACGCCCTTCGACACTTCCTAGTGCTTTAGCTGGGAAGAAGAAGTGGCGGAACAAACTCCCCAGCAGCACAGCTGTCTGTTAAGTTAGAAGAACTTGATTCTATACAATATCGTGTACGTAATTAATATTATAAAACAAAACAAAACATACATTATTCGCCATATGTCAGCTAGCACACGCCAATATACGAACAAAACATTGAAAAGTAAACTCAAGCTGAAATAAATAATAAAACAAAATCGTAAACAGAACGTAAAACTTAAATAAAGCCTCCAGGCATAAAGGGCGTGCCCGCTTACATATTCAACGACGCAAAATGATACATATACATACATTGATGCATGTAGCTAAGTTGAAGTTACAATAGTTAAACTAGGACCTCCGGAGTAAAAATAAAATAACAGTTAATACAAATAACAATAACAAAAACCATGGTCAGCAAGTCGACCAGTCACCACAAGCAGCACCCGTTCACGAGCATAACGCAAAGGTCAGCCATTACCCCCCTCGCCATATTTGAGGGAAGGTGGTAACCCGACCCCCGACGCTACCGCAAGCAGTGACATCTAAGGGAGCATGACGAACTTGCTGCCGGTTGGTCAGGCTAGAATATTATGAACAGCTGACGAGGTCGCTAGCTAACTACATGTTGCAATACAACTCATTTAAAATCATTGTAATGAGTAGATTATGTCCACAATAAGTGAAATTAAAAGAAAAATAAAAAATAATTAACAAAATCAGTTAAATAAAAATAAAATAAAAAAAAAACAATTATATGAAGTACCCATATAAACTGTCAGTAGGAAAGCTAATTCTGGATTGAAAGAACATAAACATTGTCTTGAGTTAATCACAGCCACCAACTATTCTTATCGTTTAAGTAGTCGTTGATAGAATAGTATGCCTTTGAACAAAGGTTGGATTTTACTTTAGCTTTAAACTCATTAAACTGCAAATCTAGCAAAGCAGAGGGCAGCTTGTTATAAAAGGTAATACCAAGACCAACAAAAGAATTATGAACCTTATGAAGCCGGTGAAAAGGAGCACGTAGTTTGTCCTTATTTCTAGTATTAATGTTATGAATATCACTGTTTTTAGTGTACAAGTGTATGTTTTGCCTAATATATAAGATGTTGGCGAAGATGAATTGTGATGCCACCGTAAGAATACCAATATCTTTAAATAAATCTCTCAGAGAAACTCTAGCACCTAGTTGGTAAATCGCTCGAACAGCTCGTTTTTCAAGAACAAAAATATTTTGAATGCCCGCGGCTTTGCCCCACAGCAGAATGCCGTAGGACATTATGCTATGAAAATAACTAAAATAGACTAATCGAGCTGTATCAACGTCCGTGTACTGTCTAACTTTCCTTACGGCGTAGGCGGCCGAACTGAGCCTTCCCGCTAGGCTTGATATATGTGATCCCCACTGAAGTTTGGCGTCTACTGTTATGCCCAGAAAAACTGCCGAGTGTACAGTATCAAGCACCTGATTATTTAAAACGACATTGGGTCCCAGATTCCTAACATTCGGTAAGGCGAACTTTATACATTTCGTTTTCATAGCATTAAGAACTAGGTTATTTGTGGTAAACCAATCCGTAGCCATTGAGAGCGCACTGTTCACGTCGTCAAAATCTTTTCTATTCCTGTCTACTTTAAAGATAAGTGAGGTGTCATCAGCAAATAGTACAATGTCACAGATATTCTTTAAATAGAATGGTGAGTCATTAATGTACACTAAGAATAAGAATGGACCCAGTATTGAGCCTTGAGGAACACCTAACTGAACTAGTAGCCCGGAAGATTTTACACCATTGACATCTACACATTGGTGCCTATTTTGTAAATAAGAACTTATGACATTGAGAGCTTCGTTTTGAACACCGTAATGACGTAGTTTACGCAAAAGTGTGTCATGGTGAACGCAATCAAAAGCTTTGGAAAGATCACAGAAAACTCCGATAGCATTTTGCGAGTTCTCCCATGCGTTGAAAATGTGTTTCAGCAGAGCAACACCCGCATCTGTTGTCGAACGACCTTTTGTAAAGCCATATTGCTCATTATGAAGGAGGCTATTTAAATTAAAATGTCTTAGCAACTGCTTGAGTATTAACTTTTCAAATATTTTACTAAATGCAGGTAAGATAGAAATGGGCCTAAAATTGCCAACGTTATTTTTATTACCTGTTTTAAATAATGGTATGACTTTACTACTCTTCATGAGGTCAGGAAAAGATCCCGAATCAACACATTTATTAAAAGTTACAGCTAGATAGGGGGCTACGATGTCTATTATATTACTTAACAGTTTAATGGAGATGCCCCAGTAATCTCCAGTGTTTTTTGACTTAAGTGTATTAAAAATATTAACCACGTCACGAGGCGTTACATGTTCGAAACTAAATAAGCGACTACATCTGGGCACACTATTATGCAAAAGGTTTTCAGCTTTAGACGGGGACGAATTTAAGGAGCAAGTCGTAGTTATAGGTATGTTGGCAAAAAACTCATTAAATGCCTCAGCTACATCGGCAGCCAATTCTTACTCGCTGTTGACGTTAATACCGCGTCCACTCCAGTTCAGCGTCTTGAACACATCCTCCAATGCGTTAGAGAACAATTTTGGGGAAATTACGTCCCCTTGTCTCACTCCTCGACGCAGGAGTATGTGTTCAGTTCGGCGGTCCTGAGCTTGGACGGTCATTGTCGCGTTTTCGTAAAGACATCTCAGCACTTGGATGTATCGCCATTTGACTTGGCATCGCTGCTTAGACTCCAAAACAGACCAGCCCCCCTAGCCAAGTCACAAACGTTTACCGTTCTACAATCGGTAACGCCTCAGTGTCAGCAATTGTAGAAAACGATAAGTTGGTAGCCATGTTGAAGCGCCTGATTCGAGCGCTCGTTCTACAATGTCTTTAGAAAAACGACACCTTATAACAAAGGATATAGCGTTGAACATTGTAGAAACGATAAAAAATCATTCTATCATTTTGAACGATGTGAATTTGGCTACGAATTTTCTGTTCGTTTGTTCTAACCACGTGACTTAACGTTGAGCGACTATCGTTAACGATTGCAGATTATCAACTTGGCTAGGGGTGCAGGTCTCGATAGAGTCAAAAGCCTTCTCATAGTCCACAAACGCAAGATACAGCGGCCGATTATACTCTTCGGACTTCTGTATAATCTGCCGCACTGTATAGGTGTGGTCTATGGTACTGTATCCTCCTCGAAACCCGGCCTGCTCCGGTGGCTGAAACTCTTCGAGTCTCCGCGCTAGACGATTTGTGATGACTCTTGAAAACAACTTATATACGTGGCTTAGGAGCGAAATGGGTCTGTAGTTCTTTAACAGGGTTTTATCCCCCTTTTTAAAGAAAAGTACGACCACGCTCCTTCGCCACGCTTCTTTAGTTCTTCCAGAGAACAGGACCAAATTGAAGAGCTTCCGAAGCTCATTTTTTTCATAAATAAATGAGCCTTTTTATCTTTGTGTTTCAGGAACTTAGCTAGGGCGTCCCTACCAACTAGGTTAGGTTAGAAGTTAGAACCGTGGCAAACCAAGCGCGAGCCGAGCGAGCAAAGCGAGCAGTGCCACGGCAGCGGACGGCGAGCGGTGCATCTAAGTTGGTCGCAGTTCGCACTAGGCTATTTTCTATTTTTAGGACTACAAAACAGGAGTAGGTAATTTAAGGCTCACCAAACGAGAATAAAAAATAGTTTAATTCAGTTATAGTGTTCAATACCTTCTTAATATTTTATGAAAGCAAAGTGGGATATACCTACTGTGGGATGGTTTTATTTACGTATATCAACTATGTTTTTTTTTTCACGGATAGATTTAGTGATACAAAATTTCCAAATCGAAATCAATTATGAAACGACTGCTCCCATTACAACTTCATACCTACATAATATTAAAGTAAAATAAAAACATAAGATTAAATTTTCATAACGAGACTTCACAAATTGGGTCGCATTCGTTAAACAAGAATGAATCCAGCCTTCATTGATTCCGATGTCAAGTGGAGCCGTACAGCAGTGTGCAGCGTACAATGCCGTGCCTACAATTTATTACTTGATTGAATGGCACACAGATGGTGTTTACACGGTAATTAAGAACAATATGCAGTGCAGTACTACGGCTCGGGTAAGCCCGGATATGAGGCCGGTCATCCATCATGTTGGTACCTACATCATTCTCGCGTCTGTATTGAGGCAAGTAGGTATATACTATTCGACACTTATAGTAGGTACGTAACAGCTACCGTTATTTATATTACAGACGAATGGCAACGTATATTTTTATTATAATGGTACAAACGATTTACTGAAATTAATTTGATTTTTCACTTTCAAAAAAGGAGGAGGAAGGAGGTTTTCAGAATCCATATGAATTTGTTGAAACTCTGATTAGTTGTTTGTGAGTATGCGTGATCACTGTTATTTAGTTAGCCCGATCGGGTTAAGCTACGCTTTCCGAGGTTGTTCCGTGGATGAGTGAATCTTTAAATATCAAGATCCCTCATTTCCTGGTTTACCAGGAAGGGTAGGGGGGGGGGGGGGGAACTGGGTTGTGAAGGTCAGAAGGCAGTGGCTCCTTGTGAAATACTGATATTAAGGATGATGGCAGATGATGAGTGTCTTTTTGATAGTCGGTTGTATTTTTATTCATTGACGCAGTACCCGCTGACATAACTATTTTAGGTGTTGCCACTCGGAGCTAAGTAAGTTTTAAATGATAGATAAAATGAATGTTATCAGCATCAAACTCAAACTAAAGGAGGCATACTAGCTGATGAAGTTAGGTATATGGAAGAAAAAACATGTTGGGCCGACCCCAAATAATCTCTTTTATTGGGCAGAAGGATGATGAAAATCAAACTAAAATAGAAAACACGTTGAAGGTTCACACTTACCTAGTCACATACTGCAATAGCAGAAAATCCATCTTCCGATGTTTGCATGTTTACATATTGCAAGAGCTGGGGTGACTATTGACGGTTCGCAAGATTATCACTTAATCACACACAGAATGTAATGCGTGAAGATTTAACTATTTTTCTACACTCACCTTAATTATAGTCTTTATCCACGTGTGATTAGAATCCACTCTCCCTAACAGTGCTTGAAACTTAATATGATAGACAGTATAGTCCACAAAATACGTGTTGATAAAATGGACTCTTGAATCACAGTGGTCTCAAAATTAGAATCGTAGGCACTGGAGCCGTACGTATATCAATTGTAAGGAAGGTCAAATGCCGTTTAAAAGGATATTAATGGAAGAAAATGATCGCTCCAATTTAAATTTAAGTAAACAAGATGTGTACTATATCGATATATACGTAATCTAAGGAAATAAAATGACTGTAGTAAAAAAATAACCTAAATGACATGATTTTTATATTTAGTTTTGTTTCTATCAGAAGAAAATAAAAAAAGGAAATAACTATTATTAAAATTATTAATTATTCTTATAATCCACACCTAAAAAGATTTTTTAAAGTTTTATTTAATTTTAAACATTTTTATCATTCATTCTTTATGCGAAATCGTTCACTACCTCGACACTATTAGTTTTAGAATGGTATCATTATTTTGCATTGAACTGTCAAGTTAGTGAATAGGATTAAAAGTTCAACCTTAGTATAGCTTTTTTTTAACATTTTTACAACCCCGTCCCATGATAATGCAGAGTCCTGAATGTCTGCCTCTTCAATTTTCTTCGTTTCCAAGATGATTGTGACCCTGAACTCTAGAGGCATACATGCGCAAATGATTTAAAACCCTGATTTTTTAAGCAACTTCAATCCGCTGTAACGCGAAAACGCAGCGACATAGGACCTTAATTGATTGGACCAAATCGATTCGTAATGATTTAAACTGCAATCCACCTCGACGTGAAACGTCTGCAAATCATATACCGAAATGCTCGCCAGCTCCCTAACTATAAGACTATAGACACAAAATAAAGACAGATATTGTCGATTGGACCATAAACAAAAGAATATCTATGCATGTGTGTATTAAATACACGGTAATGAATAGTAGTGTGTGTAACGTGTTATTTATTGAAAATAATATATTTTTACGCATAATTTTAAAAAAATATTAGCATTCGTCACTTCTTCTCTGTATAAACTATAAGTGTGCGAAATTTCATACTACTCCGTCAGCCCAATATTCGTAAAAAGGGATCCAAAGTTTTCACTTCACGTATTAATTAAAAAATTAAAGAAACAATATATGGGTTAGAGCAGTGGTGGCCCAGTGATATCACCCCCGACTTACGAGTTGCTGGTCGTGGGTTCATCATCACCACTGATCTCAAAACGGTGAAGGTAAAATATCGTGGGGAAACCGGCATGTCCTAGAACATAGGGACATGTGACATCTACCAACCCGCACTAGGCCCGCGAGGTAAATCCCGGCTCACTCCCTCTCACCGAGAGGAGGGCTGTGTCCCAGCAGTGGGAACAATATAGGCTGATTATCTATACTAATATTATAAAGCTGAAGAGTTTGTTTGTTTGATTGAACGCGCTAATCTCAGGAACTACTGGCCCGAATTGAAAAAAAATCTGTTTGTGTCGGTTAGCCTATTTATCGAGGAAGGCTATATATATAACATAACACTACAACCAAGAGGAGCGGAGCAGTAATGAAAAATGTTGCAAAAACGGGGAAAATCGCACGGGTAGGCGATTCGACGCGTGGGAAGGGTTGTGGGAACAAGAAATTAAACGCGGACGAAGTCGCGGGCAGAAGCTAGTGATAAATATATAGGTAATTAGCTTTTGACAGCGGCTTCGCCCGCGTGGAGGTCGGAAATTATCCCGCGGGAACATACTACCGGGATAAAAAGTAACCTATGTCCTTTCTAAGGCTCTAAACTATCTGTGTACCAAATTTCATTTAAATCGGTTCAGTAGTATTAGCAGGAAAGCGAGACAGACAGACAGAGTTACTTTTGCATTTATAATATTAGTGTGGATTAGTGTGGATAGTGTGGATAAAATAAATTATTCAATTCATTTAAGAGAATTTTCCATGTATTTACTCCTCTCTTAATTTTAATTCACTTGAGGAATTTCGACTAACAACTGTAAATAAACACATTTTCCTTTTGAAATATTACGCTGCTTCGTTTTATATGTTTAATTATTTCTATGTAATATACTTAGCCTTTGAAATAAGTGTCTGGCTTCATAATTCGTTGTAATAAACACCTCAGGGTATGTTATGACTGTGTCTACGTTCAAAATTGAAGAAACGAGAAACCTTTGGGGAAATTAACCGTAACGATACTTTTTTATAATGATTTGAAGTGAAACGAATCGAGAATTTAATTCCAATTGCTGTTTTTATTACATTATGAGGTGATATTTTTTAACATTTGTTGTCACTTCGAAGACCGAAAAACATATTTATTAACCAAATAAATTATTTTTATTTAAGATTGAATTAAGGTTGAAAACATATTTAACCAGTCAATTACCGTAATTACAGACACAATAAAAAACCATTGTGTCTGATACCAAATGTGGTATCTCAGGGACTTAGAGGTTAATTAATTAGGTATTTCTTAGGGCGACTATTTAAATACGTTACGCTATTTGAAATTTAATATAATATCTTCTGATTATTATTTAGGTTGGCAACACTGGTATCGCACCATTATTGTTCCGTCGCGAAGTTTGGAGCAATGGTGGGGCGACACTTGCGCCTACCAATATTGGAATGAGTGATCGGCAGTTGATCGTTGGACATCTTCAGAATTGTAATAAAACAGTGTGGTTATATTACAGACTTGGCATGTGGATATAGTCATAATTATCGTTTACATGCACAGTTTGATATTTTATTTACATAATTAAGTCGGATTTTCAATACCTGTGGAAGTGAAGCAAAAATAAAAGTTTTACCATGAAGACATTGTTTTAACGTGTTGGTAGCATAAAGAAAAAGCCAAATGAAAACGCATATTTTAGTTTTTTTTTTTGTTACCCTCCAGATTTGTATTTACAGGCAAAAATTAACGCTTAGTGGTTGGAAATAAAATTTTGCTAGAGAATGCATTTTATAATAAAAATGGTACAACCATAGAAATAGAAAAAACAGGGTACAACTTAACTATTATGTTAGGTGGCCATGACTTCACTCATATTGATCTCTGCACAGTTTATGGTTTAGTATCTATAATTTAATAAAAATTAAATTGAGTTGTTTTTATTTAACTTGTTGACTTAAAATCAAAGTAATTTAATCAAATTAGGCTAAGATCTAGGATCAGCACTTTTTGAACACAAAATTTACATAAGACATTCCCCGCAAACGCCCGCCCTTCACCACTTCTTAGTGCTTTAGCTGGGAAGAAGAAGTGGCGCAACAAAATCCCCAGCAGCACAGGTATCTGTTTAGTTAGATGAAATTGATTCTACACAATAGTAGGTCGACAAAGTAACTCAAAATCTAATCAAAATCAAAATATTTTCATTTCACATAAACCTTACATGAGCACTTATGTATGAAACGTCAGAAGCTAGGTGCACGGTTCCAAATTGTTGATTCCTATGGAGAAGAGCCGGCAAGAAACTCTATGGTTACTCTTTTAAAAATAATTAACTTTTACAAAGGTTTTAAATTACAATATTATTAACCTCTAAGTCCCTGAGATATCACATTTAGTATAGACACAATCGTTTTTTAATTGTGTCTGTAATTACGGTAATTGACTGGTTATTAGGTATGGAAGAACAGTGTAGGACTGTCAAAAAGTACCAAGTACTTAATAAAACGTTAAATTGCCTACAGTCTACAAAGCGTGCAACGTTCTCACAGTCACAAAGTATAAAAGAATCTACATGATATGGTATTTCATAAACAAGACAAAATAACCTATTTAAACCAAATGACATTTTGACCCGCGACTATGAAATATCCTAAAATTAAGTAAAAATACCTAAATGTGCACGATTCCTTAGGCAGTGAAAAGCTTTTTTTTTTTTTTTTTTTTTTTTTTTTTTTTTTTTTTTTTTTTTTGTGGGGCATCTCGTAGTTAATCCTGAAAAGATTGTTACTACTTAAACGGATTGGGGCCCGGCGAGTTCTAAAAAGTTACCTTTTTAGGCCTCCAGCCGGGGCTTATTATACTTAAAAACTAAAGCGAAAGCTCTAAGGGTTACCCCGAGGGGGGTACGAACCTCGGCTTAGGCAATCGCTGATAGGGGGGGCAGCAAGGGACTGGCTGGATCTGAGTTAAATTATTTATGGACTAATTTAAAGCTAACGGCGCAGCATCGCGGGCTGGCTCTTGCAAGGGTCGGGAGGGACTATTAAGTCGGGGTCGCGACGACGGACCTCGGCGGCGAGGTCGGTACGGTTTGTGTCTGTGTGCTGGTCTAGCTGTACTGGTCTCTTTTCGACTCTCCTGGAGGAGAGTAGTGGGATCATCAGGATCGGTAAGAATGTGCCGCGAGCGGCGGACTTTGCTAATACGGGAGGGGGTGTAAGTAGCTGCCGCCACAACCAGAGGGTTGCGGTGGGCTACGGCCCTATCGAAGTAGCGCTTCGAAGCGCGTTTTATGTATTGATGGATAGTCGGGAGTTTCATATCTAAATGAAGATTGATATTCCGAACAAACCAAGGCGAGCCTGTGGCTTGACGGAGAAAGCGGTTCTGGAGAGTCTGCATCCTATGGATGAATCGGGGCTTGGCATGTGCCCAGACTGGGCTTGCGTATGTCATAATCGGCCTGATACAAGCGGTGTAAAGCCGCTTCTTACACAGAAGAGACAATTTACTCCGCTTGTTCAGGACGCAATGGAGCCTACCCAGAGCGAAAGCGGCCCGCGAGCGAGCCTGCTTTATGTGCTCAGAAAAGGTGAGGTGTTCGTCGAGGATGACACCTAGATATTTGGCTTGCTTCGCCCAAGGGATCTGCTTGCCGAACATTGAGATGGGTCGGGGAGGGGGGTGATTACGTCGAGGTCGGGTGTAAAAGACCGCCTGACTTTTATCGGGATTGACTTCGATTCGCCACTTCCTGAACCATTCGCCGAGCTCGTCGACTGCGGTTTGGAGGTAGCGAACCAGCGCTGTGTCACTAAATCCCGAGAAAAAGATGGCAGTGTCGTCTGCGAACAGAGCTAACCTTGCCTTCTTGCTTCTGGGGATATCGCTAGTGAACAGCGTGAAAATGAGGGGGGCTAGTACAGAGCCTTGAGGGACTCCTGCACGAATCGGGTGAGGGGAGGAAAGTGCCCCTTCGATGCGATAGCGAAAGGTACGGTTCGCAAGAAAGTCTCGTAAGATGAGCACGAGACGGTCTGGCACTCCGAGTTGGTACAGCTTATATAATAAGCCGTTGTGCCAGACTTTGTCGAACGCTTTCGCTATATCGAAGTATACAGCGCCCGTGAACATACCACGCTGAAAACCAGCATTGATATGTTCGACGATACGGTGTACCTGATGGACACACGAGTGTTGGGTTCGAAAACCAAACTGCTCGTTGGGAATGAGGCCCTTGGTTTCGGCATAATCTCTGAGTCGCTTATAAATAAGTCTCTCATAGATTTTGCCGAGGACTTTGAGCAAACTGATGGGGCGATAGCTCGTGGGCTCGGTTTTGGGCTTACCGGGCTTAGGGATGCCAATGACGGTGGCTTCCTTCCACGCTTGGGGGAAAATGTTATTACTCAAGGCACCATTGAAGATGGTACACATGAGCATAATCAGGTGCGCGGGGAACAGCTTGATCACTCTGTTGGTGATGCCGTCTGATCCGGGGGCTTTACGAGATTTCAGACCCTTGATGATCTCGTGCACCTCGTCAGGTGTGACAGGGGGCAGGGGATCATCAGGGTCTTCAACGGGCGGGAGTGAGGCTTTGCGTTCGACTTCCGCGTTTACCTTATCGACAAACGCTTGGTCTACTGGCTGCGAACTGGGTGTGCATTGGGCTTCGAGGCTATCGGCTAGGCATTCAGCCCTGTCGATATCCTCGAATGCAATGGTCGCATCGGGGCGGGTCAGGGGGGGCATAGTGGAAAACTCAGAGGATTTCAGTTTCCTCTGAAGTTCCCAGAAAGCGAGATGAGTTGGCTCTAGTTCGCCCACCATCTTGTCCCAGTTAGCGTCACGCAGCTCAGTCACACGTGTCCTTACAGCACGCTGTAAGTAACGCATGTGAGCTTTGTTAGCGTCACAGGGAAAGTTGCTGTAGGCACGAACGGCCGCGTTCTTCTCTGTCAGCAGATCACGTACATCGTCGGGGAGCTTCCATTTACGGTCACCCGTATCTGGAACCTCCCGTGAACTTTCGTTCACGATCGATTGTACGTGCTCCGTGAGAGAGTCGATCGCGGCCGTTGTGTCGGCGACAGAGTCGAACTGATCTGGGATAGAGTCTAAGTGATGTGACGTGTTAGATTGTAAGCGTTCGCTTACTTTCTTCCAGTCAGTGATCACTTTAGTGGCGGGGGGTTGAGAGGGGTCGCGAGTACCTAATCGGGGGGCCAGGTTCATGACTACTGGTCGATGATCAGAGTCGAGTTCGTGAATAGCCTCTATAGAATCCAACCTTAAGTTGATATTCTTAAGGAGTGCTATGTCAAGAACGTCGGGTAACTGATCGGGGTCGAAAGGAAAGTGAGTGGGAGTCATCGGGGCGATGACGTCAAAGTTCATGGTAGAACAGAGGTTGAAAAGTTGCCTACCTCTAGTCGAGGTCCTGGTGCTATTCCAGGCGGGATGTTTGGCGTTGAGATCGCCCGCTATGATAACGGAGTCACTCATGCCGAAAAGTTCGGAGAGGTCATTAGTGAGGAGTTGAGGGTCCTCGGAACCGTCTGGGGGAGGGAAGTAAGCCGACACGATAGTGATTGGCTGGTGGCCTGTCAGTGCTAACCGACAGGCCGAAACTTCTAATCGGGAGAGTTGGGGAGTATCCATAGGTATGCAGTACAGGGACTTCCTATAGTATATGAGGGTGCCGCCTCTGTGACAACGTGACCTGTCGTTGCGAACTAAACGATAGTTTGCAATTTTCGGGTCACGATGCTGAGGTTTTAGGAACGACTCTTGAATGAGTAAAATGTCTACGTGATGGTCGCGGAGGAACGTGGCGATCTCATCACGTTGGCCGTGAATGCCGTTGGCATTAAAGAAACCTAGCTTTAGGGAACGGGGTTTTTGTCTAGTTAATATTCCGCGACTATCCATAATGGGGGCGTTGGGAGTTCATGACATGGATTGCTTGCGTGATCTCGGGATACGCAGCATAAATTGACTGGATTCGGAACAAGTTGCCGCCGGCGGCAATTAGTTCCTGGGCCATCTGTTGGGCACGCGGGGAGAGGAACGTGCTATAGGTATTGAAGGTCCCAGTGATAACGTTAAACGCATCAAGGGGAGCCTGACCTTTCCTCTGTACGGGTACTGGTCCTGCCATAGGGGCAGTGGGGGGGGCCGCGGCGCGAGCGGGGGGAGCGGTCGCGGGAAAACCGGGGGGCGTAAGGGGCGCGGGGGCACGGGTACGCGGGTCCACTAATGGAGGGATGGGAGCGGGCTTAGGCCTGGAGGCCAGTGGGGGGAACTCCTTCTGGGAACTCATTAGAGGCCATTGGGAGGGACGCTGAGGGGCCAGTCTCACGGGGAGTTTGGCCGAGGGGGATTCCCTAGTCTGACGAGCGTCGAAACGCTTCGCCAATTTAGGGGAAGATGACTTGGGGGCTTTCGGGCAGCCCCGGTAGTTTGCCGGATGACCGGGCTCTTTGCAGAGCACACAACTAGGTGGCTCGGTGCAAAGAGTGCGGTCTTTAGGCCGGGTACAATCTGCTGTACCGTGGTCTCCCAGGCACTTGACGCACCTGGGAGTAGCGTAGCAGTTGTACGCTGAGTGCCCGTACAGTTGGCATCTGTGGCACTGGCCAATGATGCCTGACTTACGGGGCTTCTCGATTTTAAGGCCTGACAGGTTACAGACAGACCTTACATTGAATATGGGGTGGTGACCCTCTGTGGGAGGGCACACCACCAAGACCATATCAAAGGCGGTACCTTGCCTGGACCGGTGCATTCGATGGACCTCTGTGACAGGCACGTTCTGTCGTTCGAGGTCCGCCTTAATATCGCTGGTGGCGATTTCGCAGGGGATCCTGCGAATCACCACCCTGGTCAGTCGCTCCTCGGGCAAGGAATACGTGTGGAAGGACACGTTCCTGGCAGAGAGGAGCCTGGTCAGATCGCGATAATCGCCTGACGTGGGGACTGATACTTTGATCCCGTGCTGGGTGGCACGGGCGCTAGTATAGTTGACCCTTTGGTCAACACACCATTTGGACACCTCCGTCCACTTGGCCTTGTCCTGTATAAATACAGGGGGCGGTGGAGGGAGTTTCCTGCCGGTGTTTGAGCCAGAGGGTACGGGCTGGGCGCTAGTTTTAGCGCGGGGCGCGGCAACCTTCGCGGAGGTTGAAGGCGAGGGGCGGGAGGGGGACGCGTTGGCGGCGGTCGCCGGCGGCGTGGAGGGGATGGACGCGGTCGCGGTGGCGGGGGTCGCCTGCGTAGCGGGGTGAGGGGGGTTCGCGGTGGCGGAGGTCGCCTGCGGGGTGGGGGCGCGAGACGGAGGAGCGGAGTCCTCAGCCGCTATGATTTTAGCGGCCGGGGCTGAGCTGCTCGCCTTGTTTTTCTTGCGCTTGCTCCCTTTGCCCTTAGTATGGGAGACGAGCTCGTACGTCTCTGCGTCCGAGGACGAAGAGGAGTGCGAGTCCGTCTGGGGAGTGAGCGCGGCAGTATCGGGAGGAGTTGTGGGTACATCCTCCGTGTCCATTTCACACGGTGCATCGGTGGAGGCTGGGGCCTCGAGGGCGTCGCTGAAGTCAGCGATGCCCGGGCTAGGCGGAATAACGAGTTGCTCAGCTCTGTACAACTCGGAGAATTCGGCAGCGAAGTCTTTGTTTTTCTTTATCAATAAAAGAAAAACAGAGACAACCGCTCCGACCTCCGAGTGCTCAATGCTGAGCTGACCCGCTAGTTCAGCCAGGAGCGCCTCGATCCTAGCAAGTCTCTCCGTAGGATCCATGGGTTTATCCATGGCGGAGGGGAGGGGGGACCTAATCACTCATGAGAGTGATCCTGACACCAAAACCCTACTCCTACGTAGCCTAATCCCCGGTGGGATGCCGGGGGTGAGTGTTACACTCCCTGTCGGGTATAGACAGGGAGGTGATCCTGGTGAGCCCTAAGAGTGACTCCCGTCGCCAATCTTATTGTGCGAACGGGTTCCTAACCGGTCATGCGATGGGTACTGAAGGTACCCGACCAGTCTAGTGCGGGGGGTATAGATATACCCGCGGCTCTAGTACGCGGCTGTGGAGGGAAGACTGTCACCGGGGCTGACGAGGGAAGCCCCCAAGGCCAGCGATCCGGGACCCGTCCAACTTTCGTCTAGCCCTGAAGGGGATAGACGGGTGCGTTGGGTCTGCACCCACTCGGCTTCGTTGGCACCGTTAAGGTATCCACCGAGTGACCACGAAACTGTGGATTTGCCCTGAAGGGGCCACAACACAACACACGTTTTTGACGATGATTCTGACGAATCAAAATACCACTGTCTTGCGAACAAGACAGTACGGTATTAGACTGAATCCGACCGAGAAACAAGAAGTCCGAATTTTGCGATTTAAATAAATTTAAATCGCAAAATAGCGGAGAGTAGTCGGGGCGACTACGCAGCGTGGCGCACGGAGCACAACTGACGGGCGAGCGAGCGGCGAGCGGTGGAGGGGATACGCGCAGCGGAGCGGCAGCGTAACGACCTTCCAAGGCGGGCGTCGAGCGTAGAATCTCACAGTGAAAAGCACGTATGGCATACATTATAACATTTATGTCAGCACGGAGTAAGCTCATTCGTTAGTGAGTTATGTGTCTACAAACTTTTCATTCGTTTGAGTTCGCGATCAAAAATAACTCTACCTACACACATATATTTTAGAGATTAAGTGCTTCTGAATATTGTAGTTAATCCATTGTAGTTAATCTAATATCTATTAAAACTTTCCATTTTAAGTGAAACGTAGTTATGATTTTAGTGGATAATATATTAAGTACAGACAACTTGCTTTTTCATTTTATAATGAAATTGAACTGTTTAACTTTGTATAGTTAATTTTTTCGGAATTAGTTAATTTTTGTGTAAGATTTTCTTTTACCATATTCTAGATAGGTAATAAAATAAGCGACGTCCGTCGTTCACAAAACATTTTAAATGTTCATATTGAGATAAATTATGTAAAGAATCTCTTTGGTGGATGAATTTTATTTATTATTCGTGTTAAGAAAACGTGACTTTATATATTGTATTTAATAAAGTAACCTTGGGTTTTTAAGATAGTTCGACAAAGATGATAATTTGTGTGCTGTCACGAAACTTGGATCCAATACGACGTTACTTTATTGAGCGAAACGGTTTCAATCTGCTCCAAACTCCTTTGACATTTTAAAGGAAAATGCAATAGCAAAATATAGGTACACAATGTATATTGGATACTACTATATTGAGTCTAATCTACGTATGTACTTTTTTATACACCCAGTGAAAGATACCTAGTCAGATATTTAGTTCTTATAGCCCAATTTAAAAAAAAAACCGGCCAAGTGCGAGTCGGACTCGCGCACCGAGGGTTCCGCACAAACCTGTTGGTATCCTCGGTTTATGCATAAGGTTTATGTTTATGAAATTAAATGGTTTTTTTTTTAAATTTTTATATTTAAGTTGATTGAATGAAAGGTAAATTGTGGTTTATGATTTATGACGTATTAAAAAAAAAAACTACTTACTGGATCTCGTTCAAACCAATTTTCGGTGGAAGTTTACATGGTTATGTACATCATATATTTTTTTTAGTTTTATCATTCTCTTATTTTAGAAGTTACGGGGGGGGGGGGGGGGGGGCACACATTTCACCACTTTGGAAGTGTCTCTCGCGCAAACTGTTCAGTTTAAAGAAAAATGATATTAGAAACCTCAATACCATTTTTGAAGACCTATTCATACATACCCCACACGTATGGGTTTGATGAAAAAATGTTTTTTGAGTTTCAGTTCTAAGTATGGGGAACCCCAAAATTTATTGCTTTTTTTCTATTTTAGTGTTAAAATCTTAATGCGGTTCACACAATACATCTACTTACCTAGTTTCAACAGCATAGCTCTTATAGTTTCGGAGAAAAGTGGCTGTGACATACGGACGGACAGACAGACAGACATGACGAATCTATAAGGGTTTTTTGTTTTTTGCCATTTGGCAACGGAACCCTAAAAACGGACTTGCGAGAAAAGTATTTTGGGCTGACAGATTAGATTTCTTTCTCATACAATTTAATTAATATGCATCTTTATATATATAATTCAACTGTACGTGTGTATGCCACTGAAGTCGTCCTAAACGGCTGGACCGATTTTGTTGAAATCTTTTGTGTGTATTTAAGTGACTCCCTGGATGGTTTTGATTCACAATTGGACCCGATAAGAGCCGCTGCGATCGAGTTCAAGGAAACAGGACAGGGTGTGTCCGGTCAGCTAGTAATTATATATAAAAACCGGTCGAGTGCATGTTGGACCTCGTACAATGAAGGATTTCGTATTTGGGATGAATTTGCCCTAAGAACAAACTTAACATTGTAGTTGAAAAGCATTTTCTCCCATACCTTCCAACTGAAAATGTAAGTTGCACATGTCAACATTCATCATTTCAGCCATGAGACGTCCACTCCCTGAACATTGGCCTCCCCCAAAAGCAGATTAACCATAATCACCACGCTTGGCAGGAGGGTTGGCGATTGCGGTAAAATGCATAGGGAACGCTACTGCCCATTCTCTAGTAGGTCCCTAAGTCGCCAAAAATATATGATGTACATAACCATTTAAACTTCCACCGAAAATTAGTTTGAACGAGATCCAGTAAGAAGATTTTTTTTTAATACGTCATAAATCGTAAACCGCAATTTACCTTTCATTCAATCAACTCAAATATAAAAATTAAAAAAAAACATTTAATTTCATAAACATAAACCTTATGCATAAACCGAGAATACCTACAGGTTTGTACGGAACCCTCGGTGCGCGAGTCCGACTCGCACTAGGCCGGTTTTTTAATACGTCATAAATAGTAAACCACAATTTACCTTTCATTCAACCAACTCAAATAAAAAAAAAAAAAACATAAACATAAACCTTATGCATAAACCGTGAATACCTACAGGTTTGTACGGAACCCTCACTGCGCGAGTCCGACTCGCAGTTGGCCGGTTTTTCTTTTAAATTCGTTATGTAAACTACTGCCGTGAATGTTTTCACATATCCTCAATTCTCAATTCTTTATTGCATACCATAATGTTTAAACATATGTAGTTGGAAGTCATTATCAAGATTCATCAAATCATTATTAACATAAAAATAATTATTTAAGTCACAATTATGGACCCTGTCAGCAATAGCAAGATCAATTAGGAGAGAGGAGGAAGAAAATTGCGTGTAATTGTAAATTATATTTTTAGTTACCTAGTTTCCTAAAACCACCATTTAGGCACCATTCCCTTCACTAACAAATTTATGCAATTTAAAGCGATAATATTTCACAAACGCATTCCTAAATCGGAAAATTACCACTTTGTCCGCATGAGTACTCAATTACTCAATCCTTTATTACATTCCATATGTTACATAGATGGTAAAAAATAAAAATGGTACAAGATCAAATATGGACCCTGTCGGGCACGCAAAAATTAGGAGAGAGGAAGAGGGCTGAGTTACAATAAATTAATAATATAATATAGGGCTGAGTAATATTTATATTCATGTCAAGTTATAGCTTTCTAGAGCTTTTGCGGTCTTTTTCTTTTCTTTGAGTTTGAGGTAAGCTGCGAGCAAATAGACTGACTGGCGGACGAATCTGTACAGGTTTCTTGTTGAGTACGGAACTTAAAAAACTCCTTGGTGAACGAATATGACAAGAAACTTTTTCGCGGCAAAATCGACCACTCGCGGCAGGTCTTGAACTTAGCCACCATTTTCACAGAACGAATTACAATACAGCTATAGACATAAAACGTTGTCTATGGAGTAGTTCATTCATCGTGACCATTCTACAGTTACACAATGTTATCTTGAAGAGTTTACAAATTTTCAAGTGCGAGTAAAAGCGTTTCTATTTAATTAAAAGTTGTACCGTAGGGATCCAATCCCGACGGCTCTTGCTTTGTGCCCAATGATGAATGGAAAACCTTATTGTGAAGTATCCTTGTTTCTTTTTTTACAAAATGCTGGAAATTTTGTTTAGAGCAACCATTGTAAGAACCTACGTGGCGAAATCGATAAAAATAACTTTGCAAACAGGTTTGCATGTACACACAGCTACACAAGCAAGCGCAAGACACCTATCAAACAAGCAAGCAAGCGCAAGCAAGTTATACATTTCCAGCTTTAACAGATCTCGCATTGTATAGACTTTCCGTACAATGGGAAGTCAGTTTATACTGGAAATGGTTAGCTTGATTTGTCGCCTTGCATACACACATAGAATCCTGTTACAAACCAAAGCTTATTTTATTCGATTTTCAGAAAGATAGATCCTCTTTGTTGTATTACTATGAGGATTAATACTACATATAAGATAAAAATATAATATTAGTTTTTCTGCGAGGTACGTACACATTAATGTAGCTGATCCGATTGATTTGTGTTTTCATCGAAAAATATATGAGGTCAAGAATATTATTGAGGACCAAGAAAATTATTTGTTTTTATAAAGTACACGGTCTAGTAACTGAGAATAGATTGCCAAGGTTTAACCCGTTGAATACCGTAATTACAGACACGATTAAAAACCATTGTGTCTACACCAAATGTGGTATCTCAGGGACTTAGAGGTTAACATAGTTTGTCCTATATTTTCATCATCATCATAATCAGCCTAAATGTTCCCTTAACTGCAGGAACATAGACCTTCTCTCATCGAGAAGAGGTGGGCTGTAATCTACCACGCGGGTCCTGTGCGGGTTAGTACATGTCTCATGTCTTCTCTTTGGTTCTAAGACATGCCGGATTCCTCATGATGAGCTCCTGCACCGTTTTGAGAGCAGTTGGTGATGAAATTATTTACACAAAGTGAGGTGGTAACTGGGTTCGAACCCATGACCTACAACTCGTAAGTCGAGGCTGATACCACTGGGCCACGACTGCTTAATATATTTCCATTTATACATATTTGATTGCCCATTTTATATTGCACAGAATGGATATATAGGTAAGAAGTTCACTGTTTTGGATTGTGTATCTCAAAAAAAAAAAAACGGCACCCTTATAGGAACATGCGTTATCAGTCCGTCTGCCTGTCTAGCAAGACCCTTTTTCTCAGGAATCTTTGAAGATATCAAGTTGAAATGAATATGAAATAGTAAGTCGTAAGTCGACGGTCCCTTCGACCTCTAAAAGTTCAGGATTCTAAGTGAACGTAATAAAAATACGCTCATTTATGAGACAGATTTTTACAGAGTTCTTGTTCACAGTTCTTGGTATACATTCATTTCAACTACGGAACCCGCATTTGGTGTGGTTAGACACGCACTTGGCCAGTTATTTTATAATATCTGTGTCTTGAGATATAGGCTAAGTGCTCAGCCCACACTTAACACGGGTTAAAAAGTAGCCGCATGCATTTTAACCTTTCTTGTGGTCTATCTTTATGAATATGATATACATAAATATATGTCTGTTGCACATTACGAATCCAGACGACATTAAAGCGATGCTCAGCCGTCTCCGAAGTGACTATAAAGTGTTGTGTTGCGGAAACTATGAGCGAAACGATTGCCATGCCGATCAGGAACTGTCTCAATGTAAAGACTGTACTTGTACTAACTATATAAGTGTGGTAATGGTTTGTGGTAATGTAATTCGCAACCTTTAACATATGTATAGAATTTGCAGCAAATTAGACTATAACATGCAAGAAAAGAATGCCTGGGAACATGATGCTCTTGCTTCATAAGACAATCTATATCAAGCTGGTCACTAATTTAATTGTACAGTTTAGATTTTTTCATGACACTGTTTTACATTCTGTGATTACTTTAACACTACCTTATTAACGTAACTTGTTAAAATGTTTGGAAATTTGTACACTTTTTGCAATGTTTGTAATTATGTGAGTACCATATATCTGCCACATAATTAATTTATCTCTCTTTGATTTATTTTCAAATCTTTTACCTGTCGTGCTATGGTAATTTTATTGTGATAGGTGTATCGTCTTCCCATTTATTAATTTACTTCCTTTATTTAAATTAAATAAAGCTAATCGTCTTCACATATAATTATATTAATATTGTATACTAATATTGAGAAACATTGCTAAAGGGTAACGGTGGACTATCTTGCCCATTCTTCTCCACAGATAGATTCGACCTTTTGGAAGGGGTGACTAGAATAAATTCTATAATCCAGGTTGTAAACTAACTGTGTTCCAAATTTCATCCAAATCTGTTCAGTAGTTTTTGTGTGAAAGAGTAACAAACATCCATACATACAAACTTTCACATTTATAATACTAGCTTTTGCCAGCGGCTTCGCCCGCGTGGAGGTCGGAAATTATCCCGCGGGAACGTACTACCGGGATAAAAAGAAGCCTATGTCCTTTCTCAGGCTCTAAACTATCTGTGTAGCAAATTTCATTTAAATCGGTTCAGTAGTTTTAGCAGGAAAGCGAGACAGACAGACAGACAGACAGACCGACAGACAGACAGAGTTACTTTTGCATTTATAATATTAGTATTAGTATGGATAGTATGGAAGTATGGATAGATGGATATGGATAGTATGGATTAGTAGGGTAAGTAGGATTTGAAATAAATGCTTTGACTTTGCAGCTTAATATATGTAGGTAAGCACTGGTGGCTGGAATACTGGATCCGATGCATAAAAGTAGTAGTCATTTTGAACGAAAATTCGTTAAGGTTTATCGTTTCCACAAAAGTAGAAAACCCATTAAAGGTAGAATAAAAGCCTAACAGCAACACGCAAAAATCTAACAAGGAGACATAAATAAGACCTTTTCGTATCCTAATCTTAAACGAAGGCCGCAATTTGCAGGAAATACAGAAACCTTTGTAATATTCGGTAGGAAAGTTCCATTTCTGAATAATTTTATCGATGTATGTATGTGCCCGAATACAATAACAAATTGTTTATAGTGTATTATCTGTCGGTTAGTGGCCGTTGGAAGAGGCGGGAGGGACGAACCTCCTCGTTTATGACGCTATAGCGGATCAAATGCCCTGGAAGTGATACACCCCGTGATCGTTTAGCCTTTATTACGCTATACGAATATATACGCACTACAATAAAACGGATTTTAATTTCGTTTTCTTCTTCGATTTAGCCACATTTTGTAAACTTTTACACTTAAAAGTCTTTGCTCTTTTGTCTGACCTGTTCTTTTCTCACAATTGCTTTAAAAGTTGTTATATCTTTGTCTGAATTTGGAATCACAATCCAATTTTAGGTTTAATGTTAAAAAGATATTAAATTTGAAACAAAGCTCTAATAATGACAAATCAGATAATGGTTTCTTTAGAATCAGCTATCTAAATTCGAGACTAGATTTTTATTATCTAAGTTTGTGATTTTGTTCTGTAATCTGATATCAATCTTTTCTAATTTCAATTTTACTCAGTCAAGAGACCAAACTAGATTATAGATTTGGATAAAAAGACTACATTTTAGTATATCTGTTCTCATTGATCGATCAATGTCATTCTACATAAGAGTCTACGTTACAACATCCAAATTACGAAGGATAACAAAAGTCCCTTTCATCACAGGCAAAGATATGAATGTTTACCCAATATCTGAGAGCGGCTTGACCGGCCGAATAAATTTAAAGGAAAGTATATATTATTCATATTCACTCAACGACGCCAATCTCTTCGCCCTTTTCAATGAAACGGGTTTGTACATAAAAGTAAGAGTCACATAACTTGTATATGCAAGGGAATACACGGCATTCTGAGGACACTTCAAAGAACCAGTAAAGTATATTATCAGGCACTACGTCCTCGAGATTGTTGAATTGCCTTCAATTTCCTTTCGCAAGTGCCTCTTATACTGCCCCAATAATATTGTCATGCAATAACGCATTCAGCTCACAAAGAGTAAAGTGCATCTACTTTTTTATTTTTGTAAAGAGTATGTTCTCGTTTCTGTCTAGAAATTCGATTATGGAAGGCAATGTAATGTCTCTTCACGCTCGCGCTCAGATTTGATAAGTAAGATTTAATTTACGGGACGTGCCGAACTATACTGAATATACATTAAAGCTAATACTAAACAGTGGTGTTTTCTTCAACAACTTTGAACATTGTTCCAATATTTAATTCATGTTATTCACAACCATAAGCAGAAAAATGGCGAAACATTTTTGTAAACGACGCGACACTAAATAAGGATGGCAGAAATTAAAAATAACGCGCCTCCGCGATCCCTTTCAAATTATTTGGGGAAGAAAGTAAGATAAAAAAAGATAGATAAGAAAATTATTCGTCTGACGCGAACAGTTTCCGGTGGCTGGCCGCAATTTATTCCTCTCACAAACACGAACCGTGCTGATTCAATATTGACACTGGCTGAAGCCTCGCGTACCTAGCCTATTCCCCAGTGCTTCAGATAGAATCTAACTTCGAAGATACGACTTTGTAGCCGCTTTTTAAGTTGCAAGCATACAGGGTATCCCTTCGAATACCGTTCTCTCCCTATTTGTTTATCTTGCGATAGCTACTGAGACGCGGGCGGTGCGTGCGGTAGGGTGTCGCTATGTTTGTTTTCAACTTCTTTGTTTCCAGAAACTTTGAAACTGGTATGTTTAAAAAATAAACAGCCACACATCCGTTCTGCTTTTGTCAGTACCTTTATATTTTCGCAGAAATCCACGGGGAGTAAATAAGTATTCTAGTCGGGGTTACCATTATTAATTACACGGTGTTAAAGGAATCTGAACGAATAGTAATTGATTGGCGCGTTGTTCTATCTGATCGTCGCCATTCTCAAATAGATGCGATCGCTCAAAGTCAACGTTAATCCTCCCTTAATGAGTTCAAAAGCAGCAATTGTTGAGAGCGGCTTACGTTTTGCTACCGACCCTCGGCTGGAGGTCTGCTTCAGCCAACGCCATGCGGATTGAATGACATTACAATAAATTCGAAATTTAGCTACTGTTAAGTTGTATTCCCGTTGACGTATTTTGTGTTTGCGTTTTCAATACTCAATTATGTCATAACTAAGCCATGAACAATAAATTCACGTCACATAATACGGTAATTTAGTGTGTGTCTAGCGGCGACAGTAGGTAACAAAGTTGTTTACGACTAACATTCACAAACCTCAGTGACATTTAAGTTTCGTGGATACAGCTAGAGACCGAAACTGTATGGTGATTGTGCACAGTGCACACACTTGTGTTATGTTGTCGGACAAACGTGCCGCGCGTTCGAGAGCGGGACTCGGGAGCGATGTCGGCGACACGCGAAAACTGCATCAATCATAAGAAGGGCAGGACAATGGAGCGTTTTTTATCGGGAATTCCCGTTCCAGAGGGATTCGTCTGTGACTCCATTTCACATTTGTCACATTACCTACCCACGAAATCTGTCGTTTTCGCCTTTTTTGGGCTCGTTAGGGATTTGATGTCAAAAGTTTCACCCAAATTGCACACGCATTGTGGCGACGCAGTGGGTTATTTTCCTTATAATTTGATTTCCTGTTCAAAAGATTTGTAATAAATAGGGTTATTTTGAAAATAAATATTCGATTGTTTATGTTTATAGCTATATAAAAATTAAATGTCAGCAGATTCAAGTACTAAGTTGATATAACTTTTCAAGTGTTATCGACTTATTACAAAAGATTTTAGACGCATTTTTGTTTGTAAATGTGAAACAAAAGAGACGTTATAAGTCATCAGATACCGCTGTAGGCTTTAGAAAGGATTTCTGTACATTGTTTATCTCGAGTCCTAAGGGACAGTTGGAAGAAAAGAGGGACATCTTCGGGCTAAGCCGTCGTGATTTAACAACCCATGCTATACCCATACAGAGGGGCACTTGCCTGATGCTATTTCTGTTCTAATGTTATAGTGAAAAGATTATGTTGAGGTGGGTTTGCTTATCGGCTTACTGATTCATTTATTTGTTGCCTGAAATTTTACTTTTTGAATGTTTCAGTTTTGGTCACTTAGAGACTAACCGCACCAAACTACCTATTTATGTACTATCTAAACAAATATTTAAAAAGAAAATATTTGATTGCTTGGATGTTTCTTTGTTACGCTTTCACGTTTGAACCCCTGAACGTTTATAAATTAAATTGGGCACATGGGTTCACCTGATGTTGCGTACCGTTTATTATCTGTACGCCTAATGGAATGCGCGTGTAACGAAGTGACATCTGACTTGTCATTTTTTGACGTTGACACTTGACAGTTCTCTTGTTTTTTGCCGCTAAAATAGGTCGGTCGCCAGTTGAGTTCCGCGACGCGTTTTGTTGAAATTAATCCTTAAAATCGATCCGCTTGTGACAATTAGTCGTGATCCAGTTGTTTGATTGTTGATAACCCCTAATTTGACGTTTGATAACACGGGTTTTGGACATATTTGGGATAAATAGTTTGAAGGTCAAACCAAAGTGACGCTATTGTGAATGAGTGATTTGAAGACCGCATGCTGTGACCTCCTTCAGCCTAATTGGAAGCGGAATCTAACCTGAAGAATACTCATAACGTCACGACACGATACACATACACTCACTTACATACATATCTCCAGGTTGGCACCAGAGCAGTGTCCTTCAACCATGAGGTAAGTGCTTTTGTTGTATTTGTAATTGTTCACTTTGTATTGTCTGCTCCGCGAACGGCGGACAGTACGCTAGCCACTCTTGTCTCTAGAGCCCCAAGGTTATCACACTTCCACTGCGCATTTAAAACCTTATGTGGGCCTAGTCTGGCAGCGTACATTTTGGTATGCAGAGGCGTGGTTTTAACCTACAAAACCACCAAATTGGTAATTTTACAGTAGGCTAATTACTTGGCAGTCTCTATAAGGGAAGTAGTAATTCGCTGTAAATATTTGTTAACGGTAATTAATTGTTTGTTTGAAATAATTTGTAAATTTGTTGAGTTGAGTAACTCATATTGCCGGGGGTCAACCAGGTTTGCATATGCTTCAGAGTTGGTTAGATTGAGCTATGCTATAACCTCTTGCTGTTGTTATTTGACCTCTGTGTTGTATTGAATGTCAGGAAGACATTAAAATGTTGAGTTTGTACCATTGATATGGTTATTTGTGAAAATTAATATTTGAAAAATTATTGGCATTTTTGAGTATTACCATTGTTTTGAGTTGGAATAAAGGTTCATTATTGTTGTACCATTAACAAAGTGGTTTGTGAACTTAACTTTTGGAATTGGATAGAATTTGAATATTTGAATTGAATATCATATTGACAGTTTTGAACGTTGACATTGGTTTGAATTAAAATAAAACTTTATTTTTGTTAATTAAATTAGAACCAGTTATTTATTGTTTGAACTTTGTTACTTAATTATTTTGTTTGGTATATTGAATTGTATTGTTTGTGCAATGGCATACAAAGCGGTGAGAGAGGCAATCAGTGGATTGACCACACAGCTGCGGTGGTTCGCTTCAGCTGCAGCGACCGCTGAGCGCCAGGATCTTGAGGGGATCACTCTTGCTCGGTTCGAGCAGTTGAACTTGAGACTCGGCAACGTTGATGCTCTGCTCACCCGCTACAACCAGTACATTTGTGAAGTGGATTTGGAAGTGCTGGACCAAGCAGCACGTGACAAGGTCCTTGCTGACTACGACCAGATCTTGGACCTGGGAGATGTCATTGGTCAACGTGCTCGGGAAATATTGGGGAGCCGGACACCTGTCCAGGTCAAACCGGAGACCTCGGTTGTTTCAGGTCCCGGACTATTGAGTAGACTGCCTACCTTGGAACTGCCACACTTTAACGGTCGCTTAGACCAGTGGTTAAGTTTCCAAAACCTGTTTGAAAGTTTGGTTGATAAACGCTCGGACCTCAGACCCGCCCAAAAGTTGGCCTATTTGTTGTCTGTCCTGGAAGGTGAGGCCCGAGCCTTGGTGCAGCATCTGTCTTTGACTGACTCAGCCTACCCTACCGCTGTGGAACTACTCACCCGGCGGTACCAAAATAAACGTTGTTTGGCTGACGTTCATATTGGATTGATTTTGGGGTTACCGGTCATTACTAGTTTGTCAGCATTGCGTACTGACCTGTTGAACCCGTTGGTGGCAGCGACCAACGCTTTAAAGCAATTGGACTTGCCGGTGGACCATTGGTCTTACCTTTTGGTGCACGTTGTGCTGCAACGGCTTCCTGCCGATTTGAGGGCTCGTTTCGAGCAAAAGTATGGTGGGGATAGTGTCACACATCTCCCCCCATTTGATGACCTCGTCCAATTTTTGGAGGATGAGTGTCGGTTTGTGGACAACTCTGGCATTGCCACTGAGTCATGCCAGCCGTCTTCCCGGCCACGAGACCAGGGACGGACTAGGGCTCGCGGGCCTGTTGATGGTCGCCCCGCCGCTCGTTTTGCTGGCACCCAGAGTCGTCCTGGTTGTGAGTTTTGTAGGGACACGGGGCATGGCATGGCAACTTGCGCGGCCTTTTTGAAGTTGCACGTGAGTGCCCGCCGCCGAATTGCCAATGCACGCCGCCTGTGCTTCTCTTGTTTGGGGGCTCACTTCCATCGGGACTGCCCCAACCCCCGCCCTTGTAGAATTTGTGGGGGGTCCCATTTGGACATATTGTGCGCTAACGCGAACCACGCTGGCAGACCAGCCTCTGATGAAGGTTCGCGTACGGGGGGGTACCATGGAGTTGGTCACCGGGCTTCTGCCTCGCCGGTTCAGAACCGGGGAGAGGCCCGCAATTTTGAGCGCCGCACTCCACCCCCCGCGCAAGTTGATCGGGAGCCGCGCGACAGCCATTTGGTCTCCCCGCGTAAAGGCGATTACGCAATTGTTGCTAGGCACCGCTGGCCAGACCAGCACCGCCTTCCCTCCCCTCCATTGGCGGAACGTCCCCGGTTGGAGTCACGCCCCCCGCCATTCGGGCATCCGGTGGGATATGCCCTTCCAGCGATGGCGCGTGGCTCGGGACACCGCGCGTACGAGGAGTTTGAACTCCATCCTCGTCGGGAAAGACTTGGGTCTGGGTGTGGCGATCGGTCGCCGCCCAGACATTGTTAGGACATTGGCGCCTGCCCCGCTAAGGTACCCCTCAGATCGACACGGTTTTGTTGCCAACGGCATCGGTCGGGTCTGGGGGCCCACGGGGGACTCTGTTGTGGTCCGTGTCATTATGGACATGGGAGCCAGGGTTGCCTTTTGTCTATTGTTTTGT
Organism: Aporophyla lueneburgensis; assembly: GCA_932294355.1. Taxonomy (NCBI): domain Eukaryota; kingdom Metazoa; phylum Arthropoda; class Insecta; order Lepidoptera; family Noctuidae; genus Aporophyla; species Aporophyla lueneburgensis. The sequence continues at coordinate 13,801,508 of OW028744.1, forward strand.
TGTTTTGTTTGTATTGTTTTGGGCAAAATTGTTTTCTTGAGCGCCTTTGGACTGCGGGACTTGGCTGGGACGAGCCAATTCGGGAAACCCTGTTGGAAGATAGGCTCCAATTTGTATCCGCACTCCCTGCAGTCAACGAGGTCGTGTTACCCCGCGCTATCCTCCCCCCTGGGAGCTACACTGCTACCCTTGTTTGTGATGCGTCTTCGCACGGTTATGCAGCTGTTGTTTGTTTGCGCACCGTCTGCGCAACAGGCCAGGTGAATTTGTCACTGGTCTTGGCCAAGAGCAAGGTGGCCCCCCCTCCGGACGGCACTGACCACCCCTAAGTTGAATTGTCAGGGGCGGCGCGTCTTGTGCGTTTATTGAACCACGTTGCTCACACTTTGGGTGGAACTGTGGACATTCGGGCTTCTTACGCCTGGACGGACAGTCAAATTGTTTTGTGTTGGTTGAAGACGTCCGTCCACTCTTTGGAGGTCTTTGTTGCGAACCGAGTGTCCCAGATTCAAAAATTTGAAACGCCTTTGATTTGGAGGCACGTGCCTGGAGATTTGAACCCAGGTGCCGTGGCCTCACGTGGGTGCATGGCACCCCGCTTGATTGCTCACCCCCTATGGTGGGGTCCAGACTGGCTGACTCACCCCGAGGATGATTGGCCTCGATCGCCAGTCTTGATGTCGGGTCCTTTGCCCGGGCTCAAGGTGCTCGCTGTTGGAACGAATGACCCTGATTTTTTGTTGAGTCGATAAAGCTCCCTCGACAAATTGTTGAATTGTTGTTTTTTTGTTGTTAAATTGTTGGTGACTGATCGTCACATTATGAACTCGCATGCCGGTTGCAATGCGCTGTTGGCCATTCTGCAGCGAGAGTTTTGGATATTGTCGGGAGCCGTTATTAAGTTGAACCCCTTTTTGGACGATACGGGTCTTTGTTGTTTGGTTGTTGACGGTTGAGGCACTTAGCCTTCCTTATGGGGCCCGTCACCCCCTTTTGTTGCCTAAGGAGGGCCATTTGGTTGTTGTTGTTGTTTGGTTGTTATTGTTGTTTGGTTGTTTTTGTTGTTTGTTGTTGTTTGACCCGCCAGCCTGCCCCCATTGGGGGGGTATTTTGAGGCCGCGGTGAAAGCGGCACAGGGACTCTGGCGCAGATTGTTGGGGGACACCGTTCTCACCTTTAAGGAGTTAGCTACGGTATATTTCCGTTTTGAAGCTGTATTGAACTCGCGTCCATTGTGCCCGCTGTCTACGGACCTGAACGTCTTGGAGGCCCTGACCCCGGGCCATTTTTTGATTTGACAGCCACTTGTCGCCCTGCCGGAGCACCCTTTTGTCGATGTGAGCCAAAATTGGCTATCGCGGTTTCAGTTGGTGCAGCAGCCCGCTCAGAGTTTTGGAAGCATTGGAGCTTGGAGTATTTGCACATCCTCCAGCAGCGCGTCAGGTGGACTGATAAAATGCAACCTTGTCGGGATTGCCAAGTGATTAGCGGACGGGAAGGCCCGTCCGGGGGGGGGGGTAGATGTTGCGTACCGTTTATTATCTGTACGCCTAATGGAATGCGCGTGTAACGAAGTGACATCTGACTTGTAATTTTTTGACGTTGACACTTGACAGTTCTCTTGTTTTTTGCCGCTAAAATAGGTCGGTCGCCTGTTGAGTTCCGCGACGCGTTTTGTTGAAATTAATCCTTAAAATCGATCCGCTTGTGACAATTAGTCGTGATCCAGTTGTTTGATTGTTGATAACCCCTAATTTGACGTTTGATAACACGGGTTTTGGACATATTTGGGATAAATAGTTTGAAGGTCAAACCAAAGTGACGCTATTGTGAATGAGTGATTTGAAGACCGCATGCTGTGACCTCCTTCAGCCTAATTGGAAGCGGAATCTAACCTGAAGAATACTCATAACGTCACGACACGATACACATACACTCACTTACATACATATCTGCAGGTTGGCACCAGAGCAGTGTCCTTCAACCATGAGGTAAGTGCTTTTGTTGTATTTGTAATTGTTCACTTTGTATTGTCTGCTCCGCGAACGGCGGACAGTACGCTAGCCACTCTTGTCTCTAGAGCCCCAAGGTTATCACACTTCCACTGCGCATTTAAAACCTTATGTGGGCCTAGTCTGGCAGCGTACACCTGAATTAGGATATGATAGATTTTTTTTCTATGTCTATTTTTTATAAGGTGTGTTCAATCAATCAATCAATCAAATCAGCCTATCGCAGTCCACTACTGGACATATGCCTATCCCATGCTGCGCCACAACACCCTGTCCTCCACCTTCCGCATCCAGTCTGTCCCAGCCACCTTTTTGAGGTCGTCGGTCCATCTAACTGTGGGGCGTCCCACACTACGCTTGCCGATACGCGGTCTCCACTCCAGGACTCGTCTGCTCCACCGGCCATCGGTCCTTCGACAAATATGGCCAGCCCACTGCCACTTCAGCCTGCTTACCCTGCAAGCTATGTCGGTAACTCCAGTTCTTTTCCGGATAACTTCGTTTCTGATCTTATCCATCAAAGAAACTCCAAAGGTGAAGTTGTGTTCATAAATGATTAAATAAATAAATAAAGAGCAAGAAGCTGCATGACGTACTGTGATGGAACGAAGAAAGTTGTCTCGAACTAACTCGAACTTAATGGCCAATACTTACGCAGACAACAAACGTTGTTATCAAGACACAGAGTTGTTTTATCTTGCAGTAGGCCAGTAACAATTTAAATAAATAATCACAGTTATCTTACTAAAATACCTTTGGAAACCGTCGTGTTCACAGTTGACACTTAAGGTTTGCTCATTATAAATCACCTTCTCGGCATACGGCTAGATTCGCTAGCTAAAATGTGAGAATTGGGACAGTAACTTGTGTGTCACTATTTCTGCTGTACATTTTAGAAATGTTTGTTAAATGTTAAATCTATGAAGTCTGGAACGTTATTTTTAAACAACTTCAAATAAAGAAAAGGACGTTCTCTATTCGGATGTTTAAAAAAAAAATGTTTGTTTCCTCAGAAGTTTGTCATTTATGAACCGTTGGAAAAATTCTTCTTTTGTGCGAAAGTGAAAAAAAAAGGAAAATTATAGAGTGGTCCCGTATAAAGGTAAAATTTTGATAAGTTGTTTTTGAGTTCGCTTCAATAAAACGTGTTTTTTCCACTTGATGATGTTACAATAATTTCCTGTCACTGTAATTTACTTATCAAGAGAAGGTGTACGAATTTATTTGAGTTAGGTACTACTTCTAAAAGTGAGTACTTTAAATTTGGAAGCCGGTGGTAAAAAAAGCAAAAATACAAAACCCAAGAACTACAAGATACTGACTTCCGAAATTAAAATTTTCTTCGAAGTCGATTGTTTTTGCTTTTTAAGTAAATTTCTTATTTTATTGTTGTTATGATTCTTGTTCTAGAATCATGACAACAATAAAATAAGAAGTAACTCTAATGTCTAATAGATACTTCCATAATGCGTAATTGAGCTTCCTTACCGAATATTTCCAAAACAAGGAGGACATTTCCTAGTCTCCTTAAATTTGGACATTGAAAAAAGGTTAAAAGTAACAGGATTGGAAAGATATTTGGCAATATCCTCCTAAATTCTAATAACTCAATATCGTTGTAAAAAGCGTAGTCCTTTGACCACACGGCAAAGTAGAGCAGTTATTTTTATTTCATTAAAACCTTCATAATGCAATTTCATGAAGGATCGAGGAGGCAATAGAAGTGAGCTGAATACTTGTATGTATACTCTACTACTTACTGAAACTTCTACCCTCATTCATGCCATGAAACAACTTCTGTATAGATTTACAGCACATGATTGATACGTTCTGTAAAATTTTAAAAGAAACGCTTTTAAAAATTTATTCAGACTGCCAGCTTTTCCGGTATGTTTTTTCAGTAGTTAAAGCAAAGTAGTAGATTTTATTGATAGCCAAAACTTTTAATATTCATTTTTGGTTTTATTGAAACCGACAGATCATTGAAGTTTATTTTCGTATTGTGAAAGCCTCCAACGGAAGAATATTCCATTCTGAATCTTGGTAGGATGTAGTCGCCGGATGTAGTATTGTTTACTCATTCCTTCTAAGTTATTTGGTGCAAGTAATTTGGCTAGTGATTTCTAAGAACATTCATCTTTATTTAGCTCATTTTTTGTCGTTTCCCCAATGTTTCAATGTCCCTTAAAAATATACTTTAGATGCCTTTATGGGCCTCGGAAAGCACGTTAACCCGTTGGTCTCGGCTGTCATTCATAGGTCTTTGACAGTCGTCACGTGTCGTCAGAAGCCTGGTTGTCAAACTTTCGAATTTGACAACCGGTCTTACCAAGGGGTATCATGTTACCCAGTAACTGGGCTGTGGATGTCAGTCACTCCATGTAAAATACTGGTACTCAGCTACACCCGGTTAGATTGGAAGCTGACGGCTAGGGAGATAATGTAAATGCACTAGAGTTTTCTGACATTTTTGTTGAACTGAGCGTTTTTGCGCAGCACACTTTAATGCTAGTTTCTGACTGTCTACACTTTTTATTGATTTTCTTTTAAATTATTTTTTATTCATTCACTTTTGCTACAAATATTATGTGCGTTTGAGTCTGGCTAAATAAATTTATTTTCTTTTGTCTTTCGAAAGAGTTACTTTAGTATTATTTTTCTAAATTAAATTACAATTGCCAATATCAAAGTAACTGCATGTCTAATGAGCAGTCACGATATCATTCGCAGGTCGGTGTAAGTCAGTACGGTAGGTACTGCGATTAGAACCCGGCTTGCGGTTACGAAGGGCCTGCCCGCTCCAACTATTTATGAGTCCAGATTAGGGTCCCCCACAAACCGACACAATTACTTTTGCACTGCGTTAAATTAGTTAAACTGACGATTATACCACTGATAATTGCTTTAGCTTTTAGTGTGTACTTATCTTTATGTCGGATCTAGTGAAACTAAGCGCTGTTTGCCACGATTTCTGTGCAGAAAAGTTTAGAAATAAACGCGTCATTTATTTTTCTGTTCGAATCTAAATCTGTACATGAATTATTGCTGTGTATAATGTGTGTGAAATATGAAAATCATGTTTCAATTGAACCGGGAATTTAATTATCTGGAAACATTACTTTCATAATTGTGAACAATTTGCCTTTAATTGACAGAACGCCGTCTACACCACAATAGGTGGAGGTCATAATCAACAATGTGGTCAGTGTTGTAAATAGTACCTCTCAATTCGAAACTCGAGAATAGCTAAATCCCTAGCTAAAACTCAAATGCCAAATTGCCTCAAAGACATTTGTAGCAGCACTAATTTCCTCACTATAAACAAATAAAGGTGCATTTTAATCCAATGGCAGTGTGAGTCGGCATCCCGCAGTTAGCGTGTTTCTGCAGTTACGTTTGTGCTACAACATTTGCCATGTAAATCTAAGTGTTGGAGGGGCTGCCAAGATCGCGTGCATGCGCCGCCGCGCGACGACGTCTGTCTTCCGCACATTCCCCGAATTTGTAGATTATCCTGCAAGAATATGGTATTAGAAATGTTGGTTGAAAGCATTTCTTGTATTTCTAGCATTTGGAGGGTTTATGTTTTTATCATATTTATAGGCCTCCATCGAACAAATGACATCTGACAAAGTTAAAACGGTAGCCTTCTTCTCTGTGATCCTGATTATTCCATATTAATTGGGTATGTAATGGTAGTGTTCGTTAATTCTGTTTTCGGAACATAATATGACAGCACTTTTATGTAAGTACCTGAACTATGTACAGCATAGTTCGTTATAGTAGGTATACGGAAAACTGCATTAATGAGAATCCGGGGTAAAATGCCTAACAAAAGGGGGTAGCCAATTACTGCCTTCCATATATCTAGACCAGTATAACGAACCATCGTGTGGAACGTTGCTATGATCACACACTTCGTTAGCAGATTGGTCGCTGTATCATGGTATTAGTACTCAAAGCAAATTCTGAAGGCCCGTAGTCGCCATAGTTGCCGGTCGGAAGCGAAGTATATTCCATGCATGCAGTTTACTCTTTGAGTTCGTAACTACAACATGAACATGCAATATTTAGCTTATACTCTTTTACTTGAACCTACTTTCTTTGTTTGTTTCATATGATTTATAAAGCACTAGCTGACCTGACAGACGTTGTCCTGTCTTAACGATAACTATTTAATTCGAATTGGTATATATTTGTAAAGAAGATATACTTTCTTTAATTATAATTAAGGCCGCGCTACTACCGCCGTCACCATTACGGTAGCAGACTCAATGTCACCCGCCTTTATTGTATCTGTAGTCGTGTTAGAACATCTGTGAAAACTATTAAGGCTAAGTAATGGTTTGTTAGGAAATAGGAATTGATATTGCAATTAAAAGCATTAAATGTCGTTTCTTTTATTACAGGTAAGGTTATTATACTTAGTTTAATGTTATAAGTATCTGGTAATTGTTGTAGAACAAACATGAAAATAACAAATATAAAACTTTTATTACAGAGAAACTCAATTGTGTTTTCATTGACGGTATCATCTCACCTACCTTCCTATATAAAAATGAATCCCTATTTCCCTTGGTCACGCCATCACGCGTGAACGGCTGGACCGATTTCACTTTTTTTCACTTTTTAAATTTTTTTCTTTCATAAGAACCTTCTCCTGGCAATAACAAACATAACAAAAAAAAAAAAGTGAAATCGGGCCAGCCGTTCACGCGTGATGGCGTGACCAAGGGAAATAGGGATTCATTTTTATATATACTAGTGATCGCCCATTGGTCGAAATTCGACCGTACTTCATTTGAATAGAAATACATTATTAAATGAAAAAAATGTATATATAATAATAAATATAAAAAATAATATGGTTATATTTGACATTCAGTTACACTATAGACAAATTGTTGACGCTGTACTACTGTGGAGAGGGTTCGCTGGCGGGATGGTGATGGCCAGGACCAGGACGTAGGTGTAATGAGTAAAGAATACTTCTTCAGGACTCTCTTCTTTATTTTCTTAATACTTATTAACTGCTGGATATGGAATAAATTATCACAGAAAGCTCTGTTTTTATAGAATTTTCTCTATTATTTTTAATTAATTATGACAGTTCAAAATGTCATAATTATAACCAGCCTGTACAATCGTGAGGTATACAACCTCTACAGTTTGCACACGACACTAAATTTTGTATGCGAAACTTACTAATGCCATACTTGACAATCCCCATAAAACCACAAAAAAAAATCTTATAAATTTTAAATATGAAATAGGTTATATATCTATAAAATTAATTTATTACCTATGGTTATACTTGACATTCAGTAAGACGTATTAAAGACAGATGTTCTCGATTGGACCACAGATTTGGACCATAAGCAAAAGAATATCTATGCATGTGTGTATTAAATACACGGTAATTAATAGTAGTGTGTGTAACGTGTTATTTATTGAAAATAATGTATTTTACGCATAATTAAAAAAAATATATTAGCATTGGTCACTTCTTCTCTGTATAAACTATAAGTGTGCGAAATTTCATACTCCTCCGTCCGCCCAATTTTCGTAAAAAGGGATCCAAAGTTTTCGCTTCACGTATTAATATATAGATAATAGATAACATGCTCCACTAGCTTGAGTGTCCATACACCTACACTTTTAAGGACGTGAAGACCGTTATTCATGGTACAATTCAATATGGCCAACTGGGTCCAAGACGAGATCCTATAAAAAGAACCATCGATTCCAACAGGAAACGAAGCTTGAGATTATCATAAGTAATTATTTCCAGTGTTCTTATTAGTTTCTTTGAGCTCGCCCCAATCCCTATTTTCGTCAAATCCTTAGAAGAGTGTTTTGTTACGCGTCACACAAACGAAACAGCTCAAAGGTTTTCGAGTACCTACAGGCTCTCAGGCCTTCAAAGGATTTCCCAGGAGCGTGTTTAAGGAACAAAATATGGAGTCTCCTAGTAAACAAAACAAAATATAAGTGCGATCGTTTTAAAATCGTGACTTAATGATACTCATGGCGATAGAGAGGCCACTCGAAAAATTCGATGTATCAGAGAACACGCGGCGAGCGAAGTTTTTACGAGAAAATTTTACTCATAAATTACGTCACATACGTTCTTATCCCCCATTATTTGGTTCCACTGAAGTTTCCGGCTGCGTACATTTTTACAATGTTTTGGAAGCAGTGTAATTTGTCTCAAGGCTTCTGGATGCGGTCTTGTGTAATTTCAATGTGTATTCGTGAGTTGCGGAGACAATAATTGGTGGTACAAAGTTGAGAATTTTGTTTTCATATTGTAGACACTCCCACAGTGTATGTACACTCGATAGGTATCAACAGAAGATAGAACCGTACTACGGAACCTATTTTAGCGTTCTTTATTTTTAACATTTTCCGTCACATGTTAGCGGATTAGCAGGAGCTTCTTAGTATAGCAAGCACGTAGGTACAGGAAGTAGGTTCCGAGTTAGTTTTCCAGAGACGATAAAGTACTTCCTTGATACAAGTAACTAAATTAAGAGGTAGTTGTTACTCTATGTAGAAAATAAATAATGTGGCTGGATTCTACTCGTCATCAAATCAGCCAAAGTCATCTATTGCTGGACAATGGACATAAGTATCTCCCAAAAATCACTGATCGCTCTAAATTTTGACATATTTGTATCGACCTAAAATATGTTTTATGTCAAGAAGCGACGCGCGCTTTACTTGCGGTTAACAAGTGTACAAACACGCTATAAATGTATGTGTAAGCGCAGGAACTCTCGGTACCGTTATGGGCTCTCGTCTTCACGCATATCGCAATGAGTTTGTACACTTGGTTATCAGAAGTAAAGCGCGCGTCGCTCCGTGAGATAAAAATACAGTAATAATATATTTCCAACCATGCTTGCTTTATAATACACAGCGGAACTTTTACTAACCTATACGGAAATTTTATTGGGTCAAGTGTCCTGCTGTGAGTTTACAAGAACAACACGGATATTCCATGCTGCGAGTAACTTCAATAGGGATGTTCGAACAATCGATTAGTCGATTGAACTCCGCGATGCCTTTTGTCGACTAAAAGACAAATTAATCGAGTTTGCGATTTGATTGAGTTGTGCTATGTACATAGAAGAGTAAACTGCAAAGTAATGACGGATCGATAGTGAAACGGGGATCTCTATCGGGACGTACTGTCGGGATGTGTGTGTGTACTAAATTAGAATGACTGTTTTTTTTTCGTTTGCGTTTGAAAATTACGACGGAATCGTTCTAACTTCTATACCTATGTATGTAGTTAATATTATATGTCAATAATATGATAGTATATAAATATGTTTATAATAATGTTTGTATTATGTGTATATAATTTTTCATATTCATTTATTGAATTAATTTGTCTAGTTTTTAAATTTTGTTCGTTGACTGCAGCGTCCTTCTATAGTCCTGAAATTGGTTAAATTATCAATCGCCCCATTTAGTTAGCTGATAACTGGCATTCCTGCGTAAACTCTTTGTCTTACAATACGTTTATTGTGACCTCCACCTGTCATACCAGCTATGTGCCTGATTATATTGCAACTTGAGATCGCATAAATCGAAAATTTTATTTATCTTTCTCTATCATCTATTACACAGTTACATCACCACGAAATGACCCTCCAGATCAGAAAGGATCAGACAAATAACTATAATATAGAACGTTAAAATGATTACCAAACTCTTTTTTCCGGGTCGACTCCCCGCAATAAAATGAGGTCGGTACATTTTATTGACAAGTTCAGTTCGCCTCTAGTTAGGTAAAACTAAGCGCTTTGGGCGGTTTCGAACCTATTTCGGGTCATCGACTAAACATTTATGGACAGATTTATTTCGATTTTTCTACGAAAATTATTCGAGAAAATGTTTTGTTTTATTTGTTCTGGTTTCTATACTTAGTTGTTTATATAGCGAGTGGTGCCGGACGTAGAGAATAGCACTATTCCATTTCTTCCTGTGGGTGTCGTAAGAGGCGATTTAGGGCCTTACTAGAGAATGGGCAGCAGCGTTCTCTATGCATTTAACCACCATACTGCGATCACCAACTCGCCTGCCAAGCATGGCGATTACAGCCCCCAATTGCGGGAGGCCTATGTTCAGCAGTGGATTAGGTATTATATTAGGTACTTATTATTACTGGAACACACTACCGTTATAGCTGGATAGTGTTCTTTGTCGCAATTCTCGCATGTAGATTAAACATCAATTTCACAAACGCTTTCTTAAAAATAATCTTTAAAACGGAACTTTAAAAATACCAAGTAACACTAACGCCAATTCAACGTAGCAAGGAGATACAATGTCACGTCCGCTCAGAATATCTTCTAGAAAAATACAATTCCCTCAGCTAAGAACATACCGGTCACGTGAAAGGTTAAAAGAACGCACTAAGGTATTTCTCTACATCTAATACTAACTGAATTGTCTTTACTATGAAATCTTGTGCAGCAACACACCTCGAGGGCCGGCGGAGCCTTAACGAGGAAATAGTGGTCGTAAATCACGGGAAATTCGTTCTTATTGAATTTCCTTTTGTCGGCGAACGGAAGCGCCGCCTAGGTTTTTGCTTCAAATGGACGCTTCGAGACGTGGACGCTTTTTTGACCCGATCGCCCACCGGTTCGGCCCACTGTAGCGCGATATCTATATCTATACTTAATATTATAAAGCTGAAGAGTTTGTTTGTTTGTTTGTTTGTTTGATTGAACGCGCTGATCTCAGGAACTACTGGTCCGAATCGAAAAATTCTTATTGTGTTGGGTAGCCTATTTATCGAGGGAGGCTATAGGCTATTTAACATCACGCTACAACTAAGAGGAGCGGAGCAGTAATGAAAAATGTTGCAAAAACGGGGAAAATTTATTCCTTTTGAGAGTTTCCGTTGCGTGCGCTGCGTAAACGGTTAAAGTAACGCAAAAATTATGTATGAAGGAATTGTTCCTTTGAAAAAGTTCTAAAAAAAAGTCCGCGAGAGCATATGTCTATCTTTTAAGGTTGACTCACTATAACTCAAAAGGAGCGAGCAGCAACACTAGCAGGCAAATCGATGCGACGGGAAGGGTCAGGGGGGCAAAAATTTGACGCGGACGAAGTCGCGGGCAGAAGCTAGTCGGAAATAAAATTATTTTAAAATTTTTGCTGTTTGCTGAGCTAAGAGATATCGGTCGCACTAACAATAACATTATTTCCTCCGACTTCCAACTATACATAAAATCTACTGTCAGAGTAATCAGTTGAAACATTTTCAAAGAAGTAGTGTGAATTAATGTAGGTACTGCGTGTACAAATTAAGAGCAGTAGTGGCTTAGTGTTAATGGCCGCAACTTATGAGTTGTAGGTCGTAGGTTCAACCCCAGACTGTGGTAGAGAAATAATGAAAAAAGCTTTACTTGGTGTTTATTTCTCTTCCACTGTTCTCGAAACGGTGAAGGAAAACATCGTGAGGAAACTAGCATGTCTTCGAATAAAAAATCGAAGGTATGTGACATTTACCAACCTGCAATGGGCCCGCGTGGTTGATTATGGGCTACTCTCTCTCACCGAGAGGAGGCTTATGTCCCAGCAGTGGGCACATTATAGGCTGATATGTTGTATCGCCAAAGCAAATATACATACAAGTTAGTGTGTGTAAAGTAGATTTATGAAATTCCGAAAAAAAAGAATAATAAAATACTAGGAATGAGCGAACACACTAATTTTCAGTACCTATTTATGATCAAATTTTTTGAGTACAGGTTCACTACCTATGTATAGGTACGTATATATCTTGTTAGTTTCACATTTGGCCGTAACGTTTTTGTATTTCTTGCTACAAATTGTAATGTGACTGTGTTTGTTTTCCCTAATAAATAAAAATATCTAGCAGTTAGTTTTAACCAATTTATAAAAAAAGGAGAAGGCGCGTAATTCGGTTGTATTTTTTTTTTTTGATTTACCCCAGATTTCCGTGATTTATGAACCGATTTGAACAATTATTCTTTATTTGGTTTGTAAGGGTATACTTAACGGGGTGCTTGGACAGGAAACCTCCTCGTGCGCCTGGGGGTTGGAGTTCCCTTATGGATACGTCCGGGGGGAAGGCCAATGTCCGGGACGGTGCATCCTGGGGTGCGGGCAAGGACTCCCCATTAGGTACTGTGTGCCTAAGGGGTCTCGGTGCCCGTACGCTAATGTCCTGTCGGAGGAACGCTCCACCGTGTGTCCCTCTAATCTTAGCAGAGGCGCACAGCGGTGGAGTTAGAGCGGGCTCGGTGTGCACTAACCTGCCGCCGGGCAGGCAAGAAGGAATGTACTCCTTCTGCCACCGTTAGTCTCGTAGCCCCGAAGATCGTCACGGTCATGTCTCTGACTTTTGACGGGTGTCGATGGTCTTGGCTTAATCGCCCGGGCTGCGAGGTAGAAAACCTCTATAAAAATCACCCCAAACCTCCAAGCGGCGGCGCACCGTGAGGGAGGTTGACAGCTTGACTAATGGGTAGCTGAATTAGTCACTAGTGCGAACCACTGGATTTCTTGTTTAAAATTGTTTTTACTCGTGGGAACAACTATGGAAAATTATTTGAAAAAACCAAAACCGAAAGAAGTGGAAGGGAGCGATGCGGGGTCGGAGTACGACGCCGCGTCGAGCGCGAAGGGCTCGCTTGCGAGCTCGGAGCGAGGAGTGGCGGGCGCTGCTGGTGGGAACCGCAAGGTCTCCCAGAAGCGCCCTAAATCAGGGGCAGGACAGGAGTCCTCCTCCGACGGCGGGCTGAGCTCGGCCCGTCGGAAAATATCGAGGCGTGGTGGGCTCCAGGATAGCGGCCGAGGACTCCCGACCAAGGAGGCCGGTGCGCCGAGCCGAGCAGGCCCAGCCGAGCTACCCCCAAGGAGGGCAGAGGCTTGCCACGGAGGGGCATCCCTCTGGAGGGACCAGTAGTAGGGCCCCCTCAGAGTCCTCCGGTGGCGAGTCGGACGCTGCCGCCTACTCCGAGGAGATGGGCAGGTTCGCGGAGGTCGTGGCCACGTCTATCAAGGCGGCGACCTTAAAGAGGCTGCAGAGGTCGAAAGAAAAGGCCATATCTGCTGCCACGAAAGCCATCGTGGCGGCAGCGAAGGCCTTTCGCTCTGGGCCCCCGGTGGTGGATGGGGTGGCAGAACTGCGGGCGGAGGTCACCCGCGTTACTGCTGCCATGGAGCTCCTCCGAAAGGAGAACGAGGAGCTCCGAGCGGACCTGGCCGGTCTCCGAGGAGCCGCCCCCCAGGAGGCATCGCAGGCGGAAGCGCGGCATGGGCAGGGCGGGCTCCTGCCCATCGAGAACCAGGTGCTGACCCTGGTGCGGAAGGAGCTCGCTGTCTTCCAGAGCAGGTTTTCTGCTCTGGAGGCCGTGGTCCTGCGCCCCCCGCTGGCGGCAAGCCGGCCGGTTTCGGGCCAGCCTGGGGCGGCTTCGGGTCAGCCGAAGGCGGCCTCGGGCCAGCCGAAGGCGGCGGCGTAAGCCGCCGCCGCGTCTGCCCCAGCCAAAGGACCGGGGCAGACCAAAGGCCGGCCCATGCAGGCACCTGCGAGGGCTCCCCCAGTGCAGGTGGCGAGAGAGCCACCACCGCCTCCCCGTCCTTCGGAATCTCCTGCGAAGAAGGCGGGCAAGGCTGCAAGAGCGGCCAAAAATAAGGCAAGGCAGCAGCGGCGCAAGAGGCAGCGCGTCGCGGCTAGGCTCCGCGCCCCGAAATCCGCAGCTGTAGTTATTACGCTACAGCCGGAAGCGGAGAAGAAGGGCGTGACGTACTGTGACGTGCTTGCCAAAGCAAAGACGGCGGTGAACCTCCAGGAGCTCGGGATCTCAAACGGCCTCCGGTTAAGGGTCACTTTGACCGGGGCCCGGATGCTGGAGGTCCCGGGCGCGGACAGCGGCCCAACCGCTGATACTCTGGCTGAAAAGCTCAGGGCGTCGCTAGACGCGGAAGAGGCCCGAGTGTCCAGGCCCACCAAGTGCGCTGACCTGCGCATCATGGGCCTGGATGACTGTGCGACGGAGGCAGAGGTGATTGCCACCATCGTCAGGACGGGGGAATGCTCTGCCGAGCAGGTGAGAGCAGGCACCATCCGTCCTGACAGCACGGGGATGGGAACCGTAACGGTCAGCTGCCCCGTGTTGGCGGCTAAAAAGATCACCGCGGAGGGCCGAAGGCTCCTGGTGGGCTGGGTTTCGGCGCAGGTCAAACTGCTGGAGCCCAGACCTCTGAGGTGCTTCCGATGCCAGACTGGGCACCACGTATACGTGAAATGCACCTCGGAGGTGGACCGCAGCGGACATTGCTTCCGTTGCGGTCAGCCCGGTCACAAGGCCGGCTCTTGCAATGCCACGCTGCACTGCTATGCATGTGCGGCGGCTGGCAAGCCGGCCGAACACCGGGCTGGGAGTAAGGCCTGTGCTTCATCCGCCAAGGCCAGGGGCAAGGGCAAGCCCTCCGCCACCGCCGTCACCGCTGTTGCCGCTGCCGCCTCGACACCTGTCGTTGCCGGCACCACCACGGCAGGGCCCTCACAGGGGGTTCAGGAGGGGGCTGAAATGGAGTGTCAATAATAGGTACTCCATTACGCCTCCTCCAAGCGAATATCAACCACTGCGCCTCCGCTCAGGATCTATTACTCCAGAGCATGGCGCAGTGGTCGATTAACATCGCTGTGGTCGCTGAGCCGTACTTTGTCCCGCCCAGGGATGACTGGGTGGAGGACCTGAGCGGCTCAGTGACCCTCATTTCGTCGGCCGCCGCCGGAACCCCGACCCTCGAGGCTGTCAAGAGGGGACGGGGTTGCGTAGCAGCACGGTTCGGGGAGATTGTAGTGGTGGAAGTATACTTCTCCCCGAGCCGAACTCTCGCCGAGTTCCACAACTCCCTTGCGGAGTTGAGAGTCGTCGTCGTCGGGTTTCGTCCCCTCCTCGTGCTCGTACTCGGGGACTTCAACGCCAAGAATTTGGCTTGGGGTTCCCGGTATACGGACACACGGGGCAGGATGGTGGAGGACTGGGCTCTGGAGACAGGCCTGGTCGTCCTAAACCGGGGTTCTGTACCTACGTGTGTACGGATGCGGGGTGACTCCACCATCGTCAGGACGGGGGAATGCTCTGCCGAGCAGGTGAGAGCAGGCACCATCCGTCCTGACAGCACGGGGATGGGAACCGTAACGGTCAGCTGCCCCGTGTTGGCGGCTAAAAAGATCACCGCGGAGGGCCGAAGGCTCCTGGTGGGCTGGGTTTCGGCGCAGGTCAAACTGCTGGAGCCCAGACCTCTGAGGTGCTTCCGATGCCAGACTGGGCACCACGTATACGTGAAATGCACCTCGGAGGTGGACCGCAGCGGACATTGCTTCCGTTGCGGTCAGCCCGGTCACAAGGCCGGCTCTTGCAATGCCACGCTGCACTGCTATGCATGTGCGGCGGCTGGCAAGCCGGCCGAACACCGGGCTGGGAGTAAGGCCTGTGCTTCATCCGCCAAGGCCAGGGGCAAGGGCAAGCCCTCCGCCACCGCCGTCACCGCTGTTGCCGCTGCCGCCTCGACACCTGTCGTTGCCGGCACCACCACGGCAGGGCCCTCACAGGGGGTTCAGGAGGGGGCTGAAATGGAGTGTCAATAATAGGTACTCCATTACGCCTCCTCCAAGCGAATATCAACCACTGCGCCTCCGCTCAGGATCTATTACTCCAGAGCATGGCGCAGTGGTCGATTAACATCGCTGTGGTCGCTGAGCCGTACTTTGTCCCGCCCAGGGATGACTGGGTGGAGGACCTGAGCGGCTCAGTGACCCTCATTTCGTCGGCCGCCGCCGGAACCCCGACCCTCGAGGCTGTCAAGAGGGGACGGGGTTGCGTAGCAGCACGGTTCGGGGAGATTGTAGTGGTGGAAGTATACTTCTCCCCGAGCCGAACTCTCGCCGAGTTCCACAACTCCCTTGCGGAGTTGAGAGTCGTCGTCGTCGGGTTTCGTCCCCTCCTCGTGCTCGTACTCGGGGACTTCAACGCCAAGAATTTGGCTTGGGGTTCCCGGTATACGGACACACGGGGCAGGATGGTGGAGGACTGGGCTCTGGAGACAGGCCTGGTCGTCCTAAACCGGGGTTCTGTACCTACGTGTGTACGGATGCGGGGTGACTCAGTGGTGGACATTTCGTTCGCCAACCCCGCTCTGTCACCGCAGGTCATTGATTGGCGCGTCATGGAGGAGGTGGAGACGTATTCCGACCACCGGTACATCCGGTTTGACGTCTCCGCCCAGACCTCGAGCGCGCCGTTCCGGCAGACTCCGAGTGGTCCGCGGTGGGCGCTGAAGAAGCTGGACCGGGAGCTTCTCCTGGAAGCCTCGATCGTGCAGGCCTGGGTGTCACCACCGGACAGGCCTGCTGACATCAACGACGAGGCCGAGTGGTTCCGGGAGGCCATGTCCGAGATTTTTGACGTGGCTATGCCCCGAGTCCAGCCAGGACGGGCTTGGCGCCAGGTGTACTGGTGGTCGCCGCAGCTGACAGCGTTGCGCGAAGCGTGCGTTGCGGCGCGGCGCCGGTACACCAGGCACCGCAGGCTCCGTATCCGCCCTTCGGATACGGAAGCCATTCAGGCGGAGTTATACGAGGGGTACAGAGTGGCGAAGACCACCCTCCGAGACGAGATCCTTCGGGCTAGAGGACTGGCCCGCAAGGAGTCTCTGGAGACTCTGAACAGGGACCCATGGGGACGGCCCTACAAGGCCGTCCGGGAGAAACTCCGCCCATGGGCTCCCCCGCTGACTCAGAGTCTCCGGCCCTAACTCGTGGAGGGCGTGGTGAGCGCTCTGTTCCCCTCGCGAGGGGAACATAGTCTCCCGCCCATGGCTCCGCCTCCTGCGGTGCCCGATGCGGACCACATACCTAACGACGACGACGGTGCTCCAGGAGTGACTGAGGTAGAGATGAGGGTGGCGGTACGAAGGCTTAATGCCAAGAATACCGCCCCAGGACCCGACGGCTTGCCTGGAAAAGCCTGGGTCCTGGCCTTGCAGGCTCTCGGGCCTCGACTAGGGGGGCTCTTTAGCGCATGCTTGGAGAGGGGCCAGTTCCCACTTCATTGGAAGACGGGGAAACTGGTCCTCATTAAGAAGCCTGGGCGCCCAGCGGACTCTCTGTCCGCTTACCGGCCCATCGTGCTGCTCGACGAGGGTGGCAAGCTCTTTGAAAGAGTGATTGCAGACCGCCTCGTCGGGTGGCTGGTGCGGGAGGGGCCGGACTTGTCGGACGGCCAGTACGGCTTCCGCAAGGGGCGCTCTACGGTGGACGCCATCATGCGCGTGCGAGCCCTCACGACGGGGGATGCAGTGGCCCGGGGTGGGGTCGTCTTGGCGGTGTCTCTAGACATCGCCAATGCCTTCAACACCCTGCCCTGGAGTTGCATTAGGGAGGCACTCCGGTATCACCGGATGCCGACCTACCTCTGTCGCGTGGTCGAGGCCTATCTGACGGATAGGGCCGTCATCTACCCCGGTCACGAGGGGGAATGGAACCGGCGAGAGATGTCGTGCGGTGTCCCACAGGGATCGGTCCTGGGGCCACATCTATGGGATATCGGTTACGACTGGGTGCTGCGCGCCGACCTCCCTAGCGGCGTCAGCGTAGTTTGCTACGCTGACGGCACGCTGGTCCTTGCGCAGGGGAGGTCGTACGAGGCGGCGGCTGAAATCATGACACGCGGGGTTGCGACAATGGTCGATAGGATCCAGCAATTGGGACTCGAGGTGGCATTGCACAAGTCCGAGGCCATGGGTTTTCATGGTCCTCGGAACGCGCCACCTGCGGGTTCCCAACTCACGGTGGGAGGGGTTCACATCGGCGTCGAGTCGACGATGAAGTACCTGGGACTTGTCCTCGACAGCCGGTGGAACTTCGTCGAGCACTTCCGACGTTTGGCCCCCAGACTGGAGCGGGCTGGGGCTGCCTTAAAGCGGCTCCTGCCCAATCTGGGGGGTCCAAACGCCTCCTGCCGGAGGCTCTACACGGGGGTCGTGCGGTCCATGGCCCTCTACGGGACACCGGTGTGGGCGCCCTCATTGAGGCTGCGCCCAGCGCGCCGGTTGAGTGCGGCCCAGAGGGTCATGGCCATCCGGTTAATCCGGGGATACCGCACGGTCTCCTGCGAGGCAGCGAGCCTCCTTGCCGGAGTGCCGCCATGGGATCTGGAGGCAAAGGTCCTCGCCCACATGTGGGAGTGGCGCGAGGAGGCGAAACGCCGGGGCGAAACTCCGCTGCCGCGACAAATCGCGGCACGGCGGACAGAGCTCCGGTGTGATCTCATGGCGACATGGCGGGTACGATTGTCGCAACCCAGTGCTGGGCACGCCACAATTGCGGCGGTAAGTCCCCTCTTTGAGGAGTGGATAGAGAGGCGTCACGGCGTCCTCACCTTCCGCCTGACGCAGGTTCTCACCGGGCATGGGTGCTTCGGTGGGTTCCTGTTCAGGATAAAGCGGGAGGATACGTCCGGGTGTTTCCATTGCGAGGATCGTCTGGAGGACACGGTGGAGCATACGGTGGAAGTGTGCCCTGCCTGGGCGGAGCACCGCCGTGTCCTCGTGGAGGCGATTGGCGGCGGTGACCTCTCGCGTCCGGCCCTGGTGCGAGCCATGGTACGAAGCGAGAGGGAATGGGAAGCCGTCACCTCCTTCTGCGAAGCAGTAATGCTCGCGAAGGAGGAGGCGGGGCGCGTGAGGGGGTGGCAGTCTCTGCGCCCTCACGTCCCTAGCCGCCGCAGGAGGAGACGCCCCGGGCGTCGGGAGTCAATAGCGGACTCCCGGCCACCGTAGGCGCGAGCTTGCGGGTGGCGAGCAGTGGGTAGCTCGCCGCCCGGTAAGGACCAAGCTCGGGTCGACGGCGCGCAGTGTTCCACGCGCGCCTCAAAGAGATGTCAGCAGCAGTGTAGGGGTCTACTAGGACCGATGCCTGCCGGGGTCGCGTGATTGTTCGAAAGAGATACCGTGAGTACCGTGACCCTGGCACATGGGCAACTGATGGAACACGGGTGGGTTTTAGTCAGTAAAAGTCTGACACGCCCTCCCGCTCCGCCCAGAGCGGGAGAAGTCATTTGATGATTTACCATCCTGGAAAAAAAAAAAGGGTATACTTAACGAGTGGTTTCATATAAAGGGTTTAGCCGGATAAGTATGACGAGTCTGCCCCCAAATAGAAACCTGTATCGAAACTTATGTTTTAATATCGACTTGATGAGTAAACACAATTTATGTAAGTTTTGCGATCGGCTTTCGCTTTGACCTTGAGATACGAGAAAAATGACTAGTTTTCAAAATAATATATCTCAAAAACTGATTGAGCTAAAGGAATGAAACTAATGCCAGGCTTCAGGTTACATTACAGAGTATATCATATATTTTTTTTAATTTTTAGAATAACTTTTTATATAAAAAAATAAATAAATAAGTAAATAATAATTTCTTTTTTTGTGTTCTCTAAAACTTACAATCACGAAAATAATATATGTTATGCTCCTTTATATGTACTATTACTCATAAAAATTGCGTTCGAAAAAAATTGGTGCAACACTTCGAAAAAAAATAAAATGTGATTCGCGCCTTATAGTAGTACCCTTTACTATAAGGCCCACATCACAATTTTTTTCGAAGTATTGCACTAACTTGTTTCAGAATATAGATAACTAGCTTTTGCCCGCGATTTCGTCCGCGTAAATGTCGGTTATCTATACTGCCGTGCAGGCCCTAAAGTGCAGTATGAGGAAAAAAGCGGTTTCGAGAAAACCGCGAAAAACTTTTTAACACTGTTTTTTTTATATTATTATTGTGTATAGTGCATATTTTTATTACTACGAGGACTAAGTGACAAAAAAGATGATATTTACAAAAAAAAATGTTAATTTAGTTTATTAGATTTTAATTAAAATCGGGTTTTTTTAAATCTTAGCAGTTACTGCACGCAAAAAGTTACACATATTCAGATTAAAATGCGGTAAAAATACTCGATACTACAAAAACTTTGATTTTTTTGCTACTTTGCAGACTAATTTGCAGCATAAGACTTTTTTTACTGCATTTTAATTTGTGTCTTGAACTAATTGCACATGTAGTATATAACAATTTCTTCCAACTTACTAGTACGTTTTAGGTAGGAATTTACAAAAAAAAAAATACATTTATGTATGTATAACATTGTCGTTTATTTTATAATATTACTAGCTTTTGCCAGCGGCTTCACCCGCGTGGATGTCGGAAAATATCCCGCGTGAACGTACTACCGGGATAAAAAGTAGCCTATGTGTTAATCCAGGTTAATTTTTTTTAGCTCGAAAGCGCATTTTCATCCGACTTGCTTCAAATTTATCGTCACTGCTCGGCTGCTATGTGTCTTAGGGTTATGTTATATATTTTATAACCTGCCCAGGAGTATGGACTACAATCGTACCAAGTTTGATTAAAATCCCTTCAGTAGTTTTTGACCCATGCGTGCACATACAGACAGACAGACAAACAAAAAATTTAATGGCTGCATTTTTGGTATCAGTATCGATCACCATTCATTCTCCAATAATAATTTTGAATATATTTTCAATGTACAGAATTAGCCTTTCTACAGTTTTATTATAAGCATAGATAAGGTAATTGTAACTTAAATTTAAGGTGCTTTGAACACAAGCGGTTATAAATACATTTCGATAAAAATTAAATGGTATAAAGCTTTTTGTTTCGCAAGAAACATGAGATCTTTCATTTAAATGGCACATTTATATATAACTAAAAATAAATCACAAAAAATTTCAAAAGTATCAAAAATACCATAAATGCTCAACATTCAATACATCTCCATATGGCATGCATAAATATAAAAATAATAAAATATGGTATTGATACAAGTATCATTTAATCGGTTTCATTACCAAAAACAAAAGTTTGTTAACGATAAAACACAAAAAAAACGAATGTATTTAAAAAAACATTAATGCTTAACGCTCGGTACATTTTTATGACATGCATAATCAAATTACCTATGATTCGGTATCATCATCAAAAGCAAATGCTTCTGGTGCATCTTCGGTTTCTACAGCCGATAAAGGTAACATTCTCCAGAATGCCATTCTGTTTTCTGGCATCAATGGCCCCAAGTTTTTTATTATATTTAGCTTCCTGGTGAAGTGATACCTTTGGGGGTGCATCTTTTATCAGGTCTGGGAAGTTATTTTGTATTTTAAGCAATTTAATTGACTGTATTGTTCATCATTAAAGTCTTTTTATCAACCGACGAAAAAAAATGGAGGATCTCAATTCGATGCGTATATATATATATACATATATTTTTGATGTATGACCACGCATAACTTTTTATATAGTGGCCCGATTGTAACAATTCTTCTTCTATTGGAAAGGGTATAATCGTAAGGTGGTCCCATATAAAATTGAAAAACAAAATCGAACCCTAAGGGTCGGAAAATAGGGGTTGATTGCTTGTTCACTCACTGATTGTAATGTATAACCACGCATAACTTTATACAGAGTTGTCCGATTTTGATAATTCTTTTTTTGTTCGATAGGGTATATCTTGCCAAGTATTATTAGTACATTAAAGTTACAAAAAATTATAAAATAAAAACTTTTTAACAAAAAATTAAACCGCCGAAAAAACTGAAAAGCAAAAAATAATAAACTTTTAATAAAAAGTTTTTATTTTATAATTTTATAATATAGGCAGTAGCTTCCTCTATTTACGAGTACCTTTAATTCCACTATAGCGGAATTAGCAATCTCAACAGCATGGCAAAAATCGTCGAAATGATAAACCTTTTTGTTTAAAGATTGTTCCACGTTCTGGTGGAAAGAGTCGGCAGACATAAAAGTATGTCCCGGCTCGAAATACTTCAATATAATTTTTGAACCGGCTATTTCACTACTAATAATAATTCCGATAAATTCGAAAATTCAATATTCATAATCCTGACCATAATAAAAACTGACGAGCCGTTTTTAGTTTGGTCAGGATTATAATATATTGAATTTTTCGCACGATTCACTCTCCTCGTGTCCAAGCCTGGCGAAAGAAATATTGAAAATTACTAGAACGCAGTAAAATATGACCTGTACTGCAGTGAAATTAGTAAAATCGTTCAAGTTACCAATTATAATGCAGTAACAGAGTGTCATACTGCGTTTTAATTAGTATTTAAGTTATTTTCATCTTTTTAAAAGTACCGACTATACTGCAGTAAATAATGAACATACTGCAATTTAAACAGTTTCTTCACACTTAAAAATCATATTTCAATAAAAGTAAAACAAAGAACTTTTGATTATGCTGCACTTTAGTTGGTTTTCACGATATAAACTTACTTGACTGACACTAAATAAAATACCACATATGACTACTTTGCTGCATTTTAATCTGTAGCTCATGTGAAATAAACTAGTGATCTAACATGCAGTATTAACAGTGCTGGTACAAAAACTACTTACTGCGTTTTAATTTATATCCCTCAATATTTTTTTGGTGAAGAATACAGATTTTTTGTGGTAATATAGATATTTACTGCGTTTAACTTGGTAAAGTGACGGATCGTGGTAGACGTAACTGCTATAACTGTATTTTAGTTGGTATTCTAATATATTTAGACATGCAAAGTTAACTTACTGCTTTCACAAATTTGATTTTTTAACCGTTTAAAGCATCCTAACAAAAACCTGATTAGATCTTTATGTTCCTTATACCGTGTGCATTAAGGTTCAATATTTAACAAAAAAATGACAAAAAACCTGTTACTGCGTTTTAGGGTCTGCACGGCAGTATACTTAATATTATAAAGCTGAAGAGTTTGTTTGTTTGTTTGATTGAACGCGCTAATCTCAAGAACTACTGGTCCGAATTGAAAAATTATTTTGTGTTGGGTAGCCTATTTATCGAGAAAGGCTATAGACTATGTAACATCACGCTATAACTAAAAGGAGCGGAGCAGTAATGAAAAATGTTGCAAAAACGGGGAAAATCGCACGGGTAGGCGATTCGAGGGAACAATAAATTTGACGCGGATGAAGTCGTGGGCAGAAGCTAGTCGCAGAATAAAAAGTAGCCTATGTCCTTTCTCAGGCTCTAAACTATCTGTGTACTAAATTTCATTTAAATCGGTTCAGTAGTTTTAGCAGGAAAGCGAGACAGACAGACAGAGTTACTTTTGCATTTATAATATTAGTGTTGATAGTGTGGATTATGTTCAAGAGGTAGAATAAAAGGTTAAAAAAAAGAAAAACATACAGTGCTCAATATTTATAATTATCGCCACTTTTATTACTTTTAGTGTTAATCAAAATTAGTTATTCTTTTCTTGTTGGGGGGGGGGGGGGGGGAGGGGGTTCGATGTCATCCGGAAACTTGAATGGAGGTACGTGGAGCCAGAAGTTTGAGAAACCCTGTAATAGACGATCTAAATAATCTTTCAGTACAATATGTGAAATCAGCACCTAATATTATTAAAGCAGAAGTAAAATCAAGACAAAAAGCAAAGTCTATCGTATTTACTTTCATTGTATTTCCGACGGTAATGATTTATACAGTGTTCTCCGTTATTGCTGTGATTGCCCCAATGGCAATCATACAGTGGGATGCTGTTCACATACAGCAGGTATTATTTATTATCCGTCGTATGGACGATATTTGTCGAAAATTGTGCGTCCTGCTGAGATTCTAACTAAATTATTTGCGACTCAAAATGTTCCAGTAGTAATTACTCATAACAGTGATGATGATTAATATTTTTTACTAGCTTTTGCCAGCGTGGATGTCGGAAAATATCCCGCGGGTATCGTCACTGCTCAGCTCCTATGTGTCTTAGCGTTATGTTATATAGCCTATAACCTGCCCAGGAGTATGGACTACAATCGTACCAAGTTTGATTAAAATCCCTTCAGTAGTTTTTGACCCATGTGTGCACATACAGACAGACAGACAGACAGACAACAAATTTACTGATTGCATTTTTGGCATCAGTATCGATCACCATTCATCCTCCAATATCCATTTTGAATGTATATTCAATGTACAGAATTGACCTCTCTACAGTTTTATTATAAGTATAGATATAGATTTCTGGTATTTTGATTAACACTAAAAGTAATAAAAGTGACGATAATTATAAATATTGAGCACTGTATGTTTTTTCTTTTCTTTTTTAACCTTTTATTCCACCTCTTGAACATAATTATCTATATTCAGAAACAAGTTAGTGCAATACTTCGAAAAAAAAATTGTGATGTGGGCCTTATAGTATAAGGGTACTATAAGGCGCGAACCACATTTTATTTTTTTTCGAAGTGTTGCACCAATTTTTTTCTTACGCAATTTTTATGAGTAATAGTACATATAAAGGAGCATAACATATATTATTTTCGTGATTGTTAGTTTTAGAGAACACAAAAAAAGAAATTATGATTTCCTTATTTATTTATTTTTTATCCAAAAATATATTACAACAATTAAAAAAAAATATATATGATATACTCTGTAATGTAACCTAAAGCCTCGCATTGGTTTCATTCCTCTACCTCAATTAGTTTTTGAGATATACTATTTTGAAAAATAGTCACGCGTACGATTATTTTTACTCGTATCTCAAGGTCAAAGCGAAAGGCGATCGCAAAACTTACATAAATTGTGTTTACTCATCAAGTCAATTATAAAACATAAGTTTCGATAC
The DNA here is from genome assembly GCA_932294355.1 of Aporophyla lueneburgensis. Classification (NCBI taxonomy): domain Eukaryota; kingdom Metazoa; phylum Arthropoda; class Insecta; order Lepidoptera; family Noctuidae; genus Aporophyla; species Aporophyla lueneburgensis. The sequence goes on from OW028744.1 coordinate 13,826,256, forward strand.
AGGTTTCTATTTGGGGGCAGACTCGTCATACTTATCCGGCTAAACCCTTTGGTCAAGTTCTGATAAGTGGTTTTTACGATACTTTCAATAATACTTATTTTTTGCACTTAGTTTATATTTGGGATCTCATTAGTTATAGTTATTTCCTCCAGTTATTAATTCCTGTCACTGTTATTTACTAAGCAAGTAACGGTTTACAAATCTGTGTGGGTACCACGCCTAAAAAGTGAAACAAAAGACGATCATTTAAAATAAAAACAAATTACTGCCAAAAAAAAACTACAATGTGAAAAATAACTTTCTTGGAAGTTGGTGGCTAAGAAAAGTTAAGTTATTTATCACTTTGTAGTGTTTTTTTCGGAAGTTGGTTGTTTAACAATTGTTTCTGTTTAAAAGTAACACACTCAACTAACTCACTTTACTCTGAAGTCTATCTTTTAAAGTAAGTAAGTACATAAAATGAATGCTTACGTCTACCAAGATAGTATTGAGTCATACTACTTAGTTTCTCCAAAGAAACTTTACAGCATTGAAAAATTAGGTCATCTGTGCCGAAGCGAAGATCTTTATTCGAAAAGTTCGCAAGTTTTATCGACTTTTATTCGTATCTGCGATCTAACCTTAAAGTACTCCATTCTATAGGAGCAATTTTTTTTATCTGAGAAGAAACCTCTCAGGTATTGATTTCAAAACTCGCAGTTTATGTTAGTCCAAGTTCAGCCTTGCAAATCTTCGCAAGTGTAACAGGAGCCACCGAATTCACTGAAGTTTATCAAAGTTATCCGCTTATGAAAATTTCAGAAATTTCAGACGAAGGAAACTAATTACTATTCTAGAAAGTTTCGGTCTCAATCAGGCTCTTTTTAGGAGTTTCATAACAGTGGCGAATCCTGTAAAAGTTGGCCTGTTTAATGTTCGGCCCGCATACGAATAGGTTTTAATTTTACGCTAGCTACAGGTAAAGTCAGACCGTTCCTTTCAAGTTCGTTTTCTCTAGAATATTACGAGTTTTAACCAATAAAATGCGAGTGTAACTTTTTAACTACCAGAAAATATTTAGAACCTGTGAAAATTAAACATCCACTTTAAGTTTAAACCCACGATGTAATAAATCCTCACCAACATTTTTCATGTATGTTAGTAAATTCATACGCATTCATTCACACACGCTCGTAACTCGGCAAAGTTATTAAATTCCTCCTGAAAGTCGTAAGATTAAAAAAACTCTTTGGAAAGCGTAAAACACATTCCACAGAATGAAGCACACGTGCAAATCTTAATTGCACGCGCCCGAGCCGCTCGCACCGCCCGAGCCGCACTAGTCCAACGAAACGTTTACACTTGACGTTTTAAAAATATTACTTTTGCATTTTAATAACATTTATTTAGAAGGAAGCGGACTCGAAGCGAAATAATGAGGCGACGCGTGAATTTACCGAGAGCACGTAGTCGAGCTGCGGAATAGTTGAATCGGCGCTTGTGCTCGCTTTTTGTGCTCGCTCGACCGTGCCGCTAGGAGTGGAGCGGAAAATGTTATGATACCGTCACCTCGGCCAGGTGCGGCAGTGACGGAGTATTTGCCACGCTCGTCACGTCACCTCCAAGCCAGATACAAGCGTACAAATTAAAAACTTTCCCGAATTTAAAACCACACACAACTTGCCGTTAGCATATCAGTCGTACCCGTGTGCATTACATGTTTCCGTGTTTTTACATCATTTAAAACTTCCCTACTGTTCAATTCATTGAGCTCGCCACGGTTTCAGGTTTGTGATTGAAATATAGCACGCAGCTTTGTGTTACCGAATACGTCAACATTCTTCAATATGAAAATACTGAACAAAGCGAAACCAACAAGAAACCAAATATTTGTTGTTAAGTTCTTTAAAATTTCTAAAAATTTCTAAAATAAATCAGCGAACTTTCCGAACTGTTGTATAGAAGTCTGAGTTGGTATAGAACGTGCATTCGGCGCGTCGCGCGTCGTGTTGGGAAGGGAGTGTGACAGAATTTCAGTAGTAAATCTTTGGCGGAGCGCGGCTGAGGCCGGCGGGCGGCGGTGGCGGCGGCGGTGCGGGCGTACGCTACGGCACGCTATCTGTTGCGACATATTTGGCAAGCGCGCCGGACTCTCAGCCAACTGTGACAATGCCTTCGTAGGTAGAACGCGGGATCTTATCTGATCGGCTAGCTTTTCAGATTAATACCTACTTACGATTCTGCATTTATTTTTGTATAAGCACATTTCACGTTGGCAACTTTGTGAGGTTTTAGAGCGTGTGCGATTCTTGTTCCATCGAATTTTCAAAGTTTTGTTCTACAACTTTTAGCTACGAAGTTCGTTGGTTTTCGTTGTTTGAATCCTTCCTGCTACTACCGGTCTTGAGTAAAAAACTTGGGCAACAATCCCACCCATGCATATTTACGAATATTTATCCAAACTAATACCTAAATCGTTGTCTTACTGTAAATAATATCGATACATAAACGACGTCGCAATTTGCTTCGACATTTGTAAAAGCGATCTTTACTTAAACCTCCTAAGAAAATATAATGTCAGTAATTGGTTAAATTTACGTAAATTGTCCAGAGATATTTCGTAGAGTTTAAGCTCCGCAGAATTTAATGGTAGTCTTGCGTAAGTAATTTGAAGCATACCATTAAATAGTCTGACTTATGAATTTTATTTAATAGCAAATTATTTTACTATTAACGTATGCTTTTAAGTTTAAATAAAGGGTTATAAACATTTCTGAAAAAGAAAAGAACAAAACCGTTATATGAAAATGTGTGAATACGGGTTACAAATAACATTAGAACGGTATCTCAGTCTTTGAAGCCTGTTTAATAAATCAGCGATATAAATCTAGTGACTGTCACCGCGTTGTCTAATTTAATAATAAACCCGCCATACATCACACAACAAACGCTGCGTTGAAAAGAATGGACGCACGGGTCACGAATACCATTATTTAATATTGTAGGCATACATATTATGTTATTTATGCATCTATGGTTCATTTCGATCGTTCATTTCGTACAGATAACCGGTAGTTTTTGTGCGGCCACGAAACTATCAGAGGCGCTCACGCGAACGAGTAATCATGGCCGCTGAAGTGTTGAATGAATGAATGCAACAAATCGAAATGGTTTAGGTGGGAAAAATAAGCCTACGAGATAGGCGATCGCGTCATTAGTTTTCGCTTTCTCGGAACTATTGTGTTGGGATTTTTGCAGTTTGTGTAAGGAGGGAAAGTATTTTTTTTTAATAGTATTTATAAGTAGGTACCTATGTTAAAATGAGAGCAGACGTATGGGCTTGAACCCAAGTGGGGGCTTTACGTTGTGTAAATAATTTCATCACCACTGCTCTCAAAATGGTGATGGAAAACGTCGTGAGGAAACCAACTTGTACTAGAACAAAAAATTCGAAGACGATAGATGTCGCATAACTGGACCCTCATGGTAGACTCCCTTTCGAAGAGAGAAGGCCTGTTATTCTAGTGTGAAAATTATAGCCTGATGATGATGATGTTAAAACAAATACTACCTATGTAGCGTAGACCGTAGCAGTGAACGAAATTAACCCAGATCCAGCCAGTCCCTTGCTGTCCCCCTACCAGTGATTGCCTAAGCCAAGGTTCGTACCCCCCTCGGGGTAACCCTTAGAGCTTTCGCTTTAGTTTTTAAGTATAATAAGCCCCGGCTGGAGGCCTAAAAAGGTAACTTTTTAGAACTCGCCGGGCCACAATCCGTTTAAGTAGTAAGAATCTTTTCAGATTAACTAGGAGACGTCCCACAAAAAAAAAAAAAAAGTGAACGAAAAGATAAAGTTTTATCGGCACGGTTGGTGAAGTGCCGTAGTGATTCGCTGGTACGCTACGGTACGGGTTGCGAAATTATCGAAAAATTCTGGAAAATATGATTATATTATTAGGAAGCAAGCTTTTCTCGTGTAAGCCAAAACCTGTTCGAAAGCGAAGCAAGGTGCGATCCTCATTAATCATTTTAGTAGATGAAAGTAGTAACCATTATTAGGTGTAGGTATTCATTTTATAAAAAAAAACAATCTAGAATAGTGGTTTTTCTTTTCAAAGTGGTCGAAGAAAAACAACATTTTTAAATCTGTCTCTCCGTAAAACATGTTGAATATTCGTCACAGTGTTTTCACAAATTTGTTTTGCCCCGCGCTATTCTAATTTCGGTTATCGAGGTCAAGCAAAACAATAAGTACCCTCCGGCCAAAACTTTCCTTATTTCTTTGTTTGTTTATTAAAACTGTGAGGAAAGCACTAAACTTTGTATAACTTGACGTTTTCGTTTATTTGCAATTTCATTTAGTGGCTCCTTCACTTGTTTATATTATATTTTTTGTCTACGAACTTCGACAAAAATAATATTTGATTGGTGACTACTGACTATTATTGTATGAAATATGAGTTTCTGTTTGTAAATAATAAAAGCCATTATTACAAATCATGTTGGCGGATATAGTAATAATATTGTTGCCAACTAAAGGCAGTAATAACTGTCACAACTAAAGTAGGAACACAAATATTGGAACTTTCAATGCCTTTAGTATTACTGGAACGTCGAAATACATTTAGTTTTCGTGACTTAGGAATCTTTGAAAAGTCAGATTTACTTATTTTTCGGGTTCCGTACCAAAAGGATACCAACGGGATCCTATTAGTAAGCCTCCGCTCTCCGTTCTTCCGTCTGTCTGTTAGCGGACTATATCTCAAGAACTTAATAGGTAGACAGTTGAAATTTACATAGATTGTGTATTTCTATTGCCGCTAAAATAATGAATTAAGGTTCCCATACGGGAAATATACACATTTTTTTAATATGTAGTGTAATATAATAATGGTGGTACGAGTAGGTATATGCGGAATCCTTTGTGTGGGAGTCCGACTCTGTTTCCGACCCTTGGCTGTTTTTTTTTTGACGACTATTTAATCACCACTTACAACATTTTGAATATCAATATGTAACAACTATGTTTTTGAAGTCCACTAATCTATGGCCTCTTTTAAGTTATAAGTCGGTAGAAACCTTATTTTATATATGTATACCAGTAAATACACATTACTTTTGCTAACTTAACAGTGTCCATATTTCAACTTTTGAGCCCTCAGACCCTTGCCAGCTCTTCAACAGTAAATAATTTCAATCTAGCTTTAAATCTTGACTGACATATTAAGCTCCTTAGGGAAAATTTAGTCTACAAGCATTTCGTCTCAACACGCTAGAATGCTTATACACAATAACAACTCCTAGTATGAAATGGTTAAATAACCTTTAAAAATAGCAAAGCTTCAAGAACATAAAGTTATATTAATAAACATATATTTAAATATTTAAGTCCATCATTTTTATGAAAAGGAGTATCATAATATTTCTTTAGAAGTCTGTCGGTGTCCATCGCTCGGCTTGTGGTTTCATTACACATTCTTATGATTTCATTTGCTTACATGATTCGTCCATCTCGAGTCTTTTATTCTTGTGACATGTTCTCTCATTTACATTTGTACGCTTTATGAATGAATGTGAACATCGTCTTTATATATATTTTTCGCTCAGTTGATGTGGTTATGGGGCTACAAAACTTTTGTATCATTGTGATCTGTTTTGGAGATAGTTTAATATCAACAGAACTATGAAATGATGGAGAGTTTAAGATATAAAGAAAAGAAAGAAAGAAAGCAAATACATTTATTTTAGCACAGATTTAAAGGCATAGCAAAGACTGACATACCAAATATGGTCAAAGCATATCTGCTTAAATATAAATAAATGTATTTGCTTTCTTTCTTTCTTTTCTTTATATCTTAAACTCACTTTGACTGAAGTATATCCGTGTAGTGCAACGAAAATGATTTTTACGCTAATGTAGTCACAAACGAGAAAAATAACCAGGGTCGTCGGATATAGTTGAAGTTTAATAAGAAACCGAAAGATAAATATTTTCGAATTAAATTCAATTTAATTATTAGAAAACCAACAGTTGATTTATCACAGTAAATTTCATTCGAAAACATTATATCCGATGAATCTGGTCACTTATATCTTTTAGAGACCCCACTACTCGTTTATTAAAGGGGCTCTGAATACAAATAAACTGGCTTTAATGGAAATATTATTTCACAAATATTATTTCAAGATGCTTCAATTCACTAATAAGCAAAGTTTTACTTACGTGAACCCTTCAGTTGTGGGGTTCACATCCCTCTGAGCGCGTCCCCTTCCCGCAGATAAAAATAATAATGGTGACATTTATCATGAGATATTTGAATATGACCTCTCTTCGATATATTTTATGTATGTACATAATAACGGGCGGAAGAGTTCCTTTAATGTAATAAAATAAGCATGTCAATTTCAATGTACCAGTGGTCGACATTTAACCATAATAATAACTTTCTGCACTCCTTCTCCATATAAACTTTAATTTTGTCAAATTGCATACTCCTTCGTCCGCGTAATTTTCACGGGTACAAAGTTATTGATGATTTTTTCTTCAATGACAACTAAAAAAATCAAAACTACTTAAGTTTCAGGGACAAAAGCGTTAAGCTCTACACTTCTTTCATCAAAAACATCAGCTTAAAACAAAAATACACGCTTCTAACCCCCTAGTACCTCGTAACAGCAGTCAGAATTGTAGCTATTTACCTATAGACGGCAGTAATAAAGTAATTTAGCTGACGCGGCTTCGACGGAGGCACGGACCGCTCTCCCGACATGAATATCAACAAGGGAGCTTGTCGTCATCGCCGCCTTTATGGCACAAACTTGAGAGACACCCTCGCCATTCACACTGTTAGCTATAAACAAAAAGCTTGTAATTGAACGTAAATATTGTGTTCTACATTCTACAATGACTGTCGTTTGAACCCGGGTTATTACACGTGTTTAAAAAGGGTAACACGTGCGATCAGTTTCACCTGTCCTCTAAAAAAGTCCGATCGAAACTGATGAGACTGTTTCACTGTGTATTTCCACGCATTAGATTAGTACAAAACGACGCAGGTTCGCCTTTTTAGTTTGGCTTTTTCATGTATGGAGGCTTTTGCATGCGTATTGTGTGCGATTTTGCGATATTCGAATTTTAGTTAGTTAATTTCTTTAAAGGTTTTGAAATTGGCTTTGTCCTTTCGTTTGCATGATGAAAGCGAGGTAGGGAAATTTGTAGTTTTTAATAAAAGCTCCTAGTCAGAAGGGATAAGGGCTTTATTCTTTTGATGAATTTAATCACTCTAATGGTAAAAATGCCTGTAGGAGTCCGGGATTAATATGGCTGAAAGTAAAAGAGTAGTCGATTTTTGGTGGATCAAAATAAAACTCTATTTGAAATGAGCTTCTGCTTGTTTTTGTCCAATAGTTAATTAATGAAAGTTTCTAGATTCATATACCTCGATATAACTTAATCCTTCTCACATCCCTCGTCTCATGTTTCCGTGGTGTGTAACAGAAGCTGTTATCTGTCATGATAAAGTACGTGATTAGATTGCGAATACAAACATTCTCACAGACTACGAATATTGGCGAAAACACCATCAAAAATCATTTTGTTTGCGCAACGGATTTTAATGGGATTTCCACTGTTCCACCCCGTAATACTGCGGTAATCAAATAAGCTATAAAATCATCATGTCGAAAGGGGTGGATTTTTTATCAATCAGGCAAGTTGTACTTGTGTGTAGGCTACGTACCGCTCGCTCCCGGTGAGGAGAAATTTGTGCTTATCTTTTTGTATTTTCAGTTTCGGATATCGGGCATAATGCGAGGAAAACGGTGTGGTTTTTCTAGTGTTGCATCTTCAGACGATAACTTCTTATTTATTTATTTATTTAAACGTCTCGCACACAAAAAAGGTACAAAGGCGGACTTAATGCCTTAGGCATTCTCTACCAGTCAACCAAGGGTGGTGAAGAGATTACATGGCAGGTGCTTTGATTGAGAGGAACAGTTATTGCAAAATACTATTAAAATACAGCAGCTAGCAGCGCAGCGCAGTAGCTTATTCATTACTGTTGTCCAACGTATTGTCATATTATGAAATATTGCTACCATTGTAATAACGATATAAAACGCTGGTAGATAGGGTAGTATCTCATCTCATCATCATTATTATTTCAGCCGAAAATCGTCCACTACTAGACATAGGCATCCCTCAATTTGGGGAGGTTTTGCTATAATCGCCACGCTTGGCAGGCGGGTTGGCGATCGCAGTATGTTGGTAAAATGCATAGAGAATGCTGCTGCCCATTCTTTAGCTAGTGAGTCCCTTGGTCATTTTACGACACCCACGGGATGAAATCTGTAATAGATCAGATAGACTCAGCGTAATAAAGAGATACACTCCCAACGTGTACTAAAACTCTTTACATACCTAGATATATATACTCCTTACTTGTCCTACCAGTTTAAAAGCCTATTTATTATTATTTTATTCATATCAGATAACATGATCCATGATCCATTTAACGATGGTATTCCAAGCCAGATTAGTTGGTGTTGTACATGACAACACCAACTAATCTAGCCTACAAGAAAACTGCAGTATTCAAATGTAATTCAATTATGTAAATAGTAACGCGAGTTTATTTTTGCAACAAGCTCGTTTGGAGCCAACTAATGAGGTGCTATCCGGTAACACTACTTTATTCACACCTCAGTAGACCTTAAAGGATTTATACAGGAAATGGCCTCAGGGAATTGCTCTTTTCACACTTTATTTGTATATGAGTTATTTTGTTTGTGCGAGGTTCATGCAACTTTCCTATTTTGTAGTGTAAAGATGTTCTTATTTCGTTGTGAATATGGCATGTTTTACAAGCAATGGAACTCCGGGTCTGAAACTATATGAATTCAATTGATGTTTTGACTAAAACTTCTACAGTATTTTTTTGTGTAATTTAAGATAAGCATTATTGGTAAATGGACCAACTACTCGTATGAATAGTGATTCTAATAACTTTTAAATATAATACCAGTGCTGCAAGTTTGAGTTCTTTTCTAAACCAATAAAAGCTTTAATCCTAGTGACACTCCAAATAAGACTGTAAATTTATAACCACTAATATATATAATACACTTGTTTTGGTACTTTAACTTTGGCATATTTAATTTATAATTCAACAGCCTCCTTGCGTTCATCATTATTGTTTCTAGGACCTTCAAGAGAAGATTTTTTTAAAGACTGTTCCACCAGATGGTAAGCTATGAGGCAGTTGACAATGATACACCCTGAAAGAAATCAATTCACTCAAGACGACAAGACCCCCTTGTAATAACTACAAGGAATTACAGACACCGGTAAGGATGTAAGTAGTTGTGCAGGTAAGTTTATGCCATATCCAGCTAACATCAAACCTCTGTGTACTTCAGTATTGAATGAGGTGATAACTATAACACGTTACAAGAACTAGTTATTACAGCCGTTTGTCGCTGACGTTAATATATGCAATCGTTATTGATATCTGCCAATAAAACTTAACTATAAAATAGAGCTCATAAAATTCTATACTATACTCTGATGACTGTTATTTATGAAGTTAATTGATACGTTATCTAAAACTGTTGTTTTTAAATAATGAGACGGAAGGGGAAGATAGAGAGGAATTTATTACAAATTGAATGTCTTTATCTGTGGGATATTAACATTGTTTTTGTGTAATTAATTGAAAATGTAACTGTTTATAAGTAGACGTTTATAAAAGTCTTATAATTGCTGGAATGATGCCAGCCAAGCTTGACAATTTGAACATGATTTATTTAATATAAAAGACGTCCTTACATGTAAAATTATTGCAGTATGTAACTTTGAAAGTGCACACTTTAAATTCAGTGAAAAGCTTGAAGGGAGAACAGTAACTTGTTTTTTTATACAAATAATAGTTTACTGACAATAAACTGCATCACTTTTCCGTAGGTACGCTCTACAGGGCTTCGCATAGCTGCGCTATTCGCAACATGCTTTTTGCGTAGCCCATATATTGTGTACCTGCCCCCCAACATCCATACATACATATTACCCACTTAAAGCTGTGTACAATAATTACACATCTGACCAGGGACCGGACGGTAACAGTGTACTACTAGTCATAATTTACGGCTGACGAGTAGTTGTGGACTTGTGGGCCTTCGACCATAATAACCAGTTAGATGCTTCTCGTATCCTGGTACCTAATAACGAATTTCTTACAACTTTGTGTTGTGTACCGTTCATTAGTGGCCATGTTTTGTCTACAGACTACACAGTACACAGATCTCCATTACGATAATTTGAAAAGCAGTCTCTGTTAAACTAATTCGTTGTTTCTAAGTTAATTGTGGAAATACGGATTGTGTTTTACAATCGTGCTTTGTTGCAGACGAAAATTTGCATTGTAAGTTAGATGTATTTAAATTCTAAAATTAATTTTTCACAAAACATTGTATTGTGCAGTCCATGAATTTTTTAACAGGATTCTTAAACTTTTAAAACCCGAATATGCGGACTAAAAGCAAAGTTAAGTGAAAAATTAATAAGAACGGAAATGGAAAAATAAAGGCAATAGCTATGTAAAAGCGGTGGAGGCGTCGCGTCGCTTAGTCAGCTGTTAATGGCATTTGTGTTTACGTGCAACCAGACGATGCCGGTTTACGTGGAAAATTTGGGAAAGAGTATGCTGGGTGCGACCGAGAAGGTAAAGGAGAAAAATAAATCACCTTTTCAAAAAGGTATTAAAGTCTACTTTTGCACAGATTTTGAGATAGCTGTGCTCTTATCTACCTACTTTTCCAAACCCTATTCACGAGTACAGCATTCGAGCTGTTTTGAACAATATTGTGTGCCCATGTGTCATCCCATTTCTTTAAATAAATGTTCAGTGTCTCTCAAACAGTCAGTTTTCTTTTGATTCCAAATTCGTAACGTAGCTATGGTTATTTTAAATGTGGCTTGTGCGCTAAATGTCGTATTCCTACAAACCATATTAAGTAAATTCACATTTTCTCAACAGCATACATATAAATCAACAAGTTTGTCAATTGAGTATGGTTCAATTAGCCTTATAAGTGTATCATTACAAGTTCCAATAACTACAAAGAATTCTCAACAAAAACTAACTCAATTAAATAGCTTGGCCGGCAATAAACAACAAGGGTGATGCATCACTTTAACAAACTATAAATAATTCTAGCTCATTTTTTCCTCAGATAAATTAAAAAGAAATATTGCTACCGTACGGAATATCCATATTTTAATAGCAGAGTGCGCTTTTAGCTTAGTTATCAAGTCGGCACACGCAATCCTACAATCAGGCCTGAGACCACAATGAATGCATATCGAAACTACTTTTTAGCACCTCAACAGTACATTCATAATGTTTTTCCGTGATTTTACGAAACTTCTAAAAGAAGGAATTGCGTTCTTTTATGTTTAAAGTCGAATTTAGGTCACCGTTTATTTAGCCTTTGTTATTGTAATTGTGTTCGTTAGTGAGTTTCTTTCTATTGTCAATTTGTACGAATTTTCCTTTTTAATAAAAATAACTGTTTGTAGACAGTCGAATAATATGGTTTATCTCTCTCTATCTCGCGAAATTGGATAGCTTGATGAAAACCCGTAAACTCTCGAAAGAATCTGGCAGTGAACTGATTAGCGTAGTAACGCTACAAAGTTCCTTTAAAGATAGGCAAAGTATATTTAAAATATGTTTGTCAAAGATCTATATGTATGTTGTATGTAGCTAAACCAACAATATATTTCAAACTTATATCGTTTAAAACAATTACTTATTTCTTGAAAACATTCGATTATGAAGCCTTCAATTTGGAGTTACGCTATTAATTTTAAAGCCTAAGTTTGTAGTAGGTATAAGTATAAGGTAACCCCTAACATTAATTCGATGCATCTAGAACCCGTTTCGAAAAGAAATAGACCAAAACTGGAACGCTTTTATCTTAGAGCCCTCAAGGCAAACGTGAATAGGCATCTTTTAGGCAAGCGTGGTGAATCTTAGACCACCATCATGTCATCATAGATGAGGTTGTGATCAAAGCCTATCTAGAAATAGTGGTACACAAAATGTAACAAGCCACTTAAACATTCCGAAACAAACATCACAAAAGCGAGAGAATTTACGTTCCTAATAGAAAATTCTCACTTCAAATTCTAGTGTAGGTGTTCTTCATATCTATTAAAATGCAAATAAAATATAAATGTTTACAATGCAAGCATTAATTATACCTTTCTCACCATTATCATATAATAAATATTCGGGCAATGTAATTTTTATTGACATTAACGTCACACTACGAAAACGCCTAGTGTGAAATTTAATATTGCAATCTATGTGATTTAAAGTTCGTATCTATTACGTCAATAATAGAACGTTTCTAATAAAAACGATGAGATACTGACTAACACATTCAATAACTCGATACGTACTCTGTAACATTCATAAGTATATATTACCGTTCATAATAACTGGATACCTTATCGATTTGGCTAAAAGAGAACCTTGTTTTATTTTTAAACTGGTATCGATACAATAGCTCTAAAAAAGGCTTCACAAACTGTTTCACATCACTATTTCGCGCAACTATAGTTCGCCGATGACATAAAAGACGAAAGCATGGCGCGACGCCGAATAGCGGACGCAGCCGATTGACGGTGCACATGGGAACTGTATGCTAATTCGCTCGGCCGTATTTCGGCGCACTGTCAACGAAGGAACACAGCCGTCTGTACCTGTCCTACCACGTGTGCACTGAACGTGGATAAAATGCAAAAACTTCGAACAATCGGATGTTTGCTCACGAGCTTCGGCAAAAAACTGCAATTTTTCTTGTGTGAGAATCGCTCGGAATGTAGTGTATTATGTGACTAGGGGCTGTGTGTGACGTGTCTTTTAGAGCTTTTGTGTTTTTATCTAATTTTGATTCAGTGCTCTTTTTATGCCGAATTGCGGAGCCAGTTCAATGTTTTGTTTTAATTTTGCTGATTACTTTATCCTTTTGAAATATATCATATGAGATAATTCGAATATGTATAAAAACATGGTTTATTTCCTTTAAAACTACCCACATTAGGTATACGTTAAATGCCACAGCTTATAAAGAAATAGGGTACCGAGGTATTGTTAGCCGATTTGTGGATCTTATAATTGGTTATTTGGTTTATCGAAAACTTGATTGGATCAGGTATCTTCAGTCCTTTTCTTCTTCATTCACCAATTACATAAATTGCATAATTAAAAAAAATGAATTTGTCAGCTCCGAAGCTCGGCTAGAGACTCCTTACGAACGATTATAAAATATATTGATGACTAAATGAGGGTAGATGAATGCATTTTTTTATCACTGAAAGCATGGCCGATACATTTATTTATGTTAATTATATAATTTATATTTATCAAAATACATTACATAAGATAAGTTGTGCACGAATATAATGCATAATGTAACGTAACGTAACGAAGAAAGATTGATTTTACTCCCCATAAAATCGATTCTTAAGGAGTAAACTCCAAAAATAAATGGTTAAAAGACTGTCAAAATATAACTGAATCCTCGTCATTTAAAAACAAGTCCGTCAGTCCATCGGCGAACTAAAATAAAATGTAATAGCTGTGCTAATGGGTGTCCAAGCGCTAAGCAATAAAGAACTTATTCCAGCTACATTTCCCCACTCATTTTTATGAAGCAACAAAAAGCTCGAAATAAACCGACAAAGAATAAGTTCATAAAGAGATTTCCTCATAAATTATAAAATTGTTTATGGAGAGAATCTAGAGCGTTTTACTTTAGGACTAATTCTATAATGAAAAGTCTTTCTCGGATGAAAACAGTCGGCGGTAAAGTAGTTTCGCATTATCCCCTTTACTAACAAACAAGTGGAACTGGTATTAAAACGTAATTTTAAACTTCTGTGAGGCAGCGTGTAAGAGGTAAGCGGTAATTAAAATAAACTACGTACAATTTACCCATCATTGTTCGGTGGAAGTTCACGTGCAAGCAACGCTAACACTCTACATTGAGATTGATGAACAGTTTCTGTTAGATTAAAGTATTTTGAACGAGGATTAATAACCTCTCGCTTTGAACATGAATGTCGAGGAAGCTACGCACAAAGCCGACATGGAAAGGGTATTAAACACTGGCTTCAATAAACGGCCCAATAAGTTATGTAAAGTGCGGGTGCATCGCGTAACATTACAACCTCTACATGGGCCCGGGGTTGGGACGCATGCGCTCGCACCGCCGGCCGCGCACGGCATATGCGGAATATTAAAGGAGGAAAGAGAAAAAAATTAACTTGTGAAGCCATTTTCGTCTATCGGCGGCCCCCGCGCGCGCCGTAGGGTTTCTGTGTGATGCAGGCAGAGAGGCTCGCGCGGCCGCCGCGACTCCACGCCGCCGTACGCCCTGCGCCATTTGCCGCCGCTCGTCGCCGCTCGCCGACCGGTCCGCCCGGTCCGCCCGGTCTTGTGATTACACCTTGTGCGACACATTATAATTGTGCAGTGTTATATGGACATTTGAAAAGCTTTCGCTATATGGACACAGTGTTATTGTCCAACTAACTAGGACCTAACTTCTAAGTGAGTTTAACTTAACTGTGTGTGTAAGTTTTTGAGAAGTTTAATTTTTATCTCCCTCAGTGATACGTCTTGTAAAGTGAACTAAACTATATTTTGAAGTCGTGTTTCATGTGCCGCGTCTGTTTACATGACAAGTTTGATGCGAGTAGCAGTTATTTAGTAATTTGGTAAAGTTGAAACTTTGACAACTTACGCTGAATTCTTATTCGTACATTTGTGTGTTTCGTCCGATTCAAGTTCAACAACTTATGATCGCACCCTAAAAGGTATTTATTGTATTTACTATTAAATTGTATTTGTATCATTCAGTTTATTATGTTGCAATTAAACTATTATTTAAATTAATTTATTTTTCCAACGAAATGTAGAGTCGCTCGGACAACAATATTGGTATGTTTAATGTCAGTTACATCTGTCGCATGCATAATTTAATTTTGTACAAACATCTGTGTTTTTATTGCTTTACAGTGTCTGTATATTTTGTTTGAGCTCTTGTTAGTGATAAAATGTTTCACCTGTTCACCGCATCAGCTATCCCACGGAGCCGAACTGCATTTGAAGAGCCCCAAATTTTCTGAATACATGACACCACCATAAAGGATAAAACAGCCATAACATGGAAGAAACTATCATACGACCTCTCAAAAAGTTTTAATGGTGTTCTGAGGATATAGTAAATCAAATCTTTTATTTATGAAGTAATAACAGTGCGACAGAGTGCACTCTAAAATAGACGTGTATAATAAAAAATCCATACTCCTCCCAATAAATTATCGGAAGACGTTCTTTTTATTGGAGTAACGAATGGTGAGATGAGTAATGGCGTAAGTTTGTCCGATAAATCATGCTTCCCGAAACTGTGAGGAGCTTCCGACGTTGGGGTAGTATTTGGCATGAGCAACCCTTACTTGTTAGTCTTTTATAATACACTTATCGGAATTGCAATCGATAGTGTAGAAAAAGAAACAATCGCTATAGTTTTTGTAGACGATTCCCAGACAGCACAAATGTATGAGAATTAAATATACAATGAATCGATCAATAGGGATAAAAGCTTCAAATTTCCAATTCAGCAAATAACACACAGGCAATATTGTAAATGGTACTTAAAGCCCGTTTACATGAACGAAATTGAAGTCCACTTACGCTACGCAATTTGTCATTGTTGGTCATGAAATACGTTGGATAATAATATGCTAATAGAACATGAGCCAAAGCATGATTTTGAGCTACGAACGATATTGTGAAAGGGTGTTAAAACTGGTAATTGTAGAAAAGCGGTTCTCGTCAAGAAAATGGAAGTGCTAAATGGTACAATGGCCGATGGTCCGTGAAATGACACGTCGAATGGACCGATACCATTTGATGAACTATTGTTTAGGAATGTAGCGATGGGCGGAGGTGGATTGGACTCGCACTTAGATTTTGTGTGGACAGACGTTTGAAACATGAACTGGAATTTAGTTAGGAACTCTTTTTTATAATGTCGTTGATAATGTAAATAAGATGGGAATTTCGGTTCGATTTAATTGAAATTGTCGTCGGTAATGTCGGCATTTGAGGTATATGTCAAGTCTTAGAGGCAAAATTACTGTTAAGGGACCTATGAGAATACGAAGAGTAGTAGCAAGATTTGCATAATTTATCGAAAAATTGCTTGGTGGTTCGTTTTATTTGCACCTCATTCCAGATAATTTAAATGCAGTCCACAATAAACATGGAAAAGTACTTCTAAATAGTACGTTATTTTATCAGTTTTACTACTTATATAAAAATATTATAAGTATAGTAGAAACAGTGGAAATTGTTATATACTTTTATATATTCTTTGAAATAATTCTCATTTACTCATAAATCAATTAGAATCAGGCCGATATACTTAATATTATTATCTAAACCAAATTGATTGGACACAAACACGATTAAGGGAGGGGTGGATTATGAATATCGAATATCAGACTAGAAATTATCGATAGCTATAAAAAGGCGTTCCCACGTTGCCGGAAGCAAGCACTGGATCGCCACGCTTCGGTTCTTTGCTCTTTCACTATTGTCCCTTTGTCCGTACTTAGCTCCGTCAGCCCGTCAAAAGAGCGCCTCTTTATTCCATGGATCTAGTTTGCCGCACTTAATTCGTATTGCATCATTCGTTCCACAGCATTTTCATTTTTTAACATTGATCGTACCGATAACTCCCCCAATATCGTGTCGTGCATTCGTAACAAAATTCTCTACACTACTTACCTTATCATATTTTTCAATCGACGATTTGCTAGCTTATAATTATATACCCGTACCACAATAGTTTGTAACGTATAATTTAAAGCCTTATTATGGAGCTCTTAATTAGTAATTTCCTAGCCAGGCTTATGGTTAGCCGCCTTCATTTAGTTGCAACAGAGTTCAAGAACTTACCAACTAGCAACACTAGTGAAATTTGCATTCTTGCTTCGCTCAGCCGACATAGCCTAAGGACCACCCGCGTTGAACTGCCTCCGATTCAATACCAACTTTATAACATCAAGATAGAATTTCGAATCAAGATTCTCGTTTCTCATCATACCTATCGCTTACCATAAGACGCTATACAATCTACTCGCGTCTACTCGCGCAAATTTCAATATGTGTAGCGGGAGAATATTTTATGTCGGTTCGCTCATCCCGTTCTGCTAAGAAACAAAATCAGTATTACGTAAACAAAAACAAAACCAAGGGCTTTAATTTGCGGTAAACATCTTTTCTCCTGCAATACCGTAAATAGAAACTCTCAGCAAGATTTTTTTAATCTTCGTTCAACATCTCGAATAATACAGCTGCAGCATTCGAATCTCATTAGCAAGTGAAACAAGAGAAAAAACTCAGAGCAATAAATTTTAGCAAGGCTCAAGTGGAAACGTTTACGGTTCCTTTTAATTTGGTTGGCATTGTCGAGGCGTCCCGCTGCGCGCCGCCCGTTGGATTTCTTGCTAGAATTCCAGCTGTTCCAAACATTAGTTACTTCTTATTAGTTGATTACGAAAACGAATTAAATGTTACATTTCATGATTAGACTTTATGGGGCTGTAATTCCGATAGTTGTCATTAATTAGACTTTAATGTAACCACATGTGAAGTTAAAGACATTAAATAAACTAAAAAGTTTAAATATCCTGCAACCTAAAAAAAACACCGGCAGATGCAAAAGCGACTGAGACTGAGGATCACGGAGAGTATCATAAATCAAAGTGGATTTTATGATGGTATGATGGGACCAATAGCTACCTCTCTCGACACATTTCGAGGAAGGCGTGTTTATTTTAAATGATTGAAGTAATTCCGAGGGTCTGGCGAGGAGCCGCAGCTGAGTGTGAGATCGATGACGTTGCGTTTTCTGCCGCGCCGTCTGCGAGCCCACAGATATTATTAATACTAGCCCAGCTATCGATGGCGGCGATAAACTTGTTTGAGTGTGGAAAGATACTATACTACTACATCAATCATCCGGTAGTAATTGAAAACATGCAGCTGCGGCTTTACGGTGAAACAATAAATAACCTTCACGACCCGAGTACCGTAGAAAATGCTCATTTCATTATCGTTATTCAGAAATATGTTCTTTATTTCGGCGTTAAAGCAAGCGTTACTAGACATTTTATTACCACCGCGACACGTGTTTTGCAAGAATCCTCACCAACTGCGGCCCAGCTGTGAGGAGCAGAACGTGCCGTTCTGGGTGCACATTAAAATTCCCACACATAAAATTCAATGATAAAAAAAGGTTCGCCCGATGGCCCCTTTCCTACTCACAACAAACAAGCAGGTAAGCGAATCTTTACGAGCCCAACAAACTGAAATATGCGCAATCCGGTGAAGGATTTTACATCTTATTACTGCTGCGTAAAGACTCAGTTTATGGAATTGAAATGTAACAATGATCTTTGCAACATTTGGAGAGAATAAAACTTTGTTTTCTTTTCTATTCTCCGACAAATATGGTGCCATGATGTAAAAAACTCCTTTAGTTTTGATAGGGCTTGTGGAGGTCTTCGGTTGGCAACCCCTTTATTGCGGTTGATTGTACCTTATACGGTTTGCTTCCTCGATGCGTCCGTTGCATTTAGTGTTTTGATTACATAATGGGAACTAATGAAAATGAATGAGTTGGGATGCTCGGGACACGCATCCGCTTCGGGAAACAAAACAGAATAATGCATTATTTGTGTAACTACCATGTGTAAGTCATTGATTCCAAGAACGGCTTTTGTTTGCTCTACAACCAGATATTTCGAGGTCATTGACAATACACATGTCAAGAAACGATATCCGTGGGTATATGTATCTCAACTTATTTCGGGTCCTCTGTATCGGTTCTCATCAATATTAGTTCGTGACTGGATTTCGGCTAATCATTGTAACAGCTTAAACCGGCTGTGACAGCGTACTAGTAATACATTCCATTGTCGCCTCACCGCGCCGCCTTCCATCTAATACAGCGAGGTGGTCGGGCAATCAAAACAGAGCAATGTGATAAGCTGTTACACGTAGCCCACTTAACCTCTACAAAGGTAATGTGAAGGTCCTTTCAGAGGTTATACACCGCGTTTATACGAACAAAAAAAGGACAATTCTTTTCTTTCTAGTTAGGTAACAATGAACTTTAGCAGTTGTAAAGAAAAAAAAATGATAAAAGATATCTCCGATTGATTTTTGGTGAAACGCGTTTGAAGATACCAATTACGTTTTTATACTGTTCGCAGTGGATTGGCATTGTTAAGAATCTTTAGAGCTTTCTAATAAAGCTGTTGTCCCTTCGCTGCACGACTGAACAAACTTTTTGGTGTGAACTTTTTATTCTCTGTCATAAGCAGATGCATATATTATCGTAACCATGTTATCTAGCAACAAACAAAATTAAGTACACCTTTGTTGGTGTGAATTAATTTGTTCAAACACAACTCCGTTATAAAGAATGGTTAATGCAATGTAAACAAGAGTTCTAACAAGTTCTTCGTCAGTACCTACAAGTGGTTGCTTTAGTTATGGTATATTACAGGTGTTTTGTTTACATTATTTTCCCATTTCAAATAAGTTTGGTGTGATGGCGGACTATCTGAGGTTTCGTCGGGAACTTAACTGGTTATGGTCAGCCACGTCCAGCGCTGGGCGAGCAATGAAAACAATAATGTTATGATAGGAGGCGGCGGGCGCGGCTTCGGACCATCTTTGTTTATTTTAAACATTCGCCGCTAGCTGTGGTAAGATTATATTCCTTGTAATGCTATACCCAAGGGCTGTGTGCTTTACCTCCGATGGCCCCGCACTTTGTTTACACAAATTACTTTAAACAATTTGGTAAACACCAGCTATTTCATAACAGGTTGTCCGTGATAATAACTATTAATCTTCCCTTCCACCGACGCATGCGCAACATTCTCAACGGTACTGTTGTGTTCGGTTATAAATAACTAAAATGTTATTTTAACTCTTAATACGGAACTATAGTCGATGAGGAGTTGTCATTAAATAATTTTTACGATTAAACGAGGCGCAACGATTGCTCTGTAAGTAATACTCTCTTTAACCAAATCATTCAACGACTGCGACTGGTTTCAAATAATTTTAAACGGGTTGCATCACAACTGTTCTGTGGGCAAACGGTTCAGTCATTTATATTTAAAATGAGATAACATTCACGTCGGAATTTAATGTCAAACATAAAAATCGACGTAAAATGTTTACGGCGTCACGTAAATAATTATTTTGTTATTTAACAACAAACATCGTAAATAGTCATTCTACAAGGTACTTTATAACATTCTTGACAAAGATATTGATTCGAACTCAATCAAGTCGTAAACTGTACGTGTTAATGGTATAATCAAAAGTTCTCAAGTAACAACACGAAAGCCGACTCCACAAGACAGACATACTCCAATGTAATTAAATTGTTTACATTGAAAATCGATCATTGAGTTCAGGGTGTGTACCAGTTAGGTGGCTATAACTCTGAATTTCGTGCAGTTGACTTCCGAGCCCCGACGTGCGAGGGAATCGAACTTTACTGCCTATAAACTCTTTATTGCCCATTGTCGACGATTATTACTTAACCCTCATGACTTATGAACTAATAAATTCGATCTTTTCATGCCGATCGTGCTTACGATTTCACTTGTACGAGCTTTCGGAGTAAATAAAGAGAGCAATTTTGAAGTTTCATCGTTATCAAGTGGAATAAAGATAGGTGCCGGAGCACTTGAGCAATGATAAATGCGGCCCTGCTTTATTCGGTATCGAGTCAGAATACAGATTGGACTAAATAAGAACATTAAAAGCGTGCAATGCCGCTTGCGTGAATCAATAGATTAGATGGAAATAAGCTTAAAATATCTCCGTATGGTCTGGCTGTAAATAACTTGTTTGTAATTGCGGTGCCGCGATTGTCTGCTACTATAAGGAGGGCGGCGCTGTTTGATAGCAATCTTGCTTGTGCCAGCCTCGGCTCCCCTTCCTACCTTTTGCGTATTGGAGTGCTGTTTGCGTGTTACCGTTTTCGGTCATTGCTTAAGTAATACGCTGTCAGTGCGCACAATATGTCATTGTAATAGACTACATAAGTATTCTTAACTGAGCTGCTATTAAACCTTTTAAGCGCAGTAATAGTATCATGAGGGCAAAATAACACTGCATTATTGCACAAAGGATATGAACAAGAGAGTATAACATCTAAGAAGGACCATTGGCTTTATTGAAAACCCTGCTTGCTTTATACTGTCCCCCGCTTTCTGAGGCATAAAGTTATTTTCACAACAAAGCACGCGGAGCCTGTGAGCTCCTTATATTGGACCTCTCTTGAGCCGACCCATTGTAATCTTAATGCCGTATTATATTAATGCGATAAACATCTCGGAGATCTCAGTGCTCATTTTTTTTCCGTGAATTATAGTGAGTTTAATATTGGCAGGGTACAGTTTGTTAGACGAGACGTTTCTCTGGTTACGAGGTCTTATCTTCAATCGATCCGAGGGGATCCAATTCTATGGACGAGTACCTACTTTACGAGTCTTGTGGTTTAATTTCTTAAACGCGCTGTATTGAAACGGAATTTATTTAATAAGTCATCGAATTCAAGTATAGATGCTCTGAATAGTATTAATAATGGAGATACCGACGTCATCTCATCAATGTCACATGCTATTAAATATGTATAATACAGAGCGCATTAAAACACTTATGTAGGATGACAAGGCATGAAAATCCAAATTTACTGAGCATATTACTATGGAGCGAGAGAACACGGCGAACCACGCACAATGAAACTTTGTGCCTTCCCTGAATAATTGCCGTATTTAACTGTGGGGATTTAGTGTCCCAGCTTGCATCACAATAGAGTATTTAGTCCGTGAAAGAAACTAAAAAACTATTGTTTGTCATGCTGGAGACAAAATAATCGCGTACATTTATTGAATGGAAGGAAATGTAGTACCACCTCCCTCCTACGTAAATCTCACAGTGAATGTATTGGAAGCCCAAAAAGCAGAGCGATTTGATTGGTTCGACTTGAACATACATAAAGCAATAAGGAAAGAGGGTATCTTAATCAAGTTTCTTAACTTTGACCGACATTTTTGCTTTATGTTGGATAAGATTGAAGAGCTTTTTGGGCGATTGCAATAGACCAGAGGAGGAGCGGTATTATTTGCATCAACTCCCTCTCACAGAATTTGCGGTGATTGAATTAAGAAATTCCAAAAATCCTCGATCGATAGCCACCACCATATCGAGGTTTAAGGTGCGTCTTATAAAACGGGCTCTATCGCAAAATGACCACTTCTCAATATGACTACAGGTAGCATAATGTCCCTTTCTCAGAATGTCCCTTTCGCAAAATGTTCCTTTCGCAAAATGTCCCTTTCGCAAAATGTCCCCTTCCTCAAACATGCATTAATTCCTTTCCTCAGTAAAAACACCGGTCAAGAGCCAGTAGGTGTACAACACAGAGGGGCTCCCGCTCCGTCCAGAGCGGGAGAAGTCATTTGATGATTTCCCATCCTGAAAAAAAAAAGCTCTAAGCCAGTTTTTGCATTTACAACTTTATTTCGATTTAGAATAAAGTAATTGACAACTTAGCACCGGTTGAAACTGTCAGTTTTGTAAAAATAATTGCATTTCTACACATATTAGGTTTTTTAATAGAAACTGGCTTGGTAGCATAGACCTGTACTAAATAAAAACCTTGTAGCCAGTTGCATTTCCAACTTTATTTCGATTTTCCTAAAGTTCTTAATACAAACACAACAACTTGGCACTGGACTAAGTTGTCAGTTTTGTAAAAAGAACTGTATTTCTAGACATATTAGCTTTTTAGTTATAAAACTGGCTTAAACTGGTTAAAACCACTTAAATGTGATCTAAGTAAAAAAAAAACTTTTGTGTAATAATGTGGATGAATGAAGTTGTATTAATCTAAAAGTTTGTTTTCATTAGAGACTCAGTGTGTATAGTAGATGTAAAAGTGATTTAAGACCACAGTAATAACTACAATGTTATACTGCCAGAAATATTTCATACATCAATTTTAATGCGACTAGCCAACATTAATTTCAGATAAAATTGTATTTCTCACAAAAACTGTTAAATTAGCCTCCATAAATCATAATACGCTTACTTAAAAACTTGGTTCACAGCCAAGAACAAATGTTTTCGTTCAGTCATACAATGGAACATTGAAATCATGACTGTATGGTGTCACACCATATTTATTTTAATGGGAAAGGTCATTATTTTTGATACTTTCGAATGGACTGATGCAGGGTTGGCACTTGATCAGACTGTCACCTTTTAAATCTTCACATACTTAAAAGAAGACCGCCCAGATTGTCCGCCTC
Source organism: Aporophyla lueneburgensis (assembly GCA_932294355.1). Taxonomy (NCBI): domain Eukaryota; kingdom Metazoa; phylum Arthropoda; class Insecta; order Lepidoptera; family Noctuidae; genus Aporophyla; species Aporophyla lueneburgensis. The sequence continues at coordinate 13,849,717 of OW028744.1, forward strand.
CGATTTCAATGATTTTTATATATGTTGTTATATTTATGTAAGTGAGTAATTACCCAAAAGGAATTTATGCAACGCTCAATAGTTTCAGAGTTGCTTCTACCGAGCAACTTAAGGGGCACACTTAGTATAACGGCCTAAAAAATGGTGATTTTTGGGATTTTTTATTAAAAAAAAAAAAACTACTTTATTAATTGTTTCAAAATTTGAAGTGTATATTTATACATGTTTTAAGAATAAAAACCAATATTTTTGAAATATTTTTTAACTTATACACGATCTCCAACGGCGCGAAAAAAAAAGGTTCTCCACTGCTGCTGTAATTCCGGCCTTCTCCGTGGATGAAATATAAAAAAAAACTTGCTAACCTAGAATATATCGTCCGTACAATGACTTAGGATAAAAAACGGCGTTTTTTTGAAAAAAAGTCGAATTTCACCCAAAATTTTGGTCGTTTTTGGTCTGCCAAAATTCGATTTTTGATCAGATCAAAAATCGATAGGTTATTGTATGGAGAACTATATAAAGAACATGTAGAAACAAAATCGGAATTATTTTTCGACGCCAGACACATTTAACGCGTTTTACTCGAAACAGCATTTTCCGAATTTGCTGCAGTAATTACTCAAAGACAAATGATCCGATCACTACCGAATTTTCTTCTACATGTTTTTATATAGTTTTCCATACAATGACTTATCGATTTTTTGATCTGATCCAAAATCTAGTTTTGGCAGGCCAAAAACGACCAGAATTTTGGATGAAATTCGACTTTTTTTTTAATGCCGCCATTTTGTCAATTATTGTTTTTCGTTATCGTAGGTCATTGTACAGACAATATCTTCTAGTTTAACGAGTTTTTTTTTTATATTTCATCCACGAGAAGGCCGGAATTACTGCAGCAGTGGAGGACCTTTTCTTTCGTGACGTCGGAGATAAATAATATAATATATCTTGGGATAATCAACACACCATTTATCTGATTTCAAACTAGGCAGAGCCTGTACTATGGTAACCAGACAACTGATAAATAATACTTATATATTTCTAAATACATACATATTATAGACAATTACACTCAGACACAGAACAAATGATTGTGTGATGAGCACAATCATTTGTCCTGGGTGGGAATTGAACCCACGACCTCAGTCTTTGCAGTCAGGGTCACTAACCACTAGACTAACAGGACAGTTGAATCGATCAGATCGTGTATAACTTAAAAAATATTTTAAAAAATGTTGCAAAACTTTCGCTGTATATTCTTAAAACATGTATAAATATACTCTTAAAATTTTGAAACAATTAATAGAGTAGTTTTTTTGATAAAAATTCCCAAAAATCATTTTTTTTAGGCCGTTACACTAGGTGTGCCCCTTAAGTTGCTCGGTAGAAGCAACTCTGAAACTATTGAGCGTTGCGTGAATTCCTTTTGGGTAATTACTCCCTAATTAAAACTAACAACATATATAAAAATCATTGAAATCGGAGGCGGACAATCTTGGCGGTCTCGTTGTTAGTGTAATAAATAAAAATCATTCTTATTTTAAATATGGATATCATAATCATAAATTTCCCTGATCGAAATCAATTATTTAGTAAGTACTTGTTCCTGTACAAACACTTAAATCGGTACCATTGTAAAAATACCATTTCACGGGGCGCCTTAAAAACTGGGCCAAATCCTGAGAAATGCATATTGATGGCAGCCCTTAACCAGTACAACGTCGCTTTGTGTCCCGCTGAGTAATCGTCACAACTTAGCTCCTCGAATTTATGTCCCATTTATACTTCAACCATAATGGAATATTTAGGGGTGCGCGAAAACTTTTGCTCTGTACAACGATATTTTATTTACTGTGACATGTGAATGTTATGCTTTTTGTCAGAGCCACACCGGCAAAAGGTTCCCGGTGGATGTGGTTGGATAGTTTTTGATACACCTGGGTTTATGTAGCGTGGCAAACTTTGAAAAGTAATGCCAAGAATGTTTTAGGAAACGAAAATTTATTTAAAATTGAAATTGTTGTGTTTGCTACGAAGTGCTACGAAGCTGCTACGAATAATAAAATCACATTTTTCTGTGAATTAGTTTTTGTCTAAGCCTAATGTTTTAAGTCTTACACATAATGGTTTATCGTTATTTTTAGTAACATTGTTTTTACTACAAAATTTAGTAACTAGTAAGTTATTATTTTCATACAAAAAGCATACGTTCAACTTTAAAAGCGGACTACCATAACTGACCGCTCTTGAGTATATTCTATGCACAAAATGAAGGAAGCCAAAGTGCAGTTTGCAACACCAGATGTTATGCTAATATCAACAGACACTCAAAAAGCTAGAGGATTTGAGTTTCAACTTTGAGTAGTTTTTAATGTACCGCCAACGTTCTAAATATGTAAATTCTTAATCTCATTTCATAGAGATAAGATTCTAAAGATTAACATTTAAAAATCGAACTTATGCTTAAGCTTTGAGATGCGACGAACTTTACGATGATTTTTATTGGTAGCGTAAATTTTTGACTTACATTTATTTCTTTCATTTATCAAAGATGTGGGCAATATGTTATATTTTGAATACATTTTTCATACTCGAAAAAGTATAATAGAGTCATAAATAAGGTATGAATACATTTCGTAATAACGATATTGGATAACAGTCATCTGTTTCTCATTAAACTGTCTCTGGTTTATCTTCTACTCTACCGTCTGTTCAATATACACGAGTAAGGATTATACTTTAGTAAAAATATTTAACCAGCCAGCAAGATTGGTAGGTGTAATCTAGACCATCATTTATATCTTGCGATTGCATTGGAGGTGCCTTCATCTATATATGAACACTTCAAATTAAAATATACATATCCTTCATCATCATCATTTCAGCTGTAAGACATCCACTGCTGGGCATAGGCCTCCACCAATTCGGGGGACTATGCTATAATTGCCACGCTTGGCAGACGCGTTGGCGATCGCAGTATGGTGGTAAAATGCATAGAGAACGCTGCTGCCCATTCTATAGGCAGTCCCTTAGTCGCATTTTACCACACCCACGGGAAGAATTGGGGTGGTGCTATTCTTTACGTCTACCACCACACAGTGCACGGGACGGGCATGGGCATACATATCTATATCTGCACTTAACCCATAGTTTGGCTAAGTAGAAGCACTACATCTCAATTTTGAACAGATTTATGAAAGTAAGGTCTGAAAGATCTTACTAAAGGCTCCCATAGACAACCAAGGCGCAACTGTGCGCCGTAATTGTGGTAGAACAATGCCCATGTTGAAGTTAAAATGTTCTAGTAGAGTCGCGTCGCGCCTGTGTATGAGAGCCTTAAAACGGCTTTGTACAGCATCAATCAGCATGAATAGTAGTAAAAATTGTTACAACAACAAAAAAATGTAACAAATAAATACCTACTAGCAATATATGCGAACAAAACTAAATGAACTAGCAAAAAAATACTGCACACATTCGACTGAATTTATAGCACTCACAAAAACTTGTGAAGTGAACTTTTCTGAAAAAGTGGTAGAGCGTTATATGAGGAGAATACCTATAATAAAAGTACCAAGTTTTCTGCGAAGGTCGTTCGAAATATTACTTTCGACTTTGACGTTCTGTCCTTTGTGTCAAGTACGTACATTTCTTTATTCGTAAGTACTTACTCCTTAAGTAATCTACATTTATCATAGGTTCTGTATAGTAGAGTATATTTATACTTTTGATGTGAGTGAAACGACGGTCAAAGTTTTGGCAGACAATACTATAATTCATCTTATTCTACGCAGTTGGACATGACAGCACATTAAACTAAGGATAAAGCGAACTGTACCAAGCTGATCTTGATGGTAAATATCTGTTCGTTTATTTATGTATAAAATCAAAGAATATAAAGTTAAATATATCTTTTGTTGCGAAGAGAAGATTCTGCACTCATAATATGAAGCTAAGTTATATAACCTTCGACCACCGGTCTTTGTTTCATGTCAAAACAATGAATCATAATTATCATCGAATCTGAACAAAGACATTCTCCGTTGAATTGATCAATACTTCGTTATTGGGAAGTAATTATTTCTGAAAAGATCTTCCCACGATTTTTGGGAACGTTGGCAGTAAAAATTCTGGCGAACTAATAAAAGACTCCACTCAGGCTTTTACTTAAAGGAGGTTTTTATATCCATCCACACATTATTTCTTAGCATGCAAAAGTTAATAATAATTTTGACTACTTACGTTAAAAAAAAACACTTGTGTGCATATATGAAACGTCAGAAGTTAGGTGCTCGATTCCAATTGGTCGTTTCCTACGCAAAAGAGCCGGCAAGAAACTCTACGGTTGCTTTTTCCACCTTCCGGCCCCATCGACCATCTATTCTGCGAGCAATGCGCCCTGCCCACTGCCACTTAAGTTTGGCAATTCTTTGGGCTATGTCGGTTGGCTTGGTTTTACAACGGACCTCTTCATTTCTGATTCGATCGCGAAGGGAAACTCCAATCATAGTCCTCTCCAGTGCCCTTTCTGCCTTTTTATGAGGAAAATTGTTGAGCGACCACGTCTCAGTGCCATAGGTCATCACTGGCAACAGAAATAGGAATAGGCAATAGGAGATACTGCGGTATGTGGGACAAGAAGACATTGCGTTGCTTTCCGAACGCTGCCCAGCCGAGTCGGATTCGACCGGGTGCTTCCTACTCCGTATCATCTTCAGAAGTTCAGACATAAGATTAGTTTGGGTCCCGAATTAAGAATGAATTGACAGCTGTCCTAATACCCCATGTGCTTTTATCTGTCTCAAAAAGTTAATTAATCGGGAGTAGGGTTAATGCTGAGGTTCTGAGAGCAGTGGTGGCCTAGTGGTATCGGCTCTGACTTAAAAGTTGTAGGTCGTGAGTTTCAACCCAGGCAGGCACTTTAACTGGCATGTCCTACAACGATAAATTCAAAGACATGATCTCTGAAAACCCGCACTGGGTCCTCGGTCGAGGCCTGTTTCCCAACAGTGGGAACAATATAGACTGATTATAATGATTATGAGAGTTAAGTCCGAAGCATCAAACTTCTTTCGGACGGCCTCGTATCTTTGTTGGCGGACTTAGAGAGTAGGCCCCAGGATATAAAACATTGCGAAATAATGCCAAATATGTAATTTAATTTTGATCATTATCATAACAAAACGATCTTACTTAGTTCGATGAACGGCCACGTTTATTAAATCATAGTGTGAAGTTTCTCCACTTAAGGCCCCGACCACAATGTACTGAGGTTTCTCGTTGAATAAATAATGAGTGGTGCCACGTTAAGCCCCTCGGCCACCAGTCGACACTTGACAAACATGTCTTTAACATATCAAATGTTGCGGAACAGACTTTGATGTTATAATTCCGGTTTGCAAACTAGGTCTTTACTTGCGACTAATTTTATTAGCTGGACTACAAATTGAACACCTTAAGTTAGTATTGGCCTTTATCTTTATTAGTATAGCCTGAAGACTTACCAAACTTAACTGGCAATGGGCAGGGCACATTGCTCACAGAAGAGATGGCTGATGGGGTCGGAAGGTTCTGGAGTGGCGACCGCGTACTGGAAGACATAGCGTTGGAAGGCCTCTCACAAGATGGACCGATGACCTGGTGAAGGCCGCAGGAATACGCTGGATGCGAGAAGCACAGAAGAGGTCGAAGTGGGGAGGCCTATGTCCAGCAGTGGACGTCTTCCGGCTGAAATGATGATAATGAAGCTAGTATTGGAGAGCAGCGGTAGTACAGGGTAATGGCCGCGACTTAGTAGTTGCACGTTCAGAACCAGTCAAACACTTTACTTTGAGTAAATTATTTAATCACCAACGCTCTCAAAAGAGTGAAGAAAACATCTTGAGGAAACCGGCATGTCCTAGAAACAAAAAATCGAAGACATGTGACGTCTACCAACCTGCACTAGGTATGCTACTGGGATCTCACAGAGAGCCTGGCAGTGGCCTGTGACCTAGCAGTCTGAACATGGCTGATTCATCATCATTATCATTCTACTGCCCATATTCCAATTTATTTCAGGTCGGCGCACCATGTCTTTTTCTTCCACACTTCTCTATTACTCGTCATCTCAGTAGTACCCCCGTCCTATCCATAATTCACACAGTCCATCTTTAGTTTTGTTATATGCTGATTATAAGCTCATATTACAGTATCTTTTATACTGGATATTTTTCAATGGCATAATTACATGAACAAGTACCTAAATAAATAAAAGACTAATTGATTGCTAATTGTTGACTGTTGCTGGTTAACAATGATGTTATCTTGCAAAAATATCAAAACGTAAAATGTTTTAGCTGGAATTTTGCAAGGTGTTAAATAAGAGCCCTTAATAACATTGATGTACAATTAGTTTAATTACACACAGTAACATTACACTCAATTCATTTCAATAAAACTTTTCATCTGCTGCAATAAAAACGTAATAAAATTCTGTCAACACTCAGGCAGGAATGCTCAATGTTATTTTATTGCTTTTTAATTAAGATATAATAAGAAACTGGAGGTAGATATATGAAGGTACTATAGAATACACAGTGGGTCGGACTGCAGTAATTTAAATTGGGCAAAAACTCTTATTCGTTTTCGAAATTAAAACACGCAATTTTTTTATCCGTTAAATTAACGGTTTGTCATTTATCGTTGCATTTATTTAAACTCAAAGCATTTATTTCAAACTAGCTTCTGCCCGCGACTTCGTCCGCGTCAAATTTTTGCTGCCCTGACTCTTCCCGTCGCATCGAAGTGCCTGCTAGTTTTCATCTATTTTTCGTTGCTGCTCCACTCTTTTTTATCAAAGCGTGATGTTGTATAACCGCTGTTATGTAGCTGAAGAGTTAATTATTTTGTTTGAATGCACTAATCTCTGGAACTACCGCATTCTTTTTGCATTTAATTAGCCAATTCTTGAGGAATATTTTAAGACACGAGCTTCTGCCCGCGACTTTGTCCGCGTTAAATTCTTTGTTCCCCTGACCCTTCCTGTCGCGTCGAATCGCCTACACGTGCAATTTGCCCCGTTTTTTCAATATTCATTACTGCTCCGCTCCTCTTAGTTGTAGCGTGATGTTATATAGCCGATAGCCTTCCTCAATAAATAGGCTACCCAACACAAAAAAAAAATTCAATTCGGACCAGGAGTTCCTGAGAGTTCAACCAAACAAACAGACTCTTCAGCTTTGTAATATTAGTATAAGTATATATAAACCAATTAAATACACTTTTGAATTGTCAAGGGGTCGGTTATTAGTGTTGCAAAGGATTCAAGTCCTCGAGTCGTAATTTTAAAGACTCGACTCGACTCAAAAGGCTCGGAGTCTAGAGTCAAGCAGAGCCCGAGTCATTCTCGAGACTAAAAAAGGGACTCGAATTTTAAAAAGGACTCGAGTCTTAAAAACGACTCGAGTCTTAAAATTAACTCGAGTCTTGTAGCTCATCATTCGAAAAACTCGAATAACTCGTCAATTTTTTTTGTACGCAAAGTTACATCATAACCACTAATTTGAATTTATTGCCTTCTTTCGAGTCTTTTCGAATGATGAGGTACAAGTTTCATCTTCATACTCCGAGTTTTTCTTTAAGATTTGGGTTCATTTTAAGAATCGAGTCCTTTTCAAGACTCGAGACCTTTTTAATACCCGAGTCCTTTTTAAGACTTCAACATCATCATCATCATTTCAGCCGAAAGACGTCCACTGCTGGACATAGGCCTCCCCCAAGTACCGCCACTTCGACCTGTTCTGTGCTTCTCGCATCCAAGACCTTTTTAAGACTTGAGTCCTTTTTAAGACTCGAGTGCTTATCTGTAGACTCCGAGCCTTTTGAGCACACTGAGTCTTACATAATTGAGTCGAGTCTTTAAAATTAGGACTCGAAGACTCGAGTCCTTTGCAGCTCTATCGGTTATTCACAAGATAAAGGTAGTGGCCTATTTCAAATCGAAGTAAGTAGGTACCTATGGAGAAGAAAGAGCAAGAAACTCCATGGACACTCTTTAAAATCGATATCTATACTATAATATTATAAAGCTGAAGAGTTTGTTTGTTTGACTGAACGCGCTAATCTCAGGAACTAATCTCAGGTCCGAATTGAAAAATTATTTTTGTATTGGGTAGCTTATTTATCGAGGAAGGCTATAGGCTATATAAAATCACGCTACAACCAAGAGGAGCGGAGCAGTAATGAAAAATGTTGCAAAAACGGGAAAAATCTCACGGGTAGGCGATTCGACGCGACGGGAAGGGTCGGGGGAAAAAGAAATTTAACGCGGACAAAGTCGCGGGCAGAAGCTAGTATTTTTATAAAACATTGTCACCAAAGTTTTATAAAAATATATTCATTTAAGTATGTTGAATTTATATATTATGTGAGAACGATGTTTTTCCATTATTTTCTACTTTTTTGTTGGTTTTCTATGGAAGCGTGTTTTTTAGTTTTTTTTTAAACTAATATATATTTTCTATCTTTAGGGTGTTTCGAATTTTGAGACGTATGTCAACGTAGTTTGTGATGTATATCAGCGTAGTTTTCTAAGGCAGTTTTTTTTCTGTTCTGGTAACGCTGGTAAGGATAATGGCACAAATTTATGAAATTATTGCATTGTCATAGGTCGTTGACAAGTGTGCAAAGTTTGAATGAAATCTGGTCGTTTAAAGTGGGTCACAATCGCGCTATAAGGAGTCCGTTACAAACAAAAATACAAACATACAAACAAACATACAAGATACGCTAATATAAAGCTTGTAAAAAGACGTGCCCATAATAGCGTGTAATTAAATTATATTATTAATTACTAAACTAGAAACGCAAAAGTAAAGAGTCCTTACCAGTAAACACGATACAAGTAACTATTATGTGTTTAATTTATATAATTATTAAAAAATATCATATCACACCTTGTTTCGCCAAAGGGTTGGGTAAAGGTATGATTGTAGTTCACTCACATTTCGCCAGGTATGTTTTAAGACTCATGTAATAGGGGGCGAGCCTATTGCCATCAACCGGGGCACAAATAATCAAGACTCCGGGCTGCTACTGAAAAATTTCGAATAGAAAAAAAAAAGAATTATCACAATCTTACTACTATGTAAAAAGTTATGCGATATATCGGTAATACATAAAAAAAAAGATATACGCGTCGAATTGATAACCTCCTCCGTTTTTTTTCGTTGGTTGAAAACCCAATAACACTTTGCCCGACCTGGGAATCGAACCTGATCTCATGCTTAGCAGTAGCACCTAATGGCCAGCACATCAAGCTACCCGAAACTGTCAAATTTTGTCAATCAATCTTGAACCTTAGGTATACTTTAGCGATAAAGTTGAAAACCTATTAAAAAATATTGACAGATTGTAGTAACTTTTTGTGCTGGCGCTGTATATATGACTTGTTTCTACTTCGTCGTATAATCTTCCAAAATTGGCTGATCCTCGGATTGGACTACTACACCTATAACTCCTTGAGTCAGTAGCGTGATGTATCATCATCATCATCATCATCATTTCAGCCGAAACACGTCCACTGTTGGACATAGGCTTATCTTAGCTTCGGGGGGTTTGCCATGATCGCCACGCTTGGCAGGCGGGTTGGCGATCGCAGTACGGTGGTAAAATGCATAGAGAACGCTGCTCCCTATTCTCTTGTAAGTCCCTTAGTAGTCGCCTGTTACGACACCCACAGCAAGAAATGGGATGGCGCTATTCTTTACCACACGGAACGTGACGTATATTATGTAGAATAAATATTACAATAGTGCAGTCTATCACTAAGTATATCTACAGGAACGGAAGTACGGTAGCGAGTGGTAAACTCTAGTCGCCCTGATAGATTTATAGTGAGGGGCGCGACACGACTAGCGACTTATCCTTGCTAGGCACTGCGTTATTGTGTAACACGGTAATGCTTTAGCCGCTAAATAAATGCCATAAAAGACCCCTTTGTACCTCCCAGCATATTAAGAAGGATCGTGTGTATGGGGCCTTAATCTGTCATGGTTGAGCTATAGCATGCTGAGGAATCTCGAGGGAAACTGCTGATCTCATCACTATTATGCAGGACAATAAATAGGAAAAACGGAGACAAAGTCTTTAAACTAAATGTAGAAATAGACAGATAATATACGATAAATAATTCACGCACATATAAATATAGCGCAAAGCGTTCAGAAAGCATTACTGAATATAATAAAACCTATCACACATTTCATACAATTTAATGCTCACAATATCATATTATGGCAGTTCACAATTGAAAATAAATACACTTTTGACGTGTTAAAGTAACATCGGAGCATGTGACAGCTAGTTATTGTATGCGATCAGCCGTGGTAGGCAAGTCCATTTAATTGGCCGACACCACACGTTCCAGTGTGGCGTGTAAAATAACACCCCGGGTATAACACGCTCCAAGAGTATGCACCATACTCCTCACTATATTCTCCACGTTACAAGGGTTATTTTTAACTTAGCCCGGTTATACCACGCTATACGTCCACTTGCCGAAGCATGGCGACAATTATTAAACGATAACACTTCGGATATGGCTTTCCTGTGCCCGGGTCGTGGGCATTAAAAATAAATTATGACAATCGCCGAGAATTTTAGATACGATAAGGACTAACGTGAATGAGAGGTATTGATAGAACTTATTAAGCTCAGTCAATGTATTTTGTATTGCCAGTGCAATGTACTCAAATATTAATAAAAATGGTTACGTATCATAATACCTAAGTTTATTCCAACTATTTTCAGTATAACTACGCTCAAAAGATCTATCGTTTAAAATATCTAATGATCGTTTCACCTATTTTTGTAATAACTAATGAACGAAATCCATAAAGGACAATTCAACTACGGTTTATTCAACTACAATTAATTAAACTAAGTTTGATTAAACTAATGGTCGATTCATCTACTGTTGATTTATCTGTGGTCTTATGTTTGATTTACTGGTAATTTGGTATATGTCGATTGGATGATTTGCTAATTCGAATTTTCGCGAAAACCCTATTGCGAAAACACGGATAATTAGTTGCTCGCAGAAATGTTTTTACCATTGTCTAATGATCCTTTAAAAGTAAGTTAAGAAAACACAAAAATCGTTGAATCACAGTTTATTTACATATAATTAAAAGAGATTGACATTGTAACTACCCACCACTTTAGAAATCAATCCAGCGCGCAGTATTAATAAACTGTAGGCGAGTCGTCCATTAGGTATTTCATACATAGTTGAAATATCAAATATCTTAAAAAGCATTAGATTACTCGTTCGTTAGTGCAATTAATTTTAGTTTAATCAACATTATGTAAGTTAAACAGTAGTTGAGTCGACCAATATGCGTTATGGACTTTTGTGAATCAATCGTAGTTATCTTGAAAATAGTTAGAACAAAATTAGGTATTATAATACGTTACCAGTAAAAATATATCTTTCGCATGCGATATTTTACAAAATTCGACATACAATAGGGTATCGAACATATTAAATTTCAGAATTTCAATTTCGATATGACACATTTTATGAAAAATATGGCGTCTGCTGAAAACAATCTTTTTACAGTGAAATTTATAAAAAAATAAAAACGAAAATAAGTCACAATTTTCTTAAAGACGAAATGACACAGAAATAGTTCTGGTGAGGTAATTGTAGAGAAATAGTAATGGAGGAGTTTGAAGACTGCAGACGGAATAATTTGAATTTGCATAAGTTTGAATAAAACATTCATTATATTTAACTATTATTCAAACAAGATGAAACAGTTGCGCGGCAGACTCGATACAGACTGAGTTACAGAGTTGCAGTTTAACTTTAACTTAAGTTTTATATGTTCAGTCCACACTCTGGCGCTTGGAGACTTACCAATGTGGAAAGTGTTTTAGAGTTAATATATTCTCTAGTTATGGGTATAAAGTTTATATTCCTGTAATATAGTATATGTCTAAACTATTTTGACCTTTGATATCCGAGCTGTCACCATACAAATCAGTTCATCAGATCAGACAAAGCCATCAAAAAAGTTGACACAACGTTACACAAGTGAGCGTCACGTCAAAGCTGTCTTTGTTCTTTTTGAGCAAGACGTTGAAGATAACCCGTGTTCCTGTTTGAGTGGCATGTCTGGTCGCTCGCGTGCTGAGCTCAGATCCATTAATGTAGTCAGCCGTGTGCTGCCGCCAACAAACAAATTACTGATGCAAACACGTCGCAACACGCGAGCCAGCCTTGAAAGCCTTTTGCTTGCTTTGTCAATTTTGTTCCTCGGTCTCGTTCCGCCCTCCTCTTCGTATCGCCTTCGAGTTACTCGCCCGAATAATTTGATAAATGTTATTGTTATTGGTAGTGCCAACAAAGGTAATTGTTTTAGAGTTTGCTCACGCTACTTTGTGTACATATTCGGGGAATCATTTCTGAATACGCGTTTGTTGTTGTGCACTTAGTTTGTGAACTGATTGGACGGTTCTGAATGATTAGGTTGTTAGGTTTCAATTACTCAACAATGTTTACTTTATTTTTCGTTGTAAAACTCTGTTCCGTTTCTTTCAGACTCGCTTTGTGTTGATTTTCTGTGTCGTAGCGTTCTATCTTTGTCTTGGTCTTTAATTCTTCAATTATAAATATTCGACTCACAATGTCTCCTAACTAAATAACCAACTTTACCAAGGAGACTGCTACATTTATCAACCTACACAGTTTCAAAGCTTGTGAGTTTCTTCATTTTTCAGTCTTTGCACATTCTACCAATCATACCGCTTTAAGCTTTGAATATATCTCCGAATCGTAGCAACCATCTCTTGCAGTCGGCCACTTGTAACGAAGGCTTTACGTGCAGGGTGTGACGTAAGCAAGAGTGGGGGGTGGGGGTGTAACACGGCTCTACTAATTTCGCAGTCTCATGGGCTCGAGCCGCCACCGCGCATTTGCCCGCCTGTTGCCACAATCCCGTCTTATTCAAAGGATTAGTCCTTTTAAGCAAATAATAAAGAAATTACACGAATTAAATCCCTACCTACACGTACGTTTATAATTTAACATTTTCCTTAAATTTGCAAAAGAACGTGCCTTGTTTTTTGTTTCGTAGAACGTGGGTGGTCAATTATATAGGTAAATTATTACTGTCGGAAATTAACGTTCGCCAAAAAGCTTTGCTGACGTAACCGGCTACAGATAATTAATTTCTGAATAGTGTTTGCATAAAGGCAATTTTATTAATAGGGATATTATTTTTCTATAATGTTTGCATAATGTCCAATTACGTAGTGGCGCGGTATTCAGTGAATGTATTCTTAACACAAGCGTTGCGTCTCATTTCCGTCGAACGCGACAATGTAATTCGGAGCTGTATAGATGGTTGGTAATAGTAGTCGCCACTCGGCAGAGTAGCACATAAAAGCATCGATCTATTAGTAGCTAGCTAAAATAGTGGCACTGCATTGTGTAGCTTTGGGCTGTGGCTGGCCGGGCCTGTCAATTAGCCCGTAGCAGCGCTTCGGCCGTCGCCTGTCACGGAACGAACTATGTGAACATTTAGTTTGCTCGATTGTCGGGTATTTTCGGAAATTTTTGAATTCATCGAGCGTTGGACTTTGTGGGGCCTTTATTAGTGGCTTATAGGCGACAAAATGGCTGCTAGCTAGAATGCATATTTTCACAAACTAGTTAATTTTTTATGTAATAAGTACAAAGTGACTGTCTCGTTGGTCTAGTAGTCACCAGCACTAACACTGAGCATAAGGTCAGGGTAGTATTGCATAAAATGATTAGCTAGCAACCTCGACAAGTTGTCATTCAATTCTTGCCTGAGCAACCGGCAGCAAGTTCGTCATGCTCCCTTAGATGTCAATGCTTGCGGTAGCGTCAGGGATCGGGTTCCTTCCCTCGAATAAGGCGAGGGGGGTAATGGCTGATCTTTGCGTTATGCTCGTGAACGGGTGCTGCTTGTGGTGACTGGTCGTCTGACCTAGATGTTGGTATTGTTGTTAATTACCTACCTGTTTATTTGTTTTTACGCCGATGATCCTAGTTTATCATTTTGTGGCCTCGAGTTGTAACTAGGGTCGTAACAGCTATGTGAACGTGATCCAGCATTGCATATGTAAGCTTTCACGCCCTTTATGCCAGGAGGCTTTTATTTTGGTACTTTTATTTACATTATAAAAATATTTTTTGCTTTTGCTTGAGTATAGATTTCATTTTATTTCTTGGAATATTGGGTTGGCTAGCTGACATATGGCAAATTATTTAATTTAATGTTTTGTGTCTCTTAATGTTACCTCCTTACAATTGTATAGAAACAAGTTCTTCTAACTTGACAGACAGCTGTGCTGCTGGGGAGTTTGTTCCGCCACTTATTCTTCCCAGCTAAAGCACTAGGAAGTGTCGAAGGGCGGGCGTTTTGGGAGACTGTCTTTTGTAACTTTGACGTTCAAAAAGTGCTGACTCTCAGCCTAGTCTGAATAAATGACTTTTGATTTTGATTTTGGTTCGATGCCCAGGTCGGGCAAAGTGTTATTGGGTTTTTCTATATGAAAATTTCTCAGAAGCAGCCTAGAGTCTGGATAGCAATAGGCTTCCCCCTATTACATGGGATTTAAACATAACTAGCGAAATGTGAGGGTAGTACAGGTACAACTCTGTCCCACCCTTTAGGAAAACAAAGCATGATATAATGAAAAAAAAGTTATACTTAATTTGATTTCCTTGCTTGCCTACCTAAAACGATTTCAGGCTATGAAAAAGGTTCTTTTAATGTAGGTACTCTTACAAAACTCATTTAGGAATTAATTCAATTTTTTCCTTGGTAGGAAACAGTACAATACCATAAATAACAGTAACCGTCAATTTGAATATTTTATCGTGTTGTATTGTTCCGCTGGTTGATTCGTTAATGTAGTTTTGAACACCTCACAGTACGCCGCTTACGCCGGATGCGTCTAATTTCGAGTCGTCCAATATTACGTTTGAGTGTACGGTACGAGATAGGTAGATACGCCATGATAGCCACATAAGTGGTTTCTAGTGTCACTTGGTGAGTCCCTTGCGTGGTCATTTAGCGTGGGTACTTAGCTTCACCAACATTTCAGATAAAGTACTTACTAGGAGGTACTTTACTTACATTACCTACATTTGCTCAATACTCTACGGAAATTACGTTACATTTATTGAATTTATTTAGAAAGAAAAATTTGTAGCGACATGAACGGATCGATCTTGTCGCTATTCTTTGTAGGTCGTAGTCTGTAGGCGGCTCACTTTTCAAATTACAGGTTGTCTAAAAATAACATTATAAATATCTCAATATTTTTACGTTAAAATTTGGTTCTTCAGCCATACTGTTATAAATAAACATTTCATCAAAAACAAGTACGAATCTAAGCAACTTATACATGTTTTTAGATCGTCCTTCTTCCATTGTAACTTTTCTCACCACGGGTTTCAGAAATCTGCGAGCCCCCCCACGAATAGTACTTGTCCAAACGATAACGAACAACTTTACACGAACAACTTTTGGAAATTTGATCATTTTGTGAGCCTCATACATAATAAATGGTATTTTTTCTTTAATCAAAGTATCCGGAATATTTGTTCGGTATTACAAAATGGCAGGATACGGGTAGAAGAGTTTATTCACCTTCCCGGGGCGTCGCATGTAAGGTTTCAGCATGTGTAATGTATGTAATAATATTGAAAATCGGTAAACTCGTATAGTTGGTTATCGATTTAAATCGGTTGTTATTCGGATTTTGTATTGATATCCCTGTGGTTTGTTAGTACAAGTTATAATTCTGTTTGTAGTGTTCGGTTCCATTCGTTAGGTAAACTTTTCTAATTACAGTAATTTAGTTTGTGATGTAGGACATTTGTCTGTATAAAATAACACGCTAGGTCGGTGGTGACAGGGATACTTAGTTATTAGCAGACTGATTGAATTACTAAGGAACACAAACTAACCAACTTTCTTTTTGTCTATTTCTACGTTATATTTCCTTTAATTTGAAAACTCTCTTTGTAGAATTATGAAGGTATTTGTTCGGGTCCAATTAGGTCCTGTTCTATCAGGAAGCCTTCGGGCAAAACAAGTCTTCTCTGGTCCTAAGTATGATTTAATGGTTACGTAAGTAGCTATATTTCGCTGGAGTTGCTTATGAACGTCTGATATAAGTTACGGCTTATACTATGAACGTTACTTAGGTAGGTACCTACATCTCCACAAACCCAAGATGGATAGCTGTAGGCTAAAAGATAAAAAGAAAAGCTTAAGTATCGGGATATATTTCTGAGTCAGTCCAAGTTTATGTACATTTGGGTCAAACGGAACGTGTTTAAGTTTTTTTTTTTTAGAAAACTCACCAGTCATCAAACAGATGTAATGCCAATAAAGAGCTATCAAACGTTGACTTGGCGTAGCGATGCCACCGCAAATACTTGTCATTCCGATCAACCGCGAACGACAAGCGTCCTCGAAAATGCATCCGCGCCATTGAATAAAGAAGTACATTGCAATCTACTCACGTAGAAGTACAAACGGACAGACGGACTGATGCGTCACGTGCACCCTGGTGCACTCTTTGCCCGCAACTTCAATTTAGTTAAAAGTAGTAGCTGAGTGCAGGCGTGATCTAACTTCTCTCCGCGGCAGGAATTTGGTCTTGCTTTTTCAAAGCCCGAACAACTTTATACCACAGAAATGCGGTGACTGGAAGCGGTGCGCGCTGCCGAAACTCCGGCGTGCTCTGTTATTATACGATTTTTATTACTTTGGTTTTCAGTGACGACTAAAAGCACTTTATGTTGGAATTCATTGCTTTTTAATTAATTATGATTAACATGAATAGTGTCTTAGGTAAAGAAAACAGTCGTAAAGAATTACGCAAATGTGTGGTATCTTCTATAATAATACGTGAAATAAAAACTCTGTTTTACGAAAATTGCGCGAACAGAAGAGTATTACATGAAGAAGGAGTGCAGAAAGCTAATATAATTTATAAAATAACGTACTTTAAAAAAAAAAAAATAAACGTGATCTAATTTTGATCTCTGAGCGACCACTAGTTCTAATCAAACGCTTTTCTACTCATTACCCAACAATAAGCAGACGAAGCTAATTGCAAAACAGCATACCTACGGCTCTCTAATTACTCTACAGGAAGAAAAAAAAATATTACATTCCGATATCGATCTTAGTTTTTTTATATGCAATACAGTCACCACATACCTTCGCGTGTTCGTGTTAAAAAAGCGTCTAATTTGGAGTGGGACGCATCTACGGCTGCGATCGTCTGTTGTTTTATTTTGGGACACAACACTCGACCAACGACAAAGTTTTTCCACGGCGTATATCAAAATGTCTTTTGCTAAAGCCAGCTAAGCAGAGCAGACTGCTTTCGTTTATAATTAATTTCGGCTGCAAACTTTACGCCACGAATATCTTTGTAACTCCAAGTTACTATTTTAGGAATTTAATACATCCTTGTTTTGCGGGTGGCTCTCAAACCTCTCCAATTTAAATATCTTATAAGGAAACTTTTGTTTGCGGTAATTTTGAAACAATTTTTGATGTCATGAACACATGAGAAGGCAAAATAGTTTAAGTTAACCAAACCATCGTGGAATATTTAGTACGTACAATGTAAAAAAGAAACGTGGCGTTCAAACAGTTTAATAAACACGTAATTTATTCATGAAATCGAATGTAAAATATGTATGTATCATGTTAAAACGACCTTTGTCGATGTTATCACTAAACCATCCGTGTAGCTAGTCGGTTTCGAGTTTTTTCAACAATAGCCGAAGCAGCGACATGTGTTTCGTCAGCCGGAACCGCCCTCCGATATTACCATACAGTTACCGACCGCCTAAAAAACCTTTTTAAAACTGACATGACAATGATGCGTTAACATTTTGACAATACCCTGTTAGAGGTAAAATGGGAAGTGGCGTCCATTTAAGTAGGTATTCACGTTTGAGGCGTGTTTACAACGGGTTCGTTTCTATAGGATATTCGGGCACGGTAATGCTTAGTCACAGCGCCACGGAACTTGTTGCCTTAACGAAATTTTTATTAATGATCTTCGGGCCTCCGAGGAAGTCCGATGCGCGTGTAATTCGGATGCGGTCTATTTGGTACACATTTGTTTTCTGTCTAACGAACCGCGCGCATAATAATATTTCACTTTGTACTATCAATCACGAGTCGACGCGCGTAAATATTGCTGATAAATATTCATGTAACAGTTCGATTACTACTCATATATTACCCGTTACATTCTCACTCTACGGATTACGCGTCAAGAATTGCTGATATCTTAATAAATAGCGCCATTAAATATTTTGTCACGGCGCGATTTATGAGGAGAGAAGCTTAAGCCCATTCTATATTAAATTAATTCCTTTTTTACGAGTGTCGCCTCCTACGCGTGGCCAGCCACTATTATATTGGTAAATAACTTATAATAATTTAATGCATGGCCGTCCCATTAAAATCCATTGAGTGTCGGTGGAGTATCAGAGAGCATTCAATCGACGAGAAGGTAACCACAAATAAAATAAAAGTTTACCGTCGTTTTATACGCAGAATATTAACTTACCGCATATTAAATATCACGCTTTATACTATTTGTTCATTTATTTTGGTAGTACCGAACATGCCGGAATAAGCTATATCCGTGTGGTATCGGACGAAAAGAAAAGCACCATCCCATTTCTTCCCGTGGGTGTTGTAAGAGGCGACTAAGGGACTTACTAGAGAATGAGCAGCAGCGTTCTCTATGCATTTTACCACCATACTGCGATCGCTAACCCGCCTGCCAGCCGTGCCAATTATGCCAGGAGATGCCCCTCAAATTGAAGGAGGCCTGCATATAGTAGTGGATGTTTTTTCGGCTGAGGTGATGGTGATTTGAAGCTATACATTTGTTGGGAGGTAATATTCCAGTTACAATAAACCTAATGAATGGAGAATTAGCTCACATTCACATCGACGTAGTAATATCGCGAAGGGATTTTTTTGCGTAATCTATCTTCGACGCAATGCGAAGCGCTTAGAATTGAAAATCGAACAGTGTATTTTATCCACACGCTGAGATGCACTCTGTTCAAATAACAACGGTCGGTTCTATCCCGAGAGTTGAAAATTCAGTGCCAAAGATAAAATCACGTCTCGATATCTTTACATCAATGTAATTGTCGACTTTTTGAAGTTATTATGAAGACCGTGACCTTTTTATCTCATCATTAATCTCTATCCTATAGTTGCTACAAAAATAAAATATTGTACATATATCAGAAAATAAACAGTCAGCAGTTTTGCCTTTTGTAAATAGTAGGTCGTAGATCTTCACAGTAATTATTTTCTGAACAACTGTGTTACTAAACTTTCATTACAATACACTGACTTCAAATTTTATTAATAAAATTTACCTACAACAAAATAATATTGATAAAGGAATCATAGGGCACCAAATAGGAAAAATGCTGGGAACATTGCCATGTTTTATGGTAATGCTAATTCTTTGGCCAAAAAATATGCGTCTGGTCACGTGAAGAGTCGACCAACCGCTTGGCGATGTCTCCAAAAACCAAGTTGGCACTTGAACCCCATGGCAAACATATAGGTGTTCCAAAAAGGCTGGAATATATAGCTCCCAAAAAGAATGAATGAATGAAATGCACCGACCACGGCGTGGTTTGACCAGACTCAGATTAGAGATATCAGATTAAACGAATGAATCCCGAAATTTGCACTAGCATTGAATAATATATTAAAAAAATATGTACACAAAAAAAACACAAATTACTATGTAAGAGAGTATAAAAAAAATGTTGGTCCTGTCTCTAAGTCACTAAAATTAATCTTCATCGCTTACGCAAAAGCCACTGAAATACAGGATGTTTTGTCAAGAGGAACAAACCAGAGCCGACTGACATTAAATGATTAAATTCAGGGTCATGTTGGGGCCGTTACAAAATTATTCCTACTTAAAAGCCTTTGCTTAATTAACGCTCCAAAGATTTATCACGGGTCAATCTCGGCCATTTATTTTATGTGGGTTCCGCCATTTGGAATGCCTACTAAATATTCAACAAATAGAAATGTCCGTTTGCAAAATCCTATTTTATGTGATTCAATAAAAGTAGAGGTCAGATTGTGTTTGATATGGAGGATTTTAAGGACGCTTCAGTGTGTGACATGGATGTTTGGGATAGGTTCGAGTCATCGCTTGTTTTAGTTTTGTTTGGTTTTTCTTCAACTCGTTTTGTACGCCAAATGAAATACTTCATGAAAAGTTTAATGGAAAATAAAAAATACGTGAACTCAAATCTACAGTTTTCAGCATAAAAAGTATGTATAACTACGTTAGATGAATCAATCAGATGTGTAACGCAAGATTTTCTTATCATAACATCATGGAGACATGATTAAGTAACAAAGCAACAACTTTATCAACTTTTATATCAAACAATCTTCATATACACATAATAATAATAGAATTACACTAAAGAATTACATGTTTGTTGAATTCTTTTAGAGAAAATACTATTCGTTTGGAATACATTAAGAATAATATGATTACATTATATTCACCCGAGGCTCGTCTGAAGCAGATGGTCCACAAAATTAAATACCACCTGTAGTTTAGTAGACCGGCTCGGCCAATGATTACGGTAAGTTTGACTCTAATGGGCTACTATCATTACAATTTATCGTCCAGACTATTTATTTGAATTCGAATCGTATGAAGGAACGAGTTTTGAATCGCATTGATTTAAATATTTATAGAGTTTGTTTACTTAAATTATATAATTAAAATTTAAATAGGACTCATCAATGTCGTTTTTGACGAAGAAAGTAACACTTGTTAGAGAGGCGACATGGAACGTTCGATGTGCGTGGGCGCAGTACAAAAGCCTAGGTGCTTATTATTGTATCAGTGAGAAATATCAAAAGTTAATTGCCGCTTGTCCGCCGGCTCACTGCTCTTGGGAATTAATTTAAAGTGCATCGGAGGGGTAATTATGGGGCCAAGTAGCTATTATTGTAATAAACAGATGAATCATCTCGTTATTTGCACGATAATGTGTGCATACACGGCTTAATATTTTTTGACGAATAACAGATTTATGAGAGCAAAATGAAAATTTAAAGACTTGAGTGTCATAAAGTTTTAAAATACTCGCTGTGATGAAAATATCTCTTCAATAGAATACTTACGTTTAACTCAGACGACGTAGAGTCGCATAAAAACTGGTTTAAATATTTAACTACAGGTTCAGAAATATTCAGAATGAAGAGCGGATTAAGCGCGCGTGATTTAATATCCATAAAACCGTATGCACACTTCCAGAAATCGTTCAATGGCTTTTTTCCTTTGCTATCAACGTTTGTTAGGTTTATGGTAGTCATTTGATCCCTTTTATAGTCTGTTCGTTGCGATTTCCACAGCTTTTGTGGATTCATGGAATGTTTCAATAGTAGTTTTCGTAACGGATTTATGCTGAGGCTGTGTCATTGCTAATGTTTTAGTATTATTTATTTACTAGCTTTTGCCAGCGGCTTCGCCCGCGTGGAGTTCGGAAAATATCCCGCGAGAACATACTACCGGGATAAAAAGTACCCTATGTGTTAATCCAGGTTATAAACTAACTGTGTTCCAAAATTTAGTAGGATAGATATTATATACTATTGAGGACTTTTTTGTAGATCTTTTGAAGACCATCATCTTTGTAATACATACTTTTGGTGTATGATCAACGTATGCGAGGATAAGAGCTCGAAAGCGCATTTTCATCGACTTGCTTTAAACTTATCGTCACTGCTCAGCTCCTATGTGCCTTAGTGTTATGTTATATAACCTATAACCTGCCCATGAGTATGGACTACAATCTTACCAAGTTTGATTAAAATCCCTTCAGTAGTTTTTGACCCATGCGTGCATATACAGACAGACAGATAAAAAAAATACTGATTGCATTTTTGGCATCAGTATAGATCACCATTCATCCTCCAATATTAATTTTGAATGTATATTCAATGTACAGAATTAACCTCTCTACAGTTTTATTATCAGTATAGATTTAAATAACATGAGAGACTACATGGCTACATGACTATTAGGCTTACAATGAGCTCAAGTATATTTAGTGTCTAGCTGACTTTTCATCACAATCAGTCTATAATTTTCCCACTGCTGGGATACAGGCCTCCTCTCTGTGAGAGAAAATGGGCTCGTAATCCACCACGCAAGTCCAGTACGGGTTGGTAGTTGACACATGTTTTCGAGTTTTTGTTTTAGGACATACCGGTTTCCTCACGGTGATTTCTTAAACTTATTGAGAGCTGTGGTGATAAAGTTATTTACACAAACTAAAGCGCCTTTCTAGCTTTGAACCTACGTCCTAACAACTCATAAATCAGGTCATTAACACCGGCACTGATCGTTTTCTGACTTTTTCTACATATTTGTCTTCAATATCTTACTGGTCGTAAAAGAAAAAGATATGTACGTCTATATTCGAATGTGTTCTTCTTACCTACTTACCTTTACATAATAGAAATTGGGATGCAAGTAATTCTCGTTTCTTTTCGCAATATGAGGGTTCTTTAGAAAACGCTCGCGTCTTAGCATTCAATGCGTTAATTATTTTCCATTCCTTTGCGAATTGTACGAGCGTGGCTTTGTTAACGGCGTGTAAAGATTAAAGCACGAGATTGGCCACGCCCATGGCTGATTGTTGGCGGTGATTGGTCGAGCGCACTCTTTGTTGCACGCCGCTTTGTTTAACATCTCAAATTAGCGATTACTTACCTACGTTAGTTAGAAAGTTGCACGAAGTTGCGTGGGCATGGCGGCCGTTGAATATAGTACCTGCCACGAGCCAATCAGTGGCTGCTCTGTTAGTTTGTTTTCCCAAGATTGTGCTTCTTAACGTCCGTCAGCGGTGGAACACCGGCGCATTACTCAGCTTCAATTTGTTGCGTAAAAACTTAAGATTGTACGCTGAATTAATTTCCCAGGAACGAGAGATGCAATTAAACTTGTAGTAACATTTAACTTTAGGACGAGATCCATTGCCGCAATATTGATGACCATAAAAGGTAGAACTCTCTACCATGTGCAGTTATTATACAAACATGTGCACGTTCATTGAAAAACTAGGCTTATAAACGAGAATAACTTTCAGTCCAGCTTAGCCGGTACTTTATTTTTACTGCGGAGCTCTTTAATAACGTTTTAATTTTATAACCGGCAATATTGTGGTAAAACAATTAACTGTCTGATTTATAATCATAACTTTGTTGATTACGGCAACGTTTAATATTAATCGTTTGCGAAATTCACTGAGTTTAATTTTGTGTTTATAATTTGTTGCACGTGGTTTCTGTTAACAAGTATGGATTATTAATTTCTTATGGACTGTTAATTACTTCTCATGGGCATGTAATACCTAGGATTATTCCCAAAAATATAAAACAAGTAGGTCGCCATTTTGAGGACAGAATCCCAAGGTAGGTATAACTCATAGACTACGATCGTACGGAGAAAAATATCGCGGCGCGGGCGTTCATCTTTCGGTGTTGAAACGAGCATAGAGAATCCAACAGATTGATTGCATCCCAGCACGTTAAAAAAGACCCTGCACCCTAATTGCGAAACGCACAATTTATCTGAATCTGAATGGGATTGAAGATTATTTCTAAACCATTGCGTCATTTGTTCGAATAAATTGTGGCTCAGCAACGTAAAGAACGCAATGAATGTTGTTTAACTATGAATATTAAACCAATTCCGACAGATAAAAAGTTCCGCAATTACCCCTCTGTTTGTTTTTCAAGTCTCGCCACTAAGCGGACTTATGTTGGCTGAACAAACACATGCACAGATCCTCCAACCCATCATTACCATTTTCCTACCTTTATCCCAATTTATTTGGGGTCGGCGCAACATGTCTTGTATTTCATACTTTTCTATTAGTCGTCATCTCAGTAGTCGCTCCCTTTCTATCCATATATTCACACAGTCCATCCATCGTTTCTTTAGTCTGCCTCTACTCTTATGGCCATCGACATTCAAACACAAAAAATTCCTCACGACATTGTCCTCATTTCTCCGTAACACGTGACCATACCATGACAACCGATTTCAACACAACTTTTCAACTACCGGTGCCACTTTCAGACTTCCTCCTATGTACCTACCCATTTCTTATTCTACCCATTCTTGTTACTCCGCACATCCTTCTACATCCACCGTTCTTCCAAACCACTGAGTCATAAATCCGTCCTAAGTGTTACACATGCAAGTATTTCTTATAGAATAACACTAAATATTATATTAGCTATATAAAAACAAGCCACAAAGACAATGGCTCCCATGCGTCATGCTCGAAACAGGTGCCATGCGACTGTTGCTGATTTATTGTAATTTATTTACTTTTTATAATGTAACCTTCGCGGTTCCTGGTCCCAGTTATTCAGGCGTGGCCCCTTGGTGAATAGATTACGTTTAAATACGACTGTTCGGGGAGTGGGCGCTCTACGTAACGTTTTGTTGAAAGAAACGCTTAAACGTCAAGCATTCCTTTTTGGGAATCATCATCATCATCATCATTACAGTCCAAAGACGTCCACTGTTGCACAAAAGCCTGCCCTAAAAGGGGGGGGGGAGGTGTTTGCCATAATTGGGGATCGCAGTATGGTGGTAAAAATCTTAGAGAACGCTGCTGCCCATTCTCTAGTAAATCCCTTAGTCGCCTGTTACGACACCCACGGGAAGAAATGGTATGGTGCTATTCTTTACGTCCAACACCACACGGAATACTTGACAATAATGTTCTTGTAGAAACACCGTAGTTTCAGACTAGCCAATACATTATAGAGAACCAAAGTTTTACGTTAATATCAAACAAATTCGTCGACATAGCAACAAGAGACATACCTGACACGCAAAAAAAAAGGTAAAATCAACCAAGTAATTTATTATCTTATTCATCATCGATCATATTAGTCGTAAGATAGCCTCTGGGCATAGGCGTTCTAATCTCCCATAAAGAAGAGTTCCCAGGACAAACACGTCCTTTCTATACTAATATTATAAAGCTGAAGAGTTTGTTTGTTTGTTTGTTTGTTTGATTGAACGCGCTAATCTCAGGAATTACTGGTTCGAATTGAAAAATTCTTTTTGTGTTGGGTAGTCTATTTATCGTGGGAGGCTATAGGCTATATAACATCACGCTAGAACTAAGAGGAGCGGAGCAGTAATGAAAAATGTTGCAAAAACGGGGAAAATTTATTCCTTTTGAGAGTTTCCGTTGCGTGCGCTGCGTAAACGGTTAAAGTAACGCAAAAATCATGTATGACGGAATTGTTTCTTTTAAAAAGTTCTAAAAAAAAGACTCACTATAACTCAAAAGGAGCGAGCAGCAACGAAAATTGGACGAAAACTAGCAGGCATATCGATGCGACGGGAAGGGTCAGGGGAGCAAAAATTTGACGCGGACGAAGTCGCGGGCAGAAGCTATGATTGAATAAAACCTTGTGTCTTTTTTAACCTCTTGATCCCAAAATTATGTAGGATGATAGGTATGTACTTGTCCTTGCCATGTCTTTCAAACCTAATTTAGGAACAAATAAGTTAATGATTATAGTTAAATGAAAGTGGGTGATCTCATCGCACTCGCCTGAGACTCGGCTCTAATTGATATGAACTATTTTGAGGACCGTGGGTATTTGCCAGGGATTCTGAGGCCTACCATCTTTTCTAAAATTAGATGACAACATCATATCAGCTTTTAAGCGTCTTCTACTAACCTTTCATGTTAACTTACCCGCAGTGTTGTCTCTCCTTGTCTCTTTAAACTATCCAAAGATGGTTCTTAATTGATCGCATTTAGCGATAAAACCGCCCATTCAGTCATCCCATTTAATACTTCAACTTTGATATGGTGAACATAATAAAGAAGAAGTACTTAACTATTCTAATATATTCTACGTAGACTAAAGTCCAAACTCCTTGCTGTAACAAAAAAGTTCTTAATGGAAAAACCCAATAACACTGCCTGACCCAGGCATCGAACCCAGGACCCCACGCTCAGCAATCGCGCTTGCGAATAGACCAACGAGGCAGTAATTTATTATTTATTACAAAAAAGAAACTAGTTTGTGTATGCTAGCTAGCAGCCATTTTCTTGCCAATAAAGGCCCAACAAAGTCCACGAGACAAACGGGACAGTTCAGGGCAGTTATCACGACCCATATGAAGAAGAGAGGAGATAGAGGTCACAAGACTTTACTGGAAGTCTGGAAGGTACTGGCAATATGACGTAGATTGTAGATGGAAGCACCTCGTACTCAGCTTTTATAATCACACAACTGGGAAGTATGTAGACATTTGAACGGAAAGTGCAATAGTTGCACGAGAGTGCAGCAAATAATAATGCACCAAATTACAAAAATCGAGCACCTGAACCGGAATTGCCTCCATCGTTACATACTCGAATGTTTCTAGACATATTTGTGATAAATGAAACAGCGATACGTAAAACCAGCTTATTATTATGGACTAAATTACAAAAGTAAAACCCTCTAGATTTACGTTCCTACAGTCATATACTGGACATGTTCCTAGAACTACTTATTCAGTATTACTTTGGCAAGGTAAAAAATCGAGCAAAACTATTTTCCTGTCGGTCGTGGTCATGGACCATCTCGCACATTAACTTAAAAGTTGTAATTCTTGTTATTATGGCTGTAAAACGATTCTCAAATGACGAACAGGCGGCATTGGGTAACTTTTTGTAATGCTTGACGCCTTCGCGGCACTGTAATGGGACGTAATGGATGTCGCAGCATTCTTCTTTTGCGTGACTTGGTCGTTACAATGACTGTTGTGTTACCATTTTGTTTAATTATACTTATCAGCATACAAAGGGGTTTAAATACGCGAAATTATACCCACGGCAGTTGCGTATATGTATCGAGAATAAAATAGTTTTTTATTTTATACAACCTTAAATATAGTAAACGTAGTCTTAGTAGATTGGTGTATCTACCTACTATAAATGCTGTTTTAACCAACAATTGATATAAGAACAAAACATTTTCCTCAAAATTCTTTGTAAATGACGTTATAGTCAACTCTAGAATTCTTGGCAGTACAGGTGAATGCAGGCGTCCATTCAATTTTAATAGCAAAACTTATGCCTTTGTCGTCTCTCACGACACTCAGGGGAACCAGTGAGGTAGACCAGTCTCAAACGTGTAAGTACGATTATTCTGCAGTATGACTCTTACATAAGTTTGTGAATTGTGGAAACAGCTTTTTATTCGTGAGTTGTCGGTCACCCAGAATAAATATAAGCTAACTACGATCATACCCAAAAGAGACCACCGGTAAATGAATATTTTATGGGTATGTACTTTTTAAATAATTCATACGTCGGTATCGTTATTCCGTGGGACATAGACCGGCGACTAATACATATTTAACAAACCTTTGCCGTCCCGTAATAAAGACAATAAAGGATTTCATGGTACAGCAAAATAAATTCCACTTCTCAACGAAACATTGCAATTACTCGACTCAATGAACGCAAATCGATTCAGACGATGCTTTACGACCTTGTCGATTCTCGTTATTGTTGAAAATTCAAGTGTAAACTTCAATATTTTGTGCTGAGCACCGGCAAGCCGAAAGGCACTCGTTTGTCGTTCCATAATAAGATCGACCACTCTCCACAATGATAGATAATTTGTTTGGAGTAAAAAAACCTGCAAATGGGCCTTAAGCCTATAATAAAAACAGAGATATGGCGCTGGTGGGTCGGATCGAGAAATGAATTTAGATTACAGGTTAACGCCGACTAAGTGTGGGTTGCCGCTTCACCTGTGCTTGAAAAAATATCGGGTAAAAAACGGCCAGCGGACGCCTGCTCTCCAGCCCGTGAGCCGGCGAGTCACACGAACCCGGCCATTTTAGGCGGACGCTTGTCAATCTGCCGGCTTATTATGAGTGTTACCGTATTACAAAAAGCATTTCCAAGTTCGTAACTGTTCACTTTTTATACTAACAAAGTATGAGAAAACTTCAGATAAGATTA
Source organism: Aporophyla lueneburgensis (assembly GCA_932294355.1). Taxonomy (NCBI): domain Eukaryota; kingdom Metazoa; phylum Arthropoda; class Insecta; order Lepidoptera; family Noctuidae; genus Aporophyla; species Aporophyla lueneburgensis. The sequence continues at coordinate 13,877,855 of OW028744.1, forward strand.
AACGTTTTTTGTCACTTAAGGTTTCTTTAGCAATCGCTGCTTAGTGTTCTTAATTCAAAATAAACGTCCCGCAAACCAGTGAGACGAAAAACTTCGGCACGTTCCACAGTGGAACGAATGTATAGGAGCGGTTGGACGTAGACATGTCCGAAAAAAAAGAGTAAAATTATGCCAAACTAATGATGCCATCTTATTCGATTACTTAATGCCTTCATAACTTGTGGTGATGAATTTCTTCATAACTCCCATATTTCGGGAGTAATTTGAGAAAATGTGAAATTGTACTATGAAAATGAGTGTATCGAGCTCTCTCCCTCCTGATTCCGGGCTTGTTTCAAGTAGCGGTCTCTAATATCATAATGCTAATACTAAGAGCTATATTTAATACTAAGACACATAGTGCGCCAAATGTGCACTTTCTGGGATAAAGAGTGATGTTTATTTTATAACACAATTTTTTTATTTTTTGTTTATTTTGTTGATTAAAACCGTTTTTCTAAAGGTTTACCTTATTACAATAACATTTCTGAGCAGCCAATTAGAGAAGATATAAGCTAATTAGGATATATAATTAGGGACTTAAGGTTTACATATAAAACTGATGCACTAATGATTACTGATAAGAACATTGCTATTATTTAATTACTAAATGGCTCTTAATACACTAATTTAGCATGCATCATTTACTAATTATCACAATAACTAATTACCTTGCAATATTTAACAAAGGATACCTGGGATACCTGGATTTTATATAAATAGGTCACTATTAGTAACTTTAAAATCAGTGTTGATTTACACCTCGTTGTATCCAAGCTAATCTCGCAATGTATTTTCCAAATTTTAATACAAATCTTGATATTCACGTTGCTTTATGCGCACGCGCACATAAAGATTTACGCGACTTTAACTATTTGTTCAGTGTTTTAAAAGATAACAGTTGTGTTCAGTTATGTGAAAGTGCTGAAACAAGTTTAAAAGACTGGTGTCGTCGATTTTGCTACCACATTTATGCAAAATGGACACAGTCTGGAAGAAGCACAGATAAGTTTCGGAAGAAACATGAGATTTGGCTACAGGCTGCAATTCAATGGCCGGAATTACAGAATGAAAATATGGAACCTTCTACAGAAAATATAAGTGACGTCATCGAGCCCATAATTTCTCCTGCTAAATCTGATGCTTCAACTTGTACACATCCTAGTCCTCGTAAATCTTTTGAGGACCTTAGTAACCGGCAAAAAAGAAGATGCACTGAAGATAGTCTTTCATGCAGCAGTAGCAGCGCTGAAATTATGTTTTCGGCCGAAAGGGCGCTTCAAAAGGCAGGACAAAGCGATACAGCTTATGTTATGAAATACTTGACGGAGAATCCAGAAGAGGCCTCAAAAATCAAAGCCTTCATTGAAGGTAAATCAATTCAGGTACGGGAAATATCCCCTTTGAAGGCATTGGCTCTTTATGTATCGATGAACTTATCGAAATGGCGCTATAACACTCTTCGGGATTTCAACACTCAAGAAGGAGCTCTTCAATACCCGAGTTACTACATGTTGGTTAAAGAAAAAATTAAGTGCTATCCGGCCAAAGAAGATCTCACAGTTACAGAGAGCTCTGCAAAAATCAAATTACAAGCCTTGATGGATTTAACCTCAAGAAGACTTATTAGGTCGTTAGAAACCCCTGTTGATCCCAATCAACAGCTCGTATTGACCAGCAAATGGGGTTTTGACGGATCATCTAGCCAAAGCATTTATCATCAAAGGACGAGTGAAGATGAGCAAATCGATCTTGCTAGTAATTTTATGATTAGTCTTGTACCACTGCGGCTCGTCTCAAAAGGTGTAACAATTTGGGAAAACGAGCGACCATCTTCCACTTCATTTTGCCGGCCAATATTGTTTAAGTTTATAAAGGAAACCAAAGAAAATGTGCAGAGAGAGATGGCTGAAATCGAAGCAGAGATTGAAGCCTTAACTCCATCCACCATCACTGATGGAATTAGTGTCAAACACCAACTGCTGTTGACAATGATTGATGGTAAAATTCATTCCATTATATCCAATACAGCAGCTTCAGTGTGTGACATATGCAAGGCTTGTCCTAAAGAAATGAATAATTTAGAGTTAATCAAAGATAAACACGCAAACGAGGACATGTATAAATATAGCTTAAGCACCCTTCACGCTTGGATTCGCTCAATGGAATGCTTATTACACATTTCCTACAAATTAGACATAAAATCATGGCAAGTAAGGGGTGATATAGCAAAAAGGCAAGTTGATGACAGGAAGAAAAGAGTTCAAGAGGCTGTAAGAAGAGAAACGGGCTTACTTCTCGATGTTGTGAAACAAGGCAGTGGATCCACCAACAATGGCAACTCGGCAAGGAGATTTTTTGAAAACTACACTAAATCTGCTGAACTGACCGGAATAGATGCTATGCTTTTAAGAAAAATCTGTGTGATCTTGCAGTGTATTTCATCAGGAGAGAAGATCAACGTAACTAAATTCCGAGAGTTCTGCTTTGATACTGCTAAGCTTTACGTGGAGTTATACCCATGGTATTATATGCCTTCTTCACTTCATAAAATTTTAATGCATGGGCCAGACATAGTTCAGAACATGTCAATTGTGCCCATTGGTTTTCTATCCGAAGAGGCATCTGAGGCTAGAAATAAAGATTTTAGAAAATATAGAGAGGGGCATTCTCGAAAGCATAGCAGTATCTCATGCAATGAAGATATTATGCACAATCTTTTACTGTCTTCTGATCCACTTGTTACAAGTATCCGTCCAAAAGGAAATAAGTTTGTAAAAAAATCTTCTTTTAAGGAATTTTATGAGCTTACGGATTCTGAGAAAAGTGATATCGAATTTGTTAACATAAATGATTTAGCGGACATCGATTCTGAATTTGAATTAATTGATGATGATGATGATGACGAAGATAATTAAATGATGTTATTGTTTTAAAATGTGTAACTTAGTAAATTAGAGCTTACATCTTAATTATTTATTGTACTTTTAATGAAACTAGGTAATTTATTATCAACTTACTTAAAAGTCATACTCTCATCAGTTCTTGTGAATATTTTTGTTAATATATATTTCTGTATATATATAATATATTTATAGACCTCTTAATAAGTCTGTCTGCGGTTTAAAGTAAATACAAATGGGGAAAAAACGTTTTTTTTTTTAAATTTTCATTTCCTTTTATCCCAGAAAGTGCACATTTGGCGCACTATGTGTCTTAGTATTAAATATAGCTCTTAGTAATAGCATTACGATATTAGAGACCGCTACTTGAAACAAGCCCGGAATCAGGAGGGAGAGAGCTCGATACACTCATTTTCATAGTAAAATTTCACATTTTCTCAAATTACTCCCGAAATATGGGAGTTATGAAGAAATTCATCACCACAATTTATGAAGGCATTAAGTAATCAAATAAGATGGCATCATTAGTTTGTCATAATTTTACTCTTATTTTTCGGACATGTCTACGTCCAACCGCTCCCATACATTCGTTCCACTGTGCGTTCCCAGCAAAATGCAATTACACGTGTAAACCCAATATTCATAAATGTTATTTTCCAATAACACGCCGTAAAATAAAAAAAAGCTGACCGTTCGCTGCAGAGCGCCGCCGCCGCCGCGCCGGCCGGCAGCGTCGCATTAACGAACAGTAAAAATAAAAGCTTTCGACTGAAATTAATAAATTTTAATTGCATAAAAGTACAGGTTGCCGCCGGGTTTAAGTGGTAACAATCTACCACCGCCTATATGGGTCGGAACACGACAGAATTAAACGATACGTACAAACAGACGATGATGGATGCGCACCCATTATGTGAGTACATTCTAAATCACAGCATACAAAAATAACAACTCAACCGGTTCCTACGCAGCATTAACAGAACGTTTAGACTTTGATTATTATTTATGTGAAGGTAATAAAAAAGACACGACAAACTCACAAACTACAAAGAAAAACTTCTTTGGACCAAAAAATAAAAATCCGATGATCCCACGGTGAGAACTGTTTATGACAAGTGTCTCTTAAATCGAATTTTACACCGCTCAGACGTGTTCCAGTAAAAAATCAAGTCGCCGATGGTCTTCGACACTCAATAACACGAACATCGATTCACAACAGAAATAAAGGCATGTCCACACTAAGCGGTTATATCGTAGTGACCCTTCTCGGTGCTTCGGAACCGGTCCTATGAGAGGAATAGTTTCGACGTGAACGCTATAAGCACGATTATTAAGCAGCCATAGTCGCTGGAGGATGTACCCGACCCGTGACTAAATATGCCCACGCGTATAACTTATGATGCTTCAAATAATTCCCTTGTCCGCGCCGCCTCGTGAACCCACCATTTTCTTTCGGAAGCGACGTTTCATAATTAAATTTAACGCACGGTTTACACAGACGCCATATAATGCGATTATAATTGACTTATGATCAAGTTTCAAATACGCTTGACGAGTACAATTTTGTAGAACGTGGCCCCCACCTTATATAACTCATTATAGGGGTGACTAGCATCAGATTAACAATGTCCGATATAGAACAGATTACTTTTATAATCTCCAATAACGATACAGGTTTACAAATTAAGCGCGTAACCCATGTTCATGTTTTTCAAAGGAAACGCCACCATTTTATTTGACACAGAGTAAAAATAAAATGGCATCGATCGCGTATGAAAGTAAATTAAGTTCTCTTTGACATTCATTAGTTTCATAAAAATACCTCTCTAACTCGGAATAAAAAATAAAAAAAGCAAATAAAAGCTCGTTAAAATCACTCGCTCTTCGACCCTGAATAAAAGTTTCGAACGTAATTTTTACCACGTGGATGAAAAGAGAGGGCAGGAAGTGAAGCGTATTTAATCATTACAAGCGCGGCAGTCATTTTTTCATCTCCTGAATTAATTTTAAATTTGATTCTATTAACATAATAAAATAAATCAGTGAGTGCCCCGGGGCAAGAGTGAAGAAGTAATCTTGAGTGGGGATCTCCGAGATTTGAGGTCGAGAGGTTAATGTTGATTTGTTTGTACAATTGTGTATATGTTGTGATACTGCTCGTTACTAACCGACGCCCGTCGGTCGTGTTGCGGACTCTTTGAGCCCGTTAACGTTTTTGTCGGTGGTCCGAGACAAAAACTAATACTGTGGGTACCCGAACAAAGGTTCTTGTAATGAAAAGGTGATGCGAACGTCCAAACACGATCTCCTACAGTTCACGAGATTCGAAGTAAAAAATATTACGACGCTTGTTACGGAATTAAATTATAGACGTGAATAATGTTTTCGATTAACATTTATTTCTGGATAGGAACATAATCACATAACATATTGCAGATTTGTCTGTGCCGTTACTGCCTAATAGCTGTTATTATGTACCAAAATTTTGAGTTTTAATCTTCTTATTTCGTTTACTTGGACTTGAGCTGATTGTCGGTTTTTGTATAATGCTTATTTATATTAATTACAATACGAGTTTATCTTTTAAGATAGATTTTAATCTTCTGTAAAACAACTACTGTATAAGTCATATGTTACGTTCTGTGCCTTGTTTTCAACAACAATAGAATACGCTACTAGTTTATAATACGTAGTAAATCACGGAATTATTAGATTTATGTACATTGTGCTGGGAGCCAGTGCACGAATCATTTATAAGCTCTGCAGTGAGCCCGATGTCCGGAGTTAAAAGCTAAATACAGGGAATCGAGCGCCCTAAATGCTTTAATACAGAACGGACGAGTACATGAGTGACTGACCAGCGACCACGGCGCAAGTGTGTTGTGAATACAAAACGGTATTTCATATTTACATGTGATGGTACGAACATATTCGAGGAAGAACCACTGCTATTCAATCATGGCTGATTCTGCAAACAAATAGTGTTTGCTTGTAGCTTGTAAAAGCGAAGCTCTACGTACTACCCACTCAGTCTAGTTTTGTACATTTCTAGGTAGGTATACTCTTTCGGAAATGGAAATGCCAATGGAAATGAAAGATACCAACTTGGGTAACTTGTCAAGTAAATAGTATTATACAAACATGTCTTGGACATCCAAAGCAACTTGTTTATAATGCTGGAATTTCAGGTTGGATAAAAATCTATTCTCTTACTCTGCACCGAAACTTTTCAGGTGAAAATCAATACTCAGTGTTTATTTACTTTCCTATATACTTAGAAGGTTACCTGCTTAAAACAGTTACAAGGAACTGTGAGAGTCCGATTACACCATTCGATCTCAACGTACTTACCAACTACTTATTAAATTAATGAATCCAAATAATAATCTACTGTTATGTACTAATGACTTCAATTAAAAATCCAAGTATAATCCAATTATTTACTTGGTATGTACGTCACTTTCAGACGTAATAAGAGAATTTGTTTATATTTCCTTTTCATCGCGTTTTTCTACTCCGCAACGGTGTTTGTTGCAATTTTCAACATCATTTAGAAAATTTATTCTAAAATGCTTATGCGTATGAAAAATTAACATTAAACTGAAACAATAATAAGAAAATCTTAGTATTTTATTAAGTAGTAAAAAAAATACAAAGCACGGGCGAATCGCTATTATTAGAAAATATCGAACGGAATGGAATTTCATACTTTGATAATACAACTTAATGCTATGTTGTCGTGAATGCAAAGTCGTGGTCCGAAGTTTTATCTCAAGCGATAGAATATACATGAGTTCAGTTGCCCTCATCAATAAGTAAAGAAGACTCGGTTCCCTAGTAGATATCTGCCATAACAAAGGAATTTGAAAATGCAAACTGTAGATACCTATATTTTTCATTTTCACGAAAACCTGTTACGGATTTCGATTGGAGTTTGGAAGATAGAAAACTCCTTCTTTTGATAACTTGAAAAACCAATATGAAATTTTGGAGAGTTTTTATTTGAGAAAGTAAACAAACTGAATCCAAATAATCAAATCTGTACCTATATAACGTTCCCACTCTAGGATTCGGCGTCTTTTTGGTGTGAGGGAGTGGGCCTTAATCCACCATGAGGCCCAGTAACGGTTCGTAGATGCCACATATTATGTCTTTGAACTGTCTGTGAACTTTTAAATCTAGGACATGCCGCTTTTCACACGATAATTTTCTTCACTGTTTTGAGAGCAGTTGGAACATCGTGAGGAATATCCAACAACCGAAAATTCGAAGACGTGACGTCTACCAACCCGGACTGGTTGCCTGCCAACAACATTCGGCATAACAATATTACAAATACAAAACATTCAAATAACTTTAAAATGCGAAAACCCGATCCATATTCATTTCTACTTAGCGAATTCACCGCATCAATACAAATAGAATTCGTAATCGTTCGTTACATTAAAAATTTTAGATTCATAGTTAATTGAAAATATCAACAATACTCTGTTATGTTAGTCCATACAATTTAATGCAACGATTACAATATGTAGAGCGTAATAAGTTAATACAAATGGTAGTTTAAATAACAGTTTGTTAAAGCTAAATATTATTCTATTTGTCGGTTGACAATATTGAAATCCGACGGTACTTATTGAGTTGCACTGATAATCCTTTTTTACCAGGAATGTCAAATTTATATGATTTTGATATCACATATGATACTTGATAGCGTAATTACAAACGGTACTACCACGAGCCAATTCAAAAGTGATTTTCTCTTTAAATAACAATTGTAACTTTGAGATAAAGCCTATTTCATGTGGGTTCTAATATATTATGTTCGTATTAAATTTTTTTGAAGTGAAAACTTCTTTAGCGGCGTTGTGCACTTTTTTTGTAATGGGTAAAAAATGTTAAACTCGCGTCAGGACACGTGACCTGATCGAAAATTCGTAAGACGTACGGAGAGTAGACAGCCGGCGCGGCGTAGGAGAGGAATTATCCCTCTCTCTTTCTACGGCGCACAGTGGAACGAATGTATGGGAGCGGTTGGACGTAGACATGTCCGAAAAATAAGAGTAAAATTATGACAAACTAATGATGCCATCTTATTCGATTACTTAATGCCTTCATAAATTGTGGTGATGAATTTCTTCATAACTCCCATATTTCGGGAGTAATTTGAGAAAATGTGAAATTTTACTATGAAAATGAGTGTATCGAGCTCTCTCCCTCCTGATTCCGGGCTTGTTTCAAGTAGCGGTCTCTAATATCGTAATGCTATTACTAAGAGCTATATTTAATACTAAGACACATAGTGCGCCAAATGTGCACTTTCTGGGATAAAAGGAAATGAAAATTTAAAAAAAAAAACGTTTTTTCCCCATTTGTATTTACTTTAAACCGCAGACAGACTTATTAAGAGGTCTATAAATATATTATATATATACAGAAATATATATTAACAAAAATATTCACAAGAACTGATGAGAGTATGACTTTTAAGTAAGTTGATAATAAATTACCTAGTTTCATTAAAAGTACAATAAATAATTAAGATGTAAGCTCTAATTTACTAAGTTACACATTTTAAAACAATAACATCATTTAATTATCTTCGTCATCATCATCATCATCAATTAATTCAAATTCAGAATCGATGTCCGCTAAATCATTTATGTTAACAAATTCGATATCACTTTTCTCAGAATCCGTAAGCTCATAAAATTCCTTAAAAGAAGATTTTTTTACAAACTTATTTCCTTTTGGACGGATACTTGTAACAAGTGGATCAGAAGACAGTAAAAGATTGTGCATAATATCTTCATTGCATGAGATACTGCTATGCTTTCGAGAATGCCCCTCTCTATATTTTCTAAAATCTTTATTTCTAGCCTCAGATGCCTCTTCGGATAGAAAACCAATGGGCACAATTGACATGTTCTGAACTATGTCTGGCCCATGCATTAAAATTTTATGAAGTGAAGAAGGCATATAATACCATGGGTATAACTCCACGTAAAGCTTAGCAGTATCAAAGCAGAACTCTCGGAATTTAGTTACGTTGATCTTCTCTCCTGATGAAATACACTGCAAGATCACACAGATTTTTCTTAAAAGCATAGCATCTATTCCGGTCAGTTCAGCAGATTTAGTGTAGTTTTCAAAAAATCTCCTTGCCGAGTTGCCATTGTTGGTGGATCCACTGCCTTGTTTCACAACATCGAGAAGTAAGCCCGTTTCTCTTCTTACAGCCTCTTGAACTCTTTTCTTCCTGTCATCAACTTGCCTTTTTGCTATATCACCCCTTACTTGCCATGATTTTATGTCTAATTTGTAGGAAATGTGTAATAAGCATTCCATTGAGCGAATCCAAGCGTGAAGGGTGCTTAAGCTATATTTATACATGTCCTCGTTTGCGTGTTTATCTTTGATTAACTCTAAATTATTCATTTCTTTAGGACAAGCCTTGCATATGTCACACACTGAAGCTGCTGTATTGGATATAATGGAATGAATTTTACCATCAATCATTGTCAACAGCAGTTGGTGTTTGACACTAATTCCATCAGTGATGGTGGATGGAGTTAAGGCTTCAATCTCTGCTTCGATTTCAGCCATCTCTCTCTGCACATTTTCTTTGGTTTCCTTTATAAACTTAAACAATATTGGCCGGCAAAATGAAGTGGAAGATGGTCGCTCGTTTTCCCAAATTGTTACACCTTTTGAGACGAGCCGCAGTGGTACAAGACTAATCATAAAATTACTAGCAAGATCGATTTGCTCATCTTCACTCGTCCTTTGATGATAAATGCTTTGGCTAGATGATCCGTCAAAACCCCATTTGCTGGTCAATACGAGCTGTTGATTGGGATCAACAGGGGTTTCTAACGACCTAATAAGTCTTCTTGAGGTTAAATCCATCAAGGCTTGTAATTTGATTTTTGCAGAGCTCTCTGTAACTGTGAGATCTTCTTTGGCCGGATAGCACTTAATTTTTTCTTTAACCAACATGTAGTAACTCGGGTATTGAAGAGCTCCTTCTTGAGTGTTGAAATCCCGAAGAGTGTTATAGCGCCATTTCGATAAGTTCATCGATACATAAAGAGCCAATGCCTTCAAAGGGGATATTTCCCGTACCTGAATTGATTTACCTTCAATGAAGGCTTTGATTTTTGAGGCCTCTTCTGGATTCTCCGTCAAGTATTTCATAACATAAGCTGTATCGCTTTGTCCTGCCTTTTGAAGCGCCCTTTCGGCCGAAAACATAATTTCAGCGCTGCTACTGCTGCATGAAAGACTATCTTCAGTGCATCTTCTTTTTTGCCGGTTACTAAGGTCCTCAAAAGATTTACGAGGACTAGGATGTGTACAAGTTGAAGCATCAGATTTAGCAGGAGAAATTATGGGCTCGATGACGTCACTTATATTTTCTGTAGAAGGTTCCATATTTTCATTCTGTAATTCCGGCCATTGAATTGCAGCCTGTAGCCAAATCTCATGTTTCTTCCGAAACTTATCTGTGCTTCTTCCAGACTGTGTCCATTTTGCATAAATGTGGTAGCAAAATCGACGACACCAGTCTTTTAAACTTGTTTCAGCACTTTCACATAACTGAACACAACTGTTATCTTTTAAAACACTGAACAAATAGTTAAAGTCGCGTAAATCTTTATGTGCGCGTGCGCATAAAGCAACGTGAATATCAAGATTTGTATTAAAATTTGGAAAATACATTGCGAGATTAGCTTGGATACAACGAGGTGTAAATCAACACTGATTTTAAAGTTACTAATAGTGACCTATTTATATAAAATCCAGGTATCCCAGGTATCCTTTGTTAAATATTGCAAGGTAATTAGTTATTGTGATAATTAGTAAATGATGCATGCTAAATTAGTGTATTAAGAGCCATTTAGTAATTAAATAATAGCAATGTTCTTATCAGTAATCATTAGTGCATCAGTTTTATATGTAAACCTTAAGTCCCTAATTATATATCCTAATTAGCTTATATCTTCTCTAATTGGCTGCTCAGAAATGTTATTGTAATAAGGTAAACCTTTAGAAAAACGGTTTTAATCAACAAAATAAACAAAAAATAAAAAAATTGTGTTATAAAATAAACATCACTCTTTATCCCAGAAAGTGCACATTTGGCGCACTATGTGTCTTAGTATTAAATATAGCTCTTAGTATTAGCATTATGATATTAGAGACCGCTACTTGAAACAAGCCCGGAATCAGGAGGGAGAGAGCTCGATACACTCATTTTCATAGTACAATTTCACATTTTCTCAAATTACTCCCGAAATATGGGAGTTATGAAGAAATTCATCACCACAAGTTATGAAGGCATTAAGTAATCGAATAAGATGGCATCATTAGTTTGGCATAATTTTACTCTTTTTTTTCGGACATGTCTACGTCCAACCGCTCCCATACATTCGTTCCACTGTGCGGCGGCGCGGCGAAAATGTATGCCTGCGCCTCCTGTTTCGTTTAGGCGGCGCAGGACGCTTGCGCGAAGGTTCGTGTGTGTTTATGTTACAGCGTACCACGCGCATCAATGGATGGTGACAGCTGATGGCTCGACCGTCTGTGTAGTTGCCACACTGCTGTGTATTCGTAAAATTCGTGTATATAAAGTGTTTATAATATGGAAATTGAACAAAGTGCATCTATTAATTTAAAAAGTGACGAAGAAATAGCGAACGAAAATGAGTGAGTACTTTATAAATAATAGGTTTACCTATGAAAATGCCGTTTTGTATGAAAAAAATTAAACGAATTTTTTTCATGTATTGTTTATTTGTATTAATCGTAATAATCACCCATGCAATCAATGCATCTTTGCCAACGCAGTGGCAGTTTATTGATGCCCTTCTTAAAAAAATCAGCTGGACGGGAGGCAACAAATTCTTCAAAGGCATTTTGTACTGCCTCTCGGGTATTGAATTTTTTTCCCGCCAAATTCTGGAAAAAGTAGTAGTCTGTAGGCGCAAGGTCTGGTGAGTAAGGCGGATGACGGAGAGCTTCCAACCCCAGTTCTTGCAACTTGGAGACCGTCTGCTGTGCAGTATGAGGTCGCGCGTTGTCATGCAGGAGCAGCAGAGACGAGCGATTGACCAATGCTGGTTGGGGATGTGCCAGCTTCTCCATCATTGAGTTCAGTTCTTCACAGTACATATCTGCAGTAATACTCACCCCATTTGGTAAGAAGCTGTGATGAATCACACCGGCGCTAGACCACCAAACAGTGACCATCACTTTTCTAGGGGTAAGTTTTCGTTTAGGGCATTGTTTAGGTGCTGAACCAGGATCCAACCAACTTGCTGAGCGCTTGCGGTTATCAAACAGAATCCATTTTTCATCGCAGGTAACAATGCGGTTCAAAATTCCTTCATTTGTGTGTCTGTTGAGCAGTGCAAGGCACGTCTCGACGCGTACTTCGCGCTGGCGATCATTGAGTTCGTTGGGCACCCATTTGTCAAGCTTTTTTACCTTGCCAATTTGACGCAAATGGACCAATATTGTTTTGACGCTAACGTCGAAAGCTGCTGCTAATTCAGCCGTAGATTGTGTATCATCAGCTTCCACAATCGCCTTTAATTCGTCATTGTCGACCAAAGTCTTCGGACGACCGCGAGGTTCATTTTTCAGGTCGAAATTTCCAGAACGGAAGCGAGCAAACCAATAACAGGTGGTGAGTTGGGTTGTAGTGTTAGCTTCGTAAACGTCGTTGATGTTGCGTGCCGCTTGTGCCGCGTTGCTGCCACGACGGTACTCATATTCCATAATTACTCGAATTTTTAACGTATCCATGATGACGAAAAAGATTGAAATGCGATGAAAATGTAGCACTAATCAATAAACAAATGACTACTTTTGCAAAAAGAATTCCATGTTTTTAAAATAAAATTAATTTGAAATTAGAATTCTTAGACAAACAAAAATTATTTTGATTTGAAATGGCCAGTACTGCAGAACGGCAATTTCATAGGTAAAGACCTAATATACTACATGAAATTTTAACTAATTTTCATTTCATAATTAATATAATTTCATTTTATTATTCAGGTTAGGTTAGGTTTAATTAATTTTCATTTATTAATTAATATAATTTTATTATTAAGATTAGGTTTCGATCGAGTCTACCGTACTGCTTGACGTTAATAGATAAACTTTTTAATGTAATATAAATTGACATGTTTTTGTACGATAGCGCAATAAGTACTTTTATACTGATAATTAAAGCAATTCGTGCAAAATTATTCCCTAACCATTCCAAAATATCAAAAATGCACAACGTTAATATTCAAGTTTTCACTTCTGCCGGCACTCCCAGAGTGCAACCCGTCGTTTTTTTTTTTTGGATGGGAATTCATCAAATGACTGGCCTGTTAGTCTAGTGGTTAGTGACCCTGACTGCTAAGACTGAGGTCGTGGGTTCGATTCCCACCCAGGACAAATGTTTGTGTGATGAGCACAATAATTTGTTCTGTGTCTGGGTGTAATTTTATCTATAACTAGCTTCTGCCCGCGACTTCGTCCGGGTCAAATTTTTGCTCCCCTGACCCTTCCCGTCGCATCGATTTGCCTGCTAGTTTTCGTCCATTTTTCGTTGCTGCTCGCTCCTTTTGAGTTATAGTGAGTCAACCTTAAAAGATAGACATATGCTCTCGCGGACTTTTTTTTAGAACTTTTTAAAAGGAACAATTCCGTTGTACATGATTTTTGCGTTACTGTAACCGTTTACGCAGCGCACGCAACGGAAACTCTCAAAAGGAATAAATTTTCCCCGTTTTTGCAACATTTTTCATTACTGCTCCGCTCCTCTTAGTTGTAGCGCGATGTTATATAGCCTATAGCCTCCCTCGATAAATATGCTACCCAACACAAAAATAATTTTTCAATTCGGACCAGTAGTTCCTGAGATCAGCGCGTTCAATCAAACAAACAAACTCTTCAGCTTTATAATATTAGTATAGATAGTATATATAGAATGTATTTAGAAATATATAAGTATATGTTTATCAGTTGTCTGGTTACCATAGTACAGGTTCTGCCTAGTTTGGGATCAGACAACGATGTGTTGGTTGTCCAAAGATATTTATAAATGACCTCTCCCGCTCTGGGCGGAGCGGGAGGGCGTGTCAGACTTTTACTGACTAAAACCCACCCATTTTCTTTCAGTTGCCCATGTGCCAGGGCCACGGTGTCTCTTTCGAACAATCTCACGACCCTGGCAAGTTCGTATTAACATAAAATTACAATTAGTAAAATAGGAGAAAATCACTCTTTAAAGTTTGCTAAGCGCACACATACAATATTAGTGCTCGTGACTGTAGTAATTTATTTCAGTGAGCTCTATTTTGTCGAATTGGATGAAATAAAATAGCAATTTATAACACAACGCATGTATGTTATCAAAATATAACATTTCAGCAACTAAATCTTAATTAAATGATGAAATAATGATTTAATTTCTGCAAGTACAAACACTTTAACACGTCTACATATTTTAAAATTTTGATTAGTTTGACGTGTCCTATGTGACTATTCTGTGAAGAAAGGCCACGACTAAGAGGTCACAGTCTCTTTTAAAGTTCAGACATAACCATGGTTTGATTCTTTGAAGACAATGTAGATTGGTGTCTGAAATGGCCAGTTACAATTTGTTAAGAATACCTTACAACGTTCACAGCTGCATTCTGTTTATGCAGCAATAAAATGAAAAAGAAACAATCTGGTTGAAAACGAGACAGACAGTCTGCGCAGATCTAATAAACGCACCCTTTTCCTAATTCTGGCGGGGAAATCTCAAAATAAACGTACAGAACGCAATTCCCTGTATTCCTTACATTTTGTCCACCGAAAAGAAAATAACCTCAGTAAGTAGGCACTCCTCTACTGTTTTTATATCAGCAGTGAAATACGCCATTAATAATTTCAACACCACCAAGGAAAACATTGCTCAGCCCATAAATATCCCCCTTAATGGCAAAGCCCGTAATATTTCTTCCCTCATCTACATTACTTCTGCAAAAATAACAAAATAGTGTTCGATGATTGCCACAGCCCGATAAGCCTTAGTGGACTGCATAGAATGAGGCACTTCAGGAGTGTACCTTTGTTATCTGATGTGGACGAAAACGGATCATAATGCCAACGGATTAAGATTGCTTTTTGTGTTTAAAGTTTTTATCTGGCAGTTCCACAGAGGTACTGATTTGTAGTCGAGATAGGGACGCGAATGATGCTCTCGGTGGCCGCAACAAGGACACAACTAAAATAAAACTACATATTACTACTGCAGATAAGGAACGTCCGCCTCTTACGACTCCAGTTATTTTTATGAACATCACGTTAACTCAAATGTTTCACAACCTCGACTTGAACTTATGATGTGTTGACAACAAATATTAGTTGTCATATTTTATTTATTTAGGACACACCGGAATATAAATATGTATGGGAATTAAGAAGAAATGCGGCCGTTTTCCGTTGCCCATAAATCTACGACGTATACGTCTGAAGTAACTCATTAATATGTAGAAATATGGTAGCTTAATCTGAGCCTACTCAGATACAAAAAATCTAGAACGTCCGTATAGTGGAGTTAGTCATTGCGGTTTATATGCGATACCCAGCATACGTTTTTTATGTAGATAGCTAGCAAAATGATTAACATCACGGATTCAAATTAGCAGTCGGAGCGCAGAATAAACACATCACCGTGCAGTGTCCGTGAGTGCGTCGCGCCAAGTCAGCCATTACATATTTATACCATCTTACATGGACTCAAATCGATGTTAAATTTTCATATCAAGTCAACAGCGGGGCTAACGTACTGGCAATCGCGTCACGTACCACCATATTAGACAAGTTTCCAATGAATTTTAATGCGGTCCAAGATGCTCCGGACTTGGGTACGGCCATTCAGTGCGGTTGGGTGCAGTGATTGATCATATGATCAAGTAATCTGACCTTACATCGATTTAATCGGCGTATGTTGTGATTTTATTCGCTATTCTATCGTTTTATGCCCGTTTGCCTTTATGTTGATGATAATGAAGACATGTTTACCTCCATTAAGGACTTCAACGGTTTTGTAGGAGAGATTTGTTGATTATTACGACTTATTTACACTTAATAAGCTATTATAGCTTCAATTTAAGGTTTGGAGTGTTTTCCTCGTATCTTTTTTTGGTCGGTTGTAATTAAAATCAGTAACTAGTACTGAACACAAGCAAACCAAATTACTGTGAACATAATAATGGCACTCGTTCATGTCTGTTTTCTGCTCCTCTTAATAAAACAAGCTTTTCGTCGTAGTTGGGACATTTTAGCCGGATATCATTATGATATAATAGCCATAGATGACCCAAATGTGTCTCATTTCTCTTGAGAACCAAGTGGAATATTTTTACGCTGTATCTGCCGCTAAACTAGCTTCAATTTTCAGTTCAAAAAGAGTGTTAAAGGGTTTTTATTCTGATTCCAAAAAAAAAAAAACCGGCTAAGTGCGAGTCGGACTCGCGCACCGAGGGTTTCGCACAAACCTGTAGGTATTCTCGGTTTATGCATAAGGTTTATGGTTATGAAAATAAATGTTTTTTTTAATTTTTATATGTCAGCTGATTGAATGAAAGGTAAATTGCGGTTTACGATTTATGACGTTTCAAAAAAAAACTACTTGCTCGATATCGTTCAAACCAATTTTCGGTGGTAGTTTATATGGTAATTTACATCATATATTTTTTTAAGTTTTATCATTCTCTTATTTTAGAAGTCACGGGGGGGGGGACACATTTTACCACTTTGGGAGCGTCTCTCGCGCAAACTATTCAGTTTAGAAAAAAATGATATTAGAAACCTCAATACCATTTTTGAAGACCTATTCATAGATACCCCACACGTATGGGTTTGATGAAAAAAAAACATTTTGAGTTTCAGTTCTATGTATGGGGAACCCCAAAATTTATTGTTTTTTTTCTATTTTAGTGTAAAAATCTTGATGCGGTTTACAGAATACATCTACTTAGCAAGTTTCAACAGCGTAGCTCTTATAGTTTCGGAGAAAAGTGGCTGTGACATACGGACGGACAGACAGACAGACAGACCGACAGACAGACGGACAGACAGACATGACGAATCTATAAGGGTTCCGTTTTTTGCCATTTGGCAACGGAACCCTAAAAACAATAGGCTAATCACTGCATGGACCTTAAAATGTAATATAAGTAGTGAAAATATGGAGTAGGTAAGTTCTATACGTTTCTGCCTATCTCTTCACCGAACACAGGCATAATGATATTATGTGTAATTTTCTAGTTACCTATAATTTTCCTGTTACCGAAGCACGGATTCTTCGCTTTGTTCTGTTTCAATAATATAGTTTAAGCACCAGAACTAAGTGCAGAAAACATTTCGATAGAACTATAGAATCGGTTCGATGAAGAATTTATTTATAGTTAATGGCAGACCTTCTTGGAATTAGCCTTCTTGCAGAACACTAAATTGAATAACATTTCTTGGAAATTACACTTACGCAGCATTTTGGAATGGGTATAATCATTTGGTATTTTAATTTAAGGACCAACTTACTCATTTTTTTTTTGTTTTATTTTATTTAAATATGGAATATACTCCACCTGATTAGCAGGAGTGATAAGTAAGAGTCATTCAGGCATACAATAAAAACCACATTATTTAATTTTTAAAATTCAAGGTATTTTTGACAACTTCAGACACGTGCGACAAAGGTATATTGTACATACATAAAATCTCTCCACGAAGTAATAACGATACTTACAAGAAACTTATGAACATTTTGTTCATGTCCTTTTTATAGTTTAATAACAATTTTACAGCACAAAACAATAAGCGGCCTTTATAATAAAACACTGAATGTCTTAAACAAAATCCATTTATTTTTAGTGACATATTGTCCTGAATGTGGCCCATTGTTTGACGTCGTAAAATGCGCGTGTGTGCACTTGTTAGGGTTAGCAAGCCTTAGCTGTATGCACTTTGTAAATATTCATGGGGTAATAAATACATCGTGTGCCAAGAATTGCTGGTGAATGACTTGCTTACTAATACTAAACATTATTGGCATTCTGCTTTAAGTAAGTTTTGAAATTCCACGGTTAACTTTAAAGTGAAATACCTTCCTGTATTTCTCGAATGACAAATCAGAACATATAGGACGTAATTCCGGACTCGGTCTCAAGGGGCAGCCCTGCCTTACGTATGTGTGAGTGGGTCGTGTATGCAGATACTAATTTCGCTTTCGGCGACGTTAACGTTTAACATTTGGAACGCGGCGCGAGTTTTAATTTGTGATCAATTATGCGAGGGCACTGTTATTTATCGTTGTTTTATTTCATTTGCCTTCTCACAGCGGCTGTGGGTGGTCCGATCACGATTTTCGGGTTGCGATGTTCACCAATAAGTTCCACTGATTGCGCCATAGAGTTAGCAATGTGATAACAAGGTCGTTTGTGGTTCATTGCTTACAAAGGATATTGTACCTTAGTACTTAATATTTGTCTATTATGTTTCAATGTAGAGTTTACCATTAGTAGTACTTACATATTTCAATGGAGATTATCTTATATGGGTATAAACCTTCCTAACTTCACACGTTATAAATCAAAACGGATACAAAGTTTGTGTAATACCTGGGATCATATATCTTCCCCACACTTAGGATAATTAACCGAAACATAAAAGGCGAGTCGAAAATGTATTTATGAGCAAAATTTTCGTATATGAAAATTTTCGCGGTTCCAGTTAATTTTATCGTGAGCATTATATGGTGTACACAAGAAAATTTAATTTTCCTCTGAATTATCCAGCTTTTTGCCATACATATAAACATGGCTAATTTCCCAGAAGTAAAGTAATAAAGCAAGGTAATGTTATTGCGTCCTTAAATATAACTCGGGAGAATTCACTTTTGGAAGGCTTGCTGTTATTATTTTTTCACTTTTATTGTTGTTTTGTGAGATGGAGATGGTTTTGTGTTGTACCTAAGTATCTATAAAGTAAAGTTAATACCAATAAAGCTCTAGATTTGTTGGAAAAGTTAATAGATTCTACACGGACAAGAATAAATAAAAAAGTGCGAAATGCTCAAGCTGCATCAGGGCAAAAGCTAGCAATCATTATGAGTAACTACATATTGATTCCTCATTGTGTTAAATACAACCCATTTTTTTTAATTTTTTACTATTCAAGTATTTTATTTTATAATTTTGTATCCCTTTAGAGAACGGAACACATTTAAGTCATGTTCTACGTGGAAAGCAAATTATCAAAACGCTAAGATATAAATGAGATACATAAAAACCTTTGACACACCAATATTTCTCGTAAAGCTCTGTTAAAAAGATCGGTCCAATAAATAAAACCGCGTCAATTCTACAATCTTCTTGGTGTCGTGCGTACCGCCATTTTGTTATTCCGAGCGCATTGGGCGCCCCACGACCGGTTAGCGGTAAATTGTTCCACGTAATGTGATTCTAATTGAGCAGCTAATTCCTACCGAGCATACACTCAGTTAATTAGCCATTGGCCTCACTGAGACCGCTTCTTGTATTGTAGAAGCCTTTTTGTTGCCACTAAGTCGGCATTATGACCGGCTTACTCCATTGCAGAGATTAGGTGTACGACCAGAGGAAGTTTAGTGCAGTTTGCGTAATTTGGTTTGTAAATTCCACTGAAAGGGAATTTAGACACTGTGTAGTGAGCATCTATATGATTGTGAAAAGCTGAGAGTCACTGCTCTCAAAACGGTGAAGATAAACATCGAGACAAAACCAGCATACCCTTTTTTATTCTGGGTGTGAAATCAACAAATGACTTCTGCCGTTCTGGGTGGAGTGAGAGCGCATGACTTTTTTACTGACTAAAACCCACCGGTGTTCCTTCAGTTGCCTGTGCCAGGGCCACAGTAACTATTTCAAACGAATCCGCGACCATGGCAGGCATTGACCCTAGCGAATCCCTTCAATAAGTACTGACATATCTTTGAGGTGCGTGTGGAACACAATGCGCCGTCTTCGACCCGGGCCTGGTCCTTACCGGGCGGCGAGCTAAACTAGCATACCCTAGACCCAAAAATTCGAAGACATGTGACATCTACCATCCCGCACTAGGCCCGCGTGGTGAATTACGGCCTCCTCCTTGTCACCTAGAAGCATGTGTCCCATCAGTAGGAACGTTCTATGCTGATTATGTATGGTGACAAATTTCTGCTTAAAGGGAATTTAGTCACTATGTAGCGAGAATATTATCTTGTTGCGAAAAACAGATCTCAAACATTAACGAGATTAAAAACAATAGCAGAATTATCTTGAATGAGTTTTAACTGACAGCAAAAGTGAATATAAGCTTTAAAGAGCGGCCAGCGGCTTTGTGTGTTAAAATGAGAACAGCGAAACCTTTCTAGAAAAAGTTTTCGACATTACCCCGAGCTCGACTTTGTTTAATAATTATGTCGACAAAACAAAACAAAAAATGGTTAAATGTTTAACTGGATTTATAATTTTATTTAACGACTTTAATAGACAAAAAAAAACAAATCTGTCCATGTTTTAACTAAAACCTTCTAATAAATTTGTTTATATGTAAATGATACAGCAGATAAGTCTTCTAATAACTTTTAACAGATAATAAAATTTCATACATGAAGTCCTTTTGTGGCTTGATTTGTTCCAAACTAAGCGCTGGACGGATAAAGGCACATCAAAGATAGCTTTTCCTTATGTTTTATGGCTTCAAATTACGGCGATTTTATTGGAGATATTGTAACCAATTATCAATATGGAATAATTGTGCTATGTTCTATCGTTTTCCGACTTGTTGTCCGAGTCCAGTACGCTCAATAAAACTGGTCACGTGCTGCATGTTATGCGCACGTTTGGTTCTGATTTGGCGAGCGCCTACTTTTACAAGGATCGGCTGCCGATTGACCTCCTTTAAGAATGCGATGTTGCAGTAACTATAACTTTTTATGAAAAAATACACGTGGAATACTGCCGGATTTTGGCAGATTTCAATGTGAGATTTTCATAAATAAATATGGTTAATTTATTAAGAAAAAGCAAACGTAACCGCAATGCAGACACCGCGTAAACGCTATACTAACGCTTACGGCTATACGCTACGTCTCGCGTAGCACAGCCGCGTAGACGCCTACGCAGTCGCTACAGAGCTCCATCGCAAACAATACGCTCGGTACGAAGACACACTTTAGAAATAATTAACATGGTGATTATTATGCGCGTTTGAATGGCTTATGTTTTGAAGATGAGATGACTAGAGCTTAGTGCTGCTTGAAACCGTACGCGGCAGGTAAAGTTGTAAAGTGTATAATTTAAAGGGTGCAATAGGATCTAATGAGCGGTATTCCGTAGACTGAAGGGCACTCGTCAACGTATTCTCTCAGCGTATTCTTGCTAAAGTGGATGTATAAATAAATAATATACACGTTTGGATGCCTTGTTTTATGTTAATGGTAATAGGATCCTCTTTTCTATTTTAAAAGAAGATGTTATGTGTCTTGGTACAAGTTTAATTTTTATCACATTTAAATTTGTTTATAACACGGCGAGTTGATGGAATTTGGTAGGTATCGTAAAACCTATAAAAAAAATCATATCATCATTTGCCTCATCCCATGTATATGATAATGTTTGCTCTCTAATACATAAACCGCCTCATCTGCCTACCCTTTATCTGAATATGTTGAGGTCGACTTCTAGTCTAACCAGATGCAGCTGAAAACCAGAATTTAACATGGAGCAACTGGCTATCTGACCGCCACAATCTAATTATTTGGTTAAATTGCGATACTCCTTGCTAAGACTGGTTGTCAGACGGACTTCTGACGACCCGTAAAGACTGTCAAAGACCCACGAACGAATGGCGGGACCAACTACTTACCGTGTTTTCCGAGGCACGAAGGGGTCTTGGTAATAAATAAGTCTACTAATACATAACATGAAATAATAATGACGTATAAGTAGTCTCGCTCCGCCTTATCCAAAAATAACCATTTACTATCTCATTTTCTACAAGAATTCGCTTAATTGTAGATTAATACATAGAAGACTTCAAAGGTCTCATGTAGTTTCGATTACATTTATTAATATCCGTTCTAATTACTTCGGCTCAGAATTTATTTTATTAGTGTCAGTCACGCTGAAAGCAGACTGTGGACGTTCTTAAAATGACGGGAATTGTTCCTCTGATGTATGAATACAAAGGAGTTGAAAAGAGGTGTATGGATCCTAGAAGGTGGCGTTCTGTAGTTAATGCTTACCCCAATGGGAAAAGGCTTGAGCTTATGTATGTAAACGGTATGATTGTTTAATTATCCGCAATTTCATCATCATCATCATGTCAGCCGAAATACGTCTACTGCTGGACATAGGCCTCCCCCAATTTGGGGGGGGGGGGGGGGGGATATGCCATAATCGCCACGCTTGGCAGGCGGGTTGGCGATCGCAGTTTGGTGGTAAAATGCATAGAGAACGCTGCTGCCCATTCTCTAGTAAGCCCCTTAGTCGTCTCTTACGACACCCACGGGAATAAATGGGATGGCTTTTCAAGCTAAGTATGATTGTAATTAAATAAAGCCACGTCTATTTCCGTCACACGGAATAGTAAGGGAATCGAATGTAATTAGTGTATCTACAGCACTCAAAAAGAATTCGTTACTTATATATTATCACTGCCTACGTCTGAAAATCAGACTAAAGTTACACTAGCAAGGTCTAAGCATATAAAGTATTTAGTCAGAGTCATATCGGTATCATAGTTCTATATTAGACCGTGTCTTTTTTCCTATATTAGGAACTAGCTAATATGTAGTTTCCACTATAATTTTCCCACGACTGGAAACCAGGCCATTCTGTTAGAGGGAGTTGGCCATAATCCACCACGTGGGCCCATTGAGGGCTGTTAGAAGCCACATGTTTTCGAATTTTTACACAACATGGACTAGGACATGCTCGTGTAGGTACTCGCGCAGTGGTGATGAAATTAAATACACAAAATAAAGTGCCTGCCTAGGTTCGATCTCATGACCTACAACTTGTTAGTCGGGACCGATACCACCGGGCTACCACTTCTCTTCCAGGCCCGGTTTGGCCATTAGGGCAAATCGGGCAAATGCCCGATGGGCCAGTCGGGCTGCTGGCTATACCAATAGTTTTCTTTTACGAATGGCAGAGGGCCGGTTGTCTGTGAAATGCCCGGACTGAATTAAAGCCCCAGTCCGGCCCTGTTCTCTTCCCGCTATTCAATATTTCTAAAATATGAAAGACAAACCTCAAAGTTCCCTCACTACTACAACCCCTGTTTTCATTAATGACGTAATATAAGGCTGTCTAATAAGCTTGTTACCCTTACAACTAAGACTCACACAAGAGGAAAACCGAAAGACTTGTAGTTACCCTCTAGCGTAATTCACGTAATAAACTAAAATTACCCTTTGTCGCTGGAAACCCTGTGTTCGGTACTATAGGTCTCTATATCTACCCACCTATTTGTATCGATAGAGGTTAATTAGGGTTGTCTTAACAGAATTATGATTTATATATTATTACATTTTTATCTTTACATAGTATAAAACAAAGTCGCATTTCGTGTTTATACGCTTAGATCTTCTAAACTACGTAACAAATTTTAATGGAGTTTTGTCAATAGACAGAGTGATTCAAGAGGAAGGTTTATATGTATAATAAGCAGGCGAAGCTGCTGGCAAAAGCTAGTTTATTTATAAAAGAGAATGCTTAGATGGTTTGGTCGAGTGTATGACTAAACACCGACAGACACTACGGCGACAGACTGAACACCGACAAGACTTTATTTCGACGGGACTTTTCCCCGACAAGGCTCATCAATATAATCTAATCGTTTCTGTCGTAGGAGGTTACAGTTTTAACCTAACCTACCTTAATGATTTAAAAAAATAATTAACGTACTTTATCTGATTGCGTCGCTGATGAGCCCTGTCGGCGAAGAGTCTCCTCGAAGTAAAGTCTTGTCGGTGTTTAGTCTGTCGGCGTAGTATCTGTCGGCGTTTAGTCGTACACTGGGTTTTGATCATGTTGAGAGGATGAATGAAGGACGATTTTTTTTTTATTGGAAGTTATCAAATGACTTCTCCCGCCCTTGGGCGGAGCGGGAGGGCGTGTCAGACTTTTACTGAACACTCCATGAAGGACGGCTTACAAAAGGTATTTAAAAAGCTAATGTGAGTGGAAGTGTCGGGAGGAGATGCTCTAGGAGGAGATGTAATGATTTAATTGATGATGTTCTTCAGAAAGCTCAGGTGCGTAGTACTCGCAACCAGCACGTGTGAATGACTAGGTGTATGAACCTTGACGAGGCAAAGTATGTAAGGATCGTAGCATGTGGCGTTCCGTCGTTTCTGCCTATCCCCATGTAAAAACGGCGTGTTGTTATGTATATTTGGAAAAAATCGTGAAAGTAAGGATCTGGTAGCCTGTTGTCTGCTTAATTTATTTGAAAAAAATGGGGCTTCATGCAGTTTTGGTATAAATATAGTCCAAAAAAAAAAAACGAAAATTTGATCTATAGTCCTTAATAAAGGTACTTATTACATTTTCACTCTGCAGAATTAACCTTTCTCAAAGGGCGAAGTCGCCAGCCATTTATTTAATTTTAATCTAAACGTAAAGTAATAAGTTTTACTTACAAAGTGAAGTATTGCGTGTTCAGCTCCGTCGCAATTTAAAACAGAATTAATTAATTATGCAGGAGCCCGTTGCTATTATTTTGATAAACGCCTACAGAAAACTGCATGTTGAATCCATATTTTAAAATAAATAATATAGAAAAGCTTAGGATGCTTTTTGAATTATTTTTTAATTGATATCAAGCACTCCATGCTTCATTCTATTATTTTCTACTTTTTAGTTTGGTTTTCTATGGAAGCGCGATTTTTAGTTTTTAAAACTATTTTATTTTTTAGGATGTTTCGAATTTTGTAACGTATGTCAGCGTAGTTTTCATATTTTTTGTCGTATGTCAGCGTAGTTTTCGGAGACAGTTTTTGCTATCTCGCTAACTCTGGCCAGGATAATGGCACACATTTATGGAATTATTATATTGTCATCGGTTCTTGATAAGTTTGCCAAATTTTGACTCAAAAATCATTTTGAAAGTTTCCGTTACATAGGCATATACTAACATACGTTTGAAGCTAATACAAGCGTGTCAAAAAGAATACGAGCAAAACTTAACAGAATATAAATAGCTTATTAGACTGTTAAGTATAAGTCAAAATAAGGTTCCAATTTTAACAGATCAGATAAAAACAGTGTGGGAATCAAGGAGAAGCCACAGCCGACCGGTTACCGGCCGTCCTTGTAAAAAACGAACAGTTACCGGTAGCCGGTAGGAAGACGGTTAAAAAACCGTAGCAAATGTGAATACGATCTGTGAACGGAGGGTGTAATGTATTCTGGGATTAACATGAATTGCTTTTCTCCGTAACCCATGGGTCGGTCGGTTCGGCTTTATGTTTTGCTGGTCATCATTGACGTCAACTTGATTGGTAAGAGAAAGTAACATATTACACTGGGGTTTCAGGTGGCCAATTCAAATAAAATAGTTGACTTTCTTATACGTAATTTATCCGGGTTTTTTGTACCGTGTGGTTCCGGACGTAAAGAATAGCACCACCCCATTTCTTCCCGTGGGTGTCGTAAGAGGCGACTAAGGGACTTACCAGAGAATGGGCAGCAGCGTTCTCTATGCATTTTACCACCATACTGCGATCGCCAACCCGCCTGCCAAGCGTGGTGATTATGGCAAATCCCCCCAAAAATTGTACCAGTCAAATTGGCGGTGCTTGGTGGAGGCCCATGTCCAGCAGTGGACGTCTTGCGGCTGAAATGATGATGATGATGATGAATTTATCCTTTGACTGCTAAGTGCAACAGTCAATGTGTCCTTGAATTTGTCACAATGGCTTAGTTTCGATCATTTTCGTCCATAACCAATTATGTACTGAAATTATTAAGTATTTTTCATAACATTACATCACGCCTGTATTTCCTCGAAGGGCAAGGCAGATCTCTGATTTCACCAGTAATGTTTAAGCCCCATGTAGCAATAGGCTTAATGCCAACGACTGGGCACAAATCCAGACTCCAAGCTGCGACTCAGAAATTCCTGATTTAAAAATCCAAAATGTGTTTAAAACACCATCTTATGCATGTATTATATACCATTGAAATGCTACATGGTCAGTTCAGAATTCATCCGCACTGTTATCTATACTAATATTATAAAGCTGAAGAGTTTGTTTTTTTTATTGAACGCGCTAATCTCAGGAACTACTGGTCAGTAGCTTATTTATCGAGAAAGGCTATAAGCTATATAACATCACGCTACAACCAACAGAAGCGGAGCAGTAATGAAAAATGTTGCAAAAACGGGTAAAATCGCACGGGTAGGCTATTCCACGCGACGGGAAGGGTCTGGGGAGCAGCGGCGCAAAAAGAGCAGCGTCGCGGCTAGGCTCCGCGCCCCAAAGTCCGCAGCTGTAGTCATCACGCTACAGCCGGAGGCGGAAAAGAAGGGCGTGACCTATCGCGACCTGCTCTCCAAAGCCAAGGCGGCCAACCTCCAGGAGATCGGCATCTCCAACGGCCTCCGGGTGAAGGTCACCTTGACTGGAGCCCGGATGTTGGAGGTCCCTGGTGCGGCGAGTGGCCCGACTGCTGACGCTCTGGCCGATAGGCTTAGGGCGTCCTTAGACGCGGACGAGGCCCGAGTGTCCAGGCCCACTAAGTGCGCTGACATGCGCATCCTGGGTCTGGACGACTGCGTGACGGAGGCGGAGGTGATAGCCGCCGTTGTTAGGACGGGGGGGTGCACGGCCGATCAAGTCAGGGCAGGTACCATCCGTCCTGACAGCACGGGGATGCGGACCGTAACGGTCAGCTGCCCCGTGTCGGCGGCTCAAAATATAACCGCGGAGGGCCGAAGGCTCCTGGTGGGCTGGGTGTCGGCGCAGATAAAATTGCTGGAGCCCAGACCTCTGAGGTGCTTCAGATGCCAGACTGGCCATCACGTATACGTGAAATGCACCTCAGAGGCGGACCGCAGCGGTCATTGCTTCCGTTGCGGTCAGCCCGGTCACAAGGCCGGCTCTTGCAATGCCACGCCGCACTGCTATGCATGTGCGGCGGCTGGCAAGCCGGCCGAACACCGGGCTGGGAGTAAGGCCTGCGCTTCATCCGCCAAGGCCAGGGGCAAGGGCAAGCCCTCCGCCACCGCCGTCACCGCCGTCGCCGCTGCTGCCTCGACCACCGTCGTTACACCACCACCACGGCAGGGCCCTCACAGGGGGCTCAAGAGGGGGCTGAAATGGAGTGCCAACAATAGGTACTCCATTGCGCCTCCTCCAAGCGAACATCAACCACTGCGCCTCCGCTCAGGATCTGTTACTCCAGAGCATGGCGCAGTGGTCGATTAACATCGCTGTGGTCGCTGAGCCGTACTTTGTCCCGCCCAGGGATGACTGGGTGGAGGACCTGAGCGGCTCAGTGACCTTCATTTCATCGGCCGCCGCCGGAACCCCGACCCTCGAGGCCGTCAAGAGGGGACGGGGTTGCGTAGCAGCACGGTTCGGGGAGATTGTAGTTGTGGGAGTATACTTCTCCCCGAGCCGAACTCTCGCCGAGTTCCACAAATCCCTTGCGGAGTTGAGAGTCGTCGTCGTCGGGTTCCGTCCCCTTCCCGTGCTCGTGCTCGGGGACTTCAACGCCAAGAATTTGGCTTGGGGTTCCCGGTATACGGACACACGGGGCAGGATGGTGGAGGACTGGGCTCTGGAGACAGGCCTGGACGTCCTAAAACGGGGTTCTGTACCTACGTGTGTACGGAAGCGGGGCGACTCAGTGGTGGACGTTTCGTTCGCCAGCCCCGCTCTGTCACCGCAGGTTATTGATTGGCGCGTCATGGAGGGGGTGGAGACGTATTCCGACCATCGGTACATCCGATTTGACGTCTCCGCCCAGACCTCGAGCGCGCCGATCCGGCAGACCCCGAGTGGTCCGCGGTGGGCGCTGAAGAAGCTGGACCGGGAGCTTCTCCTGGAAGCCTCGATCGTGCAGGCCTGGGTGTCACCACCGGACAGGCCTGCTGACGCCAACGACGAGGCCGAGTGGTTCCGGGAGGCCATGTCCGAGATCTGTGACGTAGCTGTGCCCCGAGTCCAGCCAGGACGGGCTTGGCGCCAGGTGTACTGGTGGTCGCCGCAGCTGACAGCGTTGCGCGAAGCGTGCGTTGTGGCACGACGCCGGTACACCAGGCACCGCAGGCTCCGTATCTGACCTCCGGATACGGAAGCCATTCAGGCGGAGCTATACGAGGGGTACAGAGCGGCGAAGACCACCCTCCAAGAGGAGATCCTGCGGGCCAGAGGACTGGCCCGCAAGGAGTCGCTGGAGACTCTGAACAGGGACCCATGGGGACGGCCCTACAAGGCCGTCCGGGAGAAACTCCGCCCATGGGCTCCTCCGCTGACTCAGAGTCTCCGGCCCCAACTCGTGGAGGGCGTGGTGAGCGCTGTGTTCCCTTCGCGAGGGGAACATAGTCCCCCACCCATGGCTCCGCCTACTGCGGTGCCCGATGCGGACCACACCACTGACGACGACGACGGTGCTCCAGAAGTGACCGAGGCAGAGATGAGGGTGGCGGTACGAAGGCTTAATGCCAAGAATACCGCCCCAGGACCCGACGGCTTGCCTGGCAAAGCATGGGTCCTGGCCTCAGAGGCTCTCGGGCCTCGACTCAGGGGGCTCCTTAGCGCATGCTTGGAGAGGGGCCAGTTCCCACTTCGTTGGAAGACGGGGAAACTGGTCCTCATTAAGAAGCCTGGGCGCCCAGCGGACTCTCCGTCCACTTACCGGCCCATCGTGCTACTCGACGAGGTGGGCAAGCTCTTTGAAAGAGTGATTGCAGACCGCCTCGTCGGGTGGCTGGTGCGGGAGGGGCCGGATTTGTCGGACGGCCAGTACGGCTTCCGCAAGGGGCGCTCTACGGTGGACGCCATCATGCGCGTGCGAGCCCTCACGACGGGGGATGCAGTGGCCCGGGGGAGGGTCGTCTTGGCGGTGTCTCTAGACATCGCCAATGCCTTCAACACCCTGCCCTGGAGTTGCATTAGGGAGGCACTCTGGTATTACCGGATGCCGACCTACCTCTGTCGCGTGGTCGAGGCCTATCTGACGGATAGGGCCGTCATCTACCCCGGTCACGAAGGGGAATGGAACCGGCGAGACATGTCGTGCGGTGTCCCACAGGGATCGGTCCTGGGGCCGCATCTGTGGGACATCGGTTACGACTGGGTGCTGCGCGCCGACCTCCCTAGCGGCGTCAGCGTAGTTTGCTACGCTGACGACACGCTGGTCCTTGCGCAGGGGAGGTCGCACGAGGCGGCGGCCGAAATTATGACACGCGGGGTTGCGACAATCGTCGATAGGATCCGGCAATTGGGACTCGAGGTGGCATTGCACAAGTCCGAGGCCATGGGTTTTCATGGTCCTCGGAACGCGCCACCTGCGGGTTCCCAACTCACGGTAGGAGGGGTTAACATCGGCGTCGAGTCGACGATGAAGTACCTGGGACTTGTCCTCGACAGCCGGTGGAACTTCGTTGAGCATTTCTGACGTTTGGCTCCCAGACTGGAGCGGGCTGGGGCTGCATTAAAGCGGCTCCTGCCCAATCTGGGGGGTCCAAACGCCTCCTGCCGGAGGCTCTGCACGGGGATCTTGCGGTCCATGTCCCTCTACGGGGCACCGGTGTGGGCGCCCTAATTGAGGCTGCGCCCAACGCGCCGGTTGAGTGCGGCCCAGAGGGTCATGGCCATCCGATTAATCCGAGGATACCGCACGATATCGTGCGAGGCGGCGAGCCTCCTTGCCGGAGTGCCGCCATGGGATCTGGAGGCAAAGGTCCTCGCGCACATGTGTGTCCTCGTGGAGGCGATCGGCGGCGGCGACCTCTCGCGTCCGGCCCTGGTGCGAGCCATGGTACGGAGCGAGAGGGAATGGGAAGCCGTCACCTCCTTCTGCGAAGCAGTAATGCTCGCGAAGGAGGAGGCGGGGCGCGTGAGGGAGTGGCAGTCTCTGCGCCCTCACGTCCCTAACCGCCGCAGGAGGAGACGCCCCGGGCGTCGGGAGTCGATTGCGGACTCCCGGCCACCGTAGGCGCGAGCTTGCGGGTGGCGAGCAATGGGTAGCTCGCCGCCCGGTAAGGACCAAGCTCGGGTCGACGGCGCGCAGTGTTCCACGCGCGCCTCAAAGAGATGTCAGCAGCAGTGTAGGGGTCTACTAGGACCGATGCCTGCCGGGGTCGCGTGATTGTTCGAAAGAGATACCGTGACCCTGGCACATGGGCAACTGATGGAACACGGGTGGGTTTTAGTCAGTAAAAGTCTGACACGCCCTTCCGCTCTGCCCAGAGCGGGAGAAGTCATTTGATGATTTCCCATCCTGAAAAAAAAAAAAAAAAAAAGTATCTGTGGAACAAGAAATTTAACGCGGACGAAGTGGCGGGCAGAAGCTAGTATTATATATAATGTGTTATAATGAATAAGCCAGATAATGGAACCTTATTATTAATAATGTTTTTTAGCAGAACTGCAGTCGCCACGGGGGATAGCTGATAGCGTTAATGAATGTAACTTGATTTAAATTAATTTAACATTGGAAAATTTTTACGTGAACATAAATTTTAAATGCAACCGGCCCGTTGACATGGTCTGACAGCAGCTCCTGACTGCGTACTTTTATTAAATAATTAATAATCCGTGCAGCTTACTATTAATAATATTTACAACAATGGCAATCCGTAGGAAAATTAATATTAACTAAGGTTGTGATAAAAGGTAAAGGTTGTAAATCAAAGTCCTAACAGTGTTTGTCCTTTGTTTCAGATCATTAAGCGTCATTTATATCTTCGCTTCTTGGACCAGGTAAGATTTATATATAATGTTTATAACTTACCTTTACATAATTCTTATTTTAAAAGTTACAATACTAAAACGTCCAATTGTTTCTTAAAGATGAAAACAATAAATCCATGTAGGCACTGTCTAAAATATGGCTACAAAATATGGTCTGTGAATATTTAAATATGAACATCCTTAATACTATAAAAGTGCGTTTTGTCATAGGAATTGTTTATTTATTCATAACAACACGTATGCGCCGTCAACAAAAATTTAAAAGATAATTATCTCAATATAAACTCAACTTGTGTCGACGATCATTTGTACGTGACAACTGTGTTTAACTTAACTTTTTAGCGCTCTCCAATGGCTAGAGGTGATCACCAAATGAATTTATCCCTAAGAACCGAGCATCGTACGTGTTCGTCTGTCACTCGGGTGACATCGCCCACGCCCCCGCCCCTAATTAGTACAGAAATAACGTCAAGAGATTTGTCAACTTCCGAACCTTTATGGCATTCCTTTGAGGTTAACTCCCACCGACGAAGCAACGCCGTCGAACGCGTACAATATCTCACACAGGTACCCAAATAGATCGTTAACTGACTGTGAAATATTATTTTGAACTTTGGGGGTGGTCCGTGTTAATACCTCATATTATTTAGTAACATCACCAGAACAAATTAATCTTGATTGTCGATTCAAGTTCTCGTCTACGAAGTTTTGTTTTCCAAAGTTTCTTGATGGAAAAAGTTTAAATATACCTAAGTGCTTTGTTTTTAGAATCAAATTGTTGGCAATAGTTTATCTAAATTGCTTTTCGCATCGCTTTATCTCTGTCACTCGCCTTTGCATTTAAATCTAAATAATTAACTATAAAATTACCATATAAACAACAATTTTCCTTTTCGATGGTTTTTCAAAGCATATTTATTTTTACAGCAAAATCATAAAGGTTGTTAATTTTGTTAAAGAGATTCGTTGTTCATAAAATTCTGAACTCACTCAAACTTTTGCACTGAATCTGAAAGTTAGTCTGGTCGTTTACATTCGCATTATTCAAAATTTCGTTAAAACAAGAAGAAGGGGTTATACAAAAATGATAAAACTAAGTTTTCCAACGTCAATATTACCGAGAGAAATTAATCTGAAGCTAAAAAGGAGCCTTCGAAAGTTATCTGAGGAAGCTGGAATGGGGTATGACCTCACAATCAAATGTCAAACAAAGTTTTATCAGCGCAAAGTTGACAAATAAATCCGCCGTCCCGCAAGAGAACTTTTCTCATAGTCGACGCGACGAGACGTGTTCCCGCCGACTATATCGACCTCCTCCCCTTGACGTACGCAGAGCTCACGGTTTTTGTTGTTACAATAATGGCTGCAATTTATTGTCATGTACCTTTTACTTTGAGATTTATCACAAAAGCTAACAATTTTTGTACTAAAACAGTCAAAGATAAATATTTTTTACATGCGACGAGACCCTAATTTGTGGATGTCTTCAATTATCTTAAAAACATGTCATCTTTGCAGTTGTTAAGATAATTGACTAGCTTATCTGACAAACACGCACGGCGCGTGGGGCAGCCGTGTCACGCGACTAATCTGCAGCCCCATAAAATCTGTTAGACTCGAGACCCCACTCGGGGCGTCGAATGAAGAACGACAGACAAGTACGCCCACCTTGTCTGACTTGTCTTCTGTGACAACGTATTCCCGAGGTTCTCTTACTTAGGTATTATTTTTAAAATTCTTTTTGTGGAACGCTTTCTGAATATCTTGTTAGATTGTCATCTGAGAAGAATTGATTGGCCACCTGTTTTAAAGTTTATGCTTTGTATAGTGTTTTTCTACCTCGTAGTTGTCAAAAACTATGACGGCTTATTCTACATGTCGAATTCAGATAAAATGAACGCAAACAAGATGAACGGAAATAGAAGGTATATTTAAAGAATACCAGGACAAACAAGAACATTCTTATTTGTACGGAAAGCCGTCGAGATGTCAAGAATCCGAACTTGAAACATACTCGGAGCACCCTTTCAAACCGCTCCCTAACGAGCCAATGAGCAACTCTGCTCGGAAAGAAGATTCAGTAAACAGTAACTTACAAGTTTCGTGTTACATTTTGAAGAGATCATTACTTTGTATTGTTTAAACTCCAGTTAAGTATGCTTAAACAGCTGTCATTTGTCAAGTACTGGCCAAAAGTGATGGATGGCACGGGCGTTTCCGTTCGACTTTTAAAACTGGGGACCGTTGTAATGGGCCAGTATTGTTATTTCAGTCGACGGAAACGTAACGAACTAACGTATGGGAATGTTAAAAGTGACGGGGCACATATATTTTATAAGCGTCCATTTGTCTGGAGGCGCATGTGTGTCCGCCCTGTGCGCTGAAATATTTACGAGCTATTAGCGCAACAAGAACAAATACGTAGTCGAGATGCGTCTCGGAAGCCGGATCACAAGCGTCTCTTAGCGCATCACTGATTTAACACCACTACAGAATTAAGCCTAAGTAATTAATGTTGCATCTCCTGCTATATTCGTATCTTTTGAAGTTTAGACTTATATCAGTAAATTATTTTATGCTAAATGGCACGTTATTGATCTCTGAATTGAAACATTAAAACGTTCAACACTCAAACATAACACGTCCATTATGGCATTAGGTAAACGTAAACTGTTTTATACGGCACAATTTCCTCCCATTATTTCGCCGTTAAGCTTGAAAATAGACGGTCTGAAATATACGTCCATTGTGCTTTTTTTCCGAGAGAGGTTGAAGAAAAACTGTGCATGTTCGATGTAAGAGCTTATTTGCTTTTTAATTCGATGGACAAATGTGAGTGTGTACGAATTAATCCCTGACGCCTTGTTAAAGGTAATATACGGCCAGTACTATCGCAGTAAGTAATTCAATTTCACGATGAAAATCTGTTTAATGAGCCTAAGCTAATGTGTCCACTGCTAACAAATAAAGGCGCAGCGCACTGACAAATTGCTTAATTTTATTAAGTGGCGGTACACTTGGCCTGAGTGCAGTGTTTGTTTGCTAGGAAGTATTTACAGCGCTTCTATGGGCGACCCTCCCTCTATCCGCGGTTCGTAATGTACAAATTCACTGAACTGCTATATTAGCCGACTGCGACAAAGAAACGGTAATGGACCCTCATATATATGCTAATAAACTTTCTAAATGCGTTTTAAATTAAAATAATCCCGAATTTATATGTAAATTTGTGACCGCACTTTGTCCTTCGCGGCTTCTCGTTCCGAAATCGATTACATTACACGGATTCGAGCTTAGATCCGACTCAGATAAGTTTAATGAAGGGTTTTACTAAATCGGAGATCCTTTAGTACAATCCACTCGATTGGTGATTCTATCGGCTTTCGATTTCACTCTAAGACAAAAGCACGAAATATAATTGTTGAAACGCCTAAAATATTTGTTTTTATCATCGTCGTGTTTTATGTCGGTCGGCACGAAAGCAAGTTCTATAACAGATAGTATTAACGACGTTTTTATTTAGCTTTCCATTAGGCATACCAGTATTATCTTAATTTTTATGTGGTTAACCTTTTAGCCGTATATTATCTTATAATATAAAAGCTCAAGGCTGCATTCACGAGACCACCCGCACATTCCAACTAGTTTCGATCTAGATATGTCCGTATCCCCCTTGTGTCATCCAATTAGTAATGATTAACTTAAATTTATAGGTTCGTTTAATGGTCCATTAACGAACTTACTAGTATCTAACGACTTCTTATTGTGAAACTACAATTTCATAAAACACTTTCTTTCAATTAAACAAGATGTTGAAATTTGATCCCGATACGTTGATTGTCACTCTCTATTAGAGTTGATTGCTTAAAAGTAATTGTATCAGAAATATGGTGGGTTACTCGAAGCCCTCAGTCCGTAAATCACTGAAGACGGAACATTAAAAGAGGGAGGTGTGTTTTATATTTTTCTCAAAGAGCAAATGTTTAAGCTTAATTTGAGCAGACATTCAGTAAGGTTTCATTTCGTTGAGAACGTGAAGTGTGCCGTTTTGTTTGAGAAATTGCACATTTTGCCACGCTCGCCTCTCTGTTTGTACGGATGGTATCTCACTACATTTTGAAATGCCGACTGTTAGGTTTTTGTATCAAATAACAAAACACGCGATCGCAGGCTTTTATTCTGAAGTTTAGCTGTTTGTATTTCAAGGAAAATGTTGTTATTTAGTTCAAGTACCTACCACGAAATTGTAGATTTGGTAGTAGTAATCAACAACGGTGTTTTCTCTTGATTGTGTAAGCGTACCTCGTTTATTGAGTACTTAGCTAGGTGTAGCATCAACATAGATATAAAGAATTTTCTAAAATTATGAATGAACCAACTCAAAATAAAATTGGATATGTCTTGAGCGATTGGATAATTTTGATCTTTTCTTCATGATTACATTTATTTTCATACGACCTTTCACATTAAATTATGTTTATGCGTCACATATATACATGCCTACTTAATGGAGCTCAACATTATTAGAAACTTACATCTAACATGAGCTTTTAAATCGAAAAGCTTTATGACAGCTATTTTTTATATAAGCCTTTATTTTGTAAAAATATTAGATTAATGTTTGAACTTAACAATAAATAGATGCTATAATCGAATGTTGTATTAACCACGTAAACGTTGACATGTAAAAATATGATAGCGCTGAGCTCCTTATGTATTGCATGATAAATAGTTTTCAATTTATATAGTGACAGGAACTGAGGAAAGCTTTTGGTAACAAATGCTTGTTTCGAATGCACGCGATGTATGGACGCGGCAGAATATGCTGAAGTAGTGAGTATAGCCACCATACCTAGGTACTGGCGTTCGCGATTATGTAAAATGATATTTAAGCTCAATTTTAGTGACGTCACTCGACGTGTAGCTTACAAATTAATGATCGTTTTAATTGCAGTTATGTGAGCTAAAGTGGTTTTGCATTGCTGATGAATTTGTATTTCAATATAATTCAACAATTTTGAATCTTGCAGAATCAAAACAGTGTTTATATTAATAAAGGAAACGTATTAACTAGTAGATAATATAGGTTTCTTTTGTCTGTTCTTATATATTATATACTCATTTACGGAAATAAAAATAACTTTTCGAAGTCATGTAAAAGAACGGGTTATCTG
Organism: Aporophyla lueneburgensis; assembly: GCA_932294355.1. Classification (NCBI taxonomy): domain Eukaryota; kingdom Metazoa; phylum Arthropoda; class Insecta; order Lepidoptera; family Noctuidae; genus Aporophyla; species Aporophyla lueneburgensis. The sequence goes on from OW028744.1 coordinate 13,913,980, forward strand.
GTGGTCTCTGCAGCATCATAAAACATGAGGCCTCAGGGGCTAATCCAAATCTTAGAGTGTCATTCGATTAATCGAGTTTGATGATCTGGTCAAATCACGCTGGTGTCGTGCATTTCATTCATCCAAAAATATTTGTGTCAATGTAATCTCTGCCCACGAAAGCTTAGATAAATGTGTTTTTCTTGTCTCGTCATATTGAAACGTAGAAAACCAATTTTTCTTTCTGCAAAATTTAACCACATACTAAGTTATGACCACCACGAGCATGAAAACAGAAACTGTTATCTTAAAACTATCTAGAAGAACAAAAAATAAGAATGTCGGGCTTAGAATAACAACAAAAGTAACCTCAAAATTTTTTAACACGAAAAATTGAAATACTGGTCATAATTTAAAAATGTTAACTGTCGTTTGTTTATAAGACGAAGGGTGGCTAGGCGCAGGCACATTCGAGGAATGCTTCATTAATCACAACCCCTAATACCTCGGGGTAAACGAATATGTTAAACCGGAAGCCGGCGAGAAGCCGCCGACTTTTACGTTTTCAAACGTTGCCATAATCCTGATTCAGTGAAACGACTCGAGACGGAAATAAATCGTACCTATTCTCGAGTCCCGAAGGTCATTTGTACGACGATAATTTATGGAAGAACTTGTATATGTAAATAGGAGTGTAGGTATTTCTTAGCTATTTCGTTATCGGAATGGATTATCTTTATTAGGAATTTATTATTTCTTAGAAACGATTTTGTGTCTGAATGTAAAGCGAACGCGCGTTGTTTATGTATTTTTAATAAATAGAAACATCTAGGAGGCCGATAAAAATATAATTTGAATATTCTCGAAAAATCGAGCAAGAAATATTTGACACCCACATAAACGCAAACTATCCATCTAAATAAATCCTAGAGATGTATAATAATTGTTAGCTTGAGTGAATTTGTGTGTAATCTAAGAGATAAAATAACCAATATTTTCATCACGCATTGAAATTCCATCTAAAAAAATAATGCCTACCGAAGTCTATTTATTTACTCCCAAACTGTTGGTAGAGTTTCACGACATTAGAAAAGCAAATAACAATCTATTTCGAACAATCGTTCCAAAATACTCAAGATATCAGAAACGCCACGTTAATTAAATCCAGAATAAGGACACGCTCAAGCATTATTCATTAAAACAAATGAATGGAGCCCGACCGTTGACACATCGCAGCGGTCGCCGATCGCTAACTAATAACGACTCTCGCTAACTATTACTATTAACTGCTAGTATTGTGTTACGAAAACCAACAGTCGGTAGTTAATCATACGTTATCTGACTTCGATCTAAATCTAGTACAACGTAGATCATAATTATAGCGCGCAGTGGCCAGCGAGACGCCTGGTCAGGAAGCGTTTTGTCCGTATCGCGATCACCATCAGCTGTAACCACCGTCAAATGTGTTTAAGCACCCTTAATTACCACTGATACTAGAAGAACTGGAATAAAAATAGTGGTGATGATCATTAAGTTGGTTATCGATCCATCTCTCTTGTATGGAAATTAAATATAAGGTAGGATGGTTCGGTTGGACAGACAGCTGGGATGGGGTAAACAAATAAGAGTTTGTAAAAGTTATATAATGTTCACATGGACGTAATAATATCACGGTGAGGTTTAAGGCATTTTCAGACAGGCGCGACGCGAAACCGCGACGCGACCTTCTTGCAACAATTTCCATGAAGTTTACATAGAAATCGTTCTACGATTGTTGCGTCGCGCCTGTTTGTGGGAGCCTTTATAGCGCTCTGAACGTTCAACTCTCGTCGTTGAAACTAGAATTGAGAATCGAACAGCTCGAGCATCGCAGCGGCTTGAGAAACACACTGTTCAAATTTCAACTTTCAGCGCTTAGAACTTCGTAAAAATCCCGTTGCCATAAACTCGTCTCCACGAACGAGGAGTTATGTCTTTTCTTTCATGTAATTTGAACAAAGACAAAAGACAAATCAGTTACTAAGTTATTACTTCAGCGTCAAAAAATGTCAAGTCAAAATGAAATAAAATCATTTACCTCCTCATAAGCGTCAAAAAGTTCTCACTATCTGCTCAAGCCTTTTATAAAGGTATCGTAATATTAAAATCTTCAACACTATCACTACGAATATTCCGTGATCCAAAAGCGTCTTTGTAGTTCTCAAGTGATCATAAACATGAGAGGGCACTTCACGGAAAGCATTTCATCTAAATTGACAGGATTCTTTGCGAGATCTTATAAAATTGTATTTCCGCACATCAAAGCGTGAACAAAAAGTGCTGCAGCAGGATTCTTCATAAGCTGATAGTCGGTTCACCTCGAGTTTTGCTGTACCGAGGATTTTCCCCCACGCAGTTGACCCTTCATATCTTATTCGAGTCGTCTCGACAACCCCTGCCGTCAGAGGTTGTAAATCATAATTTATTTCACAAAGAAATTTCTTAAATAAACAAACTCATAGGCGCAATTTAAAACAATTACTGTCTGAGATTTCATTTTAAATTACGGGATCATTACTTTGAATGAAAGATGATTTCAAACGTAAAGGCCTACAATAGCATTATGTTTATGTCGGTATTTTCCGGTACATTTTCCGACTTGCCTACGCGAGCGTGGCTAAGGGGCGTTGTGACCTGAAACAACTACAAGGTTGAACAAAATGTTTCATTTTATTGAAAATTCAAGAGCTTGAAAAGGATTCTGAAAATTATTTGAAAATCTTATTTTGGTAAACAAGAGGAGGGGCTTGTCTCTAGATTAAAACAGCCGCAGGGATCGATCGAAGGTTAAGCAATGCTTGCCGCGGTCGATTCGTGGATGGGTGACAAAAAAACAGTCCCGACTGTCATTTATAAATTTTTGACAGTCGCTACGGGAAGTCGTAGTCAGAAGCTCAAAATTCTGACAACCACTCTTAAAATATCGTGTTACCCAGTTACTGGGTTGTGGAAGTTAGATACGCTGTCACAAGTTAAATACTAGTATTTAGCTGTATCTGGTAAGAATGGAAGCCGACCTCAACATAATTGGGAAAAGCAGATTGATCGGTTAACAAAAACACATTTACTTCCTGAGAAATGTTTATTTATAAAGTTTCAAACTAATTTTATCTACTGTGGTAAAAAAACAGGGTCTAACACATAAACCTCCTCAAAGTAAACTGTATTCAAGGTGAATCCAATCCATTGAACGGTACATATTACGAATTTGTCCTTCGTTATACAGGAAAGAGTGATGTACGCATGTCAATATAGAAATATGCGCAAAACCAATGCATTACGTATCTCTAACATTCTCCGAATTGTGCTGAACGTGAGCTGGGAGACAAATTTGGTTGCGCACACATTTTCCTTGAAAAGGATATGGAGAAAGAAATTTTCTTAAAGAGAAAACTTTTTTTACAAGTAACATGATTAGGTATGTAGGTACTTTTCAGTTTATAAATTGTGTACCAATTGGTAAGAATGTTAATGTATTCTACACGTATTGATTATATGTAGGTAATTCACATAAAATGGTTTGGATGTATTGTATTTTTGGATGGATGGTTCCTTCATTAAATAGCTCCGAGTGTATCACATTTTATTTATTCAGACATTTACCCTTATAGTATAAATCAACGTCTATCCGAGAGAAAATTCTCGTAATTTTAAGAACGTTCACAGTGTGTGCTCAGTCTCTATTTGTCAAAAATACCTCGAGTTTGCATAAATTGACATTCGATTGTTGCCGAGACTGCAACTAGATTTTGAAGAACGTCTTAATTATGAGAATTGGCCCTTAGGTTTAAACTACCAAGCCAGTTTTTAAATTAAGAACCCAATACGAAGTATGCAGTTCTTTTTACAAAACTGTCAATTTTGTCTGATGTTGTCTTTGTTGAATTAAGAACTTAACTCTAATCATAATAAAGTTAGAAATGAGTTTTAGTCCACAGTTAATCGCGTTCCATAATACGACGGACAAAGTCTAAGATAATATTTACATAATTAAAAAACCGAACGGTCTTATAACAATAATGACATAGAATGTCATCTAAAAATTGCCATAACGCAAAATAATATTATTATATTTTCTCGTTACATTGACACTTATTGAATCATCCTTTACCTCACTGGTATCCATCTCACGAATTGCCTATGGTTTGCAAGAAGCTTTAGCCGTATGAGAAATTTATAAAAGAAATGTGGACAGAATTTCAAGTCCACGGAATATTCGGTACGATATTTACATAGGATCGTCAACCGTCACTATGTAGCAATATGTCAAATATTTTCATCTGGAAGTTTCCTTTTACATATATTGTTACTACTACGTATGTCCTCATGCCGTCCCATTTTCAGCCAGCCAAAGTTTTCTTAGTAACAAAAAGCGGACTAAGAGCTAAGAGCGCTGTATTATTTACTTTCAAAAATTGTGTGCAAATTCAAAGGTACATAAACAAAAGCGAATTTTGTTTATGTACCTTTGAATTTTTTCTGTGCGACAAAGGGCCAGTGTTACCTGGGGCGAGTAAACACTCGGATGTGAGAAATAATAATTCGCTTTTCATTTTGTTTCGTCATTGCAGAGCTGCTCAAAGACTTGAGGGCTGTCGATGGTAGATGAGTGGCTCGTGGCTCATACTTTATTATTGGCTCGCACTGAATCGTACTCGGGGGGGAATGTAAAATGAGGTCGCGATTTATCGGAACACACTCAGTTCTTTTGCGTACTGTAGGTATCAACCGATAAAGCCACTTAGTCATTCATGAATCATTTATAATAAATACTTAAGCTTTGCGGTTGTGAGTTTGTAATTATGCCTTCTTGGAATGATGTCAGTGCAAAATTAGTTTAATTTAATAGGTCGAAATTACTTTCACATTAACATTTTAAGTTCAAAAACACAGTTATTTTGAAGTAAGTACTTTCTCTACCTAAGTGTTGCCTTTGTAAAAAAATGAAATAAATTAACAAAAGTTTGAATCGTAGCAAGAAGGAAGAATTATACTTATACGGTTTAATTATAATTACCGTTGACCAACCAACACATAGAGGCGCATACCACAAGTGGCTTACAGTGTATCTTTAATAGTATCAAAATAATAGCCAATCTAATAATAGCTAAAAAATTTTAATCGGACAGTGACCGCTCCAGTCCAATAAATAACTATTGATATTTTTTACACACATTCAATTAACTCTCAACTATCAATTACAATTGGAGTAGCCATATTTTTTGTTCAGACTACCGCCAAAAAAAAATATAATAAAGAGAACTGAATCGTAACCGGATCAATAAGTATAATAATAGACTTGCGTTTCGCTGTAATGATAATAATAAATACGGTTATTAATTTTTAATGCAGTTTTATTTGACTGACACTCATAAAGTGAAAATGACAGAAGCTCGCAGATAATCCGCGTGACAAAAGTGTTAACGTGCCGTGACACTTACTATCATGTGTCCCCGACATTTCCGTGCGTAAAATCCATAACAATATTTTCGGAACACGAAACATTGCGGAAAAGTTCCGTCAATATACCACGAGTATATCACAGGATGTATATTATATGGACGATTTACATATATTAGGACTAACGTGGATAAGAATAATTGAAACAAAACGAGTGACACTTCCTTTCGTATCACGCAATTCGTACAGATTACGGTGGGCTCAGTTTCGTAGTAAATTACGATGTTGCCCCCTCACAATTCTTAACGCCACATAATGTTGCGTATTTTATTATTGTGAGATTAACGAACGGAATACATTAGGCACACCTACATTATGCATGCCACCTGTTATATGAGAAGTTATTACAGTCAATTTATTTAAAAGAGGTAATTTTAACAGTTATTTTGTGTATTTGATATGGCGGGACAAGGCAGCTTAAACAGCTTTTAATTTGTAATACCTAACTCACGTAAGATATCGTTTACATTTTTATCGAACGATTAATTAATTCAGAATTAGAGAACTATTAAGTAAATTACAAAACGAAATTTTTAACTGTTATTAAATAAAATATTTATGTAACTAAAATGGTAAGTCGTTTATGACAACCACTTTATGAAATAGTACAAACAGAACATTAATGAAAGGTATTAATGTAAAATATCAAAACACAGACGTAATTATATAACTTCTTGAAGCAACCGTATATTTTAGGATACACAATCTAATGGCCTACAAATAAAATCAGACAGGAAATAATATGATTGAAATACACTATCACATACGCTGTCAAGACTATAAATCTAACGAGCATATAATTAGAAACATTATCAAGGGTTCAAGAGCCGTTTAAATATCAATGAGAGGACATTATTCACCTTGTTCCAGTTCAGCGAATAAGTCAGGAAACACTCCAGGTCGGTCACGTAAGGGTATTCAACATTCGTACCTTACTTTGGGCAATAATTGAAATGAATCAGGTGACATTACTACGGTTTGTCACGCACTACCTGATGTATTGTGCAGCGTTACGCAATGTTCCCGGATTCGGGGGATTATATCAGCTGACGTAATCATTTATAGAATTAAAACTTGCCACGAGTTGGCTACGGTTTTGTGTTTTGTTATTTGAAACGTCTTCTGTGTCCTTTTAATGTAATAATATGTTTATTTCAAAAATAATTTAAAAAATTACAGATATCTTATCTTATACTAATATTATAAAGCTGAAGAGTTTCTTTGTTTGTTTGAACGCGCTAATCTCAGGAACTACTGAAAAATTCCTTTTGTGTTGGATAGCCTATTTATCGTGAAAGGTTATAGACTATATAACATCACACTACAACCAAAAGGAGCGGAGCAGTAATGAAAAATGTTGCAAAAACGGGGAAAATAGCACGGGTAGGTGATTCGACGCGACGGGAAGGGTCGGGGAACAAGAAATTTAACGCGGGCGAAGTCGCGGGCAGAAGCTAATAGGCTATATTTTCTTAGGGTCTTTATTTAAGTATAACACTTACATTGTCAGACTATAATGTCCCCTGAGTGCTAGGACACACACCTTCTCTTTTAGAGTGGAAGTGAGCTGTAATCTACCACGCGGCGCCAGTGTGGGTTGGTAGATGTCGCATGTCTTTAATTTTTTCGGTTCCAGGACATGCCGGTCTCCTAACTATATTTTAAACCGACTTCAAAAAAAGGGAGGAGGTTCTCAATTCGTCTGTATTTTTTATGTTTGTTACCTGAACCCCAGAACTGAACCAGAACTTTTGACTGGGTGACCCGATTTTGATGATTCCTTTTTTTCCATCACCGTTTTGAGAGGAGGAGTAAATAACCAGTCTGGGTTCGCACCTACACCCTACAACTCGTAAGTCACGACCGTTATCACTGGGCCACTACTGTTCCCTATCCTTATGTAGTTAAATTATGTTATTCGCTTCGCCCGTTTTCGTCGTCTAAATTCCTAGAACCAAGGCTGTTGCTAGGCTTGTCATGTAACATAAGTACATAGCTTCGGCCCGCGACTTCGTCCGCGTTAAATTTCTTGGTCACCCGACCCATCCCGTCGCGTCGAATCGCCTACCCGTGCGATATTCTCCGTTTTTGCAACATTTTTCATTACTGCTCCGCTCCCCTTAGTTTTAGCGTGATGTTATATAGCCTATAACCTTTCTCGATAAATAGGCTACCCAACACAAAAAGATTTTTTTCAATTCGGATCAGTAGTTCCTGAGATTAGCGCGTTCAATCACACAAACAAACATACAAACAAACAAACTCTTCAGCTTTATAATATTAAGTATAGATAACATAACATCACGCCTTGCTTCGTCGAGGGTTGGGCAGAGGTGTGCCTATAGTACACCCACATTTCGTCAGTTATGTTTAAGTCCCATGTAATAAAGGGTGAGCCTATTGCCATCAACCGGGCAGACTCCGGGCTACTACTGAAAAAGTAGAGTTTTTTTTTTTTTGGATGGGATTTCATCAAATGATTTCTCCCGCTCTAGACGGAGCGGGAGGGCGTGTCAGACTTTTACTGACTAAAACTCACCCTTGTTCCTTCAGTTACCCATATGCCAGGGCCACGGTATCTCAAAATTCGAGATATAAGAACCCAATAACATTTTGCCTGACCTGAGAATCGAATCCATCATCGAGGCAGTCAATTTATTTATTTCGCTTACGGATAAAAGCTTTCTTCAGTCATTAACATGTTAGTAATAACATTACTTTTAAGGAAACAACCGATTAAAACACAATCGGTAAACATAAAAAGAATATTTGCGGCCAATAAAATTAATGATATCAATTAGTATTTCCCGTCAGCGATAGCCATCCGAATTTTTACAAAAACGAATTGGGATTTTCTTATCTCTGAGATATCTTTAAGTGGTAAAACAGACCTTAAGTTATCTCACTTATTAAGGTGATAAGATAAAGGTAAAAACACACCATTAATAATGGTGAAAGAGCTGGTAATCACAGGTGACGCCGACGGGACAAGCTCTTTACGGCGTAATTAACAGATATTACGACTAATGCAATATGAACCTAAAAGAAGGCATTATTTAGTCGACATTAGTCAAGAGTTAGTGACGAAAAAATGAATGTAATGTTTGTTTTGACGAAATAACATAAGGTCAGAAAGATGTCACAAAACTTAATTAAAGTTACACAAGTACCGAAGTTAATCAGTTTTGTGACATTTTTGAGAGCCTTTAAAATTACATTCAATGGCTACCTACTCATATTATTGCATAACGATTCTGTATTTAATTAAAAATAACTGCTTGGATGTGCAATAACATATTAATTTGAAGTCTCAATGCTCGGAGAGAGTTAGTATGGTGGAACAGGAACTTAAGTGTATCGATGTACTTAAGTGTTACAGTTAAGTGACTGTTCTATTTGAAAGCCATTTAATTTTAACGTTCATAAATATTTATCCTCATTGGAATTTCCAGAACCTTCCATTCAAGGATTATCACAAACGCTTTACAGATAGGATCTCTTCGGTACCACATCCGTCGCAGACATGAAGCTTGACAGCCTAAATAATGGACTCAATTCATTAACCGATCTCGGTGGAAGACACGATGAAATTTTAGACCTCTTATTGTTAGGCTCCGGTGCTATTGTCGACGGCCCTGAGGCAAGTTCACATGTAGCCAGGCTCTTTGTACTTCAGATCTGTCCCTGACGTCGGCCTGTTAAGATAAATGAAGCTTTCACAAATTATATTCAATCCGAATGATGAGGATTGTGTGGGTGCAGTTTCTGATAGTGACATTTTCTACGCATAAAATGTTTTAGGATAAACTTTGGTGACAACGGTAAAAACTCCGTGGTCATTGATATTTTTCGACGTATACAGGATTAATTTGACGTAATCCTTGCAAGACGTGACAGTGTGACTCATTTGCAACAATTAAGCACCCCATTAAGCACAGGTGAACATTCATGGGTTTCGAGAAAATCCAATTTTGTTTCCAATGGTATTAAAGTTCATGCACGTATGTAGATAATTATTGAATGGTTAATACAGTTGTTCCTTTAAGTTTTAATGGTTTGGTATCTCAGAACATTTTGATACATCGAAAAGTTTATTTAAGTATTAGATTTACGATGGAATGACTTTGAAGGCCATTCAATTAGAGAGTTTAAAGAAAAGTGATATTTAGTTACGAATTCCGGGACATTTTCTAAATATGTAAAATATTAAAATTTTGCCTTTAATTGAAATCTTTAATTGTTGCAAATGGATCACATTATCATGTCCTGGAAGCAACACGTCAAATTATAAATAACCCTAGTCGTAACTAAGTTGACTCAAGTGACATTCGCCTCTTGAACTTCGATATTGAAATACAGACGAAAGACACAGACTTTGATTCGAAATGAAATGATTTTGTAGACTTAAAATGAACAAAAGTTGCTCTTTCTTGGAATTCGGACTATACTATTGTTTTAGGTTTCAGAATTTGTAAGTCAATTCGTATTGATATAGATTCGGACCATGAAATGTTTTACAAGATATGTTAATATTTTGATCCGCTATTTGTCTACTAATGCTATAGACATTACTCAAATTAAACTTGCCTCCCATTCCAAGTACATTGTAAGTTAACGTGACTCAGTTCGTGAAAGCAAAACACGAAATACAAGCAAAACCAGACGTAAAAACTAAACTTTTATAGGAATATAAATAAGCTAATTATTTCGAAACACTTTCAACAAGTATCACGGAATATTATAATCGTTTAGTCACCTCGTTGAATAGTTAACGAGAACTGGCCGTTTAAAAATGTGGACAAAAAGTATAAAAAGCCCCGTCGTCAAGAGTGTCAGTTTTTGGAGGTATTAAAGAAATTGTGGAGCTAAAGAATGTGCTACAGTTTTATGGCGGAAGCAATAAAAAATAACAAGCAGAAAATATATCTAGATGTAAGCTCGCCCAGCAGGTGTCAAGAAACAGTATTAGTTGTTGAATTATGTACAAGATTCACACCAGCTTACAATTCCTAATTGATGATCGGCTGGGACCGGTCTGCGTCGTCTCAACGGCTTATCCCATTTAAAATCAATGGTGCGATAACGTCCTCATGCATATTCGTCTACATAATCGTAATCCGAATGAACGATTAGAGTCTCGTGCGCACCGTGGGCGAGGATTAACCTTCGCTCGAAATTTACTCGGCTCGCCCTACAAAATTAAAAAAAGCTTTATCTATGTACCGCCCGCGTAATTATAATGCCGTAAGTCAGGTGACGGGGCTTTTTACAACGAATTAGGCCGCTATACAAATACTTATTATAGATGTATATCACGTTCTGGCAAACTTTTTTTGTTCATATTACAATGCTATGGTCAACATACAAAAATTTTTCAACGCGAATTGTGTATTGAAATTTTGTGGGAGCGATCAAATGTGTGGTACGCGTGAATAAGTAAACAAATAACTTACTTGTGAAGTTTGATAATATAAGAATTGTGTATCAAAAGAAACATTTATAATTACTCTGTTTCAAATACTACAGAATTTAAGACGCAAGGTAGAGACTTAGTTCTTCTTATAACAAGGCCCGCATCGGGTACAAAATATGTGCTCAACAATAGGGTTTATATTCCTGTTTAATTCCGTCCGTACATACGGTTTTAAGTTTAGGCCGCCTCCACAGGTCGTCTGCCTAGTAAATTCATTACTTAATTTAAAATGCTAATGGACTGTCGTCTGGACGGCGAACAGATGAATAATGTAATGAAACAACCGATCTAGAATTCTGCGATGATTGAAGTCATCCTACTTATAAACAAAAGAATTCAGTTCGAAATGGGTAGAGCAGTAATCTACAAAGGCTACAGGATTATCTGAACTAGGTCGCTTAACAGAATTTCCGACGTCCAAATACTCACCCAATATCCGAAACACGAGAACTCCACTCGAAATAAAGATTTGTTTCTATTAGGATTTAATCATTTTTCTACACATTTAGTAATATTATACCGTGTTTAAGTAATTATAGTATCTAATGAATAACATTAAAACAATATTTATTATGATTATTATGACTCTCAGGTTTTTAATTTCCGAACAATAATTATCGGAACGTCCATCATTTTATTTTTTGTCTTGCTAAGAATTTCCATGTTTTAGCTTAACAGTCCCGACAGCTAGTCACATTAATCGTAGAACGAATTTTAAATATGTCTAATATAATCTGTTGAAAACAAACATTTACTTCATAACTGAGTGAATATTCAATAAATTATCAGCGGTGGGGTTATTATTTATGCTACAACACGTATACGTAATTATACCACGATGTGACAGTAGGTTATCAAACACGAGACGTAAATAAACAGTAAATAGGTAGAAAAGCCGTGATTTATTTGCACCCTGTGTAGGTGTAATTGTATGTATGGGACACGTAAAGTGCTATAATGATGGTTTTTCACTAAGGCGGCTGTCAGCGTTGTCAGAGTGACGTGTTTGTTTATTAAGAAATATGTGACGTTTATTGTCAGTCAATAATCCCGCATGTGGGTGTGGGGACTCTATTATCGGTCAATTGACGCGCGCTTCGTGACGGTCAAGCTCTCACGCGCTCAGGACTCACTAATCAGTTGACGTATGCCTTCCTCGTCATATTGACATTACGACATTTTTATATCACTTTTATTGGGTAGTCCTGCTTCCATTATGTCTAACGTTGTTTCTTTTCTTTTTCAGAATTGGACGGATAGAGTGCAGCTTAAACATGTCATAAGGTATTTCCTTTGTTTAATTTGTGCTTCTGTGTTTAGAAATAAAGCTCAATAGCTTTTGTAAATGTTCCTACAATTCACAAAGTAAACGATGTATTTATTTATTTATTTACAAAAGGCGGGTACTTTAATTAATTTTTAATTGATAACAGCCACTGAAAACCTATTACGTAGTTCACATTGAACCAGCGTTAAATATTATTCGTGGCTGAAATAATTCTAAAACTCAAGTAGAATTCGCTCATTGTCATGTTGCGAAAACACAGGAAAATAAGTTTGAAAAAAAAAAAAAAAACAATAAAAGTTATAATGGCTCTAACAGGTAATTCGTGACAAAGTTACCCAGGTATTTTATTAAAGCTGAAAGAAGAGGATTTTAGAAAACATAAAACTCTCAACTTCATAAATAATATTACATTGAAGTCAAACATAATGGAGAACATAAAAATAAGTTGAGAACAGCCACTTGATATTGATGCGAAGTTAGTGCAAAACTTTGATTTATTCGCAAACTCTCTGAATTATGTTAGTCTTGGCCTTATTAAATCACTTCATTGTAGAATCCAGCTATCAATTCATGAGATTTATGAGGTTCTAGCGATCCACTAGAGATACGCATAGGTACTATTTTATGATAACTGCAAATATACCTACTATGGAAATTAACTGGAACGACTGGACGCCCTGTCTCTCATTTACTATCATCTACTTTCGGACTATAGGTTATGAAGAAATATTAGTTTTAATTTAATAATAAAACCTTTGTTACCATTGGAACTTGAATCGAACTATTCTTTGTTCATTAAACAATGTTATCACTTAATTCAATAGCTAGAAAAATATATTACTGTACTAAACAAAACTCCCAGACATATATAATTTAAATAACAAATGTAATATACTGTAAACCACACCCCATGACCACGAAAACAATTGGATCTATTGGAACACATACTAGTTTTTTTTAATTACACCTAATGAAATATGTAATCATACGGCTAATTCCGATAATAATAAAGTAGTAACCACCAACATAAACCACAAAGCAGTTATTTCAAATAATACTTAGTAATAAAATAACTATACATATAGATTTGAATACCAGTGACGTAAATGATGGATCAATAAGTGTAAATTCAAAGTAACAAGAACATAAAGTATCTTTAGTTGTAGCTATTTTTGGATGACATTGTATATCATTATTGTTTTAAGACTTTTAGCTTTTATATTATGTAAAAATAATGTCCGTGTGGTTTTGGACGTAAACAATAGCACCACCCCATTTTTTCCGTTACTGTACGACTAAGAGACTTACTAGCAAATGGGCAGCAGCGTTCTCTATACATTTTACCACCATACTGCGATCGCCAATCCGCCTGCCAAGCGTGGCGATTATGGAAAGCCCCTAATTTTTTGGACAAGGCATTGGTCCAGCATTGGACGTTTTTCGGATGAAATGATGATGATAAGGACAAAGATTCGTATAACTTTGTTCAATGATAAAAGTGCACTAAAGGAGACGTTAAATAACCAACCAAGTTATAAAAATCGCAGGTCTGAACAAAGCATTGCGTTCAAGTTCATAACTCATATTACAAACTGCGAAAGTAAGTTTGCTTGTTTGTTACGCTTTCACGCTAGAACCGTTAAACAAATTTGGATGAAATTTTGCACAATGATGGACCATGACATGCATGATGATGACCATAATGGCAATAATGGTAGTAAGCAATAATCGGGAGCATAACTGTAAAAACAACCTTCAAAATTGGACTAGTCTTTAAAAAAATTGCGTGGTAAAATACACATACTCCGCATCGACTTCAAAACTTCCTCCATTTTTTCATGCGCTTAAAAGTAGATCGCTTTTTGAATTGTTAAACGAAAATAAGAGAAGAAGATCTCTTAACACTAGCCTGAAAAGCCCATGGAGTCAATTGTCGCTTCAGTGTGCCTCGATAACAGTTATTGTGTGGTTGTTTGTGCCGCGTATTTACCGTGGACACACGGCTGGGCCGCTCCACGCCGCGCCGCCTCGCCCCCGGCACCCGGCCGTATGTCAACCGCTCCACTGCAGATTATGCTCTAATCCCCTTTCTCTCAACTAAGCCGCTTTCATTGCTTTGTGCTGAGAATGTTGCCGAAGCCCGTCAAGTGGCCCGAATCTGTTTAGACCCTGTGATGTATATTGTACGCGCCACTACACAGCTTTATTGAGTGATAGTTATACGGTTCGCTAAATTATTATCATCTCTGCTTTTAGTGCCTTTTGCCTCAGGCCCAGGGGCTCTGTTTTCGAGATTATTTATTGTTCAGTAGGTAATTTATGGGCGGGATAAAATATATTCTATTACTGGTCAGGAGATAATATATCTACAACTGGCAAGTCCCGTTAATTGATTCAGTATCTATATTGACATTGCAGACAAACAAGCACGCTCTTATAATATTACAAGTGGATTAATAATTAATAGAATGTTTGTGCTCTCTGCTGTTTGAATGTAGCGGTACCTACCTACGTAGTTAAACATTTCAGAGCCTTCAATATCGATTGGTTACTTCATCTGTTCAATAAAACGAAAGTCTATTAATAAGTTAGAGATAAAATAAAAAAGAGTTTAAACAACTTTGTACTTGAAGATTTTTAGCAGTAACAACATTTTACTTGACTCGATTTCTTTGAAAACTTTTTTATTCTTTCAATACCTTTATCAATAAAGAATCGAAAATAAGCTGATAAAGTGAGGGATAATATTGGAGTTACAATTTCAATCTTTTACTTTGACATAACCAAGTAACTTGCCGAATCGAATTACCTGTCTATTTGAAACCCAAATAACTGACTGCGTATTTTGACTAAATTCTGTAGACCAAAATTTGATCGTCTAAGTTAGTATTGTTTTGTCTGGTTCAGCGCAGGTTTGAATTCGATATTATTGTTCCAAAATGAATGCTTATTTTAGAGCTACCGTTGAGATAAAGACGAAGACGTAATATCTCGAATTCACTACCTATCAATTTTATGCCAATAATAGTTTATTTAAATATTTGTGTCATTTTCATAGACTAAAATTTTACTTCTAAGAAAGCAAGCGATCTAAACAAACACTAAGAAAAGATCAACGAAACAAAAAGCCAGCTAACCGAGACGGTACACGAAAAAGACATTTTACGCGACATCACGTAAAATAACTTCGGCGTAACAAAATGTCAAGTCGTAATCGATGGAGACCTAATGTGGGTTTAATGTGGCCCGGAGCCGCGACGCGTGCTCCAGCATCGCCCGTCGAGATTACGCCATAATCCGCTTTCTTTGTGCCTAAGTCACTCCAGCCTTCCCTGACTTAGCTGAAGACGCCATTTGGCGAATCAATCGCGATTTATTGTGCTTAGAGCGCATTCCAGATGTCAGTTTATTAAATTATTTGTTGTTAGCCGACTACATAGACACAGACCTGTTCTCTCAGAGAGGGAGTGGGTTACAATCTAACACGGCCCAGTGCAGGTTAACGGATGTCACAATCATAGTCATAATAATCATAATCATTTAATCATTTGTGATCAATGTTCTGAAACTTATTAATAAAAACAGAAAATCGGTTGCGAAACCAGACACTAAGTAAATCGTAACAATTAACCTTTGACCTATCCTAACTTTACTTTTGCGTAGGAAGCTTCAAAAGTTTTACCGTATTACCTATACGGATCAAAAGGTTAAACAATCTAAATAATTGAGTCGTTCATTTTGTTAAACAGAATTTAGAATTTTGGAACTATATATGTTTTTTTTTTTGCTGTACAAATGATGCTGTACGATTGATTAATGCTTTACGAATATACTTAAGGGTTTTTTCAATTCACTATAATATTTACATGTTATATAGGCTACCATATGTAAAATAGTAGCCTGGTGGTATGGTGGCCTGGTGGTGGTTTTATGCCCTCTGAAAAAAGATTCAGAGGCCATAAAAAAACTTGTGTGCATCGCTGTCAATGGGAAAAGTGCCCAACAGGCTGGCCAAAAAATAGGCCAGTGAAGAGTCGAGTGAGTTTCGAGACATAGCCGCTTGGCTATATCTCGAAAATCCAAGTGGGCACGCGGACCCCATGGCCCTATTGGTTCAACCCCAAAACGGCTCGAATATGTGCTTAGAGTCGTTATAATCATCACCATCGACCTAGCAGTATACAGAATCGCTAATGTAACTTACAGTTTTCACAATACCTGTAACTAAATTATCAATACATAATGTAGTTATGCAATGACCTCATTCTGACGTCACGACAAACGCAGACACGACAGTTGCGGCTCTCCCGTAATCCAGATGACTGGCAGAGTCAAATCCTCGATCGCAATCCGCACTGATCCAGTGTCAGCTTGCACCACAATAATACGTAATACTGACACTAATAATGGAGGGAATATTGTTCCAACTAGAAGCAGAAATGCCTCAGGTAATGTTATCCGAGATTTGATTATTTAATCAGAGTTCCGATAATTGTTATTTCGATACGAAATATTTGCAGAATTTCGTACAAAAGAGGATGAAATAATAACAGTATGTAGTCGTGATTTGATCAATATTTATTTACGAGTATAAAATTAAGGAAGACAAATGAACTACCAAACAAATCGATGTCATATTTTGAACATTATCATAGCTTTTATAGCATATTTAATTTTGTAAATGTGAAAGTTTGTAAGGATCTATAGATGTTTCTTTCACACAATAACTACTGAACGTAATTGGATGAAATTTGGCACACAAATAGTTTATAATCTGGATTAACACATAGGACTTTTAATCTCGCGGGTTGTACGTTCCCGCGGGATAATTACCGAGCTCCACGCGGGCGAAGCCGCTGGCAATAGCTAGCCCAATATAAAAAGCACTATTTAAAACAATTGCTAAAAGATTATTACCTGCTCATTATGTTACTGAGGGTTTTTGTGCTGTACAACACGGTCATCGTCTGTCTAACATTTTACCAAATATCTTGGGGTCGGCTTCCAGTCCGGACGCAACTGAGCTGTTGTACAAAGCAGTAAACCCCAAATACATGTATACTAAAAGTTAACCAAGTAATTCATATTAATTAGTTCTTAATGAGTCGAAATATTCACGGACGTAATAAAATCGCGGCGGTTTCTTTTCGCAAATTGGACTTTCAACTTTAGGTGTTAAATCAAGTATTGAGAGTACAATAGACTGCAATTCAGTTCGTCAAAAACGAATACTGGGTTTTACCGTCCAATTTCCAACTCTCGACGCTGAGCAGTGCATAAACACACGTGCGTGCACATATGAATCTACTAACTTCTGCTTGCGACTTCGTCCGCGTAATATTTATTGCTACCCCAACCCATTCCGTCGCATCGAATAACCTGCCCGTGCGTGGTCTTCGTTTTTGCAACATTTTTCATTGCTGCTCCGCTTCTATTGGTGGTAGCGTGATGTTATATAGCCTTATAGCCTTTCTCAGTAAATGGGCTACCTATCACAAAAAGAATTTTTCAATTCGGACCAGTAGTTAGGTTAGGTAGGCTATAGGCTATATAACATCACGCTACAGCTAAGCGGAGCGGAGCAGTAATGAAAAATGTTGCAAAAACGGGGAAAAGCGCACAGGTAGGCGATTCGATGCGACGGGAAGGGTCGGGGGAACAAGAAATTTAACGCGGACGAAGTCGCGGGCAGAAGCTAGTTATATATATAAAGATAAGTATGGATATATAAACTATCGTACGGCAATAATTTCGATCATCACCTCAGTCGGTAACTGATTGGGAGATACAAGAAGTAATTTGTTATAGTTGCCAAGGTTGACACATCTGGGCACTTCCGTCACGGGCTCATGGGAAAGTTCCAACGAATAATTCTTTCAATGCAAACAATAATTTAGTTTCCGTTTTAACAAAGCTCAGTTATTTGTGAAACGGCCCGGTAGGCACACGTGTTTGTTATTTTCACAGAAAGTTTATTCTGTGTTTTGTTATCCAACAAAATTTAAATAGAAATAACACCACATGTTGGACTCAGGGACGCGTATCCTTAAAATTTGTTTGTCTTAGTCCCAGGCAAAACAAAGACCATCATGGACCGATACTGTGAGAAATTTTATATGTTATTCTGTTTTCTGTAATACTCATACAGTTTGTAACTGTCTGTTTATGATGAATATTAATCATTGTTTAAGTGGCTTGTTCGTCAAACTGTAAACAATTTGTTCTGTTTATTGTTCTAGTAAATCGTTTGGTAGCCAATTGTCCTTTTTAATTTTATTGTGTATTGTTTTGAATTTTGTAATGTTCTGATATTGGTGCCGATTCTGTTGTACACGAACTAAACTAACTAAACTATCTCTAAAATTCCTTACTTTTGGCTATGAGAATTGTAACGCTATTCTGCAAGGAAAAATCTCTAAATTTAAAAATTATTTTGACACGACTAAAATCGAATTTGACAATCGCGACTCAGCGTGGTATTTTTTTTTTCTTTTCGTTTCGCATCGTTGTACTTGTGTGTGCATTGCGTAGAATGAATTTTTGGAGAGACGAAGGCGCGTGCTTGGGGGCAGCCTCAACGTGTTTTATATGGAATTTTTCACATTTGTTTGAAAAATATAAAAAAAATATTACCCACGTGTTGAGATTTAAATGTGCCGGGGTTAACTAAGGGGGCCGAAAATTTCATTATTTTTGCGATAGGACACGCCATTTTCAAGATATAAGCAAAAAGAAAATAAAAAATACAGAACTGTTTTTGCACGTGAAGGCGAGGCGTTGTTGAGAATTTTAGTTCATGACCACTAGTTTTATTCCACAGCTTTTTAATCGCGATTAAAAATAGTCAGATTTAGTTAAAATAAATTATTATAGTCAAAATTTTTGGTGAAAACCGGCAAACTCTGAATAGAAAAATTGACATTTTCACTAAAACTCAGTGCAATCTTAGTGCTGTCAAACTAAAATATAGTTAAGTTGTGTCACTTTAGTCTATTTCAGAAGAGGAAATCGTCGTTTGACAGGATTAAACCAAATTTTAGTGATTTTTAGTTTAGTTTAGAGAATTTTGTGACAACAGAATCGGCACCATTATATCTAAGTTTTAAAGTTGAAACAACTTAGTAGGTATTTTTTTTATGAAAAATTAATCACTGTTGTAATATCTTTTTAATAAACACGATTTTATTAGCTTGGTTTGTATGTATGTAAAGGAATCTTTGAACGTGATTTCACCCACTTCAAAACGTCGGATTAAAGTCGCAAAGTTTCGTAACTTTGCACATTTATCAAGGACCGATGAATCCTACTAATATTATAAATGCGAAATTTTGTGAAGATGGATGTATGTGTATGTGTATGTTTGTTACCCTTTCACGGAAAAACTACTGGACGCATTTGGATGAAATTTGGAATACAGTTAGTTTATATCCTGGATTAACACATAAGCTACTTTTTATCCCGGTAGTACGTTCCCGCGGGATATTTTCCGACCTCCACGCGGGCGAAGCCGCTGGCAAAAGCTAGTAATACAATAATTTCATAAATGTGTACCGTTATCTTGGCCAGGATAGCAAACGAAAACACAAGCTTTTGTGGCTAGCCGAATTAAAATTATACTTTAAAAACACGATTTCATAGCAAACCAAACTAAAAAGAAGAAATTAAAGGAATAAATTTGTGGGGTGCTTGATATCGCGTCGAGTTATTTTCATAACAAATAGCGTAGAGTCATCTCAACACCTCTCTACCTTGAATTTGTATCTATAGATTTATATATATATTAATATATATTATAAGTATGTATTATAGCAAATATGTATGTATATAATTAGTTTATAACCTATTTATGTTCTAGTGTTTCTCTCTGATTTATCTATATATTAATACGTGAAGCGAAAACTTTGGATCCCTTTTTACGAAAATTGGGCGGACAGAGGAGTATGAAATTTCGCACACTTATAGTTTATACAGAGAAGAAGTGACGAATGCTAATATTTTTTTACATTATGCGTTAAAATACTTTATTTTCAATAAATAACACGTTACACACACTACTGTTCATTACCGTGTATCTAATACACACATGCATAGATATTCTTTTGTTTATGGTGCAAATCTGTCTTTATAATTTTTTTTTTTTTTTTAATATTTTATTCATGACCATAGATACAAGTCTTTCAGTCGTATACATAGATGGGTTTTAACACTATGAATGTAACATTACAATGGTTATTAGATACCTACTTATAATAATGTTAATAAGGCACTTTTTTAACAATAATATTTTTTCAATCTGTTTTTACAAATTACATCAATATTTTTCATTACTTTCTTTATACTACCAACTTGCCCCCCTTTCGGGTTGGGTGGGTACATCTCAGTGATATCATGGTTAAACCTTGATGGTTTTCATACAAATTTAAATTACAAATACACTTCTAATTACAAATTAAATTAAATTTTTTCTACCGTATTACAAATATATTTAGACAACACACTAAAATATTTCTTATTTTTTAATAATTCCTGAACACTGCGGGGAACACTTTGTCGTTCACTTTCAATGTCATTGTCATTAAATTCACTCAATTCACTGACCAAGATCAAACGTTGAATGTTAAAACTTGAACACTGTAAGATAATGTGATCCAGATCAGCATCCTCTGCTCCACAATGACGACATTGGCTATTATTAATTATGCGAATCCTATTCAGGTGAGCTGGTGTTAGGCAATGTCCCAATCTCATGCGTGATATAATAGTTATAATTCTTCTTGTGATATATTTGAAGTTTTGGTACCAAGGTTTTATCGGTAATTCATTTTGTATTCCAGCATACCATCTGCCTTTCGTTTCCAGGGTGATGTCCCAATACTCCTTCCATAACTGTCTATTATGTTCGTTAAAAAGGCTGTAATAATCAGTGAATGGAACCTTGAGCAACTTAGATCGATCCTCATCATGGACTGAACGAGCCGCAGTGTCAGCAACTTCATTTCCACGAATGCCACTGTGTGAAGGTACCCATACTAATTCTACTCTAATACACTTGTCAAGTAGTTTTTGGATTAAAAGTCTAATATTATAAATAATATAGTTTAACTTAAAAGAAATATTTACATTATGTAGAGCAGATAAAACACTTTTAGAGTCTGTAACTATCAAAATATTATGTACATTATTTACAAGACTATTTACATGCTGCAGTGCACAATCAATTGCATAGCATTCTGCAGTGAAAATGCTACACACTCTGTTTAATTTAATGCATTTAGTGAAGTCCAACTGTGGATCATAAAAAGCGGCTTTTACATTATGATCTGTTTTAGATCCATCTGTGTATATAACATAATGTTCTGGTCTATTGTCTTTAAACTGTAAAAATTCAAAATGATTGTGCACTGTGTCTAAATGGATTGCAAAGCTGTTAATAATACCATTATAAGGAATTTTGTATATAGGCCAAATATCATTTTTAACAATATCTTTTGAATTATTATTCACATGTTCAAATATTATTGGCATTTCAGGTAGAGTTCCACCAACCAAAGAAGAAGCAGAGATGGCATTGGAAGCAATTGACTGTGAGATTTTAGGATGTATTGTTAGCTTCATAAGTAAAGGATTATCATTTGATGCCATGACTATTAATAAAAATCTCTCAGTTAACAACAACCTTCGTAATGACAAGGGAGGTATACATGTTTCAACTTCTAATGAATTGATAGGTGTGGAGCGCATAGCACCACAAATAAGTCTCAGTCCCATATTTTGAATTACATCTAATTTTCGTAACAAGGTGCTATTGGCATTCATGTAAGCTAGACTGCTGTAATCAAAATGGCTTCTCACTATACTTTTGTACAGCATACTCATAACTTTGGGGTCAGATCCCCAAAAACATCCTGCTAAATGCCTCAATAGATTAATACCATTCAGTGCTTTGTTACTTATATGTTTAATATGTTCATCAAATTTTAATTTGTCATCAATAATTACGCCTAGAAATTTATGTTGCTTAACAGCAGGAATTTCTACATTATTGTATGAAATTTTAACATTGCTATGAATATTTACATTTTTACTGATAATTAAAACTGAACTTTTTTCTGGACTTATTTCTAATTTAAGTTTACTATGGTAATAGCTGTATAATTGAGACAAAGCCTTATTAATATTAGCCATTGCTATATCTATGTTTTGATTTATGCTGTACAAAAGCAAGTCATCGGCAAATTGCAGGATATTTACACCTGATACATCTACATATTTTAATATTTCAGAAGTATACAAGTTATAAAGCAAAGGAGACAAAGTTGCCCCTTGCATTGTGCCTTTGTTGACAGTCCTAGGTCCATGCAATTTATTATTATATTTAACAAATACAGTTCTATTGTTTAAAAAAGAATAAAGCCATTTCAGAATATGACCAGGTATACCAATATCATGAGATACTTGAATAAGTTCTTCTATATTTACATTGTCAAAAGCACCCTTTACATCTAAAAACACACAGATTGCATTAGAGTGACTTAATTTAACCTGTCTTAAATCTGATAATAAAGATACAAGGCTTTCAGAGCAACTTTTACCTTTTCTGAAGCCAAACTGTATAGAAGGAATTAAACTTTGCGATTCAATAAAATAATCTAATCTTAACTTCAACATATTTTCAAAGAGTTTACCTAAACAAGATGATAGAGAAATAGGTCTATATGAAGAAGCACTATTTGCAGGTTTATTAGGTTTTAATATTGGAATTACACACTGTGTTTTCCAAGACTCAGGTATTACGAATTCATCCCATAGTTTATTATAAATATTAAGTAATGTTTTTTGTGCATTTAAATTTAACTTTTTGATTAATATATAAGGTATGTCATCCAATCCCGGTGTAGTATCTTTCCTGCTCTTTAAAGATGTTTTCAACTCTTCTACAGTGAAATTGTTCTTAAGAAACACATTTACATCATTTTCTGTAGCATTTTCGAACAAATACTCAAGCCTATTGCCGTCTATTTCAGTAGAATCAGCTAAGTTATCTAAAAAACTTGGAACCCACTCATCATTGATGTTTTTGTTTCGATTTGTTCCAACTTTTTTAAATTTTTTAATGTATTCCCATATCCTAGAAACTGGAGTTAACCTATTAAAGCTACTACATAAATTTTGCCAAGAAGAGGAACTTTCTTCCTTCAGAATTCTTTTCTTTTTTGCATCTAGTTTTTTATACCTTATCCAGTTTTCAATATTGGGTTGAGAAAAATAATACTTTAATGCATCTTTTGATTTTTCGACAGCATCACTACATTTTGTATTCCACCATGGTACTGGTTTTTTAATAGCTGTGTTTGCACCTAATTTACGTTTTGGAATTGTTTTATACCTTAGATCATTTAATGTTTCTATAAAATGATTGTATGCATTGATAGGGGAATCATTTATTGAGTCCAAGTGAGAAAAACAAGTTTCTGATAGGCTGTAATATTCGTCCCAATCTGCCTTGCTATAAATATATTTCTCTTGATCCACAGGAGGTGATGTGTCATACATAGACGGTTGAATATTGATCTCAAGTAAGGTTGGAAGATGATAGCTACCCATGGGATCGTCATGAACATACCAGTTACATAAATGAGCTATTGAAGAGCTAACAAGGGCAAGATCTATCGCTGAAGCTTGTCTATTAGGATAAGGAACAGTTGTTGGTGATCCATCATTCAGAACACATAGGTCAAATTCATCAATTATATTATATAAGCATCTACCTCTATTATTATCACTATGACATCCAAAGGCTATGTTATGAGCGTTAAAATCACCCATAACTATACAAGGTTTGGGTATTTTATTTATTAAATCCTTTAACTTTACTGAGTCAAACCTGATACTTGGAGGGCTGTACACACAAAGTATAGCCATTGCTCCAAATTGTGTTTCTATAGTGATACATAAATTTTGAATAGATTCTGAGAAGTGTGTATTAACTACTTTGTATTTTAAACGTTGGCTCACCAAAATAGCTACTCCGTTATGAGAATTTATGGAATTTTTGTGGATTAAATTATATGTTGGAAAATGTGGAATTATAGAATTAGTTTTGAACCAAGTCTCATTAAGAAGACAGACATCTATATTTTTATCAATTAATAAATTTTGTAGTAGGCTCTTTTTACTCTGTAAACTCTGTATATTATACTGTAAAATATTTAGATAATTATCCATGTTTAAATTAAATTTGATAAAAATATTTCTTTTATTTTCTTATGTGTGAGTGGTCCATCAGAGTCACTCTTGTTTCCTAATGCAACCAACGATTTAACAATTGCGTTAATTATAATATCATTATTTGCTACTTGTTTAATATCTAAAGTCTCATTGGATTTAGTCTTATCAGTAACCTTGGGTAAAACAGGGAAAGATTTCTCATTTAATGTAGGGGGTGGTTTCACAACAGTGGCATATGATTGCTGCATAAGGAATTTGGCCTTTTTCTCCTCAATTTTTTGTTTTTTAATGGGACAGTCTCTTGAAATGGCAAGATGATTACCTGAGCAGTTGATGCATGTGATCTCTTCGACATCGCATTCTTTGTAGGAGTGACGACCAGCACAAGAAGAGCAGTTTTGCTCACCTCTGCAAGTCTTAGCAGAATGATTGAATTTAAGACACTTATAACATTGTAATAATGGTGGTATGTATGTTTTCACCTCGTATCTAAATAGTTGTATATAGGCGTATTGCGGTAAAGATGTTGAAGAAAAGGTAACAGCAACTGTATTGAGAGGCACTAATTTTCCCTCTACTTTACGCATGAATCTTCTAATTGAAATAACTTCAGAGTCGCATACTATATTTTTATATATTTCTTCATTGGAAAGTTCTTTGGGCACAAACCTCAATACACCAATCCTTTCTGTCAAATATGATGGTATAAACGCTTTAAATTTATTTCTCCAAAGGAAGTCTTCCATCTTCAGAAAATTGTTGGCCGCAGCCGCCTTTTTGAATGTTATGCCTATTTTGTGCGCATTTATTCTATGTACTCCTGATACTCCTTTAACATTATCCGATAATAAGTTGGTGAGCGTGATAGGGTTTTTATTCCCTATCTTCTCCTGCTCTGTTGATTCGACGTATACTACATACTCAGAATTGGTGTTTTCTATGAACAGTCTTTTATAATTTTGTTTAGTAAATATGTGATACTTATTATTTGGAGTGCTGTTGTACTTTCTTTTTTTCTTTTTTTCTCCCTTCTCTGGCGGCTCCTCACCGCCACTGGTGACACTCATGGTTGTTCGAGGTCGAGGAAGTTATTTTAGTGGTATTTCCGTATAATTAACTAGTTATTGAGTTTTTTGCGAAATCAAAATTACCGCCTCGTTTAACTTCCCGCCAAAAAGTCCTGTCTTTATTATTTTTTGCAGTGTTACCAACACCCAGA
Organism: Aporophyla lueneburgensis; assembly: GCA_932294355.1. NCBI lineage: Eukaryota > Metazoa > Arthropoda > Insecta > Lepidoptera > Noctuidae > Aporophyla > Aporophyla lueneburgensis. The sequence goes on from OW028744.1 coordinate 13,939,666, forward strand.
AATATTTACCCCTAAAGCTTAAGTTAAAAAACCCTAAACATGCCAAAAAAAATCCGCTAAAAAATTATAATGAAAATAACCAATGAATATTCAGTAATCATAGACCGGCACACAGTAGTAATATTTGTCTATATTTATTACGCGACATTTGTTAATCATTCACTCTGCATTCTTAGTATCGAGGAACCGTACTAGAAGTCGCTAATAATTTTATTGTAATCAAAAACACAATGAGAAATGTAAGATGGCAAAAAATCCCTAAGAATACCCCTAAAAATGGAACGCCCCTAAAAAATCTCAATCCTCTTATTTACCCCCTAAATTTGGGAAAACCCCTTAGTTGGTAAGCCTGATTTTGTGTCTATAGTCTTACTGAATGACAAGTATAACCATAGGTAATAAATTAATTTTATAGATAATTATATAACCTATTTCATTTTTAAAATCTATGATCATATCGAGAATATTTGTCTATATTATTATTTGTATTAGCGACGATAGGAATATAATTTAGATTTTTAAGAAATATAATTGTGGTTTTATGGGGAGTGTCAAGTATGGCATTAGTAAGTTTCCCATACAAAACTTAGTGTCGTGTGCAAACTGTAGAGGTTGTATGCCTCACTATTGTACAGGCTGGTTATAATTATGACATTTGGAACCGTCTTAATTAATTAAAAATAATAGGGAAAATTCTATAAAAACAGAACAAATTTCTGTGATAATTCATTCCATATTGTTCCATATCCAGCAGTTAAGTATTAAGAAAATAAAAAAGAGAGTCCTGAAGAAGTATTCTTTACTCATTACACCTACGTCCTGGTCCTGGCCATCACAATCCCGCCAGCGAACCCTCTCCACAGTAGTACAGCGTCAACAATTTGTCTATAGTGTTACTAAATGTCAAATATAACCATATTATTTTTTTATATTTATTATTATCTATATTTTTTCATTTAATCATGTATTTCTATTCAAATGAAGTACGGTCGAATTTCGACCAATGGGCGATCACTAGTAATTCATTATTATACATTTTTATTGATTGTTCCTTTCAACCTAAGCACCTGCCATGTAATCTCTTCACCACCCTTGGTTGACTGGTAGAGAATGCCTAAGGCATTAAGTCCGCCTTTGTACCGTTTGTGTGTGCGAGAAGTTTAAATAAATAAATATCAAATAAAAATACCCTTAAATGTTTTGAGTTTGGTTTTCTATGAAAGCGTTTTTTTTTAATTTTAAACTATTTTTTTACCGTCAAAGTTAATGATCAATGTTAAACAAATTATTTTCCGTCAGGCTATGACTTTTGCAAAAGAGTGATCTACTTCGCAATGCTAAACAATCACAGCCTCCGTTTACTTTCGTTTCAGATGAAAAAGAAACTGAAAGTATCACTGATGAGTCTGATGACTAAATGAAATAATAATAATTACTGTAACTGTATAAAGCGTTGGAAGTGGACTTAATGGCGTAGCTTCCGGCGTGCTGCGCCCGCGCGCCCTCGGCTACGGAACTTCAATTTCCGCTCTAAAGCTGATTTTCCCTTTATGACAGCAACACTGCTTCTATTTATTTACTTTTTATTAAGATGCTTATTGACAGTATTTCGTATTCAATGATTTTACAAATTGGATGGGACCGTCATAATGAAGGAACCTGTCTTCTCTTTGATCTAAGAGGGGTGAAACTGAGTGTAACGACACTTTCGTTCAGCAATGTGTGCAATTTAACATCATAGCATCTTAAGTTTCAGCCGAAAGACCTCCACTACTGGATATGGGCCTCCTCTAAGCAACGCCACTTTGACCAGATCTATGCTAAATTTTTTGGGCAGGGTTCGCCATTGGTAATGGCCACGCTTGGCAGGCGATCACAGTACCTATGGTGTTAAAATGTATAGAGAACGCTTCTGCCCATTCTCTAGTAAGTCCCCTAATCGCCTTTTACGATACCCATGGGATGAGATAGGATGCATCTTAGTCTATTTAAATTCAAAGCTTTTCTATTTTAATAAAGCAGAGATGTCTTATAGAATACTGTCCTGTGAATCTGCCATCAGCTCAATAAGTAGTTTTCAAAATCAAAATTCATTTATTCAAACTAGGCTGAGAGTCAGCACTTTTTGAATGTCAAAATTACATAAGACGGTCCCCGAAAACGCCTGCCCTTCATCACTTCCTAGTGGTTTAGCTGAGAAGGAGTGGCGCAGCAAACTCCCCAGCAGTTCTATTCTTCAGTTTTTAATAAGGTTCTCTTCTCAAGGAAGCCTATTGCAGTCCACAGTTGCACAAAAGCCTCTCAAACGTCCCGCTACGACGGTCGATCACTCACAGAAGGAACAGTATGTTACTAATATTGGCTTGTGACATTGCTTCATAGATAGATCTCTAAGATACAGGGACACCTCTAGTTTGGAGATCAGGGATTTAATGTTTTGCGCACAGCATAAGCCATTTGTAATATACTGTAAGAAAGCCTACATACTAATGTATGTAGGCTTTCTTAAATAAAATAAATTACTTGTATTATAACAGGTTTCATGGTGACAGTTCTACATTAATTTCGATATTTACGTTACTGAGCAGAATAAAAATCTCCAACGGCTTATTAGTCGACTAGCACGAATTAACATGTCATGCCTAATACGTATTTCAGTTGTCGACTCGCCCACAAATAAATTATCTTCGTGCGAGTCGCCCATCGAAAATAATATATTATTTAAAAGTGACGATTCTCCCGATTCGGGTTAATTCTTGTGAGTCGACTAATAAGCCTGTGGAACATATCAAACAATGGATTACCAAAATCCTTCAACTTGCAACATAATGTAAATTAGAAACTCAATCATTTCAGTTTCTAATTTACATTATGTTGCACTATTAGGGTGCCTAGTCCATCAGGGGGAAGCTCCGCTTAGAGATTCTAATTCAAATCTTAGAAAAGGGTTTTAACACCCAAATGAGAATCTTGATGAATCGTTCCTCAATAGAACATTGGAATGCCTTAAAAGAAAATGACGAAAACATCTTCACTGAAGAAAATTACTTAGATACCAGATCATTGATTTATCATTACCAAGAATATAACAAACGCTTGTCCAAACATCTCGACCGTTGCGTCGCGCCAAATATCCACTAATCATATACGTAATACTCACATAGTCATCGGTATACTCATTCTTCTGGGCACGAGTATAAATCTGTCGTAAGATCGTGTATTAATCGTCGTATTTGGTGAATAAATTTACTTTTGTTTGAGTTTGCTTTTGCTTTGGCGTTATTTATTCAGTAGGACGACCCGGGGCCACAGTTGAGAGATACTCCGCTGTTTACATAACATTTTCGTGCTGCCGACTGTTCGCCCCACGTTTCCACCGTCTTGAATTTATCAAGTATTTAGTTTCGTATTATTGAGGGTAGCTTTCTTATTGATTTTTCTGATCTTTGTATTAAATTCATGTTCTTAGTTATTCCAATTAAAGTGTTTACGCTTGTTTGCTAAACTTCTACCATTTCATTACTACAAATGAAAAATTTACATGAAAGTTACCGAGGTAAACCGAATTAAAACAATTTTAAAACAGCAACCGAACAAAGCACAATAGCAATAAAACTTTCAAAAAAACGTAACACATAAAACAATTGACCTGTTTCACGTAAATTTCGCTAGAAGTTGCAGTGCGGCGCACAGCACGCGAATTGTAACAGATATAGCTTTATTTATTTTATTGACGCCCTCACAGTGTGGTGTATAAGTTATGCTATTGATGTGTTTACGATTTGTGGTATATTTCGCTGATGGCCGTATTCCGAGGCAGCCTGTTGCGTGGGCTCTGATTTACTGCGATCGATCGCGCGACAATAGGCGTCTCCTTGTTACAGGACTACTGCCCACACTGCGCTTGTTTGGCGTCGTTATAAACTGCTGAGGTGTCTACAATGTCATCTTCACGTCGCTAGGGAGTTGAAACTCACATTTTATATAGCAAACTACTGAGTAAGGTTCTGAAAGGAATACTTTTTTAAAAGAAAACTTTGCAGTGTTATAAGAATGGACCACCTTAACGTGCCCTGTGGGTGTCCTGAAATTACTAGATTATTCACGGGTACAGCGGCACCTGTGTACGTACTAATGCTATCATTTTGCGCTGTCTATGAAGCATGTTGATTATAGCAATCTTACTCAGAATTGCGGCAGTAGCTTATAGGAACGGTTCATGTTCAACAGTAATCAATTATATGGCGGTTTGATGATGATAAATTACCATATCTAGCTAAGTTATTGCATTCACTATAATATAGTAAAAATAATATAAATCCATAATGTGATGAATAGAAAAAATATGATTTATGTAATGTTTTTCGACACCTAAATTGATTTATGAAAAGTACTTTAGTAGTTCTAATGTAAATATTTGATTGGTACTTAATAAAATTACTGGTTTTATTGCTGTTCTCATTTATATACGAAGGGTAAAGTAATGGCTAGGTTATTTTCATCTTAGCGTGTCGATAGCAATCTAAATAGAGTTAGCCCAGAATTTGGCTACGAGCTTACCATTTTCAGTAGCGTCCATCAACTCCTGTGGCGTGCAAACAGCAGGACATGCTGGACAAGATATCAAGTGCCTCATCGTTTGTGGGACAGCACCACATTTACACCACGGCTAGGTTATGTAACGCGAATTCTTATATATTTTCTTTTTACATAAAAGACAAAAGCAAGAGGTTTTATTTGACTTACAAACTTTAATACGAGTATGTTTCCTCGACAGTACAGAAAAAGTTGGTGCTCTTTTATTTCGCTGGCTTTATAAAGTACTATCTGAGTTGAAACAACTTTTCCTGTCTGTTGAGCAAATCCACGGAATCCTAACTGCATCACAAACCTGCAAGTTGGCTTTAAATGAAGCCACACCACCATTTAACTTCCCCTTGGGAATTTCGTGACAAAAACAAAACAGAATCACCATAAATAACTGTACTTTATATATTTACATATTACATTCTCGCCACAAGCAGACAGAACACTTCCTGTGTACTCCACAATGAATGCATTTCCATAATAAAGAAGTGGACGAAAACAATAAATAATTGGCAACGCTTTATTTCGCTCATAACGTCGAATATAATAAGAAATTGCAACACCCATTTCGCATTCGAAATTAAGAAACACTCTTACTGTAATGAACGAACGGGGACGCCATTAAAATAGCGGATCATAAATAATTCAAGCGCGGGTTTGGCGTCGTTTCAAGACATTTCCACATTAAATTTCATGAGAGGTTCATTTTTCCGGTGAGCGACGCGTGCGATCGTGCGCGCGCCCTGTCGGCGAACGCCCGCGCCTCCGCATCGCCACCGTCCCGCCACCGCCCCGCCGCTCGCCGCGAGCACAACGACGCGACCACTATTTCACGAGTAATTGACCGTTTTGTCTGATTACCAGACCCGTTGGCTCTGAAATTGTTCCATTCCACTGACATACAACCTATTCACAAACATTTTTGGACACAGTCAATACCAATAAACGCAAAAACAACGCTTAACAACGTAACCTTAAACTTTCCCCGATTTATTTATACAAACGACAACAATGCGCAATTCTCAAACAATTCTGTCTTAAGTATTTCCAGTCGTGGTAGAAGAAATCTTATTTGTTCGTTTTGCGTCGTCGCCTGAACCGCCGGGAGCGCTGACGGGGACCACTCGGTTCATTTTTATTTTTACGTCGTAAACCAAAGTCTACGAGTTATGTACGTTGATTTATATGTTAATGGTCTTTGCAGCGACCGTCGAAATTTCATTTAGTCTGGAACAGCTAGTCCTCACACGAGTGGTTGTTACTTCATAAGCGAGGGTTCCACGGCGGTGCGGTGACATTGTGGAAACGGCCATCCATCATCCTAGTATCAAAATTTGAAGTTGACATAAAGTGGATGAGAAAATGATTGATGCGTCGGCGACTCCCCAAAGCCATTGGCACTTACCGAAACTAAAGCATTAATTGAATAAGCCCTTCGTAATTAGGTATGTGAGCACAAGAAATAAATTAAGTTTCTGGGCTATTTTCGTTCTAAGGTTAATAAACGACATTCCTGAAACTTTTAATATTAATATCGTGTCCATTATTTTTGTAAGCAATGTTCGTAGGAAAAAAATATTAACACATTGTAGCAAAACGAGCCTGTCTGTATCCATTTATTTGTAATGTTTAATAGCACGCCATCCGCTAATTAACAAATTATACCTTAACGGAATGCCTTACTAAACGCAAAGAATGAAAACAACATAAAGTTTAAAAATTGTAACTATCCAACAAAAATAGAGCTGGACATCTAAGAAAACTGCTAAAAGAAATGTATACAATTTATTTGTTTTTAGAGATCTGCAGGCGTTGTCAGATGAATCGCTTTTGTCTGTCTCCTGTCTGAAGTCACAAATATAGATGTAGGTACAGTCGGCGTCCCATAACTCTGCCGATTGATATAGTCACAGGAATGAAAGGTCAATGCGAAAGGAAATCTTAAAATAGGAACCCTTCACGGTATATTATTGGAATTCCGTTGAATACAATTGGGATCTTCCGTATTTCATATGAATTGTTTCGGACAGGCTTTGCTAGTTCTGTGAGGGATTTCCAATGGCACGCATGGAATGTACGAAATATATCTTGAAAATTCGCATACGAACTTGAAAAAAAAAAGGCTACCGAAAAGAAATAGTATACAACATTGTTTTACAAAATAATTTTAAGTGTAGCTTGTCTATGAAATAGCTTAACTTTCATTTGGCCAAGATAAATTTAGTAAAAGTGTGTTTATACATTCAAGTCGTATTGGAATTTTAAATAGTATTTCAAATACGGTCTTCAGCGCTACTTAAGTTTACTTAAAATATCTAAATTCATTATATAATCTTGACTACGTTCATGATAAATACAACTAAAGCTTATTCTTGATCAACGCAGATTTTAAAAGATATTGTTAATACTCAAAAACTTCCGTACGCAAAATACGCGCTCAGACGTGGAGTTGCGGACACCAGCCCGTTCTACCTATTACCTAATACTCAATTGAATTTTAAAAAGGACTTAAATGTATTTAAAGGTAAGAAAATAATTCACTTATTTCGATCCTAACTCTGAATTAATAAAACCAAAATGTGATATTGCTCGTATTTAGTTCAGATAATTTGGATTTGACGCCATTTTCACCTATGCCATTAAATTTAAATATGAACTAGGTATAGGTTATTCCGAAAAGCAAAACTAAAAAGTATATATAATATTAGTTATTGGTTTAGTTTTTCGTTATTTTAGCCTTTTTAATTTAACACAACATGAAACAAATATTGCAATAACAATTATGTTTTGTTTTTTTTTTTTTTTTTGTTAACTAATTGTGCTTATAATTTATGTACTTGTAGTGTACTTTATGTTTTATAAAAATACCCGTTCAATTGGCACGATAAAATGTTGTGCTTTTATTTTTAATCTGTAAGATTAGAAAAAAAAACACTTTACAACACTATATCTTTTAGAATACTAAGTTGTGATAATTTTTTTTCAATGTCATCTCGCTTATCAAACTATGAGGTGGTCGGCTGCTTAACTGGACTTGCCTGTGGCTACCTTAATAATTAATCGAGCTAGGGCTTAAATAACTTAAAACTAAGGCAACTACTCGCTAAAGGCACCGCCGCGCGCTGGTGGGTACAGACCTCGGCTTAGAGCATCGCTGGTAGAGGGTAGCAAGGGACAGGCAGTATCGAAATGAGTAATTTGTGAAATCACACCACCATAATTTATCTAAATTATTCTGGGATTAGTGTATGAAGTTTAAAGTCAGTTTTTGTAAGTCTTGTTTAATTATCTCTCTCTAATTCTTAACTTGGTTTTGTGGATAACTTACATACTAATATGTCTTTAGAATAATGTCGACATATCTTGAATATAAAAAGAAAAATTACACCAATTCTGTTGCTCTAATCGTACTGACTTACATACTAATATTATATCGTTAGAATAATGTCAAAATATCTTAAAGATAAAAGGGAGCATAACACCAATTCTGTTGATCTAATCGTAGTAAAGTTTATTTGCAAAGTATTATATTTTGATGTCTTTCTTAACTTATTTTGTAAAGCTTTGCCTACTTAGCTTAACTCTCTTGGTAGATATTCTTAAGTTATCTTGTGAGCGATATGGTTTTAAACCAACACAATTCCCAAGAATTAAGTTATTGACTCAAAAACATCTACAGTACCTTTTAAAGACATGACAGTGCTACTTGGGTTAAAACTTTGCAACCAAATCTAAATAAACCACGACATAAAACAACTCCCATTTCGCAGTACCTATGTACAAATATTTACTGAATTTCAAAGCAAATTCATAGGAATTTCAGAAATCATAACAAAATACTTCATCCAAATATTCCCGACGGCTTGCGCTTCCACGAAAGTAAAACGTGTCGTTCTTAATGGTTCCAACTGTACTTAGTGTACGTGCTCACATGGTCTTACAGTCATTAGGCACCTACAAGAAACGTACAGACGACCGCACATCAAGCTACATGAAACTTTCAAATTTTCCCAAACAATCTTGAACCTTATACTTTAGCGATAAAGTTTAAAACCTATGAAAGAAATTTGAGTGATTGTAGTAGTTTTTGTGCTGGTGACTGAACATAAAGTAGTTCTTACTACCGTCGTCCGTAAAATTTTCCCCGAAGCCATTACTTTAAACTTCATATGCAAAGGGGAGATTGCAAATTCACGTGTAACCGTCTAAAAACCGGGCATTCATTAGTTTGGTGACTTGCATTGTGAGTCTACGATACGTTAATGGTTTTGTGTAACGCTTACTAGAGCTTTGCTGTTTGTGTTCGAACGAAGCTCGCATGTGATGCGAGTAATGCCCGGCCTGGACTTGCATTTTTAGGGTTCCGTTGCCAAATGGCAAAAAACGGAACCCTTATAGATTCGTCATGTCTGTCTGTCTGTCTGTCTGTCTGTCTGTCTGTCTGTCTGTTTGTCTGTCTGTCTGTCTGTCTGTCTGTCTGTCCGTCCGTATGTCACAGCCATTTTATTCCGAAACTATAAGAGCTATGCTGTTGAAACTTGGTAAGTAGGTGTATTCTGTGAACCGCATTAAGATTTTCACACTAAAATAGAAAAAAAACAATAAATTTTGGGGTTCCCCATACATAGAACTGAAACTCAAAAATGTTTTTTTTCATCAAACCCATACGTGTGGGGTATCTATGAATAGGTCTTCAAAAATGGTAATGAGGTTTCTATTATCATTTTTAGGGTTCCGTTGCCAAATGGCAAAAAACGGAACCCTTATAGATTCGTCATGTCTGTCTGTCTGTCTGTCTGTCTGTCTGTCTGTCTGTCCGTCCGTATGTCACAGCCATTTTATTCCGAAACTATAAGAGCTATGCTGTTGAAACTTGGTAAGTAGGTGTATTCTGTGAACCGCATTAAGATTTGCACACTAAAATAGAAAAAAAACAATAAATTTTGGGGTTCCCCATACATAGAACTGAAACTCAAAAATGTTTTTTTTCATCAAACCCATACGTGTGGGGTATCTATGAATAGGTCTTCAAAAATGGTAATGAGGTTTCTATTATCATTTTTTTCTAAACTGAATAGTTTGCGCGAGAGACACTTCCAAAGTGGTAAAATGTGTGTCCCCCCCCCCCGTAACTTCTAAAATAAGAGAATGACAAAACTAAAAAAATATATGATGTACATTACCATGTAAACTACCAACGAAAATTGGTTTGAACGAGATCGAGTCAGTAGTTTTTTTTTAAAACGTCATAAATCGTAAACAGCAATTTACCTTACATTCAATCAACTGAAATATAAAAATTAAAAAATATATATATTTTTAAACCGAAAATACCTACAGGTTTGTACGGAACCCTCGGTGCGCGAGTCCGACTCGCACTTGGCCGGTTTTTTTTTTTCTAAACTGAATAGTTTGCGCGAGAGACACTTCCAAAGTGGTAAAATGTGTGTCCCCCCCCCCGTAACTTCTAAAATAAGAGAATGACAAAACTAAAAAAAATATATGATGTACATTACCATGTAAACTACCAACGAAAATTGGTTTGAACGAGATCGAGTGAGTAGTTTTTTTTTAAAACGTCATAAATCGTAAACCGCAATTTACCTTACATTCAATCAACTGAAATATAAAAATTAAAAAATATATATATTTTTAAACCGAAAATACCTACAGGTTTGTACGGAACCCTCGGTGCGCGAGGCCGACTCGCACTTGGCCGGTTTTTTAGATTGTGATAACTGTAAAGTTCTTCCAAACTTTTCCGTTATGGTTACGAGCGGGTATCTTTCTTAACCATAACGGAAAAGTTTAATGTATTTATCAAACAATTAAAATTGTTTTCAGTAAATAGCTACGTTGAAAACAATCAGACCGCCATGAATTGTTAATAAACCAGAAACATTATTTTTAATTACATTTAATATCTCTAAAATGGTCATTTATTTATAGTGATCGTTATCACAGTTTTATTACGAGCCCACAGTGCCGTAATAAATTCTCCACACATAAACATTTACCCCGTTGGAGGATTTATTTGATTGTTTTCATGACTTGCATGCCTCCCTTGCTCGGCTGATAACATTTTTTATGTTCAAACTACGCGAAAAGAGGTTACGGCGACCCTTTCGTTGATCCATGAATGACGAAGTACTTCTATGGGATCTATAACTTGCCCTGAAAATATTATCGACGAAAGCACAAACAGCCGAGTCACAGGATGTGGTCGTTTATTTCATTTATTTCATAGTAAATGCGAGTTCGTTCATAATTTTATTGAACGTAAGCTTAAAATACTTAAAAGCCTGTCACTCTCGCGAGTTTAATCAGCCTGTGAAGCATCACCGCTTAATTTGTAAAGTGTCTAAATAAACAGATTGATTAAATTATTTACAAAGGTGGGTTCGGACGTGAAGGTGAGTGGATTCATTAGGCCACGTGACTTGCAGTGTAAAAGCGAATGTCACCGACCATCGCCGACCACTCCCGACTCCGGCCTATGGCGACCGCCCCACGGTTTTACGGCTTTTAAAATACAACCCGGATTCACCGGCTCCATTACACTAATTACGTTTCGAATTTAGAACGCTCATGTTTATTTATATTGTTTGTTTTGTCCTAACTTTATTAGTCTTATAAAACTTTAAAGTGTCCAAATTGACTCATTTTGGTTGAGCCACCAATAAAAAATAAAAACACTCCGGTTGTTAATTGACTCAAAAATCGACTAATTAATAATATTTTAAGTTTTAATTATGCTATAAAAATGAAATTAAGCCTCTACCGTGTTGGTTATTAATTCGAGTTTATCAGATTTTACTTGGAACGAGTTTACGAAAGTTTCTTTTACGCTGGAGTTTATCTGATATAATTTAGCAGGCGTGGTACAAAATATTGTCCTTATTGTTTAACTTCCCTTGTCATTAAAAGGTACTTTGTGTAAATAGTGAGCACCTCTTATCTTTACAGCTTTATCGTTGTGAGTTATAACGTCATGGAGTTTCACCTACTGTCGCATGCACTTAAAATTAACGGTATCAGCTAAGTACACACGAGGGTATCCACCGGCACATCGCCGATAGCACTGCAATAAACTCGGGCCTCATCACACTATTTCGTAATTGGATCGTAAACTTCTGTAAAATTGTTACCTGTCTTTTACTAGCTTACTTTCATGACCATTTTATTTGCCTACTGACTAAATTTTCTTTACAATCTTATGCATTAGTTCTGAACATCGTTTTACTGCATGTAAATAAATACGTTGTAAAACTCATACCAAAATAATATTAAACTTACATAAAAGTGTTTCAACAATTTAGGATAATGTTGAAATTTTGTTCTGAGCTTTCTTTTCTTTACGTTCGAATTATAAGCAATAAAATGTCATCATATTTTTCGATTTAATATGTTTTAAAATATTTTATCAGTGTTGGGGCGTTAGACGATATTTTCTTCGATAACTTTCAATGTTAGCCTATTTATGAAACATGAATGGTGTTTTTCTCGAAAGCTGCGATGGGTAACGGAAGATTGGGCAATATATTTCAACATATCGTTTATCTGGCAAAATGTATAATAGCTGGTATATTTCAGCTAAATAAGCTGGGACCTTCTAGCTGATGAACGATTAGGTAGATAAGTAGAACGTAGCTTTGCTTTTTTATAGATAAGTACGAAGCTTTGGAACTTGTATATGATCCTACTCATAATATAAATGTGAAAGTGTTTGTTACTCAGTCACGCAAAAACGCTTTACGGATTTAGATAATATAACGTGAATTTACTCTGAATTAAATTTAATCTCGAAAGTACGTTCCTCTGAGATAATTCCCGACCTCCATGTGGGCGAAGACGCGCGCAAATGTTAGTGTTTTTACAACAAATAGGTATTACCTAACTCAAGTTATGTCAAAGAATACCCTATTACGTTTATTTTAAGACATTTTCGTGTAATTAGTTCAAGCTGGCGTGGCGGTCGCAAAAATTAAACTCAGGTAGTCAAAATGTGTCCCATAATTTGGTTTTATAATTCTTATTCAGCAACGCCTCAATTCCGTCTCTAAAATCCTTCTAATATTATAATGGATGAAATTTGGCGAACAGGTAGTACTTTCCCGTGAGGTTACTTTCCCCATCCATGCGGGCAATGCCGCTGGCAAAGGTTAGTTTTGATATAAAATGAAAGATATTAATATTAGTGTCATTACACAACAAATTAGGTATTGAACGCTGCATCGAACAAACATTGATATCACGGAACGGCTATCTACATTATCATATTGCACCGACAGATTGATGCCAAAGGTCATCAGCTCGTATGACGTAACGTGCTTATCTGTTATGATGCGACATTCGTATCAGTATGAACGCAGCTTAATATCGAACGTGTAAATCAGTTTTTAAAGCTCCTCACATTTCTCTTTTGATACCATCGTGTAGATAGGCTAATTGTAAAGGGTCGGGTACAATCATGAATACTGCGCGCTTGACAATTTGACATTGCGTAGGTTTCGTTCTGATTTATAACCGGTACAGCAACTAGCAACATCGCGCTGAATTCCTTACATTTACAACTGAATGAACTAGTCAGTTCTGAACATGTGTACGTTTAGATAACGTCATTAGACAGCTTCATCTGTCAACTGAGGCGTGACTGCCGACGTATCAGAGACGCATCGAATGCCGGGCATTCGTGGTGACTAATACTGGATTAATTATCTCTGTTTACTAGGTATGCAATGCAAGACAGTCGGGGCGAATGACCTCTCATTTTTGCACCTCACGTAAAATGCTGATTTGATGTTACCTCGGCACAAACTAGACGTTACAATAATATTACTATTTTGTGTCAGCTGTTTGAGTTAGTTCTCATCCGGCGCGCAAACTAATTTATTCAGGGCGTGAGTTCACACAGCCGGGACCACGAGACTCCGTTTGTTCATCGTGACTTAAATTAAAAACGTCATGAAAACTCAGAAGTTATGAAAGTATGTATGTGTATTTAAAATACAAACGTCCATGCAATCTAAGCGCCATGATGGTTACAGTATCTTGTTATTTCTCAGTTTAATTTAAATATGTAAATTTTATTAGGCATAATACAGACTGAGGACTCTTGAATTGCAAATGAATGTGACATTACGTTTTATAGGCTGGTAGCCAATTCGCCGGCTCGTTTCCTTGGAGCTGACGGGAAATTTTCACTTAGGAATGCCCTCAGATTTAGTGGTATTTCAATGGATACACACTAAAACGTTTTAACAATCGGATTAAGTAATAGAACATTTCAGAGGCACTTGCCTCAAATAATTTAAAAGTAAACGGTTTTAAAATAATGACATGCATAAATATATCAGAAAGAAAAAAGTAAAAGGGCATAAAAAAAATGTCCGCATCGTTGGCAATAGTGCCCAAAAGGCTAGCAGCATTGCCACGTTGTATAGCAATGTAGAGTAACTTAGAATTTGATAAAGTTTTAAGAGCCCTCTCACAAAATTTGAACGCTCGAGTTTAGGTAAAAGACGGCAATCTTGTGTATGTGTGCGTAGCTATCCACACATGCACAATACAAACAGTGTAACGCGAGTGTCGAGCCGGTCTAAACAATCTTGAGCCGTTAGAATTATAACGCGGTATTTAGATATTTATGAAAATACTTATTTTTATTTATCCAGTCTAATAAAGATTTCTAGACTAATAAAAAAATACAACTGTATGTTATGTATGTAAAGTATACAATAAAAATAAAAAAATAAAATAATTACATATTAGTGCCAATTCTGTTGTACAACGAACTAAACTAACAAAACTATCTCTAAAATTGCTTACTTTTAGCTATGAGAATTGTTACGCTATTCTGCAAGAAATAATCTCTTTTAAAAATTATTTTGACACGACTAAAATCAATTTTGACAATCGCGACTCAACGTGGTATTTTTAGGGTTCCATTGCCAAATGAAAAAAACGGAACCCTTATAGATTCGTCATGTCTGTCTGTCTGTCCGTATGTCACAGCCACTTTTCTCCGAAACTACAAGAGCATGCTGTTGAAACTTAGTAAGATGTATTCTGTGAACTGCATTAAGATTTTTACACTAAAATAGAAAAAAAACAATAAGTTTTGGGGGGGGTCAAACCCATACGTGTGGGGTATCTATGAATAGGTCTTCAAAAATGGTATTGAGGTTTCTAATATAATTTTTTTCTAAACTGAATAGTTTGCGCGAGAAACACTTCCAAAGTGGTGAAATATGTGTTCACCCCCCGTAACTTCTAAAATAAGAGACTGAAAATTGGTTTGAACGAGATCTTGTTAGTAGTTTTTTTTTAATACGTCATAAATCGTAAACAGCAATTTACCTTTCATTCAATCAACTCAAATATAAAAATAAAAATAAAAACATTTAATTTCATAAACATAAACCTTATGCATAAACCGAGAATACATACAGGTTTGTACGGAAACCTCGGTGCGCGAGTCCGACTCGCACTTGGCCGGTTTTTTCTTTTGGCTTCGCAACTTAGTGCACTACGCAATGAACTTGCTGAGATACGATGGCGCGCGCAAGGGGGCATCCTGGACGTGTTTTATATGGAATTTTTCATTTTTGTTTGAAAAATAAAAAAAATATTACCCACGTGTTGAGATTTATATGTGTGGGATTTTATAAAGGGGGTCGAAAATGTCATTATTTTTGCGATAGGACACGCCATTTTCGAAATATAAGCAAAAGAAAAAAAATACAGTACTATTTTTGCACGTGAGGCGAGGCGTTGCCGTTGGTGTGAATTTTTGTTCATGACCACTAGTTTTACTCCACACCTTTTTAATCGCGATTAAAAATAGTCGGATTTAGTTAAAATAAATTATTTTAGTCAAAAATTTTCTACAATCTATTAAAATAATGCTTTACTTGATAATAAACGAAACTCTTATATTATACAAAAAAAAAAAAAATGCGAAGAGTAGCAAAATGTTGTAGTCGTAGTATATTTTTGCGTTCACGATACGAGTACCGTAAACTGAGACGCAGGAAAAAGTGGCACAGGTCCTTCCCCGTTGGGCGCTTGCGCCGTACTAAACGCTGCCCGCTTGTGCATCGTAATTTATTCTAATTTAGAGTGATTTCAAAAACGATATTATGTCTAATTTAAATAAAACTTGAGAATTCGAGTTGTTATAGAGCATACTTTATATTGACATGAATTTTTTAATGTAATTATGCTTTATTCAAACCAAAAAACGCGTTAAACTTGCCATAAGACTTTATTTTTTTACTAATTAATGTTATTAAAAATCAATATTCTTGTACTAAATGTAACAACTAGATTATATGTATGTTGTTTTGTGTATTTTTTTAACTCAAATTTCTACATATTAATGATAGAAATAGAAGTCTGAAATTGACCCTGCGCTGATTTTTAAGAAAACTAGTTGTGGGAGATTAATTACTACAAAGTAAACAAAGAAGTTTTTGTAAATGTGCTACTAAAAGTGACAAAACAAAAGATTGATCTATTTTTTACATGTAAGTATGCGTCAATGCCAGAGTATTTATAATGATGAGATGAGAGGTAAATAAGGCGACTAAAATCTTAGATATTCGCGCAAAAATGTAAAATGGCTCTTAAACGTGCTTGCCATATATGTACTATCGAGCTATTCGTGTAAGTAATTTTGTCTGCGTGTAACAATTTACGATACGATAGTCTGGGTATGGGAATCGGCCGGGAATAAACAATAAGATATCAACAATACGGATTCTAAGTACAATGAACAGTTTTGGAATTAAGTTCTCAACATAAATAACAAACATAATGCTATTTAATTTGTGGTTCAATGTCTGGAAACCAGATTATTATTATAGTTAAATGATCGCACAATATTGTATTAAAGTGCTATTAAATAGCTCGCTCGAGGAGTATAAATGTTGTAATCCTCAGACGATAATCGCTCTAACATTCACCCAATACATATTTAATGTTAAAGATGAAAGACAGATTCTGTAAAGCTTAATTCCATCGTTGAGCTTCGGAAATATTTTCCCTTTCATATAAAATGATCCTGACACAAATCCTTAAAAATGTGTTATTGGGAGCCGCGGGGACGGAGCAATATTGAAGGTAGTCACGCGTCCCACCTTAGGAAAATCTCGCCGTAAAATAAATGGACGATTTCATAATCCGAGACGTTATATAAAATGTGGAAAAAATATTTTTGAAACGAAAAGATTTTGCAATGTTCGTAGCTATAATTCTTTGATACGAAGGATTTGAAATGCTGTAAACTATTTTGCGTATTAAGCTCTCCGTCTCTAAAAGTTTTATCCGTTAGATTATTTACGACTTTTCAATCAATTGCTTATTTGCATTTCATTATGGCTTCTAACTATTTTATAAATACGAACCTTATCCTACCAATATTATAAATATGAAAGTTCGTGAGGATGGTTTTTACTCTTTCACGCAAAAACTACTTAAAGGATTTGGATTAAATTTGGCACACAGATAGTTCATAACCTGTATTGACGCTTAGGATACTTTTTATCCAAGTAGTACGTTCTCGCAGGATAACTTCCGACCTCTGGCTAGAACTAAAGTTTACTAATTCCACATGTGAAAGACCGCTAGCGAGCAGACCTGCAAGTCGCCAAGTCAGTATATCACTTGAACCACGTACAATAATAATGTGTTGAACTGTTGAGTGCGAATATCTTTCTCCACTTTAATGTTAATATATTCTACGGTTACCTACCATGTAAACTTTGCTCTTAAACTCCCTTTCACTGCGATGTTTGTTTGCTACAAACGGCGTATGAATATTTACATCATACCTTATGGTGTGTTTAGCCTGTAGGATTTTCCATGTCTGCAGCAGAGTTTTTGACAGTAGATCAATCGGGATGTACCTATAAGACTGGTGATGCTATGCCACATTTAACGCAATGCAATTTAAACAGTGTTTTAATTAACAACGGATTCAGTTATGCATCATTATTATGACCCCTACTTAGTTGAGAAAAGGCTAGGCAGTAGCCTTTTCTCAACTAAGTAGGGGTCAGCTTCCAGTCTAACCAGATGTAGTTGAATACCAGTATTTTACATGGAGCGACTGCCTATCTGTCCTCCACAGCCCAATTGCTGGGCTAGATACTGGTCCATAGTATTGGTCTCCAGACTTTCGGGGTTTTGACGTCAAATATCTACAAACGTCAGCCGGGACCAACGGTAACGCATTCAGTTATTATGTGATAAAACATATACTATCATGTACACACATTCATCAGAATGGTATATTCATTTATGTTAAAATTCTGTAGGTACACGCCGTTTTAAACAAAATAAATTTATACCTTTTTACGTGGGTGTCACCTTTCCACTGCGTACATAAGATGCGGGATCAAGCTCTAACAAAACAGTAACTTAAATCAACTAAGTGCTCACTAGAGAAACGTTTGGAGAGACTTTATTAAAATAATTACACATCCAATTTGTTAAACAAATATAATAGCTTTTCTTACATATCAGGGTTTCGGGTCGCGTCCCTAATTTCGGTTGCAAAGCGTGTATAAACTGGGGTATAATTGTTAAGACGAAGTGAGCCTACTCGTTTGTAATGTGTTCTTAGCTTTACTGAATTTTAACGAAGCTCCCGACCTGGTGACGGATCGCGAGTTCGCGGAATCAAGAAGGTACAGCCAGGGCAAAAACAGCTACACATTTTCAATATAAGCTGACTTTTCAGAGCGTGTACGAAAAGTCTTTACAATGCGAGGTCAGCGAAAACTGAAATTGTATAGCTTGATATGTCGTTATGTATACCACACTAAATTCAAATAGAAAGAAAAATAATTTATTCTGCACAAACAAACTGCACAATATTAAATACAAAATTGTTACAAAAAAGAAAAATGCACACGTACAAAAGCCTCGTATTCAAGTTAAAAAAAGGTTGTTCAATATCAAATGTAATATATGTACCTATATCAAAAGCTTTTATTTAGGTAGTTTAAAAATTCTTACCATAAAATGTGTTGTGCGATAAATCTCTTACCATTTCACTTCAGTAGAAATAACAGCAGCTTTTCTGAATATAGATTTTTAAATTCGCTAGGTACTTATTTTTGTTGTACACTGTACAAAAGAAATTATGTTAAAACTTTTGACTCGCTCGATTAGTTAACGCTTCGAGGTATATGATTCCAAATTCAAATGTTCGTTTCATCACAATCAAATGCCACAATGACGTCAATTTACATGACCAAACATTTTGTATTTTATTGAGCGTTCTTATGTTGTCTATGTTTTGTTTACAAGTCGAACTTTTCGCTAGTTCTGTTTACAACGAAATTTGTTTATAAATGTTTATTTATGTATTACAAAAAGTGAATCGAAAACCGAGAGTATAATGATTTAATTATCTTATGGTTACATATCAAGCTATATATTTCCAGTTTTAGCTGAACTCGCACTGTATACATTTTTCGTACATTGAGAAGCCAGCTTATACTGGAAATGTGTAGCTTGATTTGTTGCCGTGCGTACCATGCAGCGACATAATCATGCTTCGCTTGACAAGACATATGTCAAAACATCGAAATTTGTGTAACTCTACGATAACTAAAAATGTATTGACATACGGAGTAAACTGTCTTAATTATTATGAAAACCGAATCCTAAAGTACAGTTTAGAAGAAAACACAGACAGACAAAAAACCCGGTTTTGTTTCATGGAAAGTTAGTTTTAAAAAAATACATATTATTTACATATTATGTATTACAGTCATTGTATCGTCGTCTGTTCATAAGAATATTATACAGAACATTTTACCAGAACATTTTACTTCTTGCGAAAAACCACAAGAGGCAGACGAGCGTGACGCCGGAAAAACGCTAAGCGAAACATTTTATTAGAGTTAATTTATTACCACATAAAGTGCTGTAAGTTTAAACGATACAACCATGTATTTAAATTCATTACATTATATCAGATTTAATTTAAATAACAACAAAAAACGGAATACTAGGTAGGTACATATGAAATTGCCGTTTTGTCCAACTGGCTTTGATCTCATATATCTGACTTAAGGCTAGGAATTCCAATTTTTCCAATTTAGTTTTGTCTATTCGTGTCGCGAATTCAGTGATTCATTTGTTTTCTCTCCATTTGATTTATCTTTGACATCGTTTTGTTCACAATATGGAATACTTTAAATATCGCGTTATTTACGAATACGTGTTCCACCATGGCACCAGCACTGCAGAAATCAAAATCAATATCAGCTAAATCTTGCCTAAGCGTCAGTGGACTCAGAAAAAGGTACGGATAAGTGACAGTCACTGTCTAAGTCTCACTCACTCACTCAAGAGACACACACAACTTATCTAGAATCCTAGAGAATAGGCAGCAGCGTTTTCTATGAATTTTACCTCCATACTCATAGCCAACCCGACTGCTAAGCGTGACGATAATATTTTAATGGCAAGCCCCTAAATTAATCAATGAACTACCTATAAGATGGTGAATCTGCATAGTTTTTTTTTTTTCAGGATGGGAAATCATCAAATGATCAAATGACTTCTCCCGCTCTGGGCGGAGCGGGAGGGCGTGTCAGACTTTAACTGACTAAAACCCACCCGTGTTCCATCAGTTGCCCATGTGCCAGGGTCACGGTATCTCTTCCGAACAATCACGCGACCCCGGCAGGCATCGGTCCTAGTAGACCCCTACACTGCTGCAGACATCTCTTTGAGGCGCGCGTGGAACACTGCGCGCCGTCGACCCGAGCTTGGTCCTTACCGGGCGGCGAGCTACCCATTGCTCGCCACCCGCAAGCTCGCGCCTACGGTGGCCGGGAGTCCGCAATCGACTCCCAACGCCCGGGGCGTCTCCTCCTGCGGCGGCGGCTAGGGACATGAGGGCGCAGAGACTGCCACTCCCTCACGCGCCCCGCCTCCTCCTTCGCGAGCATTACTGCTTCGCAGAAGGAGGTGACGGCTTCCCATTCCCTCTCGCTCCGTACCATGGCTCGCACCAGGGCCGGACGCGAGAAGTCGCCGCCGCCGATCGCCTCCACGAGGACACGGCGGTGCCCCGCCCAGGCAGGGCACACCTCCACCGTATGCTCCACCGTGTCCTCCAGACGATCCTCGCAATGGAAACACCCGGACGTATCCTCCCGCTTTATCCTGAACAGGAACCCACCGAAGCACCCATGCCCGGTGAGAACCTGCGTCAGGCGGAAGGTGAGGACGCCGTGGCGCCTCTCTATCCACTCCTCAAAGAGGGGACTTACCGCCGCAATTGTGGCGTGCCCAGCACTGGGTTGCGACAATCGTACCCGCCATGTCGCCATGAGATCACACCGGAGCTCTGTCCGCCGTGCCGCGATTTGTCGCGGCAGCGGAGTTTCGCCCCGGCGTTTCGCCTCCTCGCGCCAATCCCACATGTGCGCGAGGACCTTTGCCTCCAGATCCCATGGCGGCACTCCGGCAAGGAGGCTCGCCGCCTCGCACGAGATCGTGCGGTATCCTCTGAAATCTGCATAGTTTACAATAGTAATGGCTTAGATTGATTAAATAACTACGTAAAAAAATTTTCGGTTTGCTTTTTCAATATAAAAGCCAATTTCATATTATGTAAGGACCAAGTAACTTATTAAGTAAATTCCCTAAGCTGAACAGCAGTCAGAAACTTTCTTAGGTTTTATTAAGAAGTTTTTATATTCATTTCAAGATATAATTAATTTCTAAACAGCAATTAGGTATCCCTTAGCTAAGAATGAAATTAGATACGCTCTTAATCTGCCCAAGAACTGTTACTTACTTAAGGGCAGTATTAGTAGTCAAATAAACTGTGAATGGTTACGTCCTGCAGAGATATTTTCGCACATTTTATTAACTACTTTCTTAGCAATAAAACGCGAAGATCTCTCTCAAAGGACACTTAAACCGTCCTGCGTTGAGTGTCGCATAAAACGGCCGATAGGTACCGGAATTAACTGTTCTCTATAACATTTGTTAGTAATAGTTTTGAAGGTTCAACCCTAGTCTCTTTAATTACATTCTGAGCGAACAGTGGCATGATAATATGGTTACTATCGTGCCAACATAAATGAAACTATACCTACCTATTTACTACTGTAACTAGCTTTTGCCTGCGGCTTTGCCTGCATGGATGTCGCAAATTCCAAAAACACCGATATAAGTTGCGTTAATTTTCAACCATATGCCTAAATAATAAATTTAATAATGTTTACTTAGAAAATGAAGAACTTCATCCCCTTTTTCGGTTCTTCGGGGGAAAAATTATCAAAAACACTGAGATACGTATAAATTATTTTTATAAACTTGCTTTGAAACTGACAAACTTTCATCCCCTATTTGACCCCTTTATGGAGGTTGCTTTCTAAAATCCTTTCTTAGCTGACGTCTCCTACATAATCTACCTCTATGCAAAGTTTCATCTTCGTAGATCCAGTAGTTTTTTTAAATTTCGCGATCGATCAGTGAGTGAATGAATGTATGAATGAGTTACCTTCGCTTTTATATAAACTAGCTGTGCCCGCGGCTTCACCCGTGGTATCTCACGGGAACGTGCTACATAGACAAAAAGTAGCATTTGTTACTCCTTATAACATCAGTTATCTACCAGTTAAAGTCTTGTCAAAATCAGTCCAGCCGTTTTGGAGATTAGCCAGAACATTCAGACAGATAAAAAAAATTGAAAATTGTTTTTTTAACTGACTTCAAAAAAAGGAGGAGGTTTCCCTGCTTTCGTTATAGGTACCTTATTATGCATTTAGTAAAACGTTGGTATTTTGACGTTACAAACAGACACATCAATTGTATTTGATTGTATGTATAGATTTGTTAAGACTAATAGGAATGAATACGGCAAGAAATTAAACTCAACGAGGTGGAATTTTATGCACACCAGCCATAATACATTTTGTTGCTTTTCCAACAACATTAGATTATTCTGACCGTTGCTAATCCCAACTGATATAAGTAATTACATTGGCCTCAGAATCACAAATACGATCTTGGAATTAGTGACTATTAATAGACACATCTTAACAATCATTATCTTTATTAATGGACGCTCGCCGATCAATCGGCTTCGAGTTTATCTCGGCTTTACTTCATCTTAGCTTTGAGCTAAACTTTCATTTGTTACTTGTTTATTTGCGGAATTCGAGCACTTCGGGAATGGATCATAAAATAAACAGAATTGTCGCGAAAAAGGCTCAGCTCGTTCTGAATTCAAATCGGCGTTCAGTGTAATAGCTTTCTTATAGGTACGTGTTGTAAAATGTACCACTTTTGGTAGTTAGGTGCTTATGTCGGTCTTAAAAATTCAGATGTCAGATACAAAAAAAACGTAAACTTTAAGTAATTTAAGTATTAATTGTGGACACGTACAAGTCTTCGATCAGGGTAAGCTACGTTTGCCGCGGTTGGTCCGTGGATGGGTGACCATCTTTTTTTTTCTGGGTGGGAAATCATCAAATGACTTCTCCCGCTCTGGGTGGAACGGGAGGGCGTGTCAGACTTTTACTGACTAAAACCCACCCGTGTTCCATCAGTTGCCCATGTGCCAGGATCACGGTATTTCTTTCGAACAATCACGAGACCTCGGCAGGCATCGGTCCTAGTAGACCCCTACACTGCTGCTGATATCTCTTTGAGGCGCGCGTGGAACACTACGCGCCGTCGACCCGAGCTTGGTCCTTACCGGGCGGCGAGC
This sequence comes from Aporophyla lueneburgensis, assembly GCA_932294355.1. Lineage (NCBI taxonomy): Eukaryota > Metazoa > Arthropoda > Insecta > Lepidoptera > Noctuidae > Aporophyla > Aporophyla lueneburgensis. The sequence continues at coordinate 13,963,001 of OW028744.1, forward strand.
TACCCATTGCTCGCCGCCCGCAAGCTGGCGCCTACGGTGGCCGGCAGTTCGCAATCGACTCCCGACGCCTGGGGCGTCTCCTCCTGCGGCGGCTAGGGACGTGAGGGCGCAGAGACTGCCACTCCCTCACGCGCCCCGCCTCCTCCTTCGCGAGCATTACTGCTTCGCAGAAGGAGGTAACGGCTTCCCATTCCCTCTCGCTCCGTACCATGGCTCGCACCAGGGCCGGACGCGAGAGGTCGCCGCCGATGGGTGACCATCTTTACATGGTAGACCCTTCCGGGCCCCGGAAAGGATGTTAAACCGTTTGTCCCAGCTGTCATTCCTAGATCTTTCACAGACGTTACGGGTCGTCAAAACAATGAAAGTTTGACAGTCAGTCTTATCAAGGCGGGGTTGTGGAAGTCAGATAGGCAGTAGCTCCATGCAAAATACACACGGCTTTTTTACACACAGCTGTATCCAGTTAAACTGGAAACCGATCCCAAAAAGTTGGCAAAAGGCTAGGCAGATGATGATGTGTCAACACCAAAATTAAATAAGTAGTGCGCCTGCGCTATGAGCCAGTTACATACAAAAAAGAAAATGTTGCCAGGAAGACACTAAACTGCTAGAAAAAAAAAGAACATCTTGAAAGTCAAATTATAACACTAAAAATATATCTGAATTGTACTGCCAGGAACTCAATATTCTGCTAGAACATAAAAACATGTTGAAAGTGAAATTATAACACTAAAAAATATATCTAAATTGTACTGCCAGGAACTCAATATTCTGCAAGAAAATAAAAACATATTGAAAGTCAAAATATAACACTAAAAATATATCTAAATTGTACTGCCAGGAACTCAATAATCTACTAGAAAATAAAAACATGTTGAAAGTTAAATTATAACACTAAAAATATATCTAAATTTTACTGCCAGGAACTCAATATTCTGCTAGAAAATAAAAACATATTTAAAGTCAAATTATAACACTAAAAATATATCTAAATTTTACTGCCAGGAACTCAATATTCTGCTAGAAAATAAAAACATGTTGAAAGTCAAATTATAACACTAAAAATATATCTAAATTTTACTGCCAGGAACTCAATATTCTGCTAGAAAATAAAAACATGTTGAAAGTCAAATTATAACACTAAAAATATATCTAAATTGTTCTTAAATAAAGTTTTCTACGTATTGTTTCAATATTTACGGTCCATGTAGAAACAATAATAAAAGTGCTTTTACGAATATTTAAAACGGAAATTACTGCGTTTGTTTTACGAGTCATCTTGGATTTCATTGCTCCCATTATAAATGGCTTTAGGTAGAATGAAACAGTTCTTTTCGCTCTTTGGGTACTAAAAAAGCTCCAAATGTTAGTATTAAATGCTTTCATTGTAAACATTAACTTCCATAAACTTTAATCTGAACGCGTCATAGATTCGTATGAAATCTTTGTAATCGTTTCAGCCCTAATTTTAGTAGGTAGCCTACGTATCAGCTGAAATAGATGATGTCTTCCTTTTCTAATACCTTCGGAGGGCTGTATGTGTGCCTGTCTGTGTATGTGTGTGTCTTTGTTGGTCTATTTTACACTGATACATATACACATACATAAACTCACAATCTCTTCCCATGTAAGTGCAGATACTACAAAACGCCACAACAATCCACAACTACAATCCTACAATCCTTTTGCCTCGTTTACGTTTGTGCATCTCACGCAGGATGTTTTATTTAAATTTATATGCATAATAATTTCTTTTTTTGATAGTTATTGATAAAGTGATGCTTAAGGATGTGCACAGAAAAGTCACAAGATTTCGATTACACACGAAAAGATTAGTTCTATTTGTAAGAAATAGCTTTATGAGCGAGTGGCGGTACCCCGTTTAGTGGCCACAGACAAGATTTTTTTACTTGTTACGGAACTAGTATTACCATCTGTAAGGTTCTATGGATATGACGTGCGTTAACAGTAAAAAATTGCGTCTTGTTACTACTGTCTAGCCTCAGAAAGTAAGAACATTGGTATTGTTAAAATTGTTTTACGTTAGTGACGTGATTATGAAACAACCTTTGAGCAATAAATGGAAGACTGTTTCACTACACTGAATTCATATTTTATAAGTATTGTTTTTCTTGTTCTTCATAAAAATAACCTAAATCACAATTTTATTATTAACAAAAACAAAGAAGTAGTTACTTCTCCATTTATTTAATCGAAAACCGACAAGATATTAAAATAATATAAATGGAACGGAAATATTTCACCAGTTAAAATGTGAATGGGTAAATAACTTCGTTGCTATTGAACATAAAAGGGATTATTGCAAAACCAACGCTGGAGCCATTACGTAGTAATATTCAATCAGCTGCATAACCAACTCCGGTACTATAGATGTATTTACGAGGAAATGAATTTTATTCTAATAAGTACTATGTATTCAATTAATCTCCATTGTGTATTATTTTGTTTCAAATACAATAATACATAACCAATTTATTTAATTCATCACCTACCTACTTTACTAGGTAGGTGATGAATTTGGAAACTGTATAACATTTTACCGGCTGGCAGGCACATCGCCGCGAAAACTAATAGCGTAGAAATTTTGGTCATTTATTAAAAAAATGTTGTTACATTATGAGCAATATCTACACGGTCAAAATTTATGTAGCAGCAATTTTTTTTTTTTTTGCTATCCTACGAAAAACTTCAACGTGGGTGTGTTCAGAATCATGTACTGAATAGTAACAGGGTGCTGGTCGATGTCCCAGCCAAGCAAAAGTTAGTTATTTTCGGTACAATTTCCGACTTAACGTTTTTTTTTTTAATAGATTACTCTAATACAAAGAACTTAATAATTAAATGGATCGCCTTTGTCTATGCAGCTATCCAGTCATTCCAAACGTTTTAATTCTAAACGTCTAAACATGCAATAAACTCTATTTAATTTTTGTTATTGATATAACTGTGCAAGCTAACAGTGATATCTGTGAATCCTAAAAAGAGGGTTTGTAGAAACAAGCAAAACGTGACCTATCTATCTAAGGCAATTGAAACTGGACGAGGCATTTGGCATTAAGGTATAATATCACTTAACTATGTAAATACACTTGGTGTCCTTATCTTATAAAAACAAATATTTCTGTAAAAAAATCCTATGTAATATATTCACGAGAATTCGTTCACGTGTTAAAAGTATGGGAGACTTAAAATTGTATTACGACACTAGCTTCTGCCCGCGACTTCGTCCGCGTTAAATTTCTTATTCCCCCGACCCTTCCCGTCGCGTCGAATCGCCTACCCGTGCGATTTTCCCCATTTTTGTAACATTTTGCATTACTGCTCCGCTCCTCTTAAATGTAGCGTGATGTTATGTAGCCTATAGCCTTCCTCGATAAATAGGCTACCCAACATAAAAAGAATTTTTCAATTCGGACCAGTAGTTCCTGAGATTAGCGCGTTCAATGTAACAAACAAACTCTTCAGCTTTATAATCTTAGTATAGATTTTAAGAATAAGTACTGCCTTTGGTAAAGTTAGATTTTCTAAATCTTCGCATTCTCTTATGGGAAATAAAACGTGGCTTGTATGCTCCTAATCCTAAGCTTTATATACCTTAAAACAGCTTTTATTCTGTAAGACAAATACGGAAAATTCTCCATGTGCACATCCCCAATTTTTAAAGTTAAAATTGGCATTTCTTAAAGTTTAATTTTTCTTACAGTCATAAACATTTAACAATGAATCGAAACTGCGTGGAAATTAGAGGTAACTTGATGTTTTCTTGCAAATATTATGCAAATATTATTTTTATTTAATGTATTTAAAACTGATCAAATTCATGAAAATTAAATTTATGATTTGCACTTTTGCTTTAGGCCCGCTTTTAACATTCTCATCTTACAAAATAATTCTTACTTAACATAACAATTGACTAATAACGCCTGCATACCCCACAGCCGGTCAAGTCAATCATAGACCGTAGTTAAGTATTAAGTAACGACAAATTAAAACGTGACAAGCTTTCATTAGGTCGCCACCTATTGAGTCACCAGACTGTTGGTGCGACGCGACGGTGGCTTCTTAGTTAATTCGCACGATTTCACTCGCCCGAATCGGGTGAACAGACATTTTTTTTAAATATATTTTTCTCTACAGGCCACTCGCACTAAGGTAATTTTTTTGTGGGCTTGTCGACAACTTCGAAATTCGTATTAGGCATTTATCACGCTTATATTAATTACGAGCTTTTTCCAGCGGCCTCGCTCGCGTGAAAGTCGGAAATTATCCCACGGAACGAGATATAAAGTATCCCCTCTGTTAATCCAGGTTAAAAACTATCTGTGTACTAATTTTGGTCCATATCCGTTCAACCGGTTTTGTGATTGAGTCGCATAGTAACAAACATTGAAACACAAACTTCAACATTTATAATATAAGTATAAAGTAGGGTTATAGTAGTAGGATTTTAGTAGGGATTATGGGGTCGATTCACCGAATCGGGCGGTTAAATTCGTGCGAATTGACTAATAAGCCGCGACAGAAGGTACTTGATACATAAATAATTGGTTCCCCGTGTGGTGCCACTGAACTTTTGAGCTTCTTAGATATGTTTCAGTAAACTTACTGTAAATCTGAATTAGTTAACGTGTTCTTGCTGAAGAAGAACTTTATTAGAAAACCCTGATATTTAGGACCTTAGAAAGTAAAAATAGGGAAATTAATCAATTACTTATAACTTAAGTTGTGTGTAACTTTAAACCACAACTGTAATTTTTTGAAGTCACTGGTATAAAATGCCTGTAGCACATCAAATTGGCGTAGTATGTCAATTTAATAATCAATTAATTTTCCCAGACTACAATAATTAAGTCTGGAAAAACACAGTGACACTCCTGTTAGCGGAAAAAAATTAAACAAATCACTACTAGGTACTCAATTGTTTTAAGTGATTAATAATTATAGTGAAACTTAAAAAAGAGACAGCGAAAAGTGAAAAAAGTTATAAAAGGAAAATATAGTTAGTGTACTTGTTCCTAAACTTTCGTACCTTCCTAAACGTTTTATTAAAAATGTACCAATTGCCTTATAGGCGTATTTCTGGAATTATCGATTCGCCTACATATAAATTAACTTCGCGCGAATTGCCTATAGAAAATATGATATTATTTTAAAATGACAATTCGCCCGAAGCGGGTGAGTTAATTTGTGCGAGCCGACTAGATTCTGCGATATTTATAGGTTTATCCTACGAGTATATACATCGCAGAATCGCGTCGCACTGTGGAGTTTCGCCTGTTTGCTAAGCTTTTACTATGGACGGTACAGACCACATGAGTCCACTGTGCAAAAAACTTATTATTTATAATGATGTGCATAGAAAATTAAAACACTTATTATTTTATCGCCTCCTGCCTGATGGATGGTGATTACAGTAATGCTGCTAAATTATGATTGTACAATGTGCAGGTAGTGCTTATTCGATTTTAATATCAGGTTTCCTTTGTCTCGTTCTAGCAGTGAATTGGTTATTTTTGTTGGGGTTTCTCTAGGTTTCTTTATTTTTTATATTTTGTTATAATACAATAGTAACCGCTCTGTATAAACGAAAATTATAATTATAAAGAGATAACATTTCGTGTTTGTTTGTTTATAGATGCAATTGATACTTTTTATGCCATTATTTACATGAGTTGTAGACTTATGCAGGTGAAACCGCGGGGTGCACCTATATTTGATTAATTTCTTGCTCCCCCGACCCACCCCGTCGCATTGAATCGCCCGTGCGCACGCAACGGAAGCTCTAAAAGGAATACATTCCCCGTTTTTGCTACTTTTTTCATTGCTGCTGCGCTCCTATTGGTCATAGCGTGATGTTATTAGCCTATTGCCTTCCTCGATAAATGTACTAAACCCGACACTAAAAGATTTTTTAATTCCAATCAGTAGTTCCTGAGATTATAGCGTTCAACCAAACAAACAAACTCTTCAGCTTTATGATATTAAGTATAGATAGTCGAGGTGTGGTGAAATTAATGTTAAGATAGTTGACAATTTGACGTGGCAGAAGACAGTTGCGAGCTGAGTAGTAAAGTTCTGAGAGACGATTCCTTACTTCGAATCTTCGTCAATTTCTTTGATCACACATGGCTAACCTTACCAAAACCCAACAAATATTAACCTAACATACATTAGTAATATTCATGCAATCCCATGATGGAAATAATCATTGTGCTTTAAAAAATACATTAGTAAAACCATTACAGTGCAATGTCAAGTTTTTAATGCGCGTTTTTAATCCCCTAAATTAATGTCGGCAATTAGTGTCAGTAATACGGTGTAACAATAATAAATTTCATTGCAATTACGACGCTGTTATGTGCATTGCATCATTTTTTAACCCTCACAAAACGTAATATATTCTTAAGCTTAGGGGAAACTAGAAAGGGGAGCTAAAAATGTGCTTACAACGCAGTATGAGAACGCAATGGTAATGTATCGTTCTGTCACTAAATGTATTCCACTTCGACAGTAGAATAAATTTTTTATGTATACGACATAGAATCGATCAATATTTGGTTTACACGGAGGGTGCCGATGGCACCTGCAGCGTTCACGAAAATATTCGTAGCCAAAAAATATTTTGTTCGCGAGGAAACAAAAGTGTCTCGAAAATTGTCACAGAGCGAAACTTAGGCCATAGACCGTCGTTTGGGCAATAGAGCCCAACCCCGATGCGATGCGATGGCGGGCTATGTAACAAATTATAGAGGACCGGACGGACGGTCAACGGGCTCTTTACGATCCGCATCCCAACTCTGATGATGATTTAGATGCAAGGAATATCGGGCGGAAGCGCGATAAACCGCGGGGATCCGTCGCCATGGCAACCGAGGGTGTCGCGTCCCGACGCCCGCCCTTGCCGCTAGTTCACGGACACTTATCGTTATAGTAATAAATTGGTCTGGAATTCGTGCAATAACATCCGAGCGAGACGCAATAAAAATGTTGATTTTGAATTCGGTTATGATAGTTGTGGGCGATAAATCGAATGTAGTCACACAAAATTTACATCCTAATGTGAAAAATATCATATATCGTTATTTAACGCACTGCAAACAAGTTTTCAAGATTTTATTAACAAAAATATATTCAACATACTGCAATTTGTCTTCTAATATACCTTCATCGCTCTTAATTCCTGTAACAAAACAGACGTGACATTACGTCACATATCATCAAGCAACAAAGCTTCTAAAAATCCGCAATATAAAATGTAAACACGGCACAAAGTCCCCGATTTATTACCCGGCGACTGATGATGATATATCGACGTCGGCTGCTGTGTTGATCGTCACTTACCCTACCCTTATCACGCAGCACGTAATTTCGGATTCATTGCCCTCAGCCCCGCCGCCGGTGTCGGTCCGTGGCTTTTATTAAAAAGAAAATATTTCATATTTATGTCTAATGTTCCTTCAAATAATAACGGTCTTTCATTTTTTACAGGTACTAATTGGATATGAGACGATGAGCCATGGAATCACGAAGCGCGCCGCCGAGCCCCGACGAGCCCGGGGAGGCGGTGTACGACAGTCATTGTGGACGGTACCCACACCCCCCAACTCTTCAGCGAACCTTCGCGAGCTGCCGCGAAACCACGCGGCCGCGCCCCCACCACCGACATGCCACGTCCGAGCCCGCGCGACCAGAGGACCACGTGCAGCAGTCGTTCGTCACAGCCGAGGTTCACGACTACCCCTCGTCAGAATCCGGCATCGCAGCCGACTGCCCTCATGCTCATACTAGCAATGCTGACGACAGCCCTTCTTACGACCGCTCAGATTTTGAAGGGAACTCTAGCTACAGTCTGAGACACACTCCCGAATACCACCATACGCTAGATTGTAAACATAGGCCTATTGATTATAATCGAAGCCACACACCTGATTACAATCACGGCCATGGATCAGACTGCGACCGAGCGCACGCACGCTCACAAACCTCTCGTCGACCTCATAGGAAGCACAGACGGGAGGAAGACGATGGCGCGCAGTCGCTTGATGAACGCTGTGCCAGGGACCTGGATGAAATCCTCCCGGCGAGACTAGCCGCTGTCAATTTATCGAGGGAACCTCCCCCTCAGACATGGAATAGGAGCAACATCGCAGCAACTATGGAGCGATTTGAACCCGTCGATTACTCCTATGCTTACTACGATCACCACTTATCAATGCCATCGTCATCAAGGAAGGTGAACCGTCAGCGAGGAAGGGGTGGTATACCGCGAGATCGTTCATCTCGGCATAATTACGTGACGAGGTACGGCACTGAAGAAAACATTTATGAAGAAATTACCGATGGATCGAGGACGTGTCCCAAACATCGATACGCTCCACGGCAGTCACTAGTTTCTTTGGATAGAAGTGTTGTTGAAGAGGAAGTTCGCCGAGTAGAATCGAGGCACAAACGAATTTTGGGAGAGCTAAACCTTAGTGTAGAAGCAATGCTAATGCCGGAATGCGAATCTCCCGATTCGGAGCGCGCTGAAGACAGAGACAATATCGAGGAATTGTTGCGAGTTGGTCCGACGGACGAGTTACTCTCGCCGGCAAGTTGTAATCCACCAGACTTAGACAGCGGGTTTAGTGGCAGCAGTAGCGGGGCAAGTTATGTAGGTAGTTTGCGTCGTAAACCGACGGGATCAGTGCCGCACTTGCCCGCTGTGGCGTACGGCACGCGAGGGGCTGGCGTGCGCATCCTAGGGGCTGAAGAGTGCGGCCTGCGCTGCCCCAAGGACATACCTTCACCACGCAGTTCCAGCTGTGGAGACGCCAAAGCTAGCGGGTTTTGGAACAAGAAAGCCTGGAAGAAAATATCGGGTTTCTCTAGTTCCAACAGCATCAACAAAGCTGGATTAACTGGTAAGATTATTATCATTCACTACAATCACTTTTTTTTTCTTCTTCACCTTCTAGTTATGCATGTAAACGTTTAAGTAATGTAGCTATATTATCTTAGAATGTTTTAGTTCATAATGAGTTCATAACTTCTGTATTTAGCTCAAACTAAACTTAAAACATGAAGCACATACTCGAAACATTCGTCATCACCACTTAGGAAGTTCCACGATACACAGCGTAGTATGAACATAAATCCAGTACAGAAATGCATAAAGCATAAACTTTCATTCTCCCATAAAACGTGAATGAATCCTAGCGATATCAAGTCATGAAAACCCTGAGAGCATCATTTCTTTTTATTTTGGCCCGCTTTCGTCCGCCCATAGGCGTTTTTCAGATGGACGCGCGCGCGTGGCTCTGTGTTTGTTGTTTTCATTTTGGTTTAGTTGTTTGTTTTGTTAACGGTGCGGCGTTTTGCATTGCAGGTCTGCTCGTTAGGTACACTTTCCGGCGTAAGTCCGGCTCGCAGGGCTCTCAGGGCAAGCGGCGTGCCGAGCCCGTCCAATGCGATGCGTGCCTCTCACAACGATGTTAGCCGCTCTATGGTAAGGCTCTCCGCCAACACTTGTCACTTTGCTGGCAGAAAGTACACTGGCATCTCTAATTAGCTGACATTTATAATAACATTCAAAATACAACTTTCTACCAGTAACTTATATAATAATCCTATGAAAATATCCTGGAATTGGCAAATGCGCGTCCATTTCAAAATTTATCTCTCGTAGAGAAATTCTTACATCAGATTTTATTTCATTTTTTATTTTTTATTTTCATCTCACAACTATACACAGCACAATTGTACACTTAACAATGTAATTTTAAACCATTTTAAACAAACTAAACTACTTAAAATGATAAAGGCAGAACAGATCGAATCGGTCGGGTCAGAAACGATTAACGAAGTCGATACAAAGTTCCCTCATTAAGGTATCGCAGATATTACTTCTGCTAACTTCGGCTTAAGATAAGTATTGTTCCGCAAGAGCCGAGACAATAGCGTGCGCTACCACTTAATTAAACCTCCTCGATACGATATAAACTATGAACAAGCGGAAACTTTCTGTTCTATCCGCCAAGACAAACGTTCATTACAAAGAAGACCACAGATACAATTTAAAATCATTCACATTGTAATGTCTTGGTTGCAGATGACGCATGTAGGCCAAGCAGAGCTAAATCCAGAACAGCCACTATACCATACAGGTTAATAACTACTTATTACTTACTGTTCGTTCGTTCTAACTTAAACATACATAGCAACTAGTTTACAACTTTAATAAACAAATGCAAACTTAATTGTAAAGTGGAAAATGTTCGTGTAATTTCAATAGTTTCCCTTTGTTACAGCTACTCCAACGGAAAACTGGTGGTGCCGCTGGATTCCCTAGCACAGAGCTGAGGGCCCGGTCCCCCGCGGCATTCCCGCCTCCAACTCCTCCGAGGGACTCCTCAACACCGCAGGACAACGATGAACAGCAAGCCAGTGACGTAATTACGACTGGGGAACTTTTCGTAAAACTGTCGTGTTACATGCGAAGAAACATTCCATTTGAGCCCAACAATGGGCATCATTAAGTTGTCGACACCTCAGCGAGTCTCAAAGACAAACTGTTCGTAGGTGTATCCAGTGTAAATATAGTGAACAGACGTTGAATTATTACTGTAGGACAAGCGAGGAGAGTATACGTTGAAGTGATAGAAACGCCTAAATTAATTATTTGTATTGTTATAACGATCGTTTCATAGAAACGTAATGACTACGTTGTTGTTACTTATCAATTTTTAGTAGTTAATAGGTACATGAAAAGGCTGACAAAGTTGATTCCGATTTTGTACATGATATGAAGCTGCCATGTTAGCTAATACTTCAGTTTTGTCTACCAATTTGGCGTTTATCTGCGACTTTTCTATATCAGAAATATTAGATAAATGTAATTCGATATAAGAAAATGTATTATTCTAAAAGCTACAGATTTATGCCCAAAACATGGTGCTTTACATAACATTACTGTAACATCTGTCACTACTTTCTTTACCGATCTTGTAAATAATATATGACCCGAGCTACGAGAATTGTAAGGTCCAATCTATTTATTTCCATCACGAACAATATGAAAAAAATTTGTTTCATAAAGTTTTAAAACGTTTATCTCATTCGGTAAAAAGTATTGTTAATAATTGTTAGTACATAGTTGTATATTTTGTAAATACATGCGAAAAAACATGGTGCACCATTTGGTTTATAATTTATGTAAATAGATATAAATGTACGTAAACAGTCACAGTTGCTTTAATTATATTTTACACGCCTTTCGTAAGCAGTTGAGTGTCCTCGATAATAAGAGTTTGAAATAAAAATGTCAGTAAATATCGTATTTCGTTTTTTTTGTGGGATATTTATTGTGTAATGGTAACTGAATAACTCATTCATGGATGTCTAATGCTGTGTTGAATTGGAACACATGCCTTTATAGTAGTATTTTGGTAGTCGCTGATCCATTACCTACATTTGCGTATTCAGCGCGAGACGTCGTTTGTATTCGGGGCAGTCGCTTAACTCGAGCCAGTCCCAAACGTAGCACCGGCTTTACTTGTACAGATTTGACATACGGGAATTACTGTGCGTGCTGATTTACAAACATAAATAAAACTGAACGGCTTTCACTCTACGCCACATGCTGCCAGTAATTTGTTCATGATTTTGTATTATGGCTACCGACTTACAGATGTTACATGTTTTAAAAATAATATACTTCCTGTCATTTGCTTTTGGTAAGTTAATTTTATGATTCCGAGATCATGCTCTTTCAAACTATTGATTTAATAACAGCCATCAAGTTCTTATAAACCAGGAGAGAAGAGTGGTGGCTCCGTGGTATCGGCCTCAATTTCACTGATTGTATCCATCTTGCAGACATGTCAAAATCAAATTTCATTTGCGTCAACATCGTGGGGAACCGGCATGTACCAATTTGAAGAATTGTGACATTTACCACGTAGGTAGATTACAACCCACTCCCGCTCAAAGAGACGGGTCCTGTGTCCCAACAGTGGGAACATTATAGGCTGCTTATGCTATCTTCTTATAAACCAAATGACACTTTAAGATCTTTCAGTCTATGCACACCTAGCCAAAAAGACAGGCATAGAATGAAACCCTTTTATCGTGATTAAGATTATAATTTATCATCAATGTCACAAAAGCAATGTACATAAGTAGTTATAATGTAAATTTTTCATTTTATCAGTCAGTGAGGGAGTCTTACTTGTAACTATTATTATTCTAAGCTCGACTGATACGAACTAAAATAATCTCAATGTTACATGAAATAATATTTCTTTAATTGTCTGTAATTTAGTGATCGTGTTCAAGTCAAAAGAGATTTTTATTAAATAAATTACAAAAAGTATTTGATTTTTATTTTTGAACAGGAACCTGATTGTCAGCGGAACAAAGAAGAAAAAGAGACGGGTGATACACGTACATAAGCAAAATAATACAAAGAGTGCACGAACTCGACCTAATTTACCTATGCGCTCAGGACCCAGCTGTGAAGCTGCCTTATTTTTATTATATATTATGGGAAATGGGAATACTCATTCACTGGTCCAAAGCTTTCATCTCGCGAACCGGAGAACAAACCCTAAATTCACCACAATACGCCTTCAATGAGTATAAAATTTCGCCCCGCACAGTGGGGAGCCTCCATTCCTTTGTGCCTCTCGACGGGTTAATTGTTTAATTGCCAATAAAAATAAAAAACAGAGCACACATACTCTTTGTTCGAGTACATGCAATATACAGCTGCTTGTAACATGATTGTTTATTAAATCGCGAACGATGAAAGGGATAGAGTAAAGGTAAGTACCCACCAGTACCATCGAAATTTGAATACGGACAAATTTTTGGATAAGTTTTAAGACATTGAATTCGGTGTCACCGAGGTGCTCAACATAAATCAAGCATTAGATGCTTCTTGAACTAGAAACAGTTTCGTTGAATGTTTTAATTTAAATTACAAAGTCAAGTCACAAACGTTAAGAAGTTGAGTGTCTCTATCGCATTAAGAAACCATTGACTACAGAAAACGCGGGTTCAAAATTCTGAAATTAGTCGTTGAAAAAGTTTCAAGCGCAAAGAGACTCCTGTCCTTGCTTAATTAAGTTGCCAGCAATACAAAAGACGATACATTTACTTGAAGTTATGGCTGGACCACAGTGAATAATGATTAAACTGCCGAGACCACTTACCTTAGACTTAAGACCACTTTAACCAATGTAATAGAAAATTACTCCACTTACAAAATATCGGGCAGCTCGAATCAAAGTCTGAGGGATCATCGATTATATCTTAAGTGAACTTGAACATGGTTGTTAGTCATCTCATTTGACTTTATAATATAAACACACGACGGAACATGAATCAAATATATTCAATTTGATCAGGTGAATTATTCTGAAACATATAAAAATGACTTAAAATACCTTCATTTGGATTTATTTGACATGTGTATCACAAACTCACAAAGGGAATTCCTACAATCGAGCCCGTCCTTTATTAATCTGTTGTTAGTCCCATTCGAGCGGTTTCTGTGTAGACCAATTAATATCAATATAGCGTGCAGGGATTTAAGCGTACCATACAGATGGCGGGCATTACATGTCTCGAATTGTTTGTTTGAACGAATGTTCGGCCCGATAAATTAGAGTTAGACACACAGTGGACATGATGTTGTATAAATTCTCGCGTCGGATGGATCGCGGATCGGATGAATACCGTATGTATTGACATTGATATCGCCAGTGCCTTGATGGATGTACGGAAATCTGTTTGCTCTGGCGTATTATTTGTGAGCACTAATAATTGTCTGTCGCGGATACGAGCTGCATACTTATCTTGTTTGTTTAATTGAAATGCCATTGTTGCGGGTTTTATTATGGATTTACAGGATGTGTTTATAGTTTCTGCAAATAGGTTTATGTAGTGACTAGTGATATTAAAGGATTACTGTCGAGTAAACGAACTATATTGCTTTTAGTTCGGAGTAACGGTTGCCATTCCATCATCTTACAGTTTTACTCTATGTCCTAATTATTTAGTAGGTACCTAATTTAAGTCATGAAGTATTAATAAACGTCCTGTTAATACACGAATATACCGCAAAAATACACAAAATTAACGTCAACCAATTTACCACAGCCAGCGCGAGGTCTAATTACCACTCAGTACATCAAAAAATAATTTTCAGTTAATTAAGGCTCCGAATTAACGCGCAGCATAAACAAGTCCTCATTACCCACTAATCTCCTAAACAAGAAGGAACAGCAGTGTTAAATAACCTTAAATATAATGGAGCATTACCATTAAACTGCTCCGCTTCGGCCCAAAAACCGCAACACGAAATTAATATAACAAAGTAGAGATAACTATGTATAATGAACGGGCTTGTAACAATAAACGCCTTTGGGCGTTGTTTTTGTTCGGGAATCCTCGGAGATAGGCACTATCTGCGCGGGGTAAGTTGGCCTTAAGTAAACATTATCTGACTTGCGATAGTCCGACCTCTGACGACCTCTGCCGATCTCTCCCGACCTCACCCTCGCCACTGGCCAAATTAGTTTTTAACACTAACATCAAAGTAGGCAATAACAGTGTTCGCAACGCAAGTTGATGCGAGTTCCCAATTTGTTCTCTGATTGTCAGTTGCGATGTGTGTCCAATTTGTTAGCTTTTTTAAGTCTTATTAGCAGAGAAAATAGAGAATAAATTTCATTCAAGTTTGTCTCTTCACCTAACATTCGTACAACATTTATATTATGATTAACTCTCTCCGCATTCAAACAAAAACTGAGAAAGTCGAAGTTGCATAATGTGTCTCATGAGACGGTTTGCAACAACTGAAAAGTTTTAATTATATTATTACTCCTTGCATCAGTCGCCCACCACCTGCGCGGGATATACTTAGACGCTTCTAACAATATAGCTGAGACGGGAAACTAGCTTAGTCTAGAAAATATCTATGAAAGGAATCTTGTTACTTGATAGCTCATACAACATTGTGGGCGAAACTGAGATAACGTTAACAATGATGAAGAAATAAAGTTATTCTCGTAACAGGTGGCCGTTGAAACTGTAATTAGGTAACTTCTTTCTCCTAATTTAAGGTTAATTATTTTGTCTTTTGGGAACTTCACTATAGTACGAGAAGTTTTGCTGTTATTACATATTGATGAACTATTTGTAATAATTAGACACAGGGCTTGAAGTTTTAGCATACAAAATGATTCATACTCTTTCGTGTTGATAATCACGGATTTAGGCAACAGGTAAATCCTATTTAAGGTGCAGACAATCTTCATATTTATCATCACACCTATCCAGCTCGTCCGTTGGTGCCCTATTCCAGCGACGGCCTAAGCCGACGTACCCCACAGGGTGCCTTTAGCGTGTAGTCGCTTAGTTTTTAAGCCCGGTCTGGAGGCCTTAATTTATCAAGGTAGCCTGTGGCGACTCTGGTTAAGCAGCCGACAACCTCCTAAGCTGACCATTCCCAAAAAAAAACACATATTTCTCAATCTCACTGCAGCAGTATAAGAACAGATATCACTTTTAACCTCAAGGATTATGTAGACATGCAAGAGACAACTACGTTTACGGCATTTAGAACTAAGCGCCATCAAACATTTTTAGACGAAGACGGATCTTACCAAATTCTAGAGCCAAAAACAAGACTCACAAGACAAGACAAGACCACAACTATAACAAGACTCTCATAACTCATTGACACGAAAGTATTTAAGCACAAACAGGCACTTTAAGAGACTAAAAACTAAAAGCAAATTCAAATGAGATGTCAGCAACTCTACACTAGATACGTATGTGAGGTTTTTATCCATTCTCCACAAACATCTCCTAAATTTTTGCTGACAGGAGCATAAAGTAGTTCCAGCAGATACACTTGTGCTGGTATGAATTACTGCCGGTACGTGGATGCAGGGATGCAAGCATACTAGAGGGGATCTAACTAGCATGGTTTGGGTTTGGTACTTGTCTAACTGTTTCTGATTAGGTAATGTTATGTTAGATGCAGAGCATGATAAATAATTTTCATTGAGTAGGTTTGTAGAAACACTTTAATACGTCAACCATATTTTAAAACTAGGTCGGCGTTTCCTATCTGACTAGTCTGAAAATAAAGGGTGTCGGCCTTTATTTTCAGACTAGTCAGATAGGAAACTCAGAGATCTCTCTTTTGAGATCCAAACGTATTCTTGGTCAAATCATGTGAAAACCATGTAAATTGGTCTTGTGAGGAAAGAACCATACCGACTGAGTGGACCTGTCCAGTCAATGCACGAATTTGTGACAGAATTTTATGGAATGCTATAAGTGATTTTAATTTTAAGGTTAACTGAACTCATTTATAATTACACAGTCGAAAAGAATTGGACGGCACATTTTAAGAATAGAAAGATCTGTCTAGTTTTGCGGACCACTACAGACTAAAAACGATAATAATAAATTAGACCTGAGGAGCCAATAGCCGAATGTTGCTTTTTTCAAGTCCTCACATTCAATGTCTAATAAAATTTATAGTATCCAGCCAAAGTCTAAATAATATTGCGTAAAACCAAGTTCTTGATAACTTGACAGCTGTTGGGTAATTAGTTGCGCCATTTCTTTTTCCCAGCTAAAGCACTAGGAAGTTTTAAAGGGCAGGCATTTTCGGTACTGAGTTATGTAATTTTTACATTCAAAAAGTGCTGACTCGCAACCTCATTGGAATAATTGACTTTTGATTTTTATATGTAAGTCTCTTTCGTAAGCTATCATAGGTAGTTTTCAGCCAGTTTAGCTTCAGCATATATCACAAATACGCAATCAGCCTTAGATGGCAGGGTCGCGAGATTGTTCGAAAGAGACACCGTGACCCTGGCACATGGGCAACTGAAGGAACACGGGTGGGTTTTAGTCAGTATAAGTCTGACACGCCCTCCCGCTCTGGGGGAGAGCGGGAGAAGTCATTTGATGATTTACAACCCAAAAAAAAATCCTTAGATGGCAATTCTACATTTCAGTCGAATAAAAAGGTACACTTTTGATCAGTTATGAATACGCAAATAATGTTGAAGATTAAGTTAAACTTAAGTTTAAGTAAGGTACAGTTCAAGCCATAAACAACCTCTGGATTTTGCAGTCACGTACTCGTAATATGCGCCAATGAAAACTGTTCTGCGACAACTGAGTTTGGGAGCATTATATTTCGTATAAGGTACATCAAAGGTATCTAATTGAACTTTCGATTGTTTATTTTCTGTTCAATATACAGTCAACAAGGTATAATATAATATCCGACAGTAAACAACTGTATTCTGTACTAGCTTCCACCCGCGACTTCGTCCGCGTCATTGCTCCCCTGACCCTTCCCGTCGCATCAAATTGCCTGCCAGTTTTCGTTTATTTTTCGTTGCTGCTCCGCTCCTTTTGATCGTAGCGTGATGTTACAGCCTATGGCCTTCCTCAATTCTGTATTAATTTCATTCCTCAAAAATTCGGGTTTTAACGCTATGTTTATTAAAAAATATTGCATGATTGCAGCAGTCAAACAAATGAATAATATATTATTACGATTTATCAGAATAGGCAAGTCTATTACGTCTCTTTCATAAAATTTAACCATATTGGAGGCAGCAAAAAAATAATGACCAAGTTTAAAAATACATGTTGGACAGTAGAACATACTTTTGTTATTCCTAAATATCAGTCTTTGGGACAAAATAACCGAATCCGGACTTAAATAAATAAACTAAAATTAGTTTAATTCAAGCTACAGGACTCATATACAAACACGTATATAAAAGGATACAGACAGGATAATAAGCACAGACAAAAACGAACACTCACAAGATAACAATATGCCTGCTTAATGATTGAATACAGAAACACGACAGAGGCAAAGTTAAGTTGAAAAGCTTTCACGTTGTGAAATTTTAATTACACCACAAAGAGTTACAGGGTTCCACGTGTAGCTCTCATAGTTTGAATTTCAACAGTAAATTTAAATGTCCGAACGGAATCCCATCCCGTTGCATACATCGACATTTATTTCAATTTCAAAAGAACAACAATATTGCTGAAATAAATAATAGTTTAAAAAACTAAAAAACACGCTTTCATATCATTTAAAAAAGTACCTCGAAAAGCACGACACGCTTTTTTCCATTATTTTCTACTTTTTTGGTTTGGTTTTCTATGAAAGCGTATTTTTTAAACCATTATTTATTTTCTGAACTTTAGTTCGGCTAGCTACAAAATCGTTTTTTTTTTCTTGCTAATTAATAAAATTATTGTATTGTCAGGTATCGTGTGGTGCCGAACGGTACCGTGTGGTGTCGGACGTAAAGAATAGCATCACCCCATTTCTTCCCGTGGGTGTTGTAAGAGGCGACTACGGGACTTACTGGAGAATGGGCAGCAGCGTTCTCTATGCATTTTACCACCATACTGCGATCGCCAATCCGCCTGCCAAGCGTGGCAATTATGGCAAAGCCCCCCAAATTGGGGGAGGCCTATGTCCAGCAGTGGACGTATTACGGCTGAAATAATGATGATTGTCATCGATCTAAGTGTGCAAAGCTTCAAATTAATGCGACGTTTGAAAGGGGTGAAAATCACGTTCTAAGATTCCATATGCCAAGCTAATAAAAGCCTAAAAACCTAGGTATTCTACAGGAATGCACATCAGAAGATGATCACACCGCAATGATTATCAGCTTATAGGTTCTGCCACAAATTATGCCTTTCCTCTGTAATTATATTGCCGTTCGTCTATACCCAAATATACACCTTATCTTCTAATTCGCAAACACTCAGCATTTTTTATTAAAAGAAACTCCATGAAAGCGTTTAACAGCATAAGTAGCCGTATAATGAAAAACTCATTGGCTCTCTCCGCCAGATAGGATAATGCAAAGCAAATTAACATCGATAAAGATCCGAGATTTAATACTGAAATAGCAACAATAACTTGTGCTATCACCTCGCATAAGTTTATGGTTGGTTCCTTCGCTAGCTAACGTGAATTGCAACCACAGAGTATGTGTGTGTGTACCGGTGGGGTGTGATGGTGTGTGTGTGTCAGTGTATTACGCATTTTCGCCGATTGTTCGAATGTGTGTCTGTTTGAGCGTATGTGTGTTTTATGTGTTTGTGTGCGAGTTACGATCTCATCTGTATCACCTGCTACGATTATTAGGCCGCAGGACATACTTGTAACTAAGCAGGCATCCTGTCACATAGCATTGATTTATTTTGTAACGTCTTGTCCTCATTTGGAACGGTAATGGTAGTCTTTGAATTGTTGCCGCTCATAATGAACTTAGTTTTCAAACTAGGATATTATTTCTATAATTTACGATGTCATTAATTTTGTGGAAAATTCTATCTAAATGAGAAATAGTAATGACATGTTGTGGTACGCACACCATTTACATAAAACCAGAAACATTTATTTAGACCATCATAAAAAAATATTGGTGTGTTTGAAATAAGAATCTTATTATACTTAACAAATACATAGCACACCAAGACATACATTTTAACCTTTGACATAAAATAATTCTCCTATAATATAAATTCAAAGTAGAAAACTAGGTCATTTGACTTGTTGATATTATGATCAAAGTTGTGTGCCCCGTAAACCCTTTGGATAATAAAAGCTCCAAGTTAAGACCTCCGAATAACTCCAAGTCACAAACTGAAGATTAAGTAGACTTGCTAACATTACGGAAATGTTTATAGAAATAAACTTATTACTCTCTTAGCATTAGTATCATTTTAGCTCGTATACCATTGGTACTGGTAAACTTTCTTAATGGACATCATTTTGTGATCACCATTTGGTGATCTTATAATCTGTACAAATTGTACAATCACTAAAGCAGATAAGTAAACAGGGTCGTCGGATATATGTAGTTGATGTTCTCAAATGAAATTTAATTTGATTAATAAACTGTTGGTAACTTAATTAAATTATATTTTATTGGAAAAAATCCAAGCTTAGGAAAGCGGACCCCGCATGACGAGAAGAGGCGAAAGCAAGGAAGGAAGGAAGGAAGGAAGTAGAAGGAGAAGAAGAATTTGAAAACTACCATCGGTCTCTTACTAAACTTCAATTATGTCTGACGACCGTGGTTACTTATCTGTTTTGGTGACTTTACCTATACAACATTAATTTTTGTTTATGCGAAACCCGAAACACGGGTCTAGTATTTTTATGTAAAGAATCTATGAAAAAAAATTCAAAACTGTATCATTAATAATCACAAAGTTATAAGCTTGATAAGTTACCTGGTTGTCCACGCAAAAACATATGCAGATCACCACAAACAGCTAGTGTACGTACCATCTCCGTGTAATGGACGTTTGAGTTCGAGAAATAAATGATAATTTTAAAATCGAAACAAAACACTAAGGCCCGCGACTTGGAAGCGTAATTAAATATTTTTGGTACAAAATATAACATGGTGTAAAAATTATTGGAATCGATTCAGTTACTGATTCTGAACAAACTATATTCAGGTTTCGCATATACTAAAAATAATCTTGTATAATTTTGAGCAACAGACTAATTAGTGTAGGAACACTTGCTCTTCTACGTGGTACGGGTCGCAATCCTTCCCTATACTAAGGGCACTTTCTCTCTATCATTACAGCGCTCCTAGGTCTACTCCTTGATATGCAATGGTCTCCGTAGCACGATGGAACGTGAGGCTCCAGATGCTAGTGCAAATCTTGGGGTTCATTCGATTAATCGAGTTTCTGTGTGCAAATTCACCAACGTTTCATTAAACTCCTTCGTTGAAAAAAGAACGACAAGGCATAAAATTTATCTAGGTTATAAAAATTCTATACGTGGATGTATAGTTTTTCGGTCGCTAGGCATATTGCTGGCTGGTTGCCAGATCAAATACCAGTTCTGAGGCAGCGAGGGAGGACTGCCTGGGGACGGGAACGACACTTAAATTTTAGATTTTTCCTACGTATTCGTGACGTGCTCCATAAAAGCATGAAGGTACCACGTGTGGGTGATCCTCTTGTGTTTAAAGACTTTATATCTTCATCTGGAAATCTCAAATTCTGAACACAAGTTTAAGAAGCCAGTCTTGAAACGATTAGTTGACACTTTCCGTGACCTAAGGGCTGGCTGAGCATTGCCATACAATGTGGAAATGCCGCCAGTCTCTTGGGTACATTACCAGTCGGTCGACAGCTATGCGGACGATTTTTACGACGCTATATTTAAGTTAGTGTTAATAGTTTTAGTTAAGTTATGCTATCATTTTGTTATTGTTATTTATTACATAGTTATTTGTGGTTATTTACGTACAATGTAGTCTATCAATCTAAAATATAAGTACAAACGTTATTTTATTATTGACACCTCGTTCAAAAACAACTAATTATTTTGTATATATACGTCAAGGGACTGCTTTTTCCATCAGTCAATTATATATGTGTAATAGCGTGTAAGCTATCTTCGGTACGTATCGAGTAACTGAAACCTGTCGGAGAACGTAACACAGCTACTTCAAACCGTTTCGAATGCAATTGTAACGTTCCCAAGTCGCAGTGCGCGGTTAGTGAGCTCGTTCTAACATGGTACAGCTTGGCAAAAAAGAGTCTGGAAAAAATGAGGGCGCCTGCTTAGCAGGTATGGCCACCCTGTATACTAGGACTAAAAGTGATAAGATACTTGTTGTTTTAATCCACAAACACGAGATCCCGGAAATTCTCATCAGTCAAGATTTCAAGACTTGATAGGCACACAGTCTTTTACTTTCATTGTATTTAGTAGATTTCGCATTATTTCGCTAGAATAACCTTTTATCTAAGAGTGCCATCATAATAACATAATGCAAACTTATTCAGTTTAAAAATTTATTTATTTATTTATTTGTGCACAATTTATTAGCTTAAGATACTGTTCACATTACAATATACATATAAAGCCGTCAGTAACAGTCACAATACCCCCGTACTAGTTGATACTGTATTACAGTGGGGTCTTATTCCTCAACTTAAGATAATAGGCTCCATAAGAAAGAAAAAAGAAACAAATGAAAAAACTTACAATAATTTAGCAATGAAATGAAAACACTTATTACTATTTTGGCTTGTCTGTGATTGTGATGTTTGATAGTGTGTCTGTATGTATGTATGAATGTATGTATGTATGGAGTTTGCTATTTCAGAATTATTAATGTGTCTTCAGTGCTATTATAATCTAAGCAGAGTAAGTGGTTTCGTAAAATCTTTTTAAATATGGGAGAATTATATTTCCGAAAACCTAGAGTTACATTAAATTTATTATAATTATATGGAGCTAGAAAGAAAAGAAAACGCTGGGCAAATTTTGTCCTATGTATAGGTTGTTTGTAGACATTGTAATTAATTAAATTACACTCAGGGATTGCCGATTGAACCCGATACAAAAGATATAATGTTCAGCAATCGCATTTGCGGCCACCATCTAGGGTATTCACAACCATTCGATGGTTGGTATGCCTGTATCAAATTTGACATGAATGAAACTGAACGAGTCCTTTTAATGCTGACAGTTTATAGTCGAAAAGAAGGCGACTTACAGCTGCTTACTGTCGGAAACTAATCGGAAGTCAGAGAGTACTTATAACATGTCGCATTCGAAAGGTACGGGCAATATCGAATAAACTTGAACAGTTGACTAATGAAGGTGTCAGGTATGCCTATGTGGGGTACATAACATTATCACTATTCACATGACAATGAAAATGAAATAACACACTAAAATTTAGATTTTATTTAAAAAGAAAAACGTGACATAACATCATTCTTGAATTCCTTTTCAGTGCTATGATAGATTTTTTCCATTAACACTGATGTGTCAGTTTTACATTTCTTATTTATGAAATCTAAATATTGTAAAAATCTTTCTTACACGTTTACGGCTCCCTTTACAACCTGTCTCCTCAAACTATAGGTAATATATTACGTAGAATAGGCACCTGAAAAATAATAAATATAAATTATACTTTTATTACTGTGGTATGCGATTAACAAAAAAAAAAAAAAAAATACTTGCCGGTTTCGTTATAGTGTTGAACTTTTTGTCTAATTGCACACAGATCAAAATCGTCTAATTCTTTCTTCCGCCAACTGTTTTGGTGTTCCTGGTGTAGAAAAATCCTTAATTTTTTTCACCTTCATCAACAATTTCTCTAATTGTACTGTGAGATTTACCTTGAAAAAAACATAAAGACAATCATATTAATTCCATGTAGGTACATTTTCAATTTCAAGTATCAAACATCAAGAGTTAACGTACACGCGATTTATCAAACTAGAAAACATAACCTCAATAATCTATTAGTAAATAAAACAATAAAATGGCTTGAAATTTATAATACCGATAAAACTTAGTATTAGAAAGGAAAAACAATGACTGGCATTGAATAAAAGATACATTTCTTGGATAAATACCTGTCGTGTCGGCAGTTCTTTCGTAAACATTGTCAATCGGAGACAAAATTTGTTCCGCTTCAGATTCCGCCAAATTTCTTACGAAAACTTAGTATATCACAGCTCACACCACTACTCCTTATTGTTTTATTCATTTTTTATATGTTCAAAAGCATTAATAATTGATAGTTAATTAGAAATAAGTAAAATACAACTGGGAACATAACACAATGACAGATTAGCTACTTGTTGATGATAAACAAAGCAGTGTTGCCACCAAAAAAATATTTTAGTTCCAATAGTTACCACGACAGACTCTTTTTTGCCAACCTATATGCAAATATGAACGTATAGTTAAGGCTGCGGTTATAGAACAGCGGGACGGGTAGCGTTTAGCGTCTATTTTCGAATGGTTATAATTAGGTTTATAGTTGACTACCCAGTTGGCATCATGCTATGGTGTGATCATTCGTAAAAGAAAAGAGAGAGAGAGAGAATAATTGCTTGTTAAAGTTTTGGCAAAGCATCATGCTTGTCTATTGGTTGTTACTGATCTTATAGATGACTGTTTGGCTGTATGAACATATGTAACGGTCTCTTGTAGTGTAGTGATTCCCATAATACGCTATGATTCGGTAGTCTACAGAGCAGTGACCGCCACATAACAGACTAGAGAAGGACGTCGCAAAAAATTATCGCACCGGGGTTTGATTTTACGGTGTCAAAAAATGCTCTCTAGAAAAACACACTAACTTACTTTCACAAATAAACTTTCAGTGAAGACCACTTCCTGACAGTGAGCCGCTCAGCATACGAGCATTTTGCAAAAGGCGTTCACCTTCACGATGTTTTGAACGAGCCGAAACTGTCCACAAATATTCACGTACAGTGTATGAAAAAGGTAACAATTATCAACATGTGCATAAGTCCTAACTATTTTGTAATCCCTAAATTCGTTTAATTGCGGAAGTTAAGTATGTTAAAGGAAAATTATTCAATGTGCTGAATAAGATTTTAAATGTTATAATACTCTTTGTATTTTGATCATCATCATCATTTCAGCCGTAAGATGTCCACTGCTGGATATAGGCCTCCTCCGATTAAGGGGGCTTTGCCATTATCACCACGCTTGGCAGGCGGGTTAGCGATCGCAGTGTGGTGGCAAAATGCATATTGAACGCTGCTGCCCACTCTCTAGTAACTCCCTTAGCTCTTACGACACCCACGGTAAGAAATGCGGTGGTGCTATTCTTTAATTCTGGAAACACACAGCGGCACACAGATGTATTTTGTATTACACGTATATATGTTACTACTCTGCGTTATTTCCCACACTACAGTAAAAAACGCCACGCTGCCCGCCTACCATTCTTGTAAACACAACCGAACGAAACGTTCGATAATTGACTCAGTAGGTCTGCGTGTCATTAGCGTGGTAAAGAACGACAAAAGAAAATGTCACAACATATATCGCGTATGGAAGGGAAAGCCAAATAGAACGAGTTGGTTGGTCGGTCCTCAAGGGAAAATGGCGGCAGATAGTTTGGTTAGCTTATTTTTACTCTGCTTATTTATTGACTGTGAGTCTTCAATTTTGCTTGTATTGACTTTATTCAATGCAGTACTGCATTTAAAACTGGTTGATATTAACAAAACTTAAAAATAAATTAATCATTTAAATGTGAAAGTCCGTAAGTTTAGATGTTTGTTACCCATTCACGCAAAAGCTACCGAACGGTTGTACCGGATGAAATATGTCGCAGTTTATAACCTGGATTAATACAAAACATACTTTAATCCCGGTACTACGTTGCCGTGGGATAATTTTCGACCTCCACGCGATAAATTTATAAATCTATACTTATCTATATATATTATATATCTATACTTATACTGGGTGTTAGTGTAAACACCGTTATCCTTGAAACCAGTGATTTGGTTTCGTTAATAGAACGTAAAATCAATGAAAAAAAAACAACTTTTTTTTTTAAAGAAAATCTGCATTTTTCCACAAGAATATTTCACCCTATGCGCGAGGGCAACAAACTTCGGGAACTACACCTACACCGCGTGCGAACTGCACGACGCAACGCCGACACGGGTCGCGACCCCGCAGTCAGTCAGCTGGCAGTCTCGCTAGCGATCGCACGTAACGCCGCGTCTTAGCGTCCGTCGCTCATTTCTCGCGCGTGAATTGTGTTACAATGTCTTACACAAATGAACAGTGAACCGAAATGGTTCGGCTTTACGCCATTGCGGGTAATAATCTGAACGGGGCGCATTTTCGCAGTGGCTTATCAATAACCTCGATAACAACAGAATGTTGGACGGGGAACCCATTTTGAACACGTGTTGAGGTTAATGTAAGTCGGTAAGTGTTGATATTTTATTCAGTCAGTGTAAATTTAATTTAATTTTTAATTAAACTGTACATAAAATTGTGATTAACTTTTTAAATACCTACGCCAAAAGTACCTACCCAATGGTTTGGTTTATTAAAAACAAAATGTTTTCAAATCATTTAGAATCCAAAGCCATTTCGAATCAAATTTACATTTAGACTCGTCACGGTAGGTATTTGTGGCTGTCCTAAGCCATATGATGGGAAAGTTACATCACAGGTAATGTGTATTATTTTATGTGTTGTGTGGACGGAACGGCTGGCGATCGTTGTAGTGATTACGTCACTGATGCGCATATCCATGAATTTGCGGGCGGTCTGGGATAAAATCTGTTCTAAACCTTTTTAGGAATTTTTATTTTTTTAACTCGCTCTGTTATTTTATATTTAAGTCAAATTACCCATGGGTTAAGTGACAACGGTGTTTACCCTTACAGTCTGTATATACTTATATCTATACTTCTGTACTAATATTATAAATCTGAAGAGTTTGTTTGTTTGTTTGATTGAACGCGCTAATCTCAGGAACTACTGATTCGAATTGAAAAAATCTTCTTGTGTTGGGTAGCCTATTTATTGAGGGAGGCTATAGGCTATATAACATCACGCTACAACTAAGAGGAGCGGAGCAGTAATGAAAAATGTTGCAAAAACGGGGAAAATTTATTCCTTTTGAGAGTTTCCGTTGCGTGCGCTGCGTAAACGGTTAAAGTAACGCAAAAATCATGTACGACGGAATTGTTCCTTTTAAAAAGTTCTAAAAAAAAGTCCGCGAGAGCATATGTCTATCTTTTAATGTTGACTCACTATAACTCAAAAGGAGCGAGCAGCAACGAAAAGTGGACCAAACTAGCAGGCAAACCGATGCGACGGGAAGGGTCAGGGGAGCAAAAATTTGACGCGGACGAAGTCGCGGGCAGAAGCTAGTAATATTATAAAGCTGAAGAGTTTGTTTGTTTGTTTGATTTTTTGATTGAACGCGCTAATCTCAGGAACTACTGATCCGAATTGAAAAATTATTTTTCATCCCACCATCTCGGAAAGAGTATTTTTAATCTTCAATATCTGAGTGGAAAAGCCGTTTTTATTCTCTAGAGGATAAAGTAAATTGAATTTAGAACATCGTGTGCACTAAGTTTGTGAATTAAAAAAAAAACATTAAACCTATTTACTGCTACCTCTATGGTGCCGAATATATCATACAACTTTTTTTTAATTTGTTAAAAACTCAGACTCGGAACCTTCTTGGTGTTCTTTTTTCAATTTGCTTTGTACGCGGTTCTTTACGCGGCATTTTTTCACGTCATTGTTAAACCTTATATTAAAAACAAGAAACTTGAAAACAAGTGAAAAAACTAAAATGAGTGATTCTAGCGACGAGGAAGTTTGCTTGACGCCAACAGAATTGATTGAAACTGTTAATAATGCGCAAATGAGCTTTCTCCCTCAACAATCACGCGAGAAGTATTTAAAACAGTACGATATGTTCAACACGTGGCGACTAGCAAAAGGAGCCAAAACTTTCTCAGAAAACGTTTTGCTGGCATATTTTATAGAATTATCCGAGAACAAGAAAGCAAGCACTCTATGGAGTACGTATTCGATGCTAAAAGCAACAATAAAGATGAAAAAAGACAAACATATCGATACCTATCCTAAATTAGTGGCATTTTTAAAAAGAGCCTCATCTGGTCATCAACCAAAAAAATCGAAGGTTTTCACAATATCTGATATTGAAAAGTTTCTTAACGAAGCACCCGATTCCGTATAGTAAAAGTAAGTCAGTTGCACATTCAGTATCTACTTAAGTATATTAATCTCAATTAAATAGTATACTTAGTAGATGTTGATAGGCATAATTATGCGTTCATATCAATTTTATTCTTTTATCTACTACAATACTCTTTACGTTACAGGTTGTTCTTATTATTTGAATAAACGGAGCATGTCGAACTAATGAACTAACACAACTTAATGTCAAAAACATTGAGAAACATTCAGATGACTTACTATTAATTAATTTACCTAATACAAAGACAAAAAGAGACCGCAACTTCGTCATTCGCAAGGAATACGTAACGATTGTTGAGAAATATCAAGCCTTACGCCCGCCTAACACTCCAATCAATCGATTTTTTCTGCAGTATCGCAATGGAAAGTGTGTTAGACAGCCTATGGGTACTAATAAAATTGGCAGTATCCCACGAGAAATAGCAACATTTCTTGAACCTCCAGAACCCCTGTTGTACACGGGTCATTGTTTCCGACGAACTTCAGCCACACTTTTGGCTGATTCCGGAGCTGATCTTCTGTCCCTTAAGCGCCACGGAGGCTGGAAGTCCAATGCAGTTGTAGAGGGATACATAGAGGATTCCATCCAAAATAAGTCTAAAATATGGGCATCGTAGGAGCCATTACACTGAAAGAGCCTCAATCGGATCCTTGGACTGGCCCTTCTACATCAAAAATAAGCCGTTATGAAACACCTAACCATCTCCCTCTCTCTCCAACATTCACGCCAAGGGAATCCGATGAATCGGTACAACTATTAAGTATGACAGATATTTTACCGAAAAACAGTACACAAGTGACTAACACCAATATTACAGTACCAAACAAAAATATTACACTCAATTTAAATAACTGTAGCAACGTTACTTTAAAATTTTCTTAATTATACCTTAGTATTATTTTGTTATAATTTAAAGATTATTCTGTAATACTTACCTGTCATAATGTAGTAATTAATACCTAAACTGAAATAAAAGTGTACCTATCTTGTGATTGTAAAGGTTTTTTTTTTGCATTTAGTCATTTCCTCGTTGAGGTGGGATGAAAAGTTACGTGTTGCACTCGAGTGCAAAGATTTTTCACCTCGTGCTCTTTTGATTCCCTCGCTAATGCTCAGGATTCTAATTTTTGAATCACTCGCTGCACTCGTGATTCAATTTTAGAATCCTTCGCTTGCTCGGTCAACAAAATTGAGCACGCGGTTAAAAAGCAACTTTGCACTCTTGTATAACAAATAAGTATTGTGTTGAGTAGCCTATTTATCGAGAAAGGCTATAGGCTATATAACATCACGCTACAACTAAGAGGAGCGGAGCAGTAATGTAAAATGTTGCAAAAACGGGGAAAATCGCACGGGCAGGTGATTCGACGCGACGGGAAGGGTCGGGGGAGCAAAAAATTTAACGCGGACGAAGTCGCGGGCAGAAGCTAGTTACCTAAAAATATAAATCTAGGAATCTACAGTTACCAAACTTTTTAAAAGTTTGGTAACTGCAGATTCCTATGTCAATTGAAATGATATTACTTTCACTTAATAATTAATGTCTGTTCAGCATTGTGCAGCTTCTCTAAAGCGATTAAGTTCCTATTTTATTTTTTTTAATAAATATTAAAGAAAAAGAAACTGCAAGAACCAACCATCGCTAACATATAGGTACTCAATACTAAGAAAATCTTTAGAATGAAATTCTTTGTCCTCCAAAGCTCAAAAGAAATTCAATCCAGGCAGATCAATAGCTTCCTACGTACCTACCTACATCTTTTTAATTATAAAGTTCATACTAGGTACTTATTTAGCTTCCCGTACCTTTGTCGTGGATCTTATTATGTACTTTAAAGAACACTGGTAGCTTCATTAATCTTTTCGATAGGATGCCCAAGTTAGTACACTGAACAGACAAGCTCAATGTCTAGATTTTCCGAACGCTATATTTTATGAACATGCAAATTTAATCTCTAAAATTGGCTACTTAGGTTCTGTTTTTGTTTGATGGCATAGGAATGTAAGAATGCCTCATCTGCAAGGTTGACTTAATTAATTATGTACACATTATCAAGTTTTCAAAAAAAAAATATGCTTTTTTTTTGCTTTTTTAACAAAAATTGAAAACATATTGTTAATATTGCTAGAATAACTTTTATCTAACATAATGGTAGAAGAAGTTTTTTTTGTAAGTTTAAAAATAAACCAGCTTCTTTTTCACCACTCACAGGGAGGAGGCCAGCGTCCCAGCAGTGGGAATATTATTGGTTGATAATGTTATGTAAATCGGGTGTGTTTTTATTATATATAGTTATGGAGGCAATACAAACACACACTTTGAGAAAATTACAGCTTTCTACCCTTAAAAAAATCACCCGTCTATACTAATATTATAACGCTGAAGAGTTTGTTTGTTTGTATGTTTGATTGTTTGGTCGAACGCGCTAATCTCAGAAACGACTGATCCGAATTGAAAAATTCTTTTTGCGTTGGGTAGCCTATTTATTGAAGAAGGTTATAAGCTATATAACATCACGCTACAATTAAAAGGAGTGGAGCAGCGACGAAAAATGTTTTAAAATTGGCAGGCAATTCGATGCGACGACAAGGGTCAGGGGAGCAAAAATTTGACGCGGACGAAGTCGCGGGCAGAAGCTAATAAATGATAATATACAAGCTAACACGAAAATGTACAATAAAGTGGGGAAGAGCTCATGGCTATCAAAATAATCCAGAATAGATCAAACCAAGTATTATTTCACCATGATTCTATGCCATACAAATTTTAATGTTTGCTTATGAACAATAATCGTGTTACATCATTAACACATATCACAATATCTATTGTAAACAACAATCTCTATACAGTAAACCAATAATATTAGACAAAGTGCCAGTCAAATAAGACATTGAATAGAACAATTCTACCACAAAGATACAAAAGGTTTATTCAATACTGATTGTATCCTACATTTCTTTGAAATTCGACATATATATATGCCAGCTTCAGTGTTTAAATATACAGACTACAATAATACTGAGAAAGCTCTCAGTTAAAATAAGGCCATATGTAGTACTCCATTAAGATAACACAATCGTTTTGTTTTTATAATATCTGCTAAGTGGAGGGGTCGGGTTACAATAATTATTATACTTTATTTATTATTCAGTAATTGTTTTACTCATTATTACAATGGTCGGATAAAATTAGAGCTGCTGCTAAAGATTTTAGGCCAAATGGTAATATTTTGACGCAGACATATCAAGGTCCAGAAACCGACATAGTCCGAAGAGTTGGCAAACTTAAGTGGCAGGAGGCAAGACAAATTGCTCGCAGAACAGATGGCTGATGGGGCCGAAAGGTTCTGGAGTAGCGACCGCGTACCGGAAGACGTAGAGTTGGAAGGGCTCCCACAATGTGGACAGATGACCTTATGAAGGCCGCAGGAATCCGCTGGATGCGGGAAGCACAAACCGGTTGAAGTGGCGGAGCTTGGGGGAGAACTATTTCCAGCACTAGACGTCTTGTAGCTGAAATGATTATGATGATGATGATCAAGAAAACTGATGATGTTCTCGTTTTAACAACACGAGTACTTTCAAGAAACATAAATTTTCCAAAACACTCGATTTACTTTCGATTATCTTTCGTAAACATCCCAACTAAATCGGAATCCATTAAAAACAAGCTAGATTCAAAGTAGCGGTGTTCCGAAAAAGCTACGATCCAATTTAGGTTTTAACAATATGTTACAGCGATACCTACGCTCTACAGCGTTCAGTCGCAACAGCAATTTAGAACTCATTATTTATTTAAAACGCGCGATGTACACACGAGCGAGTTATGTGATTAATGATTCTGCTAAATACCATTTCCACGCTAGTGGAGAATTGGGTTCTTAAAACGCCAAAGTGGACGGCCAAGTGCCGGAATGTGGGTCAAACGACGGCCTGTATCGCAGGCTCTTCTCCAACCAAATGTCGCACCTCATTTTCCGTCACTTAGCACCGCGCCGGCTTATATTAACAGAAAACTTATGTTCCCCCTACGTCACACTCAAAGTCAACTTTGTGTTGTAAGTGTGAAGGCTACATTTCCAACACAACGGTGTGGTATTGGGGCAGGAAAAATTAAGGCACTTTCTTTGAACGCCCGGTTTGATGAGTAGCGGCAAAGAACTGTGTTTTTAAGAGTCTTTAATACCTATGTATGAAAAAAGCTACAAAGGTTTTAATATTCAGACGGTGTAACGTACTTCGAGTGGAGTGTCGTTGGGTTGCCGAAGTTGCAAGTGAAGGGCCGGCCGTAAGGACATTTTCTGCTCAAGATACTTTTTATCCAATTGTTGCGAGGTGACGACTGAAGTAACGAAATATGGGCTTCGTGGAAATTCTGCTTGTTTACGTGAGGTTTTTATTGCCTTTCGTGTTAAATTGGAGAGGTGGAAAACTCAGAATAATATAACAAAAATCACTTTCTTGGAAGTTAAAAGAATTGTATCACATAATCGCCAACCCACCAGCCAAACGTGGCCATTATGGCAACCCTTATGTCTTATATGACGATGATGTAAGTAGTCGACGAAATAAGAGCTTTTTGATTATAAAAAATAAGATAACTAGAACTAACCACGCAAGCATTCTATTCAAACTTATCCGCCATTGACATTCACTAGAACCAAACTAAATCTGCACTGATACTTTGAAATACGTACAAAATAAAATCTAAGTAGTTAGGTGTTAGTAAATGCGATATAAGTGTCCATGTTGGTAAGTTGGCCGCTCAGAGGTAAGAAAACATGGCTAATGGAGACACACGGCGGTGCCTGTGCAAATAAGTAACGTAAGGTGGCTATTATCGAAGCTTCGTTAAAATATGAGAGACCGGACTTTTTGCCGACCAAAAATAGGTCGTTAATCTTAGACTAGCTGTTACCGGTGACTTCGTTTGCGTGGACACAAGCTTTTACCCACGTTGACCTGCTTGGGGATGAGGTTCGAGAAATGCTTTATATTCCTTGTTCTTTGGTACATTTTGATCTTAAATCATTTAAAAACATCGCCCTTTCGCTTGCCACGGTTTTCAAAACTTTGCAAAACATTATGATATCTTGATTATGTGAGATTAATATTACTGCAATAAACACAACCGTTCCAGAAAAAAAAATCTGAAGGTGTCTAAATAATAGTGACAACCACATCAAAATCTGTACGTAGTTTAGTAGAACAACGCGGTCACAAAGACATACACACAAAACAACTTTAATGTATAATTTGTATAACAGACGAAGATAAATTTAATCAAATAAAAACAGTGTTAGTTTTTAGTTTACTTATATATATATTACAAATCTAATATTGGCTTTTTTATATGCGCTACAGTGGATAAACCTACAGAGGGTTGTAGTTTCAGGAAAATTGATACCAAAAATCCCTTACAAACACCATTTGCGCGCGGCAGCCAATGCGAGTGGTTTTAAAAATAGACCCCCAGTACATTACACTCGGTTTACCCTAACTTACTAATTTGATTCCTAACATGTTAGCAGGTAAAAACCTAATTACAGCACAAAATGGGAATTCAGAAAATCTGGGCAACGATATTATTCAATTTAGATATACAAAGAACTTTTATTATAGTCTCATAAACTAGAAAATTAGTAAACGACGTTATATTTCATTCGTTATTATAAAAATCTTATTTACTTTCATGAGGAAAATTTGGAACTTTCTAAACATTCATTTGTTTAATGTTAAGATAGATTGTCAATATTATCATTTTATAGACAAATAATGAAACCATTATTCTTAAATATATTTTTTAAATAACTCTGTAACTTTACTTTTTGTAAGAGATATATTTATAAATAGTTTTTCTAGTTTCTAGTTCAACCTCGATTTTCTCTTTAATTTTGCTTGAAATTCATGTTTATTACGGTAGTCGAAGCGAATGCAATCCAATAATCTGCAAGCAAGTACCACGGTGTTCCACCCCTCCACATCAAACACAAACAATACCACAGAATTTTTTCGGCACAAGGCGCTCTTACAGAAATAATTCAATTAACAAATAAAAAGGTGTAAAGCATAAAATGCACTTCCCAAAAATTGTTTTAGTTCAATCGAGCGGTACATGACAAACCTTTCTCCCCCGTTGTCAGTCAAAAAATAAATTCGCCAACGACAGGCATGGCTACTTCCGGTAGGTACTGGCGACCGGCTTCCGGTATCGATCGCCGACGGATACAGCTATTGACCCCCCATAATAGTGCCGGCGGCTGTTACACCTACACCAATATTATTCTAGTCTTTGCCAAGCACGAACCCTTAATCAAAACACTCTATCGCGATAAATATAATAAACAATAAGAACGATAATCCCCGGCAATATCCTCCCCCTATTTGACAACTTGTGTGCCGTGAAAACTTTTATAATACCGCTGTTATGTACGCACACCATAGGTATCATTTTCGTATGCAACAATCGTGGGAGCAAGTTTGTTGCGGCCGTGTTATGAGATTGCGCGATCACGTGTTCCAAACATCTCTGTAGGGTAGAATGTGGCAGGAATCCTCTGCAGCAAACGTGCAACATCTGTGAGCCGGCTCCGGTCTCCGGCGCCGGTATTACCGGCCCGAGCCAACAAACAAACGACTGTGTGTAACAGCCATTGGGGCTTGAAACTTTGGAGCCCTAGGGGTTCCAAACATTCGTATTTCTCTGGAAAGCCGTTGTTATTTAGAACAACAAGCCAGATACGCCTTAGAATGGGATATTGGACTACCAAATTCAGCGAAACTGACTTTGTTGAGCAGACTTTACGTTTAAACCAAACTTTAATATTTCATGGTATACATTTTATTCGAGAGTTGAGATTGCTTTATTTCAAAAGAATAATAGAAACGCCACAGGTTCTGGGTATACCCAAAATGACCTCAGCGATTGACACACTAATTCTGTAATCAGAAATCACGTTTGCAATAGCATGAGCCAATGTTTCAATGTCCCTTTAGGCCTTACTTTTCATAGAAGGTCTTTGAAGCGAAAGTATCCCAAGCAAATGCTCCGCAACAACTCTTTGTATAAATATAGACTGTATTTTACATATTTCATTAAGAAATAAGTACCTAATAAAAGGATTCTCTATTGGCCATCCATTTTATTTGAAAATACCCCGACCTTCGACAAGTAGGTATCCAAAGTTTCTTTCACTTCCAAAGAAATAAAGAAATAAGCGAGACGGAATCTCTTGGCGCGGGTCGTCGGGTCGTGTGTCAGTTCCCAGCAAGACGTAAAATTAACAAGCCCTGCACCCGACCCCGTTTGTATCAGCTACCGTCTAAATTATAGTGCCAGTGTCTTTGACTTCACGGTTTGCTTGTCTTAAGAACTTTCGTCTCACTTTTACGTAAGTAGCGCCTTTGTTAGAAGGTACCTTACATTACCTATTGTGTGATATCTACTAAAATGTCGAAGTTCAATTATAGATGTGCGTGTGGATTGAGAGATCTTTTCGAAAAACTCTTGCAATCCCAACCAAATTATATGAGGATTTAGGAAATAATTGTGAAAACTTCATGGTAAGGTATAAAATTTGTGAAACCTAAACAAAAAAAGTTAGAACTCATTAACTGGATCTCTCAATCTGGACAACTGAAGAAAAAGCCATAACGCGTATCCAAGAATATACTGCCTATGTGTTTATAAATTGCATTTTAATTAATTGTGAAGGATTTGTGAAAGCTGCTAAACAAAATTTCGATTCGTTTCAAAGCCACGTTTAAGATTTATAACGGTTTATATGGATCACTCAGAGTGGACAATTTTCAATTGAGTGATCTTGTAAAACACGACCTAATACTGAAAAAGTATGAATAATTATCATGTTTATTGCAAATTATGCTTCTTGAAAAATTTGTGAAACAATAATCGTGATTGAAATCTTACTGGTTCAAGAGAAAATGAAAATCTTGTTTTTTGTCGATCGTCCCAACTGAGAGATCATTATTTTGAACTATATTTAATAAACCAAAACTTATAGGTAGAAGGTAGATACATCAGATATTGTGAAAAATTTTGTACTAAAATTTGACAAATCAGTCGTTCCTGTAAGTGTTATACTTAAAAAGATAAATCATTTTTTACAATCCTTGAGGAAAACGTTGAGTAGGGTGACCATATCACATCCTATTATGTAATTATGAGTGAAATTAAAAAAAAATTAAATAAAAAAGTTTTTTTTGGTTACCTTAAAAATTCTGACCTTTTTGTGTGTAGGAATTACTTAGAATTAGAATTACGAACTTAGAATTCCTTAGCAAGAGCACTACACATACAGTACATAACTTTGCAGAAACTTGTCATTTAAAAACGTAATTTTATGTTATTTAAATTATGTAGTGAAACCAGGCACAGATTACTTGTATAAAAACGTTTAAAGTGCATCATAATTTAAATTGTACCGGTAATGATTCCGACCGACGATATTTTAGTACAACATTTTTCACAATTTCTGATGTATCTACCTTCTACCTATAAGTTTTGGTTTATTAAATATAGTTCAAAATAATGATCTCTCAGTTGGGACGATCGACAAAAAACAAGATTTTCATTTTCTCTTGAACCAGTAAGATTTCAATCACGATTATTGTTTCACAAATTTTTCAAGAAGCATAATTTGCAATAAACATGATAATTATTCATACTTTTTCAGTATTAGGTCGTGTTTTACAAGATCACTCAATTGAAAATTGTCCACTCTGAGTGATCCATATAAACCGTTATAAATCTTAAACGTGGCTTTGAAACGAATCGAAATTTTGTTTAGCAGCTTTCACAAATCTTTCACAATTAATTAAAATGCAATTTATAAACACACTAGCTTTTGCCCGCGGCTTCGCCCGCGTAGATGTCGGCAATTATCGCAAGAGGACGTATTACCGCGGTAAGAATGTATTACTCCATGTTAATCATACATAAAATTACGCCTTTTTCCCATGGGGGTAGGCAGAAACTACGGAACGCCACCTGCTACGATCCTAACATATCATGTGTGTTTGATGTACTTAAAATAAAACTAATAGTATTCAGAGTAAGAAGACTGCGACATAGGGCTGGATTGAATTGAATATAAGTCTTCCTGGTTTTTCTTAACGCTCCTATTCTACCTATATAAACACTCAGTTATTTACCAGACACCAAATTAAACATAGTTATAAGAAAAGTACTTTGGCCAGTGCCTTTGCCCGTATAGCTGTCGGAAAATATCACCCGGGAAACTACTACCGGGATAAAATATCTATGGTATGCTATATATGATAAGTATCCAGGATAACCAAAAATCCAAATCCATCCAAAAATCTAAACCATATTTCGCGGTCTCTTACTTATAATAATACAATTAGCTTTATTTTGAGTACTTCGATCACACATGATATGCATTTACTATGAAGCCCAAGTAATATGAATTACAATCCTACTAATCCTGCACTACCCGACCGCTACCAAGCGAGATGGCCGGACGCGGAACGGCCCGCTAGCCGCTCTGCGGTTATTTTATTATAATCTCTGATATCTTCTAAAATATTCATTTTAATGATATGCTGTAAAAGGCAATTTTGATCTACATGAAATGCACAACATATCGAATGTATTTAATTGGATAAGAATTAATGCTGTATTGCTTAAAATCGCTTCGTAAATAAGCCATTATTTCTCAAAAAATTAAAGGATAAAAAATGGTTATTGTGGGTTATCTCTAAGAGATAAACCATATTTCGCGGTCTCTTACTTATAATAATACAATTAGCTTTATTTTGAGTACTTCGATCACACATGATATGCATTCACTATGAAGCCCAAGTAATATGAATTACAATCCTACTAATCCTGCACTACCCGACCGCTACCAAGCGAGATGGCCGGACGCGGAACGGCCCGCTAGCCGCTCTGCGGTTATTTTATTATAATCTCTGATATCTTCTAAAATATTCATTTTAATGATATGCTGTAAAAGGCAATTTTGATCTACATGAAATGCACAACATATCTAATCTATTTAATTGGATAAGAATTAATACTGTATTGCTTAAAATCGCTTCGTAAATAAGCCATTATTTCTCAAAAAATTAAAGGATAAAAAATGGTTATTGTGGGTTATCTCTAAGAGATAGACATATACCATCGCGGACTTTTTTGTAGAACTTTGTAAGGTGTACAATACTGTAGTACATTATTTTAATCTATTTCGTAGGGTTCAGCCAGCGTTCGCAATGTAAGCGCAAAAAAATGAGTTTATTTATGACATCACATTAGAAACCTCTAAAATTATCAGTGTTTCTTTACTATATTATGCATGTTATATACATATAAACCTTTCTGTTGAATCACTCTATCTATTAAAAAAACCTGCATCAAAATCCGTTGCGTAGTTTTAAAGATATAAGCATACATAGGGACAGACAGACAGCGAAGTGACTTTATTTTATAATATGTAATGATAATGATAATGATAGGCAGTATATTCTTGGATATGCGTTATGGCTTTTTCTTCAGTTGTCCAGATTGAGAGATCCACTTAATGAGTTCTAACTTTCTTTGTTTAGGTTTCACAAATTTTATACCTTACCATGAAGTTTTCACAATTATTTCCTAAATCCCCTTATAATTTGGTTGGGATTGGAAGAGTTTTTCGAAAAGATCTCTCAATCCACACGCACATCAATTATAGTCCAAAACTAATTCGTTTACTTTTATGGGAAAATAAAAGTATTGTTTATTAACATGCTGTTCCCTCACTTAGAATTCATCACCCAATCAGACAACAAAATCTCAAAACAACACGATAATCAAAAAAGTCTAAACCGCGAACACAGACCATTAAATACACTTACAAACTCAACTAAACAGACTTTCAACCAGATTAATATCAGTCATTAATCAGAAATCTATTTTCTGTGTCCCAGCACTGGGTGGTTTGTCCCCGCACTAATTTCCCGCGCTAATAAGCCGTGAAGGAATCGGCGCGCGCGCACCGCACACGTGGCGGCCGGATATACCGGCCATGCAATATATTAGGCCTGTCATGTCGTAGCCATTCCCTTTTTGCCCTTTTACCCGGTTATAAATTTGTACTAAAGCTCACAACATATTGGAATTCCCTTTTGATGAATAAAGTATGTATTAAAAATGTGATGAAAGAGGTCGTTTGTAAAAATAAGTGGAGCATGTCCATTTCGTGTTTCGGATATTTCTTCATCCTAAAATAATAATATCCACATTAGAAAAACAAAAATTAACTCGTTAATCATGTAATTCACAAGCCTATATACGAAATTAAATGAAGCAGAAACATTTTTTATGAGCAAAAGTAATTCTGTACCATATATTTCATTCTAGTCTATCGGCCGCAAAGAAAGTCCAAAGAAAGAAAAAAACGCTGAGTACATAATAAAATAGATATTATTTAAACCTTACACATTGCCTTTCATAACAATCCCACTTAGGTAATCTGTTTTTTCGCCATTATTATGTTTAATATTTCTGTGCAATGTACACAAGTTGACTATTGGCATTTGAACTGCAGTGTGGCGGGGCCTTTACCCAGTCCTCAGTGACGCGTGCGCTTCCAGATGAGTGGGCGAACATCACTTTTTGGGAACACAACTCTTCAAATATAACGATTGACCGGGAACAACTAACGCAATGTAGATTTTTATAGAATGACCTCAACATTACAATGTTTTTATTTTTTTTACTAGCCGTTGATGTCCCACCGCACCGCATCGCGAAGGCCACACCGCGAAGGCCTCCCTACTCTCTTTCCACGTCTCTCTGGAGCTGCCAAGGACCAAGATTACTATTACATATATCAAAAGGCCACAACAAATCAACTTCCCAGTATGATAAATTACCATAAAGCTGAAACTCGCAACATAAACGCAAACAGATTTGTCGAAAAAACGGTTTACGAAACATTTCACAAAAGCCCAAACAAAATGTAATGACACATAAAGGATTATTTCAATCCATTATAAATACATATGTTGTATAATTTATAACGTACGACAAACAATATAGCACTCATGAACGTCAAATTAATTACAGAGTGACCAGTATAAGTTGATAGTCTGGGGTGGCGCTGCTAGCAACGCAGAAATGTCAGAATCAGTACATTAACCGCTTAGTTCCTCTTTTCGCCGTCTGTCAAGATGTAGTAGACACTCCGTATAGCTTGTGAAGCGCCGACCACCCGCGACTCCGAATATGATTAACAATCACTCGTAAATAATATAAATATGAGAGCAACATTTATAACGTTAGTTTGAATTGATTATTGTAGTAACGCCAGACGAAATAAACATAAACACTGTTCTTTGTTCTAATCTCAGATGAAAGGAACATTTTGTTGCTATATTCCCATAAGAGTGGGGTGATCATTTTATTTCTTCAAACAAACTTTGAACTTGTAAAGAAAGAAGAAAGAAAGAAAGAAAATACATTTATTTAGCACAAACTCAAAAGGCACACAAAATAATACACCAAAAAATACATATATTAACAAAAAACATAAATTAAAAAGAAAATCAATAAAAGTGCGATGTTAAAAACTAGCATTTATGTGTGCCCCACGGCTGCGCTAAAGTGCGCTAGGTTCAATTCA
Source organism: Aporophyla lueneburgensis (assembly GCA_932294355.1). NCBI lineage: Eukaryota > Metazoa > Arthropoda > Insecta > Lepidoptera > Noctuidae > Aporophyla > Aporophyla lueneburgensis. Next base: position 14,003,304 of record OW028744.1, read on the forward strand.
GCAAAAATGCCAGACAACTAGTGCCTGACGCTGGTTTTCAACTGGACCTGAAGTGTGAGCGGACGGATGTAAATCAGTTTTATACAAGTACTGCAACGTGGCGACTGTATGCATTCTTAAATAAAATAAATGAATAGTGAAATGTTGATATGCATATATACTAAGTTTAGTAAGTATCTAGTGTAAGTACTTAGAGTGTGGTATTTAATACAATTGCAAAAAAAAACAAATAGTTAGGTAAATACATAAATGAGACAAACGCATGATAGACCTTAGCTAATTAAGTACATAAAGAAAGAAACGTATAAAAAGGAATCAGAGCAAAAAAAAGAAAGAAATAAAATAATTTTCTTATAGAATGCGAATCTTCCACAACTTACTATACAATTCATTTATCCATGCACTTCATCGGACATTACGCTGCAAGCATTGAAACACGACGGACTATTCGCGGAACAGTTTGAAACTTTTGGTATTTTTAAGTCGTCTATTATTACTATGGTTTGGTTTGCATTGAGTTTGATCCAAATGTCGATGGTTATGACATATATAAATAATCCTGTTAAACATTTTTGCTGGAAGTGGAAATGAAAGAAAAAAACATGTTGGCCAAATGAAGTAAATAAGGATGAAAAGGCATGCGGAAATCAATAATAATATGTATAGTATTATTTGCAGAAACAGTCGTGATGAATTCTTTATAATGTGTAACCTACCCTCCTCTATTTTATTTTTGTCTCTTGTCTACAGTGTTATGCTACTCTATGGGGATGACAAATCATAAAATGCACGAGATTCACCACGAGAAATGTTCTTTTTGTAACTTAGAACTGTAATTTTATAGACGGTAAACCTTTTTTCCCAAGTTACTATGATAAAGAGCATTAACTCTGCCAGGTTCAGGTAATAAATATTTTCCATTTTAATGTCAATGCAATGAGGCGAACACTTGATTTAAAAAAATGTTGCCATCAAGCCGTATTAAACGGTTTAAAGTCTAGATAAAATAGGGTTCAATTAAAGACCTGTAACGACTGAAGGTTTTGACAAAAATAACCCTGTACCCTAAAATTTTTATTGGGTGCCAGATAACGTTCGCAATTTACCGGTGAATGAGACAAACCAACTTACTTTCATAAATAACGTTTCAATGAAGTCTTGCCACACTAAATTGCAAACTCTATGTGACTTGGAGTCACATAGAGTTTCAGCAGTCTTAAAAAACCTTAACTTGCCCAACGACACGGACGCTTAAACATACAAAATAAAGTTAGGGATACTACTGTGGGTGTATGAAACCGTACGTTGTATGAGAGATTCAAAAAGCTTTATACTCCGTCTCTATCAAACGCATGTACGCAAGGCGATAATCAAACTATAGATTTCCAGTATAAGCTGATTTCTCATCGTACAAAAAAAAACTATACAATGCGAGGTCAGCTAAAAGTAGAAATGTATAGCTTGTTATGTAGCGGTGTGTACTAACTATTGTCAATGAGCTTACATAGAACAATAGTTCCACAACACAGAAGTATCTAGACACAACACTATTCACAGTGGTCATCATGGTCGGTCGCCATTCATTTCGCTTTGTGCTGCAAAATTTCAGTGACCGCAGCCTTTCGGATCACACCGAGCTAATCCAATTGGTGTTTACGGCATTGTCATATTACATGTTAGGGCGGTTACACATGGACTACCAGACTGCTGCGGTGTCCTGATTGCAGTCGATAAATCAATACATTGACTGCACATTGAGGGAGAGTCATTGCGTGTGTTTCGCAAATATAATAAACAGCCAGTCGTTTAAAAACAACGGTCATGTTACTGCCGCGCTATGTATAAATAATAGTTTTAGAAATGATTTCTGTGCTCCTGATGAAAAATATTACAACAATAGTATTTAAGATGCTTGTTCATGCATTAATTTTGTTTGATTAATTATATTCTATTATACAATGTTCAGCCGAAGGACGTGCACTGGGCATAGGCTTCCCCCATTGAGTAATGATGGCATTGAGCAATTCTATGCTTCTCGCATCCAACGGATTCCTGCGGTGTTCATCAGGTCATTGGTCCACCTTGTGGAAGGCGTCCTAGCGCTGCATCTTCCGTTACGCGGTTGCAACTCCAAAACCATTCGGCCTTGTAGGCCATTTATTCACCGAGCTATAGGTCAAAAGTGTTCGGAAAAAACTGGAGTTACCGACATAGCCTGCAGAGTGAATATGTTGAAGTGGCAGTGGACTGGCCATGTGTGTCGAAAGACTGATGGCCGGTCGAGGCAACAAGTCCTGGAGTAATGACCGCGTATAGACACGACAAGAGTAGAGTAGTCGCAAGAGTAGTGTGGGACGCCCCCAAAATTCTGGAATTACGTTCAATGTTTTAAGTAACAGGTAATGTTATATTCAAAAGTTTCTGTAACTGCTTTAGGGCAGTACAAAAGTTACTCAATCAAAACACTTCATTTTGTAGAAGTTACTATGTAACAAGTTAAACTATAGAGCGATTTGGTTACATAACAATAACAAGATACTTTACCGAAGTATAATAGTTTGTTTACCATCTAGGCAAAGTTAAACAGAACTAACTAACATCACAGCAATAGTATTAGGCTTTGAGACCACGAAGTACCGGTTAGGAAGCCACAGTTTACCTAATGCATACAAACTAGTATATTCTGAAGTCAATATTTGGTTTATGTAACGCCATACATGCGAAATAATATCAGCAAGGTGAGGGAAAGACTTGGATAAGACGCCACAGTCCAGAGAAGCAAAAAGGAGGCTTATACACAAATCCAAATATTTTGTTTCTTTTCACAAACAATGGCCGAAAAGCTTAAAAATTATGTGTAACTAGTTTATGAGAGAACTATTGCAGACCACGAAGTCATGACTTGAATTTCCAGTTTAGTTTTTTCTATCTGGACTTTCTCAGTATCAGCCAGGATTCTGAATGTATGCCCGATTGTTGGCAATAGGCTCGCTCCCTATTTACACTTAAATATAACTGGCACAAAACCCGTCAATGTAGCGGAGCTTGTGGGAGGCCTATGTCCAGCAGTGGACGTCTTTCGGCTGAAATGATGATAAGGATAACTGGCGAAATATGGGTGTACTATCGTTACTCCTCTGCCCTACCCTTCAAGGAAACAAGGCATGATGTTATGTTATAGAAAAGTTCTAATACACCGCTATCAGCGATGTCAGCAATTATGTAGTTATCAGCGTGAATAAAATTGATACTCCCAAGTTTTTGAGACAGAAGATTTTGACCCCCCCCCCCCCCACACACACGAGAAAAGAAGAGAAAGTCTTCTTTGCCGGAGATCTAAGGTTGAAATGAGTGTAATTCAAACTCAAATTACTTAATTAATTATTCTCAATTTGTACATCTCCAGTTTTTTTTTTTCTTTACAGCTGTCCCATACATACAGCTGGCGTGATTTTGTAAATGATAAATGATTTTATTTTTACAAGTCAATAATATTTTTAGAATCTAGATGAGGTCGTCGTTTCCTATCTGACACTAGTAACAAAAAAGCTGAAACAGACTCGAAATCACGTCTCTTTTAAAGTCCAGATATAATTTTGTTGTGAAGACCATATAGATGGATGTCTGAATGGTACAATATTTCGAGAAAATCCCAACAAAGTAGAAATGTCTAGTCAGTGCATGCATTTATCAGTAATCGTGTAGCTCACTGAAAGTGGTCAACGACTCGATGAACAATACAAAAAAAGGACATTTGGGTAGGCCGCATAAAGATTGCATTGTTCTAGTTCCAAAAAAGTCATAAGACACGACATAAAAATATCACTAGAAAATTGTGAACGAACTAAATGAAAACATTTCTTTTGTTATACGTTCTTAGAACGGTTCTATTTTCTAAGCATTACAATAAAGTAGAGCCAATATAAGTTTATTTTAGCTTGCGACAGTCTGTCTGAAGCTCCCATGTCCTAGGTACAATTTCATTATAAAGGAGACAACAAATACCAGGAATACGTAACCGCCGTATCTTCTAGCAAAATGTTTTAAAATGAACATTCTTTTTGCTGAATTATCCTTGTAATTAATTTTAATAAATAAGCTTTAGTCTGCTTTGTTAACACGAGTATAAAGGATAATAGGTACAAGAAGATTTAAAAGGCCGTGTTTTCTGCTCTTGAGACAATATTAATTCTTTTAGGTTCTGGGAATTATTACGAATGAGACTATTTGTAATTAGACTTTTCAAGATGTCTATAAACATCTACTGGCTGTTACTAAAAATAGTTTGTTGAATTGTTTAGTAATCAAACTATTTTTATGTGAACTTGGGCTATAACTTGAAATGTATACATTTTTAAAGTTTTATGAAATCCTTACATAGTATAAAACAAAGTCGTATTTTGTATTTTTCCACTCAGATCTTTTAAACTACGAACGCAACGGACTTTAATTCGGTTTTCATCAATAGACAGACTGATGTAAGAGGAAGGTTTATATGTATAAAGCAAGCGACATCTAGCTCCATGCAGCTATTTTTCAGATAAATTCATGCCACACTGTCAACACCTTTGAACTTCTGTGAGAATATATAATATTTCAAAATTAAACAACCCATTCCTCCTTTCATTAGTGGACTGGCTCTAATATAAATAAACTACCAATTAGTTTTAAGTTTAAAATTGAAATAGAGGAAGTACTCATGATGAAATTTTCCAAGAAATTTTAACGACTTTGTCCAAAATTAGTCGCGCAAAGAAAATGCAATTATAAGTAAACTGTGTTGCTTATGTATGACCCTAAATGAGGCAAAATGAGTAAGTAAAGATCGTATGAGGTGGCGTCCGTAATTTTTGACTGACCCATAAGAAAAGGCATGAGTTTATATATGTATTTACAAGTACATTGCAGTTTCGTAAAATCAAGTTATTTCGCACTGGGTTACAACACAAAAGAATAACTGATTATAATAATATAATAAAAGTTTATTTATTTCTCTCATAATGGTTTGTAGCATAACAGTTTTGACTACTTATAATAATATTCACATTGTGAGAGCTGGTGCCTGATGTAGGTTTAAGAAAAACCTGTATTACAGGTCACCAGACCCCATTTTGTGGCATGATACAATAGACAGGTAGGTAAGATGTGTTTCTTACTAAACTATTATTAGGTAAAAATGCAATTAAAACCAAAAGGAAAAATAGGAATAATACATAACTAGAACAATTAAACAATTAAAACAAAATGTTCGAGAAAATTAATTAAAAATAAGAAAATAGATTATTTTATTCTTTTTCATTATCTTTAATATCGAATCGTACAAAGAAAACTTAATCTTACAACCGAAATGAAAAGTAGAAAAGTTTTAAAATTAAGCCTTTATAAAATACTTTCATGGCCATAATGGTATTATTTCATCAGTACTGAAAACTTCATACATGGCTCACGGCGATTTTTCCAATTTCAGTTCCATTCCACTAGCGAATTGGACGCATCCGTCGAATCGAAAAGGCTTGTTGAAAATTTACATATGCTGGAAAATAGATATATGTATGGCGAGCTCAGCCGGGTGGAGGCAATCAACCCGACGCAAATATCACTGGCCACTGTACCTACTTATTTACATTCAATTTTTTAATAAACAAATTCTTTAATTGTCGACTATTTACATGTAAAAAATACAAACATCAATACTCTGATAAAGCGCACAATTTTCAAAGAGTCAAAATTTATGTTTGTTCTTTATTTATTAATATCTCATTTGGACACAAAGACTTTCATTAATATACTAAGTTAAATAACACTGATTACAGCGTCCTCCCATTGACAGTAACGACTTGTGTAATACGAGCCATTTAGCAATTACGAATGAGAAGGAGTAACGTTAGACTGGGGAACATAACAAAAAGCCGATTGCTCATACCCATATATTAAGTTAATGGGTTCTGGCACTAAGCACGCCCTTGACTTTAACGATGCGGCAGAAGGCACGAATAAATTTAAATTGGTCGGGCGTCGGGCGCGGCCAGCGGTCACTCCGCTCACAATGCTCGATGCAGTTAAATGCACACTTTCACGTACACTTCAACTTATTATTGCTCCATAAGAATTATGAGCGTGCCTACATCGTTGTTCACATCCATTGATCCAGCACTCATAAAGCATACAAAAAAACACGTGGCCTGGCATGATGGTCCCGTTGGTCTCGTGGTCGCAAGCGCGTCTGCTGTGCTTTGAGTCCTGGGTTTGATTCCCAGGTCCGGCAAAAGCTTATTGGGTGTTTCCATAAGGACTTTCTTAGTAACAGCCCGTAGTTTGGAAGTTGGCGGTGTGATACCCCCGTGCCTCGGAAAGCACGTTAAGCTGTTGGTCCTCTGCCGGGGTCGCGTGATTGTTCGAAAGAGATACCGTGACCCTGGCACATGGGCAACTGATGGAACACGGGTGGGTTTTAGTCAGTAAAAGTCTGACACGCCCTCCCGCTCCGCCCAGAGCGGGAGAAGTCATTTGATGATTTCCCATCCTGAAAAAAAAAAAAAAAAAAAAGCTGTTGGTCCTGCGCCTGATCTCTCTCTGGTCATGTCGAATTGCCATCTCATGGAACTATGCGAGTGAGGGAAGAGTGGGTGCCCCTGTATCTCCCGCGCCGTTGGCCAGTCTCCGTTGAGATTGACCGCTATCGCTGAAATACGATCTGGAGGACTATATATGAAACAACGTACAAACGCTAACAGATTCTTTTTTCTTTCTATTTATCATTCAGAAGCCCCACCTTATTACCTAGGTTCCTTCTTCTTGCCTAAACAAGTTAGAACCATGTAGCATTTGATTTCAGCAGAAAAATACATTTGAAAAAGCGAGTCGTGTCAAGTAGAGTGCACATTCGTAGAGACGGTGAAAATCGAATCCAAGATTGGCTTGCTTTTACATTTGTTTCTGTGAACTGTAAAATGAGTGCTACGCGAGGCAAAACAACGAATTGTTGAAATATTCATGTTACCCTTCTGGTTTGAAAATAAAATATTGCGAACGTAGCCGACGGTTATTTTACCTTGAAATTCACAAAATTCTGAATTTCAAGGTAAAATAAGTGACCTTATTGTTGGTGTTGCATGACTGTTTGTCATTTTCATATGAACTTGAAACTATATCAGTAAGCTGTTTAAATAATGTTTTTGCAGTGAATCCTACTTGCTACGAGCATAAATCACATTATGAGCTAAACATTTAAGGAAGCTTATGCCACTGCCATCTGCTTGTTATACTACTATGCAGTCCATAAATAAATATACCAAGAAAATGAGGATTTAATTCCAGGTATCATCTGAAAACCATCCAGCGCTTGGTAAGAATAATCCCTTAAATTCACAGGAAAGGGTTGAACAGCAAATCCGAGAATTTTTCACCTCAGTTCTGTAACCCTCTTCATTTATGTAAAGCCGAAACTTTGTAACAGTATTAATTAAGTACTTTTGTTAAATACTAAACATTTTCTGTTTATTATTTTGATTTCATTCAACTTCGTTGTCTAATTAATGTTTTAGTAAATAGCCTTTTATAATTAAGCCGGACGATTGATAAGGGCAAACATTTGCTTTATCATAAATTAAGTGTACAGGAAAAGCTGTAATTTTCATTTGGTATAACACGTGCAAATGTATGAAAGTGTGGAATAAAGGTGTATCTACAGTGGTGCTATTCTGTAAAAAAAAAACACCGTGATAACTGGTGTGAAGTGAGCTTAAAATCCTGCCAGGGGTCGCGAGATTTGTTCGAAAGAGATACCGTGGCCCTGACATTTGAGCAACTGAAGGAACACGGGTGGGTTTTAGTCAGTAAAAGTTTGACACAATGACGACTCCCTCCCAGTGCAAGAGAAGTCATTTTTTGATTTTCCATCCACAAAAAAAAAGTGAGCTTAAAGTGAGTTGTCATTAGTGTCAATCATATATATCCGTGGTGTCAATCCTCATCAAATCAATCAATCAGCGCTCAGTTTTAGGTCACTTCACCCAAGTTCGCACAGTAAGATTTTAACAGAATAGATCGGCTGGTGTAGATGTACAGACGCCAGCACATCGAGCTACTACAATCTGTCAAATTTCTTTAATAGATTTCAACTTTATCGCGTAAACATTAGGTTCAAAATTGATTGGAAGAATTTGACAGTTTCGGGTACCTTGATGTGCTGGCGTCTGTACGTGGCGGCGTTCAGTAACTTTTCCTTAAATTAATAATAAACTTACTTGAATTTATGGGTTTGCATTAGTAGTAGGACCACTAGTCCTAACTTATCCAAACGAAAAGAAAATCTTTCCAAAACTGACATAAAGAAACTCAAATGAAACAAAAAGAAATTACTTTCTCCAATATTATGATCCAATTTTTTATGTTCTATTTACTAAGAGAAAGTAATGAAGAAACACGACAGCGGTAGTAGTTCCTTTGCCTTGTTAAGTGATTATGCATGATGCATCACACACCCTGTATTACCCGTCCATCACATAACCATCATACATCATCCCGTAACGTAATAACTTATGAATAAATAACACAGCGACTAAATACACGGTATAAAAGGGTCTCAAAATATGCAGCGGGAAACTCATTAGGTCTGTTTGTAGTCTGTGGCCATGTTCGTGTCAAAAGTTTTAGCAGTCTAAAATTATTTCTTTTCGGTGGTTTCCTATAGGAGGCTTGCTTTTGGCTTTAAAAGTAGGTAAACTATTTTGGATTAACTACAATATTATATGCTCAGATAATTATATACTCAGATTTCCCTGCGATTTCCTATTTAAATTAGGTAAAACCTACAAAGAATCGCAAAAATGTCGCGCAGCGAAAATTTGTGCAGGACTAAATATAATACTAATTCTGTCTAATGTAATACTTACATTAACTGAAAACAAAACGCGTAAAACCTATAAAATAACAACCGACAAAATTAAATATAAGAACAATAGATGTAACTCCATGATGAAATGGCATTATTTTGTGCTCGAAATGTATTTTGACAAGCATGACCAAAAAGCTAAACTTCAGTCCACAAACTGAAGCGACACAAAGGCTTTAATTTTTAAACTCGCTCAATTACGTCAGTCACCCGAACCGCGCTAATCCACACAACCACATAAAATGCAACAGAAAGTTTCAGTTAATGACCGACTGCTAATTTTCTTTTAAAGTCTCTATTATGGTGAGCTTATCTGTGGCTGGTGGCTTCTGCTGATTTTCGTTCTCTATCTCCGGAACCCAGGTACGGTAATTAAGCACGACGCTACTTCAATTTATTGCGGGAAAATTATCTTTGTTGACCCACGCGCCTCTCGTAAGGTGCTTAATTTTTTTCGCTCTTTGTAAGCGTTTTTCATATCCCTCTGTATCCATCCTTTGTTTACAGTGTCTGTTTATTAATTTGGTAATGGAACGTGAAAATGAACGGTTGCTTTTAATACGTTGATAACACGTTTCATTTGTTACGCCTCGATTAGTTTTGTTGTTTGATGCATTTGTTGATTGATCGTTTGCTGTACAAATTGTGTGGGTGTACTCATTCTATAATCGGCTCATCATTTAAGTGATAGTTAACATTTGTTCACAGTACCTATTATGTTTATTTATACTTTCATTCAATGATCTATCTAGTAATATACTTACTTCGAGTAGTTTGTAGTATACTTAATGCATTTAAAATATAGTCCAGCGTAACTCTTTTTGCTAAGTAAACAGCAATCAGCTAATTTCCAGCTACATTTTGGGCCCAAAAACACTAATAAAGCCCTGGTTTATTAAAGTAATCATAATTTACCTTTTGAGTCCCTTTAGGGAAAACCTGCCATCTACGTCATCACATAGCCTAAATCTACTTGTGAAACGAGTGGATTGAGGCCAACTTTTTATTAGGCGATGTTGCTAAATATAAAGGATTTTCACCATACAACTGCCGGCGCTACAATTTTACCAGGAGACACTATTATCTACTTATTGTCACCATTTTCACTGGCAGTCTTGTTTCATTATCTATACTTACAATAAAACTGTAGAGAGCTCGATTCTGTACATTGAATATACGTTCTAAATTAATATTTGAGTATGAATAGTGATCGATACTGATGCCAAAAATACAATCAGAATTTTTTTTGTCTGTCTGTCTATATATAGACAGACGCATGGGTCAAAAACTACTGAAGGGATTTTAACCAAACTTGGTACGACTGTAGTCCATACTCCTAGGTAGGTTATAAAGTATATAACATAACGCTAACGACACAGGAGCTGAGCAGTGACGATAAATTTGAAGCAAGTCGGATGAAAATGCGCTTTCGAGCTCTTTTCCTCGCATACGTTGATCATACACCAAAAGTATGTATTACAAAGATGATGGTCTTCAAAAGATCTACAAAAAAGGCCTCAATAGTATATATCTGTCCTACTAAATTAGGAACACAGTTAGTTTATAACCTTGATTAACACAAAGGGTACTTTTTATCCCGGTAGTATGTTCCCGCGGGATATTTTCCGACCTCCACGCGGGCGAAGCCGCAGGCAAAAGCTAGTTAAGTATAAATCGATGCCCTTGGTGCCATACTTTCATGGTCTCAGCCTTCCACCGTGGTTTACTCAATGCAGGTTAAGGTGCAGCTAACCTAACCTATTAGGCGTTGCACAGAGAAGATTGCGAATCGGTCTTTTGAGAGACAACGGTGCTTCTTCCATGTGTAGATGGTGACCACACTCACACTCACCGCTGGTATGCCCAAAGCAAGGTCGTCTTTTAAAGGTTTCTGCTCGAAAAAAAAGGTCCTCATGAAGTGATGTTCCGTCCCGTTTGACTGTTTACTCTATGCGCCTACGTTTCTAGACGTGAACAGAGTGAGAACTGTCACTTGTCAATTTGACGTTGACACTTGGGTTTTGATCTGGGGAAGAAATCGGTCCAATTTGCTTGTGCGACCCTGTTGTAAATTAATCCTTGTAAATCGATCCGTTTGTGGCAATTTGCCGTGATCCAATTGTTTTTTTGAGTAATCAACCCCCCTTTGACGTAATAATACGGGTTTAGTTTGTTGAAATTGAAGAACCTTGAAGTGTCAGTGACCGCATGTTGGAGACCGCATGTTGGAGAGAATCTCTGGCCTATTGCAGCGGCCTGGTGTCCTGAATACCACTTACAACGTCACTACACAATACAATATACACTCACTTACATACATAAATCCAGGTAGGCTCCAGAGCAGGTGTTCTTCAACCAGGTAAGTGTTTTGTTTGATTGTATTAATCAGCTTCGCGCACGGCGGACAGTTCGCTCGCCACTTCTTGTCTCCAGGGCCCCACCATCATAACTTCCACTGCGCTATTTAAATTCTATGGTGAGGACTTGGCTTGGCGTCGAACAAGTAATTTATTTAAAAAACGCGATAGACGAAAACGCAATAGTTCCAAGCTCAGCATTAATACATCAAAGGCTGGGCCCGAGTAGCGAGCGACATGACACGGGAGTAGCTTCCCGGTCCCATTTCACATGTGCACTGGGGACGGCCCGCCATTGGAACACTAATGCAGCGTGCATTTTTAATTCATGTCAAGAGTCCCGAGGCGGTCGCTCTAAGTGCGGCCATGCCGGAGTGCCGGATAGCACCCGTTTACGGTTTCTGAACATGTCACGGCGGTAAGCAGCTTCAGTTAGCTATTTTTATACTTTGCCGTGAGATCGTAGAACTTACCCTTTAGAGTTTTAATCGTGGAGGGAAACGTTGTTCACTTGTGCGGGTTTATATCAAAAGCTTTGCAGGGTTTCTTCTGTCATTTGTTGTAGGTATTTTATTGTAACTTAGGTTCTATTTTCATACATTTAAACCACATTCTTGCTCTACTCAATTGAAAATATTAACATAAATCAATGTTCTACTAATAAAAAGCCAATCTATTTACGATCAGCTGTGGATTATTGCAATTTTCAAACATAATAACTTTGCCTTGTGCTTGGTTTGTAGCAATAGAAGTACCGTTCACCGCAGAATGAAGCAGACATATTTCTAGGAAACCTAAAGCAGAACCTAATTAGTTACGTAATTACGTGTATTTTCTAACAAGAAATCTTGTAATAAGACACAACATTTCTCTTTATTAATATCAAATTAAGTACCTTAGAAAACATCTAAGTTTTAATAAATGACTTCGTACAAATACCGAATGAAAAGTTATTCAATACCTTTCCACTTCATAAAGAAGATCAATAGAATCAGTGAAGCGAAAGAAAATAAATTAAGTAGGCAGAGACTTGTTGCCTCTTTAAAGAATCATTAATTTAACTGTCATGAGCTTTCATGGAATCGAGATGATGTGATGAAAATTATATTATTGCTAAGAAACAAAAATGGGAAGCGAAAATAAAATGGTATATTTTAGTTGAAGGTCGGTTGGAGTTCTAATGAGACAGGTTCACTGGTTACTCTCTATACACATCACTCCGGTAAAGCCTTTTTTGTGATGTCAGCTATTAACCTAAGGCCAATATAAGCCATTCATCAATCAGCCTATAGTATTCCCACTGCTAGTCCAGCGGTGATTGGTGGATGCCGGTTTCCTCACAATGTTTTCCTTTACCGTTTAGAGAGTAATGGTGATGAAAATAAAATAAGAAGACAAAGTAAAGTGTCTACCTGGGTTCGAACTGATAACCTCTTATGTCAGGACGATGCCACTGGGACACCAGTGCTCTGAATGTTTTTTTAAGATTAAGGTTTAAGATAATATTATATGAATCGATAATTTACTGATTGTGTACCTCATCAGAGAGCCAATTCCCGTATTTTTTAATGCATACTAACCTCAATCTGATAAAAAACCTCTAATTTACCTACCAAGTTTTCGCCATAGATAAGCGATTGCTACATGAATTTAAACGTTTTTTAAGTATTGGCCTTCGTGTATTCCTAGAGCAACCTTGTACGCCGGAGTGTTAAGAAAGTCAGTCGACGATATCCGAGAAACCATAAAGTTGGCATATAACGAGCAAAGGTCGCGGTTTAGCTGAAAACTTACGAGCTGGTCGACGAGGCTCTAAAATGTTATAACTTATAACGTGACGGTTTAAGGGTTGGAGAATGAATAAATTGTCGCATGTTCAATAAACAATGTAATATGTAATCGTTGAACCTAATAAGAGACGTCGACCTGTGGTTTTTCTTTGTGAATAGTTTTTTAGCTCTAGTGAGGTTGTTAAATCCGTTATCCGTGAATCGGTGATCTGTGTGATGTCAGACTTAAAGAATAGCATCACACCATTTCTTTCGATAGGTGTCTATAAGGCGACTTAAGGATTCACTAGAGATTGGGCAGCACTGTTCTCTATGCATTTTACCACCGTACTGCTATCGCCAATCCGCCTGCCATGCGTGGCGATTATGGCAAAACCCCCCAATTAGGGGCAGGCCCATGTTCAACAATAGAAGTCTTATGGCTTAAATGATGGCAATGATGAGGTTGTAAGAAAATTAAAGTACAGAAGTAATTTAAATTAGGAATTAGAAGGTATATTAGCAGGAGGATGTGATATTACCGGAAACTCTTTACCAATACTTTAGAGGACGTCTTTAAGACGTTTTACAGGGTATCAACATGAACGAGTACATGCCACACCTTCGCCTTGCCGATGACATAGTCATAATGACGGAAACGCTGGAACAGTTAGGGTGGTTAACTCTTGGCGGGTTGACCTTGGATAAATTGTGACAAGACGAAAGTCATGTAAATGTACATTCTTGCCAAGCCGAATCCACATCGAAGGGCTTTTTTCCGAATTATTGAAGGAGTATACCTTCCTTGGGCAAGTCATCTAGTTCGGTAAACATAACTTTGAGAAAAAAGTCAATTGAAGGATCCAATTATTTGGAAAACTTCGTCAGGTCTTCTGGTCGCCTATCCCGCAATGTTTGAAGACTAAGGTCTCCAAACAGCGCGTCCTCCCCGTTATGATATACGGTGCCGAAACGTGGACACTGAATGTCGGTCTGGTCCACAAATGTGAGGTGGCTATGCTCGGAGTTTTTTTTAAGGAAAAATATAAGTAGTTATCCGGAAAAGTACCTACTGGAGTTAAGGACATTGGTTGCAGAGTAAGCAAGCTGAAGTGGCAGTGGCTAGGTGGATCGACTACCTTATAAAGGTGACTGGGACAGAATGGATGCGGAAGGCTTGCTGTTTTGGCGCAGCCTAAATCCAGCAGCATGCATGATTTATTGACGGAATAAATAATCATACTTTATTATTGTAAATAGTGAAAACTCAATACTTAGGAACAACGCAAAATGAGAGATATCTTGTATTATCATCAACCGTGAGCTGTCCTCTGCTGAACATATGCTTCTCTAGTTACAGCTCAATTCTCGGAAACTCTCATTTAGCTGCTACTAGCTACCCTGCAAAGGTCTTCGCTCTACCTAGCCTGATGGGCGCGGCTGTTCGTTCAATCCTACGAGCGATTCTGTATTAAGTGCTATACCAGAAATAAATATGGAAATAACTACTCAGCCTACGTTGTAAAAGCACTTGAATTTCAGGTAAAAAATACTAAAATGTTACGATCAGTTTCAAGTACCTTAAAGTTACAAGTGTATGAGTAAAATGTTTTAATTACCTAACTTGAAATCGATAATATGTACGATTGGAGTACCGACTCTACTTTTACATCTAAAAATGTCCCGGCGATTTGTGCGTTTGGAAAATCTGAGTGGGATTTTTATTTCAGTGTTCGGAAACGCGTTCGTCCGATTTTGTATTTTTTTTTCATGTTCGCTTTACCTTAAAAATATATCGTCTATAAAGGACAGTGAAATAGCGAGTTTCAAACGCAGTTTTTTAGATACACGCGCTAATTCCGCGTGTATCATATATGCAAAAAAAAAATGCTATACGAGTTTAAAATGTGGGTCATGTGTTATGCAGTGAGTGAGCTTCAGGTCTGCGACGTGATGTTTTTTTTTTAATTTGATATAACACCGACGAGGTGTGACGTGAAATCTGGAGCAATACTCTCAACTGAATTAAAAAGGTTTCCTTACAAACAGTTTATTACGTCACGAAACAACATTTGGATAAATTTTGTGATAAATTCTGATTCAGAAAACCTCACGAACATGGAAAGATTTTGTTTGTAATTTTATTTAAAGAAGACTGTACTGGCTAAACAGCCGAAATGGAATTCATTGCGTGGAAAATCCGTTGACTTTGAATACGCTGGAAAAGAAGTAGAATAAGAAACAACCAACACTAAGCGTCCAGGGCTCTCAAACAATTTTGTCGTATTTTCCATTTACAGTACCTGTCTACCATAGATTACAATCTGAGAACTTTATAAACGCCGAGTAGTTCGAAGATTTCGTATATACAGAAAAAATACGTGACCACCTCAAGTTTTAATTAAAAAACTTTCTACTCAAGTTTTTTGCGTGTTCCGAGCCGTGTCGGTTGCGCCACTAAATTGTTTCTTTATGTGAACCTGCTTAGGTAAATAACTTAGCTGACTCCGGCACTCCTTAATTAGTCAGGTCTCTATTTGCTGTAGAAGCCTCTCTTAGTTTCAAATAAGTATTTGCAGAAAGTAATAGAACAAAGACAATTTGAATGAATTTGTCAGCCTAAGCTAACAATAGAACTTACTATGTTTCATCATTCTAGTTGTCTATTTTAGGTTGCTATTTTGTTCTAGAATAATACAGCCTCCTTTCACAAGTTTAACGCTTGAAATCATAACTTATAATATCAAACTAAAGTCTTCTTGACATGGATAAAAGTACCAACTTATCAAAATATGCATATCTAAGGAAAATAGTGATCGCCCATTGGTCGAAATTCGACCGTACTTCATTTGAATAGAAATACATTATTAAATGAAAAAAAAAATATAATAATAAATATAAAAAATAATATGGTTATATTTGACATTCAGTAACACTATAGATAAATTGTTGACGCTGTACTACTGTGGAGAGGGTTCGCTGGTGGGATGGTGATGGCCAGGACCAGGACGTAGGTGTAATGAGTAAAGAATACTTCTTCAGGACTCTCTTCTTTATTTTCTTAATACTTCTTAACTGCTGGATATGGAATTAATTATCACAGTTTGCTCTATTTTTATAGAATTTTCCCTATTATTTTTAATTAATTATGACAGTTCAAAATGTCATAACTATAACCAGTCTGTATAATCTATGACCAGCCTGTACAATCGTGAGGCTTATAAACTCTGCAGTTTGCACACGACACTAAGTTTTGTATGGGAAACTTACTAATGCCATACTTGACTTGACTCCCCATAAAACCACAAAAAATATTTCTTAAAAATCTAAACTAAATTCCTATCGTCGCTAATACAAATAATATTAAAGACAAATGTTCTCGACATGATCATAGATTTTAAAAATGAAATAGGTTATATGTCTATAAAATTAATTTATTACCTATGGTTATACTTGACATTCAGTAAGAATAAAGACACAAAATCAGGCTTACCAACTTAGGGGTTTTCCCAAATTTAGGGGGTAAATAAGAGGATTGAGATTTTTTTGGGGCGTTCCATTTTTAGGGGTATTCTTAGGGATTTTTTGCCATCTTACATTTCTCATTGTGTTTTTGATTACAATAGAAGTATTAGCGACTTCTAGTACGGTTCCTCGATACTAAGAATGCAGAGTGAATGATTAACAAATGTCGCGTAATAAATATAGACAAATATTACTACTGTGTGGTCTATGATTACTGAACATTCGTTGGTTATTTTCATTATAATTTTTTAGCGGATTTATTTAGTAATTGTGGCAATTTTAGGGTTTTTTTAACTTAAACTTTAGGGGTAAATATTTCTGGGTGTTGGTAACATTGATAAAGACAGATTTGGACCATAAACATAAGAATATCTATGCATGTGTGTATTAGATACACGGTAATGAACAGTAATGTGTGTAACGTGTTATTTATTGAAAATAATGTATTTTAACGCATAATTTTAAAAAAATATTAGCATTCGTCACTTCTTCTCTGTATAAACTATAAGTGTGCGAAATTTCATACTCCTCCGTCCGCCCAATTTTCGTAAAAAGGGATCCAAAGTTTTCGCTTCACGTATTAATATATAGAAGAGATATCAACATGTCTAGATCCTACAGAATTTTCTGAACGCATGGAAATCCACCATTCGGTGAGCTCGAAATCTCTCTCGAAAAGGTAAAACCTTATCAACCTTATCAGTTCTACTGAACTAATAATTAGTTCACTGCCAACACGCACTGGACAAAGACTTTTGTGTTGAGACGGGATATAGGACGAGAAGATATTGCGTAGCATCCCAAATGCTGCCCAGCGGGGTCGATTTTGACGATTGACCTCTTTACCTACATAACTAGACAATTTTTCCTAGGCTTCGAGTATAGAGTCTCCGATCTTCATGAGAGTGAGTGTGACATGGGCAGTAGACATCACCTTCGTTTTGTCCATGTTTATTTTAAGACTCACTCTTTGGGAACCTCTACTGAAGTCATCGAGCCGTAGCGAAAACGTAGCTTTGGAAGGCCTCTCACAAGATTAACCTATCTGCTGATTAATAACCGCAAAAATCCCCTAGATGCGAGAAACACAGAACCAATCGAAGTGACGGTACTTGGGGGAGGCCTATATCCAGCAGTGGACATCTTTCGGCTGAAATGATGATGAATATGAGTGTTTAGGTGACTTTTCTATGTTATTTTTATGAAAAATCCACGTCAAATGTGCCCAAAAACCTGTACATTTATAATAATGTTGCTTGTAACCGAATACCAAACCAGATATAAACCTAACAAGCTCCGCATCGTAGCAGCGTTTCGACAAACGTATTTATGCATGTATATTGCAATGCAGCAACTGTAGGTATGCATTGATGTTCAATAGCTCGACAAGGTAGCAGCACACTGTAGTTGAAATGTCAACAACACGCCACGTTCACCGAGCAATAATGGACTGTTTACACTGTCCAATACACGCCCTTATTCCGACTAAACGTTGCCAACCCATCCACCTGCCGGCACCCTAATAGATTACTACGATATTGATAATTCACTAAACCACTTGACAATTCTACCCAATAGTTATAGCTTACGAGTACTTACCAAATACACTTTGTTATTAAAACATTTTTTTCGTTTTGAGCAAACTCTGTTGAGTCAATAGCTATAAATCGAGATAAAATTTTGTGTTTGACGTTTAATTCAGAATTCATCAGACTATGAGAAAAGTAAACAAAATGTTGGATAATTTCAGGTTTAAGTTAATTAGATTTTATGTTCCGAATTCGGTCTTGATATGATGTAAAGATCAAATCACTGGAAACACAAAAAAATATCGAAAATGCCAACTGTTTTTCAATATCGTTGAAATGAAGACACTGAAAGAGACAAGACATACTACACGCGAACTTTGTAACGACTTATGAGCGAACGTGTGAACGTAGTCGCGATAAATCCAGATCATTAGACCGCATCAATCCGCAGGAAAAAGAAAGCAGAAGTTATTTTGTTCTAAATAAAAAGATATGTGTTGTCGTGTCCCTTTCTTGAACAAGAGTGTCTGGTATTTTTGTTCCATAAGCTGGCAACATTAAGTGAGCGTGGAGCGAGCGTGGCCGGCAGGGCGAGCGTGAGACTCCACACAAACGATGAATTATTGCGTGTCATCAATTACCGGACAGACACGACTCACACCGATGTGCGACTCGTGTTTCTGGATATGTCTTCAGATAAACGAGCAGCAATTTAAATAGGAAATACTTATGTTATTGATTGAATATTTTTTGTGTAAAACTTAGGTAATCTCGTTATCTTTGTTAGTTTAACTCAGAGTCTTCTCGAAGTCAGCCGACTTCGACAAATCTTGGGACTTAAACAACGCGTTTACTGAGTTACATTCTATAGTCTAAGCGCGTCTCAAAACTAAACTAATGAATGAGAAAGAAATACGGACTGTATCTAAATAGGTACTGTAAAATACATGACACACATATAAACTATATTTAAGTATCTGCACTAAAACTTGGTCCTAACCAAAAAGGAATTCTGTTTTTTTTTCTGAAATTCCTTTTTTGGATTTTCTCTTTGGTCATTTGCCCTGATCAAGCAATGGTATTGACTTAAATACGGAGGTATTGGCTACGTTGTATGAGTGCATTTTATGTATCTTTTTCTTCTCGTTACTTGCGCCTTGATTGTGCAGAATAAACATTTTTTTCTTTCTTTTCTTTTCTTACTTTCTAATTCAAACCAAAAAAAAAACGTTGTTCCTGTAAATAAAACTAAAATGAAAAGAATCAATAACCCACCAATTACACCACATTCAGCAGCTCTATACAAGTGACAGTCATTGTAAAGCGGTGTTTACATCATCCTGCTTTACAGAACCTGAACGGCTTTGGCACGCAAACAACACGCTGTTTGTTCCATTGTACATCCAATACGTTTGTCTTGTGACGCCATTAATAAGACGCGTATTGGCAGAGATAGATTACTATTATGAAGGAGTTCGTACAGTGTGCTCTTAGCTTTTGATGACGTGTGCCTTTTTTTCTGGAGTATTATATTCATAGAAAAAAAAATGGTTTATGGTAAGTATGGTTGACTAATACTCTATCACTATTATTTGATTTCACGTTGTTTTTGGTGATTAAAAAAAAGACGATATTTTTAATGTTTAGGTATTATAACTAAGTGATTTTTTACTTGGTAACTACTAGATAAAAATTACTTAATATGCAGTTACGAAATATGTATGTGTAAACATATACAATTAGTCCCTGCATAATACGTTCATTGGATTGTTTTAAAGTTTCCAAATTTGAACGTTATATGTTTGTATAGAATCATTTTTAGCCAGTATCTAATTTAATGTTAACTCTACAAATACAATTGTTACCATCACTTTTAACTTAATTAAAATAAAATGCATTGAACATTTTGCATGTAATTTTAAGCTTCTGAAACCGCGACATCCTCAAAATGAAGTCGGAAACACTGAAATGTCGACACAATTTCAGTGAGATTGTACTTGACAGGTTTAATTTTCGTGTAAAAACGTAATTCCAGCAAACCGTGAAATCAATCTTAAAATTCGGTATTTTCGTATTCAAAATGGCAAAGATTTTTCATCCACATTTCAAAGCACCGTTTCAGGCCACCTAAGCTTTTTAAACTGAAACGTGCACATAGGATTTGAGCGGTTTTCGTAAACTTCGACGGCAGTTGGGTTCAATTTGAAACGTTCTTTGCACAAAAAATCTCATGATAACATTCTGTGATGAAGATTAAAATTAAATGTGTCCCTATTTCTCCATTAAGATAAGTAATTAAATTGGTTAAAAAATGTACAGCTTTAATCTTAATTTACTTAAGTATTAACAGATTCTTTTCAAATATTACAGACGAATAGATCGATTCATTTTAATAGGTATTCACCTGTACCTTAATATTATACATATATGTATATAGGAACGCAACTACTGAGCGCGAGGTCCTAGGATCGATTCCCAGGTCGGGCAAAGTGTTATTGGGTTTTTCCATTACTAACTTAGCAACAGCCCGGAGTTTGTAAGTTGGCCATGTGATACCCCCGTGCCTCGGATAGCACATTAAGCCGTTGGTCCTGCGCCTGATCTCTGTCCGGTCGTGTCGAATTGACATCCCATCGGACTAACACGTAACCCTACCCAACTGTCACCCACCGGTCAGAATGAAACTTTGCACATCGATATAACACTAAAAAATATTGAACCCGGGTTTTTTTTTATTTTTCCGGAATCCACTTTTTAGGGGTACAAACCACCCCCTAGGTTTATAAGGGTTGTAACGGTTTGTGGGGATAAGTTATATTAAGGTTAAGGTAGGTTAGCCTATCTGTGGTCAAGATCGTAATGTTCTGATTGAAAAGCAGTCGAATAAACCCACTACCCAGAGTTACGTGGGTTAGCCTACTTAGGGGTTATTAGGGGTGGTTTCTACCCCTAAAAAGTGGATTCCGGAAAAATAAAAAAACACAGGTTCAATATTTTTTAGTGTTATATCGATGTGCAAAGTTTCATTCTGATCGGTGGGTGACAGTTGGGTAGGGTTACTTGTAAGAGAGGGAGGGAGGGAAGGGTGAGCGCCCCTGTGTCTGCGCACACACTTGTGCACTATAATATCTCCCGCGCTGATCTGTAGTCTCCGATTAAATTGGGTGCCATGGCCGATAAACGGTCTGGAGGACTATATCTTAAAAAAAAAATAGGTTGTTTATTTCTTTTATAACTTAGCCAACTTTTCTAGAAAAAAAACAACGAGATTCTAAACAATCATTGCTTTAAAAGCATATTATGTTCCTTATGTTTAACCTTTTATATCATCTCCGCCGATACGAAATGATAAACAAATTTTTATGTTTCATACAACTTTATTGGAAACCCAATACAAAACGTAGGAAAGTTTCATCACATTGAATCAGGAACTCGCGCCTCATGCATATCAAGATTTAAACTACATTTAAATATTTTTATCTTTAAGTGAGAGCCATTTTTTCTACGTCATCATCATATGCCTAGCCTTTCTCCAGAACCATTTTGGGATCGGCTTTCAGTCTTACCGATGTAACTGAATACAAGTATTTTACATGGAGTGACTGCCTCCACAATCCAGTTAGATACTGGGTAATACGATACCCCTTGGTGAGACTAGTTGTCAGACTTTCGGGCTTCTGATAACCCGTAACGACTGACAAGGATCGACGAATGTCAGCCGGGACCAACGGTTAACGTATTTTTTAGGCGTGGAATGGGTTTTGTGGTTTAGGGAGTCACGTGGTCACCCACCCAATCCATTGATCTGTGCGGCTCTGTTATTACTTAGCCACAAGTCATGTTTACAATGTATGCACTGGTAATACAGAAAGCTGTGCTGCTGCGGAGTTTGTTGCACCACTTATTCCCAGCTAAAGCACTAGCAAGTAAGTGGTAAATGGCGGGCGTTTTGGGGTGTCTTATATAATTTTGACGTTCAAAAAGTACTCACTTTCAGCCTAGATTTAATAAAGAACTATTGTTTTTGGGTTTTTACTAAACAAATGTAATCCTCCTTTTCTTACAAGCAACCAATTGACTGTTGACAATTAATTCAAACGCAATGAAAACATTGTAAACATTGTAAACATTGTAACTAGACCAGCTAATTATCTCTGTACAAATAAACTAGTAATACCAGCACGCAGTATATTGTTACAGCTTGGTACTACGTAAACAATAAAACGGTTGGTATTTAAAACTACACTATAAACGAGATTGTAAACCATTGCCCACAACCACTCATTTCCTTTGCTTTAGTTTTACAGTCTGTGGAACTATTAGCAGTTCGTTTTCTTTTAGGGCTTTTTAATTACAGATTGGTTAGCAATTTACTGAAGTGTTTACAGGAATTGAACATGAAACCACATATATGGTAGAAGAGGTATTAATTAGTTAAATAAAACGATTCGTCTTTAGTCTACGAATATAGGTATACGTTCAGAAACTATATTTTGTAGGTAAATATTTGTTTATGCTCCAAATTAGGCATATGTCCAGAAGTCTACGTCTTTCGGCTGAAATGAAGATAATGATAAATAAATAATTTAAATGTAAACACAAAGGAAGGGGCGACTAGAATTACTTCTATTTTAATGTCAATTTTGACGTTCAAAAGTGCCTTTTATGTACCTATTTGAAATATACACGTTTCTGGGTTTCTCAGCACGCTACTGTTGTTCGTCTGTGTTGTTTATTTGGTATAACTTGGTTATTCTTTCTGGTATTCCGTTTCTCACCTCACTGTTTAGTTCTTGACGGTTATTTAACGATTAATCGTTAAATAACCGTCGTATTCGAAACGAAACAAACCTGAAACGACAGTGGCATAAGCCGACAGCAGACAGCTGTCATCTTGACGTTGCTTTTAAGAAATATGGTAGTTGTTCTTATGTCGATGGCGAGTGCCAAAATGGCGTGCTTTTTATTATGTTAAAGTTATTTTAATCTCGACCCCAGGTAACCAAACGAAAAATATACTAATGCAATATCATTCAGTATAATCTAGTATACAATATATGGCCATTACGTGTACCTCGGTATTTCACTTTGGCAGATTTTGATGGCATCCTTTAAACCTTTCAGTAGTCTGAAGATTTCATACGAAACAAGTTTTTTTTTTTATTTATTTTAAGAGTGTTTTCATCTATACAGATTATACCACCCTCATCGTTACAAATCGACTTAACATCCTAATACACAACTTAAAGTTATCTTAGACTACCTCTGCGATGAATATCTATGTTTTAAGAGCCTGTACAGCATCCTGGTTGCTTTCGATTCTTTTCTTTGCAGGAGCAGCAAGGACTCTGTTATACCCCAATCTCGCACATACCTACTATTATACAATACTACTAAATCTCTTAACTGTCTTTCAGGCTCGTTCTAGACACATTCCATGATAACATGATAACGAAACAAGATTATGAGCATATATTTATTCACGTTATTAATGTACCTACGTTATTAATTTACACTATAACCCGCAATGAACAAGCGCTATGTAAACAAACACCCAATCAAGGTATTCATGACAATAAGTCTACCGAACCGAGACTCGATCACAAAAAAGCCGTTCTCTATATATACGTAGTTGTGTCTACAGACATGCATATTTGCAAATTCTGTTGCAACGGGTTCATATTACAATTAAATGTAAATGTTGATGATAAATGATTTTTTGTATAAATTGGTATAAAAATACTTTCACACGTTAAAAATAAATTACGTTGTGAAGAACCACTGGAAAAATCTCTTTTACCTAAATAAACCTTAATAAATTAAGGCCTTCAGCCTGGGGTTAAAACTAGAGCAACTACACGCTAAGGGCCCTCCCTTTGGCGTACAGACCTCGGCTTAGGGCATCGCTCGAACCAAGGGACGGGCTGGATCAGAAGTAACTGAAACAAACGCGAAAGTTACAATCTCTTCTAGTAAGTCCAAACATAATCTTGTTCAAGCCATTTATATTCGTAAACCCATACATTTGTTCGAAGGAGTCATATCCGTGATACGTAGCAAAGTAGCCAATCACTGACCATCAAGAGTCAAGATTACAAAAGATCACTCTCACCACAAGGTCACTAGGTCACCAGTCGTGAATAAAAGGTAATACTATTACATCAAAGGTCGCAAATAGTCACATAAAATGTACTAACGTGATCCCATCGCATCAACTGAAGTGCGAATTCGTCGCAATAAAAATTTCATTACACGCATGGTTGGCCCGCGTACGATGCGAGCGATACGACCGTTACGTATATTTAATATTACGAGCCCTTTATTAAAATTGTATCGGGCTTGTCCATGGGAGATTATCCTGTATAAACTGATGGTTGATGGCTTTTTAGTTGTGTTCACTTTGATTGTTTATTTGGGAGGTAAATAAAGTTAAGTTACATCACTTTTACTGTATTTAACACAGATAGTTACCTGTGTACCGTGTGGTTCCGGACGTAAAGAATAGCACCACCCCATTTCTTCCTGTGGGTGTCGTAAGAGGCGATTAAGGGACTTACTAGAGAATGGGCAGCAGCGTTCTCTATGCATTTTACTACCATACTGCGATCGCCAACCCGCCTGCCAAGCGTGGCGATTATGGCAAATCCCCTCAAAAATTGTACCGGTCAAATTAGCGGTGAATGGGGAGGCCCATGTCCAGCAGTGGACGTCTTGCGGCTGAAATGATGAGTTACCTGTGTTAAATACAGTAAAAGTGATGTGATTTACACTAGGAACTAAATTAAATTGCTAACTAACTATACAAATAAATATGAAAAACGAAAGGACACAAAAGCATTGTAGCAAATGAAGTTGATTTTTTATTAAAGATGCGTGAAGTGAGCTGTTTAATTCCACTAGATATTAGAAATTAACACTACTGACAGCATACATGAGCAACTATTGGCAGCTCTCGTTGAGAAGGGCTTCCATGCTGCCTCTTTTATGTGGTGCCGGACGTAAATAAATGTATAGTTTAAACAATCACTAGAAAAACACGCTTTTATAAATGCACGTAAAAACCAAAAACCTTATCGTGGTCAAAGTTCATTACAAGACCTTTCTAACAAGTCCAAACACGGCTATGATACGATATTCCATCATGGAATGCCAGTGCCTATCTTCCGGCTTCATCATCAGACCTTGAAACCTAATCGTGGTCAAAGTTCATTACAAGACTTTTCTAACAAGTCCAAACACAGCTATGATACGATGTTCCATCATGAAGTTCCATACCAGAGTACCATACCATATTATTGTATTGTCATCAGAACTACATAAAGCTACCAATTTTCATGACGCTACGATCCTTGGAAGATGGTTAAATTAGTTACCTTAGATTCCATTACATAGTTACATACAGGTCTACCTAATAAAAGCGTGTTTAAAAAAGCACTATCTCATTTCTTCCCGTGGGAGTTATAAAAGGCGACTGAGGGTCTTTACTAGAGAATGGGCAGCAGTGTTCTCTCACACAGACAGAAACCGTACCGACCTCGCCGCCGAGGTCCGTCGTCGCGACCCCGACTAAATAGTCCCTCCCGACCGGCAAGAGCCAGCCCGCGACGCTGCGCCTTTAGCTTTAAATTAGCCCATAAATAATTTAACCCAGACCCAGCCAGTCCCTTGCTGTCCCCCTACCAGTGATTGCCTAAGCCGAGGTTCGTACCCCCGTCGGGGTAACCCTTAGAGCTTTCGCCTTAGTTTTTAAGTATAATAAGCCCCGGCTGGAGGCCTAAAAAGGTAATTTTTTAGAACTCGCCGGGCCACAATCCGTTGAAGTAGTAAAAATCTTTCAGGTTAACTACGAGATCCCCTCCAAAAAAAAAAGCAGTGTTCTCTATGCATTTGACTACCAAATTGCGCTTGCTAACCCGACTGCCAAGCGTGACGATTATGGCAACCCCACCAAATTGGAAGGGCCTATGCCCTACAGTGGACGTCTTTCCGCTGAAATGATGATAATGATGATTAAGAGGGCTCGTGGCTAAGTAAAAACATCCGAACGGGTCGATGTTCGTCCGTTGATGGGCCTTCTTTACTTACCAGGACCCTCAGTGCCTCGGAAAGCACTTTAAGCCATCAGATTTTTTTTCCTTTGTCTTCTCGAATTTTTAACCCAATAACCGGACAAAATGGATAATTTAAATCACAGATTCATCATCATCATCATTTCAGCCGTAAGACGTCCACTGCTGGACTTAGGCCTCCCCTAATTTGGGGGGCTTTGCCATAATCGCCACGCTTGGCAGGCGGGTTGGCGATCGCAGTATGGTGGTAAAATGCATAGAGAACGCTGCTGCCCATTCTCTAGTAAGTCCCTTAGTCGCCTTTTACGACACCCACGGGAAGAAATGGGGTGGTGTTATTCTTTATGTCCGGCACCACACGGTACGAATTAATCACAGATTAATTATGTGTTAATATGGAATCACAGCTTCAAAATGAAGTTTTACTTTTTAAATAAGACGAATTTCATTTCGTTTGTTCGTGATAAACTATCGGACCAAATCCAAGCTTTTAAATTAAAGACACAAATGGAAACGAAAAGTATATCAGAATATTTTAAATTGAATACTGTAAAGTAAATTTTTCGATAGCATATTGGATATGTACAGAGTTAAATAAACATACGTACTTATTATAATTTAATTTTATGTTACTGACTGTATGTTCGACTAACGGATTAAGGGATGAGACAAAGGAAACGGATATAGGAATGAAAGATGTGTAACAATGAGCTATTTTATCTTCTTTTGCAATAATAGGTACAAGTATATATTTTTTACAATAATACCAATAATGATATTTTGTATTGTCTTAACGGGATCTATGTGGAAGAGTTTTTTTGTCAACCCTTACGCAATAACAGAACTTAATATATAACATATTTTACTAGATTAGCTGGACTCTTTTTATAAAGATTGGTCCTTGGCAGCTCAGGACTAGATAGACGTGGAAAGAGAGTAAAGAGGCCTTGGCCCCCAGCAGTGGGACAGCAAAGGTTAACAAAAAAAAAAAAAAATACGAACCAGCATTTAAAATAAAAAAGGAAAGAGCTCATCAATAAATTCGTCTGCATTGCTTTCAATGGGAAAAGAGCCCGAAAGGTTGGCAGAATGGCCACATCGAATTGCAATGCTGATTCTTTGGGCTAAATCAGGCCAGCCAGTGGAAGATGTATGTACTATTTATTTTTGCCATTTAAAATTAAAACATTTTTCAGTAAAAATGAAGAAAATTATTATACATAATAATATAGTCAGTATCAAAAAGCAGGACCTTGAAAAACAACGTTTAAAACTCAATTTTAAAGTTGCGTTATAGAATGTAATCAATGTGTTAATTAAAATTTTAATTGTCCACCGTAGACAAAAGCCCTCAGAGCCCCAGTAACGCCCGGTGAGTAATTCACTAATGGGCTATTAAATTCAGTCAGAAGTCATTAAAGGTGCCGTATGAAGTGTCAATGAGGACGCGATTATGAGCAAACATGTTCGTGAAATTTTATCAAATTCAATTTCGTGTTTGATGACGCAGCTTCACCGTCTAATGACGCATGAGTTCACATTAATTACTTTCCTAAAGTACTAATATTTTAGTAGTCGGAACTGCTGAGCCCATTTCTTTCCGTGGCTGTGGTTAAAGGCGACTAAAGGAGTTACTAGAGAATGGGCAGCAGCGTTCTCTATGCATTTTACCACCATACTGCGATCGCCAGCCATCCTTGCCTGCAAAGCGTGGCGATTATGGCAAACCTCCCCAAATTTGGGGAGGCCTATGTCCAGCAGTGGACATCTTTCGGCTGAACTGATGAACTGCTGAACATGAGGTCCTGGATTCGATTCCCCAGTCGGGCAAAGTGTTATTGGGTTGGTCCATTAGGAATTTCTCAGTAACAGACCTGAATCTGGATTTGTGTCCGGTTGAGGGCGATAGGCTCGCCCCCTATTACACACTGGCGAAATGTGAGTGTATTATAGGTACACCTCTATCTAACCTTTCGGGGATTAGAGTCGTGTCGTGACATTATGCATGTATGTAATACTAGCTTTTGCCAGCGGCTTCGCCCTCGTGGAGGTCGAAAATTATCCCGCGGGAAAGTTCTACCGAGAGAAAAATATCCTATATGTTAACCCAGGTAATAAACTATCTGTATTCTAAATTTCATCCAAATCCGTTCAGAAGTTTTTGTGTGAAAGAGTAACAAACATCCATACATTTATGCATCCATATTCACAAACTTTCGCATTTAATAATATTAGTAGGAAGTAGGATAGTAGGCAGTAGAATTTTAGTAAAGTTTTGGTCAGATTTACCTTTGCTATATGAGGTAAATTAATTTGTTTTCCTTTAAAGATATATACCGAAGGAGAGAAAGTAAGTAGGTAAGTTATTGCTTAATTCGTATTTTTTTTTTGCAGTTTAAGCCAGTAACAGGTATTTATCATAATGGAAAATGGTCTAAAAATCTACAGTCTGTAACTTTCTGACATCCGCAAAATATAAATGAAAATATTTTTTTTTTTTAAAAAAAAAACCTAATTCATGAAAATGAAACATTTTTAAACCAAATTACATAACTACCATCCAGCCTGGCGCTTTACTTTGTGTGCAAATAATTTCATCACCACTGCTCTCAAAACAGTGAAGGAAAATATCGAGAGGATACTGGCATGTAGGTAAGTACTGGAACCAAAAAATGTGACATCTACCAACCTGCACTAGGGCCGTGTAGTAAATTAAGGTCCAGTTCTTCTCGAAGAGAGCAGGCCTGCGTCTCAGCAGTGGGAACATTATAGGCTGATTAAGGGCCGGGTCACACCGGAATGGCAGCGGCCGGCAGCGACGCGGCGAGCACTTTCAGTGTGAAATAATTTTAAACTTTAACTACATACTTAAAAGACCAGTATCGCTTGAAAAACTTGGAAAGGTCGCGCGGCCTCGCGTCGCCGCTGGCAGCCACGGGCGGAAACACTTGTTGGTTTTCAAGCGATACTGGTCTTTTAAGTATGTAGTTAAAGTTTAAAATTATTTCACACTGAAAGTGCTCGCCGCGTCGTTGCCGGCCGCTGCCATTCCGGTGTGACCCGGCCCTAAGCCACTAATGACACGTGGCATCGATGAATTTACAAAATCCATCGATATTCCGATCGGTTACCCAATGTTTACCTACTTTCGCTGTTATTGTTTTACCTTTGGTAAATACGTTGACTGTCCACCGCATACGAGTAGTACGGCCATGGAACGAGTAATGCTTGACATAACTCTATTAGACCGACTGCAATTAGGGGAAAGGGCAATGCGCCTCAAGTGGGGTAGGACATACGAGTATATGTAGATGGATAGACGAGGAGACGGCTGACGTATAAAAGTGTGACTGAACGGTGGCCAATTTGAGGCCAAAGAAACCAGGGCTGCCCAAAAGCGCATTGGGTTGATGATGTCGTCAAAGTCACAGGAAACACCTGGATAAGGGGCGCACGTAACCGGAAAATTTGCCAGAAAAAAAGGGAAGCCTATACCCAGTTGCTGATTCCGAGCTAAAATGATGATAAATATTAAATTAAATGGGATACCTATCTGCGGATAAGGAACTGCTTGTACTCAAGTACAGAATAGCTTGCCCTGGCTCATTCCTATGGGATTTAACCTTGCAGCTAGCACCCACAACTTAAACCAGCAGACCGGTAAAACTTAACCAAATAAAAGGCGTAATAAAAACACATTTACCTATACAACGTTGCGTCACGCATTATAAACTTATTCCTTTGTTTTGTAGGTTAGTTATGACCATAATTAAAAAGTTAGCCAAGTACTTGTACGCTGCAGTAACTGGTACTGAATTAAACGACAAATATTTTTCAAAGTCAAATACTATATGCGCATATTAAGGATAAGCGTCAAAAAATTGTTATCAATATCCCGATTCGAACTCTCAATAGTAATACAATCAATCCGAAGGTCATTTACAGACACCAGACTAAAATATCGCTACAGAAACCTTTTGGATCAGGAGAGGAAAGTCAACACATACTCGTACACTTCAAGAAAAGCTCGTAGTTATCGTAGTATTAGCCTACAAAAGTGATCATCACGCTTCGTTACAAAATAAGTGATAGTAGAATTTCATACACACGCATTTTTGCTGACAATATGAAGTGATACACGGTGGCATGCACATTGATGCGCAAACTGTAACCATGAACTCAGATAATTAGACAACCACCAATGTTATTTTTTGACTGATATCTTTGACCGCGGAGTTTTTTTTTTTTTTCGATATTCGACAAATTTTAGCTCTTTGTGGTTCAGAACCATGGTAACGGGTTGTTCGTTTATAACCCTGACGTCTCATCATTTCAGCCGCAAGACGTCCACTGCTGGACATGGGCCTCCCCCAAGCACTGTCAATTTGACCGGTACAATTTTTGGGGGGATTTGCCATAATCGCCACGCTTGGCAGGCGGGTTGGCGATCGCAGTATGGTGGTAAAATGCATAGAGAACGCTGCTGCCCATTCTCTAGTAAGTCCCTTAGTCGCCTCTTACGACACCCACGGGAAGAAATGGGGTGGTGCTATTCTTTACGTCCGGAACCACACAGTATCCACCCTGACGTCTAAGGCCACTTATATTCGAGAAAAACTCGGAAATGTAAAAGAAAAATGAAAATCTGTGTATAAATTTTCTCTTATAAAAAAATACCACTGTGAAATCACAGCACACCTAATCTCATTCGAGGCTAAACACGAAAGGACAAACATAAATTAGTTACCTATCTTGGCGTAACGCGCCTGATAAGCATTACTCTTCGCTTCATTCTCGATCAGAAAGCAACGGATATCTCCCCTTATCCGAAGCTGAGCACATAAAGTATTGATCCATCGCCTTCACGGGATTGTGGGACGGTAATAACAAGACATTATTACCTAAATAAGGAGCCGTATGCCTCATAAAATTCAACTTCCTCGAATCTGTGAAATAATCAAAGTATTATTGAGTCATAAATCCTTATCTTCGCTTTCAACGGCGACGTATCGCGCCGACTATGTGAATATTTGATAAGTTTTCAACTCACTTTTACGACCCACTAATATTCGGAATTTCGAATATGCGGTGTAGCGTGTAGGTTTTGATGGAGGAGAGGGCATAACCTAGGCTCTCCACCATAAGCATCGTTAGAGAAAACTATAAGGGAATATCAAGGGGATGGGCAGTTATTGTAACTTTGATATTTTAGCTACAAAACGATATTTACAGACATACACATGGATTATAAATATCCGTACTAGAACGATTGTCTGCCAAAGCGCGCAAAAAGTTACCGTGACTCTGGCATATGAGCAACTGAAGGAACACGGGTGGGTTTTAGTCAGTGAAAGTCTGACATGCCCTCCCGCTCCGCCCAGAACGGGCCACGTCATTCAATGATTTCCCCTCCCAAAAAAATAAAGCGCACATAAATAAACAACGACGAACAATTAGGCCGCTATCTCACTGGCGTTTTACGAGCGTCGGCGTCTCTCGAACGTCTGCGCAGCATCAACGTTGACGCTGCGCTGACGTTCGAGAGACGCCGACGCTCGTAAAACGCCAGTGGGATAGCGGCCTTAGCACATTTTTTTTTGTAGGACATCTCGTAGTTAACCTATAAAAGTTCTTACTACTTAAACGGATGGTGGCCCGGCGAGTTCTAAAAAGTAAACTTTTTAGGCCTCCAGCCGGGGCTTATTATACTTAAAAACTAAAGCGAAAGCGCTAAGGGCCAACCTAGTAAGGGTACGAACCTCGGCTTAGGCAATAACTGGTGGGGGGGGGGGGGGGGGGCAGCAAGGGACTGGCTGGATCTGGGTTAAATTTATTTAGGGACTAATTTAAAGCTACAGGCGCAGCATCGCGTGCTGGCTCTTGCAAGGGTTGGGACTGTTGGGAGGGACTGTTAAGTTGGGGTCGCGACGACGAACCTCGGCGGCGAGGTCGGTATGGTTTGTGTCTGTGTGTTTTTCGAACTGTACTGGTTTCCTTTCGACTCTCCTGGAGGAGAGTAGTGGGATCATCAGGATCGGAGAGAACGTGCCGTGGACGGCGGACTTTACTAATACAGGAAAGGGTATAACTAGCTGCCGCGACAACCAGAGGGTTGCGATGGGATGCGGCCCTATCGAAGAAACGCTTCGAAGCGCGTTTCATGAACTGATGGATAGTCGGGAGCTTGAGATCTAAGTAGAGGTTAATATTTCGAACAAACCAAGGCGTGCCTGTGGCCTGACGGAGAAAACGGTTCTGAAGGGTCTGCAACCTATGGATGAATCGGAGCTTAGCGTGTGCAAAGACCGCGCTTGCATACATCATGATGGGCCTGATACAAGCGGTGTAAATGCGCTTCTTACACTGAAGTGATATTTTACTCCGCTTGTTTAGGACGCAATGGAGCCTACCGAGAGCGAAAGCGGCCCGCGAGCGGACCTGCTTTATGTGCTCAGAAAAGGTGAGGTGCCTGAAGATCACGCCTAGATATTTGGCTCGCTTCTCCCAAGGGATCTGCTTGCCGAACATAGAGATGGGTCGGGGGGGGGAGCCTTAGCACAGAATATTGGCAGAATGTTATAAAAATAGCGTTGCCATGGCAAAAATCAAATGCCTTTCGGAGATAACCCAATTGTGGCGTAGAAAAAGATAAAGGGGATGTTTTCAATTAAAACTGACCTTCACATCGCGACAGTGAAAATCGAGGGACATTGACTCCTGACTTTGTTTCAGCCTTTGCAAATAAAACCTTTTAACAATAGCGTAGGTTTAAGTAAAAATAACTCAGCGAAATTAAGATTTGAGTTTGGACATAATAAGATACTGGTCAGTGATAGGATTATGTTGGGATCAGCATGAAACATTTATTTCAAGTTCATGTTACCGGAAGTTTAAGGTTACATATAAGCCTGCCGGGGTCGCGAGATTTGATCGAAAGAGATACCGTGGCCCTGGCATATGGGCAACTGAAGGACCACGGGTGGGTTTTAGTCAGTAAAAGTCTGACACGCCCTTCCGCTCCACCCAGAGCGGGAGACGTCATTTGATGATTTGCCACCACGAAAAAAAGAACTACCTTTATTTGTGAGCGAATGAACAATTCCAGAAATATTAATTGGTAATACAAAACATACCAATTGTGGCACGTTTGTAATTTCATATAATAAGTCTAAGTAGTGTAGTTTTTCTTTAAGTTTTCGTGGTTTTCTCAAAGTTTTATCCAAACCTTACCAATATCACAACAATACATATTTCTGAATTTGTCGATACGCCCGCAAATAAATTCACTTTAAAATAATATAGGTATTATTTAAATGTCGTTTCGAACGTTTGGGGCGAGTAAAGTCATGTGACTGGACCAATAAGCCATTTGGACAGAAAGTTTCTAATGAAAAAAGATTCCCATACTACAGCCTACTGCTAACAGAAATTGAAAATTCATGCTGTATGTTGATACCAACATAATTCTATCGCTGACCAGCCCCTTAGTTTATGGATTAAATCAAAACAGTAGATACCATCATTGGAAGCTCACAAAGCATACTTATCAACAGCAGAAGTTTGTTGGCTAATATAATATGATAGAATATTCATAAGGTTACAGTTTTCACTCCTATAACGGTCTGTGATATCGGATCCGTTGTATAGAATTTCATGCCACAGTAATAAAACAATCAATCAAGCTTTCGGTGGTTCGTTAGAGCAGTGACGTGTTTGTCCCCAGAGCTGGACACCATCCTCCCAAGGGACTAGAGTCACTGGTAGTGCAGATTTTAGACGAGACTTTAGCAATGTTTCGGTGGCAACAAATTGACTGCTGTTTTCTTGTCTATACTATATAATACAATATTATAAAGCTGAAGAGTTTGTTTGTTTGTTTGTTTGATTAAACGCGCTAATCTCAGGAACTACTGGTCCGAATTGAAAAATTATTTTTGTGTTGGGTAGCCTATTTATCGAGAAAGGCTATAGGCTACAACCAAGAGGAGCGGAGCAGTAATTAAAAATGTTGCAAAAACGGGGAAAATCACACGGATAGGCGATTCGACGCGACGGGAATGGTCGGGGGAACACAAAATTTTACGCGGACGAAGTCGTGGGCAGAAGCTAGATTACAAATAAAACTAAACGTGTTCTTTTATCTGTAACGACTATCATAAATGAATGACTACTGAGGCTGGTGGGTTCACGTTCTGAAAACTAAAGACAAAAATAAAATGAAATATTTTATATGCGAGTAGATCTTATTAGACACTTTTACATGTCAATATTTTGTTGGGCAATATTGTAAAACTTGATAACGCCGACATTTCATAGCTGGCTGATCATTGAAAAGTAATGCCGTAACATACTCAGATGTCATAATCTCTTTTAAAATCCACATCGCTGGTTTTCGAGAATAACGACATAATTCAAAATTCTGTCAAATTGAATAGGTACTGTATGCCAAACAAATGCCAAACGAATATAAAGTTTTGATTCAATTTGACAGAATTTTGAATTATGTCGTTATTTTCGAAAATCAGCTATATTATATTAGTAAGAATTTTATGTGAGTCTAACTATATAGGCCCATGTATGGCCCTTTAGAAGAAAGAACCACTGCAGACGCCGGATATCAGTAATCGTGTAGCTCAACCCTATTTTAGGGATCTGCAGGACATTTGCGTAGGTCATACACAAAATACTTAGAAGCTACCAGATTGTTTCAAAGTCATGTATTCAATCTAGCCTGCATGGTACTCATACTCACAGACAGTTTTCTCTTTAAATGTCATGGAAACCCACGGACTATACTTCAACAAGAAGAGCGTAGGTTTCAGCTTCATGACATGAAATTAATATAGACATGTTCGAGTCATCAATAAAATTAATACAAAAAACCACATGTCAAACTATACCATCACGTCAACAATTCAAAATACCCTAAGAATAAAGACGAAGACGAAGAATTTCACAAATTACAAAATTGGACATCAATCTCGTCGATATCCATATATCTAGGGAGGGATCGCAATTCCAATATATTAAAGTAACATATATACAGCTACTTACTTTTAAATACTCTCAGTGGTAACGTTGTCCCTAATGAAATTTACGGGCATACCGAAAGATCTCAATTTTGCCTTGCCCCTGCCCGCGCCGCGCCGTACCGGGCAGACCCTCAGGCAAGCTTTTCATCTGGCAGATTAATTTTAAATTAGATTAGATTAACATCCTTCGAATCTGTATCGCTGTCGTTTTTATTTAATCGCTCTCTGACTTTTGGTGGCCTTATGGAACATTTCTATGGCTTTGAATCATTATCTTAACAAATAAGTATGTATACTTGGCCATTAACACGTTAACTGCCATGGTGAAAATCAGAAAAAGTAAAAAAATGTTCTTAGTGTTATTTCACTTTAACCGCTAAGTCCCTGAGATACCACATTTGGTATAGACACAATCGTTTTTTAATTGTGTCTGTAATTACGGTAATTGACTGGTTAAATAGATTATTTATTCCATAAACACATTATTTATTCCAAAAACACGGCCGCCAGGCAGCAACGAAATGTTCAGATTTTATATGTGTCCTCGGTCATATAGTCCGACAAGGCCTGAATGGAACAAAAAGTGTCGGACACATAGTCTGATATGGCAGTTAACGTGTTAATAGTTGAACTTTTAACTATAGGTACATATATATGGTTTGTTCTAATTAACATCAAATCGACTTGTAAAATCAAATGCCAGCTGTTCAAATCAGGCTGAGAATCAGCAGTTTCCTAACGTCGAAATTACGTAGCACGGACCCCCAAACGCCTACTGTTCACCACTACCTAATGTTTTGTCACTTGTTTTACCACACAGAAGTATAAAAACATACAGCACAGCCTTATTTTCCCAAAGAGTTTGTTAGAGCTGTACCTTCCTGCCAGGGTCGCGAGATTGTTCAAACGAGATACCGTGGCCCTAGCATATGGGTAACTGAAGGAACACGGGTGGGTTTTACTCAGCAAAAGTCTGACACACCCTCCCGCTCCGCCCAGAGCGGGAGAAGTCATTCGATGATATCCCATCCAGAAAAAAAGAGCTGTACATTTAGTAATTCCCACACTTCGCTGGTTATGTGTGAGCCCCATGTTATTGGGGGCTAAGAGGAACACAACGGATAAATTCCAGACACAAAAACACGTTCCCCGACGTGGGAATCGAACTTAGATTTTTTTTATATAAAAAATGACTTACTGACACATTTACCTTAATTTAGGTAATCTATACAATATTAAGTTATCCGATAAAAATCGTGCAGATAAAACATTAATCTACAGTTGTAGGCGTTAAAATTTTCAACCTCAAAAAAACGGTATCTGATACCAGCGTCGCCGAAAGCAATACACGGCTATCTACAATCTACATAAAGCGAATAAAACGTATGCGATTAAAATCGGAATAAATGTAGTTTTGTTGCTAAAACAAGGCAGGCTTACGAACATCCGCACTGGAACGTTTGTCTGGCAATGCGTACATAAATAAACAGCGACGAGCAATTAGCACAGAATATTCAGCGAATTTAACAAAAACATGTGATAGAACAACGTTCGGCTTTAAAAGAATATGTAGTGACAAAAATTGAAAAAAGGTATACTTAAATGGTTTGGTCATGTTGAGAGGATGAATGAAGGACGGTACAAAAGGGTGTACGTTACCCTAGCAAGAAAGTGTCTCCTAGAGTTATATGAGTAGAACGTATAATGTGTGCCTTATCTGCTGTAAATGTGCCCCCAAATAAAAAATGTGTGCCCCCTGTCGTTTTGGAAAAAAACGGAAAAAACGATTCTTGCTGGGGTAACGTTTTTCTAGCAGGAAAATTCTAAACGAATGATCGTAGAGAGAAAAATTGTGCATGGCCAGAGAGCTTATATGTGTGCCAAAATGTGCCCCCAAAAATAAAATCTGTGCCCCTTCAGGTTTTCGAGATATTGCATTTCCTGCTGGAGTAATGTTTTGATGAATCGTATATCTCTAAAACCATTGCATGTGCCCCTGTAGAATAAACATACACGAGTAGCTCTTAATGTGTGCCCCTTAGTGCCTCAATTAGATTTAAGAAAATATTTATAGTTTTCAAGTTATCGCGGTTTTACGAAAACCCGAAAAAACATCGCAGCGCCTAAATGAGACAACGCACGAGTTCGCTGAAAACTGTATTCGGTCCTTCTTGACGCTAATAATAACCATACAAAGTTTCAAAACTGTTCATCTATGCGTTTTTGAATAATCTTGCTAAAAGTCAAAACGATGGTGTCATAATTTTGACGGCAAAATACAAGGAACTGGCTCAATCCTAGATGTGTAGGTGTTAACCAAAATCTTGTGCCTTTAGTCAAAAATATATGGTGAAAATATTTAGCTTGGAATATTTCGCATTAAGTAAATATAAACAAAAAACCAAAACATGTAAGCAACGGCTGGTTATCCGACCAAATTTGAATGACTACTAAAAAGCGACGCATTCATACATATCGATGACCTTCTTTACTTTACTCACTAACCGGTTCACACGTGTTGTGCCTGAGTACACTGAAGTAGAAAAGTAATAAGTAATAAAATAAAGTTGTAATTGGATTATATTCTACTAGCTGTTTCTATGACCATAAACATTATTAAGTACATTATAAATAATAGCCTAAGTGCTATTCCAAGGTAAGCTATCTTCTCCATTCTAAATTTCATTAAAATACATCCAGTAATTTATGTGTGAACGAAATATATGGCAAATATCCAGATATTTGCCATTTGCCAGGTCTTTGACTCAAAATTTGATTGGTCCCGATGTTTAAAAAAAAATATAGTTCATGAAATGTGTGATGAATACCTAGAGGTAGTAAGGTTGTACAACATAGCACTGGCTTGCAAATTGCAAAAAACATAATAAAATTTGAATTTCGCGGGAAGGTTGGAGCATTCACCTTAACCAAATAAATCTTGGTACCTACAGTTTTGAGAGTTGTATTTTGTGTATTCCTATAGTCAACCGCACAATGATCTGTGTTTCAACAACGTGTTTCCATTTTTTATGTCGTATTACGTACCTATGAGGGATTTATAATTATATTTTAGACTTACAAGGAGACCGCCAAGATTGTTCGCCTCCGATTTCAGTGATTTTTATATATGTTGTTATGTTTGAGTAACTGAGTAATAACCCAAAAGGAATTCACGCAACGCTCAATAGTTTCAGAGTTGCTTCTACCGAGCAACTTAAATATAAGTTCAGTATAAAAACTCAAAAACAGGTGCAACTCTATCTCTAGAGATATAAGGTTCAAACTTGCAATGTTTGATTTGATGATAATTTTATTAAAAAATCATTTAAATTGAAATTGCATAGCGGTGCGTAGCCTAGTAGGCAGGGTGACGTGGCTGGCACGCAGATGGTTAGGGTTCGATTCCTGCTAACGTTTTTTTTTTCATTTTTTTTTTCTTATAAAATTAGAATATTTATTCATCAAGAAACATACAAAATTGCAAGAAATTTGAACCTTATATCTCTGCAGATAGAGTTGCAAATGTTTTTGAGTTTGTATACTGAACTTATATTTAAGTTGCTCGGTAGAAGCAACTCTGAAACTATTGAGCGTTGCGTGAATTCCTTTTGGGTAATTACTCAGTTACTCAAACATAACAACATATATAAAATCATTGAAATCGGAGGCGGACAATCTTGGCGGTCTCCTTGTTAAATGAAAAACTGATCTGTGATTTAAATAATAATGACTACACAACGTGCAAATAATTTCTAATACTTATAGGTAGGAAATTTAATCTGTGATTTGATGCAATAATTACTTTACGAATTAAAATTAAGGGAATAAAAATAACAATTTCCACATCAACAAGCTGTTTCATTTAATATGGTCACAAGGTGCATTTAATATATTTTTTAATTAGCCCCCAAAACTTTTTAACGCGACTGTACGGACAACAGCTTAGGTATAATACGTCCAATAAAGAAGGTCATTGATATGTATGAATCAGTCGCTTTTTAGTAGTCATTGGAATTTGGTCGGATAACCAGCCGTTGTTTACATATTTTGGTTTTTTGTTTATATTTACTTAATGCGAAACATTCCAAGCTGAATATTTTCACCATATATTTTTGACTAAAGGCACAAGATTTTGGTTTACACCTCCACATCTGGGATTGAGCCGGTTCCTTGTATTTTGCCGTCAAAGTTATGACACCATCGTTTTGACTTTTAGCAAGATTATTCAAAAACGCATGCATGAACAGTTTTGAAACTTTGTATAGTTATTATTAGCGTCAAGAAGGACCGAATACAGTTTTCAACGAACTTGTGCCTTGTCTCATTTAGGCGCTGCGATGTTTTTTCGGATTTTCATAAAACCGCGATAACTTGAAAACTATAAATATTTTCTTGAATCTAATTGGGGCAATAAGGGGCACACATTAAGAGCTACTCGTGTATGTTTATTCTACAGGGGCACATGCAATGGTTTTAGAGATATACGATTCATCAAAACGTTACTCCAGCAGGAAATGCAATATTTCGAAAACCTGAAGGGGCACAGATTTTATTTTTGGGGGCACATTTTGGCACACATATAAGCTCTCTGGCCATGCACAATTTTTCTCTCTCCGATCATTCGTTTAGAATTTTCCTGCTAGAAAAACGTTACCCCAGCAAGAATCGTTTTTTCCGTTTTTTTCCAAAACGACAGGGGGCACACATTTTTTATTTGGGGGCACATTTACAGCAGATAAGGCACACATTATACGTTCTACTCATATAACTCTAGGAGACACTTTCTTGCTAGGGTAACGTACACTACAAAAGGTATTTAGAAGGTGGATGTGAGTGGAAACGCCGGGAAGGGACGTCCTAGGAGGACTTAGAATGACCTTATTGGTGATGTTCTTCGGAAAGGTCAGATTCGTAGTACTCGCAACCGGCGTGTGTGAAATGTATTTACTTAAACGGGGCAAAAGTAGTATGCAAGGATCGTAGCAGGCGGCGTTCTATAGTTTCTGCCTACACACAGGTGTAGTAAAAAGTTAAGTTTATGTATGTTGCAAAAAGATACTAGTTTAAAAAATCTAAAAAACACGTGCTTTTAGTTTTTTTTTTTACTATTATTTATTTTCATTTTTTTAGGGTGTTTCGTATTTTATAACGTAAGTCAGCGTAGTTTTCAAAGAGAATCTTTTTTGTTATCCTGGTAACTCCGGCAAGGATAATGGCACAATTGTATTGTCATCGGATTGTTTGGCATACTTTTGATAAGTATGTACGTTACATAGGCACACATACTAACATACGTATGAAGCTAATAAAAGCATGTTAGTGTTGAATTTGCCTGGGTAAATAATCAAATACCAAAATTCGGAGGTAGCACAGTTGTGGCTTAGAAAATAATTAGGGATATTTTTGATTTATTTCCCTAAACATCGTGACACTGAAATCCAAGGGACTTTGACCTGTGAGTTTGTTTCATCATTTTAGTCGAAAGACTTCCACTGCTGGAAATAGGACTCCCTCAATTTGGGGGATTTATCATAATCGCCACGCTTGGCAGGCAGGTTGGCGATCGCAGTATGGTGCTTAAATGCATAGAGAACGCTGCTGCCCATTCTCTAATAAGTCATTTAGTCGCCGATTACGACACCCACGTGAAGAAATGGGATGGTGCTATTCTTCACGTCCAGCACCACGTGGAATAAGTGTGAGTTGTGTGTTTTTAAGTCTTTTCAAACGAAACAGCTGGCGTAGGCTTAGGTAAAAATAACTCAGCAAAATTAACATTTGAATTTAGGCAAAGAGATTAAGTTCATACGACCCGCTAACAGAAGCTGAAAAACAACATTTTTGAGTAAACAAACCCAAATATCGAAACGAAAATATTGCAAAATGGAGTGGTATCTATTACGGCCTCAGTTATTCCAGAAGTTTCTTCCGCTATTTTCGTGGAAAGAGCTTTTTCGGACGAACTCGACCCGAACAGATTGTCCGCATCGAGATTGCACTGGATTACAAACCGATGAAAAATTCCGCGAGTACACTGTACAGATAGAAAATCGCAAATTGAATAGAAACGTAGTTTAGTACAGTCTGATACTAGCTTTGTTTCGCGCATTGTTCTAGATGCTTTTGTACTGTTCGACGCGCCCTAAAGTATTCATTTGTAATAACGTTCGAGTTATGGCTGCAATTTCCACGGAGTATTTGAAAGATTAAAGGCCTGCTTCACCACAGTCTGATACCTAAGTTCCAATTATGTAAATGAGGTGGTACAAATGGTTCTGTACTGTTCCTGTTTATCACAAATCTTGT
Source organism: Aporophyla lueneburgensis (assembly GCA_932294355.1). Taxonomy (NCBI): domain Eukaryota; kingdom Metazoa; phylum Arthropoda; class Insecta; order Lepidoptera; family Noctuidae; genus Aporophyla; species Aporophyla lueneburgensis. Next base: position 14,044,784 of record OW028744.1, read on the forward strand.
TTATATGTTAGTCTTAATGTTAGTTATGTAGTTATTTGACTTTACTAACATAGGCTACGTTCATACTAACACTATTTCAAACCCCTCGTCTAAAATAAACATTTTGAATTTAAATTCAAATTGGTAGAAACTGGCCCTTATTTCAAAGTTAAATTTAGAATACAACCACATCACTATGTCCACACTGCTTAGACAACATTCTTGCTTTCGTCCCTTTTAACGATGCCAATAGCGTTCTACTATTTGCGTTTGCGCATGTCAATACTGAGTGCAAATTGTGCAATTGGCATGATTTATGGCCCAGTTAATGTTGGCCAGGCCTAATGTATCTGCATCGACACCTAACATTCAACGGCTGACATTAACACATCACAGTACATTAATTCTCATCTAATTTGCTTTGCTAGACATGGTCCATAGCCTACTTGCTGCGGTATTATTGAATGCAATAAGTGAATTATAATTGATTAGCTAAATAGATTATACCTTAATATGTTTTTAAATAGTAAGTAAGTAAAGCCCTTTGTTTTTAACATGTTTCAATTAATAAAAGAAAAATTCAACTTGAGTACCTACTTCTGCTTTAGTCATCATAGGCGGGTAACGATCAGAGGGGCAATTCTCGTTATTTAAGAACCTTAACAGTGTGATATCGATTTGAATCTGCCAAAAATATCTCAAGTTTCCACACGATTTTGACGTTTGCTTGTCGCCGAGGTGAGACTGTGACTAGATTTTGAACGTTTATAATTACTAGAATTGGTCTACAGATATATGGATAGAAAACGTCATCGCTAGTAAGTCTACTGATAACCTGGGAGATACAAAACTACCACTGAGAAGATTTCCTAAAAGACACTATTTCCTACAAGTAAGCATTCCTGAGTATATCCATTCGTTATATGATTTCAGGCATCTCTGAATTTAACAGCTTACACTGACAAAGATCCACAAATACTCTCCATACCCAGCACCAAAAAGATTCCAAAAACAAACATTTTTTTATTCAAAGTGGAAGCTCAATCGGTGCACTAGCGCATTTTAGCGGGATCGCGTCATACGTCGGGAATCGGAGAGAATCGTGCGGGATTGGGCGGACTCGGGCGGACTCGGGCGTTCGGGAGCAACAATATCGGGACGGCGTGCTCACTCCATTAACATGTTGACAATAAACACGCTCCAAGTAACACGCTCGCGTTTGCACAGCACTAATTCAAACATAAAACAGTGTTAGAATTGGTCATTGTGCTGGTATTGCGATTTTTTGAAGTATAGGTGTTTTGATGGGTGTTTGTTTTCAATATTTTGAAGGGTTCCACGCGCGCCTCAAACAGCTGTCAGCAGTATTGAAGGAGTCCACTAGGACCGATGCCAGCCAGGGTCGCAAATTTGTTCGAAAGAGTTACCGTGGCTCTGCCATAGGCAACCGAAGGAACACGGGTGGGTTTTAGTCAGTAAAAGTCTGACACGCTCTTCCGCTCCAACCAGAGCGGGAGACGTCATTTGATGATTGCACACCCACAAAAAAAATAGTAGGCGCTTTACTTGCGTAAGTAAATAATTTCATCACCACTGCTCTCAAAACGGTGAAGGAAAACATCTTGAGGAGACCGGAATGTCCTAGAACCAAAAATTCGTAAACTTGTGACAATTACCAACTCGCACTGGGCCCACTCCCTCTCACCGAGAAGAGGCCTGTATCCCAGCAGTGGGAAAAATTTAGGCTGATTATAATGAATCAATCACGATTTATTTAAAAGAGTGGGAACAGGAGACTAGGGGAGGCAATTGCAGCGCACCGTGCTAAAAGCAGTGCACATTTGGAGAAATACTTTCTTAGGAGATCGATTACGTCCCTAGCCGCCGCAGGAGGAGACGCCCCGGGCGTCGGGAGTCGATAGCGGACTCCCAGCCACCGTAGGCGCGAGCTTGCGGGCGGCGAGCAATGAGTAGCTCGCCGTCCGGTAAGGACCAAGCTCGGGTCGACGGCACGTTGTATTCCACGCGCGCCTCAAAAAGATGTCAGCAATACTGAAGGGGTCTGCTAGGACCGATGCCTGCCAGGGTCGCGAGATCTGTTCGAAAGAGTTACCGTGGCCCGGGCATATAGGCAACTGAAGGAAAACGGGTAGGTTTTAGTCAATAACAGTCTGACACGCCCTTCCACTCCAACCAAGAGCGGGAGACGTCATTTGATGAGGAGATCGATTTCTCTGCAGCCTGTTGCAGTTCATAGTCCTTTATATAAACTTCTGAAGTTCATCGATCTTCCAGTTTACTTTTTAACAATAGATTAAATAGTTTGAACTTGCCTAGTTCCAACAAAGCTTTCGACAAAGCGCCAAAGAATGCTCACACAACAGACAATTTACAAATTAACGAGAAATCAAGAAAAGTTCCAATGGTTCTAATTCAATGATTAAGTCAATCAATTAAATAAGTGGGAACGAATTAAAGAAAAAATACGAACAAAGTTCTACAATCAACCAATTAATAAGAATTACCTCTACATTGCGATGTGCGCCATAGAAGAATGGTGGTACTGTACATAATGATAATTTATTTTTATCTAAAGGAGTTCGTGTGAAGTCTCACAGTCGTTTTGTAAATAGAAAACAATAATAATCTACCTATGCAGAGATGCAGGGATATCGAAGCGTAACCTGTTACAACCTTAGATTCAGACTGAATTTTTGACTGTCTCTGAATCTTATGCGTGATTCATGCGTTGAAATTTTTCTTCGGTTATTAAAAAACAAATTGTTGTTCCATACATTTTAACTGTGTCTTTATGAATTGCAATTTAATATTAAACAGCAGTTTTTTTTTTTGTTTCTTTTTGAGAAACATCGTACTGCGAAATTTAAGGTGTTTCATTTCGCGCGGCGATCTCCCTGCCGCCCTATATAAATAAAAATGATATGCTGTTCATTGGTAAGCGCATCACTTGAAAACGGCTGGACATGATATGGCATTTTGTTTTTAATGTCTGTCATAGCCCTAATTAGGTTTTATAAGAAAAAAATGTCCGAAAATGTTCAAATTCGGTAAATACTGATCGTCCTTTATTTATGGGATTTTTGTATGAATTACTGAAATTCAGGACATCGTTTGTTGAGTCAGCTATCTATACTAATATTATGAAGCTGAAGAGATTGTTTGTTTGTTTGGTTGAACGTGCTAATCTCAGGAACTATTGGTTTGATTCAAAAATTATTTTAGTATTGGCTAATGTATATAAATATTTTTAGCGGAAGAAAATTCTTCTAGACACGATCGGGTCTATACATCAAATGGTCTAGACACACTCTCACGTCCTAATAACTAAAGTAACCATTTCTTGTACATCTTAGCGTTAATCGCAGCTCATTTCTTATTCTTTCTGAGACGCTGGTTCTTCGCAGAGACGCAGCTGAAAGCAGGCGACTAGTACCTACACATTTCTCCAATGTTATCACTAAAACTACGAAAAAACACACTTTAAGGTTAGATAAGATCGAAAGCTTTTATCTAAATACGATAGCCTAAACGTTCTACTTAGACTAGTCAAGAAAAAATAACATTTTAGGCCCAGAATACACTCACAATAGGAGAGACTGCCGATAGATTTACTATGCTAACCCTCGAAATGTGTCAACGCTTATTTATTGTACCCTTTCTTCTCAAATGCTCGCTTAGATGGCCAGGGTTACGTTCCTCTTGGCTAAAGCTCGGATCATTCCCGAAGACGTTGTGTCAGTTTCCCACTTTATGTTTTACGATATCGACCTCCCGCTGCTACAAAAAAACAAAGTAGGTAATCTACATCAGCCTTTTCCCTCAAGTTGTAAAAAATTAACCGTAGTAAATGGCTGGTAGGCAAAAACTCGTAGGCTTACGCTCGACTACGAGCATGAACGATGCTCAAACGTAGCTTAAGAGCTCATTTTCGAACACTGGCCGTAACTACGGAACTGTTGAAAATTAATAAAATGTGAAATCAATAACATGTTATTCGCTAAAGATCTTTTAGCTATCTCCTACAGACGCAATGCACTGCTACACTTGATAGACCTCGCTTTTATATTGTACCTATCTATTAATATCCGACTAGGTTTTAAGACCAGCACTCGTTGACTAGATGCACGTATCTTTCTGGTCAATTTTAGAAGTGTTTTTCACAGGAAACACCCTCCATAAACCTTTATTCGTTGGTAACAAAGTACTAGGCTTTCATAACTCGAGACACGTCGACGCACGACGGATCGCTAAGCTTACCGTGTAGCGATCACTGACGGTGATAAATCTATGACGATCACAAGTGTGAATCTACCGTCATGCACAGTTTTAACACTAAGGTAGTATTACATCAAAAAAGTGTCATATACTTTAGGGGCAGAAAAAACTAAGCTGTTACTACAGAAAACTCAAGACATAAATAATAAAAATCCGTCCCTTCTATGCCTCTATATGCCTGAAACTGTCCGCGGTGAAGTAACGGCAATATTTGGAAATAATAAGTACAAAAACGTTTTGTTGTGCGATTCTTTAATACAAAAGTAGTTAATATAGTAATTATTCTACCTAGAGATATAATAGTTTACAAATAAATTATCTGTAAGTCAAAATACCTGAAATATCATAGTTTAAGTAAGTATACAATGTAGCCTAACTGCTTATGCAAATTTATTCATAAGCTAGCCAACTTAGAGAAATATTATACGTTGTAATTTTAACTTGAGATTTACTTTAACTTGTTAAAGTTTAACTCCATTAAACTTAGACAAAACACCTTCAATTAATGTTGTTAATTTTCAAACCGAAATCATCGAAAACAAAACAACAAGGAAGTTAAAGGCCAGGTTTTGGGATAACAACAAGCAACAGTGTGATTCACGGAAATTATTAGTACACACCTTTTATACACAAAAATATGTATACTTATTTCAAGCTTTCATAAGATCAACCAGCAGCATCCTCAGACGAAGTAAAAACCTACTTGGCAAAAACCTACGGCTGTTCACCGACACTACACCAACACGCTGCTTTCATTATGTACAAAAAAAAAACTCATTTTTATCAAAGTCCTCAAAATTAATCACAGTGAAGAATATATTATATTCTTGTAAATGTACTGCCATTAGAACTTAGAAAGGGCGTGCCACCTGTCATGTCTGGTATTAAGCACCGATCTGGCAGGAAGTAAGCACCAACCTATTTAATAAAGGGGTTCTGAGAAAAGTCCCTGCTTACGCTCGAATGGAAAACGTGCGTGAAAATACAAGATGATGGGGGACTTGTAGTAGGGACTTGTACCGCTTTCTCATTAGAACAAAACCAGTCAGAAGTGAATGTAAGAACGAACACAAGCTATTATTTAAAAAGTGAACTAAAAAGAAAAACATATTTGTGATATTTTTCATTATTCTATGTACAGCATAACGACTCATCATCATAATATAGGTGAAACTGATATGTAAGTTCTCACGACATACAACATAGATCTTTGCAAAAAGTAAAATGTATCGGAAGAGTCATGAGTACGGGATATCAATTGACAACGGAACACAAGTTAGAAGTTGGTGCGCTTCGACAGAGTCTACCCTGACGTTAGCGCGAGGCGACGAGCGCATTTCTCTTGACCATTTGGTATCGTGCGGATAAAAATGTCTAGAAAACGTCCAATGTTTCGTTTTACAAATGTTGTCAAGTTCAAATATCACCTAAAAATTATCTTCAGGGTTTTTCTTCTCTCCGCAACATACATCTACGCCCAGTAAAATGTTCAACAGTGAAGAATACAATCTTCAGAGTATTTTTCTCGCCCGTAACGCCTAGTAAAATTTTCAACAGTGAAGAATCGAGCTCCAACCGGTTTCTTGTGCCGAACAATTATACATTTTAAAAGGATGAGGCACTGATATCGTGTAGTAAACCTGTTAAACGGATGGAGACAGGGAAAAATAAAAGCTCTAAATAAATACTTACAAAGTCGTCTTGCTTTTAAACAGAGTAATCTATTTAAAAATAACTCAAACCTATTGCTCAACCCACTACTGAACAAAATCGCGCATCTACGACCAACTTAGTCATATGACAACGGCCTTCTCTACCTTTTAAAAATAAGGTCAGGAAAGACCTTTCAACGAAAAGGAAATACCTACCTACTTACCATCACATTTGTCGTAGATACCCGCAATTTCCACGGAACAAATTCTCACAATTCTGACATACAACCCAACTTGACCTGGGCTTCGGAAAATTCATACTTTTCTCGCACGACCGGCCATAACCGAGCACTTAAACTCAGCAGACCGAAAACGTCATAACAATAGACATACATACAATTTTCTAGGTAGGTATAATAGGTAACATCATGTATTTCTTTAGAAAAGTTTTCAAGAAATATTTCTAGTGCTACCGCAAGATATATACGAGGTATTGTCATGTCAGTCGACGGCAACGCATTTGTTATTCCATTATTACCCTTATTTAATACCGCCGTGATAAATATTGCCGTGTTTCCGAGGGTCGGATTAAATGCGAAAGAGTTGAGTTTTGTGAAGGGAAATTGTAGGAAAATACCGATGACATAAAGTTATTTCGGTTTTGTGTTGCTGACTAACGACTTAAACCTTGTAACATATGACATTGTAAATACGTTATGTTTACGTTTTGTTAAGCGAACGTTCATAATTTCAACCGAAATACATCCACTACACACCACAAGACTCCCCCAATTTGTGGGGGTTAGCCATAATCGCCAGGCTTGCAGGCGGGTTGGCGATCGCAGTATGGTGGTAAAGTACATAGAGAACGGTACTGCCCATTCTCTAGTATGTCCCTTAGTCGCTACTTACTACACCCACGGGAAGAAATGGGATGGTAGTGCGCGAGAAAATCCCGTTTCGATTTTATTACGTCCGCGTGAACGCCGAACTCTCCAAACAAATATACCCAAACCGGTATTCAGTATTAAAATCAAATAGAAACGATCAGCAACCATCAAATCTCACAGATTAGGCAACCCATACTCGTAATTGCATTATATATATCCTAATACAAACAGGGCTCCTTTTGATTTCCCCATTGCGCGCACTCGCTCGACTAGATGTCACATAATACGTATCAATCGCGAGAAACAAACACCCTGGGGGAGAGCCATGTAGTGGAAGAGATAAAACGTACCCCCTCCGAGGACTTACCCTCACCTACTGATAAAACAAAATGTTACGCAGAAATGTGGACAATTTTTTTGTTTTACATGTAAGTTCGTTTGGATGTTTTGATAAATATACGTTCTTCAGTGAGTTTGTTCATGTGAACATTTTAAGTGCTGATAGTGAAAAATGTGCCATATGTTTAACAGTTCATGATTTATTTCCAAGTAATCATCATCAGAGCGCAGTGTTGGCCCAGTGAGAGCAAGGGCTTTTTCCAATTATGTTTCGGTCGACTTCCAGTCTAACTGTATCTAACTGGACTTTAACAACATTTTTAGGGTTTAGGAAAACACGCTACCGTTTACGCAAAAATCAATTAATTAAATGTTTTAAAAATCAAAGAAAACAACAATCAAGACGCGGCTTCTCATCTTCCTTTTATACTGAGTCGAAATAAAAATAAAATCTCATAATCTTTAATCAAAAATAGACCGTTTTTAAAAAGGTGTACTTTACTTCTAATAAATAAACACGGCACAAAATTATAGCTCCGGGCTCATTCAGAGAAATGAAATTCATTTTATTGCGGCGACTGAAGCCTCCATACTTTCATTCAAATACAATTTGGCTAATGTAATTGCTGGGAGGTGATTCCATTTCACCATTTCACCACCGGATATCACTGAAAATGAAATATCTATACAACATCTCTGAGTAAGTTTAGGATGACATAAAACGAATTAGAGGACATAATTTCTTAAAGCGCATTAGGTGAATTAAAGGCTACAGTGATAAGATTATGTTTTAATTTAATTTTAATATAATTTATAGCTACCTCCCCTTGCAATTAAGGCATTTGTATGTACTTATAATTTGAGTTATCTTAGCTGAAAAGTATTATTTTTGTCCTATAGGAGATATAATTAGGTTTTTGAACATTTTTTTTTTTGGGATGATTCGAAAGATAATATATAAATTGAATAACAAAACTATTTTTTAATTTTTTATATTCGCAATTAATTGAATTTATTGAATCCAGTACCGAAAACACCCGAATAAACACGAGCGTGTGTGACGTCATAATGTTTAGCTGTCCGAAGAAGTAACTAAACATTATGACGTCACAACTGTGGTGCGCCGTCATTGCGCACCATAGTTGTATGTAGCGCGTTTATAGTCACGTGATATTTTTTGTAATTTTAACTTTTTTAAATTGTTTATAATTACCAAATTGAATTTTTTTTTAAGTTTTTTGCATTATATATCAATATTATTAATAATAAAGTTTTTAAATACATAAAAAAAACTATATTTTTTATTTTTAAATTCCCAATTTTCCAAGAATTATTTAGAAGTACATTTTGCCAGTGGCTGCGACTGCAAATTATACTTATAAACCTTCCTCTTGAATCACTCTGTCTATTGATAAAATCCGGATTAAAATCAGTTGCGTTGTTTAAAAGATCTAAGCGTACAGACGCAGGAAGCCACTTTGATTAATACTTTGTAAAAATTGTTCAAACAATTTCTCGATTGAGTAAAAACAAGCGTAGGTGATTAGATAGATACTATAATTCAACATTAAATCATGAATGAAGACGCAGGTTTGCCAATACAGCCTAATGTAAGACCCCTCTACCACAAATTACAAGATACAATTCATTAACAAAACCTCCAATCCATTAAGCCACCTCTATGAACAGTTTCCACACATAATAATAATAAACCCATAGATTGGATTACCAATACACGAATATACCCGAAGTTAGCCGACTAAAGCCGAAATACTTGAGTTAACAAGTTAGTCTTCGAAGACTGCAGTCTGTAGTCCGCATAGGATATTGTGCCACCCTGGTATATTGCCACAATAATTGCATTACGTAAAGCTGCATTGCAAACTGTAAGCTTTGCGTCGTGACCTAGGAATCCAATCTGGAATTATAGTGAGTCTGACAGTATGTAACTGTGTTTGCCTTGCGAACGTTTGCTAATATAATTTACGTTGATAACGGTGATTCGATTTTGTTTTAGAGCAAAAACAAAAGCATGTTTTGTTTGTGCATGTGGAACTGTAGCGTTCTACGTTAACTTGCAATATATGTTACTAGCATGATTTCCAAAAACAACTATTTAGACATGACATGGGGTCAAGTTTCAACAGAAATTTGCACTTTAAAGCTTATAATGTCACAAACGGATCCCTCATTCGAAGAATTGCTTTCACAAACCCGCAATATTATTGAAAGACCTTTCCATCGCCACCCCACACCATAGGGTAGACGAGAATAAAATAGATACATCCGTGTAGAGGAGGTAACGAAAAAAATAATTCAAGATTTTATTTAACCACTTTGTCGGTGTGACTAATGTATGTACGTATATCCATGGAAAATTACAGTTTTGTCGTACTAAGACTAGTACGAAGAGTCTCTGAGCTCAGCTGCGGATAGACGGACGGACGGACATGGAGAAACAATAAGTACCTTGTTGACTACAGAACCCTCAAAAAATTCAGAGTAGAAGAGTTTCCAGAAATTGCTACTCAGTCCTACATTAATACGGTTTCAAGTAGGTAGCACCAAATATAGATTGTAAATCTGTATTTGGACGCCAAACAATGAATCGCCAAAAATCTTAAACATACTTCATATCTGTTGATATTACAACATAAAGAAACCTACCTATTCAAGTGTAAAAAGCGCTTTACGACGACGACGGTTGGCAGGTTTTTGTATCTAGGCCGTTTGGGATTCTTATCTAACGGAAGGTACGTCTATAACCCTAATCCGTCAAGTTTTAGGATCCATGAAGAAAATAAAACCTTGTCCAGGAACGGGTCAAAATCTAAATCAGGTGTATAAACGCTGGATCATTCCAGTTGGCTCTTTGTCGCATGAGGACTAAACGGGACGTCGATAAAACTAAGAATAGCTAAATAAACTCGTGGATTTGGTCAAGTTTAGTATGTAAGGTAATTTTACGATATTACTACACTCGGAAGAGGATCTAAAAGCTTTATAGCTTTACTAGCTTCTGCCCGCGTCTTCGTACGTGTTAAATTTTCATGCTATATAATAACGTTTCCCAGGTTTTGCAACATTTTTCATTGATGCTCCGCTCTTTCTGGTCATTGCATGATGTTATATAGCCTATAGCCTTTTTCGATAAATGGGCTACCATGGGAAACCAGTAGCTGAGATTAATGCCTTCAACAAAACAAACTCTTCAGCTTTATAATATTAAGTATAGATTAGATGAGTACTGTTACTCTTGTTCTCTATTAGTCGTTTCTACCTAAATCATTCGTTCTACAAAATTCCTCATCATCTGCCTTTTCCCAACGATGTCGCGGTCAGCTTCCAGTCTAACAAGATGCAGATAAATAAAATGTATTTAAATGGAGCGACTGCTTATCTGACCTCCACAACCCATTACTGGGTTATACGTTGCCCCTAAGTAAGACTGGTCGTCAAACTTTTGGGCTTCTGACGACCCCTAACGACTGTTCAAGATTTACGAACGAGAGCCAGGACCCGTGCTTTCCGAAGCACGGAGGGTTCTTGGTATTTAAAGATGATCGCCCATCCACGGAAGCATTCTACAAAATTATCAATCATAATAAACTAAACGATAGAACACCAGTCTATACTAATATAACAGATATAATATAATCCGTCGTGACGTGTCCGCATAAATATATAATCAGCAATAGGGAGTAAATTATCGGGAATCCCCAGACGAATCAATGTTAAATTGCACCAACTCGAACCAATTGTGACTTGATAAAACGAACCAAACTACAACTAAATAAATGTACATATTTCATTGATTCAGAAGGTAATTCTGCTTCTATTTTCCGCTTTATAAATGAGTTTAAAGCTAATTCCGTCGAGCCAGTCTGAATTAAACCATAAAAAGATTTTACGGTCCGGTTCTCACCTCCAATTTACTTTTAATTCATATGGGACAGGTAAATTATGCTGTTAGGACCTTGCATAATGTTTGGCTATGTACTGTACTGACGGCTCTTTATAACGTTATATACGCTGGTTGATATTTAAATTAGGTAGGTAGGATGGTACCTACTTCCGTGAAAGTGCATGATAAATATTAAAATAAGCTGCGTGTAATAAAGTGTCCCCTAACCTACCGTCTTATAAAAAGAGTGTGGTTACGGGTAAAATGGATATAATATTCAGGCAAGTACATACATATGTATTGGCCAATAAATTACCATTCAAATATATAATTAGAACATTAATATCATATATTGTTATGATTATATTTCTTTTGGAACTATTGTTTTAGTTAAAAAAAACTCAAAAGAAGATTTACATAGTTCACTTGATTAAAACTTTTTGAGTTCAGAAAAATTACTATCTTATCTTAATAGGGTTTGGTTTTCGCACTCATGTACACTTTCGGGTGGACTCTTGTACGCGAGCCATGGCGACCGTCGGTTGTTATTCAGACCAGCCCAACTCCCTCAAAAATTTGATCAGATGTGCCGGTGTATTGAAAACAGCTGTGTAGGATCTGAGTGCCTCGAAGGAGTGAGGAGAATTGACGCGCTGTCGGTGAATATATATGAGTGTCCGTAACTATTTTTGCTTCTATGGCGTGAACCAGTTGTATACTGCCCACACACTCCGCCTGGTAGACGTTGTTGCACATTCCCATCGGACTGAATATATTTATGTTAAGATTGTGTGAGAAAATCCGACTCAAGTTCCGGAGTCGGTCTATGATCCGTTGGCGAATACTTTCAACTATTTCGAACCTGAGTAGTCACACTGTTCTTCAGGCTTGGCACATGAGGTTGCGGAGGGTATTTTCGTGGGTGCCATTTATTATTATGGTTAAGTTATCGTAGTAGCCCACGGTGAAGTAACCTTTGTCATTGGGGCTGTCTTCAACCAGATTCCGTAGAAGCGGCGAGAGGACGCCCCTTTGCGGGCAGCCATTCGTCGCGAAGGCCCTGGTTGTGTCGTTCACTGCGAATTGTTCAGTTTTTAGTTTGATTGGTGATCCACCCACTCAGGGTCAAGTCTAAGCTGTGTCTGTCGATGATCATCTTTATGCTATTGAACATATTTTTGTTAAAGACGCCCTCAATGCAAAGAATGAAAGCGGTCAGCATTTGTGATCCACTGCGCATTCAATTTTGGATACTACACTGTGTAGCGCGGATTCTGTTAATCTGTCTGCTCTGTGGAATACGTTTGCTCTTTGTTGTGTAGTAGTTTTACCCGTAGAGGTCCGTCTCTTGGATGCATCATATCTATAACATGTCTCTCTAGGGTTTTTAGTAGAAAGATTGAAGCTTATAGGCCTTGGGTTGTGTACAGTCAAGATTCGGTATTAAAAAGACTTTCACATCGCGCCAACGTACTATAAAAAAACTATCCGTTTTACATTTTCAGCAAAACGACAAGCTCAAGGCTCAAGATTTCTCCTACTGATAATATCAGGAAACTTGATATTCTGAAGGAACTTGAATGTTATCATTAGCCTTTTTACAAGTCAGTTAAGCATTTTCTGGGGCATCTGATTTCAGTTTTATAATAAAAAACTAACATAAAGTCGTATTTATCCAACACTCACTTTATTTCGACGCAATCTCAGCAAAGCTAGGAGTTGACAACAAATAAGCGCCTGTGACATATTAATAGCAGCGGTCCGCATCGGCGTCACAGGTAACTACTACAAACTGTACAGGAGATGATATCACGTTCGCTGAACATGTAAGTTCCATTTAACACCTCGGAACCGGGCGAATGGCACAGTAAACTCGAATGGTAGTCACGAAATGGTATCATTAGCCGAATTACACACGTGACCGCATAATTGAAAGGGACCCCAGTTGCTTACGAGCGGGTCAACCCGGGTGCAAGAGCGATGTGAATAATTTGCGAAACAATTGGCCCTCAGGTGTATCGCTGGCTGTTGACTGAGGAAGCCGGCCGTAAATGAAGATGTATTGAACACATTTCGAAGGGGCGACTACAGATTTAGATGGACAGTTAAATGATTCTGTTTAGGTTACGACTGAAAGTTTTTTTTTTCTATTTTGCAAAGGAGGGTTACAATAATGGCAAATAAAACAAGTAACTTTAATTCATAACTGTAAATCTGTCTAAATATTGTCGGAAAAAAAATAAGTATCTATTTATAAATATATGAATTCAACACGAAAATGGTTATCAAAGTCTTTTAATAAACAAAAACAGTTTCAAACCCGCTTTCATGTTTCATCTAACAAAGCCGAACCCTCTACAAAAATATTGTTGGAAGGTAAACTCCCCAACAGCTTATTTCATTTCCTTGCGCATTTCACGTCAAAATCGTAGTCAAAATTCTACCGCTTTCTATGCGTCAAAAACTTATAATTGAAACGTTTTGTTGTGCTTGTGATGACGTCATGACGATGGCGTTCCAATCGTCACCGAGACAGGAAATTACATTTCTAATCTGATTATTCCGAGCGAATGCAGACAAGTGACGCGGTGTCCGATGCGGTTCACATTGCCCCATGTTTGATTCCGGATTCATTTATTTACATTTCACATTTCGTTATTAATGTCTTCCTTTAGTTTAAAATTAATGCTAATGTGTTTTTGAAGCATAAATATTAATGGTCACGATGAAATCTTAGATGGTGTTCCGTGTGAGGATTTTTGATTACCCGCCAAAACAAACCGTTTTGGTAAATAAACGGACTCATAATTGATTCATAAGACATCGGATTGACATGATGGCAGCGTCTTTTGGTCTTTTCTTAGCAATATCAGGAGCTTTCAGGGGGCTTGTGGCTAAGTAATAACAGCGAAACGGATCTATAGATCAGGTTAAGTTCCGCTAGCCGCGGTTGGTTCGAGGATGGGTGATCATCTTTCTCAAGGTACGGCTGGTCCGTAGATTCAAGGTCACTCAGCGAGCTATGGAACGAGCTATGCTTGGAGTCTCTCTGAGGGACAAAATCCGGAATGAAGTGATCCGGCAGAGAACTAAAGTTGTCGACATAGCTCACAGAATTAGCAAGCTGAAATGGCAATGGGCTGGCCATATAAGCCGTAGAACCGATAACCGTTGGGGTAGGTGTGTTCTTGAGTGGAGACTACGAATTGGCAAACATGGGACGCCCTCAGGCTAGGTGGACCGACGATCTTCGCAGGGTTGCTGGTAGCAGCTGGATGAGAGTTGCTAAAAATCGATCAGAATGGCGTGAAATTGGAGAGGCCTATGTCCAGCAGTGGACTGCTATAGGCTGATGATGATGATCATCTTTACATACCACAACCCCTCCGAGCTTCGAAAATTAACGTTAAACCACGTTGGTCCCGGCTGTGTGGCTCTTTCACAGTCGTTACGGGTCGTTAGAAGCCCGAAAGAGAACCAGTCTTACCAAGGGGTATCAGATTACCCAGGCACTGAGTTCTCGAGGTCAGCTAGGTAGTTGCTCCATGTAAAATACTGGTATTCGGCTGCAATCCGTTTGGAATGGAAGCCAACCCAAACATAGGAAAAAGGCTAGGCAAATGAGATGAGGACTTTCTGAAAAAAAAAAAAAATCTATTAATTTATGCAGTACTCTTCGCGTGCCACGATTACTCTACCACGGATCATTGCAAGCTGTAAATAAAAACAAACTAAAGCTATTTCTGTAACTAAAAATAAATCCTATTAACACGCTTTTATTAGGTCGACCTGTATGTAACTAACTATGTAATGGAATCTAAGGTAACTAATTTAACCATCTCTCAAGGATCGTAGCGTCATGAAAATTGGCAGCTGTATGTAGTTCTGATGAAAATACAATGATATGGTACTGACAAACTGATCTGATGATGGAGCCGGAAGATATGAACTGGAACTGCATGATGGAACATCGTTTCATAACTGTGTTTAGACTTGTTA
Source organism: Aporophyla lueneburgensis (assembly GCA_932294355.1). Taxonomy (NCBI): domain Eukaryota; kingdom Metazoa; phylum Arthropoda; class Insecta; order Lepidoptera; family Noctuidae; genus Aporophyla; species Aporophyla lueneburgensis. The sequence continues at coordinate 14,059,843 of OW028744.1, forward strand.
GACAAGCCTTGTAATGAACTTTGACCACGATTAGGTTTCAAGGTCTGATGATGAAGCCGGAAGATAGGCACTCGCATTTCATCATGGAATATCGCATCATAGCCGTGTTTGAACTTGTTAAAAAGGTCTTGTAATGAACTTTGATCACGATTAAGTTTTTGGTTTTTACGTGCATTTATAAAAGCGTGTTTTTCTATTGTTTTTTAAACTATAAATTTATTTCTACATAGAGATTCTTATTACTCAGTACATATTTCTTTATAAAGGTGTGTTGACTTCCAGTCACAGCAATATTGCGCTGAATCTCAAGTTGTAGCAATAGCATAAAAGTTCTGACAGCACACTTTCCCCATTTTCCACGAACACTGTAGTTTCCATATCCCTAACTTAACTCTTACAACTTGAGTGGAAAGATAAAGAAGCAAACACACTTATTTTCCTCGTTTTCCGTCGGAAAATCGTACGAATTAAGACCGAATCCGGCACATAAAATAGCCCCACTAATCAGATGTGACAATGGGCACTAACCGAATTAATACCATATTTAGATCAGGGTATAAAGCACAATCATTAATTAAATTAACTAACGGGTCAGTGAACACGATTGATTACGGTCTTGTGTTTTATCGAACCCTTTGATAACGGCATTAGTTATGCGTATAAGCAAATCTCATTATCTTTTTGGCAACGGTCCTCTGAATTCTACTTTGTCCCATTTGCTTGTATCATCTTGACATATAACAGCACATAAAATCACTTGAAGTGAAATTTCTTTTTTCGAAAGACAATGAATCTATTGCGAAAGTTCTCTTTTACATTTCTTAGAAATTCACTCATTAAAACTTGTCTTCTTTTTTTCAAAGCTAATTGCTCTTTAAAGAATAAAGTTGGTAACGAGATATTTAATAATTAGACACGTATAAATCTCTGAGTCAGTTTACTGAAAACACGTGCACAGCTCGCGAAGTACAAAGACGGAAATCTTTTGGAAAAACGCAGCACGGAGCATAAATTCTTAAATAAATATTTTATAAATATAATTTCAACATTTAACGGTATGAACTTTAATTAAGTAGCAATGCTTCAAAGGAAAGCTCTCGCTTTGAGGTCTCTGCCGAGCTCCGTAGGGTCTTAATTAGTGTTAATCTTAAGATAATAAGCTACGTGTTTTCACTAATTGGTGTAAATTGAAAGAGTTGGAGACCCCTTTGGGGAAAATTTGCAAATTTTGACATGGCAGCGCCCGGGGGCGGTTCAAAGCAACATGTCGTTACTTGTCTGTTTAATTGGCTCTCTGATACTTAATGAATTACATTACCTACGCAGGTATGTGGGACAGATCCTGATTACCTTTAACATGATAATTTAGTGGGTATCCGGGTAGATACCACGTGGAATATGCGGGTATTAAATAATCCATTTAATAGAGGGTCGAATTATATTAGGTACCGAAACCACCAGCGGTTGACTCCCCCAAAAAAGAAACATCAAAAGATATATCGACATCTTAACATAATAAAATAAAATCTTAAAAATGATTAGTTTTTTGGAGGGAGGGAGGGTAGTTTCGATTCTTGAAGTTTCAGTTGAAAAATCGGTTTTCTATCTATCTGTGTTTAGATATTGAAATCCACGACATCTATGAAATTTACACAAAATAAATATATTTTTAAACTGATAGATCAAGTAACTAGGTACCTAGTTACTTAGTAGGTACAACATCGATGACCCCACAAAAAAACCGATCAAATTAATTGATTTTCTGTTCTATCATATTTAGACATCGATAGATATCCATCACGGCTGCGAAGTTTCGTTAGCCAATTTTATTTGACCCTATATATCTGTTATTCCATAAGTAGGTTCTAACTCAATTCTGTAAGAACCTAAAAAGGTCGAAACTCACTACACCCAATCATAGGACTGACCCTCATTCGTCCTTCTCCTTAGAACTTTGTTTTGCAATTTTACGCTAAATTCTGTTTAACTTTTGTGCCGTCGAAAGATCGTGTTTTCGTTTTAAGTAAAAATTCTATTGTTTTACATATAGTTATGTTAGAACGCAGCTCTATTTACGTTAGGGAGGTATCGTAATTAGATACGTTAAAAAATATGTACGAACTTAAGACTAGCCAGCCCAATAAATTAATTAAAAAAAAGGAAAAGTGGAACAATGGAACATCCCGCTATAAAAAATCTCATCCCTCTCAAGATCAAATAGTCCATGTATTCAAAAAAAAAAATATTTTGTTTCTAGGCTCCCGCAGACAGGCTCGACGCGTCAAGTTCCATGAAGTTTTTAGCGTAGTGTTCCACGCGCGCCTCAAAGAGATGTCAGCAGCATTGAAGGGGTCTGCTAGGACCGATGCCTGCCAGGGTCGCGAGATTGTTCAAACGAGATACCATGACCCTGGCTTATGGGTAACTGAAGGAACACGGGTGGGTTTTAGTCAGTAAAAGTCTGACATATCCTCCCGCTCCGCTCAAAGCGGGAGAAGTCATTTGATGATTTCCCATCCCGTAAAAAAAATAAAAATTTTAAAAACCCCCGACACAAAAACCTAATTTCCCTTTAAAAAGTAAAAAATAATAAAAAATAACTCAATCTGAAAGTATTCTTAGGTACTTTCAGATTGAGTTATTTTTTATTATTTTTTACTTTTTAAAGGGAAATTAGGTTTTTGTTTATAATATATAATAATTCAAAAATAATTAATAATTCAAAAAAAATACGCCGCGTTGGGGGACCGCTTCAAGCCTAACAATTTAATTACCAATAGTCTTATTACCTAACTAAGCAGTCAACGACGTCTGCACTCGCGGAGCGGTCCCCCAAAGCGACGTTTTTTTTTTTTTTTTGAATTATTAATACATTCATAGGTACTTTAAGATTGAGTTATTTTTTACTTTTTAAAGGGAAATTAGGTCTTTGTGTCGGGGGTTTTTAAAATTTTTAATTAAATTTTTTATTTTGTACTTTTTATAGGTATATACTTAATATAATGTAGAATCAAACGAAGCTAAGAACACTCTCGATTAATTCATCAATATTCTCTTTCAGTACGCTTTCATTTGGGACCCCACTCGAGTATATTTGCAGACATTCGGTTACTCTTCCCCACTTTCCCCCCACAACTTTTAAACGGCTCAACCGATTTTCATCAAACATGTCTAAGAACTCTCGCAGATAAGTCACCTTTAATACATTTTTTTTTATTGAAATCGCATCATCCGTTCGGGAGCTATGATGCCACAGACATACAGACAGACAGACACGTCAAACTTATAACACCCCTCTTTTTGCGTCGGGGGTTAAAAACATGCTCCATCACATGTGGTTTTTACATATTGTGTGGTCCCATACACATTTTATTACCTTTGCTTGCGTAGTTGTTCCGTTATCTTCAATAATACGAATTTAATTCAGTATGGCGAGAATGTACTGTAGCGTTCTCTGTGCATTTTTAACCGACTTCAAAAAAACGAGGACGTTATCAATTCGACAGATTTTTTTTTTAATGTTTGATACCTCATAACTTTTGACTGGGTGAACCGAATTTGATGATTCTTTTTTTATTTGAAAGCTGGTGCTTTCCGAATGGTCCCATGTTAATTTGGTTCCATTCGGACAATGGGGTCCATGTGAAAACCATATAAGTCTTAAATTTTCATTACGTATTTGCGGGACTTCCTTAAAAAAAACACTACAAAGTCAAAAATAACTTTAATTTCGGAAGTCGGTGGCAAAAACCTTAAATACAGAGCCTAAGACACCGACTTTCGAAATTAAAGTTATTTTTTACTTTGTAGTGTTTTTTTTAAGGAAGTCGTTTGTTTTTTTTTTGTAAAAAGTTTTACCAACATACTGCGATCGTCTTTCCACCTGTCAAGCGTGGCGATTATGGCAAACCTCCAAATTTGGGGAGGCCTATTTCCAGCAGTGGATGTCTTTCGCCTGAAATGATGAAGTGTATTGTGATGATGTTCTCATACTTCCTGTCATTGTTGTTTACCTGGCCAGAAACGGTATATGAATTAACTAGCTTCTGCCCGCGACTTCGTCCGCGTTAAATTTATTGTTCCCCCGACCCTTCCCGTCGCCTCGAATCGCCTACCCGTGCGATTTTCCCCGTTTTTGCAACATTTTTCATTACTGCTCCGCTCCTCTTCATTGTAGCGTGATGTTATATAGCCTATAGCCTTTCTCGATAAATAGGCTACCCAACACAAAAATTATTTTTCAATTCGGACCAGTAGTTCCTGAGATTAGCGCGTTCAATCAAACAAACAAACAAACTCTTCAGCTTTATAATATTAGTATAGATGTGAGTAGGTACCACCACTAAAAATTAAAAATTAAAACTTTCTTCCTAAAAAAACATCCACCAACAACTTCCAAAACTTTTTAACAAAAAATTTAACCGCCGAAAAAGCTGAAAAGCAAAAAATAATAAACCTTAAAATTATGAGTGGGCGCTTTGAGTGATCTTTGTTCATTGATTTTTCAGCGCCGACTCAAAATTTTAAGGTTTATTATTATATAAAACGATAGTCTTTACACTTGTGCGCAAGCGTACGAATGATTGGTCTGTACACTTGTGCTGATGGGAACACGGGGATGAAGAATTAAAACGCCCGTGTTGAGTGTGGTTATATCACATATCACTGATTTATTTTACTTAGCCAGTTCGGTAAAGTAATCGCGCGTATGCAAACGCTGATGTAGCTTAACCTACTTAATGTTACGAAATGTGCGGGTTCACCGTACAATTATTTTTTGCTTTTCAGTTTTTTCGGCGGTTTAATTTTTTGTTAAAACGTTTTTATTTTATAATTTTTTGTGGCTTTAATGTACTTATAATACTTGGCAAGGCATACTCTATCCAATAAAAAAATAATTATCTAAATCGGTCTACTCTGTATAAAGTTATGCGTGGTTATACATTACAATCAGTGAGTGAACAATCAATCATCCCCTGTTTCCCGACCCTTAGAGTTCGATTTTGTTTTCCAAATTTATATGGAACCACCTTGGGAGTTTCGAGTAAAAAAAGAATTATAACAATCGGACTACTATGTAAAAAGTTATGCGTGGTAATACATAAAAAAAAAAACAAACAAAATATATACGCGTCGAATTGATAACCTCCTCCGTTTTTTTTCGTCGGTTGAAAAACTTTCCACTTTGTAGTTTGTTTTTTCAGGAAAAAAGATTTTTTCTTAAAATTGTCATCATCAGCTGCTGAACATAGGCCTCCCCCAATATGTGGGGAGGGGTTGCCATTATCGCTACATTTTGCAGGCGAGTTTACAATAGCAGTTTGATGGTAAAATGCATAAAGAACGTTGCTGCCCATTCTCTAGTAAGTCCCTTAGTCGCCTCTTACGACACCCACAGGAAGAAAGGGGATGATGGTAGGGGAAGTACGTCCAAAATAACATACGGTTTTGTTTTTTAATCATATATTTTTAATCAACATAGTTACAAGCACTGTTTAGGTTGAATAATCATCTTTGGTTCATAAGTTTTAACCTACGTAAACTCATAATTGAATAGGACCCATAAAAAAATATAACTTATATTAATCGAAGCCTCTAAGAAAATTCATTTTGTCCATATAGTATGGACAAAATGACATACATAATGAATACGAAAATTATGAAGTACATATTTAAAAAAATATTAAATATGAGCCCAAAGATAACAATTGTTGCACCGTAGCCAGCACTCGTTGGGCTTGGAAAGGGAAATGAGGTCGTTTCAGTAAATGCATGCGCAATCATCATCATCACCGTTCGACGCAGCTGGAAATCTTCTACATTTGAGTCCTCAGTGTCTTCTGTAACAGTTTTCACCTTTATTCTGACTGTTTTTAGGATAATTATCGTAGTTCGATTCAACATTGAAAAACTCATCATTGAATAAAGGTATGTCGTTTTGCCCCCAATGTAAGCATGTCATTTTGCCCCACAGGTTATCTAAACACTAACTAAGTCATAATTACTATAAACACTAGATTTATAAATAAATACTCTTAAATCTTTTAAAGTAAACTTTTGAGTTTACTTCAAAAGAGGTAATAGAAACCACGAGAAACTGATCAAAAACAGAACGAAGTGAACAACAATAAAAAAACTTTTATGCGTACAAAACGCGTTCCTGCAAGTTACTTCGGCGTGACTAAGTCAATGGCGGTATAAACTTAACAGGTATACCACCATGGGCGGCGTCAGTGCGTCACATAATGATATGACAACTGCAAGATTCTGGCCCGCATTTTGTCCGTATATGTCATTTTGGACGTACTTCCCCTATTCTTTACGTCCAGCACCACATGAACCAATTTACACGTAACTTCAATATATTATACCAATTCCTGCCCCTACAATAAAATAGGAAGATAGAAGCGACAGGGACAAGACAATATGAGTAGTCGGTAAGTACGGGGGCGTTACAAATAATGTCGCAGACTTATAAACAGTTTCAGACGCTATAAATAATACCCCACTTCAGCCTACTTGGCTAAAAGGTAGCCTGGCTTTGGGGCTATTTTTAGCAAATAAGTAACTTGTCCTTAAGTACAGGGTTTATATTATACATAAATATTATACGGTCGTAGAAGGCGTCACAAATCGTTTGTTTTTGTTTTATATTGGTTACCTAAGAACTTCGTCATTTATAAACCATTTTGAAAATTCTTCAAACCAAACAATTTTCAAAATCGGTTTATATTATTATTTAATATGCAGAGCTTTTTTTTTAAGATTGTAGTTGTCTATATAAAAGAAAAAGCTGACTGATAGACATATCAAAAGTACAGCCGAAACTATTGGGACTAGGAACGTAAAATTTTAGTATTACTAAGAAATTCGACCTACAAGAGGGTGTAAAGGGGATATGCTGTATGTGGTCATGTTATGTAAATAAATGCAAAATCATTTTCAATGGTCAATCAACTTAAAAATTGATCCAAATAGGAATTTAGATAAGAAGATAATTATACGTTTTTAAGATAGGTAGTTGGAGAGGTTGTTGTAGGGGAAAATACGAAATCTACGCAGACGAACTAGCTGGCGAAGCGCTAAATAACTTTAATAAACTAAACTGTTAAATACATTTCATACCCCCAAGAAAGCAGACACATATTTCCCAATTTATTTACTGAGGAGCGGCGCGGCACGGCTTTTGTGTTTATATTTTTTTTTTTTTTCATAAATATTTCAGCAATTTAAAACAGGCACCTTTTACAAAAGATCTCCACCCTAAATTATTTTTTCTCTCACGATCTTAGTCTTATAAAATAACTAGCTTCTGCCCGCGATTTCGTCCGCGTCTAATTTCTTGGTCCTCGACCCGACGTAACAACGAATCTCCTGCTCGTGCGAGTACTTCGTATTCGTGGCTTTTTTTCTTTTTACTCGGTTCCTAAGAGTCCTAGCGTGATGGTATATAGCCTATAGGCTTCCTCGATAAATGAGATATCCAACACTAATTTATTTTTTCCTATCAGTAGTTCCTGAGAGGATGTACTACGCCAAATCGAATGCCAAATAATTGAATATCAATTGATCGAGCACTATAAATCGAACGTCTAAATACTCGAACGTTCATAATATCAAATGGTTACTAAATCAAACATTCAATATATCGCACACTCAATACATCGAGTGTTCAAAATATCGAATGTTTGTTTGATCGAGCGGTCAACGCATCGCATATTCATTATATCGAAATATCCAGATACTGAATACTTAAGGTACATACAAGAAAAACACTTACTTTTTAATTATTATCTTTTACTAGCTGTGCCCGCAGCTTCGCCCCCGTGGTATTCGGAAATTATTAAACAGAGATCTCGTGGGGTATATGATTGTCACAACCCAGTGCTTGGCACGCCACAGTTTTGACAGTAAGTTCCCTCTATGCGGAGTGGCTGGAGAGGCGCCACGGGGCGTCTTCTGAATATTCGATTTAGTAACCATTCGATATTATGAACGTTCGAGTATTTAGACGTTCGATTTATAGTGTTCGATCAATTGATATTCGAATATTTGGCATTCGATTTGGTGTGGTACACCCTTCCTAGGATGTACAGATTAGCGCGTTCAACCAAACAAACTCTACAGCTTTTAAATTTCATATACTAAAGATAAATAGATAGTATAAATAGTAGGTTCAAGATAATATAATAATCGCTGCGAAGATATCCTCTTAATTAAATTTAAAAAGAAGCTTCGCATATCCCGCCCTGGGCTCTCGTTTATTTACAACAATATTACAGAGGATGCCTTCGTTACCAGCCGAACGTAACAAAACATACCGAGAAAATTTCCAGGAATAGCCTACAACGCCAATACGAAATAAAATCGAACTGTCTAAAACTCAATTCTAAAATTGAAATCAAAGTTAAACGAACAACAGATACATGCCTTAATTAAATAAGGCTCCTCGTAAAATAAACTCACCCCATATAACGAACTCAGATCGAGACCTTATTATTTTAAATGGAAACAATAACGTATTAAAGCGTCCGTATCTCACACCGTTACACTTCATTAAATTCGGGTCAAAACAATATCATACAGTACATTAGATTGTTCGATACGTGCGGAGTGGTAATCAGGTTACGTAAGGGGTTGTTAGTTACGTGTCGGTGTGAAAGTTGCCGACATCGGCCGTCAGAAACAAACCATCGTATGGAGGAGCGGGGTTGATGTTCCGGAAACTGATAGAATGAGCCCGGCGCTCGCTGCTCGCTACTATTTGCACAAGAATAATACCGTAACGACTCCCCTTGAGACAACGACAAAATGCGCAATTTGTTGAATCGCTTGTCGTGACAATCACAGATACGGTATTGAGTTGACGTGTTACGTATTATCGTGTGGCGGTGGAGTGTTTGAGGAAAACTTCGCGTTATGAGTTCGACATGAAGTGCCTATCATCTTGTACTAGCTTCTGCCCGCGACTTCGTCCGCGTTAAATTTCTTGTTCCCCCGACCCTTCCCGTCGCGTCGAATCGCCTATCCGTGCGATTTTCCCAGTTTTTGCAACATTTTTCATTACTGCTCCGCTCTTCTTGGTTGTAGCGTGATGTTATATAGCCTGTAGCCTTCCTCGATAAATAGACTACCCAACACAAAAATATTTTTTCAATTCGGACCAGTAGTTCCTGAAATTAGCACGTTCAATCAAACAAACATACAAACAAACAAACTCTTCAGCTTTATAATATTAAGTATAGATTACTTCACATGTCATGGAACATGAGATCTGTAAGATCCTATGCTGGATATGTATCAGTATCTGCGTAGTGTGTGTCAGTATCTGCTATAAAAAAAACTCTGACCATTAAAGTGTATCTAGTCTTAAATCTTATATTAACCTAATCTGAACCCTAATTGCGTTAGCGTTAAATAATTCAGATTCAGATTCGTAAATCTGAATCATTTTGAAAGTTATTGCTAATCCATTCTTTCATGCATAACATCACGCCTTGTTTCCTCGAAGGGATGGCAGAGGTGTACCTATAGTACACCCACATTTCGCCTGTTATGTTTAAGTCTCATGTAATAGGGGGCGAGCCTATTGCCATCAACCGGGCACAAATACAGACTCCGGGCTGCTACTGAGAAATTCCAGATGGAAATACCCAATAACACTTTGCCCGAACTGGGAATCGAACCCAGGACCTCAAGCTCAGCAGTAGCGCTTGCTACCATTAGACCAACGAGGCAAAAAAAGAGAAAAATGTCAGCTTAGCAACGTTAAAAACGCCATGACAGTTATGGAACTGTCAAGTTGAAAGTGCTTCCTACTGATAATGTATTACGCCCCCTCTGATATCTATACTAATATTATTATTAATATTATAAAGCTGAAGAGTTTGTTTGTTTGTTTGTTTGTTTGATTGAACGCGCTAATCTCAGGAACTACGGATTCGAATTGAAAAAATCTTTTTGTGTTGGGTAGCCTATTTATCGAGGGAGGCTATAGGCTATATAACATCACGCTACAACTAAGAGCAGCGGAGCAGTAATGAAAAATGTTTCAAAAACGGGGAAAATTTATTCCTTTTAAGAGTTTCCGTTGCGTGCGCTGCGTAAACGGTTAAAGTAACGCAAAAATAATGTATGACGAAAATATTTCTCTTAAAAAGTTCTAAAAAAAAGTCCGCGAGAGCATATGTCTATCTTTTAAGGTTGACTGACTATAACTCAAAAGGAGCGAGCAGCAACGAAAAATGGACGAAAACTAGCAGGCAAATCGATGCGACGGGAAGGGTCAGGGGAGCAAAAATTTGACGCGGACGAAGTCGCGGGCAGAAGCTAGTAAAAAATATCAGTAACAAAATAGAATTATAGATTTTAATTTTTTCAATGTATTTTTTTGTAATCAATTTAGTTTTTATTAACATCATTTAAAATTTGATACATCTGTGTATTACTTTATAGGTAGTGCATGTTATGCTATTTACGGCATGCTTGGATTTCCCGATACTTTAAGGGCATGTTATATGTATATTGATGTTTTATCGGCAAATACACTTTTATAGATACTCCAAACCGTCGCGAATGGCAACCATCTTATTTTTTTAATCGGCGAATATTTGCTTATTATTTAGGAAAAATGTATTAACTTATTCCATAGCCTTTGCAATAATGTTATTGTTCTGTTAGATATTATTATTGCATTATTTCAGCCGATTAAGAAAATAAGACGGCTGCCATTCAAGGGCTGTGAGGTTAGGAGTATTTTATTAACCATAACCAAATTAGTATTTTATTAGGTTTTAATCTGTATTTGTCGATATAAATGAGTATATAATATGCCCTTAAAATATCGGTCACAGTTCTTCAAACATTCAGTACGCATAGACTAAAAGTTCACAATGTACAATTCATAAAGTAACAGTGTACTTACTCGTAGAAGAGCCTAATAAAATAAATAAATAATTTTTAACTCTGAACATAATTGCCCTTATCAAGTCTAGCAGACAACATTATAAGCAGACAAGAATCAAACTTCCGAATCTTGTTTACAAGTCGTCAATTTTAAAAACCATTAGCATTACGTAAACTCTATACCCTTGATCATCAAGCTTCAGTTCTTCGAATACTTCGCTACCTACTCAGTAGCTACAACCTTTTAAAAGAAAAGAAAGTACTCCTCCAAAGTTCGTAATGACTAAATTGCCGTGGCAGGGGAGAAGGGGCTTAATTCATCGATTGAAGTCGGAGGTAGGTACTCCGACTAATCCCATTTCAAGTCTATACCAAAACAAGGACTGTTCCGAGACAAGTGGCAGACGATGTAATCTCAATGAAACCACGTTTTGCAGATGTTTTGTAAAGTTCTTCTTAAATACTTGAACTACTTTTAAATGTATCTGTTACCTTTACAGCTTTACCTACTGCATAAAGTATTTAAATGATGAAGATCTTCACTTACACTTTATTTTATGTTTGTTTCCGAATTGTCCAGTTAATTTTGCACTGTAAGCCTTTCATATTGAAAAGTTTACCTTTTGGTGAGAATATCAATTAAAACTTATCATACAGAGTATTTTATTTTATTTCTTTTTACCGCCCTAATTTTGTCCTGTCAACAATACCTCTGTACCAATGAGTAGTGGTGGCCCAATGGTAACAGCCGCGACTTACAAGTTATAGTTCATAGGTTTGCACACAAACAGGCACTATATGCAAATTATTTCCTCCCTACTGCACTAAAAACGGGAAAAGAAAACATCGTGAGGGAGCCATGTCTAGGCACGCCACAATTGCGGCGGTAAGTCCCCTCTTTGAGGAGTGGATAGAGAGGCGCCACGACGTCCTCACCTTCCGCCTAACGCAGGTCCTCACCGAGCATGGGTGCTTTGGGGGGTTCCTGTTCTGGATAAAGCGGGAGGAAACGCCCGGGTGTTTCCATTGCGTGGATCGTCTGGAGGATACAGTGGAGCATATGGTGGAGGTTTGCACTGCCTGGGCGGAGCACCGCCGTGACCTCGTGGAGGCGATCGGCGGCGGCGACGTCTCGCGTCCAGCCCTGGTGCAAGCCATGGTATGGAGCGAGAGGGCATGGGAATCCGTCACCTCCTTCTGCGAAGCAGTAATGCTCGCGAAGGAGGAGGCGGGGCGCGTGAGGGAGTGGCAGTCTCTGCGCCCTCACGTCCCCAGCCGCCGCAGGAGGAGACGCGCCGGGCGTCGGGAGTCGATTGCGGACTCCCTGTTACCGCAGGCGCGGCTTGCGGGCGGCGAGCAATGGGTAGCTCCCTGCCCAGTAAAGACCAGGTTCGGGTCGACGGCGCGTTATGTTCCACGCGCGCCTCAAAGAGATGTCAGCAGTGCTGAAGGGGTCTGCTAGGACCGATGCCTGCCAGAGTCGCGATATCTGTTCGAAAGAGTTACCGTGGCCCTGGCATATGGGCAACTGAGGGAACACGGATGGGTTTTAATCAGTAAAAGTCTGATACGCCCTTCCGCTTCACCCTAGAGCGGGAGACGTCATTTGATGATTTCCCACCCACAAAAAAAGGGAGCCATGTCCAAGAATGTAAAATTCGAAGACATGTGAAATCTACCAACCTGCACTGGGCCTGCGAATCGATTACGGCCCAGTCACTCTCATCGAGAGGAGGCCTGTGCCAGCAGTGGGAACAATATAGGCTGATTATGATGATGATGATGATGACATCATCAACTAAAATCGATGTTATTAAATCAACCTTAATATCATGAATGAATGAAATGAAATGAATTGCACCGATCCCAGCATGGTTTGACCAGACTCGATTAATCGAATGAACCCCGAGATTTGCACTAGCCCCTGAAGCATCATGATTCATGGTGCTACCATAGGCCATTGCATATCAAGAAGTAGACCGGGGGGCGCTGTAATGGTAGGGAAGACGTGCCCATAGGATAGGAAAGGATTACGAGCCTACTGACCATGCAGCCTTAAGTAAGCATTGGACTAGTGGAGAGAAGGGTGAATTTGTCTATAGGAATCTTTTCACGTCGTCGCCGGCATGTTGATCCAGGTCGAGCTTCACCGATGCATCTTTTGGTGGGGTTAACCGTTTGCTTGGCTCTTTTCTATGTCAAGGCTTTGCTATGTTCCGTGTTGTTGTTTTCTTGGTCGTCTTCGGAGTTCTCGCTGCTATCAGTTTCTGGTGTTTTGTAGATATCACTAGCCGCTTTCTTGATTTTATTTCTGTCTCCAGCCGTGTCCCTCCAAAACTGGATATCCTTGTCGAAGTATTTCATGTCCTGTTTTAGGTTGTCATTCCATTAGTAAATAGGTCGTCCGACCTTTTTAGATTTGGCCCTGTACTGCATTGCTGCATGAAACAGGTGTGGTTCAGAGCGCCTGGAAATGTGTGCGAGGTAGCACATCCTGTGGTTCTTGATGCGTTTTGTTATCGTTTTCTCGTCTAAGATTTGATGCATTTTCTCTGTCTCGGTTTGTTAATCGAGTCTCTCATGATAACTCGTTCATATCTTCTCGGTCTTGATCGGTTCGCCTTTGTGAGTGCTGATACTTTTTTCGCCATATATCATACAAGGTACGATAATCATTCGATACATAAGTGTAGCTAGTTTCCAGTCCATTTTTGAGTTCAATATGAATGGTAGTAATGATTTAGCGTTTCTCGTGGCCTGTTGGCATCGTTTTCTAATTGAGTTTTTCCTGCTTAATGCGGACGTTATGTAAGTGCCTACGTATTTGATTTCATCTGCTGTTGGTATATTTATTCCGTTGAGAGTCACGTGGGTCGTTTTCTGTGTTTTTATGGGGTCCCTAATTATAATTTTTGTTTTTGGTTCGTTTACTTGAAGGCCTACACTATTAAGTAAGCGTTTTATGTGGTATAAGATGCGTTCTAGTCCTTCTAGCTCATCTGTAATGAGAATAAGGTCGTCCGCCAATGATAAGACTAGGGGGAGGGAGATTTCGCGGTCCTGATCTTTCTTAGTTTCCTCTTCGAGGGTTCTCAGAACTTCATCGATGACCAATGTAAAAAGGCGGCGGGACAAGGGGCAACCTTGTTTAACTCCCTTTCCTTTGATAATCCAGCTGCTTTACTGGCCGCACCATTTGATGCATGTTCTTTAATTCAAGCATGCCGTGATTATCCTGTTGGTCATCGATTTGTTGGTTCGTTGTAATAATATGTCTCTTAATGACATGAGGTCAATGTTGTCAAATGCTTTTTCTATGTCGAGGGCGAGCTTTTGCTTTAGAGCGTAAAAATGTGGTCATCTGTTGATCTATTGTTTAAGAAAGCCGCTTGGTAACTGCCTAGTTCCGTTATTATGTCGCCAAGTTTTTTAAGTAAGTATGTAGCGTAAATTCTATAGCCCGTGTTGCAAATCGTTATGCGGCGATACTCGTTCACATCTTTAGGATTGTTTTTTTTTGGAATTTGTACCTGTACGGTCTCGAGCCACGTGTCCGGTACTGTGTTCTCTGACCAGGCTTTAATTATATGTTTAGTTACGGCTTCCTGTAATGTTTGGGGCATCGCTTTGTAAAGCTCGATTACTACTTGATCCGTTCCGGGGGCCGTCCCGTTTCGCATTTTGTTGATGATTCCTATTATTTCGGCCACCGTCGGTTCTTCGCCTTCTGCTTCTGTTATCCGTTTTGTTATGTTTACCGTTGGTATGCGAAGGTCCTCGGAGTTTTTTAATATGTTCTCCCATTTGGACATCGGTATGAACGCGGTTCTTTTTCGTCGTTTCGTTTGGTGTTTGTTTTGCCTATAGAATGAATAGAGCATTTGCATGCGTTTTGCGGGGTGCATTTTACCCAGTCCGGAGAAGCAGGCTCTGCATGTTTTTTGTTCCTCCAGATGTGTAATCCTTTGAAGTATTGTCTGACATTCTTTGACGCGATTATGCCTATTGGGGTTATCCGTTTGCTTGCTTTGTAGGAATTTGGCCTTTTGTACGTTAGCGAGGGCTATTTGATGTTCCCTTGAGTAAATTGGCTGAAGCCTCAAAGTTTCCTGAGCAGCGGCTTTTAGTACATCCGTTATGGTATTCCAGGGTATTTCGGTGTTTTCATTTGTTGGGATTCCCATATTTGCTAGTTTCTTTGTGATACAATCTTGATATTTTGTTTTGATGGCTAGTCTCTTGAGAGCAGCGTAGTTGCATTGTTGAAGTAATTGGGCTCCTTTGTTGTTTCCTTGGTGCCTTTGTCTTGCTTTAGTGTTTTATTTTTGTTTTTATTTTACAGTTAAGTTTGATTTTAGTAGTCCCCAGATTATTTTATGGTCGGAGATGCGACCGGTGACCCATTCACCTTTAATAAAGTGAAAAAGTTTGCCTGTTGCCTGTGGCGTGATGATGTGATCCAATTGCGATTTTTGAGTCCCCTTCGACCATGTTATTCTACATGATGTTCTAGCTTTTGTTGTTTCTATTTGAAATTTTTCCCTGTTGGCTATATCCATTAATAGTTCGCCGTTGTAGTTGGAAAATTCATGGTGAAGGTTTTGTTGTATCAACCCTTTGCGTTGGAAGGTTAATGTGTCTTGTCGACCTATATGGGCGTTGAAGTCACCGAGTATTACGAGAGTACATTTCCTTGGTTTTTGTCTAACCAAGTTTAATAAGCCTGTGAATGATCTGATTGCTTTCGCGGAACAGCTGTTGATGTGTGAGTTGATTATGTACAGAGGAGTTGGTTTGTCATTTCCCATGCCAACCTCAAGAGTAGCTGACATCACGTCGGTGTCCTTTTTACTGTTGACTAATTCTATTTGGGCATTTTTTCTTAATAAAATTGCAAGACCCCGGTGTGCGTTACCCGCAGTTCCTGAGAGGTACCAGTCGTAGTGTGCGGAGCTAAATGTTCCTGCGTTCATCCCTGTTTCCTGTAGGTTAGCTATGTGAAAGCCCCTGCGTGACAGTTCGGCGTCAATTTGATTTCTTTTTCCTGGTTTCGAGGCGCCGCGAACGTTCCAAGTTGCAGGTCTGTACAAGTGTACTTAATTTTGGTAGAGGTGGGGTTTCTCAGTATTCTGTATCCCGTGTCGTCCGCGATTACATCTGATAGCGGTGTAAGTGGTGTTGATTCTTGTTAATGAGTTACCTACTTTGCTTTTTACGAGCAGCCCCGTTTGTAGCTGGGGTTTCGTGGGTTTTTCTTGCTCTTCTCGTGTGTTGTACCTGTTACTACACGGGTTGGTATGTTGTTGTGCTTTGACGCTGGTTAGACCTTGCGTTAGGATTATCCGGTTGTTATTGCATTGTTTGTCGTTTGTCAGGACCCAGCTATCATAGTGCCGGTTCATGAAGAGGATGTGTATGTTAGCGGGAGCTGGTTCGCCGGTCGGTGAATATACCTGTGTGTTTCTCTTGTTTATGTGCACATGCACGTTCACGAGGTAGAATTCGGGCACGGCGATAATTATATCTTCGCCACCCCAGAATGTTTCGTTAAATTGCGCAGTTATGTATTTTGTAATCCTTTGTTCCTGGGAAAGAATGCTGTTGGGAAGAAATTCCTGTATATTATTTAGAAGTGCTAGGTGAATTCTATCATCATGGCGATGTTCCAAGACGTATGCGGCGAGGTCTTGACGAACATTCCTATGATCAAATGTTAGGCCCATTAGGTCATTAATTTGGTGAGCAATCGCTCCAAACAGACAATTCCCGTCTTTTGAAATGTGTACAATTGTACCCATTGTAAATACTTTTGTTTGTGGGGCAAGTCAAAGACACGTGCAAGTCGGACACTCAAGCTGGCTACACTTGTAGTGAGTCAATTTATGGGTTTGACCTTTTTTTTATTTCTTTTGTTTATCTGAGTAACAAGATGTGCATTCAACTTAAAGCTTGAGGGTCTGGCTCGGGTACCCTTTTTTTATTATTTTTTTTAACTTTTCGCCTCACGTGTAACCGATTCAAATCGGAGTGATTGGAGGCCACTTAGCAATATTTTAGCAATTTAAAAATTCGTTACTTTGTTACAATAATGACATCTTTAGTTGTGGCGTCTTAGTAGGTATCGTATTCTGTTCTAGAATGATAGCAAGAAAAGGGCTGTTAAGTAGTTAGTGTGAACGCAATCCTTCACACAACGCTTGCTCGTGTGATGACGATTTTGGATTCCCGCGCGCGGCAAAACCAAGCCGGTCTTACGCAGTTTATTAAACAAAAATCCCTGAAATATTAGGAACGGGCTCACCGGGTTCATCAGGGGTCAGTCTTCTTCTGGCAGGCAGATTCTAATGCAGTCAGGAGCGCACAGTGACACTTTTGCTTGCTTGTTTTATACAAGGTGTAACATAACTGAATGGACGCAGGTCTGCCGATTAAAGGTCTCAGCACACATATGGGATCGGAAAGGGATCGTAACCGTAACGCCTTTCGCCTCGCTGTCAACCAGGCGTCAACCTACCGTATGCACGTAACGAAAGCGTATCAGCAGCGCCTGTACGTCAACTCGGCTACGGCTAGGCGACACCGCGCTTACGCCTCGCCGCCCCCTGGCTGACCTGGTTGGCACGAATGAAATACTCCTTGCGAATGGCGGCGTCTTTAGCAGGCAAGTCGCGGGAGGGGAAAGGGGAAAGGGTGGACGAAGAGATGTGAGCTCGGGTACGGAGAGACGTAAGCGCGGGGACGGAGAAACGTAAGCGCGGGGACGATGAGCCGTAAGCGCGGGAATTCAAGTTCGGAGCCTGTTCCGAGGCGAGGCGATTACGTTATTATTCCGATTAGTGTGCGTTGCAGTAGGGAGTTTAATACAAACCATTCTGAACGGCTCGAGGCGATACGGTGACGATCCCTTTCCGATCCCATATGTGTGCTGAGACCCTAAGCCAGAGAGAATTCAACCCTATCTCAAGGCAGTAGGGCTCCTTATTACAAATTACGACACAGAAGCATACACACAATTACTCGGTTCGATTTCGAAGTCAGGCGGGTAAAATACCACATCTGTTGCGCGCGCGCAAACACGTCCGGCTGTGTCAAAGACTCAGCTTGAACTCTCTATTAAATCAACCTTAATATCAAATAAAAAAATATATCTAAGGTTATTTAAATTATACTTCCGGTATTCCAACAATTAAAACAAAGCATTCAATGGTAAGAGGCAACACAAATTGGTAAAATACGTTTACTCTCATCTGTTTACATTTTTGTCACATACTTTTCAATCAGACGATTAACCAGCCACTTTTCTATACGCCTATTTATCGAGATACCTAATAACTAACAAAACAGTAAAATTACAGTAACCTTGGTAACTTTAACTATTGGATGGAGCTCGTTGGCAGGTCGCCACAAAATAGTGCAATTTGAACAAATTTTAACACACCATATTTGTGCCAGTCCTGGCTGAAAGTAGAACTTTGGCACAGTTTTGTCACAATTACTGAATTATAACACATCTTTGAGGTTTTATATGACCGTAATTTAAATAAATGACTTACATGAATTGTAGTAATTTTGTTACGAGTAGGTAGATAGTTTAAAGTTTTATATCGTAGGTAAAAACTTATATTCACTGAAGTAAATCGAAATCAGAAAAACAAACCTGTAAAATCATCTTCAAATCTGCACCGATATCACACGAAAATGCTGGAGAAAAATACTTGAGCGCGATCCATACGTTCACTCAAGCTGAAAATGATTGCTACAAAAACACCTCAGATCCATGAATGAGGTACTTTGGTACATATGATACAGTTTGCATGTGCACACGTGATGAGGCTCCATCTAGCCGTCTGCGCCGGAAACTCGTCTCCAAGACGTTCAAACCTCATTGAATCGTATGCGCAATTTGCCGATTGAACCTTTAAGGTTGGCCTTTTGTGAAAATGCTCCCGGCTGGACCAACCAGACTAATATAACGACGGTAATGAAATATAACGATGTCTATCACCCCTATCGCTTGCAGACTCGAAATGATAGAGGGTAGATATCAGAGCCCGG
Organism: Aporophyla lueneburgensis; assembly: GCA_932294355.1. Classification (NCBI taxonomy): domain Eukaryota; kingdom Metazoa; phylum Arthropoda; class Insecta; order Lepidoptera; family Noctuidae; genus Aporophyla; species Aporophyla lueneburgensis. The sequence goes on from OW028744.1 coordinate 14,078,803, forward strand.
AGGTCGGTCATCGCGATCATTGATTTAATTAAGCCGTCGTGAGCAGAAATCTTGTTAAAATCAAGGGAGATAAAAGTTTAAAACGTAACAGTATTTTCAAACGAACCCGATACGCACCTATATGCGTATATATTGTGAAAATAAATGGTTTTACAGATCAAAAACAGCGGGACGCACGTAGCGTCGCACCAAATATTTTCTCTGCCCGTTGTTTGGGCGTAACGATCTGTACGTCGGTGCATTTTCAATCAGATTTATATCGAAGCGGATTAAAATTTTAACGAGTTGTCGTCACACAGGCTTTTTTCGTCTTTGTGAGGACTGCCTTTGTTAAAAGCTCTATTTGGCGGTATAATAAAAAGGAAACGTGAAAATAACCTTTTTCATTTCCGTATTAATAAAACTGGGTATTATCGCGTTATAATAAGGCTGGTTCCAGTTTTGACGTCGGCAGTTTTAATAAATAATGTAAGTATCTAATGAATAACCATTTTCTTTTTTCATATTTAATAGGAATAAATAAAATGGATGAGATGACCTAGATGCGTACTGCGACGACTGGTTTAAGGTGGCGCGGGACAAGAGTTCCTGGAAGAAGTTAGGGGAGGCCTTTGCCCAGTAGTGGGACAGTATAGGATAAACAAAAAAAAATGGAGGCTGGCTTTTACCGAAAGGTATGAGCACCGTTTAACTTTAAATCGTAATTACTTACTTAAATTGTACTAATAGATCTAGAATCAATTTAGTCTGAAATAAGAATTAATTAATTAGAATTAGAAGTATAATGAGATAATAACTATACATCTAATACTAATACTGGGAAGCCTGTGGCCCAGCAGTGGGAACATTATAGGCTGCTTATGTTGAATGTCGTTATTTTACACTTAAGTACATATTTCAGAGTTTATCGTAGATATTACTGACAACGGTGAAGAAAAAAACATCGCGAGGAAACTCGCACCCTAATTTCGTAACACTCTCTACTGCTAATCCATTGCTTCACATGTTTGAGAAATTTATCTACGGAACAGCGTAAATGACGCAATGAATATCACTGTTATTATTAATAATACCCACACGCAATAACCTTGCCACTGCGACACCATAACCTCTTAACGGAGGATTAAGTTAAATTAATCTCCGGTCTAATATCACACACCCAATTACGGAATACACCTGTAAAGCCTGGATATCAATTTCTTGATATAACTATCTTGAATTGACGACTAACACTGAGATGTGGTATGGACGCCAGCACAAAAAGCTACTACAATCTGTCAAATTTCTTTAATAGGTTTTCAACTTTATTGTTAAAGTATAAGGTTCAAGATTGATTGGGAAATTTTTACAGTTTCGGGTAGCTTGATGTGCTAGCGTCTATACATTATGGTAGCTTATGCAGTATCCTAATTAACAGTGGACGGATTTAGACGGATACTCTGACGGATATTAGGCTTAAGTAGGTAGGTTTACTGACTTCTGCAAATGTCTTCAATTAAATGATGTGTAATGGACTAAATCGTCTTAAGATACGTTGAGAATAAGTAATTAATAAGTTTTATTACCGTTTCCTGTGCTAAAAGCTTTATTATCTTTTTAATAAAATTGACAAATTATTGGAGCGTTTGTACAATTTTTCTTTCGTACTTAATTTCTAGTAAGTTAAAAGATCACGTCGAGACATAGGTACCTACCTTATTTATTTCTAGCTTTTGCCAGCGGCTTCGCCCACTGGAGATTTGAAATGATCTCACGGGTGTATATTATGTGTGTCAAATTTAATCGAAATACGTTCTATAGTTTTTGCGTGAAAAGTAACAAACATCCATACATACCTTCCTACTCACAAACTTCCACATTTATAATTTTACTAAGATTTTCTTAGACAACCATCAAAGTATGAATTAACCAGACAGGTTGCAAAAAAGAAACATTTTCTAAAAACCCAGTTACCATTTATTTTTAGTTAATAAAAGAAAACCATATAAGTGTAACCGCGTAGAAAAGTTTCCAACTTCACTGAAACTTACCGTTTGCAGACTGAAATTAAATTTCATTTCATTTTCTTTAGTATTTTAGAGAATAAAGAGAAGCCCTGCGCTTTAGCTTATAAAAAAATGTTTAATCAACGTGAAATGTAAATACAGTCTTATACCTTCAGAGTTTTACATGAAGGCAAGAGGTTTCATACCGATATTAACTTAACATTACTTAGCCATATAATCCGCATCTTGGAAAGTAATCTATCTTACGAAAAACATCGACACGAGGAGAAAATTACCAACGAAGGTCGTACTCGCCGAAATTCGTCTGCTACGAGGGAAGTTTCAGCCTCGCACGAACCTTTCCCTGTTACATGTACGTTCAGTAAAACTTATTGTATCGGTTTTTGTAACCAAATTGGGACTTGTTATACAATGTTGGTCTTCTATTCAAAATAAATTTAACTAAAACCTTTTTTGTTTTTATTTGACATAGAAGTGACGTTTCTATTGTCTATGACAATGGAAACTGGAATCGGCCTCTTTGTCTATGCTCATGGTCTCTTTGTGCAATTAATAGCCAGACCAATGATCGGCCAAACTGTTAGTTTGTGTCAATCATTTGTGTGGAGCGCTGCTATTTGTAAGGAAAACGTCAGAGCGATCAATTAAACTATACAGTTTAATTGATCGCTCGCAGGTTTGAACCATTGATCAAATTAACTTGTTCCTTGTTTTTTAGTATCATAACTTTAAAATAAAATCTTCGCCCCTTTTTTTTGGATGGGAAATCATCAAATGACTTCTCCCGCTCTGGGCGGAGCGGGAGGGCATGTCAGACTTTTACTGACTAAAACCCACCCGTGTTCCTTCAGTTGCCCATGTGCCAGGGTCACGGTATCTCTTTCGAACAATCTCGCGACCCTGGCAGGCATCGGTCCTATCAGACCCCTTCAGTTTTGCTGACATCTCTTTGAGGCGCGCGTGGAACACTACGAACACTACTATTATTATTATTTTATACAGATAATAAAACTATTTATCATATCCGCAGATCTGTTTATGGTTTTACTATCGATATATAATAATAATAATGAATTTCAATGGTTCAATGTACAGTAAGAATTAGTTTTGGCATATTTTGCCACATCCCGATTATTTTTTTATTTTATTTACGCGGAAGGACAGACCATTACACATTATATTTTACAAATAAATATAACTTATGGAGGTACACAAATGTGCAACTAACAACACTCACTATACACAAAAAATAATGTTCATATAGAAAAAGACGGAGAGAATGGATACGTAATTAAGTACATGAAATATAATACACAAGAATAACTACTACTAAGGAACACTAAAGAGATTTAACATTATTCACATAATTGTTTGACTGTCTCAATCTATGTTTTTTAATTATTTTAAAGCATATATTTTTGCCAGAACTATTCCAAACTCTAAGAGTCTATACTGAATTCATCATTTTACAAACTTGGTAAAGGGACTTGGTGACCCCGCGAGAAGTGCGAACCAGAACTAAAAGTAAGTATGTCGCAGCGTCTCTCCCCAATGCAGATCTATTTTATATGAAGGCGAATATCATCAATAAGTATTAATATTTTCAATAAATATTTAGTAGCCAATACCAAGTTAAATCGAGACTTTACTAGAGTTACGAACATAGCCATTTGCGGGCTCTTTCGGAAATTGCGGCCCTCTAGCGCTTCAGTCGTGATATATTCGGGCTATTGTTGGTCCCAACGGTGGGCATTTGTTATTCCAATGCTACCGTTATTTAATGCGCCCTAGATAAATATTGTGAACCCTTTTTATGTCCGCGGATACGCAATGTGATCTAATTTTGGAGGAATTTTATAAAAATACGTCTTGTGGAAAAATGAGGGGTTTCTGCCGCGTCATTGGTTGAGAATGATTGCTAGATTTGTCGCAGCCGACGCTGAAATTACGTTCGATATTGATATCTTTACGTAATGAGAATATTACGGGTACGGTTCTAAGAATTCGAGGAAAGCGCCCTTTGAGTGGCTGATGTTAGAAATATGGGCTTCAGTTGTTGTGTTGTATGAAAGCGATGTATCGCTACAAAACGTATCAAGATTTTCTGCGAACTTGATCAATACGATCACTAACGTTGGCACAATTTGGTATTCTGGGAACTTGATCACAAACATTGAATTATATTCTATTAAACATTGAATTATATTGTATTCTATTATGGGGGTGCCACCAAAACATGTCACAACATAAATCATAAATGGTAACAATTATGCCGAAGTATAAACCCGAGCCCTGTTATAAACTGACAATGCGAAACATTTCTAAAAAAGTGTGATTTGTCTCATTTACACGACATAAGCTGTAGTTTGAGCAGTGATGGCCAAGTGGTAACGGCCGCGACTTACGAGTAGTAGGTCGTGAGTTCGAAACCAAGCAGGCGCTTTATTTCATCACCACTGCTCTCAAAACGGTGAAGGAAAACTTCGTGAAGAAACCGGCATGTCTTAGAACCAAAAATTCGAAGACATGTGACATTTACCAGCCCGCACTGGGCCCGCGTGGTGGATTATGGCACGCTACGTTTCACTGAGAGGAGGCTTGTATCCCAGCAGTGGGAACATAATAGGCTGCTGATGGTGACGCAATTACCCCGCAGTATCTGTCACTTCCCAAAAACTTCAAACAAACCTCAAACAGTTTTGTAAAAAAAAAATAGAAAGTAGCATTTTCTTCAACAATTTTTTTGTAAGAAAATGAAGAAACAAACAAAACATCGGAGTGTAACGTAGTTAACAGTTGGTGTGACTCCGTTACGGAGTGGTTTCCTACCCGCAACTTCAATATCCGCCGCGCTAAGTTAGTTTCTGAACAAACTCCAGTTCTATCACTTGCCGACAATAGGTCGCCATTTGTTATTTATTAATTTTATTCAGCACCGAGTTTTCGTGATATTTTGAACTTACTGTGCAGCAAGAAATATTGTTTAATTTGAGGTATAGCGGGTAGGAGAGACTTCAGAACTTGTGCAGTTGTTTGGAATTAAATATGCAAGAATCTTGATACTTTTTCTTGGCCAGCCGTCTAGCACATCAATATCCCACACTAGATCACTATTAGTGTATCTACGTACCTATTTCCCACCATGACCAAGAGCTGATTAAAGTAATAACCACGTAGAATAACTAAGCGTACTATTACGCCTTGTTTCCCCAAAGGGTTGGGCAAAGGTGTAGTTATAGAACACCCACATTTCGCCAGTTATGTTTTTTTAGTCTCATGCGGCGACACTATTGTCATCATCGTGTACAAGTCCAGACTCAGAGCCGCTACCAAGAAATTTCATTAAAAAAACCCGATAACACTTTTCATGACCTGGATATTGAACCCAGGACCTCGTGTTCAACCGTAGCGCTTGCAACCACTACACATACAACTCAGTCGAAGGAACAAACAATAGATTAACATCAAAATTATTTTTTATTTTCACATAAACAACTAGGTACGTAAACAATAATTAAACCCTTACTTTGAGATAATTAGCAATGATGAGCCGTTCTGCTCCTCACATGACCCACTGAGCACGCACAGACGGCCCTAATTATAGAATAGTTGCGTAATGAACATTTCACGCTAAGCGTAAACAATCTAAATGTTTATAATTACTGAGCGCACCCACCGAGCTTAATCGTTTAACTTCAATTAAACTTCAAGCATTATGCTCCGATAGAAACGTAATTAACAAAACGATATTAAGTGGAAATTAATACAAGTTCTCTTTACAGCTACAAAGCTCGTCAGAACTCGAGGTCGGCTGAAACTTGGCTTAGTTGGTTTTCACCATGATAAACTCGTCCTTAAATTCGACAACATCCGTTACACAAACCGCCTTATTGTCACCGCAATAAGGTTCTATTTTCCATAGCGTTTGCGGATGCTATCAGCAATGTAAGGTGGTAGGTGTGAACAAGTAGAGCTAACTGTCATTGTCATGCCTGGCCTTTGTACTAGAAACGGGGCTAACTTAATCCACGCTCATGTCGACGCGCAGTTGACTTAGTCAGCCTAATTTGTATTTAAACCATATAAATACAGAGGCTACTTAATAGTTTATATTTTTAAGGATAGCCAAGTAATGGAAACTTTTGTCGAGCTAATTAAATGTTCGGAGGTGCTTTTAAATTGTGCTGCACTGGTCCTGTGTCTGAAAATACATTGTCCACAGAAAGGCTTTATTTAACACTTGTTTCATGCACAGACAGTTCGTGTAAGTCAAAATACATTTTCGCTGGAGCTACTTTTAAAATCTCGGCTGTTAAAAACCACACAATTGCAACATCGAATGTTTGAAATCAAATCAAATCAAAATATTTTTATTTCACATAAACCTACAACGGCAACTATGAAATGTCAGAAGCTAGGTGCACGGTTCCAAATAGTTGATTCCTATGGAAAAGAGCCGACAAGAAACTCCACGGTTACTCTTTTAAAAATAATTGGCTTTTACAAAGGTTACAAATCACTGTATTAACAGTATGCGAGAACAGTGTAGGACTGTCAACAAGTACCAGCACGCGAGCATGACCGCCCTAGAAACGGAATTTGTCGACGGAAGACAAGACAAAATGATAGATCGTATCGTAGAAAATTGTCTAAAACTGAAAAAAAGAGATTTTTCTATACTTCAGTCGACAAAAATACGATGTCAAGTATGATGACTATTTTTCTGATGAGATAAAAACATTTTTACAGAATTAAAAGCCAGAAGGAACTTTATTTGTTCGTGGTAGAATAGATACTATAGAATTGGTCATACTACGCCAGCTGGTACTTAATAAAATAGAAAATTGTCTACAGTCTACAAGGCTGACAACATTCTCACATTGACAAAATATAAAAGAATCTACTTAAATGATAGTATTTCACTTCGATCAATAATCGAAGATAATCAATCGAAGGTATTTCATAAATAAAACATAATAAGCTATTTAAACCAAATGTCATTGTTGATAATGTCAAATTAGAATTGTATATACCTATATAATGTCAAATTATGAGTAAAATATGTCAAAGAAGAAAGTAAAAAAAAACTTAAATAAAAAATGTACATCGTCATTTGGGGGCAGTTAATAGACATTTACATGGTGATCCTGTAATGAGCCAGGGAAGCCACATGTGCAGACGGAATTATTGCAAAACTTCCTTGTCTTGAACATAGTCTTATCTTATAATATGCATTTTTGATAAGGACACGCTTAATGTGTAATTTGAACTTTCCTTAGCTTAGTTCAGTAACCGACTTTGGCAACTTGTTATAGAAGCGGATACTGTTTATAAGAAATGATTTACTTATTTTAGTTAATCTAAATTTAGGTAGGTATCACAATTTCATTTTACTATGACTATTTAACATATATTATGGAAATGGCTTCTTAGTTTGAAAAGGCCTAAGTTATTGCGAACATACAAGATACATTCTAAAATATAAAGAGAAGGTAGGGTCAGTATATCAATGTCTGTAAAGGCCCTAGGGGTATAAGCATAGTGAATTTGCCCTTGAAAGATATTGGCACGATACTTAGAGGATTTTTAGGTATCAACAAGATAATAAGATCCTGAAAGTTTCAGATCTCTAACCCATTTGGTTTTCGAGAAAAAGAAAAAAAAAGAAAAATCTGACAAAATCAGAAAAAAATAATTTTCTCAAGAACGCGTGAATCGATTGATTTGAATTTTGGATATGTTTTGGAGGCTGATAGTAGCTTCTCGAAAAAAAATTAACAACTTTAACGGTTGATAAGAACCTTGAAAAAAAAAAATTCACTTTTTTTTAATTTTAATTTTTAACTGTGATACATTTTTGGCACAATTATGAAACTATTTTTTTCGAATTCCCCATTCATTTTTCTATAGACTTACATGCTTTTAAGATTTTAAAAAAAGGTACGCCATATTGCAAAAAAATAAAAACCATTTTTTGTGCAAATATTTACTTCACGTATTTTAAGCTTGCATCTCTATTTGTGTCGCTCGTCTATGTCTTTTATTCTTATTTAAAGTAGACATGTCTAAACCAATAGTTAAATCTTAAAATATCAGTGAATATCAACTAAAATATTATAAATATTGTACACAAAGCGACAAATCGAGCATTTCCAGTCAAAGTGGACTTCTCATTGTACGAAAAGCCTATACAATAAGAGGTCAGCTAAAACTGGAAATGTATAGCTTGATATGTAGCAATGTATACACTTCTAAAATAAGAAACAGATTTTAATTGATAAATTATAAATAAAAACAACAAATATTTGAAAGGTATATATGCAAAAAAGTTTATAATCACATTTTAGCGGTCTTCATCACTATCATCTTTAATCACAGGTGACCTGCCAGGGTCGCGAGATTTGTTCGAAAGAGATACCGTGGCCCTGGCATATGGGCAATTGAAGGAGGGGGTGGGTTTTAGTTAGTAAAAGTCTGACACGCCCTTCCGCCCAGAGCGGGTGACGTCATTTGATGATTTGCCACAGACAAAAAAACACAGGCGAAACATTGTCTGCATCAAATAATTTGCTTAGTATTTCAGCAGGCCTCAGAATCTGTTCAAATATCTTACGTGTGACAAATAATAAACAATACCAGCAACGTGAGAGTCGCATCTAATTGCTCTAAGACCATTTGCCCACTCACAGATATGCCTCAATATGCTTTTGGGACCAATAGCGTTTTTTTATTTATACTCAATAAAACATCTATAAACCTTCTTATTGATATGACGAGACTGAATTTGAGCTTCGCGTATGTTTGACTGGTCATTTACGTATTGAATGGTATGATTACCTGTTTCATCAAGCATTGCTTCTGTCGCTTGATTTGTCGCCGTGCGTACAATGTTTATAATATTTTAGTTGAAATTCACTGATATTTTAAGATTTAACTATTGGTTTAGACATGTCTACTTTAAATAAGAATAAAAGACATAAACGAGCGACACAAATAAAGATGCAGGCTTAAAATACGTAAAGTAAATATTTGCACAAAAAATGGTTTTTATTTTTTTGCAATATGGCGTACCTTTTTTTAAAATCTTAAAAGCATGTAAGTCTATAGAAAAATGAATGGGGAATTCGAAAAAAATAGTTTCATAATTGTGCCAAAAATGTATCATAGTTAAAAATCGAAATTAAAAAAAAAGTGCAATTTTTTTCAAGGTTTTTATCAACCGTTAAATGTGTTAATTTTTTTCCTAGAAGCTACTATCAGCTTCCAAAACATATCCAAAATTCAAATCAATCGATTCACGCGTTCTTGAGAAAATTATTTTTTTCTGATTTTGTCAGATTTTTTATTTTTTTTTTCTTTTTCTCAAAAACCAAATGGGTTAGAGATCTGAAACTTTCAGGATCTTATTATCTTGTTGATACCTAAAAATCCTCTAAGTATCGTGCCAATATCTTTCAAGGGCAAATTCACTATGCTTATACCCCTAGGGCCATTGATTTTAAGACTCTTGCGAGGCTTCATTTTATAGATTGCGAAATAAAAATAAACATATCAAAGAGATATGACTTTTACCAATACCTACTTTTACCAATACTAACCAACGTACTAGTATCATGCAATTTTAACGGCATAGGACCCCCTTTTTTTTTCAGGATGGGAAGTCATCAAATGACTTCTCCCGCTCTGGGCGGAGCGGGAGGGCGTGTCAGACTTTTACTGACTAAAACCCACCCGTGTTCCATCAGTTGCCCATGTGCCAGGGTCACGGTATCTCTTTCGAACAATCACGCGACCCCGGCAGGCATCGGTCCTAGTAGACCCCTACACTGCTGCTGACATCTCTTTGAGGCGCGCGTGGAACACTGCGCGCCGTCGACCCGAGCTTGGTCCTTACCGGGCGGCGAGCTACCCATTGCTCGCCACCCGCAAGCTCGCGCTTACGGTGGCCGGGAGTCCGCTATTGACTCCCGACGCCCGGGGCGTCTCCTCCTGCGGCGGCTAGGGACGTGAGGGCGCAGAGACTGCCACTCCCTCACGCGCCCCGCCTCCTCCTTCGCGAGCGTTACTGCTTCGCAGAAGGAGGTGACGGCTTCCCATTCCCTCTCGCTCCGTACCATGGCTCGCACCAGGGCCGGACGCGAGAGGTCGCCGCCGCCGATCGCCTCCACGAGGACACGGCGGTGCTCCGCCCAGGCAGGGCACACCTCCACCGTATGCTCCACCGTGTCCTCCAGACGATCCTCGCAATGGAAACACCCGGACGTATCCTCCCGCTTTATCCTGAACAGGAACCCACCGAAGCACCCATGCCCGGTGAGAACCTGCGTCAGGCGGAAGGTGAGGACGCCGTGGCGCCTCTCTATCCACTCCTCAAAGAGGGGACTTACCGCCGCAATTGTGGCGTGCCCAGCATAGGACCCCTTCTCCAATCTGATAAAATCATTCATCAGTTATTGATAAAGCCTTGATGACTGTAAAATATGCCCTGAGAACCCCTATGACAGATCTATAGAAGCATGAGGAACAGGCTGTACAGTTCACTCATCCTTTTAAGAAAAGGCAGGATCCTCCGACAAGACGAATATTGTGTCTGGTGGACCACTGCAGATCAACCTAGGAGGTTGCTTAACCGAACCTGCCTGTGACTACCTCAATAAATTAAGGCATTCAATCAGAGCTTAGGCTTAAAAACTAACCGACTACACACTAAAAGCACCCGTTAAAGGGACGGACCTCAGCGTAGGTCGTCGCTGAATGAGAGCAGCAAACGCCGAGCTGGATCGGAATGAACCCGAAGATTTATGTCGGTCTGTTGTATATTTGCCAGTTGCGCGTAAACTCTGCTTGCGCGATACAGAATTTTGCATGATGTCAGTTTGATACTTAGTTCGCTGTAGCTACAGATCCATACACACCTAACTAAGCCAACATAATCTATCTATAGTAGGTCCATGAAGCATAGGTACCAAAATATATCGATCATATAGGTCTCAAACGATCTATCTCCCTCCTGAAACACGATACTACACAAAGGACCTGTAACTCGAGCATAATATGAAGCACTACATTACTAAATGGGTAATCATCGCGATTAATTGCTACGTGCCTATGCGTATAATCTATATATTATGTCAATACTTGAGGATCTATGTAGGTATTGTAACAACAATCTATAATCTAAACGAATGGCTTAAACTATAGTAACTGTTTGTAATGTCAAAGTAAACAAATTTTGTACAATCTGTTTGTTCCGGCTAATGTTGGAAATTATTCTACGTTACCGTGGTATACTTAATTTCCAACATCCACACCGACTTAGCCGAGGGCTCAGCTAGTTCTATGAAACTGAAAACGATGATATTGAAATATAATCATTTTCATGAAATCAAAATTTTTCAGCAATGAATATTAAACTTACAAAATTAATGATGACTGTAATTTACTGATTTATAATACGGAAATAAATCTATTGTACTACAGATAAAATTACTTAAGCTACCAAAACAAAGCTAATTTCCTTTTCTTTTTTACGAAGACATAACTTTGCTTGTCTCCCACTTAAAAGTAAAACCTTGGACTCTCTGGACTATTCATATTTTTCATTGCCAGCAATAATAACTTTACGATGATTATACTACTAAATCCAACAAGAAAATACTAAAACAAAGGAAGTACAATTTACAAAGTTAAAAAATAAGTGTTATTAATCAAGAAGGCAAGGAGAATGTAATTATTTTGATGTACTACTATCCGCCCACTGTTTCATACGGGTAATCGGGGAGTCGGGTAGTTAAAACAAATGATTAATTACTAAGCATAGCACGTGCACCTACACGCAACCAACCTATTTTCTGAAGCTATAAATAATCTACTTAACTCGGATTAATTTTATGAAGGCGAAAAAGGTTAAGAAATATACTGGAAATTATGGGCGTCTGTATTATCTTAGATATTAATGAGACATGGCAGGCACTGAATCTATCAGTTCCAAAGTGATTCTAACTTTATGTTCAGATATTTTTGTAGCTATAACAAAAATATCAATGAAACAGTGAACAGTGGTGCAACATCAATGACTGAAACAGTGGTGGTATCGGCCCCGATTTACGAATGGTCGTGAGTTCGAACCCAGGCAGGCACTTTCGATTCCAGGACATGGCCTGTTTCCTCACAATGTTTTCCATCAACTTTTTGTGAGCAGTGGTGATTAAATAATTTACACTAAGTAAAGCGTCTATCTTGGTTCGAACCTACAACTCATAAGTCGCGGCTATTACCACTGGGCCACCACTGCCGGTCATCAATAGTTAAAAAAAAAATCTCAGTAAAGATAACTTATTGGTAAACAATCAAAATTTTAAAGCTTCTAAAAAATGCAGTGGGACTATTCGGGGTGGTGTATAACCACCCCGAATAGTCCCACTGCATTTTTCTTCCTTCAAACCTATATAAATTCAAAGTCTCTAGTCCTTTAATGAAGACGGAACCGCAAGCCGAGCTAAGCTTAGCTACTAGTACAACTTAGCTAACGGTACACTGGGTACAGTAGGCTTAAAGCTGTTTAACCGCATTAAGGGCCGGGCTGTCACTCTGTAGGAGCCGCATGCCTCAGCTTTGGGAGCTAACTTAATGTGATGCCGACTGTACCTAATTATATCTGTACACTGATACGGTTGGTGGGGGTAGTTAACGGTTGTTTCTTGTTTGTTCTGTTCGATGTTCAAAGTGAAATGTTGATGAAGATTTGTATAACGGTCGAGTCCTTATCTAATTCTTTTTAAATCTACACTAATTTTATAACGAGGAAATATTTGATTGTTTGTAATGAATAGACTGAGAAATGACTAAACGGATTTTTTAAATTCGATCGCATATGGAAAGCTACATCATGCCGGAGTAACATAACTACTTAAATCTGAAAGTTTGTGAGGGTGTACGTATGAATGTTTGTTACTCTTTCACGCAAAAACTACAGAACGGATTTCGATGAAATTTTGCAAAGAGATAGTTTATAATCTGGATTAACACATAGGGTACTTTTATCGCGGTTGTACGTTCACGCGGGATAATTTCCGACCTCTGTGCGGGTGACGCTGCTGGCAAAGCTAATGTAGCTAGAAATAAATTTCACGCTGAGGAAGTCACAGGTGAAGTGTTAGTGGGGAATAAATTGGCCTATGACGAGTAAAATCTCTGATCTGTGACAAAATTAATACACTTCGTAATTTCTAAGAACTCACAAATAAAATAAACTACAAGTAACGTTTACACAAATTGCTTTTTCCATTCCCTGCTCAGTAACAAAGTAAAAGTTGTCTTTATTTTATCCCAAAACATCCAACAACAATGAATTCACGTGCATATATAACTACCCAATTCACATGAAATAGTAAATTAACTGGAAAATTTACCACATACATATATTTCGTACAGTAAAACACAATTTGCCAGAGGAATGGTTGGCATTCCGACGATTCCGCGATAGACGCAATAAGTCAACACAGAGGAACCGAGAAGCCCGCGAGTTTCTTATCTAAAATGAGTAGCCCCTGGACAAGCTCCCTTGACGACAGGACCAACCATATCTTTACCCACATATATACTCGCTAAATGAGACATACTAACTGTACTTTCCTTCCAAAAATGGTGTACAGCGGTGCCAAAACACTGATTACGTATTTTCTACAGCTTAAGATTCCGTTTCTTGGTGCCAAAGTCTTTTATATGTATATATGAGGCTGTAAATGCAATGGATTATGGTAAGTGATCGCCGACTGAGATTGTTCTCTCGTCTCATTTATATTTAACTACAAAAACCATACATACTCATTTGCAACAAAAGGATCGCGAAAACGAAATCCATTACATTTATCAACTAACTAGAAAACTAATTAATTCTCCTCGTACGAATTGATTGAACGATCGTCTGTGTAAACACGAAACCAAACGCAGAAATTGATATTCATTCATTAGAAACATTCACTCAAACTGTCCTAACTGAAAATCCAAAATTCGTCTTTTATAATAACGTTTTCAGACACGCATTCATGCTAACCTATACTATTAAGCCTTTCATGTAAACACGACACATTGACATAACTGTGAGCCTTTCATTCCTTTGAAACTCGAAACCGTCACCCAGTTGCCGTGATCAGAAACAAGCAGCGCATTTACCAGCCAACCCACCGCCTCTAATGAAGCAGTAAATTCTCCAAAACTGAAGTTTCTCTAACGGCATGCCATTTCAAAACCGCATCAAATATTATTCACGACGGGTTGGACACCATGAATAATGGATAGCAACCCGTGCCCAGCTTAGTGTCAATGAGATCACGCGCACCCGCTCCCATATTGGATTATTGCGAATAAATGACAAAAATGGTTTTCGATCTAGCATCACGCCGCGTGCCGCCGGCGTATACACGATTCGTAAAAATGCAATTTATATCACGTAGGATATCGAAATGAGCGAGATTTTCTCTCGCAGCGAATTCATTAAGTTCGCAATCTTTGAGAGGGGTTCGTATACTTAAAAATACATCGGTATAGGTAATTATGGTAAAAAGATTCGGTCGGATGGCCCGCAGCAACACAGGTAAACATCGCCTCGTATTTTCCCTCCCTTGTAATTGAATAACGACCCCTGCTGGCTCAGCGGATGCTCAGAAAAATAATTTTATTATTGCCCTCTCTTTCTTCAGCTCTCACTTTGCATGAAATATTTCAAAAACAATATTCACTTTCTTTTTATACTGGTACGAAAAAAAATTAATACATCATTGGTTTTGCTGCTCCATGTCAGCAACGCATCAGCTTGATGTAATAAATCAGATTAATTCGCTTTGTGTCTGTGATCCGCAGAATGGTACAGTATAAAGGATTTAGTTCATTATTTGTTTGTACTGTCCATTTACTGATCCTTTATTTGTTCAGCTATATCCAATTAATCCATTCTGTAGCATCATTAGTCTACATTATATGAAGCCTCGACCTGAGTGTTGTGCGAAGTTTGAAGTGGCGTTGCTTGTCCATTCAAAGAGTTTGATTCACTATTAACATTAAGTACCCCCTTTTTTCAAAGCTACAGATTCTAATTGATTCGATACTGGTTCTATTAAAACCCAGAATGACTTCTAAGTCAGGACGAGATGAGCATTTATCACAACCAAAATAAATCAATAACACTTCTTCACGTTTGATTTATAAAATTTCTAATGAACACTGAAGCTCAACTCTGAAATAAAACTGGGACCAATTAAGGAAAACAAGGTGGTCGTGCCTTCGGATTAATAAGCTTAATTAACGGTTAAGGAGGGAAAGAGGATCATTAAAGGCGTCTCGGGAACTACTTGTTGTAAACCAGTGTCGTTGGCGACCAGTATAGTTTACGAGTTCACAAGTAACGTGATGGTAAACTGTATGACAGGTAGATTGATGGAAAGGAATCAACGTTTTTATAAACTGAAACTTAGATCTTACAGTCAAAGTTTACAGTTTCAAAGGTAAAGAAATATCTAAACATATATTCATAACTACCTGTCGTCCGGCGTGGATGTCAGAAATTATCTAACGGGAACTTACTTTCGGAGCAAAAAGTAGCCTTAGTTACTCCAAATAACATCTGCAAGTGTCATAAGCTATCTAAAGTGAAAGTCCCGTCAAAAATAGTCCAGCCGTTTCGGAGATTAACCGGAACCTACAGACGGACAAAAAACTTAAAAATATTTTTTGTTATGATCAATTTTATTTATTTGTATGTATAGATACAGGGAACATAAAAGTAATGTTTTAGTATTTCAGTCATTCTGTTCAAAAACGTAAAATACCTTGACAAAAAGTGAATAACGGATTTAAAAACTCACCATCCTAAAAATGTGTGATAGGAAAGGTAAATAAAATATGAAACTATCCAGTAGCATTCATATAATAGAGTCAACAAACACGTATGAAGTGATCAAAATGTCAAACTAAACTCCACTAACAGGTGCGTTGACCTCATAAAAAACCTCGTAGTAAAATGTATGGGAATTGGAAAAAATTACGGCGACACAATTATTAACCTAGGGATCGATGTCGTAAAAATAAATGATCAGTTTTATAGCGGCGGCGCGAGTCCAATTTTATGATGTGGGAATTTCAGTAGCCTCACGGTATAATATTACGCTTATCTCGTGAACGTCTCGGACTGGGTCGGGGGATAAATCTACTAAAATATAATTTAAGGAAGTTTTATTGTTACCTACAGCCACCAAAAGAGATACATAACCAGGGTCATCTGATAGTTGTTTATTTTAGTAAGAAACCGATGGATGTTGTCGAAAGGAATTTAATTTTGATAAATTAACTGTTTCCCCCACTAACCCATTTCTTCCCTTGAGTGTCGTAAGAGGCGATTAAGGGACTAACTAAAGTATGGGCAGTAGCGTACTCTATGCATTTTACCACCATACTATTATCGCCAACCCGCCTGCCAAGCGTGGCGATTTTGGCAATCCCCCCAAATTGGAAATGGCAGCAATGGCGACGTCCAGCAGTGGACGTTTTTCGGCTGAAATAATGATGATGATGATGATGATGGTGATGAACTGTGTTAGTCTAGTGGTTAGTGACCCTGACTGCAAAGACTGAGGTCGTGGGTTCGATTCCCACCCAGGACAAATCTTTGTGTGATGAGCACAATCATTTGTTCTGTGTCTGGGTGTAATTTATCTATAAATATCTGGATGACCGAGCTTTGCTCGGTATTTTTTGGTAAATTGTGTTTAAAATAATAAGTTTATGTTCAAGTTGATTATCGATAAAGTTGGTCATTGAAAACCCGAATAAAACGGCATTTTATAAAAATGAATCCTAGCTAGATAGATTTATCGCCCCCGAAACCCCTTGTATACAAAATTTCATGAAAATCGTTGGAGCCGTTTCCGAGATTCAGATTATATATATATATATATATATATATATATATATATATACAAGAATTGCTCGTTTAAAGGTATAAGATAAGATATGTATGTATTTAGAAATATATAAGTATTTTTATCAGTTGTCTGGTTACCATAGTACAGGTTCTGCCTAGTTTGGGATCAGATAACAGTTTTTTTTTTTTTTTTTTTTTTTTTTTTTTTTTTTTTTTTTTTTTTCAGGATGGGAAATCATCAAATGACTTCTCCCGCTCTGGGCGGAGCGGGGGGGCGTGTCAGACTTTTACTGACTAAAACCCACCCGTGTTCCATCAGTTGCCCATGTGCCAGGGTCACGGTATCTCTTTCGAACAATCACGCGACCCCGGCAGGATCAGATAACAGTGTGTTGTTGTCCTGAGATATTTATTTATTTTACTGTTTCATCATCATGTCAGCGGAAAGACGTCCATTGCTGGAAATATGCATTCTGTGCTTCTCGCATCCAGCGCATGCAATGAACTGCAAATAACTGTATGTATTCTATTACTTACATTATCTTTACTCGTAAACATCCTTCAAACCAGGTTCTTACTTAACTTCAACTATATCCGACGACCCTTGGTTACTTGTCTATTTTGGTGACCATACATATACATATTTACAAGAGTATAAATATGTTATAATGCTGAGATAAGTTGGTTGTTGGTATATGATTTCGTAATGTTTATAAATGATTTTATTTCTGCAAGTAGGTTTGTACAAACACTTACACGTCAATCATATTTTTTTTTAAACTAGTTGAGGTCGGCGTTTTCTATCTGACTACTCTGAGAAGAAAGGCAGAAACAAACTCAGACTCGGTGTAATGGGTAGCTCGCCGCCCGGTAAGGACCAAGCTCGGGTCGACGGCGCGTAGTGTTCCACGCGCGCCTCAAAGAGATGTCAGCAGCGCTGAAGGGGTCTGCTAGGACCGATGCCTGCCGGGGTCGCGTGATTGTTCGAAAGAGATACCGTGACTCTGGCACATGGGCAACTGAAGGGACACGGGTGGGTTTTTAGCCAGTAAAAGTCTGACATGCCCTCCCGCTCCGCCCAGAGCGGGAGAAGTCATTTGATGATTTCCCATCCAAAAAAATAAAAAAAAGACTCGGTGTAATGAAAATTTTAGTTCAGAACATCTATGCTTTTTAGTTAGTTTTACTGTTTCTTGGTCTTAATTTAATTGTTCCCGTGCATATATTTGGAACTACATTTTACCTTTTCTTCGTAAAAAACCAACAGATTTTTCGATCTTCAAATGTGCAAACCACGTGACCAGAGCTTAAACCAGAAAAGTTCACAGTAAAATGTATCAGTAGTTCATAGAGTCGAATATTACAATAGAATCACCACAAGAAGTTATAAAGATCTGTACAAAATTTATAAAATCTGAGTAAGACATACGACACAACATCAAGCAAGCGACACTTTCCCAGGATCTATATAAAATGTGTACTCGTATATACGCAGCATAACGTTACAATTACATACACACTTTGCACAGTATTCACGCGATATGTACGCGCCAACAAATTGCATTCCTCTCTTCACAGCTAGATATTTTGCCTTGCCGTACAAAGGGGATATGACACGCGTTATAAATTGTCTATCCATAGTGCCGAGCGTACCGGTTGCGGACACGAAAACATTAAAATGACAAATTGTTCATCGCTGTGATTCCATTTTTCACGACGAAGGAGGTACGCCCCAACATTACGGCGTAGATGTACGTATATTAATTCGCGCAATTTAATTTACGTCAACGATTGACGCGGTAAATTGACGAAAAAATGCTCCAATATTTTTTTCCATAAATTTCTTATTGATTGCCCGGTCTACGATTGATTCGGTGGGAGTTCACGGGTTTCTGAACATTGAACGTAATAACCCGGTATTGGCGGAGTATTTCCTAATTATTTTTGAGTTGATGAAGGATTTTGGTTAGAATAAGAAGCTTATAACTTGATCGAATTTAACTGCTCTCTTTAATTACTTACTGACTTTTATTGATATTACATATTTATTTGAGAAGTATATTCGTTTGATCCTTGTCGGGATTGAAAGATCTTATTTCGAACATGAACCAATTTGTCGATTAAGAGGAATTGAGGCATTGGGAAAGCTCCTAATAATTTTAATACTGGAACAAAATCTACAATCAACTAGCTTTAGGTTTTTTATTTACTTCACAGAAGTCACATAAAAGAAATCATGTGTTTGACATGCTCATGAAAAAGCACTTATACGAGCTATAGTAACAATTCAATAATGTACAAACAAAATCTTAGACAAAGAAGGAAATCTCACAACACAATTTGTCAAGTCCCGGACGGTTACAACGGCAGCATCAGTCACAATACACAATACAGTCTTGTACGAACAAATTCGCATTTAAATGGAACTAAAAGTTTGTCGACTGTAGTCCGCTTTAGGCGGGCCGCACACGAGCCAGTGAACTCGTTAACGGTGCAGCTTAACAATTTCTTCGGCAAGCGAAAGCTTAAGCCCGTTACACACGTAATACATGTGTAGACATATCAGTGTCGATTGCTGAGCCGCTATCGCTTGCGAGAATGACGACAGTAAAATGTGGCCGCCCGTCACACCGTTGTGTAAGGAGTGCGAAAAGTATTAATGTTACAAGGATTCTATTTTTCTTAGAGAACTGTCTTAAAAAGTGTATTTCAATTTATATAAAAATTCAGGAGTATTCTTCAACCACATTTTCCACATATCTCAATCAGAAACATCTAAAATTCTTGAGTTGAACAACTTCTTATGGCATGAAATGTGTAAACATAGAACGCATAACTATGTACGAACAACGTTTTATTCAAGCTTGAAGAATGGGAATCATTTATTCATCTCCTGTTCCTTTAGCTACAACAATACTTTACAAGCGCGAGGCTTATACACTTTAATTACTGTTGAAATTGTGTAGAAGTCCCGTGAGACAAAAACATGAAAGTCAAACATCCAACTAGGTTATACTGCAAAAATATAAACTATTTTCCCATTCTGCAACAGAGGAACAGTACAGAAAATATTCATTGTTTATTTTCAAAATAGTTCCACATAAACGACGCATTATTATTTCAGAGTTTTCCAACTGAAAACACAAATCAGTTACAAAGTTGTGCAAGACGCGTATAGTTCAGTCGTAAAGACTCTGCTATCAACCCGAGACGGCACTAAACATGGAACACGAAAGAAATCACACAAGGAGACAAATGGATTCGTGATTGCCGAACCTTATCTGTGACATAAACGAATGCCGTAAAACGATTATCAGTCATCTACGAAGTTCGTGTAAACACGGCTCACCCGCCGCTCATCCGCCGTGTAAACAACAGGCTGTAAACGAACAAGCAAATATAATTTATTGGCGACAAAACGCTCACAACGGTGACATTACCGCTCACATAAAATCGCTTAAATTCAAATCGTCGTGTAGGTCCCGGCGCGGTCGCGGAGGATTGAATCGCTTAAGCGACAATGTCGTTTCGGTTCGCCTCAAATTACTCGAATGGGTTTTCGATATACCGCCCATTTGATGGGAGCCCTTTTAAGTTAGGTGAAAGCTCCTGGCGCAAATTGTAACCACTAGCCGTAATGGCAACACGTAGTATCTATTAGGGCACCACTCTATAGGCACTTGAGATGAAGAAAGTATCACTTAGGAAATACCATCCGAAAAGCTCCATCCTGATACTGTATTAACTGGAATACCGTTTTTATTTCTTGGATCCATAAAATTACTCCGATTTCTTGAAAAAATAATGAGAGGGCCTAAAAGTTTATATAACCCAGTTTTAACGGAACGCCGATCATAACAAGGCAAAGTTCTATTGAACTTAAAAATGAGGAATAAATGAAGAGCGATTTCTTGTTGTCTTACAGTCCTCTGTAAACTCTGATGGTCCGAAAAACTAATATTTTGCGGAAAAGTTTTTATTACATTTGTTATGATATCCGCGAAGTAGGATCCTGCGATAAATTTGGAGATCCGCTTCGTGATTTCACTAAAAACACTGAGAGTAGCGGCGGAGCCATGGCTCGACTCGTGCAAAATACTTGAGTTATATAACTTTATTCCTGTCACTCCTGTGACGGCTCCAATTCATTTATTTAGTTTTTTTATTCGTGGAGTTTCAGTTTGGTGTATTATGTGAATTTAGAATCCAAAATAACTAGCTTATTTTGGGTTTCACAACGGACCTATTACAGCCTCAGAATAAGAAGTCGCATTTCAGATTGAAAATTGCTGGAACAGAATGTCCTTACTTCTACCACTATGTTGAAACAAAATCTCTGGGGCTTAAAGCTTTCGAACTTTCAGAAACTGAAATCGCTTAGAATCAAATTAACTCCCTAGAGTAATAAAAATACATACTACTAAAGACAACCCCTAAAACGGTCGCTGTTCACAACTTCTAAACGCTTACTGGTAAACAGAAGCCAAAGTAAACACCACAATTTAATTTGTAAAAGGTATAGCACATTATGCTATTTCCTTTTATTGCTCGGGTACGGTTTACGTGCTTCATTTCCTTTACGGAGGAGGTAAGATCCAATCAGCTGTTCAGACCTAGTGCCTCTAAGACTGTTGCCTGAATAGGTCGGCTCTTAAGTACTGAGGTACTAAAATAATGTACTTGTAAGCGATCGAGAAAGGTTTCGGTACTTTTTATGTTTGTAGAATCAGTACGTTAAATTAAAGTTTCTGCTTTTGTCTGTATTACAGCGGATTTATAAAATGATTAGAAAATTATTTTAGATCCTGTACGTAAAACCCTTAATTAAAATTTGTGCGAGTTTAAATCTACCAAATATTTGGTTGTACAAACCAAATATGAGGTATATGAGGAAGTACCCAGATTAACAGGGTAACCCGAAGTGTATTATTACATGATATTTAACCCACGGAAAATCTATTATTATAATTAATCATACGAAGTGTATCGCTCAACTTTAGGGGCCACGAATGATTGGGCCAATAAATTGTGCCACAAACATGCGCAAAACATCAACAATTTCAGATACCGACTTGACAGCAGCAAATTAATGAACACCGGTCACGGCGGATTTATTAGGGTTCCGCAGGGAGTGTGCTCTCATCGATTACACAGCTCCAGTCATTCCTAGCTTTGGTTCAATATGCTCTTTGAAGTATACCGAACGAGTTAGTGCTTACAAACGTTCTTCTTTCAAGTTAACCGAGATTTCTCTGGAGAATCCAATCGGGATTATCGTCAGTTATTGAACGGACTCTGTCCATTTGGGATAAGTCATTATTTTACCAAATAAAAGGATTTTGTAAAGGATTTTAGGGCAGACCAATCACTCTATCTGATAATAGAGGACCGCCTGATTACATTACAGAATCTAATACAGTATACTAGCCAATTTGAATATAGTGAATTTTATTAAGAACGTGAATAGTTGCGATTCCATTGGCACACGACCGAAGTACAAAATTATCTAAGCGTGCGCTCCCACTAAAAGCATCTTATTTAGTATTCAAACTTAGTATGGAACCTTGCCATTCAAATTGAGATACACAGGGTAGTGAAAAGACTGCTTAGTTGTGTTACAGTGCGCCCGAGTTGAATGAAAACATTTCTCCAAATGCTGTTAAGAATACTTAAATGTATACGAAATTCGTAATAGGACAACTTAATAAAGTTATCCAACTTTGTAATACGGTTTCGGATTTTGTAGTTCTTTGGTACGTACATTTACTACAACGTAGTAAAACTGGTGACCACTCCTGGTGTTAATACTACTTTAAGTAGTAACTATGGCGGCTTATTACCCGTTAATAGCACTGTTTCTTTTTAATAACGTCTAGTTTCTGCCCGTGAGTTCATTCGCGTGGAAGTCATAAGACACCACAATAAACTAAAACTACCTTTTTCCCACGTATCGTTCTTTCAGGAGAAAGACGTCCACTGCTGGACATGCGCCTTCCTCAATTTGGGCGGGGTTTACCATAATCACCACGCTTGGCAAGCGGGTTGGCGATCGCAGTATGGTGGTAACTAGGCCAATAGACATAGTGATTCAAGACGAACGTTTATCTTATATCTTTAAACGAGCAATTCTTGTATATATATATATATATATATATATATATATATATATATATATATATATATATATATATATATATTTATCCTGCTAATGATATGGCGTCCCACATAGCCCGAAATGCATTTAATCTGGCGTCCACCGGCTTTAGACGTCCGCATACCGGACGCCACTTTTTTAGTCAGTGTTACTTTGGTCCTTTTGGCTCTAGCGACCTGTACAACAAAAATTGCCGGAAGGCAAAAAATCACTGAAGCGCTTGCATTTGTATAACTAAAACTTCCGCGAAATCCCGCATCAACGGTGCGTCGCTCGTGTAGCGCGTATATCGACAGTGCGTATACTCATTTAAGACACTTTCGATAAAGCCGATTATTTGGCGTCCAATTGCGACGTTGCCAAACCGACTGTATTTGAACGGTTCGAAATATTTTATAAATGAAAACAACAAATCAGTTATACACAGTTTGCCGAAGTTGCCACATACGTATCGCTGCTTATTTGACGCTCGGTTGCAAAATAAGTATTGTACCCTCACTTGTGAAAATCAGGTGTTGGCCATCCGTAAATTATACAGCTATTTGAAGTCGATTATAGGATTTTGATTATATTATACGTTCGGAATATGCTTAGCACACCTAATAACAATACAACAATCTAATATCTAATATTTTCTTAAAATTAATTATGTTAGATCTGAAAGTCACAAAAGTAAATTGTCATTAATACGTTGAATAATACTAATTATTTTACGTAATTTTTAGGGATTGATTTTTAAAGTTTTATAAATACAGAAAACTATTTCAATTGTTTTCACCTGTCATACCTATAGGGTAACCCATCTGTCTAAAATAAAATAGTAATCTTAAATTTATGTGTGTTTATTTCATTATTTTTCCTTGCGACTGTAGAAAAATACACGGATGTCGAATATGGTGCGGAATGAATAGTATGTACCGTCAACTGAAGTTCGTTTATGGCTTCAAAGCTGCGCGACACATATACGGATGTCAGTTTGACGCATACTTTTCATACTGTACGATATTTGACGTCCGTATACATGAATCTATGGCACTACGTTAGAAAAATAATCGGACGTAGAATATGGTGCGGCATGAATACTATATACTGTCAACTGACGTCCATATATAGCTTCAAAGCTACGCGACACTTATACGGATGTCGGTTTGACGCATACTTTTCATACTGTACGATATTTGACGTCCGTATACATGAATCTATGGCACTACGTTAGAAAAATAATCGGACGTCGAATATGGTGCGGCATGAATAGTATATACTGTCAACTGACGTCCGTATATAGCTTCAAAGCTACGCGACACTTATACGGATGTCGGTTTGACGCATACTTTTCGTACTGTACGATATTTGACGTCCGTATACATGAATCTGTGGCACAGCGTTAGAAAAATAATCGGACGTCGAATATGGTGCGGCATGAATATTATATACTGTCAACTGACGTCCGTATATAGCTTCAAAGCTACGCGACACTTATACGGATGTCGGTTTCATGCATACTTTTCATACTGTACGATATTTGACGTCCGTATACATGAATCTATGGCACAACGTTAGAAAAATAATTGGACGTTGAATATGGTGCGGCATGAATAGTATATACTGTCAACTGACGTCCGTATATAGCTTCAAAGTTACGCGACACTTATACGGATGTCGGTTTGATGCATACTTTTCATACTGTACGATATTTGACGTCTGTATATATGAATCTAATAGCACTTCTTCCTTTTCCTATAAATGCATAAGCTCCCATTATGAATGTATGACCCATCGCCGTCTCAGATAAATAAATCATAAATCATTTTATTTGCAACCAAGTACTTAAGCCTAGCATACAAGGACACTTTTTTCTTTTTTTTGGGTGGGAAATTATCAAATAACTTTTCCCGCTCGGGGCGAAGCAGGAGGGCGTGTCAGACTCTTACTGACTAAAACCCACCCGTGTTCCTTTTGTTACCATGTTGCCGGGGGCCACGATCTCCCTTTCGGACTTCTTCGCAACCCTGGCAGGCATCAGCCCTAGTGAACTCGGTCAATTCCGCTGACATCTCTTTGAAGTGCACGTGGAACACAACGCACCGTCAACCCGGGTCTGGTCCCTATCGGATGGCGAGCTACCCATTGCTCACCGACCGCAAGCCCGCGCCTACGATGGCCGGAAATCGGCCTGCAATTCCCGATGCCCAGGGCGTCTCCTCCTGCGGCGATTAGGG
The DNA here is from genome assembly GCA_932294355.1 of Aporophyla lueneburgensis. Lineage (NCBI taxonomy): Eukaryota > Metazoa > Arthropoda > Insecta > Lepidoptera > Noctuidae > Aporophyla > Aporophyla lueneburgensis. Next base: position 14,104,099 of record OW028744.1, read on the forward strand.
GCGTGAGGGCGCGAAATTTGCCTCTCTCTCACGCGTTCTGCCTCCTCTTTCGCGAGCATTACTGCCGCCCAAGTCGGGCAGACCTCTACCATATGCGCCACCCTGTCCTCCGGGTGATCCACTCAATGGTGACACCCGGGCGTTTCCTCCCGCCTTATCCTGAACAGGAACCTCCCGAAACAACCGTGACCCTGCGTCAGGTGATAGGTGAGGACGCCGCGCCGTGGTGCCTCTCTAGCCACTCCTCAAAGAGGGGACTTATCGCCGTAATTGTGGCGTGCCCAGCGCTGGGTTGCGACAATCGTTCTCTCCATGACGCCATGAGATCTCACCGGAGCTCTGTCCGCTGTACCGTGATTTCTCGCGGCAGTGGAGTTAAGCCCCGGCGTAAGATATAAGGACCCTGGAAGGGTTTCGCAACGATCAGATAACTTATAATCAGGTACACTAGTGGCTCTGTGAGTTGTAGACCTCGCGAGACTGTCTTTTTTGCATAACTCAGACGACGGTGAACTTGAGCAAGCAGAGAATGTATTGGTACATATGAAGCGCGGAAAATCCCCGGGACACGACGGGCTCAGTGTGGAACACTTAAAGAACGCTGGTATCCATTTGCCCAGGGTACTGGCTTTGTTTTATAATTGTTGTGTGTCGCACGCTTATCTGCCAAAGGATATGATGAAAACTATTGAAGTTCCTAATGTAAAAACCGGCCAAGTGCGAGTCGGACTCGCGCACAAAGGGTTCCGTACAAACCTGTAGGTATTCTCGGTTTATGCAGAAGGTTCATGTTTATGAAAATAAATGCTTTTTTTAATTTTTTATATTTCTGTTGATTAAATGAAAGGTAAATTGCGGTTTACGATTTATGACGTTTTAAAAAAAAACGACTTACTCGATTTCGTTCAAACCAATTTTCGGTGGTAGTTTACATGGTAATGTACATCATACCTTTTTTTTAGTTTTATCATTTTCTTATTTTAGAAGTTACGGGGGGGGGGGGGACACATTTTACCACTATGGAAGAGTCTCTCGCGCGTACTATTCAGTTTAGAAAAAAATGATATTAGAAACCTCAATACCATTTTTGAAGACCTATTCATAGATGCCCCACACGTATGGGTTGGATGAAAAAAACCATTTTTGAGTTTCAGTTCTATGTATGGGGAACCCCACGATTTATTGTTTTTTTTTTCTATTTTTGTATGAAAATCTTAATGCGGTTCACAGAATACATCTACTTACCAAGTTTCAACAGCATAGCTCTTGTAGTTTTGGAGAAAAGTGGCTGTGACATACGGACGGACAGACAGACAGACAGACATGAGGAATCTATAAGGATTCCGTTTTTTTCCATTTGGCAACGGAACCCTAAAAATAAGACTAGTGATATATCAGATAAAGCGAACTGCAGACCAATCTCTCTCTCTTTTAAAGAATGATGTCAAGCTCCATGATGCTCAACATGGGTTCAGAGAGGGCTTATCTACGGAAACTGCAATTTTATGTATAAAAAGACTGTAAAATATTATACAGGAAATCAGACTCCTGTTTTTGTCTGTTTCTTGGATACCTATGTCAAAGGCATTTGACATGGTGTTTTGTGACAAGTTATGGTCTAAATTGTGTGTGCCCAGTGAATTGATGAGTGTTTTTAAAAACTGGTACACACATCAAATTAAATGTGTAAAATTGGCAAATGGACGGTCGGATGAGTACGTGATGGAATGTGGAGTTAGACAGGGTGGATTAAGCTGTTTAATTTATATATAAATGTGCTTATTCTCGAGCTCAGCAGTTTGCATGCTGGCTGCTACATAGATGGGCTAGCATTTAATAACATTAGCTACGCTAATGACATGGCGCTGCTGAGCCCGTCTATGGCAAGTCTCAGAAAATTTAATAAAGTTTGTGAGCGTTACGCTGAGGAGCATGGTTTTAGATATAACACGGACAAAAGTCAGTTGCTTATCGTTAAGGTGGCCAATAAAGGCGCAGAGAGATACCCTACTGTCACTTTAAATGGTGGTGTCATATGCGTATTGTAGCGGAGGATTTGAGGAACAATCTAGATCGGATCAATGAATACCGGGAGCGAAGAGCATTATCAGTGAGATGTACCTAATAGTTTTTTACTCGTGTAGCGTTTGGACTTGTTTCACTCAAAAAGCTGTTAATGCTCTTTGTGTCCAGTGCAACAATGCATTCAGGATGCTGTTGGGGCTGCCACGCTTTTGTAGTACCGCGAAGATACGCTCAGTAGTGGGCGATTACAGGCTGTGAATAATATTATATTATCAGAAAAATCTAGTCAATAGTACTCTTTGAATCTAGTCAAATTAAACTTAGAAAAACCCGTAGTAAACTCATGCTAATATTAGGGTTCCTTCGTACGATGAGGAAGAACAATTGATTCCACAGCAGTAGTAACATCTTGTATAGGTATACAAAAATGAACGAATAACGCGATTAGATTAGTGCGAAGTATCTACCATAACTAAAAGTTTTTATTTGTAACTATTTAGTTATGGTAGATACCCCGCACTAATCTAATCGCGTTATTCGTTCATTTGTCGCACAAATACTTAATGCAAATTTAAGACTTATATAGTTTTCACATGGACCCCACTGTCCGAGTATCCAAATTAAAATGTAACCATTCGGGAAACACCAGCTTTCAAATAAAAAAAGAATCATCAAAATTGGTTCACCCAGTCAAAAGTTATGATTATGAGGTAACAAACATAAAAATATACGGTCGAATTGATAACCTCCTCCTTTTTTGAAGTCGGTTAAAAACACGATTAATAATTTTCAATACTGTGTCTTTGTATTTAGGCTTTCATTCCTTAAGTCAGGATAGAGAACTTTTATCTGACTATTAAAATCAAAACCCATAAGGTGGATGTGTATTTTTATTTTTAACTCTTTAGTTATGGTAGATACTCTGCACTAATCTAATCGCGTTATTCGTTCATTTGTCATTCAAAAAATAATCATCAAAATCGGTTCACCCAGTCAAAAGTTATGAGGTAACAAAAATAAAAAATAAAATAAAAAATATACAGTCGAATTGATAACCTCCTCCTTTTTTTTGAAGTCGGTTAAAAATGAGAATAGCCCAAATAAGTCAGCGGTCAACCGTGAAACTAAAAATATATTTACTTAGAATAGACAATGCGTTTTGCGAGACTCCGTGAAAGAAAGAGATAAGTATAAATAAACGAATCATAATGCTGGCAACGTCGCACTTTGATATCCCAACCGTCTGATTTGGACGTAAAAATATCCACGCAATAGATTAATAATATTGATATACGTAGGAGGTCAATAAAGCTTCACTATTGTGCGGGGTCCAAAAATGTTTGGGCCTAACTACAAGAAGAATATTGCCGCAAATAAATGAGCAAGAAAATTAAGTATAGGATGGAGTAGGAAATCAAAAAACTAAGCAATATTCATCAACAGATGATAAAAAATGTTAGCAGAACTGGTGGACGTCGTAATGATGCGCAACATGCTTGACGCCAAATGAGTTCCTGGATGTAAATATATATATATATATATATATATATATATATACTACTTAACTAACTACTTAATATAACTTTATCGATAATCAACTTGAACATAAACTTATTATTTTAAACACAATTTACCAAAAAATACCGAGCAAAGCTCACGTATATTATTTATTATACGTGGGCGCCCATTTCTTCCCGTGTGTGTCGTAAGCGGCGACTAAGGGACTTACTAGAAAATGGGCAGCAGCGTTCTCTAAGCACTGTACCTACCACCACACTGTGATCGCCAATCCCCCTACCAAGCGTGGCGATTATGTCCGTCCAACAGTGAACGTGTTCCGGCTGTAATAATGATAATCATAGATAACAAAAGAGGGCTTAAATTAATGGTTTTCTGTGTACATTAGACGAATGATCACATAAAAGTATTAAAAAAGGTACAAAATATATCAATTGTTGGAAATTTGACTAAACTAGCGGTTTTTATTTACATTATGATTTGAGTACTTAGCTCTGCTATAATCGCTCCCAATTTTTTGTTGCGACTTTTTATTTTCTTGTATTCGATCAAACCTCCGTTGGTCTAATAGATTTTTTGATCCTCATAAGAATCAGGAACGATTGGTGTCCAGATCAAAATGTTTTAAACAGTCTCTCATAAGACCATTTTATAGTAACGACAACGGTTAAGGTACCTTACACGTAAATAGAAATTACATTAAAAATAAGGAAAGCCAAATTGTAATTAGTAGGTATATAGTACTTTTAGCTGCAAATATTATGACTCTCTGAATGCACTTTACAAAATGGACAGGTACTTACTTTGAACATTATGGTCACCCTACAAATAATTTTCTTACAAAAAATTGAAAATCAATTTTCTCTTAAAGTATGACATTTAGAAGAACGAACGATATGTTACAATTTAATTAAGAAATAGTTAAAACTTTTATTCTAATTTGCGTTAATCTATGAGGTTGAGCCTAGTCAATAGTCCATTAAACTGTTAAAAATAGTATATTACTCGCTTGTTGAGTTAAAGCTTAGATACAGTATCGCTCTATGGGGAGGCAGTTATGCGTACAATGTAAATACTGCTTTTATCATACAAAAAAGGGCCATAAGAACCATGGTGCGAATTCCCCAATGGGTATCATGTAAGCAGTATTTTAAAGAACTACAAATACTTACAGTCCCTTGCTTATATATTTTAGTTCTACTCACAGACCTCTTGAAAAAGCTACATAATTTCGAAACACTTGACGAAAGAAATAAGCGGGAGGGAAGCCACAAGGCGTAAGGACTTACAATATAAGATACAACCGCATTTAAAAATAGTTAGTCATGCCGCATGTTATCAATCAATTAAATTATTTAATAAATTACCTTTACAATTAAAGTCCATTTATAATTTAAATCAGTTTAGGAACCAGTTAAAGACATTTTTGATAGAAAAATGCTATTACTCACTTGATGAGTTTCTCGGTAATGCACATAACTAAACTTTTATAATTATTTTATTATTACCTTTTATTTTTCACATAATTTATTTCTATTTTTGGCACAATATAATTGATTTCCATTTTTGACATGATATAATTGATTTCTATTTTCGACATTATATAATTTATTTCTTTTTTGGACAGTGTATAATTTATTTCTATTTTTGACATTATATCATTTATTACTTTTGACATTTGTATCGGTGTAAATTTACCTAAATTGTATTGTTTAATTTTTTCTTTTATTCTTGATTTGACGACAGTGGGTCCCAATCATTATATAAATTCATTTGTTTATTTTTTTTTTTAATTTTTGTATGCATGTTTTTAGTTTTTACTGTAATAATTTCAACACAATGTAAAAATTGTTCATGAAATAAATAAATAAATAAAATAATAAAGCCGAAAATATTGGGCTCTCAGTTCAGACTTTTTAGTAAAATTCGACTTTCATTTACTTCTTAACAATTAAGTTTTGTGTCCTTATTTCTTTTTAACTAATTCACATAGGTAGGTAAGTAAAACATGTTAAAGTCGTATTTATGTATTTCTTCAGATATATTCATGTTTTGCAGATTCCTCAGTACAAACAATAATGAAGTGAGGGCCCTAGATATGCCGCCATAAATCGGTAATGTTATATTTTACAGATTTGAGAATTTCTTAAAATATTTAAGAAATTCTTAACTAAATTCTTAAATAAAAATTATTAACCCGGAGATAGTACTTACTGAGATTTAGGCTATACCACTTTATTCACGCGCCTGGATTGAGGGCCCAAGTTATTTCATCATAACAGTTTTAATTCACGTTTAAGAAATTTATGACCCTTTGCTTTAAGTTTTTACTATTTTTAACTAATTTCCCTATAAATCTTATTTCGGTACGCAAGGTTTCAAAAAATGGGCCCTCAATCCAGATGCACATAATTATCATCACGCTACCTATAAACGCCATGGGGGATGAAACAATCTAGATTTTTTTGCTAGATGGTCTAGATTTTTTTCTTGCCCCATGGCACATAACGTGATAATTTATATCCTATAGACTGACTAGAATTAGAGGGAGTATTACAATAAATGGATTTGCGTTATGCTGCAACATACATTAAGATAAACAGACAAAAGTTCTGAAAACTATATTTTTTTGGCATAATAACCGCTCCGTGTTGTACCTGACGTAAAGAATAGCACCATGTAATTTCTTCCCATGGCTGTCAGCTGCTAAGGGCTTACTAGAGAATGGGCAGCAGCATTCTCTATGTATTTTACCACCATACTGTGATCGCCAACCCTCCTGCCAAGCGTGGCAATTATGGACAATCCCCCAAAACTGGAGGAGGCCTTTGTTCAGCAGTGGACGGCTTTCGGCTAAGATGATGATGAAAAAAAGAGAGCAGTGGTGGCCCAGTGGTAACGTGGTTCAAACCCAAGCAGGCACATTACTTTGTGTAAATTATTTCATCGCCACTGTTCCCAAAACAGTGAAGGAAAACATCGTGAGGAAACCGGCATGTCTTAGAACCAAAAATTCGAAGACTTGTGACATCTACCAACCCGTACTGGGCCCGCGTGGTGGATTATGGCCCACTGCCTCTTACTGAGAGGAGGCCTGTGTCCCAGCAGTGGAAACAATATAGGCTGATGATGATGATGATGAAAAATCATTCCTACACCACGAGGTCCAGGAACAATTCAACACATTGAATATTTAATGAAAATTAGGTACGAGTATTTACTACCAAGCAATGAACTTTTCAAAAATATTCAATGTACAGTTTTGTCTAAGATTGTATTAAATGTATAGGATAAAGAAGATATCTAACTCTAGAAAGTCTTTATCGTATGAGTTCTCAAATCATAAATCCAAAAACCTTTCTCCAATATCATATCCCGTACCAAAGTAGACTGTGAGAATAAAGTTTTACACGCGATGTCGGAAAAGTTCGTGTTTTACTAAAAGACTAATAAAAGTGTCCACATTTCATCAAAATCTCTAGAAGCCTATCGTCAAAAATATAGCCAATAAAACGGACTATCAAACGTAGCCCATGATAAATGTGTGACGATTCATAAGTTTTGTTCGCGAGCCGTTTCTAAATCACCAGAATGTATACTTTGACTAAAACCGAACGATTCTTGTATTGAATAACTCAGAAAAAGCCGTGGATAAATGGGCCCATCAATTTCTCCAAACGGAGCAATTTGAGATCTGAATTGTAGATTTTCAGTGTAGATAATGTTTGTCTATATTTCACGGTAGAAACGAATATATAGTAGACGGAGAGGCTTTGCCAATATTTATAATATGTAATTGTTAGGGGTATGAAGTTGAGAACTCGACAAAGCCCCGGCTTGAGCGAATGCCTCGCGATCCTTTTATGGCATCTCCTGATCCGAATCACGTCCGTGCGAGGATTCTCCATTCTCTTCTTAGTGCTGTTTATTTGCTAAATATATAGCTGTACTCATATTAGAGAATGTATTGCAGAGCTTCAGTACGTTGATAGAGTCGATAATTTTCACATTACTTTCGAATCCCTAAGCTATGAACTACAAACAGAACTTTCTTCGACATATAATGCGCGGTCGTTAGATACAAAAATGAATCGTTTTCGAATATGAATGGTCAGTCTAGTTTGTTATCAACAAAATTTTACAACTTTTAGAGAGAAAAAAACGGAGAATTACGGCCCACTCACTCTCACCGAGAGAAGGCCTGTGTCCTAGCAATCAACATGAACATTATAGGGTTATTATAGGTACTATTAGGCAAGAAAAAAGTGGAAGTGAACAACAAAATATAGTTTAGATTATGTTACGGGTAATTTGATAAGTCCGGGCACTATTAATAATGGCCGGTCTTTATTCATAATGCCCGACTCAACTGGGCAATGTGATTAAAACAGCATGATTAATCACTTTTCCCGGCCATTATGAATAATGCCCACCCTATCTTGCGCAAAGTAATAAAATAGGTGAACTGTAGTGTTTTTGTTTATTAAATGAAATTAAACTTAGTAAATACAATAGTAGTTAAAAAATAAACAGTAAAAAATGAAATAACATCAGTAGTTACCTACTTTTATTTTGATAAAAATATTACTTAAAAACAATAGTTTAAAAATTAGTTAACTGAGAAAAATCAACTGAAATATCTAATAATTAAGGATTGTGCAAGAAAGTTATTAAGTTTAGAATTATTTATTCTTGCAAGATGAGCTTTTGTGACATTTTGAATTGCAAAGAATGTTTGATTTCTTGCATTTACAACGTTTTGAATTGCAGTCACCACTACAGTTACAATGCTGGAAGCCTTGTCCGTCAAAATGAGAGTCTCTTCGAGCACATTCTCGAAGAGTAATATCAACTTTTGGAACATCGTCGATCGAAATGAACTTTTCTTTACACACAGTAAACTTATTTTGGAATACAATTGATTTTAAACCAACTGATTGGTTGGTCTTTTTCGACAGATAAAATAATAGCAATTATATTACGACTATCTAACTAGCGATCGACGATCGCGATCGACTAAATAACTGAGTGTTTTTCGCCTTCGTTAATTTTAATTTATGAATTTCTTCGTTGAAACGTCTTTTATATCCGTCATATCCATGACGGCACCATTTTGCGAGCTAAACGTACTCAATGCACTTGAATTGCCCGGCTACAAATTGGGAATTATTCATACTGCCCGGTCCAAGTGGAAAATTCAAGCTTTCTCAAACACTGACTTATTACATGGACCACGGGCCGTCGGGCATTATTAATAATGGCCGGTCAAAGTGATAAATTAATTTATTTATTTATTTTATTTAAACTTCTCGCACACAAAAACGGTACAAAGGCGGACTTAATGCCTTAGGCATTCTCTACCAGTCAACCAAGGGTGGTGAAGAGATTACATGGCAGGTGCTTAGGTTGAAAGGAACAATCAATAAAAATGTATAATAATGAATTATAAATCAGAGAGAAACACAAGAACATAAATAGGTTATAAACTAATTATATACATACATATTTGCTATAATACATACTTATAATATATATTAATATACAACATTAATTTTTGTTTATGCGAAACCCGAAACACGGGTCTAGTATTTTTATGTAAAGAATCTATGAAAAAAATTTCAAAACTGTATCATTAATAATCACAAAGTTATAAGCTTGATAAGTTACCTGGTTGTCCACGCAAAAACATATGCAGATCACCACAAACAGCTAGTGTACGTACCATCTCCGTGTAATGGACGTTTGAATACGAGAAAGACATGATAATTTTAAAATCGAAACAAAACACTAAGGCCCGCGACTTGGAAGCGTAATTAAATATTTTTGGTACAAAATATAACATGGTGTAAAAATTATTGGAATCGATTCAGTTACTGATTCTGAACAAACTATATTCAGGTTTCGCATATACTAAAAATAATCTTGTATATGTATATATATAAATCTATAGATACAAATTCAAGGTAGAGAGGTGTTGAGATGACTCTACGCTATTTATTATGAAAATAACTCTGCAATTTCCGCTTAAATGCAAATCGACTGGTGGCCGTCCTGATATCGAGAGGAAGCGCATTCCAAAGAAGAATGGACTGAATATGAAAGGAAGAATGAACAAAGTCAGAAGAATGAGAAGGACAAAGTAGAAGAAGATTGTTAGAAGAACGCAGATTCTTAGTGTGAGAAGAACATAGATATTGGAAGTAAGACATAAGATAAGAAGGAGGAGTTGGAGAGTTGAGAAGGGAGAAAAGCGTAGTCAAAACGCGCAAACTTCTTCTTTGGCGAATAGACATCCATTTGAGCTCAGACCTATAGCTCGACACATGGTCATACTTCCTGAGGTTAAATATGAATCGGATACAATTATTGAGCAATCTGTCGAGCTTATCCAGCAAAACCGCATTCAAATCAAAGTAGCACACGTCACCATAGTCGATGATTGGGAAAATCAAAGTCTGCACAGGCATGGTCTTCGTTTTAGCGGGCAAAAAGTTCCTCAGACGATACAGGGATCGCAGAGTACCGTTGACTCTTTGACTGACACTAGACACCTGGCGTTGCCAGCTCAGTGTCGAGTCAAGATGCAAACCGAGATCTTTCACCGTAGTGGACATGGGTATGACGGTACCATTGAAAATGAGAGGAGAAAGAGAGCTAAGCGTCACCCTACCCATCATGCGCAAGCTTCCAATAACAATGGCCTGACACTTGTAGGGTTTACTGACACTCCGAAACTATCACACCACTTTTTTATTGCATCCAGGTCTCGGCTGTAAATTAATCACTTTGCCCGACGCTTTTGGGCATTATTAATAATGGCTGGTCCTTATTAATTATGCCCAGTTAATCACGATTACCCGTAACATATACAAGATGTAACAGGATAGATGCAAGTCCTCAAAGTAGTTTGTTCATAATTGACTACTGAATCGATTTAAGTATTTTTTATAATTGGTATTTTTTTCAAAAATGGTCTTTTTTCATACCCAAAGGAAACGTAATCTTATTCCAAAGCAGTAAGACTCAAATTTAAATGCATAAAGCTTTAAAACATATGTTTTGGTCATTGTATTATTCTTTTAACTCGATACTCTAATTACATTATATAAACCCCTTATGAGGTATTGCATTAATTATATTACACGTTGTATATTAGAGTCAGTAGTTTAGAGAGTGGCAAAATATCAAAAAAAAAAAAAAAAAAAAAACAGCTGAAAATCAGGTGTGTCGCAGTCTATGCGGCAGAATAAAATTGGGGAAAACCAGACGAAGGTTGCACTACCTGCCTTGGCTGCGGTCCGTAGCTCGTTGCCGAGAACGGGCCAAGTTGATGAAGAGGGTTTCACGAAAGTGGAAAGGAAGAAGAAGAAGCCCTGTTCACGAAACCAGTGTGGAACAGCTCCGAGTGGACCCAACATGCTGCTGCGCCCTGCTGTGCCTACGACGCAGCTGTATATTTCACGTCTGCATTACACCACGAAGGTTGAGGAGATCGTGGAGTATGTACGAGTGAAAACGAACTTCACTTTGAGGGTGGAGAAGTTGGAATCGCGCCACAACACGAATTTCAAGTCATTCGTGGTGCGAGTTCCAACTCTTCAAATCGAGACCTACCTCAAGGCAGAGTTTTGGCCGAAGGGTGTCGTGTATCGTCGATTCCGCGGAAGACTACGCGACACCACGCAGCGCAACACGACGCCGTCACTTCGTGTACAATAGTTTTAAATTGTTTTTTATTTGTATGTATGTGTCTGTGTGTATTTATGTTATGGGTCTTTGTAGCCCGAAATAAATTGATTTGATTTGATTTGAAAATATGGTGTCCTAAAATGTGTAGCACGTAGTCAAAATGTATTTCCACGGTGTTACGTGCGTAATATTTCCAGGTTGAACTTTCCCCGGGGTAGAGAGCACTGATGAAGTTTGCCCCATAACTTTTTTGTGGTCATTGAATTTGTTTGCCGACCACTCGCCGGCGAGCCATGGAACTTTGATGAAAACTTATACTTTGCAAGGATACTTCTGGCCTCTTTTGTATGACTTATATTCCAACTTTGAACTTGTGAATGTTTACGTAACTAACTTAGCAATGCACGTAATATTAAATAAAAAAGTTTAAGAGTTCCAAAGTAAAATTAGAGTTAAAATAAGAAGGGTTTGTGGTGCAGGTTCTCATTTTTTTGTTTTAAATTAATTACTTCGCATTACAAGTGATATGGCATAATGAAATAATTAAGTGCAGATTCAGATTCAGATTTCTTTATTTGCAAAAACATGTGTAGATAATATACAGTTATGTTTGGTTGTTATAAATTGGCTGTTGTGGCTCAACATGTTTGACCATGGCTGGTGTGTATGTGTAGAAAAAGCCTATTATAGGCTTTTTCTGTCAGTATTTTTTAATGTTTTCTTAAACTGGTCTGCATTTAATGACGTAACACACTTTGGGATATTATTATAAATGATTGGCGCTCTGCATACCACGCTTTAATACAGTAGCGCTGTCTTTGCTGGCTGTACACGAATTTTACTATTATCCCGGCGATTACGAATTATAATGTCCGATATTCGAGGAAACAAATGGGGGTTATTTCTGACAAATAGGGCTATTTCCAAAATATAAAGTGACGGAAGCACACTTTAATAAATTGCAGTCAGTTGTCAGTCAATACCCATAATAGCCTGACCTTACCAATCTACTACAGCACCAATGAAAAATGTCCTCATGTTTTCAGTTATCATCAATATAACCACGAAAAACGAGGCACAATGTCTTGTTTCTTAACAACAGCAGAAAAATGTATCAAAATTGTTAAAGACGCAAAAATAAAAATGATAAAACAAATCCGATAAAATTCCATAACACTGGAGGCTCATTAGTAAGATAAAAGGGAACAAGTCACCGTGATATTGAAAGCAACTTCGTCATCATTATAATAAGAGGTTTTCTTTCATTTTCAGGTATTAGACGCCGCATATAACGCCGACCGACTAAAGATGAAATCGTAAAAGCCTTTGACAGCCCACCGTAAAAAAATGACAAAGGGACTTCATATGAAGAATCCTCTTTTTATTTAGGTTTCGAGTCCGCTCGTAAAATGTGAAGCCTACTAATAAAATGTGTGCTCGAAGATTGTATTCAACTCGCCCTTTTTGTAGTACCGACGGTCGTTTTTTGAATAACAATAGAATTTAATTCGGCCCCGTGCGCAATTTCCGTATGTTTCCATTATTCGTTTCCTCCTTTTGTGGCTCTCAAACTATGTATAGTATTGGTTGCTCTTTTATAATACATTGTAAGTATTGGACTCGGGACTAAACACGCACGGGTCGATTGAAGCTTAAGCTACGGTTGCCGGGGCCAGACCGTGGATGGTGACCATCCTGTACATATCAAGAGTCGAGACTTCCATGCTTTTTTTTTTGGATTGGAAATCATCAAATGACTTCTCCCGCTCTGGGCGGAGCGGGAGTGCGTGTCAGACTTTTACTGACTAAAACCCACCCGTGTTCCTTTAGTTGCCCATGTGCCAGGGTCACGGTATTACTTTCGAACAATCACGCGACCCCGGCAGGCATCGGTCGTAGCAGACCCCTTCAGTTTTGCTGACATCTCTTTGAGGCGTGCGTGGAACACTACGCGCCGTCGACCCGAGCTTGGTCCTTACCGGGCGGCGAGCTACCCATTGCTCGCCACCTGCAAACTCGCGCCTACGGTGGCCGGGAGTCCGACTTCCATGCTTTCAGTGGAATGCACGTTAAACCGTTGATTCTGGCTATCATTTGTAGTTATTTGAGAATCGTTACGGGTAGTCAGAAGCGCAAAAGTCTGACTGTAGTGGTCAGTAGTCTTACTGTTTGGAGTACAGTATTACCTACCCAGTAACTGGGATGTGGGGGTCAGATAGGCAATCGCTCCATGTAAAATACTGGTATTAAACTGCATCCGCATAGACTGGAAGACGACTCCATTTTCTTAGGAAAATGATGAAGATAGGAAGGATTATGTCGAATGAAAATGTACTTAAGTAACAACAATGATCAGTAACTCTATTTTTCAAAATGGTCTAACAACTACCTTTTTATGGGCAGGTACAGGAAAGGTAAGAATCTGTTGCATATCTACACATCTCCGAGTTTGTCATCAACACATGCAGTAACTTCTAACAAAAAACTCAGAAACACTGATCACAACCACAATTAGGCCTTCTCCTAATTCGTCTGTCCTGGTCTCTCCTACGTATAAATCATTCATCCATTATCATTTCATAATTTGCAATATAGGCTGTAAGATAATCAAGGTTCTTGTGAAAGTCAAGTATCTTCTCTGTGACCGCTATGCGCACAGATAACAAAACTTCTTTAATATGTGCTTCTGGGCGTATATTGATGGTGGAGCAACAGAATGTTGCCATTTTAATTGTATTCTTATACTGTGCAGTTATTATTCCCTTTTGATAACTAAGCATATAAATTACATTTATAAATATTTAGAAACATAGAGAATAGTAAGTCACCGGTATCGGGCTAAGTCTCCAGAGCTCCAGAGAGAGGAAACTCTTAACAACATGAGCCAAAGCCAGAAGTACCCCTTGCTGAAACAAACCCCTAATCCAGCTGCCCAACGAGAGCCTCCTCAGGTCTTAGTCGAGAGTCTGGCCGTCAAGGGTAGTGGCACGATCGCTGAGTCCACATCCCACATATTGACAACCCCGCCAGCTGAGACAAGATACTTGATTTGTTCATCTTTCTTGGCTTTCATATTACAATTATATATTAATATAATTATATTTATTATTTATTATTGTGCAATTATTATTACTAGTGATCGCCCATTGGTCGAAATTCGACCGTACTTCATTTGAATAGAAATACATTATTAAATGAAAAAATATAGATAATAATAAATATAAACAAATAATATGGTTATATTTGACATTCAGTAACACTATAGACAAATTGTTGACGCTGTACTACTGTGGAGAGGGTTCGCTGGCAGTATGGTGATGGCCAAGACCCAGGACGTTGGTGTAATGAGTAATGAATACTTCTTCAGGACTCTCTTTTTTCTTTTCTTAATACTTCTTAACTGCTTATCCAGCAGTTAAGAAGTATTAAGAAACAACCAATTGGAACAATATGGAACGAATTATCACAGAAATTTGTTCTGTTTTTATAGAATTTTTAATTAATTAAGACGGTTCCAAATGTTATAATTATAACCAGCCTGTACAATCTATGACCAGCCTGTACAATCGTGAGGCATACAACCTCTACAGTTTGCACACTACACTAAGTTTTGTATGGGAAACTAACTAATGCCATACTTGACACTTCCCATAAAACCACAAAAAATATTTCTTATAGATCTAAACTAAATTCTTAACGTCGCTAATACAAATAATATTAAAGACGAATATTCTCGATATGATCATAGATTTTAAAAATGAAATAGGTTATATATCTATAAAATTAATTTATTACCTATGGTTATACTTGACATTCAGTCAGACTATAGACGCAAAATAAGGCTTACCAACTTAGAGGTTTTCCCAAATTTAGGGGGTAAATAAGAAGATTGAGATTTTTTAGGGGCGTTCCATTTTTAGGGGTATTCTTAGGGATTTTTTGCCATCTTACATTTCTAATTGTGTTTTTGATTACAATAAAAGTATTAGCGACTTCTAGTACGGTTCCTCGATACTAAGAATGCAGAGTGAATGATTAACAAATGTCGCGTAATAAATATAGACAAATATTACTACTGTGTGCCGGTCTATGATTACTGAACATTCGTTGGTTATTTTCATTATAATTTTTTAGCGGATTTTTTTAGTAATTGTGGCAATTTTAGGGGTTTTTAACTTAAGCTTTAGGGGTAAATATTTCTGGGTGTTGGTAACACTGCACAAAATAATAAAGACAGATTTGGACCATAAACAAAATAATATCTATGAATGTGTGTAGTAGATACACGGTAATGAACAGTAGTGTGTGTAACGTGTTATTTATTGAAAATAATGTATTTGAACACATAATTAAAAAAAAAAAATATTAGAATTCGTCACTTCTTCTCTGTATAAACTATAAGTGTGCGAGATTTCATACTCCTCCATCCGCCCAATTTTCGTAAAAAGGGATCCAAAGTTTTCGCTTCACGTATTAATATATAGATTGTTCTATCGTATATATTTTTTTTTTCTAGGTGTTATGCTGTACTGCAAACCTGCGCTGTGGACCTGTTTCGCGCATGAGTCGCAGCATTATGCTGAGTGATGGCTGTTTTGCACGAGCATGACGGAAATATTCCCTATTTGTTTTCTTTTTGTATTTTACTTTCAGTTGTTTGCGACATATTATGCGAAAATAATCCAGCCCACAGATTACAAGTGTAAATGAATTTTATGCAAACACTTCTGGATATATGGCATATACAAGAATTAAAATCAAGCTCGGAAAGCGAAGGTCTTATAACAAAACACGTACAGAAAAAGAAAGAATGAAGAGGCAAAATAAAAAACTTTACAAAGTTGCCAAGATCATTCTCGCTCCTGATTATATCCTTGAAGTAGCCAACCGAGGAGTCTCATAAACATCCCTCTTAACGCCTACAATGGCCCTTAGACCCAAAAACGTCTTACTCTTAACTAATAGCACTTTCTGCGATAATATTTCTTTGATGTAGCACCAGGGAGCAATTCTAATCTAGCCATGTTGTGTATGGAGTTGCCCGTCTCAATTACGTACTGCTGAAGTGTTGGAGATCCAACGTACATGAGTTGTTTAATTGAGATGAAATGCCTGCCCCAGAGACCACATCCTACAACTTAGTGATCAAACTACTATGATACCTAACTGAGACCAATTTATAAAGCAACTACAATTTAAATGGAGTTTCAGAAGTTTACCAGTAATTAACTGCCAGATAATTGATGTTTATTGCATTGCTTGTTAAGGTATTCCAACTATTTCGGTTACTCATAGTTCCAGTGTCTGTTCATTCCGCTTTTTATGCACAAAACGTAGAGAACTTAATTAGTGTCCTACCCACGCTCTCTACATAAATATTTATTGGAATGGAGTGAATTTATTTTATTGGATCCGAGTGAGATACTACGGTAAATGTTTTCAAACAAAATTCAAGTTCAGTCAACCGGGTGAAACATATTGTAGCGTATTGGGTAAATATGCAAGTATTAATTTTTTTGGAGCGTGAAACAAATGTGTGCAATTTTTTTAAATTCCTGTGTTTTCGGCTGACTCTTCTTTATAATTTTATTTTTATGTTGCTTCTTTACCGATGCTAGGTAAAATATAATACACTACACGCCAATAACAAATAAAATCATTTTTCTAAGACAATTTAAAGATTTGTTCACAGTATTCACTTCTCCAAAAAGGTCGATTTATGCACCGCAGTCTAATATTTTATTCAAATTAAGGGTTCCGTTAAGATTAAGCGTCTTTGCTGATCATCGTGGGAAGTATTTAAGTAGTTTACTTTTATCCGAGGCCTCTTGACCTCGTTTACAACATGAATGGCCATCTTCATATTAGATCTATCGGTCTAAACTTATCTAGTATTCATTTCAGTATTGTATATATTACCTACATTAATGGATAAGAAGTTTTAATCTATGTACTTTACAGTAAAACAATTAAAGAAAGTGCGACTCTCAAACAACAATAATACACATTGGTATTTCATTTTTAATTTCCCTAAAACGCCTATATCCGATAACGTCAGTGCAAATTGTGAAACTATCTAACAGTTTGCTGATGTGTGTGTTGTTGAAAACGACACCTATTGAAGGCCCCCATTAAGTGTTCCCTATATCAACCCATCCAAAATATGAATCGTCGGAAATACAGTGAAACTTTTGTTTCAAAAGTTTAATTGGATCCAATGTTCCGTGAACACTGAGTTGGCCAAACATGCATAAATTCTAACTGCGGGTAGGATATGTTATTTCAAAAAATAAAACTGGTGGTTTTAATTGCTGATTTCATGTTTCCGAACGAATAGTATTTCTCTGAATTGGCTGTTGGGCAACTCTGTCTAAATATTGGCCCGCCGCCGCCGGGGTGGTATAAAGCAAAGATAACTAGTGCAGTGAGTTTTGGTTTTATTTTTGTTAATATTAAAAGCTTCGCTCGTAATAATATATTGATTGCGTAGGTTATCTATTACTAGTCTTTCGGTTTGGTCTGTTTTTTTTTTTCAAGAACTGCTTTAATTGTTTTAAATCAAAATCAAAAGTCATTTATTCAAACTAGGCTGAGAGTCAGCACTTTTTGAACGTCAAAGCTACATGAGACAGTCCCCCAAAACGCCTGCCCTTCACCACTTCCTAGTGCTTTAGCTGGGAAGAAGAAGTGGCGCAAAAAACTCCCCAGCAGCACAGCTGTCTGTTAAGTTAGAAGAACTTGATTCTATACAGTACTAGCTATGATACCCGGCTTCGCTCGGGAGTTGATATGAGATTACGTGGTAGTTGAAATAAAAAAATAAACTATGACGTAAAAAGTAAAAAAAATATATATATTGAAAATATTTTCTCAATATTTACACTACTTGTTTATAAACAACATTTTTCATTTTTTGCCCGGGGTATATTTCGCTGTTCAAATCGAACTAACTCTGGCGGTTTTATAATTTTTTTTTTTTATTTTTTTTTTTGGGCATCTCGTAGTTAATCCTGAAAAGATTGTGACTACTTAAACGGATTGTGGCCCGACGAGTTCTAAAAAGTTACCTTTTTAGGCCTCCAGCCGGGGCTTATTATACTTAAAAACTAAAGCGAAAGCTCTAAGGGTTACCCCGAGGGGGGTACGAACCTCGGCTTAGGCAATCGCTGATAGGGGGGCAGCAAGGGACTGGCTGGATCTGATTTAAATTATTTTTGGACTAATTTAAAGCTAACGGCGCAGCATCGCGGGCTGGCTCTTGCAAGGGTCGGGAGGGACTGTTAAAGCCTCTTACAAACCGGCGCGACGCGGCAGCGCGACGCGACACTCGTAGAACAATTTTTATGTGAACTTCATGGAAATTGTTCTACAAGAATCGCGTCGCGCTGTCGCGTCGCGCCGATCTGAATAAGCCTTAAGTCGGGGTCGCGACGACGGACCTCGGCGGCGAGGTCGGTACGGTTTGTGTCTGTGTGCTGGTCTAGCTGTACTGGTCTCTTTTCGACTCTCCTGGAGGAGAGTAGTGGGATCATCAGGATCGGTAAGAATGTGCCGCGAGCGGCGGACTTTGCTAATACGGGAGGGGGTGTAAGTAGCTGCCGCCACAACCAGAGGGTTGCGGTGGGCTACGGCCCTATCGAAGAAACGCCTCGAAGCGCGTTTTATGTATTGATGGATAGTCGGGAGTTTCATATCTAAATGAAGATTGATATTCCGAACAAACCAAGGCGAGCCTGTGGCTTGACGGAGAAAACGGTTCTGGAGAGTCTGCATCCTATGGATGAATCGGGGCTTGGCATGTGCCCAGACTGGGCTTGCGTATGTCATAATCGGCCTGATACAAGCGGTGTAAAGCCGCTTCTTACACAGAAGAGACAATTTACTCCGCTTGTTCAGGACGCAATGGAGCCTACCGAGAGCGAAAGCGGCCCGCGAGCGAGCCTGCTTTATGTGCTCAGAAAAGGTGAGGTGTTCGTCGAGGATGACACCTAGATATTTGGCTTGCTTCGCCCAAGGGATCTGCTTGCCGAACATTGAGATGGGTCGGGGAGAGGGGTGATTACGTCGCGGTCGGGTGTAAAAGACCGCCTGACTTTTATCGGGATTGATCTCGATTCGCCACTTCCTGAACCATTCGCCGAGCTCGTCGACTGCGGTTTGAAGATAGCGAACCAGCGCTGTGTCACTAAATCCCGAGAAGAAGATGGCAGTGTCGTCTGCGAACAGAGCTAACCTTGCCTTCTTGCTTCTGGGGATATCGCTAGTGAACAGCGTGAAAATGAGGGGGGCTAGTACAGAGCCTTGAGGGACTCCTGCACGGATCGGGTGAGGTAACTCTGGCGGGCGACACCGGGCTCTTATATATTCAGAGAGCTAGGCTTTAGGATATTCGCGAAAGTTTGAGAATATTTTCTTTCTCACGCCTTCTAGAATGTTCTCGACATTATCGTCCGCCATAACAATAGGATCTGCAGCTGTAGCATACGTAGTAAAGGCGCGAAATTTAAAAACTTAAATTTTAAAATGTTTTCAGAACGAATTTGAATAACTAAAATTATGTCGCTTTAACTCCAAAATATAAGTTAGCTACTGCTTTATAAATACACAAAATTTAATAACTTTATTATAGTAACAAATGTAATTTAAGACTTTATTGAAATTTGAATTTTAAATTTCGCGCCATTACTACACATGCTGTAATTGCTCGTAGCGCTTTTCGACCCAATACCTAAATAATCGTTGTTCTGAATGAAGTTCAAATACTCGACAGCAGATGGCGCCACTACACTTAATTTTCAAGTTGAAGGGTTGGAAATACCCTTATAACTTTAAAAACACGCCCTTTAGGTTAAAACGGGAACTTTCTTGTTCGAGGGGGGATAAAGGGCTATCACACTATATAAGTCCCTTTATCGTGCCGGGACTCCTTTTTAAGTTTTATCGGCACGCATATTTTATCAACTTAGTTTTATTATATATAATGATTATGTAAGTAATTAATATTATAAAACAAAACATACATAAAATTATTCGTCATATGTCAGCTAACACACGCCAATATACCAACAAAACATTGAAAACTAAACTCAATATGAAAATTAAATCTAGATACTAATAATTAAGCTGAAGAGTTTACTATTTTGTTTGAATGCGCAAATCTCTGGAACTAACGCATTCTTTTGCATTTTATTGCCCAATTCTTGAGGAATATTATAAGATACTAGCTGACCCGGCAAACGTTGTTTTGCCATATAAATAATTTCCTAGGCGGGGATAACTAATTAAATGACGATTGATCAGTTTTCGACCGGAGAGGAAAAATGATTAAATTACTAAAATGGCTATTAAAAAATAAGGGTTGATCGTAGAAGGGTGAAAAGTGAGGATTGTATGTATTTTTGTATGGTGTATCATAAAAAAATAGAAATTAAAAATTTTGTCTAAAAAATAAAAAATAAAATTTAGGGGTGGACTACCCCTAACATTTAGGGGGATGAAAAATAGATGTTGGCCGATTCTCATAGATACCGGATAAGCACAAAAAATTTCATCAAAATCGGTCAAGCCGTTTCGGAGGAGTATGGCAACGAAAACTGTGACACGAGAATTTTATATATTAGATTTAACATCACGCTACTATCCTTAGAAGCCCAGCAAACAGAATAAAGGTAGAAAAATATTAAGCGAAATCGAAGAAATAGCGTGGACGGGCGATGTGATGCGACGCGATAGGTTGGGGGCTGAAATTTCACGCGGAAAAAGTCGCGGGCAGAAACTAGTGTTAGATAAAGTTGACATCGAATTGTGAAATTTCAAGGGACGGACCTATTTTTAGACAGGTGGAGAGGTTTTTAAGTAAATACTAATTAGAAAAAAATGTGTACTACATCTTAATACCTACTAAATTAAATCTACATGAGCATAATAGCCACGAATTGGTATATATATAATTTATTCGTTAATCCGATTGGGTATTCAAAAAAAAGTACCTATTGGGTCGAAGGATTATCCCAGATCCAATAAATTGAAAGACGCTTTTGTGAGCATTTTGCATGCTTCTCAGAAATCTACGACAGCCCGGTTTTATGAAATATATATTTATAGAGGATTTACAATCAAGTAGATATGTAATTAAACATTTCAATTAGGTTACTTATTGCAATTCAGTACCTAAGTAACATACATAACTTCCACTTATGCATTCGTTGCGAAGCTCGTTTGGTGTGATCGGTATGACTGTGAATGATAGGCTGAGGAATGATGTGCTAAGACAACAGACCGGTTTTAAAGAAGATGTAGCGACAAAAATTTAAAAGAGTATGCTTAGATGCTTTGGTCATGTTTAAGGGATGAATGAAGGGCGGCTAATATAAGGTATTTACAAAGCAGATGTGAGACTGGACACGCCTCTAAGAGACGCCCTAGGCGAACATACAAGGTAAGTTTTTATCCAATGTGCAAATTTTAACAAATTAAACTTAAACGAGTTATCATAATCATGCAATTTTTATTTTGATATATCTTAGTACAAAAAAAATAAGTAATCGTTAACGAAAGATGTTTATTTTGGAACTGGTTTTTATGGTAACTTGCGCGCGGCGGCGGTGAAGGTGAACGACCGAGCGTAGCTACGAGTAGGTACTCGGCCGGTAGGTATTAGCTATTCGGTCGGTCAAAATTCTAAGAAGTTCGAAGTACCTACGCCGGCTTGCGGTTATTGACCAATTCCTATTGTCGATATCATATTAGGTTCGAAATATGTAGGGTGTCCACGTTTTACTGATTTAAGGTCGGATAAAAATAAAAAAAGGATTGAAAAAATAGTTGAAATATGTTCTATTACTGATACTGAACCACCAAAAAAAAATTGCGCACTGGTTACAAAATTATCCTGTATAGTGACCTTATTGGTGATGTTCGTTAGAAGGGTCAGATGCGTAGTACTGGTAACCGGCGTGTGTGTATGACCAGATATACATATGAACTTAAACGAGGCAAAAAGAGTATGTAAGGTTCGTAGCAGATGGCGTTCTGTAATTACTGCCTACCGTCATGGGAAAAAGTTGTGAGTTTGTATTGTGGTTTAAAACGAACGAAAATAGCTAGTAATCTATACAAATAAATTAAACTGAAGTGTCTGTTTTTAATTTCAAATTAACAGCTTTTCACTAAATGCATATGAAAGTAAATACGGTAATTACACCAAAAAGTCATTTTTTTTAACTTTTGTCTGTCTCTTTGCTCCGGCTAATCTTTGAAATGGCTGGACCGATTTTGATGGGACTTTTATTGGCAGGTAGCTGATGTAATATGGAGTAACTTAGGCTACTTTTATTTTAGAAAAACACGTGCGCTAATTTCCGCCATCCACGCGGGCAAAAGCTAGTCTTAACTATACTAAATAGTTCCTAACTGTAAATGGCTTGGTCTATTGCTATTCAAACCATAATGACACTTGTAGTCTGGCATCGACCCACGGTTTGTGAAATATATTATGAGTCAGGGGTTTAATTTGTATATTGGTCGTTTCCGAACTTGGCAAGGTGCCATCTTCACAGCAGTGAAAGTCAGCCTTCGAGCATAATAGAATTTTAAAATATCGATTTTCAATACCAGCTTGGATATACAGTCAGAAATTAATACGTAGAATTGTAGAGGTCTGTAATGCCATGTCCACAGCTGGACATGGATTTCCTAGAAGACTACAGTTAAACGTAATATGTCCATATTATAATCGATAAGTAAAATAATGGCTCCGTCGTTGGAATCGTGGTCGCAACTGCTACTGCTGAGCACGAGGTCCTGGGTTTAGTTACCAGGTCGAACATAGAGTTAGTAGGTTTTTCCATTAATAATTCCTCCGTAGCAGCCCGGAATCTTGATTTGTGCTCGGTAAATGGCTTAGGCTAGGAAAAGCTCACCCCTATTACAAGGGACTTCAACACAATTGGCGATGTGGGTTTACCCTACCACAGACAATTACACCTCAGCCTAACCCTATGGGAATTATAAGTGTTGTTATGTTAAGCAAATTTATTTAAAATAAAAATAAGTTATTATTATCACAAGGAAATATCAAATTAAATTTATACAGACATAAAACAGTTTCACTTCTTGCCGGAAAAGCAATATAACACGATAATTTCAAGGCGAAACTGCTCATAAACGTGTATCATTCATTTCTCAAATTATTTTTTCTTAATGGGGCGCTGAAATATTAATGGTGTGCGAACGAAAGAACGCAAACAAAACGTATCGGGAACTACCAATATCCAGTTGTACGAAGATTGTAGATAGTCTAATCCCGCCGGCCCATTAAAGTAGTTTGTGACAATTCGCAAGTTTGAAGACGAGCGAGGCAAAAGCGATCAAACGCCATGGAACGTCGAAGGCAGCCCTGTGTAGTTATAAGTTTCTGCTTATGTAAGCGACTGTTGTTCTACATCGTGGTCAGCGAAATTGGAAAAAGTTGCCAAGCGTTGTTGTTTTGTGCCTATGTTTATTGGCAGAGAGGTAGCGAACCACCAATATTTGAGGGATTTTTTTTTAAATTTTTTAGACATTATGAAGTTTACTTTTTAGTACCGATGCTTTAGTATTAGCGACATATTTAATTACACTATTTTAAAGTCAAAACGTTTATTGCGGACTAAGTGTGCAATTTTGGTGTTATGCTATGTTAGTACTTGTGACTTAGCAGCCTTCTACAAACATTGCAGTTATCATTTCTCTGCTTTTATCATTATAAATTAACATGCATTAAGTATTACCTACTTAATTATTTTCTTTTAACTATTTTGTGAGATGTTTTATTACTCATCAATTATCTGTTGCAGTGATCTAGGGAATTAAAAGTAACTAAATAGCGCAACAAGAAATATTTTAAGAATAAGAATTAAGAATAAGAATAAGATTTTAGAATAAGAATTAAGAATAAGAATAAGAGAGAAAGAGATTTTATTTGTAAGAACAGGAGTTTTAAGTAAGAAGAACATAAAATATACGTTACATAGGTACAATGCCATTCAATGGGTACTTTTCGTCTGAACACTAGTTAAAAGTACAAAAGTTATAACAAACTTGCAGTTTTCGAAAACAGCCAACCCAGAACAAAAGCCATTTTCACTTACAAAAAAATTATCTCATCTACCTACATACAACTTTTATTTCACGTTTCTAAGATCGCCGTGTCACGTGTGCCGTTATTTCAATATATTTTCGACCACGTGCGTCGCTGAAATAAAAACGTGCCCGGGAAAGTGTAAACAGAAACACGGGTTGTAGTACCTACCTACAGTCTCGAGCACCTACCAATGCCTTTCTTACACTTACGCAATATTCAAAATTGAGTGAAATGAACAAGTCTTTTACAGTAGAAATATTTATTTATATTGTTACAAATACTTATAATTTATTTTCATTAAGAAGGTTTGTACTACATAGGTAGTGATAGAATTGTCTTTTTAAGCAAACAATTGCCTACTCCTCCGTAAGTTAGATTTAAGTAATGTACATAACAAACTATTGAATTAAGAACTCATGACACGATTTTTCCCCTTAAGGTGCAGATACATGATTTTCGTGATTTTAACACTGCACGTTAGTTACGCAAAAAATGTATGTGAAACTAGACTGCATACACATCAATACTATTAGTGAATATTTTAGTTAAATACTATCTAAAATAAATTCAGGAAGTAAGGTATACTCAAAATAGAAAAAAAAACAAAATTTCTTTCAAACTGCTAAACATATTTTCATGACTTTTTTATACAAACAGATTATATAATTATCAATAATTCTATCTGTGATTTATTTATCAATATTGTACGGTGTTACAACTTTTCTCGAAACCATTAAGCAGGTACTTTAGTTGTTGTTGTTTATATTGTTGCAAGAATCATGAAATGATACCTAATATAAGAAAAAATCTAGAATCTAAAAAGGCAAAAGAAAACCAAAATTAAGTCAAGAAACAAATTAATGCGTTTTGTATCAACTGACTGAACCAACGTGGCTTGAAAATAAAATTCAATTAATTATCCAATTTACCAACTGAAACAAAAATGACAAATTAATTAATATCTGCGGTTTTTTTTTTTTAATTCTTCTAAAATGATTACCATTATATAACATTCATAAATAAATTGTATTTACATTTAATTTATTTCATATTTTCCTCAAAGGTGTCGAAAGCTAAACAAAACTTCGTTTACACGTGCCATTCAGTGAAAGCAACTCAATTTGACTTATTTGGGTACTTACATAAGTTGAAGTTTCCTCCTCTTTTACTTACTAAAGAACGAAACAAGGGGCTTAGTTCAGTAATCAAATTCCTTTGTAGAATTATTTCCACAGCTGTTGCTAAGGTCCACTTTCGTGCTCACACTTTACTCTTTTACATCTTGAATATCCTAGACAAATTAATCAATGGGAAATATTTAGCTGACCTAATAATGCCTCTAAGATTTTTCCCCCAATATAGATTATGTGAGGTTCACAGAAGAGGCGCAGTATTAAATTAGTGAGTTCAATAATATTCTTATTAACATGGATCATAATCAGTCTATAATATTCCCGCTGCTCGGACACAGGCCGCCACGCGATGTAATCCACCACGCCCCGTGCGGGTTTTTTTTTTTGATGGGAAATCATCAAATGACTTCTCCTGCTCTGGGCGGAGCGGGAGCAGCTTTTATTGACTAAAACCCACCCGTGTTCCTTCAGTTACCCATATGCCAGGGCCACGGTATCTCGTTTGAACAATATCGCGACCCTGGCAGGCATCGGTCCTAGCAGACACAGGCCTCATTTCTGAAAAGGGAGTGGGCTGTAATCCACGATGTGGGCTGGTGCGGGTTGGTAGATGTCACTCGTAAGTCACACAGGGTCACCACTGATCTCTCTATCTATTCTAAGGAGCGAACAATGATAATAATTATTGAAGGTTAAATTTAAACACATGCCTTAAAAAAGTATGCGAGTCATTCGTCATCATCATTTCTGCCGAAAGACGCTGAACATAAGCCTCCTCCAAAGAGGGGGTTTGCAATAATCACCACGCTTGGCGGGTGGGTTGGCGATCGCAGTATGGTAGCAACATGTATAGAGAACGCTAGTCCCTTAGTCGCCTTCTACGATCCCCATGGGAGTAAATGGGATTGTACTTCTTGACGTCCGGCACCACACGGAATGCGATAAATCGAGTAATCCGTAACTAATACAGAAATCTCCAAAATCAGTAATATTTAACAAGACAAATTAAAAGAAAGAAAGAAAGAAGAAAGAAAATATGTTTACTTGCGGTAGATATGACGCAAAAAAAAATGAACACAACAAAAATATAAAAAAGCTGAGGAAATTATGCGTCACATCCACGCAAAACGGCCATCGCTCAGCATAATACTGCGACTCTACGCAAGACAGAGCCCCAGCGCTGGTTTTCAGCGATAGCCGGCAAAAGACAGCAATTACATCCCAGTATTGACAGACCTAACCCCATGAATATTCAACAGTCAAAAAATCATCAGACATACTCAAAGGGACCAGCCAAAAGATTTGTACTTTAATTAAATGCAAACCACTGTATAAATCGCGACGAAAATCCACTTCAAATTCCTTTAAAGCTGTTAAAAAATGTTAAAAAGCCTACCGTTATAATTACATGAACCTTTTTACTCGCTGTTTAAAAGAGCACTCACATTTTATACGACCATAGGGAAACCATGAAACACTGTTTTAATAAAATACCTTAATCATTTCAAAATGTATGGGTATTAAGAGTCATGTTTATTTGGGAAGGTCATATCGTTTAGTATGTTTTAAAAGTTTTATGTTGATGATATTTTGCTTTGGCTTTGTGGTTCCCTTGAGTGTAGTGACTTGGTTGCTTGTTTTTGTTGGTATTGTTTTTCTTTTTGGCGTGTTGAAAGTCCAAAAGCCAAGGATAAAGTCAAGTCGACTGGAATTCTTCCGTTAATTAGAGGTCACAATTGCAGGATAAGAGATGTTTTTTTTCTTTTTTACTATCCTCCAGTCCCACTCTTGGGCTAAGGCCTCACTCCACTCTTTACATTTTTCGTGAGCCCGCGCGTCTTTCTTCCAGTTTTGATGGAATTTATCCAGGTTTTCAGCCATCTACGTGGTCTGCTGCAACCCCGCCTCACTATCTCAGGGCACCAGTTCTGTGTAAATTCAATAGTATTCTTAAAATACTTTCCTATGTAGGTACCTACAACAAAAATTGTACCAATATTTGATTTTTAATTCAACGCATAACATAATCATCACCCCTTGTTTCCCCGAAGGGATGGGCAGCGGTGTACCTATATTACACCAACATTTCGCCAGTTATGTTTTAGGCCCCTGTTCTTAGGGAGCGACCCAATTGCCATCAACCAGGCACAAATCCAGGCTCCGGGTTCCTACTGAGAAATTTCAGATAGAAAAACCCAATAACACTTAGCCCAATCTGAAAATCGAACCCAGGACTTCATGCTCAACAGTAGCGCTTACGACCACTAAACCAACAAGATAGTCCATTCAAATAAAATAAAAGTTCATTCAAATATTTAAAATGTCAAAATATTCATCAGCGATTCCATTACTTACTTCTTATACAAAAGACTAGAGAAGACTACTTAAATGGGTTCCATTAAACCACTAAATTACACAAATTAATTGCATAGCCTCCACATTTTAACGAAGCAATAATCCCTACATGTCTTTAAATAGGTACGTTAAAATATGCGATCACTAATAGGCGCATACAAATTAGTTGTAGTTCAATTAGGGAATGTAATTAGGAAAACTGCGGCGTGCACCGACGGCGATGTTCCGTACAAATAATTACGATATTGGTGTCGAGCAGCTCGATTCCTACCTAATGAATTACCTGCGAGCTGCAAATTAATTACAAGCTCCAGTGCCTCAGCCTCCGAGGACCCTGTCGACTACGATATCGAAATGACTTAAATGATTTTCAGTTAATTATACCATTTCACTAATTAAATCCACCGCAAAACTACACACGATATGTATATACAAATTCAGTCAGAGCCACGAAATGCTTTCAGATAACATGTTGACGCCACTTCGCAATTTACAAGTTATCCAAATAAAACGCATAGATATGCTAAAAGTTCCGCTTATCGGCAATCTTGCACATAAAATTGGTATCCGCCACCACAATACCAATGCGATGTCTTACCCTCAGCGTCGCCCTTCCGATTCTTTCCCCAAGGACCGCAATGCTGACGTGCGGATAAAGAGGGGAGATAAAAAATTGCCTCACGACTGTGACCACGCAGCTGAGCCGGGGGTGCATGTGCATTCCCGCCGAGCAATTTGATAAATTACACCAAATTCAAAGTGATGAAATTTCCCTATGAGGAGATTACATACCGTGCCACTTTTGAAGCAATAAAACCTTTGCAATATGGGACCACTTTTTACGTTATTCGAATTACTTCTTTTGGACTCGAAATAAATGTTTTATCGAATACCATAAACATACAAATCTTAAATTAAACATATTTGTCACATGAAGGTGCCCAGTTTTGAACCACTTGTGTTTTTACAACCGTATTATCAATTCATAGGCTGTTACATAAGTGTCTATATTATTATGAATAAAGCAGCGTTTGCATCGACCCTATAAGTTATAAAACTGGAATGGTGCTCGTAAACTGGGGCAGTTCCAGAGTTGTCTCACCGATCCACAAGAGTTTTATATTTCCTATAAAATATTCTATTCTGTGGAGTGTGCAATATTCCAACATTCTACACAGTGCAATTTTCTGTCTATTCTAGTCGTCTAAGAAAGTGTAAGGAGGTTGGGGGCTAGGTATTCGTGCAATCGCTTTATGAAGAGGGGGCGGCGCAAGCACTCAATTGATTTGCATCGCGGACTACGGACAAAGCAGCGCTGCAGCGCCCGACCGACGAGGAATCTCGCTCAATTCACTCCTCAAACTAAATCGGCAGATTAGAATTCGAGCTGTGAACGAGCCACTACGAAGAATGTCTTTTAATCAAATAAATGTATTAAGATTTTCATCTCTATACAATTACTGTGTTCCTGATGGTGATGAAAGGTGATAGAAGAGGTTTTGTTACTTTAGTTCGCTAACCATGTACCGATTGTAGTAAGAGTTAAGGAAAAAAAAAACAAAGTTTCATGAAGTGAAATTTGACTGTAATGTTTTTTAGCCTTGTAATTAGAATGATAAAACTACGAAAAATAAGCTGATGTCAAAAGCACTAACCTGTCAGAAATACCGGCATTTATGTGTTAATAACGGTCTTATGTTCTATGTAAGCTTATTATGCCAATGCAATGCAAATATAAGCGCAGTTCAGTGAACATAACACCGTTAGCATTGAGTATTAACGGGTTGCGCTTGCACAAACAATATTTAACGACAATTGCAAGTGGTTGGTGTAAATGAGTCCGCTTATACACATTTCCTTTCGGGGACAATGGATTCACCCGGCGATATTGCCCTCGAGGACAACAGGAATAAGTAGGGAAAACGTAAAAATATCTAATTGAATTTTTCATCTCACTCTAGGATTCTCAGGCGCTTTATTAAACTCGTTGAATAGCGAGCTGCGAGGGGCAATCGGAGCTCCCTTGATTTGCATTACCGGGAGAAAAGACACAAAGCACCGGCAGGAATCTAGGAAGGAATTCTGCAGTCAAAGGCCCTGCAAGGAGCCGGCGGCGCCTCGCTACCTCTCGGACACGACACTTGCTAAGTGACATTGTGATGCATTTAAAATTGCAGATTATAACAGTGGACTGGCATATTTTAGTTGTTGAAATATTCTACTCTTAGATTCCACTGTGTGAACCGTCCATACAATTGGTTATTTGTTCACCGATTACGATCAGTACTTTCACATTTGACAGCCGCCTAGTTGGAAAATAATAGAATGAGCTGCAACCTAGGAGTAAGTGTTTGACGTCCATAACACTCACGTATAATTCAAAAAAATCCTTACCTTTGCTGCCAGCTGTAATTAGCTGGCTTGAGCCAGGTTGATCCAGCTTCAGTGGCTCGCAATTCATTTTCGTGTAGTACTCAAGGCTTACAAGATCACCACAGTTCACACACGCAAGTTTTGAAGCTCCTTGTCATTTTAATTTTGTTACGAGTTCGAATTGTACGTGTGGGGTGCCGGCGGAAATTTTCTCCTAACCGCATATCAACCGATGACGAATGAATGTAGTCATTACGCCCTGCCATTGGTTCAAATTTCCACTCCGGAAGTGAAATTTTCGAATTCTGCTAGCTATTCTATTTAAAAATGTGATTGCCGATACACGAATAAGTACGAATTATAATTATGAAACCAAGGACCTAAAAATGACGGATGTAATGTAAGGTTACATTACATCCGTCATTTTTAGGTCCGTCTTGTCATGAGATAAAGATGCAAATGGCCGCCCATTTATGTGTGTTCGTACTTCGAAGGTTGTCATATGTACTTACATCATCATGTACAGACGCCAACACATCAAGCTACTACAATCTGTCAGATTTCTTTGATAGATTTTTGTTAATAAAACGGGAGTCAGGTGTTGTAGGCGGGGGTGACGGTGTTCCCTTGACGAAAGAGTGAAATTAAACCAGTCAGAATGTCGTAATAATTGAGTATATTTGGCACACATAAAATTACACAGAAATCACTACAAATGGTTGTAAAAGAGTACACAGCACACAATATAAAATACAATCAGAATAAGCAGTACACATAATTAAATCCTAGCTATATTACACTTGAAGACTGGCTAACTAGATATAGGGTACATCGCGACTAAGCAGTGGACAGCGGAGCCACTTACTTCACAAACACTACGTGGTAACTTGATGATTCATGTAAACTTGTAAAAATACTAAATCCAAAAATAGACGCTCGGCCCTTTTATAACTTTTGTTGCCTACCGCAAGTAGCGTATACATTTCTTTACTTTGATTAGCCGCTCCGCCAATTGAGAGCGAGAAAAATGGACTTTCCCTAAGGGGACAGGTTTCGACTTGTCGAGAATTTCAAAACACGTGTAAGCGAGTTCAAGGTTTCTGCTTTCTTATTGGATTAACAATGTGGCTCGTCCTATTGGACATACGCTACTTTCAAAATCGTGTACGAACTACATAAGGTATTTTAGGTATATTCATACCTACTCACAGCTAATTAGTGCTTTACAATAAATGAGTTAGGTAACTATAAGCTAATTAGTTTTATACAAACATAACACAGGCATTACAGACTAATTAGATTCCA
This sequence comes from Aporophyla lueneburgensis, assembly GCA_932294355.1. Classification (NCBI taxonomy): domain Eukaryota; kingdom Metazoa; phylum Arthropoda; class Insecta; order Lepidoptera; family Noctuidae; genus Aporophyla; species Aporophyla lueneburgensis. Next base: position 14,135,620 of record OW028744.1, read on the forward strand.
ACAGGTTATTGTTACAGGTAATTGCAGGTTAATTAGAATTCAAAAGGTCAAGACAATGGTAATACAGCTGATTATAAACATACATCGGTATTTACTTAAGTATCTTCATGGAAATCTACTACTTTTATTAAAGAACAGTATAGGTATTTGTTTAGGTATTTTACAGAGGCTATACCGGAGTTACCGAATACAATAGCGAGGAGATATTAATGTTAAAAGTTAGTTAGTCTCATAGGGCGTCGCCCAAAACAATAAAGAAACATAAATACTAACTATAGCTTGTTTTATTGAGCTTCGCCTACATTCCACCCCCTGTAACAGGGTTCAACCGACTTACAATTCTTGGTCTGTGGGAAGCACAATAATCTTCGCTACGGGTCGACGTAGGACCCCATTTACAGTCTTAACATCTACTACACGGATAATACCATCGTGTCCATGATACACAGCTTTGATGAGACCTTTGGTCCACGCACTTCGCGGTCTATTATTGTCCACAATCACTACTACGTCACGGATACGTACGTTCGGCACATTGTTTAACCACTTTTCCCGACGTTGGAGCGTAGGCAGGTACTCTCGCAGCCAGCGCCGCCAGAACATGTCGGCGAGCGCGTTCACGCGCCGCCACTGCCGGCGAGAGTCGATGTCTTCGGCGTCGCTCGATGCAAACGGAGTACTCCCGGACGCAGTGCCCAGGAGTAGATGGTTCGGCGTCAGGACCACGGGCTGGTCGTGGTCGTCGTTCACGTAGCTCAGTGGCCGGCTGTTTACGATCAGCTCGGCTTCGGTGAGGAGGGTGTAGAGGACCTCCTCACGAGGGGCACGCTCCTTGAGCGTACTGCGAAGTGCGTTCTTCACGGATCTCACCAGGCGCTCCCAGCAGCCACCCATGTGTGGGGCCGCCGGGGGATTGAAGTGCCATTCGATGCCACGGTGAATGGCCTCGGCCCTTATCTGACCTTGGTTGAGGTCTTTCAGGGCTGCTCGAAGCTCGGTATTGGCCCCGATGAAGTTGGTACCCTGGTCAGAGTACAGATGTGCTGGTTGCCCGCGGCGCGCTATGAGGCGCCGCAAGGCTAGTATGGCGGAGTCGGCGCTTAGGGAAGCGGCCAACTCAAGGTGGACGGCGCGTGTAGTGAGGCAGGTGAATAGGACACCCCACCTCTTCTCGCGCCGTCGCCCGATTGCGACCTCCATCGGGCCGAAGTAGTCCACCCCCACTCGCACAAAGGCTCGTCTGGATGGTTCCAGCCTTGCGAGCGGCAGGTCACCCATCTTCGGTGGCGCGGGCTTGGCTCGGCAGACGCGACAGAGTTGGCAGTTGGCAACCACTGTCTTCACTGAGGTTCTGATTTTAGTGACCCAGTATTTTTCCCGTAGATTGTTGACGACGGTCTCGTGGTTGGCGTGCAGAGCCATCGCATGGTAATGAGCGATGAGCTTTCTTGTCAGAGGATGGCGGCCCTCCAGGATAATAGGGTGCCGCTCGCCGAACGTGAGCACCTCACAGGCACTCAGGCGCCCTCTCACTCGTAGCAACCCGTCGTCGGCTATCATGGGGTCGAGAGCCTTGATGCTGCTGCTGCTGGGAACGGGCAGGCCTTTTAGGATGGTGGCCCGCTCGCTTTGAAAGCTTTCTTCTTGACACAGCCTCAACAGGCTGTTGTGAGCATCTTCTAGGTCTCGCTGACACAGCTCCGTAGTCGACCGACGTTTACGACATCGGCCGCTGAAGATGAGCACGCGCGCCATGACACGCTGAATGCGCGTCCACGATGAGTAGCGCTCGTACTCTAGGAGTGGTGCCGCCGGTGCTGCCGCGGCGTGGACCCGCTGGATGCGCTCAAGGTCCGCTTCCGACGCCTCAGCCTCGGGACACGCAGGCCACAGCTCCTGTGGGTTACATAGAAACGAGGGGCCCGAGAGCCACTCCGCGTGGTCATCGGGCCAACACAACCTGGTGGCCTTATCAGCTGGGTTATCCTGTGAAGGTACCCAGCGCCAGTTGCCTCTGTCTGACAGCCTATCTATTTCGGCTAGTCTGTGCGAGACGAATCGTTGAAATTCCTGTGCATCGGAGTTTATCCATTTTAATACAGTCTTGCTGTCGGTCCAAAGGAATTTCTTTTCGATTCGTATACCTAACTCTTTGTGGGCAGTGTCTGCTATACGACAGGCTAACACGGCTGCTTGTAACTCTAGCCTGGGAATGGATACTACTTTTTGTGGAGCTACTCGCGCTTTCCCTAGTAACATAACCGATTCCCTCTTTCCTTCAGAGTTAGAGCCCACTAGGTATACTACTGCGGCGTAAGCAAGCTCGCTGGCGTCCCCGAACGCGTGTAATTCTAAATTATCGAGTTTTAACCCGTACCACCGCGGTATTTTTAATTCGTTTAAGCGGTATAAATTATGGAGCCAATTAAACCATACTTTGGCGTCCTTTTCTTTTAAGGGTTCGTCCCATTGTATTCCCGACTTCCATATTCGTTGCATTAATATGCGTGATTGAATTACACACGGGTATAGGAAACCTAGCGGGTCGTAAATCGACATTATCATACTAAGAAATTGTCTTTTAGTGGGCACTAAGCTACCATTTATAATTTCCGGTGGTAGTCTCTTAAATGACAGATCAAAACCTAACTCGTCGTCTTTAGGTGACCATATTAAACCTAGGGTCCTCTCTACTGAGCCTGTTCCCTTCTCAAGGGCTACCTTATCAGGCATTTCTATTTTCAGCCTTTCCCTTAGCTCCGATGAGTTAGTGACCCACCCCCGGATAATGAATCCACCGGATGCATGTATTCGTGTCACTTCCTCTATTAACGTGTTAGCCTTCTCCTCGGTCCAAGCACTATCTAGATAGTCGTCCATATAGTGCCTAGATTTAATGGCTTCCACAGCTTCGGGATAAACATCAATGAAATCATCGGCATTTTTGTTGAGTATATATATTGCCGTAGTAGGGGACGAGGCTGCACCAAATATCATGGAATTCATCGCGTATGTATCTGGTTCTTTATGGTGATCCGCGCCTCTCCATAAAAATAATTGCGCGCCTTGATCTTCTGCCCTTATTTTTACTCGTAAGAACATATCAGCGATATCCCCTGAAAACGCGACGGGGCCTATCCTGAACTTAATTAAAATACCTAGCAAAGAATTCAGTAAGTCAGGTCCGGTTAGCAGATTATCATTTAAACACGTCCCATGAGACGTAGCGGCTGCGTCGAACACGAGACGTAGCTTGCCCGGTTTGTTCGGGTTAACGACTCCGAAATGCGGTAAGTACCAAACCGGCGAGCTGTCTATGTTACCGTCTACTTTACGCGCGTAACCTTCGTCTACTAACCTACCTATCTGAGCTGAATATTGCTCAGCGAAACTAGTGTCTTTACGCATACGTTTCTCTATGCCGTACAGCCTTTGCCTGGCCTGATTATAATTATCAGGTAACTGAATATTGTCATGTTTCCATAACAAACCGACCTCCCATTGTGACTGGTCAGGGATACGATGGCTAGTGCTGTCTAACACGGCTAATGCCCTTTCGACATCTTTATGTTTACGTAAATTCTCTGAAATACCTATCGCTTCTAGCTCAAACTGTGATTTAACTAGATTATGTAAATCAGGAAGGGAAACGGTCATGCAACTAACACATTCTTTACTATTATTATTGTTATTAATATTAAATGGTCCATGTATGACCCAACCTAACTTAGTGAGTGAGGCAACTGGCTTACCGGATTTTCCTTGGCGGATGTCCTGACTGACGAGCAGCTCCCAGTTGTCCTGTCCGAGAAGCAGCAGCGGTTTGGCTCCCCTCATCTCTACGCAACCCAAGTCGCGTAGGTGCGCGTTGTCGTCGATCACTGTGGCGGTCACTGTTTGCGTTGGTAGGTTAATGTCCACTATTGTCCGACACGTAATGTTATGGCACTGACCGTTAGGTCCTTTTACGCGCACTTGTACCACTCGCGACGTTGAGTCTGTTACTCCGTAGCCACCCGCGGTTTTTAAGGAGAGAGGAACACATGGGCCCACTAAGTCTGTGGCGAGCGAGCTGTCGATGAGTGACACGGTCGCACCATCGTCCAGTAGTGCGTAACACTGATTATCGTCACTGTTTCCATCGCTGACCGTTACTGGCATAATTTTCAGTAGTGCCGTAGCTCGCCACTCGCCTATATTTGTGACGCTTTCCGTCTTACTTTCTGGCGGCGTAGCCACCTTTTCTTTCGGCTGCTTATCCGCGTGTAACAGCAGGTGATGTCCGAACCCGCACTTCTTGCATCTACTCGCACGGCAAAACCTCTTGGGATGTTTACTCACGAGACATTTGAAGCATGTGTTCTTCTCCTTTATCGTGTCCCAACGCTGTTGAACGGTAAGCTTTTTGAACTGGTCACACTCTTCTATGTTGTGCTTTCGTTGACATATAACGCATTCTTCAGGAGCGGCAGACTCGTCGCTCTGCGTGTTCACTCGTTGCGTCAACGGAGGCCTGCTCGCGGCCGAGCGCGCGGCGTTGGCTGGCCGGGACTGACCGGCGCCGCCATACTTCTGCTGTTGCTTGGCAGGGGGCTTCGATGGACCGGGCTCAAACATACTCGCCTGAGTGTAGTACGACGTTGAGCGTGTCAAGTGTATCAGAAAATGTGATAATATTTCTAGATTTGGAGACACTCTTAGGTCCACCCCCTGTGTGTTGTCCAGGCCCATTGCGAAGTCACCGTATTGCGCGCGCTGTACAGGGGTCAGCTTGCTCAGCAGGTCACTCACCAGCTGTGGATTATTTATATATCCATCCGCACGAATATTTTTGAGTAACGAAACACAATTTCGGACCGTTGACGAGAATTTCCTTAGTTCGCGTCCACTTTCCGTTACTCTAGGTAATTCTTTGACCTTTTGTATGGCGTACTGTAGCACTAGGGTCGGGTGACCGTACTCATCCTCTAGCGCGCGCATTATCTCGGACGGATCAGTTGACGATCGTAGTAAGTCCTCTACTGATACCTTTGCGTCGCCTTGTAACGAGGTTTTTAATCGTGCTAAGTTTTCGTGCGCCTTGAAATTGTATAATTGTGATGTTTCCCAGTACATGTTCCGATATGATATCCAGTCGGCTGGGTCACCTTTGAAGTAGGGCAATTCATATGCCTGTCTTGGTACCGGTCGTGGTGGTCGTGCCATGTTCGTGATAGCCTCTGCCAGTCTGTCTATCTTACGGTCTCTGTCCCCTGACGATTCTCTCCGCCTTTCTCTTTCATCCGCTCCGTACTGCATCTGCCGCCGTGTATCCGACTCGAGTGTGGCTACTCGAGGTACACTTGCGACCGGAGTGGTAAAGGCGGTATAACGGCTGGGTAACTGGAACCTTACTCCATCTGACGTTACTGGCATGTACCTGGACGTAATTGGTGCCGTTATGTTAGGTAACGGTACAGACGCGGATGTCCTAGGTACTCGGGACTGGTCTAGATCACACGGCACTGACGACCCACGGTGGTTATTCACAAGATTCACCCTACTTACGGTTTGTTCACGGGGGTCAGATGTTTCACGGGGCGCAGCCATTTCAATAGGTGCGCCTGACACAGCCGGCGTCCCCAATACTTCTATCAATTGGGGGACTTGGGGCGTGGTTTTCACCCACTCTTCGACGCGCTGTGTCGTACTCACATCTGACTGTGAATCATCGCTTTCAGCGGCCGCCTCTATCTCAGCTATTTCCGCTTCCATCCTTTTCTTGACGAGGTTTTCCTTGTCTTTGACCAGGTTCTCTTTCAACTGCACTAATTCGCGCTCCGCTTCGTACTCGATCCGTTTTTTAAGGTAATCGACGCTCCTGTGGCTATTTCTTGACGATATTTTGCTGCGCGGCGAGGTGTGGCGACCCTTGGGCGCTGCCTGCCCCCCGTGCGCTCTCTCTGACGTCAATTTACTGTGGTCAATTAATCGGCCACCGGTGAGCGGAATATTGCGAGCGGACGTCGATGCCAATGTCGGTGCTACGGACGGAGAACCTGGAGCCCTTTCGGATGGTAAGCCTGAGTCAGAGACGATGTCCTCTGCTTGTCGCGTACCCATTTCTTCCGCCAGTCTTCGTAACTTGCTGCGTGTGGTGATTTCACTTCTGTGACTCATGATTCTGACTGGTTCACTCTATTCTAATTGAACCTGATCCGGCTCGCAAGGACCAAAATGTTAATAAAACGGGAGTCAGGTGTTGTAGGCGGGGGTGACGGTGTTCCCTTGACGAAAGAGTGAAATTAAACCAGTCAGAATGTCGTAATAATTGAGTATATTTGGCACACATAAAATTACACAGAAATCACTACAAATGGTTGTAAAAGAGTACACAGCACACAATATAAAATACAATCAGAATAAGCAGTACACATAATTAAATCCTAGCTATATTACACTTGAAGACTGGCTAACTAGATATAGGGTACATCGCGACTAAGCAGTGGACAGCGGAGCCACTTACTTCACAAACACTACGTGGTAACTTGATGATTCATGTAAACTTGTAAAAATACTAAATCCAAAAATAGACGCTCGGCCCTTTTATAACTTTTGTTGCCTACCGCAAGTAGCGTATACATTTCTTTACTTTGATTAGCCGCTCCGCCAATTGAGAGCGAGAAAAATGGACTTTCCCTAAGGGGACAGGTTTCGACTTGTCGAGAATTTCAAAACACGTGTAAGCGAGTTCAAGGTTTCTGCTTTCTTATTGGATTAACAATGTGGCTCGTCCTATTGGACATACGCTACTTTCAAAATCGTGTACGAACTACATAAGGTATTTTAGGTATATTCATACCTACTCACAGCTAATTAGTGCTTTACAATAAATGAGTTAGGTAACTATAAGCTAATTAGTTTTATACAAACATAACACAGGCATTACAGACTAATTAGATTCCAACAGGTTATTGTTACAGGTAATTGCAGGTTAATTAGAATTCAAAAGGTCAAGACAATGGTAATACAGCTGATTATAAACATACATCGGTATTTACTTAAGTATCTTCATGGAAATCTACTACTTTTATTAAAGAACAGTATAGGTATTTGTTTAGGTATTTTACAGAGGCTATACCGGAGTTACCGAATACAATAGCGAGGAGATATTAATGTTAAAAGTTAGTTAGTCTCATAGGGCGTCGCCCAAAACAATAAAGAAACATAAATACTAACTATAGCTTGTTTTATTGAGCTTCGCCTACAATTTTCGACTTTATTTCTAGAGCAATAGGTTCAAGGTTCATTGGGAAAAATTGACAGTTTCGGGTAGCTTGACCTGGTGGCGTCTGTACAACAAACTAAATTGCAGCTTTCACATCTATTTATTGTAAAACTAGCTTCTGCCCGCGACTTCGTCCGCGTCATATTTTTGCTCCCCTGACCCTCCCCGTCGCATAGAAAAAGTATTGTTTTTACTATTGTCCAAGCAATTTTATTTATTATTTAAACCTTTCATTAGGCCTTAAGGAACATACAAAAAAATATTGCCGAATTGGTTGAGTCCTTCTCGAGTTATGTGCTTTGCAATATTAATTTTTATTTATAAAGATACGTAATGCAGTCCGTCTTTGTTTTAGGTCCGTCCATGAAACATTATTAGTGATCATTAGCTGACATCGGAAACCGCAAAACCTTTTGATTTGCTTACCGAACCATTTCATAGCAAATCATTCGTAGTTCGGACTAACTCGGGTACATAAACGGCAGTAACAAATACACCAGATATCGTGTAACACAGTCGTGTTTCATATACCCGATGGCTTGTTTGATTTATACACCATTTTATTGACAATGATAAAGGTCTGCATTGGTACTGACATTTCGTTATGTCGGGGTGAAAAATGGCGCGCTGTCAGTATCGCGATAAACCGATCTTATGTCGCATTAGCTTGTTTTTGTCACAAATACATGATCATTATCTTAGAAATCCGGAGGAGGAACATTTTGCGACATGTTTTGTGTATCGAAATTGCATCGATTTATTGTATATAGCAATATCAAGTTGATACATATCATGTTTTACGACCCATATACCTATGTATTTTACTAACTACTTTGTTGTCTTTGATATTAGGTCGGTATTTGGGTACTGTATATCTGTGTGATGGATTAACGTACGGAACAGTATCAAATTAAATCCGTTTAAAATAAATGTGATGGAACCGAAGCTATACGTAACAAGCTTACTTACTTATAATTACAAAATTAAAATTTATTTCCCAAATTACACAAGTCAATTACAGTAAAGCTTCTTATAACGGTTTCCAATTACGGAAACAATTTGTTTGTAATACATTTCAATGAAAAGCGTTTTCTGATGCAAGAGAGAGGTTTAAATAAACACTGTTTTTGGGAAATTTGATTAATTACGTATCGGTATTTCAACAAGCCTTACCCTAGAAAACAATTATACTCTAAGAAAAAGATAAAAATGCTATGAGACTTTTACAAACTATACGCAGTAGGAGCAAAATAGCTCAACTAATATATTCTCTCGTCTACATACCTGCAAATTCTGTGATTTACCGCATGTAGATGCGTCCAGTGTGCGGTCAGCAGCCATTTTTATCGTCACCACTAACGTTCACGTTCCGACTTAATTGCTTTACTGTCGTAACTGAATCGCTGCAAAAATTGTTGGTATAGACGCTAAGGTAGGTAAATAAAGCAAAAAATTTCTAGCTAACGATAAACTTTGCTACGAAAAAATTAAACGTTCGCATCACTTATGCTACGCTCTTGCTACACGCACATACGCGGCTACGCGCTTGCTACGCGAAAAAATCACTTGCGTTACGCGTTCACTTCAAAGTTCACACACGCTACGCCAACATCTCTATGTTGGTCTGTTCCAAATTCAAATCACGTACACGTACCTATGGAGGCCATTTTGGAGTTCCACTTTTAAATTAAGTGCTTTGATTTGATTATTTGAATACGTAAAACCGAAATTCTAATTTTAAATATTTAGACGATTGATGATCGATTAGATGTTTTTCATCTGTTTTTAATCAGATCGATATTTTTCAATTAAAATTTTATAACATTAGTTATTCAAAAAAATATTGTTATAATCAAAGGTTGAAACCATCAAATGCAGATGAATCTGTTACTAATAGGTAACCTTACTGAATGATTGCGTAAAAAAAAGTACTTTAAATTTGAAACAACCATTCGATTGATTTCTACTAGTGATCGCCCATTGGTCGAAATTCGACCGTACTTCATTTGAATAGAAATACATTATTAAATGAAAAAATATATAGGTATAATAATAAATATAAAAAAATAATATGGTTATATTTGACAATCAGTAACACTATAGACAAATTGTTGGCTGTAAACTCTCCACACTACTGTGGAGAGGGTTCGCTGGCGGGATGGTGATTGCTAGGATCAGGACGTAGGTGTAATGCGTAAAGAATACTTCTTCAGGACTCTCTTCTTTATTTTCTTAATACTTCTTAACTGCTGGATATGGAATGAATTATCACAGAGCTCTGTTTTTATAGAATTTTCCCTATTATTTTTAATTAATTATGACAGTTCAAAATGTCATAATTATAACCAGCCTGTACAATCTATGACCAGCCTGTACAATCGTGAGGCATACAACCTCTACAGTTTGCACACTACACTAAGTTTTGTATGGGAAACTAACTAATGCCATACTTGACACTTCCCATAAAACCACAAAAAATATTTCTTATAGATCTAAACTAAATTCTTAACGTCGCTAATACAAATAATATTAAAGACGAATATTCTCGATATGATCATAGATTTTAAAAATGAAATAGGTTATATATCTATAAAATTAATTTATTACCTATGGTTATACTTGAAATTCAGTAAGACTATAGACACAAAATATTAAAGACAGATGTTCTCGATTGGACCACAGATTTGGATCATAAACAAAAGAATATCTATGCATGTGTGTATTAAATACACGGCAATGAGTAGTAGTGTGTGTAACGTGTTATTTATTGAAAATAATGTATTTTTACGCAAAATTAAAAAAAAATATTAGCATTCGTCACTTCTTCTCTGTATAAACTATAAGTGTGCGAAATTTCATACTCCTCCGTCCGCCCAATTTTCGTAAAAAGGGATCCAAAGTTTTCGCTTCACGTATTAATATAAAGATATCCTGTACGAATAGTGTAATTTCTTTTGTTTCAAGTATATACTGCCATTCGCTTTATTTTTATATCCTGGACGAATAGTGTAATTTCTTTTTTTTTTCAAGTACATAATAGTTATGGGGTTTATCCAATGTGTTTGCACCCTTACGTGCTAGATTTATTGATCGCAATAGTGCACAATAGTGACACGTCAGACTCATCAGTTACGGTACTTACGGACGTCCGAATAGCGCGTTTTGAACTGTTGAAAGAGAAATAGACGTGATGTAGGTGAATTGTTTAATATATTTTTTTTATCTTATGATAGTTTTTTTCTCAACCAAATTTGGTTAAAATGGCAAGGATAACTAAACGAGTTCTCAGACAGATTTTAGGAACCTTTCATTCCGATCCAGCTCGTCTTTGGCTGCCCTCTACCAGCGAAGCCCTAAGCCGACGTCCGTACCCCAAAGAGGGTGTCCTTAGCGAGTATTCGCTCTTAAGTTTTTAAGCTCTGGCTGGACGCCTTAATTCATTAAGGTAGCCACAGGCGAGTCCGGTTAAGCAGCCGACAACCTCATAGGTTGACATGCGAGATGTCATTCCAATAAAAAACTTTAGTCACCGCTAAACACATCATGCTTGAATTTAAAATGGCGCGCATTTAACCATATATTGAAGAAAAAAACAAATACAAAGCTTTATCAAATCTTATAGCAATTTCTAACAGAAATATGAAAACAAATTCTTTTGTTTACTCAGACAAAGAGAAGAATACAATTTACCATTTTGATTTGAACAACAGCAGCGATGAATCCCCGTCCAGTGTTACCATATTCAAACATTCTGTGTTATGCAGATTACACCGGTTTCCTAGTTTACGGATTTTCATAATCACGCCAGGCAACTTTGCAGAAAGTAGATACAGCGCAGGTGTAGGAAACTCGCCTTCACAGGAAATTACGTAATACATACGTCATACGCGTATTCTCGTTAATTCTCGCTATGATTGAAGAGATGCGGGATTGGTACTAAGATGTGGGGGTTGTATTAGGTACCTAGTTGGTATTGCCATTGGTTTAAATGGATTGGTTTGATGAGTTCCGAAGTATTTTAATGTACTTGGTAAATAAGACATCGTGATTTGACTAATCAATATCTTAACTACTCCTTACTTCATATTATAAATGCGAAAATAAGTTCATTTGTTTGTTACGCTTTCATGCAAAAATGGCTGTACGGATTTTGATGAGGCAAGCAGAAAGAGCTTCACTTGGAAGTCACGGGTAACAGCTTGTTTAATTAATTATCTTAATTCTCAACGATTCGACATACGATGCAGAAACGGAAATTCAGGAGAGAGTTAGAATTTTGATGTTGGTGTACGAACGGTCAGTCGTTACCTACAGATAGTCAGAAGCTCAAAGATCTGACAACCAGTATTACTTAGGGGTTTCGTTTTAATCAGAAACTGGGTTGTGGAAGTCAGATAGGCAATATAAGGTAAGTGATACAAATAAGGCCTACCTAATTTGAAACACTCATATCTTGATAAATTATTCGAAATGGATGATAAATAAAAGCAAGGCATTATTCTTTGGTTTATATATTTTAGGGAACTAAAAAAACATATAGTAATCTTTTAACAAAAATCACTTAAAAAGAGGTAATTCAGGAACCTTACCCTTAGGCCTCTTTAAAACACAGTGATTGAACAAAGCCTATATCCTTAAATTATAGGAATATTGTTATTAGAGTATTAATTATATGAAAATATATATTTCAGAGCTTTCTATCAGGTGTTTCCATGATATCCTTAAACTACTTTTTAAGCTATTTTACTAAATATTATGTTTAAATTGCTAGTCAGACTTGAAGTCGCATATTAACAAGAAATAAACAACAATTTAAAAAAAAATATCCAAACAAACAAATATTTGAAAATTAACATATCTTCTCAAAAATATTATTAAATATTGAAAAATAAAAACTCGTGTTAAGGCCTAGGGTCAGCAAAAAAGGCATATTTTAAAAGTAGGCTTTATTTAGTACATTATACTTCATAAATATTATAAGCAGTATTTAATTCGCATATCCTAAAAATTACAATTTAAAGTCATAGTTACCTTTTTGAAGAATTATATTGTGATTCGTAAACATTACTTGAAACAAAACTTCAACGAATAACGTATTAAAATTGGATAGAAATTACGGCCAATTAATAACGCACAATGAAAACGCCCGTCTGTCACAAACGACCGGCCACTACCGTCGCTGTGAGCGCGAGCAGCCTCTCTCACACTGTTTGCCCACTCGTGGGGCTGTCGTCTATGCGTGTGTGAAGTATTTTTGATGTAAATATATTTTAACCAACTTTTCCGCACTACAGGCCTTATTTGAGCGAAGGCTTTATTTGTATCAAGTACCTTAGTAGTGGCGTGCATTGCATATTTGGCAAAGGTAGTTGCTTAAAATCAGCGCTGCTGACGAAAGATTCGTCTGACGTCACAGCATTTTGCTGAGCAACGACCCCTGTTCTTGCACAGATACGACGCACGGATCAAGTGTTCTTATTTTTGTTGTATTTATGTCACAAAGCTAGCCAGAAATGCACTCTACATCCGGCAATTTTGTTACATAATTTTTTTATTACATAATTACTGTCAGTGTCCTAACGCAGATCTATTTTGATTTGTATTGTCTTTGGTCCGTAGCCGTGACATCAACAAGCCATGGATAATATTGTACAACTTTTTTAAATAGTATACGGGGCTTTTGGCGTACGTGTGCATTTTTCTTTTTTGTAACTATTTTATATTTCATGTTGTGCGTTTTGTTTGTGCCGAATTAACTATTTTTCTTTCTTTCTTTCTTATATAAGCAGTACCTACTTCGCAAAATCACCATAAGTCTGTCAGTTAGGTTTTAATGTCCTGAAATTATTAAGAAACTAACTAAATTATTATGCCTAAAAGAAACTCGCGTTTGTCTGCCCAGACAAGAACAGGCGGGCTAGTGCCTACCTGCAAAATAATAGGCAGATAGATGGTTGCTTTATGGTGCTGCAGACTTTGCATCATTACAGTAGAGTTCGATACTATAATGATGATAATAGGTCTTTACCTATGAAAATGGCGTTTTGTATGAAAAAAATTAAACGAATGTTTTTCATGTATTTTTTATTTGTATTAATCGAAATAATCACCCATGCAATCAATGCATCTTTGCCAACGCAAAGGCAATTTATTGATGCCCTTCTTAAAAAATCAGCTGGACGGGAGGCAACAAATTCTTCAAAGGCATTTTGTACTGCCTCTCGGGTATTGAATTTTTTTCCCGCCAAGAAGTTATCCAAATTCTGGAAAAAGTAGTAGTCTGTAGGCGCAAGGTCTGGTGAGTAGGGCGGATGACGGAGAGCTTCCAACCCCAGTTCTTGCAACTTGGAGACCGTCTGCTGTGCAGTATGAGGTCGCGCGTTGTCGTGCAGGAGCAGCGGAGACGAGCGATTGACCAATGCTGGTTGGAGATGTGCCAGCTTCTCCATCATTGAGTTCAGTTCTTCACAGTACACATCTTACCCCGTTTGGTAAGAAGCTGTGATGAATCACACCGGCGCTAGACCACCAAACAGTGACCATCACTTTTCTAGGGGTAAGTTTCGTTTAGGGCATTGTTTAGGTGCTGAACCAGGATCCAACCAACTTGCTGAGCGCTTGCGGTTATCAAACAGAATCCATTTTTCATCGCAGGTAACAATGCGGTTCAAAATTCCTTCATTTGTGTGTCTGTTGTGCAGTGCAAGGCACGTCTCGACGCGTACTTTGCGCTGGCGATCATTGAGTTCGTGGGGCACCCATTTGTCAAGCTTTTTTACCTTGCCAATGTGACGCAAATGGACCAATATTATTTTGACGCTCACTTCGAAAGCTGCTGCTAATTCAGCCGTAGATTGTGTATCATCAGCTTCCACAATCGCCTTTAATTCGTCATTTTCGACCAAAGTCTTCGGACGACCGCGAGGTTCATTTTTCAGGTCGAAATTCCAGAACGGAAGCGAGCAAACCAATAACAGGTGGTGCGTTGGTTTGTAGTGTTAGCTCCGTAAACGTCGTTGATGTTGCGTGCCGCTTGTGCCGCGTTGCTGCCACGACGGTACTCATATTCCATAATTACTCGAATTTTTAACGTATCCATGATGACGAAAAAGATTGAAATGCGATGAAAATGTAACACTAATCAATAAACAAATGACTACCTACTTTTGGACAAAGAATTCCATGTTTTTAAAATAAAATTAATTTGAAATTAGAATTCTTAGACAAACAAAAATTATTTTGATTTGAAATGGCCAGTACTGCAGAACGGCAATTTCATAGGTAAAGACCTAATAGATTGATAAAAAATGATACCCAAACATTTGGTACAATTAGTTATTTGTCAATTGCTAGCTCCTGAGTGTCCCGAGTCTTATACTCAAAGAACGCGGAAAGGACTTGAGTAAAGTAGTCAAGTCAAAGCATTTATTTCAAATAAGTAGGCACATAAAACGCACTCTTGAACGTCAACATTTACATTAAAATATATGACAGACTAGCTTTTGCCCGCGGCTTTGCTCGCGTTAAATTCGGGGTAACACGATTTCCTGATTTAGAACATGGGAAAAGCACGGCTTTTCTAAATTCACTCTAACCACCTAAAAAACAATTTAAAAAGTAGCCTATGTGTCTCTCCGTCCCTTCAACTATCTGCACTAAAAAAATCACTTCAATTCGTCGCTCCGTTTTGCCGTGAAAGACGGACAAACAGACACACACACTTTCCCATTTATAATATTAGTATGGATACTTAGTGCTCACTTATTGTTTAATGTTTGTAACATTGCAAAGGCAAGTATACAAATTTCCTAACATATTAAATGGACTACTACAATCAACACCTTTCAATGTTTTAAAATAATTATCAGATAAAAAATATCTAGATTACATTAGTCATTAGTCTTATAGACTGCTTGATCCTAGACGAAATACACCTGCTACGTAAAATAATAATGTATTACAAAGAAGAAAGACGAATTATCCGTAATGATCGATCGAGGATATCACACACACATCCATATGTACAAACATTGTGTAACAGAAACATTTCACCGAACGATGTTTTGTTTTGATGTGTACATATAAAGGGCAAACATAAACGTTACTTTTTCTTTATTTTTTATCATCCAACAAAAAATCCAATATCTTCTATCTATCTATACATAATATAGTAAAAAAGTAACGAAGTCAAAACTGTACATCCATTTTGTTAAATAGTTACTGCGAATTGTGAGAACGGGACTGATGCAGAAAATATGACCGGTTGTCTGGATGCATATTCTAGGTTTACCTATAAAAAAAAATAAGTACATGAGTGATAGGATTTAAAAACAA
This sequence comes from Aporophyla lueneburgensis, assembly GCA_932294355.1. Classification (NCBI taxonomy): domain Eukaryota; kingdom Metazoa; phylum Arthropoda; class Insecta; order Lepidoptera; family Noctuidae; genus Aporophyla; species Aporophyla lueneburgensis. The sequence goes on from OW028744.1 coordinate 14,151,221, forward strand.
TCTTCGTAAGATTGTTTTTAAAATCTGACACTCATGTAGGTTTAAAAAAAAATCTTAGTATATGTTTTAAATCTTCATGTTGTTTCAGTTTAATACTGCAATAAATTTCGACACAATATAAAAACGGTTACACGGATATGTATGTAATTTATATAGTTTATAGTATACTTAGAAATAAGTAAACATCAGCTCAACACTCTTCTACAGCCAACATCATCTCTTCATAACAGAACTGATAGTCCTGCCATGGCTATAAGTATTTATCAGACAAAAATAAATACTGGTGAACCGCATGAACTACGAAATTCCAAATGTCCAGAAGATCGTTGGAGAGAAAGATAAGATTAGCAAGAGAATGTTTAACTGATGACTTCGTCCCGCTATTACTAGGCATAGAACATATATGACCAGAGAAGAGGTGCTTGCTCGAAATCTTTCCATCCCGGCTCATATTTTCAAGGGCGTCCACGAAAGACCTATGTTGTAACCTGGATAAACAAATAGCGTACCTACTTTTAATCCAGATACGTTCACGAGGGATATTTTCCGACATCCACGCGAGTGGAGCCGCGAGCAAAACCTAGTACCTACTTATCCTTTATTTGTCAACAAACGGAAGAGTCCTCAACCCCGTTCCGTTACTATTGTCAGTAACTGTTACCGACGAATCGGTGAAAAAGTCACAAAGTCACAAATAGTCGCGCCACTGGAATTTTATGACTCAACTAAAGCAATATGGGGGTTATGGGGGCCTTCAACCATGACTGGTGTTACACGTAGACAGGCAGTCAATTTAAGATAAGTGCCTGTTCCCTGCCTACACCGTATCCGATATGACCGTGTCGTAATGTTAGTACGATGTTCAAGTAGTGTTTTGTGAAAGCGAAAGGGAGCGATGTATTGGTTGTTTTTTTGTGAATGTTAGGCATGTATATTTATTGAAGTAGTTGGTAGAAGTATGTTCGTAATATTTACCACATTTAGAAGACTTCTTTTTCAGATTCTGGTTAAAATGACATCTGACCGAAGGTCAAGAAACTTGAAAAATTGAACAAAAAGAACTACCTTTCAAGAGAAGTCTTGAAAGGTAGTTTTTAGTTCAATTTCGTACTTATTGATGTGACTGGTTTATTTGTATAAAATAAGATCAGTCTATTAGTTAATTAATGAACGGCGGCTAATAAAAGGTATTTACAAGGCAGGTGTGACTGGACACGCCGGAAGGGGACGCCCTAGGAGAACATAACCTTATTGGTGATGTTCTTCAGAAGGGTCGGGGCGTAGCACTGGTAACCGGCGTGCGTGTATGACCAGATGTATGAACCTAAGCGAGGCAAAACGAGTATGTAAGGATCGTAGCAGATGGCGTTCTGTAATTCTTGCCTACCCCCATGGTAAAAAGTCGTGAGTTTATGTATGTATGTATTAGTTTTTCTGACAAGTTTTTTAACAACGTGTTAATTTAAAAAAGGTAGTGTGACTTGTGACCTGGACATGACGACCTGGGTGCCTTACATTATGATGGTGTGCTAGGAGGCTAAAGTAGTGAGATGGCATAAAACAGTTATTGTAATTAATCCAAATATCACTCATTATCTATTTGCAAATTTGGCCTTTGTGAGCAACATCCACTGTTTCGTCGGCACTAAATAGCTGATCAAATAAAGTCTGCCTCAAAATTATACGTTTCATGTTATAGTAATATTATGAAATAACTAGTGTCAAAGTTTATTTAGGTAGATGATTTTTGACAATTGATATTTAAACCTTTTCCTTTAATTTTAACGTTTTCTTTTGATGTTTTAGCATTACAATAGCAATATTGATTCATATTCACTTTGAGAATTTAGAGAAAATAGATTTTCAGAAACGAATTCTGTGAAATTTTCAAAAATACGTAAACATCGAGTTTTCTCGAATCCCCTGAATTATCGCCTAGGCTTTATGGATAACATGACTTAATTGTTGTTTACTTTGTGTAAATTATTTCATCACCACTGCTCTCAAAGCGGTGAGGGAAAACAAAGTGAGGAAACCGGCATGTCTTAGAACCAAAATTCGAAGACATGTGACATCTATACGCACTGGGTTGTGGATTATGACCCACTCCCTCTCACCGAGAGAAGGTCTGGGTCCCAGCAGTGGGAACATTATAGGCTGCTGATGAATCTCTAAACACTTCAAATTAGCGATATCTTACCCCTACAATTATAGCCATACCCATAATTTAAATGTGCCATACAACGTGCGTGGTAACAAAACACTGCGGTTACAAGAACTTGCTTATTATGTGTAGCAGAATGTTGTTGTTATAATGTTAGGGAACAACAGACAACAACTCCGTGTAGGTTCATGTTCTGACTCGGGAATTAATATATTTGCATGCAAGAACAGGTTACTGATTCTCATTTAGTTCGGGAATTCTAATGTGGTTTTTTGTTATGGAACTTTTTTTATTAAGAATTATCACAAACCCTGAGCTTACTTATGTAATTAGGTATATTTTCCTGCTGTCCTGAAAAACCAGATCTCCAAATTATTAATAAATGAAAATAACGAAAATTCAACCCTTCCTTTTCGTCATCAATTATTATTATTACCTATTTCATCATAAATAATCTTTTCCTCCAATTACAGGCCAAAAATACATCTTCCTCCACCAAAACGAAAGGCCAAAAGCGCCAACAAAATACGGCGGTCATCACAATTCACGAAGCACTTAAGAAACATAATCCTCAAAACATCAGGTCGTCGGACAACGGAACCCTCAAATTAACTTAATTGCAATTGTAATTGGCGAGCGCAGGGGACCGCAGTAAAAGGAAAATATTTATATTCTCTCCCTCCTCGCTGAGATATTCGAGTATTCGACCATCGGCATCGGCTTTTTTTACCCTAGATTATTATCTACAAAAAATGTTACAATACTTCGTCGCGAGATATAATACTCAACAAGTGTTGCCAAACTCGGTTCCTAATTAGTTTTATTTCATTACAGAATAAACCTGTAACATGAAAGTTTGCTAATGAACGTTACCGGCACATAATTAGTTAGGTTCACGAAATGTTTCGGGAGACCCGCATTTTTTTTTTAGAGTTTTCACAACCAACGGTCTGTGCGCCCCCGCAAGTTTTTGCCAAAGTTTTTGGGGAGACAACTCTAAAATTTTTGAAACTGGTAATTTTAAACAAGGTATCATTACATAGGTACCCGACTTTATAATATTGTAGATGACGCATAATTTGGCAGCCGGCTCCCCTTCCTACTGTTTACACGTCTATTTCGAAGACAATAGCATCGTAAATTAAAACAACAAAGCCAATAACAGTAAGTTAAGAAGCTAGGGTGAGCCACAAAACGTGTTTTGTTTCAATTTTATTTTTCGAAGCGAACAATTGGCGCCAGCTCAATTAGTATAATCTAATTAAACAGGAATGGCGTCGGACTGTTTGAAATAAAAGAAAAATATTATCATTCGCTCCGAGAAGCCTCTACAAGATTGTCACCGAGTGTTAATAGGCTATTCTGAGCAATTTCCACGGTTTATTCAAAGGGTTGGACAGTTTTATTCGCTTCGTTAACGGAACTGGAATGACAAGTCTGTATTTATTTGATTTTTTATTCCATTATATCCGCTGAAAGCACTTAAACGAGAGCTTTTTTGAATTGGAACTGAGTTTTACGTGTTCGCTATTTTTGTTTACATGATGCAGACATATTTTATTTATGTAAATAGCTTTTTATTTTTTCGGAGGTACTTATTGGAATGAAATAGAACAGAATAGAATAAACTTTATTTGTGTATACAAAACTATAATACCGGAAGCAAAAGTATGTTTAGCCCCCCCCCCCCCCCCCTAGCGGGTTGCTACGCGCTGGTTTTCAGTTTAAGCCCATGACTTCTGTTTAAAAAAAAAGAGTTACAATTAGCAACAACGGATTAATAAACTAAATACTACTTAATTGTTAGATGATCATACGTTACACGATTGGAATTAGAAAAAAGAAGTGGTCTTAATTGTTTATGGACACGACTGGCTATTTAACGATTAAAAACTATAGATGGAACACTACTGAGCCTCCATAGGCAGGCATATTTCATAGTAATTTGCTGCTATTTTTTTTTCCAAGACGCTAACACTAACGTTTTTGTTTGTTTTTTACATTTTTAAATGCTTCGAAAGAGATGTGATATAGTTTTTTATTTAAAAGGGAGATGATGCGTCAAAGAACTTGCTGACATTATTTAACAGAAGTACGAACGACGAAGACTTATAATAACTCCAGGAAATATCTACCTACATCCGTTTTTATAAGGATAATTATGATGAGGAAACTTGTGTTAATTAGTGAAACACGGAAGTACCTGATCCTAATTATTGTCGTCCAGATTGCTCATTATATTTAACATAGCATTATTACCTGCTAATGATAACGAAACTAACTGCTAATGACCACTTACAAATAATATTATTTATTATTATTATTAGTTTTCAGCCGTAAGACGTCCACTGCTGGACTTAGGCCTCCCCCAATTTGGGGGGCTTTGCCATAATCGCCACGCTTGGCAGGCGGGTTGGCGATCGCAGTATGGTGGTAAAATGCATAGAGAACGCTGCTGCCCATTCTCTAGTAAGTCCCTTAGTCGCCTTCTACGACACCCACGGGAAGAAATGGGGTGGTGTTATTCTTTACGTCTGGCACCACACGGTACTAATATGGTAATAATATTATACGGTAATAACATTATACGGTAATAATATTATACGGTAATAATATTATAATCACACAATATAAGCTTCTCGTTCCGTTCCGTGCGGTACCGGACATAAAGAATACCACCATCCCATTTCATCTCGTGAGTGTCGTAAGAGGCGACAAAAGGGACTTACTAGAGAATGGTGAGCAGCATTCTCTATGCATTTTACCACCATACTGCGGTCGCCAACCCGCCTGCCAAGTGTGGCGATTATAGCAATCCCCCCTATTTGGGAGAGGCTTATATCCAGCAGTGGACGTTTTTCGGTGGAAATGAAACTTTTTGTTTAACATAGAACCTTGTCTACCAGTAAATGGAGGCACAATTGTTGAGTAAAAATATGATTTAAATTAAAATTACGTATGTGCTGTAATAGCGAGATGCAATAGACTGTATATACTTACGTACCTAAAGCTTAGCAGAAATCATTCACCAATCACTTGATCCTGTAACGTACATCTTACAAAAGTGTTCCCTCTCGAAATCCCTCACATTCGTAGCTAAAATATGAAGATACGATCGTTGTAATATCCGGCCCACATCTTAATATCCGCTGACATCTATCAGCCACTTAGATGTCTAACTTGGGTTTAGTTAATTCTGATTAGATGTTGAACGAAAACTTAACTACTTACCTGTTCAAGGTTAAGATGTATTATATATGTCACTCCACAGGCAATTATTTAGATTAGTCTTTCTCTAATTTTCTCAATAATTTTGAGCGCTATATGAGAAATTTTGGACCAGGCAGGTCCATCATTAAAAAATTGTGTAGATAATATTCGTTTTCTCAAGTGGTAGCAGTAACTGATTATTTTCAAGCAATTATCTATTCTATCCGATTTTCCTTTTATTTATTCAAAATTCTCTTTTGTCTTTTTATCTATACTATATACTATATATACTATTATATACTATATATACTATATACTATATAGGGGAAGTACGGCCAAAATGACATATACGGACAAAATGACACACTGGGCTTTTTTCGAAATTGGCGGGCTATAATCCTGCAGTTGGCATATATTTATGCGGTGCCGGCCATGGTGGCATACCTGTTAAGTTTATACCGCCATTGACTTGGTCACGACGAAGTTACTTGCAGGAAAGCGTTTTGTGCGCATAAAAGTTTTTTATTTTTATTGATTTCGTCCTGTTTTTGATCAGTTTCTCGTGGTTTCTATTACATCTTTTGTAGTAAATTCAAAAAGTGTAGCATTATGCTGCATTACTTAAAAGTATTTATTTATAAATCTTGTGTTTATTGTAATTATGACTTAATTAGTGTTTAGATAACCTGTGGGGCAAAACGACATACTTACATTCGGGGCAAAACGACATACCTTTATTCAATGATGAGGTTTTCAATGTTGAATCGAAATGCGATAATGATCCTTAAAAACAGTCAGAAAAAAGGTGAACCCAAGTACAGAAGACTCATTACGCTGAGGACTCGAATGTAGAAGATTTCCAGCTGTGTCGAACGGTGATGATGATGACTGCGCATGCGTTTACTGTAACGACCTCTTTTCCCGTTCCAAGCCCAACGAGTGCTGGCTACGGTGCAACAATTGTTCTCTTTGGGCTCATATTTAATATTTTGTGGAATATGTACTTCATAATTTTCGTATTCATTATCTATGTCATTTTGTCCGTAATATATGGACTAAATGAATTTTCTTAGAGGCTTCGATTAATTTAATTTTTTTTTTATGGGTCCTATTCAATTATGAGTTTACTTGGGTTAAAACTTATGAACCAAATATGATTATTCAACCTAAACAGTGATTGTAACTATGTTAATTAAAAATATATGATTAAAAAACAAAATCGTATGTCATTTTGGACGTACTTCCCCTATAATATTATAAAGCTGATGAGTTTGTTTGTTTGTTTGTTTGATTGAACGCGCTAATCTCAGGAAATACTGGTCCGAATTGAAAAAATCTTTTTGTGTTGGGTAGCATATTTATCGAGAGAGGCTATAACATCACGATACAACCAAGAGGAGCGGAGCAGTAATGAAAAATGTTGCAAAAACGGGGAAAATGTATTCCTTTTGAGAGTTTCCGTTGCGTGCGCTGCGTAAACGGTTAAAGTAACGCAAAAATTATGTATGACGGAATTGTTCCTTTTAAAAAGTTCTAAAAAAAAGTCCGTGAGAGCATATGTCTATCTTTTAAGGTTGACTCACTATAACTTAAAAGGAGCGAGCAGCAACGAAAAATGGACGAAAACTAGCAGGCAAATCGATGCGACGGGAAGGGTCAGGGGAGCAAAAAATTGATGCGGACGAAGTCGCGGGCAGAAGCTAGTTTATAATATTTTTACCCCACGAAGCGATGCGCGCTTTGCTTGTGGTGTGTAAGCGTACAACACAACATCAACATGTTGAGAATATGTGTTTAAGCGCATGAGCTTTTGGTACACACGGCTACATACCATGCATACATGGCCAGTTTTAACAGACCTCGCATTACATAGGCTTTCCGTACAAAGAAAAGTCAGCTTATACTGGAAAATTGTAGCTTGGTTTGTCGCTTTGCGTGTCGTCCGTAACAGAGGAGAAAGTAATGTATGTGTGACTTGCGTGTGTATATTATGTAATAACGCTAATCGTCTCAGGTCTTTATAAGAAACCTTTGGATCTATCCACTGCCAGGGTCGCGGATATGGTCGAAAGAATTACCATGACCAGGCAACTGAAGGAACAAGAACAGAAGGTTTTAGTCAGTAAAAATCTGACACGCCCTTCCCGCTCCGCCCAGAGCGCGAGACGTCATTTGATGATTTCACAACAAAAAAAAAGAAACAAAAAGGTTTTCATCCAATATAACACATACAAAAAAAAATGTGTCTTTACTGTATTGATACAATACGTCAAGAGCTTTGGCTGGGCTTAAATTGATATTGACAAGCAGACAAAGTACTTAAATGCTTCAAATAGGTACTTACTAAGTTATTACAGAGTAGCAGCAGCACTTAGAAACTTTTACTTTGAGAGCGGAATCACGAGGTTTTCTTTCAAACATCATACAAGAGATTGTTTTTATTTGTAGTTATGCAGTTACTTTATATCAGAGCACTGGTGGCCCAATAATTCAAGTCACATGACTCTTATTCAGAAAAATACATACTAAAAGGATACAGACAGGATAACAAACACAGACAAAAAGAAAGAAGAACTCAGAAACATGTCTGCTGCAACATTGCCGGACATATGGACAATCCACTCTGTCGGCGATCATCGCTAGGACGGTGTTGGGGCTGCTCCGCACTCTGCGCACCGGAGACGCGCACCGCTTGCGCATCGTCGCGTGAAAGCAATCGATGTGGCGCCTCCGCAAACATGCCCGAGGCGCTGCAGTGGCGGGGCAGCCCCAACATCGCCCTGAACGCGTTATTGAACTGGACGCGGAGGGCGCTGTGTGCAGAGGGACGTACAGTAAGCTCTAAAGAGCGTAATTTTTACCTCTTTTGAGCAACGCACAAACCTACGCGCTATCATGTTTGCTCTTATTGACAACGCCCTCCGTTCCTGCTCAATGTCAGCAGCGTCTTTCAGGTCAGCTTTAACAATAATAGCGTCCGTGACTTACGATAGTGTAAATTATTTAATCACCGCTGCTCTCAAATCAGTGAAGGAAAACATCCGTGGAAACCGGCATGTCGCACGGCTACTAGTATTTTCATATATACACCGTGCGATCAGCAAATTACTCAAAACATTTTTGTATATGTAAATTATATTTAACTTATTAAACAAATTGCATAATCTTAATTATTTACTTATGATTATTATGTGTTAGAACTAAAATCTGTGTTAAGGTTTGAAAAGTGTATTACTAGCCTTATAAAGTGCCCCAATTGTAACTTAGGATAAGTGATTTTATTGATTGTTTCGTTGTCAAGATACAAATAAAGATATTTGATAATAAATGAAAGTACCGCAAGAATTTCTTTCCAAAAAAAAATGTTTTGTTATCAAATAAGTTTACCAATATCGTTACCCATGCTGTTATCATTCGACTCCCATGAGGAAAGTTATAACAATTTACACCAAATACAGGCTTCCGCAAAGGTCGTGGCATTTGCACACCCACGCCTCTACAAATATTGTTGCTGAGAATGCCTTGAGCACCTTGTTGTCTATTACAGGTTGGAAATCTCTACTTATATTACGTGGCGTATGAATAAACTACCGCGGAGAGCTGAAAATATTGCAAATTATGTGTAGGCTGTAAGAGGAGATTTTGGGGAAGCCTATAACTTCAAATGTATGCAGTAAAAGACGGAGGTGGCAAATAAGCTTGCCCAGATCTTCGAAATTACACTGTTTCTATTAAAAATAATGAGTAGATGAAAAGGTGGTAATGTGGCCCCCTGCTTTACTTTTGTGGTCTTATGTAAAAAATACGAAATTTAGAAATTTAATTAATACGTTATATCATTCCTTATTTATTGACCTTTTTATGCCTTAATAGGAAATAAATCAAATTGCGATAGGATAATTAAAAACATATGTGTTCCATATAAATATAAATTTAACAACATGAGATCAAGTGAAGTTTTGACAGTCGACTAACTTAGAAACTGAAAAATATAATGTAGGTAAATAATTGATTTAGTTTCGAAGATTCCTGAAGTGAGATCAAAAGAAAAAGGTATCTGGTATAGCACCATTCAGCCTTACCTCTAATAATTCCTTGGATTGATAACTGTTCACTTAATAGAAAAGATATTGTTACTGCCATTAGGCTTCGATCCGATCACATACCATCGAGGAAGTTTACGTTCCTTATGGGTATCACACCTTGACCTAATTGCGAGAAATGTGGAATAATCGAGGACGTATATCACATCATGATGGAGTGTGAGCGTGGCGAACGCCTCAGGATAAACCTGTTCGTTTCCCAAAATGTATATGGAATTGGTTTATTAAATAGTGTTTTAGCTAAGCCTATGTCGGACGAAGCTAAAACTCTGTGCAAAATATATTACAATCATTTAAAATAATGTAAAATTCAAAGTTTGGCTATGATGGAGCGACATAGTCAGTATTGTGACAAAGCTCCTTAATAAAGGATTTAAAAAAAAATATTCCTGAAATGAGGTCTTTAAAGTGGCTCAAGCTGACAATGAAATCTTTGAAAATCTTAGACCGAATCTTATCATAATAACTTACATTAAATCACACACTACGATCTTGTAGTATCTTAGTAACCCACCCATACAAGCTATACCTTCGATACCGGCGCTGAGAGGGCTCGGTACCCTGCCGGACCTCCATAACCGCGCCAATATTACATAAGGGGGTGTAAATTAGGGTCCCAAATACCTCTTTATAGAGATTGCCTGTCCGTTTTGGGAACGAGTCACGTAATAATACGGTGGTGGACCTAATCGTCGAATACGTTGTATCGTGCTGTATTTACTGTACGCATTTGGACTCCCCTGCTATACGACTGCTTTGTAATGTCCGAGCTGTAATGCAGTTTATTGCATCGTTCTGCAATATGCTGTGATTTGGGCGAACAAATATAAATGTCTCATTCATGGTAGCTATTCTTGTTGTTAATGTTGGTTGTCTAACTGCGTGATTGGCAAGATGTTTCGTTTAATTTTTCTGGCGATGCGCGACCCAATATGTTCTATTTATTCTATCACTGCCTCGTTTATTTTTGCTTATAAATGATACTGTAAGTATATGAAAATCTACTTAAATGATGAACGAAATCCATTCCATACAGCTTAACACTATTCATTCTGACAAATAACTTCGTAGAAAATACTCAATCCTTCCAAGTAACGTAACCCCCTACAAGACTAACTGGCTAAACGGCTAGGGCTAATACTTTGGCAGACTAGGCAGCTCGATACCCAATCCGACGGCTATGGTCCTGTTGTCTTATACGATCCGACATGCATCAAATTGGCTACCAAGATCCGACTACCTGTAGACTACATATAGAGCCTTAAATTTTACAAAAATTGCGTGTTTTATGGTGATAAATATTTCAGAATACTAGTATCTTATTCAGCATAAAAAGCGGACCAAACTTTATCTAACATCCAGTTTTATCCCGTCAGTTTTTTCGTTCGAAAAAGCAATATTCGCTTCCAAAATGACACACATAATCAGTATACAACGCTCCCACCACTGCTGAGACACAATGGTGCTCTCTGTGGGCCGTAATGTACCACGAGGGCCCAGCGCGGTTTGGTAGATGTCACATGTCTTCGAATTTTTGGTTCTAGGACATACCAGTTAATTCCTCACGATGTTTTCCTTCACCAAAAATGTGTCTTCCCACAGTCACATTAAAACTAAAACAGAAAACAAATGAGCATCGAATATCAAAATATTTCCATTCAACCCTTTAACTTGAATTTAAACGTTGCGTGACAAGACAAAATGACAAAGCTGAAACAAAACATTTTAAAACGCCAAACAGTCATTACTCATATCGCCCCTGTCGTACAAGGAATCAATAGCACAGCTATTACTACGCTAATGTAGACATATTCCGATGAATACTTCGAACCAGCAGACACCTGCTAGTTCCCATACAAAGCCCGCAATCATCCAACACAAACATGGCAGCATAAATGGTATATAAAATAAAACAGTGATAATAGAAAATTTTCCTGTTTCACTCTATTTTTCTTAGTTTTTCTTCGCTTATCAGACTCAGTACGTCTTTCAGAGCTGTCTGTTACACCGCAGCGGATTACAGCGTCTATTGAATGAATAAGGAATCTCTAGTTTCTTATTGTTATCGTGTTATTAACTTGTGCGGATCTTAGTAAACTTGTGGAAAACAAGCAAATATTACGTACAAGAAACTGAATCCCAAGAAATACGCGTAGGTTGCAATTTTTCCATGGAAAATGATAAAGTTGTGGAAATCCGTTGAGAGTAGGTGTTTTAAGCTCTTTTGGAGTTTTATTTTGTGTTATTTAAATCGTAGTCTATTATCGTGAAATGTAATTTTCATTTCAGTAGCTCAAACAAGTAGGTTTTTCTGCCTGAAATCAGTGAGCAAAGTAACTTTTTAATTTTTGTTTTCAGAAAGCCGCGAATATCTTATTCAGCCTTGGGTTAATCATACAATTCGAAACATTTACACTCTATCTCCTTCCCGCCATTAGAAAGAGAGAGAGACAAGGACCAGCCCTTTCGAAGTTCCGATTTTGAATTCGACCTCAAAGACAAACACGTTCGGAAATTTGTACTAACTAAAGAAATTTTGCAAAAAGAAAATAATGTCTTTTAATGTAATTTATTGAATTTTTAACTTATTGTTGTATTTAAACGAAATAAGTATTTACTGCAAATAAAACTGATATTTAACCTGTAAATATTTGTATCTAGTTTCAATAATGTTACGTAAATATTTTGAATAATAAAATATCGTGGGTGCTATTTCCGAACTCGCCTTAATTTAAATAAAAGAGCGGGAATAAAATTTCGTAGCTGGCGTAAAGAGTTGAATAAGTTAAAAAATATTAAAATAATCGTAAAATATGAGTGAAACTAGCGACGAGAACGGTATTTTAACACCGGAAGAGTTAAAACAACAAGTTATTAATGCAGAATTAAGTTTCGTACCTGAGAAGTCTCGCGAGAAATATCTGAAAGCATACCATGTCTTCAACGAATGGAGACTTACAAAGGGCGCAAGCATTTTTTCGGAGACGGTGTTGCTATCTTATTTTTTAGATTTATCACCGACGAGGCAATCATCTACAATGTGGAGTATTTACTCAATGTTGAAAGCTACTTTAAAAACAAAACATAACGTGTATATTGAAACATACGCAAAACTCGTATCTTTTCTAAAAAGAATGTCAGTTGGGCATAAGTCTAAAAAGTCCAAAATTTTCATGGCCCTTAACATAGAAAAATTTCTTAATGAAGCTCCGGACTGCAATTTTCTTGCCGCTAAAGTAAGTGGTACCTATGAATCTATGTTGTTAGTTAAAATTTGTGTGTAGACTGTTTTGTATAAAGGTACTTACTGCCTACTACTATTTTTTGGAGGCGCAATGAATCCTAGTCTGGCTTAGCAATACTGTTAAAATATTTAATAAGATATGTAAAAGATGCTGTAAATGTTAAATTATGCATATTAATTACGTAATATTTTCATTACAGGTTGTACTGATCATAGGAATTAATGGAGCGTACCGCAATAACGAGCTATTACAGCTAACAGTTAATAATATCGAAAAGCATTCAGATAAATTACTGTTAGTAAAATTGAAAAATACGAAGACGAACCTTGACAGGTCTTTTGTCGTACGCGAAGAATATGTAACTATTGTAGAAAAATACCAACATTTACGGTCAGCCAATATAAAAACCGACCGATTTTTCATACAATACCATAATAATAAATGCTCAAGACAGCCTATGGGAGTAAATAAAATAGGTGCTATACCGTGAGAAATTGCATCTTTCTTAAAACTGGAAGAGCCTTAGCTATACACGGGTCATTGCTTTCGGAGAACTTCGGTAACGCTCTTGGCTGATTCCGGAGCCGATCTCACCACTTTAAAACGTCGCGGCGGGTGGAAGTCCAATACGGTTGCAGAAGGCTATATTGAAGACTCAATAGAAAATAAGTCGAAAATCTGTAAGCGTATAGTGGAAACAATAAGTCTGAATTCGACCTTGGATCCTTGGTTTCACCCACGCCCATCCACTTCCAACGACGCACAGTCAGAAAGCCGATCAGAGTCACCAACGTTCACCGTTGTTCCTTCTCAATCCGCCACCGAAACAGAAACCTTAACCCCAGATAATCAAACTAAACTCAATGCAACAATAACGTTGTCAAATAAATCTGTTACTTTTAATTTGCAAAATTGCAGTAATTTTACTTTTAACTTTTAAAATGTTCCATTTTATTGAATTGGTACCTCTACCTACAATGTAAATTATTTTGATTCACAATAAATAGTTATTTCAATCTATTCCTGTTTATTATTTTATCTCCTAAAGTGTTATCGCTGCTGAAGTGAAAAGTTATGTGTGTTACACGAGAGCAGAGTTTTTTGCATCTCGTGCCTTTGAATCCCTCGCCAAACTTTAGAATCACTCGCTACGCTCGTGATTCAATCGTTGAATCCTTCGCTTGCTCAGGATTCAAAATCAGCACTCGCAGCAAAAAACGACTTTGCTCTCTTGTCTTTGCACAAAAAACTATTGTCTCTGAGGTCACTTATCTTTCTAAAAACAGCATTTTCTTTTAGACACATAACAATCTAATTTCGATAATCTAAACTAAAAACCATAAAATATCACAAACTGACAATGCCCAAAACTAAATTAATTGTTCTAATGAAACTGCACTTATCACTCGTGTCTAATCACATTTTCAATTCCCCTTGATAACATCTGCGCAAAAAATCGCCGCTAATGATTTCTTTGCGCACCCTTGAAGCTGGGACCGTTACAGCGTTACAGTAGGGTGTGACACACGGCCAAGTCGCGTGTCAGTTGACGGATGGACTGAGCAATAGATTAATGGAATAGAGCACATACCATAGACGCGTGCGGCCGAAACGGATTTCTGTCAAAGCTGTCACAAACACGTGCGCAAGATGCCGTTTTCACGCCTTTTCTAACATGTTCTTGTAGTTTTTTGCATTTCATTCGTTTTTTCATTAATTTACTCAAACTTGTTAATGCTCAGAATTGTTTCGATTTAACTTTAAATCCTGAACGCTCCCACAAACAGATGCAACGCGGCAGGGCGACCTGACTCACGTAGAACAATTTCCATGATAACTCCATCGAAATTGTTCTACAAGTTGCGTCTGTCTGAAGAAACCTTGACGGTCTTAGCTCTTAGGGTGTAAACGACGCTTATACTAGCTAGTTCCATAGAACATATACTTTTAGTTTAACGTTCTGTGATTACTTTGTTTGTTTTTTTCGTCGTAGGACTTCGCTAATTGTTATAGTTGCTGGCAGATAATACCTACGGACGGCAAAACGTATACAGTACAGGAACATCGGTAGTTAGCTACTCCTATCCAGATGTCTAGCTTAATGTATTTAGGTCTACATACATTTAGCAAGCTACAGCTACGGCAAAGCTACAGGCAGAGATGCAGTTCCCATTGAGACTATAAAAGCCTTAGGAGAGCAGGGAGTTGATATATTCTTCAAAATATGTAACAAGGTATGGAGGACTGGAATTTGGCCTACTGATTGGACCCATACAGTCTTTACACCGTTGCATAAAAAGGGCTCCACTAAGATATGTAGCAACTACCGCCTTATTGCACTCATCTCACACGCTAACAAAATACTGCTTCATATTCTTAACGAACGTCTAAAGGCTTACTTATCCAAAGAGATTGCGCCAGAACAAGCTGGATTCGTGAAAGGGAAAGGCACCCGCGAGCAAATATTAATTGTTCGTCAGGTTGTTGAGAAAGCTCGAGAATTCAACAAGCCAACTTATATCTGCTTTGTGGATTTCTCAAAGGCGTTCGATTCAGTGAAATGGCCAGTGTTGTGGAAAACCTTACTGGAAATGGGTACACCGAAACACCTAGTGCATCTGTTAAGAATGCTATACGAGACAGGTACAGCATCAGTTCGAACCGATGGAATGTTGTCGAATAATTTCCATCCTAGTGCAGGTGTCCGTCAAGGTTGCATAATATCACCGCTCCTTTTCAATGTTTACACCGAACTCATCATGCGCATTACTCTGGAGGACTGGACAGACGGTGTCTCAATCGGTGGCTACAGAATTGCAAATCTGCGTTACGCTGATGACACCACGCTATTTGCGACTACCGCAAGTCATCTAGAACAACTACTTCGTAGAATGGAGAGCGTGAGCATCGCCTTCGGACTAAAGATTAACCGCAAAAAAACAAAAGTGATGATCGTGGACCGTGGAAACAAAAACTCGCCCGAAGTCTCTAAAATTGCGAACTGCGACGTGGTCCAGTCCTATATTTATCTTGGAGCGTTAATCTCGAACGGAGGTGGGTGCATTGACGAAATTAAGTGACGTATGGCAATAACCAAATCATCGATGGACACTCTGAAAAAGGTCTGAAGGAACAGAGATCTAACAAAAGCCACCAAGGTCCGGCTTGTTCAAACACTGGTTTTCCCTATTTTCCTATACGCTGCTGAAACGTGGACGGTTCGCGACATTGAGAAGAAAAAGATAGACGCTCTGGAAATGTGGTGCTGGAGGAAAATGCTTGGGGTATCGTGGAACGAGTTTCGTACCAACGCCTCGATACGCCAAGAGCTCAAAATCAAAAAGCGTCTATCTGATCTGGTTCAAACGCGCATCCTAAAATACTTCGGACACGTCTCGAGGCGTGACGGCGAATCGCTAGAACGCCTTGTCGTACAGGGTAGAGTGGAGGGCACTAGACCACGTGGACGGTCACCCATGAGATGGACTGACCAAATAAAATCCGCAGTGGGCGATCCATTATATAAGTGCACCCGCAATTCTATAAATCGGATTGGATGGCGAGAAATCGTGAGGCGAATCACATCAGCCCCTAATCAAGAAATTTCATGAGGACCACGACCGCTCTGACAAGAGTGTTACGAAGAAGAAGAAGAAGAAGAGACATTTAGCAAGACATGTCAATGTGCAAATATCGGTAATTAATTCAAGATTTTGACCACACAGTTATCTCTTTGATTAATCGATCTATGCTAAAGCCAGTAAAGTGAACCCATAATCCTGAGGCCACACATATATCTATACCTACTTATAGTAAAACTGTAGAGAAGTCAATTCTGTACATTGAAAATATATTCAAAATTAATATTGGAGGATGAATGGTGGTCGATACTGATGCCAAAAATGCAATCAGTAAATTTTTTGTATGTCTGTCTGTCTGTCTGTCTGTATGTGCACGCATGGGTCAAAAACTACTGAAGGGATTTTAACCAAACATAGTACGATTGTAGTCCATACTCGTGGGCAGGTTATAGGCTATATAACATAACGCTAAGACACATAGGAGCCGAGCAGTGACGATAAATTTGAAGCCAGTCGGATGAAAATGCGCTTTCGAGCTAAAAAAAATAACCTGGATTAACACATAGGCTACTTTTTATCCCGGTAGTACGTTCACGCGGGATATTTTCCGACCTCCACGCGGGCGAAGCCGCTGGCAAAAGCTAGTTTCAAATATTTCAATAGAATTATGAACCCGAATTTATTCAACACACACGAACTGTTTTTACTCACAGTGATTACATATCGTTATTTAAAATACCTGTCATTTGCTGTGAAGTTAGACAGGTTTATATTTTAAAGTCTAAAGCCGGCCTAAGCTGGAACACCGAATAAATTGCTCAATTTATCTTTTTTTGGCAACGGTACACGCTCTCGGTCTATTCGTATCTGACTCAAATATATTTTGCTGTCTAACCTGAAACATAAAAAGGGTTGAACTTTACTGTAGGTATTGCCTATTGATCACATTTATCAGTTGAGAATAATGTAGTGCCATCATAATAGCTAGTATTTTACAAGGATTTTTTTGTGATTTTAATCTTTATAATAAGTGTTTTGTAAGGACATTTTTCTACCCCGCCCAACTGTACCAGCACGTTCTTTTCTCAAAAAATAAGTCGATATTATACAAACCAGAAACCTTTTCTGACATTATTAATGTAGTCAAGTTTTAACATTTTTTTTTTTTAAGTATTTCGATAGATCCAATAAAATACAGAAACAAAGTTACTTATTCAAAAGAAACTGTCACACACAAGAAAGTCGCACTTTCAATTCCCCTTGAAAACTCGCAACTCGCAAAGATCTGCGCAAAAAATCGCCGCTAATGATTTCTTTGCCCCTTTAACACCTTTGAATTTGAGCCTTGTGTAGGTACTTACGTGTGTTTTATATCTTATCAATAATACGTATTTCGTGTCTAAGGATTGTATCACGGTTATTATGAAAGTAATATTTTTCGAAGCATAGTCTGGATTATCAAAAACCTCATTCCAGCACAACAGGGCAACAATTCCTTCCATTCCTTTGTAGAGAACATAATTCAATTCTTGCATTCACCATTGTGTGGAGGGCTAGTTTTTCTTATTTTCCGAAGTCCAGACTATGCGTCGTATACGTCCCGGGGCCACGTCGTTGTCAGGCGGTCATTTATAACGCCTCTATTCAACCGATCCATCCATCTATCAGGCACATTGTTCCTAGCTGTGTGTTTGAGGACCTCTATTTAGTGACATTCGAAGGAAAAAAATCTGTTAAAAGGATTTTACTATTGTTAGAAGAATATATCTTGGCATTTTTTTTTTGTTTTAGGATTTTCTGTAATTTCGTTAAACAAAAGTTCTCTACAACAACTGAAGTTTATAAAAAGAAAACCTCTTTAGGACTAAAAATTACATGTTGTGCGCTGCTACGAGTATATGTATAGATAGACTATACGTGATAAGTACAGATATGGATATACACTGAGAACTGTTGGACCGATTTGGTTTTTAAGTTATTTTATGGATCATGTAAGTTAATAGAGACAGATTTTTTTTAAATATTGCTCAGAAAATTGGCCTGGATACAAAAAGCACAAATAGGGGTGCGTAACAGTACGATATCTCTGCCTACACCTTCGAAGAATTTAGTTTTACAAACAGGTACATCTCTTGACGAACACTAAAACTACCTAAAACACCAGTCTCTACATTACTTACAGACTTTCCTTCTTCTTAATGATACAAAATTCCGGTAGATGGCGGTTAAGTAAATACCTCCTAACTTAACGAACAGATGGCAGCATTTTGAAGTTGGAGTATAGCAACTTCGAACTCCGCCTAACATGATATTTTATTTTTACATAAGTACATTCTTTAGACTTCCGAACATTTTGGTCAAAACTATTTGATGGATTATTTCGTGCCACTTTTAAGTTGGAGTTGAACCAGAGAATCCTGAGTATTTATTATTAGTTTAATTCGCTAAGGAATCTTTGAATGTTTTAATACTGTTATCCTTTATAGCTCTAAGCAGGCTGCTTGTTTCTAGGGATGTATAGCCCGAGAAGCCTTGCAAAGGCCTCGTTTCAGATCCTAAGATCCATCTTCTGACAACCTCGAGATATTACACAAACTAGTTGGATAGAAAATATCTTCTACAAAGGTGACAACAGGTGGACATATGCTATGCTCATCACCAGATAACCATTGAATAGACGCGTCTAAACATAGATCCAAACAATCGCTAAAACCCTACCATTGTTATCACCCAAAACCACTAGAACTAGAAACGTTAACACTGTCACCTGCTTGCCTTCCCACTTCCCAGATTCCCACACAATCCGAGGCAAACAGGTTACCTACAATAACTTGACGTAGGCTGTGACTACCTGCCTGAACCTGCGCCTGCGCTGCGTGCTGTTGGAATGTTTTGACGTAACAGCTGGCTGTTGTAAGACTGGGATCCTGTTGGCACACCCACTGGATTGAATAGTACTGCTGTAAAGTCTAATGATTTGTGGCATATTTATTGGTATTGATTACGGCATAAGTTTCGAGGAATTTAGACCTGCAGTATTTGAGAAGGTTTCAAAGGCTGAAGAGAAAACGATTTTGTTAGGTGAAACAGTTCAAGCGATGAGGTAACCCATAGTTTTCAACCATTAAGTTTCTATAAATGTCTTAATAGAGCATGGGATCGTTATCCGCTTTGAGATGACTTTTTTCTCTTAAGAATACATTCATTCACATTTATGAGAATATTAATGCTATACATAAAATTATTTTGTTTTGATAAAAAAGACACGAAGGAAGAAGTGTATTGCCTCTATTTGCCAAAACGTTATGTACGTAACATACGAGTATGGTACGTCATGTTCCTCAAAATTTTACCGTCCAAATGAAACTGGCACAAACAGGCTACCACAGGTTCTATTTCTCGTAGGCGATATAGGCTAGCTACCTGCCTCTGTCTGAGCTAGGAATGTTTCAAAGTTTCAAAGTGACAGCTGTTGTAACACTGGGGGCCTAATGGCACACCCACCACGTTTCACCATTGATTATAGCGGTTGTGCAGTGTTCATTGTAATTATTGTAGTTTTCATACGTTTACGTTACGTTACGTTCTTACGACTGTACTGATTTTTGTCCACAGAAGTATAAAAATCATCAATACTACCCTGTTAGTTCATATAACCCTATTGAATGAGTTTTGGGGACATAGTCACATAAGTGGAAGGTATTCCAACTGTCTCCATTAACGCGTACTGGAGGTGAAGTTGTGATCGAAGAGCGGAAGTGTAACTCCAACTTGTAGATAATAGTAATATAATTTTCACACACGTATTATAATTTAAAATTGGGTATACTATTTAGCACAGTCATGGGACAAAATAAACTCTAGTCTGTGTCCCACGACAGTTGACAAGCAAGAGAGAAGGACGCTACTTAGGGAACGCTATGGATAGTGCCCCAGGTCATAGCTTACTGTTTAGTGCGTGCCTAACTTACAAAAACAAACAAACTAAACATAATATAGGCGACGGCACGTCATCTAAGGTGCGTTCACAAATGCACGATACGTGACGCCACAACCTATTTCATGAAATATCAATCAGTAGAGTTGAATTACAAATAAAAGAAATTCGCGGACAGTCCTGACGCTGCCCTTTAATGGTTTTGGATAATTGTCAACAGCTCTATTTATGGCTATGAAAACTATTTGTGTATTGTACAACGCACAGTGAGTGAGTTCAGGTAGTCTTGCTAAAAATTTTTGGAAAAATCGTAAACGGTAGCAGTGTTTGTAAATATGTAAACGCCGTCAACATAGTTCATTTACCTGTAATTGCTCAATTTTTAATACTCTTTCCTTTTGTTGTATGGTAATTTTCTTCCAAGTACCTACAACTATTTATATAAGTATCCACAATTACCTACTCTAAGACATCTTTTGCCGTCTCTCTCTTAAGATATTATAAAAGAATACTATGCGGATTCTTGCCCATTCTTCAGCTTACAAATGCTTTTTAGAAGGGGCAACTGGAACCAATTATGTTTTCTTGTAAATGTTGACGTTCCAAAGTGCCTTTTAATGTTCTACTGCAATTATTTGCTTTTGACCTTTTGGTTGATTCTGAAAGCATTATTTAACCAGATGGCATAGAAGCAACATTTCTTAAGCTCCTCTTAAGAATTTCCTGTCAACCAGTCAATTTGATCACCTCAACTAGTAGCTAGTCTATCGCTAAATCACAATACGCTGTAAATAAAACAAGATTACTGTTTTTAACTACTAAAAACCAAGAATCAGCGCTATGTGGCCCAGCTAACCGTAACCGCTTAGCATTTACACTTGAACAATAAACTGTATTGCCAAACATAAGTTATATTTATATCTAAAGTTATATCGGCAGCTCGTGATTGAAATAGAAAGTACTTACCTATAGGTGCAATACACACTTCAATTCATTTAAAATATTACCTATTACATGTTTATCTGTCGTTATATCATTATTTGTACATACGGAAAGGTAGCCTCCAGGCACTCATTACTGTTGATAAGTCTACACAATGATACAAAGGGGCCATGGATGACATATAGGAGAAAACGTGGAATACTGACACCAATCTCAGATAGCAACCTCCGATTTGACCCGAAGCATTCTTATAAGGAATCCGCCCGTTAGTCACTCGCCATCGATTACGGTTGCCACAGACTACGTACAACCAATCTGCAACAGGCAACCAACCACGATTAGTTCGCATTATTCTAAACTGTGACCTCAATAGTAATTGGAGTCGTGTATACTTCAAGTTCAATGAATTCGTATCAAGCTTATAAAACTTTATTGCCTGTGCAGCTATTTCCAATTGTTTCATTTTATTGATCTATTAAATAATCCAATAACCACTGAAACGGTCATTTGAATTTACGGTCATTTTAAAATTGACCTAATAATGGAATTTGTATAAATCGCGACAGCTTTGCATGTTGCATGCAAATTTTCCCTTTTGGGCTCATTTTTGTCATGTTCTTAAAAATGTTTAGTTCATTAAACGCGGCTTACCTGCGTTCGTGTTTACAAGCAGTATTTTGAAAAAAAAAGTCGGTTATTTTGCTCGTTGCTGGCAACCCTGAGACTTCAATATCTAATCTCCATAAACGATATCCCAGCGAGGATTCAAAGGTATCATTCAAAGTCGGCGAGCGAAGCTACGCGTGTTTGACTTATATTTGCGAATGTATCTAAAATAGAGAGTCGGACTCCGTAACAGTAAAGCACCGGTTTTTTTATGGCGCCAGTGTTCCCCTTGCAGGCTAGTGAGGTGACTCACAGATTCTATGTCAGTTTAACTGTACTCTTCACTGAGTTTTATTTTACGCAGATCAAGAAACAATCGCTCCTGTAGACAGCGTGGTCGTCAAGTGCATATAAATGTGTTCTAGAAAATATCTCATTACTTTAAAGAGAAATGAAATAAAAAGTATTTTTATTGTTTCTATGATTGAGGTGATGTATGGGAAGTGGCCCAACTCAATGACAATTGAATGAGAAAGGTCTTACAGACATATAGATACCGGTTGCCTTTACTGATGAACGTAAAGAGTTCAAGAGTTCACGTTTGCATAACATTATTGGTGATCACGTTACAGATATATTAGAGTAGTTCTATAAGGTTCTAAACGATAACGAAACTACACATATGCGGCGTGAGACACAATCCGCAATTTGTTAATGTCAGTGCGCTGTTCTGGGCCATTGAACGGGTCAACTGAATGGCGGGCCCACGTCTGGATTCATACCGATCTGTTTTTAGGTTGAACACATCAATCAACTTATTGCTTTTTATTTCAATACCGATTTGAAAGATAGTGATAACCGGATATTTGACCCAGTATGACCTACAAAGCCATAAATTGAAATAAATTTTGAAATAGGCAATACACACTAAGTGTGCAAGTGTTATTACCACTTAATTTAGAAGTACATACCAAACTTTCAATTTCTGTTGATTGTGCGATTACTTTTCGACAAATGCATAAAATTTAAATTAGTCACTGATTTGTCAAGGGTTTCTTCTAAGAAAAGGAACCGATCAAATATGTGGAACAAGCTGGTATTGTTACAACGAAGACAGTAGCAACAGCATCGATTAATAATATTGATAAACTCATAATTAATATAAATAGAAATGCAGATGACATTATAATACATTACATTGATTACAATAATAGGTGCTGTGTCTCGAAACATCCACTGAATGAGATTAGTCACTCGTTAGCTATGTGGGTTAGTATTTCTGCAATTTGTGCCTCGACTTTTGACCTTTCACTTACATCTCTGAGACAACCCCTTCGTTGTAAGGGTTATTAATAAATTGCATATTATTAATACTCGTAGTTAGGTTGCGTCGTGTGGAGTGAACGGCAGCCGATGACCAAGCCTCAGGTTCGGCCTTCGTGTCAGCTGTCCCACCCACTTCTATTGAGTCATTCTCGACATCGCCCACTATTTTCAAGTTACTCCCTGTCATTAGCATAATCTTTGTATTAATGTTAACGGCTTCCACGACCTTGATGCCTATACTTATATATTTAATAATTATATCAATCAATGTCGCTTATATTTGCACGTGCATTTGCCTAATTGTTCTAGTCTCTCCGTAGTTGCTAATGGTTTCTGCGTTAGCGCAGGGGACCGTTAATGTTTAACATGCGTGTGTACGATGACTTCCTCTTTTTTTTTCGGAATTTAAAAATAACTATTTCTAGCGAAGTGTACGATCTAAAATGGAAGGCCATTTGTTCGGCGACGCTTCAACGACATAAGTTATGATGTCAGTAGTCATGACATGAATATTTTAGCGGCGCAACCGATTCCGAGTATTCGCTGTATAATGTTTAGGAAATGTTTGCGATTCCTAAGTTAAGGATGTTCAGGGTAAGTTCTTTGTTCCTTTCACAGAATGTTGCTTCAAGTATTTTCAAGATGCTGCAGACACTACTTCTTACCATGGACTCAAATATCGGCGTGACTACACACCATAGCCCTACTTTAGGTAATAAGTGACAACTCACGTTGCACCTACAAAAGGGTGTTATATTGAACCAGAACTTGATAAGATACTCGTACACCTGACTGGCAAGTATAAGTTGGTATGTATGTCATAACGAGTTGTTTCATAGCCTCAGTTTATACAGTGGATCCTGTCCGGTTTTACGACGTCCGGAGCATCAAGTCAACGGACGCAAAGCGCGCAAGTGAAGCTCCAAAATTAGCCAGTGCGAATGCCGACCACGTGACCGGCACGGACGGGCCCGATGCCGGTGAGATAATAATTGCGTGTTTAGACGTGCAAAGGGGATAATACACATGTGACGACGCGAATTCATGTGTGAATTGTAGCGTTTTTGCACTTAAAAGGATCAGAACGTTTTTGAGCAATAAATGTGAATTTTATGCAGTCTTTCGGAGCGCGAAGTTCAAGTTTGTGAGGGTTAGATACCTATTCGCATATTAACTACTATCCTGCCTCAGTAAGATATTTATCTTGTTTGATGTTTCGCAATATCTTATATTCTCGAGGTCCTTGTACCTTAGAATGTAGAGGTGTGCCAAATACAGTTTTAATAATGTCTAGGCCAAGACCTTTTCGGGCTAATGCGGCCCCCGTGCATGTTGTTTGAGGCCTCAGTTCGAGACCTTACAACACTGTCATTCATGAGTTCCTCGTGGCAGATTATTGTACATTGCCCCTAAGATAGACGGGAGTGTGTGGTGCGTGGTGGGAGGGGGAGTATGTGCATGCGCATGAGTCACAAAGTGGATTCCATGTCAATGTAGCGCCGTTGAACTTGCGATTATAATACACTTCGTCGCGCAGCTTAATTGGTGCTACGGTTTTTTCTGAATGACTGAGATTAAATTGGCCCCAATTATACAGTTTTGTATTCAATTACCCCTTTATTTTAGAGCACGTAATGATTGAATAAAGGTTGTAAATTGAATAAAGTCTCTTGGACCGCTACTTTCTGGCGACTTGCGAATTTCTCGGTAAGTATAAAAATAACACTAAAATATAATTCCTTTAGCCGCAAGAGAAAATAGGAACTGCTACGAGTTTACGATTTTACGCAGGAATATTTTATGTATCCGCGCTCCATATGGGTAGCACAAGCTTTCAGTTTGGAGGTATATTACGTCACAGCACCAATCTGAATGCAA
Source organism: Aporophyla lueneburgensis (assembly GCA_932294355.1). Lineage (NCBI taxonomy): Eukaryota > Metazoa > Arthropoda > Insecta > Lepidoptera > Noctuidae > Aporophyla > Aporophyla lueneburgensis. The sequence continues at coordinate 14,176,213 of OW028744.1, forward strand.
AAAACGTCCATGACAAGACAATCGGACATCGGCAGCTAGTCTATCACCTGTCATAGTAATGAGAGGGTTCGCACGAAGTATTTTCTAATAAGGCGAGCATTACGAAACATCAGTGTTGTTATTTAACAATTAGGTGACAATTCGATGAGGTGAGATAACGATACAGCGGATAGTTTCTGATGCTGTTTTCTCCGAAGTGTGGCGGCCTGTCTTATTAACATTCTTGTCCATTCGGACACATGTTCTGAGAGAACATGTCGATGAACAAGCGAAATCTATCGATACTCGCCCACACCTATCAATCAAAACAAATATACGATTTCCGCATGAATATAGACTGCAAAATTATAATTTTTACAACACCATTACGCAATAGGTACAAGAAACTAGTTATAAATTCGATGCCTATCATTTATTTCACCGAATAAATTTCTTCTTGATTGAAATGAAACGCGTTTTATATCTAATTGGTGGTCTTAATTGACTCATCACATGGTCACAATTCAGTAGAAACAGTAGTAGACCTGATCAATCATTTTCTCCGATGTACGAAGACGTATTAAACTTTCATAGTACTTTCACGGCTGTAATGACGATTGAGATTGTTTGCTCAAGTAAGACTGACCAGTTTTTCTGTATAAAGGAAAGAATCGAGCGCCACGCGTAACGTATCGTTAATTATAGAAACTGGAATTAACCTCACTAAGTTGTCGTAATGGTCTCTCTCACGCATTGTTCTGAGAGGCCTTTATCGATAAATGTGTTCATATGCGTAGGTAACGTGCCTTCTCTACAGAGAATTGAGTTCACATAAACGCTTAGATGTTCGTTTATAGATTTAACATGGTCATATGACACACATTCAACGAAAATTTGACTAGGAAATAATTGATACAAAATATCAAAAATGATCATTGATTTACTTTTATTTCGGTATGTAGTATGACGAATACAGAGTGATATATACATGTAACACTTCACCTTCATCATTATCAGCCTGCAGCAGCCCACTGGTGGACATAGGCCTCTCCAATTACACGCCATCCAACTTGATTCTCTGCAATTCTCATCCAGCTGCCACCAGCCACCAGCAAAGATCGTCACTCTACCTAGCCTGAAGGCGTCCTACCTTATGTTTGCCAATTCGCGGTTACGCGCACGACTACCCCAACGGTAATCAGTTCCACGGCTAATATGGCTGGCCTACTGCCACTTGAGTTTGCGAACTATGACGATATCTTTGTTTTTCTGTGGTTTTTCTGTCGAATTCTATCCCTCAGAGAGACTCCAAGCATGGCTCGTTCCATAGCTCGATGAGCGACCTTAGATTTATGGAACGGCCGTACTGTGAGTGTTCACGTTTCGGCTGCGTAGGTCACAACAGACGCACAGTTGGAGACTTTAGTCTTTAGGCTTTTCAAAATACGTGACGAGAACACTTATGACACTTGCCAGTTCAGAAAGGGGCAATGTATGTAACAAAAATATGAAAAGTTGCGAAAAAAAAGTGGCACGGACTCATTACGTGCGGTAAGAGGAGCCCGCCCTCGTCCATGCGGAACGATGGAGGTGTTCGACTTAAAACAATTCGATTGGATCAGGTTATTGTTATTATAAAACTTATTTGAATCTCCGTGTGAAACAGTGAGTTGCCGGGCACTATACATAGCTAATTTCAACTTGTTCCGTTCATTCCAATCCTGTAGTATAAAAAATTTTAGGTAATTGCATGGTAGGTACATCGTTCGTTCTAGAAATGTCAATCAAATGTCTAGGCAAGTGCATTTTATGTTAAAGGAGCAACGTGTATATTTTGGTTATGGTAGAGCAGATACGATTCATCAATACTTAGAAGGAACACCAATAATAGACTCCTCGAGATTTTCCGTGAGAAAAACAAGCAGTGGAAAATCCGATTCGGGTTCTCAGAAAAACAGCGAGTGTTTTAGCAGTATCTTCTAATGTGTTTTAAAATTAGATTGTAAATTACTGGACTCTTCGAAGTTTCATGGAAACCTAAGAAATTGTGAAAGATTAAAATAGTGTCTCTATGTGCTTTTGATTTTTCGTGACTACGGTAAAATAAAAAAGAGGTTTTTGATTTTTGATCAGTATGTAAATAAGGTTGCCGCGCTACGCTTACCGATAAGCGGTCTCCACGGTGTTGTGGTGCAACATGGGAGAGGCCTATGTCCAGCAGTGGACTGCGATAGGCTGAGTTGATTAATTGATGTATGTATGTCCATCTATTTCCTCGTAACTTTCAAACTACTAATCATTTGACATTTGACAAATGAGGTATCATCGGGAGCGTTTTCATTGTCTGCTGGTTATAGGCTATGTGACGAGGTCGGATGCCACCTGGGTAGGTGTTAGGATTAACAAAACAATACATTATAACAGTAGTAAGCGATCATAAGCTTTAGAGCAAAATGGCATATGACCATGGCTATCCTCTGAACATTATACCTGTTACGTGTAAATTGTTCATTTAAAAGATGAGAAATATTTATTTTTAAATACTCAACAATTTAAGATGAAAATATTTTCTTGTTTCATACTTTTTAAAGCGTGATTTTTCAGTGCGTAGTCGAGTTTTTAAAATAACGTTTTTTAGACAGTAATTCGTGTCTCCCTTAAACATCCTAAATAAAGAATGCACCTAAAGGCACTGACCGTGATTATGATCTCATACAGTTCTTAAGCCAACAAAGCCCTTGAATTCGAGAAAAATAAACGTTATTTATTTCCTGCAGGGTCAATACTAAATGTAAAAATAAGATTAGGCATGACTAATGCCTCTCAAGGAGCGGACTGTTTCAATGTCTGGCTCGCAGTCAATGACTTCCAAATATTTGATTCTTGGCGACTTCTGGGCCATTTATTACATTATTTATTTGAATTTAAAATAAAGAGATGTGATAATAAAATAAAGAATATATTACATTTAATTCCATAAAATTGGGCAAGCGAAGTCCAACAGGCTTACTTATTTATCTTCTCGTTTTCAATAGGTTGAAACTGTTGGAACATGGAGAAGGCGGCACAAAGCCAAGAAATCGTTCGCATATGACGTTGTTGTTTCCAAACAACACCTTTATAGAATGACCATGAATCCTGGAATACGCCTCTCGTATAATTATATCCTTTGATCTGGATTATTATCGTGTATGATACGCATGAATCATTAGGTATTCACGCCGGCCAGTATTCTGAACCATTAGAGGAAATATGCCGAAATTTATTGCTGAAAATATCGTTCTACAATTTTAGCATGACGGATCAACTGAGCGTGGTCACCGTTCTTTTCGAAAAAATCTAAGAATCTCAGTCGTAGAGCGGCCGAGCCGTAGCATTCGTAGCGCTTGATTTTAACATTCAAATCAACGTAGCGGCAGTTTAAAAAGACACGCTAATGTGATCATTAACAAATAAATGTCGTTTAATGTTTTTATAAGTGTAAATAGAGAAAGCAATAAAGTTTTATAGACTCTAGTAGTAACGTCGTCCGGCGGACGCGCGCTCGGAGCGGCTCGGCCGAGCTCGGCTGAGCGGTCGTGTCGGGCGCCGCTGATGGGCGCACACGCCGGAAACCGCAGGTTCGCAGAAGCGCCGCGTGTAAATATTATTGCGCCGAACCCAGTGCCGCTCTTTAATAACGTGGCGAAATGCAGGCCGCGGGAAACATTCCACTGTACCGCTACACGATGAGATATTGGCAGGTTTTTGACCGCCACGCATGTTCATCGACAAGAATTTTCTTTGTCCCGTTGAAGTTCAGAATGAGAAAGCGAAAATACTTCAGCATTCCTTACTCCAACATATCACAAAGAACAGCACTTGCCTCATAGTTTCCATTATGTAACTCTACAAAACAGCTGCAGATCATTCAAGAATTTATCAATGAATAGAAAGGGGACCATCTTTCTCAAAACTGGGCCAAAGCAAACGTTTCGTCGAAAAACTGGAAGTAGATTTAACGGTGCTTTATAGAGACAGTCCGTGGCTCATTATATACCCATGCGTTATGTTTGTTCCTGTGTGGACTTAAAAGCTTTGATGGCGACCACATCTAGAGAGATAATCAAAACAATAAAATTGCTTAGAAATGCAAACAGCTTCAATAAAACTCAATTTCAAACTGGAATAATATATTTAGACGTCATACTAACTTGGACTCAAGTCGTTTGCCATGTGTGGTTTCTAAGAGTTGGTTAATGTTCTAAGGCGACGTGTACACGCGTTTCCGCGGAACGAGTGAAGGTATACACACATGTGGACAATGAGGGATGTGTCGTGTGTCGTCGCGTCGCCGACAAAGGCGCGAGGCACGAGGCTATTTGTCAGTCAAACCTACACAATCACGACTGGCTCCGACGCACATACAAATGAGACGAAGCTTCACAGGATATGTAGTACAAAAAGTCTCTACTCTTGTTCCAAAGTCAACAAGGTTCATTTAACCCTCCAATACTAGTCTCTCCACAATTCACTGTAAAGATTTATGCAATCAACTTCATTGCAACATTTGTTTGATCCCAAATATTAGAGAAAGTGAAATATTTACGACCAATGCAATCGTAAAAAAATCTATCATACGCATCGTAAGATTTTGTTATAGAAATATTTAAGGGAGAGAGAGCAATAAAGCTGATTTAAGGACTTATAAATTAAACACCTTTCGTTTTAACTTTCTTTAGATACGCCTATCGAATAACTTGTATTAGTTAATGATCAACTACCATTCATTACTCATAAAGAGGTCAAACTTTAGTAAGGAAAAGCGCTGTAGCTTTTTAAATTACTATTCAAGTTCGAGAATTTGATTAATTTTACGCTTAACTCTCGACATGAGTTCGAGTAACTAATAATAAATGTCCCAACGGGTTGGTCGCTGTGTTCCCGCATATTGTCGAAGCATGGTGGATGTACCGGACAGCTCCACCGGCCATGACTCACCATCGACTGGAGGTCAAGAGCACGCCGCGCCAACTGACTACCTGATGAGCTTAGCGCTTGCCACAAATCAACCTCTCCACGCTTTTGCCATTTATTAACATATTTATTAACTCCGCTGAATTATTTACCGTCTTATTAACACATTATTATAACTCCTTTAACTCATCATGAATTCACAAGCGATCGGAAATGAAATGCATCTTAATTTGGTACAAAATCGTAAACAACGATTCTGTTTTCTGTTTTTCAATTAATACAACTCTTAAATTAAATAAAGTGTAAACAGTGGAAGTAATAATTTTCTTCTTTATTTACATGCCGGTAAAACAAACACCTCAATAATTCAACCAAAATAAAATGCCAAGAGATCCGGCGAGAAATGTTTTCATTCATCTGGCTTACATTGAATTCACGTTATGCATCTTATTATTTATTTCAATGTCAAATTTTATAATTCTGTAAACCTGCAATGGCTTAAGTAAGATAGTGATTGAAAATTACCACATTTACCGTAACGGATCGTCTAAATATAGCACTATTATGGTGTACGAAATAGACCACCTAAATCCAAAACCATGATTTTAATAGCGCTACAGTTGAATCGATTAAGTGGGCTATCGTTCTTATTAGACGGTCACGCTCTTTTCAAATCGTTTTATAATAAAGGACAAACTAGCCACGGTATATTCTCACGATATTCAAGTATGATCTTTATATGAATAGCGGAGTGCGGGCGGCTGCGCGGGCGCTACCGCCCACGCTTCCACTCTCGCCTCGGGCCCCAGACACACGTGACCAGCGGACAGGAACGCCATTCTTTACTTATTATTGTACGAGCACTCCGAACAGAGATCGAGTACCCTCGGCCCCTCGCCGTTCGCTGCTCAGGAATGCTTGATGGCTGAAGCATCGGTGAAGATTTGCATTATTGTCATTCCCATCCGTCTTGTACACTGCCTCAATGGTCTACAATTATTGTGAATGGCACCGTTGAGAACACAAAGCTTCAGAAATGCCCATTACTTGTAATCACAGAAATCGACAGGCGTTTTCAGTTCGATGGTAAATTATAGGTCTAGACATGGACCGATAATGAATACATCATTAAGTAGTAATAACGCGTTTAACGAGTATATCGGTGTATGTGAATAGTGCGCCATTATTCAGTAGTAAATGCGCATCTACTGGTGTGTTCGTGGAATAATTTCAACCGTAATTATAGCAGCATAACAATTTGTTTGATCTTGTTCGGTGTTACAGTACTCATACCATTAAAGAACATAAAGAGCTTGTTTACGCTATGTGCATTCTTGGTGCATGTGTATTATAAACAGTCAAAAACGACACAAGTAAGTATATTCTGTTACATGTTTACCTGCAAACTCATCCAAAAACAAAATGTCGTCATCACAAAATGTAATAACATAACAAACTGTTAAGACAGTTGAATACATTTTATCTGCAACAGAACATCTGTTCTATGCTACTTGTAACAAAACGAATGTCGTTGCAAATTATTTATGTGATGTTGCGCTTGCGACACGGTATACGTAACGTTGAGATTGTATCGCTTACAGGTATTCTCTATGTTACTGTGTTATGGAAAGTGAGTTTTGTACTGGGACTTGGGATATCTATGAAAAAGTGCCTCAGAGTTCGGTGCGGCTTGTTAGTGCGCGTCGTTAAAATTTGAATGCCTTTTTACGGCGCGGGCGCAGCCAACAAACCTGTTTGCGCGGGAGGATCGACCACACACCTCGCCTATCATAGAGCGTCGTGATTGCAACAACGGAAATGCCAGACTTAAAAAAAAATATAAAACTTAAAACGACTTTATTTGCTATTAGCCATCTGTTCAATCAGAAAATTACGAAACGCTACTGAAATTAAAAATAATGTCTTCGTCGCGAAACCTTTAATTAAGTTTAAACGTAAATAAATTATGCTGGTCGTGTCAGCAGTATTGCCTCATTACGTCTTCATCAGGCGTGTACGAAGGTGCAGAGGATAGATCGGCACCTTTGTCTTACCTTAAATCGGTACATGCATTATTTATTTTCGTTGATTACCTATTTTCAACATGCTTTTTAAAGTTAACACTCAATTTAATGAAGTATAAAATTATGTTTTTGCACGAATATTAACAATGGAAAACCATGGCCCAAAAACATGAAAAGTAACAGCCTGTTTTCGACATGTTATTACGTTTACAAACCAACCTAAAAGGTACTACTAAACATAGACATCACTTCTTGTTTCCTAAACGTTCCTGTAAGAATTTTCCCATACTACACTAAGTACATACTTCAGAAAATTCTGCTCTAAATATCTACTTAATCCATAATCAATCTACTCTTTTCATACGCCGTAACACTTTGAGTGCTAACACTCACAGCGTACAGATAAGGTAGGTAACGGATTGGTAATGTTATGGTCCAAATGTAGGCCGAACAAATAATGATAACACCGAACCCACCATAAAGATAAGCGGTTGGCGAAATATTTTAACAGGTACTGGGTTTAAAAATAGCTTTGTTCGACGCGATACGAAAAAGTACAAAAAAATGCAGAGAAAGAAATGACTGCCTCATATATTTCCTTCATCGGTGTGGTAAAAGATAGTCAAGAAGCCAGATAGTAACATCCTACAGACTGCCAAAAAAAAATGTTGCCATCACAAATGTGACTACTAAGAGTGATAATTTTAACAATATACTACTGAAAATGAACATTATAGAGGTCATTAGTAGGTCCATGTTCAGCGTTAGACGTAAGTATAGTATACGTGATGATAAAGATGATACAAAAAAAATCGACTCTTACAAAACGAACATCATTAAGAAAGATCTAATCTCGAAATCAGTACGTGAAAGTCGCTATCGATTTTCACGGAACGTATGCCTGGAATGTCATTACAAACTAAAACATACCACCCACGGTTCAATCGATCACGTCGCAAAGTATTGAGTATTCTGATGAAATACCAGAAATTTTGCCAAGTATCGCGGCGTTCACACACTTTCGCTGAGACAGTTTGGAGTCGTCTCATGTGGGCTTGGGCTCAATCGCCAATGAAATAAGACCTCGGACAAAATGCATAATGCATGCAGCTATTAAAGTTTTTAAACCGTGCTGTAGATCACTTAATGATGGACGAGTACGTCATCGTAACAATATTACAGGCTCGCCGGGCCACCCAAGGAGTTCGCGGTGGGTTCTCTCGTTTATTTCCTATTATCTTATCTTGCCTTAATAATCAGTAAGGGTCACATCGATGGGTTTCTGTCCTGCGTTCTAATATTCACCTACCTACATCATGCGTTTGTTGAAACGATGTGTCATTAATATTCATCGGAACTAAAGCGTGACTTCACAAATGGTTTGGAAAAAAAATAAGAGATTTTGTCGATAAAAGTTAGAAGTATGTTTTATAATATTCTAGCGTTTTATGTAATATCTTTTCAGCACATTATTCTAGACCCCCTAAGGTCATCAGATATAAAAAAACAACAGTTTCATAGAAAAGTGCAATACTCGTACCTACGCGGTCAAAATGCAAATGCAGAGCGTATTTTTTTTTAATAACCGACTATAAAAAAAATCTTTGTTCTTGGTTGGAAAACCAAGGGTTTAGAATCATGTACTGAATTCATGGTAAGAGGTACATGTAGGTAAATAATTATTCAAAGATCTTTAGAAAACGCACAAAAGAAATATAGCATAAGCATCAGAAAAACACGCGTATAATCAATACGAAATGGGCATCAATTCCTGATCCATTACATTAAACACAGTCTCAAGAATCTTCACTGATGTATCCTACTATAATTTCAAAAGCAATCTTTAAAATTATAGTTACTGACCGAGACGCTTGTAGTACACTTGATATATTAAAAAGCACATTTAAGTTTGTTTATTCCGACATGCAAATAATCGTACATGAAGCAAAATATTTATCGTACACTTGAGGAGGCCGTTCAGGCGTCTCGTTCTCTACATTATGCAACACATTGACCGTGACCTTTCTGTAAACTGCAATCAAGCGCTCCTGGTATATAAATTTGCGAACAAGTATTATTTTTACCAATATCTGCCTAGCGTTTTCCCAACTATGTTTGGGTCGGCTTTCAGTCTAACCAGATGCAGCTTAGAGCCAGAATTTTAGATGGAGCGACTGCCTATCTCATTATACCCCTTGGTAAGACTGGTTGTCAGACTTTCGGCCTTCTGACAACTCGTACCGGCTGTGAAATATCTACGAATGACAGCCAGGTACCAACGGCTTAACGTGCTTTCCGAGGCACGGACGGGTCTTGGTGTGTAAAGATCCACGGACCGACCACAGCTTAACTTGATCGATCTATCTGTGTAACTGTTATTACTTAGCCATAAGCAAACTAGCAATGACGCGTGCTTGTACATACATTTTCTGAAACGCATCTATTAATTTTCCGCGCGACGTGATGCAAATATTTGCGTTTTACCCAACACTCTCAAGTCTCATATCTCGTTCTTCACAGCATTGTTATATCATGTATGCACCATGAACATACGGTATTTATACTGCGAAAGCAAAGATCTCACAAGCGAGGCTCTACGTCATCTGACAGCGCATGTTTCACATTTACAAACACTCGGTATCGCCCCTGCGCAACTGTCGGGCCACATGAGAATTCATTGACGAAACGCCGAAAGGAGTCGACAATGGGAAAATATTTGCTCACTGATCGATCGGTTCAAACGCATATTTTCACACAGCAAATAGAACGGTGCTGGAAGTACTTGTTCTTCGAGGAAACACGGTTCATAAATTAGAGTTGGCTACGAAAAAATACTGGTGTTAGGCAATTTAAACTTCCTATTTTTAGCTTTAAATAAACATGCTGTTCGATCGTTAAAGTTGTTGTGGGTTAGGTCGAATTTAAGATTAAACGCATTAGTGCATTTAAGATTCTAATTTCGTTACTCAAACATGTATTCGGTGATTTATACTCAATGTAATTATACACTCGTGGACCTGAGCGATAAGTTTTGACAAATGACTGAACATTAAATCGCTTTGCAAATTGTCGATTAACGTATGATCAGCCTTGCGTGTAGACCCGCTTCATCATGGCGTAGCACCTCGCAGCACTTACGATATGCAAAAAGTAATAAATGGTTTATTTCAAAAATTTATATTATAAACTGCTTATTATTGAAACAACTCAATAAAACGACACACGAACGTGTTGAAAATTTCCAGTCTCGTTGTGTTTTACTTGAACGTTAAGTGGGTATAAATCGTTTAATATGACAGCTTACTTGCTTCTTAAAGACATGGAATGCAGCAGCAATTCGTATCGGGTTATTTTGTTATACATCGACTATATTACAGCAAGTGCATATTGCGTCAGAAGCCGTAGTCCATAAGAAGTTTGCGCGCCAATTATGTTCCTCTCACTCTATCAGGGTTACCACTGTAAAAAAAACATTCGATAATGTCAACATTTACCAACTAATAAAGAAGTTCTAAGAGAAAACAGGTTTATTTCGCCCACTGTTCGATGTAGCTAATTTCAATTTCACAACTCACTGCAGATATGGTATATTGCCTATTTCATTGTATTTTTTCCAGTCGATTATTGTACAGCTCATCTGATAGAAGAGGCCTCAAAACAAAACCATTGTAATATTTAATGTAAGTTATTACCTATAAGCTGTAATTTTAAACTTACGACTCGATTCCAAAGAGAATAATTTAATTAAAACTATTTGTATTTTTTTACATTTCATAAGCGGAAAAGCGTGAGTGTAGATAGTAAATTTGAATTCTACATGTTTTTTCTGAACACTTCCTGCTTTGACCTTCAATAAAAATATATGACCAATGTTGAATGTGTAAAAATATAAAACATGGAGACTAATAAACATTTAAGATATACAAGGTAGTCAGCCAATAGCCGCGGTTACCTTGTTTCTTTGTCGCTTGCCGCGCTCTACATAGCTGCACATACGCATATATTTGACAGCCCTATTTGGCAATATTGACTCGAGCATTTAACAGTGTGCAAGCAAGTAATCTGTACCTACGCTCACGTTTACTTTATGAATGTAAATATTCAATTTGCAATAAACTAACTGACATGCGCCTGTGACTACTTAGCACTTTTCGTAATATTTTGTGTTCTTTAGCAATACCGTTTGCCATTCTCATAAAACAAAGAAACGGTTGATAAATACAGATATTTTCAGCAAGCATACATCTTTTTACTGGTCATTAGATAAAGTAAATAAACGATTTTATCTTTTAAAGGTCACTTTAAGCACCTTGGTCAAAGTCAACTAAACTGCATAATGTTTTTGTCACTTCCGCGGCCATTTGCAGACCGAACACATTACCTTGACTATTAAGCCATTTCGTGATTGGCTTAGTACAAAAGCCGAACACTCCTACTCGGAAATAAGTTCACAATGATTTCTTTAATCATCTGCAATTTACTACGACCCAAATACAAAAGAAAAGTGAAACTGAGGGTCATTATCAGAGTTGATTGATGTCGTGTCATTTAATAAAGCACATGTAGAAATGAAGGAGATTTATGCTACGGTATAAAAATTTTATTTTGAACCGCGGTGAATGTATTACATGCATGCTTGAACATGTAGGTATATTGGTCTTCACTAATGTTTATAAGACAATGCATGAAATTCAATGTCGACTTTACACTGCCCCTAAAGTGTTGCGCTTGCGGCGGCTTTGCAAGTGATGAATATTTACGCAACGAGAGACTCGACAGTGACAATAATTTACAGCCGACCTCGACCTTGCCGCAGAGTGCTCCCACTGATTGCCGAATGCAAACCGCGCAAAATTCACAATAAAACACGCCATTTCGAAGCACCCACATGCACTACTTTGTTATTCCACAAACTGGGACGCACACGATGTAAATTTTGATAGCCTTTAACTTTTATAGCCAGAGGTTTTAGTTTAAGGTCGTCCTGTTTTATGTTATTTTTTATTGCGAAAAATATTTTGATTTGCGAATTAATTAATGATCAATAAAACCATAACTGTGAAGTGATAATCAAAGTAAACACGCGTTGGTATAAAGTTCCCATAGCCAGTGAGAGTGCAAACTTACAAAGCAACGTTTACCCATAATGTAACCGTCGTATCTCTACGTTAACTTCGTGGTTGAGTTAGCGCGATTTTACTTTGCCGGAGCAGGTCTAAGTTGGGGAGCCAGACTAAGAAAGATACATAAACCTGTTGGACAGCATGTGCCGAGCTGTTTGGCAGTACCCCACGGAGGGTCCGTGGGGTAAATAGATATTTCCCGGCAGAAGTCTTGTTCCTCATCTCTGGCTTGCCTTTTGACCATTGACCAGCTGGAGTAAACACAATGACGAGGAACAGAGCTCCAACCTCGTTTTTGTCTTTATTGGCCAACTTAGCTGGATATTCGTAAGAGCTAACGTGCTCGGAGGAAGAAAGTATTCCAATAAAAGCTAGTAGGGATCTTGATATTATTCCAAGCTTTAGGATTGTCCTGATAGCCTGATTGCCTCTCTACTCCTCAAGCACATTAGGATATGTTACCCCCTTGTCGCTACGTCACTAAGTGCTAGCAAAAGTTTCCGGAGGCCAATTATTGAGTGTGCAAGTCACCCTTCTGCCATATTTTCTATATATAAAAATAAAACATTGATCAGGCAGGAGGCGTCCTTCCATAGTTCCAGATAACCAGTCCGTAACTCATCCACACATATTTCAATATCTTTCTTTCGATATCCCGTAATAGGCCTACAACACCGAGGGTTGTTCTTGGCTGCATTTGTATAGCGCACACAGGGGTCATCGTCAGTTAATACCTCATTTCATTAAAAGCGTCTACTGGGCCTCTGCAGTGAGTTGGTTTCGGCCCTTCGTACGCCTTCCAAACGTCCGGATCTGTGTTCCTTCAGTTGCCTGTGCCAGGGCCACGGTAACTTTTTCGAACAAAGGAGATGTTTCATTTTTATATGGGGCTCCGGCCATAACGTGTACCGTTTAGCGAAGTTGGGAAACTTACTCCTGAATAGAATAAAGTAACATTTTTTTCATAATATCAAATGGTTTCTAAGTACAAAATAAAAATTAAAAATGTTTGACGTTTGTCCTAAGAGTTAGCGAGCGATTATTTTGAGTTCGTTTAGAAACACAGTTCAAAAGTAGAGACTAAATATTTTTGTAACGATGAAATGGTCACACTTAATTATGTTTACTCAAAAATATGTGTAAGAGAATAATAGTAATTTATTTTTATCACAACAAGAATAAGCACATTTTTTAATTGTTTTCTACTTAACATTGATTTGATGAGACATGATTTCAGAACGAATAAAGTCTGCAAGCAAACGAGACGCCATGTTGAATAAAACATGGCAATAATTGAAAAACTATTATTTTTTGTACACAACAAATCAGGCTCAAATTCACCAGAGAATATTTTTCCCCAATTTGTGGTATTTTTTCCTCTTTTTCGATAAATGTACGTCTGATGGCCGAAAATGAAACATCTCCTTTGTGACCCTGGTAGGCATCGGACAGTACTGGGACCCTCCGGTCCCGAGATATATTTAAGACATTTTTTTAATAATATTATTTTATAAAACGTTTACAAAATGTGTATATTTAGCCAGCAATTAGCCAGAAGTATAGTGCCTGTATTTTTATGTGCAAATAATGATGTTTCTGAATGAGAATGTTAGGTAGTGAGTTTAGCGACCCGCCCGATCTAGTTTATTCAAACCTGTGTTTCAGGCCATCACTAAAGTGATGAGCTTCAATAACTGCAAAAAGTTGAAAGCAAATTGTTTTTGTAGGTGAGACCTCGATATTTTATGTGTTAGCGATACTTATGAGAGTACTGTAACTAGGCCAGTATTGTTAAATGATAACGAAATGATCTATTGTCAACAAAGTACCATTTGTCATGGATCGTGATAGGATCACTTGTGCAGCTTCCACCGGCTGCGGACAAATTAATTGCTACGCCAGAGTTAAATGTTATTGTGTCAAGGCTATGTAGTTTTATTTAATGCTCAACTATTATATGAATACACTGTGACCCAATTTTAAAATACACTGTAACACAATTTTATATTGTTAAACTTATTCAGCAGATAAATTGTATTTAATAGATCAGAAGGCCAATTCTCGTAATTAAAAACGTTCAAAATGTAGTCGCAGGCTTATCTCGGTGACAATAAAATGTCAAAAACTTGTCAAATACTTGTTTAAAATTAATGAAAACTCTAAGTAATTTTGACAAATTGAGACTGCGATCAGACTTTAAACGTTCTTAATATTACAAGAATTGCCCCTCTGATGCACTCAAAACATTTGAAGATCTCAAATGTCCGACTATATGTATAAATGTACTAGGTGCCTATATTATTCAACAGAAGTATCTGTTTCGCTTGACTCCATTTCGTGTTTATGCAAATAATGTAAAACAAACTATGGAACACTTCCTTGCAAAAATCGTTCGAATGGAACAGGTTATTCAGCTGCTCTGCTATTTTTAAAAGAAACAGCCAAAAACGTTCGTGTTTGCCTGCTATACCACGTGGTATCACGAAAGACATCTGTTCTGCCCTTAGGACAAAAAAGTGTGACTATTATTTTTTGTTTCATGTCTGGCTGGTTCACCTTGTATTCACCTCCATTTATTTTGAATGTATCTCTTGACAGCCACAATGTAGACCAAGATTTTTATGTGGGTTGCAAGCATTTTCACTACTTTCTTAGATCATTTTTCATTGAAGAAACAATACATCTTAACACACCGCCTACACGTAAATGTATCGTTAAAAATATCTTAACTAACTGGTTGACATTAAAATGAATTAAAAACAAAATGAAATAAGTGGTCCAGTCCATATCTTGTTTTGGAAGTTGTACATGTTTCCTTTACTATTTAGCTCTACCGTAAACAAAACAAGCATTTTATTTATTTAAATTTAGATGTCTATGAGCTCTACATTAACTTTCATTCACTGTAATTACAACGATTAAACGATGTACGTGCTGACCATTGTCGGAGGGTACATAAAACACCTACACGCTAATTAAAGACCCTTTATTTAACGTGTGTTACGTTGGCTGAAGATATCACCGAGCACTTATATAAACGTGGAAAGTGAACCTGTCCAGGATTACCATTCGCGAACAATTGACGCTTCATCGAAATTTAAATTTGGAAAGGACAAAAAGTGGTTTGAATATTTACAGAAAGTTGACACAGGACAGGGGGCATCGCATTCGCTTTCGTCGATCGAGTACGAAAGTACTGTATTGTAGTACTATCCGGTTTTCTGACCTTGGTACAAAACAACAAATCCAAATACTTATGGCAGGCGTGACTACGCTATATAGAGCACAAAAAGAAATCACTTGCAAACTTTTTTGGCGAACTAATCTCGAGTAGTTTGATCTAGTGAAAGTTAACTACTTCGCACTTAGCTGTACAAATATGAATAACTCACTGTTCATTTGTTACTTCTCTATTTCAATTAAATCTACTAACGAAGTAGTTACTGGGAGTAGAACACTCCCTTGAAGCAGATAATTGAAAAACTTTCCTTATTACCATTTATTCCAATTGATTGAATAAGAAAATTGTTACAACATTACAATTCATAGATTGATGTCTCTTATTCCGAATATTCGCTACTGTTTATTTTATATGAAACACGGCTGAAAATACAGCCGTATTTACTTCGACCGCCTTATTTTCACCTGAGCAGAATGTGTTCCGTGAACGTTAGTTTCTAACACTTAAGATAAATCAACTAATAGTCCAATTAGATACAAACATCTTTACACAGATGTTATACGAATCGTGGAATTGGCTTCACGAGCGGTGCAGTTATGATAGAGCCGGTAACGTTTCACACTACGCCGATGATTTCACATAGAAATCAAGTTACTGCGATAATTATCGATTCAATTTATTACCTGGACCATAAAATCCGAGAGGTCGATGACCGAATTTAAAAAAAATATCGATGCTCGCTATTGAATGGAGAATAACGCCTAAAGCCTTTTAACCGACCGAAGGCGGAGTCTCACAATTTCTCTATAAGTTTACGTCTTCCAAGTTATGTAACATTCAATTACGAACCGTAATGGGTATATCTTTGACAAATTATCAGCGGCCGCTCCAATGTTGGGACAATGCGAACTTTCCTGGAACCTCATCATCATATAATAAGTCTATCAATCAACGAGATTATTCTATTACAAACATGCTTGCATTCAAATTAGCGGAGCGTGACCATCGTCACACAACAATGGGTGCGGGGCGCGGGTGTCGCTGGGGAGGCACTTTCACTGCTTATCAGCAGCCCGGGCCGGAGCGCCCTGGAGCTGGCCGGATGCCCAGCGCCCGGGCCACGCGGAACCCACGCCGTGCCCTGCTCAATACCACTGACCAACTAGCGTTACATAAACCGACAGGATGACGTCGTTACGACGTTTCCACATTTCTTTAGCTACCTGCCTTCTACGGTCATTTAACTAGGCTTCCGTAGTTTTAACTCGAATCGTGCTAAAAACGCTTGTTGCGGATTCTCTTGATGTTTTTCCTCTAGGTTCTGCAAAGAACCGCCAGGAAGACGAACATTAACCGCATTTGAGGTGTGCCCGCTGGTCTGAATTATCTAAAACAGCATAAGCTTAATTGAATTCTGAAGACTTAGATGCGTCTTGGGTCGAAGGATATCCTCTCTCTACAAAGCTTTACAGCTTACTGCTACAGCCTTTACAGAAAATTATTAATTAAACGCCGCACCGGTCATCAATGGCCATTAATATTAAGACCTCTCTTAAAGTGTCTTAACAGCCACAACTTTTCGACACACTCATAAGAAAACTATTTAGGTCTCCAAGTAAAAACTATAATAAAGTAGGCTAATGAGCGGCCATGATTTCTTTAATTACGAGCACATATTCATGCTTACGTGAACACCGTAATATTAGGTGACAAGTGTAACATACTGAGGTGCATAGTTTTGTGGTAAAGCTCGGCTGACACGACACCAGAGACCGGTGGTGAACAGTTTTGTGTGATCTACATCTCTGAAAGTTTTTACCAGGTTGCTGTCTGTCAGGTTTGGAGGGTCGTTCGTAAACAGGTAGTATACTAGCATAATTAGACATACTTCCTTCCTTAATTATTTTTAAGCTTTGAGTAGGTGAGAAGGTCCATCCACCACGCATTGAGGTGGCTGTGTTGACTATCCTCATACGTATAGTATATGTGAAAAAACAAGTTAGTATTAAGTTACCGACTGCACCTAGCCTAAAAGTATGACCCCAATTATCTACAATAATGCTTGCCAGCTGGCGCACTTTGGATTAAGAACTACTGGGCTCATGTCAGTCGGGCTTTACGTCCACATGACCACACTTTGTATGCCATCGCCGTGCCCGCTCCGTTAACCCTCTTATCTTCATTGCATGCGGCAGGCCACACAAAACACCGTTACATGGCTTTATGCAATCAGAAGTTCCATCGCATAAGTCCTTAAACTTTTATGTCGCTTTGCCGAAACGTCTACCGTGAACTAAGCAACGATCGTTTGATCTTCTTCCGGTAAGAACCTTGCCTAAACTACTTTGTACTTGACTTTATTTGGATCAACCAGGAAATTATACTGAGAGCTGGCTTAAATTACTTAGCAACAACTCGACAACGAAAACAATTGTAGGTGGAGTGGTACTAAAACTTTGTACCAAATAGGAAGATCATAGTCGAAAGAATTTTAGCTTCTCTTTAGCTGGTTTGCATTTACGTGTACCTTTTCTTTCTTAAAGTATTCTCATGGAATTTCTCCGTCTGGGAAGAACAGAGGGTTATGTCGGGTTCCTACCGACAAAATCCCCTTGTTTCCTTCTAGTACCATGTGTTAGCGGCCCGGGACGCAAATTTACAAAGGCTATACTATTTTAGTCACGAGTCAGACTCTAATCAGTGAGCTTTTGTTTCTGAATATTACTCGACAATACCTAGTCTATCTCAGTAAAAAAAATGACTCAAATAGACTAGCTTTTTGTTTTGATATTTTCAAAAAAAATGCACGGACAAAATCTAGTACCATTTCAGTCACGCGTGGACGAAATCCCATCCATGGTTAATACCCCGACTCAGAGTACCCCGACTAGGATAGGTTAGGTTAGAAGGCCAAGGCGGGAGCGAAGCGGAGCGGAGCTCCCGCCTTAGCCTTCGTGGTTATTTTTTTTTAAACCACCCAGAAATAGGAGCCCCGCGAGGCGGGGCTCTGTCAACCTTTCTTAGCGCAGGTGGCAATCAGTTACATACATATTAATTTTGAATACATATTAATCAAATAGATAAGCTTCAATTAACGGTTGATAGTTACATGGCAACTGTTATTTCTATTATGTACTTGATAAACAAAAATAAAACGAATTAACAAACGAGAAGTACTTTTATTAGGTAAAGAACACTACACACTTGTTGCGAGTATAAATTTAAAAATATCTCGCCAAAAGCTTAGCTATTCGAGTGATATGTATTATATAGAACTAGATTTTGTCCGTGCATTTTCGTTGAAAATATTAAAACAAAAAGCTAGTCTATTTGAGTCAATTTTTTACTGAGATGGACTAGGTATTGTTGAGTAATATGCATAAACAAAAGTTCATTAGAGTCTGGCTCGTGACTAAAATAGTATAGCCTTTGTAAATACGCGCCCGGGACATCTTGTAAATCGCCGCACCCACTACTGATATCAGCCCGCCATGCAAAGCGAGCCCCATAACCAAATAGGTACGGCTGATTCCACGACCGCGCAAATTTTATCAGAAAAAGTTATCGGTAATTCATAGAAATATTTTTAGGTTAGGCAATCCTTAGGCAAATCGGTAGGCAATCCTGGAGCAATTAGCAACGCTGGCGCCACTTTTACTCATAAAAGCAGACCCATTTAATTTACTATCAAGACAAACATTCCTTATTCCGATTGTCTCCAGCAGTTTATACACTTTGACGATACAATGAATGCAATCGCTTACCGCTGCAACCATAATATGACTACACCGATATAATATCCGGCTCATTGAATTAAATTAAACGACAATTACACCGCTGAACTATTATTTTCAATAGGTCAAGGAAACTACAGAAATTCTTGGAATCAAAACAAATCATTGTCCATGAGGTCTGTCTAAAGCTAACTGCTATTCTAAACACACATAAAACAATGCAGTCGCTAAAAGGTATGTGGCAGACGGCAATGTATCTCACGCTCCATCGACGCCAGTTTATATACGTATTCAGTTCCATCGACCTGGATTTCCTACGAAGAATACAAATAGCTCAACCAATAGATAGAATTAATAGACTGAATCACGTCTCGTAATACTTAGGTTTCTGTGTCATCTGTTGGACTCTATTATGCAATGTTCATATCACACATTTTTGAACTTATAAAGCAGAGATCCAAAGTCCCACTGTTTACTTTCAGCGGCTAAACCAATTACTTGCGACAAGTTACTGGTGTTACGACACTGTTACGCCTATAGCCTTCTGCGACTAGATAACTAGGCACATCAGCGAGGCGCGTGATAGCATCAGTCGAGAGCGAGACTATTTCCATTTACCATTTCTCCAATTGGTTAGTCATGCAAACGTTCAGCAATGTTATTAACTTATCGCTTCTCATTATCTAGACATTACACTTAATAAAAAAAGACTGTTTTCTTCGTTCAAGTACAACATTCACTATTCAGCGACCAATCACTGTAAACATTTCCGAGAAGCCTTGGAGTTGGTACAGTAGCACATTGCTGAGATCCTAACTACAACATACATACTTATCCAAAGACATCTTAATTAATTACAACCGGATTTATGATAAGAGAGCTCATACTTGTAGTTGACACTTTGACATGTACTTGAGACGTGGAAGAAGATAGCACAGCCTAGAAAGCTTTCGCGGACGACACACGACGCACGGCCGTGTTACGTCCAGCGCCAGCGGAGCAGGCCGCGGTTACAGCACCCACCTGCCTTGCACCGGCTCCGCCATTCATCGCGTAAAAAAGCAAAAGAATATTATAATTTAAATAACAGTCATAATCGAGGCATTGAACTTGCGTCCATAGACGAACGACTGATTAATCCAGAATACTTTCACTCGAACCGGCGAGTTATCGCGCGGATGAATTTGACTACGAAAATTATAATAATTAAGAGAATTGTATAGGCAGTGAGTCAGCTAGCGATGCTCGATAAGAAGCCGGCAGTGTCATCGGCTGCGGCCATTGTATCCGATGAACTTTCGATCGCTGATTCTTTGTAAGTACAGAAAGAAAGCGGACATTTTCTTTTACATAATGAGACGTATTATAATTCGCACGACTCTCATGGGAGCGTACACTAAACGGATTTCTATTCTAAGCCCATACGGTCGGTTAGGTTAGAGAGTTTAAAGACAATAACCAATGTTTCGCAATCGCTTACAAACTGGGCATGACACTGTAAACGAGGTAATACTGTTACGGAATATTCGCAAATTTTCAATACAATGGCGGTGTTAGCGAAGCTTATGCGTTTGGGTAACAGCCTGCTAACTGTACTTACTTTATCCGAGCTACGAGATATTGTTCTTGAACTAAATACGAGATTCAAAACACTTCACGGCTATATCAGTAACATTTTGATTATTGTTGAAGTTTGGCAAATGTTTTTGAAGTTGTGTGGAACACAGTGTTACTCATGCAGACGTTTTGGTTTCGTGTTAAAAATAAGTATTGCATTAGTTGTGAATGTATCATCATTTTCCATAAATAATATGAGAAGTAAAAAGCGAATGAAAATGAAAGACTATTAGTCATATTTACGAGCGAAGCCACACCTCCCACGTTTAGTGGAAGTGCACTATTAAAGTATAAATTAAAAAGTCCGATTAGCTGGTAAATTGGACGGATAGAAATTATGTATGGTTACGTAACGACACTACATGTAAATCACCTGTAATTACTATAAACGAAATAGTGTAGGTAATATCAACAGGTGGGCCTAAGGCTCTATCTTTTCAATAAAGTGTTACGCAACTTGGGTATCGCATTGGACCCGTCCAGAAAGTTGATTGTGTAAATTATTTACTACAAAGATTTTTAATTTAGACCGTGAATGTAATTTGTTGTAATGGTTTTTACAGAATCGATTGCTTTCGTGACACTAAGGTCATGCTAGGAAAAGTTTTTAACGTGCGCACTGTGTCTGAGATAGAACAGAAGAAATAATTTAGCTCCTACCCGCGACTTCGTCCACTTACTTCGGTTTCGCTTAGCGTTCTTTCTGATTTGTTTTCTTTTTGCTCGGTTTATGTCTAATAGCCTTTCCCCAAATTTTGGCTATCAAAAAAGTAAAAATATTCTTTCAAGTTCAGAGCAGTTTCAAAAAACCTTCAGCTTTATTATATCGGGTGTTATTTTTAGAGGTGAAGAAATTAAAATTGGAATAAAACGGCTTTGTTTGACAGACAAATTTATGGCGATAACGTGTGAGTATGATTTCAAGCATGTGGCCGTCGCCACTGACGCGAAGGCCTAATTTGCTGAAACTTTAATTTTTTATTGCCTTAATTTACTGAAAGAAACATTTGACGAAATGGACCTGTTAATTGGCCATTTCGTTCGTACGATTTGACTCCATTACATTATTATCTCTGGGAATAAGTAAACTCGCATGTCCACGCCGATAAAGCAGAAGCAATTGAACGCTTGGGTGCCAACATTTGACACGTAAAGCCGCATTTCAGTAGGGGAGACTTGTTGACTGTCTGATGTCGCCCGACGTCTTTTGCGATATTTAGGGTCACGGAGGACTTAGAGGCGTTACCTCCGTGTCCCTTGACATTATTCAAGCGATTGCACTGCATGACTGCACTAATCTATGGAATTTTCAGCAATACACCAATTACATTACACATGCACTAGTTACTATTTCTTTCAGGTTTCGAAAATGATTTTCCAAGATTAGAAATTCCTGATTTAATTACAAATTACAATCCATTTTTAACTCTTAAGTAAAGTTGTAAGTTTTTTGACGATATTACTTTGAATTTTCTCAGCACCGGCTTTACTAAGGCAAAGATCATAAAGATTAACTTAATTAGGGTAATCAAACGATCAGCACGCAGCACTGAGCTACGATAACACGAAAACGATGATATAAACTTCCTATCAGTTTATTACATAATATGTCGGATAACGGGGAGCTCTAAAAAGGTAACAACAACAAAGTAGGAGCATTGACCTCCGCCCCTAGCGCCGACCGTTACCGATTGATAAGGCGGGTTAAATGGTCCGTGCCACCATGAACCCATAACAATGGTTCTCTATTGATACAAGCCATTCAATTCGCTAATGTCCCTTTAATTGGTTGAGTGATTTATCTGAAAATAACCGGATTTACCGCTCCTAATTCAAATAATTTAAAATATCACTTTTTAAATACACGAGACCAATCAAATTATACAAATAATGATCCAATTTTCGGTCTCTGAGATAATATTGCAAAATTGTCTGTCTTGTCTTCTGTTTATTATTGGAAAGACAAAACCAGTTTCATCAGGTATTTAATACATAATCTGACAAGCTGTTTAATAATTAAAACAACTAACATGTTTCAATGTGAACTTCTTTCAAACATTCACCTACCTACGCTATGCAGACTACCTAATTATAAATAGGTACCTAATGACTAGTGGGTACCTAAATATCAAAAGGTAATATATTTTTAGAACTGTCTCACTCCCAGCAGTCACGTCCTATCCGTTACTTTTAACTCTCAAGACAAACACATGAAGCGCAAAGTTCAACAAAATACCGCCACTCAACCGTCTGATAAGTCATCGTCTGCCGCCGAAAACTTGGGACAATATGAACATAAAAACTTACCAGAAAAAATGTGTTCATGGTGTGTTTCCATTGTCACATACAAGACACTGGGAAAATTATAAGTCATGTTTTTATTCTGATGTTTTACACACCGGCTTGATTTGACTTTTGGTTCCGCTACAAGTGGGTATAGCAAGGAGTGACGGACATTCATTTCTATCAAACATGAACTTACAGAAAAATAAAACAACTATTACATACTTTGGAAAATAAAGGTTTTGTTCCTAGATACATTTTATTACCCTATTTTTCGAATATAATGTAGAGTTCAAGTTTCTACACCTTTTTTTTTTTTGGATGGGAAATCATCACATGACTGCTCCCGCTCTGGGCGGAGCGAGAGGGCGTGTCAGACTTTTACTGACTAAAACCCACCCGTGTTCATTCAGTTGCCCATATGCCAGGGTCACGGTATCTCTTTCGAACAATCTCGCGACCCCGGCAGGCATCGATCCTAGCAGACCCCTTCAGTACTGCTGACATGTCTTTGAGGCGCGCGTGGAACACTTCGCGCCGTCGGCGTCGACTCGAGCCTGGTCCTTACCGGGCGGCGAGCTACCCATTGCTCGCCACCCGCAAGCTCGCGCCTACGGTGGCCGGGAGTCCGCTATTGACTCCCAACGCCCGGGGCGTCGCCTCCTGCGGTGACTAGGGACGTGAGGGCGCAGAGACTGCCACTCCCTCATGCGCCCCGCCTCCTCCTTCGCGACCATTACTGCTTTGCAGAAGGAGGTGACGGCTTCCCATCCCTCTCGCACCGTACCATGGCTCGCACCATGGCCGGATGCGAGAGGTCGTTGCCACCGATCGCCTCCACGAGGACATGGCGGTGCTCCGCCCAGGCAGGGCACACTTCCACCGTATGCTCCACCGTGTCCTCTAGACGATCCTCGCAATGGAAACACCCGGGCGTTTCCTCCCGCTTTATCCTGAACAGGAACCCACCAAAGCACCCATCCCCGTTGAGAACCTGCGTCAGGTGGAAGGTACGGACGCCGTGGCGCCTCTCTATCCACTCCTCAAAGAGGGGACTTACCGCCGCAATTGTGGCATGCCCAGCGCTGGGTTGCGACAGTCGTATCCGCCATGTCGCCATGAGATCGTACCGGAGCTCTGACCGCCGTGCCGCGACTTGTCGCGGCAGCGGGATTTCGCCCCGGCGTTTCGCCTCCTCGCGCCACTCCCACATGTGCGCGAGGACCTTTGCCTCCAGATCCCATGGCGGCACTCCGGCAAAGGAGGCTCGCCGCCTCGCAGGAGACCGTGCGGTATCCCCGGAGTAGCCGGATGGCCATGACCCTCTGGGCCGCACTCAGTTAGCGCGCTGGGCACAGCCTCAATGAGGGTGCCCACACCGGTACCCCGTAAAAGGCCATGGACCGCACGACCCTCGTGTAGAGCCTCCGGCAGGAGGCGTTTGGACTCCCCAGATTGGGCAGGAGCCGCTTTAAGGCAGCCCCAGCCCGCTCCAGTCTGGGAACCAAACGTCGGAAATGCGCAACGAAGTTCCACCGGCTGTCAAGGAAAAGTCCCAGGTACTTCATCGTCGACTCGACGCCGATGTGAACCCCTCCTACCGTGAGTTGGGAACCCGCAGGTGGCGCGTTCCGAGGACCATGAAAACCCATGGCCTCAGACTTGTGCAAGGCCACTTCGAGTCCCAATTGCCGGATCCTTTCGACGACTGTCGCAACCCCGCGTGCCCATTAGTCCCCCCATTAGTTTGGCCGCCGCCTCGTGTGACCTCCCCTGCGCCAGGACCAGCGTGTAGTCAGCGTAGCAAACTACGCTGATGCCGCTAGGGAGGTCGGCGCGCAGCACCCAGTCGTACCCGATGTCCCACAGATGCGGCCCCACGACCGATCCCTGTGGGACACCGCACGACATCTCTCGCCGGTAGATTCTACACCTCACTATTGTTTTTCACCTTTGAGATGGTTGGGTAACGTAAGACCATTGTTATACAATTAAAGTGAGCCCTTAGTCATCATCGACAATGCTTAATTGCCACCATAATATTCTTATTCATTTGGCACCACGCTGTCTACCTTACCACCTTTATTTAATTAAGCACTTAGATAATGAACCAATTATTATTAGCAAACCAATCACCTGCTTAACTGCCGGTCAATGAATGTTTTAAACAAAAATTATTCAAATGAATGTCCACTATTCTCCAAAATGCTTGAACAAACAAAATGTCGTATTCGAGTGTGTCATGGTAAAAAACCCCTTGAGTGGCAGTCGGCTTTGAATCGACGGAAGTCGACGGCACGACGCGATATTTTGAGCAAGGCGCGTCGAGTATGCGACTTGTAAAGGTATAAATAAAATGTAGTCCCATGCCATACCGCTGGCACTTGGTTCTGTAATGAAGATTGAAGGATTGTTGATTCACTTGAGGATTTGTGGAGTAATCAGGGGCCCTGTTTGTGTCCCTTTTATTCTTCTTCTTTATGTTGATGATTCCTATTGATTAACAAAAGCTTATCCAGAATACGTAGAACCAAGGTAACCAACATAGCCAAGAGTACTGCCACACTGCCACTTACAGTGGGCAGGCTACGTTACTCGCAGAACAGATGGCCAATGGAGCCGAAAGATTTCGGAGTGGCGACTGCATACTAGAAAACGTAGCGTTGGAAGGATTCCCACAAATGGACCGAGGACCTGGTGAAGGCCGCAGGAATCCTCTGGATGCGAGAAGCACACAACCGGTCAAGGTAGTGGTGCCTGTGGCCAGTAGTGGACGTACTCTTTTGATTAAAATGATGATTTAATTCCAATAGATCGACATTAGTCAAACGTCAGTTGGTTGAGTTAAACGTCAGGGATTGGCTAGACTCAGTGAGACCAGCCAATCCCTGACGTTTGACTGACAATTCCAATGTCGATCTATTGGAATTATATTCGAGAGTAAGCACCAGGAATGGATCGGGCTGGATCAGACCACGACGACAGCAATGTCCATGTCTCACAATTTATTAACATCTAAGTCTATATTTAGAGACATTCTACCAAATCGCATTGTGTATATGGAGTGTCTTCATTTATTTGTTAAGCTACATTTCGCAAATATTTACTTTAACTCATGAATTAGGTACCGGTAATAGTAGAGAAAATGGTACTTTGGTACTACTAACATATTTTCGTCTCCAAACAAAACTTTCTTCATTATGTTAGAATGAAAATTGTTCGTATTTTGCTTCGCAAACACTTGCAAGTAGCAAATTACTGTCAATTTGTTTGGCTAAGACCAAAGCTACTAGGTAAATCGGTTGGTAACGGGAAAATTAAAGGTAGGTAAGATATGGCCATGCATTTTACCTGTAAGTATCTATTACAAGCTGGCGAAGAGATTTAAATGTGAGTGACATCAAAAGGACATTTTATATTTCCATCGCTTTGCCACCTTTATTCTATACTAGCTTTTGCCAGTGGCTTCGCCCGCGTGGAGGTCGGAAAATATCCCGCGGGTATCGTCACTGCTGGGCTCCTATGTGTCTTAGCGTTATGTTATATATTCTATAACCTGCCCAGGAGTATGGACTACAATCGTACCAAGTTTGGATAAAATCCCTTCAATCGTTTTTGACCCATGCGTGCATATACAGACAGACAGACAGACAGACAAAAAATTTACTGATTGCATTTTTGGCATCAGTATCGATCACCATTCATCCTCCAATATTAATTTTGAATATATTTTCAATGTACAGAATTGACCTCTCTACAGTTTTATTATAAGTATATATTTCTGCTACCTATATTCTGCTTCTATTTAGCTTCGCTAATTTTCATTTGAACTCCTGATGAGTTAGGCAGATAAATGATCAGTTAGTCAGTGCTTTTAATTCAAAGGTTACATTAAGATATAGCACATGTATCAAATCAACATTAAAAAAAAAATAGATAACTTACTTTTAACTACTTCCAGCCTAAATGCGTAACACACTTTCAACCCATTACTTCATAAGTTCGAAAAATTTGTCTTGTCAATAATGAAAGCCATTGCTACTGATAGTGTGCTGCGCAATAACGCTGCTGACGAGGTATTTTCAAGTTTGGCTTTTATAAATTCTTTGGGTTTGCGTAAACTAAGTAAACGGCTGCTGTTTCAAAATTGGCTTCTAAAATATAATGTTAATAAACTGGTGTCTAGTCCGGTAATATGACAATCGTAGGCGTACAGTCTTTAACTGCAGAACATAAAGTTACAGAAACGTCCATTATGTGTCTCTAAGTTTAATGCTTGTACAACCGTTAGGCATGTTGACAAACGGTGAAATATTATCCAACCAGGCAGGTACCATTAGCATTTATCCTTGGACCGAAATAGAAAGGATATCCGTTCGAACTGTGTGAACTTACATTAAATACATTATTTATCTAAATTCTTCATTGCGTTATTTATGACATCATTATAGCTACCAGGTTTTCCGGAATGTTTATTGTTTAGACAGTTTATATCAACTGTAAAGAAGACAATCTTTAAATAACTGAATACCTAGGTATCTACATAATGTTGGTATTTACCTTTACCTACAGAGAAACTTTATGTATCTACTAGGTAATGGTACCTACTTATCTACCTACTTCGTAAAACTTTAAATTATTAGATATCTATTCAAAAACCAAAACAAAAATATGAGAATAGAAATTTCCGGTCGCAACGATGAGTTGAACTCGACTCAAGGACGCACCCAAACCACACCCTACTTCCGTTCCATGAATTGGGGTAAAGTTTATTGTTACCTAGCGAGTAGCGAGCAAAAACACAAGCAGATGGTCCCGAACTCACTGACAGAGCAGACTTTGGCGAAAACGTAAGTGGGATCTTCTTCGTATCATAGGTTTCAGGGTTATTTAATAGCCAATTACGTTGTAAACTGTTTAAAGCGAGGTCAAACTCAAAGTTCGCGGAATCCCTTCCCTGTTCACCGGTAGAAAGGCACGAAACACTATGATCAAGTTGTCGCATTAACACTTCACTTTCCCTACAACCCAGAATTTAAAGCATTTACTCATCTGCCGGCAAACTACCAGTAATAACAGGCCTACAGGGGTGGTTATCCAAGCCCTGTAATGATAAAGGAGAAACTCGTTACACTCCTTGATAGATCGCCAATGAAGGATCACTTTCTCGAAAATTAACTGAAAGTCGGCCGTGTGAAATTATTTTTTTGGAAAATATGCGATGGAGGCAGATCTCTGTCGTGTTGTCGACGAAGGCCAACCACTGCACGCTGCGAGTGCTTTCATCAACAACACAGCTGCTTGTTTATATTGCTATTCGCGCATACCGCGTTCCAGCCGACTACGACTCACCCGTCCACTTCTATGATAGTTCGATGAGGTGCGTCTACCTAGTTACAATCTACATAATCAGTGCAAGTAAATTGCTCGGTCGCCTGTAAAATTTCTCACGGTGAATGTAATAGATAGAAGCAATATTGTGTGTCTATTTTTTTGTTGTAAAACCTTCATTTTAGATGTTTCAGTTAATTTTTATGGTTCCCAATAGTGCATTACTTGCAACATAATTTAAAAGCCTTTCAGACTGTCTGTTAAAAGATCATAGTAAGTAATTTGCTTATTTGTTACGACATTTAGACAATTTTAAAGAGGTCAATCTCGATCAATAAATCTGTAATTGAATACAGGTGTATTTCAGGCACCAAGCGCATTTTGATAGTAATCTCTGTTGCAGCAGGATACTGAACGCAGACGATTGCAGGTTTAAAATAAAATAAAATGAACGTAACGTAATAATGAAATGACTTGCGAGACGAGGCGGGAAGGATAGGGGGCGCGGTACAAGCGGTCGCGTACCCCTCTACCCGCCCGCACACCCGCTGTCCCCGCAGTCAAGCGAGAGGCGACAGCTAGCCAGCTGCGCGTCTTGTGTTTTTCGGATTTTGCGGTGCGATCGACGTTCCTTTCTTATTTTGTTGTTATTTATATAAAACTTATCAAGTTTTTAATTACACAAGATACGCGTGTGAACTTTTTGTATGCAACACTGAAACCTAACCGTCTGTGAACTTTTGCAGTGCGTTGTGACTTTTAAAAGTGTTCGATACATGGATACCTGTGTCTGTGTCTTTTGTCTGTAAAACAGTGGATTATATGAGAGGTGGTGGTATTTAGTTGTTGAGTACGTTATTGTCAGATCTTGTGCCCGTGGACCCAACAGTGTGACCAGTGATTGTTGTCGTGGCCGGTTTCCAGTGAGGAAACTTTCCAAACGTGCATAAAACAGTGGGTAATGCTTTCCTAGCGAATGCGGGCCCTGCCTGCACGCATTCCGTAGGGAAGCAAGTGCCGGCA
Source organism: Aporophyla lueneburgensis (assembly GCA_932294355.1). Lineage (NCBI taxonomy): Eukaryota > Metazoa > Arthropoda > Insecta > Lepidoptera > Noctuidae > Aporophyla > Aporophyla lueneburgensis. The sequence goes on from OW028744.1 coordinate 14,205,464, forward strand.
ATAAGCATTTTACGGTGAGTAAAGCGCGTTCAAGTTCATCGTACTTTGACCTAAAATTATGACAACGGATGACAACGCCTGGTGACCAGCCCAGTGTCAAATGTCAAGACGTGGTATCGTGCGGTGTGTCAGCGTGTGAAACGTACTAGATTTATTTATTAGTATTGCACTAATGATAGTACGTGGAATTAATGAATAAACTCGTGTGTGCTCAGTAAATTATCTTGAATGCAGGGCGAAACTAGCTCACTGGGTTTAATTAGGTGCAAGGAGTCACCAGCTGGCACGAAAAATACTGGTAATTGTAAACAAGTGGTTGTTCCCGTTATTGAATAACAGTGTGGCGGTTAGGCAACTCCCCTACTTGTCATTGTTTCAAATATTATTATGCACATCACTTGATTTGTGGAACAGCAAACCTGTGGCACTGCTTATTATTTTGTTTGTTGTTTAATCATAATTTAGTTTTTATTTTTACTGTATTAGGATATTGCACAATAATATCCCTTCTCTGAGGAATATTTGGATATGTGCATTTTTATTATTATCTATTTATAGAAACAAAAAAAAACCTCTATAAAATAATGCCCTTTTTCAAAGTAGATAAAAATCCCTTAGCTGAATACCAGTCACAGTATGGCTGAACAGGAGAAACTTTTATCAACAATGTTAAGTAAATAAAAGGGATAGGCTTCTGAATAAATACAAACTAATCAAGTTCTTATCTTATAATGAACTAAGTAACTAGATACCTACCTACTGTACCTATTCAAGAACTTGGGGCTTGAATCTTTTTTAAAAACTCAATTAAAATCAAATTTTATTAGTCAATGAAATAAGGAGATTATGACTTTTTTGTTGAACCACGTCAACCTCCCTTCTATTGGACACATCCTCTCCCCAAAATTCAACTTCAATAGCAGGCTATGAGAAAACTTTTTGTTTTATGAAATCTTGGTTTTGATTATTTATAAATACCTTAGTTATCTCAATCTGAAATGTTCTTAAAAATGAAGTGGTTTGAACCCAAACAAAAATATTTTAAATTGCAATGGGAAAGTTATGAAATTCAGACACTTGTGTGATATTATTTATTATGTAAACATAGCTCTGACATAACTGAAAACACGAAATACTTAAATAATGAAGGCAAAGTTAATCAATTATGAAAATAGTTATAAAGATAATATTGACATTATGATAATAGTTATAAAGATAATATTGACATCTTCAGAACTCATCATTTTAGCCAAAGACAAGACAAGACTGGAGACATTATGCCTCCTTCAAGCTCTCCTAGGTGATTCAAGTGCATAATTTTCCTTCATATAGTATAATGCAGTTCCAAATAAAAATACACAATTTTCAATGTCCCAAAAAATAGACACAACTAATGTGGTACTTCCTGTAACTACTGTCATTCTAGGAAATTAGTCTATTCCTCATTGTCTATTCCACAAATTATTACAATGAATTTAATTACTTTTTCCTCAATTCCAGCCAGCACTTTCATGATAAAACCTATTTGTTAAATTATCATTCCATAAACAGAACTTTTATTGATAATAGAACAGTTTGTATTCATTGTGTGTAATGATTTAATGAATGATTCATTCATGTACATGATAATATTTTAAACTATGTAAATCAATTTTATTATATAACTACATGCTGGACCACCCAGGATATTAAGTAGTGAACCTCATCTCTCTTCAACCATCGTGTAAAACACTTGAACATTCTGAAACAATCATTTGATAAACCACTATGAAACCAGATGTTATTTCTGTCACTCTTTTTATTATCAGTCCACATGTTTTCAGAACACACCCTCCGTAATGTTATTTGTATTTCCCACCTTTTATTTTTATTTCCGTGTTGACTAAAGGAAGCATAAAAGAAACCATTCTTGTTATTTCAAAGTTGTTACCCTTTTAATTTTGTTGGATGAATGGAGTTGAACAAATGTTTAGTTACGAAAGCAATCATTTAAGATCCCGAGATAAACAAGTCATTATGAAAGTTTTGTGTAATACATAATGTTTGAAGTGTTTGAAACTGGTATCAGTATCATAATATATTGTAATGTGTATTACTGTTATCTATAACATGTTTCTGTTTGACCCATATCTGCAATTTGATTTTCATCCGCATGGGCAAGTTGGTTTACTAGGAAAACAAACATTTTTAAATACAATTAGCATGGCTTTTAGATAAATTGTAATCAGTTTACTTAGGATTAATTAACTTAAAAGTAACAGTAAGAAACTTGTAGCTCCTACACATCCTGCCTTTATTCTTTACTAGGTGACCCAACAGACATCCTATCTTTAATATCCTAAATTTATAATCTTGAGTTCATACAAAAAATTAAATTCAGTTTTTCCCAAAATTCAGACTACAATGGACAATTTAAAACAAAAATTAGGTAAACCATTCTCAAGTTATACGTTTACCAATGAAGAGCATTTTTTTTAATTAAATGAAAATTTTATTTTATAAAGATGATATTTATGTAGATCTTATACAACACTTTTACACATAATATTTTAAAAACTAGATGGCGCCGATATTTCCTAGGTACCTGATCCCTAAGTAGAAGTGCCGGAACAAACCCAGAGGTCTCTTTCGAAGTCCAAAAATTATATTATTGGAGTTTTATCCATTTATGGGCCATATCTAAAAGGGTCTTCTGAAGAAAGATCCCTTGCAGCTTTTAGCTGACCTGACCCAACAGATGCCATGTTTCAAAGAGCTCAAAGACCCTTCAACAAGACTACCAGTTCTGCAGGACATTTGCATTATGTATAGATTTATCTATGTATTCACCCGAGGTAGTTGACGAGGACGAGCAGGTTGACGCGAGGTCTACTCATATAATCTTTCAAACCCTATTCAGTTTTTATTCGACTTCTTCTCTATTAAATCCACTTTGTGAATCTTGATGATGTTCTAATACTTCCTGTTACTGTTGTTTACATAGCAAGTAGTTTTGTATGGATTGGTGTGGGGAAGGTTACCAAAACTGAAAATAAAAACGTTGTTACAAAAAAAAACCTTAAAAAACGCTGCAAAGTTGTTTTCCTCAACTCCTTGTTTTCTGAACTTACTTTATCTCTGTTCTGAGGAAACTTTGGTATGTAAACAATAAACTTGTCATTGAACTTGCTCCTCTCATGTACTGAGAAAGACGCATTGTTAAGTTTTCTAAGCATCTTGGAATCCTCATGTTTTCACAGTAGGTACAATGTTTGTTTCTGAACTAGGTACCTACGTACAAAGACAATGAATGAGATATTTAAATGCATTTTGTTGGAAATGCAAACCGAGTATGCTATATCTGGTGATATAGCATACCCACTTGGTTGAATTTTTTAACCAGATTCCGCTAGATTGGACAGCCAAAAAAGCACATCTTACAATGACAACACTTTAAATAAAAGATAAAATCGAATAATAATATTGTTTTTAGGAATGGAACTTGTATCCAGTCTAAAAATGCATATTAACCAATCACAATCCAAATCGTTTTGAAGGATACTGATAATCCATTGATTCATATGTTCATAAAAATTGTTTCCGGAACATCGTAAATAATGCAATGAATATTGTTGAACTGTCAAAATGAAAGCCATTCCTACTGTTAGTGTGTTATGCAATTAACCCCCAGGTCCATTAAAAAATATTAAGATTTTTATAATCAATCAACACTCATGATTAATTATGTGCAAGCTGTTATTATTTTATCTAATCAATCTTTAGTGTGGCTGTAGTGACTTAGTTAATGTCAAAAATTAAAATAACGTGTTTTATGTTTGCAAGTAAATGGTCGTAATGCAGTGATAATGGTAATTTGAAACTAACTTACCTATAATGCACTAGCATTTAATAATAAGTTCTTTATAAAATGTTTTTTTTAATTCGTTATATTTAAAAGACTTTAAACACATCCAATATAAATAATATTTAGAAACTAGTACATGGCATATCTTATTCATAATATAACCACCTTTACAGCCAAACTATTTTTAGTCAAAATAAAATATTCAGCCTCGCTGTTGTAAAGTTGAACTAAAAGGCTTCATTTCCAAGTTTGATGAATTTTCTCCATTGTTGTCTTCAACTTGCTTCATTCCTGCTTGTTCTGCCTCTTGCTAATTTTACTCAAGATTAGTCTTTCTGGTTATGTTTGATCTGCGGTATTTGACTACTAAATGTTTTAAAAATGATCCGGCCTAATGCAAGGTTATTCAAAATTTCATCCTGTCACTATACTCGATTTTTAAGGGCTCTTAAAAAAAACTGCTTAGTCAATATGTTGTAGTCCTTCTATAAATAAAGTTGATTATTAATTATGTCCTTGTTCAAAACAAAACACATTGAAATCAATCCTACTAGTTGTTACCAACAAATATTGCCATTACACAAAGAATAATTGCATACTTATCAGCATTAGTTTCTATTAAGTTTAATTGTTATGATGACATTCATTATTCCCATTGCGTGCAAAACATCAGATAGGTACTTGGGAAGATGTTTTCGAGTCAACTAAATAAATTCATAGAAATGGATCACTAACGATCATGAAATCACTTACGGCTTCTTCAGACGGCGCGAGGCGACAGAGCGACGCAATTCTTGTAGAACAATTTCCATGAAGTTTACATAGAAGTAGTTCTACGAGTGTCGCGTCGCGCCTGTTTGTGGGAGCCTTTAAAAGATGAGGTATACTAGTTAATTCCGCTATGAATCTTATTGACAGGTTTTAGGCATAAAGTCTGGATTTGTGCCCGGTTGATGGCAATAAGCTAGCCCCCTATTACATGGGACTTAAACATAACTGTCGAAATATGGGTTTACTATAGGTATACCTTTGCCCAACCCTTCGGAAAAACATCAAAGTCATCGGCTTCTGTTTCTCATGTCGATGGTATAGAAATGAAGCTGATTAATTAGACCAATAAGCATAACGACGATTACATTGTTGGTGGCTTACTTGAGGCAGTCTGTAGACTGTCTGTGCTGCTACAGGTAAGTTTACCAACAGGTAGTGGGTACAAGGGCGACTGGAGTAAATGACCCATTCTGTGGTGAGCAACATGACAACAAAGAGACCATCATTTGATAAACAGAAATAAATTGACTAGCTAGTCGTGTAATCGGGTCCAATTTCGCTTAATTGACGAAATTGATGAAAACGTGCCTGTTTCACCTTGCCTATTAACTTGAGTCTTGGATGGTTTTTTGTTATTCATTATGATGTCCAGAAAATACAATTTATTTACTCGATATTCAACTCAAAAATCAGAAAGGAAAAGCCGACCTCATCTAGTTTAAAAAATGTGACTGACGTGTAAAAGTGTTCAAACCTACTTACAGAAATAAAATCATTTATCATTAACTGACTCCTCGCATCCATTCTTCAGGCGACGATACTTTCTTCTGCAGTCTCCGCGAGAATTATCGAGGAAGATTTGGTTCGTAAAGTGAGCCTTAGGGCTTACACACAAAGGGCAATGGATGATTATCATTACATCATATACTGGCAACCTGTCACTGGTTATGTAGACCTTTGATCTTTAACCCCACAAGTAGCTACTGTGTTCCTTTTGTGTTGGCCGATGTAGTCAGAGATGGCACCGCTCAACTCCATAGCTCAAACTCGTATGAACAATTCTGAAAACTGGGACATTATTTACAAGAAACTTGTGTTTACCACCTTTGAATCCCACGAAATGTGAATCAAATAAAGAAAGTTAAAATATTTCATACTTCGTCATAAAACCTCAAACAATCCCACGAAAGCTTTACTTAAGATGATAAACAAACTCGTAAGAAACGCCACCTTCCAGCTGAATTATGACTCTGACTTCGTAAATATTTTAAAAGTAGTAATGTGCAGAATTTATAAAACGAACTCTCATAAATCAGTCGTGAATTCGATCTCCAACTCCAGAGACGGAATTTTCACGAGCTATTCAAAAATTGAGGTTCCATTTTTATTAGTATTCAAGAGACCAGGTTTCGAAATAAGATTCTAGCAAATTGCTCAACGATCCAAGTATTAAAGCTATGTATTAATTCCTCTAGTTTATACATACAGTCGCAATGTTTAATTCCTTTGTTCTACATGGGAGTAACTGATGACTAACGCTTAGTTAACATTAGCTTACTTTGTGCATCGCTTTTGCAATTTTTTGATGGTGTAATTATGGTATATGTAACAACTTATTGTATGTTTCCTGACAAAAAATGGCATCCACCTCGAAGGAGAGAAGTTCTTTTGTCGAAATGTTACTGAGTTATGGTTTATTCAGGTAAACACTTTCATCCACTTGTACGCTGATGACGCCATGTTGCAATTACATATCCGCCAGGCAAGCTTGATGATGATGACATCATCCCCAGCACTTATTAACCGTAGTAGTGTATAACTGCACCAGCCAAATTCACGCGTCGATGATTTGTGATGAAAATTCCGCTTCTGGCTTCCAATTTCCCTGTTTAGCTACCCTGACTTCAGCGTCTGTAATGTCTTGCAAAATTTATAACTGAGGCTTAGAATAACATTCAAGGTCATGAAAATCGATTTCGCTCTAACAGAAAGTATTGTCTTCGCGTCCTTAGATCGCCTCATATATGATAGTCCACTGAGGATCATCTGAATATCAGCCAGTCTTAGATAATTTCTTGAGTAACATCATTATCGCTTATGAATGTAAGCAATCAAGATGAACGTGACTTCTTCTATAGTGTTCCATTATCTGCGTCACGATTAGGCCTACATTAATGCGTTATCACATGATTTTTCTTATCGATTAATTGATTGTATCAAATAACCTATGAAAATGCCTACTTTCACACTTTTTCCTGCTGTCAATGTAAAGCCTGGCGCAGCGCAGTTATTGCAATCGCAACTCTTGTGAAACCGACGGCCTTGTTACGTAATAACGTAATACTCATAGTAATGATAGGCAATAATAATTATGTACTGCTTCATTGGTCCATGAAAACTATTTCAGTCACAAAGAATCTACCATCCCGTAGCTTATCCTGGGTCAGCTTTAGATCTTGGTATCCTTCTGTAATAATTACTGCGGCGAAAGAAAAAGAGGGTTATTATAATATTTTGACCGGTGTGTATGTCTATATGTTCATCTGTGTCCTCATAACTTGTAAACTTCTTATCGTAATGTGACAAAAGAGGTTTCGTTGGAAGCGTCTTGATCGTCCGCTGGTTATAGGCGTTATAGGTTATGTGACGTCACATTAAATCAATATGGCCTCTAGAAAGTCTAGAGGACATAAATTTATGAACTAATAAAAGAAAGATTTTTTAATGATGCCGTGTTGGGTATCAAATGAAAACCAATTCCAAAATATGTTTCGTTAGATAAACCCAAAATAATTTTAAATAAAAAGTAAGTTTAAAAACTAAAACCTGACAAATCACGCTCCAAAAAGTATGAAAAATATTTTCTTGTGAAAACCGTTATCGTATGCCACCTACTCTAACAAAACTATACATTCTAACAGTAGTAAGGGATCATGAGCTTTAGGGCAAAGTACCATACGACCACAGCTTTCAGTTGAGAATATTTTCTTGTTTCAGTCTGAAACTTGTTAGTGTGTGAATTTTCAGTAGTTGATTTTTAGTTTTTGAACCTACCTTTTTAGGGTTCCGTTGCCAAATGGCAAAAAACGGAACCCTTATAGATTCGTCATGTCTGTCTGTCTGTCTGTCTGTCTGTCCGTCCGTCCGTATGTCACAGCCATTTTATTCCGAAACTATAAGAGCTATGCTGTTGAAACTTGGTAAGTAGATGTATTCTGTGAACCGCATTAAGATTTTCACACTAAAGTAGAAAAAAAACAATAAATTTTGGGGTTCCCCATACATAGAACTGAAACTCAAAAATGTTTTTTTTCATCAAACCCATACGTGTGGGGTATCTATGAATAGGTTTTCAAAAATGGTAATGAGGTTTCTATTATCATTTTTTTCTAAAGTGAATAGTTTGCGCGAGAGACACTTCCAAAGTGGTAAAATGTGTGTGTCCCCCCCCGTAACTTCTAAAATAAGAGAATGATAAAACTAAAAAAAATATATGATGTACATTACCATGTAAACTACCACCGAAAATTGGTTTGAACGAGATCGAGTGAGTAGTTTTTTTTTAAACGTCATAATCGTAAACCGCAATTTACCTTACATTCAATCAACTAAAATATAAAAATTAAAAAAAAAAAATTTTTAACCGAGAATACCTACAGGTTTGTACGGAACCCTCGGTGCGCGAGTCCGACTCGCACTTGGCCGGTTTTTCTCAGATCGAGTTGTTGGCCCAAATGTTCTTGTTACTCTTAGTACAAATATGATGATGACTAGGTTAAATCCAGCCAGTTAACGTAAGTGGAAGTCCAGTCCATTTATATAAAAGAATGAAATAAGTATATAATCCTTCATTGGTCTAAGGTTGCAAAAAAATCATCACTACGCGCTGCTGAGCGTGAAGTCAAGATTTCTTTACCCTGGGTCAGGGCAAATTGAGTTTTTTCTACTAGGAAATTCCCATGGACATTACGGAGAGTTAATGGCAAAGGGGACGAACCATTATACCAACATCCTTAGGAAATACAAGTGAAGTTGTGCTTACATTAAGTTGTGATTGCAGAGAGGCGAGCGGAGCGGGTGGCGGGGCGGGCAGCGTTGGGCTGCTGGCCATGAACGCCACCCAGGTGCAGTGCGAGCCCCACGACTCGGTCGTACTCATTAAATGTAAGTAACACCCACTCATAGTAACCGTTACGTTTGGAGTACTCGGACATTATTCTTGATTGAATCAACGACTGTAAGATTGTAAACAGACGGACTGCATCACAATCAGTTAGCCCGCAAACGTGTGATCAAGTCAAATGCATAGCAAACTCGCAACAGAAAACCTAGACTCTTAGATCAATATCCAAGAAGTTATGACAACTTCTAGAAATTGTTCTAGTACCGCCGCGTCGCGCCTGTCTGCCTTTAGACAATATTTATGATTGTTGTTGTTGTGATGGTCATTTGCGCAGACTCTGATTCGCAGTTGGCTTGGATGGAAGTGGAAGCAACCCGACTGTAAACACTGCGCCCACGCAAAGCGCTGGTTGAAGAATCCGTGATCATAAACTGTATGGTGGCAAAGATCATGATTTTACTTTACATCACGACCAGCACATTAAACCATTGTATTAAGTTTGTACATACTTATGTGTTACCATAGTATTAATTTTCCTAGGGAAACAAACACTACTACATGGCAGCATTCAATTCTGTCTAGTGAGTATCAAAATATGACTGTAGATAAATGTTGCAGCTTAGCCTTATGTGAATTTTATAAGCACCACAATTTGATTTCATAGATTAGATTATGTTTGCAGAAATCCCCAACACTTTATCTGTTGTGTTTATTTTAAAGCTTCTAAACATAAGCGGTTAGCTGACTCACTTCTCTCTAGATGTGCGGACGTCGAACTGCGTATGACAAGACTTGAATGGTAGTTTACTTCGTAGGGCCACTGAATCCATATACAATCCTGCTCTTCAACGTCTAGACGCCTCAGTAATTATGCCTTAAGTACTCTAGATGCCACAGCACGCTTTTATGGAAATATATTTAGCTCAATAATGTTGATTTCAATTCGTTCACCGTCGTCAGTCAACCTTATACATTGATTAATCAGTCTAGCGCTCGCCAATCGCCATAGATTCATTGGCCTCATTGCAATATGCTTTTGTATATTTTTGGACTGGTCTCTACTGCGTCAGGTCGATGTGTTGCTTGCTGGCACGACTACTTGATTGCTTACGTCTCGATTATTTGATGTGCAGTCCTATTAATTCATGTGTCATGTAACTCATGTAGCAACGGCCCAGCAATTTATCATACACGGTCGATTCTGCAATATTTATATGCGGTTATTATGTGTTATTACTTGGCTTGAATATCTTCTCAGAGTGCAGTATTCATTATTATGATCTGTGTAGTTGTAAAAACAATAGCAAGACGCTCGTCAATCGCATGTCATCTATCCGAAACTAGCCTTGAACTCGACTGAATGACGTAATTCCTATGTAAATTTTGAATAATAAGCTATGTTGAGCCTGTGACACGTCCATCAAGATTTGACTACAAATACTCAATGTAGGTAAACATCAGCGTCAAGCGGTCCAACAGCATCCATGGTCATGTGGATTCTGTAGCAAATTCAACTGTACGTATCAAAACCTTCATCAGGAGATGCGAGTTATCCAAGAGTTCCACATTTTGTTCCATTACATTATTATGGTCTCGGTCTCGGTAAAACCGATTTCGTAGATGCATTTACTTTAATGAATGAAACATACGATACTGTTTCCTCGTTTGCGGTTACTCTATTCCTAGGTTTTGCGGTTGTCATGAGCAATTTACCATTCATAAACATCTAGTATTCAACGAAGTCTATACAAGATCGCTGCAAAAATGACAATTTTCGGACGGCCATTTGTAAGACTAACAGGATGAAGGGCGTGAACGGCTATTGTTGCAATAAATATTCAGATTCCATGAAAAAGGGAACGGTTGCGACACTGTCAGCGATCTCTTTACATTGTCGCAACGATTAATATTCCCTTCTGAACTCGCCATTTCTACAAATAGTAACAATTGTGTTTATTTCCGTCCCTGAAAGTTCCCCCGTTGTGCCGCCGCCGATGCGCTCAATTGATGCGGGAGGCGCACATATTTACAATTAGCTTTGTTTGCGTGCTTGATAATAATAATTGCTGGACATAAGCCAATGTTGGTATTAATTTTTCAACATGGCTGCTGAGTGGTAGGCTCGGCAATTGCTGCAAGCACCAATTATGTTAATCCGGGTTAGTTTTGAAGGGACTGTGCAGTACGGTGCACGTTGCGAACGATGCATTTATTAATTTGTAGAAGTGATGTGAGAAAGTTGAGTTATTTTTGTGTGTGTGCCGGTGTTGTGCGACAATGCAGTTTACGTTGGTAATCGTCGTAAACAAAGTCAAGCTATGTCCGGTGATAGAGGAGCCGGTGAAACCAATAGGTAAACTGAACATGAGGCACATTATGTATTGTTTTGTCTGGCCGATCTCATGCATATTGATTTTCCTTCAAGGATACAGCGATGCAATGCTAAGTCACTGTAGTGTAGCTACCTACGACGCTGGAGGTATTTGATATACAACTTGTTGATCGAAGGCATAATGACGTAGTGGTTGCAGAAAGGGCTGTCGAAACATTTGATCCTGTGAATCAATTCTTGCTTTTTCATGCCATCCGCATGCACTTCTGCTGATACTGGTATCGGCAGAAGTGAATACGTAACGCGGAAAATTAGAGAACTATGTCTAGCGGTTGACTGGAACAGGCTGAGTTGATTGGTTACTTGAGGGAAAAGTACTACCCCATAGGGCTTCTTTTTGTGTGTAAAAAAATCATCAGTATTCACGTCAAATAAACTAAATTAACTTGGATTTCAGTAGAAATCTGTGCAACCCACATTAATTTGCACTTATAACGGCTAAATATAGCAAACATCAACGACATGCGCTATTACCCAGCTTTTAGATAAACCCGCGAAATGTTTTGGCAAGCAAATTTAACCTAGAATCATATTATGAATCATAACCAGCTGAATATAATTTCGTATATGAATATACGATAGAACCGTTAGAATGGTAGGTGTCACCGGCGGCCCATACGCCGCCCATGTGTGGCAACACCGAACGATATTGTAAGTGACATTCTTAACCATCTGAATAAACGTAATTGAACAATTTCTATCAACCCATTGCCCTTATCTACTTGAAGCAGTTGTGGCGGTAGCTGGACTAATTCGAGACACAAATGGTCGCAGCTAATCATTGTAATGTGTTTAAATTCAATGCGTATTAGGACATACTGTTTATATGCTATAGGTTATCAATGTTATATTTCCGCCTAAACCTGGAAATGTTGTTCTAACGCCTAACAAGTAAACCACATTAGATTGAAATTACCTTAATTATTCATACAAATTGATATTGTTCCGTGTAATTCCCTGACTAAGATCCCTATGACTCCTTAATTGACGTCAAACGAACAATGCGCGAAATAAAGAAGCGAAGATGTGCAGAATGAACCCGCATACACACACTATTCCCACAGCGCACACCATGCGTCAGAAATTATGTCAAGCACATAATGGTCGACTTGAACGGTCGGCTGCAACGCCCTATTTGCTGCATTCTTATCTGAAACTTGTAATATGGCCGTATGAATCATAATATCTAGGCGGCCTAACAATGAGTCTGACTGACGGGCGCGGCGCGGCTCCTCAGATCTTGCCAGTCGCGACCCACTCTGATACTCAGATTATACTGACCGAAACATAAATCGAATCTTGTTATGGACCTGCTATTTCGCTATTTACATTTACCTGCATCAGATTATCCCATCTAATGAGGTTATCGGCTTCCACCCAGTTACTATTGTTCCGATTTCTGTTTCGCTGTGCTTTATTAGTAACTTGCCTAAAATGTCTGGTCTAAATTGTCTTAGATTTACTGTTCCATCGTCTATGTTCCGCCTGAATGATGCAAATTCTCGACCACATGTATGAATTCGCATTTCACGGAAATGAAAGAGTCCACAACTGTAATCTCGACCTGGATATAAAGTCGGTCAGCTTAACAAACTTATAATACAGATTATTTGTTCACAAATGACAAACAAGATAACTTTAGCATTTTGGAGACTGGAAATCGATCCCAGTATAGCTAGATAAAAGCTAGGCAGATGATGATAATGATGAACCTGATTTAGAAAGGATTTCCATCAAGGTAGCTTATGTTCAAAAGAATTTTGACTTATCTCTTACAACTGGCTAATAAGAACTGTAGCCGGGGGCGCCCACACATGTAGCCGGTATTGTTTTGTTATGTCCATCAGAATACACTTACCTTTTTCCAAACATTCAACATCCATTAATGAGGAAGAGCAGTGATTGATTAGCAAACCTTAATCATCCTCCTTATCCAATAGAATGTGAGATGTTCCAAGAGAGATTTTAAACCGAAAATATCCTTTGGTCTATAAAATACTATCTGGGCCTGTCACTCTGATTTATCTTTCACCCCGCCATTACAATATCTAGTAGTGAGGTCAACAATGTTCAGGATGTATACGTCTTAATTTCGTCCATGATGATAAGAAATAATGGAAGCAGGGCTACCACTATGATAAAAGAAAACAGCTTTTTGTTTAAGAGAAAACCTTTTGTCCTAAATAGTCCCAATTAATTTGTATTCGGCGCTGCACGTCCTTTTTAGGGTTCCGTTGCCAAATGGCAAAAAACGGAACCCTTATAGATTCGTCATGTCTGTCTGTCTGTCTGTCTGTCTGTCCGTCCGTCCGTATGTCACAGCCATTTTATTCCGAAACTATAAGAGCTATGCTGTTGAAACTTGGTAAGTAGATGTATTCTGTGAACCGCATTAAGATTTTCACACTAAAGTAGAAAAAAAACAATAAATTTTGGGGTTCCCCATACATAGAACTGAAACTCAAAAATGTTTTTTTTCATCAAACCCATACGTGTGGGGTATCTATGAATAGGTTTTCAAAAATGGTAATGAGGTTTCTATTATCATTTTTTTCTAAAGTGAATAGTTTGCGCGAGAGACACTTCCAAAGTGGTAAAATGTGTGTCCCCCCCCCCCCGTAACTTCTAAAATAAGAGAATGATAAATCTAAAAAAATATATGATGTACATTACCATATAAACTTCCACCGAAAATTGGTTTGAATGAGATCCAGTCAGTAGTCTTTTTTTATTACGTCATAAATCGTAAACCGCAATTAATTTTTTTCCATGTTTCGATTTTTTTCGATTTTAATTCCATCAACTCAAATATAAAAATTAAAAAAAAAAACATTTAATTTCACAAACATAAACCTTATGCATAAACCGAGTATACCTACAGGTTTGTACGGAACCCTCGGTGCGCGAGTCCGACTCGCACTTGGCCGGTTTTTTTCATACTCTGAATTAGCTGTCATCCTAATGCTTACAGCAGTGGTGGCCCAGAGGTCCTGGGTCTGAACCCAACCAGTCACTTTGTGAAAATTATTTAATCACCTTTGCTCACAAAACAGTGAAGGAAAACATCTTGAGGAACCCCGTATGTCTGGCATGTCCTTGTACCAAAAATTCGTGTACATTTCTGATATTCGCCAATACGTACTGGGCCCGTGTGCTGGCCCACGTGTTGCGGCTCACTTGCTCTCACAGAGATGAGGCCTGTGTCCCAGCAGTGGACATTAATAGGCTCATTATGCTAAACGCTACTTTCTTAAATTCTTAGCTTAATTTAAGGAAGTAGCGCTTGCACTGGCAAGCAATTGTTTTCTCGGCAGCTTCAACAAGGCTTACAAACTGATTCTTTCATAATAATGCTGCTAAATACAGGTCTCGAAATGACACGATCCCTTTTACGTTATACCTCGGGCTAAAGTAGGCTTTATAGTATAGAAAAGTACGCACAGTGACAAATCAAGCTATACATTTCGAGTATAAGCTGACTTCTTATTGTACGGAATGCGAGGTCTGTTAAAATTGGAAATGTATAGCGTGATATGAAGCCGTGTGTACAAAACCATCAACAAACTGTGCAAATATATAATTTAATACCCATTAACGACCGTTAACGGGTCGTCAACCCTGGTCAGTGGTCCTCCGAACCGCGGTCCCTGTTAACAAACAGCTTACTATCATTCGTTAGCTGAACACCATCAGTTCATTGAGAAGTCTCGGTTAGTATGTGATCAAACATCGCGATGTCGACACGTGGCCGACGTTAATTTGTGTTTATTGTGATAAAAATTAGTCAATTAAATTCTGTAATATGTGTTTAATTAACTGTATGTACTCATTGTGCAGTGTTACTACCGTATCATTAATTCAAGAACCTTGATCTCGCAATAGAGGGCGCAATTACGTAACGTGCTGTGATGGATACGTACTGGTGTGGGGACACGAAGACTGCAAGAAAGTGTGATAAAATACCTAAATTTAAACACAAGTTGATAAGGAAACACAGGCTAAGTAGGTAGTTATTATAGTTTTTAGTTTTCAATGCATCATAGTCACGTTAGAGATAAATTAAATCAATATGCAAAAGTTTTAACGTCTTTTTAGTCTCGTGTTAGGAGCTACTTGAGCGTATTTACAAAACGTGGTCGCCTCAGCCGCCTACACTCGCCTTCAAGGCCTCTAATCCAATTAATCAGCGTTTCGACTTATGGAGCCGAATGAGCCGATATAACTCCGAAAGGATGTTTCCACCGAACATTCCCAGTTTATTTCTCCATTTGCCATGTTGCCGTTCACGCTAAATTAAACTTGAATAATTGATGTTCCGTCTAAAATTGATACTTACTGCAAAAAAGAATCTCACATTCGCTGTGCGTTTAGTATGTTTCTCTGTGTATTTATTTGCAGTCCTGTACAACGCACACACAATAATTATCTATGGAAATTAGCCCCCGTATAGTTCTACCGAATTTTTTGCTCTTATCATTCAATTACGAGACTTATTCAAGGTTAACTCAATATTTATTCGTACAAGTTAAAACAGTAGCGTTCGTTACTATATTATGTCTTCATCTGTAATGGCTTAGATAAGGAATAGTAAACTTTATCAGCAGTAGTTTATGATGTGTGACCAAACGAACAGCTACTAAAATGTAATAAATAATCAGTTCAAAGTTTCTAAGAATCCTAATCATGTTTTGACTGGCTTTTGACCGACATTGTTTGAGTGATTTGTTTTAAACTCTGATGATAATTTTGTGGAAATCTATGGCCCGACAGCAGTACTTAGCATAATATTTATTTAGCTTAGCACGAGCATTCTGAAAAGCAAGTCAATTTCAGATGACATAGTTTAAAGAACTGCAATTCCTGAGTTTACATACATACACTCCTCCAAGGCTTGTCACTTCCTAAATAGTCTACAAAGTATGCAAACCCACACCTACAATATTTATCAGTTTTATCACACATGTATGTAGAAAAACCCTATAGTCGCTTATATGTATGAAATATACCAAAAACCTTTGTTCATCTTGTTTTTATTCTCTCGCAGATGAGCACCGGTCAGCTGGCGGCAGTTGGGAGGAGCCTGTGAGTGCCGTGCGGAACACACCGCTCCGGCGCTCACAGAGGCTCAACTCGACCCTGGACTCCAGGTAACGAACCATTGTTTTTTTTATGTAGCTATCCGGTTTCTTTTGTATCGGTGATTCGGTCTCCGGACGTATACTGTTCTTATTACTACGTCTGTTGTGTGTGTGTGATCCTTTAGGTCTTGTTCTAATTCACAATGTGCGCATGTGCGATAGTAAACTCATTTGAACTAATTTCTTAAATGGTTGCTAATTGAATCTTATTTGATTACTTCACCTGACTTTGATTTATCTATATATTAATACGTGAAGCGAAAACTTTGGATCCCTTTTTACGAAAATTGGGCGGACGGAGGAGTATGAAATTTCGCACACTTATAGTTTATACAGAGAAGAAGTGACGAATGCTAATATTTTTTTTAAATTATGCGTTAAAATACATTATTTTCAATAAATAACACGTTACACACACTACTGTTCATTACCGTGTATCTAATACACACATGCATAGATATTGTTTTGTTTATGGTCCAAATCTGTCTTTATTATTTTGTGCAGGGTTACCAACACTCAGAAATATTTACGCCTAAAGCTTAAGTTAAAAACCCCTAAAATTGCCACAATTACTAAAAAAATCCGCTAAAAAATTATAATGAAAATAACCAACGAATGTTCAGTAATCATAGACCAGCACACAGTAATAATATTTGTCTATATTTATTACGCGACATTTGTTAATAATTCACTCTGCATTCTTAGTATCGAGGAACCGTACTAGAAGTCGCTAATACTTTTATTGTAATCAAAAACACAATGAGAAATGTAAGATGGCAAAAAATCCCTAAGAATACCTCTAAAAATAGAACGCCCCTAAAAAATCTCAATCCTCTTATTTACCCCCTAAATTTGGGAAAACCCCTAAGTTGGTAAGCCTGATTTTGTGTCTATAGTCTTACTGAATGTCAAGTATAACCATAGGTAATAAATTAATTTTATAGATATAAAACCTATTTCGTTTTTCAAATCTATGATCATATCGAGAATATTTGTCTTTAATATTATTTGTATTAGCAACGATAGGAATTTAGTTTAGATTTCTAAGGAATATTTTTTGTGGTTTTATGGGGAGTGTCAAGTATGGCATTAGTAAGTTTCCCATACAAAACTTAGTGTCGTGTGCAAACTTTAGAGGTTGTATGCCTCACGATTGTACAGGCTGGTTATAATTATGACATTTTGAACTGTCCTAATTAATTAAAATTAATAGCCCGGGAAAATTCTATAAAAACAGGGCTTCTGTGATAATTCATTCCATATCCAGCAGTTAAGAAGTATTAAGAAAATAAAAAAGAGAGTCCTGAAGAAGTATTCTTTACTGATTACACCTACGTCCTAGTCCTGGCCATCACCATCCCGCCAGCGAACCCTCTCCACAGTAGTACAGCGTCAACAATTTGTCTATAGTGAGTGTTACTGAATGTCAAATATAACCATATTATTTTTTTATATTTATTATTATCATTTAGTAATGTATTTCTATTCAAATGAAGTACGGTCGAATTTCGACCAATGGGCGATCACTAGTTTCATTTATTATTGCACCTTGTAAATTAATGCGTCTGTGCTCATTACTGATTTGTCATCTTTACTCAGAATAACTGTAAAGCTGGCGTCATTTGAGATAAATCTTGTTGTTGCTTCTCAAGAACGAAATAATAATCACGAAGTTAATATTGTTTTAATTCGTGTAGTTAAAATGGTTATGCCTTAACTATAATAGTTAAAGTTACAGCTGCAATAAACATTTATCTGTCGCAATAATAATTATTATTCTGATGCATTAAATCGATCAAAACTGCAAGTAATATACAGTTTAGTGGCACGTTTGTAACACATGTACAGTCAAACGCAAAAAGCCGTTTAGTGGTGTCAGGAATAAGTGTGATTGATTGTACTTCCAGAATTAGAACCAATTCTCGCCTTATAGGAGGGTGGCTGTCTAAAATGGACCACGTTTTACTGTCAATAAAATTACTGTAGCCTAGTTGAAGCATTCATACGTTTTAATAGAAAAGAACTACATAAATGACGACGTTACACGTTTTGTATGTCTTTTCGTTTTTAGTAAACAAACCAACATTTAATTTGAACATGGATATGCGTTAAACGGGTTAGTCATCACTCGACTAATTACTTCATCCAGTACCAGGCTCTCATAAAACGCAGCGGATTATTATTTGTCATGCATGAGAGTCGTAGCGTTGCGCATGCGCGTTGTTGATAGTTGGCGCATGCGACTTCCCGTCGTTGCGCGGTGTGGTCCAGTCTCGCTCGACAATTAGCGAGCGGCGCGCGTCCAATTAACACGAATTTCCTGTGTTCAAACTCCAGGGGCCAACAGAGGGCACTGCCTCCCGACAAAATGATCATTCACGCTTTAACGGATACCGTCTATTGTCATTCGGTTCAAGATCCAATCGCTGTATAAAATGTTCTGTTCACAATGAACTTTGCAACAGTTTTAGTTGTTCTGTATAATCCAGTCTGTGACTAATCCCTAATATTATGCCAGATGTTGCTTGAGTTAGGATCGCACTTCCAAGCACTTGAATTTTCTGATGTCGTTTCGACAATAAACTAAACAACCCCATGCAAGATGTTAGACTTTCCTGTGGGAATTAGGTTACTATGGCACTATTAGGCCTAACCGATGGGCTAGAAACTGATAAAGCCCAAAATACTTTGCGAATCGTACCATAGAATGAAATATTGATAACTTCAACGTAATATGGAAAGTGATAAAATTTAAATTTTGAACACGTTTGCTGTTTGGTACCAACTCATGTCATTCGTAGTACAACACCACCCTAACTTCAACCGTGTCGCAATTAAAGATGCCCAAAATAGTCACACCTAAACGCGTCAATATTTAAATTTTAAAGACCTTTACGTAGGAGGTCATAAAATTAAATATTCTAACAGCTTCTTAATCCCTTTCCTATATTCATATTTAAATGCTTTTAACCACGCTATACCTATTTAACGTATTAACAGATGACTTCTGACATTCTGTATATGCAGATAATGTTTAAAAATAATGTCAAGGACCTACACAGCCGTTGATTTGCATTCGTGTTGATGATAGTACCAGCTCATAAGTCACAATCTGTTTTGACCTGAGTCATCCTGACCCGTATTGTGTTGATTATTAAAACAATAATTAGTTTATTCGCTCCATACAAAGTAGCAGGGCCTATAATGAAAACGGTAGATAGTACGAGTATTTTCCCGTAGTTATTGTTAGTGTATGGTTGAAAACCACAACATACCTATCATTTAGTTTTATTCCTTGTAAAATCTATTCAGTTACTAGCTGGCCCGACAGAGGTTGTCCTGTCTAAATTCCAATAATTCATACAAAAATCTTATAGAAAACGTATAATTTTACCGGCAATTGAAAGATTTTCAATTTTTATTTCCATAAAAACCTTATTCAGACTATTTAAATCATTTTAAAACAAACATAGCCAAATCGGTCCAGTCATTCTCAAGTGATGCGCTTACTAACCAAAGACATTAAATTATATTTGTTTTAAATCTCTTTGTTACTAACGAACAGTATTTCATTTTTATTTATACTGGAAAAGTACATTTAATTTTAATTATTGTCAAACTAATTGACACACATATACTTGTTCTTAAGCTACCACGGCACGGTTTAGAAACTTAATACAAATTCAGTATATCTTTTACAATTTTTTTTGTTGTAGCACTACTATTTACAACTACAGCTACTAAATTAAATAACGTAACTAGCGACACAAATAAATACCAAACAAAAAGATACTTAGGATCGTAGATAGATTCAGAAGGAAATCTTTAGTTTAATCCACACTGTATTCACACTTTTTAATTAATATTATAAATGCAAAAGTAACTCTGTCTGTCCTTCTCGCTTTCCTGCTAAAACTACTGAACCGATTTCAATGAAATTTGGTACATAGATAGTTTAGAGCCTGAGAAAGGACATAGGCTACTTTTTATCCCGGTAGTATGTTCCCGCGGGATAATTGCCGACCTCCACGCGGACGAAGCCGCTGGCATAAGCTTATATTATATAATATAGAGCAAACTGTTAACTATGCGCAAATGTTTTGTTACTTTATCTTTCATCTTAGGCGCTGCACATCGATCACTAATATTTATTAGTGATCGATGGCGCTGCAGAATCTTTCTTACAATTTTAGTTTTATGATTTACGCTGCACGGTAACAAAAATATCTGGTAAAAAAAAAAATTCAGCATAATGGTTGCTATTAGCCGAATTTACCCTTTTTTTGGATGGGAAATCATCAAATGACTCCTCCTGCTCTAGGGTGGAGCGGAAGGGCGTGTCAGACTTTTACTGACTAAAACCCACCCGTGTTCCTTCAGTTGCCCATATGCCAGGGTCACGGTAACTCTTTCGAACGAATCTCGCGACCCTGGCAGGGACCCTTTCGGTGAAATATGTAATATATTTTTTTACTTGATGTTATTGAAATTCAAGCAATTATTATATACTAGCTTTTGCCAGCGGCTTCGCCCGCGTGGAGGTCGGAAAATATCCCGCGGGAACATACTACCGGGATAAAAAGTAGCCTATGTCCAAAACTCATTGAAATCGGTTCAGTAGTTTTATCAGGAAAGCGAGACAGACAGACAGACAGACAGACAGAGTTACTTTTGCATTTATAATATTAGTGTAGATTATTTATTATATATATATTTATTAATTTGCGCATTGCAAATTAATAAAAAATAACGTATATATTGCGCAAATATTGTTGATTAAGTTATTTATTCCCAACTAATCAATCAATCTGCCTGGCTTTTTCTCAGCTATGTTGGGGTCGGCTTCCAGTGTAACCGGATGCAGCTGCTATAGCCTTCCTCGATAAATACCCAACACAAAAATAATTTTTCAATTCGGACTGTAGTTCTTGAGATTAGCGCGTTCAATCAAACATACAAACAAACAAACTCTTCAGCTTTATAATATTAGTATAGATAGACCGACTGCCTATCCGACCTCCACATGCCAGTTACTGGGTAATACGATACTTATAGGCAGGACTGGTTGTCAGACTTTCGGGTTTCTGTCGACCCGTAACGACTGTCAAGGATACACGAATGACCGCCGGTACATCGGCTTGACGTGTTTTCCGAGGCAGGGTGAGGTCTTAGTATGTAAAGATCCACTGGCCAACCGCACCAAGCGTAGCTTAACCTAATCGATTTTCTGGAATTTTTGAACCCCCCTTGGTGATACATGGTGAGGTTTAAGACTAACCCTCTCCCCTTATATCACGTGTATATTTATAAAATACAGGTATAAGTATCATCAAATTTTATTATAAAAAATAAATACACGTGATATATGTATAACTACACCCCCCCCTCCCTCTTTGTGATATTTCGTGATTTTTTATGGACCCCTCCCCCCCCCCCCTTTCGAGCCTCACGTGATTAATGGACAGCCCCCAACTTGTAGTATAGTGGCATACAAACACCATATCAGCCTCACAATAATAGATTAAACAAAATAATAGCTATTAATAATAGATAGTGATCAAAGCAAGTAATAAAGTAAACTTTCAACAACTAACTAACCAATCTGTAACGCAATTCATTAACATTGATTGTTTTGACATTGGCTAGAGTTTTTATTTTCTCTAATTGAGGTCAAATGCCTGTTAGCTTTGTAACTCGTGATGTGATGAAGGAAATAACTTTTTTAGGTCTAGTGTTTTATGAAATGGAAAGGTCATATCTGATCCATTTACTGAATGTTGACTAATTTTCAAGGAATAACGTGGGAACTTAGGGAACCTACAATAGAAGCTCCTTTGAAACCAGGACATATTCAGATCTCTATTTACGAAGCACATATTACCTATAGTTTTAAAAAAAAGTACCTTACTAACTTGTCATGAGCCCCAAAAAGTACATCACTGAAGAAAATGAGCTGATGTTTTTCCCAGAACAGTGATGCTTAAGGTGGATGCGCTAAAGTAGTCCGATTTTTTTTTTACCTTTCTTGCAACTTGCAATTCAGTGTCAGGCTATAAGTTGAACAAAATATGATTCGCAACTGTAACAAATAACTGACCGACTCAAATGACATTTTAATGAAATAATCATTCAATCGAAAAAAAAAACTTAGATCTATATAATGATGATTTTTATGATTATAATTATGTATTGTTATCCGTGTGGTGCCGGATGTAAAGAATAGCACCATCCAATTTCATCCCGTGGGTGTCCGTAAGAGGCGACTAGAAAATGGCAGCAGCGTTCTCAATGCATTTACCTCCCCGCCTGCCAAGCGTGTAAATAAACCCTTCGCATTTTGGGGGAATGCCTAAGGCCAGCAGTGGCTGTCTTTCGGCTGAAATGATGTTGATGATGATGATGATGATGATGATGATGATGAAGTTATTACCCAACCAATCGAATCTTTAGCCTTTTTCCCAAGTATGTTGGGGTCGGCTTCCAGTGTAACCGGATGCAGCTAAATACCAGTATTTTACATGGAGCTACTCCCTATCTGACCTCCACAACTTGGTAACTAAGTATTACGGATGTTATGGATATGAAATTTCGGATACGGATTAGTTACGGATGTAGGAATGATTATTATACCGGATACGGATAAGGATATGAAATTATTTCGGATAAGTATCCGTTAGTTTCGGATAATTTCGGTTACGGATATTAAACTTTTGAGGAATTTCAAAAGTATAAAACAAATAGCTAATAAAATGGTTTTATTTATATGTCACCATTTGGTAGGAATTACAATCAGTCTGTGAGTAATTATTACAGCTATTTAAAACAAAAATTATTATAAATAAATATATATCGAGTGTTATCTAATCGACCTAAAATAAAAATGTCATAACAAATCCGATATTATCCGAAACTTTTATTTCGGATTCGGTTACGGTTACGGATATTTTTTTATATCGGATATCCGATAGTTTCGGTTACGGTTACGGAACTCCCTAACATCCCTGCTAAGTATTTCGATACCAATTGGTACGACTGGTTGTCTGACGTCCTGGATTTTCAGGTGTGTTATTCTATCTACATCTATAGGAAATTACTACATAGTTAGTCTTTTGGTCTGGTTCTAAAAAAAACACAAGTTAAGGTCCAGTTGAAAACCAGTGTCAGGCACTAGCAGCCACTTTCTGGTATTTTTTACTGAACTGGGTCGTGTGGTGGAAAGTTCTGGAGTGGCAACCGCGTACCGGAAGACGTAGCGTTGGAAGGTCTCCCACAAGATGGACCGGTGACCTGGTGAAGGCTGCAGAAATCAGCTGGATGCGAGAATCACAAGCGGTCGAAGTGGCGGTGCTTGGGGGAGGCCTAT
Source organism: Aporophyla lueneburgensis (assembly GCA_932294355.1). Classification (NCBI taxonomy): domain Eukaryota; kingdom Metazoa; phylum Arthropoda; class Insecta; order Lepidoptera; family Noctuidae; genus Aporophyla; species Aporophyla lueneburgensis. The sequence goes on from OW028744.1 coordinate 14,229,095, forward strand.
GTCCAGCAGTGGACGTCTTTCGGCTAAAATGATGGATTGTTTGGCGCACCCGTGAGGCACATTTTCCTGCTAATTCGTTGCATCGCACTTAATTTTGATGCTAACTTTACTGTACTTATATTGTGTATACTGTATATTTCTGTATGTCCTTTCTTTAAAAAATCAGTCTAATATGCGTAATAATTATGTAGTCTTGTTCCAAGCACTATCTCAGCTTTCCGTAGATCGGAAAGCTATCATAAATAGTGTCAGGTTGCGTGTACGCTGCCTCAGAGCACAACATTAACTCGTTTCCCTTACTTTTATTATAAGTGGGATGGTAAACACCAGATTCATTATGTCTTACAAGTTTTTTTAATGCAAAATGTATCAGTATATCTAATTATGTATGTGTATTTAATTCTTTTCTTTTATGCAGCTGCGGTTGTTAATTTTCATGAGGAAATCTTAATTAATTGATGATTGTACTAATGGAAATTAAGTGTCTGTACTAGACGTTAATAAAGTTTGTAGCTGAGTTTTTTCTCTATCTACGTCATAAGACGATACAACCTTATCATGTAGTTTATTAACAAGCAAAGTGATTTCCAGTTAGTAAGGTAAAATCCAGTGGCGTAGCGTGCCTCGGCGGGGCCCCGTATAAAATATTGTTTGGGGGCCCCTTATGAAGGGTAACGATTTCTCACAAAAAAAAATGTTTGCATAAAATTAAAAGAAATATTTATTCATCATAATTATCTATCTGTCACTTTTTCCAAATTTTTTTGTAAACAATTCAAATTAAATAACTTGTTTTTTTTTTCCGCAAATGGATTTATTAAATCATTTTTGTTTTGCCTTGTGTCGCAGGTTCTTCAGGTAAGCTACACTTCTCAAGATCAGCCTTTAGATGGGTGTTTTTTTTTATGTGAAACATCTATAGGCGAGGGTAAACCTAAATTTTGGTGTGGCGAGAATGGCCGTGGCGACGCATCGCCACGCAATATGATGTTATGTTTGTTACCTCAGAACTTTCAACTGGGTCAACCGATTTTGATGATCCTTTTTTTTATTTGAAAGCTGGTGCTTCAGACTAGGGTGGTACGATATGTTATTTTTGATTATATATACCATATTTATTTCCTTTCGTAAATATTATCTTTACAAAATAATTTCGACGTTTCACATCTGCCAGGCGTCCTGCGACGGCTCACTTTTTCTTTTTACATCCATAATCTTTATTAGAAATTATTTATAATTAACCACATCTATTTAAAAAAAAAACGATTAATGTTCAATTGCAAAATTTCTCGATTTTGCTAATAAGAAGTCACGTGACGTAGAAAAATTAATGGGGAATTCGAAAAAAATAGTTTCATAATTGTGCCAAAAATGTATCATAGTTAAAAATCGAAATTAAAAAAAGTGCAATTTTTTTCAAGGTTCTTATCAACCGTTAAAGGTGTTAATTTTTTCCTAGAAGCTACTATCAGTCTCCAAAACATATCCAAAATTCAAATCAATCGATTCACGCGTTCTTGAGAAAATTATTTTTTTCTGATTTTGTCAGATTTTTCATTTTTTATCCTTTTCTCAAAATCCAAATGGGTTATAGATCTGAAACTTTCAGGATCTTATTATCTTGTTGATACCTAAAAATCCTCTAAGTATCGTGCCAATATCTTTCAAGGGCAAATTCACTATGCTTATACTCCTAGGGCCTTTAGGGAAAATTTCCCTAAGTTGGCACCACTGCCAACGAGCGAGCGAGCGATCTTCGGGGACCCGACGACGGGACCTGATTGCTCACGAAATTCAACGAATGGTCGATATTCCTACTGTTCATAACCCGGAATGTTCTGGCTTCCCAAGGCCTCAAAAAAATGCATGGCACGTGACCTGAAGTGACGTCATGACGAGACGATTTTGAATAGCAATTGATGTACTTCATAACCCGGCGTTGAAAGCGAGTTACACTGCAGAAAAATCGCGCACTTTAAATGTTGTTTTCGTTGGAATATAAACTAATTTTTTATTTAGGTTCGGGTCTTGTAATACTTTAATTTTATGGTGTAAATACATTCAGTGTGATTATTAAACACTGCTGAGAACTCCTGACTGTCATAATTTCGTAAGGGAAGCCGACAGGAATGGGCTTATTAGTTACCTGCGCCACTGTGATCTACTCATTAGCGTTAAATAAGAGAGCATTCGCTTCCTCTAAAAGAAGATACGACTATCACACCTCGCCTTGCACTACTGCACTAACAAAACAAGGTTCAAACCTAGATACTTATAAACATTAATCATTAAAAATCGGTTAATAGAAATGTCATAATCAACCCATAACATGATCTCAGCCACTGCTGGGACACAGGCCTCCCCTCTTCGAGCGGGAGTCGGCTGTAATCTACCACGTCAGCCTAGTGCGGGTTGGTGGTTTTACGTGTCTTCGAATGACTGGTTCTAGGACATGTCCGTTTCCTCATTATGTTTTCTTTCACCTTTTTCAGAGCAGTGGTGATGAAATAATTTTACAAAGTAAAGCAACTGCCTGAGTTCGAACCCACGAATTAAAACTCGTAAATCGGGCCCGTTACCACCACTTGTTGGGCGACCACTGATCTCGAAGTCCCCAATAGAAATATAATTTATTAATTGTACCAACTCACCAAAACACCAATATTTATTCAACGACTGAATTTTATACAAGTCTTAAAAAGTTAAAATTAAAACCCAATAGTCTTAATCAAAATGAGAATCTTAAACTCGTTAGACTGTACCAACTACCAAGCCTCGATTAACACAGACTTAACCCTGGGATCAAGCAATGATTGTCGTTACGAACACAATTAGCAGAAGCAAGATGGCAGTTTGTTTTATATTTATTCGCCTACGAAATCTAGCAGGCTCTCGTGAAAATCTAACTTTGTTGCCAAAGTGTCAGATTTTGCATTCACACCTTATAATGGCGAATTAGAGGCTCGAATATTGCTACAATATTGATTGTTTTGTCTTTTCAAGGTGATTTAGAACAAATAGTAACACGATTTGTTGGTGATTTTGTGTCCTTAGGTACGAGGAGTGATGATTATGTATTTTCTGATAAATATTAGTCTTTCGAGCCGGATTGTCCTTCTCATTTACAAATGGAGGTACTATTGTACCTATTGTTTATCTTTTGAAAAAGTTTCCGATTTATGTAACTGTGATAATATGTATAGATAGTTCATAAATCTTTAGTCTCAAAATATCCCAAAACTCGCGTGTCCAAAGCCCAATTTCCCAAAGATGCGTTAAAATTACTAGAGATAACGCAACAACTGCTTGTGCAGTAATTAGACCAATTATTATCTAGAAACATAACACAGATTGCCTAGTGCAGTTTTTATTATATACTACGCCAAGAGAAACAATAAACGACCTTGGAATGAATAATGTTTTGCTCTACTTTACTACAATAACGGAGAAAGAAAACTAATAACAACAAAAACACTACACAGTAGCGTTCCCTCGAGCCAAGTCGACGCCTGCGACATAAAATTGCATTACGCAGATTGCTTTGTGAGGCAACCGCAAAGACAATATTTAGTCTTTCATCACATCACCAAATAAGTTCTAATGTATTCGCGACTTCATCTCATACATAAAACATTCAATAAATATTTTATAACCGTTGCTACATTGTTGGTCTAACCTTCAGCTTATACTTTGTTTAGTATTTAGTCTAACTAATTGCTCTATTGTTAGTTTAATTGTCGTCTGTCGATTGTTTCATTTGCTGTCATCTTAATTTGAATCTTATTGCTTGTAGAAATATCATGATTGATGAGTGGATAACGTTGAATGATTAACGGAAATTCATTTAAGAATATCGCTCAAGCGGTCGCCTACTAAGTAATTGCATTTTATTTTATAGCCTATTTATTACTACATGTAATTTGGTATGGTAAATAAAAAAAGTTACATAACTAAAGCTTAACGATTGTACTACAGAAAGTAATAGACTTGTACAGAAAGTGGGATCAGCCTAGTTTCTATTACAAGTTTCACCAGTAATTATTGTTTTCTATCATTAAATGTACGTCTTCCGTGTTAGCTAATTGTCCGTATCCTTCAAATTACATCATAGACTTAGTAAAACCACCACTTAAGGTTCTGCGCAAATAAAATCATCGCTACAGAGATATTTGGAACTTTCAAAATAATGCTCAAAAATGAGCATCAATAAGCGCATTATTTTGGCAAATTTTGCTAATATAATGGTCTTCCTGGATCTGCTATTTGCACTTATAAGTATTTATCACGTTTCTGCTGTCAACAACACCTTACGCCACCTGTTCAAATACAACAATTTGCCAGAACTCATGAGTTACTCACGTTTTACCAGCCATACCTAATGCGAATATCTACAACCATCAGCGCACAGACACCTGCATTCTCCTATCTTCGTCATCGAAACCCCGCTAGTTAGTCGCATTCTGTGGAACATCACCTTGAGATGTTTCTTTGCGCTCAATCACCATCTTAATTGCGAAATTCACTATCAATCAGAATCTGAATCACTTTTGCTAATCCATTGCTTCATATGTTTGAATTTGTCTGCTCAACAACGTAAATAACGCAATGAATGTTGTCATCATCATCATCATCATCATCATTTCAGCCGTATGACGTCCACTGCTGGACATAAGCCTCCCCCAATTTGGGGGGGGGTTTGCCATAATCGCCACGCTTGGCAGGCGGGTTGGCGATCGCAGTATGGTGGCATAGTGCATAAAGAACGCTGCTGCCCATTCTCTAGTAAGTCCCTTAGTCGCCTCTTACGACACCCACAGGAAGAAATGGGATGGTGCTATTCTTTACGTCCGGCACCACACGGTACACCTGAATACACACGAATGTTGTACACATGAATGTTGTACAACTGTCGAAATAAAATACATTCCTACTGTTAGTGTGTTACGCAATTTCCTCACAGTTCTTGCCTCTGAAAAGAGCGTCAGTTCTTTTTTTTTTATTAATTTAATTATCATTTTCTCCATATTGATTCAGGACCAGCGGTCAGTTACGCAACACGCTGAGTCGCGCTCGTGAGCTGTGCGAGCGATGGCGAAGCGGCGGCGGAGCGACTCCTGCGCCGCCGGCACCCCCTCCCGACGACGAGGGAGGGGGGCGACTGGCCCGGTGGTTCAGCGTGAGAAGGGGCTCCTCGCACCAGTATGATATGCATGGCCACGAGACCGACAAGATGCCCAAACTACCAGAGGTTTGTACCAATTTCCTATTAAACCTGAAACTTTCCGGGCTCCAAGACTTATACACCATTCACCCTGCTAGCGATAAGAGATGTCTTCTCGACATGAAATAATGATAAACATTATATTAGGAGCCTTAAATTCCCCGGCATGCAAAATTGCGGTTTTGTAACTACTCATTCTGTCCTACAGTACTGAGAGGAAAATAAAAGAATTAAATTAATTAAGTTACGCCTGAAGTTCTGAAAAGTAGGGACTTCTACTTCCGAAGAGCTCATACACTTTTGGCTGGCATTAGATCTTAATTTGATTAGAATCAAAGATATTTTCCCTGCTTTGTTATTCTGATTTCAACACGGGAAAACGCATTGGCACTTGGAACGGTCTCACTGGATTGATTCCAGGACCTCTAAAGCGTTATCGGCCAAACGTTGCTTTCTATCAATAGACAAATGAGACAGTTTGTAATCCTCTGTGGAACGATACTGTACAGTTCTCATAATAAATGTATTTACCATTCAGTATTCAGTTTGTATGAATGACCGGTCTTCATTCAATGATGGCATATACAAGGAATGCATTTAAGTAGACATATCGATACGTACATCCCGGCCCATCGGGTTTGTGCTACGTGATAGTGACATTTTTGGAATTACACACCATACACAGCTCTCCAATTGTCCTTTAATGTGACTGGGTATTATAATATGTAACATTTATCAAGTGTAAAATAGATGATTCACAATTATGTATATTTCAGATGAATCATGATCAGGTCATTGAGTAGTCAGTCAACAACAAACCGCAGTAACGAGTGTATCGTAGTGCGCGTCGCCTCCGCGCCTCGGAGGTCTAAGTCGCTAAACAAATAATCTATTTTAACATGTGATATAATGATGTCACAGTGGATACCAGTCAGCTACCATATTGGATTCATGTACACGATAGTAATTTTCTTATTTCAGTTTATTTTTAGTGAGACGACGTGAATAACGTGTGATTCGTAAATGTCAAAAGTTAATTCAATGCCAGTTCGCTTCTAGACGATATCGTAGCAATGTTTTGTCCGTCGTGTATGAAACTGCTCCATGACAAGGCTCAGTATTCGTTGACAAGTTTTAACGTAAGTCACGTGGTGGTTGGTGTTACTTTTGACGTTTACGTTTTATAAGTAGGAGACAGTGGTTCTGATGACGCGATTTGTGACGTGATTAGACGGGCAGCCGGTTTTCGGTGTGTGAGAATTTATACGAAGCGGCCGGAAAGCGTCCTCGAAACGCGAGTTAGGCCGCGCGAGTTGAATAATCACGCACACAAGTTATTTCTGTTCATTTAACAGACACGCGACTCGAATAGCGTCATCGGAAACTGAAGCGAATTTGATTCAGAAGATAAAATGTGTGTTGTGTATTGTGTGATGGTGCAAGATGAACAGTGTTTGTGTGACGTTTTCAGTTGGAGGAGGATTTGTTCTCATGCGGCGGGGAGGTGCGCGGCGGGCGAGTGCCGCCGCCTTCGCTGGGCGCGCCACCCGACTCGCTGTCGCCCGTGCAGCTTCGGCGCCGCCATGTGGTGGCTGCCATCATACACAGCGAGAACTCCTACGTCGCCACGCTGCAGAGGCTCATTAACGTAAGACACACGTTCCAACTACTGACTGGGGGGACCTTACGCCAGGGGAAATTTCTTTGGATTGAAAGTGTGTTCCGCAATTAGGGGGCTAAACTCCGGTGATCTCAAAAACAAGCTATCGTTGAATTCTCCTTCAACAGCTGATATCTGCAAATTGGTGGTGACCTTACATGCTCGTACAGTTTGCAAAGAATTGAGCATAATACATATTACCCACATAATAGACATTTGTATATAAATGAATATACTTGTCGCTTCAAACACTCAATAGTCTGTTACGTGTTTTGTTGTAAATATTATTCACATTGTTTGTTATCTATAAGTGTCTAACATCATATCCGACTCGGTACTCTTATACCATTGTTGCATTCTAACTAGCAGCATCAGTACAAATGGAGCGACCCCATGCATGCCAGGTGTCAATAAACAAAGATTGAGATTGAATGACATCACTCACTCATTCGTGTTATTGATGTGAGACACTTTGTAGTAGGTAGTACAGTACTGAAGTTAATTAATACGTTCTTAAAAGTAAACATTACTGAGACTAAATATATCAACACAGAATGTAAATAATTGAAATCAACCACATTTATATTTGGCAAATAATCTGTAATTATCCGTACACGGGGACACACTAAATATTTACGTTGACCAATTATGGTCAACCGAAATAAGTACACTGTCAACATACGACTAGCTAGTAGTAGTTACTGTACACAAACCGGTTTGCTATCAGAGTAACTATCTCTGATCCTCAAGTCACAATGTTTGTATAACATACGCTGACATTTCTCATGACTCCGGTGAATATCGTGATCGGGAAGGAAGCACGTTTAGATTGATGGCATAATAGCCAGCAATTATAATACGATCATAATAACGTCAGTTCCCATTGCGTAAACTAGCAAATAGTGCTAGTAAAAGCCACTTTTGTTTTCTACATCAGGGAGGCCTGATCGACTTGACAGGCCACTTAATTAAGTAGTAAGTTGACTTGCAAAATTGCGTGTTAAACATTAGCGCCCATGTCGCTATGCTTATTAATAAGATTACAGGTTCTGAAAGTGGTATAAGGGGTTAAGTTGTAGTTACTGGAGTACTTTTACTTATATAACTCTATAGACGCACTAGTGAAACACTTGAATTTATTTTTAACTTCTGCTGAACTTGAAAAATTAGCACCTATGGATATGTGTAGTTGCCTAACATCAAGTCGATGACTTTGATATTTTATAGAGAAACCACGATGTCAGGATAGGTTCATCAATATTCGTGATATTTAACTAAATTACAATTGCTTGATTAACATTTAATTTTTATCATTGCAATAATTGCGCAGATTTCACAAACAAACAAAGGAGAGAGAGCTTTCTCTAAACAGCCGTATTTGGAGTTTATTTTCGCAACTTTCTTTTTTCTTCAGAGACAAACGGTTATGAATTTTTATTAAGTTTTTGAGGTAACAATGGTAAATAGGAAAACAGAAGTCGCGGCGGCGCATTGGTAATGTCAAAAATCTCAACTAACGTATGTAAATATGAACCTGTCTGGCCCACTTTAGCATTGTTTCGCCCACAATTCACATGCCATAGATTAGCATATTAGGAAGTGGGGCAATTTGAATAGGCACTATTTGCAAGTGTAGTGTACGAGGTCGTCCCTCTGTAATGAAAATGGCGCCGTTTCTAATGTAACATCATTTTCTAGTGTATTCATCTATGATTTTCAATGAAACTGTGGTGGCAAACGTTTCAGCTTCTCGTTTTTAGAAAGTCCAACAGATCCTAGTTTGCAAATCTTAGTACAAAAGGCTGCGCTAGATTTTCTTCATAAACTTATTCATGACTAACCAATAAGTTAGCCTTGCTGGAGAATGGGCAGCAGAGTTCTCTAAACATTTTACCACAGCACTGCGATCGCCAACCCGCCTGTCAAGCGTGGCGATTATGGCAAAGCCCCCAAAATGGGGAAGGCCTATGTCGAGCAGTGGACTTGTAACGGCTGGAATGATGATGAACCAATAAGTAGGTATCGAATGTATTGTTGGCTTTTGTTTAACCAATCAATTAGCATCTAGCCTATTGTCGTGTTGTGGTTAGAAATTCCTTACTTTCCGTGAATGTGTCTGACATTTCTAGTTTAACTTATTTTCTTTAAATGAAACTGTGTCAGTGGGTTCTTACTTGCAATAGGAAATATGTTTTATTCCGTATTTTCAAATTGATCAAGCTAAAACAATAAAAAGGTGGATTGTAGCATAATCAGTCTTTAATGTCCCCACTGCTTGGATACTGACCTCCTCTCGGTTCCCCTCTTGGGTTGGGCCGTCTTGTCTTCTTATTTTGGGTTCTAGGACTTACCGGTTCCCATACGTTGTTTTCGTTCACTGTTTTGAGAAAAATTGAGATAAAATAATTTACATCAAGAAAAGTACCTGTCTGGGTTCGAATGTACGACTTCGTTAGTCGCAGCCGATACCACTGGCCCACCTGTTACTGCTCCAGGTGGCTTGTGCTAGGCTGTAGGGGTAATTCATTACTTTATTGGCACAGTACGTGACTAGTAATAATAAAATAATAAGTTATCGTAGAGTGTTTCATACAATTTCCTCATGTCACTTAATAATTTAGTAGGTAGGTACGCAATGTTGTTAGGAGTTTACCGCGAGTCCAACGCACCCGATATAGTATTGTTTTGTCGTAACTTATCCTTATTATTTGGTATTGTTGCCTGTGACTAGGTAGGTAAACAGTATTGAAAACTATCATCCTTAACTCACTTTGGTCTAGTCGTCCATTGATTTCACGATCAATTCTTAAGTAAATATATAATCGCGTAAATAAGTGATGCTTCAGAGAATCTTCTTCGCGTTACGACTTACGACCTTGTGCATCTCGTAATTATTGCTATCTTCTTCAATCTTTTTACTATGTAATGTCGTCACTCGCAATTATCTGAGCTCCATAAATTGAGCACAATGCAACCGTTACGATTTGCTTATAAACACAGACACACGCATCTAAAGAAACACTGCACAATAAAATACATAGGTCTTAAAAGGGTTTCTTATGTCATAAAGACATTATTAGCTCATAGTCGCATAACATTACCATTTATAAGAAAAAATCCAGAAATAATTACATAAACGTAGGTACGTGAAGGACATTTCAGTGGGAACAAAAACAATGCACATACATATTTATCTAAACTAGTTATCTGTAGATGTCTGAGAAATATAATGAGCTAAGTATGAACTAAACGGAATTCTCCGTTTGTCTTTGTCTATGGCAAACTGGAGTATGAAATATGACGCTCGCGGAAGCAATCTTGCACTTTACGTTTTGTCCCATAGACGCTTTGTCTCACAAGATCCATATAGGTTGTCCAATTTACATTCAATAAGCCAACTTATAATCAGAAATGACGCAACTTATGACGGCTTTAAACTTTTTTTTTGTACAGGTACCTGTACAAGGTGGAACAAAATAAACATCAGAATCTGTGTTGGACTTTGCTTATTTTGTTTTATAACAACATTTGTTCAATACAAAAACTGATGCTCGAAATTATCGGCATCAACTATTAGCATTAAATGTAAATGAACGCGGTAATGCCGGTACATCAATGTTTATAATTACGTTATATTACAGGCATTACCTGCAAGTCAGGGACGAACAACTTTTTATTCATGTCTATGCATTAACTTCTATGACAAACTCGTGAAGAATCTATTCTAATATGCAATACTTACCTGTCTTTGTAGTCTCGTGTTCTTAACCACACAATGGAACCACCATCTCCCGGGAGCGTAGCTAAAACGAACTTATTAGCTATTTCACTGGATACATCATTTAAACGCTGAACTTTTGACCTGTTGTTTGTAAGCATTTTATTTGAGCATGTGCACACATCGTTCCAAAATGCTACTGTTTCTCATATACCATTATAATGTATCCGAAACATGAACCATTTAATCTAAGGGCATTTTCCACCTATGCATCACTTTAGGATCCAAAACTTCCAGAAACCTTCATTGTAATGGCATCAGATCACAATTAAAATAGGGGTCATTTTTGAACTGATAAAATTAACCCATACCTAATTTACAGGACTACAAGAAACCTCTTGAAGAGAGTAGCCCCGCGATACTGAACGGGAGCAAGATCCAGACTTTATTTCACCGACTGCCTGACATCCTACAATGCCACCTACACTTCCGCACAGCACTGGCCGATTGCGCGAGAACGTGGGACCGCGATGAAAAAATTGGTAAGTGTCACACCTAATTACTACTTGCCTGAAATGCTAGTTCAGACATGTGGACCCCTAATTCTGGGCTGATGCCTTCTTGTGAACTGCAACCTTCGTAGCACGATTGGTTTTCACTTAACCGCAGGCAACTATCGCCCTGGAATATGCCTCGCTAGTTCCTTATCGGCTCGCTGTTCCTCGGATATTTCGACATCCTGGATAGCGAAGGACTGTCCTCCATTGCCCCATACACGACATCAGGAAGGCGATCAGCTTTACATCTACTTTATACAACACCAGCACCCTCCTGAGCCATGTATGTGGCGCCGAGCCATGCTAGTGGTAGTATAAATCACCTCGCCATAGACAGCACCCCCTGCTTTGTTCTGGCTGGGTTGGTGTACGGTACTCCCAACATCAAATTTCATCAACTGCCAACACAATGTATTAGATTGGTCAGTTACCACTGGGAACCTGCCATATCTTGCGCAAAAGAACGTGTGAACAAAGGAAGCTAGATGCTTGCTAAGATAGCAACAACTGCGCAAGTTCGCTTTTTTCTTCGTTAACATACGGATGCGGGCGGTTGTATTGATTTTTCAAGTCGCAGTGTGTGAAGATTAAACGTCCTTATTAGCCCGTATGTGATAATGCGTATGTCGTCTTCGATAGTAGTTACAAAACAAATAAAGCTTGTATATCGATCCAAAATGTGCTATTTAATGTATGTTTAATTTTAACAATGCAAAAAATGAACGGATGTAATTAATTGGTAGAGACACTTTAAAATAACTTAAAGACTTAAAAAAATACAAATTAAATTGAATATAAATTATGATTAAACTTGTTTAAAGTTCATGGTCTTATGACTATGGTTGACTGGCCTAATAAGGATATAAAGGACATACTATTTTATTACTTAGTCCATTGACAAATAAAGCTTCCAGAATGTTTAGTTAGTCAGATGTAGGTCCCTATCTGAAACTTAAGTTATAACATGTAAAAAGTATGTCATCAGTAATTGTAATTGATGTATGTATATCTAAAAATCTACTGGACCTACGAAGATGAAATTTGGCACAGAGGTAGTACATGAGTAGGCGACATTAGCTAAGAAAGGATTTTAGAAAATTCCCCACATAAAGGGGGTGGAAATTTGTGTGAAAGTCCGTCAGTTTCGAAGCTAGGTTCTTCAAATTTTTTGTTTAGGCTGACGAAGCAAGACAAAACAACGAAAAGAAGCATACTTTTCATTTTCATCATTTTAAGATTTCCTCAGCTACTTACGTATTTCATTTACGTACGTTTGCTACTTATGTATTTCAAAAACTAATCTTATTTTCTTAACTTTTATATTTCTTTTCCTTATAGGCGAGGTCTTCTTGAGCGCGTTCTCAAAGGCCGTGGTGCTGGACGTGTACTCCGACTTCATCAACAACTTCTCTGTCGCCATGGAGCTGGCCAAGATGGAGTCCAAGCGGAAGTCGGCGCTGGCAGACTTCTTCAAAGTGAAGCAGATCAGTGCGCACGACCGACTGTCCTTCTTCGGGCTGATGGTGAAACCTGTGCAGCGGTTTCCACAGTTTATTATGTTTTTACAGGTAATTTATACTGAAACTTACATATGTACATACATACATGTCTCTCTCTCTACATAAACTCACGCCTTTTATACATGGGGGTAGGCAGAAACTATAGAACGCCACCTGCTACGATCTAAACATGCTCTTTTTACATCGCTTATGATCATAAATCTGGTCATACACGCATGCCGTTTACCAGGACTACGCACTTGACCTTTCTGAAGAGCATCACCAATAAGGTCACATATGTTCTCCTAGAACGTCCCATTCGGTTGCGGTTCCCAGTGCGGCTTGTTTGTTAACCGCCTTTCATTCATCCTCTCTAAATAACCAAACCATCTAAGCATACTCATAAGGATTTAAAAAATTGTCATAACTTGTTTTGGGTCAACTCTTAAATAATTCGGGAGTAAAAATTGTATTTGAGGAAACTGTGAATGAATGGCCGTTAAAGGGACTTCAAATAATTAGGTTTGTAGAATACATTATTTCATAATAGGCGCAAGCGCGGTCCATCTTGAATCTACTACACATGACGCGTCCCTCTCCACAAATACCAAACTTATACATATTATTTTTTAACATTTCCTCTTTTTTCTTAATTCTTTTTTTTCATTGAACGAATCCCAATTAAAATTGATTCATTCATCCACCAAAATCGTAAAATTTTTATAGCAACAATAGTGTAATTACGAACCTTGTTACTATTCTAAGCATATAGCGCCTACAACTACTACTCGTACAACCAAGTATTAATTTGCAATTTTAGCATAATTAAATATTGAACAGCTAACGTAATCTGATATTGATTGAACAGGGCAACCTTTGGAACCGACACAAAGCATTATTTATTTTACGAACATACACATACTGTTACATGACAGGTGACACTTACTCATTCTCTCTATACGCACGTGTTTCCCGATGTTTACATAACCGCTTACAATAAACATTTAACATTGAAACAAGTTTTCCGACTGCTGTCCAAGTTGACACCAAAAACTAAAGCGCGGTTTTACAAAAACCGGCTGTAGTAGTTGTCACTGCTACTAATAGTTTATCAGGAAGAATATTCATACATACAAATAAGATGGACAGCTATTGATAATATTGACATGATGTCCAACTTGTCTCGTTTACAATTATGAAAAAAATGTTTTGTCGAAAATTTGGCACACTCTGTCGAAAAGAAGTTGGTACCTCATAATCCTACTGCTCCTATGAATATATATGAAATGGCATGTATATCTTTTCCTGCAATCACACATAGAAAATCCGACACTAATATGCTAGCTACCAAATTCTTCGACATAATAGGTATGTCATGGATAAACTCTTCAAAACTAAACGTGTATTGTCTCTTGCAGGACTTATTAAAACACACTCCTCCGGGTCACTCGGACCGAGTGTCCCTACAACGTGCCTTGACAAGGCTAGAAGCTCTAGCCGATGCTTTGAATGAGAGGAAACGAGACGCTGAACGGACACAGGTAAATTATATATATTAATACTTGAGGAGTTTCAAAAAATGGTACAACTGGTAAAAATATGACTTTAAAATATAACTTCATGGTAGGGTCTGTTGATGAACTACATTTAAAAGTTTATACTCTCTAATTTAATAAAATTACTATTTCTCTTAAATGAAAATACTATTTCAGGAAAAAAATAGGCATTATGATAGTAAGGTGTTGATTAGGTGTCAGTTTTGTTACCACAAATAAGGTCAAATATAAAAAAAAAACTATGATGAATTCTGCCACTCCAATGATTGTTTTGGATAAATACAGTTATTTTGTATTGCTAAATGAATCAATAAGGAAAATAAAGTATTCAAATACTTAAAAAATAGTACTTTTTTACGGTTTTGTTACCATAGGTTCCAAAACAACATTTGTTTTTCATGCTATCGATGTAAAATGGGCAAAAAAATACCAACGAAACAACCAAAAAACGCCAATTATTCATTACTTTGAACCAAAACCCAAAATATTTGTAAAAGTGTAGTAATTTATGAGAAAAGCCGATAAACACTTTAAAAAATTTGGGGACACAATTGTAAAGCACGGTTCACATAACCTCAAGGCAAATGAAACATTGCAATTAGTTTTAAAATAATCATTTATTACTTAAAAATATACTTTGTTCTAAATTAACATGTAGGACTGAGATCCGTAAGTACTTACTTCTAATTTTTCAACATTGATTATAAACTCGGTCTTCTTTGGACGTTTTTATAAAGGACCGACGCAATCTTCACATTTGTGTCATTTATTGAAGAGTTCCATTATCTATCTCTGAAGATCTTCAGTGGATCTTCAGCAATTTTAAATAAGACTACATCGGAAAAGCATTCTTTAAAAAAAACATTAAAATCGGTCCCCAAATGGCGAAAACATAGCTGAAAATTAATTAACTAACTGTTGAATTTGGGGCAATCGTTTTTATTGAAGTCAGTTAAAAAAATCTTAACACGATTATTCAAACTTTTCACTTCTTAAAGAGAATAATCATCTCAGATTCAAATGCCATGTCTGCCAAGCTTTATGCTATCGATTTTGTTACTTTGTCGGTCAGTCTATATGTTACCGTACTTTTAGTAACAAAACTGAAGTAACACAATGTGTCTACCTTCAATTCAAAAAAATATATTAACAGCCCAGTTTCTCGGTAAGTTAAACAGCATACACCAAGTTATTCATATAAAACATAGTATTTCTTTAAAAAATACATTCAAGTAAAAAATGCGTGGTAAAGTTGTGATTATAATATAACAAACCTGGACATGATTTTCTCTCCAGTCCAGCCAGCCGCATAAACTCACTCACATCACCGAAAAAATGACACTTAAGGTTTTTTTTTATTTAATTACCGATTTAATATAAGCCATGTGGGTGGCCTTTGCGAAACATAAAATTATTTTGCTAGAATATTTTTAAAGATAATGAGATAACAAAACCGACATGTCCAGAAGTAACAATTTTCGGGGACATCATTTAGGCGCGATTTTAAATAGATTAAAGTTATTTTAAGCTATACATAGAACACTTAGCAAAGAGAACAAGGTTCAATTTTTATAAAAAATAACCTGTCATGTCAAGGTGTTTAAGAAAAAATTCAGTAATATTCAATCTAAAATGTTACAGTACACTGGGGACCAGTGGCGTGCGGTCCATATAGGCAAAAAGACACTGCAGACCCTAGACTTAGATCTAGACTAGTTACTAATATTTCAATAATAAAGAAAATATGCTAAGTAATAAAATTATTCAAAAAGTTTAAACGCCTACTATAAATGAGAAGCAACGTTCATACCGTTCTATTAATGTACCTACTCGCGGCGCAAGCAGGCAGCGATCGAAAGTGTCTTCTTTTCATTCATAAATGTACGCATGTAGTGGTAATTTCTTCTACATTTTCGTGTCTGCACATGTCACACAAAAGCGCGCTAATAAAGCGAACTCCTGCCGCAGGCTATCCAATCGCGGGCTTCCCTGCGCCAAGCTAACCAATCACGGGTTGGACGCCCATACGCCATTATTGGCGCGCTGTGAGTATTATGCGATCAAGTTGAATATTACGTAGCCTCAAGCAAATTCCAATTCGCAATGATACAATTTTATTTGTCAACGTTTTAGTTGTCAAAATTTAGAAATCGTTTGTTTACGAAAGGATCCATATTGATTTCTTAGTGGAGCGCGCTGTTTTATGTTTTTATTTTGACTGAGTTTTGTTGTGATTAATTCATTTACAAACGTTAATATTTAGGTCGATTTGTTGCTTATTTCAACTAGTTTTTTTGAACTGTTTTAGTTTTTCGATTTACTTAAGTAGGTATAGCTTGGCAAAAAAGAGTCTGGAAAAAATTAGGGCGCCTGCTTAGCAGGTATGGCCACCCTGTATACTAGGACTAAAAGTGATAAGATACTTGTTGTTTTAATCCACAAACACGAGATCCCGGAAATTCTCATCAGTCAAGATTTCAAGACTTGATAGGCACACAGTCTTTTGCTTTCATTGTATTTAGTAGATTGCGCATTATTTCGCTGGAATAACTTTTTTATCTAAGAGTGCCATCATAATAACATAATGCAAACTTATTCAGTTTAAAAATTAATTAAATTACACTCAGGGATTGCCGATTGAACCCGATACACAAGACATAATGTTCTGCAATCGCATTTGCGGCCACCATCTAGGGTATTCACAACCATTCGATGGTTGGTATGCCTGTATCAAATTTGACATTAATGATACTGATCGAATCTTGTTAATGCTGACAATTTATAGTCGACAAGAAGTGGACTTACAGCTGCTTACTATCGGAAACTAATCGGAAGTCAGAGAGTACCTATAACATGCCGCATTCGAAAGGTACGGGCAATATCGAATAAACTTGAACAGTTGACTAATGAAGGCGTCAGGTATGTCTATGTGGGGTACATAACATTATCACTATTCACATGACAATGAAAATGAAGTAACACGCTAAACTTTAGATTTTATTTAAAAAGAAAAACGTGACGTAACATCATTCTTGTATTCCTTTTCGGTGCTATGATAGATTTTATCCATTAACACTGATGTGTCAGTTTTACATTTCGTATTTATGAAAATAGTGTAAAAATCTTTCTTACACGTTTACGGCTCCCATTACAACCCGTCTCCTCAAACTATAGGTAATATATTACGTAGAATAGGCACCTGAAAAATAATAAATATAAATTATACTTTTTTACTGTGGTATGCAATAATAACATTAACAAAAAAAAAAAATACTTGGCTGTTTCGTTATAGTGTTGAACTTTTTGTCTAATTGCACACAGATCAAAATCGTCTAATTCTTTCTTCCGCCAACTGTTTTGGTGTTCCTCCAGGTGTAGAAAAAATCCTTAATTGTTTTCTCCTTACTCCTTACTACAAACTCCTTACTCCTTACTACAAACTCCTTACTCCTTACTACAAATATAAAGACAATCATATTAATTCCATGTAGGTACATTTTTCAATTTCAAGTATCAAACATCAAGAATTAACGTACACGCGATTTGTCAAACTAGAAAACATAACCTCAATAATCTATTAGTAAATAAAACAATAAAATGGCTTGAAACTTATAATACCGATAAAACTTAGTATTAGAAAGGAAAAACAATGACTGGCATTGAATAAAAGATAAATTTCTTGGATAAATACCTGTCGTGTCGGCAGTTCTTTCATAAACATTGTCAATCGGAGACAAAATTTGTTCCGCTTCAGATTCCGCCAAATTTCTTACGAAAACTTAGTATATCACAGCTCACACCACTACTCCTTATTGTTTTATTCATTTTTTATATGTTCAAAAGCATTAATAATTGATAGTTAATTAGAAATAAGTAAAATACAACTGGGAACATAACACAATGACAGATTAGCTACTTGTTGATGATAAACAAAGCAGTGCTGCCACCAAAAAAATATTTTAGTTCCAATGGTTACCACGACAGACTCTTTTTTGCCAACCTATACTACGCTTTTTGTTTGTTTTTTTTTTTTTTTCAAAATGTTGTTCGATTGTGAGGTTTGTGTTGAAAATGTGTGTTTGTTAAAAAGTGTATCTAAAGGGAAATGTGTACGAGAATTAACCCAGCAAAGAGGTAATGCAACTCGTAAGTTTCATAGTAATAATTAAGAAACATAAAACCGACTGTGTTTTTGTTTACGCACATTTAAATTATTTTGTTTTCCTTGCTAGTTTAGTAGTTCGAATACAGTGTTGAATTGTTCGGGATTTGCAGATTTAAATGATTTCTATCCCGCGGCTTGCTCAAACATAAATACATTTGGTAATTATCGTATTGAGAGAAGTGTTACGAAGAAGTTTTACGTTTAGCGAAGTTTATTATTACTATCCAAGCAAGCAGAGCATCGACAGAACGTTCATTTTCATTAAAACGTATTCTTACGTACCTATTTAAGAAACACACAAAGTCAACAACGAGTAGGTACAACATCTTTCTGTGCTTTCGACGGAAAAAGAATTATCATCATCAGGAAATCGCCATTTCAACCTTTTAAACCACCTAGTGAATTTTTCTTCACTAACTTGAGCAATTACGAGACACGTTTTTTTTTTTTTGAATTGCCTACCCGGTCATAAAACCCTGTGCACGCCACTGCTGGGGACATACGAAAATTAAAGGCTCCGGCTTAGTAAATATTTTTACATAAATTCAATTTTCATTTAATCATATCAAATTTAAACTAAAACCCAAGTACAAAAGTTGAATAACCAGATAAGTAATAAGTCAACTTATAATAATGCTCCGAAATTCGGTAAAAAAAATATGCACTTGAGGGACATGCTAAAATGACCATTGTACCATTTTTTTGAAACTCCTCACTTGTCTCATCTCATTTGGTGTTAGTTTATTATTAAAATATTACAGTTTTATAGGTGTTTGTGCGAAATTATATATTAATTGTCTTTTGTAACTGTTTTTAAAAAGGGTCAAAATTAAATTGCTTAAAAACACTGAGGTAAATAACTTAATTGGTCATTCTTTGGCCAAAGAATTAACATTGCTATTCAATGTGGCAATGCTGCCAGTGCCAGGATGACAGTGATGCGGACGAGTACTTCGAGGGACTACTCACACTTATTGAGCTCTATTCAGCTTTCAACAAAATCGTTGTTTTGTATGAGCAAAAGCTGCATAGAGCTGAATAAGTGTGAGTAGTCCCTTAGTGTGTTTTTGTTTTTGTATTTATTTATATAGTTAGTAATTTATCGAATTAATAAGAATGAAAAGTGGGAATCCGTTGTCATGGGTATGGTCTCGTGATACGGAGAAATGAGAAAAATATTGAGTATGGTACTAGATGAATGCACTTTGTGAATTATCATAATGATAGGAAGGGGGTGACTACTGATATGACGACTAATAGAGAAGTGTGGAAGAAAAAGACATGTTTCACTGACCCCAAATAAATTGGGATAAGGGCAGGAGAAACAAAAGTGGGATACTTAATATTGAATAATTACATTTTTTTATTTCTAATACACATTCACTCCTGATTTTTTTTAATACTATTGTTCTCACTATAAAATGTTTCAGCATTGTAAGGGTACTTTTGATAATCTGTACGTAACGAATCTCTTCATTGCAGGCATTCCGTGCAGCTCTTAGACGGCTGACGCGCGGCGGAGTAGCGGGTGCGGGCGGGGCGGGCGGCGCGGCGCGGTTCGGTGCCGCGCGTCTGCTCGCCTCACGCGCTGACAAGCGACATCTGTTGAGACAGGACGACTTGCTGCAATTGGTCAGTACCCTTTATACTCTCTTGCTAATCCTGAACGACAAACTCGAACCATGTATTTTTGAAATTCAAATTTTGTTCATCACATATGTATTTATGACCTTAACCAACTATGTCAATATACAAAATATAATTCAAAACTCTATTCGCAAATATAGCTTATTTGATAGGGTTTCGAATTATATTTTGTTGAACATACAACCCTGACCTGTAAATTGTAAAAAAAACATGAGATAATTTTAATTTCGTTTACCTTACACATTTACTTTTGAATAACCAAGAAGTCGGTCAATCAGAAAGATCAGGCTAGTAAGTAGCCCACTATAACATTAGCTAAAGGTTAAATTAACAGAAGTACAGACGCCAGCATATAAAGCTACTAAAATCTGTCAAATTTTTGTCAGCTTTTCAACTTTATCGCTAAAGTATTAGGTTCCAGATTAATTGGGAAAATTTGACAGTTTCGGGTAGCCTGATGTGCTAGCGTCTGTACTATGCTCAACTCGATGTCTTTTATCTTGAACTAGCTTCTGCCCGCGACTTCGTCGGCGTCAAATTTTTGCTCCCTTGGCCCTTTATTTTTGGATGGGAACTGATCAAATGACTTCTTCCGCTCTGTGCGGAGCCGGAGGGCGTGTCAGACTTTTACTGACTAAAACCCACCCGTGTTCCTTCAGTTGCCCATGTGCCAGGGTCAAGGTATCTCTTTCGAACAATCTCGCGACCCTGGCAGCTCCCGTGACCCTTTTTTTTTCTGGATGGGAAATCATCAAGTGCCTTCTCCCGCTCTGGACGGAGCGGTAGGGCGTGTCAGACTTTTACTGACTAAAACCCACCCGTGTTCCTTCAGTTGCCCATGTGCCAGGGTCACGGTATCTCTTTCGAACAATCACGCGACCCCGGCAGGCATCGGTCCTAGCTGACCCCTTCATTGTTGCTGACATCTCTTTGAGGTGCGCGTGGAACACTACGCGCCGTCGACCCGAGCTTGGTCCTTACCGGGCGGCGAGCTACCCATTGCTCGCCGCCCGCAAGCTCGCGCCTACGGTGGCCGGGAGTCCGCTATTGACTCCCGACGTTTGCGGCGTCTCCTCCTGCGGTGACTAGGGACGTGAGGGCGCAGAGACTGCCACTCCCTCACGCGCCCCGCCTCCTCCTTCGCGAGCATTACTGCTTCGCAGAAGGAGGTGACGGCTTCCCATTCCCTCTCGCTCCGTACCATGGCTCGCACCAGGGCCGGACGCGAGAGGTCGCCGCCGCCGATCGCCTCCACGAGGACACGGCGGTGCTCCGCCCAGGCAGGGCACACTTCCACCGTATGCTCCACCGTGTCCTCTAGACGATCTTCACAATGGAAACCCCGGGCTCCCGTGACCCTTACGTCGCATCGAATTGCCTGTCAGTTTTCGTCCATTTATTGTTGCTGCTCGCTTCTTTTGACCGTAGAGTGATATTATATAACCTTCCTCAATAAATAGGCTACCCAACGCACAAAGAATTTTTCAATTCGGACCAGAAGTTCCTGAGATTAGCGCGTTCAATCAAACAAACAAACAAAAAAACTCTTCAGCTTTATAATATTACTAGCTTTTGCCAGCGGCTTCGCCCGCGTGGAGGTCGGAAATTATCCCGCGGGAACGTACTACCGGGATAAAAAGTAGCCTATGTCCTTTCTCAGTCTCTAAACTATCTGTGTACCAAATTTCATTTAAATCGGTTCAGTAGTTTTAGCAGGAAAGCGAGACAGACAGACAGACAGACAGACAGACCGACAGACAGACAGACCGACAGACAGACAGACAGAGTTACTTTTGCATTTATAATATTATTAGTAAATTAGTAAAGTATGGATAGTATGGATTAGTATGGATAGTATAGATTTTGCAACTTACATCTTTGTATAAAGTAAGACCAACAAACTGATTAATCCTCATAAAACAGGTGAAAGCTGAAATGCTGAATACTTTAAGAAACTCTCAAACCAAATTACATTGTTGTAACCTTCACTCTAATTGCGTAACGCCCTATCAATCAGAATCTGGATAATTCTGAAAATTATTAGAAATAATTTCCATCCATTGCGTCGAATGTTCGAAAAATTGACTGCTAAGCAACGCAAATAACGCAATGAATGTTGTTGAACTATCAAAATGAAAGTGTTTCCTACGGATAGGAAATTACGCAATTAGTCCTCTGGAGCCATACAGCTCGAGTGTTATCTCATCCTCTTCATCATCATCTGCCTAGCCTCCCAACTATGTTGGGGTCGGCTTTCAGTCTAACCGGATGCAGCTGACTACCAGTATTTTACATGGAGTGACTGCCTATCTGACCTCCACAACCTAGTTACTGGGTAATACGATACCCATATATACTATCTCATCCTCTTTTTCACAGGAATTCAACCAATCGGGCGGTCTAACAAAATGCAAGCCACGTCGTCTGTTACTGCTCAACGACCTCGTGGTGTGTGTGTCGGTCGGCGCGGGTAGTGACGACGCGGAGAGGCTCGGCCTCAAGTGGGCGCATCCCGTGCAGGATGTCGAGGTGTTGGACACCGGCACCTCGCCTACGCTTAGTAGGGTACTCGCTCAAGGTAAGACTGGTTACTTTCAGAAGGTAGTTGTTTTTGAAAGATACAAGCACATTGTCATGTGGATATACGTGTTCCTATTGACATCCCATAATTCTAGAGTTTTAATTCGACCATGTCAAAGAATCAATTATCATGTTAAAAATATCTGTGAAAACAAAATCGTATTTCAACCGTTGACCGTTAAGGAGTTCCTACGTCTGGAGTGAATCCTGGTTGTAGAATCATGCATCATAAAAAATACATAGTCTTCACAACATATTCAGCTCCGTAGGATAAGAGGAAGTGGTTTTAATTCAGCTTGTGTTAGATTTGACCCAAACAAACACAGAAACATTGCCAGTTCAATATATCTACTAAAAAGAATGCATTTTTTTATCAGTATTAATATTTATGAAACATTTGTCATCAATGAACGATTTCCTTTTTAATTTTCGGTTTCTATTCCTCGCCAGGTATGAATCGCAGCGGTAGCCTGCGATCAAATTCGAGCAGCGGCATGACGACATCAACGGGCGACTCTCTCTGCAGCGAGATGTCCGCGCTGATGCACGACTACGAGACCGTCTCCCGCATGGCAGACCTCGCGGCCTCACTGCGCATGTCCTACCCCGAGCTCGCCTCCGACACCTTCCGCGCGCTGCTGCAGAACATCCAGCGCAGTATACAGGTGACGAACATTCACGAACACACCCGAACGATCCCGACACGAGACCGTCTCCCGCATGGCAGACCTCGCGGCCTCACTGCGCATGTCCTACCCCGAGCTCGCCTCCGACACCTTCCGCGCGCTGCTGCAGAACATCCAGCGCAGTATACAGGTGACGAACATTCACGAACACACCCGAACGATCCCGACACGAGACCGTCTCCCGCATGGCAGACCTCGCGGCCTCACTGCGCATGTCCTACCCCGAGCTCGCCTCCGACACCTTCCGCGCGCTGCTGCAGAACATCCAGCGCAGTATACAGGTGACGAACATTCACGAACACACCCGAACGATCCCGACACGAGACCGTCTCCCGCATGGCAGACCTCGCGGCCTCACTGCGCATGTCCTACCCCGAGCTCGCCTCCGACACCTTCCGCGCGCTGCTGCAGAACATCCAGCGCAGTATACAGGTGACGAACATTCACGAACACACCCGAACGATCCCGACACGAGACCGTCTCCCGCATGGCAGACCTCGCGGCCTCACTGCGCATGTCCTACCCCGAGCTCGCCTCCGACACCTTCCGCGCGCTGCTGCAGAACATCCAGCGCAGTATACAGGTGACGAACATTCACGAACACACCCGAACGATCCCGACACGAGACCGTCTCCCGCATGGCAGACCTCGCGGCCTCACTGCGCATGTCCTACCCCGAGCTCGCCTCCGACACCTTCCGCGCGCTGCTGCAGAACATCCAGCGCAGTATACAGGTGACGAACATTCACGAACACACCCGAACGATCCCGACACGAGACCGTCTCCCGCATGGCAGACCTCGCGGCCTCACTGCGCATGTCCTACCCCGAGCTCGCCTCCGACACCTTCCGCGCGCTGCTGCAGAACATCCAGCGCAGTATACAGGTGACGAACATTCACGAACACACCCGAACGATCCCGACACGAGACCGTCTCCCGCATGGCAGACCTCGCGGCCTCACTGCGCATGTCCTACCCCGAGCTCGCCTCCGACACCTTCCGCGCGCTGCTGCAGAACATCCAGCGCAGTATACAGGTGACGAACATTCACAAACACACCCGAACGATCCCGACACGAGACCGTCTCCCGCCTGGCAGACCTCGCGGCCTCACTGCGCATGTCCTACCCCGAGCTCACCTCCGACACCTTCTGCGCGCTGCTGCAGAACATCCAGCGCAGTATACAGGTGACGAACATTCACGAACACACCCGAACGATCCCGACACGAGACCGTCTCCCGCATGGCAGACCTCGCGGCCTCGCTGCGCATGTCCTACCCCGAGCTCGCCTCCGACACCTTCCGCGCGCTGCTGCGGAACATCCAGCGCAGTATACAGGTGACGAACACTCACGAACACACCCGAACGATCCCGACACGAGACCGTCTCCCGCATGGCAGACCTCGCGGCCTCGCTGCGCATGTCCTACCCCGAGCTCGCCTCCGACACCTTCCGCGCGCTGCTGCAGAACATCCAGCGCAGTATACAGGTGACGAACACTCACGAACACACCCGAACGATCCCGACACGAGACCGTCTCCCGCATGGCAGACATCGCGGCTTCACTGCGCATGTCCTACCCCGAGCTCGCGTCAGACACCTTCCGCGCGCTGCTGCAGAACATCCAGCGCAGTATACAGGTGACGAACATTCACGAACACACCCGAACGATCCCGACACTAGACCGTCTCTCGCATGGCAGACCTTGCGGCTTCGCTGCGCATGTCCTACCCCGAGCCCTAACTATAAAAAAAATCGTGTTGACCCTAGAATTACTTTATGTATTCAAAATTGGGTTTTACTACCTGGGAAAAAAAAAAATTGTTTAGCTGAAACGGCGGTAGGTATGGCAAAATAAACCATTGTACCCTAATAAAAGTTACTGAAAGCAGAACTTACGATTATTCTTGTAGCGCATGACCTGGAAATGCGGCTTGCGTGGTAGCCACGGGCAAAACTAGTAGCAAATATGATTATATTAAATCGCCATATTTACTATGATGTTATTTATATGTTTAAAACTACATTTTTAATGGACTCTAGCAACAATTTCTCCTCCACAGAAAAAAGATGACGAGATGGCGTGGGTAGACTCCTGCTGCCTCCAACTCACGATCCGAGGTCGTGAAGAACCCCTTACCTTCCGTGCCAGCGAGCCGGGCGCGCGGCTAGCGTGGGCCACAGAGCTAAGACTCGCTCAGTTAGCACAGGCGTCGGCCAACTCGCCCGCCTGGAGGTTCCCGTCGCAACTAGCGCCCGCCCACAAGATGCCACTCTTTGTTGCTGCTACGCCGGTTTATTCGTCGCGGCAACTTACTGAGGTGAGTAGATAGCTTAGTAATGCAGCCAACCGCATTTTCTGTGTATCAATTGGACTTCTGGGCCACTTAGTTAAGACTGGCCCAGCTTACATACTCGTCAATCGAAATCGTTGAGTTCCTTAAGTTCTAAGTTTAGCTGCACTATTACTGACAAATGTGTGCTCTTACTGGACAGGTCCACTCAATCTGTGTGGTTCTTTCTTTAAAAGACCATGGAGCACAACGATTTGACGAACAATATCAAAAAAACCGGCCAAGTGCGAGTCGGACTCACGCACCGAGGGTTCCGAACAAACCTGTAGGTATTCTCGGTTTATGCATAAGGTTTATGTTTATGAAAATAAATGTTTTTTTTTTTCAATTTTTATATTTCAGTTGATTGAATGAAAGGTAAATTGCGGTTTACGATTCATGACGTTTTAAAAAAAACTACTTACTCGATCTCGTTCAAACCAATTTTCGGTGGTAACTACCACCGAAAATTGGTTTAAACATGGTAATGTACATCATATATTTTTTTTTAGTTTTATCATTCTCTTAATTTAGAAGTTACGGGGACACATTTTACCACTTTGGAAGTGTCTCTCGCACAAACTATTCAGTTTAGAAAAAAATGATGTTAGAAACCTCAATACCATTTTTGAAGACCTATTCATAGATACCACACACGTATGGGTTTGATGAAAAAAAAAATTTTTGAGTTTCAGTTCTATGTATGGGGAACCCCAAAATTTGTTTTTTTTTTCTATTTTAGTGTGAAAATCTTAATGCGGTTCACAGAATACATCTACTTACCAAGTTTCAACAGCCTAGCTCTTATAGTTTCGGAAAAAGTGGCTGTGACATACGGACGGACAGACATGACGAATCTATAAGTGTTCCGTTTTTTGCCATTTGGCAACGGAACCCTAAAAAGAGCACCTTGGTAGGCCGCATTAAGTACTCAAACTGACAGATTATCATTATAGTTAGCTTGGTTTTTTCGTCAATATATCTATATGTGGGCCCCACTGAAGCTTGGCGTCCAAAGTTAAGCCCAAGAATACTGTGCTATCTTCAGGATTCAATTCTTCGCCCTTTTCAACACATTCGTTTTCACCTGCCTAACGTGAAATAGCGTAAACTTAATGCATTTGGTTTTCTTTTCATTTAAAAGTAAATTTTATTTACATTGAACCAGTGAACTACTTTTGAGATCGCGCTATTTACATCGTCAGTAAACTGCTGCTGACGTTTAAGTTTAAACAAAAGTGAAGTGTGATTTGGCATGCAACACTATGAGTCATGACTGTCTTTTACGAGGTACGGCAAGTCATTAAAATAAATTAGAAATAAAAAAGGACCAAGAATTGAGCCATGTGGAACTCCCATTGACATTATAGATCCGGGAGATCTTCTTCCATTTACATCGACCCTCTAAATCCTCATACTCTATTATGAAGTAAGAAGATCCAGAGCGGTGCTCCGGATCCCATAGTGACGGA
This sequence comes from Aporophyla lueneburgensis, assembly GCA_932294355.1. Lineage (NCBI taxonomy): Eukaryota > Metazoa > Arthropoda > Insecta > Lepidoptera > Noctuidae > Aporophyla > Aporophyla lueneburgensis. Next base: position 14,256,189 of record OW028744.1, read on the forward strand.
TATCCTGGTTAAAGTTTCATGAAGAACGCAATCGAGTCAAAAATCAAAATCAAAATCAAAAGTCATTTATTCAAACTAGGCTGAGAGTCAGCACTTTTTGAACGTCAAAGTTACAAAAGACAGTCCCCCCAAAACGCCCGCCCTTCGACACTTCCTAGTGCTTTAGCTGGGAAGAAGAAGTGGCGGAACAAACTCCCCAGCAGCACAGCTGTCTGTTAAGTTAGAAGAACTTGATTCTATACAATTGTAAGGAGGTAACATTATGAGACACAAAACATTAAATTAAATGATTTGCCATCTGTCAGCTAGCCAACCCAATAATCCAGGAAATAAAATGAAATCTATACTCAAGCAAAAGCAAAAAATATTTTTATCATGTAAATAAAGGTACCAAAATAAAAGCCTCCTGGCATAAGGGCGTGACAGCTTACATATGCAATGCTGAATCACGTTCACATAGCTGTTACGACCCGAGTTACAACTCGAGGCCTCAAAATGATAAACTAGGACCATCGGCGTAAAAACAAATAAACAGGTAGGTAATTAACAACAATACCAACATCAAGGTCAGCAAGACGACCAGTCACCACAAGCAGCACCCGTTCACGAGCATAACGCAAAGATCAGCCATTACCCCCCTCGCCTTATTTGAGGGAAGGGGGTAACCCGACCCCTGACGCTACCGCAAGCATTGACATCTAAGGGAGCATGACGAACTTGCTGCCGGTTGCTCAGGCAAGAATTGAATGACAACTTGTCGAGGTCGCTAGCTAATCATTTTATGCAATACTAATCATTATAATATGTCAAAGCATAGAACATGTCAAAACCAATAAATACACAAAAAAAAATGACTAACACAGTAAAAAAAATATATAATAAAAATTATATTACAGCTATATAACCTATCACTAGGTACGCTAGTACTGGAGAAAGAACACAAACATTGTCTTGAGTTAATCACAGCGACCAACTAGTTTTGTCATTTAAATAGTCGTTGATGGAATAATATGCCTTTAGACAAAGGTTGGATTTTACTTGAGCTTTAAACGCATTAAAAGGTAATTCTAGTAAATAAGGTGGTAGCTTGTTGTAAAATGTTATACCAAGCCCAACAAATGAGTTATGCACCTTATGAAGCCGGTGAAAGGGAACACGTAGTTTGTCCTTATTTCTAGTGTTAACAGTGTGAAAATCACTGTTTTTAGCGTGTAAGTGTAAATTTTGCCTAATATATAAGATGTTGGCGAAGATGAATTGTGATGCTACCGTAAGAATACCAATATCTTTAAAAAAGTCCCTTAGAGAAACTCTGGCACCTAGCTGGTAAATTGCTCGAACAGCTCGTTTCTGAAGGACAAAAATATTTTGAATATCAGCGGCTTTGCCCCACAGTAGAATACCGTAAGACATAATGCTGTGAAAATAACTAAAATAGACTAACCGAGCTGTATCAACGTCAGTATATTGTCTTACTTTTTTGACGGCGTAGGCGGCTGAACTGAGCCTCCCCGCTAGACTTGAAATATGTGGGCCCCACTGTAGTTTGCCATCCACTGCTATGCCCAGGAAAACTGTCGAGTCTACAGTTTTAAGAACCTCTTTATTTAAGACGATTTCGGGACCTAGATTTCTAACATTCGGTAAGGCGAACTTTACACATTTCGTTTTCTTGGCATTGAGAACTAAGTTATTTGCCGTAAACCAATCCGTAACCATTGAGAGTGCACTGTTTACGTCTTCAAAATCTTGTCTGTTCCTATCTACTTTAAAAATAAGAGAAGTATCATCTGCAAACAGTACAACGTCACAAATACCCTTTAAAAAGAATGGTAAGTCATTGATATACACTAAGAACAAGAATGGGCCGAGTATAGAGCCTTGAGGCACACCTAACTGAACCGTTAGCCCGGTAGATTTTACACCATTAATATCTACACATTGGAACCTATTATGTAAATAAGAATTTATTACGTTTAAAGCTTCGTTATGGACACCGTAATGACGTAGTTTACGCAAAAGCGTGTCATGGTGCACGCAATCAAAGGCTTTGGAGAGATCACAGAATACTCCGATAGCATTTTGCGAGTTCTCCCATGCGTTAAAAATGTGTTTCAAGAGAGTAACACCCGCATCTGTAGTTGAACGACCTTTCGTAAAGCCATATTGCTCATTATGAAGGAGGCTGTTTAAATTAAAATGTCTTAACAACTGCTTGAGTATTAACTTTTCGAATATTTTGCTAAATGCAGGTAAGATAGAAATAGGCCTAAAATTAGAAACGTCTTTTTTATTACCTGATTTAAATAATGGTATGACTTTGCTACTCTTCATGAGGTCAGGAAAAGTTCCGACATCAACACATTTATTAAAAGTAACAGCTAAAGAGGGGGCTACGATGTCTATTATATTACTTAATAGTTTGATGGAAATGCCCCAGAAATCACCAGTGTTTTTAGACTTAAGTGTGTTAAAAACATTAACTACATCACGAGGCGTTACATGTTCAAAATTGAATAGGCAACTACTTTTAGGCACACTACTATGCAAAAGGTTTTCAGCTTTAGACGGGGAGGAATTTAAGGAGCGAGTCGTAGTTATAGGTATGTTGGCAAAAAACTCATTAAATGCCTGTGCTACGTCAGCTGCCGTATTTACTAATTTGTTGTCGACCATAATTTCAAGTTGTTTTTCTTGTTTAACCGATTTACCCGTTTCATTGTTAATGATTTTCCAAGTGGTTTTTATTTTATTATTTGAATTTTTAATTTGATCGCTTAAAAATTTAGATTTAGCAAAAGCACTAACCTGTTTAAATAATTTTGAATATTTTTTTACATACTCTAGGAAAGGAGTATCAAACCTGTATTTTTTTAAACCATATAACTCGTATAGCCTCGCTCTACTTTTATAAATACCTGGAGTAGCCCATTGGTTAAAGCCGACGGAGGTGCAATTAATGTCAATGGTTTTGGTCTTGAAAGTAGATTTGTACTCTTTTTGCACTACATTAAAGAGGGCTTCATAAATTGCATTAGGATTCTCGTTTTCTACTATGGATGGTGTAATTCTACGAGCTACATTATTTTTAAACTTGGTGCAACGACTAGCTGTATAAGGCCTGCATTCAAGTTTATGTGCCTTTTTAAACAATGACATAGGGAAGCTAGATAGCAAACCACAGTGGTCGGACGTTAAATCAATTAGCACTAATTTATTTTTGGCATCACCATCACTAAATATATTATCAAGACAAGTTGACGAAGAAGCTGTGATCCTAGTTGGTTCAAAAAACAAGTTAAATAAATTAAAAGACCTGAAAAGATTGAGAAGTCTAATACTCAATGGAGTAACATCTAAAATATTAATATTAAAATCGCCACATACAATTATACTTTTATTACTTGATTTTAACTTATTGAGTAAATCCTCCATTACTGACTCGAAACAAACGAAATCCCCAGAGGGGGGTCGATAAACGCAAATTATAACGTATCGCTCGAGTTCAACACAAGACAACTCAATAGTGCGCTCAATAGAGAGATTTACTAAATCTGAACGTTGCTTACATTTTAGCTTGTTTGAAACAAGAACTAAAGAACCACCACGGATGGCCCTTTTTCTCGCAAATGCACTTTGTACAGTAAAATTATCATCATTGATAAACACTATTTCATGTTCTTTCAACCAGTGTTCAGTTAAACATAATACCTGAACATCATGGTTCTCTATAAATAAACTTAACTCTAACTCTTTGCCGGACAGACCCTGCATATTTTGATGAACAACATTCAACATATGCGGCTCATCCGTTGTCGCACCTAGTAGTTTAAACTACTAGGCGTATCAATAGTAGTGTTAGTATCACTACCAACACTAATTAAATAAGACTGTGACATACTACTTATGTCTGAGTTAATATAAGCTAATAGCCTCGCTATTTGATAAATCAGTGAGAGTGCTTTAGATAAATCACAAAAGATGCCCAAGGCATCGCATTTATCTTCCCATGCATTGCAAATATATCCTAGAAGTTTAACACCGGCATCGGTAGTTGAACATACACATGATAGTTGTTCAGGTGGTAGCGTTAGTTTGCTAACGTTATTTTAAACCAAACGGAAATTCTTAATAATAACAGTTTTTCGCAGCAAGTAAACACATTTTTCTGTTGTGAGCACCTTGTTTCTGCTTTCAGCTAAAACAATTTATAGTTCGGGTGACATTCATCTGACATTTTAAGAATGTCGCCATATAAAAAGTTACGATTAATTCAGGCTCAAAAGTCATGTGCCACTCAGTCATGTGCTGTATGGGCTGTTTCGACTTAGTTCGAGATTAACCGGTGTTATATTCAATTGCAGGTCCGTTGCGGCTGTTTCTACACGTCGTCGGGTAGTGGGCGTGGTGCGTCATTGCGGAGAGCTCGCTCGTTGCTGTGGGTGAGTGCGGGCGGCGCGACGGACAGCCACGTGGCCGTCCTCACGCATCGGGCCGCCAAGCTGAAGACGCTCGTCACGCTGGACCTGCCCGATACCAAGGTAATACTGACTTCTGGACATGCTGGCCTTCATACCAAAGGGTCTATAGTGTATTGATTATCGTGGCATATTTTTATCACAGCTATTATAGTTTTTTCTTAACATTAGCTAATTTAAGTATAACGTGAACTACGTTTTAAAATTAAGAAAACTTCCAACATCTTTCTTATTCACTTTATGTTATAGAAAAGAAAACTTTGTGACAAAAGATTATGGATACTTTATATAATACGTGTTATTCGTTTCAGGTTACCTCAATGGAACACGCACGCGGAGTGCGACAAGTGACGACACTCTGCGGCGACACAGTATGGCTCGGTACAGAGGACAAGAAAATAATCATATTCTCAGCAATCGAACCAGAGAAGCAGGAAAAGTTAACGGAAGTGCCAACGATCGCATCAATCACGCAGATCCGTTACCACTGCGACGCCATGTTCGTGGGGCTGGGCAACGGGCGCGTGTCGGTGTACCGGCGCAACCACGACGACTCGTGGGCGCTGCACGAGCCGCTGGCCGTCGAGCTGGGCGACCGGCCCGTGCACTGCGTGCTGCCCGTCGACGGCATCGTGTACGCCACCTGCGCGCGCCGCGTCTTCGCCATCAACGCGCTCACCGCAGAGATCATGCGCATCCTGGAGCTCAAGGGCGACGGCGACCGCTCCGTCAAGTACCTCGCGCACTCCGGAGTCGGCCTCTGGACAGCCTTCTCCGATTCCACGTACGTTAGCCTCTATCACGCCGAAACCTTCGAACACCTCCAAAACATTGACATCGCAGCTGACGTTGCGAAAACCATCGGAGCACGAGAGGGAAGCAAGCCTGCGTACGTGTCGGCCCTGCTGGCGTGCCAGGGTCTGCTGTGGGTCGGCACCACGGCCGGCGTCAGCGTCACCGTGCCGCTGCCCAAGCTGGAGGGCCTGCCGCTAGTGGGCGGCCACATCGCTGCCTCCTTCCACGCGCATGCCGGGCCCGTGACCTTCCTCCTCAACCTGATGCCGGAAACTAAAGACGTTGACGTGAACACTGTGCGACGGAATCTATCGAACGCCCGCCACCTCGCCGAGACCGTGAATACTTTGCAAGAGTTCAAAGAGGAGGACGGCAAGGAAGACAACGAAAAACCGAAACTAGAGAGGCAGATATCGGAGGAGGCCAGCCCGTACCGACCGCAGCGCGTGCAGTCCGCGGTTGTGCGGCGGAAGAAGCCGGGCGACGTGCGACTCAGTAAGACTCTACCTAAGTGCGCCAACTTGAACGCGTGTGATGTTTACGGGCTGTACGGAGACCTGATGTTCGTGAAGGATTGCGTGGGCGAGGCGGACGTGGGCGGGTCGGGCGGCGAGGCGCTGCGCCGGAGTGACCCCGAGCTGGCCGCCATCCCCTTCCGCGTCAGCACGCTGGACCGGCGCCTGCGCATGCGCGCCGGCCGCCCGCGCAGCCTCGACCTGTCCAGCTGGTCCGTGGACTCGCGCGCCTCCAGCCTGTGCACGTCGTCGGGCAGCGAGGAGTCCATGGCGCTGCGGGGCGTGTCGCGCACCAGCTCGGGTGCCTCGGGCGCCGCCGCGCTGGCGCCCGTGGCGGCGTCCACGCCCGACTCGGGCTCGACTAAGTCCAGCGCGTCGGAGCGGTCGGGCCCGCGCGTGGATGCTGGCGGGTCGCGGTCGGCGGCGCGCAGCCTGCGCGGCGCGGACTACGTGGTGGGCGCGGGCGCGGCGCGGCGCTCGGTGCTGACGGTGGTGGGTGGGCGCGGCTACGTGGACTGGCGCCAGGTGGCGGACGCGGCCGAGCGGCCCGCGCCGGCCGCCGAGCCCAACCCGAAGGACGCGCACCTCATGCTGTGGGAGATGCGCTTGTGACCGCGCGGCCTGCGCGAGGGGCCCCGCCACACGCTGGGGCCCGCCGCTCGACGGATGCTATCACTGTACTGGGCGATTTATGTGTCATATTTAATTTGTCTCTGGCCTGTAAATATAGTGCTAATACTTAGACTCGTTATGTTAAGGTTTTACATAAATTCGAATACGATGCTACTACACCTACACGTCCGTTAGCATTGCACTCAAATAATTGATGTGTGACACAAATATTTACATTTGTAAATTATACGAAGCTTTAAATTATTTTTTTGGAGCTGCTGCTGTCCGCTGGCTCGACGTTTACATTGGTTTAGTAATTTAGTACTTGAAAAATGGTGCATTATTTTTATGATCAACTATTGAAATGTTAATAAATTCATAAAGATATAGGGTGCCTAATATTTAACTGTACGTTTTTAGCGACACTGATAGTGCGCCCCTTTGAGAACAAATTATACGACAATCAGCTGAATAGTTATGCGTTTGTGTACATAGAGAATCCATAGTTGTGATGGTTTAAATAAGCCTTAAACGTTATACATAATTATAAATTGGACCAAGGCTTTCAATGACTCGATTTGATAGCAAAAGAACTTAATTTCAAAGCAGCTAAAGCATATCAAAACTAATTAATATCAATCACCATTACATTTGTCAAATGTAGATAAAAGGTCGATTAATCTGCCACCAAGATTTTAATTACACCTTGCCAAAAACGTCGAAAAACATCAAAAAAAATTTTACTATGGTTATTTGTAAAAATATCAATTTATCATTCTATTTTCAGTGTAAAATATAATATATGAATAACACGAACCGCCTTTGTTTTAGAATAATTACATTTGTAAAATTTGTTTGTATCAACATGAAGAAATTCCAATAACATTAAATTAGTTTTGTGTCTTTTTAACATTTTACTAATTATACTTTTAGTTTTGGATGTAAATTGATTTGTATAACAATTAACATTACATAATGGTGGCCTTAATATGTACTTGAAAATTTCCAGTGTATGATTTGTATAGCATTTGTTTAAGCTTTATTGTTAGACATATTAATGTCGCTTTAAGAATTAGACTGATTTAGCTAAGCGTTAAAATGTACTGTTAATGGAATTATTAGTAAGTAAGATGAACGACATTTGAAAGTTTCTCAAATTTCTGTGCACCTTTATAACGTAATGCTACTGCATTGCTCCGAGAATGCACATTTTCAAATCGAACGAAAAGCTTTTACATACTTAATTCGAACATTTTGTTGAATTTATGATATACTGTATATTCTTGATGTTATCCTTGTCTACAATCTTGTTGAACACGGTTGCTATTCCGTATGAAGTTTGCTCATGTTTTGTCAAAGTTAATAATTAAATTATCACTTTACAACACATGTTGTTTTCTCAATACTTGATATTGTATTTACAGTCTATTAAAGTTAATCGTTACTATATTTGTTTTCGGTCAGTAATCTCACAAAACAATATTTGTTTTGCACGCCCAAAGAATTTCATGTTAAGGCATTACGAATATTAGATGAACCACAAGAAATTTTAATGTGCCAAATTGTAAAATATCAGATACCTACTTATTATTTTATGTACATAAATTCTGTACATACAGAAATATCATAATTATGACATGTATTTCATGTCTCATGTTGGAGCACAAAATACAATGTTACATGAGATATGAAATAACTCTTTATTAATTTAATTTAATTAATGTAAATACAGCAATGTAAAACGAAATCGCGAATGATCACGCCGAAACAGTTTTGTTTAACCACATCTAAAAAAAAAAATTGGATTATTTATGCTGCAAAACGTCACAAGTGTACTTTTATGTAAATAAAATTTAAGTTTATACATATACACACTGTATTAATTGTTTTATTATATTATTTCCACTTCCAAAATCCTAAAGTAATACGATATTTGTGCGTCTAATGACGAAAAGAAAAATCACCGATCAGAGAATATGGTAGGGTCTCCCATAATATGCAATGTTGTATTTTGCCACTGATTTGCCAGCTTGTATATTATGCCAAGATCCCGCACTCGAAACAATATTGATAAAAACCGGCCAAGTGCGAGTCGGACTCGCGCACCGAGGGTTCCGTACAAGCCTGTAGGTATTCTCGGTTTATGCATAAGGTTTATGTAAAATGAAATGTTTTATTTTTTATTTATTTATTTAACCATTTATGCACACATATAAATAGACAAATAGAAAGGAACAGAAAATTATGTACAAAGGTAATGCTGGTGTTGATTGTAAAAAGGTAAATTACGGTTTACGATTTATGACGTTTAAAAACCAACTACTTACTAGATCAAGTTCAAACCAATTTTCGGTGGAAGTTTACATGGTAATCATCATATATGTATTTTTTTTAGTTTTAACATTCTCTTATTTTAGAAGTTACGGGGGGGGGGGGGGACACATTGTACCACTTTGGAAGTCTCTCGCGCAAACTAGTTTAGAAAAAAAATGATATTAGAAACCTCAATGAATACCTATCCATAGATACCCCACACGTATGGGTTTGATGAATTTTTTTTTTTTGAGGGTTGTAGTATGGGGAACGCCAAAATTTATTGTTTTTCTTTTTCTATTTTTGTGTGAAAATCTTAATGCGGTTCACAGAATACATCTACTTACCAAGTTTCAATAGCATAGCTCTTATAGTTTCGGAAAAAAGTGGTTGTGACATACGGACGGAGAGACGAATCCATAAGGGTTCCGTTTTTAAACCGGCATGTTCTAGAACTAAAAATTCTACGTAGTGGATTAAGGCCCACTCTCTCTCTCTCATCTAGAGGAGGCCCGTATCCCAGTACTGGGAACACTGATTATGAAATTTCTATTAATCGCTTTTTAATAATAATTAGTGTTTAAAAGTACTAAGGTTTGAACCTTGTTTTGTTAGTGCAAGCCAAGTTTGATAGTCGTTTGTGAGTTGTGGTGTGATAGTCACCAATAGCCTGCACAAATAGCCAGGAATACACGTGCTAGTAGGTTGCTTGCTATTGTGCAATACCACATTTCTCTGATAACTAGTCATAATCATTGGCATGCTTCCTATTGGCACGTGTATTTCCTGGCTTCGAGATAGGCACGAAATGACGATTTATCAACGACATGTTAGAAATGGGATTTAGACAGCGGCAGGGAATTTGAAATCAGGGATGTGAATCGTCTTCTCCAATGATGATAATTAACGAATCTAAATAAAACAAAACAAAAACATATTTTGTAGAGGTTTATTGTTATTGATGCAGGTGTTTTAAAAGTCCATTGTTAAGGGGATGGTGTGTGGATTGATTGTGGAGATTTTGCTTGCATCTGATGAGTGGCTACGGTATACCTGAAACAAATAAATCAACTCAGGATTTTGTATGAAATTTTACAGGGACCTAAGTTTGACCTCTTTCATAACAACATGTCTTTTCAGGGGATAGATATATCTCAGTGACTCAGTGGCAGGGTTTCTACTCCGCCCGCAAGCTGAAATTGATAATTTAGTTAAATTGACATACGGTTTTGTTGCTTGCACTGTTTGAGAGCTTCATTGAACGCTTGGCACTGTGAGATGTCCGGGTTGTTGGTCGCGCAATTTAGGAACTGTTGGATTTCGTATGCGCAAGGGCCGCTGGGTCCTGATGATTCGTCGTAGTCGCGTGGAAGAGCATGTACTACTTCTTCGCGATGACGACCGCCGCCGCCGAACATGCCGGTTATGGCTTCTCCGGCCACGTGACCCTTGAAACGTGAATAAAATACACTATGTTTGCTCAGTGCCCTTGCTACAAGATACTTCTACTTATAATAAATAAAAACGCGAAGACAGTGGCGGCTTGGTGAACAAATTCAAGTATAATATACCTAACTATAACTACTTAATCAAATTAGGTAGGTACTCTATCATCTTCAATTATAAGTTGAATTTTTGACTAAGAGCCAGACAATGCTGAGATGCGTCACTTATTCAAGACTATCAATATTAACCACTTCCATCTTCGATCAATAATAGCACTAGATAAAGGATCAGGAACAAAAATAAGTCGCTCAAGTGGCCACGTTTGCACACACTTACACATTTATATTTCTTACTACGAAATATAGAAAAACGTTTCATAATAATAACAAGTTCAGTTTATTATAATCCTTAACACTCAAACATAAAGCATAATTACGATTGCAAAATATTCATATTTAAGTCCTTTTGTCATCGGAGAAAGGTAAAGAGCAATAAATTTAAAATGTCCCTTAAAAATCAAAAGTCATTTTGATATAAGTACAAAATTATTTATTCTAAACTGAAACTTAAAGTCTAAGCAATATGGTTAAAAACAATGTGTTGACAATTTCGTGCTTACTCTATTTTGGAACTAGACGTAGTTCTTGGTATTACATTTCAATGCTCAGAACACAGTACGTATGGAAAGACGTAGAGTTGCAGAATAATTTATAATTTTTTAGGTGAAAAGGTACGTTTTGATGGTGGCAAACATTTTTAATCGATTTAAAAAAGTAGTAGGACTAAAATAGTATAATAGTTATTTTATTTAATTAAGTGCGGGTTAAATCAATGTGATCCACCCGTATAAAAAATGGGAGCGTCTACTTTTATGTACCAGTATTTAGAAGTTAAATTTGTATTAAATCAAATTATTTTTTCATTTAAATTAAAGTTCAAATATGATTTTTTATAAGGTTTGTATATTTCTTCTCCTCTTTCTTTCGCTACAATAGATACCCATTCTGCACAGAGAAATGGCTCGCTTGGAAATCTACATACAAAAATAAAATATAAAATTACAATACTACTTCATGCATTCTCTGTTCCAGAACAGACAATGTTTGTTACAATAGTTGGTGCGTTGTCGCAAACATTGGTCAAACAATCATAATATGTATTTGCTAAATGATTTATATTTACTATTTGATTGTTTTTATTTTATGAAAAACACTTAAAGATTAAAACTTATGGAAAAAAAGATATTCCTTCCAAAAACTTGGTGCTACAGTGGTTATTTACACAATTTTTGAACGCGTGCTGCGGCATTTAGGACGTCTTATCGTTGGCTATCATTGGACCAAACTAATTTCAAATAAGAGCACAAAAATATTTGTGCTCTTATTTTTCGGGCCGTTTTTGAAGCGCTCATCGGGAATCTAGTACATTTTTGATCGAAGACTTCCATAAACAAACACCCGGAATATTCGGTCAGTGTGTCAAACGAGAGTTGAAAATCAGTTCTTACATGCACTTTCCCTGTTCAATAAAGTTACATACCTACATCTTTACGCAGTTGATGAGTTGAGAGAAGTTCTTTACTGTATTATTCTTTTGAAACTATTATTTAAACCAGTACCTAGCGTTTCGGCGTAATAGGTATTGATTCTGACAATATTCAATATCTATATATTTAATGTCGGAACAATCTACCTTCGAGACTGTATGCCGAGAATTGTATCTAATACTAGAAACCTAATAACCAGAGGTCGAAATTGGGTAGGTATTTATGTACAGACGCCACCAGGTCAAGCTACCCGAAACTGTCAATTTTTCCCAATGAACCTTGAACCTAATGCTCTAGAAATAAAGTCGAAAATCTATCAAAGAAATCTGACAGATTGTAGTAGCTTGATGTGTTGGCGTCTGTACTTACACTGATTTCATACAACGAAAGAATAAAGTGGATATGCCCCAAATCCCGGGATTAATTTTGAAGAGCAGAGATATCCCGTGATCTTTTTATAAAAAAGGCAAAGTATAAGTATGAGAATGTGCTTAAGACTATTAATAATTTGTATTGTGAATTTAATACTAATAAAAATTGTATGTTAGTTATCTTTGTTTTATTTGTCTTATCTACCTCTGAGGTTTTTATTAATATTTATTTGTAATATTGTTGGTCACACGGGATTGTCTATTAGAAATCCCGGGAAGATCCATATTAATATCAACATTTCGATGCAAGTAAATAAATAACTCTACCTAATTCCGACCTCTGCTAATAACTAACTGCTCTATAGGTAAATTGTAAAGGTCTGTGCTTATAAAATGAACTGATTGAACAGAAACAACGTTTTAGCAATTAACTTTATTAAATATTAATACGAACAGGAATAATATCGACATACCTATATACCTAAAGGTTAGGTACACAATGCCAAAGAAATGAGTTATACAAACATTACCAAGAGAGTGGTTGACGACATTATAAGTATTGCCTAGTTATTGCATATACGGCACGGTATAGTAGGTACCTATGGATACAGTGAGCCTACACACATTGGCACATAAAGCGTTGATCGGCCAGTAGTGCACACATTCTCCAGTGGCAGCACATTTATTTTCTGTACCCACCACCTCATGATACAGATCCATTGCGTACCTCAGCAACAACACGACTCAAGCGACAACTGAAATGAATGTTTCGTAGATCGTACCATAGCTGTGCCCAAGGTGACTCCTCCAGCGATCGAAGCAGCTTGACCGAACAGGGATTGCCGTTGTGGCGTCGGTGTCACCGTGGGGGGAGGAGGTCGAGCGGGTGCATGTTGACTTCTTCGTGAATAACGGGATCCACTGCATCCAAATGTTGAACGTTAGGGCAGAGTAACTACCCAACTAAATTCTTAATCAAATAAGTTGTCCATAATTAAAAAAGCGATTCTACCCCTGCGGCTGCCTAACTCCAGGACATCCGCTATACATATATTGTATGTTGTAAATTAGGTTGTACATACTTTCTAAAAAAGTGTGCTTATGTAGTTTGAGTAGAGCCTACATTGCAATTAATTAACTTAAATAATAAATAGCACAGACCTAAAAATTATAATCTAAATATAATTATTATCAACATACGTGTGTACATACATTTACTTGTAGCCACTCCGTCTCACAGAGCTGAGGCCTGTGCTGTGAGCTCCCAGCAGTGGGAGCACTTTGTAGGCTCATCATGTATGTTGTGCATATAAAGCTTACATTTACAGGCTCAATTTTAGCAAAATACACACACGGTACACCAGCAAAATTAAGGGAACATTAGCATAAGTGCCCGTAATTTGCATATTATATAATACCTATTAGCTTCTGCCCGCGACTTCTTCATTGCTTCCCCAACCCATCCCGTCGCATCGAATAATCTGCCCGTGCGTGGTCTTCGTTTTTGCAACATTTTCATTGCTGCTCCGCTCCTTTTGGAGGTAGCGTGATGTTATATAGCCTTCCTCAATAAGTAGGCTACCAAACACAAAAATAATTTTCATTTGGAACCAGTACTTCTTGAGATTAGCGCGTTCACCCAACAATCAAACAAACACACACAGCTTTATAGTATGAGTATAGATTACAGTCATATAATCTATACCAAATACTAAATATAGGTATTATAAATCTCAAGAGTTTGTTTATAACATCACGATGCGATCAAAAGGAGCGGAGCAGCAACGAAAAATAGACGAAAATTGGCAGGCAACTCGATGTGACGCGGGAAGGGTCGCGGGAGCAAAAATTTGACGCGGGCGAAGTTGCGGGCAGAAGCTAGTTTGAACTTAAGGATCCACAAATTAAAGGTCGTAACGAAGCCAGCTCGGAGTTTCTTAAAATTCAGAATGAAATAATTATTCCGAAAAGGTATAGGTATAGGTATTATAGGTACCCTAGGTATGATAGGCATGTACTTACAGCTTGCAGATTTTTTTGACGTGACAGTGGCCAATGGTGCCGAAGGACCGATGGCTGTCGGAGCAACAGAGTCCGGAGAGTCGCGGACACCGTAAATCGGTGAACCTAATGAAGGTGGTGTTCGCTGCACACAGCTAGATGGGGCGACAATCATAACAAGGAAGCGGATATGGTTGGCTGGATGCGGAACATATAAAATCGTTGTGCGACTTATGGCGCAACTTGAAAGAGGTTTTTGTCAAGTAGGACTAGGTAGAGAGTATGTTCGGGTAAGTTCGCAGCTGGCCATCTTTTTTTTTTGGAATGATGTCTCGCAGGTCAACCTATGAGGTTGTCGGCTGCTTAACAGGACTTGCTTGTGGTTACCTTAATAAATTAAGGCCTCCAACCAGGGCTTAAAAAACTTAGAACTAGAGCGACTACTCGCCAAGGGCATCTTCTGTGGGGTAGACCTTGGTTTAGGGCAACGCTACTAAAAGGCAGCAAGGGACGGGCTGGATTAAAATTATTAATATTTAGGGACGAATAAAGTTACAGACTCAGCGGCGCGAGCTGGCTCGAGCAAGAGACGAAGCGGACGTAGATTAGGACGTCGCGGCGGGCCTCAGCAGCAAGGACGAGTTAACTACTCTCCTGGAGGAAGGTTGTAGCGTCATCGAGAATGGTTAGGGTAAGCTTCGGTCGGCGAATCCTACTAATGCGTGAGGGAGCGTAGCAGGCGGCTGCCACGATCAGATTGGAGTGCTGTAGTTGAAGACACGCTTGGAAAGGCTTTTCATGAACTGCTGAATTATGGGCATGATGGAGATTTTAGTTTCGAACATAGGAGGCTCCCGTAACCTTTCTAAGGAAACGATTTTGAAGGGGCTGTATCTTATAAATCCAACCTACTTGATCATAACTCCGCGAAGGTGCCAAAACATTCAAGAAAATACTGGTTAGAGTAGGAAGTTTTATGCCGTCCATAATTGTTTTCAAGAGAATTTATAGTAGGTAAGACTTCAACAAGTAGGTACTTCTGTATTATACCAAAACCATGCCTTGTAATTTTATACAGTGCCATTGCCATATAGATGGCAAACACCATGCTGCCCTCCAAATGGTAAGTGACCACAGTCTCTGAATTTTACGAATATACCAAAGGGATAGGGGGTAGGGATGCATTTTGTATAGAGTGACCGAGGCAGGTGTCTGATAAAAAATAAAGCATGTTAAATGTTTGTGTAAAATTGTTCCCCTAAAATTGCTGGTAATGCGCAATGAATGAATATGTTAGTTATGTATTTTGGACAAAATAAAACAAAGATATTGTGTTTTGGTTGTATATTTTATTGTTCTAAAGTTAACATAAAACAGATAAATAAATTCAGATTATAGAGTTCTACATCACAATAAATTGTCATAAAATATTTCAATATAAAATAATAAAGTCACTAACGATTTACTGTACTACACATGATAACCTAGGAAATTTAACAATTTATCAATCTAAATCAAAAATAAAAGCTACTAGGAAGGTGCCCCTTATTTTTATCTAATTGAAATGTTTTGAATTTGACAAAGGCTTTTATGGAAAAGACTTTTTGTAAACATCTCTCTACTCTCATAAGTAGAGATGTGGTGAAAAAATAATTCATTTTTTGAATTTTATTCAACGAATGGCACCTTGAAAATTAACTAGACTAATTTACATATGGTTGTTTATCTTGCATTGACGCAAAGCCTCATTAAAGCCCTCACAGAGGCTCAAGTCGTGTTGTTGCTGAGCACATTCAATAAACTGCTTGATCTCCCAAGCACAAGGGCCCTGAGGAGTCTGGTTCTGGTTCTGGCTAAGAGTCTGAGCTGGCTGTGCGGCCGCCTGCTGCTGTGCAGGCTCGCTGCCGCTACCACTAAACATGCCAGTTAGAGCACTACCAGCCACGTGACCCTGCAGCAAAACATTTTATATCCATTGTAATTTGAACATTACGAACAACAGAAAAGAACTTCTCTCGTCAAATAAACTGAGCTGATTTTCTAGAAAGAAAACAATTCATCATTATACCAATTATAAATAAAACATGCAATCATATTTTTTATTGTGCAAAATGTCAATTCATGTAAACAAAAGTAGTGAATCATGATAATGTCACAATAACATGTGACCATCTTCACATTGCTTGGCTCCTAGCCAACCTTAATGCAACTGTAATAAAAGAGGGATAATTTCAATATTAAATATCTGCAATTAACTATTGTAAATGAAGATTTTTTTTAAGGTTAAGGTCAAAAAATATTTGACGCGTTTACATTACGTAACAACAAATTACGCACCACTGCCGATCCGACGGCGACACCGCCGGCAGTGGCTGCCATCTGCTGAAACATCGATGGCTGCTGAGATTGGGCCATAGCAGGCCCAGGGGTCGATGGAGGAGCATGAGCCGGAACTCTGCTCGGTGGTGGAGATGCAGCCCTAAAACATCTCGCTAGGTTAGCTATCTCTGCATGATGAAATAAAATGAAATAAATTAATCTCAATGCAATTAAAATATCCAACTTACCGTCGCGGGGCTGGCGGAGGGCTCGCGGATCTTCCACGTCGAGGCATTTTTACAAACTTTAATAACTTGGGGTTACAAAGAATTCCTGTTCAATCAAGAACAACACTTCCAATAACACTGACACAGTGACACTTCACTGTCAAATATCTAGCGCCCAAGGTTGCAACTGAAGAGCAAAATTATTTCTAGAATATTTTATATTTAGAATAACTATTGCTATCTCAGTTTGGCATACTGTTGCATAATCACGAACGACAGAGGCAGCAAATAACCAACATAACAACTAAATATTATGGAAGCGTTCTTTTTATAAATAATTTTATTTTGACATCGGTCAAAAATTTAAATCGATTGAAATTTTTGCGTTCGATGACATGACCTAAAAATGTGAAAGAAACTAATAAATAGTCTAATTGGAAAAAACTGAAGAAAAACAAGCAATGAATATTTTAAACCACTTGAATTAGGAGTTCGATATATTAACCATTGGTTGAAATAAACGTATTTAAAAAAAAAGAATTGTAGAAATTACGATCAACAGAGCGGTCAGTTTAACATTCGATATTTGTAATACACCTTTAGCTCGGACCTCAAATTAAACTTCGTATGCCCGTATCTTGAGACTCGATTTTCTCAGATTCAGAGGCTTTGACATTCATAATGAAAATCAATTGCGTCAAAGGTTAGGTTACTATCAGAGATATAAATCTATCATTTACACTTACCCTCATGTCTAAGTGAGGGCAAGCACTGAATTCCCCTTAAAATGCTTCCGCTTGTTTGAACCCTAGTCCCCAAGTAAACTCGGTTATTTTTTTTAATTTAAAAAAGTACCTGCTGCTTCTGCTTCTGCTTCTGCCACCAAATCCTCCTCTTCTTGACATAATATTTTGTTGTGTGGATTTATTATAATTTAATTTCGGGCTATTTCAGTGTTTTCATTGCAATTTTGATTGGCGTGAAAGTAATGTTTTTTTTTTAACAAGCGATTTCAGAAAGTATTTTTTCTATTCCAACCAGTTACAATTCTGCAATGCCGAGTACACACACTGCGACTTAAGTATGGTTTCAAAACCTCATTTCCACACAGTTTTAAATCGTCTCGTGACTTGGATGTATATATGTAAGCTAGCCCATTCACTGCCACTTAAATTTTAAAAACATCACTTGGGTGCCACTTAATATTTTTCCTTTGGCAAGACCTTCACAACACCAACCGTTTTTCCTTACCAAAACAAGAATGGCAGTTCGAAACAAAAACTAGCAGTTTTTCCACATTTAACAATTGTTTCTAGCCGTGTATGTTGGCAAATATTTAAATAAATTCTATCATTTTAAAGTAATTCCAAAAAACGTCCTAATGTACACTCAACGCATATGGTGCGTTGGTGGCATGAGGTAGTTATCTCGATCAACGCAAATGGTGCGTTGGTGGCATCGAATAGGCTAGGCCGTAAAAGCTAAAAGTTTCAGTGTCGTTATTTGAAAAAAATTAAATATTGTTATTTTAATCAGTTTATTATTGGTCACACTAAACAATGAACATCGAAAGATATCGGGCTGTGATGGAACACACAAAGTAATAAATCGATCGTACAGTTACAGCTGTACAAGAATCTTTTACGCGTGGCCACAATCTGAAAAACACTGCCATAAGTACATGCAACAGGGTTAAAAACTGAAAGCTCGTCATAGTTGGCAGCACAGGTCAACGTCTAGCGTCTACAAATCGCATTGCTTTGTATGTTCACATTGTTACTAAAAAAAACTTCAGAGATGTTAATCCTAGCATTTTCATAATTATAAAAACAAACACCGTCACTACAATTTATATAACAACTCACCACAAATGCTTGTAGGTCAGGTAATCAAAATATAGGTACATAGTTCTCATGGTAGTATAGCATCACCTATGTATACAAATTTCTGGTATTTAAGTCTTCAGGTTTTAAAAGAATGGCCTATACTCTCGAAGAAATGTCGGATTTTATTTTTATCAGCGAGCCTTTTTCGACAATTTTTATCTTATGACATTTTAGACAAATTAATCGTAAAAATATATTTTTCTCACGATTAATTTATCACTTTGTCGGCGTGATTAATATGAGTGTATTAATCACGCCGACAAAGTGGTAAATTGATCTTGAAAAAGATATTTTTGCCAAATTACGGCTTCTGAGTGCTCTGAATAGGATTTGAGCTAAACTGCTCACAGACGCGGATGGACGGACATGGCGACATTATGCCATAAAAAGATGATCATAAAAATAAAATAGCAAAATATTGAGTTTATAAAAGTCATCTATATTAATTTTTTGTAAAAACTGTGGCACCGAGCGTGCAGGCACATCACTATTTGTTCTTCACCACGTGGTAGGCTAAAACGTGTTTCAGCGCTCCATGTGGCATCAGCAGCTTTGCATCGGTTCACATAGAGTGACTTGTTGAACGAATCTTGAGAACTTCATTCATTGAATGGACTTATTCCTTCGATATCGTTCGATATAGTAAAAATATCTGTGGTTAGTTATTGTGACTTGGTGACCGCGTGATCGTAGCTGTCGTGAATTTCGATTCTGTGACTATTTAACGTTTTCGTAAAGAATTTTGAGTGAAAATGGGCGATATTCAAGCCGGTCAGAACACTAATGTGTTCCTGATAGGAGGATTTACATTTTTCATCTGTGTAATATTACACTTTATATACAAGATCGCCTTCAAAAGCGAGAAAAAGGAAGCACTAGAACATGAAATTGAGAGCGATTCTGGTAAGTTATATGGTCTAAACTCACTAGAATCAGGAGAAAAAAAAATGATATAGTGCCAAAAGTTACAGTAAAAAATTATGCATTGCTTGTGTGATCTAAGTAATTTGAAAAAGGCGGCAGAATTGACTTTAGCTGGACGAATATTCTTGTGGTTTTGTTGGATGTGAATGGACGTAGCTATAACTGTATACGAAGAATGCAGCTGACACACTTCGTGTCTGTATTCTCATGAATAGATAGGTATATCTTTATTTTGTGAAGCATCTTTACTTACATTTCAACTTAGAAGTATATGAAACACCATGCTTGTTCTTCAAAATTATGTCATGTGATCCCACACATCTTATCCTACAGGAAGTAGTGACTAACTTAGTGACAGTTTACAATAAATTGTGCAGAAGTACCCATTCATTTATTTATAACCCACAACAAAGAGATGTTACATAGTGCATTTTTTTAAATAGCTTTTTTGTTATTATTTTTTATGTACATACCCAATCCTACAATGACATCTACAGAATACATAACATCATGAATATAATTATGAGGTATATAGTTTAAAAATATATCTTGTTTTATAATTATAGGTATCAAATTTTTAATGCCAATTATAAGGAAAAATTACCAATTAAATATTTAATCAATATTCATCCAATGCTGTGACTTACTACTAATGTTTAACCTCTAAGTCCCTGAGATACCACATTTGGTATTGACACAATGGTTTTTTAATTGTGTCTGTAATTACGGTAATTGTCTGGTTAATGTAAACTATTATAACCATAATGCACAATGTGGGTATCTTACAAATGTACAATAGTTTGAACACTACAGTACTACACCATTGAAATGTGTATTTTTCACTGCAAAAACAATGAAAATTTAATATTATACATTTTGGTTTAAGAATCTTGTTAAATGGTTAGTTCTTGTCAATGTCTATTCCTTTCAAATATATTGTAAAATAAAATAAAAAATAAGCATGATATATGCAATGTTTTATTTAACTTTGTTGTTGTTTTCTATAAATTGGTATGACATTCAACATGGTAAGGGTGTCATCATTATGTTTTAATATACCGTAACATAACACTTGGCAGTTGAACAAACAATATTACAGAAACTCTTAGTGGAACAGTTAAATAAAGAAATAATGTTATGCTTAATCAATGATTCATTTTATGTTAATTTTTAATATTGTTTTAATGTGGGGTCACATGTAGCTTTAACACATGTTTTGATAATACATTGAGTCATGTAGATCACTGTAATAACTTAATGTATTCTACATTTACCTGGAACGAAAAAAAAATATTTTTCTTTATTTTGCATCTCAAGAATAAATATAAAAATACATGATGTCTAATTTGCAAAACTGCACTGTACCTTTTCAAAAGATTGGATTAGGTACTAGATGAACAAAAAAAAAAAACTGATACAGTTAGAAAGTAGGTATAATTTAAAAAAAAACTGACTCAAGAGAATAATATTATTTCTTCCTATCAGGTTTATTTCAGTGCAGCATGGCCTGCCTCACTTTCTCTCGCCGTTAAAGTGAACATAATCTTACGTAAGATAAGTCGTTTACTGTCAACACGCTAAAATAAAAATAAAATAGCAAAACGTTTTTGTACTTATTGATTTTACGTTTTTATACTGTTGCATTTCAGTTGTCGTTGTATTTATCATTAACATTATGTTTTTTCATCATGTCAAAAATAAATAGAACCTTATCACAATTGATTTGAAAGATATATTACCTATAAAAAAATACCTATTGACTTCGATTTGTAATGAACCTATTGAACTTCCATTACTGACGAACTACCTAAGCAGTTTAGAAATAATCTGAAAAAGGACAGTTGCTAAACTTGCACTCCACATGTGGAGCGATAGAACTTTCGAGTCGTTTTATCGACATAATGCAACAACACATCTGCCGCCAAACGGCTTCAAATGACTTGAACGTGCTCAAATCGCATAAAAAATAAAATGTACCTACGATATAATACAATACATAAAGGAAGCAAGCAGACTTTCTCAGAACGCATTAAATTAACGAGACCTTTCTTCGTTTCCGTTGCAGTATTTAGAATTTGCGATCTGTTGCAGATAATATTGTGAACCAAATTAGGTAACAGCTAACTGTCCAAACAATAGCCTAAAAAGTCTTTCAAAATCATTTATTTTTCACACGGCAACGAACATTTAATTTGTTTAATTAGGCGTAATGTAACTGAAACAATAATATCATTAAGTTGTTTGCGCTGAAATTTGCGCATTTAATTTAAAAAATAATTAAATTAAAAACAGTAGGTACCTACATATACACACATACATACTTTCAGGTCGTTGTGACATAAAAAATAATAAGAAGTTTTTAGATCATTCAACTCCATGAATGTCTAGGACGGTGTCTTCTATTCACCTTTGGATTCTACGTCGGCCGTCATACATATGGTATACCTATTTATAATGAAAATGATGAATCACTTAGCGATCGATTACTCAGATTCTGTTGAACTCTTACAAATTATAATCTTATCCATGATCAGTGCCATATTTCACGGAACGACCGTTTTATCGTGTTTGTACTAATTTACTAGAATTTATTAATCAAATCTTTTATCGAGATAAGAATAGGACAAGATGTTAAGAATGTGCAGATTTTGGCGCCAGTATTCAGTGAAATCAGAGTTTTACAAAAAAGTTTTCAATCATATTTTTCCTCGCAGTAACCCAAGTCTTCGCCTCTTTAAAGTTTTAGTTTAAAAAAACTCGTAAAAGTGAATAAAATCGAATGCTAGCTAACGCCTCCACAATGACGCGTAACTGACATCATCTAATTCCTACACGAGACAGGTACGAGGAAACTATCGGCTTGCAATTGTAACAAGATATGGCATGTATTATTATATCTGTTCAGAAATTTTTGTCCGTTACTCATCACGAGATCATGACTATGTAACGGTAATTTTATAAGCATCACGTCAACCTACTTCCAGTTAAAAGCGTTATGTGGCATTAAGTATGGAGATATTTCAAGATTCGTTATCATAAAACAATTTTTACTCATTCATCTCCATTGAATCGTTTGCGATTTTTAATACCTAGTGTCTCTGGGAATTCGGAAAAGGCGTTATTCATTCGCACCCAAAGCTCATTTTGTAAATAAGTGAATGACCTGTCGTCATTGTGCACTAATATTAAATCAATAGACCACTTATTTTTTTTGGGTATCGTACAGACCGTTAAGAGTGCAAAAATCTTTAGTTCATTACCCTTTTTAAGGCGCGCAGTCCGCCTGTCGCTTATTTAGGTATGTACCTATTAAAAATCAATATTTCTACTTGTATTATAGGTGCTCCAGCCGAAGAAGTAAGCTCGGAAGCGATTACGACGGAACCCCGGATCAGTGGGAAAACGAAGAAACGCGCAACATGGAAAGGAAAATCAGAATTCAGTCACCCGTGGCTGTTGAAGAATCTCAAAGGACACCCAGGCACCGTTCTTCTAGTGGATTTCTCTGCCAACGGCAAGTTCATGGCCGCTACCTGTGATGGTAAGTTACCTTACTTCTTTGTTGTAACTAATGAACATTCTCACGCTAAGAATGTCTTTTAATTTCCTTTGAAAACGAATGGCCTCATTTCTACATTTTCATTATAAATAAATCAGATGAATGATAAATAGTTTTAAAAAGTCTGTAAATACTGTTTGGTGTGTTTGCATGTTTTGTAAATATTAGAGAGCGTACGTATAAAGGAACAGTTAAATGCAGGCATACTTTAAATATTTGAATACTGATTAAATTAATTTGTCGTGAATTATGAAGCCATTATGACGAAGGCTTAGTATAAGGAGAAAGTATAATAACTGTTGTTCCGCTTAGCAATAGAATTACGGCTGTAAATATATTTTTCCCCGTAATACAGTTAATACTCTCTTGTTGTACTAAATTCGCAAAATATATTAATTACAATGCTGATTCTAGTGAGGAAATACGAGTATGACTGGAATCTATAAATAAAGTTGTTGATGATTTGGCTCGCGAATACAAAACAATCAAAATACCTTACGTAATACAATTTGTTTATTTCCAAAGTGCTAGATTTAACCTCACTAGATTTGGTGTTATATAAACTGATCGAATCGGAATTTCATCAAGCTAAACATGGTCTTATTAACTGAAGGAAATTGTATGGATAATTCCAAAAAAAAAAAATTGACAGTGGTATGTTGCTTTATGAAATTAAGATGAACGATCACATAACTACGTAATATATTAAAGTGTATTATAAATATTGTTAGTCTAGCTTGGACATAGTGCTCTTGTAATGTACTCTTGACATTCCAATGAATCAATGTTTAAGTCATTTGTTGCAACAAATGTTCTGGAACCAATTTGTAATATTAAAGAGAGCAGTATGTACCAGCTTTATCAATTTAAGCTTATCGTGCAGCCATTAGATAATATTGATTTGTCCGATAGTAGATTTTGAGAAGTGTTCGGAAGTTGTGAAATGTTTTGGTTGCTCGGATGGTAACGTCCAATGGCTGGATGAGGAAGCGGCGAGCCCGTGGTTCTGCCAAGGCCTCGCGTTTTTGTCCCACTCCGCTACGCCACTGTTATGTGTAATTTGGAGGTCCGCCGGTCGAAGTCGCTCCCAAGGCTGTTTACACTACGTTACTGGAATTACTATCCAGAAAACACGGTTAGAAGATTATGCAGTTAATTTCATGTCAACAGTTGCATAACCTGCAACGAATATCAGATTTCCCAATCAAGTGAAAGGCGTTAACAAAATGAAGTTGATTACGACTTCCAATTCTGAAGTCTCAGCATGCCGCTTAGAGTGTGAAATTGAATCTTAGTAAAATAGTATTAATTGATTAGAAGTGCTACACCATGACTTCCCTATACTTGAACTGAAGATCTGATAACGACTAGACTGTACTAGTTTAGCTGCGTAGTAACACTTAGTTGTGATGTTTAGATAATGGAATCTAATCTCGGTTATGTTAATAAGTGCATAATACTACATAAGAGTCATAGGCAGTTCATTCAATTGATATCAGATTGATAAGCTTACTTACTAAGCTACTAGCACGCACGTGTTACAACGCAATCAATTTCCTATTTTTAGCAGAACTTATAAATCTGTTCTAAATTAACATCCTCAATTTAAAATAAAACTTGATTATAGCTGTAAGTATGAAATAATATCAGATTAATTATTTTTAAAAATTATTAAATTATCATAACGGGTATATTAAATAATTACATATATGTCTTACCTTATGAAAATTATGATGTAGTTGCCAACCGTGGCAGAAGCGATTCTGATGATTAATAGAGTACTTAGTACAATTTATGTTTCCTGGTTGTTTTATCAGACCATAGATGGTAAGATATTTAGTTAATAGAGTTATAATTGTAATTGGTGGACCCACGGATCATAACGTTCTTTGTCTATGGGAAAAGGCAGCCGTGCATCGTTCTGCATGCGTAGCATGACCACCGTAGAAAGGGGTTTTGTCGACGGAAGAATAGACAAAATTACAGATTGTAGAAACATTAAAGACAGAATTAAAGATTGTAGAAAGATTTGTACCGTTTTATGCTGGCGTAGCATGACAGTTCTATCTCTATTCTACCAAGAATAGACAAAGTTCTTTCTATGGTGGTCATGCTACGCGTGCAGATTAACTCTCTAATTACCTACGTATGATCTCACGGTACCCACCAAAAGTAACAATCTAATTTCTTGACAACAATTTATATAATTAAACATGCAACATCATTTAGAAGGTTGCCATCATTAAAAACTTTGTTGAATAGGATTTAATGTAAAGGAGGATTGCTTCCGCCATTAATTCGAAGCCGCATCGAATCAGTCTTTGAATAATCGCAGTAATCATACCAACGAAAAGTAAGTAATCTATGTTCAGTGAAGTTTAGTACTTACAATAGACTGACCAATTGAATCAATTATTTAATGGTTAAAATACTAATCGATTGATAGAGTTCATCGAGAAAGTCATGGCACAATAAGTAGGTCGATTCGAGAACATTCAAATGGTTTCAGTCTAGCGGGCTTACTTACACTTTTGAAGATTCCTACAGAAACTGAAACAAAAATCAATTAATAAGAGCTATTATGTAATTAGGTAAACGATTATTTCATGACATTAAAATAATTTCGATCGCAGAATTAAGGCAATACGATAGTGTAAAAACTTGCCTTATAAGTCGATTCGCACAAATTAACTTCGAATG
Organism: Aporophyla lueneburgensis; assembly: GCA_932294355.1. NCBI lineage: Eukaryota > Metazoa > Arthropoda > Insecta > Lepidoptera > Noctuidae > Aporophyla > Aporophyla lueneburgensis. Next base: position 14,281,881 of record OW028744.1, read on the forward strand.
TCATTTTTAAATAATATACTATTTTCTATAGGCGATTCGCATGAAGTTAATTTATTTATGGGCGAAGCGACAGTTCCATAGATATGTATTAGGCAATTTAAAGGACACAACGAAAAGTTAAGGAAAAAGTACTCTAGGTTTATTACATAAAATACAAAACTTGCTAATTGCCTAACACGTATTACTGAAATTGTCGATTAGCCCTCAAATAAATTATTTTCGTGCGAGTCGCCTATAGAAAATATGATTTTATTAAATTTAAAAGTGACGATACACCCGATTTGGGCAACTTAATTCGTGCAAATCGACTATAAGCAAAAAAATGGCGACAAAAAATCAGTTTCCCGCTCTAGTTTGCAGCTACTGACGATCAGCCGGTGTGAGCAGCCGGCAGCTGCTTCTGAGCCGATAAGCTAACCGGAATAATCGCCATCGCCATGATAGAGGGGTCGCTCACCTCGCCCAAACGTCTGCGACCCTGTTCCGCTGGCTTTGTTTACAATAAATAACTAGGTCGAACTATTAAATAAAATTAATAAAATGACACAATTCTGCACGTGCCATTCGTGAAAATATTAAAGATAATGTACAATATTTTTGTACATCTATCTGCGATCTGATTGAACAATCAAATCTCAAGTTAGTGTTTATCTTATCGATGCTTCCTGTGAGAAAAAATGGTGTAACGATTTTCCTAAGTATTGTGACTTCACTCGCATTGGGAAATGATTACAGAGTACATGAAACAGAATAGAGTTAATGTTTGTTGGACGAACGAAACATGCCAGTAGTATGTAGTTTATTTTAATTTTAAAACAGCATGCTTAGATGATAGACACACAATCACATGTTGGCAAGAACTGAATTACATAATTTAAACACGCAATGACAAAGATGCTGAATAATGATATCTATGATTACGATTACCAATCGGCCGGTATAGCCGCAGGGCGGAAGCATACGGAAGGCTAAACCTATAACACGTCGCACCTGGGCATACATAATTCGTGAGTAAAATATTGCCAGTCAAAATTCATACTATTTACCTAAAGAACACTTCGATCAATAACAGCACTAGATAAAGGATCAGGAACAAAAATAAGGCGCTCAAGTGGCCACGTTTGCACACATTTACACATTTATATTTCTTACTACGAAATATAGAAAAACGTTTCATAATAATAACAACTTCAGTTTATTATAATCCTTAACACTCAAACATAAAGCATAATTACGATTGCAAAATATTCATATTTAAGTCCTTTTGTCATCGGAGAAAGGTAAAGAGCAATAAATTTAAAATGTCCCTTAAAAATCAAAAGTCATTTTGATATAAGTACAAAATTATTTATTCTTAACTGAAACTTAAAGTCTAAGCAATAAGGTTAAAAACAATGTGTTGACAATTTCGTGCTTACTCTATTTTGGAACAAGACGTAGTTCTTGGTATTACATTTCAATGTTCAGAACACCGGACGTATGGAAAGACGTAGAGTTGCAGAATATAATTTTTTAGGTGAAGGTACGTTTTGATGACGGCAAACATTTTTAATCGATTTAAAAAAGTAGTAGGACTAAAATAGTATAATAGTTATTTAATTTAATTAAGTAAGGGTTAAATCAATGTGATCCACCCGTATAAAAACTGGGTGCGTCTACTTTTATGTACCAGTATTTAGAAATTATTTTTTCATTTAAATTAAAGTTCAAATATGAATTTTTATAAGGCTTGTATATTTCTTCTCCTCTTTCTTTCGCTACAATAGATACCCATTCTGTACAGCGAAATGGCTCGCTAGGAAATCTACAAACAAAAATAAAATATAAAATTACAATACTACTTCATGCATTCTCTGTTCCAGAACAGACAATGTTTGTAACAATAGTTGGTGCGTTGTCGCAAACATTGGTCAAACAATCATAATATGTATTTGCTAAATGATTTATATTTACTATTTGATTGTTTTTATTTTACGAAAAACACTTAAAGATTTAAACTTATGGAAAAAAAGATATTCCTTCCAAAAACTTGGTGCTACAGTGGTTATTTACACAATTTTTGAACGCGTGCTCCGGCATTTAGGACGTCTTATCGTTGGCTATCATTGGACCAAACTAATTGCAAATAAGAGCACAAAAATATTTGTGCTCTTATTTATCGGGCCGTTTTTGAAGCGCTCATCGGGCATCTAGTACATTTTTGATCGAAGAAAGAACAGGTAAAAAGTTAGCCACCTACCTAAATTAGCAATCTGACCTGAGTTCTTAATATTAGCAGATTTATGTAATACTTCAAATTCGACATTTAAAGTATTACATAAATATAGGTAGAGTGTAGTAAAAAATACTACTGACGTGACCTATTCAATGAAAAAAGAAAATTACAAGTATTTGCTTTTTATCAATCAATATAACGGTTAACACCGGTTGAAATATAACTCGTCTAATTATAGTTGCAATTAGGTATCAATTATTAAATTAGGCCCGTTATTTGCTATCAAGAAAAACAAAATTTTCGAGTAATTTCTCTAGAAACAAACCGTGTGTAATGCTGACGTTCATCAAACAATCTCGTTGATCTTCGAAAAATTATTGCAGAATAAAATCCGAGATAGTGACAATGACGATCGCTGATCCTAATCTATATACAGATAAGTTATTGCCGATCTATTTACGTAGCGAAACAATAGATAATGTTTTGCGGGCAGTAAACTACAATACGAAGCTGTCGTTATGGTCCGTGGATGCGCGGCGAGGACGGCCGCCCTAGGTCGCTCCATGGTCATACTTCACGCGTCATCGCGCGTTGTATAAGCTATACCCGATCCGTGACTACCTCGTGAGCTGTGTTCATAAATCGCCTATAGGGACACCAATGCTTACGTAACGAAACGAAACCCTTGCGTATTATCCATCATTGAAAAAAACAGTTTACTGAAGTTGAGAGGATTGGAACATCCTCTGGGTTTTTTCGATAACAGATATTATTTTTAGATATATTAACAACAAACGCTGTGCCAATGTTCTATTTCGAGCAATGAATGAGTGCATCCCATATTGTGTCAGTCAAAATGAACCTTATGTCGAATGACTCAAGATAACCAGTAAATTGCAACATTGTTTTTTTCGCCTTCAGAGTTAAAAAGTTAAACGCCCAATTTAACACAATATAAACAAGTAGGCGAGATAGTGACTTAAATAAATCGTTGCTTTTTTTTTTCTTGCGAATCTACATAATGCTAAATGTTGAATGATAAGAATTATCTCGTAGACGCGTCGTATTTGGCCTTGGTTCATTTTATAACGCTTCCTAGTTTCGGCGAGGTGTTTGTCTTTTTCGCAAGCTGTTAGTTTTGCTTTGAAAATCATATTAAATCGTCCCCTTTCGTGCCTTGCAAAAGCAACAAATAAGAATTATTTGTTATCTAGTGTCAAGTCTATTGGGCCAATTCTGATTTCGCCTTCCGATACCAATAATAAAATAATACTTTTGCGATAATAAATTTTATGGTGCGGCCTCTAGTTTCACTGAGCATTATGATATGAGAATTAAATTAGGCTGCAGCAAATTAAATCTAAAAATCTTTATCTATATAAAAATTGGTACCAACATGAGATAAAAATTAGTATTGCACAAACAAAAATACGAGTCGACTCCATTAAAAACGAAAAAGTGTTTACCTTGATTTTTTTAATATCCTCTTTTGTATCCTTTAAATGACACTAGCTTTTGCTCGCTTCTTATCGTTTGAGCTAGATTACAACTAGTTTGTATCTTTGTAGAATATACATTATTTTGCATTCCATTACTGAGCTTTGGAAAAACACACCAGTTACATATTTCACTATATGTGGGCATTTGTAAATAAATCCCATGTGTTTTAAACCAATTTCGGACCTTTAAAAGGTTTATCAAAATTTTGATTGTCAGCAATCTGTTAAATTTCCATTTGATTCGGTTAATTAGCAATTCACGTTGGTTCGTTATAAGGTGAATGCTCCAAACCAACCCGCGAAATTCAAATTTTCTAGCGTTTTTTGCAATTTGCAAGCCAGTGCTAGGTTGTATGTTGATTAAAATATTATTCGCGGCTGTAAGACATATGTAGTTACAGAATTATAATCACCAAAATCACCAATACAACCCTCCAAGTTCATAAAGGCCTAGGAACAGAAAAAGTCATTCCTACAGATTTATGAACTTAGGGTGTTGTGTTGATGATTTTGATGATTATAATTCTGTAACTACATATGTCTTACAGTCGCGAATAATATTCCTAGCACTGGCCTGCAAATTGCAAAAAACGCAAGAAATTTTGAATTTCGCGGGCTGGTTGGAGCATTCACCTTAACATGAATACGATTCGAATAAAGATTTCATAACTCTTACTTTTTGCATAACCATTGAGGTTTGTGCTATAACATTTTCTACGTTCAAAAAATGCTGTTTTCTATATAGAGTATTATCTCCATGTAGATAGAGAGATATATAGAAAAAAATATCTCTTATTGTTACAAAACAAGTTTTTTTTTTAGATCCGCTTTAAACCATCGATGCAGATTTTCAATTAAGAACCCAAAAGTTACAGAAATACAGTTCTTTAGATAGAACTGATAACATACTCCGGTGCTAAGTTGTCATTATGGTAGCCCACGAAATTCAGTTTTTTTTGTAACTTAGAGGCTTGTATTGATAATTTAAACGTTTGTTATTCTAGACGTTTAGTTAATTTGTTACGGTCGCGAATCTTATTTCTTGCAACATAGCATTCGGAATTTGCAGGTCTGTGTCAGCCTGACACAGAAATGAAAATTCCAACAATTCCCAAGAACTTCACGTAAATCGAAAGAAAGTTAGAAATTTAAAAACTGGCTTACAGCTTTAGACAAGGGTTATGTTGAATGCCAGTTCATGCACAATAAGTATAAAATACACCTAACTAAACAAAACTACCTAAGAGTACATAGGGTATACAAATACTTCTTTCTTTGCGTTTAAACCGTGACCGTGTTATGCATTTGTGTTATTCAAGTTTCGTAATGAACTTTACAGGTACTTATTCCTTGTTTTCTACTATTACTTGTGCACGCGATAAGCGTTACTTGTAATACTTAGTGGATACATCGGTTACTTTCAATTACTACTGTGAAATCACTGGAAAGGAAGAATTGTAGGTATATATGAAATTAGAAATCAGCTCGCCAAGATTGCTGGTTGACGATGAGTTAGCGAATCTTGTTCTCTGGGTACACAAGCAAGCCAAAATGTCAAAGAATACAATGGGCCATTAAATTATACGACAGGCCGCATGACCGAGTTGTCAGACACGCCACGCGACGTCGCCGAACTCTGAAACAGACTTGTTTAAAGGTATCGTGATGTAGTGCCTCCTTGCATAGGCTTCTGGGTGGCATTGGACCTATCGACTCAACTGATTTCATTAAGCGTATGCATGCCCACCTTTGTTGCCATTCGACATATACCTGCAACTCAAATAACCCGTTCTGCATTGAGACAATAAACTATTGCTAAATAAAATAATTGCACAGAATTATGGGAATTTTCTATTAATTAAATGGAATCTAGACTCATTAGATTGAAAACTAGAAGACTGCCTTGACATCATTGCTTGTGTCATCTTAAAGCGCAGTAGTTAGTGCATTTCAATGGGAAAATTATAGTATTAATTAAATCTTCTTGTCTTTAACACATTTCTGTTTATTTAGATTTACATTAAAATGTTGTTTGTTGCTAATAGTTGCTTCTTCTTCAATATTAGTAATTAACCTTTGCAAGTGTGAGACTAAGACATGTAAAACTAGTAAACTACCAAAGACTAGATTCTCAACCATTCTTCCAGATACTAAATGTGTAGTGGTATATCAATTTTATAAATTTGAATAACCTCAATCCAGTTAAAGTTATTTCATATGTTTTATTTCATACTTTAGTTTATTATTTTTGGAAGAAACATTACCTCTGTTTAAATAGTAACCCGAGTCGGTTGTTTGATTGAACTGAATTCAAGAATGGTAAAATACAATGGGCGCTATATTGAACATTAAAATGTATATTTCTGTTATCGCTTATTCACACAGCTGAAATGGATTTACTATAATAGTTAAACGAGGTCAGTTCCATACTACAACTTACTAGTCAGTCATAAATTGAAATCAGCAGAGTATAAGGTTCCGATCGATACAGAAAATATAAATTCTATAGTACATTTCTTTAGTAACCTTATCTGACATTTTGCTTCGCCTAGATAATGCCGGATTTATCCGAAACGTTGCTTTACTAATTTATTAAAATTGGAACTTAAATGAAAAGTAATCTTAATTATGTATATTAAATTAAGTTACAACATTACAATTGTATTGATTTCGTTATAAAACACGTGTAGAGATGAGTTGCAGAAATACCCTACTATTAATTGATATATCTGTTATCGGTCAGAAAAACTGAGCTAATCTGAGCTTACTTATGGATATATTCTACAGACTATCTCATCACTGTGGCGATTACCGAAACGTAAATCCTTTGATAATGGTATAGTGGTATGGCACTCCCAGACTCAGTATCAAACCATGATACATTAGTTATCTTATTACGTCGATACAATAGCGCCAATCAATGTGTAGGTATGCCGTATTTGATAAGTCTCCGATCATAATGTACCGGGTGATAACGAACATGCTTCCTGGACTTTTAACGTTCTTCGTGGTGCCAGTCATAGATAACAACAGTTAATGAGGATGTAATGACGCCATTGTTAATTTTTCCCGTTTCGTGTGGTAATTTAATTAGATAGCCATTTACCTTGGGTATTTCACGATTGGAAAACGTATCTGCAAAATACGTTTTGAAAGTAATACCGTAAATAAAGTCACTCTTGCTGTTGTGGTTTAAAATTTTAGAATGTACGTAATTTGTTCCCTATCTTTTTTACCTCTAATATCGACATTCACAACTTTACCAGTCCTAGAAAGGTAAAAGTAATACGAATGTAATATCACAAAACTTTCCATTTACGGGGTTAGGTACTCGAGCCACGTAACCATAACATATCGAAATTACAGGTTGCGATAATGCTGTAAAGTAGGCATTGCACGGCGAGTTTATCCACAAGAAAGTTGGCTACTTCCTCCAGGCCACACCTCCGGGCTAATAACGACAAGTCTTGATGAACGAACTATATTTCTTATAAAGAGGAATCGCTTCGGTAGCCCGGGAAATTCAGATTTTCTTACGTTTCTATCAATTTGTAGGTCTGTGTCAGATTCAGATAACTCTATTTGCTCAAACACGTGTTTACATACAATTACTAAAAGAAAAAGCATGCATGGTGTTATACTTAAATAGAGTTGTGCAATATGTTTACCATATTGACATGGTGTGCAAATATTAATTAAGCAAATTAAATAAATTAAATTATTACAAATTAAGAATTAAAAATAAATAGCAACTTTAATGAAAACGGACAACACTGACATAAGTAAATAAATTAAATTAAACTGATTGATTACATAATTAATTAGAAATAGTTAGAAGTTAAATAAAAAAATTTCAATATTAATGTCAAAAATGAAACACAATTATGTCAACGTAGGTTGTTGATCAAATATGATTCGCGATCATAACAAATATGGGTATGAAATAGTCATTCAATGGAAAAATTGTGAGGTTGTTCTAAATGTTAGTGGGTTTGGTTTCCGCACTTAGTCCTTCAAGTGGACCATTGTGCGTGCGCCATGACGGCCGTCAGTAATTATTCCAATCAGCCCAACTCCCTTCCAGAAGTTGACTAGGTATATCTCCTGATTTGTTAGGAACGTCCGTGTATGATTTCGATTTAGAAGATGATTGTAATGATTATAAGTCGCAAATTATATTTTGTTCATCATCCTGACCTGCAAGAAACCGTAAGAAAATTTGTATTTCCAGGGCTACCCTGGCGATTTCCCCTTAACTAATATAAATACATCATAAAAACATTTAGTATCTACAGCCAACAACTGAGTTATACATATCTAGGCGCGTCACGATAAAGATCTGCCTTTAGCATTTTCGTTCATTTCCTTATTACATGATAATTATTACTTCATCACTTATATGAACGCAGTTCACATAAATCTTAACGTAACGTAAACAATTTCATTGTGACTTCCCAATGCGTTTACATCGGTTAGTTTTTTTGGGTTCTATTGATTCTAGGAAGCCAAGTTGCGTCATGTCTATATGACATCCGCCGGAATCCTCGTTAGTTCCTCTCATATTCCATACGTGAATGAAATCTTGAGATTTTTTTTTTGTAATAAATTATTTTTACTTATTTTTTGGTTTGACCATGAACGTTCGTGGAAAGTGGTATTCTACTTATTTGGTTTGGAAATACCACGGGCAGTGTGTTTGTGACTAATTTGACAGATCATTCAGATGTCAATTTCATGATCTTCTTGCTTTCATTGACATAGATTTGCAAATGTAGAAAAAATTTCGATGCAAATTCATCCCTATTTGTATAAGAATAAGAATTATGCATTTGCGTATGAGAAAGTTATTCTGTCATATGTCACTATTTATATATGTTTAGCTTATTGGCATCATTAGTAAAACTTTAGGTAAAGTAAAAGTACTAGACATGACTATATTGGTGTGTAAATGATATGCTATTATACCTATCTACACAAACATAGTAATAATATGTATACAATTAATTATATACCAAATGAAAGACAGACAGTAAATGAGAATATTGATTTAATTAAATTGTAACTCAGCCCTCTTCCTCTCTCCTAATTTTTGCGTGCCCGACAGGGTCCATATTTGATCTTGTACCATTTTATTTTTTACCATCTATGTAACATATGGAATGTAATAAAGAATTGAGTAAACCCAACTTTTTCGACGGTATGGTCGAAAAATCTTATACTATGATAGAATTAATAAACGATTTGCATATTCGCCTGTCGTATCTTAAAGGCGACGAATTAACATGTAAACAATCTGTCGTAAAGTTAAGCCATGTATTCAGACATCAACGTTGTTATTTATCACAGTTTATAATTCACAGCCAAAGTGTAGAACTTTCTGCCAGCCTTTGTGGTCCCGGGATTCCAAAGTTAACCCGTCTTGCCTTCAAAGCAAAGTGAGTAGGTATCTTCTGGATACGCTCGTTTTATCATAGACCTCAACCATCTCTTTTCCATCAGGTGTGATCGACCCATTCACCAAAAAAAAAAAAAAAATCTTTTTCTAAAGTTAGAGATTCAATTAATAATGTCTGCTAAACCGTTATAATTTATGCAATGAATGTTGTAGCATCTAATATCAATCCTGTATTTTTACTTATTATTACGTTAGTAGTAGAAATCATTTGTAAAGATCAGTTGTTTTGTTTGCACGAGACAAACCTAACCTCTGACCGCGGCGTATCTGATCCACCCAAAATATCCATAGCATTATGTAAAACATGTCGAATTAAAGCGTATAGTGTATGGAATTTTTGACGAAATCGTAAGGAACTAACCTTGTACACCTAAAATCTCCAAGAAGAGCCTTGTACTCATGTTTGTTTTATGTACGTTTATTGCATATACGTTGTATAAATATTAAATAGTCCCATCTTATCTTTCTTTGTACAACTTGTTTGTATAACCGTAAGTTTGTGAATGGTACTAAATGTAGGTTTTCGTCAGTCTATTTGTTTGTATTGTGTTCATGAGATCAGCGATGACGATGTTGTTGAGGTCATCGAATCATGCGTAGGTTTCTCTGACGCGTATAGCTTAATTAGTCTATTCATTGTTACTACCTGAAAAATTAGAACTATTCGGAAATTAAGCCCATTTACACTATACGAGGGTCACAGCAAAAACAAGCACTGAAACAACCTAGGAAATTAATTAAATTCGATTGAAATGAGTACATAATCTGGAAAACTGAGTCATGCATGGGTTTTCATAATCCTTGAAGCAAAATGGTATATAGTAAAATGGATTAGACATGTATCGGCTTAGGTAACTTAGTGGATGGGATAATACCAAACTACGTATCCATGTCGTCTAGCTCTTGTAGAGCTTTCAGAAATGAGAGAGTTCAATGGAATTCCTGTTTCGAAACTTACTTTGGAAGGTTGGCTGCGTACATACAATAATCTATTTCGTAGAATTTAATCAATGCTTACGAAAAATATTTTAGATAAGTTGATAAATATTATTACGTTTTACTTCAGTGATATGAAAAAATCTTCAATGTTTACGTAAACATGCCTTTCTACTTTATCATCGACCCACCTACTTTCATAACTATCAGTACCTAAAGTAGTAATATAAATAATTAGATACGCAATTCTTTTACTTATATCAGTAAAATTATGGTTACGTTTATCAAGAAAATACATTAAATATGTAACGCTAAAGAATTAGGGCTTATAGGATTCGTTTTATCTTAGCGTTCTTTCAGACTTTTATTTTATTTGACTTGACTCTTTGGAGTCGAGGATGATCCTAAATAGCCTATAACGTTCGTCAAGAATTGGGCTGTTAAATATAATGGTTTTTTTTTTCTAATCCGACCCGTTGTTCCCGGGTGTTTACCTCTACATACAAACTAACAAAATCTCCTTATAATCTTCTATTCTTCTACTGTACTTACGTGTGTATGTTACTGAACTCCTCCTAAACGGCTGGACCGATTTGCATGAATTTTTTGTATGCGTTTGGGTGGCACCCTGGATGGTTTAGATTAACTATTGGACCCAGTAGGTGGCGCTGTTATCTAGTTCTAGGAAACAGGACAACGTCTGTACGGTCAGCTAGTATTAGTATAGTTAGTATAGATATTATAAAGATACAGAGAGAAGAGACAAATGTATAGAGATACAGTGTACATAATAATTACAATTGTTCCTCTTCTTATCTGGTCAGTTTTATGAGTTGAACTAGGAAGACAAAGAGCTGTGCCTACATAGCTCACTGTCACGGAGTTATCGCCACGACAGAATTCTTCTCATTTGTATGTATTACCAGACTGTGACCTTCCATTGTTAGTTTCTGTAAATAGGTGTTTAGTGCGCGGACATGTTAATTTGGCGTGCACGAACAAAATTTCCGTGGATGCTGCGCTAGCGCAGCTCGAAAAGCGAAAGCTGAGATTTTTAAATAAAACCTTTACTGTCGACGCGGATGTGGACTTTTATGAACAATTCCGTTTGACGCCAACAATAAATTATATGCAACGAAAGCGTAGCACTTATTTTGCGACACGACTGATCAATAAAGCCGGTATGATAAACGAGTTATAAAAATCGGACATGTTGGTACTTACTTTTATTTGTAAACATTGCTTGTTGTGATATAATCCCAAAGTCTCATAAGTGATATAATGTATGCGGGCGGCGCTCCGGACTACTTTCTCTTGAATTCGGTCGCGAAAGTTGTCTTACTGCGCACTTTCTATAGTTCAGAATGAGTGTTGTGCCTTCTTATTACTAAAACAATATTTTACGTTTCAGTTTTTGTTCGTATTTACAATAGGACATCTAATGTTTTAGCAAGTGCTTATTTAAATAGTAGGTACCTATAGTTAATTACTGTACACTTTCGTAAAACAATGCGCGATAAACCATCGATGATATAATCCGTATCGTTTACAGCTAATAGATAATGATTTGAGCACGATATAACAAAACACTATTCACGTAATATTTACACATGTGTAACTAATTTATGGCCTTCAATTTGCTAACTGGTCATTGGATAAATATAGTTTTGTGAAGTGTACTATTATGTATTGTGCCGCTGTTTCCGTAATAGCCGGCTTTGATCAACGTCGCTAATGTTGGAAAGCTGAGTGAAATGCCTAGCTCGCACTGGGTGCAGACCGAGCCACACTAAACAAGTCGATCCACTTTCACCCAGCTTGCATCCGAGCCAACTCTCAATAAGCGCTTAAAATTTCAAACGCAATATTGCCAATGCATTTACGTGCTTATACTATAAAGGGAACCGTGCAGAATTAAATTGCTTAAAAAATAAACATAAATTCATTTGTAACAGTCTTCTTTAATCAGAATTATGAATGTCATTGTTCTAGTTGACTAATCCGATAGAGTTAAAAAACACGTGGTGCATTATTGCGCTACAAATTGTAATGCACCAACCGGTGAACCACGCGGTGTGCGTAGTGTGCGTACGGCTAATAAATACGTTTTACTATTTAGGTATAATGACCAGTCTCCCGGCATATCGCTCGCCACTCAATGAACTTATCTTAATTAAATTATCGCCGGTAAAGTAAGTGGAGGCGCACTTAATTACTATTGTACTTAAATCATGACGAATGTTTAATTGTAATGGTCGATAAGTTAGGTTTCTTTTCTAATGACTGGTAAAGTTCTCTAACGTAAAGTTCTGTATCTAAACAGCGCCTGTCTGTTCGCTGTTAACCCTGCCATCTAGTTGTTAAGTGTGGATTCACAAGCTTGAGTCACCTGGCTGAGGTTCTAAGCGTATCCGCCAGATGGCGCTGCGAATACTGAAACTTGTTCAGCTACGTAGCTTTTCATTTACAATTTTTTGTAAGATTTTTTTTTTAAAATTGATATGTATCCATAAAAACATACACACATTATAAGTGTAAAGTTATAAAATAGATATCAATGTAATTAAATAACTTAAGCAAAAAAACACTTCTGAAAGTGAAACAAATTGTTAGGTAGGTGTTACATTTTTTCGGTGCCGATTAGTTTTGACTGAAAACCTGTCAATTAATGATTGTCGATTTCAAGGGCGTAAGAATTTACAAAAACTAGGAAAAGAGTAATACGTCGAGGCCTTTTGTCTCCAAACAGCGGCGTCACCCCAAGTGCGGAAGGTCCTCGGTTCTAACCTTGGTTTCATGCACATTTACACAGTCAACTTCAGTTTTAGAGTTATTGTACGTTCGGCTCCATGGCGGGAACTTCCACTCAAGATGGTCGTTTATTATTTATTTATAACACACAATGAAGTCTGCATACCTTCATGTACTTAATGTAGTTTATTTTTCTTTTTTAGTTGAGTAGGTACGTATGGTTATTTGTTTTTTTTTCTTCATTTACCTAATTATTTAGAAACTTAATTAAACAAATTATTTTCAGAGACGTCATGAAATCGATAGAAAAGAAATAAAATCCAGGATAACCTGTATTTAATGTATTCAAGGATTGTTGTTCGGTTAATGCATTTTATGTAGCAATTACGCAAATCCGCTGAACCAAATCACGCACTAGTTTCCATACAGCTATGAATGACGCTAACATCATTAAATTCAGTAAACAAACATCAGACCATGACATCATGAAATGAAAATATGCAACTGTGATCAAGTTTTATTCTTAACAATCCGTTGACATTTAAAAACAAAGTAATAAAACCTTAAAGGTTTTTGAACTTTGGCTAAAATCCATATGAGTTTATGATGGTTTAATAATATAGCCTGGGAAACGTAAGGATCGTTACTAATTGTTGTCATTTCTTCGAATTTTCATTATTTACTTTTGTTTACCTCATACTTACATAATGCATGTGTTTTGCGTACCTACTCGTATTTATTTTAATAGTGTAGCTTATTTAATAGTTTTTATTTACTAATTTATAAGTATTATTTTATTTTAGTTCATTTGATTATATTTTTGTTTATATTACATCAGAGCTAGGAAAAACGACCGAATGGACCATCGAAAATGCACATGACAGGCAATCTATGTAACATAACGATTAAACCGCTACGCTTTATTTATTAACACTGGTGATGGTATAATACTAAGATTATTATAAATATTATTTCTATAAGAATTAACGACTTACTTGTGTATACAAAGAGCCGAGATTTCGCGAATTTAAAAGCTGGATAAAGACTACGTGCTATTAGGTGATGATTCTAGAAAGAACGATTAAACTATCTACAATTTAAAATGATAAAAATTTCGTATTCAATGTCATTGAAATGTACTGAAAAAATAGGGTTTTTTTTTACAATGAGCTTGACCTTCGTGACCGTTCACTTGCAGTTTTATAGATTTTTAACTTTATCTTTTACCACTTAAACCAAGGGCTTGAAAACTTATATATTTTTAAAAACTATAGGTAATATAATTTATAAGATGATTGATATTTTAAAACTGATAAGAACAAATAATGCCAATTGTGAGTGAGTAGAAAACGACTATCTGTTTTCTTGTTTCGAGTCTAATGAATTGATACGACAGTGATTTATGTTATCAATCTCTCATCTGCCTAGAAACTATGTTTCTTTATACCAAGACTATGTTAATCTATCATTAATTTTTAGAATCCAAATGTAAAGTAAAATTAGTGGGACATTCGAGGCTAAGGGAAAAATATGTAACATGCGAATTTATTTAGGATTTTTTACTTGATATCTCTGTCTTAAACTTTCAAACACATAAAAGGACGGGTTGTTCTTTTTTTTTAGATCATCTCATTGATAAAGGGATGATAGCTCTGTAGACCATCCAAATACGTCTAGAAGTAGGAATAATAAAGCATAAATAGAAGTAACAGGCGAGCTAGTCAGAGCAGCGCCATTCAAATTAGAGCGATGTAACGTAAAAACGCGTAGTCCTTGGGCGTTCAACTCTAAACCGTTACAAATCACCGTTCACAGCTCCGTCCACTGTGTGGTTATCTTGTATTTTTGTAACTCACCTAATGGAAATTAGCGTATTTACACTAAAACCTAACTCTCATACTAGGTCAATTTTCAGCTATCCTTAATCGAGCATACTTTCAGGTAGGAAAAAAACCAACTTAGACAAGTTAAAGGTCGCCATGTCAGTGTAATTAACTGCTGTATGTTAATTAAGTTGCAATTTTTAACTCGATTAATTAAAATTCTCTTTCAACAAGAATGTAAAGTGAATCCTTCGTGTACTGTAAACACAAAGTGGAGTCGTGGCGCTCAAAGAACAAAGCCCGTAACACTGAGTAGGAAGCAGGAAAATAATTCAATGACAAGTGCATCCTAAGTACAAAACGACGTCGTAATTTATTGAAAATGATCTGAAACAAGATATACTTGGGTACTGCGATATTCGATAAAATCTTTCTGTTAAAACATTTTGGAGACTGTGGGCGTAACACTATTGCTACAAAACGCTACGGTTATGTCACAAGGAAAAATGCTCTACAACCATATTCAATCCTACTAATATTATAAATGCGAAAGTTTGTGAGGATGGATGTATGTGTATGTGTATGTTTGTTACCCTTTCACGAAAAAGCTACTGGACGGATTTGGATGAAATTTGGAATACAGTTAGTTTATATCCTGAATTGACACATAGGCTACTTTTTATCCCGGTAGTACGTTCCCGCGGGATATTTTCCGACCTCCACGCGGGCGAAGCCGCTGGCAAAAGCTAGTTGTTACATAAATCCTTTTCAACGATTCTATTTCCGTTAGCGAAGTCACTATCTGTTGATGTTTGTCTATAAATATACAAGAAAAAAATTTATCGTCTTCCGCGCCGGGAAATGCTTTTCAAACGAGCAATTTCTTGACGTAATACAGAAAAGCTTTTCAACCGGACTCCTTCCGATTGGATCAGCCACCGTAGTTGAAACAAGAAAATATGGATGGAACATCAATAATACATTTTATTACATTTCCGATTGACCTAGAAATAATAATTTGATACGGGATCCTAAAATAAACATATGCCATACATATATTTGGGATAATTAATTAATTAAAAGAGAATACATGTTTAGTCACAATCAAAATTGACCTTTAAAATGTGCCTATTCACGTAGGCCGAGTTGTCAAACTTTACGGATTTCGATTCCTCTCATTTCAATTTTGTTTGCTAATTTCTCGAAACTGCTCGAAGCCGATTGTCGAAATGGCCACGTTTGCATAAGGCCATGGACGCCGAAATCGCGTCCCCGCCTCTTTCAATAGGCAATAATGGCTCCTAAGTAACCAATGAATCGGTAGACAGACATTGAAATGTAAAACGATTATCATTCGTTCATTTCTATTTTCTTGCAAATTGGCGCTAACCTCTACACTTTGTACTTTGTATGCAGACTCGGTTCCCATCTTATCTGTTTATTTTTAGGTTTTTTCCGTTTCGTTTGCATATGACTAGCGATATTTTGATATGGATCTTAAAATATTGCTCAAATATCATATTGAATGAAAAAGCCTCATTTTATTTTGTTAAAATTCAAAATGTAAAATACGTTGCCCCATTGACGTTTATTTGAATAGTTGAATGTTTCATAGCAACATTTCTGTGTTTGCATTTGTATATTTCGGAATAATCGAAAAGCTGGGGCATGCCGTTAGTTTGAAGTAGGTATGTTATAAAAACATTGTCAAAACAATAATGTTTTATATTATGTATATCGCGTGTAAATTCGACTCTAATCGTCATTCATGACACACAAATTAAAATGGGAGAACAAAAGAGGTTCGTTCCGTTACTTCCGCTAACGTCATTCTGCACTCCATACAGAATACAGATGCTGTATAAACAGAGGAATTCATAGCGATACTGTAACCCAATTCTGCTGCCAATTGGCAAGGGACCACATCCGCCACGAATTTACCTTTATTGATTATACTTATCGAATTAAGTGCAAAAATAAACAATGATTATTATACTGACTTATGTAAGGTTTGTTCCCTGTTTAGAAATAAGAACACGTGCTAGAAATACATAGTTGTTATTTCGCGTGTAAAGACGTGTTGAGTCTGGCGAGGTCAGTTCGACAGTTAGGTTTATGGTTAATTTAGTTACGGTTTACTAAACACCAAAGTTACTTAACAGAACGTTGTTCATGTCCATTCGTAAAAAATACAAATGGTTTTCCTTCCTTATTAAGTAATCTTTTTTCTGATAAGAATCCGCGTAAAATGGTGTATTTTTTATTACAGTTACTTTTTGCGGTGCCTAATTATAATATTAAAAAAATTGAAGTCCGAATCAAACGGCTCGCCCACTGAAGTTTTTAATTGCAAGACCTTCAGCCCCATTGCATGGATAACGGCTTGCATAACACTCGTACAAAGCCACTGCAGCTTGGTGTTTCCGTTTAGAAACCAGGTGTTTAAATGATTAGGCAACTGCGATGTCTGCCGTCGCGTCCTATTCACATGGCAGTGGTGCTCAAGGGTAGATTAATCACAAGGCTAATCATCACTATTTATTATATTAAAATTAAGCACTCATTATAAATTCTCGGATTACCATTCTAGACGTAACTGAAATCTAATTTGTGTGTGTAGCCAGTACGCGCATAATTCGTCTGTTAACGAGCGTAAAGCGTAAAGTTGTGTGTAGTATTTCTCAATCGTCTGCATATGACGTAGATATATTATTATATCATATGACCGTTTAGCAAGTTTTCCTTGTTTTGAGATCCGGTAATTCCTCCGATACGTTGAGGTAAACGGATTTGTTTCTGAAGAATATCCCACAAGAGCGGTGAATAAGATGTTGATGTTGACGTCACATGTGTATAGTATTATTTCGGTCACACATCCTTCTCATAATGTGACGAGTTCACGACGCTCGCCATGTGAACGTGTGCTGCTCGTCTCGCTGATAATTGACTCCACACAGTAATAAGCTTTGAGATCGGGTTCCGGCTGTGCCGGCAATGCTCTGATTATGTACTTGCAATACATAACAGCTTCTGCAGCACATAAACACTATGTATCTGCTTTGACTATCTAGAAGATCAATACCTGGGATCGTATTGTGATTAAGCTATGTACTTTACCAATTCTCCTAACAAAGTTGTAATTAAATTACAAAAATTGAAATTTCGTATCGAATTATATTTAATTGTGCATTGTAGCTACACATAATTACTCTCAATTATTCGTTAGGTTTCTTGTTTAATTTGCACAACATATTAAATACATTTTCCTACTTAATATCAATAGGTATATTCATGTAAGGTCAGTTAACGCCACGTTCATTATGGTACTGTACGTCATCGATCGCCTGAGTAACTGACGTGGGTTGTGGTATATATAAAATTCATTAGATCCAATAGCGAAGGCGCCGTTTTGTTCATTCAAGAAAACAATTATTTACCTGGTAGATGTAAATGTGTAAAAGTACAAGACTTAAAATCTTTCACGGACAGTAGCTAAACTATTGTTTTTTTAAAACCGCATTGACTCATTTCCGTCAGTTCATAAAGCTTCAAAGCTCATTTACATTGCGTTGGAAACTCGGACTATAAAGGGGGTATTCTACTTTCAGGGAAACAGCCAATATAAAGGATTGGTTTTTTAGTAACAAAACGGCTTCAATTGAGTCTTAGCGTTGGCAACCCGCATTGGCCGCGTTTACGTCGCTCGGTTGTGAGCGTAAACGCTGCGTAGCATTGTTATAGAGTTGCGTAGGCATTTCGTAGCACAGAGGACTGCGTTGTAGCTGCGTAGCATTATGAAGAATTCGCGTAGGCGCTCCGTAGCATTGCGTTGAAGCTGCGTAGCATCACGTCTAAAAACGCGTAGCAGGCTCTTAATATCACTCTGCATTAAAGCTGCGTAACATTCGCGTACACGTTCCGTAATACTGTGTTCTCTTACTGGAGCTCCGTGGCATTGCGTTGTAGCTGCGTAATATTACGTAGGCTTTCCGTAGCATCATGTTGAGGCTGCGTCGTATTTCGTAGGCAGGTTAGTTTTGCGTTGAAGCTGCGTAGCAGTCGCGTAGGCTTTTCGTAGCACTGCGTTGTAGCTCCGTAGCGTGGCGTAGATGTATCGTATGATCGCATTGAAGCTGCATAAGTGATGCGTGAGAGTTCCTTAGCCACTGTATTCTAGCTAAGTAACATAGAAGACGCGTAGGCGCTGCGTAGCATTGCGATGTAGCTACGTAGTATTGGGCGTTCCGTAGCATCGCATCGCTTTGAAGTTGCGAAGAGGTCGCGTAGGTGCAACGATGCGCATAAGACCGGCGAAAGCCTAGGCTGGACCAACGCAAAGGTGCTATGTGTACCTTTTCCAAGAATATTGCTAGTTAGTTATTGGAATTTAGTGAAATTCAATATTGCCATCGAAATATTGGAAATGTTAACGTCGAAACGCCCAATATTCTGAGAATAGCACAGCACTACAGTCTGCACGTAAACCTCTTTGTATGAGAACTACAGAAGTCAGAATGGTTTAGATCACCAATACATATATCAACGGGATGTACCTAAGCGCTTTATTATAGGTACAAATAAACAATTAAAACACGGACCTTCTAATTGACAGCTACAATTTAACTTCCACGGACGAACAGCTTGTTAAACGGGCACTGTTCACAATAATTAAGAACTTAGTATAGATAGGAGGATGGAGCTGGACATTCTGTCGGCGTTGTTTGTCGAGAACGACACTGTCAACCTTATACATTGTACCATTATAACCACTTTATACGATACAACCCAATAGTATTTATAAATTGACCAAGCATTAAATTTGAAGGTTTATAAACTGAACGTTAAATACAATATACCCACAGTTTTTCTCTCCTACACATTTTTTGCTTACAAATAATTTTTTCGATCTACTAATACGTACCTACAAAAAGGCTACAAGTAGGTAGTAACAACGTACCTACGACCCAATTATAGTACTCAACAATTTACCAATTGAGCAGTCGAGTTCCACTGTAGTGTTTGACCGGATTATTTCACGAGTTGTATCGATTTGGGGTCAAAACTAAATCAAGTACTTAATTTACGCGACCACTTCAGTCACCAATCTACATGGTCTTCACATGATGTGACCAAGATTATGTCTGGACTTTAAAACAGACTGTGACCGAGTTTGTTCCGGTTTTTCTTCTCAGAGTAGTCAGTTAGGAAACGCCGAACTCATCTAGTTTAAAAGAAAATATCATTGACATGTAAAAGTGTTTGTACAAACCTACTTACAGAAATAAAATCATTCATTTATCATTTAATGTAGTTCTTAGCAACAATTTGGTGCGGTGAATCCGCACCAAATTGTTGGCCTAATTCAGTTTAGTTCAGGAACGTAATAATATATTAATATTTCCCTTTGTAAAGTCTTACTAGTTTATTGATAGGTTACTGGTTGAAATTAACTCTAATTTTGCTGAAGTAGTCGTAGTCATCAATATTAGTTCGTAAAAAGGCCTTTGAACGCGTATTGCCATATTGCTGCACAAAAAGCAAGCCTCACTCACGACTTCAGCCACTCCTCTATTCGGAATTCACAATATTTCATAAAAACGTTTATTTATAACCAATGCGTGAGACTCTTTTTATCTTACACGGCGATCGTGATGATTAAGTGGATGGCATTGTACTCTTCTGTAAATTAGCTCAAAGCAATTTGCATATGACGACAACACCGCTCATGGACTAACAAGGCCGATGACCGCCATACGTTTACTTCGCTAGCCATCTAGCATAAAATCACCGCCACAGTTACACATTTGCTTAAATAACCTGTTATCAAACAAATAACTACGTATATCGTGAATGTAGAGCTGTTATATATCATTACGATATTTAATTTAATAACATCTACCGCGAGGCTTCCGCCCGGAAGAAGTGATCCCTTCTTTTAGATATGGGTTTCCTGGGAGACAACTAAGGGATCGTGTCGAGAGGATAGGCGACATTAACATTCTAAGTGCCACTAACAATTCGTGTATATAGCGACCATCAATCGCTTTTACAGTCACCTGAAAACGGTTGTCTGTTTGTAGCTGTCTAATAAAATATATCAGGTTATATTGATATTTCCGGATCAAAATAAAGAATGAAAACAATAGCATCAATAAGATAGTAAAATAGCAGCAAAGTCAAAATATGGATCTGTAATAAAAGGATAAGAAATCAAAATAAACGATAATGTAGGTTTTTGCTCTACAAAAGCATTATCTTAGTGATTGGCGCAGTGTTAAGCTTGGCTAATTAAATAAAAGTACCTTTGAATTCAGAGATAGCAGGAAACCACTGAACTGTGGTAAATCAATTGTATATACTTCATTAAATTAACTGAAGGAGAAACCTTTTTTGGACGATAAAAACCGATTAGACGCTTTTTGCTGTTTAAAACTAGCCTTTTTAGAAGAGAAAAAGCTTTGTCAAAAAACCATTCACTCAACCAGTAACTATCACTCTGTTAAGACCATGGGCGTCGTGGAGGTCTTAATATCAGGGAAATAAAGATTAATTTGCATATTGGAGGGTCAGTCTGAACAGTTTGGCTAATTGACAGAAAAAATCTTCTAAAATACTTTAATGATAATGAATCTCATTAGTTGCATTTAGAGCCAAAGCGTGTTAGACGATTCATCACTAAATAGTACAGACGCCACCAGGTCAAGCTACCCGAAACTGTCACTTTTTCCCAATGAACCTTGAACCTAATGCTCTAGAAATAAAGTCGAAAATCTATCAAAGAAATCTGACAGATTGTAGTAGCTTGATGTGTTGGCGTCTGTACATGAATTACAATGATCGCATTATGAACTTATCAGATCTTTACGTAGTGTGACGCACGTTGGAGTCGCACATTGGCACCAGTCCACCCACTGAAGACTCCGCCCGACTCGGTCAACCCAGTGGCGCGTGCCGCCGCCTCGTTTGTCCTCCACCTTGAAGTTTTATTGATCATAGCTAAAAATAAGAAAACGTCTCGCTACACTCTGTAAAACTATAATAAACCCATTTTGTAAAAATCCTCAATGAAACTTTGCGTCACGAGTTCACGACTCTGCTGGTTTCCCAAAACTTTGATATTATTTCGACGCTAGCGCCAAAATGTGTTTAAATTGGGTGTCCAATTTTTAGAACTAAGTGGTATCGAGATCGGGCGTTGTTGTTGTTCTAATGTTGACACTATTGTTTTTAAGAGTACCGAATCACGTGTAAGCAAAATAAAATTGGAATCGTATTGGCATTAGATTGGAATTAAAATTAGGTTGAAGAGTAAGCCCCCTGTTCGGTTTACGACGGCTTAATTAACATTTACTTACACATGTAGATTTTATTAAAGTGGGTCGTATTTAATCAACTTCAGTAGGTATTTAGGGAAGTATGATTAACACTATTAAGAGTGTAGTAATAAAAATAAACATTGGTGATATGCAAGTTGTTCGTATGTACTGCGCAGTAACGTACAGATAAGCGGTCAATGTAGGAAACGTAATTTCGTACTATCGAGTAATTTCAGACGGGTCGCTGTCTGGGACGCGACGACTTTATGCACTATTTATAAATATTTAACTATGATAGACAGTAATCACAATTACCTAATGATTATCCAATATTAGTTTCAATGCTTATTGCCCATTAACGTAAAACAATTATAAGAATTCCGAGAACGTGATAAGTATCTCCAAATTTGTGATCTGTCTATTATAGCAGCCAATTAGGATTTGTCATTAGTACAAAAGCAATAGTGATCTGATCTCGAGCGTATGTGTGGGCTTTTAACCTACGTACTGAGTCTTCTTTCTTGCAAAAAACGAATTGTTCGAAATATATAACATTTATCTAGATACATAGGTAATACTCATTAGAGTGTAGAGCACGTAGCGGTAGACCATGTCCCACGTAAAAAATGTATGTAGTAGATATAATTAGTTCTATTTATGGACTAACAATGGTTTTGTTGTATTTCGTTCTTGAGCCTAAGAAGATTTCCTGTAGGTAGTTAGTTAATTCTTCAGAAGCACGTTTCCATACCAAACGAATAAGTTAAAGACATAAAAGTTTTGTACATTTTAATATCCAGCCCAATAAAGATTGTCTGAACTTTAAATATAAATAAGAACCTTGGCTAAGAACCGATAAACAAATCCAAATCATTCTACATTATTGAAAATCAGCAACTCGTGAAATAAACGTACTGCAACTAGTAATCGATGCGTTCTTAAACCGTTTTCAAATAGTTAGCAACGCTAGGCGATCATTATCGGCTGTCCATGAATGTACAAACGTCAATTTACTCACATTTATCTTTGACTTTGATGAGTATAAAAAGCATTGTACGATAATAATTACTAAAGTCTGCACTTTACGTAGGTGGAAATACGAAGGTAACGTTGAACACACATCTCTGTAGACAAACACTTCTACTAACTATAGTTAGTCCTTTATACTGTCAGAGAGTTACGACGACGTTCGATCTTTAGACACAGTATAGATATACTACAGTATTTTGACTCGGCCTTATCCTAGAAATAATTACCTACAGCACGTGCGGTACGTAAACAAGCGATAGACGCGGGAGGGCTGCCCGCATCAAGTATTTTAACTTCATCTACCTACTTGCGTTTCTTTGATTGTAAATATTATATTTTTATTTAAAAAATCAAATGTTTGGACCGTTTTTAATTAAAAGTGACAAGGGTGGAAGATGTAAATTATGTCAACTTTTATTGATTTTTAATTACGATATGATCTTCGCTGGGCCGATTCAAATCCTGCGATCTAGATCGTCTATCGATTCAATGATTTTCGATCCAAAGGATCGATTCAAATCAAAAGATTGGGTACCCCAGATAGGAAACTACCTGCTACTACTACGAGCGTAGGTAGGTCACTCGTGTGTCACTTTTTTCACCCTATCCACTTACTTATTCAATAATCCAGGTATTTTACTTGGTGGAAAAGTATTAAAAAAATAAACAAATTTCGTACTAGTAGGTATGTATATAAAAAATCTAGTGTTTCCTTTCGGAGTTTTCAAGTAATTTAAAAAAATAATACTACCATGGTAATCATCTTGCACTGATTATTATCAAATATTCATAAATCACACGCTAACTGCTTACAAACAAAATCATCAATTACACCGCCCGCCATCCGTTTGTCAAAGCGGTGCGTACGCGACTGCGAATGTACTCGGAGTGTACCAGACTCGAGGCGCGTAGGTATGACTTGCGTTCCGAGCGTTTGTATGAAGATAGACTACTGTATAGATATAATTACCGTGCTTTAGACTTTGAATTCAAGTTTTAAAACAATCACTAAACAAAAGGATTGTTAAGATGTTTAAGATTTACTTGTTTATTGTGGTATACGTAATGACTTGAATAATATCGCAATGTGGTTTGACAAAGATGATACGACAAATTCAGACGTATCATTATATGCGTATCTCGTATAAGGTAGTATGTGAACCACGGTGTCAACGCTGTAGGTGGACGTGCCCCGAAAACGTTATTTTTCCGGTTTGTTACAGACTAGTTTGGTCTTCTCCAATTCACCGTTATTTCAATAGTCCTTATTAGCGCCAGCTATAGGCGAGTTGGTGTTTTTGAACCTCGCAGAAGTCATTTAAGCAACTATTTAGATCAAGTCTTTTATAATTTTATGTTAATCTGCCACATCATTTACCTACTTAAGAAAATCAATTCTAGATGTCTGTTGTTTATTGGTTTCACAAACACTTGAGAATTTAGCGGTTGTCTATTTGTTTACATTGGTGGGTGTGTGATTGCGAGGTTTATTGTTCACTTTGCATCACCCTTCTATTATGTTTCTGTTGTCAGGTTATTACACGTTTCCTATTGTTAGTGATTTCCTCGAATATTTAGAGTATTCAGCGAATGTAATATCAATAAGCTTATTCATATGGCTTAAAACTGCGGGCCATTCATACGGTTGGCTTAGTCACAGTGGCTACGCAAGCTCCTTGACCTAGTTGCAGTTGCGCGACAGTGGTCAGCTGCCGATGATGTACAACTTTCACCAAAACATTGTGCGGCGATGTTATCAGGCCGCACCAGCTTTGTTGTTACTCTGTGACCCACACACTCATTATCACTGTTATTTTGGAACACACAAAACAATGAAAACGTTAAATGTTTAGACAATGAATTAATTTGACATAAAACTGTATTTTTAGTTTCATTATTAATTAATGAGTTAATTTATTCCAGTGTATCATTATATAAATACGAATATTGAAGCAAATCGAAACGTTGGTGTTGGTAAATTCATAAACTGGTTATTATGTAACAGGTTCATTGATTACGATTTCTCTGATAAAAACTGTGTTGACATCTGTCTCTGAGGAAAAGCTTTGAAATACACCGACATACGACCGCGAAAAAGCTGTCGGTTCGGTGGGAAAAAATAATCACAATTAAATCAAGTCTTTGATTTTCAGTTTGTTGGTTTAGGAGTCAAATGCTTTATTTGTCAATACAATGCACACATATTTTTTTTAGGACATTAACGTAACTACTTGTATTATTCAAGCAATTATTTCTCAATATGGTCACAGTGTGCAATATTTAACGTGCGTGTGACGTAGCGGCTGTCTGTAATCATTTACCATATTTGTTTTTACTGTCAAGGTCTTTCGACCAGCATAGGTAACTGAAATTTAAGTTCCGGTAATACTCATCGCTTGCCGTGGCCCACTGACCGCGATCGCGAGTAGAACAACAAAAGTAGGCGTGTACGTTTATTATTGGCGTCGTAGACGACCACTTATTCCATTTATAAAGTCCTCTTAAAACGGATGGCATCGTAAGGTTGAAGCAAATCCCGGTGTGATTCGACTAGAGCCCTGACATGGATGGGGAATACCTCTAGTCCCGGTTCGTCTATTGTACCGCGTTCGCACGTAACATAAACACGTTTAGCTAGACACGAGAGCATTCGTAGCGCATCGTTAATACTCTTTAATGAACCTATTAAATAACGATAAATAAACCACTAATATTTGGCACTTCGTAGATAATAGCTGTATCTTATCATTCATCGCCGAAAATAAGTTAAGTTGACACAGTTCCCAATTATATCGATACGCTCACAATCATATAAACGTAACCGTATTCTAGTTCATATAAAAAATGCCGTGTTACAAGTGCTAATATATAATCGGTTTCATTTGCATACTACCAACGCCACACACCCACAAAAAAGAGTTTCATTTCAAACATCAGAGTAGATCGTCCTACATTTTCTTAAGTAGGTAATATGCTTGAAACACATAGGCGGCAATATTATTTACAAAATTTAAATAAAATAACGGAAAATTAATTTCGAAATAAATGTTTATAAAACAAGTAAATACCCATATACTACATTTAAATAAAATCGTTGACAATAAATATTGGAATTAAAACATTTATTTTGTCACATAAATTGTAAGACGTTTTGTTTACACAACTGAATATAATTTGAATAAAAATGAATTTATGCCCGTTGGATAGGTAGGTACCCTTTATAAAGCTCTTCAAGGAATTTACGGTACAGGCAGCATAGCTGTTCCACAATCCGATGTAGAGTCCGGTTCCATTTCCCAGAGCGGCTCTACTGATTCTAAGTTTTTCCACGTTTCATAAACTGCTTCGCGCCATCTGATATGTCGAACCCTGTCCTCCCGACACAAAAGAATTTTGTAAGAATCATATCAGTTTAGACAAAGTGGTAGCACGGGCCAACACAAGTATCGTGTACGGTACCGTTCGCCGAGTCGATGCGCGTTTGACATCGAAGGTTATCGCCGGTGTCAGCGACCAGCGCGCCGCGCCCACACGCGCTTCTGTATACAAACAACCGCTCAGCACACACGCTCACACGCTGTGCTATATACACGTAGCTACGTCTGCACTAGTCAACAGCAGCCGCACGATGTACGCACCGACAGACAGACAGACATATTATTGCGATTATATACCGTATCCTTCGTGCGCACATGCGCTTGATAGTGAAGTTCATTACAGATTATTGATCCGAATAAAAATAACTTATTGGAGCGAT
Source organism: Aporophyla lueneburgensis (assembly GCA_932294355.1). NCBI lineage: Eukaryota > Metazoa > Arthropoda > Insecta > Lepidoptera > Noctuidae > Aporophyla > Aporophyla lueneburgensis. The sequence goes on from OW028744.1 coordinate 14,308,662, forward strand.
TGTTTATCAACAAAAACAATTAACGAGTTACTGTATACAAACAGATCTAGATACACACCTAATTATTTCAAATGATAGAGATAACTTAATTAAAAATAAAACACTAGATAAAGCTGATAAAACAAACATGTATTGTGAAAGCATAAATAAACAAGTACACACAATATGTATGACCTATAATTTCTTTTCGTAGTACGACCACTATCTGTCTTTAGTCACGTATGCAAATATTCCGAAAACTGTGTATAAGTTTCATCCTAAACTCTAGTGACTCATAGGTAGGACAAATAACATTTCACAAAGAAGACAGACTTTACATGTAGACTGTATTTAATCCTTACATTATTGGGCTTATAAATAAACCCTGAGACAAGCAGAGAGAGTTTATTTTTAAATACGGTTTTCTTAAACACAGCGGAGTCAGGGTAGGGCAACGGCCGTCCTTCCTTCCGCTACCGCCTGTACTCCCTCACTTACAATTAACTGCTTCGTATATAACTATATGTATTACTGTCTATAGGCTTCGTAATGGTTTTATCAGAAAACATATTTACGAAAATTACACGTAAAATTCAATAATGACTGAATCATTATTTAATTTATTACTTCTTAGTATTTCCCTATGAACATAAATATACAATTAAGCCGTAGTCGAATGTTTCATATATTCCGTAGAAGAAATGTCATAGCTGAAGAATATTTTCTTAAAAATGCCACATGGCGTCGTTTTTATTTATAAACTGTACGTAAACACCACGCGGAACATCAGCTGATCTATGTAAACGAAGCGTGCGGGACTCTCTCGATAGCATTTAGGATTAGAATAAGTCTTAACAATGTTTCCTTACGCATTTATATTAATACGAAACTTTTTATACAATCTCACATGTCACTTATTTACAAATATCAAGCTTTTTATTGTTTAGAAAAATGAGAATAGGCCGGTCGATTGGCGTGTCCCGTTAACGAACGCGCACTCCCTACGTAACGTATAAAGCGTAGGCTGCCCCTCCATCGCGCCATTAGTACAGCGCCCGCGCGCGCGATAGCACGTATCTCTGCCTCCAGCTCCGCGCTCGCTATCTCGACTCTATGTGTACAGAAGCTAGTACAGAAACATGCATTTTTGTATTCAATTACACGATTGGTTTTATGAAGAGACCCTCGCGTCGGTGGACTCTGCCAGCGCTGCAGCACGCCGGCGCAAGCCGCGCGATCGACGCCGCCCCCCGTCCGCGCCGCCGACGCCGTCGACGCCGTCGAGAATCTCCACTGAAGAACTGGTAGAAGCACTCCGACCGCATCTTCTGTCACCCAAGCGCATGTGGACGCTGGGATATCCGCTCGAGATTGATCCGAACTCGTCGAAAGCTGTGGTGTATATCAATCCTCCGCCTCGACCTAGACCTCTGCCAGCGACTACTTGGGACGTCAACGCACCGGAGTTTGTGCCGGGCTCGCAAGGCGACAGCGGCCGCGGGTCGTTGGGTTCGACTCCGCGCTCCGACAGTGATGAAGAAGCGGATACAGTGGAACATTTGTGTGTACGTTGTGATAAAATGTTTCGAATGACTCGCGAAGGTGAATATCTCAAGGATGAACCGTGTCTTTATCATTGGGGACGTGTGAGTGGGGATTGCCGTTACACTTGCTGCAACTCGCCATCGGGCGCCAGAGGTTGCAGCACAGCTCGCTTCCATGTTTGGAGCGGCACTCGTCCAGGCATGAATGGGCCTCTCGAAGGTTATGTGCGTGCCCGTTCGCCTCGCGGTGGTGTGTACGCCATCGATACAGAAATGTGTTACACAACGGCAGGCCTGGAATTAGCTAGTATTGCGGTCATCGCCGCTGATGGCCGTCTTGTATACAAATCACTAGTGAAACCTAGCTCACCTGTAGTTGATCACAACACCCGTTTCTCGGGCATCAGGCCGCGCGACTTGGCGCGCGCGACTAAGACGCTACGAGATGTACAAAATGACATACTTGGATTCGTGGGGACTGACACGATCCTGATCGGACATGCCTTGGAAAATGACCTGCGTGCGCTGAAGCTGCTACACGCCGCGGTGGTGGACACTTGCGCGCTGTACCCGCACGCTCGTGGCTTCCCCATGCGCCGCTCGCTGCGGGCGCTCTCTGAGGAGCTGCTCGGGCGCATCGTGCAGCGCGGCAGTTCTGGCCACTCGCCCCTGGAAGATGCCCGCGCCGCTATGGACCTAGTACTTCTAAAAGTACACGAAGAACGAGCCATCGCAAACCGAACACGTATTTCGACCCAACTATCCATGCTGCAGCCGTACGATCCGTTAATTAGTGCCGCCTAAATACTGAGTTAATGTTAAGACGACTGTTCTATGGACATGAAATAATGATTGAGGACTGACAATTTTTAAGTGACAAATTCGTCACGTTGACGGAGCTGCGCGTACTGTAACAGTATGTGCCTTCGAATTGCAATTACAGCAATAAACGTGATATTTTTCTTAAAAACTTTGTTTGTTTTATCCTGTTCCTAAACACACACACGAGAAATTGGGTACGTACATATGAACACAACTTATAACTGAGCTTAAATTACAAAACATCATGCACCTGATTTAAGCATAACGTTTCCGAAATGTCAGAATAAAATTAACTGTGACACCATTTTATATTCAACATTAATAATCCGTTAGATTAAACTGTGGTAGTGTTTTGTGTGTCACTGTAGGTAGAGCCATAAAAACTTTCACTGTGTTAGGTTTCTCCACTACGTAACCAGTGCTAGTTTAGCTATGCAACTCGACAGTTTTTCACTCACTTAGTTATCATTACTTATCAGAATAAACACTTATAATATATTTGCTACACGATACTCGTTATTAGGTAGGGGTCTCTACGTAGATTCTTAGACTTGGTGAATATAAAACATATTTCTGACGTAAGGGATTCCCAGATTGCGAGATAATACCAATACTACTAATGATTCATGAATGAGGGGTAACGGAAACACTACAGGAAAATCACACGTGCGCAATCTGACAGTTCACAGGAAACTTATGATTCTTAAACGAAACTTCCTCAACATTGCTGTGATGCCAAATTGTTATCAATATTTATGTACATCATAATATAATGATGTAATTTTCCTAATGACTAAGCGTTACCGTCAGCATATTTTTTTGTTATTCTTAAGAACTGAGTCAGCGCGCATCAATGTGGCTTCCCGGTAAAAGCTTTTCAATGATCGCCTGACCTATATGATGCATATTAAGAGTATTAATCATAATATATGGATTAAATGCAGCTCTTCAACACACAAAATGTATAACGCTCTAGTTTAACTCTAAAGAGGCGCTTGTTTAATCACATAATATATAATTGAATGACCGTGCACTCAAAACCAGTTTACATAATGCTCTTACATAAAATATTAATGATGAAACTGGCGTGACATGCGTCTCCAGCGTCTTCCACTAGAAATGCCCAATTCTTTTGAGAATTTGCTGAAATTAGAACAATTTGTTAATGGTATTTCAAGTGATTGATAGTACCGTGGTCACTGCGGATATGCTCGTGTTTTTATTGGAATTAATGTGCATCTATTAAGTTGACATGTTTAGGACAACGTACGATTGAAAATTCAAAAACATATATGTAAAATACATAAGATACTGCGTATATCAGCTAAGAAAGAGCAACGGCCTCCCGCCCGGTCGTCTGTATGAGAGTTTTGTTTACGTTTCGTGCCGCCTAAAACGATAATATTCAATTCACAAAAAGATCGCTAACAGCAAAGTCGAGCAAATACTACGCGCTAGAATTATGTTTGCTAATTTAATAGAAGAATTGTGCCAATAAAACAGGGCCACCTAGTCATTGCTAATCATTAAGGACATGTATTACATTTACGATTTCCTTAACAGATAGCGTAACCTATTCTTACCAGGCGCTCCACGCTGTATTATCTAATCAACGTGTAACATAATTAAATATGATGTAGGATTTCTGAACAATACGTCTACTTTCTTTATCTGGCGATCGAGATACTACAATATGATGTCAAATATTTAAAATAAACACAATAACAGTCGTCTTGTTATGAATGATAGCATATTTTGTGATGTGACTCTTATATCAACAAATAACATTAATGACGCGCTGGTTATCTATCGGTGAGCGGGCATGTTTCCACGAAAGAGACCAGACGACAGCCGCGCCACGTCAGCACCGGATCGAATGAAACGGCCCGAAATAGATCAGTATACAGGAACGTAAGTATTGTACAGTGCGATGAATTCGTGATACCGATAATGATATCAACACAATCAGATGATACTGATGTTTGTATCGCTGCGTTTGTGTATAACCTCCGTATCGTATTCGTGTTGTCTGATTGTTACAGTCGCTGTGTCGTAATTTTTGTACGAATACTCGATAAACGTGTGTTTACTATTGCAATCGAAGAAACTATCAGTTTAATACCGTAGTACTAAATTATATTCATGTTAATTTTTGTGTTTGTGAATCGCTGATCTTTTTCCTAACCTTCAGTCACAAATGTACTTTGTTACAAGTAAGAATGGATGGTAATTAAGTATTTATTATTTCTTGCCTCGTGGCCTGTTTAGTTTTTGTCTTGAAATATTAGGAGCCATTGGTTTAACGATGTTCGTATTTAGAAGAGACTTATGCATAATAGTATAGAGTACTTCGTGTTGGCCTCCATGGCGCCGTCGTCGGACTCGCCTCCGCGTCAATAGGTATCTTTCACAATAATACTTGCACAAAATGAGGCGTTGTTTCGTCACCGGCCACACTCCGACACGCCTACGTGGACCTCACCATGCAATACTTTATTCATAGGCGCTTTGTATAAGGCGAACATAATACTACACGCACTACCTTAGTACTTTGTTGTACAGCCTTTTCGATTTTAAGAAAATTCAATGTCACTGAACTCATTAAAACAATGATTCATTACTTAAACCTATGATTCATAATGCCTGTGCTCATTTAACCAAATCATCGAAACATTAAATTAATTTATAGTTGTAGAAGTAGGTAGTACATATGTAACCACCTACTGCCTACATAAAGAATCGCGATGGTGGCTGGCCTCAACCAGACTGACAATGCCATTGGACCTTGAATTTGGTACGAGTATTACTGACACAGACGAGTTTTTGTCTCGGATAAGAATCGCTGGGCTCATTATGTATGTATGAACCAACAGTCATGATTATTTTAAATAAACACAAAAATACACACGTACCTACGTAACAATCGTACATGATGGCTATTGTATATATTTTTTTATTTCTACATTAGCCCACCAACAGACTTCCTAGTTCTTGATGCTCGAAGAGGCCAATGAACGAAAAGAGTTAAACGCGTTCCGAATTTAAAAATATTTTTATTCTTTCAATCAATTCTTTGATCGTTACGGATCTTCAGACAATTTTTTAATTACTAGGGTATTATTGCTAAACGGAACATCGTGACATGAATTATTTAAACGAGGAACTGCACAAGGATATGCGTTATGTGCATCTGGATTGAGGGCCCATTTTTTAAACCCTTGCCAAACGTAATAAGACTTATAGGGAAATTAGTTAAAAATAGTAAAAACTTAAAGCAACGGGCCATAAATTTCTTAAACGTGAATTAAAACTGTTATGATTAAATAACTTGGGCCCTCAGTCCAGACGCTTGTATAAAGTGGCATAGCTTAAATCTCAGTAAGTACTATCTCTGGGTTAATAATTTTCATTTAACAATTTAGTTAACAATTTCTTAAATATTTGAAGAAATTTCCAAATCTGTAGAAAATGACATTATAGATTTATGGCGGTATATCTAGGGCCCTCACTTCATTATTGTTTGTACTGAGGAATCTGCAAAACATGGATTTATCTGAAGAAATACATAAACGCGACTTTAACATGTTTTACTTAGATACCTATGTGAATTAGTTAAAAAGAAATTATGACACGAAAGTTAATTGTTATGTAGTAAACGAAAGTCGAATTTGACTAAAACATCTGAACTGAGAGCCCAACATTTTCGGCTTTATTGACTAGGCTCAACCTCATAGATTAACGCAAATTAGAATAAGATTTTTAACTATTTCTTAACTAAATTTGAACATATCAACCGTTCTTCTAAATATCATACTTTAAGAGAAAATCGATTTTGAACTTATTATAAGAGAAAAATTTGTAGGGTGACCATAATGTTCATAGTAATTACATGTACATTTTGTTAAACGCAGTCAAAAAGTCATAATTTTTGCAGCTAAAAGTATTATAAGTAGTCGAGTTTTAGTTTTTCAACAAACTTTTTTATGTTTTGTCATGTTTAGGTATCCGATACCCATGACGCCTACCCATGAGGTACCCATCCCGTTTGCGGAGCTAACCCATTTAATTTAACCCTTTAATATTTCGGATATTACTCTGCTGTTACCATGATCAATCTTTACTTTCTTAATTTATTTATTCTAACTTATTTACCTAATTTTCAGCACAATTTGTACTTTCCCAGAGAGGTAGGCGATTGATCCAATTAAATGATTTCACGTACTCATCGCTGCCTTCAAAGTCAAACAAAAAAGATGGCGGTGCTCAACTCATTCACCAATGTTAAAATAACTTCGCTCATGTGCAATTTCGTATTTTTAGGATGTAAGACTATTTTAAGGTTACATTTAAGTGAAATAAAAGATTTTTTATAATTATGCTGATCGTGTTTTATTTATCGAAATGTATCCCTATGGATCACTGTCATATAAGTAGTTCATCGTATATAGTTTGCCTTTCATTTTATGCAAACACTGTTAAAGCTGTAAAAATATGCTAAATAAAAATGACATTAAAGATAAAGAAAACAAAATTGTAAACAGTAGGTACATATATAATACTTTTAGCTGCAAAAATTATGACTTTTTGACTGCGCTTAACAAAATGTACATGTAATTACTATGAACATTATGGTCACCCTACAAATTTTTCTCTTATAATAAGTTCAAAATCGATTTTTTCTTAAAGTATGATATTTAGAAGAACGGTCGATATGTTCAAATTTAGTTAAGAAATAGTTAAAAATCTTATTCTAATTTGCGTTAATCTATGAGGTTGAGCCTAGTCAATAAAGCCGAAAATGTTGGGTTCTCAGTTCAGATGTTTTAGTCAAATTCGACTTTCGTTTACTACATAACAATTAACTTTCGTGTCATAATTTCTTTTTAACTAATTCACATAGGTATCTAAGTAAAACATGTTAAAGTCGCGTTTATGTATTTCTTCAGATAAATCCATGTTTTGCAGATTCCTCAGTACAAACAATAATGAAGTGAGGGCCCTAGATATACCGCCATAAATCTGTAATGTCATATTCTACAGATTTGGAAATTTCTTCAAATATTTAAGAAATTGTTAACTAAATTATTAAATGAAAATTATTAACCCAGAGATAGTACTTACTGAGATTTAAGCTATGCCACTTTATGCAAGCGTCTGGACTGAGGGCCCAAGTTATTTAATCATAACAGTTTTAATTCACGTTTAAGAAATTTATGGCCCGTTGCTTTAAGTTTTTACTATTTTTAACTAATTTCCCTATAAGTCTTATTACGTTTGGCAAGGGTTTAAAAAATGGGCCCTCAATCCAGATGCACATATATGCGTTGATGTTGTTGCATCTGATCTCAGTTAAACTTTAAACTGTGTCTAACTGTATTACTTAAACTGGATTCCTACGTTTAATTGATACATAATACTGTTATTTGGGTGTAGGTCATACTGGCAGGTGCCTTTTATACCTATTACGTTTTTTCAATTAAACTCAACAATGTTCTCCAAAACGTTTCCTGAATTGACAATATTTATTTATGTACCGTCCAAGGCCGCTAAATAATAATAGCCCGTAGTACCTAAAAAATATGGTAGCATTCTAAGTTGAGATTTGGTATTGTAACGCTAACCATGCAATAAGTTGCCCCTTAATGTTTGCACGGTAGGGAACTTAAATTCGCATTGCCTGAAATCATGAGGCCTTGGTACAGTGACTCAGTTTCGATATCTCAACTGGTCCGTTGACCTTTTACCGGTTCGATCATTGTTGCATGCATAATTCGCTTTACCAACTTTGATAGTACATTACAAGAGTATATTCTGATGTAAAGTAGAAAACGAGCGAGAACATCTGTGTGTGAATTAAAGATAACAGTGTTCTGTTTAAGTAAATACTCACTCGCTACATAATCATATTCAAAAATGAACGACTTCATACATAATTGATGGTTTATAATTAGTTCTCGCGGGAAGCCAAGTTGGTTAAACCTGAATTATTATAATGTCTATATACAGATATTCATCTAACTGCATGACCTTCAGTTTTTATATACAATATATTACATGATGTAATGAATACATAGATTTATTTCCAGAAGTTTGTCTTGAGTTCCGATAATACAGACTGAAATGGTTTGCTAATAATGTTGGTAACAATGGGCCAATTCTGACTCGAATCCTACAGAAACAAAAACGGCTTGTCAATGAGAAGTGTAAATGACAGTCGGTAGGGTTTTGCTGCCCGAAAACAATACCGAACTAGACTGTTACATACAGTATCTGTTTTTTTTTATACTACTTACCACAGAAGGTAACTAGCTAACAGCCTTACCTTGACTCGTCCACCTAAAAGAAACATTTAATGGCTTTTAAATTAGTCAATACTCTGGTAGTTTTGGTTTTCATAGTTCAATCAGTTCATTCAGCTGTTTTATTACTTTCACAAACAATAGAATTTAAAACACTTTAACGTTCTCATAACAGTATTTTGGGGTGACTTCGACGCGCTCGCAAAGGTCGAACCCGAAGAGGTTCTATGACCTTATATTGATTTTATATTTCTTTGGTTTTGTGTGGCAGACGTACGCCAAATTGTGAGACTCGTCTGGGAGCGTTTAATAACCGATAGGTATTGTATTCAGATGGCTCCGTGATCCTCTGGGACATTCGGGATCTGAACCAGAAAGAACACAAAACGTTGCGTGTGAACATCGAATTTGACCACGCGTCGCACGTCGCATGGAGTCCAGACTCGAAGGCATTTATTATCCACACCGTCCGTGAGAATCACATCATAGTCTACAAGATAGAGAAGAAAAAGGACGGCACCATAGGGTCCGCGGCGCCGGTCATCACGTTCGATAAGGTTAGTGAGTGTTGCTGTCTCAACCATGGTCTCTACCTGAAACGGGACCCCTCTTATAGAATTCTTGTTGACTTGCTCATCGCTTGAATATTAAACGACACATTTTTGACTGTCGATTTGTAGAGTGCAACGTCTTTACAAGTGTTTCACTTCTTTGTGTGTCTTCTGTAGCGATGCAGGTAACGAACCTCCAATATTCGGTAGTCAACATGAATAATGTTGAGTTTATGCAACCACATTTTCTTGGCATACTTTTACTGGTAGTTTCACTAAATGTAATTGTCTATTATTGCTCAGTTTATTGTCGTCGAAACACGCAACTTATATGCTACTATTAGTTATGTAAGAGCTATTTGTTGTTATCTCTCGTTATCTCGGCTGCAGATGCATCGTACCATCTCACGACACGCGTCTAAGCGCACAGGCCGTACATTGTACCAATATGTACGTGTACTATCTGCTCAAATATACATTGTATTAATGCTCAAGAAAGTGGGTCAATAGGTTATGTACCTATTCGTATCATAATAGTTACATAAAAATTAGTAGCTAACTCTGTGAAACCATTGTTTTGATAGCTATGTGAAAAAGGATTAGGTGCATGTATCAAGTCACAAGCGTGTACGATTTCAAGAGATGCATATGAATAAAGTATGCATTATCGTTGGATACCCGAGAATTGATGTTTCATTAGTGTTAATCCACGTCCTTATCTAATCGAAAATAATTTGGATTAACTTGATAAGTAGAACAAATATTTTTATTTTATAATCTGCGTTCATCGTTTTAGGCACATTGACCTAATGGCATATCATCGCCCTGTTTAGTTTGCCCTCTAGACTAGTCTATTGAGCATCGTGTTTGTTTGCATTACATCCCCAAAGTCACATTCACAAGTATTTTGATCGAAAAGGAGAGAAATATTTACATTTGTTCGGCTCAATAACGTGAAATAAACATTAAAGCGTGGCGCAGCTGAAAATAGGTGGGCGTCATAGTGTAAACGCATGCAAGGAGCAATGGCCGCGGCTGTTGAAAATTCAAATTAGAGTTCAATATACATGTATGTCGGTCGATGAATGTTCGACTTCAACCACTACATTTTATTACAGTGACCGATACTAAGCGCCTTTTGAAATGTTTTCTTTTGTTGACCATCTTCAAAAAAATCCTTTTGTGATAACTAAGATGAATCTTCCATACCTATAGTTAAGCCATTGGAACTTAATCTCTATCTGATCCAATTGCATGCCCTACTTTAATGCGCGTTTATTTTAGGAACAACTCTTTTAGATATCAATGAACCTATTTAGAATCTGATCTTACCCATGTCAGGTCAACTGAGGTCATAAACTTGAAATAAATTTCAAGATCGAGCTAGTCGTAATGGAATAAAACTTTATTGCACAATAGATATCTTTAAAAATAAAAAAAGATATACCTATGTAAACTAATAAATCAGCACTTCTGATCGTTTGGTTGTTGCTTTTTAGGGTTCCGTTGCCAAATGGCAAAAAACGGAACCCTTATAGATTCGTCATGTCTGTCTGTCTGTCTGTCGGTCTGTCTGTCTGTCTGTCTGTCTGTCTGTCTGTCCGTGTATGTCACAGCCACTTTTCTCCGAAACTATAAGAGATATGTTGTTGAAACTTGGTAAGTAGATGTATTCTGTATACCGCATTAAGATTTTTACACAACAATAGAAAAAAAACAATAAATTTTGGGGTTCCCCATACATAGAACTGAAACTCAAAAAAAAATTTTTCATTAAACCCATACGTGTAGGGTATCTATGAATAGGTCTTTAAAAATGGTATCGAGGTTTCTAACATCATTTCTTTCTAAACTGAACAGTTTGCGCGAGAGACACTTCCAAAGTGGTAAAATGTGTGTCCCCCCCCCCGTAACTTCTAAAGTAAGAGAATGATAAAACTAAAAAAAATATATGATGTACATAACCATGTAAACTTCCAACGAAAATTGGTTTGAACGAAATCCAGTAAGTAGTTTTTTTTTAATACGTCATAAATCGTAAATCGCAATTTACCTTCCATTCAATCAACTCAAATACAAAAACTCAAAAAAAAAAACATTTAATTTCATAAACATAAACCTTACGCATAAACCGAGGATACCTACAGGTTTGTACGGAACCCTCGGTGCGCGAGTCCGACTCGCACTTGGCCGGTTTTGATCCGTGAATCATTCTATTAGCGGTGCGGAAATACAGTATGATGTAAAAAATGACGTATGATGACATTGCTCTGATTGTCAGTGTCGAAACAAGAAGCGTCATCAGCGGCATGTTAAGATGTTTTTATAAAACAACGTACATAATGTTTTATTTTTTTGGCGTCTTGGGAATTTGCTGTACAAAAAGAAACACAAAGAATTGATGTTGATAAAATATTTAAGCATGTGAAGCGATAATGCGTTAATTGATTTGTTTAAAAGGAGTAAAAAAAGTCCCATTAGAATCGTCTTGTGACGGAGATAGAGCTTCCCTCTATCCTGCTTTTTTATGTTGGTATTGATTCTGAGGAGTTTAATAAATTATTTCTACCCAGGGGAAAACCTAACAACGCTTAACTTAAATAGCAAATAAAACATCGAAATTAACTTCTTCTTTTCCTAGAGGCACTAGGGGTTTTCACAATAGATACTATATCTATGTAAATAAAATTAAACGCTATTTCTTGGTAAGTTCATTACTTGCGAACGTCTGGACAGATTTGACTATTTTTTTTTAAAGAAGGTTTGGAATTATTTTTCGAAAAATTTACAAAGTCGGGAAAACCTGGACGTCCATTTTTCTTTGGGCATTTTTGAATGAATTATTGAAAGGACACGACCAGAAATAGCCTTCAAGAACGGGAACTTGTGCAGGATAACAGTTTATACACAAAAAAAAATAAAAACTAAGGTTTTATTTATCATGGTTATATTAATCCGGCTTAAGGCAAGGATAAAATACCTGAATAAACAGTATGCTAATTGCTTCTGCTATTCTCATAAATGCATTTCCTGATTTTGGCGTTCCGTTGTATCTATAATCATCTCGTTACCATAGCAACCTACCTATATTATGGATAGAATAAATTAAGAACTAGTTATTTTGTCGATCACGTGAATTTTATTGCCTAGGAATAAATATGTTTTGTATACCTACCTATAATTAATTTTATTTGACATGGCACACGTCAGGTTAGGATTTTATAGACACAAGACTGTGTATAATTTTAAGATCAAACACCATATTTTTTAGACAATGACTGCGTGTAAAGAAGTGTAATAATATTTTATGTCAGATACATTGTCAAAGAAATATCTTTGACAGTCCATCTGATATTAGTGGTGGACACCTGTGTAGGGAGCAAAGAGGCAGCAATCTTTTTGTCAGAAAATCGATTAATCGAAGCATGAAAAATCGGTTCACTAAAATCGAGGTTTAAATTGATTGTTTACTAAATTGATATTTAATTTTACCGTTTTTAACTGTGTTTAATTAATAATAAGTATAGATTTATTTTTAGTTATGTAAAAGCGAGGTTTTCACTTTTAAAAGTATGTTTTTTTTTGTTTTAGTGCCTAATATCAGTTCTGTTTCTGAAGTAAGATAATTGATTGAAAATATGGTTCTACAGTTGACTTGTTCATCATAGACAGCCTACTGTTCCTCCAGTTGGAACACGGACATATTTTCGGTGAGAGAGAATGGGCCGTAATCCACCACGAGAGCCCAGTACGGTTTGGTATCTGTGTGTCACACATGTTAGATTTTTGGTTTTAGGATATACCGGTTTCCACACGATATATTCCTTGTGGTGATGAAATAATTTACACAAACTAAAGCGCTTGTCTGGGATCGAACTTACGACCTACAACTCGTAGGTCGCTACCACAGTCACCACCATTTCTACTACAGCACTGTTATTCAATATAAACAACTGACTTCGATGTTGGCGAGTTAGGTTTGAGAAACCACAAATAATCGATTTATCGATCTCAGATCGCCATTCATCATCCCTAGTTGCTCATGAGATCTTGACGATTCATTGCAGTTCCCGACGAGTTCTTTATTTTTCTCATTTTCTTTACCTTTTAGACCCGTGAAACTTTTTGTCTGTAAACTATAGACTACAGCGATTGCAAAAATAAAATACTATTTGCTGCACATTGATTGTTACACCTAGGCAGGCACCCTTAAGCCCACTGGTCATGTCCTTTCCACAGGACAACGTCTGTCGTCGGGTCAGCTATACTTATATAGTTCACTATAGTTTACATTCAAATGTTAATATAGTAATATTTATAGTAGTAGTCTAGTAGTAGTATTTTTCTTGTTAAGACATTTGATTAATAAATGAATAATATGCGTGGGTTGTGTATACGACACCTTTATGATGTATGGTGTGGTGACTTATTTACATAAAATGAAGATTTTATATGTAAAATAAAACGCAAAATGTGTTGTAAATATGTAATTAGTGTTCCTAATACGAGTCTCAACGAGAACCATGTAAGTTCTTAGGTAACGTAAAATGCCGGATGCGTAGTAGCGCCATTGTGAACCGCCATTTTCTTTATGTTATTGTTTTAAACTTAATAACAGACTTGAAAAAAGCTGTTTCAACTTAATGTCTCTGAACTCTGAGTTTCTAATTATGTAATTAACGATCGATCAATCTTCCAAAGGGTTCAATGATCGTTAATCCTTTTAAAGATTTTCAGCGTTTATAATCTTTTAAACAAAAGTCTTTGGCACTCGTCGTCAAAATATTTACTGAGCTTAAGTACCTATGTGTGTTGTAGTTTTATGGCACTTACTGAATAAGAAGGTTGCACAGTACATCAACCCGCGAAGGTCTACTCGGAGTTCGGACTATGAACGACCATTGTACCGCAGGATGATGCTGTCAGTATGACCGATTGCTTTGCCCATGCACCTAACGAATGATGATGGGTTTAATCAACGAAACGGATGTTAGAATTCATTTTAGGTGCCGTGATATGTCAAAAGTCTATTACTACGAAGTACAAAGGTCTATTACTAATACGCATTGCTATCTCCAAAATCTGACTTGCCAACCGACTGTCATCGTCTCCAGATAATGTCTTTGTTCCGCACAGTAAACTCGATCGGTCCGGTCTCTTATCGACTCCAGATTATGAAAGCCTCCACAATCAGAGCAATTAGTCAGCACCCCTTCCACTACGCGCTACGATAACACTAAACCAACACGATTATAATATAAAACAAATCTGTTTTCAGCTGATAACATTAATAAACAAATGTACCCACGATAATTTAACAAAGATGTACCCGCAGTTCTTTCACCACCCCGGAAAAGTTAATGTTGTACTCATGCAAATAATTACACAGACATTATCAATAACAAGAGCCTTTGTTTGAAGAATAAGTGGGCTAATGTACTCGATACAACCCATGTTCTTGACTAATATTGAATTTGATGTACATATATGTACGTATTATAATAAAAATATAGCAACTCATTATTTTTGTCTCTGAATTGTGCTCAACCTCGACAGATACTGAAACCAGATATATCGACAACGTCATCATAAGACAGTTTTATCATCACCAGACATTATGCACTAGTGATAAAATGATTGTAGACATTGTCGTAAACTTGATCCGGAAAAAATAAGGTTATTAACCTAATTTTAAGACCGAAGCACTAAAAATGTCTGGGAATGAAAAATACAACTGCTTTTATATACGTGGGACACTCAGAAAGTTTTGCGAAAGTAAAAAGATGTGTTCTATAGGTAAATATTTTTTTATTAAGTCTTTTCTAAATACTCTCCACTAGCCTCTATGCAAGTCCCTCGTTTTGAGCGCGGTGTGCGTGGGCGCGTTGTCGTGGTGGAGCAGTAGCCCGCGGAGCCCTGTGTTTGGTCGCTTGTTGCTCACAACAGAGAAAACTTCTGCCAAGCATTTGGTAGCATACCATTCGGCGTTGATGCTTCTTTGGTTCCGTAAAGGGATTGACACCAAGTAGCCAGTCAAATTGAAAAAGCTCGCGATCAAAACCTTCTCCCCCTTTCTAGATCGCCTCACTTTGGTAGGCGTTGATTCGTTTTGAAACACCCAAACCGTCGACTGGCGCTTTGTTTCTGGATCGTATTGATAAATCCAGGACTCATCACCTGTAATAATGTCGTAAACACGCCGAGACGAACCTGCTTCAAATTTGTTTATCATATCACGGCACCATTCCACCCGGGCCTGCTTCTCAGCATCGGTGAGGTTGTGCAGCACCCAGCGTGAACCTATCCTCCTCACGCGAAAATGCACGTGTAGAATCTCGTGAAGGCTTCCCGATCCAATCTGCAGTATGTGTTGAATCTCCTGATACGTAATTCCCCTATTGTCTTGGATTAAATTTTTCACTGCTAGCACGTTTTCCACCGTAACAGCCGTCAAAGGACGAGCACTTCTTTCTTCATCCCCCAAAGTAAGTCGACCACGTTGGAATTCATTATACCAACAATACACAGTTGCCTTGGAAGGGCTTTCCTTCATGAATGCAATTTGAAATCTATCGTATGATTCGTCCGGTTTCAGGCGACACTTGAAATCGTAAAAAATCATAGCGCGAAAATGTTCCCGGCGAAAATCCAATTTCCAATGAGACACAATAATTTAATTAGCTCGCAAAAAATGTGGAGGGAAATTTTGAAATTGGAACGTACCTATTTTGACTTATAAATAATCATTATTTTTATAATAGTTTATAACTGGCCAGTCTCTCATACAAAAAAACTTTTTCGCATTACTTTCTGAGTGGCCTGGTATGAATAAGAAGAATCCGTTACGGTCACGTCAGCCGCATGCACAGTGATTACTGGGCAAAACGCTCCACACGGTGGGTGCCAGAGGATGGATGATGTCGCTGAGGCCAGCCCAGGAGGAGGTGGCGAGACAATCTAGAGGCGTATTGCAAGGCTTTTTTTTTTTGGATGGGATATCATCAAATGACTTCTCCCGCTCTGGGCGGAGCGGGATGTCAGACTTTTACTGACTAAAACCCACCCGTGTTCCTTCAGTTGCCCATGTGCCAGGGTCACGGTATCTCTTTCGAACAATCACGCGACCCCGGCAGGCATCGGTCCTAGCAGACCCCTTCAGCGCTGCTGACATCTCTTTGAGGCGCGCGTGGAACACTACGCGCCGTCGACCCGAGCTTGGTCCTTACTGGGCGGCGAGCTACCCATTGCTCGCCATCCGCAAGCTCGCGCCTACGGTGGCCGGGAGTCCGCTATGGACTCCCGACGCCCGGGGCGTCTCCTCCTGCGGCGGCTAGGGACGTGAGGGCGCAGAGACTGCCACTCCCTCACGCGCCCCGCCTCCTCCTTCGCGAGCATTACTGCTTCGCAGAAGGAGGTGATGGCTTCCGATTCCCTCTCGCTCCGTACCATGGCTCGCACCAGGGCCGGACGCGAGAGGTCACCGCCGCCGATCGCCTCCACAAGGACACGGCGGTGCTCCGCCCAGGCAGAGCACACTTCCACCGTATGCTCCACCGTGTTCTCCAGACGATCCTCGCAATGGAAACACCCGGACGTATCCTCCCGCTTTATCCTGAACAAGAACCCACCGAAGCACCCATGCCCGGTGAGAACCTGCGTAAGGCGGAAGGTGAGGACGCCGTGACGCCTCTCCGACGCCACAATTGCGGCGGTAAGTCTCCTCAAAGAGGGGACTTACCGCCGCAATTGTGGCGTGCCCAGCACTGGGTTGCGACAATCGTACCCGCCATGTTGCCATGAGATCACACCGGAGCTCTGTCTACCGTGCGTGAGTCGTGTGTCCGCGATTTGTCGCGGCAGCGGTGTTTCGCCCCGGCGTTTCGCCTCCTCGCGCCACTCCCACATGTGGGCGAGGACCTTTGCCTCCAGATCCCATGGCGGCACTCCGGCAAGGAGGCTCGCCGCCTCGCAGGAGACCGTGCGTTATCTCCGGATTAACCGGATGGCCATGACCCTCTGGGCCGCAATCCGTATCAACCGGCGCGCTGGGCGCAGCCTCAATGAGGGCACCCACACCGGTGCCCCGTAGAGGGCCATGGACCGCACGACCCCCGTGTAGAGCCTCCGGCAGGAGGCGTTTGGACCCCCCAGATTGGGCAGGAGCCGCTTTAAGGCAGCCCCAGCCCGCTCCAGTCTGGGAGCCAAACGTCGGAAGTGCTCGACGAAGTTCCACCGGCTGTCGAGGACAAGTCCCAGGTACTTCATCGTCGACTCGACGCCGATGTGAACCCCTCCTACCGTGAGTTGAGAACCTGCAGATGGCGCGTTCCGAGGACCATGAAAACCCATGGCCTCGGACTTGTGCAATGCCACCTCGAGTCCCAATTGCCGGATCCTATCGACGATTGTCGCAACCCCGCGTGTCATAAGTCCGGCCGCCGCCTCGTGCGACCTCCCCTGCGCCAGGCCCAGCGTATCGTCAGCGTAGCAAACTACGCTGACGCCGCTAGGGAAGTCGGCGCGCAGCACCCAGTTGTACCCGATGTCCCACAGATGTGGCCCCAAGACCGATCCCTGTGGGACACCGCACGACATCTCTCGCCGGTTCCAGTCTCCCTGGTGACCGGGGTAGATGACGGCTCTATCCGTCAAGTAAGCCTCGACCACGCGACAGAGGTAGGTCGGCATCCGGTGATACCGGAGTGCCTCCCTAATGCAACTTCAGGGCAGGGTATTAAAGGCGTTGGCGATGTCTAGAGACACCGCCAAGACGACCCCACCCTGGGCCACTGCATCCCCCGTCGTGAGGGCTCGCACGCGCATGATGGCGTCCACCGTAGAGCGCCCCTTGCGGAAACCGAACTGGCTGTCCGCCAAATCCGGCCCCTCCCGCGCCAGCCACTCAACGAGGCGGTCTGCAATTACTCTTTCAAAGAGCTTGCCCACCTCGTTGAGCAGCACGATGGGCCGGTAAGCGGACGGAGAGTCCGCTGGGCGCCCAGGCTTCTTAATGAGGACCAGTTTCCCCGTCTTCCAACGAAGTGGGAACTGGCCCCTCTCCGAACATGCGCTTAGAAGCCCCCTGAGTCGAGGCCCGAGAGCCTCTAAGGCCAGGACCCAGGCTTTGCCAGGCAAGCCGTCGGGTCCTGGGACGGTATTTTTGGCATTTAGCCGATGTACCGCCACTCTCAACTCTACCCCGGTCACCTCTGGAGCGTTGTCGTCGTCATCGGTGGTGTGGTCCGCAGCGTCGGGCACCCCAGGAGGCGGAGCCATGGATGGGGGACTATGTTCCCCTCGCGAAGGGAACAGAGCGCTCACCACGCCTTCCACGAGTTGGGGCCGGAGACTCTGAGTCAGCGGAGGAGCCCATGGGCGGAGTTTCTCCCGGACGGCCTTGTAGGGCCGTCCCCATGGGTCCCTGTTCAGAGTCTCGCGTTTTGCAAGGCTTGGATCCAGGTGGCTCTAGGAAATGATGCCTGAAAGGATTTGAGGGAGGCCTTTGCTGAACTGTGGGACATTGCGGGCTTATTAAAAAAAGAATGCATTATTTCTGATGTGCAGTATCCTGAAACTGTTTTTTAAGTTCAATACTTTTAAATGCAGATAACTGTTACTGTCTTATCACTGGAGTAATAAGTGGCACTGACTAAGTATATCAAACCAAACCGTTTAGTTTGGTCGTTAGTGGTAACACATTAAGGGCGACTGTCCATCAAATGAAGACGAATGACCGACTCAGGTAGCCTATTTATCAATATTGTCGCGCAACTAGGAAGACGCTTCAATCATTTAAGTAGTAATTGACGTAGATTATAGATGTCCGTAAGGATTGAGGAGCCACATCAGATTTTTAAAATCTGATCTCACTATTATTTAGCAGCAATGTATCTGATTTTGAAAGAAAGAAAGAAAGAAAAAGTATTTATTGGGACACGCACAGAAACAATACAAAAACAATACTTAAAAAACAATGAATCAGTTCTAAACAAAAGATACAATATAAAAACAAAATTTAACAGAAAGAGAAAAAAAGTTCAAAAGTTCAAAGAATATAAATTTAATAAATTACTTATCTTGGTTTCATTAACACGAGTATAATATGGTCACCTTTCACACTGAATTTACAAGAAAATAGTTAAGCATTGTTTTTTCAGAATCCAAAATATATACATTGCTGAACTGTGCAGATATATATAGCAGACATTTCTGCTAAATGTTAGTATCTCTGGCTTTAGATTCCGTTGAGATCTCAGGTGGCTACAGTCAAACATATATAATTAGAACGTCAGGATTGAGGAGCCAAAGAAAATGCGTTCATCTACAAAAAATGCGTTCATTTACTCTGTTTTACTATTTTATTCCTATACTGCAAAAACAAACACAACATCTGCTAAATGATCATTATGTCGAATATATTAAATGATCGCTCACATCCAATAATAATTCACCTCTTGAGTGTAGATTGAGGAGCCATACTAAAAGTATTGTATTTTCTTTCATTTTAGCGCTACAGAAGCTAAATTTTTAGACAGTAATATGCACAATTGCTACTAAATGATACAACATTTTCAAAAATATTCATCTATTACTTAACGAGTTCCAGGTGGCTCCTCAATTCAGACGTTTAGAGTGAGGAGCCACTTTTGCATTAATATAACTAGTGATATATTTTGCTGCTAAATCTAGAATTCGTGCTGCAAAATCAGCTAAATAGCTGCTAAATAATGGTGAGATCAGATTTTAAAAATCTGATGTGGCTCCTCAATCCTTACGGACATGATTATAGAAGTCGCACGAACGTATGTATGTGTGGCAATTTTCTCTTTTAAGCAAGCACATTTCAGCCTTTTAAATGACCACTAAACGGTGACTGTAGTTAATTCATTGTTCTACATTTGGTACCAATAGCAAGTGGCCACAAAGGACGTATGAAGTTCAATGGCATGGGTCTTTGACAGAATAACTTAAGCTTATCGGACTCGAAATGAAGACTTGCAAAAGAGAAACTTATCAAGTGAGTAGAAAAAGGATTATGACTGCAATAATAATGACAATGCAGAGTCTAGCTTTGTGCACAGTTGATGGCAATAAGATCCTACGAATCGCTCCTTATGACATAGGACTTGAAGATAGTTTGAAATGGGGGTGCAAGTCAACTTTCACGGAAAATAGGTGTGATGTAGTGTTATCTACAGAGTAACTACAACGTGAAAGTCAATAATCCCCTGCAACGGCCTGAAAATTCGTACGCTCGTGCAAACGCGACAAAAGGTTTATTTTTTGTTTGCGCGCCGCCCCGTCCCGTCAGTCTCGTTTCGCCCCTCGTTGCAATTGGAATTATCAAACATAGGTACAGCTATAGGTTGTCGTCTGGGGTGAACTTCACGGTTATGTAGAGTAGCATTATTTATGTCTATCTGAAATGACTTAGTTTCATATTGTTTGATTAGCACTAAGACCCTTGTATCCCAATACTAATATTGAAGCATCGCGGCATCGCTTTCATATCTTAAAGGATCCATTAGATGTGTTTACACGTGGAATTAATAACTTTCGATTATTTTTTTAACTATCATTTTTTAAATTTGGAAGCAACACATTCGTTTTGGAATGAAGAACCAACCATGGGTATGTGTGTGGCAATCTTCAAAATTCAGGAAGTGGGCCATTATCTGTTTTGGCGAAAAAACACTTTCCGGTGGCATATGCTTTTTCTGAATACAGTTAAACACAGAGATCGTCCGGATAAAAATTTGTCATGGGATGAACTTTTAATCGCATTATTCAATAACGCATAATACTTCTCGAAAACAAAGAAATCTGACAAAACATCACGTAAATCGTCATTCACCTCCGTTTCCAAACACCACCAGTTACAGTATCGGTGTCGTAATTTATTCAAGCGACTGAATAAAAAATATTTACCGACAATTTTTAACTAATAACTAATGTGTCTTCAACATAAAATAAAAAATCAAATAAATTTAAAAAAAAAACGATGTATTTATTCAGCCTAAAACTTTGTCACAAAAAAAACATCATTAGTGTCATCAATGTTTGCGAGCAGTGAATTCTTCGATGTTAAACACGAATGAAGTGAGTAATGCATCCCACCCCTCCTGCGACACATTCGGCAGTCCTGCCTGATACGCTGAAGGGAGTAGACGCGCTATTTTTGCTAAGGTAAGTCATAATTTACTAGTTCTCCGACATTTGTCACAAAAAATGTCATTTGTGTCACTTAACTTATCTAGATAATGTGTAATGCATTGTTATTCATAATCGAACTATTATATAATACTCTCATGAGTTGATCTTTACGCGAGAATCTTTATTTCAAATCTCGCTTTGTTAACATGTTATAACGTGTTTTGGTACAATCCGTCATTATTAGTATCGTCATTATTGGTAAAATCGTTTCTCCCCATAATGACGCATTGTAGCACAGAATGACTGTACCTATAAACAATAATGATTTCATGTGGCTAATAATGTGGCAAAAATTATAGACCGATCACTTGTCTACCGACGGTCTATAAAATTCTTACATCCATTTTGAGAGCTAAAATTTACAATCATATTTACACAAACTCTATCTTGTCTGTCTCTCAAAATGGATGCAGGAACGGGTCCCGCGGTACTAAGGAGCTGCTCCTAATCGATATGACCATTAGTCAACAGGTTCGTCGTTCCCAAAGGAATCTGTCAACATGCTAGATAGACTATAAGAAGGCCTATGACTCGGTACCACACACATGGCTCAGGAGGGTGCTGGAGTTGTACAAAGTAGATACAACGCTGCGCACCTTCCTGATGTCATATATGGGGCAGTGGAGGACGGTCCTTCGCTATCCAGGGTGTCGACAAATCCAGAGGAATAGCGAACCGATAAGGATTGAGCGAGGTATATTCCAGGAAGATAGTTTGAGTCCACTTTGGTTCTGCCTAGCCATGAATCCTCTTAGCACACTGCTGGAGGATTCAGGTATAGGCTATCGATTGAGGAGAGGTGGTCAGGTTATATCTCACCTCCTCTACATGGATGACTCTTTGCCCACAACAATCTGCAACTGATGGAGCTACTGAACGTAACTCAAACCTTCAGTAGCGCCATCAGGATGGAATTTGGTGTGGACAAATGTGCAATCATGCATGTGAAGCGAGGGGAGATTGTGGAATCCGTGGGAACCCAACTCACGGATTCCATACACCTAAGATCCCTCTCCTCAATCGAAACATACAAATATTTGGGTATGTCGGAAGCGTTAGGCATCGACACTGCTGACATGAAACAATCGTTGAGGGAGCGCTTCTTTGGCCGTCTGAATAAAGTTCTAAATAGTCTTTTATCAGGCGGAAATAAGGTGCGCGCCTTCAACGGTTGGGTTATGCCAGTTTTGATGTACTCTTTCGGCATACTCAAATGGACAGACGGAACTGGACGCCCTGGATAGACGGGTCCGCACACTACTGACCGTAAATCGGATGCATCACCCACGGTCCTCGGTGATGAGACTGTATATCCCGCGGAAGTGCGGAGGTCGAGGTTTCTTAAATGCCAAGACCCTGCACAACCGTGAGATATGCAGTCTCAGGGAATACTTCCTTGAAGCCGATGTGGGGATGCACCGAGATATGGTCTCAGTGGACAAGGGCTTCACCCCGCTCTCCTTGGCTAACGAGAACTGGCGCAAACCTAAAGTATTAGATACTAATGACCGCAGGGAGGTATGGCAAAGCAAGGAGCTCCACGGACGCTTTTACCGGGTCCTATATGGACCCGATGTAGACTTCTTAGCGTCTGTATCCTGGTTACGATTCGGAGATCTATTTGGAGAAACCGAAGGTTTTGTCTTTGCAATTATGGACGAAGTTATGATGACGAACAACTACCGGAAATATATTGTGAAGGATGGCACGGTTGACATCTGTCGGGCATGCCACCGTCCGGGGGAGTCAATCCGACACATTATTTCTGGTTGTTCTCGTCTGGCTAACGGAGACTACTTGCATAGACACAACCTTGTAGCCAGGATTATCCACCAGCGACTTGCTCTGAAATACAGTCTTGTGGAATCAGAAGTACCGTACTATAAGTATGTGCCCGACCCAGTTCTCCAAAATGGAAATATCACATTGTATTGGGATCGATCTATCATCACTGATAGGACTATTGTTGCTAATAACCCGGACATAGTGGTGATAGATCGATCAGAGCGTCGCACAATGATTATTGATATAGCAGTCCCGCATCACGAGAACCTCGTGAAAGCTGAACAAGATAAGCAGATCAAATATCTTGACTTGGCTCGCGAGGTTGTCGAGATGTGGGATGTGGATACAGCAGTCATTGTGCCGATAGTCGTGACGGTCAATGGCATAATAGCCAAGAGCCTCGACCAACACCTAAAGAGACTCTCGTTAGGCAGCTGGATCAAGCGCTTGATCCAGAAGGCGGTATTACTGGACACGGCACGTATAGTGAGAAGGTTCCTCTCTCAGCGGCCCTGACCACCGGTAGCTTGGATCCTATTCCCGATACCGGTGGGCTACTATTTTTTATATTTTTAAATGTTTTTATAATTTTTTTATATTTCAAAATGTAATTTACATGATGTAAAAATTTTAATAAATAAAATAATAATAAGATTAAGGTACGTTATTTTAAGGAAAATATCTATTTTGTTTATTACAATAAAGCTGATTTTTAAATAATAATGTTTGTCATTCAGTGCAACATAGGGTCATTACAATCACCAAAATCATCATTCACCGACACTAACCGTCATTATCCTCAACATGTCAACTTCTTTAAATCTTAATATCTCCTAAAATATAAGGACATTTTTTTGTGCCCTTCACATTATTATAATGAGAGTAATGAGTAAAATTTACCTAGCTGCAAAAAAAAAACAATTCCCGGAGTTTTTTCAAAAACTCACGAAACCCGGCAAATATAATATTTTTTCAAGAAATGCCCAAGTAGTAAAACCGACTGTCATTAACTATCAAGTAGCACATTTTTTTTTTGTGGAGTGGAATTCATCAAATGACGTCACCCGCTCAGGGTGGAGCGGGAGTGCGTGTCAGACTTTTACTGACTAAAACCCACCCGTGTTCCTTGCCCATATGCCAGGGTCACGGTACCTCTTTTGAACAGATCTCGCGACCCTGGCAGAAGTAGCACGTATTATCATACAGGAAATTTTAGGAAGAAGAACCAAGATTTATGCGCTGCATGTGTATACAATGCAGTACATATTGGTATAGTGCGGCCGGCTCCGGCCGCGGCCCGGCCGATATCGGCTCGGAGCAGACAGGCGTTACTGCGCAGATACGTACCGCGACTATTTCCGAGATGACCCACATGCATATGTGCTTATTGATTTTTAATTGCTCTCGCTCAAATAATATTCCCACACGTGAGTTTTAGTCTTATCGTATCGTCTGCATCTAATTTTATCAAAACAGGTTATACGGTTGAAGTTTTATTGAGTATGGATACAAATCTTCATAGTTAGTCAATTCGAGATATTATGGGCGTGATGCCAAACTGCCAACGACCATTCAATTTCCTTTGGCTGTATTACGTAAAGCTAAGCTCTTTGTGTGTCATAGTTCAAGACAAGGTAGTGTGCATGAGTCATGTACTCGTTGTAAAAATATGCGTAAATAACAGTATGTGCAATATGAGTCCGTGTCAACACTTTGCCCCTGAAAAATTACTCGTGTTAACGGCTTACTCATTGTTTTATTGATACCTAAAATATTTCCATGAATTCAGAGCGAGTAACAACGTACGAGTAATTTCATGGGAATTACCATTTACATATAATTGATTCAGCAATTACCTTGTACACTGTTTAATTCAATTGATTAAAATAAAACAATTTTAAAATAGTAAATGAAAAGCACCGTGAACTAATGAAATATCCAAGGTTTCATTCGAATTTCAGCTTTGCATAAGCTTTGACAAATTTGAAATCTCGCAACCTCATTCTATACAAAGAAACTACTCGTCTACTCTACAGAGGATATACGAACTTACTTTCTCTGATGCCTTTAGTGGTCGCCTTTGCACAAAGTTTCATCAGCTAAAACAAAATTGCGAGGTTAAGTAATTAACTAATTTTCCAATGAGTTGTGAAATAAGCTAAGTATGTAATTGGTTTGTTTATTAATACCTCCCCCAGTCGAGTTCACCCAGCATCTAATATTAGACGAAGGTTTCAAAGGCTCAATACAATATCTACCCTCCTATTTTAAGAAATGTACCAGTGTTGACGTCACGCCAACGTGCTGTTACTATGACGTAAAAACGAGAACGAGAACTATTTTTGGTAGCAATCAACGTGTTATTATATAATTAATTTACCACTGTTATCATTAAACGCGTGTTTTTAATTGCTGTTTGAGGTTGAGTGCAAATCTCCATGTAAAATGTCTTTCTGTGTATAGCTACTATGGTATCTACGAGGGAAGGCGCGGCTGCAGTACTTAAATGAATGGCTTACAAGTTTTTCATTACCCTTGCTTTTATTTTTAACACGCTTTTACTAGCTTGGTATTACCTATATAACGGAATCATTGAACGTGATTTTCACCCCCTTTAAAACGTCGAATTAATTTGGACTTTGGACACTTATCAACGACCGACGACAATGCAATAATTTCATAAATTTGTGCCATTATCCTGGACAGGAACACCTGGATAGCAAAAAAAAAAATCCCGCTTTTGTCGCCGAACTAAAATAATTGCAAATAAATAATAGTTTAAAAAACTAACAACAAAAATAACGGGAAAAAAGCGTGGGGTGCTCTTTGAGGTATTTTTAACCGACGAAAAAAAACGGAGGAGGTTCTCAATTCGACGCGTTTATTTTATGTTTTTTTTTTATGTATGACCACGCATAACTTTTTACATAGTAGTCCGATTGTGATAATTCTTTTTTTATTGGAAAGGGTATACTCCGAAGGTGGTCCCATATAAATTTGGAAAACAAATTCGAACCCTAAGGGTCGAAAAACAGGGGTTGTTTGATTGTTCACTCACTGATTGTAATGTTTAATTAACTACGCATAACTTTATACAGAGTAGTCCTATTTTGAAATTATTTTTTTAATGGATAGGGTATACTTTGCCAAGTATTTGTAGTACATTAAAGCCACAAAAAAAAAAAAAATAAAAACTTTTTAACAAAAAATTAAACCGCCGAAAAAACTGAAAAGCAAAAAATAATAAACCTTAAAATTTTGAGTCGGCGCTGAAAAATCAATGAACAAATATCACTCAAAGCGCCGACTCATAATTTTAAGGTTTATTATTTTTTGCTTTTCAGTTTTTTCGGTGGTTTAATTTTTTGTTAAAAAGTTTTTATTTAATTTATATCAAACACGCTTTTTCCATTATTTTCAACTTTTTAGTTTGGTTTTCTATGAAAGCGTGTTTTTTAGTTTTTTAAACTATTATTTATTAAAAACTAAAACAGTTTTTGTACGTTTATTGAGACGCTGGCGTTTGATGACTACCTCACCTGAGATAATGTTAGGTTTTAGGAACTTTTGCGTAATTTTTAATTCACGAGAATGTGAAGAACTAGTTCTGTTTACTAAATTATTGAAGAGTCATCATCATCATCATCATCATATCAGCCGAAAGACGTTCACTGCTGGACATAGGCTTCCCCCTATTTGGGGGGGTCTGCCATAATCGCCACGCTTAACAGGCGGGTTGGCGATCGCAGTATGGTGGTAAAATGCATAGAGAACGTTGTCACCAGTCGCCTCTTACGATACCCACGGGAAGAAATGGGATGGTGTTATTCTTTACCTCCGGCACCACACGGTACCACGGAATTTTTGAAGAGTAGAAGCTTCTAATGAATTGTGCTGTTGCGTAATAAAATTCTGGGTATCAAACCTTGATGCATGACGTAAAACAAAGTTAGCTTTCCATGGAAAATATTTCAACAGAAACATACAGTCCTTATTGTGAAACTCAGGGAGAGTTTCTCTTTGAAATATTTGCGTAACAACACTTGAGAGTTTTCTCTTTGACATTTCGTTTCACACAAAAGACGTTCAGGTTATTGTTTCAAACCCCTTTAAAAAAACTTCTCGAATAAACGAAATAAAAACATTTCACAATGTAGCATTTAACTCCGTGGGGTAATTGCGTAACATAGTAACAGTAAGAATGGCTTTCATTTTGAGAGCTCAACAACATTAATTGCGTTATTAACATTTGTTTGTTTGTTGTTTGTTTGTTGAGCTGGCACATTTTTCGACCTCATGAAGAATACATGGGGGTAGGTAGAAACCACGGAACGCCACCTACTACGATCTCTACACACTCCTTTTGCCTCGTTTAGGTTCATATAATTGGTCATACACACACGCCGGTTGCGAGTACTACGCACCTGACCTTTCTGAAGAATCGCAGTATTATGCTGAGCGATGGCCGTTTTGCGTCAATTTGACGCATATTTTCCCCAGCGTTTTTTTTATATTTTTGTTGTGTTCAGTTTTTCTTTGCGTCATATTTACCGCAAATAAACGTATTTTATTTCTTTCTTCTTTCTTTCTAAGAACATCACCCATAAGGTCACTATATGTCCTCCTAGGGCGTCCCCTCCCGGTGTTTCCACTCATATCTGCCTTGTAAATACCTTTTGTAATCCGTCCTCCATTCATCCTTATGAAGGAATGGATCAGCAATATACTTCAAAATGATTCAGATCGTGATTGATAGTTTGTTATGCATTAGGGTGCTGGTCTGAAGAAGCTGCAAAAGATATTGCATGTAACATCCGATGATGGACAAGGTAATCTTCGTAATACAAACTTGAGCATGACCTGCGCTGCGGAGTGAGACGTCGCGTGAAAATATTGATACCAGAAGGCAGTGAAACAACCCTGATAACAAAGAGTCTACCTGTGACATTCAGACAGGCGGTTGGTTACACATCATGAGGGTCCTTAATGACTTAGTGAGTCGCGAAAAGATAATGAAGACACAAAAACACAGTCAACCTTGTAGTCAGTTCCTTGTTATGGGTACGTACATTACAAATGATTCCCAAGTATATTTACAGCGGGTGACTCACAAAGTCGCACGTTTAGTGATAAGCTGCAAAATTATATTCAATGCTTAACAATATTGGCCTACATACCTATTTGTACGAATACGAACACACCCACTAATTAATGCTGACGGCCAAAATTTCACATTTACTGCATTGGTGTTCATTAATTTTGATTGAAATGCACGCTCTAATGGTCTTCAAATTTTGGTACAGTGGAAATGAAACTGATACTGCTGTGAGATTCATTGTTTTCATGGACCGCAGACTTCCTATTGTTTGTGGTTGCAAGAGTACCTAATGAGCGAAGCGTTCAGTGAGCAAATTAATACGTTAACGTATACATGAGACACACCCACACAGTGGAACCGTGGAAAACCAACACTAACTTTTTGGAACCTGGTCCAGGCAATTTAGTTGATGCAGTTTGGCAGGTATTAGATTAGTCATTCCGCTACCCTTAAATCGGATTTTCGCAACATGATTTGATTTCATGAGTAACTGCGGCCCACTCGCCCGGAATAAGACCTTAATCGCCAGTTACGGCGCCCACGGGAAGAAATGGGGTGCTCTATTATTAGACAGAGACCACACAGCTAGCCGGGGATGCGAAACACGTGCTGCTATAAGCAATATTTAATTAATGCATTTTAACACTGGTAAACAAGCTCTGCTTATCAATCTTTTAATCATTTAGATTTGAGGTCTCTTCATGTACAACAACAAGCTGGTATCTTTGTCTTTTATTATTTTACTTTCAATTTAAAAACTGTCACATTAGTTAAACAAACAAAACCAATAAAATGATAATGTTTATTTACGGAAAATATTTATTCATGCTAGAATAAAGAAAAATAACTTCCATTGTCATTCTTTGCAATTCAAGGCAGGACAGGCTATGTATTTTTTCGAATAATACACCTGAAGTTAATGACGGCAGTTTAAAGCGGGCTTTTAAAAGCATAAATTTCGAATATTTCATCCTTAAATTACTGCTTTTCTTGAAGGACTAAAGGAAAAGGCTCATTTCACCGCAAAAGAATTTTTAAAGACCAATTAAGTCGTAAGGGAGATCGGTACAGCTCCCCAGTGTAACACGCCAGGAACCGCGCTGTTCAAAACAGCAGTTATTTTGAATTCAATTGTGATGACGAAATACACTTTTTTGAAACGCAATGCTTTCTGTTTCACAACCCGTTTTGAAATGTTACATCATTTATATCTGTGATGGTAATGAGATTATATTGAATGTTACGTGCTTTGTGGAGAAGCTAAGTGTCGATTGTAGACAATATCACGTACTATTTATCACTCCCCGATGTTCATTGTAATACGAACAAAGATCCGTTTGTTGCACATATATCTGTTTTTGTGTTTGCGATGATGCAAGCTCGGTAACATGATGTCAGTCATTGATATACAAATATTTTAACTTAAACCAGATAAACGGCATCTAAAACACCTACGTACGACGCATACGTACATAATGGTATATCTAAATCTTCCATATACCTAGGCTCTAATCACACTCGACATACGTACCTTACTATCGGAATATATACAACATAACGACGTGATTTATCTAGTCTTAATAGTGCATAAACATGATTCAAGTTGCAACGCGTATTAAGGAATTTACATAATCAATTATTCCGTACAGAATATATCGCTTTTAGTGAACAGTTTATCTTCCGCTTGTGAACCAAAACTTGGGTTGACCATAAAAGCAGTAGGAGGCACAATGTCAGTCACGCCCGCAGATGTGTTTCGACATTTTGTATAAAAATTAATAACCTTGTGTACTCGGCAATGAACCTCCGCAAAAAATATATAAAATATGAAATGACTATTGTTTCGTCCGATGTATGAATCTGTATGAAAATCTGTACGTTACACGGCTCATGTTTTTGTATGTTTGCTATTGTTAGCCGCGATATGATCACAAGATTTCGCTAATTGTGGTGCATGAAGCGACTCTCGAATGTTCTCTGCACTGTCTCAATGCTGCAATAATTCCCATCGTTAAAGAAACCGCTAAAGAAAACGACATCGTATCATGAACTTGTTTTCTGTTAAAGTATCTCCTACTAGCGTGTTTAAATAGAAACCGTTTTCTAAATGTGGTGTGCTATTCAAACATTGATATAGGTCACAAGCTCATACAGTTAACACATGTTAATTTTGGTTCGTGCTGATGTGGGTCTCAAAGAGCAAAATAAACCGACGACGTATGAAGAGATAGATAGCACTATTCTAAAGTAGGTTTGAAGAGGCGGTTGGCTTTGAATGAAATGATGATTAAATCGAATCAGTTGACTGATATGCGATCTAGAACACGCGCAATCGCACTCATAAATGAGGACTACTGTTAAAGAATCACTGAGATTATTAATTTTATAAATAGGTACAGACACAGATAATATTAATATGTGTATAATCAATCGTATTTATTTATTATAATAAACAATACAACTCACTTTACAGTATTGATTCTAGTCTGTATAACATTTACACAAATATCGGGGTCGATATAATGTCGCACTAGTTAGCAGGTTGACATGGTAGAGCTGCCATTTATGCAAGTGTTGCTCTCAATAACCTTTTTCTTTGTTGTTGTATTGCAGGCTATAATATTGATTTAGTCGCTTAGTTAAAGGCCGAATAGGATACTTGGTTGTTGGTTTGATCTGATTAGCAAGTCTTTAAAAGTTTGTGAAAGTAGAGGAAGCTTGAAATCTCATTTCTGTGCACGGGTCATACGTAATTATCTGAACTCTTTCATCACGAATATTCAACAGCCGTATGATAGAATACACATGTACTTATTGAAATGTAGAAAATAAACTATTTAGTTATACCAGACCATTTAAGAATTCTTCTCTTCTGATTCAACAAAACAAAATAAAGTTGAGTTGTTCACTCGAGATGATTTTGCTTAATATGATAAGGGAAAATACAATCTGTCCAGGGTTTTTATTAGTAGTGATAATACAATTTTTAAAACCAAGTAAAATAATGTACAGAAAATCCCAGAATATAGCTTATTGAAATTAAATTTGAACTTATGATATTACATCAGACCATTTATTTATAACAATTGTTGTTTCCCGAGTACAGCATACAAAAAGTTGAGTAGCTCACTCGTTATGATTTGGCTTAAAATAGTAAGGGCATAAAACAAACTATCCCGGGGGTTTTTACTAGTAAAGATAATACAATTCTAAATAACAAATAAAATAACTTTAAATAATGTACAGAAAATCCCAGAAAACAGCTTATTGAAATCAAACTTGACGTTGCGTCATCCGGGTCGCGACACTGGGACTCAAATCGGTTTACTTTGATACACCAAAATCTATGTTTCGTCTACATAAAACTTAAATAAGTAGACATCTTGTAACTGCGTGGCGGTGGGCGATTAAAAAAGACCTTCCACCGGAACGATGGCACTGATGCCGGCGGTACAGTGATCAAAGCGTTTACGCCATCCGTTAAACGTTTACACTATCTTCACCTATAGGCAATAGTGCCTATAATAGCTTACTTATTGCAATATTTATGGTCGTCTTATTGTGTGGCCGATTGTATTGGCTGTATTGCTCAAGTATAGCTACGTTCGGATCGTCGCACGCGCAGCCTCGAATAATATTATTTTTAGCCGCAGGAAGGTTCTCTGGGTTCGTTTTCCGCACGCATATGTATATTGCTTACATAAAACATGATGCGCGAGGCGTCAGGACTACACTGAATATTCAACAATATACTAGTTCCGTGTTAACCTATGCGTTTATTTCTACACAAGGTATATCAACCTCATTATTGCAAAGCATAGGTACCGGTACCGCCTTATCTATTATAATCCGTTACTTAAATATTAGATCTACATCCATGTTTGGTATTACCTCTTATCACTTTTAGTTTGCCTAACAGTACCAGCACTTACAGCGACCTCTTTCTGGTGGTTACAACGCAATAGAGAACATAAATTCAAACCTAAATTTATGGGTAAATATTTTACAATTCACAGGTCCATGAAGCTGATGTAGTTGGCTTCGACATATCCAGCAACGGCAAGTTCATGATGTCGTGCGCAGCAAACAACGACATGGTCATATGGGACCTGAAAGGGCAACAACTCGATAGGCTCGATACCTACCTGGTGACGACACACACTGCCAAAGTTTCACCGTGCGGCCGCTTTGTAGTCGCGACGGGTTTCGCGCCCGACGTCAAAGTGATGGAGGTGTGCTTCACAAAGAACGGCGATTTCAAACAAATCACAAAGGCATTTGAGCTAACTGGCCACTCTTCGGGTGTGTACGACGTTGCCTTCGACGTGGACACGTCACACATCGCCACTATATCGAAGGATGGCACGTGGAAGCTATATCATACAAAGAGTAAGTATATGACATGTAATGTTAATGCGCAAATGCTTCCTTAATATCACTTGCATTTTACGTACATGTAGTATTGACAGTATTGAGACGTGACTCGGGAGGAATATGTAAACTTGTAAAGTAAGCATGTAGCGCGAAAGTGACGTCACCGACCGAGGGTCGCCCCGTGAATGTCGTGTTCATTTTGATAAACGTTCAAATTAATTGGAACTGGAACACTAGTTTAATTCATTGTTCTTTTATCAGTTTTATTGAGTCATTAACTTCAGCTCTCAATTTTATGCCTTTATACTACGTTGTAAGTTTACCTACATTAGACACAGTACGTGGAGTAGTTTAAGTTATTGACATAGATCGTCTAATGATTGTCGTCACGTGTGTCAAGGAGTATTTAATTACAGTTTGTATTGCGCAGATTGCTCTCACACTCATGATTAAAGTCAATGAATTATTATCATTGTATAATGGATTCATCAAAGAACCACGTGCCTGATTCCTGATGTTATTGTCAGTATTGCTAGAAAAATATTTATTTTGATTGGCAGAATATTATTGCGCATGTTAACTCGGAGGTCATTACATAATAACTACTTTATTTTTTTTTCTCATTATATACCTATACGTTTGTCTTTATTTCAAACAATAATGTTCATACCGGGTAAATGTATCCTTACTATGAGAGCAATAGGGCGTACAATTTGCGATTTGTTTGCATGCCGTAAGTTATATTTTCCTGTATCCTTTTCATATGTAAACAGTGCTATTATATTATATGCCATTTTTGTGTAATTTAGCGCTACCACTACACTTATACAGAAACCACACTATGTGACACTCAATTCATTGTATAGAAGCTAGGTATTTCAAGTGTGCAATTTATTGAACCAACTTTTTTCTTTCTTTTCTCAGAAAAGTTGTTCGAGAAATTTCATTAAATCAGTTGGTTTTATAGTCCTAGCAACGTGCAGGTTTTCATTTCACAATTCTGTTTGTTTGCGCACTATACGTTGACATAGGTCAGGGCTGCCACTAAGCATTGAAACTGCTTCCTTCCTTTGTTTCCCTGTATCATCTTGAAAGTATTGCTAGCATGGACGAATTAATTAAATCAAATGACTGACGCTATTGGGAATTGTGGAAAACGTTGTGTATGGGTATCATTCTCTGTTTACTACGTGATGTCTGGGAATTACTAATGGCGTACGGACACGTCATATGGGTCAATCCCACACTACACCAGACCTTGCTTCATTTAATAAAAACACGATGTTTTAAATGGCTTATTTAAATTTTATTACCCGTTCATAATGCCTTTATAGGTAAATGTGTTACGGCAAAGCCGTTTCGAGTAACTAGTTAAACATGCTGATGGTTCTAATATATTAAAAGTCAAGTTGTTTATCTGTATATCACATCAAAATCCTCTAGCCATAATATGGCGTGCGAAATTAACGGTATTAGAGTATTAATAAATGTTCATTAACATTAAGTATTCTGACACCAAAATATTTGCAATAACATCGCCTAATGGAATTTTTAGATCAGTTCTTCAATAACATGTTTATTTATTTTTAGAAATAATGACTTGAAAATGTTTTCATTAAAAGAGATTTGATTGCCATTTATATACCAACTTTCTGAACTAGACTGAGCAGTTTCGAGGCTTCAAAATCAAATGAATTTTTTCAACTTTTGCTTCGAACTCTTGGTCTTGTTCCAGCGCTATTTACTAAGGCCTCTTTAATTGTTCGTAGTTCCATTACTTTACACAACCTTTAAATTACATGACAAGAAGAGAAATTTCATTCACTACTTTCCTTATTCCTATGCCTGTTGCATCAGTTGCAGGGACTTCGACGCATCGAATACAGCGCATGATTTTATTGTTTAAAAAAAATATACATTTGAGTACCTACTTATAATACATATAAGTAGGTACTCAAATGTATATTTTTTTTCATTTGACCGCGTAGGTATTTCACTTTTCTATGAAACAGCAGTTTTTTTTTTGTTTCCGTGGGAATGGCCCTGCCAAACATTTTTTTTTATTTGTTTGTTTGAGAGGTAATGTCCCTGCCACCCTTTACTTATATTTTGAAGCGACAAATGTCAAAAATATAAGTAACTAGCTTTTGCCAGCGGCTTCGCCCGCGTGGAGGTCGGAAATTATCCCGCGGGAACATACTACCGGGATAAAAAGTAGCCTATGTCCTTTCTCAGGCTCTAAACTATCTGTGTACCAAATTTGATTTAAATCGGTTCAGTAGTTTTAGCAGGAAAGTGAGACAGACAGAGTTACTTTTGCATTTATAATATTATAAGTATGGATTGGTATGGATGGATAGTATAAGAATAAGAATAAATTTATTTAGAAAAGTTTACATTCAAATCGATTGAATTATGTGATTGAAGTATGAGTATGGATGAGTTTATTCCCTTTTGTTCTGCTACCGTTTCTTCCAATAATACTACATTCTATTTATGTTCCAGTCGAGTACACTCGAGGAGAGTCCCCGCACGTCCTAGAGACTGGCACATACGGACAGACGGCAAATCCTCCGCACATCGCCCTCTCGCCTAACGCCGAAGTATTGGCGGTCTCTGTGGACTCCTCCGTGGAGTTCTACGACACCTACACCGGGAAACTTTATGATACCGTGGAAAATATTTACTCCGGTAAGTTTATTTTTGTCTGCTTCGTTAAGGAACTATCTTCGGTTTCAGAGATGTTCTCGACCGGAGTCATTCGATAAGGCCTTTTGTTCGCCGATATCGTGTTTCCGACAACTTCATTCAGGAAGATAACCGTTCAATAATAACATCGAATTTATAGTTATTGAGACTTTATTTAATTTAATATTAGTAAAGCTAACCATAGGTATATAACCGTCTTATATTATAATACGCGATCTAACTTTAGCTGTAGGCTTAAAGCTCAGACCCCGATTTTGCATTTCCAGCTTTATTTCGGTTTTGCTAAATTCCATAATTACAAGAATGACAATTTAGCACCGTAGTCCGCTGCTAAATTTTTGTCTGTTTTTTAAAAAATAACTGTATTTCTTTTACTGTTTGTTACGTTCTTATTTCAAAAACAGGCTCTGCGGTTTAAATCATACCTACAGAAATACTTTGTTTTGTAAAAAAACCGTAACGCTTTACATGCCTTGTATAGTCGACTCTAAGGTACTAGTGAAATTGATGATTCAAAAGGAATAGGTATCTACTACCTCAGACTTACTTGTATAGGCCAAGTAAAAGTTTGTGTCGATGTTACGTAGAATAATCATAACTTAAAGAAAACCGATCGATACAAAGTGAAGAAAGCTTGTTTCCGAAGATATGAAGGGTAGGTCGCAGCAACATTTCAAAACATGGGCCCTTATTACAGAATGTCACTCAATACTCAAGCATTCTCATGGCGACATGGCGGGTACGATTGTCGCAACCCAGTGCTGGGCACGTCACAATTGCGGCGGTAAGACCCCTCTTTGAGGAGTGGATAGAGAGGCGTCACGGCGTCCTCACCTTCCGCCTGACGCAGGTTCTCACCGGGCATGGGTGCTTCGGTGGGTTCCTGTTCAGGATAAAGCGGGAGGATACGTCCGGGTGTTTCCATTGCGAGGATCGTCTGTAGGACACGGTGGAGCATACGGTGGAGGTGTGCCCTGCCTGGGCGAAGCACCGCCGTGTCCTCGTGGAGGCGATCGGCGGCGGCGACCTCTCGCGTCCGGCCCTGGTGCGAGCCATGGTACGGAGCGAGAGGGAATGGGAAGCCGTCACCTCCTTCTGCGAAGCAGTAATGCTCGCGAAGGAGGAGGCGGGGCGCGTGAGGGAGTGGCAGTCTCTGCACCCTCACGTCCCTAGCTGCCGCAGGAGGAGACGCCCCGGGCGTCGGGAGTCGATTGCGGACTCCCGGCCACCGTAGGCGCGAGCTTGCGGGTGGCGAGCAATGGGTAGCTCGCCGCCCGGTAAGGACCAAGCTCGGGTCGACGGCGCGCAGTGTCCCACGCGCGCCTCAAAGAGATGTCAGCAGCAGTGTAGGGGTCTACTAGGACCGATGCCTGCCGGGGTAGCGTGATTGTTCGAAAGAGATACCGTGACCCTGGCACATGGGCAACTGATGGAACACGGGTGGGTTTTAGTCAGTAAAAGTCTGACACGCCCTCCCGCTCCGCCCAGAGCGGGAGAAGTCATTTGATGATTTCCCATCCTGAAAAAAAAAAAAAAATACTCAAGCATTACTTGAAACTAGATTGAAGCCATTTGATTGGTACGGGCCTTAGTCTCGAAGGTAATGTTTTGAGGAAAATACTATTTGCTCGGAATTCCCAATAAATTGATGTCTACGTAAGAGGAAACTACCACTAAATATTTTAAGCAGTCATAATCGCATAATGTCGCTTAAGGGTAAAGCAATTCGTATGTTATGTTATTTCGATTCGGAAATGCCCGACGCACCGGGTTTGCTAGTGTAATTTTCCAATTTTTTATATGATTCAATATGAGATAGATATTTAATTCTTCGCGGTTAAAGTCACAAATTGTTCATTTATAATTAAATCATATAATAAAGCAAAGGGCATGCAATTGTGTTTACGTAGCGGACATAGTAGAGCCTCTATTGACAGAATAGAAGTATAAAATGATACGATTATGTTGTCATGTCATTTGAATAACGCCGAGACCTTGGCGACTAACGTGGATCGTCACGAAAAAAATACAATAAACTTCTTTCTTGTTAAACAACCTCTTGTTGATTTACCTTATATTCCGATTTCACGGGAATTGTAAATGTAGTGTTTCCAAATACCTACAACTCATTTAAAAGTCTAGCGGACCTTCAGATATTGGTCGATGACTTACTAAGTAGGTTTCATTTACGTTCGTAGCAGATTTTACTATAATTGACTGACTAAAGATATAAAACACTAGTAGTATAAATAATGAAACATGAATACAAAAGTTCGGCCTTTACTGTTTGGGCTTAATGGATGTGTAACTTCTGTATTTTTAACTCGGCGGCGAGGCTACAGAAGGCAGTGAATTATTGAATAGGCTATTCAAGGTATCGTTATCGATCACTTGCACATTAAGCGTCTATAATGCAAGAGCTGTGATAAGGATGACGGCTATTTATGAAAATTAGCTCTTACTCATATACAGGTTATTAAGCCTACTTTTCCCTTATTATTGTTTCAGGATTAATAAACTACATGAAATTTGACGCAAGCGGAAAATACTTGTTTGTTTGCGGAGACCGCGCTGTTCGGGTGCTGCATAATGTCTGTGGGTACTACACCACTATAGCGAGCTGCATCAGGCTCCAAGGCTCCAAACAAACCTCGGCAACTGTAGAAAGACAGAAAAAGACCATCCAGGAATGCAAAGAGGCTCTCGCGACATTCGGAAAGTAACGCCATCTGTCTCTTCTATACGTTAAGACGTTCTTGTCGGAACTGCATTTACTTTGATATATTTTTATAATTACGTATACATTTGTGTAATTGTCAGTGTTGCCAGAACATACATCCACGGAGGTTTATCTCGGTTAAGAATTGGATTGGGTTAATTTAAATGTATTTAATTCAAAGTTTTGATTAGTCAAAGAAAAGTTTTGAATGATTATTTTGTTGTAGCATTTATAAGGGTATAAGATTAAAATCTGGCAACTCTAGACGATAATATTTATAGGAATATAATGACTATTATAAGTTGATTATCATATTATTTGGTCACCATTGACATCGTTTTATTGTTGATCTCGGTCCAAAAGTATTCTCAAAATTATATTGATAAATACTATGAATTAGAAAAAATACGAATTTGTAGAACATTGTATTGCATGAATGAACGAATAATATCTGTTACGTGATATTGGAGTAACAGCAGTGGTAATTTGCATGTCAATTATAATTATTACTGCTATTGTAAGACCACTACGTAATATGATAAACATTATGTAACGTAACAGCCCGAGACAGCACATTAAGTTTTTTGTGTTTATATATTACAGAAACTCCTATGAAATGGTTCCTAATCTTAAACTATTCCGCACAACTTCGTCCTTGCAGTCTTCCTTATAAATATCCATTTTTGTATTCACTCATTTGATAACACTTCAGGAATTATCTGCCAATCACTGGAAACAGTGTGGCGCACGAATTTTTTTTTTTTAAGTGATACGATTATACTTCCAAATTAATACATACAATTAATAAAAATAGTAAAAGCCCGCTATTTATTTATTTTTCTCGGTCAATGTATTTTTTTGGGTATTTTGAAAAATTAAAAACCTGGTTGCAAAAAAAAGTAAAAAATAATAAAAGTCTGACTTGGTACAAGTTAGCTAAGTGTCGCAATTCCTGAAGTGTTAACAATTTACAACTAGAGCCAGGGTCGGTTTTCACAACGGCCACGTCATAGTTCAGTGTCTTTACGTAAATACGTACAAATTATATTGTTATTGATCGCTGCCGATGAGTGACGTGGCCCCTGCATGCGAGTCGATATACAATTAAGTCAAGGAACTGAGTAAGGTTATTTTTTATAAAATATATCTTGCACACATTTTTGTGCAGTGTTTGGTGTTTTCTCTCAGTGATAATCTCTCTGCATTAAGTTTTAATTGATTTGTCCAATAAAATTATATGTTTTTAAAGTGTATCTTATTTTCTGAAGAATTTAAAACGTCCAAAATGTGTTCTAAATATCAAACGCGCATATTTTACTAGCAAATAGAAATGTTAGGTCTCAATTATACTTAATTGTTAGACACCAAGGTTGGCGACTAAGCGCATCTGATCGATTGGCGCCTGCGCTCGGTGTCGCGGGTTCGATTTCCGCATAAATATTTGAATGGAAGGTGTTCGTCCGTGAGAAGTTTGTTTGTAAACTCACCCACAGTGCATGAGAAATACGCCCATGTACAGTCAGCGTCAATTATGCCGGGGCGAATAGACTGTTAAAAATGATCTGCTGGGGAGTTCGTTGCGCCACTTCTCCTTCCCAGCCAAAGCACTAGGAAGTGGTGACGGGTGGGCTTTTTGGAGGACTGTCTTAAGTAATTTTGATTTTCAAAAAGTGCTGACTCTCAGCCTAGTATGACTTGATTTTGAAACAACTATGAAAATAATAACTCAACGACACAAGTCAATTCTGACAAGTACTATATCCAATTGAGATAAAGTTACATTTTCTAAGTTATTGAGATCATTTTGAACAGTCTGTTCGTCCCAATATTTTTGACGCTGAGTGTACAGTGCTTTTTTTAGAAACTCTACCTGAGTCTAATTTTACATTAATTTTCGTGCTAACCAAATTCAAGACGTGTGTAGACACAGCTTAAAAAGAGGTCACAGCAAATTAATCGCACATACACACAATAGAACAATGGGTTTAACGATATTTGGTGTAAATGCAATTTCTTCGGTTCCGTCATGTGCGCTCATTTTTTATTTCAGTAATAACCAACTGCGCATTACAGCTACAATAAGTCAAAATAAATTTTAGTAACGAGTTAAAACAGTATTAGCAAATGACCGTTTTAAGGAAGGAGGAAGTTTAAAATTACTAGAACACAAATGTTTTACACAGGAACTTGAATAGTGGACTAACAACGCGACGTGACTTAATAGCTGAGCGATTGGTATACTTCGCTACGAAATATAGGTTCGAAAATTGTTGTTCTTATTGGCTCCTCCTCTGGTGAGCATTGATTTTGGAATTGTTTGCCGAACGATATCATTTACTCGACTTGCCAATCAGATAACCTTACGCAATGTTCAAATTGCAATCTATACTTGGTAAACGGTTGTGATTGACTTACCACAGAAACGGAGTTTATATCTAAGATAGCCCACGTTGTCTCCGAGATAAAACTACAGTTAGAGAAAGAGATAAAATATAAATAAAAGCCATTTTAATGTTTTTAATTTAACTTTATTGTGTTTTGCACAAAAGTGACGTTATCGACATTACACTGAGATACCTGTGATTATAATTTAAGTACAGATTCACAGCTTCTGATGAATAAATATACTTTAGCTTTTAGGCGTACATACAATCAATGAATGAGTCCTCTATCAATTCCATCAATTTTGTCTGAAAATAGTCGATCTGGTGCCAAAATAGATATTCATCTTTTAAAACAATAGAACTTCTTCACTACGATTCATATGAACAGTTTACTTCTAATGCAAAAAATAATTACACATCGTATCTATATTATTATTTTGTACCAATCTGCTGTTGAACTGTTCTATTCAAAAAACTATCTATATAGATACTGTACTGATGGTGATTTAATTTTAAGAACAGTAAGCAGATATAGATTTATAAGTGTAATCTTATTATTAAATGCTCTCAACAAAATAAAGGCAGTGTAAGCGAGTTGTGACGAAAGACGACAGAATCTATGTATGTAACAGTTTTATATAACGAAACTAAACGTAAATCGGGATATAAATTTTTAAAGCTGAAATTGTTCACGACAACACAAGCACACAACGAAATACATTACAACATACAAACAACACGTGTATATACCTAAGTTTAGAATCGTTTACTATTCAATGAGATAAATTTTATATAATATAAGACTGGTAACCGCAATAACAGTATTTTGTGTAAACAGCGGGTTTATGAACAAACAGGGTATGAATAGAAGATATGATAGAGTGGATTAAAATAAACAACGATTATGTCAAATGTAAACATAGCATTGCATACAATCGTAAGTCGTTATCGTTATGCAACTGCAAATAGATGAACTTAAAGGAACTTTATTAATACCTACGTCATTCATCCAAGTATTGGATCGAATAACTACACAAATAATTAGTATTATGTACGTTTTGAGATAGACATAAGCGGTAATAACTAGCTTAATATTCGAGAACTCAATGAGAACATGACGGCTTCAATTAGGAGTCTGCTCTGTAACATTATATGATTGAGAACAATAATCTGGGTGTGCTCTCCTACTAATTATGGCATATTAAGTGGACTTGAATAAAAGTATCTAATAACGAAGTGGTCTGGAGATATACTATTTGTTGTTCTAGGAGACGGGTTTCATACCCACGAGTGATTGGTC
Organism: Aporophyla lueneburgensis; assembly: GCA_932294355.1. Classification (NCBI taxonomy): domain Eukaryota; kingdom Metazoa; phylum Arthropoda; class Insecta; order Lepidoptera; family Noctuidae; genus Aporophyla; species Aporophyla lueneburgensis. The sequence continues at coordinate 14,350,439 of OW028744.1, forward strand.
TGATTCACTTCTTAGACAATAGGCCCGTATTTGCATTACATTTAATTATAACACGTTAGCATACGACAACAGGGCCTTTCTCGATGGTTTAAGGTGCCATCAGTCTTTTAAGATTGGTACTCTTGTCAGCAATGAGCAGTGTGTCAGGTACGGTGTGCTTCAGGGCAGCGTGCTGGGTCCAAAGTTGTTCTTAATTTTCATTAAAAATTCATGCGCGTTAACCCTGTCTCATATTAAAATCTTGTCAGATGCCGATGATACAGCATTGCTTATTGATGGTCCGAACTGGGAACAGGCATAGCTGACGTTCTTTTGGCTCGAAATGTCTCCGTAAAACTACAGTAAAACCAAAATCTCCAGACACATTATCATGTAAATATGCATAATTGCAAACTGTACTTTTCCAACACCATGTCAATTCTCCTCAACTACATACGCGCATTTCTAAATTATACATGCCAATCACGTTTTAACTTCACGCACATGCTAATTTTCTTAACTATGGTTTGTTTAGCAATAATATGTTGGAAAATGGCATCAATACGGCTGTTAAAGTACACTGCATAAAGTATTTTTGAAACCCTTCAAGTGACTTCTTCATGGTATTTTAAACTGGCAATGCATAATATAGAAACAAACGTTGGTAAATAAACCAGACTAGATCTAACCCTACTTCACAACTCCGTTTGCCGGCGTATCCATCACTTTACAATAACTATAACTTACACAATAACAATTAAAAAAGCCTCACAACTTAAAAGTATATATTTTTTAAACGATTTCATGTTGAAGCGCTCAAGCAGCCCACGAATTTCAAATTTTCCTGCGTTTTTCCAATTTACAGGTCAATGTTGGGTCATATTTTGTTTAAAATATGACTCGCGATCATAACACGTGTTTAATATTGCAAACTTATAATAATTAAAATCATCAATACAACCCTCGTAAATTCATTTAGTATCATTGAGTGACTTTTAAATGAAATAGTCATATTTTGTTCCACGTATAGTCTGAACTGACCTGTAAATTGCAAAAGAAAAAAAAATTAATTTCGCGGACTAACCTAAAGCAATATTTTGTTTTTTTTTTCAATGAAGTATGGTAACCCTTATAAATAAGAATTGCCAGTACAAAAAGTATTTCATAAAAATTACAGATACATACCATCAAAATAAATCAATCCTACTTAAATAAAGCAAATATTAAAAATTTAACAAGAAATAATGATTCCCTGTTAATATTTGTTAAGTTACATAATGTAATATTAATAACACAGACAACTTCAGTTGTCGATGCAATAATATTTCTTTATACATATTGTTATGTTAATGTGAGGCCTTGATTACATTTCACATGAAATATTACATTTTTAATGAGATTCCGTTGTTAAAATTACGGTGACGTCGCCATAGCGGTGTTAAAACAATAGAGAATATGTATGCATTGTGCAAGTAGAAGTACTAATAACAGGCTTTAGTTATACATAGTAATTTGTCAGGATAATACCGTTATATAGCTATTCGTTTTCTGAGTTCATGGTGTAATATTATAATTGCCAGTTGCTGGGGACATGTAATGTAAAGAATTTATACATAACATCACGTCTTGTTTCGCCGTAGGGTTGGGCAGAGGTGTACTTGTACATCCACATTTCGCCAGTTATGTTTTAAGTCCCATGTTATAGGGGGTGAGCCTATTGCCATTAACTAGGCACAACTCCAGACTCCGGGCTGCTACTGAGAAATTTCAGATGTTTTCCATCTACACTTACACTTTGCACGTCCTGGAAATGGAACCCAGGACCTCATACCCAGCAGTAGCGTTTGCGACTACTAGACCAACGAAGCAGTTCAAGAACATGTAAAGCAGCAAAATAAAAGATCTTTAGGTATTTATTTCATTATGACCTGAGATCAATTTCAAAAAGGAGTATATAAGGATCGTAGCAGGTGGTGCTTTGTAGTATCTGCCTACCCCTATGGGAAAAGGGTGTGAGTTTATGTAGTTATATGTATGTTCTAAAATATTTAACGATATTAACAGACGTACATATTCCCTATCACGAATTCTTAAATTAACACAGATTTCGTTCATCCTGGTCCGCTTAAGTCACTCATTCCGAATATCATAAGTTATACATTATATAAAGATCCAACTAAATGAGATATATTTTAATAAGATTTTAAAGTTGAATCGAAATATCGATAGCTTGAATAAACAGTCAACGGCACTAAACTATAGCGAAGAGAAATTTACTTAAACTATTATAATCAGAATAAATTAAGGTGATTTTAGTACTTATTTTTTTTTTTGTTAACTTTATGAAAGAACTTTCTTCGACCGCATGATATGATGTTATTATTTTTTATTGAGCAATCCATAAAGATGATATCTTTTACTACAATTTCAGTTCAAATGTAATATGTTAAGAACTAAAGGCTATTTTGTTCTCATGAAATTCTAATAGCATAACTTGATTACATCTATTTTTCAATCATATTAGTTACTCATTAAAATCAAAATATGGCAGAAACTAATTGTTTTTCTAACATTTTCAAGGAATCTTCAGAATATTAGAAAAACAACTAATGCAGTGGACAATAATATTGTTAAGTTTTAAATGGTGTATGCAAAATGTCTTGAAGTCCAATTACTAATAATACGATTACTTAAACTTTTAAATGATCACATAGGTAGCTATTTCATTATAACTGTTTATAGTTAGCATATACTATGGTATTTTATATGGTGCGGCCAGATAAAATGTACATTTAGCAACTTACTGGATACAGACGTGGAGTAGCCTGGAGATGCTTGCATGTCCAGCAGTGGACTGCGATAGAGTAAGTTCATTGATTGATTGAACTTACTTAATTTCTGACTGAATACAGACTGCCAATAAGTACGCACGGTGACAAATCAAGCTATTATTTTCCAGTATAAGCTGGCTTCTCATTGGACGAACAGCCTATACAAAGCGAGGCCAACTAAAACTGGAAATGTATTATGCTTGATATGCCACCAGTTTTGACTGCTTTATCTGTGTTTGTCGTTGCTTTATGATGCTTTTACAGTAAGATGCTAAACGTAAGTCCTGTCTGCCTGCAGACTTAGAGAGTACGCTACAGGACTGTCGGTATTGTCTGACGCCAGCATTCAATCGACTCGTCCAACTAATAACAATGCACTATCACTAAGCGTATCAAACAAGGCTACTGGATATGTAACGCGAACAACTGATCAATTTAGAATTATTTCCTTTTTATTATATCCTTTATCTTTATTAATTGTTAGAATAGGCATACGAGGAATACCTTAAATAGATATTTTATCATAAATATTGTCGTTATTATTATTGTGTGAGATTTTCCATTTCCTCGTTGAGAAGTGATATCGAACACTAACTAACGCTTGTTTAAAAATAAATGCGCTCGTCTTACGACTAGTTAAAGCGAAGTTAGTTTCGCCAACAACATATTTTTGATGCACTAAAATAAATAAAGTGTTTGTCATTGACAAGAATTAAAGACTAATTCAAAAATATCGCCAATTGCACGGTGGATTATTCCAATTACACATAAGCACAAAGTGCAAAATATTAACATTCTTATAACACGTCACGATTTGACGCATAGCAGGCAAAAAGTAAGTAAAACGAAAAATACATAAAAATCAAAATCAGTCATAATATTGTCAAATTCCGTATAAGCGCCGAACTAAAATCGACAAAGTAAAACCTTTTAGAAAATAACTTAATCAACTTAATACGAAATAAATACTGTAAGTACTAAAAATATAGTATTGAATAACGCAGTGGCCGTCGCGCGGCCGACTAAAGACTTTGGTGCAAGTATCTCTCCCTCGCAGTCCGTGTATATGGCCATCAGTTCGATTCTCCGTTATAATATTGGACTAGCATGAAATTCGATTACGATGCGCTCTCCAGCGCTCCGCTCCCCTCTCTTTACGCGACACCTGCAAAGAATACCATCAATTTTAAACAATAATTCGTGGACAACCTGAATATTTTGCACCTGTACAACGTGTTCCATAATTCTGGGGGTATTAATTAATAAATGTTAACCAGTCAATTACCGTAATTACAGACACAATTAAAAAACCATTGTGTCGATACCAAATGTGGTATCTCAGGGACTTAGAGGTTAAAGAATCAACTGGCAAATGCCTATATATATATATATTTTAAATGAAGTAATGGTTTTATTGTTTTTGAATACAGTGTAAGTTTCACTGATAAGTGCGAGTAAATCATTTTCATTCAACCAATAATTAATTTAAAGCTAAAAAATGCGTCTTTATCATAATATCTCACGTTTAACAGAAACAATCGTGACGTCAAATTATTTTGTGTGATAAATTAACACTTTCAGTGCCGAGCACCCGGCTCCCGGGTCGAACGATAATTCGTTCGCATGCCGACAACTCGCATCCGAGTCCTACATATAAATAGTTATAAGTGTCTTGTGACTTTGTGACTAGAGATGTAAGTGCTGTATTATTCCATTTGTATTGAAATGTATAAAACGAAAAATACCGTATTATACGGTATTTTTCGACTCGGATGCGAGTTGTCGGAATGCGAACGAATTATCGTTCGACAAAAGCACTAAAGCATACTAATGCTTTAGTGCTTTTGTCTTTAATGTAGGTAACTCTTGTTATTAACCGACGAAAAAACGGAGGAAGTTCTCAATTCGACGTTTATATTTTTTTTATGTTTGATCACGCATAATTTTTTGCAAATTGGACCGATTTTGATCATTCATTTTTATTGAAAAGGGTACCTATATCCCGAAGGTGGTCCCATGTAAATTTGGAATGAAAATTTCAACCCTAAGGGTAGGAAAACAGGGGATGATTGATTGTTCACTCATTGATTGGTATGCATAACTTCTTATTACAGAATAGTCCGATATTGCAAGCATGAAGTAATTAGTAGATTATAGCCACAAAAATTATAAAAATTAAAACTTTTTAACGAAAAATTGAACCGCCGAAAAAACTGAAAAGCAAAAAATTATAATCCTTTCAGTCATTTTGAGTAGGCGCCAAACAATCAATGAACATAGATCACTCAAAGCCGACTCAAAATTTAGATATATGAAGAGCTATTCTTGTAGCTAACGCATTTCCATATTCTAAATTGCAATAAATGCACACTACGCTTTGTTTTATTATTTTCATCACTAAGTGTATGAAAACACTGCCATACATCAGAAGCTTTTCGGGGCATTATGGCCAAAAAAGTATCATGTCAATGCGTAAGCGAGATTGAGACGAACACGGCGCGAACGCAGCGCGCCGTGAGCGCAGCATGGCATAACGTGTCGACGGCGACGAATGCAACGTTGAGCCGCGCGGGCGGGCTGATCAGGCGGTAAATCGTATCTACTGTGTACATTTAAATATTTAACAAACACAATATTGAAAAATATACGGCAATTTAATATTGTCATAATATCTGTGAAGTTTAATTACTAAGTATAAGTAATCATTAAATTAGAATTAGTAATTCTAAAATATAGAATGCAATCGAAACTTAAAATATATTTAATTTATTGAACTAGAACTCTTCGTAATATTGCAGGATCTTAAAAAGTAAATCAAAATATAAAATACATAAAATACCAATAATACCGTAAGTTATAATAAAATACCTGTTTAATACGTAGCGTTTTGGTATTATACGGTATTTTTACAACACTACTTGTGACCATGCCGAGTTGCCGACCACCCGCCTACCGGGTGCAAATTATTACGTACTACTAGGGTTGCCAAAATAAGCTGAAGGTTTAAAACAAAGGTGTCGGTTCGTTTTTATGGAGCTTAAAGTTTGAAAACACAGGCGTCAACAAAGTATATAAACGGTTCGTTTTTATGGAGCTTAAAGTTTGAGAACACAGGCGTCAACAAAGTATTTAAAAACAAAAGAAGGCAAATGTTTCAATTTTTTCCTTATCTGCACGTGTTTTATTGCGGTAAAAACCATCGCTGAAGGTATAAACAATAAGAACAAAGGCGTCGGTTCATTTTTCTTTTAATAATTCACTGATCTTAGATAATTACTTGAGGCGAATCGCTTGAGCGAGTCGTAACCCGCGAAAATCAAGTTTTCTTATGTTTTGATAAATTTAATTTCGCGGATACAACTGCGGCGGCACCTTAGACATATCCTGTAAGGTTCTCTTGGCGTAAGAGTTATGATTTTTTAATAATTAGGAAAACAAACAAAAATACGTAAAGAAAGAACAGTGTTCAATAAAAAAAAATTGCGTTCGACAACCCTACCTGGCAGGCCGGTTGTGGGCGTGGCTTACTGAACTCGGATTCGGGTGCTGCGGCATGGGGTTCCCGTTACGTAACCATCACGCCGATGGACTCAACAGATGGGTTGTTATAGATTTGCGACACACATTTTATGGCATGCCAATTTTTATGCAATTTACGTACTTAGCAGTGAAAGTGTTAAAACAGAAAAAAAAACATATGCCAGTTGATACTCTTACATAGTAGCATTAATGCCCTAGAGTTAGGGATATCAAAAGGAACACTTTGTAGTATAAATTATCATCCCATACGAAATTTGACGAGAGTATTTTCCTCTCAAAATTTTATTCAATATTTGCCACGCTCATAGTACTTATATGGTCTGTGACAATCAGTCATTATCATTAGGCAGCATTCGTCAACGTTTAGAGCCTAGAACAATAGCCCAATTGACGTAGCGGTCGATTAATAAGCATTACGTTTGATTACTGCACAAAATTTATATATATAACTAGTCTCTGCCCGCGACATCGTCCGCGTCAAATTTTGCTCCCCTGACCCATCCTGTCGCATCGAATTGCCTGCCAGTTTTCATCCATTTTTCGTTGCTCCTCCGCTCCTTTTGATTGTAGCGTGATGTTATATAGCCTATAGCCTTCCTCAATAAATAGGCTACCCAACACAAACATTTAAGAATTTTTCAATTCGAAGCAGTAGTTCCTGAGTTAACCGCATTCAACCAAACAAACAAACTCTTCAGCTTTATATTATTAAGTATAGATTCGCCGCGCTCGTAGTACTTATATGATTCGTGACTCAGTCGTTAAGCAGCATTTGTCAACGTTTAGGGACTAGAACAATAGCTCGACTGACGTAGGGATCGAGTAATAAGCATTTTGTTTTATATTTATTGTAAACTAGCTTCTGCCCGCGACTTCGTCCGCGTAAAATTTCTTGTTCCCCCGACCCTTCCCGTCGCATCGAATTGCTGTCTAGAAATAAAGCAGTTCATTTCATTTCAGTAATGTGAATATGACCACCTGGTACTTCGAAGGCAACGTTTTTGTCATACCAAGTTTTATAGTGACTTATATTCTCTTTGACGTTTTATGTCACGTCACACGGAAACGCGGTCGAACGGGATAAAATGTATCCTATTACTATGTGCGTTTCCTGGTTCTAAGCTACCTCCCCACCAATTTTCAGCCAAATCGGTTCAGCCGTTCTTGAGTTATAAATAGTGTAACTAACACAACTTTCTTTTATATATATAGATATATTAACTACAATGAGTTACGTAATGAATTCTATTGTGAGGGCCAAAAAAATGCGTCAGGGTTACCACGTAGCGCGGATATCACTCAGGACGTCATAATTGCGGTAGGATTTTTTCCCGCACTAGGATTAACCTCGGTGTTGACTCGAGTATTGAGAATTCAACAGAGTGCATCTCAACGCGTCGAAAATGAAATAGCGTGTTATACTGTTCGATTTTCAACTTTAACATTAGTGCTAGAGATCTTGAGCGCGAAAAATTCCCGCCGCGTTTATTACGTCGAATGTGGGCTTAGATCCAACACCGCTAGTTTCCAACTGATATTAACCTTTCGAAACTCTAAACGTTAAAAAGCTGTCAAAACCCAGGCGTTTCTTCTTGCTTTTGACTTTTGGCTTCCTAGAGATACGGTGGGATTTTCGGTCAACTCTCAAAATGATCATTAAGTATTTAGGACCATTGGATAGCCAACTTCACGCCCGTGCCCAACATATAAAATACTCTAATTCTTATAACAAGGCACATCATTTTTACATCAAGGCGTTGCTGGCCTTTCTCGAGGAGCTGGGGTGGATCGAATAACCGATTTCCCACCCGTACGCAAAATACGCGCTCAGACGTGGAGTTACGGGCACCAGCCTGTTCTACCTATTAACAAGCAAAAAGTTTAGTGTCGCAATGCCAAGGCACTTACCCTCAATCCTTCTCCAGGGTTCACCAGTAGGTGTGCAACCTGAGGCAATCCGCCGCTAGGTCGGCCAGTAGCGCCTTCCTCTTGGGCAGTAACGTAAGCCCGGCTACACGGCGCGGCTTCCTGTCGGCCAGCTCGCACAGCGCCAGCACGCGGCCCGCAGTAGCCTCCAGCACTAACAAGGCGGGCCGGCCGCGTATAGAACGCGTACACACCACGCGCCGTATTCCATCAGCTCCCGACTCTAACGCCACGCCGCCGTAGCCGCCACGACCTGCCGGGATACATATTTTTGTTTAGGATAGATAAGTTGTACCCGCATTTGTTAATAGATAAAAATTATTATAAAAAAATATTATTATTATAGATGTAATGGATAAGTATAACGTATACTACCATACAACACGGCTTATTTCCCCGAAGGGTTGGGCAGAAGTGCACCTTTAGTACAGTTATATTTCGCCAGTTATGTTTAAGTTCCATGTAATAGGGAGAGGGGGGATTACGGACGTATAATATTGTAGTGAAAAGGGGTGGATTTTTAAAATGGAACAACGATTAGAAAAAACAGTAAAATTAAACTTGGGAGAAAAAAAAGCGTGCGTTATACGAATTTCAACCGTATGCCAAAGGAACTAAAGTTGAGTTTTCATTGCTTGTTATTGAATGAATCTCTCCGAAACTCATGTTTTTTGGCAATTAGAGAGAGTATACTCTTCTCTAAGCCAAGAGTTTTCGCTGAGAGAAGCGAGCTGTGAAAATGGTAGCATTAGCTTATTATGCTACCATTTTCAATTGGCTTGCAAAACGTGACAAATTCAGCAAAATATCATCTCTACTACTTCGTATGACCACAACTACTGCTGATACTATGACGGTATTCTTACCTTTAGGCACTGGTGCAAATACGTTTTTGAGATTCCCTTCGATGTCGTATACCCTGACGGCGACATCTGCTATTATGAGCAAGTCCTCTGACAAGGCGAGACCACCGACTAAACCCAACTCTCCGTTGCCGACCTGAAAAATATAACACAGATTGACATACCTTAGTATTATGATAAACGACTTTATTTCTGTTAGTAAGTGTATACGCACGACGACAAATCAACCTATACATTTCCAGTACGGGTTGGTCGATATAATGTCTTCGAAGTTTTGGTTCTATTTTTTTCTTCACCGTTATGAGAGCCGTGGTGATGATATTTTTTACACAACGTAAACCGCCTTAAGGCGCAGGCGTAAGTCGGGGTTGATACCACTGGGCCACCGCTGCTCTAACACGTATGTATTTACTGAATTATAACCATTAAAATCATCAATGAACTCTTAAGTTCATTTAATCTCATTGAGTGACTATTTCATGAAATATTACTTGTAGGGTTGTATTGATGATTATAATTTTATACATGCGTGTTACGATCACACATTATATTTTGTTAAACATACAGTCTAACACTGACCTGAAAACTCTAAAAAACATTTCAAAAAACAAAATTACGTTAATATAATTATGTTTTTTGTTGAAATGTATTTTCTGGTGTACAATAAAGCATATATAAATAAATAATAAATAAATAAATTACGCTGGTTACCCTGGCCCATCCCCCTTAATATCCATGGCTTTTTAATTGTTACTGTAATTCACGGTTAGTAGATTGGTAGAGCACGCACCTCCCTCTCGATGTTCCCGTGGCTGTCGAACAGGAAGACGGCCCGCGCGCCGTTGTCGGCCACGGCCAGGCGCCGCGACGCCGCGTCGGCCGCCACGCACACCGGCTCCACCAGCCGCGCCGAGCGAAGTATGCGTAGCGTGGTACCGTCCGCAGACACCTGCGGGCGAAAATGTTCAGGAACTCATTAAATCAAAATCAAAAGTCATTTATTCAAATTAGGCTGAGGATCAGCACTTTTCGAACGTCAAAATTACAAAAGACAGTCCCCCAAAACGCCCATCCGTCACCATTCAAACTGCATCATACTATTTGAACTGTGTATCCACCCTGCCAGGGTCGCGAGATCTGTTCGAAAGAGTTACCGTGGCCCTAGCATATAGGCAACTGAACGAACACGGGGTCCTGCCATGGTCGCGAGATTTGTTCGAAAAAGATACCGTGGCCCTGGCACATGGGCAACTGAAGAAACACGGGTGGGTCAGTAAAAGTCTGACACGGCCTCCCGCTCCGCTCAAGAGCGGGAAACGTCATTTGATGATTTACGAACCACGAAAAAAAAAATGTATATCTACTGAAATGTCCGAAAGTACTATTACGATCCCGGCCTAGTAAAAAGATCATCATGCAAAGACTTCTTCTTCTTAGAACGTATCGATAGCAATCTAAATACAGTCAGCCCAGAATTTGGCTACGAGTTTAGCACTTTCAGCAGTACTTCAACTCCAGTAGCATGCAAACAACCGGACACGCTGGACAAGATATTAACTACAGAGGTATAACTTTTTCAGGAGCTAAAGCAGCAGGTGCCTCTGGTGAGTTTTTCTCTAATGTATTTCTACCTGAAGTCCCGCAGCTTAATGCTGACCATATTAGTGCAAATGACCCTACCACTAACAGCAATTATATTAATACCCCCCTTGTGTCCAACAGACATTGTTAAAGGCATAAATAGACTGAAACATAGCAGTTCCATTGGCCCGATAACAGTCCCTCCTTTATTATTAAATGCTCAAAACATATTTTCAGTGATCCTCTTTGTCACATTTTCATTTTAGCTTCGCTGATTGGTTCAAATTATAATTATTCAAAATATTATTTAAATTATTATAATTATTCAAAATATTATTTAAATTATTATAATTATTCAAAATATTATTTAAATTATTATAATTATTCAAAATATTATTTAAATTATTATAATTATTCAAAATATTATTTAAATTATTATAATTATTCAAAATATTATTTAAATTATTATAATTATTCAAAATATTATTTAAATTATTATAATTATTCAAAATATTATTTAAATTATTATAATTATTCAAATTATTAATAAAAATTTAAATACTGTAATTCGAAAACATTACATTTAAGGGTCGGTTCACATCTGACGGAAGATGCGTCAGCCAGTGGCGTGCGGTCCATATAGGCAAAAAGACACTGCAGACCCTAGACTTAGATCTAGACTAGTTACTAATATTTCAATAATAAAGAAAATATGCTAAGTAATAAAATTATTCAAAAAGTTTAAACGCCTAATATAAATGAGAAGCAACTTTCATACGGTTCTATTAATGTACTCGCGGCGCAAGCAGGCAGCGATCGAAAGTGTCTTCTTTTCATTCATAAATGTACGCATGTAGTGGTAATTTCTTCTACATTTTCGTGTCTGCACATTTCACACAGAAGGAGCTAATAAAGCGAACTCCTGCCGCAGGCTATCCAATCGCGGGCTTCCCTGCGCCAGGGTAACCAATCACGGGCGGGACGCCCATGGTTGGTTATTGGCGCGCTGTGAGTATTATGCGATCAAGTTGAATATTACGTAGCCTCAAGCAAATTCCTATTCGCAATGATACAATTTTATTTGTCAACGTTTTAGTTGTAAAATTTAGAAATCGTTTGTTTACGAAAGGATCCATATTGATTTCTTAGTGGAGCGCGCTGTTTTATGTTTTTATTTTGACTGAGTTTTGTTGTGATTAATTCATTTACAAACGTTAATATTTAGGTCGATTTGTTGCTTATTTCAACTAGTTTTTTTTTGAACTGTGTTAGTTTTTCGATTTAGTTGTGTTGAAAATGTGTGTTTGTTAAAAAGTGTATCTAAAGGGAAGTGTACGAGAATTAACCCAGCAAAGAGGTAATGCAACTCGTAAGTTTCATAGTAATAATTAAGAAACATAAAACCGGCTGTGTTTTTGTTTACACACATTTAAATTATTTTGTTTTCCTTGCTAGTTTAGTAGTTCGAATACAGTGTGGAATTGTTCGGGATTTGCAGACTTATATGATTTCTATCCCGCGGCTTGCTCAAACATAAATATATTTGGTAATAATCGTATTGAGAGAAGTGTTACGAAGAAGTTTTACGTTTAGCGAAGTTTATTGTTACTATCCAAGCAAGCAGCGCATCGACAGAACGTTCATTTTCATTAAAACGTATTCTCACGTACCTATTTAAGAAACACACAAAGTCAACAACGAGTACAACATCTTTCTGTGCTTTCGACGGAAAAAGAATTATCATCATCAGGAAATCGCCATTTCAACCTTTTAAACCACCTAGTGAATTTTTCTTCACTAACTTGAGCAATTACGAGACACGTTTTTTTTTTGAATTGCCTACCCGGTCATAAAACCCTGTGCACGCCACTGGCGTCAGCGTATCATCGGTCGCGTCTATTCGGTCAAATAGTGTGTTTTCATATCTGACGGAAGATGCGTCGGGCCTAATTTTGCATTTCCGTGATAAATCGTTCTGTATCAAATATTTTCAATGCAAGAAAACTTCGAACGGTCAGTAAACAAATATCTCCGCAGATGTTACGTCTAGTCTGAATGCATCAGTCAATATACACGTGGCACGATGGTGCCACCCTTTACGTCGGCCGACAATGCGTTGACGGAAACGGAACAGACGCTGTACGCTCGACGCACTAACGCATCTTCGGTTAAGTGTGAAAGGTTGAATGTTTTCTCATATAATTGTCTGTTCTGGCGTTACGCGACCGATGATACGCGACGCATCTTCCGTCAGATGTGAACCGACCCTAAAAGTCATCATCTGCCTAGCCTTTTTGTTGGGGTCGACTTCCAATCTAACCTGATACAGCTAAATATCAGTATATCACGTAGATCGACTACTAATATGACCTCCACAACCCAATGAGGATCAGCGACGATTTTAGTTAAATACGTAGAATTACAGTCATAACTAAACCAATTATTTCAGTGAAAGAATTATTAAAATTGGACCAAAAATGACGAAGTTAGAGCAGTTTTAATTTTGCATTTTCAAAAACGCCCGCCAATACGCACAATTTGTTGATGACGTCATTTTCCACGTTCGCGTCCGCGGCACCGCCACGCACGTTCTTTCTGCCTGTAGTTACGTGACTCGCAGAACATATAAACGAATAATGTCTTCATAAAATATTGTATCGTGCCACGATGCGAAAATACAAGTGTTGCTACACCGGACAAATTGTTATTTTGTGTCCCAAAATACCCAAAAAATAGAAAGAAGTGGTGTACTTTCATGAGGAGCGACGCCCCATGTCCCCTTAACTAAAAGTACTTTATACTGTATTTCAAAAATTTTGACTATAATAATTTATTTTAACTAAATCTATTTTTAATCGCGATAAAAAAAGGTGTGGATTAAAACTACTAGTTATGAACTAAAATTCACACCAACGAACGCTTCGCCTTCACGTGCTTTAAACAGTACTGTATTTTTGTTTTCCTTTTCTTTTGCTCATATCTCGAAAATGGCGTTTCCTATCGCAAAAATAATGAAATTTTCGACCCCCTTTGCTACCCCCTCACATATAAATTTCAACACGTGGGTAATATTTTTTTTTTTTTTTCGAAGAAAATTTGAAAAATTCCATATAAAACACGTCCATTGCGCGCGCCTCGCCGCTTGCCTTCACGTGCCTCGCCTTTATGTGCAAAAACAGTACTGTATTTTTGTTTTCCTTTTCTTTTGCTTATATCTCGAAAATGGCGTTTCCTATCGCAAAAATAATGAAATTTTCAACCCCCTTTGTAGCCCCCTCACATATAAATTTCAACACAAGGGTATTATTTATTTTTTATTTTTCGAAGAAAATGTGAAAAATTCCATATAAAACACGTCCATTGCGCGCGCCTTGGTCTTTCAAAAAATTCATTGCGTAGCACACCCAAGTAAAAGCTGAAGAGTTGTACGTTTAGTGTTGCATAGCCCATTTATCGAGGAAGGCTATAGACTATATATTATATAAGGTCACGCAAAGACCCTTAGGAGCCGAGCACAAAGAAAAACGTCACGCATACAAAGACCTCGCACGGGCAGGCGATTCGATGCGACGGGATGGGTTGGGGGAGCAGGAAATTTTACGCGGACGAAGTCGCGGGCAGAAGGTAGTAAGGAATATTATTTAAAATAGGTAGAGAGGTGCCTACACATTGTAGAAACACGAAAAAGGTACCTGCCTGCCAAATCAAAACATTCTAAAACGTAGTACCTACCTGTGCACTGGAATAAATTGTTTTTTTTTTTACTTTTCAACCATAAACGAATCAATCTTCGCGAGATTGTCCGATTGGGCATTGGGTAAATCCGACTTCCATGTTTCCTATCTACCAATATCTATAAAACATAAATAAACAAGAAACAACGATTAAACTCCGCAAATCATAACAAAGCAGTGCGGCGCGTGGCGGGCGATCGAGCCTCGTGACGTCATCAGCAGTTTCGCGCGCGCGGCGTGCGTTTTAAAACTCCCTTTTTTAAAGTTTAATAACTTCGTAATTTCTCGATGGATTTGAGTGATTCAAAAAGAAATGAACTCAGATATTTATATTGTATTCGATGTAGTATTCAAAATTGCTATATCCTTTTGTCGAATTGATCCTCATTACTGGTAACCCTAATATGATAACCCTGGTAGGACTGGTTGTCAGACTTTAGGGCTTATGACGACTCCTAACTACTGTCAAAGATCCGCAAATGACAGCCTGGATCAACAGCTTAACGTACATTGTATGCATACTAGATCACTACATAGTATAAAACAATGTCACTTCCCTCTGCCCGTCCCTATGTATGCTTGGATCTTTAAAACTACGCAACGGATTTTGATGCGATTTTTTTTAATAGATAGAGTGTTTGAATAGGAAGGTTTATACGTATAATACGCAGGCGTAGCCGCTGGCAAAAGTTAGTAACTAATATAATGGTTTGCTAACCTCTGTGAGAGTTCTTGTTCGCCAGTTAACCGCCACAATACCTTCAGCAGTCACCGCTATCCCTGTACAACTCCGACCAGCTAAACCTGGATCGTAAAAAAAAAAAACTTGTTAGTTTGTTACCAAGATGATATATCAAATATAATCTTTACAAGCTATGTATGGACAGCAGGACCATCCTGTTCGTGTCTATTTGCTTCACCTACGTGAGATCAAAATACTGAAGATGTGTAATATAAATTACGATGCATTACTAAAGGTTTACAAGGCAGATGAGATTGGAAACACCGGGATGGGACGCCCTAGGAGGACATTATAGTGACCTTATTGGTGATGTTCTTCAGAAAGGTCAGGTGCGTAGTACTCGCAACCGGCGTGTATGTATGACCAATTGTATGAACCTAAACGAGGCAAAAGGAGTGTGTAGAGATCGTAGTAGGTGGCGTTCCGTAGTTTCTGCCTACCCACATGGGAAAAGGCGTGAGTTTATGTTTGTATGTATATTACTGTGTTGATTCGTCCGGTGTGCTGACGGACGTAAAGAATAGTACCATCTCATTGGTTCCTGTGGGTGTCGCAAAAGGCAATTTAGGGATTGACTACAGAAAGGGCAGCAGCGTTCTCTATGCATTTTACAACCATAATGTGATCGCCAAGCGTGGCGATTATGGCAAACCGTGTGATTGCCTCGTTAGTCTAGTCCTCCAAAGCGCTACTGCTGAGCATGAGGTCTTGGGTTCGATTCTCAGGTCGGGCCAAATGTTATTGGGTTTTTCTAGCAGGAATTTCTCAGTAGCAGGTTGGTGGCAATAGACTCCATGAGACTTAAACAACGAAACTGGCGAAATGTGGGTAAAGTACGTAATGGTGCATCTGTGCCTAACCCATCGGAGAATATAAGCGTGATGTTAAGTTAGAGTGTAACAATAAGCGTACCTTCGTTAACGATATGCGTTTTAAATGCGAACGTCTCGTCGTCCAACACCTTGACTCTAGAGTTGCCTGCGTCGAGCACATAGATCTCCCGCCGCTTCGGACATCTGCAGAAACGAGACGATATCTCAGTCAATTACAATGTGTCATGTCTACACGGAGCATAGTAAATATACAGAACGAATAGTTGGTTCGGAAAAACTTAAAAAAAATAATAACAACCGACATCCTTAAAAAAAACACTACAAAGTGAAAAATAACTTTAATTTCGGAAGTCGGTGTCTTAGGATCTGTATTTAAGGTTTGTTAGTTATGGTGTGTACCCCTCACTAATCTAATCGCGTTATTCGTCCATTTGTCGCGCACATACTTAATGCAAATTTTTGTCTTATATGGTTTTCACATGGATCCCATAGTCAGAATGGAACCAAATTGAAATGGGACCACACGGGAAGCAAGCACCAGCTTTCAAAAAAAAAAAAAGAATCATCAAAATCGGTTCACCCAGTCAAAAGTTCTGAGGTAACAAATATTAAAAAAATACAGTCGAATTGAGAACCTCCTCCTTTTTGAAGTCGATTAAAAACAGAGAGATTTTATAGTAATGTCACTTCAAATGAGTTTGGATAGAGATTTGAGGCCTTAATATGTACTTAGCTATGACATCTCCAATGGTAAATCTATCTTGACTAAACCATGTCGTTTGTAATTTATTCACAAAATCCTCATAGATATTCTTAAGTACTGCTCAGACAGCAGAAGGTTCTGTCGATTTAAGAGTTGCCAGGTATTCAAGAACTTACTGTGACTGCGTAAAAATTGAACTATAAAAAGATAGAAACAATAAAATGATTTATTAGGAGAGGAGAAAGATGGACAACTATTAAACTTCAACTGCAAATTCATACAGTCGGAGGCAATAAAGGTCTGTATTGTTAAATTTAAGAAGTTGTCTCTGACTGTATGAGATTGCTTATACAGTGCTAACCAATCCACACTATCCACACTATTAATATTATAAATGCAAAAGTAAGTCTGTCTGTCTGTCTGTCGGTCTGTCTGTCTGTCTGTCTGTCTGTCTCGCTTTCCTGCGAAAACTACTGAACCGATTTAAATGAAATTTGAAACACAGATAGTTTAGAGCCTGAGAAAGGACATAGGCTACTTTTTATCCCGGCAGTGTGTTCCCGCGGGATAATTTCCGACCTCCACGCGGGCGAAGGCGCTGGCAAAAGCTAGTTTTAAATAGTTATAGATCCTAAATGGTTACTTTAAATGATAAGCCAAACCTAGATGATTTTCAAAGACTTTTCTTTCTATTTAATGATACCAGACTTGACATAGTTCGTCGATTTAGTTCTGGTTATCGCCATATTGAATTTCGATTACTATCATGTCTTAAATAATACTCACAAGATTAAGACAAATCGATTGACGTAAAAATCATCATTTCATTTCATTTTTTTTTTATTTCATGTATTCTTAAACAATTTCCATTGTGTTGAATATGTACACATGCAATTAACATAAAAATAGAAAGAATAAAAATACAGAGAACTATGAACTATTATCCTCCCAGTGAAAATTCAAATATTTGTAGTGCTAAAACAGTTTCGAATATAACGCCAAAATCA
This sequence comes from Aporophyla lueneburgensis, assembly GCA_932294355.1. NCBI lineage: Eukaryota > Metazoa > Arthropoda > Insecta > Lepidoptera > Noctuidae > Aporophyla > Aporophyla lueneburgensis. Next base: position 14,368,178 of record OW028744.1, read on the forward strand.
GCCCACGCATTTACCCTCCTTTGCGTCGTGCAGTCAGGTAAAATCAGTAGTAGGTAATACCTAGCTAGTGCGACAGGCTGACTGAGTTGTTCCTTCCCGGTGCCTCGCGAGCCCCACACCAAGAGTGGCGCGGCTGTGGGCGCGATCTGCGCGCGTAGCGGCGAGTCTCGCACGCCGCGCGCGAATACCAATACTCGCACGCAAAGTGCACCCGCATTCCACGGACGCATTGTGATCCTGTAATCAAAAATTTTACATCGTGAGGAAAAATTCGTGTGGCGGATTATGGTCCACTCCCTCTCACCGAGAGGAGGCCTGTGTCCCAGCAGCGGGAACATTATAAGCTGATGATTAAGGCTTTGCCCGATGACTTTGACGATTTGACCTCTGTACTAGTATTTTTTCGTTTGGTGCCATCTACCATAACAAAACACAAACGAACTGACGATTAAGCAAGAACACAGATATGTAGGTTTTTGCCTATTTTTATTCGCTCTCTGAGAGTTCTTATGTATTGTTATCCTCTACAATTAAAAATTAATATTTATTTTGAATTAAATGATGGACTTTGCCTGCTGACCTAGCTTTCAAAAATTATTTTGTGTGATGATGACCAGGTAAGTGCTTATCGATTCTCAGTAACGGAGTTACGATCACCAAACTTTTTCATGTGATGTATTTCGCCAGTTAATTTAATTGACCCTAACACATTCCCATCATTGAGTAAGAAAATTGGATGTCTGATGATGACTGGTATATCTATAAAATATTGCAAGCTTACTCTATGACTGGTTCAGAAAGCAAAACGAAATTACAAACTACTTTATTTCTATGTACATAATTAATTTCTGTTCTTATTTTACGTAATATTTATATGTGTAGTATTAACAATATTATTTAATTCAGAAAGCATTCAAAACGTGAACTTTTAAATTTTATTTGGTGAAAATAACGCGCGTATGGTCCACCCTTCTCGGCAGCCATCAAGGCACTAATGTATCGCGTCATAAATCAGTACGCATATTTTGATATAAAATTCATGTCAAACGATTCAGCCGTTACAGAGACAATTTTCAATTTAGGTTGAAGGAGGACCTGTTTACTGCCAGATTTTTCTAAAATTTGGGAAAGTTTATTAAAATTCTAAACAACACGAAGTATTTATCATGACCTTAAGTATGACATATATTCTTCATATGAAAATCGCACGGTAGGATTCTTCAACAAAATTCGTTAAACATACGGTATTTTTCAGCTTTCAGCAAGGTAATCCCCTTAATGAAAAATTGTTTGGTTGGTAATAGATACGGCATAGAAAAGGAAATACAGAGTTCGAGATGTAAAACAAGCACAGTTTCTACTTGATAGTCCAATTTTGAATGGGTTGTATTTCGTTTTCTGTATTTATTGATTTTTTCTCATTTCCTTCTGCAATCGACCCAGTAATATTAGATTTGTTGTTGGAATCGGTCGTACAAAGTGGTTAATATTTACGGCCTTTATATTTTACGGCTGCATGTTCTAAGGTCGGACTTTTAATCCTATTCACTAACTTGACAATTGGAGGGATACCAGGTTTTGACAAAAAAAAGATAGTGAGGTGGTGCAAGAATGGGCACGCCACAATTGCGGCGGTAAGTCCCCTCTTTGAGGAGTGGATAGAGAGGCGCCACGGCGTCCTCACCTTCCGCCTGACGCAGGTTCTCACCGGGCATGGGTGCTTCGGTGGGTTCCTGTTCAGGATAAAGCGGGAGGATACGTCCGGGTGTTTCCATTGCGAGGATCGTCTGGAGGACACGGTGGAGCATACGGTGGAGGTGTGCCCTGCCTGGGCGGAGCACCGCCGTGTCCTCGTGGAGGCGATCGGCGGCAGCGACCTCTCGCGTCCGGCCCTGGTGCGAGCCATGGTACGGAGCGAGAGGGAATGGGAAGCCGTCACCTCCTTCTGCGAAGCAGTAATGCTCGCGAAGGAGGAGGCGGGGCGCGTGAGGGAGTGGCAGTCTCTGCGCCCTCACGCCCCTAGCCGCCGCAGGAGGAGACGCCCCGGGCGTCGGGAGTCGATTGCGGACTCCCGACCACCGTAGGCGCGAGCTTGCGGGTGGCGAGCAATGGGTAGCTCGCCGCCCGGTAAGGACCAGGCTCGGGTCGACGGCGCGCAGTGTTCCACGCGCGCCTCAAAGAGATGTCAGCAGCAGTGTAGGGGTCTACTAGGACCGATGCCTGCCGGGGTCGCGTGATTGTTCGAAAGAGATACCGTGACCCTGGCACATGGGCAACTGATGGAACACGGGTGGGTTTTAGTCAGTAAAAGTCTGACACGCCCTCCCGCTCCGCCCAGAGCGGGAGAAGTCATTTGATGACTTCCCATCCTGAAAAAAAAAAAAAAAAAAAAAGGTGGTGCAAGAATGAATGAAATTGAATGAACTTGAAATAATGTACTTACATGCACACTTTGTAATTTTAATTTAATAACTTGTTTTAAAACAAGATGTGTACTATATCGATACATATGTAGTCTAATGGCTGTCAGAGGAAATAAAATGACTATAGTAAAAAAATAAGCAAAATGACATGATTTTATATTTAGTTTTGTTTCTATCAGTAGAAAATAAAAAAGGAAATAACTATTATTAAAAATTATTAATTATTCTTATAATCCACACCTAAAAACGATTTTTTAAAGCTTTATTTAATTTAAAACATTTTTATCATTCATTCTTTATGCGAAATCGTTCACTACCCCGACACTATTAGTTTTAGAATGGTATCATTATTTTGCATAGAACTGTCAAGTTAGTGAATAGGATTAAAAGTTCAACCTTAGTTGGCATTGGCAAATTACGGCCAATAAATTGTTGTCCATTACAGCTAACTTTTTAGTCGCCTTTCTGACTATGTAAGCGCTTTCGCCAAAGGATTTGAATGGTTCTATAAGCATGCTCTGTAACGTTCTGGCCAGATTTTCGGTTCCTGATGCACTATGTTTTGGTTGTGGTATTTATGGACCTCGCATTTTCTTGTAACTCATGGTGGATTAGTGATGATTTCAGGATGACACATTAAAATCTTTAGGGTATGTTGATATTACAGATACTAACAGTTCCCAAAGGTTGTATACCGTAGCTCCAAATTGGCTTCAAGATAGTTTGTCTATCGACAGAACAGAATTTCTTCCAAGGATTTCTTCTGGCTTGGGTATATGTCCACCATTTAAGCCAGCTGTTAAGGTGCATGCCAGGTACTTCACAGTGTCATTATGTGAAAGTTCGTGATCGCCTAGTTTCACAAGTAGACATATACCCTGTCTCAGACTGAAGGGAACGTGGGCTGACTTAGGTGCACTTGCCTTTATCGCCATCCTCTTAATCATTTGTGTATTTTTGGAGCAATTTTAGGATCTTTGTTGCTGGCCAAAACGACTATCAACGGTATGATTTGCCGACGTGATATCCAAAAACCTTGGCAGACCTGCTATGTGTATGATGTAAAACACCGGTCCCGGAACAGAACCTTGCGGTGCTCCTATAGTTATTTCGTGGAGAGAGGAGGTATCATCTCTTTCCATAACATTAAAACTTCTGTCGGAGAGGTAAGAATCAAGCAGTTCGTTGTACATGTGAGGTCGGGATGTTTTTATCTTACAGGGTAACCCGCGGTGTCATACTCAATCAAAGGCTTGTTGTATATCTAAAAATGTAACCGAACAGTATTCCTTATCTTCCAAAGACTTTCTTATTTTTTCATGATCCTGTGGACTTTTTCTGTCGGAACGTGTTCCTGCCGAAAGCCAAATTGATGGTCTATTGGTCGTTTTCTATATAACATTACATTTTTATTGTTTATGATTTATGTAACTGGCGAAATGTGGGTGTAGGTACACACATTTGCCTATACCTCAGCGGAAAACAGGCGTGATGTAACTTCGGTACAGATTTGTAACAACGGAACATTAATTAAAACACACAATCAAGCGAATTTGTTTCAATGAGTGCGTACATTTCACCAATCTGTACCAGGCTTTTTGTTATGTTTCTTGTATAATGATTTAAATATCTGGTTGACCGAGCTTTGCTCGGTATTTTTTGGTAAATTGTGTTTAAAATAATAAGTTTATGTTCAAGTTGATTATCGATAAAGTTGATAATTGAAAACATGAATAAAACGACATTGTATAAAAATGAATCCTAGCTAGATCGATTTATCGCCCCGGAAACCCCTTGTATACTAAATTTCATGAAAATCGTTGGAGCCGTTTCCGAGATTCAAATTATATATATATATATATACAAGAATTGCTCGTTTAAAGGTATAAGATAAGATATCTGGTTGACCGAGCTTTGCTCGGTATTTTTTGGTAAATTGCGTTTAAAATAATAAGTTTATGTTCAAGTTGATTATCGACAAAGTTGGTCATTGAAAACACGAATAAAACGACATTTTATAAAAATGAATCCTAGCTAGATCGATTTATCGCCCCCGAAACCCCTTGTATACTAAATTTCATGAAAATTGTTAGATCCATTTCTGAGATTCAGATTATATATATGTATACAAGAATTGCTCGTTTAAAGGTATAAGATTCACATTCTCAAAATTGCAAAGGATTTAACCCACGACCTCATTTCGTGTAAGCATGAATAATGGCTCAGTTTGAATCTAAAAATAGACTGCCCAACCCGAAATTTGCATGCCAGTAAAGTAGTAAGTATTCATAAACACAAATGTATGTCACGAAAATTAAATTAAAAGTGAAAGAACTTGCTTTCGGATTAAAATTGACGGGTGTCGGTACATTTAAGTACAGACACCATTATTTTAATTATATCTATGCATTAATGGACTCCACACCAGCAATTGACTGCAGAACATGGATTTTAAATAACTGTTTAAATAACATTACATCACGCCTTGTTTCCACGAGGGATTAGGCAGAGGTATAGCACACCCACACTTCACCAGTTATGTAAATAAATGTTAAAAAATAAATAAAGAGAAAAAACATAAATGTAGGTAAATGTTATGTTGCGTAAATAAATTAATAAATCTACATAGTTCTAATAAATTAAAGTCGTTTTTCGTGTCTGTCTATGTGACTGCGTTGTTCTTCTAAATTACGCAACGGATTTCGATGTTTTTACCATCATTCAAAATATTTAATCGGTGTACTGCGGTTTATGTGTAAAGTTAAAATGTAATAAAGAAATATTGGTATTTTGTCAAGTCATAAACGACGAAGCGAGCAATGCAGGGGCGAAGCACTACCAAATAAATAGTTACCTATACAGCCCAGTGTCAAGGTCGGTGACGGTGCAAGGCAGGGGCGCGTCATCTATAGTCGCGGCGGCACTCACAGGATCGCCGCCCGTGCTCCGCGCCTCGCCGTGGTAGTCGACAGTACGGAGAACCACTACCACTTCCAACCCACATACACATGCTGATTCTGGAAATGAGAGATAATATAACGTTAGGAATGATATTATAATTTTCTAAAAACTGTGACTTAAGGAAGGAGGATCGTGATCTTTGATCAGCAATGTAAGTAGGGCTGATTGCTCAAGGTTTGATGGACGTACTTACATTCAAATATAGGCGATATTTGAATGTAGGTATTTTAATACACCCTACGAAAGGCAAAATACTTGGTCAAAAATATTTTTGAGCATCATCCAAATTCTCTACTGATGACTATAACTAAACCAGGTTGATAGATAAACCTCAAAGTTTAATAATTACTTGTTTAATTCGAGCGTACAGAAATAATGTAAACAGTAATGCTGAATCATATAAAAATATATACATTCGTCTACCTAATGTCTGCGGAGTTTACAGACATTGCATGACCAAAACATTTGTGTCGCGGCGACTAGCATTGATTTTTTACATGAAATAGTACATATGTTTACTTACTATGATTCGCATATGCCTACCAACGCACGACTTCTAAACGCATAAATTGTGTACTTTCTAAGTTGATAGACAGCACTAACTTATGGTAACGGAAAACATCGTAGGACAGTAGGAATTCTAATGCTCTCAAATTACGGACACGCAACGAGTTAGGCTGATCGATACGTTCCCGTTTAAAACGAGGCTTATGGGAAGCAATGGGAAATTTACTGGTTTTTATTATTAGGTGGCAATAAGAACTGATTGTACTGACCTAACTGCAACGTACAGAGTCCAGGGAAGGTGGTACTGGTCCGTACTCTACCCAACTCCGCTAGCGCCTCAGTGAACCTGTGCTGAGCGTCATTATGCGCGAAGTCTACGGCTAAGAAGGCGTTCTCTCTTGGTTCTGCGAGAGCGGCCGCGTCGCCTAATCTGGCACCCAAGGCTGCTGCCCGACTACTGACCTCACGGACTTCCACTTGCTGTTGAAGACCTGAGCATTCGGCTTCCACCTGAAGAGTTATATTGGATGTTAGGTTTTGAATGCCAGGGGTCAATAAGATTTGAGTTGGGACTGTGTGTACCTTAGCCTTTTCCGCATCAATCAATTTCAGTTGTTCCTCAAGCAATTTTCGTTTATGTGTTGCAGCAGCTGCCGCGGCCGACTTTAATTCGCTGTGGCGTTTATCGATCGCTGCCTTCAGATCTGCGAAATGTCGGTCTATAGCTTCGTCTGCTGCCGTGGCCGCCGCCTCCAGTCGTCTCAGTTCGCTAGCCACCGCATCCCTCGCCGAACCGAGTTTGCTAAGACATTCGTTCGCTCTATACAACAGTATTTCGGACATTCTTTTTAATGCTATGGAGAATGGTACAACTGTGTGATCGCAGGGGGTGTCGCTGTGGGGTCCGTCGGCGCAGTGTCGACAGAATACGCAATCACAGGTCTCGCAGAAAAGTAGTTCTCTGCCTGGATGCGAACTGCACTGTGGTATGACCTCCCGACGTTGGCGGGCCATTAGATCAAGCAGTTGGTTGACGAGGAAGGATGGCGGGAGAGCGGCTACGCCTCCCCGGGGTATCGTGATAAGCTCGCGACAGATGGGACATCGGAAACTGCCCGCGTCTCTGGTCTGTGAGGCAGCTATTCGTGTGAGGCAGTGTAGGCAGACTGTATGCGAGCAAGGCAGAAGCTTGGGTGTATGCTCTCCTCCATCGTACGTGCCTGACAAAAAAAAAAACAGAACAATCTCACAATATAATCATCAATTTAAAATGAGTTGAAGATTCTAAGTATATTATTGTTTTTTTTGTACATTTTACATGTTGAGAAATCTAGTTACCTATCGGTATATATCAGTTTAGTTACCAATAATTGCTGACCATTGTTCATAGTACTCAGTTTTAACTACATAACTCTTAAGTAAATAACTTCGGTAGATTATACAGTCATTAACGGAAATAAGGAACTGATTAACATGGCACAAGTATCTAACAGCAATAATGAATATTAATGATAACATTTAACATGAAGCTACTAATACAAAACATGCTAATAGATATAGCAACAGTGTTAGTAGCAAGAGCAATAGAATTGATGATAAGAAGATACTCATTAAGCAAGTTTACATGTTTCTATGTAGCTTGTAATGTCCTACTGCTAGCCACCCACTCAATTTTCCACACATTATATGTATGTTCTTTTGATTTATGTTAAACTGATTCAAAATCAACTGAACCGGATTTTACTGACTCATTCAACATGTAAACCTCCTTATCTCGTATCTAAGTGATGGTGTACTAACATAAACACGTGCCGCAGGTGAGGAAGCTCTCGTTAAAGTCCTCGTAGTTGATGGAGACGGTCTCGACGAGCGTGGAGCTCATGCTCGCCATCCCGACGCCCAGCCGTGAACTGGCACATAAGAAACATGTTTAACATAGCACCACAGGTAACAAAAGCTGCATACATACATTGCCACACATACACAGTAAGGAGGCAAAAAGCATGAGGATTTACATTATGCCCAAGAGTTATAGTATGAATTTATACCCAACAATCAGTTTCAAGTATAATGTTGGGCACAATCTTTGCACAATACTCGAATGAAAGCCAACCTTATGTTGGTGAGCAACTGAGCACCAGTGGTTTTCATACGAAATTTTTAATTTTCCATCTGAAAGTTTGAGAGGTTTAAAACACTACAATTCCAAAATAACAGAATGCTACACTTCACTCACTACACTTATTAAGTTAAAAATAACTAATACACATTTAATTTATAAATAGAAATAAGTTCTTTACTACAGTTTTTGTAGACCACAGTACTTATGCTAAGTATGTAGTCTATGTGAATTAATATTCATAGCAGTTTTTGTTCTTGTTTTTTTCCTTAATTAATTTGGAGAGCTTTAATCCAATGGCTACACTCCATCGGAGCGACCTTTAACATTAAAAAATTGCTGTGCCTCAGTACAAATCCTTTAACAAGTTCACAAGGAAAATTAATAGAATAATAATATAATAAGGAGGAAGTGGAGCATTGTTTGTTTGCAAAACAATTTGCCATTTGCTCAATACAATAAGAGTGCTTATTCTTGAAGCAATTTTTAAAGGTGCCTTTTTCTTAAATCGAAAATCCTTTATCTGACGTAATAGTTCTGTAATCTATACAATTTAGTAGTTATTTAATTAACACAACATACATGCTATGCTAATTAATCATTTTTGTTATTTTAAGTAGTTTTCTCTTCTCTCTAATTAATATATTGTGGTGTAGATAAGTAAATAGAGTGTGATAATAATGAAAAATGTGTTTGGTAATCAAGTAAACAATAATGCTTATTAATGTATGTATGGCAGTTTGGTTGTTGATGAAACACCAAAAAAAAAGTTTTTCAAAAAGTTAAAACTGTGTCATCCTAACACTCCCCAATAACCCTTTCCCTCTCTGTGTTGTATTTTGAAAATATATATGGGCCTTTCTCTACTAACTGGAAACTTGTCTATTGACAGTTGTCCCAACCCTATTTTTCTAGAAAATTAAAAATATAATATGTTAAGTCGATAGATAGTTATAATATAAATACATATAAACAAGAAACAATTGTAATTTTCCCTTATTTTTCGAATTATAGGCAATTTTGCAAAAAATGCGACAGAGGACTGTTTTGTCATCCAGAGGACTGTTTTTTCCACCCAGAGAACAGTTTATGTCAATGTTTATATGAAGAAAAATACAATATTAATGAATAAATGTAATCAAATAAATTCTCTTCTTTATTGAATACTGTATCACATACAAAATTTCAGCTTGACACTTCTTGTATAAATTTGCGATGCTATCCGATAGATATCTTTTCTGTTTTTTAACCCCTTTTCTGGTCAGGCATTCTCGTTTTCCTGCGCCAAGTCTGCTGTTGTCATCATTTTCATAGAAAGTTTGTACATTATTTATACAATCAGATGAAATTTTGTATTTAAGAGTCCGAAGCTTGGGTACTAAAACTGATTGACGCGCTGACTTCTGAATTGTTTTATAAGATATAACACTATCTTTGCTTCGCCATAACTTGTACTTGTGTATTAGTTTACCGGACACGACTTTTCCGAATATTTGTTTTTCTTTGCAGGTTTTTAAATTAGCGTAGTTGTCTTTCAGCTGTGCATTCAACACTTCACTGAATATAGCCTTTTTGACTACTTCTCTGCGAGTTTCTGGTGAATCACACATTTTGGTGAGTTTAGTGTTAGGTGTGTCTACATTTTCCTTTGTCTTAGCTTTTTCCATACGTTCTAATCTCTTCTTATACTTCTCGGATTTTTTGTTTTGTAATACTCGATCTTGTTGTCTTTGTCCTTTATAATTTTGGTACGTTTCTTTTTAGTATTACGCTTTCTCGGATCTGCGAGAAGGTGAACCCTCGGATTCGGACGTATTTTGTCGTACAAAATTATTTGTAATTTCTTTCAAAGCATTTTTTTGCGCGATAGGTAGCACAGTGTTTTCTCCATTCTTTAGTCACAGCTTTGTGTTCACGTCGACTCATATCTTTAACGGGCTTTCTTGTACCTTTTTCCTTCTTTATTTGGTAGTTTCGTCGTTCTTTTTCCTAAAATTGCTCTCTTTTTACAGGGTAATTTTTTTGCCGTTGATATCTTAATCTTTCTGCAATTCTTTTCTGCTCTTTTATTTCTTCTTTGGTTTTAGGTTTCTTCTTTGGTGGCATTGCGGCAATACTAAAACAATAAAACATACTTTCAATATTTAAAAAAAAACCGTAAGAGTTTAAAAACAGGTAGTTACTAAGTACGTATTATTTTATATTCCAAAACAAAAGACCTGAATTAGCGTGACAGGCCAATGTAAGAAAGAGGCTATCGACAAACAGTAGGTTAGTGCAGACTATAAAGAATATTAATAAAATACACGGACGTCAAATAAAACAGTACTCTGTCACATTGAACAGCCCTCTGTGTTATAAATTTCCAGAGGACTGTTGCACAGAGGACTGTTATTTTTACTTAAAAATGTCATACAATGTATCAGTTTAAATATTACTTCATAACACAGAAACAGCTATAAATTATCACACTAAGCAATTTTTTTGTTAAATAAATATAATTATAACACATAAAACACCGTAAAATAGACTTACCAGAGGAATGTTCACTCAACACTACAGAGACGTGGCTCCCACACAGACGCGGAGTTGTCACTGCGCAAAATAGCGGCGACTTGTTTAGCATGGCGACCGAGCAAACTTCACACTGTTAACGTTGGGTTTCAAGGGAAATGTAACCACAATAGTGTTTAATATTTTTGTGGCGCAATATTCAAATTGTGACAGAGGACTGTTCAAAAATGCATGGGACAAAATTCGAACACTAGTTTTTAGTACTAAAAAATTCTCTAAAATTATAATTGTTTTTTGTTCACATGCATTCAATATTCTTTATGTTTTATAGAGTTATAAGATTTTACATTTTTAAATACAACTAATAAAAACCGAACCGAATCATACTCGATCCGGAATTAGGACATAACAGAGGACTGTTTTTAGTGGCTTTTAGACCGAATTTATGAAATGATTATGATTCTAAATATTGATTAAGCTTGGCTCCTTAAATAACAGGTTAAATATTATGTGTTTTAATAAATAAAACTGCATTTATATAGCCAAAGTAGAAAAAAAATGCTTGGACCATGATTTTCCTGTTAGTAGAGAAAGGCCCATATACTAGATATTTTTATAACATGAAAACATTTATACTAAGTATAATATTTGTTTCAAATCTATTATAATTGGTTCAATTACAACATATTTGATAGTTGTAACTGGGTTAGCTATCAAAAAGATAAAACATAATAATATGCACATAACATTAACATTCATGATTCACCAATCAGTGCAGACTGCTCTCGTTCCAAGCCATTGTCTCCAATTGAACTAATTATATAATTGTTTTGACATTCATCATTGTAATCTAGAGTTTTAAATAGGTTAAACCTGCAAATCAAACGTTTGTTTACTCTTGTGACTGATGTGATTATAATATGCTTTTTTTTTGTGGATGGGAAATCATCAAATGACTTCTCCCGCTCTTGGGTGGAGCGGAAGGACGTGTCAGACTCTTACTAACTAAAACCCACCCGTGTTCCTTCAGTTGCCCATGTGCCAGGGTCACGGTATCTCTTTTGGACAATCTCGCGACCCTGGCAGATTATAATTTATTTAATTATTTAATATTTCGACAGTCCCTATTAACAATGTCGGTTCTGCAAAAAGACTACTGTTCAGTTTGTTTTACTACTAACACTGTTGCGCGGACAACCAACAATACTATCTTTAAAACTGGCTAAATATCATGATTTTCAAAAAAAAAAATCGTACGGTAGATTTTTTTATTGTGATTCTATTTATGTAAAAAAGTGAATATTGGTAAAGATGCATAACCGACATTGTTAATTGGGACAGTCGATTTGATTATTATAAAAAATAATCTTAATTTAACATGAAATCATAATTTAAAACAATAATTTTAGATTTTTGGTGCTTTAAGTTGCTTTATTACAATTGTTAAAATTAAGAATAAGTACCTACCTATGTATGCAATTTTCAATCATTACTAAGAATAGCAGAAAACAGAAATGTTTTTTACCTTGAAAACTAAACAGTAACAACTTATCTACCAGCTGATTTATTTATCTTGAATACATAAATAAACAAGGGATTAATGTTTCATTTATTTACATATTAGTAACTAACAAGAATAAATTACATTGAGAATGGAATGGAGTTTCAACATGGAATTTGAACATGGTTGAACTTTAATTCAGATAATATAATCAGTAAAATTGTAAACATATCACGACAGCAACATTGTATGAAAGTGGGCTATGTTATATTTACAAGTGATGAAACTCACCTCTAAGATTAAGATAAGGTGATATCTCTTAAATAAACCAATAAAAAAACTTCATTTACACACACAGACTCAGAAAGTTCATTGGCCTCACCAAATTCCTTTCAGGTTTGTTATTATTATGTGGTGCAAAATCGTGACTTGTAGTGTGCAGTTTAGGGTACTAAACATAAACAGTACAGTGCAGATTGTTATATAATTATGCATAGTTTTTATTACAGTGATATATGCAAAAGTTTAAAAACAGTTATTATATTGTAATAACGTTAATGCAGTAAAATATGATAATACTTACAGGAAGGAGCAACAATACATGGACGTGATATCAGGAACAAATTACGATATGGCTCAGTCTACGTATCTCATATTACACGCGACGACACTAACACTAACTAGCTTTATGACTTTTTTAAGTAAATTGAACGCGTGAATACAACGAAAAGCGAACGTAAACACATATTTTATTAACACGTTAGCAACTTCACAATCACGCACACTCGTTAATTATGTACACAGCACACTCAGCACATCTATACTTATTTATTAAACGACTTCCTTAAATTATTATCCACATTATTCTTTATCTATGTTAAACTTAAAAGCTCTTTCGTAATCGATCGATAGTTATAACGAAACTATTCCCATGACAAAGAAACTTGATTACAATAGACTTATCAACGGTGTAAGTTAATCGTACGTAGAATAAGCGTAGCACTATTTTTAGAATGCGTTTTAATGATTTATTGTTGACATATTCATATTTGGATGAAAATCCCTACCCAAATATTTATTTAAACTATTTTGTATCGACCATTAACCTCACCACCACCTAAACATTTTGAACTGTCAAACAGTAAGGTTGTACCGACCTTCGTGAATACTACGCGCACCTATTTTTATCGATAATTTCTACTAAGCGACAAATTATAATGAATTTGATTTTGCAGCAATTTTACAGCATAAGCTGACATCTCATTGTACGGTAAGCGTATACAATGTGAAGTCAGCTATAAAACTAGAATGTGTAGCTTGATCTGTAGCCGTGGGTACAAGTTTAAACTAGTTTAATAAAAATTAATAACTTTGCACGGTTTGTCATAATTATAGTAAAATATTGAATTATTATAAAACACTTATTAATTTCTGCTTCAATAATTGGTCAAACGTGATGCAGGATACAATAGCGATATGCTTATCAAAATAATTGGTGATCCTTACGTTTGTTACGAACGCAACACAGAAAGGGTAAAGTCACGCGCAGCGCTGTAGTAATAATTGAATTATAAAAACCATCGTTTCTAATTAAAAGAAAAAGATGCCGTCAATGTCACACTTTTATCATCGACCTGCATTTTGGTAGTACGCAGTACACTAAGTATCGGCACGCATTATTTTAGAAAGGAATGTCGATATCGACGTTGTTGTTAAGTTTAAGCGTCCAACACTACCAAGACAGTGTTGTCCACTCTAATAAAACTTTTGGTGCGTTCAAAAATAATTTTTGAAATAAGTTTCTAATTCGAGATATTATTTAAAAACCAAGCAATATTAAAAACTAAAAAATACTTTGAATGGTTCCTAAATTTCTTCTCTTCATTTACTTTGTCTCCTTAATTTGTACTAATTACAAAGGCTAGTCTATTTGGCGTGTTATCACGACTATTTCATATTCGCAGAAACCTCAACAGAGATATTTATGTTTTGTATTTATGGTACTAGTCCGGTCAATTTAAACCAAAAAATGAGCGTGAAGGTGCATAATTTCCCAACAAGCTGAAAATCAGTCAAATTGATCAAACAGACACACACACTTTCCCATTTATAATATTAGTATGGATTATAGCTTGGCAATAAAAAGTCTGTCGTGGTGAAAAATGGAACTAAAATATATTTTGATGGCAACAATGCTTTGTTTATCAACAACAAGTAGCTAATCTGTCATTGTGTTATGTTGCCAGTTGTATTTCACTTATTTATAATTAACTATCAATTGGATGCTGATAAGCAATAATGTGTTAACCCTCATAAACCTGGTTTTGAGAAAATGGCGTCTTAGGATGTTAAACCAATTCTTATAAAGTTTGCTTGAAAAAATATGTCCCTACTATTCTTTTCTTTGTTTAATAAAAAGAATAATGGATTATGCCATGATTTCTGAAACGTGGCTCAATCCTAACCTTCTTTCAACCACTTACTCACTTCCCGGTTTCGTTCTTCTTCGGAATGACCGGATCGGTAAGAGGGGTGGTGGTGTAGCTATCTACCTGCGTAGTGATTTTCCTTATAAAGTTCTAGCTTCTTCTTCTCCCACTCAATCTGCAGAGTTTCTATTCCTCGAGGTTTATGTCAAAGGAGCTAAGTCCTTGGTGTTGTCTATTGCCCCCCTTCTATTGATTACTTCACTGAATTCGAATCGGTTCTTGAATCATTGGGTTCGGAGTATGCACATCACATTGTTATGGGGGATTTTAACACCAACCTCCTTGCCCACAACTCCCCTCGTTCCCTTAAACTCCTACACCTTATCGAGTCAGCCAGTCTGCATGTATTGCCTCTTCAACCCACTCATCACAATACTGCAGCTGATGATACTTGGCTTGACCTTATCCTGACCTCTAATCCTTCCTTAGTTTCCTCACATGGTCAACATGTTGCTCCTGGCTTTTCCGGTCACGACCTTATATTCCTGTCCTATGTCCTGAAACCCCCTAAACCTAAACCCAGGTTCCAGTACAGGCGTGCTTTTGCACGTATGAATAGCGAGAGGCTCCAACAAGATGCATCCAATATAGATTGGGCACCCCTGTAAGCAGCTACTTCAGTTGACGAAAAGGTCCGTTTCTTCAACGATGCTGTGGTCAAGCTGTATGATGTCCATGCTCCTGTCAGAAAAATAAAGTTGAAGCGTCCACCAGCCCCTTGGATGAACAGGGGAGTTCAGATGGCCATGCGAAGGAGGGACCACGCGTTTCGGCAATTTAAAGAGGATCGGCCAGAGGATAACTGGACCTTCTTTAAGGCTGCTAGGAATCGGTGTAATCAGATGATACGCAACGCTAAACGCCGCCACATCCTAAATGTCACTTCTTCTTCTCCTGCCGATATTTGGAAGTTCCTTAAAACTTTAGGCATCGGCAAGTGTCGACAGACAGACCTTCCTAGCACAATTGGTTTGGACGATCTAAATCAACATTTCTCCACCGTACCAACGGTAGATAGTCTAACCAAAAGTAAAATTCTCGGCTACCTTGCTAGTCTGACGCGTCCCCATATCAACCCCTTTGTCTTCACCCCAGTCAACCCAGGAGAGATCAAAAAGATTATCACATCCATTAAATCCAAAGCCGTGGGCTGCGATGGCATAAGCCGCCACATGATCGTGGCGGCTCTTGATCAATTCCTGCCTGCGATATCCCCTATCATAAACTTTTCCCTTTACACCGGTGTTTTCCCTTCCCAGTGGCGTAAGGCTCTTGTTCGGCCTTTGCCTAAGATACCCAATCCCTGTTTTCATAGTCACTTTCGCCCAATTTCCATCCTTCCCTTTCTTTCACAAGTGCTCGAGGCCAGCGTTCACAAACAATTTTCCCACTTTATTCATCACAACTCCCTCATCAGTCCATTTCAATCCGGTTTCAGGCCTGGGCACAGTACCGTTTCAGCTCTCCTTAAAGTGACTGACGATATGAGGCGGGGAATGGAAGATACTAAAGTAACAGTCTTAGTGTTGATTGACTTCTCCAATGCTTTTAATACCGTCAGTCACGAAGTCCTTTTATCCATCCTTTCCTATGTTATGGTCTCTAGGTACTGGAATGGTTTTCCTCTTATCTTCAGGGACGTCAGCAGTCTGTTTCTGGAGACTGTTCGTCAAATTGGTGTCATCTTGCAGCTGGCGTCCCTCAAGGCGGTATATTATCTCCTCTTTTATTCTCTATTTTTATTAACCTCATTACCGCCGAGCTTCGAGCTGCGTATCATCTTTATGCTGACGACTTGCAGCTTTACTGTCGGACAAGTGTTGATGACATCTCCAATGCGATTGAGGAGCTAAATCGGGATTTAGATCGCATAAAAAACTGGTCAGATCGATTTGCGGTGCCGGTTAACCCTACTAAGTGTCAGACTATCATAGTATCCTTACAATATGAGGAAGCTGACTGACGTAACTGTGCCACCTGTAATATTTGACACTTCCATCATCCCGTTTAGCTCCGATGTCAAGAATCTTGGTCTGCATGTCGACACTTGTCTTGACTGGCGAAAGCAGGTCACGACTGTCAGTCAAAAAGTCACCGGAACGTTGCGGTCGCTCTATCGGTTGAAAAACCTACTCCCATCATACATCAAAGCATTCCTGTAAAAGCATTTCCTTTATTGTCTATGGCGATGTGTGCTACTACGACCTGAATGCAGATCTCCTGAATAAACTTGACCGCCTTCTCAATAATTGCATTCGATTCGTTTTCAATCTTCGTAAGTATGACCACGTATCCGAGCACCGTCTGCTTTTAAAGTGGTTACCCATTCTTCAGCGCAGAGAGTTGAGGGCTCTGACAACGCTGTTCTCTATTCTCGACAAACCCACTTCTCCTTCCTATTTGACCTCCCAAATTCAATCTTTATGCTCTGCCTATACTAAAAGTCTTCGTTCCACTTATAATCGTCTTATACGGTGTCCTTCTCACCGTTCTGGCTTCATTAATTCTTCTTTCTTTGTCCAGGCGGTTTTTCTTTGGAATGCGCTCCCTCTGAACATCAGGACGGCAACCAGTCGCTTATCTTTTAAAGTGAAAGCTCGTGAAAATATCCGTCAGAAGTTGACAGAAACATACCAGCGCTGGTTTGCTGGATTCGTTTTCTCCTCTAACGATCGTTAGTTCTCCTGACACAATTTTCATTTTGTTTATATGTATGTAATTATGTATGTATATGTTGCAGTCAAAACTCTTAACCAGTCAAAAGTACTATTGACTAGCAAAATCAGTCAAAAGTACTTTTGACTGAACAGGTTGGTCAAAAGTGGTTTTGACTGAAAATTATTGGTCATTAGTACTTTTGACTGCAAATTTGCGGTTAAAAGTACTTTTGACTGACGCTCTTCGTCAAAAGTAGTTTTAACTGCACTATAGCATCAGTCAAAAGTACTATTAAGCGAGGTCGTAACTTAGGGCACCCCGACTCGGACAGGTTAGGTTAGGCTATTAGAAATAGTCACTTTTAGTCCTAGTATACAGGGTGGCCATACCTGTTAAACAGGCGCCCTCATTTTTTCCAGACTCTTTTTTGCCATGCTGTATGTATCCATACTTAATATTATAAATGGGAAAGTATATGTGTCTGTTTGTCCGTCTTTCACGGCAAAACGGAGCAACGAAATGACGTGATTTTTTCAAGTGGAGATAGTTGAAGGGATGGAGGCTACTTTTTGTCTCTTTATAACCCCCACTTCCCTAAAATGGGGGGGGGGGGGTGGAACGCACTAATCTCAGGAACTACTGGTTCGAATTGAAAAATTATTTTTGAGTTGGGTAGCCTATTTATTGAGGAAGGCTATATAACATCACGCTACGATCAAAAGGAGCGGAGCAGCAACAAAAAAATGGACGAAAACAGGCAGGCTGCGATGCGACGGGAAGGATCAGGGGAGCAAATATTTGACGCGGACGAAGTCGCGGGTAGAGGCTATTATAAATAAAATATTTAAGTTCCCCATCATTCCCGTGTATGGAAAAAAAATACTCAAGGTCAAAGGTCAAAAAATACATTTTTCGCGATTTTCAGCAAAACGGTAAGTTTTATCATAAAAGTACCTCAGACAAAAATTGTAGATCATAAAATCCACACTATCCACACTAATATTATAAATGCAAAAGTAACTCTGTCTGTCTGTCTGTCTCGCTTTCCTGCTAAAACGACTGAACCAATTTAAATGAAATTTGGTACACAGATAGTTTAGAGCCTGAGAAAGGATATAGGCTACTTTTTATTCCGCGACTTCGTCTGCGTCCGCGATAACCGACATTTACGCGGAAGAAGTCGCGGGCAAAAGCTAGTTATACATAAAAATGTATCAATACTTTTTCCTACGAGCCACCGTTTCTGAGATAGGTATAACGATTTAAAAAGTTGTAAAAGTTGTTATCGTCATAATATGCATGAGTACGCCACGTATATACATCTCTAGAGTTGTTATATATGTTACAGTTTTTTTTCTATCGCTCATTGTAACTCCACCCTTCGTCTGTAAACCTGAGGGGTAATTGCCGAACTTTTTATCAGTAGGAATTGGTTTAATATTCATAGTTAAACAACATTCATTGCGTTATTTACGTTGCTGAGCCTCAATTTATTCGAACAAATGACGCAATGGTTTAGAAATAATCTTCAATCCCATTCAGATTCTGATAAATTGTGCGTTTCGCAATTAGGGTGCTGGGTATTTCGTGTCCGAGCCAAAACTGTTTAGTTCAATAATTTTCAAACGAGCGAATAGATAGATCTACTATCCCTACCTAAAAAAAGTTAAATAGGAAATGGACTTGACACCAAAAGTTGAAGGTCTCAGTCCCTTCTATGCAGTAACAGTGCGCAGTTGAAACTCGGAACGGACACGAAATACCCAGGTTTACAGACGCCGTATACTGAACTCGCAGGTAAATGAAAAACTTTTTTTTCATTTTAACTTGTTTTTAGCATGATTAAAAGTACAGAATGAGAAGATTTTTTTTTTAAATTACATACTTTTTTCCCACAACAAGGTGGACCGATGACCTTGTGAAGGCCGCAGGAATCCGCTGGATGCGGGAAGCACAAAACCGGTCGAAGTGGCGGAGCTTGGGGGAGGCCTGTGTCCAGCAGTGGACGTCTTTCGGCTGAAATGATGATGATGATGATGACTTTTTTCCCAGTGTTAGTATGTACTGGAACAACGGTCGCGGTTTGATAAATAATTAACTAATTTTTCATTGCCTGTTTTACCTGTCCAAACTTTTAAGCATTTATTAATAAAAAAAAAACAAAATAAAAACAAAAAAAATCTGAAAACTGCATGATTAACCTTTAATTTGCTTTTTTTCTTTTAATTACAATACCTTAATTTTTCATAACGCTGCGGTTTTTTGAGTAAACCTCCGTTTTTTCAGCAAGTTGCTTCATTTTTTTGATAAAAAATATATGGAAAAATAAATTTCTCTACAATTTTATGATTAATATATTAAGCCTCCCAAATTGGGGGAGGGCTTGTCCAGCAGTGGACGTATTACGGCTGAAATGATGATATTAAGTTGAAGGTTTCACACATGAGCATGAATTTTTATGATTTTTTTTTAATGCATTAACCGGTTGAAAAAACCACCGGACTTGAAATACCCACGTTTACAGACGGGAGGCGTCGAAAAAACGTTTACAGACGAAGGGTTAAAATTTCAAATATACATAATATGTTATAACTAAAAGAATATCAGGTAAAATGAAACCCAGCCCCTTAAGATTTAAACAAGATAGTTCTTTTAAAAAGAAGAAGAAGTTTTTAAAAAGAGTAATTCAACTCAACAAGAAGTTATCACCAACGGCATCCGCTTTCTTCTTTCTATGTACGGAGCTCCTAAAAAAACGACCTGTTTGGATAAGCATCGATATGCATGTTTCGTTAAAAATACTAAAAATAAAAAATAAACAATTTCAATTAGCTTGTCTTTTTTTTTGATCTCTTGTCTTCTTCCAACCTCAGTTGCTGCACATCAATATCTTTTTCGGGTATATTACCAAGTTCAAGTGTGGCTTGGTTACCAACAAGACCGACTGGGGTTGGAAGTTGCTCAACAATACATTAGAGCCAGTTCAAACTACTCCCATCTGCGCCGGAAAAACTGCTGAACACAATTTTTTGCAACTGCAAAAAAGGATGCAGTGCTAAATGTGGTTGCAAAAAGTCGGCCTGTTTTGTTCTCTGGCATGTACAAATTGTCAAGGCCGGTCGTGCTTTAATGTTGAATCACCAACAGTGGAGGATTCGTTTTATTCCAACGAAGTGTCATGCAATACATCGCTATTGACGCAATTTACTTACACCCAAAATGAAGATGAAGAAGAAGCAGAAGAAGAAGAATATCAAGAAGTCTTCTTCTTCTGCTTCTTCTTCATTTTGGGTGAACAAGAATTTGAAGGACAAATCAAACGAATGAACTTCACTACTTTTTTTAAAATTTCCATCGCTTTTATCTTTTCCAATCTTTGAAAATTTCAGTTATTTTGCAATAGTGTCAAATTAAACAGGATCACAACTGCCCTGTGGAGTAAGCCTACTGGGGAAACCACGTTAAAAAAAAAAAAACGCGCTAAGTCCACTACCTCATAGGTAGCGTGGAAACGTGTGCATATTATGACGATAACAACTTTAACAACTTTTTGAGTCGTTATATCTCAGAAACGGTGGCTTGTAGGAAAAAAGTATTGATACATTTTTATGGATCATTTTATGATCTACAATTTTTGTCGGAAATACTTTTACGATAAAACTTACCGTTATGCTGAAAATCACGAAAAACTCATTTTTTTGACCTTTGACCTTGAATTAAACAAAATCCATACACGGGAATGATGGGGAACTTAAATATTTTATTTATAATGATGTTTTGAACAATTTTACTGATTTTTAGCTTGTTGGGAAGGCGAAATGTGGGTGTATTATAGGTACACCTCTGCCCAACCCTTCGGGGAAACAAGGCGTGATGTTGTGTAACATAAGCACAACAGCAGCGAAAACGAGTTCCTGTCGGAGCTGTGTTCCCCTACTTTACCTACAGCACTTTATAGAGCAAGTCTGCAACTTGATAGTCCGCCAAAGTAGGTACCTACTATATTGGTATTCTTTTTTTAATTATTTTTTGCGGCTATGTTTTACTCGTATTATCTTTAGGTACGTATACATTCCATTTAAAGCTATAAAATCTACATTTTCAAAGCAACAATCTGGCATATCGACCCGCCATCATTTTGTTTTTTTTTTGAAATTGCGGCGCACGATGAAAGTGGTATGTATGGATAGAGGACACAGACGAACAAAAGATGTCAGTATCATGGTACCCCAAAGTGTCACGTTACCAAGATATTATTAAATTTAATTAAATTATTAAAATAGACTTATTACGTTTCTAAAGGCATCATTGTATCCAAATAATCGTTCACAGGTTGTTTATTATTATTACAGTTTATTGGAAGAGAGTAGGTACATTACATACTACTAGGACCACGAGAAAACTGTGACAATAATTCATTATTTGTCTACTAAATCGCATCGCATCGCAATGAAACGCAATTTTATGTCAAAGAATATCGCGTGCGCATGTTGGCCTGTTTCATCTTACCGCATTATGAAATGAAAAATAACTGTTATGTAGGTACTACATGTCTAACAAGTTGCAATACTTACGTACTTAAAAAAAATGTTTTCAAGATCAGTAATGAATGATTGCACCCAATGCGAAATGACAGCAATATGTCAACTGCGTTTCATTGCGATGCCATTTAGTAGACAAATATTGACATCAGTTTTCTCGTGCTCCTAGTAGTATGTAATGTACAGACGCCACCAGGTCAAGCTACCCGAAACTGTCAATTTTTCCCAGTGAACCTTGAACCTAACGCTCTAGAAATAAAGTCGAAAATCTATCAAAGAAATCTGACAGATTGTAGTAGCTTGATGTGTTGGCGTCTGTACTTACGCTCTTCCAATATCGTAATAATAATAATCAACCTGGGAACGATTATCTCTTTCAGTCTTGGTGATTAGTGTCACTAACCACCTCCTTCCGATTTTTTAAATTAAAATCTTTGCCATGTAGAGACAATCGGTTGAATCATCATAAAAGCTTGAATCATGCTTGACAAGAAGCAACCAGTTGGTGGTTTATTGAATTAATGACAGTTTATTAGCGTTAAACTGAAAATTGCGCAGAACTTTTATTCGCATGTTTGATAAGAAAAACTGTGAAACGGGTATGTAAGCTTTTTTCTTCAATGTTTTTTACTCAACGAGTTTTCATAAATCTATATTATACGTGTTTACATAAAAGTACTATTATTTTAGTGTTTTCGATGTGTATTCACAACGAAAATATGGTGGTTGGTGACACTAACCACCATGACTGTTGCGGGTTCCTGGTTATAAAATTCATGATACTTATGCATATACCTATAAGTGTCTTATCGTATTTGTAACAGTATGTCGCGCCGGCTAACAGAGAGTCTTTGTAACGACAAGGATGACGAAGATACAGAAGTTCAGCCAAATCCACTGGTGTTATGTGATTTGATTGGAGAAATTCAAGTAACCGATTTTAACAACTTTGATTCCGATGATGACCTCCGTGTGTCTAGCGTAGTACGCCGGAAAAATGGTGAACATGTAGCAATAAAATATCTCCAGTGCGTACCGTATGGCAATGCAAAACATGTAAAGTTTGCGTACGCAAAGGAGAAACTTGTTATTAGATTTTCATAAAAAGTAATTTTACATCATTTTGCCAGTGGAAAAGTTCATTATAACATAAAATATTTAAATATTATATACTGGATAAGTTTTTATCCAGTGCGTAAATTGTAACCATGAATACAGCATATAATTGTAGACCCCCCTTTTTTTCTTATTTTTTTTGGATGGGAATTCATCAAATATCATCAAATGACTTCTCCCGCTCTCCATGTCAGACAGAGACTTTTACTGACTAAAACCCACCCGGGTTCTTTCAGTTGTCCATGTGCCAGGGTCACCGTATCTCTTTCGAACAATCTCGCGACCCCGGCAGGCATCGGTCCTAGCAGACCCCTTCAGTGTTGCTGACATCTCTATGAGGCGCGCGTGGAACACTACGCCGTCGACCCGAGCCTGGTGCCTCACCGGGTGGTGAGCTACCCATTGCTCGCCGCCCGCAAGCTCGCACCTACGGTGGCCGGGAGTCTGCTATTGACTCCCGACGCCCGGGGCGTCTCCTCCTGCGGCGGCTAAGGACGTGAGGGCGCAGAGACTGCCACTCCCTCACGCACCCCGCCTCCTCCTTCGCGAGCATTACTGCTTCGCAGAAGGAGGTGACGGCTTCCCATACCCTCTCGCTCCGTACCATGGCTCACACCAGGGCCGGACGCGAGAGGTCGCCGCCGCCGATCGCCTCCACGAAGACACGGCGGTGCTCCGCCCAGGCAGGGCACACGCCGTATGCTCCACCGTGTCCTCCAGACGATCCTCGCAATGGAAACGCCCAGGCGTTTCCTCCAGCTTTATCCTGAACAGGAACCCACCAAAGCAC
Source organism: Aporophyla lueneburgensis (assembly GCA_932294355.1). Classification (NCBI taxonomy): domain Eukaryota; kingdom Metazoa; phylum Arthropoda; class Insecta; order Lepidoptera; family Noctuidae; genus Aporophyla; species Aporophyla lueneburgensis. The sequence goes on from OW028744.1 coordinate 14,391,797, forward strand.
CCATGCCCGGTGAGAACCTGCGTCAGGCGGAAGGTGAGGACGCCGTGGCACCTCTCTATCCACTCCTCAAAGAGGGGACTTACCGCCGCCATTGTGGCGTGCCCAGCGCTGGGTTGCGACAATCGTACCCGCCATGTCACCATGAGATCACAGTATCACACCGGAGCTCTGTCCACCGTGCCGCGATTTGTCGTGGCAGCGGAGTTTCGCCGCGGCGCCGGCGTTTCACCTCCTCGCGCTACTCCCACATGTGCGCGACGACCTTTTGTAGACCCCCTTGCGCAGAAATTTTACGTCGGTTTTACAAAAAAAAAAAAAATCTGCTGTTTCATAGAAAAATGCAATACCTACGGGTTCAAAATGTATGGAACAGCAGATTTTTTTTTTGTATAGCCGACGAAAATTTTCTACGCTGGGGGGGTCTAGAATGATATGCTGAAGCGTTACAGTTTGCACAGTGGATAAAAAATGATCCTGTATATAATTCATCATAGTTTTATTTGTATCAATAGTCACGGTGGTTAGTGTCACTAACCACCTCATTCCTCGAAAGCCTTAACACCTCGATTTTATTTTCATAGTTTCTGTGATAGTTTAGTTGATAATGATGCTAAAACTAAAATAAAAATTAGCATAAAATTTTTAATGTAAAAGCGTGACTGAAAGAGTTATTTGGATACAATCTGACGCCTATAGACAAGTAATAAGTCTATTTTTAATTATTTTCGTTGTACTCATGTCGATGTTTACCTTCAAATATCTCGGCAACGTGACACTTTCGGGTACCATGTTACGGGACATTTTTTGTTTGTCTATGTGTCCTCTACCCATACATAGGCCTTTCACCATGCGCCGCGATTTAAAAAAATAAAATAAACTGGCGGTGGGTCGATATGACAGCTTCCATACAAAAAGGTTCGAACCCCTTTCCTAACTATTTTCGGTTCGGCTTCCAGTCCAACTAAATGCAGCTGAATACCAGTATTAAGCCTTAGTTTAATTTATTCTTACTAGTGTAATAAAAAATAACCCGCATCTTTCGAGCAAATTACAAAAATAAAACACTCATCACCATCAGTATGAATATCTTCTAGTTTTCTCACTGACGGCAATCTTATCTTCAGTGTTGCCGATTTCCACGGTCTGGATTACCCAAAAATGTAACTGAAAATCCCCAATTTTGGGGAAAATAAAACCGATATTCCCCACATTTTCCCCACAAGTTTTCAGCAAAGAAATAATATAAATCAAATATATTTATTATTTATACTTAAGTTCTTAATAATTTAAATTAAGGCTTAGGCTCTTCAATGCGCCATTTTTTTTTTTTTGTTAATATATCATTTGACGGATCAAATATTAGGCTCCCTCCCTCCCTTCTTCTTAATATCTTCTCTAGTGGCCTTATGCGTTACTAAAGTGTCAATGTGCAGGCAATTACGATTCTCTATTTTCAAATTTTTCCGAACGCTAAATTTCCTTTCGACAGATGCGTTTGAGAAAGGCAGAACCAGCAATAGGCTTATTGCGTATTTCAAATTTAAAAACATTTCATGACCTGCACTGTTTTTAAGATGGAATACCTACCTTAGCCCAGTATTTTTCCGGACTGTCATCATCATGCAAAACAAGAGCAGAGTAATCTAGCATCGCTTGACCCCTCCATTCGTCATTTAGTTTTTGATTGGGGAATTCCCCATGGATTGACAACGCTATAGTAAACAACAGGGACTTCCGCGATAAACGATAAAGTTTGATGAAGATGTTGCCATAGAATTAATTCAACCTTCCTGCTGGATAAGTTGAGTTTAACTTAAATCAAATATAAATAATATATAAATTATACTTACTTTTTATACTACTTCTATTACTTCTAAGTTCAGCTCTAGTGTAAATGTCTAAATTCCCCGCATTTTCCCCACATAAACGCTCTCCCCACAAATTACCCAATCGAACTGAAAATCCCCGCAGTTTGGGGAATTCCCCACAGATTGGCAACGCTGCTTATCTTGTCGGTTTCGTTCACGAATTACATTAATTTTATCATAGACGATCCGTAGCCGTACGCCGTAGTACAAGGTCCAGCGTTGCCAATCTGTGGGGAATTCCCCAAACTGCGGGGATTTTCAGTTCGATTGGGTAATTTGTGGGGAGAGCGTTTATGTGGGGAAAATGTGGGGAATTTAGACATTTACACTAGAGCTGAACTTAGAAGTAATAGAAGTAGTATATAAAGTAAGTATAATTTATATATTATTTATATTTGATTTAAGTTAAACTCAACTTATCCATCCTTCATCAAACTTTATCGTTTATCGCGGAAGTCCCTGTTGTTTACTATAGCTTTGTACCGAATAGCGTTGCCAATCTATGGGGAATTCCCCAATCAAAAACTAAATGACGAATGGAGGGGTCACGCGATGCTAGATTACTCTGCTCTTGTTTTGCATGATGATGACAGTCCGGAAACATACTGGGCTAAGGTATTCCATCTTAAAAACAGTGCAGGTCATGAAATGTTTTAAATTTGAAATACGCAATAAGCCTATTGCTGGTTCTACCTTTCTCAAACGCATCTGTCGAAAGGAAATTTAGCGTTCGGAAGAATTTGAAAATAGAGAATCGTAATTGCCTGCACATTGACACTTTAGTAACGCTTATGGCCACTAGAGAAGATATTAAGAAGAAGGGAGGGAGCCTAATATTTGATCCTTCAAATGATATGTTAACAAAAAAAAATGGCGCATTGAAGAGCCTAAGCCTTAATTTAAATAATTAAGAACTTAAGTAAAAATAATAAATATATTTGATTTATATTATTTCTTTGCTGAAAACTTGTGGGGAAAATGTGGGGAATATCGGTTTTATTTTCCCCAAAATTGGGGATTTTCAGTTACATTTTTGGGTAATCCAGACCGTGGAAGTCGGCAACACTGACAAGGTCACACAAATCAGTTCTCAGGGGCAACCCAAAGGGGCAACCCGTGTATTTGCTGTCCCTTCAGTCTATTTATATTCTTACGAGTTCATAGTCTTTTATCGAGTACCTAGTAATCATGATGAGAACCAAAACTTTGAGTGAGTGTTATACCTTATATGCGGTACGGACGCAAAACTCCGTTCAGTAAGTACAAATATAATCTGTGCGTTTGTAATTTTTTTCTATTATTTTTGTGATTGTCTACGCTACGCTCAGTCGCCCACGCAACGCCCACGTGCCGGCCGACTGTTGATAGATAGTAAATACCTGCCCTGCGCTGCGTTCATACGTACGTTCTCATAATGTCAACCTATGTTGTTTTATTTATAATCCTAGAAATCGCGGTGTCCTATTGTATGATTTTATTTGCGAAATTTTACTGAGTATTTTTCATTTATTTTTAATCTAATACCAGTAATAAGTAATATAATACCAGTTCAACTCCAGTCATTTAATTAAGGGGCACTCCTAGTGTGACGGCCTAAAAAAGGTGATTTTTGGGAATTTTTATTAAAAAAACTACTTCATTAATTATTTCAAAATTTAAGAGTATATTTATACATGTTTTAAGAATATACAGCGAAATTTTTGAAAAAAAAAATATAGTCTCCATCGGCGCGAAAAAAGAGGTCCTCCACTGCTGCAGTAATTATTCCGGCCTTCTTCGTGGATGAAATCTAAAAAAAAAAAAATCGTTTCTTTTTTTTTCGCGCCGACGGAGATCGTGTATAACTTAAAAAATATATTACTTATTATTTTTTCAAAAATTACGCTGTATGTTCTTAAAACATGTATAAATAAACTCTTAAAATTTTAAACAATTAATAAAGTAGTTTTTTTAAATATTCCCAAAAATCACCTTTTTTAGGGTTCCGTTGCCAAATGGCAAAAAACGGAACCCTTATAGATTCGTCATATCTGTCTGTCTGTCTGTCGGTCTGTCTGTCTGTCTGTCTGTCTGTCTGTCTGTCCGTGTATGTCACAGCCACTTTTCTCCGAAACTATAAGAGATATGTTGTTGAAACTTGGTAAGTAGATGTATTCTATATACCGCATTAAGATTTTTACACAACAATAGAAAAAAAAAACAATACATTTTGGGGTTCCCCATACATAGAACTGAAACTCAAAAATTTTTTTTTCATCAAACCCATACGTGTAGGGTATCTATGAATAGGTCTTCAAAAATGGTATTGAGGTTTCTAACATCATTTCTTTCTAAACTGAATAGTTTGCGCGAGAGACACTTCCAAAGTGGTAAAATGTGTGTCCCTCCCCCCGTAACTTCTAAAGTAAGAGAATGATAAAACTAAAAAAAATATATGATGTACATAACCATGTAAACTTCCAACGAAAATTGATTTGAACGAAATTCAGTAAGTAGTTTTTTTTTTATACGTCATAAATCGTAAATCGCAATTTACCTTCCATTCAATCAACTCAAATATAAAAAAAAACATTTAATTTCATAAACATAAACCTTACGCATAAACCGAGGATACCTACAGGTTTGTACGGAACCCTCGGTGCGCGAGTCCGACTCGCACTTGGCCGGTTTTTTTAGGCTGTCACACTAGGTGTGCCCCATAAAAAAGAAAATTTGGCGGGCTATCCTCGCGCATTACAAATACACTCGAGAGCAATGAATCCGGGTCACTTAAAGAATCCTAAAAATCTCGGAAACTAAAAATGCTAGGTTAATGCAATAAATTGTATTTAATAGACAATGTAATACTCCTTAAATGAAGGTATTAAAACTTCTTAGTTATTGTAAAGTTATATCATAAAAAAATCAAATTTGAAAAAGGGCCACTTTCGAAGATGGAACTACGAAATTACAGCATTTGGTTTTGCTTTTGTTTGTAATCTGTCATTTATGTGGGTACATAAACCATGTTGATAGTGCTCTATATTCATTATTCAAGCTGAAATTATGTCGCTTACGCCTGAAGAATGCACCAGAATACTTACAATGCTGGAAACCGGCCGGAGTCAGCGCGATACAGCCTGGACTGTCGGTGTGTCGCTGTCAACAGTACAAAGAGTTCTCCGACGTTACGAAGAAACTGGTTCTAACCTACGCAGACCAGGAACGGGCAGAACCAGGTGTACCACAGCACGAGAAGACCGATACTTGGTGAACACCATGCTTCGAAATCGCTTTCTCACAGGAACTGAACTCACAAATCAGTTTCGACGCCTCGGAGGAAGTAACCCAAGTGCATGGACAGTAAGACGTCGGCTTGCTGAATCTAACTTAAAACCCCTTAGACCTGCAAACGGCCCTAAACTGGAGCGTGGGCATCGTATTTCAAGACTAAGATATGCCCAGAGCCACGTAAATTGGAGTATTGAAGATTGGTCAAAAGTTATGTTCTCCGACGAATCAAAATTTATGCTCTACAAGCACGATGGAAGACACAGAGTGTATCGAAGACCAGGGGAAAGATTCAAGCAAGCATGCATCGAAGAAAAAGTAGCCTACGGTGGTGGGTCTGTACTTGTGTGGGCCGGAATTTCTTCTGAAAGTCGCACAGAGCTGGTGATCATAGAAAACGGCTCTTTAACTAGCGTAAGATATGTGGAAGAAATCCTCAATGATCACGTTGGTCCATTTATGGTCAATTTAAAATCAAAATCAAAAATCAAAATCAAAAGTCATTTATTCAAACTAGGCTGAGAGTCAGCACTTTTTGAACGTCAAAGTTACAAAAGACAGTCCCCCCAAAACGCCCGCCCTTCGACACTTCCTAGTGCTTTAGCTGGGAAGAAGAAGTGGCGGAACAAACTCCCCAGCAGCACAGCTGTCTGTTAAGTTAGAAGAACTTGATTCTATACAATTGTAAGGAGGTAACATTATGAGACACAAAACATTAAATTAAATGATTTGCCATCTGTCAGCTAGCCAACCCAATAATCCAGGAAATAAAATGAAATCTATACTCAAGCAAGAGCAAAAAATATTTTTATCATGTAAATAAAGGTACCAAAATAAAAGCCTCCTGGCATAAGGGCGTGACAGCTTACATATGCAATGCTGAATCACGTTCACACAGCTGTTACGACCCGAGTTACAACTCGAGGCCTCAAAATGATAAACTAGGACCATCGGCGTAAAAACAAATAAACAGGTAGGTAATTAACAACAATACCAACATCAAGGTCAGCAAGACGACCAGTCACCACAAGCAGCACCCGTTCACGAGCATAACGCAAAGATCAGCCATTACCCCCCTCGCCTTATTTGAGGGAAGGGGGTAACCCGACCCCTGACGCTACCGCAAGCATTGACATCTAAGGGAGCATGACGAACTTGCTGCCGGTTGCTCAGGCAAGAATTGAATGACAACTTGTCGAGGTCGCTAGCTAATCATTTTATGCAATACTAATCATTATAATATGTCAAAGCATAGAACATGTCAAAACCAATAAATATACAAAAAAAATGACTAACACAGTAAAAAAAAAATATAATAAAAATTATATTACAGCTATATAACCTATCACTAGGTACGCTAGTACTGGAGAAAAAACACAAACATTGTCTTGAGTTAATCACAGCGACCAACTAGTTTTGTCATTTAAATAGTCGTTGATGGAATAATATGCCTTTAGACAAAGGTTGGATTTTACTTGAGCTTTAAACGCATTAAAAGGTAATTCTAGTAAATAAGGTGGTAGCTTGTTGTAAAATGTTATACCAAGCCCAACAAATGAGTTATGCACCTTATTAAGCCGGTGAAAGGGAACACGTAGTTTGTCCTTATTTCTAGTGTTAACAGTGTGAAAATCACTGTTTTTAGCGTGTAAGTGTAAATTTTGCCTAATATATAAGATGTTGGCGAAGATGAATTGTGATGCTACCGTAAGAATACCAATATCTTTAAAAAAGTCCCTTAGAGAAACTCTGGCACCTAGCTGGTAAATTGCTCGAACAGCTCGTTTCTGAAGGACAAAAATATTTTGAATATCAGCGGCTTTGCCCCACAGTAGAATACCGTAAGACATAATGCTGTGAAAATAACTAAAATAGACTAACCGAGCTGTATCAACGTCAGTATATTGTCTTACTTTTCTGACGGCGTAGGCGGCTGAACTGAGCCTCCCCGCTAGACTTGAAATATGTGGGCCCCACTGTAGTTTGCCATCCACTGCTATGCCCAGGAAAACTGTCGAGTCTACAGTTCTAAGAACCTCTTTATTTAAGACGATTTCGGGACCTAGATTTCTAACATTCGGTAAGGCGAACTTTACACATTTCGTTTTCTTGGCATTGAGAACTAAGTTATTTGCCGTAAACCAATCCGTAACCATTGAGAGTGCACTGTTTACGTCTTCAAAATCTTGTCTGTTCCTATCTACTTTAAAAATAAGAGAAGTATCATCTGCAAACAGTACAACGTTACAAATACCCTTTAAAAAGAATGGTAAGTCATTGATATACACTAAGAACAAGAATGGGCCGAGTATAGAGCCTTGAGGCACACCTAACTGAACCGGTAGCCCGGTAGATTTTACACCATTAATATCTACACATTGGAACCTATTATGTAAATAAGAATTTATTACGTTTAAAGCTTCGTTATGGACACCGTAATGACGTAGTTTACGCAAAAGCGTGTCATGGTGCACGCAATCAAAGGCTTTGGAGAGATCACAGAAAACTCCGATAGCATTTTGCGAGTTCTCCCATGCGTTAAAAATGTGTTTCAAGAGAGTAACACCCGCATCTGTAGTTGAACGACCTTTCGTAAAGCCATATTGCTCATTATGAAGGAGGCTGTTTATATTAAAATGTCTTAACAACTGCTTGAGTATTAACTTTTCGAATATTTTGCTAAATGCAGGTAAGATAGAAATAGGCCTAAAATTAGAAACGTCTTTTTTATTACCTGATTTAAATAATGGTATGACTTTGCTACTCTTCATGAGGTCAGGAAAAGTTCCGACATCAACACATTTATTAAAAGTAACAGCTAAAGAGGGGGCTACGATGTCTATTATATTACTTAATAGTTTGATGGAAATGCCCCAGAAATCACCAGTGTTTTTAGACTTAAGTGTGTTAAAAACATTAACTACATCACGAGGCGTTACATGTTCAAAATTGAATAGGCAACTACTTTTAGGCACACTACTATGCAAAAGGTTTTCAGCTTTAGACGGGGAGGAATTTAAGGAGCGAGTCGTAGTTATGGGTATGTTGGCAAAAAACTCATTAAATGCCTGTGCTACGTCAGCTGCCGTATTTACTAATTTGTTGTCGACCATAATTTCAAGTTGTTTTTCTTGTTTAACCGATTTACCCGTTTCATTGTTAATGATTTTCCAAGTGGTTTTTATTTTATTATTTGAATTTTTAATTTGATCGCTTAAAAATTTAGATTTAGCAAAAGCACTAACCTGTTTAAATAATTTTGAATATTTTTTTACATACTCTAGGAAAGGAGTATCAAACCTGTATTTTTTTAAACCATATAACTCGTATAGCCTCGCTCTACTTTTATAAATACCTGGAGTAGCCCATTGGTTAAAGCCGACGGAGGTGCCATTAATGTCAATGGTTTTGGTCTTGAAAGTAGATTTGTACTCTTTTTGCACTACATTAAAGAGGGCTTCATAAATTGCATTAGGATTCTCGTTTTCTACTATGGATGGTGTTATTCTACGAGCTACATTATTTTTAAACTTGGTGCAACGACTAGCTGTATAAGGCCTGCATTCAAGTTTATGTGCCTTTTTAAACAATGACATAGGGAAGCTAGATAGCAAACCACAGTGGTCGGACGTTAAATCAGTTAGCACTAATTTATTTTTGGCATCACCATCACTAAATATATTATCAAGACAAGTTGACGAAGAAGCTGTGATCCTAGTTGGTTCAAAAAACAAGTTAAATAAATTAAAAGACCTGAAAAGATTGAGAAGTCTAATACTCAATGGAGTAACATCTAAAATATTAATATTAAAATCGCCACATACAATTATACTTTTATTACTTGATTTTAACTTATTGAGTAAATCCTCCATTACTGACTCGAAACAAACGAAATCCCCAGAGGGGGGGTCGATAAACGCAAATTATAACGTATCGCTCGAGTTCAACACAAGACAACTCAATAGTGCGCTCAATAGAGAGATTTACTAAATCTGAACGTTGCTTACATTTTAGCTTGTTTGAAACAAGAACTAAAGAACCACCACGGATGGCCCTTTTTCTCGCAAATGCACTTTGTACAGTAAAATTATCATCATTGATAAACACTATTTCATGTTCTTTCAACCAGTGTTCAGTTAAACATAATACCTGAACATCATGGTTCTCTATAAATAAACTTAACTCTAACTCTTTGCCGGACAGACCCTGCATATTTTGATGAACAACATTCAACATATGCGGCTCATCCGTTGTCGCACCTAGTAGTTTAAACTACTAGGCGTATCAATAGTAGTGTTAGTATCACTACCAACATTTAGGTGAGGATGCTATATTTATGCATGACAATGCCCGACCTCATACAGGTAGGATTGTGAATGACTACCTTCAAGAGATGAACATTACTCGTATGGAGTGGCCAGCGCGCAGCCCGGATATCAACCCGATCGAGCATGCTTGGGACGAGCTAGGCAGATGCGTAAAACAACGAAACCCTCCCCCAATCACGCTTCGTGAGCTCAAAATTGCTCTCACAGAGGAATGGGAGAATATTCCCCAAAATCGTATAAGGAACTTGGTGTACAGCATGCCAAACCGCGTAAACGCAGTAATGGAAGCACGAGGAGGCAATTCAAGAAAATCGTAATAAAGTTCAAAAATTTCATGTTTCCTATTTTTGTTTTAAGGAGAGATCAGCAGTTTTTTTCTTTATGTAATTTTGTGTTAATAAAATGTATGGTGACTCATATTTTTTTTTACTTTCATTTAAGGAGTATTACATTGTCTATTAAATACAATTTATTGCATTAACCTATCATTTTTAGTTTCCGAGATTTTTAACATTCTTTAAGTGACCCGGATTCATTGCTCTCGAGTGTATAAATAAATACCAACTATTTTATTCTAGGAATGTTCGGCGAAGTTACTCCTCGCCTTCGGCGTCTAAGGAACCCAAACCATTCAAGTCGATACCTGGACTTTCGTCTTTACCATTAATTGGCCCCATGCATCACTTTTTACCCATAGTCGGTAAGTTAATTGACTGTCTGAATAAAATTCCGTTAAACCCAAATTCATAATGATCATTTCATAATACCTACAATGAGGATCAATTCGACAAAAGGATATAGCAATTTTGAATACTACATCGAATACAATATAAATATCTGAGTTCATTTCTTTTTGAATCACTCAAATCCATCGAGAAATTACGAAGTTATTAAACTTTAAAAAAAGGGAGTTAAAACGCACGCCGCGCGCGCGAAACTGCTGATGACGTCACGAGGCTCGATCGCCCGCCACGCGCCGCACTGCTTTGTTATGATTTGCGGAGTTTAATCGTTGTTTCTTGTTTATTTATGTTTTATAGATATTGGTAGATAGGAAACATGGAAGTCGGATTTACCCAAGGCCCAATCGGACAATCTCGCGAAGATTGATTCGTTTATGGTTGAAAAGTAAAAAAAAAACAATTTATTCCAGTGCACAGGTAGGTTCTACGTTTTAGAATGTTTTGATTTGGCAGGCAGGTACCTTTTTCGTGTTTCTACAATGTGTAGGCACCTCTCTACCTATTTTAAATAATATTTCTTACTAGCTTCTGCCCGCGACTTCGTCCGCGTAAAATTTCCTGCTCCCCCAAACCATCCCGTCGCATCGAATCGCCTGCCCGTGCGAGGTCTTTGTATGCGTGACGTTTTTCTTTGTGCTCGGCTCCTAAGGGTCTTTGCGTGACCTTATATAATATTCTATTCTATAGCCTTCCTCGATAAATGGGCTATGCAACACTAAACGTACAACTCTTCAGCTTTTACTTGGGTGTGCTACGCAATGAATTTTTTGAAAGACCAAGGCGCGCGCAATGGACGTGTTTTATATGGAATTTTTCACATTTTCTTCGAAAAAAAAAAAAAAAAAATATTACCCACGTGTTGAGATTTATATGTGAGGGGGTTACAGAGGGGGTCGAAAATTTCATTATTTTTGCGATAGGAAACGCCATTTTCGAGATATAAGCAAAAGAAAACGAAAACAAAAATACAGTACTGTTTTTGGTTGCACATGAAGGCGAGGCACGTGAAGGCCAGGCGCGAGGCGCGCGCAATGGACGTGTTTTATATGGAATTTTCACATTTTCTTCGAAAAAAAAAAAAATATTACCCACGTGTTGAAATTTATGTGTGAGGGGGTTGCAAAGGGGGTCGAAAATTTCATTATTTTTGCGATAGGAAACGCCATTTTCGAGATATGAGCAAAAGAAAAGGAAAACAAAAATACAGTACCGTTTAAAGCACGTGAAGGCGAGGCGTTCGTTGGTGTGAATTTTAGTTCATAACTACTAGTTTTAATCCACACCTTTTTTATCGCGAATAAAAATAGATTTAGTTAAAATAAATTATTATAGTCAAAATTTTTGAAATGCAGTATAAAGTCTACTTTTAGTTAAGGGGACATGGGGCGTCGCTCCTCATGAAAGTACACCACTTCTTTCTATTTTTTGGGTATTTTGGGACACAAAATAACAATTTGTCCGGTGTAGCAACACTTGTATTTTCGCATCGTGGCACGATACAATATTTTATGAAGACATTATTCGTTTAAATGTTCTGCGAGTCACGTAACTAAAGGCAGAAAGAACGTGCGTGGCGGTGCCGCGGACGCGAACGTGGAAAATGACGTCATCAACAAATTGTGCGTATTGGCGGGCGTTTTTGAAAATGCAAAATTAAAACCGCTCTAACTTCGTCATTTTTGGTCCAATTTTATTAATTCTTTCACTGAAATAATTGGTTTAGGTATGACTGTAATTCTACATATTTAACTAAAATCGTCGCTGATCCTCATTAATAGTGAATATAGTGATATTCCTATGTCTCTTCGGAAGTCCGTCAAAGACCAGCAGGTTCCAGTGATTTTTGTGAATGCTAAGACTAGCAATGGGTTTGCCCAATATGTTTATGTAAAAAATCATAAATACAAGATATTTGTTTGGTACCTAACTATTTCGATTTTTAATATAGGTACTTGGTCGATAATATTTATCTTAAAATAATCAGCTCTAATCAAGGTGTTATATGCAAAGGTCAATCGGTGTTAGTTCACGTTTGCTCGAACGTGAAAATATCGCGGGGGGTTTTTTTTGTGCCAGAACCGGATCTTGATCGCACTGCTTTTTGCCGAGAGTTGCAAATTGCACACTATTTTTTCATCGTGATAAGATGCAGCCTATTGGATTCTCAATGGATATTTTTACTTTAGTGCGATTTGCAACGCGTGCGAAGTTGCGAATGTGGTCTTAGCCGCGACTTTTTTCGCACACAATATTACTTAGCTCTGATTTTGTAGGATTCTCAATGCTTGGCTCAAGAGTATTGAGAATCCTACAGAAACAGGTTGCAAACAAGCGCGTCAGAAAAAAAAACAACAACTGTTGGATTTACAACTCTCGGCGCATACTACGTGGATAATTAAAACTAGATCAGTGGAAGAAAAAAAAAGTACTTTCCCACGTTTGGAAATGCGTTCCTGGCGAAGCATGTGGGGTGTAACTATGAATGGGCTGAGGAATTATGTGATAAGAGAACGGTGTGGTTTAAAAGAAGATGTAGTGACAAAAATTGAACAAAATTTGTTTAGATAGTTTGTTTATGTTAAGAGGATGAATGAAGGACAGCTCACAAGGCATATGTGAGTGGAAACACAGGCAGGGGACGCCCTAGGAGGACATATAGTGACCTTATAGGTGATGTTCTGAAAGGTCAGGTCCGTAGTACTCGCAACCGGCGTGTGTGTATGGCCAATTGTATGAACCTAAACGGGGCAAAAGGAGTATGTAAGGATCGTAGCAGGTGGCGTAGTTTCTGCCTACCCCCATGGGAAGCAGGCGTGACTTTATGTATGTTTGTATGTGAGCAAAAGAACTCGAAACAGATATGTGGGATGCTATAATCTCTTAGGGCATAAATTTACTCACTTAGGAGATACCAAAGATAAACCAGCTTTACTTAAACTAGGCCTCCACGGAGAAAGCGCTAAGCCCTTGTACCTAACAACACAAAACAAATGACTTATTGTTTTATGTGTGGTTACAGGGGTTTAGCGCTTTATCAACGTAACTTATCAATCAAATGTATTGTCTTTCTTCAGGACAATTTGGACCGAATGTAAACATTTTCGATATGATTGGTACGTTGCATAAGAAGTTTGGCCCTGTAGTTAAAATGGACGGTGTCTTCGCAAGAGCTAATATGGTCATCTTGTATGAGCCCGAACATATTGATCAGGTACGTACGTTTGGACTGAATTGATGTAATGGTATTAAAACAATTGTAAATATGTACTTGAATACAGTTTGTATTTTCGTTTTTTAAGGTTTACAGGGCGCAGGAAGCAAACCCACTACGACCAGGTTTTCAAACTCTAGAGTATTTTAGAGAAGTAACCAAAAAGGGTACTCTTGACGGCTTTTACGGATTAACTACAGCGTAATATTCAATTATATATAATTATAAACATTATTAATTAAAAATTTAATAGAAATATATAACTTAATAACGAATCCCATTATTACTCCATTGCAGACAAGGAGAAAAATGGCGCGAGTTTCGTACAAAAGTGAATCCAGCTTTGTTGAAGCTGAAACTGGTAAAAGTATATGCGCCCCCGCTTGATGAAATTGCTCAGGATGCAGTGCAGAGGTAGTATTCCTATTATTACAGTATTTGGAAATAATGTTCTTATCACAATTTTGTCAGAGTCACTTCTCAGGATGACGCCAGATATTATTGAGAGGAACCAATTTCTGACCTCCAGAAACTCGGTAGGTACCTGCTTACACTTATTCATACAATAATCTTTTCAAGGATAAAGCGACTAAAAGATGACAAAACCTATTTGGAAAACCACTTTGATTTAGAAATGAATAAGTGGTCCTTAGAATCGATAGCCTTGGTAGCTCTAGGATCGAGAATGGGATGCCTTGAAAATGATTTACCAGAGGACCACCCAGGACGTAAGCTGATGCAGTGTGCGAAAGACATGATTGAAACAGCTTTTGAACTGGAATTTATGCCAAGCGTTTGGAAATACATCGCGACACCCGCTTTTAAGAAGATTATGAAGACTTACGACACACAGTGGCAGTAAGTTAACACTTCTAATCCTTTTGAATAATAATTCTAAAGATCTATTTTATTAAAACTACGTCACAACTACCTATTCCCTACAGAATTAGTTCGGTGTTCATTGAAAATGCAAGAAAAAAGATAAACGAAAGAGGATACGATATTCCTGAAGAAGAGAAAAGCATAGTAGAAAGACTGTTGGCTATTGACGAGAGAGTAGCTATCCTGATGGGTAATGAAATGTTGTTCGCTGGTATTGACACGGTAAGAATGCAACGTGTAGGTGTTATCACGGGCACTGGCGGTTTTCAATCTTATTAATAAAGGCTTTATTACAAGGTTGAAAAAGTTATCAATCGCTTTTTTTACAGGTATCTTTTGCAGCTACAAGTGTAATTTACAACTTAGCAATAAACCCGGATAAGCAAGAGAAACTACGCGAAGAAATACGTTCAGACGATCCGCACAAACGTTATCTCAGGGCTTGTTTGAAAGAAGCTCTCAGACTTTGGCACGTGGTTCCGGCCAATTTGAGGAGGACCGATAGAGACCATATTGTTGGTGGCTATCATATTCCTGCGGGTGTAAGATTAATTTGATTAAATTATAATTAATAATTTAGGTTACCTCCCTACAAACGACACTCAGAATTTAGTTCTACAATTAATTTGATTTCAGAAAAGTAACTTCACTGCCCAAACATTTATTTCAGTTTAGTTTCATCTGCAACTTATAAATTGTGTTTTAAAACTTTTCAAAAGTACTAGTCATTCTAAAATCAATATACATCATTCAGATACTGTTAAATTTTTATGTAAAAGGAAATAACATGTCCAATTTATGTTTTCTTGTATTTCAGGTTGACGTGATAGCACCAAACGAATATTTGTCCAGATTGGAAAAATATTACCCCCAAGGCGACAAATTCATCCCCGAAAGGTGGCTGGCTGACAAATCTGATCCTATATACTACGGAAATGCACCCCAAATGATCACATTACCGTTTGGTTTCGGTATCAGAAGTTGTATCGGAAGAAGAATTGCTGAACTAGAGATAGAAACTTTTATGAAGAGGTTCTTTGACGAGCTGAAAGTTACCTGGGAGGGACCTCCGATCAAAGTTCAGACTAAAGTTACAAACGTATTTGTTCCACCTTATAAGTTTAGATTTGAAAATGCTAAGTAATCTACCTCAGTTTACAATATTATTTTTATAACTTATGTTTCGTATTTTGCAAGTAGGTAGTCTACAACTCTTACGAAGTTAATTTGAGCTCTTGTTTTATTAATAAGAGTTTTTTATGAAGATTTTACACTGACTTTTAAAATATATTCTGGAACTACAGCAGTCATTATCAAAGGATAACTGTAGGGCACAAGTCGCCGCATATATATACTAATATATCTATGATTTACCAAAATTATCAATATTTTGTTGTTTCTGTTACATTTCAATATAACTTGCCGAATTTAAATAATAAATATTAAGTGTTCCTCTTATAATGGTTTTCTATATTTTCCTTGTATCCACACTCTATACATTTTCAACAGTTTTCCTCTATTTACTTGAAGTCTTCTGTCAATCAGATTCTGCTCTTCTGTAAACCCAGCTCCTTTGAATAAGTTGGTAATTTCTTCTTGTGTAAAGAAGTAGACTCTAGTGTTGTCACCTCGGGCATAGAAGTTGTCAGATATGCACCTTCCCTTCTTGAATCTTAGCTGTGCTAAGTCATATCGGCCATAGTCACGGAAAACCACTAATCCTCCAGGCTTTAGATATTTGTAAATATTGTTGATTACAGTCGTCATTCTGAAAATAAATTGGAGATATCTTATCAAAAAATGTGAGACAAGAAATTAATGATAAAAAAATCATTGAATTAACAATAATATTACTTCAGTGAAAAAAACATTAATTAAAATAACCAAAATTAAAGGCAATTGGATGTTTTTTTATTTCCATAGTATCAGGATGATATTGTTTCAATATCTCAAAAGACATATTCTTATTGTTATGTCATGGCACTGCATGATACTATTTGAGATCTGCCACATTCTATTTATCATCTACATAACGTCCCCCTAAAGGGCAAAGGCCTCCAAGAAAGCCGCCAAGGCCTTATCGTTATTAAAAGAGTCCAGCTTATCCCGCCATCTCCGTCTGGGCCTGCCACAATGTCTTTTGCCATTAAGCGGGACCTATTGGGTCGTAACTTTGGCCCAGTGATCGCCCAACATATTATGTGTCCAGCCCAATTCCAATTGAGATGTCAGCATAATTGAAGGGGTGAGTGTCAGTAAGTAAAACTTTGATACGACTGCTGGGCGGAGCGAGAGACGTCATTTGATGACTTCCCACCCACAAAAAAAAAGCCCAATTCCACTTAACAAGGATGTTGCAAAAATATTGAAAATTATTAGTACTCACTTTGCAGGATCAATAGCAGACAAAACAAATATCAATACAATGATGTCAATGGAGTTTTCTTCAAATGGGACATCCCATTTCTCAAGTGTGGCATCCAGTACAAACACATTACACCTATTTGATTCATACAACTCGCTTTGTTGCATAATATCTATTGCTGTTGAGGAGAAGTCACAACCATACACAAAGAGGTTTGGATCTCGACTATACTGCAGTATCGGGAATATAGTATTGCCCACTCCACAACCAATTTCAAATATGGAGCGTTTAGTGTCAGTCTTAGGCTGTTCCTTAGTTTGTGTTGAATTATTGTCTCCTTCAGGGTATACTCTCACGGGGGCTGAAGTGTTGTCTGGAGCCAGTTCTGGGAACTCGGTGAATAGCCAGTGACGGTCTTTGAAGAATCTGGAATGTTATATTAGTACGTTTTGACTAGAGGTTCAAACATACAAATAAATATAAAGTATTAAGTGTTGTTATCTTAAAATTATAAAGTGATAACATGCGATTTAAGGCCCATAATTTGGTTCTTGTACAAACATTTTAAGTAAATGTTCTGTAATGACCTGTTTTGATGTATATCATAAAAGGCATCCCAATGTTTGTCTGCATCCTCTGCCAGTGACTTCAAACGGTCCTCAGAAAATATTATTTGGGAATTCTGTTCTACTTTTTCCTTTGCCACTGTTTCTTGTTCTTCGTCCCATTCAACATTGTCCCTGCAATCAAAAAGTTTTAAACCACTTCTCATTAATTTACTAGGCAGAATGAAATAAAACTTGTATTGAAAAGTACCAGGCATTAAAGAGGTAAACATGCTTCGAATCATTCAGATGTCGACCGCCACCAGGCGGCTTCTTCCTATGCCTAGTTTGTTCCAGCTCTAATATGTTCTTATCACATCTCGAGTTCTTACAAAACCTAACAAAAGTAGTATATATGTTACCACGCGTTATGTTTGAAAACTTCGTCAGCATTTTCCAGGTATCTGTTGCCGAATTGTGGACGTTTATCAGTTGGAGAGTCTTCCATTTATAGATTTTATCCAACGAGTTAAGTTCTTATTAATTAGCAAATCTATTCAGTTTTCTGGAAAAGTGTAAACAGAAACTTAACCTAAAAGCTATTCGAATGACAGACAATTGACAACAACAACCAATGACATTGACGGTGACATTAGAATGAGGGTGACGTTACGTTTTATTGTTTTATTACTGCATTTCAATCATCCAGAATTTGTTGCACACTGTTTTTTACAAAACTTGGTGAATTATAAGGATTGAATTACTTATAAATTGGTAATCGATGGCTAAACCAGTTTTTCGAAAGGCTAGTCTCATACTTCGCACACATTTGTAGTTACTTGGGCTACCGATAGATGGCGGGACCAGCTCATAATTTCTCAAAGTTAACATCACTGATACAGAACAGTTGCCCTTATAGTCATAGCTCCACATGATAAACATGATGACTAAGAGAAGGAAATACGTATCACCGTCTTAGTAGAGTTCACGACTCACTATAATATAACGTCATGCCTGTTTTCTTCGAAAGGATAGATGTAGGGTAATCTTAATATTCTTACATAAGGGGGCATCCATAAATTACGTCACACGAATTTCATGATTTTTGACCTCCTCCCCCGTCCTTGTCACAGCTGGTCACATTTGTGAGACCCCCCCCTCGCTAGTGTGACGTCACGAATTTTATAATTTTACATCCAGGAATAATAATTATTTATTAAAACAGCAATTCCAAAATTTAAATGTTTTTTTTAATAAAATGAACATCAAATCAAACACTGCAAGAAATTAACAAAACAAAAAACGATTAATTATATTAATTAAAGATCAAACTTAATCATCTTGAGTCCATATAGGTAGGCATAAGCATGGCATAGCAGCCACATCGTTCTCAGTTGGGTTGTTAATGTCAGGAATATTCGTTTGTATCGATATCTTTCTCATCGAACCATACAGCATCATCGTCATCTTCCAAACAAAGAATTTCTCTGGCACGTCTAGCAGAAATTCTTTGAGGACGAATCTTCACGATGGGCAAAACTTGTTGTTTCTTATGTACTTGCTTGTGTTGATTAGTGGCCTTTATGATGCAAAATATAGACCACAATTGCCACATGATCGCTTAAACAAGTATGCCTCGATACTGGGGCAATAGCTATCATACGAAAATGTGTTTTACTTAACACTTAGATTAAAATTCATTTTGAAATGTGACGTCACGAAATTTAGGACTCCCCCCACCCCCTTGTCACACTTCATCGACCCCCTCCCTCCCCCTTAACGTGTGACGTAATTTATGGATGGCCCCTAAAGATCACGAGTTTGTCCACGCTAATGTCCGAAACCATCTAACCGATTACAATGAAAGTTTTTGAATGTGGGTGAAATTTTTTGTGAGTCTGAACCAATCGGTTCCTGCATGAACCATAGGTTAGTTTTGGACTCGATAGGTGGCGCTTCGTGCGGAGCAGGGGCGGCTAGTTCCTTGAATCCCTTCCGTATAGTCCACATTAGCGCGAAAAGTTTATGAGTTACTGGGAGTACCTAACTGTTAGTTGTATGGATGAGCCTATTGCTGTGAAACAGGCACAACACTACACTCTGGGCCCTTACGTTATTTTTTGATGTAAAATTCAATAACTCCGTTCAACCCGGATATTGAAGTCAATGCATGGAAGCTTCAGCATCAGCTTCAGTGATGTATGATCTTCTGGTGTTAGGAGCGGGATAGTAAAAGTTACCTATGAAGTAATAAACGCATCTACTGAGCTGAGGTCCTGGGTATTGTTTTATTTGTTTCGTTATTCCGTGGCAAATCCCGTGTCATAGATAGGTGTACCTATCCTTACTCCTGTAAAAATCCTGAGCAGGATATAAAAGGATGATGGTTGGAAAAAATGGGGAGCATGAGATATCGTATCCTCTAATTAACCCCATGGAGATTACGCCTCCCTAAGTAAAAGGGGATTACATCTCTAATGAAATTCTTTATAGAAGCTCCATATAACTGGTTGGGAAACACGTGTAGATTGGCATAGAATTAAGGAATTAATTAATTAAGTTAGGTAGATACCGGAATACATATTTTAATCATTCAAACTACTGAATTATTAATCTCGCTATCAGATAAATCTGTTTTAGAATTTCGTAAGTCATTCCAAAAACATGGCCGCCAGGCAGCAACGACATGCTCAGATTTTGTATGTGTTGTCGGCCATATAGTCCGACAAGGCCTGAATGGAACAAAAAGTGTCGGACACATAGTCCGACATGGCAGTTAACGTTCTATAAAAGGCCTCTTTTCTTGGTGAACGTAGTGTCAGCGCAGCGAGTAAAAAAATTTGACTAAATATTCTCGACATTATAATGAATTTTAATTTCCGTTCGCTTCCTAAAGCATAGGAGGCGTAGTAAGAAGGAAAGAAGCAAAGTCGCGGGCTACATCTATTCTATAATATAATATCAAAAGATTCATCACATAGATCATAATCATCATTTCTGTTTCTACTCGCGAATTTATTATAATTATAATGCTATGTATTACCTGGATAATATAATATTCCAAGAACTTCCAATTTTGTGTCGAATTCAAAGTTATTGCGTCATAAAAGACGTTCAGATGCTGTTCTTTGATCAAAGTAAACACCATAAAAACGATTCCACGGGTCATTAAAGACTTTCCACAAACGAAATAGCCGCACGTTCGAAATTTATATCTTCGATGTAAAGAAACTTAGGACACATTTACGTAGTTAGGTTTTACAGGAATACCTGATGTACAGTAATTAAATTATCTGTGCTAAAGCACACGTTAACTGCCATGGCTAAAATCAGAAAAAGTAAAAAAAAATACTTAGTGTTATTTCACTTTAAATAGATTATATTTATTCCATAAATACATAATTTATTCCAAAAACATGGCCGCCAGGCAGCAACGACTTGCTCAGATTTTGTATGTGTTGTCGGCCATATAGTCCGACAAGGCCTGAATGGAACAAAAAGTGTCGGACACATAGTCCGACATGGCAGTTAACGTGTTATAAAAGGCCACTTTTCTTGGTGAACGTAGTGTCAGCGTGTAACAAATTTGACTAAATATTCTCGACTTTAATGAATTCTAATTCCGTTCGCTTCCTAAAGCATAGGAGGCGTAGCAAGAAGGAAAGAAGGACGGAGTTGCTCACAAAACTAAGTATCAATCCTTCATACGAACAAGATTTCTACCGAAATAACCGCTGCTTTTTGTAAAAATATGAGGACCGACGTTCGTTGTTCAGTAAGTACTAAAGGAGCTTTAGGAACGGGCATCATTATTTCAGTCATCAGATACCTAATGATGGACATAGGCCTCACGGATAGAACGCCACAAGGACCTATCTAGCGCTACTCTGTATTTTTTTTAATGACATCTCGCAGGTCAACCTATGAGGTTGTCTGCTGCTTAACCGGACTTGCCTCTGGCTACCTTAATAAATTAAGGCCTCCAGTCAGGGCTTAAAAAACTTAAAACTAGAGTGACTACTGGCTAAGGGCACCCCCTGTGAGGTACAGACCTCGGCTTAGGGCATCGCTGGTAGAGGACAGCAAGGGACGAGCTGGATCGGAATGATTATTATTTAGGGGCGAATTTAAAGCTACAGGCTCACCAGTCACCAGCGCGGGCTGGCTCGAGCAAGGGTCGGGGCGGACAAGGATTGAGGCATGGCGGCGTGCCTCGGCGGCGAAGATGGAAGGACGGTGGTCTATGTTTGTGTGTCTTGAGTGTGCCAGTTAGTTTACTACTCTCCTGGAGAAGAGTTGTAGCGTCATCGGGAATGGTTAGAGTATGCCGCGGTTGGTGCATCGTAGTAATAAGGGAGGGAGTGTAGCGGGCGGCTGCCGCGGTCAGGGGATTGGGGTGCTACACAGCAGGGTCAAAGAAACGCTTCGCAAGGCGTTTCATAAGCTGCTGAATGGTGGGCATTCTGAGATCTAGGTGGTGTGGACATATAAGGGGGCTCCCGTAACCTTTCTAAGGAAACGGTTTTGGAGGGTCTGCATCCTATGGAAATGATGGGGCTTAGCGTGCGCGAAGACGACGCACACATAAGTCATGATAGGGCGTATCACCGCGGTGTAGATACGCAATTTGCACCTAAGGGACAATTTGTACCGGCGAGAGATGTCGTGCGGTGTCCCACAGGGATCGGTCCTGGGGCCGCATCTGTGGGACTTCGGATACGACTGGGTGCTGCGCGCCGACTTCCCTAACGGTGTCAGCGTGGTTTGCTACGCTGACGAAACGCTGGTCCTGGCGCAGGGGAGGTTGTTCGAGGCGCCGGCCGAGTTAATGACACGCGGGTTTGCGACAATCGTCGAAAGGATCCGGCAATTGGGACTCGAGGTGGCCTTGGACAAGTCCGAGGCTATGGGTTTTCATGGTCTTCGGAACGCGCCACCTTCGGGATCCCAACTCACGGTGGGAGGGGTTCTCATTGGCGTCGAGTCAACGATGAA
The DNA here is from genome assembly GCA_932294355.1 of Aporophyla lueneburgensis. Classification (NCBI taxonomy): domain Eukaryota; kingdom Metazoa; phylum Arthropoda; class Insecta; order Lepidoptera; family Noctuidae; genus Aporophyla; species Aporophyla lueneburgensis. The sequence goes on from OW028744.1 coordinate 14,414,004, forward strand.
GTATCTGGGACTTGTACTTGACAGCCGGTGGAACTTCGTTGAGTATTTCCGACGTGTAGCTCCCAGACTGGAGCGGGCTGGGGCTGCCTTAAAGTGGCTCCTGCCCAATCTGGGGGGTCCAAACGCCTTCTACCGGAGGCTCTACACGAGGGTCGTGCGGCCCATGGCCCTTTACGGGGCACCGGTGTGGGCGCCCTCATTGAGACTGCGCCCAGCGCGCCGGTTGAGTGTGGCCCAGAGGGTCATGGCTATCCGGCTAGTCCAGGGATACCGCACGGATCCTGCGAGGCGGCGAGCCTCCTTGCCGGAGTGCTGCCATGGGATCTGGAGGCAAAAGTCCTCGCCCACATGTGGGAGTGGTGCGAGGAGGCGAAACGCCGGGGAAAAACTCCGCTGCCGCGACAAATCGCGGCACTGCGGACAGAGCTCCGGTGTGATCTCATGGCGACATGGCGGGTACGATTGTCGCAACCCAGCGCTGGGCACGCCACAATTGCGGCGGTAAGTCCCCTTTTTGAGGAGTGGATAGAGAGGCGCCACGGCGTCCTCACCTTTCGCCTGACGCAGGTTCTCACCGGGCATGGGTGCTTCGGGGGATTCCTGTTCAGGAAAAGTGGGAGGAAACGCCCGGGTGTTTCCATTGCGAGGATCGTCTGGAGGACATGGTGGAGGTGTGCCCTGCCTGGATGGAGCACCACCGTGTCCTCGTGGAGGTGATCGGCGGCGGCAACCTCTCGCGTCCGGCCCAGATGCGAGCTATGGTACGGATGGAGAGGGCATGGGAAGCCGTCACCTCCTTCTGCGAAGCAGTAATGCTCGCGAAGGAGGAGGCGCGGTGCGTGAGCGAGTGGCAGTCTCTGCACCCTCACGTCCCTAGCCACCGCAGGAGGAGATGCCCCGGGCGTCGGGAGTCGATAGCTGACTCCCGGCCACCGTAGGCACGAGCTTGCGGGCGGCGAGCAATGGGTAGGTCGCCGCCCGGTAAGGACCAAGCTCGGGTCAACGGCGCGTAGTGTTCCACGCGCGGCTCAAAGAGATGTCAGCAGAACTGAAGTAGTCCGTTGCCTGCCAGGGTCGCGAGATTGTTCGAAAGAGACACCGTGACTCTGGCACATGGGCAACTGAAGGAACACGGGTGGGTTTTAGTCAGTAAAAGTCTGACACGCCCTCCCGCTCCGGCCAGAGCGGAAGAAGTCATTTGATGATTTCCCATCCAAAAAAATAAAAAAAACCGTACAAAGTGATCGGACTGGGGAGGGGGGGAACTAGCTTGCGCGGTTTCGAGAAGAGAACCATCTGGCTCTTGTCGGGGTTGACCTCGATTCTCCATTTCCGGAACCAAGCGCCTAAGACGTTTGCGGAGGTTTGGAGAGTACGAGCGATAGCGTCCTGACAGCGACCGATGTAGTAAATGGCTGTATCGTCGGCAAATAGAGCCAACTGTGCCTTTTTACCTTTCGGAATATCGCTGGTGAAAAGCATGAAGATGAGACGAGATATCACGGAACCCTGGGGGACTCCGGCACGAATGGGTAGGGGAAGAGAGAGAACCTTCGATGCGATAGCGGAAGCTTATGAATAAGCCTCTCGTCGATTTTGCCGAGAACGTTGAGGAGACTGATGGGAGCGTTGCTCTTTCTCTGTTTACCCTATATATTTACGCCACCGCGTATGCATGCGTTGCCACGGCTTACAATTCCTGCGGGCGGGGCGAGAGCGATTGATGCGGTTGTTGACCTATGCCTATGCGACTCGCGAAAAATATTTTTTGTGCTTAAAGTACTGGACGTCTAAAGTTGCGTTATGATGAGTTATATCGTTACAACTCATCATTAACGCAAATTTGACCATACGTCTGCCAAGCTTGAATTTGCCGCCCCCTGAACTTGCCGCCCGGGGCGTGGGCCCCGGCTTGCCCCCCCATAGATCCGGGGCTGGATGTAGCGTAGAATTAATAAACCGATCACATTAAAATTATTAGGTTTATTTCACTCTTTAGTGTTTACAACCACGCGCCTGCCATAGTATCTACCTACTCAGTCTTTTCGAAACAAAATCCTATTATAATTAACTAGCTTCTGCCTGCGACTTCGTCCGCGTTAAATTTCTTGTTTCCCCGACCCTTCCCGTCGCATCGAATCGCCTACCCGTGCGATTTTCCCCGTTTTTGCAACTTCTTAATTACTGCTCCGCTCCTCTTGGTTGTGGCGTGATGTTATATAGGCTACCCAAAACAAAAATAATTTATCAATTCGGACCAGTAGTTCCTGAGATTAGCGCGTTCAAACAAACAAACTCTTCAGCTTTATAATGTTACTAGCTTCTGCCCGCGACTTCGTCCGCGTCAAATTTTTGCTCCCCTGACCCTTCCCGTCGCATCGATTTGCCTGCTAGTTTACGTCCATTTTTCGTTGCTGCTCGCTCCTTTTGAGTTATAGTGAGTCAACCTTAAAAGATAGACATATGCTCTCGCGATGATTTTTGCGTTACTTTAACCGTTTACGCAGCGCACGCAACGGAAACTCTTAAAAGGAATAAATTTTCCCCGTTTTTGCAACATTTTTCATTACTGCTCCGTTTCTCTTAGTTGTAGCGTTGTAGCGTGATGTTATATAGCCTATAGCCTCCCTCGATAAATAGGCTACCCAACACAAAAATAATTTTTCAATTCGGACCAGTAGTTCCTGAGATTAGCGCGTTCAATCAAACAAACAAACAAACTCTTCAGCTTTATAATATTAATATACTATAGATAGTATAGATTTGAAAGCTTATTCTAAAAGCGCTCGAATGTTTGAATGTTACTAAAGTTATTTTATCTAGCCTGTACAACATAAGGTCGTCTTTTGCGGACATCCTTTACAATACCTATCTAAGACTGATAGGTACAGTAAGTACATTTCTAAGAACTTTGAAGCAGAGTGGAATTTCAAATCGTATCGTTGTTTACGAAAATTAATTTACAAAATGATTGGAAAGCCTGCAGTAAAAAACTGTAGTACGGTACGAATGATGTGATAACCCTACTCCTTTGAGAGCTTTATGGAATCGTTTCGCTCAGCCGACTTTTCCGACCTGTTGATGAAAATTTTACTTCGACTTTTTCCCCGAAATCTTAATACATATCGGGAAAAACCTCCTGTAGTTAGTGCACATAAAGGCTCAATTACTCAAGTGTGTAATAACAACCCTTTCAATTTCAGTTCCCTACTCTTTCAAAACCGAGTTTAATCTTTGAGTGAACATCGAAAACGTTTCAGAATCGACCACTACGAACGAGAACCTTTGGTAATAATGTATGTAGGCGTAGTTCAACATAACTACAGTACGTACTTAGCAAGTGGCATGTAGATATGTAGTAATGTCGACGCGAGACAGTTCCCAAATCGACTGCATAACTTGCATGAAGTTACCAGCGTTTGCGATGGAAACATGCGACATACGTAAAGTTCACAGACTTGTAGCTTGAATTTGTGTTACATACGTCTTAGATACTTCATACCTACGAAGGTATATTATGTGTTATTTACCAAGAAACTAGTTATTTTCATAGTTTGCTGTAGACACACGTTCCGTTTATTGAAGCTGAGGCGAAACTATAGCTTACATTAAGGATTATTAATTGTGGAGCCATTAGATAACCTTTGATCGTAGTTTCAAAAGCTTGGGGTTTAATATTGAGATGAATTATGTTAAGCTGCGGAAATGTTGGATGACGGTAGCATTTTCCGTTTTACTTACTTCTAATAGACTAGTTTATTGATGGTGAGTTTTAGTTATTTGCGAAGAAGGTAGGTTTTTATGCTCCTTTTTAAATTAGGTCTCTACAGAAAACCCGTGAAGTTTTTAAATAGCCTTTTGTAGTGTGATGTTACTTAATATATTAGTGACTAGCTGTGCCCCCGGCTTTACCCGCTTGGATGTCGGAAATTATCCCACGAAACGTGCTATCGGACTACCCTATGTTACTTCTAATAACATGAGCTATCTCTATGTAGGGATTAGTTAGAACTAACTGACAGACTAATAAATTTAAAAAATCTATTTAAATTACTTAGGCTAAGTCTGTATTTTTTTGTTTTTCATATGCATTTATTTAAAAAAAAAAAATAACATTGCAAACAAACACTTCAGTTTTGTTTATTTTTGTGTTATGTATAGATGGCTCATAACGATGGTTCTATACCCAGCGTCATGAAACAATCTCACGATCGCGTCTAACTCTACAGGAATTTAATTAGGAGGTTGTACGTCCTACTCACATCAAAATGCAATGAGCTTCCAGAAAAAACTCTCAGCTATTAAAACTTTGCAAAGTAATCTCACTTTATTTATCCAATTAAATTACTTAGTCTAGGTCTGTCTTTATCGCAAACTCATGACGAATTCCCATTTAACCCATGTAGTCACCAAGGCTTGAATTTCCACACTTGACCTTATTGCTCGTATTATAGGGCTTAAAACTTTTCCTCCACTATTTATGTTACTTACGCAGACGTGGGTGGCATATTATTGTGAAGAGTTATAAGCTCCGTGGGCGTGGAAGCGTGGCCCATCAAGTACATTACGTTAATCCGGCTCGAAGGACCAAAATCCTGAATAGTTCCGATACTCCAATTCCCGGTTAAGTGCCTATTGTTCCTTACTTTAGGTACATGTCTGGATTTGGTTTACTTTTTGCACATAGCGTCTGTATTAAGTTTGTGCGATCTAACTCACAAATTGAAAGATCAGTTTTAATAAGCAAAATTTTTTGTAGGTATCTACTAGATCTGTGTCCAGGATTATTTAGGTACCTTTTCCTGTAGAATTGTGTTACCATACGTTGCTATATTGTAGTTATTAATTCCAAAGGAATAACGAAAAGGTCACATAAACACATTAAAGACGCAAGACTTTTATATAAAAGTAGCTAATAGGTCGTAAAAGTTGGACTCCATCATTTTTATGCCAAACGCAGCGTGTGTTTCTGCCAAAAGAAAAATGTTGGCACTTAATTGCAACGCCATTTTAACCTTCTACTAATCAATAAATATCATGGTAAGGTTTTTACATACTTGCGGTTATTTGAGTGATCTTTCAGCATGTGGTTATGCGGGTCGATCAATGTAGTTAAGCAGCGCTCGCCGAGGTCGGTCGGTGGATGGGTGTCCATTTATATCATATCGATACCCTCCGTGCCTCAGAAAGCAAGTTAAGCTGTTGGTACTGACTGTCATTCATAGATTTTGGACAGTCGTTAGGCACGGGTAGTCTGAAGCCCGAAATTCTTACAACCAATCTTACTAAGGGCTATCGTGTATACGGTTGTGGAGGTTGGACATGTAGTAGCTTCATGTAAAATACTGGTATTTACCTGTATCCGGATAGACTGGAAGCCGACCCAACAAACTTGAGAAAAGGATAGGCAGATACTTAGATTTTTTCAGCATGTACCTAGTTATTCCGTAACACATACAAAATCAGTGAAAGAGTAGGACATTAATAGATATGGGAACTTTGTTTATAAAATAGATATTGTATATCGGTAACTCTTTTGATTTATTAGAAGTGATTGCATTGGGTACCTACCTAAGTAAAGTAGGTACTTAGGTACCTACCTAAGTACTTAGGTACCTTCTTTCCATTTAATTTTGCTTCTGCGTTCGATGCATCACTAACTAAAAATTGTATCCTACACGCGAGCAAAGTCGCGGGCTACATCTATTCTATAATATAATATCAAAAGATTCATCACATAGATCATAATCATCATACTTTGCGATTAGGCTTTGGGTGATAATTAATCAGGTAGAAACCTAAGTATAATATGAACCTAATGGTATACTGTGATTACAATCTGCTGTAGTTACCTTGTGAACTAATAGATTGTTTGTTTATAAAATTGGTAAAATGTCTTAGAAAAATATATATCAACCAAGTTTCGTGTGATTAATTTAAGATTTAAAGCGCTGTTCAAACGTAAGACACCGTAAAACGCTCAGTATTTTGCCGCATAGTTAGCCGTGTTGGTAGGGAGGCCACACATCAAGCTATACATTTCCAGTATAAGCTGACATCTCACTGTACGAAAAGACTATACAATGCGAGATGAACTAAAATTGCAAATGTATAGCTTGACCTGTAGGCCGTGTCCGTCACCGGAAAATAACAAGAGCCGTAAATTTATAAATTTACTAGGAAATTTATAAACTTTCGTAGGATTCTAAACGAGAGATAAATTGTATTATTTTACGCTCACATAAGTTTATAAATTTCCTAGTAAATTTATAAACTTGCGGATCTTGTTATCTAACGGTGACATACATATTACGAGGCAGAAAAAAATAAGTGTATTGCCCAATTGAAAATACACTAATTTTTTTCTGCGTTGTAATATGTAAAGTTGAAAGAAAAGATTTCGCTCATTGAATACAAAGGCCACAAATCAAAAAACATAATAATTACCTTAAATAATTATTTTAAATAATTTTGTTTTTTTTTTTATGATCAGATAACGTGTTAATATAATATATTAACACGATTTATTAAAAAATATTTCACAAAAATAAAATAGTAACATTATAAAACAATCGTTAAATAGAGCTGAAAAAAAAAATCGTCTCATAGTTCTCAAAACTTTGAGCGTCTTTCATATATTATGTAATAAGAATAAAGAGAACTCAACCAACTAAAGAACTGCAAATTATCTCACTGATCCGTGCATTTACTTTCGAATATAATTAAAACTGCAAAATAATTTTATGTGGGTGGTCATTCGATTCAACTAACATGAAACTCTCTAAAAATTTGTGGTTTAATATAATGATTGAATCGTTGCCACAGGATTTCGTTTACTATAACCGAAAAACCCTAGGGATTACAAAAAAAAAATCTGTCTCGGCCTTCCGTCGAAAATGAAAATCAGTCCAAATTTCGTTTTTAGTAACGGCCCATAAAGAGCACAATTTCAGTCGGACTACTCATCAAAATACATTAATTAAACGTTGAAGAACTTTCTACGTCATTTAGTTAAACAATAGGTACCTGGATAACCGAGCTTTGCTAGGTTTTTTTTTTTGGAAAGTTATGTTTTGTAGAAATATATTTAAATACAAATTACATTTTGTTATTTTTCTTCCAATAAAAAAAAAACATACGTTTATGTTTAAGTTGATTATTGATAAAGTTGATTATTGAAAACACGAATAAAACGACATTTTCTATAAATAAATCCTAGCTGGATCGATTTATCGCCCCCAAACCCCCTGTATACTAAATTTCTTGAAAATTGTTGGAGCCGTTTCCGACATTCAGATTATATATATATATATGTCACCGGAAAATAACAAGAACCGTAAATTTATAAATTTACTAGGAAATTTATAAACTTTCGTAGGATTCTAAACGAGAGATAAATTGTATTATTTTACGGCCACATTTTCGTAAATTGATAAACTTACCGAAGTCACCCGTAAAATAATAAGTAAGCAATAACGCGCTCTGATTGGTTGAATAAGTCACGTGTTCCTTCTCGTTCCTCTCCACCGCCATTGTTCGCCAAAAAATATTATTTATGTTTAAATGTTGAAACGCTTACCTAATTAACAGTCGCTCGCTTCGCTCGCGTTCATAAGTTCACAATGTAACCTAACCTAACCTAACATATGAGTAAGACAGCTAGGTACATTGTCAAATAAAATAAAATACATTTTATAGGGACACGAGCATTGCCACTGTCAGCATCGACCAATCAGAGAGCAGTGTGTTATTTTCCGTAGTTTATAGAAGCGTAAAATTAAAAGCTCTTCTGTGATTGGTCGAACCGTTTAGAATCTTACGAATGGATATCCGTTAGTTTATAAATTTACCACGAGACGTCGCAAATTGATAAATTTGCGAAAATGTGACCGTAAAATAATACAATTTATCTCTCGTTTAGAATCCTACGAAGGTTTATAAATTTCCTAGGAAATTTATAAACTTGCGGATCTTGTTATCTAACGGTGACATATATACAAGAATTGCTCGTTTAAAGCAGGGATGTTGCGGATGCCGATTATTTCACATCCGCGGATGCTGATGCGGATGCGGATATTTGAAGGCTCACATCCGCGGATGTGGATGCGGATGCGGATCTTAAGATTTATTATAAGAAACTACGTGAGTGGAGAAATAAAATAATAAGAGAGTAATTATTAATATTTTAATCAAATATTTAGTAATTAAAGTTGAAAATTAGAGCATTATATTTAATAAATAGTAAAATTGCCGCCTTTTCGGGTCTAGTCTGTTACGCAGAGGGTCATAAATTAAACCTGCACTACTAAACAATTGTTTGCTAGGAACACTGGCTGGTGGTGTCGATAAAAATCTACGTGCTATTGGTGACAATAGTTTAAATTCTTCTCGATTACGCTCCACCATTTAAGAGCACAATGCTGTATATATTCACAAATTTACAATACACTCGAAAACTTAAATGTTCATACGATAAGCGTAACTAAACAACACCATACGACTGAGTTACTAACCAAAAACAAATGATACACCACGATAACAAACGCGTCGGATCTTGTCACCGAGCGAAATCTTCGCTCCTATTGGACAATGATCACATGCCTACGACACGCGCCAGTCCGGCTACGTCTATTTTCATTCTTGTCGTGACCTGTGCAACATCTGCATCCGCATGAACATCCGCAATGATTATTACGGATGCGGATGCGGATGCAGATGTCCAAATCAATGCGGATGCTCCGCATTTGCGGATGCGGATGCGGATATTCGCAACATTCCTGGTTTAAAGGTATAAGATTAATGTACCTATGTCGAATACTTCTATCGATTCCGTCTTCAATAAAACGACATTTCATTAAATATAACACGATTATAAGTTCTTGCTATGTAATCTCTATTTTCAATCGCGTCTGCCCTGGGGGCGCATTTGTGAAGCCTTGGGGACTGTGCACAAGTATTTATTGCCGTACCCTTTAGATATAGGCAGTCAACTGATACACGTTATACAGATGCCTGATTCCAAGTTATGTACGTCACTGCTTCGATAGGTATTCAAACGTTTGGCTGAATAGTTTGCTTTGCAGCTTCTTGGTATGAAAATATGAAGCAAACATTTTAGCAAGTAAGAGGAGTGTAGTTTTAAAGATGGCAAATCTTGTTAATTTATTTGTTTTTTTTTAAATTTAACGATCACCAAAAAACGTTACATTAAACAAGTACATAGATTAAATTTCACCAATGAGACATGCACATTCACTTATAGGCAACCACAATATTCACATTATTTTTATTTTTTTGAGGGTTTGTAATTGACTCTCTGGTATAGCTATAAGTTCTCCATCAACTAAAATAAATAAATACATTTGACTGGTGGTTCCAGAGAGTATTTCCTACTAACAAACGCACAAACTTACAAACTCTACCTCTTTATAATCAGTGTAGATGAATACGATGTCGTCATCCGTCATGTCATGCGTGTGGTGTCGGACGTAAAGAATAGCACCACCGTATTTCTTCCTGTGGGTGTCGCAACAGGCGACTAAGGACTTACTAGAGAATGGGCAGCAGCGTTCTTTATGCATTTTACCATATTACTGCGATTACCCACCCGCCTACCAAGCGTGGCGATTCTGGCAAACCACCCCCTGGCAAAATTGAGAAATGATGATGGTGATGAGATTTTCTGTCGTTACTGAAGAAAGTTTCTGGGTTGCCTAAATGAATGTCTGTAATACCGTAATGAGGGTATTGAGGCGACAATACCGGTATTGAAAAAGGCCAAAATGAAATCCGTGATCACGGTATTACGGGATCCCGGAATACCCGTATTGAAAGCCCTACCTCTAAACTTGTCATACTGTAGATATTTCGTGTTTTATGCCACAAAATGTAAAGAATAACTTTGATTGGGACTGTTACACAGTTGTTTACTTCCTTGTACAAACATATACAAAGGTTTGGAGTGCATTTGACTATGAAACTGGGGTCTTAAGCTATTTTCGCTTTGCTCGCTCATTATTTGAGTAAACCGTGCTCAGCTTATTCGTCTGAGCTCGCTTACATCGCAGTATAGTGAGAGCGCTCGCTTCGTTCGCTCGGCTAGTAAAAAATATTCTCAGTTCTAATTCATCTCCTAACGTTCTCGTAATCAACACGCATCATCATCATCATTTCAGCCGAGCTACGTCCACTGTTGGACATTGGCCTCCCCCAATTTGGGAGATTTGTCATAATCGCCACGCTTGGCAGGCGGGTTGGAGAACTCATTAGGGTGCAAAATGCATAGAGAATGCTGCTGCCCTTTCTCTAGTAAGTTCCTTAGTCGCCTTTTACGACACACACGGGAAGAAATGGCGACACGCATACTCGCACAATAAAACGGAACCAACGATCGACAGTGATTTATTTTTAGGTTTTAAAAATTTAGTGGTATTAAGCGAATACTAGATTTTATGCTAATCGTGTTTCTTGTTATGTAAAATTTCATCAACTATAACTTTTTTAAGAATTGCTACGAGATTTTTAGCCGATATTTTTTCTTTATAGTCTTTTTAAAAACATATGAAGTAACCTTTCACCGTCTGTGATATTTTTCAGTTCTGAGTAAATTGGACAGGCCTGTTGGTCTAGTGGTTAGTGACCCTGACTGCTATGCCGGAGGCCGTGGGTTCGATTCCCACCCAGGACAAATGTTTGTGTGATGAGCACGATCATTTGTTCTGTGTCTGGGTGTAATTTATCTATAATATGTATGTATTTAGAAATATATAAGTATGTTTATCAGTTGTCTAGTACCCATAACACAAGCTCTGCTTAGCTACATGGCGCACTAGATGGCGTTGTGTGATAGTTGTGGAATATTATTATTATATTATTATTATTAATTTATGGCCGGTATGAGTTGAGACCTTTTTTTTTCAGGATGGAAAATCATCAAATGACTTCTCCCGCTCTGGGCGGAGCGGGAGGGCGTGTCAGACTTTTACTGACTAAAACCCACCCGTGTTCCATCAGTTGCCCATGTGCCAGGGTCACGGTATCTCTTTCGAACAATCACGCGACCCCGGCAGATGAGTTGAGACCTTATCTTACGAGTACACTTCCTTGCTATTTTCGGCTGATACCTATTGCTATAGCTATTGTATATTATTATGTTCGAAACTAGACTTTTGAGGTTCACTGCATTACTTTTGAAGCAAGCTTCCTTCGATTTGGATTGTTATTCATTTGTGGTTAGATTTACGGCTGATTTGAGACGTCGTCTGAATAATTTTATATTGTAAACTTCAAAATCATTTTTAATCCTATTTTGACCCAACCCAACTATTTACCTTTATGCCTTAAACTTGCATTTCGTTACAAAGATTAGAAATGCTGTTATTACGAAGTTATCTTGAACTTTATGTTTAAGAGCTGAGAGAACATATTACCACAAAAAAATATGACTTCTGGGTCCTTTTGACGAGTAAAAGTACCTAAGTACAAAACTGACGACTCTCTCTCTTTGCCTAGTCTTATGCCATTTCATTTGAGGTCAGCTCTCCTCGTCATTCTTCCCCAGATGTTTCGTTCTGGGTCGTCGCGTTATTCACTTGGGCTTGCCTCAGGTCATTGTTGAAAATGTTGTCGTCACCTACAAAACTGACGACTTATACAAATAATTTTTCGTTTGCATAAATAAGTAATAACAGATAAGTTTTCTATTTCCGTATTTATGCAAAAAGTTTACTTTTCACTCAACAGCTTTTCAAAGTCACTCAGTTTCAAAATCCAACGAGTACTGTGTTTACCTTATAATTATAACTGATTCTTGCATTTTGAAACAAAGTCGAAAGAAGAAGAAGAAGAAGAAGTCGAAGTCGTTTTTGAGTCAAAAATAATTACATGTTAATTAAAAAGAAAGACTTCAAAAGGAAAAATCATTTTGTTTATTAAGTCTTGAAAATTGCATATTAAATAAAATATAAATAATACTTACCATAACTCTTTATTTTCACAATTTGACAATATAATATACGTTTTGAAAATATCCATTACGTAATAATAAAAGCGGTCCTCCCCTCTCCCACTAATTAACATTTTTGCTGTACCCGACAGGGTCCATAATTGATTCTATTTATCAATACTTCCCGCTTTCAATTTAGGTACCTCATAGATTTCAATAAAGGATAATTAAATTATAACAAGTCATTATATCGTCAATGGAAATCAAACAATCATTATTTCTCGTAATAGCACTAGGTACCTGAAAATCAACCCTTTCATGCGTGGCAAAATAAAAAAAGACCTGAGCTACTAAAACAAAACCCGGTTTTGTGGTTTAACCCATCAGGTTACACCACAACTAAGTACCACAGTGTGATTTTATGTAAGTAATAAAGTGGATGGCTTCTCTATACATTACCCTATGTTTAGCGCACTTTGATTTCCATCGCGGGATCACTAATTACCTTGATGGACCTCTTGTATGAAGGGAGCAATGGACGTTGAAGTATGTCCACCATGTGCCATCGTGTAATCATCAGGGCTGTAGCATCGTCATTATCATCATCAGAAACGAATACTGAAAATAAGATAGTCGATAGAATTCTTTGGTCAAAAATGTAGAAATGTGAGATTATGGTGGATTTAGACTTATGTGGGTCAAGTGTATGCAGCAGTTAAGTATACGCACGCTAATTATCTCGACAACCGTTTATAATTATGAGACAGTGTCCTCCCTTTTTTGTCTTTTTGTCTCCCATATTTGAAAGTTGTGTGAATTTCTCAGGTGACGCAATAATTAACAATTTTGACAAAGTCTCAAAGTGGGGTTAAGTTTACGCACAAGCTTGTCGTGTAAATGTGCGCAAGCAGAGTATACTCCATTTGCTTATTATTGCTTTGTTTTATGTAAGTTCAATGCTACATACTGCAATATTTTATTTCACAGTCCAAAATAACTATTTGAGATGCCTCGAAATTAACAATGAAGGCTCCCAACAGATGAGTGGTGACGGATGAACAGCTGGAAGCTGCCAAAGACTTGCTTGACAAGTTGTTTAAAAGATAATTCATCGAGAAACATGACTTTAACTTGGAAAAGCAGCGCAGAGTCATCATCATCTACCTACCCTTTGCCCAACTTTATTGGGGTCGACTTCCCGTCTAACCGGATGCAGCTGAATACCAGTGTTTTACATGGACTCGACTGCCTATCTGACCTTCACAACTCAGTTACTGGGTAATACGATACCCCTTGGTAAGACTGGTTTTCAAACTTTTACGCTCCTGACGACCCGTGATGATTGGCAGCGCAGAATATGTGAAGATATTTTCCAACATTTACAAAGGCTCAAGATGACGAAATATACCAATTCGTGAAACAGTCTGATGATCTTCATTATGGGCTTACCATGATCAGCCTTCGGCTTAGCTATATTATTTATATTAGCTGTAATAAACAAAATTGCGGATCGCTTCAACACATCCTCGAAACTAGCTTTTTATTATGATGATTTATACGGTGTACACTTACCCCTACCACTGCGCACAGATTCCCCCTTAAGTAAGTGTACGCATTATGAGTTGTGACCACCGTTGTATTTTTAAAATTCAAGAAATTTGTGCCCGTATAGATGATTATTTCCATACTAAAATTGTTGATTAATAAATAGTCTAACTAATAAATAGTTTTTTGTTTCAATTAGCTTATAATTTTCATTTCAGAGAGGTTCACACTTGACCCACATGACTCTATATCTTTCGATTTTCAGGAAAAGTCCTTAGACCAAAACTGTGTTTTTACCCACAAGTATCATATTCTGAAATTCAATCCTACATCTTAAATGCTAAAAGATAACCGACTAGCAGAACTTTATAATAAATAATACGATTCCAATAACTCACGCTCGAACAGAATTTAATTTAAAACTAAATCTTAAGGAGGGATATCATTTTATCGTGAAGTCTATTTCTAAAACGAGACACCCTTGCAGGCTCCATTAGAGGCAGCGGTATCGGCGGGGAGGCGCGGTGCGGGCGGGGGTGGTTCTACAAACAATCCTCGCGGATATTGAACGGCGATGCGTTCGGAAATGCAGCGCCCGCCGCCGGCTGCGTGCAACGGAACGCTAGCTCACGTCTCATCGCACGGACCAACGTGTGAAGATATGAACGGCCTCATTTTCATCTCGTTTGTATTCATATTACATTTCAATTTTGAATAGACAATAGGAGATTTTGTTCTATAAACACCCTGTTTGCTGCTTGATGTTCGGATTGGTCTCGGACTTGACTGCCATTAGTTTTGACTTCTTTACATAACTGTAAAGAAGTCAAAAGTGTTCCTCTTTAACGAATATGAAGATATTTATTTTCATCGTTACCAGGATCGCATAGTCTATCTAGTTATCATCATCATCGTTTCAGCCTTGTGGCTATCGTCCACTGTTGGACTTAAGGTTTCTCCAATTTGGGTGGATATGCAATAATCGCCACGCTTCACAGGTGGGTTGGCGATCGCAGTATGGTGGTAAAATGCATAGAGAACGCTGCAGCCCAATCTCTAGTGAGTCCCTTAGTCGCTTTTTACGACACCCACGGGAAGAAATGGGGTGATGCTATTCTTTACATTCGACACCACATGGAACCGTTGTCTATTTAGTAAACAACAACAAGAACAAATTACATACTTTAAATAGGTTTCGCGAAATTGTTTCGTACAACATTATCCTAACCATATGGAACAAGACTACCTGCAAGGCACGATGATTTTATAATAAAAACAAATTGCGTCATAAACTCGCCGTCCATACAGGAATATCCTCTTTTTTACTAAGTCCAACCAATCTTTCCGGCTGAAAACTTAAATTAAAGAGAGTCTTAGCAGGTAATATGCTGGGGTAAAAAAGTGATTGAAATGGACGGTTTCAGCGCTCGTGGATGTTTAAATATACAGCTATAGTGAAGTGTATGTAACGTGTATAGATAGATGGTGAGCCCAGCCATCTGTTGCGGTCAAGTGTTCTCCTTCCGAAGTGGGATGAGCCTCCATCTTTCATGGACCAAATAAAACGATGCGCGCAAAGTATATACATCTAATGTATTGTATTGTACGTACGTTATGTGGGTGGATCTTTACGTCCGTCTTTTTGTAAGAGAATAGAAGGCATTGTTGTTGTTTTTTTTTGCGATGGATAATAGGAAATAATGAATCAAAATTTTGCGGAAATTTTGCGGTTATTTTAATACGAGTATTTTGGTGGCTCTACCAATATTCTCTATTCAATAATTGTATCCGTCAGTCTAATTGGTAAGCTAAGTACCTAATCTAGACACGCGGCAGCGTGTCAAGCCAAGTTCAAGTAACAGAACTGGCGAGCAGCACCGTGTGTAATTTTACACGAACCATTTGGAGCCACTTTTGACCCCCTCATTACTCAAAACCTATTACCCATAAACGTGTCAAATTTGGCTCATATATTAAAACTTACGAGAAACATATGTGCTCCAAATTTCATAAACACATCTTTTTTTTTTCTGGATGGGACATCATCAAATGGCTTCTCCCGCTCTGGGCGGAGCGGGAGGGCGTGTCAGACTTTTACTGACAAAAACCCACCCGTGTTCCTTCAGTTACCCATGTGCCAGGGTCACGGTATCTCTTTCGAACAATCACGCGACCCCGGCAGGCATCGGTCCTAGCAGACCCCTTCAGTGCTGCTGACATCTCTTTCAGGCGCGCGTGGAACACTACGCGGCGTTGACCCGAGCTTGGTCCTTACCGGGCGGCGAGCTACCCATTGCTCGCCGCCCGCAAGCTAGCGCCTACGGTGACCGGGAGTCCGCTATTGATTCCCGACGCCCGGGGCATCTCCTTCTGCGGCGGCTAGGACGTGAGGGCGCAAAGACTGCCACTCCCTCACGCGCCCCACCTCCTCCTTCGCGAGCATTACTGCTTCGCAGAAGGAGGTGACGGCATGCCCTCTCGCTCCGTACCATGACTCGCACCAGGGCCGGACGCGAGAAGTCGCCGCCGCCGATCGCCTCCACGAGGAAACGGCGGTGCTCCGCCCAGACAGGGCGCACCTCCACCGTATGCTCCACCGTGTCCTCCAGACGATCCTCGCAATGGAAACACCCGGCCGTTTCCTCCCGCTTTATCCTGAACAGGAACCCACCAAAGCACCCATGCCCGGTGAGAACCTGCGTCAGGCGGAAGGTGAGGACGCCGTGGCGCCTCTAAATCCACTCCTCAAAGAGGGGACTTACCGCCGCAATTGTGGCGTGCCCAGATACCGCTTTATTTCTCATATATGCAGATATGTACGTATTTATTAGATATATTTTATGTTTAGAATAACCGTGTAATACTATTACTATAACACGATTTTCTATACAAAATCAGTGTCCCAAGCTTTTAAAATTTATAATAATATATTTTACGTTTTGAGAAAATCTATATTTATTTTCGTCCTTAGAACTTGCCTATGTAAATACGTATCGTGCTCATCATTCTGATGAGTTATCAGTTAATGATTGTTCTGAACCTAGTATATACCTACTATAAACATAAACATACATTATATCAGAAATGTTACCTTTTATTTTCTCTTTCCGGTTCACTTTTATTTAAATAAAGCTTAGTATAACCAGCCTATTATGTTCCCACTACTGGCACTCAGGTCTCCTCTTTATGAGAGTGTGCCATAACGTACAACGCGGGCCCAGTGCTGTAGTTGCCACAAATCTTCGAATTTTTGGTTCTAGGACATGCCGGTTTGCTTGCGATGTTTTCCTTTAACGTTTGCTGCAAAAGCAAGACAAATCATCGAGCCCAAAGACGATGTGATTGCATAACTTTATTACAGAGTTCCTGTGGCCAATTTCCGGCTTCATCATCAGAACCGAAGCGTCATCTACAAATACAGGACTTCTGAAGACAAATCAAACGAGCCCAAAACTTGGTGGGGTTACGTCGTTTCGTTATAGAGTTGCTATGACCATCTTCCAGCTTCATAATCAGATCAGCTAGATGATACCAAAATAATACATTGTCACCAACTTTACATAAGTGTGCCAATTACAGCTCAATCGAACACCAGGAAGTGGGGCAAATATATCTTGCAAATTTTGAAGAGTGTCTTCTTCAAAATGTAAAACTCTTCAAACTTACATACAAACTAGCAAGAGAGCAAGTTGAATAATAAAACTTTGTAATATAAAAAGCGCCATTGTCAAGAAGGTGTTAATAAATATTCTCTTCAATCCAACCCTTGTTTTCATTGTCAAAAACTTCTACAATAAGAAACAGTAGCTTTTGTAAGGGTTAAACAAAAATCTCAAGCAATGTAGATACGTTCATTGCATAGTCCCCTTTTCCTTAAAAGATTTTCCCAACAAGTTGCCGTTTTCATTTTTTATTAAAAACAAAACATTTGTATTACAAAAGCCTTTGTACGTTATCGAGTCTGGCTCCTAAAGAAATGAAAACGATACGGTTGCCAGCAACACAGGTAACCAATAGGGATTGTATGGACAAACACAGAATAAGTTGAGAAAACACAGACGTTATATTTATTTTCAATTCCATTATTTATAGAAAATGTTTAGATTTATAATTTGATTTAGAATTAACACCGTTTCGTGTTTGCGCAGACATGAAATGAAAACTTTGTTCTTACACGTCATGTTTATTTCTCACGTCTCCAAAGTCGAGTAAGGGATAAAGTTACGGGTTGTAATTATCATATTAAATTAACCGTCTTTAAGTCCCTCTACATACGGGAAGAGTATCTAATTACGTCCGCCGGAGCCGTGTGAGGTACGTTACTAACGTAGCTAATTCTCAAAGGGAGAGTTAAAACTTCTGGAATAAAATAGCTGGACAAAAAGCCTGCTTCCTAAGACGAGTGCATCCCTAGTGCAAATGTAACTGTGTGCAGACATTGTGTTCTGGCTTACTTCCAACACCACGACCCTTGGTTACAGCCCGATGTACCCTGTACTATAGGATAATGTACATAGCTACATAATCACATAAAAGGTCGAGAAACTACGGATTACTTTTACCAAACAAACTGAAAACATCCGTGCAATCGTTATGATCGGGACGAATTCGCGCACCTATCCAAATTATTCGCTTTATTAAATTTCTACTAACGTCATCAAAAATATTGGAGCGTTTTGCATTTTTATGAGTCGTTTGTAAAAAAAGTGTTCGCGAACGATTTAAACTCGTGTATAACGAAACAAAGTTCGAAGCAATCGTAATATTAATAGTCATTAATAAATTCAGTATAATTGAGATAATTTTGGAAGAGTTGGTAGCAATTAGCGTCAGTCGGAGGCGGCGGAGGGTGCTCCTCACAAGAGCCATCTGGCGGGCCTCCAATGTGGCTCTCCTTAACACGAGAAAATTCACTCGTTCACCGGCAAACTGTTTCACAATGACGATGCGAAGAGAAATAATTTTTTTTGAGATGTCACTGTTAACGACTGCTGCTCTTTACTGCAAAATACATTCACCTTCGGAATAAAATTTGAACCATTTTTGGGTCCGTAGCAACGTAGGTTCACTTGAAGAAAAGGTACATTTATAATAATTTGGAAATTAAAAATCCATTTAATATTTTATTAATATAATGTAAGTAGCTATTGATATACATGTAATGCAAAGGAGTACGGAACCTTTTACTCTTCACGAGGATAGATCGAGTGAATGACGCCACACTGCTTCACTTCCTTTATACCAGGCCACTCAGAAAGTATTGCGAAAAAAAGATTTTTTGTATGGGAGACTGGCCAGTTATAAAATATTATAAAAATAATAATCCACACTAATATTATAAATGCGAAAGTAACTCTGTCTGTCTGTCTGTCTCGCTTTCCTGCGAAAACTACTGAACCGATTTAAATGAAATTTGGTACACAGATAGTTTAGAGCCTGAGAAAGGACATAGGCTACTTTTTATCCCGGTAGTATGTTCCCGCGGGATAATTTCCGACCTCCACGCGGGCGAAGCCGCTGGCAAAAGCTAGTTATTTATAAGTAAATCCACACTATCCACACTAATATTATAAATGCGAAAGTAACTCTGTCTGTCTGTCTGTCTGTCTGTCTCGCTTTCCTGCGAAAACTACTGAACCGATTTAAATGAAATTTGGTACACAGATAGTTTAGAGCCTGAGAAAGGACAAAGGCTACTTTTTATCCCGGTAGTATGTTCCCGCGGGATAATTTCCGACCTCCACGCGGGCGAAGCCGCTGGCAAAAGCTAGTTATTTATAAGTAAAAATAGGTACGTTCCAATTTCAAAATTTTGCCTACACATTTTTTCCGAGCTAATTAAATTATCGTGTCTCATTGGAAAATGGATTTGCGCCGGGAACATTTTCACGCTATGATTTTTTACGATTTCAAATGTCGCCTGAAACCGGACGAATCATACGATAAACTTCAAATTGCATTCATGGATGAAGGCCCTTCCAAGGCAACTGTATATTGTTGGTATAACGAATTCAAACGTGGTGGACTAACTTCGGGGGAAGAAGAAAGAAGTGCCCTTTGACGGCTGTTACGGAGGAAAACGTGCTAGCTAGCAGTGAAAAATGTAATCCAAGACAATAGGCGAATTACGTATCAGGAGATTCAACACATACTTCAGATTGGATCGGGAAGCCTTCACGAGATTCTACACGTGCATCTTCGCATGAGGAGGATAGTTTCACGCTGGGTGCTGCACAACCTCACCGATGCTCAGAAGCAAACCCGGGTGGAATGGTGCCGTGATATGATAAACAAATTTGAAGCAGGTTCGACTCGGCGTGTTTACGACATTATTACAGGTGATGAGTCTTGAATTTATCAATACGATCCAGAAACAAAGCGCCAGTCGACGGTTTGGGTATTTCAAAACGAATCAACGCCTACCAAAGTGAAGCGGGGGGAAGATTTTAATCGCGAGTTTTTTCAATTTGACTGGCTACTTGGTGTCAATCCCTTTACGGAACCAAAGAAGCATCCACGCCGAATGGTATACTACCAAATGCTTGGCAGATGTTTTTTTCTGTTGTGAGCAACAAGCGACCAAACACAGGGCTCCGCGGGCTACTGCTCCACCACGACAACGCGGCCACGCACACCGCGCTCAAAACGAGGGACTTCTTGGACAGCACGCTGGTCAAACTTCTGGGTCACCCTCCTTACAGCCCTGACCTAGCACCGTGTGACTTCTTTTTATTCCTAAAAATTCAAAATCAGCTCAAAGGGATACAATTTTTGTCGCTGGAAGATGCGCTGTTAGCGTTCGAGCAGGCTGTAAACGATGTGTCAGCGGTGGACTGGACCTGCCGGGGTCGCGTGATTGTTCGAAAGAGATACCGTGGCCCCGGCACATGGGCAACTGAAGGACACGGGTGGGTTTTAGTCAGTAAAGTCTGACACGCCCTCCCGCTCCGCCCAGAGCGGGAGAAGTCATTTGATGATTTCCCATCCAGAAAAAAAAAGCGGTGGACTAGAAAAAGTGTTTTGAAAACTGGTTCAGACGCATGAAACTTTACATAGAGGCTAGTGGAGAGTATTTTGAAAAGATTTAATAAAAAAAATATTTACCTATAGAACACTTCTTTTTATTTTCGCAAAACTTTCTGAGTGTCCCACGTATAAGAGCTCCGAATAAAGCATGCTCTCATACAATAACAATACTTTATCTACTCTCGTAACGTATAATTCGAATTACAAATTTCAAAACGAGTTTATATTGACAATGAAGTAATTTAAATACACAATATCGACATTTTTAAATATAATCATATTATAAAACTTTTTCTCTTAGAGAATTATATTTTAAACCTTTTTTTCCAATACGATACAGGGCAAATGCTAGAGCTTAATATCACCAAAGAGTTTCCATAAACCAGCCAGTTCCAGGAGCATATATTCGGGGCGCGCTATTTTTATAGCATTACAAGACTATTTCTAACTCTTTTATTTGGAAGGTTCAACCTCAATGTATGAGAGAAGATAAAGTATTGTATAAAACTGCACATAACTAGGTATTAAAATATTCGTATGATACATATTAATAACCTCGTGTTTTAATTATGAAACAGTTTCATAAACTACTATTAGCTGCGGTCTCTTATTAGCATTTTAAAACTAAACCATTGAAATGTATTTGCCTAATGTAGTTATGACTTATATTCAAATACTTATTAAATATATTTTACAATTTGGCGTAGCTCCAGCGTAGCGCGTCGTAGCAAGTATTCCCCACGCTTCAATTGTGCAGTCACTGTTTAACTAGTCAAATGTATTGCGTTAAGTGGGTGGAAGTCTTGTAACTAACTAAATAACTGACTGCTTGGAACGTACTGCCTTGAAAAAGTACTCAATTAATGACTTCAATGCATATTTAAAAAACTTTGATTTCTTAATTAACGGGAAATGTTGATAAAAGTGCATAAAATGCGGATAGTGGTAAAATTAAACATTTCATAAATCGTAATTTGAATACATTACACCTGTATTTAATTAAGATGGCAATAAACATTAATGAAGACATGTTTGGTGTGTGGCGTGGCGCGTAGAGCGTGGTATAGTCATAGCATAGTACTTTCTCGTACAGTCGATCACAGAGCTGCGTGGCGTCTTACATCAGTGCCTCAGTGGTGTAGTGGGCAAGCAGTGTGCAGAGGTCGAGTGCCCCTGCCTGGCGTATTTCCAAACTATTCAGTCACTGTATGTACGTTTTTGTCGCTTTCTATCGATTTCACTCACTGGAACTGTAATGTCTGGTAACGACGCGGCAGACCTAAAACTACTTTTACAAAATCTAAAGAAAAACGGCGTTAAAAATACAATACACAATAAAGCTACTTTATAAGTTAAGTAAAACCACCTTGAACCGTCTTGATTGTAGCAACTTTAAATAACTTTTGAGTTTACACTGTTTGTTGCGTGGGCTACAAACTTACGGCCAGGTGGAGAAAATTTATTCCATTTATTAATATGCAGGCTCAGACAGGTTTATAAATCCCTTACAAAGTACACATCGGGCGGCGGGCTTGCCTTGAGTTTGTTAAGTGCCTATTATGGCTATCGGTAAACAGTTTTCAGCAACTTCCTGCTTGTGTCATTGATTACAGCTATCTCATTTAGTTCAAAGTTACCTATGTGATGTGATTGTAAGTAAAGAAAATGGAAAATAAGTAGTTAGAAAACTTTTGAGCTGAAAGTACATGCATACCCACTTATACTCTAGTATGATCGAGACAAGTTAAGTGTGATAAGTTTATGTGTGTTGGTGTTATGTATAATGTAGCGAGAGAAGGACGGGTGTAGTCTGTACGCGCCGCTCGGCAAGCTTGAAACTTGAGTGGCCAACTTTGTCCGCCACGCGGTGAAACTTCGTTTTTCATTTAATTTGCCCGAAACGAGTGCAGCTTACAATATTTTCAACGCTTGCAACTTTCGACTTGGTCCTTCGTTATAAATTTTATAGTTAGACCGGTGTTGTTACCCTTACCTTAACCATCACTTATACAAGCGCCCCAACTATAATGAATTTAGTGCCTGAAATGTCAAGCAAGCTAGTGTCGACAACAGTTTTAAACTAAGTTTCTTATGACGCAAATTCGCTTTGCTGTTTCTTTCTCTGCTAAGACTTGTATTTAGTGTTGAGATTATAGTTTAAAATATGTATATATTCATCAGCTTAGTGATGATTCTTAATCTCCCAACGCTCAAATCGTATCGCTGCTCACATAAACTTGTCGGATGGTATCGTCAAACGTATTGCGGACGGTACATTATTTTTATGTTCCCATAAATCGAGCATGTACTATTAGGTAGACGACGCTGAGATATAACATTGAACGGTTTTCAATAAACAAGCTTAGCTCTGTGAAGCGTGAGCGCACGCCTCGATACTTGCGTCTGGAGTCGGCATGCGTGTAGAATGTGTTGCAAAGCCTTTTTAGTGCAGGGCTGTAGCAGAGGCTCGTTCCGGCAGACGATAAGGACTGATCTGCGGAAGACAGCGTTGCAGCGTGCAGCAGACACGATCGATACTGCAGCGGGGGCGCCGCCTGCCACCCTGTCGCCCCCACCGGCCGGGGCCCCCCTCGAGCCGCCGGCTGAAACTTTCGCGATAAGTACGGAACTAGCGCGTGGCGTACGCAATGCAATATTGTTAGCCGGTTACGAGTCTGAAACAGCGGATATTAAGGCTACAGAGACTGCCGTCCCGTTTTTACATTGTGCCTGAGTTTGAAATGCATACCGAGTTACGGCGCATTGTATTAATTTTTATTATCTGCTCGTAGGTACGTGTTTACTGCTAATGGTATGTGGAAGCGTAGCATACCTACGCTTTACGGTAGAGCCGAGATAGAATTACACGAGCGTACGCCATATACGTGAAATATACTTTAAAGCACCACCATCAAGTTTAATGTTCAAAGCTACGATCATAGATACTTTCAAAACTCGTGTTCATCTTACTGCTGAATGAAACTCACATCGAAAAAGTTTCGTGTAGCAAGTGCTACGAGAAGAGATTGAGCTTACCATAACTAATTACATGTAATAATTTATCTTTAAAACTTTCCACAGAAGTATGCCTGTTACGTGCCCAGACATGCATATATTCGCCGCCGTAAAATATTGCATATTACATCAATAAAGCATTTTAATGACAAAGAAGACGGTCGGCATTTCGGTGCACCGCGGCGCGTGGAGTTGGGCAAGAAAGTTGCCGTTGGTCGCGGACGGCGAAGTTTTCCAGTTCCGACCACGCCTGGCACATACAGTTTGCAGCTACCCTCCCCAGATGTGACACATATTTTTTTTATTTCTTACTAACATGTTCTGTAATATTTGCCGAGAATATCACCACTCACGTCCGCAAATATGATAGAGATGCGCATATGAGAATTTAATTACGCTCCGCAGCAAAAGAATTACGTTTGATATCATATTTCTTTTCATGGGAGAAATCTTGGTTCTAGGTTTTTTTTAACGTTTGACTTAATAAACGTGTTCTAGCGAAAGGTACTTAGTGAAACAAGAATTCAGCTGAACTGAAATATTCTTAGGTACTGCAAAATAAGTACGATTAATTAATTTTCATTGTACTCATTAAAATGTAGCCAGAAGGAAGCAGTAGTACAATTTCGGAGTTATTAGCCGGCGCAATAATTAAAACTTTGGAAACTGTAGCAAACTATGAACGTACCTCCGGGAAACTGGAGGAGAAGCGGCGAGATCGTGATTTCTTTGACGAGATGTTAATAAATGGGGCGCTTACACCTTATAATTGGGAAAAACTGTCGCGTCCTCCTCTCAGTTACAGATGGGAATAAATCTTTATGTAGACGGGGATCGCTGGGTTCCTTTAGCGCGCTGTCGGTAACTTATTCCGGGCACGTGCTCACTCTGTCCTCTGAATATAAGGAATATAAGGCGTTGCGGCCCATTTATTGCACGTCGCCTGGCTCCCGCTAAAGATGTTCAAACTACGCTAAATAATTAATGACGAACGTCACCTAAGGCAAATTTTAATTATGTTCAGGCACGGAATGGCGGATAACTAAAGGTTTTTGAATTGCAAATACGCTTATAATCTATGGTAACGGCAGCTATTTGCTTCGGTTATTATTTTCTTGATTATGTTTGAACAGTATGGTTGGTAATTTTATTGGTTCTTACTTTTTGCGGACAAACTAAAAAATAAGGACTACTATCTTTTCGCGAAATTGTGTATAAACTATTTGATTACAGACTTTGGTACCTATAATCCTAATAATATTATAAATGCGAAAGTTTGTGAGGATGGATGTATGTGTATGTGTATGTTTGTTACCCTTTCACGAAAAATCTACTGGACGGATTTGGATGAAATTTGAAACACAGTTAGTTTATAACCTTGATTAACACATAGTTTACTTTTTATCCCGGTAGTACGTTCCCGCGGGATATTTTCCGACCTCCACGCGGGCGAAGCCGCTGGCAAAAGCTAGTAATTTCTATATTGCAAAGACAGGTAGCGATTCGACAACCGTTGACTAAAGGTCAACGGTTGTCGAATCTGTACACGAGCATGATTTTTTAAGTAGTTACTGTATAATTAATATGTAAAAATACCGTGCTACAAAAAACCTTGACACCCCTGAAAATTCATTCACCCGGAACAGGAAATGACCACGAAAGATACGTATTTACGCATTGATAAAACTCATGGTGTAGTGGTTTCAGACCGACGATAACCGTTGGATCGTAAGGCGCCCCATGAGCCATTTATTGCTCCAACTAGCTCCATCCACGAATGTTGCAATTATTCCGTGGAAGCTTATAAATCACTTTAAATACTTTACATTTGGTGCATTGCGCTTTTAAACATTATATTTGTACATCATTTAGTGTAAAAGAAGGTTCGTTGTGTTCTTTTCGTTAAAAATGTTTTAATAAGTACCTGCAATGTTATTTAGATGAGTCAAAAATAATCGATAATGTTATTTGTATGGTTGTCGTGCTTTGTGATTAGTAAAAATTCGAAAATTTCAGAGGTTTTCATCGTTTGTATCGATTACAATTATACAGGTAGAAGTTATATTGTTTGTTACATGAGAAAATACTCCATTTATTCTAACAATAAAGAAATTAACAAAAGTAGTCAACCCGGATCTTAATATAATTTCTTCTAGACTACCTAGAGTTTCAGCTCATATTGGTTGACCGTTAATGTCAATAAAGCACAATTTTATGGTGAGTCCCTCCTGTAAGGAAACACATAATTTATTTCTTCTATTTTCTTTATTAAAAAGGGTCTCTCACAAAACCAGTAAGTCCCTAAAATCAGGCTACGAAACCACGACACGTGGTAAAAATGTTTTACCCAAAAGCAACACGCATAGTAAACAAACTGCATATTTAGAGGGTCCCAAAATAACGTATAGTCCAACAGTTACAAATTATAGAAGCAGTCTGTTAGCATTGCCTTCGAGCACCGTAATACCCGTCTCTCTCCCAACTCATACAAATTACACAGATGATAGTACACACTACCCTGTTTGTTTTCACTGACATTCATAATTATTAACATGTGGTTATTTCCAAGGCGTTTCGATTGAATTAATGGAACGTAATAAATTGAGATATCCTTAACGTTTCGTATAAATATTATAAGGAAGGGGACAGCTCATTGCGTATTCCGTCCACATATAAGCACTTCGTGAAAATGTGACTGCTATGGGTACAAAGAAGCTGTGTTCTGTTTTAACTTATGAAGGATATATAATAATATTTTGATATCTAACCTATTTTCATGATGCTTCTGATAAATATGTTGCAAGTTAATCAGTATTATAATGTTTCCTAACTCCAAAAAATAACTTGTAATTCTCGAATACCCTATTAAGATAGTCTGGCAAATTCTTCAACATATTTGCTGAGCGAAATGTATTTTATTTTGTGTAAGTACCTTTTTGCTCACATCAACGCTCCAGTACATAAAGTACAAAGAGCTCTCTAAAATGTGATGCAGGAAACACAAGAACATGTACTAAGTTTAATTTTTAGTGCAAAGAGGAAGCTTTCTTTTCGTTGCTGCTTACTTATGCATAGTTTCAGATAAGTTTGCATGAACATGTTGTATATTTCAGCGTATGTTCGTCTTCACTAGTTCCATATTTATGACACGCAAAATAAAATGTTGCTGCCTGTCGTCGATGGTTGATAAAAATGCAAACCGTAGCCGCGGGCTCGCCGGCTCCGACGCCCACTGAATATGGGTATCATGAGGATGGAGACAAGATTACATTTTAAGAGTGTTTACCCAGAGACTGCAAACAATTTGCTTAACTTGTACGAGAACGCCCCTACTGAACGTCTACTCGGTAGAGTAGTAAAATTAGCCTTAAATGCTTATTTCGGGGAGTCGGTCGGCGTAGTACGTCGCTACGCAAGTGTAGCGAGGCTCGTAGCGTCGGTCTCACCTGACCGTCAAGCGGTCGCAGGTAAACATTGTAACGTGACCCGACCACGTGCGAAACATGTGACCTCTCGCCAGCACTCGCCGCGCTGCCGACGACTGCATTTTACAGATACGATCAACAAATCCGACGACATAAGATCTTTAACACCAACCCACAAATTTAATGATTTTTACCCAGTTTTATTTTATCGAATTTCCAGTGAGGAAGCGCAGTTACGGAGTTGAACCGGTGGGCGTGTTCCAGACAGTATTGATTTTGTTCTCTCTTTTCAGTCGGTGAGGCGTGAGTTGTGCGCGTGCGAGGGAGAGAGCGCTACAGGCAGGAGGTCGGCGCCTAGTGTAGAGTTTCCGTGTAAACCCAGCTTCGGCTCCGAAAGGACTTAACTGCGGGATGAATGAAAGCGTGTTGCGATCCTGAAGCGACGGCCGCTGTCGACGCGTCCGCTTCCGCTAAATCCGCTCGACAACTTCGTGCACTTAGTTTTGTTTAAAACTGTTCTTATTGCTCTTTCAAAAACTAAAGTTGATAAATATTATGCCTGGAAGCAATAAATATGGGAGAACTTCGATACTGATACGTAACATTATATCTTTGCATGACAAAAGAATATCATAAATCATGTAATGTAGAGATAGCAGTCCGAGTGAATGCTGACATATCATCAATTATTTATATTCAATAGATACTCTTTATATTTGACTTCAACGCCTAACAGAGCTATACTTAATGATCTGAGGGTATTTAAATATTGGCTAAGTGCGTGCCGAACACGCATTACGGCTGGTTTCCGTCACCGTTATAGATTTAGTATTTTTGTATATTTAAAACATGTCGTTGTAAGTTACTCATAATATAACTTTTACCCAAGGTTTTGTATACAATTTATGTTAGACGTTTACGAAATATAGATTAGTTAATCGACTTTCGACGTCTTATGTAACATACAATAAAGCACAATATAGCACCAGGTCAAAATAATAGATAAGTTAATTAAATCGTACAGACTTTGTCAAACATACATTTTGACCGCAATTTACGCTGAAACAGCTTCATTCAGTCCTATATTTGGACGCATGAAAACTTTTCCAAGATTTTTTAATTTATGGTAGATAAAAAGAGCATGCCATGACCTGCAATATGAACATACGATTGGACGGATAGACGAGTTCAGTCGAGCGAGACGTGCCGGTATTCCGAACAGATAAGCACCAAACAAACTCATTAAAATCATTCGTAATATTAATACATAGGTGTGTGAGTATTTTTAGAGAACTCATTCTTATTAAAAGACTTAATATGTTTTAATGCTTCCGATGTGTAAAAGTTTTAAACAACTGCAATAAATAATGTAAAAGTACAATGTCTCATTTTGCCTGTTTAAATAAATTTGCGAAAGGAATTCTTCGAAGATTCTAAAAAAGTTGGGGTGGTGCAAGTATTCTCACCAACATTGGTGTGAATTGCGCCTTGCCTGGGGGAGGCCGGGACTTCGCATCCAATACTTGTGCTACCACCTCGTAAAAATATTCATTTTGTCGTTTTCCTTTTGCGCTAGTACCTAACAATTTAAAATAGACCTTTAGTGGTCAGATTGCGTAAAAAAATATAAAATTAAGTGTTTCTTATTTTTCTTTTGCTATTTGCATATAGAATACGGCCGCTGGACAGTAACCTCTTTTTTTATTCATTCCCAAATTATAGAATTACATATCTTTTAGTATCGATTTTTCCCTTGTAGAGCATATGTTTTATGAAAGTCTCTTCTGAAACTTTTCAAACAGTATTAAAAGAAGCCTATTTTCGTCAGAAGATTTTTTGTCTGATAAAAGCGAATGAAACATCTGGACTCAAAACATCATTCATAAATATTTTGTGTTCATTGAAGCTTCTGTTACGTTAAGCCTACGCGGGTAGTTTAAATTTTGATACGCAAAGTTTATTGGCCTCTACATTCAGACGAAGCTTTCAGACCCCTATCAAAACAGTACCTACCTATAAAACGTTTAACATTGTAATCGAATTTGTGGGGACTATGCAACATGCAATGTACAGACGCCAACACATCAAGCTACTACAATCTGTCAGATTTCTTTGATAGATTTTTGACTTTATTTCTAGAGCATTAGGTTCAAGGTTCATTGGGAAAAATTGACAGTTTCGGGTAGCTTGACCTGGTGGCGTCTGTACCTAATTAGAGGTAGAATTTTTGGTGTAATGCGACACAGTTCGGTGATTCAGACTGTCTAGTAAGCGAGCAAACGACCGTTTCGAATCCATTTTTGAATTTTTAATTGTCATTTGTTTCTGTTTTCGTTAAACGGCGGTTGCTTGTTATAAATAATCTATTTTAGTAACACGGTTTTTGTATATCAATGTAGTAAAGTTGATATTTTATTTCAAGGGTAATGTTTTGCCGCCAGAAAATTTAAGTAAAATGTTGACATTATTTTCCTTTTTTTTGACTAGGGCTAAATTCAAGTGTAGGTATCCTTTAATAGCTTTAAAAAGTGTTTTCTTTCATGAAATATCGTTAAGTTTAACGAATCATTTGAAAATGTGAAAAAACAAATCTTTTATTAGATAGGTACAGGGAAAATACAATGCGAATTGTATTTAATCTTTTTCTTAATTCGCCTACTATTGTGAAAGTTATTTCAGATTACTCGTGATTCTGCAGAATCGTCACCAATGTAAATCTTTAAGTGCTCTAGCTGAAGCCGAATAATAAATTTCGTCCCGCGCCAATATAAAGGTTAACAAAGGTATTTCATTAGGCAGTGCTAAAACCTCTAAGAATAGCAGACAGTAAGAATAATAATCGAATCGACGGTAATAGCTCATTCCCTGATAACAAAGGGTTCGTTCATGCGAATTGAAATCGGTAAATTGCTCTTACCTACTTCCCGTTGAGAGGTAATTATTGGTAT
The DNA here is from genome assembly GCA_932294355.1 of Aporophyla lueneburgensis. Taxonomy (NCBI): domain Eukaryota; kingdom Metazoa; phylum Arthropoda; class Insecta; order Lepidoptera; family Noctuidae; genus Aporophyla; species Aporophyla lueneburgensis. The sequence goes on from OW028744.1 coordinate 14,443,907, forward strand.
AATTGATTGATTATGGCAAAAGTGTACTGCAGATAAATGGAAGAGCTCATACAAATTCTATAGTCAACATGGCCCATGATGCACAGAGGCATTAAAAGATTTAGGTAGCTCTGCTCAGTCTATTTACTTACTGTCTCCCTCTGTTTATTGACTCAACTAAAACAGACATCACAATACGAATTTTGAACTCAACATTTCTTAAGGTTACGGAAACACTAAATTAAATGTCTACGAGAACTTAACCGCCTACGAATACGATCGACGTATTTTCTAAAAACATTCTGTCTTTTATCGCAAATCGTTTTCGTTTTGTCAAATTGGGCAAAATGCCGGTGGGCAGACACAAATACCTCTCTTAATTCGGAAACAGAAATAACAGCGACGAGACCGTGACCTTTTATATTCGGGGGATTATTTACGTGCTGGCTTTGCATTGAAATATTCTTTGAAAGCCACGTTTTCGCTCAAACAATTGAAGTAATATAACACAGCGTTATTGGTAAAAATTGAACTGTGCACCATATGTGATAGATTGCTTCCCTCACTCTTACGACCTCCACCGCTACGAATTCAGGTCCCATAAAACATACACGGCAAGTTAACAAGATGAAACACTCTTCTACCCTAATGATTAAATAAACGTTCTTCGAAGAACAAGTTTTCGAATAATGTAAGTCCTATCCAAGTCTGTTCAGTGGTTCTTGAGTTAAGCCAGACACAAGCGTGGAAGAAACTTACCGGTACGTCGTGATTACTGTCTTGTCTGCAGGGGATAAACCTCTCCAACATAGAACCATTCATTTGAAACAAAAAAAAACAATAGTCTGTGAACATTTCCACACACTTTTTCCTTTCATCGAAATGTAGTTTTATATGAAAACTTGCATCGGAATTATTTTAGCGCGGCATTCGCTTGTATAGGCGAGGGGAGGCGATGTGTGGAGGACTTTGTAAACATTCGAGACGAGACTATTATATTATAGGTACGAATACATTCAAAGGTCGGAACCTTTTGTAGCTTTGCGCGATGACTGAGCACAATTTAAACTTTTATCGATTTCTGCTCCGTTTCGATGGTTGAAAATACACACAGGTAGTGTGTTTTCACACCTTTCCTTTACACTTCAATACAAACAAGTTAAAATATATTCCAAATAACAAACATAAACTACTCAACGCCTACCGCACAAGTTATGTTGAAAGATACACTGAGTAAGGTAATAAATATTGTACGTCGAGAGGTGTTGAAAATTAAGTACTTAAAATAATTTCACTTATACATTTAACAAAGCTTTTACCATACATTAGGTACTACGAAGTTTGTGCTTAGCTCATTTACCTGAGTACTATGATGCTCGTCTAAAAACTGTGTTTATTCAAAATTCTTGGAGATAACGAGATAGAGCGGAACATTTACGTCTAATTTATACGGAGACAATGGAGGTGGTCGCAATTAGTGAAATGGCCACTGAGAACAAACGCGTTTCCAACAAAAGAGTGGAAGCTTCGGCTCAGACAAGGGCCCTCTTTCATTTCTTCCAAATGAGCAAACTACAGTCGCTAGTAGGGAAGATTTGTTGTTCAAGAATGAAGGGCTCGCGAGTGAGCATTGTTCTTTCCGCGGCCAGTTTGGTAAGCACTTGAGTTCCGTTGTTCTAATCAAGATTACGAGGGAGAATTATTTGGTTTTGCTTGTTATTTGTTTCAATACTAACTGATGTTATCGTGGAATGTATGCTGTAATTTGTTGCCCGCTTTTGACTTATTATACTGTTTGTATCAGTGATAATTCACTCGTGTGTACCTAATGTACAAATTAAGATAACGACTTTAGGGTCCACTTAGGTAACGTTATTGGGTAATACAGTTTGAAACTTTATGCCTAAAGGCATCCTTCAGGGAATCGTAGCTATATTAAACGCTTTTGTAATTAATTTGAGATTGCTTTCCCAAACCTAATTGTGGAGTGCTCAAATACACTAAGGCACTATATATAAGCCTAGATTTATTAATAAAAACAGCAAAACAATAAATTTAACATATTTTGAAAATTAAATCCGACAAACAGACAAACTATAACAGTAATAGTAAATCATTTAAAGCAAAAGCAATTGTAACGGTTATAAATCAGGTAAGTTGGACGTGCATACAATTTAACAAGTCTGTAAGTTAACAACACATTACTATTCCCCCCGGCTGCCAGCCGTACGTACCTACTACGTACCTATCGTAGGTATATTCGTAGCTGTTCCTAGGTATGGCTGTAGGTGGTGTAGGTACGGTGTAGCCACCATGAAATTATATTAGGATTAGCACAGGTTGGTCCGCGTGTGTTCGTCCGCAGGGTTTAGTTAATTGTTTTGTGCTGAAGACGTAGACGTACATGATGCATGCCTTTGAGCATGTTTTCGGTGTTTTCATTAAAATTGTTTTATTACGGTCTAGACCTTTAGTAGTGTGACGTTGCCACATTACAGTGTGGGAGTGAGGGAATTATATTTTTAACCGACGAAAAAAAAGAAGGAGGTTCTCAATTCGACGCGTATATATATTATTTTGTTTTTTTTTTAATGTATGACCACGCATAACTTTTTACAAAGTAGTCCTATTTTGATAATTCTTTTTTTATTGGAAAGGGTATACCTTACCAATATTAGTACATGACAGTCACAAAAAAAACATAAAATAAAAAATTAAAACGCCGAAAAAACTGAAAAGCAAAAAATAATAAACCATAAAATTTTGAGTCGGCGCTGAAAAATCAATGAACAAAGATCACTCAAAGCGCCGACTCATCATTTTAAGGTTTATTATTTTTTGCTTTTCAGTTTTTTCGTCGGTTTAATTTTTTGTAAATAAAAAACTCTTTCAAGCAGTTTCTCATATTCTTACATTATTGTTGAATTCTTGATATCTCGTACGACTTCTGTGTAGGTGTTATAAAACTTAGTTCAATTTTTATAACCTATTGCAACTTTCTGTAGGCGTTATAAATTCTGAACAACCTCTGAGAATTGTTAAAGGTAACTGAGCAATTTAATGTGACATTCTCCTCTAATAGACGGATTTATGTAACTTCACTGGTACAACTACCTGGCTCCCGTGACTAGACGCTAAATTCGATTCTCCGTTAAACATCACTTACTGAGTGAGTTTCCAAAATTCCTTTCTTGCTGTTTCTCTGCAAACTCTATGGGAAATAATATAGCTTCTTAAATTATCAGTTGAGCTGCATGATTACTGATAAATGCGTGCACTGATTGGATAGAGCCACTCAATCTGTCTGGTTCTTTCCTCAAAAGACCATTTCAGATACCAGGACACATGGTTTTCACATTATCTAACCAAGATTATATCTGGACTTCAAAAGAGACTGTGACCTCTCAGTTTGTTCAGATAGGAAACGTCGACCTCATCTAATTTAAAAAAAAATATGAGTGACGTGTTAAAGTGTTCGTACAAACCTTTTTGCAGAAATAAAATCATTTATCATTTACCTATCTACTTACACCAATACACAGACTTTTGGTGTACGGTGTTTGTTTGTTTATTGGTAAACTGTTTTTATGTATAACTAGTTTTTGCCCGCGGCTTCGCCCGCGTGGATGTCGAAAATTAACGCAGGTATTTTTCTAACATATAAGATATTTTCTAAAACAAAAGTAGCCTAAGTTACTACTTATTACATCAGCTATCTGCCAGTGAAAGTCCCGCCAAAATCGGCCATTTCAGAGATTAGCCGGAACAAACAGACAGACAGACAGACAAAAATTGTAAAAAATGTTGTTTTGGTATATGTGCCGTGTATACATCCATATACACTTAGTAAAAAGCAGTTATTTTAATATTACAAACAGACACTCCACTCCAATTTTATTTATTTCATTTGATGACTAGATGTCTAGATAATAAAAACGTTTATTTTCTCCACTACATAACGATGAATTACTAATATACTTTATAGTGTGTACAAAAATACAGTGACGTTGTGGAGACTGTATAGATAGATACACTTGCAAATATTGTGGGTGAACAATATAACTATCTACATCCTTTGCCAGTCTACCCCTTGAGAGAATACAAATATGATGTTATTATAAGATACAGTTATGAACTAAATAATAGATACAAAGATGACAAAATAGATACATACGTACATGTTCAATAATTTCCGTGTGATATCTATTTCATTTATCAATGTGTGTCGTTAAACAGTCGATGACACGGCTGGCTATGAAATTCAGTTAGAAAATGTTACTGAAATCTGATCTCATTTTGTGTTGCGAGCGTGAAATGCGGTGACACTGCAAATATTAGTTCATGTTACAATTTACTGATATTTCAGTTAATTAGAAACGTACATCACGGAAGTTTTAGTGAATTAGATTTAGGAAACAATCCTACCCTAAAAGATGGATGTTAGATATGGTGGGTGGGATTTGTCTGATTGTACCGTTGTTAGTAGATTCTAAATGGCTAACTTGCCAATATCACAACGATGTCTAGACGAAGAGACACTTTTAAAGCGACTTCAAAAAGGGTTCTAAATTCGGTTGTATTTTTATGTTTGTTACCTCAGAACTCCGCTATTTATAAACGATTTGAAAAAATCTTTTGTTTGAACCTGCTGTTAGAGTGGTCCCATATATTTCTAGTCAAGTTCTGAACTGTTTTTCGAATTAGCTGCAGTAATACGTATTTTTTAACCGACTTCAAAAAAAGGAGGAGGTTATCAATTCGACTAATTAGATAAGTGCGGAGTATCTACCATAACTAAAAAGTTGAAAATAAAAACTTTTACAAAAAAAAACAACCGACTTCCTTAAAAAAAAAACACTACAAAGTCAAAAATAGCTTTAATTTCGGAAGTCAGTGGCAAAAAACGTTAAATACAGACCCTAAGACACCGACTTTCGGAATTAAAGTTATTTTTGACTTTGTAGTGTTTTTTTTAAGGAAGTCGGTTGTTTTTTTTTTTGTAAAAGTTTTTCCATTTAGTGTATGTTGATGATGTTATAATAACGTCTTATCACTGGTATTTACTAAGCAAGTAAAGGATTACGAATTTGTGTGGGGGGTAGGTATCACAAATAAAATGTTCTTTTAAAGATATTCAACTGAATTGAGAACCTCCTTTTGTAACTGAAGTCGATTAAAAAAAAGCATGATAAAGAAGCGAGAAAAGAGAAAAAACAACAACTTTTATTTCGGAACTCCGTGGCAAAAAAATTAACATAAAAATCCAAAGCAAATGAAACCAACTTATTTTTCACTTTGTGGTGTTCTTTTTTTGAAGTCAGTTTTTAAATTTCTGAGGCTACATTTGGACAGTCTTAAAATTGGTTACTACCTTTTAACTATTTAAAAGTCTCGACCTGTGACTAACCTTTGAAAAATCTCAATTAGAATATTAAAATGTATTATAAGTAATTAAGTTTTTTTGTAAGGTTAATTAATTTCGGGTTGGGGCTTCTTGGTAGTGGTCAATAATCGCTATAATGTCGTGTCTCGACATAAGTATTTAACTTGAAAAAACTAGTATTTGGAGACCATTCGAATGAATCATCACCTCTCCCGCGAGACACTAAAACTTTCACTGCTAATTTATTCCGTCCTGTTTTCGCACACATGCACAACACTGCTATTTGCAGTTCCCCCTATGACATTGGTAAACCCTTCACAATTATTATTAAAACATTGTATGTGTGTATAATTGCTGTCATTGTAATACAATGTCTATACATATAGTTCGTGGTGTGTTCCTGTACTCAAGGCGCGGAGCACTGAAGCGCAGTGCCACCAAAGAGTTAAGTTTCCGTTTGCATTGACAGACATACAGACATGCATACAAACACATGAACGTGTCGTCGTATAGGCATAGAGTAAACTATGCCGCCGCATTGAACACTGCGCGACACAAACTAAGAGGACTAGGTCGGTGTGATAGCGATGGATTACCGGTATTCTTTTGTTTTCTGAAGGGCTATGAAGCTGTGACCAACGGTAGAAATTTATATAGAGATGAGAGCAAGTGTGGAACAGTTACTTTGAAAGAATCTCACTGTGAGAAAATAAGGTGAAGTGACCTGTCGATAGTATTGTTACGAGCTGGGGTTCGGGATAAATTAATTTAAACCAATTTACCAAAACACACAAACTGTTTAATTAAATAAACACAAATATCGCAACTACAAGAAACGTCACTTGGAATCACTTGTTTCGCTTCGCTACTGTATCACTCGAATCGTATTCGCTCGCTTCCGAAATCGAACTGCTTGTCGGCCCGACAATCCGCTATTTATATCCCGAGCACAACATTCTCGAACATTCGACACCGCCACAGCGTAGAAGCTTCTAGTAACTTCCATTGAACTGTTTAATCCCACTATTCAACAATAGATGGCAGTAGCGTCTACGTACAATTTCGTGTAGTACTTGCTACTCAATAACAGATGGCGTTAGCGTGTCATTTCCAGTAGTTTCTAACACTGCCCCGTCCTTAGATGGAATTAGCGTGATGTTTCTAGACTTTTCGATTTTCGTCACACTGCCCCTTTCTGAGATGGAGTTAGCGTGATGTTTCTAGACTTTACGATCTACGTAACACTGCCCCCTCCTTAGACATGCTCGTCCCGAGCATCATTATTCCCGTAGTATCGTGCCAATCGATCTACATGGACAATTTTAGGTGCAGTTCGCATACCCTTTTGTATTCGGTAAGTGACGTCGTTGATCTTGGTCACAATTCGGTACGGCCCGTCCCATTTTGCCTGCAGTTTAGGGGACTTTCCTTTGCTGCGCACTGGGTTATGCAACCACACTAGCGAACCTTCGTCGAAGCCAGTATTGTTCATCTTCCGATCATAACGAGTTTTCATTCTCTCGGACATCTGTTGGCCTGATTCTCTGACATGCTCATATACGTCATTCATCTTGTTGCGCAGATCATTTGCATAATCTGTTATACTCCGTGGTGAATCAGGGGGAATGCCGGTTATTAGATCAGCTGGTAACCTTAACTCCCTTCCAAAGTTCGCGAAGGCTGGCGTCACAGTTGTACTCTCGTGAACTGCACTTCGGTATGACAGAAGAAACGGTTGTATGTGCTTGTCCCAATCCTTTTGTCTGCTTGCTACAACTTTTGCCAGATATCTTTCCAACGTCTGATTAAATCTCTCCACCATTCCGTCAGATTGTGGGTGGTATGAAGTGGTTCTGGTTTTGTGAGTACCCATAACCCGACATGTTTCCTGAAACACTTGAGACTCGAAATTCCTTCCTTGATCGCTGTGGATTTCCAAGGGTACCCCAAACCGACAGAAGACTTCGTGGACTAATTTATCAGCGACTGTTGAAGCTTCTTGATTAGGGATGGCGAAGACTTCCGGCCACTTGGTGAAGTAATCCATGACAACCATGAAATATTTATTTCCACTTTCACTTTCAGGGAACGGCCCAGCGACATCTAGTGCTATCCGTTCCCAGGGGGCTCCCACGTTGTACACTTTCAATGCACCCCTGCTGCGTGTGTGTGGTCCTTTTACCGCTGCACAACTGGTACATCTGCGACACCAGTCCTCCACATCCTCTCGACAATGGATCCAGTAAAACCTTTCTCGGATCTTTAACAGAGTCCTTCTTACTCCCATATGACCTCCTGAAGAACCATTGTGGTAGAGCTGTAGGACTTCTGGTACCTTCGTTTTTGGGACTACCATTTGCAGGTGGCAGCTATTCCCTCGAGCATTTTCCCATTTTCGGCACAAGACACCATCCTGGATCACCAAGCTCTCCCATTGTGCCCAATAACTTTTGGTGGTGGTACTCATCGCTGCAATATCACACCATTTCGGTTTGGGAGCATTAGCTTTAATCCACTCGAGAATTGGCCGGATATCTCTGTCACTTTGCTGAGCATGCTGTAGGGTTTCCTTCCATTCGTCACTAAGGTCCGTTCTTAGCATCCTGACAGGTACCGTTTCCTTAGCTTCTTGCCTGACACAATGCTTGCAGTCTTCAGGACAAGGTCTTCTTGATAAAGCGTCCGCGTTACCGTGAGACTTCCCACTACGATGTTCAATTGCAAAGTCATACTCTTGTAGCAGTTCAATCCATCTGGCCACTTGTCCTTCTGGATCCTTAAATTGCAACAACCACTTTAATGCAGCATGGTCAGTCCGCAGGTGGAATTTACGTCCAAGCAAGTATTTGCTGAAATGCTGCAATGTCTTGACGACGGCAAGAAGTTCGCGTCTCGTGACACAATAATTTCTTTCTGGCTTTGATAAAGATTTGCTGAAGTAAGCTATCACAACTTCATAATCTCCTTTCCGTTGAGATAACACACCGCCAATTCCAGTATTACTTGCGTCCGTGTCAACTATGAATTCATTTTCTGAGTCAGGGTAGCCTAAAATTGGGGTATTGCACAAACGTTCCTTTAAGTCTCGAAATGCGATGTCACAGTTCTCATCCCAACAAAACGGTCTCTTCTCCTCAGTAAGCTTGTGAAGAGGTTTGGCAATGTCAGCAAAATTCTTGACAAACCGTCGATAGTACGAGCACAAACCCAAAAATGCCCTGACCTGCGTCTTGTCTTTCGGGACTGGCCATTCCTTGACGGCGACGATTTTCTCAGGATCTGTTTGTACTCCTTCCTTCGAAACCACGTGCCCCAAAAAGCTTACTTGCTGTCTGAAGAATGAGCACTTCTTTGGACTTAGCTTGAGATTGGCTCCTCGGATTTTTGATAGAACACGTTCCAAATTCTGAAGGTGGTCTTCGAATGTGCGGCCCACGATGATGATGTCATCTAAATAGACAAGGCAGGCGTCTCCAATTAGTCCGAAGAGAACTAGCTCCATTAGCCTTTCAAATGTTGCAGGAGCATTGCACAATCCGAATGGCATGACGTTAAACTGCCATAGTCCCTTTCCCGTAGAAAATGCAGTTTTCTCCTTGTCCTCAGGGTCTATTTCCACTTGCCAGTAGCCACTTTTTAGGTCTAACGTGGTAAACCACTTCATTCCTGACAGCGTGTCCAGCGTGTCGTCGATCCGGGGTAGTGGATAGCTGTCTTTCTTAGTAACGTCATTCAATCTACGATAGTCTACACAAAACCGCATGCTGCCATCTTTCTTTTTTACCAGGACCACAGGAGAACACCATGGACTAGACGAAGGCTCTATAACTCCATCCTTTACCATTCCTTTAATCATGGCATCTACCTCCTTTTCTCTTGCCACTGGTAGTCTTCTTGGTCGCTGTCGTATCGGTAACTCATTTCCGGTATTAATTCTGTGTTGAACCAATCCAGTCTTCCCTATGTCAGCATCATTTGTAGAGAATATGTCTGCATATTGAAGTAGCATCTTCCTAGCCTTCTCTCTTTCTTCTTCTGATAGATCTTTACGACAGTCTTCCAAAAGATTTAACACGTTAAATCTTGCACTTTGGGCGTTATTTTGAGGAGGCCCATGTTGGCATTCACGCATCCAAGCTACTTCCTCACAGGAACCCATCAATGTACCCTTCTTGATTACTTGCTCCTTTTCACTTGGGTTCAATATGCGTACGGCTGCAACGTCGATTGCCTTTACCAAGGTCCGCGCAATCTTCCATGGAAGGTTATCATCCAATCCTTCAATGAGAATACATCGGTTCTTCTGCCCAGAATTATGTGGGAGACTTACTGGAACTATTGTTTCCGATCGGGGAGGAAGAACAATCTTCTTCAAGCAGTACACTTTCCCTGATGGTGCACCTTCCATGAAGACTTCTTCTGATCCACATTTTAGGACTCCTTGATTAACGTCGATCTCGCAACAGTGCTGTCGCATGAAGTCCAAACCTAGGATGCAGTCATCTACTATGTCAGCCATGATGACCTTATGCCGGTAGATTGTGTTACCCAGTTTTAACTCCACCTCCTTCTCACCACGGACGGTTATGTGCTGACCCGTGGCTGTTACTAATTTTACGCCGTCATGCTTACCAAAGAAGTCCCCAAAAAAACGATTCGCTAGTTGGGAACTGACAACCGTGCGAGAAGCTCCAGTATCCAATGTCAGCTTACATGGTCTTCCGTTCACTTCACCTTTTATGACTAGGGTGTTCCCGTCATGGGCTTGTGAGACCGAAATTCTTGGGGCTATTTTAACACCAGCCAGCACCCGCCCCGCAGTCCTGGCGTTGACTAGTTTTCCTGCTGCTGGGCAGTGACATCTGCCGCCCTTCTTTCCCGGGTCTGATCTTCGTTGGCAGTGCTACGCTTCGGACAACTTGAACGGAGGTGGCCCTTTTCCCCACAAGTGTAGCACCTAGGGCTGTTCCTCAGACGGTCACGAACAGGTGAAGCCGCAACCTCCCTGATGCGATGGGCTCGATGATCATGCCTCACTGCCTCCACCTCCAACGCATGGGCCAAGGCGTCCTTGAGCGTCTCGTGGTGTCCAAGTCTTACAGCAGCCCTTACTTCCAGGTCCCGTATGCCATCTATGAAAGCTTGAGTCAGAGTCCCTTCGATGACTGCAGGCGCAGACTGGTACGCTTTTCGAACCAGCTTCTCGATTTCTAGGGCCCACTGCTGCAGGTTTTCACCACTGCGCTGCACACGATCCTTCAACTGCGCACGAAAAACGTGTTCCAGGTGCGCCTCACCGTATCTGGCTTCTAACGCCTCAACAAGCTGCTCATAGGTAACATTTTTGCCGAGAGCCTCTAACACGGTTAAGGCCTGGTCGCGAAGGGCCAAAGTAAGCGCGGTCATGGCTTGCCCTTTTGTCCACCCATTTGCACTCATGACAGCTTCGAACTGGATTTTATATGCTGCCCAGGAAGATGTTCCATCGAAGGGTGGCACTTTAAACCCGCGCACGGAAGGTGTAGCAACTATCGAAGCCGTAGTCCGGTCCCCAGCTTTCAGAACTCCAACCGCTTTTCTTATATCAGCGATCTGGACTTCGGCCTCGGAGATACGATTTTCATGTACCTGAACAGTCTCCTTCATGGCTTTGATGTCCTTGCCAAATGTCGAGTGTAGATCTTTCAAAAGGAGAACCTGCTCCTCTTTATCACGCTGAAGCTGTTCTTGCAGGCGGCGGGTCTGTTCTTCCTGTCGGCGAGCCTGTTCTTCCTGTTGGCGGGCCTGTTCTTCCTGTCGGCGAGCTTGTTCCTCTTTGTCCTGCTGCAGCTGTTCCTGTAGGCGGCGGACCTGTTCTTCCTGCTGGCGAGCTTGCTCCTCTTTGTCCTGCTGCAGCTGTTCCTGTAGGCGGCGGACCTGTTCTTCCTGCCGGCGAGCTTGCTCCTCTTTGTCCTGCTGCAGCTGTTCCTGTAGGCGGCGGGCCTGTTCTTCCTGTCGGCGGGCCTGTTCTTCCTGTCGGCGGGCCTGCTCCTGCAGCATCGCCATTAGCGCAGAAAGATCCATGGCTGGTGATGCTGAAGGAACACCAGACACTTGGGATACTGGCTCCGTCGTCGGCTGATTACCCCCAGGTGTCTGTCTAGAAGTTCCTTCAAATCGCCTCTGATCCACCTCCTGCTGGCGCTGACTCCTGGTACGGATACCTTCCGTATCCTCCTTCGGTAAAACTGGCATAATTTATCCCCTACTTCTGACACCAAATGTTCAAGCTGGGGTTCGGGATAAATTAATTTAAACCAATTTACCAAAACACACAAACTGTTTAATTAAATAAACACAAATATCGCAACTACAAGAAACGTCACTTGGAATCACTTGTTTCGCTTCGCTACTGTATCACTCGAATCGTATTCGCTCGCTTCCGAAATCGAACTGCTTGTCGGCCCGACAATCCGCTATTTATATCCCGAGCACAACATTCTCGAACATTCGACACCGCCACAGCGTAGAAGCTTCTAGTAACTTCCATTGAACTGTTTAATCCCACTATTCAACAATAGATGGCAGTAGCGTCTACGTACAATTTCGTGTAGTACTTGCTACTCAATAACAGATGGCGTTAGCGTGTCATTTCCAGTAGTTTCTAACACTGCCCCGTCCTTAGATGGAATTAGCGTGATGTTTCTAGACTTTTCGATTTTCGTCACACTGCCCCTTTCTGAGATGGAGTTAGCGTGATGTTTCTAGACTTTACGATCTACGTAACAGTATCAATCATTAGCATCTTGCCTGTTCATCTGTCTGTCAAAAATCAAAATAATTTATTTCATATAAACCTACTCGTACATGGGCACGTATCAGAAGCTAGGCGCTAGGTGCGGCAAGTAAATCCACGGTTACTCTTTTAAAACATTTTCAATTTTTTCAAATTACAGTGTTAATAGGTTTGAGAAGACAGTGTAGTGTGTTTGTGTAACCTTAGGAAGATGTCGTTATGTATGAACTCGTACCATTTTAATCTCTTCTTTCTCTCGCTTTTATTTTGAAATATACTCAAGTGTACCGAATATTGCTGGACAAGTTATCATGAAACCGTACAAGACGTAGTGATGTTGCTCCGCATCCGCTGATTTTACCATTTGAATGTCCCGATCTTCTTTAACGAGTTCTATTTCTTTCTCTCTAGACCTTTTAGTTGATCTTCGTGATTTACTTCGAGTTTATTTTTCCATGTTTATTAAGTTTGTTAACACCACCCCATTTCTTCCCGTGGGTGTCGTAAAAGGCGACTAAGGGAAGTCCCTTAGTAGTAGTGGGAAATGCATAGAGAACGCTGCTGGCCATTCTCTAGTAAGTACTAGAGAATGGGCAGCAGCGTTCTCTATGCATTTTACCACCATACTGCGATCGCCAACCCGCTTGCCAAGCATGGCGATTATGGCAAAGCCCCCCAAATTGGGGGAGGCCTAAGTCCAGCAGTGGACGTCTAACGGCTGAAATGTATTAAGTTTGTAATTAGACTATTGTCTGTTAATAAGTCATTTATGATTAACCGTAATCCAGGTTATCAAGTAATTAGACTAGGATGCCAGATTAATTATGTTAATTGTTACTTTCTTTTAGTCCCATCCCTAAATTGTAAAATTATTACTTTAGTAACACACAGAATTTTGTAACACACTTTTTTAAAATAAATAGATATTGTATTATGATCTTATTAATAATGCCAATTTGCGGTAAGTAGATGTCTCAATATCAGCTGTATACTTATTACAAGCATTCAATTGTCCGTACAGTTTTGGTCCATCGAGCCGAATCACAGTTGTTTTCACGCTAACTTTTCACGGGGAGATTTCTGCAGGATAGACTTGCTGTAAAAGGAGTATACTAAAAAACCAACGTTCAGAATGTATCTAAGCAACTTTACATTATTCTACAAAAGGTTGTAGATATAATAAAAAGTATAAGTTCTGGAGCTCTATCCCTTATACTTCTATGAACCTTATGTCTAATAATATCCCGAAGATGTTATAAATATTCAACAGCCAAAAGGGCGACCTACCTGTCCATGTCAGTCCTTATCGCCTACATGAAACAAAACAATGGCATATACCACAGTTACCTACGTCAGTAAAGACGCAGTAACCTAATATTAATTTTAGATCAGTGAAAACCAACGGTGCGTGTAATGTGACGCAATATTTAAGGAAGGCTATCGCAAGGATAAGATCATACGACCCTGTACCCTATTCTATAATCTGCACTATCGATATTACGTCAAAGAATTCTAAGGATAAAGGGTCAGGAAAAATAATTGAAGATTTTTATGTTCATTATTTTTTATGGGACTCTAAAACGATACTTACAGACTACATATTAAAGCTAGATAGAGTTACTTTTTTCAATAAAAATAAATGTATTAGATAAGCCACAGTTAGGCTGTCTTCCACGTGCAGACTACTTCCTGATCTAAACTGGTGAATTTGAATTTATTTCGCAGATGATACAAATTTGTCGTCTCATAGTTATACTACGCCCCTACCAATTAAAATGTTACCCCAAAAAGTCTAAAAGGAAAAATAAAATATACTCCTTCGCCTCGAAAATTCCTCCTCTATCGAGATTCCTCCACGTCGCTATCGACTGGTTATGGACAACTGGCGGCATTACCACGTTGTATGCCAAAGCTAAGCCTCTGGTCAAGGTAAAAGCTAATGGCTACACGACGTGTCAACCAGCCGTTTGGAAACTCTGTTGAACAAAGCAAGAGAACTCTGACTCTGACAGGCCGAGAGTTTCAACCCCAAAAGGCTCGAGAATATTATTAAGGTTTTTATACTATCACCACTTGACCTTCTCCGCAGCTGCAGCAGCAACGCTAGCACAGCACGCCAAGCTAAGAAGATGGGATGGCGCAAGAGTATCAACACATATTTACGTCTTACATTAAAGGCCTACCCATCTTCCATGGAAATAAAGACATGCCGTCCGGTCTCTTGCCATCATCGCGTGCCATTGGGTTCTAATACAGTTGGAACGCCGACGAGTTCATCGGATGACGTCATTAATGTGTCGCTTGCTCCGCTAAGCGACCCGCTCTTGGGCTGCAAGACAGGCTGGTGTCCGAAGATGTCAGCAACTTCACCACAGACATAGCGATGAGAAAAACAGCAAGAATCTTCTAGTCACTGGGTAGTGCGCCACATGAAGCTTAAGACCTGACTTCCACTTACCCACAGCCAACAAGCGCCCACTCTTCGTAGTAGTAGCAGACGTATCAAGATAATTCTTCTATACGTTTCTGCAGAGCGGCTCATTCCATCGTCTCTGAGAAGATGGATTGTCGCATGTCGGTTGAATCTGAATTCGGGCAAGCGAGTCTGGCGGCAGGCATCCATAGCCTTGGTGAAGCACAGTACACATCGGAATTTATCAGTATTGAGGCTTGGATTTTCCTGATTAATTTTTCAGTGCCATGGACCGAGGATTTGCAAGCCGGTAAACAAATACTAGAAATTTCGGGGACGTCGATGCCATATGAATGGGAAAAAATGTTTGTGTGGGCCACTCGGTCGTCCATGGCCACATTTAAAAATCGTTAAAGTATGCCCAATAATTTGATTAATTTCGTTTAAAAGGTGAGTGCGCTTGTGAAAATGGGAAAGCGCGAAGGAAATATGTTTATTGTGGGCCGAAACGGCAATAACAGATTACCAGTAATTTAGAAGGGACCTGTGACATTGCCTAAGGAATTAGGTTATGTGTCATAATATACCAAATGAAATGTATTTTATGTTACTTTCTTATACCAGTTAAAACAATATGACTTTGATATAAATAATGACAGAAATATAAATAAAAATGATTACGCAAATAAAACATTTTACATTAAGTTACTATAATACCATTTTATTCGGTAAGATATTTCATTATTTCTATACAAATATAGACTTATTGGTTGAATAAAATAATGTGAAGCTGAATCGTTGAAGCAAATGTGGGTGTACACATCGGTGCATGAAAATCGATAAGGGCTGAATAGAAAATGCTGAAAGTAATAAAATCGCTTCACCCAACGCAACGCTACAAATCGCACCTCGTACCCACACTAGTAAATGACACACTCGATGCTCTGATTGAATTGTTTACCTACACCCGATGTTGGTATAACTAACGTGATTCGAGTTCATTAATGTTGCACGTATGGATTTAAAGTTCGCTAGTTGATAACAGTTTATTCAGACGCTAACTTTGCCTGAGTTTATTTTGTCGGGTGGCAGTGTGGAACAGACTGTTGCAGCTGTATATGGGTACGTATGTTATAGATTTTAGTGCTTGCATGCGGATCTATGGGATTTTATATACATTTATATCCTTTACTGTTGATTCAGCACTAGCTATATTTGTGAGATATCTAGCTCATGTGGAGGAGAAAAATTGGCTATTCCGCAAAGTTGGGAGCGGAGCAAACTAGTATGGGACTTTTAATGATCCTAATGATTTGAGAAATAAAGAAAGTAGGAAATAAAGATATTTTCCTTTACTGGATACAATTTTTGACAATATTTTTATTTTTTAAATTAGCTACTGTTGCAAAAAATCTTAGGGTGACTGAATTTTTTTGAAAATACAAATCTATTACAGACTAGTTGTAAATACAAAATAACCCAATCAATTTAATTCAACTTACATTAAGCTCATTTTTGTCGATCAGTGAACAAAAAACAATATCCAAATTTTTAAAAACACGAAATTGTACCCAACTGTAGTAGTTACTAATTAGGAAATTAATGTTTAAAGTAATTACCTTGTCGGACATAGACTATATTATATAATCTGCCTATGTACCATTGCAGTACTTTGAACTTTAAATAAATATATAGATAGCCGACAAATAATATGATCAAAATGTAGTTGTAATATGCAGTAACAGTTCGTCAGTTCACCTATTTACTAGTACAACAGTAACCCCTTTTCCTCAGCCAACTTTTACGACCCGCGCCGGTAGATAACCAGCAAACATCCCGTTTTCTTTTACTGCCAGATCAACTTGCAAATGTAGTCAAACAACTCGGGTGTAAGTTGTTTTACGCAGCCAGGAAATTCAGACCTCTAGGTGTTGCTATATAGGACGGCAGAGAATCAGAAATCGAATGCCAATCACGATAAATAAAAACAGTTTCCCCTAAAGCCCTTTATCCCAAAAGTTACTCGAGTCGACACACGCGAGTAATGGCACAGTAATTCGTTTTTGATGTCTGTCGCGTAATATATGGCGTGCTAATCAAAATATATTGCCGACTCCTTTATATTGTGCCGTTGCATGCTCCCATTGTGATACTTGGCTCTTGGCACTTGGCATTTGACGCTTAGTGACACGTGGCGTGTCTCTGACGAGTTTAATAGCTTGTTCGCAGCTTCTCATATGTCTTTTCATTCCAATTGTGACGGCCCGTAAAGTAGCACACATATGACTCAAATGTTGTCGAAAACTTTCAGTCCCACATTTTTATCAAAAGAATGCATTGTTTTGTAAAGTTCCATGTTGCATTAACACTAATAAAGTGTGTTAACGCTTTTACTTAAGGTAAATTTAAAGGGGGCGACCCTTTTCAGGAAGTGTCGCGCACCCCAATAATTTAATTGTGAGTTCATAAATGTTGAGTCAAGAAGTTTGATCGAAGTAGGTACACATAACGTAAAGTTTACAAGTGCACACGACGTGAATAATAATATAATATCTTAGGACAACCAACACAACGTTGTCTGATCCCAAACTAGGCAGAGTCTGTACTATGGCAACCAGACAACTGATAAACATACTTATATATTTCTAAATTCATACATATTATAGATAAATTACACCCAGACACAGAACAAATGATTGTGCTCATCACGCAAACATTTGTCCTGGGTGGGAATCGAACCCACGACCTCAGTCTTTGCAGTCAGGGTCACTAACTACTAGACTAACAGGCCAGTCAATGTTACACGGTATTGCCCAAAAAATGAATATTACATGGAGAATATTTTAAAACAAGTTTTAGTGCTCCGTTTATTACACGTTTGGTATCGAATGTGAAACTATTAACTCAATTAGAAGTTATACTATAAATCAGTCGGTGGAGGAAAATCTCAAAACCTGTGGCGGTGTACGCGGCCCTAGGCTCTGCCGCCGCTCGCCGCTCTCCGCTCTACGCTCGACGGCTATTTTCGCGCAGACGTAACGATTGCCGATGGTGGCTCCACGCGGCTGAAACTGAAACCGTCTGACAGGCGGCTAAAATGGCCGCGTGAACACGCGATCTGCCACGCTGAAGTCGCTACGTACGTCACACGCGAAGTTTTACTTAACGCCGGCTCAGTAAATTATGTTATAGTGCTTTTAATCGGTCTTTCTGTTGCTAATCGGTTGTAAAAGCTATTAAAATGGCTCTCCATCTCGAAACCGCGCTGCAGCGCAAGTTAAACTTCAAGATGACCACGGTAAGTGCATGCCACCCGCCGTGCCGCCTATCGATCGGAGCCCGCGTGGTCCGAACATATGGTGGCCGCTACGAGCTCGTAGCACCCCGTAACCTACGAACTACGTCACATGAAGCCTGCTAACGTTTCCGCGTTGATTTTACGTACGAAGGCTAATGTTATTATGACACAATCAGCTCCTTATTATTGTATTGTAAGAGATCGCAGTATGGGCGCGTAAATAGGTAAATAAACACTTGTAGAGACACGCGCTACGCCGATGTCGGAAGTTGGAATATACGGGTTAGATACCGAAAAGTACGATTTGTTTGCGTATTCTCAGAAATTTGATGTTAATATTTAGTTAACAGTAAACATTTGCGGTGGTAAAGTTAAAGATACTTGATTTTGAAGTTGATTTCTGCCGGTAAGTTACTTATGACACCGGCCGGTAAAGGTTTTAAAGTAGTTTAGACTATTGATAGATGTTCGTACTGATTTAACAAGACAATTTCTTTCGTTAATTAGATTTTGCCATATGGGCAGGCTCTATTTAAACTTACCTAGTATTTGTATTGTGTAGGCATTGTGTGCAGGCTATAGTGCAATTTACAAATTAGATCTCGGTTCACACCTACGCACAACTGAAAGGTAACTGTAATTTTATTGAAATATCACAGTGAAAGGACATGGGTTCTGTTTTGACCACTAAATAAAATGCAGTTAAAAAACAATTGTTTTCGTTATCCAAACAATTAAGTTCTTTTTTAAACACTATTTCGAAAATCTTTCTATTGCAACTGGACCTTTGGACTATTCAAGTGACTTTCCACGGAATAGCATTTCCCATTTCTGTTTATCATTTTATTATTAGGCATTTTTTTTTGTATTTTGAAATGAATAAAACAGCCCTGCAAGTACGTGTTAGAGTGAGAAGGAGTGCATTTCGACATCAAATTTAAAGTTAGAGGGAGACAAAAAGATAAGCAAGCGGACATACATAAAAATGCAACAAGATTGTGATTTTTTCATTTGGCTACAGAATACTATAAATATTTGAATGTCCTTTGATATTCATATTTCACCTTAGTACTCGTAAGTAATATTACTGTAATGGTGATCCAATACTATACTTAATATCTTTGGAAATCGTTTTTATCTACCTTTGTAGCTTTAACGGTTAATTTGAATATTTCCCTTTGTATCGAGATTAAATGGAAGATATTTATCACCTGCTAGTCACCGGCAGTTTCAACAATTACTTAACTTTTAAGTAATTGGAAAAGATAACAAATAAATTCGAGAGACTTTTTTAAAACGTATTTATTAAAAGCGCTTTGCGCTGTTTTCGCGTATTTCGTCGATTGATTATATTTGGTTGGCACCTGTTTCAGATGCATGATGAGCATGCACCTGTAAGCGGTCATATTTTGCGAAGACCGTAACTTGACAAAACTTTTTAACAAAAAATTAAACCGCCGAAAAACTGAAAAGCATAAAATAATAAACCTTAAAATTATGAGTCGGCGCTTTGAGTGTTCCTTGTTCATTGATTTTTCAGCGCCGACTCAAAATTTTAAGGTTTATTATTTTATGCTTTTCAGTTTTTCGGCGGTTTAATTTTTTGTTAAAAAGTTTTTATTTTTTGATTTTTTGTGGCTTTAATGTACTAATAATACTTGGCAAGGTATACCCTATCCAACAATAAAAGAATTATCAAAATCGGACTACTCTGTACAAAGTTATGCGTGTTTATACGTTACAATCAGTGAGTGAACAATCAATCATCCCCTGTTTTCCAACCCTTAAGGTTCGATTTTGTTTTCCAAATTTATATGAGACCACCTTGGGAGTAAAACCTTTCCAATAGATGAAGAATTGTCACAATCGGACCACTATGTAACTAGTTATGCGTGTTTATACGTTACAATCAGTGAGTGAACAATCAATCATCCCCTGTTTTCCAACCCTTAGGGTTCGATTTTGTTTTCCAAATTTATATGGGACCACCTTGGGAGTATACCCTTTCTAATAGAAGAAGAATTGTCACAATCGGACCACTATGTAAAAAGATATGCGTGATGATACATAAAAAAAAAAAAAAAAAAATATACGCGTCGAATTGAGAACCTCCTCCGTTTTTTTTCGTCGGTTGATAAATAAACTTTATGATAAACATAGTGCAAGTTATATTTTTTACAATGTTTTTAATACTTTCATGAAATGAAGATTTATATTTAATTTGTAGATAACATTATAATAACATGACAATAATTTAATTAGTATTTTTGATATTTATTATTAATCATATTTTAAAGGACCACAATGCATGTAAATAACCACTAATAACGAATTAATTAACAAAAATAAAAATTATATCCTAATTTAACTATAACTTATTAACTTAACTATCACTTGTATACTTTTGTTTTTATATTTCTATTTCATTTATTTTTTCTGGAAAAGTAATCGCGAGTAATTATAATACCAGCCTATTAATGTCTCACTGCAGGGCAAACTCCTCTTCTCATACACAGAAGGCACGAGCATTGATGACTCTTGGTGAAGTCGGATTGGATTTCAGATTCATATTAGTTTATACAGGTTTACTCCAAGATGTGTTTTCTTTCACCGATGTCAGTAATCCAAAATAAACTAAGAAAGTACCCACGTGTGAATTGAAAAAGTCACATTTGTACTTCCCCGGATTTGAACCCAAAACCTCTTGCAGGGGAGTCGAGGCCTCATGTTATAGTACTGGTTAATATCTACTACTAGTTATTAATAGTAGTCCTTTTATTTACAATATCTTACAGTATTTACATAATTTAAAATCTAAGTTTAAATCCGGAGAAAAAAAAAAATGTTTATATATAAAAATAAATAATTATAAAGCATCAAAAAATTCGTCTGCACTGTTGTCAACAGGAAACGTGCCCAAAAGGCCGGCAGCATTACCACCTTGTATGGCAATGCTGATTCTTTGCCCAAAAAATAGGCCAGCCCTCTGGTCACGCGAAGAGTCGACCAGCCGCTTGGCAATGTCTCGGTATATTATGTGGGCACTCAGATGACCCTAGTGTTTCAACCACAAACGGCTCGAACATATAATTTGCAATTAGGTTGGAATATTTGCGCCGTTTGAGGTTTTCCGCACCTGCAGCAGCCGCTCCAGCACAGCCCGCCGTGCTAAGAAGATGGGATGGCGCAAGGGTGTCGACACATGTTGCATCCCACACCAAAGGCCGACCTAACTTCCAGGGTATTATGGTCATTCCATCTGGTCTCTTCCCATAGTCACGTGCCAAGCCATTGGGTTCTAGAACAGCTGGCACCCCGGCGACGACAAGAGCACGACGGATGATGTCATTGATGCTAGCGTGCCGTGCTATCCGCCCTGCGCTTCTACTGCAGGATAGGCCATGGTGACCGAGGCAGTCAACACCTTCACCGCATTAGCAGCGAAGCAGAGCCACGCAAGGAGCGCCCAGACGCAAACAAGTAGCAAGGCGAAAGGTGGTGTCACTAAACATAGTTCCTATGTTGGGTGACGGTAGTGCCTGAAGCCAGAGGCCCAACTCCCACTCGCCCACAGCCAGAAGGCGGGCATGCTCAGCAGTATTGGTAGATGTATTTATAAGATTATTCCGTACCAACCTGCAGAGCGGCTCATCCCACTGTCTCTGGGAAGATGGGTTCACGGGCCGATCTGTATCCGGGCAAGTCATTTTCCAGGCATTCACTACATCGGTGAATCACGGCACTTCAGAGTGAACCAGGGAAGGAGCTAAAATTTTCCTGGTCAACTTTTCAGTGCCGTGGACAGAGGACAGGAACGCCGGTAAGCTAATACTAGTCATTTTACGGACGCCGAGCCCACCAAAGCGGATGGGTAGACTGGCTTGAAGCCGCGCTCGGTCGTCCAAGGGCATATTTAAAATGAACGTTACTGTGCTGCGAATAACTTGGTCAATTTTATCCAAGACTTGTGACTGCTTCCATAAAGGGGAAGAGCGAAGAAAATATATAAAATTTGGGCCAAAACAACAGTATCTAATCAGGGTGAAAGCCGAGTGTAAATTTATTTTGGAAAGCCGAGAAAAGCTGTTTTCGAAAATTGGGGAACCTAGGAGGTGCGTGAACTCTTTTTAATAATTTTGATTTGTGGGGCTATTGCATTAAATTTATCAAGTGTCAGTTGTCTGTCGGTAATGTCAGAAAGGTAGATTTCACATTTTGAAGGGTTAAGGTCTAAGGCAATAGATTTAAATTGCTGTTTCAGCAGTTGTAGGTCTTTCAAAACGGTGTCTGTATCACCTCCTAGCGTTCCATCATCTAAGTACCACACAGTAAATTTTGAATTTCGTTTCTGAATGATTGGATGAATAGTTTATAGTTACAATTTACTTAATTACAATAAATGAATAGTTACAAGAAACTGAAAGAGTTTCCTAACCAAGGATTTACTTACTTTATAATTACATCGAAGGGTGGTGGAGGTGGCTACACAGTCTGGGCCGCGTAGTCGTTGCTTCTAACCACGTGGCCCTTCTCATTTTGTATATTGACTGATTTTAAACGTTATTTATTTTATCTATTCATCGCAGACTGAAACGTTGTTTATTTGAATTTGGGTAGAATATTTTTTCAAGCTTGACTTTGATTAAATCAGTCTTATTTAAATAGATAAAACTAAACTCAAAGCGTTTTTTTCATACATTAAATCATTAAGAAGCACTTTTGATTTTTTTAAATTCCAAGTAGCCTTTAAATTAATATATTATAAAATTCAGGGTAGATTATCCGTTTTGCTAAAGAAAAAATTACGAAACAATTCAAAACATAAGATTAAAAAATAAATCCTCGCAGCTAAGAGATGAATAATCTCAACCGACGACGCGCGATGGCGCCCGTTCATGAACATGACGGGTGGATCAGCACCATCCAGCACAACCATTTTGCAGGGAACCGAATGATTCCACACTCGCGCCACCATCAATGAGGCATTTAAGTGACCATAATATACTCTTAACTGCCATGTTCTTTCAAGTCAGCGTATACCTTAATAACATAAACAGATCCAGGGTACAAAAGCTAACAAAATTAAAAAAAATGCTTCTATATTGTACAAAAGTATACATAGTTTGCAATGTATTTGAGAGATATAGAAAATAAATAATAAATGAAATAAATAAAATCATTGATATTCATTAAAGTATTCAACAAGCAATTAAAACTTAATATAGTAAAGATTAAAACAATATTTACGATCGTAGTACAAGTAGAAAGCATCTCTTCCAAATCACAAAGTCTTAACTAATAAGCCCAAGTAGCTATGGCGGTGGACAAGTCAAGCATTGTTACCTACGATATAATCATTCAACTTATATTATGTGGCATTTTACATAGTACACCATAACAGAAGTGTTCTTTAGACAATCTGAAACGTGCTTGATCATCATCAACCACGTGGGTTATCATAAAAACGTTTACATGTACGCTACAAGCCAGGATGCCGCAAAGAAAAATCAAGGACGATTTTCAGAAATTTTTGAATCCTGATAAATTATAGAGAATTTTACATAGGAAAGTCTGTTCCTGAAAGACGATTCTATATCATGTATATCATGAAAAACAGTAAAATTTTGTTCATAATTTAAATCTTTTACGACATTAACCACAATAAGAGTTTTGAAATAACCATAATAACTAGGCGCCTGAAGTGGTGCTACAAAAGGTGCCGGCGAGACACAGCGGTCCCACCCCACCATATATCTACTGCCAAACATTCATTACAATTATTGAAACTATCTTTGATTTGATCACTGACTCGTTGAATGATTGAGAATTTTATGTACCTCTGTTGCTGAAAGATGATTCTCATGAAAACTACTAATAGCAAAGCCTTATCTATCACAATCACCTATCTCACACAATAACATCGATTTGAGTTATGATATAGGCATAAAACATAGGCGCCTAAATTGGCGCTTCATAGATGCTACAAATAGGCGCCGTCGAGTCATAGCGGCCTTGCCCCGCATACATCTACTGCCAAACATTCATTACAATGATTAAAACTCTGTTTACCACATAGGTGTGCGTAATTAAACTTTCCTTTTACTACAAAACCCGCTATCGGCGCTTTTATTTCAAGCGAAAACTCATCAACATGCTTCCCCTCTTTTTGCAGAAATTTTCTTTATGTCTGTGAGTTTATTTTTTATTTGCAGAACCTGAGTAAAGTAAAACAGTTTTAAATTAAGCCACAGAAACGTCGGGCTTATCCGCTATAGCAGAATTAGATGTACAACATAATTAAAAACAGAAATACCTACTGCTGTTTAAAAAAAAAGATTAATTTTGCTTCCGTCTTCTGCGTATTTATTCCCGTTTTCTTCGAAACCTCAATTCGATTACATAGCTGAGTAATATTTTCTTTTTGTACTACTTTTCTCTTTTTATCTCTTCATGAGCAGCTTTTATTTATAGATAATATTTATTCCAAGACTTATTTTTAACTTTGATATTAATATAACTTTTTTTGTACAAGAAGTGAAAGGCTGTTTCTATTTTCATCGTTTTCGTGAGGGTGTATTTTGTTTATCTGATCATCTTATTTCCTATGCCAAATTATTGGGCTTCCGAAAGATATGGTGAGATACTTCACAAGTAATCTTATTTAGTTTCATTGCATTTTTCCTATTGCTTAAGCATATTATTTTTTGTATCTACGAAGAGATGTTTTGAAAGTGTAGATATTTCATTGTGATTTTCATATTCATGAAATAATGAGGCAGTCATTAACAGCATATTTTTGAATACATAAACACAAAAACAAACATAAGTCTAGGTGTGTAATACAGAGATATTTAATTGAGAACGATTTGCGGTTTTGCCAATGCATAAGTCCTAAATTGTCATGAGAACTAGCAGCGAATTTCCTCGGCTCTGGCCTATATTCTGCGATAACAACAAAAACATAATGAATTTAAATAATAAGCACTTATCAATGAACAACACGTGCGAAGTTCTACGCACATTACACAATGTGGGGCTGACAAAAGACGATCTACGATTCTCATTTCCAAGTGCGTCGCACACCTACATTCCGCATTCCCTTTTACATGCGCGTGTGTTAAATAAAACATTAATCTCTACTAATAGGATGTTACCGTTGGAGGCTTTGCGTTCAGTTTAAACGCATTACGTTTTATTACTTATCTGTAAATCCTTGCGCGGCTCGGGCGCACTCGTAAAGGCGGCCAGTCATGTGGAACCGAACGGAAGGGTCGCTATACTCCTTATACTAAATAACGCTTGCCTTACACTCTTTTGAGTAAGAAATAAGTAACGTTATCGAAAGGTAGGTGAAAGATTGGTGGCAAATACAAAAAAAAAATGAGCCGCTCGGATCCCAATAAGTTGGGACTGATTTGTTGAAATATTTCAGGCAGTAAACCAAATATATAAAGGTTCGGACCTAGCCCGAAAATCAACCGCTATTTGAGATCTATTAATGGGTTCTCTATTGTGTGACCTAACTTTTTTATCCATAATCTAAAGAGACATATTTTTTTTTGTCCTAATCATCATTTGTCCGAATGATAACTCGCCCGAACTAAATGTCACATAATATCATAAAATTGAAATCCCTAAATACAATATGCCGTAAATCCTTTTGTCATAAATATTACAATCAATAATATACAAAAGCCTTAAAACTGTTTTCAATAAAAGTTATAAGGTCTAAATTCAAATTATTGTATGTTTATTTACCCTAACTAGTGATCGCCCATTGGTCGAAATTCGACCGTACTTCATTTGAATAGAAATACATTATTAAATGAAAAAAAAAACATATATAATAATAAATATTAAAAAAATGGTTATATTTGACATTCGGTAACACTATAGACCAAGAAACTTAAATTTGGATAAGTTCCTTGCTATAGACAAATAATATTAAAAACAAATATTATTGATATGGTCATAGATTTTAAAAATTAAATAGGTTATAAAATATATCTATAAAATAAATTTATTACCTATGGTTATACTTGACATTCAGTAACAGTTAGGGAGCTGGCGAGCAAAATTTTGATATGATCAGCAAAACATCAAGGACCTCGTCTGCCACCACGGTGGCGCTGCGTTGTAAATTTACAGCGTTTCAACAATGTTTAAAAAAAGGTGTGCTATACACGTCTGCCTCTGGGGCTGATGATCACAGTCATCCTGGAAACACAAAGAATCGAAAAGGCAGACATCCAGGGCTCTGACTTTTGTAGTATTCATTTTTTACATTAATTTTTATGATTAAAAAAACTCTATATGAAGTGCACACTGGGCAGATTTGAATTGTTCGATTAAAAACAATGAGAAGAACCACGGAAAAATAGTCTGCCAACATGTTGCCTCTGCGTTGTCTATTGACAGTGCTCCAAAAATGTAAAAAAAAAGGCGTGCCATATTATGCGCACACGTCTACCTCTTGGACTGATGTTCGGATTTCTCATGAAAACCAAGAAAATCGATGAGGCAGACGTTCAGGCCTCTGATATTCTAAAGGCAGACCATTTGATTTTTTTTTTCAACCCGACGCTCGCGCCAAACCAAGCAGGTATAAAATCTTATATATATAAAAATCTTGTGTCACGATGTATGTTGCCAATAAACTCCAAAACTACATAACAGATTGTTATCAAAGTTCTTAATTATTTGTAATTTGGTCCAACTTAAAAGATAGGATAGCTTTTATCTCAATTGTTGATCTCAATATTTGTTTTTTTTTTATAGTACGCACGGCTTTCAAGCTATACATTTCCAGTATAAACTGACATCTGATTGTACGAAAAGCCTATACAATGTGAGGTCAGCTAAAACTGGAAATAATATAGCTTGACCTATAGGTCAAGGCTGGCTGGGTTGGCTATAGCCGTATGTAGTATGTGCGTATTCATTGGTTAATTCCAAGAATCCCTAATAGGTGGCGGTGTAATTTAATTCATCGTATCGTTTGACACCAAAGTTGCATAGACATCCACTGGATGGCGTTTTTTTTTTTCTAGATAACCTTTGCATAATACCTATATAATTGTCTCTATACCAAATGTGGTATCTCAGGGACTTAGAGGTTAAAGTCGCTTGCTGCGTCTGTACGCTTAGAATTAGATCTTTTAAACTGTACAACACATTTTAATGCGTTTTTCATCATTAGACAGAGTGATTTAGAGGAAGGTTTAAAAGTAGTTTACATACATATTATAGTAGAGAAAAGCTGAGAAATTCAAACATTTCTAATGTGATGTCGTAACAAACATATTTTTTGTGCGCTTAAATCGCAAACGCTGGCTTAACCTTACGAGATAGTTCCAATTAATGTACCACGGAATTATATATTTTAAAAATATCGATGGAAAAATCCTGATAGTCTGTCTATGTTTATTTCCTAAGGATACTCTAGAAAAACCACTTTTATCTGTTATATATTACAAAAAAAATCTGGGTCATTAACCAAGCTATTTTAAACAATACCGTATCGTTCTTTATCCAATTAAATACATAAGATACGTTGTACATTTCATGTCAATCAAAATTGCACTTTGCAGCATATCATTAAAGTTAATATTTTAGAAGATATCAGAGATTATATAAAATAGACGCAGAGCGGCTAGCGGGCCGTCCGTCCGTCCCGGTTGGTAGCGGTAGGTTAGTGCAGGATTAGTAGGATTGTAATTCATATTACTTTGGCTTCATAGTAAATGCGAATATCATGTGTGTTCGAAGTACTCAAAATAAACCTATCCATTATATTATTCCAAGTAAGAGACCGCGAAATAAGGGTTAAATGTTTAGATTTTTGGATGGATTTGGATTTATACTTATCATATAGGATATTTTATCCCGGTAGTAGGTTCCTGGGTGATATTTTCCGACAGCTATACGGGTGAATAAATGGTGAATACGGTAGCCAGACACCAAATCGAATAAGTATGTTCGATTTGGGGTCTGGTAAATAATTGTCTGTGTAGGTAGAATAGGAGCGTTAAGAAAAACTAGGAAGACTATATTTAATTCAATCCAGCTCTATATCGCAGTCTTCTGACTTTGAATACTATTAGTTTTATTAAGTACATCAAACACACATGATACTCTGATAAAGAATAGAGAAGTAGTATGAAGTAGTACTTAAGAAGTAATATGAATTATAAACGTACTTAGGTACTCCTAATTATTATAAATTTGAACATTTGTATGATTGGATGTTTGTTCCTCAACCCCGTACCTAACGGTATATCTATACTCTATACAAATAAATAAAATTGGAGAGTCGGTTTTTAATATTAAAATAACCGCTTTTTACTAAGTGTATATGGTTGAATACACGGTACATATACCAAAACAACATTTTTTACAATTTTTGTCTGTCTGTCTACTGTCTATCTGCCTGTCTGTTTGTTCCGGCTAATTTCTGAAATGGCTGGACCGATTTTGACGAAACTTTTATTGGCAGGTAGCTGATTTAATAAGGAGTAACTTTGGCTACTTTTATTTTAGAAAAATTCTTTTATTTTAGGAAAATACCTGCGTTAATTTCTGACATCCACGCGGGCGAAGCCGCGGGCAAAAGCTAGTATCCCCATAGTTCCTTTCGTGGTGTCTCCCTTTTATTTGGGAATATGAGTGAGAACGGTATAACTCAGTTCCGACATTTTCCGTATATCTATATATAGCCTCCCCTTTTAATTTGCACGCTTTTCCTCTCTCTCGCTCCAGGCACTTTCACACGTCTTGGTTCAAAATCTACGTATTTTACACAAATAAAACGTGATTAAAAAAAGTTAAAGACTGTTCCTATCCAGATCCTAATCCTATTCAGATTACAATCAAGCATGCAATTTAAAAAAAAAACTTTTTTAATTAAAAAATTGTTTCTGGTTGGCATTGAGAAAAAATATGATTGCATAGATTTCAGCTCCAGAAGTTTAATCGTTACCGTGAGTTTAGAGGATAATATTAAACAAAATTATAAGAATAAAACTTTATAGAATATTAATAATCCCATGCAATACCCGCCGTCCCTTGATTCCGTGAATTTCAAACAGTTATACAGCTGCAAATCAGTGAGCAAAGTGTCTGCCACATGTTTTTTCGAATCCATAGAGTCATAGTGAATCGAATGGGCGCAATGAGAACCGCGTGCAAATGACTTAGTAGATTTTTTTTTAAAACATTTTTTTTGCAGCATGCAAGCATGCAGCATGCAAGCGAGCATGCAATCGAGCACGGAAACAAGCATGCATCAGGCATGGTTTTTGTCACGGCTCCGGCACTGCGGGGCTCCGGCAGCTTATCGTCGCAGACGGTTTAACGATCACCACCGCAGCTTCGTCTTGCCAGCCTCAGCTGCAGCGGCGAGCGTTACAACCACCTGCTCCTCAGCTCGCAGGCCGCCTCGCCCCTCCGCGCCTACGCGATTCTAAATTACATTCTAGGGGTAGGGCAGACAAGACTACGTGGAGTCGGATTTACAGCGATTCGGTTCTGTCACTGAAACCTAACTTGTAGAATTTTTTTACTACTAACAATTTTATTATTCAATTACCATTCGGCAATATACACTTTATATAATAAAATACTTAGGACATATGACTTTATAACATGCAAAATTAGGAGACTTAATGACTTATAGTATTTGATATTATGACACAATAGTTTTAGAAGCAAAGATAATTATGTAAAACAAAATTTAGATTTTTTGAATATTATGGTTATTGACGTTTATAGCTAACGTGTTATGGAAAATGATTTTCGGACAAACGATTTTAGGAGAAGAAAGGGAGTACTCTATTAATGATGTTGTGATCTGAATTCGTACTGATAACGCCTACCTTTTCGGCTTCGGATAGACTATTAACTGTTGGTTACTGAAATCGATTAGTTCCGAGTATCATGCTCACCGCGTTCACAGGAAATTAGTCATCGGAAACATACCCGATTTTCTCTTTTCGCATACCTGAATCACCTGACTAGTTTAGGGTTGAGAAACGGCGTAGACTAAAATCGACAAAAATCCTGCATAAAAACTAACATCAAATGAGAGGGGTAATTCTCGTAAATTTTAAGAACTAAATTCGAAATTTGGCCACAATTCATTAAAATTTTAATAATTAATTATAAAAAAAATCGTTTTATTTCCTAAATTAGGGAGTTGGTGTGGTTTCGAAATAATGGTTTAAAACGTTTAAAATCCGTCTTGAATTTAAAAACCCGCGATAACCACGTATGGGAGTACATGTGGGAGAGATACGACAGTTCCTAAAATATACAGGATAAGTTTTTAATCAGTGCGCAAATTCTAACAAACTAAACTTAAACGAGTTATAATAACCATGCAATTTTTATTTTTATATATCTTTGTACAAAAAGTAAGTTATCGTTAACGAAAGCTGTTTATTTAGAAACTGGTTTTTATGGTAACTTACGCGCGGCGCCGCGGGGCGGCGCGGCGACGAAGGTGAACAACCAAACGTATCTACTAGTGAACAAACAAGCGTACCTACCACCTGTTCGATCGGTCAAAATTCTAAGAAGTTCAAAGTACCTACGCCGGCGCGGCGGCGAAGGTGAACGACCGAGTGTAGCTACTAGTACCTACCACCTGTTCGATTGGTCAAAATTTTAAGAAGTTCGAAGTACCTACGTCGGCGCGCGGTTACTGACCTATTACTATTTTCATATAGGTATAGATTTAAAGAAACTTTATTCTCAATAAAAACATAACATGTCGCTTACTTGAGATCAATAACTTTTACTTAAATTAATACTAATATTAGGTTCGACTACATCCGTCACAATCGAATTAAAAACTAAACGAAACTCGACGCATTCATTTTTCTAGTAATGTCCAGTGGTTTGCGATTAGATATTGGCTAAGCTGAGTTTTGAATGCATTGAATGAGTGTAGGTTTCTTTTGCGTGAGGGTAACTTATTGTATAGCTGTGCTCCTTCAAATGTAAGCATTTTTTGCCATATTTGGGTCCTGGTTTTGGTAGAACTTAGACTTGCTCGTCGTGTGCTTCGTTGGCTAACTTATCTATGTTGCGTAAGTGTGATATTTGTGTGGATGGTTTTGTTTAGAACTATTCTGATAAAGATGCATATGTTATAAGTGTAAAGTTGCTTTATGTTCATTATTTTTGTGTCTCTGTATATTTTTGTCGTTGAAGTTAAGTATGGATAGTTGAAGAGCATTTTTATAAGTTTGTTCTGGGAAATTTGTAAAAAATAAATATCATATTACGAAATATGTAGGTTGTCCACAGTTTACTGATTTAAGGTCGACAAAATTAAAAAAAATAAGTATTGAAAAAATAATTGAAATGTGTTATATTACTGATACTGAACCACCAAAAAACAAAATTGCACTCTGGTTAAAAAAAAATCCTGTATAAGTGTAATCTCAACGTCAAAACCCGATTTAAAGAGCTTGTCACTTTAATAAATGCTATCACAAAACCATATGTTATAAATCTAATCTTAATTAAAAAAAAACGACTTCAGAATATATTAGGCAAGCAAGATAAAAATAACAAAAAGAAGATAAAATTCGCGAATCCATCTGTAACGGAACCTTATCAGTCATATGGTTTTTCTCATGTCAAGATAAATACATACTCACACGACATGATAATATTTATTTTGTGATTCTTCACGAAATTCCTGAAGAAAAAATAAATATAACCCGCGGTAATCCGGTAACGCTCTCAAATATTTCTGATACAGCAAATCTATAACAATTGTAAAGCATTTTTTCAATCGTATTGGCTCAACAAAGGAAAGCTACATACATAAATCACTCGTACCTTTTCCTTACGAACGTTACTTCAGGTCTGAAAAGATTTCCTTTCATAACTGTTGTTCGTTCACCCCACAGAGTGGCGAAAAAAGATAGACAGACTGATACTTGGAGTGCGAAAAGGTTTATTATCAAAATGATCATACTATGATAGTACTTATATCAACATCATTAGGGTTTTTTAATAGAATAGAAGAATAGATAGTAAATATTTAACGGTCTCCTGTGTTATACCTAGAAGCAGTAGTCACATACATAATACTATAAAACATACTACTACTATATACCGGAAGCAAAATGTTAGCGGCTTACAAGTTGCTTTTCCTGTAACTTTACGTATTTAATTTTATTAGCACTGCTGTTAAAACGGCGAAGGAAATCATGATGAGAAAAAGCCATGTCCTAAAACCTAAAAATAATTGTTTAAATAAAAACTTTTCTGCAAAAATAAACTCAACCGACTTCAAAAAAACACTACAAAGCGAAAACTTATATTGATGGATTTCGGGAGTCGGTGTTTTTGGATCTGTATTTTAGTTTTCTGCCACCGGAGTTTCTTCTCCTTTTTAATTCAGTTAAAAAAACCAAAAAACACGTTTTAGTAAAAACCAAATTAAAATGTAGAAAACAGTAAAAGAAAACAAAATGAGGATACAGTGAACATTTTAATGTTACAAGGCGTGGAGTGCTTTTTCAGGAATGATCATGCTTGGCTTCCTTAGAGGGTCGCTAGGGCGGGTTTTAGCTTAAACCTTTGACTCTTGTTGACAAACATAATATAAGTTGTAAAAAAAATATAATGATGTATAAGTAGGTTAATATTTTTATTGCTCTTCGAAGTAGTCTCCTTTTCTTTCTAAGCAACGTCGCGTGCGATGGAACCATTGACTGAAGGGGGAAAGCAGGGGTCCCACTCTCCTTTAGAGATCTCTTCCTCGCCTTTTTCGAACGCAGCCACGGCATCTTCTGGGTTCATGAAACAAATTCCTCTGAAACAATCTTTTATTTTTTTAATAATTAAAATTCACAAGGTGCCAGGCCGGACTGTAAGGACGATGACTCTCTTACTCCATACTTTCGATAGAAAAAAATCTATATCCATCTAGCGGAGTGAGCTGGAGCGTTGTCATGGTGGAGTAGGATGCTGCTTCTTGGGTGCTGCTGCCTAACATTTTCCAAAACAACGGGTAAACAATGACTGACATACCTACTAATCTGCAGTAACCGTCGCCCGTCCATAAAATGAGGTACTCATCTTTTTCCCTCCACTTCTGCCCTTTTTTTTTACTTTTGTCGGCAAATCTTCGCCAAAAATGTTCGAAAACATCAACTGCGCAGATTGTCTTTTAATTCATTCATAACAATATCATACTTTTCAAGCATTGAGCGGCACCAATCTAAACGACGGCGTTTTTGATCTTACCTCAAATTATGAGGTTATCCATCTAGTACAAAGCTTTCTGACGCTAAAATGTTTGTACTTGACTCATCCCAATGTCAAAAGCTGCTCGAATCGGTTGATGTCACCGTTCTATCAGCTTCTATCATTAGCCGCACTGCAAGCACATTATCTTCAGGAGTCTTTTTAGCGAATCATCAGTGAGTTGTTTCGACCGCGTTTAAACTCGTTAAACCAGCTGCTATAAACAGTGGCACAGTGGGCTACATCATGCAATGCTAGTCGAAGTCTATCGTTACATTTTTGTTGAGTAGGGCTGCAACAAAAGTCGTAATAAATCATTGAACGAAATTTTTCTCCAGTCAAATCCATTTCGACGCACGAGACACTTTTTAACCGACGAAAAAAAAGGAGGAGGTTATCAATTCGACGCGTATATTTTTTTTTTTTTTTTTTTTTTTTTATGTATGATCACGCATAACTTTGTACATGGTAGTCCGATTGTGACAATTCTTTTTTTATTGGAAAGGGTATACTCCCAAGGTGGTCCCATATAAATTTGGAAAACTAAATCGAACCCTAAGGGTCGGAAAACAGGGGATGATTGATTGTTCACTCACTGATTGTAATGTATAACCACGCATAACTTCATACAGAGTAGTCCGATTTTGATAATTCTTTTTTTGTTGGATAGGGTATACCTTGCCAAGTATTATTAGTACATTAAAGTCACAAAAAATTATAAAATAAAAACTTTTTAACAAAAAATTAAACCGCCGAAAAAACTGAAAAGCATAAAATAATAAACCTTAAAATTTTGAGTCGGCGCTGAAAAATCAATGAACAAAGATCACTCAAAGCGTCGACTCATAATTTTAAGGTTTATTATTTTATGCTTTTCAGTTTTTTCGGCGGTTTAATTTTTTGTTAAAAAGTTTTTTGAATTGATGCTAATATGTGAAAAGAAATGGCATACGAATTAATTACTCATCTATGAATTCCCAAAGAGTTCCTAATTCAAAATAGAAAAAAAAAAATCATCAGATGCTTTTCTTACTGGCCTATTCTAAAACTTTCAGTATGACCCCCGTATGAAGTAATTACACATTATACATATTCGTAAAGAGTTCCTAATTCGAAATTTAAATACATTTTTCATCAGCTGTTTTTCTTACTGGAAAATTCTAAAAACTTTCAATGTGAAGGGTTAATATACTAAACGACATTAACATGCTGATCATACATTAGTATTCCATTAGATAATTATTTTTAGAGTTTGTGGACACGACTGGCTTTTTGATAAACA
This sequence comes from Aporophyla lueneburgensis, assembly GCA_932294355.1. NCBI lineage: Eukaryota > Metazoa > Arthropoda > Insecta > Lepidoptera > Noctuidae > Aporophyla > Aporophyla lueneburgensis. The sequence continues at coordinate 14,478,301 of OW028744.1, forward strand.
AAAACGAAAAAGAACAACGACAATAGTATCTATAGCTATATTTTTGATAGTCAAAGAATTTAAAAACAAAAAGCATTTAATCCTTCTAATCCGTTCTTAGGCATGATTGGAGAATTACTAAAAATAAAGAGAATTCTTTTATCGATTTTGATAGAAAAACAGAGAAGTATATACACCTTTATATTGCTCTGTGTATACAACTTCACCAACTTTAGAATACCATTGACGGAACGGAAGGTATTTTTGTTTAACCTTCTAATGGTTGGAGCTATTTTTAATATCGCGCAGAATCCACTTTGTCACTTTTATTATAATATAAACCACAACAAGGCGTAAAGGCTTTACCTTGTGCCCACGTATTTTCATTTGAGGCTCTAAAAGCGTCGCTGTATGAAATTTAAATAGATATAATTTTCTCTGTCGCTTTATTAGTCTTAGTGGTTGCGGAGTTTTAATTCGTGAGCTTCAATTACTTAGAAATACTTAGTAGTAGTAGTAGCTTAAAGTTAGAATTCATATCCTATATTTATTTGTTTATAGGTTTTGGCGCCGACTCACAATTAGTCATTTACATTAGTTCAGGAGCTTAGACTAAGACTAAAAGGTTTATTCTTTGCTTTTCAATTTCTTTCTTTGTCGGTTTTATTTTTATTACATTGCTATTTTTGGGAAATTTTTTTCGGGGGTAGATATATTTTTTTCCTTTTAAATGGGATTAAAAAAAAAGAATTAAAAAAATCAGACTACTCCATAAAAAGTTATGCGTGTTATGGTTATACATAATAAAAAAGTATAAATGAGCGTCGAATTATTTTGTCGGTTATAACGGTACATCACCTTGGTACGTAATTGAATTTAAAACTAACATATGCACCTCCTTGCATACTTTCTCTCATGCACAGCCTACACGCATCACTTTATTCCATTCATCCGCAAACACGTATCTCTATCGATTGGAAACCCTCTTCGGAAATTATTGCTCTATGTTTACATCTCTGTGTAATTGCGTATAGCTGTTTCATGTAGTTTTCGTTCTTTTTTTTTGTCATAGTCGTGACTTGTCATTATAATTTTATGAAGAAATCTACGATTAAAGGTCGTATGGCCCTACTGACAACACTGTTTGAAAATAGGAAAAGTCTTACCTGAAGTGCATAAGTTTTCTGAATATTAATTAGGTCTTACCTATGAAATTGCCGTTCTGTAGTACTGGCCATTTCAAATCAAAATAATTTTTGTTTGTCTAAGAATTCTAATTTCAAATTAATTTTATTTTAAAAACACGGAATTCTTTTTCCAAAAGTAGGCATTTGTTTATTGATTAGTGTTACATTTTCATCGCATTTCAATCTTTTTCGTCATCATGGATACGTTCAAAATTCGAGTAATTATGGAATATGAGTACCGTCGTGGCAGCAACGCGGCACAAGCGGCACGCAAAATCAACGACGTTTACGGAGCTAACACTACAAACCAACGCACCACCTGTTATTGGTTTGCTCGCTTCCGTTCTGGAAATTTCGACCTGAAAAATGAACCTCGCGGTCGTCCGAAGACTTTGGTCGACAATGACGAATTAAAGGCGATTGTGGAAGCTGATGATACACAAACTACGGCACACAAACACACAAACTAGCAGCAGCTTTCGACGTTAGCGTCAAAACAATATTGGTCCATTTGCGTCAAATTGGCAAGGTAAAAAAGCTTGACAAATGGGTGCCCCACGAACTCAATGATCACCAGCGCGAAGTACGCGTCGAGACGTGCCTTGCACTGCTCAACAGACACACAAATGAAGGAATTTTGAAACGCATTGGTACCTGCGATGAAAAATGGATTCTGTTTGATAGCCGCAAGCGCTCAGCAAGTTGGTTGGATCCTGGTTCAGCACCTAAACAATGCCCTAAACGAAAACTTACCCCTAGAAAAGTGATGGTCACTGTTTGATGGTCTAGCGCCGGTGTGATTCATCACAGCTTCTTACCAAACGGGGTGAGCATTACTGCAGATGTGTACTGTAAAGAACTGAACTCAATGATGGAGAAGCTGGCACATCTCCAACCAGCATTGGTCAATCGCTCGTCTCCGCTGCTCCTGCACGACAACGCGCGACTTCATACTGCACAGTAGACGTTCTCCAAGTTGCAAGAACTGGGGTTGGAAGCTCTCCGTCATCCGCCCTACTCACCAGACCTTGCGCCTACAGACTACTACTTTTTCCAGAATTTGGATAACTTCTTGGCGGGAAAAAAAATCAATACCCGAGAGGCAGTACAAAATGCCTTTGAAGAATTTGTTGCCTCCCGTCCAGCTGATTTTTTTAAGAAGGGCATCAATAAACTGCCACTGCGTTGGCAAAGATGCATTGATTGCATGAGTGATTATTTCGATTAATACAAATAAAATATACATGAAAAAAATTCGTTTAATTTTTTTCATACAAAACGGCATTTTCATAGGTAAAAGACCTATTATTTATTTACCTATAATTAATTTTTTATTTCCATTCCGGGTATTCATTTCGAACAGCGTCACAATTTAAACTGTCTACAAACTTAAAATATAATATCAAAAACGAAAATATTGAAATTTAACAGTGAATCGGTTGAGTAACATCCCCGTTCGGCAGTCCTTGCTGGAAGCCGATTAGTTCGCGAGTGTCTCTTGGCTGCAGTACTTAGCTACTTGTTTGTTGTTCTTAATGAGCACAGCCAGCCAACTTTGGGCTGTTTTCGCTTCAATTAAGACTAAAAACATGACCGAATGTTGTCGTTTGGTCGCTCACTTGACGTTTGTCGGCGCCTTGTTTTGCAGTGCTTGAGTATTAAATTAAATATGTATTGTGTTTTATTTACTTGTTGGTTTGTATTGTAAATGCTAGTCTACAGCTGTATTTGAATACTTGTGAATCAAGGCTAGAAATGTTTGAAAGTACTTACGAAACGCAACGTTTGATGGTTTATTGATACTAATTTAACAGCTAAACGAATAGTTACGCTGCTGATTATCTCTGGATCATAGATTGCCGATATTATACCATTATGTGGGTACATGCATATCACCTACGTATCATACAGTTTTTTGTATATTCACACTTCTTTAATTAAATTCATGGTTCGTCATCGCCAGGCACCTGATAAAAACTCTTTGTATTACGTGTACACATGTCATTGACATCGATACGTTTCATGCACAGTTATTAATATAAAAAAAGTCACAGTGCTGATCCATCAAACTGGCTATCGGAAAATAGCGACAACAATAGATTAAAATCCAAAAAAGCAGCTCTTTCATCATGCTTGTTTTTGATAACATTGATCTAGAAATTATCTTGTGCCTTGGTTCTCACTGTCACCTTTTATGTACGCACTGTTTTTATCAAGTGGTATTTCGAGCTACCTATTAACTGGGTTGTGAAGATCAGAGCAGTCGCTCCATGTAAAATACTGGTATTTACTACTTTTTGTTGATACTTGCCCAAAATGCTAATGCTCGGGAAACTGACACCGAATAATTTCTTTTATAATAAACGATACAATTGTACAAGCGAGTACCTATATTAAACAGAAGCGTTCAGGCCATTCGTGTGCACATTCATTAAGCCTGCAGGCGATCAGCACCCGCTTTATTTGAGTTCAAGTTCACACAATCAGAAGGCTCGTTTGTTTTAAGATTTCCTTTCTTAGCATTCGAGATCGCGAAGTGTGGTCGATCTCGAGGTCTTTGCCCCTTTATACGTACGAATAGTAGCCACACCCGTTAACGGTAGTTACCGCTCATAACTCCACATCATTCGTTTGAATGGCCAGTAAAAGTAGAAATACCATGGATCAATCGAATACAGAGCGTGAGTAAACCGAGACGCCGACCAACCTAGACCAATTACACAGATTGACGAGAGGGGTATGACCAATGTTCGGGTTACATTAATTTCTAAGGTCCCAAAACAGGTAGAGCTACGAAAATATGGTGCACTGAACCCGAGGGCAAGAAAATTTCAAGTATAAAATAGTAATGTCTAGCTTTATTCCAAAAGTCTAGCATCGATTTTACATACTATTTTAGTCACCCGGCCAGACCTGGAAAAGGCACGAGGCCGGGTGACTAAAATAGTATGTAAAGTCTGACTCATATAGGTAACACAAACCACAAGAATTTACTAGAGATATTCGATCATCTTGTTCGTCGCCCTATGACCCTCATATGTGATCACATACATTATAATGAACGCTGTCAACGACGCCTGCTACGTCTACGCAGGTTTACGCGACTGACATATTGAAGTGAGTTTATAATTGTAAAGCTAAAAAGTAAACATGATTTTCGTTTCCCATTTAAAGAGCAAACATTCTTGTTTGTCGATGAGCTCCCTCAATGATGTACACACACATAAAACGGGCTTAACTGTGGTAAAACGAGCCTGCTATTACTATACATCATATATTTTTTTACTTGACCTAAATGACAAATTAAAACTGCCTTTCTTGGAAAGAAATAAGAAAAATAATCCGCCTCAGACTGATTCACAGCGTGAAACTATCAGAGCTTATTTGAAATTGTTGGCTGTGTTAATATTACTGAAGTCTGGCTGCAAAAGGAGATCTTTTTTCTTTCTTTGTAGATACGTAGGTAATAAGTAGGTCATGTATTTATCACCATTTTAGTTAGCGCACCATAGTTTGTAAAACGAAAACGTAAATAGGTATTAAAAAATTTAAAGTTTTCCCTTAATATTTGCAAAGATTTTTTGTTCTTTGCAAAGCGAAGAACAAAAAATCTTACGACGATAGTCAAATGGCCAAAGCAATCAACATTAAAAAAAACACATACAGGTTCTTATTTAGCTATGCAGCGTAGCAATGCGTTTAAAGAGATTTATAGGCATATAAAACTGTGAATATATTCTCAATAACGATGTTGTACGTTCACTATTGAGTACGTCGCAGTCTGCGCTCTTGTGTCTCCATTTTGAATTCGTGTAGTGGGGTCGTTAAAAATCTTGTTATAGTCAACTTATACAACTTCATAAACGATTAAATTTTATAACTTTCAGTGATTGGTCGCGTCGAGTTTAGATGAAGACGCAGCAAGCGCCTACGTGCATTACATGCACAGTGATGCGCCTAAGTGCGTTTCGTTGGCAAACATACAAGTCATAAGTGCTAAAGTTACATTAGTGTGTACAACTTGTCATAGATGTGTACCTTTTAGATATGTTGGACAGAAGATATTTCTTTGGACACTAATGACATGGAATACCTAAAGAAAATTTTAAAGAGCACTTCGTGGAGTTTAGCATTTTCTTTGCTCAACATTGCGTAACCATCGATTTTCTCAACCTTTGAACAAACAACAGAACACAGACAATATAACACGTAGGCACAGATGGGATGCGTGAAAAACAAATGTATTAAAATTCGCCTATAAATAGCATTATTAAAATCCGATCGTGGCGGCTGTTGAACCGCGGGGCGCCACGGGGAGGCGCGGCCGGAGCGATAATTGACTATTATAATGTTGCCGACAGTCATAATCAGTGTTTTGCATAAAGGTCCAGTGTTCATACGAGCAAATGCCACTGTAGATACGTAGTTTATTACAGACTGGGACCGCTGACATGCAGTTGGCTACGACCTCCCAATTTGGCATAGTTTTTCAAATGCCCATTTGATAGTTGCAGAAAAACAAGGTAATAGATTATACGAGACGTGATCAACAGAGTAGAATAAAATTGGCACTTGTTTTGTGAATCTGAGTCCCAACATTCTTTTTACATAATAATTGTTGTTTATTTCACACTGGTTGGATAGTAGAGAACAGTTTACCTAGATCATCTCGCGTTTGTCACAAAATTTTCAAACGTGAACGCATTGAAAAGCATTATTGCTTGTTGTTGAACTTGTGAAGGGCGGGCGTTTTGAGGGTTATCTTTTACTGTTTACGTTCAGAAGATGGTAATTGACTTTTGTTTTTTTTTTAAATAATTATATTTGATTTCAAGATTGATTGTGAGATACGTACTAACATCGACCTTCAGTGATCTGTTTACCTTTGTTTATGAGCGTATAATTGCATCTATGTTACGTGTATGTCAGGTGTGTTCTAGTTTCCATTCTAAATACACTAGGGTTTGATGTAGGTTGTTCATATTAACTATTTCATCTAAAAGTGGAATGAGTTAATGACATAGTAGAACAAAAGAGGCCTTTTCCGGTTCCCTTTTACTAGGAAGAAGCTATTAGCCGCAAACGAGTCACTTCATAGTAAAGTTTAATCAACTTTGAACCTACAATAAATGGCAAAAAGTGCTTTAGTGATTATAGATATAATTAACCGGTTATGACTGTTCGTATTATTTTTTTTAACAATTTGTTTACATGTTATTATGTGATTATAAAAGTTATCACATACCAATTATATATTTTATCCTTTCTCCTGTCAAAAAAAAAAGAATTATAAAAAAAAAATATTTTAAAAGTTGGTAGTTAACTTACGTTCGCTACACAAGATCGTATCTACGTGACTTCTAATAAAGTAATTATCCAATTACCGATAAATCTCAATGGAATTGTATAAAATAAATGATGACTAATCAGTCACACTTTCACCACTAAAATACCATCGCTGGAAAACCCCTTTTCCCACGTAGACACTACAAAAGTACTCCAGAATAACAACATCTGGGTTTGATTATTCAAAAAATATTTGAAAGGAAAACGTTAACTCGCTAAGTCTAAAAGGGACATCACAATAAACGATTTAGCTCGCTCTCGGATTTTCGCCGAGCCAAAGGAAGCCTAATAAAGAGTTGTACACTTTAGAAACACTTTACAAACGTTTCGAATAACAAAACCCTTCAGTTCACAGGAAAATAAAACATTTCTCAAACTTTGGCACTTTAATAAATGTTAATATCTTTGTCAATAGCGCTAATCAAATCTCTGCATAGGTTCATAGGATGTGTTTATACAGGACTGGTCAATGAACAGAAGGCTATGATTGCGCATGTAAATGCGACAGTAGATATTTACATGAATAACTATGTATAAGAACATATTATAGAATTCACAGTCGCACGTGTATGTATTGTGTCTGTATTCCAATGTGTCATATTTTATGTAAGTATGTACAAACTTTACGTAAATAGGTACTACGTGAGTGTTACGTCCATATTGCACACGCTAGCTCCAAACATCTGTTCAATTCTTATACGCAGTTCCTGACGTAATATTAATTAAAAGTTAACAACATAATGACCGGCACGAATTTGATAAATCTTCGAAAAGTGTGTCTGACAAGTAGATAAACATTCTGAATTTTTTATAGAACAAAGGCGGAACGTCTGAAATCTCTGCGGTTTGCTAGTCTACCCGATGCACTTAAGCGGCTTCCATCTCCATAAATAATAGAGCAGGGATCAGTTTCAAGCCCTGTCTGGTTTATAAATCAATATTTGTGATACAGATATTCGCACGGAACCTGGACACGGAAAGAATTTTCACTTACTGCTTGCTACGAGAATTCTTCGACGGCGGCAAGATGAATTGTCTTTCTTTATTCAGTGAAAATTCGCTCAAAAGATTTTGTACAGACGCTGCTGGGCTATACCTACATTGGCGTTTTGTCAAAACTATTTCTAGATCTGTTCTGAATGCTCATTGTCTGCCGAGGACTTGTCAGAACATCACAATCAGTGACGAAACAGTCGGAACCGCTTCAATTTCCTCAAGAAACAGTATCAAATAATAGGATTAAAACTTTGAGCTCTGATGATTGGAACAAATTACGTTAAAATGGTTAATAAATTCTTTATAAAGTTTTGAATAAACCATTGTAGCAAGTTGGGTGCGATTACTTTGAAGAGTTTAAGTCTTCATGTTGGTTTGATCTTTGACTGTGCTCGATTGTGAACGAGGGAAAATTGTTTACTTGCTCGTTTAGATTCTTCGTCTGTGCGATGCAGTGCTTCACAGTGCACGGCGCACACGTGCGTCTCAGTGCATTGCCTTTGTTTTCAATGCCAATAAATGGGCGATGAATCAAGTATTGTGAGCGCGTCATGTTAGTTCCGTAATGAAACGTAGTTTCCTGATAAAATTAAATTGGAGCTGGTCTTAGTTACATTTATGTCTCTAGGTATGAGTACTAAAATAAATTGATGTTAGACAAAAAATAATATCGTAATGTCATAATAATGAGAGTTTTGAATCGTAATTTTCCACTTTTCTTAGAGTAAACCTGTTTTCCTTTGCTTCCAGCTACACAAGAAACTTATTTATGCAGATATGTTTTGCTCCAATAATGAGACTCATATAGCAGAACTAAGTAAAACTGAAGGCTTGTCTATGACGTCAGTAGTTTCATTGAAAACACATGATTAAAAACTTCATAGTTGAACGCAGAGAGAATGCAGCCTCGTCCACAATGGTTCGCCCTTAACCTTTGCAGTGCGTGGGAGGCACTGGGGGCCAACTGTGGGATGGGGGGTGGCCCACGCCCACGGCACTGTTTAAACTAACGAGATCTCTTTTAATACTGCGTCCATTGTTGGGCCCATAGCGCAGTTTAGGTCTTCCGTCATACTGGACATACTTATATATGTACGTTTACTTTGTAATACATTCTGCATACGTTTTAACAATGTATTGCTTTTTATCTGCCTGTTGCCAACGGCATTTAATTGCTTGCCACGTACCTACATACGTTATAATTTACTTTGTCGCGTTAGTACCAAGAATTTGAATAGAAATTTACTATTAATTGAGGATTCAGATCTAATTAGCGGCACCAATTAGTAGGAAATTATATTCACATTAATACAGATAGGTACTAAATGATGTGTAACATCTTGTGTGTCAATGAACTATAGTTTTCACTTCATTTGCCATTAAAGGGATTGAATGGGATTCTTAGTATTATAGGTTTGTTATTTGTACACTGCTATGATGAATACAAACTGTAATTGTCTTCTCCGGTTCTTAGGAAAAGTATTGGTTTTTCAGATTATAAAACAGATTTCCAAAACCAGACCAAATTTGGTGGGATGGACTCTGCGCAGTAAAAACTCGTGAACATAATTTTAGAGCAAAAGCTAAAATCTGTCTGAAAAAATCGGTCAAGTGCGAGTCGGACACCAATGGTTCCGTACTTCCATACAATATTTAACTCTACATATTTAAAAAAACACGTGTGTTGCAGTTGACCCCCTTTAATTTTAACTTTATTTTATATTTGTTTGTGGTTAGAGTGGCAATAGAAATACACACTACGGAAATTTTAACCATCTACTTATTACGGTTACTGTCTTATATTAAATAAAACACGTTTCTTGTATTGGGTCGCCATCCCCATCAATTGTTAACTTTATTTTATTTTTATTATTTGCTGTTATAGCGGTGATAGAAATACACACTTTGTGAATATTTCAACTGTCTCTCTATTAAGGTTCTTGAGATACAGCTCGCTGACAGACAGACGGACGGACAGCGGAGGCTTAGTAATAGGGTTCCCTTGGCACCCTATGGATACGGAATTCTAAAAAAGGCCGTTATTGACGTTCTCCGATGTTCTCATTATTATCAATAAAAAGCTTTACAAAGATGTCAGACCTGTGCACGTATTTTTAAATTGTGCATAAGGAAGATTTTTACACAACATTTGAAAAAAATAACTTCTTTAAATTGTTAAAGCAACCGACTTCCAAAAACACTACAAAGTGAAAAATTACTTTTTATTTCGGAACTCAGTGTCTTTAAGTCTGAATTTTGAGTTACAGCGAATTTTGAAAATCGTTCCACAATTGGCGGAGAAATCGGTGTAAATACGTAAAAAAAAACATCAGTCGAACATCCTCGATTTTTAAAGGCGGTTAAAATATAAAATATGTACCTACGAGGTTTTCACTGCAAAGCAACGCTATGCTTGTTCCATATTGTTTTTACCAACCAAACTTCCACATTTTTTTATAATTATAGAGTTTTCTGATTGGCCAATGAAAGGTGGGTGTTCTGTACATTTACATTCGCTAGTATCGGTTTTCAGTCCTTTGAGGGGATCTTAACTTTTTCCAATCATCGGGCATGTTTCCAAACTCAGGAAATATCAGGATAGTAAAGTAACGATGAGAGCGTTTCCTTTTTCAGATTGAAATCTCCGCTGGCATATTTCAGGTAAACCCTCAACTAAAAATACACACAAGTCAGTAGAATAGTTTACCTGAAAACTGAAGCAAACAGCAGGCATATTTGCAGTTATATTGGATTTTTTTTAAAGATTAGTAAAGGAAGTAAATATCACTTTTAGCGTTAAGACCGTCCAATAAGTAAAATGTATACATTAATTATTATCTGTAATTCATATGGTGTAAAATTTCACATTATAAATAGAAATTTCTAAAGCCATGAATAAATATAGTAAACCAAGCTCTATTTATCAAGCCCATGATTATTTCGTAAATAAATCGCGGAACAGAAATGGCATGAACAGATACGTAACGTGGACATCTCGTAACCATGGTAACCGCAATTATTATTTCAGTAAACACGCGATACAAATACAATTTGCACGTTTAATCTTTACAAACAAAATGAGGGCTTAACTGATTTTGTTTGTAAATTTATTTATGTGTAGGTTAGTAGCTATTTATGTTTTTGTAAGCATTGCCGATGCTAGGATTATTTTTTCAGTAAATGCCGTAAGTGCGTTTGCGACTCAAGTAGTTATGGAACCTCATAAAAAGAATTATCGCTCTTAGCGATAAGCAACAGATCGATTGAGCAATTCAAGTTGAATATGAGAAAGAGAACATGTTAAATTGTTAAAACGGATCATAATTGGGTGACCGTTATTTCCACGTGGTGATCCCTCTATTTAACACTTCTACTCAATCTGACGCAGTTCACTACGGTACATAGATCTCTCCCATTTCCGCTGAAACATCCGCTTCTCCAGCCTCATACCCAGTCTGCCCTAGACTCCTTTTTATGTTTGAAAATTCATCTTCTCGCATTAAGCACTTTAAATTACATCACAGAAAAAAAATATACTTCTTGCTTCGTGCGAGCACTGTGACTCACCGGCTTCCCAAATTGTATGGAAATTTGATAAAATTCATAACCTAAATGTTGTAAAATGTTAGTAAGATTTATCTCTATGTAATTAGGGCATTAAGCATAGCATAAAAAAATGTTATAATTTGTCGGTGCCACTTTCCATCACTTCTTAACAAACTTGGATGGGACTTGAACTTTTTTTTGGGATACCCAGTGCTACCCATGTCAACCAACTTACGCGGCCCGCAAAAGGTTTCAGTAATTTTCTTACGGAAAAACATTAATTACAAAAGTTTGAATTTGTCCTTGTGTCTGGAATGGCGGTGTTTTGGTTGGAAACTTTTTGGACTCGGCTCGCATTATGAGGTTTTTTATTGTGCTTGAGTAAAAAGGTGGACTAGTTAGGCCAAATACCTATCAGTTATGATTTATGAAAGGCTGTTTCTCATCAGATAAATGATAAACAGTCATATATGTATGTAAATTAAAGTTTAAATGCTTACCATTAAACAGTACGTAAGGTATAGTCTGTAGTTAAACCGTATATGTCCTTAAATATTTTTCTATATATGCTCCTCATACTCGATCTTTATACATGTGCAGCAATAATATGCATATCTTCAAAACAAGAACGATCACGAATGCAACTCGGAACATGTAACAAGATGAGAGGAACCAACCTAACAATGTCCTTTAAAAATGAAGTTGAATAACTTGTATCTAGCCTTATAGTTCATACCTGGAAGCCATTTGTTTTTATCTATTTCAAGTATTTAAATATTAAAGTCCATGTATCTTCACAAGTTCCTTCACCGTAACTCAGTGGAGTCTCAACTAAGTGCTTATAATGACAAATACGTGCACATCGGAGTCTACTCAATTTGTGTCGTTCTTTCTTCAATAGACTATTTCAGGCACCTATCTATACGGTCTCTACTTGATTATACCTGAACTATAAAAGAGACTGTGACTTCTAAGTTTGTTTCGGCTTTTGTTCTCAGAGTGCTCAGAGAGGAAACGCCGAGCTCATCGGCGGCTTCGTACGTGTATTTTACATATAAACGTTCCTCTTGCATCACTCTGTCTATTGACGGAAACCGCATTAACCAGTCAATTACCGTAATTACAGACACAATTAAAAAACGATTGTGTCTATACTAAATGTACTCCTTTGCGTAGGTTAAAAGGTCTAAGCGTACAAACACGAAATGCGACTTTGTTTTATACTATGTAAAGAAGATGATTGGCTTGTAAAGTTAGTTACAGAAATAAAAATTTTATCATTCATCTTAACAAAGCATAAAATAAGAATAAAATAGTAACAAAACAAATAATTTTACGATGCTCGTAAATGCATTTATTTTATTCGTTCATGTTCAAAATTAGTGTAACTCGTGCAGTATAATTTTATTCGCTCGTAATGTATCACATTTCCACCGTGTACCGACTTAGGAACTCGTACATATCTCCTTTTGTTTGACACTGAGATTTGACAAGGTTTATATATTGATAAATGTGTTTACCGAACCGTGGCGCTTTGGACTAGCCATAAAATACTCTCTACTTACGATATTCGCAAAGCATTTTGTTGAACAAACTTGATAAAAACTGTGCGTTAGCTTTGAGACGGAATAATAAAATAAGCTGAAGTGATTTATGTTTGTTTTATGATTTAAAAAAAAAATACGCCACGAAGGACCAGACGGAAATTGCAGAAAATATTAAACACAAAACGTTAATGCTATAAGGGAACTCATTCATCAAAATTGAACCACCGCCGCCGCCGCCGTAAAGCTAAATTAAAAATAAATTTTCAAAGAACTGCAACTTTTCATATTTCTCCTCTATATCAGGGCTTTTAGTTACATTTTTCAATAGAATTTAATACCTACGCAATTGAAATCTTCGTTTTAATAGTGAAGCAAAAATAAAAAAAAGCGCTTAGGCTCCAATCTTCCTCCTGTGGAGCATTGATTGCACCCCCTACCACAGCTTTGTAGTTGAATAAAAAGTCGCTTGGTAAAATGCCAGCGCGATGAAAAGAATAGCTTCGCTATACTGACATATTATGGGATCTCTAGGGTCTGTGTACACTGCTTTCTGCGTTAATAAATTCTATGGCTTCCGACAGAGAATAATTTTTCTAATGCGGGTAGTAGAAATGATCGAAACGTTTATGTTCTCGGCATTGCGGCATAGTAGGAACAAACTACAAATTGGTAGGACAAAAGGGTCGAAGGATGATTTATTAAATCATTACAATGTTACGTATATGAATCGCCGGAATTTATATTGGTATCTAGTAAATGAGCTTGTATAGGCTCGTAGCCAGTGTGTGCGTACTGATATTTATTTGTCGTGGAAGGGCGCCGACGACCGACAGCGAGTGTCTGGTCGGGCGACTTCGACCCACTACGGGGTCAAGGATCCGCGCGCGACGCCCTACGGATCGTGTAAACGCCACTAACTCATTATAATCATCTGTTGCAGCCGTTTTCACATGTCGAACATTGTAATCAACGTTTACCTTATAAATAACTAGCTTTTGCCTGCGGCTTCGCCCGCGTGGAGGTCGGAAATTATCCCGCGGGAACATACTACCGGGATAAAAAGTCTATGTCCTTTCTCAGGCTCTAAACTATCTGTGTACCAAATTTCATTTATATCGGTTCAGTAGTTTTAGCGGGAAAGCCAGACAGACAGACATACAGTGTTACTTTTGCATTTATAATATTAGTGTGGAATTTAAGGTTAATTTGATCACCTAAATGGAAAACTATGTCCTCCGTTTCACATATTTTATGCGCTTTATGAAGCTTAACGTGGTATATTTTGTTTAACCACTATGATAATCTGAATGTGATAATATATTATTTATTGAAGATTATATCGTGTGACGTGAATTTACAGCGATGCAATATCCTTCCTCTTTGATATCAGACGTAAACTGAAATCATTAATTATTGCGAAGGTTTGTCTGGAAAGTCGATCAGTTTTGTGCAAATACGTAGGTAGGTTTCAACAAATAATATGATAGAGCTTGTGCGTCAGTCCGTATGCAAGGGTTGTCAGTAAACAGGAACAAGTTCCAGGTTTGAGAGCTCATCCTCGCCCACATATCGGAATAACACTGTAGGTACTCGTTCTATTCTATCTCGATTATTGTTACTCGACACACTTGGAAACTGAAGCTGATAAAATTGTTCAGTTATCGCTCGTCAATTAGACAATGTAATATAATTTTATATATAATAATTCCCTATATGTCATGGGCTTTTTTCCATTATCACTCAATCCGTTATCCAATTCTGTATTTGGCTTTCCTAATGACGTCACTGTATTGTCGTATATTGCTGTATATGCTTAGCAGCACGCGTAGCATGACCGCCATAGAAGCGGAATTTGTCGACGGAAGAGAAGATAAAATGATAGATTGTACCGTAGAAAACCGGCCAAGTGCGAGTCGGACTCGCGCACCGAGGGTTCCGTACAAACCTGCATTCTCGGTTTAAAAATATATATTTTTTTAATTTTTATATTTTAGTTGATTGAATGTAAGGTAAATTGCGGTTTACGATTTATGACGTTTTAAAAAAAACTACTCACTCGATCTCGTTCAAACCAATTTTCGGTGGTAGTTTACATGGTAATATACATCACATATTTTGTTTAGTTTTATCATTCTCTTATTTTAGAAGTTACGGGGGGGGGGGATACATTTTACCACTTTGGAAGAAATGATATTAGAAACCTCATTACCATTTTTGAAGACCTATTCATAGATACCCCACACGTATGGGTTTGATGAAAAAAAACATTTTTGAGTTTCAGTTCTATGTATGGGGAACCCCAAAATTTATTGTTTTTTTTCTACTTTAGTGTGAAAATCTTAATGCGGTTCACAGAATACATCTACTTACCAAGTTTCAACAGCATAGCTCTTATAGTTTCGGAATAAAATGGCTGTGACATACGGACGGACAGACAGACAGACAGACATACAGACAGACAGACATGACGAATCTATAAGGGTTCCGTTTTTTGCCATTTGGCAACGGAACCCTAAAAATTGTGTAAAACTGAAAAGAAGAGATGTTTCTATTCTTCAGTCGATAAGAGTACGATGTCAAGTATGATGACTATTTCTCTGATGAGATAGAAAAATTTTTACACACTTAAAATACATAAGGATTTTTTTTGTTTTTGGTAGAATAGACATAGAATTGGTCATAATACGCCGGCAGATGAATTGTTGGTTTTGCAGATATATAACTGCATCTTTTTGGACGGTTTCCCATCAGTAAACTCTGTTGATACCTATTTTGTTAGAAAGGAAGTTGGCCTATTCCAGGCCAAAAACAAATCGGATCGAGAAAATCTCCATACTATTGTGGAATTCCGATCGGAATGTCAGTTAAGTTAAAAAGGGTTTGCTATTTTTATTGCAAGAGAAACGGTCACAAACAGTTGTAGATTTATTCTTCGGTCCTAAAATTTTCCTTTTTTTTCCAATCTCCGTAATGAAGAACTCTATATCTTAGGTTTACTTTGGTAATAAGTCTAAGTACAGTCGATAACAGAGTGAACTAATGAGGCAGAAGAATCGAATGGAAACATTTGGGTATTTTGATGGACGTTCTACATTTAGGTAGATTTGTCTGGATCATTTAGAAAGTGCCACGTTGCCTCTTTGATTATAAAAAGTGAAATTGCTAGCTCTCCAAAGATGTCCGGAATTACTAGTGCATAAATCATTCGTGATTTGGCAGACATTGCTGAAGTAATACATATTACACTAAAATTTGTAATTTTTCTAGAAGCAATGTTGTAATAAATAAGCGATAGTAACTTTTATGGGAAGGATTTATTGCCAATTATTTACAAACTACATATTTTCAAGTAGAGACGATGTTCCTTCAAAAAGTTCATTTGCCAAATATAAACTCGTTAATACTACTAAAAAGAGCTCATTTCAGTCGATAATTATAGTTGCAGTAAAGTTCTTAAAAACGTATTAGTCTAAGTTAAAGTTGTGTACATAAGACGCACCAAAGAAAGTTTAATTACAGGAGTTCAGCACTGTAAGTACAAGTCTAGAACTTAGAAGTTCGAGACGCGACGTTTTGCGATACACGAACTACCCACACGGGAACTTTGATTTCATTAGATACTAGTTAATGTATAAACTTTAAAGATACATGACTTTAGCATTTTTAATCTGATGCAACCTATTAAAAAGCCCGCATCGAAATATCGCCCTAATCAATCGCCAGATTCGATCAACTTCTTCAATTTAAACGGATATCGTTCCTAAACATTTTGAAGAGTATTCATTTCCTACGAATTTAATCTCATTATGTTGTTGTTTGTTTTTTAAAATAACTCAACATTTTCCTGTAAATTATTAACCGACGACGCCATAAATAAATTAAAGGAAAAAGCGGAAATATTTTCTCTCATCTAATTTTCACAGCGTTATAGCTTCAATCGTTACACTTGTCGATTAATGTTGAGCATAATTTTACCTTTCATGTTTTATTTATACAAGCCAACAGAATATTGAAATATTGTCGGTATTAAATTTCTTTAAATACAGGCTCGGTGGTAGGGTACGCGCCTCCCCCCTCGCCCACCACTCCTACGCAATCTGCCAGCCACCTACGCCTTTTGCAATTTATTTATAGGTATATCTACAGGCACTAGTCCAATGTGTAATCTAGAATTCCTAGCGAGAAATGAATGGTGCTTGCTATGCATGAGTAATGAACACAGACTGACTCAGCGGCAGGTGAGATAACTGACGAATTACTTACAAATTACAATCCCTCTTTGTAAACCATCACAATATTCTTCATTGCGGATCCTCTAGAGGCACATTGTGAACAGCCTCGGTATCTGAAAGGAATCCAAGCTTTTTGTTTTGTGACACAATAAATAATAATGTGCTTACATAATATATTTTTGTGATATAACTAGGTACGTCATCAGTATAAGAAAGTGAACATAAATCATTCGGAATATGGACGAGAATGTGAGTTAGTAAGGGTTTTGTCAAAAGGATAGTAGTTAGTCTAGCTAGAACATATTATGTATAGAATAAAGATTGTATTTCTTAGCCTGTTTTGGCATTACGAATAATTTTTGGAATGTTTTTAATACAGATATTCCAAGATAAGGAACATTCTCTGGTCAAGGAAGAATTTGCACGATCCCAAAAAAATGAGCAAACTTAACAAAAACTAATTAAGATACTCGTACATTATTAACAAGTAATATTTTAGTTCAAATATGTTGACTTTTTATACTCTCAATCGATACGTCCAGTTCATGTGCGAGTTAAACTTGGCCCATTCATTTATTTTAGATCTAATTGCTCGAGTATTTTTAACCATTTATTTTTAGCCTTCACAGCTGCGGGTTCTTGACCCTATTATAATTGACATACATTGTGTCTGTTATGTTTAAAGTTACATGTTTTTTTTTTAGACTAGGCCAAATTGCCTGCACAAAAGGGCGTTATCAAATTACGATTTATTTTTCGTAGTGGGGTGCGGGGTGCGCGGGGGACGGTTATCGTTCCAATCGAGACCGCTGATGGATTTCGACTGTCACGAGAGAGATACGACTATTTAATTCGAGTTTGCACACAGTTTTTGTGAGATTTTTCCCTCTTTCCAGTTTGTGGAACTGTGTGTACTTTACAGTTTGTGGGTCCGATGCCAGGGACTTTGAAATATCGGTCTGACAATTTGTAAAACTTTTCCTATAAAACAAACATACGAATTGCGAATGTAACGCGACTAAAGGGTATATAGGTAGTTGATGCATGTGGTTTGTGTTTACTTGCAGTTTATTAAAGTGCCCGTTGAATTACTGTAATGTACCAATGCTCTCACGATTACGACATTACAGACATTTTGACATTTCAGAAGTTCAAGCTATTAAGTTTAGTCGTACTGTGTAGGTTATGACGATATTCAAGTCTTCCAGTACATCACAAAAAAGGGTAGTATCAAACACAACATGTTATGTCGTTTTTGTAGTTTGTTTTCCCCTTGTCGGCCGTAAGTAATTCCCTTATCCTTGAAGAAAAGTTACAGCAGAGGGATCCCTACTTTACACAGGCTTGTAGTTTTTTTCTTTATTTTTGGGAACGTATAATTCTCACTTTACCAAACAGAGAACCCGGTTTTTTGTTCTCGGCCTTTTATTGAATTCCGCACTTGGTAGCTGAAGGAAGTTTGTAGTGCCTGCCCTAACAACATTCTACAAATTCCACGTTACCTAATGTGATTACGGAAATACGACTGTCACGTTCATTTTTGGGTTCTGTAAGTCCCATTGCTTTTATACATTTATTCATACTACTAAGGAATGTTAGACCTTTATTTATGTCCCGAACTTGTAAGTTTGGATCGAAAACACGCAAAAAATATGATGTCTATTCAAGTTTTAATGACTGTTGCGGACTGTAAAGGTTTTTGAATGGCGCTTGTTTTGTTAAATGACTATCACAATACTCGGAAAAAGCTATTTCAAGAAAAATAGACCAGAATAGGATCCTTTAGCCAGTTGCAAATGACGTTTTCTTTGTGTTGTATCTGTGTCAAACGTTGGAAAGAAAGTCCTTGCGGGTGGCATTGCAACGTGGGTGCATTGTTCTCCCTACACGACTGACTTACCGACTGCACGTACTCCGGCGCAAGCAGAAAGACTACAGCGGACTAATTAGAACCGTGGCTTTAATTCTTCATTCTTTTGAGCCAGTCAAAACTAGAAGTACAATGGAAGGTTATTGGCTTTACATCCGTCACAACAATCGGGAGTCCGCCCACGATGACGTAGCGTGCTAAAAGCAAGCCCGGTACAAGCAAAAACGTTCAGAGTCCTTGAGAGGCAATGCCCTCTGCGTCCTACTAGGTTCAGTAGACGTGTGAGTGGTTATCGAATGCTCGTGAATACATAGTTATAATTAAAGTGATTTACCACATCTGTGACGAAAATAGCTCAATCATCATGATGTTTATTTAAAACAGCTTTAAATTGTCGCAATTTTGCTAAAAGACAGTTTGTAGTAGAAAATATATAAATAACTGTGGTTACGCTTTCGCTTACCTCTTGCATTTACTAGGTTTCTGATTATGACGTACTATACATAACATGTTCATCCGTAAGTGCTTCGTTCGGAGAACCAACAAATACGCAATAAATTCTTAGGAAACTAGCTACACAAAGAGCCTTAACAATTTTAAATGAATTGCAACGCCATGACATCATTTCATTTTGAAATATTAAATTGCTTTTATAATTTAATGGTCTTACTACCTGATCACAACAATTTTAATGACGGTTAGGTACTGATTGTTCTTCTTAGAAATAAAAAGTCGAGCCCACTTGATTCGATTTAAATTGAAGATAATATTATACTTGGTAACGACAGCTGGCTGACCATAGCTAATATAAAATCTACTTATACGTAAGTGCTTAGATGTTATCTAGGAATGAAATGCAGATTTTTATGTTGATAAACTTGATCTGAGACCAGTAAATTTTCCTGTCGTGATAAACAAATGTATAGGTACCTACTGCGGGATAAGATCTTCTTTAATGTGTTCTATAAAAAAGCAAAATGGGATCCGTTTCGCCGAGATCGGATGGAGAGAGCATTTAAATCGTAAGTCATTCAGGAGGGCTAGCGTAAACATCGTAGCGTGGGATCTAAAAGCGATTTGTCATCCATCACGGGTGAAGCGGGGACGCCAAGTGCAGTCCCATGTCGACTGTGACTCATTAGACAATCGATCCTCGGCAAAAACCGGCTATGTTTCTATTTCTAACGCCGGAGTCCGCGGTTAATGTGCCTAAAATAGAAGCACTTTAGGCGCGATCCGTGTTGCTAGGATTGTGGGTAAGCCAGACCCAGCCGCCATTATGTCGAGTCGTACAGAGGTGAAGTTGTTGCGCTGCCTTGTACACCCAGAAGCACTAACCACGGCTCATTAAAATGAACTGCGTTTTACTTTGCAGTTGGATAGGTCTATTATAAACTTCCTTTATGTACCATACCCAACAATTTTCCTCATTTTATGTAATGTTATTTGTTAATATATGATTATTATAGCCTGATTATAACGATGATACGATGAATGGTTCTAATTTTTACCGACCTTAAAAGGAAGAAGCTTCTCAATTCGTCTGTATTTTTCTGTATGTATGTTCTGCGATATCTGCGACAAATGTGGATAGGAGTGGTCCCATATACATTTTATTAACTTTGCTTTCGTAGTATTTGCATTAACTAACCTACGTAATCCTCTTTGTGGATCTTGGCGACGTTCTAATACCTACTTCCGTCACTGTTGTTTACATAACAAGTGGTATACGAAATTGCGTGAGGTAGGTCCCAAAAGTAAAAAGTAAAAAAAAAACTTTATAACAAAATAAAAAGCTACCGATTTACATATACCAACCGAAAATAACTATAATTTCGGAAGTCGATGCCACCGACTTTCCGTAATTACACAAATGAACATAAAACTAAAATACAGATCCGATGACCCCGAATCCCGAAATTAAAGTATATTTTGACTGTATATTGTTTTTAATGTCGGTTGTTTTTATTGTTAAAAGTTTTTTAGATGAGCTATAAAAAATAAAGATAAAAAATACTTAGAGTAACAGTTTACTCTAAACCAAAAACCGACATTAAGAGTATCAAACTTAAACAAATTGTTCCAAGTATATTAATTCTGCTGTTTATTGCTAAAATTGGGCCAACCTTGTTTTAATGTTGAATCATGAGAGCAAAATAAATTTCAGCACAATTGGATGGAATTGGTCGTGAAGTTGATTGACCCTGCGTGTCGTAGATACCTATAGGTACTCGTATGATAAGAGAACAAGGGTCAGAGCATCAGTTATCAATGGCTGGGTTTAAGTGCTGCCTTGAGATCAGGCTCCCGCGTCGTATTCCCACATGTTAAATGATCTGGCATTCTACTTCTCTACAATAATACTAGTGTGATGCCCTTTGGAGCCAATGTCTTGTGTACTGATGTTTTTGCTGTGTAAGACCAATTTTTTTTTCGCATGCTGCCTTAGACAATCTTTGTTGAGGTCTGTTAACCAGATATGGCAGCGTATCAGCATTCTGAATACGACTCAAGTGACTAGACCCATGTTTATCTTTAAAAAGTGAATTCCGACAAGGCATTAATACCATAGGCCAACTCCCATTCCGAAGGTATTTTAGAGAACTTATCGGCTTAAATTGGGGAACAAATTTCTTTAACTAAGCATCCGTGCCTTCTACGCAATGTATTCGCTACGGTTACGCTTCTGCTACGCGGCGTTGAGCTATGTTAGTACCAATCTGTGCTACGCGGTCTCTATGCCGTAGCACACTTTGCTACGCGGCCTCTACGTAGCGTGTGCGCTACGTTAATGCCTCCGCTGAACAAACGCTAAGTGCGTTAGAAAGTTAAAATTTACTAAAAAAGTTAAACTAGTATTAAAAAAAAATTATCTAAATAGCATATGGCTCGGAAAATCTCAAAATATCATTGCAATTTGTATTGATCAAACTCACTAATTTTCTGTTTCATACTTATAGATTCTGACATGGTCTCTGAACAGTTGCCATACTTTAATCTTAAATTATCGTTTGAACTACTTGCTACTTTAAAATTGCAATATAAATTCTCAAGAAACATTATATTAATTGTGACTTAAACATTTTTGTTAAGCTACATTAATTAACAACTATTTCGATATTTCAAAAACCACAAATCATATTTAATAATAATTCATTTGAAAAACATGAATAGTTCCTAATTTAGGTTGCTAGGAGTCGTGGGGCTTTCGGGACCGGGACCGCGGTCCTGGATTCCACCTAAAATTCAATATTTACTTTGCATGAATTGCACAATAGTATTTTGGGACCACAAATAAAATAAACAAAGTTATGTCTTGGAAAAGTACGGTCAGCCAAAAATTAGAAGTTAATCAAATAAAATTATTTTTATAAAACGATATAATATTTATTTTATTTCAACAATGGCAGCCTTCTTCTATAAGAATTAAACCTAAAAAAAATAATATTTAAAAAAAAGTAATCTTGGGTGCTTGAACCACATATAGTCCCCCTAATCACCAACCAAAACGTAACAATAAACTTTTAAAAAACTTCACAATCGGAATTAGACACGTCAGCAGCCGTCATAATCATTAAAATTATTTAATATCATTATAATTTTCGTAAATTATCCATAATCAACTGCCATTAAAAAAAAATGATATCTTAATATACCAGCTGACCCAGCAAACTTTGTACTGCCTTAGAGTCAATAAATTATGTGTTAACTTATTAGGCTCCTACCAACCTATGACAACCTGGTACTTCGAAAACATAAAGCATTTTCTAGCTAATTCTTACCCACCCATGTTAGGTGAGCTCCTACTGAGTTATGACCACCTGGTACTTCGAAGGCATAAAGCGATTTCTAGCTGACACTCCTATGTTTGGTAAGCTCTTACAACACCTGACAACCTGGTACTTCAAAGGCATAACGTGTTTTGTAGCTCACACACAAAATGTATAATATAATAAGACAAAATTATTTTTCTCATAATTTTTGTTGTTCACTGTACTTTAAATTCATTTTTCTTGTGATCCCAAAATACTACTGCAAAATAATTATTGAATTTTAGGTGGAATCCAGGGCCTCAAGTCTGTTATTTTTTATTAATTCGTCATTCCAACACAATCCCATTGTCATTTTGCTAAAAGTTCGTAATCTGCTAAATCATAATGGTGGATCATTGGTCGGTCAGTGGTCTCGTAATAGAATCGTGGTACAATGACATTGTCGTATTGCCATTATAATAAAACTCGTTAGTAGAAATGATTTTCTAAAAACTACTACTAAATTTGAACATTTAATTATGCCAGATTTCATTTATATATATATTTACATATTATTTATTAGTGTTTTAAACAATCTGAAGTAGTAAGAAGTTCGTAAATAGCAAAAACATTGCATTTACATGTGTAACGCGGATAAATGTGAAAATAGACAACTCAATATTTTATCTGTTTAGCTGTCAAAGTCAAATGTGGCATTATTGCTTACTGACGTTAATCTGTTTTTATTTCCAGCGGCCGGTGTTTTGTGTGTTAATTATTTATTCAGTTTTCTCACCTTAATTTCTGCCGATACGCTAACGTTTCGACGCGGTCTGGCCATAAGGGGAAAAAATTAAAAATTCCAAATTCCGCTTCGGAAATATCAATAAAGGGGTTTGTATTCATTCTCATCAAGCGACGAGCTCGACGACGTCTTTTGCATTCTGTCCATCTTCTTTCTTTAGCATCCACGGCGTTTGGCTAGTTCGAGAATATTTGCTCGTAGCGAATACATTTCTCCGTTCAATATTCCACAAACACGATAGCTAGCAAACACTTTTTGACAACCGAGCTATTACAATACAAGCAATGACTGCACAATGACGGTCCAATGGTAGGTCACTGATCAAAGGAACTGTCAAAATTTGAGCAGATTACCGCATAAGTCAGTCATTCATTTGTCATTATGTACGAGATTACCATTCTAAGCCATTTCTTTCAATGGAGTGTCAGTGGTTGACCATTGGAAAGTCATAATGACGCCATTATATTAGTAGATTACTAAACTTGTCAAATTGAAATCAATGATAGACCATTCTGACACTATTGTAATAGCAGACTTGAGGCCCAGGACCGCGGTCCTGGTCCCCAAAGCCCCACGCCCCCTAGATTGAACCTGTGCTCAGGCTAGAAAGTACACAAAAACTGAATGTAATAAATAAATTAACAACGTGTATAAAGTAATAAGTAATAATTTACTAACTTAGGTCAACTAACGTTACTTATGTTTGGATGCCTACTTTTCATCTAGGATAGTTGTTTGCGACGATAAAAACAATAGCATGTAAATTAAGGAATTATAATTCAGTTTTACTAAATTAATTTATCCCGATCAAATCCCAGATCACAGGTTGGTTTGGAAATTGATTGTTAGTCTAGTAATACTCCGCCAGTTTGGAATTAATCATATATATTCATTCATTCAGACAAGTGCGACTACTTACTAAGGTAATACCAGTTCTTAGATTTCAACCTACTGGCTCTACTCGATTTTTCTTGTATTCTTTAAAAAAGAACCCAGTTCTTAATAATTAATTCATAACAATCTAGCACAAAATACTAAAACGCAATTTTAATCTAAATACTTGATAATTATTTCAAAACTTAGAATAGTGTTGATTGCACTTTACACAAGTCCGTTCCACTTTCTTGGAGTCTGGTATAATAATATAAATGAGTACTCAATCATTAACCAAATTTAATACAGTTATACGAATCTAAGTTTTACCAGCGGCTTTACTCGTGTGAATGTCGGAAATTATCCTCCGCGAATCTACTACCCTATCTATTATATTACCTTAAAAATTATCTAATGTGTTAATCCGGGTTATAAACTATCTTTAATGTAAATAAAAGGAGCCCACATTTTTCAGCATAATATCTAATCTAATCTAATTACGAGTACTAGTGATGGGTCTGTGGTCGACTGTCGACCATAATTTATTTAAAAGTTAATATATTTCCAATGCGTTACTATAACTATAGATAAATATTAGCTTTCTGCATTTCTTTTCCGTATAAACTTAATTTGAGCCAAATTTCACACCCCATGGTCGCGTAATTTTCGTAAAAAGGTGTACAACGTTTTGCTTCACGTATGTATACTATATAGTTAAACACCTTGACTGACAATTCATGACGACTATTTTCAGAATGACGTCCTTGGCAACTTGAAAGGGTGTCCAATTCGATTTAATAAAAAACTGCTCAAAACCAAGATATAATTACGTGTTTCCAACTTACGACTGTATTTTTCAGAATGCAATCACTTCAGGAAACTTGCAAACTTTAGTTCAACTTTCTTTGAAACTTATAGTTCGTTAGCTACCTCAGAATTTCTAAGTAATAATGTTACATAATTTTGTTTTTGTGGGTAGTTTGGTAATTCCAGTTAAGCTTTGTGAAACCTTATATATTACTTATGACTAAAGGTTTTTAAACTTACGTGGTACATAGACAGAGACACGTATGGTTACGGTCAGGAATGATAAAATTGAAATATTGTATTTTATTTAGAAAGGGTTGAAAAGATATGCTAGTAACTATTTGCACTAAACACTTTATTAGTTGGTTATTATGAATAATAACGAACTAATAAAATATTACATTTAGAAAGGTGTAGATAAATATTTTTTCTAAGTTCTGAAAACATTTACAATAGTGCCGACTCAAAACGCGTCAAACATGTGCTCTTTGCGGGTTCATATAGGTATTATGATTTTAGATGATTAAAGATAATTTAATAATTTCTCATCATAACAGCCAACTAAGACCTGCTGATATCAAGTTGTTCACTCGCAAAAATGGAAAACATACACACGCATGTATTATTTTATAGCTACTATTCCACTTCTATTACTAAGACAAACACTTCTTCAGCTAAGTGTGGAACTCGATAAGTGAGATACCACTTTAACTGAGCAACTGAGCATGGGAGTAAATGTGCCGCCCTTTGAGGAGCCACTTACTGAACTACACATACCTACACACATATGTACGAACTCGTCTGTTAGGCCCCCCCATAGATCTCGACGAACGATCTTGGCGGGATAATGTCATAATCCTAGCTTGGCAGGCAGATTGGTGATCTCAGTATGATGTAGAGAGTAAGGATGGTACTGCACATCCATTTCGTATAATCCTCTCTAGTCTACCTCTAGTAAAAGGCCCTTCCTTAAGGGGAGACGAATGTCGTGTATGTTGTCATGTGCGTTTGTGCGTACATGTCTGATGAGCTGTCTTGTAGGTGACTTAACTTGTAGGTAGGAGACGTACCGTTTGTCGTATTAGATAAGGTTTTATTTACAAAAGTGATGCACCACACAAATATTCACGATAACAAATTAATTATTCAAATCGGAGTAAGATTAAAAACAACGCTACGTCATTAAAAACAAATTAAAGCTGTAGGTTAATATGGTTAGTCATGTCACGATAAACATACCACGCGGGATTTTCCGTGTTCAGCAAAACCATAAAACCATTCAGCGAATACGAGAATAGGTAGCGTACCTACTCGTATATAACATCCAATCGTCGAGCAGATAATAAAAATACGGAGTGCATATGAAGCTCGCCAACCTGTACTTAGTCTTTTATTTACGAAGAAAATGCGGACGAAATATTTCCATTCAAGTTTTTTAAGTTCCTCCTCAAAGTTCTCGGTTCTTGGATCCTCCTCATAGTGTCATGCGGCTCTTTGTTCGCACACAATGGCTCCGTGGCTGCATGTGTAGAATTACGCGGAGCCACAGACCGGCCAACTCATTGCATCGAGGATATTTGTCATGAGAATGCCTAGTTGCTACCCGCGGCCTGCTGCGTCATACGCGGGACCGCTATTCATTTTCTTACCTATTCATCTTGAAACTCATTTTGAACTTTAATTCTTGTATTTGTGTGTCTTATTGTGAGCTGCTACTGGAACTGCAGCTATTTAGACTTGTTATTATTATTACCGTGTTATAACAAGCGGGTTAGTCTGGGAGTTCGAATCGATAATGCCACACACAAAATGACTAACTAAACTAAGGTTAAAATGGTAGACATAGAACCTACTATTAAAGCAAGAACTGTAATATCAATGGTCATGAGCTAGTAGTAGTGATTCGCGGATTCTGGCGCGAGCGCCAGAGCCCGCGCTTGCGCCAGAGCCCGCGAATCTGTAGCACCCATCGTAAAAAAAAAAAAAAAAAAAAAAAAAAAAAAAAAAAAAAAAAAGGTTTTGGTGTGCTCTGATCTCAAATCTGTGGTCCATTTTAGCGTAGGATGCGTGGTTCTGGAGTTATGCAAATCAATTAACTGTTATCTCATTGATTTCCGGTGGTCCTGCACCCTCATTAGCATTCCATTGTTCGCCTAATCCTTTTATCTATTATACTTCGAACACCTCATTACGTTGCGCCAGAACCCACGAATCTGTTGCCCTACGGTTGATTTGGCGTTCTTATCTATTACTCATTGTATGTCTGCTTTTCTATGTCATCAATAAAACACATTCATTTTTATTTCAATATTTTATTACTTTTTTCTACAAAATATGAGCGGAAGATCTCATCCACAAAAATATCATTGTGCAGTGTGTTCCCTGTAAATATGTTCGTAAAACTATGCATTGAACATCCCTGAAACTTAAATAGCAAATACATTAAGCAATATTCACCACAAACTGAAGTCCAATCATTCTGAATCCTATCAACATTCCAGTCCCATCTCTTACAATTCCTTTTCAAAAACTGGAGATGATATCGCTCAGGTGTTCGTCCATATGAATCAAAATATTGACCGATACCATTCGTATCGATATGTACAGCTACCCAGTGTGAACCTGGTTTATCATCCGCATCCAAATTGCATATTATATACGTTGGTACATGTGTATACATAGGTAGTCTATTAGCAGCATAAACATTATTTTCTAGACTGGGATGAATCTTTTTCATATGTTTTTGTAATTCTAGTGTATCCATGATATTACTGTTATTAGCAGATTATTACAGTACCAATCTATTCAATGGTTGTCATAGGAATGTTCAATTATAGTGATTTGTAAATATTAAATCGCATTCTTTGTGGGAGTCACAAAGCTTAGGATTATCATTTTGCTGCAGCTAATTTAAAGTTTGTTATATGGGTCTGATTATATTAAATAAAACACTTTGAGTACATAGACATTTTTAATTAACTGATCAACACAATAATTATTAAATAAATAAATTAAATACAGACATATTATTATCAAAATACCATTTTCTAATACACACAGCATTATTCAATGCACAATTCAATTTATGGTTCACACAATTAAAATCAGTTTTATTTTTACAGAACTTTTTTTTTAATGTCGCAAAATTAGGACATCCCTTCTCACCTATGTCAATCACTTCACAGTTTGCACATAACTCTTTAATCCACGTAATCTTTTCCAAACCCTTTGTCATAATTTTTTTATTTTCTAAATATGGTAAAATAACACGTTTAAACTCTTTGTAGTCTATGTAGCCTTCACTCCAGTAAATTCCTCGATTTCTTTCTAACCATCTCACCTGCTTTTTTTCTTCTAGTGTTAGGTAATGGAATGAATATGGTGGTTTCACCAAGAACGTCTGTGTATGATCATGACTCGCAATGGCCAATTCTTTGATAATAAAATGATTTAAAGAATCTTTAAATCCTTGGAGTTCCACTATAAGGGTGTCCGTCTTCATGATATCTTCTTAACAATGTTACTTAATGGTTTGTATTCAACAATGCAATCGTTCAGAATGAGACAATATGCTGAAGTTTGATCTGGTATCTCCGAATCACTTTCAATTTCTACTCTCACGTCCACAACTGGCCCTGTCTTTAGATTATCCACTTGTCTAGAGCAATCAATGACAAACAGCGGTGCTAAATCTCTAAACTGTTTTTCGCTTAATATGGGTTCCGGTCGACGTCCGTAATACGACTGTTGAAATCTGGTGTATTGCTCGTTGTAAATATTAAATCGCATTCTTTGTGGGAGTCACAAAGCAGGTTGATGCCTGTTGCGAAGGAACGTGAGATAAGTTTGTTGACTCATAGAGTTACAATCAGTTTCGTTGTACTTAGTAATTTGCTTTAGATAAGAATAAGGAACGTGAGATAAGTTTGTTGACTCATAGAGTTACAATCAGTTTCGTTGTACTTAGTAATTTGCTTTAGATAAGAATGGTGCTATATAAGATCGAACAGTTGCAGTCATGCAGTCAGTCTATGGTCGTTTGACCACAGTGGATTGTCTACGTCTACCAATACTACGTTTGTGTTACTTCAACGCATCAATGGCCATGGAGGTAAGTGTTTATTCTATTGACAAACTTACTTGTATTTCTGTTGTTGTTTCCTAACGTGTGTGATTAAGTGTAAACAAATTGATATTAACGTGATAACTCTGTTGTTGCAGAGATCATTCAGCTTCGCAGACGATAATGAAAATACCTATAAACAGTATTACTACTCGCCACTCTCTCCTCAACACGAAGAAGAGAGTGATGACATCGTCGTTAATAACACAGACGATGGTGGAAAAAGGAAATCGCAACCGATTGATCAATTTTTTGAAGTGGTACCAAAAATAAAAAGGAAGAAGCTGCTATCCTCGACTGTGACACGAGCTGCTAGAGATGGCGTATCATACATCTCTACAAATTCTGACGACGGAGACCAAGCGACGCATCTCATAAAAATTGAAATGTATGATATGAAGAAACTATCCAAGATTCCAACTAGTGATCACTGGAAGCACGCTACCACGAGGATTAAATATTACATAAAGAATAATAAGGATAGCATCTACGACAACACAAACGGCCTCGTATACAATATTACAAAGACAATAGCAGAAAGTGAAAAAGTTAAAAAATACTTTTTTAACAATGACACTCATTAGTGGATTAGTGAATGTGATTCTGTTTACTTAAAGTACTTCTGTGTACTCATTAGATTTTACATGACTTTCCTAATCCTTTGTTAGACTATGAATATTGGACATTATTTGAAATTGGGTATCAGTTGCTCTACCAACACTTAACTGTTACTTACTGTGCTACATACTTTCTTCTTTATTATAAAGATGGAAAACTTCAGTGAAATGTGCACCAGTGCTTTCTTTTCCGCGCCCATTGAAGAGAATATAGAACAATCCAACAGCGAATTCAATCAGGAGCTGTCTAAAGTTTGTGATGAAATAGAGAAGCATGAACTGTTCGATTCATCGTATGATGATGAGTTGTATAATCAATGTTTGATGGTTGAAACAAAGTTGATGTAAGTATTAGAAGTACAAACTCAATAAGAAATATTATTGTAGTAATGTTTTATTTTAAGATTTGTCTAATAATTTTCTTTTTGTTACAGTCAACAACAAGTTGGAAGAGGTATCAAACGAGGTATCACTACTGATGAAAATAAGGTTACCAAGAAAGCAAAATTTGATGAAGGAGCTTCTACATCATCAATTGAAACCAATGATGTGGACAACAATAAGGTGGAATGTGATACATGTCATGTTTATATTAATAAAAGGTATCTAAACAACCATTTAAAAAGCAATTCACATAAAAATAATCTTTTAAAATCACATAATTCATTAACAAATGTTACAGTTGTTGAAACCGCTTTTGGCAATCGAATTTTAACATATAGAATTAATAGTAAAACACTTCAATCGGGACAATATTTTGAAACACCGGAATCGTTTTTAAATTCGCTAAAAATTGATATCTTATTTTTGATAAATGAATGTATTCAACAACATACAATTTTTAAAATAAACTTCATATTGCATGCTGATTTCATACAACAAACTAAAGATATTAAAAATACGTTTGATTTTCAAACGTTTAATTACATAATTTGTCAGGGAGATGACTTAAATATTTTTTATTCATCATTAATAGACACTGTAGTCGGTAAAATTTGTCAATTTGAAAAAAAAGATAGTGGTTGGAGTCTTAATCAAATTAAATACATAGATATGAATGTTAACAAATTCAACCCCCTACGTGGTAGTTCATATATCGACCTTCCTCAAGATATTAAATCAAAAAAAGCTGTAATCAATGTTAAAAATAATGATAATATGTGTTTCAAATGGGCATTACTCTCTGGTTTATATCCTGTATGTAAAAGTGTAGATCGGGTAGCATCTTACGCAATTCATGGAAATAAACTAAAATTTACTGGTATTTCTTTTCCGGTTATAATTGCAGATATATCAAAAGTAGAGAAATTAAACAATATTAGTATTAATGTTTTTGGCTTAGAGTATAATAAAGAAAAAAAGTGTAATTCTGTTGTAGGTCCTTTATATTTAACAAAATGTCGTACACCTAATCATATTAACCTACTATATATATCGAATGGTACTAACAATCATTACTGTTATATTAAAAACTTATCGCGATTAGTTAGTTCACAAATATCAAGACATCATTGTGCAGTTTATATATGTGATTCATGTTTACTTCATTTCCCATCGGAGGAAAGACTTAATAACCATCAACAATATGATTGCGCTCACATTTGTACGGAATTACCAAACGGTGAGGATTCCAAAAAGGATTGGTTTGGTAAAGCAACCTCAAATAATAAATTAAAATTTGATAAATTCGTGAAAAAGTTGAAAATGCCCTTTGTGGTTTATGCAGACTTTGAGGCATTTTTGAACCCAATAGAATCATGTAGTAACGATCCATCCAAGCCTAGTACAATTAATATTCAAAAACATGAAGTGTATAGTTTTGGATATTACATTAAATGTTCATATGATAACAGATTATCAAAATATGAGACGTATAGTGGGTCAAACTGTGCACAAGTGTTTATGAATCGCCTTTGTGAAGATGTGAAAACAATATTTAAAAAAAATAGTTTCCAAAAATGTCTCGTTCCATTATCAGATGAAGATAAAATTAAAATTTCAAATTCAAACATATGTCATATTTGTGAAACTGAGTTAAATGAAGATCTTTTTTACGATTTTGATTGGCACACTGGCAGTTTTAGGGGTGTTGCACATCAAGTGTGTAGTTCTAAGTACAGAACCCCTCGTCATATTCCAATATTTTTACATAACCTCAGTCATTACGATGCTCATTTCATTATCCATGCATTAAACCTCGATGATGACAAAGTTGAAGTTATTCCACAAAATAAAGAACGATACATATCATTTTCAAAACAGTTAACAATAAATAATCAACCAGTAAGTTTAAGATTCATAGATTCATTGAAATTTTTATCGTGTAGTTTAGATCAACTAGCTAAAAATCTTAATGATGATCAGTTTACAGAACTAAAAAGGAACTATCCTAATAATGAAGATTTTTCACGTTTAAGACGGAAAGGTATTTATCCTTATGAATTTATGTGTAATAGTGATTGCTTGAAACATCCATCACTTCCTGATCAACACCAATTTTATAGTTCACTCACAGATTCAAATATTTCAAATGATGATTATAATCACGCAAAAGATATTTGGCAACATTTTAAGTGTAGTAGTATGTCTGATTATTCCAATTTATATTTAAAAACTGATGTTTTACTTTTGACTGATGTATTCGAAAACTTTAGAAAGCTTTGTATTAAAACTTATGGATTAGATCCTGCTCATTACTATACTGCCCCAGGTTTAAGTTGGGATGCAATGTTAAAATTTACCAAAATAAAATTAGAATTGTTAACGGACTATGACAAAATTGCTTTTTTTAAAGCTGGTATTAGAGGGGGTGTATCTCAGTGTAGCAATCGTTTTGCTAGAGCAAATAATAAATTCATGGAAGATTATGATAGTGAAAAACCTAATTCATATCTAACATATTTTGATGCGAATAATTTATATGGTTGGGCAATGTCTCAATCTCTTCCTGTTGGTGGTTTCGAATGGATAGATTCTAATACAGATTATAATGTGTCGGATAACTCTGATTTCGGTTATGTTTTAGAAGTTGATTTGGAATATCCTGATGAACTTCATAATTTGCATTCTGACTTTCCGTTATGTCCTGAAAACATATGTGTGGGTAATACTAAAGAAACTAAATTAGTTCCTAATTTAAATAATAAAAATAAATACATCATTCACTACAGGAATTTAAAACAATGCATTGAAATGGGGATTAAATTAATTAAAGTACATAGAATTTTAAAATTTAAACAGAGTTCTTGGTTAAAGAAATACATAGACTTAAATACTAGTTTGAGAACGTTAGCTACATCAAACTTTGAAAAAGACTTTTTTAAATTAATGAACAATTCTGTCTTCGGTAAGACTATGGAAAATATTGAAAAAAGAGTAAACGTTAAACTACTAACTCACTGGGATAATCGTGGTAAAGTTTTAGGTGCTCAGGATTGGATTGCAAAACCAGAATTCCATAGTTTATCAATATTTTCAGAACATTTAGTTGCAATACAATTACACAAAACAAAATTAATTTATGATAAGCCGATTTATTTAGGATTTTGTATTTTAGATATATCTAAGACCCTTATGTATGAATTTCATTATAACTACATGATTAAAAAGTTTCATAATAAAATTAAGTTATTGTACACCGATACCGATAGTTTGATATATCAAATTTTTACAGACAATTTTTATGAGGATATAAAACCAGATCTACTTCACTATTTCGATACATCAGATTACCCGGAAAATAATATTTACGGATATCCAAAAATAAATAAAAAAAAGTTAGGTTTTTTTAAAGATGAGAATAATGGTAAAGTATTGAAGGAATTTGTAGGGTTGCGATCAAAAATGTATGCCTTAGAAATAGAAGATAAATTTATAGCAAAGGCAAAAGGGGTTAACAAAAGTGTTACCAAAAAAATGAATATGGAAAATTACAAATCGTGTTTGTTTAATAAAAATGTATTATATTGTAGTATGCTTCGATTTAAGTCAATCAAACACACTATTTTTACACAAAAAATAAATAAAACATCTTTATCATATAATGATACCAAACGATGTATTATGAACAACAACATTGATACATTGGCTTGGGGACATTATAAATTACGCTAAGTGTAATACTTTTTACTTTTATTTCTGTGTGTATATACAAATTTTGTACTGATTGTAAAATTATGATATTACTGTAATGTTATATAATAGTTTATTACATATTTAAAATTTATTGTTTGATTGTAAATAATGTAAAATAATTGTAGTTTTTATTTGTGTGCTTAAATTTGACGTTGAGGTGATTGTGAAATTCTGATAAGTACTAATTGTGTTAGAAATAGTATACAGATCATTCTGTTTTTCACAAATTACATGTTTTATATAATTTTAGCAATATATATATATATATTTAATTTTTACACCAAAATTTTCATTTTTATTTCATCCCTTTAAAACTCTAGACGTGTGAAATGTTTCACTTTATCCATCCGTTTACTGCTATTGTGGCAGGACCAAGTGGATGTGGGAAGTCAAATTTTGTAACAAATTTCATAAAATCAGTTAAAGAAATATGTAATTGTGATTTTAATCAGATCACATGGTGCTTTGATGAAATGCAGGCTTTAAATAATTTACCAAATGTTAACTATCATCAAGGAATTCCAAATCTTAATATGTTTGATGGTGAAAACCCACACCTTATTATTATTGATGATCTAATGAGAGAGTCTGATGGAAGAATTGTGGATATATTTACAAAAGGTAGTCATCACAGGAATCTTAGTGTATTTTATTTAACACAAAATTTATTTCATCAAGGTAAAGGTCAAAGAGACATTTCTTTAAACTCAAGTTATATAATTTATTTTAAAAACCCTCGAGATAAAACTCAAATAAGATATTTAGCACGACAAGTGTCACCAGATAACCCAAAATTCATTGAAGACGCCTACAGGGATGCAACTTTAGAAGCGCATGGATATTTAATGGTAGATTTAAAACAGAATACAAATGATTTTTGTCGTATCAAGACAAATGTATTCCCATTTAATGGTTACTGCACAGTCTACGTCCCCACGAAAGAGTTTAAATACACCAAGAATCAAACAATTCAAATCATTTCTAAATGATACATCGTCGACTCACAACGCATAAACATTTGCTAAACGCTTTGCAGTTTAAATACACCAAGAATCAAACAATTCAAATCATTTCTAAATGATGCATCGTCGACTCACAACGCATAAACATTTGCTAAACGCTTTGCATACGCTTAAACCAAAATATCAAAGAGCGTTACTTAAAACGTGTGATGAAGAAGAAATAAATTGTATTTGTGAATGTATTCATAACGTTTTACAAGGAAAGATACCTCTTAAAGATCAAGATAAACAAAAATTGAATAAACACAAAAATATACTCCGTAAACTGGTGCATAAGTGTAAACATAAACTAAGAAAAAATATTATTATACAAAAAGGAGGGGCTTTCTTACCAATAATATTAGGTGCAATATTGAGTGGATTAGTAAGTGGACTAGCCAGTTAACATGGAAAATGCTAAGAAAATGATACTTATTGAACCGGGATTGATTGAAAAATTAAAACAAGAAAATAAGGTTACTAGTAATTTGTCTCGATTAGATATTGAAATGCAAAATATTATGAATAGTAAGACGGAAGACCGAAAGAAGTGGATGTTATATTTACAAACACTACAAAGATACCTTCACTTTACCGAAGAGGATCGTCAACCACTCAGATTACCAATTTATTCTGATACATCTAATGAAGATTCAAATGGGTCTAAAATTGGTTTTAAAAATAAAGATAGAGATCTAAAAAGTTCAGTTGATGCTGAATCTTTGTTGGAGGAGAAAGGATCTATTAAAAGTATAGAAAGTGAGGCAAATCCACTGTATTCATCAACACAAATACTCAGTTTAATACCAAAAACTTATAATAAAAAAGGTGAGTCATTATTAAACTTAATTGGAACAAGTAAAAGTAAAATACGTTGGGATAATGAAGGCACAGTCATAATTGATAATGAAAAAATTCCAGGAAGTAATATTGTTGATTTAATAAATGATTCACTTAGACCCTTAAAAAAAAGTGATCCGATAGGGTGGGATAGATTTGCTAAAGCATTAAAAGATATTAAAGTACCACTTACTTATATTGGAAATCCAAAGAGATGTGAGTTTATTAACCAACTTCAAGTAAAAGATCTGAACAAAACCTCTGAGATTGAAGTTCAAGAGTTTTCTACACCGAGCAGTGGAGATAAAAGATCTATAACTAAAATACATAAAAAGATCGATTGGGAAAAATGGACCCCGTACTAGAAGAAATTAACAGGATTTATTATGATCCATCTAACCCCGCTGGTTTTGGTAGTATTGATAAATTATCAAAAGCTATGAAGGGTATAATGGATAAAAAGCAAGCAAAGGAATGGTTACAATCACAAGAAACATATACATTACATAAACCCATTCGGAAAAAATTCCCGCGTAATAAGTACATTCTATCAAATATTAATGAGCTGTGGCAAGCTGATTTAAGTGATATGCGAACTTATT
Source organism: Aporophyla lueneburgensis (assembly GCA_932294355.1). NCBI lineage: Eukaryota > Metazoa > Arthropoda > Insecta > Lepidoptera > Noctuidae > Aporophyla > Aporophyla lueneburgensis. Next base: position 14,514,558 of record OW028744.1, read on the forward strand.
CTCAATATAATGATGGTTTCAACTACATACTTTGTGTTATTGATGTATTTAGTAAATATGCTTTTGCAAGACCAATGAAAAAGAAAAACTCAGAAACAACTAAAGAATGTTTTGAAAGTATATTTACTGAAAGTAATACAACACCTACTCACATACAATCTGATAAAGGTACAGAATTTGTTTCAAAAGATGTACAAAAATACTTTAAATCCAAAAAGATAAATTACTATACCACTAACAATCCTGATATTAAGGCTAGTATTGTTGAACGATTTCAAAGAACTCTAAAAATGAAAATGTGGCGTTATTTCACTCATAATAATACTTATAGATATATAGATGTTTTACAAGATTTAATATACTCTTATAATCACAGCATTCACTCGAGTATTAAGATGTGCCCATGTGATGTAAGTTCCAACAATATTATGACAGTTTGGACTAATCTTTATGATAGAGGGTCAAACAAACTTTCTCTAGAAAATCCAAAACCAAATTTCAACGTGGGTGATTATGTTCGAATAACTAAATATAAACATGTTTTCCAAAAAGGATATGAATCAAATTGGAGTGATGAAATATTTATTATATCTTCAATAATTGATAGATCTCCATGGGTTGTTTATACAATAACAGATTTACAAAATGAACCAATAGTTGGTACTTTTTATGAAAGAGAATTACAGAAGGTCACTTACAACCCCACCTCACAATATAAAATAGATAAAATAATTGGCACTCGTTATTCGGGTAACAGAAAAGAAGTATTAGTGAAGTGGAAAGGTTATCCAGATAAATTTAACAGTTGGATTTTAGCTTCTAGTTTAAAAGAAATATGAATAAAGAAAGTTTTTATTTAACTTTGCTCAGCAATAGTTCAATGGAATACTTTCCTGATAACAAGACCACAAATTTTTCAACAAAATTACCAAAAGCTATGAAATTAGAAGGTGAATGGGCGGTTGGAGTTGTCGAGTTTCAATATCCATGCACCATGTTTACTGTTCAAGATCATGAAAATGTTGTATACATCACAAAAACCATGTTAATGCCTAATGAAGATAAACCATCAACAGTGTACTACAAAAAACATATTCCCGCTACCAACTACGATAACGTTGAACATATTTTAAGAGCGTTAAATGGTATCAGAGAGAGCTTGAAATTTCGTTATGATGAAATAACAAAATTTGTGTCTATTTCTGTTTTGGATAAAAATATAACATCCGTAACATTATCACCCAAATTAAGTTTACAACTAGGTTATGAACCAAATACAAATCTCCTAGACAGAAATTTTGGGAAGTGTCCTGCTAATTTACACTTAGGGTTACCATCTCAACTATTTCTATATTGCGACATTATCGATCCTCAGATTGTGGGTGATGTTATGACTCCACTATTAAGAGTCATTTCATTAGATCCTTCAAAATACATTTATGGTGCGAATAAAATGTACATTTTCTCTCCACCTCACTACTTACCTGTTATGCGAAGAGAGTTCGATACGCTGGAAATAGATATAAGATCGAGCACAGGACAAAAAATACCATTCCAGTTTGGAACCGTGTGTGTTAAACTACATTTCCGCAAATTATAATAATGTATTCTCCTCATGATCATCATAAATGTCCATATGAAAATTATTATTCACATCAAGCTGGATCAGGAGTTGGAGTAATTTATAAGGGTTCACCATACCAACGCGGTCATGGTATTGGGAGCTTCTTAGGAGGGTTATTTAGATCAGTTTTACCTTTACTTTCAAGTGGTGCTCGAGTGGTTGGTAAGGAGGCATTAAACGCTGGAGTAGGACTTTTATCGGATATGGTTCAAGCCCGTCCTATGGAAGTCTCAATAAAAGATCGTCTAAAGCAAGTTAGTACAAACTTAAAACGAAAGGCTGATGACAAAATTGATCGATTTAACATGACAGGATCTGGGTATATAAGTAAAAGAAAACGATTGGCCTCGTTCATTCCACCACTAACAGCTAAAGTGAAAGCTACGAAAAAACTTGGTCTAAAACCAAAAAACATCAAAGATATATTTTCAAATTAAGTATGTCTTTCCTTCATAATCATTCTTGTGAGTGCGTTAAGTCAGAATTAGATTTGTTTGCATTACCGTCTACACAAACAAGCATTGAAAATGGATTGTGGATTCACTATAAACCAATTTCATCTCTTGCTGATGATGGACCTATCGAGTTTCAAGTTCCTGGAACAGGCGATGACTACATAGATTTGTCTCATACATTACTCCACATAAAGGCAAAAGTATTAAATCAAGATTCAACAAACTTGATATCAGCTACAGCAGTAGCACCTGTAAATAATTGGTTGCATTCACTTTTTAGTCAACTCGATGTTTATTTAAACCAAAAACTTGTATCACCACCTAATAATACCTATGCCTATCGAGCATACATGGAAACCCTTTTAAACTATGCTCCTGCTGCTAAACAATCTCATCTTACTTGTAGTCTTTGGTATGATGATACAGCAGGAAAAATGGATTCCACAGATGGTAAAAACATAGGATTTGTTAAAAGACAGGAATTAGTTAATGAAAGCAGGGAAATAGAAATGATTGGTCATCTTCATGGTGACATTTTCAATCAAGATAAATTTTTAATTAATGGCGTTGAAATGAGTGTAAAATTAGTTCGGTCAAGAGAGAGTTTTAATTTAATTGCTGGGTCAAATGATGTAAAGTTTAAAGTTTGCATTACGGACGCAACTCTTATTGTTCGAAGAGCACGAATTAATCCAAGTGTATTACTCGCACATCAGAAAGTTTTAGCTTCTACCACTGCTAAATATCCTATTACTCGTGCTGAAGTTAAAGTTTTAACAATTGCATCGGGTGTTCAAGGAAAAACTCTTGATAATATATTCTTAGGACAGGTACCCAAAAGATGTATTATTGGTTTTGTGAATAATTCTGCATTTAATGGTTCACTTACTAAAAATCCATTTAACTTTGAAAACTATGGTATTAACTCTTTCAGCTTATATATTGATGGTCAACAAATACCTTCCAAAGCTTTGCAACCATCTTTTAATAATAATATATTTACATCAGCATATCATACTCTATTCTCGGGGACTGGTATTCACTTTCTTAATGAAGGAAATGCAATCTCTCGTGAACAGTATGCCAAAGGTTACTGTCTTTTAGCATTTGATTTAACTCCTGATTTATCAGCTAACTCATCAGCCCATTGGAATCTCATAAAGCATGGTAGTGTAAGATTAGAAGTACGATTTGAATCCTCACTAATACAAACAATTAACTGTATTGTTTATGCTGAGTTTGATAATATTATTGAAATAGATAAAAATAGAAATGTTACTGTAGACTATAGTAGTTAGGATTATAATGTGTGTTGTGTTTTAGATATATGTGTTATGTTTAATGCATTTTGTGTGTGTGTAACTAAAGATAACATTATAAAATTAAATAAAACAAATTGTATGCAATATACTATCAAGGATTTAAAGATTCTTTAAATCATTTTATTATCAAAGAATTGGCCATTGCGAGTCATGATCATACACAGACGTTCTTGGTGAAACCACCATATTCATTCCATTACCTAACACTAGAAGAAAAAAAGCAGGTGAGATGGTTAGAAAGAAATCGAGGAATTTACTGGAGTGAAGGCTACATAGACTACAAAGAGTTTAAACGTGTTATTTTACCATATTTAGAAAATAAAAAAATTATGACAAAGGGTTTGGAAAAGATTACGTGGATTAAAGAGTTATGTGCAAACTGTGAAGTGATTGACATAGGTGAGAAGGGATGTCCTAATTTTGCGACATTAAAAAAAAAGTTCTGTAAAAATAAAACTGATTTTAATTGTGTGAACCATAAATTGAATTGTGCATTGAATAATGCTGTGTGTATTAGAAAATGGTATTTTGATAATAATATGTCTGTATTTAATTTATTTATTTAATAATTATTGTGTTGATCAGTTAATTAAAAATGTCTATGTACTCAAAGTGTTTTATTTAATATAATCAGACCCATATAACAAACTTTAAATTAGCTGCAGCAAAATGATAATCCTAAGCTTTGTGACTCCCACAAAGAATGCGATTTAATATTTACAAATCACTATAATTGAACATTCCTATGACAACCATTGAATAGATTGGTACTGTAATAATCTGCTAATAACAGTAATATCATGGATACACTAGAATTACAAAAACATATGAAAAAGATTCATCCCAGTCTAGAAAATAATGTTTATGCTGCTAATAGACTACCTATGTATACACATGTACCAACGTATATAATATGCAATTTGGATGCGGATGATAAACCAGGTTCACACTGGGTAGCTGTACATATCGATACGAATGGTATCGGTCAATATTTTGATTCATATGGACGAACACCTGAGCGATATCATCTCCAGTTTTTGAAAAGGAATTGTAAGAGATGGGACTGGAATGTTGATAGGATTCAGAATGATTGGACTTCAGTTTGTGGTGAATATTGCTTAATGTGTTTGCTATTTAAGTTTCAGGGATGTTCAATGCATAGTTTTACGAACATATTTACAGGGAACACACTGCACAATGATATTTTTGTGGATGAGATCTTCCGCTCATATTTTGTAGAAAAAAGTAATAAAATATTGAAATAAAAATGAATGTGTTTTATTGATGACATAGAAAAGCAGACATACAATGAGTAATAGATAAGAACGCCAAATCAACCGTAGGGCAACAGATTCGTGGGTTCTGGCGCAACGTAATGAGGTGTTCGAAGTATAATAGATAAAAGGATTAGGCGAACAATGGAATGCTAATGAGGGTGCAGGACCACCGGAAATCAATGAGATAACAGTTAATTGATTTGCATAACTCCAGAACCACGCATCCTACGCTAAAATGGACCACAGATTTGAGATCAGAGCACACCAAAACCTTTTTTTTTTTTTTTTTTTTTTTTTTTTTTTTTTTTTTTTTTTTTTACGATGGGTGCTACAGATTCGCGGGCTCTGGTGCAAGCGCGGGCTCTGGCGCTTGCGCCAGAATCCGCGAATCACAACTACTTGAGCTCTTGACCGAGATATTTTATTAAAACAAGACGACAATACAATCCGATCAGATCTGTCACATTGAAACACTAAAAATAGATATAAGGTAAAAATATTACGGAAAAAAGACTATAGTTTTCCATAAATAGTAGGTTTTTACTCGTACATATTTAAATAAAACAATATGACGTAGTTGCTAGGATCCAATACAATCCTCATACTTTTCCTGAATTGGCTAACTAACTACATAACCTTTGATAGTATGTAAACTCATTTGACGTAGTAGAGATGCACAGAACGACTATGTTATTTCAGTACATAGGAATTAATTGAAGCGCCGATGCAGATAATAACTTCAATTAATAATATTGAAGCTTCGCAATATTATTGGCCATTCTTTAGACGAGTATTTAGAACGGCGTCTTAACTATGTTTTCGCTCGGTAAGGGTATGTCTAGATAAATTTTCTAGATAAATGTTTGTTGCAGAGCCGACTCGGCTGTTTCAGATAAGCTGTACAGGCATGCAACCTGCTAAATATGTGTGCGATAAATCACTGAATAGAATACAAAGGACGGGTATATCTACTAAATTATCGTCTAGTTTAACAAACCGACGGTGTTCTTAGTTAGTCGGATAGCTTTATGGCAACTTTCTAAAGGTATTTCTTTTAATAAGATTGTTCGGGCTTTTCGTTTACGAGGTGAGCGGAACCCGCAAAGGGTCGCACACTCGTACCTGTTGACTTTAAGTGGACAGCATAACGAGTACCTTCATTGTGGTTAAAGTTATCCATTTTCTTTTATCGTTCCTGTTCTGAGTCGTAGTATGGCCGTCTGAGCGCTGCGCTACAATTGGTTTTACTGCTTCATAATTGATATTATCATGACGACATAATATTCAATAACGTCGACATATTGCTAGGTATTAGCTGATGTAGCGCGGGCTCGGTCGGAGTAGGTAAGTCCGTATTGAGGGCCCATCGAGAATTGGTCCTCGAGACGAGCGCCCTGCACCGGAGAGTCTCCATGTACCTACCTATCGACGCTTTGTAATCACCATCCTCTCCCACCGCCTTTGAATCACGCCTATTGTTAACATTTATCTCATCTATATTATAAAAAAAAATACTTTGAAATTGTAATATTACATTCAGCAGACACCTGATATTCAAATTATCGCAAATTATAAGATTACGCTATTTGGATTGGCGATTACCGAAACATGAATTCATTGATCCACAGTCCTGAATAAATGAATAACAACTTTTTTGAAGATCATTCTAATTTATACGCTGAATTTATTTCATTCATACTTTAAAAATGTATTCAATGAATAGTAGGTCATGCATTGTGAAGAAAAAGACGTAACTTTAAAAAAGTATGTATCGCTTTGGGAAGTTACGAACTTACACAAAGTGGACTTTACTTGATGCGTGTGAACCCAGGACAGGATGATTGGCGATCTAGTGCATGCCAGCGGTATGCATGCCAGTATCTTGATGCAATCAATTACCATTTATTGCAATACCTAGTCTATGCGTAGAGGGTCGTAGTGAGTCGTCGGCGAGACTCCATTGTCTTTGATTAGGCTTCCTGCCACTTTACTGGGCTATCGTTGCAAGAGCAAATAATTGAAACGTATATTGAATTGTATGTGTCATGTTGCGAACATAAGAAATTGGTCGTAAATCATGTATTTTGCGCCAATTGTTTCTACAACATTGTTAGCGTAATTGTAGTAAAATAGCGATGTTTTATCTGCAGTCTGTTCAATCTAAATATAGAGCCCATTATCCTACCGAGTTTTACGAATAATTAACAAAGAAGGAGCAACTTAGACTGGACCGACCAGAAACTACTTACGTTGAGAGATTCAGACTTAGACCAAAGGGAATGTAAAGCAACTTGTTTGTACCTACTTAAACTTTAAATTGCATTTTAAATTTTGCTCGTCAACATTACACTTACTCACTCAAACAAGCACTTAAATTATTCGTAGAGTTTTATAAATCAAGGAATAATTAAGTTACAAGTTAAAAGTTACCAGTGCCAATGGCATGTGTCTCAAATTAAGCCAGTATTTGAATATAAAAAACATTCACGTACATCACTCAAAACACGTTCTTGCGTCTGATGATAGCCATCAAGAAGTGAGCCCACTAAACAGACATTACGCAAGTGTTTACGACAAGTAACGCCTAAGAAAATCATAGTAATGCCGTAACAGTTGATGCAAAAAGCCAGTTTTAACGGTACTAAAACATATCTATCGACGATTGGTGTCTGGTCTAGTCATTGCAAGTCTCGTATGTGATCTAATTGTGGCATGCGGCCGCTGACGTAACGGGCTTTAGAGCCGGTTGAGTGACCGCATCGCATGCTACCAAACGGCATCCCGAACGAACTAAATCGTCTCCATTTATTACTAGCCGCAGCCCGTCAAGGCAATCCTCTTAATTTTGCAACATAACACGGGATGGCTTGACCACTGCACACGCATAGAAATAGAATTACGAGATGCGGTTTACAAGCGATATTCAGCTATATAAAGCGACCTTGACGTACCTGCCTGCGATTTTTTTGGGCGGTTGTATAGTCTACGTATGCACAACAACACGCAACTCTATTTGTGCAGCAGTCGAGTATCAAAAAGTCATAAGAAGTTTTTTAGTTTTGAGTTTCTTTTATACATATTTCTTCTGATTTTCAATCATCTTTTCAATTCCGAATAAAATGTTTCGATAAGATTTATTATAGACTGGGAGTCGTCAGAGCTAAGGGTCGTTTCCTCGTCGTGGTATCATTTTCTCATTAACCATCTTCCTCCATTCGGTCGGCGGGTAAACGAACTGTGGCGCTGTGTCGGTGTGGGTGCGGATTTAGTCGGATCAACACCTTCGGCGTCCCTTATTTTCTGACTTTCGTCTTCGAATTCACAGTTAGTTTGGCCAAGATTTACAGGATTTGGGTGGTTCTAGTAAGACTGTATGGAGATGATTTTTATCCGTAGATAGTTGTGGAATTGAGTAATGCGTTCAAGATCGAGGCTGGGGATCGCAGCTTCGCGGAATCGTGAGTGCATCGATACATCATTTACAATGTTAATGTTGCGTGCTTTTGCTTTGAAAATACATTAAACAGTCAATATGGAGCTAGAGAAAATTACTTTATTAATGATCGGATTTTTTACTGCATAATGATACAAGTACGGCGTGGAGTATATTTGTTTCTGTCCTTATTTGCGTATAATGGTGATAAGTCAGAATGATTAATGTCTGCAGTATATTTACCTGAGTGGGTTTATAAATTACCTCCTTGAGTTGATCATAATTATAAGCGATTCATACTCGTCAGTTTTAGCTTTGCGAGTCGTAATACAATTTGGTTTGTATCCTTAGCGTTGAAGCAGGAGCGACCCACGGTTAATCTTAACTAAGTTGGAAGTTGCAAGTGCACTACGTTGATACGGACCTTTGATATTATTGCACTTTGCTCTAGTAAACGTAGCTCGCTGAATAAAATATTCCAGTCGGAGCACAAACGTTAGTGCGACACTAATTCAAACAAAAACGGTTACAGAGCAAAACGTGACGCGTTTGGTTATAAAATGCGACGGCCTCATATCAAAGTAAAAACTTTATGAAAGCTACTGACGTGCAGTGTGATGGAACTAAAAAACTGTGGAAAAACGTGCATGTTCATCGTTTTTGCTAAATAAAAGACAATAACCAAGGTAATTAATAAAACTGTGAGTTTAATGTTTCGTAAAAAAAAATCGTTTGCTTTCAGTGATACGTTTCTAGTAAGATAGTAGCATCGCCACTTAAGTACGGAAATCCAAGTGTGTACAAGATAATAAGATACATAAGATGCAAGTGGCCGCACGTTCCAGTTTAGCCATGTACGCTGCCACTAGTGGTCAGTGCGAGGGTTCCGAGTAAAACGCTAACTCGTTTACACTGCCTTCCGTTCCACCTTCTTAGATGAACTAAGAAACGCGAAGCGAAATTACTGTTGTACCATGTTTTTACTGGATTCTGATCCACAACGGTTATCCTGTCTTTGTTTTGTGCTTAAACTGTAAGGAGATAACCGCAACTTCCAAAAAAATCTAATTTAGTAAATCGCTGTTTGCACGACAGACTTCGTCAGTTTGACCTTATTGTCACAAGCCTTTATCTAAATATTTACCTTCAAAAGCACGCAATCTCAAGTAAAGACACACGAGAGGTGAATTTAATCTCTTATCTCATTTAATCTACAAGTTGGCAACTTTGAAGTCTGCAAACTATTTCTCCAGGACGGAATGTTGTCATAGAGACGTTGTGGTGGCTAAAGTAGACACACGTGAACATTTATGATTCAAAGAGGACTTACGTCGTCGAGTTTAAAATTAAATTGTATAAAGTTAGACTTCCCTGTTACTTTATCTAACGTATCATTTGATGTTGTAGATAAAATGATTCCATTTAACATTTAATTTGAAACAATAAACATAACAAGACAATTGCTTTTGGTTGATGTACCGATAACATTGTTAGTTTTAGTTTGATAATCTAAAATCGATAATACCTATATAGGTTAAACTCAGATACAATTTGTTATTTCGTCAACATTGTCCTTTGTCAAAGTTACGTCCTACATAATAATCTGTGTTTCTAATATTGTGTTTCCTTAAACGTACGAACATAAGCATGTTCAAATATGCAAAGGATACGAAAGAGGCTTTTCTTGAAATCTTTTGCAAAGATTTGGAAATCTATTAGAACAACATAAAGAGTTGTATTAAACCTCTTAGAAAGTTCACCGGTTTGAGATGTTTGTCATTGGAACAAAGTTCAGAGGCCTAGGGAGGCTTATCGGTGACTTAAACTTGCGCAAATTTGGATAGTTTAAGAGTTACGGGTAAAAAGTTCATTAGAAGCTAACGCCTTTTACAAATATTCACTGCTGCCGCCGCGCCGCCGTGATCTTTTAGATTCCTTGAAACGAATAAAGTTGAAGAGATTGTTGAATGTTGGGATAGGAATGTACTCATTTGTTAGAAGTTATAATTTATGCTATCTGAATGTTAGTGTGATTTACCTAGTTATAAGATAAATGACGGACTTACGGCAAGTTCTTTGGTATTATTCATATTTTATTTCAGAAAATGGGAACGGGCTTAATCAAAATTAAGACTTCGTTCACTTCAAGAGATAGGTAGGTACTTATAAACATTGTTGACACGGCAGTTTGTAATCTGTTTAAATCATTTAAATCAAAAGTCATTTATTCAAACTAGGCTGAGAGTCAGCACTTTTTGAACGTCAAAGTTACAAAAGACAGTCCCCCCAAAACGCCCGCCCTTCGACACTTCCTAGTGCTTTAGCTGGGAAGAAGAAGTGGCGGAACAAACTCCCCAGCGGCACAGCTGTCTGTTAAGTTAGAAGAACTTGATTCTATACAATATCGTGTAAGTAATTAATATTATAAAACAAAACCAAACACCGTGTGTGTTCTAATGGAATTTGAATATTGGTCTTGTGCTGGATATTTAATCAACGTTGAATGACGTATTAATTAATTCAACAGTCATCGCGTAAGTACTTTAGATAAAAATAATCAGGGCAAAATGTAATTAACATTTTAAATAAATGCAAATTGCTATTTTTAATACGATAATGCTCACGCAGAAGAAATTATCTTTAGGAAAAGTTAAGTAAAATTATAACCGTGTGTGTATAGTTTAAAAACCGCCTACGCATAGCCAATTAACGTTAATTTTGCGCTTGATACCGACAAAACAATATGATAATATGTTTTAATTGTCTTAGCGAGGGCCAATTCTGGACTATGACCACACAATTAAGCCTAACAATTAGTGCAGTGTATCCGTTATCGATACAATCGATTCCACTGCAAATATTTACAGCCAAATCGGAGTCGTCGAACTTGACGATACGGATAAAGTAAAGTCATTACTGTTATCTCGAATTATCATCTTAACCCAGATTATCCTGAAACTTTTTTACATTTCAGATCTTTGTGATTTTTTTATATGTTGCTACTTACCCCCCCTAAAGTCCTGGAAAAATATTTAAAAAAATACCAGAGCTAAGGAAAACTCGGAAAATGGGTGGCGTTATAACGCCTGGTCGGATAATCTACTACTATCACGAGTAACCTTAAAAAAACATATTATTTTATATTCATTCGTACATTACATAATTATGATGGTACATAATGTACTATCATAATGTAATAAAGAAAACTATAAGTAGTTAGGTACTCCTAACTACTTATAGTTTTCTTTATTACTTTATAGTTTTCTTTATGTAGAATAATAAAAACAAATGATTGATTTATATTTTTTAATTTGTTTTAAAGACCAAGAGCATATCAGCATTTCAAGCGTAATATAAAATATTTTTTTAATTACCAGGACTATGGAAGGCGGCAAAACAGAATTTAGGATGTAAATGTAGCTCCCATTTCTGGCAAATGAAATTTGTTTTCTTCTTACAAACTTTGCAATATAAGTTGGGCATCTTTATATACGACAATATAGTCGATCCTGTCAAAACGAGATTTTCTCTGTGGGTCCTGGGAGTTGGGCACGGTCCACGGGTTTCGGTTCTCTTAAAAGTTTCTAGTAAGCTCCTTACCACAGCTCTTCGAAAATTAAGATGGTCCAGGTCACCTTTATTAGATCGATATAATTGCCACGCGTTTTGAGTTGCCATATCAGTGGGAGCAATGAGAGGGAAATACCATTTTTTCCCTCTTACGGATGTTCGATGCAATCCAATATTTTGGTCAACTCGATCCACTTCGCCCATGTTCGCATTATAATTCTTTATCACGTTCGGTTGATTGATTTGGAGGTATCTCTTGAGTTGCTGTGAAAAGCGCCTTGCAGTTTGCCATGAGTCATCCGATGAAGAAGATAACATTCCCCTGATAAATTTGGCTAAAAATTACGCACCGAGGAAGCAACTCCGAGGAAATAACATCGAGGAACTCCACCTCGGCATTAGCTCTCAGCTGTGAACCTAACGTAGTCAAATACACATTATTATACATATGCCTAACTTTTGAATAAATAACAAAATTAACAAGATGCATAAAATAAAATGAGTCTATATACCTGGTAGATTATGCAAGTTTACAACTTCTTCGTCGCCTGAGTCTTCGTCAGTCACTTCGGCATTAGTGTTTTCGGGTGAAAAAATAGCCACAGAGTAGGGTGTGCCATCGTTATCATCGGATTGTTCCAGTTCCTCTATTATTTCATAAAGTCTAAGTGTTTTTCCATGTCTTAGTCTCAAAATAAAGAAATAGATGAGTTGGACACCGATTATGCGACCAGGCGTTATAACGCCTGTAACATTCTAACACGAAAAACACCACGTAATATTACTAAGCATTAGAATCAAAATTACTATTTTTATTGTTTAATGTCCTTAGTTTTAAATTCGAATAAAAATAGTACGTAAAAATTAATAATTATATCTTAAAACCTTACCTTTCGGAAGTCATTCTCCAAAATATAAACACTGTTCACTTTAAATTATGCAAAAATACTAAAATAACAAGAAATTCGGAACGAATTCTGTACTGTATCGAGCCACACTTATCAAACAACTAAATGACAGTAAAAAAAATGGGGATTTTTCGGTTATAATAACTTTTTTACGCGGGTATTTTAAAATATTTTTTGGCGGCGTTATAACACCTGGACGCATAATCTGGGTTAATGACGAAAGCCGTTGATATTTTCTGAGAATTGCCGCTTCGTGTCTCCTGACGTCAGATATGGTTTTGATTAAACTTAGTTATTTCGATAAAGCGTTGATATCAGCGACACCTACGTGCGAAACTGATAAGGTTTGAAGAACCATTGTAATTCTAAAGATAAAAAGAAATGGCAATTTATGTTTTTCATATAGTATAAGGCTTCCGGGAAGTACTTACTTATACTTAAATAACGAGGATAGAAAATGGACACTGCAAGTTAATAGTAGGTACTGGTTCCTGGTAGAATTCTTTACCAACAAAATTTCCTATCGCCTGCATTTTTTTCTAACTGGAGTGAAGCACCCATTGTGAAAATAAATTCACTACATACTCTTAATTATTCAATAACATTGTTTGAATTTATGTTATTATTAAATAAATAAATTCAACGATAAAAATAACGCAACAGGCATTGTATTCTATTTTTAACACACATACAGACGACTATCATCTGCTTTGTCAATTGGGTAGGGAAATTTAAAATAATGTTACTGAAAATCTGTGAACAAATGGTCAGATTATTATTTTTCTCACTTACACCCAGCAGCAGGCATAGTATTTATAACTCGTTCAACAACGGAACAAACGTTCATGCTGTCAACTGGAGACATGCATAATTTCCGGAATTTAGAAGCTTTCACTATTGTGCTTGTTCAAAATGTCACTTTTCAGTGCACTGTGTCTTCTAGAACATAATCAAAGTCAGTACAAAATGGCGTTAGTAGTAACGGTTCTACGTTAGTCGATGACATACCTACTCATTGTTTCCATAATAATATAATATTGTCTGCTAAATACAGCTGTTTGATGGGAAACCTTTGGAGCTAGATATAATTATTTGTAAGTAGTAACTATAAGTCTACAGTTATGAGTTCTTTAGTAGGAAAGACAGCACCTACATTCTTTAATAGTAGGTAGGTACTGGAGTGTTAATAATACCAAGTTGTTAATATGGCCTATATACGCAGTTATTGGACTATTAGAACTAGTGTTGCCCAAATGCAAGAACAAGACGAGACTTAGCCAGTCTTGGTCTTGGTCTTGCGCCAATACACCTGGTCTTGGTCTTGGTCTTGGTCTTGCGCTCCCAGTCTTGGTCTTGGTCTTGGTCTTGCAGCAAGAGTCTTGCAAGTCTTGCAATTACCTATTAGTCTATTACTACTAAAGTTTACTTTAAATCTTAGAAAAACGTATTAGAATTGGAACATTGTGAGCTTGAATTAACATAGCCATAGTAAAGATCAAGCAGATTAATAAATAACTGAAGATTTGATAAGAAATTCGAAAAATCAACTGACCTATATGTCGTTTTCCATGGAAGTAACTGTTTCTTAATAAACATTTATGATTTATAAGCTTACATTTGCTAAAACATGTAAAAAAACAAATTAATTACAATAACTTGACTGTATTTTAAAGAACAATACTTATCTGTCTAGAAAGAGATTGAACCCTCAACTTATAAGAAATTTAATAAAAGAGTTTTACGATTTATCATTTATTTGAATAAAAAATAAAATACAACACAAATCAACAGCTTTATCATTAGGTTATGATACTTTATATCAATTTTTTTGACCAAGAATTAATACAAAGTAACCATCTGGCTGACTCATCACTTAACCTATTTCTATGTTTTCTAATTACTAATGATGCTTTAGAAAATAACCTCTCAGCAGGTACTGAAGTTGCAGGTATTGAGAGAAAATCACGGATCATTTTCGATAAAATCGGATACTCTGTCTCATGCGTCCTCCACCAATCTAAAATGTCTTCCGAGCTGGCAGTTCTTGGTTTTCTCAGGTACTCCTCCAACTCGTCTATCACTAAGCCTTGAAGACAAGATCCAGATGACGTCGAGGGACATTCATAGAGTTTATCAAAGTCTATTACGTCTTCATCTTCATCACATACTTTATTTTCTTTTTCTGGTAATTCCAGAGATTTGTTCAGTGAGTGTAGACTTTTATATTCTTCATAAAGTTCATTGAACTTGCGCAGACTTTCTGTTTTAAGTTGCTTCCCCCACATTGTCAGGTCAAAAGTCTGAGCCTTATGCCTTGGGTCTAAAATTAAAGAAGTACAATAAATCCAGTTGCTCTTCTTGTAATGTTTAAGCATTTTGTCTCGAGCTGCTTGGAAAGCTAGAATGAGCCTTTCATCCACTTCAGATCGATTAGGTTTCTCATCTAACTGTTTTACCATGGATTCAATTTTATCTAGCAAGAGATTGAATGATACAATGACTAGCGGTAATGTAACATATTTGTCTCCACCAAGTTTTGTACTTAAAAGTTTAAAGTTTATTAGAAATTTATGTAATTTTTCGAGTACCTGCCATTCATTAGCTGTGATTTGAAAATCATTTAATTCGGTGACAGAACTGCACAATATGTCAATGCCCGCTCTCACTTTTAAACCAAATCCAATCATATCATGTGTGGAATTCCATCTCGTTGGACAGTCAAGAATGGCATTTAGATTTGATGGCACGCCAGCTGCTTCACAAGCAGACTGAAACTTCTTCTTCACTATCTCACTTCTTTTTATTTTACTGGAAATACTGCGTAACTTTGTTACAGATGTACGCGAGTCAGCAATATTTGGTGCAGATTCTTCATCTTCCTCATCCTCAGTTTCGTCTGCATAGTCTTCGTACTGCTGATCTTGCGCGTTAGTGTCAGACTCACAGTGTAATGCTAAGGTTTTAATAAATCTTGTACACCAAGGTTTAAAATGTGAGCAAAGCACCGGAAATGTTGATTGTCTGAATCAAAGTGTGGCGGCAGCTGTTTGCCCAGTTCATACATAAATTTGGTATTTGCAGTTGCGTTGTCGACCGTGATACCTTGTATTTTATCAATTATGCCATATTCCAATAAACATTCATGGAAAATCGTTGCAATATCTTCCCCAGTATGTCGACCGCGTGATGGTATAAAATCAAGAACTACAGATTGATACTTCCATTCGTTGTCTATATAATGAATAGTAACCCCGTAGTAACTCCTACCAGCAATTGACGTCCACCCATCAATGGTAAAAGACATTTTAGATGATAATTGTTGAAGTCGTTCCTTGAGATTCAATTGGAGCTCTTCAAATCGCTCTTTGACTTTCCTTCTAAGTGTAGACCTTTTAGGAAACACCATATTAGGGCAAATACGTCGAAAATATACTTGTGTAGCTTCGTCATCGAAAAATGAGAAGGGAAGATATTTTTTCACCACCCAATCAACTGTAGCTGTCGTGATGTTGTCACTGCTGTTTTCCGACTGAAACAAAACAATAAATCTTGTGTTATTATTTAAAACATACTAGGTTTGAGCGTATAAGAGGAGGAGGTTTGTTGTTGTTAAATCGAGAAAATCGTTAAATTGATATTTGGTATATTAAGGTTGCACTGTACTGTAATTTACCAAAATAAAGTACTTAGTTGTTACTGGCCGATTAAATGAAAATATGGGTGTTTATAAAAAATATTTAAGACGATAATTACATACTTAATATGTCGCACCCCTAGATGAAAACACCACTAACTCAAAAATACTTACGTAAGTTAATGGCGTTTTTGAAAGTATCGCATGAATAGCTACGCGGAGTTAAAATTCTTTTAACTGTTAAAAAAATATTCTTACCTGTCCACTTCTTCCAGCGGTTACTAAAAAGCTTGTGATATCTCCACTTAATTTTGGTTTAACAGGAAGAAATATTTCTGATTCCTTTTTGTGGAAAGATATTAGATGTTTCCTTAAGCCTGAAGTGTTTCTGTTTTTCATTTTTATTTCAATCTTTTTATGTTGGCACAATTTACAGAAGGCAGTTTGGGATGCATGAATTATTTCGAAAAACTCCTCAAATTTGCTTTTGGGTCTTTTAAATCTGTGACTCAAACTCTCGTTACTCGGACTAGAATAATTTGAATCTTCGTCACTCATATTAAATTGTACACGTGATACGTTTTTAGAAAACAACGAGAATTAGTAAAAACAATTATTAAGTTAGACTCGAAGCACAGCTCAATTGGAAATGACTGGAATTAAAATAATTCCTTTATTTATAGTACGTTTCCTTGCTTTCTACCGCGCCGCCTCGCCACGTGCCGGCTCTATGAAAAGGATGCCGCCGCAAATCAAACAATGCCGCGTGCGGCGTACAAACACACACTAAATATTACCTACTTGTACAGACGCGACGCGTGAATAAAATAGAATTAGTGCCAATCACTATTCTTTACATATAAGTGAATGTTTTGGCGTACATCTATACTAATATTATAAAGCTGAAGAGTTCGTTTGTATGTTTGATGACAGAAGTTTTAAAATAAATAAATAAGTCCTGAACGTCACTATACCTCCAAAGTTACTATTCCTCGTGGACGAAGTCGCGGGCACAGCTAGTAAATACTTACTCTTGTTTTGGCGTACATCTATACTAATATTATAAAGCTGAAGAGTTCGTTTGTATGTTTGATGACAGAAGTTTTAAAATAAATAAATAAGTCCTGAACGTCACTATACCTCCAAAGTTACTATTCCTCGTGAACGAAGTCGCGGGCACAGCTAGTAAATACTTACTCTCATCATCTCTCTCAGAGATATTCGGGCTGGTAAGTAATACAAAACTCTTATCGCAGGCTTTTTATTTTATTAGTAGGTAAGTACCTACGCTTTTTATATTATTTTATTAGTTTTGTAGAATTTTTTTACACGTTTCAAGTATATTTAAAAGTGGCTACAATATTTATTAAACGGGTGATATTTGAACACTTTTTTGCTATTTTTTCTTGTAAAAACTTAAGAAATATAATGACTAAATGTACAATAATAGTACCTAAGTAATTAGTTTAAAACCATATAAGTAATCAATATTATAATATATACTTACTAGAATGAATTAATATGACATCTACTACCTATCCTTACCATTTTATCCTAATCATAATACTACTTGCGTGATCAGTATAATGTATTCATTTTCATTCTAAGCACTCTGAAACTTATTTATTCTTTGGAACACCTGTAGGTACTCTTAAAAAAAATCGAAATTATTTTGCATGAGTATACCTACGCCCTATGGCGGCAATCAAATAGTGTCACAAATGTTATGATTTCGGCGTGGCGGCAACGATTGTTTTAGATTTCAAAAGAAGCCGCCGGCGCGTGTATCATAACCATGTACTTCCGAAAAGCGGCAAATTTCTTTGAGAAGTAAGTACAAAACCTTTGATGCCGCATTATCAAAGTGCCGATGGTTAAAACATAACTATGCATGCACTCAGTTTAATTTTAATAGATATTTTTTTATTCGTTATGTTTATGGTATAGTTTTTCATATTCTTTGATACAGTTTTTTGCGTCTCATAGAATTCCTAAGCGTACCTACCTATACACCGAACTGTTACACCTAACTACTCAGTGAAATAGCGCTAAGTCCTAGCTGCAAGACGCAAGAGTCTTGCAGGCTATGTCTTGTTCTTGCTCAAGTCTTGCACGGTCAGTCTTGGTCTTGGTCTTGCTAAAAATACGCGGTCTTGTTCTTGGTCTTGGTCTTGCAAAAACGCAAGAACAAGACTAAGACTGCAAGACCAAGACTGAAT
The DNA here is from genome assembly GCA_932294355.1 of Aporophyla lueneburgensis. Taxonomy (NCBI): domain Eukaryota; kingdom Metazoa; phylum Arthropoda; class Insecta; order Lepidoptera; family Noctuidae; genus Aporophyla; species Aporophyla lueneburgensis. Next base: position 14,533,000 of record OW028744.1, read on the forward strand.
TTGGGCAACACTAATTAGAACGGATCATATAAATGAGACTTCCATGACTGAATGGACCATAACAATTTAGATAATCTAATCATTCAGGTCATATTAGTCCTTTACGTTATGTATTATTTTATGTATAATATATTTGCCTCTTGTGTTCCTAATACCTATTATCTATACGGTTTTCCTCATCAGTACAGCTTACTAATGTCATCTGTCAAATACCTATTGGTATATCAACATATGGAACATTGCGGTTTTCCCGGAAATTCTTTGCGGCCAGACCACCACTTTTGCATAGTAGGTAATTTGGGTTTTATTTTCAGAAACTAGACACTATTTATAAGGCACATACACACAACACTCTATATTATGACATCAAAAATAAAGTATCTTTTATTGAAATCGTACAAGGTTTACATGGTTTGGGAATTATAAAATCCTTGTTCAATAGTAGACTACTGAACACGAGTCTCTTTCCAAACGTCACAATACACCATGTTAGAGAGTCTTGCCATACCTTTATCACTTCGTTTTGGCACTCGACGTGAGTTCGTGATATAATCTAGACGTCTCTCCCGATATTCGAGAGATATTTTGAAGTCTGGACCACATCACATAGACATGCCTATTGCATTTACAAAAAGACTACGTTACGTCAGATGTTCGAAAGTAGAGATAGAAATCACGAAACTCGTAGTTCAGAATATGCCTCTTTCTATTCGCAACTTGTCAGTTTTTGATATGCAATCTACCTGACTTTTATAACATAAACGGAATTGAGAAACTGAAAAAGGTAAAAACAATTACTTTTTTTGTTCCGTAACCGCTACGGGATTTTGGCACATGACAGACAAAACGCGTCGGGAATTACCAATGAACAAACTAGGACCGTTTTGTTTTCACGTTACAGAAGCGTGCGTTCGTAAATAAATAAATCATTGATTTAATGTGGCGTTGCAGTAAAGTGTTACCAGAGGCACAACAGAGATAGGTATTTATAAAGTTATATAAATATCTCTTTTACAACTTAATAAAATACTTCTCACTGGGGTCATTCTCGTCATATTTTCTACCATTCGACCTTTTAATATAGAACAAAGAAGAAATGTGTGTGTAACCTATCCCTTCATAATGGTGTGGCCAACTAGGAAAGATATCATCGTAACAATGTGAGTGCTGTTGGGGAAAATGGTGTAGTATGGGTGATAATCACCATAGCAAGCGGCTGTAGGTAATACACATTGATCCCAACCGGCCAAAAACTGGACATGACTTCCTGTTGGGTTAGTCCTCATACACACGAGCAACATGCGTCAACGGCAGAAGCAACTGTCGTTGACTCGTGTCGCTTGTGTGCATGCACACCTAGTGAGAATTGAAATCAGTCACTCAGTCATTCAGCACATTAATGATTCAGCAGTCAATAAGAAACTAAAAGATTAAATATTACTTTTTAAAGTTGTAGACTTAACAGTCCCGTAAATATTCGTTGATAAACTAGTGAAACATAAAAACCCAACAGACAATATTTTTCAAAATTTTCTGTGCTGTGGCCATGTTAACATCCAATTAGCGTGACAATACATCCCCGAATCGTTAAAAAACTATCCACAAATATAGGATTCGCTGAAAGAAACAATGCAATCACAGTGATTCAGTTGCGCTCACCGTTATCCGAACAAATCGAGTCAAATGTAGTGAAAAATGGCCGCGAGTATTTTTTGATGGCGGCTTTAAAGTCGCCTGTATCAGTGTAATGTTAACTCCACTATTCAATACAAAAAACATTCAATATAACATGATATTTTCCGCAATAAAAAACCTTTTCAATATCACTTAAATAAAAATGGGATAAATTGTCCCCGATTCACGTTTTTCCCGAAGAACGGATATTTTAACAACTAATCGTTACTTTTCCGCCTGGATGGACGCGAACAAATTACAATCTTTTTGTAGAACTGTATCTTACAAAACATATTTCTTTCAGCCCTTAAACAGATGGGGCTTGGACATCTACACCGTGCGATCTTGAGGAAAATATTGTCATAAATGTAAACACCACGCTTGTAATAGGATTAGTGATCGCACTATGCTGATATGACTTTGAAAGAATATGCTCCATATCTCTTGCATTCTACGTCACTCAACGTTCCGTTTTATCTACACCATGTTAGGTGTTGTTGAACCACCTAATTGTAATTATTCTACTTTTACTTTCATTAATGTCTTCATACTAAACTGAGCCTCTAAATCTGAACTTTGATAAAGCATAATATCATTAGCAATCATCATTTCCGAGACGCGGGATCATGATACTAATGAAAAAGGGAGACCCAAAAATGAAATATTGTCCGCGAATTTTCGTCGAAAGCTCCACTAATTCGGTACCAGGAAAAGAATTGTGTGAAATATGTAAGAGTGGAATAGATGTAGTACAGACGACAAAAAGCCGGGTCGGGTCTCGGCCGGCGCGCGGCGTGCCGTCAGCTCGCCCTGTCACTACCAGCTCGAGATTATATCGCGAAATCCAATTTCGTGGTTTTGTTATCGCTCTCACAGGAAATTCACTAGATTATTTTCATCTAATGAAATTTAAGTTTTCTTTTAATGTGTTCAAACTTAAGATGCCTAATGTTCCACTACGTTGCTTGCTTTAGGAAGTTATAAATCTGAGCGTCAGATTATTATACACACATTTGTGAATAAAGTAAAACAAAATCCCTAGTCCGAGTAACTTTATGCCTGTTCCAAGAAATTAGTCATGCGAGCTTACCTTGGTATTAAATAAAAAATAGAACGTTCAAGACTTCAGGTTTCGCTAAGTAGATTTATTATTGGATAAAGTTGTACGAGTTAGTAATAATATTTGAGAAATGAACGTAATGTCAACGGCGGCATGCGACCCGGGCTTTGGGGCAAGATAAATGAGCAAACACAATGCAACCAACCATAAACTTTTAATAGAAATAACAAAGAATATTAATAGAAATAAAAGAAAATCGGAAACATTTTTTCTGGTTTTATTTCTAAAATGAAATTGGCCTATCGCAAAGACTCGAACATTTTCTAGATATTATTTCAGGTCTTGCAGGTCGGAAAACTAAACCTTCCTCAAAGAATAGACTTACGTTCGAGTATGATGCAACCAGTGAAATTCAGTTCCGAGGATTAACTCGCACGGTCAAATAGAACGAGAACTGCAAAGGAATACCGAATATTGTGTTCTAGTAATTACGAATTTGTTCTAAAATGAGAACTTACCAGCAGGGGAATATTTTCTTATCTTTACACATATAATTCTTCTGTACGTGGGTATGTCACTGAACTCCTACTAAACGGCTGGACCGATTTGAATTTTTTTTTGTATTCGTTTGGGTGGCACCCTGGATAGTTTAGATTCACTATTTGATCCGGTAGGTGGCGCTGCTATCGAGTTCTAGGAAACAGGACAACGTCTGTACGGTCAGCTAGTAGGGTATAAATTTCAATAAACTCCACACATTAATCTTATGGGTAATTTATTTTATATAATTTCGTCGATCGGAACGCAAAGCGACAACTGTTACTTTTGAACATAAAATTTTACTAAACACCAAAAATAATTTTGCGTTCATGAATTTACCTTTAGCAGAATTATTTCCAATTTCAAGAAACCTTTCGTTCTACGGACAATTCTATCACTGCATCGATATCTATAAAACCGAGGCGAACACAAAACGTGAATAAAATCTCATATTGAACATTAAACTTGTATATGATCACATTATTTAACCCTGCATTCGTTCTAGGGTTACAAAGCAACCGTCATTCTTCTACGGATTAAAATGAGTTACATTGTTGCTCTACCTGCATATTGTCGCAGTCGGCGTCCTTACAACGATCTGTGAGCGTTTACTCCGCCAGCCATTGGGGATTTGCTACGGTATTGAGCCAGCAAAAAAATAAATTGCCCCAATACAGCTCGGCTTAACAACTTAATTTAATTAACAATCATCTTAATGAAGCATAAATTGCCCGGTCATGGCTGAGCCGTACGCAGGCACATATTTGTTGTTTGTTTTAGTATTTAATTTGTCTGATACGCAGCTTACATTTGCATATCTCAATTTGTAGTGTTTTATGTTAGTCGCTGTTTTTACAAAGTACGTCGTCGTTAATGTTGATACAATGTATAAAGCAAATTCGGGTGGTTACAAGCCCTTTTTTTAAGCCAATTTAGAGAATTCAGATGAGACACTTAAAGTAAAAAAGTATGATTTTTTTTAACGAAAGGCAAAAACAAATTATGCCGAACAAATTCAGTCTCCCTCTCGACCTCGTAAATTCAAATTTACAAGAAAAGCAAGAATTTGTTGGCGTATGTCTCTAACGAAATTTATTCTGAAGGATCAGTTTGGGACATCCCTAGTCTATCTGCTATATGGCTGGGGAGCCTCAAGTGTCGTCCCTCCTAGTAGTTAATGCTTAGTACAGACCTTCAATTCATATGAGCCTGGAATACTAGAATTGTAAATGCGACCGTATGATTTTATAAAGCTAAGAAGGAAAATTGCATTAGGGCTATCAGTTTCTAGAGGCCCTTATTGTCAACTGTCATAACTTTATGAAATTTATCAACTTTACTATGCACTTTATGGTTTACGAAAACAGAATCCCTTACATTCTGAACAAGCATTCGGAATTCAAGGGATTCAATTGTATTGTCAATTTCATTATTATTTACATTTACGCACTAAGTCTTAATAACGACTTTAGTTTCTCCAATAACGGCTACTTGGAATCATTCTCGGCAAATGTGAAGTATTTAAAAATCTTGTTCGATTGATCACGAATTTTATGAAAGTAATCTCGCGCGATATTACACGCAGAATAAAATCATAAGCATCGACATTGTTACCTTACACATGATAACCTCTAGTAAAACTAGTTAGGTATAGATAGATACATTTACATACTGTTGACATAACCATTCGAGGCTTGTACACAGTTACAAACTTTTGGAAATCATGCCTTTATTATGATAACATCGCTACAGAGGAAACGGCGATGGTCTGTAATGATGTCATTTTGTTACTGATAATGTTATATAACTAGACTAGTAAATAACTGCAGCAAGCTATCCTTGTGATAAACATACAATTTAGGAAATGTTGTTTAAATATTGTTTTTCTGATAACATGCAGCACGTAAACGAGCATATTTATCTACTTGATGGAGTTTATAGTTCACTCGAAAGATAGAACCTGGTTGACAACAGTTCATAATTCCTTTCTAGAAAAATTTTATACTTCGATGTAGATCAAGGGTTAAAATAAACTGCAGAGTCTAGCGCAGATCACGAGCACGAGGCATAAAAGTTGATTTTATATTTTTATGCGATGAATCGCTTCACTATTAACGCGATGGAGAGGCAATATCTCGGTGTATTGCAAAAGAATAAAAAGGGAAATAAAGTAACTTGTATGGCGGGTCGGTTGCAAGATGCAGAAATCTGTGCGGTGTGGGCGTGGGTGAACCGGTCTAGACGAGATGAACTTTAAGGATCCGACAAAACAAAAATAAAAGTTTGCTATATCGCGACACCGAGCTGGGGACGCTGGCTTTAATGTCTGATTTTACTCGCGACTTGATTTAGTAGGATTTACTAAACGTTAAGAATTCATGGAGTACCCCAGGGAAGCAAGCTCAGTCCTAGAATTCGAAAGCGAAATTACAAATACATTCTCGTTTCTGTAAATGAAATAGAAAACAAAAGACACCTCATCTGTTGCATGTCTCTCTTCGCAAGTTTTAAGAATTGACTCTAGAAAACTGGTGATTATGATACTCTTAGGCTCGGCTGGCCATTTATTCACTTTTGCTATCATTAAGGCAACATTATTGCTATACATGATTTCCAAAATGCTTCGTGTAAGTATCGGTTCGGGCTCGGTTTATTCCAAAAAGGAAAACCGCATAAACAAAACATAGATGGGATTTGATGGAAATAATCTTATTTGCTTACTACTATTATCCCCGTATATTTGGTTTTCCTCGATGATGTACGAGGTAAAATTGCGTATGATATCAAAAATTAGTTTTTGTGAGCCATTTCTGCAGAATGTACATTTAAGCTAGTCGTAATAATGTCTATCTACTTCAAACTAATCTATGGCAGGGTAACAGTCTAATAGACCTTGTTTATTGGTTAAGTCGTTGTTTTAGATCAGACAGCAACTACGATTGTTTTATGCAGCCGAGTTTAATCGCTAGAACAAATGCAATTCAATTTAATGAGTATTTTCTAAAGCACAATGAACTTTGTCGGAGTTTATTGTGAACTCCCGAGAGAAAACCTCTAATTTACCTCGAGTGGACACAATTGGAAGAAAACACAAGAGAGGGCGTCGCGCCGGATTAGATTAGCACTGATAAGATTAGTGGCGTCGCAAGCGAGCGATGCACCACCACGCCCGCTGCCATGTGAAACTGCTAATTGCAAACTCCCCCCATTGTGGCCCAACGCACTGCTGGACCTAATTACTGCACTACTGACTCCACGTGGCCTTATGGACGCCTGTTAATGGTTCTTACTGAAATCTCAGAAGAGAGCGGTGCAATGTGCGGCGCGGCTAACCGCTCTGGCAATTTGGACATATTGCAGATTGGTAGCCCTTCGCGAATATTGATGGTGCGAGGCGCGGACCGGAGTTTCGCGGGCTGGACTCGGGCGGGGCTGCACCCTAATGCAATGATTCATATTATTCGGTTTGCGGGCGAGTTGAACGTCTTCCATTATTGTCATTCATCGGAGGAAGTGGGCGGCGAGGGGGCGGCGCGGGTGCCGGCGGTAGCCCCCGCTCGGCTCTCAGTCGCTCGCCGACACTCTCGCCGCCAGCACGCGAGAGCCGTGATTCACGTTGCCTTCGCTTGACGCATTCAGTTTCGGTTCGCGTGTGTGTGCCACTGTGCCCTCTCCGTGATCCGAGATCGGAGCTCGTTTGAACCGCGTGCAGTGTAGCCGCAGCCAGTGCGCGACTTCGGATCTTACGGTCCGAGTGCAGCAGCAGTGAGCATCAGTGAGCAGCAGTTAGCAGCAGTGAGCAGCAGCACGCGTAGCCGACGGCTCAGCTGACCGGCACGACTGTCTGCGACCGCACGGTGAGTGCGATCGATCACTGCATGCACGCGCTCGACATCACTTTGTGTCTATTTCGAGTCGCTCGCGAAACAGCTCCCGATAGATCGCAAGTACACATCTCGGACATCACCGCCGTCAGCTGCCAAACGTCGATGATTTCGCTGAGGAATAACGAGTCACGTCGAGTGTCGTCGCGCTGATGCAGCGCGCGTGTTGATAAACAGTGTCGGTTTTCTGCGAAAATGGGTAACGAATCGAGGTGCTTCATTCGTCCGTGGAAAATCGTTTTAAGTTTCAAGTTGACACGTTTGTCTTCTGTAATGAGGTGAAATCGGTTTCGGATTGGAATGTTCAGAGTATGGAGAATTTAAAGGAGTGTAATGTACTATTATTGATCGAAGAATGTAATGATAATATGGTGTATTAGTGAATCGACACGGTGAGTGCGGGTTTGCATGCGGTCCGCGTCGGCCAGCTGACTTCCCGTCGCGCTGCACTCTTGCGCAAAGCGCCCGTCTAGCGGCTGCGGCTCCACGCTCGCCGCCGTCTGTCTGGCCCCCGCCACCACTACCACCGCAACATGTCACCAATATTTTTCTAATGGAAATATTTATTGATCGTAGACTTATCTACGTTATATGTGGAAACTTGACTAACTAATTGGATTTGCGGCATGCCTCCGCACGTATTACTACGTATTAGAAAAACTTGAATTTACCGAAGTATCATAAAAATCTTTATAACAATGAGACCATAATCGATTGTATAATACAACTAAACAATGAAAACTATAGAAGAGTTATTCAATATATGTACAGTACCTACAGGTAGTTTACACGTACAGCAACAAAACTTGTTATCTCTTATCAATCTGCTCTTGCGAAGGTCGTGCTGATACGCGGATTCCGGTAGTTACCACTCACTGTGTGACTACATGAAGAAAGTTTGAATAAAATTAAAATCTATCTGAATACTGGAAAAACTGGTTCAACATAAAATACTTACAAATATGTTTTTCCAGTACTATGCAAGTTTGTTTAATAAACAACTAAAAATATTCGTGTAATCTCGTTTAATCTTTTTATAGTCAACATAACGTTACATATAATAAATTTTGCAGTCAAATAGCCAATTCACATTCATTTTTGACACTTATCAAAAATTCCATTAGTTTTGTAATTTTTTTTTGTGAAAACAGTTTTGTTGTATATTTCCATTAGCACAGTAAATGCCCTTCGCACAATAGAACAGAATTAAGAATGTTTAAACAGAGAATGTGATTAATTTTAATCACACATATTAACAACGAGTTGTTTTAGTAACAATGTTTGTTACTAACTTATCGAGTAAGTATACGTAATGTAATGATGTACTTAGACTATCCATTATACTAGAAAACTTGATGTCGATTACGATTAGTTAGGTAACAACGCTAACTACATTATACCGGTAAATGAACGCGTTCATAACTCGAATGCATTTACCATATATGTATGTTTTATCAGTAGTGGGAATCAAAATGTTTCTGATAAAACCGAATGTTTAACACCCTGAAGTTTAACATTACATTTAACATAATGTAATTTTTGCAAACTTATCATGACAAAAATATGTTATAGGCTTACGGATAAAGTCATTAGACTGTTCATTGCAGATACTTAAAACAGTTTATTTTTAGGTTTCATTCAGTACAATCAATCTATAACGTTTGTAATTTATTTAATTCGTCTGATGACCTGTGGTCTTATATAATTACAAGCTGTTACATAATGTCCGCCCAAAAGAATGCAATGGAATGTACAGGTCAAATATGTTAGGTCAATGTTAATTTTAATAAATATTATTCTGGCTTGTCATCACAATACTGAATAATATTACCGTCGGTAGGTACCTACGCTAAAACAGTGACATATACCAAACTGAGAGCACCCTTAATGATATTTATAGTTGTCGATAACTCACTTTGAACCCTTACTTTCGTTTCCAAACTCACATACAGAAGCTTATTTGAATAAGGGTAAATGCCTATTTATCTATTCGGAAGACGGTACAACATTTCTGTGGCAAAATACCAAATATTTGGTGACAAGCCGTTTCATTTATGTAACAACCACTGATAACATACCAAACCCGTCTCCAATAAGAGCCACTCGTGACTATTCTCATCTATTTTCAACTGATAACAATTTAAAACGTACGACCAAATCGTCGACTAATGGGTCACTCCATTGTCAGCAGGTTATTCAACATCGAAGAATGCTGAGCGCATTAAGGGCAAATAGACTCCCGTATCGCCAGTACAAAAGAGTATTGACACAGGGAGATAAGCATATCTGAGTGTACACTAATGTAGGTATCTGCGACTAGTTTACACTCATTGTTCCGTTATCGTGTACGGTTAGCACATTATGTGGCCGATAAGCAAATAAATGCCCGTTCTTTGCTGTCTGCAGACACGTCGCTGGACATTTTTGCTCGTCTGGCCTCATCTTGTGCACACATCTGTTTTTTTCTTGTCTAAAAGACATGCAAGCCGCATTGCGACATTGTTTTGCACTCAGACTTATAATCAATTTTGCAAGCTACGAACGAAATTATCTCAACAATTTACTTGTGAGAATTCGACAGCCAATTAACATTTAAATGATTCTTTATCGAATTAATAATCATTTGGTTCCAAAATTAAAGTCGTTATTTGTTAAAGTAATTGAAGGCAAGTTGAAAACAACTGAAGGTATTGATTGTTACGAGACCAACAAAAATCTGCTACGCGCGTGCTACGCAGGCGTAGCACTTATGCAGGTATTAGTCTTAAATATGAAGTTAGAAGTTAATATATTTATTACATTCTTAAATGTGGTAGAAATTGTTATTTCTTAAATTATTAAGCACAAAACAAACATAATAGTAAGCCATGTGAAAATTCTCCAGTCTACGACATTGCTACGGCTACGAAGTTGATGTAGCACCTATAATTTGTCGCTAAAAGTATTCGATTAACGTTTTTCTCGGAGACTTGATGTGAGTCACTGGTGATCACATCCCGCGTAGTTCACAGCAATTTTCATATTTTAGCAATTTCATTGGCAGCGTTTAAGCGGCGTGTCGGCCACGTTGCGTCGCGCCGCGTTCGTTCACTTCGCACAGGCTATATTTAGTGGGAGCGGCGCTGCGGGCACGCCGGCTGCACGGAATGCAGTCCACCGAGCGCCTGACCTACCACAACGCGGCTGTACCGCTGTCACAGTTTCGGCGCACGCACAGCCTCTCACCGCGCTCACATCAGGATGCACCGTGACACACGTCCGCCACGTCTCGCCGACGTACCGTTCGTTGAGCCTAGTACGCTCTTGCACATTTACGACCACACTCGTAAAAGTACGATGCGTTCTTGACACCAATTACATCTCGTAGAAATGGGTAGGTGCAAGGTGCAGCCTGCAATTTCTGTAACACTAAACGTTACTGTTATTTTTATGTTCAAGTTTCACTGTTCATTGTGTCGTCATTCGGAAAATTCCAGGTTTTCTGCAGTTGAAATATTATTCGAATACTGACCAATAGCAATACCGGGTCGGCATTGCTGTAGAAGAATGCTTGAGATAGTGATCGACTTTCAATAATAACACTGATTTATCAGGGTAATAATTTAAAATAATAATGTTCAACAACTTTTGTCGATGATTAAGTATGTATATCATGCTACTGCTTACGTCATGAAAGAAAACTTCTTTTCATTTTATAGTCTTGCGCAGCTCGGTCATGAATCATTCACTTAGAACATTCGTCTTACACACGAGCAAAGGATATTAACAAAATAAGATTAGAAAGGTTTCGGTCAAATTGTATGAGCTCAATCGTCTATGTACTTGCTGTATAACCTAATATTTATTCCAAACTGGGAAGATGATTTCCATAATAATTTGTGTCATGTCATGTCGTCGAGTACAATATAGACGATGGTGGAACAAGACACAGCCCTGAATAAGCGCTGAGTCGCTCCACCTACGTAGTCAGTCTGAGTGTAGGGGTGCGTCGGCCGGGTGGCGCCGGCTAGGTCAGACGCCGCTATTACATCCTTAGATTGATCGCAGCTCCGTCGCGATTCTTGTATAGACGTCTTATTTTATTCGCCAACAGCCAGCGTGACGCAATATCACAAACCACCATGTTTTTTTTGTTCGGCTAGGGTTTATATAAGGCTTCCTGTCGTTGGCAATTAGTGTCTGTACTCCTCTGTTGAAACAACGAGGCCATATCTCAACCCTGGCCTGCATCACGTGTAGAGCAAGGTTATTTAGCGATAAAGGATTCTACATACCTGCGACGATAATCATGCTATTATGTTAAATTCGATATCACAGTTTTTGCATGTTTTATATCGCTGATTATGTTACATTGATTCTTTGCCTAGTATAATATTCAAATTAATATACATACTAGGTAATATTTTCTGCTGCGGAGAGACTGATCCGGCAGAAATTTTACTTGGTTCCCCCGGGAGAACCTTGTTGAATGTTCTTGAAAGCAATTAAGTCTCGATTGCTCTAATTAGATAAATTAAATATCCAATATCATAATGCAGTGAGCACTCAAAGGCAGCAGAATCGAACAATGTATGACGTCATAAATAGAACACACAACTTTTATTACTCGTTATCGCAAATATTTGTTGCAATTCACGATAAAATAAGAAGTGCTTTGCCAGGCGCGTAGATAACCACTTTTATATTAGTTACTAAGTCGCCTTATTTCATAGTTTATATCTATGACGCAAGTCATAAGTTAACACAAAAACATTTCAACTGAACCTTTGATCAAAACTTGTATTGCTTTACTCATTCAAGTTTAATATTCTGGGTTTCCGAATAAAACACAAACTTTTTTAATTCTTGGAGAAATCCCGTCTCGGACATTATGCATGCAGTTGCAGGCGACCGTAAAATCTGTAGGCGACCATTTTTGGCATCCCCCAGGATGGTAAGTTGTCGAAATACCTGTTTTGATTTGGGATAAATTATACTGCATCAACATTATATGTTTAAACTGACTGTTTTAACCATTTTCCTGGTAGACTTTTACGATAAAGTCCACATATTCCATTATGTAGAGAATAAATTGTCGGAATGTCTTTCTGTTGTAACGTTGGTATAAGTTACGCGCATTTCCACGATTTACTGCCACTAAAGTGTAGCTACACACCACACCTACTGTATTCTTAAAATATAACCTACGTTACTTACTATAAACATTCAGATCTAGAGCAACTTAATAGAAACTGAGTGTGGGACAGGCGCGGTCGCAGCCTATGCTTTTGGGGGGGGTCACCATGAGTACTGAAGAATATTTCTAGGCAGGTACATCTCCTCGTTGGTCTAGTAGTCGAAAGCGCTACTGATGAGCATGAGGTCCCGGGTTCCATTCTCAGGTCGGGAGTATTATTGGGTTTTTCAGGCAAATCGTTCAGGGTCTAGACAGCATGGCTGACTTTGGGGGGGGTCATGACCCCTAGGACCCCCCCTCTCGGACCGCGCCTGGTGTGGGACACTAAATCCGTGTACATTAAACCAAATTGCACGTAATTCTGAGACGAGCCATTTCGTTTGAGGGGACTGTTCTTCAAGCTGTACTAATACGTTATAAGAGAAGGGAGTTTAATTGTTTATTTTGTAAGTTTATTACTGACATTGTACCTATAAAAATAATTGCAGCGGGTTGTAAAGTTTACAATAAATTATAAACGTTTAGGATAGCACTCGTAGCGAGCTAGCAATCAATTAATAACACGAAACACATAAAACAACAATAAAAAAATGAGCTAGCTCCGACTAGTTGGTTTTCACAACCGAGATAAATCTAATAATAGCTACATTATAATAGAAACGGAACGGAGGGCTTACAAGAAATGATTTATGTCTCTCGGCATCGAATTGTAATTTGTATCTAGTTTTCTGAAAAGCATTCTGTAGTTTCACAGGAGATTACTGAGAAAAAAATAAACCTGAAGCTGTAAGAAGGAAGCTTTAGAAGAAATAGGGTTTATTCCCTTCCTTTTGGCTCCGCATAGTCGAATAATAAATCATTCCGGTGAAGTAAATCGTGTTTAAAATTTTCGCGATACAAGTTACACGGAGCGCTAAAGTTGAACGTTTGGATCAACGCGTTATTCGCGAACATGATACGCGTTCATTTGACGTTCAGTATTTCTTTTTTTATTCAACAACACATGACGAACAGTTGTATGAAATCGTGCCATATGCGATGCAATTATCGATTCGCCAGAGTACGTGTGGGATGCGTCTGATTATTATCTGAGCATCAACTTTCATTTTTCATACTATTAACTGTACGAAGCCGAGTCTTGAGATCTTGTAGACTCGAGTGCGAAACCTTGTGCAGGGCCCCGCAGAACAAAACGTCGGGAATTGTATTCGAATTCACTGTAAACCGGTAATGTTTAACGTTATTACGTTATGACAATGAGAAACAAAAAGTTTAAAGTCATAGGTCAAAGAGTAGGTACCTACTTTCTGGAAGATTACGATGTCAAGTGACCTTAATGTTATTTTCATAATTGCCAATTTAAATTCTAATTGAACAAGACCTTCGGCCGATATTACAAAAGTAATTTTAGAAATAATAGAAATGCTGTTATCTGGTGTTGTGAGCCCTCGTCACGGCGCGCGAGGATGTCACCGCGCTGATAACGGTAGCAGTCTGTCATGTGCGACAATGCTCGCGTTACCTAACTCAACTACAATGATAAGACAGCAAACAATCGCGGCCATGAACGTTTAACGATCGACGTCAGATCACATCTTGAACACTATTCCTATATAGGTACCGACTGTACTGGTCTTACGAACCATACCTAACACAATTGACGCAAATGATTCCGGTTTTTTTTTTTCGACTATATCCGCCCGCTCACATTGCTGTAGATCCTGTAAGCCAGGATGTATTAATATAGTCTCCACTGAAAACAGCAATGACACTGGGCTTACGCAGGGGGAACTCAATTGTCAAACCTTGTCACAGTGATTTTGGCTTATATGTATACGGACCTGCATATCTTTCTGTAACTTATATAGTTATGTATTATTTCATTAAACGGATTCCACTTCCCGTACTGTATGATATACCGCCTGCGAGGTGCTTGGACGACTTTATTACAGATCGGCCCCATGCATTCCGAGTGAGCCACATACATCAAATAACAGCGCAGTTTTATTGCACATCGTAAATCAATTCAATAGGTGTTGCCGCAAGTAATTTTATAAGTTCACTTGAAAATTTTTCGTTGGAAACTTTAGCGATTTGTCTGTAAAGATTTTAAGTTACAATTTTATTGGACCACACACGTAGGGATTTCAAGATAGACAAGATTCTCTGGACTCCTATAATTAATAATTTTCGGTTCAAACACGGCATACCTTTTTGTACCGCGTAAATTTTTCTTGTTAATGATTTCGTACGTAATATTGTGCAGTTACTATGCCCTAAGAGTCTTGGAATCTTTTCAGCAAGAAGCAAGTGGGCTTCGCCCTGGGAGGGGTAATAGCCCTCTCGGCGTGCGGCGAAGACGTCGATAATTGGGCCCATTAGGCGTCGCTTGCAGGTGCCTCGGGGCCGGCGACAAGTTATTTAGAAGCTCTTACACTAACGTGGACCCACCATAACTTTCTTTGCCATTAATTCTCGCTGTGAGCTTATGGGAAACACTAAACCTCCGGAAAAAGTACGCAGTACAGCCAAATCTATATCTTACTCTAATACCCTTAATTCCGTATTGAAATCTTAGAATTTTTAGAAAAAAAAAACTAATTGCTGTAGAATGAAACTAGTTGAAAATTGAAGTATAGACTAGATATCTTTGTTGTTGTAAGAAATCGAATATTTACTGATAAGACAACTTTCGAGTGCACTGGTACTATGAGTTTTGATGACCTAATCAAAAAATTAATCATACGAGATAAGAATACCTATGATTCATTAATTACCTATGTAAGATAAGAATATAACAGCAAAAGTAGGCTATGGATTCTGTTTGCTGGTACGAAAACATTTAACGTGAAACAAACGTTTAGTTTAAAACTAGCTTCTGCCCGCGACTTCGCCCGCGTTAAATTTCTTGTTCCCCCGACCCTTCCCGTCGCGTCGAATCGTCTACCCGTGCGATTTTCCCCGTTTTTGCAACATTTTACATTACTGCTCCACTCCTCTTGGTTGTAGCGTAATGTTACATAGCCTATAGCCTTCCTCAATAAATAGGCTACCCAAAACAAAAAGAATTTTTCAATTTGGACCAGGAGTTCCTGAGATTAGCGCGTTCAATCAAACAAACTCTTCAGCTTTATAATATTTAGTTTAAAATTTAATAAACCCCTGACCAAAATAAAAGCCTCTAAAAAGTAAAAAAATATAATCAACTGTTGTAGTTAATATTTTGTCAAAGGATCGACCTGTCGAAGCGGCTGAACCGATTTGATAAAGCATGTCTAAGAACCACCGCTAGAAAGCCTACTTTTAAATTAAACAAAACCGATTAAGAGCTATGGTGCCACAGACAGAATTAAATAGCGGTCAAACTTATAACACCCCTCTTCTTGTGTCGGGGGTTCATCATTATCATCATTTCAGCCGTAAGACGTCCACCGCTGGACTTAGGCCTACCCCAATTTGGAGGGCTTTGCCATAATCGCCACGCTTGGCAGGTGGGTTGGCGATCGCAGTATGGTGGTAAAATGCATAGAGAACGCTACTGCCCATTCTCTAGTAAGTCCCTTAGTCGCCTTTTACGATACCCACGGGAAGAAATGGAGTGGTGTTATTCTTTACGTCCGGTACCACACGGTACGGTCGGGGGTTAATAACAATGAATTCTATAAAACCGTAAATATAATATTGTTGCTGAAAACATTTTAAGTGAAAATTAAATTTCATATCCGGAAACATGTAGCCAGTTCCTTCATGTCGCAAAAATATAAGTGCCAAAAAGGGTACTTAGAAAATGTTCTCCGAGAGAAATATTTCATCTTCCACAACCGAGCGTTTTAAGTTTTAAGCAACCACCGAATTTCCACGAAGTTTCCATCCCATCGGCCTCAATCCTCGCTCGAAGCATTTTCAAAGTATTTAACGTTTTCTTTCGACGACAGACTTTTATACTGTCAAATTTTTATGTTTTACTTACTGCACTAACATTTTCTTATTCCAGACTGTGTATTCTTAACTAACATGTATTTTCTCATTTTCAGGTATGTACAGTTCTATGTTCTATGTTATGGGGGTTTGGTTTCCGCACTTAGTCCTTTGAGTGGACCATTGTGCGTGAGGTATGTACAGTTTTTCTTCTCATTCATAATATGGCAGGATAGCGCCAACAGTAAGTCCTACAATGCTACAAGTGATAAATAAAAGAAAACAAATTGATTGAGACACAATTGAGATCTAATTGATTGAATATCGTTGAGAAGGAAATACCAGTTCACAAGTGATTATTACATTCACATTGTCAGTGAAATGGGGACAATACAGTGGTCTGACGATGTCAGAGCCGAACGGGGGCTGAACGTTGGAACTTCAATTAAATCAGAGGGTTCATAACCTCTATCGGGAGCCGCCCGCATTATCCTGACAAGGCAGCCAATCACGATCGGGCTTAGCGGTCGTGTACGACATGAACGATTTGAACGAATTTAGTCATTCACACGTTCAGCCTGCTGACGTCACGTGCACGACACTCGGCCACCCTTTGTTACGATTTATTGAAATTAATTGTTTTAACAATCATTTGTTGACTTTCAAATCACTTACGTAGAATACCATCTACGTGGAACCGTTCCGTATAAAGTACATGATTTAGTCGTAAACGGAAAGCAATTGGATGAATCACGCTTGTTTTTGTGTAAATAAGTAGTGTATTATATGGAATATAGACGTATGTTGTAGATAATAGTTGCACATTTGTTTGCATGTGTGAACAAGTAGGCGACGAGACGACGACGCCGCGGCGGATATCGTATTTGTGTTGACCACAACATGCTCTCCACTCGATCTTATGGCGCAAATATTTGTCGAGTAACCGATCACCGACCTTATTGTCTGCTATGTGATAGCCTTTGCAAAACACTACATGCGATACTTTCGCATAAAAGTATAGGAATCAAGTGTGATGGCGCGTGAATGCGGTGCTTAGTCAAACAATCATCATAATAGCATTTTATTTAAAGGCATGTACGGCGATGGAGAACAGGGAAAATACTTAGATGTGGTTTTGGTTAAATACGTAATAACATAACATCAAGCCTTGTTTCCACGAAGGATTGGGCCGAGGAGTACCTATAGTACACCCACGTTTCGCCAGTAAGTCCCATGTAATAGGAGGCGAGCCTATAGTCTCTAACCGGGCACGAGAATGTTCAGATAGAAGAACCAATAACACTATGCCCGAAGTGGGAATCGGTCCCACGACTTCAAGGAGAAAAATGCTTAATGGTGGTTATGAATGACTAGCTTCTGCCCGCGACTTCGTCCGCGTTAAATTTCTTATCCCCCGACCCTTCCCGTCGCGTCGAATCGCCTACCCGTGCGATTTTCCCCGTTTTCGCAACATTTTTCACTACTGCTCCGCTCCTCTTGATTTAAGCGTGATGTTATATAGCTGTGCTGTGCTTTCTCGATAAATAGGCTACCCAACCCAAAAAGAATTTTTCAATTCGGACCAGTAGTTCCTGAGATTAGCGCGTTCAATCAAACAAACAAACAAATTCTTCAGCTTTATAATATTAGTATAGATACGTACAAGATACAATACGCATTAGGTATGTTATCGATAAAATACGATCGTAAACGCATCGGTGAGTATTTAGGACTGAAATCATGCAATCAATATGATAGCTTGCTTTTGTGTTTGTTTGTGTTAATGTTTGTTGTCTAACAAATATTGTGAGTATTGTGTTGTTCTATCAATGTTGTAATTTCTGTGTATAATTTGTATAATATGTGTGTGTGCTTTACGTTAAATTGATGTCCGTACAAGTTAAATTCGTGGATCACTAAAGTTTTCTAAGTATAAGTAGCACGAATTTCCTGCTAATCGTAAGTATATGGAAGATGCATTACCTAATACTATTTTAAGTTGCATTGCAATAACAATCGACAAATAGCGAGAATAACTTCGTCATAAACAGATTACACGATAACTGTCATACGTTATCCGCACTTCCAGGAAAAGGTTTAAAAAATTCGCAAAATACATTTTGTAATCGCAAATCTACACCTGGATAACAGACAGGGAACGGGAAAAAGTTTTAAAAAAGCGTCGCGTGCGGCTTTCCACACCCCCCTTCACCCGCGTACGGCACCCCTCCACCCACCACTAATTAAAAACTTCGCCATCTGATGTAAATTAAAATGTCAGCAGATAAATTTTTATTCCCACCGTAAAATAGCAAATCTCATTTGTAATGATAATGTTATTAAAAACAGCGTTATTAGCACCGTTTAATGATTTTACATCTGTGACTAGTACCGAGGTTTTTTTACAATTGTTTTTTTTTGTTATTAAATGAGTTAATTCGTTTTATGACCGTCATTACGGGTCGTCAGCAGCCCGAAAGTCTGACAACTAGTCTTACCAAGGGGTATCTTATTACCTAGATACTAGGTTGTGGAGGTCAGATAGGCAGTTGCTCCTTGTAAAATACTGGTATGCATCCGGTTAGACTGGAAGCCAATCCCAAAATAGTTGTGAAAAAGCTAGGTAGACGATGATTTAGTTTTATGACCAAACAGCTGAACGAAGCCTGTAATTGTTTTATTAAAATCTTTTACGTTTTCTAACATGCATGCATGCATTGGATTTTAATTAAAGTCAACAAGAATGTCTGAAGCCTTCTCTTTAATATATTCTAAAGTACTTATATAATGTTTAACCTTTGCCTTATACACTGCGATAGACGTCACACTAATGCATGTACCGGAATGATGCATCCTAACATTTATGACGTCATAAGGCAACTCATTACCTGGCTCCAAGCCCCAGTTTCTGCTACAAACTTTTAATGTGCTTTCTATTTTTAATCGCTTCACAAAATTCATTGTTTCGATGCTTATTATCCAGTGGAAGTGGGTCACTCCGTGCTCAGTAACGATGCACTGCTAACAGTTATATTTACTCTGCTTACCTATTGTTATTTGCCCTGTGGTGTGTACCAATTTCATTTCAAAAGCTTTGCTTATCCCGAAAAATACACAGACTGTTCAAATATTGGCACTGTAGAACCAGTAAAACAATCAAAGGTATCAATTTGTTAAATAATAAACCGTGATATTTTTAGCGTATGTAACCATACAGGTTAATACAAGTACGCATCGTCACGCTGACCGCATCCACGTCATTGATTACAGAAATATAGTTTTACCACAACGATGAATAATCGTACAGTTTAATAACGGCGAAGCATTTTAATCATCAGAACTACATGGATTTTAATTACCCATTCTGTAATACATCATCTTTAACGAATGTTTATTTATGGTTCGGTATGAATCAACACGAGAAACTTATTAAACGCGAAACGGTACGTGATCGACTCCATTCCAGTTGCAGCGCGCGTCTGCGAAAGCTACGCGGCGCAGGCGCATGCTGATTTAAAACAACGGAATGTTTGAATTGAAACTGTGTAGGCAACCGCCATTCCGTACATATCTCTATCGTCTAGAAACTTTATTAATCAATCGCACAGTAAATACCTTTGCTGCAATTAATATTTATTAGTTGCTCTACCAGTAAACTCGCTCTACAAGTTATTAGCGAGCAGACTGGAAAGATTACGTGATTACGTGCAATTGAAGATAAAGGTATGAGATGAAAACCGCTGGATGAGATGCATTAGAGTGTTAGCATAGTATTTGTGAATTTATTGCGATATGGCATTTCCCATTACCTATGCGGCCGAGGCTGGAATGTGAGGCGCTCGGCTGCGCGGTGGCTCGTCGCTGAATCATAGCGAGCGACGTCGTCAGCCTGAGGTCACGTGGCTCCGCGATGACGTCATTGTTGCATTACGTCGCTTTACGACCGCCATACGACTACAGATAACGATAAACATACAACTTTATAATATACCACAAATGCCATTTTAAAAACGCATAATAAAGCAACAGTCGCCGCGCCACAAGGCCGCGGATAAACTGCTGAAATTGTTCAAATCCACTTTAAGCGCGAATAACAGGATTAGTTGTATCGTCGCAAAACAGAACGTGATACTGCGAAGAAACCGTTATTTTTGTCTGAAACTTTTATGCGTGAAGAGAAAACAACGAACCAATTAACAAAACAATATCTTAAATCATAAAATCAGTAGTGGAAACAGCTCCTGAAATCGTGTAAGAATCCATTTAGAACCATCATCTAAATTTAAATGGTACATCCATATTTATGGTTCCGGCATCAGTCAATCGACTCTGTAAGCGCGTGGAATGTCTGGTATGTGCCGCTGCACAGAACACGCTGGTCAATTCAAAAGCTATCTATCATGGAATGCGATAAGCGTCGAATATAATAACCTATTTTCCTCCATATGACGTGGTGTATAGAGGTGGCGATTGCATGACTAACGGCCCGACGTTGAGGTCGATATATCTCGGGGGGGTTTATTGGCGAGAATTGGGCGCATCCCGGTTGTTCGACGAAATCGCTATCCTTCCTACGCGCTATTATCTGATGGGACTTAGTTTGGACAAACCAGGTTTGAAGCCACGTTAATGTAATAACAGATAAAACTTTCGCCCCACTCTAACTTTGAATCCGCTTTGGTTCCCTTTAAATTTCTTCGTTTTAATTCATTACATCAATACTTTGGGACTTTCAGCATTATGACCGAAACTTTGTATTCGATGCAGATTTTTCTGGCGAGTTTGGGAATGTTTTAGTATTTTTCCTGTTCCTGAATTGTGGGAATGTACAATTATGTAGGTATAGAGTTTAGCTGTTAAAGAATAACTATGTGTAACGTAGTTCTAGTAACATATGGGACATCTGAAACATGATTGACTGAAACAATTATGTCTTTATTCTCCATAAGAACGCAAAACTAAATTTTCAGCTACCTCAATTTGCTCTGAACAGGTCTAATTCTATTCGTGTGAATCTCATGAAAAGTCATCACCTCTACCAGAACAGTTTCTAAAATGAGGGTAGAGCCACATACATTTCAAATAATTTAGCCGCTCCATTTATAAATGTCCTCTTACCACGAAACGTTCTCCATATAGAGATGCATTCACTAAGGTAAAGGATAGTAACATTAGTTACAGAGCCGATGCGGGGCACCTCTACGCCTAGTCGACTCGTTAACGACTCATTCATTGGTGGCCATCTGGCCATGTGAACTCACTCACTTGCCCTTTTTATCTCATGCCCTATTTTACAAGTCAGATTCTATCATTAATTTTGAATAGATTCATTCTATAAATTTGATGCCCGTACATTTGGCTGTTATTATTTTTGAAAACGTTAATGCTGTTTTAGCTACAACTACCAAATGTATAGTTGAGTGACATGCTACAGTGTGAAACCTAGGTAATAAAAGAAAAATTATATGCCAAACATCCAATCCGTAGAAATACGTCTTAACTTTTCACTAAAATAAATTTTACATTCGAACTAAAATCAGTTATCGTTATTTCAATAGCATAGAGTCGTCATCCAATTGGGTTTTGCCATTGCCAATAAATTAACGCTAGGAAAATTAATACATAAGTTCCAGTATATTATTGCTCTAATGGTTGGAAACATTTCGTTGGTATGATAGGGCTCGACGCGACGCACACGCCACGTCAGCTGCGCCTGCGATTGGACGAGCTCACTCAATTGGTTCTTTGTGCGCTCTCCGACAGTCCGTGTCGGCTCATCACTTCCCTACAATCATTGACGGCCCTGTAAATAGCACTCATTGCGACACCAAATTGATCGATTCATACTAAATTGGATATTAATTTAAACGCACAATATTCTCACACAATTTAAATAAGGCATTGTGCTCAGAGGAAATAAGAATTAATATTGTCTGTCCATTGTACGCTGTTATGCTTTACAGCGTCTGTCTGTACTGTCCATATAATAAAGTTTTATTATAAACAGCTTTTGTATACTTTACCCGCAGCGTCGCTCAAGTAGCTGGCTTTGAACCTTTAAGTTCACTCTTCAATTATCTTCAACTAATAACATGTCAAGAAAGCTATCATTTTCTTGAATAGTTACACAGCTGTTAACACGCATGTTTCAGCGCCGTCGTTCTTAATGTTGCACGTAAAAGTAGGGAAAACAGAGCTCCGACATTTATGTTATGTAAACGAAACAAATAATAACATAAAGTTGACATTTATTGTGTTTCTGTTTCGGTTAGTAACAATAAACATTCACCATGTGCCCATATCATCTACATTTTACATTTATCGTAAAAGTTTAATATAAGAGTTTTACAACAATATTGTGTAATAATATTAAACTAAATATCCAGCAATACAAAGCAATCCCTCCGTACAATATGGCTAAATGTTTGAATCTGAAATTCACAACGAAGTTTACACGTGTAGGCAGCCGTATATTTATCACTTGCAGAGCGACGTTTTCCGTGATTAATTCAATCGGATGCGCCCGATACATCGACCCCAAGCCAGCCCTTTTGGGAAACAGTCGGTTTGATTCGTCCAACAGGAAAAACTATAAAAATAGTCCCATCTGCTGTATCTACTTATTTACTTCGTAACTACATTTTGCTTTGTGGAAGGCCTTTGGCGATAATAAATACAAAAACAACATGTTTTATAAATTTCCAATGCTGGTGTACAAAGGAACGAGTGAATAACAAAACGTAAAACGTCACTAAAACCTACGTTTATGTTCTCCTGTAATACACTGAGAGACAAATCTGTTCCATTATTTTTAAAGTCTCTCAAAGCACGGAGATTCTACTGAGCGTTATGATTGGGAGGAACAATTTCCCGGCGGGACAGAGAGCCTCATTTCCTGCCAGTTCGCGAGCTGGGGCAATGCGACTCTCCAAAATATTATTTTAAGCTTCCGCGAACATCTTTCAACGCACGACAAGCTTTATCTCCATTCAAATTTTCGTTTCTAAATAGCGCAGTGAAACGGGTTAAACATTGTATTTCGCTTTTCAAAGCAGTAAAAATATTTACTGTTAGAAACCGAGTAACATTGAAGGATTTTGCTCATTACGAATTGAAACGAAAATGCAGAGTTATTTTCTAAAATTAAAGCGCAATATGTTCCTTTGTTTTTGCATATCCTCATGCGCATTATGAGAAACCAAGGATATGTGAAAATGTGAGTATATTACTGAAGTTGTACTGAAAAATTACAGCATTGTTTCAACTTCCGTGTGCGTGGCTCGAGGTCGGCTCGAGCCAAAAACATGAAAGTACAATTCAGTCGGTACAATTCTTTATTCTTTTAAGTCTCCGTTACTTTAAAATGCGAGTCTCGTTTAAAATACGATATGCACTCCAGACAGTGCTTTTATCAAAGATACATTTGAGATGCAAAATAAAAATTATTTACAAAATGTTCGAATCTTGTGAATTCAGAAAGCGCGCCTGAAATTATTTATGTGAAAAGATCGCTTTCTCGTTGAATGTAGGTGTTTAGTGTAAAAGGAATACCTTTGTGGCGAATACTTCCGTGCAGTATATTTATGTAGGTTCGCCGAGCGCAACCCGGAAGCTGTTCAATTAAGTCTGGTATTTAAGGTTGCCTTCCACCGGCAAGCTCTGATTGCGCCTCACCTCCCCCACCCGAGGGAATTCCTATCTTCCTTTTAATTTTCGAATACAATAAATACTCTCTCACCAAAATGTCTTCGCCAACAAAGAGTTTTTTCATTTATAGATCTAGGTATATTGTAAAATTTTACGCTTTGAGATGAAATATAATGAACTTTTAAACTGAAAGCTTCAAAAGACGATGAGATATTCTTTAATAAATAATACAAAAGACCTTAATGATGAAGTGCTAAAGATGGAACTCACAAGAGGGTTATATTTATTTAGTAACAATACTGAATCCTTGGGACAACACCATAGTGTCGATAAGCACATTACGCAAATTCCCAAAATGAAGGTTGAGGGCTCTACGGTCACTACGCTCCATTAAATTGTCTCTCGATTCTCTCCGGTTACACAGATTTGGAGATTGTGTTCGGTGATAATTTCCATGTCAACCGTTGTTGTTCCTTCATCGTGTTAATTTTTAGCGTAACCTTTACGGATTACGCACAATTGTTACGAAACGCTGGCCGTAAGCCTTTGTAGCACATTCAGATTTTTTCGTAGCACCTAAATTCGGGACTTTTTTCACGAACATTGAAGCTGTAACGTTAACGCAGATCTCATATTTGATGTCTATTTGCAAAACGTATTCGTATTTTTGAGTATAGTGAACAAACGCGAGCAGATGGTGGATGGCTCCCAAACTTAGTATGAAATGTGAACGTAATAAGCTCGCCGTGTCTCATCTCCGGTATCGTTTCACTTAGCGCACCCATTCCTGAGCGGACACACTTGAATAGCCCGGGGCGAGGCCGGCCCTCGGAAACGTTACAACTGGATGTACTAGAACCGTCATAAACGGCTTTACCATTTACATAATTATTAAATAGGCAATCGTTTCCCAAGTGCAAATTACTTACATTACCTTTTGTAGAGCTTAACACATTGTGTTGTTGTTTTGTGTTTTCTCTCGCCGTTCGTTCTCAATAAAATGAACGGCGTTTCCACTCAAAGCATGTCATGACTAAATGTTGCTATAGGCACGAGCGATACTAAAGCGCAGCGCCAGGTGTAAGTGTGTTAAACAATAAATTTATGATGCATGCAGTTCCGGCACTCGCTCACTAACTAATTTTCTTTATACCTGTTTACTTAACATGAGTCAACAACTTGTTAAAAGTAAGTATAAGAAGTATTTCTGTCGGCTCTTCCAGTTCCCACTTTGTCCAATGACACCACTCAGATTTATAACTCAGTAAACCCGAACTACACATTCGCCGTGGTTAGTTTTACGCTCACACTAAATCTCGTACGATGAACTGCCCTTTGTTTCGTTGGGTAGTAAGAAAGCGGTGGAGTATTCAGTAAGTCAGCAACGCCATTGCTAAATACTTAGTTGTGTCGGTCGATAGTGATTTCTGCGTTAAGCGATTCAGTGTTGCTGTTCCTTGGTCGTCGGCGAGACAGTTCATTTGAGCTGTTAGCAGATAACGCTCCTCTGTTTCTGTGTTGTAATTTATTGCGCTGTAAATTCAGAGCCGGTCGCCGCCGCCGGCGGCGCGCCGATGACTTGCACTTCGTACTCCGTCCCTCCAAGGATCAGGCGCTTTTAAAACATTTCAGTGCGCTACGAAAGGGGACATTAATTAATTTCACCGCATTACTGCGTGCGTTCAATTTGAGTGTGACGGCGTGTTTATTCCTTTTTGTAGCTCTCCACTAGAACTACACGTCCTTCGTTTACGGTTACTGAAAGGGTTTTTGCCCCCAACTTTCGAGAGGAATTGCAAAGTTATTCCGCCGCGCTCTTCCACTAGATAGATTTGATCAATTTAATGGATGAACGGTACGTCTGACTGAATAACAAAAGATTGTGGCGTAGGAGTCCTCTACGAGAACGGAGATAATTTAGTAAGCTGTAGGTGCATCCTGTTTACTCTCCCATTCTAAAACCATCTTGTATAGACGTAGCTATAGGTACTAAATAACCGCAGATTACTCATTTAAGCATTGCATACTGCGTACCTTTCTATACACGCTTATGTATTTATTGAAGCTATAAATAAATAAAGCTGCCCACATGAAGCTAATGAACTGTCTGTACACTGTTCTTCAACTAAACCCCCCACTATTGTTATTCGCATTAGTGGTTGCTACGCTTAGTCCCCAAATTCCCATGCCGCCCCGACACCCTACGCTTTTGTGCTGAAATCCGAGCGGTCTCCGATTGCCAGTGACTTGCACTTTACTGTACCCAGTTAATTGTGTCCGCTACCGCGTTACATATATAACATACGTAGAACCGCGCGCCTACATTTACCTACGTGGCTACATTTGCCTACGTGGCTACATGTGCCTACGTGGCTACATTTGCCTACGTGGCTACACATTTCGTCCACGTAGCGTCACTGCTACGAAAAAAGGCTACATTTTGTGTTTGCTACTCACCGACGCGATACGGTCGAGCAACTCATTTAGACATAAGACCAATTAAACTTTATTGGGTTTTTAAATACCGTTACGAATTAACCATGAACTCCTACCGCGTTAATAGGAAGGTAGCAGAAAATTTCAAAAGTATGTCTTTTAAAATTACAATTATTTTTCTTACATATATGGGATCCCAGTATCGAACAGCCACAACATAACAGCAAACTGCAACCGCACTGTTACCAAGTTGTTAACGATACTCGGAAAAAACGATAAGAAAAAGTGGGAGGCATGTTTTATTAATTCTCCGTACACACGGCGCGGCCGCGGAATGGAGTCGACCGCCATTTTTCTGCGGACGAGATTTAAATATGGAATTCCGGTGTGCGAGCGGGAGAGGCGCGTGCCATTGACCTTGCGGCATCGCCAGGGCCGCGCACGCGCCGCCCGCCCCGCGAGCTGCGCCCGCGACGCCCCATACACAACATTGCACTTTTACGTTTTCATTTTGTTGCATTGTTGCATTCATACTTAGATGCCTGTATTATCTCCCGTCGCGTCTAATCTTAATACGTGACCAATTTCACAGCTCCCAGGATTTAAAAGTTATCCGAATTCTTTAATTATCAACCCTTAATATAAAAACATATAAAACATTGGTTCTAATTATAAAATATTCATTAAATAATTCCCGTTAACTTTCATAATCAAAGGAATTCGTTTATCGTATCGTTATTAAAATACGAGAAATCAAGACCATAAAAATGCGCCAACTGCATTTTTGCAAAGGTCATCAGGTTGTTGTCTCGACGGCCTTATGGCAACGGCAATGTGTTATTGGTTTTTTTTTATGTTCTTAGGTAAAAATTGCACATAGTAGAGACGATGTTAGTATGAAAAATACTAACACTACTTTTATTAGATAGATAGATAAGATAGATAAAACATTTATAAGACACATTTATTTTATTAGACTCCGAAACTCCATTAAAACTGTTAATAAGTCATTATTAAAGCAAAGGTGAACTTGAAACTGGGAACTGAAGTCTCGTTGATAGGATCGCGTCGCATCCCAAACAGCGTCTACGGTCGCACTCACAACACGCCGAGCACTTAATTAGCGAAATTGCTCTTTGTTTACATACCCGTGTTGGAAACTTGCCTAAATCACCGCCCGGCAATCAACGCTATGACAGAATCAAGCGCGAAATGAAAATACACGAAGGAGGCGTGGACTGAACGTTTAAAACAACTGCTCAGCGTATATTATCTTTTCTTAACATCCGCTTTCAATTTCGCTACATATGAATAATCAGAATAATATATCATATCGGACTGCTAGAGTATAAGTGTCTGTTGTTTATCTAAAAGATCTCTCAGATCCTTAGTTTAGACCGCAGTCAGACTTTCGAGCTTCCACTTCTCTGGCAGACTGTAATAATTTATTAAAGTACTCTCTAAGGACCTAAATGGTCGACGTCTTGTTCTACAAACGTATAGTTAGAGTTCAATAGTTGCATTGAGCACTACAGTTGTTAATTAAATGAAGACTGATATCTATCCTCTCAGTTACCGAACGATCAAATACAATCAAAGGAAAAATTAAATTAAGCACATGAAGGAGGCGTGAACAATTTATTGAAGACTTGTCGAGCGTATATCTGACATCTAATTTATTCAATCGATACACGCTGAGATCCAATCGGAATGTAAATCGATCCAATCGGTTCTCAAGGACCATCTTGCAGTCTAATGTCCATATGAATGCGCTCTTAAAATAGGGCATGATTCGCGTCTGACTTGCCACGGCAATCTGTTCGTATATGTAAATTATTCAGATGAATTATGCAGTTTTTACACACACACTCGTATATTTTCGGATTCAATAAGGCGTTACATGCACATATTTTAATTAGCATTTAAATTGAATTGTTTCTCGTGCAACATTGTACTAATCGTGATCAGAAATCCGTATGCGATGTGTGCTGGTTAGGACAATATTCACTACTACGATTCTAAAAACATAGGTAACTCAGTCGAAGTCCAGTAAAATAGATCTACGAAAGACAGATCTGAATAACACCATTCACTGAGCAAACAGTCCAATTGGAAACAATTTGTCCTAACACGATTCGGTTTCAGTAACTGCGGATTAAAGTGGAATTCTAGGAAGATCTAAGACCACCTCAACGGCAAGCCTATTACGGCGAGCATTGTGTTATGTGAGAGGTGACGCTTGTAGTGTCTCATTGCACCCGAGAGCGATGAAATACGCTCACTTAACTCACTTTGTTACCGCTCCTAGAATGCTGAACTTCCAAAAATGTGCTTACTTGAGTCTTGAGAACCTTATTTAGCGCCAAGCTCGCGTCTACTCACTTAAATCTCAGGTTATATCATTTAAATCGTGTGCTTTATTTAGAGAGTTTGTGATTCTGAAACGAGCAACATGGTCTTTGAATTACAATGCTGTATGTACCTACAAAAGTTCTCCCTGTTTACAGGTAGGATCCCTTTGTATACGACAGGGACCGTTCGCATGAGTTTAAAAACGCATTTTGTGGGTAACGGTGCGGATAAAGTTTCAAACGGATCGGGGAAAGCGTGGTGGGCACTAAGTGGTTGATATGTTGACCACCGTCGGTTGCAACTTTGTGTATATAATGGTACCTACAACTGCAGAAGTAACTACTAGCTATAGTACGGTTTTACAGTAATTTCCCTGTCCGCAAGCAACGGATTTTTTTTGATCAAGCTCGTACGTATTGCTCATGTCTGAGCGGACGTCTGTCCCGCAATACTACAGACTATCTTAACCACATATTAAAATTGGTTATTATTTAATAACATCATATATTATTTGCTCTATAACAAATGACGTCATTCAAACTAAACCAATAATCAGTAATCTTTTTTTTTTAAATAATATTTACAATTAGGTAGGAACAATATGAAATCATTATCCTTATTCGTTTCTACATCATCCAGGAAAACCAATCACATTAATAAGTTTCGATTTATTTTGTAGAATATAATGGTAAAATATTTTCTTCGTATCATTAGTAAATTCAAAGCATGAGGCACTGATAGCAAAAAATACAGATAAAATTAATGAAATCAATTCAATTTAGGGCGCGACCATCATTACTCTGAGCGGATAAAAGGGGAAGAAACTTTGTAAAAGCAAAAATTTAAATGAAAGCGATTCACGGTGAGACTGCAACTGTTTTTAAGTTCCATTGAAAAATTATTCTGCGGGTTGAAACAATACTCCGGTGACTCACCAAATTCTCACTTTGAAAACAATCTTTCAACAAAATTTGACAAAAGTTTTCAATATCGGCGTAGAATATGTTAACAATCTGTTACCAAATAAGCCTGGTTTTGGTGTTAACCACAGATTTGTTCATTGTTATAACACTTTAATATATTTGGGTTAACCTCTGTTATTGTTACACTTCTAACCAAGTTCGTTTGGTCCGTAAAATAATTTACTGTTTAACTTTTTATATCTGTGGTATTTCTTTGGTCCTGCAAGCTTTATCTCTTCTACTTTTGTACTAAAAGTTAAAAACCATGTAATGCTTTATATTCAAAGACTAGCTTCTGCCCGCGACTTCGCCCGCGTCAAATTTTTGCTCCCCTGACCCGTCGCATCGAACTGCCTACCACTTTTCGTCCATTTTTCGTTACTACCACGCTGCTTTTGATCGTAGCGTGATGTTATATAACCTATAGCCTTCCTAAATAAATAGGCTATCCAACACAAATTTTTTTTTCAATACGGACCAGTAGTTCCTGGAAATTACGTCGTTCAACCAAACAAACCAACACACAAACTCTTCAGCTTTTCATAAAGTACTGATTCTGATAATATTATAGTATAGATTAATCCATACTTAATATTATAAATGCAAAAGTAACTCTGTCTGTCTGTCTCGCTTTCCTGCTAAAACGACTGAACCGATTTAAATGAAATTTGGTACACAGATAGTTTAGAGCCTGAGAAAGGACATAGGCTACTTTTTATCCCGGTAGTACGTTCCCGCGGGATAATTTCCGACCTCCACGCGGGCGAAGCCGCTGGCAAAAGCTAGTCTTTTATAAATATAATTATCAGGTTCCAGTTATAAATGGTTTTTCTATAAGGTTAAAAAAACCTTAACGTTACGTGTTACACTGTGAGCGACTTATATGGTTAAACCTTCAACTTAATCATACATTTATATTTTGAACGGGTTAGTAAACCTATCAGTTATTGGTTAAGGGTAACCCGTATTAAATGAACGGCTTAGAAAAGTTTAAAAAGCCCAGGCTGAACGGGTTAGATAATCCAACTTAAAACCACTTCCCTCAGAAGAGGTTTACAGATTTTAAAGGGTTTCAATAGGTTAACCGTTCAATTGTTCACCAGAATGATAAGTCTAACTCATTCAATGTGGTATCGTTATGATTGGGTTTACGCTTCATTGGATTTAGCTCTCAAAACATCGTGAGGAAACCGGCATGTTCTGGAACCAAAAATTCGGAGACATGCGACATCTACAATGGACGGATGGATTACAGCCCACTCCCTCAACGAGAGGAGGCCTGTGTCCCAACTGTGGGAACAATATAGGCTCATTATGATTATGATGGTTTTGTGAAAGGGTTAAACTATATAAACTGCATCCATTTTACGTAGGCGTTCACGTTACGTAGCTTCATAATAATAGCTTCATGCCGACCTAACTGACCGCATCGTAAATGCAATATAATTAAACATTCCCTGAGCATAATCATCGGCTTTGCTTATATCTTCACTTAGCAAACCATTTACATTATTAGGCAATATATCACTACCAAGTACAATTATGATCAGTTATAATTGCTTGTAAAAACTTCACGGGTGTGAGAAAAAAGTCTCATTGACTATTTAATTATTTCTTCTTTCTTTCTTCTTTTTTTCTTCTTTCTTTCTTTTCTTCTTCTTTTCTTTCATCATTCACTGCAATTAGGCGCTTGCAGTGCACGTATTGCCCAGGCGCACGCGGCACAGTTATCTTTCGCATAAATTATTTATAACTTCACAGCTCCCTTCCCCCGGCCCTGCGTCTCCCACCTCCTTCCTCGAGCCCGCAGTATGGGCACGCGCATACGGGTACTATGAAGTAGGAAACTTAACAATTAATTACGCTGATTGAATTGTCTATCAACTCCATTGTCGTCATAGCTTTCTTCCATTAAGTTTTTATGGTTTGATTATTACAGTTTATTACCGTCATTATGTTTTTGAATGTAGGATAATGATGAGTGCGATAAGTTGAACTTCGGGGAACTGACGGTCCCCTTGCTTTTGTTAGTCTGCTTTACTGTAGTAATCAGTCAGGAATAAATACTTTTGTCCATTTTTTTCCGTTGTTTGATCATGCCATTTTGGGTTGAATAAAACATTGTCAAATTAACATTATTTTGAACAATCATCCTTACCGTCGATTTTCTTTTCCTTAAGTTTTTGGTTACTCAAGTCATTAAAGTAATGTTAGATTTTTTTGTGCAATTGATTTGGCAGCATCTTTGCGATCACAACTAAGTACAAGTTTCTGCCCCGTCATGCCAAGTTACGAGTTACGCCTTACGAACGGCTACGAAAGCTCCGCTAAATTTACAGACTAATTTCCTGAATCCATTTGTTAGGTGAGCAGACATACGCTGCTACGCTAGCTACCTATACGTTTTTGTTAGATTAGAATGGGTATAATTTAGACGGCCACCAAAAATATTTTTAAGGCTCTAAGCCTTGGCACCAAATAAAATAAACAACTCCAAAAAAAAATCAATTGACTTTATTAAAACGGCCCTGAAGTTTATAATATTATGATCCAAAATAAATGAAATAGCATCAGAAAAATCGCAAATGTAGCACAAATATTATTTTTGGTTCCTAAAATGGATCAACGGTCACCAAATTCTATCCAACTCAAAGATTAATATAACTACCAAAAATCTTACTCCAAAATAGTAAGACGTCATCCAAAATACATTATTTAATCCCAGACTACTTTAATGTAAGACTAAAATTACAATTGCTTCCCTTTATTTCTTAACCCCACACTCCGCACTATTTATTTTTTAGAATACGGTTTATGTTGGCATAATGATCTTGAAGGCTAATTTGTTTTGGCATAATTTTAATTCGTATAATGTCACTAGGCATAATGACTATTAGCATAATAGTATTTAGGCATACTTTTAAAATTCAATATTTAACCCTAAATTAAAGATAAAGTATTGTCTTATAAATTCAATATGTTGTGCTACATTTAGTGACAGAAACGAATCGCAGCAAAACCGACTGCACATAGTCTTGTCTGCCCTACCCTTAGAGTGTAATTTAAAACCGCGTAGGCGCGGAGGGCGAGGCGGCCCGCGAGCTGAGGAGCAGGTGGTTTTGACCTCAGCTTCGGCTCGCTGGCCGGCTTCGCCGCCCAGCCTCAGCCGCGGTGGCGAGCGTGAAACACATCTGCGACGATAAGCTCGCGTGGGACCGCCGGAGCCGTGACAGAAACCATGCCTGCTGCATGTTGCATGCTTGCTGCACGCTTGTTTGCATGCTGCATGCCTGCTGGATGCATGCTTGCATACTGCATGCCTGCTGGAGGCATGCTTGCATGATGCAGGCCTGCTGCATGCCTGCTTGCCTGCTGCATGTTTGGGAACCCCAGTATATTTAGTGAATTCCATATAACAATAAATAAGCGACGTACGTTTGGGAACCCCAGTATATTAATTGGTATTTGGGAAATATTCTAGCGATCGTTAGCTTTTTTAGCCTAGCAAAAATTACCAAATTAGAATTCATGGTATTACATAATTGGTAACATCTAAGTAGTGACAATATATAATATTTAGTCTAAAGTGTATTTTAAAGGCATTCATTTATTTTTATGGCAGTCAATAATACGAAAAAATGGATTCATTTCATAATATTTTAGGAAACGTTATTTGGTGACCATTTATCCATTTTGGTAACCGTTTAGAATTTTTTTGGTAGTAAAATAGGTACTTTTTTGGGCGGTGTTTAAACACAAGCCGATTAGAATTATGGTTGCACCAAGTAACAATCAGATACATTGGAGCAGGCAAGTCGTGAAACATGCCGTTTTACGTGCACGATAGTGAGTGGTGGTGTTCTGTGATGCACGTCAGGTGGCGGTGTGACGCGACACGTCAGACGAGTTGGGCGACACGCGGACGTGCCGAGCGCGTGCGCCGTATACAGCACGACAGTTCCGGTGTATCGCCTCCGGGGCCCGCAACCCGTTCCGAGAGACTGATGACCGCAAGATAACGGAACGCAATACCACTAGAGAGGCCCGCCCAGCGCATGCACCCGCCACGCCACCACAGGCTGCCTTGGGAACCACGCCATTCATTTTAGCAATCTCACAGTACGTTACGTAAACGAAGGGCCGTTAAGTAAATGCCGTGTTGCTGAACCAACCTGTTTTGTACAAAATACTGGCACGCATTCGTGTCATGGGAACGACAGACGGCTGTCATAAAACCCATCCCAGTCACAACGGTTAACAAATCTCGTGTACTCGTAAGCATTTGAAGTAACTGACTAAAGTATTCGTTAAAAGCTCTCGTTCGTCTTTTAAAGCGTTTTATTTTATCTCCCCATAAATTAGGATCCGACGGTAAAGTCTTTGCAGGTACGGCAGATTCTCAAATCTACGGACGATGAGGCTGAGAAAAACGATCAAAACAAACAATGGCAGCGAGGCGGGTCGAAAGCTATTCAAAAAATAAAATAAGCTTCGAGTCTCAACTCTGTGCCTACGAGAAGACACCTGCGCGCCAGACGAACAAAAAATTCGCGCAAAGCGATTGCTTTACACGACGTAGCACAGCGCGCGGCGTAGCTCGTGAGTCGTGTACCCGCCCGACTTCGAATCGAACAGGAAAAGAATTGCACACTTTCGTTGCAGTTATAATGGTAGTTCGCAGATATTTTACTTACAGAGCGGCCATATTTCTCATTCATACTTTAGAAACATATTTGAATAGGCTATTTTTCTCTTATAACATTTTATGGAAACGAACGGATTTCATGTTACTTCGGAAATCGTGTTTGGCCCCAAATAAATTTTAACATAAAGCAGTGGAGTCTTTAAAAATAAATGACGTTAAGTAACCCGGTTGAACTCAAATAACTATTCAAAAGCACACTATGTGGAACTAAGTTTCATATTGTATAATTTTTATTGCATGTCAGTTCCACAGACACAGCCAGCATATCGAAAGTAAATTATAATCAGTCGTTGTGTTACAATCTTAAAGAGCGAGAGGTTGTCGAACTCGATGATAAATACAACGTTTCGCCGTCATTTATATTACATTGACACTTATCTAAATCATCTTTATAGGACAATATCTGCACAGTCGGGCGTGCTGCGAACTAGTGCCGTGGCGCATTTTCGTATTTAATAACGTCTACTTTAAATCGATATAATATCAAATGGGTAATGTCTAAGAAGCAGAATCCACCGGCCGGTGGTCGAGCGAGACGGTAATTTTTCGCAGCCGGATACCGTGTTACTTTCAACTATAAGGAATGCGGCCATTGGCCAGCTTCTCAAGCGGCCGCCGCACCCGTCTGCTCCGAGTCGCAGCACTATGCTGTGCGCACCTCCTCTGTGCTTAGGGTTTGCACCATAGCAACATGCTCTCTTGTTTACATACTATTTTTACTATTCAAATAAAGAACTGTTATTTAAAAAATGGCAGCCTATAAAACATGTTTTTTTACAAAGTAATTTGTAAAAGAAAGGGTTTGCCGTGTTACTACTAATAACGGTTAACACGTTACGTTACCTGATTTATTGTAATGTTAAACTAAATTGTTAAATTGTCTTAAATAAACATAAAACATAACAGAAATCAATGTTCTGAAATGATTCTATCAAAGAAATTGCGTTACAGCACTTTCAAGTTACACGAAATTGAACAAAAACAACTTTTAAATGACATATATTATTAATTTCCCCGAGGCAGTCCACCATCTTTAATCTTATCTCATTTACAACAAGCAGGCTGTGGCCTGTGTGGACAACATAGACTGCTTGATATCCTACGTGTAAAGTTATCTCTTACCGATAAATCATGTCATTGTTTTGTGAAAGACATCTGACAGACAAGTATTTATTTCCTTTTCACACTAAATTACTGTAAATCAATGTTAGCTACGCGGCTTTGTGCGGTTTTATTACGTAAAATGTTGTAGGTACACTTTCTTCCTAGTAGTATATTACAATGAAATGATTATGTGAACGAATGTGGAATTTTATAATTTATCTTCACGCTCCTTCCTTATTGGTGCGAAGCTACATGTTCAGTTAAACATCACGATTCGCAATTGTAGTAAGCCGACCCTCACTGGCGCAGCACTAATCCGTTTAACTACCACAATTGACTCCTACAACTCGCGTAGGACGACAAACAGCTGATACACTGTGTATTTTCACTCATCCGTCGATCAACAACGGACACTAACAAAATAAATTCAACTCGACTGCTTACAGTTTCTAAATGCCAAGTATTTATGAATCATACATAGGTAGGTGTGTGTACAATAAGTTTACACGCCGCCGTCTGGCCTCGGGCAGGCTCGCTCGGTGACGTCACGTGATAGATTAGGTCAACAATCAACATTACCATCTCCCGCGATGATAGCATACATCACAGATTACTCTCCGCGTTATTTGGGTCGTCCTTTCAGAGTTTTTACGTCCATCACAGCGGACAAGGCCGCTCGCTTATCTCGACGTCCGCCAGCCGTGCACATACAAGTATGATGCTTGCTTTGCAAACATAATAACATGGAGTGCTGATAATATACCTAAGTCTTTGTGCAAACCGAGATGTATTGCATATGAGAAACAGCCGCTACACATCACGTACGGCAACGAAAGCGTAACAAATTGTGTATTACAGAAGCGATGCAACAGTGAAAAATGATTAAATACATTATGGACAGGTCTATCGGGGGCCACGCCTAACAAACCATGTAAATGTCGTCCTACAGACACGAGAGATTTGCATACCAACCGTTTGTATTTGCGAATGGCGTCTAGCACCGAGAGCTTGTCGAAATTCGCAATGCTAATAATACAATGGCCAGACGCACCTCATGTAGCAGCGCATCTGTCGAATTCAATCGAACACATCAAATAAGCAACCTTATATACTAGTGACAAGTCGCTGTTTACCTTGAATACTATTGTTCAATAACGCAACGGAGAACTAGACACATAATTTAGTGTTCTCCTTTGGCAGGGTGAGCGATGGCAAGGTAAATTCGCTTTATTTATGAATGATTTTAAACGCTACAATCGCGTGACGGCTACGGTGCAGGAGCTCTTTGTAGGCTACGCCGCCGTCGTATTCACGGATAACTTTCGACAGTCATTGAATGGAGGGTTCGATGACCCGACACCGAAGCGTTGTTCGAATTTGCATGTGTCAATGACACGATCTGCAGCGGCGGCGGCGGCGCGCACCGCTGCGGCCTATACTTTTCCTTTCAGTCGCCGAGAAACACTTTTCGGAATGACCTCGTGACACAGCTGCAGCATTGGACGCACAGTTTTTTATTTTTATTTAGCGATACAAGTGTATGCTTTTGTTAACGATTGATGCACGAATAAGATTCAAAGTCATTTATTCAATCTATTATTCATTTATCTTTAAAGTAAAAATACACTGCATTATGTAATCGGAAATCGGTCTTCATTGCTGCGTAAATAATACAGGTATTTCCATTGACGTGTGAGTAAAACTTAAAATCTTGTTATGACGGAGCCGAGGCAGTGCTCAACAGGTGAGCGCTATGAACGAAACCTACTTTCCCACTGCTGAAATACATTCGTACAATAGTTAAGTTGCCGGCGAGTCTGAAGATAATTTTGGAGGAAAATTAATATCTAGCAAAGAGTTTAGCAAGAATCTTCCGGCCATCAAACACGTCGAGTCGGAACGTGCGAAATCCAATAAAGAACTTGCGGCACCTGTGCCTTATTACATTCTTTTGGTGATGCTCACCGTCCGTGCTCCACTGAAATTCGCTCAACTTTCCATGCCAGGAGATTGCTTGTTGTACAACTTTTACTTTGAAAATTCGTTCCATTAGTATCAGCGGTGGAACGAAAGTTTTATCAACGAAATGTTTTCATAATTCAGTATTAAATTCCTCTCCGTTCCGAATTCGAATGTCGCAATTCAAGTCGATAAAAAGCTTTCGTTGATCTTCCATTTAATTGCAAAACAATTCAAATTGTGCAAGACTGAATCGCATTTATTGTTATAAATATTGTATCGTTATATAAATAAGTAAGTAGACACATTTCACATGTATGAAACAATGGCGTTCCCTTGTGGGCGTCGCGATCTTAATTGCAAATGTGTTATTAGCATATGCGCTTTGTGAGTTCTTGAATGGTGCGGGCCCAAGGCAATGTGCGATGTCCTTACGAGCAATAGATGGATGTCACCACGAGCACAGCCTGGATACTAAATTAACTGTCATACATGCATGAATCTTATTCCAAGAGGATTTACATGATTTTTTATTACAGCGCCATACCACCTACTCTGTGGGTATTAAAAGTTATTGTACGACGTGTTCTGTGTTCTGAATACGTAGATGCATATTGTACTCGCAACCGACGCATTGCCACAAGTTGAAATGAAATTATTACATTATTTTAACAGTTACACAGTGAAATGAAGCCAGTTTAAAATTTTATAAAGTCCAAAACGTTGTTCCAACTAATTTAAGTGGTATATAACTGTGCTTACTGCAGCGTATTTAGCTACTAATTAATAAATAGAACACTCTAAACATAGTTTTCCGAATGGCAGCGCCGAGGAAATTATAATTAGTAACTGTGTGTGAAACATAATTGGTTTGCACCCATTACATAGTGGATGTATGTATATATATCGTATGTATGCAGTCGGCTCAAGTACACATAGTGACTCACTGAGGTGAAGTAGAAATATAGGTTGATAACAAAGATGATGAAATTATTACTTATTACAAATAACAAAATCGTAGGTGAATAACAGGGCTGTGTTTTAACCTAACCGTTCCATCTTTTATTCAAACTCAAACTCAAAGCATTTATTTCAAATAAAACAATTACAGCCACTTTTGAATTGTCAAGGGGTCGGAAAGATGATGCTAGTTGTAGTATTTCAAACGAAATACTACAACTAGCTTTATCTTAGGAAAATGCGTAGTCTTTCTCCCAACTATGATAGGGTCGGTTTCTAGTCAAACGGCTGCAGCAGTATTTTATTTACATGGAGCGACTGCTATCTGACCTCCACAACCCAGTTACTGGGTAACATATTACCCAGTACAGATGAACTTCGGCAAGATATGTTGTCAGACTTACGGGCTTGTGACAACGCGTAAGTTCTGTTAAAGATCCACGACTTACAGCCGGGACCAACAGGTTTAAGTGCTTTCCGTAGAACAACCACGGCAAGCGTAGGTATTGATAACCACTGTGATTAGGTAAGTTAATGTTAACAGCTGTTTCTCTTGAATCGGTATATATAAATTACTAGCTTCTGCCCGGGACTTCGTCCGCGTCAAATTTTTGATCCCCTGACCCTACCTGTCGCACGAATTACCTGCCAGTTTACGACCATTTTTCGTTGCTGCTCCCGCTCTTTTTGATCGTAGAGTGACGAAGGCTTTAACCTTCCTCAATAAATAGGCTACCCAACACAAAAAGTATTTTCAATTCGGACTAGTAGTTCTTGAGATTACCGCGTTCAACCAAACAAACAAACTCTTCAGCTTTATAATATTAAGTATAGATAGTAATCTTAAAATCAACGTCTTCAAATTATTTATAAATAACATCAAAATATTCGAACCATTTAACTACAGTACTAACTGCTTTAATTACTTAACTAATTCTAAATTTTATCGCCTAACGGGTTTATTATCAGCCAATCCGGAATCATTTGTGTAAGTAATTTACCGTCAAGATTAGCTTATATACAGTTTGTTATCGTCTTTAAGTTTCATTAGTAATTCAAATTTTGTTAAATGATTAACTTCGGCTCACGACTTTATTCGCATCGAAGTCGTAAGACACCACTATATAATAAAGCATCGCATCACCCGCCGCACTATTACTTAATTCACCAACAGCCTATAATTTTCCCACTGCTGGGACACAGGCCTCCTGTCCGTGAGAGGGGTTATGCCATAATCCACCAGTCCACCACGTGGGCCCAGTGCAGGTTCGTAGATGTCACATATCTTCAAATTTTTGGTTCTAGACATGCCGATTGTATTTCCGACGTTTGGCTCCCAGACTGGAGCGGGCTGGGGCTGCCTTAAAGCGGCTCCTGCCCAATCTGGGGGGTCCAAACGCCTCCTGCCGGAGGTCGTACACGGGGGTCGTGCGGTCCATGGCCCTTTACGGGGCACCGGTGTGGGCGCCTTCATTGAGGCTGCGCCCAGCGCGGCGGTTGAGTGCTGCCCGGAGGATCATGGCCATCCAGCTAGTCCGGGGATACCGCACGATCTGCGAGGCGGCGAGCCTCCTTGCCAGAGTGCTGCCATGGGATCTGGAGGCAAAGGTCCTCGCCCACATGTGGGAGGATCGCGAGGAGGCGAAATGCCGGGGCGAAACTCCGCTGACGGGACGAATCGCGGCACGCGGTTCGATTGTCACAACCCAGCGCTGGGCACGCCACTATTGTGGCGGTTAGTCCCCTCTTTGAGGAGTGGATAGAGAGGCGCCACGGCGTCCTCACCTTCCGCCTGACGCAGGTTCTCACCGGGCATGGGTGCTTCGGGGGGTTCCTGTTCAGGATAAAGCAGGAGGAAACGCCATTGCGAGGATCGTCTGGAGGACACGGTGGAGCATACGGTGGAGGTGTGCCCTGCCTGGGCGGCGCACCGCCGTTTCCTAGTGGAGGCGATCGGCGGCGGCGACCTCTTGCGTCCGGCTCTGGTATGAGCCATGGTACGGAGCGAGAGGGCATGGGAAGCCGTCACCTCCTTCTGCGAAGCAGTAATGCTCGCGAAGGACGAGACGGGGCGCGTGAGAGAGTGGCAGTCTCTGCGCCCTCACGTCCCTAGCCGCCGCAGGAGAAGACACCCCGGGCGTCGGGAGTCGATCGCAGACTCCCGGCCACCGTAGGCGCGGGCGTGCGGGCGGCGAGCAATGGGTAGCTTGCCGCCCGGTAAGGACCAGGCCCGTGTCGACGGCGCGTAGTGAACCACGCGCGCCTCAAAGAGATGTCAGCAGCACTGAAGGGGTTCGTTAGGACCGATGCCTGCCAGGGTCGCGAGATTTGTTCGAAAGAGTTACCGTGGCCCTGGTATATGGGCAACTGAAGGAACACGGGTGGGTTTTAGTCAGTAAAAGTCTGACACGCCCTTCCGCTCTACCCTAGAGCGGGAGATGTCATTTGAGGATTTCCAATCCAAAAAAAAAAAAGACATGCCGGTTTCCTCACGATGATTTCCTTCACCGTTTTGAGAGCAGTGGCGATGGAATAATTTACACAAAGTAAAGCGCCTGCTTGGGTTCGAACTCACGACCTACTACTCGTAAGTCGCGGCTGTTACCACTGGGCCACCCCAGCTCACCTTACTTAATTGCGTGATGTTAATTAGCCTGGTAGTTTTCTCAATTACAATTGGCCCAACGATCAAATTGAAGAATTATGTAGTAGTGCTATTGCCAGAGTTTAGCGCGTTCAAACAAAAAACAAACAAACAAGCTCTACAGCTATATTATACTATTTTATGTAGATACATATATTCCTTAGACGGTCGTGAACTTATGTTCATATTAAATGATTACGAATAAACATAGTCAGCACTATCAGGGGTCGACCAAATACAATTAAAGTACCAATTTAAATTGTAATAGGATAATAACAATTTACTTATCAAACAAAAGTCGAAACTAAACATAATAAGTTGCATAACAACTAGAAATAATATAAAGGCAAAGTTCAGTTATTATCTGTTCTCTACAGAATTCCTCTGCGTTCGAGACTTAAATTTCTTTGGCTTTTCATGCGAATATTTGTAGCCAGGATTACTTATCATCTACGTTTAATTAAGACAAGTAATGGCAACAATTTTATAGATTATATATATTATATAGCAGAAAGTGTTCCAGGAGCTATTAAAATGAAGTTATCACTCGCGTCGTATAACATTATCCTATATTTCACATTGTAATTAGACGGGTGACTTTCTTTATTTATTACTTTGAATTAGTGTCAAGTTGCTATGCCATGTTATTTATAACTTGCCACCATGTTCGGCTAATTACGACTGTTAATTGTTACGTGTTGACAAACTGCTGGGTTTTATGATACTTGATACTTTTTGTGGGGGACCGTAGCCCCCAGACGTGCAATTCAAACATTGTTCAAAATGTGTCAAGTTTAAGCGTTGCGGTTCTCACCAGTAATATCATGTAAAGAGCACATGTGACCAGTTTGTATGTAAAGTTGCCTTCTGCAAAGGCTTCATAGGTATTCATTACGTGAAATATCTACGGACACAGACACATAAATAATTCAATTATTAGTACTTTACTGGGCGGTTAAACGTGGGGAATTTTAATTCAACTTCCTTCTTCCGCTAGTTCATAGACCTCAATCACAATTTCAAAATTCTATGCTAATAGGGTGTTAAAAATAGCATAAACGTCTTACTAAAATTACAGTTATACAAATGAATAATCAAAAATCCCTACCTTACATACACATATTACACATGTATAAAATCTTAATAAAATAAATATTAAATGAACAAAGTTCATAGCCATATGCAAAAAAAAATAAAACCATCTTCACATGGATTACCGGTAAATTAAATTAAGGAATTAAGCGCCTACGAAATACACATGAACGAACAAATGGCTCAAGGTGAATAGTTATACATACATCTATAGTAATCTAAGTACTTAAACAAACTTTTATATGTGTCTTTCTTCCCAAATTGTCGAAGAATTTAACTAAATAAAAAACTAAAGAAACCTATTTAAGAACACCTAAAAGAGTTACTTATCTCTAAAGAGCATACCAACTTAGTGATGTTAGTTGACAATAAGTGAAGTTCTAAGACGTATAAACTGACATTAGATTTAAGTTCTTTAAATATTTATAATGTGTTATATCTTAAGTTAATACCCAGTCAATGCTTTTTTACTAATCCACAACTTTATGTTTATCTTTTTCTTGCAGGTACGTAACAATTCGCTATGCCAGACGCAACGGAGTTACGTATACAGTAACAGCTTCGTATATCGGGTAAGTATCACCATTATTTTATTATGACGTGGCGCGAATACTCTTATTGACGTTGACTGGAACGTCGACGTTGACAAACGTCAATACGTGATATAACGTCACGTCTTGATGTTGTGAGTAGTAATATAGCGGCATAATATTTTCTCGGATAATAATGCGAATATTCAAAAACGTATTTTGCGATTTCTAATAAGTACCGCTGTGTCGCAACCTACCTGAATATTTGCAGAAAGCCCTGAAAATCCCGAAATCTGAGTTCACGATTTTAAAGAAATCTGTTCATTGGTGGCCTCGATGTTCTAGTGGTAATTGAATGACTCTCAGTTAAGGTAAGACAATTATGTAATAAGACTTTTTTTTGTTGTTAACGATAACTCTAGTTTTAGCCTAGGACTTAGATTTTCAATAAATGCAACGTTCAGCTTAATCAAGTAGAGTGCGTGTAGATAGTAAATCCTAGTCAAACTCTATAGAGATCACAAACATTAGGATTATTTCATCCGTAAGACAGTCAAAACCCTCTACCACCGTAAATCGCAAGAAGTATTTTATAGCGTGCGAATTGAAACGTGTCGGACCCGAAATGGGTTGATAGTGCGGACCTCAGGTAATTCTCCGGTGTAACAAACGGTTCCGAATGTGTGTAGCGATTTGTCAAGCGGCCAGTATTGGGGCCCGAGTGTTTGCGACAACTGTCCCTCGAAGCCTTCGCGATCTCTTTACGACGTCGTATA
This sequence comes from Aporophyla lueneburgensis, assembly GCA_932294355.1. NCBI lineage: Eukaryota > Metazoa > Arthropoda > Insecta > Lepidoptera > Noctuidae > Aporophyla > Aporophyla lueneburgensis. The sequence goes on from OW028744.1 coordinate 14,576,419, forward strand.
TCGTACGCGCAGTAATTGAAGGCAACAGTGCGTGTCTTGTTTGTTTCTTCTGACCAGCCCGCTCGTTACGTTCCAACTGTAAATTTCAACAAATGATGTGCTAATGTTATTTTTATATTGACTCGATACGGAACTGTAAACGTAATCATTTGAGAGGGGATTCGGTCGTTATCTAAGCTTCAGCCGTCAGGAAAACGTTCATTATTTGTATTTGAAATTCATCTGCAGATTACGTTAATGGATGAATCGTTTTGGGCTTGAAATCACCTTTTTTGGCGTCGAATGAAATAGATTTAAACAGTTAAATTAATTAGTTTCGTTTACTGTAATGCGATCGAAGGCAACAAAGCTTGATCAACTCGTAGCCAATAAAGCACTTCCCGTAAATAAATTCTTCGCATTTTCTTTTAAAAGCGAACATAATTAATGCTTTGCTGAACGTTACACGTCGTAACTCTGATTTTATCGTGGAAATGCATAAGGAATATGATTAATTATTAGATAATTTTTACTTAGGCCCCTTATTTGCCGCAGTGTTAAGAACGTTCTGATTATGAGATTTACATATTAAATATGTTTGTATTCATTTACTTAACATATTTTAAGTATCATCGAACAAGAATGTCCCCAAATGCCGTATTATCTTTACCGTAGTATACATTGTTCATTGTATAAACATTGTGGGTACTTACATAATTTCACCCCGCAAGTTCCGCTATTCACAACATCGAAAATAATGATTCCCGTTTTGATCTCATCTGCTCGATGTCCGTGGGTCACTGCAGGGATCCAGCATCCAGCAGAATATCAGCGTCCGGTATATTTACCTGACACATGCTGAGCTGGACTCCCATTTGGTGCATCTTTGAGACGCACACCGCACTTTTGTACTCCACCGCACATTATTTTACTTCTGAATTTTAATTTGTGTCACAAAGTGTCATCATTACTATATCATGTCTTCCTTTCTTCTTTTTTTATCTTTGTATATTGGCATTTTGTACCTAGTTCGTTATCACAATCAATTATTGTTTCATCGTGCTTTGTATGTTGTGTTGCGTCTTTTGTGTGCATCAAATAAACGTTCTATCTATCTATCTGTCATAACTCTTGTTACCTTCAATTGTTCATGAAACTGTAACTGTAGGTACATTTCTAATATCAAAAAATAATAACCACGGGATTTAGCAATATGGCAACATTTTACGGCGCCAGTGCGAACAAACATAAAATTTATAGGCGTTAACGTCTCTAGGCTGGCAATAAACAGTTAGTCCGCTGAGTAAGCTGCGCGGAGCGCCACGGGACCTTTTAATATTTTCTTGTGCCGGCGGCCGAGTCCAGGAGAGTAGTGCGGACGCATCAGCCCGCAATTAAGGGCCAGACAAAACGTCGTCGCAGGGAGCCAGCGCTTCATCAAATATTAAAACCGGCCCGTGCCCGAACGCGAACAAATCCTACAGCGCATTGAATATTTTACTTAAAACGGTCTGCGGTTTCCGCCAGTGGAATTTCTTGCGGCTGTGCACGGCGATTTAAGTTTTATTTTACTGGCCGCGAGGGCAGGCGCCGCTGTGTGCCCGCGCCGCTGTTAAATACTTGATGCGATGCTGTTCTTAGTACCTCCTTCAAAGTTCCGCGGTCCCGTCAAACACCACTAAACATGACGTAGGCTCCGAAACAATTTACGGCGTCGTTAATCCTTTAATGAATTATGCGGAGGAATATTTACCTCGTCCAAGTTAAATTAATTTCGGCCGGCTCACGAAAAAGCCATTCTAAACACTAAGCCATATACAAAGTGAAGTGGTACAGTCGCTAATGTGTCCACAGAAAACAAATCGTTGAATCGTGCTCAGAGCTCCCTCGCCTGAATAACGGAAGCTAAATGCGGAAAAATATAAACATTAATCGGATGCGGTATTAACTCCCCAACTCAGTAGCTAATGAATATTCAGACGAACTGACACCGCTTGTCTTGAATTTGCAAGAAATAATCTCGGCGTCCGACAGCTATAAATCTTTCAGTATCTATCGAATGTTAGGCATTCATAAAAAGCGCGTCTCTTCTTCTCGAGTATTGTTTACGGTTTGGCTGAAGTCCATTAAATACGTACATAAAATGTTAAAGTGATATCAATCTGAATAAATAAAGAAACTTCAGTGAGCTTCACTGCAGAGTTTTTGCCAACCACGACATGTCCAGTTAGTGAGCTTAGTTTTTGCTTCGTTCGACGACCCAAATGCGACCTAAGAAAAAGAAAATTACTTTCATTAGGCGTTCTATTGCATGAAAGATAAACGTTTTCAGCAGTGCTTGGTTCTTTTTTTGTACGTTTGAGTATGTGACGTTTTATATGAATGATGTAGGAATAACGTATGCTTAGAATAAAATCCTAAACCTTTCGTAGTCAGTTACCGCCGCCGCGCCATTGCAAAAACGATTAGGTAAAGTAACAAGTCGGATGAGCTTAACTTGTCTTCCACATCTGTTGTGCGGTCTGAATACTTCCTCAGGAAACATTTAAAGATATTCAATTTCGCAGTTCTAATGACATATCCTGCATCAGAAACTGCATAGTATTTTTAAAGTCACAGAGGGTCCTTAAGTTTTGATGCAGATTTTCTCGAAAAGTTTAACAAAGTTCCCCAAAACGAGACGAAGTCGCGTAAATATTATATTTTCGTAACGTAATACATCGTCGTAGCGCACGCAATTAAGCAAACAAGGAGATTTCATTAAAAATAAAAGAAGCCCGCGTCCCCCGGTGAACAAGTTACATTGTATTATTATTTAGTACAGAGATTATTCTTCTCTGTGAATAATGCATGCTGTACGCTCCACAGACATAAAGCGCTTTATAAACTCGGATGTAATACACCTTGTTTTATTTATACTTTCGTTAAAAATCATTGTGTCGCAAGTATCACTGCCAAGCTTATGATCTTTTATTTTGATAAAAGAATAATGTGTTATTCCCTTCCATTTTACTTAGAGTCATGTTTCTTGTAAGTCAAGTATTTTCGTTAAATATATTTCGTTCGCATTGTGTCGCCATACACCCCGTTGTAACCGACAGTTGCGAGCAGAGAGATGCTTGTTTTCCTTTAACACCGGCGGTGTTTGGAATTCCTGCGTCAATTAAATGCTTGTTTGTAAACACGACAGACACCGAGTACAGTGAACGCGATCATTTTCACGGAACGCGCCTTTCCTACCGACACACAGTGGAACGAATGTATGGGAGCGGTTGGACGTAGACATGTCCGAAAAAAAAGAGTAAAATTATGCCAAACTAATGATGCCATCTTATTCGATTACTTAATGCCTTCATAACTTGTGGTGATGAATTTCGTCATAACTCCCATATTTCGGGAGTAATTTGAGAAAATGTGAAATTTTACTATGAAAATGAGTGTATCGAGCTCTCTCCCTCCTGATTCCGGGCTTGTTTCAAGTAGCGGTCTCTAATATCATAATGCTAATACTAAGAGCTATATTTAATACTAAGACACATAGTGCGCCAAATGTGCACTTTCTGGGATAAAGAGTGATGTTTATTTTATAACACAATTTTTTTATTTTTTGTTTATTTTGTTGATTAAGAGCGTTAACGTGAAATCCACGGCACCAAGTTTAGGTAATTGCAGTGCTCCTTCCACTCACACAGATACGCCCATAACTGTGTGCGTAGAGTTGGTGTGCTGCCCGTCATTATAGTCAAACTAACCCAAGTTGATCCTTAATGTTTATGATACTTACTTATTTCATCGTCAGTTGATTTTTATTTACTATTCTTATTTTTATTACATGCTTGTGAAATAAAAAGGCAATTTTGGATACGTAGTATAGTAAGTAGGTACTATTTAGGGGAGAAAAGTTAGAAATATTGTACAAATGTAAAATCCTACTACGAATAATATTATAAACACAAAGGTTTGTGACGATGTATGGATGAATGATTTTAACAATTTACCGTAAGAACTACTGAACGAATTTTGATGAAACTTCAATTCATATCGATTACACATCAGAATACCATACAGATCATATTTTCAAATAATAATTATAAACGCGCAAGTTTGAGAGTTTATTTATGGATGAGTAGATGTATATTTGTTACTCTTTCACAAAAACTACTAAATGAATTTTGATTAAAAATTGCTCATTTGATTAAAAAGTACATGAAAAAATCATAATGAAGGAGGTTCATCATTTTGAAGTCGTAGGAAGTCAAGATGGTCCTCTAGCAAATTATTAAGTATTCTAGTTTTAAAATAAAATATTTCAATATCGAAGAATTCTTTATTTATAATATTATATTTATTATATATAGCACTTGTATGTAGATTTAAATAAATGTTTTCCTTTACCGACTTTGAAAGATAACCGACACGTGTGTTCCACACATCGACAAGCTGGTTTTGGAAGACGAGGCTAAGTCCTGAAAAAAAAAGATAGATGTAATCCCATACGTAAATATGAAATTGTAAATAAAAAATACGTTAGTTGTGCTTTACCTTTACCTCATTTTGGACTTTAACATCTTCCGTACTCACAACAACATTATTTTCTTTACAATGCCTGAAGATAAAAAAACAGGATTTTATTTTACCCTTTTGTCTGCGTGATTAATATGTTTACTCATGTTGAATTCCAGCTTTCTAGTACTAAGGGTCTCTGAGCTAAGCCGCGGTCGGACAGACAGACAGACTTAGCGAAACTATAAATGGTTCCTCTTTCACTACGGAACCCTAAAAACATTTTTAAAAACAAGCTTTTAGTTAAATTCTCTAAAAAGAAGAAATAAAGTTTAAATTAAATCAAATCAATTAAATTATTATTATTACAATGCAAGTTAAAAAAAATCAGATGATCGACGGTTCAGTTTGAGGAAGTATTGTTTTTTGCAATTTCGAAATTGATCGTTTAGAAAAAAAAAATGTATTTGAGTAGTACAATCACCCCCTAGAAGGAAATAAATTAATAAACGAGGACCTTATATAGCAACAAAGATAACAAATCAAGTTCTATCTATACTATATATAATAATATATAATATATATATAATATTAATATCTATACTAATATTATAAAGCTGAAGAGTTTGTTTGTTTGTATGTTTGTTTGTTTGTTTGTTTGTTTGATTGAACGCGCTAATCTCAGGAACTACTGGTCCAAAATGAAAAATTCTTTTTGTGTTGGGTAGCCTATTTATTGAGGAAGGCTATAGGCTATATAACATCTCGCTAAAACGAAGAGGAGCGGAGCAGTAATGAACAATGTTGCAAAAACGGGGAATATCGCACGGGTAGGCGATTCGACGCGACGGGAAGGGTCGCGGGAATAGAAATTTAACGCGGACGAAGTCGCGGGCAGAAGCTAGTAATATTATAAAGCTGAAGAGTTTGTTTGTTTGTTTGTTTGATTGAACGCGCTAATCTCAGGAACTACTGGTCCGAATTGAAAAATTCTTTTTGTGTTGGGTAGCCTATTTATCGAGGGAGGCTATAGGCTATATAACATCACGCTACAACTAAGAGGAGCGGAGCAGTAATGAAAAATGTTGCAAAAACGGGGAAAATTTATTCCTTTTGAGAGTTTCCGTTGCGTGCGCTGCGTAAACGGTTAAAGTAACGCAAAAGTCATGTATGACGGAATTGTTTCTTTTAAAAAGTTCTAAAAAAAAGTCCGCGAGAGCATATGTCTATCTTTTAAGGTTGACTCACTATAACTCAAAAGGAGCGAGCAACGAAAAGTGGACGAAAACTAGCAGACAAATCGATGCGACGGGAAGGGTCAGGGGAGCAAAAATTTGACGCGGACGAAGTCGCGGGCAGAAGCTAGTACAAAATATTATTTTACCCAACCTTTTAGCCCTAGCTTTAGCTAAAACCTCTTGATTGAGTCTCTTCCTTTTCCTCGATAAAACTAGTTTCGTTTTTTTACTCTTATTCCCCATGGCACCTGAAACAATTTTTGTTGTTTCGAAAAACATTGTTTTCAATTATCTAAATAAAAAATAATTATTTTACTTACCAACCCATGATCGTTATTTCGCACTATAAACTCACTCGATGCCAAGGGTCGGGAGAGGTCACGCGTAGAGCACTGAGCGATACGTCCACTCTTTGAACAGCCTCGCGGCGGACTGATTTAAAATTATTACCGCGCACGGTTTTATAGTAGTTTTAAAATAATTGTAGAAAAATAATAAAACTAATTTAGTTAAAAAAAAATATTGCAAGTTTTAAAGAAGATGTTCTTCTATTACAATACACCTTTATTTTGTAAAATTAAATAAGATTTATTGGAAGAAATAATGAATTTAGCAACTGCTTTTTCTTGTTAATTTCACTTTGTTTATTGTTTTATTTATTATGTTAGGCGCTGAAAATCAAAAAAGTCTCTCTCAGTTTTTTGCTCAAGGATGTGAACAATTAAATATGTTTATTAGTTTGTCAATTTTATTAGTGGTTTCGGATATTTTAAGCTTCGAAATGACTACTGTAAAAGGATTTTAGAAAACACTGTTTGTTTATCTGGTTAGAATTCACGAATATTTTATTAATGTAAAAAGGTTTTCAGTCAACTTTTTAGACCGAAATATTTCCAACAATATTTAGTTATTCACACTTTCGTTAGATACGTTTTATGAGGTGATTAAATGGTTTGAAAAGTACGCTTTTTGGGTCAAACAACCAAAATCGACGTTAACGCTCTTAAAACCGTTTTTCTAAAGGTTTACCTTATTACAATAACATTTCTGAGCAGCCAATTAGAGAAGATATAAGCTAATTAGGATATATAATTAGGGACTTAAGGTTTACATATAAAACTGATGCACTAATGATTACTGATAAGAACATTGCTATTATTTAATTACTAAATGGCTCTTAATACACTAATTTAGCATGCATCATTTACTAATTATCACAATAACTAATTACCTTGCAATATTTAACAAAGGATACCTGGGATACCTGGATTTTATATAAATAGGTCACTATTAGTAACTTTAAAATCAGTGTTGATTTACACCTCGTTGTATCCAAGCTAATCTCGCAATGTATTTTCCAAATTTTAATACAAATCTTGATATTCACGTTGCTTTATGCGCACGCGCACATAAAGATTTACGCGACTTTAACTATTTGTTCAGTGTTTTAAAAGATAACAGTTGTGTTCAGTTATGTGAAAGTGCTGAAACAAGTTTAAAAGACTGGTGTCGTCGATTTTGCTACCGCATTTATGCAAAATGGACACAGTCTGGAAGAAGCACAGATAAGTTTCGGAAGAAACATGAGATTTGGCTACAGGCTGCAATTCAATGGCCGGAATTACAGAATGAAAATATGGAACCTTCTACAGAAAATATAAGTGACGTCATCGAGCCCATAATTTCTCCTGCTAAATCTGATGCTTCAACTTGTACACATCCTAGTCCTCGTAAATCTTTTGAGGACCTTAGTAACCGGCAAAAAAGAAGACGCACTGAAGATAGTCTTTCATGCAGCAGTAGCAGCGCTGAAATTATGTTTTCGGCCGAAAGGGCGCTTCAAAAGGCAGGACAAAGCGATACAGCTTATGTTATGAAATACTTGACGGAGAATCCAGAAGAGGCCTCAAAAATCAAAGCCTTCATTGAAGGTAAATCATTTCAGGTACGGGAAATATCCCCTTTGAAGGCATTGGCTCTTTATGTATCGATGAACTTATCGAAATGGCGCTATAACACTCTTCGGGATTTCAACACTCAAGAAGGAGCTCTTCAATACCCGAGTTACTACATGTTGGTTAAAGAAAAAATTAAGTGCTATCCGGCCAAAGAAGATCTCACAGTTACAGAGAGCTCTGCAAAAATCAAATTACAAGCCTTGATGGATTTAACCTCAAGAAGACTTATTAGGTCGTTAGAAACCCCTGTTGATCCCAATCAACAGCTCGTATTGACCAGCAAATGGGGTTTTGACGGATCATCTAGCCAAAGCATTTATCATCAAAGGACGAGTGAAGATGAGCAAATCGATCTTGCTAGTAATTTTATGATTAGTCTTGTACCACTGCGGCTCGTCTCAAAAGGTGTAACAATTTGGGAAAACGAGCGACCATCTTCCACTTCATTTTGCCGGCCAATATTGTTTAAGTTTATAAAGGAAACCAAAGAAAATGTGCAGAGAGAGATGGCTGAAATCGAAGCAGAGATTGAAGCCTTAACTCCATCCACCATCACTGATGGAATTAGTGTCAAACACCAACTGCTGTTGACAATGATTGATGGTAAAATTCATTCCATTATATCCAATACAGCAGCTTCAGTGTGTGACATATGCAAGGCTTGTCCTAAAGAAATGAATAATTTAGAGTTAATCAAAGATAAACACGCAAACGAGGACATGTATAAATATAGCTTAAGCACCCTTCACGCTTGGATTCGCTCAATGGAATGCTTATTACACATTTCCTACAAATTAGACATAAAATCATGGCAAGTAAGGGGTGATATAGCAAAAAGGCAAGTTGATGACAGGAAGAAAAGAGTTCAAGAGGCTGTAAGAAGAGAAACGGGCTTACTTCTCGATGTTGTGAAACAAGGCAGTGGATCCACCAACAATGGCAACTCGGCAAGGAGATTTTTTGAAAACTACACTAAATCTGCTGAACTGACCGGAATAGATGCTATGCTTTTAAGAAAAATCTGTGTGATCTTGCAGTGTATTTCATCAGGAGAGAAGATCAACGTAACTAAATTCCGAGAGTTCTGCTTTGATACTGCTAAGCTTTACGTGGAGTTATACCCATGGTATTATATGCCTTCTTCACTTCATAAAATTTTAATGCATGGGCCAGACATAGTTCAGAACATGTCAATTGTGCCCATTGGTTTTCTATCCGAAGAGGCATCTGAGGCTAGAAATAAAGATTTTAGAAAATATAGAGAGGGGCATTCTCGAAAGCATAGCAGTATCTCATGCAATGAAGATATTATGCACAATCTTTTACTGTCTTCTGATCCACTTGTTACAAGTATCCGTCCAAAAGGAAATAAGTTTGTAAAAAAATCTTCTTTTAAGGAATTTTATGAGCTTACGGATTCTGAGAAAAGTGATATCGAATTTGTTAACATAAATGATTTAGCGGACATCGATTCTGAATTTGAATTAATTGATGATGATGATGATGACGAAGATAATTAAATGATGTTATTGTTTTAAAATGTGTAACTTAGTAAATTAGAGCTTACATCTTAATTATTTATTGTACTTTTAATGAAACTAGGTAATTTATTATCAACTTACTTAAAAGTCATACTCTCATCAGTTCTTGTGAATATTTTTGTTAATATATATTTCTGTATATATATAATATATTTATAGACCTCTTAATAAGTCTGTCTGCGGTTTAAAGTAAATACAAATGGGGAAAAAACGTTTTTTTTTTTAAATTTTCATTTCCTTTTATCCCAGAAAGTGCACATTTGGCGCACTATGTGTCTTAGTATTAAATATAGCTCTTAGTAATAGCATTACGATATTAGAGACCGCTACTTGAAACAAGCCCGGAATCAGGAGGGAGAGAGCTCGATACACTCATTTTCATAGTAAAATTTCACATTTTCTCAAATTACTCCCGAAATATGGGAGTTATGAAGAAATTCATCACCACAATTTATGAAGGCATTAAGTAATCGAATAAGATGGCATCATTAGTTTGTCATAATTTTACTCTTATTTTTCGGACATGTCTACGTCCAACCGCTCCCATACATTCGTTCCACTGTGCGACACCGACCCCTTTCGTCGGTTTGGGCCCGGCTTTACTGCGCCTTCTTTGAAACCACTCCTTTGAGCACAGGCGCCTTTAATACAACCCTCGCAGGTCAATTGAGCGCTGTACAAAGACGCGTAGGCAGGCTTATTAGTTGCACATTTTGTGGGTAATTTATATTCAACCTAGCCAAGGGTTACACGTGTAACAAATAAATAATATAACATAGCAAAATTAATGGCAAGACGTGCTCATAACGCGCAACATTGTCGTCATAACTGTCAACACGAGACGTCGCAAACTTAATACAAACATAGCCAATGAAAATATCGTACCTATCTACGTCACGTGACAACCGATAAAAGATGGCGTGTTTGTCGTTTTGTTTCAATTCGATTCACCGAAAACTGTATTGTTGCGGTGGACAAAGGGCGGCGGAAGCGAGCGGAGCTATCGCCAACGGGAGCGGAGCGAGCGAGCGGCGAAAGGAAAGCTGTCTTCCGCCATCTCCCGCCACCCGGTGCTGATTACCCAGAGATGCTTAAGTAATTTCGTGTCCGTCCCTCGTTAATTGCGGGAAATGAGTTAATTAATTGTTTTCCTTTTCTCTCAGATTTGTGCCATTTAGAAGCGGCGTTTATTCAATTGATTGAGCCGATTTAAAAGGTGCTGTCTTGACTCTTCTTCCTTATAGGGCGGGATTGTCGTAGTTACGGCTTTCAGACTGTTTAATGGACAGGGTGGGCGTTTTATCTGTTCTTATATAATGACTTCGGATAAAACTAATTAGATTATCTAAAAATACCTACTGGAACTCTACCAAAATGTATTAAGCTTTTCACTTGAAACTTTGCACAATAAGTTCCCCTTCATAAGAAGAGGCTTAATGAAATGCGCCTGAAAAAAAAATGACTCAGAAATCAACTCTTAAATAAGATCATCCAAATGATTTATTGAGTAAATCATTTGGATGGTCATGGTAAACTATTAGTTCGAATAATGTGCACTGATTAAAAAAAAAGAGATTTAAAAAAAAATACTCCTCTACGTTTTCACAATAAGAGTAGATTTTTTTATGAAAGAAGCAAAGTTCCCCAGCGGTGCCGTAAAACTATTCTGTTCAACGTCTGTCCGCAAACAACGTTATTAGGAGAGCAGACGGTATATCTACAACGAAAATAAACATTCTACATTTAGTAATTTGTTGAAAACTGATTCCTGCAAAAGTCGCATCATTAAAATTAAAAATGTTTCGCGGAGTGCATCTGCTTTTGTGTTTTGTTAATGTATTTATAGGGGCGAGAGCGGCGGCCGGGCGGGCGACGACCGAGTCGCCCAAACGCCGCGCCGCCCAAACTCAGTCGCACTTCGTTTGAACAATTTTTTATTTAGGTGTTGTGCACCTCCAGACAAAACTCAATCACAAAACGTTGTTATAAAGCATTCAGATAGAAAATAGAATACAATTTTGATTCTGAATTACTTCTCTTAATGTACCGGTGATCACGTAATGTTCGCCTGTCTTATTTCCAGTGGAACGGTCAGCTTGCGGTACGAGGGTCGGATTAGCACCGAAACAAAAAAGGATCATAACCTCTTTTTGTGCTCTCGTGGTTTTTACTTAATTAACGCAGTATACTTACCTACCGCAATACCTATCCGCCTATAACGAATCGGTAAATCTTACCGGATTATTCGTTCCGTTATCGAGCAAGCCAACAACTTTCAAGTTTAATTAACCTAAATATTAATATTCGTAATCGCATGCCGCAAATCTTCCAACTGAATATCTATGGTAATGGCATCTATAATAATTCGGTGCCAACAAAGTGTACGTTTCACGATGAGGTTAACTGTTGGAACCGAGGAATTAAAAAAAAATGCTTTAGGGTATTTCATTTGTAGCGTAGGTAGGTAACATGTAGGTAACTATTAAACTAATAATATAATGTTGGTACGTGTGCACAGATTAGCTGTATTACTGTATCCTGTATCATATTCCGTGGGCGGATCTAGATTACTACAATCACACTATATGACTGCTCCACAAAAACCTAATATTTATTTAACGACACAGATACCAAGCTTGCTAATGACCCCCGATGAGCCTGGCCAAACAATCATTATCGGAACGTAGTTGTCAACAAGGTACATCACTACTTGTCTCCTGCCAGCTTACTATATTCCACGCAAAAATGGACAACATTATTCGCCGGACTCACGTCATTAGTCAGCGTCCGCCTCGCATAAGGACCAAATGAATCGATACGTGACAACAGAAGGAGTCTGGAATATAAATATCCTAGAAAGGGTTTAGGGAAGCAATGTGCAACACATTTATCATACTCGTACCTCCGGTGGATGCCGCGGAGGAGTAAAAAACTAAAGTGATAATGCGGGGGCGTACACGTGTGCTCTAGTAAATAACTTCAGTCCACAGAAACAATCAATCAGAATTACTCTGTAAGTATGACGTGTCAAGATGCGACACTGGCGATCGCCCAATCACGACAGTGACGGTTATTGTTCTATTTAGTCGAGTTTGATTCTGTCACGAAAAAGTCGCATGAGTCCTCCATTAGTTAACTACTCCGTGATCGAATTTCACACAAACGGGCAGTCATATTGATTGTAGCAATAGTCTGTCAAATAGTGCAAATATAGTGACAGGTTATGACGTCACAGTGGAGTGCATCATCGGGCCGAGAGCTCTCGAGCGACGCGACCGAGGCTGACCTCCACCTTGCGCAAACAATCGCCTCGCCATTCAATACCGATACTGACAGCCTTCTGAACGTGACACATTGTCTGTCTATGTTTTTATTACTCTGTGTAAGTTTGTTCGTTTTTATTAGGGTTCCGTTGCCAAATGGCAAAAAACGGAACCCTTATAGATTCGTCATGTCTGTCTGTCCGTCTGTCTGTCTGTCTGTCTGTCTGTCTGTCCGTCCGTCCGTATGTCACAGCCACTTTTCTCCGAAACTATAAGAGCTACGCTGTTGAAACTTGGTAAGTAGATATATTCTGTAAACCGCATCAAGATTTTACACTAAAATAGAAAAAAAAACAATAAATTTTGGGGTTCCCCATACATAGAACTGAAACTCAAAATTTTTTTTTTCATCAAGCCCATACGTGTTGGTTATCTATGAATAGGTCTTCAAAAATGGTATTGAGGTTTCTAATATCATTTTTTTCTAAACTGAATAGTTTGCGCGAGAGACGCTTCCAAAGTGGTAAAATGTGTGTCCCCCCCCGTAACTTTTAAAATAAGAGAATGATAAAACTAAAAAAAATATATGATGTAAATTACCATATAAACTACCACCGAAAATTGGTTTGAACGAGATCAAGCAAGTAGTTTGTTTTTAAAATGTCATAAATCGTAAACCGCAATTTACCGTTCATTCAATCAGCTGAAATATAAAAATAAAAAAAAAAACTTTTATTTTCATAACCATAAACCTTATGCATAAACCGAGAATACCAGGTTTGTACGGAACCCTCGGTGCGCGAGTCCGACTCGCACTTGGCCGGTTTTTTTTGAGAATAACTGATGCCTATTCACGGTCTGTGAAGTTCATAACGATTCGTTTAATCGTACGGAGATTTAAATGGAAATAGAATAAAAATGACAAGCCAGAACAATGTAATGAGTTGAATTTAATTTATGGAGAACTTATTGTTTGTAATGATTGTAATAAAAGGGAGAAATATAATTTATAAATAAGCCTCAAGCTACACATCATAAAGTAAAAGACTACAAGGTACTAAATAAAAATATCTAGATTTATATCGGACAACTCCTTAGTGAACTTCCATGAGGTTATAAATCTTAGGATGTTACGCTAAATAAATTAGCGGTCCCATCCCCCTGAGAGGTCAGATACCATCTGTTAGATTTATACGAAGCGATACAAGCATGCCGCATAAAATAATATTACGATTTATACGAAGCGATACAAGCATGCCGCATAAAATAATATTACGATTTATACGAAGCGATACAAGCATGCCGCATAAAATAATATTACGATTTATATCACGCTATGTAAAAACTAATCGTTTTGTTTTAATACGCTTAGAAGGGAATTTACAAAAAGAAAATGCACGCAAACTTACAGAAATCTAATAAAAATTGTTATTTTCATAATACAAAATTGAATTTTGCTTACAACTTACTCATTCAATTTATCACGGCTTTGTACACTTGAACAACATATTTCTTACGAAAGTAACAATTTAACCAACTAAATAATGATTACTTATTTCGAACTTTAAGTTGGATATGAAAGCAATTATATTTCTATGTGTATTTCAATTACGCTCGGATTATAGAACGTAACATTCAATATTGGGGTTTAATTTGGGCTATGTCAACGTCTCGCGAAGGAATAGCGGTGGCATATTGCGGTCTAAACATCCGTATGATTGAAACCGCTTTCCATATTGGATAATCGGCATTTGCAATTCAAACTAAAACGTTCATACCCAAGTTATTATAACAGCATAAACTATGCTAAGTACACAACAACTTTAAGTACCTACCTACTTGATAGAACGAGAAGATTACGTGGTAGTGCACTTTTCGTTACACTTAAGCTCTCGTGTCGGCCGAAGACAGTTTTCGCGTTTTCCTGAAGACGGTATAATACGGCGATACCTAGCTACAGTTCTAAGATCCGAAGTGAAAAGCTCTTTGCTCTAATAGCATTACGAGTCTGTTGCCTTTCAACTGAAGATATAACAGAGAATTTGACAGCGTCCTCAGTATCTAGCCTCTCTTACAAAGTTACAATGTAGTTCTAAATGAATTAAAAGTGGAAATAAAATGGAACTGCGGAGCGCGCCCGTCTGTTTACGATCGTGTAAGCCAACGGCATTATCTCCTACTTCCCTGGATTTTGGTAATTGGCTGTACGGCGTAAAACGATTACCTAAATGTGAAATCCTTTTCTCTCTCAATCCCTAGGCTATTTTGGTTGCGTTTTCTCAATTTACTCGCCGGTTCGGTAAACGAACTCCAAAATTGTGAATCAGACTTGATTGAATCGCAGTCGTGCCCGCGGGAATGGAGTTATTTTCCAAGCTATTTCATGGCACGTCGTACGATCGACAAGTCTCACAGCCGTGCACTCGCTCGCGTTTCATGTTTGTACCCTCTCGAGAAATTTCTTTCAGTTCATTTATTTGTTTGGTAACTGTCGTTCCACTCACAACACCCATATTTGATATTGGTACATTTTTTATGATTTGTGAAACAATTGCCTTTGGAAAACTTCCTCTTTCTTTCAATAAGTTTATCCTTATGTACGTTACGAACAAGACGTAAAGATTTGCGAAACGTATTAGGGTACGTCGGGCAGTGATTGTAGGCTGAAAATGAAATATATATAAAACTAAAGGTCCTAACATTCGTCATAAAATCTTGAAAATGTGAGCACACTCGTATCGTATGAGGGATAATCGTCAACAATAAAAGAGCTCATTTGTGTTACTGGACCAGTTGTTACGATTCACGTTGCTCGGACAATGGGCAAACGTACGCACAATGTGGCCCCATCGTCATCAATCAAAGTCCCTCGCCCCACCCACGCACCCCAGCAGACCGTCCAGACTGATTTACCCCTTACATTACAAGCAAATGCACGTCTACGTTAATACCAGTCGACTGCGGCAAATTGAAACTAAAATAGCAACTGTAAAACTAAAACAACGGCTAAATGTACACTTACAAGAACGCATTACAATGACATGAGGTTTATATTAATATTAATATTGTAGTTAACTTTTCGTTAGCGTCTCATCTTACCATCTAGTCATCTCTAGTATTGATTAAAACTCAAGATCGTAAAACTAGCAGAGATATTTTATCAAAAACATAAGAATTACATGTCGCAAAACACATTTGATTAAGTACTGACCAAATCATCTGTGTTTTGCGTTATGTTTATTCAGTTTTCATTACCGTTTTGTTTGTGTAAAGGTAAAATTAATTCCTCTCGCTGTGACGCTGTGATGCTGTGCATGGAACAGACAACACAATGTCAAAAGGAGACAATCAGTAATCATGCGTAATCCCCGAGAGATTACTCGGAACTTCCATCTGCGTAGTGTACACACACAATACCGTTTACTACCTCGATTTTATCTGCACTGGTTTTTCAACAAACTCTTTTTTGTCATTATATAAAACGTCAGTATTTACGTCATAACCTACCTATGAGATTGGTAATGACCATTTACAAAGAAAATAAGAGTAAAGAAAAATGTCGTTCCGAGTTCGTCATCTAAAATCATGTTTGCCACAAATTAATTCAAAGGTAAATTAATATTGTGAAATAAAATAAATTGTTGAGGCGATTTAGGTGGAAGGCTCATTTCCATGTAACCGTACGTCCAAACAGGCTGCTCCGGACGTCGCGTGACCGACCGGGACATTCCCCACCCTCATTACCACTTTAAATAACACTATTCAGACCAAACTATTGTATTTAGTAGAAAGAGTATTAGAAAATTACGTTTCTAAGAACTTTGAAAGCGGTAAGTAGGACTTTTTATTTTCGTTGCGTCGAGAACATAATGACGCATCACAACCATGAAATTATCAGTTTTTTGACGTAAACATAACGTTATTGAACTTTTATTGTTTAATGAAGATAAAAATAAAAAAAAACATTAATTTTGAGAGAATGTTATTGATACTCGTAGTAGTTACATGAATAACATTCTGTACTTATAGAGCCCTATCGCTTGATATTTTGGTAACATGAAAAAACCGGGTATTAGGTTCCCGGGATTCAATTACCGGACAGATAATAACAGCGTCGATAGTATCTGCTCCTAATTAGAATAAGTAATTACGTTGTATTGATAACATAATAACTGTTGTTATTTTATCAGTGGTATGTTCAAAGTAATCTGTTTCCTTTAACACTTAGGCACATAGAAACTGTGTAACAAATCGCACAATGTCAACGACATATTTCGATCGACAAAAAAATAAACCCACCATTTTTTGACTGTTATTAAAATACATTTAATTTAAACCAGTTTTAGGCCTGTCATATTAAGGAAAATACGTGACATACCTACGCATACAATTTAATTTTAAAACAGTAAAGTATTGTAGCGTTCATATTTGAATAATCTGGCATTAAGTATATAAGGTGTGAAGACAATACCTAACCAATCTACTGTAGATTGGAATAATCTGCTAAATTGCACAAACGATGGGGAGTATTTGCAACCCTTCATGAGCGCACTGTGGTGGCTAGCTTTAAATACAATGCGTTCTGTATCTATGTATAGAACTAGCCCGTCGGGCACTATTGATAACAGACGGGGCTCCACCACGCATTGTCAGGGAAAAACACAATGAAAACTACATATACCAACATAGATAGTGGAAAGAAATAATGTTTTTCCTGAGATTGAAATAAATAAACGGGACAATAGAACTCTAGGCATGTTTTTGGTCATACAGCTGCTTTCATCACATAAAGAGGCCGAATACGGCTTTTTTTTTCGATTTTGCTGATTTACGAGTTTTACAGACGTGATTTTACAGTAAAAATACTGTAGTTCGAACAATTTTAATGCATTAATCAATATCGATCTAATGAATGATCCATTTTTTCGTTTAGTTTTATTTTACTTTATCGACCACAAATCAGTGACTGTTTTGAGAATTTTGTTTTAAGAGGTGTAGAATATCACATATTTACGAATCGTTTTGAAGTCTGGGCGGTATGAAAAAATGTAAAAGGCCAATTACTTTTTACCACTAACATATTTAAAAAAAAATCTTAAGCAAAGAATTGCTTTAAATTCCGTTAGTCAGAATTCTCTTTCATGAAAATTAAAACAACAGAAATAAAATTCAGTTCAAAATCAATCCATATCCTGAAAAAAAATACAAAAAGATATGGCAGTAAATTATCTTTTAATGCATAAACCTAAACCTCGTTAAGTAATACTCGACAAAAATAAAATAAGAAACTCACATTAGATAGTTACTGAAACGAGATTTCATAATGTGCACTAAAACTTATGGAAATAGTATTAGAACTTTAACGATAAAACGGCATCTGTAAAATCAAGTAAATCAGCAAAATTGAAAAAATTCCATATACAGCCTCTTAAGGATTGTAAAAATTCAGCTTATCAGTGATTCGTATCGTATACTTTCTTATCAAACCACTTCTTCACGGCTAACATATTTCTGTTTGAATAACAAACCATCACAAAAGGTCCTAATCGTATCTGCGTTCACCAAGGGCTGAGCCATATTCAATATGGCAACATTAGATGCGACACCATCCACAATCGGTGTTGCCGTCCGGCGCGGGGGCGTATGATTACAAATCGATAACTATGCGTCACATTTCGGCTTACACTTATGTTTGATCCTCTATTGTGATCTGACTATCTGACCCAAGCCCAACGTTATCTGTTACAACATTTACAACGCTTTTAGTACGTCGGTAATCCCAATCAGTGAGGATTTCGTCATTTCCTTTTGTTGAACCCTTATCTCGACAAAATTTTTTGCTCCACGCTAGGGAACGTTCCGGACAGTTTTAATAAATAAACATCTGTCGGCAAGAGATTTGTTGATTGAAATAGAACTGACGCAGACTACAATATACATAGAAACAGTTGCGCTCTCAAATACAGGGAAATAGTTACTTAAGTATGTATCTAATCAAGAAGTTGATACGCAACTGGATATTTAGATATTGCAAACTTGTGCAAGTAGTTGAATAGGCAGTTAATTTATGTATAGTTGCCATTCAAAGTGTCAGCATACACGATTAATGAAGCTACCGATGTTTAAACCATTCCGTGCTTATGAAATAGTAAACAAACAGTAGGTAACGTCTTATGACTGTTATTTATGTGACTCATGTTGGATGCAGATGCGGAACAAAAACACTTATGTTTATAAAAATGCACGTAGCAACGTTATAAATCTCTACGGCAAATAAAAAACCGTATTTTGACTCAGCATTTTTGTAATAGACATCGGTTTCAGTAAGTATATTATATCTTGCACAAGAAATTTTTTTACTGCTTTCGAATTAAAATTCTTAGTTTTTTTTTGTTTTTATTGCGGACAATAATTTAAATTACTTCACAGTTATGATAGTCATTGATGACAATCACAATTCGCAATAATTGAAACGTCTATTATTATAAGTGAAGCTCTATGAAGAATGTATTTTATCACGAGCGTACGCACGTTTCACCAATTTATATCTGTTGGCATGTCAATGAAAGTAACGTTAATGAGTAATTGAGTGCAATTAAGAGTCACACGCCACCACCGCACCGGCGGGCTACATGCTCGAAAGTATTGTTGTAAACACACATTACATCATTACAAAGAACATGTCCACTTATATCCGCATCAATACCAATTTCCTATTTCGTGCCCAGAATTATTGATATCTTTTGTTTTAGAACTCATAACACGTTAAACCTTTTAAGAGATTATTTTATTTCGACTTCGTGACGGCTTCTTATATTTTTTTAGGATTTCGTCTGAGCCAGAACCCTTATAATGGCATATTCGTCCCTTCATATGTCACTAATGTCACATACTCGTAGGTAGTTCTTTCAATATAACGGAGCTGATGAAAATTCACAAGGAAATGCTTTCATAATATCCATTTGGATGGAAAATTGACAAATGATTCTGGAATTGTACTCTTTAATCATTGTAGGCAGAGCGTCGTTGAAAAAGATCTTTAAAATGAAACAAATTCGCCTCAGATCATTTTTTATTTTGACGTTTTGATTACAAGTTATGAGCCCCCAAGTCGTTTGTCCTACCCTTGTTCTATATTAAAGCATTTCGTGTTACATAAATAGAACGGCATTAAATGAACAAAATATTCGACAGCCTCTTGGCTATTCGTCTTGTCTTATATTTCATCCTCAACTAGGCTTGATAGTTTCTGTCTACTTACTTTTTTGGCTACGTACCATATCGTTATTTATACTTGCTATACATATTGTTGGAATTCAGACAAAGAATTTTTATGGCAAGTAAAGGCGTAACACTCATATTTGGGCGATCGTCGCAGGCCCGTTCTTCTCATAGTTTGGCGACACTATTACGGCATTCTGAGCGCGAGTGAACAATAAATCTCCCTGGGGCTCTGC
This sequence comes from Aporophyla lueneburgensis, assembly GCA_932294355.1. Taxonomy (NCBI): domain Eukaryota; kingdom Metazoa; phylum Arthropoda; class Insecta; order Lepidoptera; family Noctuidae; genus Aporophyla; species Aporophyla lueneburgensis. The sequence continues at coordinate 14,596,358 of OW028744.1, forward strand.
AATGTATTCTGCATGCAGCTACTGCGCTTCGTAGCCTGGCAATTATTACTCTCTGTACGAGATTGCTAAGTTACCAAGCCACTGTAAGTACCCTAGCTAGATTTTTAAACAGCTTTAAAAATGGAGGCTATTTTTCAAACATACCAGGGATATTATGGATGGTGTTCTTTTGTGTCATCCTACGCCATTGCACCTAATATCGGTTGCGTAAATGTGTGTTCACAAGTATCCTTTGTCCGGGAATTTCCAAGAAACCACTGAAACGATTTCAATGGAAACTGTTTTTGTCTTATTGCACATGGTTCAACTTGGGTCATCTAAAAACATTCTCGGCCCAACAGCTTCGCTTGGTACATGCCTTTTAAATTATATCTGGCTTTTAATAATAGCTATTTATCACTTAATTATTCAATTTCAGCTTGTATGTAGCGTATGCGTATTTGTTGTTGTGTGCAGATTAAAAAAGGTTAGAGGTCATCTTAAAAATAACACACGCACTAAGTAAAGAGTAAATTATAGTAATTATTGTTTTTACGAATTACCTACGATGCCGATAGCTATGACGTAGATAAAAGTTATCTTCAGGAAATCCAAAAATAAATGAAAAAGTCTTAGTTTATGGGAACACAATTAGCAGCCCCCAAAACACTGCACTAAGTGTAGAGATTCGTTTTTGCACGACTCTACATACTTATACAGTGCTACATTCCAAACCGCTAAAACCTACCGCATATTTAACAATCAAAGCTTTCAAACCTGTTTAAATATTTTCAAGTATGTGCAAGCGCTGTTAAAGTAAACTGTGAAGTGAGCGTGTACTAAACACTACCGCTAGACCCAGCCGTAGCTGTAACCTCCCCAAGTGACCGAGCGATATTCTAAGAAGTCATCAAGTGGCCGCCTTCATTTAACTTATCAGAACTTTACTTGTATATAGATGATAGCTGGGAAGCAATAAAATGTCTGCCTGGATTGGATAGGAACTGGCGCGCCTGTGTGCAAATGATCCGGCGCGGCGTACGCCGAAGGACGCGGCCGCATTCCGCACCGCACCACTACACCGAGATGACACACATACCGACACGTAGCCGCTGTGTGTGTGCAACAACACATTAATACCAAAGTACATAAGGCACTTTTGCAGTACGCCGGAGTTGGCGTCAGTGTACCGCTAGCGGTGTGGAATTCCTTATTACGATGCAACACGTTGCATTCACAAAATTGTTTAGAACTGTTATGTTAGTCGCACGCCGTGTACGCACCGCACCGTTATTGCTCCACATGCGGTATTAAACCTCAAATTATTCGAGGTATAAAACAGTATGAGGCAGATGAATATTTACGCAGCAGCTTGGTTGTTCACATCGACGTGGGAGATAGAGACAAAACGGAATATCTGCAAAGCGGAAACAGTTTAATCACGCAGCGTGTACGGCGGCAGGCGCTAATATCGCGTCGCGGGCAGCCGTCGCCGAAGCGAATCGCATACAAATGCGGCGCGCCAGTCAGAGCAAAAACTGCTGAATAATGTCCCCTCACAGTTGTACCAATCGTACGAGCTTTATAGCACACATAATGATGCAGTCACGGCACGCTCTATGCATTTTACAACAGCATTACTTTCGACAAGCTTTATAATATTGTAGCTTTTTAATATGAAATGTATTATCGGTGTGTCCATGTGCCATATTGGACACAAACAGCGATCGGATCAGCGCTGGGGTCAGGTTGCTGGCATGTGCCAAGTGCGTCACCGCCGCGGATCGGGTGACTGCATGCAATGGCCACCGAGCAATGTGCACACTGTGTTACTCACCTTGTTCACCTTTTTTGATCTTGCTTTGAAGATTGTTTTAAGCTCCAGGAGATGACTAAGTTTGCAACAAATCTTATAGAGGGTGAGAGTCAATGACATACACAATTTTACCGTCTCGAAACTGACAATAATGATAATCTATTTACTGTTTAACGAATAATATTACATCCGCTGATTTAAATTGTAATATCAAACCCGTAAACGTATCGTAACTGACCTACTCAAGGTTAACATTTTTCAGTGAACGGAGTGACTGATGACGTTTTTTTTGTTATTCACTATTTGTTGTTCGGGGAAATTGCTGAGATTAGCGTCACTTGATGACTCATTTCTGTCTTATGTCTACATCAGCAACAACTCTTTGTTGTTCGGTCTACTTGCATCGTACACCAGCCCGTACTTTTTGTAGGCAGGGAAAACAAAAAAGTAAATTGTATTGTAACGGTTGTCACGTTTGTGAGTAATCTATTCCACCGGTATTTGTAAACTTCGAACAAAAAACCGAGTCGGTTTTCAATAAAACGCATTATTCAAAAGTGACGCTCTATCGAATACCCATTGAGGTAGTCGAAACAGTAGCGACATAGTACAAATTATTTACATTGCCGCCGCCGGTCTAACAATTTGGGAGCGGTATCCGGAATTCATAGAAGACAACTGCGCTCGTCATCGCGGCTTTGTTTGCCACTGTGGACCACTGTGAGCTGCCGGTAATCAGACGAGCCGGGACGGATTAGATGCGGTCGACGGCCGGGGGAGGCCAAAGATGTGACTGCGACTAGTTGAAACGTCTGGCGGCTCGTAATTTGCGGAGCCGTCGCCGTCGCAGCCAAGGGTTGACCTCGTCTGGAAATCGCCCACTCAATTAAGAATTTCACTTAGCCAGGCGACTGTCTTAATTGTAATTACAGGATTATTTCCAATTAATACTCGGTTGACTGAAATTGCCAGCTCATAATAGTGAGCTATTTGAAAACCCTTGATATCCAACAAGGATATTGATGACACAAAAATGTTATTCGTTCAATAAAGTCTGGAGAGCGTAACACCGGTGGTCGTTCAATGCTTTTAGTGAAACCCCACTTTATTTGATCCTGGTCGCTCTTACTAAAGTCGAGAAGTAGCTACAGGGAGCAATTTTATTGCCTCTTATTGGCTAACGTTCAAAGTGACAACTTTAAAGACTGTACGAACGTATTAGCCACGCGGCCGAGGCTGACTTTTGCTAGCTAACGCGCGCTCCGTGTGTAATTCTATTAAACGAGCAGTGAAATCTCAATAGATCCACTTTCGCTTTAAATAAAGACACACAATAAAGTCATGAAATGTAATAAGACACTATTCCGTACCAAATCGAATTTGATTTTGATTCCTGGTCGTATCGAATTTATGTCCATCGAAGTTTGAATGGACAATAACTTTGTTAGTTCGAAGCGAATGATCTTTGCCGAGAATTATAGCAGTATCCCGAGTCGCTCATGTTCGCTATCTATTCACAAGCAAGTTATATAATTTCCTGAGTCGTACCAGTCTTGCTTGTACCTACCACTTGAATGAATAATTAACTTCCAGTACTAACTAATAGATAGCCGTTTGTTTGACTTAAACAATAATATATTATTTCTTTAATCATTTTCTGTTGCATGGTATTTGAAAATATTGACGCTGTGGTGCAGTTGTGTTTGATTGAAGTTTTCCATGGAGAAATAACAACTTATCAATTGTTTAAATACAAGGATTTATGTTTACTAAGACTTTGAAAATTATATTCTATACAATTCTTCACTAAGTCCCTAATGAATTGAAACTTCCTAGATCCAAGTAGTACAAAAGCAACCTTGATATAGAACAGATGCTGTATAAATACTAAGCAGCACAGTGATATCACAAAGCAATTCCACTGTCCTCGAAGCTATAGTTACAGGCGTGTCCATTCCAGATTAAAAGCGGATCTTTAGTGGGTAGGGGGTGGTGGTTGTGGTATTGAGGGAGGGGGGCGGCGCACGCGGCACGAGGCAGCAACAAGCTGGCGTCGAGACAGAGCCGGCGCGACCCGCCGACGCCAACAGTCCCACTCAACATAAAACTAAATCTCCACAGACAACAAGAAAACGCAATAGCTCTCCACAAAAGACGTGAACACTGACTCGAGTATCAATTCTCTGCTATTCGGCTCGGCGAGTTTGTGTTTTCCTCACTGGCGACATAGTAAGCAAAAGATTTCGTACTTCAGTTTTCTTCAGACAAGCAGAAATAAAACCGTGCAGTTTTATACGTAAGCAAATCCAACTTAACTTCTTAGTACTGTTAAAAGTTTTCCTATTTCTTTTTGTTCGTTTAGCTAACAATTCTGAGCAAAGTGTTTAAACTTCGGGTCATTTTGAATAAGAATAAGAAAAAGCTAGACGTTCAGATGATAAATCACTTAGGAAGTACCTAATATATAGTCGGACGAAGTTAAATTACGGCTCACTTCATGAGTTGCGTAAAATGGAATGAAACTTAATTTACGTAGAGTCACCAGAAAATTGACAATGAAACTTAAAATTCATGTTGCCATTTTGGTAGACATGGCCTTAACGACGTACTAACTCACTTTAATGTAACAGACCACAATTTAGTGTAAGTCTTTACATAACGTCTCGGAAATGTTCCAATATTTTCTTCAGTACACAAGTTACGTAGGTAGGCACTTCGACGATAACCTTTCCACGTAATGTAGTAAGACAGAATAAACCCAATATACCTAGATATAATCTAATCTGCTACCGCCGGACTTACAGTGGACGTAACGTTTCTACTTTTACTGTAACAAAAATATATATTTTACGCTAATTCCTTGTCGGTGGCCCCACGCACACTAAGCGGATTGCCAGCTTATCGCCTTACAGACATACTCACCTATTTTTTCACTAGCAAAAAATAGTTTTAAAAGTATAAGAATGCTACTTATCGAGAGAGAAAAAAACTATAACAAAGCCCTGATCCTGGAGGCTTTCCTCGTGGGTTTTTCGAATTCCGTGACTCAAATAATTAAGTCCCCAAGATGGGGGTCGCTGGGTGAAATTATACATTGTTATTGCCCCCATAAATCTCATTTTGGGTGAACGCACTCGCTCAGAATAACAAATAAAGACAACAATTTCATATCACATCACAGCCCTAAGGCGCAAATGTTTTATCTATTTCACTATTTAAACCTTCCTGTGTTCATGTGTTGTACTCGTAACAAAAACAGTATGTTGTGTGCTTATTCACCCGTGCTCTGTGTAGGCGGTTCTGATAGACAAATTACTGGAATCGCAATAAATAACGTTCGTCTATTATACAGCTACGAATGCTACCATGATGATGTTGTAAAAGAGTTCCTTCGGTTTTTAATGTTCCAAGTTTTCTTTGACTATTAGCGTCTCTTAACCTCAGTACGAATGGATATCTCTTTTCTTTTCTCTTAGCATTTTTCCTTTGAACTTAATTCTCACCCACAGGGAATTGTGAAACGCTGAACTGTCTTGAAACTCCTTGTGAATTTAATTCTCGTTCGCGTCAAATTGTTGGTGGAAATTGTCGTAGATTCTGGTTTACGACATTCTAGAGGTAGTGTAGAGCTGCGGTTAGAAGAGGTAGCTTTGTACGTGATTATCATGATTACTCAAGTAGTTTTGTATGATGATGAGCCTTCATACTAAGTGTTCTTGTAAGTATGCCTACAGAAGTAGTTAGGCTGAATTACTGGAACATTTAACACTTCGTAACATCTTGATCGTGACACGATGATGATATGTAAAATCATTAGGTACCAATCTTACTTGAATTCACGAATCTGTAAGAATTAGAAACTAGCCAGATAAGATACGAGCAGACACATGTACTTACACGCTCAAACTACACATAGATCTGTGTAGTACATTATGTGTATGTATAAGGTATTCTAGACGTTTGCGAAAGTCTGCAGACACGCTTCGTCACGGCTCTCGGCACACAGATGCCAATCTGCTATAGTCATATGTCTACGTCAGTGGCGTGATGCAACATTTGGATCCTTAAGATATACGCATCAGATATGCTTCTGGATTTACACCTACTCGTTAAAAAATAACCTTAATCGAACTAACATAGCCAATTTGCATCTTCAAAATGTTATCGAGTATTTTCCGTTCAATAACTCGTTGGCCGAATCGCCGTATCTGTGTTATTTTATTTTAGGTCCCAATAACAATAACTGCACAAAGATGCAGTTTATAAAAACCAGTTACCACCTGCCTTTGCGATTCGTATCTGTTTTTGTTAGAAACTTCGCTACGCTACGCTACGGTCCATGGACGAACTTGTTACCACTAGACTAACGAGGCAATTATTCCACTAGGTAAAAGAAATTAACAAAGTTACCAAATTATTTTAATGATAAATGATTTTATTTCTGTAAGTAGGCAACATACACTTTTACCTATATGTCAATCATATTTTTAAAATTAGATAAGGGCGGCGTAGGTACCTATATCATTTTAACGATGTTACTAACAGTCTCTTTCAACTTAATTTTATAAGGCGTACAAGAGACATGAACGGAAGACTAATTATAGAGGACCAACTAAATACTAGCAAAAGAGGAGGAAGCATCATAATATAGGTAAACTGATTAGGCACTAAAATGGTTCTGTAATGAAATTACGCCTGCTCCATTACGGTAACCGATAGGAATATGTTTGCCAGTAATGTATTATCGAAACAAATTGCCGCTTTGCAGTGAAAGTTGTACCGACTACACAATCACGATAGCTTCATTTATTAAATGTAAATTTTCTTATGGCTTTATACTGTTGCAGATAGTTACAATAAATAATTTGTAGTTAATAGCAGAGTTTTATTCTTAGCTTTTCAAAAAACGACGGCTTTAATTTGATGCAGCTGAATTGAATTGAATAACTGCATATTTATTATGCACTAATCACTGTTAACTAACCAGCCTAGTTGCATTTCATTGCTGTGCACGAGCCTCTAAAGAAAATACTATTCATAGAGTTTATTTCTTAAGACATCGCCATAGAAATACCTAGTGGCTTAGGAATTGACATGCACCCAAGTAACGCTCTGAGCCAGGAATACTAACGACTGGCAATTTGATTATACCCCTAGCTGTCAGTAAGTGTCATAAACACAAAGCTTTACTCTATTTAATCAGTAGGTAATAGGGTGCACGAAAAAAAACTACATGAATTGCAGATCTTATTTCAGTAAAACTAACAGGTTTGTCTGTATTGTTCCCAGAGTACCGGGAGCGGTTGTCGCTCAGCGAGCAACGCAGGCGCGGGCGCCGTGACGGTCGCAAGTGGGGGCGCGGGCGCAGGCGCAGGCGCGTGCGCAGCGCGCATGGCTAGCGCGGGGGCGCAATACCGCGGCGGGTCGCAGCAGTGGGCGGCGGCCTATGCGCCGCAGCCCTGCCGCTATCCGCCGCCACAGCCGCAGCAGTACGCAGCGGCTCCAAGCCCTTATACTCAACATCAGGTGAGTCAAATAAAGCCAAACATCGACTATACTGTCATTTAGCCAGGAAAGACTATCTGACTCATGTCCTTTTTAGGGTTCCGTTGCCAAATGGCAAAAAACGGAACCCTTATAGATTCGTCATGTCTGTCTGTCTGTCTGTCTGTCTGTCTGTCTGTCCGTCCGTATGTCACAGCCACTTTTTTCCGAAACTATAAGAGCTATGCTGTTGAAACTTGGTAAGTAGATGTATTCTGTGAACCGCATTAAGATTTTTACACTAAAATAGAAAAAAAAACAATAAATTTTGGGGTTCCCCATACATAGAACTGAAACTCAAAAATGTTTTTTTTCATCAAACCCATACGTGTGGGGTATCTATGAATAGGTCTTCAAAAATGGTAATGAGGTTTCTAATATCATTTTTTTCTAAACTGAATAGTTTGCGCGAGAGACGCTTCCAAAGTGGTAAAATGTGTGTCCCCCCCCCCCCCGTAACTTCTAAAATAAGAGAGTGATAAAACTAAAAAAAATATATGATGTACATTACCATATAAACTACCAACGAAAATTGGTTTGAACGAGATCGAGTGAGTAGTTTTTTTTAAAACGTCATAAATCGTAAACCGCAATTTACCTTACATTCAATCAACTGAAATATAAAAATTTAAAAAAATATATATTTTTAAACCGAGAATACCTACAGATTTGTACGGAACCCTCGGTGCGCGAGTCCGACTCGCACTTGGCCGGTTTTTTTGTATAACATTGTTCACTCCATAGAGATATCCACAGCAGAAAAATTAAGGATTCGTAGCAATAGCAGTTTGCATACTCTGTAAATGTGAATGCTTCTCACCTCACGTTGACGTTCATAGGGAAGAATCGTCAACTACAAATCTACTGAAAACGTACAAACGTAACCGCACAACTTCGACACAAACTATAGCATTAATATCGTCATTCTGAAAGGGCCATATCAAGAAAAAGATCAGGTGATTCTACTAGTACTACTACTAATGGAGACAAAATTCCTTGCCTTCAATGCGCACATCAAAGAAGATACTGAAACTCCCTATAGTCCAAAAAATGGCTAAGACCATAATAGTAACTTTTCCTTGGATGGCAACAAAATTAATCCCTACAGACAAGAAAATTGAAGGAGAAAGAACTAACCACAGTCTACTATGGTTAATTCTTTCTCCTTCAATTTTCTTAGGCTCTAACCTTAGAAAAAACCTACACAACATTAGATTTGCTCCTCCATTTCAGTATTAATTTACTGTGCGTCTTCTTAGAAACACTTACTACCGCAACTCCCGCTGCAATGCGATATTAATAATAGAAACGTTTCATAATAGGTCTTGTAATAATAACTTCCGCGATACATTATGTTTATCCTTTTTCCGGCATTCTTTCAGCGAGTAGATATGAATCATCGGGCACTCACTATTTTTATACCGGCGCACGTCTTGAATCTAACACGTGCTCTCACCTCGTATCATAGTCGTTGCGTATGCGCCTATATTGTCTTTATTCAAGGCAACATCAGAACTCATCCTTAAATATCGAAGACCAGATATTGGAGATTAATGTTTTCTTCTGTTCCAAATACCTACCGTAAAATTGTCTTTTACGGAGTCTCAAGTATTTAGATATTTCGGCGGTTGATTAACCTCTACCTACTAAATCGCTACAAAAGTTACGGTAGCATTACTACTTTCAGAGTTCTTTGCTGAAACATCACTAAAGATTTAATAACATATTCCGTGTAAATAAAATCGTTACAATCAGCTACGAGATCGATAGAATGAATCCTTTCGCGTCAGAAACTCCGCTACGAATGGTGTAGCGTAGTCAATTATGTTGGCACCAAATACGTCTATCAATATCGCACCCCCATTCCGTCGCCTTGTACTGAGCGCAAGTATCCCATAAATAAAGTAGAATCTTTAGCCGGCGCCATCTTCTGCATGTTCTAATGAGGTGTGTTTAAGTTTACGATCGGGTTTACGAGCGCCGGCGGCCGGAGGTTCCGCTGTCTGCCGGACCGCGAACGTTTCCTTAATGTTGTGAAACGTTTTCCTTTCATTCAACTTATAAGTAACGATTATTAACGTAACTTTATTTAATGTAAACAACATCTCTAATAAACCTGAGAAACTGTGTTTAAATCAATAAGCGTGAATACTAGTTAGCAAGTGGCGAACCCCTGGCACCGCGGCAACGTTGCTCACGGCTCTGGGACTGGATAATTAACCGCGAAGTCGGCTCGTTGACATCGCTCCATCAATTTCTTCGCCCGCCACGGCTGTAGCTCGTTATGCATTACACACAAACAATATTATGTGATTAATGTCTTCTCGGAGCACTTAAAACAACACAACTAGATCGTGATTTGCATAAAACTAGTTAATTTAGAAGTTTACTCTGTTTATCGTTAAGTATGAACTCGTGCATTGTTTCCGCATGCTGACTATAAGCACGAGATTGATAAATTGTTACGATATTATATCAGACACACAAACACATACATAGTTACTTCATGCATTAGCTCCCTTTTACATATCGGATTCCTTCATCCCTAAACTGGACCTAGGGATAAACAAATCCGATGTGTATCCTGGACTTCGATTTTCTGTTGTGGTGTTGAATTCACAGAGCATTCCAACCAAAACGGATCTTTGTAAATATTTTCCACCAACAAACAGTTGTCTGATTCTTTGTGTACAATCACAGTTTTGTGTGAAGTGTCATCGAACAGAGAGCTTACTGGGCTGTTTACGAGGCGACACAAACCAGATGCTGCACAAAGAGCGGCTGCACCTCACCACCCTCCTCCACAAGAACCTCGTAAAAGGAATTTCTCGCGCCCTTATCGCTTTTAGAAATAAAATGTAGCTCCCCGAGCCGAACGTGTTTTATTACAACGCGTCTCCTTCAGGATTTATCTCATGGTCGCCGCGCCGATACTGAACTCGTTTTTTTACATCGAGTAACATTTGAAAAAGAACTTCGCTTATGCGATTTTCTCGACTCGAGTTTTCCTTTTACTTGTACAATTTTATATCATGGTTCAAGATCCGATGTAGGAATACTATCCTGTGCGATTACTGAAAAAATATAGGTAGGTATCATAATTTTCTATTACTCTATGCACTTGTCCTTCCTTATCTACTTGTCACTTTTCATATTCGATAAGATCAACACTTAAATGTGTATGTACTAATAAAGGAACATTAAAAAACGTTTTGTTTTCCGATAAAGTAATCGTAGTCGTAAAATAGTCGAGTTATCAGTTCCGACGATTCTTAACTGACGTTGTAACGTTATGTTGAAGCGATCAACTACAGGTTTGTTTTAACTTTTATGTCGGCCTCGTGTCTTCATTTACCGTAACAAACGCTTCGTTGAATAATGCAAAATTAACACCTTAGGTCCATTATACTTAGTGCATTTTTATTATAAAATGTACAAACAAGCAATTTCCGCTGTAAAAATAGTAAGTGGATGGTTTTAAATATCTATTAGTTTTATTTCTGGAGTTGCCCTGTCTTACACTAAAACCTCTTGACAATAGTAATCATTTTATTGTCCCAGTTTTTAGTGAATACGACTTTGATCGGACTTCGCCGTCCCCAGCTTGTAGTCGTAACATATATCTATGACCGCTTGATTAATGACCGGAATATGTCAGCTGTCAGGACTGTCACAACTCCGAAGCTTGTTAGATCCATCGCGCCCCTTCCCAAATATGGCAGCCCTAAATAGAGGTTACGGTTTTTTAGTAAAGGACCCAGCGTTTTTATCGTAAGTAGTGACAGAAGCGACTGACTGTAATACTCGAATGCGTTTTACGTCCGAGCGCGCCCTAATCCGCCGGTAGCTGTCTCTGAAGCGATACCCAACGAGGATGCTTTCATATCTCTGTTTTATTTACTACAAAGATGTTAATATGTAAGGTTCACGAGGAAGGCTTGGGTCAAGATTAAAGTAAGTAGTAATTCCTTTCCTCGGTTCCATTAGAATCATCTAGGCCGAAGCTTCCTGGGTGCTTCATTTTCACACGCACGCACTCTAAGATTATGCTGATATATTTAAATGTATTCGCTGCGGAGATTTTTTTTTTTTGTAAATGAAATTACCACATTTATTTTGGAAGGTTTCGCTGCCGTATAATTTATATTTAGAAGATCCTTTTTCAATGTCGGACACGGTAATACGTATAACTGCGTCTATTTTATAAATGAGCCAGGGTCATCAATTACGTCCCAAAGCAACGATTGATGAATACCGGTGTGAAAGGTTCTCGGAATATTCCTAAATAATACAGTTTTGCTATTATCTAATCACGTGATGTGCATCTGTTGACTTTGTGTTTATTTCGGTACAATGGGGCAGAGCACGTCCCACGTGTGCCACCCTCCCATAAGCCGGGATGAAAGTATAAATAAACAAGGCTTGCTGATATCTGTCATCCAAGGAATTAGATTTATTTCGGCTCTGACGGAAGGACCCTAGCCCTCGTGAACAGCCGCGGAAACATATTATCACTCTCCAGTTCCAGTGACGGATATTTATCTAAATGCGAAAGATTATTGAATTGAGCATGATGCAAAAAATCAAAACCAAAAGTCAGTTATTCAAACTAGGCTGAGAGTAGGCATGCCAAACAAGACCAAAAAACACCGACTGCCGCCATGGCCCACGCACAATCGCCCACTCAAAGGACTAAGTGCGGAAACCAAACCCCTATAACATAGAACATAAGCATGTCAAAATTGCATTTTGAACGTCAAAATTACATAAACCAGTGCCTCAAAACGGCCGTCCTTCACCACTTCCAAGTGATTTAGCTGGAAACACCTTAGATTCCTGAACACTGACTGTAGGTGTTCAAAATCAGCTCTTGTGTTTTTAAATTACTGAAACGGTCTACGCTTTTCTTATCCCTTCCTCGAGCAAATGTTTAACATAATGTAAGTTCCATCAAATTGTTTTATAGGGTAGGGTACAGCGTCGGCGGTAAAACTTGTCCAATATTGTGAACTATAGGTCGGATCAAAAGGCGTAGAAAAAAGAATCATTTTTTCTCTGGTAAGGGTGGTATTTTTTTTTTTTTGTTGAATTATGTTAATGTTGGTGTGACAGAGGGTAGGGCCGCGGCCGCTACCGATATTTAAATTCGTCCATACCAATGTTCTGAGTCATTTGCCCCTGCCAATGGTTGTGTTTTTCTGGCTCTCCATCATAACGTTTTTTACTGACTTAAACTCCGGATGATCAATGAGCCATTAAGCTGGTCTTTGTATGTTAAGCAAAATAATAATTTCTTCAGTTCAGATAGATTGCAAGCACCAATTAGTACTTCCTAAGCAGGGGAGAGACTGAATGCTACAGGTAATTAATTTCACCTGTCCATCACCGACCGAAGCCTATCTACTCGTGTATTCTCGCTTCAATTATCTCGTAGCAGCCCTATTTATCTCTGCTTTTGTTAGTTAGTTAGATTTCTCCTTTTCAGATGTGAATAATGTAGTATCTTAATTGCACTAGCGTTTCAGTTCAGCCTAATTAGTAATAAATTAATTAGTTAGTTACGTCATTTTGATTTCTTTGTCAAATTAAGTAAAGGTACTAATGGCCACTCCGTAGACTCAAAAGGCAATTTTTACAATCTAAATAAAAGTAGGCACTCATCAAGTGGACTGTCTCGCCGTAGTAAATGGCGAACGAATTGATCGATTTCCTGATTGAATCGACGATAAAACAAATGGAGTGCTCAATTTAAATAGATTGAATGGGATTTATGTTTCATTTCGTGAGCTTCGGCGTGAATCAGTTGGATCCCGCGCTGTGAATTCGCTGGCCACCGCGACTGCGGCCGCGCGGTTGCTTTAAAATTGAAACCGGAATTTCATCGTTTATAAAACTCATTATAAAATTCAAACGGATGGGTTCACACCAATTTCATGTTCCTTATTAAGGTTGTGCGATACGTGAACGGGTAATTCGAATGCAGTTACAATAGTATGAAAAACTTTGCGTGTTCGCCGGCCATGTGACGTGGCCGGCGAGCGGCGGCACGCACGCGCTGCGCTATCGAGCCGGGACCAACTGTTGAGTGCTATCTCCCGCCACCCCAAGCCTTCGAGATACAGCTCCTCTCCCCCGCGGCCCTCCTACGCGCGTGACGTCATCGCCCACAGTCATATGCTCCCGATGGGCGACGTGTGCGTTCACGTTACATCATTAAATTTTACTGTGGACGAAATTAAAATCGCGTGTTTTATTGCCATGTTGATAGCCGGCGCGGCGGCGCGACGGCTACACTTAAAACAGCTGACGTTACTGTTACATTGGAGGAACTTTTTTATGTAACTGGCTAGTCCTGTCTAGACTTATCACTCATTCATTTTTTTTCCAATGCGTTTATTTAAAAAATAAGATCAGAATAACTACTTCTAGGGAATTAGCTAGAAAACACGGAGTGGGAAAGGATTTTCCGGCAATTGTATTAAACTTTTGGAACCCATGTAATAAGAAAATCATTGAAAACAATGGAGGGGCTCGTGGCTAAGTGATAATAGCCGCACGGGTCAATCGAAGCCACGCTTGTCGCAGTCGGTCCGTGATTAGGTGACCTCTACAGTATGATCTCTACATAATCAAAATCAATATTTATTTATACTTATGTACCGAAACTCCGCCGTGCACGGAAACCACGGGTCCCGTCTGTGTTTCATAGATCTATGACGGTCGTTGCGGGTTACTCAAAAACTGAAAAGTCAGGCAATCAGTCTTATCAAAGGGTATCGTAATACCCAGTAACTGGGTTGTGGAGGTATTAGGCAGGGGAAACTAGGCAGATTGATTTGAAACACTATTATCTTGAAACGTAGTGAAAAAAGTAGACTATTTTCTTGTTTACCACACTCTACTTTTATCTAACTTCGAAACTATTAAACAGAGAATTTGTTGAGAAAAAACATTTAATAAGATTATGGCGAACTTGTTTGCAACCTACTTGTTTGTAACAGTTCTCTAGAAAAGTACGGCACACAACACTATTACAGAAGAATAAAAGTGGTAGTTAAGGAGAGATTCAGAGTAAATTCTTTGATAACACTTTAGTTAAAGAAAATTATATTTCTTTCATATTATTTTGCCGAAAGCCTTCGTGCCTTTCTTTGTAACATGGCACGCTGTATCTCCTCAACAAGGCACTCATATCAAATATTTCATTTAAAAAATCACCTATACTTAATCATTATACTTTACCAAACACATAAGGCATCGTGGAATTTATAACAAAAATCATTTATTCACAAAACATGCCGAAGTTTCCACAAAGCAGGCACTTACGTCAAAGTTCGCACAACTTCGTCGCGTGATGATTACTTGTCATAAACTGTCTCCTCGCACCGTTCCGTCACTCCTGTGCCCCTGTACCTTTGACACCTGTCGAAGGTAAGCCAGACTGATTGGAACTTACTTTCGGCAGGATTCCGCGGTTCTCAGAAGCTTACAAGATTGTTATTTATGTTTGTAAAATTCGGGTGTTAAGTATTGATGTAATCCGTGATTTATTTTGAGGAAATGTTTTAGCTGGGTAACTTACTGGTGTTTGAACATGATGTATACCGAAAGTATTGTAGGTTAGTCATGTCGTAGGTAGATACATAAGAGGGTTAAAGTGACTGCAATTCATTTAGAAAAAGGCTGGGATTGGCATTTACGTAATGTTCAAATGAATGTAGATCCTATGAACAGTAATTGCAACATATCCTCTAGCTACTTTCAAGTCCTAGTTCTCCTACGATTTATTTTAAGCTACAAGGCATCGTATAATTCTGATAAACCTCGGCTACAGTTACAGTGGCTGGTATTTCCGTCAACAAACTCCGAACACGAACCGAAGTGTAACCAAACTTCGGTTGTTCCGTCCCGCGAGTACACTGGCGGACGACTGGCCTGACTCACTTAATTACCCATCCAAATTTCCGAGCAGATAATAAAGTTAAATTGAGTAAATTGCACAGGTGGCCGACATAATGTGAACTCGTTGTGAACTACACAGTTTAAATAGCTCTAATCGGACATTTTGCCTTTTAACTGCCACTTAAAAGTTGTCTTGCTAACGATTGGTAGGTTTGGCTGTAAAGTGTGTCAATTACAATAATAATTATTTGTTAATTGAACATGCACAAGGAGGGCTAAAGATAGAATATAATACCATGAAGAAGATTACACGTTAGCTCGAGGAACATTAGCTTCTACTAAGACATTCAATTCCAAGAACCTTTAAAGATTTCAGCCTTTCTGTAAATCATTCATGTATATAGCTAGAGACGGGACTACGCAACATTACCTATTTAAGTCTACCACTGTCAAAGTTCAGACCAAGTTAATAGAAACTAAATAGTTTATTAACTTCCTTGAAGTTTAAATGCGAAAATAATTAACGAACTGTATAGTTTCCATAATGAAAAACGCAAGCAATTTTATTTTCACTTTACAGAACGTTTGTTCTTTATCGAAATCGTGGCGATATAAACCACGTATTTTGCTAATTTGTTTTTATGTTGGCGTATGTATCGCCGCGGTGGTCGTTCCGGCAGTTAACACAAATTGGTCCAATTACCGTCGTCTGCAACCAAGATACCAATTGGATTACGAATCTAAATTCCTCCGGTAACCCCGGGAAAAGTCCTCTTAAAAGGTTTTAAAGGTAAAAATAATGTATGTGCCCTGAACTTAATTACACAAATGGCAACTTTACAGCACATATGTAACTCCACTTGATGAGTTGTTACGTCAACGACACGCACAGTTTATGGGATTAATATGTTAACTAAATTCAAATAGTAGAACATCGTCAAGTACCCACTGTAGTCTGTATGTGCCGGTTTAGATGTAGGTAAGTAAAGGCAAATAATCACCTACTGTTTTTCATACTCTTTTCTGTCGTCTGTTATAGAAAGGAATTTGCGCAAGCGTTTAATGCTCTCCTTCCCAAACGGGATATATTTTTATACCATAATAAAACCCTGGGTTATGGTACCTCGTTTATAGTGATCATATCGTCAGATTACACGATATCCTCGTAATCAATTCCATGTTTGCGTTATCAAAGCGTCGTTTCACGCTACGAGCATCTAATGTAAAATATATCTATTAACGTTTTCATGTTAAATACTTGTTTATCGAACCAAATTGCTATTTCCAGTCGCCCGACTCCCGAGCCTCCTCGTTAATCCAAACTAACTGTTCATCCATTAACAAATTGTAGCGTTGCCGGAACGGAGCACGTGCAATCCGTACCGTTGGCTTTTCTTAACTCGGCGAGTATCGAGCATGCGAGTCGATTAAGGGTGCGTGCTCGGAATCGGCATGCGCTCATTACTCCTCCCTATTCATTACTCGTCGGCTAGATAACTAATAGTCGACGTCTTAACGCGTTTCACTGAGAACAGTTATTTCAATGAAGTCTTCTCGGTGGGGCTCCGCGTGCCGACTTATTCCACCCGTTTCGCTAAGTTGCTACGAGCGCGCATATTAACACTTTGATCCGGCGAACATAATGTTATCGTTCCGACACCGAGCTACACCTACAATGTGTTCACGGGGATTACAGCCATCGACATCATGTCTCGATTATACACGCAGAATTACATTTGATCAAATAGTTATGTAACGTGTTCAAGTTGTTCAACATAGTCATAAATCAAAATGTTGGTTTTGGTTTATGTAATAGGAAGAAATAAACCAAACGAATAACAATTTAAGAGATTTTTCTTAGGATTGCGCTTTTCGATGAGGCTTACTCATTAAAAGTATGAATCAGAATAAGCAAGCGGCTGTACCGACCTAGATGTGTGCCAACGTGGGCTCAGCCCGTAGATACCAATAAATTGAACTTCCTGTATTGCATGTCGTGGTGGTGCTTATGACAGTATCATCACTTGATCTTTCTGTGTAGAAATACTCCTCCGTTCCATTTATGTACGAACAGCAACGGGATATTAACAACCGATGCAGTTCCACATGTGGAATGGGAACTAATCTTCCCAAACCTCCTAGAACTCCTCATGCCATTTGTAGATGACGCTTTATTCTTGATGTGTTGTTTCAGTACACGGGCTCGGGAATGGGCGGCTGCGGCGGGGCCAGTGGCCGGGTGCCGACGGCGGCCTCGCCCGCCAACACGGCGTCGTCGTCGTCGTCCAACACGGGCTCGGCCGGCGGCACGCGCTCCACGTCGCTGAGCACGGCGCCGCCGCCGCCGGCCTCGTCCGCCTCCACCACGGGCGCCGCTGGCGAACAGCTCAGCCGCACCAACCTCTACATACGAGGCCTCAGCCAGAACACCTCTGATAAGGACCTCGTGCAAATGTGCCAGATGTAAGCCTTATCGCTTACATACCACATCTGTCCCCGATCATGTTACCAACTATAATTTACGTATTGTTTTCAGGTATGGCAACATCATTTCAACAAAAGCAATATTGGACAAAAATACAAATAAATGTAAAGGTAAACAACATTCATAACGTACGTCCCCTTTTATATACACTATGTCATAGCGAGTTACCCAGTTGTCTACATGTAAAGTACTATAATTAGTTATAAATCTGTGCATAGTATCTCACGTATGTATTTAAATATTGTTTTACAGTTTATTACTTGAATAGAGTTGCATTGATACGATTATTCGTAATTGAATTATTTAAAACAAATATATTAATATTTTCTAGAATACCATATACCTACCTTCATTAAACTAACCCATCTATGGTGAGACTTTTTTCCAATATATGCACGAACACTAGATACATTCAATTTGATTCATATTTATGACATTTTCATATTTACTTAAAAGTTTATTTTATATATTTTTATAGTAGATCTATTATCATGTTCACTATATTTGCACCCGAGCACAGATGATACTAAATTATTACCTCGATATGAAGTTTGCACAGTAATTTTAATGTTCATCACGATGTTACCCTTTTTCGATGTCACATTTCCATCACGCTAATGTCGAGTAGGCAATTACTCGCGCTCATTAGTTACATATCAAGTGTATGTACCATAGCTGTTCTTTCTTTGGAATTTTAGAATGTTACTACATACATACATAAGGCCAAAGCATGAGTCATCGGAATAATAAAAAAAAAACTTTTTTTAAGCGGTCCCAAATCGGCTGAGGTAACTCCCTACTATACAATAATTCACCTTTTTTTCTCAGGTTACGGTTTTGTAGATTTTGAAACGATCGGGTCTGCTGAAGCAGCTGTTAAAGGATTACAAGCCAAAGGTGTTCAGGCCCAGATGGCTAAAGTGGGTATCTGGTTCCTGCGTAGACTGAACCGTGTACGTTGTGCATGCAAGTAATACTATTATGACTAACCGCCTGCTCCTTGTCCGCTCTCTCATCCCATCGTCTTCTACTTCTGCTCCTTCGCCTTTACCATGAAGACCTACGAAATACTAACATCTAATTCCCTATTCCAACTTATCCTTAAATACTTAATAAATGACCAAAAGCCATTAAACACAAAAGGAATGGCAACTGTGAAATAAAGCGCAATGCGATTTTTTCTTGTCGGGAGTTTGAAACGCATTATGCTTTGAGCTTTTCATAATTCAATTTATATTGGTCGTTACTTAGGAAGATGGCAGAAATTCGCCATTTAGACAGTTGCCTTCCCGACTGATCCAACCCTTTATTCCTTCTTCCCTTACTTATAGCTTTAGTACTTATACCCCTATCTATATAAAAAGTGCTGTTAACAATTACATAACTGAAAGTAAAGAGTGTTCCCTATCTAACTTGCTAGATTTGACATTTATGCAGATGTAGCAAAAGCATCCCGATCCATGTACGTTGAGGTGAAATCTTCGACGTGCTCCTAATTTCCAGCCATTATTATAATGCCTAAATTTGTTTGATTCAATAGATTGACTGTCTAGAAGTAGGTCCTGTGTTTAGATCATCGACAATATGGGCGATAAATACTTTGAAATGTCCCGGTTTTAACACAGCTACCGAGTACACGATCATTCATTTGTGTAGTTCATTTTGGGAAACAACACGAGTGGTAATGTTGTGTCAGCGTATTCACAAACGAACAATGTAACACTAATGTGTTGTAAGTATGTTATCCCTTCAATGGTACGCAAATCGACGCAAATATAACGCTTACTTAATTCTATACTTCAGACATTGTTTCATCCTATTAATTCTATACTATTGTCGTATGCTTCAGCGTTATAACAATGTATAATTATATTATCGCTACTGGGCTCGGGTATTTCTATGCTTTCGATATTAAATTAGTGTGTATGCGATATTTTAACTAGCTTCGTAATCTCTATGCTAATGTATATGCCCATGTCGTTGATAACACCTACGTAATATTAGTATATTAGATCAATCTGCTGATTTACGTCAGAGCTGGCTTCAGTGTCTAGATATTCTATGCGGGCTTCAAGCTAATTTTAACATTCTAAGAACAATTTCACAGACACGTTAAATTAACGCTTAGAGACATTTAAATTAATAGTTAACAAAATAAACAAGACATGTTGTCATGCAGCCGATGATAACTTGTGACGACAGTCTGCTCCATCACACACACGTACACATTGGAAACATGTAAATAAAGCAGTATGTATTAACTCCCCAAATGGTAATGCTTTCCTAATGGTGGGTGGCAAAAGCAACCATGCAATGGATATTTTTGTGTCATAAGCGCACATATCAAAGCATTTACAAAGGTTCCGGGGCTTGTCACATGGTATATGAATCTCAAATCCCCACTATGGCTGAATGTGCTCAGCATTTTCAAAGTATTTCAGTCTCAGCACTTGTTAATTGCTAATTTAATTAAATTCAATTAATTAATCACCCACTGCGGTGCTCGAAATTTTCTGATAATGTCACTGAAACTTCCAATTTGAATTTTTAAACATTGAAGATTTGGAGAGCAAGTTCTTCACCTATTACTCCGGGGCATTTACAGCAACAAGAACAGGATCCTACCAACCTGTACATGGCCAACCTGCCGCCGCACTTCAAGGAGAATGATGTGGACCAACTGCTGGCCAAATTTGGCCAAGTTGTGTCCACGCGAATCTTGCGTGACACCCACGGCCAAAGCAAAGGTGTGGGCTTTGCAAGGATGGAGTCCAGGGAGAAGTGCGAGCAGATTATTCAAGTGAGTAAAAATTCCAAACTTATAACGCACAAACACATAATTATCAGAAAAATCGTCGTTAATTAGACTTTGTATGTTGATAAATACATAAACACAACTAATTTGTTACACATATTTCCCAACAATCGGAAAGTAATTCAAGATAAAAACTCAACACATTTCCATTTCTTTCAGATGTTCAACGGCAACCCGATTCCGGGTGCTAAGGAGCCTCTACTAGTTAAGTTCGCCGACGGCGGTAACAAGAAAAAGGCACTGTACAACAAACAAAACGATAATAACGGACGCGCTTGGAGGGACAACAACGATTCCATTACCCAGGTAGCCAGTTGACAGCTATCCATTTTTTTTTTTTTTTTTCAGGATGTGAAATCATCAAATTACTTCTCCCGCTCTGGGCGGAGCGGGAGGGCGTGTCAGACTTTTACTGACTAAAACCCACCCGTGTTCCATCAGTTGCCCATGTGCCAGGGTCACGGTATCTCTTTCGAACAATCACGCGACCCCGGCAGGACAGCTATCCATTTAGTAGCTAGCATACATCACCATCCTGCCCTTATCGAATTTTTTTTGAGGCCTTTGCAGCATTTATCCTTCCAAACATCTCCATTAGCCATCTTGTCAGTAGTCAGTAGTCACCCCCATTTAGGCATATCATCTTTCACATAATTCATCCCTGGTTACTTAGTTCTTCCCCTAAATCCTATAGCTGGCATCCATATACATATCAAAAACTCAATAGCTAGCGTGCGAACCTTACGTTAAAGGATTGTCCTACATATTCTGATTCAAGACGATTCATCATTACAACCTGTATTCGGGCACTGAGAAGTAGGCAGCACCCAAAATGGGAGTGACAACGTCAGAGCTCTAACTCTGAAGTATTGTTCTGTTGCATTGAAATACTCGAACAACCTGTCTAGAGCCATGGCCAAGGTTTTTGGGTCTGTGGATGTGTAAAATTACCGAGACTGGTAGGCTTCTTGTTCTTTCGCTAGCATGGGATACCGTAGTAACGTAACGTAACCTTGTAGACTGATTGACAAGCGACATAGCTATGAGGCGCTCCTTTAGTTTTAATTTCGTTGAACCAATAACGTGAGGTTCTCGTAAAGAACCGGTAACTTACGTAACTGAGTCTTCATTAGCGATAAAATTAGCATTAGTCGCCTTCCGGCAGCGATAGTTGTGCAAGTTTTATCAGGACGGAGTCGCCGAGCTCCACGAGCTGGGCCCTGTCGTATTATATACATACGTGTGACTCGTAATCTATGCGGCTTTATCTTCTTTGTTGAACTAAAGAAAAGAAGCCACATAATTATAATATTCTGTTTCACATGGGTATTCTGTCTACCTTTTGTGAATCTAAGCTGAACACAAATCAATTTCCTCTTTGTATTGCCAACTGCGGTGGTCCTAATAATGGTGTCATTTCTTTGTTTCTTTTCATTAAATATTTTGAATTTGCGAACACCGAATGGTATTCTAGAGAATTAATTATATTTTTCTCCAATTCCAGGCCGCAATGGCTGTAAGCGGTGTTTATGCCGGAGGCGTAGGCGGCGCCGGCGGCGAGTGCGCCGGGATGTACCGCAGCGGCGGCGGCATGTACGGGATGGCGGCCTTCCACCACCACCCGCAGCTGCACCACCACCACCACACGGCGCACCCGGCCGCCTGGCTGGCGCCCTACGCCGCGCTCATCCCGCCCGCGCACCCAGCGCACCACGCTACGCACCCCGCGCACCCACATATACCCATCGACGCTGTGCCTAGCCAATACGTAAGTGTCCCGTACTCATTCCACAACTAGGCAACTACCCCATTTCTCTCAATTAGGTGCATCAACGTCTTGTCCTGCTCTGCAAATCCGCCAGTACACGATTGCGGAGCTTCAGAGGACCAGTCCAAGCCGGGACACGAGGAGTGCAGTGGTTAGCAACGTTTCTAATACAGAAGACGGCCTATAATCTACACAACTATCGAATCAGAGGTTTACGAGAATATATTCAGTCGAAAACAATACAGGACTGATAGTAATTCTCTGTTTTCCAGGTAAACTGGGACAGCTTAAGGCCGGAAAATGAGTTATACGTGAGTGCACAGTAAACTTGTAATCGAACGCTCTAACCTTCCGTGTCCCATTGCTTACGATCCACCGCTCACTTAGCGCTCCTCTCGCTTTCTCTGCCACACGTTATGCTGCCACTCTGCTATACGACACTAAGTGCCTGGTGTTACCTCGTGTTTGCTAAAACTGGGAAATTAATAATACACACAAAGATGGATGATGTTTAACCGTTCAATGGAAAAAAGAAATGAAAATTAACACACCTGGGGCAGTCAATAAATCGATAGAGCGCTGAGACGGCACGATGTTGTGTTGCAGTATTTCACGTCGCACCCGTATCAGTACTTCGCGGGTCCGACCCCGCCGATCATCCAGATGCCGATGGAGAGCGAGCACGCGTCCACGGCGGCGTCGCCCGACGAGGCCTACCAGCCGTACCCGCCTCCCAAGTAGACCGTAAGCCACGCTACAACACTACGTGCTGTACACGAGCCAAAAATCAAAGCAACTGTGACTTTTTACGATGTTAATTTGTTTTAGTTTTAATTTGCGGCCGTTATAGACTTCATCGAAAGCTCCGCTGCGCGGCGCCCGCGCCCCGCAGGCGTCTCTCTCTAGTTGTTAAGCCTATTACTTGATCGCCTCGACTATTTATTTTCTCGACGGGCTTCGTATTTGGCTGGTCCTCTTGGCTTTATGCTGGACCTTCGATTTGCTGTGATGTTTTGATGAGGTCTTTTGACGGTTCGAGGAGAGGATTTGATGTATAGATATAGTTGCAATTTTAAAAGTGTTTTGCATTATAATTTTATTATTGTTTTATGAAAATTCATTAAGATTTTAGGCGCAGATTTCGTACATGTTGACAGAATTATTTAAGATAGTTAGGTATTTATTTTAGCATAGAGTGTTTTCATGCATGAAGCGACAAATTAAACTTGTCCTCAATGCAGAAAAATCGGTAAATCTTATCTTATTATTTGATTGCTAGTGTCATACTCAAACCTGTAACTGTTCAGTTACCGTTTGTTTTTTGACTACGCATAAACAATGAACATCACTAAAATCAAACAAATGGTGCAATCACATTATACAGAAGTATATATTTATATATATAATGAAATTTTTAAATTAATTTTTGTGTCATTTTATTTAAATTATTTTTTGTTACATCGGAGTGTAAGAGGAGAGCAATATCTGAGAATCGGATAGAATGATAAGTGGAAAAGGTCATATCATGGAATCAAAAATATTAACAAAAATTGTAAAGAATAATGAAATGATTAAGTGTGTAAGGGTTAGTAATGGTGGGTACACCGATTAGATCTTGTACGAGAAAAAAGCCGGGGATTTAGAATCTTCCGATGAGGTTAAGTATTTTTAAAATACAGTCGTTACGTCATTTTATAGTCGGAAACATAAATTCAGGCAGCTCTACGTAGTCAAAGCAAAATTAAGTTTCGCTACAGGAGCATGGAGGGAACATCATCCTGAGTGCGAAGTGTTTAGACCTATATACGTTAGCATGGTGCTCTAACTCATTATGTTCCCAGAATATGTGTATGAATATGTATAAAAACAGTATTATTTATCAGACACAATATTCATACTGGCGCTGTCTTCCAAAGATCGCGATTCATTTTCGTATGGCTCACTGACCCAACGAGCGCCACGTGTATGGGCTGTCAGCCAACTTGAAATTGTCTTACAACAAGACACAAACAACCTCCCTGAACAAATCTATTACTTGTAAGAGGTACGTAAAATTATATTTCTTTTTAATGCCATTATTTTCTCATCACAAATAGGATTATCGTATTTCTTATTAATTTTCTGCGTGTAACTAGATGCGATTATGACACAAACTTCAATAACAATAACGTCGTTGCCAAACCCGAACACAGACTGAATTTATGTATACCTACTTTTAACTTCCAAATATTTCTGACCCGCGTTTCGGTTCATAACATAGGGACTGCTAGGTGTGGACTGTCGGCACACGCCGCCCCGCGAGTCGCTGGACTATAGACACGTGTGCTACGACTACTGCATGGGCGATGACTTCCATCGGAGACGTCTGCGCTTGTAGGCACTGCAGTGCTGATGATACGGCGACATTTAGCAATAAGCAGTTGTATGTAAAGTCTATTTATACATTTTACGAGTCTATACAAATTTTTGTACGTTGCAAACACATGTTTGAATACGTGAATAATGAAATGATCCTTTTTTGAGAATCATGTACTGAATCAACTGTAGTTGTTATTTTGTAGGCGGTCGGCACATTCCACTAGAAGAAAACTCAAACAAAAATTCCACGATTGATTTCCACATTATAAAATGTAAATGGATTTGAAATCCAAAGTGTAACACCGTTTTGGTGTGATTGAGCACTTTTTGTACCATCACGTAGGTTTTGGGTACACTTTATGACTTTATATGAAATTTGATATTTTTATATTGAATATATATAAATTATACATGGATATGTATACATGTATACACATTGTTGATGGGTACGAGTAAAAGCCTACTATATCGCAACTGTTTAATTCTATTTTGGCACGTCAAGAGTTTCATCAGAACCAAAGTATACAAATCATTAAAGTCGAGTAAGAAGTAGGAAAATATTTATACAACTCAGGGACTGAAGACTAGTTAAATGTTTGATATATTAACTGTATTTTAACTGACAATTAAGCGGTAACCTCTTTGTTCAAAACCTGTGAACCGACTTAAAAGAAACAATACAGGAACTGAAACTAGATGACGACAGGTTTTGAATGAATAACGTAGATTTTGAACGAGTTAGTAGATCTGTACTTGATTTGTAAACAATCATTTTAATTTACTCAGGAAAAGGCTGAACTGTACTGTTGTTCCGTAATGAATTACTTTTTGAAATGTACATACATTAGCTCAAATATTTTCACTAGTTTCATACTAGTAACTTACTGCTAAACATCTTCCACGTAGAGGCACAACGTAACTCACGACTCGAGTGTGAACAGACAAAACGCAAACACGTAGGTAGCCCCAGATAGTAGTTGTATTAGCTGACTGCCTCATGACCGTACGACCACGATGAGCTGACACAGCCGGTTCGATGCATTCAACGCCTCACGGCTACTCCAAAGGAAACAAACAAGTTTCTTAGTGTAACGTTTAATGTGAGACGTACTGAACCACAATACTCCGATGATCAGTGTCGTATTCGCACGACGTCTGATCAAGCCAAATTTTATTGTACTGATTAAGAACCGCCTTTACTTGTGAAATGTAATAACCACAAAGTGCAATGTAGTACCGAGCGTCGCGTGGTACTTAGTTAAGTATTGATCGTTTAGTGTTCCACGTACACTGTGGCTTCCTGTGAATCCAGTCTTCCGATAGGTATTTCCGCTAAACTTTGCATTTAAAATTGATGTCAATGAATTAAATAAATTCATTTCACGTTATGAGAATCACCCAAGCCTTGGTTAAACGTACCGTTTATAAGTGTACCATATGATTTCCTTGCTGTAATGTTTTAGTTTCATTCCAAGAAACAAATCGTTGTTTCCGTAAATCGTCGTTGTATAAAGCGAATATGTATTTTAGTATAGACATGTACCAAAACGAGGTCACGTAACGCACGTGAAGTATTGATCTAAGTGACTTGTAGTTATAGCGTGGCACGGTCCTGTGTAGTAGAACACCGTCGAAAGCAAAGTCTTTTAGCACGAAATTATTTTTCTATGCTTCCCTTCCATTTAAGCAATAATAAGTTGATTTAATGGTAGTGCCTTCAGCTTCCTCTAAAGTAATGCTCAGATATGAATACAATGTAGCGGTTGCATGTGCTTTACACAATATTTTTACAGGTAAAAGAGAACTTACCGTATTACATAAACGTAGTGATAATGTTAAAAGCTATGTTTAAATATTTTGTATTAACAACTAAAATAAAATAATGTGGCTGTCTAATCGTTGCATTTTTCACACATGATGTTAAAAATTTATTGAACTCGACAGAAACGTAGATGTTCCTAGTTAAACTCACTTGTACATTCTAGACGTGTGTGATAACTGATAACAATACTTTACTTTGAGATTACGGACGATGATTGTAAAACTTACATATATATAATGTGTAGTGAGAACTAAATGAAAACATAACATGAGCACAAAGATGCGATTGGGGAACCAAGTCTTGAAAACCAAAACTATGTTTCAACAGAAAATCATGTCGATGAATAGAAATGTTAAGTAGATGTTTTTAAAGATAAGTCATTTAATTTATAAGTGAACGCAAGGATATGTCGATACAGTGAATAGTGAAGCTACGGGCACGATAACGAATGACGGCTAGGTTTAGTCCTTAGGCTTAACTATAGATAGGATAGAATAGAAAACAATGTTTCGACGCTAAGATAGATAGCATAGAGCCTTAGATTTAATATATTGGTCGGGCGGCCGGCGCGGGCGCGCCTGCCGGCTCTAGGGTAGTTTCCTGTGTTAGTTTATTAAATAATTTAATTTGAATGGACTGAAGCCTGCACGCCGCGCGCGCGCGCCGCCGCCGCTAGCGTAACTTACACGTCTACGAGAATTGTGAACACATTCTTGATAAGTTTCAGTTCAACAAGTTTGCTTTCACCTCTTTCGTTATGTAGTTCGATAAGTGTAAACAAGAAAATTACATGAAAAAAAACAGAAGTGTCGACACGATTGTATTTGTCCAATGTGTATTAATATAGTGTGGTGTTCTACCCAGCAGACTAGTCTAGACCGTAGCATAGTATAGGTAAATATTTAGTTAGGTAGTATTATAGAATTATGAATGCAAAAAATAAAAACTTCATAAAATGTAAAAAAAAATGAAATGAAATTGTTGGTAAGACAGATTATTTTTAAGGGACATGTTGCTTCGTTGTGTTATGGTGTGAGGTTTGGCATAACTATGATAATAGTGTGAAAGCATTTCTCGCAGAGAAAAGACAAAGAGGAAAGTTATGTATCTATTTTGTTACAAAGTGTTTGCAAGTTTCTATATTGTGCTATGAGCATTTTATGTGACCCGCATTATTTATAGTTATGCTGAATGGAATCTAAAATAAAATATAAATAAATCAAAATGGTACTAAGAAGCATGTTTTATTGTGACGAGTCGTGTTCCTTTGCATTGAACATATTTTGTAAGAGCAAAATGATTGAATAAAACAAGCGAAACCAAATCTAGTTCATTATTTTCTTTCCACTTCCCTTATTTGTAAGTTTTCCTTTTAGCAAAACTGAAACTGAATTCCTCCAAAAACACAAGTTCTGGAGTTGAACTTTGGGCGAAATTAAAGAAGTTAAGAAAGCGGTCCGGATGCCCAGGGTGCAATTGGATAAATCCACAGGGGACAGGAGACCATCTTTGCGTTTTGCGTGGATGTGACGCATATTTTCCCATATCTCTTTTATTTCTGTATGTTTCTGGTCTTAATGTACGTCATGTTTGCCGCAAATAAACGTTTTTTCGTACCACTTGCTCAAAAAAGTGACATTCTATGCCACAAAAAGCTAACATAACAGTAGTCATTTTTAATCTGTTAAAAACAGGGAAAGAAAATTGTACTGAATTTCATTCATCCTCTAGGGGGAGAATGTGATTTAAATTTGGAATACTTACCGAAATTTATACTGAACTACATCTGTGTTTACACCATTGAGTTTGTATATGTATAAAGCATTTTTCAACACACTTGCTCGTAAAGTGAGCCTTATTATATCGTTCTTAGGGCCATAAACCGAACTATAACATACACGTGCATAATAATATTACACACTAGTGCATAATAGAATGATCCCTACAAAGTTAAGTTAGTACCTAACTGCAAATTATATGCGAGTAAACAGAGCATTTTCAATTTAACCGGGTAATACAGTTTTTTTTTTTTTTGTAACAACAAAGAGGTTTTATGCCACCGAAAATCTATTTACATTTTTGAAATAAATAAATGTGTCCCTAATTAAGACGAAAAAACATTTATTATTATCAAATTATTTATAATTCACAATAATTTCTTATAAAATATTTGCATTTTATCACAAAAATTATCATTTTGAAGTAGGCTGTATGGCTGTAATCAATCAACTTACATTTGGCGCGTGCAAAAAAAAAAAATTGCGCGCCATTTCCCAATTTTCCCCTAATTTTCATATTTTGTTTGTATCGCATTTGTTGCTGTGTGGTAAAACGATTTATGCAATACATATTTGTTTTTTCCTCGCAAGTGTGTTGAAAAACGTCGTATGATACACGTGTGTATTGATGATTACCATCCTCGGCTCTCTTAAGACCCTCACCTGACGGCTCGGGTCTCAATGGCGCCTCAGCGGTAATCACCAACATTACACACTTGTACCATAATGTACTATTATACATCTTTTTGAAAAAGGAATACGCATTTATTATGCAGTTATGATTATTAAATAAAATTACGAAAACCGACGAGTCCGATTGATGCCTTTGCTTTTCCGACAAAAAAATATTAGTCTAGGAATTTGCCGCGTTTTTGTTTTCTTCAAATACATAATGGTTAATTGGACCAATGTTTCGAATGTTAACTTTTACTTTTAATTGTCATTATTTTTAATAAATGCTTATCTCATATTATTATTGTGTTAATTTTTTTCGCAAATGGTACGAAAAGTAGAGTATTTTCCTCGGTGATAAAGCTGTCTTAGTCTTGGGTTAACGTAAATCCCTCGCTACACTCAGGACTCATCTTAAAACCCTCGCTTCGCTCGTGATTTAAGTTTTTAACACCCTCGCTACGCTCGGGAGTAAACCTCGAGTCCTTCGTTATGCTCGCGATTTAAATCGTCACCCGCGACAGAAGACACTGCTTTATCCCCTTGGTTAATAATCTACTATTTCTTTCTTTTCTTTTCTCTTCTTTCATCTTACAATCTGACAATTTCAAAAGATACATAACATCACTCCTTGTCTCCCCGAAGGGTTTGGGCAGAGGTGTAAATATTGTACACCCATATTTCGCCTGTTTATGTAAAAGGAGGCGAGCCTATTGCCATCGAACCGGCACAAATACAGACTTCAGGCTGCTACTGTAAAATTCCAGATAGAAAAACCCAATCACACATTGCCCGACTTGGGAATCGAACCCAGCCAGTCATACTCGAGCAGTAGCGCTTGCTATCACTAGACTAACGAGGCAGTCAAAAGCACAACAACAGTCAGGTCAAGAGATACTTTCATACACATTTTAATACCTTTATTAAATAACACCTACCTACCTGTCGTGAAAAGTGCCAATTTAGGACAAATATGAATAGGTCATCATATGTAGTCCAACCACGCTTACGAGTATTTTCCCTTATTTGGCGTCACTGTCAAAATTAAAGTGATCTTTGTTTTCAGTTACAATAAGGTTGTTTTTGGGTTGCTGCCAGTAACAATTCTGTCATTATCACAGTGATCTTTATTCTCGTTACATTTAGGTTGATATTGGGTTGCTGCTATCACTGTTGTCAGAGGTAAAATAACTGAACAGACTGACATGAATTTGTCAGTTCGATGGTCCCTAATAACAATGTCGGTTATGCATTTTTACCAATATTCACTTTTTTACATAAATAGAGTCACAATAAAAAGATCTATCGTACATTTTTTTTTTTTTTTGAAAATCATCATCTTTAGCCAGTTTTAAAGAAAATATTGTCGGTTGTATTAACCTTGTCCACGCAACAGTTTTAGTAGTAAAACAAACTGCTCTACTGAACAGTAGTGTTTTTGCACAACCGACATTGTTAATAGGGACCATCGAGTTGTTGTGATAATATGACATTTCTTCTGACAGAGAGCAAGTAGAGACTAATCAGCAAATGCAGCAATAGTTCTCGATTGATCATTCTAAACTTTACTCTGTGGTCAAAGTGGATCGATATAATGTAATATCACGAATGTATATCCTTAGAACGATCTTGATTACTTTGGTTATAACATCCTAAAGTCGAGAAATAACCTACCCAACTAATATACTAGGAACCATCGAAAACTTTTGAAAACAATAATTTAAAAAACACTCCAAATAAAACTCAGAGTGTAGGCAAAGGAATATCAACACTATGAAAGTAGTTATAAAATTGAAAATAAAATTAACTTCTAGTAGGTACTCGGCGAGAGCATCGAAGCGGACACAGGGAAATCTAAACTTTAATTTTCGACTTTATTTCAATATCCGCAAGGTTGATATTTGTGTAACAGTAAAAACGTACGACGATGCGGTGTGCCAGGCGTGAGCTGACCGCAAGAAATTAAGAATTAAATACACAACTTTCTGCTTTCTCATGACTGTTATCGTGAACCTTTGATTCTGATAACATACAAGTATTGCATGTTTATAACCAACTGTAAAAACAAGGTTATAAAAGAGAACTAGTATTATGTCACTTTGGTTTTCAGAAAAAGCTTTTTTATATTGTTAACTGTTAACATAACATAACGCCTCGTTTCTCCGAAGAGTTAGGCAGAGGTGTAACTACAGTACACCCACATTTCTCCAGTTATTTTTAAGGAAAACCCATGGAATAGGGGGCGAGCCTATTGCCATCCACCAGGCACAAATCCTAACTCCGGGCTAGTACTGAATTTTTTACACTTTACCCGACCTGGGAATCGAACTTAGTACCTTATGTTCAGCAGTAGCGCTTGCGACCACGAGACCAACGAGGCACTGTCAACTGTTAATTGTGAGGAAAACATAGGACGCTTTAAATACTTATTCAAACCCTTTCGTCCACTTTCGTAACCGAATTTTCGTAACCAGCTACGAACATGGAATTTTCTTCCCGTTTGATAACTGGCTACGAAAACAGAATTATTTTTCTCTTTTTATAACTGGTTTTCGTAACCAGCTTGGAATTATTTTTCTCTGTTCGTAACTGATTACCAATACAATAGAATTGCATTAATTTTTAGTAACTAAAAAGCCTGTTATATAAAACACAATGTCAAAGAAATATTTTTTTATTTTAATCGTCACTTGAAATACATGTAGGTACATATACTTTTACGGTAAAAAAAAACAAAACTCTAATTAACAATAAAAAGAATAATTTTATTACATAACATATCTATATCTATATTATAATAAAACTGTAGAGAGGTCAATTCTGTACATTGAAAATATATTCAAAATTAATATTGGAGGATGAATGGTGATCGATACTGATGCCAAAAATGCAATCAGTAAATTTTTTGTCTATTTGTCTGTCTGTCTGTATGTGCACGCATGGGTCAAAAACTACTAAAGGGATTTTAACCAAACTTGGTACGATTGTAGTCCATACTCCTGGGCAGGTTATAGGCTATATAACATAACGCTAAGACACATAGGAGCCGAGCAGTGACGATAAATTTGAAGCAAGTCGGATGAAAATGCGCTTTCGAGCTCTTAGTAGTACGTTCACGCGGGATATTTTCGATGGCGAATGGCAATCGAGCTAAGCCAGCACACCTAGCAACATACCGTCTTTGAACTCGAGAGTTTAGTCCCAACGCCTTGGCTTTCTTAAACAGACTGTTACAGTAATGATAAAAACAGCCTTTTATTGTGGATTTTGGAAAAACTTTTTCAATTGCATTCATGGCAGCTTTTTCATAATCAAGCGTAATTTTTTTAGGATTCCATGTAGGTAATCGTCTGTTAACCAGTTCGAATAATATCTCGTATGTTTTTTCTTTTTTGTTTGGAAGGAACGCAAATACCAAAGGAATAACATTGTTTTTTAATTTATTATACCCGTGAATAGTATATAGTTGCTGAAATGATGCTGGACATGACTTAAAAGTACCGTCCATGTAAACATGATCAAAATCAATAAGAGTTTTTGTAGTATCAGGACAGCAAAACACCAGAATTCTTGTCTCTATATCTTGGTAGTCAGCCAGTAGAAAATTTTCAAATTTTTTCGGTATTTGGATCTCTGAATGTGACTTAAAATGTAGTTTTGATACACCTAAACTTTTGTTTCGTGAATTGTATAGACCACTTTTCACACTAATAAAATCCGGCAGCTTACAAACTATATTCGCGCCATCATCCAGGAGTTCGGATATCATTTCTTCATATTGTTTCTGTATAGGTTCTAAATTATTGCTAACATTGGTTTTTAAGTTTTGTACTTTTTTTATAATTATATTGTTCATATGATTAGGTAAGCAGTTAACGTCGTGAGGTTTTGCTTTTATAAACTTATTTTCACTGTCAAGTGTTACATTACCTCCACAGCCTCTTAAGTTGTAGCATTGATAAAATTTGCTTCCATTACTGTATTCTTTTCTAAGATGGTATTGCCGACCATCATAGAGCAGTTTAATAATATTTATCATTACTGTAACAGTCTGTTTAAGAAAGCCAAGGCGTTGGGACTAAACTCTCGAGTTCAAAGACGGTATGTTGCTAGGTGTGCTGGCTTAGCTCGATTGCCATTGAACAAGATTTTGTCAGGCCACAAATATATAATGCAAAGATTACCAAAATGCCCGAAAATAGACCAATTTAATGTTTACTTTAATAATATTTGGTTAAGTAATTCAAATTTTAGTAGGAAATGGTGTTGTTACAAAGAAGAAATGCGAACTACCAACCATCTCGAAGGTTGGCACGCTAGGCTTAATAGGTATATAGGACGTAAAAACCCTTCTCTGGCTCAAGTTATGAATGTTTTAGTTAAAGAGACTAAGATACGTGTTCGTAATAAAACGAACAAATCCCGAAATTATTTAAAAATTGAAACCGAAATCAATTCGGCCATCGCAGACCTAGAAAATAATATTATAAATGTTGGGCACTGTTTGGAAATAATTTCTCCATATAAGGTTTAGTTTAGGATTTCTCCATATAAGTTTCCGGAAAACGAAAAATTACTCTTATTACTTATATTTTTTTTTTCAACATTTCTTTGTCATTGTGTTTTATATAACAGGCTTTTTAGTTACTAAAAATTAATGCAATTCTATTGTATTGGTAACCAGTTACGAACAGAGAAAAATAATTCCAAGTTGGTTACGAAAACCAGTTACAAAAAGAGAAAAATAATTCTGTTTTCGTAGCCAGTTATCAAACGGGAAGAAAATTCCATGTTCGTAGCTGGTTACGAAAATTCGGTTACGAAAGTGGACGAAAGGATTCAAACCATTTTGGCCTATATGACCTTTGACATGAGAATGCGTAAAACTCTTATTATTGCCACTAAAAAGGAATTATGCCAAGGGTGTTGCCAGATAGTTACCACAAAATTAGAAACCAATTAAAATTCAACTTATTTATTATTCGTCTTATCCGCTAATAGAAATATTAGTCTAAATAACATGACGTATACCTAAGACGGACGCTCCATTTATGAATAAAACTCGAAATATTTTGTAAAAATAAAAACGTCAAAATGTATTTCGAACACTAGTAGGTATTGGTCAGTCATAAAATGGAATTGAACCCTCACGCGCTTCCGTAGTGTTTCGCTTTGAATATTCTTAGGGTGTTGTCACTTGAGCCGCTGACGAGCAGTGCAGGGTTGGACCAATCACAGCACAGGACTTTGTCTTCGTGTCCGCTCAGATCGTACAGAGGTGTGCGCGGACTGGAAAAGGGATTAAACGACTTAAAATCTACAGTTGACAAAAACATATAAATCGTTTGATTTTGAACCATAACCCTGTAAACATAAGGTACATAATTAAAATGAGGCATAAACTCGTTTATTAAATGAATACTATGTAAATAAATTTGGAGAATCATGTGTCATGGCGCACTTTGGGAGTAGCCTGTATCAAGTCATGATCATTATCATTTCAGCCGAAAGACCGCCACTACTGAACATGGGAGGGTTTTCCATAATCGCCACGCTAAGCAGGCCGGGTTGATTTTCGCAGTATGGTGGTAAAATGCATAGAGAACGCTGCTGCCCATTCTCTAGTAAGTCCCTAGTCGCCTCTTACAACACCCACGGGAAGAAATTGAATGGTGCTATTCTTTACGTCCGACATCACACGGCTGTATCAAGTAGTGGCCTTGGATAGACCAAGTAGAGTGATTGAAACAAACACTTGCAAATGATCGCCTTAGTGATATGACTGGCCACAATGAGAAGAACATATCACAGAGAAGGAATATCTAGCCAAGTTACTAACCTCCTAGTTTCCCACAGTTTGACTTGTCCATCATAGCCTGCAGAAAGGAATAATGTGTCCTTCGTTTTGGACCACCGGACGGACTGCACCCACCCCGTGTGGGAAGTGAAAGTCGTCTTCACGATGCTATCTGTAACATAAGTAGATTTATGTAACATAACTAATGACATCACTAGGCATCATACACTATAGAATACAATTAGAGTTTAAAAGCATAATACAATGACCACAAATCGTGTTGACTCTAGCAGTACTTTATGCATTTAAAATTGAGTCCTGTCTGCTTGTGGTAAGATTGAATTTTCTTTGGCTCGATCGGCGGTAGGTATGGCAAAATACATTTCTTTTTAGGGTTCCGTTGCCAAATGGCAAAAAACGGAACCCTTATAGATTTGTCATGTCTGTCTGTCTGTCTGTCCGTCCGTATGTCACAGCCAGTTTTTTCCGAAACTATAAGAGCTATGCTGTTGAAACTTGGTAAGTAGATGTATTCTGTGAACCGCATTAAGATTTTCACACAAAAATAGAAAAAAAAAACTATAAATTTTGGGGTTCCCCATACTCAGAACTGAAACTCAAAAATTTTTTTTTCATCAAACCCACACGTGTGGGGTATCTATGGATAGGTCTTCAAAAATAGTACTGAGGTTTCTACTATCATTTTTTTCTAAACTGAACAGTTTGCGCGAGAGACACTTCCAAATTGGTAAAATGTGTGTCCCCTCCCGTAACTTCTAAAATAAGAGAATGATAAAACTAACAAAAAATATGATGTGCCCATGTAAACTTCCACCAAAAATTGGTTTGAACGAGATCCAGTAAGTAGTTTTTTTTTAATACGTCATAAATCGTAAACCGCAATTTACTTTTCATTCAGTCGACTCAAATATAAAAATTAAAAAACAAACATTTAATTTCATAAACATAAACCTTATGCACAAACCGTGAATATCGAGGTTTGTACGGAACCCTCGGTGCGCGAGTCCGACTCGCACTTGGCCGGTTTTTAGGGTTCCGTTGCCAAATGGCAAAAAACGGAACCCTTATAGATTCGTCATGTCTGTCTGTCTGTCTGTCTGTCTGTCTGTCTGTCTGTCTGTCTGTCCGTCCGTATGTCACAGCCATTTTATTCCGAAACTATAAGAGCTATGCTGTTGAAACTTGGTAATTAGGTGTATTCTGTGAACCGCATTAAGATTTTCACACTAAAATAGAAAAAAAACAATAAATTTTGGGGTTCCCCATACATAGAACTGAAACTCAAAAATGTTTTTTTTCATCAAACCCATACGTGTGGGGTATCTATGAATAGGTCTTCAAAAATGGTAATGAGGTTTCTATTATCATTTTTTTCTAAACTGAATAGTTTGCGCGAGAGACACTTCCAAAGTGGTAAAATGTGTGTCCCCCCCCCCGTAACTTCTAAAATAAGAGAATGACAAAACTAAAAAAAATATATGATGTACATTACCATGTAAACTACCAACGAAAATTGGTTTGAACGAGATCGAGTGAGTAGTTTTTTTTTAAAACGTCATAAATCGTAAACCGCAATTTACCTTACATTCAATCAACTGAAATATAAAAATTAAAAAAATATATATATTTTTAAACCGAAAATACCTACAGGTTTGTACGGAACCCTCGGTGCGCGAGTCCGACTCGCACTTGGCCGGTTTTTTAAATACTCTTATTAAAAGTTACTGAAATCGATTCAGTAGTCTATTATGAACTAACTACTTGCATGTCTTACGTTTATTCTGTTACACCTTGTATACAAGATTGAGCCAAAGAAAATTCTACTCGTTTTTATTTCTACTAAAAGTTGGCTAGAAAAAAAGGTTTGATCATTGTATTATGCTTTTAACTCAATACTCTAATTGGGGTTTATGAGGTCTTGCGTGAATTATGTTACAATATCTGGATGACCGAGCTATGCTCAGTATTTTTTGGTAAATTGTGTTTAAAATAATAAGTTTATGTTCAAGTTGACTATCGATAAAGTTGGTCATTGAAAACACGAATAAAACGACATTTTATAAAAATGAATCCTAGCTAGATCGATTTATCGCCCCCAAAACCCCCTGTATACTAAATTTCATAAAAATCGTTGGAGCCGTTTCCGAGATTCAGATTATATATATATATATATAACACTAGTTTGGTCAAAATAAATGATTTATTTTTTTTATATTTTTTTATACATATATATACAAGAATTGCTCGTTTAAAGGTATAAGATATTGTATGTGATACCCTAGAAGTCACACAATTTTATGGAAGCTATATCTTTTGGTGGAAGCCTAATGTCAGAATACAATGTAAATCTGCGTAAATTCCTGTCGCCACCCACAACATGTAATGGCCGAAGATAATTATGTTATGAGTATGTGTGACGAAGAACAAATAAAATCAAATCAGTACCTGTAGATCTAGGGTCGTATAAACGAATGTGTCTGTCTGCTGATGCGGTCACAATACTGTTGTTTAGCGGTGACCAGTCCACGTCGAAGAATGCTTTGTTACCTGGAAATATCAATGAAGAAGTTAAGTAAGCATTAAAAGCAAGCCAAATAAAAGTATTTCGAGTGACCGTATTTATAGTCTCTGTCGTGGCTGGCATTCCTGGCTTTTTCAACCGACGAAAAAAAACGGAGGAGGTTCTCAATTCGACGCGTATATATATATATATATATATTTTTTATGTATGACCACGCATAACTTTCTACATAGTGGTCCGATTGTGACAATTCTTCTTCTATTGGAAAGGGTATACTCCCAAGGTGGTCCCATATTAACTTGGAAAACAAAATCGAACCCTCAGGGTCGGAAAACAGGGGATGATTGATTGTTAACTCGCTGATTGTAATGTATAACCACGCATAACTTTATACAGAGTAGTCCGATTTTGATAATTCTTTTTTTTGTTGGATAGGGTATACCATGCCAAGTATTATTGGTACATGAAAGTCACAAAAAATTATAAAATAAAAACTTTTTAACAAAAAATTAAACCGCCGAAAAAACTGAAAAGCATAAAATAATAAACCTTAAAATTTTGAGTCGGCGCTGAAAAATCAATGAACAAAGATCACTCAAAGCGCCGACTCATAATTTTAAGGTTTATTATTTTATGCTTTCCAGTTTGTTCGACGGTTTAATTTTTTGTTAAAAAGTTTTTTTATTGCACGTGTTGCAAATGCCAGCAGTAACCATACTAGATGTCAACTCTGGCTAATAATTTTACTAACTGGGCCCTAGCGTGGTGTATTGCCCTCTCGGAGAGAGGAGAACTGTGTTCCAGCAGTGGGAATTTTATAGGCTGACTAGCTTCTGTCCGCGACTTCGTCCGCGTTAAATTTTTGCTCCCGTAACCCTTCCGTCGTATCGAATTGCCTGCCAGTTTTCGTCCATTTTTCTTTGCTGCTCCGCACCTTTTGATCGTAGCGCGATATTATATAGCCTACAGCCTTCCTCAATAAATAGGCTACCCCACCCAAAGAGAATTTTTCAATTCGGACCAGTAGTTTCGGAGCTTATTCAATACAAACAAACAATCAAATCTCACCTCTTTATAATATTACCGCGACTATAAATTGAGATGTAAACTATCCTATCTCTCAAGTTGGATCAAATTGCACATGGTGTGCAAATTTTATTAAAATCGGTTGAGTAGTTTAGGAGTCCATTGCGGACAAATAACGTGACGCGTAATTTATATATATTAAGATTATGAATGAATGTAATATTTTTACGATGATATAATATGTTCTTGTAAAACACAAAGGAAGTATTGCATTGAATGAACAACCTGCCAAGTGCGAGTAAGACTCGCGCGCTAATAGGGACTATAGTGCCACATCATTCTCCTGCTCTTGTTAAAATTTATTTGGGGTCGGCGTAACATGTATTTTTCTTCTATATTTCTATAGTAACACAAAACGTAAGACATTATTGCTGTTGCATTTAAGACTAAAGACAGATGGCGTAGGCTTAGTAAATAAATAATACATAGAATTCTTGTTCCACTCTTTAGGCAACAAGTCAGAAAAATTGTAAAGAGAAAACATTCAAGATATTTACCAGCAACCTCCTGTTTGATGCCACCAAGTTCACAATCCCATAGTTTCAACAAATGGTCCCATCCACTGGACAGCACTGTGTTGAAATCCATCCATTGCACGCCCGATACTGCCTCTCTATGTCCTTTTAATGTTGACAAAGGCTCCTAGTGCAACATAAAATCAATTAGAAATCTGAGCATAACAGTCCACCCATCATGACTGTAGCATCGGATGGAATCGTTGGATGGTATAGATCTTATTTTCAAGACCAAAGTATTATAAATCCTTGAGAAAGTGGGACTAGTTCCACTTCATCATAATACAGACATAATCTCCCGCCTTTGTCCCATGGGAGTAGGCAGAAACTACAAAATATCACCTCCACTTCCACTCCAGCCTTAATTTCACATTTCCAGTAAGATTTTTTTTATTCTGAACACCTTTTTTGCTAACCACTTACAGGGACAATATTCTATTTTTTTATGTTTAGTATTACTCTTACTACTATCTTTCTGCATTAGGTTTATGTTAGAGCTTAGCAATATTGAAATTAAGAGTATAAGGACTGACCCTAGTATTTCCTTGTTCAGGTTTACTTCTTTTCTTTGCTGGTACATTATCCTCATCTGATAAACCTGGAAGCGAAAAGAATTTATATGTTGTACACTTACAGCCTTACTAATAAAAAATCGCTACACAGTCGTTTTACGACTGTATAGTTACACAATGAATAAACCTCGGGTAAAGTTGCACACGTGTTAAACATCCCTTAAATAAGACCCTACCAATAAACATTGTTTAAGCTATGAATAGTTACACATCTGTTAAGCATCGTTTCTAATTCACATTGGCAACACCCACCAAGTGCGTTCAGAAATCAAACTGATTTTAATTTCGTAATGCGTTTAATTAACTGTAAATAACGACAAATCGACTGAAAATAACATTTTTGTTTATTTTATTATAACAAATAGTTCGTCTTATTATAATTATTTAATAATTTTAAGTGTTTTTTCATATCGGTGAAAAATGTGAGTGGATTGTTAATGGTTTCAGAACGAATCTTGTTGCCAATGCCTTAGTAAACTTGAAAAAAAAAGTATGTCACCCCATTTTCGTGTCGTTTGTGGTATTTTATTTTCTTGATTTTGTTTGTTTTCTAAATTAAAGTATGGGAAATGAAGCTACAGCCCAAAAAAGGAAAAGAAGTGCCAAACTTGTCTCATAATTTATTGATTCAACAATTCTTCTAGTTGTATTATTAGACAAAATTGTTGTATTGTTTGGTTGCTATAATATAGCCAAAAACTTATTATTAATCAAGGCTGATCTTGAGTAATAATAATATACCTTATGATTTTAGGTGCAATCATTATTTACCTACTACTTACCAAATTTTAAGTTCAATCTATGTTGAGAAGAATTATTTTTATTTTTTAAAGTGATGTTTTTAATGATAATAATGTTGTTTTATTATATTTATATTCTTAAATAAAGAAATTGTTAAAATACAATCTTTCTTTACAAATTCTTAAAAATATCACCCCTATATTCCTTTTCTAAGCTGGTGGACGCTGCATGGTCCATGGGTGGACGCAATGTGGATTTTGTGGACGCAAACTGGGTAAAACGCCTAATTCTGAAGTTTATCTATTTAATAAAAAAAAACCATTGATATATATGTTACACTAGATTAGCAATTACCGCGTCAAAGCGTTGCCACTGGACATAAGGCCACAGCCTTATGCGTAGCTGACGTCAGTTCAGTGCTCTATGTGACGCCAACCGAGTGACGCGTGACAGAAAATATCCCCAAAATGGGTAAATGCGTTGTGAAAGAGTGTGATTCAAGATCTCAAAAACATAATAAATTAACTGGTATTACTTTCCACACGTAAGTTTATTGTTTCAGTGTTTATATCAAAGTAAAAACGCAATAAAATATAAAATTTTGCAAATTATGTTCAGTGTTACCACTAAAAACTTAGTTTTAGTTTCCCACATTTGTGGGAGTTTTTAATTTATGGAATAAAGGATTTTAAATATATTTTTTAAATAATAAAATTTTTGCAGGGTGCCTAAAGATGCAGTACGCCGTGACAAATGGGTGGAAATAATCCGACTGCTGAGACGAGAAACTAGCTACCTACTAAAAAAAAAATATATGCATATACATATATACATATCCAAAAATAAATGTCTTAATTATTTTCATTAGAGATAAACTACTGACGCACATTCAATAAGAAATACATAATTCGAATATTTTAAAAATAATTTTACGAATAACGTTTCATTAAACGTTTTTATGGCTTAAAAGTTGGGTAAAATTTCGCATGGGTAGGCAGCCCCATCCCGCCATTGCATGTTTATATTGCGATCTTTTTCTAATCTAAGCGCCAGTATTATTCTTGCGACTTGTGTGAGTGAGACAGATATATGTTTACTTTGAAATGTTTAGTAGTGTCAAAGCTACGTCGTTGCGTTTAAATAGTGGTAACAGTTTTTTGACACATTTTATTGAGGTTTGCATCTCTAGTTATTTAACTCAATGAAAAAAACAAGATTTTTCGAATAAAACAGAAAGTTAATCTTAAAACAGACTATATAATGACATTACAAAAAAAAAATCATAGAAATTTGTGCTGGGATATTTTTATTATCGCCGTCAAACTTGTCAACTGCACTAAATGGACGCGAACAGGCGAAATGACCCTATATTTGTATTTGAAATCACTTTCATTCAAGAGAAAGGGCTCGGCACGATATTGATATATTTTTCGTTTTCTTGTAACTTGAGTTCTTTCTTGTAAATCCCACTGATCGAATAAATCGAAGTAATTAATAATCCAGTCCGAAGGAAGTAATTGGTAATCCATATTAGAAATCGTAAAAAATTGATAACAAACACGTTCAGTTAACTGTCCGCAAACTTATACAAGAGCTACACAAGGGCACCCGAGTGAATATACCATGTGTAACTATTGTTCTTCAGTAAAACAGATGTGTACAACCATTACGTCAAAAATGTTTTTATTAGTAGCCCGATGCATTATAACATGTGTATATCGACTGTATACGCTTGCGTTAGACTTTATTAGTAAGGCTGTTAGTATATTGTGTAATCAATTGTATGGCGCAGGCAGGTTATGAGAACTAGGGCTTGAAATACTGGTATTTTTAGTACCCGATGTTGCAATGTAACACCAGTACCAGATGTAGTACCTGTACTATTGTTTTTTCAATCAGTACCAATCAGTACCTTCCAATCAACTATTTTTAGTTAGTACAGCTTTAGTTAGTAAAAAGGGTAATTATTAATTAATAGGCATCAGAAAAAAAACTTCACAGTTGCCTACCATACTACAAACATGTGATTTGTGGTAATTGAATTTCGAACTGATACCCAGGTTCGGTAATAGCAAAAACCACTAAGTACCGATACAGAACCTAGACTTTTGGTACCGGTTCCAATTACAGAACACATGGTGTTCTCAAAAAAAGAAGCAGGGCCATTCAGAAAATAATGACAATGAAAATTAAAAAAAAGATACATTTTTAAATGATCAAAAATGCATAAATCAAAGAGCCATTAAAGTAGAACTTACTGGTACTCCACAAGCAAACATTGTTGTCCCAACTGCCAGTAGCAAAGCGGTTAGCATCAGCAGATACCGCAAGACACGCCACTCCTTTTTCGTGACCACGACACGTCACCACACAGTCCACTGAGTTGCGAGGTACGTTCCACACCCATAGCATAGCTGATTGGTCATGGGAGCCACTGAAATAACATGACATTTTTTGAAAATCATATACCTAAGATCATCGGTACTGTTTAATCAGCATTTGAAATAAAGTTTTTGTTTATTGTTTGTTATATTAATCTCACCTTACAAATACGGCTTGATCACCACTAAAAGAGACCCAAGAAACAGCTTTTACTGGAGATGTGTGTCCAGGAATGGCAAGTTTGTGTTGACCCTTGGTACTCCAAATGTGAATGCTGTTGTCATAGCAACCAGTTAATATCCTGAAAAAACATTAAATTCTAATTAATAGAACACAAGAGGCTAATTTATTTGTAGGATTATACTATAGATAGAAGGTAGGAAGGTAGGTGTTGCAAAAACTTATCACTTACCAGTTTGAGTTTGTATGTACTGTTGAAACCCAGTCATCGTGCATCAAACAATCCTGTGGTGCCGGTGCAGGAAATCTTTCTAGATATTCTATTTCCAATGTCTCTTCTGTAGACGCTCCTTTTTCTTGTAAATGCTCTGCGAGCGACGTACATAAAAGCTCCCCACATACTAAGAAATCAAATTCAATTGACTTCTCCTGTGATGGGTTTGTCTCTTTCAGCAATGCATTTACCAGCGTATTCAACTCTGTCGCCTGAGTGTTACTCTGGATTGCATAAGGACTGTCTGGTACTGCATATCTATAACAAAAAACAATGGTATGTATATCAGG
This sequence comes from Aporophyla lueneburgensis, assembly GCA_932294355.1. Lineage (NCBI taxonomy): Eukaryota > Metazoa > Arthropoda > Insecta > Lepidoptera > Noctuidae > Aporophyla > Aporophyla lueneburgensis. The sequence goes on from OW028744.1 coordinate 14,639,676, forward strand.
CTACCATGCCTCGCCACGCCGGATACACAAAGTTACTTACTGTTCTTGTTTGGTTATAAACCGAACTTGTAGTTGGGCTTCTGCTATTTCGGCAGACATTGTAGTGTTTTAACAAACGCGGCCGACAAATGAAGATAGAATTGCACACACACTATTTAATTTGATCAGAATAACACTAATTTAAAACTCAGTGCCATTCCGAATTGACAAATATTGACACATGCTTCTTCGTTTGTCAAACTTGACATATCTTGAAACGTTTTGAAAATAGTTCTTTTTTTTTCTTAAATATTCACAAATTGAAAACTTAGGATTTAAATAGATTAAAAAAACAAAAATAAAACTGAAATTACATAACTAAAACTATTAACAAATTACAATATAGAGTCAATAAATTCATCCACTTCGCTGTCGCCTGATAATCTGATAAAATGAATCCTATTGTTATGGATGGGAGAATGATGATGATGACAAAACCAGACAAAATTAAATACAGATTTTTCCGAACGAAAAATTGTTGCGTTCCAAATCCCAACGTTGAAAAACTTTAGAGCGTAGTGTAAAGCATGGTGTTATTCAGTCCATCTCTTTCATTCATTGCAAAAATCATTATCTCTAGCTCTTTCTTAAACCATGCTAAAAATACTAAATCGATAAACTTCAAAATGACAAAGATTGAGGTTATCTCATAAGTTCGAGTGTAACATTCGTGTGTTTATGAAATGCGGAAAGAATAACTTAGGTACTAAATACAGCCTTTTAAATCATCAAAATGGGTGTAATGGTAAACGGTGACACTGTCAAAGGGGTAAATTTTAATTTTCATAGAAAAGCAGGCCGTAGTATCATCGAACATCGTCCTGTTTTCTCACCGGATGGAGAGTATGTTGAATTACTTTATTATGTTCTGTAATATTTTTTCTTGTAGTCAGTTACTAATATAGCTTCATATGGTGATTTCAGGTCAGTAGCAATTATCGTCGAGAACATAGTACGAGTGTACAATATTCAAACAGGGGACTGTGTCCGTACACTTGAAACTGAGAGCCCAATAAATGAGCTCATTGCTATTAAGTTTCCTGAAAATGATGACTTGTATGGATGCTCAGACACGGGCTATATTACAACATGGACTTGGGAGAAAGGAGCTGTTCTTAGAGAAATTGTTAGTATTATTGAAAACAAAACATTGACTTAACCACTATACTAGTTCATTTTTTTATATTGCTACTTACTCATATTTTGTTATAATAATTTAGTACTAAATAAGGCCGAGCATAAACCTTATTTAAAGTATTGAAAATTATTTTCTGATAAATAATGTTAATTTAAAAAAATCATTTTTATCTTTGCAGAAACTTAGACTCCCTAGCAATGTAAAAGTACATACATTTGACTTGGTTGACAGCAATGAATGCTGCATTACAAGTTCCTCTAAGCAAACCCAACTAAATCTCAGCACATACTCCGTAAAGACCGGTGAACTCTTGTATGAGTATAGAGACACAACACCTACATACGATGACATGGTCTGTGTGTCATTAGGATGGTGTAATGGAGACCGATATGCAGCAGTAACCAATGGAACAAAATTCTTATACATACAGAATCTACAGCAACCACATATGAAATCTAGGTAAATTTTTTAATTTAAAGTTCATTCTGTACAGTTAACCTTTTGACCGCCAGAGTCATGTATAGATGACAAACCAAAACGTGCCCAGCACGCCGCGGTCACGATACCGTGACAGACTTTTAAACGTAAAAAAAAATCATAAACAACATTGTTTTTTTATTTCCTTTGCTAATTATGTTCCTTGACTCATCCTAATTTATATTAGCTGAGCTTCTTTCTTTATATTTCATCCATATTAACATAAGATGGCAAAAACTAACACCAATTTTAAAGTTCGAAAAACTTAGTGCCCTCAGTCATCATAACATGACACGTAGTGATGTAGCTAGGTAATAGGTAGAACGGGCTGGTTTCCGCAACTCCACGTCTGAGCGCGTATTTTGCGTACGGGTGGGAAATCGGTTATTCGATCCACCCCAGCTCCTCCAGATAGGCCAGCAACGCCTTGATGTTGCTGACTATCTCACGTAGGGTACCTGGGTTACCGAAGTACTTGGCCCTGTATGTGGCGATCGCCGGGCAGTTTAGAAGCACGTGCGCTGCTGTCTCGTCGTCCTCAATGCAGGCCCTGCACAGCGGACTGTCTGTAGCTTTCCCAAAAGTTTGTCATGTCACCTGCCTGTGTCATTCTCGGAAGAGGAAGGTACTAAGGGGTGTAGTGTGATGTGACAAAGCCTTTACCCCTGACTGAATCATTGATGAAAACCATATCGCCTTCAAATAGACAGAGTGACACAAACAGTTAACTTTGGTTTATAATATCTAGTGTAATTTACTATTTTTCCTTTCAGAATAATAAACCACAATGGCTACCGCATAATGTCAGTTACAGCCCATCAGACAGCTAATACCGTAGCTATAACAGATACATTAGGTAGAGCCACAGTCATCAGAGGAAACTTGTTTGACTATAGACAAATCGCAAGAGAAGTTTTGCATTGGCATTTCTTACCCCCACTGGCTACTTGTTTCTCCCTGCAAGGTAATTTTGAAAATATATTAGTCACATAGCAAATTAAGTTCCAGCCCATGCCCACTTGCCATACATAAATGAACTAGGATGAAATCTGTTCATATATAATATATAAATAAATAATAAAGTAGAAAGTTTCTATTCATAATTGGCGATTTTTTTTATTATTTCAGGCAATTATCTGTACACTGGTGGGATGGAGAAAGTGCTAGTTAAATGGACTATTGGCAACTTAGCATACAGAGCCAATGAAAAGGCCTTTATCCCTCGTCTGCCTGGAATGATCAGATTTATTACCACAAACAATACCCATGTTGCCGTGACATTAACCAATAATTGTAAGTACAATTGAAATTCAACTTTTTTACAATGGTGTTAGAGACACACTGACACACTTATTTACAACTTCCCTGTGCCAACTTCTACGCCCGCTTGGAGGTCGAAAATTATCCCATGGGAACATACTACTGCGATAAAAAGCATCGTAATATGTAACATATAGGATACTTTTAATGAAGATATCTCTATTTATTAATGTTAATTGTTGTTCTAAATTGCATCTTAATTCGACTGGCCATTTTTGCGTGATTGAGTAACAAACATACAAACTTTCATTTTACAATATTTATTTACATTATGTTTACATTTACAATGTTGATCAGTGTAAATAAGGAGTTTGCTAGATTTCTCAAACTAATAGTACATTTATAAGCTCATCTAGCACTGAGGTCAAGCATGGAAAGTAACGGACGTGTCTCACCAATGTATAAAATTAAAGGAGGAATCAAACAATCTCAACTCCAAAATGTAAAAATATTTTAGATTTTCAAAATGTATTAATAAAATAATGTAACAATTCCAGCGGTAGTGATAGCGAACGCTCAGCTGCGCGTGGTGTGCACGGTGCTGGAGTGCGGCGGCGTGTCGCCGGCGGCGCGCGCGGTGGGCGGCGCGCTCGTGTACCACGCGCCGCTCGCCGCGCTGCTCACGGCCGGCCGCACCGGCCATCTGCAGCTCTACTCCACCGGCAGCGACAAAGTGCTCTATAACGTGAGTACATACTGCGTGTCGCCAGCGGCGCGCGCGGTGGGCGGCGCGCTCGTGTACCACGCGCCGCTCGCCGCGCTGCTCACGGCCGGCCGCACCGGCCATCTGCAGCTCTACTCCACCGGCAGCGACAAAGTGCTCTATAACGTGAGTACATACTGCGTGTCGCCAGCCGCGCGCGCGGTGGGCGGCGCGCTCGTGTACCACGCGCCGCTCGCCGCGCTGCTCACGGCCGGCCGCACCGGCCATCTGCAGCTCTACTCCACCGGCAGCGACAAAGTGCTCTATAACGTGAGTACATACTGCGTGTCGCCAGCGGCGCGCGCGGTGGGCGGCGCGCTCGTGTACCACGCGCCGCTCGCCGCGCTGCTCACGGCCGGCCGCACCGGCCATCTGCAGCTCTACTCCACCGGCAGCGACAAAGTGCTCTATAACGTGAGTACATACTGCGTGTCGCCAGCCGCGCGCGCGGTGGGCGGCGCGCTCGTGTACCACGCGCCGCTCGCCGCGCTGCTCACGGCCGGCCGCACCGGCCATCTGCAGCTCTACTCCACCGGCAGCGACAAAGTGCTCTATAACGTGAGTACATACTGCGTGTCGCCAGCGGCGCGCGCGGTGGGCGGCGCGCTCGTGTACCACGCGCCGCTCGCCGCGCTGCTCACGGCCGGCCGCACCGGCCATCTGCAGCTCTACTCCACCGGCAGCGACAAAGTGCTCTATAACGTGAGTACATACTGCGTGTCGCCGGCGGCGCGCGCGGTGGGCGGCGCGCTCGTGTACCACGCGCCGCTCGCCGCGCTGCTCACGGCCGGCCGCACCGGCCATCTGCAGCTCTACTCCACCGGCAGCGACAAAGTGCTCTATAACGTGAGTACATACTGCGTGTCGCCGGCGGCGCGCGCGGTGGGCGGCGCGCTCGTGTACCACGCGCCGCTCGCCGCGCTGCTCACGGCCGGCCGCACCGGCCATCTGCAGCTCTACTCCACCGGCAGCGACAAAGTGCTCTATAACGTGAGTACATACTGCGTGTCGCCGGCGGCGCGCGCGGTGGGCGGCGCGCTCGTGTACCACGCGCCGCTCGCCGCGCTGCTCACGGCCGGCCGCACCGGCCATCTGCAGCTCTACTCCACCGGCAGCGACAAAGTGCTCTATAACGTGAGTACATACTGCGTGTCGCCGGCGGCGCGCGCGGTGGGCGGCGCGCTCGTGTACCACGCGCCGCTCGCCGCGCTGCTCACGGCCGGCCGCACCGGCCATCTGCAGCTCTACTCCACCGGCAGCGACAAAGTGCTCTATAACGTGAGTACATACTGCGTGTCGCCGGCGGCGCGCGCGGTGGGCGGCGCGCTCGTGTACCACGCGCCGCTCGCCGCGCTGCTCACGGCCGGCCCCACCGGCCATCTGCAGCTCTACTCCACCGGCAGCGACAAAGTGCTCTATAACGTGAGTACATACTGCGTGTCGCCAGCCGCGCGCGCGGTGGGCGGCGCGCTCGTGTACCACGCGCCGCTCGCCGCGCTGCTCACGGCCGGCCGCACCGGCCATCTGCAGCTCTACTCCACCGGCAGCGACAAAGTGCTCTATAACGTGAGTACATACTGCGTGTCGCCAGCGGCGCGCGCGGTGGGCGGCGCGCTCGTGTACCACGCGCCGCTCGCCGCGCTGCTCACGGCCGGCCCCACCGGCCATCTGCAGCTCTACTCCACCGGCAGCGACAAAGTGCTCTATAACGTGAGTACATACTGCGTGTCGCCGGCGGCGCGCGCGGTGGGCGGCGCGCTCGTGTACCACGCGCCGCTCGCCGCGCTGCTCACGGCCGGCCGCACCGGCCATCTGCAGCTCTACTCCACCGGCAGCGACAAAGTGCTCTATAACGTGAGCATATACTGCGTGGGAACATTGTCCGGAACTCTTCATATCTTAGGACTAGCTTTTGCGCGTGGAGTTCGTAGCGTCACGCCTACGCTAGGCGAGCGCTAAGAAAGGAAGTAGAATTGAACGGACAAAGTCGCGGCCAAAAGCTAGTAAACTACAAAACTTCTTTATACACCACACTTTTTGCTAATCTATTACTGTGTGCCAAAATTATTAGACTACTGGGCGAGCTTACGCGGGAGCAAGCCTCATAGAATTGCCCGTGTGAAAAACAATTTTCTCTCAAGTCTATGCCCGCAAATTTTAATGTCTGCCCTTGTGATTTGTTTATGATCATTGCAAAGCAGACTTTGAGGGGAACTGTATTCGTTTGAATTCAAAGGGTCATTCGGGATCAAGGGAATTCTTGGTACAAATACAGTTTCCCCTTGCGCATATCCAATTATAACTATTTTGTTTTATGTTTTTGTGCAATTTTTGTGAAATAGTTGATGTTTTCGTAATCAGCGACCCGATAAACCATAAAAACGATACCCGTTTTGATTTTCAGAATTTGTCTGCCCTTTTCCACCTTTTAGGGGTTGAATTCTGAAAGAGCCTGAAACACTTGTTTTCTCATTTATCATTTTTTTTAGGAGTACTCCTGTGAAGTTCGAATAAAATAGGTTAACTAATCTTGTTTCCCCATACAAACTTTCAAGCCCTTTTTCACCCCCTTAGGGGTTTAGTTCTTAAAAACCCTAGGATACGTAATTGTTTATTTCTAATCGTTAACCTAAAAACAAAGTTTCAGGAGCTCTAAAAATGACGGACTTCCATACAAAATTTTAACCCTTTTTTCACTCCCTTAAGGGGCGAATTTACAAAAATCCTTTCTTAGCGGATGCTTACGTCATTACAACTATCTGTATGCCAAATTTCAGCGAAATCCGTTCAATAGTTTCGGCTGTGCGTTGATAGATGAGTCAGTCAGGTTCGCCTTTTATGTAAGGTGTATCTATTCATACACGAAATATTTTAAGGGGTACACCTGTAGGTGGTAAAGAAGCTATAGAAGCAAAAATATTTTTTTTTATCTAAGCGTTTTTGAATTTTCGTAATTATTATAATTTTAAAACTGCTTGAGACGTTTTGCATAAAACCTTTACTCCAAATTTTATGAATGGCCCGCCACACGCTGCGAGGGCGACGACCGGACTGCACGAGCATGGCCGCGGTGTCTCGGGCCGTAAAAAATAAGAAGGATTTTATTTCTTATGTGCGTCAGATAATTTATAAATATTAAATTTTGAAAAAAAAAAAAATTTGAAAATTTTTTTTTCGTTGCTATAGCTTCTTTGCCACCTACAGTTGTACCTCATAAAATATTTCGTGTATGAATAGATACACCTTATATATTTAGAAGATCTACAACAACAGTTCGTATTACCCAGTAACTGGGTTGTGGAGGTCTGATAGGCAGTCGCTCCATGTAAAATACTGGTATTCAGCTGCATCCGGTTAGACTGAAAGCCGACCCCAACATACTTGGGAAAAGGCTAGGCAGATGATGATCTACAACAACAGTTCTCAGGCAGAACTAAGCTGCATGCAATTCAATAATATCTGAGTTATGCTACCTGAGTTATCGTACTGATCAGAAAGTCAATCCTTGTAATTTTGAATATAAAAATTGAACATTTTTATGTTAAAAATCTAGTCTCATCTCAGCGACAACCCAATGTCAAAAAGTTTTCAAAATGTATGGAACGTCAAGATATTTTTGACATACTGAGATTGAGATCAAACAACACACATTCACAGTTTGTGAATTTTCTTAAAATTACGAGAATTACCCCTCAGATCCACAGTTCCATAGTTCCTTCTATGATGAGCCCTGCAACTGTATGGCCCGAATACTACCTACAAATAATATATACGCTATTTACCTTAACACATTATTTTTTTGTGTCTCTTTGTAGTTAGACATAACAGAAATGAACAATTTACCATCTGAGAGGTGGAATCTATTGCCTTTGGACACAGAGGTGACATGCGCTGCGGTCAGCGGTAACGGCGAGTGGCTCGTAACCTCAGAGTACAGAAACGACGGCATCATATACCCAGAGGAGAAACTCAAATTCTGGTCAGCACAACTCAAAAACGCTACACCCTTCCAACTCAACACATGCGTCAATCTATCCCACGGAGGATGCAATGTAGTTTCGCTTGCACTCAACTATAGAGGTGACTTTTGCGTATCAGCCGGCACGGACCAAAAATTTAGAATATGGAGGAAAGAAAACACTTCGCAGACACATCGAAAAAAGATCGCATGGAATTGTTTAACCGCGTGCTACTACTCGTCTGGGATTGGTCAGTTTATTTCAAATAGTGTTCTCAACGGTTTTAAAGATGGCGTCAAACACAGGCCTGGTAGGGATGAAGACTTGCCGTACTTGAGAGAGGTTCAAAAGAGCGACGATGTTATAAAGAAATTGTTTAACATTCATAAGGAACACTCATTAGTTGATGATGAGACAGTCAATGTGCCTTTGAGAAGGGATAGTGAGTACGATATGGGGGGTGTAGCGATATCACAGGATGGTTCTCTGATCGCTGCGTGGTTTGGCTGCAAGCTGACTTTATGGGACACTCATCTGTGTAACCTCAGTACAACTTTGTCTCATCCTGCGTTACGACCTAAAGGAGTACACGTTCAGTTTGGAAACAGAGATGCTGCACATTACGTAAGTATCATGTATTACTTGGACACCTTTTTATCCATACTTATGTTGAGATTTATAAATGTTTAGTGATAAGCGTTTCATGCGAATATAAACATTGAACCAATACCAGTAAGGTTATTTTTTGTATGAAGCGCTTACTATATACCAAACGCTCTATAGATGTCAGCCTTGGTAACTGATGTACTAAACTTGTTCGTTGTTTCTAGTTGGTGTGCACAACAGAAACTTGCGTGGCGGTGTGGAGTTTGCTATCGTTGACAGTGAAATGGCTCGTACAAATCAACCCAACGTGCTTAGCCGCTCATAGGTTCTCGAATAAACTGGCTGTCGCTACCAAAAATAATGATGGTAAGTATCCTGCATTCATTAATTGTTTTTTAACTGTCCCAACTTTTTTGTAACAACTATAGTTCTCACTATTTGAAAAGTGTCCTCTCGCTCTTTTCTATGTACTCTTATCTTTTTCGGTTTATCTGCGACTAAAATTATTTGCGTAATTTAACACTGACATGTACTAAGTAATTACAGCCGCACGGGTCGGTCGATGAGGTCAAGCTACGCTTGCCGCGGTTGATCTGTGGATTCTTGACTATCTTTACATATCCAAACCCCTCCGCGCCTCGGAAAGCACGTTAAGCCGTTGGTCCGGCTGTCATTCATCCACGAGTACTTTGACGGTCGTTAAGTTACGTCAGTCTGACGTCCAGTCTTACCAAGAGGTAACGTACTACCAGGAAACTGCGCTGTGCGGGTCAGATAGGCAGTAATATACTGGTATTCAGCTGCATTTGGTTAGACTGAACGCCGACCCCAACATAGTTGGGAAAAGTGGGCTAATATCACATTCTGATTTCAGTTTACGTGTTCACACCGCACAACTCAAAGCCAATACTAACGAAGAAGCGGTTACTGGACCCGGCTACAGGCGTATTCAAACAGTGTACTTTTGGTACCTGTTTCGATGATGACATTAGACTGTACCTCATGAGAAATAATTCGGTAAGCATATACGATCTTTTCAGCAATTTATTTAACAGCTTTTGTCGTCCGCGTGAAGGTCGAAAATTATCCCACGGAAACTTGCCACCGAGGTAAAAAGTATCCTATGTGGTAATCCAATATTAATTATTTGTGTGACAAATTTCATTCAAATACGCTTAGCTATTTTTGCGTAATTGAGTAACAAACAAACAATCTCATTTAAAATTAAATTTGGCTGAGAACACACATAAGAGATCGTATATTATACAAACCCAAGCTAAAATACTACTGTCGCGGATTTGTTCGAAAGAGTTATCGTGGCCTTGGCACAGGCAAATGAAAGAGTACGGGTGGGTTTTAGTCAGTAAAAGTCTGACATGCCCTGTCGCTCCACCCAAAGCGAGAGAAATCATTTTACGAATACCCAACCAAAAAAAAAACAATCGTACCACAAAGTCTAGCTACAGTGCAATATTCTACACAGTTAAATTAAATGAACTGGTGAAACTTCGCTCGCGTCACTAAAGTGCCGCCATCAAATCATAATTACCTTTCGGGAAATAATTTAGTTCTTACTGTCCCACTCAGCAGTGGGACAGTAAGAACTAAATAATTTAAAGACTTTGGAGGCTTTGCCCAGCGGCAAAGCCTCCTTCCACTCTTTAAAATAATGAAAGACTACTTATACTCATTCCATTTCACGCGGCCATTTGCAGTTATGGTCCAATCTCTCAAGAAACAGTTTAGTTTGTCTCGTCTTCTTTACCTAAAAGGATACGTAACTAGTTTTAATTTATTATGTCTTTCAGGAGATCTACTGCATAGAACCAGAACAGACAGAAGAGAGTCGTCTCGAAGTGATATCCCAGCGCAAAATGCCTACTTCCAACTTCAGCGCGTTGTTAGCAGAGCAACAACTGTCCGAGGTGCAGCCCGCCACCAGCGAAGCTAATGTCATCGATGTCAACAACTTAGCCGCCTCCACTATAGCTCAGGTAATAATAAAATTATCGTACCTACTTCCTCCGTAGCGTTCCTAGTTCTTGTACCGTGTGGCGTCGGACTAAAAGAATAGCACCACCAGGCGCGGTCCGAGCGGGGGGGTTCTAGGGGTCATGACCCCCCCCCCAAAGACAGTGATAGGGGAGAGGGGGGCATAACGGGGACATGACTACGGGGTACGATGGGGTACCCCGTTATGCCCCGCAACCGTTGTTCCCATTATGCCTCTGTTTTGTAAATTAACTGGTGGATTCGTTCTTGTTCATTTGATAATAGAAAATATTTTGTTTTGGGTATAAAACTGGTACGAACGTAAAAGAAGAAAAGTTCGAGACTTAGTTGGTCCACGGAAAACATGAAACAGACAATTGATGCCGTCTTAAGCAAAACTGCTGGCTATAGATAAGCAGTTCACCTGTAGAAGAACTCTAAGAAACAGAAGATCCAAAAAGCTCCTTGTGGTCTAGAGAATACGGACGAGGATACCATGTGCCTGTACTGCCTTGACGTGAACCACACTTATTAAAGTCTTCGGTAGGTTGGGTGGCTTGCCAACTATGTGGACGGTGGGCTCATACAGCTTGTGCTGTTGTAGACGACAACAATAAAGAAGAAATCCACATCTGCTTGTATTGTGATGCAAAATAAATACGTACCCCATACTGCCCCTACCCTGGGGCACGATGGGGTTTTCAATATAGTTTCAAAAAATTAAAATTATAACGTCATGTGATTATTTACATCACCAAATTCTATGCCAAATTATAGTTTAATAAGTAACCAAAGTGTTGTAATTAGTTTTAATTAATAAATACATTGCGTTGATTATTTTACTGTGTATTTTCCTTAACGTCCCCATTATGCCCCCCTCTCCCCTACTGACTTTGGGGGTAAAGTTTTTGATACTACAATTTGTTGCTGCTGCAAAAAAATTGTTAAAATATTCTTCAATACTCATGGTGACCCCCCCCCCCCCCCCCAAAATCGAAGGCTGCGACCGCGTCTGAGCACCATCCCATTTCTTCCCGTGGGTGTCGTAAGAGGCGACTAAGGGATATACTAGAGAATGGGCAGCAGCGTTCTCTATGCATTGCAGACTATCATACTCTGATCGCCAACCCGCCTGCCAAGCGTGCCCCCCCCCCACCCCATGACCTTGTGAAGGCCGCAGGAATCCGCTGGATGCGGGAAGCATACCTATGACCTACTTCCTCCAGAAAAGTACAATAGAATGCAACTTGGGTTGGGTGTAAACAACAATTTTGTAATAAGAGACATACATACAAACAGACAGACAGATGACGAATCGTTTACCCCACAAACAAAAGGTGTAGATAGCGGATCGATATCAGCTATCACGCGCCGTAGTAAGTCAGCATAAGTCGGCGTTCAGAAGGATGTAAAAATATTAAGGGAGCAAGAAAAAATCCAAATTTTTGGGGGATTTTCAACAGACTGTAATTTGTAGAAAAATGGTCGTATAGCAAATAAAAAAAGCAATGAGAGAAAAATGAGACATGTTTTCAGTTTTAATAAAAATTATGACCTTTTCAGAGCGAAATTCTTGCTCCTTTAATTTTTTCAAAAATTCAATCAAGTGGAAATAAAACGGTTGGCTGGATTAAATTGAAACTTTGTAGGGTTTTTGTGGATATATTGAACAGTAAAAGGCACACTTAACATTAGTTTCCGCGATATTTTTAATTAAACGCTTGATTTTCCAAAAAAAACACAAAAAGCCCTTTTTTGGTTGCTTTTCAAATTCATGTAATGATAGAAAAAAACAATTTTTCAAAAAATCAATAACCAATCCTTGTAGAGAATTTATTCAAGTTTTCTAAACCAACCTTGAATTTTCTGTGCAATCATTGGTTGCTGAGATATTGATAATCAAAGACAAAATGATCTTTTTCCATTCAAACACTGATATCTCAGCGAGAAATGCTCGTGTCGAGATCTTTAAAAAACCAAATAAAAGCTAAATAAACAAGTTATCCAGTCCATATAGAGGTCAAGTCAAAAAAAAAAATCTAAGTCCGTAGATTAACAAAAAAACCGAAAAAAAATTCGAATTTTTTTTTCGGTGTGATTCTTATTATTACTCGAAAAGATATTTAAAAAAAAAACTAACTCAGATCCAAAAACTAGACACTTAAGACACACTAGATATTTAAAGCTATTATAAAATTTGCTTTTTTTTATTTGCTGTTCGACTATTTCTCTACAAGTAAGCCTGTTGTAAATCCCCCAAAAATTAGGATTTTTTTCTTGCTCCTTTAATTTTTGTGTGAAGTGTATCTTAGTATAAAAAAAATTAGTTATCGTTAACGAAAGATGTTTATTTTGAAACTGGTTTTTATGATAACTTCCGCGCGGCGCCGCCGGCGCGGTGGCGAAGGTGAACGACCAAGCGTAGCTACAAGTACCTACCAGCTGTTCGATCGGTCAAAATTCTAAGATGTTCGAAGTACCTACGCTGGCGCTCGGTTACTGACCTATTCCTATTGTCGATATCATATTACGAAATATGTAGGGCGTCCACAGTTAACTGATTTAAGGTCGGATAAAAATTAAAAAAAAAGTATTGGAAAAATAGTTGAAATGTGTTCTATTACTGATACTGAACCACCAGAAAAAAATTACGCACTGGTTAAAAAAAATCCTGTATACTGTTGGATTATGGTGGAAATTAAGTGCGCGCACTGGAACTTCAACACACTGCTTAGCGCCCAGAGTTGAAAATCGAACAGTGTGTTTTTCGATGCCCTGAGATGCCGTTGGATTCTCAGAGCTCGGTTCAATACTGAGAGTAGAAAATTTTGTGACTGAATGATATTTTCTTTCCTTTTTTATTATTAATTATTAATTACTTATATTAGGAATATACACTTTGACATTTTGATTATTGCTTAACTATGACATGAATATTATACTCTGAGAAGTATACTATTATTATTATTATTATTTTAATGGTTTGGAATGTGAGGACTATGTAGATGTTTGTTTTTTTTATATATCTCTCCTTCTCATTTCATTTTAATGATAATCTGATAGTTTGAGTACTTAATGCGGCCTACACAAATGTCCTTTCTTTGGTATTGTTCGTCGAATCATTGACCTCCTTAAGTTCTGAGTTGAGCTGCATGATTGCTGACAAATGCGAGCACCGATGGGGCAGGTCCAATCTATCTGTGTGGTTCTTGCCTTAAAGGACCACTTCAGACACCAATCCACATGGTCTTCACATGATCTGATCAAATTATGTCTGGACTTTAAAAGAGACTATGACCTCTGAGTTCCTTTCTTCTCAGAGTAGTCAGATAGGAAACGCTGACCTCATCTAGTTTAAAAAAACATGATTGACGTGTAAAAGTGTTTGTACAAACCTACTTGCCAAAATAAAGTCATTTATAATTTGTGATAAAAATTGCTCGTGCGTATCTGGGCTAAGTCTGGCATTAGGTTTGTTCTGAAAAATCTTATCTCTTTGTCAATGAAAATATATTATTTCTCAATAGCCATTTTATAGATACGCATTGTATTCCGATACCCTGATTGACAAATAGTACATTGACCTTTTTATTGTTTATGAGTTTCCTTGCGATATAACTTAGTAAGTTTGCCTTTATCAACTTGTCCTTGAAGCGTTGTGCAACTAAAAGGTTCTCAAGTATCTTGACAGAATACTTATGTGAAAAAAATCACACTGATATTATTTTTTTCTGGTGCACTAGGACGTAAGCTTTTTTTACTTAGACAATTTTTTGATTTAGAGTCATTGAAATTTTGGTCTGAATTGCTTCGTACGGCCAAGGAAGATAATATCATCTCATTGATGATTATTTACTTAAAAAATGTTTAGTACATTTGTTTATACTATTTTTTATAATAAATAGTTTAATCCTTGTCTTTTTATTGTGTAACGTTATGTATATTTACTTTATGATAACTTCAGAATAGGTACAGATGTAAAATAAATGTCAACTGTGTGGAATTTTCTTTGTTCTTACTCTGTAAACAGTCGTTTTAATAATCAGATAACTAACCGATTACAATATTTAACTCCTACTTTTGGTGGTTTTTCAGTTCTCGTTGGCGTCACCGCACATGGTCCCACCTGTGAGCCTTCTCTGCACTTCATTCCTTCAGCGGCTCTCTGGTATGGAACAACTTGAACAAGCCGACGACTCCCAAGAAGAGAAGCCAATGGAAATAGACGAAGACTCCAGTGATGATGAAGATGGAGACGAGTCGAAGCTGAACGGACCTTACGCCCCAAGAGTGACGGAACTGTGGACGCCCAATTACGAAGCCGTAAAAGAGAAGAAATTGAATAAAATCATGAACGAACCCTTCCTAGACTTACATTCTACCAGTTCTATGTTTGGTGTGTAATTATTTGGTTATTTGTTATAAAATATTTTTTATAATAATTTTCATTTTGGTTTTTTTTTCACCTTGTTTGAATTATCCAGCTACCACTAAGACTGCGTATGCACAACCCCTTTTACTTCCTATCCTTGACTACGCTGATGTCAGTTATCTCGATTGCACTGAAGTACAATTTGATAAACTTGAGCGGCTTCAAAACTTTGCATAACATTTATATTTAGCGCTGCAAAAATATGATTACATTACTAAATTTTGTACTACAGTATTCAGCTCTACAATATTTTGTTAATCCTTCAACCCCTCGTACGCTGAGACTATTAATTCTACATAGAAATAGGTAACTACATAAATTTTAATCAATTTTCTTTAGTTTATTACAAAACAACTATTTTCATTAAGAAAGAATCGTAAAGGAGTTTGTCAAAAACTTGTTATGCGCCATTTTTTCGTGAGCGGCAAATAAACGAAGTGGCTAAATGAAAATTCGAAAAAAAACACGTCGTATAAAAAAGCACCAATTTTCAAAACTCCCGGAAAACGGTAAAACTACAAAATGAGTGTATCGATGATGAGTGGACTATTTGGTGTACTAGCATTCTATCTATCCAGACACATTGACGTCCTTGTTTTTCATCTGTTTTCCTGTCCCTACGTTAAGTTGTTCGTCGTTATCTGTCACATTATAATATTATCTGCAATACCTACATTATCCTATAAAACACTGCAATTATTTGTTTAGATACCTACTACATCGCTAATGATACAAGAAACACACGCGCAAGATGGAATTACTAAATCAAAATGAAATCAATTTCATCGCAAAACAATGTGGGTTTGACAAAGTGTTAGATTGGAAGGTGGAGGACTTTTCAGACAAAATTATTGGATATTTGGGTGATCATATGAAACTGATAATGGAAGTAGAGTTGAATGGGATAAATTCTACACTGAATTTGTTTGTGAAGTGCATGCCAAGATTCGATAAATGGAAGGCAGAGTATCTGAGGGAGCTTGGCTTCTTCAACAAGGAGTATGTTATGCTGAGCACGCTTTTCAATGAATTTGAAAATGGCACAGGTAACATAGCACTTTTACAAATATTCCAATTAGCAACGTTCTTTGTCCCGTTAATATATGTACTTATAACTGTTACAACAAAGAAAACATACCTAGTAGTCATGTAAAATCCCTATAGAATAATTATTTCTTACAAAATTTTACAGGGTCACAAAAATGGCGTCCTAAATTATTGTTTATCAAAGAAGACATTTTTGTATTTGAAAACGTCTCACTATTTGGATACATAATGCCACATCATCAAGAGACCATGACTTTCGAAGAATTGAAAGCTTCTGTGGAAACGCTAGCAAAATTTCATGCTCAATCATACATTTATGAAGAGAGGAAAAGTAACCAGTTAAGCAGACCATACAGAATATGGGAACATTATAGTGACTACCTTCAAGAACCCAACAGGGGACTCGACTGGCGGAACACAGGAAGGAACGCGGTCATTGATTATCTCAAAGTCTTTTCTAAGTATAAATCTAAACCAAACTTTAATCGGTACGTAGAATCAGTTCTGCCTACATTATTTGATAGTGCAATGGACCTTATGAAGCCTAGCTCAGAATATCGGAATGCAGTAGTGCATCGTGATCTTTGGACCAATAATATTTTCCTTAAAAAAGATCAAGAATCAACATGTCACGCTTTGTTCGTTGATTTTCAGACTGTTATTTATTCTTCTCCGATGCTTGACTTGTCTTCCCTGATATATTTCAATACTACAAGAAGTGATAGAGATAAATGGACGGATGAATTTATAGATGTTTACTATGCAGTGCTATCTGAGGAACTGCAAGCTGACGGAGTAGATATAATGAGCATATTTGATAAAGGTACTCTTACGAAAGCATATAAAAAAAGTATCGTATTCGGAATAACTCAGGCTGCGCTCATAACACCTATCGTAGCTATGAGTAAGGAAAAACGCGAAGAGATATTTTGTGATCCCGAGTTATCAAAACGAGCAAACGTAGTGAGTCGTAGTAAAGAGTTTATAGACGTAGCAAAAGAAGATGAGAAATACCGAATTAGAGTAACGGAATTATTTGACGAAATTATAGAGAGATTTGTGTTTCCGAAAAATGTTGAAATAAGCTTTACTTTGAACTAACTGTGCCCGCAGCTTCGCCCGCTTGAATGTCGCAGATTATCCTACAGGAACGTGCTATCGGGTGATACTTCAGCTATCTGCCAGTGAAACCGCGTCAAATCAGGCCGGCCAGCTGTTTCGGAGATTAGCCGGAAGAAACGAAGACCATTTTTTGTTAAATATAAGTATTGGATACACTTCTGGACTTCAACTGCGTTGAGGTGGCAATTTCTCAACATAGTGAAGATAATTATAGTGATCTTCTCGGGCACTAGTGCTCCACACTCGGGTACAAGGTGTCCTTATATGGTTTCCAGTTTCTTCGTATCTTCGCTTCACCTGCCGGACCTTTCTTAATGTTACACCCACCATTCTTGCAGTACGATGCATTTATGGCTTTTCTGGAACTAGGCATTAGTAGTTCCAGAAAAGCCATGATTCTAGCACTTTCTTCAGGTGAGACAAGCATGATAAGTAAAGATTCCTTACTCTAGTCACCTTGGTTTTTGACACAATATTCATCGATCAAGAAATAAATGTGAAAAAAAAAATTCTAAAGTAATAGGTACAGCTATTTGGAAAGGAGTGTTTTTGTTAACAAAGTTATACCAACCATCCAATTTTCTATTCAAGAAGATTATCAGTGCTTAGTTTTGAAGGCTAGTGTATACTATTTCTTGGTTATGACTTGTTTACCCATCTACTTACCTAATAAACTAATATGATAAATCAAGGTATTCGTCATATCACTGTGTTTAACTTAGATGAAATCATAAAAGAAGTTGCATCGTTGTATTGCAAACATTCAGTTAATTATTCATTTCATCTTACCGACATGTAAGCATCCATTTCTTTCTCCGTAATTCATACGGGACCGGTTTTATTATCAATACTTAAATAACTACACCCAATCATTATACCGAAATAAGTAAGAATAGTGTTAATTCCAAAAGGTAAGTTTATAAAGTAAAAGTAAATTACACAGTCGACAGTTTATCGACATTAAAACTCATCAGTCCGATTTAGGAATGCATTTTGCAGTTTTAGTGACCTCTCAAAAGCATTGTGACTGCGTAGACCACAATACACTGATCTGTAAATTATACCACTACGCATTTCGTAGACAAGATTTTGATCTTGTTCTTTCCTATCTATCAAACAAACAGGAAAAGTAAACCTTAACGAGGCGACGTCCTCGGAGTCTCTAGTTAAGATGGCAGTGCCTCAAGGTTCAAATCTTAGCCATTTCTTATTTCTAGTTTCAGTGAATGACCTTCCTCACATGTAAGCTTACTTATAAATATATTTCTGTACGTGTGTATGTCACTGTACTCCTCCTAAACAGCTGGACCCATTAAGATAACAATTTGCGTATATTGAGGCATCTGTCAAGACTGCTAGTCCGATATAATTTTGTTCAATGATGTTATTTAATTCAACTAATATATCATGTAGATTCTTTTATATTTTATTTTGTGAATGTGAGAACGTTGTAAACCCTGTAAGATCATTTTCTATAATATGAACTACCTGGTACTCGTTGATAGATCAACAAGTCCTCCCAAAACCAAAACATAATTTAAAACCAGCCAAGTGCGAGTCGGACTCGCGCACCGAGGGTTCCGTACAAACCTGTAGGTATCCTCGGTTTATGTATAAGGTTTATGCTTATGAAATTAAATGTTTTTTTTTTAATTTTTATATCTGAGTTGATTGAATGAAAGGTAAATTGCGGTTTACGATTTATGACGTATTAAAAAAAAACTACTTACTGAATCTCGTTCAAACCAATTTTCGGTGGAAGTTTACATGGCTATGTACATCATAAATTTTTTTGTGTTTTTAACCGACTTCAAAAAGGAGGAGGTTATCAATTCGGATGTTTATATTTTTTTTTTTTTTTTTATGTATGTTCGGCCATAACTCCGTCATATATAAACGGATTTGCAAAATTCTTTTTTTGTTCGAAAGGGGTTTATTTCGAAATGGTCCCATATAAATTTCATGTAGATCTGATGATGAGTTCCGGAGACAGACACCGGAACTCTTTAAAAAATGACGGCAAATCAACCGCGATTTCTGCTATCGCATTAATATGCATTGTTTGTTTGGAATTAGTGCGGGGTAGATACCAAAACTAAAAATTTAAAAATAAAAAACTTTTTTACAAAAAAAAAACAACCGACTTCCTTAAAAACACTACAAAGTGAAAAATAACTTTAATTTCGGAAGTCGGTGGCAAAAACCTTAAATACAAATCCTAAGACACCGACTGCCGAAATTAAAGTTATTTTTCACTTTGTAGTGTTTTTAAGGAAGTCGGTTGTTTTTTTTTTATCATTCTCTTATTTTAGAAGTTACGGGGGGGGGGACACTCATTTTACCACTTTGGAAGCGTCCCTCGCGCAAACTGTTCAGTTTAGAAAACAATTATATTAGAAACCTCAATACCATTTTTAAAGACCTATTCATAGATACCCGACACGTATGGGTTAGATGAAAATAAAAATTTCGAGTTTCAGTTCTAAGTATGGGGAACCCCAAAATTTTTTTTTTCTATTTTAGTGTAAAAATCTTGATGCGGTTCACATAATACATCTACTTACCAAGTTTCAACATCGTAGCTCTTATAGTTTCGGAGAAAAGTGGCTGTGACATACGGACGGACAGACAGACAGACAGACATGACGAATCTATAAGGGTTCCGTTTTTTGCCATTTGGCAACGGAACCCTAAAAAACATTGTAAAAGCCAATTATTATTTTTAAAGGGTAACTGTGGAGTTTCCTGCCAGCTCTTCTCCATAGGAAAAGACCAATTGAGAAACATGTAACATGCATGTAACTAGCTTCTGACGTTTCATAAATGTCCATGTAGGTTTATGTGAAATAAAATATTTTCATAGATATTATAGGTATCAATGTCTAATGAAGATAATTGATACAAAAAAAATGATTTTCAAACCCCCCCCCCCCCCCGCAGATTTAATCCAATACCAACATTTTTATAAGAATAGAGAATTGTAGTAAGTAGGTAATATATTCAGTCTTCCCGCGCCAATCCAGCCAGACGCCAGTGGATATAGGGAGTGCTTCAAATTATATTTTGCCGCCCTGCTGAGTCGAATCATGGCGACATAAATATGTAGAACCGCCTAGAAATCCTTATGCACCTACTCAACCATGTCCATTATGTACCTCCAGTATATACTAGCCTATACACGAGCAAATATCCGAGATACGTAATTTACTTTTTTCATTTGATTCCAAAGCATACGCATGACTGACAATACGGACATAGGTACTTCTCTATCTTATATTTACTGTTTCTAAATTATACATAAATACGATATCTAGACACGCGGCAGCGTGTCAAGCCAAGTTCAAGTAACAGAACTGGCGAGCAGCACCGTGTGTAATATTACACGAACCATTTGGAGCCACTTTTGACCCCCTCATAACTCAAAAACTATTTTACATACACGCGTCAAATTTGGCTCATATAGTGAAACTTGCAAGATACATATGTGCTCCAAATTTCATAAACATATCTCCAACGGTTATTTAGATATTAACGTCCAAAAATCGTCATTTTTATCACTGACTGACCTATAGATCAAAACTCTAACCCTGTTCCAGATGACCCAGAAAGTTCAAATTTAGCATGCAGATAGGTAATTAGGTGAATACAAAGGAATAAATCAGAAACTGGCAAATTTTTATCATTTTATTATAATTTTTCACTTAATTGATTCTATTAGGAACACTTATAACAAAAACGATTTGGTATTAATTTTGGTTCTAACTTTGGTATAAATAAGTATCTACTAATAATGTATGTACAAAAAGTAATGATATCCCATCAAAAACATAAATGTGAAATGAGAGCCAAGTTCAATATTATGATACATGCCTTGGTTGTTGACTTCAACGACAAAAGAAGTGAGATCTAAATGGGTGCCAAGTTCAATGGTCAGTCTTGCCTTGGCTAGTTTTCATATAGGAATTATAGCCTTCGCAAGTTTTAAACCTGTTACTTGTCCGTTCTTATTTTATTATTCCGAAAATTTGGCTTGCTGGTAGAAACTAGCCATCGAACATAATAACTCGTATATGAGAACTAGCCAAGTCAGGACTGACCATTGAACTTGGCACCCATTTAGATCTCACTTCTTTTGTCGTTGAAGTCAACAACCAAGGCATGTATCATAATATTGAACTTGGCTCTCATTTCACATTTATGTTTTTGATGGGATCAATATTTACTCAGCGAGTGTAACAATATTATCATGTACATTTAACGACAAGATAATCAAATATCAGACGCATTTTGTCTCGCTAAATGTAAGCCTCAGTTGCTCTCCTAGACTTTCACTGGAAAAAAAATGGCAACTGCGGCTATCGAACTTAAAAACCAAAATAATCATATAACAGAAGAAGATATCAAATTAATTTTGGCAAACTACAACGGTGCTAATGAAGAAATCATTATGGAAAACTATTCTGTTCACCCCGCTAGTGACAAAATGTTGGGATTTCTATCAGAATATTGGAAAGTGAAAGTGCATTTGTCGAATCGGAAAGTTCTTTACTTCTTCATCAAAGCCATCCCCAGATCGAATGCTGCGAAAGCAAACATGGTGAAAGAAATGCGACTTTTTGATAAAGAAAAGTTCTTCTATTCCGTGATCAAGGAGAACATTGAAATACAGAGTGAGTAGACATTTTGTTTCCGAGGTAGGGGAATATTTTACCTGAGGCGATGACAAGATTATTAAACTATGTGGTTATATTATTTCAGGTCTCAAACCATGGGCCGTGAGGTTAATAACAGCTCTGAACGATGCAATGGTTTTTGAAGATTTACATGCCAAACAGTATAAATTACGAAATAAATTTGATAGATTCGACATGGCTCACACTCTAGAAGCATTGAAAACGTTAGCCAGACTCCACGCATCTTCCATTATTTATGAAGAAAAGAAGGGTAAAGAAACTATGGGGGAGTACAAAGGAATTAATTATGAGTACGAAAAAACCCTTGACGAAGGTGGATACCATCTATCATCAGATTGGTTCTGTCAGTGCATGACAGGGGCGTTAGAAGCTATGAAAACATTTTCAAAGTATGACGATACAGAAATGAACTGGATTGAGAGTCGTTGGCGTGACGTGTGGTCTACTGCTTTGAAATTAAGTGATTTTTCTCCTCAACAGAAGAATGTAATCTGTCACCGCGACTTGTGGAATAATAACCTTATGTTTCACTACAGTAACGACGAAGGGCACCGCTCGGAGCCAGATGATTGTGTGCTGGTAGATTTTCAAGCGGTAAGGTACCAACCACCTGCTGGTGATGTCATGTTTTTACTCTGTTGTAATTTAGATCCAACTGTCAGAGAACAAAATATGGAGATATTTTTGAATTTTTATTACGAAGAACTTGGGAAAATACTAAACAACAATAATGTCAAAATCGATAGAATATTAACAAAAGAAGAATTTATGACTTCTGCTGAAGAACAAAGACAGTGGGGGCTCATCGTTTGTGCTTGTCTTATACCACAGTTTTGGTTGGACGATGATCTAACTACCGATACTTTCTGTGATAATACTCAGTTTGATGAAATACTTTCCAAAAATAAAGGACTATTCATGAAGAAAATGATGGAAAGTAATTCTGATTACAAACAAAAAGTTATAGAAATCTTTGAAGAAATCGCAGATAGATACTGTATGCCTGCAAAAAATACGTAGATAAATTACGCAAATAAATTAAATCAATTTTTGTGTTGACTCTTTGAATATAATTGTATTAAACACACCTTGTTTGTAGAGTGGTTGCTATGTATTACCTAAATTATTTTATTGTTAAGATTAAAATGAGCTACCTCTACGTTTCAAGATACCACGACGCGGACGCAAAAAAATATAAAACAGTAAAATTCTTCAAAAAAACATTCAAAGAAGCGGCTGCGCGTCCGCTTTTTTTGAATATGATAGCCCATTTCTTGAGGAAGGCTATATTATATCATGCAGGACCTTTAGGAGCCAAGCGAATAGAATGAAAGCCATGAAGAACGCTAAGCAAAACCTAAGGAATAGCGCAGGCAGGAAATGTGGCTATTATTTTAGTACTTATACTATGGTGTTCTCCGACTTCCACAATAATGAAATCGCGGGCAGAAGCTAGTCGGTTATAAGAATAGGAATATAGGAAGGTACTAGCCTGCAGGGAGGCCTGTAGGGATTTACTCTCTAATAGAAACTGTGTCTACATTAACCCAATAGGTATTAGCGGCCTTCCTGCATCTGTTGTCGTGAAGTTTTAAGGGGCCATAATCCACGAGGGCCCAGTGCGGGTTGGTGGATGTCACATGTCTTCGAATTTTTGATTCTAGAATATGTCGATTTCTTCACGATGATTTCCTTCCCCGTTTGATGGTTCGTTTACTAATTGCTAATAATTTATATTAAATACAGGATGTAAGGGACTTCACCGCGGAAACTGTTACCGTGAACTCGGTAGATATATGATCCTGATGAGATACACCAGCGTTCAAATGTTTAGTCCATTATTTACAAAAGGAAACTGGTGTAGAAAAGCTGAGTTTTCTTTTAATAACAAACGAAAATTTTATTCGCTAGAGGACTACAATCAAATGCTGAACAGTTTGTGTTGATGTCCCATACATACTGTATTAATTATTATTCTATTACAAATTAAAACCTACCAATTCGTAGGTTTTTTTATTATTTTGTTTTTTTTTACATAACGACAAATTGATAGCAGCAATTTCCTGTCATTTTGATAAAAGTGGTCCTGTTTATTTCATTGCGCTTTGCATATATACTGATATCTACCACATTTTAGGGTTCTGTACTGAAATGGTACCAGGTTCTACTATGGTGCGTACGTTGAAAAACTTGTTCTCCCATACATGGATATATGTACGTCACGGTCAATTGTCCAATTGTAAATTTAAGTAGTGTAAGTTTGTAATCGCAAAAAAAAATGTGATAAAACGAAATATTAAAGACTAGCTTCTGCCCGCGACTTCGTCCGCGTCAATTTGTTCTTCCCTGACCCTTCCCGTCGCATCGAATTGCCTGCCAGTTTTCGTCCATTTTTTGTTGCTGCTCCGCTCCTTTTCATCATAGCGTGATGTTATAAAGCCTTCCTCAATGCATAGGCTACCCACCACAAAAATATTTTTTCAATTCAGACCAGTAATTCCTGAGATTACCGCGTTCAACCAAACAAACAAACAAACTCTTCAGCTTTATAATATTATAGTATAGATTTTCGGACTTACTTTCTTCTTGCCAAACATGATTCGAAATCAACGGAAACTATACGATAGGTTTTGATGTATTTGCGAGTATCTAATTTTTCGCAAAAAATACCGTAGTTTTTTATTAACGCATTGACTTAGAAGCTTGATTTTTGTATAGCTCCAAGAGACCTACCTTTTCGATATTAGTTTCAACAGTTGTTCTTTGACGCGTTCCTGAGAAAAATGTTGACAGACGGACCGCAGTGATTCTATAAGGGTTCCATTATAACTTTTGAGATAAGGAACCAATAAATTTGTAATATAATGTTTATACACAAAAAAAAAATGATATGTCTCACAAGCACAGTTTATTTGTAGTTTCTTTACATGTTTTTTCTAACAAGATACGGCACCCCCAGAGTTCAATTCTAATTCGCACTTTGACGATTATTTATCAAATTAAACCTCAGTGGCTCATTTATACTACTTACTTATACGTTTATGATGTGTAAAACCAGAGCCAATTTACACCACGTACTGTAATTTCTGTAAAAGCTCTCCTAACCCAACAAGTTGATAGTCATTCACCTACTTGAATAATGGCGACTACTTACACTGAAAAAGTCCACTATATAACAGAAGAAGATATCAAATTAATTTTGGCAAACTACAACGGTGCCAATGAAAAAGTCGCTATGGAAACCTATTTTGTTCACCCCGCTAGTGACAAAATGTTGGGATTTCTATCAGAGTATTGGAAAGTTAAAGTGCATTTGTCGAATCGGAAAGTTCTTTACTTCTTCATCAAAGCCATCCCCAGATCAAACGCAGCGAAAGCAAACATGGTGAAGGAAATGCGACTTTTTGATAAAGAAGCATTCTTCTATACAGTGATCAAGCAGAACATTGAAATACCGGGTGAGTGGATATTTTATTCCAGAGGAGTCATACAAGCAAAATGTAGACTTCTAGTGAGATTTGTTTGCCGAGATAGTCGTTGATTGGATCGAAAGGCTTCAAAGTTTAAAAAACGCAACACAACTGGCGACGATAAATGCGCCTTACCGTTTCAGGAATGATGGTAGCAATCAGTAAAAGTTTCACCTTAGCAAATACTGACTTTGGAATCTTAAGAGGCACGGATTTTATAGGCACTTGTAGCACTAGTTAACTCAATACCTATAAGCTATCTTTTCGGCTACTTTACAATAAAATCATGCTAGATCTAATAGGTTCACTTTTAAGTTAGGCTAGGTGATGGTTTGAAAAGTCTTCCCAGCATAATCTGTTTTAGTGAATATCTGTAAAGTCACTATAAGCACACCGGAGAATAACGGTTCCATAAAAAGTTGGCTCCGAAATGGCCACAAATTAAACAAAAAGTAAATCTATAATATTGTTAAGAAGCTCTGTATATTTTTGTTCGTCGTAAAATATTGAACATTGGGGACGCTTAAGTACACGAGATTAGGCACTAATTACCTGTGAAAACCAAATCTAGGAGAATATCTATCTGAATATTAGAATATCTAAATGGAGACATTTTGCTAGAACGTATAGGGGAGTAACTAATCTAAGTATTTTTGTTTAAATTGCAGGTCTCAAACCATGGGCCGCGAGGTTAATAACTTCTCTGAACGATGCAATGGTTTTCGAAGATTTGAATGCCAAACAATATAAATTACGAAATAAATTTGATAGGTTCGACATGGCCCACACTCTTCAAGCATTGAAGACGTTAGCCAGACTTCACGCATCTTCCATTATTTATGAAGAAAAGAAGAGTAATGAAACTATGGGGAAATACAAAGGAATAAATTATGAATACGAAACAACCCTGGACAAAGGGGGATACCATCTAGAATCAGATTACTTCTGTCAGTGTATAACAGGGACATTAGAAGCTATAAAGTCATTTTCAAAATACGACAATACAGAAATGAATTTGATTGAGAGTCGTTGGCGTGACGTGTGGTCTACTGCTTTGAAATTAAGTGATTTTTCTCCTCAAGAAAAGAATGTAATCTGTCACCGCGACTTGTGGAATAATAACCTTATGTTTCACTACAGTAACAACGAAGGGCACCGCTCGGAGCCAGATGATTGTGTGCTGGTTGATTTCCAAGCGGTAAGATACTCACCTCCTGCTACAGACGTGATGTTACTTCTCTGTTGCAATTTAGAACCAACATTTAGAGAAAAAAACATCGAGATATTTTTGAATTTTTATTATGAAGAGCTTGGAAAAATACTAAATAACTATAATGTCAAAATTGATAAAATATTGAAAAAAGAAGAATTCTTGACTTCTGCTGAAGAACAAAGACAGTGGGCCCTCATCATTTGTGCTTGTCTTTTACCACAGTTTTGGCTAGACGATGATCGTACTACAGAATGTTTCTGTGATAATGTCCAGTTTGACCAAATATTCTTCAAAAATAGAGGACATTTTGTAAAGAAAATGATGGAAAATAATTCTGATTACAAGCAGAAAGTTATGGAAATCTTTGAAGAAATCGCAGATAGATACTGTTTGTCTGTGTTAGAAAGTTGATAGAAACTTACGCTCCTAAACCTAACGTCGCCGAGAATATATTATATATAATATCTGTCAGCCTACAACAAAAGTCTTTGAAGTTATGGCACTATTTGCATGCATTTGCAAATCCTGGATATGCTATGAGACAAGAAACTCCATGGTTACTGTTTTAAAATAGTTTATAAACACGTCATATTTACATTTCCATAACGGTTACCACAATTAACATTTAATTCTATCTCTTGAACTATTCCTCAAATTATCTAAAGTTAGTGATAAGTTGATAACAACTGCAAGGAATAGAACATAGTTTTGTTTTGTTACAGGATTATTAGAAAATGAGAAAACATTATATTCCATAATTTAAGTTCATATAATTAATAAATTAATTAACTGACCATTTGTAGTCGATCTTTCCTCAATAGAACTAACCAACTGAACTTAGACCATTTAATTTCCAAGGGAACAAGTTTTTTTTGGAATGACATCTCGCAAGTCAACCTATGAGGTTGTCGGCTGCTTAACCGGACTCGCCTGTGGCTACCTTAATAAATTATGCCCAGCAAGCCAGGACTTAAAAACATAAAACTAGAGCGACTCCTCACTAAGGGCACACCCGGTACGGACCTCGGCTTAGGGCATCGCTGCTAGAGGGCAGCAAGGGACGGACTGGATCGGAATGAAACATCAACAAATGAACAGCTTAAACATACTTATATGCATCTTACATGTTTATAGTAAAAATGATTTTTATTGTTAATGGTCCGACATAATATTTCCCTAGTTTCACTGAAATGTTAATTGACGTTATTAGAAATACCTGCTGCTTTGATAAGAAAGGCATTAAAATAGAATGTAGGTTACAAGTCACAATTAAATGTAGGTACCTACGTTTTATTGTAACTTGCTAACCGAAAAGTTTCAACCTGAGTGATTTTTAACCGACTTCACAAAAAGGAGGTCCTTCTCAAGTTTTTTTTTTTTATGTTTGTAACCTCAGAACCCCGTCACTTTAAATCCAATTTAAAAAATCTTCTATTGTTTCAAAGGGTGTACTAACAGAGTGGTCCCATAAACATTTGGTCAAGTTTTGATGAGTGGTTTTTAAGTTACCTTCAATAATACGATTTTTCACTTTGTTTTTGTCGATGATGTTATAATAACTATCTGTCAATGTTATTTACTAAGCAAGTGAAGGTAAACAAATTTGTGTGGGGTAGGTTTCATAACTAAAAATGAAGTATAAAGAGCAAAAGAGTTACCTAATAAAAAAAAAAACAACTGACCACAACCAAAATCTTTGTAGTATTTTGTTTTGGATGTCAGTTGTTCTTTTTTAACTTTACTTATTCAATTTACCTTCTAGGAGTGGTAGTCAAAGGAGGTAAAACAATTTCATGTCTGTCTTTACCAATAACGTTTACTCTAGATAAAATAACATACACGTGTCAAGATAACATGAATCAAGAAAAATATATATATTATGTAACTGTACTCCTGTACACAATCCAATCACATACACGTACCTACCTAGATAACATTTGCACAAACCCACACAATGTATGATACAATAGCTATAGGTAAATTTCAAAATACCTTAGTATCCAATAACGACAAGATAAGTTTAATAAGACTAATCTCGTAAGCTTCTTATTACAATTTAACGAGTGCGATCTTCAATCTTAGGTTTATCCTTGTCTCCGACCTTCCCATTGTATGTCCAGCCCCAATTCGGAATAAACTTATTATCTTGAAGGCGACGCATACCAAACCTCCTGTGCCAAGGGTCGTCATCTCGTTGGCTGTATATGTCGCAGAATGGACGAATAAGCAGAATGTAGAACAGTTCTACAAAGCTTAGGATGCTGGCGCCGAGGAACAATCCGCCAGTGCCGCCGGTGGATACTGTAAAACAAGTTGCATTAACTTTAACTCCGACACTTTAACCTTCTTTTCAGAAACTTCACTTTTTCAAAGCCAGATTGCCAAATTACAAATATCGCAGCGGGGTGGTTTCGCACACTGTATCTGCAACGCTCTGCTTAGCGCTGATAAATAGTTGAAAATCGAACGGTGTGTTTTTCGACGCGCTGGAATCTGTTGTCTGTTGCTGGCATTCTGTTGAAATTTCAATGCTCGGTTCAACAATGACAGTTCAAAATCTAATGATATTTTTTATTAGAGATATTTTTACGTCCGCCCGAACGTGGTCTTAGTTCTTGTTGAAATGCACAGCGTGTGTGATACGGAACAATAACTACTAAGACATAGTAAGTTTTGAGTTCATTTCCTCTTGCAATTCATAGCCTTCTTACAAATGGTTTTCACTACCGTCCCTAAATATTCTTAATTTTACCACTAACTAAAAATTTTCTCAAAAAATAATGAATCTCTCACCAACTAAATCAAGCACTCCACGCACCACATTCCTCCTGTAACGCTCACTAGGCAGCACCGCTAGCTCTATATGAACACTCGCGTAACTGTCAGTCGTGACGAACTTGAAGTCCTTCGTGATCGTGATCTCTGCCTCCGTACACGAAGGTAAGCAGTTGCAAGATAGGCCAGCACGGGACGACCAGCTAGCTTTCAGAACCTAATTATGTACAAAACAGATTCTATTTATTGAAATTTGTCGTTGTTGGAACTTATAATATTATCTTCATTCGAAATGTGTAGGTACGGTGTGCTTAACTTGAAAATGATCAAAAAACTCAATTCAAGTCTTCTTAATTCCGAAGTAATAATTTCCCAACTAATTGATTTAAGTGGTATCGATATAATGGTGCTGCTGAGCCCATCTGTCGGTGCAATGAGAAGGCTCTTGAAAATCTGTGAAAGTTATGCGGTGGCTCATGGGCTCAAATACAATACCAATAACAGTGAATGGTTGGTTTTTAAATCGGGTACTTTAACCTACAAACAGCTGCCAGAACTCTCACTCTCTGGGACTCCTTTGGGCCGGGTTCAGAGGTTTAAGTATTTGGGTCACTGGGTCAATGATGACTTAAAAGACAATGTTGACATAGACAGGGAGCGCATGTCGCTGGCTGTCCGCGGCAACATGCTGGCACGCAGGTTTGCACGCTGTAGTGAATCTGTTAAGATAACGCTTTTTAAGGCCTTCTGCCAGTCATTCTACACGTGCAGCCTGTGGACCAAATTTACCCAGCGGGCATACAGCGACCTGCGTGTACAATACAATAACGCATTCAGGGTGCTCGTGAGACTGCCATGGAGATGTAGTGCGTCAGGGATGTTCGCGGAGGCGTACGTCGACGGGTTTGCCGCGATCATGCGGAGGCGCTGCGCTTCCATGGTTGAGCGCTTGCGGTTCTCCTCCAATGGCATCCTGAATGTGTTCTCAGACCGGTGGGACTCTCCCCTCTTGCGTAGGTGGCTGAGAGTTCATTCCACTTTTTATTTTTTGTTATTTAATACTAACATTAGGGTAAGTTGTTTTATTATATGCATTTATTTCTGAAATAAATATTTTTATTTATTATTATTTATTACTAGCTTTTGCCAGCGGCTTCGCCCGCGTGGAGGTCGGAAATTATCCCGCGGGAACATACTACCGGGATAAAAAGTAGCCTATGTCCTTTCTCGGGCTCAAAACTATCTGTGTACCAAATTTCATTTAAATCGGTTCAGTAGTTTTAGCAGGAAAGCGAGACAGACAGACAGAGTTACTTTCGCATTTATAATATTAGTGTGGATAATAACCAAGGAATCTTGTTACGACTACACAGCCTCTGGCAACGAGGGCCTTGTGTGATACATTATATAAATCGGTGATTTTTGTTTCATATGATAGATTAGGTACGAGTATACTCACCGAAAGTTCGTGGACGTGGCTGTTCAAGCAGATAATGCCGCTGACATTACATCTAAGATGTTCCGGAACGTTCGGCATGAAGTAATTGGTACAGTTACAAAGCTGAAGCTGAGCGTCCTTTCTGCATTGCACAGTGCAAGCTGTGTACGAGTAGTGGTGATACACTTGCAGGAAGTTTTCGTCAGTGTATCGACATTTCCGTTTCTCTGGCGATATCAAGCGGGCCCCGGCATCATTCTCTATGTTGCGTATGGTTATATAACGCCTACAAACCAAAAGATTACTAAAATTACTATTATTACGGCACTGTATGTGAAATTCCTTGGACTCAATTCGTTAAGTGTCACCTTATTCGATGATCTCGTTAGATAGCCATCGTTTTATGAGAGCCATGCATGCGATGCAACACAAATTGGCACAACGGGACGTGGTTATTTCTTTATGATTCTTGTTTATATTGATGGTCAAATTCGCACTTTTATATCATCATCATTAGACCCCTATAGCGGTCAGTGCGGGGGCGGCTGCTGCAGATGCGGGTTATTATCTTATCGCATATCTTATTACAAGTTTTATATTGGAGCCATTGGGATTGGAAACATTAGGGCTATGGGTTCCGAAGGCCCACTTTTTTGTTTTGAGGCGTCCCCAAACTGTAGGTTGATTCTTCACGTTTGACCAAAGAATTAGCATCGCCATACAACTGGGCAAATGAGCATATTTTCTGTTGACAGCGATTCGGACGCATTTTGATGCCCTGTGATTATTTTCCCCCTTTTTTATTTTTTATATGTTATCGGCCAAACCCGATTTTAGGATGAACAAATTTCGCCCGATCTGTTATCTTATATTTTATGTACATATAATATTTGAAGCAACATTATAAGTGGGTATACTCTATGACTTACTTGTGCAATATTTCTTGTCCCACTGTTAAAACATCAGAACCTATAGTAGTGAGCGTCGGCACTTCTTCCTCGTTCAGAATGTAAATGTTTGCAGTCACCATAACATCGAATTTGATAGCTCCAGGTCCTGTGGTGCGGTTACTCGCCATGTCTAATCTAGGAGAATTTCTTTCTCTAAAACAATGTTCAATAGATTAGAAACTAGGTACGTATAATTCCAACATCCAAAAAGAGATACCATGGGCATGATTGCGGCAGGAGCGTCAAATTTTCATCCATTCTTTTATTAGTGTTATCGTGGCTAAGGTTCTTGTCGAAAAAGAGACCATTCCAATTGTCAAGTCGATAATGTATATAATATACCGATCCGTATGCCTACTACGGTTTATTAAGGCTAGTGATCCCTAGTCATCTGAAGCTGATATTTTACTTCGAAACAATTTCACTCCCGGAAGAAAATGAAATAGTGATGTAACAGATTATTACGTGTAGTAGTTATAACTTCCACATACCTACGAGTATCGATTGACACTTTCCCTTACCTTCCTTGTAAAGTATTAATAGCATAACACGTTCCGAGCTCAGTGTCCATAGGTCTGAAGTAATGGCAACATTCGA
The DNA here is from genome assembly GCA_932294355.1 of Aporophyla lueneburgensis. Lineage (NCBI taxonomy): Eukaryota > Metazoa > Arthropoda > Insecta > Lepidoptera > Noctuidae > Aporophyla > Aporophyla lueneburgensis. Next base: position 14,671,648 of record OW028744.1, read on the forward strand.
ATGGAATCCCATTCCATGAACAGTTAGCTAAAGTTTCCTCACAGGTGCTCCTGACCTGAAGAAAATATCAAAATATTTCATAGATGAAGAATTAATTTAAGCAGGGACGATACCGCACTTGTCTAAATTTTACGACCTACGTAGGCCTATCTGATTATACTTATGTATAACTTTCGTTACTGCGCGTACATTAAACTAGTACCCAATAAGCTAATTTAAAATTAATAAACCATTACGAGATTGCATGTTACTGCAATGAATTGCAAATATAAGAGCATAGAAATCTGAATTTATGTATTTATTTACATTTAAGAGGCTTAGATACTTACTAAATTTGCATAATAGGTCAGGTTCGTTTGCATACAGTCCGGCAGCGGGTCCACCAAGTCACAAAATTCTGACGTATAGTAAGTAATTCCTTTGAAAAAAGCTAGCTCTTTTAACACTTCTTCCATGTTGAAATCGTGATTTTCTCCCCATAATCTACAAAAAATCATTTAAGAACCAATAAGAGAGACCAAGAGACCTTCCTTAAAAAACCGGCCAAGTGCGAGTCGGACTCGCGCACCGAGGGTTCCGTACAAACCTGTAGGTATTTTCGGTTTAAAAATATATATATTTTTTAATTTTTATATTTCAGTTGATTGAATGTAAGGTAAATTGCGGTTTACGATTTATGACGTTTTAAAAAAAAACTACTCACTCGATCTCGTTCAAACCAATTTTCGTTGGTAGTTTGTATGGTAATGTACATCATATATTTTTTTTAGTTTTGTCATTCTCTTATTTTAGAAGTTACGGGGGGGGGGACCCACATTTTACCACTTTGGAAGCGTCTCTCGCGCAAACTATTCAGTTTAGAAAAAAATGCTAATAGAAACCTCATTACCATTTTTGAAGACCTATTCATAGATACCCCACACGTAAGGGTTTGATGAAAAAAAACATTTTTGAGTTTCAGTTCTATGTATGGGGAACCCCAAAATTTATTGTTTTTTTTCTATTTTAGTGTGAAAATCTTAATGCGGTTTACAGAATACACCTACTTACCAAGTTTCAACAGCATAGCTCTTATAGTTTTGGAATAAAATGGCTGTGACATACGGACGGACAGACAGACAGACAGACAGACAGACAGACAGACATGACGAATCTATAAGGGTTCCGTTTTTTGCCATTTGGCAACGGAACCCTAAAAAGGAATAAAAAAACTAAATAAAAGAAAAAAAGGATAAAACAATACTCTCTGGAATTAAAGGAAATGAGTACGAGTTAAACCTATATAATGCTAGTGTGCTTTACTAAGTTTTTAAGTTTACCAATTACTAGTTGTTCATCTATGTTTTTGCTAAAATGTGAAGGAATGGTTATGTAGAAATCGTTGTCTAAGAGCATTCATAGCTTCTTTCAGACCGAGTTAATATAACAAAACCTTTATAGACAATTTCTATCAAGCTGACCGTATGCTAATTTCCTGCTAAACCAACTTTTATTTCAAAACCTAACGCTGAAGTTTCAGTTACCGCTATGTGAGAGCTTTCGAAACTTTTCCGAGCTTGAACGACATGAACGTAGGGAAAACAAGATTTACTTATCAGATATGGCTTCGACGCGGTTTGAATTATCATTTTCGCAAACAACAACTGCCGGGAACTCAGTGTTCCAGTCCTTGTAAGTTGTCTCCACAACGAACGAGATGGGATTGTTCTGGAAGGCATCGTACTGAGCCGCTATCAATAAGGACGAGCCATACCATGATAGAGCTACAACTATTAGCCAAAATATTCTGAAACATATGAAATATAGTATATTTTAAGATTTTCCAAAGCAATATAAGAACTTCTTATTGAACATTATTATTAATTTAAGAGTCACGACATAATTTGTGTCAATTATTTTAATTACCTCTCCACCCAATGTCTTTGATTATCAGCAATGAATCTAAAACCATGAATGGACGTCGTCTGTGGCAAACTTTTGATTCCATTCCACCAAATCTCCAAATATCTCTTCCAGGAGTCTTTTGACGACATCTCACAAGGTGGCAAAAGTGCTGAGGATCCGAAATGACTAAACGATTTCCATTTAGATTTTTAATTTTATACAACAGATTACGTGCATAACAACAATGTACATGATTCAGAACCAATGAATAATGGAGATGTAATAATCATTACGAATTTACGACAGGTGCCTAAATCTAATAAAGATTTTAATCAGAATGAGAACGGCACAGCTGTTCCAATGGAGAACCATTATACCGATAACAATTTGTGTAATTGCGTGCGTATATAGCACACAAACTTTTTCTATGCTTCTACCCACTAGACACAAATTACCTAATAAATACCTCCACATAAAGTGCGTGTACAATAAGTTTTGATAGATCTCACTGATTGTAATTTGTACAATACCATCGTACCTACTTAAAAAGTATAACAGTTTACTAGTTACAATATTTTCGGATGTACCTAACTGTTTTTTTTTTCATAACATTTAAGTGGATATCTGACCAGGTCTATAGTAATGGCCGCAATTTCGTTCCAGTATATCGGTCTGTATCTCCTGATGTGCTCGAAGCGTGCTTGTTTCTGAGGTTCTATGACCACGGTAGTATTTCTCTTGCCCCGCTGCCGTCGCGAACGAACCTCTCGTATCAACTTCACGGTGAAGAAGTAAATGAATTCTAACACCGAAACGAAGCTGAATCCGGTGATGAAGCCACAAGTAGAACCGATATTACCTGATTAAAGAAAGATATAATTAAGTATCTGTACTCGGCTTCCCACTATTAGTACAACATTCCTATTTTATACTGCCTGTGAGCGTTGTTAAAACTTATAATTGTTTCTAAATTGTGAATAAACATCCGAATCCGAAATTTTTGATGAATATCAGTTAATGACACCTACATACGTATGTATGAGCACGACACATTTAGATTCCCCATATGTATATTGGGGAAAAAATCAATATTATTATTTCAAGGATATTTATTATACATGATGCTTTATGAACCACACAAACGAAGTTATGAACTAGTATGCCTATAAACAATACTTACTAATCAAATCGAACCACTTCATAATGACATTCTGCCCGTAACAGTCGGCAACATCCCTCGCGTACTTCACTTGAACTTGCGAGGTTCCGGTGAAATTTACGCCTTGCCTGCAACAAACGGCATTGTTCTTGTTCAGAACAAACGTATTCAATGTATCGAACGTGCTTCGCATAACAAAGTGCTACCTACATTTCCCTATTTGTTCTCTGAAGTTATTTCATTTGCAGATGGTTTCAGTAAAATATAGGTTTCCTCCACGTGAGATACTTTGAAGACTCTTTGTTCACTTATACCTACGTATACTTTTACACTCATATCGATACCGGAAATTTAAATTGTCGTAAAGGACATTTTGCCGAAAATGAGTTATGGAATCAGCGTCGCAAGCTCTATCGATTGGTATATTTAAAAAAATTCTATCTTTAAAAAAAGCCCCTTACGACCTGGCTTTCCAACAGCTCTAGCGCGATTTTTTATACTATTTGGGATGTATCGTAAAAATAATTTTCGACAGGGGAGCGTAAAGTCATGTTTTAATTATTTAAGGGGTCGTAATCCTCATTTTTGCATTAAACTTTTTATACGACATTCTTAACCACATAATAAAGATATACAGCCGATTTCCGATGGTAAACTACAATGTAATTAGCTGGAAAGGCTGGAAGATACAGGTATTTATTTCTGATTTTATATCCGCTAACCTTAAACTGACCAAATTAATGTTAAAAAGCCGTATTTATAGCTATGTATTTGCATGTCCCCTATGCTTGTTTACATGAATATACTCTTTTAAAAACATAGGTACTTTTGTCTATTTTATATTACTTCCTATTGCTTATGCACTGGTGTTTCTGTGTATTTTAATAAAATTAAAAAATCTTGTTTACAGTTGAAAGTTTGACGAAGCACCAATACTATATAACCTCAGAAAGACGGCGAGGGCGCAGAGAATGCTACGTGGATAAGATGAGGAATGAGAGTGCCATGAGAATAGAGTAGCACCCATACATATGTTACGGAGGAAGAATAATTGGAAATCAAAAATATGAATTTATAACAAAAATGTAGCTTTATTAAAATAAACGTAATTGTTGCTTGGCTAACTAACATAGCTACTCTGCATTTTATTTCGTAGGCGATCAAGTGCAGTGTCATCCAACATATGATTATGCTGGATGACCCGCACCTGATCCGATAGTTGTTGGGTTGAAACGTTGACGGTTGCCTCAAGCACCTGAAAAAGAGAGAGCAACCGAACACAGTATGCGGTCAGATTGTTTCCCCCCCTCTGTAGCCCCATAGTATGAGCGCATGACATTCTCATTGATAGATCTTGTCCATCTCATGCTCTGGCCACGACTAGCAAAAGACAGAAATGTTTGGAAAAGGGAGAGGGAGGCCTTTGCCCTGCAGTGGGACAATATAGGCTAGTTAGATTAGATAGATAGAATTGTTGCTTATGAAATGTCTCTTGTTATTTGAGCAAGACTGCCACAACATGGCTTTTCTTCAGTTCTGTGCCTTGGAACTGGCGTCAAAGAATGTGAGGGGCCTAAAACCTACTCAGCCTCCTCCTGTTTGAGCTTTCCCTAAAAATCCTTTATCACGTTTACTTCGCATGAAGAATATGTACCTAATATTATCTATTTCCCGTCGGCGCGTAGCGTTTCAAAATTATTTAATTCTCCTGTACTATTCCGAAATCCCGTAAATATTGTTGAAATCAATATTTACTAAGGCATAATTAGATATTAGGGACAAAATAACCTTGAAGCACACAATAATCCTATTGAACCGATCAGCTGATTCAAATAAAATCCGCCATCTTGCCTCTTAGCATCCTCTTAACAAGCTACCGGTGGTGTTTAACTTTGACAGCTTTTAATCAAATGGTTAGCGACTACTTAGCGCTAAATAGCGTTTATGAATAAGAATTTCACTAATCATCTGCTTAGCAATTGATTAAAATTTAAGATGCGTTTATGAATAAGACTGATATAGTCTTAACCCTTACGACCAAATCTATGCTTTGTTTTAACTTACGTAATTAGGCCGTAAAGGACGTTTGCAATGTATCTGGTATACATACCTTTATGTAATATTAACGTATGGAACCTCCACGCGTGAGAACAAAAAGTTTTAAGTTTTTTTTTTTGTATGGGTAAAAACACTTAAAGTTAATTTATTTGAAACTGAATGGAACTGAAGGGCTGATGCTCACAAGAGGTATTGTACCATACACGGCGATCAAGGTGACATCAAATTCATATACCTTTCAGTGCCGCTTCGCGCGTACCAAATTTTTTGAATTTTCGATACGTGATATTTCAAATCTTTGAATGGTCAAACGAAGTTGAGCATCGATTTACTTGTACTGTCGTTAGTTAATAGCCTATTAATGACTTTTTTAATGAGAATAATTAAATACGATATTGATCAAATACTTTTTTTTTACAAAATTGCATAATCAGTCATAATCACGCCGTAAACAAGTGACTAAAAACTGATGTTACTAAGTCCCTCATTTGTTAATCACCGTGACTATGGCTGAGTTATAATGACACGCCCTTCCGCTCCACCCAGAGCGGGAGACGTCATTTGATGATTTCCCAAACACAAAAAAAGACCTCTAACTTATTCATTTCCGTAGGAGTTGCTTTACATATCACAAGTCGGAGATGAGGTATTTGATAGATGGGAAGTGATTTTGCCATCAGTCATGGTCGTAGGCATCGAGTGCTTAACAGAATGGCCTCCCATAATAGAAGGCTGCAGGTCTTCAATCTCGTTTCCAATCGTAGCCTGTTCTTCAACTATGTTCAACCTGTTTTCGTTTGAAATTGTCTGCAGAACATTGTGAAAGATGGCTCTGGATTCTCCCATATCACTTCTTCGCCACAAACTAAGCGCAGGGGCTCAAACGAACATATAAAAATGCTAGAATCGTCATCCTCTGCCAAAGTTTGCTTTTACAAACTGTGCCCTGAAGCACCATCAAAACCCCACTTGAATATAAGTATACATTAATTGCCATGCAGTGAAGATTCTACACGAAAAAATATTCCAAGTCTAGCCACAGTTTTCTTCAAAATAGCTTGAAGTTTTACTTTAACCCCTCTTTCCGTGACTTCTATAGCATCTTTTGGCGGATAGCAGGTCTTCTTCGCTTCAAGGATAGCTGTATAAGAAGGATACAATGGTATTCCTTCTTCTTTTGCACAATATATTAATGTTATATACCTACTGCCACTTCGAAACCTTCAATGAGGTCAAAATACTTAAAGCTTTATCAGCAGAATATATGGGCATAGTTTTCTATGCCTTTAACAATTCCTTTATCTTTGTAGCTTCTTCGGGATGCTCCGAGACTAGTTTAATGATATCTGCTACATTCTTATTTTGTGCTTTTAAACCAGTTGCATGAGCATGACTTTCAGTTCTGTACGTTAGGAGCTCTTCCACTCTTCTGTAGCGGGCTTAGCTTCACAAATGGTTTTCTTGGACTCACAACTGATGTTGATGTTCCAACACTGCACGTTTCCGGTCCACAGGATGTTGATGCACCCTCATTTATAGCGAAGTCAGAACTGGAACATGGTTGCTGTTCTACTAACACCATAGAAGGGGTTATCTTTTCCCTCACGACCTCAGGCCATTTTATGTCCTTTTGCAGCTATGTCTCATACTTTTTGATGAATGTACGTCTCGTACGATTACGCGAGATCCATTTGTTCCTCAACGAGCACACATAAGTCTGACAGAATTGTTTCAATTCGTTCTTTTAATTTTTGACAAATCAACTTTATTCGCAAAAACTTCAAATAACATTTGAGGTTGTTAAAAAAAACTGGTGTTTGCCACAAACAGGAAAATGTCCAAATTGGTAACAACACCTTCCATTACAACACAATAAAATTATAAATATAACGTAATAGCGCAAAACATTTTGTTTAAATTTTGAATTCCTATTAGAACAATATTTTTACTACTTTTTTACTAAATATTTGAATAATAAATAAAAAATATTTTAATTTCACTTGTTTTTACTACATATTGTAGGTATTTCTATTCAAAACTTTAGGTTTTTTGTTCCTTTTACCCCCTTAGTCTCTGGTTTAATTGACCTGTACTATCCGATGCTTAGATTATAAACCTCATCCGATGATAATCAAGATTAGTCCTTTACGACACATCTGACTTTATCATAACCAATTTTTCGTGGCAGTAAAGTACTTCAGTTAATTGTTTTTGGGCTGTAAAGGTCTCTCATTTTCGTCAATAATTATGTTTGGTTTATTTTATTAATTTTTATGGATATAACACGAAAAAATAGTGAGGGTTTCTTTTGACATCATGAATATAGTACTTTGTTTGAAAAAGATATAAGTCAAAAACATTTTTTTTTTTTGTTTTTTGGCTCTACTGAAAACTCGTGTTTTGTCCTTTACGACATTTGAAATTTCCGGTATCGATATTTTAAATCAATTAGAAGATATTTACGAAGAATTTATAAAGTTATGAATTTTATAACCTACTTGTTAGTTCCATGACAACCTTCGCGATAAACAGGCATGAACGACGCCTTTATCGTTCGTTTCCCGAACGACGATGTCAACAAACAACATTGACAAAATGTGAAGTTTACTCTTCGTATTCCTCAAAAATTCGTTGATTTTTTTTCTGACCTTTATAAGAATTCGTATAAAATAGTAAAATTATCTGCCGATATGGCAGGCGTTAACTATGCAACTGTAGACTTTGAAGTTTTCGGTAAAGTGCAAGGTGTTTTCTTTAGGAAGCATACTCAAAAGAGAGCCTCAGATCTAGGGCTTAGAGGATGGGTGATGAATACTGCTCAAGGTACTGTGGTAGGGCAATTGCAAGGGCCTACCACGGCTGTTGCAAAAATGAAGACTTGGTTGCAGAAGGAGGGAAGCCCCAAATCGCGGATCGAAAAAGCCTCTTTCAAAAACGAGAGTCCCATATCTAGCTGCGCTTTTAAAACTTTTGAGATACGAAAATAAATTAATGAAAGAATGCTGAAAGGTACTTTATGTATTTGAGTAGTCTTGATTTTTTTATACATTATAGTTCTTTTAATCAATGCGAATAAATTATCCTTTTTCACGAATTCTTTCTATTATTTTACTTCTGTTATCTAAAAAAGGTACGATTCATTTTAAATGTAGAGTTAGTTACATGTAAATTAAGTATTATGTTCTATCAAATTGTACAACTTTTTTTTAAAGATCTTCTCTTTCAGAAGAACGCTTTCTTTTGAAAGAATTCTACAATCAAAAGTCTATTTCAATCTGGTCTAGATTTGATTCGAACCCACAAAAAAGCCAGTTAATAGTAAACCCTCATCGAGTCATCGTTTTTATTGTACATAAGAAAACTGGCGCAATGTGATTTCTGCAACGTATTTCGTGTTGCTGACAACATGGCAAGCAGGAAATGCGTAAAACTTGTTTTCGGCAACTATACACACAGAATCATGTTGCTGCAACAATTTTGGGTCAACTGAGAACTGAAATATAAAAGAACTTACAGCCAATCATCCCGTTCACTGTCTGGCACGGTGTTCAGATACTCCGGGTATATGAGCACATTGTTGAAGTCATAGCTGTACGCTGTCTTGGAACAAGTCGGGTTGCACATTGGACAATCAATGCCACCGTTAACTGCGGCCAGCTCTAACTCTTCTGGAACGTGCCCGTGGTCGTTTGGACGTACAGATATGGATTGTGCTGAAAACGTCAAGGTATTTAAGCATAACGATGATTATCCTAACTACTCAACTTTAACAGAATATCTATAGGTTCTACCTATGTATAACCGCACAAGCCTTTCAGGGCAGACTGGCTTTAGTTGTGGAAATTATTCAAAAGTTGTAAAATAGGTACTTACAATAATGGGCTCTAAGACAAGGCACATCTTTCATATTGCACGTTCTAGCAGTACTCATCTTCGGCATATTGAATGGCGTACAGTTACAATGGTCCAACAGAAAATGCATTCTACATTTGAGCACGCAGTCACTGTACGTGTAAAACGGGAGATATGACGATTCGTCGTAGAATCTACATTTCCTCAATTTTATCGGCACGTGCTGTATGTCTCGGGACGCTTCTGTGAAGCTAGCTGTTACCATCACCGTCATCTATAACGTGAAACTTACACATGAGTGAGTTTTAAAGAATATACCTTAAAGCGGCGCTCACTCGTGCGAATAGATTCATCGTAGTGGAAAGTCATTTTTACAATTCATTGAGCTGACGACTAAATATATTCCATGATGAATGACGAGCTACATAAAAGATTTCTAACTTGTTTATTTATTCTTACTTCTACACGAGGACTAATAATTTGCATAGCGAAGCTTCCACTTGGTGAATCAGGAAAGTCATATGCATCCGAGAACTGTAGCTGTAAAAAAGGAACATTTTAAGCTAGATTTATTTTTGCCCTAATATATATTGTAAATAAATTTATAATCCAATATACCTGAGCCCCTTGTAACGGTATATTGTAGAAGAAGTCGTCACTTTCATTGAGTCGTAACAAAACTTTGAGTCCCTGATCGAAGTCAAAGAACGATTTGTTTCCGTATTTGTACATATCAATGCTTCTTGAGCTGCTGGTTTTACTGCAAAGACATTATTAATAAACAAAATAACATTGTATTATAACATTCGATATACCAATAATCTCTATCGTGACGTAGATCAATAATGTGAAAACTGTACATTGTTTTTTAAGTAATTTTTGCGAAGTCTGGGAACGATTGTAATGCTGATTGTTTTTTTTTAAATTGATGTCTGTTGGTCTGAATGTTCCAGCATCATGCAAAAAGTACGAGATAGATTTTGTTCAAATTTAGCATAAATAATCCCTATTGGGATAGGATTTATCACGCTATTTGCTATAAGGGAAAAGCAGTATAGCAATTTATTCGTATTCTTCTGTACTTTAATACAAATTGTAAAAAATACGAGCTAAATGGTTACAATATTGCAAAAAAGTTGACTTTATGGTCGCAAGTCCGCGTGCAGAAGTAAGTTGTTAATAAACAAAGAATATTAATGGAGATTTTCAGTATTTACCTTTGAAAAAAAGTATCGTAGATTCGCAAGTAGTTAAAGGTGCAGCAGTACCCGTTCATGGTCAGACGAAAGTCAAACAGATCTAGGCAGTTCGTCATCTTTGTGTTCCAAACGCAGCGAAGCAAAAGATCTTCACACCGAGGTGTTAACTGCCAGTCAATACATAAAGTTAATGTAACAGCAAACAGATTTACAACGTTTGGACGCTGGATAATCAATATTTATTCAGACTGGTTAGCTTAGTCAAGAGTTTAATTTTGTTGGTCGATTCATTGGATGGTCTTCAAACATTGAATACGTATCGCCGTGGCTGTAAATTAAGAAGAACTATAATAATAATAAATAAATTCTTTTATTTTAGGTAAAATTAGCACCCATAGCAAAACATAAATTAATTAATACAAATTTTACAGATGAAATAACATTACATAATTAAATAAAACCAAAAATGTCAAATAAAATCAAATAAAATTAGGTACACCAAAATAAAATTTATCAAAACACAATGTCATTTAAACTATAAAACTAATATTTTCTCCCCGGCACTGGTACAGCAATATGTCTGCTGGAACAATGTCGGAGGAAGGGGCAGTCCAGCCTTCCCGCAATCATTGCCAGTACCGTGTTGGGGCTAACCCGCACCCTGTGCACCAAGGACGCGGCCCGCTTGCGCATGGTCGCGTGAAAGCAGTCGGTGCGCGCCTCTGTGAACATACCCGAGGCACTGCAGTGTCGGGGTAACCCCATTACCGCCCTGAACGCGTTATTGTACTGGACGCGGATGGCGCCGTAACTTCTATTAGAGTAGTGTGCCCACAGACTGCAGGAGTACAGCGATGTACAATACGCTCTAAAGAGCGTAGCCTTAACTTCAATAGAGCACCGTGCAAATCTGCGGGCGATCATGTTCGCTCTAACAGACAACGCCCTCCGCTCCCGTTCCATGTCTGCGTGATCTTTGAAATCGACAGTCAAAACATGCCCCAGGTACTTAAACTGGTCAACCCTTTCCAAAGGAACCCCATTAAGTCTGACAGGAGGTATGCTTCCCGGACAATTTGCACTGGCGGTCTCGAAGATCATGCACTGGCTCTTCTTTACATTATTGTATAACAAACCGTGACCACAAGCATATTCCGGAACTATAGACCGATGCTATTGTTGCATGTGGTGGTGGACGTAAAGAATAGCACCATTCCATTTCTTCTCGTGGGTGCCGTAAGAGGCGTCTAAAGGACTTACTAGAGAATGGGTAGCAGCGTTCTCTATGCATTTTACCACCATACTGTGATCGCCAACCCGCCTGCCAAGCGTGGCGATTATGGTAAACCCCCCATTGGAGGAGGCCTATGTCCATCAGTGGACATCTTTTAGCTGAAGTGATGATACTGATGAAAGAGTAATGCTGGTTGCAAATGATATACAAAGTTACGACACTACACAATTTCTTTTCACCATTCACTGGTCTTTATGAAGACATACATTACGCATCAACTCATGTACATCATATTCGCCCAAAGCAGCGTGCAGTTTCATTGGTGACACGTTGTTGAAGTTTACTGCACCAAGTCCGTACAACTGACCGAGCCCGAAGAGAAGAGACATCATATCCTTCTCTGTGTAGTGTTGGTTGCGCTCCGCTTTGAGTCTGCAGTGTAAAAATTGCATGGTAAACAGAAAAATGGGTCCCTAGGTACCTAATTTTCTATAAAGATTTTTTATAGAACTAGAACATATTATAATTTGTCGACAGCTAGGAATTTCACAGTAGATGATGATTAATCATTTGATGAGCTAGTAAATCAGACATTGAATCAGAAAGATTACTTGTTGTTAAATACAGTTACCGCCTACTTGGTTTATAACAAAGTTGAGAATACTTATACCAAACAGTCTCCAGAACAGGTTCTGGTCTCAGGGTCTGTCCCTTAGAAAGAAGAACGGCAGTTTTCTTCGCTGTTAAAAACGTGGTCTTCAAACTCTAAATTATCTACCGCTATTGCCATCGGAACATTTAAAGTAGAATTACAACTTATTATAACATTGTCTACTTACAATTTCTTGGCAAGTTCCGAAGCTGCTCGCCTACTGATTCTGTTGTTAGTGCAGATGCCCACAGCAGGGAATATGATCTTGTTGACGGATATACCCTCAGGCAGTTGTGTCGTCACCAGCGGCGCGCTGTAGTACTTAGTAAAAGTCATCCACACCAAGGATATAGAGCAGATTAGGCCAACTACTAGTGTTACGATCCAAATGATTCTGTAAAATCACATGGAGTGCAGTGAAACCACACGATACAGACAACAACAGTGTCAATAAAAGAAGACATAGATAAACTTTGTGGCAAACTTAAATAAATCTATTATTTATTTTGAATGACCTACAACTACTCAAACAGGATTTAAAAGCTATTGGTTTGGACTAGGGTTGTAACGGAGGCCTTCTTAGCGGAGGCGGAGGCGGATGCGGAGGCGACGAGTTTCACCTCCGCGGATGCAGAGGTTAATGGAGGCGAAGGCGGAGGTGAAAGTGGATGTAGAAAAAAAATGTAATTTGTGGTTAATTATAACCAGGGTTCTTTCTTTTCCACTCCACACAGTTCTTCGTATTTTTCTTTATGCATTGACTTGGAATGCCCTTTAAGGGGGGAAACTAGAACGACGATATCTCCAAAGTTATGTTTGGAAGCTATTTAGAAATTACACCTTAGGAATCGTTATGAAATTAAGAGGCAATGTACGGATTTCGCAATATTTTATTTCAAATACGTTTTTCTCCAAACGACTTTTTTTCAACTGGTGGGCATTCTATCTCAAAAAGTAAATGACCAATCGTTCTGAAGTTATGTGTATTTTTTATTCAATTCCAATCCATATGAACCTAATTCTGGGATTATATTATTACTAAAAATATATGTTTTTATTCAAAAATGTGAAAAAATATGGTATAAAAACATGACATTGTGTTGAAACACCTCAAAAACATGAAAATTTCATTTTTTTATCACAATTAGGTTCATATTTTTAGAAAATATGTTGTTAACAAAAAAGGAAAACATTTTGCAAAATTATTATCTATTTCTACAAAAAACTGTCAAATCTCATTTGTTAACGGCTTCATCGTGTGACGTAAATAAACATAACAATGATTTTGCACTAAATCACGTAAACCAATCAAGGTTCAATTAGAATTACATCGGTAAAACTTCGTACGTTACGTCCAACTCGTCCAAGCATTTCGATAGGTTGATTCTTGTCGTGTATCACAGATACAGTCGTGTATCATAATTTGACAAATGACATACGTCCGCCCCCACCCCAACCGCGTTCCCGCCGCGCACTCGTTGCTTCTTGAGTTCTTGACTTGACCATTTCGTGCGCGATACGTGGCCTGACGGCTGAATCGTCGTCGAGCGTCGCTACATGCGCTTTATTGTTCTATGATTCGTAAATAAACCTCCGTTACAACTCCGCAAAAGTTTTACGGAGGCGGAGGCGGAAGCGAAGATACGATTTCTTGCGGAACTTCCGCAGTAACGGAGACGGAGGCGAAGCTCTGTTACAACCCTAGTTTGGACCTTAACCCCTCAAAATGTGAAATTTACCTATCTGACATGACGGACAGACAACTGACCCTAGAGAAATTTAATAGCAACAAATCAAAATTTTTGAAAAATCACAGCATTTTGTAGGTTCCCGAATTTAAGAAAATAAATTTTCTCCTTTCATCAACGAAAAAATCAAAAACACTTCAACAACATTTCGGATACAGATCAGCCCGTGAATTTCGTCCCAGCAATAGGGAGATGAACCGCTCTGCGGGTTCGTATGGAACAATGTCAACAATACGTCCACCAATACTGCTGAGTGTGTTTACATTTTGGCTGGGCCAATGGGAGTCGGGCCTCTAGCTTCAGGCACTACCGTCACCCAACATAGGCACTTCGCTGTGTGAAACGGCTTCCCGAGTCGATACTTGTCTACGTCTGGGCGGTCCTCGCGCTGCCATTGTGGTGAAGCTGTCGACTGCTTCGGACACCAAGACCTATCTTGCAGTAAGAGCGCTTGCCGTAAGGCACGGCACAACAGTATTGATGACATCATCTGTCGTACTCTAGTCACCGCCGGGTGCCAGCTATTTTACAAACCAAAGGCTTGGCACGCTACGATGGGAATAGAGGTGTAATTGCGTAATACACTATCAGTAGCAATAGCTTTTATATTGACCGATTCGCAACATTCATGGTAGCTAAGCAAAAAAATTATACGAACATATGAAAGAACTAGCTTTTGCCAGCGGCTTCGCCCGCGTGGAGGTCGGAAAATATCCCGCGGGAACGTACTACGGAGATAAAAAGTAGCCTATGTGTTAATTCAGGTTACAAACTAACTGTGTTCCAAATTTCATCCAAATCCGTTCAGTAGTATTTTTGTGAAAGGGTAACAAACATACACAGACACATACATCCATCCTCACAAACTTTCGCATTTATAATATTAGTAGTAGGATAGTTAACAAATGAGCTTTAAAATGATTCAGATTCTGATTAACAGTAGTAATAGTAATTCTTTTCACAATACATGCACATATTGTTAATACTATGTTATTTCGAGTCTGGTAGCCTACTATGACAGGTAATTTCATTTAGATTACGACCGAGATGTAGCCGTATAAAGATGAAATTAATAACATAACATTTTTTTTTTTTTTTTGATAATCCGAGAAATCCAATGTCGTAATATTTAATCATAGTTATAGATTATTGGCAAAGACAAAGGTACCCAATACGACATCGAAAGTCATCACAAAAGGTACATGGATATGGCACATACAATATTGTGCCTGTTCCTATGTTTAATAATAAATATCTGGTTGACCGAGCTTTGCTCGGTATTTTTTGGTAAATTGTGTTTAAAATAATAAGTTTATGTTCAAGTTAATTATCGATAAAGTTGGTCATTGAAAACACGAATAAAACGACATTTTATAAAAATTAATCCTAGCTAGATCGATTTATCGCCCCCGAAACCCCTTGTATACTAAATTTCATGAAAATCGTTGGAGCCGTTTCCGAGATTCAGATTATATATAGAATTGCTCGTTTAAAGGGATAAGATAAGATAAGATAAGATTGTATGATTTGGGCCTTAATGTAAAACGTAAGTTATCTCAAGTGATGTAATAAACAACCAGTCTTTCCACTTCTAAATTGTAGTAATTGCGGCAAGTAACCCGCCTTACGAGCCAGCTGAACAAGTTCATGACAAGCTTATCTGCAACTCAGTAACGAGCAATAATCCAAGTACCTACCTACATAAGTGTACACCTTACGAGTTACGTATGACCACATACCTTTCAATGAACGGAGTATTTTCGTCAACAAGATGCTTCAGCCCACAAATGGAGGACTCCTCACAATACTCCTTGCTGACTGTCTTCATACTCGCCTTTAGTACATCGAGTCGGCTCGGTTCTGGAGCTCTCCTGCGTAAACGACGTCGATATGTAAATTCAGATGAACTTGGTGAATTTCTACTCATAATAGGCCTTGTTCAACCAGTTTTTTTACTATAACAAACGATTTTAACGAGGACTGTTCCAATCAAGCAAAGAGTCTAATTTGTTTTTAAAGTTCTTTATGGAAAAGTAAATAGCCGTTGTTAAATATTCTATTTGACGATAACATCGAACTTTGATGTGAGGTTAATTACTGTGATTTATCGATTCTTCTCATATATTACTAGTGCCTATTGATTTGAAAATGATAAAATATGATTTATTGCTACATTTAGTCCATGGAAGACAACAACGTGAAAGAGTTTAAGTATTCAAGGTCGGTCTGTGCGTAATTCTGATTGTAGATAACATTTAAATTTGTTGCAAGAATGACTGTCCTAGAAATATAATGGTTTAAATATTGACGAAACCGAAACCTAGTCACATGACTATAGATCGAGCACCTTGCTATCATAGGTGTAGGCATTTCGATCGGAGGCGCAACATGATTGCAAAACCCATTGCCAAACAATTTGACCATCTCCGATTCCGCCCACATTCACATACAATGTGTGGAATTTTACGTTTTTGATATTGCAATGATTATCTGTTTCATGTTTGTCGTTCACAACAAGATGATTATGATTGTCTTGTTTATGTCAAGTCCGTTACATACTAATATTATCAATCCCGATTTGAAAAGAGTTTTTCGCAATTCCGGGTGCAAATATTTTGCGATAATAAAGAGAAAACAGATTGTAATACTGAAATTGTATGCTACTACACATTCTACCCTGTTCATTATATTCATAACATTACTATTTACACAATGTATAATCTTACCCTATAGCTAAGACAACGAAACATGGGTCAAAGTCTGCATCCAGCACTTTGAACTCATGCAATAGTTTGTGAACTAAATCGACAGTCGAGCAGAAATTACGTCAAAATAATTGTAACATTACCAACACATGTTATTACATCCACAGTGTCTGGTCAGGTGGTCGGTTCTGACGTCCTTTCCCCATCGCGTCAGAACGACGCCGGCGGTCGGCGCCCGCACAGGCTCCGTCGGTCACGCGCTCTTGCGTTAACTAGTCTACATGAGACAATGAAACTTTTATGCGTAACATTCCAATTCAGATTACACATGTTATTATAATTCTTTATTAAGTAAATATAGATTTTGACACCGTGAATTATTTTCGCATCACCAATCACCATTCACCATAAATAAGCTGAAGATTTAGTTTGTTTGAACGCACTAGTCTCTAGAATTACCAGTTTGATTTGCAGAATTCTTTTTGCATTTGCCAGCCCAAATCTTGAGAAAAGTTATAGGCTAGTTAACATCACGACGAAACCCTTAAGAGCAGAGCAAAAAGAAACAAAGGAATAGCGTTGGCGGGCATTGGGTAAAATTTCACGCGAACGAAGTCGCGGTCAAATCTAGCAGGAGACATTATATTATTTCATATCAGCTTTATGACGCCTATTATGGTCCTTCGGCTGAAATTATGACAATGAAAAGATATCTTTTCCCTTTATTCTTATGAAAGAGTGCACTGAGAAAAATGTCATTTTGGCATAATCTTAAAATATCGTGACGTTGGTTTAAAATAGATGCGTTGTCTTATAATATGTTGATAATAAGTAAATATTACGCTAGAACTGAAATGTGTTAAGATGGGATCGAATTTTTTGGGTAAATAATGCAATATTATGATACTTGTCATCGTAAAAATTTGTAATTATGAAATAACATTGTCTTCTTCAAATAATAACACAATGTAATAGAAAATGGTCCACTGTCCCATAAATTAGTATGATAATTATAAATAAGATTCTAATTAAAAAACACAATGACAGTCACCGTAATATAAATAGATTTCATAGTTTAATATGAAGAAGTATCTCTAAAAATACGATGACCTCCCCCTAATGTACTATATTAAATTATAATGCTTTAAACTTATATTTTTAAAGTAAGCATCATTTTTTAATATTACAGTCATATTATTTTATGTGAATCCTATGATAATACGATTAAATAATCTCATATTTTTAGAGTAAGCATCAAAGTTCAATAATATAGTCATATTATTTTATGTGTATCCTACTAAATTATTATTACAGAGACCCATTTATGAGTAGCATTTGAATGATGTCCTACAAATTTAAGGTGACGGCATTATATAATGAGGTCTCCCTCTCTCACTTCATTCCGCCGCCGCGCCATTTCGGTCGGCCATTTGTATTTCACCGCTACAGCCGGCAAGTCACGACTCACGACTCGTTTAATTAATAGCAATAACAATTCCATTAGTGCCAGTGAACGTGTTTGATCAGTGCAAAAATGGATATGGCTACGCGTGATCTTTTGAAGAAGTGGAATTTGGAACGCTACATCGATCGTTTTGAAAGTAAGTTGACAAACCTACCTAGTAAGTTGCTAGCATGAGCTCACACATTACATTCACACATTCTAATTTCTAGCAAGAATAGGGTCAGAGTGTCGTCTTAGAGGCACTATGAAAATATACTTAAAAAAAATTCGCGACCAATTTCAAGGTCACAGTTCTAACATAACCTTACCTATGGATCCCTTCGACATCGTTTTTACGACAAACGGTTGGTCGGAGACAAAAAACACCCAGACACTTTTAGCCTTTCTAGGTGTTACATACTATAGAATCGAGAAAATAAACGATTTGCGAAAATAACACTTTTTTGGCCGCTGTACACTCCAACCAAGAATAGTCTTGTCGTATGGTACCTACCCACCTACCTAGATATACGTTCATATTTATATTATACACTAGATTCGATGTGCAACTGCAACCCAAAAAAAAACAAATAGGTAGAGTGCGTCTAAACTAAAATGACGCGCCCCACTACCGCATTTACCGTAGTGTACGTATACAAATTTAAGTAGTGGGGCGCGTCATTTCAGCTTAGACGAGCTCTACCAACCTACATTTTATAAAGTCGATGCGACGTAGTGCATTTCACAGCTGCAATCAGGGCGCTGTTAAATTTACCTTTTTTTTTCAGCTGAAAGAATTGATATCGCAACAATGCAGATGCTTAGTAAACAAGACATACATAGTATGTTCCCTCAAATAGGGGACAGACTCCGGTTTGAAGCAGCTCTGGCCATGTTAAAAAGCGACCAACCAAAAGATATGGTTTGTTTTCATGTTAAATTGTATTTCAAAAAAGTAAATTTTGTTTTAAACTTTTTGCTTACACATGCCCTGCGTCGCTTAAATGCACATTCTCCTACTTGCATGTAGGTAGGTAGGTACCTACTTATTAACTTTTATTATTTTAAAGTCTTCTTAAGATACCTAACAATTTAACCGGTGCAGTATTTATTTAAAAAGTGGAATAAAATCATAACTTTTCATCAGTCTTGTTAGTTTACCAACTAAGTACATTATTATTACCTTTTTAAATTTCTTGTTAAATTTCAGGATAACTCCTACAATTCATCACTCTTTGAAGAGGTCCTGAGGAATGACTTGTTAACTAGTCTACCTTGTAACTTAGAGCCTCTGCCACCGTGTGAAGGACTGCAAAGCTCAATCCTCAACCAAGACTGCGAAGCAGGACTTAACCAGGAAAATTTGGTAAGTTCTGCAAAATTGTAGAAAAGTACTCGTACTTACTGTTTTTTGGTTCAAGAGCAATATGTATTAATTTGTAATTACATCCATACTAATATTATAAATGCGAAAGTAAGTTTGTCTGTCTATCTGTCGGCTGGGGCAGGACCTTTTCACATTTTCATACCTAAGACACTGAACCGATGCAAAATTTGGTATAGACATTCTTTGAGACCAGGATCAGTCCTGATCTTGATCGATTAGTTTTTATCAGGGCCGGATCAAGGGACGAGGGCAGGACCGTTCACACCTGCAATGCTGAACCGATTACTAGTAAAAAAATATAACACTTCCCTTGAGTTATCTCCGGCTAGGGCTAGCTATAGCCTGTTAGTTAACGGTCGCACTCGGACACATTTAGTGATTATTTCAACGATTATTGAGGTTAATTGACCGTACATACTCATATTATCACACCTTTTTGTTACATGTACTATTATAACATTGTCTCAAAGTAAATATTATTTTAGGATGGTGACATACTGGTGATACCACTGGACTCGTCGTCGTCAGTGGGTGAAGCAGTTAGACAAGAGTCCACCGGGAGCAATTTAGTAAGTTATTGCCTATTATCCTGTACTTTTGATAAGGAATTTAAATTGACATTCAATATTGTTAACCCCCGGCGTAAACAGATAAGTTTAACGTCTGTACCTGTCCTGTCCTGTATGTGTGTACGGACGGCCGTTTAGGAGCTATACTATATGTCACAAAGATCAGTAATATATTTGGAGTTGGTGACAGCTATAACTAACAACTAAATGCATGATGCCTAGACTGGCACCGACTCCAACTGATCATTATACTGAATGGAAGGTAGGTATTGAACCTGTATTTTCAACATTTTAGTGACATTTTTTTTTAACTTTTACCTTGCATATTTAGTTTGTAATGCCATACTTATACTATTTGTGTTTCAGGTGAATACCATACTGAATTCATCAGTCGAGGGAAAACAAATAATAGCAATTGGGCAGAAAACGGGCACCTTACCCTCAAACGTGCGTGGGCGTTTATGCAAGCTGCTTATGGAGAAGCTCATTACGGCCGAAAACCCGGTACTTCTGACAGATTCGCAGCTGCTTGCTCTATCCTACGACATTGGCAGATTATTTAAAGAGGAGTCACCACCCCTATACTACGCGCCGTACCTGCCGGCTGATGCTTACCAGGCTAATCGCAATATCTCTGGCTGGTTAGTCACCGCCAGAAGGGCTCGACGGCAGCATTTAGTTTCGTTGGGCCTTATTGAAAAGCCCAAGTCACGTTCTCGCTCCAAGTCCAGTCCTAGGCTAGACACCCCTCCACTCGCTGGAATCGACCTGACCGGACTTAAAGAAGGTAACTCCTTTTCAAGAAATTTTATGTTTTCAGATTGAATTAAATTATCAAGAACAAAATTATTGAGAAAAATATCTGAATTAGTATAAATTTTCGTTACAAATTACAAAATATCTGAATCTAAGAACCGTTATTGTCATTGTACTAATTATTAATCGTTTTAATTTTTGTGTGCAGGTGAAGTGGAGGACGTAGCGTCAGCATTAGAGCAGCTGTCAAGTCCTTCAGCTGGTCCGTGGCAGGAGGTCAGTGCCCTGTGGCGGGAGACGGTGCGAGCTCGCCTCCGGTACTTGTACTACGAGGAAGGGACATTACAGGAGTACTTCAATAAGTATCCTATCCTGAAGTCAAGTGATGGATGGCGACTCCTGACTCATGACTACGAAGCACTGTTCCCTGATAAATCCGGGGGCCTCGACGCCTTGGATGCTTCATCGGAAAACATACTAAAAGCTGCTCAGCAGAAGCTTAACACCACAAAGGACTCGTTTCTTCGTCGAAAAATAGCTGATACATTGGCAATTTGTGACGGTAAGGAAATGATTCTGTTATATAGTTCTAGGTGCTCGACCTCCCTGGGTCGGTGAACCCGTTATAAAATATATAGACAAAAAAGAATTTAAAAATTATCTAACATGGTGCAGTCGTTCAGAAGTAACGGGCGGGCGGACACACATTTCGGCAATTCATTTTTACTTATATAGATAGATTTTATTTTGTTCTGATACTTTTCCCTATTTGCTCAGTTAATGATGATGTGTTGTGTCAAATATACTATTATTATTTTCTTTCCAGATGAACAACCGGAGACAAAATTAATAGCAGCGATATTGCTACTCGGCTGTCTCTTTAATATTCCTCCTGCCCGTCGATCTAGAAAAGACTGGCAAGCTTCACGAGCGGAGATATTGGATGGATTTGTGACCATCGTGGATGATGACGCAGACGTGCAAGTGGTAATTGAGGAGCGTCGCCAAAAGCTTCAAAACCTAGGTATTAGCCTCCAACCATTTATAATTTGGTGCCGCCAGTCAGGTGTCTCCTTCACAGTATGTGACAATACGTTTTACAAGTTCACAACACTAACTGAGGCTGTTGATGTGACTTTTAAAATATTTCATGCTACTGCGGCTAAATATCCTACTGAAAGCTATAACATTTGGCTTATTATCCAAATTGGTTTTTACAAAGTCAAAACATCGTACGATCGTATGTCACAATCTGTGAAGGAGATATTAGTTACTCTCGGAGTCACAATTTAAATTAAGATGAAGTGTCACAGTTGTAAAAGGACTTTTCCCACGTTTTCTTCACTTATTACCCACATAAGGAAAGAATGTGAAAAAATTGATATTACTGGAGTTTATAAATGTGGTGAAGACGCATGCTACCGGTATTTCACGGACGTTAGACAATTTAGAAAACATGTTAACTTAAAACATTTGAATAAAGTAAACACTCGTTATTTGCCATCCACCTCAAACGAGGCTTGCGTAGTTCCTATGTGTGAAACAGAGACTACCAAAGTAGCAACTGAGCACATATACATTGAAGCTGATAGTGAACCGGAAGTCCTTGATAATGCTGATAGTATTATTCATAAAGAAGTTTTGAAATTTATTTCAACGCTCTATGTAAATCCCTCTGTATCTCGATCGTCTGTACAAGCTATGGTTAGTCATTTGCAAACCCTTCTTGACAATATCGCACCGTCTTTAATGTCCGTATTCGGCCCTGTGCTAGCTGATGAGGAAAGCATGTCTGGAAGCGAAATTAATAAACGACTTCATAAGTTCAACACAGCTTTGAAGGGCATCTTTTTTCCGTTTCGTTCAGAATATTTGAGATTCCGAGAATTGAATTTATTAGGTTCTTTTATACCACCACATGAAGTAATCGTTGGTTATTGTCCTGACATTTCACAAAGGAGTAACACTTTAACATTACACACCAAGCCACGTACAATGCAAGTAATTCAACTTCGCCAGGTTTTGAAGAATTTTTTTTCCATTGACACTATTTGGAAAGATGTAACGGATTATTTGAACCACCTAAGGGGTAATTTAATAATCCGTGAAGAAAATCCGATGAGGCCAATGTGTCTAGAAAATGTAATGCAGGGATCTGTATGGCTGGCAATGTGTACACCGCAGGCGTCGGACATTATTCTTCCTTTAGTAGTATACTATGATGATTTTGAAATTGGAAATCCTTTGGGGAGCCACGCTGGGGTGCATAAGCTTGGTGGTGTATACGTTTCCTTGCCAGCACTCCCACCACATTTATTTTCATTGTTGAATAACATTTTGCTGTTAGCTATTTGCCATTCTGCTGACAAAACTAAATATGGAAACAAAGCTATTTTTGACCCTGTTATTGAGGAATTGAATTACTTGCAAAACAAAGGAATTTTTATAGAAAATAAGTTTTTTAAAGGAACCGTAAAATTGAAGGTTGTTGCTATAACTGGCGATAATTTAGGCCTGAATTCAATTCTCGGGTTTACTGAAAGTTTTTCAGCTAACAAGTGTTGCAGAATCTGTAACATTGACAAGAAAGGTTTGCAAACTGCTCTATATGAAAACAGTAACTTGCTTAGAAATATGACTTCATACCACGCTCAATTGCAAGAAAACGATACACCTAACACGGGCATTAAAGAATCATGCTGTTGGCTTAAGGTGACAGGATTTGATTTATTTCAAAATGTAGCAGTAGACCCAATGCATGATATATTAGAAGGTGTAGCTCGTTATGTAATGACCTTTGTCATAAACCACTTCCTTGCCGAAGGTCTTTTAAAGATCTCAGTATTGCAACAAAGAATAATTTCATTTGATTATGGACCAGATAGGAATTCAAAACCAAGTAATTGTTTAGTTGTCCAAGGTTCGAAAGTAAAATTGAAAACTTCAGCATCAGAAATGCTTACCCTTATTAGATACTTCAGCCTAATAGCCGGGTTTTACATTCCTTTAGAAAATAAAGTATGGAAATTATACATTATGTTGCGGCAAATCACCGACAGGTTATTAAGTCATAGGGTCTTCAGTGACACCAATATTCAACTCCGGGTTATAATAGCAGAATTTAATCAATTGTACACGGAGCTAACAAAATCACCCCTGCAGCCAAAGTTTCATTTTCTGACTCATTATCCTACCATGCTAATGAAGTTCGGCCCCGTACGTAACATGTGGGCTATGCGTTTTGAAGCCAAGCACAGGGTATCTAAGTTAGTGGCTAGATCATCTTTTAATCGAGTCAATGTTTGCAAGACTCTAGCAATAAAATGTCAACTTATGCTCAATGACTTGTTTGTGAAAAATACAATACCTACAACAAAAATACTAGGAAAAAAATCTGCATTAAATTCAGGAGACACTGTCAAGTTTTCTCTCGGCACTGGCGTTGTCCTCAAATATTCGGTTACTTCCGCTACAATAGCTGGTGTTATATGGCAGCGGAACTCTATTGTTACTGTAGATATAGATGATGAACAATTCTTACCCACTTTTGGCCAAATTGATGCAATTTTGGTGACAGATACTGAAGAGGTTTTTTTCCGTTGCTGTATGTTTGAAACTATTGAATTTAATTCTCATTACAATTCTTATGAAGTTAAACGTGGTAATGATTATCTGTGCTTTCCTTGCCAAAATGCCGTTTCTCCGTGTCCTAACACGCTCACTCTAATGCGAGGTAACACGTCATATATTACAAGTAGATGGTACCTAGAGTAAAAATTTCAAAATTCTGTAGGTATTCTAACGGCTTACGGTCGCTGCTATAATACCTTGAAAATGCGCAAACGAGTTAACTCGTTTGCTCATTTTTAAGGTGTTTTTATTTTGAATCCAGTAATATCAATTTTTTTTGGAAACGTTTACATAATTATTAATTATGTACTTATACCGTACGCGGCGTTGCTAGTTTGAGGCACTGCAGAGTCCAAGGGCAGTTATTTTTTTATAGCAGAGTGCGCTCAACTAGTAATCTACCCTTAGTTACGGTATTTATCGGATATCCCTTTAGGATATCCTATAAAGACGGCCCGATAACGGTGTCCGCATAAAGTAATGGTATGAGCCAGCACCAATAGCTGGTTTAAGGTGAACGCACACTTATCAGAGCCGAAGGAGGCGAAGGAATCAAATTTTAGAATTACTTAAATGAAGTCCAATGTAACTTCGCACACTTATCCGCACCGAATCGTACGACCTTATTCGTCCGATTCGGTAAGTGTGCGAGGTTCCATAGGATTTCATACAAGTAATTCTAAAATTCGATTCTTTCGCCTCCTTCGGCTCTGAAAAGTGTGCGTTCACCTTTAGTAATAGATTTTAAAGTAAAGTATTTGTATGAGGGATAGATTAGTCTCATCGGAGTGTTTATAGTAGCACTTTACTTGAAAATAGATATTTACTATAATAATATAACCAATTTATTGTATGCAGCTTTAAGGTGAAAGCGTCAGGGTAGCCCGCGAAATTCAAATTTTCTTACGTTTTTTGCAATTTGCAGGCCAGTGCTAGGTTTTGATTGAAATGTTAGACGCGGGTGTAAGACGTATGTAGTACAACTTATGTACTTACACCCGCGTGCAACATTTAATTAACATACAACCTAGCACTGGCCTGCAAATTGCAAAAAACGGCTACCCTGAAGCAATCACCTTAAGGGCAAAAATGTTTTAGTTATAGGTACATTAATGTAAAGTTTGTTATTTTTTGTAAATTAAATTTCTACTCGTCTCAACCTTTATTTTAATTTGTAAAAACTAGAATTATTGAACATAATGTATATAATGATTCTTTATAATGACCGACAAATAGATACTGTAATCATTAAGGCGAGGATGTTTCTAAACAAAACAGTCTTCTTTTATACTGAATATAAATGTTTAGAGTATATAATAATTATTCATTCATACTATGGAAATAAAAATACCATTCAATTTTCTGTTTAATTTATACATACATCCCTTTTCACCTTCTTACCATTCTTGCCAAGGTACTTTTTTCTATTTTTTTTACTTACTCTCCATTTTTTTAAGGTTCAAGTTTAGGGTTCTTCAGTTTTTTTTAATGTTGAGCTCACACCTAATAATATTTAAAAGGAAAGAACCAATATTGGATACTTAAAAATAAGGGGATCATGTAAGTCCAGTGGCGCCCTCAATTATAGGAGGATTGTGATTTCTAATAATCCAAACAATTTCTGTGTAATCCACCAGTATTTAGTTGTAGTCCTACTGATGGAGAATGAGTAGAACTACAACTAATCACTGGTGTATTATAGAGATATTAATTGGTTTATTAAAAAACACAATCCTCCTATTGAGGGCGACCTCCGTAAGATAATAGGCTATAACCAGAGATATGAGGAAATAGTAGGAAAAGTAAGAGGACCTAACCTAAAATACGAGGAGGTTACCGAAAAATAGTAGGAAAAATAATAGGATATAACTGGATATATGAGGAAGGCACCGAAAAATAGTAGGAAAAATTGTATGACATAACTGAATATGTGAGGAAGTCACCGAAAAATAGTAGGAAAAATAATAGGATATAACTGGATATATGAGGAAGGCACCGAAAAATAGTAGGAAAAATTGTATGATATAACTGAATATGTGAGGAAGTCACCGAAAAATAGTAGGAAAAATAATAGGATATAACTGGATATATAAGGAAGGCACCGAAAAATAGTTGGAAAAATTGTATGACATAACTGAATATGTGAGGAAGTCACCGAAAAATTGTAGGAAAACTAATAGGATATAACTGGATATATGAGGAAGGCATCGAAAAATAGTAGGTAACTAAAACTAAATCCATGGTGACACATCATCTTAAATACTGTTATCATCAACATCAGTATTATCATCGTTCTTTTTGGTGAATCACTATGCTCCGTCCTTTGAGTGAATTCATCATACTTTAAGCTGAATTCACCTCTTTTATGATTGTCAGTTTTCTCAGTGTGGTTCTTTATATTATAGTTCCTTGGTATCCTACTTGTAAGTAAAGATATAGCTAATGCGGTGCTTCAGTTGTAAAATTTCCTAACACTAATTGTTAAACCTTATCAAGCCCGGCTGTTTTATCAAAACCAGCTGGTAGCTTTCGACATAGAATAACGCAGCAGGAAAAGCCTCCAAAATATCGAAATTCCTGTTCGCATTCCGTAATGGTCTAGCCACCTTCCTGCCTAATCTTAGATCTAATTTAATTAGGAAAAAAAACTTTAAATCAAATCAGAAGCGTTCCAAATTCGAGAAAGATCACTGGCGTAATAAAAAAATATATCAACAAGTTGATAAAATTACATCAGTTTAAAATTATATGGATGTGTAACTTTACATTAAAAGAAATAAAATAATTTTGAAATACTCTTAATTGCAATTTCATTGCTTACCTCTGATTCGGAGTCTCGCAACAGAGTAACGTGTAATTTTATACTTGTAAACACGATTGACATAAAAGTCGCAACATTTTTGCGTTTATTAATATTAGATTTACACACATACGTAAAACCTGTCATGCTGGGTATAAACTACTTACAGAGAAACCTCAAAGCTATTATGCATTCGTTGTTACAATTAGCAGGGTAATACGTACTTCAGTTAATAATGCTTGCTTGCATGTAACTTGCTTATCTAACCTACCCCATATCATTGAAAAATAAATGAAAAGCACACTGGACACGACATTTTCATGTCAATCAACAACTCCACGGCATATTGCACTGCATACTAATTACCAAAGCGTAATAATAAACTGTTATCCTTGAATGGTATGTGGCCATTAAAATAGTTTCATGAACCTTTTAGCATATATTTTTAATTTCGCACATATATTAAATTTTGTAAGTGGCCTAGTGGTATCGGCCTCGACTTACGATTTCATTTCTCTATTTACTTTGTATATTTAATTTCATCATCACTGTTGTCAAAGTGGGAAGGAAAAAATCCTGTGGAAACCGGCATGTCCTAAAGTCAAAAACTTCGATGACAGGTTACATCAACTCGCACTAGGCCCGCGTATTGGGTCATGACCCTCTCCTTCTCATCGAGAAGAGGCCTGTGTTCCAGCAGTGGGAACTTTACATGCTATATTAAAGTTAGACATAATAGAGGTACACCTATAGGTACAGACGCCAGCACATCAAGGTATCAAAACTGTCAAATTCTCTCAATCAACCTTGAACCTAATGCTTTAGCGATAAAGTTGAAAATCTATTAAAGAAATTTGACAAATTCTAGAAGCTCGATGTGCTGGCGTCTGTACATTAAAAAGTCGAGTGGTAGCATGGAATTAATTTATTAATAAAAGATTTAGAGATTTATAACTATACTAGCTGTACCCTGCCACGCTTCGCTGTGGCACATTGTGATTGAATGGTTGAGAAATGAGAAACAAAACAATTATTGTTTCTCATGTGACTGCGCCATTACTTGCGGTTGTCATCGTGTTTTCCTCGCTTCCGGCAGATGGCGCGGTCACTGGTACACAGCTGATCGTTAAAAAAACTGTTTTTTCGCGGTCGCGGATATGTGACTGATGCCAAAAATTGATAAAAACTATCCTTGATGCGGATTATATATCATTCTAAAACAGCTCGATCGGTGCAGAACTTTTTGAATTTTTGAAGCGTACACAAACCAACATAACACTTTTATATATATAGATTTTCATGAATGTAACTGATCTTTTAAATCCGAACGTTTTTAGGGTTCCGTTGCCAAATGGCAAAAATTGGAACCCTTATAGATTCGTCATGTCTGTCTGTCTGTCTGTCTGTCCGTGTATGTCACAGCCACTTTTCTCCGAAACTATAAGAGCTATGTTGTTGAAACTTGGTAAGTAGATGTATTCTGTAAACTGCATTAAGATTTTTACACTAAAATAGAAAAAAAACAATAAATTTTGGGGTTCCCCATACTTAGAACTGAAACTCAAATTTTTTTTTTTATTCAAACCCATTTGTGTGGGATATCTATGAATAGGTCTTCAAAAATGGTATTGAGGTTTCTATTATCATTTTTTTCTAAACTGAATAGTTTGCGCGAGAGACACTTCCAAAGTGGTAAAATGTGTCCCCCCCCCCCCCCCCGCCGTAACTTCTAAAATATGAGAATGATAAAACTAAAAAAAATATATGATGTACCATATAAACTTCCACCGAAAATTGGTTTGAACGAAATCCAGTAAGTAGTTTTTTTTTAATACGTCATAAATCGTAAACCGCAATTTACCTTTAATTCAATAAACTTAAATATAAAAATTTAAAAAAAAACATTTCATGTCATAAACATAAACCTTATTACGTAAACCGAGGATACCTACAGGTTTGTACGGAACCCTCGGTGCGCGAGTCCGACTCGCACTTGGCCGGTTTTTTTTTCAGCGTGAAGCCTTTTTATTCGAAGATAATCACTATCAAGTTTACGAGTTAGTAGAGCGCAAAAAAAATCCTTGAATCACAAAGTTAAAAGACGGCAATGAATTATATTATTTATTTATAAAGACTATCCGTTTGTTAAGATTTTGCAATTCATTTAAATGAATCATCTTTCTTCATTATCACTGATTTAAAAGCCCGCAAGGTTCAATGCTTATTAATTTATTATGAATAAGCATTAAGCATATGCTTATTTTTTTATTATTGCAGTGTATTCACAAGATTACACTGCGACAATACATATTTGCTTTATTTACTTGTACACTTATTTTAAGTAAACAACAAAGAAATCTTAATAAGTACGAGTACCCAACTTGTCACAATAACCCACTTATTTATACAAAATTGCTTAAAGTCATGATTAGCATCATAATAAACGTTTTTGTGTAGTTATTTTTGACGTTTAAACTCTCTTAACTTGACAACGTTTTAATTTATGAGGGTAAGTGAATGTCAAGGAATATTGACTGTATTTAAAAAAAATATATAATTATGACAAAAGAAACAACTATGATTCCCTCTTTCACACCACTACAACACCCTCGTGAAAATGTAAACCATAATCTTTCCAAAACGAATAAAATGTAGCCTAATTAATAAAGATTTTTTCTTTTATCTATCTTTAATTAATTGACAGGTTTGCGATCCAAACTTTTCATAGATACTCGCAAAAAGAAAATACCTATATGTCCTAGAAAGATATATGTCCTAGAAAGATATATGTATAGATATATCCTACCTACAGCGCATCATAAAAAATGCTTCGGAACATTGTTGGCATAATATTATGATGCCCAAGGTTTGGCGCAACACACGCAGTGGAGGTGGGTTGCAGGCGCCGGTGACCATTCTCTTGGCGATTCCTCGTTGCAAATGTTGGTCAGCCTCACTCGAAGACACCAGCTTCGATATATACATACTAAAGTATTTATAATCCTAAAGTTTTTTGTGTTTGGTACCTTAGTGGAGTGTTGGTATTTGTGACAAATATTTGAGAAACAGTTTTCGGTCAATTGTGTTTGAAATAAAACGGATTCTCATACTTTCAGGTAAGCTGATAGCTGAAGTAATGAATTTCAGTTTTAAGTCACATTATCGTCCTATCTATATATAAAAACTTTGTGCCTATTTTTACGAAAATTAGGCGGACGGAGGAGTACGAAATTTGGCATAGTTAATGTTTATGAGTGCAGAAAGTTATTTTTTTTAATTATGGCCAAATTTTGACCACTGTGTGACCACTTTCATAAGTAACTATCCCTACATAGAAAAGAGTATAGTTAAAAAATGTGGTTAGTGAACATTGATGTCTTTAGTTAGAAAACAATATTATTTTGCATCATATAGTTTTACAATATTTAAATGTGATTACTAATAATCATGAACAAGTTTCACATTAAAAACAATTATCTACTTATCAACTGAATATTGGATCTAGGTTTTTAGTACTTATTCGTTTTTTTTTTCCGCACCTTTTCTTATATCACACCTGATGTTGGCAGAATTGTCGATATCGGTACCATTGCCATAAAAAAATAAAAGAAGACAATAGAATATTACATATTTTGTTTAACTTTTTACCTTTTATTGGTTCTACCTGATCATCATCAATGTCCATGACCCCCAATTAATTTATTTACTTGAGTAGTAACATCGCAGTCTGAATTTAAAACCACCATCAATGTTTTTGAGCAGTCGTACTTTCATTCATTCATGCATTCTCATACTGTACCTTTCTCCATTTCTTCAACGAATTTCATGTTCTGCCTCTTTATCTGTGGTTCTTGAGATCTTTATTTCAACTATGTATACATATTACCACGCACAGCCTATGTACAGACGCCACCAGGTCAAGCTACCCGAAACTGTCAATTTTTCCCAATGAACCTTGAACCTAATGCTCTAGAAATAAAGTCGAAAATCTATCAAAGAAATTTGACAGATTGTAGTAGCTTGATGTGTTGGCGTCTGTACATTCATGTCCTATGTTTCTTGTTACTTACCAATGTCCTAGTAAATGTAGAGTCCGAGATGTTTTAATGTAAATTTGGTAAGCTCTTCGTTCAAAGTGCACAGTCCAAAGGGCAAACATTTGTTAACACAAATAAGCTATACCTAGCTATTGCTGACCTATGTGGCAACCTTATGAATGAGAGGACACGTGCATTCCTTGCAGATTATTTGCATTAAAATTCATCTAGTCAAGTTAGGCAATAACATAATTTTGAGCAACCAAAACAACTTTTGATTGCTTAATATTTTCATTGCCATGTTCGTTTTGTTAGTTTTGTGGTAATATAGTAAACATAACATAAAAACACTCCTTCTCTCGTCGAAGGATTGGGCCGAGGTGTACCTTTTCCCCAGTAATAGGGGGCAAGCCTGTTGCCAGCAACTGCGTACAAATCCAGACTCATAAATTTCAGATAGAAAAACTCAATAACATTTTTTCCGACTCGGGAATCGGACCCAGGACCTCACGATCAGCAGTAGCGCTTAAAACCACTAGACCAACGAGGCAGCCAACTATATAGAGTCAGCAATATAGTAACGACAGCAAATAAGATCGTCTTACACCCGTCACTAATATTTTACGCGGTTTATGTTGTTATAGTCTCGTGAAGGTAAAAGGTATGAGATGTGTATGTTCTCGAACATTGACCAACGGTTGCGATTGGATTGTCCGTCGAATCTGCTGTTGGTTTGAAAGTGGGTTATGTTTTGATTCTCCGACCTTGAGGCATTGTCCGAAAGCACGTGTGTGTTGCTAACGGTCAGCCGTAAATTACTCTTACGATTACTTGTAGTAACATTTGTTTATTAGTGTCAATTGCAAGAGTTGCATGTGTATGGAAAATTACTATCTACTTTTACTTGTCAAGATTTATGAGTCCTCGAAATTGTATCGTAAACTTCAAGAATCCCACGCTTGTGGTGTATCTTTCCGATGGATACCGTTGAGAGACGATATTTACAATTCCTCTATAGATTTTTGTTTTCACCATTGCCTCATTATAACAATGTGTGAAATAGGAAGAAGGCATAAAAAAGTGTGTCATGATAGCGTTACAGATTAATGACTTTTAAAGGTTTTTAATTATTGGAACCTTTAGTTATGCATATGCTACGTTTTGTATAGTAGGGGTATTTTCTCGTCAAATGGCTGGCCATATCACCGTAAATAATTACTATGATTCATGACGACCTCTTGACAAAATAATGCGCTTCTTAACTTATTTACTCGAAAGAATTCATTGTTCTAGCAAACAAAATATTACGTAATTATAGGTAAGAAGCTTCTGCACGCGACTTCGTTCGCGTAACATTTTTGCCCCCGTATCGTCACGCGTCGCGTCGTGTCCCATCGCCTGTCGGCGCTATTACTTTGCGTTATTTTCAACTTTTTATCATTATGCTCGGCTCCTAAGGGTCACAGCGTGGTGTTAAATAATCTATAACCTCCCTCAAAATCGGGCTATCAAATACAATAAGAATATTTGAATTCCGTCTGGTAGTTCCACAGATTTCGTCCTACAAAGAAACTCAACAATGCCTACTTATCTATACTTATAATATTATGAAGCTGAAGAATTTGTTTGTTTGGTTTAACTCGATAATCTCAGGAACTACTGGTCCGAATTGAAAAAATATTTTTGTGTTGGGTAGCCTATTTATTGAGGAAGGTTTTAGGCTATATAATATCACGCTACAATCAAAAGGAGCAAAGCAGCAACGAAAAATGGACGAAAACTGGCAGGCGACGGGAAGGGGAGCAGAAATATGTCGCGGACGAAGTCGCGGGCAGAAGCGAGTAAATAATCATCAAACTTACATGTATATGTCTTTGTTCTTTCATTTGTCTCATTAACCAATCACGGGTCGCCTGTTTCGTTAATTCGCAAGTTTATTTAACCGTAACTCTTACCAAGGGTTTTACACCAAAATGTAACTTATTACTTGTGCTATCTGTAAATGATAAACAGAGACACAACATATAGATCCTGTTCTATATGTGTGTCTCCGTTTATCATTTACAGATAACACAAGTAATAAGTTATATTCACAACGAGTGGAAAACTTGTCAAAAATGTAAAAACTCTAACAAAATAATTAACAATACAAGTCTAAAACAACGTCAATTTATACACGACTTGGGTATACGAAGGCTGGAAAAGCAAATCTTTCGGAATTAACCAGATCCATATTTTACCAAACATTTGCAGTTATTTACAATGAAGACACTGGTGCTCCTGATAACGACATGCATATGCCTGGTGAGGTCCCTGCCACCACCCCACCCCGATGTCCTAGCAGTGAGGCGGGAAGAAGAACGCTTGCACCCTCTACAGAGGAGTCCAGCGTTACGCAACCCACACCTACTGCAAGTGCTGCCTCTGACCAGCTTGTTACACAAAGGAGAGAATCTGGTAAGAACTCAATTATACTCCAATATTAAATACTAAAAATCCAAGCGAGGAGTACATATCGTCATGCCAATTTTGGCTTCGAAGTGCAACTTTTCATTAAATATCCCCATATTTTTCGTAGCTATTTCAATTTATGAACCTCCTTAGTTTTCTCAAAGATTGAATAAAATAAAACTATGAATTGGAAAAAGTATCACCTTTGGTTTGCTCTCTGTTTAACAAACTAGTTTACGGTAACATTATTTGACAGTTTATATTTTACTTTCAAGGTTTTCGCACGAGATGCTAATGATGTGCCACGCAAAGAAATATATAAACTCCTCACACACGCGGGCCTGATCCCAAGGAAAAGGTTTCCGCCATCGGAATTCAGTCATAAAAACAACCACATCCCTGTTACTTGGCCTGAAGAGTGGAGCGAACAACAGTTTTATGATTCAGCATACTTCCCCACCCAGGATCTTTTACAATACTTGTAGACTGTAGTTTTGCACGTTATTTAGAGTTTAATTGTTTGATGTATTCGCAGGTTTCCAAAAAAGTCTAGGATAAGTTATGTGACGACTGTTAGTAGTCTTCTCTTAGATTATGTGAAGGTTCATTTAAGCGATTCAAGCAGCTGACCATTCAATTCGTGGTTAGCTTTACATAATAAAGGATTTATATAATAAAGGAAAACGATGACCCCTCTCAAATGTTATTGGGTTAAAAAATTGTATCCTTTCTAATATTTTGCCAAGACTAAGATAGATTTAATTGTGTAAATATTAGTGTAAAATGCTACTTATGATTGTATGGAGTACAATATTATTTGAAAACCATTATTTTGTGTGCTTGTTGATTTTCTAGTGTGAACCGCTATTGTTGAAAATAAACAAAACAATTACATACACAAGGTTGTTTTATTCCAAATGGACGAAATGACCTTGGACGCTAGGCAGTCGTTGTTGCGCTGTATAATCATGATAATATGTCATAATTCTATATAATTAATAATTCACAGCATTTGCACAGCATGAACCGCTACTGGTGTTACTTTTTAGTGACCATAATATTACTTTCATCAGCCGTGACGATACCATTAAAGGACCTGTGCAAATAAACGTATTTATTGTTTTCAACATGTCTAAAACAAAAACGACAATATGTAAGGAATTAATTAAAGATTATTGTGCTAATTGCTCGTTTGCTGGTATACATTATATTGCTGATGAAAATAAACATGTTACTGAAAGGTAAGGTAGTAGGTAAAGCGATTTTTTATCGTCTCTATTTACTTAGACAGAACAATCCCTACCTAATGAATATTTTACCAGAATATTATGGCTGGTGCTAGTCATTCTATCATGGTACGGGTCTGCACTCCTCATCATCTCGGCATGGGATGCTTTCCTCACTAGCCCCATCAGCTTTGGGTTGGAGACCACCTATACGAACTGGGAGACGAAGATGCCAAGTGTGGCTATTTGTGAGATTGCTAACAACCCTAAAATCTTCAACGTGTCTGATACGTAAGTCTTGTATGAGATTTTATATCTAAAATTATTATTGTTGAACGAAAAAATGTTACTGAAAGACTTATGTTGATTGGTTATCCTTGATTTTAACGGTGCCATTGCCAATGATTTAACTTTTTTTCCAACAGTATTTGGCCTCCCGGTCATCTATTGGACTTAGAGGATGCATTAAAGGAAATTGTCTACTTTCGCGGCGTGTCCTACGTTCTCGTTGGCACATGCTACCTCAACCCCGATCCTGATCCCTTGTGTCCTAAATCCAACTACACCTACTACGCAAGTCTTGTGCGAAGCGACTGCACCAAGATTATAAAGAACTGCACGTACAACGATGAAGAATTTCCCTGCTGTGAATATTTTCAACCCATTGAAACTGACATAGGACCCTGTTTCATTTTAAACTCCGTACAAACAAAGTAGGTACTTTTTGTTACTGATAAATGCAAATAAATGTAACTAAGAAACTTTTCTGTTCTGCTACTACTTTTTTGTTGTAGAGAACCTCGCCCATATCCTATGGTGAACAATTTGCAAAATCTACGGGGAGTTATTAAATTTGATGCATTTTTGTCCACAATGGTAGGTATCAAACACTTATAAGTTTTGAAAAGGCACAGGCGATTCGATCAGTCTGAAATCTAAAAATCGATTTTGATAGATAATATAATTTGAGATAAACTGTTCAATTTAGATGTACACCCTGGGGGAGGATGAAGTACCAACTGTTACTACGCTGCATTCTTCTACTTTAAAGATACAACCTGGCTACATTTACCGGTAAGAAGTAAAAATTGTAGGTAACAACAATAGATGCGCGGAGCGCAGGTCGAAAATCATGCAGCAACACTTGAATAATCTTAGATATCAACCCAGAAAGTTGGGTCCATAGTTATCTAGAGCGAATAAAGATGCGTGGCTTCCATACAACTTACATACTAGAAGGCTCAACTTTTTCAAATTGGATTACGGGAAAATTTGCCATGATCTTGTAAATGTAGACTGGGATATTGTGTTTCTCGAAACTACTGATGTCAATGAAATGCTACGTATGTTTTACGAAACAATTCAGAACATCATACAATTGCATGCACCAAGCAAAACTACCTTTAAACTTAAGAAATATCCTCCTTGGTTTAATAAAAACTTAAAAAGAGCCTTAAAAGAGAAGGAGAAAATAAGATCCCGGTACAAAATTTATAAAAACCCTATGGACGAGCTTGAATTCAAATTATTGGGCAAACGGTGTTCCAAATTAGCAACGGAATCGTATAATAATTACATGAAATCTGTTGAGGATGATATCTCTAAGAGCCCAAATCGCTTCTGGGCATATGTTAAGGACAAAAGAGGTGGCTCTAGTTCTTTCCCCGCCAGAATGACTAACGGAACCGTAGTGACATCAGATGGTCTGCAAATATGCGAAATGTTTGCCTCACATTTTTCCTCTCCCTTTAGCAATGCAAAAGTGACCCAAAATGATCCAGTCTCTGATTTTCTAAATAATATGAAAAATAACAGCCTTTCACTAACAGCAGCTGTAATTGATCGCGAGAGCCTGTTGAATAAGCTTAAAGGTTTAGATATTCGCAAAGGCGCTGGCCCTGATGGTATTCCGCCAATTTTTATTTCAAAATGCGCACTCTCTCTGCTAGATCCATTATTAACGATTTAATAAGTCTCTTTGCTCAGGTGTATTTCCAGACATCTGGAAAAAAGCAAAAGTTGTGCCTATTTATAAAAGCGATGAGAAAGATCACATTGATAATTATAGACCGATCTCTATACTGGTACCGATTCCCTTGTTCACAAACTAAACTAAATTTAAGTTCAGTGCATCTTTTTCTTTGTATTTCATTAAGAAAAGGACAAAAGAACATTTTTAGTTTAGTCCTGTCAAATTAATCAGCGCCTGTCACTACTCCATACAAGTTTAGACGTGATTAAAAACTTGCCTACTAAAATTACGTAAATTTACGTCAAGCGCTGATTAATTTGACAGGACTAAACTAAAATTTATCTTCTGTCCTTTCCTTAATGAAATAGAAAGAAAAAGATGCACTGAACTTAAATTTAGTTTAGTTTGTGAATAAGGGAATCGGTACCATTGTCAACTTTCGCGAAAGTTTTTGAGTCTCTAATTTGTCCCTATATTCAGTCACATTTTAAACTCTACTTGAGCGATTCTCAACATGGTTTTGTTGGTTCGGTCAACTAGCACTAACCTTGCGACTTTTACGGAAATGTTGTCAGATGCCATCGACTGTGGCAAGCAGGTGGACGTAATCTATACAGACTTCAGTAAAGCTTTTGACCGTGTTCCTCACAATATTCTTCTGTCGAAGCTTTCTGCTTACGGAATTACTGGCACACTTTACACCTGGTTAAAGTCATATTTAGAAAATCGATTCTACTTTGTCGCAGTCAACGGCTATCAATCTGAAACTTTCAGGGTCACCTCGGGGGTACCTCAAGGCTCGCATGTCAGTCCGATTATGTTCAATGTTTTCGCTAACGATATCCTACACTGCCTCAATTTCTCAGAATGCTACCTGTATGCAGACGATCTGACGTTCTCCAGGGTTATCGAATCTACCAATGATACTGAGCTACTTCAGAGTGATGTTGACTCATTAGCTAAATGGTGTAGCGATAACGGCATTGCATTTAACGTCAAAAAGTGTTACCATGTGAAATTTACCCGGAAAAAGAAAGTGACAGCTAGTGTATACCATGTGGGCACTAATGTTATCCAAGAGGTGACTCAAGTAAGAGATTTAGGTGTTATTTTTGACAATGCACTGACATTTGTACCTCACGTCGAGCTCGTAATAAAAAAGGCTTCTAGAATGCTGGGTTTTGTTGTAAGGAATGTTGCTGGCTTCAAGCGCAGTAGTACCAAGATCTTAATGTACAACAGCATTGTTAGAAGTATCTTGGAATACTGCAGCACAATCTGGAGACCTCATTATGCTACGCACAGTTTAAGATTAGAACGAATCCAAAAGAGATTTCTATGGCATCTCGCTTACGCCAGCGGAATCGCTAAAAGAAAGCGGTCATATGAGGCCAGACTCTCTTATTTCAGGATGGTTTCACTGGAGAAACGTAGGAAAATCTCCGATTCCATTTTTTTGTTCAAAATACTGCGGTCTAAAATAGATTGTCCCCAAGTACTAGAAGAATTTCGGTTTCGGACTCCTGCTAGACTTCCTCGTGCTCCTATTACTCCCTTGTACCCACCTCCCCGTAGAACAGTACTGGGCTCTAGCTCTATCGTCCCTCGGCTTTGTAAACTGTTAAACAGCTACAGTGACCTAGTTGATGTGCATTTTGACTCATTTAGCAAGTTCCGCAGAGCAACAGTTAGCAGTGTGTAGACTTAATTTGTGTACTTTGAATATTATCTTTGCATTCCTCGGTATTGTGTTTTAATCTTAATTTGTTTTATTTTCTTTTGGTTTTTATATGTCTCTTAAATGTAATTTAATTTTATAGCATAGTGTAAATTTGTATCATAGTTCTTACTTTTACGGGGCATGCGGTGCTAACCTATAATAAACTGTAATACTAACCTTAGTTGATAGAAAAACATTTTTATATTGTATGAGTATATACAGTTGTTGGTTGGCCAAAATAAATAAATAAAATAAATAAATCTATTATAGAACTGACAAACAAAGCAACTTTTAGATTCCAGTATTAACAAATGCTAACTAAAGTTGTATCTGCTCTCAGCCGTATACTGTCAGTGCGGAACATAGAAAACGATCCCTTGATAACGGAGACGACACCGGAGCAGCGTGCCTGTCGGTTCTACCACGAGAACGAGGGGGGGTTGTATCCTCAGTACTCGTACAGCGCCTGTACCGTGCTCTGCCGTAAGCAAGCACAACTCGAGTCATGCCAATGCAACGACCACTTCATTCTTGGCACCAGTGAGTCTACTTGCATTCACGTATCGTTTTCTAGTGACCATTCGATTGGAAGTCTACTTAAAAGGAAGTTCAGTACACATAAACTCACGCCTTTTTCCCATGGGTGTAGGCAGAAACCACGGAACGCCACACGCTACTATCTCTACACACTCCTTTTGCTTCGTTTAGGTTCATACAATGGTCATACACACACGCCGGTTGCGAGTACTACGCTCCTGACCTTTCAGAAGAATATCACCAATAAGGTCACTATATGTCCTCCTAGGGCGTCCCCTCCCGGTGTTTCAATTCACTTCTGCCTTGTAAATACCTTTTGTTAGCAGTCCTTCATTCATCCTCTCAACATGACCAAACCATCTGAGTAATTAATTGATAGAAAAACCCACTTGCAAACTATAACGTAGATATTCCTTTCATTTTTTAAATTGTATTGTTATGATGGTTAAGGTGTATCTATTCATACACGAAATATTTTAAGAGGTACACCTGTAGGTGGTAAAGAAGCTATAGAAGCAAAAAGAATTTTTTTATGTAAGCGTTTTTGAATTTTCGTAATTATTATAATTTTAAAACTGCTTGAACGTTTTGCATAAAACCTTTACTCCAAATTGTATGAATGGCCCGCCTGACACTGCGAGGGCGGCGGCGACCGGACGGCAAGAGCATGGCCGCGGGGTCTAGGGCTGTAAAAAATAAGATGAAGCCAGTATTTCTTATGTGCGTCAAAT
Organism: Aporophyla lueneburgensis; assembly: GCA_932294355.1. NCBI lineage: Eukaryota > Metazoa > Arthropoda > Insecta > Lepidoptera > Noctuidae > Aporophyla > Aporophyla lueneburgensis. The sequence goes on from OW028744.1 coordinate 14,711,399, forward strand.
AATTTATAAATATTAAATTTTGAAAAAATACATTTAGAAAAATTTTGTTTTCGTTGCTGTAGCCTCTTTACCACCTACAGATGTACCTCTTAAAATATTTCGTGTATGAATAGATACACCTTATACAAGATTATTTTTAGTATATGCGAAACCTGAATATAGTTTGTTCAGAATCAGTAACTGAATCGATTCCAATAATTTTTACACCATGTTATATTTTGTACCAAAAATATTTAATTACGCTTCCAAGTCGCGGGCCTTAGTGTTGTGTTTCGATTTTAAAATTATCATGTCTTTCTCGTATTCAAACGTCCATTACACGGAGATGGTACGTACACTAGCTGTTTGTGGTGATCTGCATATGTTTTTGCGTGGACAACCAGGTAACTTATCAAGCTTATAACTTTGTGATTATTAATGATACAGTTTTGAAATTTTTTTCATAGATTCTTTACATAAAAATACTAGACCCGTGTTTCGGGTTTCGCATAAACAAAAATTAATTTTGTATATGTACATATTTTATTTATATTATAATGTTCTAGTACGCCAATTGATAGTGCCGTGCATTTCTATAGTTTAGATATCTACATGAGAGCTTATGACAAAGACTTTAGGGCTACCTAATGCTGTGTATGCGTTCAGTTGGTAAGCCTGTATTTTTTTTTAATTGCCGTAGTATAGTTAGAGTTGCCCAAGAAAGGATATAATACTCATTGCAGTATATATGCATGACTCTTTCGTAAATCCTAAAATTTATCCTTGATTCCTAAAGTGGGTGGCAGTTGTTACTAGTTTGTTGTATAACCAAACACAATCTAATGATTACGGTAAAAACTTGTTTAGCAATGTAAGTAGCGCACACAATTTGACCTTTAATCGACTACCAGCTATCAGCACAGGTTCTTTTAACTACTACTTTGTTTGAAACTCAGTTTTCGCAAGTATTATGATTTATGATCATGATACAATTTTTTTTTTATACTACAAAATAACAACATCCGGAATACTTTTCAGCTGAAGAAACTCGATGCAATTTATCGGGAATGGCTTGTCTTAACGCAATGTCAAGTCACTTGACTACACTGAAGCCACCCTGGGCCAATCGCCCAGGACTCTCCTGTAACTGCCTGCCTTCCTGTGACGAAACAGAGATTACTATCATAAAGGATGTCACTACCCCGTAAGATCTTTTTAATTATAGTAGGGTAGGTACTGCTCGATTTTGGCGACGAATTTTATACTGAATAAATTCCATTTTTAGTCGATTTTAAACCCTCAATAACCATGAATATGAGAGTAAGTCGCCACACCCTGAGGACAATCAAAAGTTACAGCATGTTAAATATGTAAAAAAAAAACCTTTCAGATCTTCAGACGCCAGAACCTTATGAGATCATCTTTAACCCAAAAAAAAAGAACTGTACTCATGATAATAGGATGGTTATTCTCAAACAAACAAACGTAAAGTCCATTATCGTCTGTACGTACTTTTTTATAAATTTAGGTTCCCCTGTAGAATATAAGTAACAATTTTTGTGAAAAACTGGCCTCGGTTTATAAAATGTGTTATTAATTTAACAACTTCATTAAATTAATAACACATTTTATAAACCGAGGCCAGTTTTTCACAACCCCTTTGTAAAAGCTGATAATTTTCACCATTACCATTTATTAATCAGCATATTTTGTGGACGCTTCGTTTTATTTCTTATCGTCCACTATTGTTTCAGGGTTAAGGGCAAAGCTCACAAAAAGAAGGCCCGCATTGAAATTGTTCTCGCTTATTTACCTACTGAAAGGTTCAAGAGAAATGTTGTTAGGAGTCGGCTTGATTTAGTTGGTAAATATATGTAATTTTATACTACGCTCGTTACGTTATTCTCTGACTAATAAGCTTTGGAATGGACAACTAACTTCATCTTTCTGATTCAACGACTGAAAGTTTAAAAATGCCTGTAAATGGTTTAATTGAAATATAAATACTTCTAGAGATTCAAAAAATCATAGCAGGTTGTAGTGCAAGTTAATTAACAAGTTTATGAAAACTTTTTAGTGTCAGTTGGAGGTACAACCGGACTATTCGTTGGAGCCAGCTTGCTGAGCTTCGTCGAACTCTTTTTCTTCTTCACCGTTCGCTTCGTCAGCAATATCTTAATGGAAAGAAAAAAGAGAGAGAATGTGATGGTTGTCCAACCTGTTAGCACACCTATTCTGCGGGAACTGCCTGAACTTGATGAAATCGATCCACATAATACGAATGAAGAAGCGTATACTACGAGTGGAGTTCCTACATTTTATCATAAATTGTTCCGCACTGTAAACAAACCAAAATAATTCTTATTACACAGTGATTGAGTTTTTATTAAAGTGTCTATGCAGTCACGTGAAAAATATGAAAAATGTAAAGCGTCTTCGGTTATGTCGTTTTCTTTTCTTAGAAGCTTTGTATTAATAAAATAAGCGGATTTAACACATGTGTACCTTGTGAGGCTTGCGCTTGTTACATTACTCTCTTGGCGAAATTGCTTTCTTCGCTTCGTTCATTTATTATTGAAAAACTTTAACTTTTCTGAATAAATGTTTCGTAATCGCAATGAAATTAAATTATTTTATCTTTACCCATTTCATGTTAGCTCTTTTCTTTTAGCAACAAAGTTAATAAATGCATTACTTTGTTGCATCTGATTACGGGTAGCAGATTAACTGTGAGTACCTAGGTACCACCGCGTTATTTCAAATGTTACAGCATTATAACGTAACACAATTCACAGGTACTTCATTACGAAATGCTCCAGTCTCCGTGTTCAAATAGAAGTGTGTGCACTTTCTGGGAGTGGCCCAGTTACCAGTCGGTACAGGAAGACATCGGTTAGACTCGATGTAAGAGCCCATTGCTCTCTACAGACAGCCCATCTCGTAATTTGTGCTCAATTATATTTGACAGATGCGTCTTTAAGGACGTGTGTTGATGTTGAGTAACTCCTTAGGGCCAGTCCATTTAAACGATTGATTGAATTGGACTTTTTGAATTATTACACGTAAATGTAAAAAACAAATATGACTAATGTCTATGTAAAAAACAAATATGACTAATGTCTTTATTTTTTAGTAACAACAGAATCATTACCTACTCTACTATAACTACTACAATAATTATTTTACTCTGCTAATATATAAATTTAGTAGATAATCGTAAAAATAGATAATACTGATAAGTTATATTATAAGTACTTAAACAAGTTAGGTTGGGATCACACTGGTTAAGTAAGCCGTGCGGTGGTGCAAGCTCGACATTGTTAATCGAAAAACAGACTTTGATCTCTGGCATAACATTGTTCATATTACGCCAGAGATGTCTGTGAAGAGAATGGGTATGACATCTCTTAACTGTGTTAGGATGAAATTGGCTTAGACATACCAGAATCAGCTAGGCAGATTTTAAAAGAAAACAGCTACCACCGATGACCCTAAAGGTGTATTCAACTTGATCAGACGGTGAAAGGTTAAATGTACTTTCGCTGTTACTTGACCACTGTGACCCTAATCTTTATTTGTGTTTTTACGACCAGATAGATTAGAATATTTGATTTTCTGGTTGCGTTTTATTTATTTAGGCCAAAAAACATCTTCTGTAAATTCGTTTTGCTAAAACAAGACATTTCATTTTACAAAAGAATCAGTGTTCTAATCTATCTGCACCTTATTGAATAAGTTATTCACAATCTAAAATAACATCTATAGTTATTTCTTCTACTAGGTATCAGTCATGTTATAGTAAGATGGAAAAGATTACAAAACCAGACGAAATAGTTGTCCACATTAATTTTATAAAACCTTTCAGTTACCTTTAATTCGAAATTTAATTATTTTTTTTACAATTTTCCTCACAAAAGTTTATCTTTTTCTTCAATCTTTAAAATTCTACGATAAAATTGAACTTTGCCATCATTATGCCTAAAACACGTCTAAAATTTTACAGCTATTGATGACGACATATATAAATCAAATATAGTTACAAACTTTCAATAAATCTAATATCTACTACATTGACGAAATAGTAAGTAAATAGTATAAAGTTATTACGATACATTAAGAAATAATGAAAGGTCCCTAGAGTCAGTCATAATTTCGAAAGCCTGAAAGTGCATAAGATGTGCAACTTTTACAAAATGTGTTTCAACTATTAATGTTAGCCGACATCCGTTGCGACAACCTAAAAGTGATTACATATAAATAGATGTTCTTGTTCAATGTCTAAGCACTGAGATTGTCGGAGATCGTAAACCAACAAATTGCGACCCAGAATTCCTAAAGCCATGAAATATCTGAAGCCTTTCACAACTCTGTCGCACAAACTATTCGCAATCATTCATTCATACAATTTATAAACAACATTTCCAATAAGTGATATAATATGTTTTATTAACATCACCGTCGACGCTTAGGATCGTTTTCAAGACCTCCAATTCTTGGGCGAGATCCCCGTGTATCATGAACGCCGCATGAGTAACCAGCGGCTGCAGTGACCGTGCAGCTGGAACTTCCTATACCTCATGCAGTGCCACTGAGGAATCTGCTGCATGCGACGAATCGCTTCCATCTGGAACAGATTAATTGGTTAATACCGTGATTTTTACTTAACTGTGGCGAAGTCGCAATGGAGTGTAAAGTTGTTTTGAATTCGGAAAATATCACGAAGCCTGCAACTTTTAGACACACTTTTTGCACAGAGAAGGATGAAGCCCCGCTGCCCTGCTGTATGAAAGTAAGAGACTGCTCAGGAGACTACTCCTTAGAGCAAGAAAGAAATAAGCATTGATCATACATTTAACACTCGAGGCTGGGTACCAAATAAATAATGGTTTAAAAAAAACTAAAAATACGCTTCCATAGAAAACTAAACTAAAAAGTAGAAAATAATGGAAAAAAGCGTGGGGTGCCTGAAATCAATAAAAAAAATACCTTAAAAAGCAGGAAGCTTGTTTTTTAGTTTTTTTTTTTTTACTATTATTTAATTTTCTATTTTTGAGGGTGTTTCGAATTTTGAGACGTATGCAGCGTAGTTTGTGACGTATGTCAGCGTAGGTTTCGAAGACAGTTTTTTGCTGTTCTGGTAACCCTGGCAAGGATAATGGCACTTTATGAAATTATAGTATTGTCATCGGTCCTCGATAAGTCTACAGAGTTTGAATGAAATCTGCGCCCTAATTGCGAAACGCACAATTTATCGGAATCTGAATGGGATTGAAGATTATTTCTAAACCATTGCGTTATTTGTTCGAACAAATTGTGACTCAGCAACGTAAATAACGGAATGAATGTTGTTTAACTATGAATATTAAACCAATTCCTACCGATAAAAAGTTCCGCAATTACCCCTCTGGTCGTTTAAAGTGGGTCAAAGTCGCGCTATAAGGAGTCGGTTACAAACAAACATACAAGTGAAGCTAATATAAAGCGTGTAATAAAAAATCAAAATCTTCTATATCTACACTTATCTATTGTAAAAACGTCGTGCAATATTTTCTCGTAGGCCACTGCTACGAATTTTGAGTGCCCTATTTTTTTCGTAGCTGAGCTACGAGATTTCGTAGAATACGGGTTAGTCCTCAATTTATAGGTCAGTCATTAGGAAAAAGGGCTGAATACTTTATGATCTAGTTCAAGACACCTTTCAAACTACACACTGCATTAAAAAGCTTTCGCTAAGATTACATGCATTTGTCGTTTTTAACCGACTTCAAAAAAAGGAGGAGATTATCAATTCGACTGTTTTTTTTTTTTATTAACCCTTAGCTTTTGACTCGGCGGACCGATTTTGATAATTCTTTTTTTATCCGAAAGCTGGTGCTTCCCGAATGGTTTAATTTGGTTCCATTCGGACAATGGGGTCCATGTGAAAACCATATAAGTCTTTGCATTAAGTATTTGTGCGACAAATCAACGAATAACGCGATTAGATTAGTGCGGAGTATCTACCATAACTACAAAGTCAAAAATAACTTTAATTTCGGAAGTCGGTGGCAAAAAACCTTAAATACAGATCCTAAGACACCGACTTTCGAAATTAAAGTAATTTTTGACTTTGTAGTGTTTTTTTTAAGGAAGTCGGTTGTTTTTTATTCGCTTTATTTGTTAATGAGATGTATGTCATGATCGTCATCAATCTATCATCAAAACATATTAAAATGCCAATGTATGACTCGCACTTTTAAACATTAAACTTAATGCTGTGAAACACTTACACGCAACGACTTTTCCACCTTTTGTTTTGTAAATTTAGGTAATACATACTTATTATTATTTTTCCATTTACTTAAAGTACTCACATAATCAATATTTCCCGCACGAAACGGGAACGCTTCGTACATTGCAATCGAACACAAAATTATCCCAAAAATTAAGCACACGTACTGTAACTTCATTTTCACAAATACCGATAAACTTTTCAAAGACGTGAAAATACTAGAAGCGATACGGAAAGTTTCCAGTTGACGTCCTGTGGGTGCTCAGTTCTTGTGAGGAATGTCTGGATAGCTGCGATTCCAGCATTTATACAGTACACGCGCCTACTCACTTTCTTCCCGACAAGCGTCCAGACGAGAGGTATGACAGAACTGTCTGTGTTCTCTTGTTGGAACAGACAGTCGGCGTAATTAACTCTTTAATTAATGTCTCTGGAGTCTTGATACGGAGTGATTCTTTTGTGTCGAATTTAAACTTTTACAAGACAAATTAAAATCACTTTTCAACCGACGAAAAAAAACGGAGGAGGTTATCAATTCGACGCGTATATTTTTTTTTTTTTTATGTATGACCACGCATAACTTTTTACATAGTGGTCCGATTGTGACAATTCTTCTTCTATTGGAAAGGGTATACTCCCAAGGTGGTCCCATATCAATTTGAAAAACAAAATCGCACCCTAAGGGTCGGAAAACAGGGGTTGATTGATTGTTCACTCACTGATTGTAATGTATAAACACGCATAACTTTATACAGAGTAGTCCGATTTTGATAATTCTTTTTGTGTTGGATAGGGTATATCTTGCCAAGTATTATTAGTACATTAAAGCCACAAAAAAAATATAAAATAAAAACTTTTTAACAAAAAATTAAACCGCCGAAAAACTGAAAAGCATAAAATAATACTTAAACCTTAAAATTTTGAGTCGGCGCTGAAAAATCAATGTACAAGGATCACTCAAAGCGCCGACTCATAATTTTAAGGTTTAAGTATTATTTTATGCTTTTGAGTTTTTCGGCGGTTTAATTTTTTGTTAAAAAGTTTTTAGATAGAATATTACATAACATCATGCCTATTTTCCCCGAACGGTTAGGCAGTCCCATAATCAGCCATCCACCATGTTTAATTTTAATATCGGCAAATTATAGGATTACAACTTAAGTGCACATATGTAAAGTTCAAAACAACTCCTTTTTCTGCTTAACTGTCATAGAACAGATTTTTTTTTTTCTTAATTGACCAAGGTATTTACCTACGCCAAACTGTAATTGGGAGTACTGTTTTTTCACGTTTTCTTTGGTAGCACAAAGACTTTTTGAAAAAGTACTCCCAGTTCACCAAGAATCGCCATGAACAAATTAACAATAAATTGCCTTTGTGACAGTTGTGAATTAACATCTATTAAAAAATACCAAAATATTTTTTTTTTTAATCTTTACTTAATTCATGAATCTTTACCAGCTCAACATGTTTTTAATTAAAAGCCTGTACGTATCTAATAATCTATTATTCTCTGTTTAACATGGCTGTGGGAAAACAATGCTCTCGCGGAGATAAAATGAGCGACGCTTTTGTTATCCGAGCCGTACCATCACTGATGAAATTAGTTTCTATTTGCATTAGCTACCACTGATGACAGTCTGTTGTGCACGTTTTATCCGTTGTGTTCATCTTGTCCATACTTATTGAAATCGAATAGCAAGTTTATTTATTTATCTTCTTCCTACAACGTTATTTTTTATCGGCTTGTGTTTAAACACCACCCAAAAAAGTACCTATTTTACTACCAAAAAAAATCTAAACGGTTACCAAAATGGATAAATGGTCACCAAATAACGTTTCCTAAAATATTATTAAATAAAACCATTTTTTTCGTATTATATAGATTCCTTTAAAATACACTTTAGACCAAATATTATATATTGTCACTACTTAGATGTTACCAATTATGTAATACCATGACTTCTAATTCGAATGCACGCTTATGCGACACACTGAATCTAGTCGTTTCTAGCACTCGCCGGCCGCTGCCGCGTAGGCTTGGGCATAGTAGTTCGCGACTGAGATCGCTCAGTTTAGTTCACCGCTCCTTAACGAACTAGTTCGCTCTTCTAGTTCATCCGCTCTTCAAGTTCATCCGCTCTTCTAGTTCATCCGCTCCCAGCTCGAATCAAAGAGAGGCAGATCGTTCGCTCCTTCGCTTGTTTAGATTTTGTACGTACTGCATGTGACAAGATTATGGAATGTTCTACTTTTACCTACAATTTTTAGACTCTAAAAACAGCAAAAACCATTGAGTGATAATTCATAAAAAGATCATGATTGTAAAAAATACCAAGGTTTATTGTTGCAATAAATAACTAGTTTAGTGATTACAAAAACCTTTTTGTATTTTGTCCCGTGTATCAGTTCGGTTGACGCCATCCTCGCTCATTCGGTCGCGAACTGATGAACTGACGAACTATGGATCGGGAAATGAGCGAACTAGTTCGCGTAGTTCATCTATGGGAGCGCTCTTACGAACTAGTTCGTTCGTGAACTACACAAGACTACTGCCGCGGCACCGCTCGCTTCGCTCGCTCGGCTCATGCATAGGAGGTCACAGTTTTAACCTAACCTAGTGTACTATGTGAGCTCGAGTGTATCGCACAAGCGTGCAAATATTAATCTTTGACTTGGATAGAATTTGGTGACCGTTAATCCATTTTGGGAACCAAAAATAATATTTGTGCGAGGTTTGCGATTTTTCTGATGTTATTTTATTTATTTTGAATCATAATATTATATACTTTAGGGCCCTTTTAATAAAGTCAATTTATTTTTTTGGAGTTGTTTATTTTTTTTGGTGCCTCAGCTTAGAGTCTTAAAAATATTTTTGGTGATCGTCTAAATTATACCCTTTTTTATCGACTTAAGTACGATCAGAAAAAAAGTTGCGCTCTCAATGCAACTTACATTTTCTGTGAAAGTTATTTGATATTGTTTTGTCTTGTCTTAACATAATAATTGTCAAGTCACATCAAACAAAAGGCATAAACTTTTCTCTTGGCTGGATCACGCAAAATAACAGCAGATCATGATAAAATATAGTAATCAGATTGTGCATTTATCTGTTGACAAATGGCCGATAAATCATCTTTGATAACTTTAATTCTGATGAGTAACAGTTTCAGATCTAGCTCTTAGCTTTGGAACAACATAACTCTTGAGACAAGCTAGTAGTCCGGTTCAGGATAATACTTACGTTGCATAGAGGGGGTTTCAGATCAGTCTTTTGAGTGGTCACGGTGCCCCTTCCTTGTGTAGATAGTGACCACCGGGGTGGTTTTATTGAGGTAATAATCCCACACTCAACGGTCTTATCCCCATTGCCCGGGCGCCTCCTGCACGTATTCCATCTAAAAAAAGTAGTTACTAAGAAGGTATAGGCAATTAACAAGGTAGAAGGGACGAAATTACGAAATTGATGCAACCTACACGATAAGCTCTTGACCTGTTTCAGATAGCACCACGAACTAAAATAAACATTTGTTTGTAGACAGCAGTTTTAGTGTATTCATACTTACGAGTACCTACTTACTGTTTCTTATGTTCTTAGAGGGAGTTTCACGGTTGTCCATTATTATAATAGTTGCAAGCCAGTATCAACATTCAACAAAATGATTCTATAAAAAGAACTCGACTCGTTAATTAATTACGCGCTAGGAACTTTCCAACCATTACAACACTAAATATAAATACATATTGTCATGTCTGTTAACAAGCTTCAATTAAAGTGTTTGTCTGAAACTCGATCATGTCATGACAGTGTACTGCGAGTTAATTCTTCCGTGAACTGTGATGAGGAACATTGAGTCAGATGGTATAATTGGGTTAACCATTTAAGCTTGCAAATTCCTATATTACGTGGCAAGTGAGATTTTTCGAGACCTCAGCTAGTTTCTCGAACAATCAAGAATATTTGTGAACCCTGTATCACATGCATCTTCTGGGCATATCCGTTTTATTATAGACCTCATACATCGCTTTTCATCAGGCGTGATCGAGGTCAAGAGCATTCCCATTCAGAAATTTAAGAAAAAACTCAATCTCTTTTTTTTACTCTTCGTCTGTTTTATGTACTAATCGATGTAGGCTGGAGGCCTGTAGGACAAACAATTCAAATGCATACTACGTGGAGTCAGCATTAGTAGGAAGTACTTTTGCAAACAAGGTTTACACGTCAAGTAGACCGTTTAGAGGGAAGCCTTAGGAAATTAGATGGCATTAGGCAAGCATAGAGTGGCCATAAATGTGGAAGCTGTTTGCTACGATTTCAGAACGTTCATTCAATTGATGATTATCTGATTGATTGATTATTGTGATTGTTCCTTGGCTTGTGAATCAATAAATAAGCAACAGGAGTCAGTCATTTCAATCAATTACTGGAAAAACAAAGAAACGTTTATTCTTTTGTAATTATATGAAGACGAATTCTAATTCTGAAGAGTCCTATTCACAGTCATTTCAAGTATTTTTTTAAATTGCTAAATCTGAAGATCTAAACGGAACAAAATTAAAACGACGCATAACGACTAGATTGTTTCAGACATCTGTCACTAGATCCTATGTTTACACGTTAAAAAAGTAGAACTATATTTATGCTTCGCTTGAAACCTTTTTCCACGAGAATGGTCACCCCAACCGATACCCGGTATCGATCGCGAGTGAGACAACAAAGAGGCAGCTATAGTTCCACCCTGCTCGTTTGTCGCATAAACATGAAAACACGACCTTATTTACCGGCACACACTGCTAAAACACCCATGAAAATCCAAAATTCGGTGCTAAAGCAGTAAAAAAAATACTTAAATCGTTAGGAAAAGTGTGTTCTGTGCGAAAATTCGATTGAAAATGTAGTGTATTTGTGTGGACGTGTATTTGTTATTGAAAGTGCTATTAATTCGTTACTACGTTGCGCTGCGACAATGGTAAGTTATCTAATTTAATATTTTGTAGTTTTATCTACAAGCTTCTGTGTTGAAAAAACTAAAATAATGTAATTCTATAGTCAGAGAAATACGTATCAAAGACATCGCAAATATGTAGTTTTACCTGGAGTAATAAATTCTTATTATGTATTTAGGGACTCAGCTTCCATTCTTTTATTCCACAGGATTAATTATTGTTAATAATCTAAAATTATTTAAATTAAATATAGCGAACCAATTTGGTATAAAAAGTTCTATCTGCTAAGTGGCAAGAAAATCTGAATGCAATAGGAAAATTGATATATCATTTTCCGACATTGCCGTTGATAAGATTACTGTTATTTGCTTTCTGAAATGACAGTCATGTAATCTAAACGCATTATCTCATGAGTGGGTGTGATTGAGCCTTAATACTGAAAACACTGACGGTAGCGACAAACTTGCATTTATTTCGTATCTTTATTGTTATTTTTGTTTTTTTTGTCAATCGTACTTGGTCCTAATAACAACATAATAAAATTTGCCTATGATTTATTTACAGAAACACGAAGATGACTGAGCGGACCGAACGAAGCAAGATGAGCAAGGCGCTCAGCGCCCTGAACGGCGGGGAGGCGTGCGGAGCGCGGTGGACGCTCGGAGCGCTACTCCTGGCGCCGCTGGCCGCAGCCAACTCCAGCTACTGCGCGGTACCCGCTGTCATGTTACTGGCTATCTTCATCACTATAGCCAGTGAGTAAAAGTTTATTTTAATTACTTAAAAAAACTGGAAGTGTCCACGTTTTCCATCTCATAAGTCACTTCCACTAGTCCATCATTTATATCTTCAATCTGAATAGAATTGAATACTTACTTACATTTATAATGCAATGTGCAATGTGTTACAGCCTTCACATGCAAAGATCTAAAAAAACTGGCTGAAATACTTCCACCACCAAAAACATCGAGAGGACGTCGGGAGCGGAACCTGCGATCTTTTGCCGACTTCATGGCAATGTGGATGACTTTCCTGTCGCATCTGGTGGCTGTGGCCATCTGTGCTCGTATTCTGAGCGCTACCGCGGACCATGTGACTGCTGGTCGGACCAGGCGGTGGTTGTTTGGATATGAGACCAGAGCGTTAGGTGAACCTTGGCCTGATGTGCTCGGTGTCACAGTCGTGATGGTCGTCTGCGCAATGTTCATGTGCGGATTAGAGGTAAATACTTCCCCATTTACAATAAACAACAACTTTACAATACTTATTTTATAAATAATAATTTCGGTTTTGTAACACGGATTTTGATCTTCGATCACGTAACTTTCTATGAGATCACTTGTTTGTCTATAATTGCAATAGTTTCGTAACTTAAATGTTCGTTACCAGTTTTAAGTTTCACTGATTGCCATAATCGATAAACTTGATCAGTGGGTTGGTGATAGTTGTGCAAAGCTGGAAGCTTTTTAAAGAGGAAATAATTGATTTCAGGAGAGCATGATGTTCACCTTTATGCTGTTAATTCTGCTGTACATCTTTAGCCAGTTCTTCGCCATATTCGGCCTTATTAACTTCGATATTGCAAACATCAATATGCCAATACCAATTACTGTGTATGAGGTAAGCAGCACCAATCGTCGACGGGATTGCTACGTGGAAACAAAACATACCTAATCTTGATTATTTTATTTTTTACAGCTGTTTGCTGCAGGTGCTCCGATATCTTACGCATTCAATGTTATACTCCCCAAAGACAGTGGATCTCTAAAGAAGAATCTCTTTCTTATGATTGGACTACCCACTATAGTACTTTCAGGATTGTGTTTCCTTTACACTAATATGCTAAAAGGGTAAGCAAGTATTATTCTACTTAAAAATTAACAACTAAATGGATTGTCATCAAGTAGGTCGTTCTACCCACTAAACGAAGTATCTAGCATTTCATCTTATTACTATCAAAGGACGTAATAATGGATAATCGTAAGATATCTACTTACATGCTCATTTATTCATTAACTTACAGGAACAGCATCGATGCAGCTTTGCCAGTGACCACTCTGCTAGAGGCAAGGGCCGCAGGCTGGGTCTGTCCAGTACTCGCTGCTGTGACTGTGGCCGGGATATGTCTTGCCTTAACTGAGCTGTGCCCCTTACTGTTCACTGTCCTAGTGGCACTAGCCTCACCAGAATGGAAGGTGCTCACTAGGTCAATGACTTACGAGAGCACAACCACCGGCAGTCCAGTTCTCGCCGTTTTTACTGCCGGTTCGTATCTAATTAATTGCAATTGGAGTAGTATTTAATGAACTAAGGAGGCCTAACACAATATTAGCAAATACACATGGCGTTGACGTCCTGGCAATTGGTAATAATGAGCGAACAAATCTGGGATGATGTCATTTAGCAACCCAACCGCGATCCTCTGTGGGATAACTGGTTATCGCTTAATCACGTAACTACTAAGTAGAATTATCAAATTACAGTCCTGATTCACATTTGTGTGGGTGAGGCCTTAATTGATGTATTATTTACAGGAAGTTTGGCAGCGATACTTGCGTTTGCGTGTCCCCTCTCACATATGATCACGCTGATGAATGCAAGCCACTTGCTCGGGATATCGATACAGGCGTTACATTTTATTATCATGCGATGTGTGCCTACGGCCGAACAAAAGGAGGCTGGGGGTGAGTCCACTAGTTCCATCGAATCAAACAATTTCCTTCAGTATTTTTAACTTATAAAATGTATTGTGATATTACAGATATTGAATACAAACGCTTAGGAAGAGAAGCCGCGCGAGGATCTAAAGCATCTGCGAGTAAGACCAAGCGTTCTGGACTCTGGTTTATTCCATCTGCCATCCGCCACACTAAGACTCTGGAGAGCATCAAGTCCAAAGTGACAAAAGGTACCTACAATAAAGATTAGGTACATCTTCGTCCACCGTAATTACATGATCCGATTTCTATTCAAGTATTTCCCACTTGGTTCTTGATTTGTGTTTTGTTTCTTCCGAGGTAAAATTATGGTTACTTATAGTTTAAGTAGGTACTCTTCCCAAGACGTTCGGCATATAATGTCAAGAAAAACGATATCTGAAGTTACCTCACATATAGTTTTTTGATCAATTCAAAGCGTATAAAAAATCACCGGGTATGGGCGTACCTATGCCTTCTTAATGTGTCGAGTGTTCATTTCCTCCTTTTTTCTTTTAGAAACGGAGGAACGAGAATGTCTCCTCCTTGATGAGTACGCAGGCTGTCCAGCCGAAGAGAATGACCCGAGCAGCAGCAGCGGTGTGCCGATGGCGACTGCTGAAGTTGACGTAGTATCCGACGCCGAAGCCAGCGAACAAGATATATCTTCCGGAGATGATTCCACAGACATTGACGCGGTCGTCAAGGAATATAGGGATAGAATTCAAGTGAGACATTTATTAGAAGAATATTCGAAGAGGGCATCTTAATAAATTAGTCCACTGGCAAAACCACTACCAAAATAACGCAGTTCCGTCCCTACCACATTTAGGGTGATGGCAATAGGGATAGGATATTCGTCATCCAAGGTTTAACAAGTGAGAAATCTGGAACGAAACCATCAAAGATGGTTTCGGTCCATCAAAGATCACAACACCTAAATGGTACAGGTAGTTACCTACAAGCTGGCCTGTGTATAGATGATAATTTTCCGAAACACACACGTAGTAATGCACAGCGTCTCCAGCGGTTTCCTCCTAATTCGAATAATCAATAGGAAAACAAAGAAATTTTGTTTATAGGCCTGTAAATAACTAACCTGTAAATAAAATCGTCTATTTTAAAATCAAGGTGGTGACATCAGTTCCCGAATCAAGCGCGCCGTCTCCGCCGTGTGTGCGCGGCTCACGCTGGTCGGCAGCGGGAGCTATAGTGCAACTGGTGGCCGATGCGCTGATCGCAGCTGCCTTCTGCAATGAAGCCATCAGGGTGCCTATGTTCGCTACTGGGATACCATGTGAGAATATTTTCATACCTATTGCTATTCATTGTCTATACCTATTGCTAATGACAGTGGTCCTACTAGCTACTCCAACCAATGGTATAGTAGCGGAAAAGATTAACAATCCTTCGCACTCTAAACTAGGAAAGTAACTTCACCTGACGGTAAAAATTGTAAGGCCCATACCATGTGGAGCATACGGTGGAGGTGTAGGCGAAGGAGGAGGCGTAGCGCGTGAGGAAGTGGCAGTCTCTGCGCCCTCACGTCCCTAGCCACCGCAGGAGACGCCCCGGGCGTCGGGAGTCGATCGCGGACGGAGCAATGGTAGCTCGCCGCCCGGTAAGGATTAAGCCCGTGTCGACGGCGCGTAGTGTTCCACGCGCGCCTCAAAGAGATGTCAGCAGAACTGAAGGGGTCTGCGAGGACCGATGCGTGCCAGGGTCGCGAGATTTATTCGAAAGAGATACCGTGACCCTAGCACATGAGCAACTGAAAGAACACGGGTGGGTTTTAGTCAATAAAAGTCTGACACGCCCTTCCGCTCCACCCCAGAGCGGGAGAAGTCATTTGATGATTTCCTACGCACAAAAAAAGGCCCATACCATCACCCATAAGCCCAACGATTCAAGTCATTCCAAAGATAACATAAAAAACTAAAGACGAACCCTTGAGCGTTGAACTCTACCAGTTGTTTTTTATGGTGAAACATTATATTATTAAAGTAATAGGTACCTAAAATCACCTTTAAGAATATGTTGTGTTTTATTGCAGTATGGCTTTCGGGTACTTTCATATGCGCGTGGCAGCCCGCTCATAACTTGGGTATGAGGAAGGCCCAAAGCATCCAAGGTCCCATTACTATGCTAACTGCTCTTCTGTTCCTGACTCCGCTATTACTTGATTCCTGGCCAGCTATTACTCTCTTCGCAGGCGCTGGTAAGTATATTTTCAATTAGAGTAGACTGGCGTATACTGACACGTCATCAGGGAGATCCTGACGTGTAACTAATACAGATCCGGTGTATTCAAAAATCCAAGCAGCAATTGCGTAAATTGGGCCATTAAATGATTTTTCCTAAGTATATCACTACTTCCCTGCATTCTCTGTTGCACGTGTGAAATAATTAACTACCTCCTTATTTAGACGGCCCAAATGTTGAACCTGTAGATTTGTAGAAGACTGCAATAAAAGATGAGGCATACCCACAAATTCATATTTATGTGTTTTCCAGGTGTAGTGATATACGCTCGCTGTGAACGTTGGTGCGGTGACCTGGCTGTGCAGCAAGCGCGCAGTGCTATGGACAGACGCAAGTTGAGGCCCGTGTCGGCGACTGTACCCCTCAGCGGCGCCCGTCTGACTCACATAGACACCGTGTATATAGCCAGGTAAATACTTCACGCCAGTGGATTTGGCGTTTTGCAATTCATGCCCTGAAGCTAATTTAGTAAGGGGTTGGTAGAAATTGTAGTGACTAAATACTATAAGGATAAGCCAGATTTTAAACTTAAAACTTTTACGCCGTATTTCACTAAGGAGATTTTCTTACCCATTTTTTCACTGATCATGATTTTGATGAACCAAGGAAGATCTTTTTACCATCATTGATATCTATTAACAATTGTAAAAAGGTCTTCCTTGGTTCGAGACGGTAAACACCTATTGTCTGCATTTAAAATCCTCGCTACTCGTTTCCAGATGACAAGAAGATGACTCGGATACGAGTCTGGATAATCTATTAGACGCGGAGGAAGACGATCCTGACGGAGAATGACAACAGGCTGAGGCTATTATTATCATCGCCCCCTAATCACCTCATTACGACTTCATTGATTAATGCACGATGGCTTATTGGCTAATACAGGTTGGCTGATTGGCTTATAAACTTGGATAATCATGTCGTTTGATCGGAATCAATACAATTCGTAATTTGATACACACCTACGGAGGTTTTTCGATGATTGGGATGATGATAAAGCGCTCTTGTGCTAAAAAATAGCGAGCTAGATGGTAGAAAACTTTTACGAATGCTTGTAGGTTTACCTATCAAAATGAACGGTTTGTTTTATTGTTATAATGTGTAGGATTACCTACCCATTTAATTGACAATATACAAAAACGTGCTAGTCTACGTTTTCCCGGGACGCCATTATAGACTACTTGGACTACTACTAAATAAGGTAAATTACCACCCAAAATTAAGACGGTAGTAAAATAACGGGAAAATAACTCTACGTAAAATTGTAATTTAGTGCCTAGAAACTTTGTGAGTATTCTTGCTAGATGTTAGTATATTTGAATACCTAATTAGGAACTTTTTGATCTTATTTGTAGGTATGTGAAATCGATGTACACTCAATCTAATAGGTACTTAATTCCTAGGTGATGTTTATAAAATTATACGCTAGCTTGGTGCGATTTTAATTTTCAAAACTAAATCATGATAATGTCATTGTAAATATGGTATTAATTATTTTTTAAATGTCGTACATGATTCTTAAAAATTCATCCGTCCATTCCGCCATTGCCATGTTGGGCACGCTTTGCCTGATGCAATTAATCACGTGTAAGTAATTATAAGGAAAAAAAACCTTGTATTTTTTCACTACTATTCATGTTAGCTGTAAGTTAAAATTGTAAATAAATTAAACAGATTTATAAAAAAAATCTTAATGTTGCATAAAAGCATTTCAAATAAATACACATAATAAAATAGCCTTTGAATTGAAAGATGTTTGAATTTTAAGCCTTTTGACGGTAATACAATTTGCAGATATGATTAGTATTGCTACTGTAAGAAAATCGGCCTACACGATGTTATAGAACTAGTGATGATCGTGATTAATTTTGCAATAAAAATGCTGATTCGCATCACAGTTGTTTTATTTCAAAGCAAGCATTAACAATATTATTTAAATTTTATTTTTCTAACAAATACATTTTATACACCTTCTCAGCTTCTTGATCTTCGAAACTAGGAATGAATTCAACAGGGATCACTTCCTTGAAACCCTCGCTAATTGATGGCTCAACGTATTTGTTTCTGAAACGAAGTAAAATTTTACTGAGTGAACTAGAGTTATTTTACGTTTTATTAATAACAACCCCAACTTTCTAATTTCCCTTTGAAACATATCTTGACAAAAGTCACACAGTAAAGTTGGATTAAGTCACATAGTAAATTTGGATTAAGTTACAGAGTAAAGTAGGATTAAGTCACAAGGTAAACTTTTATTGCGACACTAGACATTCGTGTCGTGTTGTAATACAATAATCGGAGTCATACAGTTTCTTAGAAGACGTGCGATTTGTAGTCTAGTGTGAATTCAACTTAATAAGAAAATTCTACTTCCAAATTCAAATGGAAAAACAGAACCAAAGAATCTGTCCTCATCATGTCTCCAATAGTGCACTTACCTGTAAGTATGATAAACAATGTCATTGACTGGAATGTGCTTGATTTTCATAAGTTCTCGGAACTTGTTGTTGTGTTTCGCATGGGCCAAGCTAGCCGTCATGTTTGCACATCGGCAGTCTACGTTCATCTCTTGAGCGAGCGATACCCACCGACCGCGAGATTCTTTATCGGGGTTAGTGCTGTCGACTATTACACTTTTGCCTCGCTGGAAACACAAAAACAGTTTACTTAACAGTAGACAGGTTCAAAATCCAATTTCTAACATCATTCAACTCACATATGTATTCAATACATATTACATATTTTATGTATTTAATGGTAGTAGAAAATGGATAGACTTATTTTTATGCAGTGAAGAACACAAGTTTTTTGCATGAAACTGAGAGACATGGCCATAACACATGGGCCTTAATTATTATAAGATCAGACTATTTTTCATTTAAAAAATAACCAATATAAAAGCAAACCCTATTGCTTTAGCAAAGAGATTAAGCACAAAAACCGGCCAAGTGCGAGTCGGACTCACGCACCGAGGGTTCCGTACAAACCTGTAGATATTCACGGTTTATGCATAAGGTTTATGTTTATGAAATTAAATATTTTTTATTTTTTTTTATTTTTATATTTGAGTTGATTGAATGATAGGTAAATTGCGGTTTACGATTTATGACGTATTAAAAAAACTACTTACTGGATCTCGTACAAACCTATTTTCGGTGGAAGTTTACATGGTTATGTACATCATATATTTTTTTAGTTTTATCATTCTCTTATTTTAGAAGTTATACACATTTTACCACTTTGGAAGTGTCTCTCGCGCAAACTATTCAGTTTAGAAAAAAAATGATATTAGAAACCTCAATACCATTTTTGAAGACCTATTCATAGATACCCCACACGTATGGGTACGATGAAAAAAAAATTTTTGAGTTTCAGTTCTAAGAATGGGGAACCCTAAAATTTATTGTTTTTTTTCTATTTTAGTGTGAAAATCTTAATGCGGTTTACAGAATACATCTACTTACCAAGTTTCAACAGCATAGCTCTTATAGTTTCGGAGAAAAGTGGCTGTGACATACGGACGGACAGACAGACAGACAGCCAGACATGACGAATCTATAAGGGTTCCGTTTTTTGCCATTTGGCAACGGAACCCTAAAACCAGTCTATACAACTGTTCATTAGGTATGTGAACTTACCCGCAGCAACTTGGTTGCTTCAGCAGCACATTTTTGCCAGGAACCAAGGACATCTCTACATACGGTGACATAACTGTACTCGGATTTCTTTTCAATTTGTTTTGCCAAAAATGACTTTCCACTGCCAGGAAACCCAACCAAAACTAGTATCTAGAAAATACACAACACTTTATTACAAGTTCTAGAAAATAATGAATACCTACCATTTACCTTTTTGCTCTTCATACTTTTGTTTTTAATTTTCCAAAATATTATTTACATAATTTAAAAGCTAAAACTTTTAATTGAAAATATTTTTTAAATAATATGTATAAGTAAAAGTATATGAAAGCGAGGGGAAAGAATCATAGAATTTTATTAACTTGTTTTTTTTATCAACACACTTACTTCTTTTTCTTTTTGAATTAAATCATTATTAAATGTTCCAGACCCAAGTTCTTTAGGGTTGAAATCTGGTTTATTCATAGGGACTGTATTTTTCGGGTGTTGCATGAAAAATTCTTCAGGAGTGTAAAATTGAAGACCAAGATTTTCTGCCATCAGTTTGTCAGCCATAGAATGATCTTTCTTTTTGCCAGGAGCCCAATTTGCGGCTCTGCCTGCAGCATCACCACAATAAAAGCTTTCGGCCATATCTGTTTCCAATCCATCATTTTTCTAAACAAAAATAAAAGAAAATATGAGATTTCTTTTTCAAAACAATATCGAAGACTGCCGTTTGAAGTGTTCCTTACCTGTTCTGACAAAACTTTCCACATTCCAGTGGTTGGCTTTCTGTAAAATCCTTTACCTGTGGCCAAGTATACTTGAAAAGGAACATCTAACGTTGTTACAATATTTTCAATTTTTATCTTAAAGTCTTCTATCTTAACCCTCCCGTTGCCTATTGGTGCTTGATTACTTAATATCACAAGCCTATAACCCCGTTCTATGAGCTCTTTCAACTTCTTTTGAGCATTGTGGAAAGCTATTTGCCAGTCATTAGTGTCAACAGGATGCACTTTACCAGATTTGGTTTTAATCAAAGTCCCGTCCATATCAAATGCTGCTATTTTGTGGCTAGGTTTGACACCTTTTCTAGTAAATACATACAGTTCGCCATTGTCAATATCTTCCCACACATTTTCCATTGCTTCTTTTACTGTAGGAGTTTCTGTTTTTAAGCTTTTCCTCTTTCTTGGAGACTCTCCTTCTTCTAGTTTTCTTTTGTTGCCTAGTTTTAGTTTCTCACAGTTATCTGGTGGTGGATCAAATTCTATGACATGAATATAGTTGTTCAACAAGATTTCAATTCTAGAGCCATGTTCTACTTTATAGTCTTGATTCCTTTTTAGAGCAAATCCATCAAGACCGGAGGAATTTACTCCCAGCTGTTTGACTTCAACAAGGCATTCTTCACAGTTTGCTTTAAGGGAAACTAGAAAAAAAAAACAAGACTAACTTGTATTTAATTGAAATAATGGTTTGCAGAAAATTAATACTAACGGTGATATAGGTATATAGGCATGGAAGAAAAAGATATGCTGCGCCGACCTTATTAAATTGTGATAAGAGCGCCCAACTTCAATTACCTTCTTCTCTATTTCGCTAATTCTATTTCTGGATAGTATTATTTTCCATGTGGTTTTTCAAACACAATTTTACTTACGTTGCTGACGAGAACAAGCCGGGTCCTTAATTCTTGTTGTTTTGCTGCGACCTATTATTGTTTCGACATCGTGAATTAATTTAATAGGTGCATGAGTATCTAGCAGGCATTTTAAAAAACAAGAGCGAGCTACAGAACCCATTAAAAGAAGTTATAAGATTACAATATTATGACTTAATTCATAAAATAAAAATACACGTTTTTAGGTTCTAAACTAACATTTTGGATGTACTTTACTTTAATTTGACAATGACAACAAGAACAGCAGAATTTTATGTCAATGTCATGCCAATGTCAAAACTCAAGTCACAGGTGAATGATTTCGGTTTTTATCTTTATTCTTTCCAAAAAAAAAATGGACTAAAACAGACTGATTTATAATAATAATAAACATTTATTTCAGATCAAATTATCCATATGTTGTTAGTAAAAATTCTTAACCATATGTTAGTAGAAAAGAAAAATAGAAAACACTGTTAAACAAAATTAGGACAACTGACACTTATGTGTGCAGCCGTATCCAGTGAGCCAGCATGGGGCTGTCCCACCTATCACACAATACACTCAGGATGCTGTGGGAGCTAGCACGTATTCGACCGAGAATAGACGCGATTTAGGTTCATCTGGTATTCCTCAGGTGCCTCTTTTTTGCCTTGTGTATTTAAGTGTTGAAGCACCGTCATTCAATCTTCTAGTCGTTTATTTTATTTAATAAATAAGAAATGTTACTTTACATACACACGGCTACATACATACATACATATCAAGCTATACATTTTCAGTTTTAGCGAGCTCACTCCCATTGTATTCATTTTTCGTACAATGAAAAGTCAGCTTATACTGCAAATGTAATGGTGACAAATTAAGCTTTACAGCTTAATTTGTCACCGTGCGCACGTACAACTTTGGTAGCGACCGATCGTTTTTTCAGTCTAACGTTTTTGCTTACCTATCACCACACGATGATGTCATCTGCTTGATGCTAATACTTTATTTTCTATAAGTACACAATGAATAAATAAGCAGTTATAGTTACGTATCCTTGAAAATGTGACCTATGACCTGATATCTAATGCCTGGTTTACACAGGCACATCTGGCGATATCTGACGATGTTGACCAATAAGTTGCTGTGATTGGCTTGTCATAGTTGTCATACTGCTGTCACTTATAACGCACAGAGTCTCAAAAATCCCTGACAGTCAATTCAGGCCTAACAGTACACTCTGTACACCGGTGCGCGGCGGGCGAGTGTGAGCGACCCTAATCCAGTAAAAACCGCTTAAGAACTGAGTACAGCCCTATTGACATGACATTTAGAAAATGACAATGAAATTAATTGACGTTTGACCACAGCATTTGACATTTCCTAATTTCCCCATTCGCGTTCGTGACGTTATGAAACGCGCTTACACCTAAATACCTAATAAACATTTTTCCTTTCTTACGGTTAATGAAATGATTTAGGATTATATGAATGGTCAGTCATACTTTTCATATTTGTCAGCAAAGTACGACTATAAATTTGTATAAAAAAATAATTAATTGCTTGCAAAATTAAGGTTTGTAGTCAGCTGTAATAGAATCGAATTCAATTCAATGACGTGTATTTGTTACATTGGTGCTGTCATGTGGCTTTTTATTATTTTCTAATACATTTTCAGGCTATACTTGGCTCTATTATGCCGGTAACAAAGCGTAAGCATTCACCCGAAAAGGAGGAGTTAATTGAAAATGGTGAAAATCAAGCAGAGGGTGGGACTGGGCGGAGTGATATCAAAGGCGATGAATTTAATATCGCTGTTTTGCTATTTCTATATACCCTTCAGGGTATACCATTAGGACTAGCTGGAGCTGTGCCCATGCTCCTTCAAAATCGCGGTATAACTTACACCCAACAGGTACGGATTTTTTATTCATGTTATTCAATATTTGTGCTGCTAATCAATCCTGCATGGGTTTAACTCATAAAATTACCTTTTATGGTAACTATTAAATGCATAGGATTGCGATTGCAAACTGTAATGAGGTTTTTTATAATTACACTTTGATATTGATTAATGTTTGTGTTGTGGAATCACAAAATAAATTACATTTTATTATTTCTTTTTCTGTGTATTTATGTATATATAGCCCTTAAGGCCTTGACACCAGTTTTGCTTTTGCATAGCCCTTTATCATTATTTCTTTGGATAGAATATTTCTTCATGTTTACCAATTTCATTGTAATCAACAAAAACACTTAAAGACAGGCTCTAAAATTTTACCCCTATAATATTTTTGCCATAGGCCATCAAGAGTCCCCCTCCGCCTCTGAGTAAAATTGATTACAGATAATTTTTTTTGGTTGCGCCTGTATGGTAATACACCAGTGGGGTACCACTGCTGGGCTAAGGTCTCACCCAAGTCCTTCCAGGAACTCTTATCCCGCCCCCTCAAACTAGCCTTTGTGGTAACAGGTCGTCTCCCCACGTCTCGAGAGAATAAAATATAATATATCATTCACTTTCAGGCAGAGTTCAGTTTTGTCAACTGGCCATTTAGCGTGAAGTTATTATGGGCTCCTGTAGTGGATGCTCTTTTCTGGCCAAACTTTGGTCGAAGAAAAACCTGGCTAGTACCAGTTCAGTACTTAATTGGAATTGTGATGATCATCATGTCATACAGTATTACGAGTTGGCTGGGATCTAAAGAGATACCTCCCTCAATGACTATACTTACAATGTCATTTCTCTTCCTAAACTTTTTGGCTGCTACACAAGATATAGCCGTTGATGGATGGGCTCTTACCATGCTTAAAAGGTAAATAAACATAATCAAAATCCAACTTCATACTAGCTAAAATTACTGTCTTAAAATATTGTCTGTATGTGGGTGCCATTACTTTTCATACTGAGACGCAATAATCAACAAAGTCATTGTGACTATTAAATTTGTAACCTTGAGTAATTTGTAATTGACTTTTTCATACTTAAGATCATTTGGATGATAGTTATGATCTGATAGTTATACTAAAATGTCTGATAATAATAATGTTTTATTCAAGACACTTGAAACTGGCTTTCAGTGTAATCCTAAGTTAAATATCAGTACTAATTAAACATCAAATTTTTTAAATAATTTATCAGCATTTATGATAATTATTGATAAGATAATAATTACTTCTATTAAATAATTTCAGTCTATAATTTTCCAGGTGTAATGTAGGACATGCTTCAACATGCAACACTGTGGGTCAAACTGCTGGATTCTTCCTGGGCTACGTAATGTTTCTGGCACTGGAATCTCCTTACTTTTGCAATAAGTACCTGCGCTCTGAGCCAGAAGAAACCGGTCTTGTTACCCTGGGCAGTTTCCTTCTCTTCTGGGGATGGGTGTTCATAATCACCACTACACTCATTGCAGTGTTCAAGCATGAAATTAATGATTTGGCTAACACCAAAGATAATAATGTGAAAGGCTTTAGCGATGTTGTGACCGCTTATAAGCAGCTATACACAATTATTAAGTTGCCAGCGGTACGCACTTTAGCTTTGGTCCTGTTTACTGCTAAGGTAAATATCTAACTTAATCATACTGCATGAAATATGCACTACACTCATCCAAGGTTCTAATGTGGTACTTATTATTTTTACAGCTTGGGTTCTCTGCAGCTGATGCAGTGTCAGGACTGAAACTTGTAGAGGCAGGAGTACCGAGGGAAGACTTGGCCCTACTTGCTGTTCCACTAGTACCAGTGCAAATAATTATGCCAGTGGTTAGTATTGAAATGTTTTTTGTCCACGCAGCATTCCGAAATCAGCACAATGTACATAATATCATAAATCAGTAATAGTGTAGCTTTCTGTCAATTTGCTAGCGCATTTGCGCTTTTTGTGTTTATTCGTCACAAAAAGCGCTTATGTTGGAATATAAATATCCTCCTCAACTTAAACACAAAGCATTATGACTGATCTTTACGTTCTTAGTAAAAAATCAATGTACGAAAATTTATTATACTATTTTAGATACCTAGGCAGCGCTTGATTCAGCTGCTCTGGGCAAAAATAATATTTGCCACCATTTACATGCTATTTTTTTAACGCGCTTAACTCAAGAACTACCTACCAGTCGTCTTGAAAACACATTTGATAGCTAAATTCTTGATGAATATAAGGAGTGGTTTTTTAACATCGGTCCACGCTGTTTAAAAGTCGAGCAAAACAAAAAAGAAAGAATACTAAACGAAAAGAAATACTTAATAGCGCGGGCGGTCGCTACCATGCGACGCAGTGGGTCGGCGAAGTTGCGGGCGGAAGCTAGTAGATTCATAAATAGGTACTTACTCAGCAAATTCACACACGCTCTTCAGTATTGTATTAAGCCACCAAAATCTACCATTTCATTTCAGAACAGACCTTTCAGACTTCGCATACCCCTATTGTATGAACCTAATGAAATATAATAATTCTAGATCACGGGCATGAGCCTCTAGAAAACTGTGTTAAAGAATGCAAAAATAAAATCCCAATATTTCCTTATAAATGTATGTAGGTAAGCAAGTGAATCAACTCTAAAGAATGACCTAAAACGTCATACACACAAAGAATCGGATAAAAGTTTTAGTATTATAATAAAACTACTCCTCTCATCGTGGGCGGGGAATCCCCCGTGAAACACAAATAAAACGAAAACGGTTCCCAGTTCAGAATTGTAAGATTTAACTCTCGTAAATTAATCAATAATTGATTAATTATAATTAACTAGCTTTTGCCAGCAGCTTCGCCCGCGTGGAGGTCGGAAATTATCCCGCGGGAACATACTACCGGGTAAAAAAGTAGCCTATGTCCTTTCTCAGGCTTTAAACTATCTGTGTACCAAATTTCATTCAAAACGGTTCCGTAGTTTTAGCAGGAAAGCGAGACAGTCAGACAGACAGAGTTACTTTTGCATTTATAATATTATAGTGTGGATTTCCTTGTTTACTATTCTTTCTTTCTACATATATAGAAAACGGCAATAAATAAGTTATAAGACAACACGGTATAATATACGTTGATTAAAAAGGCGCACTTTAAGTCCGCCTTTTTAATAAACGTATATTTTACCTAAGGCATTTTCGAAATTTTATAATTTTGCTGGGAAAAAGACTACTGAGCATTGTAAGTTTTATAAGATCCGTGCAACCACCTTCATATTTGCCTTACTGGGCATTTGCCCGTCTTGCCGCCTTTAAGTAGGACATTCATAATCATTGTAAAACTATTAGTAAGTCACTTCCACGAACCTCTTATGTACTCTAATTACCTCTTAGGTAAACTATAAATTAGAATAATTGCCGTAAGTTTGACAAAACTAGCGGCAGTCTATTTACCTCTTAGGTAAAGTATAAATTAGAATAATTGCCGTAAGTTTGATAAAACTAGCGGTAGCCTAGTTTTCATTCCATTTAAATGTTTTAATTACTAATGAATTACCTAAGGTGAAAGTTGCTTTACAATGTTGTCTTTCATTTCAGCTGTTAGCAAAACACACTACGGGTCCAACGCCGCTGTCACTATGGTTACGTGCGTACCCTCTAAGACTCCTAGTGGGACCGTTGGCGGCCGGTCTAGTCGCCCTCACACCCAGCCTGTTGGGCAACACAGGCCCGACATACTCATACCTATTCATTTTGATGATGCTATACGTCTTTCATCAGGTATGTGGACACAGGACAAAAATATCTTTAATTCATTCATAATTCAGTCAATGCAGAATCTAAACCGTAGGTCTAGAAACATGTAATTATGGACATGAGTTAACTAAGGAAGTTACTTTGACAATTCATCCCTTATAGCGATGAAAGTTTCTTCATTTTTTTCCGATGGGAAACACCCGGGCACGGCTTGTTTTGTACT
This sequence comes from Aporophyla lueneburgensis, assembly GCA_932294355.1. Classification (NCBI taxonomy): domain Eukaryota; kingdom Metazoa; phylum Arthropoda; class Insecta; order Lepidoptera; family Noctuidae; genus Aporophyla; species Aporophyla lueneburgensis. Next base: position 14,738,718 of record OW028744.1, read on the forward strand.
AAGTCTGCTGGCTAGACAGGAGTTTTGGCAAGAAACCATAGATTGGCCATAAAAGATCGAAATAAAACCGCACATTTTATAGAAATTTAAATAGCCCTTATGTCACACTTTTGGCCTCTTTAAATACCAGCCTATAAGCACATATGCCCAACATTGACAATGCTGCATATTGCGCAAAAATGTGTGAGACCAACCAAATCGTTTGGTAGCTTGCAACGAAAAACGATTAACCGCACGTATGCTTTAAAAAAATAATGTTTAAATTATTATACTCTATAAAGAATAATCCTGCATAATTGTTTCAGACATGCCTATACTGCATGTTCGTGGCTGTGATGGCATTCTTCGCCAAAGTGTCGGACCCAGCCGTTGGCGGCACCTATATGACCTTCTTGAACACAATGTCGAACCTTGGCACTAACTGGCCCAACACTCTCTCGCTCTGGGCCATCGATCATCTTACATACAAGACATGTTCAATATCACAAAATAATGAAAACACGTGTGCCACACCAATGGATGAGTCGGTACGTAAAATCGGAATAGCAATTTAAGATTAAGGAAGGAATTTTTGTGTGAACCTCTGCCTAATGCACAAACATCATGTAACTAAGTTATGTAGTAAAAATCAATTCTATGTATTCCACATGAGTGTTTTTAATGAAACCGTAGCTAAAACAATTTCCTCTTTTCCTAATTATTCATTCTAGGCAAATTTTCCTTATTTTGTTGTGTAACTTTACAACTATAGTTTTTATAGTACGATTCGTTCATAAAATTCCCCTAGTCCTCTATAAACTGCCACGGTGAACGTGATTGAATGTCCTGTACCTACAAGCTTCTGATATATTCTAAACATAATAACACAGTGGAGACTCACCTATGTGCAATTATACCTATTGATTGTTGCAATTTTCCCTACACAGTTACAAGATGTAACAGAATAAACGCAAGACCTGAAAGTAGTTTGTTCCTAATAGACTACTGAATAGATGTCACTAAATATTAATATGTTTTTTTTTTTAAATTAAGTAATTTGGCTTACTAACTGCCGAAAAAACCAATGTTATCTTTATTTCAAGGCAATAAGACTCAATTTTAAATGCATAATGTAAAGCTAGGTCAACACAGTTTTCTTAACAATATGTTTTAGTCATTGTCTTATGCTATTCACTCAATACTCTAATTAGGGTTTTCAAGGTCTTGCTTTAATTATGTTACGTGTAGTGTAAATAGTTGTTAAAATAAAACCCAGCTATAAAATTATAGTGACTGTTTTTAAACATTGTATTTTCCTGTCCACAGCTATGTAAAGGTGACGGCGGCACATGCAACGTGCGATTTGACGGATTCTACATAGAAACCGTGCTTTGTTTAGTAATTGGCTTTCTGTGGCTACAATGGGGCCGGCCAACCATCAACAAGCTGCAGCGGCTACCCTCGTCTGCGTGGCAAATCGACCGGTACAACAGATAAGACTGAATCTCATAATTCCCTTATAATATGTATATAATGTAAAGGTTTCTAGGGAAATACGTCTTCTGATTTACTCATACAATATGGCTGTTCTTCAAAAAAACTAATCGTTTACTCGGTACAATACAGGAAGTTTATAATGTTTGTGTATCTCGTTTAGCAGTACGGTTGATAGATAACATATGGCGTGGATTTTTTAGTAAAATATGTGTATTTATTATTATTTATTATGGTAGCAAAGCCGTATATGTCTTTCTTTTCCAAGAATGACTCTTTATTTGCAACCGTGTGACAAAGTATTAGTAGTTACACTAACAAAACACAAATATAATTAGCACAATTCCGACTAGTGAGATAAACGCAATAATATTATTTAAGGCGCAGAACTCTATTAACAGCAGTTGGCATATTATTTGCCTGTAGAGGCTGCAATTAGGTATAAAGACTTTCTTATGAATTTTCCATAGTTTTTTTTTTAAATAATATGTATAGTAAACTCTATATACTATAGCTGTTGGTGTTCCTTGCTTATAGTGGACCCGGATCGTGTAGCATTCTTAATTGTAATAATAAAAATATATATTATGTAAATATCCTCAAATCCCCCTAACTGTACAAAGCGGCCTACAATTGACTTCGCCGGAAATGACCCTGCTTCTCAGTATATTCGACTATACCTCAACCCTACATTTATAAACAACAAAAGACTTTAGTAACATTTTCTAGCTTAACCAAAGCTGTATTTATAATATTGCCCCACTTTAAAATAATATAATATTACTTATATTTTAGTAACATGTATTTCATTAAACGCATCTTTTGCAATGGGTGCAATTAATTATTCCAATATGATGACAGTTTATATAATATAAGTTTTGATATAGTCGTCAGTCGACGTATTTAGGTAGCAGTAAGGTAGTTTATAAATCATTCGACGTGTGATTATTTTTTAAGTTTTGAGTTTGAGTAAATTATGTTAAAGTGATTCCTTTTATTAAAATAAAATTGTTGTGTATTATAAATTGTTTACGTCCATGTCTTAATGTTTAAGTATTATTGTTTAACGTACAACGTCTATATCTAAGAGAAATCTATTGTATTTTGTCAACAGTACAAATTTTTATTGTCTTTTCACTATCTCTATCTCTATATATTTATTGTCTGAAAATATTTTATGTAAATATAAAGTACAGGGAATAAAAAAAGCCGTTTTGACGTATTATTATAATTTATTTATTTACACATCAACACTTAAAATATACAATCTGTTTAACAACGATGCCATTCATTTATGTAATTTGCGACATGAATACACAATAAAATCCATACATGTGAAGATATTTACGTTAAAAGAGTACACTTTGTGCTAAGTAATAACTCGTAACTGTCATAAATTTTAACTAGTATATTACTAAAAAAAATAATTATATCAAACATAACCAAGCATTTCTGGAAGAAACATTTCTACATAAAATCTATGTGTAAGGACTGATATAATACCAGTAACAATTTGGATTCGTACAATAAATCATTTTCAATAACAGTTCAAAATGATCTGGAATAACCATTCTATATTTTGTTCCACTTTCCTTGTTTCTCAATATATTTTATAGTAAAACCATAATTACCGTTTATAAGTTCAACGTTCCACATAGCAATATTTATGCAATTTTTTCGAAACAAGTATAAAAGCTAGGATTTTGTAATTTTTGGCATTCTCAATGTTATTGAGCTGCCACAGTGTCGCAGCACTTTGTTTTTATACATTAATTGACCCTGTTATACTTGACATCAATGGCACTGTGAAATGAATTTTGTTTGACAATAAAAACCATTATTTAAATTATTCGATTTTCTTATGTAGTTCTAATTATCATGGTGTCTTTACAGCTGAATCGTCTGAGCGAGTTCAAACTAGGAAGCCAAAGCAGTCAGATAATTCCGTAACACACCATCAGTAGGAATCGCTTTCATTTTGACAGTTCCACAACATTCATTGCGTTATTTACGTTATGGAGCAGAAAAATGTTTCCAACATATGCAGCAATGGATAAGCAATATTTTTCAAAATGATACAGATTCTGATTGATAGTGTGTTACGTATTTAAGGTGCAGGTTCCAGTAGGTCCACATACAAAGCAACACAATTAATAGTTCTACATACTTAACTCAAAGCAAATGGGTAACTTAATTAAAATAAAAGACCCGAAACACAAAGAGTTCCCTACCTATTCATAGTGGTTGCATTTCACGAGCGCGTATCAAGAATTTCAATTTAAACTTTAATGTTCATCACATTCGTCTTAGCTTGTCCATAACAATCTTGATATACTTAGTCAGCCCAGAATTTGGCTACGAGTTTGGCACTTTCTGCAGCATCCATCAACTCCTGTACCGTGCAAACAACAGGACACGCTGAACAAGATATTAAGTGCCCCATTATTTGTGGCACATCACCACATTTTTTTTTCAGCATCAATTTTACGTAGTTTTTGGTACAAGTTCCAACCCACCATCTACAGACCTACCTACCTGAGAGCGGAGTTTTGGCCGAAAGGTGTCTTGTATCGTCGTTTCCGAGGACGGTTACGCGACACCACGCAGCGGAACACGACGCCGTCATCATTACGTGTTTAGTGATAGTTTAGGTTTTGTTTTATAGAATATGTATTAGTTTATAGTTATTGTTTTATATTATTTATTTATTGTGTTTTTATGGGCCTACTTTGCCTGAAATAAAGGATTGTATTGTATTTACCTCCAAGACGGAGTCATCTGTGAATCTCCACTTGAGCAGGTTATCTTTACTTCATCCTACCTGAGTCCGGAGCCTATTTAAAGACTTCCAGGAAAGCCAAGGCAATTCGTATCCAGGTGCGAGATTTTCAGCAGGGGGAACGAATGGGTTTGGCGGGGAAGAACCATGTCGCCACAGGCTTAGTCTTTCTGACACGCTTCAACAAGCTGTTGCGGCTTTTCGACCCTTGTGACACGAGGATGTTATCGTGCAAAGGGTGTCGTGTAAGAAACCATCTTGGCACTTTCACTTGAGCTTGCCACCGCTCTGCGAATTTCTGGTGGCGCTCTTCCAGCCAGTGGATACAGCATTTGCACCGGGGTCGGGTTGAGACAGCCAGTGATGGTCACGTTTCATTCAGAGCTGTACCCACTAACACTGAAGTCTGATATCACGAGCTCGTGATTTGCAACGCCTAGACCTAACCAAAATGCTTTGTCATTCCTATTCTTTTTTCTAACATAATAATTCTTTGGTATTTTTAATACTACAGGCATTTGAACATTGAGATTCTATTTGTTCACTATTCTATAGGTATCTGTACACTATTGATTATAATACGATGCCACTATACGATACAATACAATACTAAAGTATATAAGTACTAAATTAGTTTTCTCATTTACTGAACTACAGTTTATATCGTAATTCATTATACTTCATTTGAATTGAAATAAGTTAAAAAATAAAGCACCCAAAAAATCGTGCGTCTAACCATTAACTAAGCGATGTCAATATTTTCGTTTCTTAGCTTAGCAAAATCGAATTCATACGATATTACATAATTAAATACAATTTTCATAAATTCCCGCTACATCGCGGTTTAAGCACTAACGAATATTAAACACTCAATAATCAAACTCTATTTAAAGCACAATAAGATATGGTAATGCGCTTTAAACTATGCTCAGCTCTCCATACTCCAGCCATATTGTGATCACAGTGATTATAACGGCCACACTCGTGGCAATACTTTAGCAAAAATCTGTTCTAAAAAGCTGGCAAGGCTAAGAAAACGTCAAACACAGTGTGTTGTTTTAAATAATTATAAAGATACCTACATTCAATGATTTAAAGTCAAGGTTCGCGCCTAGATAGGTCATCGTCACCAATGATTGGTTTGCGGTCATCTCCCTTGCTGCCGCGAGCGAAGCGTCCGACGCGGCGGGCGATGGCGCTGGTCTTCTCGACCGCGCCCCATCCGCCGCTGTGCCCACCACCACTGTCTGACCGGGACAGCAGACCAGTGACACCCTCACCAAGCTTGCTGTGGTGGATGCCGTATAGGAAGTATAGGAGAAGGCCTGAAAATATCACGTTAAGCGTTAATATTGAGGTAGGTACTGATTTATAACATCTAAAAAAACATTTTATTTAATGTCAGGTGACTAGCGATGAGTAATAAAGCAGTTCTAATAATTTGGAAAAGGGTTAATAGCACATTGTGTAGGTATAAGTAGTTGGCATACTTATTGCTGCCCATCTTTTACTTTATAATGCTTTAGTCACCTTTTACGGCAGATACCTACGTACCCACACGAGTAAACAATTAGGAACTTATTTTTATACAGTAGGTAGGTAACTACGCTACAAAAAATTAAGCTATCACGACTACTGTTATAACTCGGTAATGTGACTATTTGTAATGAGTGACACCTACATAATTAGTCTTGGTGGAAAAGTTCCAATATTTTTGGCACGTCAATCTTTTTGACGTGAAAAAAGGTATGAAAAATGTAACTGACCGAAAGTCATCCAAATAGCGAATCGGGCCCAGGTGAGTGCGTTGAGGTTGATCATCAGCTCAACGTTGAGCAAGACGCTGAGGGCTGGCAGCAACGGCACCCACGGCACACGGAACGGCAAACGCGTCGGACTTTGTTGATGTGCCCAAATGATCACCAAACCTGAAAAAATATATTGACAGAATATTGAATTACTGGTTTCAATAAGTGCTATGTGGGAAATGAGCCGCCTGAAGGAGATAAAATCACTTACAAGCAACAATAATGAAACTGAGAACGAAATCTGGAAGCAACCCCCACAGTCCAGCGGGCTCTGCTAAGAAGTGGTTGTGGGCGCAAAGAGCAGCTGCGGCGGCGGTAAACAAGTAGACACAGCTCGTGACCGCAGTCCCGGGAGCCCGGCCACCTGCCACCGGCTCCAACCAAGAGTACTGCGCCCGAAGACGACCCACTGTCAGAGCTTCAAACATCTGAAATGGAAATGTGACGGATTATTAGAATTTCCATAAAATAAAAAAGAAACACAAGAAAATAACTTCATCTACCTCGGAAGAAGAAGAACCACCATCAGTACCCGGAGTGCCAGTCGCTGAGCTATCTTCCCGGTCACCAGGAGATTCCAGTGGTGGAATTCCAAAACTCTTATCTTCAACCGCAGGAACGGGCCGGTATCGGAGTATGATCACTGCAGCACTCACAATAGTGTACGCTAGCAGAGTTCCTATCGACATGAACTCCACAAGCTTTTCCAGGTCAAACAAAAGAGCTATAAAAGCAGATGACAAACCTGAGATTATCAGATTAACAATAGGGATTTGTGATTTGTTACTAATATCACTGAAAAAGCCAAAAAGGAGACCATCTGCGGACATCGCATACAGACAGCGCGGCAGAGAAAATAAGGAGCCCAACAGAGTTGTGGTCATACCGCAGACAGCGCCAACCGCAACAGCATATTTAGCCCAATCAGCGTGGACTGCACCGAGGGCTGCCGGTAACGCAGCATCGGGGTTGATAGTCTGATACGGAACCATTAAAGTCAAAGCGAGAGCCACTAGAATGTAACCAAAAGCAACAAGTGCCATTGACAGTATGGTGGCAATAGGGATCGAACGTGACGGGTCTTTAGCTTCCTCGCTTGACGCGGATATACTGTCAAAGCCAACAAATGCGTAGAAACACGTAGCTGCTCCAGCTAACACGCCACTCACGCCGTATGGCATAAAACCGCCATTCTTTTCGGACCAGTTACCGAGATCGGCGTAATAGAAACCAAGGAATATGACAAGGGATATAACCAAGAGGTTTAAAATCGTAAGACCATTATTAATGTAAGCAGACGTTTTAACACCGACTGCCAAAATTAAAGATGCTACGATACATATTAGAAATGCTAGAACGTCTGGATATCTACTTAAAAGAGTTTCGTGCATTTCTCCCGTAATTGAAATAGTAGCGTTGGTAATTGCGCCGTCCAACATTGCGTCAAGGTACCCAGACCATGCTCTAGCCACGGACGCAGCCCCTGAAACAAAAAGGTAAAATTATAGCTCGATTCTCCAAGACACAGAAAGACAGAAAGGAAAAAAAAACATCTTTAAAAATCTCACCTATCATATATTCTAACACGATGTTCCAACCTATGATGAAAGCCCAAAATTCACCAATACTGACGTACGTGTAAGCGTATGCACTACCAGCTCTAGGGATTCTAGTCCCAAATTCAGCATAGCATAGGGCAGCTAAAGTAGAGGTTATTCCAGCCAGAAGAAAACTTAGAGCCGTTGCTGGTCCAGCCATGTGCCGAGCAACAGTTCCTGTCAGAACGTAAATACCAGCGCCGACCATGTGCCCCACACCTGGAAACAATGAAATGCTTTTAAGGAACCCGGATCCGAAAAAATGGCGACGGCCACTAACGGAAGCCATCTACTACTACGACCTCACATTTTGTGGGAACTCGCCACCGGGCACAACGATCACTGCGGGGTCTTCCTACAAAATATACAAGTAAAATTACTTCTGTTGACTAAGATTTATACAATGAGCCCAATGAGCAAAGAAAACGAACGATCATCGTGTCTCACAGTCATGATTATTTGGGGAGCCCGCAATTGTTTCAATCCATTGGGGAAATAACTTGTGTGCAAAAGAAACTTTCTTGGAATCTCGCAAATTGTTCCAATCTAGGCAACAATAGGAAGGAAAACGCTTAATTAACTAAGTAAAAGGTACTACTCTACTCACCCAATAAAGTGATGTCCAAGGTAGTGAGACATCGGTTCAGTGGAGTATCCATGGAGTCCCCGTATATAGGTTTACGGCGATTCATTTTGTGGCAAAAGCCAGATAGTACGTGACCGAGAATCTTATGCCTGGCTCCCGGCATGGTGACTTTTATGAAAATGTTAAAAAGATATTAATATAAATCAGGTTAGATACTTAGATATTTACTACAATTAGATACTTAATTAAATCTAAGTGTAAGGACATCAAGTTATTATTAAGTACTTAGATGAATGCAAGTAGATAAAGCTAGATAATTGAAGTTACACTGCACTACACGACTTACTCCAGTTATTTATGGACGTGGAATTGTCACTATGATGGTAGAGCTATATTAGGAACTGCGTTCAGATTCCACAACACTTCAAGGATTTACCGTTATTGAAAGCTACGTTTTATAAATATTTCTTGGACTCATTTTATAACTTATGTTTTTAATTCATTACTTGGGACTGTAATAGAACTTGAACAATACCTGGTGATGTTAAAAGGCCAGCTGACGATATTTGCGTGAACTTGTTCAACTGTTACACGAAGATAAGTCGGCGCGCGCAACTAATCGATTTCTTGATAGGTAGCTACGTACATGTAGTCGTGTTTATGCCAAGTTGTAGGTATGTTTAGAAGACTTGACTGGAAACAATGGTAAATTACAAATAAAACAATAATATCTAGTCAGGACATAGGTATTTTAATTAATTTCCATTTTAGGTACCTATGCACTTTTACTACGTCGTCTTTTTTATCTAAAATATTTACGCTGCTTACGCGCTACGCGGCGGTTACGCGGCTTTAAATATGTACGCTGCCAGGCCAAAGCTCACAATACGATTGCGCAGTGGAAGTTTTTGATGGGGGGCTCTGGAGACAAGAGTGGCTAGCGTACTGTCCGCCGTGCGCGGAGCCAAACTACAATCAAATCAAACACTTACCTGTTGGTTGAAGGACACTGTTCTGGTGCCAACCTGGAGATATGTATGTAAGTGAGTGTATCTGTATTGTGTTGTGACGTTACGAGTATTCTTCAGGTTAGATTCCGCTTCCAATTAGGCTGGAGGAGGTCACAGCATGCGGTCTTCAAATCACTCATTCACAATAGCGTCACTTTGGTTTGACCTTCAAACTATTTATCCAAAATATGTCCAAAACCCGTGTTATCAAACGTCAAATTAGGGGTTATTAACAATCAAACAACTGGATCACGACTAATTGTCACAAGCGGATCGATTTTAAGGATTAATTTCAACAAAACGCGTCGCGAGGTTTCAACAGGCGAACGGGGCAATTTTAGCGGCAAATCAAGAGACCTGTCAAGTGTCAACGTCAAAAAATGACAAGTCAGATGTCACTTCGTTACACGCGCATTCCATTAGGCACACAGATAATAAACGGTACGCAACATCTACCCCCCCCGGACGGGCCTTCCCGTCCGCTAATCACTTGGCAATCCCGACAAGGTTGCGTTTTATCAGTCCACCTGACGCGCTGCTGGAGGATGTGCAAATACTCCAAGCTCCAACGCTTCCAAAAACTCTGAGCGAGCTGCTGCACCAACTGAAACCGCGATAGCCAATTTTGGCTCACATCGACAAAAGGGTGCTCCGGCAGGGCGGCAAGTGGCTGTCAAATCAAAAAATGGCCCGGGGTCAGGGCCTCCAAGACGTTCGGGTCCGAAGACAGCGGGCACAATGGACGCGAGTTTAACACAGCTTCAGTGCGGCAAAATACCGTAGCTAACTCCTTAAAGGTGGGAACGGTGTCTCCCAACAATCTGCGCCAGAGTCCCTAACCGCCTTCACCGCGGCCTCAAAATACCCCCCCAATGGGGGCAGGCTGGCGGAACAAAACAACAACAAACAACAAAAACAACAACAACAACCACCAAACAACAACCAAACAACAACAACAACAATTTAACCAAATGGCCCTCCTTAGGCAACAAAAGGGGGTGACGGACCCCATAAGGAAGGCTAGAGTGACTCAACCGTCAACAACCAAACAACAAAAGACCCGTATCGTCCAAAAAGGGGTTCAATTTAATAACGGCTCCCGACAATATCCAAAACTCTCGCTGCAGAATGGCCAACAGCGCATTGCAACCGGCATGCGAGTTCTTAATGTGACGATCAGTCACCAACAATTCAACAACAAAACAACAATTCAACAATTTGTCGAGGGAGCCCAATCGACTCAACAAACTCAGGGTCCTTTGTTCCAACAACGAGCACCTTGAGCCCGGGCAAAGGACCCGACATCAAGACTGGCGATCGAGGCCAATCATCCTCGGGGTGAGTCAGCCAGTCTGGACCCCACCATAGGGTCAAGCAAACAAGCGGGGTGCCATGCACCCACGTGAGGCCACGGCGCCTGGGTTCAAATCTCCAGGCAAGTGCCTCCAAATCAAAGGCGTATCAAAATTTTGAATCTGGGACACTCGGTACGCAACAAAGACCTCCAAAGAGTGGACGGACGTCTTCAACCAACACAAACCAATTTGACTGTCCGTCCAGGCGTAAGAAGCCCGAATGTCCACAGTTCCACCCAAAGTGTGAGCATCGTGGTTCAATAGACGCACAAGACGCGCCGCCCCTGACAATTCAACTTAGGGATGGTCAGTGCCGTCCGGAGGGGGGCCACCTTGCTCTTGACCAAGACCAGTGACAAATTCACCTGGCCTGTTGCGCAGACGGTGCGCAGACAAACAACAGCTGCATAACCGTGCGATGACGCATCACAAACAAGGGTAGCAGTGTAGCTCCCAGGGGGGAGGATAGCGCGGGGTAACACGACCTCGTTGACTGCAGGGAGTGCGGATACAAATTGGAGCCAATCTTCCAACAGGTTTTCCCGAATTGGCTCGTCCCAGCCAAGTCCCGCAGTCCAAAGGCGCTCAAGAAAACAATTTTGCCCAAAACAATACAAACAAACAACAAAACAATAGACAAAAGGCAACCCTGGGCTCCCATGTCCAAAATGACACGGACCACAACAGAGTCCCCCGTGGGCCCCCAGACCCGACCGATGCCGTTGGCAACAAAACCGTGTCGATCTGAGGGGTACCTTAGCGGGGCAGGCGCCAATGTCCTAACAATGTCTGGGCGGCGACCGATCGCCACACCCAGACCCAAGTCTTTCCCGACGAGGATGGAGTTCAAAACTCCTCGTCCGCGCGGTGTCCCGAGCCACGCGCCATCGCTGGAAGGGCATATCCCACCGGATGCCCGAATGGCGGGGGGCGTGACTCCAACCGGGGACGTTCCGCCAATAGAGGGGAGGGAAGGCGGTGCTGGTCTGGCCAGCGCTGCCTAGCAACAACTGCGTAATCGCCTTTACGCGGGGAGACCAAATGGCGGTCGCGCGGCTCCCGATCAACTTGCGCGGGGGGTGGAGTGCGGCGCTCAAAATTGCGGGCCTCTCCCCGGTTCTGAACCGGCGAGGCAGAAGCCCGGTGACCAACTCCATGGTACCCCCCCGTACGCGAACCTTCATCAGAGGCTGGTCTGCCAGCGTGGTTCGCGTTAGCGCACAATATGTCCAAATGGGACCCCCTACAAATTCTACAAGGGCGGGGGTTGGGGCAGTCCCGATGGAAGTGAGCCCCCAAACAAGAGAAGCACAGGCGGCGTGCATTGGCAACTCGGCGGCGGGCACTCACGTGCAACTTCAAAAAGGCCGCGCAAGTCGCCATGCCATGCCCCGCGTCCCTACAAAACTCACAACCAGCACGACTCTGGGTGCCAGCAAAACGAGCGGCGGGGCGACCATCAACAGGCCCGCGAGCCCTAGTCCGTCCCTGGTCTCGTGGCCGGGAAGACGGCTGGCATGACTCAGTGGCAACGCCAGAGTTGTCCACAAACCGACACTCATCCTCCAAAAATTGGACGAGGTCATCAAATGGGGGGAGATGTGTGACACTATCCCCACCATACTTTTGCTCGAAACGAGCCCTCAAATCGGCAGGAAGCCGTTGCAGCACAACGTGCACCAAAAGGTAAGACCAATGGTCCACCGGCAAGTCCAATTGCTTTAAAGCGTTGGTCGCTGCCACCAACGGGTTCAACAGGTCAGTACGCAATGCTGACAATCCAGTAATGACCGGTAACCCCAAAATCAATTCAATATGAACGTCAGCCAAACAACGTTTATTTTGGTACCGCCGGGTGAGTAGCTCCACAGCGGTAGGGTAGGCTGAGTCAGTCAAAGACAGATGCTGCACCAAGGCTCGGGCGTCACCTTCCAGGACAGACAACAAATAGGCCAACTTTTGGGCGGGTCTGAGGTCTGAGCGTGCATCAACCAAACTTTCAAACAGGTTTTGGAAACTTAACCACTGGTCCAAGCGACCGTTAAAGTGTGGCAGTTCCAAGGTAGGCAGTCTACTCAATAGTCCGGGACCTGAAACAACCGAGGTCTCCGGTTTGACCTGGACAGGTGTCCGGCTCTCCAATATTTCCCGAGCACGTTGACCAATGACATCCCCCAGGTCCAAGATCTGGTCGTAGTCAGCAAGGACCTTGTCACGTGCTGCTTGGTCCAGCACTTCCAAATCCACTTCACAAATGTACTGGTTGTAGCGGGTGAGCAGAGCATCAACGTTGCCGAGTCTCAAGTTCAACTGCTCGAACCGAGCAAGAGTGATCCCCTCAAGATCCTGGCGCTCAGCGGTCGCTGCAGCTGAAGCGAACCACCGCAGCTGTGTGGTCAATCCACTGATTGCCTCTCTCACCGCTTTGTATGCCATTGCACAAACAATACAATTCAATATACCAAACAAAATAATTAAGTAACAAAGTTCAAACAATAAATAACAAAATAACTACAAGCAAACAATCAAACTACCAAACTGACTAATCAGCAACTCAAGAAATAACAAATTATTGCTTTCAATTCAATGAACAAAAATAAAGTTTTATTTTATTTCAAACCAATATCAACGTTCAAAACTGTCAATATGATATTCAATTCAAATATTCAAATTCTATCCAATTCCAAAAGTTAAGTTCACAAACCACTTTGTTAATGGTACAACAATAATGAACCTTTATTCCAACTCAAAACAATGGTAATACTCAAAAATGCCAATAATTTTTCAAATATTAATTTTCACAAATAACCATATCAATGGTACAAACTCAATATTTTAATGTCTTCCTGACATTCAATACAACACAGATCAGACACAAAAAGGGGCTACAACAAGGGGCTGCACCACAGCCCAATCCAATCCACTTTATTAGCCCGGCTGACTTTGGCAACATCAGGTTACCCGTCTCAATAAATTCAAACAAATTATTTCAAATAACAATTAATTATAGTTATCAAATATTTACAGCGTATTACTACTTCCCTTATAGAGACTGCCAAGTAATTAGCCTACTGTAAATTACCAATTTGTTGGTTATATGTCTTATAACCACGCTCTGCTACCAAAATGTACGCTGCCAGGCCAAAGCTCACAATACGATTGCGCAGTGGAAGTTTTTGATGGGGGGCTCTGGAGACAAGAGTGGCTAGCGTACTGTCCGCCGTGCGCGGAGCCAAACTACAATCAAATCAAACACTTACCTGTTGGTTGAAGGACACTGTTCTGGTGCCAACCTGGAGATATGTATGTAAGTGAGTGTATCTGTATTGTGTTGTGACGTTACGAGTATTCTTCAGGTTAGATTCCGCTTCCAATTAGGCTGGAGGAGGTCACAGCATGCGGTCTTCAAATCACTCATTCACAATAGCGTCACTTTGGTTTGACCTTCAAACTATTTATCCAAAATATGTCCAAAACCCGTGTTATCAAACGTCAAATTAGGGGTTATTAACAATCAAACAACTGGATCACGACTAATTGTCACAAGCGGATCGATTTTAAGGATTAATTTCAACAAAACGCGTCGCGAGGTTTCAACAGGCGAACGGGGCAATTTTAGCGGCAAATCAAGAGACCTGTCAAGTGTCAACGTCAAAAAATGACAAGTCAGATGTCACTTCGTTACACGCGCATTCCATTAGGCACACAGATAATAAACGGTACGCAACACATAGGTTTCTACTTAGTCGGTTACTGGTTAAGCTCAATAACGGAAGAAGACTTCTCACTTACGTACCCACAAGTAGGTTAGGTATTCTTGGCCCCACTTAGGTATTCTTTGGTGGAATAGCGGAAGTACAAGATAGTGACCTATTTGAGCGCGCTTGACCACCTTATCAAGACCGCGGGTAGGCTCACATTCAGGTTTCACTCGGTCCTGTTGTGAGAACAAGTTGCCTGAAGGCGGTCATTTAAAATGTATAGAATCATCAGGCATCTCACAAAAACAGGGCTGCACCTGCACAACAGTAAGATGTGAGAATATCACGTTAAATATTCGGCGTTTACCTACTACCTTTAACATATACCTATCTGCCTTTTACGTGAAAGTATTCTATAGGATATGAATGTTCCATAGATAGATCTATGATGGGTTTTAGTTCGTAAGCCGGTACCTACATGTCAATACTTACTAAACTAGAATTACTTACCTACATCTTATATGAGCCACATAAAGGTAACAATATTTGAGTACCTAGTTACGTAGATTGTTCTGGCTGTCACTCTTTTGTTTTATGGTCTGTGACCTTGCAATTGCAGCCTTGTATTGGAAACACTCTTTGATATATAAAGTAGGGTCATTCAATAAGCTTTTCTTGTTTGTAGTGCTCATTGTTGGTCTGAGCGGTAGTCCCACTACACAGTGCGACTACCGCTGCCTGGAGGTATCCTGATTCAAGGCAACTGACGAAATGATAAAGTTCTGAGTTGAGCTGCAGGATTAATTAAAAATACGTGCACTGACTGGACAGGTCCACGCAAGCTGTGTGGTTCTTTCCTCAAAACATCATTTCAGACAACTATCGACAGCGTCTTCACATGATTTGCAGTGCCGGATAAAGCCAGTGCGGGGCCCGTAGCAAAATTGTGATGGGGGCCCTTTTTTTTGTAGGTGGGAAATCATTAAATGGCGTCTCGCGCTCTAGAGTCTGACATGTCCTTCCGCTCCGGAAGGACGTGTCAGACTTTTTCTGACTAAAACCCACCCGTGTTCCTTCAGTTGCCCATATGCCAGGACCACGGTAACTCTTACGAACAGATCTCGCGACCCTGGCAGGGGGGTCCCCCTGCCCTTGAGTTGCATTACCTATTAAAAATAAATATAAATAAAACAAAATATTGAGAAAAACGCTTTTCGTGATTTAATGTAAGCAACTTTAAAAATAACACTCGTCAAATCAATATTTCTGAGTAAATCGCTTTCTATGTTCTTTATAGTGAGGTCATTCAAACGTTCTTTGTCCCATTGTGTTGCTTTACACATTTTTAATTCGTTTTAATGTTGAAAAAGAACGTTCTCCGCTGCAGTTTGTGATCATCAAACTCAAGTAAATGCGTAACATTATTTAGACATTTGGAAGACACGATTCTTTTACTGACTAAAACCTACCCGTGTTCCTTCAGCCCATATGCCAGGGCCATGGTACCTCTTTCGAACTAATCTCGCGATCTTGGCTGGCATCGGTTCTAGCCTTCAGTTTTACGACATCTCTTTAAGGCGCGCGTGGAACACTACGCGCCGTCGACACGAGCCTGATCCTTTCCGCAAGCCCGCGCCTTCGGTGGTCGGGAGTCCGCAATCGACTCCCGACGCCCGGGGCTTCTCCTGCGGCGGCTAGGGGCATGAGGGCGCACAGCTTGCCTCAATCGTATGTTCCACCGTGTGGTGTGCCCCGCTTTGGCGAAACAACGCCCTGTCCTCGTGGAGGCGATCGGTGGCGGCGACCTCTCACGTCCGGCCATGGTGCGAGCCATGATTTGGAGCGAAAAGGCATGGGAAGCCGTCACCTCCTTCTGCGCAGCAGTAATGCTCGCGAAGGAGAAGGTGGGGTGCGTGAGGGAGTGGCAGTCTCTGCGCCCTCACGTCCCTAGCCGCCGCAGGAGGAGACGCTCCGGGCGTCGGTAGTCGATAGCGGACTCCGGCCACCTTGAGTTTAGTTTTCAATGTTTTGTTCGTATATTGGCGTGTGCTAGCTGACATATGGCGAATAATGTGTGTTTTGTTTTGTTTTATAATATTCATTACTTACACGATATTGTATAGAATCAAGTTCTTCTAACTTAACAGACAGCTGTGCTGCTGGGGAGTTTGTTCCGCCACTTCTTCTTCCCAGCTAAAGCACTAGGAAGTGTCGAAGGGCGGGCGTTTTGGGGGGACTGTCTTTTGTAACTTTGACGTTCAAAAAGTGCTGACTCTCAGCCTAGTTTGAATAAATGACTTTTGATTTTGATTTTGATTTTGACCGTAGGTGCGGGTTTGGGGACGGCGAGCAATGCGTAGATCACCGCCCGGTAAGGAGCAGGCCCTTGTCGACGGCGCGTAGTATTCCACGCGCGCCTCAAAGAGATATCAGCAACAACTGAAGGAATCGCTAGGACCGATGCCTGCCAGGGTCGCGAGATTTGTTCGAAAGAGATACCGTGGCCCTGGTACAAGGGCAACTGAAGGAAGACGGGTGGGTTTTAGTCAGTAAAAGTCTGCCACACCTTCCCGCTCTGCCCAAGAGCAGGAGACGTCATATGATGATTTCCCACCCGCAAAAAAAAAGCAGGGCACACCTCCACCGTATGCTCCACCGTGTCCTCCAGACGATCCTCGCAATGGAAACACCCGGGCGTTTCCTTCTGCTTTATCCTGAATAGAAACCCCCCTTAAGCACCCATGCCCGGTGAGGACCTGCGTTAGGCGGAAGGTGAGGACGCCGTGGCGCCTCTCTGTCCACTTCTCGAAGAGGGGACTTTTGATTACTTAGGTTGCTCCAAAACTTTTGCAAAATGACATATCGCTGGTTTGCGAGAATAACGAAGTAATTCAAAATTCTGTCAAATTGAATACTGTACGCCAAACGATCTTAAATCTTTGATATTTTATCGTGAACGGGGATGCAACGAACGAAATATACAAGACAAGTTTTTAACCAGTACGCAAATTTTAACAAATTAAACTTAAACGAGTTATAATAACCATGCCATTTTTATTTTGATATATTTTAGTAGGTACCTACATACAAAAAAATTAAGTTATCGTTAACGAAAGACGTTTATTTTGAAACTGGTTTGTATGGTAACTTAGTTACCTTGGTTGGGCCAGCGCGGCGATGAAGGTGAACGACCGAGCGTTGCTACAAGTACCTATCAGCTGTTCGATCGGTCAAAACACTAAGAAGTTCGAAGTACCTACGCCAACGCCCGGTTACTGACCTATTCCTATTGTCGATATCATATTACAAAATATGTAGGGTGTCCACAGTTTACTGATTTAAGGACGAATAAAAATTAAAAATAAAAGTATTGAAAAAAGAGTTGAAATGTGTTCTATTACTGATACTGAACCACCAAAAATATTTGTTTTAGGGCTCCAGCTACTGGGCGAATGTACCTGTACAATAAACAGTATGGCCAGCCAGCGCTCACTGAGAATTGCTACTATGTGTGTGACTTAGTGGGTCAATTTCTATGACTTGAGTTTTTTTTTGCATAGGCGCGGGGCCCGTAGCATTCGCTGCCTCCTGCTACATGGCTAATCCGGCACTGATGATTTGACCAAGATTATGTCTGGTTTTTAATAGAGATTGTGAGCTCTGAGTTTGTTCCGGCCTTTCTTCTCAGAGTAGTCATGTAGGAAACGCCGACCTCATCGTGTTTAAAAATATGATTGACGTGTAAAAGTATTTGTTTAAACCTACTTACAGAAGAAGAAAAAAACATTTATTTATGCCAATTGCGACGTCCTAGATTCCAGATAATGCTAATATTCACAGAAGTAGGTACCTAAGTTCACCACCAACAAACAACAGTGCTTTTCGCATTTGTTGATTTACAATTTTCTACTCCCCAAACTAAGAGAAGGTATTCAATCTGAATGCCTAATTGGCAAAAGTTATCAAAGTCAATAAAAGCAGTGATTTATATACCATTTCATACTTAATCTGGGAGTAGTAGGTACCTCTGATAGCAATAAAACTGTTTGCTATCGGATGGAGTGAGAACAATGATCGCAGAACTGGGTCAACCGCAGATCGTTAACGAGCTGACGTTGGTCAGCTCGCCAGTGATTTTTAACGTGCCTAGATAACATATCTAGGTATGTAGATACCGACGTAGGTCTACCTACCTCGTTTACATTACGTAAGAGAAGTATCTGTGCCGACAAAACTCGAATTACTTATTAGGCAGATGAGTCGGTATCTAAGTATCTAGATATCGTGTGCATGTGCGATGATCGTAAAGGTTCATGAGGATCATCCTTATGAGTTTCAGCAGGAGTAGGATCAATAAAAGTTCTCCATGCCCTGGTTTATAAAATGCACATTCAGGTTGCTCTGGATGTTGCATGAAGCCGTTACGTAGTCGCGAGATCGATTCAAGGGTAGGTAGATAGGCAGGCGTGTTTACATTGGTACATACTTATGTATTTACTTTTTAACCCTTGGTACCTACATTTCATTTCTACTTAATCAATACAATGTACAAAGGAATTAGGTAGGTACCTCCATTCTAGTTTTCCAACAATTTGAACCTTGTTTGTTCCCGGAGTCAATAGTACGCCTACGCCATTTATTTTTAACTCGAGCTAAACCTGGGTGTTTGTTTTGGATAATGGTTTCATTCAGAGGCTGTTTTAGTCTGTTGATCTTTCCTCGGCCTTTTGACAACAAGTTTATCTTACCCAAAAAGGGGAGTTATTATTCTTATTGCTATAGGTAGGTTGGATTGATCTTTCTTTATCGTGGTATCCACCTTCTCATAGGTATATCATTGAAGATCATGGTTGTTGCTCCTTACAAACTAAAAGTAGGTCGAGTTTTTCGGAATTCGTCGTGAGTTCCTGAAAAGAGTGCTTGGGCAAGCTTGCAGATAGGTACTTACCTATTATTAAAGCTTTAGGGAGTGACAGTCGCCAAACAAAAAAGATAAGTAACCAGAGGGGTTATTGCGGAACTTTTTATCGGTAGGAATTGGTTTAATATTCATAGTTAAACAACATTCATTGCGTTATTTACGTTGCTGAGCCGACAATTTATTCGAACAAATGACGCAATGGTTTAGAAATAATCTTCAATCCCATTCAGATTCTGATAAATCGTGCGTTTCGCAATTAGGGTGCTGGACCAGATGTTTTCGAATGAAATTTAATTTGATAAATGAACTGTTTGTTTTGTATTAATGAAATTTAATTGTATTCCAAAATATTCATCAGTTTCTTACTCAAGTACCTATAAGTTAATTTCAACTGTAATATCCGACGACCCCGGTTTCCTATCTCTTTTGGTGACTCTAAAATCACAAGATTTAGGTTAACAAACTTGTAGGTAATATTTAGCTACCTTTCAGATTTTCTGAAATATAATCTGTAGTCTTAACGATTAGTTAGGGAGGTGGCGAGCATTTCGGTATATGATTTGCACACGTTTGACGTCGAGGTGGATTGCAGTTTAAATCATTACGAATCGATTTGGTCTAATCAATTAAGGTTCTATGTCGCTGCGTTTTCGCGTTACAGCGGATTAAAGTTGCTTAAAAAAATCGGGGTATTCAATCATTTGCACATGTATGCCTCTGGAGTGCATGGTCACAATCATCTTGGAAACGAAGAAAATCGAAGAGGCAGACATTCAGGATTCTGCATTATCATGCGACGGAGTTGTAAAAATGTCACAAAAAAAAGCTCTACTAAGTCATTTGCACGCGGTTCTCATTGCGCCCATTCGATTCACTATGACTCTGTGGATTCGAAAAAACATGTGGCAGACACTTGGCTCACTGATTTTCAGCTGTATAACTGTTTGAAATTCACGGAATTAAGGGACAGCGAGTATTGCATGGGATTATTGTTATTGTTTATAGTTTTATTCTTATAATTTTGTTTAATATTATCCTCTAAACTCACGGTAACGATTAAACTTCTGGAGCTGAAATCTATGCAATCATATTTTTTCTCAATGCCAAGCAGAAACGAAATGCGCTTGGAACTCTAATTAGAAAGTATTTTTTTTTAATTGCATGCTTTAATGTAATCTGAATAGGATTAGGATCTGGATAGGAACAGTCTTTAACTTTTTAAATCACGTTTTATTTGTGTAAAATACGTATATAGATATAAGCTGTATATATCTATATACGTATTTTATACGCTCTATACATTTAGTTTCACAATACGGAAAGGGTCGGAACTGAGTTATACCGTTCTCACTCATATTCCCAAAGAAAAGAGAGAGCCCACAAAAGGATCTATGGGGATATTTTATACCTGCATGGTTTGGCGCGAGCGTCGGGTTGAAAAAAGTACATCAAATGGTCTGCCTTTGGCATATCAGAGGCCTGAACGTCTGCCTCATCGGTTTTCTTGGTTTTCATAAGTAATTCAAACATCTGTCCAAGAGGCAGACGTGTGCGCATAATATAGCATACCTTCTTTTTTTTACATGTTTGGAGCGCTGTCAATAGACAACGCAGAGGCAACATATTGGCAGACTATTTTTCCGTGGTTCTTCTCATTGTTTTTAATCGAACAATTCAAATCTGCTAAGTGTGCAATTTATATGTATACAGTTTTTTAAATTATAAAAATAAATTAAAAAAATGAATACTACAAAAGTCAGAGCCCTGTATATCTGCCTTTTCGATTCTTTGTGTTTCCAGGATGACTGTCATCATCAGCCCCAGCGGCAGACGTGTGCGCATAATATAGCACACCTTTTTTTTCAAACATTTTTGAAACGCTGTAAATTTACAACGCAGCGTCACTATGGTGGCAGACGAGGTCCTTG
This sequence comes from Aporophyla lueneburgensis, assembly GCA_932294355.1. Lineage (NCBI taxonomy): Eukaryota > Metazoa > Arthropoda > Insecta > Lepidoptera > Noctuidae > Aporophyla > Aporophyla lueneburgensis. The sequence continues at coordinate 14,759,877 of OW028744.1, forward strand.
ATGTTTCTTAGGGTATAATTATCACTATTAATAACGTCTGCCCTGTGTGCTGATCATATCGAAATTTTGCTCGCCACCTCCCTAACTAGATCATATTCCTACGCTTTTTACGCTTAAGAATTTAAGATACCGAATTAAAATAAAACGTTACATTCAAATTTTTAACATTTTATTTCTACTTTACATTAGAGACGAAATGTAAACTGTGTTTACAAAACATATAAAAGTACCTACACGACTTAATTTAAATCAATTAGTGACAAAAAGCAACATTTTATTAAAAATACCATGTATATGAGTAGCTAGATGACGATGGCGTGGCGTGAAAGTAAAGAAAAAATTTGTTGCAATAGTATTACGTAAGAAAAGCTAATAAATAATGCTTACCTACAAATCTTAGTGATATAAACATACAAATCCAAAAAAACATAAAACTTTTTGGCATTATCCAAAAATTAAATAATATGTAAATTAAACATTATTCTATCCCACTCAGATACCTTTGCATATTATGCTGAGGATATGGAGGTACAAAAGGTCCAAAATTAATATTTTGCTCATAACATACCTATCTAGCACAATATTTAATTAGAGAACGACGGACTACGTGAATTTAAAAATACAATACCATGTATCTGTCATGGTATTGTATTTTTAAATTCAGGTAGTCCTTTTCCGAAAGAAGCAGGGGCTTTTATATAAAATGAAAAACAAGAAAAATACGTTTTTCGAACAACCGAGACATACCTATACGACGGAATTACCGAAAAAAAACTAAAATCTAAAAACCTCGTATAAGTCTGAATCTAACGAAGTTCCGAGGTTTTTTGTACTCTAAAATATGCAACATAAAAAACGCCGTCGATGTTTCTAAGGTCACAATTGCGGATCATATTTAGTATCAGAGATGACTTTTTTTCTAAATACCCGGTTGAAAAAAAGACGATTTTCAAAAAATTCTATCTCAAAAACTAAACATACTAGTGAAATGGGGATTCAAAATATTGCATTTAAATAACTTAAACTATCAGTTTTTTATATAAAAAAAAGCAATGTCCGAAAAATGGTCTTCATAAAACACTGTGCGCTGGTAGGTACCAAACTATGCGAGCGTTAGGTAATATAATATGGCACGAGTTTACATGATTGATACCGACATATTCATGGGAAAATCGACTTAACGCCCAATAGGTACTGTACCTTTTTGATAAGTAAATTGCTTTGTCAAAGAAAAAACCAGATTATGAGAAAGCATAATTATTAATCTCTTACATTAAAACACGACTGTTTAAAATAGTCAAAAAAACTGTCGCATTCTCATAGATAATATAGTAATTTAAATTGATGTGTTTAAGAATGTGGGTAGGTACCATTAAAATAATGCATTAGTTACAAGAAAATACAATTAAATGATATGTTTTAGGCGTCAGTCTTGAGAAAATATAGCATTTTGGTTTTAATGAACTTTATACAATTACCTACATGTAGTTAATACAATAATGTAAACGTAGATACTTATCTAACGTAATAGGTATATTAAATGGCACTTAACTGTACCATAACATAATTTTATAACTAATTGATAGATAGGTACCTACTTTGTTAAGTACTAACCCCTTAATAATTAGCAAGATAAATTCGGGCTATATGAAACAATTTATACATCTATTAAGTTATTTCTATTTTAAATAATTATTGTACATTTATGCATTTACGTATCTAACTCCCAAAACATTATTTGTGGGTAGTTTTTACATTTTATTAGATAGATAAACAATTGCCACAAAACTTTAACAAGTGTGACATAATAATTATACTAATGTAGGTACTTACAATTTCTCAGCTTTCGACTTAAGTAGTTATATTTATAAAAATGTAAACAAGTTATAATTTTGACGATTTAATGGTCCCAATGTTAAACATATTTGGAGGATTACCATAAAAATAGTTTACGAGTAGGTAAGTAATACAAGTATAAGTACTTAACCGTATAGGTAAGTAATGACTAGATTTCATTTTATAATATTAGATATTATCTAGTATGGGTTCCTAACTATAAAAACGTATATTAAAAATTATTTAATTAGCCTTTGCACAAAGGAACTTACAAAGTCTAAATAGTGTGCTGACCAGAGTTTTCATTATTATGAAAAAGTCAGTACAGTTTTGTTTTAATTACGTATCTGGGTACAAACGCTTTATTCACCGAGCTTTCCGTCGTCGCTCAGCGAAATAAAAATGTTAAAGAAAATAATATTTCTTACGCGCCCCTTTGCTTATTTATTTACTGGATCTCCAACAAAGGCTACACAAAGTACCTATATATAAAACTGGGACAAATACAGTGTGCGCTTCGAATTATAGCTGACCACATAATTTACTTGTAATCTAGGTACAGTAAGTTTGATACTGTAATGTAAACATATTAAAAGGTATTGTTAGGTAATAAGATTACTTGCACAAGTATTCGGTGCAATTCAGATTCGGCCTAAATGGGGGCATATTTTTTGTGGCGCAAATACAAGGGGCAACTTTAAAGTATTTTGCGTATTAATAAGTTCTTACAACGGAGGACGTAAAATAAAATAAGCTAATATTTATAAAAAAAAAATATTTATTCAGTTTTTTGAATGTGTCATAGGTACAAAATATCATGAAATAATTACGAATGTTTTTGTGTGAAAACTAAATTATAATGTTTATTTTTATATATAAAAGTAGGTACATTATTTTCCTTTTATTAGAATTTATCATTATGATAAAGAACTGGCAGTATACTCTGTATTCGCCTAATTGTAAATAAATATTAAAATAAATTATATTCATGAAATTGGCTCGGTTCATAGAAAGTATCTCATACTACAAGATGGGATCCAAGGATCTTCATCAGTAACATGCGTCATCTTACAATATCATTCGTAGAAAACGTAACTGGAAATTCGCTCCAAGTTAAATAGGTAAGTAGTATAAATATTATATTAACATACAATTATTTTTAATATATTTCAACAAAAATATGACACAAGTGTATTTCAAAATTTATATGTGCAATGTACAATTATGGGGAACACTAAAATGTCTATAACTACTAAAAAATTACCTAGTTACACATTGGTTCAACAAATTGGATTTTCAGCACAACATAAAGGCTTACGTACCTAACAACTCTTGGCAAATAAAATAGATAATAATAATTATTATTTTATTAGCCAAAGTACTCTTAAATGTCCTGTTTATGTTCTACAGTTCTGCTACAACAGTTATACAGTACTCAACACATCTAAGATTGTCGAGTTTTAATTATTAAAGATTGTCACCGATTTTTAAACAGAGATTTGTAATTTCTATTCTATATTTTATACTACCTACTCATACACATAATAAAGATAATACCTACTGTTTATTTGCTAATAGTAGAGAGCTATTACACAAGGATCTATGTAATTTTCATCTATACAGGTCACAGGTGTCACACATTAATTAATCAACAAATTAATTTAGACATTAAAAAAAATACATTTATAAGTAGCAATCTGCACCGCAAGGAAGCTAACTGAAACTCTTGATTGAAATAATTGCCTATATTTTTGTAATTACATAGGGGCGAATTTTGTTTGTAAACAGTAAATCAGCGTTTATATGTTAGAAACAATTTAAAAAGCAATAAGTATTCGTCATGGAATTGCAAATGCGGTAATTACTTTACTAGATTAGCTCATCAAAATTATTTACACCAAAATTATATGGCGTTGGTGGTGGTTCGAGTAAATATTCGAACCAGAGCCAAATCGGCCTCCGTATTACATCCTAAGGCGCGATTGACTCGATTTTGTTAGACGATCGAAAACCGCGCAGAATAGTTAACAAACGATGTAGTTGATACCTGGGTTTTCATAATTACTTATCGGTCGAGATAAACGGGCAAAAATTGTAAATGCAATTATGCCCCTAGTCAGTCACAATATACGATATTATAAGATAGATACCAATTTATATAAATAAGTTTTATTTTTAGAGGGCATAGAATTGAAGTGGCATTGCCATCCTTATTTAGATTTTTCCTCAAGTTACGGCGCACGGTTAAACTCGCATAATTATATGAGTAGAGGACACTTTAAACAAACAAAATATATCCAGGAATATGAATGACTATGCCAGCTTCCATATGAAAAGTTCAACCCCTTGCACAAAAGTTGAAAAAAGAAACTGGGTTAAATATCAGTATAAAAAACAAATTTGGTCAAATTGCAAGGACTACAATTATAAGTAAATAATAAATTGTACAAAATATAGAGCGAACATAACTATAATGAATTTGCGCATGTGTGTATGTATCCATAAAAAATAATAAGGACCATTTCAAATGACAAAACCCAAAAAGGTCGCGTGGACGGAGGGGCGAATTTATTTTTAACCCTCTTACTGGAGGGTCTGAGCGAGGTTCTCAGTCGTCATAGTCGTAGTGTTTAAGCATTTAAACTAGGTAGGTAATAGCTGCTGGTAAAAAATAATGTAATGTGTACTTCCGAGGTTGGCCTTGGCAATGGTGGAAATCCGAGTTCTTATTAAGTTAGGGCTAGTCAAACCTAACAAAATAATGTGATCTATAACGTAAACTTTATTGGGATTCAAGAAGACACAGGTCTACCGATAGAAGTAAGAGTTTTGAGAAATATTGAAAATGCTTAGTATACAGCCGGACTGAATTGAGGCTAGACTCCTAGCATAAAAGCCTTCCCAAAAGGTGCATCTACCGAAACAGAACTGTTCGTTTAATATTAAACACAGTTATGTATTATTTTCCTTAGGTTTAATTGTACTTAGGCTTCTTTATGCCCTTCTACCTACAAACAATTAACATTCAGCAGGTAAGTAAGTACATCAAGGGGCAATTTAACTAGATTATACCTGCATTTAGGATAATTCTACCAGATAGACCCTAACATGGCGATATAATATTAAGTACGTACGTTCATAAATTAAAGGAGCTATTACTGCTCAGAAATAAAGCTAGAATGAAATCTTTGTGCAATAAAATGGAAAGTGTAAATGTGTCAATACAAAATATACAAATATTATCAAATCTTTAATATATACTTAATATAATATTTTAATATACACAATAAATGCTATAAAAGCATATAAAATATGGTTATGAGGATAGAAAAGCGAACGGTAAATAATTTTAACCGTGTGTGCCTATTCTTATTTGTGAACGAATTGAGCAGATATCTTACGTGCTTGTAACAGGATGGAAGTATGCCTACCGCAAACAAAGATCTATTAATTTGTCGCGGCAAACGGATAAGGTAACTGCCTTTTTAGCTCCCATGAAGCATGACTAATAGGGAAGCGGAGCAAACTGAGGAAGGTCTCAAAGAGTACCTTTTATAATGTGACGAAATAGGAGAAGCTGTTGTCCAGCAGAACAAAATAACAGATTGATGGATGAATGAAGAAATTCTTTGGAAGCATTTAAATAAATTACTTGGGAGAGCCTGGTTACAGAGATACATGCCCAGGAAGCAGAAAGGATTGAGTTACTTGATTAATAAATATACAAGAGGATCGAATTAAAAAATTGATGTTTAAAACTGTTTTGGTGAACATGCCTGAAGATGCATCGGGGTTGATTCGTAGTTCATGTATTCGACTTAATCAAATAAAACATTATTTTAATAATAAATTCACAAGTATCACATAATTACAAAAATATATTATATCATAGACATTCATTACAACACGATGTCGTCAATTCGTCATATAAATATTTAGGTATGTACAACATATATAACTGTAGCCTACCCGGAAACTAGGCCCATAAAAAGTTTAGGGCACAGCACCTTGCCACTCAAAACTATGGTGGTATAGTATTTTCTCATTTCTGATACTGATAAAATATAAGACTGGTACTTTCCGTTTAGGCTATATTTTAAAATTCGAATTAGTAAAGTAAAAAGACAATGTAATCATTACTTAATTACAATAGTTTTATGAAACAACACAGTTGTTACAATTCGTACTTAATCAGTACCTACCACTTTCTAAATGCTTGCTACATTAATAAAAATTAAAACCATAACTAGTTAAAAGACACAATCATTTTTTAAATTTATATTTGAATAAATTCAACCTTTTAAAAATAGTAATATTCCTTTGATAGATTTTCCAACAACAAATATGTTCCGTCCCTTAGCACCTTAATATTAGTTTCTACTACAACATTATTTTACACAATTATATCACATTTAAATTGCACATGCAGAGAACAGAAAACCAATGTACAAAACAGGAATTAAATCCATTATATTCATTTTGAATTCATTCTAATAACGTTCACTAGTGCATTTGCAGAAAACCTCGCGGTTTTCCGTGTTTAGATCACCACTATCCACCTGTTCCATTGAAATACTGTGCGTGTTTCGTGTAAGGAGCTGCAATGTGATAAGGCGGAGGTTGACCTCGACCGTAAACTGGCTCAGAAATGCTAGGACTATGCCGGTGGTTAACCACACTCGGAGGATTAGATGAAACTGGTATGGCATCATATAAATCATACATATTTTGGCTAGTTGGTGAATGCACGTGACTGTAACTTCCATCATCTGATATTAACGGCGTCGTAGCCATGCGGTAAGGATTAGTTGTGTTAGTATGTCCTGTCGGGGAGTATAATTCTGGAGATTGTGATGATACATAAGTGGGACTTGCAGCCACACCATAAAAATTGGCGTTTGGTGGTTGTGTCTGGTGAAGAGCTGGTGAATACTCATGACTTTCCACAACACCACTGGGATAAACATTACTATAACCACTTAAATTTGGCATAGTTGTTGAACTAACCACTTGACTAACAGTGTGTAACCTAGGACTTGGCAAATCACGATTCCCGTGTGAGTGATAATTATAGGTATCATAATTCCGCTGACCATAAATCTTATCTTTGGCACGCGTGCAATTGTCGCTGTCATATATACTTTCATGGTAATTGTTTTCTGACACAGAGTGGCATATATGATCTTTTCTAGCATATGTAGGATCAAAAGGAGGAACACCTTCCATCATTGTTCTGCTATTATATGCGGTTTCACTAAAATGTGGTGATAGAATACCTTCATTAACTGGCTGCCTATCTTGAGAACTAAGGCTCAACCTTTGCAACCTATTGTGAGAGTCATCAATGCCAGCTCGGTAGTTCACATCATTTGGCAATTGGTAATTTTTATGCTCTGTATGTCCTCTGTACATATTTTGGGGTAGAGCTATGTTTGCTCTATCCATATCTTGTCTGGAACTGTATTTTTCAGTCTGCTTTGAGCCATATTGTCTTTGTGGTAACAAATAATTTTCACATTCTGCTTTGAAATCACTGTTAGCAGTCCCAGTATTTTCAGGATACAAAGCATGGTCAACACTTTTGTAACTTTTATCATGTTCATATGAAAGATCCAGAGGTTTATCATATGCATTCTCAGCAGGAAGATTATCATAAATAGATGTTTTCATGGGATCCTTATTTGTTCCTCCCAAATTACTTTTTCCAGCACCATCCATTTCCATTTTGTTATCAGATGCAAATCTTTGCTGTAATGTAGGTGTTATTTTGGCAGCTTTGATGTGTACTGCATTTTGCATAGGAGGTGTAACATCTTGTGTGCCATCCTTGTGTATATTCCTGGCATGCTTTGCTAATGCCCTCAATTCTTTTGGGTAAGGTGTTGGGGCTCGTCTCAACTGCCCTGGTTTTTCTGTAACCTTAGGAGCAGCTTTCATGTCAACAAAACTAATATGGCGGGCAGAAGAATTAGCTTCTACATTTTCAGATTTGTCATTGTCCAATTTCATTTCAACTGGGGTTAAAGGCACTTGGGGGAAGAGGAAACAAGTAAGGACTTGTTCATAGGTCTGAGGGTCGACTTCAGAATGCATAGGCACTAAAGGTTTGCTTTGGTTTTCAGACAGCCAGAGGGCTACTAAATTATCACAATTCAACAAGGACTGAGGAAGACAACTTAATGAATTCCTTACTAAGTTCAACACTCTTAAGGAAGTTAAATGTCCTACTTCTGGAGGGACTCTAGTCAATTTATTAGATCGTAGCGATAGCACAGATAATTTTGTACAACTCCCTATCTCAGGAGGTATTGATGTCAACATATTATCGTCAATATTAAGATATTTCAATTTTCTCAGAAGTCCAACAGATGATGGTATTTTGTCTAAATAGTTGCACATAAGCATTAATTCTTCAAGATTTGCCAGCTGTCCTATACTCTCTGGTAATGAATATAATCTATTATTATCTAATTTTAATGTTGCTAAGTTACACAGCTGCCCGATGCTATCTGGAAGCTGTGTCAAGATATTTAATGATAATGTCACATCCACCAGTTGAGTGCAATATCCAATCTCAGGCGCAAGTTCTTCTATCATATTATTACTTGCCTCCAAATGTATCAAGTTTTCTAATGGTTTTATAACAGATGTAATACACGTCAAGCTATTGTTGTCAATCCATAGCTCTCTTAGCTTTACAAACCTTCCAATCACTTCAGGAAACTGTTGAAAATCATTTTGTCCTATATCTAATCTCTGTAATTCGGTTGACCGAGACAACGACTTAGGTAAAATCATCAAATAATTGTCTCTTAATTCAAGTATTCTTAAATTTGCTAGCCGTCCAAAGTTTCCTGGCAGGTACTCCAAGTATGTGTCATTCAGGTATAGTTCTTGTAATGCCGTAAGATTTGTAATAGCATCTGGTAGTTTTTCCAAAGGATTAACACTAAGATCTAAGAATGCAAGATACTTTAGGGCCTTCATATTCTCTGGTATTGATGTCAAAGTATTCCTGCATATGTTCAAATGTTGAAGATTCACTAACGAAGATATGGCTGCTGGTAGGCCTGACACTTCATTATCACTAAGATCCAAGTATTTCAATCCATGGCACATGAATAGTTGGCGCGGGAGTTCCGTCACACGATTACTCTGGCAGAGCAGAGTTTCAAGCGTTCTTTCGTACACAAACACTTCAGTGGGGAAGTCGACCAGTGACTGATGCGAATAGTCCAACTCCACGACATCTTCGACGCCAGGCCGCACACAACACAGAAAATCGAACGGCATTATGTTGGAACTGACTTCCAACCTTACACACCACAAATTACACTATATTTTTTTTACAAAAACGCTTAAAACAGTCTGTCCAAATCACTAACATTGTTTGTAGAACTCAAACATTGCGGCACTTCTATATAATTAGTCACATTGAGGAGAACTCAGTAAATAGTATAAAATTACATAGTAATGAATCACTCAAACAAAATAATGATAACCTTCCCCGCCCGACCAATCCCGATAGTATTCTCATTTTCTTAATCCGGTCCGTCACTTCTGCTTCTGTCGTTCGTACATTTCATTGATGAATTGTCTTGATGCTTCGTCTATTGAGTATTACAGATAATTAATATTTATTTTTCCAACACCCAGGTCTGATTCCTAATCAACTAATCTGATTTTTTTTTTCGGCAAGGGAATATCCCACATATCATTACAGTGGTTACACCACTAGTAAAGAAGGATTAAGCTGTATACGCACTACACACACGACGCATAAAAAAGTCTGACATTCTCGATAGCCATTTAACCATTTTGTAAAGCTTTTGAAACTTCGGGCTTGCTGTGGTTATCGATTTTATTGTAATTATATTTTAGCCTATTTTCGTTTATTTCTTTATTTCCATCGGTCCATTTTGTGACAGGCCTTCCAACGCTATGTCTTCCAATACGCGTCTTTTACATTTTTAAATATTTCTTAAAATATGAAAAAATGGGGAGTGATATGAAATTTCGAATGACGTTATTACGACGCACGCTATTTCGAAAATATTTACGAGTGGTACGCCAGTTCGAAAACACGTTGAGTCGAAAACCGCTATATCGAATGTCACTATCGCGAACACGCTGATTCGAAAAACTGTTTGAATGGTATGCTAGTATAAAAGTCTTGAGTATCGAAATGATCGAAATCCACTGTTGCGAATAGCATATTCCAATATGAATTTGTCTGGGGATCGAACTCGCGACCCTGATAAAGCCTTATCTTTGATGCGTTTGGCAAACAAGAACAGTGAGAAGTATTGTTTTCATCATCGTCATTATCAACCTATAGCTGTTAACTGCTGGACATAGGCCGTTCAGCTCGATTCTCGGCAACTCTCATCCGGCTGCTATCAGCCATCCTGCGAAGATCATCGCTCTACCTAGCCTGAGGTTTTCCTACCTTACGTTTGCCGATTCGCGGTCTCCACTCAAGAACAAGTCTACCCCAACGGTCATTGTTTCTACGGCTAATGTGGCCGGCCCATTGCCACTTCAGCTTTCTAATTGTATGAGTTCTATCGACAATTTTGGATCTCTGTAGGATCACCTCCGTATTCTATCCCTCAGAGATACTCCAAGCATAACTCATTCCATAGCTCGCTAAGCGACTTTGAATGTATAAATCAGCCGTACCGTGAGCCGAAACGTGGACAACGTTACGGCTCCGTAGGTCATAACAGGCAGGACGCACTGATTGAAGCCTTTAGTTTTTAGGCTCTGCGGAATACGCGACGAGAATACTTGATTGAGCTCCCAAACGTTGCCCAACCCAGACTACTGAAGGGGTCCCGACCGGTCCGGTACCGATGGCTGCCAGGGTCGCGAGATTGTTCAAACGAGATACCGTAGCCTTGGCATATGGGTAACTGAAGGAACACGGTTGGGTTTTAGTCAGTAAAAGTCTAACACGCCCTCCCGCTCCGCCCAGAGCGTGAGAAAAAAACAAAAAAAAAACCCAGACTAGGCTAGTATTTAGGTTGCGTTTTTTTTTTTGTCAAATCCTTGTGGTAGAATTTTTCTGGCGGAGTCTTTGGGATATTAGCTAAAATTATCTCAATTTTGGGGGTGGTTGTATTATGATCGTCAATGAGCTTCTGAAAATAGCCTTACTGACCAAAATAATACAACCACCTACAAAATTGTGCGAGTTCGATCCCCAGACAAATTCATATTGGAATATGCTATTCGCAACAGTGGATTTCGATCATTTCGATACTCAAGACTTTTGTACTAGAATACCATTCAAACAGTTTTTCGAATCAGCGTGTTCGCGATAGTGACATTCGATATAGCGGTTTTCGACTCAACGTGTTTTCGAACTGGCGTACCACTCGTAAATATTTTCGAAATAGCGTGCGTCGTAATAACGTCATTCGAAATTTCATATCACTCCCGAAAAAATGTGGCCCGTCGTCATCAGGAACAGGGTGGTTCCTCAAGTTGCCGGTAGTTAGGGCTTGAAAGAAAATCGTCCTCACTAAAAGTGCCGTGGCCAGGAGTACTGTTCTTTGAATCAAGCTCTTGACACAGACACACAATGAGCCTCATGAGGTGATGGTCGAGGCTTTTCGCTATTAGGCAATTTACTGTTACGGTTATTGGTACCTACAATGTTTGCAGAGTCCACTACCCTCATGTCAACAACCTCGTGCCCAGATATTTGATTTTTATATCTTTCTCAGCTTTCACGACATTTTCGTCATGAGGGACAGATTAATCAACACTGCATCACGACGCTCTCGTCGATCTATCACCACAATATCAAGTTATTCATATTTTAGCCTATTACCAACGATATTATTCATCGAGCTCTTATCACCTCCGGCGTACCAGCGGTATTAGAACCAAAGGCTTAGTAAATAACGACGGGAAAGACCAAACAGACGGAGCTGATGTTGTTGTCTTGGAAGGTGGATAAGCGTCTGATGTAGGATGCAACCTGTGTCGACGGACAAATAAGTGATTCTATAGGGGTCTCTTTTTCCATTTAAGGTAAGGAACTAAAATTAATTCATCATTTTGGATTCATTCTTTCACAACTGAAAGATATTTCCAAAGGTTTGTTTTATATGAAACACAACGATCGCTAACTTTATCTTAGAAATTTATTTGGCTGTTACAGAGTGAAGATTGAAACATTTGACAAATTACTGACAATTGTTGGACTTGTTATACTTACTTACTTATACCTTTAAACGAGCAATTCTTGTATATATATATATATAATCTGAATCTCGGAAACGGCTCCAACGATTTTCATGAAATTTAGAATACAGGGGGTTTTGGGGGCGATAAATCGATCTAGCTAGGATTCATTTTTAGAAAATATCGATTTATTCGTGTTTTCAATGACCAACTTTATCGATAATCAACTTGAACATAAACTTATTATTTTAAACACAATTTATTAAAAAATACCGAGCAAAGCTCGGTCATCCAGATATTTGGATATAAAACACGAAGGCGTTGCTGGCCTTCCTCGAGGAGCTGAGGTGGATCGAATAACCGATTTCCCACCCGTACGCAAAATACGCGCTCAGACGTGGATTTGCGGGCACCCGCATGTTCTACCTGGATATAAAATACGCGGGGTCATACTCGTAGGTATCCTGCAATTTACTTTTGCCAACAGCGTCGCGATCAGCAGAATTTTAAAAGCGCTGCCATACAAACAAATTCGAGATAAAATAATCACGAAAAAAAAAAAAACAAAAAAAAATATACGGTCGAATTGAGAAACCTCCTCCTTTTTTTAAGTCGGTTAAAAAGTAGCAGTGCGCGCTATTTTTATATTTCCGCTCATATATCAACAAAAAATTTAAAGTTAGAAAAACAGACATGTTAGAAAAGCGACCAACATCGCACTAGGCCGACAAACACCGTGGTCCACGACAGGCAACGACTGGCGGGCCCTGTCACCTAACGAGCTGTGGGACCGCAGCTTTAGGTATCGTGGAAACCATAAGAATCGTCCTACTATCTCAAACATCATCAGTTCAAAAATCAACATTCAAATTCCCAGCGCTACGCTCTTAAACGGTCATAACAAACATTTTCTATTGTAATCAGTTAATCTAGAGCTACTGGCAGACTGGCGAACTTTGCTGCTCAAGATGAGCAGCAAAGTTCTCTTCGATACTACGAGAGGACATAGGGCATTTCTTAGGGCGAGTCCCTAGTTTTCAGCACCGATTGCAGAACGGCAATATTGATAGAAGCTGTGCCAGTAGATAGAGTCCACTTCTTTTTTACATGGATGCTGTAGTTAGTCTGTCTACCTTCTAAATAAGTACAGGTAATATGGATAATAAGCATATACACAAACTCAAAAGGAATAATAATTATTTATTGCACTCATTTCACAAATAAATAAATTATGATAATTTATGGAAAATAGGCGGAGACGGGTGTTGCCCGGTAGGTGGAACCTCGTGTAGATTTCTTCTCCCTGTAGTTTACTTTAGGTAAGTTTATATTCTTATTTTCTTTGCCTGTCTGACTTTGTGGGATATTAGGCTTCGTTTTCGCACCTGTAGATAAAAACAGAGTTTAAGGCTATCACACTGCCCGATGACTTTGACGATTTGACCTCTGTACTAGTATTTTTACGTTTGGTGCCATCTACCATAACAAAACACAAACGAACTGACGATTAAGCAAGAACACAGATATGTAGGTTTTTGCCTATTTTTATTCGCTCTCTGAGAGTTCGTATGTATTGTTATCCACTACAATTAAAAAATAATATTTATTTTGAATTAAATGATGGACTTTGCCTGCTGACCTAGCTTTCAAAAATTATTTTGTGTGATGATGATCAGGTAAGTGCTTATCGATTCTCAGTAACGGAGTTAATTAGGATCACCAAACTTTTTCGTGCGATGAATTTCGCCAGTTAATTTAATTGACCCAAACACATTTCCATCATTGAGTAAGAAAATTGGATGTCTGATGATGACCCGTATATCTATAAAATATTGCAAGCTTACTCTATGACTGGTTCAAAAAGCAAAACGAAATTACAAACTACTTTATTTCTATGTTCATAATTAATTTCTGTTCTTATTTTACGTAATATTTATATTTGTAATATTAACAATATTATTTAATTCAGAAATCATTCAAAACGTGAACTTTTAAATTTTATTTGGTGAAAATAACGCGCGCCCGGTCCACCCTTCTCGGCAGCCATCAAGGCACTAATCACAGGGTGGCAAGTGCTATACATTTTAATTTTTGTCTACTCAGCGCCATCTATCTACGAGGACATAAATTAAAAATGAACAATGTTGCCAGCGTATATCCATAAAGTAATTGGTAGTATATGTAAGTAAAAGGGGAAGCGCATAATCTTCGATTTTGATCTATTGTGAGATAATTAATATTTTTGTCGTTTTTTTTTGCATTTTCAAATGTTCCTTGATCATTGTATTTTATGAATGCTTTGTTCATATTGATAAAAAAATTAAACTATTAGTAGAATTCACAACAGGCCACAGGGCGATATTGAAATTTTATGTCATTACAAACATGTCTGCGGTTGTGCATGTTTTTGTAATTATTTCGTTTGATTCCCGATTTTGAGTGTAAATTACCCGAATTTAGTTCGCTACTCCGTATTTACTAAAGTCTTGGAAGATTAACATTCCCTTAGTGTCTGTTCTTTCTAAATTACGTCGAGTTGAGTCCCTTGTGTTCCTCTGTGATTTAATGGGACCAAATTACTTAGGCCCCCCGTAAATTGGAGTTTGGACCATATAAGTGATAAGGTGGAAATAAGTATTTTGTGTTTAAATAACAATGTCTCGTAACAAGTGTTGTGTGCCCGGTTAAACAATAACAGCTGGTACCGAAGTTAATGTTTAGTTTATATATGTAATGTTTTGTTTTACGCAATAATTATAAACATCCAAAATTGATATTTGTTTTACTATCCCCGAAATCACAAGTTTATTGTAATAATGAATTAGCTTTACCTACCTACCAAGTAGAATAGTGTGGATTAGTTGAAATATTCTGTTGTAGTAAAACTAAACCTAACAAATTCAAATCAAGATTTAAATCTAGATTTGAATTTTTAGGATGTTTTACTGCAACAGAACTTTCAACCATTCTACATTATTCTACTTGCAAGAATTACCGATACAAACAAACAACTAACAAGGTACTACGTAGGTATATTGACAGATGAATAGTGTATGTCCTGGTAACTAGATGGCGCTGCCTAAGAAATACTTAAGTTGCCAGTCTATCTCTAGTATATATAGTAGTCTATGGCACTAATGTATCGCGTCATTCGCGTCCCGAGTTAAATAGAGTTAAAAACCCGAAACTGTAAGAGAAACTCGTTGCTTGAAATAATAATTAAAAACCCGAAACTGTACCGTTACAGAGACAATTTTCAATTTAGGTAGAGGAAGGACCTGTTTACTACCAGATTTTTCTAAAATTTGGGAAAGTTTATTAAAAATCTAAACAATACAAAGTATTTATCATGACCTTAAGTATGACATATATTTTTCATATGAAAATCGTACGGTAGGATTCGTCAACAAAATTCGTTAAACATACGGTATTTTTCGGATTTCAGCAAGGTAATCCCCTTAAGTTTCAGCCCTCATTCTTCAATTTAAAATGAAAAACTTTCTCGTAAACTCATTAAACACATGAACTTGTTATTCTTATAACATTAACATAATATAAATTATACCTTTTCCAATTTGGTTGTCAGTTTCAGAAGGTTGTAGATATTTCGGGTCCAGGCCAGCTTTAGAAACTCTATCCTGGATTGCAGGACCCGGTGACTCTTCTAAATTTGACGCCCTATATGTAACAAGACAACATTATGAATCATTGGCATATGGCGGTGAGTACTTGTCCACTAGGGGCATGGTTGGGAAGTAAAAAATATTTATAAACAAATTCAGCAATCTGTCAATCAATAAAACTCACGATTTCGAAGTGGCATAAAAGTCGATAGACTCTTCGGTTAAGCCATGTGACGATTCAGTATGGTTGTTGTTTCTGGACAGGAAGTATGGCGTCGAACTGGTTGCTGTTTGGATTCCAAGCCTTTTGTTCTGTACTAAGTCGGTGGGTTCCACGTTATCCAGCTTTTTATGAAGCCATTGTATTACTGAAACAAGTTATTAATTTATTATTTTTTAATTCTACCTACCTTCATTATGAATAAAAAATTAAATTAAAAATTTAAAAAACCCCCGACACAAAAACCTAATTTCCCTTTAAATTAACTTTAAGATTGAGTTATTTTTTACTTTTTAAAGGGAAATTAGGTTTTTGTGTCGGGGGTTTTTTAAATTTTTAATTTTAATTTTTTATTTTGTACTTTTTATAGGTATATAGATAATATAATGTAGATTCAAACGAAGCTAAGAACACTCTCGATTAATTCATCAATATTCTCTTTCAGTGCGCTTTCATTTGAGACCCCACTCGAGTATATTTGCTGACATTCGGTTACTCTTCCCCACTCTCCCCCCCCACAACTTTTAAACGGCTCAACCGATTTTCATCAAACATGTCTAAGAACACTCGCAGATAAGTCACCTTTAATACATTTTTTTTTTTATTGAAATCGCATCATCCGTTCGGGAGCTATGATGCCACAGACAGACACACGGGAGACAACGGGGTTTTTTAAATTTTTAATTAAATTTTTTTGAGTACATCACTTCAGAAAAGTTGGGCCGATTCGGCTGTTTTATGTTTTAAAATGTTCGTAATAGTACGAATTAGGTTTTTATGGATAGACAACATCGATAAGGTACTCGGAAAATGTTCAGACTTGGAAAAAAAAATTAACGTCCTTTTTAGTATGGGGTTATGGATTATTAAAATGTTGAGAAAGAATGTATGTTGGGGTCAGCTTATCTAGAACAAAAAGTTAAAAAACCGGCCAAGTGCGAGACGGACTGGCGCACCGAGGGTTCCGTACAAACCTGTAGGTATTCTCGGTTTAAAAATAAATGTTTTTTTTTATTTTATGTTTTAGTTGATTGAATGTAAGGTAAATTGCGGTTTACGATTTACGACGTTTTAAAAAAAAACTACTCACTTGATCTCGTTCAAACCAATTTTCGGTGGTAGTTTACATGGTAATGGTGCCGATTCCCTTATTCACAAACTAAACTAAATTTAAGTTCAGTGCATCTTTTTCTTTCTATTTCATTAAGAAAAGGACAGAAGATAAATGTGAGTTTAGTCCTGTCAAATTAATCAGCGCTTGACGTAATTTGACGTAATTTTAGTAGGCAAGTTTTTAATCACGTCTAAACTTGTATGGAGTAGTGACAGGCGCTGATTAATTTGACAGGACTAAACTAAAAATTTTCTTTTGTCCTCTTCTTAATGAAATACAAAGAAACGGATGCACTGAACTTAAATTTAGTTTAGTTTGTGAACAAGGGAATCGGTACCAATGTACATCATATATTTTTTTTAGTTTTATCATTCTCTTATTTTAGAAGTTACGGGGGGGGGGACACATTTTACCACTTTGGAAGTGTCTCTCGCGCAAACTATTCAGTTTAGAAAAAAATGATATTAGAAACCTCATTACCATTTTTGAAGGCCTATTCATAGATATCACACACGTATGAGTTTGATGAAAAAAAAAATTTTGAGTTTCAGTTCTATGTATAGGGGACCCCAAAATGTATTGTGTTTTTTTCTATTTTAGTGTGAAAATCTTAATGCGGTTTACAGAATACATCTACTTACCAAGTTTCAACAGCGTAGCTCTTATAGTTTCGGAGAAAAGTGGCTGTGACATACGGACGGACAGACAGACAGACGGACAGACAGACAGACATGACGAGTCTATAAGGGTTCCGTTTTTTGCCATTTGGCAACGGAACCCTAAAAAGATGTCTGCCTGTTTCTAACCCATTTACCAAGTCAAAGAAGAAGGTGTAGACTTATTCTTACTTACCCATATTATTATTCTTGATAGTTTCATCTCTATCTTTGAGAGCTTTTTCATTGGCTTCTAACTTTTCTTTCAAATCGTCGAACTCTTTTTGCAGCTTTTCCATACACTGATTGGTGTTACTAAGTCGTTCTTTTAGTTCTTCCGTTTCTTTTGTGAAACATTCTATAACTTTTTCTTGTTCTAAAGCTATAGCTGTCCTGCATAAAAGCTGGAAATATTAAATGAAAGGTCTAAAATGCCAGATGTATGAACATAAACAAAGCAAAAGCAATATGTAAGGCTCGTGGTTGGTAGTGTTCTGTAATTTCTGCCAAGCACCATGGGAAGAAGGCGAAGGAGTTATGAGAAGAACATACGAAGCTCACAAAAGATGATGACAAGTTAACAGCATAATAAATTTAATTACCTTTTCCTTCATTTCAATTAGATCAGCATTTTGTTTTGAAATAATTTGGTTAGCCTTTAAAAGCTGTTCCGATGTTGACTGAACAGCATCATTATGCCTATTTACAAGTGACTCACTCAAGGCTAACCGTTCTTCTAAACTTAACTGTGAATAAAGAAAAATATTTTAAAAAATTGTGGATAATTTAAGAAAAAAAATGATAGATTTAAGAAGATTTAATACTGTAGTTACAGTGGAAGATACAGCCATTTCCTACTCCATGTCACATAAGGACATAAGTTTGATTTGACAGCTGTCTTTACTATAGATGTGTTTTTGCGCGGCCGGAGAAGTTAATTAATCAGGAGTAAGGTTTATTCCAGTACATTTTCTCCTATCTTCTTTGAAGGATTTAGAGAGTAAGTCTCTACTGCGCATAGTATCTAATACAAACCTTTTCTTTTTTAGCTATTTGTAGAGAACTGTTTAATTCCTTTATAGCATCTGAGTTATCATTCACTGTCTGTAAACAGAATAAAATCATCAATCAGGTTCAGTTCAACATTTTGGTTGTTACTTTCTTTTATAATAGATGTGACATTACATTTACATTAACAATCAGCATACCTTTTCTAAATAAATACATTTGGAATTCATTTGATGATACTGTTTTTCTTTCTCCATTACATCCCTTTCTAGTGAAGAATTTTTAGCTTTTAGTGTAGCTACTTCAATATGTGATTTTTGAACTTCTTTCTCTAACATGTTCAAACACTGGGTTTTTTCACTGAAAACATTCTAGAAGATTCAACACAAAGTAATACAATGAGAAAATTCGAGTAATATCCATTTTTAGTGTGTAAATTATACCTTAACTGATTTTCTAACTGTCCAATGTTATCACGCAGCTGCTTACAATGAGAATTCATTTCGTCCATTTGTTTTTCTTTCTTATTGAGACTATCCTGATATGTAGTGAGCTGTGTTTTCATGTTTAGTTCGGCATTTTGCTGCCAGAGCATTTTTTCCTGTAACATTTTAATAGTGTAAAGAATTTTATAAGCATCAAAAGTTATTCAAATCCATACTAATATTATAAATGGGAAAGTGTGTGTGTGTCTGTTTGTCCGTCTTTCACGGCAAAACATTACATTCTGTTCCGAGTTCTCTTGTGTGTTCTAAATCAGGAAAGGGGAACCGTGTTATCTCGAATTTAACGCGAGCGAAGGCACGTGCAAAAGCTAGTAAAGAATAAATAAAAAGTATAAGAAAAGAAAGATGACACTTATTTTGACTGTGCATCAAGATATTTTAACCAAGCCTTGTACCTGCATCATCTTTTCTTTCTCCTGTTTCAAAGTCTCTCTGTACTCAAATTCATATTTTGACTTTTCTTCTTCCATTCTTGCCAGAGCAAGGGTCAGATCATGGATTTTTCTTTCCATGTGCATACACTTTTCATTTAATACTGCTTCACTACTCATGGCTGCACTTTTATGTAAGGACAAGCTTTTCTGTAATCATTAATATTGTTATGAATTCATTATGATTTATAATACTCAAATAAAACAAATTTTAAAAGTAGTTGCAACAAAATGGATTTTTTAAAGGTAAAAATTCAAAGATTTATCCTTGGCAACTCTAGACAGAGAGAGCTGGCTGGTAGGAAAGTAGAGGCCTTTTCCCAGCATTCAGGCACTAAGGGCTAGTTCTGTCAGGGTCGCGAGATTTGTTCGAAAGAGATACTGTGGCCCTGGCATATGGGCAACTGAAGGAACATGGGTGGGTTTTAGTCAGTAAGTCTGACGCGCCCTTCTGATCCACCCTGAGCGGGAGATGTCATTTGATGATTGACTATCCCGCCCATAAAAAAGAGCTAGTTAAAGGTTTAAAACATTCCTGTAACAAAAATTCCAGTTACATACTCTTAAATTTATTCTTTAAAATTTATATTCTTTTATTAGTTCTAACTGCAGATACTTTAAAACTACCTTTAGGTTAATTATTGTATCAGCCATGTGTTGTTTGATATCTGCGTCTGTAGCTGGTCCAGTCTTCAATGATAAATGTACAAGTCTTTTGAATTCATTATGCTCTATTACTTCTAAATAATATTGCACTGGGTTTTTCTGTTGCATTATCAGAAACCTGGAAAAAAGTAATTCAGAATAGTTTATATATCACAGTTTTAACCTATTTGGGTTGCTGGCCGCTAACACAAATTAACTATATGGAACCAATGCTAGGCAATTATGCCCCATATTCAAACCTCAATGAAGTATAAATCCTTTGTTTACAACTTGACTCACATGTTGTTTGAAGCACATTGCTGTAGCAGCCTCACTAGCTGTGATGGAAAATTGTCAAAATCCACCAGAAGACCTTGTTGCTTTTTTAAATCTTCATAGTCCATACGTGTAATAGTAAGCACACATAAAAATGTGGGATCTTCATCATCTGATAATGATATTCGCTGAAATTAAATAAGTGAATTAAGAAATTCATTTTGAATTCAATGGTTGTTTACTATACTTTTAATAATATTACTATACGAGTTTGAAAGTTTGAGAACAGAGAAACCAACCAGAGTATCGGTTTCAAAAAGTTTGTCAATTGTTACAGTCACATCTTTCTTGCAGTCTTCGAAACCTCTTTTAAAAGTAATGTAATATTTTTCTTTGTGAAACGTTTTATAAGCCATTATTTTTGTAACAACAATTAACACATATTCACAACAAAAAAACGTATATTTTTGTTTGAAACTTCCAAACAAAACATAAACTTTCGGGAATGTCAATCGGAAACTGTCACCATTGTCAAAATTTCACAGACAAACTTTATGTAGAGAGGTAATATGACTGTTCATAAAATTAGTCGATTTCCGACGATAAGGCTATGAACACATCAGACGGCCAAAAAATGGTTTTGTCGCTTTTTTTAACTCTGACAATACATAAAAAATGTTAAAATCTGCGATCATCAACAGGGTGATTGGCGGGAAAGATACAAAAAGTTTTCAATAATTTTATATTTATTAATATAATTCAAGATATGGATGTGTTGTGGGCGCTGACGCTTCATTTTGTATTCGAGTTAAATGCGCAGTGCCCGGCGACCGACAGTTCGCCCGCAGACACCATAGCCTATAGACGCGCTTACGATCTTGATACTAAATTCCTTATGTAAATCCTTTCGTAAAGTAAAGTACAGACGCCAACACATCAAGCTACTACAATCTGTCAGATTTCTTTGATAGATTTTCGACTTTATTTCTAGAGCATTAGGTTCAAGGTTCATTGGGAAAAATTGACAGTTTCGGGTAGCTTGACCTGGTGGCGTCTGTACATATTCCAATCTAATCCGCATTTGATTTCTCTCCGTACACACACACATAAAGACTATATACACGCACCCACTAAATTGGTGACCCCGACGTGATCTAAAAAGTGTCGTTATTTAGTGAGTGCGTGTATATAGTCTTTATGTGTGTGTGTACGGAGAGAAATCAAATGCGGATTAGATTGGAATATGTACTTTACTTTACGAAAGGATTTACATAAGGAATTTAGTATCAAGATCGTAAGCGCGTCTATAGGCTATGGTGTCTGCGGGCGAACTGTCGGTCGCCGGGCACTGCGCATTTAACTCGACAACCTTACACATTTTAGTACAACTACATTATTGTGAAAATGGGTTCCAATCAGACAAAGGAAAATGTGATTGTTAACGAGAACTTCACAAACGTAGCACAGGTGGACGCTAAATTAAATATTATTGGTATCATAATGATAGTAACGATAACGCTATTAGCCATAGTTATAATCTACACAGGAAAACGAAGGTGCATTAAAGGTGTACGGAAATGGTTAAAGAAAGAAATGGTGGCCAGCTCAATAGCCTTACCGACGATAAAGGTGGAACCTGTGCAACCACCACAAATATCACCAAATCCCAAAGTTGTCTATTAAGATAATCGGCTCAGAAAACATCCAACGTCCATTCAAGTCAAATGATGCGTAGTACATATGTGTAATTTTTTTTTTTTAATTCATCAATGTGTGTAATAGTGCTAGTGTAAAACCCAGTTGTGAATGTATTTTTATTTGGCGTCATCATGACGAATACTGTGGACTCTCACGGGTGCCAGTTTATTTTTGCAGAGTAGTTCGTCATGGTGACTACCCTTAAATTGATAGTAATAAGGTTATATTGTTGTTAGCATTAAATATTTTTTTATTGTGTATTCATGTTGTTTTAACAATATGTTAATTGTATTTTCATGCTAGAAATAAGTGACAAGATTTTTGTAATAAACGGACATACACTGCTGATACCCTTTTGTAATCGTAGCGTGATGATAAAACTTAAAACTTTCATTACAGTAGTCACAACATTGTTTAAAGTGTACATTGTAAGTTGCGCAAAGGCGCACAGATATCAGATTACGACATAGTTTATAGAACCTAAATGATGTATAAGCAAATTCTTTGTAACTTGTAGTACTGTTAGTCAGAAATGTGTTTGGTGATGTTATTTTGTTACATATTCCATTTTAGAATGATGATAGTATTTTGTAAAAAAAAAAAATGTTTTTTTTTAAAAAAAAGGGAAGAGTAGTGTTGTGGGCGCTGACGCTTCATTTTGTATTCGAGTTAAATGCGCCCGCAGACACCATAGCCTATAGACGCGCTTACGATCTTGATACTAAATTCCTTATGTAAATCCTTTCGTAAAGTAAAGTACATATTCCAATCTAATCCGCATTTGATTTCTCTCCGTACACACACACATAAAGACTATATACACGCACCCACTAAAGATGAAAAACCAAATAATGTTGAAGAAATTGATGTTAACAGTTCAGATTTCTACGAAAATGTTAACATTGAAACAGCTGCTTTATTCCACGACGAGATCTATGATTTGCTACTAATTGAGAACGAATCACACGAAAACTTTGAAGATGAAGAATGTGAAGATGAAACGGAAGAGAATACAACAAAAACATAAATACATATTTTAAAGTAATTACTGAAGACATTGAAGCTAAGATTCATCAGTGAAAGCAAATGTACCTATTGTTCTGAAGAAAATGCGGATATAAAACACGTTAGACTGTGAATCGTTCGCCATGCAAAGACTGTTACTTGTCAGTGAAATTAGTGATATAGCAGAACAAAACTCTTTTATGTGTTCCCCGCCACGTTCAGGAATTATTTTCCAACACAGTTTATTTCAATTCATTATTTAGATATTTACTGAATACTGTAGAAAAAATTTTATTGTTTCGGGGTTCATTAGATTGTTTTTTTTTTTATGTTTAACTAATATTTTGTTGTTATTAATTAGATAATTTCATCGCCTCTCAGATGTACTTAGCTCGTATGAGCGGTAAACACTTTTGATGAACTTGTTATTGTTTTATGTATTTTTATTGAGATATTTAACTAATATTTTGTTGTTATTAATGAGATAATTTCATCGCCTCTCAGATGTACTTAGCTGAGAATAAGAGTAGTATGTTTAATGATTACGACTGAAGGACATGTATCCATGGTCAGGAATAAATTAAAAAAAAAAAAGTTAAAATCTGCACAGCCCTCTCTTATTGTCAATGTCAAACATCAAAATTCCCGCGCCTAGCAACGACGTGTTGAAACTCGTCAAGTCGTCAGGAAAACGCAAAAGGAATTGAATTCTGTATTCGTTTTGAAAAGAGTAAAAAAGAGGTGATTGAAATTAAAACCAGGCGGCTACTTCAAAGATCAACTGTTATATACACTCTTTTTTTCTAAAATGTGGAACGGTAAGTAGTTAACATTACAAGCACCTAGAAAACGAATCATCAACAGACGATCAATCAAGCGATTCCTGTTTTCCTAACAACTTCGAAGATTATAACTTAACACCTGCCGGTTCCATTATAGACTTGTTTGTAAACCATGTTCCAGATCAGTCCGCTGTTGGCGGAGGGTTTTTCAACTCACCAAACCAATTTGGTAATGTAAATACACCAAATCAGCCTCAAAAACCGGTAAGAGCAAGATTACCCTTATCCCATGATAATGAACGGCATATGCCGCACAAACTTCTTAGCGTGTTGATAGCAATCAATCGACGAGCTCTTTTAGCAGCGTCCATCAACTGTTGTATAGTTCGAAGTGATGCTGTAGTTACCAACATTTATGCTGATGATTTCTATGCCATTCTCGTTCGAGCACTTGGTGGATAATATACTATCTTTGCCGGGAATAGCAAACACTGTGTGACCGTCACCAGAAGTAACAGATCTCGGCGATAAGTGTTAGTTTAGGGATATCTGTACGATTGTATGATATGGCCGGCTTTGGGTTTCATCTCAATGGCTCTCATGGCACAATTACTTTACATATCTTGTTACTTCTATTCAGGGTCGACGATCCTCGCGAACAGCTCCTGTAGTGATCAGACAAGCTCTACACAGTGGAGATGATGGTGTGAAAATATGGGGAACCGAGATCCAGATAGTGTCCATTGTGGCTCGTGTGAGGAACATCCGGATGCAGAGCACCAAAATTACTTACACCATTCAAGATATCACAGGCAGGATGAGAGCTGTGCTTTGGCTGGACCAGGAGGCAGCTGATGAAGATGTAAGCAATTCTTTTTAATTTTTATGAGAGGAAGCCTTATATATACATCTGCACAATAGTACCATGTAGTGTCGGACGTAAAGAATAACACCACCCCATTTCTTCTCGTGGGTGTCGTAAAAGGCGACTAAGGGACTTACTAGAGAATGGGCAGCAGCGTTCTCTATGCATTTTACCACCATACTGCGATCGCCAACCCGCCTGCCAAGCGTGGCGATTATGGCAAAGCCCCCCAAATTGGGGGAGGCCTAAGTCCAGCAGTGGACGTCTTACGGCTGAAACGACGACGACGACAATAGTACAACATACAAACATTTCAATCATATCAAAAGTGGTGGGCATTTTGGGGCACTGCCTTATGTCATATTGACATTCAAAAAGTGCTGATTCTCAGCCTAGTTTGAATAAATTACTTTTGATTTATCGTTCTCCTGGTCTTATCCCATTTGGGGTCGGAAACAACATGCCTTTTTTAACCGACTTCAAAAAAGGAAGAGGTTATCAAAACGAATGTATTTTTTTAATGTTTGTTATCTCATAACTTTTGACTGGGTGAACCGATTTTGATGATTCTTTTTTTATTTGAAAGCTGGTGCTTTTCGAATGGTCCCATTTTAATTTGGTTCCATTCAAACAATAGGATCCAAAACCATATAAGTCTTAACACGCTGCGGGACGGTACCAACTTTTTCAAATTATGTGATATGGCAGTAAAATTTCCCATACAAGTACGGCCACTGCTATATCCGTAGCGTCCTAAAGTAATACTAGGGAATGATATACGTAGACAGTTCTTTCACAACCGTGCATGGCATGTTATTCCTCTATACGAAATTTCACTGTATTGCCCGGAAGAGTTTAAAAGTTTACGGTGATGACCGTACTGTCATTTTGAAACATCGGAAAATCGACTGCTGATGCAGTGCGTCCCGCAACGTGTTAAATTTGCATTAAGTATTTATGCGACAAATGAACGAATAACCCAATTTGATTAGTGCGGGGTATCTAACATAACTAAAATGTACAAAATAAAAACTTTTTACAAAAAAATAACAACCAACTTCCTAAAAAAAAAACATACAAAATGAAAAATAACTTTAATTTTGGAAGTCTGTGGCAAAAAACCTTAATTATGGATCCTAAGACACCGACTTCCGACATTAAAGTTATTTTTCACTTTGTAGTTTTTTTTTTTTAGTAAGTTGGTTGTTATTTTTTTGTAAAAAGTTTTCTTTCTCACACTCCTCAGTTCAACAAACATTCCTATAATATAAAAACAGATAATTACTTGTTACAGGTAAACTTCCCCATCACAGATCTTCCTTTGTTTCTGCCACTTATTTAACTAACAGATTTTACTTCGTATTTGCAGGATAAAGCCACGCCAAAGGTGCAGGTGAATGACTACATACAAGTATATGGCACTGTGAAGACTAACAAAGGAAAGAAAGTCCTTATGACATTCAAAATAATGCCAATAACAGATGTTAACGCTGTCACATTCCACTATCTTCACTGCATCCAAAATAGGCTTAAAATGGAAGCGGATTCTAAGAAGGTAATAATAATTTATACTAGTAAAGATTTCATTACTGTTATTTCGAAATACCTCATTTATTAGAGCAACTGCTAAATTTATTTAAATTTGCTGCTGGATCAATCTTCAGTTGACACAGTAAGGAACTATTCCTTTCACTATCATTTTAATACATAGTCAGTAGTTTCTATGTTGTCTTTGATTTTCTACAGATCTTCACCCAACAACAATTTAACTATGATTATTTTTACAGGAAAAGGTTGAAAACAATAACTCAACATTCACTGGTGGTCTACCAGCCAACTCCATGGTTGGTGTGACTGAAAGCACTGCTTCAGTGAATGGCCTAAACCCACGACAAATGATGGTATTTAACCTGATAAGGGCTTCTACCCTGGAGCAGGGTATCAGTAAAGAAGATATGTATGGCTCACTGAAGGACCGAATGTCACATGTTGAGTTTGAGTAAGTATTGCAACATACATAGATATACACACGCCTTTTGCTCAGGAGGAAGGCAGGACCTAAAGAACGCCACCTGCTACCATACTAATATAGATTTGTAATTTTAGTACTCACTGGATTTTTCTTACAGACTTAAGCATTCACACATGACTATAGACATTTTACTTCTTTTATTGCCAAAGCATTGTTGTATCAAAAAGAGAAACAAAAATCGGTATTTTAAGAAAAAATACAGAAATTACACAAAGTTTTACATGATCTAACAATACCATTTTTACATTTCCAGAAATGTATTGGAATGGATGTGTGGTGAAGGTCATATCTACTCAACAATTGATGAAGAGCATTACCGCGCAACTGATGCCTTCTAAGGACTACTAAAATCTTATTTCATATGAAACTGGCATTATCATTAAGTTCTCTAATTTTGTTATGTACACCACAATATTGTTAATCTACTCCTACTCAAATAAATACTTTTTTTTAATATGTTCTGTTTTAATTGAAGACTCACTATCACTCAGAATCGTTTACAATTACTAAGTTTACATTCTAGTAATAAAACCATTACATAATTATTATGAAGAATGCTTGTATTTTTATACAAAATATTCAATATTGACTTACAATAACAACAGATATTATCTCCCATGCACACTGAGGCAAATAATGTGCTTTTGATAAAAACATTATATACAGTTATCAAACTAGTAATTTAAATAAAGAATTTATAAAACTTGTTTTTCTTGAAAAAGTTTTGAGATAATGTTTTAAAATAGTATAAAAAAATATAGATAACCTGTATGCTTTACTGGTATAAAAAAATAAAATACACTATTATAATTCATCCCGGACAGACTTATTTTTCTCGTCAGGTTTCTTTCCTGGGTATGTTTGACTGTCCAACTGAACTTCTTTTAATTCTTCCTGTTCCACAAGAAATTCCTTCGCTTCCCATGCCTGAGATCCATCTTTGAACATGAATATTGCTCTATCATCATCAACAAGGTATCTGGAACAGAAATATGAATAAAAATGAAGCAACAATTTTTTGTAAAGCTTATTCAATACCTACAGTTTGATTAAGAATCAAATGTCTGATTGCTATTGACTTTACAGACATGGAGATCATTCATATTGACATTGACTTGGCAGCCATGGAGGACTTGTTGAGAAACATAGGGCTAACCTTTCCACTTGAATATGATTACTCCATAGACTAGTCTGCCATATCTTGGTTACTTCTTCAGTTCTTGCTCTGGAAGGCTTGTTTGCTACAGACACAAACATCATAAGAGTCTGTCCTTTCTTAGTTGCTTGCAATACATTTCCTGGGTCAGACAAATCCAGTTTGGTAAAATCTATAGAGGGCGGCTTTCGCAGGTGCTCTGGCAGTTCATCTTCTGGTAATGGTTCCTCATCCTCTTCCCACTGATCAAAAAGTCTGAAAAGAAATAGAGTAACATGTAATAATATTTCTTGTTATTTTTTGTTTTCCTTAATTAAAGAATAATGTGTTCCTATACCATAAGACCACGTAGGTGCGCCGGTTTACAAGGATATTTTGATAAAAAATTATGGTGTTTTAATAGAATAAAAACAATGGCAATAGTAATTTATACTTTAGAAGATTCAAATACCTTTCCATGTCAGCATCGGAGAAATCTCTTATATCCTTTTTAGCCCAATCCGGCTTTTTCTCATCTTTGGGGTTTTTGGCTAAACTAATAGTGAAACAAATTAAAACTATAAAAAATAGTGTTTTAGACATATTGAGAGAAATCAACACTTTTGAGTTAAAACGTAATAGGTAACTGAAATTTCATGTACGAGAATGATCTTTGTATTGAAATAATAGACGCTATTTCGCGAGTTTGAGACTATACCACAGAACAATATTACTCCTAGCGGCTACTATACTATCAGCCAGAGTTTGGTTGGCTGGCACAGTTTGGCATTTAACTGACGTTTTGTGTCATCTGTGTGTTGTTGACATGACAGACATTTGTTTGACATTTACGTTTTGTGCGTTACTTTGTAATAGCACTTATTTATAAATAGAGTGACAGAGATTGATATCAGATTACTATGTTTTACACGCTTTATATTAGCTTCACTTGTTTTTAATCCTCATTACTGTCTTTGTATCGATGACTAGCTGACCCAGCGAACTTCGTACCGCCTCAGAATCAATAAATGTTGTGTTAACTTATCAGATCCCACCAACATAAAGCAAAGAGCACCAAGTACCATATCCTCGTAAGGCCCAACCTAAATATAGGTCAATAAAACTTACGGCCCAATGTACTAAAAAAAGACGCAAGTAGTTGCGGCCCAGAACTTCGATCTAGTAAAAATGAGTTTATATGAAAAGCTCTTGATTTAATTATTTTAGGGAGTATTTCCCCGGGGGTACTTTATATTTATTAGATGTATTCAAGGTTAATGACTTTTTGGTGACAGATTTAAATTGGTGTGTTTATTTAAACTAAAAAATAGGTTTAAATATTATGTCATAATTTTAGGTCGCTGGGCCGTAATATAATGATTTTAAAAACTGTCTTGGGCCGCAATGCCTACATATTTTTGTCATTAAATTAGGTCGTTGGGTCTTACGAGGATATACCCATGTTAGACCAAGTTATGACAATCTGGTACTTTAAGGGCACAAAGCGTTTTCTAGCTACCACACACCCATATTAGGTGAGCTCCTACCAAGTTATGCCAACCTGGTACTTCGAAGACATAAAGCTCATGTTAGTTGGGCTCCTACCAAGTTATGTCAACCTGGTACTTCGAAGATAAAGCGTTTCCTAGCTATCAAACACCCATGTTAGGTGACATTGTATTCTTAAATAAGTGTTCTTAAATTTTCTAATTTGCCGCGCATTTTTTTTATTTTTTCTTTCATAAGATCCTTCTCCTGACAATAACAAACACAACAAAAAAAAACACGTTTCCAGATGACAGTGATGCGGACGAGTACTTCGACTCTGCCGGTGGTCCGTGTTGCTCTATGACTTCGACGCCTAAATGTCCTTTGTTTTTGTATTTATTTGTATAGTTAGTTATTTATATTGTCTAGAAGATTAAGTTTAATTAACGTATTAAATTATAAAATAATAACGAAAACAACAAAAAAAAAAGAAGTTCACGCGTGATGGCGTGACCAAGGGAAATAGGGATTCATTTATAAATAGATTTAGACATGGGTGATAAATAACGTCACAGTGAAAAAATCATCGTGATCTGTCACCTGAGAATATCACAGTGACTTTTGTTTTTAGAAAATAACGTCGTTCCAAAATAACGTTGTTCCTTTTCGTGACATCTACTACGTCTTACTCGTGTCACTGCGATGGTTCATGTTTAATATGAAACGATAATGAATCGGAACGTCCGCGCTCCCGGGTAGGGAGTTGATGGAGTATTATGAACGAGAGACAGTAGAAAAACAATAGCTTTTATTTTTAAATTCTAATTACAAAACCAAATAAAATTTTAAAATATCGTGTAAAACTGTAAATAATTTACATAAATAGTTGATCAAAATATATGAAATTTTGCATGCAACTTTTTTTAACACTCCGTTACCCTGTTACATTACAAGACGTTCCAAGGACTTATCCGACGTACGTTATCGAAATATCAATGTGACAAAGTCACGGTGATGTTTCACTGTGATTTTTTTGGAACCGGAACAACAGTCACCGTGATTGAAATATAACAACTTTGCCCATGTCTATATAGATTCCATCTATAGTAACACACTTTTGTTCGGTGTACTGCTGATAAGTTCAATATTTCTGACCAACAAAACATGTAATATTTCAACCACTAATAACTACGAGACTTCGAGTGCTAGAGTCATGGATAAGAATTAGAAATAATAAAATATTTATAACCATTTTAAGGCAGGATATAATTTACCAATGATGTCACATTACCTCTGTGTTCTACTATGTGTCGAAAATCCAATTCATTTATCAACTTAGCTAGAACTAAAGTCGTTGTCAAAGCTGACAAGCACTACTAGGACCTAAAAAGAAACAACAAAAGTATTTTTAAAGACAGGGTCTAAAAATGAATGTGTAGTTAACAATAGTGAAATAATATCAGAACTCGTCTCGTATCGGTCGTTAATCTGAATAACGCGACACTACGACTAAGCAAAGCGCGCTTCATCAAGCAATCTGCTCCGCTCGCTAGAGCGGAGTAAGCAAAGTACGCTTGCACGTGACAAGAACGAGCGAAGTGAGTTCAATAGGGCTACGACTGAATTGACCGCGCTATGTCAAGCAATGTGAGCGAAACAGCCTCCAACAAGAGCAGTACCTGAAGCAAGCCTACGATCAAAACGAGTGCGCGGAGTGAGCTCAGCTGTCACACAAGTTGCTGAAGCACGCTCTCACACGCAAAAGCGAACTAAGCGAGCCCCGATTTCAATAAAAACGAGTTAAGTGAGCCTACTTTTCAGTCAAAATAGGCTAACGAAGCAAGTACCCTTGTAAAACTAGTAAGCGCTACCTACTGCAATCCTTTAACTCGTAGAGAAAGTGGGTTCACTTTGCTCATTCAGTGCTTGAATAGGCGCGCACTGCTCAGTCGTGCTCGAAACTGTGCTTGCTATACTGCACTGAGTATTTCATCGTTAAGTTAGCTTAGCTTAATGAGAATGCGACCGCCTTTAGTTAGTTGGGAATTTAGAATCGAGCCAGCTTACCGTGAAAGTAGCTGGTATAGTGCTAGTGTATAAAATCTTATACTTACCTTTAAACGAGCAATTCTTGTTTATATATATATATAATCTGAATCTCGGAAACGGCTCCAACGATTTTCATGAAATTTAGTATACAAGGGGTTTCAGGGGCGATAAATCGATCTAGCTAGGATTCATTTTTATGCAATGTCGTTTTATTCATGTTTTCAATGATCAACTTTATCGATAATTGACTTGAACATAAACTTATTATTTTAAACACAATTTACCAAAAAAATACCGAGCAAAACTCAGTCAACCAGATATTAAGCATAATATGCTTATTGTATACACTTGTTGTATATATATTATATAGCTAGAGATCTCCTCTTACTAGGTCAGCTGTGACCAAACGTTTTCACGAAAACAAGCGGTGTGAACTCGAACTGCGCCTACCTTCATTTTTTGCTTTATTTCGTTTTTACAAAATGTTACAGAAATACCTACACAAAATGAAAGTACTGGTGGGCCTAATTTTCTTTAACAGCACCGCGCAGGGGCCTCGACAGGTATAGTCCACCACTGGGTTTGTTAACTAATGTAGAAAACTTAGAGAATTACTAGAACATTGGATGCAGCAGCATGGAAAGCAAGCAAGCTCATAGATTTTCGCACCACATGACTCCGGAAAAGTTATGTTTTCTTTTGAACATCTATATATATAAAAGAAAGTCGTGTTAGTTACTTCACTTATAACTCAAGAACGGCTGAACCGATTTAGCTGAAAATTGGCAGGGAGGTAGTTTAGAGCCAGGAGAAGGACATAGGATACTTTTTATCCCGTTTTTTTTTTTTTTTTTTTTTCCCCTTTTTACGACCGCGTTCCCGTGAGACGTCACATAAAACGTCAAAGAGAATACAAGTCACTATAAAACGTGGTACTATGACAAAAACGTTGCCTTCGAAGTACCAGGTTATCATAACTTGACAGGAGCTTACCAAACAAAGGAGTGTCAGCTAGAAAACGCTTTATGCCTTCGAAGTACCAGGTCATCATAACTGGGTAGGAGCTAACCTAACATATGAGTGTCAGCTAGAAAACGCTTACCAGATCACCACCGCGTACCAGGTTGTCAAACTTGGTACGTTTATAACAACATTTATTGAATCTGAGGCGATACGAAGTTCGCTGGGTCAACTAATTATCTATACTAATATTATAAAGCTGAAGAGTTTGTTTGTTTGATTGAACGCGCTAATCTCCGAATCGAATCCGGTCCGAATTGAAAAATTCTTTTTGTGTTAGGTAGCCTATTTTAAGCCTATTTTTTTCGCTGGATTCGAACTCACGACTCCACCGCGGTCGTACTAAGTGCAGACAGTAGCCACTCGACCAATCGATCATTAGACAAGTGGTTCAAATTGGTCTTCCCTTTTTTGTAAATTTTGCGTCACAAAACAGGATTTTGATAATTTAGAAAAGACGGTTTATTCGAGGGAGGCTATAGGCTATATAACATCACGCTACACCTCAGAGGAGCGGAACAGTAATGAAAAATGTTGCAAAAACGGGGAAAATTTATTCCTTCTGAGAGTTTCCGTTGCGTGCGCTGCGTAAACGGTTAAAGTAACGCAAAAATCATGTATGACGGGATTGTTATTTTTAAAAAGTTCAAAAAAAAAGTCCCAAGAGCATATGTCTATCTTTTAAGGTTGACTCACTATAACTCAAGGAGCGAAAATGGACGAAAACTAGCAGGCAAATCGATGCGACGGGAAGGGTAAGGGGAGCAAAAATTTGACGCGGACGAAGTCGCGGGCAGAAGCTAGTTTTTACATAAGAAGAAGTTACTATATCGACATATGCTTATACCATGAGAATGTAGGCTGCAAGATTAGGCAAGGTGAGCTCGGAAAATGTACTTGCACTGATCTTGCACTGATGTAGTTTTTTTGAATTGCCTACGTTTATATATGTTATCTGTGTAATTTTGTTATCTGTGTCCGATTTATTCGTTCATTCATTGTTCAATTCAACGTGACAGCTTCCTTGGTGCGTGTTTCAAAAATATTCACGTCACGAACGTTGTGCTGTCATCACGGGTGCTCGAGTCATACGTAACGTCAAATCATGATTTGAGCTCCTAATTATTTTTATCTTCTTCAGTATTTTATATTTAATTTATATTATTTTCAGTTTAATTTAATTAGTCTTTAGTAGTTAAATTATAAATTTATGAGTTTAATTGACAAGCTATTCCGAAGAAATCAGAATTTCGGCATTCAAAGTTCTTGTTCTTGAAAGTGATAGTTGGCTGTAGCTCATACTGCACAGGTGATCTTAGTAGTGTATCCGTAGCGTTAGCAACATGGACCAGAGTGGTATAACCCCGAACACTTCGAACCAGCAGCTTGTTATAAACAGTGATAATGAATCGGCGACCGCGCTGCTACAGGAGAAGCAAAGCAGGAGGAGAGAAAATCTGAGTGAAGTAACCTTCGTGGAATACATGACTGTCAGTATACTGTGCTTCGTCAACCTCATCAACTACATGGACAGATTCACCCTGGCTGGTAAGTTTAATGAACTAATTTGAACATTACTTTCTATTACTTTCATCTGTTGACTGGAACAAATAATTTTTTATATGGCATTTGAGCTGGTGCAGTCTAAATCAGTTTATTTCGTATCCAGGAGACCCCAACTAGAACCTAATGTTTATCATTTTCTAATAAGAATATGATGCAGGAAGTAATTTACTAACTTGAATACAAGATAACAGTTACCTGACAAAACACTTATTTGTCCGAAGGTTAAATTGTGTAAGACATCCTATCTTAAAAATCCATTAAATTTCATTTTACCCATGTGTCCATGAATTAATTGTTTATTTATTTATATTAGATCCCGCTCTGGGTGGAGCGGGATCAGACTTTTACTGACTAAAACCCACCCTTGTTTCTTCAGTTGCCAATGCCAGGGCTACGGTTACTCTTATTGGACATATAATTCTTATATCTCTGGTACCAAGCAAAAAAGTTAATTTCCATTTCATTTTGTACGCTAAAGTTATACAATCAACTGTTTGCAATTTATGAAAGTGTAACACATAACTAAGTGACAAATATCACACTTATGTCTATAGTCTGTCAGCGCCAACTAAAAACGAATAACACCACAAATACTGTAATCATTTATTAGGAAGTTATCAAAACCAACAAGCTTTTTTTCACCCAATTAATTATAATTACCTAAAACTATAGAATATTTTTTTTGTGAATGTAAAAAATGTAATAACTACTTTAACCCTCTGGTGCAAGGTGGGTCTGAAAAGCCTTCTTGGTCTAAAACTTATATTTCTATTAATATTAAAGTATTATTGAGTTAATTGCCTGAGACTGGTTAGGTTCTCCTTCTGGTTTTTTTTACTAGAGTCAATAATTCAAATTCAAGTACTTAATATTTAAATTACAAAAATTTTGGAAAATTTATTTTTATTCATTGTTTAGTTTGGCTTAGTGAAAAGTTGAGTAAGAAACTTATTCTTATATAGAGCACAAAATACACCATTGTTTGTATAAAAAGCACAAATAAAATAAATAAATATCTGGTTGACCGAGCTTTGCTCGGTATTTTTTTGGTAAATTGTGTTTAAAATAATAAGTTTATGTTCAAGTTGATTATCGATAAAGTTGGTCATTGAAAACATGAATAAAACGACATTGTATAAAAATGAATCCTAGCTAGATCGATTTATCGCCCCCGAAACCCCTTGTATACTAAATTTCATGAAAATCGTTGGAGCCGTTTCCGAGATTCAGATTATATATATATATACAAGAATTGCTCGTTTAAAGGTATAAGATAATAAAAGAGGCCAAATTTAATTTTAGTAACAAACAAAAAGCCTGTCATCTTATCTACCCAAGTCATATGTGCGAGTGTCTTTTCAATTGCATAATCTATCAAAATCTTATCAAGTGAAGTTGTTGGAGTTCAGGCCCGGACTGGCCATACGGGCAAATCGGGCAAATGCCCGATGGGCCGGAGGCCCAGGGGCCGGTCGGGCTGCTGGCTACACCAATAATATTAAAATGATTTTCCAAGTTCCCTTTAATATAATTAATTTTTATAAACCAACACATGACCTAAACTGAAACCTAAACCCGTACATTAGTGCAATAAAAGTTCAGTTTCTAATCAAAACTTCTAACTTCACTCTCTTTCTAATTCTAATCATTAGGGGCAAATGCTTGTCAACTTCCTTGAGGAGGGGTTTTCTTAATGAATTCCTTTTTTAAGAAACGCCCCAAAGGAAATAGACGTAACGAAGCCCTGTACATCGTCATACCGGCTGAATTGCTGCAGGACTTGCAGCAGATGCTGGACGGCTTAGTTGATACTTCTGTACGCATTAGTCTCCGGATGAACTTGGACAAAACAAAGGTTATGTTCAAGATCACGCAAC
This sequence comes from Aporophyla lueneburgensis, assembly GCA_932294355.1. NCBI lineage: Eukaryota > Metazoa > Arthropoda > Insecta > Lepidoptera > Noctuidae > Aporophyla > Aporophyla lueneburgensis. The sequence goes on from OW028744.1 coordinate 14,795,903, forward strand.
TCCGGGATCGATCACAGTCAATGGCGGTGCCCTCAAGGTTGTTCGAGAATACATTTACTTCAGACAGTTTGGTAAGAACAACCTTGAGAAGGAGGCTAACAGGAGAATTCAGCTGGGCTGGGTAGCATTTGGGAAGCTTCGTCGAGTCTTATCGTCGCGTATTCCGCAGAGCCTAAAGACTAAAGTCTTCAATCAGTGCGTTCTGCTTGTTGTGACCTACGGAGCCGAAACGTGGACACTTACGGTACGGCTGGTTCATAAATTTAAAGTCGCTCAGCGAGCTATGGAACGAGCTTTGCTTGGAGTATCTCTGAGGAATAGAATCCGGAAAGAGGTGAATCGGCAGAGAACCAAAGTAGTCGACATAGCTCATAGGATTAGTAAGCTGAAGTGGCAATGGACCGGCCACATTAGCCGTAGAACCGATGATCTTGGGGTAGACGTGTTCTTGAATGGAGACCGTGAATTGGCAAACGTAAGGTAGGACGCCCTCAGGCTAGGCGGAGTGACGATCTTTGCAGGGGGGCTTGTAACAGCTGGATGAGAGTTGCCGAGAATCGAGCTCAATGGAGATTTTGTAATGAAATTAGATTCCAACGATATTATAGACAAATTTGCCGAAAGCAGCGAACTGGTTCGAAAATTATTCATACAATAAATACCTACCTGAAATTTGCGTTGGTAGGTAAGTTTTCTGTTTCGTACCGTGTGGTGCCGGACGTAAAAAATAACACCACCCTATTTCTTCCCGTGGGTGTCGCAAAAGGTAACTAAGGGACTTACTAGAGAACGGGCAGCAGCGTTCTCTATGCATTTTACCACCATACTGCGATCGCCAACCCGCCTGCCAAGCGTGGCGATTATGGCAAAACCCCCGAATTGGGGAGGCCTAAGTCCAGCAGTGGACGTCTTGCGGCTGTGATGATGAAGTTTTCTGTTACGAATGGCAAAGGGCCGGTTGTCTGTGAAATGCCCGGACCGATTTAAAGCCCCAGTCCGGCCCTGTTGGAGTTGCAACCATCAAACACCAAAAACATTATTGTGGATAATACAAGGCACTTGTTATATTAATCATTGAAAGGTCAGTGTAAGAAACACAATAGAAGTTTTAGTGTTATTTATCCACAACACGCCAGGGTCTGATAACCTATCAATGGGTTATAAGCAAATTTTCAAACATAAAAGCTTCACCATTTTAGCCTATTTGCTGAACAAGTGCTTCCCAATGATCAAGACAATGATAGTAAATATTTAGCTAGTAAAGTGTACTTGACCCTAATTCCTATTTAAATATTTTGATTGTCCAACCAACAAGTCTTAATTATTTTTATTCTTACATTTTTAACTGTAAAGGTACATGTTTACTGTCCATTCTTTCTTGTTACAATCAACTTCCGCATTATGTTATGTCTATATCTTATTCATAGACATACTCGTACGATGTATTAAAAATAACAGTAGGTATAAATAACTTGTTATTTGTTTTATTGCTCAGGCCTCAGTCCATGCCTCAGTACTCAGTGAGATTAGACAAGATATGCGCGTCAGATGTTGGATCCCATATCTTTGACGTGATGAGCGGAACACGCCACTAATCATCTTAAATAACAATAATATCAGGTGTACAGCACCAATTAAATCACGTAAAGACATTGTGTGAAGATAACGCAAGGCTGTCGGTGCGGCGCAATGTTTGAATTAAAAGATTATAAAAACTCATCACACAAAACATACAATAAAATTGAAAACAAATTGGTACCGCTCAAATTTTGGACTTCGGGTAAATAAATTAACCCTTCCTTGACCGTAGTCTGGTAAAAACAAGTAAATCGTATTCTACTTTTTAACGAATTCAAATAGGATTTGTAAAATGTTCCAAGCAACTACTTAACTATATGCTGTACGAACGGAAATGTTGTAATTATATGGGCTCCTTCCTATAGCTGTCGACGAAACCCTAAAATAGCGCAGTGTGACTGCATTAAAATAATAAGGGGCCTTCCTTATGATGCAGTACTGATTCCTATGAATTGTGAAGCAATGCAAAGATACATTATTTTAATAACCACGTCGCAGATCAGAATTTGAATAACTCGAAATTAAAAAGAAACGAAAAAGTAATTAGAGAAATAAGTACGAATACTTACTCGTAAAGTATTAACCATGGATTCATTTCGAATGATTCATAGAGGTACGCTAATAATAGTCACCTAATCATAATTTTCATTAACCCCTCGCTTCCATCTGTGAGTCTTGTCTGATTTAGTCATCTACCTATAGCTCACTAACGATGTTAAACGATTACGTCACTGGTATTTTCTAGTCAAGGGCTTTGTTTAACCATAGACTAATTTTATCTTATCTGCATGAATGCCAAACCTCCTTCTTTAGCTAAAATATTCCGTGATTAATAGCCATTCTTATTTCAGTTAACGAAAGATTATACGTAAAATAAGGTAACGTTTACTGGAACTCACTACCTGTAACCGCGATAAATCTTGTAGCATGTTTTATTTTGACTTTACATAACATTTCGACGAATTGACTAAGCAATAAGACTGACTAAATTATCGTACTTACATGTATATTATAGTTTTAAATATGCTGTCTGTCTGATGCCCACTTCAAAAAATAAACACTGAGTCAAAAAATACTTCCTCGCGTCTTTTTTGGAATCGTGTCGGTATGTCGAATGTCGTATGAGCCCTAGTTGAAATATTAATAACGTATCCATTCTATCGTTATTTTATTGATTCTTGAAATACTTATAAACCAATTACTTCAGATGTATTTTACAAGTTATTTACTCATAAGTTTCATAACAATCGTCACGCCACACCTCTTGTCTTCAATTGGCTTACTTCCACGATGGTTAGAGCTTTGCAATCCGTTGTATTTGATAGGTCGTCCTTCATTTATTTTTTCTCTTAGTTTGATCACTTATATACATATAACTAACTTAGACATGAAACTCAAAAGGCAACTTAGAACACACGAACGATAGGGTAACAAAAACCAAAGCGCAATTCACAAGAGAAAAATAATAACTATAAATGGCGCAGACTATGTTACATCATCAAGCTTTTTGTGGGTTAAGCTTTTTATGTCGAAATAAAACTACATCTTCCTGTGTCAAAAGCGGTTTAAAATAGATTAGTTAATAATCCTTTTTATCTTGGATGCACTTTACTGTCGCTACTTAAAATTCCTGGAGGAATCCTGTTACGAAATATATTCAAAACCCTGCCTACGTAATGTTTACATTTTGAGTTAAGCCACGAACGATGTCATTGACTTTTTAAGTTTCAAAACCACCCAGGACCTTTAAAAGCACACAAAGAATGGAATGTTTCGTGGGAATTATATATACACTACGTTACGTTTAGAAGCCTCTAAACGTAACGTAGTGTAGACAGGTTGAATTTCTTTCTCAACATTTGTTACCGAATTGGAAATGTGGCTCCGATAGGAACCGATGTACTACCACGAATAGTCACCGCCACTCAGAACATGGTCAGATAAGGGTAATCGTGCTTCGAAAAGATTCAGTAAGCCGGTTCCTCTTTTATGATTCCATAATGAATTCAAATACACGGTTCCATCGGTTAATCAATGCGATAAAAGTGTGTATTAGATGTCAATAAATTCCTATGAATGAATGTTGAACGCCCAGGGTGTGTCGATGTCACGTAATCAGAGAACTAATCTCCAGTGTCTACTCACGTGCGTGGGTTCTCCTCTCATTCTTCAACGAATACAATGTCGCCCTTTAAATATGGAACAGGCGTTATAACTCGATTGTTAGTGGAATTATTTCGGGTATTCGTTTGAACATATCTATCCTATACAGTCTTCGTGGGTATGTAAATATGTTTACTTTTATTTGTGTCGTAAGAAAAACTGGATTTATAATACTTTTGATTCCGGGACGATTCATAAAAAATATGAATAAGTAAAGGGAGTGGTACAAGTAAGTTCGTGGGTGTGTAAAAGCCATAAGCAATATTCTTTTTATATTGACACGATTACTGGAGGGGCGCAAGAGGGTTGATTTCCCCAGAGGGCAATCAACAAGTTACCACCGCAATAACACGCTACAAATGTTGTTATCTTGATTAAAATCTAAAAGTAATCATGAGGTTTAATTTGTCGAAGACACCGCACAATGATAAAATGATGATTGCTGCTGAAAATAAAAAATAGCAGGTGTGCAGTTTTAGGTATAATTTTAATATAACGTTTGGTAGGAATTTACCTTACTTACCTGCTCGATTTATTACGATACAGTTGTCATTAAAGAAAGATTAAGTAACATAATAATGAAGAGCCACAAATTAGTCATACAGGCCATTACGTACGTTACCACATTTTAAAAGGATGACCCAGGAACAGGATTGAGTAACTTTAAAAAATTATGTTGTTAAGTATGTCGTTATCTTAATTATTTATTTTTGGTGAGTCTCGTGACGTCTGGCAATGACGATAACAATCACTTGTCGGCGTTTTGTTTGCTTAATTTTTTACCATTTAATTACCTATCTCATTCATACCGTTCTCTGTTTGCTCATTACTAATATGTTTGACAAAAGGTTATCATGGTTGTCATACTTATTATCTACGAATCGTTGATTACTCAAAAATGAGTCAGACTCGGAACATTTTTTACTGTTATTGCCCACTTGTGATAAATGATTACCATATTGAACGTGAGACAGTTTGTCTGGTAGGTAAATGACCCTGGTCTCATTTTATGTTTTTATTTACCGACTCAGCAAAAGCAGCTGCAGATTAATATTTACTACTAATCCAATTTTTATATAATCATTAATATTCATCAGTTGAATCATGCATTTGTATAATGTCCATTCATGTTACCATCCATATCCAATTTTACTAGTGGGTAACAAAAATATGTTACACCGACCCCAAACGTTGAATTAGAAAAGGGTTCCTGTGATCCTTATTTTGCTGTGTAAGCTTTGGGTCCCGGGTGTGTGCACATCGTTTAATAAATAAAATATGTGAAAGCTTAGAAGCTGTTGGGTTTACCGCGCACCGCGCCCAGTGAGGGGTTAAAAATGTGGTAACTTTTTAGGGACGCCACTTTTTATAGACGATTATATTTAATACTAGCTGACCCAGCAAACGTTGTTTTGCCGGGTGAAAAAAAGTGAAAATTTATAGATGAATTTATTTTTGTATGTTGTATCATAAAAAAATAGAAATTAAAAATTTTGTCTAAAAAATAAAAAATAAAATTTAGGGGTGGACTACCCCTAACATTTAGGGGGATGAAAAATAGATGTTGGCCGATTCTCATAGATACCGGATAAGCACAAAAAATTTCATCAAAATCGGTCAAGCCGTTTCGGAGGAGTATGGCAACGAAAACTGTGTCACGAGAATTTTATATATTAGGTTGTGTGTGTGCGTGATCAATTTAGATGCAACATCAGAAACGTTATGCGCATACACGATGTTTTTTTCAAATTTTCAATAGAATTAAAGTACGTGAATTTGTCAGTTCTGTACAGATAGTACCATTGGCTTACATTAATAGCAATGAAACTGACACCACCACCTTTTTATAGTGTCAGTTAAATGGGCACTTAGGTGTAAATCGTAAAATTGCTTCGGGCATCGCGTTTTCTTCAAAGGCAATGCAAAGCCAAGGTTCACAAGAAATCGTAAAAGTCTGGTTGTCTGTCGTTCCGAGATTGCCTTTATAAAGCTATACTAGGGAATTGATTACAAAAGGACATAGAGCATTGACAGATGTGGTATGCGCTTAAAAGCAATCCTTTTTAATGTTGTTTTAATCTGTAGCCATTAATCGAGCGGTTTCGGTATCATGTGGTTGAGGATCAAAGAGGATTACTGGGAAATGGAGGCTTATAGCTGGTAAGCGTAGTAACTCCGATTTAGGTTCATGTATTAAATTGTATTCAAGTTCCTTGGATATTTTATGAGTGTTACAATGTTACGCAAGTAGGCAAAACTGCCGAGTGCAGATTTCTTGGTAGGCTAGTTCCTTAAAAAAATCTGAAAAAAAAAAACGAATTCAGTGTAAGATTAACATATTTCACCATAACATTACATCGATGTACTCTATGTATTAGGTATTTTTTTCTTTCACTGCACATGTTGTCTCTTCATCTACTTTCTTATCACAGGTATGATGTAAGATATTTCTTTACAAATAAGCATCACCGTTTTTTTCTGATCTTTTTATATCTGTGTACACTAGCTTCTGCCCCCAACCTTGTTCGCGCGATATTTTGGCCTTCGACGTCGTATCTCATCGTTCGGTCGCGCTATTACTTCGGTCACACTTAGCATTCTTTACGACTCTCTTTCATATTGCTCAGTTCCTAAAGATTGTAGCTTGATATTAAAGAGCCTAAACCTTCTTCAAGATTGAGGCTGTCAACTCACAAACTTTAGCTCTTTATGATATTAGTCTAGAAGTCTAGATAAATAGAAAAATAAATAACATGCTAGTGTATTGTCCTGATAGTGAAGTTTATCAACATTATCTGTTTATTTACTAACTACAAACCATCTAACTAGATGATGAAATTGTTGACCACTGTTGTTTTGTAGTATGAGTATCACAATCGGAATATTCACGTTTTCATCTTAAATTATCTTGTAACTGGATAAGACCACGCACGTGTTTTTAACTTAGTGTATAGTAGGGTTGGATGGATGTATATCACTATTGATATGATTACGGTGCGGACAACAAGCTGATTTTGTAGAACAGCACTTGATCTCTCAAGCTGGAAGTCCATTGCAGCTCCAACAGTAGTTGCTTTGATTTGATGCGATGCAGCTGTGCATAATAACTAACGTAGATACCGCGGCCCCGCTTGCGTCTGCATCGGCCCACGTTTCAAGTGCCCATCGAGACTCCACTTGGGGCCAATTAGTTTCCGACTTTAGAGATACTACTTCAACAGATGACGATAACATTTAGGCCTGTTGGACAAGTTGAAAAATTGAATATTCATGTCGTCGTATGCATGTGATATGACATTATCGCTTTTTACATTATAGTTAATGGTTTAGTAAAGATAGCAGTAAGAGACAAAGTAGACCCTGAGGCTATGCGATAAAAGTCAATCGTTTCAACCAAAAGACGAAAACTTTCCACTTTTACGATAGCAGATGATATAAGGTTCATGTCAGTTATAAATAGTTTTATCAATATTATTACTATTAATGCTATAATGAACATAACTATGTAGTTTAAATGTCGGATCTATTCATTATGGATTATAATTTATTAAGTTCTGTGATCCATTCATTGATGTTAATAAATATTCAAAAGTGGCAAAGTATTAAAAGGTTAGTAGATATTAAGTAACCTATACTTTAATATAACAATAGTACATTATGGTACAAGTGTGTAATGTTGGTGATTACCGCTGAGGCGCCATTGAGACCCGAGCCGTCAGGTGAGGGTCTTAAGAGAGCCGAGGACGGTAATCATCAATACACACGTGTATCATACGACGTTTTTCAACACACTTGCGAGGAAAAAACAAATATGTATTGCATAAATCGTTTAATTATTAAAACAATTGGTGAATGTACAATTTTCAAAACGATATTGGATTGTTTTTGATGGCAATTTCACAGTTTGTGTTACATTGGTACTTGCCACTTCTTTAGTACCTTCAAAACCTGACATTTTTATAATTATTTACCACACAGCAACAAATGCGATACAAACAAAATATGAAAATTAGGGGAAAATTGGGAAATGGCGCGCAATTTTTTTTTTTGCACGCGCCAAATGTAAGTTGATTGATTACAGCCATACAGCCTACTTCAAAATGATAATTTTTTGTGATAAAATGCAAATATTTTATAAGAAATTATTGTGAATTATAAATAATTTGATAATAATAAATGTTTTTTCGTCTTAATTAGGGACACATTTATTTATTTCAAAAATGTAAATAGATTTTCGGTGGCATAAAACCTCTTTGTTGTTACAAAAAAAAAAAAAAAAACTGTATTACCCGGTTAAATTGAAAATGCTCTGTTTACTCGCATATAATTTGCAGTTAGGTACTAACTTAACTTTGTAGGGATCATTCTATTATGCACTAGTGTGTAATATTATTATGCACGTGTATGTTATAGTTCGGTTTATGGCCCTAAGAACGATACAATAAGGCTCACTTTACGAGCAAGTGTGTTGAAAACTATATTATAGTATAGGCAGTTTCAATTGAATTCCAATTTGAATGAGAATTCCCACAGTATTATCGAACGTACCTACAAAATTTTATGCAAAGCAGTCATTCACAATTGGATGCTATTCGTGTATTTACAGTGTAGCAGTGATATCGACGCAGAAACTTTAACCATGAATTCAGCAAATTATTGTAGACCGAAAACCGACGAAAACATTTTTACGCTAAGGCTCGTTTTTGGTCGTTGGTTATAAAAAATAAACAGGTTCAGAATCATAATTATGTAGATTATCTTATACCTTTAAACGAGCAATTCTTGTATATATGTATATATATATATATATATATATATATATATATATATATATATATATTTACATCCAGGAACTCATTTGGCGTCAAGCATGTTGCGCATCATTACGACGTCCACCAGTTCTGCTAACATTTTTTAACATCTGTTGATGAATATTGCTTAGTTTTTTGATTTCCTACTCCATCCTATACTTAATTTTCTTGCTCATTTATTTGCGGCAATATTCTTCTTGTAGTTAGGCCCAAACATTTTTGGACCCCGCACAATAGTGAAGCTTTATTGACCTCCTACGTATATCAATATTATTAATCTATTACGTGGATATATTTACGTCCAAATCAGACGGTTGGGATTTCAAAGTGCGACGTTGCCAGCATTATGATTCGTTTATTTATACTTATCTCTTTCTTTCACGGAGTCTCGCAAAACGCATTGTCTATTCTAAGTAAATATTTTTTTAGTTTCACGGTTGACCGCTGACTTATTTGGGCTATTCTCATTTTTAACCGACTTCAAAAAAAAAGGAGGAGGTTATCAATTCGACTGTATTTTTTATATTTTTATTTTTATATTTATTTTTGTTACCTCATAACTTTTGACTGGGTGAACCGATTTTGAGGATTATTTTTTGAATGACAAATGAACGAATAACGCGATTAGATTAGTGCAGAGTATCTACCATAACTAAAGAGTTAAAAATCAAAAACACACAACCACCATATGGGTTTTGATTTTAATAGTCAGATAAAAGTTCTCTATCCTGACTTATGAAATGAAAGCCTAAATACAGAGACACAGTATTGAAAATTATTAATCGTGTTTTAACCGACTTCAAAAAAAGGAGGAGGTTATCAATTCGACCGTATATTTTTATGTTTGTTACCTCATAATCATAACTTTTGACTGGGTGAACCAATTTTGATGATTCTTTTTTTATTTGAAAGCTGGTGTTTCCCGAATGGTTAAATTTTAATTTGGATACTCTAGTGGGGTCCATGTGAAAACTATATAAGTCTTAAATTTGCATTAAGTATTTCTGCGACAAATGAACGAATAACGCGATTAGATTAGTGCGGGGTAATATACCATAACTAAATAGTTACAAATAAAAACTTTTTAGTTATGGTAGATACTTCGCACTAATCTAATCGCGTTATTCGTTCATTTTTGTATACCTATACAAGATGTTACTACTGCTGTGGAATCAATCGTTCTTCCTCATCGTACGAAGGAACCCTAATATTAGCATGAGTTTACTACGGGTTTTTAGGGTTCCGTTGCCAAATGGCAAAAAACGGAACTCTTATAGATTCGTCATGTCTGTCTGTCTGTCTGTCTGTCTGTCCGTCCGTCCGTATGTCACAGCCATTTTATTCCGAAACTATAAGAGCTATGCTGTTGAAACTTGGTAAGTAGATGTATTCTGTGAACCGCATTAAGATTTTCACACTAAAATAGAAAAAAAACAATAAATTTTGGGGTTCCCCATACATAGAACTGAAACTCAAAAATGTTTTTTTTCATCAAACCCATACGTGTGGGGTATCTATGAATAGGTCTTCAAAAATGGTAATGAGGTTTCTATTATCATTTTTTTCTAAACTGAACAGTTTGCGCGAGAGACACTTCCAAAGTGGTAAAATGTGTCCCCCCCCCCCCCCGTAACTTCTAAAATAAGAGAATGACAAAACTAAAAAAAATCTATGATGTACATTACCATGTAAACTACCACCGAAAATTGGTTTGAACGAGATCGAGTGAGTAGTTTTTTTTTAAAACGTCATAAATCGTAAACCGCAATTTAACTTGCATTCAATCAATTTAAATATAAAAATTAAAAAAAACCGGCCAAGTGCGAGTCGGACTCGCGCACCGAGGGTTCCGTACAAACCTGTAGGTATTTTCGGTTTAAAAATATATATATTTTTTAATTTTTATATTTCAGTATGGGTTTGATGAAAAAAAACATTTTTGAGTTTCAATTCTATGTATGGGGAACCCCAAAATTTATTGTTTTTTTTCTATTTTAGTGTGAAAATCTTAATGCGGTTCACAGAATACACCTACTTACCAAGTTTCAACAGCATAGCTCTTATAGTTTCGGAATAAAATGGCTGTGACATACGGACGGACAGACAGACAGACATGACGAATCTATAAGGGTTCCGTTTTTTGCCATTTGGCAACGGAACCCTAAAAATATATATTTTTAAACCGAAAATACGTACAGGTTTGTACGGAACCCTCGGTGCGGAGTCCGACTCGCACTTGGCCGGTTTTTATAAGTTTAATTTGACTAGATTCAAAGAGTACTATTAACTAGATTTTTCTGATAATATAATATTATTCACAGCCTGTAATCGCTCACTGCTGAGCGTATCTTCGTGATACTACAAAAGCGTGGCAGCCCCAACAGCATCCTGAATGCATTGTTGCACTGGACACGAAGAGCATTAACAGCTTTTTGAGTGAAACTAGTCCAAACGCTACACGAGTAAAAAACTATTAGGTACATCTCACTGATAATGCTCTGCGCTCCCGGTATTCATTGATCCGATCTAGATTGTTCCTCAAATCCTCCGCTACAATACGCATATGACACCACCATTTAAAGTGACAGTAGGGTATCTATCTGCGCCTTTATTGGCCACCTTAACGATAAGCAACTGACTTTTGTCCGTGTTATATCTAAAACCATGCTCCTCAGCGTAACGCTCACAAACTTTATTAAATTTTCTGAGACCTGCCATACACGGGCTCAGCAGCGCCATGTCATTAGCGTAGTTAATGTTATTAAATGCTAGCCCATCTATGTAGCAGCCAGCATGCAAACTGCTGAGCTCGAGAATAAGCATATTTATATATAAATTAAACAGCTTAATCCACCCTGTCTAACTCCACATTCCATCACGTACTCATCCGACCGTCCATTTGCCCATTTTACACATTTAATTTGATGTGTGTACCAGTTTTTAAAAACACTCATCAATTCACTGGGCACACACAATTTAGACCATAACTTGTCACAAAACACCATGTCAAATGCCTTTGACATAGGTATCCAAGAAACAGGCAAAAACAGGAGTCTGATTTCCTGTATAATATTTTACAGTCTTTTTGTACATAAAATTGCAGTTTCCGTAGATAAGCCCTCTCTGAACCCATGTTGAGCATCATGGAGCTTGACATCATTCTTTAAAAGAGAGAGAGATTGGTCTGCAGTTCGCTTTATCGGATATATCACCAGTCTTATTTTTTACATTAGGAACTTCAATAGTTTTCATCATATCCTTTGCCAGATAAGCGTGCGACACACAACAATTATAAAACAAAGCCAGTATCCTGGGCAAATGGATACCAGCGTTCTTTAAGTGTTCCACACTGAGCCCGTCGTGTCCCGGGGATTTTCCGCGCTTCATATTTACCAATATATTCTCTACTTCTTTTGCTGTATAGGTACCTTGAAGAAGGTCGCTCAAGTTCACCGTCGTCTGAGTTATGCAAAAAAGACAGTCTCGCGAGGTCTACAACTCACAGAGCCACTAGTGTACCTAATTATAAGTTATCTGATCGTTGCGAAACCCTTCCAGGGTCGTTATATCTTACGCCGGGGCTTAACTCCACTGCCGCGAGAAATCACGGTACAGCGGACAGAGCTCCGGTGGGATCTCATGGCGTCATGGAGAGTACGATTGTCGCAACCCAGCGCTGGGCACGCGACAATTACGGCGATAAGTCCCCTCTTTGAGGAGTGGCTAGAGAGGCGCCACGGCGCGGCGTCCTCACCTTCCACCTGACGCAGAGTCACGGTTGTTTCGGGAGGTTCCTGTTCAGGATAAGGTGGGAGGAAACGCCCGGGTGTCATCATTGTGTGGATCACCCGGAGGACAGGGTGGAGCATATGGTTGAGGTCTACCCGACTTGGGCGGCAGTAATGCTCGCGAAGGAGGAGGCAGAACTCGTGAGAGAGAGGCAAATTTCGCGCCCTCACGCCCCTAATCGCCGCAGGAGGAGACGCCCTGGGCATCGGGAATCGCAGGCCGATTTCCGGTCATCGTAGGCGCGGGCTTGCGGTCGGTGAGCAATGGGTAGCTCACCATCCGATAGGGACCAGACCCGGGTTGACGGTGCGTTGTGTTCCACGTGCACCTCAAAGAGATGTCAGCGAAATTGACCGGGTTCACTAGGGCTGATGCCTGCCAGGGTTGCGAAGAAGTCCGAAAGGGAGATCGTGGCCCCCGGCAACATGGTAACAAAAGGAACACGGGTGGGTTTTAGTCAGTAAGAGTCTGACACGCCCTCCTGCTTCGCCCCGAGCGGGAAAAGTTATTTGATATTTTTCCACCCAAAAAAAAGAAAAAAGTGTCCTTGTATGCTAGGCTTAAGTACTTGGTTGCAAATAAAATGATTTATGATTTATTTATCTGAGACGGCGATGGGTCATACCATTCATAATGGGAGCTTATGCATTTATAGGAAAAGGAAGAAGTGCTATTAGATTCATATATACAGAAGTCAAATATCGTATAGTATGAAATGTATGCATCAAACCGACATCCGTATAAGTGTCGCGTAACTTTGAAGCTATATACGGACGTCAGTTGACAGTATATACTATTCATGCCGCACCATATTCAACGTCCAATTATTTTTCTAACGTTGTGCCATAGATTCATGTATACGGACGTCAAATATCGTACAGTATGAAAAGTATGCATCAAACCGACATTCGTATAAGTGTCGCGTAGCTTTGAAGCTATATACGGACGTCAGTTGACAGTATATACTATTCATGCCGCACCATATTCGACGTCCGATTATTTTTCTAACGTAGTGCCACAAATTCATGTATACGGACGTCAAATATCGTACAGTATGAAAAGTATGCGTCAAACCGACATCCGTATAAGTGTCGCGTAGCTTTAAAGCTATATACGGACGTCAGTTGACAGTATATCAGTGGCGAAAGCACCATATAACACGATTCCTACCGGCTTGCCTTCGGGGATTCGCATTGGTAACTCTATCACTATTAAAAATACAATAGTATGTAAATAGTGGCTACTATTGTCAATAAATATTGTTACACTACGGGTATTTAATTCACCATAACATTCAAACAACAAAAAAGGTTATTTATAGCTTTGTATTACAACAAAAGAGAAATGTTCTAAATTAACCCGGCGCCGAAACGTCATAATCGGGAACTAAAAATTCATACAACAGCGATCCCGTAATGATGTCACTTTAGGTCACGTGGCACCGCTTGATATGTACGAGAGCAAGCCGCTGTTCAACGGGTTATGACAGAGACAGGTATAGAAAAATGCGTCAGCGAGAACAAGATAGAGGAATATTGCTTATTTTATTCGGTTTTCAGCTGTTCAATTTAATTGTATTTAATTCATTACATTCCTATATTAATTTTAGAATGATAGTAAGTATTCTTTATTGATGAGTCAGTAAGTTAAAGCCGACTTCGCATCGGATTCTCTTTTAGAAAAAATTACACCTCGCCACTGCAGTATATACTATTCATGCCGCACCATATTCAACGTCCAATTATTTTTCTAACGTTGTGCCATAGATTCATGTATACGGACGTCAAATATCGTACAGTATGAAAAGTATGCATCAAACCGACATTCGTATAAGTGTCGCGTAGCTTTGAAGCTATATACGGACGTCAGTTGACAGTATATACTATTCATGCCGCACCATATTCGACGTCCGATTATTTTTCTAACGTAGTACCACAAATTCATGTATACGGACGTCAAATATCGTTCAGTATGAAAAGTATGCGTCAAACCGACATCCGTATAAGTATCGCGTAGCTTTGAAGCTATTTACGGACGTCAGTTGACAGTATATACTATTCATGCCGCACCATATTCGACGTCCGATTATTTTTCTAACGTAGTGCCATAGATTCATGTATAAGGACGTCAAATATCGTACAGTATGAAAAGTATGCGTCAAACTGACATCCGTATAAGTGCCGCGTGGCTTTGAAGCTATATATGGACGTCAGTTGACAGTATATAGCAGTTTTTCCCAACGTGGGCGATAACGCCCCCTTGTGGGCGCTGCAGGCCTAAAAGGGGGCGGTAAGAGACCCAGAAAAAAAAGGGGGCATTGTGTAGGGCTTTGGGGTCGATTTATAATTTCATCTACCTAGCTAGGAAGACTCTTAGACACCGACAAGACAAAAAGGGGGGCGTTAAAAAATAATTTATTCTTAAAGTGGGCAGTAGACAAAAAAAGGTTGGGAACCCCTGGTATATAGTATTCATGCCGCACCATAGGTATTCTACGTCCGATTATTTTTCTAACGTAGTGCCATAGATTCATGTATACGGACGTCAAATATCGTACAGTATGAAAAGTATGCGTCAAACTGACATCCGTATATGTGTCGCGCAGCTTTGAAGCCATAAACGAACTTCAGTTGACGGTACATACTATTCATGCCGCACCATATTCGACATCCGTGTATTTTTCTACAGTCGCAAGGAAAAATAATGAAATAAACACACATAAATTTAAGATTACTATTTTGTTATAGACAGATGGGTTACCCTATAGGTATGACAGGTGAAAACAATTGAAATAGTTTTCTGTATTTATAAAACTTTAAAAATCAATCCCTAAAATTTACGTAAAATAATTAGTATTATTCAACGTATTAATGACAATTTACTTTTGTGACTTTCAGATCTAACATAATTAATTTTAAGAAAATATTAGATATTAGATTGTTGTATTGTTATTAGGTGTGCTAAGCATATTCCGAACGTATAATATAATCAAAATCATATAATCGACTTCAAATAGCTGTATAATTTACGGATGGCCAACACCTGATTTTCACAAGAGGGCACGTTACATAATTTGCAACCGAGCGTCAAATAAGCAGCGATACGTATGTGGCAACTTCGGCAAACTGTGTATAACTGATTTGTTGTTTTCATTTATAAAATATTTCGAACCGTTCAAATACAGTCGGTTTGGCAACGTCGCAATTGGACGCCAAATAATCGGCTTTATCGAAAGTGTCTTAGATGAGTATACGCACTGTCGATATACGCGCTACACGAGCGACGCACCGATGATGTGGGATTTCGCGGAAGTTTTAGTTATACAAATGCAAGCGCTTCAGTGATTTTTTGACTTCCGGCAATTTTTGTTGTACAGGTCGCTAGAGCCAAAAGGACCAAAGTAACACTGACTAAAAAACTGGCGTCCGGTATGCGGACGTCTAAAGCCGGTGGACGCCAGATTAAATGCATTTCGGGCTATGTGGGACGCCATATCATTAGCAGGATAAATATATATATATATATATATATATATATATATATATATATATATATATATATATATATATATATATATATATATATATATATAATCTGAATCTCGGAAACGGCTCCAACGATTTTCATGAAATTTAGTATACAGGGGGTTTCGGGGGTGATAAATCGATCTAGCTAGGATTAATTTTTATAACATGTCGTTTTATTTGTGTTTTCAATGACCAACTTTATCGATAATCAACTTGAACATAAACTTATTATTTTAAACACAATTTACCAAAAAATAACGAGCAAAGCTCGGTCAACCAGATATTAGATACTAAAACAGGTTGCACGTATTGTTGATGTCCATGCCACCCTGTATTATTTAGAACAAGTAGGAATGAGTCCTTCGTAGACTACGACAAATATGTAAGTTAAATAAATGATCAATGCAGTGCAGGTAAATAAATATTTAAAAAATAATCATATTCTTACTCCGGCCGGAGCGTAGTCTGCCAAAATCGGTGTTAAAGATAAAATGCTGATAAGTCATGGTTCCATTGCAACATACTCCAGGCAAGCCGGGTCGTCAAGTGGATCAATGTTGACAGTAGATAGGATACGGGTACTGCCGATAGTGAACACTTGTTACGATTTGCGAGTTCATAAACGAACGCTAGCGAAGCGACCGCGGGCAACTACTATCCAAAATTCAAACTGGTTCACTCAAATCAAGATTGCTTCATAAGTAATTAAACGTATGCTGTCGAAAGAGTCTGAGAAATTCATTATGGAATGGACGAGGGCGATGAATAGCACCATAAATTAAGTAGCAAAAAATTGGGATTTGCTCATATACAAGTATTAATATATCAGTGGTGTCTGCACTCTAATTTAGTAATACACTGGTGCCGATTCTGTTGTCACAAAATTCTCTAAACTAAACTAAAAATCACTAAAATTTGGTTTATTCCTGTCAAACGACGATTTCCTATTCTGAAATAGACTAAAGTGACACAACTTAACTATATTTTAGTTTGACAGCACTAAGATTGCACTGAGTTATTAGTTTAGTGAAAATGTCAATTTTGCTATTCTGAGTTTGCCGGTTTTCACCAAAAATTTTGACTATAATAATTTATTTTAACTAAATCTGACTATTTTTAAGCGCGATTAAAAAGGTGTGGAATAAAACTAGTGGTCATGAACTAAAATTCTCAACAACGCCTTGTCTCACGTGCAAAAACAGTTCTGTATTTTTTATTTTCTTTTTGCTTATATCTTGAAAATGGCGTGTCCTATCGCAAAAATAATGAAATTTTCGACCCCTTTAGTACACCCCGGAACATTTAAATATCAACACGTGGGTAACATTTTTTTTATATTTTTCAAACAAAAGTGATAAATTCCATATAAAACACGTTGAGGCTGCCCCCCCCCAGCACGCGCCTTCGTCTCTCAAAAAATTCATTCTACGCAATGCACACACAAGTACAACGTTGCGAAACCAAAAGAAAAAAAAAAATACCACGCTGAGTCGCGATTGTCAAATTCGATTTTAGTCGTGTCAAAATATTTTTTTAATTTAGAGATTTTTCCTTGCAGAATAGCGTTACAATTCTCATAGCCAAAAGTAAGGAATTTTAGAGATAGTTTAGTTAGTTTAGTTCGTGTACAACAGAATCGGCACCATTATCAATCCATTTTAAGGATAAAATGCTAATCCGTGCATTGCTTCATCGTATATTCGAAAATAATATCTGCTCAACAACGTCAGTACCGCAATTAATGTTGTTGAAAAGTTATTCCTGCTGTTAGTTTGTTTAGCTCATACCTCTGGTATGATAAGTCAAAATATCTGTTTTTACACTGAGCATAATTGAGAAAGTTAAAAAAATGCTACAAATTGGAATAGTTACGTTTGACATACATGTACTTATAGTACCTAAGTAGGAGACTTAAGACGAATAGACCTAAAGAAAGTAAAAGAAAATGATTGTAGCCTTTGGGTGAGGTAAAAACAAAAACCGGCCAAGTGCGAGTCGGACTCGCGCACCGAGGGTTCCGTACAAACCTGTAGGTATTTTCGGTTTAAAAATATATATATTTTTTAATTTTTATATTTCAGTTGATTGAATGTAAGGTAAATTGCAGTTTACGATTTATGACGTTTTAAAAAAAAACTACTCACTCGATCTCGTTCAAACCAATTTTCGTTGGTAGTTTACATGGTAATGTACATCATATATTTTTTTTAGTTTTGTCATTCTCTTATTTTAGAAGTTACGGGGGGGGGGGGGACACACATTTTACCACTTTGGAAGTGTCTCTCGCGCAAACTATTCAGTTTAGAAAAAAATGATAATAGAAACCTCATTACCATTTTTGAAGACCTATTCATAGATACCCCACACGTATGGGTTTGATGAAAAAAAACATTTTTGAGTTTCAGTTCTATGTATGGGGAACCCCAAAATTTATTGTTTTTTTTTTCTATTTTAGTGTGAAAATCTTAATGCGGTTCACAGAATACACCTACTTACCAAGTTTCAACAGCATAGCTCTTATAGTTTCGGAATAAAATGGCTGTGACATACGGACGGACAGACAGACAGACAGACAGACAGACAGACATGACGAATCTATAAGGGTTCCGTTTTTTGCCATTTGGCAACGGAACCCTAAAAACTACCAATTTGGACTTATCGTGTACTAGCTTTGTAAGTGGCTTCGCCCGCATATCATACATGTAAACCTCCATATTGAATCGCTTGTCTGTTGATGAAAACCGCATTAAAATCCGTTGCGTAGTTTAAAAGATCTACGCGTAAAGACGTGGGAAGCACTTTGTTTTACTATGTAGAAAAGATAAACTAAACACCACAGATATTTTCTTATTTAATCTACCTGCTTCAGACTTCAACCTTGTCGAAGTTACGATGTCATGATTAAAACCGCATTTCGGTTGAGTTTGTGATGATAATCGTTGCTTGGCATTCCGTTGTTCACAAAAAAGTATAAAAACTTCCAAGGCTGTGGTTTTTCTATCACTTCTTCAATTCAATAAATCGCACTATTTCCGTTCGTTCTTTTAATTTTTATTTATCTCACAGTTTTAGACTACAGTCGAGATCGAGAGTCATCCCACTTCACTGTTAGTTGTTCATTTCTGTTCTTAGCTTCCTAGCTACATAGTAAGCTTATCTGCTGTTCTAATGTTGTGAGAGCTTCTGGGGTATGTAAACGAGATTGTAAAATCAACATACCTTTCCCGTTCTTGATGGGACATAGTTTGACTACTCGTATTTACTACGAACACGTGTGTAAATGAAAGTTCCTATCAGGTGCTGCTATTGTTTCCGCTTTCCGTCAATATTGTTCTAGCGACCTACCTCTATGTTTATATAACAAGTGGCTTAGTACCTAATTATTGTATGAATTTGTATTATTATAATCTCTAATTATTTCACAGTTATGAAAGGTATTCCAACACGATACTGAGGAGAAAAAAAGTGGTTACCAACAACATAGTGCTAGTGTCGAGTAATAGAGAGAAAGAGAAAGTAAAGGGCCATTTCTCTTTAGTCACGCAGTGTGGGAATATGGCTGTTGTGTCGACGTAATCGCCCTTTAGCAAATGGGGTTCGAGGTTCACCCTCCCAGAAAAATCAAACAGGCGCCAATTTTTATTTGAGCCACTTCTATCTTGCCCTATGTTTTTTTTCTTGCAAATGTATTTTAATGTCGTGATAAGAACTTTTAAGTTACTATTTACAGCTATGTTAGAAGATTAATATCCGGAAGCACCCATTTTATAGTGCTATAAATTTAAAATGAACCACTGTTTCAGTTATTATAATATCTTAGAAATAAATTATATGAGATACTAATAATATGTTTTAATAGGTCTTTACCTATGAAAATGACGTTTTGTATGAAAAAAAATAAACGAATTTTTTTCATGTATTTTTTATTTGTATTAATCGAAATAATCACCCATGCAATCAATGCATCTTTGCCAACGCAGTGGCAGTTTATTGATGCCCTTCTTAAAAAAATCAGCGGGACGGGAGGCAACAAATTCTTCAAAGACATTTTGTACTGCCTCTCGGGTATTGAATTTTTTTCCCGCCAAGAAGTTATCCAAATTCTGGAAAAAGTAGTAGTCTGTAGGCGCAAGGTCTGGTGAGTAGGGCGGATGACGGAGAGCTTCCAACCCCAGTTCTTGCAACTTGGAGACCGTCTGCTGTGCAGTATGAGGTCGCGCGTTGTCGTGCAGGAGCAGCGGAGACGAGCGATTGACCAATGCTGGTTGGAGATGTGCCAGCTTCTCCATCATTGAGTTCAGTTCTTCACAGTACACATCTGCAGTAATGCTCACCCCGTTTGGTAAGAAGCTGTGATGAATCACACCGGCGCTAAACCACCAAACAGTGACCATCACTTTTCTAGGGGTAAGTTTTCGTTTAGGGCATTGTTTAGGTGCTGAACCAGGATCCAACCAACTTGCTGAGCGCTTGCAGTTATCAAACAGAATCCATTTTTCATCGCAGGTAACAATGCGGTTCAAAATTCCTTCATTTCTGTGTCTGTTGAGCAGTGCAAGGCACGTCTCGACGTGTACTTCGCGCTGGCGATCATTGAGTTCGTGGGGCACCCATTTGTCAAGCTTTTTTACCTTGCCAATTTGACGCAAATGGACCAATTTGTTTTGACGCTAACGTCGAAAGCTGCTGCTAATTCAGCCGTAGATTGTGTATCATCAGCTTCCACAATCGCCTTTAATTCGTCATTGTCGACCAAAGTCTTTGGACGACCGCGAGGTTAATTTTTCAGGTCGAAATTTCCAGAACGGAAGCGAGCAAACCAATAACAGGTGGTTCGTTGGTTTGTAGTGTTAGCTCCGTAAACGTCGTTGATGTTGCGTGCCGCTTGTGCCGCGTTGCTGCCACGACGGTACTCATATTCCATATTACTCGAATTTTTAACGTATCCATGATGACGAAAAAGTTTGAAATGCGATGAAAATGTAACACTAATCAATAAACAAATGACTACTTTTGGAAAAAGAATTCCATGTTTTTAAAATAAAATTAATTTGAAATTAGAATTCTTAGACAAACAAAAATTATTTTGATTTGAAATGGCCAGTACTGCAGAACGGAAATTTCATAGGTAAAGATCTAATGTTATTACTTAGGTATTGTAGTTTAGTATAAGTATACATATT
Source organism: Aporophyla lueneburgensis (assembly GCA_932294355.1). Taxonomy (NCBI): domain Eukaryota; kingdom Metazoa; phylum Arthropoda; class Insecta; order Lepidoptera; family Noctuidae; genus Aporophyla; species Aporophyla lueneburgensis. The sequence continues at coordinate 14,816,954 of OW028744.1, forward strand.
ATTGCCACTGATATAAATGTTATTGGACTTTTCTTTATGATTTCTCTGAACAACAGACAGTTGACATGTACATTTTAACAATATTTGTCGCTCAGTATTGTTTCTTGGGGTATTAAGTGTGATAGGTACTTAACGTTTAATTAATTACCTGAAGAGAATAGTCCAACTATTTGATTACGTCTTTAACCTTAATTGAAGTAATAACAAAGCACCAGCCGTTTTCATTATTTTTTATGCTAGATAATAAAAGTTATGTGCGGTTTCTTTAATGTTGAACGTGGTTAAAGTAGTTTTGTCTTAACTTGGTGAATTAGAAATTATATCTTCGACCATTTATATACGATTCAATTTTATTAACGGTTTACTTTCATGTTTCTTTGATATTGTTTATTGAATAAAAGTAATTCATATATCGTTTTTGTACGTGTGACTTTCTGTGAAACTGGATATGTCCAGGTTAGGTTACCTCGCGTTCCTGGTATTGACAGTTGACTTGCTACTTCGCGTTGAGCAATAACATACATCCACGTAATCAGTTCACTATATCGTCTACAAGGTGTATTTGAAATAACTGAAATCCTGAAACAAGATTCTTCAGAATCGAGGATGTAGGATAGATTTCGTACGCTACCTTTTAGTACCTGAAAGATTAATCTTTACCTTTTTTTTAAATATTATGAAGTTCATATTGATTAGAATAAGTACACAGAACATTTTATATTTACAATATAAAAAAATACTTGCCATAACAATTTATTACAATATAAAACATTTGTTGTGTCTTGAGTTATGTTTTTCTCATATTATTACAACTTGTTGTATATAACTGGAATATGTATCAATATAATCGAAGTGCACGCAATCAATACTTCGTAAGTAGTATGCTGTAGAAATACTGAAAACAATACATTATTGTCAGCGAGGCCTTAACCTAATTTGTTAACTGATTTCACAATTTCAGCGTTTCCATTAGAAATATTGTAATGGGCTACATGATGATGCATAATGTCTAAGGATTTGTTTAAAGTAGCCAGTTAGTCTATTTTATAATCCGCGTTATCTTCAGGGATACATAATCTTTTCTTCAGGTTAAGCAAATATTTGAAGTTTGCTTACATAACTAGTGTAACAGGCAGGCGGAAAGTTAGCTAGGTATATTATTTGGAAGAAAATACTAGGGAAGCATCTATTTGGTTTGAAAAAAGTTACTTATTCTTACTTTAAAATATTTACTTAGAAACTTTTTTTTAATAACTTCTTCGCGTCATAGAGCGTGCTAACATGCATTTCGTTTAGAAAAACAAATAACAGTTACTGATAAGTAACAGCATAAGTTACATAATAATTAGTATTGACACACTTGTCGCCAGGCATGTCGGTACTCCATTTACACACTTGGCAGACGCGCTGGCACTGAAAGCGTTACCAACTATAAATATAAAATAGTTCTACCTGGCGCTTAGCTGCTAAGTGGGCAGGGCACTAACATCATATCACATGATTGTCGGGCTACAATTACTGTACTAATTGTCGTTTTTTAGAACCCTCTTGCGTTATTTTTTTTCTACATTGAGCTAACACAGATATACATAGAGTCAAGAGTGTACATTTTTGGTTTACGGAAACCTCGGGTATTTTCTTTTTTTTATACTAAGTGGCAAATAAAGTAACAATGCAGGCTGCTAATTGATGTGGGACAGTAAGAGCAACCTAAACGGTTGAAATTGCAACTTTAGGAAAACGTTCTTAGGACACCTTTTCTGACTTTTAACAGTACCGTGAAATAGGAGAAAATATAGGTAGGTACCTAGTCGGTTTTCTTGTATGTCTGTGTGACCGCGTTGATCTTCTAAACTTGCAACGAATTTCGTTGCGGTTTTTCTCCATCATCTAGGGAATTTAGGGAAATTATTTCGGAAAGTTTTGCATATAATAACTTACAAATTATAACTTGAATTCTCGATGTTTATCAAGTCGTTAAAAACGTGCGAAGCAGGGGCGGTTCTTTAGTAAATAATATAAATATCTTCATCGTATTTGCAAACGGGTAGGTAATAGAGGGTTGTATTTGTGGTGTTCAGAATTTTATTGAACCCCCAGGGTGAGTGATCTGTCACCTCCAGTAATCGAATGCGTCAACGGAAATGAAAGCCGGCATTCAATCTCATCCATTGGCGATTACAGCGTTGTCGTGAAAATGTTATTACATGTCATGTCAGAGTTGGAGGCCTATTGATGTTTGCCGATATTGCGGCAAAGCGTTTAACTATTTTTTCTCTTATTTTCACCCATGTTATGTAAGAGTTCATTGTAAATATTGCAATCGGTTTCAAGATGATTAGGTAACCGGCTTTTTACGTGTGTCAGCAAAAATATTTTAGCAGATATAAATAAACGTGGAGTTTCGTCATAATGTCATGACCGAGAAAACACCGCATGCTGTCGTCGTCACGAGCCGCTGTGCAATGGTTATCGTTCGCGCTACGAATCTCTAGCTGCTGATTGGTTGTCGCGGTGGCGTGATGTCCGAAGCCGGTGCGTTCGCAGGCGGGCGTGCTCGTGCGCCAGTGCTGCCGCCACGCGCCTGTTACCTCGAGGATGACGTAGCGTATCCGTATGATCGCGCGACGCGGCACGTTATACGACGCCCACAAGCTATGAAGGTCACCGCACTAATCTTGATGATGAAGGCATTCTACAGACAATAACACCGATTCGATAAAATTATACTCTCTGTTCATTTCTTATCGGTTTTATATAGCCTTACTATAAAGTCGACTTCAGAACAAAAATCTAAAAATCTCTAAAATACAGGAAACCTTGATACTTATCTGCCTAACTCCTAACATGGACTTGACTTACTAGCTAGTAGGTATGATCTTATTCAAAAAACATCATATAGTTTAGCGGATACGGGTATTTCCAAACACGATTTCTACAACTAACATTGGTAAACTATTTCCTCAATAGCCAGCCTAGAAAAAAAATTAGAGCTCGATCTTGTTCAGCAGAATTGGCAGACTTAGTACGGGCCTAGGTGTCAAAACAGAGTTTAAAAGTTTGCCATCTTCTTAGTTCTATTCTAAATTCAGGCCAAGCCAGAGGGACGACGGTAGTTAAAATTAGATCTTCTTAAATTTCAAAGTCAAAAAACCGTGTTAGTTTTCTTATTTATAGGTAGCTCTACGTCGCTTTTTGTTGATCCATGTTTGCCTTCAGTTTCCAGCCAACGTTACTTTTTACAATTATTTGTCAGTTTATATTCATTGGAGGTCACAAGGGCAATATCGTTTTAAATGAGGGACGAACAATAAATTAATCAAAATCAATTCTCAGTGCAGCGAGCCGTGTGCTTGTTACTTTGCATTTATTCATGACGCCATTGGAGGTATGAGTAGAGCTTGTCCCTAATAAAGAGGTTAACGCCTTATAATTTCATTTCATACCTCACTTTACCACATACATAATATGAAACAATTTTACCATTTTATACATGTTCAAATTAAATTAACGGGCGAAACTAATTGTAGTGTACTTATTTGAAACTAGCTTCCTCCCGCGGCTGCGCCCGCGTGGTATGTCGATAAAAAGTAGCCTATGTCTTTCCCCAGGGTTCAAAGTATGCCCATATTGCCCATACCAAATTTTATAACAAAATAGGACCAGCCGTTCCGGAAATTACCCCTACAATCCTACATACAAACTTTAGTTTTATATAACGCTATTGAAATATAGTGTTGATGAGTTCAGAATTTTGACTTTTAACGTCTTTATAAACTATACCCAACACGGCTGTAATTAATGATTCCACCAGTTAAATTAAGTTGACCTTGTATACTATTTTTTGGTAAGTAGATCGTATAAAGAACATCCTATATCCTATCCCAAATGTGAAAAATATCAGCAAAATTCTTAAGCCGTTGATGTTGTTCCCACTTCTCTTTCTTTTAAAGCTACAAGCACATCGTGTTGCGTCAGCAAAAAATCTAATAATTGGAGTACAAGAATGTTAATTTGGAGTGTCTGTTTGCGTTTCTTTTCTCTTGTACGCAAGTCAAGTCTAGTGCCAATTTTCGCTCATATATCTGACGGATCAATACTCACCTAGTTAGTCATACTTTCACCGTTTTAACCACAAAATACCATTGCACAATAAACGCCTTCAGTCTCTTGAGTATGGAATCCGTACTAGTAATCCATATTATGGATAATGGATCATGTTTTATGAGAAACTCATACCTCTGATAAATTCCACAACGGCTAGTCGAACTGCAGACGGACGTAAAAATATTGCAGCGGGATTTTATCGCGCACTGAATATTCAGCTCTCCGTATTGAATCGAACATGGAGAATCTACTAAAGTCCAACTCAGCGCGTCGAAAAAAACGTGTACGTACACTGTACGATTTTCAAATCTCGGTGATAGCGCCGAGTATTGAAGAATACCGAGATTTTTGGATCTTCTCCAGTGCGCGATAAATCCCGCAACCATATTAATACGTCCGTGTAATTGTTAGTTATCCTATACATAATGTAACGAGTAAATTCCTAAAGTTAATCAATGTTACAATTTCCTTATGCATAAAATGTATGTTTGTTTGGAGTTTGGATCTGATTAATTAGCCTTTGCTCATGTAATTTGTACGACCGTGAACTGACCGTGGGTTTGCGTCACATAGCGCGACCTTATATCACGCCACTCCAGTCTAAACACGTCACATCAGCCTACCATGGGACCACCATCCAATTATGTTGTTTGTTCACGCTTTTTATGGAAGTAATAGGAAAAACAACTCGTTAACTCCGGACAGTTTTGTAAATTCCATAACTTTTAGGTAGCTTATGTTTCGATAATATTGTTACCTACTTTTGGTAAGGAAGGAGTGTCGACGGTTAATTTGAAAAAATGATGAAATTGAAAAATATCTCGCGCCACTATCTGGATAGTTAGTTGGCATGTTGTTGTCGGTTAACTTACGTACTTACGTGTACTGTCTGACGTATGCAAGTTTTTTTCACCTTGATATCGTTCCACCTTTACCTATGTAAACTGCTACAGCGTAACATTCACTCGGCAATATAAAAAAAAAACCAAAACGTATAGAGAATAAAATAAAAGCACTCAAACGTGGACCGAATAAAAGCTGGGGGATTCAACAAACAACGACGGGGCAAATAATAGGGACACTGTAATAAAAGAAATGATTTATAGACGTGTCAAAATGATACGGGTTTATAACAGGAGTCTGGAGACTCGGCTGTACTTTAACTCACAATATTATAGTTTTTTGTAATAATATCAATAACTGAGGCCTACGACAGTTTTATGAAATGATTTTTTTCTTCTTTTATAATTTTAAAATAAACCACTGTTTTCAGTAAATAAAGATTTTTTTAGTTTCTTATAACTTAAGGGAATGAACGATATAAACATGAAAAAAATAAAATAGGAAAATTTCTAGAAAACCAGAATAGCGTGAGTGTAGGTAATGGGTATTCAAATGCATAATCTAAAACAATTTAGAGTCAATTTTGTAAGTACAAAAAACATTTAACATGATTTTCTTAACGTCAGACTTCGTGACTCGTGGTATTTTATGGTAATTGAATCAACTTGGGTGCTTCATGTTAATTTAATTGATTACCCAAACGTGTCTTGTGTAGACGTAGACCTATGGTGCGCGGTTGTTCAGTTTATTTATCGTACGGTATCCGATGGCCTAGAGATCGCTCATGTTTGTCTGTTTATTTAGTTTATCGGGCAGTGCCAAGCTTATTTTGCAAACGGTGCAGACCATTCCACACCTTCCCTTCGAGTTCTGTATCAATATTTCCCTGGGCTAGATATATTTATCTCTTGGATTTGTCACGTACACACTTGCGTCACTTATCTGTTGGTTGAACTGGATGAGCATCGCTTCACCACAAATTATGTTCTTGCATCGTCTGTTGGCGAATGTGAGGCCACTCACCTTTTCAAGGCCGCTAAAAATATTTCGGCGTTTAAGTTTTATATGAGCACAATTTCTTGGCAGATATAACCGTAAGGTTCACATTCACATAGAATCTGGCAAGGCAACTATAGATACAACTATGATTTCCATAGTCACTTTCGCAAATTACTTATTGCCCTCATCTAGGGAACACCTGTGTGACTCAAGCATACACCCACATCCTTTACAACCATTCTCCATGTTGTTTAGAAACAACGACGGAACGCCACGTGCTGACATTGCTCAGGATTCATTTATGTAAGGTCTAATGTGTGAACTATGACTTGTACCTATATAGTTATGTTGGTACCTATATGCATAAATATGTAACTGTTATCATTATCACCATTAACGAGTTATTATCAACAGCACTTTGACTCTGCTAATCCAGCTATCCTACTAATATTATGAATGTGAAAGTTTGTTACTCAATCACGTAATAAACGGCCCAATGAATTTCGATAAAATTTGTAGCACACGCGCTGACAGTTTATAACCCGGATTAAGACATAGGGTAATTTTTATCCCGATAGTACTTTCCCTCGAAATAATTTCCGCTACCCATGCAGCCGAAGCCGCTGGCAAAAGCTTGTTCATAATAATTACATATAAGGTTTAGTCAACGAGCCAGAACATATTATTTCTCAGTTTAGAATCTGCTAAGAGGAACATGTCTAGGCTAAAGAGTCAAATACATTAGTGCGGTTATTCGTGCATGACCGTGTCTGCTGTGCGTAAAATAAACGCCCCTTAATGGCGCGACCTAACAAAACATGCTATAATTAAAACAGAGATAAACAATAACAACCAATAATATGTGACTAATGTTGTTCTTTATCTATTTTTAGGTGTGCTGGGCGATGTCAAAGATGAATTTCATATCGGCGACGACAAAGCAGGGTTCCTTCAGACGGTGTTCGTGGTCGCGTATATGATTTTCGCGCCCATATTCGGGTACTTTGGAGATAGGTACTCGAGGCGTGTCATCATGGCATTTGGAGTAGGCCTGTGGAGCATGACCACGTTACTGGGCTCTTTCGCACACGTAAGTTGTTTGTTGTTTATATCCAAAGCGTTTTCTGTGCAAATATAATCAGCTGATGATTAAACGTGCCAAAAATTTAATTACCCATTTGTTTTTACCTGATTGCGTCAGATCAGAGCTCCTTAGAAGTCCCGTCGACTGGGCATTAGACTCATTCATGACCTTAAACTTTCTTAGATTGTGCCTTATTGAGAAAGTTAGTAATTGTAGAAGTTTTCTTCTTTTTTAGGACTTCGCTCTGTTTGCCATATTCCGCGGGATGGTGGGCATCGGCGAGGCTTCGTACTCGACGATCGCACCCACAATCATCAGCGACCTCTTCGTGGGCAATATACGATCGAAGATGTTGGCTATCTTCTACTTCGCTATACCAGTCGGCAGGTAATATAAAGTTATGAATATCCTTTTTAGGCAGTACTTTAGATACAAGCAGCCCAGAATATTCTAGTGTAGAAATAAATGGAGGAAGATTTTCTTCTGTGGAAGTTGAAGTCACTTGTGGTAAGTAGTTTGGTTTACGGCAGATGGTTGACATTCATAGTCACCTTATAATATTCCTACAGCAACATGTAGAGCTGGGATATAGGCCTCCTCACTTCGAGAGGGAGTGGGATTCGCCACGCGGGCCCAGTGCTGGTTTATAGATGTCACGTCTTCAAATTGTTGGGTCTAGGAATTGCCAGTTTCCTCACAATAGTTTCCTTCGTCGTTTAGATAACAGATGATTGCCATTAACTGTCACTTATACGGACAGATCAAGATGATCCGGTAGCCATAATGGATTTTGATTATGCCTATAGCCCATAACCAGCTCATTACGTTGGCTAGTGATTTAACCATTGGCGTGTTTTTAGAACCTCGGTCTGTCAGGCTTTGGCGTGCAACTCGTACAAGCTAACTGGATGTTTATGAGGCATGGGAAACCACGTGTCTGTAATGTGTTCACTTATTTATATATTCGCAATTGACCTAGGCGCTGTTGAGTTAGTAAGTTTCATTACCCGGCACAGTACACATAGTATCACAAATAACGTATGGTTAATAAACAGTTGCCAAGTGTATTTGTATTGGAAATGTTACATAGAAATTCCTCTCATGGGGAAAGTGCTGATCGAATAGAATGCGTATTGCCATACCTCTACTATCTGTGAAGTTTTTAACTTATTGTTTTATAATGAAGTCTTTATTATGTAGTTACATTATAATTACAAGTTCTCACGTACCCACATACTTACGTTATAAAGGCAGCGTAAACGTTGTAATGTTATGTTATTTCTTCCCTAAGCACAATGTCTGACGCATGAATAAGCTGACTTTGGACATTGACATTAACTTTAGTACGCGATGTCCATACGTGTTATAAATTAGATTATGCAGGTAATCTTATTTATGACACCTCCAAAGCGATCCAATTAGACTTTAACAAGAGGAGTTCAAAATACATGATGCAATTATGTGATTTTCAATTATCACTGTTTTACCTGGCTTCAAATTGTGCGAGCTCTATTTAAGTTCCGTAATTACTAGTTTAATACTATAGACTCCGGAACTTCTATCTGCTTCGTATTTGTAAAATGTAATGTATGTTACAAAGGTAGGTACCTACATAGCTATACATAGAAAAGCTGAGTAGGTAGGTAAACTGCAATATCAGTTTTCTTTGAAGTAATCGAATTCCTTACTTTTGGTAACTCATCACATTCCTCATAACTATTAAAGAAACAATACATCTTGAAATAATGCCTGCAATGTGACATTTTGAAGGTCTTCTTTCGGCATGCGTTTGGGCACCTTCTATTTCATCTTTTATGGTGTGGGAGGGAGAGGGCAGCCACAACTCACAACTGTAAAAGATTGTCTAATTTATGATTGTAATAACAAAAAAACAGCCTATTATTGTCCCACTGCAGGACAAACGCCTCTTCTCAGAGAAGGCACTAGCATTGATCACCACGCTTACTCAGACGGGTTAGCGATTTCAGTCTTTTATAAATAATTAGCCCGCGACTTCGACCGCGTCAAATTTTTGCTCCCCTGACCCCGTCGCATCGGATTGCCTGCCAGTTTTCGTCCAATTTTCGTTGCTGCTCCGCTCCTTTTGATTGTAGCGTGATGTTATATAACCTATAGCCCTCCTCAATGAATAGGCTACTCAACAAAAAATATTTTTTCAATTCGGACCAGTGTTCCTGAGATTACCGCGTTGAATCAAACAACCAAACAAACTCTTCAGCTTTATAATATTAGTACCTATAGATTCCATATAATATATTTTTTTCCTTTTTTTTTTGATACAATAAAACTAATTAATACACCTAAGGCGGCTCTCATTAGGCAGCTGATCAGAAAGCTGTACTTCTGGACTCGGCTCGCATTCTTAGTAAGTTCCTCTCTCTCTCTAAAAAAAGGAGTAAAGTAACTTGGACCCTGTTTCCGATACCAAGGGGATACTATTTTTATATTTTTAAATGTTTTTATTCTTTCATATTTTAATACTAGCTTTTGCCAGCGGCTTCGCCCGCGTGGAAGTCGAAAAATATCCCGCGTGAACGTACTACCGGGATAAGAAGTAGCCTATGTGTTAATCCACGTTAATTTTTTTTAGCTCGAAAGCGCATTTTCATCCGATGTGCTTCAAATTTATCGTCACTGCTCAGCTCCTATGTGTATTAGCGTTATGTTATATAGCCTATAACCTGCCCAGGAGTATGGACTACAATCGTACCAAGTTTAATTAAAATCCCTTTAGTAGTTTTTGACCCATGCGTGCACATACAGACAGACAGACAGACAAAAAATTTACTGATTGCATTTTTGGCATCAGTATCGATCACCATTCATCCTCCAATATTAATCTATACTAATATTATAAAGCTGAAGAGTTTGTTTGTTTGTTTGTTTGTTTGTTTGATTGAACGCTCTAATCTCAGGAGCTACTGGTCCGAATTGAAAAATTCTTTTTGTGTTGGGTAGCCTATTTATTGAGGGAGGCTATAGGCTATATAACATCACGCTACAACTAAGAGGAGCGGAGCAGTAATGAAAAATGTTGCAAAAACGGGGAAAATTTGTTCCTTTTGAGAGTTTCCGTTGCGTGCGCTGCGTAAACGGTTAAAGTAACGCAAAAATCATGTATGACGGAATTGTTCCTTTTAAAAAGTTCTAAAAAAAAGTCCGCGAGAGCATATGTCTATCTTTTAAGGTTGACTCACTATAACTCAAAAGGAGCGAGCAGCAACGAAAAATGGACGAAAACTAGCAGGCAAATCGATGCGACGGGAAGGGTCAGGGAAGCAAAAATTTGACGCGGACGAAGTCGCGGGCAGAAGCTAGTTTTGAATATATTTTCAATGTACAGAATTGACCTCTCTACAGTTTTATTATAAGTATAGACAGTATAGTAGATTAAAAAATATAATTCATTGTGTTTGTAAATAAACATTTTCCGCAATTCCAGTGGTCTCGGATACATAGTTGGCTCACTCGCCGGAGCGGCGGCAGGCGACTGGCGCTGGGGTCTCCGCATTACGCCGTTCCTCGGTGTGATAGCCGTGGTACTCATATACTGGGTGATGCAGGACCCTCCGCGAGGACATGCTGAAGACAGCCAGATAAAGCCCACCACTTACCGCCAGGACATCCACGGCCTTATTAGGAAGTAAGTATTTAAGTTTTCCAAATTAACGGATGTACTTAATGTAATCTACTGAGATGTTTGTTTATTGCTAATGACGTTGTCTTCCAAAAGTTAAATTCAAGTCGTGAATGAATAATTGTTGGTAAGGTCGTTGGGAGGGGAGGAAAAAATGGTTTTTATTTATGTATGTAAGTATAGGAAAATACGTTTCAAATCTATTTTAATCACCAATAAAAATGTGGTTAACTAGACTAAACGAATCACTATAAACGGTAGGTAGTAAAAAAAATAACGTCGAATAGAATAACTGAACCGTGAAAAATAAATACAAACTGTTTTAAAATAGTCTAACTACCTTCCTAAATAACTCATTGTAGTCTTACTAAGTTGTTAAAATTATCATCAGCAACGACACATTTAAGAAAAACATTTGTTTTTTAGTTTTCAGTTTCTTTTTCGTCGTATGTTCCTAACATTTCCCAACTAGGTCAAAAGTTTTCATCAAGATGAATGAAATAAAACCAAAAATAATGTCCTGCTGTAAATTTTTGAGGAGCTCCCTCGACTGACTTCCGCCCAGGCGCGGTCCGAGAGGGGGGTCCTAGGGGTCATGACCTCCCCCAAAGTCAACCATGCTGTCGAGACTCTGAACGATTTGCCTGAAAAACCCAATAATACTCCCGAGATCGATACTTATCGATACTGATGAGCACGAGGTCACGGGTCCGAGATTCGAACCCGTGACCTCATGCTCATCAGTAGCGCTTTTGACTACTAGACCAACGATTAGATGTACCTTCCTAAAAATATTCTTCAGTACTCATGGTGACCCCCCCCCCCTCCCCAAAATCATAGGCTGCGACCGCGCCTGCTTCCGCCTCCATCATCCGATAAACTCAGGGCCTCTATTATGTTGTAGTATCATCACAACTACATACGTGTAATGTGTGTGGTTTTATTTTTCTTCTCGAAAGTACTTTTTGGAAGGGGCAACTAAAATCAATTCTATTTCAATGTAAATTTTAACTTGAAAGTGCCTTTTCTGTGCCTATTTGAAATAAATGCTATGACTTTGTGCCAAGTTCCAACAGAATCGGTTCACAGGTAAAATATCAATCAACCCTTATTTTTCTACACTTAGGGATAGTTTCCTTTTTTGATTCTAAATGGGCCTATTTTGAGGTATCCAATAAAACAGGCGAATCGTCATAATAGGACTAGTGTTTTGATACAATATAAAAAAAAAAAATACGCGTCGATTCGACATCCTCATCCAAATCATCTCTTATTTTAGTGAGAAAAAAAAAAACATTATAGGTTACATCGATCATACAACTTTGTGTGTTTCAGTCCGTCGTTTATGCTGTCCACGCTCGCGTTCACATGCGTAGCGTTCGTGACAGGCTCTCTCGCGTGGTGGGGACCGCAGTTCATCTTCATGGGCCTCAACATGCAACCCGGCGTTAATATTACTATTGGCAGGTGAGTCTCCAACAAACCTTTTCCATGGAAAATTAAAGTTCTAGGCAGACTGAAGCTCTAATATCTAAAATATTCAAGTGAAGATCAATTTAGCGGATTTGATTGCCGCGAAAGAAGTGATAGGATTTGTAGAGGTTCCAAGTTTGCAAGGAATTCAAGTCAAGTTTGGGTACCAAATGATTTTTAACCGACTTCAAAAAAAGGAGGAGGTTTCTCAATTCGACCGTATATATATATATATTTTTTTTTTTATGTGTGTTCACCGATAACTTCGTCGTATATGGACCGATTTTGATGATTCTTTTTTTGTTGGAAAGGAGATATTCTAATGGTGGTCCCATGATAAGGAAACCAGGATCTGATGATGGCATCCCAGAGAAGTCGAAGGGAACCTTCGAAAATCGTAGTGGCGACTAGTGCGTTTTTTATTTCTTTCATTAATTATCTTAAAGCACTACTATTTAATGAAGGTCTGAAGTTGCTCTGATGATGAAGCCGAAAGACAGTCGAGGGAACTCTTCAACGACTTACAGCAATTACGCGGTGTTTGGACTTAATTCATTTCTATTGATGAGATCTTTGCACCCATATGGGCTATAAGTGCCATTACAGGTCTGATGATGGAGACCATAGACAGTTGAGGGAATTCCTCAACTATTTACAGCAGTTCCCTATTGTTGGGGTTACTTTATACGGTTCAAAGTGCAAATTTTATCACTACTATTTAATTAAGGTTCGGAGTTGATCTGATGATGGAGCCGAAAGACAATCGAGGGAACTCCTCAACGATTTACAGCAATTACCTGGTGTTTGAACTTAATTCATTTCTATTGATGAGAAAGCTCCCATAAGGCTTATAAGTACCAAAACAGGTCTGATGATGGAGACAGGCAGTCAAGGGAATTCCTCAACGATTTACAGCAGTAGTAAAGTATTAACTTTCACCTGGCGATTAGTGGTATACGAATTAGTGCGGGTAGATACCATAACTAAAAAGTAAGAAATAAAAACTTTTTTACAAAAAAAAAAACCGACTTCCACAAAAACACTAGAAAGTGAAAAATAACTTTAATTTCGGAACTCGGTGGCAAAAAACTCAATTTATACAGATCCTAAGACACCGACTTCCGAAATTAAAGTTATTTTTCACTTTCTAGTGTTTTTGTGGAAGTCGGTTTTTTTTTTGTAAAAAAGTTTTTTACTAACTAATGACATCAATGGTAGTGATCGTCTCTGGGTTTCAAATAGATAGCGGTATATTAGATTAACAGTCCTTTTCACCGAAACTGGCGATAGCGACCCAGACAATTTTTGTGAACTCTGATGACTAACCAAAACCAGTCTATTAGCTAGACAGTAGTAAAGATAAGATAGTGATTGGGTGACTGAAATGACGGCTAATGGAGATGTAGGGATGAAGACATGGAGACACATGGACATGGCGCGCCGTCCCCAAATAAATTGGCATAGAAGTTGAAGTTGTTCTATCAATAGAAAGGATAGGAGAGGAGGAGGATAGTGATAGGAGAGGAGGAGGATAGTGATAGAAGAGGAGGAGGATAGTGATAGGAGAGGAGGAGGATAGTGATAGGAGAGGAGGAGGATAGTGATAGGAGAGGAGGAGGATAGTGATAGGAGAGGAGGAGGATAGTGATAGCAGAGGAGGAGGATAGTGATAGGAGAGGAGGAGGATAGTGATAGGAGAGGAGGAGGATAGTGATAGGAGAGGAGGAGGATAGTGATAGGAGAGGAGGAGGATAGTGATAGGAGAGGAAGAGAATAGTGATAAGAGAGGAAGAGGATAGTGATAGGAGAGGAGGAGGATAGTGATAGGAGAGGAAGAGAATAGTGATAAGAGAGGAAGAGGATAGTGATAGGAGAGGAGGAGGATAGTGATAGGAGAGTAATGTATGAGCGTGGTGCAGCGTGTCGTACAAGTTCGGGCTGGTGGGCATGGCGGCGGGCTCGCTGGGCGTGCCGCTGGGCGCGTGGCTGGCGCAGCGCCTGCGGCCGCGCGTGCGCGACTGCGACCCGCTCATCTGCGGGTTCGCGCTCCTCGCCTCCGCACCCGTCGTCTTCCTCGCCCTCGTCACCGTGGACTACAACGTTGGCCTCGCCTACTTCCTCATATTCGTCGGCATGACCACTCTCAACCTTACCTGGTCGATCGTCGCCGACATCATTCTGGTGAGCGCTTTCTGCCTTTATTGGTCCCGGGAATGTGTCACCTCGAATAAATATTCCGTTGCTTCTTGTGGAGCACATAATTGTAAAGTGACGCAGAGCTGGACACGTTGCCGGAACCGAGCTTGCATGCTCGACAGCGCATGCAAGCTATTTAAAGCAGAAATCGATCACCGGCTTGAACTGATTCTGCAGAAAATATTCCAATGAGATGACGCGGTTTCGCAACACTCCATTGTATTCGTAACTTAATCATGTTGGGTGGGAATTCATGATGTGATACAATCATCTCATCATAATGCTAATTCTAGAGAATGCCGCTTCGATAATACACACCTAATTATTGCACAGAAGCTTCAGTCATGTCGATTACACATGCTGTTTTCAAATATATTATATTTAATACTCATTGATACAAATAAATGCATGAGGACTCATTTGAACACCATATTCAGTTCAAGATATAAGTTTTTATGTTTATCTAACCAACACATTTAGCATGCATTTGAATGCCCTAAGTATAATTTTCGTAATATAATTAATTAGACCAAATGAAAAATGAAATACTATGAAATATGTACAAACAAAGGCATATCCTCGTTGCGAGTCTTATAGTTTTTCCGATTTTGTTCACATGCATATTTCGGTAATGCTTTGCTAATTTGAGTTCGACACGATCTGATCGGGATGCTTCGTGTCGAAAGAAAAGTAGCCGAACATTCTCGAAGTATGCTCGTAAACCAGTCGTGTGAATCTAAAGTGATAGAAACGAGAGATGCCTGAGTAGTATGAGGTTCTGGAGGGCGCTGTGAGCGCGCATGTGCTGATCGGTGGCTACTTTGCACGAAGGGTGTCGTTGACGTTCGGCGGCATCACGATGTTGGCGGGCGTGCTGGGCGTGCCGCTGGGCGCGTGGCTGGGAGCGTCACTCTGCAAACGATGGGCGCGAGCCCACCCCGTCATCTGCGGCGTCGGCCTCCTCGTCTCTGCGCCCGCCATGACCCTCGCCATCGTCCTCGCGGAGGGATACTTCTACGCGCCGTTCGTCCTCATGTTTATAGGCCAACTCGCTTTGAATCTCAACTGGGCAATTATAGCCGATATGTTGCTGGTAAGAGACTCCGACCGCAGGGACGCCTCTGGTTCGCTATCGGTTTTGCTTTTTCCCCCCCGCTTACAAAACCGGTCGCATTCAGGGGCAGCCTATTGAGGTGGTTTTATTTATTTGTGTTGTGATGCTAGCAATTTTCTTAATGCGTATTTATGGTTTTGTTGGATTATTTTTGGTTGAAGTATTTTGATGCATGCAAAACTTAGCATGGTTTGTGTCGGCATCATTCTAAATTATTTATTTATTTATTATTGCTTTGTATATGATGCTCATAATATTTAGAATCAGTCACTCATTAGCACATATTGACGGCTCACCATTGCCAAGTTGTGATCAACTATTTCCGGAACTTGTGGTCTCATTGGAATATTTTTAGAACATTCAAGCCGGGTGGACCGATTTCAATGTGTGTAACAGCGCCATCTGTTGATTTTAGCTTGCACTAAATACTCCTTTAGTTTCCATCCTTTCTACTTAGACAAGTAATAAACGAAAAACAGTACAGATGGCGCTTATCTCAAGTGTGCTAATTTTATTTTATTGTAGTTTTCTTTCAATATCTAACATTATTCAAAGTATTTGTAGTTTCAATAATAAGATTTTGATAAAGATATGTAAACCCTACATGGGTTTTGTAGTATATTTATTTTGTGAGAATACTTGCATGTAATTTTAACTTTGATGTAGTTTGCGAATTGGTGATGTGACAAAAGTATGTAGTGTTATTTTGTTGAATATAAAAGTTAGTGTTTAATTTATAGGTGCTAACGAAGTTATTATATTTCAGTATGTGGTGGTACCACCGAGGCGGTCTACAGCAGAAGCTTTCCAAATTTTGATATCACACATGTTTGGCGACGCTGGAAGTCCCTACTTAGTTGGAGTGGTAAGTTGTTCAATCATATAATAAACGTAAGCATAGGTTCTAGTTCTATGTCCAACAACGGACTGGCGACGTTTCCGCTAACAACGTTTACGGAACAGGCGCGTGGAAAACCGATTGGTGATAGCAATAGAATCGTATTATATGTTTAATTGCCACCACTAAAAGAATAGGCGTCTTTAGTTGGGAATGAAAACATGCTGCATCGTTTTTGTCACTGCAGTTATTTTACTCTTGCTTTTTTTTTTCAGATATCGGAGGCTTTAAAAATATCTTTGTCACCTGTAGGTGATAAGGAGGAGCCTACCCCTCTAGTACAATTCAAGGCATTACAATATGCACTGTTCATGACGTGTTTTGTTGAAGTCATTGGTGGCATATTCTTTTTATTAACTGCGATATACATCGTCAGAGACAAATTAAAAGTCGAGCGAGCTATTGCCGGTGAGTAAATAAATACATAGTAGTTTCACTTATTTTGTTGAGGAATTTAACTGAGATAAATCCACAATCTAGCTTTTGCTTTATTATTGCTGCTCAAAAGAACCGCAACGACACTTTCATCTGCCGTCAATGCCTGCCGGTTTCATTATAATTATATTTGACCATGAAAATTTAGATTAATAGATTTACGTACTTTCTAGGAAGTTACGTATACAACAGTTATTGATCTGTTTTATCACCATAATTGTTCACATTGTTTCAGCTACTTCAAAAGTAATATAGTAGCGTGGTAGGTGAGTCCCCCAGCGCAATTAAAAAGCTTGTCTGCTGTGCACTGTGCATTTGCATAACTGTGGTTTTGGTGGCAATGGCGGGGCGCACTACCAATTCTTCACATTTGATTTGAAATGGTAATAATTTTAGATTGTATTTACAGAAGCGGAAGCACAATCCAGGGAGCCGTCGCACAGTGCAGCTCACGAGGGAGTTGGTGGGGGCGAGGGTGAATAAACTCGTGATGACATTTATATTGGATAAAATTACCTCCGCGATAAGAAAGTGAGAGCAAAGTGAGAGAACGCTTTTAGGACAGAGCGGGATGTTCCAATTAAATAACTATAATTCCTTTTGATTATTCAAATATCACCATTGTATGTTCGAGTTTAGCAAGCAGTTTAAAATATCCTAATTTCAGCCGAAAGTTATCCACTGCTGGACATACCTAGTTGATAAATAATTATCTCATCGTTCCCAAGTTATTTCCGGACGAGATACTTAATGGCGAATTCAATAATTATAGTGATTTTATTGCAACACAATTATTTTATAAGACTGAGTCGTAAGGCATATTGCTAAAAAAGAGGGTTGGTTATGTTATAGTGACGACTGTGTGATTGTGAGTAGTTAGAAACTAGGCATCACTGTAGCTACTGTTACCTATTTGATTAAGAAGCCATGTGCCTATTATAATAATAATAAATTAAATGCAAGCAGTTGTTCATATTTTGTTCTTTTTGTATTTTGTAGTCATTCAATTGATCAATGTAAAGACACATATATTCGTAATGCCTATTATCTTTTGTGTTGGTATTTTAATTACCTCAAATGTTTTGTATAAAATTCAACACATATTTATTCAAATGTTACTTAGCACATTAATTATTTGCGACTTAGGGCCGATTTTTCAATCCTCAGATAAACAGACGGATAGGGTTTATTCAATAGATAGTAAAAAACTGTGTTGTTCAATCGTCAAATAGGCTTTATTGGTCGAATAATTCCCTTAACAGAGGAATAAATCTATTTGGCTCTTTGACGGCCAGATAACCGCTTGTTCCATTGATAAACGACGTTGGAGTTACCAAACTTGAGGTTAGTTTTCGTTTTTAAAAAGTGTACTTAATGAAAATGGATGTTTGCGATAGTATTGACGAAATAGCAATTGAGGATGAAGCCATAATTAATAAATATAAGTATATGAATGAAAATAAAGAAAGAATATGAGAGAAAAGAAAGAATTTCAAGACCGAGTGTCGAACACTTTAAAGTGTGGGATTCATCTTTGCTTTCCGTGATTATTTTAATACAATTAAATATCACGGAAATACAAATAAAAATACCACACAAACAAAAAAACAACGTCTCAACGTAAAAAAGGGACATCTGGCTGCCGCACATTGTTTTTATAACATTGACAGTAAACAATGAAATAGCCCGTCCCGTTCTAACATTCGTTTATTTTGTATATTTGTTTCACCTCCCTGAAGTTAGCGTATTCACAGATGTGATATTCGATCAGGTAGTTATTCCTAAATAAAATAACGATTGAAAAACTGACAGCCACTTATCCGAGGAACAAAGAGTCTAATAACTTTATTCTTTAAGTAGCTATTGGTTCTTTTATCTGAGGATTGAAAAATCGGCCCTTAGGGCCGATTTTTCAATCCTCAGATAAACAGACGGATAGGGTTTATTCAATAGATAGTAAAAAACTGTGTTGTTCAATCGTCAAATAGGCTTTATTGGTCGAATAATTCCCTTAACAGAGGAATAAATCTATTTGGCTCTTTGACGGCCAGATAACCGCTTGTTCCATTGATAAACGACGTTGGAGTTACCAAACTTGAGGTTAGTTTTCGTTTTTAAAAAGTGTACTTAATGAAAATGGATGTTTGCGATAGTATTGACGAAATAGCAATTGAGGATGAAGCCATAATTAATAAATATAAGTATATGAATGAAAATAAAGAAAGAATATGAGAGAAAAGAAAGAATTTCAAGACCGAGTGTCGAACACTTTAAAGTGTGGGATTCATCTTTGCTTTCCGTGATTATTTTAATACAATTAAGGGCCGATTTTTCAATCCTCAGATAAACAGACGGATAGGGTTTATTCAATAGATAGTTAAAAACTGTGTTGTTCAATCGTCAAATAGGCTTTATTGGTCGAATAATTCCCTTAACGGAGGAATAAATCTATTTGGCCCTTGGACGGCCAGATAACCGCTTGTTCCATTGATAAACGACGTTGGCGTTACCAAACTTGATGTTAGTTTTCGTTTTTAAAAAGTGTACTTAATGAAAATGGATGTTTGCGATAGTATTGGCGAAATGGCAAGTATGGATCAAGTCATAATTAATAAATATAAGTATATGAATGAAAGTAAAGAAAGAATATGAACGAAAAGAAAGAATTGTAAGACCGAGTGTCGAACACTTTAAAGTGTGGGATTCAGTTTTGCTTTCCATGATTATTTTAATACAATAAGAAATCACGGAATTGCAAATAAAAATACCACACAACCAAAAAAAAACAACCTCTTAACGTAAAAAAGGGACATCTGGCTGCCGCAGATTTTTTTATAACATTGACAGTAAACAATGAAATAGTCCGTCCCGTTCTAACATTGGTTTATTCTGTATATTTGACCTCCCTGAAGTTAGCGTATTCACAGATGTGATATTCGGTCAGATAGTTATTCCTAAATAAAATAACGATTGAAAAACTGACGACCACTTATCAGACGAATAAAGAGTCTAATAACTTTATTCTTTAGGTAGCTATTGGTACTTTTATCTGAGGATTGAAAAATCGGCCCTAAATATCACGGAAATACAAATAAAAATACCACACAAACAAAAAAACAACGTCTCAACGTAAAAAAGGGACATCTGGCTGCCGCACATTGTTTTTATAACATTGACAGTAAACAATGAAATAGCCCGTCCCGTTCTAACATTCGTTTATTTTGTATATTTGTTTCACCTCCCTGAAGTTAGCGTATTCACAGATGTGATATTCGATCAGGTAGTTATTCCTAAATAAAATAACGATTGAAAAACTGACAGCCACTTATCCGAGGAACAAAGAGTCTAATAACTTTATTCTTTAAGTAGCTATTGGTTCTTTTATCTGAGGATTGAAAAATCGGCCCTTATTGAAGCGAAACAAATCTGTAGTTATTAGTTTGGACAGTGTTCTAGTATGAAACTATTCATGCAGTTTAACAATCTTTGTCGTTTCAAGTTCCTAATGGATGTAGTTCTCTAGGTTTAGGTGTAATGTAACAAATGGTATTGAAGCTATTGCACCTAACAAATGAATGGTTTATTTATCAAACTATAAAGTCACCAAACTGATTCTGAATAAGATGTATGTTACTGAGTTACGAAACGAACGAATCAATTTACGTGTAATATTATATAATTTATTAAGGTTATAACTATATTTATTATTGTTCCAAGCATTTCTTTGTAGAAAGACGAAGTTAAACTGTATTGAATATCATAGAAGACTGAATAAATTTAATTTTTGTCTAAATTTTTCAAATAATATAATAATTACATTAATCGTGTTTGTACATAACAGTGTACATAGCTTCTCACGGAATTGAAATAAAAATATAATTTATTTTTGATAACATTTGTTTTATTGACAATAAAACCAATTACCATATGAAAAATCAACAATATCTTATGCAGACTAACATGATGTAAAACTAAATCGGTGGTCTCCGAGGCGGAAGTCTAATATAATAATTATTCATACATTATCAAATTACTACTAGGAATCAGATGTTTTAATCATTGGGTTTTAATTACTTCAAGTACAAGTTAATTACTTAATACTGCTTGCTTGCCACTTGTCTATATGCTTACAAGATATAATTATAGTTCTCAAAAATAGCAGTGGTTTAACAAATATCTAAGCCTGATTTGTATTCAAGGCACTAGGCATAATAATAATAATATGGCACTTAAAAACAATAACACAATCATTTAAACCATGCATTCATTAAAATTAAAAAACAAACTAGCAGAATCTGCACACCACAAATGTGTACTTTATGTAGACACCTTGTATTTTGGTTTTGTGTGTCTTCATTCTTTCTTTCCTGTCTTTAGTCGTTATAGTTGCAAAATATGCACTTGAAACATTACTAATTAATAAGTATCTCTTAACAAAACTGCCACGCTGGACTAATTAAAATTGAGAAACATTAAAAAATATCACATGTCCTTACCAAACAAAATAAGAAAAATAATAATTAAAAACAACAATTCAAAATAAAAAGGTATTTAAAACATAGAAAATACCCGTCATCAATTAATCGTACTTCCAAATCACCACCTGGAAAGTACAGTCACAAATTGTGTATCATAATATTGTATAAAACATGACAATAGAATTATTAGAACCAGTAATATATAAAATTGTCAAAGATTTTAAATCAAATCTAGTCATCAGAGCCGTAGCTGTTAGTGGAAGTAGTATCATTATGTTTTTCAATAGACATTCCGACTCTTAGTTTCTTAGGAATTGGTTCACATGAGCTGTAGCTGTTGCTCAGAGCACGTTTTCCAGTTGCCACCAACCGTATCACAGTCACCGTGTCCGCATTGCCATTCTCATCATCTTCACATGAAGATGAAACTGTCAATTGAGTCATGCCCAACATTACTTGTTTATGGCAAAGTAACTTTTCTACCCTGATGATGACATCATTGTCCTGTAAACAAACAATCCACACTAATATTACAAATGCAAAAGTAACTCTGACTGTGTCTGTCTGTCTCGCTTTCCTGCTAAAACTACTGAACCGATTTAAATGAAATTTGGTAAACAGATCGTTTAGAGCCTGAGAAAAGACATAGGCTACTTTTTATTCCAGTAGTACGTTCCCGCGGGATATTTTCTGACCTCCATGCGGGCGAAGCCCCTGGCAAAAGCTAGTAACTTAATAAGTAGGAGTCATATTGATGATATTTAGAAGTAGCCATTATAAAAACCACCATTTACCTGCATCCAGCTGTGGTTCAGTATTTGATCGAGAGTGATCCTCCTGCCTACTTGTACTGTAAGCATTCTCTTCATCAGTAGTTTGCCCTGCAAACTTATGCCTTTCCAGTGTGACTGCGAGTACCTGTACCTCCCACTCAGGATTTGATCTTTGAGGGTCATGTCTTTGTAATCTGCCGAAAACGGCAAGTACCCTACCAGACTGCAAAGTGATCAATTAGTTTATAATTTTGCAGTACTATAATCAGCTTGTTAATTAAAATGAAGAGAGATTTTATGAAAACAAAGGAATTTGTATATAAATATAATATATTGTTACATTCTTACCACACAAAGAAAATGACTCCCAGACTCCACACATCAACTTCAGGGCCATAGCTCCTTTGACCATTTGCTCTCAATACCTCCGGGGCTAAGTAAAGTGGGGTCCCACACATGGTCTTCATGAAACTGTCTTCTCCAACAAATTTACTCAAACCAAAGTCAGTTATTTTCACTAGAGTGTCATCATTTTCACTCTCCAGTAGTACATTCTCAGGCTGAAAATTGGGCATTTTATTAATATCTTGGATTTTTATTCATATATCCAAGGGAAACATAATACAAAAATAGTAAATAATACTCACCTTTAGGTCTCTATGAGTGATGCCTTGAGAGTGGAGGTACTTTACAGCTAGCACCATTTGCCTGAATAGGAATCTAGTAAATTGTTCAGACAAATGACCCTGTTTAGTGATCCTGTCAAATAGTTCTCCTCCTTGCATCAGTTCTAGGACAATGTAGACAGCGTCACGCGAGGCAAACACTTCTTCAGTTGAAATAATGCAAGGCTAAAAATTACGAAACTATTGAGCACAAGTAAAAAAGAAGCATATGAGCATACACCAGTCTGGTAAGCAAAAATTTGAAGCATAGAATAGTCGAGTTAATTATTTAAACCACACATTTTTTTTTTGCATCTGATGATAACTGTGTTCTCCCTTACTTCATGAAACAAGATCGAGGAGAATAAAATTGGGATAAGGGCATGATAGTAACAATTTGTTTCACACACGATTTAAGGTTCTTAATTATATTGCTTGTTACTTACATGTCTTACAGATTTCATAATAGTAATCTCATTCATTATCTTTTCTGGATCATTTAAATGGTTAACTTGTCCATTTGTCATTCTGCTCTTTTTAATTATTTTCATCGCATACTTTGTACATTTCATCTGAAATTAAGAATTTGTTCAAACCTGATGCTAAAAGTATATATTTACTCAAGAAATGTATATTATGTATATATTGTTGAGTTTATTTATGTATATATTTATAGAAAAAAATAATTAAAAACAATAAATAAGCAGTACTTTGTCATAAATCAGTTTAACTAAGCCACAGGCACCCTGGCCCAATGTCCTGGAGATATAGTACTTCTTTGATATTTCTTTAGGAACATGATCCTGCTCATTTTTCAGCAAGTCTTTGAAAATAAAAACTGCAATCAAAAATATAAAAACAAATAAAAATAAAATATTAATAAAAAAAACTTATCTATTTCCATGCTTATTATGAACTCATTCAATTCAATCATTACGTTTAAGAGAGATATAAATAAGCAAAAAAAAAGGAAGAGATGATATGCTTTTTTGGCATAAAGTGGCCAAAAGGTTGACAATGCTGATTCTTAGACCAAAAAATAGACCAGCTCTCTAATCACATGTAGAGTTGACCAAACACTGGGCTATGCCCCAAAATACTCAATCAGCACTACCCCCCCACAACAGGAATATTCATTATAACAATAATATTCATTATATTTAAATATTCATATTTCGATATAGTAATATGAGATGCGTTGACCGCTCGATCAAACAAACAATTGATATTTTGAACACTCAATGTATTGAGTGTGCGATATATTGAATGTTCGATTTAGTAACCATTCTATATTATGAACGTTCGAGTATTTAGACCTTCGATTTATAGTGTTCGATCAATTGATATTCGATTAGTTGGCGTAGTACACCCGACCCCATCACCCTAGAGTTACACCCCAAACAATAATGTTGTTATTTAACTTAATGGATGTTCATGAAAGTTTTCAATAAGTTTCTTTTCTCAAGCTGAATAAATATAACACAAAATTTCACAAAACTTTAAAAAAAGTAAATGTTACTAACTTTTAACAATGGGATGAGTGACTGATATCTCATCATTGTCATCTAATACACAGCAGTTTCCTTTGCCTATCTTTTCGCCATTGATAAAGGTCCCATTGTATGAGAGATCGGTTATTATAGCAGGACAAAGAAGTTCCCTGAAAAGAAGTATTAGTTGTTAGGATGTAATATTGAAAAGTTAATGCTTTTGATGTTGCTTTAATTTGATTTGATTTGTTTTAATCATATAAAAGTTAGAGAAACTTACGACATGTCCCTTTTTATGATGAAGTGTTGTTTGCTGACATTCTTTATAATATTCTCTTTAATCATATCCTTTCTCACTATGAAAGTGCAGTTATGGGCTCTTCCCAGAGTAAACTCTGGCTGTATGAGATCTGTGTATAGAATTAATACATGATATATCCCACATGGTCAAAAAAAAGTGGTAGCGTTGTAACTGCTATTGGTGGCCTTAACTCGAATAAGTTTGTTTACTCAACAAGGCTGACTAAAGGATGATATGGTAATTCATTTATACATACATATTAGATAGTGTCGACTCTTTATGGCGACCTACTATATAACGATAAATTCTATAAAGCTAAGGAACTACTTATGTTTGTTTGGCTTACATTAATACCCACAAAGTTATTGAAACGCTTAAAGCATAACAACCATTCGCAATATCGAAATAATAAGTCATTATTTAGACCCCGTCCGACGTTAGACCGCGTCAGATTTCGTTAAAAAAATATTATTATTCACATTGTGATTGAGAAACGCGCCATGAAGGTAGATGGATTTTTCCAATGATTATGGAATTAAATACAAAAGTTATATTCTCACCATAGTATTCAGGGTATTGGGCATTATTCCAGCAGTGCTTCCCAGTTACAGCAACTTTAGTAGAATACAATCTTCCCCATATCGTAGGAATGCAAGATGGAGTGTTATGCTGACTCCAGTCAATTTGGGAATTTTGTGTTTGCGTTTGAGTATTTGCACTGTCTGGAAGCAGATCATCTCCCATCTTGATTTTTGTGTTTCAAAGTTAGGACATAAAAGTTATGAAGCACTCTCTAAAGTTTTAATTTCAGCGCCCGGCCAAGCTAACTTACAAATCAAACACACAGAGCATGTATAACCACAGACGAGCGAAACAACAATCATAGACAACAAAAGTTCTTCTTTTCTTGGCGCATAAAGTTGACAGCTGAGGGCCGCTCAACACAGGGTACTGTAGTACCCGACCCAGAACTACATAAAAAATATAAAAACCATAGAGACTCAATTTTTACATAATACTAGTGTGCGTACACACGAGTAGCGTTCACTCAGTTCTATATGCACAAAGCAAATTGTCAGTCAAGTGCAAGATGAGCATTTTCGCATCCTGAATTAGGCCAATCGTGCCAATGCCTGTGTAGTCTTTGCACTCGTGAAACCCACCATATCCATAAGATACAGACCTCCAAACCCGTTTTCTACGCAAGGCTACAGGTTCCCCTTGGTTCGTTCGGAATAAAATCCACAATCTCAAAATCCCCACTATTCACCCATTCATGAAACGTAATTCTAAGCGTTTTTTTCGATATAGCCGTAACCCACCGCAACGCTTTAGCTGTAATGGCCGCCAGTTACACCTCCTCCCGAATCAGTAGAGTTCGTCATCCAAGGCATATTCTCACCGACCGTGATGACCTGAGGAGGAAAGCAATAAGGCCACCAGTGCTGTACTCAAAACAAAATATCTGTCATTCCGACCTCGCACCGCCGAGGTTCGTCTTCTCCAGCCCTTGCTCGACGAAGTGCCAGCCCGCGCCTTAGCTGAGCCTGTAGCTTTAAATTCGTCCCTAAATAATAATAATTCAGATCCAACCCATGCCCTTTTATTTTTGATCTCGAGGTGTAAATCCTCATGGATGTCCTCCGCCCTGGGGTAGGCGGCCTGTCAGACTCTTACTGAGTAAAACCACCCCGGTGTTCCATCCCACTCCTACGTCAGAGCCTACGGGAACTAATGCGTCTTCCGCTATCCCCGACAGGCCTCACTCTGCGGGCCTCCTCACGTTAGGGGAGGAGCTAGGTGTTAAACTCCCCCCGTACATCACAGAGAGGCACGCGTGGAACACTACGCGCCGCCATCTCGGGTCCTAAGGAATAGGGGGCGACGGATGTCCCCTGGATCCATTTAGAGTGGCTGGAAGAGGGCGTTATCCGCCCTCCACCGAATCCCGGTGCGTTTGCTGCGGGCCGGGACAGTGGAAGATATCTCCCACTCCCTTTCTACAGCCTCCTTCTGCAACATGACTGTTTCACAGAAGGATACCACCGCGTCCCAAGACTCCTCGCTGCCGACCATCGACTCGACCAAGGCCGGCAGTGACAGGTCATTGCCTACTCCTGAGATGAGGGCACGGCGCGGCTCCTCCCAAGTGGCACAGGCTGCCAGCGTATGCCGCACCGTGTTCTTTCGGCAGTCGACGCAATAGTGACCCCCCCCCCCACCCCCAATGAAACTTCGTAAGTAGATGTATTCTGTAAACCGCATTAAGATTTTCACACAAAAATACACCCAGCATAGTGCCTATGTTGAATGACAGTAAAGCCTGTATCCAGAGACCAGACTTCCATTCACCCACAGCCACAGCAGGCGGGCACGCTTAGCAGTATTGGTGGTTGTATTGGTAAGATTGTTAATAAATTGATGTTGAATAATTGTGTTCATTTGTTTAGCGATTTGTTTATCGAAATGAGCAACTTTTTATTTTAATATTAGTGTAGCAATTTAAGACGAAATGTGTGAAGTAACAATTTATATATCTACTATCTTTTGTACCGTATTTATTGCAAATAAATGTCTATGTTTTTCTCTTGTCGACATTGAATTCTAATAAAAAATACTACATGATGATATATTTGTTGGGTTTGGTCCAGACATCAGAAGTAAAACTCAGTTATGGCAATACACTTTATTCAATTGAAAAAATCAGTTATCTTAAATCTAGGAAATATAGAATATAGAAACGAAATAAAACCGAATTAAATTAAATAACGAATAATAGCAGTGAGGGCGGTCACATAGGGCAGTACTGACTGTCAGGGACAGTGGTCCATGCACCCACCGCAATAAAGATAGTACTAACCACGGAGCAAATACAAAGAGGAGTCGGCCTAAACAACTGTGCACTGTGATTTTCAACTTGGTCCTGACGTCATCAAATAGGCGTGGCCTTAGTCAGTGTATTGTTGGCGTTCGTCCTGTGCACAACTAAGTAAAAGTTCGCGCTAGACAAAAATAAGAATGAAGTGTTGTGTTCTATCTTGTAAAAACTACTCGGATAGACGTTCTGATGCTATGAATGGTATCACATTTCATTTGTAAGTAATTTTAAACGTAATTTATAAAATTCTTCTAGAAAAATGTCATAACTTCGGTGTTTCCAAATATAATTCTACCCGACATTAGATGGCGACACTTTGTGACATGGGTACTAAAATTATTTAGGCACGTAAAGCTCAGTATTAATATATTTTAATAATTATATGTACTGAAATTTATTCAAAATTAATTCTCAAAAACCTTTCAATCGCCTAAATATTGTTTTTGTAGTTTTTATCGTGGTTTTAATATCATTATGTCAACAGGCCGCCATCTATCGTCAACCATGAACAACAAACATAAATATAAAAGAACAGGGTCGTAATCGGATTCTAATTATTTTAACAAATGTGCCGCGACTGTCTCATAAATGGAAAGTGAAAAGTGATTTTTATTTCATACGAGTTTGTCATTGTGAGAAATCGACATTTTGAGAAATTGACATTATGCGGATTGGATATTCTAAGAAGTTGACATTCTGAGAAGTGAACATTTTGCGTCTGGTTGAAATTTTAAGACTTTGGCAGTATGCGATGATACGGTCGTGTTAGGTCCAGTAGCAACATTATAATAAGCGTGTTCTCGAATAGGTGGGTCTCTCCACTGCTTTGCCACTGGATATGTTTACATATTGCACTGTGAGCAGCGGACAGTGCTTCCCGGTCTAATGTTTTTAACCGCTATATTTCGTGTGTTCTTTTTGCTTTTTTTGTTTTATTGTTGATGTCAATTAGTTGTATATAAAATGTGTTTTTTTTATTTGTGTGTGAAATATAGATGTTTTGAAAAATAAATGTTTCTGTTTAATGCTCGTCATTTAAAAATAAGAGACACACTGATTATCTTCTTTCGTCATGCATCAAAAATATTTTTATTCTAAAATTATTGTTTTTCGTAAAAAAATACGTATTAAGATGAGTAAAAAACAAAGTACTCCCTGGTACGCAAATTCTGAGTACGACCCTGTTGCCTCCAGCACGTAGTGACATCTAGTATGAGATAGATAAATAACTACAAAAGCAAAATTGACGGTACGAGCACCTAGTTTTGCTATTAACCGGTAGATGGAAAATAAAGAAGTGGGCGGGATCTAACACCCCGCACCCCGCAAAATGTCACGCGTTGTTTCTTAGGAAAATCTAATTACAACATCTCCTCTTTGTATTTGCTCCGTGGTACTAACTGTCGGACACAGTGTTCCACATCTAATAACCGGGCAGTACTGACTGTCGAGAGACAGTGGTCCGTGCACCGAGACGCTTCCGTTTGAAATGCGTGCCGTCTCAACAGCGCAGCTCCTTACAAAGGCGGTCGCTAGTGGCCGAGGGTAGTTACAATATTTTATTCAACTGAACTTTATGTCAAATGATCGAAAGAGTGAAGGTTTGTCTATGATGCGTCCGGTGCACGTTCCACTAGCGCCATTTAGTCGCCGTCTCTCGCAGCTGTCAAATAATATGGCTGCCGTCACGGCCATTCTGACAAATCACTCGTCCTCGAGTGTATTTAATCATCTAAAAAAATAATAAAAAGACAAATTAATTCACATCATCATCATCATCGTTACATACCTTAATATCAAATATCACTGGTCTAGGTATTTCTTTACAACAGAAAACCCTTACAGTTCAAACAGGCTGGTCTAAATCGTCGCCCACTAAAGCAGGCGAGATTCCTACAGCACCTCACACGTCATTGCTCACAACAGCAATAGACATCTTATTAGAAAACCAATACAGTGCAAACATTCTGATCTGAATCGTCACCCACAAAAGCAGGTGAGATTCCTGCAGAGCATCACAGATCATCTCCCACTACAACAGGAAAGATCTTAATATTTTATTTGCACAAACGATCATCTTCCACAAAAGTAGAAGAGACCTCATACTAATTGATCATTCCAAAGATTCTATTATAGCATCGGAATTATCTACACTTAAGGTGCGAGAACTTACAGAAAGTGTTTCCTCTGCATCATCTGCAGTCAATGTACGAGAGCTTACAGAAAGCGCTTCCTCTGAATCATCTGCAGTCAGTGTACGCGAGCTTACAGTAAGGGTTTCCTCCGAGTCTGAGGGCATATTAGTATTTATAGGCACAAAAGACGCACTGAGCTCATCTTCTGCCGTCACGGTCCGTTCATCATTTTCATCACTATAATTTTCGCAAATTTCTAAATAACTTTCTTGCCCTTTAGGTACTTCCCTTAAATTTTCATATGCAAATTTATAAATTCTGTTAGAACCGTTAATATGTTTGAGTTCATAACGGTCATTATCTAATACAGTGATTGTTTTATAAGGCCCCTTAAATTTATTATCTAACTTTGTTTGTTGTCTTGCTTCGCATTTTGCAAAAACAAATTCACCTACTGCAAAAGGTTTAATTCGAGCTTTTCCCTTATTAAATCGTATAGTGTCAGCGTTAGCTACTCTTTGAATATTTTCTGATGCGGATGAACGAGCCGTTTCAACATTAATTATAGGTGGTTCAGAAGAACTAGGAGTTATAAAGGCACCAAATAAGTTTACAGCATTCTTAATTGCTCTTACAGCGTATGAAGAGCTTAAGGCCGGGGTATATTCAAGCAGTACAAACTTTGTAAAAGCGTCTATTAAAACTGAGCGGGTTCCCTCTATCTGGCAGAAACTATATGCTCCGAATTTTATTTGGCATAACACACTTGGCATAATTTTATTTAAACGAATATTTGTAAGGCATAAAAAATGTTTAGCATAGTCATTGTTTGGCCGAATGTTTATATGCTCGACTTTACGCTGGCATACTTTTAAGATGGCAGAATTTTATTTCGCATAATTACCTTTGGCAGACTTAAAATTCCGCATAATTTCGTTTAGCATAACAATTATTTAGAGCAATGATTATTTGGCATAATTTCACTTGGCATACTATGAAGATGGCAGAATTTCATTTAGAATAATTTTGTTAGGCATATTTTCGTTTCTATTAAATTGCATTTTGACCTTAAATAAAATGAAATAGTGTCTCAAAAAGTCAGTATATGTTGTGCTACAAAAATTATTGACAGAAACGAATCGCTGCAGAACCGACTCCACGTAGTCTTGTCTGCCCTACCCCTAGAGTGTAATTTAGAATAGAATAGAATAGAATAGAATAAAATTTTATTGTCTCCAGTATTACAGCTAGTAGTAGGTACACACATACACAAAACTATAATACTGGAAGCAAAAGGTTTAAACTTCAGCATTATGCTTAGGTCCCCCTTGCAGGTTTCTAAGCGCTGGTTTTCAGCTTAAACCCTTGGCTCCTGTTTACAAAAAAATAAATTAAATTTAGTAACAACGGATTAATAATAAAAAAAAAAAAATATAAAAAAAATATAAGCTAAATGTAAATTACAAGATGACAATAACATTAATACACACATGACACGTGACATTAATAATAAATTGAATTAGGAAAAAGAAACAGTTTGTGGCGACTGGCGTTTCTAATAATACAATAATAAGAAACAGAAAAAAGAAAAGAAATAATTAAACATTTGGAAAAATTACTGGACGACTATGGGCATATTTCAGAGTAATTTGCTGTTATTTTTTTGAAATTGGAAGACTAATAATTTACACTTTTGTTTAAAACTTATTGCGTTTTTAATGCTTCGAAAAGGGGGTGGTATATTGTTCCAAATCTTTGATGCTGCATATTTGAAACTGCCCTTATACCCTTTAGTTTTGTGTCTCGGTATCATTAGGGTTCCATTCACCTTTGATCTGGTATATAAGCTGTGTGCGTCCTTACACCAAGATAATTTATTATACAGGTATGGCGGGCTTTTACTTGCAATAATCCTGTGTGTGAAACACAACAAGTGTAGATTGCGTCGCGATTCCATGTTATGTTGTCCCTTGTCAGTTATAATAGGGGAGATGTGTGATCTTCTTGGGACTTTATAACAGAAGCGTATGCATGCATTCTGGACCCTCTGTATGCATTGTTTGGTCTTTTGAAAGAGCCTGGGTCCATACACTACGTCACAATAGTTGAATGGTGAAAGTACGAGCAGGTCTGATAGGATTTTTCTAATTTCTTCCGAGAGGTACTCGCGGATTCCATAGAGAACCTTCAACCTATAAAAGGCATTCTTAATCCGGCCATTAATGTGCTCTGCAAATCTGAGCTCCTCGTCCATAACCAGCCCCAGATTTCTCGCAACTTTCACCCTCTCCAAAAGTTCTCCATTAACTATCAATGGCTTATATAAATTGTCAGCCACTTTAATTTGGTGTTTGGTGCCCAATATCATGCATTTTGTTTTAGATGCGTTAAGCACAAGCGTATTTTTTTGAGACCAGTCGAGGATTTGCTCAATGTCGTTCGATACATTATCTATAGCCTGACTGGTTTCATTTGGCTTAAATGATTTATAGATTTGGGTATCGTCCGCATACAGGTGAACCTTACAGTGCTTGAGAATACGTGGTAGATCGGCTGTAAAAATAATAAATAAAATGGGACTTAAAATAGAGCCCTGTGGGACACCTCTTTCAACGAGCATCCTTTTCGATTTGGTGATATTTCCTTTGTCATCATCAGTAACGACTTGCTGTTGTCGGTTCGTAAGGAAAGATCTGAACCATTCGCAGCTTTCCATCGAAATTCCGTAATGAATAAGTTTGGCCAGTAGTAATTCTCGGTTAATACAATCGAACGCTCTCGAAAAATCTAACAACACAAGCATAGAGGAGTAACCAATATCTGACTCAGACAGTATATCATCGGTAACATGTGCCAGAGTCGTTGCTGTACCATGACCTGGACGGAAACCCGATTGGTATTGGGGTAGAATGGAATTGGCCTCTAGAAATACTTTGAGTTGCTTTTCAACGACCCTCTCGATAACCTTTGAGAGAACGGGGAGGATACTTATTGGTCGCAAGTCTTTAAGTTCATTGATATTTTTTGTCTTTGGGATAGGTTTAACTAATGCTATTTTCCACGAGTCAGGAAATACTTTTGATTCTATGGATTTATTTATAATATCAGTAATTGTATGGAGTGTAGTAGGCAGGGTAAGCTGGATCATATCAATATTTATGAGGTCATGTCCGTAAGCCTTGGTTTTTATCCTATTTAAAATTTCGATCACGTCATGTTCTGTTGTCTTTTTGAGGTCCAATTGGTTTTGGCTACTAACCGTATTTTTGAAATAATTTAAAGTTTCTAAATCTGGGTCCGTGTTTCCCGGTACATCTAAAAAAAAGTTATTTATGTCATCAGGATTGTTTAGATTATCTGGTATGGTCGATTCACAGGAGTTGCTGAAAGTAGATGTCTTTTTGAGGTGTCTCCACATGTCTTTGGGGTTCTTTGCGTTATTGTTGACGTAGTGTGTAAAATAGGCCTTTCTTTCGTGTCTGATGCTAGATGTGACAAGGTTTTTAAGTTGCTTATAGTAGTCCATATGTGACGGTGACTTGGTTAAATGAGCCCTAGCCAGTGCCTCATCTCGGTGCGACATCATAATTTTTATAACATCTGTAATCCAGGGGGTTGGTGCTAGAGGTAATTTAATTCGCTTGAAGGGTGCATGGACATCAAATAGAGTGTTTATGTATGTATCAAACATAGATACCATTTCATTAATATTATTCTGTTTTGAAATATTTTCCCAAGGAATATTGTTCAGGTCACTATTAAAACTGGCCAGGTCTATATTTTTAAATGAACGAACTGTTTTGAAGCGCGGCACTGGTTTAGGTTTCTTTATATCGAAGTCTGCAATAACCATAGCGTGGTCGCTTATATTTGGGTTGTGATGCACGCTTACATTCAAACATCGGGTGGGCGTGTCTGTAATAACAAGGTCTAGGAGCGACTGAGACACATCTGTGACTCTAGTAGGTTCTTTGACCATTTGCACGAGATCATATTGAGTAAGGAATGTATTCAACTCTTTGGTACAATTACGTTGTGGCTCCAGCATATTAACATTGAAGTCAGTTAGTAAAATTATGTGTTTACAATAGGCAAAGGACTGTATGGATTCAGCTAATGCATCAATTGCTTTACTCACGGAGATAACAGATTCGGACCTATATGCAGTACCAACCGCTACTTTATAGCCGGGCAGGGTGACCTCCAGCCACAACTGTTCTAGTGCCGAGTCTGGGTGGGGGCGCACATGGACACGGATCCCTCTTCTCACGTAAAAGCCTACACCTCCACCCGTCCTATTGCCCGGTCGGGCCCTGTGTTTAAGAAAGTAGCCAGACATAGCCGGGGCATATCTTTCAGCACCTTCCTGGAGCCATGTCTCATTCAGGGCCAAAATATCTGGCTGGAGACTTTGAATTGAGGCTTGAAGTTCGTCCTGGCCAGTATTAAGCGATCGTACGTTAAGTAAACCTAATCTTAGGTTATTTCTTTTACGTTTCTGAGCCATAGCCCTGTAAATTAATTATAATCAAAATTTGTGCCACAGAACTGAGATATGTATGATCGGAGTAATTTTCGTAACAAAAGATAAGTGTATTAAAAGCATGCATGTTTATAAAATCGAATAAATGAAATGAATAGAAAATTAGTCATTTGTTATTGACTAAGTCAGACATACAGCGTTCTGACTTGATTTGAGATGGTTTATCATCCGGGTTTTTACGCATAAATATTTTACCGTTCAAATACCAGCAGGATATGTTATGAGTTTTTGCGAATTGACGACATTCATAGAAAAATTTCCTTATCGACGGGGTCTGGTACTCTGCCACATATATAGGACATTTTTCACCAGGCAATCCAATCAATTGCGAGTTGAGCTTGTCGCCTACTTGACGGTCCTTGTTGAAGCTCTTAACGTTGGAAAGAAGACAATTTCTGCGGGAGACTGAGGTGAACTCTGCCACTATTGGTCTAGGCTTACCTGGTTTACCAGGCAGACGATAAATATCTCGGAGGTTCGACTCGCCTATGTCCAATTTCACGGCCTTCCCAATGTCCGCCATAATGGAAACCAGATCAACAGTGTTCTCACTTTCCTTGAGGGGGACGTTGCGTAGTTCTAGAGAAGCTGATCGTGACTGCAAGGATAAATCTTGAATTTGTTTTTCATAGCGGCTAAAAGTGTCTTTGTTTTCTTTTCCTCGGTTGTCCATTTCCTGTACGCGGCCTTTTATTTCCTCATAATCTTTATTGATGAAGGACATGCCTTTGTCTATCTCCATATTTTTATTCTGGATCTCTAAGTATTGTTTTTTAAGTTCCGCCACTTCCTTAACTAATGTTGACAACATGGCGTCTTGTTCCACTTTCCAGGCTGACAATCTCTCGTCTTGGTCCGCTTTCCATGACGACAACATTTTTAGGAGCTCAGTTTTTAACTCTTCACAAGCGCACGAAGTTTCTTTAATCGGGCTCATCGAAGTATTTGGGGAGTTATCTATGCGCTGGCGTTTGCTTCTGACGGTGATATTTTCCGGTTTGTTACTAACAACTGTCGAAGCTGGATCAGTAACGGATTGTGATTTTCCTTGTTTTGCAGGTTTCGTTGGAGATTTCGGCGGCGTGCGCTGCATTTTTATATCCGTGTATTTATTTGTTGGTGGTAGCTCCATACAACTCGTAGCGCAGGCCAGTGGAGCGCGGCGTCTATCGTGCGCGGTCGTAGCAGATGCGAAGGCGCGTAGGCGCAGTGTAGCACGGCGTAGCGCGGCGAGTGACGTAGCAGCGTAACAGTGCGCGCGCTTGGTATCGTTTATTTTGCGTCACGATGACTAACTTCGCTGGCTCGGTGGAAGGGAGCGCGACTGCTGTGACAGGCGTTGCCGCCGGTTCGAAACACGTCGCGACACGGACGAATTACATTCACTTTATTATGGTGAAATATTGCGATATATATTTGTCTCACTTTAGGACCACCCACTAGGAGGGGTCAGTCCATTTCAAAGTCCAAGGAGTAAAAAGGAATCGAAAATTTGAAGAGTAACCAATCACAAATTAGCACGAAATAGATGAGCGACCGGAGGGAATTAAACTCGGATACACGTCCGCACCGATCCGAGGCGCGCGGCGGAGTCTCGGAGATTTAAGCCCGCGTAGGCGCGGAGTGGCGAGGCGGCCCGCGAGCTGAGGAGCAGGTGGTTTTGACGGGCGCCGCCGCGGCTGAGGCTGGCCGGCGAAGCCGGCCAGCAAGCCGAAGCCACGGTGGTGAGCGTAAAACCATCTGCGACGATGAGCTCGCGTGGGACCGCCGGAGCCCCGCAGCGCCGAAGCCGTGACAGAAAACATGCATGCTGCATGTTGCATGCTCGCCTGCATGCTGTCAGCTTGCTTGCATGCTGCATGCTTGCTTGCATGCTTGCTTGCTGCATGCTTGGTTGCTTGCATGCTGCATGCTTGTTTGCATGCTGCATGCTTCTTCGATATGAAATGTATGCCAAAAGATGATTCTAAGTTTAAAGTTTCTGAGATATGATAGTTCTGCCTTTTAATAACTATCAATATGAAATTATGCCAAGAGACGATTCTGACTGCGAACTTTCTGCGATATGATGGTTCTACTTTTTAATTATTATGGAATAAAATTTATGCCTAAAGATGATTCTGACTTATAAAATTATGCGTTGTGAATGTATGATAAATGAGTGTATGCCAAACGATTTTCTGCGAAATGAAGTTTATGCCATCCGCTGTTATGCAAAACAATATTATGACGAAAAAAATTCTGCCATAAAGGGTGGACCCAAACTGAGCAATATTCTTTTTTATCACTTTTGCCCGAAAGTTTTCCTGTTAAGTCCAAGTGAATTGTGTGCGAAGGGACTGGAAGTTTAGGAATTGAATGCAACTGCATTTGCTGTGCACCTGAAGGGCCTTTAGAAGTTTTACATACTACACAGCAATTAATAAACTTTTTGACCAATTTAGCCATATCAGAAAACCAATAAAATTCGTAAAGTTTGTCTAAAGTTTTCTCAAAACCTAAATGTTTTATTTCATTATGAACATGGTTAATAAGGGACCAAACCAAAGAACGTGGTACAATAGGTAGCCAACTAGAAACTCCTCTACGTTCTATCTTCCTATACAATATTCCTTGTCTTAAATCATACGTATGCGATATCTCTTCAGGTAATTGATTATTACGGATTTTGGCTATTATTTCAGAAAGTTCCGAATCGCGTTCTTGTTCTACAATTAACCAACCTTTATCTAATTCAAGGAAATTTACTTTGCGGGGCTCAGAATAATTTATGTTTGACAAATTGCGAGACAGGAAATCTGCATGAGCCATTTTTCGACCTTCTTTGTACATGATATCAAAATCGTAAGCTTGCAATATAGCCCACCAACGGTGAACCCTTGGAGTCAAATCACGTTTTGAGTGAGAAGCTTTAAGGGAGTTGCAATCGGTAAATACAGTGAATTTTCGTCCATGCAAATAATGACGAAAATGTTCGATTGCTTTTACTACCGCAAGGGTCTCTAACTCGTAAGAGTGATATCGTGTTTCTGCATCTATGGTCTTCCTACTATAATACGCTACTACATGAGGGGTATCATTATGTTTTTGGATAAGAATTGCACCATATCCAGCACTACTTGCATCGGTATAAAGTTCAATGGGCAAGGAAGGGTCAAAAACTTTTAAAACTGGTTCGGACGTCAAAATGTGGATAAGTTTTTTGTGTATTTGGTCATGCTCCGGGGTCCACTTAATATTGCTTTTTCCTTTTGTTAAGGGATATAAAGGGCAAATTATTTGGGAAAAGTTAGGAATAAACTGTCTAAAATACGTTGCCAGCCCTATGAGCTGTCTAACATGAGTGACAGTTTTTGGAGTTGGAAAATTAATTAAGGCTTGTATTTTTTTTTGGATTTGGTCTAATCTCCCAGCTGAAACTATATACCCAAGGTACTCAGTTTGAACTTTCAGAAACGAACACTTCTTTAAATTAAATGAGAAACCAGCATTGGTCAGCGTTTTAAGTAATTTGTCTAAACGGTCAAGCCCCTCATCAATATCTGTTGAAATTGAAAGGACATCATCCATGAAAACTAGAATTCTTTCATCATTCATAGGCTGTAGAGCAGTATTAATAGCCTTTTGAAAAATGGAAGGGGCATGGCGCAAACCGAAAGGCATAGCCAAATATTCAAATTGCCCTTTTGGGGTAACAAATGCAGTTTTTTCTGTGGAACTTTCATGTACAGGCAGTTGGTGAAATCCAGAGGCCATATCAATACTACTAAAATAATGAGCACCATTAAGTTTATCAATTTGTTCACTAATTAGAGGTAAAGGATAATGATTAGTGTGCACGACAGCACCATAATCTAGCGCCGCCTGCTATTATTAGTTTTAAGTAGGTACCTTTAACATGTAAAGCGACGGAGCCGCGTGAACGGGTTTTTGCTTGTCGCGTGGTGAACGGGTTTTCACTTGTGTTTTTCCGACAAGTAGGAGCCTGTTCGCGCCGCTCGGTCGCTCCACGCGTCGCCATTGGTCAGGGACAAAAATATGGCGGATTCCCTCTCCAGAACAGAACAGTGCATATATAAACCCCAGACTGGCATCGCGGGCGCAGTCGACCGAAATTCTCTACCTAAGTGTATTCGCTACAATTTGTGTATTAACTTTAACATGTAATTCTGCTAAAACTATAAATAAAACCATTTTATAAAACTACTAGTGCCGCATTTTCAATTATACAGTCCACACGCTACACATTCTGGTCCTTCGAGCCGGATCTTGAAGATCCAGCAGGATGGTGTTAACACGCAGCCGTAGTAGAGACCCTAGGAGAGAACAGACCCAGCAAGAGCAAGAACCGTCCATGACAGCCGGACCGGGTGCCAGCAACCCGGCACCAGAATCCAGCACGAGCTCGGTCGCTGTGATGGACACAGGCAGCGGATCTACGGCGACTACCAACACCGACGTCACGCAGACACAGGGTACGCTCAAGCCCGGCGATACCAGGTCACGCCGTTCTACAGCTTCGAAAAAGAAGCGCCTCGCAGAGCTGGAGGCCAGAGAGCGGCTGGCTGAAATGAAAGTCAAGCAAGTGACGGCAGAGCGAGAGCTGCAAGAAATACAGTTGCAGCGTATCAAAGCCGAAGCTGACTCGAGTGAAGACGACGACATGGAGGACGACCTTGCCTCCGTAAGGATTGGAACGTGGCTAGCGCAACCGGCGCTGCCACCCGGAGGTGAGGGTCGACCTGCGCCACACGACGTCAGCGGCGGAAGGAAAGGCAGAGACGCAGCGAAGGACACCGGCGCCGCGACAGGCGCTCAACAGCTGCGGGATGATTACGAGGAAAGTGTGTGTGCGAAATCAAACAAGGGCAATATCGCGAGTGAAGTGTTACGCGGGAATGTGAGTGATAAAATGATAGACGTAGAGACACTCGCCGCAGCCCTAGCTCAAGCCGCGCGCAGCTCGAGAGAGCCGCCCAGGTACGTCCAGCAGCTACCAATCTTCGATGGAAAATCCGGTGAGTGGATAGCTTATAAGGCCGCGTATTGTGACTCACACACGTATTTTTCCTGTGTAGAAAATGTCGCTAGGATCAGGACGAGCCTCAGAGGCGCCGCAAAAGAAGCCGTAGGTTGTCTATTATTTAGTCAATCCGACCCTCAGGTTATTCTAGACGCACTAGAAAGACGTTTCGGTAGGCCCGAGGCCTTGATTATGGCCGAGTTAGATCATATAAAATTGTTACCTAAATTAAACGATAACCCTAGGGAGATATGTATTTTCGCTAACCGTATAGCAAACACAGTGGGTACGGTAGAAGCACTAAAAAGAATACAATATTTACATAGCCCCGAAATGTCGCGTTGTATCGTAGAAAAGTTAACGCCAATACTAAGAAACAAATGGTATGATTACGCGGCTACTAGTAAGGTTTAATATATTCCCGAGTTAAAGCGCTTATCTATGTTTATGAATGAAGAGGCAGATAAGTGTGGCGCGTATGCACAGCCAGAACGTGGTAATGACGACTCCAACGGTGTACGACAACGGCGCAGAGTAGAGCGTACGTTCAACGTGAATAAGGACACATCAAACGAGCAATGCCCGGCGTGCGAGCAACACGGCCACAAATTACTAGACTGCAGTAAATATAAACAGCTAGACATAGATACACGATGGGATATAGCAAAAAAATCCAACATGTGCTTTAGATGCCTAAGAAACAAACATAGAAGGTTTATGTGTAAAGCGCCTATTTGTGATATAAAAGAATGCAAAATGAAACATCACAAACTGTTGCATAAAGAGCGTAAAGTTGAGGCGACACACAACATGGCGACGCCAGCGGCGTTGACGCCTGTTATCACACACGAAACCGTCACGTCAGCGCGGGAAACTGTATCAACAACTTCACCTCAGAATCGCCGCGCGTATTTAAAAATAGTACCTGTCACATTAAGCGGACCACACACATGTATAGACACTTATGCCTTATTAGACGATGGGAGTACAGTGACCTTGTTAGACGCGTCAGTAGCAGATATCCTAGGTGCAGATGGGCCAGCCAGTCCTATGTGGATACAAGGCATAGGCACGGAGGTCAAGCATGAGCAAAGCCGAATCATGAGCCTCCACATACAAGGCAAGCACCATAACGACCCACAGAAGATAGAGGCGGCGCGCACCGTAACTAGGCTTGAAATTATGGCGCAAACTGTACAAACTGAGGACATAAATAATTGTAGGCATTTAAACGACATTCATAGCACTCTTGTTTATGAACACGCGCGACCAATGATTTTAATAGGCCAAGATAACTGGCATTTATTAGTAGCCACGGAAACACGAACAGGTGCGCGTGATCAACCGGTAGCATCGTACACAAAACTTGGATGGGTATTGCATGGATGTCAGTACTCAGTAAATAAAGTTATAGCTACATTTTGCGGCCACTTGAAAATGAAAGAAAATCTGGAACCAATAGAAGAAACCATGAGAAACTTTTTAAAATTAGAATCACTAGGTATAGAACCTAGGATACCTAGAGATGACCCGCAACAGCGAGCCTTGGACATCCTAGAACAGAAGAGTCGACGATTACCCGATGGCAGTTTCGAGACCGGACTATTGTGGAAACAAGAGGTACCTAAAATACCAAACAACTACCTTGGTGCTCTAAAACGGCTAGAAAATCTAGAACGACGCCTAGATAAGGACGAAAACCTCAAGACCCAGTACTTACAACGCCTTGATAATCTATTCAACTCAGGCTATGCAGAAAAGGCACCCGATACCTGCACGACCAATAAAACATGGTACCTACCTCACTTCCCAGTGGTCAACCCAGCCAAGCCACATAAGCCGCCACGACTTGTACACGATGCGGCAGCAAAGACATCGGGTCTGTGCCTAAACGATCTACTTCTATCGGGACCTGACCTATTACAATCATTGCCCGGTATTTTAATGCGTTTCCGTCAAAATAAAATAGCTGTGTCAGCAGACATTAAAGAAATGTTCATGAGGATAAAGATAAGGGAAGAAGATCGCGATGCGTTGAGATTTTTATGGCGCGGCGATCAACGAGAAGGACCGCCTGGTGAATATCGCATGACGTCTGTTATATTTGGCGCGACGTCATCCCCATGTACAGCGCTATACATAAAGGATCGCAACGCTAGGGACTTTGCCGATAAATACCCAGCCGCGACTTCAGCAATAATAAACAACCATTATATGGATGATTATCTTCAGAGCTTTTCCACCGAAGAGGAAGCGAAGAAAATAACAACGCAAGTAGATTACATTCATAAAAAAGCCAACTTTGTTTTATGTGGTTGGATATCAAAAAATAAAAATGTTTTAAATAATAACTTTACGCCTTCACAAGACATAAAAGTACTAGGCGGCGACGACACCGAGAAAGCCCTCGGACTACGATGGGATACTAGGAAGGATTGCTTTGTATTTCAAATTAACAAAAACAAAACACCTATTGTATTATTAAACAACACACGCCCACCCACCAAACGGGAGGCACTCAGCATAATTATGTCGATATTCGACCCACTAGGAATTATATCACCTATCACTATACCGGCTAAAAGGATACTTCAAAACACATGGAAGTACAAAACGGAGTGGGACAAGCCACTACCCGAGGAGCTACAACCAAAATGGAAAGAATGTATGAAGTCACTAAGTACTATAGAAACGCTACTGATCCCACGTTGCTACGATTATGGTGACGTCATAGCCAGAGAAGTAAAGCGCCAAGCGAGGAAGCATACGCCGCAGCGGTATACTGGCGAACTGAAAGGTCAGACGGCAGCGTACAAGTGACCCTGGTGGCAGCAAAGAGTAGGGTAGCCCCACTTAAACCGGTATCAATACCTAGGCTAGAGCTGCAAGCTGCACTATTAGGGGCGCGCGTAGCCCAGACGGTCGTTCAAGAACATGACTACGAGGTGAATGACCTAACATACTGGAGCGACTCTACCACCGCTCTGGCCTGGATTCAAGCCGAACCACGCACATTCAAGACTTTCGTGGCGCATCGTATCGCTGAAATCGAGGAGCTCACCAAGAAAAACGAATGGAGGTGGCTACCCTCAAAAGATAATATGGCAGACGACGCGACACGCAGCTCGCCGGAACATTTTAACTCAAAACACAGATGGTTTAACGGTCCCGAGTTTCTTAGAAAAGGCAAAGATGAATGGCCACAGGCAAAAAAGGCCATTGCCCCCACGAACACGGGTGAAGAACGCGTCAAATGTCACAATATAATAAGCGAAACAAAAGTAAACGATCATCTTCCAAATATTACACGTTTTTCAAAATGGACACGGCTGATAAGAACAACTGTAAGAGTACTTCAGTTCATTGACCTGTGTAGACCAAGTCAACAAACTGTCGAATATAAGTGTACTAAGAAGAAGGCATCAAAAGATCCAACGTGGAAAAGAAACAAAAGCGAACCTGTTAAAAAAGTTACGCAAAAAATAACAAGGATTAAAACAGTAGTAGTAGTAAACTACATACCTATACCTGCTACTTACATTCTACGCGCCGAAGAACAATGGGTCAAGGGCGCACAAGCCGAAAGCTTCTCGAAAGAAATTGCCGCCATAAAGGATAACAAAGCGGCGCCCGGCGACAGCCCGTTATCGCTATTAAGTACATACATAGACAGCGTGGGTATTTTGCGTTTGTGCGGGAGAATCACAGCGGTACAAGACGTAAATGAAGAAATAAAAAACCCAATTGTACTCGAGGGTAAGCACAGATATACGAAGCTATACATAGCATATGTGCATGAAGGTTTACATCATGGTGGAACCGAGATAACGGTTAACGAGTTAAGACAGCGTCTTTGGATAACGAGACTACGTCCGTCTGTAAAGAATGTTGTAAAGGGCTGTTTACACTGTAGAATAAAAAAGGCAAAGCCAGCCAAACCCTCTACGGGAAACCTGCCGTACCCCCGTTCAGCTCATCATTTACGACCTTTTACTTTCACTGGTTTAGATTATTTTGGCCCCATATCTGTTTCTGTAGGTAGACATAAAGAAAAAAGGTATGGTGCCTTATTTACGTGTTTGACTTGTAGAGCTATACACATAGAAATAGTAAATTCACTTAGTGCAGATTCAGCTATCGCCGCTCTCAGGCGATTTATAGGTAGAAGAGGTTGTCCAAAAGAAATTTGGAGTGACAACGCTACTTGTTTCAAAGCGGCTGATAGGGAACTAGCCAACTAGTGATAACCAAAGGACATGTACTCCGAAGACCAACGAAACGAATTGTCGTGCTCCCCACGGAGTCGCCTGATGGCGACGGCGGCAGAAATGTGCACGACAGCACCATAATCTAGCGCCGCCTGCTATTATTAGTTTTAAGTAGGTACCTTTAACATGTAAAGCGACGGAGCCGCGTGAACGGGTTTTTGCTTGTCGCGTGGTGAACGGGTTTTCACTTGTGTTTTTCCGACAAGTAGGAGCCTGTTCGCGCCGCTCGGTCGCTCCACGCGTTGCCATTGGTCAGGGACAAAAATATGGCGGATTCCCTCTCCAGAACAG
This sequence comes from Aporophyla lueneburgensis, assembly GCA_932294355.1. NCBI lineage: Eukaryota > Metazoa > Arthropoda > Insecta > Lepidoptera > Noctuidae > Aporophyla > Aporophyla lueneburgensis. Next base: position 14,860,606 of record OW028744.1, read on the forward strand.
AACAGTGCATATATAAACCCCAGACTGGCATCGCGGGCGCAGTCGACCGAAATTCTCTACCTAAGTGTACTCGCTACAATTTGTGTATTAACTTTAACATGTAATTCTGCTAAAACTATAAATAAAACCATTTTATAAAACTACTAGTGCCGCATTTTCAATTATACAGTCCACACGCTACAATTAGGTTGAGTATTACTATTTAATTCCCTATAGTCAACACACATGCGTGTACTACCATCCTTTTTCTCTACAAGAATGATGGGGCTTGCGTTTGCAAGCCCCATCATTCTTGTAGAGAAAAAGGAAGTTCATCACCGTTTGGTGATGAACTTTCCCTAATAATATTTGCCGTCAACAATTGCTCGATTTTTTCATCAACTATCTTAGATTCCTGAGGGGATAACCTATACAGTCTCCTATGTACCACTTTATGAGGATCAATTAAATCGATTTTCAACTGTCCTGTTTTGATTCTAGTTGTAGGAAAATTTTCAATAAAATTATCTGCATATTGCATTAATATGTTAAAAAGTTTTACTCGATCAGGTCCTGTTAAGTCAGTATTAATTGAATCAATGTCAAAAATAGGTTTGGTTTTGGTACACATGTTAGTCTCGACACACCGCTTGAATGTTAAACCGCTCTCTGAAATTTCAACAAGAATATCGCGCTCAAGTATATCTCTACCTAATAGGATAGCGTCGAGCAAGCAATCGTCTGGAACTACATGAAGAGTGACGCTAATTTCGACGCTTTTTTTTTTTTTTTGTAGGACATCTCCTGGTTAATCCTGAAAAGATTCTTACTACTTAAACGGATGGTAGCCCGGCGAGTTCTAAAAAGTTACCTTTTTAGGCCTCCAGCCGGGGCTTATTATACTTAAAACTAAAGCGAAAGCTCTAAGGGTTACCCCGAGGGGGGTACGAACCTCGGCTTAGGCAATCACTGGTAGGGGGAGAGCAAGGGACTGGCTGGATCTGGGTTAAATTATTTAGGGACTAATTTAAAGCTAACGGCACAGCATCGCGGGCTGGCTCTTGTAAGGGTCGGGAGGGACTGTTAAGTCGGGGTCGCGACGACGGCCCTCGGCGGCGAGGTCGGTACGATTTGTGTTTGTGTGCTGGTCTAGCTGTACTGGTCTCTTTTCGACTCTCCTGGAGGAGAGTAGTGGGATCATCAGGATCGGTAAGAACGTGCCGCGAGCGGCGGACTTTACTGATACGGGAGGGGGTGTAAGTAGCTGCCGCCACAACCAGAGGGTTGCGGTGGGCTACGGCCCTATCGATGAAGTATTGATGGATAGTCGGGAGTTTCATGTCTAAATGAAGATTGATATTCCGAACAAACCAAGGCGCGCCTGTGGCTTGACGGAGAAAACGGTTCTGGAGAGTCTGCATCCTATGGATGAATCGGGGTTTTGCATGTGCCCAGACTGGGCTTGCATATGTCATAATAGGCCTGATACAAGCGGTGTAAAGCCGCTTCTTACACAGAAGAGACATTTTACTCCGCTTGTTCAGGACGCAATGGAGCCTACCGAGGGCGAAAGCGGCCCGCGAGCGGGCCTGCTTTATGTGCTCAGAAAAGGTGAGGTGTTCGTCGAGGATGACACCTAGATATTTGGCTTGCTTCGCCCAAGGGATCTGCTTGCCGAACGTTGAGATGGGTCGGGGAGGGTAATTTCAACGCTCTGGATTTTAACGTTACAAATGATTTGCTCTGTGCTACTAACGATACTCTTTCCAATACCAGTCATGTTGATAAGGTCATGCGATTTTTGTCCAACAACAAGGTGTGAAAAACTTTTCCTAATTAAACTACACTCTGAACCGGAATCAAAAATAAAGGGAAATGTCATACTATTACAGTTTAAAATACCTCGAACAATTTTCGAGCACACGTTGACTTCTTTGCTTCCAGAAGCAACTTGTTCCTTCTTCGTATTGTCAACCCTCGTTGGGCAGGTGGAGACGACGTGGCCTGGCTCCCCGCAGGCATAACATGTGACTTGTGGCTTCTGGTTGACACGTTTATCCGCAACTACAGAGCGACTAAGTGGTTTGTTTTTTTCGCGGCAATACTATATACTATATATACTATTACTATATATTACTATATTTATATATATATATATATATATTATATATATATATTATATATATATTATATATTTATATATTTTATATATCCATACTATCCATACTTCCATACTAATATTATATTATAAATGCAAAAGTAACTCTGTCTGTCTGTCGGTCTGTCTGTCTGTCTGTCTGTCTCGCTTTCCTGCTAAAACGACTGAACCGATTTAAATGAAATTTGGTACACAGATAGTTTAGAGCCTGAGAAAGGACATAGGCTACTTTTTATCCCGGTAGTATGTTCCCGCGGGATAATTTCCGACCTCCACGCGGGCGAAGCCGCTGGCAAAAGCTAGTATAGAATATAGAAACGAAATAAAACCGAATTTAATTAATGACGAATAATAGCAGTGAGGGCGGTCACATAGGGCAGTACTGACTGTCAGGGACAGTGGTCCATGCACCCACCGCAATAAAGATAGTACTAACTGTCGGACACAGTGTTCCAAATCTAATAACCGGGCAGTACTGACTGTCGAGAGACAGTGGTCCGTGCACCGAGACGCTTCCGTTTGAAATGCGTGCCGTCTCAACAGCGCAGCTCCTTATAAAGGCGGTCGCTAGTGGCCGAGGGTAGTTACAATATTTTATTCAACTGAACTTTATGTCAAATGATCGAAAGAGTGAAGGTTTGTATATGATGCGTCCGGTGCACGTTCCACTAGCACAATTTAGTCGCCGTCTCTCGCAGTTGTCAAATAATATGGCTGCCGTCATATTTTTAAATATTCAAGGCTAGCCAGTCCTTACCAAATCTAGAAAAACGATCAGCTATTCTATCTGCTAACTATTTAAAATTGTCGTCAAGTCGATTTCATCGAATTGCTTGGGTTTCGTCTTGGCTATAAAGTGCCAAAGCCATAGTTACTATTTAATTAACAGTGCTGATAACTTTGGTTATTGCTAATCCTGTACTATTAATTTTACTTAAATAGGTATACATATAACATATACACTACACATAACGGAAGAATTAAAGTAGGTCTAGGATCATCGTTTTCTCGTGTTAAAATTGGATTTATATTTCGTTAGTGATTTCACAACATAACTTCATGCTTTGTTTTGCCCATAAGGTTGGGCAGATCTGCACCTATAGTACACCCACATTTCGCCTGTTATGTTTAAGTCCCATGTAACAGGCAGAGAGCCTATTACCACCAACCGGGCACAAATTCAGACTCCAGGGTGTTACTGAAAAAAAAAACAGATAGAGAAACCCAATAATACTTTACTCGACCTGGGAACTGACCCCAAGACCTCATGCTCAACAGAAGTGCTTGCTATCAATATACCAACGAATCAGAATCGGAGCTTTTATTTGAAAAACATAGGTATAACAAAGAGGCAGTAGTTAGTGATTTACTTATTTAAAAAGTTGGGTATGGGCTATGGAAGAACATGTACGAATAAAAGAAGGGTGTATGATTGGAGTTTGAAATATTAATTATATAGAGATAAAATTTAAATCCACACTAATATTATAAATGCAAAAGTAACTCTGTCTGTCTGTCTGTCTTGCTTTCCTGCTAAAACTATTGAACCGATTTAAATAAAATTTGGTACACAGATGGTTTAGAGCCTGAGAAAGGACATAGGCTACTTTTTATCCCGGTAATATGTTCCCGCGGGATAATTTCCGACCTCCACGCGGGCGAAGCCGCTGGCAAAAGCTAGTAAAAATATAAGTTAGAACGTGTTTATCACGATGCGGCGCGGGCCGTGTGGTGTTCTTCTAGCATATAACGAACGTGATTAACGAACTTATGCAAAGTTAATGAGTCTGTTAACAATTTTTAAAGTTAACTTAAAACTTAATCCTTACTTCGTTAATAATGACTCAATGTTTACTTTGTTAATAATGTTAATGGTCTCGTGTCCAGCTTTGATATGGAATGCTTTAATGTTGCAGACGATGACCTCACTGTAACGTCCGGGAATACGTTGAATTACAAGTCACCCTGCAGATTTACTTTCCAGCTTACTTTGTTTAATGTTTACGTATATTATCATAGTTTCTTTATTACGTCTACATTTAAAGAGGGTTAGATCAAAGCCGAAAGATATTGCAATCATGGAAGAACGAGCAAGTACCAATATCTACACCAGTGGAGGTTTCTGTGTTAGACGATAGGTATGAAATGGGAACCGATTACATTTCCGAATTATTTTTTTTCTAATTTTATTTCACCGAAAACTATTGACCGACGTCTTTTTTGCTATATGCTTTATTTGACATATTTTTAGATCATCGAAGTATCATATGTCATAGGTATTATTTTACCGAACTATGTTTCGCCGATTTACAAAATAACTTTTTACTATTGGACGAAGTCTCTTTTGAACTTTTTTCATTTGCCAAATTATTTATTTGCCGTAATGAAACAACATTGGTCTCAAATATATAGCCGGTTACTTGGTAGCGTTTTCAATAAGAAGTTAAAATATACGTAGTGTCATAAAAAGTCAATATATTCTACTACAAAATTTAGTGAGAAACGAATCGCTGTAAAACCGACTTTACGTAGTCTTGGCTGCCCTACCCCTAGAGTGTAATTTAAGCCCGCGTAGGCGCGGAGGGGTAGGGCGGCCCGCGAGCTGAGGAGCAGGTGGTTTGAAGGCCCGCCTATCGGCTGAGGCTGGCCGGCGATGCCGGCCAGCAAGCCGAAGCCGTAGCCGCGGCGGTAAGCGTTAAAACCATCTGCGACGATAGGCTCGCGTGGGGCCGCCCAAACTCCGCAGCGCCGGAGCCGTGACAGAAACAATGCTTGCTGCATGTTGCAAGCCTGATTGCATGTTGCTTGCTTGTTCGCACGCTGCATGCTTGCTCGTATGCTGCATGCCTGCTTGCATGCTGAATGCCTGCTTGCACGCTTCATGCCTGCTTGCATGCTGCGTGCTTGAAGCAAGCATCCTTGTTTGCATGTTTCTTACTGGGACTCTTTAAAAACACTTTTGTTCATAATAAACTGTTTTATTTAGTGCCATTACATTTAAATAATTAATTAATTAAACAAAAGAGTAGGTTAATCTGAACAGTGGTATAATAAATGTTCGGAAACATAATACTTCGAAAAAATGTTATGTCGGCTAAGTGTAACTTCGGTAAAAACTTTTTCGACCAAATAAAACGTCGGAGTAACGTAAAAAGTTGAAATGATAATAGGTCAACTGATACAGTGGCAGACGTGACTTCGATGAAGTAAAAAAAAAAACAAAACGATAATAGTTAAAAAGTTTTAGGTGAAATGAAATTAGGTCAAATATTTTTCGAACTTATGATAGGTAACCGTATGAAATACATAGCTCCACGTGGTTCAGTTATTTTTTGAGAGTAAAAATATAGCTTCAGTAATATTTGAACACGTGATCTACCATCGTAACAGCCCGATCATTAAAACTTTGACAACCAACCAAAGTTCTCTTTAAATCCATATAAAAAAGGAATTATTTAAACTCTTTCATGCGCAATAGATATTTTAACAATGTTATTAAATGGCGCGTTTATACCATGTAGCGCTGAGTGAAGAAGGGCTAAAGAAAGAAAAGTAGAATCGTTTTCATCAGTGCTAAATTGAGATGGCGTAACTTAACTACGTAAAGAAAGAAAGAAATAAAATACATTTATTTAGAACAGTTTAAAAGGCACACAATAGGTATACAGAAGGAAAGAGTAAAAGCGCAAAATATGGGTACTCTAGGTACCCTGCGCTGGTTTTTGTAACGGCACCAAATCAGTTGTATCAATATTGTGAAGAGAGAATAAATAAATGAATTAAGTTGTAGGCCGTGGATTTGGAACTTCGAACCGAGGTGGTCATACCATACCCACACTTAACTTTGTGCAAATTATTACATCACTACTGCACTTAAAATATTAAAGAAAAACGTGAATAAACCGCTATGTCCTAGAACCAATACTCGAAAGACATGCATTAAAAATGTGACATCTACTACCCCGCACTGGGCCCGCGTGATGGATTACCTGTGTCGTGCCTGAGTCCCAGCAGTGGGAACATTAAAGGCTGCTTATATTTTTAAATGTAAGGGTAAATATTAAAAAAGGATCTACTTTCTTTTTGTTTGTTAAAAGAAAAGGGTTTTATTTTGTAACCGGCAAAAGGTCTCTGTGGAAATTCAGCATGATGATAAGTGGGGTGACTTTTTGAGTCGTTAAAATTAGTTTGCTATTTTAATTAACCTCAATTATTTCAGTTTTCTTTCCTTCGAAATCGTTCGTGCGCGTCTACTCGCATTTGTCTACCTTATTTTATAATATTCCATTTTCGACAATATTTATTTTAGTAGAGTTGAAAGAACTGTAATTGAGTTAATAGGAAGCCTTTTTAAAATTACTTTTTATTACTCCCAGTAACGTAGGAATCTGATAGCTAGGTTTTTCTCTTAACAAACACTAGCAAAGAGAAGCGTCCATTAACTCTAATGAACCATAATTTTACGACTTCAGAAGAGATACCAGTTCATTATGTCTTGAGAGTACGGTCGTGGCTCAGAATTATTGGTCCTTCACTCACTTCAGAATTTTATCCAATTACTAAGGTAATTTAAAATATATTAACAACTCAAAACATTCAAAATTGTATACTTAGTTTCAACACCAACAAAATATCTTTAGAAAGTTATAGCCAGTCGAAAAGATTATTACCCGACTTTAAATATTTCTTAAAATGTCAACTCACTATGTTATAATCGTTTTATGATTAAAGTCTTTGAAATTATTTTATAACAAAGTTAAAGCGCTTAATGACTATTTTCGTGTCAGTAGTTGCTCATAGTTTAAAGATAAATTAATTATTTAAAAAAATCCTTAATCTACATAGCGCTTCAATAAAGAGATAAGGATAAATCTGAAACTGGAGGTGGTAGCACACACTGTCGCGTGGCCTACGCTGCTGCTACGACGCGCGTAGGTGCTGCTACGATGCGCGTTGGCGTTGCTACGGCGTAGCTGAACTTTATGCGAAAATTCTCTCTTTTTCTTTTCACATTTTAAACTGTTTGTTTGTAGTTTAGAACAAATAAACGATGCCCTGATATTTTTTATTAAGTTCGATTTTTGTACGTTTCTACAAATAGCTGTAGGACAAAGTACCGTTCATTAAATACGCCAAGTTCTGTGCAAAATTAATCGATCATTTTCATGGCATGAGTAGAACAGTCTAGTGCATTATATGGTTATGAATAAGTATCTAATCATGTCGATTAGGAATATTACTTATCCCATTCAGAGTTCCCCATAAATCGAGCAAGATAAATATCATTTGATTGCCATGACGCGACCGCTGCTTGAACCCCTGTGGTTAAAATGGCCGCCATTTGCTGATTTTCCGATTCATAGGGAATAAATAGCTCCCATTTGAATAGCTAAACACGAGGCTATCGACGTCACATCGGCCCGTGTAACTAATACGTTTGATTATCATTATTTTATAAGTTGGCAATCATTTTTCCTTTGCAAGTTTCAATCCAGACTAATATTATAAATGCAAAGGTCTCTGTCTGTCTCGCTTTCCTGCTAAAACTACTGAACCGATTTAAATAAAATTTGGTATACAGATAGTTTAGAGCCTGAGAAAGGACATAGGCTACTTTTTATCCCGGTAGTACGTTCCCGCGGGATATTTTCCGACCTCCACGCGGGCGAAGCCGCTGCCAAATGCTAGTTCTATATATATTTTCGGAGAAAAGTATCCCTAATTGCCTTTAGCTTGATAACCTTGTTTATGAAAATGCGATTCCCAATTTGAATAGCTAAACATGAGTCTGTTGACGTCAAGTATCGACACGTGTAATTAATTCGTTTATCCACACTAATCCACACTATTCACACTAATATTTTTGACAGGCCTGTTGGTCTAGTGGTTAGTGACCCTAACTGCTATGCCAGAGGTCGTGGGTTCGATTCCCACCCAGGACAAATCTTTGTGTGATGAGCACGATCATTTGTTCTGTGTCTGGGTGTAATTTATCTATAATATGTATGTATTTAGAAATATATAAGTATGTTTATCAGTTGTCTAGTACCCATAACACAAGCTCTGCTTAGCTTGAAACTAGATGGCGTTGTGTGATAGTTGTGGAATATTATTATTATTATTTTTATTTAGAATTTGTTTTTCTCGGCCTAGCCGGATAGAAATGATGGCACGGGCCTAAGCCAAGTGTCCAGCATTGGGGTAAGTGTGGGGGGAGTAATATGATAAGTGGACTGTATGGTAGACGAATTTGCATGGGCGTATTGGTGCAAGGTGTCCGGTTCAGACTGAAGAAATTTTCTAACTAGCCTGCATGTGTTAAGGATCACTGCCTTTTGCAGCAAGTGAAAGGTGTTAGATGGCAGGTTGAGGGAAGTAAGGGACTGATGAAGTTGTTTAGGAATTACTCCTGTTGTTGAAAGCACTATGGGGACTATTGTGACTTTTTGAAGATGGCATAGTCTAGTTATTTCGTCTTTAAGTTCGGTGTATTTAGATAATTTTTCGGCTATTGTAGTCTGTAAGTTATGCGTATTAGGCAGAGCAATGTCTATTAGGAACCCAGTTTTATTTATTTTATCTATTAATGTGATGTCAGGTCTATTAAAATGTATTGTGCGGTCTGTGAGTATGGCTCGATCGAAATATAGTTTCGTTGTGGGGTTCTCTAAAACCTGTTCAGGGTTGTATTTATAATATGGAACTACAGTGTCGATAAATTTATATTTTAACGCTAGTTTTTGGTGAATGACGTTTGCTACTTGATCGTGCCGATGTTTGTAGTCAGTCTGTGCTATTGATTTGCAGGCGCCGGTAATATGTTGGGTTGTCTCTGGAGAACTATTGCATTTTCTATAGGTATCGGTGGTTACATTTTTTATAATGTATTTTCTGTAGTTTTTCGTCTCAATTACTTGGTCCTGAATTGCAAGCATGAACCCTTCAGTCTCTTTATTATTATTTCGTTTATTTCATTATACATACATATAAATTATATTTTTAAATATTAAAATAACAAAAATCATAAAAACATTTAAAAATATAAAAAACAGTAGCCCACCGGTATCGGGAATAGGGCCCAAGCTACCGGTGGTCAGGGCTGCTGAGAGAGGAACCTCCTCACTCTACGTGCCGTGTCCAGTAATACCGCCTTCTGGATCAAGCCCTTGATCCAGCTGCCTAACGAGAGCCTCTTTAGGTGTTGGTCGAGGCTCTTGGCTATTATGCCATTTGCCGTCACGACTATCGGCACAATGATTGCTGTATCCACATCCCACATCTCGACAACCTCGCGAGCCAGATCAAGATATTTAATCTGCTTATCTTGTTCAACTTTCACGAGGTTCTCGTCATGCGGGACTGCTACATCAATAATCATTGTGCGACGCTCAGATCGATCTATCACCACTATGTCTGGCTTATTAGCAACAATAGTCCTATCAGTGATGATAGATCGATCCCAATACAATGTGATATTGCCATTTTGGAGAACTGGGTCGAGCACATACTTATAGTACGGTACTTCTGATTCCACAAGACTGTATTTCAGAGCAAGTTGCTGGTGGATAATCCTGGCTACAAGGTTGTGCCTATGCAAGTAGTCTCCGTTAGCCAGACGAGAACAGCCAGAAATAATGTGTCGGATTGATTTCCCCGGACGGTGGCATGCCCGACAGATGTCAACCGTGCCATCCTTCCCAATATATTTCCGGTAGTTGTTCGTCATCATAACTTCGTCCATAATTGCAAAGACAAAACCTTCGGTTTCTCCAAATAGATTTCCGAATCGTAACCAGGATACGGACGCTAAGAAGTCTACATCGGGTCCATGTAGGACCCGGTAAAAGCGTCCGTGAAGCTCCTTCCTTTGCCATACCTCCCTACGGTCATCCGTATCTAATACTTTAGGTTTGCGCCAGTTCTTGTTAGCCAAGGAGAGCGGGGTGAGACTCTTGTCCACTGAGACCACATCTCGGTGCATCCCCACGTCGGCTTCTAGGAAGTATTCCCTGAGACTGCATATCTCACGGTTGTGCAGGGTCTTAGCATTCAAGAAACCTCGACCTCCGCACTTCCGTGGGATATACAGTCTCATCACCGATGACCTTGGGTGATGCATTCGATTTGCGGTCAGCAGTGTGCGGACCCGTCTATCCAGGGCGTCAAGTTCTGTCTGAGTCCATTTGAGTATGCCGAAAGAGTACATCAAAACCGGCATGACCCAACCGTTGAAGGCGCGCACCTTGTTTCCGCCTGATAAAAGACTTTTTAATACTTTATTCAGGCGGCCAAAGAAGCGCTCCCTCAACGATCGTTTCATGTCAGCAGTGTTGATGCCTAATGCTTCAGACATACCCAAATACTTGTATGTTTCGATTGAGGAAAGGGATCTTAGGTGTATGGAATCCGAGAGTTGGGTTCCCACGGATTCCACAATCTCCCCTCGCTTTACATGCATGACCGCACATTTGTCCACACCAAATTCCATCCTGATGGCGCTACTGAAGGTTTCAGTTACTTTCAGTAGCTCCATCAGTTGCAAATTGTTGGGGGCAAAAAGTTTTAGGTCATCCATGTAGAGGAGGTGAGATATAACCTGACCACCTCTCCTCAATCGATAGCCTATACCTGAATCCTCCAGCAGTGTGCTAAGAGGATTCATGGCTAGGCAGAACCAAAGTGGACTCAAAATGTCGCCCTGGAATATACCTCGCTCGATCCTTATCGGTTCGCTGTTCCTCTGGATATGTCGACATCCTGGATAGCGAAGGACTGTTCTCCACTGCCCCATACATGACATCAAGAAGGTGCACAGCGTTGTATCTACTTTGTACAACTCCAGCACCCTCTTGCGCCAGGTATGTGGGACCGAGTCATAGGCCTTCTTATAGTCTATCCAGCATGTCGACAGATCCTTTCTGGAACGACGAACCTGTTGACTAATGGTCATATCGATAAGGAGCAGCTCCTTAGTACCGCGGGACCCGTTCCTATATCCATTTTGAGAGACAGACAAGATCGAGTTTGTGTCAATATGATTGTAAATTTTAGCTCTCAAAATGGATGTAAGTACTTTATAGACCGTCGGTAGACAAGTGATCGGTCTATAATTTTTGGGTTCCGCGGCACTACCTGATTTATGGAGCAGGTGGGTTATACCTGTTGTAAAGAACTGGGGCAACGACCCTGACTCTAAGGCTTACTGAAACTGAGATGCCAAACGAGCGTGCGACTTTTGGAACCACTTGATCCAAAAGTTGTGCAGTCCGTCCGGCCCTGGAGATTTCCAGTTAGGCAACGGACGGACTGCACAAGCGACATCTTGGGGGCTGATGGTAATTGCCCCCATTTCTGTTATTTGACCGCACGCTCGCTCGATCTCCCTAGTCCAATCACCTTCTGTGTGGCTGACAGACACCGACCAGATGTTTCGCCAGAACGAAGACATGGCGACATCATCCGGAAGGGTCGTGTCAGCCACACCTTGGTCCGGTCGCTCCCAAGCTCGGTAAACCCACCTTTCATCGCTTTGGAACGTGTGATTCTGGGTGTACCGCTCCACCTTCCGCCGGTACCGACGAATACGGTTTGCCCATGCACAGATCTTCTGCTTCAGGAAGTCGATGCGCTCTGTGACGCGGGGCAAATAATCCCGAGGACTAACATCCGTCCCGGAGAACGCCCGCTTCACAAAGCGCATCACTCGAGGGCGAGTATTGCCCTCCCTGAAGCAGATTAGCTTACCGATGAGTGCTCTAGCCTCACCGATACGACGCTCAATCCTGCACTGCCAAGCTGGTACGGCTGGTTTTGGTCGTGTAGCTCTGTCACTGTTAGGAAACTTAACACGAGCTACACGACAAGCCGCTACAGCTGCGCAGTACAAGATCGAGTGGGTATCGACCAGGTCTTTGCTGCCGTCAAAATATGTTGACAGCTGTGAGTCTAGAGCACACACCAGCGCCTTGTTTTTCTTATTATTATTATTATCCACACTAATATTATAAATGCGAAAGTAACTCTGTCTGTCGGTCTGTCTGTCTGTCTGTCTGTCTGTCTGTCTCGCTTTCCTGCTAAAACTACTGAACCGATTTAAATGAAATTTGGTACACAGATAGTTTAGAGCCTGAGAAAGGACATAGGCTACTTTTTATCCCGGTAGTATGTTCCCGCGGGATAATTTCCGACCTCCACGCGGGCGAAGCCGCTGGCAAAAGCTAGTAATATTATAAATGCAAAAGTAACTCTGTCTGTCTGTCTCTCTTTTCTGCTAAAACTACTGATCCGATTTAAATGAAATTTGGTACACAGATAGTCTAGAGCCTGAGAAAGGACATAGGCTACTTTTTATTCCGTGACTTTGTCTGCGCCCGCGATAACCGAAATTAACGCAGACGAAGTCGCGGGTAGAAGCTATTATTTATATGTTCGCAATAATTTTTCCTATGCTAGTTTCTATTCTACTTCAATTATCTTAGAAAAGTATCTCTCATTACCCTTAGCTTGATAACCCTGCTGAAGAAACTGTGACTGCCAATTTGTTTGTAGGCGAGATAGTTATAGTCATTTGGTCAAAAACGTTACTTTCTCAGAGTTGTACTAACTACAAAAACCATTTGTTTTGTTCGGAGACAGGGTCATAGCATTGCAACACGGTGGTCGAGCAGGACTGGTTTATTCCACTTTGTCCGCATCAATATACTTATCATGCTTACCTTTACATACACTATTACCATACATATTAGATTGTTGGTATAATAATTTAAAGTAATTCACTTATGTCCTATACACATTTATGGGACAATTGTTCAACATGATTCATCATTTTCATGCCCTTGTCCTAATTTTTTTTGGGGTCTGCGCAACAGTTGTTTTTGCTTCCATATTTCTCTATTAACCGTCATCTCGATAGTCGCAACCTTTCTAGCCATATTATCCTTCACACACTCCATTCGTCGTATCTTTGGTCTTCACCACTCTTATAGTCAACGACATTCATACAATGTTGAAGCAAAAAATGGTGAAGGACTGCTGAAAACTAAGGACGTGAGTTCGAATCAAACTATACCTATTAGTTACGCAATGGATTTGAATCTCTTTACAAGTTGCATATTTAGCTTAGTAACTTATTCTAGTGACATGAGAAATTAAAGTTAATAAAACTTATTGGAAAATTTAATTGTTTGTAAAATGATAACATTTAACAAACAATTGAATAAATATTAATGATTGAGTTGGCCATGTTTAAAGATACAGAGTGCCTCTAATTATTTAAACGATATTTTAGACCTACAACTTTGAATATTACTTCAAAGAACCTATTTCACTCATTAGTCTTTCAATACTCATTTTTAATCGAGCTTCAATAATATTAAAAACCTTATTTACCGAACCACTTGGGAGTGCAAGCGTCGTCGGAATTACGCAATGGGCGTTTTATGCCTGAATTTTAAGAGGTAGGTCACATGATCCAGTCTTGTTGAACTAACAGAAGTAGAGAGGACTAAGATCATTACATTTTCTTCTAGGCGTTGTCCATCTTAGCAGTAGCAGTACAGCAGACGATCTTGGGAATTTCCCGGTTGATTTGAATAAATATAGATTTCCATCTAAAATATTATTTAATGTTAGTAAAAACCAGTAGACTGGTGTTTGTCAAACAGTTACTTAGTTAAAGCGCGTTTTCTCTATTAGAAACCAGTCTATATGGAACACCTTAGTTACATCAATTTTTCTTTTAAATGACTAATATCTATCACTTTCTAATCGGTTTCTTAGTCATCATTTCAGCTCAAAGAAATAATGACTAAGTTTCTCAGTAAATGTTAGTAATTGGTAAAATAGTTTAGACCGGTCTAAAGCAGTTTATGACTGATATTGGACTAGCTGTTTTACAAAACCTCTAAATTCTTTAAGGCATTTACACGAACTAAGTTGGAATCCATGAATATAGGTTTTTTAAGAGTCAATATCGCATGTACAGACCTGTGATTCAAACATGTTAGTGCCCGAGCCGAGCTATTCATCTTAATATAACACAGGCCAACAAAATTTAACCAAACTTCTTAACCAGAAACTAGACTATGCATTTTCGAAGATTTTCGATGCGCTGAATCCGAATCTGGATCCGAATCTTTAGAATTGCTCTATCACGTCAGGTATCTGAGAAATCCTAACCAAAAAGTGCAAAAAGTACCGTTTTTGCCCGATTTTGAGGTTATGTAGACTCACGAATTATTTTTTCATAAAAAAAATAAAGGTTACCATATTAAAGAACAAGTCAATTCTGAGGCCAGATTTGGATTCAGCGCATCAAAAATCTTCGGAAATATATAGTCTGGTTTCTGGTTAAAAATTTTGTCGGCCTGTGTAATCATCCATCGCGGATTCGTGCATCAAAGAATATACACTACACACTTTACATCATTTTGACACGACACCGTAGAAACATTTTGATATTGAACGCAGATATTGATATCGTGTAAAAGTTTACTGATTATTGTAATTTGAGATTCGAGGTTATGTTCGCGATAGAATCTGGCCAGGTACTCAAACCATGTCCAAATTTCGCGAAGTTCAGCGTCGAACACCTTTTCATTGAGTACCTACTCTTCATAAGTTATAGGCAACAAATAAATTCCAAAAAATCTTCTCTTCGTAACGTATTGTATGACGTCAGCCGAATCAATGCCAAACCGGAAAATAAGAAAATTCGATTAACCTAAAGTAAATACTCAAAGTATTCGAAATCCCTACTTCCTATGAATATGAAGAGGAGTGATGGAATAAAAAAATGAATGTAAATGAACGTAATGCCTAATAGCCTTCCACCCTTGGGCATTAAACGCAGTTCGTTTGCTCCAAGGTACTTTTAAACGTTCAGCAGTATTTGAATTCTACGGATTACTGGGACCGCGTCGAAACGTTTGTGTTGCTAATGTTGTTTTCTCCACGACTCCCTGTTAACCGATCGAAGGAAAAGTAAACTGCACAGCGACACAAAGAATTTGCATTAAATGTACCACAGTAGTTTGCAGGATCTACAAAGAAATGTTTAATCGTCTGAATTTAACTTTGTGTAAGTCCTTTGTTCACAATCACAAAAGACTGAGAACATCTTAATAAATTTAGAAGTTTCTCTGTCCTACAGTAAATTGTGGTTAGAACTTGTTCGCGGAATTCCTTTCTGACTATTTCAAATGGCTCTTTCATTTAGGTTACACGTCCGAAATATCAAACTAAATTGTTAAATAGTTATTCTCATACCTAATTCTTAAGTTGTTTGTGAATGTGGAACTCAGCTCCGAGGTTGGTTTAGAATGTTGGGTTTCTATTGTTAAGAGAACTGTAGGAGCATAATTAAATATAGGAACTTTCTTCTGTTACTTATTTGTGTTCTCATCGTAGCAGTATTTGTCAAATTGGGTCAAGCACGTCTTACAGATGCTACTTCTTATTCTGACCTTCTCAACTGAGTACCTAGTGTCGGTTCACCAATATTCTAAGGTTAAAAAACAGTAGTCGAACTTTCAAGGACTTTTAAAAATGGCTCAATGGCTGAACTAAAGGGTTCTCACCCTAGTATCTCGTATCAGGTATCTGCACTTCGCTCTAGAGTGCTCTTTGATTCGAAAGTTTACTTATAAAGTTTAGAAGTATTGATGTTTTTATTGTGTAGTTTTCAGGATTATTTGCAGTTTATTTAAGAAGCTTCAAATAGATCCATACTGTGAATGCGTTAGAAATTCCACAGAATTAATGTTTTAAAAAGGAGACCTTTCAGTAAAGGAATAAAACATAAATTAGACAAACAAAAGTTTATTTCATTGATTATCTTTATTAATAATAAAACTTATCTACAATAGAGTTTATATATGTAAACATAGCACTTATAATAATGTAGAGATTATGATATAAATATATAGAGGAAGGTTTTTAACATAACAATATTTCAGACTAATCACATAAAGTTTAACGAAATCGTTTAGTGGAAGAGAGTTCAAATGAATAGTATATTACCCTAAAATATATGCCACGACCTAGATAGACATTATACGCTATGACTAGACACGATCTACTAAAGTGGGTATGTAATTAAAAGTAGTTAATTAATGTCATGAACACTGTCACCGAGAGAAAGGATAATCCATAAATAAGTTTATATAGTTAGTATACGTTTTAAAGTTTTCTTAGCATGGTCTACGTTCAATTTAGTACTTAAGAGACCTCACTGGCTATAAAATATTCGCTAAAATACAAGCCCGACAAGATTTAATATATATTAATAAGATAAATAAGTTGTTTACTAGTACCTTAGCTGACATTAAAGTGGCTACCAAATGTATATACATTGAATTTATGTTTGTATAATTAATTAGGGATGGTCAGCGACCTCATTATGAAACAGCCGCTACATTATAGATAGTAGAAATAAATAATTTGACAATGTTTGTTGATGTGGGCGTTTCACAATATGGCCACTGAGTTTAGGTTGCTACTTTATTGTAAATTATTGAAATCACTTGAGTGCTACACAACTAGGTCATAGGGTCGATGCGTCGTTGAGTCGGAGGCGTTCACTTGCGGAAGCAGGAGATGGGGTTGAAGTAGCACTGACGGAAGCGGACCTGGCGCTTGTCAGCGCGCCACTGCCTCGCCAGGCGCCCGTCGACCGCCCGCAAGCCCCAGCCGCGGGGCTCCGCCTGTGGCCACGAGCGGGACACCCTGCCCAACCTAACAAAAACAAAGTATGACTTGTGGTTCCTAAAAGTTCCCTGTTTTCAGCATCATAATTGTGTAACACACTATCAATCAGAATCTCAATTATTTTGAAGGATATTGATCATATTATTTCAAACCTGTGAAGCCATTTGTCTGCTCAGTAACATTCATAACGCAATTAATGTTGTTGAAAGAAGAAGTGTGTTATGAAATTACCTAGCAGCACGCGTAGCATGACCGCTATAGATACGGAATTTCGACGGAAGAGAAGACAAAATGATAGATTGTATCGTAGAAAAATTGTGTAAAACTGAAAAGAAGAGATGTTTTTATTCTTCAGTCGACAAGAGTACGATGTCAAGTATGATGACTATTTCTCTGATGAGATAGAAACATTTTTACAGAATTAAAATACATAAGTATCTTTTTTTGTTCTTGGTGGAATAGAAATAGAATTGGTCATGCTACGCCGGCTGGTGTATGAAAGTAGCGAAGGAGGAATAGCACCAACCGATTGCCGGCAGTCGATTTATTCTGTTTAATATCACCGTGGAAACTTAGGTGAAGTAAGCGTCAATAGTGTCAATCTCCAGCAATTATGTTTAATTAATAATAAAATACTAATTTCTAAATAATGTATTTGTTTTCTATTCGCAAACGTCAGTATGGCTTTTGGCTCTTGTACAAAGAGTTTCTGTATCACAAGAACTAGAGAACAGACTGGTAGTTTTATCCGGGGTAAGGGTATGTATTTTTCTTAAAGAAAGGGCTGTTACAGAATGCGTTACTTTGGATTCTTTAATAAATAGGCTAACGTTGAGAATTGTTGAACTTGAACACCTGTGTATTGTATTACCCATGTTTGCAAACCAATAAATGATTTGATTTGTTTTTTCAACAGCAAAACCTTCGAAAAATATCGGATGAAGTTTTCTCAATAAGGGAACAATTTATGTAACATTAACATCAAAGAAAGTCCTCAATAACACCATCAAGAAATGCAAATTATAATCGTCTAATTAAATTTGGATTTATTTTACGACCACACGCAATCAAACGGACAAAAAAATAAACTTCTTTAAATGTATACAACTTCAATCAGAATTAAAAAAGCAATTTCATTCGCGGTCGCTTTGCAAGTCAGCTTCTATTAAGTCGGACCTTGTTCGTAGAAAAAGCTTTATTTGATTAACTTGCGAAAACCTAGAACTTTGTGTTGGTTATACTTTTTACGTCATCCATTCATTCATTTCAGCCGAAAGACGTCCACTGCTGGACATAGGTCTCCCCAAAGCACCGCCACTTCGACCGCCACTTCTTTCGACTGCGACTTTTTACGTACGTCTAGTTGAAATAGTGGAATTGAAAAGTAACTAAGCGGTACCTACATGATTGTCAAAACGCAGCCAATTTCGTTCATTTCAGTGCGGCTTGATTAAAAGCAAAAACCAAAAGCCATTTAAATAAATTTATTAAACAGAAAATATGCTCTTCTGCAGTAATCCTATACGAACATTATTTGCCAATTTTTCTAAGGTTCGCTCATTTAACATGTTGGTTACGGATATCAATTATGTTATACAACGAGTGTGCAACGGAATCAATCAGGTTTAATTGGATGGGAAGGGGCCGTCCATTAATCACGTGATGTTTTTTTTGCCATTTTTTAACCCCCCCTCCTCCTTGGTGATACATGGTGAGGTTTAAGACTATCCCTCCCCCCCCCGCCTATATCACGTGTATTTTTTTGTACCTACAAAAAATCTTATTTTTTTTAAATATATATTTATAAAATACAGGTATAAGTATCATCTAATTTTATTATATCCTCCTAACACAAGCAATTCTTTGCTTAAAAGGTGATCTCCAATAACATGTATCAAAATGTCCCTTTGTAATTGAAATAAAACAATGATTTTTATTATTTTCCTTTTTCTTTGACTATTCTCAGTACCCTAGGGTTCTGGACCTTTGGAAGGCGTACGAGGAGCCGAAGCCAACTCGCAGGTTGGAGCAGGACTATTACAGAATATGGAAACAAAACAAATTAGGCTATGGGTTTGGATGGCTATAGTGGATTGGTAACTGCAACTACGGAAGGACTATGGCCCCTGCCTGATCAATGTTTTGTATACACGGATAAAATGGCAGGGGGTGACTAGCACTCTCAATAATAGGCCCCTGGGAAACGTCTCTAGCACATAGTGACGTAGCGACAAGGGGGCAACACTTTCTGAGGTGCTTGAGAAGTGGAGAGGTATTTCACGGCTTTCAGAACAATCCCAGAGCCCGGAAGATGGTCAAGATCCCTACGAGCACTTACTGGAATACTTCCTTTCCCTGAGCACATTTGCTCTTGCGAATCTCCACTCAAGCCATCCAATAAAGGCAAGAATGAGGTAGGAGCTCTGAACCTCATCAGTGTTCACTCCAGCCAGCCAATAAAGACAAGCCAGGAATGAGGAACAAGAATTCTCCCGGGAGATAGGGTCCGTGCGGTCGCTACTGTCCAACAGCTCGCCACATGCTGCCCTGCAGGTTTATTATTATTATCCTTTATTTCACTACACAAACATATAAATTATATTTTTAAATATTAAAATAACAAAAATTATAAAAACATTTAAAAATATAAAAAATAGTAGCCCACCGGTATCGGGAACAGGGTCCAAGCTACCGGCGGTCACGGCTCGCATTGTCAGGAGGTTCCTGTTTCTGGCCGTGGGAGAAGTACCGCTTTCTGAATCAAGCCCTTGATCCAGCTGCCTAACGAAAGCCTCCTTAGGTGTTGGTCGAGGCTCTTGGTTATCAAGCCGTTGGCAGTGACGACCATCGGCACAATTATCGCTGAATCCACATCCCACATGTCGACAACCTCGCGAGCCAAGTCAAGATACTTGATCTGTTTATCTTTCTCAGCTTT
Organism: Aporophyla lueneburgensis; assembly: GCA_932294355.1. Lineage (NCBI taxonomy): Eukaryota > Metazoa > Arthropoda > Insecta > Lepidoptera > Noctuidae > Aporophyla > Aporophyla lueneburgensis. Next base: position 14,880,387 of record OW028744.1, read on the forward strand.
CACGAGGTTCTCGTCATGTGAGACCTTTTTTTTTTTGGATGGGATATCATCAAATGACTTCTCCCACTCTGGGCGGAGCGGGAGGGCATGTCAGACTTTTACTGACTAAAACCCACCCGTGTTCCTTCAGTTGCCAATGTGCCAGGGTCACGGTATCTCTTTCGAACATGTCAACAATCATTGTGCTCTGCTCTACTCGATCCACCACCACTATGTCAGGCTTTTTTTTTTTTTTTTTTTCAGGATAGGAAATCATCAAATGACTTCTCCCGCTCTGGGCGGAGCGGGAGGGCGTGTCAGACTTTTACTGACTAAAACCCACCCGTGTTCCATCAGTTGCCCATGTGCCAGGGTCACGGTATCTCTTTCGAACAATCACGCGACCCCGGCAGACTATGTCAGGCTTATTTGCAACAATAGTCCTGTCAGTGATGATGGATCGATCCCAGTACAATGTGATATTTCCATTTTCGAGAACTGGGTCGGGCACATACCTGTAGTACGGCACCTCTGATTCCACAAGACTGTATTTCAGAGCAAGTTGCTGGTGGATAATCCTGGCTACAAGGTTGTGTCTATGCAAGTATTCTTCGTTAGCTAGACAAGAACACCCGGAAATTATGTGTCTAATTGATTCTCCTGGACGGTGGCATGCCGGACAGATGTCAACCGTGCCATCTTTGCACAATAAATCTCCGGTAGTTGTTCGTCATTATGATTTCGTCCATAATTGCACAGACAAAACCTTCGGTTTCCTCAAAGAGATCACCGAAACGCAACCAGGCTACGGACCCTAGTAGATCTACATCGGGTCCATGTAGGGCCCGGAAATAGCGTCCGTGAAGCTCCTTACTCTGCCATACCTCCATGCGGTTATTAGTGTCAAGTATTACAGGTTTGCGCCAGTTCTCGTTAGCCAAGGAGAGCGGGGTGAGGCTCTTTTCAACTGCGAGGGGGCGAGCCTCCTTACCGGAGTGCCGCCATGGGCTCTGGAGGCAAAGGTCCTCGCACACACGTGGGAGTGGCCCGAGGAGGCGAAACGCCGGGGCGAAACGCCGGGGCGAAACCCCACTGCCGCGACAAATCGCGGCACGGTGGACAGAGCTCCGGTGCGATATCATGGCGACATGGCGGATACGATTGTCGCAACCCAGCGCTGGGCACGCCACAATTGCGGCGATAAGTCCCCTCTTAGAGGAGTGGATAGAGAGGCGTCACGGCGTCCTCACCTTCCGCTTGACGCAGTTTCTCACCGGGCACGGGTTCGGTGGGTTCCTGTTCAGGATAAAGCGGGAGGAAACGCCCGGGTGTTTCCATTTTGAAGATCGTCTAGAAGCCACGGTGGAGCATATGGTGGAAGTGTGCCCTGCCTGGGCGGAGCACCGCCGTGTCCTCGTGGAGGCGATCGGCGGTGGCGACCCCTCGCGTCCGTTCCTGGTGCGAGCCATGGTACGGAGCGAGAGGGCATGGGAAGCCGTCACCTCCTTCTGCGAAGTAGTAATGCTCGCCAAGGAAGAGGCGGGGCGCGTGAGGGAGTGGCAGTCTTTGCGCCCTCAAGTCCCCAGCTGCCGCAGGAGGAGACGCCCCGGGCGTCGGGAGTTGATAGCTGACTCCCGGCCACCGAAGGCGCGAGCTTGCAGGCGGCGAGCAACGGGTAGCTCACTGCCCGGTAAGGACCAAGCTTGGGTCGACAGCGTGTAGTGTTCCACGCGCGCCTCAAAGAGATGTCAGCAACACTGAAGGGATCTGTTAGGACCGATGCCTGCCAGGGTCGCAAGATTGTTCGAAAGAGATACCGTGACCCTGGGACATGGGCAACTGAAGGAACACGGGTGGGTTTTAGTCAGTAAAAGTCTGACATGCCCTCCCGCTCCGCCCAGAGCGGTAGAAGTCATTTGATGACTCCCGGCCAAAAAAAAAGGTTTCAGTTACTTATAGTAACTCAATTAGTTGAAAATTATTATTATTATTCCCTTTATTCATTTTAACAAACTTATAAATTATATTTTTAAATATTAAAATAACAAAAATTATAAAAACATTTAAAAATATAAAAAATAGTAGCCCACCGGTATCGGGAACAGGGTCCAAGCTACCGGCGGTCAGGGCTCCAGAGAGAGGAACCTCCTGACAATGCGAGCCGTGTCCAGAAGTACCGCTTTCTGAATCAAGCCCTTGATCCAACTGCATAACGAGAGCCTGTTCAGATGTTGGTCGAGGCAATTGGCTATCAACCCATTGGCTGTGACGACTATCGGCACAATGATCGCTGAGTCCACATCCCACATGTCGACAACCTCGCGAGCCAAGTCAAGATACTTGATTTGTTTATCTTTCTCGGCTTTCACGAGGTTCTCGTCATGCGGAACCGTTATGTCAACAATCATTGTGCGCCTTTCTAGTCGATCCACTACCACTATATCAGGCTTATTTGTAACAACAGTCCTGTCAGTGATGATTGATCGATCCCAGTACAGTGAGATATGGCCATTTTCAAGAACTGGGTCGGGCACATACCTTCACAGCAAGTTGCTGGTGGATAATCCTGGCTACAAGATTGTGTAACCTTCGTTAGCTAGACGAGAACCCCCAGAGATAATGTGTCTAATTTATTATTATTATTATAGAAAATTAAAGACTACAATAATAACGTTTAGAGGTAGACAGAAAGGTTGCAAGTTTGTTTTTGACTGACATTAAAAAATTGTACGCGTTGGCGAAAAAATAAATACACGTGATATATTAATACACCCCCCCTCCCGCCTTGTGATATTTCGTGATTTTTTATGGACCCCTCCCCCCCTTTCGAGCCTCACGTGATTAATGGACAGCCCCGAAGCGAATAAGCCACTTCGAACAATAAATCCGTATAATTGGCACTAACCACGCATGCTAATTTATTTTATAGTATACATGGTGATGGCATAGAAATAAGTGCAATTCTGGTTACATAATGTTGAATATTGTTCTTTAGGATAGTTTTAGTTAATACTGCTTGCGATATATCTTGATATAAAGAACTGTTTAGGGATCAGGTTATTTTATAAAAATGTGTTCGTGCATTCAAAAATAGATATACAGGACACAATGTTTAACCAGTGCGCAAACTGTAACCATGAATTCAACATATGGTCCTTGACCACCAAACGTAGGAATTTTCCATCGTTTATAAAAAAAATGTTTTCCATACATTTTGACCGCGTAGGTATTTACACTATGATTTTAATTTATATTTTTCGAACAAATTTTTTTTCCTGCATATTATTATATCTGAATATTATAGATAAAAGCAATATAGAAAATTGAGGGAAATATTAACACGAGCAAAATTATACCCAAGAACGTCAAAACTAAAGAAAAATGAATTGAATTTAGAACGTCCCGTCTGTATGTATCCCCACAACTCAGTAGATAATGTGCCAGGCGCTGGCTCTCTATTATATTATACTCTTTAGGTGAACTCTGGTCGTTGTGTAAAAGTACATTTTACAAGTACATTTTTTTACTTTTAATTTTATTATGATAAGGTACATACTATCTTAGGTATCATTTTCCTATCCTTGTCTCATATTACTTGGGGTCGAAACGACACGTTTTCTTCTGCCATTCTCTACTGTCAACAGTCACGCTATCATTCACTCCCTTCTCTTTTCTCTTACATAAACAATGTTTGTTTTGGCGTTCCTCTCCCTCTCCATCCTTAGTTCGGCATAATTTTAATATTAAAAAAAAAAAAATCCTGACGTTCTTACCTACGTAAGTAAAACATAACCTTTATCAAAACTTTATTTTACGTTACCTACTTAGGTTATTATACAGTATTTATTTTATCCATTTCAAACCCCGTCCATAGGGAAAACATTTTCAATTTACTGTTGGCAGTTTCCTTGTTCTATATTTCTTTTATATTACTTTACTTACTGCAGCAAACATGTTTGGCTAATGTTTTGTGAATTATGTGATTTAAAAGTTACGTATTTTTGATGTAACATGCTTAGATGGAAAGTTGTTAATCTATATTGTTCCTAGTTCTCTAAAGAAACTAGGACAAACATGAAAACTAAAAATAATATTATATAAACGACTTTACAATACAACTCAAAATATCTACGAAAATTAAAAAAAATAAACCTTCATCGATAAACCCATTCCACATTCAAATCTCTAGGTAGGAACATGTAGCAACAGCCGCGTTCATCCTTTCGTCAAATTAATTCAATTTGTAAAATTGAATACAGAACAATTTCTGTATTCTGTGAGAAACATATTTAGGAACACGGTCCAATTTTGTGAGTAGCCAGTCCTCTAGTTAACAGTTGGCTACCTACTACCTAATGACGCTAATGTCGCTGGGAGCTAAACACAAAGTAACATAAGCTTCGAACTAACAGACGGGACCTTCGCACTTTGTTCTACAACAATAGTTCGTTTTCAAAACGTTCTAATACTACAGAACAGTCTTTACATGTTATTAAAAGTTCGTTTTCAGAATGAATTATGGTATTTTCATAATATAAATAATACGGTTACAACTAAATCAAACAAAAAGCGCAATGCAAAACAAATGCCATCCGAACATGTTTAATGACCTACTTCTAACTGCGGTCCACCCATAAAACAACATTTATTATTTTGTGTTTTAGCAAAAACTTATATCTTACTAAGGGGTATCGTATTACCCAGTTCCTGGGATGTGGAGGTGAGATAGGCAGTCGCTCCATGTGAAATACTTCTATTCAGCTGCATCCGCCGGCCGATTGACTAGACAGTTGATGATCAGCTGCCACGACAATAGAAGACTGAAATGCGAACAATATAGTTACCTCTCCTCAGCGTCGAGTTGCATCAGCATTTTCCGCAGCGCAGCAGTGTTGATGGCATCCCATGGGCCTGACATCTCCATGTCCCCGTCCGGATGCGCCCCGAGACTGTTGTCCGCCTGCTCGTCCTCCGCCTCCTGAACAAACATCCTTCACTTGAGCCTGTGTACCTATTGTACCCACTCACAGAATAAAGAACACACCAGAAGCCGCAAACTAGTATGAAACAGGTTATTAAAACTACATTGATAAAAAGATCTTTTACATTTTCACCTAAATGACTTTGACGGGGACCAATCAAATCCCAGATGTTGTTCGTAAATAATAGTGAAATAGTCGCTGAAATTGTATCGCATAAAAAGATCTATAAACCGTAATACGCTTTAATAGCATAGTTTGAAATTTTTTGATCATGTTTTTTTATATAGCTGTTTGTTTTTTTATAATGTATGCGTGTAACAAAAAAGATTCTTGTTCATTTTTTAAAGTTTTCCATAATCAGAGGCCGGGTTGTTTATTTTGTTTTTTTGACACCTTGCGCGGTATGGAATTATGATCGTAGTCGCCTTCTGGTTTGTTTTGTATTCTGTGTACTGAACTAATGCCACACACTAGGGAGTCCAGCAAACATTAGCTTCACATTAGACGCCTATTAGCAATGCCAGTCGACACACAGACAACAACGCGCCAACTGATTGCTCACACTTCAAAAAGCGTCCTAAATGTAATTATTTCTCGAAACAACATATTCCTTCTCTGACCACATTCATTTGTGTAATTGAATAAGCCTGCTTTTCCTCACAAGGCCCTCTGACACAAAAATAATTCCTTCTTTCTTCGTAGCATCCGCTATGTAAAGTGTAAAATGAGCTCTTAGATATTTCGCGTAGCAAATTGACCTAAAGAGCAATCTTTGTAGGACCTCTTACGTTAATTTACTTTGAACGTAATAAGTATTAGAAATGTTCGGGGGGAGAGAACTGACTGCTCTGTAAATAATAAATGTATTAAAATGTATTATTTCATCAATAAAATTCGATTTTCCTGCCTACAGGCTAAAAGTTAAAATAATTCTTCTGATAACTATAGATTTAGGTAATAGAATTCTGTTTAGTAAACCGTTTTTTATTTTCAACGTTTCTAACGGCAATTCGTAATAACCATGATTTCACAACAAAAGATAGCTAGAATAGGCAGGTCAATCTAACAAGCGATGTTAATATTTAATTCAGAGTTTATATAAGTGTACGTAAAAGCGATTAGAAGCTTTTTGGTGTCACATAATGTAACGGTTAATAATGTATCGTGTGATTATCAGTTAGCACTTAAAGCTACTTTGCGTACTTTAATATTGGTTGGCAATCGACAACATGTCAGCCCTCTCTGATAACGCGGTAATGTTACCCTAACCCGTGTTTAAATACAAAAAAATTATTACCTATTACAAAAGATTCCGTTAATGTTCGATGTATCTTGCCCATAAATTTGACATAAGTAAATCTTTAGCTCGGATTTTAGTCATGCATGACATTTCCGAGCCAATATTTGAGTTTCCAAAATAGCGGGTAGTCAGTAATGAAAGGATACAATATTAATGATCCATCAAGACCGCAGTGTGTACAATACCCGAAAACTGGGAATTTCCCGGGTTTTGGGGAGTTTTCATTACGTGTGTCGTAGGGTGGGGTGGTTACAATGGAAACAGCAACTATAATGTGGTTCGGTACTTAATGTACAGTACCTGGATTCCCGAGCTATGCTCGGTATTTAATTTTTTTTTTGGTAAATTGTGATTTTTAGAAATGATATTTAAATACAAATTACATTTTGTTATTTTTCTTCCAATAAAACAAAAAACATAAATTTATGTTAAAGTTTATTATCGATAAAGTTGATTACTGAAAACACGTGTAAAACGACATTTTCTAAAAATGAATCCTAGCTAGATCGATTCATCGCCCCCGAAACCCCCTGTATACTAAATTTCATGAAAATCGTTGGAGCCGTTTCCGAGATTCAGATTATTATACACAAGAATTGCTCGTTTAAAGATATAATATAAACCTTCCACTCAATTCTAATTTTGAATGAGCAAGAACAAAGCTCACATAAACATAAAGAGGCTAACTACGTATAAAAAATATTGTATACATACCATAGGTGCAGCGTGAACCGTGACGAACAGCAAAGCTAAGGTGGCGGCGACGATGGCCAGGTAGATGTTGTACGCGCTCGCTTTCATTGTGATCTTCTCAACTGCAAAACAACTAATTCGATTAGCAAATCAGTTAACTGTACCTTGCGTTATAGTAGAGCTTCATTTTCAGTTAGTTGCTAGCGTATTTATTTAATCGTCCGTCTTACGGATCACTTCCAGATTGAGCAAAGAATTATGATTTTAATTATTTTTTTGCGCATAATAAATACGTTTTTGTAATAATATAACGTGGGTGTTCCCAAAAGGGTTAGGTAGAGGTGTATCTATAGTACCAACTCCCACATTTCACCAGTTTTGTATTACCAATAATTATAAAACGGTCTTTCTTCGAATCGCTACATTTTGTTTTGTTTTAAAATATTGGTGCTTCCTAAATATCTGGTAGAATATATATTTCGGCACATATTTGGAGCATGGCTCACTCGTCCCTCCTACGCAGCTATTTAGCACCCTAATGAATACTCGGCTACAGTAACGAAGTTCAGTTGATTTAATGATCAAATATTATAATATTGATTTTTCTTTCTTCACATTTTAACGGGTTACGCGAAATACAATTTGACAGACACCAATTATTTCGTTGCCATGACTCTCGGATTAATTAAAAAGTTGGAGTATTTCAATCCTGCATTTAATCATGAATTTATTTTTTATTTTTTAAGTTCAAAGAATAGGTACTTTATGGCATCTATAAAATTGGGTGGCATGAAAAGAATTGGGGTGAAAAGGAACTTTCCTTGTTTTTGGGAAGGACCTCGTCACGTCAATAGTACTAGTAAAACTACTTTCTTAACGGTCGACCCCATAAAATCTTTAAGTAACGTGATGGTTTATGTCCGAGACCTTTGACGCGATATTATCGTTAAGGTAATGGAAACAAACACAGCCGATTCTTGCCGCTCAGGTAGCTTTATCAGCAATAAATACACAACAGTTTCCGATCATAAACTTATGCCTTATCAAAGGACCGCCTATAATAATATTTAGTGGTGTATTAGTGGACTGGCGTTTGATATGTTATTAAATACATACAGTAGACACTTTAGACGTAAGTATTATATGGAATCTACTAGTATAAAATAACGGCAAATACTCTATAGAATATCTATATGATTAAAATTGGAACCAATAAGTACTTTCATAAAAAGGTACAAACATTCACACTTTATTGATAGAGGGTGATTGATTTGGTATAAATCAAATTCACCTATACCGATAAGAATATCTATATGTCTAATGAGGAAAATGTCGTGAGAAAAGTTTTGAGTGTGAGTGTCGATGGCTATAAGAGTAGATGGTCACCAAAGAAACGATGACTGGTCTGTGTGAATCGGCGTGACTACTGGATGACGACTAATAGAGAAAGAAAAAGACGTGTTGCGCCGACCCCAACTAAATTGGGATAAGAGCAGGCAAATGATGATGATGATGACGATGATAACAATATCTACAACCTCACTTACAGGCAGATAGAGATAGAGAGATACGTATAATTTCAAGCTCATTTATAAAAAAAACCTTAGTGCCTAGATTGTCGACCGTTTACTAGTTCTTTAGATTTGACCCATAGTCATATCTAAACAGTGATAGACAGTTGTCGAAAATAGGATAGTGATGCTCCATGGATAAGCCAGGCCATTAATATCAGCACCGTTGAAGTGGGCCAAACGCACATTATAATAGTTACCGTTACTGTGTGCCTGAATCATCTCAATAATATTCAGCTTAGCATTTAAAATAATTTGCAAGACCCAACCTCCGAGGGAATTGGAAAGTACTGTATTTTATCGAAAGTAGGTAAATGGCATTTCCATTTGAGCAGTCCGCAAAGCAGTATTTCAAGCAGAGAATTAATATTTCTGCTCTAAATATTTTAATAATAGGACTGAAATTATTATCAAACATTAGTTTAAGTATCCAACAAAAGTTCCGGCATAATTTATGTGAGAGGAAAACCTACACCATTGTGGTTTCACTCAAACAGCGGACCGAGTGTTGATCTTGAACAAATTGTATGTTAGTCATGGGTATGAATTTAATGGATTTTTAATCAGACTAAAACCGATAATGTTCGTCGCATTCATTTTGTTTGGCAAAGAAAAACACGTCGTAGCTGCGATGGAGGACGCCTTCCAGTTTTCGGAACGAATGAGTGACATCATAATCGCCCAACAATCGGTTGGACACGGAATTAAGCACCACTGAGATTATTACAAGCATCTTTTGAATAATATGTTCTCATTCTTTAATACGGGTACGCTAACCTATCGTCATAAAATCAAAAGTAATTTATTCAAACTAGGCTGAAAATTTGTACATTATGAAAATTAAAAAATACATAAGATCGTACCCCAAAAACGCCCGCCTTTCGCCTAGTGCTGTCCCAGCAGCACACATAAACCCACTCGACCCTACAACCGAGTACCGTGCACAGCAACGGGACCTGACAATATGTCACCGGGCACACGCATACAAAGCTACGTAATTACCCGTTTCTTTATTTTATAATCACGCCCAGTGTTGCGTAGACAATATGAAGAACACGTTTACCATGTGCACGCAACACATTGACATGTACGTCGGCCAGGGGTAGGTCCGTCTGGGTCGGACAGTCGGCCGATTACACATTGTTTTTATTTTACTACTCGGATCTCCTTCACCGGTGTCAAACACGTCATACACACGATAAATAAACTCATGGGCTACAAATTAATTTTATTTTATTTTTGAGATAATTTAATACGAGGTTTAGTTCTTCATGGAGTTTATTTTTTTGTTTGAATGTGGGTAATTGAATCTCTAAGTAAAACAGGAAATTAACATGTCATGGATAAAGTATACCTTTAATATGCCTTTGTTTAAATTTCAACAAATAAGACGGATACAGAACTAATTTATACATGAAAAGTTTTGTCTATTTGGAAATGGTTTGGATAACGTTTTTCATTCTAATTTTCAAGCAATTAAAGATTACTCTTTTGTCTAAAATTAATACGCTAGTTATTCTGCAAGTTGGTTGACCTAGCATTTCATCTTTATTGGTGATATTATTATTTCATATCTGAATTACCCCGAACTTACCCCTGGTACCTACTAATAAAACTGACAAGAAGGCTTTGCCGCGGCTGTAAATAAATGAAAGCTGGAGCTACTAAAGGTTATGTTTTGTGCAAATAACATGAAAGGTAACCATTATTCACTTTTACATTGGGTTATGAAAAATCAAAAATCCCGCCCACGACCAACTAAATTGATCCTTTTATACAGATACACTGAAAAAAATATTCTTAGCCATTATAAAGGTTGGGGTATAACCTTTCTCATACGTCTTCATAACATCCCTGCGGGGGTTCGTATCACAAAGCGCGCAAATTACGGTCACCCTACGGATTTGGAATCGCCTTGACAGATAAATTGGATATGTGAGACACTATTTATCGATACACCGCACGTTTTTTCGTAAAGATATGAGTAAACATAGTGTCGGATCATGAAAAGGGGCAGTGTACCAGAGATGTCGAATCTGTGCAAATAAAAAAAGGCTTGTGTAATAATTTTCATTGGCAGACTCTCAGTCTACTGTGATGACAATAGATCTGCCTGCAACAACGCACGTCGACTGTTACAAAGGACTCGACTCGTAAAATGCAAAAATAGTAATAGTATTGCTTTTAGAATATTTTTTATAATTTTTTTATCTACCGATGAAACTACCGAGTATACCTTAGAATAAGCCATAAAGTTAAGTACTGTTTTACTTGTCAAAGCATTTTAATTAAAAATATAAATATTATGCAAATGGATCAAAATTCATTGCTCTTGTTCTTTTCAATTTATTAATCATTTTATTTACTAATCACGAAACTTAAGTTAGCGGGCAATAAATGTTTTTAAAGCTCTAGCTAAAGTGGTAGTGAGATACTAAATGCGTATAAACAAGTAAACTACTTCTGTGTAATCAAATAAAATTAGCCGAGTAGACAATTTCGTTCTTCAAAGCCAAAAAAAAATAACAAATGTAGCTACTGTGATGAAAAAACTTACCTATCTTTTAAAACAATTTTCAATGTACATACTTGTGTATTTGTTATCCACCCTAAATTAGTTACATAGAACTTCTGCCGATATTTAATTTAACTGTCCTACATACGTGAAACAGGTCAAAGTATGTGGGAATCAGAAAGAACGCATTTGTTAAAACTCGGAGAAATCCCTGAAAAGTTTATTCGCAAGGAATTTACTTATCTAAGTTTGTAATCGAGTAAGGATTGATGAAATGGCGAATGGCGATCCTTCCACGAATCACGTTTGTTCAATCTAAGACGAAATAAGCCTTCCAACTACCTGGCTTGTGGAGGAAAAGTTTTGCGCGTCATGAATAACGACTGTTCCGTGAAGAATGCAAACAATATAGTGTTCTCTTATTACGTGCGATATTAACACCGCGGCTAAGTAATGCGTTGCTACAGGATTGTGCGCTGTATTTTCAAAGTATTATATCATCGCATTTTATTAGCCTCAGGATTACGTAATCTACCATATAGTATAATATCAAGACTTGTTTTCTAGACTTTCTTTGAAATACATTCTCAGATATAGTAGAGCAAAATTACCATGTCAGCTTTTTCAATGTTCCAGGTAGGTATTAAGTTACTTTTAGTTGTAAAAGTTGCACGAGCAAAAGCTTATGCGAAGATATAACATGTCTGTATAAAGTATCTAACTTACAAATACCTTACTTACCACATAAACTTTTATAGCAGCTTAAAACATTTTCTTTATTGAATTATTTTGAGCGGAATTACATAGAAAATGAGCATATTTCATTATGGTAATAAGCCAATTCCCGTAAACGACACAATTTCAATGTTATTACCGTGTAAGGGTAACCCTAAGTGGTGTATACATCGTGAAATAGTAGATTGAGAGAGCGACATCCTATTAATATGCAAAAGCGATCAAGCTGAACGAATACGATGCATAAAGTAAGCGTTCCCGTCTTGCAAGTTGTTAAATATTAGTATCTTGGTGCAATAAGCATTTTAGCGTTTTTTAATGGCACATTTTAAAGACTCATTTGAATAATTTGTTATTGAATACGTACTGAAGTTTATCTGCTCATGTTTTACTACGTAGGTACATCTTTAAAACGATGTCTTATTTCTACGTATCCCTGTTCCACCTAAATAAGATTGAACCATAAATATGAGTAGTAAGGTCACGTATCTCGAAGTTGTGTGAATATTGGAGTGAGCGAGTGAAGGCCTTTCCGGTCTGCCATACAAATCACAAGTCACAATGCAATCTGGTCCTGCATTGTCATATCCGTTTCTATGCTAGGATACTGTTGTGATTAGGATGTAGTTGTTTTTTACAAAATTTTCCATGTAAAATATTGTAGGATTGCGCTTTTTAGATAATGTTTTCATTTTCCGCCCCGGTTAGTAAAGGCCACAACTGGCCACAACAGATATGTTTGCGCTGAACTGGCCTTTTTGCCCCTCAAGCAACCCCTGAGCTATTGTGGAAATAATGGAAAAGGAAAATACTTTAACGTGTAGAACCGACCATAGGTAAAAGCACTGACGGGCAGATTGCGAAATCCATGCGTCCCTAAAATATTAAGGTAACATTTAAATATGGATAACGAAATACTAAGTATACATTATGAAGATTACTTTTGAAATAAATGCTAGACTGGACTGTGTGTGAATAATGCTATTTTGAAAGGAAATTGTAAAAGGTCCATTACTTATACACGATAAAATAAATTGGACACAACGCACTTTTGATAGTGTATTGATATTTCAGAAGAGTCATTAATATAATAAGGTTGAAAAACAATAAACTATATTGATGACGAAGGCTGTAGAAACAACATAACAAGTTACAAACGATTCTGAAGGCAATTGACTGACTACGTAAACAAGCTTGTTTGTATTTATGGTCTGTGCACATCTGTGCAAACCCTGCTCGTTATGATTCACTTTGTAAGTATATGCGACTGAGCACACTGAGTAGCACAATATAGTTTTCTCAGAATATGAACCTTCTTAGTTCAGTATACAAAGACCTTTTTCACTCTTAATCTATTACCTCTCTGGACTTGAAAAGGTTCTTAAGTGAGACATTTGACGTTTAGTGTACGTAACATGTAGAATTTTGTCGATATGTCAAATGTGTCTGATTGAATAATGAAACCGTACTTAGTCCATTTTTCTCTATTATTTTAACAGTTGGTATCAGATAGGTTGAGAGTTATTTTAGGTCTTCTTTGGCCATATATAGAATAATATAAGCTTAGAAACACTGCCCTAATATTTTTAAAAGGGTTTATAAGATTTCTTTTTTTTTAATACGGGCTATATTCGTATTACTGGAAGTTCGAAGATTTTGGGTCTGTCTGAACTAAGAATGTTCGTTCTTATTTCAAATATTTACGTGCTCAATAGAGCATTTGATTTTCAATAGAATTGCTCATAATTCTAGCAAAGAAAGATTCTAAATGGTTGAATATTCCATCACTTTTTCGAAGCAAATGGTGTTATTACTATAAACGTTCGTGACCAATGGAGAGCTCAATTTATTCAGGGGAATATATAAATCAAATTAACTTATAAACATATTTTACGGATCTACCTTTTGTTTTGCTAAGTCAGCAAGTGATATTATATACGAATTTAGAAAGACCCTTTCTGCTGTTTCTGTCCTAAACGTATTATACTCAAGGACTCACGGTGGACAACGATGGGAGAAAATATATTTATCCAATTACAGGTCGAGCAACCCACTTTGAGGTTGCTTGATTTATTTTCTATTATATTACGTAGGCATAGGTAAGCCAGTTACTTTATCAGGGCGAATGAAGAATTTGAACCCCTTCCTTTTAAACAAGATGGACATAAATGGTGGCTACCATTTATGTCCATCTTGTTTAAACGAAATAAATGATATTATACAGAATTATATCTATAATTTTCGAAACTAACGTACAAGTTTCTTCCAAAAGTTAACCTAAGTCAAAGAAAAAAGAATATATACGTGTCGACTTGAGAAACTTCTCCTTTTTTGTCGGTTTAAAATAACGCAATTGATCCATAATTTTTATTTCACAAAACTTTTTTCAATAAACCTATGATGAATACCTATCAGAGTTTATATATTATATAGCATCCTTTCTTTATTAATTTCTCGCCGATTCAAATCTAATTGACAATTGTGTTCTCCCTTGTAAAACCTTGTAATACCAAGTTACCGTGTTTTAGTATCTGGAGGATATAACCCATTCCTGTTTATACCTTTTGTTTAATATACGTCTACACAAAATTTTCTGAACATTCACCAACATGGATGAAAAACCAGATTATGTGGTTACCGAGGCATCATATTATACAGATTATGATTACTCCCTTGGCATTTGCAAACGCAAACTGGAAATAACAGGAAACAACTAGGTGGCAAGGGAAAGGACGGGTCCTCCGCAGACCGTGTAGGTGATTCCTTGAATTAATTATAGTAGAAATACCTATAAATGCATTGTGCAAACAACACATGCATTTTTATTCGTAAGGCACTCAACAAAAGTGTTCAGACCAATTTATCGTTTACAAAAGTCAAACAAGTTACACAACGTAGCAGTCGCAGGGCTAGTTATTTGATTTTACGGAAGACGAGAACGAAGTTTGGCAAAAAAATGTTAAGTTTTGTAGGAGCACATGCATTCAAAACACAATTCGCTGCATATTTAATGAAAAATACCACCTTTCCCAAAAGCTGAATGCATTGGGTGGGTGTAAAATTATTTCAATAACGTCTGTGACGAACGTTTAATATTAATAATTAACTGTAAGCATTGTTCTCATGTAAGTGACTTTGTGTCTTTTTTTAGGATAAATATCTTTAAACCTATAAATAGAGTTCCGAGAAGCGGGGAGCACGACAAGCAGGCGTTACAGGCAGACCTGTAGCTGTGACAACCGTCATAACATAATCATCTAGTACTTAAAAACTTAGTATGCATTGCGAAGACGACAATAAATAAAATCACTAAGAAAAATAATACATATGTTCATTTAAACTATCAAATCCTACAAGCAAAATTGAAAAATTTGAGTGGCTTTTGCAAACATAACTAAATTTTGACAAACTAATGTATCGTTGTGTGATATGAAAATAAATGATAAGAGTGTAGAGTAAGTCAGTGAGTTCGTATATTTGGGGAGTTTGTTTACAAGGGATGGAAAGATTGATAAAGATGTGGAAAAAAAACTTTTTACAAAAAAAAACCTTAAATACAGAGCCTAAGACACCGACTTTCGAAATTAAAGTTATTTTTGACTTTGTAGTGTTTTTTTTAAGGAAGTCGGTTGTTTTTTTTTGTAAAACGTTTTTATTTTTTAACTTTTTAGTTGTGGTAGATACTCCACACTAATCTAATCGCGTTATTCGTTCATTTGTCGCGGAAATACGTAATGCAAATTTAAGACTTATATGGCTTTCACATGGACCCCATTGTCCAAATGGAACCAAAATAAAATGGGACCATTCGAAAAGCACCAGTTTTCAAATAAAAAAAGAATCATCAAAATCGGTTCACCCAGTCAAAAGTTATGAGGTAACAAACATACGGTATTCGTTCATTTGTCGCGCACAAATACTTAATGCAAATTTAAGACTTATACGGTTTTCACATGGATTCCATTGTCCGAATGGAACCAAATTAAAATGGGACCATTCGGGAAGCACCAGCTTTCAAATAAAAAAATAATCATTAAAATCGGTTCACCCAGTCAAAAGATATGAGGTAACAAAAATAAAAAAAAAAAATAAAAAAAATATAATCGAATTGATAACCTCCTCCTTTTTTTGAAGTCGGTTAAAAAGAGTGAATGCGGGAAATAAATGGTGCTTTACATGCGATTGTGACCAACCAGTTGATGTCCGATAAGGCTCGACTGGCTGTTCACAATGGTGTACTGGTGCCTACGCTTATGTATGGAAGTGAATGTTGGGTGTGGCAAAAGAAGCATGAAAGTAGAATAAATGCTGTGAAAATGCGTTCCTTGCGAAGCATGTGTGGTGTGACTATGAAGTCTATGAATGATAGGCTGAGGAATGATGTGATAATAGAACGCTGTGGTTTAAAAGAAGATGTAGTGAAAAAAATTGAAAAAAGTATGCTTAGATGGTTTGGTCATGTTGAGAGGATGAATGAAGGACGGCTTACAAAAGGTATTTACAAGGCAGATGTGAGTGAAAACATCGGGAGGGGACCTAGGTGTATATAGTGACCTTATTGGTGATGTTCTTCAGAAAGGTCAGGTGCGTAGTACTCGCAACCGGCGTGTGTGTTTGTCCAATTGTATGAACCTAAACGAGGCAAATTAAAGGAATGTGTAGAGATCGTAGCAGGTGGCGTTCCGTGATTTCTGCCTACCCCCATGGGAAAAAGGCGTGAGTTTATGTATGTATGATAGTGACTAAACTATTGGATTAGGTAAACATACCTATTTGATAAAGAAAAAATGTAAGCGGACTGGGAACGCAATTTCATTTAGTGCCGTTTCGTCTCAACCTTTGTATAGTTACAACTAACCATAAAAGTAGCAAGAGACTACATAGTACACTTGATGAACGAACGACTAAGTTCTGAAAATGGACAATTTTTTTGGGTAACAGGTATTTGAGTTATTTGTTAGTTCATTCGTTTTTTGTAATTACAACTTTGTTTATAGAGCGTTTTTAGGTCCGTATTATGGTGAGGTTGTTTTAAACTGTACTAATTAAAACAAACATTACCGCTCTTTTGTGGTTGTAGCGTTTTCAAATTATTTTTTAACCGACTTCAAAAAAAGGAGGAGGTTATCAATTCGACTGTATTTTTTTTTTGTTTGTTCCCTCATAACTTTTGACGGTCTCATTTAATTTGGTTCCGTTCAGACAATGGGATCCATGTGAAAACCATATGTCCTAAATTTGCATTAAGTATTTGCGCGACAAATGAACGAATAACGCGATTAGATTAGTGCGGGGTATCTACCATAACTAAAAAGTTAAAAATAAAAACTTTTTACAAACAAAAATAACAACCGACTTCCTAAAAAAAACACTACGAAGTCAAAAATCACTTTAATTTCGGAAGTCGGTGTCTTAGGATCTGTATTTAAGGTTTTTTTGCCGCCGACTTCCGAAATTAAAGTTATTTTTCACTTTGTAGTGTCCTCTATCATTAAATCTAAAACGGTTTAAATCGTGATTGAATCGACAATTTTCGATGCAGCGACACGTTCGTACTAAAAAAAAAAAACAACCGACTTCCTTAAAAACACTACAAAGTGAAAAATAACTTTAATTTCGGAAGTCGGTGTCTTAGGATTTGTATTTAAGATTTTTGCCACCGACTTCCGAAATTAAAGTTATTTTTCACTTTGTAGTGTTTTTAAGGAAGTCGGTTGTTTTTTTTTGTAAAAAAGTTTTTATTTTTAAATTTTTAGTTTTGGTATCTAGGGTAGATACCAAAACTAAAAATTTACACTAATTCCAAACAAACGATGCATATTTATGCGATAGCAGAAATCGCGGTTGACTTGCTGTCATTTTTTAAAGAGTTCCGGTGTCTGTCTCCGGAACTCATCATCAGATCTATATGAAATTTATATGGGACCATTTCAGAATAAACCCCTTTCGAACAAAAAAAGAATTTTGGAAATCCGTTTATAAATGACGGAGTTATGGCCGAACATACATAAAAAAAAAAAAAAAAATATAAACATCCGAATTGATAACCTCCTCCTTTTTGAAGTCGGTTAAAAAGAACTGTTTGTTTTGCGTCACTGCCGCGCGTCGCTGATGGGCCGTCGATTCCTGCCCGTGGAGAACGTATGTAAATAGAATTTGGCTTTCGGCACCAAATTGCATAAAAGACACCATAATTGCCGTATTGTTTTCTCTCACGTTTTTGTTTCTCTTTTGAAATATTTGAAACGCACTATAGTTGTCATAATTACGAATTTTTTTGCCGACGTTTGATAAATATGTAGGTCAGGCTTACTGTCTGTAAATGTATTAAATTTTATCGATATCATATAACATCACACCTCTTTTCCCCAAAGGGTTAGGTAGACGTGTATAATGACGTCACAAGAAAGAAGCGATATCACCATCCTTCGCCTGCCTCCCACCTCTCTATCAGTCTCCGTGTCAGCAGTCATCCCCTTTCTTTCCATATCATGATTCACACAATCCATCTATTGTTTCTTTGCTCTCTCTCAATAGTGATAGATGTACGAGTATTTTGAAGAAACAGCAACATCTTTTTCATTTCCTTCATTTATACCTAATGTTTTCTCATGCAACCATTTCCTTTTTACATCCTTCGCTTGGGATTTCTATTTCATTAATATGTATGTTTGATGTGGGGTAGGTTTCTTCAAAATAAGATCAGTATTAAAGATTTAATATTTATATGTATGTGAAAACAACCATTAGAATTTATGTGACTTTTAACAAAATTGTAGTCGATCACTTTGTCGATTGAGTTTAAGACTTCGAAATTAATGGTTTTCAGCACCCAGTGTTAAGTCCTGGATAACTAATCTGGCAGATATTTTGATACAAATTCTGTTGCGATTTCATTCTTATCTGATGAATATTGCATATCCAAAGAATGTGAATTGATCTTGATCATTTTCGCTTATTACGTTATGCCCTTTCGCACTCTTGTTTAGAAGTAAGAACAAAAAGGCTAATTGTTAAATGTGTTGGTTATCGTGTGGGTTAGATTGTGGTCTTACCCAACAATTACTAAACAATTATTAATTGACGATGTTAACAAAGTAATATTTTAACAGAATTGAATTAGAAGCAACATGACAAAACTTTATTATACCGTGACCACTATGAATTTTATTATTAAAATCTGAAATTTGCAGCGCATTACACCAAAAATGCTGTAATTTTCAAAGTTCGGATCAATTACTTAAGGCAATCTGTATCAAAATTTTCTTGAACAAAAACTACAAAAACGGCAAAAATACCTTAATTACAGATCCTAAGACACCAACTTCCAAAATTAGAGTTATTTTTCACTTAGTAGTGTTTTTTTTAGGAAGTCGGTTGTCATTTTTTTGTAAAAAGTTTTTATTTTTATCTCTACTAACACTAATCTAATCGCGTTATTCTTTCATTTGTCGCCCAAATACTTAATGCAAAAAGACTTATATGGTTTTCACATGGACCTCATTGTTCAAATGGAACCCAATTAAAATTTGTAGTAGGTTAAAAAGGATTTTCTTTCCTGTGCTACTTTAATCTACCTCTGTATTGTTACTGAAATGATGAATATTCGTTGTTAATGAGGTTACTTATATTAATTTAATCGAAATTCTGACATAATTATAATTTTCATAAGGAAGCAAATTTTAAGTAGGTACGTTAAAAGAGCTTTTATCTTTCGTGTATGTGTCGTTTCTAATGACTCATTATAAAGCGCCATTAAAGAGATAATATTACCCATAAGTGGTATTTGAAGCTGTAAAATTATATGACTCACGTTCTTCCCCATGGGGTAAGCAGAAACTACAGAACGCCGCCAGCAATGATTTTTTTTTAAATTTCGCACACTTATAGTTTATACAGAGAAGAAGTGACGAATGCTAATATTTTTTTTAAAATTATGCGTTAAAATACATTATTTTCAATAAATAACACGTTACACACACTACTGTTCATTACCGTGTATCTAATACACACAAGCATAGATATTCTTTTGTTTATGGTCCAAATCTGTCTTTATTATTTTGTGCAGTGTTACCATCACACAGAAATATTTACCCGTAAAGCTTAAGTTAAAAACCCCTAAAATTGCCACAATTACTAAAAAAATCCACTAAAAAATTATAATGAAAATAACCAACGAATGTTCAGTAATCATAGACCGGCACACAGTAGTAATATTTGTCTATATTTATTACGCGACATTTGTTAATCATTCACTCTGCATTCTTAGTATCGAGGAACCGTATTAGAAGTCGCTAATACTTTTATTGTAATCAAAAACACAATGAGAAATGTAAGAGAAAGAGATGTGTGTGAGGAGAGGTGTGTGTGTGATGTGTGATGTGTGTTGTGAGAAATGTGTAATTCAGATTGATTACTACAAACTTAATACAATTTGTACACCAATTTTTATTGGTAGGGCATAGAGCTCGACTCGATAAAGAATGATTGATTGATTGAAGATAGCAAAAAATCCCTAAGAATACCCCTAAAAATGGAACGCCCTAAAAAATCTCAATCCTCTTATTTACCCCCTAAATTTGGGAAAACCCCTATGTTGGTAAGCCTGATTTTGTGTCTATAGTCTTACCAAGAGTCTTACTGAATGTCAAGTATAACCATAGGTAATAAATTAATATTATAGATATATAACCTATTTCATTTTTAAATCTATGATCATATCGAGAATATTTGTCTTTAATATTATTTGTATTAGCGACGATAGGAATTTAGTTTGGATTTTTATGAAATATTTTTTGTGGTTTTATGGGGAGTGTCAAGTATGGCATTAGTAAGTTTCCCATACAAAACTTAGTGTCGCGTGCAAACTGTAGAGGTTGTATGCCTCACGATTGTACAGGCTGATCATAGATTGTACAGGCTGGTTATAATTATGACATTTGGAACCGGCATCATTAATTAAAAATAATAGGCAAAATTCTATAAAAACAGAACAAATTTCTGTGATAATTCATTCCATATTGTTCCATATCCAGCAGTTAAGAAGTATTAAGAAAATAAAAAAGAGAGTCCTGAAGAAGTATTCTTTACTCATTACACCTACGTCCTGGTCCTGGCCATCACCATTCCGCCAGCGAACCCTCTCCACAGGAGTACAGCGTCAACAATTTATCTATAGTGTTACTGAATGTCAAATATAACCATATTGGATTCTCGCCACAGTGTTCTTGGTTAGCACGTGTGTTTTGAATTTGTAGTTGTTTTATTTAGTGATTGTTGATATTTTTGTGACTTGTTAGCATATAAGTGTGTTGTCTTTGTGTTCGTAAACAGGTTTGTATTGTGATTGTCGTATTTTAAACCCGTTTATATTAAAGATGGATAAAAACAAACCCCCTGATCCTGACCCCCCCGACATTCCAGATCCTTTACTACCTTTGTCCCCGAATCCTTTATCGCAATTTGCGGATGTGGTATGTAGTATCACAGAGATGGATGTATCCCCATCCCAGCCTAACGGATCTTCCCGTAAACGTCCTGGTAACGAAGATATCTTGACACCATCCCCACCAAACAAACAAAAGAAAACTCAAATCGGTCGTACCAAATATTCAGCAATGGACAAAGGCCCTTACGTCGTCCACGTCTCCCGCATAGAAACCCAACCGAACTCAGGCACCACCTTACATCCAGTTAATTTCGGAAAGTTCTTAATTAACAACAACATTGCGAACATAGTTCGTGGTGGTGTTAATAGAGTTGGAAGAAACCGCGTATCCGTAGAGTTTGCGTCTCCTCAAGATGCAAACTCTTTCCAGGTTAACGGTCTGTTAGCCAAGTACAGTTATGTCGCCTCCATACCTACATTCAATATCACAAGGATGGGAGTAGTGACTGGAATTCCATCCGATATTTCAGAAGAAGAGGCTATCACCTATTTGTCTGTGCCCTCAGGTTGTGGGCAAATCCTAAAAGTTCGTAGAATTAACAGAAAAGTTCAGAAAGACGGAGAAAATGAATGGAAAGCCACTGAAACCTGCGTGATTACATTTGATGGACAAGTCCTTCCCAAAAGAATCTTCTGCTGTTATACTTCCCTTCCTGTAGAACAGTATATATATCCCACCATACAATGTCGCAAATGTTGTAGATTTGGACATGTGGCAAATGTATGTAGGTCTAAACCACGCTGCAGTAAATGTGGCCACGATCACCCAGGTGATGGTTGCACCATTTCTGAGGGCGAGGCCTTCTGTATTCTATGTTCGGGTAATCACTTCGCTAACAGCAAGTCTTGCCCCGAGCATGGTAGACAGAAAGCTATTAAGACCATTATGGCTGAAAAATCCATGCCTTATGCTGAAGCCAACAAATTAATTCCAACAGCTTCTCGCAACTATGCCAATGTTGCTAAAACTCCAATATCACAGTCTTATCGAAAGACAGTACACCTAAAGCCCAAGTCTCATGCCCCTCTCTCCCCGTCCTATGACAAAGCTGCTCATCAGCAGATTATTAGTTCCCCTCAACTTTCACAGCCTAACGGCTGCGCTCTCAACAAAAATGACACTTCCAATAATAGTACCTCTTCTATTGTTGAACTACTCATGAAACTCTTACCTATCGTTATTTCTTCTTCTACTACTAATACTCAATCACCGTCCAACGTTGCCGACCAACTTATAACTCTTCTTTTCGATATTAGAAATGGCGTCTCGCCAAGTTTTCCTACAGTGGAATGTGAGGAGCGTGTGGCATAAAAAGCACGACCTCATATTCCTATTAAATAAATACAAGCCATTGGCTTGTTCCATAGCTGAGACTTGGCTTACCCCAAGTCTTAGCTTCCGTATTCCCCATTTCAACATATTCAGATGTGACAGATCGGATGGCTATGGAGGGTCAGCTCTCTTGGTCAACAACCGGGTCCCATTTTCACCTCTTACTTTGCCTTCACTAATGGGAGATATGAGCATTGCCGCAGGGACGGTTGAAGGTATCACAGTGTTCTCCATTTATATTGCACATCCTCATCATGCTCATTTAACAATTCTAAGAGATATTTTTTCCAATATTCATGGTCCGATACTGGTCATGGGCGATTTTAATTGCCACCATTACAGATGGGGATCTGAACGCTGCGATACCTTTGGCTTAGCTCTGGTTGAGATCTTGGACGATTTAGATCTCTGCATTTTAAATAATGGATGCCCAACACGCAGACCTGTTCCCGGACAACAAAGGAGTTGCGTTGACTTAACCTTTTGTTCAGTTGAGCTAGCAGCGTCAACCTCCTGGGAATGTACTACCTTGTCGCATGGTAGCGACCATTACCCTATTGTTATATCTTTGCTTAATAAAACTTATTTAGAGAAAACTTCCCCTCCACTTTTGAAGTATAACCTGTCCAAACCAGACTGGGCAAAATTTACTTCATTATTAGAGGACAAAATAGACATACTTTTAAATTTAAATTCAAATTTATTAAATCCACCTGGTCACTGCCATGCCAAGAGTTGTTATGAGGGTTTTGTTACGGCCATCACCTCCAGTGCAGACTCTTGCTTTCCATTGAAAAACTGTGCCCGTGACAAAGTACCTTCACCTCCGTGGTGGGATCCAGAATGCACTTCGGCAATCAGAGATAGAAATGAGGCGGAAATGTGTTATAATGAGAATATGAGTACCGAAAATCTATTGGCATATTTACAGATCAATGCCAGATCTAAACGTTTTCTTCGTAAGAAGAAACGTACAGGTTGGATTAAGTTTTGCACCTCCTTATCTCCCTCTACTCCAGTTTCAATTGTCTGGAAAAATATCAATAGATATAGACGTGGATGTTCTCCATCGATCTCTTCACCCATCACTAGACAAACTGCTGAACTTTTTTTTGACAAAATAGCATCATCTTATGTTCCATTCTTATCTGAATGTCAAAATACTCCCCTACATATAGTAACTGAGGATCCTTTCGATGCGCCATTCACCTTGGAGGAACTGAATGTGGTACTCAAGCATGTCCGGGACTCAGCTCCTGGTATTGATGGTATACCATATTCATTCATAACCCATTGTGGCGAAAAGGCTAAGATCTTCTTTTTAAATATTTTAAATTATTGTTATATTCATGGTTGGATTCCAGATCAATGGAAGTTACAGATAATTATTCCTATATTGAAACCAGGCAAACATGCAGATGACCCGAATGGCCTTAGGCCAATTGCTTTGTCTTCAGTCCTAGCCAAATTACTGGAGCACCTTATTAAAAATCGTCTTGAGTGGTTAGTCGAATCGAGAGACTTGCTGCCGAACCATCAATTTGGTTTCAGGAAAGGGCTTAGTACAATGGATAGCATTAGCATATTAGTTACGGATATCCGCTTAGCCTTTTCTAGAAATGAATCCGTTGTTGCCACGTTTCTTGACATCTCCTCTGCGTATGACAATGTACTTCTTCCCGTACTCAGGCAAAAACTGCAACAGCTGAGTCTTCCGGCCAAGATGATACAATGCATATGCGAGCTTCTGTTGTCCCGCTCATTGGTTTTGAGGGTCCCGGGTGAGGAGTTTGATGAAAGGGTCGTATGGAAGGGCCTTCCTCAGGGTTATGTCCTCAGTCCCATACTCTACAATCTCTATACGGCTGATATTGGGTCCTGCCTAAATAACAATTGCCAGATGTTACAATATGCCGATGACATTGTTCTGTATGTGACAGATCCTTCCATAGATGACGGTGCGTCATCTTTGTGCCTCTCTCTGGATTCTTTGAATCAATGGCTTTTAAGCCATGGGCTGTCGCTGTCGGCACCGAAAAGTTCGGCAGTAATTTTCTCTCGAAAAAGACTCATCCCTCATATTGCTATAAATATTTCAGGCCACGACATTCCTGTAGTTAGTAAAGTAAAATTTTTGGGCGTCATTCTCGATACTAAATTAACTGGTAAACATCACATAAATTATCTTATCCAGAAATGTGAAAGAGTTATTTCAATTTTAAAAGTCCTTGCGGGTGTTTGGTGGGGTGCTCACCCCTTCACCATGAAATTAGTCTACAATGCTTTAGTTCGCAGTATTTTGGACTACGGAACATATCTCCTGGGTCCTTGTAACAAAGGTGCTTTGGCTGGGCTGGACAGAGTCCAGTCCAAATGCCTCCGGATCATCTCAGGTTGTATGAAGTCCTCTCCCGTTAACGCGTTGCAAGTCGAATGCGGTGAACCCCCTCTTGCCCTCAGACGGCAATATCTGGCCTCCCGTTTTGTATCTAGACTAATAGCTAGATCCTCCCATCCTCTTATAGCAAGACTGAACGAGTTAGATGCCTTATGCAGAAGCTCAAATTATTGGAAAAACAAAGAAATCCCCTTAATCCTAAAATCCTATCGCCTACTCCTAAATTTAGTATGCCCGATCGTCCAACTCCCCAGATTACCCCTCTTCAATTTCTCTTATGAAGTTCTAAATTATATCCCAAAAATTTTCTTTAATATTGGTATATCCAAAAAATCCCCGGCAGCGAATTCGACTTTCAATGCGGTGGTGGACGAGCGATGGAATGGTTTTCAATTATTTTTTACGGATGCTTCGAAACTTTCCGATCTTAATTACACTGGCGCTGCGGTTTATTTCCAAAGCTCCAAAATTATCCTACAATTCAAGTGCCCTAAGGAATCTTCTGTATTCACTGGTGAGTGTGTGGCTATATTGGAAGCTAGTCTCTTTATTGAGTCCCACCATAATATTCAGAAAGCCGTAATATTTACAGATTCCCTTAGCAGTTTGCAAGCTTTAACCCAAAATCCCTTTAAAAGTAAACTGCACAGCTCCCTTATTTTAAAAATTAAAAAATCTTTAATGTCCTGTGCTAGCAATCAAAAGGATGTTCAGCTGGTTTGGATACCTAGTCATTGTGGCATTAAGGGTAACGAATGTGTTGACGCCTTGGCTAAAGATGCTTGTTCATCTTTAACGGCAGACCTCACATACAACACTCATCAGGGTTACGATCTATTGTCCCTTCCAAAACGAAACCTACAGTGTTCCTGGCAGGAGCAGTGGGATATTTCAAGCAAGAAGAAAGGCAGCTTTTTCTATGCAGTACAACCGACCATTAAACCAAAACCATGGTTCTCCGGTTACAAAAAAGTATCCAAAACTGTCATATCTGTTATATGTAGAATCCGCTTAGGTTTTTGTTGCACTCCCGTCTTTTTACACAAAATCCATGTTCGCGACTCCTCTCTCTGCGAGTGTGGATTGGCGGAGGGCACCCTTGAGCATATATTCTTTGAATGCTCTAATAACGTCCCACCTCTAGATTTGTATAACCATCTCACTAAATTTAAGATCCCTCTTCCGATTAATTTCCCCTCCCTTCTAACTTATTCCTCTCCTGAACTGCTCTTGGCGCTGATGATTTTCATCCGCCACAATAATATAAAATTATGATTTTTTTTTTTTTTTTTTTTCCTCATCTGTGTGGATATGGTTTATTCATATTTAATGTTCTAACAATTATAATATTTATGTAATTTACTTAGATTTCTTTGTTTGTTTCAGTCCAATACTAACCCCACAAGATCAACATTAAGCCCAACTGTATCATCGAAGTTTATAATCGAGTTTATTTTTTCCTTTTAAGCACGCACACTTGCTATTTCAATTCACTTTAGACATTGGCAGAATAGTCGACATCGGCTTTGCTTGCCATTACAAAAAATAGAATAGAATAGAATAACCATATTATTTTTTTTATATTTATTATTATCTATATTTTTTCATTTAAACATGTATTTCTATTCAAATGAAGTACGGTCGAATCTCGACCAATGGGCGATCACTAGTAATAATAAATAAAAACCACATTTAGTACTTAGGCCGAAATTGAATTACCAAGAATGGATAGTAACAACAAAAATGTTATAATAACAACGAAAAACATTAAGTAAACATTATCATGTCCCGCTTTTTTTTTAGGTGGGAAATCATCAAATGACGTCTCCCGCTCTTGGGCGGAGCGGGAGGGCGTGTCAGACTTTTACTGACTAAAACCCACCCGTGTTCCTTCAGTTGCCCATGTGCCAGGGTCACGGTGTCTCTTTCGAACAATCTCGCGACCCCGGATCATGTTCCGCTTAGATGTGTAAATTGAATTAAGGTACCCACAGGTATCCACTACATTCCGTAATACTATTCTGAGTAAATCTCAATATAGTTCTCGCTCTTTAAATTGACTTTTATTCCTTTCGCGTACTGTTCTTCGCAAATCGAAAAATAATTAATTTATCTAAAACCACCTACTTGAATTCACCATATGAGACATAAATACAAAATAAATATGTTGGAAACAGTTTTTAAAACAAGAGTTTTTACTATTTGTAGTTATTTTTAATGTTTTGTTCTTTGTACAGAAAGTTATGTGCCCGGAAACTTTCATTTTATCCGCCCAATGGTCTCTAATATTAAATAACTTAATGTCCAAACATAACATCACATATTTCCCAAAGGGGTAGGCAGGAAGTCAGTCAGTGACCAGTCTATACGCCTGATTGAAATCAAATTATTATTGACTTACTTGGAAAGAAAAAAAATATTGGCTTTATGTAAGTTAACTACACTAACAAGAACGATTTAAGAAACAGCTGAATAAAACACAAAATAGTTTGTATTTATTAAACACAAGCTATTATACTATAGAATACACGGTACTTTATGATATATTATATCGGCATTATTAATGATTATAATTTATTAACTCGGGGCGTAAGTCTCCAAAGTATTTTATGTGCTTCTGAAAGTGCTGTTAAGTGAAGTTACCGCGGAGCAGCTATAAGTTAATATTAATAAAGTTTTCCTATTGTTTATAATTAACAGGCTAGTTAGAGATTTTAATAGTACAGCTACACTTTTTAATTAGGTTTTTTATTGTAAGAATATTGCGAGTTTACTTTGTGGAACTCCACTATCAGAAACCACATTAATTTGTTATTACTGAAATGTACGCAAGTTCTTTTTTACTCTTTTACATTTAAAGGAATCTATTTTCGATATCTACAAGATTTAAAAAAAATGTTTAGTACAACTATTTGAAAAAAAAACTAACTTGAAAACGAACTTCGAAATTAAATGATTTCGAATTGTTTCCACTTCAAAATATTTTAGGACGATAAACTGAGTCACGGAAAAACCTACAAAAGCTTAAAAAAACATTTTGCTATTTCAGAACAATAATCTGGAAAATAAAACTTACCTTTAAAATACAGCACGTAGAAATAAATTCAGCTGTTGCCTGCTGGAGGATTACGGGAAACTAGTAACGATCACTTTTATAAGTTAGTACAGGAGGCTGTGAGCTGCTTCCGTGGTCTCCCTCGATGGTTTTTGAAAGCAAATGAATGGTTCGAAGTGCCCGCCCGGTTTATATAGTGATGCGGTACTAAGCTACGCCGCGTGTTTCACTTGCGTAGGTGCCGTAGGGCGCTACGCTGCTACGGCGCTACGACGGTGCTACGAAGCTACGCATTTTAACTAAACTTTCAAAGAACCACAGATTTGCTAGTTAATTAATTACTTTAGGATTTTTTAATTAACAATTCAATTCAATATGGAATTCATTGTTTACTTACTTGTTTGCAGAACCTACGTTATTAAAAAAATAATGACTTTGTTTAAAGTTTGTGATAATTAGATTGATGATTGAAATTTTAATTACTTTTGAGATTTTAGCAACAGTTCCTACGTTTATAAAATCAGGAAATGGCGTTTGTAATTTTACCGTTGCGATGTTTCGTGTTTAGTGTTAATATTATGATGTGTTGATATTACTTTATGTTAATAAGTAATTTTGACTAGAACTATTCTACAGACAGTTGACATTTCGTATAATGATAATGAGGTAAGGCGTAACAAAAGATATTATCTAGGAAATGATCGATTGTTTGAAAAATTAAAAAAGTAACAAGCGTTGTGTCTCGATTGAACATGTGACATTTTGTTATTTGATAACGGTTTATGGAAAAATTACCAAATTAATTCGATTTGATGAAACACTCTAGGTAATGTTTTTACAAATGAACTTACACCAAACTTTAAAGTTCATATCATTATGTATCCTAACACCTACATACATATCGATGCCTTAGTTCACAATTGCACTAACTACAAAATTTTCACTTTTTAATGCCAAACACTAAATATACATTACAATATTGAGATATTATGATGGAGTTACAGGACTAGTCTTATGAATAGATGCATACTTGTTTTGTTATTGCACTTTGTTTTTGTACTGTTCTTGTCTAAACTTTAAAAAACTTTAAAGCTCTCTGTGCAATCTTAGTGCAATTGTGAACTAAGGCATCGATATATAAGCTCCCGCCTTTTTCCTATGGGAATAGGCAGAAACTATAGAATGCCACCTGCTACGATCCTTACATACTACTCCTTACACAGCCAACACCTGGTTTTTGGCTGTTTCTCTAATAATTCATCATCATTCACCTAGCTTTTTCCCAACTATGTTGGGGTCAGAATGCAACTGAATACTAGTGTTTTAAATAGAGCAATATTGCCTAATTATCCATCAATAACAAAACGGTTATTGACCAATTCCCGTACGGTCAACATCCAGTTAATGGGATTGTTGGCAGTCATGAGGCAATACATCAACACTTTGATAAAATTATCTCTCAATATGTCACGATAGGCTTTAATAACAATTTGGGGACTGAATGGCGAGCACCGATTAAATGCTTGTGTACACTATCAAGATAAAAATGACAAATAGCCTCAATAGGACAAAGCTCTCTTAAAGCTTTTATCGTATGTGAATCACGTATACCTGTTTCCTGGAGAGAGTTATTAAACATGATGCTTTCACCTCGCATATAAGCACTGATAGCATGTTACACGGTGTCCATTATTAACTGTTTAGGTGTTAACACATACAACTTATTTTGTCGTGTTGTTGGAAAACGCTAATTAGGTGAAACATACAACTAGGCCTTTATTAGGTGGATATCTACGATATTTTAATCGATTTTCAATAACTGTTAATTACTGCCAAATTCGCGAGATTCGTTCGAAAGAGATACTGTGGCCCTGGAACATGGGCAACTGAAGGAACACGGGTGGGTTTTAGTCAGTAAAAGTCTGACACGCCCGCCCTCCCACTCCACCCAAGAGCGGGAGACGTCATTTGATGATTAATTAGTGCATTATACAATGGGGAAGCTATTATCATTTATGTAACTATTGTCCAAAACATTTCATAATATTTTGTAATGTCCAGCCGAGAATTTCGTTTCGTTTTGTCACTAGTCGATAAACGCAGTATCTATTCGCAGATTATTTGTCTAATAATACCCTACACATAAGCACTCGGCTTATTGAATACTGAGAAGTCTTTAGCTCTGTGTAAATTACTTCAATCCTGCATTCCTCGAAGAAATGTTTCATAAATTATTATAAATAGTCAGCTATCATTTGGTACGAAATTGTTTTTTTGCATGTTTTTGTTTCTTTCACACGATACTTACTTAAAGAGATTTACGTTTACATACTCTCATAATATAATTATGTGTTTCAATGAATCACCCAAAACATTCAACCTTCCTTTTCTTTAGCGGTTCTACATAAAAGCTTCCCGTAAATTCCAATTAAACAAATTAAGGTGTTCTTTTCAATACATTTGCTGTTCACACATTTCAATCGATGGTAACATAAATGGTACATAGAACTTGTCAAATGTCGGTGCCTCGTTTGCCGTTCTATAAATATTTCCTATTATAATTTGAATACATGTAGGTATTACCAAAGTAATAAAACGTAAAAGTAGGAAATTTTTAAGTCTTACCCATCAAGGAACGTTAGTGAAGAATATTCATGTGCGAAGTACAAATCCTAATGGTCATCGTGTTCTGTATGGTTCCGGACGTAAACAACGGCACCGTCCCATTTCTTCCCGTCGGTGTCGTAAAAGGCAACTAAAGGACGTACTGGAGAATGGGCAACAGGCAACAGTGTTCTCTATGCATTTTATCACCATTTTGCGTCCGCTAATCCGCCTGCCAAGCGTGGTGATTATGGCAAACCCCTGCAAAAAGTGGTGGTTCTTGGGGGAGGTCTATGTCTATCAGTGGACGTCTCTCGGCTGAAATGATAATCGTTATCCGTAATAAGCTAATTTTGTAGATAATTTTACATCTGCCAGACTAACAGTCTGGTTTTCGTCAAGAGTACTAGGCACGGGATCTAAGATTTGATCCCAGTTATTGGATTTTTTTAAAGCGATTTCTCAGTATCGTTTGCAATTGTGCTTGAGTTGATAGCAGAAGCATACCAACCTGCCAGGGTCGCGAGATTGTTGAAAGAGATACCGTGATCCCGACACATGGGTAACTGAAGGAACACAGGTGAAAAAGTCTGACATGCCCTCCCGCTCCGCCCAGAGTGGGAGAAGTCATTTGATGATTTCCCATCCAAAAAAAAAAGGATACCAAGTTATTGGCGAAAAGTAGACCGTATGCTACAGGTTCCTCTGCCTATTGCTATAGGAAACACAATTATTATAAATGATGTTATGAAAATAAAACAAACAAGTGTCGTGATAACGATGCTGTGACGTAAACAATACTCAAGTGACTGTTGTGTAAAATACAAATGTGACGCGTATGTCAATCGCACTTTATATGTAGGTAGCTAGCTGCTCCCATAAATATTAATTTACAATTATTAATTTTCCACGAACTTAGGTACTACCGTAGAATATTGCCTTGTTTATGGAACATACACATAGATACGTAAAAAATTTCAGTTCGGATTTGTCGTTCTTCTTTGGTGTTTGTGGAACAGAATCTCGCAGGTCAACTTATGACGTTCTCGGCTGCTTAACTGACCTTTTCGGTGAATGCATTAATAAAATAAGGACACGAGCATGGGTACAAACTTTATAATCTAAGTCTACACGCTAAGGGCACCAGCTGTGAGCAACGCACTTCAGCTTAGAGGGGGAGGGCAGCAAGGGACAGGCTGCATCAGATCAAGACTATTTTGGCTTGGTCTATTGGCTGAGAGCTTGGAGACCCTTTTTTTTTTTTTTCAGGATGGGAAATCATCAAATGACTTCTCTCGCTCTGGGCGGAGCGGGAGGGCGTGTCAGACTTTTACTGACTAAAACCCACCCGTGTTCCATCAGTTGCCCATGTGCCAGGGCCACGGTATCTCTTTCGAACAATCACGCGACCCCGGCAGGCATCGGTCCTAGTAGACCCCTACACCGCTGCTGACATCTCTTTGAGGCGCGTGTGGAACACTGCGCGCCGTCGACCCGAGCCTGGTCCTTACCGGGCGGCGAGCTACCCATTGCTCGCCACCCGCAAGCTCGCGCCTACGGTGGCCGGGAGTCCGCTATTGACTCCCAAGCTTGGAGACCCTGGGACTATAAGCGTCAGAGTTGTCAAAAGCAAACGCTCTAGTCAGGACTAATGAGAGGAGGCATGCCTCCTCTCTTCTTACGTCCGAACTCAATCTTCAGACGAACACAATTTCCTCTGTTATTGCCAGAAAGCTGGGGCTCGACTTCGCCAAGCTGTATCGGCGATTCTACTCTGTTTCTCGTTTTGGGTATCACTGAATTTACAGAACATAATGTATGACCAATAAACATCTTTCATGTTTTACTATACGATTCACCTATCGCTTGAAGATATTGAAATTGCCTGTTTAAAGGTAGAGCACCTATAAATAAACAGCAGTTCATCAACATTATGCGTGCGATGCGCCCTTTATACTTATATATTGGCCTGTTAATCCAGTGGTTAGTGACCCTGACTGCTAAGACTGAGGTCGTGGGTTCGCTTCCCACCCAGGATAAATCTTTGTATGATGAGCACAATCATTTGTTCTGTGTCTGGGTGTAATTTATCTATAAAATTTATGTTAATTTATGTTGTCTGGTTATGGTATCAGTTGTCTGGTTGCCATAGTACAGGCTCTGCCTAGTTGGGGATCAGATAACGTTGTGTTGGTTGTCCTAAGAATTATATTATTAATATTATATTCTCTAGCCATCCTTATCATATACCTGCAAGAAAATATCGGCAAGATGTCAATCTATACTAATATTATAAAGCTAAAGAGTTTGTTTTTTGGATGAACGCGGTAATCTCAGGTCCACTACTGGTCCGAATTGAAAAAATACTTTTTGTATATAACATCACGCTACGACCAAAAGGAGCGGAGCAGCAACGGAAAATGGACGAAAATTGGCAGGCAATTCGATGCGACAGGAAGGGTCAGGGGAGCAAAAATTTGACGCGGACGAAGTCGCGGGCAGAAGCTAGTGAAAAAATAAATTAGTGTTCGTGAAGGCATAACAAATAGTTGGACACTCTCATTTGTAATTCAGGTACCTTTTTTATTTTTGGACTCACAATGAAATCACTAAAAAGAAATATTATTAAAAATCGTTAACTCCTTATTTATAAAACATTGCTTAAATTTAAGTAGAGGTTGGTGATCTTTAACTATACATTTCTGACGTTTAAACATCTCTTAACTTTAAGCAACGTTTATAAATAAGAGGCTAATAAGTCTAAACCACGATTTCTTAACATCATCCTGATGTAGATTTGAACGTAAATGTCAAATGCTTTACATTATAAATATGTGATATTTTTGACTCGCTTTAGAATGGGACATTACAAGTTAAAAATAAACTTGTGCGGAAGTCTTGAGGAAGTTTTAGATTTGCCAAACAACTGTTGAATTGTTCAGTGGGTCACCACTGAACAATTCAACTACACAACCCACGAAACAATAACACTTACACTACGAAAATTGCCCTAAGGCAATGTTTTGGACTGATATGCGGTTGATTGTGTTTATTTAATTATATTTTTATAACGAGCTGACCGTACAGACGTTGTCCTGTTTCCTAGAACTCGATAACAGCACCACCTATCGGGTCCAATAGTTAATCTAAACCATCCAGGGTGCCACCCAATCGCATACAAAAAAAAAGCATTCAAATCGGTCCAGCCGGGCAGCCGTTTAGGAGGAGTTCAGTGACATACACACGTACAGTAGAATTATATATATAAAGACTAGCTTTTACCAGCGGCTTCGCCCACGTGGAGGTCGGAAAATATCCCGCGTGAACGTACTACCGGGAGAAAAAGTAGCCTATTGCTAATCCACGTTAATTTTTTTAGCTCGAAAGCGCATTTTCATCCGACTTCCTTCAAATTTATCGTCACCGCTCAGCTCCTATGTGTTTTAGCGTTATGTTATATAGCCTATAACCTGCCCAGGAGTATGGACTACAATCGTACCAAGTTTAATTAAAATCCCTTTAGTAGTTTTTGACCCATGCGTGCACATACAGACAGACAGACAGATAAAAAATTTACTGATTGCATTTTTGGCATCAGTATCGATCACCATTCATCCTCCAATATTAATTTTGAATATATTTTCAATGTACAGAATTGACCTCTCTACAGTTTTATTATAAGTATAGTCAGTGGCGTGCACAGGGTTTTAAAACCGGGTAGGCAATTCAAAAAAAAAAACGTGTCTCGTAATTGCTCAAGTTAGTGAAGAAAAATTCACTAGGTGGTTTAAAAGGTTGAAATGGCGATTTCCTGATGATGATAATACTTTTTCCGTCGAAAGCACAGAAAGATGTTGTACTCGTTGTTGACTTGGTGTGTTTCTTAAATAGGTACGTGAGAATACGTTTTAATGAAAATGAACGTTCTGTCGATGCGCTGCTTGCTTGGATAGTAACAATAAACTTCGCTAAACGTAAAAATTCTTCGTAACACTTCTCTCAATACGATAATTACCAAATGTATTTATGTTTGAGCAAGCCGCGGGATAGAAATCATATAAATCTGCAAATCCCGAACAATTCCACACTGTATTCGAACTACTAAACTAGCAAGGAAAACAAAATAATTTAAATGTGTGTAAACAAAAACACAGCCGGTTTTATGTTTCTTAATTATTACTATGAAACTTACGAGTTGCATTACCTCTTTGCTGGGTTAATTCTCGTACACATTTCCCTTTAGATACACTTTTTAACAAACACACATTTTCAACACAAACCTCACAATCGAACAACATTTTGAAAAAAAAAAAAACAAACAAAAAGCGTAGTACTTAAGTAAATCGAAAAATTAAAACAGTTCAAAAAAACTAGTTGAAATAAGCAACAAATCGATCTAAATATTAACGTTTGTAAATGAATTAATCACAGTCAAAATAAAAACATAAAACAGCGCGCTCCACATGAAAGAAATCAATATGGATCCTTTCGTAAACAAACAAGTTCTAAATTTTGATAACTAAAACGTTGACAAATAAAATTGTATCATTGCGAATCGGAATTTTCTTGAGGCTACGTACATATTCAACTTGATCGCATAATACTCACAGCGCAGCGGGCCAATAATGGCGCAGGGAAGCCTGTGATTGGTTAGCCTGCGGCAGGAAAATGTCGAAGAAATTACCACTACATGCGTACATTTATGAATTAATTGCAGACACTTTCGATCGTTGCCTGCTTGCGCCGCGATCTGTTAACGCGTTGCCGTAGTAAATTAATAGAACGGTATGAACGTTGCTACTAATTTATATTAGACGTTTGAACTTTTTGAATAATTTTATTACTTAGCATAATTTTTAAATTCTTGAAATATTAGTAACTAGTCCAGATCTAGGTCTAGGGTCTGCAGTGTCTTTTTGCCTATATGGACCGCACGCCACTGAAGTTAAGTAGAGGTTGGTGATCTTTAACTATACATTTCTGACGTTTAAACATCTCTTAACTTTAAGCAACGTTTGTAAATAACAGGCTAGTAAGTCTAAACCACGATTTCATAACATCATCCTGATATAGATTTGAACGTAAATGTCAAATGCTTTACATTATATTATAAATATGTGATATTGCTTTTTGACTCGCATTAGAATGGGACATTACAAGTTAAAAATAAACTTGTGCGGAAATCTTGAGGAAGTTTTAGATTTGCCAAACAACTGTTGAATTGTTCAGTGGGTCACCACTGAACAATTCAACTACACAACCCACGAAACAATAACACTTAAACTACGAAAATTGCCCTAAGGCAATGTTTTGGACTGATATGCGGTTGATTGTGCTTATTTAATTATATTTTTACTAGCTTTTGCCAGCGGCTTCGCCCGCGTGGAGGTCGGAAATGATCCCGCGGGAATATACTACCGGGATGAAAAGTAGCCTATGTCCTTTCTCAGGCTCTAAACTATCTGTGTACCAGATTTCATTTAAATCAGTTCAGCAGTTTTAGCAGGAAAGCGAGACAGACAGACAGACAGACAGACAAGTATGGAAGTATGGATAGTATGGATAACTAGCTGACCGTACAGACGTTGTCCTGTTTCCTAGAACTGGATAGCAGCACCACCTACCTGGTCCAATAGTTAATCTAAACCATCCAGCCACCCAATCGCACACAAAAAAAATCATTCAAATCAGTCCAGCCCGGCAGCCGTTTAGGAGAAGTTCAGTGACATACACACGTACAGTCAAAATCAAAATCAAAATCAAAAGTCATTTATTCAAACTAGGCTGAGAGTCAGCACTTTTTGAACGTCAAAGTTACAAAAGACAGTCCCCCCAAAACGCCCACCCTTCGACACTTCCTAGTGCTGTAGCTGGGAAGAAGAAGTGGCGGAACCAACTCCCCAGCAGCACAGCTGTCTGTTAAGTTAGAAGAACTTAATTCTATACAATATTGTGAAAGTAATTAATATTATAAAACAAAACATACATTATTTGCCATATGTCAGCTAGCACACGCCAATATACCAACAAAAAAAATTGAATACTAAAGTCAAGCTGAAATAATAAAACAAAAACGTAAACAAAACTAAATAAAGCCTCCAGGCATAAAGGGCGTGCCCGCTTACATGTTCAACGATGCAAAATGATCCATATACATACATTGATGCATATAGCTAAGTTGAAGTTACAATAGTTAAACTAGCACCTCCGGAGTAGAATAAAATAACAGTTAATACAAATAACAAAAACCATGGTCAGCAAGACGACCAGTCACCACAAGCAGCACCCGTTCACGAGCATAACGCAAAGGTCAGCCATTACCCCCCTCGCCATATTTGAGGGAAGGTGGTAACCCGACCCCCGACGCTACCGCAAGCAGTGACATCTAAGGAAGCATGACGAACTTGCTGCCGGTTTGTCAGGCAAGAATATTATGAACAGCTGACGAGGTCGCTAGCTAACTACATGTTGCAATACAACTCATTTAAAAGCATTGTAATGAGTAGATTATGTCCACAATAAATGAAATTAAAAGAAAATAAAAATAAATAAATAAATTAACAAAATCTGTTAAATAAAAAAATAAATAAAAAACAATTATATGAACTACCCATATAAACTGTCAGTAGGAAAGCTAATTCTGGATTGAAAGAACATAAACATTGTCTTGAGTTTGTCTTGAGTTAATCACAGCGACCAACTATTCTTATCGTTTAAGTAGTCGTTGATAGAATAGTATGCCTTTGAACAAAGGTTGGATTTTACTTTAGCTTTAAACTCATTAAACTGCAAATCTAGTAAAGCAGAGGGAAGCTTGTTATAAAAGGTAATACCAAGACCAACAAAAGAATTATGAACCTTATGAAGCCGGTGAAAGGGAGCACGTAGTTTGTCCTTATTTCTAGTATTAATATTATGAATATCACTGTTTTTAGTGTACAGGTGTATATTTTGCCTAATATATAAGATGTTGGCGAAGATGAATTGTGATGCCACCGTAAGAATACCAATATATTTAAACAAATCTCTCAGAGAAACTCTAGCACCTAGTTGGTAAATCGCTCGAACAGCTCGTTTTTGAAGAACAAAAATATTTTGAATGTCCGCGGCTTTGCCCCACAGCAGAATGCCGTAGGACATTATGCTATGAAAATAACTAAAATAGACTAATTGAGCTGTATCAACGTCCGTATACTGTCTAACTTTCCTTACTGCGTAGGCGGCCGAACTGAGCCTTCCCGCTAGGCTTGATATATGTGATCCCCATTGAAGTTTGGCGTCTACTGTTATGCCCAGAAAAACCGCCGAGTGTACAGTTTCAAGCACCTCATTATCTAAAACGACATTGGGTCCCAGATTCCTAACATTCGGTAAGGCGAACTTTATACATTTCGTTTTCTTAGCATTGAGAACTAGGTTATTTGTGGTAAACCATTCCGTAGCCATTGAGAGCGCACTATTTACGTCGTCAAAATCTTGTCTATTTCTGTCTACTTTAAAGATAAGTGAGGTATCATCAGCAAATAGTACAATGTCACAGATATTCTTTAAATAAAATGGTAAGTCATTAATATACACTAAGAATAAGAATGGACCCAGTATTGATCCTTGAGGTACACCTAACTGAACTAGTAGCCCGGAAGATTTTACACCATTGACATCTACACATTGGTGCCTATTTTGCAAATAAGAACTTATGACACTGAGAGCTTCGTTTTGAACACCGTAATGACGTAGTTTACGCAAAAGTGTGTCATGGTGAACGCAATCAAAAGCTTTGGAGAGATCACAGAAAACTCCGATAGCATTTTGCGAGTTCTCCCATGCGTTGAAAATATGTTTCAGCAGAGCAACACCCGCATCTGTTGTCGAACGACCTTTTGTAAAGCCATATTGCTCATTATGAAGGAGGCTATTTAAATTAAAATGTCTTAGCAACTGCTTGAGTATTAACTTTTCAAATGTTTTACTAAATGCAGGTAAGATAGAAATGGGCCTAAAATTGCCAACGTTATTTTTATTACCTGTTTTAAATAATGGTATGACTTTACTGCTCTTCATGAGGTCAGGAAAAGATCCCAAATCAACACATTTATTAAAAGTTACAGCCAGATAGGGGGCTACGATATCTATTATATTACTTAACAGTTTAACAGAGATGCCCCAGTAATCACCAGTGTTTTTTGACTTGAGTGTGTTAAAAATATTAATCACATCACGAGGCGTTACATGTTCGAAACTAAATAAGCGACTACATCCGGGCACACTACTATGCAAAAGGTTTTCAGCTTTAGACGGGGACGAATTTAAGGAGCAGGTCGTAGTTATAGGTATGTTGGCAAAAAACTCATTAAATGCTTCAGCTATGTCGGCTGCTTTATTAACCAATTTGTTGTTAATCATAATCTCTAGTTGTTTTTCCTGTTTAACCGGTTTACCCGTTTCATTATTAATAATTTTCCAAGTGGTTTTTATTTTATTATTGGATTTTTTTATGGTATCGCTTAAAAACTTTGATTTAGCTAAAGCGCAGATCTTTTTAAATAATTTTGAATAATTACTGACATACTCTAGAAAAGGAGTATCAAACCTGTATTTTTTCAAACCATATAACTCGTATAGTCTTGCTCTACTTTTATAAATTCCTGGAGTAGCCCATTGGTTGAAGCTAACGGAAGTGCTATTAATGTCAATAGTTTTGGTCTTGAAAGTAGATTCGTATTCTTTTTGCACAATATCAAAAAGGGCTTCATAGATTTCATTAGAATTCTCGCGTTCTACTATAGATGGTGTAATCCTATGAGCTATATTATTTTTAAATTTATTACAACGACTAGCTGTATAAGGCCTGCATTCTATTTTATGCGGCTTTTTAAGTAGTGTCAAAGGGAAGCTGGCTAATAATCCACAGTGGTCAGACGTTAAGTCACTTAAAACTAACTTATTTTTGGCATCACAATCACTAAATATATTATCGAGACAAGTCGACGAAGAAGCCGTGATCCTAGTTGGTTCAAGGAACAAGTTTATTAAATTAAAAGACCTAAACAGATTGAGCAGTCTAATACTTAATGGAGTAACATCTAAAATATTAATATTAAAATCTCCACATAAAATTATACATTTATTAATTGATTTTAATTTATTGAGTGAATCCTCCATTACCGATTCGAAACGAATAAAATCCCCAGAGGGGGGCCTATAAACGCATATTATGACGTAACGCTCCAATTCAACGCAAGACAACTCAATAACGCGCTCAATGGAAAGATTAACTAGATCTAACCGTTGTTTACATTTCAACTTGTTCGAAACAAGAACTAATGATCCTCCGCGAATAGCACTTTTCCTCACAAATGCACTTTGCACAGTAAAAAAATCATCATTCATAAATACTACTTCATGTTCCTTCAACCAGTGTTCAGTCAAACATAATACCTGAACATCATAGTTTTCAATAAATAAACTTAACTCTAGCTCTTTGCCGGACAGACCCTGCATATTTTGATGTACAACATTCAACACATGCGGCTTACCCGTTGACGCATCTAACAGTTTAAACTACTAGGTGTATCAAAAGTGGCGTTAGTACCACTACTAACAGTAATCGCTGGTACCCTACAAGTACCAGTGTCACGGTGTAAATTGTATGCTAAAAGATTAGCAATTTGTCTCCTACAACTAGGTGGCAAATACAAAGTATAATTTGTTAGTTTGTAATCAGTAATAAATTGATTACAATCAAAAAATGAAATAGCGTCACTGTGACAACTAGTCCTATTATAAATTAGCATATTTAAATAATAAATGTGCCTGTTTTGCTCATCAGACAAGTATCGTCAATAAGGCAAGGCACAGAAAATGAATTTACAATTGTTGGTCTCATTGAGAAGTAACATCAAATGGACACATTGAATTATTTCTTTTTTCCTAACATTCAAACTATCCCCATATAATAATATTACAGTTGAACCAGGGTTTATTTTTGACAATTTAATTTTACTTAATAATTGGCTAATACTGGCACCGGGTGAACAATTATTAATTACATATTGTTGTGAACACTGATTAAATATGCTACCATAACCTTGACCAAATTTGTCAGAAAAAATATAAGTAGTGTTAATATGGCTATTATCATCAGTAATACAGATATTTACCGGCTGAGTTGCTGAGGGCGTGGGTGTATCAAGTTGAGGCTGAGGTGCCGTAGAGCAAGTGCAGCTAAAACAGAGGTTATTTGTCAGAGACTCATACCTCTCTGCATTGCACTTGACCAGGTCTGCCAACTCACAGGCTTCCTGCATGCGCTTACTCAGGTCTTGTTGAGTAGCCTCATATTTACTAAAGATATCCTTTAGTGCAAATTCCCTAACAAACAATTCATCCCGAAGGTGTTGAGTGTCAGTATCATACAAAGTATTACATAGTTTCAAATCACTATAACACTTCTTCAATTCTTGTATTAAATTTAAATTTTTTTGCCTAAGTTTTGTGTTTAATTTATTAACTTTTTGGCATTTCAATGTTTTCTGGTATTTTCTAATTAGTCTATTAATTTTAATATATTTTTTTAACTTATTGTGGCTAGTAAACAATATATTTTTAGAAAAGGTATCATCAGTTAAATCTATTGTTACAATTGGCTCAACACATGTAGGTTTGGATCTGCTACCAACCAACTCATCATAGAGACTGCTGGTGATCGCAGACTCTTCACTGGCTTTGAGAATTTCCAAATGGGTCATTGTGTTGTGGGCCCTGCTTAATTCCAGTTCCAGTTCTGATATCCGTCTCAAAGCCAGTTCGTAGTTGTCACTACAATGCTGGTAATTTGACACTAGTTGACGAAGGTGTTGATGCTGGTAACAGTAGAATTATATATATAAAGACTAGCTTTTGCCAGCGGGTTCGCCCGCGTGGAGGTCGGAAAATATTTCGCGTGAACGTACTACCGGGAGAAAAAGTAGTCTATTGTTAATCCACGTTATTTTTTTTAGCTCGAAAGCGCATTTTCATCCGACTTCCTTCAAATTTATCGTCACTGCTCAGCTCCTATGTGTTTTAGCGTTATGTTATATAGCCTATAACCTGCCCAGGAGTATGCACTACAATCGCACCAAGTTTGGTTAAAATCCCTTCAGTAGTTTTTGACCCATGCGTGCAACTATATAGTATATGTAAGATAGTATATTATGGCAATAGGACTCCTATTATTACACCGGATTTAAATATAACTGGCAAAATGTAGGTAAACTTTAAACCTCCATTTACTTCATTGGTGAATAAAGGCGAGAA
The DNA here is from genome assembly GCA_932294355.1 of Aporophyla lueneburgensis. Lineage (NCBI taxonomy): Eukaryota > Metazoa > Arthropoda > Insecta > Lepidoptera > Noctuidae > Aporophyla > Aporophyla lueneburgensis. The sequence goes on from OW028744.1 coordinate 14,922,298, forward strand.
GACATGTTCTAATCCATACTTCCACACTGATATTATAAATGCAAAAGTAACTCTGTCTGTCTGTCTGTCTCGATTTCCTGCTAAAACTACTGAACCGATTGACTAAATGTCCTGTCCTGTGTACTAAATTAAATTTAGTACTTTTTATCCCGGTGGTATGTTCCCGCGGGATAATTTCCCACCTCCACGCGCGCGAAGCCGCTGGCAAAAGCTAGTAAATTATAATACCATCATGATCTGCGCAGCATTTTCCCAACTAAGTTGGGGTTGGCTTCCAGTCTAATCAGATGCAGCTGCTTACCACTATTTTACATGGAACGACTGTCTATTTGACCTCTACAACCCAGTAACTGGGTAATACGACACCCCTTTTCCAACATAACCATTACCGTTTCAACCTTTGCCATAATAATAGGAAAGCGTAAAAAATAAACAAAAACAGAAAAGTAAAATTGTCGCTGACCGTTATATGATCAGACCGATTCACTGATTGGATAATATTGACGACCAAGAAATAAGAGAAACTGTGGAACCAATGATTGCAGGCGGCCGCTATGACCATTACATTAAATTGAAAATAAGCAGACAACAAGCTCGCTCTGAGAATCTTTCGAGCAAAAATTACTGCTGAACTTATAGCTTGTGGCAAAAATCTTGGGCAGGTTTTACCGCAAAATTAATTAAGAAAATATTCCTTCCCTATGAACTATCCAATCAAAATAAAGAAAAAAATTCCGGAAATGTAATACGATTAGCATTATCAACGTAATGAAAGGGTGATGTACGACGATAGTATTAAATTTTCCATGACGCGTATTTCATGGGACTATGTGTCTTAATTCGATACCAAAAACATGCAAACTCACACTTTCTAATGACAGTTCGTTGACTTTTACTTTACTTAAACAAATTCGCTCGTCTGTTGTTTTTAACATTCATTTAATTTATTTTACTTACATACGTAAGTACATACGCAGAAAGGTAGATATATAAATACATAGAAATTGACGTTATATGACGTATGAAAATGTACTTAAACTTGAAAACTATAATTTTTTTAATTTCCTTAAAACGAAACGAAACGAGTGTTGTTAACATTCATTTAGTTTATTTTATTGACATACGTAAATACACACACAGAAAGGTATATACATCTATATATTAATACGTGAAGCGAAAACTTTGGATCCCTTTTTACGAAAATTGGGCGGACGGAGGAGTATGAAATTTCGCACACTTATAGTTTATACAGAGAAGAAGTGACGAATGCTAATATTTTTTTTAAATTATGAGTTAAAATACATTATTTTCAATAAATAACACGTTACACACACTACTGTTCCTTACCGTGTATCTAATACACACATGCATAGAAATTCTTTTGTTTATGGTCCAAATCTGTCTTTACTATTTTGTCCAGTGTTACCAACACCCAGAAATATTTACCCCTAAAGCTTAAGTTAAAAACCCCTAAACATGCCGCCACAGTTACTAAAAAAATCCGCTAAAAAATTATAATGAAAATAACCAACGAATGTTCAGTAATCATAGACCCGGCACACAGTAGTAATATTTGTCTATATTTATTACGCGACATTTGTTAATCATTCACTCTGCATTCTTAGTATCGAGGAACCGTACTGGAAGTCGCTAATACTTTTAATGTAATCAAAACACAATGAGAAATGTAAGATGGCAAAAAATCCCTAAGAATACCCCTAAAAATGGAACGCCCCTAATAAATCTCAATCCTCTTATTTACCCCCTAAATTTGGAAAAACCCCTAAGTTGGTAAGCCTGATTTTGTGTCTATAGTCATAATGAATGTCAAGTATAACCATAGGTAATAAATTAATTTTATGGATATATAACCTATTTCATTTTTAAAATCTATGATCATATCGAGAATAATTATTTGTCTTTAATATTATTTGTATTAGCGACGATAGGAATTTAGTTTAGATTTATAAGAAATATTTTTTGTGGTTTTATGGAGAGTGTCAAGTACCTATGGCATTAGTAAGTTTCCCATACAAAACTTAGTGTCGTGTGCAAACTGTAGAGGTTGTATGCCTCATGATTGTACAGGCTGGTCATAGATTGTACAGGCTGATTATAATTATGACATTTGGAACCGTCATAATTAATCTATACTATACAATATTATAAAGCTGAAGAGTTTGTTTGTTTGTATGTTTGTTTGATTGAACGCGCTAATCTCAGGAACTGCTGATCGGAATTGTAAAAATCTTTTTGTGGTTTGTAGCCCATTTATTGAGGAAGGCTATATAGGCTATATAACATCACGCTACGGTCAAAAAAAGTTGAGCGGCAAACGAAAAATGGACGAAAACTGGCAGGCAATTCGACGCGACGGGAAGGGGAGCGAAAATTTGACGCGGACGAAGTCGCGGGCAGAAGCTATTAAAAATAATAGGGAAAATTCTATAAAAACAGAGCTTTCTGTGATAATTCATTCCATATTGTTCCATATCCAGCAGTTAAGAAGTATTAAGAAAATAAAAAAGAGAGTCCTGAAGAAGTATTCTTTACTCATTACACCTACGTCCTGGTCCTGGCCATCACCATCCCGCCAGCGAACCCTCTCCACAGTAGTACAGCGTCAACAATTTGTGTATAGTGTTACTGAATGTCAAATATAACCATTTTTTTATTATGTATATTTTTTCATTTAATAATGTATTTCTATTCAAATGAAGTACGGTCGAATTTCGACCAATGGGCGATCACTAGTATATAGAAATTGATGTCACAAAAAGTTTTTTAATTTCGTTACAACCATAAATCGATAAAATAAAACGATATATCTTAGCGAAACAAAAGCTTATCGCTGGCCTCGGGACTGGGAATAAAAGAGTGGTCCAATATTAGACCCGTTATATGATCGTTGGACGGCCTATTAAAACACCCACTGGACAGTTGAAAATAAATCATATGTACGAATGTGATTCAAAATCCGAGCAAATAAATCCATAAATCGGGTGAATATTGATGCCAGATCCTTATCTTATCCGAGCCATCCTTATGGCTTTTATCTACTTAGATTCTTGTATAAACATACAAAAATCGTTACAACTTTGCATGCAATCTAGGAATTACTCGCAAGAAATCTGCATAAATAATTACCTTGACTACTGTAAATCTGAAACTTTCCTTCAAGGCTGAACATTTAAGATAAGGGATTTCTGTAATATGTTAGCTGAAACACCTCTAAATGTAAGGAATCATTTATATGTTTTCACGATTTTTTGTGGTATTATAATACCTCATTTAAAACGCAGGTTGTACGCAGGTTATTTCTTCATGGAACATATTTCAGTTAAAGCCAATATCAAAGGGAAACCCTCTTAACTTGCTAAAGAAAAAGTTTCCTTTAAGAGTTAAGTAATCTAATATTAAACATTTCATATATCTGATAGTATTAGGCACATTGTCTTATCTGTTTGATCCGAGTATAGTTGTCACAATTTTTCATAGTATATGGAAGAAAGAAAACCTTCTTTAAGCTTAGCACGGAAAATATGTACATTTTTAAAGAATCCCCTTTTTGCTGCTGAGGCTTTCATCCACTTAAGATTTTAATGGAAGCCAAACAAAAGGAAGGAAAATTATTAGATAACTAGTTATCCGACATTAATTCAAATGATCTCAAGATAACGGGTACTTAGGTACTTTCTTAGAGATTTTTTTTATTCCGAATCAAAGAATATTTTATTTTGCCCTCTACTGTCATCACTCGATCAACAAATCTACATTAATGCATTTTACATAAGCTTAATCCAGCTAACACGTGACACCTATTATATACGTATATCGTCTTCAAGATTGCTCATTGCAGCGGTATAAGGACCTAGTGAAAACAACTTTACGCTTAGGTCTCAGGTATACATCATATTTTACATATATTTAATACAATCCACTACACGTAGGCGTAAGTTATTAACTGATTTTCAACTGTCATGATCTGACAAAGTAAATATTAGTCAATTAGCTAATAGTGCAATTAAAATAGTAAAAAAATGAAATGTTGTATTCCGTTTACGCAGTACTAATATTCACCACTCCATTTTTATTGTAACCGAGTTTACGTAAAACCCCTTACATATGTTTTTCATGAGTAATAGGTCTCATCATAAAATAACCGAAATGCATCTGCTTTGGAAATAATAAATGGCAAAGTCGACCGTAGCACGCAAACGATTCCTTTGTTTTCATTTCCATTCAACACTTTTTTTAAATTAATAGCTATGCCGACGCATTATAGATGCAGTTTTGTTTGTTTCGTACGAAACATTTCTTAGAACTTCAGTGGAAATGTTTGTTCATTGTTTATCCAAATATCACACTGTATAATAGTAATCAGTATTTGCCAAGCTGAAAAACTATTTGTCGGCGATGAGTTCTCAAAACTTGTTGATGTTGGTGATTTCACTTACACAGGTTGTAAGCGACAGCCCTCCGCATATTGACAGTGTGCATTCAGTTCCAGCTTAGTTTGAATCATATTCCACCGGCTTTTTTTTTGTTTTTAATCGTTTTTTCAGTAACTTTATATCATTGTTAAATTATATTCTCTGTGCGCAGCACTCTATTTATCTTAATATAAAGATTAAAAAAAATAGCAATGGATGTTGAAATAATCCAACGAATGACGCGCGAAATCAGCTGTTCACTTTCTGCCTAGCGGCCTCGCTGTGTTGATGTTCGCCACGCGCATTTTGCCACGGTAACGATACATTGCGTATGAGGAAATAAAACGTACAACAAATCGGTTTTAATGGATTCACATAACGTTCCTTTAGTAATTTCATGTACCGAGCATCTTAGTATGATATACTGAATTCACTTCCATCACTCTGCGGAGAGCTGTACCTTACACCCTGTATAAATACTACTTAGTTTTATAAAAACTACTTCTACATAATCTAATTTAGTGATTAATATGAACTTAGCCTATGGCAAGTCATTGCTAAGTATACCTACCTAGCATTAGGCTCCCACAAGATGGACCGATGACCTGGTGAAAGCCGCAGGAATCCGTTGGATGCGAGAAGCACAAAACCGGTTGACGTGGCGGTGCTTGGGGGAGGCCTATGTCCAGCAGTGGACGTCTTTCGGCTGAAATAATGATGATGAGGTTTTTGATAAACGTTAGAATAGTATTGTATAATTCAAAACATAAACAATATTGATACGACTGTGCCAAATTAATTTCTTCATTTTTTCAATCTCACGTTGGAATAAAGTTTAAATGTTCAGTGATGGGAATGTCCAACAACGATTAATAAATGAAAAGACTATGTCTATCCAACAGCTCCCAGCGGTCCACGCCATTCCTTTATATACACATTCAGCCGCCCTACGCTTCATTTTCCGGCTCGTGGTCGCCACTCAAGAACTTCTATCTCAGACTTAAAGCTAACTAGAAAAAAATCTATTGATCAAAATTCAAACTAAATACAACTACTTACTGTTGGAATAATTGAGTTCCCATTAGATCAATAGATCAAAGAAATTCAAACATCTTTAATATTTCGTTTCGAATCATGTTTTTATTCATATCACTATAATAAAACTTAACTTTAAGAGTTTCATCTAACATGTTACATTATACAGGTCTATAATTTATAATGGATCGTAAGTGCTTTAAAAGGGTATCCAAGGGGAGGCACATTAACACTGTAGGATAAAATACTAACAGCGTGATTGAAATAAAATTTCAATATGAACTTATAGGTATAGGCGATCTTATGACGGGTTTTACTTTAAAGAATATCGTATCTTGGGTGACGCTAAGTGATTTCATGAGAACAGGCTGAGTAGCAACATCGTGCTGTCCACTGATACAGCAAATGGGTCTCGGCGACAATCAAATATCAAAAACTTGTAAAAAATGTATGGAAACTCGAAGAATTTTTGACACATTCAGGCTGAGATCAGACTGTGCACGTTATTAAAATTATGAGAATTGCCCCTCAGTTACCAGCCGCTGAAAGATATGGGCGCAATGGAAAAGCGAAAAACGGGCAGTGTTTTCTTCGTCGTATTGTCTGTTCTCATTCATGAGTTACGACAGTGAGTGGCTAAACGAACAATAATACCGCTATTGTGGGTTTAATAAAACGCATATCTCTATATAGGTACGATATCTATAGGGTATTAATACTACCCGAATTTAAGATAAAAACATTACTTTTCTTTTTTAAACATATGTGAGTTGACATGGTCTCAACCATGTCAAATGACATATGTTTAAAAAAAATAAGTAATGTTTTTATCTTAAATTCGGGAAGTTTCATTAATTAGTTCGAGTAAATCATTTTCAGTTGATTCTTTGTCATGGTGTCATTACTTCTCTAGAGTTATGGGAAACCAAAAGGAACTCGTTTACGATTCAAACTAATAAAAGCTCCAAAATTCGTAACCAAATCAAATCAAATCATTTATTCGTAAACATAGGTGATAATTATATACAAAATCTTAAAGATTAGGTAGTGCGCTATGTTTTGCCAATTAACATACAAATTATTAAAATTAAAAAAAATATTATACTATTAAATTAAAATATAAATTCGTCATAATATGAATACGCAAGCAAGTAAAATTTCAATATTCATAATCAATTTCATTTCATGCCAAAAGTTAATTCAAAAGATTAATTTAAAAATAAAATAAGTAAAAACATATATTAAAAATATCAAGTATAAGTAAAAATGTCAATATTATAAAGTTACAGAGATTCGTCATTAAGAAATTCATCTAGAGTATAATAACATTTTTCAAGAAGTAACCCATTAAGCGTTTTTTAAACTTCTGCACTGGCATACATTTTATTTCATCGGGTATTTTATTATATACTAGCTGACCCAGCGAACTTCGTACCGCCTCAGAATCAATAAATGTTGTGTTAACTTATGAGATCCCACCAACACAAAGCAAAGAGCACCAAGTACCATATACCCATATTAGACCAAGTTATGACAAACTGGTACTTTGAAGGCATAAAGCGTTTTCTAGCTACCACACACCCATGATAGGTGAGCTCCTACCAAATTATGCCAACCTAGTACTTCCAAGACATAAAGCGTTTTCTAGCTACCACACACCCATGTTAGGTGAGCTCCTACCAAGTTATGCCAACCTGGTACTTCGAAGACATAAAGCGTCACCAAACACCCATGTTAGGTGACTTTGTATTCTTAAATAAGTGTTCTTAAATTTTCTAATTTTCCGCGCAATTTTTTAAATTTTTTCTTTCATAAGAACCTTCTCCTGACAATAACAAACACAACAAAAAAAAAAAAATATAGTGAAATCGGTCCAGCCGTTCACGCGTGATGGCGTGACCAAGGGAAATAGGGATTCATTTTTATATATATAGATTTGCGGTGCAATACCAAAGAAGCTTTTACTCATAAGAGAAGTTTTACATTTCACAAGGCATAGATCATTACTGTACTGAATTTCTTGAATAAATGTGGATTCATTTTTACAAATAATGCAATTTCTAGGATGTATAAAGCCAGTAGAGGTAATCTTTTTAAAATAAGGAATGCAACTATCTGTCGTTTTTAAACCACACATACACCGTACACATCTTTTCGGCATCCTGAAAACAAGTTCCCTATTTGTTGACTGTCCCCAAAAAATAACACCGTATCGCAGAACTGAGGCGACAAGTCCATGATATGCCATCAATAGTGTATCAATATTTACTTTTTTTGAAAGTTGAAATAACAAATATGCTGATTTACTTAATCGCTTACAAATTCCTCCAAATGAGGTTTCCAAGTCAGCTTTTCATCTATAGTTATACCCCGTGGTTATACCTAAGAACTTTGCGGTGCTAACTTCCCCAATTTCATAATTATCATAAGCAACACTACTTAGTGGTTTCTCAAGCCATTGATGAAAGTGCATTATATTCGTTTTATTTAAATTAATTATTAGATTATTATCATTAAGCCAATTTATTATTTAATTTAAAGAATTATTAATGTCATTTTGATAATTACCTATTAACTTTGTTTTTCGTTAAAAAAAATCTTTTGAGAAATAAATGATATATTTACCGTATTCTCACCAAAACTTGACTCGTAAATTCGTTCATTGGATTACTTAAAGAACCATTTCATTATTCCCAATCAAGTATACTGAGTCGTGTTAAAAAGCAAGTTCCCTATTACAGTCATTACAGAGATCCATTTTCAGGAGCATTCTGTACACACACATTACAAGTTGGACTTTTTAATTAAGGAGGATTAGGCGTCCTGAACCGGGCTTACAAAATTAGCGTAACTAGTGAAAATTCAGGAACAAACTGCTGCAGCTAGATTAAATGTTAATTCATTTTTATTTTCTGTGTAACTACCCTTTGAAAATGTCACACACAAAATGTCTGATGGAGTAATTTCGACAGCCTTTGAAGGTAGGATTAACGAATTAAACTGCAGTCGGTCTCTATTTGTTTGTTTCTTCAGAATTCCAATCAGAAATAAAGTTAGATTCAAATGCACTTTATTAATATCACTAAGTAATTCAATTTTCGTTGCCTAATGCATGTCCAATAGTTCTGTTACTATCATAAATTCATACTAATTATGAGTTTATTGAATTTTACAATATCATTATTGGTTCATGCTCTGGTATGATATCAATTTGAACAAAACTACAGCTTCCTTCCAAAAGTAGTGGTAGCCCGGTGGTAACGGCCGTGGCAGACAAGTGCTTTAATTTGTATAGTTATTTCTTCACTATTGCCCCCATAACGTTGAAGGAAAATATCCTGAGGAAATCGGCATGGCTTAAAACTAAAATTTTGAAAACATGTGACATTTACCAACCCGCATTGGGCCCGCGTGGTGGATTACAACCCACTTCCCCTGACAGAAGAGGCTTCTGTGCCAGCAGTGGGAACATTATAGGCTGATTATGATGACAGCTTCCTTCGCACTACTGTTCAAATTGCGATCTTAGATACCTACCTGTAGGTACTTATTCCACTCTTCATCCTCTTTAGGCCATCGTGTTTAGCACATAAACTATGTGGCGATACCAATGTGCGTCATTATAAATCGATATTACTTCAGTATACTTTAACTCACGTGTTTTGTAGTATGCAAACTTCGTCAACTATGTATTTCATTTTGCTACTAAGCTAACATTAAAACGGATGTTGTATAAGACTTTATATCAAACTCTTGTGTTTTACTCAGAGGTACCAACAATGTTGCTTCTAGGAATATAAAAAATACTTCATATTCGTCGGATTCAGTGAGACTCAACGAAGCTGAAAACGATAAAGTCCTCGGTTTATTTAACTTTTTACATTTCCCAATGCTTTGTGCATTTCGCAATCTCGCTGCAGGCCGCGGTTGAATCCGGTAAATGAAAAAGAAGTTGAATGAACTGTTCTGTTAACATTCTGGAAAAAACAAATAGTTATATTGTTGTGAATAATTGAAGAATAATATTAAAAATATCAGCACGAATGAAAAAACATTTTAATAGAAAACTAAAACTAAACTAGGTATGTGATTTTTTGGATGTGTATTTTTAACAACACTACTTCAAATAGGAACATACACGGGAAAAATTAGGTGTTTATTTGTAGGCGTTTTTTTTTTTTTTTTTTTTCAGGATGGGAAATCATCAAATGACTTCTCCCGCTCTGGGCGGAGCGGGAGGGTGTGTCAGACTTTTACTGACTAAAACCCACCCGTGTTCCATCAGTTGCCCATGTGCCAGGGTCACGGTATCTCTTTCGAACAATCACGCGACCCCGGCAGGTTTGTAGGCGTCATAACAGAATAATCGAATACGTGGTGAATCGTGTGAAAGGTGAAAGCCTTCTTACCTCGTGAATGTCAAAAGGAAAACTATAACATAATATTAACATCTTGCCAAAACAGATCGACAGTGGTTTTTATTACACCCACATTACACCCATTTTGTCAATAAATAGCTAGAGGATGTACCTGCCGCCATAAGACTTCGACTTCCTAAGAATGTCTCAGTCTTCTATAACCCATAAAAACACTTTGTCTGACTCCAGTAGGTACCGACTCAAATCCAGGACATAAATCACAAGAGTAGCGCTAGCAAACACAAAACTGACAAGACAAATTTTACTATGGTAAAGCACAATATAAAAAACGGCCGTAAACTATAAACCCGGTCAAGTGTTTGTTTGACCACGCACAATGAAGGGTGCCGATTCATTCCAACTACGGGATACGGGTCAAGTTTTTAGACTCCAAAGAATTTAATATAATAATAAACCTACTAATAATACCTGCATATGTTCCTGAGATAAATGGTCTTGGTTGACAGACAGACGGACGGGTGGACGGACAGCAAAGTGACCCTATAAAGGTTCAGTTTTTCCTTTTGAACATTAACTTAAAGTTTAATTAATTTGAAGCCCCTCTGAACACGGACATTTCATAACGAATTGTAAGAGTAATTCACGAGAGGAAATAGCATTGCAATTCTCTATACAAAATGGCGCTACAAATGTGACGTATTTTGTCAACTGAAAACTGGAAAGGAATTCCGTGCGATGAGGAGTTTCATTTCTAAAATGGTTCCTTTAGATAACCTACATGCACGTGTATTTGTTCTATATGACGAGTTTTACAATCGTTTTTATGTGACGGGATGTTATTACACGTTTTTCATTTGTAGGCGATGACATTACATAGAAAACTAACTAACATAGGTGCTAACTTTCATTACCTATTTAGCTTACTTCATATTTTTCAAATACATACCTAATGAAAGCTTACCTTGGCTATAAAGAATTCTCGTGAAAATTCCACGCTTCAAGACCCAGTGGTGTAAATTCGCGCTCATCATTTTTTCAGCCTTAAGACGTCCACTGCTGGACATAGGCCTCCCCCATTTTGGGGACGTTTTCCATAACAGCCACGCTTGGCAGGCGGGTTGACAATCGCCGTATGGTGGTAAATTCCATCGAGAACGCTGCTGCCCATTCTCTAGTAAGTTATTTAGTCGCCTTGTATGACACCCCCGGGAAGAAATGAGATAGTACTATTCTTTACGTTCGGCACTACACGGATGTTACTGAGTGTTTTCTGTTAATAAAAAGATTTTGATGTAGTACACTATTCGCCAAAATATTTTTTAGTTATCAAGACTTCCAAATGTCTTTTCGTTTTATGATTAACTGGCCTCTGGAATTTAATCATTACTATCACCTGCCAGTATTTCATAATAATAACGATGCGATGTAATTCTTATAATCTCTTCACTAGTACACCCACTTTACGACGTATGTTATTTACATAATTACTGAAGTCCAATGTTACCGAAATTAATTAAAAGTTAAAAAAAATGTTTTCCCATCGCTGTATAAAATATACTAAAAGGCAAGTAACTGTTATGTCAACAGATGTGACACACGTGTAATTTCACATTGAAACCAAATTTGCAAGCAGTAAATAATCTTCATACAAATCGAACGAGCTCTCTTGATGTCAGTGACAAATATAATCATAAATATATATATGGACGTTAAGGAACTGACCTTTTTCCAGCCTCCAGGAGGAGGTCAGTTCCTTAACGTGACTGGCTTTGATTGAGTCCATTACAATCCACTTACTATTTACGACTTGTAAAAATGATTCTCATATGAGTCCTTGAGTTTTCTGCAGGATACCATTTGGTGTTCCACTTATGTGTTACCGGTGAACATGGCTACTGTTCCGTCCCGTTTGAATTGTTTACTCTGTGCGCCTACGTTTCTAAACGTGTAACAGAGTGACATCTGTCACTTGTCAGTTTGATTTTACTCTTTGGTTTTGGTCTTGAAAAGATGGTAGGTCCTATTTGGCGTGCCGACCCCTTTTGTTAAATTAATCCCTTAGATCCGGTCGTTTTGTGGGCAATTTGTCGTGACCCAATTGTTTTGTGTGTAACCAACCCCTTTTGACGAAATAATATGGGTTCAGTTTGTTTGATTGAAATACTTTGAGGTTATAGTGTCCGATTTGGAGACCGCATGCCTTTGGTAGCAGGGTGTATTGGAGTGGTGGATTGTATCCTGGAATACTCATAACGTCACTACACAATACAATATACACTCATTTACATACATAAATCCAGGTAGGCACCAGAGCCAGTGTTCTACCATCAGGTGAGTCTTTTGAATATTGTATTAATCAGCTCCGCGCACGGCGGATAGTTCGCTCGCCACTCTTGTCCCAAGGCCCTCGATTATCACGCTTCCACGTACCTCATTGAATCCTATGGCCGGGGCCTTGGCCTGGCGTTGAACAGCTACTATCGATTAAGAATTAGAATCTTCATTATCCACAGCACATCACCCACTGCTTCACACTGGCCTCTCTTATAACAAATAAATTTATTATCTTATCTTATCTTTTCTCTGCCAATCTGCACAGAACTAACCAGTAATGTACAAAAAGTTATTCTGAAGTGAGAATAACCTTTGATAAATAAAAATCTCAATCAAACTATGCCTCACCTGCCAGGGTCGCGAGACCTGCCAGGGTCGCGAGATTGTTAAAACGAGATACCGTGGCATATAGGTAACTGAAGGAACACGGGTGGGTTTTAGTCAGTAAAAGTCTGACACACTCGTGTCATCTGATGATTTCACATTAAAAAAAAAACGAATGTAAAATTATGGTATCGTTAACTAACGGTATGCCCCTTTCGCTCTGTTTAACCACGGCTCTTAAGAATAAACTATGGGGATTTGAGCAGAGCCCACCATATTGCAACCAGGTCTACCACGTAGGAACGTTTTATCGATAGCCAGAGAGAATTACGACCAATAAAAATAAAACGCTCCTGCGTTTTATACATATCCTTTTTTATTATATAACAGTATCGTCAAATGTTGTTTATTTAAAAGGCAATTCGTAATTTAAAATAATCTAATAAGCCTCGGGATATATCCACAATCCTCGCAACAGTAGATATACTAATTGTCAGTTAATTCTTCACAAATTGCTAGCAAGCAACTAGCATTTTTCTTTTAATTTGCATTTGTAGTAGAAAATATTATTGTTTCCTTTATGATACGAAGGGGAGTTTGCGCCTGCCCGTTTCTACCGGAAGCTAAGCCGTCAATGCTAGCAAATAGGTTCCTGCGTTTGCGATTTATTATTAAAATATGAAAAACACCATTTTAGTTTGTGACAAATTAATCTTTTATCGTTTAAACTTTTTACATAATAGTCTGTTCAACAGTCAATTCTACTAAGGCTTACTCGCTGATAGCATTTTCATTATCAATAACAATTCAATTTTAAACGAAAATCAGCTTAGAATCTGAGTTTCATTATAGTTTTTACAGCTAAACCAGCAGCAGATTCGACTCATACGCTTCGTTAAGAGCCCTCTCACAAAAGAACGCTCGAGTTTAGGTAAAAGACGGCAATCTTATGTATGTGTGCGTAGCTATCCCCACATGCACAATACAAACAGTGTAACGCGAGTGACGAGCAGGTCTAAACAATCTTGAGCCGTTAGAATTATAATGCGGTATTTAGATATTTATGAAAATACTTATTTTTATTTATCCAGTCTAATAAAGATTTCTAGACTAATAAAAAAAAATACAACTATATGTTATGTAAAGTATACAATAAAAATAAAAAATTAAAACAATTACATATTGGTGCCGATTCTGTTGTACACCAAACTAAACTAACAAAACTATCTCTAAAATTGCTTACTTTTAACTATGAGAATTGTTACGCTATTCTGCAAGAAATAATCTCTTTTAAAAATTATTTTGACACGACTAAAATCAAATTTGACAATCGCGACTCAACGTGGCATTTTTAGGGCTCCGTTGCCAAATGGCAAAAACGGAACCCTTATAGATTCGTCATGTCTGTCTGTCTGTCCGTATGTCACAGCCACTTTTCTCCGAAACTATCAGAGCATGCTGTTGAAACTTGGTAAGAAGATGTATTCTGTGAACTGCATTAAGATTTTTACACTAAAATAGAAAAAAAATCAATAAATTTTGGGGTTTCTCATACTTAGAACTGAAACTCGAAAAAAAATTTTCATCAAACCCTTTTCTAAACTGAATAGTTTGCGCGAGAAACACTTCCAAAGCGGTGAAATGTGTGTCCTCCCCCCCGTAAATTCTAAAATAAGAGAATGATAAAACTAAAAAAATATATGATGTACATTACCATGTAAACTTCCACCGAAAATTGGTTTGAACGAGATCTAGTGAGTAGTTTTTTTTTTAATACGTCATAAATCGTAAACCGCAATTTACCTTTCATTCAATCAACTCAAATATTAAAATTAAAAAAAAAAACATTTAATTTCATAAACATAAACCTTATGCATAAACTGATAATACATACAGGATTGTACGGAAACCTCGGTGCGCGAGTCCGACTCGCACTTGGCCGGTTTTTTCCTTTTGGCTTCGCAACTTAGTACTTGTGCGCTACGCAATGAACTTGCTGAGATACGAAGGCGCGCGCAAGGGGGCATCCTGGACGTGTTTTATATGGATTTTTCCATTTTTGTTTGAAAAATAAAAAAAAAACATTACCCACGTGTTGAGATTTATATGTGTGGGGTTTTCTAAAGGGGGTCGAAAATTTCATTATTTTTGCGATAGGACACGCCATTTTCGAGATATAAGCAAAAGAAAAAAAATACAGTACTGTTTTTGCACGTGAGGCGAGGCGTTGCCGTTGGTGTGAATTTTTTTTCTTGACCACTAGTTTTACTCCACACCTTTTTAATCGCGATTAAAAATAGTCAGATTTAGTTAAAATAAATTATTTTAGTCAAAATATTTCTACTATCTATTAAAATAATGCTTTACTTGATAATTAACGAAACTCTTATAAAAAAAAAAAAAAAAAAAATGCGAAGAGTAGCAAAATGTTGTAGTCGTAGTATATTTTTGCGTTCATGATACGAGTACCCGTAAACTGAGACGCGGGAAAAAGTGGCACAGGTCCTTCCCCGTTGGGCGCTTGCGCCGTACTAAACGCTCTGCCCGCTTGTGCATCGTAATTTATTCTAATTTAGAGTGATTTCAAAAACGATATTATGTCTAATTAAATAAACAGATTTAAATAAAACTTGAGAATTCGATTTGTTATAGAGCATACTTTATATTGACATGAATTTTTTAATGTAATTATACTTTATTCAAACCAAAAAAACGCGATAAACTTGCGAATAAATCGTAGAAATTGCCATAAGACTGAATTTTTTTACTAATTAATGTTATTAAAAATCAATATTCTTGTACTAAATGTAACAACTAGGTTATATGTCTGTTGCTTTGTGTATTTTTTTTACTCAAATTTCTACATATTAATGATAGAAATAGGAGTCTGAAATTGACCCTGCACTGATTTTTAAGAAAACTAGTTGTGGGAGATTAATTACTACAAAGTAAACAAATAAGTTTTTGTAAATGTGCTACTAAAAGTGACAAAACAAAAGATTGATCTATTTTTTACATGTATTCGTCAATGCCAGAGTATTTATAAAGATGAGATGAGAGGTAAATAAGGCGACTAAAATCTTAGATATTCGCGCAAAAATGTAAAATGGCTCTTAAACGTAAAGGCTCATTCGAAACAGACATAAGGGAGCTGTACAGATACTTAATTATAATTACACAAACAGGATAACTTTAAATAATCAAGTCCCAACCATCGAGGGACGCGAGAGCAATCAAGAAATGAAGGTCAATATTTGTACGTTCTAGTTAATTTAACTGCTCTGACCAATATAAGTTTAGCAAATTGCCCAAATTAAATTCCCCGAGGTGTCCGAAAACGATTTAGATAGAACTGTTAATTGGTGTAGTAAATATGTTTACTAATGTGCTGTCTTGTTACTTGCGTTATCGACTTACTTACTGTTAGGTAACCAGACCAGACTATGTAAACGAATATTATAGATATTATAATAAACTGAATAGGTATAAACTTAGTACGGTTATGAACAAACAAAGTCTGAGCTCTGATCAGTAAATATACTGCCCAATCTCATTTTAGTTGTTTAATACAGTTTGTTATAGAAAGGTTTTTTTTTGTATTGGAGATCAATAAACATCTAGATACTACATTAGATCGTAACCCGAGGGGTTAAGCAGGGGTGATAGTTCACCCATATTTTGCCAGTTATGTTTAAGTTCCATGTAATAGGGACGAGCCTGATGCCATCAACCTGGCACATATCTGTACTCCCGGCTGCTAATGAAAAATTCCTGAAAGAAAAACCCAATTACATTTTGCCCGACCTGGGAATCGAACCCAGCATCTTACGCTTAGAAGTATTGCTTGTGAACAGTGGACCAACGAGGTAGTCATACTGCATATTATACTGAAAAAAGGCACGAGAAGGGAGAAAATATCGATGACATGTTTTTATCCCGTACCGCTAGGTTAGAGGGTATGAGTTTTACGTAAGTTAACGAGCAATTCTGAAGTACGGTGACAATGTTATACATAGATCGAAGGAAATTCTTTTTCAAAAAACTTTACTCTGTCTTGTTGTTTAGTATTTTCTCAAGACACTTGGAATGGATCCATATTTTATAATTCTTAAGAGTTCTGGATTTAGACATAAATCTTGTCTTTGTCCCGTGAAAGTGAGAAAGTACCTGCAAAATCTATACTTAACTTTAAATGTTTTTTTTTTTATTGCATTCACATTTTTACTGGTATAATGTACATAAGTGAATAATAAGACGACAAAAAAAAACGATTTGAAATATTTTTTTATTTGCGTTGACCTATTTTATAACAGATTCTTAATTCACACAAACCTATTGGTGCCGATTCTGTTGTACACGAACTAAACTAACTAAACTATCTCTAAAATTCCTTACTTTTGGCAATGAGAATTGTAACGCTACTCTGCAAGAAAAAATCTCTAAATTTAAAAATTATTTTGACAAGACTAAAATCGAATTTGACAATCGCGACTCAACGTGGTATTTTTTTTCTTCTTTTGGTTTCGCAACGTTGTACTTGTGTGAATTTTTTGTGAGACGAAGGCGCGTGCTATGGGGCAACCTGGACGTGTTTTATATGGAATTTTTCACGTCGCAACCCAGCGCAGGGCACGCCACAATTGCGGCGGAAGGTCCCCTCTTTGAGGAGAGGATAGAGAGGCGCCACGGCGTCCTCACCTTCCGCCTGACGCAGGTTCTCACCGGGCATGGGTGCTTCGGTGGGTTCCTGTTCAGGATAAAGCGGGAGGAAACGCCCGGGTGTTTCCATTGTGAGGATCGTCTGGAGGACACGGTGGAGGTGTGCCCTGCCTGGGCGGAGCACCGCCGAGTCCTCGTGGAGGCGATCGGCGGCGGCGACCTCTCGCGTCCAGCCCTGGTGCGAGCCATGGTACGGAGCGAGAGGGCATGGGAAGCCGTCACCTCCTTCTGCGAAGCAGTAATGCTCGCGAAGGAGGTGGCGTGGCGCGTGAGGGAGTGTAGAGATGAGGCGTATATACTAGAATAGGTACAGGGAATAGGTATGTAAAGAGACTAGGCTGCACCTATTCTAACTTTTAAAATACTAGATCACCTAGTCTCACTGTGCCTACGCAGTAAACAGCACACGCGCCGCGGTCCGCGCGAATTGAAGTACCGACTACGTGGCGAAGCGAGATAGCAGCATAGTCATAGCTCATTCATATTTGACAAAATCATTTGTGTGTCAGTCACTTGAATTTGAACCCTAATTCAATGGCATAAAAGTAACATTACACGCACTGTGTTGTGCTAAAATATATACTGTCCTTTTTTAACTACACTATTCCGCGGTCCTTCCATCCTTGTCTGTCGGACTAGTCTCGGAGACTCGATACTAGTCCGGAATAGGAGTATTTTATTAACCCCCGACGCAAAAAGAGGGGTGTTATAAGTTTGACGTGTCTGTCTGTCTGTCTGTCTGTCTGTCTGTGGCATCATAGCTCCCGAACGGATGATGCGATTTCAATAAAAAAAATAACGTATTAAAGGTGACTTATCTGCGAGTGTTCTTAGACATGTTTGATGAAAATCGGTTGAGCCGTTTAAAAGTTGTGGGGGGAAAAGTGGGGAAGAGTAACCGAATGTCAGCAAATATACTCGAGTGGGGTCTCAAATGAAAGCGCACTGAAAGAGAATATTGATGAATTAATGGAGAGTGTTCTTAGCTTCGTTTGATTCTACATTATATTAAGTATATACCTGTAAAAAGTACAAAATAAAAAATTAAATTTAAAATTTAAAAAACCCCCGACACAAAAACCTAATTTCCCTTTAAAAAGTAAAAAATAACTCAATCTTAAAGTACCTAAGAATGTATTAATAATTCAAAAAAAAAAACGTCGCGCTGGGGGACCGCTCCGCGAGTGCAGACGTCGTTAACTGCTTAGTTAGGTAATAAGACTATTGGTAATTAAATTGTTAGGTTTGAAGCGGTCCCCCAACGCGGCGTATTTTTTTGAATTATTAATACATTCTTAGGTACTTTAAGATTGAGTTATTTTTTATTATTTTTTACTTTTTAAAGGGAAATTAGGTTTTTGTGTCGGGGGTTTTTTAAATTTTAAATTTAATAGAATAGGTACTTTGACAATACTCGATACTAATGAAGACTATGATGATGCAGTCTAGTATCAAATACGGACTCATGCGAATGTGATCTCGCTAGACTCGACGTCGCAAACACGTACTATCGGACTTATTTAGTGATCGGTTTTTGTAACGAAATTTTGATAAATCGTTAAGAACTCATATCTATTTTTATTGTGACATTAATTAATTTGTTTATTGGAACGAAGTTCCTTATGGCGCGTTGCGAAAGGGGGCTAGACGGAATTAAGAGAAAAGATGTAACGACACTTTTTAACTGACTTAAAAAAAAAGGAGGTGGTCTCTCAATTCGACTGTATATATTTTGTTTTGGAACGTAGGAGAGAGAGAGAGAGAGAGAGAGAGAGAGGGAGAGAGAAGGAGAGGGAGAGAGAGAGGGAGAGAGTCGGAGAGGGAGAGACAGGGAGAGAGAGAGAGAGAGCGAGAGAAGGAGAGAGAGAGGGAGAGAGAAGGAGAGGGAGAGAGAGAGAGAAGGAGAGGGAGAGAGAGCGAGAGAAGGAGAGAGAGAGAGAGAGATAATAAGTGTATACAGGTTTTTTGTACATAATAAATAATTTTAAAAAAACAATCATGAATCCTGGAAAGGAACTTCGTTCCATCCGGGTGTCCCTTGACACCTCTCAAGTCTTGTTTTAAAAAATGGCTCCTAAAAAAAGAAGTGTCGCTTGTGATCATTTTACGGACAAAGGCCAACATGTTTTAATTTTACGTTGATAGTCCTAAGCCTGCGGAAATTATGAAGGTACAATTTATTACTGCTGACGTACGAATCTACGCGTATCGGTGGTACGCAAAGACTAAGCATCTATAAAGTATGCATATTTCATGGACTAGGTGGACTAGGTGGAATAGGTATTTGGATCTAGTATTTGTACGGACTTGGACTAGGTGCACTTAGTACAAAATTTACCTAGTACGACCCATCTCTAAAGGAGTGGCAGTTTCTGCGCCCTCACGTCCCTAGCCACCGCAGGAGGAGACGCCCCGGGAGTCGGGAGTCGATCGCGGACTCCCGGCCACCGTAGGCGCGAGCTTGCGGGCGGCGAGCAATAGGTAGCTTGCCGCCCGGTAAGGACCAAGCTCGGGTCGACGGCGCGTAGTGTTCCACGCGCGCCTCAAAGAGATGTCAGCAGCAGTGTAGGGGTCTACTAGGACCGATGCCTGCCGGGGTCGCGTGATTGTTCGAAAGAGATACCGTGACCCTGGCACATGGGCAACTGATGGAACACGGGTGGGTTTTAGTCAGCAAAAGTCTGACACGCCCTCCCGCTCCGCCCAGAGCGGGAGAAGTCATTTGATGATTTACCATCTAGAAAAAAAAAAAGGCGAGGCGTTGATATGAATTTTAGTTCATGACTACTAGTTTTATTACACACCATTTTAATCGCGATTAAAAATAGCCAGATTTCGTTAAAATAAATTATTATAGTCAATGTTTATGGTGAAAACCGGCAAACTCAGAATAGCAAAATTGACATTTTCACTAAACTAATAACTCAGTGCAATCTTAGTGCTGTCAAACTAAAATATAGGTAGTTAAGTTGTGTCATTTTAGTCTATTTCAGAATAGGAAATCGTCGTTTGACAGGAATAAACCAAATTTTAGTGATTTTTAGTTTAGTTTAGAGAATTTTGTGACAACAGAATCGGCACCATTGTATTTTTAAAGTTCTTATCTAAAAATATCTTTATAACAATGGCAAAATAGAGCACCACAAATGTATGGAGCTGCTGTTTTTTTGTTAGTCCCAGTTGTTTTTGTTGTTGTTTTAATTACATTTACTCTTTTTCCTTCTAGTTCTACATTTTTAGCCCCCGATGGAAAAGAGAGGTGTATAAGTTTTACCTGTGTATATATGTTTGTCTGTGGATCTGCGTATCTTTGTGGCATCGTACAAACATTGCAATAAAACAACAAACCTAAAAAAGGCCAATAGATGGGCTAATGGTTTGTTTCGGGGTTTTTAAATGTATTTTTTTTTATTTCAGTTATACCTTGCAATGTGTGTAAGTAAGTATAAATGAAGCTCTGAAGGTCATTAAAATTCATCACGAACCCAAGTCAATTTAACTGTATTTTTCTAAGTATGTAAAGGATCGCAAGAAATCCAGATTCCATCCAATGGCATGCGTACCAGCCAACGGCGTCACGTTACCTTGGCAGCGGTGCATCGCCGAGTATCGCTTCACTCAATCAGCTGCGCGAAGGTGTCGAGTGACGCTTCTTTATGTCGCGGGATAATTGATACCAGTCGACTGGCACATCGTCGCAGCATAATAGAAAAATTCTCCTTATTCCTCTTTGCAGGTTGTACAGACGCCAGCACATCAAGCTACCCGAAACTGTCAATCCTAATCAATCTTGAACCTAATACTTTAGCGATAATGCTGAAAACCTATTTAAGAAATTTGACAGATTGTAGTAGCTTTGTATGCTGGCGTCTGTACAATGTTGATACGTGGAACTGTCGACCTGATCCTACTAATATTATAAATGTGAAAGTTTGTGAGGATGTATGTTACTCTTTCACGCAAGAACTACTGAACGGATTTGGATAAAATTTGGCACACAGATAGTTTATAACTTGAATTAACACATAGGGTACTTTTTATCCCGGTAATACTTTTTGCGGGATAATTACCGACTACCACGCGGGGAAAGCCGCTGTCAAAAGCTAGATATACCATTTACCTAACCTGTGACCTGCATTAATTTAATAAGGTTTCGTCACCTATGACATCTGTACTTTCCATGACCAACTTTACCTATGATTCAAATACTTATATAAATATTAATGAAATATCTCTAAAAAATTATAAAATAAAAACTTTTTAACAAAAAATTAAACCGCCGAAAAAACTGAAAAGCAAAAAAAAAATAAACCTTAGAATTATGATTCGGCGCTTTGAGTGATCTTTGTTCATTGATTTTTCAGCGCTGACTCAAAATTTTAAGGTTTATTATTTTTTGCTTTTCAGATTTTTCGGCGGTTTAATTTTTTGTTAAAAAGTTTTTATTTTATAATTTTTTAATACTTGGCAAGGTATACGCTATCCAATAAAAAAGAATTATCAAAATCGGACTACTCTGTATAAACTTATGCGTGTTTATACATTACAATCAGTGAGTGAACAATCAATCATCCCCTGTTTTCCGAACCTTTTTTTTTTTTTTTTTTCAGGATGGGAAATCATCAAATGACTTCTCCCGCTCTGGGCGGAGCGGGAGGGCGTGTCAGACTTTTACTGACTAAAACCCACCCGTGTTCCATCAGTTGCCCATGTGCCAGGGTCACGGTATCTCTTTCGAACAATCACGCGACCCCGGCAGGCATCGGTCCTAGTAGACCCCTACACTGCTGCTGACATCTCTTTGAGGCGCGCGTGGAACACTGCGCGCCGTCGACCCGAGCTTGGTCCTTACCGGGCGGCGAGCTACCCATTGCTCGCCACCCGCAAGCGTTTTCCGACCCTTAGGGTTCGATTTTGTTTTCCAAATTTATATGGGACCGCCTTCGGTGTATACCCTTTCCAATAAAAAAAGAATTATCACAATCGGACGACTATATAAAAAGTTATGCGTGGTCATACATAATAAAAAAACAAAAAAATATATATACGCGTCGAATTGAGAACCTCCTCCGTTTTTTTTCGTCGGTTGATTACTAAAAATCTTGTGCAAATAGTTGAGTTTTCTACTTTTGTATCGGTTTGATATTAAATAGCAGCATAACATATTTTTTGGTTTAGAAATTGATATAAACTCGTATACTCGTAGTAGGTACTCGTCGGTAATCGGTAAAGTTGCTCATAGAAAGTAAAACTACCACAATTGATCGTAACGGTGACTCTCATGCATACTCAAATACCTTAGAAAAGGGAGTAACTAATTAATTTTTCAGTGTATACATATCTAGGTATAGGTAGAGGTTCCTGTCACTTCACAGGTATTCCTAGTAAGGCATGCTGATTGATGGTGGTAATATCTTTTTAGACTGGTTATGGTACGGCAGACGTTAAGCATCCGCGTAACACACTATCAATCAGAATCTGAATGAATCTTTTAAAAGGATATTGCTAATCCATTTCTGCATATATTCGAAAAATTAGTCTGGTCTACAGCATAAATAACGCAATGAATGGTGTTGAAGTGTCAAAATGAAAGACATTCCTAATGTTAGTATTTACGCAACTGCTGTTCGTTATGAACATGTCAATCATATGAATTACCTACTAACTAGGTTTAACCCCTTTGATTACATAATTCTAGACACATAATTTTTAATTGTAAAATCACATTTTACTAAAACAAGAATAGGTCATAATATTTAATAATATTTTTCATGTTACGATATCATTCATGATTGGGCCCAGAAAACGAATTCGAACTTCATGTCAAAATTTTCATGAAAACTTAATATAGTTTCGGCGGTAGATATAAAGACTTATATGATGGAGATGGTAGCACAAAAACACAAAAACGTATTCTTAAATATGTAGAGAGTACCTATCTGTAAAAGATATGACATTTTCATATCTATCTTCTGTAACAGATAACCTTTCAGGTGCGACGCAATATTCCGTATAACATAATACACCCCCTCTCACTCGGCGCTTGCAATTTATTACTACGACGCTGAATCATTAATTTCTCATACGATATAGTCACGTGCAAAAAGGCGTACCCACTTTGCGAAATTTTATAGCAATTTACTTTTATTGTAGCGGGTTTCTTTTAATCTTACGCTATTCTATTATTATTTATGCCGATATTGTTGTTATCTTTCAGGTACTGTGTCAGCAATATCTTCTAATTTAGTTCACTCGTGTGAACACAGAGAATCCTAATGTGGAGTCCAGGGCCTTTGTAAAAATCTAGCAATTAAGGGTCTTATATAATCTGTAGCCTTTTTAATTGTACCGTGTTTTTGGGCTGTGCATTTTTTTTAAATTTTTATAACACATGTATTGTAATCACTTCAACGTATCGTAAAGTGTAAACACGTTTATATATAAACAAATGTACTTTGTTGTATAAGAGTTAGTAAGGTATGTAGGCAGACACATCTAACAATAAGACTGTACTCTATGTGTCAAAAAATAGAGCTACATTTGACTGCTGTATGCCTTAGAGAAATGTTTTCTCTTTTTACTCACAAATTGTAATTGTTATGTGTGTTCAAAAAACAACATTTTTTTGTTTCTTTCTAACTGTCATGTATGTCAAAACGTATTGCGATATTCATCAGAAAGAATAGAATTCTCAGTTTCTATTTATTATTAACTTTTCATTTTACTTGAGTAGAATTAACAGACTTCAGAAACTCCAAGAAACAATGCATAAACGAGTTTGTCCATTTTTTACGTCCAGTTGCAAGTTAATATGAAGACTTAGTGCAAGTTATTTAAACTCTCGCAACTAATCTTCTTATCTCCACAGCATGTTTTAAGTGCAAAGCTACACTTTTCAAAGCAAACGTTTAAAAGAAAAATTACAAACTTTGTAGTACTTATTAACAGCTTGAAACTGGTTTTCTCTGGAACTAATTACGTTAGTACGTTGATGGTACTAATTGCATTGCGACTTTACTTACAGTTATGAGTTTGACGTTGTCTAACCCTTCGGTATTGGGTATGTACTGAATTTTCATGGAATGGAAGATGTTCCGTTTTTATTTTTTTTTAAGTTTTACAAATCATTACGTTACGCAACTCACACGTTACGCAACTCACACGTTACGTAACTCACAACGTTAGGTAACTTTAGTGATACCTATAGTATCAAAATCAAAATCAAAAGTCATTTATTCAAACTAGGCTGATATTATGGCTGGCTAGGAGACTATCGGTGGCGCGAGGAAGCGTGGGAGCGGGACGAGCGACTGACGGAGCGCCACATGGAGCTTCGTCGGTCGCAGCTCCGCGCAGCCCTGGTGGTGAGCTGGCAGGATAGGCTTTCACGAAATACCGCCGTACGCCTCGCCACCATCGAGGCGGTCCGGCCAGTACTCGGGAACTGGCTCGGAGGAGGCACGGCTCCCTGTCGTTTCGGACGACGCAGGTGCTCTCGGGGCATGGTTGCTTCGGGAAGTACCTGTGTCGCATAAACAGGGAGCCGGACGCCCGGTGTCACCACTGCGTCGACTGCCGGGAGGACACGGCGCGGCATACGCTGGCAGAATGTGCCGCTTGGGAGGAGCCGCGTCGTGCCCTCTTCTCAGAAGTAGGCAACGACCTATCGCTGCCGGCCGTGGTTGAGTCCATGGTCGGTAGCGAGGAGTCCTGGGACGCGGTGGTATCCTTCTGCGAAACAGTAATGTCGCAGAAGGAGGCTGCGGAAAGGGAGCGGGAGATATCTTCCGCTCACCCAACCCGCAGCAGGCGCACCGGGCGTCGGCGGAGGGTGGACAACGCCCTCTTCCAGCCCCCCTAAATGGGTCCAGGGGCGACGGATCTGGGGACATCCGTCGCCCCCTATTCCTTAGGACCCGAGATGGTGGCGCGTAGTGTTCCACGCGCGCCTCTCTGTGATGTATGGGGGGGAGTTTAACACCTCGCTCCCCCCAACGTGAGGAGGCCCGCAAAAGCGGGCCGGCACCAGTCGGGGATCGCGGAAGACATATTGGTTCCCGTGGTCCCCGACGTAGGTGTGGGACGGAACACCGGGGTGGTTTTAGTCAGTAAGAGTCTGACAGACCCCTCCGCCCACCCCAGGGCGGAGGACATCCATGAGGATTTCCACCTCGAGATAAAAAAAAGAAAAAGCTGGAGGGCATCAAGGTTGGATACCCTTCGACAAGTGCACTGAGTGTTATTGAGAGTCAGTAAATCCACTCTGTCTACCAATTCATTTGTAGCAAGGATATGTTCCCTAATTTGGTGCTTAGAGCATACATATTTATTATAAAGTGACTTAAGGGATTCATCAAGAACTTGAATTTCAGACTGTAAGCGCTGAGTGTCTATTTCATATATATTTATGCTATCTTCTAATTTAATTTGATAATTTTTCAATTTGTTGACAAGAGAAACACGTTCTTTCCTTAATGGAATATTTGTGGAATAATGTTTTTGATGTTTCTTGAATTTATTACATTTTTTAATAATTTTATTCAGTCTCGCATATTTTTTTAACTTATTTTGACTTATTTTATGACTACAGTTATGTTTCAGTAAGGAATCCTCGGTAAGGTCAATTGTCGGTATAGAGTGTGGGTTACAATTTATATTAAACAATTCGTTAAAAAAATGGTCAGTTTCTTTGACCTGATTACGTTCTTTATCCTTTTCTAACTGTTGAATTTTGACATTTGCATGGATTAATTCATCCTCTAGGTCCCTAACCTTACTTAAAGCCTGCTCATACAAATTACTACAGTTGTTGAAACCATCTGTAACCACCTTTAGTTGATCCCGTTCAGCAACAACACTGAGGTATTGAAGATGTAGGTCTACTAGCTCCTGTTTTAAGCTTGTGTTTTTGTAGACAACTTTCTCGACTTCCTTCTCACTTTCCTCTCTCTCGACTAACAGCTCTTGACATTTACTTTTGGAAGCCTGTAGTTCGTGAAGGGTCGTTCTCAACTTAAGCTCTAATTCCTGAGCAGCAGCTTTACGGGTCATCACAGGCATGGTTTCAAGAGTAAGTACTAAAAGGATAATTAAAGGAACAGTGAGAACTAATTAGAAAGACAAACAAAAAAAAATGGAAAGCTAGAAGTGAAAGGGAAAATGGGAGAAATTAATGATAATAGATAATAGTTAATGTTAATGGTAATGGTGATGAGATAGGCTGGTGTATCTTATCCAAATGCAACTATTGAGATTAGATTAAGTACAAGATATATTGATTTTATTGTAATGGTAAACTTTAGTGATACCTATAGTATCAAAATCAAAATCAAAAGTCATTTATTCAAACTAGGCTGATATTATGGCTGGCTAGGAGACTATCGGTGGCGCGAGGAAGCGTGGGAGCGGGACGAGCGACTGACGGAGCGCCACATGGAGCTTCGTCGGTCGCAGCTCCGCGCAGCCCTGGTGGTGAGCTGGCAGGATAGGCTTTCACGAAATACCGCCGTACGCCTCGCCACCATCGAGGCGGTCCGGCCAGTACTCGGGAACTGGCTCGGAGGAGGCACGGCTCCCTGTCGTTTCGGACGACGCAGGTGCTCTCGGGGCATGGTTGCTTCGGGAAGTACCTGTGTACTTGTATATTACTTTTACATAAGTCGGTAGGATGCCTAGATTAAAAGTTTAGTTCTAGTTTTGCATACTTAAAGATTGCAATTTAACCAATAAACTAAGACTGGATAAATGTGTTACTAAGTGTGTGACGACTGTTTGCTAATTATAAAACAAAGTGAACAATACTTCCCGTTTAAATCCGCAGGTCAAACATCAGCTGTTCGTGATAGGTTACCGGTATCGCTTAGTAACCAAACACTGTCTTTTACTTTGTTAATTTGCAGGAAAACAATAATCCTTAGTATATAGGCAGTTATTTTACATATAGTTATATTAATACACCTTAATTACACTTAAAAATTAAATAAAACTAATTTTAAAATACGGAACAAAATTTTGACCGAGGCCGAGAAATTTATACACAGGCTTCCTCTCCGTGAGAGTGAGTGGATCATAATCCACCACACGGGTCCAGCTGCAGGTTGATAGAGGTCACATGTGTTCGACTTTTTGCTTCTACTACATGCCGACTTTCTGCACGATGTTTTCCTTCACTGTTTTGAGAGCAGTGATGAAATAAATAACACAAAGTAAAATGCGTGTCTGGATTCTAACTCACGACCTACAACTTAAAGTCGCTACCACTGAGCCACAACTGTTCACATTCAGCTTTCGTAGTATAGGTGAATGTTTTCGGCTAATATCATATGGTTCATTTCCCTGACCACTATAGTGTTGCTATGGCTACTTAAAGTTTAGTGACCCAACCGTATTGATAACTTTTTTCATATACATATTCATAATTCGTCGAGTGGTTATCAGTTCACAGAATTTTAATACTGTGGTATTAAACATTCTGTGAACCAATATATAGCCTGCAGAAATTGGAATGATGGAAAAGGGGAAGTAAAACCCTTTCTGTGGTTTTAAACTGGCTCATTATAAAATATCTGATTTATTGATCTTGTTATTTTCTTTATTTAGGCAACCAACAGCGATACATGTAGTATGTTACGGTGTATGTATATTACAAAATTTTAATTGTATGGCTAATAATAGGTTTCCCTGTATAACTAAGATAACTAGTAACTAAGATAATAACATGCGAACGGACTACAGACTAAGAAACATTTGAATACAAGGTTTATTGGGTACTAGCTTTTGCCCGCGGCTTCGCCCGCGTAGATGTCGGAAATTATCGCAAGAGGACGTATTACCGCGGTAAGAATGTATTAATCCATGTTATACATACATAAAATTACGCCTTTTTCCCATGGGGGTAGGCAGAAACTACGGAACACCACCTGCTACGATCCTTACATATCATGTGTGTTTGATGTACTTAAAATAAAACTAATAGTATTCAGAGTAAGAAGACTGCGACATAGGGCTGGATTGAATTGAATATAAGTCTCAGGTTTTTCTTAACGCTTAGATTCTACCCATACAGACACTCAATTATTTACCAGACACCAAATTAAACATAGTTATAAGAATAGTACTTTGGCCAGTGGCTTCGCCCGTATAGCTGTCGGAAAATATCACCCGGGAACGTACTACCGGGATAAAGTATCCTATATCGTAAGTATCCAGGATAACCAAAAATCCAGATCCATCCAAAAATCTAAACATCTAAGCCATATTTCACGGTCTCTTACTTGGAATAATACAATTAGGTTTATTTTGAGTACTTCGAACACACATGATATTCGCATTTACTATGAAGCCCAAGTAATATGAATTACAATCCTACTAATCCTGCAATACCCGACCGCTACCAAGCGAGATGGCCGGACGTGGAACGGCCCGCTAGCCGCTCTGCGGCTATTTTATTATAATCTCTGATATCTTCTAAAATATTAATTTTAAGCTGTAAAGGGCAATTTTGATCTACATGAAATGCACAATTTATTTAAGGTACTTAATTGGATAAGGATTAATGCTGTATTGCTTAAAATCGCATTCATAAATAAGCCATTATTTATCGTAAAAAGTAAAGGATAAAAATGGTTATTATGGGTTATCCCTAAGAGTTAGACATATACCATCGCGGACTTTTTTGTAGAACTTTTTAAGGTGTACAATACTGTAGTACATTATTTTGAGCTATTTCGAAGGGTTCAGCCAGCGCTCGCAATGTAAGCGCAAAAAAATGTTGTTATTTATGACATCACATTAGAAACCTCTAAAATTATCAGTGTTTCTTTACTATATTATGGATGTTATATACATATAAACCTTCCTGTTGAATCACTCTATCTATTAAAAAAACCCGCATCAAAATTCCGTTGCGTAGTTTTAAAGATATAAGCATACATAGGGACAGACAGACAGCGAAGTGACTTTATTTTATAATATGTAAAGATATCACTTAAACTTAAGCTTAAATTTTAAAGAGAAAGAAAAAATAATGATTAAGGGAGAAAGTTTGAAGATTAAGAGATTAGATGCTTAAACTGTTGTTGTGCAGTATGTAAGGCGATTGTAAAATATTGAATTCAGGAGAATTTGTGTAAGACGTTATCTAATAGAAGACCTGGGTTATTTGGTTTAGAGAAAACAGAACGATAATGGCCCTGAAAGTTAATAAATGCACGATAATGTTGTTAGCTCCAAGCCAAACAGGGGTCGGTAAGGCCAAAACCACACTATTGCAAACATACCCTTGTAAAAGGTATAGCAATTTATACTAGGTACTAAACTATATATAGCTATACCAATTCACGAAACAAAAGGACATGAAGCACTCCTTCACATTGCTGTCATCCGGACGCTTACCCAAAACACTTGCAAATTATTGAGTAAATATTATTATTGATCTTTTTTACTGTAGTTGTACCTGCCTCATTTTTGAAGTGCCAAAACGGAATATTTATACTTACCTATTTTATAATGTGCATGAATACCAAAATCAAGCATATTTACTACCTGTTTAGTAGATGTGACGCTAGCTTTAACGTAGGTATATGCTATTTGATCACGCGCCCTTTCAATGGCCGGCGCAGCTAACTACCGACTATTAGCCTAAATTAGTACAAGCAAAGACACATAAGGCATAATCGTGACTAGAAAAAGTTCTCTAACCTTATTGATGTCCAAAAAGGCACCGATATTGGGCAACTTTTCCAATTTTCTATTCACAATTTGTTAGAGAAATTACTAAATTACGTTTAGAGTATATTATTCGCCCCAATTCTGTCTACATCGATCCATTTTCACTTACAGTTACATGTTTCTAATAGGTTATAGTTTCCGCTTTACTTGTTACAGTAGAATTTTTATGTATGTAATCATTTATAAGCCTCGTATTTCATACATTTGGAGAAGTTAATGTGGTACCGATGTACTATGTATGCGGCAGAACTTTATCAAGCTCCGGAAAAGGAGCAACTTTACCGTAACCAGTTTCAAGTCAAGGATAACAATGCTAAAACTTTGAAACAAAAGAAAGATAGTTATTATGCGTTGGAAGCGCAGGAGCACCGCGGTCGTCAAAATTGAAAGGAAACTATGTTTAATTGTTCCGTAATTCCGTGATGTTTCGGCTTGGGCCATATTTCCATTCAAATTATGCTAATTAGCAACTCCAGCACGTTAATGTCAAACAAACCTTAGCGACCCAATAATTTCGTTGCTGTAAAGTTCCACGGATAGAACTTTAATTAACTAAGTTATAGTTGAGTTTGATTAAATTATAATAAGTCGTTTTCTATCTTGCATTTTCTGATGTTGTTGTATGAATATCCCGTTACAATGCAAAGTCAGGGTTCTGCAAATTTGTAGCATTCGTACTATGTATCTTTAACAACAATCTGCTGACATTATTGACATACATTTCCAAACATAGCATGCATTATGTTTTCAAGTCTCACAAATTGAACTAGCAAAACTGTTGTGTTTTCTTGAATTACAGCTCGTGCAGTTTAGTGGCTATCGACTATTCAAAGCGAGCATCGATGTGTCGGCAAACGAACCGTTCCCACGGTACACAGCCACTTTTGTTCGCACCGCAAAGAAAAGACTCGCTGTCAGAGCATGGAAACATTCTCCCTCAGACTCTATAGATGTATGCTCTTCAAGGGTGACTGCTTTTATTCCATCAGACACCTATGCGATAAAAAATCTATATCTAGATAACATTGCATGTCGTTTCTTTAGAATTTCACTTTGGTTAAAGGAGGTATAAATAAATATGGAAAACGGAAATTCATATTTCTCCCACTCAGTTTATGATGATAGGCTGATGTGTAAAAATGGTATTAACTTTGAGAACAGACAAAATTATAATCAATGAAACTTCTTTAGTGAGTGACTGTTAAAACATTTTCATGAAAGCCACTATACCTAACCCATAACACTAATGTATGGCATTTCAGTCGGCTGCAATCTAAAAAGTTGACCGAAAAGTATGTAGGTTGTGATTCTAATTTATTTATCATAGGTAGTAGTAATATAAAAGGGCTTGTGGCTTAGTGACAACAGCCGCACGGGTTGTTCGATCAGGTTAAGCTACATTTGCCGCGGTTGGTCTGTGAATGGGTGACCATCTTTACACACCAAGTCCCCCCCGTGCCTCAGAAAGTACGTTAAGCCGTTGGTCCCGGCTGTCATTTGTGGATCTTTGAGAGTCGTTACGGGTGATCCCAAGTACGACAGTCTGAAAACCAGTCTTAGGTAGAACGGGCTGGTTTCCGCAACTCCACGTCTGAGCGCGTATTTTGCGTACGGGACAACCAGTCTTACCAAGGGGTATAATATAAGCCAGTCTAGGTTGTTTAGGTCAGATAGGCAGTCGCTCCATGTAAAATACTAGTGTCAGCTGCATCCGGTTAGACTGGAAGCCAACCCCAACATAGTTAAGAAAAGGCTAGCAGATGAGGTAGTCATGTAGAGGACAGAATTGGTCGGATAGAGGCTAACAGGAAACTATCTAGGATTCAGCAAAATCTGAAGAAAGGCTTATTTCCCTGTGACGATTAAAAATATTTTCCCTCCCTTTGGGGTAGCCGGGTATAAAGCAACTAATGCATTGTGTCATCACATACTCGCATATACTGTAAAGATATCCAACCACCAGCAACCACTGTAACCAACTAATAAACCGGTTACATAAAGGACAGGAGACCACATCATATAACTATAAACTAAACAAGTAAGTAATTAACATCTAACGGCCATGCAGGGTTCATTTTGTGTACTTAAGTAACTCAAGAATATCTGCCTACTAACATGAGGTGAGCAAGAAAATTTAATCATCTCGACATAACCTACAAGACAAACTTTAAATTAATTAAATTATTAAGTAAGTAAGGAAGTTATTAGGCATGTGACAAAAAAAGCTGCGAGAAAAATCTCGAAAATATTTCACTCATCCCAATTTTTTTGAACAACACAATTCTAGTGACTAGTAGCACCATCTAGTTTCAGTTCAATATTTCAGGAGCGGAGGCTGTTAACTTTTCTACTACACTTCATGTATCCGCTGGATATTGGTCTCCTTAATATCTTGGTTTACTCCTGCTCTGCAGTACCAAGATTCAAAGCTAGATGGCTCTGTTTTGGTGGGGCACCGCGTTCGTGGAAAGCGCTGCTATTGCAAAGTACCGAATTTGAATATTTCCTACCTTATACACTAATGGAAAAAATTAAGGGATAAAAAACATCATTTTAGCGGTTTTTCAAATGGCTGTGTCTGTATTTAGCTATCTGTTTTTTTTTATTGCAGGTTTCTTGGTTTTTGGTGTGCAAAAACATCACATTATTATATGCTTATGATTGTACTTAAATATTTCAGTGGTATAAAAATAATGGAACATGTTAATTCCCATTATAACAAGTCATTATCACACATTGTACCAAGATTGCTTTAATAAATTCAATGAAATTCAAAACATTTCGTTTATGTATGTTTAGTCTGCATTAGTGAGGTCTAGACAAAAATAAACTATGGCCATTACATCATTAAACGCCTGCACTCTACATTTTGGTTGGTTTTATGATCGATTTTACCAGTTAACGACATAAGTGATTGAATTTTATAGGTACCTCCTTGTTTTCTACGATCGGAAAGTTTTCCTAAGTTCTATAATGGAACCCAAGTTTTATTCATCAGTAAGTATATTGAGAGAATCCCAGATCAATGTGGCGATGCTTGGGGAAAACTTATGGCCAGCAGTGAACGTCTTTGTTATGAAAACACCATTTCAGACACCAATTCCCACGGTTTTCCCATGATCTGACCAAGATTATGTCAGGACTTTAAAAGAGACCTCTGATTTTGTTTCGGCCTTTCTTCTCAGAGTAGTCAGAAAAGAAATGCCAACCTCATCTACACAGTTTTGAAAATATGATTGACGCGTAAAATTGTTTGTAGAAAGCTACTTGCAGAAATAAAATAATTTATCATTTAAGTACATACTTGAGGTTAAGGATGAGACAGATAGTGAGCGCCTGCAGGAGGACATAAACAGAGTGGTTGAATGGAGCCATAACAATAAACTGTACTTTAATGTAGCCAAATGTTCAGTGATGACGTTCTCTCGTGCACGTACCCCTATGTGCTACGAGTACAAGGTTGAAGGAACGCCCATGCAGCGAGTAACACAGGTCAGGGACTTAGGGGTGATTCTCTCTCCAGACCTTACTTTTTGCGAACATATTGTTAAGATCTGTAAGAAGGCCTACAGAAACTTGGGATTTGTACTGAGGCAGACACAGGGGTTCACCAACATTGCCACACTCAAGGTACTGTATGACGCTCTAGTCAGGAGTCATCTTGAGCATAGTGCAGCAATTTGGGCTCCACATGAAGCGAAATACGGTGTCATGCTGGAGCGGGTCCAAAATAAATTTACAAGACACTTGTATTTTAAACTGTACGGGGTATACCCGTTCTACCCTCTAATGTACCCTACATTATTTGTACTGGGAATGGTGGGGTATAATGAGCTCAGGGTGCGTCGGGCATTTAGTCTCGCCGCGTATGTAGTAAAGCTACTGCGTGGTGTAGCACACAACCCGGGAGTGCTGCGTCACCTGAAGCTGTGCGTGCCAGACCGATACGTGTGGCGGCGGCGGTGCCCACAACTACTAGCCGTGCCGGTAGCCGGGACCAACCTTCTGGCGAAAACCCCCCTCACACAAACAATCCGCATAGTAAACGAAGTTCATGACAGAATAGACATATTTTCTTGCAATTTGAGTGGATTTGCAAAAGTTCTTTTAAATGTAGTATGTTATGTAAAAATGTTTAGAGTTTATTTAGAAATAGTAGGTATTATTATATTTATAAAAGACTAGCTTTTGCCAGCGGCTTCGCCCGCGTGGAGGTCGGAAATTATCCCGCGGGAACATACTACCGGGATAAAAAATTGCCTATGTCCTTTCTCAGGCTCTAAACCATCTGTGTACCAAATTTCATTTAAATCGGTTCAGTAGTTTTAGCAGGAAAGCGAGGCAGACAGACAGACAGACCGACAGACAGACAGAGTTACTTTTGCATTTATAATATTATAAATAATAAATATAAATATATAATATATATATATTATATTAAGTATATTAAGTAATTAAGTATATTAAGTATTAAGTATATTAAGTATGGAGTATGGAAGTATGGAAGTATGGATAAAGCTAACGTTTAATTTTTATGTGTTAGTTGTTAAGTTTTTTATGTATTTTAGACTAATGATGTAGGAAGGAAGGATATAAGAAGGAATAATATTGATGCACTATCGAATTAGTTTTAAGTATGTTAAGATAGGGTTGTGAGGTTACCTCTCACAACTATCTTACATAAATAAATAAATGTGTTACAAAATATAAATATTGTAAAGAGTTCAATTTGAACCCTCGTCGCAAGCGGTCGTCTGTGCGCGCGCGCAACACATGTTGGCTCGGCCGACTTCGAAATCAAAACGCGTTTTTTGTGTGTATCTCTCTGTGCAAAAGTGTCATAAGTTCAGGCTGTAGTGAAGACTGACTGCCGGAGGACGAGTACCCCATGGCGCTAGACCCGGTGAGACCGTTCTTAATATTACAGGGATACGTTAGCTAAACTGCGTAGACGGGCCTAGATATGCCGCGCGCGCGCGCACACAACGTCATCTCAAGCAGCCGTTGCGGACCAGTGTCGTCACACAAACAAATTCACGCTATTATTCTAACACTAAATGTGATATCGTTAAAGATGCCTTACCTAAAGATCTTATAATTGTACACACAGCTACATATCAAGCTATGGATTTCCAGTTTTAACAGACCTCGCATTGTATAGGCTTTCCGTGCAAAGAGAAGGCAGTTTATACTGGAAATGAATGGCTTGATTTGTCGACGTGTGTACCATGGTAACAAATTCCTCAAATTGTTTTGCAAAAGGCCACGGTCACCGGAATATAAATATACATGCGGACTGAAGAGATAATAAAAAAAAATACCCCGTACTCTTAAGTTTGCACCAGACGTTTTTGCTCTACAGATAACGATACAAAATAAAAAAAAGGTCAAGCTCACAAATTAGACAGTTTCAGCCCCTTACTGACACAAATGTGTTTGACTAAACAAAAGCAATAACAATGTTTATAATCGTGCCCATCACAAAACACGGGAACTGTTACACGGGAACTGTTTGTCTAGATATCTCACCAAATAACATTTGATCACAAGAATATCCGTCAAGATCTCGCTACATATGTTTTGGAACAGTGACAGGATGATAGAATTCGCCTAGCACTTCTAAATAATATGTAGGAATTTCTCCCCAACAGCCTTCTTTTCCAGGAACAAAGGATAACAAAATACATAACCGTGCAATTAATTAAACATTCTGGTATATCGAATATACCATCATCACCGCGTCCGAATTGTAACTCGTAAATGTGAATGTACACATAAACAGAACGCAGAAAAACACCGATCGGCGATCGAGAGAATCCACCAATACATATACGCATCCTCTACACGAAGCACTATGATAGCTGGGTCCTGGGTGCTTACTCTCGAATATAATTCCAATGGATCGACATTGGAATTGTCAGTCAAACGTCAGTGATTGGCTGGACTCATTGAGTCTAGCCAATCCCTGACGTTTGACTCAATCAACTGACGTTTGACCAGTGTCGATCTATTGGAGTTGTGTTCGAGAGTAGGCTCCCTGATCAAAGTAACAATACAAGAACAACTGGATAAACAAAACGCAAAGTTCAACCAACGCATCATACAACCACACACAACCGTACAGCTGTACTTAGAAAGCAATCAGATCCTTCACAAACGTTAAACTTGATTAGACGAAATACAAGGACAGGTGCGCTGCAAATACGACACTTCAACGCCCATATTGGTCGAGGTCGAAGTACCCAACGCAAAGGTTCGATGCAACACACGCTTCAGCATGAAGATTCAAAGACTTCAAATAGAATACAATAAAATAATTTGGGGACTGCAAAGATCAAATAACATAGAACAGTTAACAAAAAGGGGAAAAAAACAAACACAAAAACAATGACATGGTACGAATGTAACAACGGTTGAGACCAAGTATCTCAAACAATGCAACTGTGCCGCGCTGAATATAAATTCTACCAAACCAAAATACCAAGACTGTATAACAAAAAACTAGCAAATGTAGTAATCACCTCAACGAATGAAAACATCGAAGTACCCTGGAACATTCTAACGGAGTTACCTCTGACTCTTCAGACGATTTACTCAAGGGACCACCGATTAGCCTTTTTTAACCGACAGAAGGCCAAATTTCTACAAAGCAAGCAACCAAATAACTCCAATATGTATAATCACGTAAAAGAAAGCCAGATAACACTCCAAAAGGTTAAATATCAGAACAAGAAACATGCAGACACGTGATAAATATGCTTCACCGAACTAGGGAAAAAATAATCACCCCGCAAAACACATGCAAACGCTCAACACATTCCACAAAAAAAAAGAAACAAACAATACCGAAAAAAAGCAGGGTACCGATATCCAAATGAGAGAAAAAAAAAGGTCCAAGGGCCTTCGGCCCGCTTCGACCGACGACGAATGAAACAAAGGAAATCATCATCACTCTCGATGGTATTATCATTTGCGGACGACCTTATCCTCATTACAGATGAGCTGGAAGAACTAAAACGAATCCAATACCACATTATTGCGGCTCAGAAGAAATGAACGAGTTGAGTCATGATTTGATTGACCAAGCTAGGAAAAAAGGAAACTAGGAAACTGCGGACATAAGAAAATGCATCAAATTTAAATCGGTAAAACCGTAACAAAACGCGTCAAGAACCACAGGATGTGCTACCTAGCACACGGTGAACCACACCACGCATGCATGCAGCAATGCAGTACAAGGCCAAATCTAAGAAGGTCGAGCGACCTACTTACAAATGGAACGACAACCTAAAACAAGACATGAAATACGAGTACTTCGACATGGGATCAAGTTTAGGACGGACAAGCTGGAGATATTATCGTACCTTGTATGATATATGACTTAAACCGAGACCGAGAAAATACGAACGAGTTATCATGAGAGACTCGATCAACAAACCGAGACAGAGAAAATGCATCAAATCTTAGACGGGAAAACCATAACAAAACGCATCAAGAACCACAGGATGTGCGACACATTTTCAGACGCTCTGAACCACACCTGTTTCATGCAGCAATGCAGCACAGGCCCAAATCTAAGAAGGTCGGACGACCTATTTACTAATGGAATGACAACCTAAAACAGGACATGAAATACTTCGACAAAGATATCCAGTTTTGGAGGGACACGGCTGGAGACAGAAATAAGATCAAGAAAGCGGCTAGATATCGGCGGCGGATATCTACAAAAAACCAGAAACTGATATCAGCGAGAACTCAGAAAACGACCAAGAAAACAATAACACGGAACATAGCGAAGCCTCGACATAGAAAAGAGCCAAGCAAACGGTTAACTCCACCAAAAGATGCATCAGTGAAGCTCGACCTGGATCAACATGCCGGCGACGACGTGAAAAGATGCCCTCCTATAGACAAATATCACCCTTCTCTCCACTAGTCCAATGCTTACTTAAGGCTGCATAGTCGGTAGGCTCGTAATCCTTTCCTATCCAATGGGCACGTCTTCCCTACCATTACAGCGCCCCCCGGTCTACTTCTTGATATGCAATGGCCTATGTAGCACCAAGAATCATGACGCTTCAGGGGCTAGTGCAAATCTCGGGGTTCATTCGATTAATCGAGTCTGGTCAAACCACGCTGGGATCGGTGCAATTCATTTCATTTCATACAAAATATAAATATTGTAAAAAGGAAGAATAATAAGGTAATCAGTAAGAATTTAGATGTAACAATATCGCATTAGATGCAAACCTGTAATGGTAAATGTAAGCTGGAAAATAAATAAATAAAATAAATAAATAAATAAAATACTATATGCCTTAACTATTTTAGCGTGCTTTAAAATTAGAAAATCCGTTTAAAACTCTGTACTTCTTCTAAAACCAATTTTTTTACATCTACTTGCCAATTTTAGTACCTACCTACTTAAAGTCTTTATACTCAATTTCGTGATAATTCAATTTGGGATCCAGACGACCTTTTTATCGGAACCTAAGGTCCGCACTCAGGTAGGAAGGTATCCGTCAGGTACAAAGGATCTGTCCATCATAGGTACTTGTTGGTCCTTCGGCACATTATAGTAAATACCAGTGGACTTATCTGTCCGGTAATTCCTAAAATAATGTAGGGTCTCTTATTATGTCACCTTTGCAGTAAATTACGGTTGGCGTTTATGTTTTAATAAGATTATTTCGTGTAGGTGTCGTAATTTCTTTTATGAGGTCTTGTTTATTTAGCGGTCGATAAAAAATGTTGTTGCTTATTTAACCTACATCTTCTATAACTACTGATAAGATCTTCAAGTAACTTTTAGATTGGTTTAATAGGTACCTACTATTTTGGTTCTATTTTGTTTTCGGCGTGTCTTGGAACCAAAAATGCAAGGACATCTACAAACCCGTCCTGGGCCCGCGTGGTTAATTATAGCCCACTCCGTCTCACTGAGAGGAGTCCTGTGTCCCAGCAGTGGGAACATTATAGGCTTATGATATCTGTTTGATTTTGATTGTTCTTGATACAAATTAAAACTGCCTTGCAGGGGACAACATAAGCTAAAGATAAAAATAAACAAATCAAAACTAGGGCAATTTCTTTAGAATCTTATCGTCATCATCATTTCAGCCGAAAAACATCCACTGCTGGACATAGGCCTCCGTCAATTTGGGGAGTTTACCATAATCGCCACGGTTGGCAGGCGGGTTGGCGATGGCAGTATGTTGGTAAAATATATAGAACGCTGCTGCCCATGCTCTAGTCAGTCCCTTTGTCACCTCTTACAACACCCTCGAGAAGAAATGGGATGGTGCCATTTTATACGTCCAGCACCACACGGAACTTTAGAATGTATATCATCTGAAATGGCGCACATTACTACCGCATAATTAACCAACTGGTTACATTTTGTTTACCTACATAAAATAAATTGTTGGGAAGTAAGTAAATTAAAGTAACATATGAAATTATAAGGACTCCATGGTGCTCATCTTACGTAACCCAATACGTCATATTGACATACAAGATCTAATTCCCCAAAATGGGAAAATATGTATAATCTTCTTTATATAATATAATTCTACTGTACGTGTCTATGCACTGAACTCCTCCTAAACCGCTGGACCGATTTGAATGAATTTTTGTATGCATTTGGGTGGCACCCTGGATGGTTTAGATTCACTCTTGGACCCGGTAGGTGGCGCTGCTATCGAGTTCTAGGAACAGGACAATGTCTGTACGGTCAGCTAGTATAGTAATAAATTCATATTATTTCATGACAAACAAAAATATTAATTATCATAAAATTAATTTATGGTATAAATAATTAGCTCTCCATAAATGTCCTATCAAAACAGCACCCGAATCGTGGGTGGTTTGCCTATACGTTTTGTGATACTTGGGGCGGTTTCAATTTGTTTGTTCTAGCCTAAATATTACAATATTGAATATTCACGTGTTTGGAAACACACGTGGGATGTGGTTTCAGGACATGTATACAGGGTAACATCTTTTACCATGGATTCTGAATCGACGAACACGATAAAAAATTTCTACACAGGGGCTGTAGCTTTTTTATCAAAAATATGTTCAACTGATTCAAAAAAAAGTGCGTACCGACGCGGTCAAAATAAACGGAACGGCAATTGTTGTTTTTTACATTTCTAAGCTCTCGGGAGTTCAAAGTTATGTACTGAATTGATGATTACAGTTTTCGCGTCCAAGTACCTGCCGCCCTGTATATGGCCGATTAATTTATTTATGCTTGACTAAAAAACTATGAACGAATAACTATTAATAATAACAAACAACTTGTTATTCCGAGTAAATGGAACAACAAGCATCCCAACGAACAATTCTGTGATATAATATTTCCATTTTAAAACTATATTATCTAAAGGGCGATATTCATCGTGAACATTCGTGTCCCGAATTTATTTTGCAAACATTTGTACAGCTGGATTGTATCTCTGATTTAGCATCATAATGATCTAAAATCATGTTACAATAAAGTAAAACAACTGAGAGAGGCATCGGTGAAAAAACTGTTTTAGAATGTGTATTCCGTGTTCGATTCATGTATTCACCAAACTGTTAGTTTAGCTAAAGCACCTTCGTTGCTTAACAAAAACTCGTGAATACTACGAATGTTTGCAAAAAAAACCCAAAGCGAATGTTCACGGGGCTTTAGTTATTATCGAAACTACTACTGAAATAAATTATTTGTAATTTACGCCTTTCATTTACTGGAAGGTAAGCGTTCAACGTTTAGAAATTCTACTTCGCATGCATTTGAATCACATCCGGAGCTCACTGACAAAACCAATTTCACGGAAATGAGGCAACGTATTATTGCAACAAAATTTTATTATTGAATATTTACAGGGAATAAATTCGGAAAGCCAGAAAAGTTAATTAAGAACAAAATTAAACAGTAGGTACATTTTTAATACAAAACACATTTAATAACCCTTTCATTCATAAACCATGAAATTTGGAAATACCACTGACTTTATGGTTAATAAGTCAATAGAGTGGGAGGGACAATTCATTTAATTTAAAGCATGTTTATGAAAGTCAGCTAACTTATATGTTACAGTATAGTAAATAGTAGTAGTTTTTGGCACAAATGCATAGCTGGACATGCTAAGTTTGCATAAGCTTCAAATTCCCAACAATAAATACCTATTTTACATTTTAAACAATAATTTAGGAGTTATATGTAGGTACTTATACAATATTCCTTGAAGTTTGCAGTACATGATACTTATTTATAAATACACTATAGTTTGGTTTTATTTATAAATACACTATAGTTTGGTTAGGCTACAACACGTAAGTTAGTGGACATAGATAAATTAGAAGCATGTGACCGCGTTGAAGTAACATCGGAGAACGCGCCCACGGCCATTGCCGCTGCCGCGCCGCTGCAGCGCGCTCTGTAAACAAACGATAATGTTAAATGTCGCAAACTTTGTTCACCCTTTGGTAGGGTAGACTTTACTCGGAAAATAGAAACTAATCTTATTTTATTTCCTGAGGATAACAAACAATTGACCAAAACTCGAAACGGCTGGTTGACACTTCCCATGACTCAAGGGCTGGTTTTAACGTTGGTCAAAGGCCTCAGTGCCATACAACGTGGTAATGCTGTCAGTCTCTAGGGTACATTAACAGTCGACAGCGATGCGGATGAATTTTTCGACGCTATATTTTAATTTGTGAAAAGTTTTAGTTACGGCAGTGATCGTTTTTCAACTGAATACAATTAATTTACTGATTCAAATGTATAATTTTAAATAAAAATTTTGAAAATGAAAACAATTCAAAGATCACTCCGACTGGCTTTTGCACAGTAGTATAGCCGCTGTGCAGATTTTTGGAAGTTGGGATTTACAAATTCGACTCTTGTCAACTTTTCCGACTGTTTCATCGGTACATCTGAATATTTTTTCACTTCTGTAACTCGTTAGGAGATAACTGGTGTCAAAGTTCATGTCGGTAGTTGAATTTTGAAAATGGTGAGTAAACTTCTTCCTTTAAGTTTTAACTGTTTAATGTGTTAGAACATTTGTATGACATGGAAATGTCTGTTAAGGTATTGGGTACCCGATACGATAGCAATGAAGGGTTTTCAATTTCAGAATTTAGAGAAAAGTATTAATTAGTGACGAATCTTGGCAAATTTCCCAAAACGTACATATACTTACCTACAGGTCCACATAATATCAAGTCAGTGGAGACAACAACTTTAAACAATGACTCATCATTCAAGAATGGGTCATTGTTCTTGAATTAAACTTATTTACATACAATAATTGTGCCTCATCACGTAGGCTTGGTTGATGGGCTCATTAACCAGAGACCTTCGCCTTCGGTTCCCTATGGACCGAAAACGAAGACATAGACATATGTATGTATGAAGACATCAACGTTGCTCGAGCTTGTTCGGACATGTTACTATTACAAAATAGTAATTTAATGGTTAAGACCCAGCGTGTCAATCGTAAGTTTCAACGAATTGGCCCCTACGCGAATATTACGCCTTCTGATGTATTGTTGTTGTTCAAGTGTTTAGGAAAATAGTTTACGTTAACAAGTTGGTATTTCAGGAAATAGTACGCTTACAAGCAAACAAGGTTTTTAATGTAATTCTGTAGTAAATCACGCGTATTCTACCGATCACTCTACAATACTGCAAGACTATGCGTATACTACGAATTTGACTAAGTAAGACGTAATTCATAATGAATTACACAACATTAAGAGTTAATCGAGTAATAACTGCCTCATTTTACATATTCCTATCTATACTTATAATAAAACTATAGAGAGGCCAATTACGTACATTGAATATACATTCAAAATTAATATTGGAGGATGAATGGTGATCGATACTGATGCCAAAAATGCACTCAGTAAATTTTTTGTCCGTCTGTCTGTATATGCACGCATGGGTCAAAAACTACTGAAGGGATTTTAACCAAGACTTGGTACGATTGTAGTTCATACTCTTGGACAGGTTATAAGTTATATAACATAACGCTAAAACACATAGAAACTGAGCAGTGACGATAAATTTGAAGCAAGTCGGATGAAAATGCGCTTTCGAACTCTTATCCTCGCATACGTTGATCATACACCAAAAGTATGTATTACAAAGATGATGGTCTTCAAAAGATCTACAAAAAAGTCCTTAGTAGTATATGTATATCTATCCTACTAAATTCGGAACACAGTTAGTTTATAACCTGGATTAACACATAGGGTACTTTGTATCCCGGTAGTATGTTCCCGCGGGATATTTCCGACCTCCACGCGGGCGAAGCCGCTGGCAAAAGCTAGTAATGAATAAAGGCAAAGAGTTCTTGATTATAGTAGGTCACTCGTAAAAGCCGTAGCGGGGCTACGTGGGTTCTACGAATTTGTCAACGCATGCTACGTAGCGTATTATAAACAAATATTATAGCCTACGCTTTTATATTTTGTCAATAAATTACGTAGAATGTACTTAGTTTATAATTAAGTAGTAATTCATTAGTGTCATTCTACGAATTCGTAGCACGCCTACGTCGCTGCTACGAAAACGGCTACGCATGCTACGTTGCGCGTAGCACAAAGATTATCTATTTTATCTACGCGTGAAATTTTTGTGGAAAGGTTTTTGATTAAGTTAAGTAGTCGTTATGTCCCAACATTTTTTAAGGATATATATTTATTATTGTCGTAATGTCGAATAAAAACCTTTACACGAATTTATGTTTACGATGTTTTCGGAGCACCTTTGACTATTGCTTTGCTAATATAATTTATTCTTAAGGTCAAATTGGTACTAAAATGTGTTGGAATAATAAAGTATCGTTAAATTAAGTTGTGCAGATAAAAAATATTCCTGCGTCCTTCAATTTATGGTCAAAGCCCTCTGTGTCGGTTGTACGGTTTACGTACATTCCGTCAGGCTGCAAACGCAGCAACCTACTTTTCTCTTTGGTATTTAAAACAATGTTTAATATGATTTTAAGTTAGTTGACGAATTACATACTTACGCGAACACCGCGGATTAGCATCCAACCCACTTTTACTTTGTTGTGATCGGTACTCTAATAAACCTTTAGTGTTACCGAATCTGTGTGTGTTTACATCAACTCGCCTAACTCCAAGTACTGACTTACCACTTCTTACTTAAAGCTACAAGTGTAAGGTACCAACTACTACGGGACCTTACATTTAATGGTCCTTCGAGTATTTCACAGTTTGGGGTAATTGTATCTCTTGGAACGACAGCGAATCGGCTTGGCTGGCCTTCCACAAGCGGATC
Source organism: Aporophyla lueneburgensis (assembly GCA_932294355.1). Classification (NCBI taxonomy): domain Eukaryota; kingdom Metazoa; phylum Arthropoda; class Insecta; order Lepidoptera; family Noctuidae; genus Aporophyla; species Aporophyla lueneburgensis. The sequence continues at coordinate 14,966,559 of OW028744.1, forward strand.
TCACCAGTCAAGTTGAGAAAGCGCGCATATTCGTAAAAAGAGTACAAGAGCTCTGAGCAATCAACGAAGAGGGGATACTTTGGAACTTCTTCGTGAATCAAGCGGAAAAACAAGACTCAACTGCGGCAACAAGCCAACTACTACTACGACTACTGCTACTACAGCTTCCGGACTACAACGTGAACTGCGGGCAATACGAGGCCTACAAACTAGAAGACACCGAACTACGTGTTCTTCAATACCTACTTTACTACTACATCTTACTACTACTACTACTACTTTCGATTACCGAAACGACTACATCAAGATGAGCGAAATCACTGCACAAAACGAAGTCTTCGAGTCAATCAAACGTCTCTGTACTAACTACCAAAAGGACAGCGCGTCTCGGAAAGGAAAGGAGTACCTGACTCAAAGGTTAGTGTCATTGGAAAACCTCTGGCAAGACTTTGGCAATAGACACAATGTATTACTTGAACGAGAGGACAAAGAAATCCAATATTTTACTGGAAACATTTATGAAAAGACGAAACATATGTATGAATCCACCAGGATTGATATACTGCAGCGGTTGTTAGTCTGGGAAGGAAAACAGGCTGAAGTTGTCATTCCTCATCCTACGGGAGTAGATACCAAGACCAAGGAACTGCTTGATCGACAAGAATGTCACATTAAAGCACTAGAACGGGCGATGTCCAAAATAGAAATTGACTCCATAACTGAAAAATGGGAGTTAGAGGATCACCTGAGCGTCCTGAAAACCAAGTGGGACACTGTAGAGAAATGTCACTGGGAGCTAGAAGCTATTTTGAAAGGGTCAAACGAAATATACAACGACTTGTTCGCCAACAAAGAACGTCAGTACGATGTCATGAAAAGATCTCTCAACTCGAAACTATGGACAAGCGTAAACCACCAAAACTATGCACCGAGGATTCAACTACCGGAATTCACTGGAAACTACAGTCAGTGGATTACGTTCAAAGATATGTTTCTGGAGACAATCCACAACAATGCAAATTCTTCGAAAGCGCAGAAAATGCAACACTTAAAATCTAAGCTTAAAGGAGAGCCGGAACGATTAGTTCAACATTTGGTCGGCGCTGAAAACTATGAAACTTGTTGGGATATTCTTATTCAGCGATACGACAACAAGAGACTCCAATTTACGAACTTGATGAATACTTTGATGGAGTTACCATCCATCCAGCAGGTCAATGCTGCTGTCTTGAAGAGAATGCATGACGTAATCAACGAATGCATGAATGGCCTACATAACATCGGTCTAAATACATCAAGCTGGGATCCAATAATCGTGTACTTGATGGCACAGAAGTTGGACTCAACATCATATACTGAATACACTAGAGAATTAGAGCATCCAAAGCAAGTCCCGGAGCTGAGTGAATTTTTGGGGTTCTTGGAGACCAAATTCATGGCGTTGGAAGCAGCAAAGGGTTACCAAAAAGATGCATCTAACCAACATAAACAAATATTCAGCAACAAAACGAAATTTAACTCCAATAAACCATCATATGAACCACATAGAAAAGAAACATCAAGAATATACCATGCGTCATACGGTAAATGCCTTCTGTGCAGCGGTTTTCACGTGATCATGCAGTGTCCAAAGTTCATTGAAATGGACACACGGCAACGGAATGACACAGTAAGGAAATTACAAATATGCAAAAACTGTTTGTATAAGCATGGAGACACAGAATGCACGTCGAACAAAACTTGCAAAGAGTGCAATAAACCACATCATACGATGTTACACTATTCAGCGCAAAAACTGTCGCCAAGTTCCAATATGAACAATATGGGTCAACGTTCTCAACAACGGGAACATCAACCTTCAACATCAACAAACCAACATAGTTCGAACCATTTATCAAACAACTACATTATGGAAATATTACTTACTACAGTAGAACTTCAAGTAAAGACATCAGCAGGAGACTTTATAACGTTACGAGCTTTACTGGACCAAGGATCTCAAGTAAACCTCATCACGGAGAACGCGGCTCAACGACTGAAACTACCTAGAAAAAGGATGAACGCTACAATTTCCGGCGTGGGTACGATTTCGGGAGATTGTAAAGGACGACTAGAATTAGAGTGTAAATCAAGATGCACTGACTTTGCATTTTCAGTCAGCACTCTAATAATGAAAAGGATCACGAACAACTTACCTAACAAAACATTTAAAAAAGAAAACTGGCCTCAGCTACAAGGTCTGAAACTAGCGGATCCTGACTTCAACTTATCAAGGAGCGTGGATTTGCTGCTGGGAGCGGATATCTATTCGCAAGTTATATTAGAGGGGGTCCTAAAGGGAGATGCCCAAACGCCGACAGCTCAGCAAACCCGTTTAGGATGGATTTTATGCGGCAAGCTAGAAACTTTTAACTGCCATGTCGCTCTTGTCGACCTGAACGACTTAAAGAGATTCTGGGAGACAGAAGACATCATTCAGAACACTGAGGACACATCTAAAGACGACTGGTGCGAAAACTACTACAAAATGACTACTGAAAGAGATCGCGACGGAAAATACATTGTAAAGATGCCACTGATTCCTCGTTATGAAGAAAAATTGGGAAACTCAAAGTCGATCGCAATCTCTCAATTCTTACAACTGGAAAGAAAATTCGACAGAAACCCTAAACTTGCATCAATGTACAAAGATTTCATCCGCGAGTACATTGATTTAGGTCACATGAAGCTTTCAAACACGACACCCGCCAAAGATGCAATCTTCTTACCGCATCATGGAGAGTACTCCATGATGCGGTAAGAAGATTGCATCTTCTGAGAGAACAATCAACAACAACAAAACTACGAGCTGTTTTTAATGCTTCCCAGAAGACCATGGGTGGATGTAGCCTAAATGACGTAATGGAAAAAGGTCCTAATCTGCAAAAGGACATCCAAGCATTGATGTTACAATGGCGTGGCTATAAATACGTCTACACAGCGGACATTGAAAAAATGTACCGTTCCATATGGTGTCATCCGGATCAACAACATCTACAGAAGATCCTATGGAGAAAGCAACCAAAAGACAATTTACAAGAATATCAACTGCAAACATTAACATATGGGACAAAAAGTGCTCCATGGCTAGCAATGCGAACACTCAAACAGCTTGCTATCGATGACGGCCACAAATACCCAAAGGCCGCTGAAATATTGCTAAATCAGTTCTACGTCGATGACCTAATCAGCGGCCACAACTCTACAAAACAAGCAAAGGAAATTCAAACATCGATCATAAAACTACTGAAGGGAGGCGGAATGAATCTGCGAAAATGGTCAAGCAACGATCCTGAGCTTCTACGACACTTAGACGAAGATCAAATATCGAAAAGTACATTTGATTTTAGAGGCGACGAATCAATGAAAACGTTGGGGTTGAGTTGGAATCCAAAAGATGACGTTTTCATATTCAACTGGTCCATAGACGACTACAACAACGAACCACTAACTAAAAGAAACCTGCTATCACAAATATCCAAACTATACGACCCCTTGGGTTGGCTGGCGCCTATAACTGTGTCAGCTAAACTACTATTCCAAAGGGTGTGGCTAACTAAAATAAACTGGGATGCTGAACTACCTACTGAGTTACAAGACGAATGGCGGCATCTAAACAAAGAACTACATCTAATTAAAAACATTAAAATAAACAGATGGATTGGCAGTACGCAGAAAAATATCCAACTACATGGATTTTGTGACGCAAGCGAAAAGGCATACGCTTGCGTCATATACAGCCGAGTAATCGACGAAAAGGGCGACCCAAGGATCACATTACTAGTATCAAAAACTAGGGTAGTGCCGATTACTCAAAAAACTTCATTGCCCAGACTTGAGCTATGCGGAGCACTACTACTCTCCCAACTCATGGAAAAAGTGAAGAAATCACTAACGGAGCATGAGATATCAGCTTATGGTTGGTGTGACTCCAAGGTGGTGCTAGCTTGGATTCAGGGAGACCTCTCAAGATGGGAAAGATACGTAGCTAACAGAGTGGGGAAAATAAAAGACGTAATTCCACCTCAACAATGGTGTTATGTACGATCGGAACTTAATCCAGCTGACTGCGCTTCGAGAGGCTTGCTACCGAGCAAAGTAGTCAAGTTCAACTTATGGTGGAACGGACCTATGTTTCTGAAAAACTTTGCAGAAACAGAAACACCTCATAATGTGAATTGCCACTTTACTACAAGCAAAGCAAACAGGGTCGAACCCAATGACGTCAGTTCGAAAAACTACAACACTGAAAATATTGTTTACAAGTTGTTGAAGAACCACAGTTCGCTGACTTCAGTAATAAGAATTACTGCTCGAATTGTGCGATATATTGCATCACTAAAGCAAAAATTACGACCAAGCGCTACTTACCTAACAACAACTGACCTACAATACGCAGCAGAATATATAATAAAATATGTTCAACAAAGCGAGTTTGCGCAAGAACACAAACAGTTGAAACAAAATAAAACTGTGTCACCAAAAAGCAACATTTACAAACTCAAACCTTATCTGGATAGCAAGGGAATCATTCGCGTAGGCGGAAGACTACAGCACTCTGATCTTCCTGCAAATATGAAGAATCCCGCAGTGGTACCCTACTCCAGCCGCTTCACTGAACTACTGATCGACCAAGCACATTCGATGACGCTTCATGGAGGAGCCCGTCTGACCCTTACTTACATACGGCAACGATACTGGATAGTCTCTGGAAATCGGGCGGTAAAGGGAAGAATACGACGCTGTGTGAAATGTCATCGTTACAATTCTACGGACAATGCTCAACTAATGGCCGATCTGCCAAAACAAAGAGTAACACCAAGCCGTCCATTCACTCACACTGGTGTTGACTTTACTGGTCACGTAGACGTGAAACTTAACAAAGGAAGAGGAGTGAAGACCTCAAAAGCATACATCGCGGTCTTCGTCTGTATGGCTACGAAAGCTGTACATATCGAATTAGTCTCAGAACTAAGCACGGAAGCGTTTATTGCGGCCCTTCAGAGAATGTGCGCGAGGCGCGGAACGCCTGCTCACATGTACTCAGACAACGGCACGAACTTCGTTGGAGCATCCAAAGTACTGAGAGAGGATTTCAGTAACTTCAAGAAGCTACTCTCTCCTGAGTTCTTTGACGAGATTGGGAAACTAGAAATTCATTGGCACTTCAACGCCCCTGCTTGGCCTAGTGCGGGGGGGATATTCGAAGCAGCCGTCAAATCATTAAAACACCACTTGAAGCGGGTTCTTGGGGATCAAAAACTGACCTGGGAAGAATTCACTACGTTACTAGCGAAAATAGAAGCCTGCCTAAACTCGAGGCCTCTATGTCAGCTAACAGAAGATCCGGAGGAATTTTACAGCACTCTCACTCCTGGCCACTTTCTAACTGGCAGTGCTACGTTGTCTCTACCTCAACCGGAGCCTGACAACAGAAAGATGGATCTGAGAAAACGTTGGCAACTAACGGAGCACATGCTGGATCAATTCTGGAAAGCATGGTCCAATGACTACCTGAACACCTTACAGTCTAGAAGCAAGTGGAACAGAACTGTACAAAACCTCAAACTAAACGACGTGGTCCTAATCAAGGAAACAAACTTACCTCCTGGCAAATGGGCCATGGGACGAGTGATGGAAACTCATCCCGGTAAGGATGGTCTAGTACGAGTGGCCACCCTTAAAACAAAAACTGGAGTGATAAAACGACCCACTGTTAAACTAACTCCATTACCACAGCAAGAAACACTGCTACCTACCGAAGAAACAACAAATAACAAAAGAGAAGAAGATACAATAACTGAAAACCAAAGAAGAAAAAGGAGCACGCGAACCAACAAGTACAGTTTCCTGACTTTCGCTCTTATAACTTTAATAGGAATGTTAGGAACTGCACAATCGTCACCAGTAACAAACAACTATAAGGTGACCTCTATAACCAACAATCAACCTATTTATTTCGATGAAGCCGGAAAACTGCAACTTATACATGATGAATGGACTCTACTGATCTATTACAACCTAACGTCCTACTGGCAAGCTGCGAATAACATGAACGACTACATAAACCAAATTGATAAACTCTGTCAAAGAATCGCGCACGAGTTTACACCATGCGAAGCAGTTGTCAGACACCTACGTCATGAAATGCATCACCTTGAGAATTATAACACTATGTTACTTTCTCAGCATTCGCGACAAAAACGAGGCTACTTTGATGGAATCGGAAAATTAGCCAGAACACTTTTCGGGGTTTTGGATGAAGACTTTGCGCAAAAGTACGAGAAGGATATCCAAAACTTGCAAATCAACGATAATTACTTGTTACAGTTGATGAAGAATCAAACTTTGATCATAGAGGCTGAAAACAATGTAATTAAAAACAATACGGAATTTATGGACAAACAATTTCACGCAATACAAACCTACATAAATCAGACTTGCAACATAATCACAAAAATTGAGAACAGAGCACAAATTTTATACACAGCAAATGACGTGAACACTGCCGCTTTATCATCAACTTTAATTCCGAGCGACTTGCATAGAATTCAAGAAATGCTAATGAATGCTCTCGCCAACATTTATCGAGGTCATTTGGATACACACTTGTTTCCTGCATCTCAAATAATAGAACAGCTGAACATCATCTCTGGAAAACTTCCACAGGGACTAGCCTTACCGATAAAGGACATACAAAAAGATTTCCGTGACATCTACGAACTAATCCATGTCAAGGCTCGGATTACAAACAACTTTCTACTTTTCGAATTGCATATTCCACTTTTGAGCGATGAGGACTACAAAATATACCGGGTAATACCTATACCATTCCAGAAACAAGGACAATTGAGAATCGTGCAGCCTTTCTCCAATTATATCGCCATAAACTTCGTGAAAAATTCGTACATCACTATGGAAGAGCAAGACATGCGCCAATGCACGCCATACGGAGAAGACGAGTACACATGCATTTCACGTCAGCCGGTATTTAGCTTACAAGACAAGGACGCACCTTGCGAGGCCAAGGTATTCAGTCAACAAACTTCATTATCCTGCGTCATCAATGATGTAACTTGCAAAGAAACTTGGATCCAATTACATAAACCTAACTGGTGGTTGTTTACATTATGCGACAGACAGCTGATGCGCGTCATATGTAGCGATCAAGTTACGCCAGCAGTCATCAACGGTACTGGGGTGATTGCCTTGAAACCAAAATGCATACTACAAAAGAAAGATGCGACAATATTCACCTATAACCACTTAGGAAGCAAATTTCACATGGAGGCGGATATTGAAGTACCTACACTTAACACGACTATCAACAATTTATTTGATCTAAGTTGGAAAAACGCACAGCTGAATATGACAGAACTGGATACATCTGCAATAAATATCAGAAACATAGATAAGCAAATAATTCAGCAGAAAGAGCAGGAAAGACTACCACAAGGGATAGATATATCGAGTCACGACATATATCTCTACTCTGTGACTTCTCTGCTGTTGGGAGGAGCTGCTTCGTTTGCTGTCTACATTTGGATTAGGAGACTATGGCATAAGAAAACTAAAAGGCCACCTACAAGACAACCTACAGGAATCGACAACAAAGTCGAAATCGAGATGCAAGAAATACGCCATTCGACACCGCCGGAGCCACTATACAGCGACGCGAGGCCGAAACAACTGTTTCACTTTGAGGAGCAGTAAAGCTTATTGTTTTTATGTGTACATGTTTAATTTTACTAACTAATGTTTACTTTACTGTCTTTACTTTTTATTGTGACGTTCTGGGATGTCTTACTTTTATATTTTTACTTACTTAACCTACTTTTATACGGTCTATACTTTTTGTTATTGCGTTTTGGAATTTTTACTTTAAAACGTTTTATGTACTGGATGCTCATCCCGCCTTTTCCCTCGGGAGCATGTACGGTTTACGTACATTCCGTCAGGCTGCAAACGCAGCAACCTACTTTTCTCTTTGGTATTTAAAACAATGTTTAATATGATTTTAAGTTAGTTGACGAATTACATACTTACGCGAACACCGCGGATTAGCATCCAACCCACTTTTACTTTGTTGTGATCGGTACTCTAATAAACCTTTAGTGTTACCGAATCTGTGTGTGTTTACATCAACTCGCCTAACTCCAAGTACTGACTTACCACTTCTTACTTAAAGCTACAAGTGTAAGGTACCAACTACTACGGGACCTTACATCGGTCCCGCTGGGATTAGAAGTATAATGCCAAAGATAAACATTGGTGAGGTATATGACTAAGGTATATGGGATCTTGAGTACGGTTATTATTTCAATTATTGAGTTACTGTGAAAAAGGGATTATAATTCTCTGCAGTATCTACACCGTTTTAAATAGTGGCCACATAAAAAGTTTTGGTACGGCCGGCAATGACAAGTGGCTGTGAAACATTACGAGGATATCATTCATCAAGAATAAAGTTCGTCAAATCTCTCAGATTTTAACCGACTTAAAAAAGGTGGAAGTCCTCCTTTCGGTTGTATATTTTGCTACAAACTGAAAAATAAAAAGAATATTTTACAAAGCAAAACAACGAACGTCCAAAAAAACACTACAAAGTAAAACATAAGGCCCGGCGCCTACTAACGGTGGGCATCGGTGCGGCTCGATACAGCTCGGGCGCCTGAGAGCTGCTTCTGCACTTTATTTTTATACAATCCCAGCAGCAGTTCTCACCAGATCGTTCATCTCATCATCAGCCAGCCGCAGCGGCGCCGTCCTCGGTCCGTTGGGGTCGATGCGCTCTAGGTACGCTCGCGGTGGTCCATTGTCTTCGTGCAGCGCTTTCTGCAGCGCCACCAGCAGCCGATCCAGCACTAAAGCTGCTCGTTTCTGGGGGACCTCTTCCTGTGACACAGAAAATATAAGGTATAGATCTTGTACTCTAGGTAGTGAAGATACAGGAAGAATAGTTTGGCTTGATAAAAATATGCAATGATTGAGACAGAAAGTCATTGTGTTGTCTGCAAAGTTGTCTATTTAATCACAAGCCTCCTTATCGAATATGAAAGTGCGAAGGGGAAGTTTCATTCTTCTTATAGCATGTCGCCATTAGTAGAAGTTGCTATAATCACCAAGTTTCGCAGATGGATTAAATTTAAACCGTATAGATTCTCTACTGAAATCCTGTACTCACTAAGCGGCCTTCTTTCAGTCAGGAAATTATACGTACTACATGCTGCTTTAAAATTACATAACACCCTTTGCTATGATTCTAGCCTTAATGAAAAAAGAAGAAAATATCTTGTTGCACCAGAAATCTCGGTTAAAACCTCATATGTGAAAAGACAGTTCACCAGACAATCCGCTTCCATCTACAACAAATTAAATAAACTTGTAAGCTTGGAGGTTCCTGTTCAGTGTTAGACATACATATTTGAGATTAGTTGTTATTTTTTTGTCTGAAATAACCATTCGTAAATCTTGTTTCCTTTATTTGATTTCGAAAACTGATCTTAAAGTAATGTCACGAAACATGTTATACATACGTGTCTGTCTATGTCACGTATCTGTATACGTGCCTATAAAATTACTTATCATAAATAGACGTCAATGATAGAACATAAAGTACCACTCACTCCATTTCTGAGGTGAAAATTGTGTAGGCGAAGGCTCTTAAGGTTCATGGCGATTCGATAGTTAGACAAAAATAAGAGCGATTTTTCAAGGACGCGTCACATTTATAAAAACATTACACGACAGAGGAGAAAGATATAACTCTCTCAATCCCACATGAAATCTCTTTTATTCTTAATTTTTAAGAAGTTTCTCTTCCGTCATACGGTGTTGCACGTGCCATATTTTTTAAATCAAATGTTTTGCATTGTTTCTTGCAAAGTAACCACCTACTAAGTAAGCGTATATGCGTCTTCACCAATTCACTCTCTCATCAATACAAATGTATTTGCGTTCTAAGTTAATTAATATTCATCATACAATTATGTATGTACGAGTATTTGTGAGAGTTCTCCTAGGAATTCCTCATCAAGCATTAAATTATTTGCCAGCACTTCATGTATATCTTCTCATCAGTTAACATACACCTTCTTTTATTTCAAGTACCTAATAAAGTACACCATAAAATTAGCAGTTAAGTCATATGAATTTATTAATTTACCAAACGAATGAATGTTTCACCGACCTTTTAGTAAACACAATATCTTTTGAATGCCATCTACTGGACCATTTTGTTGTCAGAATTGAATAAAAAACACTTCTAGAAAAGAACAGTCCGTTTTTTGTCTGAATTTTGTGTTTTTTATTTTTAGATTTCGTTTAAACCGATTTAGTTTAAGTAGCCCTGATTAAGACAATAACATTTAAGAATTTGCATAAAAATAATTATGCTATTTTTGCAGCCCTGCAGACATTGCAGCACTCATTAGCGAAGCGCCCGTGATGCGGTTGTCATATGAAGCCAACCTTGATCCGAACGATCTAGCTCCCGCACTAGCAGCGTGTGAACAAAGCGACCTAGTTAAATACAGGGCTAAGGTTCCGAGAAACAACTTGTATTTGTTTCTTATTGAAATGCAAAAGCCATAATTTCATTATTTGCTTGACCCCTTCGTGTATCCCCGCGAGACACAATGGCTGTTTAATTGTTTCTGTAATTACGGTATTCATCCGGGTTTTTATATTATATATCACTATATTCCCGCATGTTGTATATTCCTGAAATTATTACTTTTTGTACGGCGACAAATTATTTTTTACTGTTCAGTTTATCGTGTTATGTGCAACAACTGTCAACAAATCTTTGTAGAAGTACTAAAATACATACATACAATCACGACTTTTTCCCATGGGGGTAGACAGAAACCACGGAACGCCACCTGCTACGATCTCTACACACTCCTTTTGCCTCGTTTAGGTTCATACAATTGGTCATACTCGAGTACTACGCACCTGACTTTTCTGAAGAACATCACCGATAAGGTCACTATATGTCCTCCTAGGGCGTCCCCTCCCGGTGTTTCCGCTCATATCTGCCTTGTAAATACCTTTTGTGAGCCGTCCTTCATTCATCCTCTCAACATGACCAAACCATCTAAGCATACTTTTTTCAATTTTTGTCACTACATCTTCTTTTAAACCACACCTTTCCCTTATCACATCATTCCTCAGCCATAGACTTCATAGTCACACTTTCAACATCTTTATCAATCTTTCCATCCCTTGTAAACAAACTCCCCAAATATGCGAAATCACTTTCTTGCTCCACACTCTTACTCTTACACTCTTCTCTTTCAAACACCATGACCTTCGTCTTATCCACAATTATATTCATCCCCTTCATTTTAAATGCTTCATCCATTACAGTCACCATGTCTTGCAACTGTTCTACTGACGATTCAAGTAGAACTTGATCATTTGCGTAGAGAAGGCATTTGACAGGCAACTCACTCATTGTCAATCCACACTCACCCTCTTTCAAATCTGTCAGACAACTATCTATGTACAAGTTGAATTGCCACGGTGACGCTACACAGCCCTGCCTAGTAAAGTACTAAAAGTAAAAATAACATCAAGGTAGTTCCTGTAAACATGTATCCACTGGGGTGAAGGGTGACTGCCAGGGTCGCAAGGTGTGGCCCTGGCATATAGGCAACTGAAGAAGCACGGATGGGTTTTAGTCAGTAAAAGTCTGACATGCCCTCCCGCTCCGCCCAGAGTGGGAGACGTCATTTGATGATTTCCCAAAGAGTAGAAAAGTTAAAACTGAACTCACCGTATAGTCTTCGTACAAAGCGGGAGCCGCGAGCGCGCCCGTCAGAGCCAGTAGCAACAGCGCCACGGGATTGCACATCATCGCTGGATGGTCATCACACACGGGACAAACCTGTCGAAAGGAATAACGTAGATATATCTTACATATCTGGGCGTTAATGTGACTCATTGATTTTTAAAAGAAGACTGCCACACAGACTATCAACGACAAAAGACCTAAAATTGTTTTGGACAACTCCTTACGCTTTAGAGATCAACGATCAGTATAATTTGTTTAGGTTTAAAATCGCATAAATTTGATTGAGGTCAGCAGTACACCAATATTATGTCGCTCACAGACGGCTAAGTGTAGTGATTATCATCATGACATTCACATTCAGACTGGTGACTGAAATAAAGGGTTGTCGCGGCTAGGACGCGGGTCGCTGAAGCACCATACAATGGTCTCTAAATTGGCGCCAACGAGTCGCGTGACTTCAAGAGAAATTAGGGATTGTGTTGTGGTCTGTGAGATATTTTTAAATACCGTGGGTCATGCAATTCTATTCAATTATGACATTTGCATGATACTTGATTATTAATGCCGCTAATTTACTACACTTTGGTTGGGTTTGGTTAGTACTAAACGTAGCCAACCCATAACATTTATTATCGTATAAATATGTGCGTCATAGCCTACGTATGTTTTTGCACATATTAAGAAACCCTATATATCAGACTGACACTTGGTAATTTAAGACCCCTCATACACATGCTACAATGATCTTCGCAACATTGTAAAACCGTGTATGTGAAGTACCAATTTATGCACAAGCACGTAAGTCGTTTCATTCCCATATTGGAAGAGATGAGACTGATCAACTATTGTTTGACGAACCGAAGGCTGGTCTATAGACCGTAGATAGTTAGAGATTTCGTGTTTTTCTTTTTTTTAGGACTTAGTACACCTAAATATTTTTTATATTAAAACTAACGAGATACTTGTACCACTAATGGAAATAGTAGTAGCCAAGAAAAGAAAAATGGATCATATTATTGATCCATTTTTATCATCATTAAAACTACGTTCTTTGTTACAATCGTTGTAACCCTTAGAAATGAAAATAATAAAAGTATCGATATCAATTTGATGGGGCGCTAAGCGCTGATCCTCTTTTAAAGCCTGCTTGATGAGCGGATGACAAGTTACGTATTTCTTTTTGAACGGGGATAACAATCGTTTAGTTTCGTGCAATGTTATCTCTTCTGGCATCTGCGGATATATTTTTCAATTACATGAGTAAAATGTATTACAGTTACAGATTATATTAACCATAGTAGATACATATAAAATAGAACCCGAAATACTCTCTTTTGGAAACTTTTTCTTTTCTTAATGTTTTTTTTTTTTAAACTGATTTGGATAATGGTAAAGAAGTAACATAATTAATTAGATATTTTGTTTTATGTCTGTTTTTTATTTCATAGATCTGTTGCCGTTTTTGCAAACTGCACCACATTGACCATCTAATTCGCGTTGAACTTTGCTCTATGGTTGATTTTTATAGAATGTCAAAGATATTAATAATAGTAGTAATAGTTAGCATAATATATTAGTTTCTAGGAATTTCATTTTCCTAAGCCACATCTGGTAAGGTATAGGGTTGCTATGGCAATCATTTAGACTGTTTTACCTTTTTATAAAATGATCAAAACGATCTACAACTTACAACAGTCAAACTTAGGTTTAAGGCCCATTTAAGTAGGTATGTAATAAAAAGGTCACTTACGCGAATTCTTCACAGAACATTTGAAATCGTTATTATTTTCTATTTAAAATTATTATTACGCGAACACTTTTGACGAACTTTTAAGAATCAAAACGTTGTTACAATATTGTCCTTCTATTATAGTGACAGGAAAATTATGAATATAAACTATTTATATTAAGTATTCATTCATAAAACCGTCATCAGTAAATAAATATATATAATCATCAGAATAAGGGAAACCCTTTATCCGTAGTATATTAAAATGATAGAGATGCGCACTGTGTCACGATCTACTGATACCTAGTGTACAAATTAATCATCATCGTTAATTATATGTATAACGAGGTGAAATGTATTTATAACACAAATGAAGTTCTAGAAAGCAACAAGTAAAGTGTTTTAGGACACTATTTTAGAATGTTATTTAAACTTTAATTTAACTTGGAAAGTTTTTATTTGTTTGTTGTGGTTATTTTTAAATTCTGCATTATGTGGGAACCTCAACTCACGCCCTGATTTATTATTTATTAAAATATTAAGAAATGTCGTCATCGGTTGCCATACTTGTTAATATGTGAGCACCATTGTATCTATCAACATTATTAATTTATCAGTCATTGCTGAACCTATTGACTACAGCAATGTAATTCTAGGTACATCGTCTTCCCATATAATTATAAAGAATGTTTACAATATATTGTAAATTATTTTAGAACAGTAACTATGGAATTTCTTTCTGATTCGTCACCGTACGAAACTACCTTTTGGAAGAGGCGCCTCAAATCAATAATATTTTCTTGTAAATATTGACTTTGTAAAATTGGCGTACATAAAATAAATTGTTTGACTTTGAATTTTTTTTTTATGTTACCACGCCATTAAGCTCAGTGAAATATGCCAGCAATTATTTAATATAATTAATTTATGTTTATAACTTAATGCAATTAATATTTAAATTACTTATGTTTACGCTGTTTGCATAAAATAAAACATGTATGTATATACATGGTCATTTCTTTTATTATTTACTGATATACATTTACTACGTAAATCAGTTGGTTTGAATATAATTGTCTTGTTATTGTTAAATACTAAAACAAAGTTGAAATTTCAATAAATGAATGTCACTAAGCTCTTTATAAACTTATTTTATCCATTAGAATTTTTAGACCATTTAATTAATTTAAACAATAAAGTTTTCACTGTATTATTGTTTATAAAATAACGACTCAATCAAAACCTATAACTCAATAAAAAATAATTTAAAAAATACTCACAAAATATAAAAAACGCGCGCGTTATTAACAACTTTGTTAACAAACTGCAATATTTTCACTTTTTTATACTAAGTTTGTTTATGAAACTTTCTTCTTAAACCGTTTGGTCTGTAACCGGAGGCAGTAGTGGAGCGCGAAAGCTCTAGTGCTAATATAGGGCGATAAGCTCGCCGCCCAAGCCTTTATACGCCCGCCCAATGTGTGCAACTACACAAGGCTGTTTGTTTTGAAAAGTATTGTTGTACGCACACACAATAGTTTATTAATGAACGTACTAGCAGATTAGGCTAGTTCTACACGTCATCTAGCTATAGTAGGTAAGAAAAAATAAAGTGGTAAATAACTAAAACAGAAATTCACTTCTAACCTTTCAAGTTTGGTGTAGGTAGCTACTTAAGTAATAATTCGGAATCTAATTTACTCATTTCAGTTTTTTTTTATTACAAACATGAATTTAAAAAACGAATGAGTACAAACTTGAATTGATAAGACGAATGGGGACTTATTTGTCTTTTAAATTCGAGGTTGTTACTATGTAATCGTATTAGATATTTGTCCGTGTGCTGCCAGACGTAAATATTAGCATCACCTCTTCTGCCAGGGTCGCGAGATTGTTCGAAATAGACACCTTGACCCTGGCACAAGGAAAATTGAAGGAACATGGGTGGGTTTTAGTCAGTAAAACTCTGACACGCCCTCCCAAGAACGGGAGACGTCCTTTGATGATGTCCCATCCAAAAAAAAAAAAAAAAAATTGGACGTCTTACGGCTGAAATGATGATTAGGTATTACTCGAGCGACATTTAAGAAAATAGAAACTAAGTTTTATTCATAGCACAGTACAAGATAAAAGATATTTATTTTGCTTAAACATGAGTATACACATGAGTGAGTTAAGTAGGTAAACGATAATGAATTGCATGACGAGAATAATATTTATCTACTTACATTAGGTAGGTACTTTTAATTCACTACTTTTTTGTTCTGATTTTCCACGACATGCTTTCCAGTTCATCGTAAGCATTTCGTAGAACTTCTATTGCCTAGACATCATCATAGTCTCGTAGACATTATCTCTTTTATAAGAGCATGTTTATGTAGGCGAAATAACTTCAACCCGATGAGAAAATGTGACTGGTCATTAGGAAACCATTTATTATGTTTACAAAGAGCGTTCCATCAATGAAATCCCGTGGGACACATAGTACATTGGTGGACATTCACACAAGGCGTAGGGTTTGTGTTCGTGTGTTGTGGGGGACCATACTTCTTTTTATAGTGGTTTTTAGTAATTATCACAACAGCAGAAATTTTTCATAGTTTTTATTTTTTTGTTTTTGCTGTCCTTGTACTTTTTACTTTCTATGAACAAATGAAAAAGAGTGCATGAAAGATTTAGAACATATTTGTATTTTAGCTCTGGCAAGTAAAAGTAGTGGCCTGCAGTACTGAAGGAAAGCTCCTGGAGTCTGCGATGCTAACCCACTGCCTCTTCTGACTGTAGTAAGACTTACAAAAGAATGGGCAGCAGCGTTCTCTACAGGATTTTTTTTTAAACAGTGCGCTTTTTTTTGTGTTTCTGTATCAGTTATAGAACACATTTCAATTATTTTTTCAATACTTTTGTTTTAAATTTTTATCCGACCTTAAGGGTCGGTTCACATCTGACGGAAGATGCGTCGCGTATCATCGGTCGAGTAACACCAGAACAGACAATTATATGAGAAAACATTCAACCTTTCACACTTAACCGATGATGCGTTAGTACGTCGAGCGTACAGCGTCTATTCCGTTTCCGTCAACGCATTGTCGGCCGACGTAAAGGGCGGCACCGTCGCACAGTGGGCTGGAACGGGCCGGTAAAGGACTTAGCATTTTAAAAAAAAGTTTCTTTTTCTGAAATTTTAAATATTGTGTTGGATTTATCTATCGATTATAAGTAATTATTTCTATGAGGGTCGTTCAGATAACTTAGTATTTTCGGAGTTATAAATATCCAAAGTAATTTTTGTATGAAGCAAAAGAAAAAAATGTGAAAATCTCGAAATTCTCAATTTTTCTCAAAGAATTGACTCTACGTATGCATAGTACGTATATTTGTCCTATTTTAGCGCCTATTCTCGGGTTGCGATTTTCTGCGATTTGGTCGCAATTTCAAATTTTGTTCTCTATTCCACACCACCATAGAGGTTAAGAACTAGGCACGTTTTTTTTTATGTAGTGGTCTCCCCTTTAGGCCTAATCCACTAAGGACTAATAAAATAAATAAATAAATAAGTAAAAATCACAATCACTACTGGCCACTGCACTGTTTTAATTTAATCACTGTCAAGGGTATCCACATTAACGAATGCAAAATTTTCGTATTCGTCATCATCAAATGTTTCCGCTTGTTCAATTACTAATAAACTTTGTGCTTCTACTGACAAAGTTTTATGTTTTCTGCGAAATTTGTGACGTTTCGCTGAGATGAGTGGATCAGAGCTGGTCAATAAATTATTTAAAATGTCTTCATTTGTAGTTTTTCTACTGCATTTCCTGGAATGGTGTTGGCGGTACCTACGAAAGTCTTTATTTCTAGCTTCAGCAGCTTCTTCAGATAGCTGTCCAATTGGTATTAGACCAAAACTTTCAATAATAGCTGCACCATGCATAAGAACTTTATGAACACTTGAAGGCATATAATACCAGCTAAATAATTCCAAATACAGTTGCATGGTCACTTGAGCATATTCGTGAAATTTCGCTGTGTCAATGTGGTAACCAGATGAAATTGCCTCTAAAATGATTGCAAATCGCCTTATTAATTCTTCACTAACACCAGTTATCTCAGCAGTCATGTTTGGATTTGCAAAAAATCTTCTAGCAGTATTTCCGTCCTTCGTGGAGCCGTGCTCTTGTTTAACAACATCAATCAGAAGTCCCATTCTATTTTTAAAAGCGTCTTGTATGTCTTTCTTTCTTCTTTCCATGATGCACTTGTTGTCTCCCTTTACTGTCCATGTCTGTATCGTTAATCTGTAGGCTATATGCAGAATGCATTCCATCATTCGTATCCAGGTATGCAATTATGACAATCCGTATTTACAGAGATCTGGATCAGTCGGTTTTGATGCAATTAAGGGCAAATTATTCATCTCTGTTGGAGTGGCATTACAAATGTCGCATCTCTGAGATGAAGTATCACATAAAATTGATGTTGCTTTTCCGTCTATCATAGTCATTAATAAAGAGTGTGAAATTTTTATTTCTCCAACTTCTGTTTTCACTAAATTTAGAATCTCTTCCTCAATAGCACTTTTTTCCCGCAATATCGTTATTTTATTTTCCTTCACAAATTCGAAAAAGATTGGACGACACCAGTAAGATGAATTTGGTGAATCGTTTTGCCAGATAACTTGTTCGCCGCACACTAATTTTATTGCAACTAAACTACCCATAAATATGCTTGAATCGTCAAGTTGACTTTCTTGTTCATCGTCTGTTTGCATTTTTTGTTTGTAATTGGCTTGATTAGAAGCACCGTCAAATCCCCACTTACTGATTAGTGTAAATTCTTTACAACCACTATCTATGACGAGTGACGTCATTATTCTTGCTGTCGTTATATCCAATAGAGCTTGTAACTTTATTTTAGCTGAGGTTTCTGTCACTGTAATAGCATCTTTTGGTGGATAGCATTTCTGTTTCGCATGTTGCACTTGATAATAAGATGGAAATATATTACTGTCTTTTTCTTTAACACTTTTTCTTAAAGTATTGTATTGCCACTTGGTCAGCTTAAGTGATAAAAATAACCCTAAAGCCTCATCCGGAAAAAACACAGGTTTTGTTTCTTTAACAGATATGCACTTTTTACATCTTGGGGATTCTTTAGTAAATGTTCTAGTATTTTAGCAACCTCCTCATTCCCATCCGCTTTCAACTGCTCAAAATATGCATATTTTATTTCGTCCGAAGATAAATGAAAGTTTTCTGCACGTCTTTTTTTCTGTTTAGGCGCTAATTCACAAAAAGGTTTTCTTGGGCTTTGTTCGGTGGAGACACCGACTGAAACTTTTGATGGTGATACATACTGAGTTGATGTACTCGGTGCTGGTTGATCTTCATTACTGCCTATTAAACACTTAATAAAGTCTGGCCATATTATGTTTTCTTGTAACCATTCACTATTTTTAGTTCTGAATATATTTTCTTTAAGATAAGCGTTTTCCCATCTTCTATTTAAATTATAACAAAATTTTGCACAAAACAACTTTAAGGTCTTTTCGTGATCATCACTTAATTCGACTAAAAATTTAGACCTTATCTCACTACACAAACTGTCATTATTTTTAATACTGCCACTGTTTTTTAAAATAACGAAAAGATCAAGGTTTGTCACTAAATTTTCAAACATTTTCACAAATACAAAATAACAAATAAGTAAGTAATGAATGTGTGGGGGTAGTGCGTCTATTATGGTGGGTAATAGAACACTGAAGTACTTTTTAATGCAACCGAACATTCCGTAGATACCCTATCGTTGCACCAATCACGTTACGACACGTCATAACTTGTTGTTGCACTCACGCACTCTTATCCCTTGATTCCCGGATATAAGTCTCAAAACAAATTACGTCATACCTACCTATGGTGGTGGAAAATGTCGAACATTGTTTTTTTTTAAAGAACTAAGTAGGTATTGAGGTTTTCAGGCCGTTTAGTATACATTATTTTCAATTTAAATTTAATTGGAATAAATTGCTTAACGAAAATAACATGACTCTTCATACAAATTTGATATGGCTATATCTCCGAAAGTACTCGTTAAATTAGAAAAGTCAAAGAATAAAAACGTTTTAAATTTATGCCTAGATACCAAAAAAATACATTTGATCTCTTAAGACCCAACCTTGTAATCCCAGCCCACTGTGCGTCGTGCCACGCGTATATTATTGACTGATGCATTCAGACTAGACGTAACATCTGCGGAGATATTTGTGTACTGACCGTTCGAAGTTTTCTTGCATTGAAAATGTTTGATACAGAACGATTTATCACGGAAATGCAAAATTACGCCCGACGCATCTTCCGTCAGATATGAAAACACACTATTTGACCGAATAGACGCGACCGATGATACGCTCGACGCATCTTCCGTCAGATGTGAACCGACCCTCAGTCAGTAAAATGTTTACCCCCTACAAATCACTCATGCATCGTTATATGATTCGACAATAGTGCGTGGCACAACGTAACTCACGCGGCGATGTTGCAGCGACAGTCTGCGCACGCATGCGCTGTCGAAACGTCGTGCCTAGCGTTTTCCCGCGCAGCACCACGCCGAACGTGTCGTAACTCGTAGGTGTCGGACTACCCCAGCCGTGAGTTTTATGAGATGGTGCGAGTGTGCTTATTAAGTGGTGACAATTTACGAGGAGGGCGCAGGATGTATGCGAGGGAGAGTAGACCTCGTATGCAAGCTCATGGGATCCGTAACCCCGCCGTCCCTAATGGAAGGACCATTTTAGCAGCCACTCAAAGGTTGCTTGATCATGAGCCATTCAGGTCCCCAAATCATGCACAAGGATCTGGCAGATCTCGACTGGCGGTCGAAGTCGGAACCATTTTAAGCCCATGAAAGTATGAGGAAAAAATTGGATTACTCTTCAAATAACTTTAGGTCCCGGCCGAAACTTAAAAAAGCGTAGTTCGAACCTGATAAAACTAAAGATCACTGATCGGCGTGAACAGCTGTATTGTAGGTACTTACGTGCGTTCGTTCGTCGCGCTCGAGCTACCATAACACCAGTTTTAAAGTAAACATCTTTCGTTAACGATAACTAATTATTTTTTTGTACTAATATATATCAAAATAAAAATTGCATGGTTATTATAATTCGTTTAAATTTTTGTTAAAATTTGCGCACTGGTTAAAAACTTATCCTGTATACATTTGAAAACCATACTGCGATCGCCAACCCGCCTGCCAAGCGTGGCGATTATGGTAAAACCCTCAAATTGGAAGAGGCCTTTTTCCTGCAGTGGACGTCTTTCGGCTGGAATGGGGAATATGATGATGAATTTCAAACCGTCCTTCCTTGTTAGCCACTTCACACTAATAGTCTCAAAGTCTCGCGCCGTTGTGACGTCAGTATGTGGACAAGATAAAATATGTTTTGTAATGACGACACATCGGCCCGTCAAATCTGCGGCCAGGCGCCCGATTGACGGACATGGAAAAGCAGACGGCCATAGCAAATGTATCGCTACTTCAGCACCGTCATCTCGTTTTCGGTGACGTCCCGTAGACGGTGGCGGTGGAAATACGGGCTGAGGGAAGCCACACGATGACCTAATACTAAATCACAACTAAAAACTTCGATGACTATATGGCATCATCAATCATTTCTGACCTCGGACTCTTTAGAGGAAATATAGTAGTAGTACACATGTAATTCGTAACTGAATCAATGCACAATAGGAAAGTATAGTGGTTCATAATCATATATGCACGGCTACAGGTCAAGCTTAACATTCCAGTATAAGCTGACTTCTCAGCGCACGAAAAGTCTACACAATGCGAGCTTAGCCAAAACTGGAAAAGTAGGGATAGCTTGATGTGAAGCCGTGTGTACTAAATCCAGAGTAAAACTGCGCGTTGATGTCCATACCCTGTATACTTTGGTGACACGAAAGAGAAGACCGCCTAAAGTAATAAGTAAACAAGTGGTTTTGAATCGTAATAAAAATAAAACCATCGCATACTTTTCTCGTCATCATGATCAGCCTATATTGTTCCCATTGCTGGGACACAGGCCTCTCGGCGAGAGGGAGTGGGCCGCAATCTACCACGCAGGCCCAGTGCGAGTTGATAGATGTCACATAACTTCGAATTTTTGGTTCTAGGACATGCCGGTTTCCTCACGATGTTTTCTTTCACCATTTTGAGAGCAGTGGTCATGAAATTATTTACACAAAGTAATGCGCCTGCCTGGGTTCAAACCCAGAACTTTTCTCGTAAATTCTAAAAATTATGCTAAGTAGGTAATAAACGTGTGTATAACTCGTATACTTAATTCATTCTAAAGCTAATATTACTTTACTGAGTTTCCCACGTTTACAATAATTATGATTAATTTGTTCCAGGTCAAAATCATAAAATATCTACTTACCTTGTTGTTTGTAGGTAATAGCTATAAATAAGAATAAAATGTTGTTAACAACTTTCTTACTGGCTGTTTATTTACAATTAAAACGAAGAGTAGGTATGTACATAAAATAACAACATATGGCTATTTAATTAATTTAATAAAATTTTGTGATCTATCTTAATTAAAATTAGTGATAAAAATAATCTTTTCAACACACTTGCTCGTAAAGTGAGCCTTATTATATCGTTCTTAGGGCCATAAACCGAACTATAACATACACGTGCATAATAATATTACACACTAGTGCATAATAGAATGATCCCTACAAAGTTAAGTTAGTACCTAACTGCAAATTATATGCGAGTAAACAGAGCATTTTCAATTTAACCGGGTAATACAGTTTTTTTTTTTTTTGTAACAACAAAGAGGTTTTATGCCACCGAAAATCTATTAACATTTTTGAAATAAATAAATGTGTCCCTAATTAAGACGAAAAAACATTTATTATTATCAAATTATTTATAATTCACAATAATTTCTTATAAAATATTTGCATTTTATCACAAAAATTATCATTTTGAAGTAGGCTGTATGGCTGTAATCAATCAACTTACATTTGGCGCGTGCAAAAAAAAAAATTGCGCGCCATTTCCCAATTTTCCCCTAATTTTCATATTTTGTTTGTATCGCATTTGTTGCTGTTATTTGTTTTTTCCTCGCAAGTGTGTTGAAGAACGTCGTATGATACACGTGTGTATTGATGATTACCGTCCTCGGCTCTCTTAAGACCCTCACCTGACGGCTCGGGTCTCAATGGCGCCTCGGCGGTAATCACCAACATTACACACTTGTACCATAATGTACTATTATCAAACACTAGCTTCTGTCGCGACTTCGTCGGCGTCAATTTTTTTTCTCCCCTGACCCTTCCCGTCGCATCGAATTGCCTGCCAGTTTTCGACCATTTTGCATTGCTGCTCCGCTCCTTTTAATCATAGCCCTCCCTCCCCGCCCGCCCTCCTTTCTTAATAAATAGGCTACCGACACAAAAAGAGTTTTTCAATTCGGAGCAGTAATTCCTGAGATTACCGCGTTTAACCAAACAAACAATAAAGAAACAAACTCTTCAGCTTTATAATATTAATATAGATAGTATAGATTTTTTACACTATGGTACTTACATATCTTTATAAATATAATTCGACTGTACGTGTGTATGTCACTGAACTCCTCCTAAACGGCTGGACCGATTTGAATGTTTTTTTTTGTATACGTTTGGGTGGCTCCCTGGATGGTTTAGATTCACTATTGGACCCGGTAGGTGGCGCTGCTATCGAGTTCTAGGAAACAGGACAACGTCTGTACGGTCAGCTAGTGTATATGTATATATTTTGTTCCTTTATAACGCAAAATATTTACAATATTAGGTACGTTGCAATTACCGTCGACTATTCAAAAAATGTTGCTCCATTTCAATTTTTAACTTGTAGGTATTGCTATTTTTATGAGACGACAGAATTCATGGTTTCAGTTGTTTGCGCGTTCATGCCCCATGCTACCCTTTATAAATACTTAAGAAAGTGATTATAGTTTTTAATAATATTTTTAATGATTTTCCTACTCTAAACACTGTTTACCAGGCATATACTCACCGTTAGATAAATACCATAAAATAATTCTAGGAGGTAATAGTAATAACAACGTATTGTTATGAAATCCAGGGATTACCGTCAACTATTTATTGGTGTAAGGTGATCATATAGTTTGACTATCAAGCCTTTCATGAGCACGCCCGGGGGCTATTTATATTCAAAGCTAAAAACCCATAAAGGGCCGCCATCAAATAACCGATAAGAATAACCGTAATAGTGAGTTTATCGTGAGAAATATATAATCTCACACAATGTACCTAGGTTATATACTTACAAGTGGCGCTGTAAAATATATGACAGGGTAATAGAAGTAATAATGCCGGCCCCCACAAGTGAATCACACAACCGACAACAACAACCTGAGCTTCAATAAGGTAAAGTAGGTACCCATCACTTGACTTCCTGTAAGCAAATCATTACCTACCCTACTTATAGAGACACTCGGGACAAATTTGCATGTATTAATTCATGTATTTACTTATCAAGATACAACTGCTCTGATACAATGGCTCTTTCTGCAAAAGGCCATTACAGTCATGACCCTGCATTACTGGACTCACATTAAACAGTCAATTACCGTAATTACAGACACAATTAAAAAACGATTGTGTCTATACCAAATGTGGTATCTCAGGGACTTAGAGGTTAAATTCTAATATTATAATGTTTGGACTTAAAAAGACACAATATCCTCTGAGTTTGTTTCGACATTTCTTCTCAGAGAACAGTCAGCTAGGAAATAATATATATATATATATTCCACAACTATCACACAACGCCATCTAGTCCCAAGCTAAGCAGAGCTTGTGTTATGGGTACTAGACAACTGATAAACATACTTATATATTTCTAAATACATACATATTATAGATAAATTACACCCAGACACAGAACAAATGATCGTGCTCATCACACAAACATTTGTCCTGGGTGGGAATCGAACCCACGACCTCCGGCATAGCAGTCAGGGTCACTAACCACTAGACCAACAGGCCTGTCCGCCGGGGCCATCTAGTTTTTAAAATATTGACGTGTTAAAGTGTCTTCTAAATCTTTACTTAGTATAATAAAACAAAGTTGCATTTCGTGTTTGCACGCTTAAAACTTTTAAACTAAGCAACATTTTTATGCGGTCATCAATAGACATAGGAATGTATGATACGCAGGCAAAGCCGCTGACAAAAGCTAGTACTACCTAAATAAACATTTCAGTTCAACACGAACATAACATTATCAGCCTATTTTGTTTCACTGCTGGGACACGAGCTTCCTATCGGTGAGAGGGAGTGGGGCGTAATATACCACACGAGACCAGTGAG
The DNA here is from genome assembly GCA_932294355.1 of Aporophyla lueneburgensis. NCBI lineage: Eukaryota > Metazoa > Arthropoda > Insecta > Lepidoptera > Noctuidae > Aporophyla > Aporophyla lueneburgensis. The sequence continues at coordinate 14,991,511 of OW028744.1, forward strand.
GGCTGGTCTTCGAATATTTGGTTCTAGGACATGCCGTTTTCTTTACGATGTTTGCCATTACCGTTGTTGAGAACAGTGGTGATGAAAAAAATTACACAAATTAAAGCGCCTATCTGGGTTCGAGCCAAAGACCTACAACTCGTAAGTCGCTGCAATCACCACTTGGCCACCACTGCTCTACAACACTCAATATTTTTACACAAACTTTTTTATCAAAAAAATTTATAAGTGCAGAAAAGTATTGCATATTTATTTTTGACCTGGCACTATACTATAGTTACGTCATACATTCAATACCTAACTTCTGCTCAATTTTGTATTTAATAGTTATATAGATACTACTTTTTTCAAGAAAAGCTATCATGATATTAATGTAGGTAGACTATGATTATTCGTAATTAATTTTACCTGACTTGACGTCAATTACCAGTGAAATTATCAGAAACAGATGTATTATTTTAAATGACAAGGGCATTTAAAATAATACATCTGTTTCTGACAATTTTAATACAGGTTTGTCGAACTGACAATTTACACCGTGTTAAGGATATCGACCCGCAAACTGTAACGATGAATTCTTGTAACAATTATAAACCATGTTTTGTTTTTATAAGCGTCGTATGTCGCACGCTAGTTGGGTCTAGAATCATGTGCCTACAAAATTCATGGCAACAATTTCGACATCGATGTCTTACTCTCTGTATAGTGTCGGTAACCTGGAACTCTAGAAGTTATCAAATAATATTGTGTCAAATTTCGTCTCCCACACTTCTATGTTAAATAAGGAAGGTCCGAAGAGGTCACAATGGCGAGGGTGGCCGAACCATCGTAAATGCAACACAGCCTTCCCATTGCTCTAATGTGCGGCTCATGTCGGCCAGCGGGAGGCCTATAGCTAATCATTTCGGTCACTTAACGGCTACCAGTCTTTGAGAGTGATTCCCCAAGTACGTAATCAATCGTCTGTTTATATGCTTTTAAAGTACTTACTTGTCTGAAGAATCTTTACGTAGAAAAGGCAAATTTTTATTGTGATCTGTAAAATTACCCATCAATGCTCTGCAGAATAATTGAATTATTTAGCACAAACTCAAAAGGCATACAAAATAATACAGCAAAAAATACATAAATTAACAAAACAAAAATTTAAAAGAAAATCAATAAAAGTGCGATGTTGATTGCTTAATTATGTAATTCAAATTGCGTCCAATTTTATGTAACCACTTATAATAAGCTCATAATGCAACTAATACGTGTATGTGTAAAAATTACAGTAATCGACATATTCGAGCGGACGGATAGGTAGTATTTTTGTTTATTATTAAAGTCACTGCATACTGTAATTAGAATAGTAGGTACCTACCTAGGTTTAAAATGGGTATCTACTACTACGTTCACAAGGAGAAGGTACACGCTCATTCCTTGCAATTATTGTGTTTTTTTAATGCGAGGGGTACCTAGGTAAGGATATGTTGGTGCAAATTGTTTTTTTACTGGGTATAGCGCAGACCACACTGCTTGTTATTTCACGATATGAAGTATGAAAAGAATCGATAACTACGAGTACATGAGCCAAGCTAAATGAACTTGCTTCATTTCGCGTCGTTCCCAGTGTGGCCTGCGCTTTTACGCTTTATTGCTGGGGAGCCTAATAGGCTGTTATAACGAATCGTCTCGGTCTTACAGACGATCGTGAGGAAATAGAAGGATAACATAACAAAACGCCTGATTTTCCCTGAAGGGAATGGCAGAGATGGTACTGTAGAGGTTATTTGCATGAGACAACCTGGCGATTGCCTAGTTATACTGTAATGTAATACATTCGTCGAACCTTCTTACTAATTTAGAAAAAGATAATTGTGAAATACAATAGAGGACAGATCGGGCTGATAAGCTAAAAAAGAAGCTGTAAATATAATTACTAGAACGTTTTCGAGGAATAATTGTAGAAAATAATTGCACAAACGTGTTTCTTTTTTAGACCAGGATACGCAAGGGACCTCAGCATCCCTACAGAACTTACTTATATCCACATGTCAGTTATGTTTAAATCCCATATAATAAGCGGCGAGCTTATAGCCATCAAAGGGGCACAAATTCTAACTGTGGAATTCCGATTAAACAACACGATAACACTTTCCGATCTGGGAATCTTACCCAGGGCACATCATCAGCCTACAATGTTCCCACTGCTGGGACACAGGCCTCCGCTCGATGAGAGGGATTGGGCCATAAACCACCACACGGGACCAGTACGGGTTGGTAGATGTCACATGTCTTCGAATTTTTGGTTCTAAGACATGCCGGTTTCCTCACGATATTTTCCTTCACCGTTTTAAGAGAAACCTATGTAATTGTATATACCCAGGGACATATAGAAATAGGGTCATACTCAGAAAAAGTGTACATTTGGTATCTTTTCTTGCCCCGCTACTTCATAATTATGTAAATATCTTATATTGTGATATTTTCTCTTTTTTCCCGCGTTTTTGCGATATATTCGTCTATTAATACGAAGAGTTTTTTCTAGTACCTATTTGAGCTTTAGTTTTCATTAAAAGAGTATATTTTTTGAATGTCAAAACATTGTTAAAAATCTCCCCATACATTTTTTTAGTGTCCCAATTACCATTTCACATTTTCAGACATAAATTGTTGTAGGGGTCTACTAGGATGTAGGGGTCTACTAGGTGTAGGGGTCTACTAGGACCGATGCCTGCCGGGGTCGCGTGATTGTTCGAAAGAGATACCGTGACCCTGGCACATGGGCAACTGATGGAACACAGTCAGTAAAAGTCTGACATGCCCTCCCGCTCCGCCCAGAGCGGGAGAAGTCATTTGATGATTTCCCATCCTAAAAAAAAAAAAAAGACATAAATTGTTACGAATATACATCGCTTTATTAATCATTGACTGTGGTTATATTATTCTTGATGAATCAATTAACTAAGTAGGACCAATTTTATCCGTAAAGTATTCACAGATATTTTTTATTTAAATAAACAAATTTTGTCCCAAAATTATGAAGTTTCTTTACTCAGGGTTAGTAATACGCAATAAAATTAGGTATAAACGCAATTATTCAAAGTGGTAGAAACTATTTTTTCTTATTCTGGCATCAATATTACTTACGTTAAAATCACTATCGCGACAGCCACTATGTTTTCGCCGTAGTCGTGAAGTCAAGACATGTATCAAGTGAATATTTACAAAAAAAACCTCAGGGTGATAAACGACTAGTATTGTGGTAAGTTAATATATTTTTTGTTTACTTACTGTTTTCTTTTCTTATTTTTTTATTATTTTAATACGTGGTTTACTTAAAAATATTTTTAGAGTTTATAATTTCTCATATTTCATTCTCAGTTTCGTTATATTGCGTTACGCTACGTAACTGAGAAATTGTTAAGCTTAGTACACATCATTAAAAAGTACGTAATTATAGTCACGGGTACGTAAGTTGGCGAATGATTTTGTGGTTAGGGTGGAAATATATCTACATACTTATTTATAGGTATATCAGTGTAGTGATCACAAATACTTAAGTTTTCTGTCTTTACCTTTACTTTAAAAACAAAATAACAAATAAAATAATAAGTAGTTTGTAATTGTAACACAAGTCAAAAAACTTATATGCGTTTCAGTAAAATACGATGGCTCCTGTGTCAAATGCCGAAAGACAAAGAAGATAGCAGCCATCACCTTCTGAATTTGAAATTCTTTCCGAGTCTATCAGCTCAGTATACGGAGATTCGACACATAAGGAAAAAGCAGTTATAAAAAAAAATGATTCGTTACAAAGTTTGTTTTAATCATTCTAAATAAGTCTGAGGATCCAAATATAATCACTTGTTTTATTTCTTTCAATCCATGTGTACTATACCTTATTACATCAGTTTCGTGACGGAGACTTTCAGTATCGTTACAGATCAATTTAGTTACAAAATTAAAATGTACACTTTTTCTGAGTATGACCCAATAATCAAAAGAGCCAGGAGAGATATCGGCTACAAATGATACAATCTTCAATTCTTGAGCGGGTATCCACTCACTATTCACTGATCATCAAAATCAAGTAAATGCGTAACAATATTTGAACATTTGGAAAACACGATTATTTTACTGACTAAAACCCACCCGTGTTCCTTCAGTTGCCCATATGCCAGGGCCATGGTACCTCTTCCAACTAATCTCGCGACCTTGGCAGGCATCGGTCCTTGCAGACCCCTTCAGTTTGCTGACATCTCTTTGAGGCGCGCGTGGAACACTACGCGCCGTCGACACGGGCCTGGTCCTTTCCGCAAGCCCACGCCTGCGGACTCCCGACGCCCGGGGCTTCTCCTCCTGCGGCAGCTAGGGGCGTGAGAGCGCATATCTTGCCTCCACCGTATGGTCCTCCGTGTGGTGTGCCCTGCTTGGGCTGCACCGCCGTGTCCTCGTGGAGGCGATCGGCGCCGGCGACCTCTCGCGTCCGGCCATGATGCGAGCCATGATACGGAGCGAAAAGGCATGGGAAGCCGTCACCTCTTTCTGCGAAGCACTAATGCTCGCGAAGGAGAAGGCGGGGCGCATGAGTGAGTGGCAGTCTCTGCGCTCTCATGTCCCTAGCCGCCGCAGGAGGAGACGCCCCGGGCGTGGGGAGTTGATCGCCACCGGCCACCGTAGGCGCGGGCTTGTGGGCGGCGAGCAATGGGTAGCTCGCTGCCCGGTAAGGACCAGGCCCGTGTCGATGGCGCGTAGTGTTCCACGCGCGCCTCAAAGAGTTGTTAGCAGTACTGAAGGGGTCTGCTAGGATCGGTGCCTGCCAGAATCGCGAGATTTGTTCGAAAGACATACCTCCACCGTAAGCTCCACCATGTCCTCCAGACGATCCTCGCGATGAAAACACCCGGGCGTTGCCTCCCGCTTTATCCTGAACAGGAACCCACCAAAGCACTCATGCCCGGTGAGGACCTGCGTTAGGCGGAAGGTGCAGACGCCGTGGCGTGTCTCTATCCACTCCTCAAAGAGGGGACTTTTGATTACTTAGGTTGCCCTAAAACTTTTGCAAAATGGCATATCGCTGGTTTCCAAGAATAACGACGTAATTCAAAATTCTGTCAAATTGAATACTGTATGCCTATGCCAAACGATCATAAATCTTTGATATTTTATCGTGAGCAGAGACGCAACGAACGTAATATATATCTAGTACAATAATAAAAATTATTTTACTGTTATGAAACAGTAATATTATAATGAGTTTGTATTAGTCTTGTGTAGTTCACGAACGAACTAGTTCGTAAGAGCGCTCCCATAGATGAACTATGCGAACTAGTTCGCTCATTTCCCGATCCATAGTTCGTTAGTTCATCAGTTCGCGACCGAATGAGCGAGGATGGCGTCAACCGAACTGATACACGGGACAAAATACAGAAAGGTTTTTGTAATCACTAAACTAGTTATTTATTGCAACAATAAACCTTGGTATTTTTTACAATCATGATCTTTTTATGAATTATCACTCAATGGTTTTTGCTGTTTACAGAGTCCAAAAATTGTAGGTAAAAGTAGAACATTCCATAATCTTGTCACATGCAGTACGTGCAAAATTTTAACGAGCGAAGGAGCGAACGATCTGCCTCTCTTTGATTCGAGCTCGGAGCGGATGAACTAGAAGAGCGGATGAACTTGAAGAGCGGATGAACTTAAAGAGCGGATGAACTAGAAGAGCGGATGAACTAGAAGAGCGAACTAGTTCGTTAAGGAGCGGTGAACTAAACTGAGCGATCTCAGTCGCGAACTACTATTATGCCCAAGCCTAGTTTGTATAAGTCCACGGGGATCGGCAAAACAGAAATAATACCTAACACAAAAGCAAGCACGTAAAAAGCAAGAAACTTTAACACGATTAAACTGTCCAGTAATAAAAATACTATTAAAAGAAAATAAACTCATGTAATTGTTGAATTAGGCTTATCAAATGAAGTATGCATTATTCTGTTTTCTGATTTTGAAGTTGCCAACTTGCGGCATAATAATGTACTAATTTTTTATAAATTTGTTTTAGGGCTCCAGCTACTGGGCTAATTACCTGTACAATAATTATAGTATAGCCAGCGCTGACTAAGAAACGCTACTATGTGTATCTTTCATGGCCCAATAGCTCTTCCAGGCATTGTCGGTGCGTCTTGCAACTTCTAGGTTTTGTCTTGCCTGGAATGAAACTATTTGGCCAAGATAGAGATACTCATCTACATATTCAACGCCCCGCCCTCATATTCAACCGCCACGATAATCCTTTGATGCAACAGCGTGCATCAAAGGATTCGCTGTTCGTCATCAACTTGGTCTTTGATATATTCATTTGAAGCCCGACCTCTAGGCTTACCATGCTAACATCTTCTAGCATCTGAGTCAGCTCGGAGACTGAATAGGAACAATATCGCCGGCAAAACGGAGATTGGATAATCTCCTATGACCAACCATAATGCCCCTTTCTGCCCAGCCTGTTGCCAAGTTTCTGAAGACTTCCTACATTACGGCCTTGAATAATTTCGCAGACAGCGGGTCTCCTTGTTTGACTTGTTTATTGATCTGAAAACGGTCCGGTCTTAGAACTGATTTTAATGGCTGCGATGTAAAGAAACGTCAATAAATATTTTGTAATAGATTTATTTACGTGCTGTCTATCCCTTGATTTTGTAAGGCGTTAAAAATTAAGGTATGGCTGATGCTATCAAAAACTTTTTTATAATCTACGAATGCAATATAAAGTGGGAGCTGGAACTCTGTGTGTTTCTTGACAACTTGGTTGATGGAGTGGAGGTGGTCGGTGGTATAGAGGCCGCGGTGAAATCCGGCTTGTTCGGGAGGCTGATGTTTGTTGAGGGATTCGGCTATTTTGTTCTCGATAACTTTTATGAAGGTTTTGAACAGGTGCGAAACCAGGCTGATAGGACTGTAATTATTTATGTCTGTTTTGTCACTCTTTTTGTGTAGAAGAATAATCAACGAGTGACAAAATGTGCGTGGCAGAAATCCGGTTTTTAAAATACTGTTAAATAAATTTGTAAAATGGGAGATGGACAGACTCTTCAAAGGCTTCAGTGGTTACGCCATCGTCACCTGAGTTCTTACTATATTTCATGCTCCGCAGGGCCTTATAAACTTCCCAGCCTATAAAAGGTGAAATATTATCGGAGCAAGGGTTACGTTTGGTTGTGCAGTCGTTTCGTCACTGTACAGTCTCATATAAAATTTGGAACCAACTTTCAAAATTTTGTCCCTGTCATTCTGTCTCACACCTGCACAAACCTTTTAAACACGCAATTGTAGGTCGTCCTTTGCTTGAAATTCCAAAATAGGTATTAGTTATACATCCGAATTCTTCAGAAACGATACACTTAGGCCAATGAATAACACAGTCAACATGACTTTGATTTTTGATCGACTTTGGCGTTGTTTTTTCTTTTTCGGTTCAGTAGGAAGGCCCTACTCCGAAGCTTGTTGACTAGTTTGCATGTTCTAGCATGTCTTCAGCGACTCATAAGCGATTGAGTTTTTGGAGAAAATTCAGGTCTTTTGGGACTAGCCAAGCGGCAATATGTTTCATACCCAAGTGATTATTTAAAATGGTATGGACCGACTGTGAGACACAGAAAGTTCGGCGGCTATCTCTCTCAATCTTGAATAAGGATTTTCACTAACAATTTCCTTCACTTTTGCGATGTTAACTTCAGTTGCAGCCGTTGCAGGCAAATCTTCCATGACATCTCGACCGCTTTTGAACGCTTTGTACGCTTTGTACGTGTTTTTGATAAAGTCGATTAACCGTAAGTCTTCTGTAACATTTTCAGTGATTCCGAACATGAAATTCCATTGGCGATGCAAACTTTAAAACAAACCCGTTGTTCGATGTGTTTGTCCATTATGAAATCCGCAATACGCACTAGATATGATATAACTAAAAACAGCACTGTATTTAATCTAAATAACAAATGTAACTCAAACTCCGCTCCAAAATGGAAAACAGTTGTACCAGCAAAAAAAAAATTTGGAACCATAAACAAATCCCATTCCCAAAACTTTTTAACCGACTTTTTGACTTATTGTACGTAGGTATATGAAATATTTTTGGTTGGATAATATTTACTATCAGATGGCATAGCAGTTAAGATCTCTCATTAAATAACTATGATTAATTCAGCTGGACGCCTGCGGCGTGGGTTCGCACCCAGGCAGGCACTTTACCTTGTGTAAATAATTTCTTCACCACTGCTCTTAAAACGGTGAAGGAAAACATCGTGAGGATAACCGGCAAGCTATGTGCCCTCACGCCCCTAGCCGAAGCAGGAGGAGACGCCCGGACGTCAAGAATCGATTGCGGACTCCCGGCCACTACAGGCACGGGCTTGCGGGCGGCGAGCAATGGGTAGCTCACCACCCGGTAAGGACCAGGCCCGTATCGACAGCGCGTAGTGTCCCACGCGCGCCTCAAAGAGATGTCAGCAAACTGAAGGGGTCCGCTAGGAGCGATGCTTGCCAGGGTCGCGAGGTTTGTTCGAAAGAGATACGGTGGCCCTGGCTTATGGGCAACTGAAAGAACACGGGTAGGTTTTAGTCTGTAAAATTCTGACTCGCCCTTCCGCTCCACCCAGAGCGGGAGACGTCATTAGATGATTTCTAACCTACAAAAAAAAGGATAACCGGCAGGTCCTTGAAGCAAAAATTTGAAGACATGTGACATCTACCATCCCGCACTAGGGCCCCGTGATAGTTTGTGGCCCATTCCCTCTCAAGTAGAGAAGGCCTGCGTCCCAGCAGTGGGCACGATATAGGCTGATTATTATGATGATGATGATCGGAGGAATTATTCAAACCAGTTTATTTAAGACGTAGTTATGAGGTAACAAACATAAAAAAATAACGGACCTAATCGGATCGAATTGAGAACCTTTTTCTTCTTGAAATCGGTTAAAAACAGTATATTTAACGCCGATCAGACAATAAAATTCACATACTCGGACACAAATCTGCGCACTTCAAACTCTACATATTTGCGCAACTGTTGTGAGCTGATATACGCACGAATATACTGCAAACTTATGTGTGTTTGTGGAACAGTTATCAGAGTCAAGGAAAACATTCAAAATATTTTCAAACCCTTTTCAAATAAGTAAACTAAAATCATATAGACTACCGAGAATACTCCCCCAGGAAAAAAAATTCGGTATCTGTACCATACCAATCTGTATTATTTCATTCATTCGAATATTCAATCTATCGTTCGTTCATTTTAGATCACGGCGACGCTAGAAAAGTAATTTGTTTTGTGCAGAAAAATAATCCATCTGATTGGGAAAACGTTTTGTAATGTGTGTATTTTGAACGATTTGATCATATGTATAATTAAATCATAATGAGCTATTTTCATTTAGTGAAATTTAATTTTAGGGCGCGAACAAAATCGCCTTCGGCGGCGGCTGCTGAAAAGGAGAAAAAGAAACCACGGGAAAGCAAAAAAAAGAAAGGTGACTCTGGATCTAGTAGCAGTGAAAGTAGTGGAAGGTATGCTACCCTACACTGATATTCCTAAACTCAGTTTTTTGTACTTTATAAAAAGTGAGGTTATATTTGTAAGCTATAATTTTTTACAATTTTCATTTTCTATCCTTCATTATCTGTAAAGTCTACAGATCTATCTGTATAATTTTTGGTTAGTTAATCTACATATAGTTCTCAGGTAAATAAATTTTGTTATTTAGTTCATCAGAGAGCAGCTCGTCTCGGTCATCGTCACGGTCCTCTTCGAGCAGTTCGGGCAGCTCCTCTCGCTCCTCTTCGTCGTCCAGCTCGTCCAGCAGCAGCAGTAGCAACAATGACCGCTCCAGACCAAAGAAGAAGTACGTACACAACAACATTGCAACACTACCAATATTAATAACATTAGTTAATAGGTATTTAACACTAGGATACTCAACGCCCACAGGCTTAATGGCAATCCTGTCAGTGTCACGGATTTGTTCGAAAGAGTTACCATGGTCCTGGCATAGGCAACTTAAGCAATGCGGGTGGGGTTTTCATCAGTAAGTCTGACACACCCTTCCGTTCCACCCAGAGCTGGATACGTCAATTGATGATTTCCCACCCAAACAAAAAGACATAATGACAATAAAACTTCTATTGTGTCTTGATATGTGTCCTTCAAACAATCCACATCCACACTAATCCACACTAATATTATAAATGCGAAAGTAACTCTGTCTGTCTGTCTGTCTGTCTCGCTTTCCTGCTAAAACCACTGAACCGATTTAAATGAAATTTGGTACACAGATAGTTTAGAGCCTGAGAAAGGACATAGGATACTTTTTATCCCGGTAGTATGTTCCCGCGGGATAATTTCCGACCTCCACGCGGGCGAAGCCGCTGGCAAAAGCTAGTTATTTATAAATCAAAATAAACATTTTGTTTTACTGATACCCTCTTAATCTGTACAGAATTATTATTAATTACCATTTGCCAGCGGATTCACCCCTGTGTTATACAATTATACATAAATAAACCTTGAACCTCTTGAATCACTCAAGTCATTGAGTGATTCAAGAGGAAGGTTTGTGTGGGCGGCCAGCGTGCCACGTGGTGGTGAGAGTGTTAAAACTGTTTGCAAACTATTTCAGAAATTCCCCAAATAAGAGCCCAGTAAAGGATCGTCGTGAACCAGACAGAGATAAAGTAAGGGACAGATCACCTCTTGATAAGAAGAAAACAGCTGCACCCTCATCTAATGATAAGGGAAAAAGCAAGGAGAAACATGATAAGTAAGTAGTAGTCATTAAATTAATATTACTTTTATCGTTGTGTTCAGACTAACTGTAACTGCTAGTCATACCAGATTTATTTTCCATTTTGAAATGCTCACTATGCTTCAGAAATTAATAAGAATGTTTCTGTTTAGATCACCTGGCCGCAAAAAGCGTGAGCGCTCCCCATTGCCACGCCCCACTAGAATTCATATAGGGCGTTTGACATTGAATGTCAACAGAGATCATATTCATGAGATATTCTCAACATATGGCACTGTGAAAACAGTTGAGTTTCCCATGGACAGACTACATCCTCATAATGGACGGGGTTATGCATACGTTGAGTTCAGTAATGCTGACGAGGCAGAGAATGCCATGAAACACATGGATGGAGGTAAATAAAACAAGGTTTTTTTTTACTAGTAAAAAAGAAAATATGGCCGCAGAAAGGAATGGCAATTATCCAGGAAAGAGAATTGTATTGCAGAGTTTAATCAAATTTGTTTATTACAATTCTTCTATTTTTTTTATAGGTCAGATCGACGGTCAAGAAATTACAGCGGCGCCGGTGTTAATACCGTCGCGCCCGCGTCGGCCATCGCCGCGCCCGCCGCCGCCCAGACATGCCCCGCCGCGACGACACTCTCCTCCTCGGTTAGTATTTTGAACGTATTTTTGTACTAAAACCAAATATATATCAAATGTAAAGCCAAGAAACTATGCGTTGTAATCGCCTAGGTGCGTTAAGTATGTGAAAATGCGCGTCGTTTGAGGGGCGTCCGCCCAAACCAAGCGTGTTTCCTCGTGAGACTAGGGCCAAGGCCGGTATATACACCGCTAATACCTCAGATCCATAAGTATTTGTAATGTCATAATTGAATGATGTACCTAGACTGTGCTAACATGTGGTGTGGCTGTGCTAGGTACCGCCGCCGCAGCCCGCCGCCCCGGCGCCGCTCCCCGCCGCGGCGGCGTCGCTCGCGCTCGCGCTCGCCGCGCGCGGCTCCGCGTCGCCGACGTTCCAGGTCTTCCTCCTCCTCGTCCCGCTAACTCCACCACAGACACACTCACATACACACTACACATGCATGAAATACAACAACACAACAGATTTTTGGACCTATCTAATTTTGGGAGGCTCTCAAAGTTACCAGTTGATGGTACATGTTCCAGAAATAACACCGAGGTAAGTATAAATGTACTTACCATCTTGATGGTCGATTCCAGTATATTTGTTTTGTAGACTTGTAGTAATGGCGATATAATGTGCAGGTAAGTATTTGTTTCTTTGATTTTGCACCATTTACTTGAATAAACTTTAATGAGACATTTCTTGTTCTTGTAAAAGCTTGCAAAATGGAAACGACTGAGTGAGTGATCAGGAAAATGCAGATGAACTGTGTCAAATATGACTTTAGAAACAGTGTGAAGTGTAATGTAATAATAATGTATTTGTAATATCCGAGGAATCCTGACTTGTTTTGCTAATAAATTGAATTAGTAATCTGACTTTAATTTTTATTCCCAGATCAAAAGATCCTGGTTCCAATGCCAAGTAGAAAACTTGTTCTACGATTCAGAATGTATCTCATCCTTTTATTAATAATAATATTTTAAGGATCTTGATGTTTTTCATTTAGTAGTCTAGCGAATATGTACACATGGCTACACATCAAGCTATGTATTTCTAGTATAAACTAATCTCACATTGTATGGGATTTCTATCTATACATATTGTGATTGCATAACTGACAACAGTATGCACGCTGCAGAAGCAAGATCGCCGTGGAGTATAACTCCTGAGACTACACAAGAGAACTGATTTCTACAGTTCGTCTGTTGTAAGTAGATAGGTTACAATATTACAAATGACTATCCAGTAGTCATAGCTGGGCACCGTTAATCAAATAGTTAACTTCGTTAATCGTTAAACCGCTACAAAAAAAAATTAGCTTCGTTAAACGTTAAAGCGTTACATTTCGCAAGAATTAACGCAAGTTAACGTTAATCCGTTAATATGTGTAAAATTGTATTTTTATATCGTTGCGTTAGTGACCTACCGAAACCTGTTGGTTTAGGTTCTGGAAGTTAACAGGTTAGGAACAAAAAAAAAATACTTGTATAATTCAAATGTGTGATTTAATCTTTTTTTTTTTTTGGTGTCTTGGCAACATCGCTTACACGCAAAAAGTATTTGCTGGCCCAATCTGGATATAAATGCCACATACTCAGTCAAATGTGGCCATGGATTCTCACCAGGACCGCTAGAATCCGAATCCATGTCTTCCATGATATGGTTTTAATTACTACCTATACTGCACAGTATACTTTATCTACCTAACTAAATTACACTGCACTCTTCTTTATCAACACGGAATGATCACTGACAGTACTTTATAATAACAACAAACAAAACACTCGTCACTCTAAGCACCGGCGCTAAGTAATGGAATGATTAAACGAAAAACATCTCTTCGTAGTTCGTTTTTCACTCACACGCGCCGGCAAGATATATCTAGTTTTGTTTTTGTTTCACTCGCTGCCACGCGCCACCCGGCACTTCTCGTTTCATACTTGTCTGAATCTTTTTTTCGCGCCGCGCCGCGGTGCTGTGCGGTAAATAGTAGGCAATGGATTAACGATTAACGGACTTCTGCATATTAACGGAAGTTAACGTGTCCGTTAACATTTTTAAAAGTTAACTTGAAAGTTAATCCGTTAATCAAAATGTTAACTTCGTTAATTAACGATTAACGAGTTAATGCCCAGCTATGCCAGTAGTGAATCTCATACTACAACAGCATTACATGCACATCGCACAGCCTTGTTTTAGAGCTGTAAACGAACTTGATGCGCACTGCACTACTGTTACCGGTTATTATCGTCCCGTCGGCACGCGTTCTGTGCGTGTCAATCTGTACTAATATTATAAAGCTGAAGAGTTTGTTTGGTTGAACGCAGCGCGAATGTCAGGAACTACTGGTCCGAATTGAAAAAATCTTTTTGTGTTGAGTAGCCTATTTATTGAGGAAGGCTATATAACATGACGCTACAGTCAAAAGGAGCGGAGCAGCAACGAAAAATGTTTGAAAACTGGCAGGCAATTCGATGTGACGGGAAGGGTCAGGGAGCACGGATGAAGTCGTGGGCAGAAGCTAGTAATATATCGTTGGTCTGAGCCAAGCCAATTACGCACTGCATCGGCAATACTGCTACATTACGTAATACACCGTTTATAACTCTCTGACAAACCTCGAGCGTGGATCTACTGCTGATCAAAGACTTTGTTTGACAACCAATACGTGAGGATGGGAAGAATACACCGTCGGTAAATAATAAAAAAATATTAAATAGTAGGTATTGTTTGCAGCTGGTTTTCGGGATCGCTCCTTACAAACATCTCAGTTTAATTATGATATGACTAGATGGCCAATTCACGCAAGGGCGGATCCAGGGGGTGGGTTATGGGGGTCATGACCCCCCCCTGGGCTGGGTCCACCGTGGACCACTATTTAAAATTGTTAAGCATAGGTAATGGTTTTAAGTAAGGATATATATTTTTTTGTCACAATATATATTTTATGTAATAGTCTAGTTAACAAGTTCAAAAACGTGAAAAATAAAGATAAAGGTTCTAAAAATATGAGCGATGGCTCATTCGATTCGGAATCACCTCTAGAAAAATGTTTTTGAAGGATTTTGGTGCAGGTAAAAATTGCAATGGTTATTAACAAAATAAGATGAAAAAAAAAATGATAATTGGGTTTTTTGTTAATAACTCGAAAAATATTAACATTTAAGCAATTTTGAAAAAAGCTCGCAAAAGAAGAGGAAATTTCCAATAAAAAATCCTAACTCCCGGAATTCTATCTCCATTATTTATAATTTTAATTTGACGTTGAAAATTGCGCACGCCGACGCTAAAGAGAGTTCAGCAATATTTTTGTTTTTTTTTTTAACATAAATGATGATTTTAAAAATTTGAAAAAATCTAGTAAGTATCTTCTTAACACTTGATAGAATCGAGCCCTGAAGAAAAAAAAGTTTAATCACCATTTTTCAAAAAGTTATTCAATTGCCTTTTCACCGCCAACGTACGCAGAACGCGATTCCTCGCCAGCGCCACGCTATAAATGTATAACGAAATATATAGTAAACAGTAGTGATGAGGGTATCGTCATATCGATGAATCAGATTTATACGCGTTAAGTTAAATTTTAATTATAATTTCACTGATAAAAATAAAAATGTATTAAATATTTCCATATTTATCTTATTTCACAGTATCCTATAAAGAAAAATCAGTATAAATTATAAGTATCAAAGAAACTAATACATAACTCAATAATAGCTTTAGGAAATGAGGTACAGACGCCAACACATCAAGCTACTACAATCTGTCAGATTTCTTTGATCGATTTTCGACTTTATTTCTAGAGCATTAGGTTCAAGGTTCATTGGAAAAAATTGACAGTTTCGGGTAGCTTGACCTGGCGGCGTCTGTACATCTCTATTTGTTTCATAAAGTCATTCTTTGACTTCATTTCAAGTCCTTAACGCTCAGAGCACGTTAAATTCAATTCTGATTAGCAGTGGCGGATTTGCCCTAAGGCCCAGTAGGCCCGTGCCTAGGGCGGCCAGATTTTAGGGGCGGCCAATTGTGGCCAAAAAGACACCGATGATAACAAGAAACAACCCAAAGTAAATATTACATTGTCTGTAACAACTAGGTGACCCTGTGGTGACTTCTTCTTGTGTTGGATGGTGATCTTTCGTGTGTTGGCACCTAGGCCAACACACGTAATTGGGTAAATGATTTATTTCATCATGTAAATTATTTTATCATTCGATGCGACGGGAAGGGTCAGGGCAGCAAAAAATTTATGTGGACGAAGTCGGGCTCAGCAAGTCGAGCTAGGAAGATGGGATGGCGCAAGAGTATTGACACGTTGCATCCCACACTAAAGGCCTACTCACCTTCCAAGGAAATAAAGACATACCGTCCGGTCTCTTGCCATCGTCGCGTGCACAGCTTTTGGGTTTTAATACAGCTGAAACGCCGACGGTGACAAGATCTCGTCGGATGATGTCGTTAATGTTTGCGTGCCGCGCTAATCGACCCGCACTTCGGCTACAAGACAGGCCGTGGTGTCCTAGACTGGTGACAACTTCGCCACAGTGACAGCGATGAGGAAAACAACAAGGAGCTCCTAATCTTAGGGAAGCAGCAAGGCGGAAACTAGTGTAGTGGAGCAAAGTGCCTATATTCGTCGACGGTAGTGCATGAACCCACAGACCCAACTCCCACTTAACCACGGCCAGCAGGCGTGCACGCTTCGAGTAGTAGCAGTCAGATTCGGTAGAGAGACACAAAAAGAGATAACGAGATCGATGTTGCACGACATAATTAAATTTCTGAATCTAAATATATTGAAGTGATTATAGATTATGGGAGCGGAAAAAGGGGCGGTTGGTATTACGAGGCCTAGGGCGGCCAAGACTGCAAATCCGCCACTGCTGATTAGGGATGTAGTCTATGGTCATTTTTCTATTTTTGTCTACTTTTTTCTACACCCATATTTTTTTTAACTACTTCTGTTAACGTTTTTTACCATAGCGAAGCAGCAGAACTTTTCAGTGTATATATAGCGTTTTTTTCGAAATGGAAAGTAAGTATGGATTTAAGGCGCGGCGCCCACTATTGGTGGGCATCGTCGGTGCGGCTCGCTACAGCTCAGGCGGCTTCTAGCGCGTGAGGGCTGCTTCGGGTGCCTGAGAACTGCCACGGCAGTCGTAAGCATACTTAAGGACGTCGAAGCTGGTTTCGTGGCAGACACGTCGCAGAACAGTTATAACGTTCACCGCGCGCGCCTCCGTTAGCTTGGAAACATAGAGAGGAAAATAAAGGCAACAGCCTTATTCATTACACATAAGTATAGGTTCGTTTTATTTGACGATGACAGAAGAAAAGTTTTTATTCTATAAAATCTTCTTTTTTGCCTATTTCTTTACTCCGATAAAGATCCGATTAGTACCTGCAGCCTGCACTATGCCAAAGTGACCTTGACAGCCGTACGTTTATGACGTCACAGAACGACTTCTATAATAGTCCGTGGCGCTCGGGGCACTGACAACCATAGAATAACAATCGTTTTGTAGGGATGGGAATATAACAAGTATTGCTAATAATTATTTAATTCGAGTCGGCACCCATCTGAAGGTCGAAATTAGTATATTTCCCTTTGTTATAAAGTAATTCATCATCATCATCATCATTTCAGCCGTAATACGTCCACTGCTGGACATGACTTCCCTCAATTTGGGGGGCTTTGCCATAATCGCCACGCTTGGCAGGCGGATTGGCGATCGCAGTATGGTGGTAAAATGCATAGAGAACGCTGCTGCCCATTCTCTAGTAAGTCCCGTAGTCGCCTCTTACTACACCCACGGGAAGAAATGGGGTGATGCTATTCTTTACGTCCGGCACCACACGGAACATAAAGTAATTAGCGAAAACAATTTGAATATATGAACTTATTCATATTTTACTGACCTCAAATTGTTTTCGATACTAAAATTTATAAAAAATTCAACGGGTGAAATCAAACAGTGATAACTTTCGCGTCACATCACTGGCCGACTATATATCAAGTCCTTGGCGTTCTGGGGACATTAAAAATGTTCGGAGTTTTTGTTTTTACCAATTTTAAGACAAATAACGGCTTTTTTGTGTGGAAAAATACAAAAAAAAAAGGCTATTAGACTGCTATATTAAATAATAAAATGAAAAAACCTGTTAAATACAGTTTTTTATAACAGTTAAAATGAAGAGCTTCTATAGAAGTCGTGGCGCTGGTGGCACGAAAATCTGGAACTTCTATTGAAGTCCGTGGCGGTGGAAAGGTTAACAAAAAAAAAAATCCCAATCTCCATTGGCATAAACAATGGGATGAAAGGTATAAATAATTGGCCTATAAATTTTAAACTTCGTGGAGCCCTTTGATAAATGTACTTTATAAGATCCTGCGATAAATTTTCATAAAAGTATATTAAATTGTTAATTATGATGTTTTATAACTACTGAAAAATTAAAAATCTAAAAAATGTTGCTTGCGTTTTGCGTTTTGTTCGGCTTGTAGTGAACTTTATACACTACTGGAAAAAATTAAGGGATCAAAAATAATATTAACATTTTTTGGGTAATTTTCAACAGGCCGTAAGCTTCAAGAGAAATGGTCGTAAAAGAAATTAAAACAAGAAAATTGTAGCTCCAAGTGTCTAGTTTATGGAACATTTTGTTGAGTCAGCGGTTTTTGAGTAGTCTTAGAAAAAAAAACAACAAAAAAGAAATTCAATTTTTTTTGAGTATTTTGTTTTGGTATACGGGCGTGGAAAATTTTTTTTTGCTTAACCACTACATGAATCAAATACTTCGTTCATTTAGCTTTGATTTATTTTTTTAGGACCCTTGATACGTCCACTTTTCGCCGAGATATCTGTCTTCAAATGGAAAAGGATCCTTTTTATTTGATTATTTATCGAAATGTCAGCAACCAATGATCGCACAGAAAGTTAAAGGTGGGTTTCAAGAACTTCAATGAATTCTCTTGTGACTGGCTAGTTGCAATTGATTTTTCGAAATGATTTTTCACGATTCAAGTGTACCTGAATCATTGTGGCAAAACCGATTTGTATTAATTTACCAGAAACATTTTGTTCCAAATGATATGAATCATTTCGGCAATTTATTTTCTTAAAGTCCTATAGATGTGGAGTGGTATACTTTCAGTATATCTTTTCCTAGGGAGCAGATAATAAAATGAGTCTTTGCCACATGAAAATAAGGCTCATTTTAGATTGGTTAGTATAGATAACTCAAATTCGGTAAATATGTGGGTTGGAACATTTTGGCACAACTCGGTCCAATTAGTACATAAGCTTCTGTATTTACAGCGTAAATTCTTAGTAGAGTAGGACCTCTTTAATCCGAACCCCTTGTAATGCGAACACCTCTGTAATCGGAAAGCCCCACCGCTTTTACACTCGCCTTGCGCGTTTGTTATTATTTTGTCATTAAATACCTCCCGACAAAATAAAATATTGGATTTCTTTAAAAAAGTTCAATAAATGTAACGTTTATAAATGAGTATACATTTAAAATTTCACAATACTATTAGTTTTATTTCATTAAATATATCCTATAAATTTTCTGTTCTATAAGTAATCCGAACGGCGGTAAATTTCGGAGTTCGGATTAAAGAGGTCCTGCTGTACTAAGGGTTTTTTAGTTATTTGACAAAAACAGTTCTGATTGTGGCAATTCCAGCTATTTATTTTTTAACGAAGTTTTTTGCGAAATCATGGTAAAAGCAAAGCAATTATGGTATATGATAGGCATTAGCTTTGCTTTTACCATGATTTCACAGTTTTCTTTGGCACCAAGTTTAAGTCAATGGACTTAAACTTGGTGCACAGTCACGTAAGCGAAGTCGACACAGCAGCTGCTGCGGCATGTAGTTGCAAATCCAAATTGATGTACAAAATATCATGTTCCAGTTTTATTTCCAATAATTTTACAATATGTTTGGTAATCCGAGACTAAAGTTTTTCCTTTGTATAAATGGTTTTCTTCTAACATGAGCTCACGTACAGACCTAAAACGAAAAATGTATATGTCAGCGTAAAATTGTAAAAACCGTTAGATTACTATCTAACTAGCGAGATTGTAATCTGTCGATATATTGTGAACCGGAACCTATCGAGTTCATTCAAATTATTTTTCTGTATAGCCGATCTCGTAATTGGTTACCATACTAAGGTTGAATAGTAGTCCATGCACACTTTTTAAGGTTGCTTTTGGTGTTACTGCCACTAACAGGCATAGCTGGGCACCGTTAATCAAATAGATAACTTCGTTAATCCGCTACAAAAAAAGTTAGCTTCGTTAAACGTTAAAGCGCTACTTTTCGGAAGAATTAACGCAAGTTAACGTTAATCGTTAATCCGTTATTATGTGTAAAATTGTATTTTTATATCGTTGCGTTAGTGAACTAATAAAAACTCTTGGTTTAGGTTTTTTTTTTTTTTTTCAGGATGGGAAATCATCAAATGACTTCTCCCGCTCTGGGCGGAGCGGGAGGGCGTGTCAGACTTTTACTGACTAAAACCCACCCGTGTTCCATCAGTTGCCCATGTGCCAGGGTCACGGTATCTCTTTCGAACAATCACGCGACCCCGGCAGGCATCGGTCCTAGTAGACCCCTACACTGCTGCTGACATCTCTTTGAGGCGCGCGTGGAACACTACGCGCCGTCGACCCGAGCTTGGTCCTTACCGGGCGGCGAGCTACCCATTGCTCGCCACCCGCAAGCTCGCGCCTACGGTGGCCGGGAGTCCGCTATCGACTCTCGACGCCCGGGGCGTCTCCTCCTGCGGCGGCTAGGGACGTGAGGGCGCAGAGACTGCCACTCCCTTGGTTTAGGTTCTGGAAGTTAACAGGTTTGGAAAAATTTGTGATTTCAAATGTGTGATTTAATCTTTTTTTTGGTGTCGTTCGGCAAGTATCGCTTACACGCAAAAAGTATTTGCTGGCCCGATCTGGATATAAATTCCACATACTCAGTCAAATGTGGCCATGGATTCTCATCAGGACCGCTGGAATCCGATTCCATGTCTTCCATGATATGGTTTTAATTACTACCTATACTGCACAGTATACTTTTTCTACCAAACTAAATTACACTGCACTCTTCTTTATCAACACGCAAATGATCACTGACAGTAATTTATAATAACAACAAACAAAACACTCGTCACTCTAAGCACCTGCACCGGGGCTAAGTAATGGAAAGATTAAACGAAACACATCTCTTCGCAGTTCGTTTCTCACTCACACGCGCCGGCAAAATATATCTAGTTTTGTTTTTGTTTCACTCGCTGCCACGCGCCACCCGGCACTTGTCGTTTCATGCTTGTCTGAACTTGTTTTTCGCGTCGCGCCGCGGTGCTGTGCGGTAAATAGTAGGCATTGGATTAACGATTAACGGACTTCTGCATATTAACGGAAGTTAACGTGTCCGTTAACATTTTTAAAAGTTAACTTAAAAGTTAATCCGTTAATCAAAATGTTAACTTCGTTAATTAACGATTAACGGATTAACGAGTTAATGCCCAGCTATGCTAACAAGACTCAATATCACAGTGATCTTTATTCTAGTTACAATAGGGTTGCTTCTGTCACTGCTGTCAGAGATAAGATAACAACTGGCTGTAGCCATAAAACGACAAAGGTATATTTTTGCTTTGAGATCTGATAGAAATGTAGTGTCACCAGCACCAATTTACTGGAGATTTTTTGTGTGAACAAAGTGATGAACTAATTACGAGATCTCGACGTCATGGTTTCTTTATTTTATTTTTCATTTTATATTCTATCTATTAGAGAAATTCTATCAGAGAAATGTAGTGTCACCAGCACCAATTTACTGGAGATTTTTTGTGTGAACAAAGTGATGAACTAATTACGAGATCTCGACGTCATGGTTTCTTTATTTTATTTTTCATTTTATATTCTACTTACGGATATTGTATCTTCATATTTTTAGGACCCCTCACTGGATTCCATGCTGATATAGGTGCTTTATTTGCAAGCATCAAACTGGCGACCGCAGTATACAGGCCATATTCTTGGCACATTTTTTCCTGTAACAATGATTTAAAAAAAAACATATGTTTAATGCCGCAAACACTGAGAGATATGCGCTTAGGTAGCCCGTGAAACTTACTCATATTTTGTATATGTGTCATACAATCTGACACTGCCCTTACAAATTGAAATAAAGAAAAAAAAATTTTTTTACTGTCTTCCCTGCCGCATATTATTTAAATTAACTGGTAAAGAGGGCTTCACCAGTTTTAATATAAGTAAAAAAGATTAGTTACCCTCCACTCCGCGAGCATGAAGTCGGCGTCGCTTATGGCCGAGGCAGCTTTATCGACGTGATCAATATTTGAGAAGTGAGGCAAGTAGTTTTCTTCCAAAAAGTTCACAAATGAAATGGGCTGACTTATGAACTGCTCAATGATGTCTTCAGGAGAATGTGTGAACTTTTTACTGCCAGATTCTGATTCTATAACTGTAAATAGATAAAATCTAGCTTTATGACCAAATCTATGGCTTTTTTGACAGTACAAATAAACAATTTATAATACCTTTAGGATTCAACACTCTGCCCACACCGTGTAAGATGCTTACTGTTTGATCCTTCCCTAATGACATAAATTTACTAGAAGTCTGCTTTTTCTTTCTTATAGTCTTGCTCTTTGATTCTTTTCCTTGTACTAAGCTTGTGTCCATGTTTTGTTTAGATCCTCCTAAAACAAGCATAAACATATATTAATACTTAATTAATACAATAATTTTTGTTTCAAACCCTGTCTTGTAGGCGAAGAGCATATAAATTATAAGGTATAGCAAGTTGTGGATGGCATAAGTTTGTGGGTTCAAATCCAGGCAATTACCAATGGGACTTTTGTAATTCATATGTACTTCCAGGGTTTATCTTGGACGAAATCATTGTGAGGAAACCTGGACTTACTAGTTAATATAAATAAGTCTGAAATCTACAAATAGTGAGTTCAGTTGAGCAAGCATGGTTATGAATATGAATGGTCATGCCTTCTCTGTATGAGGACAGGGCCTTGAAGGGGGGCAATAATGGCATTATTATTATAAAGTTCAGGATTGAGATTGGACTTACCTTTCAAGCATGCAAAGTGTAAATTTAATACTGCCGACCTCACATCTCCTGCTGATGAGTTGACCACACATTCTATCACATCAGATGTTGGGCAGTTATAAACTGCAGTGTGCTTCTTGCTTATAATATTTGCAACTCGTTTTAGAGCAGCTTTTAGATTAGTTGGTGCTACACTGTTCAATCTGTAATTCCAATATTTTTTTCAATAACTAAGTCAACATACAACCACTGTTCTAGTACACATACCAGTGTGCAAACTGTAACAATGAATAGCAAATGAAGTAGAAACTTTTAGTCAGTTAATAAAACAACAAAAACTGTACAAAAAACAAAAAACTTCTGTTGCATAAAACAGTTATTTTTTTAATTAGCTTTTGAAATTCTATATTTATAGGGGTATAGAATTTAAATTTTATTAAATTCATGGTAACAGTTAGTGCATTGGTTACATTTTTATCCAGTATTAGTAATGCCATGAGAAGCTTACGAAATATGGTGTATGTTGAACTGCTCTTTCAAACCTTGTGTGAAGATGTTTGTTGCAGAATTCTTATTATCTGTATGACTTTCCGAACAAATAAATACTATTGGTGATTTTGCCCTTTGCCGGTATTGCCTGTAAATATTCAAAAGAAATTACCTGGTTTACAAAAGTAATACCTTCTGATGGTGAATTCAGAACCAACAAAAAAATAAAATCTTACTGTAACACTTCTGTAAATTCCGACGGTGTTCTCAAAAATGTATTAGGAAAATCTTCTACCAGTACCAATTTTCTACTATTATCATCTAACAGAGATGTAAAATTGGCTGCATTTAATATAAAATCCAGGAATCTGACAGATTGTCTTTGCTTAAATTCAAATTCTCCTGAAAACGAAATGAAACAAGTAAAATCTATAATTAATAGGCAAAACAAAAATTTGGTATCCCTTATTAGAGTTAAAGATTGTATGGAGGAGTGCAGAGAGCTAATATTTTATATAATTCACACAGATATTTTATTACTTACTAGCTTTTGCCAGCGGCTTCGCCCGCGTGGAGGTCGGAAAATATCCCGCGTGAACCTACTCCCGGGATAAAAAGTAGCCTATGTGTTACTCCAGGTTATTTTTTTTAGCTCGAAAGCGCATTTTCATCCGACTTGCTTCAAATTTATCGTCACTGCTCGGCTCCTATGTGTCTTAGCGTTATGTTATATAGCCTATAACCTGCCCAGGAGTATGGACTACAATCGTACTAAGTTTGGTTAAAATCCCTTCAGTAGTTTTTGACCCATGCGTGCACATACAGACAGACGGACAGACAGACAGACAGACAAAAAATTTACTGATTGCATTTTTGGCATCAATATCGATCACCATTCATCCTCCAATATTAATTTTGAATATATTTTCAATGTACAGAATTGACCTCTCTACAGTTTTATTATAAGTATAGATTTATTATTATTCTTGGCAGTTATTATAGTCAGTGAAATTACACCAACCAATTTTTTTAACAAAAAATTACCATTTTCAGATGGAATGTCAATATCCACAGGGGTAATCCATTCGGTAATTCTAACATTATACTTCGCAGCAAGCACACGTAAGTTTATGGTTTTCCCACAGCCAACAGGCCCAGTCATGAGAAGCATATCACTGTTATTGTTATTGCTCACAGTCTTCACCCATTCTTCTACTTCTTGTACCTTCTTATTGTGAACAGCTAAATCTTCTACATTAACAGGTTCAAAGGTTTTCATCCAATGTTTATGATCTGTTATGATAACAGGTTTCCGGATTAAGTTTGAATCCAAAACCTTGAAATAAATAAAATTATAAATTGGCGGACCTTTTATCAAATCCCACCTTTAACGGTTTTAGGTCTTCAGAATCCATACCTCACTTTCACTTTCTACTGGCTCTGTATCTTCAGGTGTTTTCTGAGGGTGCGTTTCCTTCTTAAATTTTTTTGATGGTTTTTCTTCATCATCAAAATCAAACATTGGTTTAAACCATTTCTTCTCCTGTACCAAACAAAATGCATGATTATTGGGACATGTACAGTTGAACCTAACAATTTTACACCTGAAAATTGATAACTTACCTTCCTTATATGATTAGGCATTTTTCCAAAGGCTGTACTTCTAATAATTAGGACTCAAAGAAGTAAATAAAATTACCGAGAATTACAAACGTTATCAAATTTAAAACATTCTCGGCATAACAGCTGTCGTCCTTGTTTGACAGATAAACCACAGAATACATAAACTCATAACGGAGAGCTAAATAGTGTGACCAACTTCAAATTAGAGATACTGCACGACTTGGAAAAGAAAACTTATTTTTAAAATGTAATTATACAGAGTGATTGGAACATGGGTGCAACGCTTTAAGGTGAAGATAGTATAGACAATTTAGAACCATTTAAGCCATGGTTGTCTTAGACGAAGTCTTACCAAATATTTTTAACCCAAAATCAACACGACAACGTCCACTCACAACGGCAGTAGTTTGACTAATAAGTAAAAGATGTAACGGCTTCATCACAGACTGACTGACCCTGACTAAAGAAAAACGACTTTGTTGCCTCAGTAACTAGGTCTTAGTTACTGAGGCAACAAAGTCGTTTTTCTTTTTGCTGTAAACACCAACTCTTATCGCTTTTTGCTATTCATTGGGCGTTCTACCTGGAAATGCCGTCGCACCGCGCTCGGTGGCCATTGTTTAGAGAATCCCCTCAATGGGTTCCCCTCAATTGGTTCCTGCATGTGCCGAAAATTCTTAGAATTGAACAATGTTATCATTTCGAGCACATAAAGTATTCTTTTAAGCCAAAATTTTGTGTTTTGTTAGACTGCCTAAAATTTAAAATTTCTCCCTCGAATTGGTTTGTAGGTCCTAATTTCAATAATTTGTAAGATATCCGCATAAATGATACCTCAAAAGAAAGAGCGATTATCAAGCATGTCTTCAAAAAGGTTTGAACAAAAAAGCACCCTCCGTTTTTTTTTTAAATAAGGTTTAAAAGACGTATTGTACAATTTTTTTATTTTTTCTGAGCTTTAAATATCTGTATAAAAAAATGTCTAATGACACAGAAGCCTAAAACATGTTTTGCTTGGTTGCTTACACATTACTTTAATTAAATAAATAAATAATTAATTCATTTATCATTCAATTTGGCCATAATTATGCAGTTTACATTAAATTTTGAGAATTTCCGAAAAAAAAAAAAAAAAATTTGGTTAAAAATATTTGGTAAGACTTCGTCTAAGACAACCATGGCTTAAATGGTTCTAAATTGTCTGTACTATGTTCGCCTTAAAGCTTTGCACCCATCTTCCAATCACCCTGTTTATACTTGCTGCACACAAGAATCAAGAATACATTTACTACAAAAACTCATCCATAGGGGTTTTTGTCGCCGCCGGTGTACACACCCTTCAATTTTTTATTGCGTTTGACTTTAGATTCTTCGTTTATAAAGTTAGGTAACACGTAGTTGAGTTATGTTCTAAAGAACTTTCATGTCAGTTTCAAAAGTTATTTCCTACTCAGATAAGACAAAAATTACTATACTTATTAGATTTTATATGCATTTGGGATCAGTAAATCAATGACAGCATAAGAATAAAAAAGTCTTCAATATTTTTGAAAGTATGACCACTATATTCTTTGTGAACGCACCATAAATTACGTAAAATTGGCACCTTCTTTTATAGATTTTCAGACGTTTAGTTTTAAGTGAAATTGCGTATTAATATTCTACACGATTCATAGTTGTTTAATGCGTTGATATTGTAAGTGCACTATCTATACCAATTTTATAAAAAAACTACCTTGTTGATGTATGATGACAATAAAGTGTGCTTCTGTGTTTACGTATTTTTCAGGCAAGATGCAGGCAATTAAAGCTTTGGGAGCCACAGCTCCTTCAACGCTTTTGTCTGTTGTTAAGAAAGGTGGTTTTGCACCCATCGTAGATCAAATAAGGCAAACCCATTTACCCGCTCCGAAGCCAAATGAAACACGACCATACTCGCCGTTTCAAGATGCTAGCAACATGGCTGAGATGGCTGTAGCTAGACTTGACGACTTATTGAATTGGGGAAGAAAGGGCTCAATTTGGCCCATGACCTTTGGGCTAGCCTGCTGTGCCGTGGAGATGATGCACATCGCTGCTCCCCGCTATGACATGGACAGGTATTTAGCAAAACAATAATAGTATGTGCTCAAAGATCATAATAATTATGAATATTTCTTTGTGCCTAAATTCATCTATAAAAACCTTTACCACATTCCTATGAAACAAAGTGCCAACAATTTAAAGTTATCACAGTATAAACATTCAATACATTAAAATGCATCATTATTGGTTTTACAAGGTTCCTCTAATCTTAGAGAAATAGTGTACTACTACCATTATGGCTATAGGATCATATAACGTCAAACTAATTACACATTTTTTTAAAAAACCCTTGTTGACCACAAGGGATTATACTGTAGAAGAGACTTGATATGATACTATTGAATGAATAAATAGTAATTATCGTCTTGACTATGTGAGAATTAATAATGCACTACATTAAGGTTTACAGGTAAACCGGTCAGTGAATGGCCTGTTAATATAACTCTCCCCTTTTCATCATACAATATCTAATGTATGCACCTCGGTACAGGGGCAAGTAAAGGGATATTAAACTGTGTAATAGGGCAAGTACGCATCAGACATAGACACAGTTACACATGTATAGACTGAAATGCATCAGGTTGTATAGACCTACTAATATAGTGAATGTGTTAAGTAACATGTGATAATGTCTAGTTACAACCCTCTAAATAAATTTTTGGCATTGAATATTAGTCAATTTTGTACAAATCAAGCTAGGATTAGTAGAAAGTTACTCTTCAGTTTTCTTTCACTGTTGTATTGTAACACTTTATTATTTTCAAGGTATGGTGTGGTGTTCCGTGCATCTCCCCGCCAATCCGATGTGATGATTGTAGCTGGTACTTTGACCAACAAAATGGCACCTGCTTTGAGGAAAGTTTATGATCAAATGCCCGACCCACGATGGGTAATTTCTATGGGAAGCTGTGCCAATGGTGGTGGTTACTACCATTACTCCTACTCAGTTGTAAGGTAAGAATCTACATCAGCTCAAGACATAATTTACAACTTAATGAAAAAGAAAACCACCTACACCTAGCTTCAGTATGAGGTTTTAAAGCAAAGCTCATGACTGTTTTTGATTTATCTATTTTCTCCGTATTTGATTCACAGAGGCTGTGACCGTATAGTTCCCGTTGATATTTATGTGCCTGGATGTCCACCAACAGCTGAAGCTTTGCTCTATGGAGTTCTTCAGTTACAGAAGAAAGTAAAACGAATGAAAACAATTCAAGTTTGGTATAGAAAATAAATTAATTCAATCAATTGTAGATGATTTTATATTTATGTAAATTGAACCCTCTGTTGCAGTAATAAATGCTATAGTACAAGCATCTAATATCACTGTTTAATTTATATCCAGCATTGATATTTCAAGCGTTGCATCGTAGCCGTAGCAAACTTGGCGCCCCGAACTGCAAAATGCTCGCGCATGCTCGAGCAAAATTTTGACTGCTCGAGCATGCAGGCGGCATGCTCGCGCCTCCGTGAGCAAGCTCCGTCAAAAATGCTCTGGGTTGCCAGGCCGGCGTGCATAACCAGTTTGATGGCAAAATCCGACGTTGGCAGGCGTATACAATATATTAGGTCTTTACCTATGAAATTGCCGTTCTGCAGTACTGGCCATTTCAAATCAAAATAATTTTTGTTTGTCTAAGAATTTAAATTTCAAATTAATTTTATTTTAAAAACATGGAATTCTTTTTCCAAAAGTAGTCATTTGTTTATTGATTAGTGTTAGATTTTCATCGCATTTCAATCTTTTTCGTCATCATGGATACGTTAAAAATTCGAGTAATTATGGAATATGAGTACCATCGTGGCAGCAACGCGGCACAAGCGGCACGCAACATCAACGACGTTTACGGAGCTAACACTACAAACCAACGCACCACCTGTTATTGGTTTGCTCGCTTCCGTTCTGGAAATTTTGACCTGAAAAATGAACCTCGCGGTCGTCCGAAGACTTTGGTCGACCAAAAGGCGATTGTGGAAGCTGATGATACACAATCTACGGCTGAGTTAGCAGCAGCTTTCGACGTTAGCGTCAAAACAATATTGGTCCATTTGCGTCAAATTGGTAAGGTAAAAAAGCTTGACAAATGGGTGCCCCACGAACTCAACGATCGCCAGCGCGAAGTACGCGTCGAGACGTGCCTTGCACTGCTCAACAGACACACAAATGAAGGAATTTTGAACCGCATTGTTACCTGCGATGAAAAATGGATTCTGTTTGATAACCGCAAGCGCTCAGCAAGTTGGTTGGATCCTGGTTCAGCACCTAAACAATGCCCTAAACCAAAACTTACCCCTAGAAAAGTGATGGTCACTGTTTGGTGGTCTAGCGCCGGTGTGATTCATCACAGCTTCTTACCAAACGGGGTGAGCATTAGGTACTAGCAGATGTGTACTGTGAAGAACTGAACTCAATGATGGAGAAGCTGGCACATCTCCAACCAGCATTGGTCAATCGCTCGTCTCCGCTGCTCCTGCACGACAACGCGCGACTTCATACTGCACAGCAGACGGTCTCCAAGTTGCAAGAACTGGGGTTGGAAGCTCTCCGTCATCCGCCTTACTCACCAGACCTTGCGCCTACAGACTACTTCTTTTTCCAGAATTTGGATAACTTCTTGGCGGGAAAAAAATTCAATACCCGAGAGGCAGTACAAAATGCCTTTGAAGAATTTGTTGCCTCCCGTCCAGCTGATTTTTTTAAGAAGGGCATCAATAAACTGCCACTGCGTTGGCAAAGATGCATTGATTGCATGGGTGATTATTTCGATTAATACAAATAAAAAATACATGAAAAAAAATCGTTTAATTTTTTTCATACAAAACGGCATTTTCATAGGTAAAGACCTATTAGTTGATTGGGACTTGGTAATTATCGCCCTTTTGGTAGAGGAAGAGGAACATTAAAGAATATTTAAATAAAATAAGATGTCATAAAATGAGAAGAACAGTATTGGTAGAAGAAATGTGGCGGGAAAAATGTACCTTTTTTCTACTTCGCTTGTTTCGACACCTGCCAGGGTCGCGAGATTTGATTGAAAGAGATATCGTGGCCCTGGGACATGGGCAACTGAAGGAATAAGGGTGGGTTTTAGTCAGTAAAAGTCTGACACGCCCTAGCTCCGCCCAAGAACGGAAGACGTCATTTGAGGATTTCCCACCAACAAAAAAGAAAAATGTACCTTAGGCGCGGGATAAATAGGTACAAGTGGCGTCGGGCGGAGGTGAGGCGCGAGCGTGGCGCGGGTGAGGTGCGGGCGCGGCGCCGGTGCAGCGCAGAACAGGCGTGCTAACGGTGTCGGAAAGGCGAGGCGCGGTGTTTCTCGTTATTTTATGTTAAATTCTATATCGTCACGCATTTTCCGGGTCCACCGAAGGCGAGGAAGCGGCGCCCGCGCCACGCCCGCGCCGCGCCCGCACCCCGCCGTCTCAGTATGTCTCGCGCTCCACCTCTTCTATACATTTTGTATGAAATATCAAAGAAGTGGCGCCACGCCCGCGCCTCACCTCCGCCCGACGCCTCTTGTATTTGTCCCGCGCCTTAGGCGAATATTACACATTGTGTTAGAATTTGGTTAAATAGGTTTTCCCATTTCTTGAGATATTCTTACCCAAGCATTGGCTTTTAACATCCGATCGCTGTATGTTGGACTCAATATATTGTACAAACATTCAAAACGCTGCACCAAACCGATCAACTTTTCTTCGTCCATGATTTCCATCTGACGGCGGCCGCGCTGTACGTAGTAAACACACGCCCGTCCAGACAATTTTCTCGCTGCGGCAACACAGCGCGGGCGGCGGCGCGCGGCGGTTGCTCGCGCATGCTCGTGCATGACTGCATGCTCGAGCACGCATCCTGCAAGCTCGGGCATTGTCAAGCATCAAGTTAGGACGTGTGTTCAATTTTGCAATGTATGGAATTGTCATAAGATAAAATTTTCATTAGTCTCAGAAAATGCTCTGCTCTGCTCTGCTCTTGGTGTGCGCTGACGCTAAGGGTCAGCGCAGAGGGAGCAACAAGATACATGTGAACAGCTTTCATTGATTAATTGAAAATGAACTTTAAGGCTGGTGTCCACAACTCAACTGGTAAAAAATAATTCAGTGCGGTATGTGAACACTTATATTCCTCGTAAAAACAGTCGTCACAATGATGAACAGCAATTGCGTATTTTTGAGATCTGTGTGGAAGACTATATCCCAAAATTTAACCTAAGCATTCACAAAAATACTTTTTTGTGATTAGGTTATTGTGCAGAAGATCAAAGAAAGCAGCAAAGTAGTTCGGTTAACTTAGTATTTGTGTAAATTTTCAAGACGATCAGATTCCGCATTAATATTTGGAATCGGGGGTAAAGGGGTTGCCACCTAGCTAGTTAGGGTTGAGTCATACCTCACCGGGAAGCCATGGCGCCATCGCCAGGTCACGCTGCCAACTGAATGTATACAGCTCTATATAGTGGGTGACTCCTGGCGTCCGTTTTCTTAGGTAGCCGACCATATATTTTGTTGGCGACGCGACATGGTTGGGTCGATATGGCGTCCTGATGAAGTACGTAAGAGCCGTACTTCATCAGAACGTCATAGCGACGTAACTCATATCGACGGTAGAACTATCAAATATCGTATAGGGGCGTCCATTAATTACGTGAGTTGTTCTAGGGGGGAGGGGGTCAAGCTAAATCTTTCCAAATCTCACTTAAGGGGGAGGGGGGGTCTTGGCAAATATCACGTAATTATTTTTCTCGCAGAAAATGGTGTAAAATTGCGAGAAAAAATATTTCTGCAATAAAATATGGCC
Source organism: Aporophyla lueneburgensis (assembly GCA_932294355.1). Classification (NCBI taxonomy): domain Eukaryota; kingdom Metazoa; phylum Arthropoda; class Insecta; order Lepidoptera; family Noctuidae; genus Aporophyla; species Aporophyla lueneburgensis. The sequence goes on from OW028744.1 coordinate 15,023,031, forward strand.
AAATTTAAGACAATAGTACATACACTGATAAAAAAAATTACTAATTAATTAATAAAGAATCACGAGCGCAGCGAGTGATTCAAAATTAGAATCCTGAGCGTTAGCGAGGGAATCAAAAGAGCACGAGGTGAAAAATCTTTGCACTCGAGTGCAACACGTAACTTTTCATTCCACCTCAGCGAGGAAATTACTAAATGCAAAAAAAAAACCTTTACAATCACAAGATAGGTACACTTTTATTTCAGTTTAGGTATTAATTACTACATTATGACAGGTAAGTATTACAGAATAATCTTTAAATTATAACAAAATAATACTAAGGTATAATTAAGAAAATTTTAAAGTAACGTTGCTACAGTTATTTAAATTGAGTGTAATATTTTTGTTTGGTACTGTAATATTGGTGTTAGTCACTTGTGTACTGTTTTTCGGTAAACTATCTGTCATACTTAATAGTTGTACCGATTCATCGGATTCCCTTGGCGTGAATGTTGGAGAAAGAGGGAGATGGTTAGGTGTTTCATAACGGCTTATTTTTGATGTAGAAGGGCCAGTCCAAGGATCCGATTGAGGCTCTTTCAGTGTAATGGCTCCTACGATGCCTTCACATATTTTAGACTTATTTTGGATGGAATCCTCTATGTATCCCTCTACAACTGCATTGGACTTCCAGCCTCCGTGGCGCTTAAGGGTCAGGAGATCAGCTCCGGAATCAGCCAAAAGTGTGGCTGAAGTTCGTCGGAAACAATGACCCGTGTACAACAGGGGTTCTGGAAGTTCAAGAAATGTTGCTATTTCTCGTGGGATACTGCCAATTTTATTAGTACCCATAGGCTGTCTAACACACTTTCCATTGCGATACTGTAGAAAAAATCGATTGATTGGAGTGTTAGGCGGGCGTAAGGCTTGATATTTCTCAACAATCGTTACGTATTCCTTGCGAATGACGAAGTTGCGGTCTCTTTTTGTCTTTGTATTAGGTAAATTAATTAATAGTAAGTCATCTGAATGTTTCTCAATGTTTTTGACATTAAGTTGTGTTAGTTCATTAGTTCGACATGGTCCGTTTATTCCAATAATAAGAACAACCTGTAACGTAAAGAGTATTGTAGTAGATAAATGAATAAAATTGATATGAACGCATAATTATGCCTATCAACATCTACTAAGTATACTATTTAATTGAGATTAATATACTTAAGTAGATACTGAATGTGCAACTGACTTACTTTTGCCGCCAAATATACGGAATCGGGTGCTTCGTTAAGAAACTTTTCAATATCAGATATTGTGAAAACCTTCGATTTTTTAGGATGATGACTAGATGAGGCTCTTTTTAAAAATGCCACTAATTTAGGATAGGTATCGATATGTTTGTCTTTTTTCATCTTTATTGTTGCTTTCTTGTTCTCGGATAATTCTATAAAATATGCCAGCAAAACGTTTTCTGAGAAAGTTTTGGCTCCTTTTGCTAGTCGCCACGTGTTGAACATATCGTACTGTTTTAAATACTTCTCGCGTGATTGTTGAGGGAGAAAGCTCATTTGCGCATTATTAACAGTTTCAGTCAATTCTGTTGGCGTCAAGCAAACTTCCTCGTCGCTAGAATCACTCATTTTAGTTTTTTCGTTTTTTCACTTGTTTTCAAGTTTCTTGTTTTTAATATAAGGTTTAACAATGACGTGAAAAAATGCCGCGTAAAGAACCGCGTACAAAGCAAATTGAAAAAAGAACACCAAGAAGGTTCCGAGTCTGAGTTTTTAACAAATTAAAAAAAAAGTTGTATGTAGGGATGTTATGGATATGACATTTCGGATACGGATTGGATACGGATGTAGGAATTATTATTATACCGGATACGGATATGGATATGAAATTATTTCGGATTATCCGTTAGTTTCGGATAATATCGGTTACGGATATTAAACTTTTAAGGAATTTCAAAAGTAAAATATAAATAGCTAATAAAATGGTTTTATTTATATGTCACCATTTGGTAGGAATTACAATCAGTCCGTGAGTAATTATTACAGCTATTTAAAATAAAATCTACCTAAAATAAAAATGTAATAACAAATCCGATATTATCCGAAACTTTTATTTCGGATTCGGTTACGGTTACGGATAAATTTTTATATCGGATATCCGATAGTTTCGGTTACGGTTACGGAGCTCCTTAACATCCCTGGTTGTATGATATATTCGGCACCATAGAGGTAGCAGTAAATAGGTTTAATGTTTTTTTCATCCCACCATCTCGGAAAGAGTATTTTTAATCTGCAATATCTGAGTGGAAAAGCCGAACATCGTGTGCACTAAGTTTGTGATAGTGCACACGATGTTCTAAATTCAATTTACTTTATCCTCTAGAGAATAAAAACGGCTTTTCCACTCAGATATTGAAGATTAAAAATACTCTTTCCTCGCTGAGGTCCACCTCAGCGAGGAAAGAGTATTTAGGGTCAGGTGGGCAACAGTGAACCACAAAAAATTCAAAGTTGTGTCATGTACTCAAATTAAAAGTTTTCGTTTTCTTTTTTCATACATACCATTTAGTGTCTAATAGACTTAAGGTTTCTTTACAAAATTAAGCTCAAAAACTGATAGGTTAGACATTACCAAGTGCTTTAAAAAAAAATGGGAATTGGTTCACTGTGTACACTCTTTGGTACACACTGATCCATGATGAAGTCCACAGTGAACCACCATTGGACACAGTGAACCATATCAGAATAAAACGAAGATAAGTTACATTTTAACTGGACTAATTCGGTTAAATCGGTCATCAATCAAAAATGCGTCATTAAAACAAAGTTTTTTCATTCATTCAAGAAGGTTTATTGCTTACAATGTCAAGAAAAAACAAAAAATAGAATTATAACTTAATCAGGATACCATACACAGCACATGTAATTAGAAATAATTGTTAAGTTGGTATACAAAACCTTTAAATTTCTGTAGAACAGTAACACAAAATATAATATTCTAAAAAAATACAATCAATGCGGTATTTATTAATTGAGATCTATGTTATCAACTTATTATCTATCCTATAAAATCAGTCTCAAAGTTGCGTTTACAGCCTCAATAAAAAAAAATCCTAATAATTATTTTAAAAAAAGCCTAATATGTGAACTTCAGAAGTGAAATATTGACGGGGAATTTAAACGTCGCTTGGCGACGACTGCTTCCATCCACTTTTGGTTTAGGCAAAATATATTTGATATCAGTTTTCCGGACTCCTGCACAATCTGGTTCAAGAGGCTCGGAAAACTTATGATACACTTTACTTTTTAATTTTAAAAACGACACATAATAATCACAGTCATTTTCATCAGGTTCTTCTTTAATCCTAGCAATATAAAATAATTTATTTTTCTTCTCTGTTTCAAGTAAAATTATTACATAATCTCCTACTTTTGGCTCCCGAGGTAAAGGCAAGAAATTTTCAGTTAAAATTATTTCTCCTTCTTCATCACTAATAAAATCTTCTCCCGAAGAGGAACCACTAGCTATGAAAATCTCTTCATCGGTCGTACTAGTACTATCGCAATCGATTGAAGTTGTCTTTTTCTCTTTAAAAATATCTCGGTTTTTCACGTTTTTAGTGCATGTCTTTTTCTTGTTTTCTATTTCATTCTTTTCAGGAGTATCAGTAGCGATCATGCTTTTTCCTAGCTTTCTGCGCTTCCTGATTTTACGTGTAAAGCTGGACGCTTTGATTGGTGGCCTACACATACTTGGCGATATGAAAGTTCCATGTCCTCTTGAAGTCGACGGTATACCCAGTTGATTATCATATTTTTGTGGTTGAGCAGCGATGTCACTTGTAGCAATGTATGGGACATATAAAGGTTTCTGTGGAGCAGTGTCTTTGACTGAGCAATTAACATCGTGGTTTGGTGTTTTTTCCTGAGCATCAAAAAGGGATAATATAATTTCTGAATTATCCTGAGTCATTTCTAAGAGTGATGGTGAGGCACAGGCACGAGAAACTTGTGCTTCAGTTGGTTCAGAAATCGTTAATTCTGGATCAGGTCTATCTGTGACAGAACTTGGCAAAAAATCTACATCTGTGAAGATCGAGTCATCGAATGGATGAATCCCACATTTTCTAAAAGCATTTGTGATATTTATAGGCGTCATTGCTTTTAAATAAGCTTGTCCAACACATTCAGCTACGTGATATATTGTCAGCATTTGGCCTGGGTTACGAAGCAGCCACGAATCAACAGCTGCGTTGTAGAAAGATTTAAATGGTGCATTTAATCCAACATCTAATGGCTGGAGTTTTGCAGTTGTGTGTGGAGGTAAAGTAAGCACGGTGACACCTGAGTTTTTAGCCAGATCCAGAGCTTGTATTGATAAATGGGTTTCGTGGTTATCTAATATTAGAAGTGATGGGTTGCCTTTGGAGGATGAAGTGTGCTTCACAAAATGTTTCATCACATCAACGAAGAGGTCTGCATTCATCCATCCCGAAGGTGCGGCTAAGCCCAGAGTACCCGGCGGAGCACCATGCAGCATATGGGTTTTGAAATTTTTACGAGGAAACACCATTGCAGGAGGCAAAGCTTGTCCAGATGCGGATATAATGGCACAAGTCGTAATCAAAACGCCTCGTTCACCACTGGTAATTTTACACACGTTAAACCCTTTTGGTGCTAGCACTTTTTGTGGCTTCTGGACAGTGGTTGTTGATGTCTCATCCAAGTTATATACTCGCATGCCATCACCGAAGCTATGATGTCGCTGCATAACTTCTTTTAAATTTGAAAAGAATTTTTCAACATTGTCCCTATTAAAGGCTGTGGCTCGAGCTAAGCTACATGGCTCAGGTTTTTTAAGGCTAAGATCTTGATGGCGTGTTCTAAACGATCGCAACCAGTCTTTTCCAGCTATTCCATTTGCTTCCCAAGATATTGGTGTTTTAATTTTGTTGGTTTTTGCCATTTGGTACGCCACTTGACGAACTTCTTTTGCCCCGAGCCCATAAAACATTAAGCGCATTGTTTAATGTAATCTTTTAACACTAGTTCCTGGTCCTGGGAAAATACTGCATTGACTTCGTAATTAGGAACTAAGTTAGTGTTTTCATCCGACTGGACTTTTTTAGCGTACCTCCGTAGCGTAGGATATGCCAAGTGACAATCTTTAGCGGCCCTGCGTATGCTTGCACCATCTTTTATAAGCTGAAGTGCTTGCACCATATCGTCCTTGCAATGCCCCCCAATCTTTCTTTTCACTTAGTTCGACCCATCCTGAAGCAAAAAAAGTTGTATCTATTTAACTAATTTGATGTTGAACTTTGGTACATAATGAACCATCAAGCGGTACACACTGAACCACGGTTCACTGTGTACCCTGCAATACTGAGTCACTGTGTACCACCTACGTTATTTGACATTTGATGTTGAAAAAAAGCAATTGATCAAGGAATATGTTTAAAACATAATAACCATATTATTGCTAGATAGTGACTTTACATGTATTTAAAATTCGGTACGAAAAGCTCAGAAAACACGACTTTGAAGAAGAAAAGCAAAACTTACCTATTTTTTACTTTTCGCGCGGGAAAACACAAATCGTCGCACCACACGACCGCTTACAACGGGCGCTCGCCCTCAACTGGGGAGTGAGGGAGACGTAACGAAACACGTTGCTACGTGTCGGTTCCATGATCCGGTAACTACTAGTTTTGAATATAATAATACCGATTCTCTGTGTACCACTGGCTCACTGTAGCCCACCTGACCCTACTCTTTTTTTTACTCGAATGCAACACGTAACTTTTCATTCCAATGAAAAGTTACGTGTTGCACTCGAGTGCAAAGATTTTTCACCTCGTGCTCTTTTGATTCCCTCGCTAACGCTCAGGATTCTAATTTTGAATCACTCGCTGCGCTCGTGATTCAATTTTAGAATCCTTCGCTTGCTCGGTCATCAAAATTGAGCACGCGGTTAAAAAGCAACTTTGCACTCTTGTATAACAAATAACTATTTTAATTCACAAACTTAGTGCACACGATGTTCTAAATTCAATTTACTTTATCCTCTAGAGAATAAAAACGGCTTTTCCACTCAGATATTGAAGATTAAAAATACTCTTTCCGAGATGGTGGGATGAAAAATAATTTTCTTGAGTCAAAAGAATACATTTTCGAGTTGAGAAATTATTCTTGGTCTAAGAAAATTTTCGATTAGTCATAATAATAATCATAATCATTTATTTGTCAGAATATGGTAAATTATAAGGTCTTAAAATTATTAGATGGCATCATCACATTCTGCCAAGTGTGGCGTGCAAATATTAATTACATACATTAACACAGATAAAATCAAAATAATAAAAAAAAAACAAACAAAAAACAACACGACAATAAAATAACGCGTCAATATTCCAACACGTTTTTAGTAAAAGTCTGACACTTCCACTCCCATCCCACTTGCCCTCCCACTCCGCCCAGAGCGGGAGACGTCATTTGATGATTTCCCACCCACAAAAGAAAAAAAAGGTATTGCCTTACGACAGTTACGACACGACATCTGAAATCTTATATCTTTAAACGAGCAATTCTTGTTTATGTATATGTATACTAGCTGACCCAACGAACTTCGTATCGCCTCAGATTCAATAAATGTTGTAATAAATAGTTTGACAACCTGGTACGCGGTGGTGGATAGGTAAGCGTTTTCTAGCTGACACTCATATGTTTGGTTAGCTCATACCCAGTTATGATAACCTGGTATTTCGAAGGCATAAAATGTTTTCTAGCTGACACTCCTTTGTTTGGTAAGCTCCTGCCAAGTTATGATAACCTGGTACTTCGAAGGCATAAAACATTTTCTGGCTGACACTGCTGTTTGATAAGCTCATACCAAGTTATGACCACCTGGTACTTCGAAGGCAACGTTTTTGTCATACCACGTTTTATAGTGACTTGTATTCTCTTTGACGTTTTATGTCACGTCACACGGGAACACGGTCGAACGGGATAAAAATTGTCCTATGTCCGTCTCCTGGTTCTAAGCTACCTCCCCACCAATTTTCAGCCAAATCGGTTCAGTTGTTCTTGAGTTATAAATAGTGTAACTAGCACGACTTTCTTTTATATATATAGATATATATAGATTACGAATAATTAATTACCTACTTATTAAAACGGGTGAGCATCAGAGGTGCGGTGAAACTCTACTTTAAAAAGGGCGATAATGTACTGCTTAAGAAGTAAACACCCATCTAGCTTCTGCCTGCGACTTCGTCCGCGTCAAAGTTTTGCTTCCCTGAACCTTTCCGTCGCATCGAATTGCCTGCCAATTTTCGTCCATTTTTCGTTGCTGCTTCGCTCCTTTTAATCGTAGCGTGATGTTATACAGGGTGATTGGAAGATGGGTGCAAAGCTTTAAGGTGAAGATAGTATAGACAATTTAGAACCATTTAAGCCATGGTTGTCTTAGACGAAGTCTTACCAAATTTTTTTAACCAAATTTTTTAGTTTTTTTTCGGAAATTCTCAAAATTTAATGTAAACTGCATAATTATGGCCAAATTGAATGATAAATGAATGAATTATTTATTTATTTAATTAAAGTAATGTGTAAGCAACCAAGCAAAACATGTTTTAGGCTTCTGTGTCATTAGACATTTTTTTTTACAGATATTTAAAGCTGAGAAAAAATAAAAAAATTGTACAATACGTCTTTTAAAACTTATATAAAAAAAAAACGGAGGGTGCTTTTTTGTTCAAACCTTTTTGAAGACATGCTTGATAATCGCTCTTTCTTTTGAGGTATCATTTATGCGGATATCTTACAAATTATTAAAATTAGGACCTACAAACCAATTCGAGGGAGAAATTTTAAATTTTAGGCAGTCTAACAAAACACAAAATTTTTGCTTAAAAGAATACTTTATGTGCTCGAAATGATAACATTGTTCAATTCTAAGAATTTTTGGCACATGCAGGAACCAATTGAGGGGAACCCATTGAGGGGATTCTCTAAACAATGGCCACCGAGCGCGGTGCGACGGCATTTCCAGGTAGAACGCCCAATGAATAGCAAAAAGCGATAAGAGTTGGTGTTTACAGCAAAATGGTCTTAGTTACTGAGGCAACAAAGTCGTTTTTCTTTAGTCAGGGTCAGTCGGTCTGTGATGAAGCCGTTACATCTTTTACTTATTAGTCAAACTACTGCCGTTGTGAGTGGACGTTGTCGTGTTGATTCACAATTTACCGTGTTGAGTTGTAGCCCTTTGCGTTCCTGCACGTGTTGTTTGCGTTAGTTTTGAACTTTTTTGTTTCACCGTGTCCAGTCGTAGCCTCGCGCTCCTGCACGAGTTGATTTTTGACTTAATTGTGTTGAGTTGACATTTAGTGCGCTCCTACGCCGTTTTTCTTAATTGTTAAATGACTATGTCTACTTTTTCCAATCAAGAATATGCGGATATCGTATTTATGTACGGTAGAGCAGACGGCCATGGATCTTTGGCGCGACGGATGTATCAAGAGCGCTATCCGAATCGCAGGATACCGAATGTCCGAGTGTTTTACAACACGTTTCGTCGTCTTGCCCAAGATGGGTTTCACCGCGTGGAACCTGGAGTCAACCCGGGCAGACACGAAACTGCCGTCGACGACGACATTTTTGCAGCATTTCAAGCGGATCCTACTACCAGTACTAGAGCAGTAGCTCGAAATTTAAACATTTCTCAATGGAAGGTGTGGCATACAATGCACCAAAATGATAAGTATCCGTTCCATGGCAGGAGTGTGCAAGGTCTAGTAGAGCAAGATCCTCAAAGAAGAATTCAGTTCTGCCGTTTCCTCCTCAACAGAGACATCGAAGATGCGTGGTTTCTGAAATCAATCTTGTGGACGGATGAAAGTAAATTTTCAAGGGAAGGTATTACAAACTTTCACAACATCCATGAATGGGCCGACGAAGACAACAATCCACATTTTAAGAAGCAGGTGTCATTTCAGATGAAATTCTCTGTGAATGTATGGGCTGGAATAATTGGCAGAACATTGATTGGGCCCCACTTTTTGCCTGATCCATTGAATGGCGAAAATTATTTGCAATTTCTGCAAATTGATTTACCACTGCTGGTAGAGGAATCAGGTGTCCCGATCTTCGAAAGAGACCGAACAGTCATCTTTCAGCAAGACGGCAGTCCAGCGCATTGGACTTTACATGTAAGGGAACACCTCAACAATTGCTTTCCTGATAGCTGGATCGGCAGGGATGGACCCATCCCTTGGCCCGCTCGCTCCCCAGATCTGACCCCTTTTTCGTGTGGGGCCGGGCCAAGGAACTGGTGTATAACAACATAGAAATAAACACTAGAGAAGAATTGATACAAAGAATAAATTCAGCGTTAAAGACAATGAAGCAGGAGATGATGTTGAAAATAACGACTACAGAAGTTAGAAGACGGGGCCGTGCTTGTATTAGGAATCACGGCCGTCATTTTGAACATGAAAAATAAATAATTTTAATTCAAATGTTGTTTTAATTAGTCTGCCTAAAATAAAAAATTTCTCCCTCAAATTGGTTTGTAGGCCCTAATTTCAATAATTTGTAAGATGTCCGCATAAATGATACCTCAAAAGAAAGAGCGATTATCAAGCATGTCTTCAAAAAGGTTTGAACAAAAAAAGCACCCTCCGTTTTTTTTTTTAATAAGGTTTAAAAGACGTAATATCTGGTTGACCGAGCTTTGCTCAGTATTTTTTGGTAAATTGTGTTTAAAATAATAAGTTTTTTTTTTTTTTTTTTTTTATTCATATCAGATAACATGATCCAAATGTTGTTAGTAACATAGGAGCTTATAAACTATGTTAGTAAGTATAAGAATTTAATATAAATAAAATCAAATCAGTAAAATCAAATAATCAATCAAATCAAATAAGCAATAAAATAAAATAAAATCAATAGAATCAAATAATCAATAAAATCAAATCAAATAATCAATAAAATCAAATCAAATAATCAATCAAATAAAATCAATAAAAATCAAATAATGAATCAAATCAAATCAAATAATCAATAAAACAAAGTAAAAAAAAAAAAAAAATATTTTATTTTATCGTCCCAACCACGATGCTAACCCAGAGCGAGTGTATCGGACACTGAAAATTATCCGCAACTATCCTCAGAATGTCGTTGCTGCTGCCGCGTACTCTGCTCAACAGCGAGGACACACGCTTGCGTCTTATTGCGTAAAAGTCATTCGTACGCGCTTCGGCAAACATCGCGGACGCACTGCAGAACCTCGGCAACCGCAACAACATCCTGAAGACGTTATTGTATTGTACCCGCAGAGCGCTGTATGCCCTTTTAGTATAGTTAACCCACAGGCTGCTCGTGTAGAATGATTGGCAATATGCTTTGAATAGTGCTAACTTGACTTCAGCTGTGCAACGAGCAAACCTGCGAGCCAACATGTTACCCCGCACCGCCAGCGCTCTGCGTTCACGCTCAATATCTTCATCGTCCCTTAGATTATCGGTGATAATGTGCCCTAGATATTTAAACTTTTTTACTCTTTTGAGGGGAGAACCGTTCAGAGAAAGTGGTGGAGGTTCATGTGGGGTTTTATCACCAAGACCAAAAAACATACACTCGCTCTTGGCAGCATTATACTTGAGACCATGACTCTCGGCATATCGCTCACAAACACTAAGCAGCTGACGAAGGGACCTAATTGACGGGCCCAGCAGCACCATGTCATCGGCATAACTTATATTATTGACAGCGACACCATCAATATGACAACCAACATGCATGCTACTGAGCTCGCCAATCAGGCTATCCATATACACATTGAAAAGAGTGGGCGAGGAAATTCCCCCTTGCCTCACGCCACACTCTAGCTTATATTCGTCGGACAAACATAGTATGTTCAAGTTGATTATCGATAAAGTTGGTAATTGAAAACATGAATAAAACGACATTGTATAAAAATGAATCCTAGCTAGATCGATTTATCGCCCCCGAAACCCCTTGTATACTAAATTTCATGAAAATCGTTGGAGCCGTCTCTGAGATTCAGATTATATATATATATATACAAGAATTGCTCGTTTAAAGGTATAAGATTGTACAAATTTTTTATTTTTTCTGAGCTTTAAATGTCTGTAAAAAAAAATTCTAATGACACAGAAGCCTAAAACATGTTTTGCTTGATTGCTTACACATTACTTTAATTAAATAAATAAAAAATGAATTCATTTATCATTCAATTTGGCCATAATTATGCAGTTTACATTAAATATTGAGAATTTCCGAAAAAAAAACTAAAAAATTTGGTTAAAAAAATTTGGTAAGACTTCGTCTACGACAACCATGGCTTAAATGGTTCTAAATTGTCTGTACTATCTTCGCCTTAAAGCTTTGCACCCATCTTCCAATCACCCTGTATAACCTTTAGCCTTCCTCAATAAATAGGCTACCCAACCCAAAAATATTTTTTCAATTCGGACTATTAGTTTCGGAGCCTATTCAATACAAACAAACAATCAAATCTTTCCTCTTTATAGTCAAACAGGATAAAAAAAGTAACCTATGTCCGTCTCCTGGTTCTAAGCTACCTCCCCATCAATTTTCAGCCAAATCGGTGCAGCCATTCTTGAGTTATAAATAGTGTAATTAACACAACTTTCTTTTATATATATAGATATATAATCTAAATCTCGGAAACGGCTCCAACAATTTTCATGAAATTTAGTATACAGGGGGTGGGAGCGATAAATCGATCTAGCTAGGATTCATTTTTATAAAATGTCGTTTTATTCGTGTTTTCAATGACCAACTTTATCGATAATCAACTTGAACATAAACTTATTATTTTAAACACAATTTACCAAAAAATACCGAGCAAAACTCGGTCATCCAGATATTAAACATAATATAGTAAAACACCAAACCAAACCAAATTATCACAAAGCCCATAAAATTAAATACAAATCGGTATGTAGGGTACCTAATCATTTTGAGATGGGTGGTAAAGGGGTGACTACCGAGATGACGACTAATAGAGAAGTATGGAAGAAAAAGACATGATGCGCCGACCCCAAATAAAATGAAGCCCGAAAGTCTGACTACCAGGCTTCACAATGGGTGTCGTATTACCCAGTAACTGCGTTGTGGAGGTCAGACAGGCAGTTGCTCCATGTACAATACTGGTATTTAGCTGCATCCAGAAGACAGACTGGAAACCGACCACGGCGACCACAGTAAATTTAGGCAAGGGCTAGGTAGATTTATTGACCCAACACATTTTGAGAATACCTAGATATTATGGGTACCTATGTAAGTTCCCCTTGTATAGACTTGGTAATTCCCTGGGAAATCCGCGGGGTATACCCAGGGAATTACCAGGTACCAACTGCTGAATTGTGATGCTTCGCTAGTGTTTCAGTCGAACCAAACTCTCGGATGCGAAGATCACCTGTTTTGGGAATGATATAATACCGGGTATTTATGTAGGTAAAGTCCTAAATGATAAGCATTTAAGTGAATTGTTACAACGAAGTTTAATTGTATTTTTAATTACTTTAAGGTTGATGAGGGAAGCAAAGCGGGCCACTTTCAATAATGATATAATTTTACCATAACGAGTCAGGGTTGTTGGAAAGAGATATTTTGCATCAAGTTCTCTCAGTAAAATCGAAAGTTATTTGTTAAGTTTTACACGTATCTTGGCAAGGGTGTACTACGCCAAATCGAATATCATTGATCGAACACTATAAATCGAATGTCTAAATACTCGAACATTCATAATATCGAATGGTTAATACATCGAACATTCAACATATCGCACACTGAATACATCGAGTGTCCAAAATATCGAATGTTTGTTTGATCGAGCGGTCAACGCATACCTAGCATATTCATTATATTGAAATATAAATATACTGAATACTTTAAGTACTAGAAAAACACAAAATTTACCAAAAAAATCACATTTTACTTTTATCTTTTACTAGCTGTGCCCGCAGCTTCGACCCCTTGGTGTTCGGAAATTATTACACAGGGATCTCGTGGGATACAGCGCGTACGATTGTCACAACCCAGTGCTGGGCACGCCACAGTTTTGGCGGTAAGTTACCTCTTCGAGGAGTAGCTGGAGAGGTGCCGTGGCGTCCTCACCTTCCGCTTTACGCACGTCCTCAGCGGGCATGGCTGCTTAGGAAGGTTCCTGTTCAGGATAAAGCGGGAGGAAACGCCCGGGGCGTTTTCTGCGGCGGCTAGCGCGTGAGCGGGTGCAGATTGTCTCTCCCTCATGCGCTAGCGCTAGTGCAAACCCTCCGGGTTATGTGTTTTGGCACGGGGTTTTAGCAATCGCCCAACGAGGGTGGACCCCTTCCCGTGCAACACAAAATCCTTTATAAATGACTAAACCATAAATGAAACAATGCTCAGAAGATATGTATAGGCTCTAATTGAAAAAAAAAAAAAAACTGCTATACCTACTATTCCGGATTTGCTATAGAGAAAAAATACTGTGTATAAAGGCTATACCAAAGTATTTATTATTCAGTACAGAAAACATCTGCGCCAATCTTTTAGGATGGAAGAAAAAAAATTGAGTCTAAATAATGAAAAATAATCAAAATCTCTGGAACTAGGGATGAAATAAAAAACAAAATATGTGTCTCAAAATGATGAATTTAACCAGCTATAAAACAAGTTTACAAACCCTCATAATTAAAAAAAAAAATTCGCTTTTAGGAAGTTGAAAAATTAGCAACTTCAACATATTTTTTCTCAAAAACTAAGCAAATTGCGCACATGGGAGTTTTACTCTTGCATCTGAAATATGAATCGCCATAGACTCATGGCATTAATTTAGTCATGTCCGATTTTGAGGGTTTCTAAAACACTGTGCTACATGCAAAAACTCTTATGATTATTACAGAATGTACTATGATAATTTTGAAAAATTAAGTGATACTTGCCTCCGCGCACCGACCGGACTGCGCCCCATTAACCGAAATGACCGCTGCACAAGTTACAACCTTATTTCAACTAGTTAAGCAATCATAATTCCTCGACACAAAGTGACCCATACGTCTCGCGAGATGCAATGGCGTGCCGCGGCAAACCGTGGAATGAAACGGCATGACTTGTCATGTCGCAGGATTCCGCGGCATGCCGAGGCGCGTCGCGTCGTGCCAAGGCATCCCGCGACACGTCGCAGCATCGTGGTATCGAAATAAAGTAACATGAACCAACTGATTGAAATAAGATTCAAAATAACTTGATTAGTAATAAAATCCTTTGCCATGCCATGCCGTGCCGTGCCGGCAGTGAGCGCCGGCCCTAAATGCTTATCAACCTGGGAGAAAACAAAGGACTGTGTGTGTGTGTGTTGTCATTTATGGCTGCGTTCTGCAATAAGGACAGGCCCATTTTTAGACTTCGATCTCGCCTGGTGGAAAGCGGAAGTCTACGACAGAGTAAGCCCGAAATATGCATGTTCACTCTTAATTTGAAGGCCGACGGGTTATACGTGGAAGGAAGGCAGAGAGTTCCACACTGGCCGTGAGCATAATAAATGTGGAGAAGCGCTGAGTACTACTTGATGCATCGACCAAGTGTGGGTGGTACTCTGGCTTCCGTCTGATAGTGTGGTAGTGAAAGGGAGATGGTGGGATTAGGTCGTGGAGCTCCTGTTCGCACACTGCGAAGTGTCTTTTTATTTTGCTTCATATTTTGACACTGTCCTTATACATTATTTTTGTGGAGGAGTGTAAGAAAAATCTGTTTGGTATAAAAATCAAAAGTTTTAATGGTATTTTCTGAATCGCACCAAGTTTCATGTAATTTTTAGTATACAGAATGATTTTGAAAAACTAAAATAATAATTCTGAGTCAATCTTGAGATTTTAAGAACACAAACCGTCAGATGTATCTGTAATGACAGATCCTAAATCGAATTTTGTCTGACTCAATGCCCTTTTAATATTGATTCAATGAATGGCACATAAGAGTTTGGTAGTACATGTCATGATAAAACAATCATTTTCAGAAATATTTCACTTGTTCACAAATATAATTTGAAATAAAAACAACATGATTTATGATAAATACAAATCCGACTATTACTGTATTACTGTTACATCTAGATACCTGAGAATAGACACTACTTTGAAGTCAGACAAAATTTATTTCACAATACAATAATATCACATATTTTAAATGCATTAAAATGAAATAACTGCTATACCTGAAATTGTGTTCACTAATAGGAGTAGAAATAAATAAATAAAACTCCACTGGTACAATTGAAAAACCATTGAGATTTTTAACGGAAGTGTAAATTAAACTCCCGATGCAATAATAATTTATGGGATTTTCTTTTGTATGACGTTAAATAAACCAATTCTATATTTTAACGCTAATTTACATACTAATATTTACAGTTTATTTATAAGTATATATAAATATGTATAATTATATCGATAGCGATTCCGATAATCCTATCCTTCACAATAATCAGCAATTTTCATGTATAATTAACTAATAATGGTCACAATAACAACTCGATAGATATTTCCATGTAAATAAACAAGCAGTAGTGTACAGGCCGGCGGCGACGAGCGCCGCGAGTTCTCGTCCGATATTGCACATGTCGAGACAGTGCACGGCCTCGGGCCGGCCCGCCTCGCGAACTGTCCCACACCCGGGCGGCCGGCCGAACCGACAACCGTCGTTCTGTAAGCGACGTTACAATAAATAATTCTCTAAACCGATACTGCGAAACGATATACATTCAATTAGTCGTACTCTCACTTGCGACGTCATTTACGCTACTCTATGTACACACTCGGCGACACGGCGGTTGCGCCGCCTCTTTATCATCGCGGCTCCTCCTTCTTGAGCAGGTCGAGAGGCGCGAGTGGCGTCAGCGGAGGGGCCAGCGGCGCCAGCGGGGCCAGCGGCGCGTGCGACCCCAACTGTGCGTGCGGGCCTAGCGGCGCGTGCGGGCCCAGCGCCGCGTGCGGGCCCAGCGGCGCGTGCGCGCTCAGCGGCAGCTGCGCGTGCGGCGGCAGCGCGCGGTGCAGCAGCGGCTGCGCCTTCAGCTGCTGGTGGTGTGCGTAGGCGCTCAGCATCTTGGCGCGGTCTTCCTCGGCGCGGATGGCCGCTTCCACCAGCGGTGCGAAGCGCATGTGCTGCAGAGGGTCGAAGGTGCGGTAGGGGTCCCAGGGCGGCGGCGGGTAGGCGCCGAGCGCGGGCGGCGCGTGGCGCGGCGGCTCCTTACGCTCCTCCTTGATGGCGTCGGGCGCGCCGTTGCGCAGCGGCGAGCGGGCGCGCGCACGCTCCAGGTCACGGTCGCGCTGGTCGCGCTGCTCGCGCGCCTTGCGGCGCTCGCGCTCGTCACGCTCGCGCCGCTCTCGCTCGTCGCGCTCCCGGCGCGCGCGCTCGCGCTCGTCATGGTCGCGGCGCGCGTCGGCGGCGACCTGCGGCGCGGGCGGGCGCAGGCGCCAGGCGTCGTGCAGCGCGCCGAGCGGCGGCGCGTGGTGCACGGCGTGCAGCGAGCCGGACAGCGCCAGGTCGCGGCCGTACGCCGTGAGGCCGAAGGGCGGCGCGCCGGGGTAGGCGCCGGGCCCGTAGCGGCCGAAGGGCGACACGCCTGAAACGCGCACAGCTCGGTGAGAGGCGGCGGGCGCGGGCGGGCCGGGCCCGAGGCGGCGGGGCGTACCTAGGTGCGGGTGGTGCAGGTAGGGCGCGGGCGGCAGCTCGTAGGCGGCGCGGTAGGCGGGCGGCGGCGGCGCGGGCGCGGGGAAGGCGCGCAGCTTGTCCTTGTCGGCGCCGCCCGGCACGCCGCCGCCCCCTGTCTTCTCCTTCTGCTGATGGTTGTAGATCTCCCAAGCGATCCTCACGTGCATCGCGTTCCATTTTCCCGTTTTCTGTTCGAGAAAGATGATGTTAACGAATTGCCATAGAATGAAATTGTTTATTGTAAAAGTCGTCACTGTCCTGGCGTGCGAGCAGGTCCAGTTCGACAAACATTAAAACAGGTGCATGCATAAAGTAAGTAATGTAGTGCTAAGAAGGAAACCTACCGCGACAGCGGGGCGTGGTGGTGGTTTAGAGGTGGAGTCGCTTGCGGCTGACACTACGGGCTGTTAACATTATGCGATGCAGGGTTAATGATTGGAGCAAATTATAACATAAAATAAGCGTAAGCAAGTATTTCAAGAAATTGTCAGTAAAGAAATGAATTATTATGGCATGAGAAAGATATTGAAGAATACACTCGAAAATTTAGATTTTAATTTTACAAATCTGTGATAAAAAGACACTGAAAGGTGTTTGATAATAAAGAAACTGATCCAGATACAAGAATAAATTGTGCATGCATTATTAATTTATTAGTTATTATGGACGAATTGGTAAAAAAACTAAACTTGCTTATTCAACTTTGGCAATTTACAAAATGTTATGCAATTCACCTTAGGAGCGTAAGTGGTAAGCGGCGCGGGAGGCACGTAGGGGCCCGTGGGGTGCAGGAGACTGGACGAGTACGGGTAGCCCAGCCCGATGCCGCTGCGGTACAACGAGGACATCTTGCTGACATCCTTGAACTGAAACCGAATCAATAAACAACATTAATAGTTGATTCAAAAAATTCTTTTCACGATCAATATTCAGGATAGAGTTTTGAGTCAGAGAAGTGAGGATATGTACCTTAACCATTGTAGCTACAGGAAAATGATCTTAGGAGACTAACCTTAACTTTTTGAGAAGGTTTGGTGTGCATTCATAAATTTGGAAAAAAATATAAAGTAATAAAAAAAATGGTCAATAATCACAAAAACTTTTTTGATGCCTATCGTGTAGTGTTTCTTATAAGCATCAATAACTATCGGATCTACTGAGGTATGAGTACTAGAAAAGTCAGAAATCGCAAAAACTTTTTCCTTACATTTCGGAGAAAATGAGCATACATTTTTTTTCATTATGGGCTAGCTTTTGCTAGCGGCTTCGCTCGCGTGGAAGTCGAAAATTATACCGCGGGAACTTACTACCCGGATAAAAGTACTCGATGTGATATCCAGGTTATAACGTATTATATAACGTTTCTCATTTGGCATGCCGCGATAACATCGTATGAACGTCTACGTAAGAAAATGGAAAAATCAGAACAATTTAAGTTTCTAATGCCCAAAATCTCACTTAGTCCGACAGACACTGCATAGAGTCATCATCATCATCATTTCAGCCGTATGACGTCCACTGCTGGACATAAGCCTCCCCCAATCTGGGGGGGTTTGCCATAATCGCCACGCTTGGCAGGCGGGTGGGCGATCGCAGTATGGTGGTAAAGTGCATAAAGAACGCTGCTGCCCATTCTCTAGTAAGTCCCTTAGTCGCCTCTTACGACACCCACAGGAAGAAATGGGATGGTGCTATTCTTTACGTCCGGCATCACACGGTACATGCATAGAGTGTGTTGACATAGATAGTATTAAGAAACAGGATCAATTGGCATGTGAATGTTTTTCTGAAAGTTACCTATTTTCTTGCTGAATGTAATTTATTTTTAAAATCTGTGTAAGCACAATTTTGATGTGCTTTGTGCAGTCTCGAAAAGTGAAGTTTCTTTTTACCTTAACGGCTACCCTGCGTTTCAAAAATCCACCCTTATGTATAGGCAAAATAATTGATATGATGTGGCTATATATGCCTTGATCCTGGTGTATTTAGATATATAGATACGTACGAGAGACGGGTGTGGTGGGCAGCTGGTGCGGGTGGTGCGGCGGGTGCTTGTGCTTGTTCGTGTGCTAGTGTTTACAAGTGTTTAGATACGTATGAACGACGGGTGTGGTACAGTCACGAGCTTTAATTTGGGACCCACCTAAGGTTGAATATCGTGTAGCAAACTTTCGCCATTTAGAGCTATTATGTTAACGCTGTCACTGCACAAACAATAAACGTCATAATGTTTACCATCGACAACTTTACGTTTCTAGGGGCTAAAGTCAACTGGAGCGAGGGCAAACGATCATTACCGATTTCCGAGTAATAATTACTTTTTGGTCCTGTGGTCCCATAAGAAAAAAGAAACAAAAAAGAACAAAATTATATTGTCAATATATGATAGCTAGTCAACTAACCCGTTTATTCTTCAAACCTATATTAAAAAGTTTTGTCTCTTTCTCAAACATAAATATCAAAGTGACGGACCAAAACAACATATTTAAAATAAAATAGGTTTAAAGGCCGTTTATGATTATGGGGGCTTAGAAGATTTCAGCTAAAATATTGATTAATAAAATCTTTAGAAAAACAAAGTTTTTTATTCTTTATATTTATTAAGACATTTATGACACAAACCTTAATCTTAACACAATTATATAGAAAGCATGGTTAGCGGTGCACAAAATAAACACTTATCACCGAAGGCTACGACTAAATTAATTTAAATCTCTCCAGTAATTTTTTTATCATAAATATTCAAAACCGCGTATATCCACCTTCATTGTCAATCACAGCCTGGAGCCGGTTACGCATGGATCCAATCAATTTGTCACATATGTCTGTACCCCTTAAACTTTCCCAGACTGTGAGGCAGTGATCCATAAGTGCTTCTCTAGTTCTTTCGTTTCTATTTGACCATTTTTGAACCATTAAGCCCCATAAATTTTCTATAGGATTTAAATCGGCACACTTTGCAGGCCACGGAATACGATTTAAATTTGCTCTATTATTGTCGAACCAAGTTTTAACGATTCTTGCCGTATGAATTGTTGCGTTATCTTGAACACAAAGTTTATTGGAGCAACATCTTGTGGATAATATAGTTGCAATGTTGGAAGGACACTCTCGTCTAATAAATCGACATAATCTTGAGCAGTGGCCCTGGGTGGTAAATTGATTAGTTCTCCAATGCCGGCTGAACTAATCCAGCCAGACATGTTAACTGTAATGCGACCAGACGCGTTGTTAGCTATGACGTGGTCTTCCGTGTATCGCGTCCTGTCAATTCGCCACAAATGTAGTCTGCCCGTTTGGGAAGATTGAAAAGTCTTTTCATCGATGAAAGCCGTCGTCGTCCAATCAAAATTTAGATACTGACGTGCGAAAATAAGTCGAGCAGCTTTATGGGCATCCGTCAACGCAATTTTTTTTGCAGGCCGCCTGTGATGCAGTCCCATAGCTTTAAGATGCCTTCTAACTGTTGAAGGGTGGACTTCAAACGCTTCCACAAAATGCCTCGTTGGCGTAAATCCATTCATCAGGTATTGCCTTTGCATCAAGCGGCTCTGCTCTTGTGTTATAACTTGCGGGTGATGGTTGTTTCGTCGTAAGTCAATAATATTTTCCTCGTTCCCGTGGCGTCGAACCCAGCGGCGAACTGTGTTTCTTGTCACATTTATTCGTCGCGATATCTCGTGAATGCCTACTCCTTGTTCGTGCAAATCAATAATTTGGAGCCTTATTTGGTCACGATTAGCCGCAAGCATTTTATTAATTGGTAAATTATATTTTGTGAAAATATCACATTAAACTATTTTCTTAAATGACACTGACACGACACATGTTCGTAATTAGAAAATCGTAATGATAGCTTTTTGCAACGAGGTTATCATTTCATAAGTCGATTAGATAAGACATTTTCAGTCTTATTCATAAACGCCTCTTAAATTTTAATCAATTGCTAAGCAACTGATTAGTGAAATTCTTATTCATAAACGCTATTTAGCGCTAAGTAGTCGCTAACCATTTGATTAAAAGCTGTCAAAGTTAAACACCACTGGTAGCTTGCTAAGAGGATGCTAAGAGGCAAGATGGCGGATTTTATTTGAATCAGCTGATCGGTTCAATAGGATTATTGTGTGCTTCAAGGTTAATTTGTCCCTAATATCTAATTATGCCTTAGTAAATATTGATTTCAACAATATTTACGGGATTTCGGAATAGTACAGGAGAATGAAATAATTTTGAAACGCTACGCGCCGACGGGAAATAGACGGAGGAAGACCTACAAGGCTCGTTTACATCTGCGATGAGAATAAGTCCATATTAGGTACATATTCTTCATGCGAAGTAAACGTGATAAAGGATTTTTAGGGAAAGCTCAAACAGGAGGAGGCTCAGTAGGTTTTAGGCCCCTCACATTCCTTGACACCAGTTCCAAGGCACAGAACTGAAGAAAAGCCATGTTGTGGCAGTCTTGCTCAAATAACAAAAGACATTTCATAAGCAACAATTCTATCTATCTAATCTAAGTAGCCTATATTGTCCCACTGCAGGGCAAAGGCCTCCCTCTCCCTTTTCCAAACATTTCTGTCTTTTGCTAGTGTTGGCCAGCGCATGAGATAGACAAGATCTATCAATGAGAATGTCACGCGCTCATATATGGGGCTACAGAGGGGGGGAAACAATCTGACCGCGTACTGTGTTCGGATGCTCTCTCTTTTTCAGGTGCTTGAGCCAACCATCAACGTTTCAACCCAACGACTATCGGATCAGGTGCGGGTCATCCAGCGTAATCATATGTTGGATGACACTGCACTTGATCGCCTACGAAATGAATGCAGAGTAGCCATGTTAGTTAGCCAAGCAACAATTACGTTTATTTTAATAAAGCTAAATTTTTGTTATAAATTCATATTTTTTATTTCCAATTATTCTTCCTCCGTAACATATGTATGGGTGCTATTCTATTCTCATGGCACTCTCATTCCTCATCTTATTCATGTAGCATGATCTGCGCCCTCGCCGTCTTTCCGAGATTATATAGTATTGGTGCTTCGTCAAACTTTCAACTGTAAACCAGATATTTAAATTTTATTAAAATACACAGAAACCCCAGTGCATAAGCAATAGGAAGTAATATAGAATAGACACAAGTACCTATGTTTTTAAAAGAGTATATTCATGTAAACAAGCTTATGGGATATGCAAATAGATAGCTATAGGTAATTGTATTATCGGCTACGGCTTTTTAACATTAATTTGGTCAGTTTAAGGTTAGCGGATATAAAATCAGAAATAAATACCTGTATCTTCCAGCCTTTCGAGCTAACGACATTGTAGTTTACCATCGGAAAAACAATGAAATAATTATGATATATACGTATTAAATTATTTTATTCAAATTGAAATATCCGATGTCATTGTTGACTTTGGTCTGTCAAAGGCACCACAGATACAAATACCGTGGTTCTGACAACTTTATACTTTTAATTCGGTTTTTTAGTCAACTATATTGATTATAATCTGTGCTGCACGCATAATTTCCCCTCTATTTCGTGTCGTAACTAATCATCTGCTAACTAGCGTTTATGAATAAAGAAAAGTTAATCATTGCTTAAGAGCTAACCATTTGCTTAACTAAACAGTGGCTAATCAGTGATTAGCGAGATTTTTATGAATAAGGCTGCATATGTCTTAACTTGATATTCAACATTTCAACCTTAAAGCAAAGTTTCAAAGTTTCGACCTTATTGCATTATGATTGTTCTAACAACATTTAACGGAAATGGGTCCCAAATTAAAGCTCGTGACTGAACCAGATTCTGGTGCGGGTGGTGCGGCGGTTGCTAGTGCTTGTTCGTGTGCTAGTGTATACAGGTGTTTAGATACGTATGAACGGCGGGTGTGGTACCAGTATCTGGTGCGGGTGGTGCGGCGGTTGCTAGTGCTTGTTCGTGTGCTAGTGTATACAGGTGTTTAGATACGTATGAACGGCGGGTGTGGTACCAGTATCTGGTGCGGGTGGTGCGGCGGTTGCTAGTGCTTGTTCGTGTGCTAGTGTATACAGGTGTTTAGATACGTATGACAGGCGGGTGTGGTACCAGTATCTGGTGCGGGTGGTGCGGCGGTTGCTAGTGCTTGTTCGTGTGCGAGTGTATACAGGTGTTTAGATACGTATGGCAGGCGGGTGTGGTACCAGTATCTGGTGCGGGTGGTGCGGCGGTTGCTAGTGCTTGTTCGTGTGCTAGTGTATACAGGTGTGTAGATACGTACGAGGCGTGTGCGGCACCAGCAATTGGTGCGGCTGGTGCGGGTGATGCAGCGCGTGCGGCGGGTGTGGTGCGTGTTCGTGTGCTAGTGTATACAGGTGTGTAGATACGTACGAGGCGTGTGCGGCACCAGCAATTGGTGCGGCTGGTGCGGGTGGTGCGGCGCGTGCGGCGGGTGTGGTGCGTGTTCGTGTGCTAGTGTATACAGGTGTTTAGATACGTACGAGAGGCGCGTGCGGCACCAGCAGTTGGTGCGGCTGGTGCGGGTGGTGCGGCGCGTGCGGCGGGTGTGGTGCGTGTTCGTGTGCTAGTGTATACAGGTGTGTAGATACGTACGAGAGGCGCGTGCGGCACCAGCAGTTGGTGCGGCTGGTGCGGGTGGTGCGGCGCGTGCGGCGGGTGTGGTGCGTGTTCGTGTGCTAGTGTATACAGGTGTGTAGATACGTACGAGAGGCGCGTGCGGCACCAGCAGTTGGTGCGGCTGGTGCGGGTGGTGCGGCGCGTGCGGCGGGTGTGGTGCGTGTTCGTGTGCTAGTGTATACAGGTGTGTAGATACGTACGAGAGGCGCGTGCGGCACCAGCAGTTGGTGCGGCTGGTGCGGGTGGTGCGGCGCGTGCGGCGGGTGTGGTGCGTGTTCGTGTGCTAGTGTATACAGGTGTGTAGATACGTACGAGAGGCGCGTGCGGCACCAGCAGTTGGTGCGGCTGGTGCGGGTGGTGCGGCGCGTGCGGCGGGTGTGGTGCGTGTTCGTGTGCTAGTGTATACAGGTGTGTAGATACGTACGAGAGGCGCGTGCGGCACCAGCAGTTGGTGCGGCTGGTGCGGGTGGTGCGGCGCGTGCGGCGGGTGTGGTGCGTGTTCGTGTGCTAGTGTATACAGGTGTGTAGATACGTACGAGAGGCGCGTGCGGCACCAGTAGTTGGTGCGGCTGGTGCGGGTGGTGCGGCGCGTGCGGCGGGTGTGGTGCGTGTTCGTGTGCTAGTGTATACAGGTGTGTAGATACGTACGAGAGGCGCGTGCGGCACCAGCAGTTGGTGCGGCTGGTGCGGGTGGTGCGGCGCGTGCGGCGGGTGCTGGTGCACGTGCGTGTGCTGGTGCTGGTGCTGGTGGTGATGCATCTCTGTGCGCACGGCCGACACTGCGCCGGCTGCTGCCAGGAACCGGTTGTCCAACTCGCGCCGCAGCAGATCCGCGCCTGGGCCTGAAAAGCACCCCTCTACATGTCCAACGACCACTTTTTACAATATTGTAACTACTCGACAAATTAGATTTATCGGATACAATGACAGTCAAGTGAATCGGCAGATTATTTTTGTTTTTATTTAAAAAATTACAGATGATGACTTACTGCTTTGAAAGAGCGATTCGGCGGAGAATGGGTTAGGATTAGGCGGCGGTAGCGGCGCACCGAACAGCGGAGGAGCGGGCGCGAAGCCGGAGGGTCGCTCGGCGCCGGCCGGCCTGCTGGAAGATAGACGGACAAAGGTTACTACATGGCGGCGCGGAAGGCAGTAGAGTGGCGTCGGGCAGGTACTCACGTGACGCCCCAGTGCGCGGGCGGCTTGGCGCCGGAGCTGATGCTGGGCACGGTGGGCACGGGCGCCAGTGCGTGCGGCAGGTGCGGCGCGCCCGGCGCCGCCGTCGTGGCCGTAGGTGCCGCCAGCCCGCCCGCCAGCGGCGCCGCCAGCGGGGCCTGGGGTTTATACAGTTCATGTCTTTCTGTCCGAACCTTGAAGTATAAATAAATAACATTCACTATAAATTCACCATAATGCCTACCCGTCATCATTTTAGCCGAAAGACGTTTTACTGCTGAACATAGACCTCCCCTAATTTGGGAGAGGTTTGCCACAATCGCCACTCCAACTCCAATGGGGGGTTTGTCACAATCACCACGCTGGGCAGGTCCAAGCGTGGCGATTGTGGCAAACCCCCCATTGGAGTTGGAGACCGCAGTATGGTGGTAAAATGTATAGAGAACACTGCTGCCCATTCTCTAGTAAGTCCCTTAGTCGCCTTTTACGACACCCCCGGGAAGAAATGGGAAGGTGCTAATCTTTATGTCCAGCCACACGGAGTATCTGCTCGTAGCCTTCCAGATTTATGACATATGTGTTGAACGATTAATTATTTGGGCGTATTACCGGCAACGGGGCAGCTAAGGGTGTGGCCAGCGGCGCGGCGAGTGGCGCCACGAGGGACGGCGCCAGCGACGGCAACGACGCTGCCGAGGAGGCCGGCGTGCTGCGAGACAAACTGCTGATGTTGCTGCTGAAATCAATCCAATCGGTGTATGAGATAACCGTTCAGTTCAGTCAATCGTGTGATAGTACACAGTGCCCACGAAAAGTAGTCAGTACTAACAACACGCATTAAATGAAACTTACCGAATTTTGGAGGAGTGCAGGGGGGGACACTTTCGATCATTGAACGTTCTCCGGCGTACAGCGTAATTCCGTGTAATTCCGGGCGGCGAAATCAATCCGAATCCACGAAAATACATAAAGGCATTTAGATTTAATTTTTAGAAGATGAATGAATCTCTTTATAATGATTTAGTTTTTAATGGGTATTAATAACGAGGCGTGTTGCGAACCTGAAACTCTCGCGTTCCCTGTTCGGACTGTGTCCGCGCGGAGAGTACGGGAGCGTCGCGCCGGCCGCGCCTGTGGAGCCCGGCGTGTGAGGCCGCACGCCCTTTGGTGTTTTCGGGGCAACTAAAGGTGACGTAGATAAACTCGTTCTCTGTAAAAAAATACAGAATACTTTCAGTACCTAAATTAAACAATAACAATACTACATTTACTGTTTTCATTTTTTTTAAATCATATTTTGTGTAATAACCAATTGCACACATAATAAGATTTCATAATTAAGATTCATACCGTGTCTGCCGAGTTTCTCGGTGAAGCCGCAGCGGGTGGTAGGTAAGGACTGTGTTGCATTGTGGTGGCGTAAGGTGTGTACAGCGGAGGATACGAAGATCCCGAGTACACAGCCGGAGGCGGATAACTATTGGAAGCCAGGGTTGAGGATACGATCGGACTCTCAGTACGCGGAGGCAATTCGCATGTTGGTATCGGAGCTTGCCTCGAATCCACGACGGGAGGAGCGAGGGGGTGGTTACTGTTGCCACTACTACTCGTCGACACCGGCGTTCCGTTGGTGGGAGTACAACTTGACGTCGGCAATGAATCCACAAGACTGCTCGGTAAATGAGAAGACACGGGCGTGGCACCGGTCGGTTGTTGCGGTATATTGACGCCCGGGTGTGATTTAAGGCTGGGGGTGAATGAAGACATAGTGGTACTTGTAATAGAAGCTAAAGTAGACGCAGGACCAATGTGATTTGGTGTAGACGTCGCTAAGGAACTGGGGTTGACAACAGGGAGGTGACTGGAGAGACTTGTAATGGAATGACTGTTTATTGAATGGTTCATATGAGGGACTGGAGGTTGAAGCGCTGCAGAGGGCTGAATATGACTTGATGAAATGTGGCTGGATATGCTGAAGGGTGCAAGATGAGACGGTCGGTTCCCATACACAGGTTGAACGGAATGTTTCTGTAAACTCGACTGACTCTGGTAGGCTATTGAGTGACCGTGAATACTGGAACTTATACTGGAGTTTACATGACTAGACCCGATCGACGGGGTAGGGTAGGGGCGAGAGGTCGGCGCGGCCGGAGAGAGCGACCGTCCCGTGAGAGTTTGACTCGGAAGACAGCTCGGAATTGAAGACGGCGTCGAATGTGGTGTTACGCTTTGCGGCACTCCATTGACGCGGTTCGAAAACGAGGTAGGAACGGAGGGATGAGTCTGAGCTGCGACTGCTTGATTTCGAACATCATGGCCGGGCATCACCGGGTGCGCCTGCGAGTGCGGCACGCGGCTCTGTAGACTAGGGTGTGCGCCCTGCGCGCCCGGCGCCAGGTGCGGCCGCGCCGCGTGCTGCGTGTGCAGGTCCAGCGGCGCGGGCGGCGGCTCCGCCGGCTCGGTTCGCGTCTCGTGGTTCGTGTGGCGGTAGTCGGGCAGCGCGGCCGCGGCGTGCGATTGGGACTGAGACTGGTAAGCGGCATGCGACGGGAACAGGGGAGAGGGCGCAGGGGGAGCGGGCGGGGCGGGGGTAGGACTGTCGGCGGAGGCTCTCGCGCCCGGCTGCAGCTTGCTGTTGCTGGCGGGCCGCTCGGGCGTGTCGGCGCCCGCGGCGCCCACCGGCCGCGCCGGGATCTGTGTGGCGGCGTGACCGTCGAGGGCCGGAATGTGCGCGCCGTTGGGCCGGTGCGGCGTGTCGGCGCGGAAAGGCGGCGGAGGCAGCGCAGGCGGCGGCAGGGCGGCGGGCGCGGGCGACGGCGCGGGTTGCGGCAGCGGCGCCGGCGCGGGGCTGGCGCTGCCGCCCACGGGCGCGCGGGACAAGGCGAGCGCTCCCCCGCTGCCGCCCCGCGCGACCAGCTCGTTTTTGGCACCTGTAGCTGCCGCGCCTGCCACCCGGAACAGAGAGCCTGCGTCCGATGCCTGTAAACATAATTCGAGTCAATTAATCACTATTCTGGTTTCATTTGAATTTAATCAATTTTTCAGCAAAAGTTCGAGTAACTTACATCTTCCATTGATGCATCGTGGTACCTTGGAGAAGGATTTCTGCTATTTTCGGGACTCGCCTGGAACAAAAACCATCAACAGTTAAAAATATAAACAGCGCGAAACAAAACAATTATATACAAGCTGATGAGAATCATCACGAAGTGACTGAATCGGGAGAGCTAAGTAATATGGATGGACCAGAGCGGTTGAAAATAAATGTCATCATAAGTAAAGCAATCGATTGTGATGTGATTGTTTAATTTGGATCCTGATTAAGGTGCAAGAAGTTATTTACAATAAGTATAGGTATGACTTTAAATATATGTTGTTCAAGCTTGATCAATAACCCTTATAAAGTCCATCTTCAAACAAGCAGACAAATAAGAAATAGATATCATTACCTAATGAGACAATTTAAAATAACACTTCGTGTTGCCTAACTCAGAGCGAAAGCTACTACCAATAAATAATCTTACAGCGAACAAACAAATTAGCATCGATAACTCTGCCTTACATCGATGGGGACAAACAAACGGAACTTATAATTGACATCAATTACGTAAATGACAAGTTATTAAAGCTGTTAGGGCAACACATGAAAGCGCAAATACGCTAACTTAGTAACCGCGACTCGTCAAAGGGGATTGCATGTCGCGGCAGACACGCGTGTGTTCACGTCGTTAATAAATTATAAGAAGTGGCCACTGACGACAGCGGACCGTTACAATGTTAGCGCTAAGCCGTCAACTAGCGACAGGACATCAGCAACGCTTTTGAATGAGCTGCATACGTTCGCGAAGTGCGATTAGTAACATTTTCAGATTTTGATTATCACACACGACCTTACTACCGGTATAAAACGTATGTCCTGACCCAGAGCCTGATCATCCATTCATCCAGATCCAGTGAACAGCTTACAAGTCAGACTGTGTTACTTTGAACTTATAGTGATAGTATGGGTGTATGGATCTTCTAAATTTGAATTTACAAATAACCATCTTAGACTACAAAGGAAGCAACAATAATTTTATTATGAGTGACTACTAGTGTTTACTTACTAAGTAAACGTAATCTATACTAATATTATAAAGCTGAAGAGTTTGTTTGTTTGATTGAACGTGGTAATCTCAGGAACTACTGGTCCGAATTGAAAAAATGTATGTATTTTTGTGTTGGGTAGCCTATTTATCGAGGAAGGCTATAGGCTATATAACATCACGTTATAACTAAGAGGAGCGGCGCAGTAATGAAAAATGTTGCAAAAACGGGGAAAATCGCACGAGTAGGCGATTCGATGCGACGGGAAGGGTCGGCGGAACAAGAAATTTAACGTGGACGAAGTCGCGGGCAGAAGCTAGTAAAAAATAAAAAGTACCAAATTATGAGATACCAAAGCTTTGGACATTCAAACCAGAGATGGCGACTCGATAGAATTTGATGGCCAGATCTCGAAACTTTGTTTAAAATTTGGCACCAAGACTTTAATAATTCTCTAACAAAAATAGTAAAAAAAAAATTTTGTTATTAATGGTAATAATATTGTAACATAATACACAGTATAATTATAAAAATATCAGTCACGAACCATTAAAATAATACGGTTATATCGTGAACATAAATAAATATTACGTGAAATAAAGTAATAGAATTTATATTCTAAGAAACAGAACACAGCGTCATCTATTGGGTGTATTTGCAACCTAGATGTCAAACAATATTGAAGAATTTTATTGATGAATCAACATATACCGCCATCTATGAGAACTTCATAAAACTAAACAGTAAATAAACACTTGCTTAAGAAACAATTAATTTATACATTTTATTCGTTTACATTCACGACATAAGCGAATAATTGAGATGATAACTATCCTATCCAGTAAGTTAGACCAAAAACTTTTTAACAAAAAATTAAACCGCCGAAAAACTGAAAAGCATAAAATAATAAACCTTAAAATTATGAGTCGGCGCTTTGAGTGATCCTTGTTCATTGATTTTTCAGCGCCGACTCAAAATTTTAAGGTTTATTATTTTATGCTTTTCAGTTTTTCGGCGGTTTAATTTTTTGTTAAAAAGTTTTTATTTTATATTTTTTTGTAGCTTTAATGTACTAAATATCTGGATGACCGAGCTTTGCTCGGTAGATTTTGATAAATCGTGTTTAAAATAATAAGTTTATGTTCAAGTTGATTATCGATAAAGTTGGTCATTGAAAACACGAATAAAACAACATTTTATAGAAATGAATCCTAGCTAGATCGATTTATCGCCCCCGAAACCCCCTGTATACTAAATTTCATGAAAATCGTTGGAGCCGTTTCCGAGATTCAGATTATATATATATATACAAGAATTGCTCGTTTAAAGGTATAAGATAATACTGGGCAAGGTATACCCTATCCAAGACAAAAAGAATTATCAAAATCGGACTACTCTGTATAAAGTTATGCGTGTTTATACATTACAATCAGTGACTGATCAATCAATCATCCCCTGTTTTCCGACCCTTAGGGTTCGATTTTATTTTCCAAATTTATATGGGACCACCTTGGGAGTATACCCTTTCCAATAGAAAAAGAATTGTCACAATCGGACCACTATGTAAAAAGTTATGCGTGATCATACATAAAAAAAAAAAATATACGCGTCGAATTGATAACCTCCTCCGTTTTTTTTTCGTCGGTTGAAAATACGGGTACATGTGAAATTTGATTAAAATCGGTTCAGTAGTTTTGGAGTTTATTGGCAACATACATCGTGACACAAGATTTTTATATATATAAAACTATATCGATTTATTCCACAAAAAGTCAAATGAAGGTCTTAATTTATCTCATTTACTTACTTGTAGCTTAGTGGTTATTTTTCTCTAGTTTCTGAATTATTATGAGGGTAATTTTAGTAGAGAATAACGTAAGAGGTAATCCGATTAATATGTCACGCGTGTTTATATGCGGATAGTCGTTAATCGGAACGAGACTGACGAGACGTAGTATAAATGAAGATCGCTAAGTTGTTCGTCATTAGTAATGTACAGTCGTTGAATTTTTCCATAAATTCCAAAGATAGAAAGACATATGTAGCTGTGCAGAAGAGTATAATCTGTATGTAGGTATTCGCGTTTAGTTTAGCTACGACAGAGGAAGGAGGCGATGCGAGTGCGACCCCGTTGTGCCCGTTGGGCCGCCTGTATGTACCGACATGATTAGTATTCACAATATGTATGCCTATTGTTCAAACCTAACACAATAACCGCCTTCGGGTTTTTTTTGTATTCATTAGACGAAGATGAATTCACGTCTGACACGAAGACATGCTAATGAGAATTATAAGTAAAACGATCGCATTAGTATACATCATACAATTATACATTCTTAAGTACGTGTCACTTGTTTGTGGGTATAAGATGATATGATAAGTTGATTCAATTGTTGTGTCTGAAATGTTATAAACTTGAGACTAAAAATATAAATTTATAGTAGGTTAAGAAAGATTATATGTTTTGCGATAGGTACGTACTAAATTATATTATATTGATTTTAAACGGCTATAAGATTTTTAGTACCCATTGAAATCGTTCTTACTCAAAGCCGACTAACTAGCCATTGTAGTGGGTTACGTAATGAGATGATGACAAAACCAACAAAGGGAAAGACTCGAATAAACAATTGACCCTGTCAAAAAGACAGCGCCACAGATCAAAGAAGGAAGTAGCTAGATTGAAATCTTAAGACTCTTGGTTTTCATACTGTACAACAATAAATAAAGAAATTAACGCTTTAAGGCTTATTCAGACCGGCGCGACGCGACAGCGCGACGCGATTCTTGTAGAACAATTTCCATGAAGTTCACATAAAAATTGTTCTACGAGTGTCGCGTCGCGCTGCCGCGTCGCGCCGGTTTGTAGGAGGCTTTACCACTTTTGACTTTTTCTCTTCATAAATTTGCCGATTTGTTGATGAAAACATTCATTATTTTTTCATCTGTCTTTAAGCCTCAGTAATCGGATTACACAATCGAACCGAAACCGGTCTAGAGTCGAGAAGCCGGTATTTCATTCTCTCGTAATGAATGCACCGATGATTTAATGTAAAACAGAGAATAAGTAAAACAAGAACAAGCTAGAGTGAAACAAATAAATTAACAAGAAAGATGTTTCTAACTAATCCTATAATTGAGCATTAAAACATGTTAAACACACCCAGTGTGGCACATGACAACCTAATGCTCACTCAATTACAAAAATAATAGTTTAAACAAAACGTAATAAATGCTAACAATTTCTGAAACAATAAAAGTTTATTTATTTTACGGCGCGGGTTTCAAGTATTTAAAGGGAATGGAAAGTAATTACACAGTGATATTTACGAGCTAGCGCCGAGAACGACTCAATAAAACTAGCGGGCTAACCGCGCCTTTTACGATGGACACAATTTAAGTAGCATTGTCTCTTAAATCTGATTTGCCGCAGTTGATTTAATTTTCTATTATTCGAATTGGTTTTATTTTTATTGCATGTTAATGAGTAAATACTTTTCTGCTTCGGTAGATATAGTGCCGTATTCAATTATTGAGCAATACATTCTGTCGAAGAGCCTTTTTGACAACCGAGACGAATAGCCATAGCCACCTGTCATAAAATTTATTTTGATAAGTAGGTATCATAATATATAACAGTAAATAAACCGGACACAAAAACAACATAAATACCCACAATATTTCCGCCTGAATTGCAGCCAATATACATATTAATTTATATTATACAAATCTCTTTCCTCTCATCACTTTACGTTCTTCTAACACCCTTTAAATACTGGCAGCCGGAACAAATAGTCAATCGATAGTACGGGGGGAACAAATCGTTTCGGGTGCGTTCCGGCAATTGAATGTTTAGCCTTATCCGGTGGGGGTGGGTCGTCGCTCCGCAACAATGGAGTGATAAATCAAGTATGGGCCGCGCGTGCCAGGCGGGCGGCGAGTGTCGTGCCGCCAGCCGGCACCCGGCCCGTCGCGGCGGCTTTGCGTCCGGCCTTCTCACTACAATAAAGACATTCAAAAGCGCCGCCAGCCTATTAAAACATTTCTGTCATATTACGTCTTGTATAAATAGAATATCAATGTCCAATATCGGATTAAACAGTTAATTGAATTGTTTTAGGCATGTCTGAAAGGTCTATAAATAGACTACCTACTTTGGTTATTAATTTATCAGTGAAACCCTAACACCTCGCGTATGTTGGAAAATAGGGGATGTCCATCAACGTTGACACACGTTGGCTGGTTGTCAAAACTATGTTACATAAAAGATAATAATAATTCAGCACGATTAGCGCGATGACTGATGTCGTGTCGGCAAGTAATAATAGTTCCGTTGAGCCCACCTCCGAAGAGAAATACACGCGACTCTAAATAAATCAGCCATAAAAATAAACGACCGCATTAGTCAACGTTGTCAAAATAAAACTAAGAGTATTTACACAAACTAAAATTTGAAGTTATTTCTTTGCGTTGCTGAATTATGTTTCGAAATTAGTTTTTTTTTCCTTATCAAATTCCATTAGTAGAGTCGTTAAAGCAATTAACTCAAGGTAATAAAATAAAAATAATATAAGCTAACGTTTGGGACGCTGCACACCCACACAAGCGTTTATAAAAAGTTAATAACTTTTAATATGAATGAACTTTACGATTCCGAATTAATTAATTCGTATTCTGAATTCAAAACAGCGAAGCATAATCTGGCGATGCCAGCCTCAGGGCCGTTTTGCCCGCCTCCTCCTCACCCTATGTTGGAAACGGGGAGAGTCGGAAAAAATGGCGTGATAGCTTTTCGCCCCTCATTCCAAATTCTAATACTTTCACAAACTTTTAATAGGATGGGACTTAAAATTCAAGGAGAATTTCATCTCTCTAAGCAAACTTCAGTCATACCGATCCGTGACCCCCTGCAATCTTTAAAAAGGCACAAAGGTACCTCGTAAAATACAACTGAATGCGAATAGTTTCGTATTCTGTTTTGCAGATAACCTTAAAAAATAGGTATAATCATACAAGATTAACGGTAATCTAAAAAAAAAAATTGGATAGACAATAAAATACTTATAGATATTTATATTCATTCTCAGGCAGGTTTGCTATTCGTGGGTTGTACAAAATATGAATAATTTATTATTATTTTACCGATTTCTGACGACAGATTTCACAATTAGTAGATTCGAAATAAAAATTATAGTTTATAATTTTATAGCTGCAAAAAATAATTGATTACTTCTGCAATCATTGAAAATCAATTAAGTGTGCGTGTAATTAGTAAATAAACTAGTTTTCACTAGGTTAAGCAAACACTTGTAACAATTAATTAAAGATTAGCTTGTTGCTTGTATTTGAGTAATAAAACGAATGTGTCAACACCAGAAGTTAGTTGGATTAACATAAGAAGTAATAAATTAAAATCTCGCACATAAAAAGTGGAAAGCGTAGAGTCGCTATGTACATATTCACCGCGCGTATTTAGCTAAGAGTTGTTTGTTCGTGACCTGGATTTAATGCTGCATCCCAATTTTTGTTCTCAGTGACATTTAATGCATGATAAAAAGATAGATATATTTATTGCCACTATTACAATACTGGCTTAATGTGCTTACGAGTATAGTAGTTAATTTATAAAAAAACACTGGTGACTATTTATACTATGTGAATACAAATAAACTACGCTATCTGATAGAAAATATTTTTGCAAGTTTTATTTAATTTTTTTAAAAACGTATTATTTTTGCTTAAATCTTTGAATACTTAATAAAGTAAGTCTAGGAGTTAATAAAACAAAGATTATTTTATAATCATATTCAGAATACGTAGTTTTTATTTGCAGTCTGCTATATGTAATTGGCTGTAATTTTGTGAATTAACGACGCGATCATTTGTGGTTAGGCATAGTAGGTTAGGCAGGTACTGTTCACAGAATAATTATTATTTCGAATAGGTATTTCGTAATGAGTATTTCAAAGTGTTTCTTGAATTAGAAAGAAAGTTAACTACTCATTTAACCTAGTTTCCAATTTTGTGTGTCGCTGTAAGCTGGTGTCTTTTTCGATGATAGATATAAATAAAACCTTCAGATCTACATTTAACATTCGTTGGTAAAATCGTTAACAAACATTCTTTATCGCTATTAAAACATGTTACAGAAAAAAGAGACCCTGGCTCCAGACCTAGATTAGAGTATCTACCTGTATTTCAGGAGCCTACCTGTTCTTCCGTTTAGGTTACAATTAATCAAATGTAGTTCATTGTCATTGTGGTAGTAATAAAAGCTGTAAATAGCCTAGTTAGGTGGCCTTATAAAAACAAACAGTAATAGGCGAGTCAGCTGATTGGCAAGTGGAAACTATAATTACGTCGTTCATAGTGCCATAAACATTTGACCGGAATTGTAAGTACCTACTTGTAGTCTAACAGTAGTAAAAGCAAGTCATGTAAAGTTAGCGTTTCGGTAGTTCGTGACCAAGCGCAATAACCATTCCATTCGTTTTCCAATGCGAATATGTGTAAATTAAATATGAATTCTATAGCAGGTTGTTTCCATTGTTTGAGTTAATCTCACCAAAGTGGGGTAAATGTTAACGATGCCGGTCACGTAAGGCGGCGGCGGCGGTACGATA
Source organism: Aporophyla lueneburgensis (assembly GCA_932294355.1). Classification (NCBI taxonomy): domain Eukaryota; kingdom Metazoa; phylum Arthropoda; class Insecta; order Lepidoptera; family Noctuidae; genus Aporophyla; species Aporophyla lueneburgensis. Next base: position 15,058,263 of record OW028744.1, read on the forward strand.
AAATATGCACGTTGTTCACAAGGAATAAAAAAATAATTATCTGTAATCCAGAATGGTTATTTGATTTGTAGAATAGCATCGTGCATAAGATTATTTAATAAATTTTTATAAATAAAGAATTGAGTTGTTTATATATTTTATTCTTCATAGCTTTTTTCCTCAATCTATTGGACATCTTGTCGTTTAGATTTTACCTGTTTTCCTGGTACATCCTTGGTCGGCGACGGTCTTTTGCCTTCCTTGTCCGCCTTAACAGTAGCAGAAGCTGCCTTTTCCTTCTTGCTCCCTGTCACCGAGCCGTGACCTTCCGCCTTTTGTTTATTGCTTTTTTTCTTGCTTTCCTTTTTGCTGCTGCCTTCTGCATTGTTCTTAGGAGAATCTTTGATCCTCACTATGGTAACTGTAGTTGACTTTTGGTGAAATCCGAAGCTTTAGAACTATAAAAACATACAACATTAAGTTAAGCAATCATACCCAATCACTAATCACTTTTCACTGTTCTATAATGTTGTCCCAATCACTTTTAACACTTTGTTTATTATGCGACGATAAACTTTGTTAGTGCACTTGACATATAAACAAACTCATTAACAAACACACATTTTCACTAATGTCACTGCAATCCTTTAGCACTGAAATCCAGAGGACGGTAGATATCCAAAGCAGGCCTAGACGTCAGTTCGACAGAACAAAAATAACGATGTATCGTGATCGTGTGCAAGACAAAGAAAGAGATGATCGACAGACAGCGAACGATTCGCCCGGCGTGCGGGGCGAGAGTGCGGCGCGGCCCGAGCCGGTCGTCGGCCGCTGTCCCGCGCCCCGCGCCTCGCGCACGCGCCGCTCGCCGCCCGCCCAACATACCGACTCTTGAATATTTCTTGCTACACATGTTAAATGCCGACAGATACCAATATGCGTGGGAGAAAATATGTCAAATATGTCAAAAGAGACATTATAACTAATTGAATTTTTAGAATTGAGCTATATTTAAAATTTGAGATATTACAGCTGGGGTCAACTTATGGGAAAGTAGCAGGACCGCCCGCCCCCGCCTTTGTTTGAAAGTTGTTTAAAAAAGCAATAGATTTTTAGTAAACATTTTGTCCTTTAAGAAATTCAGTTACAGTAAAAAAAGATGATTTCGTGTGTCTTTGTATATTCAAAGATATTTTTTTACTAGAGAATATTTTAATTTAATGTGATGTGATGTGATGAGTTATGCTACCACTTATTCCATGATTTATTGCACTACGCATTTATGGAAATGCCGTGTCTCGTAGTAAAAAGAATTTGATATAGTCAATCTGTCGTAAATTCAGAATTCGGTACCATAAAAAGTTACCCAAAAAACATTTTTCAGTATAATTTCGTGACAGAATTGGAATTGAAGACATTCTGTGAAATACTTTTTTGTTTGACGCCCGCTTTTTAGGGTTAGCTTTAGCTCGCGCACATACGAATAAAGATATACACAACTGACACTACATACATACAAGCATATACATGTATTTATAAATACTAGTGATCGCCCATTGGTCGAAATTCGACCGTACTTCATTTGAATAGAAATACATTATTAAATGAAAAAATATAGATAATAAGGTTCGCTGGCGGGATGGTGATGGCCAGGACCAGGACGTAGGTGTGATGAGTAAAGAATACTTCTTCAGGACTCTCTTTTTTATTTTCTTAATACTTCTTAACTGCTGGATATGGAACAATATGGAATGAATTATCACAGAAAGCTCTGTTTTTATAGAATTTTCCCTATTATTTTTAATAGCTTCTGCCCGCGACTTCGTCCGCGTCAAATTTTCGCTCCCCTTCCCGTCGCGTCGAATTGCCTGCCAGTTTTCGTCCATTTTTCGTTTGCTGCTCAACTCCTTTTGACCGTAGCGTGACGTTATATAGCCTATAACCTTCCTCAATAAATGGGCTACCCAACACAAAAAGAATTTTTCAATTCCGATCAGCAGTTCCTGAGATTAGCGCGTTCAGTCAAACAAACATACAAACAAACAAACTCTTCAGCTTTATAATATTATAAGTATAGATTAATTATGACGGTTCCAAATGTCATAATTATAACCAGCCTGTACAATCTATGACCAGCCTGTACAATCGTGAGGCATACAACCTCTACAGTTTGCACACGACACTAAGTTTTGTATGGGAAACTTACTAATGCCATACTTGACACTCTCCATAAAACCACAAAAAATATTTCTTATAAATTTAAAATAAATTCCTATCGTCGCTAATACAAATAATATTAAAGACAAATATTCTCGATATGATCATAGATTTAAAAAAAATTAAACCGCCGAAAAACTGAAAAGCATAAAATAATAAACCTTAAAATTATGAGTCGGCGCTTTGAGTGATGCTTGTGCATTGATTTTTCAGCGCCGACTCAAAATTTTAAGGTTTATTATTTTATGCTTTTCAGTTTTTCGGCGGTTTAATTTTTTGTTAAAAAGTTTTTATTTTATATTTTTTCGTGGCTTTTTTTTACTAATAATACTTGGCAAGGTATACCCTATCCAACACAAAAAGAATTATCAAAATCGGACTACTCTGTATAAAGTTATGCGTGTTTATATATTACAATCAGTGAGTGAACAATCAATCATCCCCTGTTTTCCGACCCTTAGGGTTCGATTTTGTTTTCCAAATTTATATGGGACCACCTTGGGAGTATACCCTTTCCAATAGAAGAAGAATTGTCACAATCGGACCACTATGTAAAAAGTTATGCGTGGTCATACATAAAAAAAAAAAAAAAAAATATACGCGTCGAATTGATAACCTCCTCCGTTTTTTTTCGTCGGTTGAAAATGAAATAGGTTATTCTAAGTTATTATATATCCATAAAATTAATTTATTACCTATGGTTATACTTGACATTCAGTAAGACTATCGACACAAAATCAGGCTTACCAACTTAGGGGTTTTTCCAAATTTAGGGGGTAAATAAGAGGATTGAGATTTTTTAGGGGCGTTCCATTTTTAGGGGTATTCTTAGGGATTTTTTGCCATCTTACATTTCTCATTGTGTTTTTGATTACAATAAAAGTATTAGCGACTTCTAGTACGGTTCCTCGATATTTTTATAATAATAATATTCCACAACTATCACACAACGCCATCTGGTCCCAAGCTAAGCAGAGCTTGTGTTATGGGTACTAGACAACTGATAAACATACTTATATATTTCTAAATACATACATATTATAGATAAATTACACCCAAACACAGAACAAATGATCGTGCTCATCACACAAACATTTGTCCTGGGTGGGAATCGAACCCACGACCTCCGGCATAGCAGTCAGGGTCACTAACCACTAGACCAACAAGCCTGTCAAAATATTAAGAATGCAGAGTGAATGATTAACAAATGTCGCGTAATAAATATAGACAAATATTACTACTGTGTGCGGCGGTCTATGATTACTGAACATTCGTTGGTTATTTTCATTATGATTTTTTAGCGGATTATTTTAGTAATTGTGGCACGTTTAGGGGTTTTTAACTTAAGCTTTAGGGGTAAATATTTCTGGGTGTTGGTAACACTGCACAAAATAATAAAGACAGATTTGGACCATAAACAAAAGAATTTCTATGCATGTGTGTATTAGATACACGGTAATGAACAGTAGTGTGTGTAACGTGTTATTTATTGAAAATAATGTATTTTAACGAATAATTAAAAAAAATATTAGCATTCGTCACTTCTTCTCTGTATAAACTATAAGTGTGCGAAATTTGATACTCCTCCGTCCGCCCAATTTTCGTAAAAAGGGAGCCAAAGTTTTCGCTTCACGTATTAATATATAAATATTATTAATTCGAGATTTTACCCAGAATTTATTTTATTGTATAAATTATTTTCGCCTTTTCGGTACAAAGGTCATCACCATCAGTCATCTTAATATAAATGGGTTATTGTTTTAACTTTTAAAGTACGTGGATTCCTATGTACAAAGCAAATAGGTACAGTTTTTATTACGTAGGTAGGCAGGCACATGAATGCTGTGAAACGCATAGCGTCCGTTCGTTCGTAGCAATAACACATTCGCGAAAAGCAGTAAAACGGCCGTAAACCGATTTATTTATATTCGTTTTATAACTTATTGCTTTACGACTGCGATTAATGCAGTCGTTGTAGGGTACCCATAATCAACTCAACTGACTGTATATTGATACATTTATTTGATGTTTTCATGTTTTGTAGTCGATGATAAAAGGTCTTTATCTTACAGTAATTTTCGTTTTTAATGAATATTATTAATAAGTTAATTTAATATTAATTGTATTATACACAAACCTTCCGGAATAAATTCTCTAAAATATAATATCTATAATATCTTAGGACAACCAACACAACGTTATCTGATTCCAAACTAGGCAGAGCCTGTACTATGGCAACCAGACAACTGATAAATATACTTATATATTTCTAAATACATACATATTATAGATAAATTACGCCCAGACACAGAACAAATGACTGAGCTCATCACACAAAGATTTGTCCTGGGTGGGAATCGAACCCACGACCTCAGTCTCAGCAGTCAGGGTCACTAACTACTAGACTAACAGGCCAGTCAAAGTAAAAGATGGACAAAAAGTGACTTGTACCTAGCAACATAATTATATAGGTAAGAAAAAATACATTTGACTACCGTAACTTATTTTGTACGTACTAAAAACAAAAAAACCCTTGTTGAACTTCCACATTGCTTGTTTTTGTATCAACACAGCCCAACAAACCCTCAGGGACCACTAATATATTCATACATACATTTGTAATAAAATAAAACATCCTTCTTTTGATACAATAACAAATTTACTTAAGTACTCCAGTATTAAAAGCTTCTCCTCCCCTAGATATTAATTTGAAATCTTTTATTCGCCAAGAAAACGTATAAAAGACCTCTTAATTTAGAAGGAAACAGTAAAGCGGCAGGGATAACCGAGATAAATCTCGACTTGTCTACAGTAACCGTCTCCAAAGAATAATCTATAAATATAAAAAAACATTTGTAAGAGTTTCCCCAACGAGAGGAACAGATTATTATTGCGGGGAATTGTGATCTCACGTAAAATATTAACGTATAATACCGAGGGGAAATTAAAACGATATGAACGGATCTCTTTGTATAAATAGTGACAAAAAATACTGAAATGAAAGAGAGATAAACAGAAGACATTTATTGTGCAGTCATTTGAAAAAACTAATTTAGTTTGGTTGTTATTATAACCATAGTTACAATAAACGCGGTCTCATACCTACTTAGTTATGGCATGTATTTAATCAAACTTCAAACAATTTCCATTATTGCTTTCCTAGAAATACTTCTATAATGAATGCGCACATTTTGTTGACTTCAAATTATTCCTATTGTGGTGTCCTAAAAATACTAAATAGCCAAGTAACAGCGACGAACTTGGATTTAGCGCTTGCCAGCCGCATCCGCGACACCACCGCACCGCTCCCTACGCTCGCTCGGCTCACTCGCAGCTGATCACAATTGTAACATTAGAACCCACTTGATCCCCAAGCTCAGTTACACGGCTCGCGACCGTTTTAACTTAACCTAAGCCGTTTAGTCAGTGTACCCACCCTAGCTTAGTAACTGCGACTAACCGTAAGGGCTAAAAAGGCTAAAACGTAAAAACAGGTTAAACATTTAAAAGAGCGTGCATGGATCATTACAATGCAACACATCCTCGCGTGGGGTTAGGATAAGATAATAAATTTAGATACTTTTATTTCTGTTGTCTTTTACTTAACATGTTGGTTGCCAGTTAAATCCAAGGAGTACTCGGTACCAGTAAGTTAGAAGTAAACTAAAAATAAACCATTTAATCATTATCTCTTATCTAACAACCAATTTGATTGCAAAGCTACTTAATAATAGGTACGGTACTGAAATGATTGATGAGACTAGCTTTTAGACTAGCATTTTCGAGCGGCTTCGCCCACATCGACGTCGGAAATTGTGTAACGAGAAAAGACTACAGAACTAAAAATTAGCCTATGTGTTCATTCTGGTTACAAACAATCTGTGTGGTATTTTTTTTCTAAACTCGATCAGCCATTATTGTCATAAGATCATAACAAAAGTTAGATTACATTCAATTTCACATGATGAATTGGAGTGAACCGATTGTTACGAGCCAGAGGGCAAGTTTATATTTTGTAAAATTGAAACGTCCCGAACGGCAGTGAGCCGGAAATTCGCTCGCTCGCAACAGCCGTGCTGTTTATTTTTTCCTCACGTTTTCCCAATTTCGGTAGCAATAAAAACGAGTAAAGATTTTTTTAACGTAACAAAATATACATTTCAATGTTTGAATCCAATATTATTTTTAAACCAGAACCGTTATTTCATTTAATTGACATGTCAGACTTTTTGTTACAATTTGAAATAGAGTGATTCGTAGAAACCAATGTTTTCGGCGAGCTATGATTGTTTGTGTGCCCGTTGACTGCATCAGGGAATTAAAACAAGGGAGTTTTTGTTCCCTGGAGGGATTAGTCTGCCGTCATGGTTATTAAACTCAAAATTCAGCTTGCTTATTCCATTGGCGAAAACAGGGGTGGTTTAATAGTAATGCAGTGATACTTCTTGATTACGTGAATGTTAAAAAGTAGCGGAAATGTGTAGTTGCCAAACCATTATACGTGCACATTCTTTCATGAAAATAGGGTCATGTTGTATTTTAATGCCCCATATAAACTTAAAATTGTTGAAACACGTGCGATGGTTAAGAAATGTAAGAGCGCCCATTTACTCATATGCACTAGCATCAATTAGTTTTTATTCAGTGCAAACTGTGATACGGCATTGATTACGCAGATTGAAATCAGTTCGCCCCTCGCACTGCTTGTTAATGGTGCAATAAAAACGACGCTTATCGATTTAGCCGCCCGTTAAGAACGCTTCAAGGCATAATAATTTATTATCCAAACAATGTTGCGTCAGTCGATGTAAATTACAGTTCTCAGCGCTGGAATTATATAACGACGAGATTTGTTAACCGCCCAGTTGCGGAGTGACAAAAGTAATTAACACTTACGATACACTAGAGTGCTTGGTTTACGACGCTTGAACCTTTGGGACCCCTATTTGGTCGGGTCTTAAACGAGGGAGAGAAAATGGGCCCTCGATAACGATCAAGCTACGTTTCACGACCCTTAATTTTTATAATACATTTAATTTTTCTCTCTGATCTTTGAAAACTAGAGAACACAATTATAAAGAAAAAGATTGGTTATTGTATCATAAATAAACGATATCCGTAGAGCCATACGAGCATATGGATATTTTTATTTTATTCGTCGAATGAAACCTCAACAACGACAAACAAGGGTGAGAGATACGAACGGGAGGTACTGGTATTGAGAGTCAGACAACGACCGCGGGATTTATTTCGAGCCTCATTCAATTTGTGGTAAACGTATTGTTGGATTGCGTTTTTGTATCGTTCCCTCACTGTATTTAAACGTTATGTTGGTTAAAAATGAATTTGTTCCAGGCTGAATATGTATTTTTTATTTTTATTTATTGTTTCGTTCAATTCTTAAGTTTGAGTATCTTTATCGCTCATTTAGAAACTATGTTGTTGGCGAAGCTGTTAGTAAAAGAGAAAGCGTCGGCAAAAATTTGAAAGTGTTTCTACAGTACAGATGAGGACACACAACAAAGCGAATGCAAAGTAACGCACTAGACATACAAATGTGACTCGTATCTGCTCAATTGGAATAGTGATGAGGATGGACGACATGCTACTAAACGTTACTTTTAGGGCAGGCTAACAAACATCGAATTAAATTATTTATTTTTGCATAAATTGTATGTTAGTGTCTTTTAAATAGTGACATAGAAAGATACCGAACAGAAAGCAAAACAACTACAAGGCGGAAAAACAATCGGATGTCAGCAACGGAAGAAATACTTGCTATTCCGAGTTTTCCTTCTCATCCATTTTTTCTCTTAACCTATTTTTGCAAGGAAAAGAACTTATTAAGCCTGTTCGTATAAGAATTTGGAGATCTGACGTTAGTAGAGGTATTTGAAAATGTACAAGCAAGTTTTTTTTTGGAATGACATGTCGCTGGTCGACCAAGGTTGTCAGCTACTGAACCGGACTTGCCTGTGACTGCCGTAATAAATGAAGGCCTAGGAGCCAAGGCTCAAAAACGTAAAACTATAAGTATCCAACAAAGTTAGATGATATACAACAATGATAGATATAAAGACTTGGTTTCATTCAACAGACAGACTACGAAATCGATAGAACAAAAATGTAATTAAAACGTAGAATTAACAAAATCTATGTACCGTGTGTATACCGATAGTAAGAGCGTTGAAGAGGGTGTAGAATTACAGATTGCGGGGTGGGGACTGCAGAGGAGGATGCAGCGAGACGCGACATAAAATTTTCAACGACCACGTTGAGTATCTGACGGCATTATCTAGCTGTTTGCAAGTGCTCCGACGGTTTTCATATCTTTTGAATAAAACTTAGTGTAATATTACTTTAGAATTTGCAAACGTAATGCATATAAAAGTTTGAGACGTATGTTTAAGAAAAACTTTATATTCTATACTTACGAGTTTCTTATTTACACTTTGCATGAAGTCAATCGGTAGTTAGATTTTTAGGTATTTGAGAATTTAGTTATTATGCAGTCACTACAAATTTTCGTTAAATCATAGAATAAACATGACTTAGCAATATTTACGGACATACCTGGATAAGTAATATACATTTTCGGTAGTCAAACTGAAATTGAACTAAGTACCGATCTTTAAACTTCGAGATCAAAGTTGTAGGGTGTTGTTCGGCATGTAGGTACCTAAGTTTGATAAGGAATATATTCAATTTATTTATAGATTTTATCTTAAAGAAATGTCTATGATATAATAATGCTGCTACACGGTGCATTCACCAAAGTAGATACACTGTTCAAGCGCGTGCTCATATCGAGTATTCATAAAATACCAACGTATGTAAATAAAACAGTATTTCCAACGTCGGAAAAATATATTTCAATAAAACCGTACCGTATTCACGAGAAACGTACTTACAATTCAAGCGCTCTGTACTCGATCGTAATTTTAAAGAATGAAAGAACTTGGAGAAAAATTGTAATAACTTTATAACTCGAGGGAAAAGAAAATTATTTAAGAATGAGTGAGAGTAAATAATACGGCAAAGACGAGTCTACAAGTAGAGATAAAATAAGCGGGGCAGCTGTAGAGGAGCGGGCGGGGACAGGGAGCACTGACAATCTCGTTATAGATGTGAATAAATAATGAGTAAGCATTAAGCTCGCCTTTCCCGCGCAGGGGCGGCTGCCGAGTTGCCTTTGTTGTCGGCGCTGTTTACTGCGCCGGGGATTGTGCCCGCCGCAAGCCCAATTTATTCCGCTAATCGAGCCTCACCTCGCTCGGCTTAAATTAATTAACAACGACTTAACCCCAGCATATTAAATTTACATACGATTATGTTTTAATATTTTTACTTCTTTGAACATGTAACTTCACCTTATTTCGACAGAAACAGGTTTAGTTGAATTAAAATTTGCTTGACCATGCTGAAAAGGTGCGTTTGACGTAACCTTTTAAATGTTTCTAATGCCATCTGCAGTGCATCTACCAGTAATAAGAGTCTGTGTGAAGACAGGCGTGCCATGTATGTACGAGACAACAATTAGCGGTATTACTTTGTTATGTAGGTTGATTGCATCGCAAGGTATTTGTTTTGTTTATTTATCAGAAGCTGACACGAAGCATGTGTGTGTTCTTTACTTCAAAGGGAGGCGTTGAGACGTGCACGCCCACGGACCAGGTGGACATGTCCGACATTCCGCAGACATAGCCCACTGCCAACAAAGTTTAGAATAGCGCCTAAACTCTTCAATCTGACTTGAAACATTCACCGATTCAAATGATGTAATGTAACAATAACATTCGGAATTTACTACAAATTCATGTTATAAAATAAAGCAGCACGTGTTGCACAACATGCAGAGAAACATAGGTATATTGCCAAATATCATCACAACATAGACTGTTAACTTGAAACTACATATCTCGCCAACAAAGCGTTGTTGCATAAGAGGATTCGGTCAAAGAGAAAGAGAATTTCGACGCGGGGCTTTGTGCGCCAAATTGAATTGAATGTCATACATAACGCATTCCGCAAGCTCAAAGGGAGTGTAATTGCGATCTGGCGGCTCCATTTAAAATGTATCCGTGCAAATCTGAGCTAAGCACGGCGTGCGAGGCATGAGGCGACATGGCTTCACGACAATCACGACGCTAGTAACCAGTGTTCGCGTTGCAAATCGCGCGCCCATCCACTCGTGTCGCTTTGCGCGACTTGGTCGTTTGCCAGCCGCTTTGTTTTATAGCTCTCGCGAACTATTTGGCATCTAAACAATCTATACTATAATATTATAAAGCTGAAGAGTTTGTTTGTTTGATTGAACGCGCTAATCTCAGGAACTACGGGTTCGAATTGAAAAATTCTTTTTGTGTTGGGTAGCCTATTTATCGTGGGAGGCTATAGGCTATATAACATCACGCTACACCTAAGAGGAGCGAAGCAGTAATGAAAAATGTTGTAAAAACGGGGAAAATTTATTCCTTTTGAGAGTTTCCGTTGCGTGCGCTGCGTAAACGGTTAAAGTAACGCAAAAATAATGTATGACGGAATTGTTCCTCTTAAAAAGTTCTAAAAAAAAGTCCGCGAGAGCATATGTCTATCTTTTAAGGTTGACACACTATAACTCAAAAGGAGCGAACAGCAACGAAAAATGGACGAAAACTAGCAGGCAAATCGATGCGACGGGAAGGGTCAGGGGAGCAATAATTTGACGCGGACGAAGTCGCGGGCAGAAGCTAGTGTTCCTATATAATGATACAGAAAAATCGCATCAGATATTTCAATGTGTCATCACTGACACTTTTAACAATGATTATTTAATTCCAGTCTGGTCATTTTACGACTGTGAAAGTTATTATGTTCTCTATCTGTCAAGGGGTCAAGATACTTTACTTCGTGGTTGTCTTCATGTTTTTGTAATAATTTAAATAGAGCGATTTTAGTTTCTGCAGTTTCTTTGTTCATATTTAAAATAAAAGCATTTTTTAAATCATTCATGAGTATTGTAGACGGAGTACAAATACACGACGTAGTTTTGATCAAGATGTTCATAAAATATCGTGATAGAACCCCCATTTCAATATTGGTAGTAGTTAATCACGGTTGACTCTATTATTTGCTTTATTCCCTAATAAAATAATAACGTCGTAAAAAGGAGCAACAAACCAAAAGAGATAAAGAGAGAACATAATAAAAACAGTGCAATTTTAGGGGTATTTTGTCGAGGTTATATCCATAAAGCGAGTGGAGTGAGGGTGGGCGCCCCCACCGCCGACCCGACGTGGGTTGTAATGAATAAACTCAACCGGGAGGTTCTATCATTTTATTTTATTCCGCAATGGGAGCGATCATACCTTAAACACTTAACAAACTGATTTGGCAATTGTTGTGCTTTTTATTACTTTATCCACTTCTGTTTGCATTTAACTAATTGAACTAACAGACATCATGTGCTAAGTATAGTTTACTTGCTCTATGAATCTATTGACAGTAACGCTGATTGATTATGACACAATAAAAGAAGTTAAATAGATAACATTAAGAAACCTGGCAACTTCAAATTGTATTCTTGACCAGCTTTTGCCCGCGGCTACGCCCGCGTGGATGTCGGAATTAACGCAGGTATTTCTCTAAAATAAAATATTTTTTCTAAAATAAAGTAGCCTAAGTTACTCCTTGTTACATCAGCTATCTGCTAGTGAAAGTCCCGTCTAAATCAGTCCAGCCATTTCAGAGATTAGCCGGAACAAACAGACAGACAAAAATTGTAAAAAATGTTGTTTTGGTATATGTACCGTGTTACATCCATATACACTTAGTAAAACGTGGTTATCTTAATATTACAAACAGACACTCAAATTTTATTTATTTGTATAGATTTGTATAGATGTATACTTTGCACATAAATAAATCTCTTAATAAATTAGGAATGCAATGAAAGGACCGCACTAAAAACCTTTAAAACCGTTGAGACTTGACAAAAATGTTGAAACAAGAATATTTTAAAAGGGGCGAAATGGAGTGCAGAATATTCACACTGGTAAAGTAAACCTGCGCTCGGAAAATATTTCTGCGAAACATGAGAGCTGTAAAGCCCTGTAGAACAAAGGTATTAAAGCGAATTTTCAAGCTCGCTCGTTGGAAATACTGGGAAAAGCGACTCTACGGCACCACTAACTCATTTTGTTTGCTCTCCGTATAAAAATGTAGTTTGTTTCTGAGCGTTTGTAAACGGCGCGCCGACAATTGTGGGGGGCTTGTATTATTAAGTTTTTCGCAATCATATTTTGTTTGCGTGCAAATCATTAAACGGATTTTATCTATTGATTTTCAGCTTTGTTTATGTTTTTGTGGCACGCAATGCAATCGTTGTTTGTAAGTTCTACAAAACTTATGATTTACCTTCGATTGTTAGAATAAGGAATGCAGCAACGATTTATAACAATAGCATTTCATGCTTCTCTGCTATAAATATAAACAAGTATTTTATAAGAAATAGGTTAAAACCACAAATACATCATATTATAAACGTTAGTTAGGTTTATGAGATTCTTATAACTAACGATTTATTACGATCTAAGCAGATACTTTTCTACTTAAAGGCTATGGCTCAATATTAGTGAAAGGTCCAGTGCACAAATACTCCCCCTACTATTTCTAATTAAATAGGTTTGCTATTTTCAATGAAAATTCGAAATACAGACCCAATTCGTTTGATTTTTATAGACAAAAGTTCATTATTTTGTCACTACACATATGCTAAATCCTAACAAAATTACCATCACTATTTAGAATAGATCTTAGATGTTGTAATGAATCGTGCAACAATTTGTTGTTTCAGCAAACATAATTTCGATAAAACCAACACAAAGGGAAAATAAACATAAATAAAAAGCAACGACGTATATACATATAAGGATGTCGGCAGATCACTTGTTTCAAAATAAATTTACGTAGTAACGTGAGTTGAAAATAGAGAGGGGAAACTAAGCGAAACGGCGAAGAGCAATGAGGCGATGCATAAAGTCGCTTCGAGACGAAGTATAAAACAACAAAGTGGTCGACGCATCTCGCTCGCCGACATAAAGAGGGAAATAATCCGACAAGACGAACACTAAAGCGTCGCAGAAAGGAACTTTAGAGTTCATATATAATAATGATGTGTCTTACAAGCATATTTTATGATACGTTGTAAAACAAAACCATGGAAATCTATATTAGGAAGCTATTAATATTTATAAACATTAATAGTACAAAAAAAAACAGCATCTATAAAAAGACCCAAGTGTTGTATTAATGCTTTTGACGACAAATTACTATAAACGGTGGTCGTGATCGTAGGTGTGGGAGTCGAGTAAAAGTAAGATGGGGACGATAACGGCGTGTCGGCATCGATAAGAAAAATAATTTATGATCTGACGTGGGGTAAAATACAATATAAACACTATTTGGCACTTTGTAACAAGATAATCACGCTGTTTAGCATTTTTATGGGTTTAGAAGAATGAAATATTTACAAGCAGTCAATTATGAGTAGAGTTTTATTGCTTTCTAAGAATTTCACTTTTAGATTTCTCAAGCAGAAAATATCTACTTAGGTACTTCTATAAAAATGTTAATACGTATTTACATTTTTATTTTACCGTTATTAATTATTGACACTGAATCATATCAACAATCTAACACAAAATATGGATGTTTGACTTGGTTTGTGTACAAATACTTACCATAAAATAATGAATATTGTAATTGACAAGCTTTTACGGAGCTTTAATTTGCCCGTTTTGTTTATGTAGATGTGAATTCAGAATTGTTTAACAATGTTTTTAAAATTAAATGCTGTTATTGCTCCGTCAGTTGTGTACAAGGATATCGAAAGCAACAATGTTTTTTTTTTTTTTTGTATGACATCTCGTAGTTAATCTGAAAGATTCTTACTACTTAAACGGATTGTGGCCCGGCGAGTTCTAAAAAGTTACCTTTTTAGGCCTCCAGCCGGGAAAGCAACGATGACAAAATATTTGTATTTTTATATTCATGATGAAAAATGTAATAAAAATAACATTAAACGAGAAAGTTCACGTTTGAATACTTTATTAACTTCCCCAGGTGATATATTGCAAAATAAATAAATAGAGTACCGATCCTTCATCCTGATACCGTTTATACTATATGTATCGGATAAACAAACAGTTAATCAATCTAAATTAAATTAACATACAGCTATAATGTTAAACATTAACAAACCACGCTTGAGTTGGCAAATCCTCAAGGCAGACAATGCACTTAACCACTGAGATATGAAATGCATTCCGAGTCATAACAACGTAATTAACGTGGCAAGTTCAGTAAGCCTGGGAGACAGCGCGCTTCAATGACTCCGTCTTGGACTTAATACAAACTGTAAGCGGTGCGGGGAAGCGTTGTGGTATATTTAAACACCTGTCATCTCTCCATGAGTGTCGCCTAACTTAGATTACAGTATAATAATTCCTTGAAATTTCACTCCAGACGGAATGTATAAATGTCGCAAAGTTAGCGAATTATTAATGGACGTAGAACGGTTAAAGTCAGGCGGGACGGTGTATTCTGCTGCTTTATCACATTGTCGCCGAGTAACATGTTTGTTTTCCCGGTTCCTCGGGCCACTAACGACCTAGAGCTATTTACGATGAAAATAACGACTGTTGAGGCTTGTATCGTTAGGTGTTATCTTTTCGAAAGCTTTGAACGCTTGGGCTAATATTTATTATAATTAGATTCAATACTTATTGTGAATCAAATGAGGTGTATTAAAATGTATGTATTAGAAAATTTGTTAAAACAATACTGGGTGAATTTTACATTCTGTTTTAGTTGTAATGAAACATTACTATACTACTATTTTTTCGCTATTTCTTTGAGTTTTAGATTTGGTTATCTCACAGGCACAGGCACATTTGGAAAATTCACACCGTTAGGCATATGCCATTTTTGGGGTATTATTGCTTGGGTAAAGAAAAGCCTTAGGAAGGCCCAAACAAACAACCGCGATGCATTCTAGTAGAACAATTTTTATTAACACTTCATAGAAATTGCTCTAACAGAATCGCGTCGCACTGTCATGTCGCCCGTATGTGAGTACTTAACTCATTTCAAACCTCATTTCTGGGAGAAAATTCAACTTAACTTGCCTTTGTACATTACCGTGTAATATAATTATTTTATTTGTAGAAGAAGACAAATCTTTAGAGGAGCTTGAGATAAACTTAGACTGATTTGTGTATAAGGGAAGCATGTGAAGTCGCCATTACAAATACAAACAAAACGGACAAAGCTCATCGGTTCCAAGGGACTTGTATAATTTGCGTACCGCAGCGTGTATTGGGTTAGTCGTGGGCTCGTGGGGTGTTCGTGTAACATTCCGGCGAACTTTGCGGCCGGCTAATTACGGCTGGGCCGGGTCGCACACACGACTACGACGACGTGCAAATAGCCGGGCGGCTTATCTGCGTAACATGTCGTGCGCCGCGCCCGCAGTACCCTGCTCCGCTTGATGTATTGTGGCCCGTGATACATTAAAATTAATTCAACAGTTCACCGTCAACTTTTTCTAAATCATTATTTATGTTAAGAGGAATTTGTTATGAGTATGGGATTTAATCATTGTTTATCAACAAGAAGGATATTACTACAAGATTGTAAAATTATAGTTCATTTTATCACGTCAGAGCAATAATGTCTATTAATAAGATTGGCCAAAACCATGTTCTTTCAGTTTGTTTGGGCATTTCTTCTCAGGGAACGGTCAGCTAGGAAATGACGGGGCCAACTAGTTTTTAAAATAGACCAACAAAAAAATATTGACGTGTACAACTGCCTTTTCAACCGACGAAAAAAAACGGAGGAGGTTATCAATTCGACGCGTATATTTATTTTTTTTTTTTTTATGTATGACCACGCATAACTTTTTACATAGTGATCCGATTGTGACAATTCTTCTTCTATTGGAAAGGGTATACTTTCAAGGGTCGGAAAACAGGGGATGATTGATTGTTCACTCACTGATTGTAATGTATAAACACGCATAACTTTATACAGAGTAGTCCGATTTTGATAATTCTTTTTTTGTTGGATAGGGTATACCTTGCCAAGTATTATTAGTACATTAAAGCCACAAAAAATATAAAATAAAAACTTTTTAACAAAAAATTAAACCGCCGAAAAACTGAAAAGCATAAAATAATACTTAAACCTTAAAATTTTGAGTCGGCGCTGAAAAATCAATGAACAAGGATCACTCAAAGCGCCGACTCATAATTTTAAGGTTTAAGTATTATTTTATGCTTTTCAGTTTTTCGGCGGTTTAATTTTTTGTTAAAAAGTTTTTATAAATCCACTTACATAAATAAACATTTCATTGCATGAAAATCTTCTGGGCTTCTAGACTACTAAGGTAATTCAGTAACAATTTGCTTTAAATATTTAAGAAGTTTTTGGTAGCTAAGAACCTGCAGCTTAGTTATTAGAGGCTTAGTCCTTAGACTCGGTCAAGTTTATTACTAAATTATCTAAGCATTTGTTAACATTGCTATATCACTAGTAGCGTTGAATTATACCGTTCACGTTAAGCTTCTATCCGGCTTGGCTTCAGTGGTTAAATGCGCTCCGCATTCAAAGCACGTTGACATGCGTTTATCAGAGCGGGAGCTCAGACCGCAGTCGGGTGCAGTGACAAACGGAATCGCAGAGTGCATCCCGAGTGAGCTGCTGATCCGTCGAGAGATATCCCGACCTCGGCGTCGAGTACTAACACTCGCCTGCCTACGGATGATTACGGCCCTTTGACGACGCCTCTTTGTCCTGCACGTTTCGAAAGTACGAACAACGTTTTTCGCTTTCACTTACAGATTTATGTCTTATATTTGTTTTAAATATTTTATATTCAATTCAATTGCAGTCGTTCCAATAATAGGAATGCGTTGGCTCTATATTGCTTGTTTACATGGCCAAAGGATAGAAATAAGTTTGGCATTTAACAAAGGCTTGAAAAGTGAGTGATGTATGTACGAGGGTTAAGGTTCAGTTTACATCGTTGCAAGTTAGGTCTTATCTAAGTCAAGCCGGTTAGACTGGAGCACGGATGGAGTAATAGGAATCTCCGTAGAACTTTGCGAGCGGGTGTGCCTGCGGGCGACTGCAGGGTGGCGTGGCGGGGAACGGGCGACTCTTGTTATTACACCCTCTCACCTACGCAAGGGGTTTCTGTTCTGAGCCGTACTGTAGCACAAGATTAAGACGCTCCTCGCTTTGCTGTTAACACTTTGGCTTCCGTTCTGCTTGTTCTGAATAGCTTTAAGTGTGCCCTACAGTTTCCATAAAGTCATCGTTACTATACTTTTATCACATCATGTAAGTGTGTGAATGAGCAAATAATTAGTTAGTATCGGTCTACTAGATAGGTAAACCGATGCCAAAACTATCAAATGGTTGATTTATTGGGTTAACAGCTGGATTCAATAACAAAGTAAATGCTACGTGTTTGATTTTTATAACACAACAATGAATGGTAAATGTTAAAAAACTAGACTACTATATAAACGGTGTGCCTAAATAAACAGAACAAAGCAATACAATATATAAACCTTTAACAAAAAACAAGATGTCAAAAAGCAAGCTGAAACCAAAATCGTTTACTTCACGTTGTTACATTTCACCACTTCGGTTATAAATAAAAGTGCCGAAGAAAAGCCAGATAAGACGACAGAGAAATAAGTTTAACCGAACAGGAGAAAGCATTATCATTGGCTGCGAGCGAGGAACAAAAGAAAATGGTGGAGAGCGAGCGTACGAGAGTACTTTATAGGCGCGTAAATATGTTTTATATCCCTCTACTGTCTGTTATACACTGGCGGGACGCCGAACCCATCCCCCTGAGCCATCCCACCCTCGCCCCGAGGGTTGCCGCGCTCTCGGAAATGCCGAGCTTTAATAAAACATATATTTTTCCGAGCGAGGAAAATACTGGGGAAACTCGCAATTTGTTCTTTCACTTTATGCTCGTTTACAAGACAAAAGTAGAACATTCTAGAAACATTATGTTAATCACGCAGTTATGTAGTTTATTATAATTATGATTGTATTAAATTAAAATAACACCGGTATGACATGTGTCGAGGCATACGTTGGTGGTTCGCTGATGGACGAAATGTTAGTAGGTGCGAGTAAGTCATAAAGCTTGTAGTGGGCGGTGAGGGGTTTATGTAGTTGATACGCGGACCTGTGACATTGTAGTACTTAATGGTGTTGCGGTGACCCTTATCTCGCGTGCCGCAGCGCCGTCGCCGTGGGTGCGGCCGATTTATTGCGGTACATGTGGTATACCCCACATTTGCCCTACTACTGCACTAAACATCTTCATGTTTTTCTTGTGTATATAAATATTACACACTAAAAGGTACTCGAGGTAGTATAAAATATTATGAACAAAAGTTCATAAAGGAATTATTAATAATATTCCCAGAATGAAATCCTAATCTACAGAAGCCCACACAATTTCTCCGCAATTCAAATCAAATTTTCACCGTAATTGCTGATTTGAAAAACTCTAAGGGCATTCTTCGCAAAGGAAATGAAAGTAAAAAGAATTTAAGAAATAAGCCACCGCTGAAAGATGATAAAAGAGAAGTAGCGATTAAAATAATGTTGAAAACAAATTTATGTTTCGATTCCGTGGAGTAGATTAAATTATTTTCTTGTTGCTTCTAAAACGAGTTCTAAAAGGAGTCGTAAGCGGCCGCCCAAGGAGAGAGCACTAAAGAAAACTGGTGTGTCGGAGCGAGACCGTTTTGCTGTTACCGCAACGAGGCACCGTAAAATATTACTCCAAACGAAAGAAGCTCTTTCAATTAACCGAGGCAGCTTTGCGTAAGGTAAATTTTGCCAAGTGGCACCCAATGCAGCATAAAAGAAATGAATGCTTCCACCGAATACAAATGATTAAAGGTTTTGCTATTTTATTTGTGGTTTTTAATCATTTTGTTTTCATCATTGGATATAAATATAAACGAGCTTAGTGTTAATAGCACTTAAGGCTGTTGGCACCCGATCAGTATTCATGAGTTTATTAATGTGACAGCTCCAGGCAGCCTCCCCTTACGGCCTGTTCACACAAATTACCCACCACACTGAGGCCACCACCCTCTTAAATCGACCAGAAGTGATATGCTCACCTGATGAATGATGATGAGGTTAACCATGGAGTGCGACCCAGATTTATTTATATTATGTTTGTCAAAGCCTACGAATTTCTGTTCGTAGACTTTGACTAGCCTTAGCAATAGATATATTGTGTATTAAAGTAAGGTTGAATTATGATAATGTGAAAATTATTCTCAATATTAAAATACCTGATCAACATTATGACAATGTACACGGGTGTGGTGTGTTTGTTGCATTAGCTGTAAATGGCAAGTTAGGTACGAGTGCGTTATGCAGGGGCGGGCCGGTCCACCGCCTGCATCGCCAGTTGCCGGCTCCTGTTACTACTAAGCTAATAACAGAGTTTACCGAGAGTTTGCCCAGATTCATGCTCAAGCTATATTCATAACGTCTCCATTGTTTTAAGGAAACTTTAAGAAGGAAGTTCAGTTTGCGCAACTTAATTATAACAGACACGAAAGAACGAAAATGAATTTATTTCTAAATTTTTACTTTTCCTATTACGTTGTAGGTCGTTTCTTTTATTTCATACGATAATAAAATTCTCTGTAATATAAAGTTACATAGTTTCAGGCAGTTACTATTATTATTTTGCAAGTTACGGATTTTTTGTCATCGACATATTATTTGTCCGCGAGTGTAGTTTTCACGTAACCCTCTGACAAAGTCTAACAACATGATAAAAACTTTTACAAAAAAAAACAACCGACTTCCTTAAAAAAACACTACAAAGTCAAAAATAACTTTAATTTCGAAAGTCGGTGTCTTAGGCTCTGTATTTAAGGTTTTTGCCACCGACTTCCGAAATTAAAGTTATTTTTGACTTTGTAGTGTTTTTTTAAGGAAGTCGGTTGTTTTTTTTGTAAAAGTTTTTATTTTTTGACTTTTTAGTTGTGGTAGATACTCCGCACTAATCTAATCGCGTTATTCGTTCGTCTGTCGCGCAAATACGTAATGAAAATTTAAGACTTATATGGTTTTCACATGGACCCCATTGTCCAAATAGAACCAAATTAAAATGAGACCATTCGGAAAGCACCAGCTTTCAAATAAAAAAAGAATCATCAAAATCGGTTCACCCAGTCAAAAGTTATGAGGTAACAAACATACGGTATTCGTTCATTTGTCGCGCAAATACTTAATGGAAATTTAAGACTTATATGGTTTTCACATGGATTCCATTGTCCGAATGGAACCAAATTAAAATGGGACCATTCGGGAAGCACCAACTTTCAAATAAAAAAAAAATCATCAAAATCAGTTCACCCAGTCACAAGTTATGAGGTAACAAACATAAAAAAAAAAAATAAAAAAAAAAAAATACAGACGAATTGATAACCTCCTCCTTTTTTTGAAGTCGGTTAAAAAATAGAAAGTTATTCATTTTAATTATAAAGGAATAATAAATAAATTTCATTTCTAGCAACACGCACACAGACGCCTACTTGACATAGGTACAGTAAGTTGACGTTTGAAATGATGTTACGGAAGCGTCTACGTAATTAGCCAAACGCGACCAGATTTGCATATCAAAGTGGAGGCATAATTGAACTCGGAGTGCAAATAGCCCAAGTGGAATCGGATCGAGTTAGTGGCGCTCTCTAGCTAAGTGTAGCGAGCAATGGCAGGCACGCGCTACCACGGTACTCGCTCTCACCTACACATCACTCCCAGCTTGCGATGCTCCGAGCGATGTGCTCAGCGCTGTCAACTTCACGGGATAATTTAATTAATCGACTAAGGCACAACACAGACTCGACTGTGATTTCCTCCTCAGATATCCATTTACTGCTATTATTGTGCCGTTCAACTTCATAATTCGATTATGTTTGACGACTACCGGATTATATTGAAATTTGATTTCACTTAAATTGGCAATTCTTTGATAAACTGAACTTGGATAAATAAGCAGGAACAGTAAGCTTACTCTCGACACTCGATCTCAATTCAAAATTGAAATTGTGATCGAAAACTTGTCATTTCGCACTCTTGAATGTCACTCTAGCGCTCGATTGAAATGTATTTGGTGGATTTTTTTGGAACTAAATGAAATCGACTTTGCTCGCACGAATGCACTTTTTCGGTACTCTTGACGAGATTTTGACATTGACAGATCGAGTTTGAAATCGTGTTTTGATCAAAGTTGAACGATTACAAAAAGGCTATTTTTTCGGGATCGAGTTTGTTATTCTGACTGATTTGTGAAGTTTTTATTGTGAATAATGGCACGTTTAGAACTTATTTGTGATATTTTGGACAATGCTCATAAGTTAGACATGAGGCAAAGGCGGAATTTGAGACGAATGGCGCGATATGCAGACAGCGCGTTTGCCATGACTGATGATGAATTTAGAAAAAATTACCGAGTAACTAAGAAGCTTTTCGAAGCGATTTATAAGGATTTGGAACCTTTGATGCCCCAGCCTACTCGGCGTAGCGACATACCAAGAAAATACAAGGTTCGTAAACTTCATGGTTAACTCCAATTCCATGTTCACATAGTATTTTACTGAGGTATTTTATAAGTAAATAATACTGTATTATTTTATTTTTTAGGTTTTGGTGGCTCTTTCATTTTACGCCACAGGCAGCTACCAAAGATTAGTAGGTGGGACACAAGGCACAATGATGTCCCAACAATCAGTTTCTAGAGCAATAAGAGAAGTTACAAATGCTCTTAATGCGAATGAGATTTTGAATAAATGGCTAAAGTTTCCACATACTCGCCGACAGCGAGACTTTATTAAACAAAGGTACATAAATAGTTCTTTTTACCTTAGTAATATTAAACAGTACCTATCATTCAATACTTTTGATATGTTGTTTTGATATTTGATGTTATTTTGAACTTATTTCTTAAGATTAAAAAGCTAATAATAAATAACTTTTAGGTTTTATGAAAAATTTAGAATACCTGCAGTCACAGGATGTATTGATGGTACTCATGTGGCTATTGTAAGACCATCACAAAATGAAGAGCGGTTTTACAACAGAAAAGGTTACCATTCAAGAAATGTTTTAATTGTGAGTTAGGTTGGATATGTTTTAGTTATTCTATTTGAGAAACTGTAACATTCTATAAAAAGTATTTCTTTGACAGATTTGTGATGCAGATCTCAATATACTGAGTGTAGACTCATCATTCGGTGGAGCCTCACATGATACTTTTGTTTGGAACCAACATCCTGTTAAAAATCACATCACAAATTTAATAAATGCAGGAGAAAGAGTTTTTTTACTTGGTAAGCATTTCATACAGTTGTTCAAATTGGTTTATATGTATAGGTATAATAATTTCTAAGTGACTTTAATATGATTGCAGGTGATTCTGGTTATCCACAAAGGGAATATATGATGACACCAATACTGGATGCACCGCCAGGCTCAGCTGAAGAGTATTACACTAATTTGCATTGTGTAGCTCGCAATACTGTTGAGCGGACAATTGGGGTTTTAAAAAATAGATGGAGATGTCTTCTGGGTCATAGAGTTCTTCATTATCATCCAGACAAAGCATCTAAAATTATAAATGCATGCTCTGTCTTACACAACATTTGTAACCGAGCACGATTGGGTCTGGATGATATTGAGGATGCCGCACCACCCATGGGAGAAATGCAATTGGCACAGAGTGAGTTAGAGGTAGATCGGGGTTCTGCCTCTGTTGAGCTGCGCAGAGGCCTCGAGGCTCGTGCACAACTTGTTCAAGAGCTGTGGATAGGTCGGCGTCTCCATTAATATTATTATTTTGTTATGTAAGAACTTACTTAGGCTTATTCTCATCGTTTATTTTGGTATTATGCTTTATTTACATTTTGTAATTTTATTCTTTGTGCTTAAGTTAAGTTTTCATTTTATTTGTTGGTATATTGGCACGGCAAGCTGACATATAACAAATTATTTAATTAATGTTCTGTGTCTTGTTATGTTTATTACTTTGCCTATCTTTGTATAGAATCAAGTATATCTAACTAAACAGACAGCTGTGCTGCAGGGGAGTTTGTTGTGCCACTTTTTCTCAGCTAAAGCACTAGGAAGTGGTGAAGGGTGGACGTTTTGGGGGACTGTCTTATGTATTGTGACATTCGAAAAGTGTTGTTTGTCAGCCTAATTTTAATACATGACTTTTGATTTTATAATATGTAATTAAAATCCTTATTGAATGAAACTTCTTTTGTCTTATTTTACTCTCTTTTATTATTTATTAAACAAAAATAAAATACAATTTAACTTCTAACTCTAAACTAGTACCTACTTAAAACCCTAAAGTATCTAATAATAGCTTAAACTACTGCCTATTTTGTCTCAGGGCATCAGCAATGTTGTTAAGGGCATTTGCCACAGTTTGAGAGCTTTCTAATATGGCTCTCGAGAGTCCCTCCATCTGTTCTACAGCACGAGATAAGGCCCTCGCTGTGACAGTTTCTGCTTCAACCCTCTGTCTCTCTATCTCTGTGAATCTCTCCCGATCTTGATCCAACATAGTCCTTGATCGGATAGACTGTCCCGAGGGCAGGCTGCTCCTTCTAGGACTATGTTGTCTTGGTGTTGTAACTGCCAAATAAAATAACATTTAAGTTTTATCATCATGAAAGATGGCACACATAGTTTGAAAGAAATTACCTCTCTCAGTCTCCACATTTTGCACAGGAGAAGCACGAGACTCCAATTCATTTACATCCATATCAAACTCTTGGGCTGGAGCGACAATTTCTACTTGGATGTCATTCTGGCTTTGGCTCTGCAATTATTTAACAAATTACAGTTTAAGTACTTACTTCATTGTGAAGGTGTTATTTTTCAAGTTTTGAGAGTTTACAGTTTATGTATAAAAATGACTTACTGTGGATGGAAACGGATTGGCAGCAACATGGCTGTCTCCTGTAGCAAATTGTAGGCCCCCCATCACTGCTAATAGGCGTTGGTCAATGGGTGTTAATGCAGGCAAATTGTCTGCAGTTCCACCCCCTGTACGCCTTATTGACTGTGCGTGCTGGGCACAAGTCCTCTTCAGGGTAAACTTTTTGTCAGCCCAATACTAAAAAGGAAATAAATGTACCGATTATTGTAACTGTTGCCATAAAATTAAGTGAAGTGAAAAATGTTAGTGTGCAGACAGTACCTTAGCCCAGCCTTTGCCATCTTTCTGCGCACCGCCTAGTGCATTTAAAGACACTGCTATCTCGTTCCATTTTCGCTTCGTCTGCTGCTTAGCATGAGCAGTACGCAAAAGCCCCTTGGCAATTCCCGGGTTCTGTACCAGGAAATCCACAAGGGTCTCCAGCTGTTCATGTGATGGCCTACTCATACTGTAAGAACAATAAATGTTTGTATTAAGCAAACTTTTTATTAATTACAATTTAAAAGAATTAAAATAATTACAATTAATAGAATTGTGGCCTTACCTGGATATTTTCGTCTTCCTCGGTTGACTACTTACAGCACAAATAACTTGAACTTGTGCATAAAAACGTTCTCTAATATGTTCCACACTAACCACTCGACATTTTTTAGATAACATCGCTTTGAAACTTAGACCTATATCGTCCATAACACTAATAAATCACAGCTTTTAACAAATACGAACTTTCAAGTGGATGACAAAAGCGCGGGAAGTTTATTTTAATATAACAAAACGTAAACGTAGGCAATGACATTCACAATGAGCCATTCCTGCCTAAGTAATTTGTGTTAAAATACATATCAATGCAAGTAAAGGACACTTTGATGATATTTTATGTTAAAATAAATATCAGAACAATTTTATTTATAGATTTACCGATTTATTCAATATTTTTAAATTTGGTAGCTAACGTTTTTATTTCTATGGCCAAACAGTGTAGTCGAACATGCAGTCGATTCCAATCTCAATCTCGTTTTCGTTCAAGAGTGCCAATTTTCTGGAGATTGAAATTGAAACTGGATTCGGATTGGATACGATCGAGATTGGGATTTATTTCAAGAGTAAGCCTCCTGGTTTTAAATCCATTCAGCTTAAGTTTATTGAAATACGTTTATCGTAACGAGTTTGTATTTATTTATTTACTTGAAAAAAAGTTGATAAGGTTGCCGAAAGGGTGAAGTGGTCTGGAGTGGCTACCTTGTGCTGGCAGGCCACACTAGGTGGACTGATGATTTGGCGAATGTCTTTGGAATCAACTGGATGAGAGAAACTCAAAATCGGTTCATGTGTCGGGTGCTTTGGCATAAAAAAAAGGGTAGAGTACGCAGCCTATAGGCTGCAGAAAAATATGACGACGACCAGACAATATCACCAACGTACTGAACTAACGTAGGTACTTATTTGTAAAGACATCACGAAAGTATTAATTGCTCCAACAAGAAGCTTAAACAAAACGGAGATTTCATTACACATCAAGGGCAATCCATTGCCTATTAAAACACTCATACTTAGTTCTCCCGAGAAAATTGAGAGAAATTGAGGGTGGGGTGTTTAGTCCGGAGCAGGCAGCGAAGCGGCCAGATAATTAGATTAAGGGAAACGGACGAGCCGGGGTTGCGGTCGCCCGGACAATGGTATCAGTCTTTTAAAGCTTTCGGATTTGCACGACTGCTGTCAGAGATTGTTCTACGAAGCAGTTTTTTTTTTGGACTTTTGAAGTAGAAAAAGCCAGTGTTAAGACATAAAAAGCTGCTGTAGCGATCAATTTCAAGTTACTTTGCAATACTATGTTGTTTTGATCCTAATTAATTTATCAAAACGAAAACATTATTCAAATTATAAAGGAAAATAGAGTTTATGATAAAATTGAATAAATACATAAATGAATATCTAACGTAACGTAATAGTTTGACAACAGGTTTAGTATAAATAATATGAGATGTTTAAAGCGTAACTACCAGTAGTTAGTACCGCTAAAGGCGGTGTAATGTATTTAATTACGGGCACTTCCAGACTGCGCCAATGCCGCCAATCTAGTAATTAGTGAACAGAGCGACGGCGCGTAATCAGCGCCCTTTGCCACGTCGACACGCGTCGGAGAGCGCTCAACACTCAAACTCTGGCCGCTTTTGACTCGCATTTCACAACCTGTTGACGAGTTGGTTAAGCTCCTGGAGCATGTACAGGTACACTTGTACAGTCCGACTACAAAGCGGGTTCCTTGCACTACCTAAATTCGATTAGCTTGTTTTATAACAACCTCTATATCACTATAGTTAAGGTAGTCCTAAGTAGAAAATGTTAAGAAATCAGGTCCAATTCATTAACCACAATCCAACTAAACAATTTTGTAAACAGGTGCTTAGAACGTTGCGTTCCGGCCCGCGAGATTAATCACTGTGTACTGCCAGGTCCGACCGGGTAATAAACCGGGAACGAGCAACTTCGCCACTTACATTACACGGACATTTATTTCCAACGCTCTGTTTCAACTTTTCCAACTCTCAAAGAGTCGAGGAGTTGAAGACTGGTTTAATTAATTTACGCGATTCGTAAATATCGTTTAGAAACATTAACTGCGAAGTTTGGGGAAGTGATATTAATATTAAAGTACTTGCCTTGTCATCGTCGCCTTCGCTATCACACTGCAAAAGGAGAAAAAAGATATTTGAGTAAAAAATGTGGCGTTTAGAGAAAGTGGATTGGTTTCGCTCAATTCATGCATGTTCATTTAATAAGATACATTTGTTACTACAATCCGCAGCTGTAGATTAAAGCCGCAATTATCTGAAAGCTGCCAGCATAATTCTTACCACAAAATCGAAATAAATTTATTTTCTAAGAATAGAACTCACACCTAAACCAAGCGTGCAATTTATTCTAAACAGTATGTTAAAACAAATTGCTTAGAATTTTAAGTATGCGAATAGTCTGCTTAAATAAATGAGGTGATTTTTAATGTAGCTTGTTTATTGCTGTTAACAGAACATAATAAACTTACTGAAGTGTTTGGCATTAGATGAACGTATTCTACAATTACCATCAAACAATCTCGGAAAAGTCCAATTCATATGGGAAAAGAAGACTATTATCGTAACATAAATCGACGAATACGTTACGCGTTATTTATGAGGTAAGTTCACGCCGGGGGAAACAACAAGGGATCAGGCTGAGATATTACAATTTCAAATAAATACAGAACATGAAGTATTCAGGACGGGCGCAGGTAATGTTATGTAGTACGGAACGGCACCGCCTCGACAAATCTCGTGATTTAGCTGCGATACGCGCCGAATATCGAACAGGGTCTATGTGTGTTGCGTGATCTGAGTAAATTTGCACACAGTAATAGAGAATTATAGCCATTACATGTCTTTTCCGACAGACAAGGGTTATTTCGACTTTAATTCATTCAATTTATTCATAGACCACATTGATTAATGGGTTAGTGTCATATTAGATATTCATAATGACAATAATTATGATATCTATTTAGCATATTTTATATTCTGAAGAAAATGCATCAACTAATTTCTACCTCAGCCTATCAATCATGCATGCAGCAAGGGTTCTACAGAGTCGTGCGTGGTGAAAGAGAAGAAAAATAATAAAGAAATTCTACACAGCAAACGGACAACATTGATAATACTCACGATATAGCCTTTTCCGGAACTACAGCGGCTACTGGCCTGTAGGCAGGAGAGAGAAAGCGAACATATGAGTGGATTGGAGTGACTAGGGGTGGTGAGGTTTGTCCCGTCTCTCCTAACACTCGTCTTAGCCACAATGCTTTCAAAGTAACATAGCAAACAGAAAAAGCGTTCTTCTAAAGTTAGAGTTGTATCTTCAATATTTTTGCCAATAAAAATAATAGGAGAGACGAGAAGATATGCAAAAAAATAGAAGACATTTAGGTATACTTTTTATTTCACGATCTAACACGCATTACAATCACAACACTAAGTGAATTCGTACATGCACCTCATTGAAAGTCAACGTATTCTTATAATTATAAAGCACGACACAGATAGACGATATTTGTGGCGTTAAGAATGAACAGGATGTAAATGTTTTGGGTAAGAATGTTCATACGTGAATCTCATATATAGAGAAATTATATGAAAGGGCTTTGCAGAGAGTTCATTGCTGAAGGTTCTATGCACTAAGACATGACTTGCTTTTAGTAATGGGTACTAGGGCGTAAAGTGATGTAAGATTAAAATACTTACGTCACTAAGACGATCACGGGAAGAATCGGGATCGCGAGGCGCCACAGAACTACCCGTTAGTCTTTCTGATGCCCGTCCACTGTCATCCGACGTACCAGCGTCTTGAAGCAGCGTAATACCCTGAATAAAACAAATGCAGGGTCAATTTAAATATCAGGCCCGAGCTCAGCAGGGCAAGAAAATCATAAGCTTTCTTACACACTTAAGTGATAGAGACTCGTGTACAGACAGATACCTTAAGAGCAATTCTTTTGCAAAGAGGGGAGCAGAGGAAAAGCTTTTTTATATAAGGCTCACAAAATTGAGCGGTAACTAGGATATAAGAAAACTTGATAAGACGGGCCGGGAAAGCGAGGGTGCCGGCGGGATGAGTGGAGCCGACCCATAACGTAACGTGCCCCGGGCCTCGACAATAAAAAGAGTTTTCCATTTATCACATTTCGCGTCTATTTTACGGTAGGGTTCGAAAGGCGCTCGTTCAAGCGGGGGAAGCGACTATGTTGCTCAGCGACGAACGCTGTACAGGACTGCTAAAAGAAAATAAAACGAGTATAACTCTCCGTAAATGGATAACTTCGACGACCCTTTCGCAATGAACTTCCAAATCATTATATAACTTTACGGATTGTTAACTTTCAATTTGATTTCTCATTCATAAAATATTTATAAGATTTGCTTCAGTTTTCAAGTAGATACTATTTCCGATTTAAACTTTAAAACGGAACAGGTAATTTGTAATGTACTTTTTGACTTTTAAGTTGATTACAAACTACCTTAATTACGCCCTTACAAACAATTAATGACTAACGTCAGTTTACCCATAAATTAATTGACATTTAAGCTTGTCATAACTTTTAGCAATATTTATAAAGGGGTAAAGGACTAACAGGTACCACTTTCACTAAACCCCTTGAACGTGCTATAATACGCGCGAATATGATCGGATACTTGATAGCTAATATACCGTGCTTTTAACCTCTTAAGTCCCTGAGATACCACATTTGGTATAGACACAATCGTTTTTTAATTGTGTCTGTAATTACGGTAATTGACTGGTTAATAGAGTAATTTTCAACTACGAGTGTACTAGGGTGACGTTAGTGAAAGTGGGTGTAAAATAAAATAAAAATGGTTCGTGCGAACAACGGCTTGTGATCAATTAATGTAACTAAACCAAGGTATTCGTTACAATATTATAAGTATTAGCAAAAATCGGAATGAATTCCAAAGTGCATTGTAATTCAAGTGCTATCTTTGAACCGTACAAGTGTAGAGGCCATTACTCGCGGCCGGTTTAGGTTTATGTAAACGACACTACTTCCGGGAACGGTCGTCGACCGGAACGAAGCTTTATACATATTGGTGGAATTCGCATACCCCGGACAATATCTATTAAGAATAAATAAACCGTTTTATATCGAACAAATAAAACAGTAAATCACATGATTCTCAAAACACATAAAAAGCAAGATTATGAAAATACTAAGCAGATGTCGTAAACAACCCTTCCTAAATAGCACCCCAAGTAGGTTATGAAAATGGGAAAACAATAAAAGTTGAGACGTTCAGCTTCCATAATAGACAACAAAAAGACATACGCACAAGATTATGTCTCCACTTCTAATAAAAGGGATTGCTTTCCGACCCTTTACATAAAACGAGTTAAGCAGCGTCGCACATATCAATTTAATCCGTCGTAGGCGAGCGAGATCCCTCTAATCCCTGAATGGGTCGTGTCTCTCAGAGATGTACCGGGGGATGTTGCCACATAATTACGTTCGCTCATTATCGTACGCCCCAATTATAGGAATAACACGGGGCTTCCACTCCTATTCGTGAGGTTTGTTCAAGTGCAAAATGTTCGAGTTTTGTTACTGTTTACTTAGTAGACCTTGATTTAATACCAGTCACTTCAGTAAAAGCTTTTGTTTATCTTAATTATGTCAATATTAAATTAAGATAAATTATATTACGTTAAGTGATCGATAGATATACCTAGGTACATGTATGTAAATTATACATATTCTCTTTTCCAAGGGTGTGAACGTGAAGCAAAATTTGAACAAAGACGGTTTCCAAATCTTGGACCGACAAGGACAAGGACATATTTGCAGGTAAAACAGCAATTTTCACGGATGAAATGCAAGTATTAATTTGGTTAAAATATCTATAAAGGATACGGCATTCTTCCGACAATAGTTTTCATTTCTGTGTAAGCGGTCGGTGGCTGGTGTCTGCCGGGAAGCAGTCGTGCCCGACCGACGACCGTCGACACAACCGCTAATTGAAACAACGACCGCAGCCGAACATTACTTATTCATGAGAAGTCCATATGGCGGCGAAACGTGACCAACGAGATAAATCATTCAATTACATTTTTCATGAACACACACTCCAGTGGATATGCACTCTCGGGTTCAGCTTAATACTGGATGTCAGATGATAATGCATATGTAATGAAATCTCTCCGGGTGGAAGTATCATATTACTACCGGTGCCGACCGGTTTGTTTAATTTACGTTGTGTAATTTATTTTATGGCAGCAATTTGGTAGTAAACTGCTGAATTGAAATTGTGTTGATGTTTGAAAATTAAGTTGAAAGCAGCCTACAGTTTGGTGTAGTGACTAAATACTAAGCAAGGTATCTCTACCGAGGTGCAAGGGTGCGGTGTCGCTAAGTGATGTATTGCATAATTTATTTATGTGGTAGCACGTTACTCCTCTTGCATTGTTGACACTACACTACCGCGCTCTAATTATGCTGCGACAAGTTGTGATTTGTAGTTGTGTTTTTCGTAAATCTTTACAAAATGTGGTGAGTTTTCTCCGTAAGTTTTTCCGCTCACTTCAATTTCTCGTTTGTCTATATTTTTTATCTGGGCTATGACGAGTTATTGGCGGTAAGGAAAAGTTAAATGTCTTAAACACACTAGAATAGCTTTAATAGATACTTAATACATTGTGACTAGGATGCTGAGATTTCCAGAAAGCTTTCAGTTTTGGCAACTGACGGTCACAAAGTCGTGAATATTCGCACTCAAATATGTCAAAATACGACGGAAGTTTTAGCTACACAAGCTACAAATAGGTATAGGGAGATTTCAGCAAAAGCACGTGGATTAGGCGGACTCTATCACAGCGAACCAATCAAATCTGACGCGTACATCAAGCGGCGTTAGCCCGTGGTATTTCCAAATGGAATTTTGCGACAGACCGTTCTAGAATTAATATAGTGCAGCAAGCCGGACGAATGGGTATGTGATTGAATTAATATTTCCAGGTTGCCGTGGGCGTTACATCAGACATTTATATCGGAATTTTGAATAGTTTTATTTTGGTTGCATTGGAATATCAATAAAGCTATTACAATTTAAGAGGAATTCAGTTAAATTATTTCATACCAACATGATACTAACTACGCAGATATGTTTCTTGTTTTTGTTTACCGCAGTCCGCGTTTTTACACTTGGCAAGTGAAGGGTTAAAGTTCACCAAGCCTTTTTTCCTCCGCACGGATAGCAAAACAAAAAACAGCTGCATTAAACTACGTAATGACTCGTTAAACTGAACGAAACAAACTATTTAATTGCACATAAAATGTAATGGAGTGTGCAGAGAAGTACGTAGTAATAATTTCAGCGTTTTACATGAAATGAACAGCGAACATAATGAAAGCGTATTAAATGTCAAAGACAGTTTTAGTTTACGAAACATTTTCGTGTAGCATTAATATGCAATGTCAGGTTGCTAACATAATTTCCAGCTGTAGCCGTGTCGTTATGCATTAAATAAACTTGTTTGACATTTTATTTCGTCTGGGGCTCAAGTTCTCAGAACAAATCCCACCGGCTTCTCGGCAAACACAGCTAGAATATTTGTATATTGGAACTTTATACAGAAGTAAAATACATTCCAACAGAAAATCTTTCTAGACAGTTCACAGAGTTGTTGATAAACAGTTTTTTACTTTAGATTCTCTCTTTATATATATTTTGGTTTGTAAACGGTCTCATAATTTTTTTGTTAGGCAGCCTCAACACAAGTACTGAGATTGCCTTAATTTGTTATTAAATGCAATGACGTATAATAGTACTTATTTCGTCATTTACTCTCGGCATGCTAATTCATCTCTCATAATAAACATACGTAATGCATGCAAAATATAATAAACAGCTATGCAATGTTGGATTGTTGTGTTTTATAATTAATAAAATCAACGAGGTGAGCGAACAAACATTAACGTGTATCATATTCATATTATGACATTATTATGAACTTCACTACGGTTCACTGGATGTTACGAATTGTTAATTTGCGAACCATTGTGCAATTTCAATTAAAGCTCAATGAAGACATCATTTACCAATTAATCCATTAAAATTTTCAAAGCTCTTTGTAAATAAACGTAACAATTCCAGTGTGTTTAATGAACGTGAGCGTGGATTATTTCAACTGAAATCATTGTAATACTATTAGCCTTCTTGATCCATTTTAATCACATTATAGGTACATATTATGACTGTACCGTAACTGGGCTTAAATTTTAGCTATCAGTGACTATTATAGTGACTGCGAGGTAATTGCGTAAACAACATAAAATAACAATTGATCGAAATGGGTTTCATTTTACCAGTTAATCCTTGTTCACCGCGCTATTTACGTTGATGAGCAGACGGATTTTTTCAAATTTATGAACCAATACATTAATATCCTTCAAAACTCTTGGATTGAAACTGTGTTAAACAACTAGGGTGCTGGTTGTCTTTTTGCGATGTAAGCCACCGACACCGCGAAGATTTGAATGTAGCGCATGCCGGTTTGTAGATCACAGTTCTAACCCAACCTAACCCGTTTCATGTGTGTTAGATACAGCGGTCAATTAAAAACAATATTGTTATCAATTAAAAAAAGAAAGTTACAAGAAGGTCATTAAGTAAAAGCAATCATCATTAGAAGATCAACACGTTTTAGAGGATCTAAAACTACTCCCTTTCTTCTCCTAAAATTGTTTGTCCGAAAATCATTATCCATAACACGTTAGCTATAAACGGCAGTAACCATAATATTCAAAAAGTCGAAATTTTGTTTTACATAATTATCTTTGCTTCTAAAACTATTCTGTCATAATATCAAAAACTATAATCATTAAATCTTCTAACTTTGCATGTTATAAAGTCATATGTCCTAAGTATTGTATTATGTCGGATGTTCATTTATAATAAAATCGTTAGAATCGCTGTAAATCCGACTCCACGTAGTCTTGTCTGCCCTACCCCTAGAGTGTAATTTAAAATCGCGTAGGCGCGGAGGGGCGAGGCGGCCCGCGAGCTGAGGAGCAGGTGGTTGTAACGCTCGCCGCCGCTGCTGAGGCTGGCCGGCGAAGCCGGCCGGCAAGACGAAGCTGCGGTGGTGATCGTTAAACCGTCTGCGACGATAAGCTCGCGTGGGACCGCCTAAGCCCCACAGTGCCGGAGCCGTGACAGAAACCATGCCTGCTGCATGATGCATGCTCGCTTGCATACTGCATGCTTGCTTGCATGCTCGACTGCATGCTGCTTGCCTGCTTGCTTGCATGCTACATGATGCATGCTTGCTTGCATGCAACATGATGCATGCTCGATTGCATGTTGCTTGCGTGCATGCATGCAACATGCATGGTGTATGTTTGTTTGTATGTTTCTTAGAGGGAAATAAAATCACTTGTTCACAATCACCTGTTATATTTATTGAGTGATAATACATGCAGCGCCATGCCAGGCCTTGCTAAATACCATAATGCTTTTGTATATTTACTATTTATGTATTGTATCAGTTGAATTTGATAAAATAATGAAATTCTTAATGAACTCCGTAATACTTTGTTTTAAAAATATAATTTATAGGCTCAGACCAAATAAAAAAGGTAGACGGAGCGCCGCGCTCTCGCAGTGAAGCAGGGTAAAGGAAGCCAAATTAGAAATAGGAAGCCGATCGTGTTCCAGTGCGTCGCGTGACACCGAATACGCTACACGTCATAACCCTAAAATTGGTAATTATTGTAAAATGCCTTCCTGTGTCGTAAAAACTTGTAAAAACAATTCTGTAATACAAAAAAATCCATGTGGGATAACTTTTCACAAGTAAGTGTTTCATTTTGTTTAATTTGAAATAAAAATACAAAAATATTTCGTAATGCGTTTTTGGAACACAAAACCTCGCATAATATCTTCGGTGTGACCAGTATATCCGTAAACAAAACTCCCCGAATTGCGGGTAGTTTAAGAATTATTATTTTTAAAATTGTTTGTGTATTGGTTAAATCTTTTTAATTACTACGAAAATTATTATTATCTATTTTCAACGTCAAATAAACAGAGTAAGCATTAATAAATTACTCGGGTTTAAATATTTTGTAATATAACATGAATACAATACGATAAGCTATAAGTATGTGATTATTAGGATAATTATTTATATATACAAGTACAATATAAAACGGTTTTATGTAAAATATAGTTTTTGGATTAATTTATTTCTCAACCTTTTCATTTGTTACATTTGAAAACAAAGTGTTTTTATTATTTTAGTTTCCCAAGAGACCTAAAGTGGAAACAAAAGTGGATTGAGATTATTAGGTTAAGCCGAAATAACGAAACTTGGTTGCCATCAAAGTTTAGTGTTGTGTGTTCCACACATTTTACAGATAATGATTTGTATGTTTCTAATCTAAATGTGGGCTGCGTCGTGTGATGAAAAATACAATACCAAAAAAAATATGAACCCATGTTGCTATTAGATTATGTTATATGTTTTGTACACTTTTGTACCTTCTAATGTTCGATCAATATTGTTTTTAGGTGCTTATAGACCAACCCGGCAATGCTATTGATATTGCCGTTTCTGAAAACGTTGACGTTTTTTATGGTTTATCGGGTCGCCGCCGATTACGAAAACAACAACTATTTCACAAAAATTGCACAAAAACATAAAACAAAATAGACAAGAAGATTTATACAAAAAAAAAATGAACAAAATTACAACTAAACAAAAAAATTATAATTAAAAATCAATGAAAATAAACAACCAAACCAAATATTTTTTTTTTTCAAATTAATAAAATGGCAATACCAAAAGAAATAAGCTTCCTGAGAACCTACTTATAAGTTCCAATCGCTACCAATAGATGGCGTTGGATCGTTTTAAAACGCGGTAACGTTGTGTTTTTTCGAACTAATATAAAGTGAATAAACAATAGCTTCTGGCCGCGACTTCGCCCGTGCAATTCTACTTCCTTTCTTAGCGTTCGCCAACGCTACGTTACGCTACGATATAACCGAACTCCACGCCGACGAAGTCGCGAGCAAAAGCTTGTTGGTTATATTGCTGGTGCTGTAGTAAATTACTTATCAAAAAAGTTAAATGTGAATCTTATATCTCGAGACTTTTATCCACTCAGAGACTTATTATTATTTTACTATTTTCATAAGTTAATTACGGTCAGGGACAAAGGTGGTTTACATTTTCCGTCAAAAGATATTTTTGCAATTTTTTCCGCTTGTGAAATCGTAATAAAAAGAATCGTCAAAGATGACATAATAATAATGTCAGAGAGACAACATTAATATGTCGTTTCTCAAATTTTAAAAACCTTTATATGGGCAAAAGAATTTATTTTTGATTTGGAAAACGAACACAATTTCGCCGGCATGGATCACAAAGTAAATTTTATACGTACTGTTGTTGAAAAATATATAAATATAAGATTCCGAAATGGGGAAAAAAGTTTTTGGTGGCAACATTTTTTCCTTCGCACACAGACGCAATACAAGTGTTGCTACACTGAGGTTACGCACACAATTCTCTAAATGGTGCTTCACTTTTCGAACGCTATTGTTGGCGTACACGCCGTCTACCTTTTTTATTTGGTCTGAGTTTATAGGATAAATAAACATAAAATAATTTGAATTTAGAACTTATAACTTTTATGGAAAACAGTTTTAAGTCTTTTGTATGTTATTGATAGTAATATTTATGACAAACGGATTTAGGGCATATTATATTTAGGGATTTCAATTGTATGGCATGTGATATTATGTGACATTTAGTTCGGGCAAGTTATCATTCGGACAAATGATGATTAGGACAAAAAAAAATATGGCTTTTTAGATTATGGATAAAAAAGTTAGGTCACACAATAGAGAACCGATCTAAAAATATTGTCAGTAAACAATGACTTCGGGATAATCTGTATGTATAAAAGAAAGTTGTGTTAGTTACACTATTTATAACTCAAGAATGGCTGAACCGATTAGGCTGAAAATTGGTGGGGAGCTTAGAACCAGGAGACGGACATAGGATACTTTTTATCCCGTTCGACCGCGTTCCCGTGTGACGTAACATTAAACGTCAATGAGAATACAAGTCACTCTAAAACGTGGTATGACAGAAACGTTGCCTTCGAAGTACCAGGTGGTCATAAATTGGTATGAGCTTATCAAACAACAGTGTCAGCCAGAAAACGTTTTATGCCTTCGAAGTACCAGGTTATCATAATTTGGCAGGAGCTTACCAAACAAAGGAGTGTCAGCTAGAAAACGCTTTATGCCTTCGAAATACCAGGTTATCATAACTGGGTAGGAGCTAACCAAACATATGAGTGTCAGCTAGAAAACGCTTACCAGACCACCATCGCGTACGAGGTTGTCAAACTTGGTAGGTTTATTACAACATTTATTGAATCTGAGGCGATACGAAAGTTCGCTGGGTCAGCTATAAAACGTGGTATGACAAAAACGTTGCCTTCGAAGTACCAGGTGGTCATAACTTTCTGCCAGGGTCAGGGGAGCAAACATTTGACGGACGAAGTCGCGGGCAGAAGCTAGTTAATATTAAAGGTGAATTTCATATAGTCAAGGTATGCAAAAATCTGATAAATTTAAATGTAAACAGGTCTATTGAACCAGGAACGATGCTACCCGTTTGTCATTTAAGATAAGGCAAGTGAGGGCGACGTAAGCAAACGGCAATATCGTCCAGAAAGGGGGAATAAAAAACATTTGGCATTGGCAGCGTGTCGCGTCCGTGGCGATACGCCAGCTTTCCCGGAGACAACACAATAAGGACGCTCTTCTGTCGAAAGCAATCCATGTCCGCCGCAAACAATTTCATGTTAACTTACAAACTCAGGTATATTGGTATAAAGGTAATGTTAACTGTATAAGTTGGTCAGGTATAATAAATAAACACAGACTTGTGATTTGAGACTCGGAAAACCATTTTTAAGTAGTTGCAGGTTTTGAGCAGACAAAGGAAATCGTGAAACTGCCATTATGATGGCTATCGAGTAGTTTAATTCATTCACTATCCAAATTCCCAAGCAAGCACTGAAATCTTAATTAAGTTTTTAACCAAAGCGAGGTCACATTAAGTCAATTACTTGCTAAACTAATTAGGAAGCGAATTAAATTAAACTAGAAGCTAGTTGGCTTGAGTGGTAGGTGTTTGAAGCAAATTTTACTGGCTCGTCGTCGGAGACGAGAGCGTAACTTAATGATCGCGTAGTGCGCACCGGGAGGCTATATTCTATTCGACAGCAAATTGAATCTGCGAAGAGCTATTAGCCGACACCGCAGCGGCGCGTTCCCAGCTCGTGCCAAACGATCGTGCTCATTCCCCGCTCAACTCTAGATATTGTTCAAACCGTGACATAGTCGGTGAACTGCAACCGAGTGGAGTCCTTATAAAACAACCACATTGCTTCACTGCACCATAGACTATGTATACTGTATGGAGATGAGAGTTTGTAAACATTGACTCGATTTTCTTTTAATCATCCATACGTTTAATAAATCTGCATTTAATTTCAGATAAGCATGTTTTATTAACGATTAGCTTTAAGCTTAACGTTTTATATGCGCCCTTCGCTTCCGACAGTTTCATATTGAAGCTGACATAATTTATTCCGTCGGCGGCGCGCTGCGGAGCAAGATTTTCCGCTTTATTCGAGCAACAGCACGAGCGGCGGGAGGCAAATTGGATGGGATTGCGACATATCTTGGCTGGCGTCGGCGAACTGTCGAAATTCACGGGGGAGCACACAGGGTAAACTGCTCACATTCCGCTCAGAGTGCTCCTTTCGAATCAGAAATGTGAACCTATTTAGAACTCAAGCACACGCGTCGTCGAGTGAAGAAATAAATATTCGATTCTCGAAAACCGGAAAGGAATACCAAGCAGGTCGAATACTTTGTTGTTTTTATTGGAGATATTGAATGATAGAAAGGTGATAAAACCTAATATATACACTAGTGTTAATCCCACCAGAAAGTGTAATGAATCTAATCAAAAAATCATAAGAGCCAATTAAATACTTAATCAAGAGCCAGTCAGTGCCCGTCGCTGGACAGCGCCTGCCATTGCCGACTGGCCCGATGAATAAATTATTTCGCATTCGACATGGATTTCGCAATGATAGTTGGCATGTCTATTTTCGATTTTAACTTTCCAAGGAATTTCCTTGATTCCTGTTGGCAATTTAATGTAATATGGTATTCATATAACAGCTTATAAGATCAAAAAGGTTTTTAATTTGTACACTGCCAATTTATATTAATTGGCAACACAGAAATCCAATCAGTATCAGTAATAAATTGGCTTTATTGATATGATTCCACGCTCAAGGGGACTAATATTA
Organism: Aporophyla lueneburgensis; assembly: GCA_932294355.1. Taxonomy (NCBI): domain Eukaryota; kingdom Metazoa; phylum Arthropoda; class Insecta; order Lepidoptera; family Noctuidae; genus Aporophyla; species Aporophyla lueneburgensis. The sequence continues at coordinate 15,097,457 of OW028744.1, forward strand.
AAAACAAGTTGAAACTATGCCTACAGCATAATAAACCATTTCAATAATTAACCACCACCCCAAAAAAAGATGCCTGTAGTATTTGAAAAAATACAGATGCAGTAAAGTTGGAAACTACCTACGTTTGTTTAAGTTATCTTCATCTTCAATCATTACAAAATGAACTAAGTTTACTCTTGCAGTTATCCAATGCTTAATGGTTTAGCAAACTTCTTAAAATACAAGTAAACAAAGTATGTATTTCGCAGAGGTTTAAAAGCCAACTTGAAGATGAGTCGAGGCGCGTTGACAAGTCGATTGGCAGTTTGCATACGTTTTATGAGTTTGGCGAGAAAGCGGATCCCGGAAGAGGCACGCTCAATGGCTTACAGATTTAGATTCGCTGCATTTAGACGTGTGAGATCACCCGACACATTTAACTTAGGTGCGGTTGTGAGAACATGGACGATCACTGTTAACAAAGCTCGACTTTGTTTTTGAGAGTAAAACTATTAATTGCTAACAACAGTCTGCCGCTATTCGCACGAATCACAGTAATATTCGAAGTGTGATGTACTGTTGCACAAATAGAGTGTACCTACTGTGTTATGTCTACGGAACTATTGAAAACAAACACGAACAATACATGCATTAAACAGTTCTACAATAGTTCTAAATCGCGTTAGCACACCATTAATTCGGTATTAGGATGATAGCAATCAACTACATTTGTTTGAAATATACATCAAGTCTACGACAAGATAATGGGTGTTACTTACGTGAGAGTTGACGTTGTTGGGCGGATGGTTTCGCCCAGGGTCGGCCGCCAGCGCCGCCAAAGGCAAGCGAGGCTTGGTGGACAGGGCATTTGTGCGAGGAGAAGAAGCGCATTTTACAGCAGCCTGTTAACAAAAAAAGCATTATAATAATTGTTACAATGTTTAGAAATTCTGTAATATGAGTTGACAACCACTTGTCTAATAATATTAATACGCGGAATGTATAACAATAATCACTACAACAAGTCAGGAGCTCGTTTGTGCTGAACTCGGAACTTACGTCATATTGTTAGGATGTGGAAAGCCGTACTTAGTAGCATACAGATTTCCTCGTCTAAGTTATATGGACCCACTTTATCATAGTCTCGTGTACGCCCGTTTAGCTGAATACGCCCGAGAGCAAGAATGTGCTGACTAAGTATTCCGCTTCTTAGTTACGACTTGAGAAAACTACGACTTGCTGCTAGTTTACGAGTATGATAGCTTTTATTATGTCGTTTATGTAACTGTAGGTGAACTTTATTGTTTTTAGCGAGATACGATCATTTTGGATGTTATGAGGCCACATAAATACTTTTCTTCGTTTATTAATTCATATTTTTCATGCATCAGACGTTTAAGGCATCGTTATGGACAAAGCTTGAAAAAAAAAACGATTATATTTCGAGGTATTTAGATATATTCGGATTTTATCAGAATATTACCGAGAATGATTACCCTGAAAGTTTAATTTGAATTTTATTAAGCCTGCATAATTATAGTGTGATATTTTGCACGCATGATCCCGAAATGGCTAGAGAACCTCGAAACTAAGCACGTTATTCCAATCGATTACCTTTACGTCCCGACACGGCTGGTTGAGGTTCGCGTTGGATTTCCTTTGATCAAAAATATCCATCAAACGTGTCACAGAATGAACATATTTGACATATTCCTTTTACAAAATCTTGTGTCCTCATTTCCCTTCGAATATACGCAAGACTCAAACGCAGGTTTCAATTCAAGAAGCACTTTTTCTGTACGTTGTTAACTTAGGTATGGTTTGTTTCTGACAAATAAAAAAATCACCAAGATTAGTATTACGTTTGTAACCTGATTTACTTTCACACGGTTTGTAGATTATGTGATACTGCCAAAACCTTTCTATCACAACACTTAAATTAGTTATCTATAAATGCAATGATAACAATAACATCGCACCGACACTAAAGGAGATAAACGAAAATAACCTACTGAGTGTCATACAAATGAAATACTTGTCGTAAACTCGGTGCAGATTTCTTATGTAAATAGGTACAGGAACTGAAATCATTTTTTTATTCATACAAAAATCACAAAGTGAAATGTGTGCGAGTAACACGTGCTACCGCGTTTAAACAATTTGTAGGGGAGATATGTTTGGCAGCGGTGACACAATAAGGGTCCCACTGACATATTTTTGAATGAACACGAAATATTCGATCGGCCGGTCAGGCGAGGGTGCGCGTATCGCGTTGGGGTGCCGATTTGATGAGAAAAAAATCAAAGGGATCATTCGTCGCCATAACGGCAACAGTTGTGTTCAGTTTTAATCTCTGTTTATTTATTTTTGGTCGTCGATAGTTAGTTTAATGTTTTACAACGATACCTGTCAAGTTATTTAAATTAGATGTTAAGTGATGTCTTAGAAGCCAGTGAACGGACTTCTTGTAGGTATGCCCGTGCCATTATAGACCTCATCAATCGTTTTCCATCAGGCGTGATCGAGGTCAAGAGCAGGCTTCACCTTTTTTCTTTCAAAGTAACGAAGGCTTCATTTTCGATTTTAAAAACGAATTGTTCCATTCCTTAACAAAGTAGTTGTTACAGAACAAAAGACTTTTGAATCTGTGGACTGCAAACTAAAACAACAACTTGACTCGTCATAATAGTCCTAGTTTAGTTGTACGGTTGTACCCGAACAACACAAAGGCATAGCGCTTAGAGCGAATTAACAATAGTACACGCGTAACCCCTTCACCCTCGATTAAATAGCTCGAGGGTGTGTGGTAAATTGGTGTGAGAGTGTTTAGTCAGCTTTCAGTACGGGAACAGGACGTGCGGATATCGAGTACAAGACTACGAGTAGTCAACTCGTACTAAGGATGCCCGTCTCGGTATCTCTATGATCTATGATGGTAAAGTGGCTCGTGCCACGGAGCGACACGTGTTGCCGTGACCGCCCAACGTGAATAAATAATAACAATAAACTACACGCTCCACACCCACAGCTGATAGCTTACACCATTTGTATTAATAACGATGTATTTAACATAATAATACGGTAGCAGCTTCGTTAAAATACCAATAGACACAAATAAAAAGGGCTATTTTGTTGTCTATCGACAACACTACTGGCTGTTAAGCTTTGTCTAGATTATTAATAGAAATAACCTGTTCAATACTTGAACTTGATTATTTATGGATGCATATTATGATGATATATACAAATATCTTGGAAAAAGAATACATGGAAAAGTAAACTCAAACTCAAGATAATAAAAGAAAATAAACTTCATTTTACAAGGAACAAATCTTTTCAGAACCGCGACGAAAGCAAAATTCTCTTGAGAACTTTGCGACTTCCACAAAAGATTTTATACAATTCATTTCAGCCTCATAAAAAAAGTTATCACGAATTCACAGAAACCGAGCGAGCTATTTTTCTGCCGACGGCGTTGCTCCCCGTGGGAAAGGCAGCTCGATTTTCGATGCCCGCAAGCATAACATAGTTTCAATTTACACTGATAGTCTGATGCTCAACAATTTGTTCATAATGTTATCAATGCTACTTTTTAAACGTTACAATAACATATTAGCTACACTGGTTTCGTGATTTAGTAATTAACATGTTAACACTATGTAAACGTCACGTTCTGTGTTTACAAGACGCTGTCAAATAATTAGCATCGGTCAATAACTCAGTAGGCCGCAAGGTAATCGTCTACCTACGCTACGGTCACACCTCGGCGACCGGCTCGCCGACAACGGTCATTTGCTGTAATTGCCTCGCCAACAACATATTAATCACTAATGTGACAGTACTGATACCACCATTGTGAAGAAATAATAACATCATAATGGGCAGTTACAGTAATTTGTTATGTTCAGCTCATGAATATTATTGCATTAATTAAGCCACTCATATCGAATATCAACAAAAACTAGTCGTTGGAATGTAATCTGTTAATTTACAATAATTAATGAGACAACTTCGAAGCCGCCGTTCAATAACATAGATTTAAAAATTAAATATGATTAAGCGTCTGATTTATTTTCAATACGAAGACTTATTTATGTGTTTCAGACGTTTGGATAGCATAAAAAATATAAATTGATATCAAGTACGACTATCACTACATCAAATGCCTAAGTAAACGCTATATACGTATACTTTTTTACTTTGACAACGATTGATTTTGATATTCTGATTTTTTGTTTGTTTGTTTCGCTTTCAGGCTAAAACAGATTTGAATGGAATTTGGGACATGGCTACACATGACCTGGATTAGGACATAGGATAGGTTTATATCCCATCATTCCCACGGGATCGAGACATATGCGGGTGAAAACGCGGGGTGGAGATATCTAAAAAATTGCCAGATGCCTGTATTTTATTAAGCAGTAATTTGTGTATTAATAACGCTATTAAATTACGCTTGTTTGTGTTCACAAATAACCTGTCATCCGCAAAGAAGAAATAACAGTTCAGAATTATTTTCCGTTGGATAAATTCAAAATTATATTCGGAGATGAGACATTATATACGGAAATGTTCACTACATGCTCAATTACCCCGCTAAACAGGCAGCGTGAGCGGTCGCCAATGCTGTTTGCCATTTAACGGGCTTTACCGCTATAAGAGTAGGCAATTATTAGTGATCACAATTTTGAATTTACGCAGGTATTTGCTGCTTTCGAACAAACTAGTTTAACAAATTTTTGACAGCTTTATAGTGTGGTTTAATTCAATAATCCGCCAATATCATCAGTCATAAGTACTGTAGGTTTATAACATGTTGTCATAAATTATTAACGTGTTATTTACATGACAGCTCACTCATGTATTAATTAATTATTTATGTATGATTAAGTGTTACTGTTTCAATATTTGGAAATATTTTATCGTGAAGTTGAAGCACGTGACACCGACATTCAGATTTATTAACAGACTAGCTGACCCAGCGAACTTCGTACCGCCTCAGAATCAATAAAACCCATGTTAGGTGAGCTCCTACCAAGTTATGCCAACCTGGTACTTCGAAGACATAAAGCGTTTTCTAGCAATCACACACCCATGTTAGGTGAGCTCCTACCAAGTTATGACAACCTGGTACTTGGAAGACATATTAATAAGGAACTTTTTGGACGATTTTTTACACTATGGGTCCGAAAAACCCAAATATCTTACGGACCCCTACTTTTTTTGTAAATAAAATATAGCGTATGTTACTTGCAGATAATATAGCTTTCTAATGGTGAAATAATTTTTAAAATCGGTCCAGTGGTTATTGAGTTTATCCATTACAAACAAACAAAAATAATATTAGTATAGATTGAATAGAAAGGGAAATCTTTAACATCGGGTCCGTAAGGTCACATTTTTGAAGCCTGTCCTTTGTCACTGACGATATTTACGGCCTTATGTGTTAATCAGACCCAGTACAGGTCGCGTGGTGCGCACCAAATTGCATTTTGTTTTTAATCTGGAACAGCCGCGGGCACAGGCATGAGCTCCAATTTGCCTGAGCTGTTTAATTAACAGCGACACGACGGGTCATTAATTAAGTCATCAGACAAGCCGGCGGCGTGGTAGCACGGCGCGGATTAGATACTGAGCTGCGTGATAATGAACGATTATACCACTTTTCTAATAAGTTGAACAAGATGTAATTTTATGGATAACATGAACCCGGGTCTTGGAAGGGGGAGGCATAAGCTGTTTTAGACAACGATACAGATAAAGATATTTAGTGCCAAACGTATTTATTCAAATAAGTTTGTAAAGACAAAGGCCGTCAATTAAGAAAAACTATGTTAAAATCAAAATTAAGGATTTTATTTCTCGATAACGAGGATTCAGCATTTACCGAGAATTGAACTAACCCACGCTTTAAAGTATTAATCCATACTAATATTATAAATGGGGAAAGTGTGTGTGTCTGTTTGTCCGTCTTTCACGGCAAAACGGAGCGACGAATTGACGTGATTTTTTAAGTGGAGATAGTTGAAGGGATGGAGAGTGACATAGGCTACTTTTTGTCTCTTTCTAACCCCCCACTTCCCTAAAATGGGGGGTGGAACGCTCTAATCTCAGGAAATACTGGTTCTAATTGAAAAATTATTTTTGAGTCGGGTAGCTCATTTATTGAAGAAGGCTATATATAGGGTATATAACATCAAGCTACGATCAAAAGGAACGGAGCAGCAACAAAAAAATGGACGAAAACTGGCAGGCTGCGATGCGACGGGAAGGGTCAGGGGAGCAAATATTGACGCGGACAAAGTCGCGGGCAGAAGCTATTTATTATAGTTCGTTAGTTACTAGTTTTAAGGTTAGTTGTTTATTAGTTTAAAACATAGTATTTATTAGCAAAACTTCTCGCTATCAAACTAGAAAGTTTAGCGAGTAAAAGACTAAGAACAAATAAAAAATAATGTAAGTTTGTAAATAATATTAAAAATAAACCTTTCACACTGAAATTAAGTACTTACGAAATAAATTAATGTCCTCGGATATAATTTCCAGTGTTGGCGTTTATATTCAAGTTATTTGTAGGTATGAATGTTAACTCGAATAAGACCGAGGTATTTATTAAGAGCTATAAAAATTGAGCCAGATAAATTACTGAAAGGTTTAAATGTCGTAAAAGGTCAACGGGTGGCAGGTATAGATAGTGAAATAATAACTCGAATAATTAACTTGAATAATTAACTCGCCCCAGGTAACAGTATTTTCAGCAGCAAATTAATCTGTAGTAATAATTTAAATCATCCTGAAGCAGCGGCCACCGCGCGTAATTAACTGCGAATAATCAGTTCAACAGTAATTAAGTACTGACATTCAATTTATTATTCATCGTAATTTTATGTCAAGGTGTAAAATTGTTTCTGGTTCTGTTGTAAAACACGTAATGAATGAAGTACCCACTTATTCTATTTAGTAAAACTAGTGATCGCTCATTGGTCGAAATTCGACCTTACTTCATTTGAATGGAAATACATTATTAAATGAAAAAAAAAATAAAGCCGCTGGCAAAAGCTAGTAATACATATTTAAAAAAAAATATGGTTATATTTGACATTCAGTAACACTATAGACAAATTGTTGACGCTGTACTACTGTGGAGAGGGTTCGCTGGCGGGATTGTGATGGCCAGGACCAGGACGTAGGTGTAATGAGTAAAGAATAGTTCTTCAGACTCTCTTCTTTATTTTTTTAATACTTCTTAACTGCTGGATATGGAATGAATTATCACAGAAAGCTCTGTTTTTATAGAATTTTCCCTATTATTTTTTATTAATTATGACAGTTCAAAATGTCATAATTATAACCAGCCTGTACAATCTATGATCAGCCTGTACAATCGTGAGGCATACGACCTCTACAGTTTGCACACGACACTAAGTTTTGTATGGGAAACTTACTAATGCCATACTTGACACTCCCCATAAAACCACAAAAAATATTTCATAAAAATCTAAACTAAATTCCTATCGTCGCTAATACAAATAACATTAAAGACAAATATTCTCGATATGATCATAGATTTTAAAAATGAAATATATCTATAAAAAGGTTATCATTATCATTACATAATTACATAATAATTATTATAAAATAAAGTCACTTCTCTGTCTGTCTGTCCCTATGTATGCTTTAAAACTACGCAACGGATTTTGATGCGGATTTTTTTAATAGATAAAGTGATTCAAGAGGAAGGTTTATATGTATATAACATGCATAATATAGTAAAGAAACGCTGATAATTTTAGAGGTTTCTAATGTGATGTCATAAATAAACTCATTTTTTTGCGCTTACATTGCGTACGCTGGCTGAACCCTACGAAATAGATCAAAATAATGTACTACAGTATTGTACACCTTAAAAAGGTCTACAAAAAAGTCGGCGATGGTATATGTTTATCTCTTAGAGATAACCTACATTAACCATTTTTTATTCTTTACTTTTTACGAGAAATACTGGCTTATTTACGAAGCGGTTTTAAGCAATACAGCATTAATCCAAATCCAATTAAATACATTAGATACGTTGTGCATTTCATGTAGATCAAAATTGCAATTTACAGCATATCATTAAAATGAATTAGAAGATATCAGAGATTACAATAAAATAACCGCAGAGCGGCTAGCGGGCCTTCCCGCGTCCGGCAGTCCCGGTTGGTAGCGGTCGGGTAGTGCAGGATTAGTAGGATTGTAATTCATATTACTTTGGCTTCATAGTAAATGCGAATATCATGATGTGTGTTCGTTATACTATAGTATTATTCCAAGTAAGAGACCGCGAAATGGCTAAACGTTTCAATTTTTGGATGTTTGTTTCTCAATGATGCAAAGACGGCCAAACGGATTTAGATCGAATTTGGCACAGAGATGTTTTATATCATGAATACGTAACACATAGGATTTACTTTACCCCGGTAGTAGGTTCCCGGGTGATATTTTCCGACAGCTATACGGGCCAAGCCACTGGCAAAAGTACTATTCCTATAACTATGTTCAGTGTCTGGTAAATGATTGAGTGTCTGTATAGGTCAAATAGAAGCGTTAAGAAAAACCAGGAAGACTTATATTCAACTAAACCAAGCCCTATGTCGCAGTCTTCTTACTCTGAATACTATTAGTTTTATTTTAAGAACACCAACACACATGATATTCTCATAAACTGTGAATCCGAAGTAATATGAATTATAATTCTATTTACTACTAATATTATAAATGTGAAAATATGTATAATTCATCATCATCATCAGCAGCCTATAAATGTTCCCACTGCTGGGACACAAGACTCCTGTCGGTGACAGGGAGTGGGCCATAATCCACCACGCGGGCCCAGTGCGGGTTGGTAGATGTCACATGTCTTCGAATGTATGATTGGGTGTTCGTTTCTAAATCACGCAGAAATGGCTGAATGATCTGGATCGAAAACGGCACACAGAGTATATATGATTACCTAATAACCTGGATTAACACATTCTTACCGCGGTAGTACGTCGTCCTGCGTTAATTTCCGACATCCACGCGGGTGAAGCCGCGGGCAAAAGCTAGTATATCTATAAAATTAATATATTACCTATGGTTATACTTGACATTCAGTAGACACAAAATATTGAAGACAGATGTTCTCGATTGGACCACAGATTTGGACCATAAACAAAAGAATATCTATGCATGAGTGTATTAAATACACGGTAATGAATAGTAGTGTGTGTAACGTGTTATTTATTTAAAATAATGTATTTTTACGCATAATTTAAAAAAAATATTAGCATTCGTCACTTCTTCTCTGTATAAACTATAAGTGTGTGAAATTTCATACTCCTCTGTCCGCCCAATTTTCGTAAAAAGGGATCCAAAGTTTTCGCTTCACGTATTAATATATAGAAGATTCCCATTGGCTACGATTTAGAAAAAATAATGCAAATAAAAATGCCGTAATAGTAGTTTAAGTGCAGTATCAAAAGAAACCACACCGTAGGTACCTACCGGATATAAATGTTGTTTAGAAAACAATTATTGTTGGAAGAATTACGCCGAAGCCAAGAGAAAAAAACGTTTTTTTGTTTAACATGGGAGCTTTACAAAAACTCTAGCAAAAACTTTCAACAAAAGAACTATTTCAACTGGATAGTCGTAGTTGACTATAGAGCAGGTAAACGAATCATGAGTTTCATTTACTAAAGTTGACGGTTAAATTATAATGATTGTTGCTTTAGAACAGTCGATGTGTATTATGTTATGTATGTATTAGAAAACTAGCTTCTGCCCGCGACTTCGTCCGCGTTAAATTTCTTGTGCTCCCGACCCTTCCCGTCGCGTCGAATCGCCTATCCATGCGATTTTCCCCGTTTTTGCAACATTTTTCATTACTGCTCCGCTCCACTTAGTTGTAGCGTGATGTTATATAGCCTATAGCCTTTCTCGATAAATAGGCTACCCAACACAAAAAGATTTTTTCAATTCGGACCAGTAGTTCCTGAGATTAGCGCGTTCAATCAAACAAACAAACTCTTCAGCTTAATAATATTTAAGTATAGATTTATAATATTAGTATAGATAGTATAGATAATTCAATCTATGACTCAAATAAAGACTAAAAGAGTATTCTTAGATGCTGTGGTTATGTTGAGAGGATGAATGAAGGGACTAGCAAAAGGTTCAAGATTACAAGGCAGGTGTGACTGGACATGCCGAAAGGGGACGCCCTTGGAGAACATGTAGTGAACTTATTGGTGAAGTTCTTCAGAAGGGTCAGGTACGCAGTACTGGTAACCGACGTGCGTGTTATGACCAGATGTATGAACTTAAAGAGGGAAAAAGAGTATGTACGATCGTAGCAGGTGGCGTTTTGTAGTTTCTGCCTACCATGGGAAAAAGGCATGAGTTTATGTATGGATGTAGGTATGTGTGGTCGGTGGATGGGTTATCATCTTTATTATACCAAGACTCATGTGTGCCTCTGATAGAATGTTATGCTGTCAGTCCCGGCTGTCGCTGCAGGATCTGGATCTTTGAAAGTCGTTAAGGGTCGTTCTGAAGCTCAAAAGTCTGACAACCAGTCTTACCAAGGGGTATCGTATTACCCAACAACTGGGTTGTGGAGGTCAGATAGGCAGTCGCTCCATGTCAAATACTGGTATTCAGCTGCATCCGATTTGACTGGAAGCCGACTCAACATAGTTGGGTTAAGACTAAGCATATGATCATGATATCACTCAATAAAGATAAGAAACCGAGTTTTATTATTAGTTTGATTAATAAAAACAGTTCCCGCTAAAAACATTCTCAATACTAAAAATAACGATAGAGTGAATGTTATGGTTAGTAAATAACATAAAACAAACTACGTATGAATATTTAAATCGAGCCGCGAGTGAAACAGAAAGCCCCAATAGCTGTATAATTGAATGGGGCGAAATAGTAGCGCGTGAAAACAAATATGGAGGGATGTAATCGAAATGTTTGTAAATGTATGTCGCGTGCCACGAACCGATTACCTGGCTTGTCAATTGCCATACGCTCAAATGTCCAGGGAATAAAGACTAGTTTTCATGTAAAGTAATATTGTGTGGCATTCTATGTAATAAGATCCAAGGTTCACGACGCCCTATGGTATAATTAAAATCTTTGCTTCCTGTTCTAAATAGGGATCCTATTGTGTTTCGAATTGCAGGTGTCATTGTTTTTTTTAATTTATTAGGTACTAGCTTTTGCCAGCGGCTTTGCCCGCGTGGAGGTCGGAAAATATCCCGCGGGAACGTATTACCGGGATAAAAAGTAGCCTATGTGTTAATCCAGGTTTTAAACTAACTGTATCCCAAATTTCATCCAAATCCGTTCAGTAGTTTTTGCGTGAAAGAGTAACAAACATCCACATATCCATACATACAAACTTTCGCATTTATAATATTAACTAGCTTTTGCCCGCGACTTCGCCCGCGTAGATGTCGGAAATTATCACAAGAGGACGTATTACCGCGGTAAGAATGTATTAATCCATGTTATACATACATAAAATTACGCCTTTTTCCCATGGGGGTAGGCAGAAACTACGGAACGCTACCTGCTACGATCCTTACATATCATGTGTGTTTGATGTACTTAAAATAAAACTAATAATATTCAGAGTAAGAAGACTGCGACATAGGGCTGGATTGAATTGAATATAAGTCTTCCTGGTTTTTCTTAACGCTCCTATTCTACCTATATAAACACTCAGTTATTTACCAGACACCAAATTAAACATAGTTATAAGAATAGTACTTTGGCCAGTGGCTTTGCCCGTATAGCTGTCGGAAAATATCACCCGGGAAACTACTACCGGGATAAAATATCTATGGTATGCTATATATGGTAAGTATCCAGGATAACCAAAAATCCAAATGCATCCAAAAATTTAAATATCTAAGCCATATTTCGCGGTCTCTTACTTGGAATAATACAATTAGCTTTATTTTGAGTACTTCGAACACACATGATATGCATTTACTATGAACCCCAAGTAATATGAATTACAATCCTACTAATCCTGCACTACCCCACCGCTACAAAGCGAGATGGCCGGACGCGGGACGGCCCGCTAGCCGCTCTGCGGCTATTTTATTATAATCTCTGATATCTTCTAAAATATTCGTTTTAATGATATGCCTTAAAAGGCAATTTTGATCTACATGAAATGCACAACATATCTAATCTATTTAATTGGATAAGAATTAATGCTGTATTGCTTAAAATCGCTTCGTAAATAAGCCATTATTTCTCATAAAAATTAAAGGATAAAAAATGGTTATTGTGGGTTATCCCTAAGAGATAGACATATACAATCGCGGACTTTTTTGTAGAACTTTGTAAGGTGTACAATACTGTAGTACATTATTTTGATCTATTTCGTAGGTTTCAGCCAGCGTTCGCAATGTAAGCGCAAAAAAAAGAGTTAATTTATGACATCACATTAGAAACCTCTAAAATGATCAGTGTTTCTTTACTATATTATGCATGTTATATACATATAAACCTTCCTGTTGAATCACTCTATCTATTAAAAAAACCCGCATCAAAATCCGTTGCGCAGTTTTAAAGATATAAGCATACATAGGGACAGACAGACAGCGAAGTGACTTAATTTTATAATATGTAAGATGATGATAGGACCTGGTAGTATAAGTTAATTCTCAGCGAAACTACTGAAGACATTAGATTTAATAACTTATTAATAAATACTGAGAGGTCACAGTTGTTTATTATATCGGTTTTGATTGTAACGGGTTTCAATGATCAAGTGAAAATCGTACCAAAAAGAGAAAAGGTATAATAAAATTCACCAAGTTTAAGCCTGTTATTTATAATGTCGTACAATAGCGTAATAGAAACAATACACGGTCAACCATATTTATTATATCAAAGGTAATAGTAATATCTCAGACGTTTCACTGTTTATCAGTCTGAATCAGACGGAGCGCGACACGTCCGCTCTCGACCGGCACCGTCGCATAGCTAACAACTTCTCGGTAAACATTTGCTCTAGCTGTCGTGTATTTACCGATAATGGAGTAATATGTTACTAATGTTTATATTATATCGAGCACTCGGCGCTAATAATACACGGTTCACGGTAGATAATCAATAAATAACAGAATGAATAATTCTACTCTACGAAGAGAAATTGTTCAAGTTTAAATAACAGTTCATGAAATATACATTTATAATGAAGTTATTCGTTGTTATAATTAATTGATGTTGTGAGAGAGTGAACGCAATGAACATAATATTTATTAACGAGCTTTCAAAAGCCAAGCAAAGCTATGAACACAAAGCAATTTAGCGTTCTATTGTTGGAATGGTTCAGGAAAGTCTTAACGTAACCAAGAATATTATGAAGTAACTAGAGAAACTAGTGATACTGACAATAAGTTATTGCTCATATACTAATCACGCTAGTCACTTGAGTTCGAGTGGTTCTATCCGTTAGAAGTTGCAAATTAAATTTACAAATTAGAAATATGTAGCATGAAAGTTACGCATATAAAGCGCTAAATCCGATAAGGGAGCCTTGAGAGCGGTACTCGGCGTAGTCAAGTAGCGGCAGCCAGAGCGACATATTCACATTGGCTCTTGCGACTCTCTTCAGACTATTAGATCGCGATGGCCGAGAGGCTGTACGGTCGATCGCGGGCAGATCGCCGAGATACGTCGCGACCGCCCCGCAGCCTCCCGCCGCCGAATATCCCCTGACGTCGGCGCCTCTCTCCACCGACATCGCGATTCTTGCCACTTGGGGCACTTGGCACATCTTATAACGAGTATCTCGAGTGGGTAATACATTTACCATTAAAATCTGGATTGAACGACGTTTTATTTCCTTTGATCTGTAATACTTAAAAACGTCTTCGCTTTATTGCTTTCAGTGTTTCTTAGAAAATACCATCTGACATTAAAATTCAATGTTAATTTCTTTGTAAAGTTCGTGTTTTATGTTTCATAAAGTGAAAACAATGAAACGACAGTTTTCACATATTTTCATAGCGGAAATACTGTGAATTGTGAATGCATTTTTGGATTTCATTCGTTGTTTTAGTTCACGTTTATTGTTGGACGTTGAAAGCTGAAAATATATTTTATAGTCTGTTTTCGTGCGCGCAAAAAATACCTGTACTGTGAGAATTATGTAACCAGAAAATACAGATATAGGTTTTGCAATATTATTAAATTGTTTCCTTTGTTGTATGTTTGCCTCTCTTCTGTTTACAATGTGTGCGGTAATGGGTAATTAAAATCACATACAGTATTGATTAGCATTGTTTTGCACTATTACATTATAATATTACTAGCTTTGTATCCTGTGTTGGTTTGTAACTGTATCCCAACTTTGTTTTTTTGTAGGGATGGCGAAGTGTGTTTTGAGTATCGTTTGTGCTTTGAGCTTTTACTTTGTGAATCGTTTTCGATATTTAATATGTAGCGGTAAACAAAAATAAAAAAATAATCACATGATATTGTACTTATATGGTTGTGATTCCCAAACAGTACCTTTAGACTGAAAATATAATGCCTATTAAAAAAAAAAAAAATGAATAAAATAGTAAAATACCTTTTTCAGTTACATTAGTCCTGAAACCTTCAAAGGCGTGTACGTTTTTATTTATTACCTGATATTGGATGCAAATTCATACACTAACCAATATTCAAGTCCATTTTATTTATTCAGTTCATTCAATTACGTAGAGTAAAACTCTACACAAACCAAACAACTTATCGTAGCTATCAAAGGAACGTAGATTTGCTGCGGCAGCAGAGATCTTCCGCAAATAAATATTGCTGCCAGATGCACTGAAAGCCTGAAACTATCCGTGGAGTAGGGAGCGAAGGAGGTAGAATATAAGAGGCAAGACAATAAATATTAAGAACTCCAATAAAATGTTAGTCCTACTTGATGTAAAAAAAAATGATCATATACGTATACATTGCTTAAGCATTGTGTTGATTCACCTCCAGACGATCAAACGATTCACCTACCTACTTTGTTTATGAATTGAATAGTAAATGAGGTATGACATTAATTGTAGTGGCACGTTATTATTCCATGTAAATAATGAGTTAAAATGACGTATCGGCTACATAAAAGGAAATATTATTTTACATTATTTCTAAACAAAGGTTTCCTGAAATTTACGTTAATTCGTCATTACGTTGCAAATATTTCAGTCACTTTTAAAATGTTTTAAACTAGCTTTTTTGGTTTTCAAACTTTCCTTCGTATTTTACTGTAGAACGAAAACCAGTTACGACTGTCGATATCCAAATACATTTGATTTGAGATCCAAATCAAATGTATTTGGATTGTTAAATCAACTTGTAGTCTCCGACCGCTGCTCAATTAATAAATATCATAGCTGACATTATTATATAGAATTATATTATTGCCTTCTCAATTACAGGTCAAGTATCTGGTAACAATCAACGCATTATCTGTTTAACTACGGTCAAGGTTGAGAATTCCCGCACCGTTGCCGTCGGGTCATCGTCGGTTCGGTACAATTTGTACAAATTACTACCCACCTATTGTCGCGTTTAGTAGCTACCTACGATAAAGATCTGTAGTCTTCTGAATAGTTACGAGGTCAATATGTTATCTTAGTAAAAAAAAGTGTGTAAATTACAGTGTATTTAACAAGATTTCTTTTAACACATAGATTATTATTTCGACAGGTAGTTAGGAATGAGTGTTAGGTATTAAAGTATGAATGGCAGGCCGTGTTTATGAAACGAAGCAGCCTATTCATTGCCTACACAACAAGTACAAACATAACTATTAATATTACATCACCATACTGTGCACTCGAATCAGAAATCAAATTGGCTTAAATAAAAGCTAAAACGTGGTTTCACTGAGTAGCAATAAAAGCGAAACGATGTAGTTTAAAGTTTACTCAGGTAAGTATTTATGTCACAACGTGCTAACATTGTCCTCAGGGGAATACTACAAGGGGATGGGTCAAAGGGGTGTCGGTGTCCCCGAGACATCGGTGCTCCGGGCCGTTGTGGGCTTGTGGCTTGTCTTCTAAGGTGAACGATATTGATTTTTTATAAAAATGTGTCTTATCAGAGTGCATTCACCACGATTCGTGCCTTTAACTTATTATTATCATTTTATCGCATTTTATTGTTTCGCCCACGTGGATCTTAACGAGTTCTCTGAATTGTAATACGCCATAAACAGTACTTGTGATACCGGTTATTCCCCTACTTTTTTAATTACAGGGTAGAAAATGATTTAATTTAATAAGTACGTAGGTATGACCCAATTTTGAATCGGAGTACTGCTTAAGGAACGCTTAAGATATAACGATGAACAAAACTAATTACTACACAAATTACGTAATAGGTAAATCCCTTTGTCAGCTCTGTGGCAAAATCCTCGCAGATTAGCGATATTAATGTTTATTTCTCGGTGGTTTACTAAGTAAGAGTTTGCAGTAATGCCGTCGTGATTGCCACGTAAAACCATTTTGTAGAGTTTAAACGTGACTTGTTAATTTTGTAAACATCCTTTTTAGGGTTCCGTTGCCAAATGGCAAAAAACGGAACCCTTATAGATTCGTCATGTCTGTCTGTCTGTCTGTCTGTCCGTCCGTATGTCACAGCCACTTTTTTTCCGAAACTATAAGAGCTATGCTGTTAAAACTTGGTAAGTAGATGTATTCTGTGAACCGCATTAAGATTTTCACACTAAAATAGAAAAAAAAACAATAAATTTTGGGGTTCCCCATACATAGAACTGAAACTCAAAAATGTTTTTTTTCATCAAACCCATACGTGTGGGGTATCTATGAATAGGTCTTCAAAAATGGTAATGAGGTTTCTATTATCATTTTTTTCTAAACTGAATAGTTTGCGCGAGAGACACTCCCAAAGTGGTAGAACGTGTGTCCTCCCCCCCCCCCCCCGTAACTTCTAAAATAAGAGAATGATAAAACTAAAAAAAATATATGATGTACATTACCATGTAAACTACCAACGAAAATTGGTTTGAACGAGATCGAGTGAGTAGTTTTTTTTTTAAAACGTCATAAATCGTAAACCGCAATTTACCTTACATTCAATCAACTGAAATATAAAAATTAAAAAAATATATATTTTTAAACCGAGAATACCTACAGATTTGTACGGAACCCTCGGTGCGCGAGTCCGACTCGCACTTGGCCGGTTTTTTTTTTATATGGAATTTGTGTAAAAAATACTCATAAACACGCATGAATTTAAGTCATTAACGTTTGTTTTGAACGTGTAAAACTACCATAGATTATAACGTTGCACGTAATAGATTTTCTAAATAACAAATTACGTTTTCAAACAGTTTAGAACATTTTTCAATATAAAACTGCGAAGAAAATTAATTCCAAGCATGCTTCCCTCGGCAAATCCGATGTCTACGATATTTCACGCTCGCTAACTTCTTCATGCCCCATCCAATTTTTCTCGATCGCTTATCAGGTAGATGGACCTTGTCAAACTTTTCAAATTAGTTTTTTACATTATACCTATTTATTTAGACAAGGAAGAATTATAAACAATGTATTAATTTCTTTTGTCCCATGTGCGGCGAAATATTACGATGTGGTCAAATCTTAATTTTTTCTAAGTAGGCAAATGATGACGCCTTCTTGTAAATTTATTTTATACTATTATTTCGTTTTATGCTAGTATATAAATTTATTATATACGAAATTTGAATACAAATACATTATAATCGATACAATATATCTCGATATAAACATGAAAACTGTGCCAAATTTCATAATCTTTCGCAGTCCGTGTAATTTTCGTAAAAAGGGGTACTAAGTTTATGCTTTACGTATTAATATTAGTTACCTACTATTGCAATAGGTTTGTGTATGATATTTTACATAGGTAGGTACAATTACACTGGGTTTGAATCAGCATTATTCAACATACATTTTAATAGAATTCAAAGACAATGTTTATGTTTAAACTTTGTAACTAAGTACGAGAGGCTTAAAACCTAGGCTTAAACCATGTTTGATACTTTGATGATTTTTGAAAGATAAAAAGAATAGATGAAGAAACTTGCTAGTGTTTGTTTTGTTAAACTTACGTATTTTTTATTTTCAAAGGATGTCTTATTGAAATCCTATTAGTGGCGATTGTGGTGTGGTCAAGTGAAGCTTACTACTCAAACTTTATTGTTCATGAATAACAATACGAAATGGGTGTTCGAGAAATAAATCAATCTTTTTATACTAAAATCCGTAGCAACTTGACGTAGCTATACCGTGGGAAAATAATAAGTTAACGCCAAGGTAATTGTTGATATTCAAGAGTTGGTCGTCGCTCAACAGGCGTCAGACGACATCGTCACGCTCGACGGTGTTTTTATCCGATTAACTGTACTTCAATCCAGCATAACTAAGATTTAAACTTAGAAACGATTAAATGTAAAGAGGCTACATCATGTACTTAATATTGTTTTACGAGCAATGTGTTTGTTTCCTTTGTTGGTTAATGAAAATACATTTTAACTACATCATATTATTTCATTTACCTACGCGAATGCACAAACATTTCATATTACTTACTATCAAAGTATCTACAGATGTCGTGTCGATAAGTTTTAATACGACAAATTAATTATTTTACTATCTTGATGGTGGGTATATCGATTCAAACCGATTATTCATAGATACACGTGTATAGCTTATTAAAATTCCTGAACTTTTAGCAAGGACATACAAAAATAGCCGAAAAAAAAATACAAAAAGAAAAGAAACCTTTAAACGCGTAATGCACATTCGATTGAAATGTTACGCTACAGCGTCTAAAATTAACAAAACATGTAAGCGATAATGTTTCATTTCAACAATAACCTTTGTTTTTTCGTCGAGTCTGGCGCTCGTTTGGAATTAAGTTTAGTCCCAAGACAGAATACTTAACTGATATTGTTGTAACAATATTGGTATCGTGAAATCGGTATTATTTACAGTTTACAAATCGTTACGGAATCCAAACCTGAAAACGAATTAAGTTTTACGTTTCTATTTTTCATTTCCGAGACGTTATCGTATGACTTTTTTATGAATTCGTAAATAAATGAATTAGTTTTGCGATTATAGTGCATAAACATGGTTAATAATCACAATTAAACAAGCATAGCTAGAGCCGTCAGTACAATACCTACTTTGTAAGTTTATTTACCTACGTTCTTAGTGCAGCCTACTTCTTTCGTCATAGGTGGTACTTGTTACATGTAGTTAAACCTGTGTTACATAATTTACATGAAATAAGTAAATGTCACGGAAAACCACGTCTTTACATAGCGTCGTAAGTATAATTCGTGAGGAATAAAATAGTACCCGATTAAATTGTCCATTACTTACGTAAATAGCTACCTGACCATTTTAAAGAGATAAGTGTTAGTTACCATAGGACTTTTTTACCGTCGGCATCAGTCAGTAGATGAGTAATTAGTTGAATTTCATTTTATTTATGTCCATTTGGATTTAGATACCTAAGCATGTAAATAAGAAGTGCGTGCCTTTGTCAATATATCTTACTCAAGTCAAGTATCGTGATAATCTAAAGTAGGTGTATGCCGCCTATACCTATAGTAGAAAATTAACTTGCAGCCATTGTAACTATTGTAAGTAGAAATTGCATAAGCATTGCACACCACATGTGGTGAATTAAATAGTAGCAAAGGAACCTGTTCGGGCCTATAATATACGCGCGCGCCGCTCCAACGAGCCACAAACGGCAAGCCTGTCGCCATAATTTAAAACGATAGCGGGGAATGTAGTTTTATTGTGCACATACGAGACTTCAACGTACACAACATATTGCCATTCGAGGACGGCGCGATAAATGAGCACAAACGAGCGAAAGCCACTTAGACCAAATTTACACTTTGTGGGAGACCGCGGCTGCACCTCGCTTGCCGAGGACGGCGCTCCGCGATCCGACAGGCGCGCCCGTCGACAGTCAGCTGCTCACTACATAATACATGACTGCTAAATACTTGTATCTATAGATAATACAACACTCCATGAATACAGGTTTTATTTGTATATCGAAGTATAAAAAGACCTACTTTCATTAACGTAAATAACAACTAAATTTCACTATCTACTTTTTACACGCAGGGTTCATTCGTTGGGTCAATGCACTTCCGAGGCGACGTCCAAAGCGATTACAGAGCGCCGTTTTTTATAATGGGATACAAGACTATGAACATCCTAGTAGACTTGTTCGTTCTATTTGCTTTCATTTTTAGAAAACCTATCAATTTTGGTGGCAACGATTGCATGACGACAATAGACTGATGTCGTCATCACGTTACCAGATAATTATCCAATTTTTAATATAGAGAATAAAGACGATAATTGCAAGGTTGTAGGTTATTATGCAAATGTAAACAACCTTTAGTGGCTCTTCTGCAGTATTTAATTGGTACTTATAGCCAAAACACAAGGCAATATCTTCAAATATAAATATGTACTGCTTGTCACTTTGTTATCAAAGTTAAACTGTTTCCAAAACAGGGTAGAAAACTTTTCAGACCATTATGTACTCACCTCAAGATCTTCATATGTGCGAAATGCCATTATGGCGAAACCATCGATGATGTCCTCTTCCCCCAGCGGCTCCCGCGACTTCTTCCTCCTCGCAGGAGGACGAGGCGGCTTCTCTCTCGTAGGAGACTCGTCCTCGCCGCTGTCTCCATCCTTAACTTTGCTCTCTCGCTGTGCTTGCATGCGCTGTGCCCGCTCCCTTCGCCTGTTTCTCTGATTGCGCTGCTTCACTTCGTTTTCCATCGTTCACACATTATTCGAAACACCCGACCACCGTGCTTCACTACACTAAAGTCCGCACTACACTTTTATCACACATGGTTATCCGTTGTTTCTACGCCGCGTTATTCAACGAAATACAAATCTTGCACACAGAAAAAGACACTGGCCGTTTCCAATGGCGGATCGTACACCGTTGCCGCATTGCAAGTAAAATGGCCGCGTAGCACTCCACGGGCAGCTTTCTTTCACATTCACGTAAACGGAGGCATTATTACACTTAAACTAAAACATACTTCTATATATTTTAACAAGAACTAAGACAAAAATACGATAAATTAACTTTATACATTATTCTCTGTGTTCAGAATCAGTCAATAGTCAATACAATGAAAGGTGTTACACGACGCCAACGCTGCGCTGCGGTCGCGATGGAGAACTAAAAGCAGAGCTGCCAACCTTATGCACGGACATTCCGCGATACTGGGCGTCATTGGCAATGTGGCGCTTGGTCTTACTCTTCTAACTGGTAAGGTTGTCCCTGTTATCAATTCAAATATTCATTTTAAATCGTTAATATTTCGCAAGTGTCCATATGAATCAATTAATGTCCTAATAAGATACGACTGAAATAATTCGTATTTGTAAGAGATACACCTCATTTTCTTTACAAGATACTGCAATCCATATTACTGAGGATATGTCTAATTTTGGTCTTTCATGTTGGCATTTCGTGAACGAATATGTTTGGAGTACAAGTTTTCCAACTATTAGTACTCTGTGGTGCACAGTGTTTCAATTTCTCCTATAACTTACTCTACTTTTCCGAACACTGTGTTACAAAATATTTTAGAAAAACTGGTGTTTGAACTATTAAAATGAAGTTTGTGCATGTGTTGATTTTGACGTTTAAGTAATAGGTTGCGTTCAACAGTTGCGTTCACAATAATAAAATAGTGAATATTTTTATTGCATGGACGTTTTAATGTAAATAAATATAAAAGTCAACACAATACTACTATACTACATCACATCAATTTAAAATAAGGGAAGGATCTTGTATTTGTAAATTATATGACGTTTGAGATAATTAATTAATTTAAGTTAGTAAGTAACGGTTGCTTTACAAATGACTATCATCATCAGCAGCCTATAACGTTCCCACTGCAGGGACACAGGCCTCCTCTCGAGAGGGAGATAAATAACTACACAGATTAAAAATTTCATGGCTGTCAATGAGGGCCAACGTTGGCCCACGATTTGATTGCAGAAATTGGTGTTAAACCTATTTTTCCCAATTCTAAATATTTTTTTCGATAAAAAATCCCACATCACAAAAAGGTGAACTTTTTCAAGATCTAACTTGGATCATGATGACTTGGGTGGCGGTGTGCGGGCGCGGTATGCACCTACAAAAATTAAATTTTTCACCCAGTTTCAAGGACACTAAACTTTTGGATAGATTCAAAAGCGACATGATTTTTAAAAAATAATATTGACTGTTATCATGCAACGTTTTGAATTGGTAGGACGATGTTTTAGAAATAGGTGGATAGTTAAATTGAAAGAAAAAATAAAGTTAAGCCTTAGAGCAAATTATATTGACAAAACAATTAAATAAAACCAGTAGATAAAAACACCACATGCATATTTGATTATGTATGTACTATTGATTTCCTTTACTTCATTAATGCCATATAATAGTTTTTTTTTTTTTAAAAGAGATAATTATATTCTGAAGGATCTCTTGGCGCGTGGCCAAAATCGGAACTAACTCCCCATCTTAATTTTTAAATATTATCTGTAGCGCCATCCTTTCAACGCTATTTGAGCGCCAAGAGATCGTTGTAACAGTTTACTTCAAACATACTTTTTAAATAAAAACATTTAAATTTTAGTGAATAAAATTATCTACTTTTGAAACATCGAAATTTTCCTGAAATTATTTTTAACCATGTTTGAAAGTGATAAAACCACTTTGATATTTTTAAAACCCCGCGTTTGTAGGTACAAATAATAATAGATTTTCAAAATATCGTAGGTAATACTCGTAATTCCGTCTATTCGTAGACGGAATTGGATTCGGGTTTCTTTCTATTTAAAGAACTAGTACTAACATTAATGAATAAAAATATTGTATACTTATTTGACTTTACTAACCGATCTGGTAGTCAATATAGTGTTTCAATCAATTTAGCCTATTGCAGACCATCCGTCCCGTCCCGCACCCAGTCTGTCCCAGCCACCTTTATAAGTCGCAGCACCATCTTAATGGGGGTGTCCTACGTTACGCTTGCCGATATGTACTCCTGGATTCGTCCGGTCTACCGGTCATCGGTCTTTTGACAAATATGGTAAATTTTTGAAAGTTAGGTCGGGCTCGGGCATCCAACGGTCTATCATAGATTAGAGTCCCAGAAAACCTTAGTATTGCTTTGATTTGTTGAATCAGCTTCGCTCCTTCACCTATGGGACTGACCTGCATGCCGATGACGGTCATCGCCGGAATGTCGGTGTATGGTACTTATTATGCATCTGCCTATGATGCGTGACGATTTAGCAATGAAGTGCTCATAAATATTATGAATTACTTACTTAGATTAGAATGAAACCGATCCTGTAATTTACTGTAATCATCCATGTAAATGGATTATCTTGCACGTTGTTTTTGCATTTTCAAGCAAATTAAACTACACGGTAGTTCTTGCTGGGACAGAGATCATGGTATAGTTTAAAATCGTTAGCTTGGATCACCTGAACTTGGATATCCTCTTGTTTCTGTAATAAAAGAGGAATATCACTTCATTAGCCACACGGTATGAATGAGGCAGTATATGGCTTATCCTTAGGACTAGCTTCTGCCCGCGACTTCGTCCGCGTCAAATTTTTGCTCCCCTGACCCTTCCCGTCGTATCGATTTGCCTGCTAGTTTTCGTCCACTTTTCGTTGCTGCTCGCTCCTTTTGAGTTATAGTGAGTCAACCTTAAAAGATAGACATATGCTCTTGCGGACTTTTTTTTAGAACTTTTTAAAAGGAACAATTCCGTCATACATGATTGTTGCGTTACTTTAACCGTTTACGCTGCGCACGCAACGAAAACTCTCAAAAGGAATACATTTTCCCCGTTTTTGCAACATTTTTCATTACTGCTCCGCTCCTCTTAGTTGTAGCGTGATGTTATATAGCCTATAGCCTCCCTCGATAAATAGGCTACCCAACACAAAAATTTTTCAATTCGGACCAGTAGTTCCTGAGATTAGCGCGTTCAATCAAACAAACAAACAAACAAACTCTTCAGCTTTATAATATTAGTAAAGTATAGATTACAGGATGAGTGGGCTTTCACATCACCCACGCGGGGATAGGTAGGTAGACTATGGTTTACAGGGAACCTAATTTGGTTTATAGTTTCCCGTATTTATAGACCTTTGTAAAGAATAGATCTACTAAAATATTAAGCTTCATAATATAAAAATTAATTAAATACTCTACAAATGTGAAAATGTTTTAAGTATGGATTGAGTATAAGTTTCTATAAACATAAAAAATAAGCGTAAAAATAAATTTTGATGTACAATTATCTTTTTTTAAAGTAACATTTAAATTAATTTTCATGATACAACATCTTTATAACCAGTTTGCGTCGGCCAAAGTTCATAGTACATTGGAGGCGTGTGAATAAACTTAATATACCTCTATATTAAATATCTACTTAATCATAAGAAAACGGTGTTATAGATCCAGTTGAGCTTAAGATATTGTGAAAGGAACTCGTGTGTTATCATCAATTATGAATGTGATTTAGATTACGGTAGATATGACATTATTTACGTAAACATAAATTACCGTTAATGTTGTTTTATGTACAGAATTGTCTGTTGGTAGTGGTTCGTGGACATTGATTTTGTTGGGTCTCATCCGTGTGTTCTGTAAAGGTATGTTTTTATTGTTGATTGATTAAGAAGTGTTTTGTGCCAGTAATATTAAACACCTTCAACCTGCCGGCCAGCCGTCAGTTCGTGAATGCCAGCTTAATAAAACGATGTTGATAATTACATAATGATATCGTATAAAACAATATCGTGTTATTAAAACGGGTTTTTAGTTACTTTCAGTGCAAATTTTGTACGTAAATGTTTCGTTATTATTTTAAGAAAATTTTGTGGGCAGTTGTTCGAGTGCTAACACGATTACTGTTTAATGCTTTAGTGGTTTTATGCTAATAAAACGTTAGACCTCCGGCGCGGCGGGGCCAGCATTGTTTATTTTCTTTTTAATTTTTGTACCCATCGGCTATAATGCCGTGTGTACACGAAGGGGTGGCGATACGGAGCTAGGACTAAACGGTGGAGCTTTTTTCTTCCTTTTTTTGTCGCTGTTGCTGTGTAGAGCTTTCGGCCTCCCCTTTTAAAATAAAAATTGATTAACATCGCTAAAGAACGTGTGAATGGATTTAGGTAGTATTTGAATCATTCATATTTTTATTAAGTAGGTAGGTAAGGTACTTACCGTTTTTGTAACACTAAAAATAAATAATGTTACCTATAAAATAGATATTAAGTCCAGTAAGAGTCATTTTAATAAATTCATGGTTTATTTAAAAAAGAACACTTAATTACTTTATTATTATGAGTTTATGACTCATGTACTTGATTCAATTAATAAAGTACTGCGAAATATGTCGAACAATTATCATATTCAGTTGTCATGAATATTTATGTTGTTAAAATAAAATAGGAGGACATTATCAATATCGAATAAATTACTCTGACTGAGCGTATGGGTAGTTTAAATAAACATGAATGATTCAGGAATGAAAATGTAATCGTCAATATTCAAATAAATTATTCGACCTCACTTTATATAGTTAATGTATTTATTATTTACCATACATCAAATCTTTTCTTAAAAAATAAAACCGCCGAAAAAACTGAAAAGCAATAAATAATAAACCTTAAAATTATGAGTCGGCGCTTTGACTGATCTTTGTTCATTGATTTTTCAGCGCCGACTCAAAATTTTAACGTTTATTAATTTTTGCTTGTCAGTTTTTCGGTGGTTTTATTTTTTGTTAAAAAGTCTTTATTTTATATATTTTTTTGTGGCTTTAATGTACTAATAATACTTGGCAAGGTATATCGTATCCAATAAAAAAAGAATTATCAAATTCGGACTACTTACTCTGTATAAAGTTATGCGGTTATACATTACAATCAGTGAGTGAACAATCAATCATCCCCTGTTTTCCGGCCCTTAGGGTTCGATTTTGTTTTCCAAATTTATATGGGACCACCTCCAGAGAATACCTTTTCCAATAAAAAAGAATTATCACAATCGGACTACTATGTAAAAAGTTATGCGTGGTCATACATAAAAAAAACAAAAAAAAATATACGCGTCGAATTGAGAACCTCCTCCGTTTTTTTCGTCGGTTAAAAATAGGTAGAATACTTATATTATATGAATAGATTTTTTGCTGTTGATCGGTAAATACCTATGAGATATGAGTGTATGACTCTATGAGCCTTAAGTAGCATGAGACTTATGTAGCTAATGTTTATTTATACTTTATCTAAATAGTATACTCAGCGGCGGCCTTACATATTGCGAGGCTCTGGGCGGCAGGTCTTTGCGAGGCCCTTTGTCCTTCGTGAAAAGTATGTGATGCGAAAGTAGGTCTGGTTGTTTGGTTTAGGTATTTGTCTTGTTTGACGAGTAATGCTAAAGTTATACAAATAAATAAAATTTTAATTTTAATATATTTTACATTGAAAGGTTTACAAAATTAATGTCGCAATGTCGTCGTTTCCTTCATACACACATCCTCATTCCAGCCGTAAGATGTCCACTGCTGGACATAGGCCTCCCCCAAGCACCGCAACTTCGACCTGTTCTATGCTTCTTGCATCCCTCGTATTCCTGCGGCCTTCACCAGGTCATCGGTCCATCTTGTGGGAGGCGTTCCAACGCTACGTCTTCCAGTACGCAGTCGCCACTTCAGAACCTTCCAACCCCATCGGCCATCTGTTCTGCGAACAATGTGCCCTGCCTACTGCCACTTAAGTTTGGCAATCCTTCGGGCTATGTCAGTTACCTTAGTTTTCCTACGGATCTCATCACTTCTGATTCGATCGCGTAGGGAAACTCCAAGCATAGCCCTCTCCATTGCTCTTTGCGTGACTTTTAGCCTTCGTATGAGGCCCATTGTGAGCGACCACGTCTCAGTGCCATATGCTATCACTGGCAACACACACTGGTCAAAGACTTTTGTCTTGAGACACTGCGGTAAGTGGGACGAGAAGATACTGCGTAGCTTCCCGAACGCTGCCCAGCCGAGTCGGATTCGACGATTGACCTCTTTCTCGAAGTTGGACCTACTTAACTGGACAGTCTGTCCTAGGTACACATATTCGTCCACAACTTCGAGTGTAGCGCCTCCGATCTTCATTGGAGTGGGTATCACATGGACATTGGACATGACCTTTGTCTTGTCCATGTTCATCCTAAGACTCACTCTTTCGAAAGCTCTACTGAGGTCATCGAGCATTGTACTGAGGTCCTCCATAGTCTCAGCCATGACTACTATATCGTCAGCAAATCGAAGGTGTGTGATGTACTCGCCATTGATGTTGATGCCAGCCCCTTTCCAGTCAAGCACCTTGAAGACATCCTCCAGTGCAGCGGTGAATAGTTTCGGAGAGATTACGTCTCCCTGTCTTACCCCTCGCTGCAGAAGGATAGGTTTCGAGGCTCTGTCCTGGAGCTGGCTCCAGGACAGACTGGACTGACATAGTGGCGTTTTCGTACAAACACTTCAGCACTGTACCGATAGTCAATCTGGCACCGTGGAAGAGACTGCAGTACAGCCTAGGTTTCGATCGAATCGAAGGCTTTTTCGTAGTCCAAAAACGCTAAGCAGAGAGGCAGGTTATACTCTTCGGTCTTCTGTATAACTTGCTGCAGCGTATGTATATGGTCTACGGTGCTAAAGCCTTTACGGAAGCCGTTACATACACACGGATGAACATATTCAGTTCTTCGTACAATTCATGTCCATCAATATCACATGATTTTCCTACTTTCATAGATATTTGCAAGTCGCTGCATTGCTTCAAAAGTTCACTATCACTTATTTCCTGTAATCTTTTTATATTATCAAGAAAACAAATATGCTCTCATGATGTTTTAGTGCCCCAAACCTAGGATGGCAGCTTGCGCGCACATTGTCAACAATGACACAAAAATAGTTTATTTGAAAATCTCTTCCGCATTTAATTCATGAGCTTCATCTTCCCCTTCATAATCAAAATACCTTTTTTACGTCGTCTTCTGACTTCTTTGAACTGTCTATCAATATCATTTTCCTCCGCTATTTCTCGCGTTGTTACAAGGAATGACTGAAAACCATTTTCTCGAAAATTATCGAGCCAATTTGTGAATGCGTCTAGGCACATCTAAGTGCATGTTTTCGCTTTGCCACATTTTACTTGTAACATTTATCTTTGGAAGAATGTCATACTATATGACAAGTGAAACTACAAATTCAAAGGTAATTATTTCATATATCACTCAATACTTTAAATACTATAACAACGTAATATTCAATAAAATTTAAAGATATGTACGGTACAGTAACGATTTTCTATCTGCAAGTAAAATAATTCCAAGATGACAAGAGTTGACGAGCGAAATGAAACACGGGGATTCCCTGAGCGATAGAGGAGCAGAATATTATGTCCCGACTGACCACCGAGCTGACCCGAGTTCTATTCGATTTAAAAACCGATCTTCAAGTGTTTCGAGGCGCGATATTCAAATGAATTTTTCAATTATGTTTGAATGAATTAGTTAACTAGCTTTATTTTAATTGACCATTATGTTATAATCATTATATTTAATTAAAGATCAAAATCAAAAGGCTTAAATAAAAAATAAAAAATGTTAAAAATCTATTTTTTAAATTCCCTTTGGGTTGTTGCGCGAGGCCCCTGCAAGAGCGAGGCCCCGGGCGATTGCCCTGTTCGCCACCCCCTAAGGCCGCCTCTGTGTATACTTATATAGTGATCGTCCAGTGGGAAAAATTGGACTATAATTCATTAAAAATTAAAGTTTGTACTTTATGGTAATGCATTATGAAATTATTACCGATCTTTTTGCGCTCCTTCTCCATATTAACTTTAACTGTGCCAAATTTTATATTCCTCCGTAGGGACGCGCCATTTTCGTAAAAAACCCCTTTTTATAGGTAGGCACAAAGTTTTTGCTTCACGTATTCATATATAGATTAGATTACGTAATATTAATATGTTGATACTTGGTTCTCGTATTACACGACCGTACGGACGGCCTTCACTACTGACCTTTATAAATGAGCTTTGTGTCGACGTAAACTACTTCAAACAAAAGCTTGATGGACATATGTAATTATTTGTACGTTTAGCATGATTATGAATACTCAAAGATGTTGGGCCACAGGTAGACAGAGAATCTCTGACGATTCGCCATTACATTGACAGTATAAAACGCGACTGCATGGGTAGAGTCAGTCTTTAAAAAAGTACCATGTCGGGGGTATTGAATGTGTCGCATGACGCCCTTTGGTTGACACCGAGAGGGGACTAAGGTGTCCCCGATGAAAACGGTATTGTTTATACTGAATACGGTATGGAAATACGCTGCACTATATGGAAAGCCAGTCTCCGATTCGTTCTTTTCATATAAGGTCTGATTCTATTGAATAATTGGTAGGTACTTACAACACGCGCCAGTAGTGTCAATAGCAAAAGCAATATTTCACAAAATTATTTAATAATATTTTTATTATTTTTTGTATTTGATCTCTATTAGTATTATCGGTCGGTGTAGCAGTCTACAGGATGGTTTTTGTTATTGTAAAGCTTTCTTTTTAGAATTATGTTCTGACTTAGAAAAACTGAAACCATTTTTTTTAACTTTATTAGACTAAAAATGCTGTTTTAGATACCTCAAAAAAATTAGTTTTGGTTCCTTTGACCTCTGTTTTGCACGTCATAGAACACTCTTTTTTCAAAAAATGGTTTAAGTTTTTTTAAAGTCAGAACAGTAATCGAGAAGGAAAGATTTCAAACAATTCTTCCTGAAGTCCCTTCTCGAAATTTGACCATGGAGGTACTACTTATGACTTTTTTATTTTCTAGACAATCATGCAGCCGAAACGTCTGAACCGTGGCATTGTGCTGGCCAGCATTCTTGGTATTCTGCTGTCTACTTACGCGCTATACGTGGAGTTGTCGGTAGAGGCAAAACCGGGGTACGCGGCGCTCTGTGATATCTCGGAGTATGCAAGCTGTTCACGGGTTCTTTCTTCGGAGTAAGTTGTAATATCAATTACTAGCTTCTGCCCGCGACTTCGTCCGCGTCAAAGTTTTGCTTCCTTGAACCTTCCCGTCGCATCGAATTACCTGCCAATTTTCGTCCACTTTTCATTGCTGCTCCGCTCCTTTTAATCGTAGTGTGATGTTATATACCATGTAGCCTTCCTCAATAAATAAGCTACCCAACCCAAAAATAATTTTTCAATTCAGACCAGTAGTTGCGGAGCCTACTCAATACAAAAAAACAATCAAATTTTTCCTCTTTATAGTCGAACGGGATTAAAAAAAGTATCCTATGTCCGTCGCCTGGTTCTAAGTTACCTCCCCACAAATTTTCAACCAAATTGGTTCCGTTCTTGAGTTATAAATAGTGTAACTAACACAACTTTCTTTTATATATATAGATATACTTGTTGTAATTTTGTGTTAAGTTATCCAAATTATGTAAGAGATTCATCACCAAAGAAACTTTGAAAAAAAAAAATGGTTTCAAAATTGATCGATCTAAGGATTAAATACAGGTATCTGTATTTAATCGATAGATCGAACCTTTTATCTTATATTTAAAATTGAATTACGTTTTTTCTTTTGAGAAGTAAATTCTTTATATCCTACAGTGGATACAACTGGTTTTACTATGCTGTAAAAATTTTTGGGTTCGACGACTGTATTTTTTATATAACATACTAGTACTAGTCATACTAGTAGATATGGGTTTGTTACGGGAAAAAAATGGGAACAAGGAAAAATTCGTTATTTTGCTTCGAAGGTTACCAACGTGATTAGTACTACATACTGAGTACAATATTATTCTCTATGAATAGCACTTATTATTTATTTCAAATAATAATATTAAGAATTTTATTGGAGCCTGATAATATATCTAACGTTTGTATATTTTATTTCAGGTACTCAAAAGGTTTTGGATTTATACCAAAAGAGTCGTCCCTGAGGATACCCAATCCCGTCTATGGAATAATGTTCTACTGTCTCTTAATATTTTTAAGTACGTATAATTACCTACGTTTATAGAGCTATCTGACCCGATTTTAGTTTCGCAGAATTTCGCAATAAAACTGTAGTAAAGTTAACGACGTAAACCCACTCTTTAAAACATCTGCGTGAGATATCTAAAGCACATTAATGCAGTCGTTTTTCTCCACATCTAAACGAAACCAATAAAAATTAAACGCTATCGACTTTTACGATGATCAGATGAAATCGCCAGTAAAACTGTAATTTATTCTGAAAAGAAGAAATCCATCAATTAATTAAATAAAGATGTCAACTTTATAAAGCTGTATAAAAGCTAAGTCTTAATATAGAGTGGAGACGCGAGGCGGCTGTTAATCGTAAAAGTCGCATAAAAACCGTTTCCACATTTGGAGTTATTGAATTAACGAGTGGTGAAGTTAGTAGATAGTAATTACAATCGCGATGCCAGTAATCGACGTAGCATTACGCGGCGTGCAATTCGCACATCAATGCGGTTCGTGGTTGCCTTACCGACTTCGTGACTTTACCACGAGAAAAATATTGCGAAACTCCGGGCTTTTGCTCACTCTAAGCTTATTTGGTAGCTCACGAGCCGAGAATAACTGTTATCGTAATAGGCTAACATTGGTACACACTCTTGGGAAGTGCGAAATGTTACGTGCCAATATGATTTACACGTTTAGGGAAAATATACCCGCTCCAATTTGAGCTAGTTAGTTCCATTTAATCATTGTTAGTAGCGTTGCGATAACCGAAAGTTGTACGCAACTTAATTAACGTTTGTGTTTAATGAGAATCTATCTGAATTTGTTAAATTAGCCACCGTCCTCGGAACGAATAAGAAAGTCCTATTTGAATGATTTAATATTCCCGATAGCATTAAAGTCTATAACAATAAAATGTTTCTCTATTTGAATATTTAGAGGGTTTGCGTGAGCTTTTATTGCTTCGCTAAAATGTTAATTCCTCGAAACACGCTCGTAAATGCTCGGAATTGTAGTGGGCATTGTGTTATTTCAGTCTGATATTGAAATAAGCCACAGCCGGTTTGTTTGATCTCTTTTGTTGTGTTGAGTGGTCATAATCTGTCATTGTGATTGCTCCATGCTTGATTTGATTTAATGACCCATTAAATAATGTTAGAGCTTAGAAACTAGTCATTGCGATTTCCTAAGTTTAGGAACTGTGTTTAGTGTTATATTAATTAACATTAGAACTGCGTATTATTTGTTATTTCTAGCATGGTTTCAATGTTGGTAAGATTGTAAAAGCACAATCATGGGAATTACCCTTTGATCTATCGAGACAAGAACTCGAATTCGGGTCAAGAACAATAAACGATCAATTTGCCTCATGCATGACTTGGGACTCGACGTACTAAGGAGTTAGTAGAATGGTGCCACAAACCAGGGATGTTAGGGAGGTCCGTAACCGTAACCGAAACTATCGGATATCCGATATAAAAATTTATCCGTAACCGAACCCGAAATAAAAGTTTCGGATAATATCGGATTTGTTATTACATTTTTTATTTTAGGTAGATTAGATAACACTCAATTTATATTTATAATCATTTTTATTTTAAATAGCTGTAATAATTACTCACAGACTGATTGTAATTCCTACCAAATGGTGACATATAAATAAAACCATTTTATTAGCTACTAGCTTCTGCCCGCGACTTCGTCCGCGTCAAATTTTTGCTCCCCTGACCCTTCCCGTCGCATCGATTTACCTGCTAGTTTTCGTCCAGTTTTCGATGCTGCTCGCTCCTTTTGAGTTATAGTGAGTCAACCTTAAAAGATAAACATATGCTCTCGCGGACTTTTTTTTAGAACTTTTTAAAAGAAACAATTCCGTCATACATGATTTTTGCGTTACTTTAACCGTTTACGCAGCGCACGCAACGGAAACTCTCAAAAGGAATAAATTTTCCCCGTTTTTGCAACATTTTTCATTACTGCTCCGCTCCTCTTAGTTGTAGCGTGATGTTATATAGCTTATAGCCTCCCTCGATAAATAGGCTACTCAATACAAAAAGATTTTTTCAATTCGGACCAGTAGTTCCTGAGATTAGCGCGTTCAATCAAACAAATAAACAAACAAACTCTTCAGCTTTATAATGTTACTAGCTTCTGCCCGCGACTTCGTCCGCGTCAAATTTTTGCTCCCCTGACCCTTCCCGTCGCATCGATTTGCCTGCTAGTTTTCGTCCATTTTTCGTTGCTGCTCGCTCCTTTTGAGTTATAGTGAGTCAACCTTAAAAGATAGACATATGCTCTCGCGGACTTTTTTTTAGAACTTTTTAAAAGGAACAATTCCGTCGTACATGATTTTTGCGTTACTTTAACCGTTTATGCAGCGCACGCAACGGAAACTCTCAAAAGGAATAAATTTTCCCCGTTTTTGCAACATTTTTCATTACTGCTCCGCTCCTCTTAGTTGTAGCGTGATGTTATATAGCCTATAGCCTCCCACGATAAATAGGCTACCCAACACAAAAAGAATTTTTCAATTCGGACCAGTAGTTCCTGAGATTAGCGCGTTCAATCAAACAAACAAACAAACAAACAAACTCTTCAGCTTTATAATATTAGTATAGATATAGTATATAGATATAGATTTGTATTTTAATTTTGAAATTCCTTAAGAGTTTAATATCCGTAACCGGAATTATCCGAAACTAACGGATAATACGAAATAATTTCATATCCATATCCGTATCCGTATCCAGTATAATAATCATTACTACATCCGTAACCAATCCGTATCCGAAATTTCATATCCATAACATCCCTACCACAAACTATGCTCTAATAAAAAGGAAAATAAAAATTCCTTGGTTTACAATGCAAAATTTTAATTTCTACGATTTCCTAGAAGTTACAACTGTGAAACAAGAATTTTACAAGGCAAATATGTATTAAGCATTTTGAATACAAATATTGCGATTTCTTGTACCCCAAGACTCCCAAGAAGCTATTAAGTTGATGTTTTTCTCACGACTTTCATTCTAGACTAGATAACGGTGTATTAACAACCTTGTTTATTTCAGCCACATTCGACCAGCTGCTGGTGGGCCGTATTCAATTTCTGATAGCTGCTTCTTCGATACCAATGTGTTTCTATCTGGCATACCTTCTGGCCTTTGTTCTACGCGACGTGTGCATCGTCTGTATTTCCACCTACATAGTAAACGGCAGCCTTGCCGTCCTAACTTATAAGAAACAGAACGCCATGGCCACCAAGAGAAAGTAAATGAAAAACGGTTTGATGCTTAATTGCCAAAGTACAAGTTATTGTTGTTTTAATGTATGGGATACCTCATTATTTAACTATAGCCATTCCTGTAAAATGCATTTTTTCTGTTATTAAATATTGCAATGTTGAAGTATCTACTCTATTTTATTTCAATGTTTGTCTACAGCTGATTCAACTTTCTGCGTTCGAATACTCCTATATCAGCGGGAAAAGTAAAATACAAGTTAGGTAACAAAATGCACTCAACCGCGCGGTGAATATCGGATGTGTGGAATAGTGTTTATTTTACAACTCTACTTTGTGATTTTATTCAACTACCGCTGAGAGGAAAATATTGAGTTTGATGATTTGAAGTGAAAGTACCTACCTAAGTGTGTTCAATTCAAGTACATACGTACCTAAGAAAAACTCCAGATTTTTTGTAACTTCCGCGCGGGGAACACCCAAATACACCGAAATATTTTATTCCGAATTTCGATGTTCCGATTTTCAAAAGTCCGAATTTCATAATACCTAAGAATTATAATGTCTATTATTAAAAATCACGAAATTTATTTTACCGAAAGTCGTAAATGCGATTTGTTAGTTTTCCGACTTTCATAGGTCTATCTGCGACGATAGGCATGCGTAGGGACGCCCAAACCCCGCAGCGCCGGAGCCGTGACAGAAACAATGCTTGCTGCATGCCTGCTTGCTTGCTGCTTGCCTGCTTGCATGCTGCATGCCTGCTTGCATGTTGCATGCCTGCTTGCATGTTGCATGCTTGCTTGCATGTTGCATAGCTGCTTGCACGCTGCTTGCACGCTGCATGGCTGCTTGCATGCTACATGCTTGGTTGCATGTTTTACTTCTCTCTGACGAGCAATTATGTGTTTTTTTTCTTGCTATTCGGTTTTACAAGGCGTTTTATTTCGGAATTGTATTAATCGGTATTTTAATAATCGGAATTCGTATTTTTGATGTTTCGAATTATCATTAAGTCTCGGACTTTTTGTTATTCGATCTATTGAAACTCGGTATTTTGAGAATAGTAATTATAAAAGTTAGGAATATTGAAATTTAGGAATTATTAAAATGGGAGTACTTAATAATAAGTCGGAGTTGTTATATTCGGAATTTTCAATCATTCGGAATTATGAAAATCGGTATTTTGTAATTCGTATTTGTTAGTGTCGAAATAAAGTTTTTCGTATTTATGTAGTGTGGATTAAATTAATCATTAGAATTATCAATACAACCCTCTAAGTTCACTTATCTAATCCCACTATTTCTTAGAGGGTTGTATTGATAATTCTAATGATTAACATTCTGTAAAGTCATATTTGTTACAGTCGCGAATCATTTACAAAACTGTAAACTGTAAAATGGCAGTCTCTACTGTTATCATTAAATTTTCGAACAATGCTGTTTGCAGTGTTTGAAAATTTATTGATAACAGTACCTATTATATTATATTTCAGAATCATTATACTTAAGAGGCCGTACACGAAATTTTTCAAAAACTAAACCGTCGAACGGTCGCTTCTCTTATGGTTATGGTGGTAGCATTTACTTCCACGGCATTTTGTGCTCGTTCGTGGTCTGCATAATTTTAAGCTCGGGCCAAAGCTGCGGTCACATTTAACCGAGCCCTGAGCTCGGTCGTAGGTGTCACTTCTGGATAAAAGTGGCCGATATAGAAACTCATTTTCGAATTCAGTTGGTAAATAAACTGTTGCAATATTTTAGTAGTAATTTAGAGATGTTGTTTGAATTGTTTAGTAATTTTATTTTTACTAGGAGACCTTTTGCTTTACATACTTACCACATACGCAGAGTTGTCAGTTATAGCAGAGTAGTACTTATTCTAGTTGTTTTTAAGTCCTATGGGAGTGAACCAATTGCCATCAACCGGGCACAACTCCAGACTTCGGGAATTTTGTTTTGGAGCAAATTGGTAAATGTTTAAATTTTGCACTGGACTAAGGTGAAACTGGACAATGAGCAAAAACTTTAACATCTAACAAAAAAAGTGGGTTCAATACCAATTACAGCAATTACATGGTAATTTGCGCAAGTATAGGTATGCCTGCGATCTAAAAAATCAAATAAAATCTATAATACATTTGATATTGTAAAAATTGCTGTGCTCAGATACAGGTCAGGTGGAGGGCCAACCTGATCTAAAATCAAACTGTAATATTTTTTTACAACATGAGAACAAAAACTATTCGAATTTGAATAAGTATAACGAAATACATACTTCTTTCTCCAACAAACTGCATTATCCTCAAAGCGATTTCCTATCGGGCTGCTAGCACCAGATATCTAGGTAGGTACATACATAGGATGGCTGGGTAGATTTCTCCTACCAAGCTTCTAACATATGAATGTTGATCTTACTTTCACTATTATTTAGCACAATATGCGTTGATAATAAATTACGAATGGTTGATAGGTAGTCAGGTACAGGTACAACCCTAGTTGCGGGTATTAATTGTTATAAGCAGCTGATAAGTGAGGTAGGAGATACATTTACATAATTTTGATAGGTACCTTTTATTATTTGGCTTTAAGGAGGAAAAGGTGGCTGGGACAGACAGGGTGCGGAAGGTGGAGGGCAGGGTGTTGTGGCACAAAATGAGAGAACCATATGTCCAGCAGTGGACTGCGATAGGCTGAGTTGAAGATGGAAGCGCCAGGGCAGACCGCGAAATGAAAGTTTTATATGATTTTTGCAAAAGATATCACAAATAACAATTAGTCGTTTTCATTCTTGTCATCTCTGACATACCTAATCCATCTTTATGGTTTCTTTTGATCACCCATAAAGGCACCCGCAAACAGGCATGACGCGATTCTCGTAGAACAATTTCAATGAAACCTTCATGTCGCGTCGTCATCTGTAGGTACATTTCTTTCCGAATTTCTACATATAAAATTATGCGTGTCTTTACTAAGGACAAACAAATATCTTTCAATCTTTATATCGCTGACGTGACTTTCAAACTTCCTCTATAAAACTAATTTCTTACTATATCCATTCTTTCACTCGACAAATTCGCTTTTACATTCTCATCTCCGCTACATCCAATCGTCTTTAATTCTAAATAATCATTAGTTGTCAGTAGTTATTTGATTTTATGTGTGAAGTTTATGAGACGTTTGGAAGCGGCTAATTACGGTAGGTAATTACAATCGAAGTAAGTAGGTAGATAATTTTATTCTTCCTCTAGAAATTATTATTAGCGCCGATCTCTGTGCCTGTCGGGTAACTAAGTGAGTTATATATATACTAATATAAATTTTACCTAGCTGTGAAATACGTAATTAATTAAAACTAATCCTTCTTAAAAAAAATCTGTGGCTTGTATTGTATTTAATTGCAATAAGTTCCTGTTGCAGCAATTGGCTTGTCTACACGTCATAGTTCTAAGACTCGCGCATCATGCGGTTTAATAGTATTAGCTTTAGACTAGCCAAAAGAAAGCCACGCACGAGTCACTTTATAGTGTTTGGTATAAACGCGTTCTTAAATGTAATAAAGATTTCTCAACAAACGCGAATAGTGTAAAGTAGTAATTGTAGCGCCATCTCTTAGCAGATAGCTCAATAATCACTCAAACTTGTAACAACGCCATCTATTGTTGAGAGGTTGCAACAATATATTATGATAGATGGCGTTATTAGAAACTTTAGTTTCTTTTTCGAATCCTACTGAAATTATGAATTCAGATATTTGAAAAAACTACTACATCTTTCTAACATGGGCATTAATACGAGTATATTCGGGTAGATAAAAAAAGTGAGACAAATCGGCAGTTACAGGCAGCAGAGTACCTACATAGCTTATTAGGTAGGGATTTGCGTATGCTCATCTTTTTACCATAGTCTGTCTACCTCGATGTGGTAATCATCGTTTAAGTTGCACAGTTCAAGCGATATTTGAAATATATGTATTACGACTAATACATATATTTCAAATATCGCCAAAATAAGTGGTTAATGGAATGTAAGAGCACCTATTTTTACTTGACCGACGATGACGCGAATTTATTTAAACAAAACGAAGTACCAGAAATCTAGGCATTTATTAAGATCGAGTAAGTTCTATATTGCCTCAGTCCGGTTAACGCAAGAGATTAAACGTCGGCAGTCTTAAAAGGAAGCACTATTATCCCTTTAATGTCTGGGCACACATTTCCTTGTTGAGGTTTACTGCGTACCTAAGTAGTACTTACATGCCTTGGTGACGTAATGACCGTAACGATCACAGTAAAGTCCTTTTAGTGTCCTGCCAACTTTACTGCTATAGCTGACTTGATTGCGAAGTTGTAGGGCCTGAAAATACAACTACCATAAAGAAGTGCTAGGTAGTGGTGCCGATTCTGTTGTCACAAAATTCTCTAAACTAAACTAAAATTCACTAAAATTTGGTTAATTCCTGTCAAACGACGATTTCCTATTCTGAAATAGACTAAAGTGACACAACTTAACTAAATTTTAGTTTGACAGCACTAATATTGCACTGAGTTATTAGTTTAGTGAAAATGTCAATTTTGCTATTCTGAGTTTGCCGGTTTTCACCAAAAATGTTGACTATAATAATTTATTTTAACTAAATCTGACTATTTTTAATCGCGATTAAAAAGGTGTGGAATAAAACTAGTGGTCATGAACTAAAATTCTCAACAACGCCTCGCCTTCACGTACAAAAACAGGTCTGTATTTTCTATTTTCTTTTTGCTTATATCTTGAAAGTGGCGTGTCCTATCGCAAAAATAATGAAATTTTCGACCCCCTTAGTAAACCCCTGCATATTTAAATCTCAACACATGGGTAATATTTTTTTTATTTTTTTCAAACAAAAGAGAAAAAATCCATATAAAACACATCCAGGCTGCCCCCTAGCACGCGCCTTCGTCTCTCAAAAAATTAATTCTACGCAATGCACACACAAGTACAATGTTGCGAAACCAAAAGAAAAAAAAAATACCACGCTGAGTCGCGATTGTCAAATTCAATTTTAGTCGTGTCAAAATAATTTTTAAATGTAGAGATTTTTCCTTGCAGAATAGCCTTATAATTCTCATAGCCAAAAGTAAGGAATTTTAGAGATAGTTTAGTTAGTTTAGTTCGTGTACAACAGAATTGGCACCATGGCTTCCTCTGTCGACTAATTTAGTAGTGAGTACCAAAAGTTAATCCGTGTGGTGCCGGACGTAAATAATAGCACCATACTATCTCTTCCCGTGGGTGTAGTAAAAGGTGAATAAAAACTTACAAGAAAACGGGCAGCAGCATTTTCTATGCAATTTACCACCATACTGAGATCGTCAACCCACCTGCCAAGCGTGGCAATTATGGCACCCCCCCTCAAATAAGAGGATGTCCAGCAGTGGTCGGCTTTCGGCTGATATGATGGTGATGGACAAAAGGTAGATTGCAAGAGCTTTTGCGTACAAAGAATGTTTAATTAAAACATGCTTGCGCCGTATTTTATATGGACTATCCGAAGTTGCAGCGCAGGATTTTTTCTATTTTCTACGACTTTCTGTATATGTACCTAGTAGTACGAAACAGACTGAAGCAACATGGTGTTCGCCTCTGGTGTCGATTCCCTTATTCACAAACTAAACTAAATTTAAGTTCAGTGCATCTTTTTCTTTCTATTTCATTAAGGAAAGGACAGAAGATAAATATTAGTTTAGTCCTGACAAATTAATCAGCGCTTGACGTAAATTGACGTAATTTTAATAGGCAAGTTTTTAATCCCGTCTAAACTTGTGGGGTTGTGACAGGCGCTGATTAATTTGACAGGACTAAACTAAAATTTTTCTTTTGTTCTCTTCTTAATGAAATACAAAGAAAAAGATGCACTGAACTTAAATTTAGTTTAGTTTGTGAACAAGGAAATCGGTACCAATGTCTGGTATTTCGTAGGCAGTTTAGGATTTCACATCACATCTTCTTAATATACTTAGTAAAAAAAGTCGCTTCCCGCGTCTGTACGCTGAGATCTTTTAAACTACGCAACGGATTTGAATGCGGTTTTCATCAATAGACAGAGTGATTCAAGAGAAAGGTTTATATGTCAAATACCTACGCGGGTGAAGCCGCTGCCAAAAACTAGTTAAGAGATAAATACTTCATAATAAGTTTTATTTTATATTGTACAACCAATTAACCAGTTTTGACTGAAACGACCTCAATTAATCAAGTTTTTTGCAACTCCTGCAAAAAAATTTGCAATCCTCATAATTTGTTAAGCAAATTGATTATTTTCTGCCTTTTGCAAAAACGACAATACAGTGACAAGACGTATGGTCCGCCAGTGTTAACGACCTTACAAGAGGACGCACGCTTTGTTTGCAGACGATCAGATACAGCTGTCGCCTGGATGATGGCCATGATGGGCCATACGCTCCGATTAAAAGCCACTGATTACGCGCAAGTAGCGAACTTGAGGTATTTGACATTGTTCAAGTATGGCGGAGTCAAGACTGCGTGCTTTTGAACATTTCCCGACGAGATCATTTACCGTGTTTTTGCGGATACACGTTTTAGCCTCGTGCGTGATATTTCGTTTTTAATTTTTAATGAAGTGGAGAAGGCCTCGACAACAGTGGGAGTAACTGCGATAAAAAACTAAACTTATTAAACGTAGGTATCTTTTGATAGAAGATCTCCATCAGCAGACGCACAATTGCTTGCAAAGTACGTACCTAATGGAGTATCACTAGCTCATTAATTTGTACATGTAACAGTTCTACGAAATTTGTAATAATTAGCTACTTAATGCTTATTGTTTGGTGTTAACACAGTATGAGAAGGTCTACTCCCCGCAACATGCGATGAGGCTCATAGCATAAGTAGAACAGAAGCACACGCACGCGTGCGGCGGACTTAGGCAGTCCGATATTCAATCAGACATAAGCATTAATAATTTTTGATTGTGTGCTTTAGAAGTAGAAGAAACACGCCGTTGTCTCCTATTCGTAAAAATCTAATGCACAATATGGGTCTGTGGATGATCGCTTCAGTGACGGGTCAAATTGGACATATTTTCAGTCTATACATTTTTCAGGTAGAAGAATCAAATAGACGGAGCAAACAATGAGCATACAGAACGAGCAGGCACAATGGGTACACAGAATTTGTACGCAGATGAGCAAACAAAATGAAAAGACACAATGGACAAAGAGAATGAGTAGACAGAGTGATCAGACATAATGAGTAGGCAGAATAAGTAAATAGAATCAGCAGAGTGAAAGGGCAGATGGAAGAAGCACTGGCACATGTGCCAGTGCTTCTTCCATCTGCCCTTTCAAATTGTCTTCGTCAGCGTCATGACGCTGACGAAGACAATTTTGTTCCAGTAACACACCAAAAAATCTTTTTGGCTATAACTGCTGAACCTTCTGCAACAATTTTACAGCACATCGTCATAAACTTTCGGCCATAAACTTGGCAATGTGGGAGTGACGAAGAGAACAATAATACGCACATAATTGTGAAGATAGCACCCGCCGTGTTGTCCCACGCTGTTTATGTAATTATGTTATGTTGCTACTTCACGCGGTCGTAAGTGCGCGAATAAACAGTCTCATTTGTGAGGAGGGGAGAATTTGTAGACGAGCGAGTGGAGATATGACTTTATTATCATGCTATATTATCAGAGTATTCAGCTAGATGAGGGTAGTATTAGTTAACTCCGCATAAGGATTCCGTGGATTGTACCGTGGTACGAGTATGAGTCTTTTAAAGGATTTGAATGCTAGCTATTCCATTAGATTTAGGTTTGCTAAAAAACTGTACTAATTTTTGGTGTTGTGATGCCCAAGCCAAACTGCTATAGCGATCTTGTAGATTATATGTATATAACACAGGAAGACTTCTTTAAAGACGAGGCATCTAATCCAAACACAGAAATTGATTATAGTTAGTAACATTAGTCAAATTTATAATTATTTTGTCCCAACATTATTAAAAATCTAAATGTCACAAATAAAGTATGATAATTGAGTAGAACTACCGGTTGGAGTGACTAACGTTTATAATATTTTTCTGCTACAAGTTGTTTCCAATTTGCACACAAAGGCTGCCCACGCGCATCGGACTTCGTTTTATCTTCTGCGTGCTTTGTTTATGCTGCGATATTGAACAGCTATCAAAACAGAACTTTAGCTGTTATTAATATCAGACAGATTTTAGAGTGTATAAAAACGTCCTTTATGCAAAATTGATACACTTTGGTAGCTCTACTTTTTGGCTTAGAGTATTAAACTGCTAGGACTGTAGTTAGACTTTTATGTAGCAGATTAGCTAGGAGTAGCACTTTGTTATATGGTCAAGGTCGAGGAGCTGACACCTAGCAGGGGCAGGGAGGGTGTTGGCAGAAGTGTGAAGCGAGATTTAACTTTAGGAAAAATAGCTGCCTCGTTGATCAACTTTATCTTATACCTTTAAACGAGCAATTCTTGTAACTTGTGTTCTTTAAACGCCCGCGTGGATGTCGGAAATTAACGCAGGTATTTTCCTAAAATAAAAGTAGCCTAAGTTACTCGTTATTAAATCAGCTACCTGCCTATAAAAGTCCCGTCAAAATCGGTCCAGCCATTTCAGAGATTAGCCGGAACAAACAGACAGGCAGACAGACAGTAGACAGACAGACAGACAAAAATTGTAAAAAAAAATGTTTTGGTACATGTACCGTGTATACATCCATATACACTTAGTAAAAAGCGGTTATTTTAATATTAAAAACAGATACTCCAATTTTATTTGTATAGAGTATATGTAGATATACCGTTAGGTACGGGGTTGAGAAACAAACATCCAATCATATAAATGTTCAAATTTATAATAATTAGGAGTACCTAAGTACGTTTATAATTCATATTACTTCTTAAGTACTACTTCATACTACTTCTCTATTCTTTATCAGAGTATCATGTGCGTTTGATGTACTTAATAAAACTAATAGTATTCAAAGTAAGAAGACTGCGACATAGAGCAGGATTGAATTAAATAACTAGGAAGACTTACTTCCTAGTTTTTCTTAACGCTCCTATTCTACCTACACAGACACTCAATTATTTACCAGACACCCAATCGAACATACTTATAGGAATGGTACTTTGGCCAGTATCTTCACCCGTAAAGCTGTCGGAAAATATCACCCAGGAACCTACTACCGGGATAAAGTATCAAAGTCAAAGTCAAAGCATTTATTTCAAATAGGCCCAAAAAGGCACTTTTGAACGTCTACAGTTATATGAAAATAGAATTGATTCTAGTTGCCCCTATATGATAAGTATCCAGGATAACCAAAAATCCATCCAAAAATCTAAACATCTAGCCTTATTTCGCGGTCTCTTACTTGGAATAATATAATGGATAGGTTTATTTTGAGTACTTCGAACACACATGATATTCGCATTTACTATGAAGCCAAAGTAATATGAATTACAATCCTACTAATCCTGCACTACCCTACCGCTACCAACCGGGACGGACGGATGGCCCGCTAGCCGCTCTGCGTCTATTTTATATAATCTCTGATATCTTCTAAAATATTAACTTTAATGATATGCTGCAAAGTGCAATTTTGAATGACATGAAATGTAGAACGTATCTTATGTATTTAATTGGATAAAGAACGATACGGTATTGTTTAAAATAGCTTGGTTAATGACCCAGATTTTTTTTTGTAATATATAACAGATAAAAGTGGTTTTTCTAGCGTATCCTTAGGAAATAAACATAGACTATTAGGATTTTTTCATCGATATTTTTAAAATAAATAAATAATAGTACATTAATTTGATCTATCTCGTAAGGTTAAGCCAGCGTTTGCGATTTAAGTGCACAAAAAATATGTTTGTTACGACATCACATTAGAAATGTTTGAATTTCTCGG
This sequence comes from Aporophyla lueneburgensis, assembly GCA_932294355.1. Classification (NCBI taxonomy): domain Eukaryota; kingdom Metazoa; phylum Arthropoda; class Insecta; order Lepidoptera; family Noctuidae; genus Aporophyla; species Aporophyla lueneburgensis. The sequence continues at coordinate 15,141,788 of OW028744.1, forward strand.
CTTTTCTCTACTATTATATGTATGTAAACTACTTTTAAACCTTCCTCTAAATCACTCTGTCTAATGATGAAAAACGCATTAAAATCCGTTGCGCAGTTTAAAACATCTAATTCTAAGCGTACAGACGCAGCAAGCGACTTTAATATAATGAAAAGGTTATCTAGAAAAAAAAAAAAAAAAACGCCGTCCAGTGGACGTCTACGCAACTTTGGTGTCAAATAATAAATAAATAAATAATATTTATTTCAGACCATCAGTCCATATTTTAAAACACTACAGTTTTACACACAAAAAATAAAAAGAAACAAAAAGATACACAAAAAATACAAAAAAGCTCTATTTTATATACTGGAATGACGCACGGTGAGTGGTCATCCAGTTCCACATCAATGGACTGTCCACTCTGTTGGCCATGATAGCCACCAAATGATACGATGAATTAACTTACACCGCCACCGATTAGGGATTCTTGGAACTAACCAATGAATACGCACATACTACAAACGGCTATAGGTCAAGCTATATTATTTCCAGTTTTAGCTGACCTCACATTGTATAGGCTTTTCGTACAATCAGATGTCAGTTTATACTGGAAATGTATAGCTTAACCTGTAGCCGTGCGTACTATAAAAAAAAATGTTTTCAAATATTGAGATCAACAATTGAGATAAAAACTATCCTATCTTTTAAGTTGGACCAAATTACAAATAATTAAGAACTTTGATAACAATCTGTTATGTAGTTTTGGAGTTTATTGGCAACATACATCGTGACACAAGATTTTTATATATATAAGATATAATCTTATATATATATATATAATCTGAATCTCGGAAACGGCTCCAACGATTTTCATGAAATTTAGTATACAAGGGGTTTCAGGGGCGATAAATTGATCTAGCTAGGATTCATTTTTATACAATGTTGTTTTATTCATGTTTTCAATGACCAACTTTATCGATAATCAACTTGAACATAAACTTATTATTTCAAACACAATTTAAAATAAAAAATACCACCAAAAAAATACCGAGAAAAGCTCGGTCAACCAGATATTTGTTAATTATCTGACTATTGACGTCCTTGCATTAACCTTGAAGCGTTCCATATTTCCGGATTTTCATACTTTAAAGTCCAAAGTAGCGTTTCTGTCAAATGTCATTCATCTAAATGGCCCTTACCATTTTTGGCGCGCGGTTGTGACCTTACACCGTCGGCCTAGTGCAGATTGCACCATTTAAGGAACTCTTGAAGTGCGACGCGTTTTCGGCGTGTCTACATATTCATAGCTTAGTTAAGGACTGATGTTGTAGGCCATCGCAATCTGCTACAATAACTTGTTTATGCGTGTGGGAGTAATGAGATCATTGTCATACATTTATGAGGTGTTCAGATTTGTATTTAGGTGGCTGTCAATTGTTTGAGGCGGTCGGTGTTATAATTTCTTGCATTTGTTTTGAGTTTCTGCATAGTCATTGCGAACGGTGTTATTCCGGAGATAACACCAGTGACTATAGTCGCTCTATCGTCTAAATGGCAATTCGGTTACGCCGCAGGTGACTAAGTAGAGCTTTTGACTTTTGTCGTGCGGCAGGTGACTAAAATTGACGTAAAAATGCTCAGTCGTAGGCGCCGCCGCATGTAGGTCGATTTTAAAGCAAAATGTCACCTGCAATTTTTATCGACCTGTATAAATGGTGTTACGATTCGGCTTGTGAGGCGACCAGCTGGCGAAAATCGACGTACTGTAAATCCTCTATAATGGTGCAACTAGCAGTGATATGGTTTTGAGTTTCTTTCATAGCCAACCCCATGCATATATTTGTCTTGGCTCTTTTCGTGTGTGGCACATCCGTATATTCAAGTATAGATTTGTATCAATAAAAGTTGATGATATTCTTCCATCTGATTTTGTCATTGGTGGTCGGTGGGCGTCCATAGGTGGTTTCATTTTCCTTCACGTATACCCTCGGGTATTAGGCGTGGCATATGCAATACATGATAATATGATTCGTTATATTAATTTAATCAAATAATTTATTATCAATAATTACAACCTTACGTGAACAACGTAAGAAATAGATACAGGCTACCGATCGTTGAATAAACTCGAATGAACCAAACGGATATTAGCAAACAGTTTAAATATTGCAAATACTGCAATATTTTGCCCCAACCTCATTAGTATTCACGTCCAACGTAACTAAGTACCAGCTTTACGATGTTTATTATAATTTATACGAAACTCGATCAACGATAAGAGTTTATAGGAATTTGTCTGAATGCCCTGAATTTTGCTTGTCCATAAAGCAACTCGAGCGACGGCCCACGCAACGCCAGTCGGGACACGGTATAATGTTACTACAGGTCCCTAATTCACTGGAATACTTCTAAAACGAAGTTATTATCCATTTAATCAGACGTTTGATTTGGTAATTGAATAATTAATTGCCTGGTAAAATGTTGGTAACGTTTGTTCCAGTCCGCTTCAAAATTAATATTCAAAGCTAGAGCTGTTTCTGTGAATTTAAATGCGTTCCTATTGACAAGTACGATTCTTGCACTCTGTAATTTAAGTATTTTGTTTGATAATAAATTTGTTAGCTTTTCTTGGATTTCTCTCATGGAATTCCAATGTCTTAATAGCCCTTGGTATTTGATTAAACCAATTCTCTTGTGCTACTGGGCTTATGCAAAATTGTCAGTTTTACTACGGAGAATTTTATTGTTCCTTTTTATGAGCTGGGCTTTTGAAAGACTGTCACCAGTGTCAGCGAATAGTAACATGGAAGACTAGGAATGGTACCATCAGGTGATTTCTTTAAACTGGTTACTCTGCTGATGAACAAACCCAATTTTCATGTTTGCGCCATTGCTTGAATGGCATTGTTCATAATTTGTCGCTTTCAAACAAAATATGAACTGTTGTTGTTTGTTAAATACGGCTCAGTGGGACGACCACAGCTTCTGTAATAGGTGAAAGTCGGGACTTTAATCTAAATTAACAAAACCGGGGTTTTTGTTCCCTAATTGTGACAAAACCGTGTGACTCAAGCCGATCACAAAAGCGCTCGGCCACAGGAGTCACACTACCAACCTGCATGGATTTATAAATCTATGGCCCACTCCGTTTTACCCATGGTTTCACCGAGCAGGAACATTATAGGTTGATTATATAATGCTAATATGCAGTAGTAACGCATATAATTTTCTGAAGGTACTAAGATCTTGTAAACAAAGACTCTACCTGAGTATGCTAACTTCTGCCATCAAGTAGCATTTGCTTTTATGCGTTTACAAGGAGCTGTCGGTGAAATATGCTGCCCATCGACATATGTCCGTATGTCCACCAGACGTGAACAGTTTGATATCGCTGTTGTAAAAGACAAAGGTAACCGTAATCTACCACGAACCATCTTCTAAATCCATCATTTCCATATGTGCTTGTTTGTGTGTCTTGTATGTACCTATTGTTTATGTAGGTACATGGTACACCACTGACTACTTAAAACCAGCGCTGGGGCTCTGTCGCATAGGGCCACAGCATTATGATGAGTAAAGGGCGTTTCGCGCGGATATGACGCAGATTTTCCCCCAGTTTTCTTATCTTTGTATGTTTCTGGTCTTTCTTTGCGTCATGTTTGCCGCGAATAAACTTATTTTCTTTCTTCTATTCTTACTTACTTGCAGTATTATTTCTTCTTCTCCCTTTAGTTTACCCAAAAGTTGTATGTAAAATATCGTTTTTAGCAATAAGACCGCCCATAGTATCACCGAACATAAAAGTTCTACATATATGTACACCTGTTATCTTTATGGTGCATATAATAAAAAGTATTCTATTTAGCTTGCGTACTTGTATCAAAAATACTTTGTAACCAATCGCAAAGTGAGAATTATGTGAGTTCTTTCAGTAACCCAGTTTCTTCATGTAGGTACGTAGTGGCAAAATGAACGGTTATGAACGAATACAAGGCAGCAATTAGGCCTTAACAGGTTGAACGGCCCTAAGGTTGGGAGCCAATCAAGCGATTATAAATTATGTAAGTATGCATATCGGTGTGCTATTAGTTAAAATTGACGATTAAAGTAGGCCAATGAATTTCGTCATTTGAATAGCTTGGTTGTAAATTAATTGTAGAGGGTACAACAAGTTTATTTCCTAAAGATATATTTCTTATTTACAATTTCCATTTTTAAACAAACATTCGTTAAGGTGTCTGAAGTGGGTATGTATGTAGGTTACGTTTTTAAGTTTTTTAATTTGTATTAAGTTCATCGGTTAAATCACGTATGATTCATGATAGTAAATGCATACGAGAACACACGAAAGAACATGTAAATTCTTATCAAATTAGTCACTTTTTGCAATTTGACTGGCAAAATGATCATTCAGTGGCGAAAAAACATATTAAACGTCGGTCAATATGGTTTACTTGACACAAATGCAAGATAAACTCTTGTTATATTTTGGACCACCTCGATTTTAGTACCCAAATAAAAATAAATGTAATGCATGTGAAAGTCTCCTTGTCTCATATTTTGTGAAAACAATGGTCAGGCGTTATTGTAGTGAGAGCCCTAGAAGACATGGCGCACACTATGCGACATGCGACAGCGACAGTTCAGCGACTAGACGCAAAGAGAGGCTGCGCCGAAAATTTTCATATATTTTGTTCGAAGCTCCCACTTCGCATCGAGTTGCAAAATCACAATGACAGGCTAGGGATGTCGCATGCTCTGGCTACTTGTTGCAGCATTGATGCACGGTGCACGCTCACACGTCACTTGCTTATTTTATGGGATGTCACCTCGCAGGTAAACCTAGAAGGTTGTTCGCTGCTTAACTTAAAACTAAGAGACTACATGCTAAGGGCTTCCTCTGTGGGGTTCGCACCTCAACTTAGGGCGTCGTTGGGGGGGACAGGAACTGATAGCAAAGGATGGATCAGTATTATTTAGACACGAATTTAAAGCTCAGCGGCGCGGGTTGCAAAAACTCGAGCAAGGGTTGAGGCGGAACACGTCGCATGCGACAGGTCAGCGTCTTAACGTCGAACTATTGTATGTCGCATAGTGTACGAGGTGGTTAATAATAACGTGGGCGTCCTGCAAGGCTTTGCCAAATGAAGCAGGTCGATTGGCATTTTCGATGGTACTTCAAATACAGGCAGACATAGCTCCAAATATAGACTATACGCTTTCAATTTTATGCGAAGTAACTTATTTGGTTTCCAATTTGATAAATATTATGGCAAATGAAACGTCGATTATAAGTTACCCTGAGTAATAGAATGGCCTTCTATTAATGTATAATTAATATTGGCGATCCATATTAGGCTCTTATATGCAATTTGGATCTTAGCAATTAATTGCCAAAATAAATAAATGACTTAATAAATTAGAAAGAAACAATGACCATGCTTTACGGTAATATATATTTTTTATTGAGTTAGTTTTATACATATACTGACCTTATTGGTGATGTTCTTCAGAAAGGTCAAGTGCGTAGTAGGTACTCGCAACCGGCGTGTGTGTATGACCAATTGTATGAACCTAAACAAGGCAAAAGGAGTGTGTATGGATCGTGGCAGGTGATGTTCTGTTAGTTTTAAAACCCCTGGTTAGCATTTTGCTGTTTAGTCAATGATTTTCCTTGAACTAACAGAATTAATCACAGGATTTCACTAATATCCGTAGGTTCTTCGATTTAGTTTTTGTAACAGCTGTGATTGATAGCGCAATTAGTTGCGTAGCATTATGTTAATCGGTATCAATTTCCTTTAATAAGTTTTTATACGTCAACTGAATTGAAAAAAATTCGGAATATGATTGAAGTCTCACGATAAGGCTACTCGTTCTATTAATAACAATCACTCGTTTTTAATAAGCTTCTACATACGTCAAAGCTTTATGGGTTTCTGCTTCCTCGTTATGGGTATTAATAAAAAACTTAATGGAGCAAGGTTCATGAAACAATTTTGTTTTTGTATCTTCTATCAATTACATCATTAGGTTCATTATTCTTCTCGGAGTCTTTTTAGGGTTTCGTACCCGAAGGGTAACCAACTAAATAAATGACTAAGCCTCCGCTATCCGTCCGTCCGTCCGTCTGTTTGCCAACGAGTTATATCTCATAATCTGTAGGGGAAGGCAGTTCAAATAAACACTGAGAAAGTTTTCTTTTGCAGCTGTACCAAAAAATATAAATAATAAAGGGGTCTACATACAAGAAACATGTTTTGCCTTTTGATACGGGACCCTTCATGTCTGGCTCACACTTGGCCGTATTTTTTTCAAAAATTCATTTCATCAACGTAATAAAAAGATGTAACTGAAAATTAGGCGAATGGTAAAAACCTCTTCTTTTAATTTTTTTTTCATTTCCACTTTCCTCCAAATGAAGTTGTAATCCAGATTCTAGATCTACTGAATACAACTTTGCTTTATCATACTTTAACTATAGACTGCAAAATGTAATGACACATCATTTCAATCATCATTCAATTCATGGCTGCAATTTAAAAAAAAACGGTTTTGATGATTATGTTTTTTTTCTTTGATTGTCTAGTTAAAAAAAAAACATAATTATCAAAACCGTTTTTTAATTCAAATGAACAACGAAACCAATTTGGATGTAAGTATTACATTAACAAACAGGAAATCTCTGATTATAGTCATTGTACCAAAGCGTAGAGTTAACGATAACGTCCATAACCGTTATTAGAATATATTACCAGGTCAATATAATGTATGGTTTGCTCTAATCATTATGTCAAAGTAGCACAGAGTATTTGCTCAACGGAACCGATGAAAGGTACCAGTTATATTGACTAGGCTGTAATTTTGTAGGCACGCTGTTGTCTTGTCATTGGTGTGAGTAATTGCTGCTGCTATGTGGAGTTCCAGTGAAGAGTGGGGTTTACATAGGAGCAAATACAAAGGGTTTACAGCAGGGATGTTAAGGAGCTCCGTAACCGTAACCGAAACTATCGGATATCCGATATAAAAATTTATCCGTAACCGTAACCGAATTCGAAATAAAAGTTTCGGATAATATCGGATTTGTTATTACATTTTTATTTTAGGTAGATTAGATAACACTCAATATATATTTATAATCATTTTTATTTTAAATAGCTTTAATAATTACTCACGGACTGATTGTAATTCCTACCAAATGGTGACATATAAACAAAACCATTTTATTAGCTATTTATATTTTACTTTTGAAATTCCTTAAAAGTTTAATATCCGTAACCGATATTATCCGAAAGTAACGGATAATCCGAAATGATTTCATATCCGTATCCGTATCCGTATCCGGTATAATAATCATTCGTACATCCGTATCCAATCCGTATCCGAAATGTCATATCCATAACATCCCTAGTTTACAGGTGTTAGAGCTGTCGTAATTTATGACGGAATTCAATAAATCCATTTGTTTTTGTAACACATCGGCGTCGAAGTACTCGTCCGCATCGCTTTCATCTGGAAACGTGCCCAGAAGACTGGCAGTATTACCACGTTGAATGGCAATGGTAATTAAGAATCTTTTTTGCCTCTAGTTAATTTTTTAGCCTCGCTCCCAGAAGTCGGCCTTTCATGACCAGGATTTGTGTTCGGTCTGTCCCCCCCAGCGGTGCTTATACCTCCATCAATTATTTCTAAGTCAAAAATCATACATATTTGGAATTTAATTTTAGTTCTTTCTTTCGAAAGCGATGGGTCTGCGGGGTAATTACGTAACATAATAAAAGTAACTGTCAATTTGACAGTTGAGCATTCAAATGTTTTGAACACACGCAGCAATGGATCAGCAATATCCTTCAAAATGATTCAGTTTCTTATTGATAATGTGTTACGGAATTAGGGTGCAGGGTCCCTACTCATAATTATTATGACTAAAAACATTACCATAATGGAACTTAATGCTACCGTAATAAGGCGTTGTTTTCCGATAGTTCCCCTTTGCCTACTCCTGCAGGTAATATAGGGGTGACGTTAACGTAAAGTATAATTACACTTAATAGTTTGCCCTAATTATTATGTCAAAGCAAATATTTGCTTAGTGGTTTTGACGGGTATCATTACAGATTTGGTTAGGGTGTTATTATGACCGTTGAAACCTGTTAACTCATGAGCTAGTTTAGTTACGTATTTCGTATAATATTTATTAGCGAATTTAATTTGAATATTTTGTCTGTCAACATTTTATGAGTTGCCGAGACTATTGTGGTTTCGCGTTCAACCGATTTGTATATTATTTGTGTTGTGAGAATATTCGGCACCTTTTTTTGTTTTGTAGTCTAAGGATATTACAAAAACCTCGCCATCTTTAGTTTATTTTGAATTACACTTAACCTTTCTATAAATATAGAAATGTTAAAAAAAGAAATTCTCATCTCCAAATCTTATTGTATTTTGGTAAAACATACTCTACCTACGGGTTAAACCAACTAATAAGCATACAAATTAATATAAATTAATGGATTATGTGGGTAAGCCAGAAGATTTGCCAATTATTTTGATTACTTCAACATCCTTAGGTGGCAAGATTTCGCCCATCTATCCAAATTTAACACCGAGTCTCTCTATTTGGCATCGCAAGGACATGAGCAAATATAAAATTATCACATGGTCATTCAAGTTGATTCATTATTATCTGTTGGATTAATATTATAATAATAGGCATGCGAACGGATGTATAGTTTTTAATGAGATCACAGAGGTCAAGTTCTTTAGAACACTTAGATTGTATATTCAATACTAAGTATAAATGTTGCTGAATCTTGGCCAAAAATTTCTAGCTATATCTATCCGATTTAGGTTTATTTCGATATGTGTCAGGTGATCGAGCCACAAAAAGATGTCCATTTAGTTCTTCTTAATCTGTCTACACCTTTTCGTAAAGACTTCAATCTAATAAAAATAAAAATTTAACAGACAATTGCACAACACCACAAAATAACTCAATAATTGACAATACTCATAAAAGTAATTCGCAAGTTTAACGATACAAGTGCACATCAAATAATAAAATTATGACACGTTACTAAAACAATACGAAATACAAACAGACCGTGCTTCTGACCTTTATTCTGTCACCAGTTACCACCGTGTCGTCCGTCACACTCGTGCGCATCTCACTTTCGACAACTGATCAAACACTTGTACAATAAGCAATAAACTATCGTAACTAACACTTCTGAAGGCTATGGAGTAAGGGGGTTAAGCAGTAAAGAGGTGTACACACCGAGGAACAATTAGCACCAACTCATAAATGGTTACGGTCAAAAGGACCAGTATTCTTCCGTGTGGTTAATCCGCACCTTTTATAGCGAAACGCAGTTCTTATTACAAAAGATACAATTTTGGAATTAATTTTACAAAATTCATTGCTTTTATGCCTAGAAACAAGAAAGGAAGTATAGTTACTTCGATAAGTATGTTACCTTTTATATGTTACCTATTGTAATGTTGTACGAATTTAGGGTGCATTTTACTAAGCAATCGCTACATATATTGTGATCCGATTTTTTCCTGCAGTGGTGGCCTATTTTGGCAATGAACACGGTATCTGACCCAGCTTTAAACTTCAGCGTTACAGTATACTCTTGTCTATGTCATAAATATACTGATGTATGGGATAGGTCCGAACTCCATACTTGCACAGGATCTTTTTGCCTGCAGTGGTACAACTGGCTGATTTATTTTTTATGTTCTAAAGACTAGTTAAGTACGTAAATGTACCTACTACTATAGAATAGAATAAACTATTTACGGTTGTGGCACCTACATTGTTCTTCAATTAGTATAAAACTGACCTTCTATTTACTTTCGGAGTGTCTTACAAAAGTGTGCCTGAGGCTTGCGGTTTCTGACCACTCGTTACTAACAGCAGCTGTTGCGTTAGCGATGTGATAATGAATCGTTTTAGAACTTGACATGTTTGAGCGTCTAGTGACAGGTGTCGGTGAATGTCATCGGACCATGAGAAAAAATGTAAGTGAGATGAAGTGCTGATGTACAAATTGCTGATGTTGAAGGGCCCTGTGGTAACGGCCATGACTAACGTCTCCTAGATCGTGGATTGGAACCCAAGTAGACATTGTAATACGTGTAAATAATTTAATTACCACTGCTTTCAAAACGGTGAAGAATAACTTCGTGAAGAAACCGGCATCCTAGAACCAAAAATTGTAAAACATGTGACGTCTACCAACCCGCACTGGGCCTGCATGGTTAATTATAACCCACCCCCATTATATGTTGATTATGCTTGAGCTGCTGAATTAGTAAGATGGGAAAATGAAGGGTGGCTAAAAATAGAAGAAAGATATACGTCATAGGTACTCGTCCCGCCATACGACCTTCACGACCTTTGGAAGTGTAATGTCGAATAAATTCAAAGTTGTATAAAAGGTTTCAAGCTAATCACAAGTCTACCTATTTTTAAACGAGCCTTTTTGCTGTCATAAAAGTTTGCATGAATCCTTGATCTATTTCGGGATTCAAAATGTCGAGTATTTTGGACACATGAGTATACTATGCATATCTTAATGTGTACATAATAAGTTTATGAGAGCAGTGGTAGCCCAGTATTAGCTGCAACGACTTTCGAGTTGTAGGTCGATCGGTTCAAACCCAGCCAGGCGTTTTACTCTGTCTAAATAATTTCGTCACCACTGCTCTCAAATCGGTGACGGAAAACTTCGTAGGCGTTTTACTCTGTCTAAATAATTTCGTCACCACTGCTCTCAAATCGGTGACGGAAAACTTCGTAGGCGTTTTACTCTGTCTAAATAATTTCGTCACCACTGCTCTCAAATCGGTGACGGAAAACTTCGTAGGCGTTTTACTCTGTCTAAATAATTTCATCACCACTGCTCTCAAATCGGTGACGGAAAACTTCGTGAGTAGATCTAAAATTTAAAGACATATGACATCTACCAACCAGCACTGGGCCCACGTAGTTGATTATAGCCCACTACTTCTCGAAGAGAGGAGGCCTGTGGTGCAGTAGTGGGAACACGGCTGATTATGCTAAGGGTATAGGGTAAGGGTAGGGCAGTGGTAGCGGTAATAGAGTACTGTTTACTAAACAGCATATTTATCCCGTGTCAATTTTAGTAACTCAAGTCGTAATAAAGCTTTCAACATAATGAATTTCACTAAAATTATTTTAATCATAAAAGTTAAATTGTAAAGCATAATCATTGATCAAACTGGAATAACCGTTTTAACTTTGGATTTGATTAATAGAAAAGTTTAATAAAGCTACGAATTATTAGTTATTGCTTTCAATCGACTAGACTGGGGCCTGGGGCAGTCAGTGGGCGTTTAGATAAAGTTAACATAAAGATATATTTAAACAGATTTATTTTATTTTCGAGCATGTCTCATAATTATAGACATGGCTTCGAATGGAGGATGTAGGAGCATTGCGAAACGGTTTTATTAGTTGGATACAACTAGATTGTTTACAGATAAGAATGGATTAGTCATTAATTTTAAATAATAAGCATCATTAAAACGTCATATATATATATGTATTAGCCTTATTGTACAGTGTGGTGCCGGACGTAAAGACCAGCACCATCCCATTTCTTCTCGTAGGTGTCATAAAAGGCAGCTAAGGGATTTACTAGATAATAGGCAGCAGCGTTCTCTATGCCCTTTTTCCACCATACTTCGATCGCTTACCGGCCTGCCAAGCGTCGTGATTATGGCAAATCTCCTCCCAAAAAGAACCCGTGAAGTTGTGGTTTTTCGCAGGGTACGTCTTTCGCCTGAAATTAATTTGCCTTTTGACCCAAAAAGAACACCTATAGAACGACGTGACGTACGCATTTAATTCATAGGCAATATTATGAACATCTATGTAATGCTTCGAATCCAAGATATCTGGGACCACTAGTAAAATTTGGGCTGATAGAAGTACAATTCAAGACAGACACAACACACAATGCTGTTGATAGTGATTCAAGTGCAGTATTGCAGTTTAACAAAAAACACTAATGATACATACAAACGTATAACAATAATGAACCAGGTACACAAGCCACTTGCAAACAAGTCTAATGTCATGCGAGGATAGACAAAAAAGCGACCCATGTCCAATTAGTCGGCAGACGTCGTTACAACACGAAATTATATTCAATATGGCCATGCACCGGAAAAAATTTTGGTAACTGCTTACTAACTTAGTTTGTAGATTTATCACATTTTGAGGAGACAGGGCTTTTTTTTTTTTTTTTTTTTTTTTTTTTTTTTTTTTTTTTTCAGGATGGGAAATCATCAAATGACTTCTCCCGCTCTGGGCGGAGCGGGAGGGCGTGTCAGACTTTTACTGACTAAAACCCACCCGTGTTCCATCAGTTGCCCAAGTGCCAGGGTCACGGTATCTCTTTCGAACAATCACGCGACAGGAGACAGGGCTTACTCAGTAAATGGAAGTTCATCATCAGTGTCTTGCCCTTATGCCAATTTAAGGCTCCGGCGTGACGCGACGGCGCGACGCTATTCTGGTAGAGCAATTTTTGTGAAAATTTCATAGAAATTCTTCTGCCAGAATCGCGTCGCACCTATCTGTGGAAGCCTCAGGCGTACGTAAAGCACACAGCTAATTTTTAAAAAAAAATCCACAAATGTGATATTAGTGGCAGAGAAGTAGGTGGATACTAAGATGGTGGCTGACAAAGATGGTTCGAAGAAGCTATTGCACTGTTGTGCCCACCACGATTAAGGTAGTGCAAGGGGAAGATGATGATGCTTTATCAGCCTATAATGTTCCCACTGCTGGGACACGGGCCTCCTCTGTGAGAGGGAGTGGGCCATACATTATATTTATTTAAACTTCTCGCACACAAAAAGGTACAAAGGCGGACTTAATGCCTTAGGCATTCTACCAGTCAACCAAGGGTGGTGAAGAGATTAGATGGCAGGTCCTTTAGTTGAGAGGATTATCATGTGGGCCCAGTGCGGGTTGTTAGATATCACATGTCTGCGATTTTCTGGTTCTAGTACATGCCGGTTTCGTCCCGAAGTTTTCCTTCACCGTTTTGAGAGCAGTGATGGTGAAATAATTTACACAAAATAAAGCACCTGCTGCGTGAGAACCCACGGCCTACAACTTGTAAGTCAGAGCCATTATCACTGGGACATCATTGCTCCGAGGGTGATGGTGAAATGTACAATCTATTCAGAACTTTGAACGCAAGCACAGCATACAATCTGTAATACTTTGATCTAATAAAGGCAATGTTGAATACTTCTAAAAGAGAAACGTCGCCTATTGGTGTCAATTAACAGAATAGTGAATACCTTCTTAAGATTTATAGCCACAGGAAGTCATTATGTCCTTTTAAAACTAAAGCAGTCAATTAAATTGTCGCATTACATATTTCATGTACCGTATTTTGAACATATTAGATTACGGATGTCGACATGAATATTCATAGACTAGAACATTGTACTAGCTGCTACCTTCATTTTATGTGTCGGAATTACATAGAATACGGTGACGGTTTATTGCTATCTAATCTAATAAGCCTTTATTGTCCCACTAGGAGGCAAAGCCCTCTTGGTATCACCCATTTCCGGCCTAAACTGTCATTTGCTAGTGCTGACTAGTCGTTTTTGGAAAAGTCAAGTTCATCACGCCATCTTCATCTCGGCCTGCCGTAATGCCGTCGTATGTTTAGTGGAACCCAATCGGTGGTTCTCTTACCCCATTTGTCAGCTGATATGTCCCGACCAGTCCCACTTAAGCTGAGCGGCTTTCTGGGTAAGACCGCATTTTGGATTTTGCGCGGTGTTGTGTTTCTTTCACAGTCCGAAATTTGAACCCCTAGGGTATTGCGCTATATGGCTCGCTGGGAAACCTCGAGCTAGGACCTTTGCTGAAGTCTCTAAGGCAAGTTTTCAGCACTATAAGGGAAAATGGGGTGAATGCGCATGTCCCAACGGATAATTATTGTCCGTTTTAGACGTATTGGTAGATCACTTTTTAGAAGTTCTTTCATTGACGAATAGCTCTTCCAGGCGCTTTTGGTGCGTCGTGCAATTTATGTCGTATGTCATGTCAAGAACCAATACAAACTCTGATTGATAACCCAAGTACTTATTTCAGTTTGACGAAGAGATCTTGTAAATCTCCATTTTTTGGTCCCCTGTTTTCCTTTTAAACCGTAATCCTCAAAACCTTTCAGATTAACTTCATAAATGGTTTCTAAGGCCCATGTATTATTTATTAAAGCCTGCTTAATATACAATAAAACAATAGGTATGCGCCCTCAATAATCGATTTGTGTGATGGTGCGCGTTCATTGCGCATTGATGCGTACAGGATTATTATAATGTTTCTATTGTTTTGCATTATTATATTTGACAAGCAAAGAGTTCATACAATACTTTTAAATGGGATGAATATAATGTTCCTTTGATTCGCGATCCGACGGCCTTGTTGGTCTGCAAGCGCTACTGATGAGCATGCGCGCCTTTTTTTTTTGGATGGGAAATCATCAAATGACTTCTCGGGAGGGCATGTCAGACTTTTACTGACTAAAACCCATCCGTGTTCCTTCAGTTGCCCATGTCCCAGGGTCACGGTATCTCTTTCGAACAATCACGCGACCCCGGCAGGCATCGGTCCTAGCAGACCCCTTCAGCGCTGCTGACATCTCTTTGAGGCGCGCGTGGAACACTACGCGCCATCGATTCGAGCCTGGTCCTTACCGGGCGGCGAGCTACCCATTGCTCGCCACCCGCAAGCTCGCGCCTAAGGTGGCCGGGAGTCCGCTATGGACTCCCGACGCCCGGAGCGTCTCCTCCTGCGGCGGCTAGGGACATGCGCGCCTGGCTTCAATAATAATGTCGGAAAAAAAGTGTTATTGAGATTTTCTATCTGGAATTTCTCAGTAGCAGTCCGGAGTCCGGATTTGTGCCCAGTTGATTGGTGGCAGTAGACTCGCCCCAATGTGGTTGAACGTATGGTACTCCTCTGCCCATTCCTTCAGGGAAACAAGGCGTGATGTAACATTTATGTGATTCGCGTTCTAGTATTCATTTTCATGATTTATTGTAAATGGAATCCAACCATTACGGTGTAAAAACGGTACGATACCTGTTAATAAAACGGGAGTCAGGTGTTGTAGGCGGGGGTGACGGTGTTCCCTTGACGAAAGAGTGAAATTAAACCAGTCAGAATGTCGTAATAATTGAGTATATTTGGCACACATAAAATTACACAGAAATCACTACAAATGGTTGTAAAAGAGTACACAGCACACAATATAAAATACAGTTAGAATAAGCAGTACACATAATTAAATCCTAGCTATATTACACTTGAAGACTGGCTAACTAGATATAGGGTACATCGCGACTAAGCAGTGGACAGCGGAGCCCCTTACTTCACAAACACTACGTGGTAACTTGATGATTCGTGTAAACTTGTAAAAATACTAAATCCAAAAATAGACGCTCGGCCCTTTTATAACTTTTGTTGTCTACTGCAAGTAGCGTATACATTTCTTTACTTTGATTAGCCGCTCCGCCAATTGAGAGCGAGAAAAATGGACTTTCCCTAAGGTACAGGTTTCGACTTGTCGAGAATTTCAAAACACGTGTAAGCGAGTTCAAGGTTTCTGCTTTCTTATTGGATTAACAATGTGGCTCGTCCTATTGGACATACGCTACTTTCAAAATCGTGTACGAACTACATAAGGTATTTTAGGTATATTCATACCTACTCACAGCTAATTAGTGCTTTACAATAAATGAGTTAGGTAACTATAAGCTAATTAGTTTTATACAAACATAACACAGGCATTACAGACTAATTAGATTCCAACAGGTTATTGTTACAGGTAATTGCAGGTTAATGAGAATTCAAAAGGTCAAGACAATGGTAATACAGCTGATTATAAACGTACATCGGTATTTACTTAAGTATCTTCATGGAAATCTACTACTTTTATTAAAGAACAGTATAGGTATTTGTTTAGGTATTTTACAGAGGCTATACCGGAGTTACCGAATACAATAGCGAGGAGATATTAATGTTAAAAGTTAGCTAGTCTCATAGGGCGTCGCCCACAACAATAAAGAAACATAAATACTAACTATAGCTTGTTTTATTGAGCTTCGCCTACATTCCACCCCCTGTAACAGGGTTCAACCGACTTACAATTCTTGGTCTGTGGGAAGCACAATAATCTTCGCTACGGGTCGACGTAGGACCCCATTTACAGTCTTAACATCTACTACACGGATAATACCATCGTGTCCATGATACACAGCTTTGATGAGACCTTTGGTCCACGCACTTCGCGGTCTATTATTGTCCACAATCACTACTACGTCACTGATACGTACGTTCGGCACATTGTTTGACCACTTTTCCCGACGTTGGAGCGTAGGCAGGTACTCTCGCAGCCAGCGCCGCCAGAACATGTCGGCGAGCGCGTTCACGCGCCGCCACTGCCGGCGAGAGTCGATATCTTCGGCGTCGCTCGATGCAAACGGAGTACTCCCGGACGCAGTGCCCAGGAGTAGATGGTTCGGCGTCAGGACCACGGGCTGGTCGTGGTCGTCGTTCACGTAGCTCAGTGGCCGGCTGTTTACGATCAGCTCGGCTTCGGTGAGGAGGGTGTAGAGGACCTCCTCACGAGGGGCACGCTCCTTGAGCGTACTGCGAAGTGCGTTCTTCACGGATCTCACCAGGCGCTCCCAGCAGCCACCCATGTGTGGGGCCGCCGGGGGATTGAAGTGCCATTCGATGCCACGGTGAATGGCCTCGGCCCTTATCTGACCTTGGTTGAGGTCTTTCAGGGCTGCTCGAAGCTCGGTATTGGCCCCGATGAAGTTGGTACCCTGGTCAGAGTACAGATGTGCTGGTTGCCCGCGGCGCGCTATAAGGCGCCGCAAGGCTAGTATGGCGGAGTCGGCGCTTAGGGAAGCGGCCAACTCAAGGTGGACGGCGCGTGTAGTGAGGCAGGTGAATAGGACACCCCACCTCTTCTCGCGCCGTCGCCCGATTGCGACCTCCATCGGGCCGAAGTAGTCCACCCCCACTCGCACAAAGGCTCGTCTGGATGGTTCCAGCCTTGCGAGCGGCAGGTCACCCATCTTCGGTGGCGCGGGCTTGGCTCGGCAGACGCGACAGAGTTGGCAGTTGGCAACCACTGTCTTCACTGAGGTTCTGATTTTAGTGACCCAGTATTTTTCCCGTAGATTGTTGACGACGGTCTCGTGGTTGGCGTGCAGAGCCATCGCATGGTAATGAGCGATTAGCTTTCTTGTCAGAGGATGGCGGCCCTCCAGGATAATAGGGTGCCGCTCGCCGAACGTGAGCACCTCACAGGCACTCAGGCGCCCTCTCACTCGTAGCAACCCGTCGTCGGCTATCATGGGGTCGAGAGCCTTGATGCTGCTGCTGCTGGGAACGGGCAGGCCTTTTAGGATGGTGGCCCGCTCGCTTTGGAAGCTTTCTTCTTGACACAGCCTCAACAGGCTGTTGTGGGCATCTTCTAGGTCTCGCTGACACAGCTCCGTAGTCGACCGACGTTTGCGACATCGGCCGCTGAAGATGAGCACGCGCGCCATGACACGCTGAATGCGCGTCCACGATGAGTAGCGCTCGTACTCTAGGAGTGGTGCCGCCGGTGCTGCCGCGGCGTGGACCCGCTGGATGCGCTCAAGGTCCGCTTCCGACGCCTCAGCCTCGGGACACGCAGGCCACAGCTCCTGTGGGTCACATAGAAACGAGGGGCCCGAGAGCCACTCCGCGTGGTCATCGGGCCAACACAACCTGGTGGCCTTATCAGCTGGGTTATCCTGTGAAGGTACCCAGCGCCAGTTGCCTCTGTCTGACAGCCTATCTATTTCGGCTAGTCTGTGCGAGACGAATCGTTGAAATTCCTGTGCATCGGAGTTTATCCATTTTAATACAGTCTTGCTGTCTGCTATACGACAGGCTAACACGGCTGCTTGTAACTCTAGCCTGGGAATGGATACTACTTTTTGTGGAGCTACTCGCGCTTTCCCTAGTAACATAACCGATTCCCTCTTTCCTTCAGAGTTAGAGCCCACTAGGTATACTACTGCGGCGTAAGCAAGCTCGCTGGCGTCCCCGAACGCGTGTAATTCTAAATTATCGAGTTTTAACCCGTACCACCGCGGTATTTTTAATTCGTTTAAGCGGTATAAATTATGGAGCCAATTAAACCATACTTTGGCGTCCTTTTCTTTTAAGGGTTCGTCCCATTGTATTCCCGACTTCCATATTCGTTGCATTAATATGCGTGATTGAATTACACACGGGTATAGGAAACCTAGCGGGTCGTAAATCGACATTATCATACTAAGAAATTGTCTTTTAGTGGGCACTAAACTACCATTCATAATTTCCGGTGGTAGTCTCTTAAATGACAGATCAAAACCTAACTCGTCGTCTTTAGGTGACCATATTAAACCTAGGGTCCTCTCTACTGAGCCTGTTCCCTTCTCAAGGGCTACCTTATCAGGCATTTCTATTTTCAGCCTTTCCCTTAGCTCCGATGAGTTAGTGACCCACCCCCGGATAATGAATCCACCGGATGCATGTATTCGTGTCACTTCCTCTATTAACGTGTTAGCCTTCTCCTCGGTCCAAGCACTATCTAGATAGTCGTCCATATAGTGCCTAGATTTGATGGCTTCCACAGCTTCGGGATAAACATCAATGAAATCATCGGCATTTTTGTTGAGTATATATATTGCCGTAGTAGGGGACGAGGCTGCACCAAATATCATGGAATTCATCGCGTATGTATCTGGTTCTTTATGGTGATCCGCGCCTCTCCATAAAAATAATTGCGCGCCTTGATCTTCTGCCCTTATTTTTACTCGTAAGAACATATCAGCGATATCCCCTGAAAACGCGACGGGGCCTATCCTGAACTTAATTAAAATACCTAGCAAAGAATTCAGTAAGTCAGGTCCGGTTAGCAGATTATCATTTAAACACGTCCCATGAGACGTAGCGGCTGCGTCGAACACGAGACGTAGCTTGCCCGGTTTGTTCGGGTTAACGACTCCGAAATGCGGTAAGTACCAAACCGGCGAGCTGTCTATGTTACCGTCTACTTTACGCGCGTAACCTTCGTCTACTAACCTACCTATCTGAGCTGAATATTGCTCAGCGAAACTAGTGTCTTTACGCATACGCTTCTCTATGCCGTACAGCCTTTGCCTGGCCTGATTATAATTATCAGGTAACTGAATATTGTCATGTTTCCATAACAAACCGACCTCCCATTGTGACTGGTCAGGGATACGATGGCTAGTGCTGTCTAACACGGCTAATGCCCTTTCGACATCTTTATGTTTACGTAAATTCTCTGAAATACCTATCGCTTCTAGCTCAAACTGTGATTTAACTAGATTATGTAAATCAGGAAGGGAAACGGTCATGCAACTAACACATTCTTTACTATTATTATTGTTATTAATATTAAATGGTCCATGTATGACCCAACCTAACTTAGTGAGTGAGGCAACTGGCTTACCGGATTTTCCTTGGCGGATGTCCTGACTGACGAGCAGCTCCCAGTTGTCCTGTCCGAGAAGCAGCAGCGGTTTGGCTCCCCTCATCTCTACGCAACCCAAGT
Organism: Aporophyla lueneburgensis; assembly: GCA_932294355.1. Classification (NCBI taxonomy): domain Eukaryota; kingdom Metazoa; phylum Arthropoda; class Insecta; order Lepidoptera; family Noctuidae; genus Aporophyla; species Aporophyla lueneburgensis. The sequence continues at coordinate 15,161,446 of OW028744.1, forward strand.
CGCGTAGGTGCGCGTTGTCGTCGATCACTGTGGCGGACACTGTTTGCGTTGGTAGGTTAATGTCCACTATTGTCCGACACGTAATGTTATGGCACTGACCGTTAGGTCCTTTTACGCGCACTTGTACCACTCGCGACGTTGAGTCTGTTACTCCGTAGCCACCCGCGGTTTTTAAGGAGAGAGGAACACATGGGCCCACTAAGTCTGTGGCGAGCGAGCTGTCGATGAGTGACACGGTCGCACCATCGTCCAGTAGTGCGTAACACTGATTATCGTCACTGTTTCCATCGCTGACCATTACTGGCATAATTTTCAGTAGTGCCGTAGCTCGCCACTCGCCTATATTTGTGACACTTTCCGTCTTACTTTCTGGCGGCGTAGCCACCTTTTCTTTCGGCTGCTTATCCGCGTGTAACAGCAGGTGATGTCCGAACCCGCACTTCTTGCATCTACTCGCACGGCAGAACCTCTTGGGATGTTTACTCACGAGACATTTGAAGCATGTGTTCTTCTCCTTTATCGTGTCCCAACGCTGTTGAACGGTAAGCTTTTTGAACTGGTCACACTCTTCTATGTTGTGCTTTCGTTGACATATAACGCATTCTTCAGGAGCGGCAGACTCGTCGCTCTGCGTGTTCACTCGTTGCGTCAACGGAGGCCTGCTCGCGGCCGAGCGCGCGGCGTTGGCTGGCCGAGACTGACCGGCGCCGCCATACTTCTGCTGTTGCTTGGCAGGGGGCTTCGATGGACCGGGCTCAAACATACTCGCCTGAGTGTAGTACGACGTTGAGCGTGTCAAGTGTATTAGAAAATGTGATAATATTTCTAGATTTGGAGACACTCTTAGGTCCACCCCCTGTGTGTTGTCCAGGCCCATTGCGAAGTCACCGTATTGCGCGCGCTGTACAGGGGTCAGCTTGCTCAGCAGGTCACTCACCAGCTGTGGATTATTTATATATCCATCCGCACGAATATTTTTGAGTAACGAAACACAATTTCGGACCGTTGACGAGAATTTCCTTAGTTCGCGTCCACTTTCCGGTACTCTAGGTAATTCTTTGACCTTTTGTATGGCGTACTGTAGCACTAGGGTCGGGTGACCGTACTCATCCTCTAGCGCGCGCATTATCTCGGACGGATCAGTTGACGATCGTAGTAAGTCCTCTACTGATACCTTTGCGTCGCCTTGTAACGAGGTTTTTAATCGTGCTAAGTTTTCGTGCGCCTTGAAATTGTATAATTGTGATGTTTCCCAGTACATGTTCCGATATGATATCCAGTCGGCTGGGTCACCTTTAAAGTAGGGCAATTCATATGCCTGTCTTGGTACCGGTCGTGGTGGTCGTGCCATGTTCGTGATAGCCTCTGCCAGTCTGTCTATCTTACGGTCTCTGTCCCCTGACGATTCTCTCCGCCTTTCTCTTTCATCCGCTCCGTACTGCATCTGCCGCCGTGTATCCGACTCGAGTGTGGCTACTCGAGGTACACTTGCGACCGGAGTGGTAAAGGCGGTATAACGGCTGGGTAACTGGAACCTTACTCCATCTGACGTTACTGGCATGTACCTGGACGTAATTGGTGCCGTTATGTTAGGTAACGGTACAGACGCGGATGTCCTAGGTACTCGGGACTGGTCTAGATCACACGGCACTGACGACCCACGGTGGTTATTCACAAGATTCACCCTACTTACGGTTTGTTCACGGGGGTCAGATGTTTCACGGGGCGCAGCCATTTCAATAGGTGCGCCTGACACAGCCGGCGTCCCCAATACTTCTATCAATTGGGGGACTTGGGGCGTGGTTTTCACCCACTCTTCGACGCGCTGTGTCGTACTCACATCTGACTGTGAATCATCGCTTTCAGCGGCCGCCTCTATCTCAGCTATTTCCGCTTCCATCCTTTTCTTGACGAGGTTTTCCTTGTCTTTGACCAGGTTCTCTTTCAACTGCACTAATTCGCGCTCCGCTTCGTACTCGATCCGTTTTTTAAGGTAATCGACGCTCCTGTGGCTATTTCTTGACGATATTTTGCTGCGCGGCGAGGTGTGGCGACCCTTGGGCGCTGCCTGCCCCCCGTGCGCTCTCTCTGACGTCAATTTACTGTGGTCAATTAATCGGCCACCGGTGAGCGGAATATTGCGAGCGGACGTCGATGCCAATGTCGGTGCTACGGACGGAGAACCTGGAGCCCTTTCGGATGGTAAGCCTGAGTCAGAGACGATGTCCTCTGCTTGTCGCGTACCCATTTCTTCCGCCAGTCTTCGTAACTTGCTGCGTGTGGTGATTTCACTTCTGTGACTCATGATTCTGACTGGTTCACTCTATTCTAATTGAACCTGATCCGGCTCGCAAGGACCAAAATGTTAATAAAACGGGAGTCAGGTGTTGTAGGCGGGGGTGACGGTGTTCCCTTGACGAAAGAGTGAAATTAAACCAGTCAGAATGTCGTAATAATTGAGTATATTTGGCACACATAAAATTACACAGAAATCACTACAAATGGTTGTAAAAGAGTACACAGCACACAATATAAAATACAGTTAGAATAAGCAGTACACATAATTAAATCCTAGCTATATTACACTTGAAGACTGGCTAACTAGATATAGGGTACATCGCGACTAAGCAGTGGACAGCGGAGCCCCTTACTTCACAAACACTACGTGGTAACTTGATGATTCGTGTAAACTTGTAAAAATACTAAATCCAAAAATAGACGCTCGGCCCTTTTATAACTTTTGTTGTCTACTGCAAGTAGCGTATACATTTCTTTACTTTGATTAGCCGCTCCGCCAATTGAGAGCGAGAAAAATGGACTTTCCCTAAGGTACAGGTTTCGACTTGTCGAGAATTTCAAAACACGTGTAAGCGAGTTCAAGGTTTCTGCTTTCTTATTGGATTAACAATGTGGCTCGTCCTATTGGACATACGCTACTTTCAAAATCGTGTACGAACTACATAAGGTATTTTAGGTATATTCATACCTACTCACAGCTAATTAGTGCTTTACAATAAATGAGTTAGGTAACTATAAGCTAATTAGTTTTATACAAACATAACACAGGCATTACAGACTAATTAGATTCCAACAGGTTATTGTTACAGGTAATTGCAGGTTAATGAGAATTCAAAAGGTCAAGACAATGGTAATACAGCTGATTATAAACGTACATCGGTATTTACTTAAGTATCTTCATGGAAATCTACTACTTTTATTAAAGAACAGTATAGGTATTTGTTTAGGTATTTTACAGAGGCTATACCGGAGTTACCGAATACAATAGCGAGGAGATATTAATGTTAAAAGTTAGCTAGTCTCATAGGGCGTCGCCCACAACAATAAAGAAACATAAATACTAACTATAGCTTGTTTTATTGAGCTTCGCCTACAATACCCAAATTCACTCGATAAAGACATCAAAACAAGATAATGCAAATGTATATTTGCTTATTTATTTATATCGTCTCACAAAGTAAGAGAACATTCAGCGTCGTCAGCATTTGTCGGCAGATTGCCATAATCTGTAAATAAAATACAAAATACACATGTTTGTCTCGGAATTGCAAATGAAATGTTTTCTCAAGCTTATCGCTTTGCTACAGTCCATCAAGATATGCCTGATGTCCATTTGTAGGACCAGCAAAAGGACCACGACAAACAAAATGATCGCTGAGTCAGTTCAGTGATTCTTTGCTGTTATAATGGATGTTTGTGGTAGGTCGTTTTGTCACGGAGCATTGGTAGCTATTTTGATATTTCCGTTTATATATTTATAAAGATAGGAAGGACTTGAGGCTAAGTAATAACAGTCGCAAAGGTCGACCGAAGAAATTAAGCTTTCTTGCCGCGGTTGGTCCGTGCCAAGACCCCTCGAGTCGGATCTTTGTCTTTGGTTTTGTAGTTTTATTTTTGCCACCAACTTCCAAAATTACAGTAATTTTTCAATTTATAGAGTTTATTTTTGGCAGCGCGGGCTGGCTTGATCAAGGCTCGGGGCGGACATAGATGGGGACGTCGCGGTGGGTCTCGGCGGCGAGAGGGCGGTCTGCGACGGTGAACCTTGAGAATACTGGTGAGCTTATTACTTTCCTGGAGGTGGTTTTAGCGTCATCGGGAAGGGTTAGGGTATGTTTCAGTCGACGAATCGTACTAATGTGCAAGGCGCGAAGCAGGCGGGTGCCGTAGGATTGAGGTGATTTATAGCAGTGCTATTGTTACTATTTTATATTGTGCGTTTTGTTTGTGCAGAATAAACAATTTTTCTTTCTTCTTTCTTTGTTTCAGAGTCAAAGAAACGCTTGGAAAGGCGTTTCTGAGATCCAGATGGAGATTCTCATTTCGGACATAGAAGGGGGCTCCCGTATCCGTTCTAAGGAAAAAGTTTTGTAGGGTCCGCATCCTATGGATGTGGTGGAGTTTAGCGTGCGCGAAGACGGCGCACGCATAAGTCAAGGTGATGTCTGAGGTATATATGCTCAATTTGCCCAAACAATTGGGACAAATTTTCTACAGGCGGTCAGAATGAAGTAGGGGCTACCTACTGAGAGAGAAAATTAGCGCGCGAACGAGCCGTCTTTATGTTCTGAAGGTAAGGCAATGGTCAAGAATCACACTTAAGTATTTGGCTTGCTTCGCCCAAGGGATCGGCTTACCGTACATAGTCGTCAGACTAGGGAAACTACATTATTCATGAATTCTCCTTTATCTGTTAGTGGGCTATAAAAGACCAACTTGATGGACACTGAAAAACGGTACCAGAAATTTGATATTGCTATTTACCTGCAACAAATGGCTTGACCCCGGAAAACGTTAACAAAATAAGCACATAGTGAATTCAGTACATAGAACTGTATTCGTATATATTGTAATTTTATGTTTTAGTGTGGGTGGACGATAGACGCCAATTTAGCAGACACCAAGTTCGAAGTCCTCGGCGATTTTACAACGTTATCATCAATAAAATTCATTACATTCCTCACATAACTGCATCCTTTTGGAAGTAATATTGTCACTGATGCATACAAAATTTCTGTGATATGAATATGCTATTGACTATACTGTTTATGAATTCATAATAGTGAATTATACAGCGTGTTCGTCAATCGTTGGAGCAAATCACATCCACTGGTTATGTTTATTGTGTATTGAAATTATTTGAACAGGATGGAATGAATTGTGTATCGGAATTACATATTTGGAATTGATAAAATGTAAATATTATTACTTATTTTACATGAAATGATTTGTATTTCTGCTCTAGCATTGTGATTGCGACAAATTTGGTCCTTGTGGTAGTTATTGCTTCGATCTTACGATTGATTTGTTACAAGTAAATAATTAATTGGATATAGGTATGTATGTGGTCGGTGTCTACATATTTTCGTCTACTTTCCTATCGCAGGTATAGTGGAAGAGATTTCTTTAGAAATAAGCGTCACCTGTATATGTATTTTTCTGTTCTTATACTGTTCTTTTTGTCTGTTTATGTGTGTGTACGTAAATCTAAACTAATATTTTGCCGAGTAAAGGTTCGATTTTTGTATATTTGTTTGTTATGATTTCATGCTAAAACAGCTGAACGGATTTGAATGAAAATTGACACATGGGAAGATCATGAACTGGATTAGGACTTAGGATCACGAGATCAAGACTTATGAGGCTGAAACTGCGGGGAGTAGGTGGTGGTTAAATAAATATTTTCAGCATATACAACTGAAGAGAATACTGGTGATCTAATATCTAATTATGCCACCAATGTTCTACATAACTTTAAATGAATTATAAAAATATAATAAAAAAATACTTACTTTGTATGAAAACGAGACGAAACAAAACCATTTTAAAGCACGCATTCTTGATAAAAACATAACCGTAACAAAGCTAAGTGTACGACTATATTTAGATAAGTCGATTGAGCGGAGCATTACAGTGTTGGCGACTTGGATTATGACATAGTTGGTAATGTTTATGCAGAAGTGCGCCCACGCCTCATTGGCATGCATCTGGGGCCGCGGCGATAAACAAGCGCGGTGGGCAGCCGTCCCTCCCACCGGACCGTCTTAAAGCCAAGCGCACATTACAGCCGCAACGACATGCAACGCAACGCATTTTCGAACAAAATAGTGCGGCGCCTGTAGCGTGCGTTGGTTCATAGAAAATGTACGCACGGCCACACATCAAGCTATACATTTCCAGTAAAAGCTGACATCTCATTGTACGAAAAGCCTATTTAATGCGAGGTCAGCTAAAACTGGATATATATAGCTTGACCTGTAGCCGTGTGTATGAAAGTGGTGAAGGAGGATATTTGCAACGCCTTGCGTTGTGTTGCGGCGTGTTCTGCGCTAGCCTTTAACGTACTCGTACGTCTTTTGCAAGTTTCCCACTCTATTATAAGTTGAATTTATAATAGTGGATATTAGAAGTAAGCTTTTGACAACATTTGGCGTTAATATGAATAATAGGGATTAGTAGCGCCTTACCACTTAATGTTGTTAGCGAAATGTGGGTTTACAGACCTCACTTTTATCTCTAAAACTTAGACTAAATCGTTGTCGACGTTTATAGAGCAAGAATACTCTTCTACTACTACTAAGTATAGTAAATTAAATCTTGGCAATGCTAAATACAACCTCGGGAAGTTCCAGTTTTGAACCAAGATTACCTAACTCTATGCTTTTCTCAAGATTCCATGATCTATGTTATGATACTTCATTGCCTAGTGGACTTGCCTCGTCATGTGTTCTATCAGGATTCCTGTTTATTTAATATTACATTATATAACATCACGACTGTATGCCTCAAAGGGTTAGGGCAGGGTGTACCTATAGTAGACTGAAATATCGTCCATTTTGTTAAGTTCTATGTCATAAGAGGCGAGCCTATCCTGTCTAGTTTTAGTGTATTTAAAACCTGTCAATTGACGTCAGAATAAAGATTCAAATATGTCCATACATGGAATTATTGAGTGCTAGATCGAACGTGGGTTGTGTTTACTTATGCTATGATTCTGCCTGATGAGTACCTACCTGTTTTGTTCGGATATATAAGTTTGTATGTCATAGACACAATAATCATCGCTTACGTTAAGATTAAAAGAATCAACATCCGTATTAGTGATGTTTAAAGTTCTCATTAACGGTTCTACCTCTAAGAAATCACAGCAAACTTTACCGTTGCTGTGGATTCTGTGTACTATGTTGAAAACTTCCTGATTTATATATTTGTGCCTGAAAGCTGCTTTTTCGATAGGGTCATCATCATTTCAGCCGTAAGATGTCCACTGTTGGACATAGGCCTCCTTCGATTAGCGGGGTGCAAAATCGCCACGCTTGCGCAGGCGGGTTGGCGGTCGCAGTATGGTGGTAAAATGCATAGATGACGCTGCTGCCTATTGTCTAAGTCCCTTAGTTGCCTTTTACGTTTTACGACTTACGACATCCACAGGAAGAAATGGGGTGAGTCTGATTTCTATAGAGTACTACTATGTAATAATATTTCTTAATCAGGAAGTTAAAATTCCTGCAATTGCTACTTCAAATAAATGTTATAAGGACCACTGCAGACTGAGGTTACGTATGGAGCTCCTATCATTTTAAGGCAAGACGTCTTTTTTTCTCAGTGCGTTGTTGTAAGGCAAAACAACATTTTTGCTGAGTCAATCGGAGGCGGCAGCGGCATACTGAACCAATTATAATCTTTTGTTACCGACAGAATTGTCATGTGTGTGGGCCCTAATCTGTAGTTTTGTTATGTCTCTTAGTTATAGATGAATTAGCCACCTGCCCTTGCTTGAGAAGAAAACATCGATTAGTTTAATTATAAATGTTTTATACACATAAACTTCTGAAATATATTCTTTAAATGATGCAGAATACCGCATCAAAGTCCGTTGCATATTTTAAAAGAACAACGCGATCGCACAGACTGACAAAACAAGCTACTTTAAATGTTAATATGTATAAATAGGTGGATTACCAATAGTTATGAATTGAGTCATCTTTGTTTTACTAAAGTTAATCGTAGGTACTAATAATAATATAAAAAACATCTCCTACACACTGTTTCTAAATTAAGAAAATAATGTATTACTAAGAAAGATAACTATTAAATAAATATTATAAGACGATGAGATAATCACCACATTGATTTTCATAGAATTCATGCGATTAATTCGAACATCACAGGTAAAGCAAAAACCATAAAGGTATTTTTGAACAAAACCGGTTTTAAATGTAGAATAACCAGATTGTTCCCCATAGCAATACTTAATGTGAAACACCGTCGTCGGTTAATTTAAATAAGATATTAAAGTTGTAAACCAGGGCCGGATTAACCGAATTACAAAAGTTTGTTTTTAATTAAACCCATGGATTTTTGGGCGTTTGGTCCTTTTGGTCAGGTAACAAAAGAGGGTTGAGGGGCTCTACAGTTATTGTCTCTATTTATTTATAATCATAATTTACGACAGATATTGCATTTATTTTAGAGGCATTTCGAGCAAGCTTTAATCAGTAATCATAGATAAAAGAAAAATAACTAATTATGCGAGTCTTTAATCAGTTTCTTGTTCTGGATAAGAAGTTTTAAATGCCGTGCGATAAACTGTATTTTTGATTCTAAAACAATCACATAATGTTGAATAAAAGAATAATGTCTATGGACCACGTCAATACAACCTACGCCGTGGTTGAAAAAGAGAGAATATAAAAAAATCTATTACTATTTGATCCTCAATTTTCTGGGCTCGTAGCTAATACGCTTTGCTACGGCACGGGCCGCGCGTTACCTTAATCCGTCACTGTTAAGGCTGCGTCCACGCAGTTTTCCATGTTGGTCCTCGCGCCCCCACTCTTGCGCACTACACGAGGCGCGGTACGGCCGGTGTCATAGAGTAGTGTCTCCCTCTCGCTCGCCACCGCGTGTGCGATCGATCGACACCATCGATTTCCACCAATACGTTTCAAACATTTTTCTGAATGAAAAGTCCTTGTGAAACGTAAAACAATAACCCGTACGTGTCGGAATGTTAGTGCCATCGCGTAGCGTAGTTTGTGTAACTCCATTTTAATTAATTTGTGAATAATTTTAATTGTTTTCAGTGTAGTGACTGAAAGTTTGTAAAACTGTGCCGCGGTTTTGTAGTGTAAATTGTGAAGTTTACGTGTGGTTGTTTTCTTATTTAAAAAGGTTTGTAACTACTTAATTATACATGCGATAGTGTGCTACACGATATTATGAGTCTTTACACATTTTTTGCGGTGTGAAGATGGTATCAAGAACACATGTTGAGGTTGATAATTATATTAAATTGGTACATATTTATATGATGAAGCACAATTCTTAATAAGTCGCGGTGTATTATTTGGATATACACAATAGCTATAGATAAATAAATAAGGAATACTGACGCATTTTCACCTGCGATTTTCCGGCTCCATTTTCGTAGTTAAACTTAGGAATGACATAACGATTTTATGGATGGTTTATGATGTGAGACATAATGTTTAGTGACGTAGGTGTCGCTCTAGGCAGGTTAGGTGGAAATATTAACATAATGCCTTCACATTGTGTATGTGATTATGTTAATGATTGTTTCCTGAAGCGGAGAATTACTGACAATTAATCAGATTGTTTATTAGTGAGACGATCAAGTACTTAAGTGTGTGAGAAAACATTTATTTACTACGCAATTTTATTTATTGCAAGATTTATAAGTGCGTAGTTTATTTAAGTCCATGCTCGAGAATATAAACGACCAGTGGTCCACTTTAGCCTTGGATCGAAAGAGCTGGAAGTCACGGGGAGACACAATTGCCCAGCTATGATGGTGAAGACTGAGAGTAAAAGTAAATATTGCTGGGTAACAGAATTTAGTTTTCTTTTTACACGCTTTATATTAGCTTCACTTGTATGTTTGTTTGTAACCGACTCCTTATAGCGCGATTTTGACTCACTTTAAACGACCAGATTTCATTCAAATTCTGCATATCTGTCAAAGACCGATGACAATGCAATAATTTCATAAATTTGTGCCATTATCCTTGCCAGGGTTACCAGGAAAAAAAAAGCGTGGGGTGCCTGATATCAATAAAAAAATACCTTAAAAAGCACCCTACGCTTTTTTTTCCATTATTTTCTACTTTTTAGTTTGGTTTCCTATGGAAGCGTGTTTTTTAGTTTTTTTTAAACTATTTTTTTGTAAAATATTTTCAGTGATGAATTTCTGAGCAATATTAGGTTTTCTAGTGCATGACATAGTCGTTAGCAATGAATCGTCATTCCTCTGATTGTTGCTGGTGAGTCTCGTGTTTGTTTATAAAAACAGGTCAAAAAAGAAAACACTGTTGTGTTGTCATTCTCCTAGCTCCAATCAACGTATCATACTGAAGTGCATTTTATAACTTGATTATTATTATTAGCCATTAATTTCCCAACTTCTGGACAAAGCCTCCCTACTCTCTCTATCCAGGGCTCTCAAGGACCAATATTTTTTAAAAGAGCCGCAATACTCCGCGCACTCTCCGCCTGAGCCTGCCGCGCTGTCGCGGGTCCCATTAGGTCGTAAGTCTGGCCCATTGATGTCTTACATGCGGCAGATGTGTCCAGCCTAATTCCATTTGACCGTGGTAGCTTTCCGAGTAACTTAAGTCAGAACTTGATAACAATATAATATTATTTCGTCACCACTGTTCTCGAAACGGTGAAGGAAAACATCGTGAGGAAACCGGAAAAAAATGGTACATTCCCAAAAATTCGAAGCTATGTCATCATCAGCAGCCTATAAATGTTCCCACTGCTGGGACACAGGCCTCCTCTCGGTGAGAGGGAGTGGGCCACAATCTACCACGCGGGCCCTATGCGGGTTGGTAGATGTCACATGTCTTCGAATTATTAGTTCTAAGAGCCTTTATGAGAGCAGTGGTGATGAAATAATTCACACAAAGTATAGCGCCTGCTTGGGTTCGAACTTACGACCTACTACTCGTAAGTCGTGGTTGTTACCACTGGGCCACCATTGCTCTTCAAGATGCTGCTCTCGAAGATATGTAACATCTACCAACCCCGTATGGGCCATTATAGGCTTGGTGAGTGGTGGACATTATAGGTCGATTATGCTAATCGTCCAGCAGGTCTATTTCAAGCAATACTCGTCATTAGAACGATATGAGGATGTTGATGAAACATCTTCTAAGACATCTAATCTTTATGCGAACTTCTACGAGTATATTTTACTAATACAGCCTGCACATTACTTCATTTTCCTACTGATTACCATTCATGCCATATAAGATGCGTTTATAGACCGTCTTTATGTGCAAACATATTTACATGTTTTAATTAGTTAGTCGATTATATGTTTATGGCCTTAGCGCTTTGTGTTTCCTGATAAGGAAGAACTCCTCTCTCTTTCTTTCCACATAACATTACGCCTGTAATCAATGGTGGTTTAGACAGACGTGTAGTACCTACAGAACACTCACATTTAACTGGTAATAGGGAGCGATCCTATTGCCATCAACCGGGCCACAGAAACAGAGCCAGATCTGGTTTTGTACCAGATCTGGCTCTGTTTCTGTGGGTATTATGAACAATATGAAGGCTTAAATAGTAGACACAGGACATTGAAACAAATGTTTAAATTATATAACTATCAAGGAACTGAGACAACTGAAAGAACCCGGGTGGGTTTTAGACGGTAAAAGTCTAACAAGCCCTTCCGCTCTACCCAGAGTGGGAGCCGCTATTTGATGATTTCCCAGCCAAAACGAAAAAGAAACTTATAAGGACCTATGGCTCTTTAAAAAAAACTAAACAAAACCCTTTCTAATGGAAAAGTTAAAAATGCTGCCTGATAAGCTGTAATCATGAATGACTCCAGCTGTAAATATTGACGTGACTCATGCGGTTATAAGACTAAACACCTGTAGGATCTGCAGGGGGCTGTGGGCAGCAGTATCTATAGACAATAGAGTTATCTATACTTGAAGCGAAAAACTTTGTAATCCTTTTTACAAAAATTAAGCGGATGGAGGAGTGTGAAAGGCACAGTTAAAGTTTATATGGAGAAGGAGTACAGGAAGCTAATATTTTTCTAAAAATAATACACATTCACTTTTAAATTTATTATAGTCCAATTTCGACCACTGAGCGTCCAGTACAATACTTACATAAACACACGCCTTCGTCCCATAGGGGCGCAAAAACTACAGAAGGCCACCTGCTTAGATCCTAACACACTTCTTTTGCTCCGTTTAGGTTTAAACATCACACACTATCAGTCAAATCTAAATCATTTTGAAGTGTATTGCTAATCCAGCGCTTCACATGCTCGAAACATTGTTCGGATCAGCAATGAAATAACGCAATGAATGATGAACTGTCAAATATCAAAGTTATTCCTACCGTTAGTGTGTTACGCAATTACCCGGCTCGTCAGACTCTCACGCTGCCGGTTGCGATTACTACGCACCTGACCTTTCTGAAGAACTTCGCTAAAACCTACTAATATCACTATTCCCGTATAACCGTTCATTATGACAGTCTATTAGCAAGCCCTTATGGAGGCTGATAATTACAAAGTCAAAGATTATGCGGCTTTCGTCAGCGCGTACGACGGAAGTCGCGGCCCTTCGTCGCGGGCGCAGGAAACATACCAAACCGACCGATCAGCTGTGACTAGGGATGCAACAAAAGTATCGATACACGTATTAAAAGTAACCTTACCTAGATATAGATTTTCAGGATCTGAAAAATTGTTCAGGCGTTTGTCTACTCACGTAGAAATATCGAGTAGGTACTTATTGGATGTACACGTACAGTATCGATGTTAAAACTAGTATCGTTTGTGAACTTATTTATTTAAACTTATCGAGTATTACTTACGAAACTATGTAACTGTGCTTCACGCATCCAGTGGCCTTCACAATGTCATCGGATCGGTTCACCTCGTGGAAGGCCTTCCAACTATACCCCTACCAGTACACGGTCGCCACGCCAGAACCTTTCAGCCCCGTCGGCCAAGTGTTCTGAGAGCAATGGGGCCTGCCCACTGCCACTTGCCTGCGGATCTCTTCATTCCTCATTCGAACAGATAGGGAAACTCCAAGCATAGCCCTCTCTATTGCCCTTTAGGTAAAGTTCATGTTGAGCGACTCCGAAACTATTCTAATATTTAATATGAAAAGATCTATCCCTTCACTCGTATCGATTAAAAATCAACTCGGTATCGCGACTTAAGTATCGATACGTTTGGTATCCCTGCGTATGCGCAGGAAACATACCGAACCGACCGATCAGCTGTAACCGTTGCGTTATCCGTGTCGGCCATTGTCTCTGCGCATACTTTGTGCTAATGCTGTTGAAAACTATTCGTGACCAATTGTGGTATGAAGATGTCTGTTCTTTTGATTGTTTTTGAAGTAAGAAGCTATTGAATTTGTGGCGAATTGTTTTAGGAAACATCTTTTAAGAAAATTTTATGCATGGATAGGCTCAGGATTACATAACATCACGCGGCATCATCTTTTACTTAAAATAGGCCATTTCCAAAGAAAAAGGTATTTGCCTTGCGCTTAAAAAAATACAGGTTGATGATTAAGATAAACATTTCATAAATCAGCCTATAGTGTTCGACCTGCTTCCTCATTGTGAGAGGAAATGGGACGTAATCCACCAGGCTGGCCCAGTGCAGGTTGGTAGATGTCGCATGTCTTCATGTTTTAGGTCTTAAGATATTTTCACCGGTTTCTTCACGATATTTTTCTTCACCGATTTTCAAAACTATGGTAATGAAATAAATTACGCAAGGCAAAGCAAATAGGAAAGCATGATATGAATTGAATTTAGCAGAATTTTCCATGTTGTGTCCCATGAGATAAAGTTCACATAACTTTATCTCATGGGACGTTTCTACTATTTTGTAATGATCAGCGTTAGTTGGAGGTCTGATAGACCTTAATACTATAGAAGGTAAACAATTATCCAACTACATGCTTTAATAGTGTAGTCATTTCTTGATCATTACAACTTGAGGTCATGTAGAAATATCATATTCACGAAAAACCATATAACTTTTCGCAACATATCATAAACCTAACAAACATTAGATGCATAAATGAGCCATTACAGTAACATAATAATCACAAATATACGCTATTATTATTATAGAACTATTATTTTTCTCTCTCGACATAATTATTACTCATATACGGACAAAAAAAGGGACATAAAACCTTTGTGGAGGCGTTATTATATTAGATTGAAGTATAATAGCCGCGGTTTGTTTGCCAGAAGTGCGTAGGCGCATCTTTGTCGATCACTTTGATACCTATTGTTGCACAGATAATAAAATAATGCTTATTTCAGATCATTGATCTTTGACATTAGGTGTGAAGTCAAGAACGTGCATCGAGTTCGCTTTGGTAATAAAATTTTTGTTTTCTTTTCGTACCTGTGTCTTGTTATAAATGAAATGGCGTTTTTAATAATTAACAGGTTTGGTATCGTATTTATTTAAGCATAAAAGTAAGATATAAATAAAATCACACAAATCATGCAGATAGTCCATAAGCAGGAATTAAAATAAAAACATAAAAGTCCAACAGTTAATACGCCATCAAAATAATCCGTAAAAGGAGAACCTTTTTATAGAGTATCACCAAACAAACAGACAAAGATATGCGCCATATTTGTTTAAGTAAATAGCTGTTCTTAAATGTTTAATTAGACTGTTTTGCTATTTGATTATTCAGATTATACCGTTCGATCGAAGGTATCGTTTTTCTTTACCTCGTAACTTCGATACCGTAGTCAACATCCTTCATCAAACCAAAAATTTTCAGACGACTATAATCTGTATTTTCCACGAAATAATACCGATAGTTGTGTGCCAGGATTTGACACAAGACAACAACATATTGTGGTGGTGTGTACATACATAAGTACGAAGTAAGACTAATAATCGTAAAAACTCGGACAGGATTTATGTTAGTCACATCCGTGCATGATAAGCAATCGTTTTCTAAGAAACTATGTCATACTAAGCTATGTTTCTTTACTTAGTTCGTTGGAGGAAATAAGTTCTTATAAACGCATTAAGTTGCCATGCTGTGTGTGCGGCTGAACTAAGTTATTAGAACTTGGATTTTGAATGTATGGGGCGAGATTATATAGCAATTAGTCAAGTATAATATAATCATTACATATTATAAAATAAAGTCACTTCGCTGTCTGTCTGTCCCTATGTATGCTTATATCTTTAAAACTACGCAACAGATTTTGATGCGGGTTTTTTTTAATAGATAGAGTGAAGGTTTATAGGTATATAACACGCATAACATAGTAAAGAAACGCTGATAATTTTAGAGGTTTCTAATGTGATGTCATAAATAAACTCATTTTTTTGCGCTTACATTGCGAACGCTGGCTGAACCCCACGAAATAGATCAAAATAATGTACTACAGTATTGTACACCTTACAAAGTTCTACAAAAAAGTCCGCGATGGTATATGTCTATCTCTTAGGGATAACCCACAATAACCATTTTTTATCCTTTAATTTTTATGAGAAATAATGGCTTATTTACGAAGCGATTTTAAGCAATACAGCAGTAATTCTTATCCAATTAAATACATTTAATATGTTGTGCATTTCATGTAGATCAAAATTGCTTTTTACGGCATATCATTAAAATGAACATTTTAGAAGATATCAGAGATTATAATAAAATAACCGCAGAGCGGCTAGCGGGCCGTTCCGCGTCCGCCCATCTCGCTTGGTAGCGGTCGGGTAGTGCAGGATTAGTAGGATTGTAATTCATATTACTTGGGCTTCATAGTAAATGCATATCATGTGTGTTCGAAGTACTCAAAATAAAGCTAATTGTATTTTCCAAGTAAGAGACCGCGAAATATGGCTTAGATGTTTAGATTTTTGGATGGATTTGGATTTTTGGTTATCCTGGATACTTACCATATATAGCATACCATAGATATTTTATCCCGGTAGTAGTTTCCCGGGTGATATTTTCCGACAGCTATACGGGCAAAGCCACAGGCCAAAGTACTATTCTTATAACTAGGTATGTTTAATTTGGTGTCTGGTAAATAACTGAGTGTTTATATAGGTAGAATAGGAGCGTTAAGAAAAACCAGGAAGACTTATATTCAATTCAATCCAGCCCTATGTCGCAGTCTTCTTACTCTGAATACTTACTATTAGTTTTATTTTAAGTACATCAAACACACAAGATATGTAAGGATCGTAGCAGGTGGCGTTCCGTAGTTTCTGCCTACCCCCATGGGAAAAAGGCGTAATTTTATGTATGTATAACATGGATTAATACATTCTTACCGCGGTAATACGTCCTCTTGCGATAATTTCCGACATCTACGCGGGCGAAGCCGCGGGCAAAAGCTAGTGTAATAATATAACAAGTTACTGGAATTAGACTTTACTTGTGATAGGATATGTCGTAACTTTGATAGTATTTTGTCTTGTCTGTTGGTTTTTCCCTCGAGTCGTAAAGCGGTAGCTGTTATTGCTTCATATCAAAAAGTCAATCGTGAATAGAAATACTCTGAAAGCGTCGAATATTCGTAATACGGCAACTACAATAACAATACAATACAATTAATCGAACTAAACTCATTCCAGTCAGTGTGTTGCCGGACGTAAAGATCCATCCCATTTCTTCCCGTGGGTGTCGTAAAAGGCGACTAAGGGAAGTCCCTAGGAGAGAACGCGGCTGCCCATTCTCTAGTAAAGCTACTAGAGAATGGGCACTAGCGTTCTTTATGCATTTTATCACCATACTGCGATCGCCCACCCACCTGCCGAGCGTGGCGATTATGGTAATACCCCCCAAATTTGGGGAGGCTTTTGTCCAGCAGTGGACGTCCTGTGGCTGAAATGATGATGATGATGATGATGATGAAAATCATTTCTCAGTGTGCTGATCTCGTAGCGTTGTGATTATAAAGTAGTGTTTATAAACCTACTCTAAGAGTAATAAATATCTAATAGAAAAGACGCTTTTAATTTTCTAGGAAATGATGGCTATCTGGCTAAACGAGACATGACAACAACACAAAGACAACACAGACATGACATCGAGACATGTCATCGACATACAAAGAATGTGTTCATTCATGACGCGTTTAGACAAGACTCTCTAATGACTGGAATCACAATTATCACTTACTTTGAACAAACAATTAGTAATTGCTTGTCTAACCACCGCTTATTATCATAGCACTTTCAACTGAAATGTAGAACTTTTAAACAATACACTTAGGTAAGTAAATAAAGCGATAACCCCAAAGGATTCACCAAAAAAAAAACAGATCAAATATTTCACAATCACTAGAAGCCTATTTGCATAATACACATTCATCAGAAGATGAATAATTTTGAAGATTATTATTGCTTATACATCTATACTTATAATATATAATATAATATTATAATATATAATATAATATTATAATCTATACTAATATTATAAAGCTGAAGAGTTTGTTTGTTTGTTTGTTTGTTTGTTTGAACGCGCTGATCTCAGGAACTACTGGTTCGAATTGAAAAATTCTTTTTGTGTTGGGTAGCCTATTGATCGAGGGAGGCTATAGGTTATATAACATCACGCTACAACTAAGAGGAGCGGAGCAGTAATGAAAAATGTTGCAAAAACGGGGAAAATTTATTCCTTTTGAGAGTTTCCGTTGCGTGCGCTGCGTAAACGGTTAAAGTAACTCAAAAATCATGTATGACGGAATTGTTCCTTTGAAAAAGTTCTAAAAAAACGTCCGCGAGAGCATATGTCTATCTTTTAACGTTGACTCACTATAACTCAAAAGGAGCGAGCAGCAAGGAAAAATGGACGAAAACTAGCAGGCAAATCGATGCGACGGGAAAGGTCAGGAGAGCAAAAATTTGACGCGGACGAAGTCGCGGGCAGAAGCTAGTATATAATATAATATTATAAAGCTGAAGAGTTTGTTTGTTTTTTTTTGTTTGTTTGATTGAACGCGCTAATCTCAGAAACGACTGGTCCGAATTGAATAATTCTTTTTGTGTTGGGTAGCCTATTTATCGAGAAAGGCTATAAGCTATACAACATTACGCTACAACCAAAAGGAGCAGAGGAGTAATGAAAAATGTTGCAAAAACGGGGAATCGCACGGGTAGGCGATTCGACGCGACGACGGGAAGGGTCGCGGGAACCAGAAATTTAACGCGGACGAAGTCGCGGGCAGAAGCTAGTTGTTTCATATGTTCGAGAACAATGTCGGCTTGGCAGCGTAAACAAAGCCATGTAAATTGTGGAACTGTCAAAGTGAAAGAGCTTGCCTATTGATAGCGTATTACGCAATTACCCCTCTGGATCTAGAAAACGTCAAATAGATACAAAAAATATTGTAGATGAAAACGACGAAAGAAAACGAAAGCACGAAATTATGATTGTTGGATTTTTTATAAGCTGATTTCGGTAAAAAAATCGGCATTTTATTCTATAAATAACCTAGGTACCTACCGTACCTATATATTTAAGTAAAATGACCTGCCGATTATTTCTGATTCTAAATGATTACGAAAACTTTCTCCTAACAATGGCAATTGGCCGTGAAGAATTGTCCATACTTAATCGAACATGCTGATATATTGGTTCACAGTTAATATAATAAAACAATTAGCATTTTTCCACTACCTACCGCAAACTTAGAACTCCTAATAAACCGTTGGAGGTATCTTTTAAAATGCTATGATCGGTCGTCCGGTGCTCGGGGCGTTGCGGGCGTAATTGAACGCATTCCTGGAATGGCTAGGGTTCCCATTTCAAAATTTGAAATGTCCTGCTGACAGCCAACACACATTGACAAAAAGTCTTGATACTTTATGGTTCTTGTACCATAAATCATTTGTTTCCTATAAAAAAAAAAAATGGTGTCGAGCTGTTCTGAAAAATGACAAGATGGGACAAACTCTGGTGTAACCCTAGGCACTGCCGATGTTACCAGCTAGCTGATTATTTACTACCAGAACCTAGCGTTGCTTGCAACAGCTCGTTACTAAGGAGAGAATGTATTATACCCTGCCGAAGTACCGTCGATTTCATTAATTTGTCGGCGGTTCCGGTTTGCCTTGTGAGTTGTGGATTGTGGTGCTAGGACGCTGAGGGGTCGTTAGCTGTAGTAAATGTCGAAATAAAAGCTGCTACAATGCTGTTTAAATAAATTGATTTGTTTATAGGAATGCTGATTATTTGATTAATTGGAGACTGTATGGATCAAACAGCAAACAGCAAACTATCTTTCGAAAAGTTGTCGTATACAAGTAGGTGTGACGGTATTAAGTATTTTAACGTATCTAAATTCAAAAATCGGAAAAAAATGAAATTAGTTGCCTCGTTGGTCTAGTGGTAGTAAGTGATACTGCTGAGCATTACGTGCCGGGTTCAATTCCCAGGTCGAGCGAAGTGTTATTGGGTAAGTTCTCAGTAGCAGCCCGGAGTCTGGATTTGTGCCCAGTTGATGGCAATAGGCTCGCCCTTATTACATGGGACTTAAACATAACTGACGAAATGTGTGTGTACTATAGGTACTGCTCATCCCTTCGGGGAAACAAGGCGTGATGTGATGTTATGTTATTAATTATGAAAAAAAAAACAAATAAGATGAGTCTATACATCGCGTACCTACTATAAAAATATTAAACAAATTGCGTACCGGATTCTTTGATTAATGATTCAAATGCGAAATTAATTTTAATTGCACAACCCGATGGTATATTAATCACCAGCAAAAAGTTCCGAAAATCGATGTTCCAACTGATTGTAATTAATTATGTATAGTCTTGCCTAATTTCGGCGCTGGTATAATCAGTTCCTAAACTATAAATACGGGTAAGACGTATCGATTTACACGTGATGACGGTCGACCGCAAGAATTTTCTTTAAAACTAATGGCTGACCGTTTTTACTAGAACTGTCTGTTTTGTTTTAGTAATTACGGTGCTTAGCGGCAAAGTACACAAACATTATAATGGCATGCAAATATTAAAATATTTGTTATGGTTTAAGAAAAGTTTTTGATGTTTGTAAGAAGTAATTTGACCTAATGATATCTTTCGACGTCTTTTATCCTGAGGCATTTTCGAGTTCTAGAAAGAGGAGAGCCTTTAGTGAACGAATGTATGATTCCCTAGATTCGTTCGATACCTATATGAGTACAGTCACTCATACACGGGCAAGAAAGTATTTGATTTTCATTGGAGTATATACAAGCCTTGAATAAGCTCCTCTTCCGAGAAATTCTGGGAATGCGAAAGCGTCGTCTACGCCTATTTTTCATTTCATTCCCGAAGCGATAGGCAGAGGTGTACCTACGTATAGTATGTAAGCCCACTTTTAGTCAGTTATGTTTTAGTCCCATTTAATAGGGGGTTGACCTATTGCCATCAAACAGGCACAAATCACAAATGATAGGAATCGAACCCAAGACCTCATACCACTGCCGGGGTCGCGTGATCTGCCGGGGTCGCGTGATTGTTCGAAAGAGATACCGTGACCCTGGCACATGGGCAACTGATGGAACACGGGTGGGTTTTAGTCAGTAAAAGTCTGACACGCCCTCCCGCTCCGCCCAGAGCGGGAGAAGTCATTTGATGATTTCCCATCCTGAAAAAAAAAAAAAAAAAGACCTCATACCAAATAGTACGCCTGCTTGCAATCATTGACCAAAGAGGCAGTCATAATAGAGATAAATTAAAATTTAATACTATATTATTAATAACACTTTAATATAAAACTGCAAGTTCAAAAATAGTACATTGAGGCAAGAGTAAGCTTTCTGCAAAGAGAAAATAAATATTTTTCAATTCCTGCAAAAGATGATTGAACAGCACATTTTATGAAGTTTGCTTTACCTACAAGTAGGTACTGAAACACTTCCGCCGAACATCCTGCGGACGTTGGTGGGACGAGTCGGGAATTTGTTTCGAAGCGGATTTTCCTCGTAGATTAGTAGGACCGGAAACAGTTTAGAATGACTGGGTGTACTTATAGTCTGTGCCAGATAAGAAAAAAATAAAAGTCGTTGACACCCGCCTTCCAATGTATTCAAATATTTCAAAACGATACGAAAAAAATCTAAAGAAAGTGTCCCTAGCGCGGTCAAAACGGTAATTTGAATACATTGAAAGGCAGGCTTTTATTTTTTTCACATCTGGCACAGTCTATAGAATGTAAGTTCTGTGGTATCTGGATTTTACTTGGAATGCATCTTAATTGAAGAAAGTGGTGGCATTGGCAAAGGCATAATATGAGTAATATGTTTGATACCTTATTGGCCTTTCCTTAATGAATGACATTGAGGCTTTCCCCGCGCCGCGTTAAAAATTGTAGGCAATATATGAATTTTGTAGGTCTGGTTTTTTGGTCGGCAGGAAACCTCTGGATACAATCAGAGTAAATCTATCAAATCAATATAATATTCTCTACATAGCTACTAGGAGGGTGGGGAGGCCTTTGCACGAGAGTGGGATGATATTCTTGGCTGTATAAGAAATAATTTATAGCTGACAACGTCGACAAATAGGGCTTATGGCTAATTCATTGCAGCCGCACGGATCAATCGATCAGGTTAAGCAACGGTTGCCGCGGTTGGTCCGTGGATGGGTGACCTTTACATATCGAGGACCACGCCGTGCCTTGGAAAGGACTTTAAGCTGTTGGTCCCGCCTGTCATTCGCGGATCTGTGACAGTCGTTACAGGTCGCCAGAAACCCAAAAGTCTGCCAACCAGTCTTACAAGTACAAGGCGAATCGTATTTACTAGAGAATGGGTTGTAGAAGTCTGATAGACACAGGCGCGGTCGGAGCCTAAGATTTTGGGGGGGGTCACCATGAGTACTGACTTTAAGTTAGTAAGACAGGCAGATCGTTCAGGGTCTAGACAGCATGACTGACTTTGGGGGGGTCATGACCCCTAGGACCCCCCCCCCCTCGGACCGCACCTGGATAGACAGTCGCTTCATGTAAAATACTGGCGTTCAGCTGCATAAATTAAAGAAAGAAAGAAAAATGTTTTATTTGGGACACGCACAGGACATAAAACAATAAAAAAGAACATAGGAACATTTCTACATTTAACATACAGATAACAAAATATTTCTAAAAGATATAAAATAAAGAAAAAGTTAGACCTGTGGGAGGCCAAAAAGGCTCCTATCTCAGCATAATTGCAGCAGCAAAAAAAAAAGCAACATAAATTAGACTGGAAGCTGACCCTAACATAGCTGGGAAAAGGCTAGGCAGATGCCCCTTTATTCATAAACGTTGATTAAAGTTAAGAGACGTTTAAACGTCAAAAATGTATGGTTAAACAGCAGCTAATCATTACTTAACTTTAAACATCGTTTATGAATAAAGGGGATGATGTTTAGCTGACGACGTCAAGCGACATAATGCCTATTATTTATCTGTTGACGACTATAATGAATTAAACATCACAACTATACATCAATTCACTCATCTTTAATGCCTACTACGTACTTTAGCACTATGTTTTCCTGGTGACATAGAGACCTAAGCCGACCTTCAGAGGATGGTCGCGCAGTGACCGCGTTGACCTTGTCGGTGTTTTTGCCGCACAACCACTCATGCGCACCGGAGATCTACAATGTGAGATGATTAAATGTTCTAACTATTATCATATTTCACTTTTTTCTTGTCCGCGATAAAAGAAACGGTAACGTTGCACGCTTGAAAAACGTTGCCAAGTATTTATTAAAAAAGTCTCTCAATGCTGTTAAAATCATCATCATTATTTCAGCCGAAAAACGTTCACTGTTAGACAGGCCTCACCCATGACCGCTAATTTGACCAGTACATTTTTTGGGGGGGTTTGCTATAATGGCGATTGCAGTAGGGTGGTCAAATGTATAGAGAACGCTGCTGCCCATTCTCTAGTAAGTTAGTACTCTAGTTAATTAGTTGCCTTTAACGACACCCACAAGAAGAAATGGGATAGTGGTATTCTTTATGTCCGGCACCACACGTAACGCTGTTTAAATTACCGCACGGTACATTTTTGTGGTGGATTTCGGTATTCAGTCTGATAATTTCTTGATTAGAAAAAACGACTACTGAAAAATCACGCTGTAAAATTTATCAAGAAACTATTCTCATCTGAAAGCCGATGTGGTATGTCACTTTGCCCTAAAGCTTATGATTGTTTACCATTGTTAGAGTGTATTGTTTGGTTAGGGGAGAACAAACGCTTCCAACGATACCTCGTTTAAATTTTGATACGCAGTTTAGAAGTAATGAGGCAACAGATGAATATACATACATGCTGGTCAAAATCATTAACCTCTTTTTTACTCCAACGTAGTAGGGTAAAAAAATATGGAGAATAGTTTTGGGGCGGTTATGGCTCAACGGCTTCTTTGGAAATCACCGAAAAGCTCGCATGTTTGTTGAATACGAAGCTACATCTAAAAGCAAGAAATGTTGTACTTGCAAAATTTTGTTTTCCGATGCTTGATCAACTGATCATTCATTAGTAGCATTGATATACAAAAACTAGATTAATGACTAATAGATTCCAACTAAAGTGGTTAACTAGGCTCGATCTAGAATCTTGAATCTAGATCGAGCACTTAGTTGCTATTCACTATTATTATAAAATAGTGAACAATAACTAATTGCAGGATTTAATAATACAGGCACGTATAAAAAAGTTAATATTTATCTTGACACATTACTAGCTGTATCCAAGTCTAGAATTACCATAATTCTTAGGAACAGCTGTCTACAAGGTCGGTTATGCCATGTAGCATTCCGAACTAACTAGTAATGTTTTCTCAAAAAATACCTTATCGTATATCAAGGAAAAATCTCCCGTAGTTATTGTGTAAGAAGTTTGCGTCATGCCAAGTGTTGGCGAATTTCATGGTTTTTGTTCAAGGGTTCAATAGTACAGACGCCACCATGTCAAGCTACCCGAAACTGTCAATTTTTCCCAATGAACCTTGAACCTAATGCTCTAGAAATAAAGTTGAAAATCTATCAAAGAAATCTGACAGATTGTAGTAGCTTGATGTGTTGGCGTCTGTACACGGGTGAGTCAATCACATTAGTCATTCTTTAATGAAACGTTTACCTTTATCGTGTTACTTCATCGGATATACTTTAATTTTATTTTGTTCATTATTTGAGGGGTGTTTCAAAAGCTCTATTTAAAACTAAACCTAAAATAATTTTCGTAGAATTGTAATAGTTTACTTGAAAATTATTTAACAAAATGAGTGTTACTTTTTACGCAACTACGGCGATGCAACAAGAAGGATTATGATTTTGACCGGTATTTATGTGTGTATGTGCATCTGTTCCCTCTTCTAAACGACTTATCATAATTTGACAAATATATACAAATTCTCCGCTTTAGAGGAATAAAAATAAAATTTCCGAGTTGGGCATCAAATGAAAGCGTTTGATTAGCATTTTAAAAAGAAATTGTGAGCATCAATGCCAAAATAATTAAAAAAAAGTTAATACTAAAACCCGACTACAGAAAAATCTCGCTCAAAAAAGTATGACCCAAGACAATACTCTCATCTAAAGGAAGATCTTTAGATGAGAGTATTGTCTTGGGTCATACCTTTTGGTCATACATTTCCAACCTACACAGTACATTATAACGGTAGTAAGCGATCATTAGCTCTAGGGCAAGGTGGCCTACGACCACGGCTTTCAGATGAGAATATTTTCTTGTTTCAGTTAATTTTCTACAACGAAAGGATACCGTTAAAACAAGAACATATTTTTTGTGAGCATAAGCATATCACTATCACCATATCTCTCCTTTTTCCCAATGTCTTTTCAGGTGACTGAAACTCAATTATTTTCAATTATTCTCTCATTTCTCTTCTCATAAATTCAACTGAATCAAGTTTTGGTTTGGCTTACTTCTGAGATATGTTTTGATATCATTCCAACCTTTGTACGAGGGAAGATATTTCTAATAATTTATACGAGAACTATACGCGAAGCTCATTATTACACTGAATGAAAGACAAACAATGAATGAAAAGCTTGCACGGGTAAATCCATTCAATGGCATTGAACTGTTGTTAATTCGCTTTATGTCTATATTCGCCGCACGCGCGTACGTCGCGACAGTCCTCGGCATTCCTCGGCAATCCTCGGAAATCGTCGGCAATGTCGAGGTTGACATGACCCCATGAGTCGAATTAACCCACGTAATTCGCAAACTATGAAGGTGACTTTATTCTCAGTGTAAAACTACGGTTTGAATACTAAACGAGGTTAAAGGCTTATTCAGACCGGCGCGACGCGACAGCGCGACGCGATTCTTGTAGAACAATTTCCAAGAAGTTCACATAAAAATTGTTCTACGAGTGTCGCGTCGCGCTGCCGCGTCGCGCCGGTTTGTAGGAGGCTTAATGTGGGTATTGGTTTCGGAGGATATGTTTTATTGCATTGCATTAAGATAAATAAAACGAACCTATTTTGTAATATTACATAACATCATCCAGTGGATTTCTGCGGCCTTCACAAGGTCATCGGTCCACCTTATGGGAGACCTTCCAACTATACGTCTTCCGATGCGTACCGGTCGCCACTCCAGAACCTTTCGGCCCCATCGGCCATCTGTTGGCCGCTGAATGCGAATGCTGAAAAGCACAAAACCGGTCGAAATGGCGGAGTTTGGGAGAAGCCTATGTTCAGCAGTGGACGTCTATGGGCTGAAATGATGATGATGATAATGACATAACATCACGCCTTGTGGCCCCGAAGAGTTGGGCAGAAGTCTACCTATATCATAGTAAACCTACATTTCGCCAGTTATGTTTAAGTCCCATATAATAGGGGACGAGCCTATTGCCATAAACCGGGCACAAATCCAGACTGGGGGCTGCTACTGAGAAATTTCAGATAGAAAATCCCTAAAACACTTTGCTCGACTTGCGAATCGAATTATGTTTCGCGTAGCAAAGCTTTGCATAATGTGCAGCGATTAATCTTAACTCGTATGCAAAAAATCTAAAGTGCTCAGTATGAGTTTTAAGTCTCTGCATCACCACAAAGGTTGACTGGTAGAAAATGTCTATGGCATTAAGTACGCCTCTGTACATTTGTGTGCTTAAAGTATTAAATAAATAAGTTCAATAGTTATCACATACCAAATAACAATAAATTAGTTTAATGTTCAGTGCTTTCTGACAGACAGATCAATAACCAGCGGGTTATTTACAAAAAGCGACACATAAGGACGTGCGAATTGTACAAACGGTCACATTGTTTTCTCAATTTGCCATTATTTACTTGGGAACTTATCTTAATTGTATTACGAAATAGATTTTACTTTTACTGTAAAGGTTAGCTTGTAGGGGTTCGGGGCTAAATTATACTTGCCACACGGGTCGATTGGTAGGTAAGTTACTCTTGCTGCGGTCGACTTTTGGTGTGAATTCATCAAATGACTTCACCAGCTCTGGGCGGGGCAGGAGGGCGTGTCAGACTTTTACTGACTAATACCCACCTGTGATCCTTCAGTTGCCTGTGCCAGTGCCACGGTAACTCTTTAGAACAAAAACAAGACCCTGGCAGGCATCTTTGAGGCGCGCGTGGAACACAACGTGCCCTCGACCCGGGCCTGGTTCTTACCGAACTGCGAGCTACCCATTGCTTACCGTCCGCAAGCCCGCGCCTACGGTGGCCGGTAGTCCGCTATGGACTCCCGACGCCCAGTGCCTCTCTTGCGGCGGCTAGGGGCGTGAGGGCGCAAAGCTTGCCTCTCCCTCACGCACTCCGCCTTCTCCTTCGCAGTGTTCCTAGCATTCATTCGTAGATCTGTTAGTCTCCAGAAATCCAACAGTCTGATAAGTGGTATCGTGTTACCCAGTAACTGGATTGTGGAGGCCAGATAGAAAGCCAGACATGTAACATACTGGTATCCAGCTGCATCTGGTTAAGACTGGAAATCGATCCCAAAAATGATGGGTAATATGTACCTTAAAGATTGATTTGTAAAGGTAAGGTTCTGTAGAGGCATCCACATGCGAACTACGCATGTGGATGCCGCTACGCACACTGACGTCACGCAAAATCTTGCATCGCGCTAAAAGAGTTTACCGCGCAACTAGTATACATGTATACAACGTCCCGACATCAATCGTCGACCAGTTGCCCACCAAACATGACATCGGTCCTGGTCGGGAGATCTATCCTTCTCTACGGAGGTTAAGTGAAATTTACACCCTATTCCTCATACCTCCAAAGTTCAATATAAATGAAGCCTAACGTTTTGTCTAGGCATCCATCAGCCGATACGTAACAAAATCTCGCTCGTTAGACTAATCTTCAACCAATTATGAAATCTAATTGGAAAAACGTGTGTAACCGACAAACCTGTATCTGTTAAATCTGCATAAAACATAGTGCCGAACCAGTTATACTAATGTCATATGTTTTTCCCACGAATAAAGACGCATTTACACCACCCTAAGACGACCTTCCATCTTGAAGTGACTGTTACATGTTTGTGAACGCTGCAGGGGTCGTATTGGGCTGGTCTTAAATCTACATTATATATTAATAGAGATGACACGACTAGGCTTGTCAAAACGTTTACATAACCGTGATGTAATGTGTTTTACTCCAGCGAAACTTAGCGCGGGTGATGCGCACGGCTCTACGAATAGGAGCTGTCTAATTAAGTACAAACTCGGAAACTGCTGTACCGATTTTAATGTAACTTTCACTAGAGTGTGGGTGGGGCATCGTTTAGCAACGCTTTTGTGGAGGATTTGTTGTCCGTTAATTTCATTTCCTTGTTTTAGGGAAGCTTCGACGCTCTCTCTATTTAAGTGCGTGCTTACTTTTTTATTTAAGTCTGCGCCATACTTACAAAGAGCTAAAAGGTGAGGTAGTTAATTGTTTCAAACGAACTGACCCTTTTTTTTTTGGATCGGAAATCGTCAAATGACTTTTCCCGCTCTGGGCGGAGCGGGCATGTCAGACTTTTACTGACTAAAACCCACCCGTGTTCCTTCAGTTGCCCATGTGCCAGGGTCACGGTATCTCTTTCGAACAATCTCGCGACCAAACGAGCTGACCCGACAGATGTTTACCATGTCAACCAATGTACGTCCTTTCAATAATGTATACAAAATTCTCATAGACAGTGCGAATATCTCGAATATTTAAAATTTAACATTTAAAATAGCCAATTCGGTCCAACCGTTCTCTGGTAATGCGCTAATCAAACCCGCATGGGCATCCAGCGGATTCTTGCAGCCTTCGCAAGGTCATCCGTCCACCTTTTGGGACGCCTACTATCTCTTGTCTTTCGGTACGCGGTCGCCACTTCAGAACCTTTCAGCCCAACGGCCATCTGTTCTGTGAGTAATGTGCCCTGCCCACTGCTACTTTAGTTTGGCAATTCCTTTAGGTCCCTAAGTACGATTAATTTGAAAAAATATTACAACAGATTACCAGTATGATAATGACTGTCACTTTTAAACGTAATCGAAAAATCTATCATTGATCAATTCAAACGCATTTATTTTTAATAAATCATCGAAGAACCACAAATTACTAATCGAAATTCAATTTATTCATGTCAATACATAATGATTTTGCTATAAATTCATATTAATTTGGTTACATCAGTAACGGGAGGTTGTCATTATAGTTTAACATGGTTATGATTTCCAATAATTGGGACATTATTTAGTAAAGTTGTTACATAATACAATATATGATTAATGTTGCCATACATAACATACTTATGTACGTATGATTGATTACTATTGGGATAAGAGCAATATATAGAATCCCTTTTGGTATGAACGACCAGCAGGTTTTGTTGCGAAACTGTTTAGGAAAAATATTTTTGTACAAATTTTTGTTAGGCGGTGTGAGTAGTTGTTTGTCGTTGCTGTGTTTTTTTTTTTAAATTAAAATAATACAGACTAATAAATATTTGCACACCATTCTAATTGTAGAATGTTAAGGGACTACGATGGTTTAAAGATCATACGTTGTAAACTTATATTCTGGCAATGACTTTGAATTTGTGGTACTTCACATTATTATAAAACGTAGCCATCTAGAATTAAAAAAATATTAATACTTTTGTAACTAATCATTAAAATTTGAAAGTTTAAAAATATATATTATGGTAACGAACATAAAAGATAAAAAAAACACTAACTCTAAAACTAGTCGTCTTTCTATTTTTCCGATGCTCATTTTTTCTGTTTAGTGTTAAGAAAGTGTTGATTAACCCAAAAAGCCATTTAGGAACAACATAAATCTTCCCTTGACAAATATCTTTTAAGCCGTTTGGTTCACACAAAGAAATATAAACTCGCCTTATAAAAATAATAACCAATAAACGTTTGAATTATTAGTCACTATCAATAAACATGTCTGCTATTTTTTTTATCTGTAGCCTTAACAAGAATAACACGACAAGTTTTTACAGATTATAATATTTAACGAACTATTGAGCTTTGAATATACTTCAAAAGAATTAGGTTTTGAGGTTCTTTTTGATGATCAGACTCTAATTTGGTAAGAATGACAACAGTCGAATATTTATTTCGTCATTTTTTTCCAGCACTAAGATCCATAAATATAGTTTTTGCAAACCCTATTGTGCGATCGAGAACTCATGAATTATTTATCGATACCGAATGCGGTATCCAGTGTCGAGTTTGGCGGGATTTCGTAAATCGATAAACTCTTACAATTGTTCGGATAGAGTATGAAAGCTTGGATGACAAATTGAGCAGTAGGATGACTGTTGCTTCTATTGTATGTGGGAGATGTTGAGATATGGATGCTAAGATACATATTTATCTATCACTTTGAGAGACAGAACAGGTTGGTAATATGTGTCAGTGCTTTGATGCTATCAGAAACAATATGAAAACGCGTCGTGGTGGATTGCAACATGGCTTGAATTACCAGTTTATTGTCTTGAATGAATGATATTATCTCAGTTTAGGATTAATATGTTTCAGATAAAGTCGAAATAATATCTAAACCTGTCACTGAGACGGATCTTTATAAACCAAATCCATTTAAGACGAACATAACAGAATCCAATTAACATAGAAAACACAGACCGAACATTTTAACGTAACTTTTCTCGTTTGTTTACAAAAGTTGGCCAAGAACGCTCGCACAAATTCTCGGTATAAAATCGAAACAAACAATAAACAAAATATGTTAGCCTTCACGCTTAATTAGTCTGTTGTACCGAACAATTAACATTGCTTATTTCACGGGAGAGTACTCCGCCGATCGGAGGAGTTGGTTGCGCAAACGCAACTTTTGATACACTCCTACGCATGTCTGTGAGAACTGAGAACTAGTCGTGGCTCGTAATAGGGACACGTTTTTTTTTGGGTGGGACATCGTCAAATGACGTCTCCCGCGCTGGGTGGAGCGGAAGGGTGTGTCAGACTTTTACTTACTAAAACCCACCCGTTTTTCTTCAGTTGCCTATGCCAGAGCCACGGTAACTCTTTCGAACAAATCCGCGATCCTGGCAGGGATAGAGACACGCCTGGACGAACGATTCTCAACACCTACGGCTCGCTTACACGTACACTTAATCCGTAATCGGCCGAATTGTGCTCTTAAATCGTCGCCAACTCGTCCGATTAGGCCAAACATTGATAACACAAAATTAGCGCGTACACCTAGTTAACGGTCATCATCGGACGATTTCGGTTGAATTGTGTTCTCTGTACCGTGTGGTGCCGGACGTAAGTATAGCACCTTCCCATTCCTTCCCGTGGGTGTCGTAAGAGGCGACTAAGTGGCTTACTATAGAAAGGGCAGCAACGTTTTCTATGCATTTTACCACCATACTTCGATCGCCAACCCGCATGCCAAGCGTGGCGATTATGGCAAACCCGCCCAAATTGGGGGAGGCCTGTGTCCAGCAGTGGACGTCTTTCGGCTGAAATGATGATGTACACCTAGTTGTCGGACGTCTTCGGACGATTTCGGTTGAAGTAGTGTAAGTAGCTTCCATTTACATATTTTTGGTTTGATCGATACTTTTGATCCGAGTTCGGCCGATGACGTAGGAGCATAGTTCGGCTGATGACGGCTCGCGTAAGATACAATACCTAAAAAGTGTTATTCCTGCCAGGGTCGCGAGATTTGTACGAAAGAGATACCGTGGCCCTGGCATATAGGCAACTGAAGGAACACGGGTGGGTTTTAGTCAGTAAAAGTCTGACACGCCCTCCTGCTCCGCCCAGAGCGGGAGACGTCATTTAATGAAGTCTCACCAAAAAATAACCATTGTTATTGCGAAATGATTTGATAACCACTCATAAGACGTAATTGTACGTGTACCGGTAAATTGGATAAGTGCGTGAGTTAGGTTTATTTAGTAACAAATTCTTGTTTGATACTGGTGAGCCGTGTTTGTTTTTCTTGAGTGTAACATCATCAATAATAAGTGGTTACCTAAATCGGTCGATGAAATTTCAATTATCACATAACTTCGCCAAATGTGAATCAGAATAGAAAATGTGTTACATTCGAATGTAATGTTTGTTCATTATGTTGAATTAGTGTAGGTACATGAATTAAATTAAACGTGATTGATTGCTTCATATAATTACCTATTGGAACTGTGCACCTAACTTCTGACGTTTCTTAAGTGCTCATTAAAGGTTTACGCGAACAGAAAAATGATTTTTTTTCTGTTGAGTAAATTATTGGTTTGCTTAAGTTAGTGAAAGAAAGTATATATAGAACATCCCTTCCTAAGAACATAAGTATTTTAGTACGAGGAATCCCATGTATATAAGGTGTATCTATTCATACACGAAATATTTTAAGGGGTACACCTGTAGGTGGTAAAGAAGCTATAGAAGCAAAAAGATTTTTTTTATCTAAGCGTTTTAGAATTTTCGTAATTATTATAATTTTAAAACTACTTGAGACGTTTTGCATAAAACCTTTACTCCAAATTCTATGAATGGCCGGCCTGACGCTGCGAGGGCGACGACTGGATGACACGAGCATGGCCGCGGTGTCTCGGGCCGTAAAAAATAAGAAGGAGCCAGTATTTCTTATGTGCGTCAAATAATTTATAAATATTAAATTTAAAAAAAACCCTTACAATTTTTTTTGTTCGTTGCTATAGCTTCTTTACCACCTACTGGTGTACCTCTTAAAATATTTCGTGTATGAATAGATACACCTTGTATAAAGGAAATTTTCCCCTTTCTTAACTTCCTACTTTTATGAACATTCATTAAAGCTATATTATCTATGCTATGAGAGCAGTGGTGGCCCAGTGGTAACGGCCGCGACTTACGAATTGTAGGTCGTGAGATCGAACCCAAGGAGGTGCTTTACTTTGTGTAAATTATTTCCACTCCCTCTCACCAAGAGGAGGCCTGTGTCCCAGCAGTGGGAACATTATAGGCTGCTGAATGATGGATGATTATCTATTTAAAACTTTTATTCTCCTTAAATTCGCAAAAAATATACGTGACATTTTTTGCGAATTTCTGGGTATACCCAGAATTTTATTTATTACCATTGTTACAAAAATATGTCCAAACAGTTACTTATAACCGTTAAATGGCTGAACACATAAGTATCATAGCACATAAATAACGAAAGGAGGTCGTGTGTGTGACTCTATCGACGATTCCGAAATAGTAGCGATATTGGCAGCTCTTCAACTGTTTAACCCAATTAAGAAGGCTGTCAAATGGCTGTCAATAAAGTTGCTGATAGTTGATTCTTATGCAAGCTGCATGTTAGGGTTAACTAATTGAATCTTTAGGACGAGTTTTTCGTTGGTGATAGTCAAAGCCAAATCTTTTATTTCAAACGAGCACATTAAACAATTGTGAACATGAAAACTAAAAAAAGATTTTAATCGCCTGTTCAAATAGGTAATGTCATGTGGAGAAGAATGGGCAACCGTTACTCTTTAAAAATGTTTCGCTTAATCTTTACAAAGGATAAAACAAAGTCATTTCCCGCGTCTCTGTACGATTAGATCTTTTAAACTACGATTTTAACGCGGTTTTCATCAATAGACAGAGTGATTCAAGAGGATGGTTTATATGTACTCGTATATAATACGCGGGCAAAGCCGTTGACAAAAGTTTTTTTTTTAAATAAAGCAATGACAGGTCAATTAATTGGAAAAGAATTGGAGTTACTGACATAGCTCGCAGTGTAAGCAAGCTGAAGTGGCAGTGAACTGGCCATATCTGTCGAAGGACCGATGGCCGGTAGATAGGGCATGCAAAAACCTGGTTGTTTATAAAAACCGATTTTTTCGGGTTTCTAATTTACAAAACCGGTGAAACCGGTTAAATCGGGTTTTTCGGGTTTTTAATTTTTGTTAAATAAATGATAAATATGTCTGTAAAGAAAAGAAAATGCTGAAATCTAATCAAAATATGTATTTTACAACCTACGAAAAAACCGAGGAGGTTATCAATTCGACGCGTATATATATATATTTTTTTATGTATTACTACGCATAACTTTATACAGAGTAGTCCGATTTTAATAATTCTTTTTTTATTGGATAAGATATACCTTGCCAAGTATTATTAGTACATTAAAGCCACAAAAAGTTATAAAATAAAAACTTTCACCGTCGGCGCTGAAAAATCAATGAACAAATATCACTCAAAGCGCCGACTCATAATTTTAAGGTTTATTATTTTTTGCTTTTCAGTTTTTTCGGCGGTTTAATTTTTTGTTAAAAAGTTTTTATTACGAACTGAAATAAGCTACAACTACTAACAAGCAATACAAAAAGTTTCTTTTCTTTATACATAACATAGAATAATAATCATAAAGCTTATTATTTAGGAAAATAACATATTCTTTAAAACTTAAGGTATCTAACATACACAATTAGGAACATTTGGTAGGTAGACAAAGGCCTAAAATGACAGAATATTAAATAACAATTTAACTGTCATAAAATACAAACAGGCAAAATCAACAGTACGTAAAGTGAGATGAAAATAATTATTGAAATATCGCATAAAATAGAAGTCTTATTCCTAGTAAACCAAAACAAAATAAATCAGACATTCTTAAAGATATAATAGATTATTAATTCTAAATTAAAATTACACAGCTAAATCAAATTACAATTTAAAAAAAAAAATACCATAATTATGACCATGTATTTTTTACTTTGATAGGACACAAGTGCATCGAGGGATTCATCGGATTTATTACATACTAGCTTCTGCCCGCGACTTCATCCGCGTCAAATTTTTGCTCCCGTGACCCTTCCCGTCGCATCGAATTGCCTGCCAGTGGACAATACATTTTTCATTGCTGCTCCGCTTTTTTAGATTGTAGCGCGATGTTAGCCTGTAGCCTTCTTCAGTAAATAGGCTTCCCTACACAAAAAGATTTTTCAATTCGAACCAGTAGTGTCTGAGATTAGCGCATTCTACCAAACAAACAAACTCTTCAACTTTATAATATTAGTGTAAATAGTATAGATGAGACCTGCTCATAAAAAGGCTCTCTCTGATTCCACACTTGTTGGAGGTATAGATTCCAAAGCTTTATATATTTTTATTAAGTGCTCTCCCATTTTTCCTCCACCGTCGTAAAGTGCCATCTCCACCCTCATTTTAGTTTCTAAATGAAGTTCTGTAGATGGGCTTGCACCAGAGGTATGTTGTTTGAGCGTCTTCTTTATTTCTTGTCTGATTTGGTCCTTGATGTACTATGAAACATTTACTACTGTATAGTCTAAGTTTTCCTAAGTCGTAGTTGCCGTCGGTTTAGTAGTCGAAAAATGATTATTTATAATGTTAACCGAAAAAACCGAAATCTCCGGTTTTGGTATCCCAAAAAACCCGGTTTTCAAAACAGTCGGTTATCCGGTTTTTTCGGTTATCCGGGTATCCGGTTTGCATGCCCTACCGGTAGAGCAGACGAGTCCTGGAGTGGAGACCGCGTATCGGCAAGCGTAGTGTGGGACGCCCCCCAGCTAGATGGACCGACGACCTTAGGAAAGTGGCTGGGGTAGACTGGATGCGGAAGGCGGAGGACAGGGTGTTGTGGCGCAACATGGGAGAGGCCTATGTCCAGCAGTGGACTGTGATAGTCTGAGTTGATTGAGGTGAATTAATTATGTGACAGGTACATGGTGCACACATATTTACATGGTTGGATATGATTCACGTGGGCGACAGACGTTGTAATTTTTTTTTGGGAATGACATATAGCAGTTCTACCTACATATGAGGATGTGAGTCAGGCTACCTTAATAAATTAAGGCCTCCGGCTAGTACTTAAAAAACTTCAAAATAGAGCGACTACTTGCTTCGGTCACCCCCTGTGGGGTACAGAACTTGGCTAAGGGCAGCAGGTAGAGGGTAGCAAGGGACGGGCTGGATAGGAATGAGACTGACGATGTACTCGGAGTGCACATAATTTGCCTCTAGCCACGGCCCCTTCTGTTTTAAACGATATGATCTCATCATAAGTTTACCACATAAGAATAGATGTGGAATACAATAAAAGTACAACAACTTAACAACAAGCAAACTTATGATGAGATCATATGGACCCTCCATATGATCTCATCATAAGTTTACCACATAAGAATAGATGTGGAATACAATAAAAGTACCTATTGAGTATTGAAAATGTCGGCTTCAACTAGTAGTACAAATCAAGCTATACATTTCCAGTTTTAGCTGAGCTCGCAATTTGTAGATTTTTCGTGCGATGAGAAGTCAGCTTATACTGGAAATGTATTGCTTGACCTGTAGCTGTGCATACTTGCAGACTACGTGTTAAATGGATTTGTTGAAGAATTTATGTTGAATTTAATTTATTGTCGTCATAAAACATACAATTAAATGAGGAGAGCTTTTAAAGTTGTATAAAGTTATATATTGATAAGTTTAATCGCCGCACCTATTCATCTTCTAGGTCATCAACATCTGCCTAGTCGTTTCTCAACATGTTGGGGTTGGATTCCAGTCTAACCGGATGCAGCTGAATACCAGTATATGAAGCTATTGTCTATCTGACCTCTACAACCCAGTTACTGGTTTATATGATACCTCTTGATAAGACTGGTTGTCTGACTTTTGCGCTTCTACTTCCACTATCCGTAACGACTTTGACATCTTTGACGAAGTACGAATGACAGCCAGGACCAAACGCTTGTAAAAATCGTCTCGATATGTAAAGATCCCACCCAATCACCAAAGCTAAGTTGGCCGCGGTTGATCCTTAGATGGGTTGGATCTAAGGACCAACCACGGCCAACTTAGCTTTATTTGATCGATCTTAGCCACAAGCCGATCTTAGGGGCCGTCCATTAATCACGTGATGTTTTTTTAGCATTTTTGAACCCCCCCTCCCCCTTAGTGATACATGGTGAGGTTTAAGACTACCCCCCCTATATCACGTGTATTTTTTAGTACCTACAGAGAATCAAATTTTTTTTTTTAAATACAGGTATAAGTATCATCTAATTAAAAAAAGAAAAAATACACGTAATATATTACTACACCCCCCCCTCCCTCTTTGTGATATTTCGTGATTTTTTATGGACGCCTCCCCCGCCTCCCCTTTTGAGCCTCACGTGGTTAATGGACAGCCCCTTATGAGAACTCACACTCAAAAAAAATATTACAAAGTTTACTTAGTGGCTAGGGTTTATAATAAAAAAATATTTGCTGTCATAAAACAAAAAATATCTGGTTGACCGAGCTTTGCTCGGTATTTTTTGGTAAATTGTGTTTAAAATAATAAGTTTATGTTCAAGTTGATTATCGATAAAGTTGGTCATTGAAAACACGAACAAAACGATATTTTATAAAAAATAATCCTAGCTAGATCGATTTATCGCCCCCGAAACCCCTTGTATACTAAATTTCATGAAAATCGTTGCAGCCGTTTCCGAGATTCAGATTATATATATATACAAGAATTGCTCGTTTAAAGGTATAAGATACGTGGGGTCAAATAAAATTACCTGGCGATACTTTACTCACGTGTTGGTATCGATTACGAAAACTAACGTAGGTAATAAGAAAAAAATAAAAAACAATGGTCAAACCTTTAATTAACACTGGCTACGGCCACCAAACAACTGTTATGTTTTGGTTTGTGGAAAATCATAAAAAAAATCTATGTATGTTCAACGAAAAATTACAAAAAAATAGCTGATCTATTATAGGAATTGACCTTCGCCAATCGACCAATGTTTCTTTTTTATTTTATTGCTTTTTTTGTTTATAGCTTTTCGATATCGACACTCACACAACACATGGTTAAAGTATTGCCGGCTAATTTAATTTGACCCTGTAAAGCATATTTTAATTAAGAATCATGAACCATCGAATAAATATTCCTTACGTCCACAAAGTTGAAGTACAAGCAAGTAATAAAGTAGTATCGAAACTTGAAGAAAGTATCACGGAACAAGTTTCCTTTCCGGATCGAGTGAGGTCAAATGATTCATGATCTACCCTTATACGGACTAAAAGGTTGCACAACTTAATTCTTTATTATCGATCGATAAATTAACGTGATATCCATCGAATGAGATACGGAGATGATAGCGTGTATCGATACTGCATAATGATGGTGTAAAAATGGGGAAAAAATTCAACCTTTATTAAAAAACAGCTTCCTATAAGTATTTTTTTTCTTAATCTGAACTCTACCTACCGTTTGCCGGGGTCGCATGATTGTTCGAAAGAGATACCGTGACCCTGGCACATGGGCAACTGAAGGAACACGGGTGGGTTTTAGTCAGTAGAAGTCTGACACGCCCTCCCGCTCCGCCCAGAGCGGGAGAAGTCATTTGAAGATTTCACATACAAAAAAAAAAAAACTAGCTACCGTATATATATTCTTTGCACCTACATCATCTACCCTCTTTTCAACTATGTTGGGGTCGGCTTTCGGTTTTACCGGATGCAGCAAAATACCAGTATGACACAAAGTGATTGCCTATTTGACCTCCACAACCCAGTTTCTGGGTAACACAATACCCCTTATCAGACTCTTTGATCATCATCATCATTCATTTATGAAAATATTATATATGTAAGAAAAAATCTACATCTTTTTAAGAAAATAAGCGACAGACATAATTTTAATACTAGAAATAAAGATAAGATAGATCAACCATTTTTCAGATTAGCAAAAGTACATACATCTTTTATGGGGTACTGTGTTAAATGCTACAACAAAATTCCTTCTGATATTGCAATTAAATGAAAGGAGGTTTAAAAATCATATTATGAGTACACTTTATAAACGAGCTTATTACAAATTAGAGGATTACATCCAAGATA
Organism: Aporophyla lueneburgensis; assembly: GCA_932294355.1. Taxonomy (NCBI): domain Eukaryota; kingdom Metazoa; phylum Arthropoda; class Insecta; order Lepidoptera; family Noctuidae; genus Aporophyla; species Aporophyla lueneburgensis. Next base: position 15,199,835 of record OW028744.1, read on the forward strand.
AGAATGCTTGGAAACATGCTGGTCTCGCTCCATAGGACAGTCTTAGAGTTTATCAAACTGGTTGCTAACTTAATTGTATTAGATTTATTTTTCCCCTATGACACTGATTTACATTCTATGATTACTATAACTCATACACTGATTTGTAACTTGTAAAATATTAGGAAATTTGTATTCTTGCCTTTGCAATGTTTGTAAGTATGTGGGCACCATGTATCTATCATATAATTAACTAGCTTTGGCCAGCGGCTTCGCCCGCGTGGAGGTTGGGAAATATCCCGCGGGATATGTACGACGGCATAAAGTATCCTATATGGTAAGTATCCAGGATAACCAAAAATCCAAATCCATCCAAAAATCTAAACATCTAAGCCATATTTCGCGGTCTCTTACTTGGAATAATACAATTAGCTTTATTTTGAGTACTTCGAACACACATGATATTCGCATTTACTATGAAGCCAAAGTAATATGAATTACAATATTCCGATCCTCCTAATCCTGCCGGCCGGACGCGGGAAGGCCCGCTAGCCGCTCTGCGGCTATTTTATTATAACTTCTGATATCTTCTAAAACATTTATTTTAATGATATGCTGTAAAGGGCAATTTTGATCTACATGAAATGTACAATTTATTTAAGGTACTTAATTGCATAAGGGTTAATGCTGTATTGCTTAAAATCGCATTCATAAATAAGCCATTATTGCTCGTAAAAAGTAAAGGATAAAAATGGTTATTATGGGTTATCCCTAAGAGTTAGACATATACCATCGCGGACTTTTTTGTAGAACTTTTTAAGGTGTACAATACTGTAGTACATTATTTTGCGCTATTTCATAGGGTTCAGCCAGCGTTCGCAATGTAAGCGCAAAAAAATGTGTTTATTTATGACATCACATTAGAAACCTCTAAAATTATCAACGTTTCTTTACTATATTATGCATGTTATATACATATAAACCTTCCTCTTGAATCACTCTATCTATTAAAAAAACCTGCATCAAAATCCGTTGCGTAGTTTTAAAGATATAAGCATACATAGGGACAGACAGACAGCGAAGTGACTTTATTTTATAATATGTAAAGATAAAGATTTATCTCTCTTTGCTTCTTTTTAAATTTTTTACCTGTTGTGGTATGGTAATTTTATTTTAGGCGCATCGTCTTTACATATAATTATATAAATATTGTATAAATATATTGAAAACATTTTAAAAGAGTAACGGTGGAGTTTCTTGCCCATTCCTCTTCATACGAATCTACCTTTTGGAAGGGGCAACTAGAATCAATTCTATTTTCATATAACTGTTGACGTTCAAAAGTGCCTTTTTTGGGACTTTTTGAAATTAATGCTTTGACTTTGACTTTTGATTTTGATTTCTGGAGACTACCCGTAACGACTGTCAAAGATCTACAAATTACGGGACCAACCTGAGGCAGAGTGAGGTTTTGGTATGTTAAGTTGGTCACCCATCCACGGACCAACCGCGGCCAGCATAGCGTCACCTGATCGATCGATTTATACGGATTTTATTACTTATCTCGGGATAGTAGATCCTTTTTTTGCACCTACATAATACAGGGAACTCTAAGAAAAGAGTGATGTTAAAAAAAAAATATACTGAACAATGTGTACACCATGGTATACAGATACACATCTGACACACACAAACACCCAGGCCTAGAACAAAACCACTATACCTACTAGCTACCGGCGAGACTAATATTTGTTCCCTTATTCCCTACGGGGATCTAACTGACCCGAGATCTAAATTCGTAGTGCAGTACCCAATCAAGTCTGTTGTAATAAATTGTTCCAATAGTTCAAGATGTACCTACAACCAAATTCTCAAAGGACTGCTTGGAACTTAAGACGTTTAGTTGCTCTAGTTGTCCAGCAGTGACTTTACGTGAACTGGTGTGCGGGTTCGGTCCCGAAATCGGGTAGTGTAGTTGGGTTTTATCATGAGGGTTTCCGTTAAATACCAATAAAAAAGTCTGAACATTCCGAAACAAGAAAATATATAAGACTGAAATCAAGATATAGGTATTAAAATGGTCTAGAGCCACGGTCGCATGCTTGTATACCATATGAGTGACGGATACACCTACAAAATCCTCATTCATCAAAATCGGTTCAGTAGTTTAGGCATTACGGTGGAACATACTTACATTGACTGCTAAAATCATAACCCTTCCTTTGGCTTTGCCGTCATCGGGTATAAAATCAAATCTTTTCTCTTAATAATATTAGTTTAGACATTATAGTATGGATGTTAAAGTGAATTCAAAAAGTTCCCTTTTTTTGTTTTGGGTGGGAAATCATCTATGACTTCTCCCGCTCAGGGCGGGAGTGCGTGTCAGACTTATATTGACTAAAAACCACCCGTATTCATTCAGTTACCTGTGCAATGCAGGGCCGCGGTAACTCTTTCGAATAAATCCACAACCCTGGCTGGCATCGGTCCTCGTTGACCTCTTCAATTTGTGCTGACATCTCTTTGAGGCGCGCGTGGAACAAAACGCGTCGTCGACCCGGGCCTGGTCCTTATAGCAATGGGTAGCTCGCCGCCCGCAAAAGCCTCGACCCTGGCAGTCATAGATCTCCCTGGAAAGCCACTTTCTGTGACTCTATATCTACCACGTTGCAAACTAATTATAATTTTATCACGGCGACATAATCTATACTTTTAAATCGGTACGAAACGAGACAAGACAGAGCAAATTCAAATCCAGTAGTTAGTTTAAACATCGTTTATTCACAATTCAAGTCATTATTATGTCGTTGTATCGTGAGTGAGATACTAATGAGGAAGCGATGTCTGCGGAATGTTGATGCGAGATCTAAGATACTCTTGATGTCATGCCAAAGGTGAGCAGGTTCCCTTAAGGTGATGAAGGCTACTTGGACGTTAATCAAGGATGTCTTCGTTACTCGTAGATACATACGAGTTTATCTTGAATTATTGATTAGGTAGGGCTGTATGAAATGTTTACTTTTGGAAATGCTTTAGATGGAGCTACTTCTGCTTGTCGTAAGAGGCGACTAAGAGGCTTACTAGAGAATGGGCAGCAGCGTTCTCTATGCATTTTATCACCATACTGCGATCGCCAACCCACATGCCCAGCGTGGCGATTATGGCAAACCCTGATAGGATAGTCAGGTCAAGGTTACTAGAAACACTACGAAGGGCATAGGGGCTCAATGAGTGCGATGAACTGCGGGTGAAATTAGTTCTTTCATATTGAAAACGAATGAGAATCTAATTGCTGTTTTCAACAATTTTGCCTAGACTATCGAACTATATAAGGTGTATCTATTCATACACGAAATATTTTAAGAGGTATACCTGTAGGTGGTAAAGAAGCTACAGCAACGGAAAAAATTGTTTTAAATGTATTTTTTTCAAAATTTATTTTTTATAAATTATTTGACGCACATCCACACTAATTCTACACTATTCCACACTAATATTATAAATGCAAAAGTAACTCTGTCTGTCTGTCTGTCTCGCTTTCCTGCTAAAACTACTGAACCGATTTAAATGAAATTTGGTACACAGATAGTTTAGAGCCTGAGAAAGGACATAGGCTACTTTTATCCTGGTAGTATGTTCCCGCGGGATAATTTCCGACCTCCGCGCGGGCGAAGCCGCTGGCAATAGCTAGTAAGAAATACTGGCTCCTTCTTATTTTTTACGGCCCGAGACACCGCGGCCATGCTCGTGCCGTCCAGTCGCTGCCCCCACAACGTCAGGCGGGCCATTCATAGAATTTGGAGTAAAGGTTTTAGCAAAATGTCTCAAGCAGTTTTAAAATTATAATAATTACGAAAATTCAAAAACGCTTAGATTAAAATTTCTTTTTGCTTCTATAGCTTCTTTAGCACCTACAGGTGTACTTCTTAAAATATTTCGTGTATGAATAGATACACCTTATATAAGTATTTGCGCCCGATATGTAAGGTCTAAAGGAGTGAGTAGTGCTCGCAACCGACGTGCGTGTGTGACCAGATGTATGAACGTAAACGAGGCACAAGGAGTATGTAAGGATCGTAGCAGGTGGCATTCCATAGTTTCTGCCTAGTCCCATGGGAAAAAACGAGCCAAGTGCAAGTACAAACCTGTAGATATTCACGGTTTATGCATAAGGTTTATGAAATTAAATGTTTTTTTTTTAAATTTTTATGTTTGAGTTGATTGAATGAAAGGAAAATTGCGGTTTACGATTTATGACGTATTAAAAAAAACGACTTGCTAGATCTCGTTCAAACTAATTTTCTGTGGAAGTTTACATGGTTATGTACATCATATATTGTTTTAGTTTTATCATTCTCTTATTTTAGAAGTTACGGGGGGGGGGACACATTTTACCACTTTGGAAGTGTCTCTCGCGCAAACTATTCAGTTTAGAAAAAAATGATATCAGAAACTTCAATACCATTTTTGAAGACCTATCCATAGATACCACACACGTGTGGGTTTGATGAAAAAAAAAAAATTACTTCCAGTTTTGAGTTCCGTACAAATCTGTAGGTATTCTCGGTTTAAAAATATATATTTTTTAAAATTTTTATATTTCAGTTGATTGAATGTAAGGTAAATTGCGGTTTACGATTTATGACGTTTTAAAAAAAAACTACTCACTCGATCTCGTTTAAACCAATTTTCGTTGGTAGTTTACATGGTAATGTAGGGGGAAGTCCCGTAGCGCCGGACGGCACCTAGCGCCGGACACTCGTACTATCTCGATAAACGACAACGCGATCTATTCAAATATAGGTGAAACGGGCGCGGGAGAACGTAGGGATACAGGATCACGCGACGTGGTTTGCCAGTGAGGCGCACAACCGCGGTAGGAGAGGTGGATTGCTGTTTTAGACGGGAAAGCGTTGCGTCACGTAAATTTCAAGTGAGTATTACTGCTATGGTTTTGTGTTTAATTGTTTTTGTTAATTTTTAATAACTACATTGTTCCATTATAATTCGTAAATTGTAAAAGTTTTTATTAATTACCTAAACAGTTTTAGTATGAAATACGTAATTTTCGACATTCACTGTCCCCTACCTCCGGACACAATGTTGTCCCTTACCACCGGACAGTTTATAAGTTGGTTTTTTATTGAGCAATTATAATTATTCATAATAATGATTGTTTGTAGTTTTACAGGATAGAAGGAGGAAGATATTTCAACATGGAATAGAGAAAAAAGAAAGGAAAATGAGGTGAATGAAGTTTGAAAACTGCGATGGACAAGATCTTGTCCAAAGAAATGAGTCTCAGAGAAGCTTCGTCGCGTTACAATGCCCTAAAAAGCACTGTACATGATAAAATAACGGCATTAACCTCTAAGTCCCTGAGATACCACATTTGGTATAGACACAATGGTTTTTAATTGTGTCTGTAATTACGGTATTCAATGGGTTAAACGGTGGAAAAGAAGTCACGTTGTAACCGAAGGTTGGTAGATTTATAAAAACCTTCACCCGAATATCAAGTTGCAGCAAGGAAGTTTCCGAGACTCCCACTGATTTGGCCTTGGCTAGCTCATCGTCCTGTGATAATTTAGTCTCAGAAGGATAGACAGACCCTACTATAGCATTAACCAACGTCCCGTTAGTATAGTGAGCATTTGATCTTGATGTTGTCCAGACTGTATACAAACTGCCATTGCCAGATGCCACAAAAAAAAAAAAATATCAGCAGCTCGGAAGAGAAAAAGTGAAATTTTAACGTCATCACCGTACAAAATGTTGTTCAAGAAGAGAACGAAAAGATTAAGAAGGAACAAAGAAAGGGAATGGGGAATAAGTGTAAAACGACAATAGAAAAAAAGGGAAAGCAAACCAAAGGCGTGAAGGCCAAAGGAAAAAGTCGATATGACAAAGGAGCCACTAACTGTAATATTTAATATGAAAAAACTACTTGTGTAGTGTGTTTGGAAGACCACGACGAGGCCTGGATACAATACTCCAGCTGCCAAGAATGGACCCATGAAGCATGTGCAGACATTCCGGAATGTAAAGATAACAATATATGTGATCAGTGCCCAATGTTTTAAGAATGTCCGTTGCTTGAGGTTTGAAGATTTACCCGTCCGGTACTAGGTGCCAATGTTAAAGACTCAATTTTTTTCACCAAAACTTTATTAACGTTTCTAGCTTATGTTTAAGCAGATGTCGTATTTTTGTTAATTGAATTTGATTTCATATTTTGTTCATTTAACTAATTCATAAACAAATACTTATTTCTCGAAGTAGTTTTAATTTTATTTCCGGAAAAGCTTATATGTCCGCCACTAGGGGACTTCCCCCTACATCATATATTTTTTTTAGTTTTATCATTCTCTTATTTTAGAAGTTACGGGGGGGGGGGGGGGACACATTTTACCACTTTGGAAGTGTCTCTCGCGCAAACTATTCAGTTTAGAAAAAAATGATAATAGAAACCTCATTACCATTTTTGAAGACCTATTCATAGATACCCCACACGTATGGGTTTGATGAAAAAAAACATTTTTGAGTTTCAGTTCTATGTATAGGGAACCCCAAAATGTATTGTTTTTTTTCTATTTTTGTGTGAAAATCTTAATGCGGTTCACATCCAAACAATAAATCTACTTACCAAGTTTAAACAGCATAGCTCTTATAGTTATGGAAAAAAGTGGCTGTGACATACGGACGGACAGACAGACAGACATGACGAATCCATAAGGGTTCCATTTTTTGCCATTTGGCAATGGAACCCTAAAACGCGTGAATTTATGTATTTATGTATGAGTTCATCCCTATCTCCTAAAGTAATTATAGTAAACGGCTGAGGTATAATCAGCCTATATTGTTCCCACTGCTGGGACACAGGCCTCCTCTTTGTGAGAGGGAGTGGGCCGTAATCCACCACGCTAGCCCAGTGCGGGTTGGTAGATATCGCATTTCTTTGAATTTTCAGTTCTAGGACAAGCCGGTTTCCTGACGATGTTATCCTTCACCGTTTTGAGAGCAATGGTAATGCCTATCTAGGTTTCAACCTACGACTTACTGCTCGTAAGTCGTGGAAACACCGGTCACCACTGCTCTCCGTGGCTTAAAAAAAATTAAACTGCCGAAAAAACTGAAAGTCAAAAAAAAAAAAAACCTTAAAATTTTGAGTCGGCTCTGAAACATCAATGAACAAAGATCACTCAAAACGCCGACTCATCATTATAAGGTTTATTATTTTTGCTTTTCAGTTTTTTCGGCGGTTTAATTTTTTGTTAAAAAGTTTTTATTTTATAATATTTTGTGGCTCTAATGTACTAATAATACTTGGCAAGGTATACGCTATCCAATAAAAAAATTATTATCTGAATAGGACTACTTTGTATAAAGTTATGCGTAGTTAAACACTACAATCTGTGAGTGAACAATCAAACACCCCCTGTTTTTCGACCCTTAGGGTTCGATTTTGTTTTCCACATTTATATGGGAACACCTTCGGAGTATACCCATTCCAATAAAAAAAGAATTATCACAATCGGACGACTATGTAAAAAGTTAAGCGTGGTCATACATAAAAAAAAATAGAATATACGCGTCGAATTGAGAACCTCCTCCGTTTTTTTTCGTCGGTTAAAAATAGCCTTAGACATCAATAGCCACGTTGTCGAAATGTTTTTTTTTGTGATTTTAAGTTTGTAGGTTACTTTTATTCTTTACTTTTTCTAAAATTATTGACTATACTATCTTACAATATATACATAATTTAAAATGTAAGTAAAAAATATGTAGGTACATGTATATACAATATAAAAATAAATAATCTTAGAGCATCAAAATATTCGTCTGCATCGTTGTCAACAGGAAACGTGCCCAAAAGGCTGGCAGCATTGCCACGTTGTATGGCAATGCTGATTCTTTGACCAAAAAATAGGCCAGCCCTCTGGTCGCGTGAAGAGTCGACTATATGTTTTTTATTTTATATAATGTATTTTTTTATTTCTAGAGTTCTAGGCCAATGAAGTAGTTTTCATTCATTTATTTAAAGCCTTAAATATCTATTTCGTGAGCAACCATTTCTCATGAATGATCAAACAGTACAAAATGACATCGTTAAACATTTATAAATAGCTGAAGGCACGTTATGTCATATGATATTTCCTAGCATTGAGCATTTATCTGATTTTGCATAGTTTATGTCGGTTGTCCATCTATTAAATAAATTAGGTATTATATTCTAAGACGATACACCGTTGGGATCTTTTTTAATTCCGATTGTTGAGTGGGTCAATTGGGGCTTATAAGGATGTGGGTTTATGACCCCGCTAAGTGCTTTTGTGGTGCATCGTAAAAAAACTATAAACAGTCGTAATGTTTTGGTTTGAAATATTGCTTTAATTAACTCCTGAGCTATCTAACAAGTTGTTTTAAATGGAATTATCGAGAAGATGGCTAATGTGGCCGACCCCAAATACATTCTGATAAGGACCAGATGATTTAAAAGTAAAGACAGTTCAATGGATCAGAATATTTCAATTCAGGAATCTACGTGCGACTTTTTAAAAGCTTCTTAAACCTTGGAAAAAAATGTGTATTCCCTACGATGGGTACTGTTATAATCTCATATTGCAATTACTGTTCCGCTTGCACAAACTTGCCTATGTATGTTAATAGTTCTGAGAATCCCTCTTATTGAAGAGTAAACGAACTTTATGATCAGCGGTTTTCCTTTTTATTTCTATTTACGGGTACATCGATACTTTTTTCTTTATGTGTGTGTGCCGAACATTAAGAATAGCACTATCCGTTTCTTCCCGTGGGTAGAAGCCGACTAAGGGTTTACTAGAGAATGGGCTGCAGCGTTCTCTTTGCATTTTAACATCATACTGCGAACGCCAAACCGCCTGCCAAGCGTATGACAACCGCCCCTCTGAGGGAGGCCTATATCCACGTGGACGTCTTATTGCTGAAATGATGATGATACTTTTCGCAATGATTCAAACTACGAATATTTTCAAAGGAATAAATCAATTCCCAACCCTATAAGCTCCGGTAATCGAATACAGTATACAATTTTATTTTTAGTTCGAATAACTTTATCGATCTCACGTCTTGCTGTTCACATGTCTATATCGTTCACATCAATTCGCCACAGGGGCGTATTGTCAAATCACTCGATACATTCAGCCGTCCAGAGGGTAACGGATACTGATGCCGATGACCCCTCGTTTCGTGTAGAATTTCATTATAATATATTTCAAATTTTATTAACACACCATTTATTTGCATGTGACCGTCCGTCTTTCGGAGTCACTCGACAGGTTTTTTGACAGTTGTCACATAAAATATTCAATGAGATATTTTTTATGCTAAAAGCTAACGTAATTTTCGGGTGGCGTTTTATTCTTTATTTTATAAAAAAAATCTATAACTAACATGTTTAAGAGCAGGATTGTTTTCTATAACCATATATTCGTGAGTTTCTGTTTGCTTTTTTCAACATATGTTAACTCTTATAACTGCCATGGGATTTCCAAGATAAATGAAGCAGGTGTCAGTCTAACTTTTATAAGGATATCGTTATGAAAGTGTAATATTTTTTATTATTATAAAAATATTACAGTACATAATAGATGACGAAGAAATCGAATACATTAAAATAAATCTAAATAAAAAGTGGTCGAAACATATTAGATCGTTTGGAATGATAAGAATGCCGAAACAATGAAGCATTTGATTAATGTATTTAGGCCTTCGGATTCGGCCTTGAAACAACACTGGCTTAATCGATTATGGGCAATTAGATCCACGCTAGAAATAGATGGAAATTGTACCTAAATATAGAGAATCATTACCGTGCTACGTGTGGGGTACCTTTTGAATATTACTCGGACTTCGGAGAGGAGTTATGTTACGTTGTAATTAAACTCATTCAAATATATTTTTTGACAGCTAAATATTCTGCCCTAGCAAATGAGAATTCCAAGGCAAAACGACGCGTTGATTCGGCTTTAGACCAATTGGAATCAAAATGATTGAATTTCGGCTAAAGTTGTCATGAGAATAGGACCCGAAATTTGTGACGTGATCTATATTATCTTTTTTTATCATTACAGCTGAACAAAAACAAATACATGACATTAGAATACACCCCTGTTAATGTCAGTACACGCTTAGTCACGGTGTCTTCGAGTATGGTAATGAGTGTTTACACAGTCGTCACATCGACGCCACACTTGAGCCAAGGTCAAGAGCCATTGTGAACCAACACACCAACGTTTGATGAACAGCCTGATATTCCGAATTTGCAATATGTTACATTGTTATTCTTATCTCATTGGTCGGCCAAGATTTATGGGCTGGAGTAGCAATGTATGCCAAACTATTGTTTGGAGCATCTAAACATAAATTATTGGTACAATATTGGAATGAACATGGTGTCGTTCTTTATGTCATTCTATTCTAAGCAGATTCAATGACTACAAATAGTGGTTTGTTTACTAATAGGTATTAAATGAATGCGTGAAATCCGGCTTTAAAGTTTAAAACATCATTGAATTATGCGTGAAACGACTATAGTGTATGTATTGCAATTCTTAAAAGCGTAATCATGTTAAGATGTGAGCACTTCAAGATTTATGATAAGGTTTTTTCTATGTAGTGCTAATGACACGCAAAAAAATAAAACGAGAGGTGTTGACATTGAAGATTGTGTAGAGATAGACAAACTGGAATTGAGCAATTTCAAGATGACAATTATAAGTATAAAAAAATAATATAATTCACATGAAAGAGCAGATGAAGTTTTTCGGAAAGCATGCTATGCCTTTGGTTCTGGCTGTCATATTATACATCTTCGGCAGTCGTTACGGAATAGTCAGAAGCCTGAAAATCTAACAACAAAGGTATCATGTTACCCAGTAACTGATGGGTTACCGAGGTCAGATAGACAGTCGATTCTTGTAAAATACTGGTTTTAAACTGCATTCGTTTAGCCAGGAAGCCAGGCTGACCCCAGTATTGTTAGGAAAACGGCAAGGTGAGGGATGATAATGAAGAGAGAGTAGATGAAACGTAGAGAGATAAAGAACAGACTGTAAAACGTAGGAAAGGTTGTAATAAGTTATTATATTTATACAGCTATAGCTTACCAAGAGCTGTTTAAACAGTTTAATTCATTATTTGATGTAGATAATAAATCCCACCAAAAACATAAATGTGAAATGAGAGCCAAGTTCAATATATGCCTTGGTTGTTGACTTCAACGACAAAAGAAGTGAGATCTAAATGGGTGACAAGTGCAATGGTCAGTCCTGAAATTTATTTGTAACTGCATAAAATATCATTTCTTCTTATAACTTATGATAATATATTGTAGCCTAAGGTCTGACTTGGCTAGTTCTCATATACTGCGTTAGAGTTTTGATCTATAGGTCAGTGATAAAAATGACGATTTTTGGACGTTAATATCTAAATAACCGTTTGAGATGTGTTTATGAAATTTAGACCACATATGTATCTTGCAATTTTCACTATATGAGCCAAAGACACGTTTATGTGAAACAGTTGTTGAGTTATGAGGGGGTCAAAAGTGGCACCAAATGGTTCGTGTAATAGGACTCACGGTGCTGCTCGCCAGTTCTGTTAGTTGAATTTGGCTTGACACGCTACCGCGTGTCTAGATATCTCTCGGTGTTTGGTGATGGGATTATATATACAAACTGTGATGATTATCCTGTTAATCCTGAGGGGTATTGCGTAGAATTCTTCTAAAGCTTTTGATAGATCTATCAACAGAACCACGAGCTAATTTCTCCTTTCTTTTGTCCACAGTTGTCCAGTAATGTGCTGACATGCCGATAACAGCCGTGTCTCGTGAGACGCCGCCCGCGTCGCCTCCGCTGCACGCCGCTACGTATGAGGAGGCTTTAGCCACCGTATGTATTATTCAAGTATTTATTACTAGCTTTTGCCAGTGGCTTGACCGGAATTAAAAAATATCCTATGTGTTAATCCAGAATATATCTATCTATAGGCTATAGTTCATCCCAAATCCGTTAGGTTGTTTTTGCGTGATCGAGTATCAGACATCCAAACTTTCACGTTTATAATATTAGTAGATTTTTTACCGTGCCTCGAAAAGCATGTAAAGCCGTTGGTCCTACACCTCATCTCTACCCAGTCGTGTTGGAGTGGTTTTCCATAAAAGTAGGAGAGTAAAGGAACAGAGAGTGCACCTGTGTGTACGTAGAAAATTATGCAGTACAATATTTCTTGCCTCTAGCTTACTTGGCGAATATCCGTTGAGATTGGTCGCCATGATCGAAGTTGGTCGGGATTATTCATAAGCACAGACGATGCGATACGATAGGTTCTCTGTGATTTCGGTTCAAATAATGCACGAACTGGAATCGTAACTGAACACGGGGTAGTTGCGTAGCAGACTGACAGTAAGAATGGCTTTCGTTTTGAATTTTCAACAATATTTATTGCGTTATTTACCATGATGAGCAGACGATTTTTTCAAACAAATGCGACAATGGATTTAGATCGTGATTTATAGTGTGTTACGTTATTATGATGCAGATTGAAGAGCTCGATAAAATCAGGATAGACAGGAGCGGGGTAGACAGTGAAATAGACTTAATTTTCCCGAAGTTATTTTCAGAAGTATCTAGCATTTTTTAAAAGTCAATCCGTAAGTAGACATTTATTCTAATGATTAAATAAAAAAAAACCGGCCAAGTGCGAGTCGGACTCGCGCACCGAGGGTTCCGTACAAACCTGTAGGTATTTTCGGTTTAAAAATATATATATTTTTTAATTTTTATATTTCAGTTGATTGAATGTAAGGTAAATTGCGGTTTACTATTTATGACGTTTTAAAAAAAAACTACTCACTCGATCTCGTTCAAACCAATTTTCGTTGGTAGTTTGCATGGTAATGTACATCATATATTTTTTTTAGTTTTGTCATTCTCTTATTTTAGAAGTTACGGGGGGGGGGGGGACACACATTTTACCACTTTGGAAGTGTCTCTCGCGCAAACTATTCAGTTTAGAAAAAAATGATAATAGAAACCTCATTACCATTTTTGAAGACCTATTCATAGATACCCCACACGTATGGGTTTGATGAAAAAAAACATTTTTGAGTTTCAGTTCTATGTATGGGGAACCCCAAAATTTATTGTTTTTTTTCTATTTTAGTGTGAAAATCTTAATGCGGTTCACAGAATACACCTACTTACCAAGTTTCAACAGCATAGCTCTTATAGTTTCGGAATAAAATGGCTGTGACATACGGACGGACAGACAGACAGACAGACAGACAGACAGACAGACAGACAGACATGACGAATCTATAAGGGTTCCGTTTTTTGCCATTTGGCAACGGAACCCTAAAAACTGCAATAATATCGTATCTCCAATTACCACTAATACAGAAAAGTCAAATTAATCTCGAATTACCACTAATACAGAAAAGTCAAATATACCTATGTATGCTAGGAAAACACACTATAGGTTTTCTGCAAGTTCCACGCATTATCGGTAGATGGCGCTGCTCGTCACCGACTCTCAACAATAACGAGTGTTTATAATAAGTTATGCATGTTTAGATGTATTAGATCACCATCGTTAGGACCTTCATCTTAGTCATTGTAAATAATGTATATTCAGTGAAAATAAGAAAAAACATAATTATTAATTATCTACGTACATTTTCTAATATTCACACTTTGGTGTCTGCAATTATCTATTCGCAATTATCGAAGGATTTTCCCGGGCAAATCAATGACAACATAAATTCCTAAATGATTATTTGATTAGCTAATTCAACGACACGATGACCTGCAAATCCAGAAAACAGAAATTATCATAAAAATATTATGATTTCTATTATAAGGGCATGGTACGGCAAAATACCTTTTTAATGAATACTAGCTTCTGCCCGCGACTTCGTCCGCGTTAATTTTCTTGTACCCCGACCCTTCCCGTCGCGTCGAATCCCCTACCCGTGCAATTTTCCCCGTTTTTGCAACATTTTTCATTACTGCTCCACTCCTCTTAGTTGTAGCGTGGTGTTATATATCCTATAGCCTTTCTAGATAAATAAGCTACCCAACACAAAAATAATTTTTCAATTCAGACCAGTAGTTCTTGAGATTACCGCGTTCAATCAAACAAACTCTTCAGCTTGATAAGGGGTAAATACTTATCTAACGAGCAGTGGTGGCCCAGTGGTAACCGCCGCGGCTTACGAGTTTCAGGTTCGAACCCAGACAGGCGCTTGGCTTTCCGTAAATTATTTCATCTACACTGCTGTCAAAACGGCGAGATCCCGCACTGCGCCCGTGTGATGGATTAGAGCCCACTCTCTCTCGCCGGGACGAGGCCTGTGTACCAGCAGTGGGGAAATTATAAGGCTGATTACACAGCACGACGTGACTCTTGCTCCTTGAATGAGAGTAGTCATTCTCCGTAGATTTTGGGTCACTGAATTCAAATTCGGCCTCTGAATTGCTCCATCACATCACATTTTTTAGATATTCGATTTTGAAATTTTTTATATACATTCGCTATACAATTTTTCAAACAATTAATGTATATAAAAATTTGACATTTTCAAAATAAAATTTCTCGATGATGAAAAAAGATATTCCCGCAAACTCAACACCATTTGGAAGAGCAATGCTTATAATTTAAAGTATTGTGTGTATTTTTTCGATAGCTAAATTTGTCACGATGCTACATAACCGTGAAAACACGCTAAAATCGTGTTTTTTGCACTTTTAGGTTAGGTTATCTAAAAAATGTGATCTGATGGAGCAATTCCAAGGCCGAATTTAAACTCAGTGACCCAAAATCTACGGGGAATGACTACTCTCATTCAAGGAGCAAGAGTCACGTCGTGCTGTGTTATTTAGCGACGGATATGAAGAGGTGTGGCAAAAATATTTTTATCTTTCAAGATCCTACTGCCTCGTAGGATTAGTGTTCGCAAGTGCTACTGATCAGCAAGTGGTCTTTGGTTAGATTTCCGAGTCGGGTATAGTGTTATTGGCTTTTTCTATCCAGAATAAATTTACCATTAGCAGCCCGGAGTCTGGATTTGTGCTCGGGTTTTGGGAATTGGATCGTACCCCGGTACATGGTACCTTAATGTTTTAGGTCTGGCGAAATGTGGGTGTATTATAGGTGCATCTCTGCTTTCGCCTGCGAGAAATACAGGCGTAATGTAATGCCTATGTATTTAGATACAAAAGCCAACAGTTGCGTCCGTTTCGAACTACAAAAACCGGACTAGTGCGAGTCGGTCTCGCGCACCGAGGGTTCCGTACAAACCTGTGTAGGTATCCGCGGTTTATGCATAAGGTTTATGTTTATGAATAATTTTTTTTTTTCATTTTTTTAGTTTGATTTGATTGAATGAAGGTAAATTGCGGTTTACGATTTATGACGTATTAAAAAAAACTACTTACTGGATCTCATTCAAACCAATTTTCGGTGGAAGTTTATATAGTTATGTACATCATATATTTTTTTTAGTTTTATCATTCTCTTATTTTAGAAGTTACGGACAGACATTTTACTACTTTGGAAGTGTCTCTCGCGCAAACTATTCAGTTTAGAAAAAAAATGATATTAGAAACCTCAATACCATTTTTGAAGACCTATTTATAAATACCCCACACGTATGGGTTTGATGAAGAAACATTTTTTGAGTTTCAGTTCTAAGTATGGGGAACCCCAAAATTTATTGTTTTTTTTTTCTATTTTAGTATGAAAATCTTAATGCGGTTCACAGAATACATCTACTTACCAAGTTTCAACAGCATAGCTTTTATGGTTTCGGAGAAAAATGTCTAATGTCTGTGCCATACGGACGGACAGACAGACAGACAGACATGACGAATCTATAAGGGTTCCGTTTTTTGCCATTTGGCAAAGGAACCCTAAAAACATGCAACGATCACCAATTTGTCTAAGAAGATATGAGAGCAGGCTGTTAAGTTCACTTATCCTTATAGTATAGGGAGTATCCTCCGACTAGACGGGTATCGTGTCTGGTGGGTAACTACCTAATGGTTGATGTCAGGACGTTGCATGTGCTGTTGCGCAGTAAACTTCGCTTGCGCGATGCAGGATTTTGCGTGAGGTCAATGTAAAGCGTAGTTTGTATGTGGCATTGTAGATGTCATCACATGTCTCAGTGTAATATGATGACTTACTACGATACACAAGTATCTGTTGATACGTATAATTACTATGTCTATTTTCACTTATTGCAGTTTCCTTGAGGTAGCGTGATTACTTCATATTTGTATGATTTAGCATCGGCATTTCGTGCAGAACGTGAGGTTCCTATTGTCATAGGTACAGACCATTAAGCATGTTTGTCTTTATTATTTACTTAGGAGTGCGTTTCCTCATCGTTTCGTGTTAGATATCGTGTTTGAAATAATCACTTTGGGTCGCGGAAAAGCGGAAAAGCGGAAAGCGGAAAATATGCGATCGGTTCGGTTACAAGAGCGTCGACGTGGGGATCTGAAGGAACGGATAATCGGTTTAAAGTTAGGTACCTAGTTCATATCATCAGCAGCCTATAATGTACCCACTGCTGTGATACAGCACCTTATACCTACCTATTCACCAATTCACCTACCTATTCACCTCCTTCTTTGCGAGAGGGAGTGGGCCGTAGTCCACCACGCCAACCCAGTGCAGGTTGGTTAATATGGGGGAGTCAAATTATTTACAGTATGTGCAGCACATCATCATTACTTAAAAAAGTAACAATTATCACGAAAATCTAGAAATAGTCATAAGTTAAATGCATTAACTAATCAATTAACACGAGTAAACAAACTGAATAATATATTAAAGAATCACAAATAACACGTAGTTTAAACATTGATATCGCTATGCTAATTCCTTATCACCTTGACATGCGATTTGCACAGACCTTGGCGAGACCACTGAAACGCTACTGTGCGGAGTGTGCGGCACACTGCGACATGTATCGAAGCGAGCGGATTGCCCCACTGTGCACTGTGTGAATGGAAAATGGCCATAATAAGGCAAACGGACGTACTACAATCCACCTGTATACAATAGCTTAGTAGTTTAGTTTGTTCACAGCTTCCGACGCGCGGCCTTCTCGCCGATGCGTTTACCGCGAGTTATCCCCGACAAATTAAAAATATATACAAAATCAGTCACACGCCATATTCTTTGTAAATGATAACCGTTAACAGTGTTTAAGTCGGATCGTGACTGCGTATGTGAAGTGGTGATAGAATAAGTGGCGATTTTATGATGCAAACCTCCTATCGTTTTTTATATAGTGTTATTTTTTAGGGATCGTTAAAAAATATTTGTTTTTACAATTAAAACGCAACCGTGAATCGTTTGCGTGTGTAACGGTTTGTTGTGAAGGGACCTTGGTTATTTTTTTATTGAGATCGATCTAATTATATAGTTAAGTTGTGCGATGTTTGGGTGCGATTTTCTCACGAACACTAAACTATTGAGTCGGTCACGACATTTATTTACTCACGGAATTATTTTTTAGGCTGTGGGCTTGACTTCACGCTTACGATTTTACGCTACAGTTCTTTATAAGGAGATCACTTTATTAACACAAATAGTAGCGAATTGATAATCCACAAAAAATATAACAAAACGGCTATGAACAAGTACGTAATAGTTATTATGTACCGATTATACAATGCTTATATGATGAAAAGTTACGCGAACAACTGCAGGAAGGTATAACTGAAAATTGTTCGTAGTTCGGTCGTTGATTTTATTATGAGGATACAATTAATCCATTAATTAAATATTTAATTGGAAAACCCATAAATAATTACAGTACTTGTTAATGAATACCGAGCGTAATAAAGTAGTTAAATAAATTGCTTCAAGTAATTCATCATCATTTCAGCCGAAAGACGGCCACTGCTGGACATAGGGCTCCCCCAAAAGGAGGGTTTTGTCATAATCGCCACACTTGGCAGGCAAGTTGGCGATCGCAGTATGGCAGTAAAATTAACAACAACAATTAACAATTTATAATAACGTTTGATGGTTGTACAGCAGCACATAATACATGATCTACCAACTCCCAAACTAAGTCAAACTTGTATTTTGGAATTATAGAGAGATAAATGTAAAGAGAACGTTGCTGCCCGTCCTCTTGTCAGTCCCTTAGTCGCCTTTTACGACACCCACAGGAAGAAATGGGATGTTGCTATTCTTTACATTTACCACCACATGTTTTAGAGTAATTAATATATTGAAATGTTAACTAGCAAGCGTTAATTTACGGTTGAACTCGGAAGCTAACAAGTGTCCGTGTATTGTTTCGACAGCTGGATATAACTAAACGGAAGTTTTATACTGAAAGACGGATTGTTTGAAGGAATTATCAAAGCAATCATGGAGCAGGGCTATTAAACAAACACATTTATTATTCTGAAGATAATAGTTGTGACTGACTTGAAGCTAGGTAGATTCTATTGTAAATTGTTAGAAGATACATAAGTACTTAAATACTAGAATGTGTTCTAGTGATTACTTAAGCTTACAAGTGAAAATACGGACAGACCAATACACATACTGTAATTTAGATATTTATTTGCATTTGCTAACTGAAAATTAAACCCTAATATATAATGCAATACGATATATGATACACGATATATGATGAGATCCGCAGGAAAACCAAGGTAACCGACATTTAACACCGACAAAAATTGCCAAACTTAAGTGGCAGTGGGCAGGGCACATTGCTCGCAGAACAGATGGCCGATGGGGTCGGAAGGGTCTGGAGTGACGATCGCGTACTGTAAGACGTAGCGTTGGAAGGCCTCCCACAAGACGGACCGATGACCTGGTGAAGGCCGCAGGAATACGTTGGATGCGAGAAGCACAGAACAGGTCGAAGTGGCTGTGCTTGGGGGAGGCCTATGTCCAGCAGTGGACGTCTTTCGGCTGAAATGATGATATTGCAATGCAGAAATAGGTGTAACTTTAAAAGACAAGGACAGGGACATGGATTGGGTTATCTAAACCTAGATCATCATCTGGTCTTTCTCAACTAAGTATGTTGAGGTCGGCTTTCAGCTAACCAGATGCAGCAAAATACTGATACTCATCAGTATTTTACGGGTTCCCTCTATCTGGCAGAAACTTGATGCTCCGAATTTTATTTGGCATAACACACTTGGCATAATATTATTTAAACGAATATTTGTAAGGCATAAAAAATGTTTAGCATAATCATTGTTTGGCCGAATGTTTATATGTTCGACTTTACGCTGGCATACTTTTAAGATGGCAGAATTTTATTTCGCATAATTACCTTTGGCAGACTTAAAATTCCGCATAATTTCGTTTAGCATAACAATTATTTAGAGCAATGATTATTTGGCATAATTTCACTTGCTGCTGCATGCTTGTTTGCATGCTGCATGCTTCTTCGATATGAAATGTATGCCAAAAGATGATTCTAAGTTTAAAGTTTCTGAGATATGATAGTTCTGCCTTTTAATAACTATCGATATGAAATTATGCCAAGAGACGATTCTGACTGCGAACTTTCTGCAATATGATGGTTCTACTTTTTAATTATTATGGAATAAAATTTATGCCTAAAGATGATTCTGACTTATAAAATTATGCGTTGTGAATGTATGATAAATGAGTGTATGCCAAACGATTTTCTGCGAAATGAAGTTTATGCCATCCGCTGTTATGCAATATAATATTATGACGAAAAAAATTCTGCCATAAAGGGTGGACCCGTATTTTACATGAAGCGACTACCTATCTGACCTGACTGAACTCCACAAACCAGTTACTGGGTAATACAATACTCCTTGGGTAGTGAGAATTTTGGGATCCAGGCTTAACGTGGTTTCCAAGGCCCGGAGGGGTTTTAGTAATTAGTATGTAAGTAATGTATGTATGTAATGGTCTCCCATCCACGGACAAACCGCGGCAAGCGTAGCTTAACCTGATCGATCGACCCGTGCGGCTGTGTTTACTTAGTCACAATCCCAGTTTTTTTTACAGGTACTTCTTACGCAGTAGGCAAAAGATTCATAATACTTTTAAATTGTACGATCTTGTTTTAGTTAATGATATGACCGTTCACTCTACTTAATTATAACGTACTCGAATAGGTCATCAGTTCACGATCAGAGCCTTTCATAATACTCCAATCTTAATACCAAATCCTGCACTATCAATGAAAAAACAACATTCCTTTGTAAAGCTGTGTTTGCACAATCATATGTATTACGATAATGATCATACTTATCATTCTTCTGTCTTTATTCGAACTAGTGGTCGCCCAGTGGGTCGACATTCGACAATAATAATAAATCTATATGCATATTCATAAAAACTAAATAAAAAAATAATATGGTTATATTTGACAATCAGTAACACTATAGACAAATAATATTAAAGACAAATGTTCTCGAAATTATCATAGATTGTAAAAATGAAATAGGTTATATATCTATAAAATTAATTTATTACCTATGGTTATACTTGACATTCAGTAAGACTATAGACACAAAATATTAAAGACAGATATTCTCGATTGGACCACAGATTTCAACAATAAACTTTCGTAAAAAAGGGGTGCATAGTTTTCCCTTCACGTATTAATATACAGTATATTATTTTAATATATTATGTATATCTACAAATTGTTGTAAATTAATTTATTATCCATAATTATATTTGACATTCAGTAATGCAGCCATACAGGCTCGATTTGACCATAGAATTCCAAATAAATAGTGATGGGCAGTGGATAAATACTCGGAGGATAAATACTCGGAGGGTAAATACTCGAGTTTTTATCCGAAACGGATAAATACTCGTTTTTACTAATTTTTATCGGATAAATACTCAAAATGATGGATAAATATCTTTTTTGCGCATCGGATGATTATTTTAAAATGTTAATGACTTTTATTGTTATTTAGGCTTTTCAAAATACTACGTCATTACATTATTTAGTTCTAATGTCAATTGTCAGAGCTGTAATTGTATCAGAAGTCCAAATGTCTCTAATAGAGCATGCTCTTTAGATACAAATTTAGAATCTTTCTTTGTTGAGAGTGTACTCTAATAGCCACATAATAGATTATCTCTGTGAAGAGCTTCTAAAAGTCAAGAAAAATGTAGCGAAGACAAGTTTGTTGGTGTTGTTGTTTGCCAACGCTATAAACATGCAAAGGGCTTTTCAATTAGTTAAAGGTGTTGAGCCTTTAAACTGCGCAGCACACACTAGTAATTTACTGGCTCATGGTGCACTGTAATGCGGTAGTTTCAAAAATTTATGCAGATATGATCAAATCTTTAATAAAAAACAATTGGTTGTCTGTAAAGTCGGTATACGGACGATAATTTTACGTGATAATGTCTAAGTCTCTTTTACTCGGATGTATTGGCCGATGGAGTGGAAGAGAGATAGATTTCACAAGTCGAACGCTAAGGCCGATCGTGCCTCTCTATCGCTTGTTTCGCGCTCTCGCTTACACGCTCGGTTCAGGCGAAACGTGACAATGAGTCATGCTTTTCCGTGCATGCAGCCAGCGTTCATCGATTTATAAGACAGTAAAAAAATCACAAGAACTAAACCCAAAAACCACGATCGAAGCTACAATAAATCGTAAAACAAAAGGTAACGGGACAAAAGTTAAACCTGCCATGCTACACAAAATAGGGCAGCTATCTACGATCACTAAGGAGTATGAAAAATAGAAAATCCGCTCTCTCAGCGTACGCAAAAGAAAAATATATCGTCAAGTCAAATACTACAAGCAGCTTTGCTTGACGATAACTTTTGGGATTAGGTATATTAATGCATATCTGTTTTTAAACCCATAACCTGTCTTTCAACAAGAGTCCAACGAATGCAATGCACTTCTAATGTTTATAATATTAAAGTATATGAAATCAACACAAAATGGGTTATATTTACAGACAGATACTGATAATGAGTCATTGGATTTGAGAAAATCTAAAAGTAGGTTTCAGTAAATTTTACCACTGTCTAGATCGCCTGGAAGATACGGTGGAGCATAGAGTGGAGGTTTGCCCTGCTTGGGCGGAGCAACGCCGTATCCTAGTAGAGGCGATTGGCGGCGGCGATCTCTCGCATCCGGCCCTGGTGCAGGCCATGGTATAGAGCGAGAGGGCATAAGAAGCTGTGACCTCCTTCTGCGAAGAAGTAAGGCTCGCGAAGGAGGAGGTGGAGCGCGTTAGGGAGAGTCAGTCTGTGCGCCCTCATGTCCCTAGCCACCGTAGGAGGAGACGCGCCGGGCGTCGGGAGTTCATTGTGGACTCTTGGCCACGGTGGCCACGGGCTCGCGGTCGGCGAGCCACCCATTGCTCGCTACGGTAAAGAACAGGCCCGTGTCGACAGCGCATTGTGTTCCACGCGCGCCTCAAAGAGATATAATTACATATTGAAGGGGTTCGCGAGGACCGATGCCTGCCAGGGTTGCGGATCTGTTTAAAAGAGGTACCCTGGCACAGGCAACTAAAGGAACACAGGTGGGTTTTAGTCAGTAAAAGTCTGACATGCCTTTCATATTGGCGATAGCAGTGGTGGCCCGATGGTATCAGCCCCGACTTACAACTTGTAGGTCGTGGGTTCGCACTCAGGCAGGCGCTTTACTTGTGGTAAATAATTACATCACCACTGGTTTCAAAACTGCACATTGCTCGCTGAATCAATACCCTACAATATCGACAACCTCGCGAGCCAAGTCTAGTTATTTGATTTGTTTATCTTTCTCGACTTTCACGAGGTAGTTTTTTTTATTTTTACAATGATTTAAGCGTTACTTAAATAGTTTCTGCCTACCCCCATGGGAGAGAGGCATGAGTTCATGTAGATATGAATGTGAAAAACCAATGTACAAATGTATAATTTTATCTAACTTTGACAGTGATTGACTAAGTGTATTCATTATTGAATGAAATTATTGTCAATATCGGCTTTTTGTAATTGTTAAAATGATTAATAAGGTACGATACCAATCTGCATTGTCTATTTTTCATTAATTTTAATCCTTTTGTTAGTAAAATGACAAAACTTACGTTACGAAAACATAAAATAGTATTTATCCGCTGTTTTGGATAAATACTCAGTAAAAACGGATATTTATCGAGTATTTATCCATTTTGAGTATTTATCCGGATAAAATCCCAACACTACAAATAAACAAAAAAATATCTATGCATGTGTGTAGTAAATACACGGTAATGAATAGTAGTGTGCGTAACGTGTTATTTATGGAAAATAATGTATTTTTACGCATAATTTAAAAAAAAATATTAGCATTCATCACTTCCTCTCTGTATAAACTATAAGTGTGCGAAATTTCATACTCCTCCATCCGCCCAATTTTCGTAAAAAGGGATCCAAAGTTTTCGCTTCATGTATTAATATATAGATTAATTTGGGTTTGATGCAGTGTTAATCAATCTGCCTAGTGTTTGCTGAACTATATTCGGGTCGGTTTCCAGTCTTACCGGATGCAGTTGAATACCATTATTTTACACTAGCTTCTGCCCGCGACTTTGTCCGCCTCAAATTTTTGCTCCCCTGACCCTTCCCGTCGCATCGAATTGCCTGCCAGTTTTCGTCCATTTTTCGTTGCTGCTCCGCTCCTTTTAATCGTAGCGTGATGTTATATAGTCTATAGCGTTCCTCGATAAATAGGCTACAGAAAAAAAAAATATTCGGACCAGTAGTTCCTGAGATTACCGCATTCAACCAAATAAACAAGCTCTTAAACGTTATAATATTATTATAGATGCTGCCTATCTGATCTTCACAACCCCGGGTAACACGTTACCCTTTGGTAAGGCTGGTTGACAGACATGTCTACACTCTATTAGCCGTGTTCCCCCTAGTATTATTTTACATTGAGCGAGGCTGCCTATCTGATATCTCCGCAACCCCGGATGACACGTTACCCCTTGGTAAGGCTGGTTGTTAGATTTGTCTCAATACTCAATTCTTTATTGCATTCCATATGTTACATAGATAGCGGTCATCTCAGTATTCACCCCTTTTCTAGAACAAAAAATTGTCTTACACTACCCATAGTCCCTAATAGTCTCTAGTTTTACACAGAGGATGCCTGTGTCCCAGCACTAGGAACATTATAAGCTGATTATGCTTATGCTACCCTTCTAGCTTCTCTTATCTTCATGTGCATGTGCTTATTAAGATCGTCACCATCCTCCTACTGCCCTCATGCCAATTAATTTAGGGTAAACGCAGTAACTCTTGTTCAATGTAACCGTCATCGTTCTCATGCTCTTATTTATGTCCTTTCTTCCATACTATTAGTCGTCATCTCGGTAGTCTCATCGTTCCTAGCCATATCATCATTCACAGAATTCATTCATCGTATCTTTGGTTTTCCCCTACTCTTCTTGTTTCCTCCCTGACAATTTTATCGAGTTATCTAAGGGCTTTCCGTCTGGGCACGCGAAACCGTGAATGACTTGGAAATCTCTAATTAGACTTCGAGTCCAAGTCAGCCGGAGCAAAGACAATGTCCACAGATGGAGATTCACGGACTTCTCAGATTTCAAGTGCGTATGCACCACCTCCCCACAGACAATGGCTAAACTATCATCCTGATCCACATGCCCTGTCATCTGTGCTTTTCATGATCTTATGACTGCGTCAGTGAGCGGAATCCGCGTATCTGAATTTTGGGCCATCGATATACTAAGAATCGATGACCTTGTGAATGCCGCAGGAATCTGCTGGATGTGAGAAGCACAAAACTGGTCGTAGTGGCGGAGCTTGGATGGCCTATGTCCAGCAGTGAACGTCTTTCGACTGAAATGATGGTGGTGATACGCTAAGAAGAATAAATTTTGTCCCCCGTTTTAGCAATGTCATCTTTCACACCACCATTTGGTATTCTGTTAACCTTAAAGCATATGTGTATTACAATAGTTATATCACAAAGTACATTCAGTGCAGCCTTGGTCGTAAATACATCTCAATTAAAGGTTAGTTACTTAATAACTATAATGTATGGTATCATCATGCCACTTCAGATGTGTGATTATTGTAAAACACACACATTACGGGTAATTTATGTTACTGTGTATGTTGTAACGTGTCTGTCAAGAGGAGGATATGCTTGTATAGTTAGATAAATTGAAAAATGGAAAACATTATTTCTAAATAAATAAAATAAAATAAGCCTGTTTTCCTGTTTGACTTTCTTACAATGACTGTTTGCTACATATGCACCTAATTACTAAAGATAACTGAATAAATGTAACTTCTAAGCTATCTCTTAATATTTAAATTAAATCTTCGGCAAATATTTGTTTGTCTTTAACAGCTTGTCTGTCGACAAAGGCCTCTTCGGTAGATTTCCACATAATCCAATCTTTTGCTACACGAGTCCATACCGTACCAGCTATGTTTGCGAAGTCGTCCTTCCATCTTTTTAATTGTCAACCTCTATTTTTTTTACTTATTTATATTCTACTTGTTTCTAAATAGCAGGGAACAAAAATATCCTTCGGATGACCTCAGTGTCAGATTTTCTGAGAGCGATAATTTTAGCTTTTGACTGAGAAGTGTTTCAATAATGTTGAGATCTCATGAAAATATGTTTAAGTATCCAAGATCGTTCATTACAAAAGGTGTTATGAGTTATGAGATTCGCCAAGACTTCTATCAATATTTAATTAAAAATGAAGGTCAATAGTTATCTAGGTGTGGATAATGGAAAACTAATACCTTTAACCGTCCCTTAATAGTCCGTAAAGGTCACACCATGCTTACCGATCGGCGTCAAAAAATTTCAAGAACAAAACTAGTGATAAACTGCACTAAGAAAATAATAACAATACCATATGATGGTGTGTATGCAGTATTACACAACACCATTCACGCACAACGGTCCCAACAGCGACAAATTAAGAATAGCCGGTTCACCTTGCGGCCGCCGCCCCCCGCCCGCGCTGCCGTGGGAGCGTCGTTTTATGTAAATTCCATCGAGTTAACTACCGCATTTCTACATCACCTCGAATTAAGTCAATTTGACTAGATGAAAGGTCGTTTGCAAGTTGAAAAGTCGGCAGTTTTCGTGAGAGATTTCACGCGGTTTTTGTGGCTCAATGAGTAGTTTGCATTAATGGATTTCGGAGAGAGGAATCACGATTTTGGCTGTTATTTCATTTTGTAAGAGTATCCTTTTTCTTTGATTTACCTACTGCTACTGTACGTGCTTATAAAATTAGTTGTTGGTCTTAGAGTCGTCCACACCATTTGAGTTATTTAATCTCACAAGTAGGTACACCTACCGTAGGCATTTGAGTTTATAATTTTGTAGTTAACTATACAACTATATTGATTCTACATTACGTGTTATCAAAAATTTTAACTGTCTCACCGAAGCAAGTGAAAACGTTTAGTTTAGGAACATCATTAACAATCATTACAATGGTTAAGTAATTAAAACAGAGGTTACAATTATTCCAAGTGCGTAATTTCTCAAAAAAGGTGTAATAAACATACATTTTTCAATGTCTAATAAAGAAGTTCCCATGCTCGCTTTCACGACAAAAACGGCATTCATAGTTGAATGAATTCTTTTCCACATCGTGAGTCTTTTACTCACAATGTACATACACTAGTACCTCCCGAATCGTCTCCTTCCTTAAAGTTCGTAGTAACAAGGTCTTTGCTATGGTGAAGAAAACCTTCTTCAGTTACCCAACTGTAGTCGATCATTTCGTCCAAAAACGACAACTACTGAGCATAGGCCTCCCCAAAAAATTCGTGTTCATGGTCTTCGTGGTCATTGGTCCACTTTGCCCTACGCCTTCCAACTCCTTCGCGTCACTCCAGAGCCTTTCGGCCTCGTCGGCCATCTGTTCTGCGAGCAATGTGCCCTGCCCACTGTCACTAAATTTTGGTAATTCTTCAGAGTTGGAAAGTAGTAAAACCTTCAACTACATAGATGACTTTAAGATTTCTTTCGTCCAACTCACTGAGGTCCTAAGGCGATCACACCTTCTTTTTTTAGATGGTCTAATAAGATGCCTTTCAATATACCATTTACGTTTTTGGTACATACATATACACATGAACCTATACATTTCTAATTTTAGCTGAGCTCGCATTGTAAACATTTTTCGTACAATAAAAAGTCAGCTTATACTGGAAATGTGTAGCTTGATTTGTGGCCGTGCGTACATAATTCATTTATTGAGGTTCTCAAACAAATGTAAACAATTCGTATACCTAATGAATAATGATATACTGCGGTTACCGATCGGTTTGGTTAACATGCTTGACTGCTTGTTGAGACGATACTCCGTCACATAAGGACTGTTTTAGTGGGTCAAGAACAAGGGTGTCTCAACTCTTATTACCTGTATAGTGATTAAAGCAATGAACGTAATCAGAATCATCAAAAATACTTCAGAAGCAACGTGATTATTTATAATATACCTACATACATACATTCCTAAACTCACGTCTCCTTCGCCTAGGGGTAGGCAAAACTACAGACTGCCATTTGCTACGATCCTCACTTACGCCTTTTGCTTCATTTATGTTCATACATGTGTTCATACACGAACGCACACACTGACCTTGCTAAAGAACGTCACAAATAAGGTCAGTAGACGTCCTTCTAGGGCGTCTGTTCCAGTTTTTTCCACTAATATCTGCGTTGTAAATTCCTACCAACAAAATGGTTTATAATAAACTACAGATTCACGTTTTCTTTACCTCCGGCAATAATAACTCCTCTGTAATTATGTATGTCTGCTAGTATCACGTGTAAGTCATAGATCACGACAAGACCTGTCACGTGGAGTCGCCAGCATTAATACGCGCTTGCATCATACGCGGTAATGTATCAGAACCGCCAATAAATTAGTTCTTCATGTTTATATTTAGTTGTTTCCTGCGAGTATGCAACTTTTGTTCGATAGTGGAATGTTCTGCTGATTAGTTCTGCCCGCGAATTCGTTTGCGTGCACGTAGGAACACAATATATTGCATTTCATGGGTTTTATTTTTTTACGAAGCCTCAGTTACTCTTTATAACATCAACTAAGTGCAATTGAAAGGCCTCCTAAAATACGTCCAGTTCTTTCAGAGATCAGCCGGAAGTAAGAAAGAGAAATGAAAGAAATAAAAAGGATTTATCTATTGTTAGTACCGTATATAATTTATAATACAAGTAATTACTGGAAAAAAAATATTTTGACATCTAGCTTATCCAGCAAAATATTATACATTTTTTTTGCATAGTACCTACTTACCACACGTATGATAAAATGAGATGGCGAAAACGGGAGGCCAATGCACATGAGGCAGAGAGAATGGATATGCAAAAATCCCCTTTCCATTTTCTTACAAATCAGGCTATATGGGCTATGATCCCAGTTTAAGTCAACGTAGGAAGTATACTGGAAATAATATTTGGGGAATATTAGGTAGCTCAGAATATGAATTATGCTATACCTTGTAAATGATGATACATACGGGCAATATCTGTAACTGTGATACTCGATTATCTGTAGTTGACTGTTTCTCGAATTTCGGGTTGAGTTGATTAATGATTTCGAGTCGACAAAAAATGTAGAGATGAACAAAAAGATCACACTAATTTTTGCGCTATCGCATAAAAAGTTACTATCAATTTGTCAAGTGTGATTATCATACCGGATTCTGTGATGACCAAGTGTTTTAGCGTCTAATGCTCAACGGATGTATGATCATATCCATATGTCAGGGCAGCCATTACCCTCATTTTTACTGCGCCATAGGCGGGTAAAAACGTTTGTTCTACTACTAATGACAACGATGTTCTCGGGGCTCTTTTAAAGGTCGGCTTGAGTAATTAAGATTGTATGAAAGGTCTGCCCTTTCACATAACTTAGCAGATTTATCTTTGACTTTGTGTCTTCTAATCTAGATGGATTAACAAAATGGTTTGTTACAGTTTAAGGCCTGGAAGAGCCTAAGAAATATAGTAGTTATGAGGTCAAGTCAAATTCGGTCATGTTTGACGTCTAGGGAACTTGTTCTTTCATGCTTTGGATATCTTGTGTGTGTATGTTTTTTTCGTAGAATTTTGCTACAACATAACCAAGAAGCTATGAAAACCGTGCCTTGGAAAGCACGTAAACTTGTTGGTTCCGGCTGTCATTTGTGGATCTTTGACAGTCATAACGGGTCATCAGAAGCCCGATAGTATGACAACCAGTCTTACCAAGGGGTATCGTATAACCAAGTAACTGTGTTATGGAGGTCAGATTGGCAGTCGCTCTATGTAAAATACTGGTATTCAGCTGCATTCGGTTAGACTGGAAGCCGACCTCAACGTAGTTGGGAAAAGGCTAGGCAGATGGTGATGATAAAGAGTAGCGGTGGAGTTTCTTGACCATTTTTCTCCATACGAATCTACCTTTTGGAAGGGGCAACTAGAATCAATTGATTCTAGTTGCCCCTTCCAAAAGGTATTTTCAAGTGACTTTTGACGTTCAAAAGTGCCTCCAAAGTCAAAGCATTTATTTCAAATAGGCCCACCTATTTGAAATAAATGCTTTGACTTTGATAACCAAGAAGATATGAGTCATACTACGAAACATAGAAAAAAATAGAAAGCTTGAATAACTTTGTATTCTTCTCTCATTTTCTGCAAACAGTGAAGAATGTTCATATGATCCTATATAAGAGTTCGTTTCTGAAAACATTCCAAGGGCTTGATCCAGATACATTTGTTACTCAGATCAGATTTCTACAACACACCATTCGTGTCCAAGCATAGGTACTTCGACTTATTTGGAGTACACAATAGTGAGTGAAATAAGGAGCCTGTCTACTGCCATGAGGGCCAGGTCGAATCATCAGTCACTGTCCCATTAAGATTTATACCAGTACCACTACTGAACACTCCCTTGCTTTTAAGGAAATATCGGATTACAATATTGAAATATAGTGTACATTTTCATTGTATACAATCTTGGACAAGGTGATTATGTGCAACCTGAATTACCGACTTGTATCTACAGTGATAAATCTATTATTTTGGACTTCGAGGTCACAATCTTTTGTTGGCGTATCCACTTCATCGGTGTTGGTCATTAGTAGGCATTCTATAAGTCTAATACCTACCCGTTTTTAGGGTTCCGTTGCCAAATGGCAAAAAACGGAACCCTTATAGATTCGTCATGTCTGTCTGTCTGTATGTCTGTCTGTTTGTCTGTCTGTCTGTCTGTCCGTCCGTCCGTATGTCATAGCCACTTTTCTCCAAAACTACAAGAGCTATGCTGTTGAAACTTGGTAAGTAGATGTATTCTGTGAACCGCATTAAGATTTTCATACAAAAAAAATAGAAAAAAAACAATAAATCGTGGGGTTCCCCATACATAGAACTGAAACTCAAAAATGGTTTTTTTCATCTAACCCATACGTGTGGGGTATCTATGAATAGGTCTTCAAAAATGGTATTGAGGTTTCTAATATAATTTTTTTCTAAACTGAATAGTTTGCGCGAGAGACACTTCCAAAGTGGTAAAATGTGTGTCCGGGCCCCGTAACTTCTAAAATAAAAGAATGATAAAACTAAAAAAAATGTATGATGTACATTATCATGTAAACTACCACCGAAAATTGGTTTGAACGAAATCGAGTAAGTCGTTTTTTTTTAAAACGTCATAAATCGTAAACCGCAATTTACCTTTCATTTAATCAACTGAAATATAAAAATTAAAAAAAAACATTTATTTTCATAAACATGAACCTTCTGCATAAACCGAGAATACCTACAGGTTTGTATGGAACCCTTTGTGCGCGAGTCCGACTCGCACTTGGCCGGTTTTTTTTTAAACTAAGCGGCATCTATGAAGCCGGCACATGTGAGTGGCAACGCCGGGAGGGTATGCCCTACGAGGACATGTTGTACCTTATTGGTGCTATTCTTCAGAACGGTCAGGTGCGTAGTACTCGCAACCGGCGTGTGTGTATGACCAGATTTGTGAAACTAAATGAGGCAAAAGGAGTATTTCAGGATCGTAACAGGTGGCGTTCCGCAGGTTTTGTCTGTCCTCATGAGAAATTTACGTGAATTTATGTATGTATGTAAGCGGCACATAAATTAAAATCTAATATAAAAGCGCGTCCTTGGATATTTTAATTACCGTCCTGACGAACGTTGCAAATCCAACAGCGCACTTTTATTTAGGCATTCATTTAGATTCCTATTGTTAGTGAAAATGGGCTCTCAAATAATTTCTTTCTTATGAACTACAATGAGATTTAGCAGTGGATAGATGGTGTTGATTGGTGCTGGATTTGTGGTTGCTTTCGAATAAAAAAAAAATGTACAGATTTTTCTCAAATAAAATTTAATTACGGGACGACCTTGGTTACTTATCAGTTATCTCTTGTGGTGATTGTACTGTGTCTAAGTATTCTATGGGGGAAATCTAATCAATATAGTCATCATTGGTCTAGACCAGTCATGTCACGATAACAACACCAAACAGACATAACCGCTGAAGCATGAAGTCAATGACTCAAAAATTGTCATAATCATTCAAATTCATATGTTATTGAATACGAAATGTCTTTGAAAAGTTGAAGGTTTGTAATGTACCCGTATTAGGCAGTGCAGTCACCTTGCAACTGGGATCGCCTTGCGGTGACTCAGTGCGAAACTTGATACGTATGGCCACTCAAGCGCCGCTTGCCACCATATACGAATTAGTTTTCTTGATAGCTGTATTGACATATTCTATTTTTGATTCTGTTCCTAATATGTATCAAGTGTTTTGATTGAACATTTTTTTAAATAGAGAACGGTCTTGCGAGATTGGTAACTAAATATGTGTGTGCTAACTAAATAAATGAATTTGAACTAAAGAGCTCTACAAGTAGGTGTGTTGTCAAAATCTTTTGTAGGTACACACCACAAAGTGTCGGTGTCTTTGAATCTGTATTTTAGTTTTTTTGCCCACTTTTTAGGGTTCCGTTGCCAAATGGCAAAAAACGGAACCCTTATAGATTCGTCATGTCTGTCTGTCTGTCTGTCCGTCCGTCCGTATGTCACAGCCACTTTTTTCCGAAACTATAAGAGCTATGCTGTTGAAACTTGGTAAGTAGATGTATTCTGTGAACCGCATTAAGATTTTCACACTAAAATAGAAAAAAAAACTATAAATTTTGGGGTTCCCCATACATAGAACTAAAACTCAAAAATGGTTTTTTTCATCAAACCCATACGTGTGGGGTATCTATGAATAGGTCTTCAAAAATGGTAATGAGGTTTCTAATATCATTTTTTTCTAAACTGAATAGTTTGCGCGAGAGACACTTCCAAAGTGGTAAAATGTGTGTCCCCCCCCGTAACTTCTAAAATAAGAGAATGATAAAACTAAAAAAAATATATGATGTACATTACCATATAAACTACCACCGAAAATTGGTTTGAACGAGATCGAGTGAGTAGTTTTTTTTAAAACGTCATAAATCGTAAACCGCAATTTACCTTACATTCAATCAACTAAAATATAAAAATTAAAAAAAATATATTTTTAAACCGAGAATACCTACAGGTTTGTACGGAACCCTCGGTGCGCGAGTCCGACTCGCACTTGGCCGGTTTTTTTAGTTATGCTGTTATGCTGTTGTTGTTGTTGTTCTGCAAGCAGTGGGATAACCAATACTTGCTATGCAAACAACATTGACAGGAAGTATTAGAACATCATCAAGATATACAAAATGGATTAAATACTTACTATCGACGCTAATGCAAAAACTGGCAAAGCAAAGTTCATAAAATTTATATTTATCCCTGAGGCATCCTATCCATTAAAAGAGGATTTTCAAAATCGATACACCATTGCCGGATATGTCACGGTACATACATAAATTAAAAAATATTTTCCTTTTTGAATTCGGTTAAAAAAGCCTTTTACGATTTCGATTAAATGCCTCAATAGTTTGGTTTCCAAGATAACAGTTGTTGGTTAAGAAAAAGTATGTATCAACATTGTATTAATAGGTCAGTTATACTAGGTACAACATTCTATGCATATAAATGATATCCACCAGCTCGTTGCTTTTCCTGTATGGGTTACTTAAGAGCGACCAACTTGTCATTTTCATATAAACGCTCGTACGTGATAACGCGATTATGGCGTTGTAACAAATTTTCCTTCAGATATTTTGAACTCACAGCTGTATCTTGTGTCCGAAAACTCATACATTGAAATACTAAAGAAAACATCTTTACAGAAACCTCGCACATGTAAAGAAGATTTTAAATGACAGTGACATTTTTCCATTGCAAGTTAATGGAAAAATGTTTTAAGGCTTTTTCAAAAACTCGTATTTGCTGGACTTGTTCTTGGAAATACGCTTTTTGCTTGATGTTTAAGCATTCTCACTTACTTGCATTTCGCTGACATCGAGTTGAATGAAAAATAAGTTTTTCGTTTATGCTCGCGTAGACGATAGACGGGACGGAAAGAGCCCTCTTAAGTATGTTGGGGTAGACTTCATACAAGTATTTTAATGCCGACAATCCATTCCATTGTCTGCCTACAAATTATTCACACGCACACAAAAACTCAGAAAACACTTCAACAAAAAAATCTAACCCACATAAGTCTATCAGGAAAAACTACGAAACAAAAGCATCGCTACTCGCTAGAATCGAATGCATCATCGATGTTTGAATCGATTCATCGGTTACGTAGAACAAAGCGAGTCCATGCGACTTGGTCACATAATACCAATCTATTAATATTGTTATGTGCAAGTGCATTGTCTCGAGCTGTTAGCTACACATTTGTATTCAGAACTGTTGGTGTTATTTTGATATGTTCGTACGGCGCGGTTGGGGTATAGTTTCGATAAGTGGATGTTGGGCACGGTTTTGGTAGTTGATATATGCTGTGTTGATATAGCATCACCCCATTTCTTCCCAGGGGTGTCGTAAAAGGCGACTAAGGGACTTCCTAGAGAATGGCCAGCAGCGTTCTCTATGCATTTTACCACCACACTGCGCTCGACAACCCGCCTGCCAAGCGTGGCGATTATGGCAAAGTCCCCGAAATTGGGGGAGGTCTGTGTCCAGCAGTGGACGTCTAACGGCTGCAATGATGATGATGATGATATGCTTGATTACTTATTTGATTGAGTGAGCTATGGTACGTATTTGAAACGAGTACAGCGACTTACCTTCTACAAACTTTAAACCACAATACTCTTGGAGATAATGCAAATACCTCCCATATATGTATATCATCTTTGTCCGATAAGAAAATCAAGGCTTAAGAAGATCTAAAGTAGCTCTCGAAATTCAAAGGAGGTGGGCAAAGTTTAGAACATTTTTCGCCCATCATAGTCATGAAAATTCAAAGTATTTATTGACGTCATGTTATTGTGTGCATAAAGCGCTTAACAGTTTATTTTTTAATGAAAGTTAGAAAAAGTGCTTAAAATAACAAAACTTCAAAGAAGTTGTTATTTTAGTTGACAAGTTTGATGATTTTTTTTATATGACGTGATATTTTTTTCTTACTATTTTACTATAGATGTAAAGGTTGATACCTAAACTTCACATGAACGCAATAACATGACGTCAATAAATACTTTGAATTTTCATGACTATGATGTGCGAAAAATGTTCTAAACTTTACCCACCTCCTTTTCTTCTCTTTTCTTAATCCTATGGAATCAGTTTTTCATGAAACAGTTCAAGTTCGAATTAAGTGGGTTGTATTTATGATTTTAAAGGTTACAATTTTGTAAATTCATATGTGTAACGGTCGCGGATCATATTTTGTTCAACAAATAGCCTAACACTGGCCTGCAAATTATTAAAAACGTACGAAATATCGTGAGCTACTCTGGCATTTTCCCCTTTTTTTGTGGGTGGGACATCATCAAATGACGTCTCCCGCTCTGGGCGGAGCGGGAGGGCGTGTCAGACTTTTACTGACTAAAACCCACTCGTGTTTCTTCAGTGGCCTATATGCCAGGGTCCCTGTATCTCTTTTGAACAAAACTCGCGACCGTGGCAGGGCGTTTCCCCTTAAAGCGAAAAAATACAGGTTATAGTACAGAGTCCATGTTTGAACAGCTACTTTTATATGCTGATAATGGACGGGCCTGTGATAATCATGTTTTACCTATTGGCTGTCAAATTACACTCAATGTTAAATTATTGTCATTTATCTACTTGACCTAAATATTTTGTCTATCTATAAATGTATGCAAGCCATTAAGAATTCATTCAAATTGTTGCATAACATACATTTTAAACAAGCAATAAAACAGTCAATATGAATGCTACAAAGAGGTACAGTTTGTAAGTTTTAATATAGGAGGTGATCTCTGAAAATTGATTCTATTTAGAAAATTCTTTTACTGGTAGACACTATTACCTAGTTTTATAGCACTTATAGTTGACTACAACGAAATCGCGGGAAAAATATCAAGACTATAAACGAAGAACAAATATCCAGATATCTATAGTTCATTTTTTAAAACCTTGACAGTAATTTGACAGGTGTTATGTCAAACTCCTATTCTAAAAAGCACATAGAAAAAAAGACTTGAAATGTCAGAATAAAAAACGAACTTTAGGAATAAAACATTTCGTAAAAAACGGAAAATTCTCGACTGTACTTCGTTTGTTTACAGCCAACCGGTCAAAAGCTTCAATTTTACGGGTGAAATAAAATCGTAGCACGAGTGCGTCAGTCCACTGAGCGAATGACTGAACGGCCTTGCTTCACTAAAGGGTCAGGCGTTCGGTCAATGGGCTAGTTCGGTTCGGTCACAATACACTCTCGGTTTCAAACCTGCTTAGAACTACTTATTTATGAGATAAAGTGTTACATAAATGATTGGTCAATCATTAAGTATAATTACAGAAATTATTTGATAGCAGTGGTGGCTCAGTGGTAACGGCCCCAACTTACGGGTACTTGTAGGTTGTGGGTTCCAACCTAAGGGGGCGCTGTTCTTTGTGTAAATAAAGACGGTGAAGGAAAACGTCGTGGGGAAACCGGCATGTCCTAGAACCAAAAATTCGAAGATATATAACATCTACTAACCTGCACTGGGCTCGCGTGGTCTCCCACCTCTCTGTGCGAGCGAGTGGGCCGTAATCTTTTACGGCCCACTCGCTCGCACAGAGTGGCGGCTTTTGTCCCAGTAGTGGGAACTTTATAGGTTGATAAGTATTGGAAATTATTTGTTAATCAAATTCACTCACCACGTCAATTTTCCGTTCCCATTAACATCACTGTCAAAGAATGACAGTTGTGTTCGAAGTTACGGCAAATATAATTTGGTAGTAATTTTCATAAACAACTAATTAATTGGTTGGATATAAATTCCTCCATAGAAATAAATTGACAATTAAATTAATATTGTCGATGTTTAAATTAATTGGCTATGTCATTTATTAACGAGTATTATTCTTTATGTTTCCGGTGACGCCAGGGTCGTGCGTATGAGTTGATTTGTAACTGTACTCGTAATTTGAATATAATTAAGGAATAATTATTCATAATGAGCGTATTGTTGGCGATGATGGTGAACTTTACTGTTTTTGAAGCACAGGAAATAGTTAGAATAGATACTTTTGTAAGTGAGACAGATTGCTTATAAATAACCTTGTTTTATCTAACTGAATCTATACTATCTATACTAATATTATAAAGCTGAAGAGTTTGTTTGTTTGTTTGTATGTTTGTTTGATTGAACGCGTTAATCTCAGGAACTACTGAGGTTTGAATTGAAAAAATCTTTTTGTGTTGGGTAGCCTATTTATCGAGAAAGGCTATAGGCTATATAACATCACGCTACAATTAAGAGGAGCGGAGCAGTAATGAAAAATGTTGCAAAAACGGGGAAAATTGCACGGGTA
The DNA here is from genome assembly GCA_932294355.1 of Aporophyla lueneburgensis. Taxonomy (NCBI): domain Eukaryota; kingdom Metazoa; phylum Arthropoda; class Insecta; order Lepidoptera; family Noctuidae; genus Aporophyla; species Aporophyla lueneburgensis. The sequence continues at coordinate 15,236,794 of OW028744.1, forward strand.
GGCGATTCGACGCGACGGGAAGGGTCGGGGGAACGAGAAATTTTACGCGGACGAAGCCGCGGGCAGAAGCTAGTAACGTATATGAGTAATTAAACTTTACTTGTAGAGTAACAAATTATTAGTAGGGCTTGTGTGTATGACTAGATATTTGAACATCATCATTTACCTAGACTTTTCCCCACTATGTTGAGGTCGACTGCCAGTCTAGCTGGAGGCAGCTGACTACGATACCCTTTTTTTGTATTTTTTTTTCTGGATGGGAAATCATCAAATGACTTCTCCCGCTCTGGGTGGAGCGGGAGGGCGTGTCAGACTTTTACTGACTAAAACCCACCCGTGTTTCTTCAGTTGCCCATGTGCAGGGGCCACGGTATCTCGCTTGAACAATCTCGCACTACGATACCCCTTGGGAAGACTGATTGTCAGACTTTCGGGCTTCTGACGACCCGTAACGACTGTCAAAATCTACGAATGACTGCCGAGAACAACGGCTGAACGTGCTTTCGAAGGCCCGGAGGGGTTTTGGTATTTACAGATGTCACATGGTCACCCATACACGGACCATCCGCGGCAAGCGTAATTTAACCTTACCGATCAACCCGTACCGAATCAATCAACTCAGCCTATCGCAATCCACTGCTGGACATAGGCATCTCCCATGTTGCGCCACAACACTCTTTCCTACGCCTTCCGCTTCCAGTCTGTCCCAGCCACCTTTTTGAGGACGTCGGTCCATCCGCCGCGTTACGTTGACCGCTACCTTGACCAGGAATAGCGGGACCACCGGGAATTGGGGGCCGTTGTTTTAATGCCCGTAGTCACCATGCTGGGCAAGCGGGTTGGTGATCGCAGAGCCAATCCTTTCACAGCGATGAAGCTGCTGCCCGTCATCGCTCTGAAGAATTTAGGTTGGCTTGTTGGATGGATAACCATCCAACAAGCCCCCACCATCCCATCAGCCAGCCGCCATCAGTCGGTCGCCAGCGCCTCGTCTGTCAGTGGCAGGGTGTACCGCGTGCAGGTGAGGTTGACATTTGAGGAGTCTGGTTGTTATGTGCTCTCCCTTACACCCCCGTAGCTACACGTGAATGAAACAAAATGAGTACCTATGTAAGGATCGTAGCGGGTAGCGTTCCATGGTTTCTGTCTACCCCCGTGCGAAATACTCGTGAAGCTATGTAATCTCTTCTGAAAATGTGAATAAACCCCGTAACTATATTTAGATATAGAGACGTTCAACTTCATAGGATATAAAAGGATTTGCGCACACACGTGTGAGCCTTAAATACCAATAACCTTTTAGTAATACCTATCATTGAAACATGATCCATTTTCCTTTTAAAAGAAACCTTATTAGTGTTATTTTGAATTATTTATCTGAAAATTGTTATTTGAAACGTGAACTTTCGTGGAAAATCTTATTTAAGTACTTATTTCGAGTTCAACGTTAAGAGAATTTTCAGACACAGAGAGTAACAGGAACATTTATTTGTGAATAATTAATAGGGCTATGAACTGAAGACTAACAACATTTGGCGGAAAATATTATTTCATGTTGTCTGAAATTAAGGTAGACTCAGGTCAAAAATATATCTAAAAAATATTCAGATGGTCGTTAAGTTACATATATTCTGAGTTCATTTCATATGGCCTATCGTTCATTCTTCTTTCGCATTACAGAACACCGTGTTGACGTTTAAAAGTGTTTTCTTTTTTTTTTTAACGAGTTTTACAATAATCTATTAACAACTCAGTAAAATAAAAGGTGACGTTTATCTTCTCGTAGAAGATACTACGATTTCGTGGAACGAGAGTAGCATTTACTTATCATTTTCGTGGAGTTTATCGCCTTTCTCTGAAAGGTTCAGATAGGTCACCAAATTCTATTTAAAAAAAATGTAGCGTCCGTGTGGACGCAAACTAGGATTACATAAAATATGTACGTCATTTAGCACTCGGAAATAGAGCAGCTTTCTATGAAAAAAATGCTTTCACTTTTGAAATCAGATGATAGTTTCGGAAATTACTTTCTACATCCAAACACTTTTTTATACATAAAGACTTCAAGAAAAATAATAGATACAATTTTTTTTTAAAAAGAACACGCTTCCATAGAAAACCAAACTAAAAAGTAGAAAATAAATAAAAAAAAAAAGCGTGGGGTGCTTTTGAGATATTTTTTTATTGATATCAAGCACCCAACGCTATTTTCCATTTCTTTTTTAACTATTATTTATTTTCAATTTTTTAGGGTGTCATTCGAATTTTGTGACGTATGTCAGCGTAGTTTTCGAAGACAGATTTTTTTGCCATCCTGGTAACCCTGACAAGGATAATGGCACATATTTATGAAATTATTGTATTGCCATTGGCTCGATAAGTCTACAAAGTTTAAATTAAATCTGACTGTTTGAAGTGGGTCAAAGTCGAGTCCAAATGAGTCGGTTACAAACATACAGGTGACGCTAATATTAAGAGCGTGGTAAAAATGTCCTTTTCGGCCATAAATTTGACGCAACACTAAATATCGATCTACCGTGTAAAATTCTTTTATAATTGAACAAAACCCTCGACCTTTTACCGAGAGTTAAGGAACCATGATATCCACTTTGTTCTACCAGTATCATTTTGGCAATACCTGGCTATATTTGGCATGACCTTTTGGGCATGGTTCATAAATGAACTCGTATCGGACAATGAAGGTTTGTAGAGAAATATAGTTTATCGATGCATTATTTATTAATTGACTTCCTTGTGAAGATTTTGATGGGGCATAATGAATATTAATTAAGATGTTATCTTTCTTATTTATACGCTATGTGGTATAGGTGGGTACATGTATGTGATGATGAAACACGCACGTATTTCTTGACAGCTAAAATTTTAAATACACAGTTGCTTGAATAAATCTGAGTGTAACACTAATAACCCTTTACACTATCAATTAAAGTAGTCTACAGATAAACAATGCACATTCAATTAAAATAATAAAATAAAATCTTTTTCCTAAAAATAAAAACTCTACAAAGTGAAAAATAAGTTGAATTTCGGAAGTCAGTGTCTTTGGATATATATTGTAGTTATTTATCACTTAGCAGTATTATTTCGTGAGTCGGTAATGGGTCATAAACAGAACAACCAAAAAAACTGTGCTCTTTATAAAACTGCGTGAGAAAAAACTTAACACATTATTGTTTTCGTGAAAAAATATGTATAAACAAACATTTTACAAATTTATTTTAAAATAACTTTACTTTTGTTAAAAAAGTCAAAAATTTTTTTACAAAAATTCAATAGTTTCTCCCCTTCCGTGGACCGTTCCCAGTCGATGTTCATAAGTTTATATGATCATTAAAAATACTCTAAACGAAAAGTTTCAATTTATTTATCATTACTTTTGTTACTAATATTCTATAGTTATTAATGCACATTATTGTGAAAAATAAATCTTCTTAAAATACGAATTATTATATGTAAACATGTTGTTATCAGTTGCTGCGACCCCTTCCGTGGTTTAACTAAAATATGCATTCGATACTGTATTAATCGAAACGCGACATGACTTATTTATTTTTGTTGGCAACACTGTTTAGCTGTCAGTTGAAACTTATAGTTAACAGTGGTGTGTTTGCTCTAGGAATAAAATAAAATAAACTTTTGTTTAAATAAGTGATTGATTATAATTTATGTCAAAGATCGTTACAACTTTTCTGTTACGTTGATATTTCGGTAAGTATCATCATGAAAAATACTTGTTGCAATTTTTCTAGTGAGTTATCGGCGGCCATTCATAAAAATTCTATGAGTTGTTTACTAACCTCAAATTTTTGTATTTTGCATAGCTTTTTAGAACTTGTTTACCCTTCCGTGGACAAACTTCTCTGTGGACACTATGTCCACCGAAGGGTAAGCGTCCACGGAAGTGACTTTTATTAAGTTTGTTAACTTGTATGACACACATTTTATAATAAATTAACACTTAAAAAGCACGTGCCCTTGACGCTTTAGTAACTGTGTGAATGATTATTATTTTTTTGTTATACCTACACATCTCGTGTTATTTTACTGCGGTCTTGTTATACGATGTGCATGTTTAGCAGGAGAAACCTTGTTGTGCGCTGCTTGTTTTATTAAATATAATGGTTGAAGCGGTGTATATGTATATGGGATTTTGCCGTATTTCAGGTAAAAATGCCGCGAGCCTACAGATCAAAACTCCAGCTAAGTGATGAAGAAAAAAAGAATAGACGACGTGAACAAAAAAAAATGAGTATGCGACGTGCACGCAAAAAACTAAACGAAACTGCTAAGGAAGAAATACGTAAGACGGATAGAGAAAGATACCATAGAAAGAAAGAAAGAGGTGAAATAAGAACGATTGACCAGTATACTCCTAGACAACAGCGCCAAATAAGAAAAATGTGGCGAGAAAAATCTCAAAAACGCCGTGAGTTACTAAAAATGCGAAAAGCCACCACTACTCTTCTGGAAGATAATACTCCACCGATGAGTCCTTCTTCGTCATTTTCGCGCGTTGAAGTTGGAAGGGCAATAGCTGCACGCAACAAGAAAAAAATAAAGGCGGAAAATGAAACTTTGAAGATAAAAGTTTTAGAAATGCGAAAAAGACTGAAAAAATACAGAATGCGTATAAGAAGACTAGAATCAAAACAGCAAAAAGAGGTAAATAAGCCTGTTTCTAATAAAAAAATCTTAAAGAGAGATGTAAGAAAAGCTGTGCATGACTTTTTAGTAAAAGATGAGTACAGTAGACTGACCGCCGGCAAAAACGAAACTATTACCAGAAAGAAAAGCAAACGCCAAATACGCTTACTGAATGACACTCTCCTAAATTTGCATGGTGTTTTTCAAAATCAAACAGGTATGAAAATTTCGTATCAGACCTTTCGAAGATATCGTCCGTTTTGGGTTCTGTTTCCGAAAGCATCTACTAGGAATACATGTCTGTGTGCATTACATGAAAATAGTGATAATATAGTTCGATCACTTCAAAAGGCACAAATTATATCCTATGGGTCTGCTTCTGATGTGTCTAAAGCAATTTGCTGCAATAATACACTTAATCGAGATTGCTTGGAGCGAATATGTAAGGACTGCCGAAATAAGAAAATTACATTTAAAGATTTTGACGAAAACGACTTTATTACGTACGATAGATGGGTTATTAAAAATGTGGGCGTAATTATTAAAGGGAAGGAGAAACAATGTAAGAAATGTATTAAAGAGACAGTAAAGACCACAAAGAAATCTCTTGTAGGATTGTTTAACTCAAACTTACCAGTGTATATGCAGCACATAGCTAATTTAATTCACCAGATTAGGTCAATTCAAAACCTTAAACAACAATTATCTCCTTCAGAAGGCTTGTTACACATAGATTTTTCGGAAAACTATAATTGCAAATACAGTGCTGAAGTACAGTCTGCTCATTTTGGTGGATCTAAGCCCCAGTTGTCTCTTCACACATGTGTATACTACAGCAATAACTTAGACGGTGGTTTTAAGACGACACCAATGTGCACTATCTCACAAAATTTGCGTCATGATCCATTAATGATATGTGCTCATCTTAGACCAGTTCTTTATAGAATCAGAGAAATAAGTCCCAACTTAACCGATTTACATATACTCAGTGACGGCCCAAGCACGCAATACAGAAATAAATCAATGTTTTACTTGATTGCAAATTATTTGGGCAAAGAATTGAATAATGTTAACAATATAATATGGCACTACAGCGAAAAAGGTCATGGAAAAGGAGCCCCTGACGGCGTAGGTGGCTGTGTAAAGAGACTATGCGATAATTCAGTTGCAATGGGAAAAGACGTGTCCAATTATGATTGTCTTATGACGTGTTTAAAGGAAAATTGTAGAGGTATAGAGATTTATGGAATCGGTGATCCGAATATTCAAGAAATTCAAGAAATCATGGATCGGAGCACAATCAAAGCTTTTAAAGGGACATTGAAAATACACCAACTCTCTTGGAGTCGTAGCGAGCCAAACATTTTACACGCTAGACGATTAAGTTGTCTATCTTGCCCAGTACAAATGATTTGTCCACATTTTGAAATCGGACAGATAGCAGTTCAACACGAGAGGGCTTTATCGAATTCTACTCCTAGTTCTGTGTCTCACGTTGGTGCCTTGTCTCCAAGAAGTGTAGCGACGTCTGAAGCAGACACAGAAACTTTAAGGTCTGATTATATAACACCTGAAGAAGAAACTTTCCAAAGTATGCCTGATCGTCCTAAGAAAAGATTGAGAGTAATAAGTTCGGATTCCGATGACTCAGACATAATTTTTCCTTTCTCTGGTACTAAAAAAAGAAGAATCATCCCTTTCACAGACAGTGAAGACGAAGATTTTATATTTTGATTTAAAGACTTTTTGCATTATTTTTCTTTATGTTTCAATTTTTCTCAATTATTTTTCATGATATTTCTAATGTCAGCAGAAGAGAAATCACTTCCCTGGACAATTTTATTTTATTTTTTTTTAAATTAACAAATGTTGTATAACTTGTTTTGTTTTTAGTTTTTGCATTTAAGTACACTACAATTATTATTTTGTATAATTTTACAGGGTTTTGAAACCACCGTTATTGATTGAAAGCCTAGCTTTATCTTTTCCGTTGATTTTTTCATCTTTTCGGTGGACACTGAAAAATTAAAATGTGGCCAATTTTGTAGAAAATAAGGTTTTGATCTCTGAATTTAATCATAATATGATCCTTTTGTTACATTTGATAATAAACGTTGATTTTATTACATAAAAAGTAACAATTTTTTTTTCCTAGTTTTGATTCTCACATTTGTTTATGACCCTAATATGTTTTTTTTTCTTGGAAAAAGTTTTTACATTTTCCACTTTTAAGCCATGGTTTCTACCCAATCCACATACCACCACGCTATGTAAACAACAGTGTAAGAAAGTAGTAGAATGCCATCAATATACATAAAGTGGATTAAAAACGGAGTATCGAAGCTAATACAAAAACTACCCAAATTAATAAAATTTGGTATGGGACCAGAACCTCCTTTTTGAAGTCGGTTAAATAATATCTTTTATAAACGTTACTTAAAGTTTACAAGGAAACAAAATTTTCGTTATTTTTTTTTTTTTGTTTTACAGTCCTGAACAATACCTATATTCTTACAGATTGACAGATATCGCGCAATATTTTGCCTAAACAAAAACCATATCACACTATCAGATTAATATCTAACTGACACGAAAAAAAAAAACTTAAACACAAGCAATTTTTAAAACCACGTAGAACATTGATAAGAATCACGGCGAAACAAAAAAGCTCGCAATAAAACTTAAACAATTTCGAAATTCTTTTGTTTATATTGCGTTGTTCAAGTACCTGTAATACTGATTGATTACTTTGAAAAGAGAACTATGTAAGTAGATAGATAGTGGGGGACCTTGAGTACGTCTCCTGTCAATGTTTATGATCTGTTACACCGCCCCCGTTCCATTACATCGGGTGGAACGTCGAGATTGCCCCGCGATAGCTCCCATTGTGTGCGGCCCGTGCCGTGTTTAGGGCTGCCACGAGGTCGGGCCTATGTGTGGTCTCTTTGTGATGGAAAATGAAGACAGGATTTTCGGGAAATATAGGAACTGCGGACGGGATATTTTTTATTTATGAAGATGAAAAGTTTGAAGTTCGTGCTTCAGCTTCCAGAAATGAATGGATATAGGTATGAATGTGGTTTTGGCCACCGACCACCTATTTAAAGTATACCTAATCAAATAACAGTAGTGGTAAAAAATCTGCACTTTTCAAGACATTAAGTGTAAAAATCTACTATAAAAAGTAAAACCTTCATGAATTTTCTTTTACTACGATATATACGATTTGTTCGTTAACAAATTATTTGACTAATAAGAAAGTTGTTATCTTTTTGAGGGCGAATTTCACTAAACTTTTATACCAAATATACTTAAGTGCTATGCTGAGAAATAATTTTTATTTTTTGATAATTTCCTACGAAAGTAAAACTCAATCAATTTAAATTCAATCACCATATTTAAAGCCGACAGCCCTATATACAAGGCGATACCCACCATTAGCGGCAGTCTAAATATTGTATTGTACGCAGAGTCCTAAACACCACATTGTTTCTGAGAGGCGTATGTCCGAATTGATGGCCGGGCGCGATACAAGCGATAGCCTCAAGCAAAACTCGAGAGCAACATAGCCGGTTATTGTACCTCTCACCCTGTTTCCAAGTCACTGGGACATCGGGGTAAACAATTTTGTGATGGCAAATAGTGTTGTTAAGGTTTGGTGTGGGAGATATAAGCAGTGAAATCTCTTATCATGACTCAAAATCTGTTTTACTGCAATAGCTGGTGAACAGTTTACTGCTAGGCTTGGTTAGCCTCCTTATATAAAGACAGCTATTTGAATGGTAGTCGTGACGACAGTCGAGTGTTGATTGATTGACACCATCACCATTATTCATACACATTTCAAACTTACGGACTATAGATTTCGCAGTTTTGTTTATAGAAAATTTGGGATTGCTTACTGGTTGCCATGCCGCATTTTTTAACACTAGAAGCGCGGAACAAACCTACTGAGGTAAATTTGGATAAAAAAATATGTATATTGCAATTACGTGGTTGAAGTCTCGTATAAATAATAAACAATAATAATCATCATATTTCATGAAAAGTCATAAAAATTTACGATTATATGCATAATAAAATATTAATTACAGCAGGGAGAATATCGCAATGGGTCAAATTTGGGACGCCCGCACTTCTAGTGCATAATATTTATAAACGTATGCATACAAAATAGGTAATATACAAATCGTTTTCCTAAAGATTTTAATTAATATGCCAACGGCTTTCCGCCATCTTTTGCTTCATTAAAACTGTCCCAAGGTTTTAACATGGTTGATGAAAAATGCACTTTGTCTAGTATATTTCTTTCCCAGCAATTTGTCTGCCGAACTTGTAATCTTAATACTATCGTGACGATAAATCAAGGTGTGCTGACTTTAGGCACCACCCTACCTACTAGTAGGTCATTCCACTAAAGCATTGAGATAATTTTATTAATTGAGCAAGTTGAACGAACTCGTTTTCAATAAATATAATAAACTTCTGAAAGGTTAAAGGCGTGCATTTTAGCATGAAACAGGAAATAAATTTAATTAGAAACTGAATCCGATATGTCGCAATACTAAGTAGGTAGGAGGTCATAACTCACATTCCAGCCGGACAAACCTGCGATTTGGGGGGTTCGCCATAATCGCCACGTTTGGTAGGCGAATTGGCATTCGCAGTATAGTGGTAAAATGTATAAAGAACGCTACTACCCATTCTCTAGTAAGTCCCTTAGTTGCCTTTTACGATACCCACGGTAAGAAATGGGCTGGTGCTATTCTTTACGTCTGGTACCACACGGACTGGTCCTAATATTATATGTTTTGATCTGTGAACACCTAGGAATATTAAATTTCATGATAAATGTTTTGTATTAATACCTTTATAAAGCTTTAAGCGATAATTTGCTGGGAAGGGTTTTTAAACGACTTGTAACTCTTGTAAGGTATCAACTCGCCAAACGTGTTTTCAACTTAACCAATAATTATGCATTTTATTTTTAAAATTATATTGACGAGCTTAATAGTTAATTAGTGTAAAAAATATTTTACCTAAGTTATTTCTTTAAGCACATTATTACTTTCAGATTTTAAATCTGCGCTGTTTTGTATTGGCTGATCCGTACCGACGAAATCCATTTTACTATAGACGCTTTTAGAATTTGGGCATTACCACGTATTACTTAATCATGTCTTCACCTATTTTGGTACCGAAAGAGCTATCTATACAACATTAATTTTTGTTTATGCGAAACCCGAAACACGGGTCTAGTATTTTTATGTAAAGAATCTATGAAAAAAATTTCAAAACTGTATCATTAATAATCACAAAGTTATAAGCTTGATAAGTTACCTGGTTGTCCACGCAAAAACATATGCAGATCACCACAAACAGCTAGTGTACGTACCATCTCCGTGTAATGGACGTTTGAATACGAGAAAGACATGATAATTTTAAAATCGAAACAAAACACTAAGGCCCGCGACTTGGAAGCGTAATTAAATATTTTTGGTACAAAATATAACATGGTGTAAAAATTATTGGAATCGATTCAGTTACTGATTCTGAACAAACTATATTCAGGTTTCGCATATACTAAAAATAATCTTGTATAAATGATAAATAGACAGGTTTCTTACAGAAACTCGTTCCAAAGGCAGATGTGCTAATGTCTTCACATTCGTTGCCTAAATCTTTATCATAAATTCCATAATTTCGTAGCTCTGTAATTTTTAAAATCAATATTATATCCACTAAAAGGTAATCATATAATCACAGTTTTCTGTCACACAGAGGACATTAAACACGCGTGTTTAATCAATTCAACGGTGAATTGGAGGGTTCAAACTAGGAGCGTAAAAAAAAATCTAAGTACAAGAAGGCTCAAAGACAAGAATCAGAAGCCACCGCTTTTGGACACCTTCGTCAAAGAAACCTATAACTAATCTGCAAGGACTCAACATCAAAACCAAATATGAAAAAAAAAAAAAATTGGGTCTGTGACCTATGAGTTTTTTTCGGCCTTTCTTCTCAGAGTAGTCAGATAGGAAACACCAACCTTATCTAGTTTAAAAAAAACCGGCCAAGTGCGAGTCGGACTCGCGCACCGAGGGTTCCGTACAAACCTGTAGGTATTCTCGGTTTAAAAACATTTATATTTTTTAATTTTTATATTTTAGTTGAATGAATGTAAGGTAAATTGCGGTTTACGATTTATGACGTTTTAAAAAAAACTACTCACTCGATCTCGTTCAAACCAATTTTCGGTGGTAGTTTACATGGTAATGTACATCATATATTTTTTTTAGTTTTATCATTCTCTTATTTTAGAAGTTACGGGGGGACGACACACATTTTACCACTTTGGAAGTGTCTCTCGCGCAAACTATTCAGTTTAGAAAAAAATGATATGAGAAACCTCATTACCATTTTTGAATACCTATTCATAGATACCCCACACGTATGGGTTTGATGAAAAAAATCATTTTTGAGTTTCAGTTCTATGTATGGGGAACCCCAAAATTTATTGTTTTTTTTTCTACTTTAGTGTGAAAATCTTAATGCGGTTTACAGAATACATCTACTTACCAAGTTTCAACAGCATAGCTCTTATAGTTTCGGAATAAAGTGGCTGTGACATACGGACGGACAGACAGACAGACATGACGAATCTATAAGGGTTCCGTTTTTTGCCATTTGTCAAAAAAAGGGAACCCTAAAAACTGATTGACGTGTAAAAGTGTTTGTACAAACCTACTTTATCATTTAATAATAAAACACCCATATCAATTTCTAACACAATTATCTTACAAAAGCGGGTGCAAAGGCCATGACCGGATTAAGTCAACGCCAAACAATACGGTGCAGGCGCACAGGCGCGGGGGCATCACAATGTGCGCAGGACTGCCCTGCAGCGACCTCGCTCGTCTCGCTGCGGTGGGCACAAGGGCGCGGCCTCCGCAGTGACACCTACTAATGTGTTAATTTGTTAACGTACTGATTGGACACTGATAAGAGGGTAATTAATTTCGTGTTAGATTGGTGCTAAGTAGCGGGCAGGAGTTATAATTATAAGGTGACTTAAAAATAAAATATTAGTGGGGACTTTTAGCGCGGTATTCTTTATTGGGCTACACGCCATTTAATGGGGGACGTGGACAGTGATGAACCAGTCTTACCAGGGGTATTGTGTAACCCAGTAACTGGGTTGTGGAGGTCTGATAGGCAGTCGGCCGATCGCTACATAAATATTATTCTGGTATTCAGCTACATCCGGTTAGACTGGAAGTGCGACTTAGAAGTAGGTCGACAGTAGACCTTGGGGACTCCTGAAACAGTTTAACCTCTAAGTCCCTGAGATACCACATTTGGTATAGACATAATGGTTTTTTAATTGTGTCTGTAATTACGGTAATTGACTGGTTAATAATTGCAATGTCTCTGTGGTTTCCTGAATATTTAATTTAGTAAAAATAAAGGGCAATCTAATTTTTAAAAGATGTGTTGTTTATTTTTCTTCCTGCGTATTGTCAGTGTCAGGTATACATATATATAATTAACTAAATATGAAAATTAAATTTTATTAATGAAGTAGGTAGATACATTCTTTTCGAATCCTCCCGATCCGCCCAGAGCAGCACGCGTAGCATGACCGCCTAGAAACGGAATTTGTCGACGGAAGAGAAGACAAAAGGATAGATTGTATCGTAGAATTTTTTTGTAAAACTGAAAAGAACAGATGTTTTTATTCTTCAGTCGACAAGAGTACGATGTCAAGTATGATGACTATTTTTCTGATGAGATAGAAACATTTTTACTGAATTAAAATACATAAGGAACTTTTTTTGTTCTTGGTAGAATAGATATAGAATTGGTCATGCTACGCCGGCAGGAGACTTCATTTGATGATTTCCCACTCACAAAAAAAGGTATTTATATCCCTTAGATTGTTTCGCTCTAACTACGCCTTTAAATACCTAGGCCTTTTCATTTTTTCTCGACGTTTCAGTTTTTCTGTACATAGATTTATTGGCCTGTGACACTTACGAATGTGTTAATTTGTTCATAAGCCGATGGGACAGTGATAAGAGCTTAATTAATTGAGTGTTAGATTAGTGTTAAGTACCGGGTTGTTAAGTAGTGGGGTCAGCAGGTGTGTCTGAATTTATGAGTTTTTTTCGACGAGTGGTCAAGGTATGTTAATTAACGGATAACATGTTAAAAATCCGTTTAGAAGGATGTGTATAAAAACTATATTAGAAGGAAGGAGCCCAAAAACGTTCACATTTTAGTTGTTTTTGGCTTCATTCCTTCAAAATATCAAAATATTCAAAATATCTGATTTATTTTGAATATAAGTAACTGGCTCGTTGATCTAGTAGTTGCAAGCGCTACTGCTGAGCACGGCGTCCTGGGTTCGATTCCTAGGTCGGCCAAAGTGTTATTGGATTTTTGTATCTAGAATTTCTCTGTAGCAGCCCGGAGTTGGAAATTTTGTGCCTGGTTGATGGCCAGAGACTAGCCCTGGGGGTGTACTATAGGTACACCTCTGCTCAACCCTTTGGGGAAAGAAGGCGTGATCTTATCTTTAATGTTTAAAGTAACTTGTTCGATCCTCTCTTCAGTCTACAGCAGGTCTTTATGTCCAAAACTAAATCCAGTAGGCAAAAATTCTATCAAATAATCTAATTTTGCGATGTCATTCTGCCTCAATAGCTTTACCCCAACAAAGTGGTACAGTATTGATCACTTTGACGAACATATTGGGAAGTCAAATATTGATGTATGTTGCCACGTAATTATTATGGTTCCATCAATGGTGAGGTCAGCTCAGGTGCTTAACCTGATGTCAGAGCTCATGACGATTGATTGGCAATCGACAGGCAGACGTCAGACCAATACTAAGTACAGTCAGCCTCGAAAAGATTTGAACATCGACAAGAATTAATTTCACTGTCTATAATCTTTGTTTCGTAATATTTTATTATTGTGCAACCACAGAGCCTATTAGACATTGTTTACTTAATTGTACCTACATAAAATACATAAAATAAAAAGCCTTTCATATATTATTAATTACCTACATTACATTGTTTTAAAGTTACTTATCTAATTTTAATTAATTAATTTCACATAACTAGTTTTTTTAATGTTTTCGTACCTACATATTGATATAATATAAGTAATGGATAACAAATTGTTAATGATGGATGAATAATTAATTTATTTCTGTAAGCAGGTATGTACGAACACTTTTACACGTCAACCATATTTTAAAAACTAGATGTGTCGGCGTTTCCTCTCTGACTACTCCTAGTCAGAGAGGAAACGCACACCCATCACACATCACACATCTAGTCAGACACATATAGTTTCAGAGTCTCGAGGACCTAGTCTCAGAGGAGAAAAAGGGCCGAAATTAACGCATAGGTCACAGTGTCTTTAAAAGTCCACACATAATCTTGGTCAGATCATGTAGACCAGAGTTACTCAAAGTGGGGGTCGCGAACTCCTAGGGGTTCGCCATGCGACGGTAGGGGGTTCGCGACAAAATTTACGTAATGACGGCTACAGAAATTGACTTGATGTTGATTGCTGAGTCAGAATTAAGCCTTAAATTGTCTAATATTGTTCCAAAAAATTGACTCAATTTGTGACAACAAACAAGCATCAATATTAATATCATAATCAACATCGCATTAATATTAATAAGATATTTGTTTTTGAAGAATAGCATCACCCCATTTCTTCCCGTGGGTGTCGTAAAAGGCGACTAAGGGATTTACTAGAGAATAGGCAGCAGCGTTCTCTATGCATGTTACCACCATACTGCGATCGCCAACCCGCTTGCCAAGCGTGGCGATTATGGCAAAGCCCCCCAAATAAGGGGAGGCCTATGTCCAGCAGTGGACGTCTTGCGGCTGAGATGATGATGATGATTTGTTTTTGGCCTGTATTTGTTACCTTTTATTCAATTTATAAACTTTATTTTATTCTATTAACAATGTTATTCTTTTCTTGTTATTGGTTGGGGGTTCGAGCCAGAAGTTTGAGAAACCTTTATGTAGACAGTAAAATTATTATTTTTTCGATGTAGAAAATGCTTTGGGACTGACTGTACCATACAGTGAGTAGTTGTTTGTCATGCGTCAGACACAATGGAACATACACGTCATGACAAATGACAATCATCGGTCTTAGAAGGTTAGGCACATGTAGGTTTCTGATACCCTTTGACGTGTTTCTTGGGAACTTCTATTAGTTTCATTCGTACCTAATTGGTTATCTGCTCACCTCCGTTAATGTACGGTGATGAAGGGTTCCCGGTCCCATAAAAAATACATATTTTGATGGATTGATGCTTATTAATTTGATACGATCATGATATTATTGAGAGCGGTGGTGGCCCAGTGGTATCGGCCCGGACTTACTTTGTAGGTCGTGGGTACGAACCCAAGCAGGCGCTTTACTTTGTGTAAATGATTTCATCACAACTATTCTCAAAAACGGTGAAGGAAAACATCGTGAGGAAACCGGCATGTCCTAGAACCAAAAATTCGAAGACATGTGACATCTACCGACACGCACGGGGCCTCATGGTACGGCCCACTCCCTCTCACCAAGAAGTGGTCTGTGTCCGTGAGCTGTGGGAACGGTATATGCTGATTATGTATGATATTACTGTGGCACCCATCATCATCATCATCATCATTTTAGCCGTAAGACGTCCACTGCTGGACTTAGGCCTCCCCCAATTTGGGGGGCTTTGCCATAATCGCCACGCTTGGCAGGCGGGTTGGCGATCGCAGTATGGTGGTAAAATGCATAGAGAACGCTGCTGCCCATTCTCTAGTAATTAATCAGTTACCTAAAATAAAGTGCTGTCCTAAATACCGATAATACGTAAAATAGATGGATCATCAAATACATTCGAACATGCTCGGGTCTGAGTGACAGCGCTGCCCACTCCAGTCCAATAATATTAGCCCAAAATAAACAATATTGACAGCAAAAGATAAATATGTTGTCATAAAAACTAACACAAACGCCTGTGTAGTCGCCTAAGTACACATCTATCCATTATCCTCAATTGAGTGGTGGAGACACGATACCTACCGTAGACACGTGTACCCTCGGCCAATAAATCAAGACATTTGACAGCGGCGCTGCTTGCTAAAGCTAACGTCAACTAACTGTCAAATCCAGTACATTCAAATTATAGTTCCAAATTTGACCGCGTGTCAAATTGTACTAGTCGGTTGTAAATGGTAAAAGTGGCCATTTATCATTGTGCCGTAACAATTTGTCAATCAGGACCGTTTTGCACGGAGCTCGGGTCAATGGTACGCGAGGACTTTTAGATGTTATCAGATGAATATGTAATTGGGGTTGAGTGACATGTTTCGGGACTTGGGTGATTGGTGTTGAAAGGAGCGATTAGTTATGATTTGTGTCGTGAAATAATATTTGCATACTGTAAAATGTATTACGTGTATTGTCAGTATGAAGACGATGGGACTTCTGTCCGATTTAATCACATGACTGGTAAACGGTTAAAAGTACTCTTGCATACGTACTGATTAAGTTTCTCATTAATTAACGCAAAAACTCCAGGGTGCCTCACGAAATTCAAATTTTCTTCCGAGTCTTTGGAATTTTGCAGGTTAATCAATATAACCCTCTAAAAGTTCATTTAATGCCACTGAAAAACTTAAAATAATGGCCAAGCTGTCAAACCATAGTTCAAAAGACAAAAACCATTTCATAAAATTGACGAGAGATTTATCAACACCTAGATCAATGTGAGGGTTTTAGTAATGGTGAGTTAATAAAAAATGAATAGGCAGCATTTATATAAATTTGACATGCGAAAAATAGGTACCTAAATGCTGATCCTACTACGAAGTTGGTACTTAGCAATCTTGTCATGAAGACTATACTAAGTTCACCTTAGACTCGTGTATCCATTTATACTCCCTCGTGTAAAAACACAATAAAAACGAACAAAACATTATTATTTTATGCGCTACTAATGTACATTGCAATCTTGTAAGCCAATAGTAGATATTATACATTAACAAAGTACCTAACTACCTATCTTACTAACTACCTAGTAACAATCTATCTTTATATTTTCCCGACAAACAATCTGTCTTTATATTTTCCTGACGACAGTCGCGTTAGTCGAGCTAATAACTTTTGCAGTCACGTGCAATATTTTCTAGTTCCCCCCCGTGGAACACAAATGGAAAAACTTTCCGTGTCGTTTATAATCAATGTGATTCATAGACTATGTAACTTTGAATAGAGCCCTGCTTCGTAGACCATTATTAATGTTGGAAAACTCTTGAAAAATAGACCTTCCGTGAAATTCAAATAGGGATTAGGGTCTCAAGTACTGGAATGGGATGCAGATGAGAGGTCCTATGATTTTGTTAGGTACGCCTTGTTGGCCTTTAGAGAACCGGTGAGCAGAAAATGTTAAGAGGAAAACTGAAATCAATTTCTTACGGAAATGAAAAGTTTTGTGATCGTTATTTTCAAGCAGCGAGCGTTATACGGAACTTCATTCTTCATACTAAATTAAATCGAGTGAATTTCCTCGGAAAATCCGCTTGATGCCTTTTAAATATTTTATTGTTTGAAGAGTTCAATATAATGCTTGGTCCCAACGGAAGCAAAGGCGTACGGACGGAATACTCAACGCGTTACTACAGCATTGTGTGCCAAAAGAAAATGTTAATCCACGGCTCATTAATTAAATTACAGCTAAGCCTTGATTTTCCTTCAGTCGATTATTAACGCGGCACTAGAATACACGGTATTCACTACTTCAGTTATTACACGTAAATTGTTATTAGTTCATAGTATGTATTTTAGTTCATAACGTGTATGTTTGTGTTCAGGTAAATCGTAATGTTTTCCAAACATTACTTATTTATAAGTGAAAATTGTGTTGATAGTTAAATATGGTGAATAGACAATAGACGGTAACTGTGACTGAATTTGTGCAGTGCAAATTTCCGCGGATAGTGCAAATTTTATGAATTTTAATGGTGACAGTCTTTACGTTAAGCGATCATGGCGCCATCAAGCGACGGCCGCGAGTACTGTTACAGTTCATGGCTGACCAACCTTCTAACTACGATTTTTATAAGTTCAGCTATTCGGTAAGAGATGGCGCTGTACGCAAAGTTAATGAACTCATTCCGAGTTCTAAATTTTCATCAATTTATTTATTTTATTTGTGTGTTTAAGTATGTTTTTTTTTTTGTTGCAGGCCGAGCCGGGGGATACAATAGCAACAACCAAAGAAGGTTTGTATTTTTTTAATTAGTAATGTACCTCACCGTTTATTACATATCCATCAGTATTTTTCTGATTCTGGTTTTGTATTTTTCTAGTCCGTTTTTTTATTAATTATTAATTCCTTGTCTTTGCAGAAGAATGGGTGACGCGGAAAAAAAGCGAAGTGACAACGACCCGTCAGATCGCGACCAGAGTCAAGCGCGAGCTGATATTAGAAGATGGACGTATTCTGAAGGACTCGGGACCCAAGATATCTACCTCCGTCAATGAAGATACACATACCACAAATTATCAACAGACTGAGGTAACTTTCGTTTTATATACCTATAGAATGAAAAATTCAGATCCATCTTTTTCCATCAGACGAGATCGTCGCATGGATTTAACTTCCAGTAGGTACCTAATAAAAATTTAAATTAATAGCGGCTCTAGAATGGATACCAAAAAAATGTAAGTTTTATATACCTATTTACTCATTTTCTTTTGGCAGCATCGGGTACCTGACGAGCAGATTGATGAAGAAGCGGGGGAAAATGAACCTGGAGGTGCGATTGGGGCGCCACCTGAAGGTAGCTATCAAAACAATAAATTAATTTTGGAGTCAAGGTATTTTAAGCCACACCTGTGTCAAAAAAGCGTATATACACATATGAACTTAGGGAAGAAAAATAAGCTTTGTTATTGATATAAATTTCAGTGAATAACATCAGTTTAACAGATGTTTAGTTTCAGTATATTGTTTTTTTCAAACCTTGCGAGTCTTAACCAAAGAGATCGTCGCTCGAACGTACGATTTTTGTGTGAACACGCTACCGTCATGTTCATTTTGTTCAGCGAACCCGAACGCGTGGATGCGCCAACAGAAGATCACGGTGACAAATACCTAAACACGATAATCCCATATTCGCCGAAGCGATCCTTTTGGTTAGGACGTGGGGTTAAACTTTAACAATATTAGTACATCATCTTGCTACCCCATACAATTCATTGGCTGTCATCGCAGAACATCTTCTTTTTTAAAATTTTACAATCGATAATAACATTCGTTCTTTAATCATCATCATCATAATTTCAGCCGAAAGACGTCCACTGCTGGACATAGGTCTCCCCTAAAATCGTTCTTTACTCATTGTCAATAATCTCTCCTCAGAAGTAGACGGCCCTCTCATCGGCGGGGTGGTAGCTCCCGCCGGCGCCACGGTCCACGTGACGTCACTAGTGGTGGCCAACCCTGAAGGCAAGGTGCGCGAGAGTCACGACAAGCGAGTGCTGACCAGGAACATCACAGAACGAGTGCAGGAAACTGAGGAAAAGATACATAAGGGGGATACTACTCATGACGTAAGTGCATTTTAATTGGTTTCAGGATTTTTTTTGCGCCGCGACTTGTTTTTTTTTTCATTGAAGGAATGTTGTTGTCACATTTTTTGCGGCGTTTTTATGATTTTTTTGTGAAGTTAAAGTTACTTAAGTAGTTATAAAATTTTCGGCAGTGTGTTGATCCGGTACCAGAAAAAACAATTTAATTCGTGAACCTATTTGTGTAAATGCATAGGTTCTTAATATTCTCTGTTAAGTATCCAATTTATTATCAAAGAAACAGCATTGACAGCATTTTGAGCACTTTCCCTACTGACAGTGATGCGGACGAATTCTTTGATGCCCAGCTTCTCCCTTTTTTCCTTTATATACTTGTATATAATATATTTGTTTTAGTGTTAGCTTGTATATTTACTATCCACCATTATACAGCCTCGAATCCACCTGCTGCATAATAAATCATGACTACAGATAACCCTAAAATGTTAAATCATAGACACTAAGAACCTTCCGTTCCTAGCCTTAGGACACACATGCATATTCCATAATCCACGTCAAACTCTTGATTGCCGCAATTTACTAGCACTCTTAGCTTTTAGATGACATGCCTTATCTTGGCCCGTAAGATGCTGGGGACATGTCGAGGTGTCGATACAGGCAGGCCGGGGGTTCGATACCAGCTGATACACGCTAATGGAGTCATGGGAAGCAGTACTCGTCTTATTATGCTGAAGTATTTCTGTGATAAGATCTGTATTTAGTTCGCTTTATGTTGCTTTTCGCCTAATTGTGGATGGAATTTATGCTACAGAATTGGTAGTGGATATTTGAATTAATTATTTTGATGCTGCTTTGAAAGAAGAACGCTTATACGGCACGTTAAAAGCGTTTCCTTGACCAATGGTAAAATATTCGCTGTTTGAAAAATTTAGGAAAAACTTCCTTCCCAAAAAGTTACGACTACATCATATATGAACTTCGTCTAGCTCTGTTTATTAATGTATTATAATGTTATCATTATTCGCATTTTTTTTTGGGTGGGAAATCGTCAAATGACGTCTCCCGCTCTGGGTGAAGCGGAAGGGCGTGTCAGACTTTAACTGACTAAAACCTACCCGTGTTCCTCCAGTTGCCTATGCCAGGGCCACGGTAACTCTTTCGAATAAATCCACGACCCGCAGGCATTTGCTATGACCTACAGAAATTTAACAAAAGTTCGCTCCAGCAACTAAAACAGCAGCTCTTATTCAGCCCATTATTGACTACGCTGATGCCTGTTATTTGGATGCCACCGAGGAGCTGTTAAATAAACTTGAGCGTTTGCAAAATATCTGCATTCGTTTTGTTTTTAATCTTAAAAAATATGATCACGTTTCTAACTTTCGCAAGGTTCTCAAGTGGCTCCCTATTCGACTTCGCAGGAACTCTCGGATATTGTGTCTGCTATTTAACATTCTCCACAACCCTAAGACCCCATCCTATTTGCGGGAACGCTTCTCCTACACCCGTCCTTTTGATGCACCTTGCAGGTCGCATCTTAGAAATCTCCTCAAGTCACCTCCCCACTCAACCGACTTCTACTCCTACTCCTTCACCGTGCATGCGGTTCGGTTGTGGAATGCACTTCCGCCTGACATAAGGGACTGCCCTACTATTGTTGTATTTAAAAGAAGAGTGAAAGAACACTATCTCTCCACTTTGTCATAATTGCTCATGAATGTTTTCATTTTTATTGCATTATTAGTTATATATATTTAGTGACATTTATTTTAAAAGTATTTATGTATTTATGTATGTTTGTATGTATGTATATTTTTATTTTGTATATTTATATTTAAATTATAGTATTATTTTTCTTCTACTATTACACACGTTGTCTACATCTCTTTGTATATTCTCTCCTATTGCAGGTATGCTGGAAGAGATTTCAATAGAAATAAGCATTACCTTTGTACATATTTTTCTGTTCCTTTCTATTTGTCTATTTATATGTGTGCATAAATGGTTAAATAAATAAATAAATAAATAAAATAATGTCAATTTACAAGAACCTAAAACAATTGATTTTATCTAATAAAGTGAATTCTTCTGCTATACTGACTGTAAGCCAATCCAATTATAGAGGACATAAATCAAGCTATTATTGCATTCTGTTAAACGCAATAATTGTCTCAGACATTATTATTGTGATGAGAATTACATCATGAATGTTATCCCCATTTATGTCATTCTGTATTAGTAATTGGAATGCGTTAGGTGCGGCTTGACTGACAATAATAATAATGTGTTGCCATGCCATAGCTCTGCTGCTGTCTTATTTAGTCATTTGATTATTCTCAAGTAAAATTTCCAATTTGTTGGATGGTATACACATTTAAAATTATTTTGACCGCATTTAGCTGACGGGTGATTGCTATTCATATATTTACTACGATGAATACATAACTAATGAATTGGGTCAAATCACAACCAAATTGCCAGGAAGTGTAGCTCAAGCCTTAGAATGTTCGTACAACTAATCAATTACGAATTGTGTGTAGCTCTGTATTTGCTAACACAATAATTTGATAGTTCAATATAATTATTATGATATAATTAAGTGGTGTTGCAAAGCTTTGACAGGATATTAACTAACTGAAATGTTAGCATAACTTTTGATGAAACAATTATTCTATTGCAAGTGTTGGTTTATAAGAGGGTGGATTGTTATTATTGATACCTTGTTCTAAGCTTCAGTGGCATATTTCGGGTTGTGTTGATTTTGATGAACATGAAAATGTTAACACATAACCTCAAAACTTATTGATTTACATATGTAGGTAATATTGATAGTTTCGTACATACCTGGTATCATTATAATATGTTGTCTTTATTTCAATATTTTATTTTATCAAACTTTTTATTCATATTCTTCTTAGCGTGTGGATAGCAATCAGAATAGAGTTAGCCCAGAATTTGGCTACGACCTTAGCATTTTCAGTAGCGTCCATCAACTCCTGTGGCGTGCAAACAACAGGACATGGTGGACAAGATATCATGCTTGTCGTACTTCATACGTGCTTCATAGTTATTCATATAATTATGACCATTGATTCATATTTATAAACATCTACAATTGATCTATATAGTTTCTGTTTTCTAAATCAAAATCAATGTAATTTATTCAAACTAGGTTGAGAGTCAGCACTTTTTAAATGCCAAAGTTACATAAGACAGTCCCCCAAAACGTCCCTTTCACCATTACCTAGTGCTTTAGCTAGGAAGAAAAAGTGGCGCAACAAACTCCCCAGCAGAAATTTCTTCTCCTTGGACCTATGTTTATGGTGCTATACTCCAGCATCATATTATGATAGTTAGTAATGAATGACGGGCTTGCATATATACATTCCCATACTCGTACCTTGAATAATTAAACCTAAAAAAAATTGTAGGTACGTTCTATGAATGCGTGCAGTTTAAAAATTACGCACCAGTGAAAATGTTTCCTAAACTAACAGTCAAAAGTTCCACTTTCTAGTACCATTAAGCATCCCATTTAAAGATGCAATTATCATTGGTTCAATCCGATTCATCGTCTCTAATCACTAATCACCAATCAGAGTGTGCCAATCACTGATTGTGTCCGACCTGCGCTCATTCCTTAGTGTAGTGAACTAGTGATTAATACTCATGTATGTATGTATGTGGCTGTTACGTGATTTCCGTAGTATGAGGTCGCGAGCTTCATGAAGGCAAACTTGTTACTTAACACTTCTCGAAAGCTTGTATTTTATTGATAGGGACTCGTTAAAGGCAATTTATTTTGTTTGTTTTATTGTGATTTAATTAAAAATATACGGTTTTCAGATTTAAGATACTCTTCTGTACAAATTACATTTTTTTTTAATGCCGATAGATTTTGTCACCCGTACAAGTATGACCGCTCAAACGTCAATGATAGATATTTTAAATAAAGACTATATTTTTTATGATTTCATTAAAAAATGTTTAGTTTTCAGATTTTCCCTGCAGGTACATACGTGTAGTTTAAGACGATATTACTTGCCAAATTTCATAGGTCAGTGAATGTAAGTTGACTTTCGAAATATACGTTTTTTGCGGCGTAAACGGCCGTATTTTTTTTTACGTTAACTTAGAAGTTTGATTCTTTCACAGCTTCAAGGGACTGTAGAGTTAAGTAGGTATATGGTTATAAATTTAACTCGATACCTCCACACAGATAAATACCCATGACAGACAGATGGATAGACAGACAGACAGACGGACAACAAAGTGATCCTATAATATGTTTCGGTTTTTTCTTTTGCTAATCTGCTAACTCGGTCAATAGGATGGTTCCAGCTAGAGTCAACAATCTTACAAGATATTTTATTTTAAAATGCAATTTATTAAGAATTAAACTTATTTCAATTTATTTCAGTCCTACCAATAAAAATAAACAAAAGCTGGAAGACGTAAACGCGTTTACATAGCTTTTAAAAAGTAAACGCATTTACATGCAAGTTTTAAAAGTGTTCCTTTTAAATTCCATTTTTAAAATAGGACCGTTTAAACCATCCAGTTGTCGATGGTTTCGAATAACCGCAGTCCGCTCATACGAGTGATTCACGATCCGAGTACAACACGGGCTTATTTTTCTCCTTAACGCCTACGAAGAGATTTTTGTTGATCGTGTAATGAGAAAGCCTGAACACCTATTATTTACGTGTTACATAAACTTAGTTCTAAATGCTTCGTACCAATGGTTTTGTTGTATTTTGTTCTTGTACTATTTAAGTGGTTTTTTTATGATGAGGTGGAGTAAGTTATAAGTATGAGGTTTTCAGGTTCAAAAATATACTTTCTTCAGTAATTAAAGGAATATTTCTGTAATAGCGTGAGGTGTAACATTGTTGTCATCATTCCAGCTAAAATACTCTTTACGGCTTCTTCGAAGGGGGTTTCTTCGAGATGATAATCAACATACAAAAAAATAACAATGTAATAGACATGGTTTTTTTTATTAAGAAAATAATCCAATTTGTATTAGAAGAATTAAATTAAACATCAAAAACATATATATTGAGTTCTTTTCTCAAAATTATACGCGACGAGTGACTTAATTGTAGTTTTAGGTAAACGCAGATCAATGCCTATAAGATTACATTATCATGCTTGCTTCGATCGTAAATAGACCACACTGCAATAGCTGAGCCTCTGTTTAACATACTCAACATATAATACGTGTTGAGAAAAGACAAATACTTGCACAAAGTAATTTGTATTAGAATACAGTTTGAATATAACCTCTTTTCGCCTAAAATGGTCTTTAAGTGGCCGCACATAATGGTGTGCGCTCTAAAGATAACATGCCACCTGGTTAGCTGCTCTGGTTGATATAATAATCAGGCATCATCAAGGTGTAATTAAGGTCTAACAGGCAAGGGATTATTGTTAAGGTAAATTCTGTATTTTCTCTATTTTAAAGTGACTAAACAAGATATAATACGAAATTAAAAATTAATCAATTAAGAACACGTTTTCAGTCTTAATAAGCACAAATAAATCTAAAAGCAACAAGATTGTATTGTAAAACAAATTTGTGTGCAGTGGAGTATCCTTAAACCACACACTAGGATACCCTGATTAAGGTAAGGTGTGGTTGAATGAAGGAGTAAAAAAAATCCGAGAAGAAATTAAATGTTTTGATGCAAAACAAAATTTTGCCATTGGAAAGTAAAACCATCCATTTTAGCAAAAGAACGAGACGATGACAAAAATATGTCTTCAGCTTTTCAAAACAAAAAAAAAAAATCGTTTGCTATGCTTTCAATGCTTGTACGCTATCTCCGAACGCCACAGGACACAAATATTCATATAAAATATTGTCCGAACATACCCACACAAAATAATCTGCCTAACATAATTCCGCGCAATTTTATTATACCTTGGCGACATTGTTAATCGTAGATATACGTAGAACTTGTCAGGAATACTTTTTTCATTTCGAAACGAAAAACAATAGTAAGATACAGAGTGTAAAATAGAGCACCGGTTCCTTCAGGTGAGTATCCACATAAATCGATGGGGATTTTGAAATTATAATTTGTTCATGGAGATAGGTCGCCCGGGGCGCCGCGCCGCGCCCACGCAGTGCGTCTGCGCATCGGAAAGCGCTTTGTTCTGCGTTTGTTAGATGATTTTCTTATGGTGGCTGGATTTGTGTAGATGTTTTTTTTTTTTTATTGGAACGTCGATAGGAGTTATGAGAATGGTATTAGAGAAGTTTTCTGTGGGCTTTGTAAAAGTTATCCCGCTGTAATGTGCGAGTTAGTTTCTACTTGTTTATTTAATCATTCAGATGAATCCTATGTGCCCTACTTATAACCATTTTATTTATTTGTCGGTAAAACACTTGAATTTGTTCAAGATAGAGAGTTCCCTAACTTTGCTGTAATTGTCTGCACCACATATGCAAAATAAAAAATTTCAAATATAGATTTTTTCACGTTCTACAAGCTCTATCTTGTGTTCTTTTGTTTGCATAATAAACTACAACTCATTTAGGAAGCAGGTATAGCTTGGCACAAGCCCGTAAAGACAAATTAGGCACCCACAAAATCCAAATCGATCTCCAAAAATGGAAACAGCTTTTCTACCGTTTGTATATCCATGTTCCAAATTAGCACTCATAACAATAAGTTATATACGCTTCAAGTGTTGTACATTCGACTTAACAAAATTAAGCAGCTTCACCGCTTTAAAGCAGCTTCGTTCACAAGTCGCTGTTTTGCTCCATGACCTGAGATGTGGCAATCGCTGAGTAAACTGCACTTGTGCGCTGCAGCGGTGTGCCCGCTAAAATGATCAAATTATTTATTTATGAGCAAAATGCGTCTATTGCTGCAATTCACAGTGTAGATTGTCTTGACATTTTCTCGGCTTTAATGTAGGTGAGAACTTAGAAGTTTTTAGAATGAAAACTGGTTAGTTTGGTGATAAAATAATAATGTATTACAAATTAGGTATAAATAATAAAATAACTGATCTTCGAATGTCTTAATAGTCTTTTCTACGCAAGCATGAAAGTGCAAAATGCGTTACTAACCCGTGAAGACGCTAATCTAGAAAGGATCACCGATAAGATAATCAGACAGAACACAAACACTGTTTGCAACTTCATTTTAATAAGTAGGCAAGCAAGCGCATTGCATACAATCAAAATTAAGAGCACAAACCAAATTACAAAACTGCTAAATCAGTATTACAATGCAGCTAAGCTCATCAATGCAACCGTGTAATAAGGTTACATTGTCGGAATTACAATTCGGCCTTTACTCTGCACATTCGACCTAGATAATGTCCATATAAGAGGTTATTGCGACATCGAAAGTGATGTACGAACGAAAGTGATCGCCCATTTGCGGCCGGCCCTTTTGCGTGTCGCCCGAAGCAAACGGCCAATAAATTCTACACTTTTAACGACTCATCTCGAACACTTATGGGGCTTATTCGTATTCGGAATTTCGGTCCTCGATATTAGACTGAATCATTCACACGGAATGACGTCACTACGAATGAAGCCTTGATATCGATCATTCATCATCCAGAAATTATTCACTGTTTTAAACGCAACTACCTCAAGAAACATTACTAGCCTTTTCACTGTATCTGACTGATATTAATGTCTATCCAATATAATTAGAAGAAGGCTATGTACTAGTGATCACGATTTCACGAATATGATTTTTTCTTCAATTATATTTAAAAAAAAAAGATGATAACCTTATTCCGATTGAATAGGGCTCGTTCGAGTTCCCAACGTAAAAGTCAATTGGAAACGCTGGCAATCTCACTAAACCTATTTTTTTATTCGACGCAATTTGAACAGTGCCTATCTAAGCACTTGGCTTTGCAACGACGGCTAGTAATTTGACCTTACGCCGAGCATTAGTAGGAGTGCCCGCCGTGCTTTCAACGCGAATAGCAATAAAACCACAAAATATGTGCTTCACATTTACAAAATGCTGCGAAACTTCTTGGATGTGGCCTTTTTGCATACGGGAGGCTGAGTTTGAGGCGGCATGATGTCACCCGTTATGTATCTCATAATGAGAGCTATTTTCGGCAACACGCATGTTCTTAATTCTGAAATATTTATGTGACGTTAAACTTCTCTGCCTCAGTTAAAATTACGTTGCAAATTTTTGCGCATGCCGAGGTATTTCTAGCATTGAATGCGCTTTAAATATGTTTACAAAGCAGCGACTATCGTGCATGCTAATCAAATGTTCTAGATAAATGGAAAAGATGTTTGCTATTTGACGTTTTATACTATCGAACATGCATCGATTGCCTCATCCAACGTTAGGTTCAGGTGAATTTTCTAGTCAACTCCGCGATTATAACGCTAGATGAGAGCCGAGTAGCTGCTCTCAGGATAATAATTTAAGATGTTTAGATAAAATCTACAAGCCCTGTGCGGTGTGCACAAGAATTCATGTGATCACCTCCAAGATCCAATCTTAGATATAGCCTCTACGAGGTGATGTTACGAAAAATTATCTCCGACTATGGGACCTGTTCTTTGCCAAAGAATATGAATCCTTGCAGGCCGCGTTGCGTGTAGCCGCCGATGTGCTCAGCATTCATATTAATATGGACGATTTGCACGCTAAGCATATTTAGAATAGACTTTTAAAATAATGGATTTGGAAGTAAGGCTGTCTTTATATTGCTTCCTGTATGACGTGTCAGTTCCGTAAGAGTACATTATGATATTTCATTTCTTGAACCTAACCTTGCATTGTTCTCATAATTAAGCACGAACATATTCGTTGCACTTCCATTAATTATTCCGATGGAATTAAAAGTACACTTCACCAAAGTTCATTGCATCATAAGATTTATGATGTGCTGTGTTGATCACACTGTTGTGCTGACCGTACCACTCGTTTGCAGATCTTTGTTCGCCGCGATTGTTTTGTTTTTAATCGTCAATGAATAATATTTTCATAGTGTATATTATCGACCTTGACCTTTCCGAACAAAAGGTACTGGTAAGCCATTTTATAGATAAATCAAAAATGTGGCGATAGTGGCTTACAATGTAGAGTTGAATTTAATTACGAAAGCTTTTTGGTTTAGCATTAAATAGCAATTGCGGTTTAAGTTGTACTGACTGTTACTCGAGTATCAAACCGCATTCACACTCGATTAGAAACAAGAAATATCGTAGGATTCGGTCCTTTGTAACTTTAAATTGCTCACGTTTATGTAACAAAGTAAATGAAAACGAGGATTTTATTCTATTTCTTTGTAGCGTCGCCATCGCATCGCGAGATAATAAGTAGTTTACTAGTCACATCGTATTAAATGTAGGCACTGAATCAATGCACATTACTTCGATACAGTTACGTGCATAGATATCGAGTGAATTGTTTTATCGATATTACCGTTAATCGAATGAGTTCTAGCAACTGTAATGTCAGTGGAATATTTATGGGTCCCATGGTTGTTCCGCGGTCGACAGTACGAATAGCGTTCGTTCTTGACATTTACTGAATCACTGACGTACCCCACAGGTTCAGTTAGTGGATAATAATAATGTTTTATTTTGACATTTTGATTCAGTGCTGTTTGTTTGAGCGCATTCCGAACAGGTTCATTTGTTGGTGAATGTTGGGAGCGTTTGTATTAGCTGGGCAGTGGATTGCATCGTGTCGGGGCGCGGCTGGCTTAAGAACTGAAATGGGTACTGCATTGAACGTTGTGTTAACATAATATGTGGCGTGTAAAACATATTTTGTGGCGTCTTTCGTGTTCTTTGTAGTTTACGCAATACGTGGTTCTTGAACCACTTATTGCGTAAATTGGCCAGCCTTGGCTGGATATGAATGGAGTGGCTTCTGACTAAGCAATAACAGCCGCACGGGTCAATCGATCAGGTTAAGCTACACGCGCCACAGTTGGGTGGGTGACCATCTTTACATATCCCCTCCGTGCCTCGCAAAGCACGTAGGGCGTTTTTTTGACGACCCGAAACTGAGAAGCTCGAAAGTCAGACAACCAGTCTTCATCCAAATCTGGTCAGCTTTTTCACGTGATTAAGTAACAAACACACAAAGATCCAAAAGAAAAAAACTTATATATTTATAATAATAAGTAGAAATAGTAGGATTGACACTCATGGGACTCAGTTAGAATAGAGTTTAAGCCATACTCTGCTATATTTAAGCCGCCATACCGCGCAGCGTGACTTACTGATACATCTGTTCTATGATTGACTTGTAGATTGCAATAGTTTCAACTGGAACAAAACGAGTTCATGACTTGTCTTAAACTATTACACTATGTTATATTGTTTACACTGCTGTAGCTTAAGAAACAGGTCAATTGGTATTTGTTTACAGTTCAATAAATTCTGTAGATAATAGAAATTCTGTTTATTGTCCTTTTGACCTATATGGCGTATCGGCTAACCGCTTTACGCAAATCAACATTTTGGATTATTAATTCTCAATTGTTGTTGAAGTATCCAGGTATCCTAAGGTCATTCTTAGACATTTTGTTAGTGGGTAATTTAATCGCTTTTTTGGCTACAATATTGCAAAATATTTTAGACCAATTGTATAAAATTACCATCATCATATCAGCCGTCGACGAAGACGTCTACTGCTGGATATAGACCTCCTTTGCAATAATCGCCACGCTTGCCACCTCGGGTTGGCGATCGCATTATTGTGGTAAAATGCAAAGAGAACGCTGCTGCCCATTATTTAGTAACTTCCTCAGTCGTCCTTTACGACATTCGAGAGAAGAAATTAGATTGTACGTACCGTCCTTTACGTCCAGCACCACACGTATTACAAATGGGTGGCGATAAGCTGTCAAAAAACATATATACATATGTATAAACTCAGGCCTTTTTCCCATGGGGGTAGGATCAGGGGATCATAACAGGTGGCGTTCCGTAGAAAGCAAAAAAAAACTCGTCATAAAACATGGAATAAAATGAACTTTTCCTGGATAAAGGTCTTATTGTACGTACATAACATACTTACATAGGTAGTAGGGACAAAAAATCGCATACAACGTGACACAACACAACAGTATACAGGTACCTAACTACAATAAAACAGAAACAATTATCCGAAGATACAATTACAACAATACAAAAATAAATGCTACAAATACAAAGTAACATTTAGAAACAATTGCGAGGCAGATCACAAAGAACTTTTTACTCGCTTGATACAATGTTTAGAGCTCTCGATACTAATTTATTCCCATCGAGAATGTTATCGAGAATCGAGTTAAAAAATATACAAATCGATGATTCGCGTGTGTCGGGCAATTTAGTGAGCTATTCAAATGATGGGATGATGAATGTATCGGACACCTTACTTGAGGTATGGGCATTTTGTATTTGAAAATGTGCGTGGTCTTTAGCTTTCGCTGTTGAAGTCTGAATTGAAATGTATTGATAGTTATTTATAATGTTCAGTATTTACCTCAATACATAACATACATTTCTTCCAGACATTGCTCTGCATAGTTAGACTCACATAAAATTCTAATAATATATTGTTTGGACTTTAAAAGAACGCTGACTTTGTTTCGGCATTTCTTTTCAGGGAATAGTCAGCTAGAAAATGCCGGCGCCGTCTAGATTTTAAAAAATTGACCAAAAAATGTTGACGTGTAAAAGTGTGTCTTATAGGATCTACTTACAGAAATAAATATTTAATTTAATTTAATTTCATAAATACATAAACGCATGCCTTTTTCGTATGGGGGTAGGTAGAAACTACAGAATGCCACCTGCTACGATCCTTAATAATAAAGCGTTAAATTATTATGTATGTAATTATAATTACTGTACCAATTTGTACATGGTTTTGTATACCTACACAAACAACACTAAATGCTGCTAGTTAATATCTACTCACAATAATGATTATTTTACTAGGTATCTATTTAGATAATTGCCATGATAATTTAAGAAAACTTTTATTACGAAATCCTGTTTTATTTACGTTTAAAAACATGTCCAGGATTGTATTCCTAAGCATATTACCTACGTAAGTATATATTATTTACTAACATTAAATAGTAGAAGTCTCTCCATAATGGTAGTGAGTCCTGCTGGGCTACATTAGTGGCCTTTAAAATTAAACGTAGTACCATCGTCTATGAATGAATATCGAGAAATTATGTAAGGCTTACCAGTCAAACAACTAATGTTAATTCTATACGTTTGGCGTAAACAGCCGACCAATAGAGGCTCGGAGTTTAAGACTTTAACAGCCCTATAAAAGGGCGAAATCAGTCGAATTGCAAAAACACGTAAGCAATTAGAGTTAAGCACTGGGTTGATTCCTTGTTGCCAGGGCAGGGGGCGGGAGTGAGGTCCTATTCGTAATAGAAGAGTCGGCCGGACTCCGCGTTATTATCCATTCAAACCCGACAGATTGCGAGATATGGTCTATTTAATAATATAGGCACCGACTTACAGCCACAGGACCGCACTGCACACGATACGATTTACATTTTTATTACCAACGTACCTTTTAACTATTTAATAAAGAAGATAAACACTTGAAATACGCACAGTGCTACCACAGTAATTTTATTGTCGTGCAAACCAATTTTCTGCATGTAATTTAATAACTACAGTTTTAGATAAATCGATTACCTCGTTGCGAATTTATTTAATTATTTGCACTGGTAGATAAAATCATATAATTACGTTTTTTTTTATAAAGATTTCTGTTTTAGTTGACATTTAATATAATTTGCCATTCTACTATATGGATTTAGGTCTTATTTGAATTTTCTTTAAATGTATTATTAAAATTAGCATAGTTCCATTACCTCATATGTTGCCGGCCATTTTGGATTGTCATTTGAAGGTCAGAGGTTGCAAGTCCGGTACTGTGTTAATGTCAACGGTGCATGTTTTTAATGTTTGGGAGATTCCGTAATGTGTGGCTACATTATAAAGTTATTAATATAAATAAAATGAGAATGCTTTGTTACAAGGTTTGTTTTTTTTTGTGTGATGTGAAAGGTCTTGATAATCCACGTGATTTTTGTTTCTTAAACTACATCGTTCTAAGTTAAAAACCAAGTTTTCTTTATGGTATGGTTCAAGACTGTTTTTGAATTAAGAACCCAATATGTATAGAAATGCTGTTCTTTTTATAAAACTGACAACTTAGTCCAAATTGAAATAAAATTGGATTTAGAAACTGGCCGAGAGCTTTAGGCTTGACGTAAAGTTAGATCGCTTTTTTATATTAAGGCGGCGTATGTTTCTGCCATGGATATTACAAATTAAATAAGGTTAAGAATGTGTAGGTACACTCATCTAAGTGTACACAGTTTCAGCTAGATATATTATTCACGATTAGAAAAAGTTCAATGTACATTTTACATTTTTAACTTTGCTACAAAATTATTACCTGGTTAACGTAATGCCAAGATTATATTTCCTCATCTTGTGGCCACATTTTCATATACCTGTTACGAAATTCAACCTCGTCTGTCTGTCGTTATATTCTCCTTTTACAGCCTCCAACCAGACTGCCAGATACTTTTTGACAATCGCCTTTATTCGCCAACCAACTCGTATGTCTTTTCTAAATTCCTAATTCAAATCCAGTCCTGGTTAGCGAGAACTAGCTACCACGCCTATTCGTAAGCGTGCTGCGGCAATATATTCCGTGAGGATGTACAATACTTTGTGCGTTAAATCCCGCTCCTTTGTGCGCCACGGCGCGCGGCGGCGTACGCGCATCGCTGGCGTTTCCGAGGTGCCAGGGCTGCCTGCAGTTAGAAAAAAAATGGGTTTTACTGGGTAATAAGTTTCATTATATTTCGTTTTTAGTTAGGAGTACTACGCTGTTTTTTGCGACTTTTAGTAGATAATGTTTTTAAAAAAGCTACTGGAAAATACTGTAGTTCCAGTCGGTGAGAGTTCGTCAAAAGCCTTTGCCATCCCTTGGCTGGACCACAGAACAGATGAATAAAAGAATACTTCTTTATCTGTTCCTTGGACTGAGGCCCTCCAAAACCTTACACTACATTTTGTCGTCTATTAAGTCAAAATTCTCACAAACTTTAAATCAATAAACAAAATACAATCTCACTAAACATCTGCGTACCTAAACAAACTCGCTCAAACGAGTGTTACATTTTACATCCTTGTCTAACAAGGCAATATCTTCAAATAAGCGATAGAAGCATTTAAGTTGTATCACACAGTTTGCTAGGCCGAGATCTATAAACGTTACTGCATTATTCAGGTCACTGTGCTTCAACTGTCAAACTACATGTGCAAGATAGAGACGCGAAAAGCCGGTCTATTCTATAAAACCATGAAAAGTTAGGTCCAGTGAGTTTGTAGTGAACTGTCAAAATAATGTCAATCACTATCATCAGGTAGAATGACAGCTCACTTTAATTACACTTTATCGTCGTTTTCTCGGCGAGATTTTACAGAATAGACCGGCTGATCGAATCAAGAATGAAGAGAGCCACAGGAGAGCTTTGGTAACCGACATAGCTCGAAGATTTGCCAAACTTAAGTGGCAGTGGGCAGGGCACATTGCTCGCAGAACAGATAGCCGAAGAGGCTAGAAGGTTCTGTAATGGCGACCGCGTACTGGAAGACTTAGAGTTGGATCGCCTCCTACGAGGTTGACTGATGACCTTCTGAAGGCCGTAGGAGTTCACAAGATGCGGGAAGCATAGAACCGGTCATAGTGGCAGGGCTAGGGGAGGCTTATCTCCAGCAGTGGACGTCTGTCGGCTGAAATGATGATGATGATGATGAGACCGGGTGTTCCCGTCTCTTTCTGGCATTAAGTAGTAGTTTGAAAGCACGTGCTAAGTAACGCTTACAGATGTCGGCCTTAGTAAAGATATTTAGTAGCCGATGTTCTTCTGTGCTCGGTGTTTGTCGGCTATTATTGTCGTTTTGCTGTTGTAACAAACATTTGATGTGTTATGGTACGAGTAGCTAGACGGTTCCTCGATAAAGATTTTATGTGGGAACTTTATTGGTAAGGGGTGGTTATTAAAAACTTTATTTCTATAATTTACATGTAATTACCTGTGTAATAGGTACAGTCACCAAAAGTAATAAGTAAGTGATGATAATAAGACTTAGCGTTGCCTCTATTGCGATGAGTTTCGTTTGGCTGTCTTTTTCCATATACTAAGCTCGTAAGTTAAAATCCCTTCTCTTACAACAAACCACCCTGAACCATCACCCACATAAGGTAGCAACATTAACGAACGTAACAAACAATAAATCGTTAATCGATCGGTACTGCTCGATAACGATCGTTAGCTCAAATGTTAGCCGTCGATCCATTGATCTATGTCAGTCGCTAACTAATACCTAAATAATCTTGGGCACGTTTAAACGATGTTATTGTTTGAATAACGTCATATCACGTTTGAATTTTACGAAATACACAGTGGTGTATACTACCGACACCCACGTTTCGTTAATATTTTTATGTCTCTTGTAATAGACGGCGAAATTTTCATCATTTTTAAGTACAATCAATAACAGAGTTTGATTAGCAGGCAGTCTGAACATCTATGCATTACGTAGGCTTTATAACTTTATCTCAGACAAACGTTGATGAGTAGTCACACGACAAATTGAGAACGATCAAGCATCTGAAAATACATCTCAAATTCAAAGCATTTATTTAAATTAAACCATTCACAGGCACTTTTAAACTAACGTCGGTTGATCAGAAATATTAACCCAGTTGCCCATTCCAAAACATAGTAAAGGACACTATTAATGTACCCCTATCTCTTTTGTTGTGTGTACATTCGATGTTATAACTTCAATTACATATTCAGTGTATTCATACCGTGTACCCTTATAGACTTTGAAGTTTTATGAAGTGAGAACTACGTGAGATTATTTTCGTCCGATTCCGGTTATAAATCATTATGAATGTAAGAACGCAAGTGAAGTTATGAATAACTTTATGAAAGGTACAGAAAACTGGAATGATTCCTTATGACTGGTACCTACTATAACCAACTTATTACTCATACTTATTTTATATTGTGCGTTTTGTTTGTGCAGAATAAACATTTTTTCTTTCTTTCTTTTCTTTCTTTCTACTTACTTTGGATTACTGCTGTCACAAAATAATGGTAGCTCTATTTATTTTTCTGAAAGTTTTCATAATCTGAGTCATCCTCCTCCAAGCCTTTTCCCAACAATGTTTAACAGCTGGTGCAGCTGAATACCAGTATTTTACATGGAGTGACTGCTTGTCTGAACCTCTACAACCCAGAGACTGATTGACACAAAACCAATTGGTATGACTGGTTGTCAGTCGTTCGAGCGTCTGGCGACCCGTAACGACTAGCAAAGATCCACGAATGATAGGACACGGCAATCGTAGGTTAAGGGTCGGTTCAAATCTGACGGAAGATGCGTCGCGTATTATCGGTCGCGTGACGCCAGAACAGAAAATTATATGAGAAACATTCAACCTTTCACACTTAACCGATGATGCGTTAGTGCGTCGAGCGTACAGCGTCTGTTCAGTTTCCGTCAACGCATTGTCGGCCGACGTAAAGAGTGGCACCGTCGCGCCACGCGTGTATTGACTGATGCATTCAGACTAGGCGTAACATCAGCGGAGATCGTTTGTGTACTGACCGTTCGAAGTTTTCTTGCATTGAAAATATTTGATACAGAACGATTTATGACGGAAATGCAAAATTACGCCTGACGCATCTTCCGTCAGATATGAAAACACACTATTTGACCGAATAGACGCAACGATGATACGCTCGACGCATCTTCCGTCAGATGTGAACCGACCCTAACCTGATCGATCGACCCGTGCGGCTTTCACTACGTAGCCACAAGCGCCTCATCTCTCTCATCGACAATATACGATACTTCTTCTTCGTTTCAGAAAGAGTCATTTATAGAAAAATAGCTCATACGCTGGTAGCAATATGAGATAGTCAGCAAGACGATACCGGGACTGAATACCTAGACTGCTTTGCGTACAGACAGTGGTGTTAATTATAATAACATCTTGAGAATACAAAGAACAATAAAAACGAGAAATATTAGAATATTTATTATAGCAGGTATCTTCCTTGACAGCCATAACATCAATTCCTTATTTAAAAGAATTGAATAAAGAACGAATAATATTATGATATAAAAAACCCTCGACATTCATAACTAAAATATATATAACAACCACCTATTAGTACAATTATACAGAAACGTAGACAATAACCGTTCCACAATGGGCGACCCCGATGTGTGGCGTGGAAACTGTCACGGCTTTCTATTGGAATCGCTTTACTTTACCTCTTCTATTCTTTGTTGGCACTCATCGTGCGCCCATTGTGGATCTGTCAAAATTATCTGATAACGATGTGTTGGCTGCCTCTGTTATTAGTAGATTCGTAAAATAAAACTAGCTGTAGCGTTAATCCGCTAAGGTTTAACCTTTTTGATTTCTATTTCAAACTTTTTACGACTACTTGCCTTAATTTTTGGTTAAATGTTAAACTCGAAACTCGAAAACAATCACGAAAGCTCGAACCAGCCCGCGCTGCTGAGCCTGTAGATTTAAATTTGTACCTAAATAATAATCATTCAGATCTAGCCCGTCCGTTGCTGTCTTTTTCAAGCGATACCGGAGCGAGATCCGGCCCTACTGGGAGTGCCCTTAGCGAGTAGTCGCTCTAGTTTAAAGTTTTTAAGCTTTGGCTGAAGGCCTTAATTTATTGACGTAGCCACTGGCAAGTTCAGTTAAGCAGCCGAAATCCTTATAGGTAGATCGGCAAGACCTCATTCCCAAAAAAATAAAACTTGATAAAATGTAGGTACGTCAAATACTATTCTGACATATTACTACACTGCAGATTTAGGAGCCATCGATGGTGGCAGAGTTTTATTTTTGAACTACTACCTACGCCTAAATTTTATTGAATATTCAGCTATCCAAAGCATCCTAATAAAATAACCTAGCTATAGAAAGCTGTTTCCTTCCGCAATAGAAAACTACGTAACGAATCTACGAATTTGACGGCATCTGTTTATCGTAAGCCGAATTTTGGCTTCCAAAGATCTAGAAACGACGTGGTAAGCCTGTGACTTGCGCGTATTTTTTGTATCGAAGAAACTATAAATAATAGTCTTTTTTAAATGTACTACTTAAAAACAACAAACAAATTATTTCCTCAGCAAAGGTTATTACGACGCAGCAAGGGATCAAATGAATGCAATTATTTCGCAGTTACGTATCGTAAATGATTTTTCTACAAGACTGTTGTCAAGATCAGTCAGATAGTTGTGTCGGAAAATTTAAATACAAATCTTACGTTTTCATTTCTCGTCAAGAATTTTCATACATTGTAACACGAAGCATTTAAAACATAAGTTAGCGTTAAAAATGTACTTTATAGTTCTGACGCGAGATCTTCCTCATTACACGGGTGATCTGATGACACAATATATCTCAGATTAGATAAACGTGGAGAGGAAATTAGTTAAGATTTAAGGACACGCCACGCCCAGAATGTTGGGGAGTGCCACAAAATACAAGTGAAACCGAACCGAACTCTCAAAGTTCTTACTCGTAGGTATAAGTTGTAAAAGAAAAGAGTAAAATCTGAAATCGCAAAAATGCAATTATACATAATCAGCCTAAAATGTTTTCACTGCTGGGACCCCAATCCTTCTTTCTGTGAGAGGGAGTGGGCAGTAATCCACAATGTGGGCCCAGTACGGATAAGTAGATGTGTCATGTCTTCAAATTTTTGGTTTCCTCACGATGTTCTTCTTAGCCGTTTTGAGAGCAGTTGTGATAAAATAATTTACACAAATTAAACTGCCAGCCAACCGCCGTCGCCGCTGTCTGGGTTCGAACTTATAATGATTGACATAAGTACAAATGTGATGTACCTCATTAGAGTATTTGTGTATTTTTAAAAACGTTATGCGTTGTGGGTCTGCATTTCGTTCAATTCAACTCGTTGTCTCAGAAACTTTGAGTTGAATAGAATAAAATGATCTGTTAACGAAAAGTTCCATTCTCTGAATGGGATCGGTAGTATAAAACAACGTTAAAGTATACCATACTTTTACTCTTTACACAAGTTCCAGTCTTAATGCTAAACTTTGACTGACATTAGAGCACGAAAAAGGAGCTAACTTTGCGAGACTAGTGTCTGCGGTAGGTTTATACAATAAACTGTATACAGGTCACCACAAACTGTAATGTCACGTAAGTCCATGTTTCCACGGACGTCAAAATATCGCGGTGAGATTTTTTCACACTGGAATTTGAACGCAATGCTTGAAACGCCGAGAGTTAAAAATCGAACAGTGCTCTTTTTCAACGCGGTGAGATGCACTCAATATTGGGTTCAACACCAAGTCTTGAAAATCTAGTGCGTAATGTTTTAATACAGGTTTAAACACAACATCCGTATGAAAATCGCTAAATCTCTTGGCTTGGACCATACGCTACAATATTTCCTCAGTTTCATTAGCTACGTTCGCGATAACGGTAACGGGCCGTGGGACCATACGCGCATTACGCTCTTTTTAATTATCACTCCCTCCTCCCTCGCCCCTGTCACTCCCCTTTGTTCCCCTTGATATCCCCCAGTCGGTTCGCTACAACTTTTATTTAATTGTTATGGATCTATCGTTTGTTTGTATGCTAGGTAAGCACTTTTATTTCTTCATTATGTATGCTAGCATTAACGTTTATGTAATTAAATAATAAAATGTGTGCTTCTTTCATTATTTATTTTCTTGATTGACCATAAAAAGTTGCTAACAGTTCATATAAAGCAATTAACAATTAAAATTATGATCACAAATGACATAACATTAAACATGCTATAATGATGATGGATACAAACAACGATTAATTTTATTTATGAATGTAATTTGTTATTTTTAACATTCCCGATTTTATCTCCATTTAGTTAACAACGTTAAAATGCGACATTATCTGCAGAAGCGTAGTAAAATATCATATTAATTATAAACTTCGCAAATAAAAACTTGTAGACAATGTTAATAAATAAAATTAATTACCATTTTGCAGTACTAAGTCGGCGGGATAAGATATAGATATCATCGACCACAGTTTCTCGGTAAAACTTCTCTCGCTCCACGATGAACGCACTAGCTTTAATTATAAAATTGTCCCTTTAAAAAAATACAAAATGTAATAAAAAATAGAGATGGTGGCAAAAAAGCTTTACGCGTAGGCTCGCACCTGCCAATGGCGCGTCCAGATACGCCGTTTATATTTAGAAACCACTTTATTTAACTCACCGCCGAGCTTAAAGCTCCCGATAAAAAGGTTAACTTAGTGCACTTGCGGTGCATCGTTTATTAAGAACCATTTACTTTTCGCCCATGATTGTATCAATCGGAGGCGGCAACCGCACTAGGGCCGCATAAATACTGTATGGTCACACTGAAAAAAAAAAAACTATTCTCAATTCAAATATGAGTGTGGACTGCGGCTTAATAGAAAAAACTAAATACAATATTTTGAAATAAGAAGGCAAAGTATCAAGATGGTTGTTAGGTATGCGTTATCAGGTACGTTAAGTTGTACGAGGAGATAGTGTACGGCCTCGCGAGCGGGTTCAGTATACGACGGGCCTGCTTAGAGAGAGCTCGCGCGTTGAACTCTTTTGCACTTCGCGTGCTACGAAAACTACCATTTTCAACCGTATTGAAGTTTCTTTTGTT
This sequence comes from Aporophyla lueneburgensis, assembly GCA_932294355.1. Lineage (NCBI taxonomy): Eukaryota > Metazoa > Arthropoda > Insecta > Lepidoptera > Noctuidae > Aporophyla > Aporophyla lueneburgensis. The sequence goes on from OW028744.1 coordinate 15,276,848, forward strand.
TAAAGAATATTTATATTTTTATTCTATAGTGGAACTGGAATTTTAATACGTGAATAGTGTTGTGTCTGTCTGGATTTTTATATATTGTGACATTTGTAAATATATATTTTTGGTGCAGTCGAAATTAATTCGAAAAGGTGAGTGACATTTTAACTGTATTTTAACGAGCTTTAAGCTTATTATAAATTAGTTTTATGCATACTAAATGATTACTTTGCTGTAGGTAATCCTTCAGTAGGCCTATAATATTGACATTAGCGGTTGCGTGATGGGAGGCAGTTAATAAGTATAATTTGCCAGGATAAGAATACATCAGGTGGATAACCGGATACCTGGCTATCCTGTTTTGTAAATTATCCTTCAGGTTTCTAGGAAGTTGTGAAGGATGTCCGTGTCTTATGTTATTATGGCGTAGATGTGAATACAAAATGACTTAATAATTTATTTTGTAACGAATGAACATTCAAATCAATTTGATTATATAATTGGTCCAAATCGTTTTTGGAAAACGTTTTTATTTGATCCAAAATTGATATTAAGTAAGCTGACATTTATTTTGTATAAGTGTCAATTTGGTACAATGATTTGAGCTTTTAAAAGTTTAGTTATATTGAGTTCCTTAGTGTACCAGTTATCGGGACATACAATAGTAATTCTACTGCGTATTACATAAACTTCAATTTCAGTCAATAATTACATGACATTGTGAAAAAAACCGTTACTTAATATTGGAATGCGTACTGGCCTTCGATGCAAAAAAGTTTGAGCAAATAGGAAACAATAGTACGAAAGAACGTGATAACATTCGAAATCTTGTTTTAAAATTAATGTTTCATATTAAATGCGTAGGAATAAAAATATAACCAAGTAACGTTTATCAGTTTTCGAAAGATTGAAAATGCAATTTGAAATCAATTTATATCTACAAAGTATTATAATTACATATATTGGATCTATTTGTCTGTTAAATAAATAATAATAAACGGTACTACAGTAAATGAAATTAAATACCTCTTTAGAAAAACCGTGTCATTTCTAGCAAACAATTTAATGTCTTTAAATTTTTCATTATACTTTCAATATGTAAAATTTTCTTTCTCGTTGACTATTGAAGAAAAAGCTTAAATAGAAATCTCTATGAAATGTACATAAATGATAAGCACTCGCCCATTCAACTCATTCATTCGTGTAACCCTGAACAACATTTAAATTAATCTTAGTTTGAATGTTGCTCAGCAATTAGATAATCTTACGACTAGAAACTCAATGAACCAAGCAGCTAAATACTTTTTCAAACAATATAAACGAACAGTGTTTACAAAAATTACGCTACTTAAACAACCAACATGAAAGAAATGTTAGCGAGTGGCGAGTTATTTCGAAAGCCAAGCACTGGCGTGGACCTGCATTCTTTCATCTTGGATCTCGTTGGACCGGCGGGCGAGGGCTGCGGGGTAGCGGGGCGGGGGACGGCGAGACGTCCTTAAGGGCCATCTCTTGTGTTAACAAAAGGGAAAATTAAGGGGTTAATTTGTGTACTTGTTTAATTTGATACTTCAACGACTTACGTACATACACAAACATTAATCTCTTACAGTTTTAGGTATTGTGAATTACAAACAAAGATTACAAAACAAAACGAAAGTGAGATAAACACACGTTCACAAATATGATGGGAAATGCAGAAATATTATTTTATTTTATTTGCTTAACCGTTTATGCACACATATAACTGACATGAAGAATGAAATAGAAAAATACTTACAAAAATGATAGATGAGGAGGTTAGATGCTTATTTCTAGAGAAATCTCTTTCAGCATATCGATAGGAGAGGAGATAAAAAGAGATATTTAACAAAAAAAGGCTGAAAATGTAGTTTACCTACTTGTTAATATTTCACGTAGCTGTCTTAATATATTTATATTCTTTATTATCGGTCAACAATGATCCAAGGTGTTAGTAAACATTAATACAACTTAATACTAGTGTTAGTAGGTAAAATTAAATAGAGAATGACATAGAATAAACATCGTGGCTTCGGAATCGTAAATCACTTAACAAGTTGTCCCAATCGGTTAGAATCCTTATTGAGTAAAGATATTCGATTAATATTAAATAATATATGCATTTGGAAGTCGATTAATGGATCAAGTGAGATTAAAACTGATGTTAGAGGACAATGATGAGGTAATATGACAAAATAATTTCCATAAATTATATTTTTAGATTGTAATCAAACGTTTCATGAAATACCATTTTCCGACCAAACGAGTAATGTGCAGGTAATTTTACGATACCCATTACATGTCGCGGGTCAAATTATCGACTTTCACGGCAAGACACATACTAATAGAGAAATAAATCTCAGCAAGCACTTTTCAATTGCACAAATTATACGACACTAGTTGTTAAATTTTATGACCTCTGATTTGGTGCTCAAAGAAGCCAATATGAATGAGCGTAAAATTGCGCTTGAGCAAGTTTTGATTGAATGATTTAAAGAGAAAATCTTGTAATAGAGTTCAATCAATCAAAAAACTTTATTTAAATTCTGTGCTATCTACTTTAGGTATTTTAAAGGATAAATGAGCGCACAGATCACAGATATCTTGTGTAAATAATATAAGTAGTAATTGTGTAAAACGTATCGTATTACCCAGTATCTGGGTTGTGGAGGTCAGATAGGCCATGTAAAATACTGGTACTCAGCTGCATCCGGTTAGACTGGAAGCCGACACCAACATACTTGGGAAAAGGCTAGGCAGATGATGTAAAAATATGTAATATACTACCTGACTGGGCTGTTGTCCTGTATTCTAAACTCGATCGCAGCGCCACCTACCGGTCCAATCTTGAATCGAAATCCTGGGTCCCACTCAAACACACCAAAATTAGCTGTTGCCACCGGCTTCGTCCACGTGGAGGTCGGAAAGTATCCCGCAGGAATGTATTACCGAAATAAAGGTACTCTATCTGGTAATCCAATTTATAAACTATCCCAAGTTGTGTGCCAAGTTTAATCCCAATTGGATTAAACTTGGCACACAACTTGGGATAGTTTCGTTCATTATTTTTTGCGTGAAAGAGTAACAAACATCCATACAACCTCACAGATTTGCGTCGTTTATATAAAAAAAACTTTTTAACAAAAAATTAAACCGAAAAAAAAATTAAAAATTTGTTAAAAAGTTTTTATTTTATAATTTTTTGTAGCTTTAATGTACTAATAATACTTGGCAAGGTATATCCAATATAAAAAGAATTATCAAAATCGGACTACTCTGTATGAAGTTATGCGTGGTTATACATTACAATCAGTGAGTGAACAATCAATCATCCCCTATTTTCCGACCCTTAGGGTTCGATTTTGTTTTACAAATTTATATGGAACCACCCTCGGAGTATACCCTTTCCAATAAAAGAATGATCACAATCAGACGACTATGTAAAAAGTTATGCCTGGTCATAAAAAAAAAATATACGCGTTGAATTGATAACCTCCTCCGTTTTTTTTCGTCGGTTGAAAAATTGTTATGATTGACCGCGTAGGTATTGATTGCACTTTTGTATGAAACAGCTGATTCTATTTTTGAAATCCGAATTAAAAAATCCGACGCAAAATGTCTACGTTGCGGGGTTTAGAATTTTGTGCTGAATTTATGGTTATAGAATGCGCGTCTATCTTTCTGCCATTCTGTATATCATCTTCATTCAAACGAAGAAAGTCGTTTCTTGAGTCTAGATAACTCGTGAACTAAATTAAATGTGAACAGATGTTCTAACCTGGTTATCTAAATACCATGCAGAGACAAAGCATGTTGTTGCTATTAACAAAATTGCACATGAATGACACGAAGGAGATTTTCACTGCATTTGTTAGTAAGTACATTTGTTTATTTTTATCTGGAGAACTGCTGAAATCCTACTCAAATTATAAATTAAATTTGGATGTGTGATGTGAGATGTCCGGGTAATATATTCCCGTGGGATTGTAACCTCTACGCATGCGAAGCCGCTGGCAAAAGCTAGTAAATTCATATTTTAGAAAACCTTACGAATCCAAGGTTCTGATAGAGAAGCACTGTCGGCCAAATAAATTCCTAAATGGAACAGAATTTGTATGATATCCGTTAAAAAAGAAAATTAACCATATGGTTAACTTTTATTTTTTAAGGGATTTCTCGGATTTTCGAATTATGTTCCATTTAGGAATTTATCTGGTGGACAGTGCTTCTCATTCAGAGCCATGCTTTCGTGAGGTTTTGTGAAATGACTTTGTAGTTTATCGCCTATATTTGTTCAATTGATCCATGCCTTAAGTTGTATCAAAGTTTTCAGCTTTGAATAATTACTTAATTAAATTAACGAGCTATTGGTATGAGCAGCTGTGCCTTAAGTGAATCTCCTTTGTGCTGATTTACCAAAGGGCAGTTACGCTGAAGCGCCGCGATATATTCGGTTAAATGCTTCTTGGTTACTAGAGTAAATAACATAATATCATAACACCTTGTTTCACTGAAGGGTTGAGCAGAGGTGTAAGCATAGTACACACATATTTCGCCAGTAATGTTAAAATCCCATGTAATAGAAGTCAAGCCTTTTGCCATCTCCTGTGCACAAATTGACACTCCGGGCTGCGGTTGAGGAATTTAATATAGAGAAACCTAAAGCCTACCTTATTATTTTAAAATGATTAATAATCAACCTATTTTTAAAATAGTGATTTCATTAATTTACAATGGTAGTAGAAAGGTTCAACAATGTGGTTTCTGTGCCTATGTGAACTTTTCAATGTCACTCGTACTTTTCAAGACACTGGTGACTGACGGCGAAATGAACTCTGACAAACAGCGACCAAAACGCGTTCTTCCTGACTTTTTTTTTGTTATAACTCGTCTCCAAGCTTTAAAATGCAAAACTCTTCAGCTAGATAGATAAATCCAGGTTTCCTCGCAATATTTTCCTTCACCAATGTCTGTAATGTCTAAAATGTATAAGCTAAGAAAGTAAATATGAATCGTAAAGTCACATTGGTACTTGCCCGGACACGAACCCACACCTTCATGCATGAGACGCGAAGACTTAACCGATAGTATGTCCAAATTCTAATTCTCGTAAATTGCCAAGATGGAATAAGCCGGCGTAGTGATTAATGGCCCTTCCTTCTCTGTACGACAATACACCGCCTTTCGCCTTTATACCTGCTCAATTAATGACTTAACTGTTTACCAAATTTGCCAGTAATTTTATATCACCGCACCGTAGAAAGAGACTGTAAAATAACCATCAAAATGACAGCTTTTATCTCTTAAATTATCTAACAATGACTCATGAGTATATAACAATACTATTTTATGCGCAAGCGCATCACTAAAGAAATCTTCTGACAGAATAGTGAATAGTGCATGCAGTTTCACAACTTTCTTTGAAAACAGTGAAAACTCGTAAAATTTAAACTCAGTGGTGGCTCTCTGGTTCTTGAAAGTTAGACGTTTGAGCACGTAGGTCTTAACTCTTAAGTAATTTCTTGGTGCCTGCCTATTTCAGGTGCTTTGTGTCGTGATAGTGCGATAGTACCTACTATACCTTATGTGGAGGTTTTGTTGATGATGAAGCTGAAATGGCTGTCATTTATGGTATACCGTCACCAAAAGAGATAAGTTACAGGAACTTCGGGTACTGTTGAAGTTTAGTAAGAAATCGATGGATGTTTTTGAATAAAATTTAATTTAATTAATAGAAAACAAATAGATTATTAATCAAATTAAATTTTACTCGGAACCATGCATCGGATTCTTATTTAAATTCAACTGTATTCGACGACTCTGGTTACTATCTATTTTGGTGAATGTACGGAAACGTGTAATAAAAAGTACTGTATCTATTCTCTCGTATCATGCGCAAGAGTTGTACGAGAATAGACAACTAGCAAGTATGGTAGTAAGGCTTGTCTCCAACGCTGCAGAAGGCGCTTTCAATGCATCGCCATGCCAAATTTTTTATAAATCAAGTCTAATGTAATAATTCTCAGGGATACTAAAATACTGATCCCAAAATCCATAATTAGGGCGAATTTCACCAAAATTTTATACCTAGAATAAGTCATATCCAGAGAATAAATTTTGATTTTTTGACAGTTTATTCGTTCTGAAACTGTCAAACGTCGATTTAATTCCCAGGATAAAAGATATCTGACGTTGGTAAAATCTGCCCTTAATAAATCAAACATTACTCCTAATTTCAAAACAAAAAAACTTGTATGTCACATGGTCACAATTTACTTAAAAATGTAAAACGAAAGCCAATAAAATTGTCAGTAACAGTCTGTTTAACATCTCGCTGACGATGTGATAATGACCGTTGACGCGGCATGACGTTGCTTGACGGCAGATTACGTAACCATCGACAAAAACGAACGCATTGCTTGCCTCGCAGCGCGCACCCGCTCTAGAGATAGAAGAAAGTTACACAATAAACTTTATTTGCTTTTAAACCTCTTTGATAGCTCAATGATCGATTGCGTTTCGTTTCGTCAACTTTGAAAGTCTTGGCGAATTATTTTGAGTATCTATATTTTCGAATATTCTATATTGTCCATTGTACCTGTCAAACAAGTTTTCTGTTTTTAAATTCAGTTGTTATAGTTAGAAGAGTTAGTAAACATATATTAAGAAATAGGTGTAATAAACTATAATATAGATGTATTATGGTGTATTCAGTTTTTCTTCGCGCGTTTTGTTACGCATTAGAAAATGGTGACACATTTAACAATAAGCATTGTTGTCAAACTTCCTACCGTGTGATGTTTCAAATTAAAACTATGTTTTGCAAAATAATATGGTCTGTACCTAAGTAGGTAGTTTGATTCGGTAGTAGGTTCAATCAGTGTCATCGTTTCTTTTATGGTTTATGGCAATGTTAAATAATGGTAAAAGGCAATTTGTCTACTATCTATTCTGATGAATCATAGGATTTGGCCAATTTAATATGGTGTATAATCTCACAAAAAAAATTAAAGAGAAGCCATACTGATTTGACTATGTAGAGATACTTACGTCCCACTTTTGCTTCATTATGATTACTAATGACTATATCAGAAATTGAATAGCAGTTCGATTTTAGACAATAAACACCGTGTGAGATTACATTTTTGTACGAATTATTATTTATTTTGCAGGTCATGGCCATATAAAACAATAGAATAGGCAATTTCTCGACTGTCTTTCTGATTTCATATGGTGTCTAATCTCACAATCACAAAAAGGAGAAGCAATAGCGATTTGTATATGTTAGAGATCCTTGTTTTGATTATTAGTTGCTATATAATTTGATTACCAAACCATAAATATAATAGCAGTTCGATCATAGACATTAAATATCGAATAGTGTGACATAACATTTTCATCTAAAGAAATTGATTCGTTAATTTCAATCGTTAGGTCTCATAATTAGAATCGTCAAAATTAATTAGACAAGAGGCTTAACAACGTCTATAATTATAGAATAAAGGATTATATAAATGAATAAAACATTTTACGTAATAGTATTTCCATGTTATGATAAATTCAAATTAAAATAGACATAACTATTCTTTATGACGGTCGTGGCAGGAATTCTAATGTTTTCATTTTGATTGATATCAACGAAACGTGGTAAGAATATTATTTTAGAAAGGTTATGGAATTTAAAAAAGCGGTTGGAACCTTATTTTCTTTATTATGTGATGCAGACTTAATCCTTCATGAACTCTATGAATTTAAATATTTTCTTTATGTAATTACTTTCAAAGAGTGAAATAAAAGAGTTTGGACTACTGCATAGGCATTGTATTGATGACTTTTTGACAAAAGTTTAGAAAATAAAGTTTGTTACTGCTTCAGGTTCTAGTGTTATTCTTGAAAAAGTCGCATAATAAACTAATCAGTATAATTTCATGTGCCTTTTCTTTGCGTTACATAAGTAAAGTAATATCTGGCATTTTATAAATGTAGAATAAATAGATAGGAGCAGAAAAGAGCTCTAGTATTTATGTTTTATAAAGCCCTGTCTTGGAGGCCTTAATTTATTGGGGCAGCTACTGGCAAATCCGGTTAAGCAGCCGAAAAGCCAGGTAGACTTGCGAGATACCACTCACAAAAAAAGAAAAGTGTTCTTCCTTTTCAGAGAAGAGGGCTCTCCTTAGAGCTTCAGAAGTCACAGTCAGATAGTCATCTAAACATAAATAAAGCAAGAAGTTACATTAAAAAACTTGTAATAAGCGTAAATTATATTAAAAGCGCTCATAATTGGCCGTCATCTGGCCTTGAATGGACGGCGGTCAACGAACGGAGAAAGGTACATGGCTGATGATGTTATGTAAAAGTAAACAAGTTAGAAAATAACTTCGGTTACGATTATTGCATTAGGCCGCAATATTTTGGGGGCGCATTGCTCTTGTATGAACGATAAAGCGGAGAAAGTTAAATCGTGGGGCGGTATGTAAATGTATACGTAATTTTTTTTAAGATACCTACGCATTATCGTTTTAAGCTGTAATTATGAAATTGAAGCATTTATTTTTTTATGCTTCGAAGATATTAAATACATATTCGGTTTGGCTACAGGCGTTGCCAAAATTGTAATGATTATAATTTTTCCTATTGATTGTGGTTTGTTTTACAATTTATCTTTTCATTTGTATTGACAATTGAAACAGACGTTACCATAAAGCATTTCACCAGTGCAGTCGGACATTTTCTTTTTTTTTTGCGTTTCAACTCGAACGTCAAAAACAATCTCGCAGTTTCTACTTCATAAACAAAATAGGCATGTCAATAAAAAAGTTTCTTCTATCCAGACGAGGTCCATTACGGCAGTCATTTCGTTCGTACGTGTCTAATAAAGAAATACAATTTGTAACACAATAACGAACGTTCGGCCTCCATGTCAATATGAGTCCGCAAATAAAAGAAAAGTTCGTAATATTTTAGCTTGTATATTGGGTTTCGAATTGAATGGTAGAAAGACGTACTTAGGTACCAGCACAAATATTTTTTCCTTGTTAATATTGGAAAGCGGCAATACATGGAATTATTTGGCCTATTCTAAGAACAAATTTCAATTACGAAAATTTTGTTTGTGAAATCTTAAAGGCAAGACACCTAAAACATATCAAGAGTATGTAATTAGATCCAGTTTCTACAAATGAACGTTTTAAAGACTCGTTCTAAAATCAAACTTTTAAATTTGATTTTAGAACGAGTCCAAAATTTCACTACACTTCAAGCGAGAAACGCACCGTGATACCCGTTACAAACGTATACTATCACGTAATTGCACAGTTTAGTTGCGAGCGACATAGGGTTAGATCGTATCTCCCTGATGTATAGGGATGCGATGCCCTCAAGCCGACGCTTATCGATGGCACTGCCTCCGACTTCGCCGATTACCTATGAGAATAACGCATTATCGATATTCATAATGCTGTCCCTCGTTACGAAGCCAGTAGTTACCCCTTGAGATAAGCAGCAACCATTCATCTGTAATGACGTTTGCGCTTAGCAAATGTGTCAATTAAATCCTTAGCAAGATTTAGAGGCGGTTGTTATCTTGATATTGTAGATAGAAATGCGTAACTTTCGATTTAACTCGAGAAATTGTTCGGTGGAGCTGAATTAAGATATTTAGAGAGTGCAGTTGTGTCTCTTGGTTCGACTCGGTTGTCTAGGTTTTGCTATGTAGTCTAAGCTTCGAAGAAACTGCTTCAAAGATAATGCAGATATTTAACGGATGTCCATTTCTTCCTGTGGATGTCGTAATATGCGACCATGAGACTTACTAGAGAATGGGCAGCAGCGTTCTCTATGCATTACACCACCATACTGTGATCGACAACACGCCTACCTAGAGTGGCGGTTATGGCAAAATGCCCCAAATTGAGGGAGGCCTATGTCCATCTGTGGACGTTTTTTGGCTGAAATTATGATGATGAATAATAAAATGACTTAGGCATCATAATAAGGGCCACTAGCGTCAGTATTGTATGCACTAAGAGTCAGAAACCTGATTTTAAAAAGTAGCTTTTTGAAATCCAAGCTAAAATCTATTCGGTCGGAGTTAAATAAAGTTGTTTTCTATTTTTTTGACGTGTTTTTGTAACTTAAGACCATCGTTAAAATAGTTTTGAAACCGAAAAAGCAAAAAAAAAGCGGTCGCAGACGAGAGTTGGCTTCGAGATTTGGATAATAGTTGTATCAAACTCGATTCCCCCAGTTTCCGCGGCACGTTTCCCATAACGAATCGCGGTTCACACTTATTAACAACTTTTTTGTTGAACTTTGGAGGTACCTACATGTTCTTTTCTAAGTCTATGGTCAATTTATCTTATTTATCTACTCGTATGTAACTTTCGGCATACTTTTGTACTGGCGAAATGTCGTCGTGACATTACTGGTTATTTATGTATTTCTATGGAATACGTGGCAGACGATCAGTGGCGGGCATTTCTTTACTGTATAGGTAGGCACTAGGCCACCTGTTCTTGTCTAGGCAGACCAACACGGGTTTCTTTTACAACAAATATGATAATTTAGATTCTAAATAGTTTCGGGACAGACTTTTAGTGAGTTTTCGAGGTAGGCATGCTTAAATGCAATGCATGACACTGCAGACGATATGTCTGCTTGCTACAGAACGTATTTCCTGCTGCTGTCAACTGCAGTCAGCTATGGAATCATACCTTAACTCTATCTGAATATACAAACATGTAGACGTCCTTCCAATTGTAGCAGTATTTTTTTCTCTGAGTTGTTCTTCTCATCTAGTGTTTTACTAACCATGACATTCAGTTGACAATCTACCATAAATTTCAATGTAACCTTCCTTGTCTTCATACTTGTCATCTTATCTTACGGCATGACAAGCCCATCTCGACTTTAACCTAATGATCCGTAAAATTTCAACTTTGCCATCCCTATCATCGAATCTCTTCTATTCGAAATTCAAAGTTTCTCGAATGCATTGCAAATAAAAAAGCGTTGCCCAAACATTTAGTAGGCGTGCGAGAAAGTTACTCGTGTTAGAGATTGCTATCGTAGTGGGTGTCATAGGTAAGTGCCTCAGATACTATCGTCCGTTGCGTTGCACGTTGCGTTGCTATCATCGATCAAATTACGTAACAAAGCGATAACGTTTAGCTTAATGTTTCTATTATTAATTTTGCTTTATATAAATACGACTGTTGAAGTCACAAAGGGGATTCGAACTGGATTCGATGATTTATTGCGATAATTACTGGTCTATTATGTTATGTATTAATTCGTGTAGTTTGTCACGTTTAATTGATTTAGCATTGTATTGCTGATTTTAATAAAGCACATTGATTAGGAACAGCAAATTGGAGAGCACTACATTTATTTTCATTTAAAAAATGTGATCGATTCGGTTCAGTATCGAAAAGATATACCAAGTTTATCAACGCAACACAATAATATATCTACTATCGACACGAAACAAAAGACGATCAACTTCTAACCGCCCAATATTCGTTACAATTAGATGTTAGAGAAAACACGATCGCTCCACAAGTCGTCGGCTTGAAAAACAAAAGGCATGGAAGCGTTCGCCACGGTTGATTAGCCCCCGGAGCGAACGATGTTACCACCGGGACGCGACTTATTGCATTTGTAACTCAAGCTAAGCAGCGCACGGGTTGAGAGAAACGCCTACGAGTGTGAAGTGAGGGTTGGATAGTGTAATCGTTCGTAATCGAATGAGATGTTTTGCGGCGTCGGAGTAGTTGAAAATGTGTGGTTGAAACGATTGAAAGAACGTGCTGAAAAGCTGATGTTGAAGTGCTAAACGTAAAAACTTGTCGTATACATTTCTTAACGACTTTCTTTCATAGACTGATCACTTAGTTATTACTGGTATGTGTTAAAATCTGTGTTGGGACGATCTTAGTACCATAAAAATCTATAAGTCATTTTATTTGTAACAAATGAAATGTATCGGAAACCGTCCAGTTAGAAATGAGAGCATTTCCTAATAGTTAGCAATATTATTGTTCATAAAATACTTGTTAAGATTTTGTCATAGCTACGTCGAAAGTTAAGATACCTTCCACCACCATCATAACTCCCAAAGTCCCAATTGACTGATTTCGTGGGCGTCACGTCACGGCAAGTGCCATTTCTGCGTATTGAAACGCCGCCGGTAGTTCATGCCATGATGGAGCATTTTTGATCACGTTCCAAATTCGATTTGATTTACTTTTTTTACCAGCCAGTAACTTGCGAGGAATGTTGACTGCTTCGTATTATGTCAAACGAATGTATGCGGACTTTTTGATGACTTTTTCAAAGGTTTTTGGTTGTGCTGGCCAGTGTTAGTGAGTACAGTTCCTGATTCTTTGAAGATCAGATTTTAAGCTTAGGTTAGATTTGGTTTGTGTACGATTTACTGTTTCCGCATGAATGCAAATAGAACAACTGGGTATTTCTTCAATTTTATGCAGTTCCCTTCTATCTTCCTTGTTTCGGGGTCAATTGCAAGACTGTTATGTTATGCCCTTGCATAATATGCCTTGATTGTAGGTGTAGCTCGAATTGTATCGTAAAATAATTCTACGCAAATCTTAAAACGCCTTTAAAATGGCCTCACTTTGAGAATCTTAAACAATGGGTTGTTTTCTAATTAAAAGGTAGAGAATTGACGTGGAACATATTTTCATTGAATTATATAATAAAAGCGGAAACCAGAACGATTGTGAAACAAACCTTAAACTAGTTTGTACTTAGCTGAGCGTTGGGCTTATTTGGATGGTTTTTGTTTTACAAAACATAGCCCATTTTCGCTCTCTGCTAAACAGTATTATAAATCTAATTTAACAATCCCGAAAATAAATTAAATCAAAGATCGCCATTCAAAATGGGCGACCTCTTATCGTCAAAAGCAAAATGAAAAGTGCGAAAACGAACGTTTTAAAATTGGAATATTTATTTCCAGAAACCACTTATTTGATTGAATAAAACTTTGAGTATATTTGTCTATACTCAAAGTTTTTTTCTTAACTGTTTTTTATGCACTTAGAACGTTCCATCTTCAAATTCCGAACCAATGTCAAGAGTTCGAGATTTGCCTCGTGACCCTGTACACTCACCGCATACATTATTTTAATTAACCGCAATTAATTCAAACATGTGTTTAATGTGCTCCTCATAGTTTAAAGGTTGAAAATATTACAGGCTTTATTCACTAATAGTTATGGAGTTGAGTTTCGTCATGAGTTTTTTTTTGCGCTATAGAAAAAGGTATTTCCTGTATTTCAACAAAAGACATTTTCACGTCCAAAATCTTGTTAAATTACATCATATAGTTAAGCTCAGTAGTTTTAACCACAGTTTTTACGACGCTTGTTGTAAAAAATATAATAATATTTTTGTTCTTACCTACAGCCATTGAATTAGTGTGTACTGTATTAGTCAAGGTACAAACGGGCGATTTTGTAACGTGTTTTTTATGGTACACTGGAGTTTCGACTCTCGATAATAAGCCGACCATTGACAGTTCAAGAGAATAATTCCTAGTACCTCAAAAAAAACACATTCCTGGATTTTCAACCTTCGGTGCTAAGCAGAGTGTTGAAAACCTAGTACCCGAAAAAAATCACCTGTGGTTACGAGGGCTTAACCCACGTACGCACGAGCGCTTTTTTATCGTACTTACTCTGAAATTTCAACTCTTGGCGTCTCGCCGAGTGTTAAGAATCCACAAAAGAACATCATACATACAACAGCTCACTACGCTTGAATGGCCCCACAAATTGGGAGACGTTTATGTCCAGCAGTAGATGTCTTACGGCTGAAATTATGACTACGCTGTAAAAGCGCAGTTAGATTTTCTACTCTCAGTCATCAGCAGTGCCTTGAAAACCAAGTGCACGAAAAAAAATCGTCCGAAGTACGAGGACTTAGTATCTAATGTGAACTTCCCTGACTTCGCAACTCCCAGTGTGCCACGTTTCGCTAACCGAAGCCAAAAAAGACAAATTAAAGCGTGCAACATTCAAGACAGCGGTCATCTATCGGAACGAACTTCGTGTTCATTAGCATCAGTGAATGGCTATAATTTTTTATAACCCCTTCTATAATGATAGCCGGCCCGGCCGTATCGAATAACTGAGTTCTCGATTAACTTTATTAAGTTTCGCGCGATAATAACGGGCTTTTGTTTGATGTTACTATGATTGAGTAGAATTATTTTTGCGTTAGATTTAGAAGTGATTATGAGAGATCGGGAGCGGTGGTGGCGCAGTGGTAACGGCCGCGACTTACGAGTAGTAGATCGTGAGTTCAAACCCAAGCAGGTGCTTTAATTTGTGTAAATTATTTCATCACCACTGCTCTCAAAACCATGAACGAAAACATCATGAGGAAACCGGCATGTCTTAGAACCAAAAATTCAAAGATATGTGCCATCTACCAACTCGCACTGGGCCCGCGTGGTGGATTATGGCCCACTCCCTCTCACCGAGAGGAGACCTGTGTCCTAGCAGTGGGAATTATAGGCTGCTGATACTGTGTGTGTGTGTGGGTTTGTGTAATCATTTGTGTCGAGAAAATATTTCAAAGAGCTTAAAAAATAATTACAGTTAGACGTAAAACTCGTACTGGATTTTAAGCTCTTAGTGTTGAACCAAGCATTGAGAATACAACAGAATGCATCTTAGCGGGTCGAAAAAAGACACTGTTCGATTTTTAACTTTCGGCGGTAAGCAGTGAGCTGAAGATCTAGTGCCGGAAAAAACTCTTATATTCATTTACATCTATGTACACGTCGACTGAAACTTGTTAGCCGGTAAGCTTCTCCAATCTACCAGGTTAGCTTTGAATGAAGCACAGAACGTAAAAAAGCAATAAAAGAGAAATGTTACACTAAAACATCGAAAGTATAACAAATGTACTCTTAGAACAATACAATAATTTCACCCGTAAAACTGTGACCCCGTTTCCGATAACACGCAAGTTATGAAAAATATGTAACGCTCTGAAACCATGAAATTAATTTCACATGTAACCAAAGAGAACACTGAACAAGACTGACCAATCAACGAGACTTATCGGCCCGACCATTGACGAAAAGTGACGTAAGAAGCTGAGTTTTGAAAATAGAATACCTAGTGCTACTTTTTTGATGCTAATTGGAATGAGCAAATAGAGGAATGGTGTTGCCAGTGAAAGTGTATTACATAACGTTAATTTATACACGCACTGACTAATCATTCGAAAAATGTATTTGGTCGTAATTTAAAAATAATTACAAACGGTATTGAAATTATCAGGGCTGTCGATCTAAAACCGGATAAGTTTATTTGAATAATTAAAAGACTTCATATTATGACTGCCTTGTTGGTGTAGTGGTCGCAAGCGCTTCTGCTGAGTATGAGGTCCTGGGTTCGATTGCCAAGTCGGGCAGTGTTATTGATTTTTTTCATCTAGCATTTTATCAGTAGCAGCCCATATTGGATCTGGTTTTGTGCTCGGTTGATGTGAATGGGCTCGCCCCCTATTATACGGAAATTTAAAAAAAAAACTGGCGAAAGTTGCGGGTACACCTTTGCCATTACCCTTCGGGTAAACAAAGTGTTATGTAATGTTAATATGCTTGATTGAAAGTCGTTTTACTTTGTTAGTTTCAAAGATTTCATGTATGGTAAAGCTAAGATGGTAGCGTTATTTTCAAGTTTTTGAAACATTCTCTTACTGTCACATTATGCAGTTGAATATATATAAAACAGTTTTTTTTAAATTTCATATTAGTTAGGTAATAGGGCTATTAATTGTTCGCTGTTGGCCTCCCCCCCTTCCTCATTGGGGGAGACCTATGTCCAGGACTGGAAGTTTTGGGCAAAAGGCTGCTAAGTCATAAGTACTTACATAGCATAATACCAATATTGTACACTTAGTTCGTAATAAACGTTTTTGACTTTGTCTTAAAATTATGATAATGGTGACTATTAATTCACTAAGAAATAGTTAAACTAATATTTTGATGAAAGCCGACTAACTTCAGTAATTTTTTTAGGACTTCAAGTTTCATATTAGCTAATGAAGTAATAATAAACCGAACGTTTATATAGTAAACTTAATAACATCGGGTTTAAAACGTATTTATGTAAGTCGATCATAAATATCGGTTATTATGTGTTTCCGCGCCTTATGCATTAAGGCGAGGAAACACATATTAACTTAATTTACATATTAATTTGCTTAAAATAATCACAAATTGATTAATCCTGAATGACGGTAAATAATAAATGGTTATATAATAGGGCATGGGTTTAGTTACTTGTTCGTTTTGGTAATGTAAATTCTGCTATAAGTCGTTCAAACACATTATGAGTGCATAAAGACAAATAAAATATATGTACATACATAGATACGATTCCTAGCTTCTGCTCACGACATTTTCCTTTCGCTCCGCTCCGAAGGTTCGCAGCGTGATACGATATAATCGAGTCTGTTCACTGCCAGACTAGACCCCTACAATACGTTTTCAATAGCGCAGTGGAAGTGTGATAACCGTGGGGCTCTAGAGACAAGAGTGGCTAGCGAAACTAGTCCGCCGTACGCGGAGCAGACAATACAAGTACAATTCAAGTAACTCACCTACAATACAACAAAAGAACTTACCTGTGGGTAGACGAACACCAGCTCCTTGGGGTTACCTGGAGTTATGTATGTAAGTGAGTGTATATGTACCGTGTTGTGACGTTATGAGTATTCTCCCGGTTACAATCCGCTGCAATAAGGCTGGAGGCAATCACAGCATGCGGTCTTCAAATCACTCGATCCCAATAGCGTCACTTCCACTTAACCTTCAAAGTTCTTCAATGTCAAGAAACTAAACTAAACCCGTGTTATGTCTTCAAATTGGGGTTAGTTACAATCAATATAATTGGGTCATGACAGATTGTCCACAAAACGACCGATTCTTAGGGATTACTTTACAAAGGGTCGCGAAAACCAAGCGGCGACGTGCTCTCTGTTTCAAGCACCAAACCAAACAAAAGTAACCCGTATTATTACGTCAAATGGGGTTGTTTAACAATCAAAGCAATTGGATCACGACTAATTGTCACAAACGGATCGATTTAAAAGGATTAATTTCAACAAACGCGTCGCGGGGGTCCCAAAAACGCGACGGACCTTTTTTCAAGCGCCAAATCCAAGAGAAGTGTCAAGTGTCAAAATCAAACTGACAAGTCAGATGTCATTCTGTTACACGTTTAGAAACGTAGGTGCATAAAGTAACTAATCGAACAGGACGCAACAGAGTCGTAGCGACATCTTAGTAAAAAAAAAAAAATGCTCAAAAACAAATTGGGCTGTATTTGACAGCCCAATTTGTTTTTGAGCATTTTAAAAAAAGATTTTTTCAAATCCGACACATACAACTCTTTCAGTCTTTTACAAAACTTCACTTTGATTCTATCGTAAACCTCACAGTTTTTATATTTGCAACATTATTTCGATTTGGGTAAAAGTCTTAATGCTTATTTTGGAAATGTATACCCAATGTTAAGTTATGGTGTCAATATGACATTAATTTACCTGTTATTAATAATATGATGTATTATAAAAGTACCTATGTTACTGCTATTCGTGTGTACAATCAGTTACCACCAGCAATTAAGCAATTAAATGGAAATATATTTAAAAATAAATTGAAAAAAATGTTAATTGGTAATGTAAAATCTGCATGAGTTTTTTGATAAAAAATAATATTTGTAAATTAAATTCTTAAAATACTATTGCATATCCGACTTGGGTAGACTGTTGAAATAAAAAATGTAATCTTTATTAATAAGACCTTAATGTACACAGTTACGCAATAAATATATCTTTATCTTAATACAAAAATTACAACTTAGCACCGGACTAAAATGTCACTTTTGTAAAAAAAACCGTATTTCTATCCATATTTTCTATCTATACATAATGGGTTCTTAATTTAAAAACTGTATTAGTGGTTTGAACCTGACCTTCAATTGCGTAACATACAGTATGAATGGCTTACATTTGACAATTGGAGAACATTAATTGCGTCATTTTCGTTGCTGAGTACAATTTTTCAAACATATGAAGCAAAATGATAGTTTAAATAATCGTAGTCTCGTGAAATTATTCCTACGTCACATTACAAGATTATTTATTTCGTGAATATTTTTTACACGGTGCCGAAATGCGTTACAGTAAAAACGAAAACAAAATGAATACATATAACTTAAAAAAAAAATAGTATGAATGAGTGGTATTAAAACAATATTCGTAGCAAAATTTTTTTTTAACGGTTTGAATATCCACTGTGGTTAAGTGAGAGCCTCAGGAAGTGGCCTGGTCTTGGTTTGAATATTCTACAAACAACAATGTCTGTGTTTTTCTTACACATATGCAAATGACAGTGCAACCACGAACATGCGCTGTCAATATTTCCCTACAGTTTGTACTGAAATGTGTCTAGTACGTACCGTTTAATGCAGCTCACTAAACAATACCGTTACTTGGTGCCATTGACCTCTAATCTACTGTAAAGTTAACAGTAATCAAATATTTAATTTGAACAATCGTTCGTTTTCCACGTACGAAATTGACCTGCCGTGTAACGGATAATTTACTATTTTAGGAAATTAAAATGTATTGTTGTTTGGTACCAGAAAATTGCTGGCAGACGTGTTAATTGCTACAGAACAAGTTTTTGCAGTTTCAGCCATAATTGTTTTGGTATTCGTCGGTGTCTACGTATTTCTAAAGATTTAATAGGCTGTGTGTAATGCAGATACATTTTATAGGTAGTAAAACCTACACGTTGAAATTGTGGAGTTAATTGAAGTTGCGAAATCTTACCTACATCTGTGTGGTCTGAAATGCGCATTAAAACGGTACGTATAACTTTTAAAATTGACTTAAAGTATCAATTTATTTCTTCGACTCAGTGAATGAACTACCGCATTTGTATGGACGATTGATTACTTAAGCATTCAATTTCGAACAAAATACAGACAACCCTGAGAAATGAACTTGACGATTGCGCGGCTCGGTTGCGCAGGCAATAACCGCCGGCAGAGCAATGAGGAAGCGGCGAGTTGTCGCCCGCAACCCGCGAGCGCTCGGGCTCGGGCCCTTCGCCGCTCGCTTAATCACAAACCCACGTAGATCCGCATTAATCGCTTCATATAAATAATAGTTCTCGATTAAAACTCGATTCTGTTTTGAATGATGGAACACGAGTGGCGTTTGTTATTCGATAAATAATCGTATTGCTGCTGGTACTCGTTTGGGGAGTATTTATTATATTATCGATGTCCCGCCGTTGTATCCGCTTGATTTAAAGATATACCTAATTCATTTTTAGTAACGCTAACTGTATGAAATGTGGAGGTAGGTTAAAGCTTATTAAGGTTTATCGTTTCAAATCATCATTAAACATCTTAATCGCTTGCTTAATAGCTCTTACCATTTTATGAATCAAACACTCGTGATTACATTTAATTACTAAACAATAAGAACACAAACACAGTTCCATTTAACGATCTCACAGTACATAAAATTGATCGGTTGTATAGCCTGTCTATTGAAAACAAATGAAGGAATGCCTTGTAATGTTTTATAAGAGCGAATCATCCGCCATGAAGCGGATATTATTAAGTCTTTGAAAAAGTTCCCACATCTAGAGGTATAGTAGAGGTTTTAGCCTGTATGGCTTCCCCATGCAACCTTCTCATATATTCTATAAGTTAATGCATAGTGACTAATGAGATAATAGTAGAAAATGAAACAAAATCGAATGAAATGAAGTAGAATATGAAACTATTCCTAGTTATGTACAGTTTCATACACAATACTATCTTCTTACTCAATTGAAACTACTGAATAAAAGATCAAAGTTAAATGAGTAAAAAATTGTTTTGTAATGCTGTAAAAGTAGCGCGCCACGCTTATGTGTTCCATAAGAAAAAAATAATTTAGGAAAACTCCTTGGTACTTGTACTCCTTACTTCTTGGATTTGCGTCTGAAATCTTATTGTTTTTTTTTTTTGTTAATCTTTATTTTGTTAAGAAAACGTGTTATAGGTAATATGATTCTATTTTTAAATTTCGATATTCTGTTTAAGAGGATGTAAAAAATTAAAAACTGTTCTGAAGTTTATAATTAGAACTTTACGAGATGAGAACAGATCAATTCTATTTCGTATTTAGAAGATAATTATGATAATAATATGGGGATCAGGGTGTAAAATTGTTATTATTTGAATAATTATTAATAATTATAAAATAAGTACGCCCGTCCCGTTACACACAGTACCTACGCAGGAAACTTTACAAACAAAATAGGATAAATAAATATCTTTCTCGCATATTTAGTGGCACGTGTCACGGTTTGTCGGTACTTACTTGTATGAGAGATTTGACAAATCAGTGACATACCCTATGTCTTGTCTGGATGTGTAATTTATACAAGGTAGTGTATTCTCTCTCTATGGTTTTGTAATTATTCTCTGACGTACCTAAGTAGGTGCAACCTCTGAAGACACTATAGAGAAAGATGGTATCCTGGGGAAGGACAAAGGCTACTTGCTGTCCCGGGGTCAGATTTCTGTGGAATTATTTCCGATATCATTGTCAATAAACTTCGCTGTTTTACAGTAAAATGACTGAAAATACTAATTTTTATAATTATTTTGTTAGGGTTTAATAAAAGATTATATTATAATTAAATAATTAAACAAGATTAGACACTTATTGCGAATTTATAGGATTAGTTAGGAGCTAGGTAATAAATACTTAATTGTACAAGTGCTAAGAAAAACCGGCCAAGTGCTAGTGGAATGGTACACGAAGGGTTCCGTACCACCAAACAATGTTTGACACGGCCAACCATTTTAAAACAATACTTAAGTAAACACTTTTCTTTAATAAAAAAAAATAATTTTAAAAATAACCGAGATCCCCCATTTAATTTTAAACTTTGTTTTATTGTTTATTATTTTTATTTTATTTTTTATTATATTGTTTATTATTTTTATTTTATTATTTATTATTATTTGTAGTTATGTCGGCCATAGAACATACACACTGTGATCATTTCAAGTGTCGACATATTTCGGTTCAAACGATACAATCGTGTGGCATACGGACGGATGGACAGACCGCAGAGCCTTAGTAACAGCTTCCTTTTGGCACCCTTTGTGTACGGAACCCTAAAATAAACTTCTGTTTTTCTGTTTCCAATTGCTTTTTATTATTTAATTGCTATTGCGTATTACACACAAGTTTATTGAATGCAATAAAACGAAGTAAAATCGACGTTTTTTTGTTTGGTTGGAAACTGGCGCCGAAAGCGGGTTAGTTTTTATTGAAGTCCAGGCCATCACTTAAATGTGCCGTAATATTGAACTAGGATTAATATTATATTGCGAAATTAATAAATTGCGAATAATGTAGAAAATAGAATATTATATTACTACAATTTTATACTTAGCATAATTCGCTTATAATGTTCCCACTGCTGGGCTCTTCTTTGTGGTGAGAGGAAATAGGCCGTAATCTACCACGCGGACCCAGTGCGGGTTGGTAGATGCGATTTCATCGTAGCCAATAATTAATGTATATTAGAATATTGGGTTTTAAATGGAATTCTCGAATTAGATTGAGTGAGTAATTTATTTTTCTGAATAACAGTAGATTATACAATTTAGAATCTGGTTTAAATTAGATTGAGTGAGTAATTTTTTTTCTGAATAACAGTAGATAATACAATTTAAGTACTAGCATAATTTTCTGTAATAACGTCTAATATAGTCAGCGATTACCCGTTTACAGCACTTTAACTCAACACGAAACATAACTTTTAAAAGAAATATTGCGCAGCCACCTAACTTTCTACAGAGTTCAGTTAACTAATAACTCCGGTTTACAGTTTCGAACAGTTCTAAATGCTTCAGCTTGCAAACAACAACATTTCATTTCACGTCGAAAGTTACCAAGTTGGAGCAACAAGTTAATAACGAACATACAGACTCGGTTTGGTTTTCCCACTTCCAATCTGCCGAGCCTTTTCCCAACAAAGTCAAAGCATTTATTTCAAATAGGCACATAAAAGGCACTTTTAAACGTCAACAGTTACAAGAAAACTTTTTACAAAAAAATAACAATCGACTTCCTTAAAAAAAAAAAAAACACTACAAAGTGAAAAATAAGTTTAACTTCGGAAATCGATGTCTTATGATCTGTATTTAAGATTTTTTCCACCGAAATTAAAAAAAAAATTAACACAAACAAAAAAAAAACAGTCGAATTGATAACCTCCTCCTTTTTATGAAGTCGGTTTAAAATAGAATTGATTCTAATCATCCCTTCCTTTTGGTAGATTCGTATGGAGAAGAATGGTCAAGAAACTCCACCGTTACTCTTTTAACGACTCAACTGTGTTGAGGTCGGCTTCCATTCTAACCGTATGCAGTTGAACACCAGTATTTGACATGGAGTGACTGCCTATTTGACCTCCACAACCAATTTACTGGGTAATGCGATACGTCTTGGTAAAATAGAATTGATTCTAATCATCCCTTCCTTTTGGTAGATTCGTATGGAGAAGAATGGTCAAGAAACTCCACCGTTACTCTTTTAACGACTCAACTGTGTTGAGGTCGGCTTCCATTCTAACCGTATGCAGTTGAACACCAGTATTTGACATGGAGTGACTGCCTATTTGACCTCCACAACCAATTTACTGGGTAATGCGATCCGTCTTGGTAAAATAGAATTGATTCTAATCATCCCTTCCTTTTGGTAGATTCGTATGGAGAAGAATGGTCAAGAAACTCCACCGTTACTCTTTTAACGACTCAACTGTGTTGAGGTCGGCTTCCATTCTAACCGTATGCAGTTGAATACCAGTATTTGACATGGAGTGACTGCCTATTTGACCTCCACAACCAATTTACTGGGTAATGCGATACGTCTTGGTAAAATAGAATTGATTCTAATCATCCCTTCCTTTTGGTAGATTCGTATGGAGAAGAATGGTCAAGAAACTCCACCGTTACTCTTTTAACGACTCAACTGTGTTGAGGTCGGCTTCCATTCTAACCGTATGCAGTTGAACACCAGTATTTGACATGGAGTGACTGCCTATTTGACCTCCACAACCAATTTACTGGGTAATGCGATACGTCTTGGTAAAATAGAATTGATTCTAATCATCCCTTCCTTTTGGTAGATTCGTATGGAGAAGAATGGTCAAGAAACTCCACCGTTACTCTTTTAACGACTCAACTGTGTTGAGGTCGGCTTCCATTCTAACCGTATGCAGTTGAACACCAGTATTTGACATGGAGTGACTGCCTATTTGACCTCCACAACCAATTTACTGGGTAATGCGATACGTCTTGGTAAAATAGAATTGATTCTAATCATCCCTTCCTTTTGGTAGATTCGTATGGAGAAGAATGGTCAAGAAACTCCACCGTTACTCTTTTAACGACTCAACTGTGTTGAGGTCGGCTTCCATTCTAACCGTATGCAGTTGAACACCAGTATTTGACATGGAGTGACTGCCTATTTGACCTCCACAACCAATTTACTGGGTAATGCGATACGTCTTGGTAAAATAGAATTGATTCTAATCATCCCTTCCTTTTGGTAGATTCGTATGGAGAAGAATGGTCAAGAAACTCCACCGTTACTCTTTTAACGACTCAACTGTGTTGAGGTCGGCTTCCATTCTAACCGTATGCAGTTGAACACCAGTATTTGACATGGAGTGACTGCCTATTTGACCTCCACAACCAATTTACTGGGTAATGCGATACGTCTTGGTAAAATAGAATTGATTCTAATCATCCCTTCCTTTTGGTAGATTCGTATGGAGAAGAATGGTCAAGAAACTCCACCGTTACTCTTTTAACGACTCAACTGTGTTGAGGTCGGCTTCCATTCTAACCGTATGCAGTTGAACACCAGTATTTGACATGGAGTGACTGCCTATTTGACCTCCACAACCCATTTACTGGGTAATGCGATACGTCTTGGTAAAATAGAATTGATTCTAATCATCCCTTCCTTTTGGTAGATTCGTATGGAGAAGAATGGTCAAGAAACTCCACCGTTACTCTTTTAACGACTCAACTGTGTTGAGGTCGGCTTCCATTCTAACCGTATGCAGTTGAACACCAGTATTTGACATGGAGTGACTGCCTATTTGACCTCCACAACCAATTTACTGGGTAATGCGATACGTCTTGGTAAAATAGAATTGATTCTAATCATCCCTTCCTTTTGGTAGATTCGTATGGAGAAGAATGGTCAAGAAACTCCACCGTTACTCTTTTAACGACTCAACTGTGTTGAGGTCGGCTTCCATTCTAACCGTATGCAGTTGAACACCAGTATTTGACATGGAGTGACTGCCTATTTGACCTCCACAACCAATTTACTGGGTAATGCGATACGTCTTGGTAAAATAGAATTGATTCTAATCATCCCTTCCTTTTGGTAGATTCGTATGGAGAAGAATGGTCAAGAAACTCCACCGTTACTCTTTTAACGACTCAACTGTGTTGAGGTCGGCTTCCATTCTAACCGTATGCAGTTGAACACCAGTATTTGACATGGAGTGACTGCCTATTTGACCTCCACAACCCATTTACTGGGTAATGCGATACGTCTTGGTTAAACTGGCTGTCAGACATTTGGGTTTCTGATTAGCCGTTACTACTGTCAAAGGTCTAAGAATGAGAGCCCAATGGCTTAGCGCGCTTTCTGAGGCACGGACGGGTATCGATACCTATGTAATGGGTGGTCACCCATCCACGAGCCGACCGCGGCTAGCGTAGCTTAACTTGAATCGGCCGGTGCGGCTATTATCACTTAGTCACGAGCCCCTCTACCAAAGTATAAATAATCAGCCTGATAATTTTCCCATTGCTGAGTGTCAGGCTTCCTCTGTGATGGGAGTGAGTAAAAATCCAACGCGCTGGCCCAATGCGGGTTGGTGGATGTCACATGTCTCCAAGTTTTTAGTTCTAGGGTCTTACGATGTTTTCCTTCACCGTCTTGGGAGCAATAGTGATGAAATTAAATACGCAAAGTAAAGAGCCTGCCTGGGGTCCAACTCACGACTACAACTTGTAAGCCGGAGCCGATGATACCACTGGGTGACTGATACACAGTATACTGGTGCACACATTTGCAAAAGTGACGTGTGGGTTAAACCACTGTTAAAAATAATTTGAATTAACCGTCGAACCTCGGTTAACTGTTAACGTAAACCATGATTTAGGAACGGGCGAAACTAGAAAAGTTACGGGTGTGAAACAATGTAATCGCAGTTTCAGTTCTCGGTTAAGTTAAGCTCGTAATTTTGTGTTTGTGGTTTGCGTTCATGTTTTACGATGTTATTTTGAATACGAAGGGTTACCTACGTATCAGCAAAGTTCATATTTGTTTTGTTGTTAAGCTTGGTTTACCAAAGCGTTTTACTATATTACGCTATTTATATTTATTTTAAAATGTCTCATAGACATTTTAAAATAATGATTTACATAATGAAAATAATGCGTCGTTTTAAATTTTTACATTTAAATATGTTTTAATAATACTATACCACTACATGGCGAGACATGTAAGAATCTAATAATAAGACTCTATTGAACTATGTTTTAAAGCAAATAAATCCAGGTCCACACTATCCACACTAATATTATAAATGCAAAAGTAACTCTATCTGTCTATCTGTCTCGCTTTCCTGCTAAAACTACTGAACCGATTTAAATGAAATTTGGCACACAGATAGTTTAGAGCTCGAGAAAGGACATAGGGTACTTTTTATTCCGTGACTTCGTCTGCGTCCGCGATAACCAACATTTACGCGGACGAAGTCACGGGCAAAAGCTAGTAAATTATATTTAATCAAATTTAAACAACGATTGAGTAGCTGCAATTTAATCAACATGGACTTACGTTATTTCTGACCTTAAATTAAATCTAAATTTAAATTTTCAAAATAATACGAATATTCAATTAGTTGAGTTAAGAATATAAATGAGATAAATACTATTTAAAAATAATACAGGGTGGTAGAGCCATCAACACACAATTTGGTAACATGGATTTAGTACATGATTCTACAAAAAAATCTGTTGCTTACCGAAATTGGGTAGAGTGCTATGCTTTATGTCCGTCACCACACGGAATCTATTGTAATCGCTTCTTAATTATTTCAAAATTTCATTTAATTATTTCAAAATTATGTTTATCTATTACCAATAGAAATCAATTTACCTATGAGTCGTGAGAAACCTAAGCCCCAGGATCGTAAAGTCGTCAAAACATGCTTTCTCCAAACTAATGAGCAACAATACACCTTAGGCCCAAGTCGGGTCGGTTCACAAACTTCATATTCTACTAGAAACAATCAATTGAATGGCCATACGGTAATTTACGGTAATTTTAATAGGCTGTGGTGGCGAAAGTACGGACTACGAAGGCTTTAGCATTTGACACAGTCATTGTTTACAAACAATTAACCGTTGGCGAGAAATGTTGGGAACCGATGGATGTGGTGTAATACCTACTGTTATAGAGAGGCTTTTGTTTGTAAAGGGTGCCGTAAATTGGGTTACGTTGTACCTGTAGCTTACCGAACTTTATTGGTTATTAAACTCTTTCTCATTAAGTAGGGCAGGCACGCACCAGGTAGTCTTGTTGCGGCAGCCAGACTACGTTAGCCATCCCTACTATTAAAATTATAACCATGGTAGATTGTATGTTTGCAACTCAGTCACGCAAAAACGGTCGAACGAATTGGATGAAATTTGGCACACAGATAGTTTTTAACCTGGATTAACATACAGGATAATTTTATCCTGGTAGTACGTTCCACTGGAATAATTTCTAACCTCCACGCGTCACGGCCGCTGGAAAAATCGAATGTATTGTAATAACATAAATATAAAAAATTTGCTTGATTGTTTCTAATTTCGTATGTAGGGGGTAATCTCAAGAAGTAACAGTCGTAGAAGAAAAAATATTTTTGAAACACACATTAGGCAGTCAAGAATTTCCTCAGAATTCCGGCTGCCATAGCCTGGGTGCCGCACCCCGGTTGCTTTGTGTATGCCTGCCCTTAAATCCCAGTTTCCATAATAAATAGTCAGCTACATAGCGTTTATATGAAGATGTGAGATTACAATAAACTATTCAGTAAGTTTACAAAAAATGTTACAGGATTCGGGAACTACCTTAGTCAGCATTATTGTTCTGTACAGTTCTTTTAGAAGTAGTAGTTATGGCGCATTCTGTTCTAGTTTTAGTAGACTAGAGATTTTTTAAAGTAAGCGTGTCATTTTATTTACTCCAAGTAAACCTCGAGGTTAACCTTCTATATATCTATAAACTGCATCTTAAACCCAAACTATTCTAAATAGATTATTAGTTTCTGCAATCGAGACTAACCGAGTAACGAAGCAGGTATACAAACAGGTTTTAATAGATAACTGAGTAATTCTTAACTTATTGAATTTAAAAACAAAAAGTTTCAATATCCTGCCAACCAAGGTCTTAGGGCTCGTTTATATTCAATCAGTAATTAGAGTATGCGCATGCGCGATAGAGTAGCGATATGACTAAAATAGTTACCAGACCAAAATAACTCTTTAATTTTTGCTCGACTTTGTGAAGGGACGAATATGCAGATACTGTTGCGTTCAGTACTTGCAAAGGAGCCCTGAAATATGGGTAACCATTCGATGTACGATAAGCTTGAAGAGAGATGTCGAGTAGGAACAGAAAGCTGGTAAAGCTATAAATGAAACATAAACTTCTAACGTTATTTAAGCTATAAATCTGCCTAACCTTTGCCCAACCTCGTCAGGGTATATTTCCAGTTTAACCAGATGTAACTGAATACTAACCAGTGACAGCGCATCTGACCTTCACCACCCAGTTTCTGGGAAACACGATACCCTTGATAAAACTGGCTGTCAGACTTTTGGGTTTCTAACTAACCGTAAAGACTTAAGCTTTCATATTAGACTAGTAATATTGAAATCTAGCCGCATTTAGTTAGACGGGTAGCCTAACCGAACCGTGTAAGGAAAACGTTAGGCGGATGATTGTACTAGCAATACATACTCTACTGCCATCCTGGACAATTCACTCGCCCAATGTATCCCTGCCTTAAGGCACCGGTACCACAGCTGGCCATTAACGAGAAGTGAGTAGAGCTGTAGTAAGGCTGTGACAAAGTGGCGTCCAAGGACTCGATGACGAGATGCTAGTCGTCCGGCGGCGAGTTGGGCAGACGACATTGTTGTCATTGCGGGCAACACCTGGATGAGGCTGGCACAGGAGCGTAGGTATTAGCACAAGAAAACAGAGGTATATGCCCAACAGTGAGGGAAGTCTGCGGATGATAATGATCATGAGAAGAGCTAAAAATCAAAAAGAGTTTGCATGCATTGCGAGTAGCGAGTGCACAACGACGACAATGAATTACTCGCTGGTATGCATATGTACCAAGCGTGAAACTCTCGGCGAGTGTTATGCCCGCCAAGCGAGTGTTATTGAGGCAGTACTCTTTTTAAAAGCTCTTGTCACTACTACAGACGAGTAGCCGTCGGCAGTTGCAATCAACTACTAATAAAAATGTCACGGTACCTACCTATAATTCATTCCGATTCAGATCGTCCCTTGCTGCCCTCTACCAGCGATGCCCTAAGCCGAGGACCGTACTTCCCAGAGATGCCTTTAGCGAGTAGTTGCTTTAGTTTTAAAGTTTTAAACTCTGGCTGGCGGCCTTATTTTATTAAGATACCCACAGGCAAATCCGGTTAACCAACAACCTCATAGGTTGACCTACGAGATGCCATTCCCAAAATAAAAACTACCTACGATCTTTTTTATCTTTCTTTGAACGAAAAAATTGTTGATAGCTAGTCGCATCCTCGTCGGCTGTGGTACAAATGCTTAAGTATCAATAGTTCGATACGCCTGCATTTATTCATATCGTATTTAACTTCCATTATCCGTTGTGAATGGTCCCATTTACATAATACGAGAGGTATTAAATCTACTATGTATATTGTTGGTCGCTATCTGCAGATTGTATTGAAGATAGCTACCGAATTTAAACTATGAATATCATGGCAGAAGGTTATGTTTTGTTTGTTTTGTTGAGCATTTAGTTGATGTTATTATTGTATTATAAGCCTTAGATACATATTGGTTTATTCGTAGGTATAGTCATAGATTGTGAAAGAAAACGGTAGATAGGAAAAGTGAATAACAAAGAAAAGAAAAAATTAAGATGTTTCCCCGATTTGTTGGAAAGCACAGGTGTACCTAACCCACCTCACGCAATGCTTAGTCATTCTTGGGTTTAAATTAACTTAGAGGGTTTCATTGATTATTTTAATGTTTATAATTCTGTAAATATAAACGGCTAACTGTTGCAAATCATATTTCATTCAACATACAGTCTGAAACTGACCTGCAAATCGCAAAGAAACGTAAGAAAATGTGAACGTTTTGCGGGCTATACTGACGTTTTTCTAAAGTCAAAAAAGAATGAAAACAAAAATGAAGAATAAATGGATGAGCTGTTCAGTCATTTTGTTGATAAACAAAAGCTCATTGCATGTGAAGATGATGACAATCTGCCGGGGTCGCGTGATTGTTCGAAAGAGATACCGTGACCCTGGCACATGGGCAACTGATGGAACACGGGTGGGTTTTAGTCAGTAAAAGTCTGACATGCCCTCCCGCTCCGCCCAGAGCGGGAGAAGTCATTTGATGATTTCCCATCCTGAAAAAAAAAAAAAAAAAAAAAGATGATGACAATTATGGATAAGAAAATATCTTTTTTTTTTCGATACTATAAGCCAGTTAGATAATAAAGGTAGGAAAGTTGTTCTAAGACTCCCTGGGTGTATAAGGAGGAAGTGCCAGGGTAACCCAGGAATATCAAATGTTCTTATTGTGATTTAATTTATAGATAATTTTAATTCTGTAAAACCATATTTGTTACGGACGCGAATCGCATTTTAACCGACAAACATCCTGACATTGAAAAAAAAAAACCGGCCAAGTGCGAGTCGGACCCGCGCACCGAGGGTTCCGTACAAACCTGTAGGTATTCTCGGTTTATGCATAAGGTTTATGTTTACGAAATAAAATGTTTTTTTTTTTAATTTTTATATTTGTGCTGATTGAATGAAAGGTAAATTGCGGCTTACGTTTTATGACGTATTAAAAAAAAACTACTTACTAGATCTCGTTCAAACCAATTTTCGGTGGAAGTTTACATGGTTATGTACATCATATACTTTTTTAGTTTTATCATTCTCTTATTTTAAAAGTTACGGGGGGAAATTATTATTATTCTCGCGAAAATTATTCAGTTTAGAAAAAAATGATATTAGAAACCTCAATACTATTTTTGAAGACCTATTCATAGATACCTCACACGTATGGGTTTGAAGAAAAATAAATTCTGAGTTTCAGTTCTAAGTATGGGGAACCCCAAAATGTATTGTTTTTTTTCTATTTTAGTGTAAAAATCTTAATGCGGTTAACAGAATACATCTACTTACCAAGTTTCAACAGCATAGCTCTAATAGTTTCGGAGAAAAGTGGCTGTGACATACGGACGGACAGACAGACATGACGAATCTCTAAGGGTTCCGTTTTTTGCCATTCTGCAACGGAACCCTAAAAAGATAGACAGCAAAATTTGAGTTTTGTGGTCTGTCTTAGCGCACCTTAACGTCCACAGTAGTCGTCACTAGTCGAGGCTCTTGCTCTTTCATTATCGCCATTAAGATGCATTAAAAAAGTCACGTTTCCATTACTCGCTGTGAATGGTCCCATTTACATAATACGCTGCGAAGGCACACAATCTATAAGTATGTCATGAACGTCATCAGCAGATCGTATTAAGATAGCTTCCGAATTTAAACAGGCCAATAATGTTAGTTATGAAATCTATAGATATACTAATATTATATATACTAATATTATAAAGTTAAAAAGTTTGTTTGTTTATTTGTTTGGTTGAACGCGCTAATCTCAGGAACTACTGGACCGAATTGAAAAAAAAAAGATTGTGTTGGATAGCCTATTTATTGAGAAAGGCTATAGGGCTATATAAAATCACGCTACAATCAAAAAGAGTGGAGCAGCAGAAAAATGGACGAAAACTGGCAATTTGATGCGACGGGAAGGGTCAGGGGAGCAAAAATTTGACGCGGGCGAAGTCGCGGGCAGAAGCTAGTATCAATATATGCATGATCTGTGATCTCTCGGCTTCATTTTAAATATTTGTTAATACTCTTGTTAATATTATGCATAAATGAAACTGGTACATTTGGACTGACTGTTCATGAATTATTTATATGGAGCCTGAAGTAATATTTTATTTTTAAATAGTCGTTGAGTAGACTGCTAGCCAGACGGTTGGATAATGTATTTTAGAATCACTTAAGACTTGTTTAGAAGATTATAGTTTTCGTATTCTGTGAACAACTAAGAAGAGCTCGTTTTTAAATAATAATAGCAACTAGGGTCGAACAAAAGTTAAGCTACGCTTGCCGCGGTCGGTTTGTGGATGGGTGACCCATAACATATCGAGACACCTCTGTGCCTCGGAAAGCGCGTTACGCAACTGGTTCCGACTGGTATCTGTTATGTTTGACCAGATTACTCAGTAACTGGGTTTTGGGGGTCAGATAGGCAGTCGCTTGATATTCAGCTGCATCAGGTTAGACTGGAAGTTGACCCAATACACTTGGAAGAAGGCTAGGCAGATTGATATAGGCAGTCTGTACCCTTGCTGAAAAGACTTTCTCTTATTGAATCAAACAAAAATTGACTAAACGGTGTTCATAATCGCATTTTCTTATGGCCGACAACCTCCAACGTGGCGAGCACGGTCTCTGTGACAAGCTTGAGTCACGCATTTTATCACGGTTTTTAACCCAAACTGTGATATAAATGTATGTCTCAAGTATATCGCCCGGCAGGAGCTTGGAAGCCTGCCTCTTTCATTTTGGTAGCAAATCTAACAGTGTGTTTTTATTAGGCAATATATTTAGGCATCGCGTATTTTTAGTGAAAATGGACATCAGTACCTTTTTGGGTGGTACTTACGAGTACTAATTCTCAGGTAGGTTTCAAAGGCTGTCATATATTATCGGCTGCGGTTTCATAACAGGTCGACAACCTGTCACGTAACGTTATCTTTTTTGCTAAATTAACCACAACCTGCGCCGATGCCCACTTTGTGGTCGTATTAGACGTTAGCCCTTCGTGCTCGAAGGGTTCAGCGTTCTTATAACTAGTTAGGTTATTACTTGTTATATTTCTTATTCTCTAATGACACTTTCCGGGATCAATGATGCTACATACTTCTTCGGGTAGGCCACATTCGATCCTGCCAGGGTCGCGGATTTGTTTGAAAGAGTTTCCGTGGCCCTGGCACAGGCAATTGAAGGAAGGGTGGGTTTTAGTCAGTACAAGTCTGACATGCCCTCCCGCTCCGAGCGAAAAAAAAGTTATAGACTGGTTTCTGTTACTACACTACGGCTGTTACTCATTCGGCTCATACCGATAGGTAAGCTTCGGTGGGCATCTCTCCTTGCTTATTGCATATTCGTGTCGGTTCGGCACAATTCCAGCTACACCAATCGGCTTATCCCAAACATATGCATATATTTGATTTTGAAACTCGAGTGTACCGAAATATACCAACCCACAAATATGAAGCCGATATTTGACATAAAGTTTTGAATAAGCTCTACCTACTAAATATGTCATGAGAAGCGCCAAACAATTTTGAACCTTGTGCGGTGTATTTACATATTATCCTGCATTTAAAATGTCCTGCAAAAGGTTATGGTACGGGCCCAGGTCTGTAGGTGGACTGATGCAATAATAAAGAATCGTGTCAGAACCTTTATTGACCATACAGGATTACAAAATATATTTTGTAGGTATTTATGACGATTACCTAACCTTCGTAAAGCGGGTCAGTCACAGGATGATGTCATGGGCCTAAAGGTTTTTACTGCTTAAATACACGGCCGGATTTAAATGAAAATGTTCAAAAGTCGAGAGATCTTTGTCTAAAACTACACGAATTTACAAAAAGCACCTATCTTAAATATGATTAAAAGTGTAGAGATCAGCCTATAGCGGTCCACTGCTCGCCAAAGGTATCTTCAAATGCACGCCAATCTCGATTCTCGGCAACTCTCATCCAGCTGCCACTAGCCACCCTGCGAGATTGTCGCTTGACCTAGCCTGAGGGTCCTATCTTACATTTTTCACCGATTCGAGGACTTCACTCAAGATTGCATCTACCCCAAAGATCATCGGTTTTACGGTTAATATGCTCGGCTTATTGCCGGTTCTGGTTCTTGCTTTATACATTTACAAAAAAAAAATTGTTCGTAATTTTTCACGCTAAAACGTCTAAACATTACATCGGATTTAGTTAGCGTGTTCACTGAACAATTCATCAAGCTAATCATTATTTTAACGCCATGTCATAATTTAAAAACAAAACAGGTGTTTACGTCACACTCGAAATATAAACCCACTCATCGTAAAACACGTGTTCAAGCTAATAATGGGGTGGAAACGTCACGGCATGTGGCGACGAGAGTGAATGAACGCGGTCAGCCTCCGGAAAATCGTTCACTCGTTCATGAACTATCGTTCAACGTTGATGAACAGATTAGAGTATTATTTACACGCATTAGTAACGCTGTTTACGCGTACACCTGTTGTTGTGATGAATAAAATAAACATTTACATTTCTATTTATATCGGAGTGTTTATATTGACTTGGTTTTTTCTATGGTTGGAAGAATGGAGGCTGGTGGCCCAGTCGTATCGGCCCCGACTTACGAGTTGTAGATCGTGGGTTAGAATCCAGGCCAGGCACTTTACTTTGTGTAAATAAATTCATCACCACTGTTCCGAAAACGGTGAAGGAAAACATCGCGAGGAAACCGGCATGTCCTAAAACCAACAATTCAAAGACATGTAACATCTACCAACCCGCACTGTGCCCGTGTGGGTTACGGTCCAGTCCCTCTCACCGAGAAGAGGCCTATGTCCCAGCATTTGGGATCAATATAGCTGACAATGAAGATAGTAGAAACCAAACTGTGTTATTAGACAAAAACTTGAGAAAATTGGTGAAATTCTTGCCAAGTCTTCATTGGACACAGATTGGTATTCAAAGAGTCATGAGAGTTACGAGTAAATAATAGTCAAAACATAATGAACCGAATTGACCGTTTAAAAAGCTCAATCATTTCTAAACCGGTTGGAGTTTTATTTTTCATAAAAAACGTGGGAATCTCAAATTAAGTGCTAGGTGTTTAAGTGATATTTTAATCAATTCTCGCTCTAACGGCTACTGAATTGTAATAAACTATTAAACAAGATAAATATAGACTTAATTGACAACTTAATTTATGTGATCCAGATGTTTACACGTCGTCGTCTAGAATTTTGTAAACAGTAGTTATGTACATGACACGCCCTGGTTGCCAGCATTCCGATATTCGCGTTCGTTTAGAATGTTGCGTTACTCCAGATTTAGAACACCGACCGCTTTTAATATGATTAGAACTATGAATATATTAATTGTAAAAGGTGTGTGTGCCGTGTACCTGGCAACGATTAATGACACCTCCTTGCCTTGACGTTGTCACGGATTCTATGACCATGTTAGTTGATTCGCACGTAAATCTAGAGACATAGAATGGCTTATGAGTCCATTCGCACAAGTTTACTCGCCCGTAACGTTACGCGAATGGACTCATAAGCGAGTTGATGATTTAAAATACTGTAACATAATATTCTGTAGGCGATTAACACGAAGGTAATTTATTAGTGGGTGAATCGTCAATTTATGAAATACGCATAAGGTAATTGGCACGTTTTGAATTTTATGCAATAAAGATATGAAAAAAGTAGATTAACTACACTAAGTGCATAAAATTGCCGCATAATGGGTATATCTAGAGTTATCGATTCCCTCACTAATAAATTAACTTCGTTCGAATGGCCTACTGAAATTAATCTACTGTTTAATTGTCTTAATTCGCTTGTTTCAGGCGAGTAAAATTCGTACAAATCGACATAGACCATTCTATGTCTCTAGAGTTTTAACTGGTAGTTGTAAAAGGCGGATCATGTTTCGAAAACGGATTGTTTCTCTCATCACTCGCTGAAAACAGCTGCCATTAATTACTTTATTTATCTACTTTTCTCATGACCTGAACTCGGACCGAGTCCCTAGAAGCTATAGAACAACCATTTGTTACCTTAGAGTAGTATCGAAACAGTGAAATATACCACAGAAAGCAAAACACTTACCCGCAGTCCTGCCGGGTCGTCTATTGTTTAGCGGCAAACATGCACCGCCTTAACGTCCATTGTATAACTTAGGACAGCGAAATTTCCGTTTTATCATCAATTAAAAACACCTTATACACTGAAACAATAACCCGTTAAGCCAATTAACGGGTAAACAAAACAACAAATAATAGACAATTTGTCAATCTCCACAAAAACCATGTGACTATATGTTGGCGATTGCCGCGCTCTCCTTACAAAGTTAAGAGTGACATCAGCGGAGCGGCATGATGGCCTCCAGCAGACGAGATGCTTGCGCTGCAGTA
Organism: Aporophyla lueneburgensis; assembly: GCA_932294355.1. Classification (NCBI taxonomy): domain Eukaryota; kingdom Metazoa; phylum Arthropoda; class Insecta; order Lepidoptera; family Noctuidae; genus Aporophyla; species Aporophyla lueneburgensis. Next base: position 15,312,583 of record OW028744.1, read on the forward strand.
TCCCGAGCCGGACGTATACATCGATAAGAAGGGTCAAAATTCAGCATGGGAACATAAACAAGATCAGCGTTGTGGCCATTGTTTTATAGATACTATAAGGGCACTTTTGGGTAGACTGCTGTAAGAGGCAGACGTTTCATGTATTCAGTATTTTCCTAGTCATTCTGTCTTTACTTTATAAATAATTGATGTTAATATATTGTTAAACGTACAAAGTGGTTTCAATTAATAGTTGAAATATCTAAATACATATATAGATTAAATCAGAAGTGGGATGTGATACCCACACACAGTTATGGGTAAACGAAATAAACGTAATAAACGCATTATAAAATAGGAGAAAAAAAAAACGCACACGCTCAAGTTCTAGCAGCAGCAGCAGTAGTAGTGGCAGGACTCCGTCACCTCCGCCGAAATACAGGAAACAGGTATCACGTAAGGCTGATACCTCAACTGTGAGTACGAATATTACTTTGAATAACGTTATACCTGAGTTCGAGCCATTGAAAGACCATGTTAACGCTTGGCTTAGTATTATCAGGTCCTATTCTCAAACATAGACATGGATTGATGAAATGAACCGTTATTAAGCTCTCAATAAACTATAGGGTTCCGCAAAAGTGTGGTATAACTAATTATTGTTACAATCGTATGGTCATTAGCCTACGTGGAAGTGGAAGGACTGGTTACATAAGTTGACTTACAATTTTGAAATCCGTTGGAATATGTATAATCTTTTAAAAGATATTATTAACCCCAACCCCAACACAAGTATTACTTATTACTTACTGGGGCTGTTTCATTTAAAAATATTGTAAATGTAATCATTTGAGACCAATAAACAATTAGAGCTTTTAGGAAACCAGTCGCTATAAGAGTTCTATTTTAAACAAAATTAAAAAAATAGATCATTTAACTTTGGAATTTTCGGAACAAAATATTATTTCTATTATTGTTGACAATATAGTAGACAGCAGTATATGGGCATCGATTGAAGCGAATAATTTTATAGTTTTGAAACATGCGACAATTTAGCTAGTTTCTTACATGGTCGAAAATCTACATCAAAATTTGGGAAACAGACAGGCGCAAATAAACGCGATGGCTAGACGAAACTAATCAGTCAAAATCGGATGTCTGCGACTGCGACATTATCGACTGTGCCTGCAGCGAACATAATGAGTTGGACCCGCTTCTGCTAGCAATAATCAAGACATGGACTAGGCACATGTTCGGAAATAGAAGTGTTATCTAAGTGGCGGTTACCATAAATGAAGTCAGTGTGACGCAAATAAATGTGGTATTGTATCAAACGAGGTCATTTAGAGTTGAGATGTTACCATAAAAAGAAAACGCGGTAGAACCAGAGTAACAAGAAACAAAATGTGTTTCAACTCTTGACCTACAAAATCAATTTGTTAAAATATTAAGTATCAAATGCCTCATTGGCCTAGTGGTCGCAAGCGCAACTGCTGAGCATAAGATCTTGGTTTCGATTCCCAGATCGGGCAATGTGTTATTGGGTTTTTCCATCCGGAATTTCTCAGTAATAACCCTGAGTCTGGATTTGTGCCCGTTTGATGGCGATGGGCTCGGTCCCTATCACATTGGACTTAATAATAATAGGTGGAATGTAGGTATACTTTAATAGGTATAACTCTGCCTAACCCTTCGGGGTTACAATGTGTGATAATGTTATGTTGACGCGCGCCCTACGTACACTCAATATGGTGTCGCAGCGGATTGACTGCTTCAGTTGTAATCTGAGCGAATTCGCACAGGCCGCGTTTTGTAAGATGTTCACAATAATACAGTTACTTGTAAGTCGATTCATTGTAAGCTATTATAACTATGTCTGCACTATTGTATTAGGTGGGCCTGTGATGATAGTTGTATGTGTGTTTTAAATAAATAAATGTTAAGTATCAATAACCTGCGTCATGAAGCATTAATTGATACGGGAAGCAGTTGTTTAATAATTTCTGAATCGTTTGCTAACAGAATATTGATAGCAAGAAAGGTAACGAAGCAGTCTGACTGATATACTCACGAGTGGATGAGACAGACTTTGATTAGACAATGCGATACATTTACAGAGATTTGTAACACATAGTAATTTAGAGTTCGGTAATAATTTCCATCAGAATGAAATAATAATACTTTTTCAAAAATATGATGATGGTGTGGCGTCAAATATCAATGAACAAGGAAAGTTAAACCGCCACGAGATGATAAGTAACGTAACTATTGTAGTTCTCAAAATCTTTAGGGAAAACGGGCTTACGTAGAATATAAAGATAGATAGATACAATACAATAGGTAGAGATTTCTAAAATGAAATAGAATTTCTAGATTTCCAAATTAAATAAGATTGTGTGATGCCAAATCAGCTCAAACTGGTGGCTATTTGAAATTACCCCAGTCCCTAAACAGTGCACCAACTTCAACTGTTTCTTGGCCTTATAAGCTACGTACTTCATCAAATTATGATGGCTCCACTTTCAAAGCTGTTGAAGAAAGACTGTGTCTGGTAATGGGGCAAGGTTAATGAAAACAAATAAAAATTCCTCGAAAGTGTGTATCCATTTTAACCCCAATAAAGATAATGTATATATATGGACGCTAGTCAAGATGATGTTACTGGTTTATTTATGCAAGTCACCAACACAGTTGAAAAAAACCAGTTCATTATTCTAGTAGACTCCGGAGGATAAGAAAAAGTACCACTCGTTTGAAGTGGAGTTACTGACGATTGGTAGTTCTCTCGGGAAGTTTCAATTATACCTAATCGGATCATCTTTTAAAATAGTGACCGATTGCAACGCCGTATGTTACGCACTAACAAAAAAAAAGGAGATTATTCCTTGGATTGCGCGTTGGGTTTTATCCGAGAATTCTCTTTTGAGAGTTCACGGAGAAGGCACCCGAATGCAACACGTAGACGAATGAGGAGATTCATTCATAAGCCAATGTAGTGCTGAGATAAATAAAAATTTGAAACCGAGATTATAATGTCAATTAAGGAAGCAGATTGGTTACTTTCGGTAAAAATACAAGATTCTGACAATTATAGAATCAGGAGAGGCCGAAGATAATAAGGATGTTTTTAACAAGTGTGTAGTCAAAACGGTGGCAAAGTTTACAGATAATTAAAATAGTAGAACGAGTAAGCCATCTGTATTGATTTCCTAGAATGCGACATATCATAAAGAAATATATTTTGAAACTGTATACATTGAATTTATTAATAATGACCAGACAAGGTTTTTACAAAACTACTCGAGAAAGAAGCACTAAAAACAGAGTAGGTGCTAACGAAGCAGATGATAGGTGGGATCAGTTCATACAACCACACTACAAGGTATGAACAACAGTTCACACGACAATAAAAAAATATTCCTTGTGAATTTTTCTTTGATATGATTGGCAACGAGCATAGATTGAATCTCACTGAATTATCTTAGAGAGAACAGAAATAAATATTAAGTCCGAAATCAGAAACTAAAATACAAGCCAGAAAATTGACGGGCAAAGTCGAAAGTTGATACCTATTTATAAAAGCCCCTGTCATATGAAGGTATCGGGGAAAGATCGATATGTGGTGACAGATGTAAACAGCAGTGAAAGGAGCACTAAAAAGTATAGTGGCTTAACCGCTGCTGAGATCATGAAATCGTTGTTGATTGGGAAATGAAACAAACATACGTTTTGACTTAAACCATTCATGCCCGTGTTGGCGATGAAGTTAATTTGAATGTTATTGTAGGCGTATGTGCGAGTCAAGATAAAATGTTTAAAGGATTATAATTGTTCCATATCGTAAATAATACATTGAAAGCCGAGAGGTAGGTTTAAAATCGAGAAAATAACTTAGTACGTTCAAGTGAGGATAACCCTTTGAATGCCAGTGTATCGGGATCGAACTTGGTATGGTCAAGTGAGGATAACCCTTTGAATGCCAGTGGTTCTGGGACGAAATTGGTACGTTCAAGTGAGGATAACCCTTTGAATGCCAGTGTATCGGGATCGAACTTGGTATGTTCAAGTGAGGATAGCCCTTTGAATGCCAGTGGTTCTGGGACCAACTTAATACGCTTAAGTGAGGTACATGCCCTTTGAGCGCAAGTGACGATAAGACGAACTTGGTACGCTTAAGTGACGCTATAAGTGCTTAAGTGCAAGTGGTCAAATCTGATCTTTGAATAAAAGCCTACCCTCGGATACACTGATGAAATTAATTGTAATGGGATATGGCAGTTATAATCCTGAACATTCGATACTTAATCAATGCGTATGATACAGACAAACTGATAAAATATTAATAAATTGTGTTTCAGCATTTTATCTGAACTCGTGTGGTACCTGGTGGGACAGGCACCTGGTAGGACGGCCGTGTTGGCGATTGCCGCGCTCTCCTTACAAAGTTAAGAGTGACATCAGCGGAGCGGCATGATGGCCTCCAGCAGACGAGATGCTTGCGCTGCAGTATCCCGAGCCGGACGTATACATCGATAAGAAGGGTCAAAATTCAGCATGGGAACATAAACAAGATCAGCGTTGTGGCCATTGTTTTATAGATACTATAAGGGCACTTTTGGGTAGACTGCTGTAAGAGGCAGACGTTTCATGTATTCAGTATTTTCCTAGTCATTCTGTCTTTACTTTATAAATAATTGATGTTAATATATTGTTAAACGTACAAAGTGGTTTCAATTAATAGTTGAAATATCTAAATACATATATAGATTAAATATACTATCACTATAATTCTACAATTAACATAATGAATAATACTATAGAAATGTTAAGTTGTCAATTAGTTGTCACGTGATCGAATTGACGAACACATGTACTAGTAGACATGCAATATCGTCAAGTACAGACGCTAGCACATAAAGCTACCTGAAACTGTAAAATTTTCTCAATCAATCTTGAACCTAAAGATTTAGCGATAAAGTTGAAAACCTTTTGACAGATTGTAGTAGCTTGGTTTGCTTGTGTATGTACAATCGGTTCTAATTATGCGACGTCACAGTATTAGATAGTTGCGGTGTACGAAGCCAGCACAATTGAGGTGAGCAACCTCGCCATCCCATTGTCACCCGTTGACATGTGGGAATGTAAAGTGAAGCGCATACTTGTGGAGAGTGACTACACCACACTAGTTTAATGCACAAGAAATTTAATTAGTTCGTAAACAGGATCGTTAACAGAGTTGCATTTTCTGAGGTGATAGTATTATTTTCTTAGGATTTTTATCTACATTAAGAATATATTTACTACGTCCTACAAGTATATAAGGCTGTCAGTGGGAAAATGGCCCCAAAGGCTGGTAGCGATGCGGACGAATTTGCCACGTGGCACAGCTGATTCTTTGACCTAAAAATAGGCCATACCTCTGGTTACGTGAAGAGTCGACCAACCGCTTGACGATGTCCCGAAAACTCGATGAGCATTTGGCTCACGGCCCTAGTGTTTCAAATATCTCAAACATATTATGTTAATGCATCATTTGAAGTTTTCGGCATCTGCAGCAACAGCCCCAGCATATTATACTTATTAAATTGTCTTGTTATATAGCATGATTCACAAATGGTTTTTGTTATTCAATCGCCGTAACAGACCAACAAATTTAGATGAAATTTGGCCTAGACGCAAGAGGTAGAATTTCACACTGACAGATTTTAAACTAGTAAAATGAATATGTCAAAATCTTGCTCGAATTACGCTTTCAAGTGTCGGTGAAAGCTGTATCAAAATTGCAAAAGTCAGGGGACAATTTATAAGATTGAGTTAAGATAAGACAAAGAAACAGATAGACTCAGAAGGAAATGTAGGAATGTAGTTGGTTTATATAATATCACGCAACAGTCAAGAATTAACATTTCACAACAGACTCTGATGATAAACTTCTCAGTTCATTTACTCAGTAAATTGCAAACGAAAATCAATTAAAGAGCTCCGAATGAAAACAAAGTAATAAAGTAACGATAAATGATTATACGTTTATGTTCGTGAACGCAGGCCCAACCACAGCGTTAGAACACAGTTCAATAGCTGAGATCGTAATCGTAAAGGCCATTCAATACGTAATTGATACTAGAGTTATGTTGTCAATAGACATTGTAGTCAAGTGTATCGTGACAGCTCAGGAGACCTGCATTAATTATTACTATAGAAAGCGCTGTGCATAAACTATAGCGATCGCGATGACGTGTAAGAAAATCTGATTTTAATGCAAATTGAATTGTAAGATCCTGAGCTAATAATTAAATGCATTACTCTTGTAGAATGAAAATAAACGAAACTCTTTGCTAGTCACGGCGTATAATTTTATAACTGGCAACTTTGTTTAAATAGGGTCTTGTTCGGTATGCTCGGTACATTGTTATCTAGTTGTTCAGCAAAATTGTTAAATTACGAGTTATTAATTGTTTTGTTGAGTTCCTCTGGAAGTTTCATTCGGAAGTGCTTGAAGCGTTTCCCTGTGAACAGTTTCTTTATAAATTGATTTACATACTCGTGTGCGGTGCGTTTAACTGTGTTACGTACACTTTTAAAACAATGGGCTATCATTTTTGTAGCCCCGTTAGAAAGGTGGATTTTCTCAAATTATGAAGTATGTTTTTTGTTTTTAGTTCTGATTCGTGTTAAATCTTAGTTAAACGGTATTATGCGGCGATAAAGGGTTTTTATGAAGTTGTAAATAGAGTAGATGTCTTGAGCTTCTTAAGTAAAATTTACGCTATAACTTGGTAGGTATTACAATTTGTACGTACATTTTTGAAAATATTTTTCGAGATATCTACAGAAATAATTAAAATTTAAGTATCTGAGTATACTGTCAAAATAACAGCTTAAAAGAAAGTATGTATATACGATCTGTCCGTCTTTCTGATTATTCCTGCTCATCACCTAAACGGCTGGACTGATTTTGACAGGACCTTCACTAGCAGATAACTCATATTACAAAGAGTACTCAAGCAACATTTTATTAAAAAAAAAAAATAGTACTTAAAAAGTGAAACAATATTCTTTATTTTCAATGAAAGAGTGGTACTTAACTTCTATGAGCGACATATTAATGATACCCGATATTCAGAAGAACAGAGTCGCAGACACAGCTAGTACAGTATTAATTTCAATAGAATTTTGGTTTGAATACAACAAACCAATAACTGGATTAATAAATCAAGAACCCAAGAACCAAATATCAAATTCAGAGCCCTGATTTGTATGCAAAGGGACTGCAAACACATGTTCTCAGAGGCAAGTAATTCAAATCATTTGTATGACAATATCGCCATTGTATGGAGTTGGCGAAGTTATCACATATTATCGTGTCCGACTCGGGCACTTGCGACACAAATAACTAATAGTCCGGGCTCCGGGCCTACTGCTTGAATGTAAATGTTCAATGCTTGCTCGCGAATTTATTAAATAGGATATGTAGATTGCGTATAGGTTGGGTATACTCATCTATAATGCAGATTTTGTTCATTACTGAATCCCGAAATATGAAAACCGATTCCATGGTAACAGTTTTGCGCACCGATGGATATCACCCTGTATATCTTGAGTAAAAGTGAAGAATCATCATCATCATTCATCATTTTAACTGTAAGACGTCCACTGCTTCCCCAAGAGTTTGCCATAATCGCCATGCTTGGCTGGCCGGTTGTCGATCGCAGTATAGTGGTAAAGCCCATAGAGAACGCTGCTGCCCATTCTTTAGTAAGTCCTTTAGTCACCTTTTAAGACATCCCGGTGCTATTCTTTACGTCCGGTACCTTGGACAATACTTCTAATATTTTCTTTACTTACTAATTAAATATTTACACTTAAAAATGACCATTCAGTTTTCTATAAACTAGCTTTCAAATCGACTATTGTCTCTTTACAAACACTCAATGATCAGAACCAGACGTGTATATCAAATCGCTGCCAGGAATTCCACCTCTCAGACATTAGTTTCTTGCAAAACGTGTATTGGAATACGCATGGATGTGTTCTGAATATAGCCTGCAATAGTTAACGGGACTGTTAACGCAATTGTACTTCCTATAGGCACAGTTATGATGAGCGTGCACACACAAAGAGATTCTCACTTGGCATTGTTTATTAATGTGAGTGATATCCATGTGAAATGGCACTCTGCACCGTGTAATTAGAAGAAATTAATTTGTATTTGTGTTTGAAAGGACGGGGACAATGCTTTGATAGGTAATCTTTTAGTATTGTTGTCACGGAGAAATTCCTTTTCAATGAAAATTTGATTTTCCTTTTTTAACTTGCTACTAACTTTCAGTATGCTCTGAATGCGATGTTCGCGGATTCATGGAAAGAAAGTCTTCGTATTTATCTGGTTTCGTATTTAGCTAGAGAAAATATGCAATGTCCTCTGTTCTATGTTAGTAATATGTAAAACGTAATTATTGTCAATATTATAATTGTTTCTATGTTAGATCAATTAATTGTTATTATACCATTTAAATTAACTAAAAATAAATAAGTGGTTACATTAATTTTGAAAGTTACTCCTATTGTTTACGTTTTTTTCAAGTACTACTGTTTGCACACTTTTGTCGAAGGTATCCAGAAGCACCTGAATCATTAAATCTTTTCCCACAAAATGTAATGTACTCCAAGTGTCAGTAGACTTGTCATTCATTGGTAGCCTACCCTTGTTCAGATGGCATCCTGTGCCATTCCTTTTATTGTACAGTCTGAGTATGTACATTCGCGTAATTCAAGAGAATCGTTTAATCTAATTACGGTGGCGCCTACAGCCTACCTCGGACCCACAGTACACTCAATGAACGTGCAACTATTCCAAAATGCCTCCTCTGTGGCTTCAAAGTAATCTGGGGAGAGCAATCAGAGCGGATACAATAAAATGAAATAAAATTGATTGACTTCGAACTGCCGTTTTTAGCGTCAAAGACGTTATTGAATCGTTGTAAAAAGTTGAAGGTTCTGAATATGCGTTTAATTAAGTTAATGGCATCGTAGTTAATTGTTTAGTTTTAAAGTAAAAAGGAGTTCGATATGCTTCAGTTAAGTTATTTTTCAACACTTTGCCAGGCTCTTCTTTGTTGGTTTGTTTTGAAAATAGCTGTAATGCTTTTTTATTTGTTTTGATTCTAGGTGTTTCTCAGAAACGAAGTTTATTCTGTATAACAATTCCCGTAAAATGTTTAAAATCTAGTCGCAATCTTGTCTCAGCGTCGATTAATGTCATAAATTATTTTAGACAATTGTAAAAAAAAATGAGTTATTTTTGACACATTGCGACTAGGGAATGCAGAACCGGTGCTGTTTTAAAGAACCGGGATTTTTGGGACTTTCTGGCTTAAGAACCGGGATTCCCGGTACTATCGATACTTTTGATACTTTAATAAGTCTTTGTAAGAGAGTTGAAAGTGTTGAAACGGAGAAAGTAAAAAAAAGACGAAATGACAGGGCAAAGTAAAAACATTTTAATCAAATCAAATAAAACGTTGTATTTCTTGTTTTATAGACACTAAATCAGTCTTAGTATAATTTTACTGGTAATTACGCATATTATGCCAGCAACATTTTTTTACATTAAATGATTTTTATACCTAATCCTACATAATATATAACAGAAACATTTATTAAACATCTTTACTTTACTAAACAAATTGACATGACTCTTATTGCAATTCGGCATAACCAAATTATAATTTAAAACTTACGTAACATCTACAAAAGAAGGAACTATGGAGTTTTAGCGTAGCATTAATCAGTCTCAATATGTATTGATTAGATAATCTTAACATTTTTTAAATTTTAACCTTATATAATAATTCAACAATAGTTTGGAACAACTTCAATCGACAAATTCTTTCAATCAACTTGACTCTAATTATACATTTAAGAAAAAATAAAATATAACTTTAAACTTAAATATTTTTGCAAAACTTAAACATAGATATTCATCCTTACAATACCTACTATAAATAATAATACCCAACCTATAAAATTATAAAAATTTGGAATACTTGCTCAGACCAATATTACATTGGTCTGATTCTTATAGTTACAATGGGGGCACTCAATAATCTAGGTTAGGTACCCGTTTATTTATTTTTTAGAGTATTTCTCTCCTGCCTATATAATGATCTTAAAAATATAAGAGCGTCCAAACTCTTATCAATTAAACGTGATCTTTTTGTATTACAAAGGTACCCAGCTGAAGAAAAAACTCTTTCCGGCTCTACACTTGTCGGTGGAATTGCCGAAAGTACCGAAAGAACCGGGATTTGGTTTTGGAAATTCCGGTTCCTAAAACAACGCAAATTTCCGGGATTTCCCGGTACTTTCGGTTCCGGGATTTCCCGGGACTATTCACTAATTGCGACTGAGATCAGACTTCTTCGATCGAGAATTGCTCTTCTGATTTGTTGACTTAATTACAGTCTTTGTGATAAACTCATAATGAAGTAGACTTTAGTTGGAAAATCACTTCTTAATATAGACTTAAGTTTATTAAGAAAGCTGTTTGAATTTTGCATCCTATTTGCGTAACACCAAAACAAAATGGTTTGTGGAGAATAACAATATCAGAAAATAGCTAAAATGTCGCAATATCATTTCACAAGTGGTTACATACAACAGTTTCGTTAACTTTAATGCTGTTTACATGAAAATTTATATCTGTGTTCTGTATATATTCTAACGCTGGAGTGGTCGTAAAATACTGCGTTCCCAATAGTACTATCAATAGTGAATACAAATGAAATGGTGTGGTGTGTGGCGACTCCATCGCTGTAGGTATATACAAATTGCATTTGCAAGTATTCGAAGAACATACGTACGTGATCTATAAGGACGGTCAATGAATATTAATAGGTTTGTATCGATTATGAACGATTCGTTTCCACCTGGACAGACTTTTGACCATGAAAGTTTTGAACTTCATGAAAGTAACAAAGCTTTTGTGTTTCATAATGTAGGTTAATGTTCGGTTCGGTAATGTTAACTGGAATTCAACAAAGAATGATACAATTCGTGTCACTTTGCGGGTGTCATTAGAATTCAAGTGCACTGAATGTACGTTTGATACGGAACTTAATAATACCGCGCTTTCTTTCACAGTAGATGTTCTGAGCATGAATATCATTGTGACAATCAAAGCATTTATTTCAAAAAGGGACATAAAAGGCAGTTTTGAATGTCAACAAGATCATACGTACTGATTCTAGTCTCCTCGTCCAAAAGGTAGTTTTGCGTGGACAAAAATAGGCAAGGAGTGGAGTATAAATATATAATGGCGATGCACCTAGAATAAAATTACCACAGCACCAATAGATAAAAAAAAAAACCGGCCAAGTGCGAGTCGGACTCGCGCACCGAGGGTTCCGTACAAACCTGTAGGTATCCTCGGTTTATGTATAAGGTTTATGCTTATGAAATTAAATGTTTTTTTTTTTAATTTTTATATTTGAATTGATTAAATGAAAGGTAAATTGCGGTTTACGATTTATGACGTATTAAAAAAAACTACTTACTGGATCTCGTTCAAACCAATTTTCGGTGGAAGTTTACATGGTTATGTACATCATATATTTTTTTGAGTTTTATCATTCTCTTATTTTAGAAGTTACGGGGGGGGGGGGGACACACACATTTTACCACTTTGGAAGCGTCTCTCGCGCAAACTATTCAGTTTAGAAAAAAATGATATTACAAACCTCAATACCATTTTTGAGACCTATTCATAGATACCCCACACGTATGGGTTTGATGAAAAAAAAAATTTGAGTTTCAGTTGTAAGTATGGGGAACCCCAAAATTTATTAATTTTTTTTCTATTTTAGTGTAAAAATCTTGATGCGGTTCACAGAATACATCTACTTACCAAGTTTTAACAGCGTAGCTCTTATAGTTTCGGAGAAAAGTGGCTGTGACATACGGACAGACGGACAGACAGACATGACGAATCTATAAGGGTTCCGTTTTTTGCCATTTGGCAACGGAACCCTAAAAAGAATTAAAAACGAAGCAATTACGGATAAATTAATTATATGATAGGTACATTGTGCTCACATATTTACAAACATTGTAATAAACATTTTTATAAGAATGAAAATGCATAAGCATAAATGAGGAAATTTCTATCGTCTTATAGCAAAATAAGGAGACTGTAAATTGAAAACCATTCATCTTGAGAAAGAAATGACATTTGTCGTTGCATAAAGCATAATAATGGCGACTTACCTATTTGTCGAAACGAGTTAGCGGACACGTAAATCTATTTACTTGTCTGTTTAAGTGGTTAAATAAATAATTTGAATTCCTTTGCCTGCTAGGGCATAAAAAATCAATCGCGTTTAACATCGGGCGCCGTCAATGTGATTGTCAAGGACTCGTGATTACGCTGTGACTGTTTTTGTCGCGTCGTTTTGTCGCCCGTGGGAAGTTGTCCGGTAGACAATAGCGAAATACCGGCGCGGTGTCCAATACTAGGCACGGAATCATGGGAGAAATGTGGATTAATTAATGTCTTTATCTTGTGGCTTCTGTTTGTTTTAAGAATTATTTTTCTCTTCAGGATTGTAAGGACCATAATTTGCTTTAATGTATTGGCTTTGCAACAAAAAGTAGCACCCTTCTATTTGGTCAATTTGTCAATCCCACTTCAAATTGTTTGTTCAATACATATACGAGTATACGACAAAGCTGTCGACATTATCTAGTTTTGAAGTAGCCTTCACTTTCATTTTTCGTATCAGTTCATAATCATTTTCATAATATCAATATGCTCAATTAAATGTTTAGGTCTGCGATAGCGAACCGGCAGGCGCAAACACTTGTCCATCGCACAAGCAATAACTTTCACAGACCATACCGGTGACTGGTTCACCTTGCAGACTACCCGAACGAGTAATTTCTCCTACCAACTTATTGAACAAGGTCCCGGCAATTTCTTTTCTTCGCAACTTATGTAGGCTACCAGTAATGAGCGGTTTCTCCCTATTCAAGTTTGATAAAATTGCATGCTGCAAAAGAGAGCAGTTGACTGGCTTGTCTAGGGACCGATCGAGCCGCTGAGTCGCTATGACTGGACCAGTCGAGGCGGGTTTGAGTTTCATAAACTGAGGTCGCTAACGACTATTGCATTTTGTTCCTACAAATATTAGTAGAAGTTTAGATAGACTATAGTTCCTTGTTTCATGTCTCTCAAGTTCATCTAATAAATCATGTGCCCGCCAATATGGAACCCAATAAATAACGTTCTGTTGTTGATAAAACGACGGAGCTGCCACGAGCGGTACAAAGTTTAAAGTTGATAGTGGATCTTGAGAAGTCCGGACAAGTCTAAGGCCCAGCGGGAAAAGGCAACTATGTTTTCCAAGATGTTGCAAGACAGTACGTACCGTATGGCGGAATTGATATAATAAATTGTAACTGTACCTGCCAATTAAGTACCTACGGGGAATGTAAATAAAGATGTGGAGAAACTTAGATTGGTTTAGTGCCGGTTTAAACGTTCACGAAATCGTTGTTTACATTTTCAAGGCTTCGAATGCGCTCTACATTAGTGACTGTAGCGTCGACGAAGATGTTTTTAAGCGTCTATATTTATTTTCATTTCAAAGACTGCTCCAGTTATCGATAGCCTTAGAGCCTCAGTACCTCACACAGCGTCAGCAGACTGCTAACACAGAATAAATCAAAGCCAACAATAAGTATAAATCAATATCGCGAGTGGCTAGGACTGCGTGTCACCGCGGTTGTCATCGAGCGCTACCAAAGCAGCGCCGCGAAACAATTCGTTACTCATTTCGTCGAAGACAACACGGATGTACACGGCACAGATGCTGCGGATTTATCACGCGTTCGATAGCAATAAATAACCATGCTGGGCGGAGAGGAGCGGAAAGGTCAGCGCGCGGAGCGAGCGGCAGCAAACGGCGGCTTTCTCAAGGCCGATGCACAACTTAGATATCTCGAGAATCGTGGCGAGCTCGACCCCACCTGTATACCTGTCCGTTTTACCACGGAAAATGTTCATTTTTATACTGCTATTATTCATTTCTATAGCTGTATAGCACAGGAATGCAAGGCTATTTACTTCGTTTTTTTGCGGATTTTTTGCTGATGCTAAAGGCGCCTAAGAAAATACATTCAAATAAGTAAAAATACAGGCTTTAATTTTGCGCGACCACCCTGCGCAAACCAGTTTCAACCGTCTTTTTTATTATAAATTGCTATTTCAATATACATTGAAGTAATAAATTATTCGCATAACATTGTGCGAAGAGAAAAAAAACTGTCTGTCGGTGACTTCCAGCTGGATGCGAAGGTCGGTCCTTGGCGAGACGAAGCGCCACAGATTCATGATTACTACATTAAAGCTTGCATCGCGTAGTACCAAGCTAAACTTGATATATTAAACGGGAAAAATGAAGCAGTTTTGTATTGAAACAGAATATTAAGTAGATAACGAGTTCGAATTCTGAAAGATCTTGATTTATATTCAGAAGGAGGGATTGGCGTGAATAAGGCCTTGTATGAATGCCAGTAAGATGACTCACTGAGCAAAAATGAAGTACTCTGATATTTGTTAAACTAAAAATATAAATTCCTAATGAAACTAAATATAAATCTGCGAGGTTAAAATGAAGAATTTCCTCAGTGACATCATTTTACCGTGTGTCTGCGGCACTATCTAGCTAGATGTTATCTGCTTTATGGACGGGACAAAAAGGTAGACGCTAGTTGAATGATTGTGAAATTATTTCTAAGTATTTTACGCTCAGTATCGCGTGTTCGATCGGGAGGCTCGGCAGATGTCTCGAGAAAGTCTCGGCGATACGCCGATTCATAAGATAAACTTACATATAGACTAGGCTCCCATTAAGAGGCGTGAGCTCGTGAGTTTGACGGAACATCAAACACGCTACTGATCAGAAAAAGTGAAACTGTTTTGTTACTTCAGGGTTCATACTAATGTATGCATGTATTAATAAACTAGATAACTAATCAAGTCATTGGGGGAGAATGAACGGATATTAGTTTTGGTACTACGGTCATAGCGCACAGAGATAGAAATTCATGAAATATTGATTTGTAGATCCGTATAGTCAGGAGATTCTGTAAACAGAGATTCTGTAAGAAAACGTAAGAGAACAATAGATTGCGTGGTAACAGGGATTTTTCTTAAAATCTCTCGGACTATAATCTGTGAAGATTTTATGAGAAGATTTTTTTTGTTTTACGTCATTATGCCCGTAATCTTCGAAGGGTTACGCAGAAATGTTTATAGTACACCCACATTTCGCCAATTATGTTTAAGTCCCACGTTATAGAGGGCGAGCCTATTGCCATCAACCAGGCTCCGAGCTACTACAGAGAATTCCCAATCGAAAACTCGAATAATACTTTAGGAGCTCATGCTCAGAACTAACGCTTCCGTTCACTAAATCAATGAGGCAGTAGATATCTTCGATTATCATCTATACTAATATTATAAAGCTGTAGAGTTTGTTTGTTTGTTTGATTGAACGCGCTAATCTCAGGAACTGCTGGTCCGAATTGAAAAATTATTTTTGTGTTGGGTAGCCCATTTATTGAGGGAGGCTATAGGCTATATAAAATCACGCTACAACTAAGAGGAGCGGAGCAGTAATGAAAAATGTTGCAAAAACGGGGAAATTTATTCCTTTTGAGAGTTTCCGTTGCGTGCGCTGCGTAAACGGTTAAAGTAACGCAAAAATCATGTATGACGGAATTGTTCCTTTTAAAAAGTTCTAAAAAAATCCGCGAGAACATATGTCTATCTTTTAAGGTTGACTCACTATAACTCAAAAGGAGCGGAGCAACAAACGAAAAATGGACGAAAACTGGAAGGCAAT
This sequence comes from Aporophyla lueneburgensis, assembly GCA_932294355.1. Classification (NCBI taxonomy): domain Eukaryota; kingdom Metazoa; phylum Arthropoda; class Insecta; order Lepidoptera; family Noctuidae; genus Aporophyla; species Aporophyla lueneburgensis. The sequence continues at coordinate 15,328,467 of OW028744.1, forward strand.
TCGATGCGACGGGATGGGGAGCGAAAATTTGACGCGGACGAAGTTGCAGGCAGAAGCTAGTTAAACATATTATTATTTGGTATAAAAAAAATGTCTAATACGGGAGGAAGACCGTATTTCTAACAAATTATGATGAAAGATCTATGAGCACTGATAATATAAATTCCAGGTATCCATTCCAGCCCACCTCAAGGAATTGAAAGCCAGATATCCCACACAATGACGTTATATCATACAATTAATTTATTCAATTGCAATAGAATATAGGCGAGAATCAAGATTAAATGCAAGTAATAATACTTAGATTTAGAATATACTTTACGTTTAGTGGACAGTTTAATCGCTTGATGTTAGGGCCGATAGAATGAGGATGTAGAATAAGGCGGAACTTGACAATCTGTTGGGATTTAATATCATTGAGAACGGAGTTATTTTTACGCACATCTGAGGGGACAATTCTCATATTTTAAAGAACATTCACAGTCTGCTCTTAGGCTCAATCTGTCAAAATACTTCAACTTTCCATACATTTTTGACAAGTTTTGACATTTGATTGTCGTCGATGTGAGACTGCGACTAGATTTTGAACGTTTTTTGATTACGTGAATTAGTCTTCTGATTAAGGTACGGTGAAGGATAGGATTGTGCAACTTAAGTTTTGTGTTTTCTAATCGCGTATACGATATGTATGGATCCATAACGCGGAGTGAGTAAGCATAGTGTTTGGTTTTTTGTCTCGCAGGTAAACCAAGGAGCTTATAGTCTGTTTAGATGAACTTGCCTTTGGCTGCCTCAATAAATTAGGCCTCCAGTCAGGGCTTAAAAACTTAAAACCAGGCGAGTACACGCTTAGGGCACCCTAGGCGCGGTCCGATAGGGGGGTCCTAGGGGTCATGACCCCCCCCCAAAGTCAGCCATGCTGTCGAGACCCTGAACAAATTGCCTGAAAACCCCAATAATACCGGAGACCTGAGAATCGAACCCGGGACATCATGCTCATCAGTAGCGCTTTCGACTGCTAGACCAACGAGGAGATGCACCTTCCTAAAAATATTCTTCAGTACTCATGGTGACCCCGCCCAAAATCATAGGCTGCGACCGCGCCTGGGGCACCCTGTAGGGTACGGACCTCAGCTTAGGGTGCCGTTGGAAGAGGTCAGCAAGGGACGGGCTGGTTAGAGTGAGGCTCAGCGGTGCCGGCTAGCTCGAGCAAGGGTCGTGCGGAAGTGATGATTAGTGAACACTGCAGATTCTTAATATGTACAGTCAGTGCCCTGCATTACCTGACCCCTTTTTTAATTTTTTTTTTACACAGTAATGAGGAAAAGTGGTCAGGTAATGCATGACACTGACTGTACTAGAAGAAGGTTATTACTTGCAGCCTTTACAACCCACTTAGTGGGTAACAAAATACCCCTTGGTAAAGCTGGATGTCAGATTTTCGGGCTACTGACGGCCCGTAACGATTGTCAAAGATCTATGAACGACAGTCGTGAGCAATGGCTTAGAGACGGAGGGGTTTTAGTATGTAAAAATGTTCACCCATCCACGGACCAACCCCGCTAAGAGTAGCTTAACCTGATCGAGCGACCGTGCGTCTGTTATTACTTAGCCAACAATGAGCTTTATTGCTTCCTCTATAATGAGCTCTATTGTTTACAATAAATTAGAGGTGTATCACATGAGAGGCAATTTTTAGATCATTCATAATCAAGAATGACCCGAAAATCAACATGAATGAAATTACTTATAAAAGTCAAAATGAACGTCACCTAAACAGACGTCATGCGTCATTTATGTTCATTTATATATTCAGTATTTATATGTTTTACTAATAGATTCAAAAATATTTAGTTATGCAAGTATTACGTTAGTGTTTTTCCAATCTAAAGTTATGAGTGAGCCAATATCAAGCTTATGCCTAATTAAATTAAAAGCCTTATTTCGAAAACTTTGCTTAATTGATGCCAATAATAACTTGGAAATTATAATCCTTTAGTTTATGTACATGATTTTTGAGTTTAATATAAATTAATTATTTTTTATTCTAAAAGGTAGCAGTTTCTAGACGATTTAAAAAAATTGCTGTTTCATAGAAAAGTGTCATACCAATGCTGTCAAAATTAATCAAAAAGCAGATTTTTTTTTGATAATATGGAAAGTTGGGAGGCAGAGGGCTTGCGGCTAGTAATAACAGCCGCACGAATTGACTGATCAGCTATGCTTGCATGTTGGTTTATGGATGGGATACCATCTTTACATACTAACTCCCCCCGTGCCTTGGAAAGCACGTTAACCCGTTGGTCCCGGTTGTCATTTGTGGATCTTTTACAGTTGAATCTTTACGGGTCGTCAGAAGCCCGAAAGTCTGACAACCAGTCTTACCAAGAAGTCTCGTATTACCCAGTAACTGGGTTGTTAAGTTCAGATAGACAGTCGCTACATGTAAAATACTGGTATTCAGCTGTATCCAGGTAGACTGGGAGCTGACCCAAACATAGTTTAGAAAAGGTTAGGCAGATGATCAACCTTCGTTATTTTAGTACTGTTATTTATGACTTTATGATCATTTAAAGTAAGTACATTAGAAATCCTAATAAAACGTTTGCTCAAGCTCATAAGAAATATTACTAGCATTAACCATAGAACCTATATCCGCTTCTGGATTTATATTTAACGGCTGTCATAAAAATAGCTGGTTCTAGTTAGACATTCGATTAAATTATACAAATATTTCTTGATATCTCGAAACTCCTTGATACTCACTTTATAGTCTGTATCCAGCCTTATTTATAGGTTCCTTAGATTCGTAGAGGCTGGATATGAATGAGTTACACGGTAGAGGTAGTGTGCGTGGGTTTTCTGTGAGATAAATACAAGGTACTCATTAGCGACTATCTTGTTTTATTTTATTATAGTTATAAGCTTTTACGGTATGCGACAGTTTTAGTAGATATTAGATAGTTTGCAAAGCAGTCTTAGTTCTGAATGGGGACTGTAATATAGAATAGTGTAATGATATTGCTGTTTTGCTATCGTTTGTAGTTTGTTAGCGATACCTTATATTATACCTAGATACATTTTCATTAAATGTTACACTATTTACACAAAGTATTTTTTAGGATCACTATGTTTCTGCGATTCCTAGACATAAAGTTTCTTTATGATATATCTATACCGATAAGTTTACATTTAGTTATTTCTAAACAAACTCAGCTTTCCTAAAAGCACGCGTTTAATTCATTACAGTTGACCATAACATCATGAACACAGCAAAACAATAATTGCGTTATGATTATGATTACAAAATTGTCCTAGAAAAAAGTATCAACAGCTAGCATACCTAGTAGTGTTTATTTTTATCCTAACGAGCTTTGAAAAGTAGAAAAAGCAGTTTATAAAAATAATTCGGAATCTCGGAATTTTTTTCCTGTTGCAGTTGCGAAGTTCTAAGGAACTAGCGGAAAGCGAGCTACTAGCGGATTATCAAGTTAAGAATTTGAAATACCGAAAATTTCTTCGAAAATGGTGAAAACCGTTTTAAAAAACTTCCAAACAGTTACCAAGATACAGCTAAATTTGCAACAAGATGCGGTCGGCTTGGTTCCAAAAAATGTATACATCGTGACATTCATTTGTTTTTTTTGGTTACTTCGTTGTTGCTAATTTAAGATACCATCTTTCTCCTCATTACATGATATTAAATTGTCAAAATAAGAGAACAGAGCAAAATTACGGTAATGTAAAACACCATATTAGGATGTAATCTTGCCTTCCCAGAAGTCAGAGCAAAAAATTATCTGTCTGACAATCTGTTGTCCGTTTTAGTTTTAAAAACCGGCCAAGTGTGAGTCGGACTCGCGCACCGAGGGTTCCGTACAAACCTGTAGGTATTTTCGGTTTAAAAATATATATTTTTTTTAATTTTTATATTTCAGTTGATTGAATGTAAGGTAAATTGCGGTTTACGATTTATGACGTTTTAAAAAAAAACTACTCACTCGATCTCGTTCAAACCAATTTTCGTTGGTAGTTTACATGGTAATGTACAGACGCCAGCACATCAACTTACCACAATCTGTCAAATTTCTTTAATAGAATTTCAACCTTATATCACAATAGTGGAAGGTTAATTTTCGATTGGTAAAATTTGACAGATTGGGGTGGCTTGACCTGCTGGCGTCTGTACATCATATATTTTTTTTAGTTTTGTCATTCTCTTATTTTAGAAGTTACGGGGGGGGGGGGGGACACACATTTTACCACTTTGGAAGTGTCTCTCGCGCAAACTATTCAGTTTAGAAAAAAATGATAGTAGAAACCTCATTACCATTTTTGAAGACCTATTCATAGATACCACACACGTATGGGTTTGATGAAAAAAAAAACATTTTTGAGTTTCAGTTCTATGTATGGGGAACCCCAAAATTTATTGCTTTTTTCTATTTTAGTGTAAAAATCTTAATGCGGTTCACAGAATACACCTACTTACCAAGTTTCAACAGCATAGCTCTTATAGTTTCGGAATAAAATGGCTGTGACATACGGACGGACAGACAGACAGACAGACAGACATGACGAATCTATAAGGGTTCCGTTTTTTGCCATTTGGCAACGGAACCCTAAAAACGAAACGGTTTTGTCATTTTAAAAATAAACTCTGTAATTTCTATTAACTTACTAGTTCGCTGGATGTGCGTGTAAGTCTTGTTGTCAAGGGGCAAGTTTGTGGTTAATTCGACATTTTTACAAAACGTATATTTATGGCTTTACATACAAGGTGTATTTGCAATAACTAAAACTAAAGAGATCATTGTATTAATAATTTAAAAAAAAACTTTTACTATACGCATAAAAATCTGCTGAAACTCGACAAAAAGGGACCAGCATGTTTTTTTGTACTGATTTCATGGATTAGGCTCATAGAAAAAGTTGATGATGGCTAAGACCTTTTAAAAAGTATTCAGCTATTTTATTTATACCTTTTAGGCACAGTTGGCAAGTAGGTACATAATTTGAAATTATCTAGTTATGAATTCCAGCCTGGATTTTATGTTTTGTAATGTCTGAAAACAGCAGGTTAATGAACCCGTAGATAGCTGATCAAAATGTTTTATCACAAAAAATATTTAAATACCACTGGTGAAATTTAAATAGCGGCAAATGTACTAATTAAATCACTAACATGTCATCAAACATATCACTTTGAAATAAAAAGCAAAAAAAACACGTGTTACTTTATGTAATTACTTCCAAGTTTTTTTGTATTTTAATTGCTGGCCACTAATGTGTTGGACACTTATCGCGTTACAACCTCCGGACAGGTGACGCATACGATATATCACTTTCATATCCTCTGCCCAACGGAAATAATCTTTACACTTCTACACCAACAAGTTAACTTAAAAGAAACTCTTAATCATTTAATACTTTTAAGTTTTTTCAGTTTTGATTTCTATGATTATGCAAATCGCATGAAGTTGGTCAATTATTTTGGTCGAAAGTGTACAAAGCTTTATAGCGGTCATCTTTATTATATGAAATCATATACGTACACTGCTGGTTCACTTAATAGACCGCTCTAATCACAAGGAACTGTTTCCTCACTTAAATAAAGCAGTGTTGCCAATGAGATAATTATCATGAACTTTGAACAACCCAACCTTAGTCGCGAATTGACAAAACTATGCTCTTGTGTGGTTTACATGATACACTTTGAGAATTGGCTCTAGATTGTTATAATTTTATGGTAACATGGGAATGAAAAAAATGTCTTGTACATTCTCGTAATTGTATTTTAGATGAGTCTATTGAGGATAATGGGCCGTGGTAGCAGTTGTAGGCAATGCTGCAGGTGCAACTTATGGAAATTTATGTTAGTAATAGATTATGCTGTAAATACATAAAGTGCTTCATAAGATTTAAATGCACGAAGATACTTAAATCAAGGAAGTAATGGTCACCAATGAAACTCAAGACTTGAGGTTTGGTTGCACGCTGTTGATTATGTTAGCATATCTACATAATTTAATATTCCAGTGGTGTATGTCGCTCAAATCATCTTTGCACAGTCTACATGGCTAGAGATCGTAATAAATAGAGAGGTATTGAAGAAAAGAAGAGAGGCCCTTTGTTTTCCCTATGTCTCACTACTGGGAAAATGTTTTATACAGTCTCACTGTTGGGCAAATGTTTCACCCAAATCCTGCCTGGAACTCATTTCCCGTGCCACCTCGAACCAGTTCTCGCGGCACGCGTCCAGGTCATCTTGCCACCGCTTTCTGGGCCGACCGCAGCAGCTCCCTCCATCTTCAGGCACCCATTGTGTGGAGACTATTGCCCATGATGTGGCCCGCCCAATCCCATTTGAGCTTGGCCGCCTCTTCCATACTTCTATTATACCCTTTTTAGAACGCAGCATGGTGTTTCGAGTTCTGTCCGGTAATTTTACACCCATAATGCTGCGATCCATCGCTTTATGGCAAATTCCAAGGCGGACAATATAGGATAAAATACATCAACTTTGCATGTTACATCAAAGTGGAAGGGACACTCGCATAGCAACAGCTGCGAAATAAACAACACAACACCTGTTCCTTCAGATAAATTGCAGTTAATTAAACATTGATCTTTTTACAACAAAGTTGAGTAGTTTGTAGTTAAGATACAGGTCGCACGATACCATCTTAATTCAGGGTAAGTTGTCACTAGCGGGTAGCAACTAAGTGGATTGTCGTGTCCTCTCCCACTGGCCGGGGTAATTTAATGTTACTCTTATTTTGTAAAGAAGCGGCACAATATTCAATTAAATCAATGTCATGAGACGCACTTGTTAGATAAATCTTTGGCGCGGTACGGCGGATAAATCATGATTGGATACAAGTAGCATATGACGGGGAGAGCTTATGCTGTGTCATTGCTCGCACAATGGCGCGATGGCGTCTGGATTTAGCGTTTTATGATTTGAAATTATGTGAAGATTGTAATTATTATTGAGTGGGCAATTAGCTTAACTGCCATTATATGTATATGAAAGAAATTATTTTATGTTTGAATGGTTATTTATAATAGATATAAAGCTACGTACACTCTTTAATAAAATTTTCCAAGATAATACTTTCATTATTATAATGATAAGCTGCTAAGTAAAAGAAACCAAATTGAAAAGAGTATGCTAACATAGGTTGGTCATGAAGGGATAAATGAAAGACGACTAACAAAAGGTACAAGGGTTTTACAAGGGTAGAAGTGATATGTAACCAAGGTCGTCGGATATACTTGAAGTTTACTAAGAAGCCGAGGTATGTTTATGAATCCACACTAATATTATAAATGCAAAAGTAACTCTGTCTGTCTGTCTGTCTCGCTTTCCTGCTAAAACTACTGAACCATTGGTACACATATAGTTTAGAGCCTGACAAAGGACATAGGCTACTTTTTATCCCGGTAGTATGTTCCCGCGGGATAATTTCCTACCTACACGCGGGCGGAGCCGCTGGCAAAAGCTAGTAAAATATAATTTGATAAATGAACTGTCCGTATGGTGCCGGACGTAAACAATGGCAACATCCCATTTTTTACCGTGGGTATCGTGAAAGGCGACTAAGGGACTTACTAGAGAATGGGCAGCAGCGTTCTCTGTGCATTGCACAACCATACAGCTATCGCCAGCTCGCTTGCAAAGTGTGGCGATTATGGTAAACCCCTCCTTTTGGGAGAGGCATTTATCCAGCAGTGGACGTCTTTCATCTGAAATGATGATGATGATGAAATGAACTGTATTTTTAAGTAAGTAAATTAAATTTTCGTTCGTCATAGTCAAGGAAAGTAATATTTACCATTAAACATATTTATTTGTCAATTTGGCAAAAGTTTTGATCAATTATGCAAATTCCCAAATTAATGGCGTTCCTAACACACGTTTATAGCTTGCAAATAATGCAAATTAAATGATTAAAGTCACCGGCAGAAATATTTCATGTATTTATAATTTATTTACGTAACATTTGGCATAGATAAATATGCATGTATTACGATATTTCAATAGAGATAAGTCAGTCATGTTTGTAACTAGTTAGTATTACAAGAATTATTTACAGCGTGCAATCAATTTCCAGTTCCTTTCTTTGCTTATCAGGTTTCACTTTCCTTTGAAAGATTTGACGTGAATGTAACTGGACCACATGTTAGTATCGAGTTAATATTTTGTTTAGATATTATTTATTACGAAATTTCTACAAGGTTTTATCCTAACTAAACAGACAGCTGTACTGCTGAGGAGTTTATTGCGTCACTTCTTCTTCCCAGCTAAAGAACTAGGAAGTGGTAAAGGTCAGGCGTTTTTAAAGGGACTGTCTTGTGTAATTTTGACGTTCGAAAAGTGTTGATTGTCAGCATAATTTGAATAAATGACTTTTAATTTTGATTCCTATGTTAAGCTTTTGGACCCGGTCAAGGCTGTGCGTTTTTTAACAGTGATTTCCACATTTTTATGAAGCAGATAGATGGAAAGATAAATGTTCTTCAGAAAGGTCAGGTCGTAGTACTCGCAACCGGCCTGCGTTATGACCAACACCCTAATATCGTAACACACTATCAATAACAATGAATTAATCATTTTGAAGGTAGATATTGCTAATCCGGTATTTTAAATGGAGCGACTGCTTGTCTGACCTCCACAACCTAGTTACTGGGTAGCAAGATACCCCTTGGTAAGACTGGTTGTCAGACTTTCAGGCTTGTGACCCGTAACCGACTGTCAAAGATTTATGAATGGCAGCCGGGACCTACGGCTCAACTTGCTTTTCGAGGATCTGAAGGGAATTAAAGCAAGTCTTCATTTGTTTTCACATTAGCTGCATTTTTCAAAGACTGACAAAATAAAAAGTCCAAATGACCCCTCTTAATACTGAATTAAACTGTAGGTACTACTTAGATTCCATGTGTTTGCTGGAAGTATAGAATAGTAACATTCCATTTCTTCCCCGTAGGACTCGTAGAAGGCGACTAAAGGACTTACTAGAGAATCGCGATCGCCAACCCGCTTTTCGATCAGGGTGATTTTGGCAAACCCTTTTGGGGGTCGCGTATGTCCAGCAGTGAAATGATGACCTACTTAATTCTTTACATAAGTTGTGGTTAATTTTAACACAGAGTTAAGTTATTTAAGTGTTTTAATTGATTATATATCCGTTCTCATAAGCATTATTAATTGTATTATCTCACGATATAAAATGAAATCGACCATGTTTCGGCGTGAAATCTGTATTGGATTTTTCAGTAATTTATTGTTCTGATTAAGTGCGTGTTTGTTTATTTTGTTAATTATTGTAAATGAGGATTAGCTTAATTTATATAAACATAGGTTATTTAACGTTTCCTTTGTATCAAGGGAAAGATTAAACAATAATACATATTTTAACATTATTTGCTTGAAAACCCAAATTTTGAACAAACTGCTGCTTCTTAATGATAATATTAAAAACTACCATAATTCTTCTAATGGACTACTAGCTCTTACCCGCGACTTCGTCCGCGTAAATGTCGGATATCGCGGACGCAGACAAAGTCGCGAAATAAAAAGTAGTCTATGCCCTTTCTTGGGGTTCAAATTTACCTCGTACCAAATTTCATCAAAATCGACTCAGTGGTTTAGTCGTGTCAGCTTAACAGACAGACAAAGTTACTTTCGCATTTATAACATGAAGTATAGATAAAGTAAAGTATAAATAAAAAAAGTAATAAGTATGGATAGTATGGATATCGTAGTCAGAGAGTATTTTCTTTTGTTGCCAAGTCAACAAATCAAATTAATTTAATACTGCTACGAAAACCATTCCAAAAAGTAGGTAATCTTTTCATCATACATTCTAGAATAAACCTGTGGGAGGAACTCCTTTCGCGAAATATTCTCACATAATAAAGTGCCAAATTATAATGTTCGCGGGTATTAAGATTTCAATAAATGTTCCGAAGCAGTGGTACTCAACATTTTTTAGTGGCTTCGCAACATGGTAGATGCTAAGGTAACCCGTGAATATCAAATTATTTTTTCCGTTTTTTTTTGCAATTTGCAAGTCAGAGTTAGGTTGTATGTTGACTAAACTATGATTCGCGATAGTGACAGATATGGCTTAAAATAATTATTAAAACCATCAATACAACTCTCTAAGTTCATGCTGCTACTATTCGTCGCTGTACTGTTCATAGCAATCTGTCGTGAAAAATAATAAGCTACTTTTTTATCCGATATCTCGGGTTTATTAAGTTATGGAGCTTGGTGACTAATAACTTCGTAGTGAAGCTTCTCCTTCCAAACAGCTGAATCTCTCCAGAAGAGTTGAGACTATGTCTCTTACTACTTTGGTTGGCTGCACCCCAGATGTAGTTGAAACTAGTGTGAACAATTTTAATTTTATGTTTACCGACATAAACCAATTAAGTAAAGCACTTAAGGCTTATTCAGACCGGCGCGACGCGACAGCGCGACGCGATTTTTGTAGAACAATTTCCAAGAAGTTCACATAAAAATTGTTCTACGAGTGTCGCGTCGCGCTGCCGCGTCGCGCCGGTTTGTAGGAGGCTTTATGTTTATTCATTCACTGGCAGCAAGCGCATGGGCTTGGGTTTATTTTTTACCACTGTCACAAGGTAAAACTATATATCATTTTCAGTCTACCTCTTTATACAGCAAGGTTGAGAACCTTTGCTGTAAAAAAAAATATGTTGAAAAATATGCGCGGACGCAAAGCAACAATGTGGGCCGGTCGACGACATACTTCGTTCCTTGTTACTTTTACTTATTAGCTTGATTGGCGATAATGTACGGTAAATAATTATGTATTTTAATTACCCGTGCGTGAGGTGATACCCCTAATTACTTTTTATTTCTGGCAGGTAATTAGTATTTCGATTGATTCGACATAAATTAGTCGTTTATAAATTACACACATAACATTACGCTATGTGTCTCCTAAGGGTTGGGCAGAGGTGTACTTATAGTAGGTATACACAGCCACATTTCGACGGTTATGTTTAAGTCACATGTAATAGGGCACAAATCCAGACCACAACCAGAGGTTGCTACTGAGTAATTCCAGGTGAATAAACACAATAACTCTTTGCCCGACCTGGGAATCGAACCTACACTAGATCAAATAAGCAACCAAAAAAAAAAAAACTGTCAAATCAATACTTTACTGAAAATAGAGTCAACTTGGGAACCACACTTTTTCAGGACTAGGTACAGTCAGCCAAAGTGGGTTCCAACTTTTTAGGAGGGACAGAAAAAAAACCTGTTAAGATGGCGCCATTTTACAAAACGTTGACACCAATGTTTTGCGCTTAAATTCCTATTTATTTGAATCATTGTTTTTTCCGTAAAATTCTGCACGCATTTTCTCTCAACCATCACGTCAGCCGTGTTAATAAATCGCCAGTGTCATGCATAAATTCAATTGTAGACTTTGAAAGTAGCGTAAAACGTTATTTGCGGTAAAATTTCCCTTGACCCGCTCTGAACCCCACGTGCTTTAACGTACAGTAGCGTAAATACCAAAAGTGGGGCTCTTTCTGTCATGCGTGATCTTGCAGGTTTGCCAGCCAAGACGCTTTTTTTTGTGCGTGGGAAATCATCAAATGACGTCTCCCGCTCTTGGGTGGAGCGGAAGGCCGTGTCAGACTTTTACTGACTAAAACCCACCCATGTTCCTTCAGTTGCCCATGTGCCAGGGTCACGGTATCTCTTTTGAACAAATCTCGCGACCCTGGCAGCAGCCAAGACGCTCTCTTTCGGCTCAAGTCACGTTGCAGCTTCGCTTATCTCTGTCTCTGATTAGCGCCGAGATTTAAAAATCGAAGAGTTTGTATTTTCGAAACCCTGGGATGCACTCTGTACGATTTTCAACTTTCCGTGCTAAGTATTGGGTTGTAGATCTATTGCACGAAAAAATCCGTCCGCGATTTTATTACGTCCGCGTAGATGTCCACTAAGCCCAAGTTCGCATGTATTTTTTTCACGTTATTTATCCAACGGTGTGTTTTCGTGAAGCGCTGGGATGCGTTCTATTGCATTCTCAATGCTCGGCTCAATTAATTGCATTCTCAATCTAGAGCTCAAAATCGAGTGCGCGGAAAAAAATCTCCCTTGCGTACCTGGGCTATAACGCTTAGCAACCATTTTTTGCGCGATTCAACGGAAATGACAACCCGTTTTCGTTGCATTATGTTAGAGGATTATGTACTTTAACGATTATCACGGTTGCTGTGTTTCTGTTGGGTAGGTTGAATGTCATGGCTACATTAAGTTATTTGTGTTTATGTAACTTTGTTGGCGGAAACAGGTTAATGATGTGAATAAAATTTGGTAGGTATCACTTTCTAGTATTATGTGTATTATAAAGTTGAATACTTACTGATAGTCCTTGCTTCCTTGTTTTACAGTAAATATTGTGGTTGTTTCTAGTCAACTTTTATGAATCTGAACTCTTTTCAATTTAATTTTCTCTAGCTTTTGCCAGCGGGTACGCACACGTGGTGTTCTAAAAAAAACCCACGAGAACGTATTACAAGGATGAAAGTATAGGTACTATATATTACTCCAGGCTTAAGCAACACTAATGCAACTACCAGCGTGCCAAATGCCATCCAATCGTCGTGCCAAAAAATACATTCGAACATTTTAAAAAATTATACACACAAAGTTTCACATCTATAATATGAGTAGGATATAATACGTATATAAGCTAAACCGTTGGTCCCGGCTGTCATTTGTCACTTGTGAATCTTTGACAGTCGTTACGGGTCGTCAGAAGTCCAAAAGTCTGACAACCAGTCATACCCCAGGATATCGTATTACCCAGTTACTGGGTTGTGGAGGTCAGATAGGCAGTCGGTCCATGTAAAATACTGATATTCAGCTGCATGCGGTTAGACGACCCCAACATAGTTGGGAAAAGGCTAGGCAGATGATGAAATATTTTATTATATTTGAACAAAAAGAACTATATTACATTACATATAACACATAGAGTAACATATAACAGTTACATATAACATATATAAACATAGAAGGACAGTAGGATTTTAATTAGCAAAACAACTACCATGGCAATAAAACGTATCACAGTAATTTAATCTAAGTTACGAACGCAGAGTCACTAAACGCTAATTACGTTTTTAATAAGTTTAGCCTGACCTCGACTCAACTTTAGCAAAAAGACATCTATTCCGAGATTACACCGGTCAACGACCGCACCATGAGAATTCACATTATCTAAATACGAAGGGGAATATCAAAATGTACACCAAAGTATACAGGGTGATTGGAAGATGGGTGCAAAGCTTTAAGGCGAAGATAGTACAGACAATTTAGAACCATTTAAGCCATGGTTGTCTTAGACGAAGTCTTACCAAATATTTTTAACCAAATTTTTAAGTTTTGTTTCGGAAATTCTCAAAATTTAATGTAAACTGCATAATTATGGCCAAATTGAATGATAAATGAATTAATTTTTTATTTATTTAATTAAAGTAATGTGTAAGCAATCAAGCAAAACATGTTTTAGGCTTCTGTGTCATTAGACATTTTTTTTACAGACATTTAAAGCTCAGAAAAAAATAAAAAAATTGTACAATACGTCTTTTAAACCTTATTAAAAAAAAAACGGAGGGTACTTTTTTTGTTCAAACCTTTTTGAAGACATGCTTGATAATCGCTCTTTCTTTTGAGGTATCATTTATGCGGATATCTTACAAATTATTGAAATTAGGGCCTACAAACCAATTTGAGGGAGAAATTTTTTATTTTAGGCAGACTAATTAAAACAACATTTGAATTAAAATTATTTATTTTTCATGTTCAAAATGACGGCCGTTATTCCTAATACAAGCACGGCCCCGTCTTCTAACTTCTGTAGTCGTTATTTTCAACATCATCTCCTGCTTCATTGTCTCAAACGCTGAATTTATTCTTTGTATCAATTCTTCTCTAGTGTTTATTTCTATGTTGTTATACACCAGTTCCTTGGCCCGGCCCCACACGAAAAAGTCCAACGGGGTCAGATCTGGAGAGCGAGCGGGCCAAGGGATGGGTCCATCCCTGCCGATCCAGCTATCAGGAAAGCAATTGTTGAGGTGTTCCCTTACATTTAAAGTCCAATGCGCTGGACAGCCGTCTTGCTGAAAGATGACTGTTCGGTCTCTTTCGAAGATCGGGACACCTGATTCCTCTACCAGCAGTGGTAAATCAATTTGCAGAAATTGCAAATAATTTTCACCATTCAATGGATCAGGCAAAAAGTGGGGCCCAATCAATGTTCTGCCAATTATTCCAGCCCATACATTCACAGAGAATTTCATCTGAAATGACACCTGCTTCTTAAAATGTGGATTGTTGTCTGCGTCGGCCCATTCATGGATGTTGTGTAAGTTTGTAATACCTTCCCTTGAAAATTTACTTTCATCCGTCCACAAGATTGATTTCAGAAACCACGCATCTTCGATGTCTCTGTTGAGGAGGAAACGGCAGAACTGAATTCTTCTTTGATGATCTTGCTCTAGTAGACTTTGCACACTCCTGCCATGGAACGGATACTTATCATTTTGGTGCATTGTATGCCACACTTTCCATTGAGAAATGTTTAAATTTCGAGCTACTGCTCTAGTACTGGTAGTAGGATCCGCTTGAAATGCTACTAAAATGTCTTCGTCGACGGCAGTTTCGTGTCTGCCCGGGTTGACTCCAGGTTCCACGCGGTGAAACCCATCTTGGGCAAGACGACGAAACGTGTTGTAAAACACTCGGACATTCGGTATCCTGCGATTCGGATAGCGCTCTTGATACATCAGTCGCGCCAAAGATCCATTGCCGTCTGCTCTACCGTACATAAATACGATATCCGCATATTCTTGATTGGAAAAAGTAGCCATAGTCACTTAACAATGAAGAAAAACGGCGTAGGAGCGCACTAAATGTCAACTCAACACAATTAAATCAAAAATCAACACGTGCAGGAGCGCGAGGCTACGACTGGACACGGTGAAACAAAAAAAGTTCAAAACTAACGCAAACAACACGTGCAGGAACGCAAAGGGATACAACTGAACACGGTACATTGTGTATCAACACGACAACGTCCACTCACAAGGGCAGTAGTTTGACTAATAAGTAAAAGATGTAACGGCTTCATCACAGACCGACTGACCCTGACTAAAGAAAAACGACTTTGTTGCCTCAGTAACTAAGACCAATTTGCTGTAAAAACCGACTCTTATCGCTTTTTGCTAGTCATTGGGCGTTCTACCTGGAAATGCCGTCGCATCGCGCTCGGTGGCCATTGTTTAGAGAATCCCCTCAATAGGTTCCCCTCAATTGGTTCCTGCATGTGCCAAAAATTCTTAGAATTGAACAATGTTATCATTTTGAGCACATAAAGTATTCTTTTAAGCAAAAATTTTGTGTTTTGTTAGACTGCCTAAAATTTAAAATTTCTCCCTCGAATTGGTTTGTAGGTCCTAATTTCAATAATTTGTAAGATATCCGCATAAATGATACCTCAAAAGAAAGAGCGATTATCAAGCATGTCTTCAAAAAGGTTTGAACAAAAAAAGCACCCCCCTTTTTCTTTTAAATAAGTTTTAAAAGACGTATTGTACAATTTTTTTATTTTTTCTGAGCTTTTAAATATCTGTAAAAAAAATGTCTAATGACACAGAAGCCTAAAACATGTTTTGCTTGGTTGCTTACACATTACTTTAATTAAATAAATAAAAAAATAATTCATTTATCATTCAATTTGGCCATAATTATGCAGTTTACATTAAATTTTGAGAATTTCCGAAAAAAAACTTAAAAATTTGGTTAAAAAAATTTGGTAAGACTTCGTCTAAGACAACCATGGCTTAAATGGTTCTAAATTGTCTATACTATCTTCACCTTAAAGCTTTGCACCCATCTTCCAATCACCCTGTATAAGCGAATCTCAGCAATTACAACAGAATGCGTACCAATTTTTTTTTCTATAGTAAACATCGATAAATTTACAGCTAGCCGTGACACGAAGATTGCTACTCTAAGAATACACGTAAAGTAACGTTACATTTTAACTTAGGTACGTGAAAAGAAATTGTAAATAAATCTTGTGTTACAATCTTTGGGAGACGTCGATACGTGGATCATGTTTGGTCATCGACAGAAATATCGTCAACGTCATTCGTGTCATTTACAATTTCGTCTACATTTACGTTCTGCTGCGACTGAGGTCGTACTTTACAGTTTTGTGTAGTGTTCGACCGAAAATGAATTTGCAGCCGAAAACGAATTCAAACGAAAAATAATGCTTCGGCCTTAGTCTTATTGCGGCCGAAAACGAAAATGATTAAGAGATGAAAATATATTCATATTTCCGCGGTACACTGAAATCTTTTTTACACATAGAAAGAGAAAAAGCAAACACAGGCATTAAAAGAAATAAAACACTATAATTCCATTAGAAGACAAAGAAAATATGTATTCGTCGTGTTTTCGATTTTTGACTTTGGTTTATGGCCGAAAACAAAAACATGGCCGATTCATGATATGTTGGCCGAAAACGAAAACGAAGTTTCGGTCAGTAACTAGTTTTGTTATCAAGGCGAGCTTAATGTTGATTAAAATAACAAACCAAGGAAGTAAAACGCAACTAGTTTCTCACATGAAAACCGTACATTAAACCTACGGCCTGAACATTCCCCCGTTTCGGAATGTAACAGTTATATCAAATTGCTGGGCAAGGCTCGATATCACGCTGGAGAGATTGACGCGGCCCTAATAATAGAGTGCGGTGCGATATTCATCGCTAACTGTTCTCTGATTGAACATCATCGCTCGTTCAACGGCTAATTACCAGAGATACGCCATCATTGCACGGATCTTACCTCAATTGAAATTCCTAGCTTACAGGTCACAGTAAGCACTGATATTTGCCGTTGCGGATGCAGGGAGTTGTATCTCTTTTCGAAGGCCACAACACTTTAAGAATGACCCACTTTATAATACGTTTGTTATTGAAAAGTATTAGATATCAACACAAAGCCTTGTAGCTAACAGATCAAATTCCGAAGTCCTTGCGGCTTCTGACGCAAGTATTTCGTAACTTAACACCAAAACGGTGAATGCACTTGCGAGTGAGTTGCGAAGCCGCGGCACGCCCGGGATCCTAGTTTATTAAACGACACAATCACGAATTCGGGCCACGATTCACCACTAAGATAAACTCACTTGTATTAAGACGTGAATAAATATCCAACTTAAGTCGTAAATGATACCTGTTAGCAATAGATTCACTCAATAATAAAGTAAGAGAAATAGGTATTAACATTTATTTCTCTACAGAATTTAAAGCAAAAGAGTGTACAGGGATAAATTAATCAAAGAGGATGTCCTGATAGGACATCCTCTTTGATTAATTTGGAATAGTATTTCTAGTAGTTATAAAGGATCTGTCTCATGAATTTATCGTTACCATATATTCCAATAGGTACTTCAGATGCTGCTATATTGTCTTTGACGACAATCGCGCGTTGCTTGTTTAGCGACACTCGAACTCTCTCAATGCAATTAACAAGTCATAGTCATTTTAATATTCGATTACCCACTGGCACCAAATAATGTCGTGGAGTTTAATAGGTTTGAAATTCTGAAGACCTGATTAGCACAGTGTTCCTATCTTCTGATTTTCTCAGCGACGAATTCTTTAGCGTTAGTGATGAACTTTTCACCATTCACTATCATCAAATTGACGAACGACCTGTTCTCAATGTTTTAAAACAAGTAACATTCATAAGATATATACGAGATACTGTACTTATAACCTATATCACACAAATCGAGTACCCATGCAAAATATGGATGTAACATTTGATAGAAGATTTCCAACAATCAAAAAAACATACATACAGTAACAACAAAGAACTAACAGCCCTATTTCTTTTGTTCCAGGCTCTGATAGCTGCTGTGAATGAGACTCCCGAGGAGGACATCCGCGATGCTCTGAAGTCGCAGACGGAGCACCAGTTGGCGATTGTGCCGCGCGGGCCTAAGCTTGTGAAGGACACCACCGCATACAATACTACCATCACCACTGATGACACCGTAAGTTCTACACTCTGAACGTTAATGATATCTTCAATGAAAACTTCGACAAAAATCTGGGGAATGATTTGTTATAAAATAACCCACGATTGGTGAAAAATATTCACCTCGTAAAATTTTTGCTTTTGACTGAATATATCAGAAATCTCTCTCGTAAGATGTTTGCTACTGCTGTTGGGAGCAGTGCAGTTGTTTGTCTACACGTATATTCAGCAGCTTGGAACTGATCTAACAAATCAGCTGCAGGTATTCATTACGAGAAAAATCATCTCAAACGACTGTGTGCGGTTTACCAAAACTGCTTCTCAGTTATTCATTGTGAGTCTAGACGTATAAAGTGTCCATTTGTTTGGTCTATATTGTTGGTCAAAATACTAAGAGTGTTTGTAGGTCAGGGATGACTCGAAATAAGAAGTAGGTATTCATCGATACAAAAGTAAACTAAAGTGTATATTTGCAAAGCAACGGTCCATTTTTACCAATTTTGTGTTATTTACATAACGCTTGACACATACTATCTGAAATCCAAATTGTAATTTGAACGAACCCTCTAAATATAAAAACATACACGCTTATTTATCTAAATTCTACATATACCAGTATTCATTATTTGAGGTTTTGACATCTTAAACAATTTATTATAGTGTCATGAATTAATGACAGATATGACTGAACTTTTAAATTAAATATCAATTTCAGTCAATCTGGTTTCGATTTTGCGCGAATACTATGAGTCAACAGTACATACTATATTAACTATAGTATTTACTTCGCGAAAGCTACTGGGTTTTCTTCACGAATGTGTTAATGTGAAGCGTATTCAATTAAGTATTTTTATTTCGATTACAAAATACCCTTTTACGTTTAAAAGGTATGAGATTTAGGGCTTCAGGTTAAGTTGTGGTTGAGCTGAAAAAAGTTTACAGAAATGCCAAAAGTCTATTTGCCAGATGAAGATCCAAGTATGGTTATGCATTGGACAAGGAGGTTGCTCATAACCAATTAGCGGTACTACTGAAAAAGACACTGTTAATTTTAGAACATTGACTGTGTCAGAGCCTCTAAAATACTATCAAAGACTAGATAATAAATCACAACATCAACGGTCCCACATTGATCTTAAGACCTAACACGTTGTTCATGGCGACATTAACCGTTTCCTGGTCAATGATAATATATACTTGGGTACAGTCAAAGATCGTGATGTTGCATATATAAATTGAGTAAGTAGGCCTTTCTTTTATAAGTTGAGCATAGCTAACCGTATTCGATTGTCACAGGAAGAGCTGCGGGCGCTGCGGCCAGATGGCACGATTGTGACGGAGACGCGACACACCAAGGAACAAGAACGGGTCTGCGACGAAGAACTGTCTAAAGACGAGGTAATATTGGGACTTAGGATAGTTGGGGAGAGTGTTGGAGTAATGAATGGAACAATTGGTAATCTTAGCACTTGTTAACACGGTTGACGAGTAGGATAAATAGCTAACATTTATTGATTTATTTGTTCTGTGAAAAAATAAAAATATTTATAGACAAAATATTAAAAACAAAAACGATAGGTTCATCTTTGCCTAACGAATCTGGGAATATAGACGCGATGTTATGTGTGTATTATAATGTATTTTGTAAAAGACCGAAGTTTTCAAACAACAGTGATTATTAAGCGAAAAGTTTGAAACCTGAATTTGAAGCCTATGATTTGGTCTACAAACCCAATTATTCGATCATACTTTAAAAAGAGATAACAGAAGATTCAAGTGGCCAATGAATACAAAGTAGCGTTCAATTAAAGCTTTATTGATAAGATGACTGAAATCTTAAAGATGTATAAATTAATGATTTTGTAAAGGTCTAACCAATTTAAAAAAAATTATCTAAATGACTTGCTTACTCAGGTACCTACTTAATCTCGAATGGCAAACTCATCATTTATCATTTTATCTGGGTAAGATTTCTACCTAAAAGACAATGAATTGAAGAATGAGTTGCAGAATATCGAGTGGAAATATTGCCGAAATGGTTACAATCGATTGCTAGAATTCACTTACATACAATAAACCTATCTTTCTGAGCTAATAATTGGTAACGAAGTGAATTGTCAGTTTGACACTGATTTATCTTAGTTGATTTTGAGGCCATACCACATGTGACTGTTTTAAAAACCTAGACTGTCTTCTCCGTTCTTCCTAATTAAATTAAATTTTTTGTGCAGGTCACGTTTCCCTGTTAAATTTGACATCCTCCAACCAGTTGGTATTTGGTTTTTACTAAGACATTTATTTCTTCGACAGGCCAAATCTCTGCCAAGTGACAAAAGCGTGGTAGAAGAGACAGGTGGCACCGAGAGGCGGAAGCGAGTAGTCCTCGAGCAGAGTACTGATCTGATGGCGGGCGGCTTGCGAGTCGCTACGCATATCAACTCTCGGTCCCGCACTGAAGAAGGTCTGTATAAAAAGTTTTGAACTGTACACCTTTGTATTTCAAGAATCTACAGGTGAATGACCTGTCTGTTTGCAAAAATAAAGTGGAAGTTGATGTAAAATTTTAGTTATCTTGAATATCTAGAAACCTTTTGTTTTATAACATAACTGAAGCTATGTGAGCATATTTTTGTTGCAGTGGAAAGAGAGGGGCAACCAAACATGGATGACGACTGGGACAGTTTATCAGTAAGAATGCGTCGCCAACGCCGCCTTCGTCAAGTCGGTAAGAATTGGAACTAATTAGTTCGTTGCTTTGCCACTAGGTGGCTTTGAATTATAGTTCAGCTACTCGTTGATAGATGGCGCCTTATGTTGTCATGTAGCTAAGTCGTTAGCTTAGTAGTGGAAAAGAATTTCAACAGATGGCGCTAAATTAGATATTGAACTATAGGTAAAAAAAAAACTATTTATATAAATAAACATTTGTTTCTTAGACATCAAACAGATATAAAAAAAAAAAATAGATAATTCTTTCCCTAAAGTAGATATTTTTATACCTTGTTTATATTCAATGTACATTAATCATTAATCCATAATTTGCTTACTTGATTAAATAATGTAAACCTACAACACCTTTTTAAGAATCATAGCAAAATAGGTATTATATAATACATGTAGGCATTTTCTTGATTTATCAAGTTGAAGTTCGCCATTCATTACTAAATAAGTTCATTCACGAGAATCAACCTGTGTGCGATCATTATGTTAATGGGTCGATGGTAGAACTGTCGCCTTTTTAGTGGCAAGTCAGCCTTGGTGGTCAAATAGTTCCGTGTGCCAAAGAAAAACAACACCTGGGTTTGGTTCTTTAAACAGTATTTTTGAAAGTTGCGCTTTTGGACTTTGTAGGTCCTTCTATCAATGATCAGCCTACCAGCTAGGTATTACATTCATGGAATAAGGCGCAGTAGGTGTTGTAAGGGCAATATACGAAAGTTTCTGAGTGCTTTATAGATTGCGTTAAGGTAGCCCGCGGAAATCAAATGAATGCTTACTTTTTTTCAATTTGTATGCCAGTGTCAAGTTGTACCTATGTCCTGCCAGGGTTGCGAGATTGTTCAAGC
This sequence comes from Aporophyla lueneburgensis, assembly GCA_932294355.1. NCBI lineage: Eukaryota > Metazoa > Arthropoda > Insecta > Lepidoptera > Noctuidae > Aporophyla > Aporophyla lueneburgensis. The sequence continues at coordinate 15,350,147 of OW028744.1, forward strand.
GAGACACCTTGACCCTGGCATATGGGTAAATGAAGGAACACGGATGGGTTTTAGTTAGTAAAAGTCTGACACACCCTCCCGCCCCGCCCAGAGCGGGAGAAATCATTTGATGATATCCCATCCAAAAAAAAAACGACGGTTTGCACTCCGGGAGTGCCGGCAGAAGAACTTGAATATTAACGTTGTGCATTTTTGATATTTTGGAATGGTTAGGGAATAATTTTGCACGAAGTATAAAAGTACTATCATTTATGTGGTAGAATACAATATTTATTTATTGCGCTATCGTACACAAACATGACAATTTATATTACATTAAAAAGTTTATCTCTCAGAAAAATCACTCTCCGTCTGTCTTACGAATTTTCGATCAGGTCACGTGTCCTGACACGAGCTTAACATTTTTTACCCATTACAAAAAAAGTGCACAACGCCGCTAAAGAAGTTTTCACTTCAAAAAAACAGTTGTACCTATGTTGAATAAAATACAAATATCGTTTTTAGAATTATAATAGTTAAATCAAACATAATAAGAAATTGTAATTTAATGGAACTATAGGCTAGGAACTTAGAGGATTGTATAACCAACCGGTACCGGGCCCGCGTGGTGGATTATGGCCCACTCCCTCTCAATGAGACGAGGGCCGTGTCCCAGAGGTGGTAACATTATAGACTGATTAGGAAGAGGTGTATACTGATGATTGAAATTATTAAAATTCTGATATCATTATATATATTTACGATCGCGAATCATATTTTGTTCTACATATAGCCGATTACTGACATGACATCTGACAAATTACAAAAAACATAAGAAAATTTGAACTTCGCGAGCTACCCTGGCACTTATTCCTTGAGCCATGAACTCATGAGCTTGCCTATCATAGATATGTATCCTGGCCTTCAAAGTAGAATAGGTACCAGTTTATCCATGACAAGTACATTACTTACAAGTTACAAGATCAAAACCTACCCACATAGCAGACAAATAAATGCGCAATTTACTTCTTATACGCATACCTCATTCAAAATAGAATCTTAATTAGTCCGAACATTTACATCAGTCAATGATGAATAAATGGTACATCAATTCTTATTGGTTCAATTAAATAAAGATATTCGTAGCAGCCAATAGGATTCGTCGTAGAACACGCAGCGTCACGGTTGTACAAGCTTTATTCGCAATAACTAGTTGCCTTAAAAGTTCATAGAATATATTATGGATAGGCGCCGTGGGCAGATACCTGTCGTAGTGAGTCGCAATGATATAATTATACCTTCTTAAGCTGTTTTATAACAACGCAGATATAAGGGTGGGAGCAGATAGTCGTGGGATCGCTGTAGCTTGTGCTATATGTCAAAACCATATGGCGAAGGGTTCGTTGAATCTGACGAGGAATGGATGATCTTTAGACAAGCCGCGTTGTTATATCATTGAAGGAAACTGAACGAGACACAATAGAAGTTTTATTGTTAGTATGGACACCAAACAACCCAAAGTGTTCAATACAAATCGTGAACATGTGAATCAGGAAAATTTATCCAGGAAGCCCTACAATCAAATCACTCAAATATAAGAAGGCCAAAGTCTTCAAAAGGCTGCATCGCCAGGTGCGGATTTCACCTACGCAACTAACCGCTGTCAGTCCTTCTAAACCGCGTTTAAGAGCTGTCAGTGTCAATATTCCACAGCAATTTTTGACACTGACAGCTCTTGAACTTGGTTTAGATGTGATGAACACGTTCAGTTTCATTGGTGAAAGGAGATCAGTCACGTTTCATATATGTAGATAGTCCCAAAACAACAACCAGCAAATTAAATGTGTTACCCAGGTCGAGGAAGTCCTCCTAATATTTTTTTAATTGATGATCTCGTTTACCCCGAATGGGATAGACTGGCAGCGTGTAGTAGCGTAACCTGCCTTAGGTTGAATAATAGACCTGCCATGGTTGCCGATTTGTTCGAAAGAGTTACCGTGGCCCTGGCACAAGCAACTGAACGAACACGGGTGGGTTTTAGTCAGCAAAAGTCTGACACGCCCTTCCGTTCCGCCCAGAGCGGGAGACGTCATTTGACGATTTCCTAGCCAAAAAAAGCGACGACGGCGATGTCCCAGCCTTGTCCAGGCTAATCTTTTTGAGTTTGCGACGTCTTGTAGAAGCACTGCTGATCACTGTGGCCAGTACCACCATTGCGTCTGTCTGTATTCGGCCTAAGGCAAGTCAAGCTTGGGTACTTCTTGCAAATTGGATGGTTTAAAGGCTATTAAAGTTGATTATATTATTAGTACGCTATAAAGTTATCAATATTTTTTTTCCACCTTTCATTGAAGTTGATTGAAATATTATGTGGTAGGGTTATTTATTGATTAGCTGCGTAGGTGATTACTTTTAATTTTTACTGATTTGTAAATTAGCGCTTCAGGCCATCAGTCCACTTTGGTCAATGTATTGTGCCTACTGGGATTAGCGAATCAGTCGGAATCGTGAATTTATACAAAGGTGATACCTGTGGGAGATACCAAAACGGCAGGATATTTCATCACCAATAAACACCGAGGCATCAAATACTTATGACACTTTTTAGTACCACCTAATCCGCGTATTTACAATAATCAACTGAAGTATGCTGAAAAGTAAAAACTATAAGTATAAAAAATTTTATTTGCTCAAACATATTGTATCAATACATATAAATATTATACATACAGAATTAAAAATAAAACATGCATCTAAGATCTTAAATAAGAGTGGTTCAACATGTATGGCATTTCTTATAGCGTGCAAATATCTAAACGTACAATTATTATTAAAACAATGGTTTTAAAATTTTACTCTTTAACATTAAAAATAAGTCGCATTTAAACAAATTTCTTGTATTCAATCATTTAAATTATCCAATTATTTACTTGTTTAAGTTTGGATATAGTTTGCTCATTCCAACCTTTGGCCAATTTGTTGTAGTTCCTTGGTGCTATGCAAAAAACACTTGCGCATAAGCGCAGTTTTCGATGCATGTAAGTATAGTTTGCCAAAAGCCTAAATCTCTGCCAAAAGGGCTGCCATGCAGGAGGAGACGCCCCGGGTGTCGGGAGTCCATAGCGGACTCCCGGCCACCGTAGGCGCGAGCTTGCGGGTGGCGAGCAATGGGTAGCTCGCCGCCCGGTAAGGACCAAGCTCGGGTCGACGGCGCGTAGTGTTCCACGCGCGCCTCAAAGATATGTCAGCAAAACTGAAGGGGTCTGCTAGGACCGAGGCCTGCCGGGGTCGCGTGATTGTTCGAAAGAGATACCCTGGCACATGGGCAACTGAAGGAACACGGGTGGGTTTTAGTCAGTAAAAGTCTGACATGCCCTCCCGCTCCGCCCAGCGCGGGAGAAGTCATATGCTGATTTCTCATCCAAAAAAAAAAACGAGGAAACAAATGTGGATTTCTTTTGAGAAACCTAGTTATTTGGAATATAGAAATTAAAGTAAAGGAAATGTTAATAATTATTTGGTGAAATAATTAACTATTTAATTTATTAATTACTATGAAACCTCAAACAGTCGACCGCATATACTACGTACCTCGTACAACAGACTATTATGTAGGTACCTACCCACACCATAGTTTATGATAATCTTTGTCTAGTAGCATATAATAATATTCTTTGAGACACCGTATCGTTAAAATTAAGTTCTGCTAATGACAAGTATTTTTAAACTGATGGTTTGAAGAAATCTAGTTAAAATGATAATTAATTTGATCACAGAAATCACACTCAATCATTCCAAATATCAATCTGTCGGTTACAAAACTAGGGGCAATAAACAACTCAGTTTTCGACAGTCCATCACAAACATTTGAAACATTTAATATATTCATAGTTCTGACAAAATACACAAGTCCAGTGAGCTAGTGAGAAGTGGTACACAAACCGACCTTGTCGCCAGTTAACCTGCCTCGGCTACTCGCCTATTGTTTGCGTTCAAGTTGATTGATCGAGTAACTCGACTACTCGCTCCATGATATACGAGCATGTGAATGCTCTTCCTGCTTGCAAAGGACGCACGTCACATGTTCTGCTCAGCTTTGGACGCTTGAGATGACAAATTGAGGAAAAACTAATGATGAGGACAGATCAATGATCGCGTTTGTTAGTTCGTACTGACGATTTAAGAGATTACCTGCCATTAAAATTAATGCGTCTCCTTTAATGATTATAAAGGCAATTGATTCGAATGCGGACCCGAAGATTCGTGGCGATCTTACAACTCTTGAACGCACCGTCTAAAAATAGGCACTAGGTACAATAAACGTCATCTACATAGCCATTTTTCAACGATGTTGGGTTCGACTTCCAGTCAAATGTGATGCATCTTAATACCAATATTTTACACTAGCTTCTGCCCGCGACTTCGTTCGCGTCAAATTTTTGCTCCTCTGACTTTTCCCGTCGCATCAAATTGCCTGCCAGTTTTCGTCCGTTTTTCGCTGCTGCTCCGCTCCTTTTGACGGTAGCGTGATGTCATATGGCCTATAACCTTCCTCAATAAATAGGCTATTCAACACAAAAAACTATTCGGACCAGTAGTTCTTGAAATTACCGCGTTCAACCAAAGAAACAAACACTTCAGCTTTATATATTACTAGCTGACCCAGCGAACTTCGTACCGCCTCAGAATCAATAAATGTTGTGTTAACTTATCAGATCCCACCAACACAAAGCAAAGAGCACAAAGTACCATATACCCATGTTAGAGCAAGTTATGACAAACTGGTACTTTAAAGGCATAAAGCATTTTCTAGCTACCATACACCCATGATAGGTGAGCTCCTACCAAATTATGCCAACCTAATACTTCCAAGACATAAAGCGTTTTTTAGCTACCACACACCCATGTTAGGTGAGCTCCTACCAAGTTATGCCAAGCTGGTACTTCGAAGACATAAAGCCCATGTTCAGTACCGTCTTTACCATAAGGGCACACGGGGCCTGTGCCCAGGGCCCCCATTCTCAGGGGGCCCCGAAGGACTGACAATTTCTGTCACACATTTATTCTCAAAACATTTTTGTCGGGCACATTACACTTTTTTCACAAATCAGTAATCTTATCAGAAGGTATTTACTACGCCATTATAGCGATGACTGCGCCTATTTATACTCTACTAATTAATAATATTTCCGAACGCATCCTACCTAATTAATGCCTGGAGGCTCTTATTTAGGTTTTAAGTTCTATTTACGATTTTATTATTTCATCTTGAGTTTAGTTTTCAATGTTTTGTTGGTATAATGGCGTGTGCTAGCTGACATATGGCGAATAATTTGATGTACCTATGTTTTGTTTTATAATATTAATTACTTACATAATACTGTATAGAATCAAGTTCTTCTAACTTAACAGACAGCTGTGCTGCTGGGGAGTTTGTTGCGCCACTTCTTCTTCCCAGCTTAAGCACTAGGAAGTGTCGAAGGGAGGGCGTTTTGGGGGGACTGTCTTATGTAACTTTGACGTTCAATAAAAAGTGCTGACTCTCAGCCTAGTTTGAATAAATGACTTTTGATTTGATAAAACTAAGTACACCATCTAGATTATTGGATATAAAGATTGGAAGCATATAAGTAACTTATTGATAGAGCATGAGAACAGTTTACAGCACGGGGAATTTATGATGAATTATGTTGCAGGAATGAAAACTACTGGACAAATTGATACTGAGTTGCTGTCCCAATATAATACAGAAATTAACTATTGGAAGAATGTGCTTAGGAGGATTGTTGCAGTAGTGAAATTTTTGGCTTCAAGAGGTCTTGCTTTTTGTGGTGATAATGAGACATTAGGATCGCAAAATAATGGGTATTATTTGGGATGCTTAGAACTGATTAGTGAATTTGATCCTTTTCTTACTGATTGTGATCAGCAAGAAAAGGATCAATTTCACTAATCAGTGTATGTGTATAAAACTGCGGAAATCGTGAAAAAGGAAGTACCTACATCATATTTATCGACAAATATTTGTAATGAATTTATTAATTTAATGGGAAAACAATTGTCAAAGAACTTATATCAGCAAAGTACTACTCTATTAGCGTAGATTCTACGCCAGATCTGTCCCACGTTGACCAACTGACTTTCATAGTTAGATACGTAAAGACTTTCGAAGGAAGTCGGTTGTAATTTTTTTGTAAAAAGTTTTTATTTTTAACTTTTTTGTTATGGTAGATACCCCGCCCTAATCTAATCGCGTTATTCGTTCATTTGTCGTGCAAATTCTTAATGCAAATTTAAGACTTATATTGTTTTCACATGGACCCCATTGTCCGAATGGAACCAAATTAAAATGGGACCATTCGGAAAGCACCAGCTTTCAAATAAAAAAAGAGTCGTTAAAATCGGTTCACCCAGTCAAAAGTAATGAGGTAACAACATAAAAAATACTGTCGAATTGATAACCTCCTCCTTTTTTTGAAGTCGGTTAAAAAGACGGATAGCCTATTGAGAGATTTTTGCATTTTTTGCCTATGGATGAATATAATGCGCAATATATAGCAGAAACCATTTTAAACTTTTTTGAAAGCCTTGATATTCCTATAAAAGATTGTCGCGGGCAGAGCTACGACAATGTATCAAATATGTCTGGAAAGTAATCTCGTGTTCAGTCAAGAATAAAAGAAGTTTGCGAATTTGCGATTTACGTTCCATGTTCCACCGTTATCGTAATCGTTACCAAAAAACCAGTAGCATTCTAATTTCATTAATGACATATTATTCATACTGTATTTGATTACCTATAATAAATGGTCATACTTAGTAAAAAATGTTATTATAATTCGCTTTTTTTTACTTTCCAATAGGGCCCCAAATTCTTGTGTGCCCAAGGGCCCCAGCCTAGTTTAAGACGGCCCTGCCCATGTTAGTTGAGCTCCTACCAAGTTATGCCAACCTGGTACTTCGAAGATGTGCATCTGGATTGAGGGCCCATTTTTTAAACCCTTGCCAAACGTAATAAGACTTATAGGAAAATTAGTTAAAAATAGTAAAAACTTAAAGCAATGGGCCATAAATTTCTTAAACGTGAATTAAAACTGTTATGATTAAATAACTTGGGCCCTCAGTCCAGACGCTTGCATAAAGTGGCATAGCTTAAATCTCAGTAAGTACTATCTCTGGGTTAATAATTTTTATTTAACAATTTAGTTAAGAATTTCTTAAATATTTTAAGAAATTTCCAAATCTGTAGAATACGACATTACAGATTTATGGCGGTATATCTAGGGCCCTCACTTCATTATTGTTTGTACTGAGGAATCTGCAAAACATGGATTTATCTGAAGAAATACATAAATGCGACTTTAACATGTTTTACTTAGATACCTATGTGAATTAGTTAAAAAGAAATTATGACACGAAAGTTAATTGTTATGTAGTAAATGAAAGTCGAATTTGACTAAAACATCTGAACTGAGAGCCCAACATTTTCGGCTTTATTGACTAGGCTCAACCTCATAGATTAACGCAAATTAGAATAAGATTTTTAACTATATCTTAACTAAATTTGAATATGTGGACCGTTCTTCTAAATATCATACTTTAAGAGAAAATCGATTTTGAACTTATTATAAGAGAAAAATTTGTAGGGTGACCATAATGTTCATAGTAATTACATGTACATTTTGTTAAGCGCAGACAAAAAGTCATAATTTTTGCAGCTAAAAGTATTATAAGTACTCAAGTTTTAGTTTTTCAACAAACTTTTTTATGTTTTGTCATGTTTAGGTATCCGATACCCATGGCGCCTACCCATGAGGTACCCATCCCGTTTGAGGAGCTAACACATTTAATTTAACCCTTTAATATTTCGGATATTACTCTGCTGTTACCATGAACAATATTTACTTTCTTAATTTATTTATTCTAACTTATTTACCTAATTTTCAGCACAATTTGTACTTTCCCAGAGAGGTAGGCGATTGATCCAATTAAATGTTTTCACGTATTCATCGCTGCATTCAAAGTCAAACAATAAAAGATGGCGGTGCTCAACTCATTCACCAATGCTAAACAAAATACTAAATAACTTCGCTCATTTGCAATTTCGTATTTTTAGGATGTAAGACTATTTTAAGGTTACATTTATGTGATTTTTTTTTTTATAATTATGCTGATCGTGTTTTATTTATCGAAATGTATCCCTATGGATCACTGTCATATAAGTAGTTCATCGTATATAGTTTGCCTTTCATTTTATGCAAACACTGTTAAAGCTGTAAAAATATGCTAAATAAAAATGACATTAAAGATAAAGAAAACAAAATTGTAAACAGTAGGTACATATATAATACTTTTAGCTGCAAAAATTATGACTTTTTGACTGCGCTTAACAAAATGTACATGTAATTACTATGAACATTATGGTCACCCTACAAATTTTTCTCTTATAATAAGTTCAAAATCGATTTTCTCATAAAGTATGATATTTAGAAGAACGGTCGATATGTTCAAATTTAGTTAAGAAATAGTTAAAAATCTTATTCTAATTTGCGTTAATCTATGAGGTTGAGCGTAGTCAATAAAGCCGAAAATTTTGGGCTCTCAGTTCAGATGTTTTAGTCAAATTCGACTTTCATTTACTACATAACAATTAACTTTCATGTCATAATTTCTTTTTAACTAATTCACATAGGTATCTAAGTAAAACATGTTAAAGTCGCATTTATGTATTTCTTTAGATAAATCCATGTTTTGCAGATTCCTCAGTACAAACAATAATGAAGTGAGGGCCCTAGATATACCGCCATAAATCTGTAATGTCATATTCTACAGATTTGGAAATTTCTTAAAATATTTAAGAAATTCTTAACTAAATTGTTAAATAAAAATTATTGACCCAGAGACAGTACTTACTGAGATTTAAGCTATGCCACTTTATGCAAGCGTCTGGACTGAGGGCCCAAGTTATTTAATCATAACAGTTTTAATTCACGTTTAAGAAATTTATGGCCCATTGCTTTAAGTTTTAACTATTTTTAACTAATTTTCCTAAAAGTCTTATTACGTTTGGCAAGGGTTTAAAAAATGGGCCCTCAATCCAGATGCACATACTTCGAAGACATAAAGCGTTTTCTACCTATCAAACACCCAAGTTAGGTTAGGTTAGTTAGGGTTATTCCTTAGGACCCGAGACGGTGGCGCGTAGTGTTCCACGCGCGCCTCTTTCGAAAGTGACTGTTTTCAATTCCTTGTTACTCATTAAGCGTGCTTACCAATTGTACCCGCCCACTGGGCGGTCCTAGATTGCATAAGCGCGTCTATATCTAATCAGTTAAACATAATTTTTAATAAAGTTTAACAATGACGCAACGTACACCACCGAAGGTACAAATGGATAACCTAAGTAAGTCGGAATCGGACTTAAACACGGCAATGCCAGTTAAACAGGATTTTGTCAACAAGAGCAGATTCAAACGTCTACGAAGTGGAACTTCCTCGTCATCAGGGGATGATGATGGGGTGGTGGAGGACACAAACAAAGGGGAATTGGAGCTTTTTAAGGAGGAAATTAAAAACATTCTCGAGTCTTGGAAATCGGATCAGAATGCAATGATGTCTAAACTGATAACCGATATTGCTGAATTGAAACTTCAAAACTCAAATATACAGCGATCTAACGAAGAAATTGAAAAATCAATGAGCTTTATTAGTAAACAATATGAAGATTTAAAAAGTGAAGTTGATAGCTTACAGAAAGAGCGCCAGACTCAGAAACTTTACATAGAAAGTCTTGAGAGAAAAGTTCAGGACATCCAGTTCAAATCGCGATCATCTACGTTGGAAGTCAGAAATATTCCACTGAGAGAAGGAGAAGCCACAGAAGATTTGTCACAAATGGTGAGTAATATCGGGAAAAATACTGGTATTGCTATTCCAACCTCCGAAATACGAGATGTGTACCGCCTCCCGGGGAAAACTAGTTCTGCACGTCCCATTGTAGTGGAATTTGTTACAGTCAAAACTAAACAGAACTTGCTATCTACTGTTCGAGAATATAATAAGAACACAAAGAGTAAAGAGGACAAACTCAACACTGAAATGGCTGGAATTCCTGGGCAACGCCAGCCAGTTTATATTGCAGACTACCTTCCTCCAAGCTCAAAAAAGCTGTTCTTCTTGTCTCGCGAGTTTGCTAAGAAGAACGGCTATAAATTCTGCTGGTCAAAAAATGGAAACATCTTTGTACGTAAGGAACAGGGTGACAATCAAATTATCATAACATCTGAGAAATGCCTAACTGAGTTACAAAATAACATATGACTCATATTTGTTGTTATTGCTCCATTACTGACTCCGCTTGTGTCGCTAAAATTGTTTTCACTTCTGTGGTATATTGTTAATACGTGTCTAAACGTTATGTTTAACCTAGTATACGTCTACTATTCTATATTACGAGCTAAGAAAACATACAATATTTTTTCATATTTACCTGTTACCACTGTAAGCAAACATAATATTTTCTATTTACTATTTTTTTCTCATAAAACATTACAAGTTATACGCCTATCTAATCTTAGACATACACCTATAAACACATGCCTTCATACCTACATACTTATTTCACATATACATAACATATTAAAAGTCATACGCCTATATACTCTTACACATACATTTATAAACTCATGCCTACATACATATATACATATTCCTGCAAAACTAAAATGGTTACTATCATCATTACACATCCCCAGAAACAGAATAGTACAAAATGGTATTAGATACTTACATAAGCTATCTGGCATTGGCGCAATATTTTTGGAAACACTTCTGTTATAAATGGCTAACATAACTGAAATAAGCGAAGAATTGGACTCGATTCCTGGGGCCAACTCGCATATATGTTTACCAGAAGATTGTAGTGTACATTTAATTAATCCGGATAAGTCAATTAATATTTTACATATAAATATAAGAAGTATCAACAAACACTTTGACGATCTAACTTTACTCTTGGCTACTATTAAAACAAGATGTGACATAATTATCCTAACAGAATGTTGGCTTAGCAAAGTCAATAAAATTCCAATTTTAGAAGGCTATACCTCATTTTATACCAAGCGTACAAAAAACCAAAATGATGGCATTATAATCTACAGTAGCAAGGAATTAAAGTGCAAGGTGTCTGAACCAGATTTTGTGGGTGCCAATTGCCTTGTTTGTTGCATAGATCAGAAATTAGCGCTGGTAGCTACTTATCGCTCACCATCTAACCGGGGCCAAGATAAGTTGGATGAATTTTTAAATAGCTTGAACACTATCTACACCCAATATGCAAATTATCCCAGCATAGCGCTAATAGGAGACATTAACATAGACATCAAAACTGATACTACAGACGAGAGAAGTAATGACTATCTTATATTGAATGCTATGCATGGCCTAATACCTGCCCACCTATTTCCCACTAGAATCGATAACTGTCTAGACCATATCCTTTTAAAATCTAAGTTGCCTTCTACCTCTATAATATTAAAAACCGACATCACCGATCATGCACCCATTATTTTATCTCTGCAAAATATAAGCTCAAAAGACCAAAAAAGTAATAAATTTTTCACTCATATAGATCAACAAGCTATTAAAAATGATTTAGAAAATACAAACTTTGATGATATATTGAAATCGGGTAATGCTAATGAAGCAACAAATATTTTTTTATCGATAGTCACGTCCATCGTAAATAAACATACGTATACAAGAATCGTTTCTAAGAGAAAAAGAAATATAAAACCCTGGATTACTCCAGGGCTCTTACGCTGTATTGCCAACCGGAATAAACTACATAAAAAATCTTGCAACTCGCCAGATAATCTAATACTTAAATTAACTTACACGCGCTACCGTAACTTCTGCAATTCCCTTCTTCGTAAGCTAAAAAGAGAATACGAGAAAGGGGAAATTGCAAAAGCAGGAAATAATCCAAAAGCTTTATGGAATGTGATTAAAGATATTACTAATACCAAAAAAAGCCATTCCCAACCCTTGGAACTTCTAAATATTTGTACTGATCCTAAACTCTCTGTTAACCACGTTTGCTCATATTTTACAGATATTGGCAAGAACCTTGCAGATAAAATTATCTCATCGAACCAAAACACACACACGAAACTTCAGAACAAGTCAGTTCCTCCTGTTAATTCTTTTGTCCTATCAGAGACAGATGCTAATGAGGTGGAATCAATCATTCAACGGCTACGTAGTAACTGTGCGACGGGCTGGGACAAACTATCGTCTAGTATTCTAAAATATTGTCGAAATTCAATAATTCCCTCTATAACGCACATTTTTAATCTGTCTATACAAACCGGAGTATTTCCCAATGCGTTTAAGAAAGCTATAGTGCACCCAGTTTACAAGGGAGGAGACAGAGACTGTGTAAGCAACTACCGGCCTATTTCAGTGCTATCAGCGCTATCAAAAGTGCTAGAGAAAATATTAAATATAAGACTCAATAAATACCTAAACAAAAATAATTTAATTGCCAGTAACCAATATGGTTTTCGAAACGGTGTTTCTACTGAAGATGCTGTGCTTGATCTCACTCAATTTCTTGCAAATCAACTAGACAATAAGAATAAATGTCTCGGTATTTTCTTGGATATGGCAAAGGCCTTTGACACAGTCTCTGTTTCCAACCTCTTAACCAAGCTGGAGAATATGGGCATTAGGGGTACACCTTTACAATTGTTCAAAGATTATTTAAGCAACAGAACCCAACAAGTTAAACTTGACTCCTATCTCAGTGAGGAAACACTCATAACGTACGGAGTGCCCCAGGGGAGCGTTTTAGGCCCAACGTTGTTTAAAATATACATTAATGACCTTTGCACAATGTCCATGCCTAACGCAAAAATATATACCTACGCTGACGACACAGCTATTGTGATAAACGCTCCCACCTGGGACGAGGTCAAGGTAAAAGCAGAGGATTGTTTTGGGGAAGTTATAAAATGGCTCAACTCCAACCTTCTCACACTTAACCTGGACAAAACAAACTATATTACATTTTCCATTAATAAGATAACTCAACCACCTGAAACTTTTAGTATTGTCGCCCATACTTGTTTAGACAGAACTCAAAGTTGTAATTGTCAAAAAATTACTCGGTCTACTACTGTTAAGTACCTTGGAGTAGAAATTGACGACAAATTGCGATGGGACAAACACTTAATTAAACTAAAAACTAGGTTAAGGAGTATGATTTATATTTTTAAAACTCTTAGAGAATCTGCATCAACTGAGCTTCTTACAAAAATATATATTGCACTATGCCAATCTGTCATTCAGTATTGCATCACAGTGTGGGGGGGTGCTGCAATAACAAAGTTCCTCGCATTGGAACGGGCACAGAGAGCTATCCTTAAAGTGATGACCCGAAAACCGTTTCGATACTCGACCACACAACTATATTCTGACTGCAAGGTGCTTAGTGTCCGACAAGTCTATGTGCTTGAATCCATCTTGAGAAAGCATCGATCGGCTCCCCCTCCTGATACTACCAGACGTAGACAGAAACTAGTTTGGCATACTACTTCACATCACACAGCATTTGCGAGAAGACAGTATTATATAACAAGCACTATACTTTATAACAAAATAAATAAAAAACTTAATATATTACATTTAAGCAAGCATGATGCCAAGGTTTTAGTAAAAGGATGGCTATTACAATTGGACTACCTAACAACAGAATATCTTTTATCTCCACAAACATATTAAACATTTTAATAAAAGACACACACACACACACATACACGCCCACACCCACATACACGCACACACCCACATACACGCACACACACACATCCCCCATACACACATACTTTTATTCACTACTTGAATTTTAGTTTTAAATAAAAATATATATACATTATTAATCATTTAAAACAGTAGCACACAATATTTTTTAGGTTACAAAATAATGAAATTGTCAGAAATGAATGAATGCTATCTTCTGAGATACAGGCCTCACCTAGTTCAGAAGATAGAGTCTACATAAGCGAACCTCTTTTTACCACCACAAATGCTGCTGGATTATTGTTGTTTATTGTATACAACATTAGTATTAAGTTCGTTTAATATGTAATTGTTGTTACTATGCTGGTGAGAAATAAACTCTTTTTTTTACTTTGTGATGTATGGGGGGGAGTTTAACACCTCGCTCCCCCCCAACGTGAGGAGGCCCGCAATGGCGGGCCGGCACCAGTCGGGGATCGCGGAAGACATATTGGTTCCCGTGGTCCCCGACATAGGTGTGGGACGGAACACCGGGGTGGTTTTAGTCAGTAAGAGTCTGACAGACCCCTCCGCCCACCCCAGGGCGGCGGACATCCATGAGGATTTCCACCTCGAGATCAAAAAAAAAAAAAGGTTAGTTAGGGTATAAGTGTTCTTAAATTTTTTAATTTTCCGCGCAATTTTTTATTTTTTCTTTCATAAGAACTTTCTCCTGACAATAACAAACACAACAAAAAAAGAAAAAGTGAAATCGGTCCAGCCGTTCATGCGTGATGGCGTGACCAAGGGAAATAGGGATTCATTTTTATATATATAGATTACTTAACCATAAGTTCCTCTAGGCACTACAATAAATGTGGACTCAAAATAAACCCTAGAATAATTCACATTGTTTTTGTAGCCACAATTATCATAATTCCTATGCAGTATCTCTCGGATTGCGTTTTCCTGCAACCAATAAGTAACCTTTAAGGAAATGAATTGCCAACACAGTTAAAACCCCACGCACTACGTAGGATGCCCATAATAGGAGCGAGGGACACTTCCTGGGACATCCGTGAATGCCAAGCCTTCGCACTTTTTGCCTTGTAGGTCTGTAATTGTGCTTGAGGGTTGTTGAAACTTTCTCCTTTGACTTGGTGGAAGGATAAGTACATTTTTCTGCTACTTTTATGTCTTTTGATGAACACAATTCGTGATTTCCTCCTTATACCATTATTGCAATCGATGTCAAGTTAACAGTGTGCTTTAATGTTGCAGCAAACATGTTTCTATGTTGTAAGTGTTCTTTTTTCTTTTTGTCTGTGTTTGTTATCCTGTCTGTATCCTTTTAGAATGTATTTATTTATATTGTCTGAATATGAGTCATGTGACTTGAATTAAACTAATTTTTATTTTATTTAAAAGATGTAGTGACAAAAACTGAAAAGAGTAAGCTTAGATGGTTTGGTCATGTTGAGAGGATGAGTAAAGGGCGGCTACCAAAAGGTACAAGGCAGATATGACTGGAAACGCTGGGAGAGGACGCCCTAGGAGAACAAATAGTGACCTTATTGGTGATGTTTTTCAGAAAGGTCAGGTGCGTAGTATTTGCATTCGGCGTGTATGTATGACTAGATGTATGAACATTAACGAGGCAAAAGGAGTGTGTGAGGATCTTAGTAGGCAGCGTTCTGCGGTTTCTGCCTAAGCACCATGGGAAAAAGACGTGAGTTTATATTCGTAGGTCAGTACGTAAAACCAACATTAACAAACTTTACAATAATTTGCTGCTGTCCGTAGAAAATCTGCTGCCTGCTGTCAATATAGACACGGTCTTTCATCAATCCCAAAAAATGAGATACTTGGCTGATATGATTTATTCTCTAGAGAACATCAAAGATGTTTCGGCTCAATCTCAATGACACAGTTCCCTATTCACTTTCCCTCACAAATCTGGTAGGTAGATCGTTTTGTTAACAATTAAGGAGTTAGTAAACACACGTGCTACGTTTAAACGAGAGTTTAAGTGGCCAATTTAATGCTACATGCCCATCAGCTGGCCACATATGGCAAGTCATTGGGCCTACGCTCTGGTGTCCGTTGTGACATGGCTTCGGGCTGTTTACCGTAATCTGTTGTTCTGATGAAAATTTGAAGTGAAATGTTACGAATGGTAGACAAAGGGAAATCTGATCGTGGTATCGAACCGCCATTTGCATATTTATGCACTAAAATTATGTTTCCCGCTCTCGTTTATTGACAACTAGCTTCTGCCCGCGGCTTCGCCCGCGTGGATGTCGAAATATCCCACAGGAACGTACTACCGGGATTGAAAGTATCCTATGTGTTAATCCCGGTAAACACTGTGTTATTCCATTGCTTGCTTTGTGTTATCCACGGAGCAGCGCTCGGATTGATAAATGATTGATGTAGGATAATTAATCCTAAAACCTAACAACAGTGACGGAAATATATAACGGAATGGCAAATTACCTACTTGCATGACAAATTTGAAGGTAACTTTAAAGCGAAAATATAAATTCTCTTTATTCCCTGGGAATTTTGAAAAAAAATTGTTACTAAAATTATTCAAATGAAGATTTTACTTAACTTGCTGTTCACAGGGGTTTAAGACTATTTATGTTTTAGTCTATACTTAAAGTATCTCTTTAAATACTACTTTAGAGGTTCTGCCCTCAGGTGCTAATACAACCAGGCTGTTAGAAGAGCTCACTCTCGAGCAGGCTACGTAAAACTGGCCGCGCGAGAAGCAGTCCCCTCTAAGATCATATCCCGCTGTTTACAGTGACTGTCCCCGAGACTTATTAATCGTCATTGCTAAACAAACCATAAGGAGACTGCGGCCTTTTAAACTCGAATGGGTACTCCAACGGTATTAGTGATATCTGCGGTATATACAATAGTACACCGATTCACCTTGAGCATAGTCAGTAAATACAATGGCGTGGCCTCTACCACGTTTTGATGTGAGGTTTCACACACAACCTGATCCCATTGCTCAACTTGGCTGGATTAAGGTTTTGTAGTAGCATTACTGGAGCACCCACTTTGAGGATAAGTGTGTGAGCCAAGACCAGATGGGTTGAATAAATTTAAGAGCTCCTTAGGATATATATAGTATCATCCTTATGAATTCGACACGTATGCATGTAATATAATTAGGACAGATGTTTTTTTGCCTGTGTTTATTTCATTGGTTTATTTTGAATAGCTTCTGCCTGCGGCTTTACCCGCTTGGCCTACAAGAAACAAATGACTCTTTTTTTTTAGAAACAAACATACGCGCTCTCACTACCTCTCAATTTAATATACGAACTGACAATATCCCAAACAAAGCAAATAGGACGAAGTTCTCCGTAAAACTAAACTAATCTTTGGGATGAGAGAAGTATAGTCTTAATAAAACTCAAAGCGTATGTGAAAAGATTTATTTAAGAGACAATCAGAAGTGGATAATTAACAATTAATATTGTTTACTACGAAATACTGTGCCTACCGCAGAATTTCTTTGTAAACAATATTTTTTGTTTTTACTTCAGGTTCTAGAATCACCAGGCTGCCCCGTGAGCTTACTCTTGAGCAGGCCACGTATAACTGACCGTGTGAAAATCAGTTCTCCCTTAAGTCTACCCTTGTTAAATGAAGTTTTTTGACTTAAGATTTATTTATGGTCTTGTCAAAGCAGATTTTGAGGGGAAACTGTACTCTTTTGAAGTCGAAGGAGTAGTTTGATGGCGTTAGAGGAATCCTAAACAGACTCCTCTCAGAAACAACGTGTCAGTGTAGTTGCCTCGATAACATTTCCTTGCAATATTTTCACTCACAACCTGGTATAATTGCATAATTTTGGCGGGTTTAAATTACGCAGCAACATAACTGGGTGCCAACTCTAAATTTTTATACCTACATTTGTGAGTTGAGACACCGAGAGGCTTCAATGTGTTAAGAAACTAAACCGGGTAATGTATGGCGTCATCATTGTTTATCACTCGAGTCCACTGATTTATAATTATTTTCAACTCCTTTGAACGATCTCAAAATAATTTAATTGATGATTGTGACTTGGTCGTTATGTTTTACTATAATGCATAAACCAAATCGCACTATTGCTCACTGAACGTACAGATTTATATGTTAGTACGTGAAATATTTTAGTAAATATGTGCCCAATCCGTTTTTACTTATAAAATTGCATAATAGGTCAAAGTAAAAGTCAAAGCATTTATTTCAAATAGGCCCAAAAAGGCACTTTTGAACGTCCAGGTACCTATCTAATTAAAGAATAGTTAGTGTAGTTATTCAATTTTATCTAATACAGAAACAAACGCGTTTTTTACACGTACTTACTTCATCATCATCTGCCTAGCCTTTCCCAACTATGTTGGGGTTCGGTTTCCAGTCTTACCGGATGCAGCTGAGTACCAGTACTTTACATGGAGCGACTACCTACCTGACCTCCACAACCCAGTAATTGGGTAATACGATACCCCTTGGTAAGACTGGTTGTCAGACTTTCGGGCTTCCGGCGACCCGTAACGACGGTCTAAGATCTACGAAAGATAGCCGGAATCAACGGCTTAACATGCTTTCCGAGGGACAGAAGGGTCTTATTATGTAAAGATGGTCACCCATCCACGGACTAACCGCGGCAAGCGTAGCTTAACCTGAACGATCGACCCGTGAGGCTGTTATAATTTTAAAATATCCCTACTAATACATATTAAGTTTGTTACGCTTTCACGCAAAAACTACTTAACCGATCATCATGAAACTTTGTACACACATTCTTAGAAGTATTAGAAGTAACAAAGATATTTTTATGAAAAAAAAAATTGCGAAAGATAAAACTCGGTACGGAGTATGTTTGAACCCCAAGAAAGGACATAGGCCTATTTTTATTCCGAGATATCGTCTCCGTCCACGATAACCGACATTTACGCGGACGAAGTCGCGGACAAAAGTTAGTTAGTTCATATTAATATCAGTTACATATTTGATACTTCTTGATACCTTGTTTGAGATTGGACACCGCTGATGACAATGCGCTTCCCGGGCTGCCCCGCACGCCATGCGTACGTCTACCATTCCACGTAAGATTTTCGAAGCCGTATTTGATGCAGTAAAGGGATGATTATGGAAAAATTGTGATACACGTGTCTCATAATTATACTTGAAGAGTATGTATACCAATTTTTGTGTCAATCGACCCAGAGAATAAAAAGTTTCATACAAACTTCAACCCCCCATTTCACCCTCTTAGGGGGGGAATTTCGAAAAATCCTTTCTTAGTGGATACCTACTCTTTACAAAGAACACACCCTCCAAATTTCATGCCTCTAGGTCCAGCGGTTTAGGCTGTGCGTTGATATATCAGTCAGTCAGTCAGTCAGTCAGTCAGTCACTCAGGACTTTGA
This sequence comes from Aporophyla lueneburgensis, assembly GCA_932294355.1. NCBI lineage: Eukaryota > Metazoa > Arthropoda > Insecta > Lepidoptera > Noctuidae > Aporophyla > Aporophyla lueneburgensis. The sequence goes on from OW028744.1 coordinate 15,369,343, forward strand.
ATTTTATATATATAGATTAGTTTTAGCGGTATCGCCCGGGAGCCTGTCGAAAATACGCCCACGGGAATGAACTATACCGGATTCAAAAGTGTCCTAAAACTACCTAATTTCATTGAAATGCGTTCAGTCATTAAGGCGTGCAAAGGATAGTGTTAATTCGGTATTAATAATATTAATATATTCAATATTCTAAATGCAGTAGCTATAGCAAACATGCATCGACGCAAATCGAATTGCCGAATTTTCCAAGTGAATTTGACAATGTGGAAATCAGGTACCTGAACCGAAGATATTTTTGCTGTAAAAAGAGTGAGTTTATTCACCTCCTCAGACATTGCGCTGTTATTGTTTTGTTTAATTTTGTTGTATTTAAAAACACCACGTAAATAACGTTCGCAGTGTCACGGACTTTCATGTTTGTTCAGCTGAAATGGAATGGTATGGCGATAGTATGACTCATGCGGTTTGTTTCGCGGTTTACAGTGTTTATTTATTATTGTGACCAGCATGCGTAGCATGACCACCGTAGAAAGGGGTTTTGTCGACGGACGATTAGACAAAGTAACGTTTCGGGTATACAGTACGACGGCAGAAAAGTAGAAAAAGTCAACTGCACTTTTGATGTGAAACATCTATCTATAGGCAAGGGTAAACCTAAATTTTGGCGTGGTGAGCGTGGCCACGCACAGTGGCCCATGCTGAAAATTAGTGGACTTAGGCAACAAAGTTTCAATACCGATGCGATTTTTTTGATGTGATAATATTAATATATAATTAATACGTTATTTTTGATTATATCATATTTATTTCCTTTCGTAAAGCATGCTTTATAAATATTACCTTTACAAAATATTTTTTTTTGTTTGGCCTTGTGTCGCAGGTTTGCTAGGTTCAGCTACACTTCTCAAGGTTAACTCTTGGATGAGTGACCAATTAATTTATGTGTGGCGTTTTGTCGCAGGTTCGCTAGGTTAAGCTGCACTTCGCAAGGTCAGCCTTTGGATGGGTGACCATTTACTTTGTGTGGCGTTTTGTTGCAGGTTCGCAAGATTAAGCTGCATTTCGCAAGGTCAGCCTTTGGATGGGTGACCATGTAGTTTTTGTTTTGCCTTGTGTCGCAGGTTCACTAGGTTAAGCTACACTTCTCAAGGTCAGCCTTTGGATGGGTGACCATTTACTTTATGTGTGGCGTTTTGTCGCAGGTTCGCAAGGTTAAGCTGCATTTCGCGAGGTCAGCCTTTGGATGGCTGACCATGTAATTTTTGTTTTGCCTTGTGTCGCAGGTTCGATAGGTTAAGCTATACTTCTCAAGGTCAGCTTTTGGATGGGTGACCATTTAGTTTGTGTGGCAAAATCAGTTCACCCAGTCGAAAGTTATGAGGTAAGAAACATAAAAAAATACAGTCGTTTTGAGAACCTCCTCCTTTTTTTGAAGTCGGTTAAATATAATTCTGAGTCGAATCATGTCGAAGAGTAAATTTTATAAAAAGTGCAGTTGACTCTTTCTACTTTGCTGCCGTCGTACTGTGTACCCGAAACGTTACTTTATCTATTCTTCCGTCGATAAAACTCCTTTCTACCGTGGTCATGCTACGCGTGCTGGTATCTTCCCACTGGTAGACAAAATCTCTTCAAATATAACATATTCTAATGTACGAGGTGTAAATCTAAAAAATATACAGTAAATGAGTTATCGGCTATAAAATCAGAAAAGAAAGTCTTTTGTTTGTATTATTGTGTAGGTAATGTATGTGTCATATTTATGTATATGTATAGATGTTTTGTTTAAGTTGTATGGTAAGGATCGCCACAAGTAAAATGAATAGACACGCAATTTTTTTTTGAATATTTTTTTATATTTTGTATTTCTGTTCCACAAAAATGTATTAAATATTTTACTGTATTTAATCATTTATTTTATTTTATAACTAACTCTTATCAATTTCATGACAGTCAAATTGTCGATAGGCTATATTTATTTTGCTGCGCCTTCTTAAATTATGGTCACTTTAGATATTTCCGTGAACCTTTTCCAAACCTGACGTGTAGAGCAAACTGTCATACATTACCATGAATGTGGTCATCAAATTCCCAAAGAAATTCTAAGTAAACACAAAAGCTGCAAAACGTGCTTCGTATTATTATGAATAGTCTGAATTTATAGTGACGTCATTCCCCATGCATTGTAGTGAACGCGCGTATTCTCGAAAAATAACAGCACAGCAGAACAATAAGATTTTAGCATTGAATGCCGTGATAAAACATAAAACATCAGAAAGCATAACTTTACGGTTTACCTAATAACATTGTGATTCATACAGCATTTTGTTCAATGTGTCATTACAGGACATTTGCACATGTGCTGTTATGAATGTTATAAGGTCGATGTGTTCTCTTGGTTGTAAATAGACTTGTCATTATTTAGCTATTAAAATATCTTCTGAAAGGTTGGACAAAGGTGTACCTGTAGTACATCCATATTTCGCCAGTTATGTTGCTATCAACCGGGCGCATATCCAGAGTAAGTGCCGGTACTGCAAAATTCTAGATAAAACTAGCTGACCCGGCAAACGTCGTTTTGCCATATAAATAATTTCCTAGGCGGGGATAACTAATTAAATGACGACTGATCAGTTTTCGACCGGAGAGGAAAAATGATTAAATTACTAAAATGGCTATTAAAAAATAAGGGTTGATCGTAGAAGGGTGAAAATTGAGGACTGTATGTATTTTTGTATGTTGTATCATAGAAAATAGAAATTAAAAATTTTGCCTAAAAAATAAAAAATAAATTTAGGGGTGGATTACCCCTAACATTTAGGGAGATGAAAAATAGATGTTGGCCGATTCTCTACCGATACCGGATAAGCACAAAAAAATTCATCAAAATCGGTCAAGCCGTTTCGGAGGAGTATGGCAACGAAAACTGTGACACGAGAATTTTATATATTAGATTACCGAATTACTTTCGGGAGAGCATGCCCTCTGTGATAGACTCGAGTCACGTATTTTATCACGGTTTTTGTTCCCAAACTGTGATAAAAATGTGACTCAAGCCTATCACAGTAGAATGTGCTCGTCCCGCTGGGAATCGAGGTCCTCATGGTTATCAGCAGCGCTTGTGATCACAAGACTAACAGGGCAGTAAAATAAGAATCATAAGTTGTACCTACCCCACCTGGAATTCACGCTAAGAATAATATAATAAATAAATTTAAACTCTCAGCGTTAAGCAGAGCGTTGAAGATCCAGAAATCTCGCCCCAATTTTATTACGTTCGTGGGAACGTGGGCTTAGACTGTCCAAATAATAAAACCATAATGCGGGAATATTCTGTCGAAGTAAAATGAAAACTCGCGCATTTATTTCGAACACAATATATAAATGTGTAATGGCAAATAATTACAAATTGAATCGACTTCATCAGACCCTGTTTGTATTTACTTGGAACATATTTAATTTTAATGTGACTCATTTCTATCGAATAATTTTAAATAATATCCCATTTTAATAGGTACTTGCATCCGTTGATATCTGTACCATTTCCTACACTACAGTTTACACTAGAGGAGTTAACTATTCCATAGTATTTCCTACCTTCGTTAATATTAGTTATGACTAATAAGTACATCTCGATTCGGGCTATGCAGCTGCTGCCCCTCTTTTATTAGTGTACTACCTACCTGGGTATAGCTATTATCCTGTAATAAATATTATATCCGGATAACTTTATCTCCAGGTATACAGGGTCAAATCACATTATCTTGCAATACCAGCAACGTGTTGGAATGGAGATCGCTGATGAATAAAAAAAAATCGTCTTTTCAACTTGGTGCATAACTTTAAATTACACGGTGACGTGTACATCCAGGCAACAAACGACCAGGTGATGGTTTAGTTTTTGGAAACAAAAAAACCATGGTTTAACCAGTCAATTACCGTCATTACAGACACAATTAAAAACCATTGTGTCTGATACTAAATGTGGTATCTCAGGGACTTAGAGGTTAAAAGTAAAAAGTTTCATGAAAACTTACAATAACAATGTTTTATTTATTTTCGTTTTTCTTTTTCATCGAGAATCCAACACAGCATTGGATTCTCGATGCTCGGTAAGATAGCGAGAGTTGAAAATATACTACCGATTAAATTCCGCCGCGATATTTTACGTCCGTGTGTATGTCGAATAATGCACGTATTGCAAAAATTTAACTTCCGTGATAGAATTTTTGACAGCTGCAATTGTTAAAATCCATATGTTGTCTGTATGTTGTATCCGTATGTGCAAATCGACATGCTGTGAATTTGCAAGTCGATTGTATAGAATCTTGTGTAATTAAACTAGCACGTTGATATCGTAATTTAGGTTTCTATGACTTCCAACAACGTAGATCCCATAAACCTAGACATTCTGTAAGAAAAGAAAATGTTTTTAAATATTTTATTTTGTTATTTTAAGTACCGAAAAATCAGAATATATAGACTTAGAAGTCAGAAATAAAGCCATAAATATTTTGAATTACATTTATAAAAGTTCATAACTCATTAATTTTTTGCTGTACTTACTTTTAACCTGACTATAAATTTTGGGTACAAAAGTGTTTCTTCCCAGAAACGTATATTTTCTTTCTCGCGCTTTCACTTTTACGTACAAAATGTTCGAAACGTTAATGATATCCTTTTAGTTTTGGGTTAAAAGACTTTAAAAAGTGTGATAAAACTCATTACATTAATCACTACGGCTTCGTTTTATAAAACAGTTATATCACGCATGGTGTCAGTTTCATAATAGTAGTTTTCTCAGCTCCAACCGGCGTAGAGTTCCAGAGAACGATGCATAAATTAGAGAAATTTCCTCATAAATGTGTATTTAATCACCGTTTTCGCAATGACGTGAAGCTTATAGGGCGTGTAAACTTGATTGCGATGATCGCCCGGTTCCGTATGTTATGTCGTAATGTCAGCGACTTGTCAATCTTGCTGTAACACCTTTATATATAGACTCAACTCATTCGGCCGGTGCCCTTATAAACTTTTTGAGTACGAATTTAAAAGGTCGAATTGTTTTTAATGATCGACAGTTATCCATAGGTACACGTCTTATTTACTGCTTGTCGGACCCTTTTCAGTATTTAATTGGAAATCTATTTGTCTATAATATGTGCCAGTGCCAACAATTTCACTAACTCAGATATAATCTAAAATAGCCACTACTCTAAGAATGGAAATCTAAATACAATAGTTGTATTACCATCTGAGAATGACCACCAAAGCTGACAATAATTACATAACACCATAAACACAACGTAAAGCAATACTGACCTAGAAATTATCATTCAGTGAATAATATGCACGGTAATGTCTCGTAGCGGTGAAGTAAAGTTGTCTCGAGTATACATCGCATTGACCTTCGATAGTTTGGCAAAACTTATTGACTGAATGATTACGCCATAGCTTGGCAGAGGATGCGCCGCGGCGCCACTCCACGGTGAGCCGCAGCGCGCGCGCCCGCGCCGCAGTGTGCCAGTGTCGCTCCGCGCTCATAGTTCACTCTGCTTTCAGAACAAGACAAGGATTACAAACGTCCCGTCGACTACGACATCGAGGAAGAAACACGCAAGAAAGAAACATCGAAGTGGCTAGAGAATCATTTCGGAAGCGAATCCCGTTCTTCACACGACTCCATCGCTGAAGAAATAGGACGAAGACCTGACCCTACCTTCTACAAAAAAGCCGAAGACGAGGGATATTACGGGAAGACTTCATCTGTACCACCACCACCCGTATATGGAGATCGAGTTCTTCGCAAAACGAAATCGTCGACACCGTCAGACGAACGACCGGTAGCACCAGTGAACAGGACCGGTGGATACTTCAAGGGGGTTGCGGACTGGTCACAGCGACGTGCCAGTAAGCCCAGGATGCCTGAGCCACGCAGTGCATCACCGTCACCACCGACAGTGCGTTCACCATATGCTAGTGACGATCGATTAAACGGCTCTTCCCCGAGACATGTGTACGGGAAGCGCGACTCGCCTCAGGGGAGGTCATCACCTATCGGCCGCCGCCACCCGCCCTCGCGCGACGACTCCGCCTACGTGTCGTCGTCAACTATGCATAGTCCGCCGCGCGGCTCGCCTTTCCGGCCGCTAGAAGCCGAGCGCTCGTTCCGCGAGCCCTCGGTCGAGGACGACTACCGGCCGATCGCGCCGGAACGAAAACGACCAACGAAACAAAGGTTGTCTGAAGAGCATCGTTACGACAGTGGATACAGAAGCTCATCCAGGAACGAAAATTCGGGAAGGTCACGTGATAGTCGCGAAGAGGGAGCCGTAGAGCCTCCGCCAGATTACTCTCCTCCTAGGGAGAGACGTGAAAGTTCGGATAGGGATCGTACGCCTCCAAGGCGGCGGGACAGGGATGAGCGCAAGCAGAATCAGAAGACGCGTTTCGCTGACAATGGGCGGCGTCCGTCACCGGTGCGAAAGTCTGTGGGGTCTGCGATTGGGAATTCCATTCGGAAGTTGGTAGGGAAGATTCGTTCGGCGTCTGCGGAGCGGCGTGCTAAGTGGCGTAACTCTCGCACGCCGTCGCCGGAGCACTCATCGCGCACGTACAAGCAGTACGGCGGCGAGCTGGCGCCCCCCGTCGCGCCGCCGCACCGCTACTACCTCGGAGAGGACCCCTTCGCGCCCAGCATCTACGGCCGAGAGCACAAGTACGAGGGCAGTTCGAGACGCGCAGCCGCCGCCGACGCCCGCGACCACCGCGAAAGGTGAGCAATCAACCACTTCCTATTGTCATCAAAACATCAATAAAATTAATTAGCCATTGTAATAAAATGTGTCGCTACATATTTGGTTGTGATCAAAACTGCCTCTAACATATTTATCTCTTTTGGTAGTCGAACGAATTTAGCCATGATCTTAGATGATAGATATTCATTTTTATATAAAAATAAAAAAATCCAATGAGCCTTAAATAGAAGCTTGTTCTACTACCAGCTGCGTCCACCTACATTATTATCTACCAAACCTTTAATTAATGCTTTGTGTTTCTATTATCATAAAGTTACGGCGTTTTGATAGGAGTCAATAGTAATAAAGATAGATTTTGCTTTAAGTTGGAGCATGTGGGCTGAGCAAGTTTTTCGTAGCAAACGTAAACGTAGCTGAAACGTACTTTCAAAAGACTATGTATTTGAGTTATGTATGAGTTGTTTCGCCACACAGAGTCTGTTTGTTCTATTGTTTACATGGTCAGTACATAAGGTAGCTAGATGAACCTTGCAGTCGCATTCTTGGTCTTAGTGTAGATTACAATGAGCAGTTGAACTCATTAGTGCCATTTTCATACAGCGATTGTGCGGTAAGAATAAGTTCTCGAGGTTTGTGTACAAAAGAATTTACTTAGGATTTTTAAATTATATGAGAACTTTAGGATCTTTTGAAGCAAAACGTTATGATATTCTATAACTTTTAGTTACAATGTTATTCAAACTCATTGCAAAGACATGAATACTTCCTGATCTGCTTTCATATTCTATTTAAATGATTGATACAAAGTATTGTACGATAGAAATCTAATATCTCTAGATAATATATTGATACGTTTTATTTATAAAGATCCAGTGGTAGACCTAAGAGAGTTCGTAATCACTTCATAAAAACAAATTTATGTTAAAAAATGTTCTAATCTATAAAACTTGAGGACAACAATACGACAATTAATGGGAACACTGTCAATACAGATGCATAAGAGTATTTTGGAAATATGAAAAATCTCTTTTTTAACTTTAGTGTTATGATTTGTGTAACACTAAACATATTTTTTTTTTTGTAACGAAACTAAATAGGACTACTATTTGTTTTGTCGATCGACTAAGTTATTAGTCACTAAACTATTGGATAAATTTGATTGCATTTTCGTATGGCTCATCTTCATCGTGTATATTTATTTATTTATTTATATATGCTTTATTGTACACAAGAAAATACATTACAACAAGAACATTTAACAAAAAAAAAAAAAAACATACAATGGGCGGCCTTATCGCTTTCTGCGATCTCTTCCAGGCAACCTTGGTATGGACAGTGATTGCGTGGACATAAAAATGGGGTTGTCACTGGTGTAAAATACAAATACAATTTATATGTATATCTGTCGGAAATAACAATCAAAACAACAATTTGGAAAATGAAATTGATAGGTGTAATTGCATATGCATGTTTAAATAGGGTAGCAGCCTAGGGCGCTCAAACTGAAACCTTGAATTCGGCACAAAAATTTTACATTTTCCAAATAATCCATGATGGCTGTTTGAGTGGATATTTTTCCTCGGTCATCAAAAAAGCTCGCTGTTTCATAGTAAAATGCAAAACTTACGCGGTCAAAATGACCGCGAACGCGCGAGGAACAGCATTTTTTTTGTATATCAAACAAAAAACTGAGTCCAGTCTCATGTACTAAAATCTATGGTAACTAATTGCACGTCGGTGTTCCTGCTGCCCTGTATATTCCTTAGTTTTCATATAATTATCACCGAAACATATTTGAGGAGCATATTCTGTACACACTGTAGGTACTGCAGCTAAAACGAGACTAAATATTCCTCATACAGAAACATTTCAAGATATTTAGAAATCACGGCAACTAAACCTATTCACATTATGCAAACCATGTCTACCGATACCAAACAAAAGACCAAAATAGGGAATGCTAAGACTCGTAGGACCAAAGCGAGATGTGTCACAGTCTTGTGACATAAAGCTCCTACAATACGCGTGACACATCCCTTGTCACAGTTTCTAAGACCTGCAGAGTTACGCAAGGTAACTAATTAAGTATGCAAATTCATTAGGTATTTCTTAGGTTTCAACTTAAAAGGAATTATGTGCGTTAATTAAGGTAGAGTTAATGTATTTTAATTTAAATACATTATTATAATATTATCAACATCCCACTATACCTAACATGATACATAATATACAATTATACAGGAATGTAATGGTTTTTCAAAGGCTTGGCGAGGTCAGATGGACATAATATAACAATAAAATCAGCTGTGTGTAATTGTACAACTGCATGGAAAATGCCTCTTATCACACAAGCATCGCAATTGATGAGTGCGCTTGTAAATTGTATGACGACTGTAGCCTGATGTGCCCAGAACACGCCAAAATATGGCAGAAACTCGAAATTGAGTTATGTAGATATTTTAATAATTGGTCCTAAACCTATAGCTTGGGCCGCAGAAAAAGTATTTAGTAGCAAAAAGACCGATAGTGAAGTCTAGGCTAAAAAAAATATTAGGTATCTAAATGCGTTGACATGAAATGCTTCTCCATTTTTCGTCAGCAAATAAATACAAGAAAATCTTTGCCGACTTCTTGACTTGCCCACAGATTACGTTTCATCACTTAAATCACAAATCATTAAATACGATAAAGATCAATCAGGCAATCTTCGCAAGTGTTACAATGACACAAAACCACGTTCAATTAAACTCAATCCCAGGACTAATTACGAGACAAAGACAATTATTTCATTCACTATTAATAGACACGACAATAGTTTCTCCAATCAATCTCGGCGATCATGCTCTTTCAATTAAAACTACGTTCCGGCATAACTTGCCTTTTTCATCAGTCGCCGTCCGTGGGTATTGCCTATTAAGGGTAAATATGCCTTTATTTGCAAAGACACCCTTATTTAGAGCATGAGTCACTCCTGTTTGTCAAGTGAAACAGTGTCTTTATTGAGAAGCATGTACCGATCCGTAATGACGAACGACAAATGACTCATGCCAAGGAAATGTTCTTAATAAACACCTGTCGTATGTTAGGTGGAGGTTGGTGTATGCAAATTAGTTTGTTATAATTATTTTTGCAAATGATAATAGATACATTTTGCTTCCGCTGTTTTGTTTAATAAACGCGCGTTTTAGTGACGCCTCCAGATCTGTATAAGACATTAAGGACACACACTAACCAACAAAAAAATCTTTTAATAAATAAATTTTAGTCCTAAATTGTATTGTATAAAATTTGTTCGGGCCTTAACAAAGATGTCTTAAACGTACGAAAACAAAGCATGGTTATTAGGCGTGTGGGAGGAGATTCCCCATTGAATCCAATTACCAGAACACCAACAAGATTACGAGTTTTTGCGTCTTACCTACAGCACAATAATTGTACGTGGGCCCGGCTCATTACACCATCACGAAACGTCAATAAATCTTATAAGCAGATTGTATAAAAAAATATTCAATTGTTTCTTTAATGATTTCAGGGGTCAATTCTCGAGCACGCTGGGTCGGCTCAGTCACTCAACAAGTCGACTGAATCCGAACATCGAGCCCGACGAGGAGTACACTCGCAGCGCGCAGACGCTGCCGAGGAAACTGCACGACAGAAAAGAAAAAACCACCGAACCCCAGAAACCTACTACCAATAAATATTGGCACAGACTCACACCCAACAAGCGCTCCAACAGCGCCGTCAACATCTCAAACAACGTGACAACTGCACCTGACGGCAAAATCAACGGATACCCACCGGGACCGGCGAAACCAGCGCGGACATACAAGGCTCTCAACAGGAGCAAGAGTTTTGCTATGGGAGCTCCTGAACAGGAGACTCACCCACGTTACTTATCTACAATGAATCGCAATTACTCAACAATGTATAAATCAAACCCCCACCTGAGCCGGCTTGATGAGACTCCAGAACAACTGAAAAGCCCTGGAATCGTGTCCATTATTAATCGTAGCCAGCGCGATCTCGCTGATGCCGTGTCTCGTGAAACGGAGCGCAGACGTGATGGCCTATTTGGAGCTAGATATGGAAAAACCACCCCAGTGACTAACGGACATACAAATGGCTACAGTAAATCTCACGATGAAACTGATAAGAAGAAGATTTTCCTTAAAGGTCTTCGTGAAAGAGCGCCTGAATTATATCAAACGTTGCACGCAGACGACGAATCGGATGGCAGCAGGTTATCGTCTCGATACAACACACCGTCGCCACATTACAAAGAGCGTATCTCTGAAGAACGGAAAACGCCTTTGTATAAGACGGAATCGCTCAATAGGGAAACGAGTCCCTTCGTGTCTCGGCTGGATTCGAGGATAAAGTCGCCAGCCATACGGCGAGGAAGCAACAGTAGCGATAACTTCTCTGAGACATACCGATACACCACTCGCTCAGGTGATCCTGAACGTCCCAGCGTCACAGACACAGTAGAAACCGTTAGTAAGAAGATCGTGCCATCCAGAGACGGACGCTCAAAGGAGATTATCGAGTCACGGGAAATAAACTCAGTGACGAAAAGTAGGGGGTACAAAGGCGAACCAATAGCCAGCCCCAAGTATATTGAAAATGGAATCCGCCCCGCGCCGCACGTATATGAGTCCAAGAATGGTCCTTTGTACTCTGAACGAAGGAGTAGCAACTATAAAGTAATCGAGAAAATAAGAGATTATTAGTAACATGTATAACATTGAGAAAAGTTTAATTTTAAATGTTTATTCTGCCATATTATTTTCGAATGTACTAAATGAATCAAAGTCATACACAGACTGAATCTTTGAAACGCTTTAGTTAGTAAGTTATCTAACTTTATTTTCACACACAGTAACTGTTAATGTACATTTAAGGAGCTTCGTGTTATCATGTATAAAGTCATAGAGCTTTACTAATTTAACTATAATATTGGTTTAATTCCGTCCAGTGTACTTAATCAAATTAAAACATTTTCGGGTACCTACGTAAGTTTTGACAATCGAAAGCGTTAACTTTGTGAATAGCTTTATAGTATATTTTTTTAATAACATTTATTGATACTGTTTAAGATAAATAATATACAGTAAAATTAATAATAAATTAGTTACGATTTTATAATAAAAATGTATCAATAAAATTATAATGTGTTAATATGCACTAAAGTTTTTTGTTTCATTTTAAAACTTCTTTAGTATTCACTAGTGTCTAACATCACACATGTAAAGACATCAAAATGTCTTAGTTATATCCGAGTTAAATATTAAGTATTACTCATAAGTAATACTTAATATTTGCGTTTGCGTTTTGCGTTATACACATATGTATAACGCAAAATTCAAAACGATGACAGAAAACATCTCGTGAGGAAACCGTCATGTCTTAGAACCGAACATTCGAAGACATGTGACATCTACCAACCCGCACTGGGCCCGCGTGGTGGATTATGGCCCACAGGCCTACTCTCGCTGAGAGGGATCTCGCCGAGAGAAGGTCTGTGTTCCAGTAGCGGGAACATTATAGGCTGCAGGCTAATAATGATGTGTATAAGTTTACGAACGGAAGATTCTGAGACCTTCCAGAATTAATCTTCTAAATTATGGTCAAAACTGCATGACAATCCATTAAGTTGTTTACAACAGCAGGGCTTGTGGCTAAGTAATAACAGCTGCACAGTTCGAGCAATGAGGTTAAGCTACGCTTGCCGCGGTTGGTCTGTGGATGGGGTCTTGATATGTAAAGATTTACTTACATACCAAGACTCCTCCGTGCCTCGGAAATCACGTTAAGCTGTTGGTCCCGGCTGTCATTGGTAGATCTTTCGCAGTTTTTACGGGTTGACCAGTCCGAAATTCTGACACCCAGTTAAGACTCGTTGCTAGTAACTGGATAATGCAATACCCCTTGGTAAGCCAATGGGTATCGTATAAGCCAGTAACTGGGTTATGGAGGTTGGATAGGCGTTCTAGATAAAATACTGGAACTCAGCTGCATTCTCTTTGACTGGAAGCTGACTTCAACATAGAAGGGAAAAGGCTACGCCGGTGATGAGTTTATAAGAACTAAGCGGTCACTGCGTGTAGATACACAAAGAATCTATGTACCTATTAGTTCAGATGCAACAAATATTTAAAAAAATATACAACCGAATTGAGAACCTCCTCCTTATTGTGAAGTCGATCAAAAACAGTTTGCGCGTGTGTGCAAAATTTGTTATTTAATAATAGCAATAATTCTTCTTCCAATGTTTTAGTACTACTTATAAAATGTTGAAAACAGTCTGGTTAACTTAAGTTAAATATTTGTAGTGATTTTCGAATTGGTGAACATACAATTTTACTCGTGATTTCTTTTTAGACTCAGAATTTCAATTTTATAAAAACCTCGACTAAAACAAAAACCTCTAAAAATTACAAAAAATATTATTGGCCTTTTAAGTTAAATAAGGTGTAGGTAACATTTTGATCACAGCATCGACGTGTTGAAACGGCTGAACAGAATTTGATAAAACATGTCTAAGAACCACCGCTATAATACTTACTTTTTAATTTAAAAAAATCGCATCCAAATCGGTTCTCACGTTTAAGAGCTACGGTGCCACAATATAGACATACACAGCGTTCATACTTATAACACCCCTCTTTTTGCGTCGAAGTTAAAAATAAAGCAAGTTAGCTCGTGGAGGACACCACGTCAAACTCATCACAACTCACAGAGAAAACAATAATCCTCCGACGTACCATCAGTTGACCTATTCTGTAGAAATCTCACCATGAAAACGGAGGTGAAGTGAGTTTAAAGTGACCAGCCGATCTATTCTGTGACAATCTCACCGCGAGAACTAAGGTGAAGTGACCTAAAAGTGAGCTGTCATTCCATCAGGGAACAATCTGTTAGGGATTAACACTAGTGACAGCTCACTTTAAGCTCTCTTCACCCAAGTTATCACGGTGAGATTTTTCCAGAATACCGCTACTGTCAATTGAGTCAATCATTAGCATCACGTGAAATACCAGCTCACTTCACTTCGCTTATGATATCACGGTGAGATTTTTACAGAATAGGTCGGCAGATATTGTTTGAAACTTTGGTTTGTTAAGTAATGTACGAAGTTCATATTAGGTATGAAAATAATTATGTACGTATGTAAATATTATAGTAACAATGTTATATTTATTAATAGTAAGTATAGACTTATCTATTTACTTATATACAATATCTTACAATATTTACATAATTTACAATCTAAGTTTAAATCCAAAGCAAAAAAAAGTTGTACATGTATATACAACATTAATTTTTGTTTATGCGAAACCCGAAACACGGGTCTAGTATTTTTATGTAAAGAATCTATGAAAAAAATTTCAAAACTGTATCATTAATAATCACAAAGTTATAAGCTTGATAAGTTACCTGGTTGTCCACGCAAAAACATATGCAGATCACCACAAACAGCTAGTGTACGTACCATCTCCGTGTAATGGACGTTTGAATACGAGAAAGACATGATAATTTTAAAATCAAAACAAAACACTAAGGCCCGCGACTTGGAAGCGTAATTAAATATTTTTGGTACAAAATACAACATGGTGTAAAAAATATTGGAATCGATTCAGTTACTGATTCTGAACAAACTATATTCAGGTTTCGCATATACTAAAAATAATCTTGTATAAAAATAAATAATTATAAAGCATCAAAAAATTCGTCTGCATCGCTGTCAACAGGAAACGTGCCCAAAAGGCTGGCAGGATTGCCACGTTGTATGGCAATGCTGATTCTTTGTCCAAAAAATAGGCCAGCCCTCTGGTCACGTGAAGAGTCGACCAGCCGTTTGGCAATGTCCCGGTATATTATGTGGGCACTCGGACCCCATGGCCCTAGAGTTTTAACCCCAAACGGCTCGAACATATAATTGGATTGCTGTTGGGCAACCCTGTCAAAGTCGAATTGTTTGAAAATCATGATATAACGAAAAAATATATAATAAGTGTATAACTTATAAAACCTATCAGTGATGATAATGAATAATGACTTTGATTAACTCAGTTATGAAAAAATGGGTAATTTACAATATTTTTCGGGATGAAATATAATATGCTCCATGTCAGACTAGTGGTTGACAGCTGACCGGCTATATGTTGATGCACGGTCCACGCACGAGCATCAAGTATTTAGTGCAAAGACCGAAGCTAGTTACAAGAACTAGACAAGAAAAAAAAAAGGACTGCGACCTGCACGCGCCGCGGCGTGGCGCCGCAGCACCCTAGGCCACGCGTCTGCGCCAGTGCGTCGCAGCCGTCAAGTTCACGTCACAAAGTGACAGACAATTTTATTAAACAATCGTTTTTTTGGAAATATTTTCATTAGTGTAAATAGTTATTTAAGTGTATTTGTGTGATAAGTGTTTATTATTTTTACTTTTCGGTAAGTCTGTACAAATAAGCTTATGCCAAATGTCGGCTGTAGCAACGTCGATAGTGCCAGTCAACCTGCCACATCGCTCGATGTCCAGGTGAGATGTCCCTATTGCTCCCAGCCGCGGTTCTTTAATGGCGAACGGGGGCTACGGATATACTATGGCAAGGTTCACAAACCTCATAGTGTACCTTCGTGCCCCCAGTCACATACAACACAACAACAACTTCAGATCAAAGTTTGTGGAAAACGTTGGCAAAATTCAAAAATTCAACCCCGGTAATAAAGAGAGTTCCCCGAGGCGCAAGACGATCTGTTGCACTGAGTTTGGCACGATGTCTCCGTCTTGCGACTCAGGAGAACTCAGAAAGTGCCTGGGAGCAACTACTCACCTTCCCGTATAGGATTTTGCATGTGGATAAAACTTCGGCGACTAAAAAATCCTTAACATACCAAATCAACCATAATTGTAACAATTCGGCCCCAATTTTAGATACCAAATTACCTCTATTTAGTAACACATTTCAAAAAGGCTTATTTTCACATGTGGAATCCAAACTAAGTGAAGGTGACATCAGGGGCGCGGCTAGAATACTGTTTAGTAGCGATGTGGTGGCGCCATACTCTCCAGAAACATTATCAGCTCTAGAGAGTAAACATCCAGCGCCTGCGGATGGTCTCACCTTCCCTGATCCCCCAGAACCACCTGACCTAAATTCAAACTTTTTTAACATTTCGGCCCCCCAGTTGATTGCAGCCGTGAGCTCCTTCCGAAGTGGTTCTGCTGGCGGCCTCGACGGCCTGACTCCTCAACATTTAAAGGATCTCTTGAGTTCAGGCGCCGGGGAAGCTGGTGAGTCGCTTTTGAAGGAGCTTGCGGCCCTGATCAACCTTATGCTCAACGGCGGTGTGAACGAGGCCGTCGTCGATGTCTTGTACGGGGCCAACCTTTGTGCCCTGCGCAAGAAGGACGGTGGCATACGTCCCATCGCCGTTGGCTGCACATACAGGCGTACGGCAGCCAAACTGTGCTGTCAGATATACAGTCAAAAACTGACAGCAAAGTTTCAGCCCCTGCAGCTAGGCTTTGGCTCGAAAGGGGGCTGTGAAGCTGCCGTACACGCCCTTTCCACTTTTGTAAACTGTAATAAAGGTGAGGTCATTCTCAAGGTTGACGTTAAGAACGCCTTTAATTCTGTAAACAGGGACACTTTGTTGGCTGAAGTCAAAAAAGAACTACCCGAAATTTATGGTTTTATGTGGCAATGTTACAGGTACCCTTCTAAATTATTATACAAGGAAAATGTTTTGGAATCTTCAGTAGGATGCCAACAGGGTGACCCTCTCGGGCCAGTCATTTTCAGCTTAGCTATTCATCCAATCATTCAGAAACTAAATTCAAAATTTAACGTGTGGTACTTAGATGATGGAACGCTAGGAGGTGATGCAGACACTGTTTTGAAAGACCTACAACTGCTGAAACAGCAATTTAAATCTATTGGCTTGGACCTTAACCCATCAAAGTGTGAAATCTACCTTTCTGACGTTACCGACAGACAACTGATACTTGATAAATTTAATGCAATAGCCCCACAAATCAAAATTATAGAAAAAAGTTCACTGTAGCTCCTAGGTTCCCCAATTTTCGAAGAAAGCTTTTCTCAATTCATTGACGGTAAAATTAAAAATTTCAACGACATTTTGGACAGGATTTCCAAAATAAATTTACACTCGGCTTTCACCCTTGTTTTGGCCCAAATTTTATATATTTTCTTCGCTCTTCCCCTTTATGGAAGCAACCACAGCTCTTGGACAAAATTGACCAAATTATTCGCAGCACACTAACATCCATTTTAAATGTGGCCTTGGACGACCGAGCGTGGCTTCAAGCCACTCTACCCATCCGCTTTGGTGGGCTCGGCGTCCGTAAAATTACTAGTATTCGCTTACCGGCGTTCCTGTCCTCTGTCCACAGCACTGAAAAGTTGACCGGGAAAATTTTAGCTCCATCCCTGGTTGACTCGGAAGTGCCGTGCTTCACAGATGCAGTGAATGCCTGGAAAATGATTTGCCCGGATACAGATCGGCCCGTGAACCCTTCTTCCCAGAGACAGTGGGATGAGCCGCTCTGCAGGTTGGTACGGAATAATCTTATAAATACGTCCACCAATACTGCTGAGCGTGCCCGCCTTCTGGCTGTGGGCGAGTGGGAGTCGGGCCTCTGGCTTCAGGCACTACCTTTCGGCTTGCTGCAAGCCTGCGCCTGGGCGCTCCTTGCGTGGCTCTGCATCGCTGCCAATGCGGTCAAGGTGTCGACTGCCTCGGTCACCATGGCCTATCCTGCAGTAGAAGCGCAGGGCGGATAGCACGGCACGCTAGCATCAATGACATCATCCGTCGTGCTCTTGTCGTCGCCGGGGTGCCAGCTGTTCTAGAACCCAATGGCTTGGCACGTGACGATGGGAAGAGACCAGATGGGATGACCATAATGCCTTGGAAGTTAGGTCGGCCTTTGGTGTGGGATGCAACATGTGTCGACACCCTTGCGCCATCCCATCTTCTTAGCACGGCGGGCTGTGCTGGAGCGGCTGCTGCAGGTGCGGAAACCCTCAAACGGCGCAAATATTCCAACCTAATTGGAAATTATATTATAGTTAGTAAATTCAATTTATTTTCTCAGCACAACTGTTCCAGGTAGGTACATAAAGTTCCGGCCGCGTACCAACCGGTAAACCTATGCTCGACGCTCGCCCTGGAAGGACGTTACGCTGCTGCTCCGCTGCGCGTATCCCCTCCACCGCCCGCCGCTCGATCGCCCGTCACTTGTGCTCCGTGCGCCACGCTGTGTAGTCGCCCTGACTACTCTCCGCTATTTTGCGATTTAAATTTATTTAAATCGCAAAATTCGGACTTCTTGTTTCTTGGTCAGATTCAGTCTAAAAACGTTACTGTCTTGTTCGCAAGACAGTGATATTTCTGATTCGTCAGAGTCGTCAAAAACGTGTGTTGTGTTGTGGCCCCTTTAGGGCAAATCCACAGTTTCGTGATCCGAGTGGTGGATACCTTTACGGTGCCAACGAAGCCGAGTGGGTGCAGACCCAACGCACCCGTCTATGCCCTTCAGGGCTAGGCGAAAGTTGGACGGGTCCCAGATCGCTGGCCTTGGGGGCTTCCCTCGTCAGCCCTGGTGACAGTCTTCCCTTCACAGCCGCGTACTAGTGCCGCGGGTATCTCTATACCCCCCGCACTAGACTGGTCGGGTACCCTCAGTACCCATCGCATGACCGGTTAGGAACCCGTTTCGCACAATAAGATTGGCGACGGGATTCACTCTTAGGGCTCACCTAGGTTCACCTCCCTGTCTACACCCGACAGGGAGTGTAACACTCACCCCCGGCAACCCACCGGGGATTAGGCTACTTAGGAGTGGGGTTTTTGGTCAGGATCACTCTCATGAGTGATTAGGTCCCCCCCAACCCTTATTTTTACCTCCCCGGGAAACATGGACACCCCCATGTCTCCTGAGGAAAGACAAGCCCTCGCTGAGGCCTTTTTGGAGTTAGTTGACGATGACCGGGAGTTCATCGTTTCCTTTAAAAAGAGATGGAAGGCGAACAAGGAGAGGAAAGCCAGAGCCAACAAAAACATCACTGTCTTCAGCGATGCACTTGAGTCTCCGGCTATCCCCAGGCCGAGCCTCCTCTATTGCCCCAGAAGCCGATCTTCCGATGTCCTCCTGCCTCAATTGTTCCCCAGGCTGATTCAAACCCCTCCTCGTCCTCGGACACAGAGGCGTATGAGCAAGAGAAAGAAAAATAAGGCGAGTAGCTCAGCCCCAGCCGCTAAAATCATAGCGGCTGAGGACTCTGCTCCTCCGTCCTGCGCCCCCACCCCACAGGCGACCTCCGCCATCGCGACCGACCCCCTCCCCGTTACGCAGGCGACCCCCGCCACCGCGACCGCGTCTATCCCCTCCACGCCGCCGGCGACCGCGTCCCCCTCCCGTCCCTCGCCTTCAACCTCCGCGAAGGTTGCCGCGCCCCGCGCTAACGGTAGCGCCCCGTCCGCATCCTCTGGCTCAACCACCGCCAGGAAACTCCCTCCACCGCCACCTGTGTTTATACAGGATAAGGCCAAGTGGACGGAGGTGTCCAAATGGTGCGTTGACCAAAGGGTCAACTATACTAGTGCCCGTGCCACCCAGCACGGCATTAAAGTATCGGTCCCCACGTCAGGCGATTATCGCGAACTGACCAGGCTCCTCTCAGCAAGGAACGTGTCCTTCCACACGTATTCCTTGGCCGAGGAGCGACTGACCAGGGTGGTGATTCGCAGGATCCCCTGCGAAATCGCCACCAGTGATATTAAGGCAGACCTCGAAAGGCAGAACGTGCCTGTCTTAGAGGTCCACAGGATGCCCAGATCCAGGCAAAGCATTGCCTTTGATATGGTCCTGGTGGTGTGCCCTCCCACGGAGGGTCACCACCCCATTTTCAGGGTCAAGGCAGTCTGTAATCTGTCCGGCCTTATCATTGAGAAGCCCCATAAGTCGGGCATC
This sequence comes from Aporophyla lueneburgensis, assembly GCA_932294355.1. Taxonomy (NCBI): domain Eukaryota; kingdom Metazoa; phylum Arthropoda; class Insecta; order Lepidoptera; family Noctuidae; genus Aporophyla; species Aporophyla lueneburgensis. The sequence continues at coordinate 15,389,101 of OW028744.1, forward strand.
ATTGGCCAGTGCCATAGATGCCAACTGTACGGGCACTCAGCGTACAACTGCTACGCTACTCCCAGGTGCGTCAAGTGCCTGGGTGATCACGGTACAGCCGACTGTACCCGGCCTAAAGACCGCACCCTTTGCACCGAGCCACTCAGTTGTGTGCTCTGCAAAGAGTCCGGTCATCTTCCCCTAAATTGGCGCAGCGTTTCGACGCTCGCCAGACTAGGGAATCCCCCTCGGCCAAACTCCCCGCGAGGCTGGCCCCACAGCGTCCCTCCCAATGGCCTCTTTTGAGTTCCCAGAAGGAATTTCCCGCACCGGCCTCCTCCAGGCCTAAGCCCGCTCCCATCCCTCCATTAATGGACCCGCGTACCCGCGCCCCCGCGCCCCTAACGCCCCCTGGTTTTCCCGCGACCACACCCCCCGCCCGCGCCGCGGCCCCCCCCCACTGCCCCTATGGCAGGACCAACCCCAGTACAGAGGAAAGGTCAGGCTCCCCTTGATGCGTTTAACGTCATCACCGGGACCTATAACACCTACAGCACGTTCCTCACCCCGCGTGCCCAACAGATGGCCCAGGACCTAGTTGCCGCCGGCGGTAACTTGTTCCGCATTCAATCAATCTATGCTGCGTATCCCGAGATCACGCAAGCAATTCATGTCATGAACTCCCAACGCCCCCATTATGGATAGTCGTGGAATAGTATCTAAACTAAAACCCCGTTCCCTAAAGCTAGGCTTCTTCAATGCCAATGGCATTCACGGCCAACGTGATGAGATTGCCACGTTCCTCCGCGACCATCACGTAGACATTTTACTCATACAAGAGTCGTTCCTAAAGCCTCACCAACGCGACCCGAAAATTGCAAACTATCGTTTAGTTCGCAACGACAGGTCACGTTGTCACAGAGGCGGCACCCTCATATACTATAGGAAGTCCCTGTACTGCATACCTATGGATCCCCCCCAACTCTCCCGATTAGAAGTTTCGGCCTGTCGGTTAACACTGACAGGTCACCAGCCGATCACTATTGTGTTGGTTTACCTTCCTCCCCAACATGAGTCAGAGGACCCCCAACTCCTCGCTAATGACCTTTCCGAACTCTTCGGCATGAGTGACTCCGTTATCATAGCGGGCGACCTCAACGCCAAACATCCTGCCTGGAATAGCACCAGGACCTCGACTAGAGGTAGGCAACTTTTCAACCTCTGTTCTACCATGAACTTTGATGTCATCGCCCCGATGACTCCCACTCACTTCCCCTTCGATACCGATCAGTTACCCGACGTTCTTGATATAGCACTCCTTAAGAATATCAACTTAAGGTTGGATTCTATAGAGGCTATTCACGAACTCGACTCTGATCATCGACCAGTAGTCATGAACCTGGCCCCCCGATTAGGTATTCGCGACCCCTCTCAACCCCCCGCCACTAAAGTGATCACTGACTGGAAGAAAGTAAGCGAACGCTTACAATCTAACACGTCACATCAGTTAGACTCTATCCCAGATCAGTTCGACTCTGTCGCCGACACAACGGCCGCGATCGACTCTCTCACAGAGCACGTACAATCGATCGTGAACGAAAGTTCACGGGAGGTTCCAGATACGGATGACCGTAAATGGAGGCTCCCCGACGATGTGCGTGATCTGCTGACAGAGAAGAACGCGGCCGTTCGTGCCTACAGCAACTTTCCCTGTGACGCTAACAAAGCTCACATGCGTTACTTACAGCGTGCTGTAAGGACACGTGCGACCGAGCTACGTGACGCTAACTGGGACAAGATGGTGGGAGAACTAAAGCCAACTCATCTCGCACTCTGGGAACTTCAGAGGAAACTTAAATCCTATGAGTTTTCCACTATGCCTCCCCTGACCCACCCCGATGCGACCATTGCATTCGAGGAAATCGACAGGGCTGAATGCCTAGCCGATAGCCTCGAAGCCCAATGCACACCCAGTTCGCAGCCAGTAGACCAAGCGTTTGTCGATAAGGTAAACGCGGAAGTCGAACGCAAAGCCTCACTCCCGCCCGTTGAAGACCCTGATGATCCCCTGCCCCCCGTCACACCTGACGAGGTGCATGAGATCATCAAGGGTCTGAAATCTCGTAAAGCCCCCGGATCAGACGGCATCACCAACAGAGTGATCAAGCTGTTCCCCGCTCACCTGATTATGCTCATGACTACCATCTTCAATGGTGCCTTGAGTAATAACATTTTCCCCCAAGCGTGGAAGGAAGCCACCGTCATTGGCATCCCTAAGCCCGGTAAGCCCAAAACCGAGCCCACGAGTTACCGCCCCATTAGTTTGCTCAAAGTTCTCGGCAAAATCTATGAGAGACTTATTTATAAGCGACTCAGAGATTATGCCGAAACCAAGGGCCTCATCCCCAACGAGCAGTTTGGTTTTCGAACCCAACACTCGTATGTCCATCAGGTACACCGTATCGTTGAGCATATCAATGCTGGTTTTCAGTGTGTTTTGAGAGCAGTGGTGATGAAATTGCATACACAAGGCAAAGCGGCTGCCTGTGTTCGAACTTACGATCTACAACTCGTATGTTGGGGCCGATACCATTGCATGGGCCACCATTCTGAAGTACTACCTGATGGTTAAAAGGATGAAATTAGTAAAAGTGTTCAAATGTTTAAATTGATCAATCAGAAGCTGAAAGTTTAAAACAAAGAAATTTGTTGGTAATAAATGAAACATGGACAGTATAACAGTTTATGATAATTTTTATAGCAATTTTACCCATTGCATGGATTAATTGCTCATATAGTTTCAAGAGGACAAAACAATTTTCTGTCTCTACAAAGGCCAATCTCTAAATAACTGTATTTAACTGAGTTTATGGAAGGACTTTAGTGTGGGATACAAGGTGTGTCGATACTCTTGTGCCATTCCATATTCCTGTCTCGGTGTACTGTGGTGCTGACGTTGCTGCGCCTGCGAAAAACCTCAAGCGGCGAAAGAAAATATTGTTCAGTAAATTTTCAAGCCGTTTGGGGTTCGGACACCGTCGTCGGGTCCTGGGGTCCGAGTGCTCATGGTCTCTTTAACGAAATCTTAAAATTTCTGGTTGACATCTCCCGTTACCCAAGGGCTGGTTTGTACCTTGGCTAGAGGCTAAGCATAGAAGCACACTAGAATGTCACATTGCATTAGAACGGGTAACAGTTTCTAATCGCAACAAAGTGACACTGCAATGGATAAAAGGACACAGTGGATCACTAGGCAATGACGCTGCTGATGAACTGGCCAGAAAGGCATCCAGCGCGTCAGTCTGCGGCCCCGAGCCCATCGTGCTCATCCCCTTCAACCAGCTACGCAGGTGGCTGCAGGAATTTACCCACACACAAGCGGAGAGCTGGTGGACCTCGGCACCAGGCTGCAGGCAGTCCAGGGAAGCTATGCCATCCCCGGATGGCAGGCTTACCAGACGCCTGCTACGCCTGGACAGGGATGATCTGCGTCTAATGACGGGCACCATCACAGGACACTGCCCGCTAAACAAACACTTTTACACAATAGGCATAACGGACAGCCCCCTGTGCAGAGCATGCCTGGAGGCTGAAGAAACCGTTGCGCATGTACTTTTCGAATGTACAGGCGTCACCCAGATTAGAACAGATACCCTCGGGACACCCAAATCTTACACAGATGTTCTCAACAGACCAGGAGACATAACCAGCTTCTGGAGGGAGGTGGGCTGGTTGGAGTGAATACCGACGGCCGCCATGGCTCACGCACAATGGTCCACTCAAAGGACTAAGTGCGGAAACCAAACCCCCATAACATAAAACATAGAACATAGAGGCTAAGCATTGCTATTCTACGTAGTAATGCCACCGTATTCTTGTCATTGTGTAAGTGTCGTATTGTTGTCTGCATATTGTATACCAAAAAAAAAAAAAAAAAATAGTCCCAACGTAGGCCTGTGCCTACGCACCTACTGTTTTTCGGTATATTTGTTTTCTTGTGTTTCGTCAGATTGTCTTTTTACGTCAATCTAGTTTTTTTGTAACATTTGGGTTTTTCTGTCACATATAGGCTTTATCAGGAGGCTTAACCGTACACTGCTGCGCAATGCGCGCTCAAAAACAAAACAATTTAAAGCAATATTATTAAAAGCAAACAAACACGAATTTTAAAAATATCGAAGTAACTGGCAATAGGAAAACCAGATAATTCAAAGCTATCGAAGATGAGAATCTGAATACGCTTTTTAATTAATTTAATAAGCCTAAATATTTTTCATGTAGCCTCAGGATAGGTCAACGATAGGCGTAGATCAATTAGATACAGTTTAAGTTCGACGTTTCATCACGCTAACTATGGTTAATTGATGACCTTCAGTTAGTCTATGACCTAACATTACTAAAGGCCACACGTGTTGGCCTAGATAAGTCACTATAGGTATTTTCTCCAATTGAAACAACAGTTATTACAATAAAAGTAACATTACAACATACCAATTAGGCAATAAATAAAATAAATATCAATTTATAACAAAATCTTCAATTGGAATATATTGACACAATCGAAACACAATAAAAACTATTTTTAAATAATACCTAAAATACATAAATAATATTTAATTTATTATAATTGTTAATAATGTAATTCGTGCAATACACAATTAAAAAAATAGATAAATATAACTTAAAACCAAATATATAAATACCATAAAAGCAATAATTCTATTTAAATTATACTATTTTATTTTAAAATTTATTGCTTTCTTAACAAAAAGCGCCTTCATCCTCTCTCCTATTGAAAATTAACTTTGCTGTGCCCGACAGGGTCCATAATTGATTCGATGTTTTGACATACTAACTGTTATATGTACACATTATGAAATGCAATAAAGTATTGAGTATTGAGTATCGTTTTTCTTTAGTGGTTATCTATACTATCTATCTATATAAGTACTATAATATTATAAAGCTGAAGAGTTTGTTTGTTTGTTTGATTGAACGTGCTAATCTCAGGAACTACTGGTCCGAATTGAAAAATTCTTTTTGTGTTGGGTAGGCTATTTATCGAGGAAGGCTATATGCTATAACATCACGCTATAACAAAGAGGAGCGGAGCAGTAACGAAAAATGTTGCAAAAACGGGGAAAATCGAATGGTTAGATGATTCGACGCGACGGGAAGGGTCGGAGCAACAAGAAATTTAACGTGGACGAAGCCGTGGGCAGAAGCTAGTATATTATACAAGGTGTTCTTATTGGTATCTCATTACTCTAGGGCACTAATGAGACCATGTCAAATTATTAAGTTGTATGTATATTTAAAAAAAAATGTCATAAGAAAAAAGAAAGCCCAACTCTTTTTTCAATTATTTTCCTCTTTTAGTTTGGGTTTCTATGGATGCTTATTTTTTAAAAACTATTATTTATATTTAGTTTTGTGACGTATGGCAGCGTAGTTATAATGAAAAAGTAAATTAACAAGACAGTTTTTTTTTGCTATCCTGGTAACCCTGACAACGAAAATTTATAAAATTATTGTATTGTCATCGCTCCCCGATAAGTCTACAAAGTTTAAATGAAATCTGACCGTTTGAAGTGGGTCAAAATCAAGTCCAAAGGAGTCGGTTACAAATATACAAACAAACATACAGGTGAAGCTTATAAAAGCGTGTTAAAAGTAACTGGCCCTGACTGGTAGTGACCCTGACTGCTAGGACTGAGGTTAGATTTCCACTCAGGACAAATCTTTGTGTGATGAACATAATTATTTGTTCTGTGTCTGGGTGTAATTTATCTATACTATGTATGTATTTAGAAAATATATTGTGTATATTTATCAGTTGTCTGGTTGCTATAGTACAGGCTCTGCCTAGTTTGGGATCAGGTAACGGTGTGTTGGTTGTCCTAAGATATTTATTTATTTAACTTTTCGAACAAAGCCGCGACGTTGGCAAGCATCGGTCCTAGCGGACCCCTTAAATTTTTGCTGGCATCTTTTGAGGCGCGCGTGTGGTTCCATTCCCGGGCAAGCAAATTTTTATTGGGTTTTGATCTGTAATTTCACAGGAACAGCTCGGCGGAGTCTGGGTTTGCCCCCTTTTACATGAGACTTAAACACAACAAGAGAAATGTGGGTGTACTATAAGTAGGTAGGTACGTTGGGTAGAGGTGTATAAGTACACCTCTGCCATACCCTTCGGGGAAACAAGGCGTCATGTTATGGTATGGTTATTCAGTGTAATCAATAGCATCTTTCTTATGCCCTTTCGCATCATGAAACCATGAGTACTCTATCTATTAATTTTTCTTGCATTCAATGATGAGTTCTATGTACATAGAGGTGTGGATATGTTCGACTGGAGGTCTTCAACTAATGTTCGCATCAACTTCGAAAGGACACTCTTTTCAACCACTAATATGTAAATTAGCGCCGAGAATCAAATTAAAGCTGTAGCTGCAGAAATTTCGAAGACGTGATGCGGGCGTGAGGGTATCGATAATCTAAAGCCAATCACGTCAATTGCAATTTCAAATACTTTTATTTGAAAGAGCGAAATTTACCCAGTCAATTTAATTTGACCTTTAGGAATTGCTCCCATGTATTTTTTTTTGCGTATATATATATTGGAACATCCAACATTATATTTTTATAGACTTGACGCGTTTTTTTCCCAAAGCGTTACTCGTAGCTTATGAGTTACCAATAAAGATAGGTACGTTTAGTTTTGTAAAACTGTAGCACGTCAACTTTCTCTTAAAAAGTATTTCACTTAGGGGTCTTTCAAATAGGGCGGGTCGATGTTGACAGTTTGTGGCGGCCATGTTGTTTTGGCGGCATCTGTCAAATGAGTTGTTATTTCTTCAGTTACTGATGCCAAATCACCATGGCAAGTTACATGATTGAGCAGCACGTCCAAATCATAAAACTTTTTTATCAAAATGAGTGTTCCTTAGTGCAAACGTTGCGCGCATCACGTCTATTTTACGGCAGACGCGGTGGCCCTTCAAAGTCGACTCTCCAACGTTTGGTGACCAAATTCGAGACGACTGGTTCGGTAAACAACCAACCAACATCCTTACGTCAAAAGAATGTTAGATCGGCTGAGAACATCGCTGCTGTCCGTGAGAGTGTGCAGGAGACTCCGAAGCAGTCGATTTCAAGCCGTGCACAAGAACTCGGCCTTTCACAGACTTCAACTTGGCGAATTTTGCGTCAGGACTTGAGCCTACACCCGTACAAGATCCAACTGACCCAGGAGCTCAAAGTGAATGACCATAGACAACGCCGTTTGTTCACTGACTGGGCTACAGAACGTTTGGAAGAGGACCCCGATTTTGGCCGAAAAAATGTCTTTAGCGACGAGGCGCATTTTTGGATGAATGGTTTTGTTAATAAGCAAAATTGCCGTATTAGGGACGATCACAACCCACCTGAGGATCACCAGGTGGTAATGCATATACAAAAAGTTACTGTTTGGTGCGGATTTTGGTCCGGCGGCGTCATTGGTCCGTACTTCTTCGAAAACGATGATGGTGAGGCCATTACTGTCAACGGCGAGCGCTACAGATCAATGCTTAACAATTTCTTTTGGCCTAAATTGAACGATGTGGAAGTGAAAAACATGTGGTTCTAACGAAACGGCGCTACGTGCCACACAGCGAGTGACACGATGGACATTCTGCATGAACGGTTCGAGGGTAGAGTTATCTCTCGCAGAGGTGACGTGAATTGGCCACCAAGATCGTGCGATTTGACCCCGCTAGACTTTTTCTTGTGGGGTTTTCTCAAGTCGCAGATCCATGCCAATAATCCGCAATCAACCGATGCCCTGAAAGTCAACATAACGCAGGCCATCGCTCAGATTTAGCCGGATCTATGCAGTAGAGTAATTGAAAATTGGACCACTCGGATCCGTGCCACCGTTCGAAGCCGGGGTGGACATTTAAACAATGTCATATTTAAAAAATAATGGCATAAATGGGCCCTTCAAATAAAAAAAATATTTCTTTAATATCTCACATACAACTTGTTTTATTTAATTTCAACATCGACCCGTCCTTGTTGAAAGACCCATTTCTATGATTAACAATCGAAATGCCGTGTTGCTTGGTCGTCGCCTGTCTGCCGAATACAGCTGTGTGTAGCATTGAACTCTTCGTATATTATATTAGCTGTCTTATGTTGTAAAATAATGCAAACAATTAAATATTCCTTTAATTGTTTGCATTGTTTTATTACCATAGTGTGGTAAGTATATAAATAGGACTTACACCATACCATTTTATTTTTATTTCCATCGCCTTCGCCCAAATCGGTCATCATAGTTTTGTGATTTTCACTAGTAATGTTGCTTTTAAAGTTAGTTTTCGTTTTGATAATAGCAGCATGTTGCGATTCGGCAAATATTTTGTACGTGATCCCTTACTCAGTAAAATCACACTATATAATGCAGAGACCTGTGGGTCTGGAGTTAGCTCGTAGAGGACACAACGTCACCGTCATCACAGCTCACAGGGAAGTCGATCATCCACCGACGTACCACCAGGTCATGGTGGGCAATGCGACCCTTTGGGATGTACTTGGTAAGAATCATGGAGTCATAATCAGGGACTTGTTTCAACTTAAGAACTTTATGTCACAATCTAGTCCATTGATGGTATTCTCTCTAAATTAAATGTCTATTTAATTTGTCCATAGGAATATTTTTATAGTTCTTTATTCTTTTCTCTTTAAGTTAGCCTATACTGTCCCACTGCTGAGAAAAGACTTCCGTCAAATCCCTACAGGCACCCTTTTCCAAGGCCACCTCGGTCCAACCCTTGCTTTACAGTATAATTCCCAATTATTTATTTATCATCATTATCTCCCTTTTTCCAACTATGTTGAGGTCGGCTTCCAGTCTAACCGTATGCTGCTGAGTACCAGTATTTTACATGGAGCAACTGCCTATCTAACCTCCACAACCCTGTTATTGGTTAATACCCTCTTGGTAAGACAGGTTTCGGGCTTCTGACGTATAGGTCGACTACTGTCTAAGATCTACGAAAGACAGCCGGGACCAACGGCTTAACGTGCTTTTCGAGGCACGGGTCTTGGTATGTAAAGATAGTCACCCATCCACGGACCAACCGCGGCAAGCGTAGCTTAACCTGAACGATCGAAGCAATTATTTTATTTAAGTATATGCATAATTATTTTCAGGAAGGGAACGACCAAATCTTTTTACCATGGCGGATTATTCCGCTGAAGATTTTCATAGAGAAGCTCTATGGAAAGGTGGACTAGCTCTCACAGAAGGTTCTTTAAAAGCTCCTGCAGTTCAGTCGCTTTTAGCAGAAAACCGTTCCTTTGATCTGGTCATCAGTGAATTATTTTTCCAAGAAGCCACATACGTTTTGGCACACAAATATACTGCTCCATTGGTGCTTATATCTACTATGGTCAATTGTGCGAAGCATAACCTGATAACTGGAAACCCTTTACAATTATCCACTGCGAGCTTCGAGTTTCTGGATGTGAAGAATCCCACCAGCTTCTCGGGAAGACTGAGAAACTTGTACTTGAACATTTATGACTATTTCTGGTGGCGATTCTGGTTTTTACCGAAACAGGAAGAGTTGGTGAAGAAACATATTCCTAATCTTCCGCAACCGGTGCCTAGCTTGTATGAACTACAGAAAAATGCATCGTTGTTGTTGCTGAATAGTCACTTCTCCTTCCAATCTCCGGTGGCATTTCTTCCAAATATTGTGGAAATTGGAGGATTGCATTTGTCAGAGAGCGATTCTCAACTACCCGCTGTGAGTTTTGTGTTATTATTATTTATGTTCATACAGGATTCAGTACATGATTCTGAAAATTGTGGAAAATTTTTCGTCGGTTATTATTATTAAAAAAAAAAAACCGGCCAAGTGCGAGTCGGACTCGCGCACCGAGGGTTCCGTACAAATCTGTAGGTATTCTCGGTTTAAAAATATATATATTTTTTAATTTTTATATTTCAGTTGATTGAATGTAAGGTAAATTGCGGTTTACGATTTATGACGTTTTAAAAAAAAAACTACTCACTCGATCTCGTTCAAACCAATTTTCGTTGGTAGTTTACATGGTAATGTACATCATATATTTTTTTTAGTTTTATCATTCTCTTATTTTAGAAGTTACGGGGGGGGGGACACACACACATTTTACCACTTTGGAAGTGTCTCTCGCGCAAACTATTCAGTTTAGAAAAAAATGATAATAGAAACCTCATTACCATTTTTGAAGACCTATTCATAGATACCCCACACGTATGGGTTTGATGAATAAAAACATTTTTGAGTTTCAGTTCTATGTATGGGGAACCCCAAAATTTATTGTTTTTTTTCTATTTTAGTGTGAAAATCTTAATGCGGTTCACAGAATACATCTACTTACCAAGTTCCAACAGCATAGCTCTTATAGTTTCGGAAAAAAGTGGCTGTGACATACGGACGGACAGACAGACAGACAGACAGACAGACAGACATGACGAATCTATAAGGGTTCCGTTTTTTGCCATTTGGCAACGGAACCCTAAAAACGAAAATTTACCGAATTCCGTAGACTGGGTTTTTAATGATCCTCTTACTGAATCTATAGTAACAGGCTGTGCGTCGTCGGTCTGCCACTTGTATAAATTGCTATTGCTGTATAAATTATCCACCGAGAGTTAATCAAAAGCTTCAATAAATTGGACAAATACATATTATGAATTTCCACGAAATGTATATGACTAAGGTTTTTTTAAAGTTTATCTCTTATTCAGGATCTGCAAAAAGTCTTAGATGACGCTGTACATGGAGTGGTTTATGTCAACTTTGGCTCCAACGTCCGAAGCTCCGAGCTGCCAATTCAAAAGCGAGATGCTTTCATCAATGTTTTCAAACGACTGAACCAAACGGTTCTTTGGAAATGGGAAGCTGAAGATTTAAAACAAAAGTCGGATAATGTTGTTGTGAGAAAGTGGTTACCTCAAAAAGAAATATTGTGTAAGTTTAGTACTTATTTCAGATTTTGCATATCTATATAAAGCTGTAGAGTTTTGTTTGTTTGAATCCACTGATATCTGGAAATGACATTTGGATCTGAAAAGTCTTTGTTTTGGTAGCCTGAGTCTTGAGGAAGATTAAAGGATATTTAATATTATGCTACGGTCCCTAGGGGCCAAAAACAAAAGGCAGAAAGAACGCTAATCGAAAACGACATAATAGCGTAGGCGGGTGATGAGATGAGATGTAGTGTGTTAGAGCCCAAAACACGCTAACAAAATCACGGGCAGAATCTAGTTATTTTATGATGCTTAACCAAAACGAAAAGCCAACAATACATGATATTCTACATAACATACTAGAGAATAGGCAACAGTGTTCTCTATGCATTTACCTACAAACTGCGATCGCCAACCCGCCTGCAAAGCGTGGCGATTGTGGCAAACCCCGGCAAATTGAGGGAGGTCTGTGTCCAGCAGTTGATGTTTATCGGCTCTGATGATGATGATGATAACATAACATACAAATTTATTACTTCATCTACTTTTTGCATGCCATAATGATGTAAAAACGTATATTTTTGCTTTAACGTTATAATTATACTTAATGAGGATCAATTCGACAAAAGAATATAGCAATTTTGAATACTACATCGAATACAATATAAATATTTGAGTTCATTTCTTTTTGAATCACTCAAATCCATCGAGAAATTACGAAGTTATTAAACTTTAAAAAAAAGGGAGTTTTAAAACGCACGCCGCGCGCGCGAAACTGCTGATGACGTCACGAGGCTCGATCGCCGGCCACGCGCCGCACTGCTTTGTTATGATTTGCGGAGTTTAACCGTTGTTTCTTGTTTATTTATGTTTTATAGATATTGGTAGATAGGAAACATGAAAGTCGGATTTACCCAAGGCCCAGTCGGACAATCTCGCGAAGATTGATTCGTTTATGGTTGAAAAATTAAAAAAAAAAGACGCGTGGCACTCGGGGACTGCCGCGGTAAAGCTATTGCATAGCATTTTGTATCAACTTATGCAATTATAATTATTTATTTATTTTATTTATGCAGTATTCCTTTTTCTTTGATATTAAAAAAAAAACGTACACTAAGGAAAACTTATTTTTGGTGGTAAAATTTGGAACTAAAGCATAAAGGTTAGTACATATGATTGCCACCGCAAAATTTGATAAGTAAACTTTAGTACCTAGTTTTGCCACCGCACAAAAGGACTAGTACTCCATGCCCATAATACTCTATGGTCTGGTTTGTTACCTAGTAACCGATGACAAATAACAAGACGATAAATATTTTGGGTTTTTACCTAGAAACCGATGACAAATAATACAAACACAAATTTTACAAGTACAGCTATTCACTGCGACACACTTCGTGCGAGCTTCGTAGAGTCGTACAATACGGCTAGTTGCACGCACACAAACACCGTGTCGAAGACTGCCGAAAAGAAACGACGTTAGACAATCAATCAATCAATCAATCAATCAATCAATCAATCAATCAATCAATCGATCAATCAATCAATCAATCGATCGATCGATCGAACAATCAATCAATCAATCAATCAATCAATCAATCAATCAATCAATCAATCAATCAATCAATCAATACAATCGATCGATCGATCGATCAATCAATCAATCAATCAATCAATCAATCAATTAATCAATCAATCAATCAATCAATCAATCAATCAATCAATCAATCAATCAATCAATCAATCAATCAATAGATCATCAATCAATCAATCAATCAATCAATCAGTCAATCAATCAATCAATCAATCAATCACGACGGGCACGCAGCCTTCAAGCCACACCTCCGTGCCCGTCGGAGTGGGGAGCGTGAGGTTTTTTTCGTTACGGAATTTCTGGATTCGGTCCCCGCGCTCAAGGACCTCGATAGAAGCTATGCACTATTGCTTAACAATTTATTCCAGTGCACAGGTAGGTACTACGTTTTAGAATGTTTTGATTTGGCAGGTAGATTTCATTACATGTTATTCCAAATTTCTATGCCAAAGGCTTCTACTCCGTTCACCTATTACACCCATTTTTTTTCAAGACGTTAAAAAAAGTCACCCGGTATGTGAGGGGGTTGTAAAGGGGGTCGAAAATTTCATTATTTTTGCGATAGGAAACGCCATTTTCTAGATATAAGCAAAAGAAAAGGAAAACAAAAATACAGTACTGTTTTTGCACATGAAGGAGAGGCACGTGAAGGCGAGGCACGAGGCGCGCGCAATGGACGTGTTTTATATGGAATTTTTCACTTTTTCTTCGAAAATTAAAAAAAATATTACCCACGTGTTGAGATTTATATGTAAGGGGGTTATAAAGGGGGTCGAAAATTTCATTATTTTTGCGATAGGAAACGCCATTTTCGAGATATAAGCAAAAGAAAAGGAAAACAACAATATAGTACTGTTTTTGCACGTGAAGGCGAGGCGTTCGTTGGTGTGAATTTTAGTTCATAAGTACTAGTTTTAATCCACACCTTTTTAATCGCGATTAAAAATAGATTTAGTTAAAATAAATTATTATAGTCAAAATTCACCACTTCTTTCTATTTTTTGGGTATTTTGGGACACAAAATAACAATTTGTCCGGTGTAGCAACACTTGTATTTTCGCATCGTGACACGATACAATATTTTAAGAAGACATTATTCGTTTAAATGTTCTGCGAGTCACGTAACTAAAGGCAGAAAGAACGTGCGCGGCCGTGCGCGTTTTTGAAAATGCAAAATTAAAACCGCTCTAACTTCGTCATTTTTGGTCCAATTTTAATAATTCTTTCACTGAAATAATTGGTTTAGGTATGACTGTAATTCTACATATTTAACTAAAATCGTCGCTGATCCTCATTATGAGTGTAAAAACAGATGGTTGCATAATGTCCGTGCTAAATGACATGTTTATTTTGACAGCACATCCGAACATCAGAGTGTTCCTGTCCCACGGAGGTCTAATCGGAACGCTGGAAGCTGTATTCCATGGAGTACCAATCATAGGCATACCAATTTACGGTGACCAATATAAAAATTTGCAAAAAGCAGAAGAAGCTGGCACTGGAACTACCTTATTTTACCATGATATCAATGAAGAAAACCTTGAGCGACTTTTACATGAATTCTTGAAAGATGATACTTATTTAAAGAGGGCTAAGGTCCTATCTCGTAGGTTCAAAGATAGGCCGATGAAGCCTTTAGACACAGCAATGTTTTGGATCGAATACGTCATTAGAAATAAGGGTGCTGATTTCATGAAAAGTCCTGCCATTAAACAAAGCTGGATAACTTATAACATGCTAGATGTTTATGCTTTCATTTTCGTTTTGCTCTGGTCACTAGTCTACATAATCTTTAAAATTGTTAAAAAGATCAATGAATTTCAATTTTTTGTTAAGATTTGGATTGGTAAGAGAAAACAGAAATCATTGTAAGATTTACAGTTTTAACACTAATTAATGGTATACATTGAATAATTAACTAACTCTTCTTCTGCACTGCATGTTTTAATAAAAAGGTTTCAAAAATATTTTGTAAGTTATCGAAGTAAATGATTTTGTGTTTGTTTAATGTTTGTCTCATGACATACACCTTTTCGTCGAAGGATTGAATAGAGATGTACCTATAGCATGGTTCACCCAAATTTCGCCAGTTATGTTTAAGTCCTATATAATCGGGGGCGAATATATTGTCATCAACCAGGCACAAATGAGAAATTCCAGAGAGAAAAACCCAATAACGCTTTGCCTCACCTGGCAATAGAACCCAGAAACTTATGCTCAGCAGTAGCACGTGCAACTACTGTACTAGCGATGGCAAATCTATATACGAGTACATCTACTGGACTTTTTGAACTGGCCTGTTAGTCTAGTGGTTAGTGACCCTGACTGCTAAGACTGAGGTCGTGGGTTCGATTCCCTTCCAGGACAAATCTTTGTGTGATGAGCACGATCATTTGTTCTGTGTCAGGGTGTAATTTATCTATAATATGTATATATTTAGAAATATATGTATAAGTATGTTTATCAGTTGTCTGGTTACCATAGTACAGGCTCTGCCTAGTTTGGGATCAGATAACGTTGTGTTGGTTGTCCTAAGATATTTATTAACACGCTTTTATTAGTTCGACCTGTATGTAGCTAACTATGTAATGGAATCTAAGGTAACTAATTTAACCATCTTCCAAAGATCGCATTGTCATAAAAATTGGCAGCTGTATGTAGTTCTGATGACAATACAATGATATGATACTGTCAAACTGATCTGATGATGGAGCCGGAAGATATGAACTGGAACTTCATGATGGAACATCGTATCATAGCTGTGTTTCGACTTGTTAGAAAAGTCTTGTAATGAACTTTGACCACGATTAGGTTTCAAGGTCTAATGATGAAGCCGGATGATAGGCACTGGCATTCCACGATGGAATATCGTATCATAGCCGTGTTTGGACTTGTTAGAAAGGTCTTGTAATGAACTTTGACCACGATTAAGTTTTTGGTTCTTACGTGTATTTATAAAAGCGTGTTATTCTAGTGTTTTTAAACTATAAATTTATTTATTAGATATTTATTTACGCGCCATTTTACAAAAAAATATTAATTATAGTCGTGACGTGCCTTCAAATAATTTTGAATTAGTGGCTACTGAAAAAAAAAACTGTATTATTCACTACCTTTTATCTTCACCTAATTATTCTTACTTTCACAATGACGACATGACCTTTTTTATTATCCAGTAATCTAACCAGTCAATTACCGTAATTACAGACACAATTAAAAAACCATTATGTGTGTACCAAATGTGGTATCTCAGGGACTTAGAGGTTAACATTATCAGTTGTATAGTTTAAATTTCATAAAATAAAATTAGGGTGACTTCCGCTGTTAGCAAACATTATAGATGAATTACAAACATAAACCGCGCAATTGATGTGGTGCTCAAATTATTCTGATACGTGCACGCGTGCGATTGGTGCACCATCCCTGCACTAGACCAGTCTATGCCGTCAGAGTCTGACTAGGCAGTCAATATTTTTTCACGTGCATCACTTTTAATATACACATCTTTAGCATGGTATGTTCAATCAAAGAATTTAATATTAATTTTCGATAAAACTGACATGATTGCAATAGAGTTGCAGAGATAAAAAAGTCACTCACGTAGACACTATAAAATGTTTGTTTCTAAATTTTTCCTGCAGTTTAAATTAGAAAATTCAAATTGAGAAGGTATGTTTGAAATTAAATCAACAATCGTATGTTTTACATATGCTTTCCAAAATGGCCGATACATTGACTGTACTTGCTGCGTACTAGGGTTATGTGGCATTCATAAAAGTTATGGACTTAAGGATAATGCTTTTAGGGCTTAGAAAATGTGTGTACGATCAATTTGTAAACTCAAACAAACAGATAGTTGCAATGAATATTTTGCAAATTTCAAACTATTAACACTTTCATGCATATCCCTTTATAAAATTATAAATTTTGTTAGATCCTACGTTACTTTCTCTGAAAAATAAAAAAATAAATGTCACATTGGTTGTCCTAATAATAAAACAACTCTATTAAATAATAGTAGATATACTTTGAATGGCTCTCCATACCTATAGGTACCATCATCCACCTAAATATTTAATGGAGACGTCATCGTAATATATATTTAAAAAAATGATAAATACAGCATATTAAAAAGTATCTTAATTATTTTCAACTATATTTTTTTTTAAACAAATGTATAGATCCCGTTCTTAATTTTATTTTGTTAACTTGTTAATTTTTTGTGCTTATTTTTCATATACGATAGTTTGCACGCCGAAAGGTACAATATGGTGATAACGAAGACTGTGATATACAATTATTACAGGAATGTAAAACATCCGCATATTGTTTAATTTTTTATTAAATTATTGGTACGACGAAACAGAAGCATGGTTGTGTTGATAAAGCCTATATTTGATAAACATCAACTAGGAAATAAGCAGTGCCCTCTACAATGCTGTTTCTGAAATCTAAAACAAAAGCATGTAACTAAAATCTTAGTAAAACATCATGAACACTGAATTAACACTGCACAGCTCTGCGCTCATTTTTTAAATCTTTAGTTAGAAACCAGCTTCATAAGAATGAAGTCACTTCGTAGTTCGTCAATGCTTATGTAGATGGCGTTGTTGCAAAAAGTATTCACGTTCAGTGTTTGGCGGAACGTAATGAAATAAAAAAATAGTGCCTACATATTACAAACAATAGCGGGTAAAGCAAAACCTTATTATTAATAATTTGCTAGTGAAAGTTAACTTAATTATCATAGATACACTGAAAACAAAGAACAAATAGGGACATTAGAACGGCGTTTTACATGGACAAGGGCCAAGGGAGTTAAATGTGAATATTTCTTACCCAAACCGTCCCTAATCTTATTATTATCTAAGCAACAAATTGTTTCAACTAAATAGAGCTACCATTGTTTGAATACAATAATCCGGATATGAGAGTGGATAACAATTAAAGGGTATAATAATAGGTATCTCGGACTATTCAATGAGGCAACCTTTACCCTAAAATTTGGGTAATATCTTGTGGAATGTGTTAATAGGTAACATATATAATTCGAGCTTTTACTCGCGTGGAGATCGGAAATTATCCCAAGGGTACGAACTATGGGCACGCCACAATTGCGGCGGTAAGTCCCCTCTTTGAGGAGTGGATAGAGAGGCGTCACGGCGTCCTCACCTTCCGCCTGACGCAGGTCCTCACCGGGCATGGGTGCTTCGGTGGGTTCCTGTTCAGGATAAAGCGGGAGGATACGTCCGGGTGTTTCCATTGCGAGGATCGTCTGGAGGACACGGTGGAGCATACGGTGGAGGTGTGCCCTGCCTGGGCGGAGCACCGCCGTGTCCTCGTGGAGGCGATTGGCGGCGGCGACCTCTCGCGTCCGGCCCTGGTGCGAGCCATGGTACGGAGCGAGAGGGAATGGGAAGCCGTCACCTCCTTCTGCGAAGCAGTAATGCTCGCGAAGGAGGAGGCGGGGCGCGTGAGGGAGTGGCAGTCTCTGCGCCCTCACGTCCCTAGCCGCCGCAGGAGGAGACGCCCCGGGCGTCGGGAGTCAATAGCGGACTCCCGGCCACCGTAGGCGCGAGCTTGCGGGTGGCGAGCAATGGGTAGCTCGCCGCCCGGTAAGGACCAAGCTCGGGTCGACGGCGCGTAGTGTTCCACGCGCGCCTCAAAGAGATGTCAGCAGCAGTGTAGGGGTCTACTAGGACCGATGCCTGCCGGGGTCGCGTGATTGTTCGAAAGAGATACCGGGACCCTGGCACATGGGCAACTGATGGAACACGGGTGGGTTTTAGTCAGTAAAAGTCTGACACGCCCTCCCGCTCCGCCCAGAGCGGGAGAAGTCATTTGATGATTTCCCATCCTGAAAAAAAAAAAAAAAAAAAAAAGTACGAACTAAAGGGATAAAAAGAAAGTGGTATATGTATAAATTCAGGTTATGAACTATCTGTGTTGTAAACATCTAAATTCGTTCAGCTGTTTTTGAGTAGCAAACATCCAAACATATAAATTTTCACATTTATAATATTAGTTAGGTTTATTTTAATAACCGTTACTAATAAAAAAATACAATCGATTTCAGAACCTCCTCCTTTTTTTTAAGTCAGTTAAAAAACGAATAATATCGCGGCGGGATATTTTCGCGCACTGGAACTCGAGATTTGAAAATGGAATAGTGTGTTTTTTAATGCGCTGAGGTGAAACATGAGGAATTCTCAAAAAAAAAAGTATTTAATTTAAGATTCTGAACACACTTCTTTCACAATGTGCATTAATTCAGTGACACATTGTAAATAATTCATAGTAGGAAGATTAACTAACAATAAGGTCTATTATATTATAGAAACAAGTTTATTATAAGTCCTTAACTTATACTTAAAAAAAGTGAGTGAAATTGAACTTTTAACTTTTTGAGACGTAAACGCATATTTTTTTGGGAAGTTAGTTAACTGATCCTCTAAAAGCTGATTGGGCTTCTAATGATGCATTAAAAAAAAAAAATATAGCTCATTCTTTACTCTGGTTCTCGCAATAACAAAGTTAGGGCCCCCTGAAAAAATGGCTTCGGTTTTTAGGACCCTTCTTTCGGGAATGACATCGCGCAATTCAACCTATGTGGTTGTAAGCTTAGTTTTCCTAATCGTAGTTTTTAGGACCCCATCAACGCTTACGAATATTTTTTTTTAAATCGATTATACTATTGTAACACGTTACTATTGCAAATTCGCGAATCTGCAAACTATCTAAGGTAGAAAATGTTCTAAGTAAGAAACTTTTGGTGAGCGGTGGTGGCCCAGTGGTAACGGCCGTGACTTACGAGTAGTAAGTAGGTCGTGAGTTCAAACCCAAGCAGAGGCGCATTACTTTGTGTAAATTATTTCTTCGTCACTGCTCTCAAAACGGTGAAGGAAATCATCGTGAGGAAATCGGCATGTTTTAGAACCAAAAATTAGAAAGAAGAAAAAAAAATTGAAGACAAATTTTGTCTATATTATTATTATTTTCATATGTTAATATATCTCGGGATTCTGGGATCCCGGTCCTTTGGAAGGCGTACGAGGGGCCGAAGCCAACTCGCACAGGCCCCTAGACAATTTAGATGGAGTGAGGTACCAACCGACGATTATCCCTGTAAACACTTTGCAGGTGCACCCAAGGACAACCTCCGGCTGGTGTTGGACTATTGCAGGATATGGAAACAAAGATGTTGGACTATGTATTTGGATCGCTAAATGGACTGGTTACCAAGAACTATGGAAGGTCTATGGCCCCTGCCGCATCAATGTTTGTATTTACACGGATTAAATGGCAGGGGGTGACTTGCACACTCAATAATGGGCCCCCGGAAACCGTCGCTAGCACATAGTGACGCAACAACAAGGGGCCAACACTTCCTGAGGTGCTTGAGAAGTGGAGAGGTATTCCACGGCTTTCAGAACAATCCCAGAGCCCGGAAGATGGTCAAGTCCCTACGAGCACTTACTGGAATACTTCCTTTCCCCGAGCACGTTTGCTCTTGCGAATCTCCACTCAAGCCAGCCAATAAAGGCAAGAATGAGGTGGGAGCTCTGAACCTCGTCAGTGTTCACTCCAGCCGGTCAATAAAGGCAAGCCAGAGATGAGGAACAAGAATTCTCCCAGGAGATCGGGTCCGTGACCCCACGGACCCGATCTCCTGGGAGAATTCTTACGCTACTGCCCAACAGCACGCCACATGCTGCCCTGCGGGACTTATTATTATTATTATTATTTCCTTTATTCATTTTAACAAACTTATAAATTATATTTTTAAATATTAGAATATAAAATAAAAAAACATTTAAAAATATAAAAAATAGTAGCCCACCGGTATCGGGAACAGGGTCCAAGCTACCGGCGGTCAGGGCTCCAGAGAGAGGAACCTCCTGACGATGCGAGCCGTGTCCAGAAGTACCGCTTTCTGAATCAAGCCCTTGACCCAGCTGCCTAACGAGAGCCTCCTTAGATGTTGGTCGAGGCTCTTGGCTATCAACCCATTGGCTGTGACGACTATCGGCACAATGATCGCTGAATCCACATCCCACATGTCGACAACCTCGCGAGCCAAGTCAAGATACTTGATCTGTTTATCTTTCTCGGCTTTCACGAGGTTCTCGTCATGCGGAACCGTTATGTCAACAATCATTGTGCGCCGCTCTACTCGATCCACCACCACTATATCAGGCTTATTTGCGACAATAGTCCTGTCAGTGATGATGGTTCGATCCCAGTACAATGTGATATTTCCATTATCGAGAACTGGGTCGGGCACATACCTGTAGTACGGCACTTCCGATTCCACAAGGCTGTATTTAAGAGCAAGTTGCTGATGGATAATCCTGGCTACTAGGTTGTGTCTATGCAAGTATTCTTCGTTAGCTAGACGAGAACACCCGGAGATTATGTGCCTAATTGATTCTCCTGGACGGTGACATGCCCGACAGATGTCAACCGTGCCGTCTTTCACAATAAATCTCCGGTAATTGTTCGTCATCATAACTTCGTCCATAATTGCACAGACAAAACCTTCGGTTTCCCCAAAGAGGTCACCGAAACGCAGCCAGGCTACGGACGCTAGTATATCTACATCGGGTCCATGTAGGGCCCGGAAAAAGCGTCCGTGGAGCTCCTTACTCTGCCATACTTCTATGCGGTCATTAGTGTCAAGTACTACAGGTTTGCGCCAGTTCTCGTTAGCCAAGGAGAGCGGGGTGAGGCCCTTGTCAACTGCGACCACATCTCGATGCATCCCCACGTCGGTTTCTAGGAAATATTCCCTGAGACTGCATATCTCGCGATTGTGGAGAGTCTTAGCGTTTAAAAAGCCTCGACCTCCACACTTTCGCGGGATATACAGCCTCATTACCGATGACCGTGTGTGATGCATTCGATATGCAGTCAGCAGCGTACGGACCCTCCTATCCACGGCGTCGAGTTCGGTTTGAGTCCATTTGAGTATGCCGAAAGAATACATCAAAACCGGCATGACCCAACCGTTGAAGGCGCGCACCTTGTTTCCGCCTGATAGAAGACTATTAAATACTTTCTTCAGGCGGCCAAAGAA
This sequence comes from Aporophyla lueneburgensis, assembly GCA_932294355.1. Taxonomy (NCBI): domain Eukaryota; kingdom Metazoa; phylum Arthropoda; class Insecta; order Lepidoptera; family Noctuidae; genus Aporophyla; species Aporophyla lueneburgensis. The sequence goes on from OW028744.1 coordinate 15,410,758, forward strand.
GCGCTCCTTCAACGATTGCTTCATGTCAGTAACATTGATGCCCAACGCTTCCGACATACCCAAATACTTATAGGTTTCGGATGAGGAGAGGGCTCGGAGGTTTATGGAATCCGAGAGTTGGGTTCCCGCGGATTCCACAATCTTCCCTCGCTTTACATGCATGACCGCACATTTGTCCACACCAAATTCCATCCTGATGGCGCTACTGAAGGTTTCAGTTATTTTCAGTAGCTCCATCAGTTGAAAATTGTTGGGGGCAAAGAGTTTAAGGTCATCCATGTAAAGGAGGTGAGATATAACCTGACCACCTCTCCTCAACCGATAGCCTATACCTGAATCCTCAAGCAGTGTGCTCAGAGGATTCAGGGCTAAGCAGAACCAAAGCGGACTCAAACTATCACCCTGAAATATGCCTCGCTCGATCCTTATCGGTTCGCTGCTCCTTTGGATATTTCGACATCCTGGATAGCGAAGAACCGTCCTCCACTGCTCCATACATGAAATCAGGAAGGTGCGTAGAGTTGCATCGACTTTATACAACTCCAGCACCCTCCTGAGCCATGTATGTGGCACCGAGTCATAGGCCTTCTTATAATCTATCCAACATGTCGACAGATCCTTTCGGGAACGACGAACCTGTTGGCTAATGGCCATATCAATGAGGAGCAGCTCCTTAGTACCGCGAGACCCGTTCCTACATCCATTTTGAGAGACAGACATGATGGAGTTGGTGTCAATATGATTGTAAATTTTAGCTCTCAAAATAGATGTAAGAACTTTATAGACAGTCGGCAAGCACGTGATCGGTCTATAATTTTTGGGTTCCGCGGTACTACCTGATTTGTGGAGCAGGTGGGTAATTCCTGTTGTTAGGAATTGGGGTAGCGAACCAGACTCCAAAGCAGACTGGTACTGAGCCGCCAAGCGAGCATGCGATCCACTGAACCATTTAATCCAGAAGTTGTGCAGCCCGTCCGGCCCTGGAGACTTCCAATTGGGCAATGGACGGACTGCACGAGCTACATCTTGGGGGCAGATGGTAATAGCCCCCATTTCTGGTATTGGATCGCAGGTTCGCTCGACTTCTCGAGCCCAATCCCCTTCGGTGTGACTGACAGGCACCGACCAGATACTGCGCCAAAAAGAACACATGGCATCATTATCCGGCAGGTGCGCATCCGCCACACCTTGAACCGGTCGCTCCCAAGCCCTATAAACCCACCTTTCATCACTCTGGAAGGTGCAGTTCTGAGTATATCGGTCCACTCGTCGTTTATACCTACGAATACGGTTTGCCCATGCATATACTTTCTGCTTCAGGAAGTCTATGCACTCTGTGACACGGGACATATAATCCCGAGGGCTGATATCAGTCCCCGAGAACGCCCGCCTCACAGAGCGCATCACTCTAGGGCGAGTGTTGCCCTCCCTGAAGCAGATTAGTTTCCCGATGCGGGCTCTGGCCCCACCAATACGACGTTCAATTCTGCACTGCCAAGCTGGTACGGCTGGTTTCGGTCGTGTAGCTCTAGAGTCATTAGGAAATTTGACGTGAGCTACACGACATGCCGCTACAGCCGCGCAGTACAGAACCGAATGAGTATCGGCGAGGTCTTCGCAGTCATCAAAATAGTTTGACAACTGCGAATCCAAAGCCGCCACCAGTGCCCTATTTTTATTATGCATGGGCAAACGAGGTAACCGTGGTCTAAGTTCGGGAGTCATGAACCGATATTCCCGAATCGCACACTCCAAAGCGCTCCTCAATTCATCATTGCAATGGGTACTTACGTTTGTAGCCCTGTTGTTTGTTTTATTATATGTATTATTATTATACATATAATAAAACAGTAAAAAAACTGTGTCTGTACATTGAATATATTTAAAAAAAAATAATTGAGGGGGGTTTAGAAACAGTAATAGAGCACGAAACCAAAAAAAAAATGTGTCTGTTTGTCTGTTTGTTTGTACACGCTAATCTTCGTAACTGCTGAACGGATTTTAAAGGTTTTTTTTTGTTGTATAGGTATTAAGTCTGGGCAACATATAGGCTATAATTTATCTTGGAAACTTGAACACCTGATGCAGAACCGCAACAGACCAGCTAAACTATAAGAGATACAAAAATGGTACCATAGCAAAAATTGTTTCACGTGATGAGCATTTTCTGCTAAGAGAATAAATTTGAAGATCTGGAACACCTGATGTGGAATTCCAACAGCCCAGCTACACTATAACATATATAGGAATGACGTCTTAGCAAGAGTTGTTCAACCTAATGAGCACTCTCTGTTGTCGTATAAAATTTTAAGATCTGGAACAGCTGATGTGGAACTCCAAGAGCCCAGCTACACTATAACATATATAGGAATGACTTCTTAGCAAGAATTGTTCAGCCTGATGAGCAATCTCTGTTGTCGTATAAAATTTGAAGATCTGGAACAGCTGATGTGGAACTCCAACAGCACAGCTACACTATTACATATATAGGAATGACGTCTTAGCAAGAGTTGTTCAACTTGATGAGCACTCTCGGTTATCGTATAAAATTTGAAGATTGGAACAGCTGATGTCGAACTCTAAGAGCCAAGCTACACTATAACATATATAGGAATGATGTCTTAGCAAGAGTTGTTCAACCTGATAAGCACTCTCTGTTGACGTATAAAGATTGTAGATCTGGAACACCTGATGTGGAAATCAAAACTATCACTAATTTCACTGTATAATTATAAAATAACATAAGCTGGGAGTACCTCCACGCGGTGAAGGCGGTAACAGTTTAGGACTGATTTTCGATGAAAATTCTATGAATCATTGAAAATTTGACTCTACTGGCTAAAACTCTAATTTATTATTTTATTTTATCGAAGAAATATGCCTTCGGGCTTATGGTATTTGAGTGTTTCATTTCCTTTTCCATTTATCTTCGTGACACGGTAGCCTACCCGGTAACGCAGGGGAGCAGTTACTTAGATCTTAATTGATCAGGTATCTTCAGAATAAAACTATAACCATGCCTAGAAAGAGGTCAAATCTTTTCCAACGTTCCAAAGGAGCTAAAAGATTGAGGATCATAAGATCCCAAGAATCTACCGAAGAGCGTCAGGATAGACTTGATGCTGTTCGAGAACATCAGGCTGCAACTCGCTCCGTAGAAACATCTTCGCATCGCGAAGCTCGCTTGCGTTCTCAGCGTATTTATGCATCTACATCCAGGTGTCTAGAGACCAGTGAAGAATACGATGCGCGACTGTCCGCTGATCGTGAACGTTATGCATTGTCTCGCGAGTCGGAGACGTTCACTAATAGAGAATTGCGCTTGAGTTCTCAGCGTATCTACGCATCTGCTGCTAGGTCTCTAGAGACAAGTGCGGAACATGATGCGCGACTGTCCGCTGATCGTGAACGTCACGCATTGTCTCTCGAGTCGGAGACGTTCACTAATAGATAATTGCGCTTGAGTTCTCAGCGTATCTACGAATCTGCTGTTAGGTCTCTAGAGACAAGTGCGGAACATGATGCGCGACTGTCCGCTGATCGTGAACGTCACGCATTGTCTCTCGAGTTGGAGACGTTCACTGATAGAAAATTGCGCTTGAGTTCTCATCGTATCTACGCATCTGCTGCTAGGTCTCTAGAGACAAGTGCGGAATATGATGCGCGACTGTCCGCTGATCGTGAACGTCACGCATTGTCTCTCGAGTCGGAGACGTTCACTGATAGAGAATTGCGCTTGAGTTCTCAGTGAATTCGCACAACTACTAACAGGTCTTTCGAAGCGAGTGATGAACGTGATGCGCGATTAACTGCTGATCGAGATTATCATACATTGTCCCGAACACGCACACAACAAAATATTCATAATCAGTTAGAAAGTGAGAGAGAAAGAATTGCTGAAGTACGGCATGAAGAGACAGAAGAAGAGCGCAACGAAAGTTTTAATTCTGATCGCCTTCGACATTCTCTGAACAGAATGTCGATATCATCTGAAGAATCGAACGTGTGTCAAGATGTCGCCGTAGGGCATGGCGACCTTCCTTGGGTTGATAAGGAACGGAGTGCATTTACGTTCACTCCTATGATTGACTACGCCACATATTCCGCCATCGGAGGTGTGGTTCAAAATTGTACATTTTGTGAAGCTGTTAAATGGCAAAAAGAAACAAACGGTATGTGTTGCTCAGGTGGGAAAGTACATATTGAAATATTACAAAATCCTCCAGAAATATTAAGATCACTGCTAATCGGTGACCATCCACAGTCAACACATTTCTTGGGCAACCTATTGACATACAAAAATGAAAGATCTGGAACGACTCCAATCGTCTCACTCATCCCGTTGTTTTCCCGTCCCCGGGCCTTAGAATTGTACATCAGACGTTTCAGATCTTCGATTTTGACGATCCCGTTGTCGCTGGCATAAGCAACAGGATCCGCGTACGAAGTCGCGGGCAGAAGCTAGTTGATAAATATATTAAAATAGATTGCACGGATTATTAAATAAGCAACAATAAAATGGTAAGCAATGGTAATGGTATGGTAATGGTTATCTCAATGTTTCGGCGGTTGAATCAAGACTATAGCTCCGCAGCCAGGCTCACGCGCTGGTGGAAGTGCGTACACGTAGTCTACTTCAGCGCTGACCAAGGTCATGTACAATATTTACATGCACCTTACGTGCGTGTGGCACGTGTAGGTAAGCGTGCGATCACTCGGTGGAAACATGGTGCAAACGATCGGATAATCTGCATGTTTGGCCAACCCCGGTCTAAAATGAAAGCTGGTTGTTCAATCTATGAAGCTGAAAAGTTTGTTTTTTTGGCGCGGTAATCTCAGGAACTACTCCAGTCCGAATTGAAAAATTATTTTTGTGTTGGGTAGCCTATTTATTGAGGAAAGCTATAGGCTATATAACATCACGTTACGATCAAAAGTAGCGGAGCAGCAATGAAAAATGAACGAAAACTGGCAGGCAATTCGATGCGACGGGAAGGGTCATGGGAGCAAAAATTTAATGCGGACGAAGTCGCTGGCAGAAGGTAGTCGGTTACAATTTCGCCACAAATCATAATCAGCCTATATTGTGCCCACTGCTGGGACACAGGCCTCCTCTTGATGAGGGGGAGTGAACGTAATCTACCACGCAGGCCAAGTGTGGGTTGGTAGATTTCATATGTCTTCGAATTTTTGGTTCTAGGACTTTCCGGTTTCCTCACGATGTTTTTATTCACCGTTTTGAGAGAAGTTGTGATGAAATTATTTACACAAAGTAAAGCGCCTGCTTGGGTTCAAACCCACGATCTACAACTCCGTAGTCTGCCCACCACTGCTTCTCTGCTACAAATACCTTGATGTTAATATGAAGCTCAGAACTCTTCAAAACTAATATTTCAGGTACTTTTACTTACTTCACAATTTAAGGGCACATTATTAAAGACAGGAACTTGCATTTAAATAGATGAGGAGCTGGCCGAGGGCTGCTAATGAGCACACGACTAGATTCTATAAGCAACACGGAAGCAAAAATGGGACGTGGATATAAGACCCTGGGGAGAAAAGTAGATTTAACCATTTCACTATAAAAATAGGGTATTTTAAATTAAATATGTTACAGATTAGATTTTGCAAATAAACCCATCGACAGTATGAAGATAACAAATAGATGAATGATATTATTAAATTAAACGTATAAAAAATTACAAGGTGTCAAATTTCAGGGTTTAAATAGAACATAAACGAAAAAAGTCTTCTTTTAAAACACTAAATTTAGAAAGGATTTAAATGCCTTTTCAAACAACAACTCAACCAGATTGTATAATGAAATTATACCGTCATTCGTAAAAATAAATAAATAAAAAGTGGAATTTATTAAAACGTTCGCTGTTCAAACTGACTGGCCTGTTAGTCTAGTAGTTAGTGACCCTGACTGCTAAGACTGAGGTCGTGGGTTTGATTCCCACCCAGGACAAATGTTTGTGTGATGAGCACAATTATTTGTTCTGTGTCTGGGTGTAATTTATCTATAATATGTATGTATTTAGAAATATATAAGTATGTTTATCAGTTGTCTGGTTGCCATAGTATAGGCTCTGCCTAGTTTGGGATCAGACAACGTTGTGTTGGTTGTCCAAAGATATTTATTATTATTAAACTTGAGCTGCCATTACGAGAAATATCTGTTACGGACATACTTCGTACCTTTATCTAATGTACCTATTAAGTCATAATTGTAAAACATGCTCGACAACGTCAGTATGTTAGTTTAGTATAATGTTTATGAGCCGCGAGTAGTGTCCATTTGGAACAATTTAAAAACAAACCACTTAATTTTCGAACAAAAAATCTTCTTTCAAAATGGTGCGCGTTTTTTAAATTTTTCTATTCTGTATTTAAAATTCGTGACAAACGTTTTTAAATTATGATTTTCTTTTACAGGATACATTAAAGTTTGTTTGGTTTTTCTTGTCTGTGGCCAAATATTGTGAGTCAGTAAATATTTTGTATGTGGTGCCTTTTACGTCGAAATCTCATTACATTATGTTAAAACCTATTGGGCTGGAGCTGGCTCGAAGGGGACATAATGTAACTGTGATTACTGGAAACAGAGTAACCAATCCACCACCTAACTATCACCAATACATGGTGGATGAAAAGGAGATTTGGGATATTATAGGTAAGTTTATTTGTTTATTAGAAATAGAAATATAAATAATATTTATTTGCATAAAACATGGTATGTGAAGGTGTTAAAGATAAAGTATAGAGCACATAATGTTTAGGATATATTATAGCATGCAAATATTATTGGTTACATAAAAATGGATGGTAGAATTAATTTAGGATCTCCAACAAAATGTATACACACATGACATTCTTATGTATGTGGAAAAGTTAGACGGAGGCTTTTATCCAGCAGTGGGCACCACAGGCTATATAGACATATAGTAACTTAATTCTTGTTTCGACAAAACGATTTTTCGTCGATTCTTATGTTTAGTAGTAATGATCTAAGAAAGGGTGAGGTATGAGTTAAATTAGTTCAAGTAATGAAAGAGTTTAAAAAAGTACGGTATCAGCAAGATTTGGATGGAAATATTTTGCAACTTCATAAATCTTAGTTTTAATTTGAAAAATGTGTTCAACATTCTTTTTGTTTCAAACAATTCCCTATTCAAAATTATTTAAGTTACCACTTATCTACATTATTTTAATTGTTTTGGTTGCGTACAAGTGTCCCACTGCTGGGCAAAGGCATCCCATTTCACCCATCTTATTTCAAAATAATGAATTAAATTTCTAGCTATATCCGTTACATTTCGAGTATCCCTGTGGATATCTTTATGTGTACTAAGTATGATTCAATTGATATAAATGATGAGACCTTGAAACATCATTTAACGATTGCCTTACACATGTGTCAATAATGAAGCTACAATGTAAAATACAAGTCATAAAACAACACTATTTATTTTTCTAGGAGGTGGCAGACCCAATGTCTTCGACATGGTAGGTTTATCTGCGGAGCAATTCCATCACAACATTCTATGGAAAGGTGGCATAGCTTTCACAGAACTTGTGCTCAACTCAACTGAAATCAAAACACTTCTCAGAGAAGACACCAAGTTTGACCTGATCATCAGTGAACAGTTCTTTCAAGAAGCGCTGAATGTTCTAGCCTATAAGTACAATGCTCCTTTGGTCTTAGTTACGACATTCGGGAACTGTATGAGACACAATGTTGTAACAAGGAACCCACTACAGTTGGCCACAGTAGTCTCAGAATTTCTGGACGTCAGGGAGCCGACATCATTTTGGGCTAGACTGAGGAATTTTTATTTCACATTATACGAATACGTTTATTGGAGATACTGGTACCTAGAAGAACAAGAAAAGCTTATGAGGAAGTATTTGCCAGACTTACCGAAACCAGTCCCCAGTTTGTACGACTTGCAAAAAAATGCCTCCCTGATTTTGATAAATGGACATTTTAGTTTTGATACCTCAGCTGCTTACCTTCCAAATACAGTGGAAATTGGGGGAGTACATTTGACTGAGAGTGACACAAAATTACCTGATGTAAGTAGATTGATACTATATAAACCTAATTTTAAACATTAAACTCATACATCTACAGATTCTAGCAAAGAAAATAATATTAGATGAATAACTATTAGACATTACGATTTTTCGCCTTTGGTTATTTTTTATACTAAAACTGGTTCTATGTATAAATATATAACCATAAGCTAACCTGACACTAATTGGGAGCGTTTTTATAATAAAAGTTAGCCTAATGCCAAGGACACGCACAAGTCAATGTAATTCGCAACCAAAAACTAGAAATAATTATTTTATCATTATTGTGTATCTTCGCTTTTTCGTTAGTAATCTGTTTCAATTTCAAGATAAATATAATGCATATTTTATCCTTATGGTGGAGGCCCAACTATGCAATTTCCAACATTTTAGGCACGGTTCCAAACCACAGGCAGTACTTCGTATTTAGTAACTTATTGGGCTTAAGACTCTTATCCGTTTTCGTTGGAGATTATAAAATATTTGTACTTGTGACAAATTCCTATAATTTGGATTATGAACTTTTTATAAACATATTTTCGAGACAAATAAAATTTATGTTGTGCTATTTTTAATAACTGAGAAAAACGTTAATAGAATAAGCAGTTCATAATCAATCATAATCATATCGCCAATTCATAATTCAATATTTGTAAACATTATAATTACCCGATCGTCACCTCTTATCGTAGTGATCAATAGTTTTCCTCACGTGTCTCAATGTTGATATAATTTTGATCTTTGAACTCATCAGCTGGTACCCATGAGGGATAAACGATCATACCTACCTACTCACAAACACTACTTATATTAGTTCTATATCATTACTTCTATATAAATGAGTGTCTTTATTTCTCAAGGTACAGAATACTTTAGGACAATTATCTAATCATATACAATTGTACAAATTGACATCTATAATGGTGTTTGTATTGTTTAGTTCTATAGTCGGTTCATTATCATTCATTCTGTTCAATTTAGGATCGTTACTTACATTGTTTTCTAGTACTCGAGTTGTAAATGGCCTACGTTATCTAAAAACTAATACGTAGTTGTAAATACTCGTAGTACGTTATTATTTTTGGCTGGTATTAAAATAGGTGATTCTGAATTGTTAGCTTGTACTGTCTGATACTTTGTCTTTAAGCTATGATATATAGTTAATGTTATCATAAATACATAAACTAACGCCTTTTTCGCATGGGGGTGGGCAGAGAATACAGAACGCCACCTGCTACGATCTTACATCATACTTCTATTGTCTCGTTTAAGTTCATACGTGTGTTCATACATACACGCCGGTTACCAGTTAATATTATTAATGATAAAAATTTGTTATATGATCATAATAGTGGGTATACCAATACTATCTATGATAGCAAGTAGGCTGGATAGTGAGTTTGTGAACCACTGGTGTAAGGTTTCAGCTGGGCCTCTCACCTTGCAGCAGTGATATCATAATCTGTTTCTGTTTTCGTCTTTGTAAGTGTGTTACTAACATAGTTTGTAAGCACATTGTTACTAACACTATGAGTCTTGTTGCTCGAAATAAATGATAAAATAAAAAAAATAAAATTGACAATGAAGTATCATCTAAATTCCGTCCACCGTTATTGATTTTAATTAGTGTCAACTGCTTACTGGCCTATGAATAAAATTGTTGCATCATTCAGTTTTGTTACAATCAATTCTTATTGAAACATTTCATTGAATTTTACTACATCCGAGAAGTGCTTTACTTGAACTCAATATCGTTTTTTTTATGTTTAATTAAAAACACAATTAGAAATATTAATTCTAAATAGAAGTTCTATCTGTTATACCTACGGTTAGTTGCAAATGCATTTTTTCACGGGTTTCTGTATTGTTTGTATTATAGAATATAAAAATAATATAGTCTCAACAGTACCTAATGGTACCATTAGGTACTGTTGAGACTACATTTTTCTTTATTTTTCATTTCTTTATAGACACTTAGCATAATAAACAAACTGTTTCAATAATGATCAACGATATACTTGATCTTTATTAAACAGTTTGTTTAAAGTCTGCGTGGACGTAAGTATTCGATGCGGCATTCTACTTTCGTAAAATTTTCTCATTTGTATATTTTGTCTCAGGATCTTCAAAAAATATTAGATAATGCCAAACATGGAGCTGTGTATATGAATTTCGGATCGAATGTGCGTAGTTCGGAGTTACCAGCTGAAAAAAGAAACGCAATCCTCAACGTGTTCAGGAAACTGAAACAAACTGTCCTTTGGAAATGGGAAGACGACAAATTGGAGAACAAACCAGATAATCTTGTTGTTAGAAAATGGATGCCGCAAAAAGAAATATTGTGTAAGTCATTTTAAGCCATGGATTTTTTTTGCGGGATATCAGGAACTTACTGCGCGTTATTTGAACATTAGTCTTTATATAGCCCATTAATAATTTATTCTTTAGATCATAATGCAAATGACTCAACACCAAGTAAAGACCTGAATAAATTACACTAAGTAACATGTGTCATTCTGACAGTAATTATTTTATGTTTCTTGCAGCTCATCCAAACATCAGACTATTCATTTCGCACGGCGGGCTTATAGGCACACAAGAGGCTACGTTCCATGGAGTTCCAATCGTAGGCATTCCAATCTACGCTGACCAGTACAACAATTTATTACAAACTCAGTCTCTAGGCTATGGCAAAATATTGGAATACCCGCACATCAATGAAGAAACGCTATCTAAAACGTTGAATGAAGTACTAACTAATGATTCTTACAGGATAAAGGCTAAAGAATTGTCTGTTAGATTCAAAGACAGACCACTGAATGCTTTGGATACTGCCATGTTTTGGATCGAGTATGTTGTGAGAAATAATGGAGCACATTACATGAAGAATCCAGCGTTGGAATTAAGTTGGGTAGCGTATACCATGATTGATGTTTATGCTTTTGTTTTAATATTAATACTGGTAGCTGTGTACGCGGTTTTGAAAGTACCAATAATTTTTATTAGCTTGTTTAATTCGAAACCATCAAAGAAGCAAAAGAAGAAGCGGACATAAAAGACTTTAGAAAATTTAAATTAAATGTTTGTGTGATTGTGCAGTTTTTTGCTTTCATTATATTTTTAATGAAGTAAATATTCACAAAGTATCGGTTAAGAAGAGAATTTTGTGACTAATATTTATTGTAAACAACAATAAATAATGTAAACTTTAGTCAAAATTTATTTATGGATTCTTGTTATAGTCTTAGATATTGGATAAATAGGATTTACTTTGGGATATAAGGGCGCGGAAATGATGATTTTGGTGTAGTTTTCATTCTAATTTAATCTCGATAAAATCGAGACATGCTGAAAAAATAAAACAAAAATAATTTTGCTTAATTTATTTCTATCTTATGTGTTTTATTTCAAACGATTTATAATACCAGTTTATTATCGTCTGCAGGAGAAAAGCCTGTTTTCACTCAGAGAAAACATGAGCATTGATCGCATGCTCATATTGATTAAAAGTCCAGGTGTCCCTGACAATGTTTTCCGCCACCAATGTTGGTGATGTCCAAAATAAAGTTAGAAAGTAAAAATATAAGTCGCAAGGTTTCAACTACTGTTAGCTTTATTGGTTTTGTATAAAAAGTACTTTAACTCGTTTTCCAAAAAAAAAAAAAAAAATATTTGTGGGCGAATCGACCACTCCAGAAATACGAATTAAACAATTGGTATGTTTTGGATTTTTATGCACCTTATAACATGTAATTGTAGTGACCTTTTCTCATCACTTGATGCATAAACTTCAAAATGTGGCAATTATCCTATACGCGTTTCTAGATTTTTCGATTCGGCTACATTAAGTTCGTGAGTTCGTTCGGCATCTGCCTATATAAAATTGTATGTTATTTACAAGTGTCGATTCACCCGATTTAGGCAGGTAAATTCGTGCGAATCGAGTGTGTATCTGTTTTAGCATTTGTATAAATTACTAGAAGACGACGGGACATGTTAGGTATATTATATGTACTACTCCTACCTACCTACATACGGTTATACATCAATTTTATCTCATTTCGACAGTGTATACACGTAGAATAATTATCCGAATACATATTTAAAGATATACAAGTGATATTATGAGTTATCCCGTTTTTATAAGTCTTAAACAACCGTAAAAACAGGTGATGACTTTTATCGTTTTTCTGGTACGGATGACGTCAGAACTATCTTTCATTTATTTATTTTATCAGTAGTTCCTTGTAACTTCACATGCCCCCAAAAATAAAACGGCATTCTTTAAAAAAAAGAACTCAACCTTCCATTTTTAAATCTAAAAAAAAAACCCTAAACATGGCAACACCACGCCGTAACACCGTACCTGAAACTACGTACAGTTTATAATTAGACAAATATTTGAGCGGAACATTGGTGTTTGAACAAGGCACAGGTTGGGGCGAGTCTTTTGTCCAGTGCCGCGAGAGAGTATGCTGTGGGCGAGTGCTCCTCTGACTTATGAATTTCGAATGCGACAGACTGAGATTGCGAACCTCTTTCCTGTGTACTCAGACTTTCATTAGTACGCACTTTGTTTTTATTTTCCTCAGTAAGTACTTTGATACTTTCCTCAGTAAGTACTTTGATACTGTCGTGACACTTATAGGTGATTCTTTAACGGTGAAGCGCCAAATCTTCCATCTATGTTTTCATCAGCGGCCTATAATATTCCCACTGCTGAGACACAGGCCTCCGCTCCGGTGAGAGTAGATAGAATCAACTCTATTTTGCTTAAGACCAATTCTTGTTTCTTACTTTTATTCAGTGCCAGGCTGTAAGTTAAAGAATTATAATTATTAAAATCATCAATACAACCCTCTTAGTTCCTATAATACATTGAAAGTTATTTTCATGAAATAATTTATTGGGATTACTTACGTCAGTTGTTTGAACCTAAACGAGGCAAAAGAAGTATGTATGGGTCGTAGTAGGTGGCGTTCCGTAGTTTCTGCCTACCCTATGGGAAAAAGGCGTGACTTTATCTGTGTATGTATTGTAATGTATTTTGTTTTCATTCTTTTTTTGGATTTAAGGACAAATTGACTTAGTGCGTAATATAATAATACCAGCCTGTTATTGTCAAAGACAAAGGCTCCTTCTCACGCCCAGAAACCTCGAGGTGATCACCGCTCTTATTCCAGGCGGACTGGTGATTTCAGACTTATATTTTAATTTGAAGCCCAGGATCCCTCACGATGTTTTTCTGCACTTGCTGTTCTGATCTTCTTCTTAGCGTATCGATGGCAAAAAGTTCAAACATCGTTGGCCCAAAAATTCAGCCGTGCAAACTCTTCTCACTGATGCATAAGATCATCAAATGCACAGGTGGCAGGGTAGGATTGCTAGCTGCCCGGTTGAAAAAGTAAATAAATCGGGAGAAGGGTAATTCCGAAGTATCGTAATATTTACGGACGGGGCCGTATCTTTGTTGACGGAATTAGAGCGTAGGCTCCACTCAGGTTTGATTTCTGCATAGCCAACCTTTGCATATTGTTTGAATACTTCAAAATCTTTAAGCGGTGCGAGCACAGCCTACTGTGATAGGCTTGAGTTAAACTTTTTATAACAGTTTGGAAACAAAAACTGTGATAAAATTCGTCACTCAAGCCTACTACAGAGGTCATGCTCGCCCCGCAAGTTCCGGCTGCTGGCATATGTTTACTTAGCCCATGATGTTGCTTTTGTTTTTAGACAAGTTATGCCAAATAAAAAGTGGAAAAAGCTTAGCTACACCGTAGGTGAAGCAAGTCACTTCCCAATTAATTGGAAGCTACTTTTGTCAACGCATATATATTTATTCTAACTTTCCGCAGCACGAAATACAGTCATTCAATAGAAAGCAGAGAAAACTTCCCGGATAGTCGAGAAGTTCGTTCATTAAACATCGATTTTACGTGGACTCCAGGTAAAAGCACCGTATGAATTCACACACACGTATCACTAATTTATCAGTCGTCTGCCTGGAACGCTGAAAGGTAAATGTAAAACTAACAGAGTTGGGACACGGACGCAAATTAAAATCAACATACCGGCGACGACGGCCGTCGACCATGCGTCGGTTTTGGCATCCGTTTTTTGTCTAATCTCCTGTTGATTCCTGCCCGACGTAAATTTTCACGTCGAAATTTTAACGGATCTGCGATTGAGTTTTTGCGTCTTCTTATTTCTTTACCTGAATTTGGAATGATTAAGTTGTAGAAGCCTATGTATTAAACCTACTGATGAAAGTTTATATGTTGGATACTTTTATTTTAGTATGTTCTCGTGGGATACTATTCGATGCATTTCTGGGCCTAGCCGTTTGGCGTTTTAATGCTAACAAAATAGGTAAAGAGACTTTGATCCAACTTCATCGAACATCTTACTTAGACGTTAGAAATAAGTTAGATTATATATGACGATTATATTTTATCTGAGGACCGCACAAAATAAGTATTTAGTGATAAGGCTGCATTTGGCACTGATTTTGTTGTCCACCAACCAAACCAAAACTTAAACTAAGGTTGGACTTTTAATCCCATTCAGTAACTTGACAGTTCAACGAAAAATAATGATACCATTCTAAAACTAATAGTGTTGGGGTAGTGAACGATTTCGCGTAAAGAATGAATGATAAAAATGGTTTAAATTAATTAAAACTTAAATAAATCGTTTTCGGGATGTGGCATATAAGAATAAATATCTGGATGACCGAGCTTTGCTCGGTATTTTTTGGTAAATTGTGTTTAAAATAATAAGTTTATGTTTCAGTTGATTATCGATAAAGTTGGTCATTGAAAACACGAATAAAACGACATTTTATAAAAATGAATCCTAGCTAGATCGATTTATCGCCCCCGAAACTCCCTGTATACTAAATTTCATGAAAATCGTTGGAGCCGTTTCCGAGATTCAGATTATATATATATAATAATTTAGATTAATAATTTTTAAATAACAGTTATTTCCGTTTTTATTTTCTTCTGATAGAAACAAAACTAAATATAAAAATCATGTAATTTTACTTTTTTTTTTACCATAGTCATTTTATTTCCTCTGGCAGCCATTGAATATATACATTTATATCGATATAGTAAACATCGTGTTTTAAGACAAGTTACTAAATTTACATTACAAAGTTTGCATGTAAGTTATTTCAAGTTCATTCAATTTCATTCATTCTTGCACCAGAAACAGAAACTTGCAACAGAAAAAAAAGATTGTGAGGTGGTCCTCACTATCTTTTTTTTCTCAAAACCTGGTATCCCTCCAACTGTCAAGTTACTGAATAGGATTAAAAGTCCAACCTTAGGAGCAGCAGGGCCCCATGCGTGGGCCGCGATTTACGCGTTCTTAGTCTAAGTTGTAACTCGCAGGCCCGATCCCAGATAGATGTTTTACTTTGTGTAAATTATTTCTTCACAAATACTCTCAAATCGGTAAAGGACAACTACGTGAGGAAAGCGGCATGTCCTAGAACAAAAATATTGAAGACATGTGACATTACCAACTCTAACCAGGACCGCATGGTAAGTTACAGCCCACTAGATACCGTGACCCTGGCACATGGGCAACTGATGGAACACGGGTGGGTTTTAGTTAGTAAATCTGACACGCCCTCCCGCTCCGCCCAGAGCGGGAGAAGTCATTTGATGATTTCCCATCCAGAAAAAAAAAAAAAAAGTTACAGCCCACTTCTCGAAGAGAGGAGGCCTGTTTCGCAGCGATGGTAACATGATTGGCTGATTATGCTCTTAATCAAATCCTCCTGTCTAATTCGGTGGTTACATTAATCCTCTTTCTAAGCGAACGTTTGTCTTTAGATATTAATGTGGAATTTTGAATTTCGTACAAATTCTTGGAGATGCACAAACCGAAGTATTGAAAACTTGAAATCAATGTGTAAGTTGAGTTGATTGAGTTTTTACTATCAATCGGTAAAACTACACTTCTGGAAATATCCGTTACATCATACCATGTCTTACTCCGCCTGGATGGTGGTGAATGAATTAGTATTGTTAGAATGAATTATACAGTTTTCAGAATTAGATCGGCACAGTAATCGCGTAACCCAAGATCAATCACAAACTGAATAATTTTGAAGGATATTGCTAATTAATTACTTCATATGTTTTAGATATGAATATAGTTTCCTTAATCCCGTTTGGAGTAGTTGAATATACTGCAGTTATGTTCTCAATTACGCAATGTGCAAGCCTGGAGGCTTCTCCGAGGGAGGCTGTGTTTCGGGCCACTAAGCTTACGCCCCCCATTACACATCTTAGATTCGGTCTAGACTGTTATAATGTAATGGGACTGTGGTTGCACCATTTGGCCGTGTGCATTGCTTTATTGTGCACTATGCCTACAAGGATGTTTGTTGAATTGATCGCTTGACTTTTTAATGTTAAGTATCAGTATGTACTCGCCTTTTTTGATTATATGAAAAAAGGCTGGGTGTATGTGTAGGCGTAGCTTGTGGTTGTAGAGGTTAGATAAGCAATAGTCCTATGTACATCGGTGGTCTGAAAAGTTTCCGACCTGACAAACATGTATAGGTACAAGATTTTTTTTCTCAATTTTTGAAGTGAAAACTTCTTTAGCGGCGTTGTGCACTTTTTTTAATGGGTAAAAAATGTTAAACTCGCGTCAGGACACGTGACCCTGATCGAAAATTCGTAAGACGGACAGAGAGTAGGAGAGGAAGTATCCCCCTCTCTTTCTACGGTGCGGCGAAAATGTATGCCTGCGCCTGCCGTTTCGTTTAGGCGGCGCAGGACGCTTGCGCGAATGTTCATGTGTATTTATGTTACAGCGTGCCACGCGCATCCATGGATGGTGACAGCTGAGAATTTTCCCTATTATTTTCATATAATTATGACAGTTTATAATGTCATAATTATAACCAGCCTGTACAATCGTGAGGCATACAATCTCTACAGTTTGCACACGACACTAAGTTTTGTATGGGAAACTTACTAATGCCATACTTGACACTCCCCATAAAACCACAAAAAATATTTCTTATAAATCTAAATTAAATTCCTATCGTCGCTAATACGAATAATATTAAAGACAAATATTCTCGATACGATCATAGATTTTTAAAATGAAATAGGTTATATACCTATAAAATTAATTTACTACCTATGGTTATGCTTGACATTCAGTAAGACTATAGACCGTAGACAGTCGAGGCAATAGACACAAAATATTAAAGACAAATGTTCTCGATTGGACCACAGATTTGGACGATAAACAAAATAATACCTATGCATGTGTGTATTAAATATACGGTAATGAATAGTAGTGTATGTAACGTGTTATTTATTGAAAATAATGTATTTTTAACAATAATTTAAAAAAATATTAGCATTCATCACTTCTTCTCTGTATAAACTATAAGTGTGCGAAATTTCATACTTCTCCGTCCGCCTAATTTTCGTAAAAAGGGATCCAAAGTTTTCGCTTCACGTATTAATATATAGATAGTTAACCATTCAATTACTGTAATTACAGACACAATTAAAAAACGATTGTGTCTATACCAAATGTGGTATCTCAGGGACTTAGAGGTTAAAGCAATTCGTGCAAAATTATTCCCTAACCATTTCAAAATATCAAAAATGCACAACGTTAATATTCAAGTTTTCACTTCTGCCGGCACTCCCGGAGTGCAACCCGTCGTTTTTTTTTTAATTTTTCTACTTTGTCTCCTTGTAAGTCTACACACTTCTACTCCCCTACCAGCGATGCTCCCAGTTTTCTAACTCGTCCAAATAGTACTCGGCGTCTTTTTTTACAAAATAATGGTTCACGAAGGTGAATGTCTCCTAATTTGATGAAAATCTCTGTCCTCCGAGCGCAATTTTTAGATAAAGGAACACGAAAAAGTCGCTTGGAACTAGATCTGGTGAGTAAGATGGATGGTCAAGCAGTTAAAGCCGTTATTCGTGGATTTTCACCATGAATGCCTTCGATTTAACCAATCCGCACTGGGCCCGCGTGGTGGATTATGGCCCACTCTCTCTCACCTAGAGGAGGCCTGTGTTTCAGCAGTGGGAACATTATAGGCTGCTGATGAACCGCTGAGGTGTGAAAGGGCGCATTGTTTTGGTGAAACAGGATTTTCTTTTCTATAAATGTCGCCGCTTTTCCGCGATATCTGCCTTCAGATTGTCAAATAATGAATATACACCAGATGATCTACAGTAATTAATTGGCGCCAAAACTTGGATTTATTGCATCTAAATTGCGCCTAAAGAGCGTTGGAAATGTTCATTTTTGTTTTTGGTGTAACGTGAGCAAAAGCGGCACCCAACGCGCGGACAGCTTTCTCATGCCTAAATCTTGATTTAATATGTGACAAACACTTTCTTTGGACATTATCAGAGCCTCTGCTATGGGTCTCATTTTAATTCGGTGGTCGTCTAGCACCATTTGGTGAACTTTAGCAATGTTATCGTCAGTAGTCGCAGTTTTTGGACGTACCGAACGTCCATCGCCTCCTAGGTCATGTTTAAATTCACCTGCCCAAAATTTAACTGTGGTAAATGATGGTGCAGAGTCCAACTCATCTATGATTTGCGTAGGCGTATTGCCTTTCAAAAACAAACATTTCATGGCAGCTCCATGCAATTTTTTTCGTTTTTGCAAAAACACTCACATCGACTCACTTAAACGAGTGTCAATTATCAACTACGCGTCCAAGATGGCTGAAATTTTGGTGAATAACTATCAAAAGATGCACAACTACACTTCACTAGTTTTTATTGACGTGAAGAGGCCTTCCCTTCACGTTGAGGTTGGAAAGTTTTCAGACCACCTCGTAAAATACTGGTATTTAGCTGCCTTCGGTTAGATTAGAAGCCGACCCCAAAATGATGAACAATTTATGCTTCTATCCAAATAGCAAATCCAAACTCCACACACCAGCTTCACTTAACACCAGTCTCAAATTATTCAAAGGAACGACCCAACCTAATTAGTATCAATTTTATCTGCAGACGACATAAAAGCAATTATTCGCCGCAGTGCATTTAGCGTAGACTACAGATACGAGGCTTTGGCACAGAATAATACAAAAGGTCAACTTCATGAAACGAGTGAAAACGCACGTATGTACACTGACACAATTTTCGCACAGCAAGTGCTTTGTCTGCATGAAATTTCGGCTCCCGACCCACAATGGCTACCGTTTTGCATCCTATCGCCCACGCTGATAACTTGTTTTCGCTTAGCATTTTCTCAGAGTTTTTCTTCCTTCTTTTTTCTGGGCTTCTAATGGCTGTAGCATGATATTCCTCAGCCTTCCTCAAGATTTCGACTATAAATGCAAAAAGATTTTTCGAATCCAACTGCTAGTTTCAAAGATTAGCTCGTTCAAACTGACAAACAAAAAAATAAAGAAACTTTCAGCTTTATTATTAGTATAAACAAGAGGCGAACTTAATGCCGTAGGCATTCACTAACACTAAACCAAGGGTGATGAAGGGATAACATGACAACTGTCTGAAAGGAACACAAAAAAAGTATAATTAAAGATACCATAATTAACACAAAATCACTTCTACATGACTTATCGACTGGCATTCAGCTGAGATCGCCAAAAAAACGCATCAATGTACGCGTAAGCCTCTTTACACACGTTGAAAGAACTGAGCCTTCTGTACCGACTTACTATTCTGTGATTTAGCGGAGACTACGGATACGCGACATTGGTCTATTTCGAGGCCAGGCCTATCTCATTAAGAGTTTGCAATTAAAACTTTGCAATCTGGCCGCCGTTCTGAAGGGAATTAACGCCAATGCCAACGGTTGGGGAAATGAAAATCAGTCTTGGATGTCATAGAGATTTTGCTGGATTGGGACTACTTGTTAGTGACGATTTGTAAGTTATTTTAGTTTACTACTAGGTACCTAAATTGTGGAAGAAATTGGATTGAGGCCATTTTTTGTTGGCTACTTTTGTAGCATCATTAATTCTGAAATCTTTAGTGAATGGATGCGTACAGAAAAGCTACGATACGTAACGTTAAGTACCTCCCGGTCTTCATGCGAGCGAAGTTACGTCATTCCCTACTACTGTCACTTGTGACATCGTTTTCCCCCGTTTTTTAACTGCTAAATTGGTCTTGTGGCCACAAGCGCGACTGCCGAGCGTGGGGTCCTGGGTTCGATGCCTAGGTAGGACAAAATGTTATTGGGTTTTTCTAACAGCCCAGAGTCTGGAAGTTGGTGGTGTGATACCCCCGTGCCTCGGAAAGCACGTTAAGCCGTTGATCTTGCGCCTGATCTCTCCCAGGTCGTGTTGCGGATTGCCATCCCATCGGACTAAAAGACTGCCCCTGTGTCTGCGCAAACACATGATATCTTTCACGCCAATGGCTAATTTCCGTTGAGATTGGTCGCAATGGCCCAAATACGGAGGCCTATAAATACATCTCTTCTATCAAGTTCAGATACAACGCCGTCTACTCGTACTTTCCTCCATTCATAGCTTCGTATTCAGTTTCCTTTTTCCTTCCAGATAGAAGGCACATCACAGCTTCCTTTATAAAAGCCTGAAAAATAACAAGCTTTTATTATTTCGCGTACATTACATATATAATTGTATATATAGCATCCGCGTTCGCTTTTTGTGCCAGCCGTCTATGTCCTAGCTCTGCATGCGAGTTTTTGCTTGGCGAGCGCGAACAAAAACCATATTTATACGAGTCACAATACTGTGTGGAATTGAATACGGAATGTGAGAGGCTTTTGTGATATTATTTATCAGTTCTAGCAAGGATGTTTCATTTGTGGAGTTGCTAGGCACTGTATGGAACATGTTTTCTGTGAAATGTGAGGAAAACACGTCTTTTTGTGCTGCGTAGCATGAAGGATTCTAGCCACGCGATTCACGCTCTTATGAAAATGCTGGATATAGATTTTATTCTCCTCAATACATTATTTTGAGACCCAAAATTGGACTCAAAGACGTATTACGTAATGTTATAGTACGTTTTTTTCTATCGGACAGGATCTTCAATTTGTTTGTTTTTGCGAACGCCTATTCATAATTTATTAGGCACTCAAGAACGTCTGAAAACTTTGTTTTAATATTATCACTAGCCGAACCGTTTTGAATCAAGTTTTCAATTTAGATATTGATTTCCAGAAGCGGTATGTTTTAGATTTTCTATTGATATGTATATTAAATTACTAACAACTATTGAAGAAGTCCTATAACTTTAATTTTCCATTTACCGAGCGTATCGCAATTAGATGCTTGCGTATCTAACTGGAATTTGATACAAGAAGTATGATACTACAGACCGGGATAATTCTCGTAATTTTAAGAACGTTCACAGTTTGATCACGGTGTCAATTAAAAAACAATACGTCAAGCTTCCATACATTGTTAACAATTTTTAACCGACGAAAATAAAGCGGAGGGTGGAGGAAGGAGTCGATTGCGGACGGAGTCGATTGCGGACTGGAGTCGATTGCGGACTGGAGTCGATTGCGGACTGGAGTCGATTGCGGACTGGAGTCGATTGCGGACTGGAGTCGATTGCGGACTGGAGTCGATTGCGGACTCCCGGCCACCGCAGGCGCGAGCTTGCGGGTGGCGAGCAATGGGTAGCTCGCCGCCCGGTAAGGACCAAGCTCGGGTCGACGGCGCGCAGTGTTCCACGCGCGCCTCAAAGAGATGTCAGCAAAACTGAAGGGGTCTGCTAGGACCGATGCCTGCCGGGGTCGCGTGATTGTTCGAAAGAGATATCGTGACCCTGGCACATGGGCAATTGAAGGAACACGGGTGGGTTTTAGTCAGTAAAAGTCTGACATGCCCTCCCGCTCCGCCCAGAGCGGGAGAAGTCATTTGATGATTACCCATCCGAAAAAAAAAAAAAAAAAAAAGGGTGGAGTAAACGGATTTGGTAGACATCACATGCTTGAATGTTTGGTTCTAAAAGCCGGTTTCCTCACGATATTTTCCTTCACCGTTTTAGCAGCAGTTACAGTATTATGGACCACAGATTGTAGGCAGTAAAATTTATTCTAGTCAATTTATATCTACATTTTGTTGAAGCTGACTTGTACCAACCCAATACGCGTGGGCGTGGGCAAGCTCAGACTTTCGTATAGTGGATTAAACCAAATTTACATTAAAATGAAGAAAAATACACGTTTACCTGATTGGTACATTGATGTACAGGCGCTAGTATATAAAGCTACTACAATCTGTTAAATATCTTTAATAGGTTATCAACTTTATCGCTAAAGAATTAGGTTCAAGATTGATTGGGAAAATTTGACAGTTTTGAGTGGCCTGGTGTGCTGGCATCGGTACATAACATTAAACAACCCGTGCTAAGTTCACAATGTATCATATTTATAAACGAAAATGTCAAACGGCTCATTGTTAAAGTTTGCTCGTAACAAAATTTGACATTAAATTACAAACTTACGAACTTCAAAGTAATGGCTTCAATTGAAATTTGTTTTAACATTAATTTGTTCCGAGTTTAGAGTTCGGGAGCCGAAAATTACGATGTAAGAAGAAAAGGCAAACTGAAACAAACTCCTGTCCCTTTTGTATATAGAACATTGTTAATATAAGTATTAACACTACTGAATTTATTGTTTCTCGTTTCGTTGACAATTTTGTTTCGAAATGTTTCAGAAGTTTATCAGCGGTAGCCCAGTGGAAACGATCTCTACATACGAGTTGTAAGTCGTAGGTTCGACCCTAGACAAGTGCTCTACTTTGTGTAAATTAATTCATTGGCACTGTTTTCAAAACGGTGAAGGATAGCATAGCGAGGAAACCAGCATGATATAAAACCAAAAAAAAAATATCGAAGACATGACATCTACTAACCCGCTCTGGGCCCGCGTGGTGATTTACGGCCCACTCTCTCAGACAAGTGGGAACATTATAGTCTGATTATGGTTTAAGAGCTGAATCTGGAGGATTGAATACGTTGTTTAGCTATGGAGATATCTTACGATGTAATTAATATTATACCATTTCATTGGGAATACTAAGACAGCACACTTCCTCCTAGTTCTTTTAATGTTAAAAATGTGAAGAAAGTCATATCCTCATCATCAGCGTACAGCAGTTCACTACCTCTCCAATTGGCCGCCATTCACTTCGATTTTTGGGAACTCCGCTACCAGCCACCCGGTAAAGATCGTCGCTCCACCTAGCCCTAGGGCGTCCTACCTTACTTTGCCGATTCGCGGTCTTCACTCAAGAACACGTCTACTTCAACGGTCGTCGGTTTTATGGGAAATATACCTGGCCGATAATTTTGGTTCTCTAACGGATTGCCCTGTTTCAGGTAATGCACTATTGATAACAAAAACTGCACCCGATTGTGTAACACAATATTAATCTGAATCGTTTTGAAAGATATTGCTAGTTCATTACTTCGTATGTACAAAAAAATTGTTTGCTCGACAATGTAAATGACGCAATGAATGCTGTTGGACTGTCAAAATGAAAGTAACTTCTACTGTAAGTGTGTTATGCAAATAACCCTATTTTCTAGATTATTGTTTAATAATCTGTTCATAATTTATATAAATTTCATCATCATCATTATCATTTCAGCCAAAAGACGTCCTCAGCTGGACATAGGTCTCCCCCAAAAAAAAAAAACAAGGGGATTTGCCATAATCACCATGATTGGCAGGTGAGTTGGCGATCGTAGAATTATGGCAAAATGCATTGATAATGCTGCTGCCTATTCTCTAGTAAATTCCTTAGTCGCCTTTTACGATACCCACGGGCAGAAATACAATGGAGCTATTCTTTATATCCAGCGCCACACAGTAGCAATCAATATATTGTTAATTTTAGTATTTCAAATTAGTATTTTTCATTTATTTTTTGATAGTCAGCTGCTTCGTCATGTATCACTGATATTTGTTACACAACTGGGGTCAACCTTTACAGATAATTTCAATTTTTTTATTCATTTGTTTACTGTAGAAACCTGATAAGGAATATATATTTCTGAAGTGCAGAAACTTGTAAGTCATGACGTTTATCGTCCATCGTCAGCGAATACACCGTATTGATAACCTTTGTGACTGAATGAATAGGTTAATTCCAGGCAACTATGCTCTGTACACTATGTAGTTTTACATTAGTACCTTATCGTTTGCCGGATCATCGTTTAAGATCAGTGTCATATATCACAATGCGATATCATTATAATCTGCCTAGCTTTTCCCAACTATGGTGGAGTTGGCTTCCAGTCTAACCGCGGTTGTTTCTATCTAAGAGAGGCAGTGGCCCGTAATCCACAATCAGATGTGACATTCAAATTTTTGGTTCATGGATATACCGGTTTCCTCACGGTGTTTTCGTTCACCGCTTTAGCAATTCACAGGGGAGCTGTGGTGATTAATTTATACCAAGTAAACCACCTGTCGTTATTTGGCGGGAGCCTTTTCTGAAATGTTGAAATCGCCTATTTGGGTTCGAACTTACGAGCTACAAATTCGTAAGGCGTGGCGGTGACCACTAGGCTAATATTATTGAGACTAATGGTGCTATGATGAATAATGAACAGTTGGTTCATCAAGGTGGAGAGAAAGAAGAAGCCTGCATATCGCAATCAGTGTAGGACGGCGCCAGCACTATCTAACATACTGCTACATTCTGTAGTACCGACGATGAATACTTTTGTTTAAAGATAAATCTTGCTTAGTAATAGGACTGATAAGGTTTCCAAAGTAACTTCAAAACGTTATTTCTACCAAGACTATAATCTACATAATATTACAAAATGACCTTTACGACCCGCAAAATAAACACAATAACCTGATTTCCTCCTGAAATCAAAACACGGTGAACAGGAGGTACTTGGGATCTTTTCATAGCAAATTAATCAATTAGAGCCTTGGCTCTAGGGAGGTTGGGTGAAGCCTAATTATAACAGATTACATTAATCTCTTACGATATAACGGATCCGACGGGGCGTGGTCGCGATTTTCGCGTTTGTATTTAATTGGTGATAAATTGCAGTGAGATATCGTTTGGCGCTTGCAACATGGTGACGGGGAAGAATTAATTAGTTTTGAATTTTAGCAGGTTTTTGTTTTTGTTTTAGGGTGGCTAAATGGTTATTTATATTGGAAACTAGTTTTCTGGCTGCGACTTCGACGGCGTACAATTTTTAATTCATGTGACTCCATAATAATGTAGGTTTCCATAGGTGAATGAATTTTAAAAATCATTTCGAGAAGTTTTTAAGGTTACCCATTATAAACAATCAAATCTTTTTTTTATAAATATTAGTGTAGACCAGCTTATGTCTGCGGCTTCGGGATAAAACGTATGTTATGTGTTAATCCAAATGGTTGACTTTTCATGCGACCAGAGGGCTAGCCTATTTTTAGGTCAAAGAATCAGCATTGCCATCCAACGTGGCAACGATGCCAGCCTTCTGGGTACTTTTCCCACCGACAGTGATGCGGACGAATTCTTTGATGCCCAGTGAGCTCTTCCCCTATTTTACCTTTATTTAATTGTATATAATATATTTATATTAGCGTTAGTTTGTGGATTGTATTTAAGTCAGAAGATATAATGAAATAACTCAAATAAACAGGATATATGATTAAAACATCCAAATTGTGTACTATGTGTGTGCCAAATTTCATCTAAATCCGTTTGCTAGTTTTGGCGTGATTGAGTATTTCTCAGTAGCAGCCCGGAGTCTGGATTTGTGCTCATATGATGGCAAGGCTGGCCGCCAGTTACATGGAAGACTTAAGCGTGTGTACTATGTAGGTAAACTTCCTCCCAATCGGGGAATACAGGCGTAATGTATGTTATGAATTCACGGTTAATATCTATACTAATTCATAAAATCTGGTTTTTGTTTGTTTGTATGTAGGGGGTAATCTCTGAATCTACCAGACGGACTTTAAAAATTGTTTTGTGTTGATAGTCCAATTCTTAAGAAAAGCTATTCTACATTACGCAGCGACCCTAAGGTGCCAAATAAAAATAAAAAAGCCAGACATAAAGCTAAGAGAAAATGAACTAATTTCGTTTCGATGCTAAAGGATATATTTTATTTTAAAACAGACGAATTCGGGGCTGAATATAGTTTTAAAATAAATTAAAATATCGAGATTTAAACCCTTCTGGATCCTGCCAGGGTCGCGAGATCTGTTCGAAAGAGTTACCGTGGCCCTGGCATATAGGCAACTGAAGGAACACGGGTGGGTTTTGGCAGTAAAAGTCTAACACGCTCTTCCGCTCCACCCTGACGGAGACGGAGAGCGGGAGACGTCATGTGATTATTTCCCATCCCAAAAAAAGAAAGCCGTTCTGGATAACAGTAAACGAAAGGCAATCACTATGTATTTACAAATTATCACTTGATTGATGATTATTTCTTAGCTCAAGAAATCACACCACAGTAAGTGACACTGATACTTACCTACCCACATTTGTTATGATTTTAGGGACAATATTTGGTACTAGTAGCCCACAAAACGAAGTCTTTACGACAAAATGGTAACAAATTGTAAAGCTACATTTCTCTATTAATATTAAAAAAACCGGCCAAGTGCGAGTCGGACTCGCGCACAAAGGGTTCCGTACAAACCTGTAGGTATTCTCGGTTTATGCAGAAGATTCATGTTTATGAAAATAAATACCGATTTAACCGATTTAATAAACTCTTTCACTTTTGGAAAGCAACATTATTCTGGAGTAACATGAGCTATAAACTCGCAGACGAAGTCGCGGGCGAAATGCTAGTTGAATTACAAATAATGTAAGCTTTTATTTCAGCTAGATAAATTCCTTTTTCCACAATTCCATCTTAGAATTTTAAATTTTCCCAACAATACGTGGAATTTTATGAAAAACATAATTAATACTTTTGCATCTGTTATTGGGTCTAAACAAAACTAATTATAATTACCCCCATTTACTAACAAAACTGTTGAGCCTTAGAAAAGGGTTTTAAATGGGGGCGAACACAATTTGATGAAACTTTGATGATTGTTTCCGACATTATGAAGGCCTATATTTATTTATTTAGTTGTATTTCATAAGTCGTGAATCGTGACCCTGTGGTTAAGGCCTTGACTTACATGCACTAGGTTGAGGGTTGAAATACGGGCAAGTATCATTGTGACTTTTCTATTCAAAATCAAAAGTCATTTATTGAAACTAGGCTGAGAGTCAGCACTTTTTGAACATTGAAATTACATAAGACAGTCTCCCAAAATGCCCGCCCTTCACCACTTCCTAGTGCTTTCGCTGGGATTCATAGTTACTTATTAAGTTTATCTTGGATATGAGCGATATCGGTGATGGAAAACCCTTAATGCGTGACACACTGTTAATAACAATCTGAATCATTTTGAAGGATATTGTAAATCCATTGCTTTACATGTTGGAAAAACTTGTCTGCTCAACAACGTCTACAGCGCAATGAATGTTGTTGAACTGAGAAAATGAAAGCCATTTTTACTGGAAGTGTATTACATATTTAATTCACTGGACTTTCAGTTAATAGGTACTTATTGCTGCCACTGAGTACGTCAGCGAATATTTTTTTTTATAATTTAAAAATTTATATCCTACCAGCATTTGCCAGCGGCTCAGCACATGTGGAGGTCGGAAATTGACCCGCGAGAACGAACACCCGGGACAAGAACCTAAGTACTCATGTTAATCCAAGTTATAAACTATCTGTCTGTCAAATTTCATAAAAATCCGTTTTGTAGGTTTGGCGTGAAATACTAAAAAATATCCATACATCCTCAGAAACGTTCACATTAATAATATTAGTAGAAAGTAGGATACCTATGTGTAGGATGACTCTCAGCAATACTGTTGCTGTACATATATTTGTGAAGAAATTTACTCCTATATAAAGATTGTACAGTATCCCACATCTAACGCGCCAGGAATAAACTACATTGCTATCAATTTCTGTTCCATGTTCCATATTCGAAAAATAAAATGTAGGTACTAAACATGTTAACTAAAACGTACGATCCACAAACAGATCCATATACAGCTCAAAACTATTTCCCGCTTGGGAACTCCTTTGATATTTCAGCTATTCTATTTTCAAATCGCTTTACGCCAACAGTGAAACCAATTTCATACTACGACTTAGAAGGTACCTACTGAGATTATCTCGTATTTCTAGGCTCTCGAACTACACGACTATTCCATTTATGCTTCTGAAGATATTCCTGGGACTTTAATTTTGGAATGTCACTTCAGTTGCCACTTTATATTATGCAGTTGTCGATGACATTTCAGCAACACCGTTTATTATTTGAAAGCTTCTAATTTTAAAAATAAACATTCGCTTTCGTTTGATTTATTTTTTTACCGAAATCAAAGATGGAGGAGGTTATGTTCTAATGTAAGCTTTTATGAATGTTCATCAATTTCTCCAATAACTTTGGACCGATTTTTTTAATTATTTTTTAATGGATATGTTATGTTTTAGGGGTGATTCCATATAATTTTTATTTACTTTGTTTTGGTAGTTTTTGCGTTAGCTTCAATAATACGTATTTAATACTCTTTGTTTATCGTGATGATATTCGAATACATACTTCCTGTCACTTCTGTTGATTAGGCTAATAGTTGTATACTATTTAGTGAAGAGTAGATACCATCCACACTTCCACACTAATCCATACTAATATTATAAATGCAAAAGTAACTCTGTCTATCTGTGTTGCTTTCCTGCTAAAACTACTGAACCGATTTAAATGAAATCTGAAACACAGATAGTTTAGAGCCTGAGAAAGGACATAGGCTACTTTTTATCCCGGTAGTATGTTCCCGCGGGATAATTTCCGACCTCCACGCGGGCGAAGCCGCTGGCAAAAGTTAATAACAAAATAAAACAAACAACCGACTTCCTAAAAAACTGGCCAAGTGCGAGTCGGACTCGCGCACCGAGGGTTCCGTACAAACCTGTAGGTATTTTCGGTTTATGCATAAGGTTTATGTTTATGAAATTAAATGTTTTATTTTAATTTTTATATTTGAGTTGATTGAATGAAAGGTAAATTGCGGTTTACGATTTATGACGTATTAAAAAAAAAAACTACTTACTATATCTCGTTCAAACCAATTTTCGGTGGAAGTTTACATGGTTATGTACATCATATATATTTTTAAGTTTTATCAGTCTCTTATTTTAGAAGTTACGGGGGTCATACATTTTACCACTTTGGTAGTGCCTCTCGCGCAAACTATTCAGTGTAGAAAAAATGATATTTATAGCATTTTTGAAGACCTATTTATACCTCACACGTACGGTTTGATGAATTTTTTTTTTTGAGTTTCAGTTCTAAGTATGGGGAACCCCAAAATTTATTGTTTTTTTTTTTCTATTTTAGTTTGAAAATCTTAATGCGGTTTACAGAATACATCTACTTACCAAGTTTCAATAGCATAGCTCTTATAGTTTCGGAAAAAAGTGGCTGTGACATACGGAGGGACAGACAGACAGATATGACAAATCTATAAGAGTTCCGTTTTTTGCCATTTGGCAACGGAACCTTAAAAACACTACAAAGTAAAGAATAATTTAAATTTCGGAAGTCAGTGGAAAAAACTAAAAAACAGATCCAAAGCCGACACCGACTTCCGAAATTAAGTTACTTTTCACTATGTATTGGTTTTTGGGAAGTCAATTGTTTATTTTTTCGCAAAAATGTTTTTATTCCTTTAATTAATATTACGGCTTGTTTTGTGTAAGTAGGTAAACGATTTAAAAACTAAATAGCTTCATTAAAACGTCAAGAACGGTCGCTTTAAATTAAAAGCGCCTACACAAAAGCCTGTAGCAATAACCATCAAGATGAAAATTTGCGTTTTAAATATTATCAACGTTTTCGTCTGCTAAAATGGGAGCGCCGAATAAAATGTATGCTAATCTGACATTTGCATATGACTGAGAAAAATCACTGGCCCATTAAAGAGTGTCCCTAGAAGTGTGAAAGGCTGGAGTGGTTAAAATACAGTTAACAAGGGCCCAAGAGGTGCCATTAAAGGTCTAAGACCTTCCTTGCCCTCCCGTCGTTTGTCATGCAAATAGTGAGTGAATAATTTATAGAAGATTCATCCCCTTGCTTTACGAGCATCCCCATTGTTAAGGAAATCGGATGATATAAGGCGACCGGTGTATCTAGATAAATACCTTTTACATTGTTATGATGATACTCTTTGTTTGGTGTTGCGGACGTCAATGTATTTCAGAGTACTATTGTATTCCATGTCGTTTTCTATTTGAATGGGATATCAGCTTTTCTATGTAAACGGTTTTACATCTGAAACATGATCTTGAATTTATTATCTAAAATAGGCATCGTTTTGCGTTGCCTGGATGTCGGTGGCATGTGAATTAATGTAGGAGAAAGGGCTAGCTGGTGCCATGGATATTAAGGCCCACTTGCGCGTTCACGGGTTATCGTAACTTGCAGTTAACTACTAATTCAGGATTAATCAAATTATTCATCCTGCGCCACCAAGAGTTGGAGATAAACCTTGGGTAAAACTTTTAAATATTAGGGGTAGTAGTAACTTTTATGTAAGAAATTGCAGATTTAAACTGTAAAATAAAACTCATTTTTAGGGTTCCGTTGCCAAATGGCAAAAAACGGAACCCTTATAGATTCGTCATGTTTGTCTGTCCGTCTGTCTGTCTGTCTGTCTGTCTGTCTATCCGTCCGTATGTCATAGCCACTTTTGTCCGAAACTATAAGAGCTATGCTGTTGAAATTTGGTAAGTTGATGTATTCTGTAAACCGCATTAAGATTTTCATACTAATATAGAAAAAAAAACAATACATTTTGGGGTTCCCCATACATAGAACTGAAACTCAAAAAAAATTTTTTCATCAAACCCATACGTGTGGGGTATTTATGAATAGGTCTTCAAAAATGGTGTTAAGGTTTCTAGTATCATTTTTTTCTAAACTGAATAGTTTGCGCGAGAGACACTTCCAAAGTGGTAAAATGTGTGTCCCCCACCCGTAACTTCTAAAATAAGAGAATGATAAAACTAAAAAAAAATTAAAATGTACATTACCATATAAACTACCACCGAAAATTAGTTTGAACGAGATCGAGTAAGTAGTTTTTTTTTAAAACGTCATAAATCGTAAACCACAATTTACCTTTCATTCAATCAACTGAAATATAAAAATTAAAAAGAAAACATTTAATTTCATAAATATGAACCTTATGCATAAACCGAGAATACCTACAGGTTTGTACGGAACCCTCGGTGCGCGAGTCCGACTCGCACTTGGCCGGTTTTTTCCAAGATATATTCAATATTTTGACATATCGCCATTGCAGCCGTGCATAGTGCATACAAAAAAAAAAACACATTTTAAAAGAGTAACGAGTCGAGGTCGAGTTTCCTGCCCATTATTTTCCATTCAAAAACTACTTTTTGGAAGGAGCAACTAAAATCATTTCTATTTTAATGTAAACTTTACGTTCATAAGTGCCTTTTATGTGCCTAGGGTATAAGAAAAAAATGATTCGACTTTGACTGTATGTAACAGCATGGATCATGCGCATTGTTACCTAGATTTACATTAATGTAAAGCTGTGGTGCTACCCACAACAAAAAATCTACACAAAAATAGCACAATACGTGAAAAAAAAAAAACAAAAGTAATGCAATAAATTACGTGGCACGTCTGTAAGCTAGTTAAAATTAAATATTTTACCCGTCTACGTAAAGAAAAATGAGAAAAACCATTGTGGTTTGTGTGCTGCAACGTTTTTCGCATTCATAACATTGTGCTTTTTGTCCTAGGGCATGAACAAATGGACACACTGTCCGCGTAAGGCCCCACTGTGTGTTATTTCAAATTTTTGTACATTTTTTAATGAGGAACAGTTGTGTGATTGCTTTGGTAAGATTAATCTGTTGGATTGTCTTACAAAGGGCATGAGAGTAAAACTAAAATACTTTGCGCAATTTATTTTTGTGTGATTTATATATTATTTAATTTGCAGGGATATGTGTTTTTTGTTACTAACACCGAAATACTAACAAAAATATAGTCGTTACTCAAAAATGAAGCTTCTTTTAAAAAAAAATATTTCGCGACACCTACAGTCATTGGCTTATCCAAGATGCACAGAAGCGC
The DNA here is from genome assembly GCA_932294355.1 of Aporophyla lueneburgensis. Lineage (NCBI taxonomy): Eukaryota > Metazoa > Arthropoda > Insecta > Lepidoptera > Noctuidae > Aporophyla > Aporophyla lueneburgensis. The sequence continues at coordinate 15,443,026 of OW028744.1, forward strand.
TACGGCTGAAATTACGTCCTTGTTTTGATTCCCAGGTCGGGCAAACTATGTTTGGTTTTTCCATCATGAAATTTCTCAATAGTTACCCGGAGTCCCAGATTTGTGCCCGTCTGATAGCAACAATCTCGCCACATATTTAGTACATATTATAGGACTTAAAAAAAAAAACTGGAAAAATGTGTTACGCCGCTGCCTAACCCTTCGGGAATACAGTATACAATAACATAAAATAGAAAAGTAAATGAAATTATTGACAAAATTCTGCTCTAGTTAATATAAAATAGAAAAGTAAATGAAAATATTGACTAAAGTTTGAAATTATCGCTCTAAATATATGCAACTACGTCTAAAGCTACATACAATTTAAAACAATACATATGTTCTAATACAAAACCTACTTCCAGAACTACCGTAACAGACAAACAAAGGTAATCAATTTGAAACAATAAGAGCCCATCGATTGGGAGGTCGTGGGCTCAGATCCGACCCGTTGATCTGTTGTGGTGAACCCAATGCTAAAACAAGCACATTTAGATTAGTTGGGGGCATTAAGAGGGATGTTAGCAAAGTACATTGTATATAGACGATAGGTACATGTATGTTCTTGTGTTATAGTATAAGGACCTTTAAGTCCACGGATGTAGTAAAATTAGCGCCGAGAGCTGAAAATTGAGCACTGTGTTTTATTGACACATGTTCCTTTTTTTTTTGGATGGGAAATCATCAAATTACCTCTCCCGCTCTGAGCGGAGCGGGAGGGCATGTCAGACTTTTACTGACTAAAACCCACCCTTGTTCCTTCAGTTGCCCATATGCCAGGGCCACGGTAGCTCTTTCGAACGAATCTCGCGACCCTGACAGGCATCGGTCCTAGCAGAGCCCTTCAATGCTGCATTAAGCTGGAATCTCAATGCTTGTTTTAACACCGAGAGTTGAAATTCCATTTTTTAATCTGGCCCGAACGTAGAATGATTGACAACACGATTTCACAGTTGTCCTTACTCCCAATGTGTTGACTGTCAAAAGTTATCGATCGATCATCATCATTTCATCCAAAAGACATCAAGGTGGGACTCCCCCAAGGTTCTGTGCTTCCCGCATCTAGCGAATTCCTGCAGCCTTTAAAAGGTCATCGGTTCACCTAGTGGTAGGCCTTCCAACTCTACTCTTAGGGTATGCGGTCCTTGCGTCCGTCTTATTTTTTTAATTTTATATCTTTTATCTTTTTGTTATCCTAAAAGTTTCTATGTTCTTTTTTATTGTTTTTATGTCCTGTGCGTGTCTCAAATAAAATATTTTTCATTCTTTCAAAACCTTTTGGCCCCACCGGCCATCTGTTCTGCGAGCAATGTGCCCTAATCACTGCCACTTAAGTTTAGCAATTCTTCGGGCCCTATCGGTTAGCTTGGTGCTCCAACTGATCTCTTTATTTTTTAATTGATCGCGCCGGGAAACTCCAAGCATAGCCCTCTACATTGTCCTTAGGGTGACTTTTAGCTTTCCATTATGGTCCCTGTTGTTATGTACCTATGTGTATAAAAAATTATTAACGCCTGATATTTTAGTAAAGAATGGTAAGTTTGTATTAATGTCAAACGATTGCTACACTGGTTTTAGATGAATTTGTGGTGTAATAATACTGGGTAGTATTGTCTAACTTTTCCACTGCAGAGCAAAGGCCTGTTCTATGCAGAGACGGCACAAACATTCTTGGCTGATACATCCAGTCCCTGCCCAGCCCTTGACTATTAATGGCTGATCTTTGCGTCATGCGCGTGAACGGTTGCTGCTTTTGGTGGCTGGTCGTCTTGCTGACCAGACAGTTAATAGGTACTAATGTACCGTGTGTGTGTATTTATTTTACCTCAAAGGTCATAGTTTAACATTTGTTTCTTCAAGTTAGCTATATTAACATAATGCAACACTGCATATGTAACCTGAGCACGCCCTTAATGCCTGGAGGCTTTTAAATAATAAGCAAAGCAAGCAAGTAGGCTAAGTAAATAATAGTGGCGAATACGAATTTGTGTGGCTACCCCACACAAATTAGTGTAAAGTACTCTAACTAAAAAGTGAATAAAAAAAAAGAAAACTACAACCGATTTTCAAAAAAAAGCTCTACAAAGTGAAAAATAATTATCATCACTTGCTAAGTAAATAATAGTGCCCGGAAATTATTATAACATAATCAACATAAAGTAAGTGGAATAAAATATATGTATTATTGAAGCTAACTCAAAAACCACTAAACAGAACTTAACCAAATGTATATGAGACCATTCGGTAAGTCAATATATCCTTTCAAACCGGAGTTACTAAATGGAAGAGAAGTTCTAAGGTAATATAATACACCTAGCTTAGCACCTAGCTAACCCTGGAAAGGCTGTGCGACAGGGAGCTGAGGGACGGCGCTCTGAAAACCCTACCGCTGCACGGTAACCAACACGCTTACAGCTCAGGTAAATCCACCGAATCGGCACTTCATCTGGTAGTTAGCCAGATAGAGGAAGCGATTCACCAGGGACCTGCTTGGGTACCTTCATAGACATCGAAGGAGCCTTCGACAAAACAAATTTCTCCAGCATCAGCAGCGCCCTCTCCAGACATGGAGTTGAACAGGTACTCATAGACTGGATCACAAACATGCTAAGCAAGCGCGTGGTTCGCCTAGAGGATGAGCAGCAACTGGCCATGATTGCCAGAGGCTGCCCCCAGGGAGGGATACTGTCACCCCTTCTATGGAATTTGGTGATTAACGAATTAATCGCCAGACTCAATGCCAACCACTACTACACAATAGGTTATGCGGACGACCTCGCCATCCTTGTCTCAGGGAAGGTGACGAGCACGATCTTTAACCTCACCCAACAAGCACTACGTATCGTAGAGAGATGGTGCAGTGAATATGACCTCTCAGTGAATCCCACTAAAACTGAGCTAGTCATGTTCACCCATAAGCGAGCTTTAGGCCCCTTCCGCCTATCGAAATTGTTCAATACAGAACTTCAGCTGGCCAACGAAGTCAAGTACCTCGGGGTCATTCTTGACAGTAAGTTAAACTGGAGTAGTCATTTAGACAGCAAACTAAACAGGGCCTGCATCACATTCTGGCAATGCAGGAAAATGATAGGTAAGAAGTGGGGCCTATTCCCCAAAATCATACTTTGGCTGTACACCGCAGTGATCCGACCCATGATCACCTACGGGGCCGTGGTCTGGTGGCCCCGCACCAAGCTTGTTACAGCCTGAAACAAACTGCAACGCATGCAGAGACTAGCCTGCATGACGGTCACGGGCTGCATGAGGACTACTCCGACTGCAGCCATGGACGCCATGCTGGGACTACCACCGCTCCACCTGTTCATACAGCAGGAAGCAACGATGGCGGCAGCGCGTTTGGACGCAACCAACCTCTTGAGAAAGAGAGGCACACAACACACCGCGCTACTTAAGGAACTCAACAATGAGTTCCCCATCACCAAGGCTATAAATGACCGGGTACCCAAACAGTTCATTTTTGATAAAAAATACAGAATTCAGCTTCACGAAGATCGCCGGTGTGAGGGTCTGCGCCCCACTGAGCTGCGCATCTTCACGGACGGATCAAAAACAGACAGTGGCACAGGTGCTGGAGTCTTCTCGCAGGACTTCAACATACATATAGCCACACCATTAGGAGTCCACAATACAGTGTTCCAGGCGGAATGCATTGGGATCACTCTTGCCGCCTCAGCCATCATGGCCAGGGCAGTTAAAGACCACTCGATCCGCATACTCTCAGACAGTATGGCTATTCTGCAAGCGCTGGACAGTCACTCGATTGACTCTGGGCTAATATACGAGTGCCACCAGCGCCTCAACCAGGTGGGTAGCCTCAATAATATAACTATTCAATGTATAAAAGGACACAGCGGTTCGCTAGGTAACGATGCCGCCGATGAACTGGCCAGAAGGGGGTCGAGCATGACACCGGTGGGACCAGAACCCATCGCGCCACTCCCCTTTGGGTTCCTACGCTCTCTGGTAAGAAAACGTACCAGGGATCTACACTGTAAGCTATGGGTGGACCAAAGTGAGTGCAGGCAGGCCAAGGAAGCACTTCCTACCATCGATGCCCGCCTCACTAAACAAGTCCTCCGGTTAGACAAACGACAGCTGCGTATGGTTACGGCAGAAATAACTGGCCATGGGTCGTTTAATAAACATCTATTTGTCATAGGAGTTACAGACAGTCCGCTGTGCAGGGCCTGCATTGAGGACGACGAGACAGCAGCGCACGTGCTTCTAAACTGCCCGGCGATCGCCACATACAGGGCCAAGTACTTCGGTAACCCAGGTACCCTACGTGAGATAGTCAACAACATCAAGGCGTTGCTGGCCTTTCTCGAGGAGCTGGGGTGGATCGAATAACCGATTTCCCACCCGTACGCAAAATACGCGCTCAGACGTGGAGTTGCGGACACTAGCCCGTTCTACCTATTACCTATTACACCTAGCTTCTGACGTTTCATAAGTGCCCTTGTTCTTCTTGTATGTGAAATAAAATTAACTAGTGATCGCCCATTGGTCGAAATTCGACCGTACTTCATTTGAATAGAAAAACATTATTAAATGAAAAAATATAGATAATAATAAATATAAAAAAATAATAATTATGGTTATATTTGACATTCAGTAACACTATACACAAATTGTTGACGCTGTACTACTGTGGAGAGGGTTCGCTGGCGGGATGGTGATGGCCAGGACCAGGACGTAGGTGAAATGAGTAAAGAATACTTCTTCAGGACTCTCTTTTTCTGTTTTTATAGAATATTCCCTATTATTTTTAATTAATTATGACGGTTCCAAATGTCATAATTATAACCAGCCTGTACAATCTATGACCAGCCTGTACAATCGTGAGGCATACAACCTCTACAGTTTGCACACGACACTAAGTTTTGTATGGGAAACTTACTAATGCCATACTTGACACTCCCCATAAAACCACAAAATATATTTCTTTTATAACTAAACTAAATTCCTATCGTCGCTAATACAAATAATATTAAAGACAAATATTCTCGATATGATCATAGATTTTAAAAATGAAATAGGTTATATATCTATAAAATTAATTTATTACCTATGGTTATACTTGACATTCAGTAAGACTATAGACACAAAATCAGGTTTACAAACTTAGGGGTTTTCCCAAATTTAGGGGTTAAATAAGAGGATTGAGATATTTTAGGGGCGTTCCATTTTTAGGGGTATTCTTAGGGATTTTTTGCCATCTTACATTTCTCATTGTGTTTTTGATTACATTAAAAGTATTAGCGACTTCTAGTACGGTTCCTCGATACTAAGAATGCAGAGTGAATGATTAACTAATGTCGCGTAATAAATATAAACAAATATTACTACTGTGTGCCGGTCTATGATTACTGAACATTCGTTGGTTATTTTCATTATAATTTTTTAGCGGATTTTTTTAGTAATTGTGGCAATTTTAGGGTTTTTTAACTTAAGCTTTAGGGGTAAATATTTCTGAATGTTGGTAACACTGCACAAAATAATAAAGACAGATTTGGACCATAAACAAAAGAATATCTATGCATGTGTGTATTAGATACACGGTAATGAACAGTAGTGTGTGTAACGTGTTATTTTTTGAAAATAATGTATTTTAACTCATAATTTAAAAAAATATTAGCATTCGTCACTTTTTTTCTATATAAACTATAAGTGTGCGAAATTTCATACTCCTCCGTCCCCCCAATTTTCGTAAAAAGGGATCCAAAGTTTTCGCTTCACGTATTAATATATAGATTTAATTTTGCATATACATGAAAAAAACAATTAAACCCGATTGAGAACCTACTCCTTCTTTAAGTCTGTTAAAAATAATGTGAAACTTGAATTAATGATTCCTTAGCGTGTTCCTTCCAAGAGCCCCGACTCGCTCTCGACCTGCGAGTTCATAGGTACTTTGTGTAAATAATTTCACCATCACCGCTCTCAGAGATAGAAGATATCGGCATGACCTAGCACCAGAAATTCGAAGATATATGACATCTACAGGCCGCACTGAACCCGCGTGGCAGTGGATTACAGCCCACTACATCTCACCCAGAGAGAGGCCTGTATCCCAACTGTGGGAAAATTATAGGCCGATTATGCTAGCTCGTTTTTTTTTTGTTTTAATTTCATTAGGAGGTAAAAATAGTAGTACAGTACGGAGTACGCTCTTTCAAGGACCTAATTAGTTGCTAAGATGTACAATTACGTAATTCCCACCGCTGAGGTTTCCTCTCAAGCTCTTTGAGAACGCACCTAAATACGTAATAACTGCGCCCTACTGGAATGTTAGTTATTTAAACCATGCTTCTGCTTAGGGGATGTTACTTTGTATTTTTGCCGGAAATTAAACTTTTACTATAAAGCTAAGTTTTCCTAGAAGAGTCGCCGTCATAGAGCGTCCGCGATTTACTGGCGAATGACGACACTAAAGTGTTATTTATGAAAGTATGTTGGTGTTGTATTTTGTGTGGTTGATGGGCTTCATCATCATTTCAGCCGTAAGACGTCCACTGCTGGACTTAGGCCTCCCCCAATTTGGGGGGCTTTGCCATAATCGCCACGCTTGGCAGGCGGGTTGGCGATCGCAGTATGGTGGTTAAATGCATAGAGAACGCTGCTGTCCATTCTCTAGTAAGTCCCTTAGTCGCCTTTTACGACACCCACGGGAAGAAATGGGGTGGTGTTATTCTTGATGGGCTTACGGCTAAGTAATAATAGCAGCAGTAGTCGATCGATCAGTCAAGCTATGCCAGCCGCGGTTGGTCCGTGGATGGGTGACCTTTGACCATATTTACGTACAAGACCACTCTGTGCCTTGGCAAGCATGTTAAGCTGTCGGTCCCGTCTGTCTTTTGTGGATTTTTGTCAATCGTTACGAGTCGTTAGAAACCCGGAAGTCTGACAAACAGTAGGTAAGCATGGGGTTTCGTATTAGTCAGTAACAGTTGGTCGGTGGAGCTTAGATACGCAGTCGCTTCATGTATAAAAACTTTTTTACAAAAATAAAAAAAACAACCGACTTCCTTAAAAACACTACAAAGTGAAAAATAACTTTAATTTCGGAAGTCGGTGTCTTAGGATTTTTATTTAACGTTTTTGCCACCGACTTCCGAAATTAAAGTTATTTTTCACTTTGTAGTGTTTTTAAGGAAGTCGGTTGTTTTTTTTTTTGTAAAAATTTTTTTATTTTTAAATTTTTAGTTATAGTATCTACCCCGCACTATTTCCAAACAAACAATGCATATTTATGCGATAGCAGAAATCGCGGTTGATTTGCTGTCATTTTTTAAAGAGTTCTGGTGTCTGTCTCCGGAAGTCATCATCAGATTTATATGAAATTTATATGGGACCATAAAAAGAATTTTGCAAATCCGTTAATATATGACGGAGTTATGGCCGAACATACAAAAAAAAAAAGTATAAACATCCGAATTGATACCCTCCTCCTTTTTGAAGTCGGTTAAAAATACTGATATTCAGCTGCATAGTTGAGAAAAGGTTAGGCATATGATGATGGTGATGTTGGTATAGTTTTCCTAGAGAGCCTTTTATTAATATTAAACCCTGCAGCCACATTTTTTATGACATTCGTCTCGGCTGCTGTTATGTGGCACACTCTCTAGGAAACTATAGGGAAATTTCCATCAACAAATTCAATGTCATTTTTACGTTTCCATTCCACCAGTTTCCAGTTTTTGTAATTGGAAAAAAGTGGTTTATTATCTCACTACACATTTTGTTCTCAGTAGGTTAGTTCTGATTAAATAAAGATGTAAATTTCCACCAACACATTAAAAAAAAGTTAATTTAATTCGGTTAAAAAGTAAAAATCATGCATTTAAGGGTTAGGCATTCAACATTGTGTACAATAGTAACATATTATGTGTCCATTTTGGCGCTACCGCTGTTACCCAAATACAAATGACACTCAAATTCGGTACACACTAAATTCATTTAATTCATTCAATGTGTTCAAGACTCAAGATATATTGGTGATTATGTAGTTGGAAACGATTTTATTCTAAAAGGTTGTAATAGCCACAATACGGTGCTTAGGAAATTGAGTTTTATATTTAGTTATATAGATCTCTTTTTGAAACAGCACTCTCTGGCATTGTCATAGGTCATGTTCATTAAACAGTGCTATGGTTTTATCATGATTTTAATGTCCATATCCCATTTGTTTTGGTGTCGGCGCAGTAATTATTTTTCTTCCAAACTTGTCTATTAAGTATATTGTATAAATAAAACTTATACGAGCTGAATCAAAATTTCAAGATGATAACTGTTACCTACTTAGATATTACAACAATAAAAAAGTGGTTGTAGAATGATAGTAATAAAATTATAGACTCGTTATTTAAGTAGCGAATACAATTATTTGCACGTCACCTGTACTTTTATCATCAAACAGACTTTATCATTATGTTTTTACTTGATAAAAATTAAGTCAAATAAAAAATCAAAGTGAAATAATATTTATCAATGTTTTTGTCACTGGCAATATCAGTCTTATTTCTTCAACAATAAGGTCTTGAATGTTATGGACACGCCCACAAAATTCTCGCATAGAAATTAGATAACTGACTCACACATGCGCATGAGTTACGCAAAGTACACGCAGAGTGACGTAAAGTTCAACGATATGAAGATAGCAGCGGACCGCTATTTTAACATTCATCGTCTCTAGGTCACTGGCTGGACAGGTTATGAATTCGACAAAATACAAAAAAAGTGATTAAAATTGTAAATAAGTGGAATTGACTCTCGTTTTTAAATGAAACTATAGTGATACAAAGTTCTAATAAAATAACACGTAGTATAAAGCATCAGTGTACTAGATTTGTGATAAACAAGAAACAGTAAACAACTGATTGTGAGTGTCGCGCCACTGTATTTGTGTCGAGCAGTGAAACCGTTCGCAATGGCTGTGTCAGTGTCCACTAAATTGTTGTATTTGTGTAAAAACAGTGTAAACATAAGAGCATTGTCCACCACGAGCTCAAAAAACGCAAAAGTTACATTCAACTGGGAGGATCCCTTGAATTTAGAGGGACAATTACATGACGACGAAAAGGCGATAAGGGACTCGTTCAGAGCTTATTGCAACGAGAAACTATTGCCGAGAATAATCGAAGCGAACAGAAATGAAGTCTTTGATAGAACAATTTACAAGGAGCTGGGAGAATTGGGAGCACTTGGATGCACTATTAAAGGGTATGGTTGTGCCGGTGTTTCTTCAGTTACATATGGATTGATGACAAGAGAATTGGATGGAGTTGACTCAGCGTACAGGTCAGCAATGAGTGTACAGAGCAGCTTGGCTATGGGATCGATTTATATGTATGGATCAGAAGAACAGAAACAAAAGTACTTACCAAGAATGGCGACAGGAGAATTAGTAGGATGTTTCGGCTTGACGGAGCCTAATTTCGGCAGTGATGCTGGTGGTCTAGTAACAAAAGCTAAATACGACGCGAAGAATAAAACCTACGTTCTCTCAGGCTCCAAAACATGGATCACAAACTCACCCATAGCAGACATACTGGTCGTGTGGGCTAAAAACGACGAAGACAAAGTCAGAGGTTTCATCGTCGAGCGGTCGCAAGTTAAAAAGGGCCTCGATACTCCTAAAATCAATGGCAAATTTTCTTTGCGAGCGTCGGCAACGGGCATGATATTGCTCGACGAAGTGGCTATACCGGAGGACAATTTATTGCCCAACGTAGTGGGCCTGAAGGGGCCGTTCGGATGTCTCAATAACGCGCGATATGGGATCGCTTGGGGCGCTCTCGGTGCCGCTGAAACATGTTTGCGGATCGCCCGTCAGTACACATTAGATAGGAAACAATTTGGGAGACCTCTCGCAGCCAACCAGATTATACAGAAGAAATTGGCTGACATGGTGACGGAGATAGCCCTCGGTTTCCAGGGTTGTCTGAGAGTTGGTCGCCTGAAGGATGAAGATAAGGCAGCTCCCGATATGATTTCTTTATTGAAAAGGAATAACTGTGGAAAAGCTTTGGAAATAGCAAGAAATGCTAGGGATATGCTTGGAGGTAATGGAGTGTCTGATGAGTATCATATTATAAGGCACGTAATGAATCTAGAGGCAGTAAACACTTATGAAGGAACACATGATATTCACGCACTAATATTGGGCAGAAGTATCACTGGAATACCTGCATTTTCTTAATTATTTTTTCTCCTGTTTATTTCTATATCTTGTACAGAAAATTATTTTGTTATCTTTATTAAAATTATGTTTATTACCAATAAATAAACTACTTTTCTATACCCGAACTTAAGATTGCCTTATCTTGCCGGATATCATAGCAGTGTTAAAGAGCCAATATCAAAGAGGTTGGCTTTTGTTCCTACTTTTGTTTGGGACTTTTAACAGTCAAATAAAAAGTGGTCAGAAATATTATTTTTATAAAAATATATTTTTGGAGGCGCCGGGTATCGATCCCGGTACCTCTCGCATGCTAAGCGAGCGCTCTACCATCTGAGCTACGCCCCCGATGAAATAAGAAGGCGAAATTAACCATTGCTATCTGTTCTTACTTTCGAATACAAGGTTAAATAAATATTGTTTGTTAATCATTTGGTAAATTCCATTCTAAATGAACGTTTGCGCAAGATAATGTGTATCAAGACAAACAATTTGTCTCTTATCAAATATGGCTTGCAGAACAACAAAGTTACAGTTATGAAAATAATATAATTAAAATAAAACAACTGAAATAAAAGTGAATAGGTAGGAGTCAAATGCCAAATACGTTCTCTTTTTAAAACGAGAAGCAATTGCAGGTGACCTTCGCCACGTCACAAGTTGACTCCAAAGTACTACAATAATATTATTTATTTAGAGACAATAAACAGCTCCAATATAACATTTTAATATAAAAAATAAAATAAGGTATAAATCAAAATATTGCGTTATCCGCACATTAAAAAACAAAATATATAGGTAATGAGTGCCACTAAAAGGCATTACTAAAAATACAGTACATATTAAAATTATTAATATTAAAAAAATGGATAAGATCATTCATTTTATTGCGTTATTATTAGATAAAAGTTTCATTAATACATATATGTATACTCCGAATATATATTCCATTATCATAAATATGGTGACATAGCAAGCGTACCTATTTCAGTCTGGTCTGACCTTTAAAGTATGCCTCTTTTTTCTTTTTTTCAAGATGGGAAATCATCAAATGACTTCTCCCGCTCTGGGCGGAGCGGGAGGGCGTGTCACACTTTTACTGACTAAAACCCACCCGTGTTCCATCAGTTGCCCATGTGCCAGGGTCACAGTATCTCTTTCGAACAATCACGCGACCCCGGAAGTATGCCTCTTAAGGCTTCCTTTTCACACTAACTTTTTCAATCTTTCATTTCATTATTTTCAGATATTGGGAATTCATCTATTTTTAGTCATAGATTCAATTAAATTATCTTCTCTCGTCTTGTATGTGTAGGCGGTGCCACGTTTTCAATTACATAATGTTTTGAACCCACGAATTATGTATTTTACAAGATTGCCATTTCTTATTTACTGTAATCTTTCAAGGGAAAATTTACATAATGTGGAGTAAAAACCCACGCAAAGGTAAATAAATGGAGTTTTGTCAGTTGTCTTATCAATTAACATAATGTTAAATCACGCTTTTTTGCCCGGAGGGATAGGCAGATATGTATTGTACTCAGTTCTACATTTCACCAGTCAATTGACTTACTAACGTTGTTTTTGTCATCAATTAACGTGGTTTTCTTCGTTATAATAATAAAAAAATAAATATCTTAGGACAACCAACACACCGTTATCTGATCCCAAACTAGGCAGAGCCTGTACTATGGCAAGCAGACAACTGATAAACATACTTATATATTTCTAAATACATACATATTATAGACTAGCTTCTGCCCGCGACTTCGTCCGCGTTAAATTTCTTGTTCCCCCGACCCTTCCCGTCGCGTCGAATCGCCTACCCGTGCGATTTTCCCCGTTTTTGTATATACGTATACATATATCCGTGCATAGACAAATGTATGGTGGCTATCGACTTTGGCCGTGTAGCCAATTGGTTAATATAATACAAAATTTACGCAACTGTCGTGATTTCCAAATATGTATTTATAAGATTTGTAGTGATTTTAAATACTACTTATAACATTGAAAGCATGTAATTTGCCTCAAAAGATTTTTTACCAGTGTAGTGACGTTTAAAAAGTCTCTCATTTGACATGCATTTACCGTGCAAGTACTGGTTTTTTGACGTAACGGAATGGAAAAAAAATGTTAGGAATATCGTCCAGTTTTCTAAGTCAGTCATCTCGGAGATGTTTCGAAATTCACTCTGAATTCACTCTTCACTCTTCGATGTTTCATAATTCAACTCATCATTCTTTGTTTTGTTTTGGCATGGTATTTCATTTTCTGTTGGATTTTCGTTTATTTTTTCTGATGTAAATTCATGTTTATAACTACAACAATTTTTTAACAAAGTTATGAAGTACCTTATTTTTGAACAAAAAATATTACCATAATATTGGCCTTAATAATTCCCTTGCTAATTAACTAAATTATGTAAAATAGGAGAAGATAGTTTTGTTCTTCTATTATTTCTCACAGTTTTGCGTTCAAACCGCTCTCCGAAAATCATGAATTTGTAGATAACCGTATTTACACTTTGTGGCCGTCAAGTAGATATTTTTCTACTGTCTCAAGTATTGCGATTACAAAATCAAATTGATTTTCACAACTTTGCAACTGTCAGTTGTCACTGTGATTTGACAGTTTGGGATAGAAAACTTTCTTCTGAAACAGTCATAACAAAGGACCTAGACAAAGATCGTTAGAAAAGAAAGACAAAATGACAGATTGTAGAGGGATTTCTACTTTACTTTTTATAGAAAGAGCTGTGTTTATTCTTCGTAAAATTAAAAGAGTCATGATAAGCCTGAAGGTCTACTGTCTGTCTTTCTTTCCTCAAAATACCATTTCAAACATTAATCTATGTGGTGGTGAGGTTTTTGCCCTTTTTTCTCAGAGTAGTCGAATGGGAAACGCCGGTCTTGTCTAGTTTTTTGTTGTAAAAGTTTTACCTACTTACAATAGTAAAATCATTCACAGTAAACTGCAATGACAATTTAGATTACCATTTAAAGGGAAAGCGTTTTCTTTTGAAACACAATTCAGTGTTATGAATCCTGGATTTAGGGATGAGCAATGGTACGTATCACTCCGTCTCAGAATATTTATTTTAATAAGACGATAAGAGAATAGCTGGCGGTAAAGGGGGAACTAACGAAATTCGGCGTAAGATTAGTATGAACGCTCTGAAATATATATGTTTGTTTTCGGAATATTTCGTTGTCAAAGTTGGTATATTTTCTTCTCTGGGTACTTATTAGGTATTGGTTTTCAACTATTTGTAGATAGATAATATGCAGTTTACCTTAAAAAAAATTAACGAAAAAAGAAGGAACAGAAGGATTATTCCTTATGTTCGACGCCAGGCCAGGGCCCGGCCATAGGATTTAAATAGTGCAGTGGAAGTTATGATGGTGGGGCCCTGGAGACAAGAGTGGCGAGCGAACTGTCCGCCGTGCGCGGAGCTGATCAATGCAATATTCAAAAGACTCACCTGGTTGAAGAACACCTGCTCTGGAGCCTACCTGGATTTATGTATGTAAATGAGTGTATATTGTATTGTGTAGTGACGCTGTAAGTGGGTTTTCCAGGATACAGGCCGCTGCAATACGCCAGAGATTCCCTCCAGCACGCGTTCAATCACTGTCACTTAACCTCAAACTATTTCAACCAAAGTTCAAACTAAAACCCGTTCTATTTCGTCAAAAGGGGTTATTTACAATCAAACAATTGGATCACGACAGATTGTCCACAAAAACGACCGGTTTTAAGGGATTAATTTAACAAAAGGGGTCGGCACGCCAAATAGGACCCACCATCTTTTCAAGATCAAAACCAAAGAGAAAGTGTCAAACTGACAAATGACAGATGTCACTCCGTTAGGTACGCTCCGTTAGACGCACATATTAAACAAGTCAAACGGGACGGAACACCTTATGTTAAGGCGCTGTAAAAATGATGGGATAATTTTGATTGGAGAGTAATGGTAGGCCAGAAACCTGATTGCGTAACTGACTATCCATCACAATTTGAATAATTTTGGAAGCTATTCTTGATCTAGTTGTTTTGATTGCTGCGACTTACGAGTAGTAAGTAGGTCGCGAGTTAGCAGGCGCTTTACTTTGTGTAGTTTATATCATCTCCACTTTTCTCAAAACGGTGAAGGAAAATATCGTGAGGAAACCGGCATGTATTAGAACCAAAAATTCGAAGACATGTGACATCTACCAACCCGCATTGGACCAGCGTGGTAGATTATGTTCCACTCCCTCTCACCGAGAGGAGGCCGGTGTCCCAGCAGTGAGAACATTATAGGCTGCTGATGATGATTCTTGGTCCATTACTTCCTATATTCGATAAATTTGTCGGCTCATCAACGTAAATAACGTAGTGAATGTTTTTGAAAATTTGAAAGCCATACCTAATGTGTACTAGTATATAGTGTGTTACGCAATGAACACACAATACAAACTTCCGAATATTAAAACATTATGAATAGAGAGTTACTTAAGCCTGTTTTACATAAATAACAATTTCCCCTTTAATTATAAATGTTTCTTAAAGCTAAAAGAGACCTTGAAACGTCAACAAAATGTGGTTAAACAGTAGCTTATCATAATTTAAATAACGTTTATAAATAAACCCATGTTTAATTAATATAAAACACGTGCCTGGCTTTCTGTGAGCAGGAAAATGGATTCTATTTATGTTTTAATTTCCTTTGAATCCTTGTGTCCCCAATAACACAAGGATTCTCAGGAAAATGATCCACAAATAAAGGAAAATAGTATAGATTTTTTTTCCTTAACATAAGTAAAATCTAATCAATAGTCATTCATTTAAACTTGGCTGAGAGTCAGCACTTTTTACGTCGAAGTTACATAAGGCAGTCCCACCTGTCAAAGACTGATAACAATGCAATAATTTCATAAATTTGTGTCATTATCCTTGCCAGGGTTACCAGGACAGCAAAAAAACTGTCTTCGAAAACTACGCTGTCATACGTCACGAACTACGCTGACATACGTCTCAAAATTCGAAACACCCTAAAAAATCGTTTAAAAAGAAACTAAAAAACACGCTTCCTAAGAAAACCTAGAAAACCTTCCATAGAAACCACCTGGGGTGCTTTTGAGGTATTTTTATTTGATAACAAGCACCCCACGCTTTTTTCGCGTTTGGTTTTCCATGGAAGCGTGTTTTTTAGTTTTTTTAAACTATTATTTTTTATGGTGTACATAAAGAAGAGTATTATTTATATCTATTTATCTTTAGCTTCAGCCGTCCAGAATCAAATTTTTCCTGTAAAATCTTCGAACTTTAACATCGCATCCACACTATTCTATCGTAGGTACAGTCAAATAGAGAAGTCTAAACCAAAACACGTATAAACAGACAGTTGCGTGAAAACGAGCACTTTTGTCACGCTGTACACAGTACTAGGATATAACTTTATCTTCGTGATGATGACTATTATTGTTTATCACGGATATAATAAGGCCGACAGCGGCGCTGCATACGAATATTCTCTATTAAGGGAAGATAGAATACGGATGTCTACCTTTTAATATGTAACTATGTTTGATAAGGCGCCTGCTTTCGTGTTTGGCCAGGATATTGCTTTTTGTATTAGATGTGTTAATTGGAATATTGTATTAACACGTCGCTTTTTTATGGAATACAATACATTTTCTTACTATTTTGGTAGACGAATATAATCATATATCTCCATAAAATATCGTTGTAGGGACGAGAATATTATACATTGGTTGTAATTTTCCAATCTTTTCCGTTTAAAATTGGACTAACTTGGTTTAAATAAATGTCTATTGCGGGTTGCTAGCGTTCCTACCTTGTAATATATAACTTTTAATTAAAAAAAATATAAATAAAAAGAAATAATTTATCTGTAAGCACTATTATTGTATAAGACATTTACTACTGTTGGCGAAATGTATTCTTTTTAACACGCTTTTATTAGGTCGACCTGTATGTAACTAACTATGTAATGGAATCTAAGGTAACTAATTTAACCATCTTCCAAGGATCGTAGCGTCATGAAAATTGACAGCTGTATGTAGTTCTGATGACAATACAATAATATGGTACTGTCAAACTGATCTGGTTCATCAATCTACCTAGCCTTTTTTCAACTATGTTGGGGTTGGTTTCCAGTCTGACCGGATGCAGCTCATTATTTTACATGGGCTCTACAACTGAGTTACTAGGTAAGACCGGCTGTCAGACTTTCAGGCTTCTAACGACCCGTAACAACTGTCAAAGTCCCAATGATGGTTTTTCTCAAACATATGAAGCACGAATTACGAATTTCTTCAAAACGGGTGCAGCCAGGGTTTGAAATGGTACTTTTGGAAAACGTTACCATTGGCCACACGGCCAGTATACTGGTAGCGTAATACTGGTACCAAACGTAGTACTATTGGTATATCTAATCTGTAACCGCGGTACCAAACAAATATTGCCGTATGTATGAGCCAGAAAACAGATATACAACATTAATTTTTGTTTATGCGAAACCCGAAACAGGGGTCTAGTATTTTTATGTAAAGAATCTATGAAAAAATTTTCAAAACTGTATCATTAATAATGACAAAGTTATAAGCTTGATAAGTTACCTGGTTGTCCACGCAAAAACATATGCAGATCACCACAAACAGCTAGTGTACGTACCATCTCCGTGTAATGGACGTTTGAGTACGAGAAAGACATGATAATTTTAAAATCGAAACAAAACACTAAGGCCCGCGGCGGGTGCGCGCGCGCTCGCTATACGTGCTCATCAATCGGTGGCATTCGGACGACTGAGGGAGCCCAGGGAGGGAGTTGTAACCCGTCGTCGCCGTCTCGCTGTGCGCCCACGCGCGCTATGAACTGCCGTGACCCGCACAGATGATTGTGGATACGTATTGTTGTTCGGTGTCCTACTTGGAAGCGTAATTATATATTTTTGGTACAAAATATAACATGGTGTAAAAGTTATTGGAATCGATTCAGTTACTGATTCTGAACAAACTATATTCAGGTTTCGCATATACTAAAAATAATCTTGTATAGTACGTAAGAAGGATAGTTGATAGGCTTTTTTTGTGGGTAGGAAATCACCAGATGACGTCTCCTGCTCTGGGTGGAATGGAATGGCGTATCAGACTTTTACTAAAACCTACCTGTGTTCCTTCAGTTACCCATATGCCAGAGCCACGGTATCTCATTCGAACAAATCTCGCGACCCTGGCAAGAGTTAATAGGCATTACAATAGATACTTCAAGGCTACCGTACGAGGATTTTCGAACAAACGTGCTATACGCCGACTTCTCGAATTTTGTAACGATGCTTGTTAGGAGGAGTACCAGCACCAGTCTGTAACCGGTTTTCTTCTTAGCGTGTCGATAGTCATCTTAATACAGTCAGCACAGATTTTTTCTACGAGCTTGGCACTTTCCGCAGCGTCCACTAACTCTTGTAGCGAGCAGACAGCAGGACACGCTGGACGAACTGACGATATCAAATGTCCCAATGTTTGTGGAGAGCACCACATTTACACTACAGGGCGGTGTCATCTGTGAATTTCCACCTGAACAAGTTTTCGTTACTTTGGCCTACCCAAGTCTGGAATCCATTTAAACACTTCCAGGAAAACCAAGGCCACTCATGTCCAGGTGCGAGTTTTTCAGCAAGTAGAACTAATAGATTTGATACGAAAGCACCATCCCGCTATAGGCCTTTCCTTAGATCGTTCGCCAGTGAAACCGGTACTCGTCTGGAACAAAACCTAGGTATCAAAATAGCAAGAACAGCTAAATAACGATACAGAACCTCTACTTTTGGTACCGAGTCCAATCCCAGTGTAACATTACGTAATAAAAGTAATAAGAATTAATAAGACTGAAGCCACATTTTATATAGCTATCGCATATATACCTGTCAGTTCATTATTCTCTACCAATATTATATGTAAGTCTCCAGCGACGTTTTATCAAAATTATCTTCTATGGAAACATGAGTAAGATAAGGCGAAAATGTAAACGTATTGTTCTACGGATGATATGATGTTGATACCTATTCGTTTCGTCTAATTAGTTATTGTTTACCTACCAAATTTTGGAGTATTTTTCCACGCAAACATGAATAAAATGTAGAATGAGAAAGAATTTTATCGCGTTCCCACGGTCGGTTAACCGACAGGCCGCGCCAGGCGTGGCTACGCATATCGAGGCCTGCCGCGGCCCGTGCCGAGCATTCTCATATTATACGAAGCAAAAAGAAATGCGTCCGTATAGGCCGTACAGCTCACAAAAGGCGACCCTGCACCGCGCCGGTCCTCACCGCGCCTTTGAACTTACTGACTATCGATGGTTTGGACAGCGGTGGGCCTCATCAGATACGACGACGGTTCCCATGGCCTGAAGCCTGCTTAAGTAGTAACAACCTCTAAGGTTAACTACGAGAAGTCATGTCCAAAAAAAAAGAACCCATGGCCTGCCGGCTTGACCTGGCGCGGCGCGGCCTGTGAGAAATCGGGCTGCAGCACATGGTATTAGACACTTCTATTTACTATTGATACTCTTATATCGGTACTAACAATACGACAATTGATCAAGCTGTGAAAAAAGAGTTTGAAATTCAAGATGCATTATGCGACCATTTTGGATGCACGTATGATGATTGATAACAATAATATCAAAACTATACCAAGGCACACTATTAACCATCACCTTGATTATAGTTGTAAATAAACCGTTTCCAACCAAAATCCGTGGTTTAAAAGTCGTTTTAAATGTACGTAAATGGTTTAAAACCACTACGTGAGCCGTATATCATGATCAGCCTATAACGCCACAGGTGGGACATAGGCCTCCTCTTGGTAAAGAGGAGTGGGTTATAATCTAGCTTGCAGGCCCAGTGCGGGTTGATAGATATCACATGTGTCCGAATTTTTATTTCTAGAACATGTCGGCTTCCTCGAGAAGTTTTCCTTCACCGTTTTTTGAACAGTGGTGGTGAAATAATGTACACAAAGTAAAGCGCCTGCCTGAGTTCAAATCTCCGTCATTCTACAATTTGTAAGTGACGGCTGTTACCACTGAGCCACCACAAATCTTCATGGACCGTAGATTGATTATGAATTAGTTTTAAAATAACTTAAAAAGGCTGATTAAATCATTTTCCATTTTTATTAATATTTGTGAGATCAGTATTTTATGTACTACTTTTTAGGATGCAATACAATCAAAATGAAGAAATGAAGTAGTTTAAGTAGAATTTTTGATATGTAGGTAGATCACAGGATGGGTGTACAGTCACGAGCAATAGTATATATACATTGTCACATTTTCTAAAATATCTTAACTTCTACCATTTAAAAAATATGTGTACGACATTTTTTTTCTAAATTACCTAACCATCAAACTGTGTCAAAACTGGGTATACATTGATTTCACAGTAATATAAACGAAACAAAATCAGTAAAAAGTTTACACTTCCAATGTAATTTTGAACTATCCATGACAATTTCTATAACATATACAATTGTATATGTGTTTTAGGAATTGTCATGGGTACATTAAATTGATATTGAAAGTGTATACCTCCTTTTTCCTGTTTTCGTTAAGTTTATTACAGTTATAATAGACTAATCTGCCAGGGCCGCGAGATCTGTTCGAAAGAGTTACCGTAGCCCTGACATATGGGCAAGTGAAGAAACACGGGTGGGTTTTAGTCAGTAAAAGTCTGACACGCCCTTTCGCTCCACGCTAGAGTTAGAGACGTCATTAGGTGATTTATGACCCAAAAAAATCTATACTAATATTATAAAGCTGGAGAGTTTGTTTGTTTGTTTGTATGTTTGTTTGTTTGACTGAACGCGCTAATCTCAGGAACTACTGGTCCGAATTGAAGCGGAGCAGTAATGAAAAATGTTGCAAAAACTGGGAAAATCGCACGGGTAGGCGATTCGACGCGACGGGAATGGTCGGGAGAGCAAGAAATTTAACGCGGATGAAGTCGCAGGCAGAAGCTAGTCTACTAATAAAACTTGACGAGATATACCCTATCCAATTAAAAAAGAATGATCAAAATCGGAGTACTCTGTAAAAAGTTATGCGTGGTCATACATTGCAATCAGTGAGTGAACAATCAATCATCCCCTTTTTTCCTATCCTTAGGGTTCGATTTTCTTTTCCAAATTTATATGGGACCACCTTTGGAAGATACCTACCCTTTCCAATAAAAAAAAAACAATCATCGAAATCGGACTACGCTGTAAAAAGTAATGCGTGGTCATACATAAAAAAAATATACGCGTCGACTTGAGCACCTCCTCCGTTTTTTTCGTCGGTCAAAAAGTAGGAATCTAGTAGCACAATCATTTTAGGACGGTACACGGAAATAAAAACAGTCGACGGGCGAGTCGATGCCACTTGCTGATGGCTACATTTACCTTACTATGACACAATATGTACATATAACGCAAATTAATGATACACGGAAACAAAAAAAAAAAAAAATACATAATAATATTAAATCTAAAAATAAATAATACAATAAGATCCTATAACTATTTATATACACTGATTTTGGCAATTAGGTTAGGTTATTTCTACAATTTGATTGCGACTTATTTCCTAGCTCAAGCTGCTTGAAACTGTTGCTTTGTAATTGTTTACATAATTTCGAAACTGTACTGTAAACATGTTTTTGATATTTCGTTGGGTTCATAATTACGTAACTCAAAAATAATATTATTTTTTGGTACTCTATTGTTAACGAAAATTTGATAAAAATGTGTAGTTAATTTTGACACAATATAATGTTCACATAATTTTTGGGAACAGTTAGCCTACTTATTTTTGCGATTTAATGTTGTTACATGAATTTGAATTTTAAGGGCGTTTCTATGTTATTGCTCGTGACTGTACTACGTGAGTTCGACAAATGAATGTGCGAATAACACTTGTGCGACAAAACTGTACTGCGACTCACAATAGTTCGAATGCACACTTATGCGACACACTCGAGCTCACATAGTACACTAGGTTAGGTTAAAACTGTGACCTAGAAACGACTAGATTCAATGTGTCGCACAAGCGTGCATACGAACTATGGTGAGTCGCAGTATAGTTTTGTCGCACAAGTGTTATTCGCACATCCATTTGTCGAGCTCACGTAGTACACTCCACACGATAGTAACAGTGAGCTAAAGTGTGATTTGATTAACTTCAAGTTCGTGGTAGCGAGGTTTCATTTCAATTAGAAGTTTGCAGCTAATTATAACTTTATCGTAACGGATGATAGTTTCTGATTAAATCGTTTCCATAGTGATAAATTCGTTGATAAGGGTGTTCTACCGGAAAGAACGAGGGCAATTTATAACCGAGTAGGTAAATGGATGCTCTAAATATTAGGATAAAAATAAAGAAACTATGATTAATTTATATTAGACATTCACTTGCACATAGGAACAAAAATATCAACCTGTCCTTTACACACACAACTATAACATAAACTCAACTCATTTTCCCATGGCCATCCATACTCCTTTTGCTTAGTTTATATACCTTTATACATCAGGTCATGCACGCACGCTGGTTACGAGAGACTTAATACGCACCTGACTATGTTTTTATGGCTTACAAACAAATGAATTTACAAAAAAAAAAACAAGGGAAAATTTTGTCCGTCCGTCCATGGTTTCATGGCAATAAGAACGACCTACGTCAAACTCCTGGAGGATTATATTCCTGACATTTAGATGTTAATGCAAGTCAGATGCAAGAGGGGTGACGGTTGTAACTGGTGAGATGGAAGCGTTTAAGTGTTCTTGCATTATTAATGTATCTACGTATAGGTAATGTATTATTTATGTATGTGTTTTTAAACAGTATTTAGTTTTAAGTCTTTTTTATCCAAGATGGACAAGAATAAACCCCCTGATCCTGACCCACCCGATATTCCACGTCCTCCTACCCCTTTTTCTCCTAATCCATTATCCCAATTCGTGGATGTTGCGTGTAACGTTACTCAGTTGGATGTTTCACAACCACAAAACCCCCGCAAACGTTCCGGTGACGATGAAATTCTTACTACTTCTATTCCAAACAAGCAACCAAAAAGCCAAATTGGTCGAATTAAATACTCCGTAAGGATAAGGCTCCTTACGTTGTACATGTTTCTCGCATAGAGAGTCAACCAAATGCCGGCACCACCTTACACCCAGTTAATTTTGGTAAATTTCTTATTAGTAACAACATTGCGAACATTGTTCGTGGTGGCGTTAACAGAGTCAGTAGGAGCCGTGTGTCAGTAGAGTTTGCGTCCCCTCAGGATGCCAACTCTTTCTTGGTAAATAGTATCTTGGCCAAATATAGTTATACTGCATCTATTCCAACATTCAACATCACAAGAATGGGTGTTGTTACTGGTGTTCCTTCAGATATTACAGAAGAAGAAGCCATAACTTATTTGTCTTTGCCATTAGGTTGCGGACAAATACTTAAAGTTCGCCGAACCTGTGGTAATAATATACAAGATGAAGAGGAGTTTCATGAAGCGGAGTGTATTGAAACTGAGGTGGCTGCGACGCCTGATGAGACGGTTGCTACCACGAGCAGTACAGCGGAACCAGAACGAAGATACAGTCTTCGTGAGCGCAAGCTTGTTATTTATAATGCTATCGCGCAAACTGATGGCGATCCAATAACAATTGAAGAAGCATTGGCAAGGCCTGATTCTAATTTATGGCAAAATGCTATGGATGATGAAATTAAATCATTAAATGAGAATCAGACGTGGACACTAGTAGATTTACCACGGGATAAAAATCCAATACATTGTAAATGGGTTTTCAAAATTAAACGAGACAGTGACGGAAACGTGTCGAAATATAAGGCCAGGCTAGTAGCTAAAGGATTTACGCAGGTACGTGGAATAGACTACAATGAAACATATTCTTCGGTCGTAAGAAGCTCAACCTTACGATTACTATTCTCATTAGCTGTAGAATATGATTGGCTCATTGACTAATGGGATGTTACAACTGCTTTCCTGTATGGCAAGCTAAAAGAGGACATCTACATGCTTCAGCCTAAGGGGGCGATTGTTAAAGGTCAAGATAAATGACCACCGGTTTGATACAAATCCCGTTTGTTAAACTTTTTAACAAATTTGTTAAATAAATAACATAACAGGGCGGGGTCTTAGCGCCAACAGATTTTATACAGGATGGCAGATAGACATCAACGTGCAAACTGAGATCATGAATTTAGTATAACTAGTGATCGCCCATTGGTCGAAATTCAACCGTACTTCAATTGAATAGAAATAAATTATTAAATGTTACAATGGTACATTATATTTGACATTCAGTAACACTATAGACAAATTGTTGACGCTGTACTACTGTGGAAAGAGTTCGCTGGCGGGATGGTGATGGCCAGGACCAGGACGTAGGTGTAACGAGTAAAGAATACTTCTTCAGGACTCTCTTCTTTATTATATTAATACTTCTTAACAGCTGGATATGAAATGAATTATCACAGAAATTTGCTCTGTTTTTATAGAATTTTCCCAATTATTTTTAATTAATTATGACAGTTCAAAATGTCATAATTATAACCAGCCTGTACAATCGTGAGGCATACAACCTCTCGTGTTTGCACACGACACTAAGTTTTGTATGGGAAACTTACTAAAGCCATACTTGACACTCCCCATAAAACCACAAAAAATATTTCTTAGAAATCTAAACTAAATTCCTATCGTCGCTAATACAAATAATATTAAAGACAAATATTCTCGATATGATCATAGATTTTAAAAATGAAATAGGTTATATACCTATAAAATTAATTTATTACCTATGGTTATACTTGACATTCAGTAAGGGGGCGTCCATTAATTACGTGAGGTGTTCAAGGGGGAGGGGATCAAGCTAAATCTTTCCAAATCTCACTTAGGGGGGAGGGGGAGGTCTTGGCAAATATCACGTAATTATTTTTCTCGCAGAAAACGGTGTAAAATTGCGTGAAAAATTATTTCTACAATAAAATATGGCCAAATCTGAAACAATAGTACACTGATAAAAAAATTAACTTGACTCAAGAGCCAAAATCTTGAACCAAGAATACCATTTTGAAGAAAATGATTTTCTTGAGTGAAGAGAATAAATTTTTAAGTTAAGAAATTATTCTTGGTCTTAGAAAATTCTCAATAATCCAACACGTTTACAGCCCAAATAGAAGTTTTGAAGAATCTCGCGTGAGATTAGAGGAGGGGGGAGGGAGTTGAGGAAAATCTTACGATATCTCACCAAGGGGGGAGAGGGGGTCGAAAAATTCTCAAAAATGCCTCGCGTAATTAATGGACGCCCCCTAAGACTATAGACACAAAATAATAATGACAGATGTTCTCGATTGGACCACAGATTTGGACCATAAACAAAAGAATATCTATGCATGTGTGTATTAAATACACGGTAATTAACAGTAGTGTGTGTAACGTGTTATTTATTGAAAATAATGTATATTTAGGCATAATTTAAACAAATATTAGCATTCGTCACTTCTTCTCTGTATAAACAATAAATGTGCGAAATTTCATACTCCTCCGTCCGCCCAATTTTAAAAAGGGATCCAAAGTTTTCGCTTCACGTATCTATATATATAAAAATGAATCCCTATTTCCCTTGGTCACGCCATCACGCGTGAACGGCTGGACCGATTTCACTTTTCTTTTTTTTTGTTGTGTTTGTTATTGTCAGGAGAAGGTTCTTATGAAAGAAAAAAATTAAAAAATTGCGCGGAAAATTAGAAAATTTAAGAACACTTATTTAAGAATACAAAGTCACCTAACATGGGTGTGATAGCTAGAAAACGCTTTATGTCTTTAAAGTACTAGGTTGACATAACTTGGTAGGAGCTCACCTAACATGGGTGTGTGGTAGCTAGAAAACGCTTTATGCCTTCAAAGTACCAGTTTGTCATAACTTGGTCTAACATGGGTATATGGTACTTGGTGCTCTTTGCTTTGTGTTGGTGGGATCTGATAAGTTAACACAACATTTATTGATTCTGAGGCGGTACGAAGTTCGCTGGGTCAGCTAGTTAACCCTTAATAAAACCGTGGGAGTATAGCTCCCACATACATTTTCATTTTTTAACCAGGCCGTGACTGCAATAATCCCGCATCTTGTCATAGACTATCGGTCATGGAGTATTTCCCAACTAATTAAAAAAATAAACCGGTGACAGAAGACAATGTCTAGTTGACAGTTGAAGATAGTTTGTTTGCAACGGTGTTTTTTTGCGAGTGTGGCGTAAATTGTTTCAATATAATATCTCCTCCGTCGTAAACAAAAGGTATGTCGTGCAATATTTATATATGTTATAGTTTTTGAGTGTAATTATGTAGTTGTGTATAAAATTCAATTTAGAATCGTAAGTTCAAATGACACTGGCTCTATAAACAATGTGGGAGATATCCGCCCACGGTCCGATTACGTGTCGCTATTTTGTTACGAGCCCTATAAAAAAATTGTCTCATTTGTAATATTTTTCCTTTTCAGATTGTAAAATGTCTAAAAATTGGTTGATAACGAAATTGCAAAGGCACTGCAAGCATTTGAGTCTTCAGAAGATGAAGAGGAAATTGAAAATTTCAGTTTTAATGACACTGATCTGAACTTGGATATTGATTCTGCCTTTTTTTTGGTTAGGAAATCATCAAATGACTTCTCCCGCTCTGGGCGGAGCGGGCGGGCGTGTCAGACTTTTACTGACTAAAACCCACCCATGTTCTTTCAGTTGCCCATGTGCCAGGGTCACGGTATCTCTTTCGAACAATCACGCGACCCCGGCAGGCATCGGTCCTAGCAGACCCCTTCAGTTTTGCTGACATCTCTCTGAGGCGCGCGTGGAATACTACGCGCCGTCGACCCGAGCTTGGTCCTTACCAGGCGGCGAGCTACCCATTGCTTGCCACCCGCAAGCTCGCGTCTACGGTGGCCGGGAGTCCGCTATGGACTCCCGACGCCCGGGGCGTCTCCTCCTGCGGCGGCTAGGTACGTGAGGGCGCAGAGACTCCCACTCCCTCACGCGCCGTGCCTCCTCCTTCGCGAGCATTACTGCTTCGCAGAAGGAGGTGACGGCTTCCCATTCCCTCTC
This sequence comes from Aporophyla lueneburgensis, assembly GCA_932294355.1. Classification (NCBI taxonomy): domain Eukaryota; kingdom Metazoa; phylum Arthropoda; class Insecta; order Lepidoptera; family Noctuidae; genus Aporophyla; species Aporophyla lueneburgensis. The sequence goes on from OW028744.1 coordinate 15,469,433, forward strand.
GCTCCGTACCATGGCTCGCACCAGGGCAGGACGCGAGAGGTCGCCGCCGCCGATCGCCTCCACGAGGACATGGCGGTGCTCCGCCCAGGCAGGGCAAACTTCCACCGTATGCTCCACCGTGTCCTCTAGACGATCCTCACAATGGAAACACCCGGGCGTATCCTCCCGCTTTATCCTGAACAGGAACCCACCGAAACACCCATGCCCGGTGAGCTGCGTCAGGCGGAAGGTGAGGACGCCGTGGCGCCTCTCTATCCACTCCTCAAAGAGAGGACTTACCGCCGCAATTGTGGCGTGCCCATATTGATTCTGCCTTAGATAGAATTCAAGGTACCTCAAATGAAGAGCTTTTAGAGACCTTGGAACCTTCGGTCAAAGGTGCAAACCAACCAGAATTTGAAAAAGGTTTGAATGCTCTTCCATCCCCTCAATCTCATCCAAAAAAGGGAGTTATAGAAGGTGTAAATATTGTAGCACAAGAGCAAAAGAAGTCTGGACCTATTTTGAGTGCAAAATATGTGAGATGCCTATATGTTTTGTCCCCTGTTGGGAGCAATTTCATAAAATTAATGAGCAATAAAATTTTTAAACATACTGTTATTTATTTTACCTGGATTATACTAGCCTATTTATGAAAAATAGGAGATTTGCTCTATTTTGTGAATTTCAGTTTATCAAATTAGTGTTGTTCTAATTGGGCAATGGTAGAATAGCTCCCAAATAAATAAAATAAAAAAAACCAAGAACAAAAAATAAAAAAAATATTTTAATCAATTTCTGAATATATTATAATCAGTACACGACACTTTTCAAACCCCTCTTTCAAACCGATTCACGGTGCCCGATTAAGGGTTAATATATAGATTATGCTTCCCTCTAAGTGGAACTATTTGTCGGTTATCAAAAAAAATGCAATAACAAGAAAACTGTAATACCTATGTGGTCGTTTTTGATTCAATTATTTTTTTAATATCCGACGAGTTTTTTTGGTGAGCCGTTCTAGAATAATGTGCGGAATTCATGGTTATAGTATACGTATCGATGTCCCTGCCAAGTGTACACCTATAGTTTGCCACACACCAAATTTTGACGGAAAAACAGTAGATAAATCGATTTTTGTTTCTATATCTATAATTATATCCATAAAATGAAATGTGAAACTCATTGAACGGCAGGACCGATTTGGTTAATTTTCTTTTTTATATGTTCATTATAGTCCGAATAAGGTTATTAGGGAAGGAAAATTGGAAAGTTACCTGAAAAATAGATAAACTGAAAAGGTTTTTATTTTTTCCATGGGATTTTCATATATGAATTAATGAAATATGGACACGACAACTTTTGTCGGGTCAGCTATTTAAAAAATTGGTGTAACTTAATCGTTTTAAAATGTTCCCGGCAAAATAGCAAAACTAAAAGTTTTAGTTTGACGCTTGCACTTCGGCCGAGTGCAACCGTCAAACAAAATGAAAATTGGTAAGTCAAGAAAACATAAGCGCTCTACAGATTACTTTAAACTCAAGTATAAAAAGTGGTTTCCCTGAAACATTATGGCAGCTTTGTGGTCCCAGCACTACTTATTTAAATATGATGACGAAAAACACAAAGTATACGAGTTTCGACAGACTAATACACTTTGCTATTAAGGAATGTGAAGACGTTTTTAAATTAGTGAAATGAAAAATGATAAAAAAAAGTTTTGTAAGATTAACTAAATGAAATAACTAGTCCGTGGCCTATAAATTGGCCCACTATTGGGACACGGGCCTCTTGTTTGTAAGAGGTAGTATACCTACAAGCCTATTTAGAAAACTGGATGTACTTAATGAACCTAGATTAATATATAGTATCTGACGTCGTTCAATGGACAACAGCGTTCTCATTGCATTTTACTACCATATCTACTGCGATCGCCATAGCGCTTGATCGCTGGAGCCATGGCGCTTGATGACGTGCTTCTCCCGATGTGCTCCGACTTTCGGTATCTCGGTTCACTCATGCAAAGCGATGGCGAAGTAGATCGGACGGTTAAGCACAGAATAAACATTGGATGGATGAAATGGCGGCAGTTCACGTGAACAATTTGTGACTCCCACATCCCCCTTAAACTTAAGGGGGAGATATATAAAACCATGGTTAGACCTGCTGTCTTGTATTGTATATGAATGTTGGGCCACAAAAGGGATGAATGAAAGGCAATTGCATGCAGCGGAGATGAGAATTTTAAGTGGGAATGTTAGGGATGTGTGTGTTATTGTGTGTGGTGTTACACGAATGGATAGAATGATGACGTACTGCGATCGCCAACCCGCCTGCCAAGCTTGGCGATTATGGCAATCCCCCTCTTTAGGGGGGGCTTAATGAGGATGAGACTGAAATGATGATGATGATAAACTGACGCTCGCTGTCTTATGGTTAACAAGTTTACAAACAAGATGTGAATGTGTGTGTAAGCGTAGGAGCTCATGCTCAGTACTACCCGAGATAATGGTGAAATTGGAAGTGTGTTTGTGTGTGTTTTTTTTTTTTTTTTTTTTTTTCAGGATGGGAAATCATCAAATGACTTCTCCCGCTCTGGGCGGAGCGGGAGGGCGTGTCAGACTTTTACTGACTAAAACCCACCCGTGTTCCATCAGTTGCCCATGTGCCAGGGTCACGGTATCTCTTTCGAACAATCACGCGACCCCGGCAGGCATCGGTCCTAGTAGACCCCTACACTGCTGCTGACATCTCTTTGAGGCGCGCGTGGAACACTGCGCGCCGTCGACCCGAGCCTGGTCCTTACCGGGCGGCGAGCTACCCATTGCTCGCCACCCGCAAGCTCGCGCCTACGGTGGCCGGGAGTCCGCAATCGACTCCCGACGCCCGGGGCGTCTCCTCCTGCGGCGGCTAGGGGCGTGAGGGTGCAGAGACTGCCACTCCCTCACGCGCCCCGCCTCCTCCTTCGCGAGCATTACTGCTTCGCAGAAGGAGGTGACGGCTTCCCATACCCTCTCGCTCCGTACCATGGCTCGCACCAGGGCCGGACGCGAGAGGTCGCTGCCGCCGATCGCCTCCACGAGGACACGGCGGTGCTCCGCCCAAGCAGGGCACACCTCCACCGTATGCTCCACCGTGTCCTCCAGACGATCCTCGCAATGGAAACACCCGGACGTATCCTCCCGCTTTATCCTGAACAGGAACCCACCGAAGCACCCATGCCCGGTGAGAACCTGCGTCAGGCGGAAGGTGAGGACGCCGTGGCGCCTCTCTATCCACTCCTCAAAGAGGGGACTTACCGCCGCAATAGTGGCGTGCCCAGTTTGTGTGAGTTCTGATGCTTGTCTTCACACACACATTTACAGCATGATTAAGATAAGAATTTTATAACATTAATTTATTTGTGTTAGCCCACGTTCGCTCAGATGTAAAAATATTGCGACAGGATTTTCAACGTTCTGCTGGGCGTCGAAAATCAATAGTGTGTCGCTTCGTCGCCCTGGGGTACACTTTGTTAGATTCTGAACATGCCGTCTGTTTAGACAGGTCAACTCAAAGCTACAATGGCTTTTTCTTCAAAAGGCTCTTCCAGACATGGCCCTGCATTATTAGACTCATTTAAGAGATCATGATCTCTGAGTTTGTTTCTGCGTTTCTTCTCAGGGAACAGTCAGCTAGGAAATGCTAGCGCCATCTAGTTTTTAAAATATTACCCAAAAAATATTGAAGTGTAAAAGTATCTTGTAAAAGATCTACTTACATAAATAAACATTTCATTTCATCGCTCGAATCAACAAAAAAATCGCATCGTGATATTTTTACGTCCGTCCGTGAGCTAGCAGTCCACATTTCCACAGATCCCTAACATCAATTTAAATAAACAAAACAAAGAACTGACAACGTCACCTGTCAATTCGAACGCCATCCGATTCCCAAAATCTACCAATTAATTCCGCATCATGTCATACACCATGCAACCGTCGCAGTTATCAATAAAATATCGGCGGCCATATTGAAATATTTACGTTCTCATTAGCACGGAGGACGCCGCATGGAAAACGGCTGACATGGCGGAAAACCAATCGCGTTCCCGTTTGCTCACCATTGCATTTTACTAATTAACTCCTTGTTGAACAAAATGCGTGCCATAACGTAAATTACATTACCAATATCTTTCTCCTTTTAATTGGAGATTAATTTTTAAAATTATTATCGTTTTTGCTGTGCGTTTCGGTTCATTTTTGTGATGATGTCGATGTGAATAAGCTATGATGTATTGCTCGTTTTAAGTGAAATTTGAAAATGTATTGTTTATCTACATAATGTGTTTTCTTAGCAATAATACCTATATTTCATTTAATATGACAGAAAAAAAAACTTTATTAACACAAAATTAAACCGCCGAAAAAATCGAAAAGCAAAAAGTAATAAACCTTTCAGTCATTTGGAGTCGGCGCCAAACAATTATTTTTGCTTTTCAGTTTTTTCGACGGTTTAATTTTTTGTCAAAAAGTTTTTATTTTCTAATTGTTTGTAGCTGTAATCTACTAAGTACTACATGCTTGCAAAATCGGACTATTATGTAAGAAGTTATGCATTACAATCAATGAGTGAACAATCAATCATCCCCTGTTTTCCTACCCTTAGGGTCGGAATTTTATTTCTAAATTTATATAACCACCTTCGATATATACTTTTCAATAAAAAAAGAATTATCAAAATCGGTCCATTCTGTAAAAAGTTATGCGTGGTTATACATTAAATATATATATATATATACGCGTCGAATTGAGAACCTCCTCCGTTTTTTTACGTCTGTTAAAAAGAGTAAATCCTTTGGGGTTTTTGTAAAGGCCCCCACGGACAGTCGCGAGGCGACGGCCCGTCACGACTCCTCTAGCACACTTATCATCAAGTTTTCATAGAAATTGTTCTACTAGTGTCGCGTCGCGCCTGTTTACGAAAGCCTTTATTGGTTCAACTGTTTACGTTTAATTAACTGTTACATGATGTTTAATGTTTGATTTTGATGTGTAATTGTTGGATTTCGTAAGATTCCTCTATACACATGTATTATGTACCATATATCATTATATTACATCGTTATTGTTATTATTTAGACTTTTATAGATAGTTAAGTAATTTAAAACTAGATAAATCATAATTTGTTACAACTTCTTTATGCATGTGGAGTGTTTTTAGTAAGTGATTGTTGCACTGTTGCATACACACAGACACTTCAGTTTTATTTATTTGTACAGATTTATTAATTTTATTGTTTCACAGATAAAGGTAATATATGAATACCTTTATCTGTGAAACAATAAAATTAATAAATCTGTACAAATAAATAAAACTGAAGTGTCTGTTTAAATAACAGCGTTTTACTTAATGCATATGAAAGTATAATTATGCGGTTCTTAAAACAAAAAATCAACTTTTAAAAGTTTGCCTGTCTCTCTGCGTGTTTGTTCCGGATTATCTCTGAAACGGTTCGTTCGATTTTAGTTGCAGAAACCTGATGATATAAGGAGTAACTTAAGCTCTTTTTATGTCCCGGTAGCAAGTTCCCGTGGGATGATTTTTGACATACATAGAGGCGAAGACGCGGGCAGTGGTGAGTAATGAAATAAAAGTAAAGTTACTGTGCAGTTTTAACGTCATAGCCACAAAGCTAATTTATCAATGGTCATGGCACTGGGTACCTACTTAACCACGCGAGATTTGTTCGAACTAAGAGTAACTTTCTTACAGTCAACTTTCACAAGTTAAACCAAGTGTTTTTCTAGTTCTACGGGATATAGCATTGGCTGGATTTCTTGCAGCATTCTCTTCATAATGCTATGTGAGAAATGCAGCATGTTTTTATCTATTTCTTAAAAAAGAGAAATTTAAAATTAAACAAAAAACCCTGTTAGACACAAAAACCTGTAAATAATAGCAATATTTATTGGCTCTTCAAGGTCAATGTAAATTGAAGGTAATTATTTGAACCAAGATAAAACATTTTAACACTGCCAGGGTCGCAAGATTTGTTCGAAAGAGTCACCGTGGCCCTGGCACATGGGCAACTGAAGGAACGCGGGTGGGGTTTAGTCAGCAAAAGTCTGACATGCCCTCCCGCTCCGCCCAAGAGCGGGAGACGTCATTTGATGATTTCCCACTCACAAAAAAAAGGGCAACAATATCCTTCAACAATTTGTTTAACCCAAAACCGAACTAGTAAAAAACACAAACACTTTTTGTAAACCATAGACAGACTAACCTATTCAGCCGGCGTTGTTTTTCATGAAAGTTTTCACGTTTCCGTTAGAAAAGTGGGGCAGTTGCAAAGTTTAGCGTAATTTGCATCTCACTTCCACAGATCAGACTAACAATGAGCCACGAAAAGCAATTAATACTTGAAGTGGCCCGATTCCGGTTTAAAACTAAGTGCTCTTTTGAATTTTCATCCTAATTTACATCTATAGGAGGACCAGATTCGATGAATGCGTCTAAAGGTTGTGTGAACCGTGGTTACACAATGGAACAGCTCTATTGCTCCGTACGGAATCTTTTTAAATTCTGCGGCAGTTTTCTTTTTGATGGGAGTTTTTATGTTCATTTTTTGCTCGACTACGGCAAAGCAAAATGGAAGGTTATGATTTTGACAGGTATGTATGTATGTTAATCTGTCCCCACATTACTCTTAAACTAATTATCATAATTTTACAAATGAAGTAGCACTAGGTGTCTGCTACCTACCCTAACAATGTAATACTTTGGAATAGTAGTAAGCGACCACAAGCTTTAGGGCAAGGTGGTATACAACTACGGATTTCAGATGAGAATATTTTCTTGTTCCATACTTTTTAGAGTGTGATATTTCAGTAGTTTTTCGCAGTGTGTCAAGACAAAAGTCTCTGACCAGTGAGTGTTGCCAGTGATGACTTATGGCACTGAGACGTGGTCGTTCACATTGGGCCTTATAAGAAGGCTATGCTTGGAGTTTCCCTACGCGATCGAATCAGAAATCAAGAGATCCGTCAGCCAGGGTCGCGAGATTCGTTCGAATGAGATACCGTGGCCCTGGCATATGGGTAACTGAAGGAACACGGGCGGGTTTTAGTAAGTCTCACACGCCCTTCCGCTCCACCCAGAGCGGGAGACGTCATTTGATGATTTCCCATCAAAAAAAGAGATCCGTAGGAAAACCATTCAATCAAATCAAATCGAAATATTTTTATCTATAGGTACTATTATTTATTATTTTATTATAATATTATAAAGCTGAAGAGTTTGTTTGTTTGTTTCATTGAACGCGCTAATCTCAGAAGCTACTGGTCCGAATTGAAAAATTCTTTTTGTGTTAGGTAGCCTATTTATCGAGGGAGGCTATAGGTTATATAACATCACGCTACAACTAAGAGGAGCGGAGCAGTAATGAAAAATGTTGCAAAAACGGGGAAAATTTATTCCTTTTGAGAGTTTCCGTTGCGTGCGCTGCGTAAACGGTTAAAGTAACTCAAAAATTATGTAAGACGGAATTGTTCCTTTTAAAAAGTTCTAAAGAAAAATCCGCGAGAGCATATGTCTATCTTTTAAGGTTGACTCACTATAACTCAAAAGGTGCGAGCAGCAACGAAAAATGGACGAAAACTAGCAGGCAAATCGATGCGACGGGAAGGGTCAGGGGAGCAAAAATTTGACGCGGACGAAGTCGCGGGCAGAAGCTAGTTTTACATAAACCTACAAGGGCACTTATGAAACGTTAGAAGCTAGGTGCACGGTTCCAAATTGTAGATTCCTATGGAGAAGAGCCGGCAAGTAACTCCACGGTTACTCTTTTAAAGGACCGATATAGCCTGGCGCACATTGCGCGCAGAACAGATGCCCAATGTGGTCGAAAAGTTCTGGAGTGATGACCGTGTACTGAATGTGTACTGAATGTCGCGTTAGAAGGCCGATGTCCTGGTAAAAGCTTCAGGAATTCGCTGGATGCTAGAGGTACGGAATCGGTTGGGGTGGTGGTGCTTAGGGGCCTATGTCCAGCAGTGGACGTCTTTCTGCTGAAATAATGATTTCTGTGGTTGGGTTTTTGTTATTGAACTTACTTTTTACTGTAACGATAAGCAGTCATGAGAGTAGACTAATTTTTTATATGGATTTTAGAAGTTTTTGGAGCGGAAGGCAATCTCACAATCTTTATCAAACGCTGTGGCTATTACATATTCCAAGACACGTTAAAAATCGGAAGCGCCAGAAAGGTACAGAATAAATATTAGCGAAATAATGTCAGAAATTGTATTACTTAGGTCTAAGCCCTAGCTTTCGGAGGAAACGACCTCAGATAACGACGCTGTTGATAACACCCCGATACTGAGCCTTATCTATAACTTCAATCGAATAAAAAACGATAACCTAAAGTGGATAAAGGCCATATTTTCGAAGCAGCTCATAAACCGATTCCATTAACATTTACATTGCAAATTACTATAAATCCAGATTCTAATCATTGTTTAAACTTGGTACATTTGGAGGCAATAGCCCATTTTCACGGAACGCCATCGAGTCGGCCCCCGTTCGGTACACAATGAGATTGCTTGTTTAATTTTAACAATTACCATATTTTTTAACTTAACATCTGTTGGTTTACCCCTTTTAATTATGATTTTCGAGGGTTTTTTTTAGAGGTGACGGTGACCGCGAAATCACTGCATTGTAGCGTCGAGACTTTATAAAGTTTTGGGATATTGTTCTTAAAGATAAGAAAGGGAGTGTGTATTGCAATGTACTTTACGGTTTTAGTTTATACTTGTATTTATGTTTGTAGGGCTTGTGGCTAAGTAATAACAGCCGCACGTATCGATCGATCAGGTTAAGCTACGCTTGTCGCTGTTGGTTCGTGGATGGGTGATTATCTTTATGTATGAAGACCCCTACGTACTTCGGAAAGCACGTTAAGCCGTAGGTGCGGGCGGCGAGCAATGGGTAGCTCGCCGCCCGCTAAGGACTAAGCTCGGGTCGACGGCGCGTAGTGTTCCACGCGCGCCCCAAACAGATGTCAGCAGCGCTGAAGGGGTCTGCTAGGACCGATGCCTGCCGGGGTCGCGTGATTGTTCGAAAGAGATACCGTGAGCCTGGCACATGGGCAACTGAAGGAACACGGGTGGGTTTTAGTCAGTAAAAGTCTGACATGCCCTCCCGCTCCGCCCAGAGCGGGAGAAGTCATATGATGATTTCCCATTCAAAAAAACAAGCCGTAGGTCCCGACTGTCATTTGTGAATCTTTGGCATTCGGTACGGGCCGTTAGAAGCCCGAAATTCTGACAACCAGTCCTACCAAGGGGTATCGTATTTCTCAGTTACTGGGTTGTGGGCGTCAGATAGGCAGTTGCACCATGTAAAATACTGGTATTCAGATGTATCCAGTTAGATTGGAAGCCGAAAATATTTGGGAAAAGGCAAGGCAGAGGATGACGATGATTTATGTTTGTTTGAAACGTCTTATTGGCTTGCATTACTTAAAGCAGAGATAACTTAGATAGAATCGTTTAATATAAGTCTGTATTAGTAAGGCCTAACTGAAACTTATATTAAAGAAGCACCACCTAAGTTATCTCCAAAATTAATCTCGATACGAGTTATACCCGTTTAGAAATAATAATTCATATTTATTTCAGACATACGCCCATAAATTTTACAAAGATAGTGTTAGTAGAGTTGTTAGGTTGTGTTGATAAATGATAAATGATAAATGATTTTATTTCTGTAAGTAGGTTTGTACAAACACTTTTACATGTCAATTATATTTTTTTTAACTAGATGAGTTCGGCGTTTCCTAACTGACTACTCTGAGAAGAAAGCCCGAAACAAACTCAGAGGTCACAGTCTCTTTTAAAGTCCAGACATAATCTTGTTCACATCATGTGAAGATCATGTAGATTGGTGACTGAAATGGTCTTTTGAAGAAAGAACCACACAGATTGAGTGGACCTGTCCAGTCAGTGCAAGCATTTGTCACTAATCGTTTAGCTCAACTCGGAAGATAAGGAGCCCAACGCTTTGACGAACAGTACCAAAGAAAGGACATTTGGGTAGGCCACATAAATTACTCAAACTGCCAGATCATAATTACTAAGAACGAAAGAAAACAAAATTAAAAAAAGACCCACATAGTCTTCACATTCACAATAATTAAAAAATACGATACTTTACAAAGTAAATATTCATGTCATTGTATATATAAAAAATTATCAATGTCAATGTGTATATAAAAAAAAAGAAACGGATATAATTTTGTTGGTCAGATCATTTGATGACCATGTAGATCGGTGTCTGAAATGGTCTTTTGAAGAAAGAACCACACAGATTGAGTGGACCTGTCCAGTCAGTGCAAGCATTTGTCACTAATCGTTTAGCTCAACTCGGAAAATAAGGAGCCCAACGCTTTGACGAACAGTACCAAAGAAAGGACATTTGGGTAGGCCACATAAATTACTCAAACTGCCAGATCGTGATTACTGAGAACGAAAGAAAAAAATAAAATAAAAAAAGACCCACATAGTCTTCACATTCACAATAATTAAAACAATACGATACTTTACAAAGTAAATAATCATGTCATTGTATATATAAAAATTATCAATGTCAATGTGTATATAAAAAAAAAAGAAACGGATATAATTTTGTTGGTCAGATCATTTGATGACCATGAAGATCGGTGTCTGAAATGGTCTTTTGATGAAAGAACCACACAGATATTGCCACTAACTACTCAAACTGCCAGGCCATAGTTAAAAGTGAAACAGTGACCCACATAGTCCTCAAATTCTCAATAATCAAAGTAATATTCATACAATTAATATTCATGTCATGTGAAATAATAAAAAATAAAATAAAAATAAGAGTAAAAAATAGCAAAATAATAATAATAAAACAACAGTCAGTGTAGATTTATTGGAGCAGTTCAATCCCAGGCCGTTTTATCCTCAATATAGTCTTTAACAGTATAATAGGCTTTCTGACATAATTTACGCTTTATAAAAGATTTGAATTTATTTAGGCTTAGTTCTTGAATGAGGCTAGGAAGTTTATTATAAAAACATTGGCATCTAAACGAGCCACCTATTTTCTTGAGCCTGGTCTTAGGAACAACAAATTTTTGTTTGTTTCTAGTATTGACATTATGGATATCACTGTATCTTTTAAAGAGATTAATATTTTTATGTGCATACAGCAGATTTTCATAAATGTACTGAGAAGGCACAGTCATTATATTAATCTCTTTATATTTATCTCTGAGGGAGTATCTGGGACTTAATTTATAAATCGAACGAATTGCCCTTTTTTGTAAAACAAAAATTGTCTGAATATCGGCGGCATTTCCCCACAGCAGAATACCGTACGACATCACGCTATGAAAATAACTAAAGTAAACTAAACGGGCTGTCTCTAAATCAGTTAAATCACGAATTTTTCTAACAGCGTATGCTGCAGAGCTAAGTTTTTTTGACAATTTATCTATATGGGGGCCCCATTGAAGCTTGGCATCCAGAGTTATGCCTAAGAATACTGTGGTATCTTCGGGTTTCAACACTTCACCCTTTATGAGGACACTAGTTTCTACTTGTCTAACATGAGGTATCGTAAACTTAATACATTTGGTTTTTTTCTCGTTAAGAAGTAGGTTATTAACATTAAACCAGTTAACTACATTAGCAAGGGCTCTATTTACATTGTCAGTAACCAACTGCTGACGTTTGAGTTTGAATAAAAGTGAAGTGTCGTCTGCAAACAACACTATATCATGTTTGTCCTTTATGAGGTAAGGCAAGTCATTTATATAAATAAGAAATAAAAATGGGCCTAAAATTGAGCCCTGAGGGACCCCCATTCTAACTTTAGATCCAGGTGATCTTTTTCCGTTGACGTCAACTCTCTAAATCCTATCATTTAGGTATGAAGTAAGAAGATCCAGAGAGGCGTTCCGGATTCCGTAGTGGTGAAGTTTCCTGATCAAGGTTTCATGAAGAACACAATCGAATGCCTTGGACAAATCGCAAAAAATACCCAAAGCATCGCATTTGTCCTCCCACGCATTATATATATGACCTAAAAGTTCAACTCCGGCATCGGTAGTTGAACGACCCTTTGTGAAACCAAACTGTTTGTTGTGTAATAAGTTATGTTTATTAAAAAATCGTTGCAATTGATTTAGAATAAGTTTTTCAAAAATTTTACTGAAGGTAGGTAGCACTGAAATTGGTCTATAGTTAGTAGGGTCTGATGTGCTACCCGATTTAAACAACGGTATTATTTTACTGTTTTTCATAAGATCAGGAAACTCGCCACGGTCAATACAATTATTAAAAATAACAGCTAAAGTTGGTGCTACAATGTTTATGATCGACTTAGCAGTATCCACAGAATTACCCCATAAATCGGCGGTCTTTTTTACATTCAAAGAGTGAAAAGTTTTAACGATATCGTTACAAGTTACATATTGGAAATGAAATTCACTATCACAAACAGTAACGTTTTCTTTAAGTAGAGACTCTGCAGCAGTGGGTGATGAGTTCAAAGATTTGGTAGTAGATACTGGAATCTCTGCAAAGAAATTTTCAAAGGCCGCGGCGACTTGAGAATCTGATTTAATTATATTATCCTCAATAGCTAGACTGTAGTCACTACTTCGGTTGCATGACCTTCCTGTTTCGCTATTAATGATAGTCCAAGTCGTTTTAATTACATTACTGCTATTTTTAATTTTTAAACTCAAATAACGTGACTTGGCTATGCTACAAACTTTTTTAAATAATTTAGAATAATTTTTGACATACAAATTAAATTCAGCAGTATTTATACAAGTCCGTTCATCATATAATTCATAAAGTCGTTTTCTACTTTTATGTATACCAGTGGTGGCCCAATCACTAAAAGAAGCGTTAATACTAACCGAAAAAAAAAAAAAAAAAAAAAAAAAAAAAAAAAAAAAAAAAAATGCAATAAATTTTAAAAAAATCATTATATTGTCCATTAGGGTCATCATTTGGCAACACAAGTGGTAGATTATTCGAAAGTTTAGTTCTAAACATTTCCAAGCGATTAACAGTTTTTGGGTTAACAGTGATATCTTTTTTAGTTTTTTTTATGTTTACATTTGGAATAGTGATCAATTGACCACAATGATCTGAGTCTAATAAATTAATCATTTCTTTATGGATTGCTTTAACATCTGTATAAATGTTATCTAAGCATGTGGCACTAGTGGGAGTTATTCTAGTTGGCTCTAAGAATTGGTTGGCAAGATTGTATGACTGAAACAAACTTATAATTTTAGTACTTAACCCAGAAGTTTCTAACAAGTTAACATTAAAATCACCGCAAGTGATGATAAACTTATTTGAATTTGAAATTTTGTGCAACACTTCATCCATTACCTTTTCAAAACAATCATACAATCCTGAAGGAGGTCTGTACACACTTAATACAATGAACTGCTCCAATTCAATACAGGCTATTTCAATTGTCCGCTCGACAGAGAGGCTCACAATATCCTTACGGTCTTTAAATTTGAGCTGGTTATTTACTAAAATTAGTGAGCCACCATGTATAGCTTTTTCTCTGCTGAACGAACTACCAACCTGGTGGTTACTAAAATTGAATATGAACTGGTGGCTTTTAAGCCAATGTTCTGTTATACAAAGAATATCTATATTGTTACAGTTCAGGAAAAATTCTACTTCTAAATCTTTGTTCAAAAACCCTTGAATATTTTGATGCACCAGGTTGATACGATTTAATTCTTTTACACTTACATTTGATTTCTTATTAGCCATACTAACATTGTTGCTAGAGGTTGACTCTATTGTCTTAATTTCTAATTTAAATGGAAATCAATATCTACAAGTGCTGTCAAATTATTGGCAGTACAGTTTAAAATGTCATTGCATTGCTCAAAAGAAGCAAGTTGTTTAGCCAAATTCTTGGCTGTAATAGAAAAAAAGTATGCTAGCGATGCTGCTATCTGTCTTCTATGATAGTTTGAGAGATAGTACATAGCATTATTATGCCTATCTTTTGTTAAATATAAATTATTACTAACATAATTGCTGGTATCCAATAAGTGAAATAAATTATTATGAAATGTCAAATTATGCAATGTCATATTAATTTCAAATCTTAACGTATTTTCTTCCTGTGGCAAACTGTTACTGTAAGGGAATGTAAACAATACAATTTTTCTCAACTTAAGATTACACAATGTTCCATAATATTGTAGCAATTCTCCTTTCTCCAAATTTCCCCTATTACCCATAAATATTATTAATGTGGTGTCCTGGTGAAAATTACATTTAATAATTTCTTTCATAATATGAAATAGTGAACAACCAGGCATGCAATTATTTATTATGGAGTGCCCCGGAAATTCATCTGCCAACAAGTAACCTAACTCCTTTCCAATCTCATCACAAAATAATACTATATCATTTTTTACAATTTGTTCACATGGTTTAATGGGACAACTAATAGTAGGAGATGTTAAATCAACACAAAGCTGTGGTAAGGTGGTATTGCATGTTGTCAATGAATGTTCCGGTGTAGGTACATTGGATGGTGTTTGACACTGCTCACAGTTGTTTTGTTTTGAGTTTACCAGCACATTCATTGCCAACACATATTCCCTCATGAGGTCTTCTGAGGTATTATATTTAATGGTCATTGAACTAAGTTTCTCCTGTAAATAGTCTAGTTCAGATTGCAAGAATTCTGTGTCAATTTTGTACTTCCTAGTACTTTGTTCCAAATTATAAGAATACATATCCAATTGTTTTAGTAAATTTAGCCTTTCTCTATTAAGTTTAACATTTTTAATAAAGAACTTATGTTTTTTAACCAGCTTTTTTGTTTTAACAATGTATTTATTGATTTTTATGTATTTTTTAAGTTTATTAGCACTGGTGACTACCCTCAATGAGTTACATGACTTTGAATTATTATGATCTGTCAAATCTATAGTGTAGGAGGGATTAATGGCCGAAACCATTGAGGGGGCAACAGGCATCAACTCATCGAACAGACTCTGATTCAGCGAGGCGGTGATATTTGAGTTTATAGTCTGAAGTTCCGAAATTTGACTTTGTGCCTCATGTAGCTGTTGTTGTAATAAATGTTTATGACTAAGAGCTTGTTCATACTCTATGCTACACTGGCTGAATCCGTCCACAACAAGCTGAAGCCTGTCGCGTTCTTCGATGGCATCAGTGTATTGATTATATATCTGAGCCATTTCTATTTTTAACTTCCTATTATTATCATGGGCATCGAAGAGCACCTTCTCATTGTCATCCATTTCCTTATTCAGTTGGTCACAGAGCTCCTTTGACGCCTGTAATTCGCTCAAAGCCTGTTTGAGTTTGGACTCTTCCAGGCGAGCACGGGCGCTGCGAGTCATAATCATGATTATAAAGAGAAGGAAGCGACAAGAAAATGAAAGAGAGAAGATAATGGTGCCAGTAGTCTACGCGAAGATTAGTTTATGTGAAAAATGAAATTTAGATATAAAGAAGGAGTTCTGTCACCAAACCAAAGTAAGGTTATGTTTACGTGCAAAGGTCACTGGCATTAGTAGCCGTATTAAAAGTGAACAATGGAATAGTTGGTAAAAACGCAAACAAACTAATAACACGTAAAATACAAAGTATTGTACCCACTGACCTCTATAAAATACGCTGGACTGGCTATCCCATACAAAATGACAACTATTTGCTGTGCCGATTCAAAGCGCCCCCAGTGAGAGTTCTAAGAACTAATAAGATTGCAAATGGCCGTTGTTTGTTGTATTTGAGCTAAGCGTCTCTGCGAAATAAAAAGTTTTCTAAAGTATTTACTGTGATTGTGATTTAGATTAAAGTGTTATAATAATGACAGTGATTATAACATAGCTTGTATTGTTCGTCCAACATGAAATCGTGCGTATATTGTAAAACACGATACGAAAAAGGCAGTGGTGTCACTTTTCACAAGTAAGTGTATCTAAATCATAAATACTTATTAGAAAACCGCTTAAAGCAGTGTATTTTTACAATAATAAACGTTTACGTTTATTATTGTAAAAATACACTGCTTCTGTTCGAGTTTACGGGATTTTACGAACATTTTTACTTAACCAATAACTTTTGTTAGGGATGTCAAAATTCATATCGATACTTTCGTAATATTATATTAAGATGTAAAAAAAAAACATGCTTAACAATAATGTTTATCATCTTTGTTAAAATAATAATACGCACATTATTGTGATCTGTAATAATAGCAAAACACTTTAAGGTTTATTATTATTAGAGTCAATAACAAATAATTTAACACCTATGATTCATAATTCTCATTAAGTGTTCTAAATAATTATAGATATACTATATTATTTTAATTTTTTACCCATACCTACTATAATGTTTCTTTTAATTACAGGTTCCCCTCCGATTACACTCTCAAACTTTGGTTAAAAAATATGAAGGTTGTCAATTGGACTCCAACCATGTATCATTATCTTTGTTCTAAACACTTCACGGATGGATGTTTCATAAAACATCAGTCACGGACTACATTGAAAAAATGCAGTATCCCCACAATATTTCTTGGTGAGTGTACATTCATAGTACCTAAGTAAATACTTTGTCGGTATCCAAGAAATATTATTGATTATCTTAATAAAATAAAACTTTTGTTTTTCTCAGAAACTAATTTGTCCTTGGTACAAACTGAGATGCTTAAAGACGCTGACCAACCAACGAGATACCAATGCCAGAGTGATATTGAAATGAACTTGGATAAATTTAATTTACCTTTAGTACCTGTGCAAGTCGGGTTAACAAATTATGATTGCAAATATATTGAAGTTAATCCAAAAGAAATATTGCCATGTGAAGCCCTTGCAGGTAGTTATGTAAAAAAAAATTATCTAAAATACTGAACATGGTTTACTGATGTAAGTTGGCGACTTACAGTGGTTAAATACTAATACTAAACAATGTTTAATTTTGTGCCCTTGTGTAATTTTTTTTTTAAATATACGCGTTCATATCGCATGTTCTTTGCGTATCGGAAAACGTAAAGGTGGACCGATGACCTGATGAGAGTCACTAGAATCCGATGTGGCGACGCTTGGGGGAGGCCTATGTCAAACAGTGGACGTCTTTCGGCTGAAATGATGATGATGACATACCTTTCCAAATTATTTTCAATGATATTTTCACTATCTAATCATCCTTCTTTGAATAATATAAGTAATGAAATATAATTTCTTGTTACAGTTCCAAGCACAAGTTACAACACAAGCAACTGTAGTACACCAAAGATATCTAGAACTTTAGCGGAAATCTGTTCTAGTGTAAAATTAGATCACCGCTACGAGAACACCCCAAAATCTTCCAAAATTAAATTGGAAAGGGTCAAAAGAGCCTTGAAAATGTCACAAGCCCGAATTAAAGTATTGTCTCAAAATGTGAAACGTATGAAAATTACCGTGTCTACTTTAAGATCTGTAATTGCTGATTTAAAAAAAAGAAAACTGGTATGTGATGAATGCTGAAAATATGCGTACTACGAAGAAATACCGCCTTGACGACGATGATCCATCCTCGTTACAAACCGAGTTAGGTGAATTTTTACATATATTTTGGGCTATACCCGACTCTAATATTAATGAGACTTCCAAACAATGCATTGGCTATATTGCAGGTTTTGTAATTCGATCGATTCGAAAAAAAATTAAATGTGATGAATGTTTAATGGCCTGTGAAGCTGTACCACTAGATGCAGTGTCAAATAGGAGAAATGGGGTAGCACTTATTATCCAAAAGCAGAGAGGTGGTTTAACTGTGCCCTCTGTGAGTGTAGTCAATATTTGTTTTATGGTGGAATCATTATTCCGACAAGCATGTAAATATAATAAAAATAAACCACCTATAGAGTTGAATTTTCCTGCAGTACTCACTGCAAAGGTAATAAGGAACCTCTTAACAAAAACAAATGAACTGTTTCCTGAGCTAGAAGATCATTTTAGAGATAGTTATGTCTCAGACAATTTTCACAGTCATTTAAATATTCTTTTAAAAGAAATAATAACTAAATATGTAAACATCCGTTTGTTCGCAGAAACAAAAAAATATTCTTTATTAATAACTGGAGAGAAGGTTAGACATTTTTTGACTCGGCAAATAATATGGGCTCGACAGTAAGTTTTAATTAAACAGTTATTAATCCATCACGAAATAAAAACTTCTACCGGCAACGTTCAGGACAATAATGTATCCATATTAACTAATTCTAGTGCAAAGCGTGCTAAAATAAATAAATTTAATGTTGATGATTTTACGAATGCTGAAAATATGCGTACTACGAAGAAATACCGCCTTGACGACGATGATCCATCCTCGTTACAAACCGAGTTAGGTGAATTTTTACATATATTTTGGGCAATACCCGACTCTAATATTAATGAGACTTCCAAACAATGCATTGGAAAACTTTTTATTTCGCAGAGACGCTTAGCTCAAATACAACAAACAACGGCCATTTGCAATCTTATTAGTGTCAAAAAAATATTCTTTATTAATAACTGGAGAGAAGGTTAGACATTTTTTGACTCGGCAAATAATATGGGCTCGACAGTAAGTTTTAATTTAATAAAATATGTGATTTCAGAATGCTTTTTTATTTCCCTGTCCCCCTCCTCTGCGGTAATTAAGTTGTTACAAGTTAATTACCGTAATTACAGACCTAATAAAAATTTATTATGTCTCGTACCACATGGCGACATACGGTATCTGACTAGTAAAAGATAATCCCTTCCTTTAAAGAGTGCACGATAAGACAATTAGAGGTACTTAATTTACTATTTTACAGAATTTTATTATTTATTGATCCGATAGTTAACTTTTATCCGTTAAAGGGCGAATTTCACCAAACTTTTATACCTAGAATAAGTCATATCCAGAGAATACATTTTGAATTTTTGACAGTTCATTCGTACTGAAACTGTCAAACGTCGATTTAATTCCCAGGATAAAAGATATCTGACGTTGCTAAAATCTGCCCTAAGGAGAACAAGGAAGGGGTCAACTTATTATGAATTACAGTCCATAAACAGTACTATATACTGCTATTTCAAGTTATGTTTTATATGTAAAATATCTGTTTATTACGACTATCTATAGTTCATTGGTTTAGTTAGGTACTCAACTAGTGCAGACATGTCTTTTTATTTGTGTTTTAGTAACAAAATATATGCCTATATTACTTGTTTTAAATTAATTATCTATGATTTTAGTAAATCCTAACGTATTTTATGTTATAAAACGTATTCCACGTTTTAAAAACATTACGTTTAGAAGACAACACGAATGTTACATGTTAATAATTATCTAAACCAATTTAATTTATAGAAAATAGTAACAAAAATAGCGTTGGTAATATTTCTATCATTGTAGTCGATATCAGAGAAGTTTTTATCGATAACAAACCATTTGTTGTACATCACTAGTATTAGTTCCATTCCCCCTCACTGCTGCCGTCAGCGCCAAAATGGCGATTTTCAAATAGGCACAATAAATTGATAGCGGTAGCCAGTCCAGCGTATTAGATAGAGGTCAGTGATTGTACCTGATATCAAGATGACAACGCAAAAGTTCCTTTGTGCCGGCAAGTACAACTGTCACCGATTCACTATGAAATATTTAAGTACTTATTTTGCACTTGGTATGTGAATCTAATACAAAATACACTTTATTATTCTATTAACTTGATGAGTTATTGGAAAGAGGCTATAAAAACAATGAAATATAATAATTAACATTAAAATTACGAGGACAAATTTAAATCAGCTGATAGCTGTAGTGTTGCCACAGGAAAAAAAATTTTGTTGTTGTGTTGTGTACACACAAATAATTTAAAAAAAAAACAAAAAGGTGTTAGTAAGTTGTTAGTATCTAAACAAGACAAGTTACACAATAATATCGAAGTCTATTTCCTATTTCTGAGCAGCAGGCGTAGCATGACCAATTCTATTTCTATTATACCAAGAATAGACAAAGTTCTTTCTATTCAACTCGACATCTCTTTGGCCCGAGCAAGTGGCGACCCGTAGTCTCGGGTTTCTATGAAGACAAAGACAGTTATTCTTTCCATAGCAAGTGGTAACTAATGTAATTAAGGTGGATCCGCTAAGGACTTTTTCATTGAATAGTCATACAGTGGGATTAAACGATCTTAGAGTATTGTATTGATGATTACGATTAATATAATGTTGTAAAAGAGAAATGTACTTCCAACTGAAACTCCTACTCAAAAGTAGAGAAAAATTAGTCGCCATGCTCAACATCGTAGAATTTTGTCGACTGAAGAATAGAAATATTTCCTCTCTTCAGTTTTAACATCGCCGTGCTTAAGACGATAGAAATCTTTTACATTCTGTCATTTAGTCTATTCTTCCGTCGACAAAACTCGTTTCTACACAGTAAAAGGGCAGTTTATTTTGCACGCTATCGTTCTGAGGACAGTATTGGTGCTAGCACGCATCGTCGATGCAGTTCTTTTTCTAATGATGGAGAAGAAATCAATATCGCGGACGGAGACGAATTCGCCAAATAAAAAGTAGCATATGTCCTTTTTAGGGTTCCGTTGCCAAATGGCAAAAAACGGAACCCTTATAGATTTGTCATGTCTGTCTGTCTGTCTGTCTGTCTGTCCGTCCGTCCGTATGTCACAGCCACTTTTCTCCGAAACTATAAGAGCTATGCTGTTGAAACTTGGTAAGTAGATGTATTCTGTAAACCACATTAAGATTTTTATACAAAAATAGAAAAAATACAATAAATTTTGTGGTTCCCCATACATAGAACTGAAACTCAAAAATTTTTTTTTCATCAAACCCATACGTGTGGGGTATCTATGAATAGGTCTTCAAAAATAGTATTGAGGTTTCTAATATCATTTTTTTCTAAACTGAATAGTTTGCGCGAGAGACACTTCCAAAGTGGTAAAATGTGTCCCCCCCCCCCGTAACTTCTAAATTAAGAGAATGATAAAACTAAAAAAAATATGCGATGTAATTACCATGTAAACTACCACCGAAAATTGGTTTGAACGAAATCGAGTAAGTAGTTTTTTTTTAAAACGTCATAAATCGTAAACCGCAATTTACCTTTCATTCAATCAACAGAAATATAAAAATTAAAAAAAAAAAACATTTACTTTCATAAACATGAACCTTATGCATAAACCGAGAATACCTACAGGTTTGTACGGAACCCTTTGTGTGAGTCCGACTCGCACTTGGCCGGTTTTTTTTGATGTTCAAATTTAACCCGTACCAAATTTCATCATAATCTGTTCAGTGGTTTAGACGTAAAAGCGTAACCTCTGACAGATCAACAGACGTAACCAGTAACAGAGTTACTTTAGCATTTATAATATTAGTATAGATAACACTTGATGTTATCTCCAGCAACTTGTAGGTTCTTACATATCTTTGTGTTCAAAACTAAACACCCACACATAAAATACCTGTATCCTATTATCTCTAAACCTACAAAGTCTCCTTCAACTATCCAAATCTTAGTACTGATAGTTTCACTACGTACCTACGACTAGACTAGACAAGTACGCACTTCTGAGACCGCATCAAACTGAGCCGGGTAAGAAGCGCCGCCTGTGTAAAGTTGGGAACGCTCGGTGCGCCCGTGACAAATTGTTGCAGTAATGAGCGCCTTGCTTCCTAGCTGTTAGGACCCGCGTACACGGTTAAACCACAAAATCTAGGTAAACAAAAGTTAGCAGCAATAGTGCGGTATGGTTAACGATATTGGATTTTATTTCTGTAAGTGGGTTTGTACACACACTTTTTTCACGTCAAATATATATTTTATAAACTAGGTGAGGTTCCTATGTCGACAAATCTGAGAAGAAAGGGCTAAGAACTCAGAGGTCACAGTCTATTTTAAAGTCCAGACATAATCTCGACATGAAATTGATGTCTGATATGGTCTTTAAACATAAGAACCATAGATACAGATTGAGTGGACATGTCCAGCCAGTGCACGCGTTTGCTTGTAATCTTGCAGCTCATCTCAGAACTTGGAGCTAAATCGTGATCATTTGTGTACAGTATCTAAGAATTGACAAACACGATATGATTTTTTTATAAAACTGTTCTAGTCAATTGTCAGCAACTTCTCGCAGTGATTAAATACTAAGGTCTTCAACCAGTGCGTTCTGCCCGTTATGGCCTACGATACCGCAACGTGGACACTGACTGACAGATTGATTTATAAATTCAAGGTTGAGCTGTTGAACGGGCAATTTTTGGAGGTTCTTTAATGGATAAGATCCGAAATTAAATTATTCGGACGAGAACCGGAGTTATCGATATAGTAAGCAGAGTAAACAAACTGAAGAGGCCGGTGGAGCAGACGAATCGTGACGTGGAGTCCGCGTATCGGCAAGCGTTGCGTGGGACGCCCCCCAGCTAGAGGGACAGATAATCTTATTTGCTTAATTAAAATGGTGGCTGAGACAGACTGGATGCGGAAGGTGGGACAGGGCGTTGTGGCGCAGCCTAGAAGAAGCTTAGTTCCAACAGTAGGTGATAAGCTTAGTTAATTGATTGAAATATAAGCGTACCTACACATATCTATGACCACAAAACCCAGGTAAACAATGACATGTTGTGGGATGCACTCTAGTGATGAATAATGACTTACCTAGGCAAATATAGTTGAATGTCGAAGAAGTCATATAAAAAGGTTAGTTCAATACGTAACAAAAGCAAAAGCGCAAAAACAGAATTTAAAGCTTGGTTTGGCTTTAACAAAAAAGCTCTCACAAGAGGCAAATTTCGTAAAAGACTAACTCAAATATTTACCAATCTTAAAAAAATAAATTATAACGGATTCTAAGTATAAAGCCCATATGTAGTTACAAAGAGCTAATAGCCAAGTACCAAGTAACAGCCTCTTATGTTGAGAGCAAGGCAGTTCAAATTTTCTTAAGGCTCACAATTACTCTAAGTAATGTGAGCAAAAACTGAAGAGGTCTAGGTCTACCTACTCAATTTATTGAGTTGAGGTTAATCGAACCAAGTATTACTAAAACAGATGAAATTTCTGTTATTTTACAATTTATAAAAGTCGAATTAGTTAAGAGAAAATGTACGTGTTGAAACAGCCTTGGTTCATTTGTAACGGCCGTGACTTACGAAATGTAGGTTGTTCGTAGGTTCGAACCCAGTCAGGCGCTTAACTTTGTGTAAATTATTTCATTACCACTGCTCTCAAAACGGTGAAGGAAAACATCCTGAGGAAACAAGCACGTCCTGGACCCAAAAATCAACCGAAAGAAATGTAACATAAACCAACTCGTACTGGGTACGCGCGGCGAATCACGGCCTCCTCCACATCGACTAACTATTGCTTACTTAAGCTTTTTTTTTGTCAGTGGGAAATCTTCAAATGACGTCTCTCGTCCTCGGCGGAAGGGCGTGTCAGACTTTTACTGACTAAAACCCACCCGTGTTCCTTCAATTTCCCATATACCAGGGTCACGGTATATCTTTCGAACAAATCTCGTGACCCCGGCAGAGGTTCTTAAGCTTTACATCACGACACACTAATGCAATATTTTACTAATTACATGGCGCATCTACATGGAAATCCATCATGTATGAACGTGGTCACTACAAGGCTAAAGTAACAAGTTTTCTAACGTGGTCCGCGTATCAACCAAAAATGGAAATGCACGAGCACACTGTACCGTGTATCGAGGCCTTAACATCAGCGTGTAGGTGTGCGTATTTTCATTGTTTGTGAATGGGTGTTGCCAGCTCTGTATTGTTGTAACGCGGTTTTATTCCCGGTTGAGTTGTTAATGTTTTGGGTTTTTCTAGTACTCGCTTATACGATCGCGATACGTTTGGTTTCTTGCCTGATAGCTGAAAAACCACATTTTCTTCTATGTGTACTGAGTAAAATGTTATTGCACTGTGTTCCTGTTTAACTTTCAGTATGTAACAATTGAAATTGGCTTCTGCGTTTCAATTTCAAGAAATGTTCATTTGTTTTTACTTTTGTTTACTGTTGAGTTCGTGTATTAATTGTAGTGAGTTTTAGTTCTACGTGGGATTGCAAGTAATAGTTTAACATCATGCCTGGTTTCCCTGAAGGGTTAGGTAGAGGTGTACCTATGGTACAGCCACAATTTGCAAGTAAGTTTAAGTTCCAAGTACTAGGGGGCGAGTCTAACACTACAACACAAATCAAGATTCCGGGCTGTTATTGAAGAAACCCAGATAGAAAATAACGTGAACCTAATAACATGGAATGAATGGATAGAATATGAAATGAGTACTTATGAATAAGTTTGAAAGGGGCACCGATACTGAAACTTATGTGGGAATCGGTTGTCATGGTATGGTCACGTGATACGGAGGAATGAGGAAAATATCGTAAGGAAAGTACTGAGTATGGATGCCGATGGCTATAAGAGTAGAAGAAGACCAAAAAAGCGATGGATGAACTGTGTGAATTATGATTTGGATAGAAATTGGGTGATTACTGAGATGACGACTAATAGAGAAGTGTGGAAGAAAAGACATGTTGCGCCGACCCCAAATAAATTGGGATAAGGGCGGAGAATGATGATGAGAAAAACTTAATGACACTGTACTCGACCTGGGAATCGAACAGAGGACCTCATGCTCAGCAATAGTGCTTGCAACCACTAGACCAACAAGACTGTTAATTGTTTAATTAGAAATCTATACTATAATATTATAACGCTGATGAGTTTGTTTGTTTGTTTGATTGAACGCGGTGATCTCAGGAACTACTGGTCCGAATTGAAAAAATATTTTTGTGTTGGGTAGCCTATTTATTGAGAAAGGCTATAGGCTATGTAACATTACGCTACAACCAAGAGGAGTGGAACAGTAATGTAAAATGTTGCAAAAACGGGGATAATCGTACGGGTAGGCGATTCGGCGCGACGGGAAGGGTCGGGGGAACAAGAAATTTAACGCGGATGAAGTCGCGGGCAGAAGCTATTAGTAATACAGGGCGAGTGTTCCACAATATGGAAATGCTTTGTAAACGACTAGTTCGGAATTCAAAGCTTATAACAAATAGCAACGGATTCAATGGGATTTCCAACAACAAGTTATTGGGATTTTGTAACAATTTAATATTTGGTCGTTTTATATCTACTTTATGTGGCTTTGTCGTGTATTTATTCGGTTACAGCGGTGATTTATTTATTCAAACTTTATGCACAAGTAAAACTACTGTACAATGGCGGACTTAATGCCTGAGGTATTTGTAATGATTTAGGCTCACAGTATCCATATGCGATGCTTGTTTCCAAAATATATTTTGCGCTTTATTTGTGGTTCTTAACTGTGTTGGTTTTGAGGTGGTTTTTATCACTATTTAGAGAAAGCTCCGAAAGTTTTGTATATATTTATGAAATTTATGTCTAATCTATACTAATATTATAAAGCTGAAGAGTTTGTTAGTTTGTTTGGTTGAACGCGGTAATCGCAGGAATTACTAGTCCGAATTGAAAAAATATTTTTGTGTTGAGTCACCTATTTATAGAGGAAGGCTATACAAAATCAGGCTACAACTAAAAGGAGCGGAGCAGCAACGAAAAATGGTCGAAAACTGGCTAGCAATTCGATCCGACGAGGAGGGTCAGGGGAGCAAAAATTTGACGCCGTCGAAGTCGCGGGAAGAAGCTAGTTAAGAATATGCGTGGTTGCTGACTGCATCGAAAAAAAAAAAGAGTTAAAATCTAAATGGGTGCCATATTCTGTAGATAATCCTAAAATTTGTTTTGGGGGAATATTGGGGTAAAAATTATGTATTTTCTATGTCTTGTAAGTTTTCCTTCTTCGTTTCGAGATCCGTGGTAATGAGAAAAGTAAAGCGCCTGCCTGGGTTAGAACCCACGACCTACAACTCGTTTCCACTGCGCCACCACTCCTCAAAAACATTTTTACCTACAAGTATCAAAAGTTACAAAACAATGCATATTTCGCCCCAGCCACGGTTTATATTATTATCTAGAAGTAACTTCTGTGACTCAACGAGTCTAGTTGAAAAACTATTTCTTAAAAACATTAGTTTGGGCAGTTGCCAGGTGGATGCGTGGGGCGACGCTGGTGTCCGGCTCTAGATTTACAACAAGTTTTCAATAGTACAGTCCGCCTCAAAAAGATTATTAATAGTTTATTTGCATTTTTCAAGGTGTACCTTGATGTTAAAATTATGTGTCCATTGCGGACCCTGTCTGACACAGCAAAATAGGAGGAAAGGAGAGTCATTGATAACTAAAACGAGCCCAATACATCGAATAAGTATAATAAGAATTCATTTGACTGTTTACGACGTATTCCTATTGATATTGATATCTCATAATTCTAGGGTATTAATGAGAACTTTTGAAAGAATAAACTGGAATATGATAAAATGGTAATGGGGTATTTTTTAATACGGGTGTTTGTTTCATTGTTAAGTACGAGTAAATCAGTTTCATTCAAAACCAACAATAAAATTTAAAGCTAAGATCATACGACGTCATCATAGTTAACGTAAGGGTTCTTTGTAAAGGGATCCCTTCTTTTCGCATAATGTTCTTTATCCTAATATATTTGGGCGTACATTTTTTGACATAATTTGTTTTGCCATAATAATACTTTGCCATATATTTTTTTGGCACACAGTTTATGTTGGCATAATGATCTTGAAGGCTAATTTGTTTTAGCATAATTTTAATTCGCATAATGTTACTAGATATAATGACTATAAGCATAATAGAATTTAGGCATACTTTTTCAAATTAAATTTTTAACCCTAAATTAAAGTTAAAGTGTTTTCTTAAAAATTCAATATGTTGTGCTAAAAAATTTAGTGACAGTAACGAACCGCTGCAAAACCGACTGCACGTAGTCTTGTCTGCCCTTCCCCTAGAGCGTAATTTAAAACCGATAAGCTCGCGTGGGACCGCCGGAGCCCCACAGCGCCGGAGTCGTGACAGAAACCATGCCTGCTGCATGTTGCATGCTTGTTTGCATGCTGCATGCTTGCTGCATGCTTGCTGTATGTTTGCTGCATGCTTGCTGCATGCTTGTTTGCATGCTGCATGCCTGCTGGATGCATGATTGCATGCTGCATGCCTGCTGGATGCATGCTTGCTTGTATGCTGCATGTTTGCTGTATGCATGGTGTATACATGCTGACATGTTTAGTAGTGTCTAAAATTTTAGGAGTTAATTATTATGCTTCTTTATTATGCTTTGAAGAATCATCAAAATCGGTTCTCTAGTCAAAAGTTATGAGGTAACAAACATAAAAAAAAATACAGTCGAATTGATTACCTCCTCCTTTTTTGAAGTCAGTTAAAAAATTGTAGACTAATAAATGTACTCATGTCGATGATTAGGCACATATTTTTGAGGCTGACTGTACCAATGGTCTCAGTGTGACAGGGTTGCTGACTAAGTCTTCCTGTACGCAAGACAGCTTGTGATAGATTTTATTCTACGAATAAAAAAAATTGGGAACATTCCTTGTCTTGTACGAAAAAAGTAAAGGTATTGGTATTGGGTCAATTTTGTTGATCTATACATATTGTTGATATGAATTGGAAGGACTATCCAGTACGGATAGTACTAGTTAGATCCTAATCCGACTAGAGCTTGAAAGTCGTTTTACTCCTTAATATTGTTTTACAATATGTACTGATATTGTAGAACATGTAAATCGTTATGATAATTATGAAATGAATTTGATCTATTGAAATAACTTTAAGACGAAAAAAAAATAAGCCACATGGAGTCGATATTTTATATTTGACGGCCCTGGAAAGAAATGGCGAAACAAAATCAGAGGTCAAACTTTCATATAAGCCCAGACATAATCTTGGCTAGACCATATTCAGGACAATTCACAATTAATTTCCAATTTATTGGAAAATTATACCACAAAAAATGACCAGCAAATGTAGCAAACATGAGATCGATATATCACTTTTTCAATAAAACTGTTTTATAGTTGTCTTCTCTCGCTCCTGTCATATTTACTTTGAGCACATTTTAATCATAAGTTTTAAAACACGCATAATTATATTTCACGAGCACTTACCCACTAAGCCAGAGTCCTAACCAAAAGCAACCGCGCGAGTACACGATCGGCGCGATCGCGAAATTCAGATCAAATTGTATGAAATATGACGTCCAGACGCGACGTGATTGAGCATCCGACTTACAGGCGAGGCCGAGTCGCCGGCAGACAGCCCCGAAGCGACAGGGCGACGCGACTCTAGTAGAACAATTTGTTCTACTAGAATTGCGTAGCACTCTCGCGATATGCCTATCAGCGGAAACCATAGCATAGCATAGCATAGCATAGCATAGCATATTAAACAGCGCCACGATCGCATACTTACGGGTCGAGCGCTTCATTTTCAGATGCGGTCTGACGCGACAAATCAAATGACAAAAGTAAGGAGCGTAACGTGCAAATTACGTAAAATAACCGTAAAAAAACAACAATATACAAAACACCCACATTATGCCAGTTAAGTATAGTCCCATGTAATAGGGGGCGAGCCTATCGCAATCAACCAGCTACAAATCCAAACCCCGGGCTGCTACTGAGAAATTCCAGATAAAAAATACAGTAACACTTTGCCCGACTTGGGAATCGAACCCAGGACCTCATGCTCGGTAATAGCCCTTGCGACTCCTAGATCAACGAGGCAGCAAAATTGTAAAATTATAATCGCAGATAAAGTATTACAAAAATCAGCTAACATGTAGGAATGAGAGATATACCGAATAAACCCACAAGAATTCCCATAAGCGCCCATTCCTAGAGCACTTCCCAGAGAGCCAAGAAAAATAATATCACACCAAAAATATAGCTACATGTTAAAAATTAATCCCCGAAATGGTAGCAACGCTCGTCGGGTGTCAAGTGCGAGCCGGTACATCGTTAGTCGAAGAGTTTTCTTTTGTCTCAAGGGTTGAGACTTGCTTGTTATGCCAGCTTTTGTTGGTGACCCCGCCCGCGCCCGTGGCCGTCTTCTAACTTATTCATTATATGCTTTTTCAAGGAGCTAAGAAATACTAAGATGCAAATAAACTATGGCACAAGAATAGACGCCTTGGTGGATGAGGGATTTGAATTTGAGATGTGCCTGTTGAACGTAGTGTTCGCTACATGATATATGTGAAGAATATGCTTGCAGAATCTCGAAATAGTTTCTGTTAGCGAATTTTATGGAGGACGTAATAACATTTCAGGATTTTTTTGCCGTGAGCCCAGACTCTAAGGATCGTTATAAATCAAGACAAATGTCAGTGTTCTTCTGAATTTGATCCTGCTAATTATGTGGGCGCTAAAATAAAAATATGTCCATTTTCTTGACGTGATTGTAATATTAATTGAAATAACCACAAAGCTTGCCAAACTAATTGGTGATGCCAGAAGGTAATGGTTGCCATATTTTATGAAGCAATTAGGATTGAGGAGAGAAAACTTATTCGATCCCTTCGTGAGACCCGTTCTAAATACCTAACATAACACGAAAAAAAATTAAGGGTTTTACGAACAGATCATTTTTAATAAATCAATTCCAATTTAAGCCTCGACAATCCCGATACCTAACAAAACAGATATAAACCATTCCCCAGAATCGATTTCTCAATGTAGGACAAACTTTGTCTCCTCTCATATCTATTTCGCGATCGCATCTAGGATTTATTTTAAGTCGCTTGAGAATATATACGCTGTTAGCATAAGCCGAAAATTCAATCTATTTTGTAGCGCTTAATGCGAGCCAGACACTGTGCGAGTATATCAATTGTCGACATGTCATTCATGAAATTCGTCTAGAATTTCTACTAGTTGCAAGCTTTGAGTCGTCTAAAAGGTTTCTGCTATAATGTAAAGAGAAATACTCAATTTCACGTTGAGCTGCTCATCTCTATCAATCTAATTCATTATTATTTCAGGGGATTACATTAAGTCTATTTCGGGCAGTATTAAGTCGAGTTTGACTAATGTTGCCGGACGGATTGTTACGGGAGCCAAGTTTCCCTATCTAAGCGGATGAGCTGATCGAACCGGCTGTGTAAAATTAGAGTTCCGTGTTGCCTTCGGTATCCATTTGGTGATTACTTTTAGGAGATTATCTTTATTTAGGAAGACTTAATACTGTTGGTTACTTTACTTTGGGTCCTTCATTGTTTTGTTAAGAAAAAGCGAAGCATTGTTATGGTATTTTCAGTGTTTACTTTTAGATGCTATTTAATGGATTTTTGGAAAGTTCTGAATAGTTCGGCAGATATTTAGGAATAATCACCAGCCACATTTTATTAGCGGTGTGGTCAAATAATCGACAATCACATTACAAAATATGACTGAGGACTCCAAACAATAGTGGTGCGATGAATAATATACATGTTTTTATTTGAATAAATTCTTTGTCCCAGTTGGTATATTTGGTGCCTATGTAAGCAATCTTCAATTCCCTGCATTTTAAAACTCGCATAAAATCATGTTTAGACTATAAAAGAGGCCAAGACCAGAGTTTGTATCGGCATTTCTTCTCAGGGATCAGTCACCTAGGAAATGCGACTAAAATATTGAGCAACAAAATATTGACGTGTTAAATAGTCTAAAAACGTATACTTACAAAAATAAACGTTTAATAGTTTTTCTTGAAATAATTTGTTGAAAACAATGACCTCCAACAACCATATCGATTTTATAATACCTTTAAACGTTCAGCAACACTTTATTACGAAACGTGTAACACAAACAAATAACTAACCATCAAAGCTGACCAAACATTAGCCGGCACAATAAGTATGTGACAATGCCGATAATAAAACCCGTTACTGCCGAAAATCCTTTGAAACTCAATGTGGGCTATCCACTGAGTGCCGTGGGCTTATCATAAATAACGTTTAGTGCTGCCAAGAGGTGTTCAAATTGCTTTCACGTGATATATCCCACAGTCCAAGTACGTTTAGCCATATTGAATTTTTAAGCAAAGATGCTCCGTTGCCCTGGTTACGCCGCGGTCGCTTTTTGTCGGGGTTGTAAAGCAAGCAGCTTTTTAAATTGAGAAAGGTCGGCGTCGTAAGTGTTCTTGAAATTTCATGTCCTTTACTTGATGGTGTCGATGGAATGTATTTTGGGGACAAGGTTGTTATATTTTTTTGTTTCTCATAATAACACGGGTCGATCGATCTGGCGAACCTATGCTTGTCTTGGTTGGTCTGTGTATGGGTAATCATCTTTACGTACCAAGATCATCGTTACGTGTCTCGGAAAGCACGTTAAAGTCGCTTGAATGACAGCCGGTACCAACGTACCGGCTGTCATTCGACATTCATTATGGGCCGTCAGAAGCCCGAAAGTCTGACAACCAGTCTTACCAAGGGGTATCGTGTTACCCAGTAACTGGGTTGTGGAGGTCAGATAGGCAGTCGTGCCATGTAAAATTTAGGTATTTAGCTGCATCGGGTCCACCCTTTATGGCAGAATTTTTTTCGTCATAATATTATTTTGCATAACAGCGGATGGCATAAACTTCATTTCGCAGAAAATCGTTTGGCATACACTCATTTATCATACATTCACAACGCATAATTTTATAAGTCAGAATCATCTTTAGGCATAAGTTTTATTCCATAATAATGAAAAAGTAGAACCATCATATCGCAGAAAGTTCGCAGTCAGAATCGTCTCTTGGCATAATTTCATATCGATAGTTATTAAAAGGCAGAACTATTATAACTCAGAAACTTTAAACTTAGAATCATCTTTTGGCATACATTTCATATTGAAGAAGCATGCAGCATACAAACAACTAACAAGCATGCAGCATGCAAGCAAGCATGCAGCAAGCAAGCATGCAAGCAAGCATGCAGCATGCAAGCAAGCTCACAGCATGCAGGCGAGCATGCAACATGCAGCATGCATGCCTTCTGTCACGGCTCCGGCGCTGCGAGGCTCCGGCGGTCCCACGCGAGCTCATCGTCGCAGATGGTTTTACGCTCACCACCGTAGCTGAGGCTGGCCGGCAAAGCCGGCCAGCAAGCCGAAGGCGCGCGTCAAAATCATCTGCTCCTCAGCTCGCAGGCCGCCTCGCCCCTCCGCACCTACGTGGGTTTAAATTACACTCTAGGGGTAGGGCAGAGGAGACTACGTGGAGTCGGTTCTGCAGTGATTCGTTTCTGTTAATAAATTTTGTAGCACAGCATGTATTGACTTTTTGGGACACTATTTTAATTTACCATCCATATATGAAATTCTACCACCTTCATAGTATGCCAAGTGAAATTATACCAAATAATCGTCGCTCTAAATAAATGTTATGCTAAACGAAATTAAGCGAAACTTTAAGTCTGCCAAAGGTAATTATGCGAAATAAAATTCTGCCATCTTAAAAGTATGCCAGCGTAAAGTCGGACATATAAACATTCGGCCAAACAATGATTATGCTAAACATTTTTTATGCCTTACAAATATTCGTTTAAAGAAGATTATGCCAAGTGTGTTATGCCAAATAAAATTCGGAGCATCAAGTTTCTGCCAGATAGAGGGAACCCAGCTGCATCTGGTTAAAGGCTCGTTCAGACGTGTTTTGTCGTGCGTTCATGAAGTGTCGCGCGCGTTTTCATAGAACTTATTCTATGGATATAAATCGCTGAATCGCGAGCGACCGTCGCGTCGTGGTAGTCTGCACGAGCCTTTAAATGGAAGCAACCCCAACAAAGTGGGAAAAGGCTAGGCAGATGATGACGGCTGTTATTTTTTTTGGGACCGTTTGTTTGAAAATTTAGTGTTCTCGAAACCGTTCTTTGTTTTTGAATGATGGTTTATGCGGTTGTATCAAACTGTTGCAAAATAAGCGAATAAGATTCCAATACTGACAAGGGTAGTTGTAAGTTTCAGTTGAAATAATAATGATGATGTTAAAGGTACTCACACTCACAGCAATCGTTTATCCTACTTATATTATAAATGTGAAAGTTTTTATGTTTGGATGTTTATTACTATTGAGTAATCCGTTTATCCGTTTTTACGTGATTGCACGTAAAACGGATGAACGGATTTGGATGAATGAATGATATTTTCGTAAGTCCGTGACGCGCGCGCTTGCCAATCGGTAGAGTCGTGTCCTTGAAAATGACTTCTAACGTGGTAAAGTGTAACTCATGCAATGTTGTTATAAATGAGGTGCTTGCTAAAATGGACGTTATGGATAAGGAAAGCATTAGTCGTATTATATGTAAAAGTGCCTTTTCGGAGTCGGATATTGAACATGCTAAGGATCTGCTTTTTCATTCTATTTCGACGGCAAAACAGAAGAAGGTTAGGAAGAGAGACGGTAAAACGCTTCGTGATATTCTCTGTTTATTAAAAGAAACGGACCCAGAAGAAATTCCGATATTTGTGGCTCGAGACCTGCAAAAACTACCGCCTGTACTGTTCGACCACGTCGATGTAACAAGGTTATTAAAAGACATACTAAAGATGCAGAGTGAAATTACGGAGATAAAGGAGGAATATGCAACTGCTGACCAGTTACGCCAGATAAAGTTGTATTTTGAATCGCGTAAAAATACGTCAATGGCTAATCACTTTCCGTGTAATGTGAACACAACACAAGGTGTATCGGGGAATAATATAAATGAAGACAGCAACAGTGGCCCTTCTGTTGGTTTGCCACCCATACGTTTGAAAGATGAAAACCAGTGTAAATCATCGTCTAAATTTATCGAATAATGGAGGTAGTTGTAAAACACCACAACCGGTACGCGCGAAACAGAGCAGCCGTTCCGAAGCGACACGCGAGGCCGACGAGGCAACCAATCAGCGGCAGCAGCCAAGCCGATCATCCACGATCATAGCCGAGTGCGCGCCGACGCAAGACCCTAGCTTATCTGTGCAGGCGTTGGGAGATACGAGCGTTCCGAACGTACAACATGTCGCCACACTAAACCAAAAATGTTTTGCTGATATCGTACGCCATGGGCAATGGAAACCGGAACATACTGATGCTGGGTGGATTGAGGTACAGCGAAAAAGACACAAGAACCGTTTTATTGGAAATAGAGGGAAGGATGTTTTAGACTCTGAAGTTAAATTCAAAGCAGCAATTATAAAAACTCTGATGTACATTTATAATGTGGCGCAGGAAGTGGCCGTGTGTAACATAGTAAACTACATTAGAGCTAAATGTAATAAAACCGTCACGTTAGGAAAAATTAATATGAAAATGGAAAATGATTATAATGCTTATAAAGTTTTTGTTCTAAAATATAAGTTGAACATGTTTATGGAATCTGACTTTTGGCCAGAAGCTTTTCGTCGTTTTATGAAACTTCGATCGGCATTATTAAAAGCCAGAGAGGATACTCTGAAAAGTGTTGATAACCAAAATAATGATAAGTTCAACTAAGTTGGTAAGTTACAACTGCAAAAGTGTGACGCGTTCGGTTGAATATATTTGCCGAATTTGTAAGACGGCAGATATTATTGCCTTACAAGAAACTTGGTTACTACCTCACGACGTCTCATATCTGGGTAGCATAGAAAACAATTTTGGTTTCGTCGGTAACTCAGCTGTGGATACCTCTGCCGGCATACTGCGGGGTAGACCGTATGGAGGTGTGGCAATATTATGGAGGAAAACTTCGTTTCCCACAGTGATAGTGTTATCATGCTCTAGTGCGCGCCTGGTAGCAGTGAAACTCGAAGTCAGTGATCGTGCGATAATCGTTTTTTCGGTGTCAACAGACCAACAGAGAATTTAGTAGAATTTACCGAATGTTTATGTGAAATAAATGCCATTATTGAAATTAATAATGTAGAATCAGTGTTTATATTGGGTGATTTCAACGCACATCCAGGTGAGCTTTTTGATACTGAACTAAAACACTTCTGTGCCGAACAGCTATGGTCGTGTGTCGATCAAGAACTATTGCCGTCGGATACATACACTTTTGTGAGTGACGTACACGGATCGCGGCGCCGGCTTGACGACTGTGTCGTCACTGGTGCTGCGCGGCACGCTGTTGTTAGTGCGTCTGTACTTTATGACATTTACTGGTCCGACCACTATCCTATACAGTTCGAGATTGATCTAGGAGTAATAAAACCTAAAAGCGTGCTGTCTAACACTGACATTCTAGTGACTTGGGGTGAAAGGGACCGTAACCAAATATTTTATGAATACCATCGGCTTTGTCATGCTAAGCTGAAAAATTTTGATTTTCCGTCTGAAATGAGTACTTGTGCTGATAAAATGTGTTCAAACATACACCCATAAACATTGTTTAGATAACTTGTATGATGAAATAGTGTGTATATTAACAGATGCGTCTAAATGTACAGCGTTTGTTGGAAATAGACGTAACAAAGGAAGTATAACCAGGTGGAACAGATACGTCAGGGATGCTCATTTGAAGGCCAGGCTTTGCTTTCGGATGTGGATGCTGAATGGAAAACCCTCTGTTGGATATGTTTACGAAAACATGTCTGAATCCAGGAAGTTTTTCAAGTCCCGATTGAAGTGGTGTCAGGATAATGAGCAAAAAATTAAAATGGATATAATTGCAGGCACCACTGCAAGAGGGATTTTAAGGATTTCTGGAAAAAGACAAATCAGTTAAATCCGAAGCCTGGTCACCCAGTGAGTGTGGCTGGCGTGCATGAACCACGGGAAATCGCCAATCGTTTCCAATAGCTTTTTAAAGTTGATTCGCTTTTGGCTGCGGCACCGCAGATTCTTGATGTTGAGTCAGCCGTCGAAGATCTTAAAGTTAGGTTTTCAGCCAAGGATGAGGCAGGCATTATTACGAATATGAGCAGAGGTTAATCTCCTGGTCACGACGGCCTCAGCATCGAGCATCAGCAAAATGCAGGAGTTCACTTACCAAGGGTGTTGGCCATGTTTTTTAATCTGTGTGTTAGTCATTCGTACCTACCTGATAGACTGATGTACACTGTTGTTATACCAATTCTTAAAAATAAAACCCGTGATACTTCAGATATATTAAATTATAGACCGATATCATTAGCCACGATTACTGCAAAAAAAATATTACAAAAAAAAAAACAACCGACTTCCTTAAAAAAACACTACAAAGTCAAAAATTACCTTTAGTTTCGAAAGTCGGTGTCTTAGGCTCTGTATTTAAGATTATTGCCACCGACTTCCGAAATTAAAGTTATTTTTGACTTTGTAGTGTTTTTTTTAAGGAAGTCGGTTGTTTTTTTTTTTGTAAATGTTTTTATTTTTTAACTTTTTAGTTGTGGTAGATACTCCGCACTAATCTAATCGCGTTATTCGTTCATTTGTCGCGCAAATACGTAATGAAAATCTACAAGACCACCAACTGAGCAGGCATATTAAGCTAGCTTCCCACGGTCCATGATATCACGGACGGACGCGGACCATCTCGCACGACACACCGTGGGAAGGGTCTCGTCCGTGGTAGCACAGGACGTCTGTGGCGGTGCGCCGGTATCCGTCGCGAGGCGGTAACTTCAAAGGTGCAGTACGACGCGGTCCACAAACGTCCTGTGCTACCACGGACGAGACCCCTCGCACGGTGTGTCGTGCGAGATGGTCCGCGTCCGTCCGCGATATCACGGACCGTGAGTGCGTCAGTGTCGGTGTGGGTTGCTCCGCGTGCGTCTGCAATCCGCAATATCACGCACCGTGGGAAGCCAGCTTTAAGCTCCATGACGCACAGTTTGGATTCCGGTCTGGTTTGACAACGGAAAATGCTATCATGTGTCTTAAGCACAGGCGCGGTCGCAGCCTATGATTTTGGGGGGGGGGGGGGGTCACCATGAGTACTGAAATATATTTTTTGAAGGTACATCTACTCGTTGGTCTAGTAGTCGAAAGCGCTAC
The DNA here is from genome assembly GCA_932294355.1 of Aporophyla lueneburgensis. Lineage (NCBI taxonomy): Eukaryota > Metazoa > Arthropoda > Insecta > Lepidoptera > Noctuidae > Aporophyla > Aporophyla lueneburgensis. The sequence continues at coordinate 15,506,387 of OW028744.1, forward strand.
TGATGAGCATGAGGTCCCGGGTTCAATTCTCAGGTCGGGAGTATTATTGGGTTTTTCTGGCAAATTGTTCAGAGTCTCGACAGTATGGCTGACTTTGGGGGGGGGGGGGGGTCATGACCCCTAAGACCTCCTCTCTCGGACCGCACCTGCTTAAGCAGACTGTTTAGTATTATAGTGATAGTAAAACACCCGTTTTTGCATGCTTTTTCGATCTCTCAAAAGCTTTCGACCTGGTGTCATATGACAAACTATGGAGCAAGCTCGAAGTTGAGACAGATTGCAGTCCGGAAGTTATATCTATTTTTAGGTATTGGTACAACAACCAGAAAAATTGTGTCAGGTGGGCAGGATCTTTCTCGGATGTGTACAGGTTGCAGTGCGGGGTGAGACAGGGTAGATTGACTTCACCGAAGCTCTTCAACCTGTACATTAACCGACTTGTCGGTGAACTTAGCAGTGCCGATGTCGGGTGCTACATAGACGGCATTTGTCTTAACAATATAAGTTACGCAGATGATATGGTACTGCTGAGTCCATCGATCGGGGGTTTGCGTAAACGAATACGCATTTGTGAGTCCTACGCGGAGGCCCATGGACTCAGATACAACGCGAAGAAGAGTGAACTCTTAGTATTTAAGGGCCGGGGCAAAAATTACGTGACTGTACCTACAGTCACCTTAGCGGGTACCCCCTTAAACAGAGTCGCTCAGTTCAAGTATCTGGGTCACTGGGTTTCCGTGGACCTGAAGGATAACGCGGATGTGGAGAGGGCACGTAGGGCGTTGGCTGTCCGGTGTAATATGTTGGCCCGCAGGTTCGCACGTAGCAGTAACCAAGTGAAAGTGACTCTTTTTAAGTCTCTTTTTAAGCCAAACACTTTACACGTGCGGCCTGTGGGTTAACTACACACTTGGGTCATACAACGCCCTGCGCGGTCAATACAACAACGCGTTTAGGGTGCTGCTGGGGCTACCACGATTCTGTAGTGCATCGACTATGTTCGCAGAAGCGCACACGGATGGGTTCCATGCTATTATAAGGAAGCAGTGTGCGTCGCTGATGATTCGTGTTAGGTCCAGTGGACTCTCCACTGCTGCGCCACTGGATACGTTTGCATAATACACTGTGAGCAGTGGACAGTTCCTCCCGGTTCCAATGTATGTAACTGTGTTTTCTTTTTTATGTGTTACTAGCTTTTGCCAGCGGCTTCGCCCGCGTGGAGTTCGGAAAATATCCCGCGGGAACGTACTACTGGGATAAAAAGTAGCCTATGTCCTTTCTCAGGCTCTAAGTTATCTGTGTATCAAATTTTATTTAAATCTGTTCAGTAGTTTTAGCAGGAAAGAGAGACAGACAGACAGACAGACAGACAGAGTTACTTTTGCATTTATAATATTAGTGTGGATTTTTGTTTTTCTTATTCTAATGTTTTGTTTTTGTTTTGTTTTTTTAAGATGTGTGTATTTAAAATGTGTGTATATGGATTTGTTCTGAAATAAATGTAATTGATTGATTGATTGATTTTTTATGCCGGGAGTATTTTCCCAAAGTCTAATTACTGACCTCCATGCGGGCAAAGCTGCTGACAAAAGTTAGTTAAGTACAAGGCAATATTGAAATTTACTTCAAATGCCTGTAAGTAAATAAACAAAACGAATAAATTATCTTAAAATTCACGCGAAAGAAATACATCTTTCTTTTGCGTAAATTTTAAAAGAATTTATTAGTTTCCAGACAACAAAGTCTGTAGTTAATTTAAATATCATCAGTTCTCAGATTTAATTTATAATTAAATAAAACAAAACAGCTATACCGAAATAAATTCTAGTATTATTGTATTTAGTTATCTGCGTACCTTTAATTTAGGGCGGCACGAATTTATAATTGCAAATTAAATTCTGAGTGACATGAAAGATATTTTGGAGTTAAAAGAACTCGAGAACAGCCCTTTATTTTGATTTGTCCCTTTGTTCTGGTAAATGAAAAGCCATTCTGTAGATGACTATCTTACACCCGGTATAATGGTGGGGGCTCTCCTGAAATGATAACTCGTTATCATTGTCGGAATGTTTTAATAAAAAGCGGTGGCTTAATTAGTGAGAAAAATTTTAGCTGTATCTCGGATGTCTGCGGTTGTGTTAAAAGAAAGATATGCGGATATTAAAAGCAAGCATTTTGGATGTATTATGATCATACAAACGCACTCATCATCTAAATAGAAGAAGAAAATACAGAAGACAGAAGTTGATCATTAAATACGCTTCATGAAGCTTCAACTAATGTTATAACTATCAGTTTGGATAAATACGTGAGTTATTTTTTTGTTTCGTAATTATGTATGGCATATGTATGTGTATTATAAGTTTTAATCTATTTATATACTTTCGATTGTATTTTAATAGTATTTGCATTATTGTTCCTCTCATACAAAGCACCTGCCATCTTATCTCTTCACCACCCTTGGTTGACGGGTAGAGAATGCCTAAGGCATTAAGTCTGTCTTTGTACCGTTTTTGTGAGCGAGAACTTTAAATAAATAATATGTAGGCCCATGTACAGTTCAACAAGCTATTTGGTATATAAACAAAAATATCTATCAGAAAACTTTCAATATTCATTTTAACTATATGCGTATAACATAACACTATGCCTTTTTCCTAGGGTTAGGGAGGGGTATTTCTAGGTAGCAGGTACACCCACATTTGAAAGTTGTTCCATATCAAATAGCTTATTCAGCTGCAACCATCATCTGAGATTACACCCACATTTTCTCAGTTAAAACGCAAACTATCTGAGAGACCTTTGCACAACAGTATCTACTTATATCTAAAAATGTACCTACGTGACATTTAAACCTATTGAACCTCATACGATGAAACATTGTTTCTTTCGAACACGGCACTTAAAACCTTCAAAGCAAGTAAATATATTTACATTCATCAAAATCACACCCACACACCCACACCCACACCACCCACAGTACCACATTGCAATTCTGCTTAGGGCACCTGTCCTACATCCGGCGATAAGCGAGAAGCGAGTAGAGCTAACAACTAAAGACGACTTGGCTAGCAACGAGCATGAGCTCGTTGAATGCGGATGTACAGATGCCAGCACATAAAGCTACTAGAATCTGTCAAATGTCTATAATAGATTTTCAACTTTATGGCTTAAATGTAAGGTTCAAGATTGATTGGGAGAATTTGACAGTTTCGGATAGCTGGATGTCTGTACCAAGCGTGAGTATCTCAGCGATTGTTCTACCCGCCAAGCGGGAATAGTGAGTAGGTACTGTTTTAACCCGAATACGGCGAAACAAAAAGGAAGTTTATGATTTTGATTTTAGTGCTGGCAATACTGGCCTCAAAAATATTGGTGTTAGAATTAAATTGTAAAATTAATGTAATTTGCGTTTAAATATTTAAAAACGTGTTTAATTTCGATAGATATAGTGATAACTAATAAGGATTAATGTTTGTGAGTTATTTGGTTGCAAAATCAATGAAATATCAATAAATCAGTACCAGCTGTCATCCAACGGACTGATTTGAAATCACCACCTAACCCGGGGAGTATTTCTTTTAATTTAAGCTTATTCAACTAAAATCTTATTAGATCCCATTGCACCTTTTGCATCTATGTCCCTACTTCCCATTGCATCTATATATGTCGTAAATAACCCTTTATTTCTCCATAATGTGTTTGACATTAAGTTCATGCACTATTAGGATAAAATCACTACAACGTTAAAGACCCCATAGAAATCACTGTTCCATGTTACTAGACATACTTTTTATGTTCAATTGCTGAATTAGAACCACTAACTATAAGAAATTAATGTTAGAAACTGAATTGAACAATATAATAGTAGTACCTACCCCCAACTATTTTTTAAATTTGGCACATATAAAAAATATTTTTTAGTCTTTTCACTTTTTACTGATGTTAATAATTATTATTTCACCCTATTAGTAGTATTATTCTTTTATTTTATCTCTTTAAAATTTGAAATCCCATCATTTGCTATCCACTTCTCACCCCTCTTTCTTATTCCTTTCACACACTTAGCTTTCTCTTCTCTCATTCCAGGGTGCCTCTAGGGTTGGTCTGTCAATATGTTGACCCGTAGAGCTGCATCCTTAGAGGAAAACTGAGGGCTACGTTAAAGGAATTGGATTCTAGTACAGGAAAGGGAAGACAGTGAGGTCGAAATTGAGTTAATTAATAAAAAGAACACTGAGGTGAAGAATCAATTGGCTGAACTACATGTACAGCATATGTACATAAGTATGTTGCTGGTCAAGTGACCAGCATCAACACCTTCGTCAACTAGTCTCAAATTACCAGCATTGTAGTGACACCTACGAACTGGCTTTGAGACGGATATCAGAACTGGAACTGGAATTAAGCAGGGCCCACAATACAATAACCCATTTGGAAACTCTCAAAGCTGGTGAAGAGTCTGCGATCACCAGCAGTCTCTATGATGAGTTGGTTCGTAGCAGGTCCAAACCTACATGTGTTGAGCCAATTGTAACAATAGATTTAACTGATGATACCTTTTCTAAAAACAAATTGTTTACTGGCCACAATAAGTTAAAAAAATATATTAAAATTAATAGACTAATTAGAAAATATCCGAAAACATTGAAATGCCAAAAAGTTAATAAATTAAACACACAACTTAGGCAAAAAAAAATATATTTAATACAAGAATTGAAGAAGTCTTATAGTGATTTGAAATTATGTAATTCTTTGTATGACACTGACACTCAGCACCTTCGGGATGAATTGTTTGTTAGGGAATTTGCACTAAAGGATATCTTTAGTAAATATGAGGCTACTCAACAAGACCTGAGTAAGCGCATGCAGGAAGCCTGTGAGTTGGCAGACCTGGTCAAGTGCAATGCAGAGAGGTATGAGTCTCTGACAAATAACCTCTCTTTTAGCTGCACTTGCTCCACGGCACCTCAGCCTCAACCTGATATACCCACACCCTCAGCAACTCAGCCAGTAAATAGCTGTATTACTGATGATAATAGCCATATTAACACTACTTATATTTTTTCTGACAAATTTGGTCAAGGTTATGGTAGCATATTTAATCAGTGTTCAAAACAATATGTAATTAATAATTGTTCACCCGGTGCCAGTATTAGCCAATTATGAAGTAAAATTAAATTGTCAAAAATAAACCCTGGTTCAACTGTAATATTATTTACGGGGATAGTTTAAATGTTAGAAAAAAAGAAATAATTCAATGTGTCCATTTGATGTTACTTCTCAATGAGCCAACAATTGTACAATAAATTCATTTTCTGTGCCTTGCCTTATTCACGATACTTGTTTGATGAGCAAAACAGGCACATTTATCATTTAAATATGCTAATTTATAATAGGACTAGTTGTCACAGTGACGCTATTTCATTTTTTGATTGTAATCAATTTATTATTAATTACAAACTGACAAATTATACTTTGTATTTGCCACCTAGTTGTAGGAGACAAATTGCTAATCTTTTAGCATGCAATTTACACCGTAACACTGGTACCTGTAGCGTACAATCGATTACTGTTAGTAGTGGTACTAACGCCACTTTTGATACACCTAGTAGTTTAAACTGTTAGACGCGACAACGGGTAAGCCGCATGTGTTGAATGTTGTACATCAAAATATGCAGGGTCTGTCCGGCAAAGATCTTCAGTTAAGTTTATTTATTGACAACTATGATGTTCAGGTATTATGTTTCACTGAACACTGGTTGAAAGAACATGAAATAGTGTTTATGAATGATGATTTTTTTTGCTGTGCAAAGTGCATTTGTGAGAAAAAGTGCTATACGCGGTGGATCATTAGTTCTTGTTTCAAACAAGTTGAAATGTAAACAAGATTTAGTTAATCTTTGCATCGAGCGCACTATTGAGTTGTCTTGTGTTGAACTAGAGCGTTACGTCATAATATGCGTCTATCGTCCACCCTCTGGGGATTTTATTCGTTTCGAGTCGGTCATGGAGGACTCACTCAATAAACTAAAATCAATTAATAAATGTATAATTTTATGTGGAGATTTTAATATTAATATTTTAGATGTTACTCCATTAAATATTAGACTGCTCAATCTGTTTAAGTCATTTAATTTAATAAATTTGTTTTTCAAACCTACTAGGATCACAGCATCGTCTTCGACTTGTCTTGATAATATATTTAGTGATTGTGATGCTAATAATAAGTTAGTGTTAAGTAACTTAACGTCTGACCACTGTGGATTACTAGCCAGCTTCCCTTTGCCATTACTAAAAACGGCGCATAAAATAGAATGCAGGCCCTATACAGTTAGTCGTTGCAACAAATTTAAAAATAATATTACTCATAGGATTACACTATCTATAGTAGAATACGAGAATCCTAATGAAATCTATGGAGCCCTTTTTGGTATTGTGCAAAAAGAATACCAATCTACTTTCAAGACCAAAACTATTGATATTAATAACACCTCTGTTAGCTTCAACCAATGGGCTACTCCAGGTATTTATAAAAGTAGAGCGAGACTATACGAGTTATACGGTTTAAAAAAAAAATATATATTTGATACTCCTTTTCTAGAGTATGTCAGAAATTATGCAAAGTTATTTAAAAAAATCTGTGCTTTCGCTAAATGTAAATTTTTAAGCGATACCATAAAATATCCAGTAATAAAATAAAAACCACTTTGAAAATTATTAACAATGAAACGGGTAAATCGGTTAAACAGGAAAAACAACTAGAGATTATGATTAACAACAAATTGGTTAATAAAGCTGCCGACGAAGCTGAGGCATTTAATGAGTTTTTTGCCAACATACCTATAACTACGACTTACTCCTTAAATTCGTCCCCGTCTAAAGCTGAAAACCTTTTGCATAGTAACGTGCCCAGATGTAGTCGCCTATTTAGTTTCGAACATGTAACGCTTCGTGACGTGGTTAATATTTTTAAGACACTTAAGTCAAAGAACACTGGAGATTACTGGGGCATCTCCATGAAACTGTTAACAGCTTCACTGCCAGCCAAATTGTGAGGGTAGAGTGTCAAATGCCGAACTGTTCTGACTCATAGAAACTGTACTGAGCCTAGCTCGCGCCAGCGCGGGGTCGGCCCCTCGCGCCATACCCCGCACCCCGTGCCTGCGCGGGCTCGGCAGTGAAGTTGTTAAGTAATATAATAGACATCGTAGCCCCTTATCTAGCTGTAACTTTTCATAAATGTGTTGATTCAGGATCTTTTCCTGACCTCATGAAGAGTAGTAAAGTCATACCATTATTTAAAACAGGTAATGAAAATAACGTTGGCAATTTTAGGCCCATTTCTATCTTACCTGCATTTATTTATTTATTTATTTATTTACTTAGGGACAACAAACAGCAGTGTACTAAAAGTAGACATAGGTTAGAACTTAATAATAGAGGTAACAAATACACTACTCACAACGTTATCCACATATTAATAAACATAACATTTAGTAAAATATTTGAAAAGTTAATACTCAGGCAGTTACTAAGACATTTTAATTTAAATTGCCTCCTTCATAATGAGCAATATGGCTTTACAAAAGGTCGATCGACAACAGATGCGGGTGTTGCTCTGCTGAAACCCATTTTCAACGCATGGGAGAACTCGCAAAATGCTATCGGAGTTTTCTGTGATCTCTCCAAAGCTTTTGATTGCATTAACCATGACACACTTTTGCGTAAACTACGTCATTACGGTGTTCAAAACGAAGCTCTCAATGTCATAAGTTCTTATTTGCAAAATAGGCACCAATGTGTAAATATCAATGGTGTAAAATCTTCCGGGCTACTAGTTCAGTTAGGTGTACCTCAAGGCTCAATACTGGGTCCTTTCTTATTCTTAGTGTATATAAATGACTTACCATTCTATTTAAAGAATATCTGTGACCTTGTACTATTTGCTCACTTATCTTTAAAGTAGACAGGAATAGAAATGATTTTGATGACGTGAATAATGCGTTCTCAATAGCTACGGATTGGTTTACCACAAATAACCTAGTTCTTAATGCTAAGAAAACGAAATGTATAAAGTTCGCCTTACCGAATGTTAGGAATCTGGGACCCAATGTCGCTTTAGATAATGAGGTGCTTGAAACTGTAAACTCGGCAGTTTTTCTGGGCATAACAGTAGACGCCAAACTTCAGTGGGGATCACATATATCAAGCCTAGCGGGAAGGCTCAGTTCGGCCGCCTACGCCGTAAGGAAAGTTAGACAGTACATGGACGTTGATACAGCTCGAAGAGTCTTTTTTAGTTATTTTCATAGCATAATGTCCTACGGCATTCTGCTGTGGGGCAAAGCCGCGACAATTCAAAATATTTTTGTTCTTCAAAAACGAGCTGTTCGAGCGATTTACCAACTAGGTGCTAGAGTTTCTCTGAGAGATTTGTTTAAAGATATTGGTATTCTTACGGTGGCATCACAATTCATCTTCGCCAACATCTTATATATTAGGCAAAATATACACTTGTACACTAAAAACAGTGATTTTCATAATATTAATACTAGAAATAAGGACAAACTACGAGCTCCCTTTCACCGGCTTCATAAGGTTCATAATTCTTTTGTTGGTCTTGGTATTACCTTTTATAACAAGCTTCCCTCTGCTTTGTTAGATTTGCAGTTTAATGAGTTTAAAGCTAAAGTAAAATCCAACCTTTGTTCAAAGGCATAATATTCTATCAACGACTACTTAAACGATAAGAATAGTTAGTCGCTGTGATTAACTCAAGACAATGTTTATGTTCTTTCAATCCAGAATTAGCTTTCCTACCGACAGTTTATATGGGTAGTTAATATAATTGTTTTTTTTTTTATTTAACTGATTTTGTTAATTTATTTTTATATTATTTTAATTTCATTTACTGTGGACATAATCTACTAATTACAATGATTTTAAATGAGTTGTATTGCAACATGTAGTTAGCTAGCGACCTCGTCAGCTGTTCATAATATTCTTGCCTAACCAACCGGCAGCAAGTTCGTCATGCTCTCTTAGATGTCACTGCTTGCGGTAGCGTCGGGGGTCGGTTTTTGTTATTGTTTATTTATTTTTATTTATTTATTTATAGTTAATTAACACGGTACAATACCAATTACATTAATTAACATAGAAACATAAAGAAAACAAAATTATACAATTAAAAATCTACTTACTAACATGGAACAGTGGACACCCTGGCATACTGTTTCTCACAGAACATCAGACATACGCACATAATTCTACTCCATTCGTCCGCAAACATGATGTGTTTGCGGACGAATGGAGTACCCTCCTGACGGTCAACATTCAGGGTTGACCGTCAGGAGGGCATTGAGCATCCTCAATGTACGACATACAGGCGATTCAGCTCTGGAGACCGTTCTGCAAGGCAGTTGCGCGAACAGATTGTGTCGGCGACTTAGGCGGTGGCCGATGTATTTGTCGGGCACAAATAGTCGACAAAAAAGGCCATGGAGCTCAGGGCAGTCGACACGACCGTTAAGGGTCTTACAAGCTACCGTGAGCTGATCAAGGCCTCTTCTTACCTCCAACGAGTTGAAACCCAAAGTCCCTAGGAGATAGTTAGTGGGGTACATGTAAGGGTAGAAATTGAAAATTCTTTTAAAATAATACCTCAGAAAAGTTTTCTGCACTTTCTCGAGCATAAGTGTTTGAGCCACGGTATAGGGATGCCAGACACAACTACTAGTCTCCAGTTTACTGCGAACTAGAGTGGTGTACAGTAATTTAATCAAATGTGGGTTGTGAAAATCACGAGCATTTCGCAACACAAATCCTAAGCGTCTGAAGGATTCTCTCGCAAGCGCGGAAATGTGATCTCTGAAAGTCAGACAACGGTCGAAAGTCACTCCCAGGTCCTTTACGTTCGTGACTCGAGTTATTTCTTCGCCACCTAAGCTGTAGACAAAATGGATTGGTCGTAATCCTCGACCAAATGTCATGACGTAGCACTTACCCGTGTTAAAGAACAGCTTATTTTCGATGCTCCACTCATAGATTGCGTCAATGTCTCTTTGCAGGAGTTTGCAATCCTCGTCCGTTCTGATGTGAGCGACTAGTTTAAGGTCGTCTGCATATAGCAGGCATTTTGCAAACTTAACCTTATTGACAAGGTCATTGATCATGATTAGGAATAAAAGCGGCCCCAACACGGATCCCTGATTGTTACTTGTATTAACTGTTATTTTATTTTACTCCGGAGGTCCTAGTTTAACTATTGTAACTTCAACTTAGCTGTATGTATCAATGTATGTATATGTATCATTTTGCATCGTTGAATGTAAGAGGGCACGCCCTTTATGCGTGGAGGATTTATTTACGTTTTAAGAGCGCTTTTACAAAATCGAATTGCTCAGGTTTAGGTAAATCAGACGACGGGCGGCAGCAGTCGCGCTCGTGTGCGTCTAGTGAAGTACGCGACGCACACGTGCAGACTGTTAGGCGGAACAAACAAACATGAGCCATTGCCACTTTTTTCGAAATAAATTATTGTTATTATTGTTCGTTTTTTTTTTTTTTGAGTAGTTCGTGAAATATTATTTGTACCGATGAGTGTTATAACCTAGAACGGTTCTATTGAGTTACAGTAGGGTCATACAAATTTATTTGATTTTTTTATAAATGTTACTATGTGTCACTAAGTGGTATTACTAGGTGATAAAATAGCTTGCAGCCTGCTTGGTGGTTAGCAGTTATCGCAGCTTATAGATGCCCACAGTTCCAGAAGCATCAATTACATGTTTGCAGCCTCTATAGATACATTTTACCTGCTTTGTTTACGAAGTTTTCCTTAACACTCTCATCGCCACGCATAAATACAGTTTTCCAAAGGGCGCGCCGCCCAACCCATTTGTTTTGCAACTCGTCACGCTTAATTTAAGAACACTTTAGCGGCACGCCAAGTGGCATGCCGGCAGGACATGCTGTAAACTTTATCAGCAAGCCGTGTGGTCCGCTGTGACCCGACGAATTCATGTATATTTTTTGGGGTTGGCTTACCCGATATGGAGTCAAGAACAACTGTATCGGACAAAAATGGAAAAGTTTTAGCGCGAAATTTGTGGGGCGCCGGCCGCCCACATGGCCTGCCGAAACGAATTCAAAAATCAACAACAGCTTGCTGCACTACAATTTGTGTGGGCGGCTGGCATACCACGTGGCGGTGAGAGTGTTAAAGGCAATTTTTGCAGCAATTAGGTAGATATTTTAGTACTTATTTATAGAAATTAATTAATGCAATGTGGTGTTGTTTCTAGTTTGAATGATGTAATAATACGGTATCGATCGGAAAAAATAGTATGATCCACTACGGTTCATACTATTTTTTTAAAGAGTAGGTAGTTATATCAATTATGCACATTTAAAGATTTCTTCTCTTTATAGTGATGCAAACTTTACATTAATGTGTATCGTTCGGGATACCTATTTATTTTAAAAAGTCGACTTAATTATGGTTCGAAACATCAAAAATACGAATTCCGGTTATTACAATACCGATTAATACAATTCCGAAATAAAAACGCCTTGTAAAACTGAATAGCAAGACAAATAAACACATAATTGCTCGTCAGAGAGAAGTACAATATTATGTTTAATATGAGGAGGTAGAATTAAGAAACTAATGACAATAGTAATATAATGACAATTTGTAATAGTCAATATTCAGTTAACATTTGTCGGCTGTCATTTAGACAACTCATACCCGGGTAAAATAATTTATAACGTATTTTGTCATGTTAATATTTGTTAACTACAATATTACTCAGTTTAAGTAAATATTTCAAATATGTATTCGACAAAATTCTTATTTAAATTTTGACAGCACCAAATGTTTTATTTTTGTCTCTTTTTCCCATTATTATGAATTATGTCTGAAAATAATTAGTAGAATTTAAATTGGAGATTACATTAAATCAACAATTCAAAAAGAAAACTAACAACCAAAACATTTACGTATATATTTCTTTATAACCAACATCAAAAAAGGAGAAGGCTATCTGTAACATTTTCGCATTAGAATATCATAGGCTAATTCTAATATATTTACTTTTCGTTCAGATCATAAATTCATAACTTATAAATAAAATAAAAACTCGTATCAAGAAGTGTTAGTTGCACTATATTCTTCGCGAACTGGTGAATTTACGCGGCGTGCAACGTTGCAACAGCGAGCGATACGTCCTTCCTCGATAAGCACTTGGCGCTGACTAAAGTTGAATACCGCGCGTCACAAGATTTATATTGATTTTTGCATTGCATACAACAATTATTTTGAAATGTTATTTTTCTTTTAAAAAGTCCAATTTTTTTTTTCATGCAATGTAACAATACCAACTTCATTATAAAATATTTTTTATTTGAATTTGGATTATACTTTCATAGATAAAAATTAAAGTTTCGCACGGAAAACTGTCAGTAACTCTCGGTTTTACAGAATTATTTTTGGTGTGTTACTGTATGAATCATAATAAATTGAATTGAACATTCCAAAGTAGAAGATACAGTTGTATCATGAACATTTTTATAAATGATTAAATTATTATATCTTCGGTGAACCAAAGCATCAAAAGACTCCCAAAAGCAACATTTTATGAAACATCCTTTGCAGAGACAAGGGTTTTACTAACGTACGTGAACAAATTTAAATATTTATTTAGAACACTCCCAAGATTAATTATCAAACTTTCTTAGTCATATTTTTGTTTTTTTTTTTAGGCTATATCTAAAGCATAATCACACATCAAAACTCGAATAAAACGCTCAAATTCAAGAAAAATTGTGATAGCCCTCTTAAGTTCTGTTTACGATTTTGTTTTATTATTTATTTCAGCTTGAGTTTAGTTTTCAATGTTTTGTTGGTGGTATATTGGCATGTGCTAGCTGGCATTGGTGAATAATGTATGTTTTATTTATAATATTATTTACTTACACAATATTGTATAGACTCAAGTTCTTCTAACTTAACAGACAGCTGTGCTGCCGGGGAGTTTGTTCCGACACTTCTTTTTCCCAGCTAAAGCACTAGGAAGTGTCGAAGGGCGGGCGTTTTGGGGGGACTGTCTTGTGTAACTTTGTCGTACAAAAAGTGCTGACTCTCAGCTTAGTTTGAATAAATGACTTTTGATTTTGATTTTGATCGTTTTGTATGTATGAACAAGATATTTAGTTGCATGTAGTTAGACTGGAAGTGTTAGACACGCCAACTATCAACCATCTATTATCTATATCTATACATATATATCTATCTATACATATAATAAAACAGTAAAAAAACTGTGTCTGTACATTGAATATATTAAAAAAAATATAATTGAGGGAGGTTTAGAAACAGTAATAGAGCACGAAACCAAAAAAAAAATCTGTCTGTTTGTCTGTTTGTTTGTACACGCTAATCTTCGGAACTACTGGACGGATTTGAATGATTTTTTTTTTGTTGTATAGGTATTAAATCTAGGCAAGATATAGGCTATAATTTATCTTGGAAACTTGAACACCTGATGCAGAACCGCAACAGACCAGCTAAACTATAAGAGATACAAAAATAGTACCATAGCAAAAATTGTTTCACATGATGAGCATTTTCTGCTAAGAGAATAAATTTGATGATCTGGAACACCTGATGTGGAACTCCAACAGCCCAGCTACACTATAACAAATATAGGAATGACGTGTTAGCAAGAGTTGTTCAACCTGATGAGCGCTCTCTGTTGTCGTATAAAATTTGAAGATCTGGAACAGCTGATGTGGAACTCCATGAGCCCAGCTACACTATAACATATATAGGAAAGACGTCTTAGAAAGAGTTGTTCAACCTGATAAGCACTCTCTGTTGTCGTATAAAATTTGAAGATCTGGAACAGCTGATGTGGAACTCCAACAGCCCAGCTACACTATAACATATATAGGAATGACGTCTTAGCAAGAGTTTTTCAGCTTGATGAGCACTCTCAGTTGCCGGATAAAATTTGAAGATCTGGAACAGCTGGTGGAACTCCCAGAGCCCAGCTACACTATAACATATATAGGAATGACCTCTTAGCAAGAGTTGTTCAACTTGATGAGCACTCTCTGTTGACGTATAAAGATTGTAGATCTGGAACACCTGATGTGGAAATCAAAGCTACCACTAATTTCACTGTATAATTATAAAATAACATAGGCTGGGAGTACCTACACGCGGTGAAGGCAGTAACAGTTTAGGACTGATTTTCAATGAAAATTCTACGAATCATTGAAAATTTGACTCTACTAGCTAAAACTCCCATTTATTATTTTATATTATCGAAGAAATATGCCTTCGGGCTTATGGTATTTGAGTGTTTAACTTCCTTTTCCATTTATCTTCGTGACACGGTAGCCTACCCAGTAGCGCAGAGGAGCAGTCACTTAGATTTTAATTGATCAGGTATCTTCAGAATAAAACTATAACCATGCCTAGAAAGAGGTCAAATCTTTCCCAACGTTCCAAAGGATCTAAACGATTGAGGACCATAAGATCCCAAGAATCTACCGAAGAGCGTCAGGATAGACTTGATGCTGTTCGAGAACATCAGGCTGCAACTCGCTCCGTTGAAACATCTTCGGATCGCGAAGCTCGCTTGCGTTCTCAGCGTATTTATGCATCTACATCCAGGTCTCTAGAGACCAGTGAAGAATATGATGCGCGACTGTCCGCTGATCGCGAACGTTATGATTACCCAGAGTTTCTCAATTCACTTACAGCGAGTGGTCTCCCTGCTCATAAAATAAGACTTAAAGTCGGTGTTCCCATAATGCTGATGCGAAATTTAATTCCGCCAAAACTATGCAACGGAACCCGTCTTATTGTCAACGCTTTACAACGTAATATAATTGTTGCTATAATACTAACTGGGTGTGGTGCCGGTGAGACTGTGTTCATACCGCGCATACCACTCATCCCCAACAATTTCCCCTTTCAATTTAAGCGCACACAGTTCCCTGTGACTACGTGCTTTGCCATGACAATAAACAAGTCACAAGAGCAGACGCTTAAAGCCGCTGGTGTTGACCTGGCAACCGACTGTTTTTCGCATGGCCAACATTATGTTGCTTTTTCAAGGGTCAGCAACGCTTCCGGTCTTTATATATTAGCTCCTGAAGGAAAAACCTCAAATATAGTTTATAAAGATTTTTTTTTAAAGTTATTTGCAATATTATTGTTAATTCAGTGTACCCTTGGAATCCGCTGGAGTAACGGGAAGAAAAGTTTTTTGTTGTATAGGTATTAAGTCAGGGCAACATATAGGCTATACATTATTTATTTTGGAAAATGAACACCTGATGCAGACCGCAACAGACCAGCTTAAGTAAATATAAAAGATATAAAAATGGTGCCATAGCAAAAAATATTCCACGTGAAGCATTTTCTGCTGTGAGAATACATTTGAAGATCTGGAACACCTGTTGTGGAAATCTTAAGTAAAACTCTTAATAGCATATTAAGGAATGACGTCTTAGCAAAAGTTGCTTAGTCTGATGGACATTTCCTATTGACATACAAAAATGAAAGATCTGGAACGACTCCAATCGTCTCGCTCATCCCGTTGTTTTCCCTTCCCCGGGCCTTAGAATTCTACATCAGACTTTTCAGTCTTTTCAATCTTCGATTTTGACGACCCCGTTGTCGCTGGCATAAGCAACAGGAACCGCGTACGAAGTTGCGGGCAGAAGCTAGTTAATAAATAAGTATCTCTTTTACTCACACGGGACTTACAGTCTCTTGTCCGTTTCTCGAGCGAGAAAATCGTTGCTAGCTAGCCGCTTTCTGCCGGGGTCGCGTGATTGTTCGAAAGCAATACTGTGACCCTGGCACATGGGCAACTGACGGAACACGGGTGAGTTTTAGTCAGTAAAACTCTGACACGCCCTCCCGCTCCGCCCAGAGCGGGAGAAATCATTTAATGAATTCCCATCCTGAAAAAAAAAGCTAGCCGCTTTCTCGTCGTTAGTGGGACAGGTGCCTTAGAGCTATTGATACAAGCAATTTTTCTAATGCACCTACATGTCGACATTATCGTGATTAAAGTCTCTATATAACGGAGCTCGTATGTATTTGCCAAACGTTTTAGAGATTTATATCCTACCCTACATTTACTTATAACTACGGTTTGAATTTTGGCTACGACTATTCCTTAGCTTTACAGTGGTGCAATTCTTTTTGGGAATTTATTTGAGTGCTTACATACCTAAGTAATTTATGAAGATATGGGTCGTTTTCAAAATTAATGTACATTTTTTTTGTGTTTATTTTGTGTTATCGTGACACAAAAGTAACACAAATGAAGAATAAGGGCAAAGTCACAATGAAGTATTTAAAAATCAATTTGGTAGTAGTAAATCAGTTTAATCTTATTAACAGACAAAATCACGTATAAAAAAACTTAGAAAGTAAATGTCAAGTAAATGTAAATGTCTTAAACATAACAAGGTCATACAAATTAAAACACATTTATTTGGTTTTAGCAGTCTTGCATTTTTAACATACGCTTAACGTTTTAATCATATTATAATTAAAATATTTAACAATCAATAACTCAAAAACCTTGTATTTAACAATATAGAAAAACAAAAATCTTTAATTTTCGTAATAATTTGACAATCAACAGTTTTAATGTTAAACACGTGTGCAAAAATCACAATTAAGAATTTAAGAAATTTTATTTAATCATATTATATTAAAAATATTTAACAATCAATAACTCAAAAACCTTGTATTTAATAATATAGAAAAACAAAAATCTTTAATTTTCTTAATAATTTGACAATCAACAGTTTTAATGTTAAACACGTGTACAAAAATCACAATTAAAAATTTAAGAAATTTTATTTCGCTGTTTAACTCAACATGGGTATTTAAAATTCTATTGTCTTTAACAAAATACAAAAGGTCTGAATCGAAATCACATTTAGACAACAGACACAACTATATTTTTTATTGTGTTTTTTTGCTCAGTACTTGACGCTAATTCATACTGATTTTTTATTGATTCGCACAATATATTTTTATGAAATAATTCCTTTTTAACTTTTTTCTTTTCTGAAAGCGAAATATTCAAAGAACTAACAAAGGATTCAGTTTTGGAGTTTGGCGTTAGGTCTCTAACATTTAAATATTCTCTTTATCCTGATAATTGTCCTGTGAATGCGCTGCTTGTAGAATTTTGTACCTATATATTGTTTTCTTCAGTGCTTTATTTTTTCTTATATAATGGATTTGCTTTTTCTTTTATTTTTTTCTTTTCTTGTGTTATTTTGTTATATCTCTTTTTATACACTTTTCGACAACATTTAGTTTCATCCGATTTTTCTTCAGTTATTTGTTGCTTAGACCTTCGCCATTCCTTCCGCCTAACTATTTTTTCAGATTCAGAAAGTTGACTTATTGGTATGTATTTATTTTTAGTTCTAATCAAATTCTTTTCTTGTACTTCCTTCCATTTTTGTGGATGATTTGTTTTTAAACGCTCTCGGTAACGTCTTTGCCGTTCAGCAGGCGTTAACGGCATCTTTCCTAAAACGGAAAATGGAAATACTATTTACATAATTGAATACTGTAAACAAGCCCTAACCCATTCCATTGTGTAACGTGACACAAAAATAATAACACAATGGTCACACAAATGAATAAAACGAACGTGTCCCTAACCTATAAATAATAATAATATTGTAATTTCACCCTCGAGTTATTCGTGAAACATGCATTTGACAACAATTTACCATCAACTTCACTGACATGCTGCAATGTAAAGTGTAGTACTTACCGAATTCACGTAATTTGGCACTTTAAAACAAATTCTTATTGTCCTTTTTACGACGCGCACGAAGTGAAGCCATCAGTTACAAAACAAAATGGCGCGGCCGAAAGAAACTAGCGCCCTCTCGTTGTAACCATTTTGACGTATAGAGTTGCCTTACTAAATTTGGAATTTACTTCTATTGTTGTAAAATATCAACGTTACAAGAAAGAATTACACAAAGGAATGGAATATGAGACACGTGTTTGTGGGTAAATAAATAAATGATTTATTATAATTACATAGTTTTATAGTATATTCCATATATCTTACCCGTTCATCTGACAAGACATTGTTGAATCAGGTTACTTATTGCGTGCATTATTTATTATTTTCTGCATTTTTACTACACGCGCGACTGGTGGACATTGCACTTTTGTATGGGAAAGAAATTACGACAGGAATTAAACTTAGTTTTATAAAGCCATAGAAGCAATTTTCAAATAAAAACATATGTATGTTTGTTATTTTATTAGTAACTAGTCTGAATGTTGATTTATATGTTTACATTTTGAACTTTATTTTATTTTATTTTACCAATAAGTTGCATGGACACATAATTACAACAAAATGTACATTAATTTTGAAAACGACCCATATAGCTCAAGATTTTTAGTTCTGGAGCGTCTTCGTTCATGCTTCTATTTTTGTATTATAAGCACTTTTGTGTAAACTAAGCAGTCCTCGTATTGCCTGACGTAAACAATAGTACCATCCCATATCTTCACGTGGCTGTCGTAAAAAGTGACTCAGGGACATACTAAAGAATGGGTAACAGCGTTCTCTATGCGTTTATTACCACACTGCGATCGCCAATCCGCCTGCCAAGCGTGGCGATTATTGCAAAGCCCCCAATTTGGGGAAGGCCTATGTCCAGCAGTGGACGTCATTCGCCTGAAATAATGATGATGATGATGATGTGTAATCTAACGGTTGTTCCTTACCGACTCAGATAAAACACTCTAATACTTAAAATTATTAGTCGACTTTGTTCAACATACATAGCGTAAGCATAATCATCATTTAATATTCCCACTGCTGGAACATAGGCCTAATCTCTGTAACTTTGTGAACGGGAGTGGACCGACTAGTGCGGGTTGGTAGATGCAATATTTCTTTGATTGTTTGGCTGTAGGACATAGTTTCCTCACGGTGTCATCCTTCACCGTTTTGAGAGCAGTGCTGATGAAATAATTTACACAAAGTAAAGCGCCTATCCAGGTTCGATCCTACGATTTACAACCCATAAGTTACGGTCGTTACACCTTCTACGCCCATTTAGTGACATTTGAAAAACCTGCTGTATTCATTGAATACTTATATGGAATAATCTCTGCACAAACATCAATACTACGAATTCGTAGCACATTACGTGCTACGGCGTAGCACGTTGCGTAGCAGCACGTAGAGTCGATTACAAAACCATAGATCATAGAGAACCGAGTGTGATGAAATCATACACCTCGAGTTCAGTATTATAAATGTTTATTCACTTTTCATAATAATCTGGTAAATAACAATCACTTACTAACTAATAGGCAAACTTAGAGCAAAATTAGCATAGTTCCGTCAGATATGCTTACGATTCAACACTTCAAGATAGACTGACTCTGTCCACGCAAATCGGTTACCAACTGAATGTCCCCACTTTAAACGGAAGTGAACATTCAGCCGGCTATACGACCAATCAAAGCAGAGTCAATAGTACAGACAATCACTTAACTAACAAATATACATAAGGACTTATGATTAACTATAAATAAACTTTCTTAATTTAATCAAAAATAATTTAAATCATTATACAGTACAAACATATTTTAATATTGATATTCTACAAATGAATACCAAAACGGATGTATTAAGTTTCTAAAACTACTAGCGACATCTGTTGCTTGTAGAAAACAGTATTATTTTAAATATTATTTTACAAAATCATTACATTCGGCCATCCGACATCGTGCGATCTCCTGACGCACGAATTTACAATCCTAATGACAGGCAAATTAAAATGAGTCTTACATACAAAATCATTACATTCGGCCATTAATTATATGTGTTATCTTCTGCGATATGACTCAAACGTTAAAACCATCATTCTTAATTTAAAAAAAAAACTTGACGCATATGTTATAATAGGTAATGTTCTTAATCTATTTAGATCCTATTTAGAAAATAGAAAGCAAAATACTGACATCATTAGAATTAATATAACCACTTCAAATGAAGAACAACTACGCTACTACTCTCTCTTATAAAATGAACGTTACGAAACTACTTTTGGTATGCCCTAAGGTAGTGTACTGGGACCTCCACTTTACAATATACATTAAAGACTTGCCAAAATCAATTCCATACCCTATGACCCTATTTGCAGATGATACCACGGTGACAATTTCTAGTAATAGCAATGACATGGTTATAAACTTGATATTCACAATACCTTGACATCTATGATAGAATGGCTCAACAATAATTATTTAACCAGTCAACGTAATTACAGACACAATTAAAAAAACATGGTGTCGATACCAAATGTGGTATCTCAGGGACTTAGAGGTTAAAGCGTAACTTAGATAAAACTAAATTATACATTAGGACAATAGGAGGTCATTTTGCTAGCGATTGACTCTAGAAAATATCGACATAAATATAGATAGTAAAATTGTTAAAATCGTAAATTCGACTAAATTCCTTGGACTAATAATTGACAAAAGATTTGACTGGAAACCAAAAATCGAAAACCTCTGCCTAAAATTTTGTAGTTCTGCATTTGCATTGCACTGTCTAGCGGCAGTTATGAATGTAGATTCACCTTAAATTCGGCAAAAACAGATTATAGTACCTCCGAATTTTAGCCGAAAAAGTTTTTACTGAATGAATAAACTTGTAATTCTCCTGACAGTATAATGAATGAATTGCTAATTTATAAACTTTGTCATATCCATTCTATGTAATTCTTTTTGATTTTTCTTAATGTTAACTCTTTCAGTGTTAAGGAATTATTTGTAATGACTGGACTTAAACTATGTAATATCTTCCATACTGTTCTATGTATACAATGTTTACACAAATAAACAAATCTTATCTTATTTTTTTATTGATCTCAAATGCGATTCTGGAGCATGGTTTATCATCATTATTATTATCAGCATCAGCAGTTGAGCTGCTATAACCATTTGATGAATTTTCAGGGTCCGGGGAATGAATATTTATCCAAGGTCTAACACGGTCAGCGGAAACTACGCTTTTGAATGTATTTTTCCTTTTACTAAAACCCGGAATTTCATCAATTTGATTTGGTCAGTACTCGAAATTTTTGTGACTTTGTACAGACCTATGAATATTTAAATCAGTTTAGTGATAGTTTAGTTTAGTGTGTGTGTATGTATGGTTTTTTTTACGACCCCTATTAGTGAAATTAGTTCTATTAATCATAACATCATAATTAACTACCGGCATCATAATTAAACTTTTCTTTTTCTTGACTAACTCGTATATTAGAGATGACCTCATCCCTTACGCATTGTAAGGTGTCTGGTTAGCAGCGAAAACCTACAACTTATTATTTGAACTGTCTCTGAACCTGGTACTGAATAGAGCCTCTGTGGCCGTCCGTTTAGTGGAGGAATTAATTGAGTTGATTACACTCTACTGAATTTTACCAAGCTAGCTACATCCGAGTTACGTTCGTCATTGGCGTCATTATGTTTTGCTAAGGCTCTCAATATAGGTTGAATATACCTTTCAGCTTGATCGTTCGCCCTGGGATATGCTAAAGCGTTCAAAACATGTTTAATACCATGACTTCCGCAAAAGCTCTTGAAAGTAGTCGAAGTAAATTAAGTACCACGATCAGATATGATTCGAGATGGTAAAACAAAATGATAAAATATATTTTCAAAAATGTATCGCTGTCCGGTTTTCGTCATGTCTTATTAATATTTTTATAAATAGGTACAATATTTTGCGAAGCCGTCTACTATTTTTCCCTTCCTACTCTTCACAAGTGGGCCAAGATGATAAATAAATATCTTAGGACAACCAACACACCGACATCTAATCCCAAACTAGGCAGAGCCTGTACTATGGCTACCAGACAACTAATTAATATACTTAACTATTTCTAAATACATACATATTATAGATGAATTACACCCAGACAGAACAAATAATCGAGCCCTTCACACAAAGATTTGTGTTCTGGGTGCGAATCGAACCCACGACCTCCGTCTTAGCAGTCAGGTTCACTAACCACTAGACTAACAGGTCAGTCAAATGATCAATGTGAATTGTGTGGAAAAGAATCCTCACTTTCTCTATAGGGTACAATTGTCCATTCTTTAGTCCAAAAACATTATCTTCATTGTATGCGCACTGAATACAATACTTCACATTTTTTTTTATTAATCCCCTGGCTTAGGTTCTGTTCGTGGAACTAACGGTGTAAGTTTGCAATTTTCGTTATTATGCCCTACTCTTTGACACTTTAGACACTTGACAAGAGGTTTGGGACATTTGTAATATGAGTGTCCTTTACTACGGCAGTTAAAACAAGTTATTGAGCCATCATTTGAAGTTGATGTTGAGGCGAGGTCATGACACTTTTTATTTATGGAAACAGTTTCTGATAAAACACGCTGGGAACTGAGATAATGTAACAAATCTTCCGGTTCACTACAATTTAATGCTTGGGCTCCATTTCTAATGGATTTATCATAAATACCGTGGGTTATACAATCCACG
Source organism: Aporophyla lueneburgensis (assembly GCA_932294355.1). Taxonomy (NCBI): domain Eukaryota; kingdom Metazoa; phylum Arthropoda; class Insecta; order Lepidoptera; family Noctuidae; genus Aporophyla; species Aporophyla lueneburgensis. The sequence goes on from OW028744.1 coordinate 15,528,997, forward strand.
GCTTTTTTTACCACTTATATGACATCTATGGATAAGCATTAATTTGTCGTAAAAATATTCAGTTAAATTTTCATTACTCTGAGTTGTACGAGCTAACATTTCTTCAAGAAGCCGACCATAATTTTGCTCACTAGGGAAAGCTTTTGTAAGTTTGGCTTGCCACTCATTCCAACTAAATACTACACTCGGTAAGGTTTCAAACCATTTTTTGGCAAGCCCAGTAAGTTTTTGTAGAGCAAAATGTATGGTTTGCTTCTCGTCCCATTCGTATATTACAGCACATTCATCCACCTTCCTCACCCAACTTCCAATAGTCTGAGTTTTGCAAGAAGGATCAAACTCCGGAACAACATTATTTAAATGATTGTCGTTTAAGCTGTGAGACGTTTTACGAGTCCCTTCTTGAAAAACATTCAAAAGATCCAGTACCTCTTTTCTTGACCAACTTGAAGTCGGTTTCCGTTTCTTGCAGTGCGGTGGTGTATTTGAAGTATCAGTTGTCGTGCTTGAAGACGAAGAGGCCGAAGTAGACCTTCTGCGCTTCCTTTTAGATCGATTCTTTCCACGTTTCGTCTTTGTGTCAGCCTTGTTCGACACGGGAGCTAGCCGTTTGTCTTTTGATTTTACGCACTGCTGAACTGGCGGCTCTTCTTCTGGAGTTTTGACACCATCCGATTCCATTGCCTCAAAATAAAATAATACATTGATTAGAACATTTACACAATTTGGTAACTTGTTACATTTCTCATTTTTGTAATAATAACCCACCCTAGGGGATATCGTCATCATAAGAATAATTATACCATAGTCAGTTTAGACATTAACAGAATGTCCTATCTAAAGTCACTCATAAAAAGCTAAAATGTCCAAAAGACTGAGGAAATAGATAGCCAAATACAAACCATCAGAATTAAACTATGTCTAAATTATTATTTTCACTAAAGGGGAAGAAATAACGACCCTCTAGTAACGTATACCTTCAAATGACATATTAGCCTTGCAATTTAACACTTTGTTTTATTATATCATAAGTGTTTAATAATATAAATTTTAGGGAAACAATGAAAAAGAATTATTTGAGGTTAATACACTACATGCTTTTAGCACACATGGCCAAATATAATTCTAAAGTCTGACGTACTTAGTCACACAACATAATAATTAAATTGATAAATTCATGCTTTACTTACGTGAAGGAGGGATAGCTTTATTCATATCGGGCACACTTGGCCCAGGTCTTTATTGACTCACTTGGCCAACAAAAACTTCTTAAAGCACACTTGGCCTTAACTTTAGCACACTTGGCTTTATCTTTAGCACACTTGGCTCTTATCCTTAGCACACTTGGCTTATATCCTTAGCACACTTGGCTTTTATCCTTAGCACACTTGGCTTTTATCCTTAGCACACTTGGCTTTTATCCTTAGCACACTTGGCTTTTATCGTTAGCACACTTGGCTTTGTCGTTAGCACACTTGGCTATGTCTGAAACACTCATGGTTACATGCGAAACACACGTGGCTACGGCTGAAACACTCTTAGGCATACATAACCTAACATTTCTTAAATCTCTATTATTGTAGTCAATTTTGTAGGCAAACCCCACTTCTGAGATGTGATGAAATCATACACCTCGAGTTCAGTATTATAAATGTTTATTCACTTTTTATAATAATCTGGTAAATAACAATCACTTACTAACTAAAAGGCAAACTTAGAGCAAAATTAGCATAGTTCCGTCAGATATGCTTACGATTCAACACTTCAAGATAGACTGACTCTGTCCACGCAAATCGGTTACCAACTGAATGTCCCCACTTTAAACGGAAGTGAACATTCAGCCGGCTATACGACCAATCAAAGCAGAGTCAATAGTACAGACAATCACTTAACTAACAAATATACATAAGGACTAATGATTAACTATAAATAAACTTTCTTAATTTAATCAAAAATAATTTAAATCATTATACAGTACAAACATATTTTAATATTGATATTCTACAAATGAATACCAAAACGGATGTATTAAGTTTCTAAAACTACTAGCGACATCTGTTGCTTGTAGAAAACAGTATTATTTTAAATATTATTTTACAAAATCATTACACGAGTAAAGAGAAAAACTTTTTTTCAAAAAAATAACAATCGACTTCCTTAAAAAAACACTACAAAGAAAAATAACGTTAATTTAGGAAGTTGGTGTCTTTTTGACACCGACTTCAAAAATTAAAGTTATATTTCACTTTGTAGTGTTTTTTAAGGGAGTCGGTTGTTATTTTTTTTTTTAGTTTTTATTTTTAACTTTTTAGTTATGATATGTACCCCGAACTAATCTAATCACGTTATTCGTTCATTTGTCACGCACATACTTAATGCAAATTTAAGACTTATATGGTTTTCTCATGGATACCATTGTCAAAATGGAACCAATTGAAACGGGAAGCACCAGATTTCAAATAAAAAAAAGAATCAACAAAATCGGTTCACCCAGTCAAAAGTTATGAGCTCACAAACATAAAAAAAACAGTCCAATTGAGAACCTCCTCCTTTTTTTGAAGTCGGTTAAAAATAATCCAGAAAGAAGGCTAAGAGTACACAATACATCACGGGTGGGCGATGCGATGTTATAGGTTAAATTTATTGATAAAAAAACTCGCAAACGAAAACGCGGGTAGACGCAAGTATATCTATACTAATATTATAAAGAGGAAACCTTTGTATTTTTGTATGTTTGTATTGAATAGGCCTAAAAACTACTGGACCGATTTAAACATTTCTTTTACCATTACTTAGAGAAATTCTTCCGAATCCGTATAGGCTATATTTTATCCCGGAAAATAGATAGGATTTTTCGTGGTAGTGAAAATTGTGGAGTAAGGCGTCGAAAAAACTGCCGTACGTTAACGATTCTCGCGAACGCTGCCTAAATGGTTAGAGATGTATGGTTGACTTCTATAGAAAAGTTGTAGAACTCAATAATGCCTACAAAAAAGTCCGCGATACTATAAACCAAACATTTATATTTTAGCCATTATAACCACTTTTCCATAGAATAAAAGTAATTAAAATTATTAGCCTATGTTTATTGATCATATTATCGTTAAATACTAATCCTTGTCCAAATAAACTATTTATTGAGCAAGATTGTTTCAATAGCTATAAATAACTTTTTATTTTATTCCAATCGGACAATCCGTTCAAAAGATATTACGAATTTAAAATTGTAATTGGTATTAAAATGAATGATGGTGTCGCACGACTCGCACGGCGAAACCGCAGGGGAGGGGGGGTGCACATCTATGAAGCAGCACTGCGATTCTTTAACCATCTCACCGTGAAAACTTAGGTGAAGTGAGGGTGGAGTGAGCTGTCATTCCAACTAATGCCATGGATTGACACCATTTACAGCTCACTCTAAGCTCACTTCACCTAACTGTTCACGGTGGCATTTTTACAGAATCGATCGGCAGGTTGCCGCGCGGCGCCGCGCGGTCGGCTCTCTACGCAGCGGACGCGGCCAAATCGAGTAAATTTACTGAATTAATGCACTTATTGAAATTGATTTCGGAACTATTTAGATACTCATTATCAAAAGTTCTTTACAAAACAAAAATTTTTTTTCAGAGAGCTTAAAAAATAAATGTCCACCCGTGCGAAGCCGGGGTGGGTCGCTAGTTATATTTATAAAGATGCATTTCATTAGATTGGTACTTATATTTATGGTATATTACCAGTACATTGACTTATCAAAACTAAACTATACTTACACAACTATAATACTGAAACAAAATTTTCACTAATGATAATGTAGCAATGTAACGGTCTAATTAAACAAAACACAAGTTGGGAGTTGTACCAACTGGGGTAATATTAAAAGGTCATTACCTGAGAAATTGTAACTTTAAATGTACTCCCGCTGGCGCTATTTGTAATATATATGGAAACTAAATGTGCATTTAGCTGTCATTGGGAAATATACCTAATGTAATAAACACTTGAGAGCAGTATTGGCCTATTGTTATCCCCGACTTACGAGTTGTAGATCGTGGGTTCAAACCCAAGCAGGCACTTTACTTTGTGTAAACTATTTTATCACCACTGCTCTCGAAACGGTGAAAGTAAACATCGTGAGCACAACGGCATCAGCTAGATCCAAAAATTCGAAGACATGTGACATCTACCAATCCGCACTGTGCCCGCATGGTAGATCATGGCCCACTCCCTCTCATTGAGAGGAGGCCTGTGTACCAGCAGAGGGAACAATATAGGCTGATTATCTATACTTCTATACTATATTATTATATTATATACTAGCTTTTGCCCGCGACTTCGTCCGCGTCAAGTTTTCGCTCTCCTTCTCGTCGCAACGAATCGCCTGCCAGTTTTAGTCCATTTTTCGTTTGCTGCTCCGCTTCATTTGAACCGTAGCGTGATGTTATAAAGCCTTCCTCGATAAATAGGCTACCTAACACAAAAATATTTTTTCAATTCGGACCATTAGTTCCTGAGATTAGCGCTTCGATAAACTCTTCAGCTTTATAATATTAAGTATAGATGTGCCTATGTAACGGAAACTTTGAACATGATTTTGTCTCCCTTTCGATTATGATGGGACTCCCTTTTTTCGCACTTAGACCCTCATTCGGGTGGGTCCCCGAATAAGGGTCTTTTTTATATTTATTTTATTCTGACTAACAAAGCCACTCTAGCTTCGCCTAAAAGCGCAGAAGCTTCCTGGGAGCATCAGAGGCTTTCCGAAGCGATGTCATTGTTCCGTAGATTGGACTACAGATTGGAGTCAGCACTTTTCGAATGACAAAATTACATAAGACAGTTCCCAAAATTCCCGCCCTTCACCACTTCCTAGTGCTTTAGTTGGGAAGAAGACAGTCCCCCGGCAAGTTGGGAAGAAAAACTGACGCAACAAACTCTTCAGCAGCTCAACTGTCTCTTCACTTAGAAGAGCTTGATCATCATAATCAGCCTATATTGTTCCCACTGCTGGGACACAGGCCTCCTCCTGGTGAAAGTGAGTGGGCCGTAATATACCACACGGGCCCAGTGCGGGTTCGTAGATGTCACATGTCTTCAAATTTTTGGTTCTAGGACATGCCGGTTTCCTTACGATGTTTCAAGAACTTGATAAAATATAATACTAATAGCTGACCCGGCGAACTTTGTACCGCCATATTTTATTTCTCTAATCGCAACTAAGGAAATAAAACTCTTCCGGTAAAATCGAATTAGCTAAATTGAAAATAAAACTGGAGTACCTACTCAATTGAAAAATTCATATTGTCGTACAAAATGCGTAGGGTGCTTATTATAATTACTACAGGTATACTAAACTGTCGTTAAAATATTTACAGCAATGCAAATCAAACCCCCTACGCGTTTTGTACAACAATATGAATTTTTAAATTGAGTATTCCAGTTTAATTTTTAAATTTTTAGTTCAGTTAGTTTCAAAAGCGTGTTTTTTAGATTTTTCAAACTATAATTTATTAAATGTAGATTTTATTTTTCTTATCTTTAACTATTCTTTATAAACAATGACTTATTTACAAAATACATGAAGAAAATAAAATAAAATGCAAGCAAAAATACTTACCTGTGTATAAAGTTATGATTTTGCACTGATTAATACTTGCAGAGGTTATATACTTGGTAAATGCACAGGTATATTTACGTAGAGACTGACGCAGAGGTTAGTACTAAGACTTGCACTGAGATTTTACTGAGACTATCACTTTCCGGGAGATAGTATTAATTCACTCGTTTAAAAAGGAACTGTACTGCGGTGACACGAATTTCCCGAACGTTCTAGTTCGCATTTGAAACTTTGATTAAAATTTGGCGCCAAGACTTTAATAATTCTCTAACAAAAATAGTACATTTTTTTTTGTTATTAATGGTAATAATATTGTAACATAATACGCAGTATAATTATAAAAATATCAGTCACAAACCATTAAAATAATACGGTTATATCGTGAACATAAATAAATATTACGTGAAATAAAGTAATAGAATTTATATTCTAAGAAACAGAACACAGCGCCATCTATTGGGTGTATTTGTATTTGTCAAACAATATTGAAGAATTTTATTGATGAATCAACGTACACGTAGTTTTATGAAGTTCTCATAGATGGCGGTAAATAAACACTTGCTTAAGAAACAATTAATTGATACATTTTATTCGTTTACATTCACGACATAAGCGAATAATTGAGATGATAACTATTCTATCCAGTAAGTTAGACCAAAATACGGGTATATGTGAAATTTGATTGAAATCGGTTCAGTAGTTTTGGAGTTTATTGGCAACATACATCGTGACACAAGATTTTTATATATATAAGATTATAATGTTATAAAGCTGAAGAGTTTGTTTGTTTGATTGGACGCGCTAATCTCAGGAACTATCGGTCCGAATTGAAAAATTCTTTTTGTGTTGGGTAGTCTATTTATCGAGAAAGGCTATATAACATCACGCTACAATCAAGAGAAGCGGAGCAGTAATGAAAAATGTTGCAAAAACGGGGAAAATCGTATGGGTAGGCGATTCGACGCGACGGCAAGGGTCGGGGGAACACGAAATTTAACGCGGACGAAGTCGCAGGCAGAAGCTAGTAATGAATAAACACTTGGTTTGACTGTCGAAATTACAAAATTAGGTTCAATTTTGACCTGCAAATGATTGTTAGGAAGCTCTTTTGTGATCTTAGATAGTAATCTATCATTGAAGTAGCGTTGGAAGGCTGCCCACAAGTTGGACTGATGACCTGGTGAAGGCCGCAGGAATCCGCTAGATTCGAGAAGCACAGAATTGGTCGAAGTGGCGGTGCTTATGGGAGGTCTAAGTCTAGCAGTGATTTGCTGATTTCCAAGTTCATTCATTCATTCATTTTTTTATTCTTAAACAATTAAAATTGTGTTGAATATTACATATTAAATAAAATTATCAATACAATATGCAGAAACAAAACATTTAAAAGCCTAATTAAAATAAAAATTGAAGTGAAATGTTAGATCAAGAGTTAAAATAAATTAACGTCCAGCTTATTTTGTGGCCTCATCTAACCTTACCTTTGTCTTTATCGGCTATTTGTTCTGCGAGCAATGTGCCCTGGTCACTTGCAGTTAAGTTCGGTAATTCTTTTTATGAAATTTCAATAAATTCTTTTTACGTGGTTAGAGGCACATAACAAAGCATTTTATTATTTTATACGTTTTCTCAAACTTACACATACTGTTATTCATTCAAGCTTAAAAAGTAAGCTGATACTTTCGACTGTCTCATTGATCTATTAATCGCAAGTACTACTGGTTCGATTTCCACGTCGGGCAGTGTTATTGTGTTTTTATACATCTGTGTTTTTAACCCAAAGTCTAGATTTGTGCCTAGTTGATGGCAATAGGCCCGCCTCCTATATATAACATGGGACTTAAACGTAACTGGCAAAATCTGGGTGTACATACTATAGTAAACCTCTGCCTAATCCTCAGGGAAATAACTGGCGTGACATTAAGTTATATTTCAGAGAGATTTTTTCGTAAAGATGAACTTCAGAACGCAACTCGGCACGGTTCTTATACGTCTTCCACTTTTCCATATTCATGGTTTTATGGAGTGCGCTGTTACAAGTACTACGCACCTGACCTTTTGGAGTGACGTCATCAATATGATGAGGGCATGTCCTTCTGAAACGGGTCCTTCAAACACTTCCTCTCACATTGGCGCTTTGAGGTTTTTAAAATGCTTTTGAAATTAGAAATTATATCTCAGTGGGCCTCCCTATGTATATAAGTACTCAATAGATCAGGATATTTAAAATTAAATGACTACCAGTTTTTCAAAATTTATTAATTATGCCTTAATCTAGTTTGAAAGTCCAGGAAATAAATACATTTGATAACATAAATCATTCACAAGACTGCACGATCCCATTTATATATTATTGATTTAACGATTTATATATACACACATAATATAAACTGACAAGAAGAAAAGAACAGAACTAATTGTACAGAGGTGATGCTTATTAATTTTTTTTTCAACTTTTTCAAAGAATCATACAAACTTATGGGTGTTTTGGCATAAGAAATTAATTGGTGTTTGGTATCACCAAATTTATTTTGGAAAGTGAACCAATGAACCAATGATCAAAGGAATACACAGAATTAATCAAACTATATATTTTCAAACTACAATCAGGACAAAGCAAAAAGAAACGCAAAATCTAGTTTGGATTTATTTACTCTAGACCTGATTAGACTTTCCGAGTTCAATTCCGAGGAAAGGTAAAATGTAATATAAGATATTATTATTTCAGGTCCGTTTGTACCGGGGTTTCGAGTTGTGGGCTATCAAAAGTATTTATTTTGCCGTATGAAAATATAAGTATTTCACTTCATTTATTTAATTGTAATGTAGAACAGATAAGAATCCCTTTTTTTAATACTACGTTTTATTGCTTAAAAAGAGAATGTGTATCATGCAAAATAACATAATTACTATAATATCTGGTTGACCGAGCTTTGCTCGGTATTTTTTGGTAAATTGTGTTTAAAATAATAAGTTTATGTTCAAGTTGATTATCGATAAAGTTGATCATTGAAAACACGAATAAAACGACATTTTATAAAGATGAATCGTAGCTAGATCGATTTATCGCCCCCGAAACCCTGTATACTAAATTTCATGAAAATCGTTGGAGCCGTTTCCGAGATTCAGATTATATATATATACAAGAATTGCTCGTTTAAAGGTATAAGATTTGTCTAGACGTAAAAGATATACCCATTTAATTGAGTCATCTATTTGATTTACAAGTAGAAAATCAGTTTTATATATTTTTTTAAATCTATCACTATTTCACACTCAAGCGTAGATACAAATATAGAAAATTTCAGCGTCTGTGTGTAATGACAAAATAACAGCTTTTTGCTAAATGCATTTATAAGTATATAATGGTACTTGTAAAAAAATAACTCTGTAAAAAATGGTTGCAATAATTTTGATGGGACTTTTACACACAGATAGCTGATGTTACATAGGCTACTTTTGGTTACGGGACCACGTTCCCTTTGGATAATTTTCAACATCCAAGCGGGTAATACCGCGGACAGCAGCTTGTCGCAAAAATAATCAGTTCTTCATAAAATTTTCCAGTGGCGGTAACACTGTCAGCTCTCATCAAAGCAGTCGATAAATTGCACGCTCTGCGAATAACAAGCAGGGCCGTCTGACATCACGGCTCACATAAATTAAATTTATAATCAACCCAACTCCCCCAAATTAAATTAAATTACACCTGCCACAGCTTCGGCAAAACATTTACGTTTTGTTCCTTGAAAAAGGCAGCGCCTGTTAATCATCGCCCATCGGCTTCATTTCACAGTGTTAGATAATTTATCATTGCAGAGGGTTCCAAGATTTTAATGTGTTGATATTAATATGGTTTATAAATAGCTGAGATTTTACGAATAAACTACTAAGAAAGACATAAAAACACTACAGGCTAGTCAATAAGTTTAAAAACGTGTTAATTCTTAATAAAGCTTTAAAAAAAATTAAGCGATGGCTCATTTGATTTGGAATAACGTCTAGAAAAATGTATCGAAAGTATACTTAAAACATTGCAATTGTTATTACCAAATTGAGAAGAAAAATAGATAGTATTTCGTTATTTGTTATAACTCAAAAACGAATGGAATTTTGAAAAAAGATACTCAAAGAGGAGGAAATTTCCATTTAAAAATTCCCACTTCCGGAGCACTATCTCTATTATGTATCATTTTAATTTATCGCCGAAAAAACGGGTCCTCCCAGCCGTAACGACATAGGCGTAGATAGTGTACCACATAAAATAATTATTTTCTAGTAACAAATTTGAATTTAAAATTTGAAAAAACGTAACAAAAGTTTACTTTTGTATCATCCAGACACTTGAAAGACCAAATCCCCGTTGGAAAAAATATTTAGTAAATTTTTCACTACTGTTACTTATTTTTTTTCCAATCTCTTCTATCTTAAATGATTATATAAAAGTTTAAATAATATATTGTATATATAAATTTTTGGCTTCGTGCACAATACATTTGTGATCAACACATTTACTTAATCTGTGACAGTTCTCTGCTAGACGTAGGACCATCCTCTCTCAAGTTATGCCGCAACGTTATAATATTGACTTAGCAACTCAATATATTCCTTGGACCGTAATATATAATACGAAAAAAATATCACATAGCTCTCACTAAATAAATAAAGAAAAGTTCGTCGCACTCACAAGATCGTAATCTACTTAATTAAAACCCTGATATTTAAAATAACTTTAAAACATTTTAGGAATTAAAATAACGTGTTACAGTATCACAAAACGTAATTAGGCCGCGCGGTCCTGTTTATATATAAACAAAGTTTGTTTTACGAGTTCCTATAATATCGTAAAGCAACATTTTATGACGAGTACCATTATCGTCAGTTAAAAGGATCGTAATTCATTCGGGAAATTGTTTAGTAGTAAAAATTATGGGCGTGCTAACCAAGGGAAACCGGGGGAATCCGAGTTTACCATAAATTCGTAATGCGTATTAAGCACAGCTAAAACACACTGCTAATTTGTGTTATGACTCCGTTTTATAGGATAAATTGTTCATTTAAAGTTCTGGAACGGCGCTGCACGTAAATATTTATCTTAATCACCACACTAAACAACATCGCTTTTGTAATTGCGAAAATCGTAAGATGCATTGTTTTGTTCTCCTAATATCCATAATTTATAATCTTCTATTTATTCGTGTGATGCCGGACGTACAAATTGCACTATCACGTGTCTCGGGTGAATCACTGAGTTCCGTATTACAGAAACTTACTCAAGACTCAAGCATTACTTAAAGCTATTTTCAGCCTATTAAATTCTAAACTAAACGAAATAAACTAAACTGAACTAAATTTTAAACTAGTTTGAAGCAATGCTTGAATCTAGAGTGAAGTTAAGTAATACAGGCCTAAATACATATAAGTCAAATTAACTTATATAATTTCCATCAAAAAACTTTCAATTATATTAAAACCAGCTTTCTGTAAACAGACAAGCACGACAAGCAACTCATTCTTACAAAATTATCTGTTCGTGCAACTTCAGTTTTATGATAATTGTCACTCAAACCAGCATGTCGATTCTGTAAAGATCTCACCGTGAAAAGGTGCGTGGAGTGAGCTGTCAGTGTCATCAGTGATGCTAGGGATTGACCAAACATAACATTTACAATCATAATCGAGATTTTGATAATATTTTTATGCTAATTCTATTGATAATTTTATGAAGATTTCAAAATTAGTAAAGTATCTTAACATTACTACTGTTTCGGGAAGTTTTTCAAATGAAATTGCAAAACAGAAATACAGACAGAAACTGTTGTTTGTGCGTGTCGCACTTGTGCGTCAGGCAACAATGCGTTTCTGACTGAATTTCTGTTTCGCTTTTTCATTTGAAAAACTTCCCGAAACTAGGGTTGCCAGGCGTCCGGATAAAGCCGGACACAGTCAGGCTTTTTGGTTGTGTGTCCAGCCAAATTGCTTTACGAGGCGCCAGACGAAGCGGACGTGTGTTTCGATTATAATGCAATAAACAATTACTACAAATACATATAATTATTTGCGACGTCAGTATAAAAGAAAAGTGTGTCGCGTGTGACTCTTACCGACTAACATGTGCAATATATACTAAACAGTGTTACAAACAACAAAGTGTTACGGTTAGCATGTCTAACCCGGGATCGAGCCCGTTTGGCCGTAGTCAATTACTACGGCGAAGTCCTCCACCGACGCCTACCGAACCAGTACCTCCAAGCGACCCCAATCCACCAGCACCCGCGGATAATGAACTGCCAAGTGAAGTCATCAGCACGCAGGAGATCCAGAGATGGGTGGGATCTATTGATGCCATTCTAAACGAAGTTTGCAGTATTGTTGGGGAAGGGAAAATGAACTCGGAACAGAAGCTTCGTGTCTCCACCCTTTGCAGGAAGGTCTCAAGTGGGACTTCACAGATGGCCGTATTATACCAATCATTGAAGCAGAAAACGATTGCAGCCCATACTACAATCCAGCACCTCCAGGATTACCAAACTGTTGTCCAATCTCTCCAGCAGTTTCAAGACGCCATCGAAACAAAGCTGAACAAATCGGAGAATACTTCTTATGCAAGTATGGTGAAGAAAGGTCCCGATAACTTTGTCCGTCCTGCGAATTTGAAATCAGTCGCCATCTATCCCAGCGATAAGACTCAAACAAGTGACGACACTAAGTCACTTGTTCAAAAGATAATATCTCCCGAAGAACTGAAGCTTCATGTCCGTGGCCTCAGAAAAGTGAAAAATGGGGGCGTTTTGATTAGCACCGACAGCAAAGGCGATATTGAGAAGCTCAGAAAATCGGAAAAGTTAGCATCATCTGGCCTTACAATAGAAGAACCTTCTAAACGCCGCCCGAGAATCGCTGTTATTGGTGTCCCCGTTACCCTTACTGAGCAGGAGGTATTTGACTGTATCTACGAGCAAAACCTCTCAGACAAGTTGCCGAATATAACCCGTGAGTCCTTCCTTGATAGAATAAAACTGAGCCATAAATCGGGTAAGAAAGACCTTCCTACCTGTAACTACATATTGGAAATACCCGCTAGCATTAGAAAATTACTGATCAATCAAAGCCGAATTTTTATTAATTGGTCATCATGCCCCGTGAGAGACTTCACTATAGTCACCAGGTGCTTCAATTGCCAGCAGTTCGGTCACGCAGCCAAGTTTTGTCGAGAAACCAGTCCTACTTGCAACCACTGTGCAGAGACTGGACACTCCTTCAAGGAATGCAGCAGCAAATCTTCTCCCTCTCAATGTGCGACGTGCAAACGGTATAAGAGAAAATGTGACCATCCCACTGGTGATGTAAGTTGCCCAGCGCGCACATATGCGGAAACTAATTATATAAACTCAATAGACTATGAAGGCGCCTAAGAGCGCCACAGATTATTGTATTTAGTAGCACGTAAACAGGTAGCGTATAGTTTATTTATATTTCCACTTAGTTTGTAAAGATCATGACAAATCAACTAATTTGTGATCTAGACAGTTTTTCTGTATCTGAATCTATAACCTGTAATGTTGAGGACTGTAAACACCTTCTTCCTTCTGATGTCAAAGCGTTAACCTTGCTTACACAGAATATTCGCAGCATTAATCGAAACATGAACGGCTTTGAGGTGTTATTACAGAATCTTGACATAAGCTGTGATGTAATCGTCTTAACAGAATGTTGGTTGTCAAAACAGACGGTTAACTTACCATCTCTTGACGGGTATTATTCTTACAGAACTGAGAGAAATATAAACCAAAATGATGGATTAGTGGTATATATCAAAAATAACCTACGTGCAATAAAGGAAGAGCCGGAATTCCAGGATAGTAATTGCTTAATAATTAAAATTAGTCCCGATACAGTAGTCATGGCTATTTATAGGCCTCCGTCTCAAAATATTGACAGATTTTTAGACTCACTCGACACAAATTTAAAAACCTTATCATCATTTAAAAACATAGTACTTTTGGGCGATATTAACATAAACATTGCTTCTGAGAAAACCGACACACATGTACATAATTATCTGAACATTTGCTCATTTCATGGACTTTTACCAGCTCACTATCACCCCACGCATCAGAGCGGCTCTTGCTTAGACCACATTATTCTAAAATCTAAAAATCCATCCAAAACATTTGTTACTAATTCTTCGCTCACCGATCACCAAGCTGTTTTACTAACATTGCAAATGAGCTCACCTAGAAAAAACTGCATGCGTAGCTACACCACAGTAAATATGACAAACCTCGAAGATGACTTACGCGGTATTAATTTCGACCCTGTTTATAATACAAACGATGCAAATATTTCTTTACTGTACTTCATAAATTTGCTACAATTTTCAATAAACAAAAACACATTTACTCATAAAATGCCTAGAAGGTATAGTTGCATCAAACCCTGGATCACACCCGGTCTCGTTCGTTGTATAAGACATAGAGACAAACTTCGCCTTAAATTGAAACTTGCACCTGATAACGAAATACTTTCTGTAACATATAAAAGGTACCGGAACTACTGCAATAATCTTCTGAAAAAAGTGAAAAATCAGTATGATAAAAATGCATTACAGAAGGCGGGAAAAAATAGTAAACTTGTCTGGAAATTTATAAAAACGAATACATTTACATCAAAAAGTCCCGAACCTCCACTTGATTTACTGTCTACAGAGACAAACCCATCCGAAGCAATGAATAAAGTGAACAACTTCTTTGCTAACGTTGGTAAAAACTTGGCTGAAAAATCGTTAAATTCTAATATTTTATCCCCTCATAACCCGACTGCGACTTCCTCTACATTAAATTCTTTTGTTTTATTAGATACCGACGTTAACGAAGTTGAAAGATTATTATTTGAGTTAAAGGATGTATGTGCTACTGGGTGGGATGACATTCCCAATAATATACTTAAAAGATTCAGATACCTACTTGCCCCTCCACTAACCTACATTTTTCAGCTTTGTTTATCTAAAGGAATATTCCCCAAGCTCCTTAAAAAAGCTGTGGTCACCCCTGTATTCAAGTCTGGTGACAGGAACTGTGTCAATAACTACAGACCCATTTCAGTGCTAACAGGACTATCAAAAATCTTAGAAAAAATTATTAATTATAGATTGATAAAATATCTGGAAGATAACAAACTACTTTCAGACAATCAGTTTGGATTTAGGCCCAAAAGATCAACTAGCCAAGCAGTGCACAAATTAACTAATTATATTGCTAGCAATCTAGATAATAGTATGCATACAATTTGTATCTTTGTAGACCTTGCCAAGGCTTTCGATACTATTTCTTATAATTTACTATTGCACAAGCTTGAAACACTTGGGATTAGAGGAGCCCAACTTTTATTATTTGCTGATTATCTTAGCGATCGTCATCAATGTGTAAAAATAGGGCAGTATACTAGTTCTGAACTTAAAAACAATTGTTTTGGCATTCCACAAGGTAGCATTTTGGGGCCCACCTTATTTTTAATCTATATAAATGACCTGTGCAGCCTACCACTTCAAAATGGTGTCATAATTTCTTATGCGGATGACACCGCTTTACTTTTCTCAGCTAAATCCAAAACTGAGGTCTATCAACATGCACAGACTGGTTTTAACATAGTGTCTGATTGGCTCCATAATAACATCCTAACATTAAATGCAGATAAAACAAAGTACATTTTATTTACAATGAGAAATACTAACATACCGCTAACTAATCTAAACATTTACGCTCATAATTGTCGCACGTACGCTGACACCGCATGTTCTTGCCCCACTTTAGCTAAAGCTGACCATTTAAAATATCTAGGTGTCACTATTGACTCCAATTTAAATTTCCGTAAACATATCGAATTACTTTGTATTAGAGTTCGCAAATTAATATATGTTTTTAAAAACTTACGGAACATAGCCGACTATAAATTAATTAAACAGGTTTATTTAGCTTTGTGCCAATCCATTCTTACCTATTGCATAACTTCATGGGGTGGTGCAGCAAAAACAATTTTACTTCCTCTAGAGCGTGCTCAAAGAGCATGTCTAAAAGTTGCTACCTTTCGCCCTTTTAGGTTTCCTACGCACCAACTCTACACAGCATGTAATGTACTAACAGTAAGGCAATTATTCATTTTAAGCATAGTATTACACCAGCACAGTGCTCTTCCTTTTGACCCAGTACCCTCTGACAAGAGAAGAAAGGATTTGGTTTGCATAAAGCCTCAAACAAGACATGCGTTTGCTAAGCGATTTTTTGTGTTCTTAGGACCTCTTCTGTATAATAGACTTAACAAGTTATTGAGCATCTATAGTTTAAGTTATAAAAAATGTAGTACAATATCATCAGAATACTTAGCGGTACTTAATTACACAGACACAGAAAAACTTCTAGAAATTATGTCATGATTATAATTTATTCCCTCGTAAGTATTTATTTTTGTAGTATTTACACTCACTTAGTTTTAGGAATTATTGTTTTATTGTGTTGTTTTACTAATGTGCTTTTTCTCATAGTTATTAATAGATTACTTTTATATAAATTATACTTAAAATATGATTGCACCAATTTAATTGAAATGTAAAGTGATGGCCCGAAACACAGGTTTCATTTAACCTAGATCGGGCGGGTCGCTACCTTACATTCTAATTCCGATGAATCATCTTCTGCACTTGTGATAAAAATACTTTAGAAATTGTTTATCTTTAGGCACTATAATTGTATGAGAATTTAATACTGTTTGCTAAATGTACTCTTTTTGTAATCGTTTTTATTAAATAAATTATTATTAAATTATTATTAAATTAGACCGAGTCCGGCCTGTCCGGCTTTTGTTAGGCTTTTCAAATTTGATCATTTTTGCCTTGGTTTCCGCTCCACCCGCCTCACCTAGTGTCGCAAGCGCAAACGAACGAACTAACACTGTCCTCCGCGCCTTATTACTACTCAATTTTAAAGGAAAATTAGCTTTTAAAGCATGTGTCTGCCAATAAAAAAATATTAATTCGTTTATGTTACTTATTTACTTTAACGTTATTTCATCAGTGTTTTGTTTAATTTAGTTTTAAGATTAAATAATTAAAGATGTCAGACCTTTTTACCTAAATGTCCGGCTAAACCGGCTGGTCTGTTCGGCTTTTCGGTTTAAAGACCTGGCAACCCTACCCGAAACAGTAGTATTGTTTAGACACTATGCTAGCTTTGAAATTTTTATAAAAATGATAAATAGAATCAGCATAAATATATAATCAAAATCTCGATTATGATTGAAAATATGATAGTTGGTCATCCCTAGCATCAGGTGGAATGACACTGATAGCTCACTCCACGCTCACTTCACCCGGTGAGATGGTTACAGAATAGCACTGCAGTTGCGTATTATTTTCAGTTGAGCAAGTAATTGCTTACCAACTCGGCTGTTCAATTTCAAAACCTAGTATATTATTTTTTCCTAAACGGGTGTTTTTGTATTTTTCGACCTTACTGATCACCCTCCACACACTAGGCTAGAAATGAGTCAAATACGAAGTTACACAAAATCGGCAACCTAGTATCTAGAGCAAAAGTTTAGTTCTACAGAAATCGTTTTTCGGCTCTCCTGTAAAATTTAGTTTAATGCAGATACTGGGTGTTGATATTTCGCAGCCGAACTAAGTCAACTTACACACGGACGTTATAAAATCGCAGCGGGAGTTTTAGCGCACTAGATTTTAAACTCTGGGTGTTGAAGCGGGCATTGAGAATCCAGCAGTGCGTATCTCAGGGGCGTCGAAAATCGAACAGTGTGTTTTACGTTCGATTTTCATCTTTCGGCACTAAGTATAAGGCGTCGTTTTTTATAGTTAACTAGCTTCTGCTCGCGACTTCGTCCGCGTGAATTTTTTGCTCCCCTGACCCTTCCCGTCGCATCGAATTGCCTGCCAGTATTCGACCATTTTTCGTTGCTGCTCTGCTTTTTAGGGTTCCGTTGCCAAATGGCAAAAAACGGAACCCTTATAGATTCGTCATGTCTGTCTGTCTGTCTGTCTGTCTGTCTGTCTGTCCGTCCGTATGTCACAGCCACTTTTCTCCAAAACTACAAGAGCTATGCTGTTGAAACTTGGTAAGTAGATGTATTCTGTGAACCGCATTAAGATTTTCATACAAAAATAGAAAAAAAAACAATAAATCGTGGGGTTCCCCATACATAGAACTGAAACTCAAAAATGGTTTTTTTCATCTAACCCATACGTGTGGGGTATCTATGAATAGGTCTTCAAAAATGGTATTGAGGTTTCTAATATCATTTTTTTCTAAACTGAATAGTTTGCGCGAGAGACTCTTCCAAAGTGGTAAAATGTGTGTCCCCCCCCCCCGTAACTTCTAAAATACGAGAATGATAAAACTAAAAAAAATGTATGATATACATTACCATGTAAACTACCACCGAAAATTGGTATGAACGAAATCGAGTGAGTCGTTTTTTTTTAAAACGTCATAAATCGTAAACCGCAATTTACCTTTCATTTAATCAACAGAAATATAAAAATTAAAAAAAAAAACATTTATTTTCATAAACACGAACCTTCTGCATAAACCGAGAATACCTACAGGTTTGTACGGAACCCTTTGTGCGCGAGTCCGACTCGCACTTGGCCGGTTTTTTTTATTGTAGCGTGGTGTTATATAGCTTATAGCCTTTCTCAGTAAATAGGCTACTCAACACAAGAAGAATTGTTCAATTCGAACCAGTAGTTCCGGAAATTAGCGCGTTCAAACAAACAAACTCTTCAGCATTATAATATTATAAAGTATAGAAGTATAGATATTATATTTATAAATAATCCTTTATGTGGCACCACAGTGGGCCCTATCGGAATTCCAGCGCTGCGGTAGTTTTTCTTGCAAGGATCGCAGCATTAGGTTGAGACAGGAGCCTTTTTAGCCTTCCTCAGGTCTCCCTCTTTTTTTAATTGTTTTCACTATTCTGTTTTTTTTTTTAAGTTTTAATGTTCTTCTTTACTGTTTGTATTTCCTTTGCGTGTCTCAAATAAAATAATTTTATTTATTTACCTCTTTCTTCCGAAGCAGTGCGTTGAAATTACAGTACGCAAAAAAAACCCGCTGCGATTTAATACGTCCGTGGGATAATAGTGAAAGTTGGTAAACTTGAAACCCTGATAAGAGTGACGCCCAAGTCACTAGACTAAATACTCAAATAGTTTCTTACAATAATAAATCAAGAACTTGTTTGAGACTTGCTCGTTTCTGCGCTGAAATGTCTACTGCATTTTACGTGGGTAGTTAACTATCTGCAAGTCGCAATGTCTGGAAAGATTGCAGTACTAGCGCAAGTGCTTACAAGACAGTTTTTGTTTGAACGTCAATCATTGGAGCTGAGAAAAAATGAATTGTTCAGTTGCAGAATAGCATCACGATTAACATTTGAAATACCGGACTATTTTGTGGAAACTAGAGAGAATCTAGATATTAAATAAATAATATTTACTATCATGCTACGTAGGTACAGTCGACCGCATGGCACTAGTAATACTATCGCATTGAGTGGACTGACTTAGCACGGAGTTTTGATAGAATGTGAGGCCAGCGTATACTGAGTTTGATACCACTGAAGTGTGGGCTACTGTACGTGGTATTGTAGCACGTTTAATATATATTGATGATACTTTATTTTTATAACTTCTTCTAATTGTCTTTTGTACTTACCTCAATTATTTATACAAGGTGGTAAGGATATCGACGCGCAAACTGTAACCATAAGTTCAGAAATAAGACGTAGCGCGGTCTAAGTATATTGTTTTGTAGGTTATTAATAAAAAAAATCCGCTGTATCATAGAAAAGTGCAATATCTACGCGTTCAAATTTTTTTTAAACAGCATTTTTTTAAAGTAACTGACGAGTATTTTTGACGCTGGGGCTTTAGAATCATGTACTGACTCCATGGGAAGAGTTGTGCGTCGATGTCATTGTCACCTTGTGTAACAAATATGTAGGTTCTTAGGTATGCTTGTTTCACTGATTATTTTCAATGATGATGGTTGTACAATCACCAAAAGAGAAAAGAAACCATCAGGGTCGTCGGATATAGTTGAAGTTTAGTAAGAAAACAATAGATGTTTTCAAATGAAATTTAATTTGATAAATTAACGGTTTATTTCATTTATTTATTTAAACTTTATGCACAAGTAAAAAATACTGTACAAAGGCGGACTTAATGCCTGAGGCATTTTCTACCAGTCAAGCTTAGGGTGATGCAGAGATAAAACATGGCAGGTGCAACAAATGGGATAGATATATCGGAAACAAGTATAAAATACAACTATAAATACTAATACATAAATACATATATATATACATACACACATATAAATAAAAAAAAAACTGTGTCAAGAGAACTAACGATCGGTAGAAGAGAAAACGAAACCAGCAAATCAGCGCTGGTATGTTTCTGCCACCTTCTGACGGATATGTTCACGAGCTTTCATTTTAAAAGATATGCGACTGGTTGCCGTCCTGATGTTCAGAGGGAGCGCATTCCAAAGAAAGACCGCTTGGACAAAGAAAGAAGAATTAATGAAGCTAGAACGGTGAGAAGGACACCGTAGAAGACGATTATTGGTGGAATGAAGACTTTTAGAATGGGCAGAGCATAAATATTGAATTTGAGAGGTCAAATAAGAAGGAGAAGTGGGTTTGTCGAGAATAGAGAACAGCGTTGTCAGAGCCCTCAACTCTCTACGCTGACGAATGGGTAACCACTTTAAAAGCAAACGGTGCGCGTATACGTGCGTATTTTATTTAATTTTATTTGAAAACATCCATAGGTTTCTTATTAGACTTCAATTATAACCGACGACCATCGGTTACTTGTCTCGTTTGGTTGGTATATACAGATTTTCAGTTCAATTCACTTACTTTACATAATCTAGCATCGATACAACATTCCCTGCCCATAAAAAGGAGACACATTCCATTCAAATCCCCATAAAATAAAATCAAAACGCTTAAATAACTTGCGCAGTAAACCCCACTTTATCCAGACATAGAAAAATCCTAAGAATTCATAAATAAAAAGAGAACGCTGCGGATGTTACAGCGATACCGAGCCATCATACTCTTTTTAAACATGAAGAGTTAAAATTTTAATTAAAAGACTCTTTGCGTGCTTCGAAACGACTCCAATTAAAACTATATCTTCGTTGGCAAGAACATGAAAGATTCGAGTGGGTAAAAAGGCTATGGATAATAGCACTTCTGGCACTGTGTAATTATTGTGGATTCTGTATTTAAATTTTAAATTGCGACAGTTATGCTGTGATGATTAGAAATGCGGGTAGTCAATGTTGTCTTTAGGGAGGAATATTTGTCGTCGTGAGCAGTCGTGGCCTCCTGCCAGGGTCGCGAGATTTGTTCGAAAGAGACACCGGGGCCCTGGCAATGGGCAGCTGACGGAACACGGGTGGGTTTTAGTCAGTAAAAGTCTGACACGCCCTCCCGCTCCGCCCAAGAGCGGGAGACGTCATTTAATGACTCCCAGCCCACAAAAAAAAAGCAGTGGTGGCCGCGACTTACGAGTAGCATGTTACATCACTAGTATTTCAATGGCGGTCTATATACGATACGATGCTGTATACAGTTAACGAATTACTAACTAGTTTTGGACAGTGGTGGTTCATTGTTAAAAGCCGCGACTTCCGAATTGTTGCTCGTGGATTCAAACCCAAGCAGGTACTTTGTGAAACCGGCATGTCTTGGAACCAAAATTCGAAGACATGTGACATCTACCAACCCGCACTGGGCCCGCGTGGTTGATTCCCTCCCTCTCACCAAGAGGAGGCCTGCGTCCCAGCAGTGGGAACATTATCTGTTGATGCTGATGATGATGATAATTTGTCATGGAATACGTGAATTGTGTTGTAAATGATATCTGTTGCTGCATATGGAAATGTGCCCTTGAAAATATGGCATCAATAACGAGTAATGAATCTGTTTGTACTTACGGTGAATGCTCCAACCACCCCGCGAAATTCAAAATTTCTTGTTTTTTGCAATTTGCAGGCTGTATGTTGATTAAAATATTATTCGCGACTGTAAGACGTATGTAGTTACAGAATTATAATCATCAAAATCACCAATACAACCCTCCAAGTTCATAAAGGCCTAGGAACAAAAAAATAACAGAAAAAGTCATTCCTACAGCTTTATGAACTTAGAGCATTGTGTTGATGATTTTGATGATTATAATTCTGTAACTACATATGTCTTAGAGCCGCGAATAATATTTTAATCAACATACAACCTAGCACTGGCTTGCAAATTGCAAAAAACACAAGAAGTTTTGAAGCATTCACCTTTTCTTGGTCTACTGATTGTAAGCACTACTGCTGAGCATAAGATACTGGGATCGATTTTACGTTAGTTTAATGGATTCGTCTATTTAAATATTTCTCAGTAGCAGCCCGAAGTCTGGATAGCGGCCGGTTGATGGCAGTAGGGTCATGGCACTTAAATGTGACTAGTGGAATTTGAGTGTACTAAAGTACATCGCTGCTGAAGCCTTCAGAGAATAAGGGCGTCATGTTATATTTGTGTGTAAGTTATTTTAGAATCCATATCTTCTCTTTACATTGAGAGACTCGAAAATTGAAGTACCAAACGTGTAGAATGAATCTTTAAAATTAATAATCATCATCTGCCCAGCCTTTTCCCAACTACGTCGGAGTCAGCTTCTAGTCTAACCGTCTTCAGATGTAACTGAATACCAGTGCATCATTATCATCATCATTTCAGTCATAAAACGTCATCTGCTGGACATAGTCGTTTTCCAAATTGGGGGGGTTTATCATAATCTCCACGCTTGACAGGCAGGTTGGCGATCGCAGTATGGTGGTAAAATGCATAGAGAACGCTGCTGCCCATTCTCTAGTAAGTCCATTAGGCGCCTTTTACGACACTCACGGGATGAAATGGGGTGATCCTATTCTTTACGTTCGGCACCACACGGAAGAATACCAATTATATCAATTCAATATTCGTATCCATATCTAATCTTTTCACCGAAAATTAATTAGAATTGTAAAAACAATACACGTGCAACCAAAAAAACAATGTTGTTAAGACCAAAAAGAAACACAAAAAAAGGCAAGTATTTTATTCCTTTAAACAAGCAATAATACGTAATCTAAAAACAAAATCTTGTTTAAATTATCCCTTAACATCTACTAATCAACCCACGGCCCAATTTTTCACAAAGACTTGACAATTTTCCTTTAAACAAAAGGTCGGACATCTGTTTTGGAACCGGCTTTTCATTAAGAGCCGGGAGTTGGTGCTTGAACTCAAAGCGAGGTTGCCAACTACTACTTTCTGTGAACAACATTCAATCACTGCGGTCCTGACACCTTTTGTTTCCTGGAAGGCTTTATCGACGGTATTAACACGATATTTTGCTCTATTGTGAGATGAAACCTTTCCAAATGCATGAAACTGTATAGTTTATTACTTTGAATACAATTTTTAATATCCAATTGCAACATAGCTACATGCTAGTGTGCATTGCTATAGTGACTAACCCAATGGATCTTTATTATCCGAACAAATAAATAAATAATAATGTATACTATATCTATACTATTAATATTATAAAGCTGAAGAGTTTGTTTGTTTGTTTGATTGAACGCGCTAATCTCAGGAACTACTGGTCCGAATTGAGAAATTCCAACCAAGAGGAGCGGAGCAGTATTGAAAAATGTTGCAAAAACGGGAAAAATCGCACGGGTAGGCGATTCGATGCGACGCACAGTGGTCTGAAATCGAGCTCCATACTCATAGAAACTTAAAGTCAGAAAATAAAAAAATAAAAATTGCATTGTGTCTGGTATACATACATAACATAACATAACATCACGCCTTGTTTCCCCAAAGGGTTGGGCAGAGGTGTACCTATAGTACACCCACATTTCGCCAGTATACATACCTTTATGTAATATTAACTAGGGTTGTAACAGAGCTTCGCCTCCGCCTCCGTTACTGCGGAAGTTCCGCAAGAAATCGTATCTTCGCTTCCGCCTCCGCCTCCGTAAAACTTTTGCGGAGTTGTAACGGAGGTTTATTTACGAATCATAGAACAATAAAGCGCGTGTAGCGACGCTTGACGACGATTCAGCCGTCAGGCCGCGTATCGCGCACGAAATGGTCAAGTCAAGGACTCAAGAAGCAACGAGTGCGCGGTGGGAACGCGGTTGGGGTGGGGGCGGACGTATGTCATTTGTCAAATTATGATACACGACTGTATCTGTGATACACGACAAGAATCAACCTATCGAAATGCTTGGACGAGTTGGACGTAACGTACGAAGTTTTACCGATGTAATTCTAATTGAACCTTGATTGGTTTACGTGATTTAGTGCAAAATCATTGTTATGTTTATTTACGTCACACGATGAAGCCGTTAACAAATGAGATTTGGCAGTTTTTTGTAGAAATAGATAATAATTTTGCAAAATGTTTTCCTTTTTTGTTAACAACATATTTTCTAAGAATATGAACCTAATTGTGATAAAAAAATGAAATTTTCATGTTTTTGAGGTGTTTCAACACAATGTCATGTTTTTATACCATATTTTTTCACATTTTTGAATAAAAACATATATTTTTAGTAATAATATAATCCCAGAATTAGGTTCATATAGATTGGAATTGAATAAAAAATACACATAACTTCAGAACGATTGGTCATTTACTTTTTGAGCTAGAATGCCCACCAGTTGAAAAAAAGTCGTTTGGAGAAAAACGTATTTGAAATAAAATATAGCGAAATCCGTACATTGCCTCTTAATTTCATAACGATTCCTAAGGTGTTTCTAAATAGCTTCCAAACATAACTTTGAAGATATCGTCGTTTTAGTCACTGTCTAGTCTAAACTGGTTTCCCCCCTTAAAGGGCATTCCAAGTCAATGCATAAAGAACCACAAAGAGTCACCTCCGCATCTGCCTCCGCCTCCGCTAAGAAGGCCTCCGTTACAACCCTAATATTAACGTATGGAAGGAATACCTTCCATACGTTAATATTACTAATAAGTAACCCCACCTTCCGACTTCACTTTTTATTAAATTGTACTTCAGATTCTTTTATTAAATAATTCATTGTCATATTATTTACTTCACCTAAATAAATGAACATGTTTGCTTTTCTTGTGAAGATACTGGACCCCAAGACACTGGGAATCCAAGTGTATGGTCCAGAGAATTTTTAAATATACAGCACCTAAGGTTTCTCTGTAATCTGTTCATCTAAACCAGGGGTTCGCAACCTTTTTTTGTCTACTGCCCACTTTAAGAATAAATTATTTTTTAACGCCCCCCTTTTTAAACGTACTTAAAAACCGCTAAGTACTTATAACTGATTATTGAAACGCAGTATTCGGACAGAGTATCTTTTATTGAAAATAAAACAAACATAATCAATTCTTATATAAAAACTAATGTGAAGGTTGAATCTGATGCTGTTCAATAAGTTTGCTGATATCAGGTTCCAATTTACTCAAAAACAGCCGCAAGTCGCCACGTTCGGTAACACGCAAACGATTTCTCTTTTAGTAAGCAGCGTTGCCACAGCACTAAATCCACGTTCACACAAATATGACGATGGGAATGCTATCAAAAATCGTTGAACAATTGACCACAATCCAGGGTACAATTGCGGGATCGGTTTTTGTAGCCAAAATTCTTGAAATCCATTTTTGAACTTGATTTTTATTTCTTCGTTTGTTGTCAATTCTATAAGTTCTTCTTCCAGCTGAGGTGACATTGCTGTGTTGACATTTGAAAACGGATCCAACACCCAGTCTGGTATTTCCAAGTTTAAAATGTCCTGGTATCGTTCGGTGAAGTCAATGTGGAGGTTTTCCAAATGTTGGCAGTAGGCAAACAAGTCGTCGTTACTGCAGTATACTGATAAATTTGGAAAATTGTGAAACTCACGTCTGCCCATATTCTTTTTGTGCAGAAGCAGTTTGGCTGCGAAAGCAGCAACGACATTTTTTGTTTTAATTAAATTTAGTTCATCGCCTTGCAGTTGGAGGTTCATGTCGTTGAACATTTTATACAGGTCTGTCATGTAAGCTATATCATTCTTTGATGTTATGAGCTTGTTGCGCAGTTCTGTATCTTTAGTTTCCAAGAACTCTATCATAGAGTCAAACAGGTTGTAAAATCGAATCAGACAATTGCCTCTTGACAGCCAACGAACTTCAGTGTGAAGCAACAAACGGTTGAAATCTTCGTCATTAGTAACACAAAGCTGATGAAATAATCTATCATTCAAAGAGCTGCTACGGATTTTATTGACTGCTTTGATGACATATTGCAGTGATTGAAATAGTCGTTCACTTAAGTTTCTAGCAACCAAATGTTGTCTATGAATAACGCAATGTATAGCAAGGACATCTGGAATTTTATTCTTTAAGTATGCTATGAAGCCTTTATGGCGCCCTGTCATAGCCGGAGCGCCATCCGTAGCAACTGATATAATATTTTTCAAAGAAATCTCTTTCTCTTCACAAAACTTTTCCAATGTATTGAATATGGTTTCGCCTTTTGTATCTGTCTCCAAATTTCTGGCAAACAATAGTTCTTCACGTATTTTCTCATCTTTAATAAACCTCACGTAAGATAGCAACAACGCTTCATTAGTTGGTAAAGTGGACTCATCGAGCTGAATTGAGAATTGACTAGTCCTCAGATGATTGCACAATGATTCTTCAATGTTTTCAGCCATTTCATCAATTCGTCTTTGCACAGAATTATTACTCAAAGGAATTTTTCGGATAATATCTGCGGCCGGTTTATGTTGCACAGTAGTTATTACTTCCTTTATTGCTGGCAAAATTAACTCTTCTCCGATGTTGTGTGGTTTGCCTTTTTGAGCAATTAACAAAGAGATATTGTACGAAGCTCGAAGTCCGTCGTCATCTTGCTTAGCAGCCGCCGAAAATAGTTTTGATACACTTGGCTGAGTATTATGCTTCTTCTCTAGGTCTTGAAAATATGCTACATTCTTTTCTGTCTTATCTGGATGCATTTTATTCAAATGATCTTGCAGTCTTGAAGGCTTCATTGCTTCGTTCGAAAATGTTTTTAGACATAGAAGACACAAAGGCGACGACGGGTTTGTGGGATTTTCAATAAATCCGAATGTAATATATTCCGCAGAGTATTGCCGTCTCTTCTTTTTTACTTCCGACATTGTTTTGTTCTAAGAAATACGTAAGTGTTGAAATCAAGTACTGCTTATCTATTATGCGCGAAACCGCAAATGAAAATAAAATAAATTTACGTCGTTTAGGATATAATAGGATAATAGGATTGCATAAGCAGCACGCACCAACAGGAATAAGACAAACGTGCATAAACTCGTTTATCTCATTCGACGCCCAATCGTACTCGACAAGCAAGAACAAGTATTATAAAACCAGCCGATTGGTATAGGAATGTACAATTCGGATTATTTAACAAAAACTTGTTAAAACATGATTGCCCGCGGTCTTTTATATCAAACCGAGTTTGAGCTATATCTTAATTAATATTAGTTGATGTTCACAAGATGTAGTCGAGAGTCGAGAGCTCAGTCGGTGTCTAAGAGTCTTCCTAGCTAGGTAGATGAAATTATAAATCGACCCCAAAGCCCTACACAATGCCCCCTTTTTTATGGGTCTCTTACCGCCCCCCTTTAGGCCTGCAGGCCCACAAGGGGGCGTTATCGCCCACGTTGGGAAAGACTGATCTAAACTGAACTAAATAAAACTTTAAGTATGTATTTAGTCATTGAAAAAACTCACTGACATCCAAAGTAATCATTAATAAAAATCATGTGACCATCAGATTTGAAACCAAAATTATAACATCAAAGTTTTCGATCCCTATCTCTCCGAAAATAACGATAAGACCAAGTCTTTAATTTCGTGTTCACAAATTATGCAAATTGTCCACAAACGAATCAGGACACAAAAAACTTCAAACTTAGCATTTATGTAGGTGACGTTATCTCGTGAAATTTTGCACCGAGCGCCATGAAAATGTTACGTGCTTCCGCAAAGATTTCAGTTTTGTAACTACCTGTACCTGTCGTTCCGTATATTATGAAATTTTGTTATTACATTCAGTAAGCGTCTACGCTCTCGAATAGCGTTTGGGTGACAAATTTCAAAATAGACGTTTCTATTCGATTTTCTTCGTTGTTGATCGGATAACGTTGAACTTGTTTGAGTATTTCAGTTTTCGTCTCTTCTATTTGTTAAAGAAAAAAATATTTTTACTTAAATTTTCATCGTGGTGTTCGTGGTTCTGCAGCTTAAATATCATAATCAGTATGTCGTGGACGTGGTACGATAGCGGCTCTCCTAATCTCAGTTATAAGAAGACAGACAACAACCATCGGTGCATCGCTTTGCTAGACTGATTATCACCAGCCAGTGTCACTTTTATCCGACCTTTTCGGTGATTCTAGTAACTTCGCAACAAAACTACAAGGCGCCGCCGCCGCCGCCGGTTGCTGCACCGTCATATTCGATCACTTTTTTAGTTTTCATGGTTTTCAGGAGTGTTAAAGCCGATCGTGAGGTCAAAATGAAAATGTCGGAATGTTGAGCTTCGGAAAATTTTATCGAAGGTGTCGTTGTCATAGTTTTAGAGGGTGCTAAAACTGATTGTTAAGCATAAATATACCTAAATAAAAAGATTTATCATAGGCTTTTTATCATCGGTTCATTCCTGACGGCGCGGTGGTTCCCCGACCGCTAAAGTATTTTTCTCCACTGAAGTTTTAATCTTTTCTAATCTTGTCGCTTTAGTTGCTAGTACCGACTTATTAGAAACATGTTTAGAATACTTAATTGTACTAAGACGGTCGACTTAAAGGGATTTCACAAATACCATGAATTTCTGTCCCTTTATACGAGTGCCTAAAGGGTACTTAGAGACACATTCACGTTGGTACTTCATTTATATCAATCGTTTAGAGATATAATTAACTAAGAAACAAAATAAACTAAAACTATTTACAAATTAAAAATTGCATAAAAAAATCATCCGCATCGATGTCGACTGGTAATTTACCCAAGAGACTGGCGGCATTACCACGTTGTATGGCAATGCTTAGCCTCTGGCAAAGGTAAAAACCAGCCCTTGGGTCACGGGAAGTGTCCACCAGCCGTTTAGAGATTTGTTTGAATAAGCCAGGAGTCAGTAACAAATTACTAACTACTAAGTACAGTATTACTAAGTACAGTCAACGAATTACTAACTAGTTTGGAGCAGTGGTGACCCATTGGTAACAGCCGCAGATGCTGATCGTGGATTCGAACCCAAGCAGGCACTTTACTTTGTGTAAATAATTTCATCACCAGTGCTATCAAAACGGGGAAGGAACATTTCGTGAGGAAACCGACATGTCCTAGAACTAAAAAAATTGAAGACAAATGACATTCACCAACCTGCACTGGGCTCGCGTTATGGCCGACTCCCTCTATCAGAGAAGAGGCGTGTATCCAAGCAGTGGGAACATTTTAGACTGGTTATGCTTATGTCAACTAGTTTGTGATTGGTTGCATCACTGCCATTTAAATATGTTAGTGCTGGAACATATCGACTACATTGGTGATTTGATTTTGTAACAGGTTACTTTTAAGTAGCATAGTAGACGACAGGCCAAGTGACATTAATTATAAATTATTTAAACTAATATTTTAAAGAAAAAAGATTAGATTTTCTTGTATGTTTGTTTGTTGGTAACATGGCCAAGCAAATTTGAATGAAATTCAGCCCAGGAAGGGACCATGATCTGATTTAGGACATATGTACAATATTTTTAATCCAGATTTTACTACTGAATCGAGATTTACGTGGATGAAATCGCGGGGCGCAGCTAGTGTTGAAAACATTTGTTTGTACCCTTTCAAAAAAAGTTGTCAATGCATAATTTCTACAATTAAGTTCTATCAAGATTTGTTTGAGCCAAGATTTTTTCGGAGTATTCAACATTTCTCTACATTTATTAAGAAGACAACTTTCTAAGAAACGTAGACACTACCGCTGCCAAATCAGATGTGACTTAAATGCAAGATTGCCAGCTGATAGGACGGACTCTCAAGCTTGCAACTTTTCCAAGACGGGTAAAATATAAAAGGTATAAAATATTTGCAACTCCTGGACTTAATGAAGTTGGTTTTAAAAGACGCCCGTTGGCAGTGAACACACTACCTTTCGTAATGAAATTAGAAGGTAGGTAACTGACACCGTTACTTTAACCGTTTAAGTACACACTGTTCTCGGACGTAAACTCGCGACTCTCTTTACATTTAAGAACACAAACATACATATATACTTACTACGTAGATCTTAGACAGTCGTTACGGGTCGTCAGAAGCCCGAAAGTCTGACAACCAGTCTTGCCAAGGGGTATCGTATTACCCAGTAACTGGGTTGTGGAGGTCAGATAGGCAGTCGGCCCATGTAAAATACTGGTAGGATCTGGTTAGACTGGAAGCCAAATCCAACTTTGTTGGGAAAAGGCTAGGCAGATGATGATAATGATGACACACATATATACTTAAATTCAAACCGTGCGATTGTTCGAAAGAGATACCGTGACCCTGGCACATGGGCAACTGAAGGAACACGGGTGGATTTTAGTCAGTAAAAGTCTGACATGCCCACCCGCTCCGCCCAGAGTGGAAGAAGTCATTTGATGATTTCCCATCCAAAAAAAAGCCTTTTCCCATGGAGGAAGAAATACGAGCTCACGCCTTCATATTCTCCATGGGCAGAAACTACGTAACGTACGTCGTACGTCGTCTCCTTTTGCCTTGTTTAGGTTCATACATCTAGTCATACACACACGAACCCTTCGAACATAATAACCAATGAAAATGCCGTTCTGTATGAAAAAAATTAAACGAATTTTTTTCATGTATTTTTTATTTGTATTAATCGAAATAATCACCCATGCAGTCAATGCATCTTTGCCAACGCAGTGGCAGTTTATTGATGCCCGTCTTAAAAAAATCAGCTGGACGGGAGGCAACAAATTCTTCAAAGGCATTTTGTATTGCCTCTCGGGTATTGAATTTTTTTCCCGCCAAGAAGTTATCCAAATTCTGGAAAAAGTAGTAGTCTGTAGGCGCAAGGTCTGGTGAGTAGGGCGGATGACGGAGAGATTCCAACCCCAGTTCTTGCCACTTGGAGACCGTCTGCTGTGCAGTATGAGGTCGCGCGTTGTCGTGCAGGAGCAGCGGAGACGAGCGATTGACCAATGCTGGTTGGAGATGTGCCAGCTTCTCCATCATTGAGTTCAGTTCTTCACAGTACACATTGTAACGTTTTTGCTTAATGAATGAAATGGATAAGGCAGATCTGATACAATTTATTAAATGAAAAAGAGTAAACTGGCTTCCAGAGTAGAACGCTTCAAGAGGGCTTCAGAGTAGACCGGCTTCAGAGTTCAGAGTAGACGGGCTTCAGAGTAGACGGGCTTCAGAGTAGACGGGCTTCAGAGTGTGAGCGCTTCAGAGTAGACGGGCTTCAGAGTAGTTTCCCCAGAGTGCGGGTGCTTCAGAGTAGTTTCCCAGAGTGTGGGCGCTTCAGAGTAGTTTCCCAGAGTGCGGGCGCTTCATAGTAGTTTCCCAGAGTGTGGGCGCTTCAGAGTAGTTTCCGAGAGTCTACAGTCTTCCAGAGTGTGTCCTTCAGCAGTTCGGACGCCCGTTTTTATATCCAAGTCGTCTTCTCTTTCCAAACATTTTTCAAAATATTAGTTTAGCCATCATCTCATCTGACAAGTGTAGTCGGCCAGGACATATCCATGAGTGCGTGTAGCTGGCCACATGAGTGCGTGTAGCTGGCCACATGAGTGCGTAAAGAATTTTATAAATATAATTTTAAGTTAAGTTATTTAGTAAACAATCGTAATAATTAATAAAATCAAATAGCTAGACATATTGATAAAAATAATTTAAAATTATATAAACCAAAAAGTAGCCATTCATAGACTAAGCAGAAAAGTAACTGAGAGTTGACAATTTAGCTTGTCACAACATGCAAATTTGAGTTAATATTTATTTAAGTTATTTTTAAGTTAATAAATCGTATTTAGATCGATTTGCTGAGTGTAGACATATAAACAAATAAAAATAAGTAAAGCATGAATAGTGTAAACATAGAAACAAATGAAAAGGATGATAAATAGGTATTAGGAATCATAAATTAAAGTGTAAGTATAGGATGAACACTATAACATCTACAGTAATGCTCACCCCGTTTGGTAAGAAGCTGTGATGAATCACACCGGTGCTAGACCACCAAACAGTGACCATCACTTTTCTAGGGGTAAGTTTTCGTTTACGGCATTGTTTAGGTGCTGAACCAGGATCCAACCAACTTGCTAAGCGCTTGCGGTTATCAAACAGAATCCATTTTTCATCGCAGGTAACAATGCGGTTCAAAATTCCTTCATTTGTGTGTCTGTTGAGCAGTGCATGGCACGTCTCGACGCCTACTTCGCGCTGGCGATCATTGAGTTCGTGGGGCACCCATTTGTCAAGCTTTTTTACCTTGCCAATTTGACGCAAATGGACCAATATTGTTTTGACGCTAACGTCGAAAGCTGCTGCTAATTCAGCCGTAGATTGTGTATCATCAGCTTCCACAATCGCCTTTAATTCATCATTGTCGACCAAAGTCTTCGGACGACCGCGAGGTTCATTTTTCAGGTCGAAATTTCCAGAACGGAAGCGAGCAAACCAATAACAGGTGGTGCGTTGGTTTGTAGTGTTAGCTCCGTAAACGTCGTTGATGTTGCGTGCCGCTTGTGCCGCGTTGCTGCCACGACGGTACTCATATTCCATAATTACTCGAATTTTTAACGTATCCATGATGACGAAAAAGATTGAAATGCGATGAAAATGTAACACTAATCAATAAACAAATGACTACTTTTGGAAAAAGAATTCCATGTTTTTAAAATAAAATTAATTTGAAAAAAGAATTCACTCAATTACACACAAAAATTATTTTGATTTGAAATGGCCAGTACTGCAGAACGGCAATTTCATAGGTAAAGACCTAATATCTAATTTCGTTCAAAATTTTACCTAATTAAATTGTGTGTATGAGATAAACATGACAACCAAAAGGAATTCCAAAACACAGAAGGTTGCTGTAGGTATCTCTGAGGTACCCCCAGCCCATATTCACGAAACAAAAGAAAGGCGTCACTCAACCCTCGACTTACCCAAATGTTAGCGAATATGTCAACTGCATCCTATCTCAGTCATTAACTCTGTCAGTCTCATTACGAAGCGGTTACGGCACACTTAAAATTTCCCCTAAACCCCTGCACAATTTTAATGGCAATGTGAGCAAAAAAACTCATCGTTTTGACGTAAGTACAAAGAAAGCACGTATGTTTTACGGTTTCTCTTATCTCTTGCAGCCTTAACTTTGTTGGTCATACGGGGTCACAGAGTGGGGCAAATATGGAGTATTCATACGTTTTCACAATCCATTTATGTTTTTTTTTTCCGATTAGGTACCTTTTTTTGTGTGGCGTGTTGAGTGAGTAAACAAGTCATACATACTTATTGGATGATCAGAGTCAATTTTCCTATGCTCGATTTCTGTATATACAGGGTCAACTTTAATAAG
Source organism: Aporophyla lueneburgensis (assembly GCA_932294355.1). NCBI lineage: Eukaryota > Metazoa > Arthropoda > Insecta > Lepidoptera > Noctuidae > Aporophyla > Aporophyla lueneburgensis. The sequence goes on from OW028744.1 coordinate 15,562,333, forward strand.
TTTCAGTGATTTCATAGCACTGTGACAGGGTGTACATTAAGGCAACCAAATGACTGTTATGTTAAGGTTATTGGAGATTAAAAAATATATGTCAGTCCCACGAAATCTACAAAAACCGCTAAACGATCCACGCACGTCGACGTGGTTCGACGACCGATTACGGACCTTCGAGCTTCGGATCGAATGATGAATATTTTTGAAGTGAAAACTTCTTTAGCGGCGTTGTGCACTTTTTTTGTAATGTGTAAAAAATGTTAAACTCGCGTCAGGACACGTGACCCTGATCGAAAATTCGTAAGACGGACGGAGAGTAGGAGAGGAAGTATCCCCCTCTTTTTCTATGGTGCGGCGAAAATATATGCCTGCGCCTGCTGTTTCGTTTAGGCGGCGCAGGACGCGTGCGCGAATATTCATGTGTGTTTATGTTACAGCGTGCCACGCGCGTCCATGGATGGTGACAACTGAGATGGCTCGACCGTCTGTGTAGTTGCCGTCGTCGAAATTATGGATGGAAGTTGATTTTTCTGAGAGATAAACTTTTTAATGTAAAATTAATTGTCATGTTTGTGTACGATAGCGCAATAAATAAATATTGTATTCTACCACATAAATGATAGTACTTTTATACTGATAATTAAAGCAATTCGTGCAAAATGATTCCCTAACCATTCCAAAATATCAAAAATGCACAACGTTAATATTCAAGTTTTCACTTCTGCCGGCACTCCCGGAGTGCAACCCGTCGTTTTTTTTTTTCATTTGTTTTTGATATCGATACTCAATACGTGGTTAAAGTTTTGCCTGGTAATTGAATTTGAACCTGTATACGTTAACATGCCCTTTTGAATTTAATTGTAGAAGCTTGACAGACGCCGCCACGTTTGTGCTTGTATCCATGCAATGTGATTATTCTTTCGTTGTGATATAAAATGTAGGGTACTCACATAATAATGCATTATAGCATTGATATTCTATCGAAACTGATTGGCACAGGTTGATAAGGCGTAAATCACATAAGTATCTACCGCCAGCTGCCTGTGCGTTTTTTCTCCGTATTTACTCCATTTGTTACGTACTCTTTAAACGCGCTTTTGCGAATGGGGGTCCTTATCTAAATATTAGCAGTTGTTTATCCGTATGTCCTTTTGCATTCCACGTACGTAGTTCATATCTCTGGAACGTCCGGTCTTTTGGCTGGATCGGTCATGCATACGAAATGCTCTGAATCGCTATTTGTGTTGATATACTACAGGTACATCTCGGTTATCTTAGAAAATGTTTTGTTTTTATTGTGAGTTCTATCGATTAAATGTGGTTGTTTGTTTGAAAATATTTGAGCATTTTATTTTAGTCTTTGCTTGGTTTATTTGGTTTGCGGTTCAGACTCTCTCGCCTGATTATAAATTGTGAAGGTTTAATAACGTCTACAAATTAATTCTCTTTACTTATTCGTTAAACATATGGATATCATTAGCTTGCAAAGCATGCATTATCCCTACGAAAACAATCCTTTCGATTATTAATCGTGAGTTCACGAGGAGTATAAAAGAGCTAAAATATGCAGACGTTAATTTGACTTGAAAATGGTTTTGCAAATGATGGAATAATTAACAGCTCCTAACGAGAATCTCTTCATTAGAACGATATTCTCGGTCTAAATACCATCATTTTCGATTCCAATAATTTCGTATCGCGTTATCATTTCACCTACCAAAACCTGATAGTTTACGTTCGGATGAATTTCGCCTAGTTGCGTGGCCCGGATGCAATGCAAATGGAATATCCGTGTATTTGGCGATTAGATGTGGCCCAAATCTGACCGGATCTTGTAACCCAGATAAGCTGAGTTGTGCTTCACTCGCTCGATGTTCGCTCGGTTTGTTACAACAGCACGCTGGATATCTTAATGGGTTAGGCAGATGAATGTAATTATACCTGCAAGCTGTGCTTCTGTCTCTGGTAGGAAGAGTCCTAAAGCTTTCGTTTTGTTCCATTATGAACTTATAAATATTTGTATAATGGAAAAGTGTTTCGTGTCTAAGCAATTTCTTGTTTTAATTTGAGAGTTTCGTATTGATTCGAGTTTGTAAACGCACTCACAATAAAAACAAAAAAAAAAAACACTGGTGTGTACATTTCGTTTTTTTTAACCAAACAACAAAAATAAAACTTGTACAACGGTAGCGAGCCTATTTCCATTTTACGGGGCTTAATTCCTAACAACGGATCGAAACTGAAAACTTTCTAACTGAAAAAACCCAATAACATGGGCTGACCTAGAAATCGAACCCAGTTTAGGAGTCTGGCAGCCGGGGTTGGTCCGTTCACTTGATTCACTAACATTTTGTTATTACATAAGTTCGACATTCCAGAATGTATTGAGTTTGGCTGCAGTATGGCGGGATTGACCGCTCTTGTTAAACAATACAGGAGTTTGGAAGACAAGATGAGTTTGTTATTGAACTTAGGTTAGCGAGCGACTAAGTTCTGGAGTACCTTAACTCTGTTGCATAGAATTTACATGGTTTTAATTGCTTGTTCACGTTGTAGGAACATGGACGTGTTTTAATCTGAAATTTAAGTTCTATTTAAGTAGCTATGAGATTAGTTATAATATACAGAACTTCTCGTTTTTCAAAAAAGTTCTTAAAATTATATTTTTATCATATTAATTTTTTTTCTACGAAATATATTATACGAAATGTTTATTTAAAAGAGGGTTATTTTTTATTGTGCCTTTAGAAGAATACGTTCGCAGACTAGGGTTAATCATGCATAATATTACTTATGTACGATGTACGAAGAATCAATGTTTTTAATACTTAACTTTATATCAAAGAGAAATATATGTCGCGTATACATAATAAATAAGTTTGATATTTTATTCTTCAATGAAACATAAACTAAATATATCTAATCTCATTAATTTATAAAACATAATATTTCAAATATTCTGAGAGGAAAACTAATGGATGTTAGAAACAAGTATTTTAATATTTATTCGAGTAATGGTCATACATTTTTAGACACTAAATTATAATAGAACTTTAAACGAACACTGTAATTAAATTAAAACTATTCACGCAAAAACTAAATGTAAAGATTTATTAATTACTTAAGTTTCTCCTCTAAGTTTAAGCCATAACTTGTGGAAGGTGTTCCAGCGTCCAATATTTTGTTCAAACTCAAGAAAAAATCTAATTTAGTTTTAAGTGTTCATAAAATATTGAAGGCACGACCTTTTGAGAGCAAGAGTTTCGCCTGTCTTGAGGATATTAAAATTTTCATATTCGCGTATATTTACGTATCTAGTCTTGGATAAAAACGAGACACAAAGACTTGAAAAAATGGAAAAGTAAAGAATGGTTATGTTTGAGAAAAAATATTTTCACATCACGGCTTGCTAATGTCAATTTATATGTTATGTAAATCTAACCTAAAACAAGTTATTGTAGCCTCTTGCGAAGCAAATTAAATTTAATTCATCATCAGCAGCCTATAATGTTCCCACTGCTGGGCCTGGGACACAGGCCTCCTCTCAGTGAGAGGGAGCGGGCCATAATCCACCACGCGGGCCCAGTGCGGGTTGGTATATGTCACATGTCTTCGAATTTTTGTTTCTAAGACATGCCGGTTTCCTCACGATGTTTTCCTTCACCGTTTTGAGAGCAGTGGTGATGTAATAATTTACACAAAGTAAAGCGCCTGCTTGGGTTCGAATTCACGACCTACTACTCGTAAGTCGCGGCTGTTACCACTGGGCCACCACTGCTCTACAATTCACAAAATGAATTCCATTATAACCTGGTAAATAATGTGATCTGAATTTGGAACCTCAAGTGAAATATTTGAATAAAATGTTTACTAAGAAATAATACTTTTTTTCTATTAAAGTAAAAGTAGATCAAAGAATCCTCACTATAGTTTTAGTTGCCGTGGCATCAATTAAAAATACCTCAAAAAGCACCACACGATTGTTTCTGTTATTTTCTACTTTTTAGTTTGTTTTCTATGAAAGTGTGTTTTTAGTTTCTTAAACTGTTGTTATCTCATGGTCTTCTTTTTGGGACTGTCTGATTAGTTTCCAACTAAACCGAATCCCATACCTGATCAAGAGGAGCGTATAAACTAAATCGCAAAATAAACCTGTCATGCCATCCGAAACATCATCTGCCTTACCTTTTCCCAACTATGTCGGGGTCTAACCGGATGCAGCTGAGTACCAGTATTTGATTTGGAGCAACCTGACTTCCACAACCCAATAACTGGGTAATCCGATACCCCCTTGGTATGACTGGTGGTCAGAATTTCGGACTTTCAACGATCTGTAACGACTGCAATCCGAAACATTTTAACCTCTAAGTCCCTGAGATACCACATTTGGTACAGACATAATGGTTTTTTAATTGGGTCTGTAATTACGGTAATTGACTGGTTAAAGCAAAATCAGAATCTTTCCTAAGCTAGAATTTCATTAACGAAAGTTTTTACAAGTCCGCATTTTAATCATGAGATGGTAAAATAAAATGTAAGCTCTACATACTTGGATAGATAGTAAGCAACACAGGGGGATCATTAACAGTTTTTTTGTTCATGTTTTTATTTTCCGTTGCAAAAGATTTCACATGTTTTTGATACACGGATGCAGCGTTCAAAGGAACATCGTTGTATCGCTGGATTCAATCTACCCGTACTTTGAGGATTTGCAAAAATTGTGGTGGGAATTACGTCCCGCTTCACCTGTGCGATGAAAAGGGAACGTAATTTTATCGCGCGCTGTACTGCGGTCGTTTACTTGTATTAAAGCGCACAATGAAAATGTTAAGGTTTTTCGCTTGTTTATAAGTGTGATTTTTTCTTACACCCACATAATGAAATTTTTATAAGGTCCTTCAGACCGTGGTTTCGGCCATGGCGGCCAATCTCAACGGAGATAGCCATCGGCGCGGGAGCCATTATAGTAGACAAACGTGTGTGCAGACACGGGGCACTCACTATTCCTTCACACTCATAGTTCCATGGGATGGCAATCCAAAACACGACCGGAGAGCAATCAGGCGTGGGACCAACGGCTTATTACACCGCCAACTTCCAAACTTCGGACTGTGTCTTACTAAGAAATTCCTAATGGAAAAACCCAATATCAATTTGTCCGCCCTGGGAATCGAACTCGGCATACCACACTCAGCAATCGCGCTTGCGACCACGAGACAAGATGAAACGAGGCAAAATAAATAAAGAAGAGGTAAAGTGAGGAAAGTGATAAGTTAGGTTAGGTTAGGTTAGGTTAGGTTACATTCGATCTTCAAATTCGGCACAAAGTCATACTATGAGATGATACGTGGAAGAACGGCATCTCGTAATTATCGGTCTCAAAAAAGAGACCAGACGACACGTAACTAGGCTAATTAGCCTAGTTTTGACGTGTGGGGTGGTATAGTGGAGTATCTATATAAGTGGAGGGCGTATAACCTACCTACCTTTTTTAAATTAAAAATATCCTCATCTATAAACTTACGTCTACTTCCCATGGAGTAGGCAGAAACTACAAAACGCCACTTGCTACGATTTTTATGTACGTCTTTTACATAGATCAGAATAAAGGTTCTCACAAACAAGCGCGACGCGACAGCGCGACGTCACTCTCGTAGGACAATATCTACCAAAACTTCATAGAAATTGTTCTATAGATGTCGCGTCGCACCGTCACGTAACGCCCGTCTGAAGAAGCCTCAAAGGCCTAGTGTCTAAAGTTTCAAAGGCAATATCCTATTGAGGACATGTCTGTTAGCGTATCACTGTGTCTATTTTGGCCTAAACTTAAACAAGAACGAGAAAGCTGTTCTGACCGTGTCTACAGTCGCAGAGCTGGATTTTCCTATTTGAACGGTTCTCTAAGAAGGAATATTCTGAAGTCAGACGCCAGCACATCAGGGTACCCGAAACTGTCGAATTCTCCCAATCAATCTTGAATCTAATGCTTTAGCAATAAAGTTGAAAATCTATTACAGTAATTTAACAGATTGTAGTAGCTCTATGTGCTGACGTCTGTACATTATTTGGTGACAAAAAATAATTAAAACTCGAATTCTGGAATCAACACTGAAATATCTTGAATAATATGCTGACAGTTCCAATCGATCAGAATTGCTAATATAAAGTTTAGTACCTGGTATTTTTTGGTAAATTGTGTTTAAAATAATAAGTTTATGTTGAAGTTGATTATCGATAAAGTTGGTCATTGAAAACACGAATAAAACGACATTTTATAAAAATGAATCCTAGCTACATCGATTTATCGCCCCCAAAAACCCCTGTATACTAAATTTCATGAAAATCGTTGGAGCCGTTTCCGAGATTCAGATTATAATATATATATATATACAAGAATTGCTCGTTTAAAGATATAAGATAAACTTTGATCTTTACGAAACGTTTGGGTCTTTGAGTCAGTCATAATCAAATAAATTTATTGATGAGAGTTAAAATAACAAAGGAATGTTTTTTTTTTTTGTGAATTGTGAATATAATATACCTATAACTGTGTCTTCTGCGAGTGTGTGCTTGTGAATTATAACACAAAATATTCTTTAAAGAATAGCACTATACCATTTCTTCCCATGGGTGCCGTAAGAGGCAACTAAGGGACTTACTAGAGAATGGACTGTGGCGATCTCTGTGCATTTTACCACCATATTGCGATCGTGAACCCGGCTGCCAAACGTGGCGTTTATGACAAATCCTCCCAAATTGAGGAAGGACTATGTCTACCAGTGAGCGTCTGTACTGATGAATGATGATGATATTCTATCTATTTATTTGTAGGTTAAGGAGTTTTGTGAAAAATCCTGTAAGATTAACGAGAGAAAATTACACGTTAACTTAAACTGTAGATTGAAATCAACTAGAAACTTAACAAGAAAACGCGAACCACTCAATACAAATTGTTATCCTTAAAATGTACCAACAAGTGCTACATATCGGCCGCCCGCGTAATTCCATTAATGTTGAGAATACATCACTAGCGGTACTACCCTCACTTCCCTCCATCTTGGATTTACGACCAGAGCCAGATGAAAGGGCTAGGTCGTCGTTCTACCTCGTTTATTAGCACAGTTATATAACTACAAAGATTTATTGTGTTTCCTACAAGTTTTTCCTTATTTCTTTGAGATGTCGGCTTATCAAATTTCTTGTTTACGTTATTTGTATTGTCGTCAGGTAATGTAGTTTGTTCGTAAAATATCTTCAATTTCTTCTTATCTTTGAGGTTGTTGTTGAGCAAAATATTTTTCTACCTACTTTCCATGTTCGTGACCTGAGCCTTTTCGGCTTATAATCCCAAATATTAGTAATGAAATGAAATATTTATTCAGCGGGGTAATTGCGTAACATACTGACAGTTGGAATAGCTTTCATTTTGACATAAAAATAAAATCGAACTTAAAATGAAACAGTGGATTACCAATATGATTCAGAATGATTCAGATCCTGAATGATAGTGTTACGCAGTAAAAGGGCTGTTCGAAAGAGTTATCGTGGCCGTGGCACATGGGCAACTGTAGGAATACGGGTGGGTTTTAGTCCGTAAAAGCCTGACACGCCCTTCCGCTCCACCCTAGAGCGGGACGTCATTTGATAATTTCCCAACTAGAAAAAAAAAACGATGCTGGTTCTTATTATGTGAGTCAGAGTAGTAGAAATACAACATGTAACAGAATAAAGGCAAGACCTGAAAGTTTGTTCCTAAGTGACTACTGAATCGATTTCAGTAACTTATAATATGGGTATTTTTCAAGATATATGTATTTTTGCTATAGCTGACGACGATTGAACCAAAATTCAATCTAATTTTAGGGCAGTAAGACTTAATTTTAAATGCATAAAGTAATAGAATTAAACAAAATAAGTTTAGCTCTTTGTATTATCGCTCTTTGTATTTAGCTCTTTGTATTTAGCTCTTCGTTTATTTTATTTTTATTTAAGTAATACTAACATTAGGGTAAGTTGTTTTATTACTAACATTATATGGATTTATGTCTGAAATAAATATTTTGAATTATGCTTTTAACACAATATTCTAATTGGAGTGTATGAGGTCTTGTTTTAATTATGTTACATGTGGTTTAGTTTTCTAGTTTACCGACTAAAGACCGAGAAGTTATTTAAATGAGCAAACGACTATGTACGGCAATATGTAGTTTGGATTCTGATTGATACTGTGTAACGAAATTAGGGTGATGATTCTCATTATGTGAGTCAGTGTAGTAGGTATAAATAAAGTTCTAGTTTACCGACTAAAGTCACTGAAGCTATTTTCATGAGCAAACGACTTCGTGAGGCAAAATGAAACAGATTCTTATTAATTGTGTGTTACGCAATTAGGGTACTGATTTTTATTATATGAGTTTGTGTAGTAGTAGTTTACCAACTAAAGACAGTGAAGCAGTTTACATGAACAAACGACTACGCCAGGCAAAATAATTCTGATGCTGATTCTCACTATGTGAGTCAGAGTAGTAGGTATAAATAGTCTTCATGTTTACCGATTAAAGACAGTAAAAGCTATGATCATATGCAAACGGCAACGTAAAGCGAAACGGTAGGTCCCATTTGTTCTATGGAACATGACGTAATATAACAAATTGAGAAAAATTTGTCCCTATTTGAGGAGTGTCTTTTCAAAAGGGCTTATTTCATCACTAACATATTTTTCAGAAAATCAAAAAAACTTCAAACAATGATTTGATGAGTAAATGTATTTTGAATTTTAATACTATGTTTACATAATGTTGACATGATTTTTATAACACTGTTAGTTTTTTACTACCGACCCCACGAAAATATATATTTAAGGCTGTATCTTAGAAATAAGCACTTTTGACAAAGACTTTTAGAATTAACCTGTTTTGTTTAGTACCTGTTGGAAATAAGCTGTTTTGATCTGTACTAATAAAACCCTTTCATAATGAATTACTTTTTATTAAGTCTCACAATTATAAAGAAAAATCAAGTTATTTATTGTAACCTAAATATGCACTTCTCCTACATCATCAAGGCAATTACACATAGATTCATCTTGATTTTCCATGTCTGTATCAGCGGCAGGTCTGCAACTGCTAATAATATCTTTATACCAAGCCAATTCTTGTGTATTGATCCACTCTTTCCCAAATTGTTTAGTGAGTAAATTATTTACATCTTTTTTCTTATTTGCTGATAGTTCCTTGTTCTCAAATACAGCAGTACATATTTCTCTAGGTATTCTATTTCCCCGTTTCAACAGTGTTTGAGCGACTTCATTAGGCTCAAATCTGTAGTTTTCGAAAGCTCTTATTTCACAGCCTACTGTTATTCTTCTTTTGACTTTTTTTTCTATCTTAATCCGTTTCATTTTTTGCAATCCCTCTTAGTTATTAAAATGCCAATCTTGCCTTAATAATTTCAAAGTTCCGTGCCTTTTCAAAATTTCGAGATAGCGGTGTACATATATATAAATTATATAAGCCTTTTTGTTCCGTAAATATTAGAAAAAAATCATTTTCTATTACAATTAAGCTGTTTTGAAAGAGAATGTTTAAATTGATTCAATGGACTAAAATGCTATGGATATAAGTCTATTTGACGCGTAAGGGTCTCTTTGTAATCGATTTTCTAAAGGAAATAAGCTGCTTAGAACCAAAATATCATTGAAAATCATTGAGAATATAGTGTTAGGATCGAATGGCATAAAAAAAAAGAACTTTTCCAAAATGAGAAATAAAGCCTTTTGAAAAGACACTCCTCATTTGTACTATAGAACTACATACTAGCTTTTGCTCCTGTTTTTATTTGTCTGTGAAAGCACAGAACTAAATGGGAATCACTTTTCCCAAATTCTTCCATGGTGAGATATATAAGACGTGAATGACAATAATCACTGACGTTAATACCAGGTACAGTTCACTATCAAAAAAGTGAAACTACTCGCTACATAATATTTTTATTTTGAAAAATAAAAGCAAAACAGCAATTTAACGATATAAAGTTTATATATTTAGTGTGTTCTATGGATCAATTTGAGACAAAAAGTACAAACTGTGCTATAGTACAAAATAGGGACAATATTTTCTCAATTTGTTCTATTACGTCATGTTCCATAGAACAAATGGGACCTACCGAAGCGAAATTATTCAAATTTTAACTGATAGTGTGTTACGTGATTACGGTATTGATTCTTAATATATGACCCAGTGGAGTAGGTGTAATAGTCTTCTAGTTTACCGACTTAAGACAAAAAACGCTATTCTCATGTGCAAATAGCTACGTAAGGCAAAATGTTTCAGATTCTGATTGAAAGTGTGTTACGCAATTATGGTACTGAATCTCATTATGTGAGTCAGTGTAGAAGGTATATCTAGTCTCCTAGTTTATTGATTAAAGATAGTAAAAGCTATTTTTATGATCAAACGACTATGTAAGGCAAAATGATTCAGATTCTGATTACTATTGTGTTACGCAATTAGGGTGCTGATATTTAGTATGTGAGTCACTGTAATAGGTATATCTAGTCTCTTTGTTTACCGACTAAAGACAGTAAAAGCTATTTTCATGTTCCAAACGCTACGTAAGGCAAAATGATTCATATTCTGATTGATAGTGTGTTACACAATTACGGTGTTGATTCTTAATATATGAAATCGAGGAGTAGGTATAATAGTCTTCTAGTTTACTGACATAAGACAGAAATGTATGACAAGAATGTGTGCAAACAACTACGTAAGGCAAAATAATTCATATTCTGATTGATAATATAATGTGTTGTGACATAAGAGTGCTGATTCTTATTATGTAAGTCAGTGTAGTAGGTGTATCTACACTTCTTATTTACCGACTAAAACAGTAAAAACGATTTTCAAGCGCAAACAACTGCGTAAGGCTTTTGCCTTACGATTCTGATTGATAGTGTGTTACACAATTAAAGTGTTGATTCTTATTATGTGAGTCAGTGTAGGAGGTATATCTAGTCTTCTAATTTACCGACTAAATACAGCAAAGCTATTTTCATGTTCAAACGGCTACGTAAGGCTTAATAAAGTCTCTGGCAATTTATATACAGTTGAAAGATTTAATTCTAATTTAGGGCTCAAATGCGCTAACGCATTAAAATTGTTATTTGTAGCCATACTCGAGACCAGTCTAGGTACTTACTGTTTTTATAAACTATTCACCGTTCGAATCCATGTAAAGCTTTTGAAAAAGAACTCAGAAAAAAATAGTTTTTATTGCCATATAATAAAATAAAATATATTTCAACTGAATGTTTTCTTCTGATAGTTCATTAAACTGAAATCTATCTTTGAATAACAAAGTCAAAATTAATGACGCGGGTTCATTTAATTTAATATATGAACTTGTGAGGCTTTTGCGTGTTTAAACAAAGCAGTTGGTACCTTACAAAAACTAAAGTTTTCATAATTTAAATAAAATTTTGGTGGAGTTGTTTACCTAATAAGTGGCGACCCTCATTTGTTTTATCTTGAAAAATAATTTGCTCACTTTTCCATTTTCGCTGAAGCAAGAATATGTTATTGTCGTAATCATCGAACGCGAACGGCAATTTAAAACATATTTAGCATGAAAATAGACGTTACAGAGCGCACGAAGACGAAATAACGAGGAGGGGCTCTCTCCCTATTCTTGAGAACCCCTCACATAAAAATGGAATTATTTTTTGACAGGTCCCAACCTTATTTTGGAAATCGATGACGACGTACCAAAGATCTATTCAAATTCAATAGAATGATAATCTTGAAAATGTAAATTCATTTAGAGTTGCGTTTCTATTGAATGGTCCGTTCAATATTGACAACAAACAAAGAATAAACGATATATATTTTTCTATTTCATTTTTCAACTAAGCGACGGCACTATAATCTTCTTATCCGACCTTTTCTTTGTTTTGAAGTGTTCTAGGGTTCGTGTTCGATAAGGGTTTTGTACGTATAAGGGCCAGGGGTTGATAATCTATATCAGTTTGTGTGCGACCAAAGGGATCGTTAACATATAGGTAGATATTACAACTATATCTATACATCACTTAAACATCTATGTATACTATCCATAGTAATATTATAAATGGGAAAGTGTGTGTGTCTGTTTGTCCGTCTTTCACGGCAAAACGGAGCGACGACTTGACGTGATTTTTTAAGTGGAGATAGTTGAAGGGATAGAAAGTGACATAGGCTACTTTTTGTCTCTTTCTAACCTCCACTTTCCTAAAATGGGGGGTGGAACACGCTAATCTCAAGAACTACCTACTGGTTCGAATTGAAAAATTATTTTTGAGTCGGGTAGCCTATTTTTTGAGGAAGGCTATAGGCTATATAACGTCACGCTACGATCAACAGGAGCGGAGCAGCAGCAAAAAAATGGACGAAAACTGGCAGGCTGTGATGCGATGCGGGAAGGGTCAGGGGAGCAAATATATGACGCGGACGAAGTCACGGGCAGAAGCTAGTTATATAATAAAAGTGAAGATTTTGTTTGTTTTGTTGAACACGCTAATCTCAGGAACTACTGGTTCGAATGGGAAAATTCTTTTATTGTTGTACAGCCCATTAATTGACAAAACAAAAGATGTCAGGAGTATGAAGTAGGTACCTACTAAGCTATGAAGTTAGTACCTATATTATAATAGTACCGAACTCGAATTTGTTCACAGAATATTTTGAAGAAAATTATTTGAGTTATTAATTTATAATATTAAGAAATTCTTAATGTATATTAAGAATTTGAGTATTAAGTTATGTATCGTGTGCTGCCGGACGTAAAGAATAGCATCACCCCATTTCTTCCCGTGGGTGTCGTAAAAGGCGACTACGGGACTTACTAGAGTCTTCTCTATGCATTTTACCACCATACTGCGATCGCCAATCCGCCTGCCAAGCGTGGAGATTATGGCAAAGCCCCCCAAATTGGGGGAGGCCTATGTCCAGCAGTGGACGTATTACGGCTGAAATGATGATGATGATGATTAAGTTATGTATAAATATATAAGCTTAATATATAAGCTATTAAGTCTGATGAAAAAATTGAATTCTCCGACATATATTTTCTGCAGGCGATGCCGCAGACAAAAGCTAGTAGTACAATATACACTTAATTTCACGTTTGTATGTGTTCGTTTTATGAAATAAGGAAAATGTGATGGAAGGTATCGATTCTGAAACATGATATGTGTTTTTAAGGTCCTCCTGTAAGGTGGCTTTTGCCAAAAGGGAATATCTATTTCAGAATTCATTTGGCGCCACGTACTGAATTTAATGATTTCTTTTTAACGATATATGATGGCTTTGAAGACAAGCAGGTTGTTGTTTATTTTTATATGTACTTTACTCGAACCAGGGAGTCTCTTTTTCTACCTTTGAATTATGGAAAGTACTGCAGGTAAAATATAAGTACACATGATGAAAAATTAAAACATAAATTTCAGATGACCTTGCAATGTTATAGGTTTTTTGTACAATAATAGGTCAGCCTATACTGGAAATATATTATGTATAGCTTGACATGTCTTCATGAGTATTGAAAACTGCCCAGAAATTGTGCCTAAATTAATTATTTTACCATTCCCAAATATGTTCAGTAATACAATAAAGACTGCTTGACATGCCAAAAGAGAGAAATAACCAGGTTCGTCAGGTATAGTTGAAGTTTAGTAACAAACCAATAGAAAGTTTGGAATAAAATATAAAGCAAACAGCAGATACATGTATCAAATAAAATTTCATACGAAAACATACATCGAATTCTTACTTTAATTCAACTATATCTGATTACTTATCTCTTATGGTGACTGTACCATGAACACGGCAACACGTCATATTCCAAAAGTTGCAAAAAAATTGATGAAAAACAAAAAAAAAAACACTGCGAGATGCAATTCAGTCTCGCGGAGCGGAAATAGATTTTAAAACAGCAGTACTCTAGTCGAATGAATCATGCTGCAATGATACCCCATTTCGTGATTTCCCTCCAGAGGAGCCATCAAGTTTGAAGTAAATCTGCGATATCTCTCGTAATGTCTCCCTTGGCGTACCAACCGAACTCGCTGACCGTAAAATTGTAAAAACTACCATAAATCTTTGCCTTTTACTTCGTTTTTTAGCAAAGGGAAATCAAGTGGAGGTGGCCCCACAGAATAGATGTATATCGTTTTGCAGTTGGTTTTGCTCCGGGACTCATGGTGACCCGGGATTGCCCGGGATATATAAATCGTTGGCAGTGAAATATTTGCTGCAGGTACGACCCTCTTGGAACAAAGTCTACGGTCAATCTCTTTGAGTTTTCAAAATAAAACTAAATCTGCACCTAAACCTTATACATTTCTTTTTCTTTATTTATTTATAGAGGATTCTAATATTAAAGCCTAATATAATCTTATTATATTCTGTCTATATAGACGGATTATGCGACCGTCATCGTTACAAAATAACTTGACATAATAATACATAACTTAGATAATTATCTTACACTACCTCTGCTATTAACACCTATGTCTACGCTACAAGCGTATATAGCTCCTTACCTATATTATTATTAAGGTCTGAATCTTTATTGCATTAACAGTGTTGATTATCTTTACGAAAAGAAAAAAAAGAGAGACATCTAGGTACTGATTTAAAATTAAGTTGTCAAATAAATATATTCCTATTCATACGCCTTAAATTTTAAGTGGAGTGCGTACAAATTTGTTTATACTTATGAAAATAATTAAAATGAAAAACATTTAGGTGCCGAATTAAAATGAAGTTGTGAAATAAATAAATCCCTATTTACACGCCACTTTAAGTGGAGTGTATGCTTTAATCATATTATCAGTGTTGCCATAAGGGCTTAGTAAAATTGAAACCTAAAATCTATAAACAAACGCTTTTAACTTGAAAATGCCGGTCATATAATAAATTACGATTTCGGGCGTTCATTTCAAGTCCGACTGAATTTTAATTAAATTTAGACTAGATTAAGCCTGATTTCAATTCGCAAAAACTCAATGATTAAGATTCCAGTAGATATTTAATTAATTTCTGGTATTCTGTTGTAATTTATCTTAATTCTGTTAGTATTTACTCTGTCTGACAGGTTCAGTCAGCTTATCGAAGTACTAAGCTTTCTTGGAAGCTTATAACAAAGCTAACAATCAAGATTTAATGCTGAGATGTCTCTCCAAAGATTAATTTTTGGTAGTATTTGGACACTGGGAGTAAATAACAGGTACGTTTAAAAAATGGAGCGACTACTATCTAACCTCCACAACACAGTTACTGAGTACTAAGAGACCCCATAATAGCAGTGTCTACTAGGACCGATGCCTGCCGGGGTCGCGTGATTGTTCGAAAGAGATACCGTGACCCTGGCACATGGGCAACTGATGGAACACGGGTGGGTTTTAGTCAGTAAAAGTCTGACCGCCCTCCCGCTCCGCCCGGAGCGGGAGAAGAGAAGTCATTTGATGATTTCCCATCCAGAAAAAAAAACCCATAATAAGACTGGTTGTCAGATTCTTAGGTTTCTGACGGTCCGTAATGACTGTCAATGATTCCCAAATGACAGCCGGGACGTTGGTCCCGGCTGTCATTTAACTAACGTGCTTACGTGGGTGTGTAAACATGGTCGCCCATCGACAAACCAACCGCTGCAAGCGTAGCCTTAACCAGATCGATCGACTATTGGAGCTGATATTACTTAACCGCAAGCCTATCCCGTCAAGCCGCCAAGCCTATCGTACCATGTGGTGCCAGACGTAAAGAATAACACCACCCCATTTCATCCCGTGGGTGTCGTAAAAGGCGACTAAGGGACTTACTAGAGAATGGGCAGCAGCGTTCTCTATGCATTTTACCACCACACTAAGATCGCCAACCCGCCTGCCAAGCGTGGCGATTATGGCAAAGCCCCCCAAATTGAGGGAGGCCTAAGTCCAGCAGTGGACGTCTTACGGCTGAAAAATGAAAAAAAAAGCCTATCCCATTCTGCTTAGATTTCTCTATCTCTCTCTCTTTGCCTTGCCTTATCCCATTTTAGTTGGGGTCGGCTCTCTTCGTCATTCTTCGCTAGGTCTTTTGGTTCTGGGTTGTCGCGTCATTCACTCGGGCTTGCTTCAGGTCATTGTTGACTACAGACAGCCAAGTGAGAAGGGGTCTACCTCTCTTCTTTGGACCTGTGTTCATCTCGAGGACTTGCTTAGTCATGTGTTCCTTTGGTATATGTCCCATTCTGCTTAGATATGTTACCAAATAGAGATAATCCTAACACAAAATTGTTCTAATAACAGACAGTTCCAAAGGAAAAAAAAAACTTCTTTG
The DNA here is from genome assembly GCA_932294355.1 of Aporophyla lueneburgensis. Lineage (NCBI taxonomy): Eukaryota > Metazoa > Arthropoda > Insecta > Lepidoptera > Noctuidae > Aporophyla > Aporophyla lueneburgensis. The sequence continues at coordinate 15,578,679 of OW028744.1, forward strand.
TGATAAGCAATATCTAAGGAAACTTCAAAGTTAATTTTACACAGATTTCCAATGAACTAAATAATGCAGGTGTAAGAGAATCAAGGCGTGAAACTTGGCTATTATTGCCTGTGTCAGGTTAAATTAGCAGTTTGATGCCTCAGGCTAAGTTAATTACAGTTTTAGCGCTTCCCTTTTTATATTTTCTGCAGCTTTTTAATTGTTTTCCTTCAGAATCTCTAACGAGATACTTTATCGTTGTATTGATCAAGTCATTGCTTTTAGTACCTTACAATTTATTTGTTACATAGTGGTATTATTGTTTAGGAAAATTATCTAGAAATAATTGAGTCATGAACGGTTGGTTATATGAATTAATGATTTTTTTGCTGTGCATTTAATAATTTTTGCGAATCCATTATACGACACAGGTAAATTAATGTATCAGTGAATCATTTGCGTCAAGTTTTAATAGTATTTATTTTGTTTCAGAACAAGCGACATAAATGTGAGAGCGTAGAGCAGTGGCTCTGCATTGCTCTCAAAACGGTGAAAGAAAACATCGTGATGAAACCAGCATGTCTTAGAACCAAAAAGTCGAAGACATGTGATATTTATCAACCCGCATGGGCACGCGTGGCTCTCTCCCTTTCACCGAGAGGAGGCCTGTGTCCGAGCAGTGGGTGAAACAATAAAAACTGATTATGACTCAAATGTAACGTAATTTTGATCGACTTTTTTGTCGAGAAAACAACTATTCTAAACCATTTTGGTTTAAACTTTTCCGACAAGCACAATAAGTATGAAACTTCGATATAAATAATGTCTTATAACAAAATAAAAATACTAAGAACGAAAAGAGTATTCCAAATTTTAAAATTATTTGAATTTACTTTACATACATATACTCCGCGCATTCACATATTTGTGTTTGGCCAGTAATCACACAGAAACAACCAAAAAGGTTCTTTAAAGCAATACAATACAGTACCTAAACCCTGGATCCAAAATTCGGGACATCTGCAGCCACGTTAACTTCGCAGTTGACTTTACTATTTGTATTAGTCTACGACCACACACCCGCACCGTACTAACTTACTGTTAGCTGACTAGCTCACTGACTTATCTACTTAGGAGTTAGCTAAGTCTAAATTAGCTTACAGCGTAGCCACAGAGTACGGATAGGTAGCTGCTGTACGATTACTTATGGATGTACTGAGGATTCTGTGATTAAATACCTACGCTATGTCCTAAGATATATGTGTTGAAATTCTTATTTTTGTGATAATACGTTATTTCAGTCTATATCCAGCAGTGGACTCCGAGTGGGCTGGGGTGGTGGATGGGTTGACATTATTTTCGGAAATGGTCAGATTCGATTTATGATCGTATTTAACCGACGAAAAAAACGGAGTAGCTGGACCGAATTGAATGTTTTTTTTTTGTATGCGTTTGGGTGGCACCTTGGATGGTTTAGATTCACTATTGGACCCGGTAGGTGGCGCTGCTATCGAGTTCTAGGAAACAAGACAACGTCTGTACGGTCAGCTAGTATATATACTTTATATATTTTTAAGTATGACCACGCATAACTTTTTACAGAGTGACCGATTTTGATAAAAAAAATATATTGGAAAAGGTATATCCCGAATGTGGTCCCATGTAAATTTGGAAAAAAATCCAACCCTAAGGGTACGAAAACAGGGGATGACTGATTGTTCACTCATTGATGCCCACACATGACTTCTTACAGAATAGTCTGATTTTGCAAGCATGTAGTAATTAGTCGATTATACCCACAGAAAATGATAAAATAAACACTTTTAACAAAAAATTAAACCGCCAAAGAACTGAAAAGCAAAAAATAAGAACCCGCAATTTTGAGTCGGCGCCAAACAATCAATGACCTAGGATCACTAACTTACCTTAAAATAGAAATAACCAAATCAAATTAGTTAATTAATTTACTTGTTTGGCGCCGACTCAAAATTATTTAGGCTTATTATTTTTTGCTTTTCAGTTTTTTCGGTGGTTTAATTTTTTGTTAAAAAGTGTTTTGAGATCTTTAAAGGTACGATTCCGCAGTTGGCGACATCGCAGACAGTGTCGAAGTAAAGAAAGAAAGAGAATCACACAATAGGTATACAGCAAGAAAGAGTAAATAAAAAGGTGTAATGTCAGAAACTATCATTATAGTGTGCCTCACGGCTGCACCAAAAAGGCTCAGTTTAGCAAAAATGCCAGAAAACTAGTGCCTGACGTTGGTTTTCACCTGGACCTGAAGTGGAGGTGACGGATATACAGACGCCAGCACATAAAGCTACTACAATCTATCAGTATTAAGATACGGTTTAATATTTTGGGGTAATTCTACGAACAAAGAAGCCGCTTTTAAAGCGCAAAAGCGATCAATCAGAGCCATGTTTGGACTGCAAGTAACGGACAGTTGTAAACCATATTTCAAAAAACACAGAATTCTGACACTACCGGCTTTGTATATTTATGAAACTGCCTTATTTGTAAAACTAAACTCACATTTGTTTCCTCACCTATCCGATACTGTTAAACGTAATAGGCGTAATGATATGTTACGCGGACGGAGAGCCAAAAATTAGCGTTAAATTTAAATGGTTTTAAAAAGGGACTCAAAGATTTTCTTTGTAATAAATGCTACTATAATGTAAATGAGTTTTTGAATGACACTCTGACTTCCTAATTACAATCTCTGTTCCTTGACATCTTTGACTTTTTAATTTAATCTGACATTTTAATTATACTTTGACATCCTAAATAAATTGTGTGTTTACCATGTTATTATTAGCTGACATACCTGAAATTGTAATTTTAATTCATAGTTATGCAATGAATAATTGTTAATTAATACTTACCCAATAATATTTTATCTGTAATAATGTATGTAATTAATATTTGCACGCCACACTTGGCAGAATGTGATGATGCCATTTAATAATCTTAAGACCCTATAATGTACCATATTCTGACAAATAAATGATTATGATTATTGTAGATTTTAGCGCCTGCTTGGTTTAGCACTAATTTCTGAGTTGGTTGATATTTGGTTGATTGGCTGTGGTTTGGTTTATGGTTTACGACCGCCGATTTAATAATACGAAATAATATGGTTTAAAGGCTATATTGGTTTATACAATTAATTACAATTACGAGATGGTGAACCTAATCTAAACTAGCACTAAGATGGTTTGAGGTGAGTTACGCGATTGGTCGTCGGACACGTACTAATTGGTAATAGCTGCGATACACACATTTATGGAAATGCATGCAGGCAAAAGTGCTGAGCTGTTCGGTTGCAATTATTGCACCGAACATATTCCCGAGCACAAGACGAGATAAGAAAATAATAAAGTCACAATCAAATCACCTTGGTTAAATAATAATACAATTCAAATGGTAAAAGACACTAAAGTAATAATTAAATGGTAAACAAAGTAAAATTGTTATAAAATTGTAAACAATGGTAAAAGTCTAAATTACGGCTGTCCTTAAAAACATAAATTCTTTACACAAACGAGTCCTCAACTGTAAGCACACGTTCTTTTCGTACAATCGGCAACGTAGCCCTTTCCTTTTTACCCGCACTACGCATAGCACTGGGCCACCGTCTGGCGAAATATGTACTTATCGGTTCACTCTCACTTTGCTGACGGTCAGCAATACTCTGCTTTCGCGCTTGCACTTCACTAGTCACTCTGGTTGCTTCCGATGTAGTCGCCACAGACTCCTGTCTGTGGTGAGGCTCCACCCGGCTAGCCGCAACATGCGAGCAGCATCTCACTCTTCTCCAGACCCAGACTGCTACTGCGCACAGGACAACTCCCAAGAGTATGTAGACGACGGTGTATTGGTGGATGTCATGCACTGATATGTCATCGATTTCAGCTTTGGTGGTTTTTAGTGATTTGATTTGTTCTCCGATAATAGACAGAGATCTATTCAGACTCATGTCCTCTGGTAATTCTGTTTCCGTTGGTATTTTAACGTTAACAATATGGTTAATCTGGTCGAGCTCTGGTACGAGCATATTTGGTAAAAAATTTAATTGGTTGGCTTGTTGTTGTAAAGAATACAGCGTGAAATCTTTACTTTTAACAAAGCATTTCTGTGTCATGCTAATGACCCCTGCTCGAGTCAGCTGATGAATTGTAACATGATCGTCGCATATGATTTTGATAGAATATGTGTCACAGCAAAAGTATAGGTACTGTGACGTTGAGTGTAATTCTACCCATCTGTTTTTGCACACTGTTCTTTCTGTTTTGCAACTTTTGTTTATTGCACTTGTTTTGCAAAAGTTTTCATCATTTTCCAAATTTAGGATAGGTTTGAAGAGCTCACACATGAAGGATTCTCCATGGTACAAACATGTGTCAAGTTCATGGATGGTTGGTACAAAATAAGCATCCTTTTTTAGGTTCACTGCGACGTATTCCGATATTGGTATTATGGTGGTCATAATGTAGTTGGTTTGCTGCGGAACTGGTATTATCCTGTACAGTTGAAAGCTTTCTCTCGCTATAAGCGGGAATGTAATTTCAAAAATGATATATTTTTCGGTGACCCGAGCCTTGGTTCTCAGTAGCTTATATATATGCTGAAGGTCTGTCTCTATGTTTTCTATTGGTAGACCTAAATCGACCATGTAGAATTTAGCGCCTGCTTGGTTTAGCACTAATTTCTGAGTTGGTTGATCTTCGCTATCGCCCCTCAAAAGGCCACCTAAAGCTATCTTGCAGTATACATCTGCTCCTAGCAGTAGGTCCACTGGTCGACTGGTATTAAATTCTGGGTCTGCCAAATTAATGTTTTGTATGTGCGGCCAACTTGGTTTTATGAATGATTTATTTGGCAAACTTTTTATTAGATTGTTCATTATAAGGGCTTCACCTTCTAAGGCAAACTCACTATGAATTGATTTGATTCGGATGGTTATCACTCCCTTGCAGCTGTTTTCTTTTTCTCCTACCCCGAATATGGTTCCTTTGCAGGGGTGTCTTCGTAATTTCAAAACTTGTGCCGCCTTCTCACTTATTAAGGAAATTTGAGAACCCTGGTCGATCAAAGCTCTCATGGTATGGTATGTGCCATCGTATCCTGGAACTTCCACTAAGGCTGTAGCTAAGAGTGTCTCGGACACATCATCCCAAGATACATGGGTTGAAGCTGCTGCTTGCTCATCACTGGTCACGCATGATGTCGCAAGTGTGTGCGCAGCTTTATGGTTTGGTTTTGCTGATGTGTTTGGTCTGTTTTTGGTTAATATTGCGTCATGCAATAATGAATTATGTTTAGCGTTGCATTTGCGACATGTTTTGTTTGAAAAACAAGGTTTATTTAAATGGTTGATTAGACAATTCGTGCAACAGTTTAGATGGTTGACAGTTTTTAATTTTTGCTCATCCGACATTTGCAAAAATTGTGCACATATCCATAACCCGTGGTCAGCATTACACAATGCGCAGGTGATTGACCGCGACACATGTAACGATTTCGTGTTGTTTTTGGTGTTGTTCGAATAAATTTTATTTGATGACTGCTGGTTATTATTTGAACTATAATATTTCTTCTGGTTTGCTTGATAATTTTGATGATTTTGTGGTTGGGTGGTAATTTTTTGGTTATTCGATTCTTGTTTACGCCGCGATGCTTCTAAGGCGGTAAACTTGTTTTCCAAGAAATCAAGGAATTCTTGAAGGATTGGTAATTCTCTGGGATTCTTCACTGACTCAATGTATTCAGGGAATGACTCACTGTCAAGTTTCTGTGCTAACAAAAGCACCAACAGTGGGTCCCAGGTAGTAATATCTACTCCTAGGTTCTGAATTGCATGGAGGCATTCTTTAGTCACGTCATGCAGTGTCTTGATCGCTCCGATGGATTGATGCTGCATGCTAGGAATGTTCAGTAGTATGTTGACGTGAGACGTGAAAATAAGTCTACTGTTGCCATATCTGTGGTTTAGTATTTCCCAGCATACCTCATAATTCTCTGAGGTAATCTGAAGATGGTGAATCAGACGCTCAGCTTCCCCTGCTACTTTGCTCTTTAAAAACTGCATTTTCTGAGCGTTTGATAACGATGGATTTTTGTGGATGGTTTCTGTGAATAAATCTTTAAATGAAGTCCATTGGTGGTAGTTTCCTTGGAATGTTGGAATATCCATCTGTGGAGTAGATTTGTCGCGATGAGAAACCGACCACATTTTCGAGTTGATGGTTTTCTTCAAGTCGTTATAAATTTTCTCATATCTGTTGAATTCTTGTTGGTACCAGATATCCTCAACGCCGTTTTCACCTTCTATATCCCAGTGAAGGCTATCGATCATAGCCCAACGACTTTGAAGACATTTTAAAGCGTCGTCGAACTCCCACTTGGTCTGCAGTTGTTCGATTTCTATGGTAGCTACTGTTCTCATGAAAGCTCTAAACTGTATAGTCTGCTTTTTTATCATTCCTTCTAGGATACTATGTTGACACGTATCCCTACGTTGCTGTTGCGGTGCCTGTGAATGAGACGAATCCCCTACTTGCTTCGATGTCCCTGCCTCTGCAGGCGGCTGGTGAGGTTCTTGCTGCTTTGACAACAATTGCTCCATGGTTTTGGTAATTACCTGCTTGATCGACAAATAGACTTCCTCCGCCTTATCAAAACAATTTTTGGTGAAATAGACATGGTCAAATTCAGCAAGTTCACAGCACTTCCTATGGTTGCGTTGATATTCTCTCCAATAATTTTCTAAAATCTCCAACTTCCGCTTACAGTAATCTATGGTTTTTCGTTCAGCTCCGTCTTTCTTGATGTTAGTTAGAAGTTTAACCAAGGAGTCGTAAATCTCCGTTTGGCTGACTGCTAACTGCTCCATTATTCCCACGGTCAATAAAAGACGTTAGTGAAAATAAAAGAAAAAATGGTTTGGTCTGACCTTATATTCTCCTTCCGCGACAGCTGCCCAATTTCTTCCGAATTGATGTAACTGCCTACCTACTTTCTCTATAAACTAGTAAAATACAATACACTGGTTGCAAGGTCCCGGCGCACAAACACTTCACTGTATTTCGCGAACCGAGGTCCTTAATGCTCGAAGGACCATGTAGATTTTAGCGCCTGCTTGGTTTAGCACTAATTTCTGAGTTGGTTGATATTTGGAGCTTGAGGGTAGGGATATACCGGCAGGAGTCCTCAAGATCCTACAGTATTGGTATGGAAACCAAGAAAATGTTGTTAGGTGGTCCAATGCACACTCTGATACATTTAGGTTAGAATGCGGTGTGAGGCAGGGTGGTCTGACATCTCCTAGGCTATTTAGCACGTATATAGATGGCCTAATCGTGGACCTCAGCAAGATGAGGGTCGGATGTAGCGTCCATGGTGTGAAAATCAATAGTATCAGCTATGCTGATGACATGGCGCTGCTGGCGCCGACAGCAGGTGCCGTGAATGAAATGCTGAAGGTCTGTCAGGCGTATGCTGCCTCACACGGGCTTGTTTATAATATTAAAAAGTGCGAATACATTGTCTTTAAGGCCGGCGGTGAATGCCCGGATACTATACCTAACATTACCCTAAACGGCTTGAACGTCAAACGAGTGACAAAATTCAAATATCTCGGGCATTTTCTCACGGACGACCTTAAGGACAATGATGATATTGAAAGGGAGCGCAGGGCATTGGCGGTCCGAGGTAACATGTTGGCCCGAAGATTCGCTCGGTGTAGCAAGCAGGTAAAGATAACACTTTTTAAGGCATATTGCCACAGCTTTTACACGGGGAATCTTTGGGTCAACTATACCAAAAGGACACTGGATGACCTGCGCGTCCAATATAATAATATTTTTAGGATGCTGTTGGGACTGCCACGGTGGTGCAGCGCTTCTACGATGTTTGCGCAAAACCGAACTGACGGCTTCCACGCCGTCATTCGCAAGAAAACCGCGTCACTGTTGTCTAGGTTGCGCGCGAGTGGCAACAGCATCCTAAAAACTGTGGCGGAGAATATCGACTCATCGATTATTAAAAGTTTTGTGAGAAGGATAATCACCAAACATTAATTTGTGGATATCCTTTTCACAATACTGATTATTCTGTGTTATTCTCAATTTTGTTTTAATTACTAACACTAGTGATAAGTTTTAATATTGTTTACTAACACACTGGATCATTGTTGTCTGAAAATAAAGAATATAATAATAATAATAATAATATTTGGTTGATTGGCTGTGGTTTGGTTTATGGTTTACGACCGCCGATTTAATAATACGAAATAATATGGTTTAAAGGCTATATTGGTTTATACAATTAATTACAATTACGAGATGGTGAACCTAATCTAAACTAGCACTAAGATGGTTTGAGGTGAGTTACGCGATTGGTCGTCGGACACGTACTAATTGGTAATAGCTGCGATACACACATTTATGGAAATGCATGCAGGCAAAAGTGCTGAGCTGTTCGGTTGCAATTATTGCACCGAACAATTATGATTATGATAAAGGCCCTCGCCAGATAAGCCGGGGTAAAATGCCGCCATTGCAATCGGGCTAAATGTTTTTTTGAAATACCTTTTTTTTTTTTTTTTTTTTTTTTTTTCAGGATGGGAAATCATCAAATGACTTCTCCCGCTCTGGGCGGAGCGGGAGGGCGTGTCAGACTTTTACTAACTAAAACCCACCCGTGTTCCATCAGTTGCCCATGTGCCAGGGTCACGGTATCTCTTTCGAACAATCACGCGACCCCGGCAGGCATCGGTCCTAGTAGACCCCTACACTGCTGCTGACATCTCTTTGAGGCGCGCGTGGAACACTGCGCGCCGTCGACCCGAGCTTGGTCCTTACCGGGTGGCGAGCTACCCATTGCTCGCCACCCGCAAGCTCGCGCCTACGGTGGCCGGGAGTCCGCTATTGACTCCCGACGCCCGGGGCGTCTCCTCCTGCGGCGGCTAGGGGCGTGAGAGCGCAGAGACTGCCACTCCCTCACGCGCCCCGCCTCCTCCTTCGCGAGCATTACTGCTTCGCAGAAGGAGGTGACGGCTTCCCATTCCCTCTCGCTCCGTACCATGGCTCGCACCAGGGCCGGACGCGAGAGGTCGCCGCCGCCGATCGCCTCCACGAGGACACGGCGGTGCTCCGCCCAGGCAGGGCACACCTCCACCGTATGCTCCACCGTATCCTCCAGACGATCCTCGCAATGGAAACACCCGGACGTATCCTCCCGCTTTATCCTGAACAGGAACCCACCGAAGCACCCATGCCCGGTGAGAACCTGCGTCAGGCGGAAGGTGAGGACGCCGTGGCGCCTCTCTATCCACTCCTCAAAGAGGGGACTTACCGCCGCAATTGTGGCGTGCCCAGCACTGGGTTGCGACAATCGTACCCGCCATGTCGCCATGAGATCACACCGGAGCTCTGTCCGCCGTGCCGCGATTTGTCGCGGCAGCGGAGTTTCGCCCCGGCGTTTCGCCTCCTCGCGCCACTCCCACATGTGGGCGAGGACCTTTGCCTCCAGATCCCACGGCGGCACTCCGGCAAGGAGGCTCGCTGCCTCGCAGGAGACCGTGCGGTATCCCCGGATTAACCGGATGGCCATGACCCTCTGGGCCGCAAACAACCGGCGCGCTGGGCGCAGCCTCAGTGAGGGTGCCCACACTGGTGCCCCGTAGAGGGCCATGGACCGCACGATCCCCTGAAATACCTTATACTGTGTACAATATCTCAGCCCAGTTTCGACTCTGAAATATCACGCGTTTTTGAGTAAAAAATCTTTTTTATTTTTTTAAAACCCATTTTTCTCCGAGTCTACTTGACAATATTAAAAAAGTGCTTATGGGTTTTAAGATATCACTAATTAGTATTCCTAGAAAAATTCGCTTGATAATCGGGTATGTTGGTCATGGGTAAAAATGCGATTATATTTTTTAATATTTTTTTTTTATGCCAGGAACGTATGATACTCCTTAGCTTTTTTTGCACGTATTACTCTAACATTGACCTATAATATATATTTTTTTAAGATTTTTCAAAATATTAGACGATAGTTAAAAAAAAAAACAAAAAAAAATTTTTATGCCTCTTTAACTTGCAAGATTTGATTACAGACAGACAACGGGACAGGTGAAAGTAAGGTTTTTAGTTTGCTTAAACTATTATTTTCTACTTTTTAATTTGGTTTTCTATGGAAGCGTGTTTTTTAGTTTTTTTTTAACTATTCTTTTATGACAATTGATTTTCACGGAGGGAACGACGTCGGGCTTTTTTTACAAGCTTTCATTTACTTTGTATGAAATTGGGCTGAAATTCCACAGTATAAAGTATTTCAGAAAAAAAAAATTGCCCGATTGCAATGGGGCCATTTTACCCCGGCTTATCTGGCGAGGGCCTTTTTATAATAGATTTTTAACTTTATCACTAAAGTGTTAGGTTCAAGATTGATTGGGAAAATTTGTCAGTTTCGGGTAGCTTGATGTGCTGATCAGTTTTATGTCAGTGACGCAGCGTTATGAAGAATAAAACCGGGAGTGTCACTGCGGTCCGTCATTGCGATTGGGCGGCTTTGCCGCTGCGGTTTGCGGTCTGCGGTCGCCTACGTACCTTTAAGGTGTTTGGGAATACAAAATGTTGTCTTGTGGATTACTTCAACAGGAATCAAAAATATCATCAACTGCCTAGCCTGTTCCCAACTATATTCTTATTTTTGGATGGGAAATCATCAAATGTCTTCTCCCGCTCGGGGCGGACCGGGAGGGCGTGTCAGACTTTTACTGACTAAAACCCACTAGTGTTCCTTCAGTTCCCCATGTGCCAGGGTCACGGTATCCCAACTATGTTGCGTTCGGCTTATCTATCCAGTTAACTAGGTATCCAGGTAGCTACATCTGTAGCTGAATACCAGTATTGTATATGGAGCAACTGCTTATCTGACCTCCACAATCCAGTACTGTGAAAGACAATACACCTTGGTAAGACTGCTTGTCAGGACTGCTTTCGGGCTTCTGACGAGCCGTAACGACGTCAAAGGCCAAAAATGACAGCCGGGACAAACGAATTATTGTGCTTTCCGAGGCACGGAGGGGTCTTGGTATGTAAAGGTGGACACCCATCCACGACCCACCCGCGGCGAGCGTAGCTTAACTTGATCGATCGATTAAGAAAATATGATTACTTTAATTGATATTGTTCGATTTGATGATACAGAAGGAAGTATTTGAGGGATGATGTAAATGATGATATGCCAAAAGCAAAACCGGATACAATAGACAATGAATATACTCCATATACCTTTTGTTATAGGTCCACGAATTAATTGTGGAGATGAAAACATGACCTGAAACCTTACAATACAAGTATCAAAATACAATGGCACGTAATAATGTGTCCGGAATATATATGAAATTGTTTGTAGCAAATTGGACGTTGAAATGTTGGTAACTGAAGGTTTGACGTTTAGTGGTAAACTATCTGATTTCATTAAATTATACATACATGATTTGGGGTTTTGTGGCTAAGTAATAGTAGCTGCTTCGGTCAATCCATCAAGTTAAGCTATTCTTGCCGTGGTTGGTCCATGGATGGGTGTGCATCTCTACATACTAAGACTCTTTCGTGCATCGAATAGCACGGTACGCCACTGGTCACAGTTGTCATTCCTAACAACACACACAGCACCATAGCTCACAGTACACAGCTCACAGCTCTTTAACAATCGTAACGAGTCATCAGAAGCCCGAAAGTCTGCTCACTGCTTAGACTGGGAGCCGATCTAGATATAGTTGGGAAAAGCTTTGGCAGATGATGATCTAACTTTAATTAAATTATACTTGATTTAATAAAGTTTGATAGGTGTTAAGCATAAGGACAGACGAGTGAACAACTGCTTGCTAGTAACGCACTAAAGTTTATACGCTTACGTACTTATCGGTGCGTAGGAACAAGCACACACATTCAAAATTCGTCTTCTTAACTTAGAAATTCAATTCAAGCAACGAAGCTTCCTAAATGTGTAATAGCTAAATAAACATACTTTTTAATATAACAGTTTGTAAGTAGTTGAGTTTAGCCCGATTACACACACATGGCACACGCACACATACCCAACCATAGGCTACAACCTATTTTTGCTTTCTGAAATCTTATTTAAGCGAAGCACAGGTACACCATTTAATGCAAGAAGCATGACTAAATTGTACTCTCATTAGATTATTGCTACTACTAAAAACTTTGTCATTTTCTGTTAATTTAATAATAATTAATGATTTCTCTAATCTTAACTTCAAACTATATGAATTTATGTTAAACTTTTATAACTACAAGCATGATCGGCTCGCTTTTATTTACTCAAACGTTACATTCTACACAATCCGTTCCACACAAAAATCACAAAATATACAGTTACACCCCTTTCATTTAGTGCCCAATATATCATTTCATGACGTACCAATTCATACATATGTAGCTAAACATACTCGTACGTATAAGAATGCGGACGTTACAGGACTTTTGTGCTACCGTTCAAAACTTAAGATACAACAATTGTTTAATATAATCAATAATGGATAGTAACTTATGTAATTTGCAGGAATTAGATACTGCTGAGATTGCAATTTCGGCGACTCTTGATATTGCACAATTAAATACTTACCTTCAACATAATAGCTATAACTTAACCGTCCTGACTCAAAATATAAGGAGTATATACAGTAATATTGATGACTTGGAAATAACTTTATCTCAAATTGGTGTTGAAGCTGATGTCATCATTTTAACAGAGTGCAGATTGAACGCTAATAAACAAATACCTGTGCTAAATAACTACACCTCGTTTAATACATCCAGACACTTAAATCAAAACGATGGTGTAGTAGCCTACATAAAAAATTGCCACTTACCCCGGGTAACTGAAATTAATCTGACACATGCCTCAGCTTTGCAAATCACAATCTTTAATTTCACCATTATTGGTATTTATCGGTCTCCATCGAATGTATCTGCCGATCGTTTCATTGACTCGCTTGATCAATGCCTTCAAACTATCGACGCACATAAGAACATTGTTATTACTGGCGATCTAAATATTAACTTAATAAGGAAACTAGCAGAAACATCACAAATACGGACTAACAGACTAAATTACTTAAATATGGTGGCTTTGCATGGTTTCCTCCCAGGACATTGTTTGCCTACCAGGGATGACAGCTGCCTCGATCACATGATTCTTAAGTTGGATAAATCTAGGAATTCGGCTTTCGTGGCAGTTTTAAACACGTCGGTTACAGATCATGCAATGGTACTACTAAACATATCCCACTCATACCAAGCCAAGTCTTATGCCAAAACTAAGACTGTGACTAATTTGGAAAATGCCTATGAACACCTTATGAATACGGAAGCGTATTTTCTGAACACGTATAGAGACCCAAACCTTTTGGTGGACGCGATGATAGCTATGATTAGGTCATCGCTCCTCCAAAATACTAAGATTTTCTCGCTCTCCAGTTCTAAGCGTACTCTAAAGCCCTGGATAAACGTGGGAGTCCTAAAATGTATTAGATTTAGAAATAAATTGCAACTACAGTCGAGGAGAGACCCTTTTAATGTTATCTTGATCATAACATATAAGCGTTATCGTACTTTTTGCACTAATCTTATTAAAAAAGTCAAAAGACAATATCATAAGAAACAAATTTTAAAATCTGTTAAAAATCCTAAGATACTCTGGAGAAAGATAAACGACATAACCCATTACAAAAAACCTATGACATCTAGTGTAAGCCTACTTCAAATCACACCGCATCCTCTCGACTCGTTAAACCGTGTCAACCACTTCTTTGTTACTATCGGGAAAACACTGGCGGAAGAAATCTTGACTCTTACTGGGCAAGGGTATAGATCTGCTTTAAGCACTTTACATACACCAACTCAAGCCAACTCATTTGTACTATTGGAGACTGATCGGGCAGAAGTTGATGGTATACTCATGGCACTCGACTCGGCAAGTGCTTCGGGTTGGGATGGTATATCTGTGAGTTTCCTTAAGTTATCTCGGGACTTTGTGGTTCCCCTCATTTGTAAATTAACCAACCTGTGTTTTGAAACGGGCATTTTCTGTGACGCGTTGAAACGATCTATAATTACGCTTGTGCACAAGGGTGGGGACAAAAATGATGTAAACAATTACCGACCGATTTCTGTCTTACCGTCACTCTCAAAAATAATAGAAAAAATATTAAATAAAAGGCTTACAAATTACTTGAACAAATATAACATTCTTTCCGACTCACAATATGGTTTTAGACAGGGGCGGTCAACTCAGGATGCTGTAATTGCATTAACATCTGAAATTACAGATAAGGTAGACAAAGGATTTAAATGCGTTGCGGTGTTTTTAGACCTGAAAAAGGCCTTCGACACTGTTTCTGTTTCCATCCTTGTGCAGAGACTTGAGGCTATAGGGATTAGAGGCAAGGCTCTTTCTCTATTTGACAGTTATCTCCGGGGAAGGAAACAACAGGTTAAGGTCGGGCAGTCGTATAGCAATGTGGAAAATGTTGTTTTCGGTGTTCCGCAGGGCTCTGTGCTCGGCCCGCCACTGTTTCTAGTGTATATTAACGAGCTTTGTAAACTACGAAACAGTGGCGGGAAAATTTTCTCTTATGCGGACGATACGGCTATTGTATATTTTGGCGACACTTGGGATGTGGTACGTAGTAAGGCCGAACAAGGGTTAGCTGTCATAGATAGGTGGCTCAAAGCAAACTTGTTAACCCTTAATATTGCTAAAACAAATTACATTTGTTTCTCCCCAAGTGCGAGGTCTAAGGCACACACTAATCTCAATATTCGTATCCATATGTGTGCAAACAGCTTGGATCAGGCTTGTGACTGCGAACCCATCAAACAGTTACCGTCTGTAAGATACTTGGGAGTTATAGTCGACGAGTGTCTAACGTGGCACTCACATGTCGAGGTTATTATGTCACGTGTTAGAAAATTTATTTGGATTTTTAAAAATCTACGACATGTGATGCCTCAAAAGACTCTCAACAACATTTATGTAGCACTCGCACAGTCAGTAGTCACATATTGCGTACCTGTCTGGGGTGGGGCCACAAAAACTAAGTTTCTAGAGTTAGAAAGAGCCCAAAGGTCACTTTTAAAAGTAATGTACTTAAAGCCATATAGATATCCCACAACTGATCTATACAGAATATGTGGCCTACTATCGGTCAGGAAACTTTACCTTTTAAACATAATTTTATATTTGCATAAACACCTTCCAGTTAACCACGAGAGACAGGCTAGGAGAAGAAATGATATTGTGGCTTACTCTCCGGGAGTACGCACGGCTTTTGCGAGACGTCAATATGCTTGCCAATCAGCTTACTTATACAATAAAATTAACTCAAAACTAAAGTTCCACCACGAGGTTTCGCATCAATGCAAAAAAGTTATAACTGACTGGTTAAATACGCTAACTTATGAGGAGGTAGAGCAACTCTTGGTTAGAATTGTATGACATCCTTGACTTCTTTACTATAATGAGTATAACGTAACGCACCTTGTGGTAACCTATTGTTATTTTCAACTTCGTGTATAGTGGCACAATCAGAAAACACGTAAACTCAAACATACACATACATTACACACACACACACACACAAACACACACACACAATAATACACACACACAAACATACACAATCCCACATTTATACAATTTTAATTTTATTTCACACATGCACATACAATAACAACCTACATAGAGCTGATAATTTAATATTTATTTTATTTTTGTTATAGGTCATTGTTCCTTTTTTTCTGTTTAACAAAGTACTTTAAGCTGATCTTTTCTTTTTTAATTTAATTAAATATTAATTTTGCTTTTAATTTTGATTTATGTTTAATTTTAATCTTGATTATGGTTTTAATTTTGATTATGGTTTTGATTTTAATTTTGATTTAGATGTTAATTTTGATTTTAATTTTGATTTTGATTTTTGATTTGATAATGTGATAATTTATATTTTGATTTTTTTATTTTGATTTTAATTTAGATTTAGATTTTAATTTTAACTTAGATTTGAATTTTGATTGGAATTTGAATTTTGATTTGAATTTGAATTTGATTTTAATTTATATTTTATTTTGATTTTATTTTTAATTTAATTTTCATTTTCATTTTTTGTTTTATATAGTCTCAATTTTGTTTAACATCCTGGGAAGGAGCGAGACAACCCCAACACAAGTATTATTAATTACTTACTGGGGCTGTTTCATTTAAAATTTTGTAAATGTAACCATTTGAGACCCAATAAACAATTTTAATTTTTTTTAATTTAATTTAATTTAACCCAATTGAGACTGACTACAGCCTATCAAAAAGCGCTACACAGATTCATAACAACAATGACGACAAAAGTGGTTGACAGACTTCGCAATTGAAAGTTGCTCAATCACTTCGAATATTAGTTGTGCGGGCAACTTTTTAATGAAACCAGGGCTCAACCGAAAAATACTTCAAACCTCAAACACGCAAAGCAGAACTACGAGACTGGAATAATGTTTGGGACAGAAAAAGTTTACGCTTTGAACTCTACCGAGGGTAAGTGTTTTGCATTTCGACCCACGTTGCCTGCATACCAATGCGTAAAAGGATTGATGTTTGCAAAGCTACAGAAATATCCAATCTTTACTTAACTAGTGACTGTGAGTGACTCTGACATGTTTGTGTTGGGGCATTTTAGTTTTTATACTCGGGTTTTTACGAGTAGTTATATAGTTTGAAGTGAGGTAACGTTATACGTATCTTTGTGGTACCGGGCGTAAAGAATAGCATAACCCCTTTTCTTCTTGTAGGTGTCGTAAAAGGCGACTAAGGGACTTAATAGAGAATGGGCAGCAGCGTTCTCTATACATTTTAGCACCATACTGCGATCGCCAATCCGCTTGCCAGGCGTGGCGATTATGGCAAAGCCCCCCAAATTGGGAGATGCCATTGTCCAGCAGTGGACGTCTAATTGCTGAAATGATGACGATGATGAACGTTACACGTATGAGGATCAAAGTTTGACTGATGATAAATCATTGGTCTAGTAGTCGGTTAGTAGCGCTACTGCTGAGCTTATGGTTCTGGTTTTGATTCCCAGGTTGGGCAAAGTGTTATTGGGTTTTCTATCTGGAATTTCTCCGCAGTTTGGATTTAGGTCCAGTTGATGGCAATCGGCTCGTGCCCTATTACATGGGACTTAAAACATAACTAGGGAAATGTGCATGTATTACAGGTACACCTTTCCCCAACCTTTCTCGGCAACAAGGCATAATGTTATGTAATTGATAATGTATTTTAAACTAGTAAAGATGAACCATTTGCTGGAGTAAAAAAAAAATCTCATCTTTCTTAGTAGATATGATAACGTTAAATTGTAAAAACCGTTACATTACAATCTAACTAGCGAGATTGTTATCTAACGGTTCATAATCTTTCAACAGATTACAATGTCGCTTGTTAGATTGTAATCTAACGGTATTTACAATTTGACGGTGATATTATATATACTTTTATGATTGTACTTAATACAGTAAAGTAGCAGTAGTAATGTACAGTCACCAAAAGAGATAATAACCAGCATCGTCGGATATCGTAGAAGTTTAATAAGGAACTGATGGATGTTTTTGAATTAAATGAATAAAAACAAGCAGCTCATTTATCATATTAAATTTCACATGGAGACATTCATTCGGTTTCTTACTATATAGGGTAATATTAAATCATTTGAAAATACTTTATCCATGTGTTTGGTATCGATATGGGAAACGATTGAAACCAAAAAATGCATTTAAAAAAACTTTTTAACAAAAAATTAAACCGCCGAAAAACTGAAAAGCATAAAATAATACTTAAACCTTAAAATTATGAGTCGGTGCTTTGAGTGATCCTTGTTCATTGATTTTTCAGCGCCGACTCAAAATTTTAAGGTTTAAGTATTATTTTATGCTTTTCAGTTTTTCGGCGGTTTAATTTTTTGTTAAAAAGGTTTTATTTTATATTTTTTGTGGCTTTAATGTACTAATAATACTTGGCAAAGTATACCCTATCCAACAGAAAAAGAATTATCAAAATCGGACTACTCTGTATAAAGTTATGCGTGTTTATACATTACAATCAGTGAGTGAACAATCAATCATCCCCTGTTTTCCGACCCTTAGGGTTCGATTTTGTTTTCCAAATTTATATGGGACCACCTTGGAAGTATCCCTTTCTAATAGAAGAAGAATTGTCACAATCGGATCACTATGTAAAAAGTTATGCGTGGTCATACATAAAAAAAAAAAAATACGCGTCGAATTGATAACCTCCTCCGTTTTTTTTCGTCGGTTGAAAAAGAAGAAGCATGTTGCAACATTCGATGGGCGAAAGTATTGGAGAGCCCTGAAATCGTTCGTCGAACCGCGTTAGCCGGGCGCACGAAGATCGCTCACCTGTTTTTTTATTTTTTCTTGGAACTTTGATGCTTTGACGAATGTCTATAACTATAGGGTCATTAAAAGTTTTAATTTGACCCTATAAATAACGAACCTGGATACTCATCCGTTTTGGTGACTGTGTGTAAAATAGACATAAAAAAATATGGCCAGCATTATAAACTCTGATTTTATCTACTCAGCTTTTCTACCACGAAACTATGAAAAGATGGCACACAGTAGATTCTTTATGATGATACGTAAAGAAAAAGTAGCTATTATTAAAGCAGCAGGAAGCGAAAGTTTGGGGCAACTTTTATAGGGAGATCCGAGGGTTTAGATATCTTTGAAAAAAACTTTCTTGCTACGTCCGATAAAATGTTTCGTGCGTATGTAATCCCTGAAAATTCTGCGTGATTTGTCTCTACCGCGATAAAGAAAAGGTCTCAAGAAACTTTCCGGATGCATTTAAGTCTTATCTGTTTTCAAGATTTGATGGAAAATTCGTTTTGTCACACTGTTTGTTTAAGTATTTGTTAGAATGTGATTTCGCTGTTACCTGGTTAGCTTTCAAAATGCAAACTGCAACATGAAAGTGAAGAATTATTATGGGTGTCTCAATTTTTAGTGCTTATTTTATAAAAGGTGGTAGGAATATGGAAGCGCAACCTGTTTCCAGATTCAGTACATGATTTAAAACATCCTTCCGTTGGAAGTTTTTAGTCACACTGCACTTTTCTATGAAATAGATTTTTTTTTTGAGATCGTTGCAAAATTTCTACGTTTATCAGATCTGAAATTGTGTTTACAGTTTGCGCGTTGAAGTCCCATCCATTTTGTATTATGTAGGAGTTTATGACTAGACGAAACAGTTTTTTTCCTTTTTAAGTTATTTAACTGAAAATGTATAATCCAGACAAACGTTCCGGAATAAGTCCACGTCCCGACCCAGTGACGTAACAATATCGTGGAGGGATTTTTTCGTACACTGGATCTTGAACGTATTGCTTAGTACTGAGAGTTGAAAATCGAACATTACGTTTATTCAACGAGCTGAAATTCACTCTCACTATACTCTGTTGAATTCTCAATGCTCGGTTCAACAGCGAGGGTTTTAAATCTAGTGCGCTAAAAAATCCTCCCACAATTTCATTACGTCCGTGAGAATTTCGACTCAACTCTCTGAATGATGGTGAAAACCACATACAAAGCAGCTGTGTCATCATCATCATCATATTTTCAGCCGAAAAACCGAAAAACATCCATAACTGTACATAGGCCTACCCCCAGCTTCACCATTTCGAGCGATCTGTTGTCTTAAAATAATCATGTGGTCGCACAAACAGATACGAAAACCGACATTAATTTATAATATGCATAGAAGGTGGTCAAATTATTGTGGATCATTCAACAAAACCGGAGAAAACCAATATTGGCCTTTCCTTAAGGATTTACATTATATTTGAATGACCGGCTTTCCATACAAATTCTCCACTTTGCCTCACCGACAATATTCTTTTTTCGACAAATTTTACGTTTGTACAAACTAATCAGAGCCCGAGATTTCGACAGAATGTAAAACAATGGCTGAAAATTATCCCTCGCGGAGGACGTCTTGAAACTCATTTTCAAAGACAGTCTTTTAAATTACGTCATAAAATATTAGAGGGACTTTGTGCTTGAATAAAGCCTGTGAAATAATTAAGGAAGTGTAATAAGGCTTTTCCATTTGCATAACAAATTTTAAAAGGTGCTTTTTGAAAAAAGAACGCTGTAAATCCTTTGACAAATCAACCGTTTTCTAAGGGATTATTATTTTTTAACCCCTCTTCCTGCGTAGAAGTGGAATATTGGTATTCGGTAAATTGGACACATATAATAAGGTGTAACTATTCATACACGAAATATTTTAAGAGGTACACCTGTAGGTGGTAAAGAAGCTACAGCAACGAAAAAAAACTTTTTTATAAATGTATTTTTTTCAAAATGTAATATTTATAAATTATTTGACGCACATAAGAAATACTGGCTCCTTTTTATTTTTTACAGCCTGAAAACACCGCGGCTATGCTCGTGCCGTCCGCTCGCCGCCCTCGCAGCGTCAGGCGGGCCATTCATAGAATTTGGAATAAAGGTTTTATGCAAAACGTCTCAAGCAGTTTTAAAATTATAATAATTACAAAAATTCAAAAACACTTAGATAAAAAATTTATTTTTGCTTCTAAAGCTTTTTTACCACCTACAGGTGTACCTCTTAAAATATTTCGTGTATGAATAGATACACCTTATATATAGATTATATTGTATTGTAGACCAAAACTTACTACTTCGTTAGTCAGGTGGTCGCACTACTGCTAAGCATAAAGTCTTGGATTGTAGTATGGGCAATATTATTGGGTTTTTCTATCAGATAATTTTCAGTAGCATCCCAAACTCTGGACTTGTGCTCGCCTGATGGCAATAGGTTCGCCCTCCTATTACATGGGACTAGCATAACAGGGTACCGTGTGGTGCCGGACGTAATGAAAAGCATCACCGCATTTCTTCCCGTGGGTGTCGTAAGAGGCGACTATGGGACTTACTAGAGAATGGGCAGCGGCGTTCTCCATGCATTTTAGCATCATACTGCTATCGCCAATCCGCCTGCCAAGCGTGGCGATTATGGCTAAGCCCCCCAAATTGGGGGAGGCCTATGTCCAGCAGTGGACGTATTACGGCTGAAATGATGATGATGAATGATGAGCTTAACTGGCGTAATATAGGTGTACCTCTACCGTATGTATACGTTACAGTTAAAAGTCTTAACCACTAACTACTCTTAATCTTTGAACGTATTGGTCTTCTGTAGGTCATCCAACTACCTGGCCGTCGGTCTTCCAACGTTCCTTCTTCTATCCCTCGGTAATTATTCTGCATCATCTGTCATCACCATGTCTAGCCAATTGTGAAATTAAAACAATATTTGACACTTGGTTTAAACAATTTTTAATCGCAATTTTGCAGTCCAAAGCACTTTAAACCAAAGATTTTTTGTCAAAACTAATTTTGACCAACCTATTCAGTCAAAACTACTTTTGATCGGTTTTGACAGCAACGAGGCAAAAGGATTATGTAAGGATCGTAGCAGGTGGAATTCTGTAGTTGCTGCCTACCTCCATGGGAAAACAGCGTGATTTTATATATGTATTGATTTTATATGTATGTATATACACACAAAAAAAAAAATTGTGCCTGCCATTATTTTTTTGTATTTTGTAGAAGCGTGTAAGTAACTGTGATGTTATTCATTTTGTCGGAACTAAATAATGATATAGGAATTCGTTTAATAACGTCGTATAACATTTTATCATAGTTATGTCCAATAAAATTCTTCCAATATCGTCCTTTGCTATCGTGAACCCGTCTGGAAAAAAGGCTCCATTATTTTCTTATTTTCTACCCTTCAAACGCTATGATATTTTCCTTAAGAAACAACGTTAAAAATATACAATGTTTTTCGTTACTGAGGCGATGCACTTTACACATCATTATTTTAAAAGCAGCCTGGCTTTGGAGGAGGCGCGAGTGCTTCGGACTCCCCCTATACACGTGTCGGTTGATTGATTCTGTGCTCGAGATACGGTTCTTTAGAAACAGGATGCTCTATTGTAGCCTTGAAGTATTAATGTGGCTATAGATTACGTATTCGGAAGTGCACGTCAGTATAGATAGGGGATTGAGTAATGGCAGCGGTGCAGCTGAACGACTTTTAAGTGACGGATAATATCGTTGAATATTTTATTGTAAATACTTATGTTGGTATTAACTATTGCAGTTTTATTGTTAGAGTTTAACTTATATAAAAATTATATTCTTTTTAAAATCGAACCTCTTCACAAGTATGGGCAACTAGCGCCCTATACCGTAAAACTTTACACTTACAATTAACAAATTAGTAATTTTATCACATATAATATAGTATTTTATTAGTTTAATAGTAAACTCTACAAGTGCGATTCTATTTTTATAATTATTATTTTTATTTTATATCTTAACTTTGTTTTTGGTGCTTTTCATGTTATCTAGCTTATGTGCACCAGTATAGTTAAGTTTGTTTTTAGTTTAAAGTTTAGTTTAGAATATTTTTTTAGTTTACTTTAATATTTCAAGGCAGCAAGATATTTTAATCAGTGCTATGTACGCTGTAATTGTCAAGTACATTAGTTCTTTAGTTATTAAGTGTAAGTGTAATGTAAATGATGTGGCTGTGCTTCTTTTGAATAAATAAATAAGTGCGTATACGATAAAACTCTAAGCCACATGACATACAATTAACGGAAAAAATGTGTAAACTGTGATAACTCTATAATTTAAACGTAACCCTGCTGCTTTTAAAAATACGAAATATTTGTAATTGTAAATTATATCTCAATATCTGGATTACCGAGCTTTGCTCGTTATTTTTTGGTAAATTGTGTTTCAAATTATAAGTTTATGTTCAAGTTGTTTATCGATTAAGTTGGTCATTGAAAACACGAATAAAACGATATTTTATAAAAATGAATCCTAGCTAGATCGATTTATCGCCCCCGAAACCCCTGTATACTAAATTTCATGAAAATCGTTGGAGCCGTTTCCGAGATTCAGATTATATATATATACAAGAATTGCTCGTTTAAAGGTATAAGATAAGTATTTGTAATTTCTGTGTTACGCATTCATGTCTTCAATTACATGAGTGGATGAAGGGGATATGTCGCAAAATTCTAATTTCGTGAAAATTGAGTTTAAAGTTTCGCATACACATTTTAGGATATTTCAAAACGCCTTACATTTATCCAAGGGTGTCTAGCGGCGCCAACCGTTTAGTATTTTTAAGGTTTAAAATTGTTTGTATGCACATAACACCATCAATTTCATGCATAGAACAGCGAACATCTGAAAATGCGACATATCCCCTTCATCCACTCATGTCTTCAATTATTTTTACAATTTTGTAGACTTGTAAAATATGGTCCAGGAGAGCCATACTTGGCGGTAGTAAGAAAAAAGGCTTGTATACTGAAAATGTCAGAAGAATTCTTTTTAGTATCACTTATTAGTTCCACGATTACCTAGTCTTTTTCAATAAATAAAGATTACTGTTTGATTGGCATGTTTTTTTAATAATTATTATGCCACGAGATTTTCTCCTACCGAAAGGACTAGGCCAGCACTAGCAAAAGACAGAATTCTGTGGAAAAGGGAATGGGAGGCATTTGCTCTGTAATAGGACAATATAGGCTAGTTAGAATAGATGTCAGGAGATTTTTGTAATACAAGCTCTAAAACCTATAATTCTGCGTAATTTTCCGAAGTATTTTTGGAAATTGTCCCGACTCTTGAAGAAAAAGCGTCAGAGCATTTGACCAAAACAATCGACAAATTTGAGGTTATTTACCTTTTACGGAAACATAGTTGGCTCGTCTGATTAATACTCCAAAGCCACTATAATGTTGCAGTGTCGTGTTGTCCGAAGAGCCCTGTGTGCCGTGAGTGTCTTGTCCGTGAAGTTGACAAATGCCGTTGGCACGCTAGGTGTTTGCCGACGCCCCTTGATGTAAGGACGCGACGCCGACACTATCAGATATATACACCGGGAGTAAGATGCTGGGACGCTGGTGTTAAAGATTGTTTTTAAGACTTTTTATTATTTTCACAACTGTTGCGAATGGTTGTAAAAAAACAGTTTAGATCACGATTTTGTCACTCACTTAAAATGCTGAAATATTGTCCAAAACTGTGAAGCACTTTGTTTAAATTAAGAAAAAGTACACATCGCTTGAAAGCGCTCTACCGTTTTTAAATTAATCATTGGATACAAAAGAAGTGACAACCTGCACACCTGCTGATACTTTTATAGTTACAATCAAAAGTAAATTTATTTATTTTATATATTTTCGTATGTTTAAGATCGTGTTTTTTAAACGGCATGTTTTCTATGTTATAGGGGTTTGGTTTCCGCATTTAGTCCTTTGAGTGGACCATTGTAAAACGGCATGTTTTATTTTTCCTTTTTCGTCATGTAAATCCTTAATTTAGTTAATAAGTCTAAAGTCAACAGCTTGTGACTTAGGCAGTTTATCAGGAGCCACTATAGAGTTCCTCTATTCACCTTCTGGCTCCATCATCAGATCAGCTTCGAGGTACCAAATTATAGTTTTGTCAGTCTAACTACACTATGAATACTCGTACAGAGTTTTATCAAAACGAAAGATAAGACCCCAGTTCTAGAGATTTAGTACCCAATGACGGTTCCACTATACACTGGCACGTGCCTCCATCATCCGATCAGCTCTAAGATACCAAACTATTGTATTTTCACTGGTCCTTGGTGCATGTGCAAATTTTTGAGGTTAGTGAACATTACGATGAAAGATTAAATTACATTTTTTTTTCTGTAAGTGGGATCGTTCAAATACTTTTACACGTCAATCATATTTTGTAAAACTAAATGAGGTCGGCGTTTCCTAACTAACGTACTTTGAGAAGAAAGGCCGAAACAAACTTTTAATGTTTTTAACGTTTCAATTCAATTCAATTCAATCCAAAATAAATATTGAATTGAATTGAATTGAAACTTCTGAGTTTGTTTCGGCCTGGATTTTAAAAGAGACTGTGACCACTGGGTCACAGTCTCTTTTAAAGTCCAGACATAATCTTGGTAACATCATGTGGACACCATGTAGATTGGTGTCTGAAATGGTCTTATGAGGAAAGAACCACTGTCCAGTCGGTGTATGCATTTGTCACTAATCGCGCAGCTTTTTTTTTTTGGATGGGAAATCATCAAATGACTTCTCCCGCTCTGGGCGGAGCGGAAGGGCGTGTCAGACTTTTACTGACTAAAACCCACCCGTGTTCCATCAGTTGCCCATGTGCCAGGGTCTATCTCTTTCGAACAATCACACGACCCCGGCAGGCATCGATCCTAGTAGACCCCTACAGTGCTGCTGACATCTCTTTGAGGCGCGCGTGGAACACTACGCGCCGTCGACCCGAGCCTGGTCCTTACCGAGCGGCGAGCTACCCATTGCTCGCCACCCGCAAGCTCGCGCCTACGGTCAATCGTGCAGCTTGACTCAGAACTTAAGATAAGATAGACAGACGCCGCCGGTCTAGATAATAAAAGCGTTTTAAAAATATGAACTTATTTAAATGGTATATGAATGTGTTGTCAACGGAAATATAACATTTAAAAAAATATTCCACAAAAAATACCAGGTAGGAAAACAAAATCATCCTATTTAAAAATTCACTTGCTTGTTGCCAAGAGAAACATGTATTTAAAGAAAAATAAACGAAACTACGTATTTTGTTCCCAATCCTACTAATATTATAAAGAAAGTTTGTAAGTATGGATGTTTGTTACTCTTTCACGCAAGAACGACTGATTGGATTTAGATGACAAATGTCACACACAGAAAGTTTATAACCTGGATTAACACATAGGGTAATTTTTATCCCGGTAGTAGGTTCTCGCGGGATAATTTCCGACCTCCACGCGGGCGAAGCCACTGGCAAAAGCTAGTTATTAATATTGAAAGAAAAGAAAGAAAGAAAGAAAATACATTTATTTAGCACAGTTGAAAGGCACATAACAGTTAGTTATACAGCAGGAAATAAGAAAAAAATAAAATAAAAAAGTGTGCGGTGGGATGTCAGAAACTAGCATTATAGTGTGCCTCACGGCTGCGCCAAAAAGGCCCAGTTCAGCAAAAAAGCCAAACAACTAGTGCCTGACGCTGGTTTTCAACTGGACCTGAAAATGAGGTGACTATTGTAAATCAGTTTTATATCAAAGCTATTAACAACAAAATCTTACAACTAAGTTTAAATTTAAAACTGTGATAAGTTCGAAGTATAAGAAATCCCCAGTGGAATTAGATCTTTCTTCATTCGTAAGAAAGCTTAAAACTGATCAAGCACAAATTACAGTGATTGATTTACGAGGTACCTATCCTAAAAGGAAATAAATTATTACCACAGAGTTTCTTCAAAGATAAAAGATTTTAAATTATAGAAAGTAAAGCTATCAAGTCAAGCTTAAGATTGGTGTGCTTACGGTATCTTTTTTAATAAATTAATGATGGCGGGATACACTTACCTATTATTCATTCTCTATTTTATATTAATTGCTGGGTTTTTTTATCCGACTGTATGTAACGACTGCCAAAGATCTCAAAATGACAGCCGAGACCAAACACTTAACAAGCTTTCCAAAGTATCAAGGAGTCTCGCTTCGTAATAGATGGTCCCCTATCCGTGAAGTAACCACGGTAAGCGTAGCTTACCCTTCAATGCCATGCGGCTGTAATCATTGAGCTACTAGCCTCTTATAATACTATATGAATAAGAAAAGAGTTTAGACACGTATGTCTTAGTTCAAGAAGTCTTCAAGCCATGTCTTTTTAGCCTAGCGTACTTACAGAAGAGTGAAATTATTATACACTAGTTATTGCCAGCGACTTCGTCGCAAGGCGGTCGGAAATTATCAAGCGGAAACATACTACCGAGATAAAAAGTACCCTAAGTATTCATTCAGGGTATGAACCATCTGTTTGCTAAATTTCATCTAAATCTGTTGAGTAGTTTTTGCGTGAAAGAGTAACAAACATCCATACATCCTCACAATGAAACTATAATATAAATAGGATTCGATAATTCAATAATAATCATGACAAAATTTCATAAAGCCACTAAAATGTTTGTAAATATCTGAACTAGAACACTTTTCTATTTGTATGAATAAAATTCAGTATAAGTTGTAGCGCCTTTCATCCATCTGCCAAAGGAAATCATGTCTGATGCAATACTTTGAATATCTGTATCCTACATTATCTCAACCGAGATTTGATATAAAAATCTTAAATTGAGCAGACAGTACATCAAAGCTTTGACATAGAATCTAGTATTGTGAACTCAGTTAGGTACACGTTTTGATGGCGATATAAGACCGTTTGACGAAATTATGTACCAAAAAGGTTTATAAGCGGAATTTTGCATAATAAGGTTGTTTAGTGAGCAGAAATTGGCAGAAAGACCAAGATACACACCCCGAAGAATCGTCAAAAGCCAGCGAAATTAATTTTTTCTGTCCTTTATTGCAATTACTATATGACTTATGATTCGCGATCGTAAGTAACCAGTATGTATTTACAAAATTATAATCATTCAAATTATCAATACAACCTTCTTAGTTCATACTAGCTTTTGCCAGCGGCTTCGCCCGCGTGGAGGTCGGATTAATCGTCACAGTTCGGCTCCTATGTGTCTGCCCAGGAGTATGGACTACAATCGTACCAAGTTTGGTTAAAATCCCTTCAGTAGTTTTTGACCCATGCGTGCACATACAGACAGACAGACAGACAAAAAATTTACTGATTGCATTTTTGGCATCAGAATCGATCACCATTCATCCTCCAATATTAATTTTGAATATATATTCAATGTACAGAATTGACCTCTCTACAGTTTTATTTTAAGTATAGATAACTAAAATAATGGACTATTTCATGAAATATCAAAGCAAATACATACTTCTGCAAAAAACGTAAGAAAATTTGAATAACGTTTGGGGCTTTTTTTTTTAAATCTTAAATACTCTTATAAAAATAATTCGTTTTTACAATGGTTCCAAATTATACAATTTTAGTTGAAAGCCGCATAACGGAAGACGTAACGTTGAAAGGCTTCCTACATGGTGGACCCATGCTCTAGTGAACGCCGCAAGAATCTGCTGTATACGAGAAGCACAAATCCGGACAATATGGCGATGCTTGGGCGAGTCCTATGTCCAGCAGTGGACGTCTATCGATGAATGCTGAACTGACGATTATTAGAAGTTTTTGTTATTAAATAATAATTTAATTTCACATTCAGTGCCTAATTGGTCAAGCGGTCACAAGCGCTACCACCAAACTCAAGGATTGTGGTTCGATAAAAGGTTGGGAAAAGTGTTAGTGTAAATTCCTGATGGGTATCATCAAGAGTTTCTCAGTAGCAGCCTGGAGTCTAGATTTGTGCCCGGGTGATGGCAAAAGGCTCGCTTCTATTATACAACGTGACATATTAGTCGTCTTATAAAGGTTGTCCACTCAATGTATCCGACATAATATACCTATAGGAGTGATTTTAAAATTGTTACCAATTAAGAAAATACGTACTAAGAAAAATAAATTATGCATTAGAATTATGAAACATTCTGTAGTATCATATGGTAGAGAACACACCCAGCGCACGAGTCGACTAGACCATTCCATCTCCATTTTCCATAAGACAAAATATCAAACAAACTACGTCATGCCTCATCATATTGAATAATATTTTTATTTTTTAGTTATTCAAATGTTCATTTTAGGGTTCCGTTGCCAAATGGCAAAAAACGGAACCCTTATAGATTCGTCATGTCTGTCTGTCTGTCCGTCCGTATGTCACAGCCACTTTTTTCCGAAACTATAAGAGCTATGCTGTTGAAACTTGGTAAGTAGATGTATTCTGTAAACCGCATTAAGATTTTTACACTAAAATAGAAAAAAAACAATACATTTTGGGGTTCCCCATACATAGAACTGAAACTCAAAAATGTTTTTTTTCATCAAACCCATACGTGTGGGGTATCTATGAATAGGTCTTTAAAAATGGTAATGAGGTTTCTAGTATCATTTTTTTCTAAACTGAATAGTTTGCGCGAGAGACACTTTCAAAGTGGTAAAATGTGTGTCCCCCCCCGTAACTTCTAAAATAAGAGAATGATAAAACTAAAAAAAATATATGCTGTACATTACCATGTAAACTACCAACGAAAATTGGTTTGAACGAGATCGAGTGAGTAGTTTTTTTTTAAAACGTCACAAATCGTAAACCGCAATTTACCTTACATTCAGTCAACTGAAATATAAAAATTCAAAAAAACAGATTTGTACGGAACCCTCGGTGCGCGAGTCCGACTCGCAATTGGCCGGTTTTTTTCTTATGGATGTGTAATAGTCATTGGATACATGAAGTGGGCTGCCGTTCTAAGACGAATAAAATGTCACGGTGTATACATGGACATCCATGGGCTTGCGAAAGTTGGGCCTAGTTCATCATTTCAGCCGTAAGACGTCCACTGCTGGACTTAAGCCTCCCCCAATTTGGGGAGCTTTGCCATAATCGCCACGCTTGGCAGGCGGGTTGGCGATCGCATTATGGTGGTAAAATGCATAGAGAACGCTGCTGCCCATTCTCTAGTAAGTCCCTTAGTCGCCTTTTACGACACCCACGGGAAGAAATGGGGTGGTGTTATTCTTTACGTCCGGCACCACACGGTACGGGCATACTATAGGTAAACTCTGCCTTAAATCTTCGGTAATTACAGGCGTGATGTTGTGATATTTTAATTCGACCACAGTTAATTGTATCATCACCGTTTCAGTTGTAAGATATCCACTGCTGAACATGCATCACCACAAAACGATTGGTCCTGTGTAGCTCTCAATGGATTTCTATAACCTTCATGAGGCTTTCGACTTAGTGCAATTTTAAATGATCAAGCAGAGCTTTATCACTATACCAATAGAACAAAGCAGTTCCCACCAAACTATTGTCATAATAAAAACTAGTTAAAACCCAGCTAAAGTTAACAAAATACCTATTGTTTACAATTGAGTAACGAACCAATAGTTCAATGGTATTACATGACTGCTATTTTTGCTTCAAATATTTGAACAAGTGTAGATGCAAACAATAAAACTCACTCCAATTAATATTTTGCACTGTAGAAGCTGTTCCATAGGTAGCTAACCTCAGTCCCGTCAATGGAAGCATACAATTAATGTAGGTATATTTATGTTAGTACTGCATACATGGTAGTACGTAGGAATGAATTATCCTTTGTCTACTTTCCAGGAATGTAAACAAACGTGCTGTAGAGACGCTCTACGTCTTCTCAATATTAGTTTAGGTGCATATGTTCCAGACTCGAAGAAGTGGCGATTTGATCTAAGTAACAGACACTAATACCTAGGGCTATCGTGTTGCACAGTAACTGGCTTGTGGAAATCAAAAAGTCCGTCCATGTTAAATACATATTATTCGGATGCATATGTTTTGACTGGAAATCAACTCCAACAAGGCTGAAAATGGCTAGGAAGATTAGTTCATTGAGGTACTAATGACAATTAGGTTTGTAGATCTATATTATGATACATTATTTTCTAGTCATGTGTCGGATTTTGCAGTTGGGGAGATAACCATAAATACGTAAGTAGTATAGTTTCTAACAAAAAATAATCAGAGGTTAATCAACCGATTTAAAATGTCAGCCTAGGATATTAAATAAACGTGAACAGAAAGCTGGCCTATTTTTTGACCAAAAAATCAGCATTGCCATACGACGTGGCAATGCTGCCAGCCTTTTGAGCACCTTTCCTCTTGACAACGGTGCAGATGAATTTTGTGATGCTCTATGATTCTTTATTTTTTATATACCCTATATATGTACATTAGCTTTTAAATTATGCAAATATTGCAAGATAATATATAGTACAAAATATATCACAAATAATCGAAAACAAAAAAGAAAGATACAAAATACAGTACAATATTTTAAGTTCCAATATTATTATTTCCACCAATTTCAGATTCCAACTCTGTTTACATCCTTAACACAAAAGTACATATTGTACTAGTACGTACCTGTTCATTTCACAGACTATAATGACGAGTGGCAGCGCACAATACAAAGAAGAGGTGTCATGTTAAAACTCAAGTGAAATGTATTATTCAGTTCCTGCTTTACAAAGACAATTCGGCTTTTGTTTGACACTGACACGAAACTGAGATCATGTGAGACGGGCTCACATATTACTTACTTTATATGCGGCATACGGAACTTGATAAAATATGCTATGTATATTATCTATGTATGGTGTTTCAACCCTTTGGAGGTTCAAGTGTTATCCGCTAGAGATTTGGGTGCTATGAATTGGGGGTTATTGTTTTTTGTTGAAATAGGGTTGAGTATGCATCAGTTATCGTGTAGATGCATTTATTTATTTATTTATTTATTATTAAGCCATTATATCGATTAGATCACATAAATATGGACGGCGAGCTAAGTCCTAATTTATATGGTACTACAGTGAACTTACGAGTTAAAGTTTTGCATATCAATTAAATAGTTTACCTAATTCTTTTGCTAGGTAATTGAATTTATGAAAATAACAATCAAGTTAAATGAGTTAAGTAAATAAAATCAAGTAAATCAATAATAGTACATTCAAATTTAAATTTTAAATAATTACATTAATAAATAAGCAAAAAAGTTCATAATAACAAAACATAATGGTTAGAAAAACGAAAACATACGCTTTCTCAGAAAAGAAAAGTAGAAAATAATTTCTAACAAATCAAATATGGATAGAGTGATTAATACTTAAATGAAATAATTTTAATGTTAGAAAGCTGGGTCCTTTATATCAATTGATGACAATTAAATTTTTATATTCTTTGTCCGTCTGTCTGTTTGTTCAGGCTAATCTCTGAAAATACTGGACCAATTTTGACGGGAATTTCACTGATAGATAGCTAATGTTATAAGGAGTGCAGACTTTTGTCCTTGTATCACATTCATTTTCACATCCACGCGGGCGAAGCCTCGGGCATAGCTAGTATTCAATAAAATCCTAATGAATATGTTTACGACTTTAAAAGGGACCATGACCTCTTAGTTTGTTTCGGCATTTCTTCTCATGGATCCCACTGATATCAAGTTTTTAAAATATTGACGTGCAAAAGTGTCTTAAATGATTAACTTACAAAATAAACATTTCTTATTATTTATTTACCATAGCAATAACATCTTTTCCAAACGATTAATTTCAATGCTTTTCAAAACAGACACCTATGCAGATGAACATGGAACTAATTACGGAATGAAAGACGTCTAAATCGAAGGTCTTCTATACAAATAAATAAAATTGGAGTGTCTGTTTTTAATATTAAAATAACCACTTTTTACTAAGTGTATATGGATTTTGTATATATACACGGTACACATACCAAAACAACATTTTTTTAAATTTTTGTCTGTCTGTCGGTCTGTCTGTCTGTTTGTTCCGGCTAATCTCTGAAATGGCTGGACCGATTTTGACGGGACTTTCACTGTCAGATAGCTGATGTAACAAGGAGTAACTTAGGCTACTTTGATTTTAGAAAAATCTTTTATTTTAGAAACATACCTGCGTTAATTTCCGACATCCACGCGAGCGAAGCCGCGGGCAAAAGCTAGTTCTTAAATATGTTTAATACATAACTATTTTTAGATCTTTAATGTAAATCATTGGAGCAGTGGTGGCCCAGTGGTAACGGCCGCGACTGACGAGTAGGTCGTGCGTTCAAACCCAAGTAGGCGCATTACTTTGTGTAAATTATTTCATTACCACTGCTCTCAAACCGCGGTGAAGGAAAACATCTTGAGGAAACCGGCATGTCTTAAAATTCGAAGACATGTGACATTTACCAACCCGCACTGGCCCCGCGTGGTGGATTATGGCCCACTCCCTCTCACTGAGAGAAGGCCTGTGTCCCAGCAGTGGGAACAATATAGGCTCATGATGATGATGAATGCAAATCATTTATATAAATAAATACAAATCTTAATTCTGCCCGAGTAATCGAGACGGCAGTAAGTCGAAGGTTGGCCACCTTCGACTTACTGCCCTCTCGATTACCAGGGCAGCATTATAGACGACATGATCCATAAAATAACATTTTTTATTTAATGTTCTTACATTATAAAAAAAAACTATTTTAAGATATACATACACACAAACGAACTCATGCCTTTATTTGTATAACCGCGCTGTGACTCTACAATGACAGTTTCAAAGACATTCGATATACGCAATATGTATGTTGCTTATCCATATTCCTCATATCTAATTTCTTTATAATCGGCTTAGTAAGTAATTCACTAAGCCCAAGATTTGCTTCGTATCAAGAATAACAATCAGTTACAGAACGTTTGTGTGTAGGCATAAGATTATGTATGATTAATATGCAAACAGCCTATGGTTAGTACTCAGTTAATTCTGAGACTTCATTAGTCTTACCAGATTGAAACATTGTTTTAATTTTCATAGATCACTACTTAATACTAAAGTGGAGTCATTTTAATAGGTAACATTTGACAATTCATCAAAATTCAACAACGTAACCTTGTAACGGCGGACATAAAATAATATATTTTTTCGTTTTGTTAGAGCTGCACAATTGCTTAACTTTTTTCAATTACGATTACATATTTATTGTAATAATGTCCAATACGAGTAATTTTACGATTTGCTTTCATATAAACTGACAGACGTCAAATGTTACCTATTAAAATGACTCCACTATAATGCGTGAAGTCTCACTGGATTTTAAAATGGACAACACTATTTTAGTTTCTAAGTACCTGTTACATAAACTATGACGAATTATCACATTATTTAGCTTTTTGGTGATCATATCTACCTCTATAGCATAATCTGCATAAAATGTTCCTACTGCTGGGACACAGGCCTTCACTCTGTGATAGGGAGTGGGCCATAATCCACCACGTAGACCCAGTGTGGGTTTGATAGAAGTCTTTGAATTTTTAGTCCTGGACATGCCGGTTTCCTCACGACTTACTTCCTAAATCTATATACGTTATAAATTAAACCACGTTGTTCTTCTAAACTGCACAATTGATTTTGTTGCAGTTTTCCAGAAATTATTATAGGGCCTTTTCTAAAAACTTTCAGTGTGCCATATTCATTTTGCCCCGTTAACGTTCATACTAATATCAATGCATAAAAATTGTAATAATCACTCTCTATTATATTGAAACTGTTTGCTCAAAACAAAACAGAAGGCTTAACAAAATCTTGTTATAAAAAAAACATTAATGAATTCTTGTCACCCCGCCAAAACGTCAAAGCTACAGCGGAGCGAAGTTTTTACCTCAGTACGTTTTGATTTTGTTAAAGTACTGCATAATTTGGATAATTGGATAGTTTTTAATAGTCTGCATTGCGTGATTTGTCGTTTGGTTTCAGTGCAGTAGATAACTTAGGTATCTTTGCTAGCAACTTACAAAAAAAGCTAACAGTACTAGGTACAACTTGGTACCTTAGACGGGACATAACGAACAAACTCGTAATCCAATACTTGTGTCCTAGTGGTCATATGGCGTTTAGTCTAGGATGGCATGTCTGCATGTCAACACGCATTTGTGTCCGTTTAACAAGAAAAGAAAAACATTTCTTAAATAAATATGCCGAGTTGCGCTTTACGATATTGCTAATCACGCTATGGTAAAACGTCTGGACCTAACTTCGGCTTGTTTTCGTAAATATTTTTCAGTAATTTAATTAAATAATATTCATGGATGGTTCTAGAACATACGATAATTTTGTAATAATAATAATAATAATAATAATCATTTATTTCGGACATAATTAAAATCCATAATGAGTTAGTAACAGAAAAGCTTACAACTATGTTAGTAACCTTAGACAAAATAAATTAATCAAAAAAAAGTTTATCTACTTCATAAATTTAGTTCATAAATTTTCCCTCTGCACCGGGCAAGCAGGCATGCCTACGGGACCAGTGCGCCAGGAAAGGGTAGTCCGGTCTTTCAGCAATAACGCTTAGGATGCTGTTGGGACTCCCACGTATCCTACGCATCAAGGAGGCCGCCCTTTTGCGCATGATAGCTTCAAAACTATCTATGCCTGCTTGAGCAAACATGCCCGACGCGCTACAAAACCGTGGAAGCCCCAGCAGCACCCGGAAGGCGTTATTATATTGAATACAAAGAGCGTTGTAGGCCTTCTGCGTATACTTGATCCACAGGCTGCAGGTGTAAAAAGTCTGGCAGTAGGCCTTAAACAGAGTAAGTTTCACTTCTTTAGTACACCTAGCAAACCTGCGGGCCAACATATTACATCGGACCGACAACGCTCTTCTCTCTCTCTCCAAATCATCATCATCACTCAAATCCTCATTCAAAACGTGCCCAAGGTATTTAAATTGAGACACTCTCTTAAGTGGTTCCCCATAAAGGAAGACTGGAGGAACCGCCTTAGGTTTTCGGGAACCAACACGAAAAACCATGACCTCACTCTTCCTGACATTGTACTGGATTCCATGGGCCGTAGCGTATTGTTCACACTGTCCAAGCAACCGTCTGAGTGCATCAATCGAAGGACTCAGCAGCACCATGTCGTCAGCATAACTTATACTATTCATGACCTTGCCATCAATAGAGCATCCGACTCCAGTGCTGCCGAGCTCCTCCACCAGCTGATTGACGTATAGGCTGAAAAGGCCTGGAGAGGTCAAGCCACCTTGCCTCACGCCACACTCCAGCCCATACTCAGCAGACAATGCACCCGACCATCTGACCTGGTTAATCTGGTGGTTATACCAAAACTCGAGGAGGTTAACCAACTCATTGGGTATGGTATTTTGTCTCAATTTTGACCACATAATATTATAATTAACCAGGTCAAACGCCTTGGAGAGGTCCAGAAAAGCAGCATACACAGGAGTATTCCTATCAGTATAGTACTTGACCGTGTGCTTAATCGCCAGAATAGCAGTCTCAGTGGACAACCCGGCTCGAAAACCGAACTGAGCATCATGTGGTTTGAGCTGGGCACTTATCCTACGCTCAAACACACGGTCAAGCACCTTAGCTGTCACAGTAGCTAACGAAATTGGTCTATAGTTGTCCTTGTCTGTCGCATCTTTCGTTTTACTCTTCACTATAGGCACAACTATCGTTCTCATCAGGTCCACAGGTAGATAGGAATGTCTCACACAAAAGTTGAAAAACATGGATAGGATCCTAGGAAGATGTGGACCAGCATACTGAAAATGTTCGATGCTTAGGCCATCATGTCCAGGGGATTAGTAATAAATGCCCTCTATTGCTGAGTAGCTTTACTACTGCCTTGCAGAGATGTTATGATGTTTATCGACTTTGTTATCGATAATATTTAATTAGGTTAGTAAAATTCAAAATATTTGAACTTATTTATGTAATTTTAATATCAATTTAGCAACAATAGTGCTGTTCGCTCACGTAGATATTTATTTTAAAACTCTGTATGTATATAATATGTTTGTGTTTATGTACCTATGTAAGTATTATTCTCATATTATTTGTTTTATTTTTTTAAGTGAAATGTTTTTTATTTTCTCTTTTACTTTTACACACGGTGACTACATCTTTTTATCTTCTCTTCTATCAGAGGTATGCTGAAAGATATTTTTTTAGAAATAAGCATTACTTTTGTATGCATTTTAAAAAGCGGAGACATTTACTTTGGAAAGACGGGTCGATCAATTTAAAAAAAAGGATCGGTACCTTGTACTACAAGAGAAGTTTATACATTTTTCGTAGTCGTTCTTTATGTATGTATGGTAAACTAGAACATTCCCTATAATTCCCACTACTCACTTGACTTTTGATATCTGTCAGCTCCACTATTTTAGGCCTTTTTAAAAGTTAACAAAACTGATTTTATTTGATGGGACCTAACTTAGGTCCCATCAAATAAAATCAATTTTGTTAACTTTTGCCTTAATTTTAATTAAGCTTTAATTTTAATTTATCACATTGACATTAGTGATCGGTGAAAGAGTATGTGAGGTCACAGACTCTTTTCTGAGTTTGTTTCGGCATTTCTTCTCAGAGTAGTCAGTTAGGAAACGCCGACCTCATGTAATTTAAAAAAAATAAGATAGACGTGTAAAAGTTTTTAGACGTTGACACGTCTAAAAACACACACACGTTAATCTTATTTTTTTTTTCACTTGACAGTGCCCATAATAATGATAATTTAGTAATTAGTCTGTAAAAAGATTTTTATAAATAAATAACTTTAAACATTGAATCTAGTAATCATTCCAAATTGTCTGGTATTTTTCAAATGTGAAAAAAATGTAGTCACTTTTCAATATTATCGATATATTATATCGATAGAGAATTGATGAAATTCAGCCTTAATCAAGTTTTTGTATTCGAATGTTTGCTATTCAAAGCTAGATGGCGTTACTGACGCTGGAGAGACGCTGGACGCTATTCTAATTTTGCTATACTATGCTAGATGGCGTTTCTGAGTCATGGGATCACAATTTTTCTTTGACATTTCTTCAGATGGCCTCTCTTTGTACCTACCTAAACAAAACCTATAATGATAATCCAACAAAAATTTGAACCTAAGCAGGAGCTTTACTTTTTCTAAATTATTTCATCACTACTGCAGTCAAAACGGTGAAGGAAAACATAGTGAAGAAACCGGCATGTCCTAGAACCTAAAATTCGAAGACATGTTATGTCCACCTACTGGCACTGGGCCCGCATGATGGATTATGGCCGACTTCTTCTCAATGAAAATTGAGACTTTTGTCCCTGCAGTGGGATCATTACTGGGTGATTATGCAACAAAAGTTACTGATGTGATACTTCTCAAAATTCTTGAATTCGGAATTTTATTCATCCCATAGCAAAAAACGCAAAAACAATGCTTATCCATGCTAATTGCATAGTAATTTACATACCTAATTTTAAATATCATAAACACACATTACCATCGTAATAAACCTAACACACCACCCTTTCCAACAAACATAACTTCTTTAATAACCCCGTAATTTAATGAAGCACTTACCATAAACCGAACTCGAACGAAACGGAAGGGCGCATAATGATGCCTTCCTACTTTATGTTCGTAAAAATTTCAAACAACTCCGAACTTTGACATTAGCTGGTGAATTATCGTGGCCTCCTTGGTGTCATTTGTGAAGTTTCGACTGAACTTGGTATCCTGGGAACGGATTCTTTCCGTTCTCAGTTTGCGCTGGGCGGTGGCCAACTAGCACACTCAATTTGTTCAGAATGTTTATTCTGTATTCGCTGAGCAAATATTGGAACGTAACAACTATTGTTAATGCATGGAATTTATTATCTGCTTTTATTTAACTTGAAAATTGCAGTGCTTTTTTTTAATGATTTTCAGACATAATATATTGTTATTATCATTATTATCATACTATTTCTATCAGTGAGTGTCGTAAAAGGCGACAAAGGGACTCACTAGGGAATGGGCAGCAGTGTTCTCTATGCATTTTACCACTATACTGCGATCGCCAACTCGCCTGCCAAGCGTGACGATTATGTAAAACCCCCCCCCTTTTAGGGGGACACCCATGTCCAGCAGTGGACGTCTTTCAGCTGAAATGGTGATGAGATATAACACGAACCTTGTACTCATCTGTCAGTTTGTTTAAAATGATAGGGATCAAGCCTATTGCCATCTGCTGGGAAGATTTTCCGATCTTATTATCGAGCCTAGGACTTCACAGTTCACAGTCACGGCTGCAACCACTATAACTAAAGAGGTAAAATTATTTTTTAAGTTAAGCTATTGTTTCCTGAGTAGTTGTGGCCCAGGAGTAATGGCTCCGACTTATAGGTCATATCGACGGTTAAAAGGTATAAGCGCCATTTTGGTCGAAAATGACTTATGAAATCCATCCTACTTTCTTCCTTATTTTCTGCTATTTCGAATGCACTTATTGCTCTACGATGTCTTTCCATTTTCATAATAAGACAGTA
Organism: Aporophyla lueneburgensis; assembly: GCA_932294355.1. Lineage (NCBI taxonomy): Eukaryota > Metazoa > Arthropoda > Insecta > Lepidoptera > Noctuidae > Aporophyla > Aporophyla lueneburgensis. The sequence goes on from OW028744.1 coordinate 15,617,799, forward strand.
AACAAAAAAGTTATGTTCATTTTTTTACAATTTCAAACTTTAAGCCGCTCTCTTAAACAATTTGGTTTTTGTCGCTTATACCCTATTACGTTTTAACTGTCGATATGTTCCAACCCAGTTTAGCGCTTTATGTAAATTATTTCATCACCACTGCTCTCAAAACGGAAAAGGAAAACATCGTGAGGCAATCGGCATATCTTTGAACCGAAAATTCGAAGACAAAGAAAGAAGTAACATCTACCAACCCGCACTGGGCTTTCGTGGTCGATTACGGCCCTTTAGAAGAGAGGAGGTCTCTGCCGTGGATACATTATAGGCTGGTAATGTTATGTATGTTTAACTTAGGGCAAATTTCCAGCATTTGTTCGACCTTTGTCAAAGTAATGGCTCAAAATCTATCTCTCTAAATCTTTATTTGCGTAGCTTTTACACCGGGAAGGCCTAGGACAAGACCTAAAAGGGGACTTTAATTTATTGGACATAATGGACACTAGAGTTGAAACTTATAGTTGGTCCGTTATGTATGTAGGTAATATTCATTTAGGTTTAAAGAAACTTTATTCTCAATAAAGAAATATGTCACTATCTTGAGAACAATATTAAAACATATAGGTACATAATTTACACAAGGTTCGTCGTGATCAGTTACACAATACTAAAAAATACATTAATTACTAGCTTCTGCCCGCGACTTCGTACGCGTAAAATTTTTGCTCCCCTGTCCCTTCCCGTCGCGTCGAATTGCCTGCCAGTTTTCGTCAATTTTTCGTTATTGCTCCGCTCCTTTTGATTGTGGCGTGATGTTATTGGCGTATAGCCTTTCTAAATAAATAGGCTACCCAACCCAAAAAGATTTTTTCAATTAGGGCCAGGAGTTCCTGAGATTACCGCGTTCAAACAAACAAACTCTTCAGCTTTATAATATTAGTATAGATACAGAGCTCGTCGTCATCAGTTAAACACTAGAGATATCCATACTATCCATACTTCCATACTAATATTATAAATGCAAAAGTAACTCTGTCTGTCTGTCTGTCTGTCTGTCTCGCTTTCCTGCTAAAACTACTGAACCGATTTAAATGAAATTTGGTACACAGATAGTTTAGAGCCTGAGAAAGGACATAGGCTACTTTTTATCCCAGTAGTATGTTCCCGCGGGATAATTTCCGACCTCCACGCGGGCGAAGCCGCTGGCAAAAGCTAGTATATATATAAACATACAATGCTCTCATTTCTCCAAAAGAGATCGACCCGCAATTATGTACTCACTAAGTTGGGTTTTGAACACATTGAAAGAATGTAGATTTCTTATATTAAACGGTATTCTATTATAAAGCTCCTTCTAAAGTTAGCATTTTTTTTACCATAGTTAGTTCTAGTTTTGGGCAAAACCAGCAAGCTAGCAAGCTATTTAAATTGAAATGGTTTGAAAAAGTATTTTCTTCGAATCTTCGGCTTTTATAAATGCTGCACTTCATTTTAAGCCTACAATAAAATATGCTATTAAAGTAAAGGTAAAAATTACTTTTTATTTGTTATAATTCGTTTATTGCATGTTTTAATCGAGTAAAGATATAATTACTTATTCCGACAAAAAACAATATAAGGATTTCATGAGGAAAAGCGCCAGACGTCACGCAAAAATAAGTTTCCTACCAATCCCTTAATGATCTTGTAATTCAATATAACTTTAAACTCGAACAGGAAAACTTGTACAGCTAGTTCTTACAATGAATACTAGCCAAGTGCGTGTGAATACTGGCCAAGTGCGTGTCGGACCACGCACAATGTGTTCCGGGAATCCGTAGTTGATACGACTTTATCCCAAGAACAAACTAAACATTGCAGTTGAAAAACATTGCCACACATAATATTGAGACATTTACCATGACATTTTAAGACCTTACACTTCAAAAGTTTTCCTGTAATCTATAAACGTGCTGAACCCATAAAATAGTTCACAATTACATCCAATTTCAGTATTATCTAGCTTTGAGAGTTACGAAACTTGTCTTGGGGGGTGGAGTAACTGAAAAGGGCCCTCGATACTTCTACTTTCGAATAATACAAAGTTTCTCAAACTAGGTACCCTATTTGGGGGCACAAGATTTCGTGAGTACGGTAACATATAAATTGCATACGTTTGTGGCGGCATCTGCAGCGCTACATGCGAACCACGCATCACAATGTCGTCACGTAAAATTCTGCATCGCGCAAGTGGAGTTTGCCGCGCAACTGGCATATATTTCCGACCAGACAACAACCATCTGGTCGGCAGATCTTCCCTTTTTTGGAGCATGAGTGAACTTTATAACCTGTTACTTACCTCTTTATCTACGTTCATAATCTCAATCCTTTTATTGGGCTAGAGACAACTGATTGTTTTCTTTTTCGTACGAATATCCAGTTTAATTATAAACTTATTTAGATTGTGTAATTCGAAACAAACTCTTCTAATATTTCATTAAAATGAAATAATATTAATTGGTATCCAGTTGATGGCCATAGGCTCCTCTTCTTATTACTTGGGTAAAATATGGTTGTACTATTGGTACACTCACACTGACGTACGGCTGTCTAAAATCTCGGCGAATACAGGCGTAATGTTAATTTATTCTAAATATTAACAGTTTTTTTTAAATAATAATATAAACAAGTTTACAAATAAAGAAATGAATCATATGACATTTAAATATTCATCCGCATAATTGTCAAAATGAAAAGTGTACAAAAGGCTGGCAGCATTGCTACGTTGGTAATGCTGATTCTCCGACCAAAAATAGGCCAGCCCTCTGGTCACCTAACTAAGAGTCTAACCGCCTGGCATATTTGAAAAATTAGAGTTTAACAGCGAAACGAGTCAAATTATAAGTTCCAACAATATTAGAATACTAGCTTCTGCCCGCGACTTCGTCCGCGTTAAATTTCTTGCTGCCCCGACCCTTCCCGTCACGTCGAATCGCCTACCCGTGCGATTTTCCCCGTTTTTGCAACATTTTTCATTACTGCTCCGCTCCTCTTAGTTGTAGCGTGATGTTATATTGCTTATAGCCTTCCTCGATAAATAGGCTACTCAACCCAAAAAGAATTTTTCAATTCGGACCAGTAGTTCCTGAGATTAGCGCGTTCAATCAAACAAACAAAGAAACAAAGAAACAAACAAACAAACTCTTCAGCTTTATAATATTAAAAATAATATATAATATATAAGTACAGATTTGCGCCGTTTGAAGTTTTTGTACCTACAGCAGCCGCCCTTGACTAATGCTTGATTGCATGTGTGCCAGTGAGACTATGGGGCTTTTTACCTTAAATCGAATGAAAACTTTTCTAAAGACAGCAACATAGTTCTTCGACTTTTGAAAAACACCATCATCATCATTTCAGCCGAGATACGTCCACTGTTGTGCATAGGCTCCCCTAATTTAGGGAAGTTTTCCATAATCGCCACTCTCGGTAGGCGGGTTGGCGATCTCAGTATGGTGGTAAAATGTAAAGAGAACGTTGCTACCCATTCTCTAGTAAGTCTCTCTTAGTCGCCTCCTTCGACACACACGGGAAGAAATGGGAAAAACACAATAGCTGTTACTAATTAAATAAAAGATTGAGTAACCCTAGCACAGAACATTGACACAGTTCAATCACAGCAATGAGACAAAAGAAATAGTTCGCTTCACGTTCGTATTAGGTAAGTTTTAATTGAGTTTCTGCAACACCCTTCCGTGACTAGTGATGTTGCGTTCTTGCCTTCGGTTTAATTTTATTAGTTTTTATTGTAGCCAGTTACTTTGTTACATGATACATTGTGAGCTTTGTATTAACGTATGCAAATGTAATAAGGAAGCAACGTAACGTGTTGAAGTTGAATTTCTGGAATTCGAGGCGAGTTTTTAGTCTGGGTTTCGTCTAGTTTGTATTTTTTTGTTTTAAAATAAATGGAAAAATGTTACTTTATTTATTTTTTACTTAGAAAACATTGGATTTATTACATTATTGAAGTTGCAGCGAAAACTAGATGAGGACTTACATAGACAAAGAATAATACCATGGGAGAGGGGGATTTTATTCAAAATTATATAAAAGGAAAACTTACAACACAAAACTAACTACCTAGTAGGAAAAATCTTACTAACAATGCTAACACGAAATTTGATTTGTATACTTAAAATACGGAATAAAGCAGCTAAGGAGTTGGAAGAAAATATTACTAACAATGAAAACAGTACATTTTCTTTTAACATTAAAATATCTAATAAAAATGGTTCGTTATTATTGATAACGTACTCTGACCAATGATATTATATACAAAAATACATAGATAGGGCATTAGCGTACGAAAATTTATGCCGACAAATCACAACAATTGGTGTGATTTCATTTAGTTGGCTAATAGCAGCGAGCGAAGCAAAGCGTGTCCGTGGCGTAAAGTATTATATCGAAAATGCCAAGTTGTGTTGTAAGAAAGTTTAAAAACTATGGTTCCAAAATAAGTGAGAGTGAAGGAATTTCATACCATAGGTAAATGTAGTAAAATAATGAATATTTGTATAAATATCACGATTATCTTTCACATTTAGAAATAAATTTCGATTTATTAACATTGTGGTTCGAAAATGATAGAGAATATGATGGCAACTGCAGCGCGACAAGGTCAAATAGCATGCGTCATATATTAAATTAACCAGAAGCGAAATCGTAGGCACAATTCATAGCATTCGTTAGCCGCTTGAATGCGCAACGTGAGTTTTGTTGTTATTTAGTGAGCGTCTTTCTAACAATAATATTATGATGATCATAATAAGTTGTAGTTTTCAACATGTTATAAATGAGAATTTGATTAGTGATAGCGGGTTATTAGATGTTTAATTAGTAAAATTAAAATGTATGTAATCAAATATTTATTTTCTTATTATCTTTTATAATTTGTCAGATTTCCGAGTGATGATTACACAAAAAGTAAATGGGCCAGCATAGTTCAAGGGGAAAAAGTGACTGGATTCCTACAAAAAGAAGTACAATATTATATACTCACTGGGTAGGTACATACATTATCGAAAATCCGGTCTGCAGACCTCAAAATTGTTTAGAATTTGTGAGTAAATAGATAACAATTGTGTTTTTGTTTATTATCAGTATAGTGTTCCCAGTTATAATCAATGTCTCTTCTGTGGCAAATCCGCATACTCTATGATTCACTAGTGTACTTCAAGCGCAACACACTACAGCTACCTATCTCTTTCTGTATTATGCGTTCCGTATTATCCATTGCAGCCGTTGTTGACAATTACTATACATCTGTAGGTAAGTACGTTTGTACTCACAATGGAACGATTTCTGATCGCCGATTAGTATGAACATGGCGTATCTTTACATTATAATATCATTGACTCTGACTAGTAAAAAGGAAATATGTTTAATTTTTCCGTTTAATAACTATTTCATTAAATAGTCAGTCAATGTTATTAGAAACTTAGAGGGTTGTATTGAAGATTTCAATGATTATAATTTTATAAAGCTATAATTGTTACATCGCGAATTCTATTTAAATCAACATACAACCTGACAGTTACCTACAAATTGCAAAAAACGTAACAAAATTCTAATTTCACGGGCCTTAAGACCTTTTCAAACGAAGTCCTAGGAATTGAATAAAGATAAAGCAAGAGTTCATTTAACTTCTTAACTCCTTTATAACGTATAATGAGGTGAATTAATCTTAACTTCCAAATTAAGTGCTTTCAAATTTAAAATGCAAAAAATTCAATTAGGAGACCTTAAGCAAAGCGGAAGGAGTCCAATTAAAACTATGTCTTCGTCGAGAAACTGGTAAAAGGTAAAGTGGATAGACAAGGAAGCACTGAAAAGCACTTTACGGCCTTTTAAATTAAGAGACGGTTTTAAATATTGGGAATTTAAATCGTATTTACGAATTTAAAATTAGAAGAAGCTGATAATCGCTCTCATTTAATAAGAAACTCTTCGACCAAAATGATTTGAAAAATTATAAATATTTACCAAAAGTGAGTTATAATTGAAATCTGGAATCTCTTGGACAACGTTTTTCCTGAACGCAATAAAGAAAAATCTGTTAAATTTTCATTAACAAATCATACAAAGGGATTGGAAAATTAAATTAAATGTCAAAATTGTATGGCGATTACGTCTGGATATAACAATCAAACGCCAAAAATATTTGAAAACAAACTTATGAAATTATTATTTATTTCGCTATCTCTACTTTGATAATTGGTTTACGAGGAATATCTGATCATTTTTTTTTAGATGTATTTCCTCAATTTGAAACAATTGTTACGGTAACAATCAATCATTCGATAACATTGTTTATCTATAGCAATTCAGAAAACTTTTCCACACGAGCGTACACAATACAGTTAATAGCAAACTTTTTAACACTCGACTTAACTCGAACGGTGTACAGTCATGGAGTAAAGTGTGAATAAATCTTCTTTAGTGGCATCGCACCGTTTCTAGGCTATAAACACGACAGTGGTCAACAAACAATGTGCTCCCTGCTCAAGAAGCGTCATTTATCGTCGGCACAAAAAGTAGCTGCGATCGCGATACCTACGAGGGTAGTTTAGCGGGAGCAAAAACGTGTCAAGATGGCGGAGCTGGTAAACGCGGGCATTTAACATGTGCGTGTATTCCTGTTTTAATGAAAAACATCAGAGGTTGGCTTTTGAATTGAAGATTTTTGTTTTTGACATAATAAGAAGATGGTTTATTTTATAGAAAGTTAGACCGTAATTGTTGCATAAAATTGCTTTATCTGCATTTACCTAATGGAAATACATTCCCATAAAAACCTTTCAGACAAGAACAAAGAGTGATCTTATAAAGGTTCCGTTTTTCTTTTTAAGGTCGGAATCCTAAAACAGATAGGTATCAGTTTTTTACTTTGGCACACATTTATGTATTGTTTGTACTTATTCATATAAATAATTTTTCCTACATCTCTAAAACTTTTTCAGAAAAACCTCTGTAGAAAAAGGTTGAACAGACGTCCAAGTTTTGTGAAAGTTTGCCCTGAAAAATGTTCTCAAGACCAAGATACTAGCGCAGGTCATTCATCCCATAAAGTGGAACTATATTTAGGTAAGATATTTCAATATATAGAGTTTTGAATGGAATCATAAAAGTTATGGAAGTCATCTAACAGTACCAATCAGTTGTATAATATATGAGTATCGGCCGGTCGGCGAATATACAACATTTGATTTCGTCAGCTGTTTTACTTAACATCTCCTTCTGGTACAAGCCTCTACAAAGTAATAAACAACATTAACAGTTATTAGCAACAGTTAAGTTATTTTTTAGAACAAAATCATCATCATAAACATCATCATCATCATTTCGGCTGAAGACGTCCACTGTTGGACATAGGCATCCCCCACGGGGCGGGGGGGTTGCCATAATCGCCACGCTTGGCGAGCGTTGGCAATCGCAGTATGGTGACAAAATGCATAGAGAACGCTGCTGCCCATACTCTTATAAGTCCCTTAGTCGCCTCTTATGACGACACTCACGGGAAGAAATGGGATGATGCTTTTCTTCACCTCGGCACCACACGGAACATATTTCAATAACAAAAAAATATTTCACACATATAAATGTTGTATTGTTTTTTAGTTTAAACAATTCAATGGAATGTTTTTCAGTACACTTTCAAACAAAGTCTGTGACAGACGGATGGACGGCCACACAAGTCATGAGTTCCGTTTCTGAACAAAAAATGTGTTAAAAACTTTCAGTAGTCCATTCAATGTTTTTATTCTTTTTGACTTTTAGTTTAACAGATATAAAAGAGTTTGAAAACGCGTCGGGAACTGGATTGAAATTAAAATTAAAAATGTTTAAAAACTGTTCATAATTAAAACAACTATCTCTGGCATTTTACGCTTTAATAGGTGGAGTATATTTTCATGCCTTTCACTTGGTTTCTTTTGTTGTTGGCTTGCTACTGGACTTTTGATGTTTCAACTTTTAAAAATGTTAGTATTTAGGACATGTTCACAATGGTTTATGAAAACGTTACTATGTCAATCCGACTCCAGTACCAGAACACGAAGTCGATCCTTCTGCAGCAAGGGATGAGGCAGGGAGATGTTATCTCTCCGAAACTGTTCGCTGCTACGTTGGAGGATTTCTTCAAGATTCTGGGCTGGAAAAATGGAGGGTTGGCAACAGCACAATTGGCGATTACATTATTCAACTTCGGTTTGCCGACGATATAGTAGTAATAGCTTTTTTGTTTCTGTGGGTGGGAAATCATCAAATGACGTCTTGGGCGGAGCGGGAGGGCGTGTCAGTCTTTTACTGACTAAAACCCATCCGTGTTCCTTCAGTTGTCCATGTGCCAGGGTCACGGTGTCTCTTTCGAACAATATTCCGACCCTGTAGTAGTCATGGCTGAGACCATGGAGGACCTCAGTACACTGTTCGATGACTTCAGTAGAGCTCCTGAAAGAGTGGGACTTAAAATGAACATGAACAAAACGAAGATCATGGAAACGCCCATGTTACACCCATCATGAAGATCAGAGACTGCAGTCGATGTTGTGGACGATTACGTATTTGTACATTCCTAGGACAAACTCTCCATTCTGATAGGTCCAACTCGGAGAAAGAAGTTAACCATCGAATCCGACGCGGCTGGACTGTGGGAACACAGTAACTCAAGACAAAATTAGTGTGTGTTGCCAGTGATGCAAAATGTATCACATTCTTGTAATTGGGCTCATTAAAATGCTGAAAGACACTCACAGGGCAATGGAGAGTGCTATGCTCGGCTGTAGGAGTACGACGATAACCGACATAGCCAGGAGAATTGCCAGACTTTAGTGGCAGTGAGCAGAGCACATTGCTCGCAGAACAGATATTTGATGGTGCTGAAAGGTTTTAGAGTGCTGACAGCGTACCAGAAGACGTAGCGTTGAACGGCCAAATGGAAGATCAATGCCCTGGTGAAGGTCGCAGGAATCCGCTGAATGAAGCCGAAAAGCAGGTTAAAGTGGCGCTGCGTGCTTGGAGGAGAGTCTATGCTCGGAGGAGGAGAGTCTAGACTCTATGCTGTGTTCTGCAGTTGACGTCTTTTGGCTGGCAGGATGATGATGATAACAATAATTTTGAGGACAATTTAATGTACACATGTAGGCAGGTAAGGTTATTTACTATTTAGACACATTATTTTAGTGTAGCAAAAATCTTAGATATTTCAGAAGAAAACTGTATTCCCTTATAGGTGAGTAAAACTCTTTTTACTTTTTATTGTATCAAAGGAATAAGATTACTTCTATGTGGTTCCTTTGACTTTATACAAAAGTCAAGAGAAAATTCGGTTTATCAGTTCGATTTAAAAGCCTTCATGTCGGTAAGGTCTTATTCTGTAAATAAGTGTATAATGTTGACTTGGTAAAGAAAAGAACAAAAATATCAACTTTTATCTTGGCCTAAGGGTGAAAATAGGAAAATAAATAAATCCAATAATGCCCGAGGTTTCTAGTTATTTTGATGAGTCTGGTCTTATGCGTATTATATACCATTTACCGGTTTATATTTAATGGTGATAGAATTAAATCATACGTACATATGCTGTGGATAGTGTCCAATCTATATATATAAAAGGCAAACCTGACTGACTCATCTACCAACGCACAGCCGAAACTACCGAACGGATTTCACTGAAATTTGGCATACAGATAGTTTTAATGACGTAGGCATCCGCTAAGAAAGGATTTTTGAAAATTCACCCCCTAAGGGAGTGAATAAGGGGTTAAAATTTTGTATGGAAGTCCGTCATTTTTAGAGCTAGAAGCCTGAAACTTTGTTTTTAGGTTAACGATTATAAATAAACAATTACGTGTCTTTGGGTTTTTGAAAATTCAACCCCTAACGGGGTGAAAAAAGGCTTGAAAGTTTGTTTGGGGAAACAAGATTAGTTAAACTATTTTATTCGAAATTTCACAGGAGTACTCCTATCAATAAATGAGTACACAAGTTACTTATAAAAAGGCTCTGGTTATTTTTATATATATATTTTTTAACTATATAACTCTACGGAAGCGATTCCTATGGTGACTTTTCCACCTGACAGTGGCTGTCAATTGTTTGACAATTCTCGTATCCGAAGAAGAAGGCTCTGGTTATTTTTATATATATATTTTTTAACTATATAACTCTACGGAAGCGATTCCTATGGTGACTTTTCCACCTGCCAGTGGCTGTCAATTGTTTGACAATTCTCGTATCCGAAGAAGAGATACCACCAATTCTTAAATTATCGCCGTTTGGCATCAGTTTTACGTGTAGAAATAATAAAATACTTTTTATAGGATAAAATCAACAGACTTCAAAGTAAGAAACACTAAAACGTGAAAAATAACTTTAAATTTGGAAGTCGCTGGCTTCGGTTTTTTTTTTGTCACCGGTGTTTTCCCACCAGCACTCAGCAGAAATATTTTGAAGGTTATTGTCCTTAATTTATAAAAAAATTGTCTGCTCACCAACGTAAATAACGTAATGAATGTTATTGAAAAGTCAAATTAAAAGCCATTCCTACAATTAGTGTATTACTAAAGTACTCCGCTGATAGGTATTATTTAGCTGTAGTCTGTAAAGATAGGGATCGTAAAATCTTGTTCATATTAACCTCTAAGTCCCTGAGATACCACATTTGGTATAGACACAATCGTTTTTTAATTGTGTCTGTAATTACGGTAATTGACTGGTTAAACATAATTACATACATAAACTCACACAAGACAAGGCCGTCGGAAGTGGAGTGTGAAAAGCAGAAAAGCGGACCATAGGCTCCGAAAGGATGCAAACCAGGAAAACGCAAGGATGATGAGGGCATACATAAACTCACGTTTTTTTTTCCCTTGGGGGTATGCAGAAACGATGGAATGCAGGTGGTGTTCCATACTTTCTTGTTTCGTTTTATAGATACGATCCTCACTTCCACCATCCTTACTTCCTTTTGCCTCGTTTAGGTTCATACTATTGGTCATACACACACGCCGGTTGCGAGTACAACGCACCGGACCTTTCTGAAGAATATCTCCAATAAGGTCACTATATGTTGATTACAGAGATCATACTGTCAATATTAAAGTTACTAAATTAAACTTGAATAGGTTTCATTCGAATAATGATATCAATATCTGGATGACCGAGCCTTGCTCGGTATTTTTTGGTAAATTGTGTTTAATAAGTTTATGTTTAAGTTGATTATCGATAAAGTTGGTCATTGAAAACACGAACAAAACGATATTTTATAAAAATGAATCCTAGCTAGATCGATTTATCGTCCCCGAAACCCCCTGTATATTAAATTTCATGAAAATCTGTTGGAGCCGTTTCCGAGATTCAGATGTTATATATATATACAAGAATTGCGCGTTAAAAGACATAAGATTAAAGTAACATAATATTATAGTAATGTTCCTTTCACGTTAATGCTTTATACGATGAACTCTATTTTAATATTCAATATGCGCTGTTTAACAAACACAAAGCCGTACGCGACGCGTTATTTAAATTCCAATTCGGAAATCATATTGAATATTTTATCATAATATGCAAAAAATGAAAAACATGGCGCGTCCTGTTAAATATTCGCCCTCACTCATCAATTTCAGAATAGGCCAATAAATTAAAAGACCCGCCGTGACTTATCCAAGGTTATTCATTTCTGGATGCTGTAGCACTCATAAAAGTGCGCAGCCGATAAAAATCTGACGTAAAACTTCGTGAAAAGAAGTGGGGATAATTGAAAAACCTGATCTCTCATTAAAATCTCTCGCCTTCGTCCGTTTCAAAATTAAACACGGGCATATCGCAGTCACGTCGTGGCTCTGCCCACTTTTTATGAGTACAGTCCAGGAGAGATGGTAGATAATTCAAGATTCCATTTTTAAACTGATCCACAACAAAGACTACCTTGGAATCGTTTTGAATAATTTAACCCTAGCTTCGCAGTTAATATAATAAGGTTTAAGGTAAGAAGGCCGCCGTTTTCCCGAATTTCTTTGTTGGATTTGAATTTTCACAATAATAATGATGTTCGTGTAATTGGTTGTTCTTAAAAAAAAAACTTCAAAAAGAGAACGACATGTGACGTCACTGGCAGATTTTTAACATAATATTTTCAGATCAATATAAACATTTTTATGCTTAAAAGTTTCAGTATTTTTTAAAAACTAAACTAAAAGAAAAACCGAGAGTGTCAATCGCGCAAAATGAAGGGTTCCGTAGTTGGGACGAATCTATCCCAAGAACAAACTTAACATTGTGGTTGAAACACATGTTCTACCATATATTTCAACTGCAAATGTAAGTTGGTCGACTATTACTCGTTAACTTATAGCCTTTAACTGTAATAAGAAAAGTATTACAGCTACTTAACTTTTCACATATCTAAAAACAACCATGTGCCCATCACTGACCGGACTTGCTGGACTCTAACAAGCTCTAACAAAAATTAGCACAATTGTTTTAACGATTCCGTAATATTTCCGAAATACCTACCCAATGACTGCACATAGCATGGTTAGACGAACAAACAAGTTATCTCCACTTTACGTGTATAGACCTAGCCAATTTTTTATTTTCTTCATTTTATTTTACCACTTTGCCACGTGTCTAATATGTATATCCATGCCAAATTACAGCTATCTAGTTCTAAAAGTCTGGGATAAGCTGCGGGCAGGCAGACAGGCAAACAGAACGGGCGGACATGATAAAACTATAAGGGTTCTTGTTGACTATGGAACCCTAAAAAGAGAGAAGTTGAAAAATTATTTTGACAACGACGTGTCACGGTACAGGCAAATTTTTACCATTATTTTTTCAGCGTAGTATAAACATTAATAAGCTCAAAAGTTTCAGTATTTTTTTTACAGAACCTTGCGTAAAATTCGTAGTCTACGAACATTGTTAGGCCCTTAGGCGACCGACATTACCTCGCCTTATATCGTTATGTGGGGAACACGATACGCCGAGATCTTAGATTCAATAATGTCTAGACTTTGATTCAGTTTTTTTTGTAACTGTATTTACGAAATTAGGGTTATTTCGTTATTTTATCGAGTGTAATGTATACGTAAAATGTTTTCAGATGGTTGCTTTAGTTTTTTGTGGGATTAAGTCAGTACTAAATCAAATCAATTTATTTCGGGCTACAAAGACCCATATCATAAATACCTTACAAACTATCACACGTACAAATAAAAATCACGCAAACATAACTATTGTACACGAAGTGACGGCGTCGTGTTGCGCTGCGTGGTGTCACGTAGCCGCGTCCGCGGTTTCGCCAATACACGACACCCTTCGGCCAAAACTCTTCCTTGAGGAAGGTCTCGATTTGATGAGTTGGAACTCGCACCACGAATGACTTGAAGCTAGTATTGTGGCGCGGTTTCAACTTCTCGACCCTCAAGGTCCAGTTGGTCTTCACATGTACATACTCCACGATCTCTTCAACTTTCGTGCTGTAATGTAGACGGAACACATAGATCTGCGTCGTTGGTGAAGCTGGACGCAGCAGCATATTGGGTCCTGCTAGCGCGGTCCCACACTGGTTCCGAATAGGATGCTTCCTCTTCTTCTTCCTCTCCACTTTCACGAAGCCATCTTTGTCAGGCACGTGGCCTGAAGCCGCGCCTATCTGTTTCGAACCCCAGGTGGCAGGTACACAGCAGCTCTTCACTAACCCCTTCCTGGTGTCTGCGACACAGGTTTGTGCGTGGCGACGATAGCAGCGTAGGCACGTTTAGGGGTCGACGTACCCACACGAGTCACTACTTCGACCGGTGTGAGTCAGCTCGCCAACTCAAAATTGCCGATGCTAGCGTTACACGCTCCGCGACGTGTACCCACGGTGATGGCATCAGTCGACCTATTTACCTTAACAGAGTTGCGTAACAACTCTACTTCGGCACGTAATTCACCAATGGTGTTATTCGACACCTCCAATGTTGATTTTACTTCGACCAGGCTTGCCTTGAGAGTTGTAATATCTTTCAAAAACCTGGTGACATCGACGTGGTCAAACGTGACTGGGGGCAACTTATGTAGCTCCTTCGCCATATAAGCGGGAACGTCGTCCGGGTCGGTGCTCTTCAACATCGTGATGATGTCTTGCACACACTTTTGTCCACCATCCCTGCGAAGGGACTGCATCTGCTCGACTTTGCCGAGCGATTGGAAAAGCAGCCGCTTGGCACTACTGATCTCCTCCTCCTTGAAACTGGATTTGCAGATCTGCAAGATGCTGACTTCGTCCATATAGTCGATGGCATGATTGATAAATTCCAAGACCTCGTTGGTTATGAGCGGTTGTGAACTCATAACGACGTTAACTGCGCAACGGCTAAAGCCGCGCGACACGCGAATATAATATTCGTATCGAGCAGCGCAAACACGTCCATACTCGACCGTGCATTGCGCCCAACTCGAGTATATCTTTAACCCCCACGCAAAAAGGTGGGTGTTATAAGTTTGACTGCTATCTATGTCTGCCAGCGTAGCATGACCAATTCTGTAAAATGTTTCTCTCATCAGAGAAATAGTCATATAGTTGACATCGTACTCTTGTCGACTGAAGAATAGAAACATCTCTTCTTTTCAGTTTTACACAATTTTTGTACGATACAATCTATCATTTTGTCTTCTCTTCCGTCGACAAATTCCGTTTCTATGGCGGTCATGCTCAATACTCAATTCTTTACTCTCTTTTTTCTTTTATTCTTTATTTTTTCTTTCTTTCTTTTTCTTTTTCTCTTTTTTTTTCTTTTCTTTTTCATTATTTTTCTTTTTTTTTTCTTTTTCTTTTTTTTTCTTTTGCTTGGCTGTGGTACCGTAACTCGTAAAGGGTTAACCGATTTAGGTGCGGTTTTTAACACGCTTTTATTAGCTTCATACGTATGTTAGTATGTACTAACATACTAATATGCCCATGTAACGGAAACTTCGAATATGATTTTGACTCCTTTCAAAACGTCAGATTAACTCGAAATTGGGACCAATAACAATAAATTAAATTTCATAAATGTGTGCCATTTGATTTGCCAGGGTTACCAGGATAGCAAAAAAACTGTCATCAGAAATTTCGCTGATATAGGGCACAAAATTCAAAACACCCTAAAAATAGAAAATAAATAATAGTTAAAAAAAAAAACTAAAGAACAAGTTTCAATAGAAAACCAAACTAAAAACTACAAAATAATGTAAAAAAGCGTTGGGTGCTTGATATCAATTAAAAATACCTCAAAAAGTACCCCACGTTTTTTCCCATTATTTTCGACATTTTAGTCTGGTTTTCTATGGAATGGTGTTTTTTAATACTATTATTTATTTATTTAAAAGTAGACTTTCTAGCGGTAGTTCTTAGATATATTTTACTAAAATAGGCTCAACGGTTTCGACAAGATGATCATTTGATCAAAATATTATCTACAGCTTAAAGGGCCAATACGTATAGGTATTTTTTTTACTTTTTGGTGGTTTCTTAATTTAATATGTAACTTTTCATTTTTACTTAATGAGTTGGTATAAACTGCAAATGGTTTTCTTTTAAATTTAGTTAAATATTAGTTAATTTAAATTCAATCCTAGAATGTGCACGCAATCATTGTTTTCATATACATATAGTCTATCTAACACAGATAGTCTATAGTGAGCTCTGCACGCAACTTAATTCTTCTCTTTTTATTATTCTAAAAAATAGACTCAACCACTCAAGCAAGATTTCTTGCTATAAATTAACTATAGTTAAAATGACATTGCCTTCAAATTTTTTTTCTTCAGCAGCACGAGAACGCTTCTCACGCTACGCCTTGCAAATGCACGAAAACTTTAATGTTGCCTTAGCGTGTTTTAGAAAAAAACTTGAAAAAGATCGCTACACCGATAAATAATTGGAGGTGGTATGATTCGTGATGTTAGTATGAACTATGCCATCATTAATTTAGACATGGTACAATACTACTCGTATGGAGTGGGCAGTACATTTCGGACGTTCTTCGTAGAGTTGCTTAAATAATAAGGAAATGACTGTTTTCATCATCAACCTCCAGTACAGCTCGTCTCCATATGCAGGGGCAGTGATCCAGACTATAAAATTTCCAATTATTTTGTGAGTTTTCCGATGACTTGCAAAACCTTTGGTCTTGAAAACTCGGTAATACATCGTTACCGGGCCGAGTAGTAGACAGCTACAAACTGCAGCAGGATCATCCTAGAAAAGAGCAGAGAGGAGAGAAAAGTGAACAGTGAAAGAAAGCTGAGAGCAGAAGAAACTACTACTTCAGTTTATATCTTATGGCTAGTAGGCTTTAGGACATAACCCCATAGTTTAGTGCCTTCTTTGGTCTTGAATATCAATTACTCAATCTTCAGCCACTTCTATCCTTCTTGTGATCTCTACTATTACTGTTTTTGTCCCAGATTTGATTAATTGTCGATCCATGGCATGCTTGACGTATTCTCAAAACCTAATTTTAATCGGTAAAAAATATTATTTATTATTTAAATTTTACTAAAGGTAAGAGAGCGAGTATTTTGGGTCACTGGTATATCGTGAGAAAATTCAGTACTTTTCTACCGACATACATTGTGGTTTTCTTTCGTCGCGTGCCAATTTAAATTGGCGACTTCGTAGGTGTTGTTAAAAATGTAAGCGTGACAGCTTGCGGTCAGCGACGTATGGTTGTGAACTGAACTGAACTGAATTGAATTACAGAACGGATTCGACGTTCATTGCTTAATATAAACCGAGGGGTTACTCTTGAATTATTAGGAAAGAAATTTAACTATAGTGGACACTGGAAAGTTGCCTATATATCTAAAGATTTCCCTCTGTGTTGTGTCTTAGCAGTTGAAACATTAAGGGCGCACCGAGTTATTTGAGAAATAATTGCGTTCGTTTGATTTCTTGTTGCATCGCTGTTGCTTAAACTTTGGTTATGCGATTAATATCTATACCAATATTATAAAACTGAAGAGGTTGTTTGTTTGGTTGAACACGGTAGTCTCAGGAATTACTGATCCAAATTGAAAAAATATTTTTGTGTTGAGTAGCCTATTTATAGAGGAAGGCTATATGCTATATAACATCACGCTAGGGTCAAAAAGAGTGGAGCTGTAACGAAAAATTGACGAAAACTGACAGGCAATGCGATGCGACAGGGGAGCAAAAATTTGACATGGATGAAGTCGCGGGCAGACGCTAGTATAAGATATTTAAGGATTCACTCTCTAAATCATAGATTTTAGTTTGATTACTTGTAGAATCCTCAATAGAAAAAATAAAACAAAAGGAATCTCAAAAACAAAATAAATCGAGTACGATGTAAATCTTCTAGGAAAGTCATAATTCTTCTTTAATAATAATAAAAGTACAAATTTTCTATAACGTAAAACATTATACAGTTTTATAATGTATACTTGTTTGAATATTACGAAGGAATTATTCAAAATTAGCTCGTGATTCGTCGATTGTCGCCAGAGCGGCCACGCTTATAGCATTAGAAGTTCGGTGCACCCTTAAGGTTAAAATGGGCGTCGTCGCTTAGTAATAACTTCAAGGTTAAGCAACTCTTACCGATGTTGGTCCTTGGATGAGTGGCCATGCACTACTTACTGAGTTCACTTCGTAACTCGGAAAGCACGTTAAGACGTCGCGCATTAGACTTGGCTGTCATTTGTAGATCTTTTCAGTTGTTACGAGTGGTCAGAAGCCCGAAAGTCTGATAACTATAGTCTTATCAAGGAGTATAGCGGTGTTACCTAGTAACTGGGTTATGGAAGTCTGAAAGCTGAAAAAAAAAATGTTGCCTGATTGCTCTTAGCTTATCTAGAAAAATAATTGCCTCAGTCTTGCATAATGCTTATAATTTTATGATTGTATAGCATGCTCGCAATAAAGACGTATTGTTTTACTAGACCCCACTTTACTGTTTTGTTTTGAATATGACCTGCAAGCGACATTGTTAGTTAGCGCTGCAAGAGGCGGTTCACATGCACTTTTTGAAGTCAGTAGTTTTGACTTGATCGAAGTTCTTGATCATGCATGATGCAGCAACGTCAATGATTTGGAGGTTCGTAGTTTATTTTATTTTATTAGCCTACACTGTCTCATTGCTGAGCATACGCCGGGGAGACGTTCACAAACAGACAAATCTCTCTAGGTATCCTTTTTCAGGGCCACTATGATCAAACCCTTGCAGTACGCATCCAGGTCGTCTCAACACCTCTTCTTAGGCCAGCCTGTTAAAACATAATAGTTGGGGTAGGTAGCGAAGTGTCGGTGTTTTTGAGGAGAAACAAATGTTTATGTTGAACACTATTTATTGATTTCACTCAAAACTGTTCTTAATGTTGAAATGTTAATAAAATGTTTGAATACACCCGGCTAACGCGTTAGACGAAAGTGCACTGAATCTAATATAAATGATTAGTAATAAGTAATAAAATTAGGTCAACGCGTCGCGCCGATATTGCTAACTAAGTTGTTCGGTGAAAACACCGAACCGAACCGCAACCAAATTGCATGTAAGCACTGGTGCTCACATGCAATTCAGGACTGGGCGCTTGAGAATTACGCCCCCATTCCCTCTAGAAGAGTGGAGTCCTGTGTCCCAGCAGTGGAAATATTATAGGCTGATTATGCTATTCATGCATGAGCAGTAGTAGCCCAGTGGTAACGGCGGTAGGTTCAAACCCAGAAAGTCACTTTACTTTCCGCAAATCATTTCACTGCTCTCAAAAAGGCGAAAGAAATATTGTGAGGAAACTGACATGTTCTGGAACCAATTTCAAAGACATGTGACATCCAAAAACCTGGTCCATGTGGATGTATGGATTACGACTCACTCCCTCTCGAAGAGAGCAGGTGTTCGTCCCAACAGTGGGAACATTATACGCTTATTAAATAAACATAATAATTAGGTGATGAAAGATCAGACAAGGCCATTTTACACAACTGTGGGACAGTATAGGTCAATAATAAAAGGAAATGGGAACATACAGGTTTGCAAGAACATCGGAGCACACCGTATTACCATAGATTCAGTACATAATTGGGAAACCCTCGTAAAAGATTTAAGTACGTAAGTAATTAAAAAAAAAAATCCTGTTCCATCATGCATTTTGGCCGCGAAAGTTTTGCTCTTTTCCATGATAAAGCAGATTTTTCTGATAGCGTAAGGGGATCTAGATTCATGTGCTAAATTCATGCATAAAGTTATCGCGTCAATGTCCCTGCCACCCAATACATCACAGTACTACATACATACAATCACGCCTTTTTTCTATGGGGGTAGGCAGAAACCACGGAACGCCACCTGCTACGGTCTCTACACACTCCTTTTGCCTCGTTTAGTTACATACAATTGGTCATAGACAAACGCCGGTTGCGAGTACTACACACCTGACCTTTCTGAAGAACATCACCAATAAGATCACTATATGTCCTCCTAGAGCGTCCCCTCCTCGTGTTTCCACTCACATCTGCCTTGTAGATACCTTTTGTGAGCCGCAATATTTACTACAATAGGTAGGTATTAAGTTCAATCTCTATTTAATCATTCGATTATTCCAATACAATTCGCCGTACCAACTAAATCGCGATAAATAAATACAAAACCCATTTTGATTTCTCACAATACGTAAACAACATATGGCG
Source organism: Aporophyla lueneburgensis (assembly GCA_932294355.1). Taxonomy (NCBI): domain Eukaryota; kingdom Metazoa; phylum Arthropoda; class Insecta; order Lepidoptera; family Noctuidae; genus Aporophyla; species Aporophyla lueneburgensis. The sequence continues at coordinate 15,637,507 of OW028744.1, forward strand.
GCACACATTGGTAGACCTAACAATAAATTTAACAAAATAGTCGAACCAATTGTACGAAATAAAGCCAACTTTGATCATAACAATGAAATACTGACCCAGCCCGACTACAAAGTAATTATGTAGAAGTTATATAAAGGTTATATAAAGCTGCCGGTTCCTGTATTCGCAACTCTTCATGAATCTCGGGCACGCCGCGCTATAAAATAGTTGAATAAATCAAGTTAAATTGTTTTAAGTTGACATTTTTGATGTTGAAATGCTACGGAACGTTGAAGTGGTTCGAGATATTAAGGTACTTTGAAAGGCTTTAGTGCTTTAAAGTGCAAGATATGGCACTATTAATAGTAAGCTGGAATTTTACTGTTTATCACATACCACATTGTTGGGTTCCTTTACCTTCACTAACAATAAAATAATTATGATGATTTATTGATCATCACCATTATTTCAGCCGAAAGACGTCGACTGCTGGACATAGGCCACTTCCAATTTGGGAGGATTTGCCATAATCGCCACGCTTGGCAGCCGGGTTTGTGATCGCGGTATGGTGGTTAAACGCGTAGAGAACTCTGCTGCCCATTCTCTAGTGAGTCTCTTACGACACCCACAATCAGAAATTGGATGTCTGATTTATTGATAGTGATCATTTAATGGCATGTGTTAGCTGACATACGGCATATAATTCGATTTAATGTTCTGGGTCATGATGTTAATAGCCTGAAGATGGGCGGCCCTGCCGCGGTCGGCCCAAAAAGCGGTGATTAAATGATCTGGACGCGTACGGAGAGAACTGGTTCGAGGTGGCATGGGAAAAAATTGAAGGAAGGCCTGTTCCTAAAAGGAGCTGGGCAGAGATAGGAGGAGGGGAATCCATCTCTCACCCAGGAGTGAGATAGCAGAGGCTAACCAAAAAAAAAACTTACTATTGTATGGAATGATGTTTTTCTAACTGAACAAACTGTTGCGTTGGGGAGTTCATTGCATAACTTCTTTTTCACAGCAAAAGCACTAGGAAGTGGTGAAGGGCGGTCATTTTAGATGATAGATATTTTATTTTATACTACCTACTTTTAAAACTGATATGTACTACAATCTGTTTTATATAAAACTAGCTTTTGCCAGCGGCTTCGCCCGCGTGGAGGTCGGAAATTATCCCGCGGGAACATGCTACCGGGATAAAAAGTAGTCCTATGTCCTTTCTCAGGCTCTAAACTATCTGTGTACCAAATTTCATTTAAATCGGTTCAGTAGTTTTAGCAGGAAAGCGAGACAGACAGACAGACAGACAGAGTTACTTTTACATTTATAATATTAAGTAAGTAAGTAAGTATGGATAGTATGGATAAAGAATTATGTTATGTTATGTTAATTATGTTATTTTAGGGGACTGTCTTATTTAATTTTGACGTTCAAAAACTGTTAACTCTCAGCCTAGTGTGAATAAATGATTTTGTTTTTAATGTTTTCGGCACTTACTAGAGGGGCTACCAACTAAGTGCTAGAGTTTCTCTGAGAGATTTGTTTAACCTCTAAGTCCCTGAGATACCACATTTGGTATAGACACAATGGTTTTTAATTGTGTCTGTAATTACGTTAATTGACTGGTTAAAGATATTGGTATTCATTATCATCCATTTCATCTTCACCAACATCTTATATATTAGGCAAAATATACACTTGTACACTAAAAACAGTGATTTTCATAATATTAATACTAGAAATAAGGACAAACTACGAGCTCCCTTTCACCAGCTTCATAAGGTTCATAATTCTTTTGTTGGTCTTTGTATTACCTTTTATAACAAGCTTCCCTCTGCTTTGCTAGATTTGCAGTTTAATGAGTTTAAAGCTAAAGTAAAATCCAAACTTTGTTCTAAGGCATACTATTCTATCAACGACTACTTAAACGATAAGAATCGCTGTGATTAACTCAAGACAATGTTTATGTTCTTTCAATCCAGAATTAGCTTTCCTACCGACAGTTTATATGGGTAGTTCATGTAATTGTTTTTTTTTTATTTAACTGATTTTGTTAATTTATTAATATTTTTATTTTCTTTTAATTTCATTTATTTTGGACATAATCTACTCATTACAATGATTTTAAATGAGTTGTATTGCAACATGTAGTTAGCTAGCGACCTCGTCAGCTGTTCATAATATTCTTGCCTGACCAACCGGCAGCAAGTTCGTCATGCTCCCTTAGATGTCAATGCTTGCGGTAGCGTCGGAGGTCGGGTTATCACCTTCCCTCAAATATGGCGAGGGGGGTAATGGCTGACCTTTGCGTTATGCTCGTGAACGGGTGCTGCTTGTGGTGACTGGTCGTCTTGCTGACCATGGTTTTTGTTATTGTTACTTGTATTAACTGTTATTTTATTTTACTCCGGAGGTCCTAGTTTAACTATTGTAGCTTCAACTTAGCTGAATGTATCAATGTATGTATATGTATAAGTTTGCATCGTTGAATATGTAAGCGGGCACGCCCTTTATGCCTGGAGGCTTTATTTACGTTTTAAGTTATGTTTACGATTTTATTTTATTATTTATTCCAGCTTGAGTTTAGTTTTCATGCTTTGTTGGTGGTATATTGGCGTATGCTAGCTGACATATCGTGAATAATGTATGTTTTGTTTAATAATATTAATTACTTACACGATATTGTATAGAATCAAGTTCTTCTCACTTAACAGACAGCTGTGTTGCTGTGGAGTTTGTTCCGCCACTTCTTCTTCCCAGCTAAAGCACTAGGAAGTGTCGAAGGGCGGGCGTTTTGAGGGGACTGTTTTATGTAACTTTGACGTTCAAAAAGTGCTGACTCTCAGCCTAGTTTGAATAAATGACTTTTGATTTAGATTTTTGATTTTGGCTTGTGCCTAAATGGGAATTGTCGCACATGCCGATCGATGCTTAAGCTTGTGTAGGAAGTGTAGGTACATATGAGACCCCTGCGTACCCCTGAAACCACGGTATTCCATTAGTCCTGACTATCATTCATAGATCTTTGACAGTCGTTACGGGTAGGCAGAATCCCTAATGTCTGACTGTCTGTAATACCTAGGGGTATCATGGTACCCAGTAACTAGGTTTTGAATGTCAGATAGGCAATTAATAGCGCGATTGCCCGTCTGATTTAAAAAATTCAGCTACTTCCGATTAGACTGGCAGCCGACCCCAATATAGTGGTGAAAAGGCTAGGCTGATTGAGTTTGAGTCTCCATTTACTATTTGGATATGTGGTCTCATGATTTTTTATTTATTTTAACTGTTTAAACGGTTCATAGAGACCTTACGTGGAACCAAAATCATTTGATTATGATCAAAGACTCATAGGTTAGGTAATAATAATGATTGTGGATTTACAAAACCTCAAACCAATTTGGTTTGCACTGAATTCGTAACGGGAAACGTAAGATTTATCTCAATAATTAATGTATGATGATTACATTTGATGAGAGCAGTTGTAGCGCAGTGGTAACTGCCGCGACTTACGAGTTGTTGGTCGTAGGTTCGAACCCAAGCAGGCGCATTACTTTGTTTAAATTATTTCATCACCACTGCTCTTAAAACGGTGTAGGAAAACATCGTGAGGAAACCGGCATGTCTTAGATCCACAAATTCGAAGACTTGTCACCCGGCCCACTCCCTCTTACCGAGAGGAGGCCTGTGTCCCAGCAGTGGGAACATTATAGGCTGATGATGATGATTAAATTTACACAAAGTTATGTTTTATTGGGTTCTAAAGCTTGTTCGAACAGGAATTCGTTTGTGTGATTCAAGGAATCTCAAATCATCATTGGAAGAAATTGAAAATAAATAATATAATTATCTGTTTAGTGTTACAGCATAATCAAAATATTTTATTTCACTTAAACCTAAATGGGCACTTATGAAAAGTTAGAAGCTAGGCGTACGGTTCCAATTGGTTGTTTCCTGTGGAGAAGAGCCAGCACGAAACTGCACGGTAACCGGGCAGTTCTTAAAAAATAATTGGCTTTTACAATGGTTTTCGAATTACAGTGTAAACAGGTATGAGAGGATAGTGTATGCCTGCAGAGAAGTACCAGGTACTTAATAAAATAGACAATGGTCTAAATCTAGGCTACAAGGCCAACACCGTTCTCACATTCACAAAACATTCTACACAAATATCAGCACAACACTTATCGATTTTTTCAGGATTTTTTGCATTTCCAGGATATTGTTCAAAAACAGTTAGTGGTGGTGGTGTATCAGGTAAGGCAACTGCCCCGTTGGTCTCGTGGTCGCAAGCGCGACTGCTGAGCGTGGGGTCCTGGGTTCGATTCCCAGGTCGGGCAAAGTGTTCTGGGTTTTTCCATTAGGAATTTCTTAGTAACAGCCCGGAGTTTGGAAATTGGTGGTTTGATGGCGCCGTGCCTTGGAAAGCACGTTAAGCCATTGGTACAACGCCTGATTTCTCTCCGGTCGTGTCGGATTGCCGTCCCATCGGACTATGAGACTGAGGGAAGAGTTAGTGCTCCTGTGTCTGCGCAAACACTTGAGCACTATAATATCTCCCGCGACGATGGCTAGTTTCCGTTGAGATTGGCCGCCGTGGCCGAAATGCGGTCTGGAGGACTATTTGTATCAGGTAAGTAACCCAGAGGGTCTCGGCAAGTTTTCAAAAGGTTTCGTATTCATTCTCCAAAGCTTATTGACAGCTTATCAACCATATAACCTGCTGAGCTTTCTCCCAACTATGTTGGGTCGACTTTCAGTCTCACCACATACAGATGAATACGAGTATTTTACAAGGAGCGTCTTCCTATCTGACTACAACCAGTTACTGGGTAACACGATACCCCTATGTAAGACTGATGGTTAGAATTCAGGGTTCTAACAACCGTTATGTCCGTCAAAGATCCACGAATCACAATATAGTTCCATTTTTATTTTTCAAACATCGTTATCGCTGATCTTATGACATAATAACGTCGCCTTCCGAAATAAAACGACTGCATAAAACTCATATTTTCAAGTTAAAAAAGGCAGATATAAAAGCAACAACATAGTTGTAGTATTGCCAACATGTAGTGCTGTTGAAGGCGGCTCTAACTCAGCGGTTAACGTTGCAAACAAAGTTTCTCTGCAGTTTGATTTAAGAACCCGCTTAGTAACTAACCCGTGTTAGTTTACAAATCGTCATTGGTGGGTAGAGAGCAGTTGGAGCTCAGTGGGAACGAGATAAAAAGTACCCTATGTGTTAATCCAGGTTATAAACTAACTGTGTTTCAAATTTCATCTAGATCCGTTCAGTACTTTTTGCGTGAAAGAGGAACATACATCCATGCATACAAACTTTCGCGTTTATAATATTATAATATATAAGTAAGAAGTAGGATGGATCGACTGCCTATCTGACTTCCACAACCTACTTATTGGGTTATGCGATACCCCTTGGTAACACTGGTTGTCAGACTTTCCGGCCTCACACAACCCGTAATGACATCGTAAGTAATCAGCATCTTCTAGACCCAAAAATTCGAAGACATGTGACATCTACCAACTCGCAATCGGACCATTTGGTGAAAGGCCCACCCCTTTTCACCGAGAGGAAGCCTGTGTCTCAACAGTGGAAACATTATAGGCAGCAGATGACTGGATATGGTGTGCATGGTTTAACCATGATATCGTAAGAAACAGTGGAAACAACCTAGAGAATTAGTTACCGCATACGTTTTTTGCACACACAGTACAATAATGTACCGTGTGATGTTGGACGTAAAGAATAACACCACCCCATTTCTTCCCGTGGGTGTCGTAAAAGGCGACTAAATGGACTTACTAGAGAATGGGCAGCAGTGTTCTCTATGCATTTAACCACCATACTGCGATCGCCAACCCGCCGGCCAAGCGTGGCGATTATGGCAAAGCCCCCCAAATTGGAGGAGGCCTAAGTCCAGCAGTGGACGTCTTACGGCTTAAATGGTGATGATGAGTACAATAACGTACCTACTGCCGAGACACACGTCTCCTCTCTGTGAGAGCGCATGGTACTTAATTAATTACGCGGGTCCAGTGCGGGTTTGTAGAAGCCACATATCTTCGAATTGTTGAGTCTAGAAGATGCTAGGTTTGCAATTAGCCTATAATGTACCTACTGCCGAGACACAAGTCTCCCCTCTGTAAGAGGGCATGGGGCATAATTTATTACGCGGGCTCAGTGAGGGTTGGTAGATGTCACATGTCTTCGAATTTTTGGGTCTAGAAGATGCTGATTACTTACGATGTCATTACGGGTTGTGTGAGGCCGGAAAGTCTGACAACCAGTGTTACCAAGGGGTATCGCATAACCCAATAAGTAGGTTGTGGAAGTCAGATAGGCAGTCGATCCATCCTACTTCTTACTTATCTTATCTTATACCTTTAAACGAGCAATTCTTGTATATATATATGTAATTTGAATCTCCGAAATGGCTCCAACGATTTTCATGAAATTTTGTATACAAGGGGTTTCGGGGGCGATAAATCGATCTAGCTAGGATTCATTTTTATACAATGTCGTTTTATTCATGTTTTCACTGACCAACTTTATCGATTATCAACTTGAACATAAACTTATTACATGTATTTTAAACACAATTTACCAAAAAATACCGAGCAAAGCTCGGTCAACCAGATATCTATATATTAATACGTGAAGTGAAAACTTTGGATCCCTTTTTACGAAAATTGGGCGGACGGAGGAGTATGAAATTTCGCACACTTATAGTTTATACAGAGAAGAAGTGACGAATGCTAATATTTTTTTTAAATTATGCGTTAAAATACATTATTTTCAATAAATAACACGTTACACCCACTACTGTTCATTACCGTGTATCTAATACACACATGCATAGATATTCTTTTGTTTATGGTCCAAATCTGTCTTTATTATTTTGTGCAGTGTTACCAACACCCAGAAATATTTACCCCTAAAGTTTAAGTTAAAAACCCCTAAACATGCCGCCGCAATTACTAAAAAAATCCGCTAAAAAATTATAATGAAAATAACCAACGAATGTTCAGTAATCATAGACCGGCACACAGTAGTAATATTTGTCTATATTTATTACGCGAAATTTGTTAATCATTCACTCTGCATTCTTAGTATCGAGGAACCGTACTAGAAGTCGCTAATACTTTTATTGTAATCAAAAACACAATGAGAAATGTAATTGTGCAGTGTTACCAACACCCAGAAATATTTACCCCTAAAGCTTAAGTTAAAAACCCCTAAAATTGCCACAAATACTAAAAAAAAACCGCTAAAAAATTATAATGAAAATAACCAATGAATGTTCAGTAATCATAGACCGGCACACAGTAGTAATATTTGTCTATATTTAATACGCAAAATTTGTTAATCATTCACTCTGCATTCTTAGTATCGAGGAACCGTACTAGAAGTCGCTAATACTTTTATTGTAATCAAAAACACAATGAGAAATGTAAGATGGCAAAAAATCCCTAAGAATACCCCTAAAAATGGAACGCCCCTTAAAAATCTCAATCCTCTTATTTACCCCCTAAATTTGGAAAAACCCCTAACTTGGTAAGCCTGATTTTTTGTCTAATGTCAAGTATAACCATAGGTAATAAATTAATTTTATGGATATATAACCTATTTCATTTTTAAAATCTATGATCATATCGAGAATATTTGTCTTTAATATTATTTGTATTAGCGACGATAGGAATTTAGTTTAGATTTTTATGAAATATTTTTGTGGTTTTATGGACAGTGTCAAGTATGGCATTAGTAAGTTTCCCATACAAAACTTAGTGTCGTGTGCAAACTGTAGAGGATGTATGCCTCACGATTGTACAGGCTGGTCATAGATTGTACGGGCTGGTCATATATTTTACAGGCTGGTTATAATTATGACATTTGGAACCGTCATAATTAATCTATACTAATATTATAAAGCTGAAGAGTTTGTTTGTTTGTATGTTTGTTTGATTGAACGTGCTAATCTCAGGAACTGCGGATCGGAATTGAAAAATTCTTCTTGTGTTGGGTAGCCCATTTATTGAGGAAGGCTATAGGCTATATAACATCACGCTACGGTCAAAAAAAGTTGAGCAGCAAACGAAAAATGGACGAAAACTGGCAGGCAATTCGACGCGACGGGAAGGGGAGCGAAAATTTGACGTGGACGAAGTCGCGGGCAGAAGTTATTAAAAATAATAGGGAAAATTCTATAAAAACAGAGCTTTCTGTGATAATTCATTCCATATTGTCCCATATCCAGCAGTTAAGAAGTATTAAGAAAATAAAAAAGAGAGTCCTGAAGAAGTATTCTTTACTCATTACACCTACGTCCTGGTCCTGGCCATCACCATCCCGCCAGCAAACCATCTCCACAGTAGTACAGCGTCAACAATTTGTCTATAGTGTTACTGAATGTCAAATATAACCATATTATTATTTTTTAATTTTTATTATCTATATTTTTTCATTTAATAATGTATTTCTATTCAAATGAAGTACGGTCGAATTTCGACCAATGGGCGATCACTAGTTATATTATAATACTATAAACGCGAAAGTTTTTATGCATGGATGTATGTTCCTCTTTCACGCAATAAGTACTGAACGGATCTAGATGAAATTTGAAACACAGTTAGTTTATAACCTGGATTAACACACTGGGTACTTTTTATCTCGGTAGTAAGTTCCCGCGGGATATTTTCCGACCTCCACTCGGGCGAAGCCGCTGGAAAAAGCTAGTGTAAAATACTAGTATTCAGCTGCATCCAATTAGATCGATGTCGAAATCGACTCTAACATTGTTCGAAAAACCTCGCTCTCCATATTTTCAATACTCCATGGTTTTATTGAACGGAAAGTATCGTTGTGATCCGTATCAAGCCTTCCATGGCATCGTTAGAATGAGCATCACGTATTTCTTTATCGTTGTCTGATTTGCTTTTTATTTTTGTTTATTATAAGTTATTTATTGGGGGAAGTAGGGTTACAGTATTATGTGGTTAAGTTATTTTCTGCTGATTTGGTCTCCGTATGATCACAAGAATAATAATAAGTATTCGGTACTCTGGTTCTAGTTTCGTCTTAGAAGTAGTCGGAATGATAAAATATTATGTTTAAGTAGGTTATTATAGACACTTTTACACGTCAGATGAATGTTAGCGCTTATGCATATGTGTATCTCCTTATAGTCTTTATAACAGCAGTGCACAGTGGCCAGACTTTATGGGTGAAGATGTATGGTGCCACTGAGCCTGGCAGAACTGTCGCGTGAAAAGAGCAGATATTATTACTTAGATCGAGCTTTGCCCAGCAGTGGGATAGTATATTAGACGCTAAATTAATATATAGGTAATGGGATAATTTCCTTTCAAGAAGATAAATGCTTGTTTATCTTGGTTAAGACCCTGTTGACACACAATTTTACGACGTACTAAAAGTTCTAAAGAAATTCATCATGAATTTAACGACTAGAGGTCTGCCCAAATCGGCTTTTAATAAACTTGAACCGTTTTTTAAATTTTTCCCAAAGGCTAATTCAGACTTTGTGAAGTGGAAATATTGAGTTGGTAAGTATCTGAATAATAAAAGAAGTCTGAGACATTTTCGTACAATAGTGGCCTAAGAGGTAGATTTAATTTGAAGGTTTTCTTACTTTTTTATTTACTGATACTTTTTTATAAAATATTAAATTCTTTTATACCGGAGTTAAGAAGATTATATTTATGGGTAGGCGGATAGCGATAAGAACGTAATTGCTTTTAGAATTATACTATATTTAACGGTAATGTTTGTAAAACATAGAATATTTGATTTCTTTACATAAAAAATTTCGCACCGATTTTACAAAAATTGCTTGCGGAATTGACAGAGAGTTTAACTTGTCGATCGTTGCATAAGCAAAATCCCTTTTTAACAAGCATAAATCATGCCGACAAGTATATTGAAAACTACATGTGCCTTCATATGTAATTTTAAAAAAAAGTATAAAATCTTTATAGGGAGGGTAGTAGGATAGTGAACGTCACTGTCACTGTCACCCTAATGCCTATTGCGAGCCAACAAAGACATGAAAAATGGTCGTGTGTTGAGCCATGAATGGGATAAGGGTACCTCTTATCTGTGGGTAGATTCAACATCACATTTTGGAGAATTCACACTTGAAGGTATTTTGTGAGTCGGATGCATGGGGTATTAGATAAATGTAAGTTGTGGTGGTAACTATGATAGGAGGGTCCCAAGCGACATGTTTAACACCCCTGAAAAGCTTAAAAAATATTTTGTGTATGAGCATAAAATGAGTTGTCTGGGATGTTTGAAAATATGGGTATTTTTGGGAGCTGGTCCCAGTTGTAATACCTGTACTATTGGTATTTCTAATCAGTACCGATACCAAACAAATAATTCCGTATTATAGAGTGAGAAAACAGATAAGTATAAAAAAGATAAATACAGGTATTAGAAAAATGAATTCTTGTTGGTCATCCGTACAAATACAAACATGAGAAATTGTAGAAATATGAGATTTGTGATACAGTCGCCAAAAGGGATAAGTAACCAGGGTCGTCGGATAAAGTTGAAAGGTAAGGAACCGACGAATGTTTTCAATTAAAATTTAATTTGATAATTGAACTTAATTTTATTCGAAAATATCCATCGGGTTCTCACTAAATTTCAACTATATCCGAAAACGATGGTTACTTATTTCTTTTGGAGACCGCACACGCCAGGCACCCATCTAGAAACAGTACCGGCACAGACCTTTTTGGTACCGTCTAAGCCCTGTATGTAGGTACACCTTTTACCGCTTGAGCACGAAACAAATATTAGTTTCAACTCCATATTGCCAAAACAACATATCTGAATTGCTCCAGAATAAATCGATGTTGAAACTAAAACTAACATTTCAAGACAAGTTGCCATGTTTCTCTTTAACAAAGAACGACACTGCAGTACACTGACTTATTACTATCATTTTGAAGTTTGAGTAACAGAAAACTTTTGGATAATTGAAATAGTTCACGATGTTAGTTTTTCAAACTTAACCTGTACCGGCCGGGCACGGAACTTGTAATATGATTAACCCAATTGAAGTCAGGAGGTAAGTGCATTGAACTTTGATGAAACTTGTCCTTATTCGCGGTCGCGTGCCCGAAGCCGTGGCGTGATCGTTTTATTAACAGTCATTACAGAATTTCCCAATAATAAGCCCTCTGAAACATTAGCCGTCGGCTACACGAAAACAGAATTAATAATGGTCCAAGTTTGTGGTTAATTCAGTTCAACATCTGCGCAAAATGTTTTGGAGGTTTTTTTTAACATTCTATCCCTCCATGTAATTTGTAAATATGGCGTCATTAAGCCCTCAGCGTCGATGCAAACTGCCGTTATTAAATTAGAAGTTTTTTCTTTGAATTTGTGCTGCATTAAGTCGGGGATTCATCAATGTGTCTATTATACGGACTTGCCCCGAGTTTTACGGTATCAAGGGACTCATCCTTTCATTTATTGAAATGAAATACGCTAAATAGCTTCGATGTTGTTTTCATTAATTTGGAATGTAATTACGAATGTAGCAATTAAGTAATTGGTGTATTGTGTATTTGTTGAAGTTAATTGTGTTATTAATGTGTTTAAATAACGGCTTTTACCAAAATATGTTACTATAATTATGTCTATTTCATTACATTAATACACAGGTCGTACTTACCGTAGCATGGATATTCGCACTTACGATATTTCAAAATGAAATAAATTCTGTTTCAAACAGACAAAGCAAAATAAGAAGCAGCATTCTTTCAACAAAATCCTCGTATTTTTGTAAACTGTTAAAATGTTTCACTGTAACATAAATCAATCACATAAATATGAGTGGCTTGCAAGTCTCCTCAAAGGAATCGCATAAAGAAAATTGGTTCCGAGCAATTTTGGTAATGCAAGAGTTGGCTGGTCGGGTAGATACAGATGGCTCCCGTTTTGATTGAAAGATACAAATGTAGTTTTTTTGGGGAGATACGATAGCTTCTGGGTAATCTGGAGTTCACCCAAAATAATTCTGCAGTGGTTATTTGGGGCAGGGATGTTTTATAAGATGTTCGAATTAAAAACAAGTGAATACTGGTTTATGTTTTCCTTATGAAAAGTGATATGTAAAAACCCCATTAGACCAAAACTTATGCCGTGACACAAAATTATTCTTATTTGTTGTATGTATTTGATTAATCGGTATTCAATTCAACATTTTAGTTTCCTCTTATTATATAAGTGCATACATGAAGTCACGCCTTCTTCGCATGGGGGTAGGCAGAAACGACAGAAACCTTTTGCCTCATTTACGTTCATACATCTGGTCATAGACGCAAGTCAGTTGCGAGTACGTACTACGCACTTGACCTTTTTGAATAACATCACTAATAAGGTCACTATATGTCCTTCTAGGGCGTCCCATCCACGCGTTTCCTTTACCTTGTGTTAGTCGCCTTTCATTCATCCTCTCAACATTATCAAATCATCTTAGCAAACTCTTTTCAATTTGTGTTACTACATCTTCTTTTAAACCGACCACCCTCTACTTATATTATTACATTTGAATAATATTCCATAATCCCATATTTCTTGAAACCAGAACTTATACACTGAACCTGGCAAACAATATCAGACACGTATTTAACATAATTTTAAATTCGCGTAGCTGCTGAAATCGTAATTATTTCGTACTGCAAAACAGTTCGAATTAAAATAATGGCGAACAGCCAAATTGAACTAATTAAACATATTTCGTGCTATTCAATTTTTAAAATACAATTAAAACTGTCATGAAAATCTGTATGTTTTAATGAAATATCTGCTTCGAATGGGGGGGAAAAAATGTCATTATAAAGAGTAACATCTAGCTGTTTAAGTTTTATCTTCTTGTCTATTATCACCCTTCAGAACACCTGCTGAGGGGTGTATAGAGGGATCCCTTGTGTTGCCGAAATCTCAAGAGTACATTTATTATCTTGCAAATATGAAGCGACGATGAAAAATTCAATTTCAAATACACCATCATTTTTATGTAATAGTAGTTTGAGAGCCTTATAGCCCCATTATGCTCTTCCTTCCCCCTAAAAACCACCAAGCTACTTACATTAGAAAAGGATAAAACCCTTCGCCCAAAATTACTTTTTGTGTTAAACACAGATTAGCCTACTTCATACAGACGATTAAATCTCCCAGAAAATATTAAAGGGACGTGCAACATTTTTTCTAAATTCGACTTAATCACATTTTAATCGAATTCCTAAAATTAAATTTCCTCGAGGTAAATACGAAAGGGGGGGTTATGACTGTTTGATATCACTAATTTCACGGGTTCCGAATGCCTGCAATAAATTAGAGGAGAGGAAATGAGCTTGGCACCCCGGAAAGAGGAAAAAATGCTAATAAAATTGTACCTTGGCTGTTAATGTTAACCCTCGCGACACGGCAGTTTTGTTCTGATTTCAGATGCCTAGGTATAAGAGGATTAATATATCCTAAGAGGCGACACGTTCCGCGGTTGAATTTAATTAACGTGAGCATACCTGTGGGGTTTTATCGCGGTTTTCATACCAATGCTTATGAATGTTCTACTTATGTTTGTTTGTTTTAATTACTTCTGTTATAGACTAATTAGGTTGGATCGCGTTTTTTATATGGTTGTTTTTTATTGTCTTTGTAATGATGTGTTTATTTATTTCATTGTTCTGAATGTAGGGTATTTTATTGTTATGAGTAGATATGTCTCATTAACAAATGTTTGGTTAACGATCAGAGAATTTCTTTTATAATTCGCTTAGTATAAATTTTAAGCGGCTATTGTAATGTAGGCTTCGGTATCGGTACAAATTGTTACCATGGATTTAGTAGGTACATCATTTTGAAACTCTACCGTACATAGCGTGAAGGTGCACTTTTTCTTTGAAACCGCTGAATTTGTATGGATTACCGACAAAAATAAATTTATTGTTTGAAAAAAAAAACAAGAAAAACACGCTTTTATAAATGCACGTAAAAACCAAAAACTTAATCGTGGTCAAAGTTCATTACAAGACTTTTCTAACAAGTCCAAACACATCTATGATACGATGTTCCATTATGAAGTTCCAGTTCATATCTTCCGGCTCCATCATCAGATCAGTTCGACAGTACCATATTATTGTATTGTCATCAGAACTACATACAATTGTTAATTTTCATGACGCTACGATCTTTGGAAGATGGTTAAATTAGTTATCTTAGATTCCATTACATAGTTAGTTACATACGGGTGTACTACGCCAAATCGAATGCCAAATAATCGAATATCAATTGATCGAACACTATAAATTGAACGTCTAAATACTCGAATGTTCATAGTATCGAATGGTTACTAAATCGAACATTCAATATATCGCACACTCAATACATCGAGTGTTCAAAATATCGAATGCTTCTTTGATCGAGCGGTCAACGCAGCGTATATTCATTATATCGAAATATCAATGTACTGAATACTTTTTATATAAAGCATTTTACTTTTAAATTATTATCTTTTATGGGTACATTTAAAAGTTTTGTGTAAATTGTAATTGCACGGAGAAACTTATTAAATCCATGTTGCTTCTATTGTCTAATATAATATTTTTTCAAATCATCAGATTTTCATCCCTTTTTTTTCTGGCTGGGAAATTATCGAATGACGTCTCTCGCTCTGGGTGGAGCGGAAAGCCCTCGTTCCTTCAGTTGCCTTTGCCAGGGCCACGGTAACTCTTTCGAACAAATCTGCGACCCTGGCAGAAAGCTACCCATTACTCACCGCCCGCAAGCTCACACCTACAGTGGCCGGAACTCCGCTATGGACTCCTGACGCTCGGGGCATCTTCTGTGGCGCAGAGATTGCCTTTCCCTCACGCGCTCTGCCTCCTCCTTCGCGAGTATTACTGCTTCGTAGAAGGAGATGACCACTTCCCAAGCCTTTTCGCTCCGTACCATTGCATGGACCAAGGCCGGCCGCGATAGATCGCCGCCACCGATCTTCTCTACGAGGATACGGTGGTGCTCCACCCAGGCAGGGCAGACCTCTACCGTATGCTCCACCGTGTCCTCCGGGCGATCCACGCAATGAAAACACCCAGGCGTTTTCTGCCGCCTTACTCTGAACAGGAACCTCCTTAAGCAGTCATGCCGGTGATGAGCTGCGTAAGGCGGAAGGTGAGGATGCCGCCGCTCCGTGGCGCATCTCTAGCCACTCCTCAATGAGGGGACTTACAGCCGTAATTGTGGCGTGCCCAGCACTGGGTTGCGACAATCGTACCCGCTATGTCCCATGAGATCCTTGTGTAATAATTTACGAACACCACACGAAGCTGCGGGCACAGTTAGTAAAAATAATAATTAGAAAGTAAAATGTGATTTATTGGTAAATTTTGTGTTTTTCTTGCACGTACTTTATATAAAAATATTCAGTATATTGATATTTCGATATAATAAATATCCGATGCGTTGACCGCTCCATCAAACAAACTGATTGGGCACCTTACGTGACCCAAATTGACTTTTTAATACTTATTTTTGTTATACCTAAGTATTAGGTCATTTCTTTAGCAATAATTAATTTGTTTCAAATGGTTTCTATATGTTAGTATCTGTGGCTATCTGATTCGCGCGCCTTTTGATCCGCTGAACCTGGCGACACTAGCGCCATACCATTCATCATTCTTCAGCTCACAGGGTGGGTTCCATATGAATCAATATAATTACTATCAAACCATAATTTTTAATAATCGAGATTCCCTCGTGGTGGCGGCTATTTACACGTCGCCACTCCACAAACATTCTATATTTTGAACACTCGATGTACTGAGTGTGTGATTTATTGAATATTCGATTAAGTAACCATTCGATATTATGAACGTTCGAGTATTTAGACGTTCGATTTATACAGTTCGATCAATTGGTATTCGATTATTTGGCATTCGATTTGGCGTAGTACACCCGTTACATATAGGTCGACATAATAAAAGCGTGTTAAAAAATGTCAGTGTGGGGTGTTCAGAATCATGTACTTGTACTTGGTAAGAAGTTGGGCGTTACATACAGGACTAAATTAATTAGTCGCGAATATAATTTTAACCAACACTTACTACAGTTGTATGTCGACCAAGTTCTGGAGCGGCAACCGCGTGCTGGAAGACGTGGAGTTGGAAGGCCTTTTTGCATGGAGAATTGCTCATACATACTGCTCTACCATGAGGAGTAAGCTGGCGTTTATGTGGGACTCCAACCCATTTAAACTCCCCGGTGTCCTCCTGTGCTGCTTATGGCGGGAACACACGGGTACGCGTAAGCCTTCGTCCACGAACCCGCCGCGACTGTCTGTCACCGGACCGTCCTCTGGGGAGTACCCCTATCACCGACGCACCAGAGTACATAGCATGCCGTGACCACCCCAGGGACCAAGAGTTGGAAGGCCTGCACACAAGGTGGACCGACAACCTTGTGATAGCTGCAGGAATTTGCTGGACTCTGAATGCATAAATCCGTTCGAAGTGGCGGATTTTGGAGGAGGCATATATACAGGATTGGACGTCTTTCAGCTGGAATAATGTTGGCAACCAGACGCTGAGCAGAGAATTGCAAAAAAAAAAAATGAATATCGCGGGCTTCCTTAACACATTACAAGAGATGTAAAGAAACAACGCCACAATCCTGAACTGAAAGTAGAAAATACCTCCAAAATATATTTAGCTCGGCATACAAAACCAGGCTGAACTAAATACGGATATAAAGAGCAACACTGCTATAAGACTTAATCTCATTTGCAAAGCTAAACTTACTTTTTTCAAGTACCGAGCTTAGCTATATCCCGGCCGGTTCGCTTCCAACCATGACTGTGAATTTTCAGTTTAATTAAAAGGAAACAAGAGAATGGTGGGGTCTTCTTGTCACTTTTCAATGGGTTAGTTTTTTTTTTCATGGGACGATTTTATAAATGAGAAACATGCTGAGGGAGTGAATTTGGTTATTTTTGTGAGAATTAATTGTCATTGTTGCTTTGTTGAAAAATCGATGGCTTTTCGGTTTGCAGTTCCGCCAGCTTTTTGGGTACATGACCAGTCGGCAGCGATGCGGATGAATTTTTTGATGCTAAATTTTAGTTTGTGAATAGTTTAAGTTAAGTGAGGTTTGTTTTCATTTTGTTGTTTTGATTTCTAAGGGGAGTGAAATCTTTATTTTTATTGGCTGTTGTTTATACAGTATTCATCTGTAAAGCCGACCATTTAATTATTTTATCACCATTCGATTGAAAGTCACTTGCACGTCATACACCGACAAGGCCTATAAGCAAAATAGGCCTTGCTGGTCCAAGACCAATGAGGAAAGAATCTTGTAAATTGGCGGACGCGTCGCTTTTGAAAGTAAAAAAAAATCCTAAACTAAACGTGACGGCTAAATGAACAAACAAAACGACTAATGTAACGATAAAATAGTTTCAACCATAGTCTCAATTAAATGGGAATTGTTTTCAAAAGAGGTAAACTAATTACGTAGTCGACTAGAGTTTGAGTATACTTATACGTAGCTACCTATAGATACACCCTGTACTGTCGCATCCAGTTATTTAAATAGCTACTCACTCCGTCATTCGCCGGCGGATTTATGGTTGACTTCGTTTCCGCTTTTTCGAAATCTATTACTGGATACCGGGGAATTATTCGCAGGTATAAGTGAAAAAGTACGTCCCCTCCCGGCTCGACGTTGTACTGTTTATTTCCCTTTCGACAATAAAACACAGTGTCGATATTGAAGGGAAACTCTTTGATTTTATGAGAAATATTTTGTAAATAAAAGTAAATGACAGTTCTAGGAAAAAATCTTTCATTAAAAATTTCGCTTTGTAAAGAAAACTCGCAATGTGTGTTCGAAACGCACACTTATTTTCAAAATACGAACATTTACACAGGTACTAATTTATGCTTCAAACTTCTGCTGACAAAAATTTACTAAAAAAATATCATAAAAAATAAAAAATGGTGTGCTACAATGTGTGTCTCCCTATTTGCTGGAATATCAGTCTTTATCTCCTTTGTATTAAGAACGTAACCGTTATTGGAATATGTCATTCGAAATTCAAATACTGACTCAACGCTACTACAATTATTACTACTACATAAAGTACGTGTACATCGGGTGACCGAATGATAGGTTTTACTTAAGATACATTACAATACTTTATAAAAACGCCACGAAAATGGCGTTTCTTGTATGGATAAGAGACGTGTTTTTTGGCGGTTTTCGAAGTGGGCTATATCTCAAAAATAGTTTGTATAGCACAACTGCTACAAACAATTAAAATTTAGGCACACAATGCATGGAATGCAATGGTGTGTCACACAATTTTTCGAGAAAACAATATCAAAAAGCTATGAAAATTTACGCAAACGCGGGAAATGTAAGTGAAAAACAATTTTAGTAAATTCTCAGCAAAAAGAATTCCAAGCCAGGTTAGCTGTTTATTCGCCCCCTATATTTTGTGCTCAAAATATTTTTAAGGCACCTACGGAACGCTCCCAAGGATTCGCTAATGCTGCTAATCTTATTTTAATTTATATGTAAATTCATTCTCAGCATATTATCTCTAATATTTCGGCCAAATGTTCAGAGTTCCAAAACTTTTTTTGAGATATTTTAATATTATAGCAATCTCTCGCTTATTTCCCCTTTTATTACCTCGACTTTTATCTTTAATTCCGCAGACATGCCATAGGAACGCAATGATTACGGGGAGAATGGGGTGGGAAGAAACAGAGAGAAAAATGTTTAATGAAGTCTCGTCGAACCCTATTTCCCTTGCTTTGTTACCATTCTTTAAATCTAATCAAGGGTTACACTTTGTAACGATAGATAAATGAGAAATGCAAACTCATTCTCCGAGTATCGGTGGAGGACTGTTATCAATATTTATACTTTGCTGGCTTTTTGAAATTTAGAGGAAGAATTGAGTGCAGTCTACAGTTTAATACTTCTAAAATGAGACGTATTTTCAGTTAGAATATTTATATTCTCGTACACATACATACTTAGTATACTGAAATATATTTAATTAGGTACTCTTCACGATACTAGAGGCCTGGCCTATCTTTTGGCTGACAGCCTTTTTTGATGCCCTGTGATTCTTTTATATATTATGTACTTGTACCTACATATTATTATTTTATTAGGTACTCAATATAATATTCGTATAGACTGTACTCTTACTGAAGAAAATTTTTAGGTTCGGAGGCTCGATAAGAACCGACATAGTAACTAGGCGACGCTCCACACATCATGTTTGGAGCGTCGCCGCGTCGTTTTTGTTCCAGAAAAAAAAAATATGGCTACTTAAACCAGTACTTTTGCGGAATCTGTCAAATGAGATACTTCTTACTACTACTACCAATACAGAAGTATTAGTTAATAGTTCATATTTACACTGATCCACACTAATATTATAAATGCAAAAGTAACTCTGTCTGTCTCGCTCTCCTGCTAAAACTACTGAACCGATTTAAATGAAATTTGGTACAAAGATAGTTTAGAGCCTGAAAAAGGACGTAGGCTACTTTTTATCGCGGTTGTATGTTCCCGCGGGATAATATCCGACCTCTACGCGGGCGAAGCCACTGGCAAAAGCTAGTGTAAATATAATTTGAAGCAAACCACATACTTTCAATGTTATATTTAGTATTTAAAATCACTACAAATCTTATAAACATTTGGAAATCATTGAGCGTCGTTTCTTACACACAGAGTAAAAATATATTATGATCAGCCTATATTGTTCCCACTGCTGGGACACAGGCCACCTCTAATTGAGTGGGTATGGGCCGTAATCGGGGCCCACGCGGGCCCAGTGCGGGTTGGCAGATGTCACATGTCTTCGAATTTTTGGTACTAGGACATACTGGATTTGAGAGCAGTGGTGTTGAAATTATTCACACAAAGTAAAGCGCTAGCCTAGGCTATAAATATATAGTTCGACTTAAAACCTTAAAGGCTTATTCAGACCGGCGCGACGCGACAGCGCGACGCGATTCTTGTAGAACAATTTCCATGAAGTTCACATAAAAATTGTTCTACGAGTGTCGCGTCGCGTTGCCGCGTCGCGCCGGTTTGTAGGAGGCTTAATGGAAAAAGAGCCAATGGTAAAAAAAATTTGAAAATGACGTAATTTTATTATCATCCATTCTTGTCACTTTCAGGAAAACTGTCTCTATGAATGGCCTGCAGCGACACAAGTACTTAGCATTTCCTTTTTTTCTTTCTTTCTCAAAGTAATTATGTACAAGGAAGAAATTGTCATAATAAAACTTCCCGTTCGCATCAGAATGAAAATTAAATACGGCAAGAAAGTTTAGTAAAAATTACACATTTTTAACCCAAAAGTTTCTTTCGGTTAATTAAGTTCTTCATGTTACCAAACTTTAGGGGTACATTTCCTTCAGCTGTTTGTTACGTACAACTGAAAATGTGTTTTCTTACGAAAATGCTATTTTCACAATAATTCCAAAAATTGTATTTTATTTTATTCTACAGGAACCACAAACAGCTACAATATAAAACATAGATATAAAATAAACACAAAATTAGACAATATTGCAGCTCACAAATTCGTTCGCAGATTAACTAATATACTTGTAAGTGAAATAATAATCGCTAGGGGTACAAATACATTTTTTGTTTTTTGTTTTATAACTGCCCTTTGTTTTTTAAAACAATTCATCATCATCATCATCATCATCATTTCAGCCGTAAGACGTCCACTGCTGGACTTAGGCCTCCCCCAATTTGGGGGGCTTTGCCATAATCGCCACGCGTGGCAGGCGGGTTGGCGATCGCAGTATGGTGGCAAAATGCATAGAGAACGCTGCTGCCCATTCCCTAGTAAGTCCCTTAGTCGCCTTTTACGACACCCACGGGAAGAAATGGGGTGGTGTTATTCTTTACATCCAGCACCGCACGGTACACACTAAAACAATTCAGTGCAGTGAAATTAATTGCTAACAGTTTTGTTTAAATTCAATACCTCTAAGTACTTACGTCTATTTTCAAGTATTGGGAGCTTATACTTTGCACGTAAATCCTGGTATGACAGTTAATAATAATAATATAATATCCATAGAATCTATAATATAGTAATATATGGAAAACTTTCAAAAATAATTGCTTGATTTATTTAACAACAATTACCTTTGAAAATGGAGTGGTGCGGGATAAAGCATGTATTCATTCTGTAGGAAATTCTCCAGGAAATACCTTACCAAATTAAAGGAGTCCCTTTTGTACACAGACGTCAGTTATTGTTTCCGTTTACGGAATCCCGAAATGAATTCGCTTGTATTTATTACATACATACCCATACCTACTAAAACAGATGTAGTTTCAGTATGAACCGTTATAATATCTATAATAGTTTGCTCGTGACGCCGCTTGTTTTAAGGTAGGTCGGGAGTATTTGTTGTTGTATAGTAGTTGTTAAAATTATTTTATGAATGGCAAATAATATTATATACCTAGTCACGGCCTCTACGACTTTTTGCTGCATTGTAGATTTTCTATAGGTTTGTATATTTAATACGTATATAGACATTGTAGAATAGCAGGATAAATATTCAACTCTAACTATTCAACTGTCCCACAAAAATATTGCTTTATCCCAAAAATAAAATACACACACAGCTGGGTGTCTATTTTATCATTCAAATCAAAAACAATACCATTCCGCGTACGGCGACCATTTCTGTTCGCGAGTATACATGTAACGGTCACATTGTGTCGACACCGCACATACGGTACAGTCGAGCGCAGGAGTATCTCCTAGTTAATTACCATCACTTGACACCTGGCTTCGTACCACTACCTGTTAGCTAATTGACAGTGGGACGGCCCGACAACCAAAGCCGGGAAACGGATTTACCGCTGAATTTTCCCCTTTCGAATGTACTGATTTGTAACATACTTGGCGTAAAAATACAATGTTGTGCGAGCATATTGTTTGTGGTCCGAAATAATTGAAGTGCGTTATTTTTGTACGAGTTGATTGCTTTTTGTTGAAGTGGGTGTATACAATACAATGTTTTTATATGGGGTTTCCTAAATAAGTTTGAATGAAAATTGATTTTCGTTTCAAGTATAAAAAGTAAAGTAAGTACGTAAATATGTAATAGTTTTTGAAATAATGTATTTTATCTGATAGAAAAAAAAAAATATTTATTTAAACTTCTCGCACACAAAAAAGGTACAAAGGCGGACTTAATGCCTTAGCCTTTATGCCTTTGCCTTAATGAATTATGCCTTAAAATCTGACTATTATTAAATTAACGTAAATGACAAGATGACTAGTCATCCATCAATCTTTACAAACTAATTAATTTTCAGACATTACTTTAATTGTATATGTCATCATACCTACACTATTTTGCTACATCTTACAGCTATTTTATATGTTAATTACACATAATATATTGTAAACGTAAGTTCTTTTTATACAAAGTCATCTAATGACGTCAAATTGTATAAAACAGGGGTGTACTACGTGAGCTCGACAAATGAATGTGCGAATAACACTTGTGCGACAAAACTGTACTGCGTCTCACAACAGTTCGAATGCACGCTTGTGTGACACACTCGAGCTCACATAGTACACTAGGTTAGGTTAGGTTAAAACTGTGACCTCCTACGCACGAGCCGAGCGAGCGAAGCGAGCGGTGTCGCGGCAGCGGCCGGCGAGTGCTAGAAACGACTAGATTCAGTGTGTCGCACAAGCGTGCATTCGAACTATGGTGAGTCGCAGTACAGTTTTGTAGCACAAGTGTTATTCGCACATCCATTTGTGGAGCTTACGTACTACACTCATACAACACTGGATCACTATTGCGATATTTAATCCATTATTGCATAATGGGTTTGAACATTAATATTTACCAGAAAAAAATCTCAATTTTGTTGAAAGGTTTCATAAAATTGGCCTTTTCAGAGCAAAAAAAAAACGGTATTTACGTAAATATTAAAATAAAATGTAAAAGATGTTGAACATCAGTTGTATTATTGGTAACGGAATAAAATGGCAACAGACAATGAACACTTTTATTTTGTATTTTAGCAGCTTCTGTTCGCGGCTCCGTCTGCGTTTTTTTTTCTTTTTGCCGGGCTTCCAAGCATTGTAGGGTAAGGTTAAATAGCCTGTAACCATTCTCAAGAATAGGGCTACTGAATTTAATACGATATTTTTGAATCCGTATGAAGTTCTAGGGTTCAGCACGTTCAAGCAAGTGAATAGTCTTTTTTATATTTGTATATATATATATCGCTGTCAAATTGTATATACCGTTAGATTAGACAAATAGTGGCGTAAAAATTGGCGGTTACGGTGCCAATTGAAAATATGCAAAAGGGCTTTTGTTCCGAGAAAAAAAATATCTTTTGCCTTTGGCTTCGCCTACGTTCAGTTGTATGTATTTCAAATATTTTATATACTTCTATCTTTTTGTACTGAGGTATCCTACTGATTATATGTGAAAGTTTGTTGTACACAACAATCACGCAAAAAAAGCCGTACAGATTTGGATGAAAGGGAAACAGATGGTTTATAACCTGGATTAACACATAGGATACTTTTATCCCTGGAGTAGGTTTCCTTGGGGTAATTTCTGACCTCCACGTAGGTGAAGCCACCGGAAAGCTAGTAAGATAAATATAATATTAGTGTGGATAAAATCAGATAAGTTTTTCTGTTCACTGCCAGGCTAGACCCCCTACAATTGCATATCAATAGCGCAGTGGAAGTTATGATGGTGGGGTCCAGGAGACAAGAAGTGGCTAGCGAAACTAGTCCGCCGTACGCGGAGCAGACAATACAAGTACAATTCAAAGCAATAGGTACAATATACAAACAAAAGAACTTACCTGTGGTAGAAGAACACCTGCTCTGGTGCCTACCTGGAGTTATGTATGTAAGTGAGTGTATATGTATCGTGTAGTGACATTGTAAATGGGTTTTCCAGGATACAAGCCGCAACAATGAGGCTGGAGGCAATCACAGCATTCTGTTTCCAATAGCGTCACTTTGCTTAACCTTCAAACTATTTCAACAAGATATATCCAAAACTCAACCCGTGTTATTTCACCAAATTGGGGTTATTTACAATCAAAGCAATTGGATCACGACTAATTGTCACAAACGGATCGATTTAAAAGGATTAATTTCAACAAACGGTCGCGGAATTCAACACGGCGACGTGCTCCATTTTTCAAGCGCCAAATCCAAGAGAAGTGTCAAGTCAAAATCAAACTGACAAGTCAGATGTCATTCTGTTACACGTTTAGAAACGTAGGCGCATAAAGTAACTAATTTATACGGTCCGGAACATTTTCGTTTCTAGATACACCTTTTTATAATATATCACCTACTTGCCAGTTGCAAGCGTCTGCGATAAAATAAAACTTCACAAACAGGGCTGCAAGCTGCCAAGACTTTGGAAGGGAGGCAAATAAAACTTGGCATTATTTTATAGAATAGAAGAAGTCATTATTAATACTGAGAATTATTACCGAAAGCTATACTTATTTGTTTATTACACTAGCTGCTACCCACGGCTTTGCTCGCTTGAATGTCGCAAATTTTCACACGAGAGCATACTAACGGGATAAAAGTAGCTTAAGTTACTCCTTATAACATCAACTATCGATATCTCATCCTACTCTCTTAGTAATATTATAAACTAGCACTTCGTCCGCAACTTCGTCCGCGTGACTCACAGGAACTGTGCATTTTTTCGGCATAAAAAGTAGCTATTGTTACTTGGTGATAATGTAGCTTGACAGGTGAAATAATTTAAAAAATCGGTTCAGTAGTTTTCGAGTTTATCCATTACAAACATACATACAAAATCAAAACTTTCTTCTTTATAATATTAGTTTAGATGTGAAAGTTTGGATGTTGTCCCTAGGTTCGAACACATTTTGAAAAGGTTCGAATCCTGACAGGCGCTTATACTTTTACTTTTACAGACTTTTACTTTGCCAAGTGATAATTATTTCATCACCACAGCTCGCAAAACGGTGAAGGAAAACGTCGTGACGAAACCGGCATGTCCTAGAAACAAAAGTTCGAAGACATGTGCATCTATCAACCTGCATTGGGCTCACGTGGTGAATTTCGGCTCACTTCTTGTCACAGAGAGAAGGCTTATGTTCTAGTAGTGCGAACATAATAAGCTAATATTAATAATGATCATGGCTGTTATAATATGACTGAAACTCTTTCCTAGTAAACCGTAGCTTAAACAGAGTGAAGTAGGTAAACACTCATTAATCTCAGTGATTACCTCTATTAGTGATCGTAGAGAGACTTAGGGCTAAGTAATAATAGCCGCACGGGTCGATCGAGTAGATTAAGCTACGCTTGCGGCGGTTGGTCCGGAGATGGGTCTTTCTCCGTGCCTCGGAAAGGACGCTAAGCAGTTCGTCAGAACTCTGAAAGTCTAACAAGTAGTCTTACCAAGAGGATCGTATTAACCAGTAACTGGATCGCAGCAGTCGTTACACTGGAAGCCGATCTCAACATTATTGTGAAAAGACTAGATAAATAATGAGCTTACAGTACTAGAACTTACCTATAACAAGATACAGTAGGCCGTCTCTTGTGCTAATTAGAAACGAGGAGCGTTCTCTTTCCCGGAAACCACATGCACTAACGACAGTTATGTTAAACCTTTAAAAAAAACTTGTACCTACCTTTGGTTTATAATAGTCTGTAGAAAACGTATAAATACTTAGCCCATACGGGAACGTCTTCTTTTGCTAAGCGTGTTGATGGCAATCTAAATAGACTCAGCCAATAATTTGGCTATGTGTATGCTGCCATCACTAGAGTCCATCAGATCCAGACAAGGCTTAGATACCTACACTTATACACTGGAAGGTAGCATAACCTAACATCACGGCTGTATTTCTCGACGGGTTAAGCTGAGGTATACCTGTACTCCACGCCCACAGAAGAAGGTAACTTTAATTAAAAACTAAGTGGAAAAGGTGGATTTAAAATTTTGCTTCGCCAGCGTTCCTGCACGAATTAGTCTTGGCAGTTGTTCGCTAATAGTAATGACTTTTTAATTCCTGTAAGCCATTTTGGTTCGAAGCTCAAACATTCCCGGACTAGCGTTGTAATTAACCCATTTATTCGTAACAAGGTTGTTCCACGAAAAAATTAATCGCCGCAACGATTATTTTCGACTTACAATAATCGAGCCCGGTATACTTACTTTGTTCGTTGTATGTTTCAACTTTCGTACTTTAAGGGCAGGTTTTTAGGGTTCCGTTGCCAAATGGCAAAAAACGGAACCCTTATAGATTCGTCATGTCTGTCTGTCTGACATTCAATCAACTGAAATATAAAAATTTAAAAATATATATATTTTTAAACCGAAAATACCTACAGGTTTGTACGGAACCCTCGGTGCGCGAGTCCGACTCGCACTTGGCCGGTTTTTTGTGTTTGATATTTTGGGCGTTGACTTTTTGTATTTATAGCTGAATTATAGTACTTACATAGAAGCTATAATAACTTGTTTCCAATGTTTTAATACTTTTGTAAAAAAAACTTTAACACTTCAATCATATTTTAAAACTAAACGATGTCAGCTTTCCTATCTGATTTCTCTGAGAAGAACGGTTGAAACAAACTCAGAGGTCACAGTCCCTTTCAAGTTCAGACAAAAACTTGGTCAGATCATGTGAAGACCATGTAGACAGCTGTCTGAAATGGTCTTTTGAGAATGAACCTGTACAGTTAGTGCACGCATTTGTCAGTAATCAAGCCGGTCAATTCAGGAAATAAGGAGCTCGACGATTCGACTAAGAAAAAAAGAACTGCTCAAAGAGGATCCATATATTTATTTTCTTAATCCTTTCGTATTGACTGCTTCACTGGTCTATACAAACGCTAGCGCAACTGCTGAACATAAGGTCTTGAGTTAGATCTCTGAATCGGACAAAGTAATATTGGGTTTTACAAATGGAATCACACAGTAGTAGCCCGGAGTCTAGATTTGTGTGATAGTAATGAGAAAGTTGCGCAAGAGCGAAATTTTTGCTGTAAGACTACCTCTTCTTAACTCTTTAGAAAATGCAGGTGTGATGTCTGTAAAAAAAAAAACGGTAACATCAGGGCGTTAATCAAAATGATAGAAAAGCCAAAGTAGAATTTTATCGAAGAACTTGTGTCAAGTAAAGAAACCGAGTAACAACCAAACCGAATGGAGTCATGAATGGGGTCTCCACAGGCACAGTATAGAAATCAAGCTAGAACTTGTGTCGAGTGCGGTAGCAGAGCAATCAACTTTGTAGCAAGTTACGGCTTTGCCACTGGCTGGTAAACTTGAGCCAAAGCAACGCAACTTGGCTAACTTGTACCTGTTTAAGTTTAAAAACATTTTCGTTACAAAAGTACTATTTGTTTAACACTTTTATCACTTCAATCGATGTAACATTTGAATCGAAGGATTTTTGAGTTTCTGTGTGTTAAAGATTTCTTTTTTACTCGTACCTAAATACATACATACATAAACTTACGCCTTTTTCCCATGTGGGTAGACAGAAACTACGCAACGCCACTTGCTACGGATCACCACCTGCTCCACAGTAGAATAACAAATGTAAACAGTATAGCCCAAAGCATAGCCTTACTTAAGTGGCAGTAGGCAGAGAACCTTGTTCGCATAATAGATGACCGATGTGGTCAGCCTGTGACCGTTCTTAAAATTATGGGAATTGCCCGTCTAATCAACGCCTCTTAAGCCGCAATAAACGTGACCACTTTCTGGGCACATACAACAGTATAACCAACATAAATATCTGTACCGTCGAAACAAAAAATAGAAAATAATAAGAAAAAATTTAAAACATTCATTATGCTTTAGCCCATTCTCAAGAATCTTGCTTAGAAACCACAAAACTCTGATACATTTATCAATTAAAAACTTTATATTTATTGGCTTTCTATCCTTTTATGTTTGAGATAAACCACTGTAAACTATTAATTTTAAGTTTTGCAAGTTACTTTAGAAGTTACAGATAGCTTTGTAACAAAATGAGATATTATCATATTTTAATGGTTATTCGATATAAACGTATAATGAACTCCATTATTTCGCGATGAGTATAGTCTTCCAGACCGTATTTCGGCCATGGCGACCAATCTCAACGGAGACTAGCCATTGGCGCGGGAGATATTATAGTGCACAAAGTGTGTACGCAGACACAGGGGCGCTCACTCTTCCCTAACTCTCATAGTCCGATGGGACGACAAACCTACATGACCAGAGAGAGAACAGGCACAGGAACAACGGCTTAACGTGCTTTCCGGGGCTCGGGGTGTCATACTGTCAACTTCTAAGCTCCGGATTGTGTGGCACTAAGAAATTCCTAATGGAAACACCGAATAACAATACGATAACCATTTACCACGGTCACTCAAAGAGTTAAATGTGAGATTATTTAAGAAACGGCTAAAATACTTACTGGTTAACAAAGCATATTACAGTATTTCGGAATTTTTAACGGACAAAAATTTATTAATAGAACTTTGACATATGAGGCTGACATGCCATTGTGGATAAAAGCCTCGTATAAAATATTAGAATAAAAAAAAAAAAAAAAAACTTTGACATATCAATAAAATAAATTTACTGTTTTCCTTGATATGTTTTGTGTATATTGACATTAGTATTTCATATTGACGTAGGTATTTTATATTGACATTAGTATTGTATTTGGACTTATTCTGTGTGTTGACATGCAATGTATTGACTATAATTTCAATCGCTATTTATTATTAATTATTTTGTATTGTGTATAATGTAATTCTTTATTATTGTTTTATTGTTCAAGCTTATTGTACTTATTTTATCATTGAGATTTGGATGGCTTGATACATCATCAAAAACATTTGTACGCCCAATGGCATGGCATAGCGCACTTTTTATTTTTTATTTAAAAATCATCATTATTGTAACTATGTTATACAAATGAATAAATGACTTATGACTTATAAGTACAAAGATATGTAACCTATTTACCATTTACAATAATACCCCAGGGAAAACGAAAAACATAAAAAAGTTAAGGACGTAGTCATTCATTGGGAATAAATTAACTAACAGGGTAATTTTAATGATTAAAATGATTATGTAAACACATACGAGATATGGTCTCACACGGAAATTCATACCTTCAATTTGCAACAAAAAATAATTTTATGGTTCAGTGATTTGTACAGTAACTGTTGTCTTTTAACCATTTTTTTCTAATGTCATTTAATAAATGAAGTTTTGTTGCATTTATTTTTGTTCCCAATCTTTGGTTCCAATTTTGGTAAATTGAGTAGGTACGGTATTTTTCATAATTACTTAGTTACCTCATGGGAACCGAATTAAAGCTCCGCTACTACATTCCGAGAGTGAATTATTAGAAAAACGTGCCTTTAAAAACCGGAAAATCTTCAGTCACCAAAGTGCAGTATAAGAAAAGACTCCAGCTTTTCTCATTTCAGCTACTGAACACTCCATATCAGTAACAGGTGGGGCACATAACTTTACGTAACGAACAGCTAAAGTGGTGCAGAACGAAATTGCGAACACTATGTCACGAAGCTTGCTGCTGGCTGAGGGTTCATAGAGAACCAAGAAAGAAAAACACAATTTATTGTGATACTTCAATATTAAATCATTGTAACGTTATCAAAAAGAAATCGCTCACATTTGTTAACACGAAACTAATTGACAAACCACAATTTTCTCATTGATTGAAAAGCAAAAGGCAATCTTTGTGCAATTTTTATTTTATACTTGCATTTATCTGCGGCTTGGCTCTTATGGAGATCGGAAATTATCGCACGGGAACTTACTACATGGACAAAAAATATCCAATTTTCTGACTATTTCATAGTCTACCTGTGTGCTAAATTTCATTGTGATCTGTTCAGCCGTTAAGGCGTGAAAAGATAACAGACTGAGAGACAGACCGATTGAGTTTCTTTCATTCAGTTAGGTTACTTCTTCAGCCATTTAATCAGTCCCCAAATGCCAAATCAATGAAATGAGATGACCATTATGCTAGCTAAGTCCTTTCACTAAAAAATAGCTGGTCTACAAGAAATAAACATTGTAAATATTAGTACATTATATCAGTAGATTAACAAAACATACTTACTTTTATTCCCAGGAAACATTCCAAGATATAAACACAAGGTAAAATAAAGATGTCAAGTCGGACAACATCGTAAATGGAGCGAGGTTTTGGAACGTTTCCCCGGTAAGATGAGATAGAGATCTCGACAAGAAAAGGGGGCCGCTTGCCCAGCAATGAGACGAATCGTTGGCTCAAAATGACAAATAGAAGTCATAAATATAACACCAGAAACTGTTTGTCGACATTATCCTTCGTAACAAACCGTTTGTTTTATCTCGAATTTTCTGTACTTGTATTTATTAGAAATCTTTAAAACAATCTGAAACTGAAAATGTAGGTTATAAAAATGGATAGATTATTTTTTATTTTCTTGATACATATACGTATTTCGTGGAGATAAGAATTGTTTGAAAAGTAGGTATCTATTTATGTAGGTACGCCTTAGTGTAAAAATATAGAGAAACGGTGTAGACGACTCAATACTAACCGATTTATGTAGTATTCATTTGTCATTCTATTAGCATTATTATTCTATACTCATATTACAAAATTCTATCTTATAGTATTGTCATTTTATTATGACACTAGAAAAAAGAAAGCCAAAGGAGTTTAGAAAATTCTATTTTTATTTCGATTCCGCTCTCAACCATTGTAAATAACACATGTGGTCTTTATTAGAGGCTGAAAGGCTATTTAAATTGTAATATAATATTTATTTCAATACCGTTGTTAAACAAAACAGTAAAGCCAGCATACAAACCGCATACCATTGATCAAAACAACAACTACACGGAAACTATCATAACTGACGGCTTCTGCGTTGTAATCCTCCATGATGGCTAATCAAATATCATTTGGTTCACTAATCTAGCGATTAATGTGACAACCAATGTCGGCCCATCCAATTTCAACCGCAAA
Source organism: Aporophyla lueneburgensis (assembly GCA_932294355.1). Classification (NCBI taxonomy): domain Eukaryota; kingdom Metazoa; phylum Arthropoda; class Insecta; order Lepidoptera; family Noctuidae; genus Aporophyla; species Aporophyla lueneburgensis. The sequence goes on from OW028744.1 coordinate 15,668,648, forward strand.
ATTATGTGTTCCATGAATGATAATCACCTGCGCGGCTGATTGGTCAAACTGATTGCACAATCACATCTGATCAATCAATCCATGTTTGTTCGAGATTTAATTTAGATGTCATAATCTGTGTGAATTATCGACACGTGTCAAATGTGTTGGGGCCTATTTAACATTAGTAGCGTGAGATAATTTTAGCTATAATTCGGCTATAAAGCATTTTCAATTGATCAGTTCAGTTTGTCGTAGTTAGCTCGACTAATTCTCTCTCTCTGATGCGCCACAACTTTACCTTCCGTGGTGTAAGGTTAATTTAGATAAGACTTTCACATTAAAATAAAGATACATCTTTCCATCAACAATAAACTCAGCCTATATCAGTCCACTGCTGGACATAGGCCTCTCCCATGCTGCGCAACAACACCCTGTTCTCCGCCTTCCGCACCCAGTCTGTCCCAGCCACATTTTTGAGGTCGTCGGTCCATCTATCTAGGGGCATCCCACACTACGCTTGCCGATACGCGGTCTCTACTCCAGGACTCGTCTGTTCCATCGGCCATCGGTCGTTCGACCAACATGGCCAACCCACTGCCACTTCACTGCTTACTCTGCAAAGTATACCGGTAACTCCAGTTCTTCTCCGGATAACTAAGATAACTGAGACTGATCTTTAATGTACTTGTATACCAAGTCCCAGAAACATCTTTCTTTGTCCTTTTTAATCCCTATAAAGACCTTTTAAGTAGTTACTAAGCCTAAACTTCACTCTGTCAATATTAATATTTTCACTTAGCTCGTCTTAAAATATGTCAAAGCTTCTTCGAGATATTTTTATTTATAATACGCTGAAAATATCTGCCGAATCCATTTTTGCTTTTACGAAAAGTAATGTAACATTAAAACCTTGAAATAACTTTAAGGATTGTCTATTAAAAATATCTGTGATCACGAAGCCCTAATACAATTTGACTCTGGATCAAAGGCTACTAAAATAGAACAAAGAGTCAATGATGGTTGTACATTAACAACGTCCGTATCGTTTCCTCACAAAATAGACAGGCACCTGCAAAAGGTTGGCTACGTACAAAAAATTAAAACAGGCATGTTCACTTAGGGCCTTTTCTTATTCACACGGTTTTCGCCTAAGAAGCGCTAGGACAGCTCGCAAAATTAGTTTTTGCCGTTTTGCAGGTCAGTATTAGACTGTATATTGAACAAAATTTGATTCGCGACCATTACAAATATGACTTTACGTAATTATAACCATATCAATAATTAATACAGCCTTTGAAGATCATATAATCCCATTGAATGACTTTTTCATGACAGAGTAATTTAACCTGACACTGCCAATTTGACAGTTAAGGTAGAATTCCGTGCATCGCGATCGATCGCGGCCGCGCGCGGCCTACGACTGTCGTCGATCGCTCGCGACAATAGTCACATTATGAAAATGTATGGCACCGCTGCCGAGGCCCGCGACAGACGCGCGCGGCCGACGAACGTCGTGAGCCGCGCGCGGCCGTGCGTTCTTAACATGTTCTAGCGCTTAGTAACATCGCGGATTATATGGCGCAAACATGTCTAGGAACGCAGGATAAAACTTTTCGGTCGAGGAAGACGAAATATTAATACATTTTGTATCTCAAACTCCAATCATATATGATATGAGGCATGGAGATTATCCTCCTCTTCTTCTTCAAGGATGTCAATTAGTACTTCGACCATGATTTTGACTTCGGTAGATACATGTCTAGAGGGAACTGACGAACAACATCTACTAATTCCAAGACACGGCCGCGCGCGGCTCACGACATTCGTCGGTCGCGCGCGTCTGTCGCGGGCCTCGACAGCGGTGCCATACATTTTCATAATGTGACTATTGTCGCGAGCGATCGACGACAGTCGTAGGCCGCGCGCGGCCGCGATCGATCGCGATGCACGGAATTGTACCTTTACGGGTTTGCAATTTGCAGGAACAAATTGCAAACCCGTAACTGTCAAATTTACCCAATCAATCTTGAACCTAATGCTTTAGAGATAAAGTTGAAAATCTATTAAAGAAATTGGACAGATTGTAGTAGCTTTATCTGCTGACGTCTGTACATTTACGTACAAGGTTGCTGGTGCCCATGCGTTCAGTTGAATATCACGAAATCACACTACTGAGCTGTCGCCGCCGCCGTCGCGGCGTGCCGAATCCATGGTGTCTGTGTGTGTGTGTGTTAGTGTGATGGTTCAATACTTCGCAAAAATTCATGCTACCACCGTGGTGTATCACGGCCGATACTACGTCGTTTGTCTAATGGTCCAAACGCTACTGCTGATCCTAGGGTCCTGGGTTCAATGCGGGCAAAGGCTTATTTGGTTTTCCATCCGAAATTTCTCAGTAGCAGCCTGTAGCCTGGATTTGTGCCAGGTTGATGGCAATAATATGTCAGCCCCTATTACCAACAGACTGGATTGCCCATATATCCGGCAATGCTGCAACAGGCATTTTGTTATGTTGTGAGAGTTACAACATCAACTTCTTTATTTTTGTCTGTGCTTGTTATCCTGTCTGTACCCTTTTATGTATCTGTTTGCATATGAGTCCTGATATGAGAACAATAGATATCAATTTATTTCAATAATAAAACCTAACGCTAGTATAGAGGAAATACTAAATAGCGCAAAAATGTTCGAGATATCACCAGAAGACCGTGTTATACTATGTGTTGGCGAACATGACGCTGACCCCCTAAAAATTATGACTGATTTGTGTGTATTTTTGAAATGTATAAAATGTCCTACTCTAGTGTTAAAAGTATTTAAAACTGATCACTTAAATGAAAACAGAGTAAACGATACTTTAAGACTACTTAGTAAACAATCGAATAACTGCACATATGTGAATTATTCTGATTTTAACGCTTTCAATGATTCTGGGTTATGCGGCAAGATTAATTCAATTCTAGACCAAATTGACTACGATTCAAAATTTTTACATTTTTATAAAAACTCTGAACATACAAAGTGAATATTACATCTTAAAAAATATCCCCCGGCTCAAATCCATAATCTTCCTGCACAAAGACGCCATACGGAGTTGAAACTCATACTAAAAGACTCTAGTACTCAAACAAATGATGTGGTCTCCGTCGAGGAGATCGTAGCTAGTACCTCTAACGGTAACCAAATCAGTATGTCCCAAAAGGACGACGTCTGTGTCGCAGGAACGCAGACGTTTTTTTGAGACTAATTACTTAAGGGTAGTTCACCAAAATATCGCTGACTTACTTAGCAAAATACATTTGATAGAAATACTTTTGTCGGAGCTTTCGAATATGAAAATGAGCCCAAATATTATTTGTCTGTCGGAAACGTTCATAGAACGAGGTAATGAAAGCCTTATAAAAATATGCGGCTATAGTTTGGCAACCTGTTACTGCAGGACAAAAAAACAAAAGCGCGGTGGAGTCGCAATCCTCGTAAAAAAGGGTACTATATTTAAAGAAATTCTTTGAGTGTTGTGGCATTGAGATCACGAACCAAAATCTATTTATCTTGTGTATATATAGAACTCCCATTTCTAACATTACAAAGTTTTTTGAAATATTTGAAACAGTGCTTCAATTTATATCACGTAAATTCAAAAAAAAAATTAGTCATAGCAGGTGACTTGAACATCAACACACTACAAATAAATAATAAATCTAAGGCGTTAATCGAAATTGTTCAAAATTATGATCTAATGCTCCATATTCAAGAACCAACACGACAAAGTTCCTGTATAGATCACATAATCAGCAACATCAAATCTGCAAAAGGTGAACTCTTACACCTAGGTCTTTCTGATCACAATACTGCACAGTTATTAAGTATACCCGTGAGATATAAGGAAACAGCTTTGGCACAATATTTTATATTTAAGAGACCCTATAATATACATCACATTATTAAATTTAAAGAATGTATGTCCGAACTGTCGTTCTCAGAAGTATTTAATGAATCCAATGTTAACGTAGCCTACGAAAAGTTCTACCAGTTAATAAATCTATTTTATAAATTATGCTTCCCTATCAGAAGAATAAAGATAACAAATAGGGATCGACCCCTAAAATGGATATCTAAAGATATTAGAGCAAGCTGCAAAACTAAAAGAACATTACGAAACCAATACTACGCTAACAAAACTGGTGAAAATAAAACAAAGTTTAAAAAATACTCTAAACTCTTACGGCGTTGCATACAAGGGTCTATTAAAAGAATGAATCATCTGTTTCTCAATAATGCGAAGAACAAATGCAAGGCAGCATGGCAACTGATAAAGGACGAGTCCATCGGTGCTAAGCACAAACAAGTCATAGAAAATGTAAAGAATAAAGGTACTGTAATAAATAGCCCGAACAAAATTGCTGAAACATTCAATGACTATTGGATTAATCTAACAAACGATACACAAAAAATACTCGTATTAGCCTAAAACAATCCGTTAGTGATAGCATATTTCTAAAACCACATGGATATGAAGAGATTCACAGAATTATATTATCTTTAAACAACACAAACTCAGTGGGTTATGATGAAATAGCAACAAAAATTCTAAAGAGTTGTTCAGTTGAATTAACACCAGTAATAACATTCTTAGTTAACCTATCTTTTGAATCTGGATGTTTTCCTAGCCTTCTTAAACAGTCCGTTATAAAACCTCTCTATAAAAAAGGTAACAAGGAAGATCTAGATAACTACAGACCTATTACTCTCATACCGATCGTATCAAAGATCTTTGAAACTGCCATGCATAAACGCCTTACCCAATTCATAGATAAGCATGCTATATTAAGAAAAGAACAATACGGTTTTCAAAAGGGAAAGTCCACAACATTGGCCTGTTTTAACCTAATTGACACAATCGTCACTAATTTAGATAAGCGAACTCAGACAACAGGCTTATTTTTTGACATGTCGAAGGCTTTTGATTTCGTATCACATAAATTGCTAATAGATAAACTAGAAAAATATGGGATACGAGGCCCAGCACTTCAATGGATAAAAAGTTATCTAAATAACAGAACGTAATGTGTAGAAATTGAAAAAATTGATAATAAACTAGAATTAAAGTCGTATAGATCAAACTATAAACATAACAGGTCCGGTGTGCCCCAAGGGGGTGTGATTAGTTCCCTATTGTTTTTACTATATATAAACGACATTCCTGAAGTTACTAATCACCCCTGTTTTTTATTCGCTGATGACATATCGTAAATAATTACTTCCAATAATAATGACATTAATAAATATACAACTGACATCAATAATACAATCGAATCAATAATAACATGGCTTTACGAAAATAATCTACGTGTAAATCTAACAAAAACTAATTTTATCCAATTTAGTACTTATGGACGCGAAAACAAAGCTTTAGACATCAATTATAGAGGACTTAAATTAAAAGAAGTAAACGAAACGACATTTCTCGGTATAGTGATTGATAAACACTGTAACTGGAAGGCACACGTAAACAAAGTATGCAATAAAATAAATAAATTTGTGTTCGTTCTATACGAACTTTCAAAAACTTCGGCGTTAAAAACCGTATTATCTGCATTCCACGGGTATGTTGATTCGGTATTGAGGTATGGTCTTATTACCTGGGGTTACTCAACAGACAGTCAACGAGTTTTCATCGCACAGAAAAAATGCATCCGCGCCATAGCGGGAATACGCCCATGGGAATCTTGCAAACCTTTTTTCAAAAAGTTCAAGATACTAACGTTTCCAAGTTTATATATCTTTGAATGCGCTAGATTTGTTAAAATGCACCCAGAGCTATTCAAAAAAGCTCATGAAGTGTTTACAAAAAGCATTAGACACAGAAATAGAGTAGTTCTGCCCATCATGCCCAGGACAGCATTATATAATAAGAATAGCTATGCAATGTGTAGTCGCATATTTAATGCTATTCCTGACAGCATTAAAATCTTACCGGTTAATAGATTTACAAGGAGTCTTAAAGTATGGTTAAGGGAAAAGAATTTCTACTCATTATACGACATATTTAATAAGAGATTGAAAAATTAATAACAATCTGACATTTCTCTGACATTTTTTTCCCCTTTTAATGTGTTTAATAATTATAATAATATTGCGAGTTTAATTTAATTTTAACTATGAATATAATTTATCATGACTTGTATAAACCCAAATGTTTGCATGTCACAGTATTATGACTAAGTGTTTTGGATCTGTAATTATTTATGTTAAGACCATAATTGTACCAACGCTTATTGCAAATAAATTGATTTGATTTGATAATAAACTTATTTTATTTATTTATTTATTACGTGAATCTTAAAATTTAGTGGTGAAATGTGGGTGTACTATAGTACAGCTCTGCCTAACCCTTCCATGAAATGTGATGCCTAGATAATGTAACTGTCACGGTAATCGTTCTAAGGAGCCGACCTTCTGTACCTATCTGTATCGTGTCCGTATCGTTTCGTCAAGAGAATAACACAAAAGATAACAATCACGGCCCATTGAACCGAATGTAATTGATAATATAATTTAACAAGAAAGGATAATATCTCACTGTCGCCAATCGCAATCTACTTCGACGGTAACAAATATCGGTAAATATATCTTCTAATCTGATTCTATTGATCCTTAATATTTTTTTCTTCCGACTCGTGGATGAAAATGGAACGCCAGTTCTATTTTTAAACGATTGATTGGAGTTATCTCGATAATTGTTTCTTAATATTATAAAATAGTTTGTAATATTGCTTCCGATTCGTCAAAGATGGAACGCCAGTTCTATTTTCAAACGATTGATTGGAGTTATCTTGATATTTGTGGTATTATAAATAGTTTGTATATAGCGGTAATTTTCAGAAGTATGGTACCTACTGATCCGATTCCAGAAATTCCTTCGCTTATGGGAAGCTACTGTATCTGCTTCCGACTCGTCAAAGATTGAATGTCAGTTCTATTTTCAAACGATCGATTGGAATTACCTCGATATTTGTACTTTATGTTATAAATAGTTCGTACGTGGCTTCCAAATCGTCAAAGATGGAATGCCAGAGGGGGTTAAAAAACGGATGAGGTTATCAATTCAACGCGTATTTTTTTTTATGTATGACCGCGCATAACTTTTCACATAGTAGTCCGATTGTGATAATTCTTTTTGTATTTTAAAGGGTATACTCCCAAGGTGGTCCCATATAAATTTAGAAAACAAAATCGAACCCTAAGGGTCGGAAAACAGGGGATGATTGATTGTTCACTCACTGATTGTAAAGTATAACCACGCATAACTTTATACAGAGTAGTCCGATTTTGATAATTCTTCTTTCATTGGATAGGGTATATTGCCAAGTATTATTAGTACATTAAAGCCACAAAAAATTATAAAATAAAAACTTTTTAACAAAAAATTAAACCCCCGAAAAAACTGAAAAGCAAAAAATAATAAACCTTAAAATTTTGAGTCGGCGTTTTGAGTGATCTTTGCTCATTGATTTTTCAGCGCTGACTCAAAATTTTAAGGTTTATTATTTTTTGCTTTTCATTTTTTTCGGCGGTTTAATTTTTTGTTAGAAAGTTTTTTCAAACATTTGATTGAAATCATTTCGATATTTCAGATATCGAAATGATTTCAATCAAATGTTTAATATTATAAATAGTTTGTACGTAGGGGTAATTTTCTGAAGTAAGGAAACCTACTGATCCGAGTCCGAAAATTCCTTCGCTAATGAGAGGCTAGGCCTTGTGGTGCCAGACGTATGGTAAGAGGTATTTAAGGGTTACTTACTAGAGAATTTTCAGCAGCATTCTCTGTGTATTTTACCACCATGCTGCGATCGCCAACCCGCCTGCCAAGTGTGGCGATTATGGCAACCCTCCCCAAATTGGAAGAGGCCTCTATCCAGGAGTGACGTCTTACGGCTGAAATGACGTATGGGAAGCTACAGTATTGTCGTATGTCGTATGTGTATAACATATTTATGTACTAGTGTACCTGTCTTATTTACAATTTATAATAATAAATAGCTTCTGACCGCGACTTCGTCCGCGTCAAATTTTCGCTCCCTTTCCCGTCGCATCGAATTGCCTGCTTGTTTTCATCCATTTTATTTGTTGCTCCGCTCCTTATGACCGTAGCGTGATATTATATGGCATATGGCCTTTCTCAATAAATGGGCTACTCAACATAAAAATATTTTTTCAATTCCGACCAGTATAGTACAAACTCTTCAGCTTTATAATATTAGTATAGAAGATTGTATAATAGTTTATTTTTTTCATTATTCCGCTCATCCAAAGCACCTGCCATCTAATTTCTTCAACTAAAAGAGTTTAGTTGACTGGTAAAAAATGCCTAAGGTCTAAGTTTGCGTTGGACCTATCTTTTTTGCTTGTTAAAAGTTTAAAGAAATAAATAAATAATATTTTAACAAGAAATTTAATTTGTTTGAAGTTGGGGGCAGAAGCTAGTGTGCTATAGAGGTTAGGGTTCAGTTTTAACATTAGTGTGAAGGATGAATTGCAATATGTTGCCTCCAGTGACACAAATATTTCTACTTACGTAAGGTAATTGTGTAACACAGCATTATATACCTACACACACTCACACACACTCACACATAGTGCACAGTGCTATCAAATATTCCTGTCATCTACTTTATTGTTTTTACTTTTATTGTTCTAATTTTGTTTGTTTTAATTTTCACTGCTCTAAACTTAGACAATGTTTTAATGTTTTAACGTGTGTTTTGTTTTTGGTGATGGGGCAAACATACTATTTATGTTGGATGCCAGGTCAGCTTGGTCTGTCCTCAACAGGGGGGCAGCAAGCCCTGAGGCAGCACATTTTCAGCGTGCTTGGGACGACATTACGTCTAAGCAGACCCAGGAACAGATGTTGGTGGGTTCCTCGGGGGCTGATCTAGCCAGACTCAGGGCCGTTTCGCAACCGGAATCGGGGGCATGGTTGCACGCGCTTCCTTCGCCTCATCTGGGCACGTTGCTGGATGACGACTCTTTGCGTGTGGCGGTGGCTCTCCGCCTGGGCTGCAAGGTGTGTGAACCCCACAGACGCACCTGCGGTTCCATGGTAGAGGCCGATGGCCACCATGCTATGTCTTGTCGGCGCTGCTCGGGAAGGTTCCCGCGTCATCATACACTTAACGATATTGTGCGGAGGGCTTTTGTGTCAGCTGACGTCCCCTGCGTCCTGGAGCCTCCGGGTCTGTGCAGGTCTGACGGCAAGAGGCCGGACGGCCTGACCCTGGTGCCTTGGAAGAACGGTAAGTGCCTTATCTGGGACGCAACTTGCGTCAGCACTGTTGCCGCCAGCCACCTTGGTCGCACCATCCTCTCGCCGTCAGCTGCAGCGGAAGACGCCGCTGAGAGGAAGAGGGTGAAGTACGCACCGTTGGTGGATCGCTACCATTTTGTGCCCATTGCTGTGGAAACCATGGGTACCTGGGGCACTGGGCCAAGGAGCTCATTAGTGAGTTAGGGCACAAACTCTGTAATAAAACGGGTGACTCCCGCTCCGGCTCGTTCTTGGTGCAGAGGTTAGCCATTGCCATCCAACGTGGCAACGCAGCAAGTGTTTTGGGCACCTTTGCACCGGGAACAGTTAGGGGCGGGTTTTTTGACGAGTAGTGAACGTTATTTTGACTAATTTAGTATGTGTATGTATTCTTTTTGTGTTAATTTAATTGACTGTGTATTTTTATTATTAATGTATGTGTATTACAAACTGAATTGGAAATTATATATTGACCATTTAAATAATAATACTTTCTGCTACTAAACTGTAACAAGTATTCATATAACGCAAAATCTTACGATAATACCACTCATGAACTCCACGAGATATTCAATTCAATCTTTATTGTGGATCATAGGTAGGTGCATAACACAGGTCTTAAAATAAAGATAGGCTGTGTAGTTCATAAGCAAAATGCTCCTTATGCGTCTTAAACTTGTTATACATGTTAACCTGGCTATTAATTTACTTAGATCATAAGGAAATGTAAAGCCCTGTTTTGGAAGAATAAACATTATCTTATCTTATCACTTTTCTTTGAAAAAATTAAAAACGCCTAACGTCTCTCTTCAGTTTGTATTATATCTGATTGTGACATAAATGAAAACATCTAGGGTAAGAATAAATTAAGAACAGGCAGGCAGGCAAAATGGCGTACATTTTTACGCTCGGTTTGGTATAATTTTGTCACGTAAGAACTTTATCTAGATATATTAATACGTGAAGCGAAAACTTTGGACCCCTTTTTACGAAAATTGGGCGGACGGAGGAGTATGAAATTTCGCACACTTATAGTTTATACAGAGAAGAAGTGACGAATGCTAATATTTTTTTTAAATTATGCGTAAAAATACATTATTTTCAATAAATAACACGTTACACACACTACTATTAATTACCGTGTATTTAATACACACATGCGAAGATATTGTTTTGTTTATTTGGAATTCTATGGTCAAATCGAGTCTGTATTTGTTTTTGGTATTATTTGTCTATAGCCTTACTGAATGTCAAATATAATTATGGATAACAAATTAATTTACGACAATTTGTAGATATAAATAATATATTAAAATAATATACTATATATTAATAAGTGAAGGGAAAACTATGCACCCCTTTTTTACGAAAGTTTATTATTGAAATCTGTGGTCCAATCGAGAATATCTGTCTTTTATATTTTGTGTCTATAGTCTTACTGAATGTCAAGTATAACCATAGGTAATACATTCATTTTATAGATATAATTATGGTCGAATATCGACCTCTTGACGACCACTAGTTAAAGTAAACATGACAACTTGACTGTTTAAGTTCACTGTGTTTTAAAATAATATAAGTTTGTAGGGACATATACGCACTACTATTACCTAGAGTCAGGACATTATTCTAGATCCCATAGCATTGAAATTTATCACCAATTATTTTAAAAATTCTGTTCCATACATTTTGACCGCGCATGTATTGCATTCGTATTTTCTATTAAACAGCAGTTTTTCTTAAACAAGAGTCAGGTGCTTAGCACTGGTAACCGGCATGCGTGTATGACCAGATGTATGAATTTAACCGAGCCAAAAAATGTATGTAAGGATCGTAGCAGATGGTGTTCTGTAGTTTCTGTCTACTCCCATTAGAAAAAGACGTTATTTTATGTGTGTATGTAGCATTTTTTTTTTCATAACCGACTAAAAATTTCTAAAATTAATTTCGTTAGGTGGTCTAGAATGACATGTGGAGTTTTATTCATGGTAACAGTTAGCGCATTTAGTACCCTGCCTCTCTGTATCAAAGGTTCATCAACCCAGCACCAGAGATCACTTATGCGGGTCTGGGATCGTATGACATGGGAGTGACCGCCGGTCATCAACGTCATTCACATGTATTCCATTTTCGACCCATAAATTATTCACTAAAATTTGTGTTCATTCCAGTGACATTTGTATAAAGGAAACCGGACGTTGTAGTGATGGATATATAGCTCAAATTTCCATATTGATTGAAAAAAAAATTACTTGGTCGAAGATATTTCTTATTTCCTCATATAAGTAGGGGCTTTCCACCGGGTGAAATTAAATTAGCGAGTCAAACTCTGCAGCCGTGACATGGTATTGAATTTAAACAGAAAAAAAAGTTTTGTTTTGTAAGTTGTTAAAGAAAGAAAAATTGCTTATTCTGCACAAACAAAAAACACAATATAAAATAGTAACAAAAAATACTTGTTATTGTTTTTTTTTTTGTTTTATCGTATACATCTTCTAAATGTAAACTTCAAGTAACTACAATACACAAACCCAGATCTAGTTCACCATTATTTCAACCGAAAGACGTCCACTGTTGTATATAGGGCTCATCCAAAGGGAGGCGTTTGCCATAATCACCAAGTTTGGCAGCCGGTTTGGCGATCGCAGTGCGATTGCTGAACCATTAAAAAGGAACATCAATTATATTTTCTATATCTGGTTTAGATATCAATATTACCCTTATCGTCTGCAAGGCTTCATCAATTTTATCTTATAGAAAAGAAGATAAAAGATGTATTTTAGCCTTAACTCTTATTTATTAGTTTCGCATGAAAATCCGCTGTGTATGATCAAAGTGGAACGTATAATTTTAAAAAATACAAGAAAAAAGGCGGAACTCAAGCAAAGATACAAATAATATCAGCTGCTGTAATTGGTTAAAGTCACTTTTTTCAAGGTAAAACCAACATATTAACTTAACACATACAATAACATTAAACCGTGTGGTGCCGGACGTAAAAAATAACACCACCCCATTTCTTCCCGTGGGTGTCGTAAAAGGCGACTAAGGGACTTACTAGAGAATGGGCAGCAGCGTTCTCTATGCATTTTACCACCATACTGCGATCGCCAACCCGCCTGCCAAGCGTGGCGATTATGGCAAAGCCCCCCAAATTGGGGGAGGCCTAAGTCCAGCAGTGGACGTCTTTTTTTTTTTTTAGGATGGGAAATCATCAAATGACTTCTCCCGCTCTGGGCGGAGCGGGAGGGCGTGTCAGACTTTTACTGACTAAAACCCACCCGTGTTCCATCAGTTGCCCATGTGCCAGGGTCACGGTATCTCTTTCGAACAATCACGCGACCCCGGCAGGCATCGGTCCTAGTAGACCCCTACACTGCTGCTGACATCTCTTCGAGGCACGCGTGGAACACTGCGCGCCGTCGACCCGAGCTTGGTCCTTACCGGGCGGCGAGCTACCCATTGCTCGCCACCCGCAAGCTCGCGCCTACGGTGGCCGGGAGTCCGCTATCGACTCCCGACGCCCGGGGCGTCTCCTCCTGCGGCGGCTAGGGACGTGAGGGCGCAGAGACTGCCACTCCCACACGCGCCCCGCCTCCTCCTTCGCGAGCATTACTGCTTCGCAGAAGGAGGTGACGGCCTCCCATTCCCTCTCGCTCCGTATCATGGCTCGCACCAGGGCCGGACGCGAGAGGTCGCCGCCGCCGATCGCCTCCACGAGGACACGGCGGTGCTCCGCCCAGGCAGGGCACACCTCCACCGTATACTCCACCGTGTCCTCCAGACGATCCTCGCAATGGAAACACCCGGACGTATCCTCCCGTTTTATCCTGAACAGGAACCCACCGAAGCACCCATACCCGGTGAGAACCTGCGTCAGGCGGAAGGTGAGGACGCCGTGACGCCTCTCTATCCACTCCTCAAAGAGGGGACTTACCGCCGCAATTGTGACTTGCCCAGCACTGGGTTGCGACAATCGTACCCGCCATGTCGCCATGAGATCACACCGGAGCTCTGTCCGCCGTGCCGCGATTTGTCGCGGCAGCGGAGTTTCACCCCGGCGTTTCGCCTCCTCGCGCCACTCCCACATGTGGGCGAGGACCTTTGCCTCCAGATCCCATGGCGGAGCAGCGGACGTCTTACGACTGAAATGATGATGATGATACAATAACATTACGCCTATATTCATGCTAGTGTTAGGGAGAGGTATCTATAGTATACCCACATTTCGTCAATCATGTTTAAGTCCCATATAATTGTGAACCTATTGCCATCAACCGGGCACAAATCCAGACTTCGGGCAACTAGTAGGAAATTCTAGAAGGAAAAATCTAAAACACTTTCGACGTTTCGAAAAATCTAAAACACAACACGTTCGACGGAAACGAACCTAGGACTATGTTTCAGCAGGAACGCTTGCGATTGGTCAGGTTGCTGTAGTGACCAACGAGGCCCGTGGTCACTAGAGCAACCTGACCACCGCGGTGGGTTCCCGCATTGTCGAGGCGGGGGGCTCATTGGCCGTGGCTTGGACACCCACGGTGAAGCTAAGAGGAACCCAAGGAGGGGCCGCTCGTCAGGGCTTTTGCTACCAAAGCTGACGACGACGTACCGGCCATCACGTAGGTTGCGGTGTCGCTTGGGTGACATCGTAACTGAGGCGGGTCGCGATATCCTAGTATCTGACGCATCGTGGCTGAGGGTTGGAGGCCGGGGTGGGAGAGGAGTGCCGGTATTGAGGTACACCGCTCTCCCTACCTACCGCGACCTGAACGGGGTCGCCACCGTCCAATGGCGGACGCGGTAGGGCCGCAGGGAAAGTGTTGGTATAGCGTTGGCCGCTCTCCCTATCCCCGTAAAGTGGTAGGCGGTGGGGCCACTGTCCTGACCCGTCGCAGGGGGACCAAGGGTGCCATACACGGGGTCGTCTGGCAGCCATGTGCTAATTGATCCCCGGGGTGGTCACAGCGTGTTATGTGTTCATGCGTGCCGTGAATGGGGGTTTCCCCCAGAGGTGGGTCCGGCGACCGACAGCCGCGGTGGGTTCGCGGAAGAATTACACTTGCCCGTGTTCCTGCCATATGCGGCACAGGAGGAGACCGTGGAGTTTTAGTAGGTTGGAGTCCCACATCACTGCACTATTTCCTCGTGGTAGTGCAGTACCCATGAGCATTTCTCCACGTTAAAAAAAAGTGACCAACGAGGAAAATACAAAACAATTATATTGAATAATTTATTATACCAAAAAAATATTGCAACACATAAACTTTTTGGCTACCAATTACAATGATTTTCGTTTTTGCACGACGTGGGGTGGCATTTCGAAAACAGATGCGAATATTCGTTTGTTAAAATCTGTGAAACAGACGGCTTACGTACAAAAAGTTGCAGCTCCTGTAATTTGAAGGTTTTTTGCATTCGTTAATATTAAACTGCGGTGGTATAAATTAAAGAATAAAATTCAACCACTAAAGGTAGGTAAGTGGAATACCTACACGTATTTGCTATCTTTAATTGCTTTCAAACGAATTTATTTCTAGTGTGTGATAAATGAAGAGTTTTGGAAAAAAAACCGGCCAAGTGCGAGTCGGACTCGCGCACCGAGGGTTTCGTACAAACCTGTAGGTATTCACGGTGTATGCATACTGCCGTGATATATCTATAATGCCGTTATCTACCAAAACCGTTGTTTTGAATAACATGCAAAAACCGCGTTAAAAATTTAAACCGATGTCACTTTTCAATGACAACATCCATTTTTATTTCCAATACTATTCAAGGTATTGAAAATTCGGAAACACAGATCGATAGATTTTTTTTTCTCATTATAATTAAATTTTTCGCATTAAAAGTTAAAAATCGACCATATGTCGGATAATGGCATTTTAGTTATGCCACGGCAGCATAAGGCTTATGTTTATGAAATTAAATGTTATTTTTTGAATTTTTATATTTGAGTTGATTGAATGAAAGGTAAATTGCGGTTTACGATTTATGACGTATTAAAAAAAAACTACTAACTAGATCTTGTTCAAACCAATTTTCGTTGGAAGTTTATATGGCAATGTACATCATATATTTTTTTTTTAGTTTTATCATTCTCTTATTTTAGAAGTTACATGGGGGACACACACACATTTTACCACTTTGGAAGTGTCTCTCGCGCAAACTATATACAGTTTATAAAAAAATGATACTAGAAACCTCAATATCATTTTTGAAGACCTATCCATAGATACCCCACACGTATGGGTTTGATGAATTTTTTTTTTGAGTTTCAGCTCTAAGTATGGGGAACCCCAAAATTTATTGCTTTTTTCTATTTTTGTGTGAAAATCTTAATGCGGTTCACAAAATACATCTACTTACCAAGTTTCAACAGCATAGCTCTTATAGTTTCGGAAAAAAATGGCTGTGACATACACGGACAGACAGACAGACAGACATGACGAATCTATAAGGGTTCCGTTTTTTGCCATTTGGCAACGGAACCCTAAAAAAACGTATAAATGTTAAACACCTTATTATCCGACTACGCGCTCACACTTACTGGTGATTATTTAACGTGGCGATTTTTTTTCAGGCACGTCATTTTCTACCGCCGAGAGTAAAAACCGGCCAAGTGCGAGTCGGACTCGCGTACCGAGGGTTCCGTACAAACCTGTATGTATTCACGGTTTATACATAAGGTTTATATTTATGATATTAAATGTTTTTTTTTTAAATATTTCAGTTGATTGAATGAACGGTAAATTGCGGTTTACGATTTATGACGTATTAAAACAAAACTAGTTACTAGATCTCGTTCAAACCAATTTTCGGGGGAAGTTTATATGGTAATGTACATCATATATTTTTTTTAGTTTTATCATTCTCTTATTTTAGAAGTTACGGGGGGAGACACACATTTTACCACTTTGGAAGTGTCTCTAGCGCAAACTATTCAGTTTAGAAAAAATAATGTTCGAAACCTCAATACTATTTTTGACGACCTATCCATAGATACCCCACAAGTGTGGGCTTGATGAAAAAAAAATTTTGAGTTTCAGTTCTGAGTATGGGGAACCCCAAAATTTATTGTTTTTTTTTTCTATTTTTGTGTGAAAATATTAATTTGGTTCACAGTATACATCTACTTACCAAGTTTTAACAGCATAGCTCTTATAGATTCGGAAAAAAGTGGCTGTGACATACGGACGGACAGACAGACAGACATGACGAATCCATTAGGGTTCCATTTTTTGCCATTTGGCAACGGAACCCTAAAAATCTGTGTTTTTAAAATGTGCTGGGATGTAAGTACTTCGTCGGATCCTAAATGGTCGTCTCAACACCGAGAGATAAAAATCCAGTAACAAAATGCACCACCCACTCCCTGTCACTGAGAGGCAGTGGTCTCGAACGTCATAGAGTGAGATCGGTAGAATTGCCAATTAAAACGGTATATTTGTACCCAAAATCGTTAAATGACATTTCCATGTGTACTGTGAAATCGTAGAATATTCGTTATATTTCGGTATTTCGGTAGGACAGAGCCAGTGGTCTCGAACCTACCGAAAAGTCGGTAGGTTTGAGACCACTGCTGAGAGGAGGCCTGTGTCGCAGCAGTGGGAACAGTATAGGCTGATGATGATGAACAAAAATGCCGCGTTAAAAAATCGCCCTTGGCAACCTGAGCTTTGTGACGACAAAGTCCCACTTCAATTTTATTATCACCATGTATATGTATCAAACTCTCAACAACATCAAACTCCATTCATCCTTATTCTCCTTCTTAACATGTCGATAACAATCTAAATATAATTAGCCCAGAATTTGGCTGCGAGCTTAGCACTGTCAGCATTGTCCATCAACTCCTGTAGCGTGCAAACAACATTCGTCTTTATTGATTGTAGGTAGTTACTATAATAACGCAGGTGCCATTAAAGTCGGGCCTAACATATAGACCAGCCCATTATACCACAGAGTAGTTACGGTTGTGTATCTGGTATTAACCGTCGGGTATCAATAACTTTATTTGGCAATTGATTCCTGATAGCCAAGATCAATAGGCACAAAGATTCACACGAACATCTACGTGTATACCATAGATATATGTATATATCCAAACACAAAGCATTTATTTTAACTAGCGGTCGCCCTGTGGTCGAAATTCAATCAAAATTCATTTAAATTTTAAGTTTGGAACGTTAAATGACATAAGTATTCATAATTAT
Source organism: Aporophyla lueneburgensis (assembly GCA_932294355.1). Classification (NCBI taxonomy): domain Eukaryota; kingdom Metazoa; phylum Arthropoda; class Insecta; order Lepidoptera; family Noctuidae; genus Aporophyla; species Aporophyla lueneburgensis. Next base: position 15,686,159 of record OW028744.1, read on the forward strand.
GAAACATATTATTTGACATTCAGTAAGACTTTTCTCAGTTCTACCATAGACTTAACCATAAACAAAAGAGTGTTTGTGAATGTGTCAAACGTTTTATAGTGTGTATAATAAGTTAGACGATAAGTTATACTAAGGCCTCATTTACGGAGACGCGGGGCGTCGCGCGTGGCGTCGGGCGGCGCGGCCCGCACTGAATTCATACATATAGCGTTGTATGAGTGCGTTTACGGAGAGGCGATTTTACACGCGTTTGTTTGAAATGGAGCGTTTTTTGCGGCGTCGCCCGCGGGGGCAACGCCGCGTCGCACGCGGCGTTTATCGCGGCAGCGCCCGCAGCGGTAATTCTCGATGAAGCGGTGCCCGCGGCGGAACCTTCTGCCTGTCTTATTTTTTTTGGAAATCGCACAACGCAGACGTATTTACCGTAGCAATGGAGTACAATATCATCGGCTTTTTTTAGTAGAAAATTTTATGTTAAACGTGAATTATTTAATATAAGAATTAGCCCAGTTTACAGCAACGGAACACGAGAAGTTTGGTGAATATGCAATTCTTTATAGGCCAATAAGAGAAAGTGGTTTAGATGTTTTTCATGGCTATACACGGATGTCTACTACAACTTTTGATTATATAGTAAACAATATCGAAATAGTTGGTTTTATTGAGTACCGCGCGTACGCAGCAGCGATGCCCACCGCGTGTGCCACTACACGCTTAAAAAGTCGCCGCGGGCGACACGGCGGCCGACGGGACGGGCACCGCCACTCTGCCCGCCTCGCGTCTCTATGAACAACATCGTACATTGTCATATGTTTGTGTTTACGCGTGCAATGACGTGTGCCGCTTCACGCGCCGCCTCTCCATAAACAGCAAAAAGGTCCGTCGCGCCGAGCGATGCCAGGCCCACGCGCCGCGCGACGCCCCGCGTCTCCGTAAATGAGGCCTTTGTTAGACGTAAGTCGTCTAATTTAGATTAATTATTGCTGAAAACCTCTGAAATTATTTATATCCATCTAATTACAGAACAAAGTTTATCTTCAGTCCTAGGCCTAAACAATATTTTAAATTGGAATTCTATTCAGACTACACCTAATCAGCCTATAACGTTCCCACTATTGGGACAGATGCTTCTTGTATCCGAGAAGGCGTGGGCTGTAATAACTGGCACGTTTTTTGATATAATGTAATTTAAATGTACTTTTTCCTTAACATTCTTTGTTGACTTAAAGTTAAATAAAACGTGCCAGTTGCCTATAACGTATTTCTAGAATTGTTGATTCGCCCACAAAAATGAAACATCGTGTGAAACACCTTTCCAAAATATCATGTTGTGAAAAGGTGATGATTTTTCTGATTCGGGTGAGTAAATTCATGCGAGTCGTCTAATAAGACTATTTTACATGGAGAAACTACCAATCTGACCTAAGCAACACAACACTTCTTAGTTCGACTGGTTGTCAAACAAAAACGACTCTTAAGGATCGAAATTCGAGCGCTTCAGCTCAATTAGAATCACACGCATGCATTAGGATTACAGGCTAAACACTGTCGTACATTAGCTGTGAGTAATTGCCAGCTTAGCACACTGTGGTCCTTCTGGGCGTCACGCCACGCCACAAATGTGGACGGCCTGTAGCGGTCAGGGCGCTTGTTAACTAAAACAGAGCGGGAAAATTACTGGTCTTTATTAGTTTCTTCCTTGTTTGACATAGTATGCTTGTTTGGACTTTATTCTTGACGATTTATTTGACATGATTCTTTTTTTTAATGATATTATTCATCATTATCATTTCAGCCGAAAGTTGACCACTGCTGGACATAGGCCTGCTCCAATTTGGGAGGCTTTGCCATAATCGCCGCGCTTGGCAGGCGGGTCGGCGATCGCAATATGCTGGTAAAATACCAAGAGAACGCTGCTGCTCATTCTCTAGTAAGACCTTAAGTCGCTTTTTACGACACGCACGGGAAAAAATGAAGAAATATTATTATTATAAATTGTTTAAAGCATGTGATGTCCCACTGCGGGGCAAAAAGACTCCCTGCTCTCTGTCCACTATTCACCGTTTGCAGAAGAAGTCTGGACTCCTTCTATAAGAATTGGTCCTTGGCAACTTAGGAACTGGTTCCAGTCCTGAAATAATGATGTGCCGTTATTTCATTTGAGATGGGAGTAATTGCTAACACTAGATTTTGATTGTCATAAATGTGGACGGCATGTAGCGATCAGGACGCTTTCTAACTGTGCAGGAAAATCATTGATTTGATTTTTTTTTATCTGTGTTTATGTCACTGGCTAGGCCCCGCAAAGTGGTTCTCCTGTCTATGAAGTACAACATAGAAGAATAACGTGTATTTTGTTTCCCAAAAGTACCTATATAGTTTTCATTGGCATCGATTTTTGACGTATTATAGAGGTTGTATTAAAATGTATATTCAGTCGTGAATTAAATATAGTAGATAAGGAAAACCTGCTTGTTATTTCGGTTGTTTATCAATACGCCAAATTAGGGCCCATTATTAATAAATATTTCCTCAATATCAGTTCCTTTCAAAAATCCCTTTCCAATATTAATAATTGAATAAATTGTAAAACCCCATCTTATCATGAAGATTTTATTACCTATAACCGCATATCCCGGTAATTGTTTCTCCCACTCTCCATTGTCAGTATTGAATTTCCATTTCAGCAATACGTGGAGTAGTTGCGACTAATTCGATTTCTGTCTCATATCCACAAACTGTTGACGTGAACTAGATTCCCCTAACATGATTTCACAACCGTGCAGGTATGCTTGCCATTGCGACAAGCCGCGGGATACATCGCAACAAAAAAGGAACATTTTTGACACACCAATGAAATTACTTTTCGGTGACATGTTGCCCGCGGTTAAAAATGTTTTAAAAGACAAAATATTTCTCGTGTGTGATTGCCCTATATTTTGAGGTTGTAACGTAGAGTCACAGCCTACAAAAGAGGTTAAGTTGGTCAACTTTGACATCTGTTTTCCGGGTACTATTAGGACCATCTATGCTTCCCATGGGTGTGACTATGAGATTAACTGTGGCTTGTGGGATGGGCCACAGAATATGTGAACTAATAAGATCTTATGGCGGTCACTTACAAGGCCGCGAAGTGATTATGTCAACAAGGTATGGTGGTCTTATTGTTGATCATGTCTGCCTGGTCTTTTTTCACCTATGTAAGAATTAGCTTAGAGTCTAACCAGATGTACCTGAATAGCATTATCACCCTATAACAAAAAAAAGAAGTGTTTTATTGCACGCATTGTCCCCATATAGTTACAAAATTTACGGTAAAGTAAAATAAAATAAAATCATAATCAAAATTAGAATCAAAACTAAAATTTGAAATCAAAATTAAAAACATAATCAAGATTACAATGAAACATTTAAAATCAGCGTCCCCACTACTGGGACACATGTCTCCTCTCGGTGAGAGGGAGTGGACACGGGCCCAGTGCGGATTAATAGATGTCACATATCTTCAAATGTCTGGTTCTAGAACATGTCGGTTGTCTCACGATGACCCTTCACCGTTTTGAGAACAGTGGTGATGAAATAAATTATACAAAATAAAGCGCCTCTCTGGGATTGAACCTACGACTTTCAACCCGTATGTCACGGTCGTTACCACTGGGTCACCATAGCTGAATACCAGTACCCGTAAAATATTAAAGTTTCTACTAGCTATTGTCTATCTGAATTTCATAACCCAGTTACTGGGTCATCATCATCATCATCATTTCAGCCGTAAGACGTCCACTGCTGGACTTAGGCCTCCCCCAATTTGGGGGGCTTTGCCATAATCGCCACGCTTGGCAGGCGGGTTGGCGATCGCAGTATGGTGGTAAAATTCATAGAGAACGCTGCTGCCCATTCTCTAGTAAGTCCCTTAGTCGCCTTTTACGACACCCACGGGAAGAAATGGGGTGGTGTTATTCTTTACGTCCGGCACCACACGGTACTCCGGCACCACACGGTACACCACAGTTACTGGGTATAAAAGTAATTTAGTGAGACTGGTTGGCGGCTTCTGTCGACCTGTAATGACTGCCATAGATTCATGAATGACAACCAGAACCAGCAGCTTAACGTGCTTTCCGAGGCATGGAGGGGTCCTGATATGTAAAGATGGTCATCCATCGTCTGACGTAGCTTAACCAGATCAGTCAACCCGTGCGGCTATTATTATTTAGCCTCAAGCCTCTGTCTCGTTTATTATTAACTAGCTTCTGTCTGCGACTTCGTCCGCGTCAAATTTTTGCTCCCCTGAACCTTCCCGTCACATCGAATTGCCTGCCAGTTTTCATGCATTTTTCGTTGCTGCTCCGCTCCTTTTGATTGTAGCGTGATGTTTTATAACCTTTCTAGCTTTTCTCAATAAATAAGCTAACCAACACAAAAATATTTTTTGTGGGTTTCTCCACTGCACACAAATTACTCTCACGATCCAGTCTTTGTGCTTTTTTTTTTCTGGATGGGAAATCATCAAATGACTTCTCCCGCTCTGGGTGAAGCGGGAGGGCGTGTCAGACTTTTCCTGACTAAAACCCACCCGTGTTCAATCAGTTGCCCATGAGCCAGGGTCACGGTATCTCTTTCGAACAATCACGCGACCCCGGCAGGCATCGGTCCTTGTAGACCCCTTCACTGCTGCTGACATCTCTTTGAGGCGTGCGTGGAACACTACGCGCCGTCGACCCGAGCCTGCACCCTAATTGCGAAACGCACAATTTATCAGAATCTGAATGGGATTGAAGATTATTTCCAAACCATTGCGTCATTTGTTCCAATAAATTGTCGGCTCAGCAACGTAAATAACGCAATGAATGTTGTTTAACTATGAATATTAAACCAATTCCTACCGATAAAAAGTTTCGCAATTACCCCTCTGGTCCTTACCGGGCGGCGAGCTACCCATTGCTCGCCACCCGCAAGCTCGCGCCTACACGGTGGCCGGGAGTCCGCTATCGACTCCCGACGTCTCCTCCTGCGGCGGCTAGGGACGTCAGGGCGCAGAGATTGCCACTCCCTCACGCGCCCCACCTCCTCCTTAGTCTTTGTGCTTTAATTTAATTTTGTGCTTATCGTGTCTGTTAATTTTTTCTTAATAAATTTATTCTTATTGTGATTTTTTCAATTAGGACGAGTAGTTCCTCAGATTACCGCATTCAACCAAACGAACAAATGTACAAACATACAAACTCTTCAGCTTTATAATATTAGTATAGATATGAAGAAAATGTTGGTTAAAACAGTATTATCTTAATCAGTAAGAGCGAGTGTTACTTACTATCACAAAAAACGAGAAAAAAAGTCTCTAATCATAACTTAAAACTCGCTACAGCTTTTGTGTAAGAAAACACGCAAAAGTTTTTCTAAATTTAATACCACACTACTACCAATATATTACCAGTAATTTATGTTAAAAGTTCCACAGTGTTGCAAGCACTTGCCGATGGGAGCAAGTGCATTACACAAACACCACTCGGGTTCGTTATTGGCCGACTCGGAAGTCACAACATTGGATTGCTCGCCACATACAAACAGTTTTGCGTTGTATGACTGCACTATGTGGGACAACGATCTGTGGACTATTTTTAGTCTGTGGTTTTCAGCTGCGATTAGGGACGGAACTTTATTGGTAGAAATGTTTTCTTATTTTTCATAAGTCTAATATGATTTGTTATGAAGTCGGTTAAAAAAATTTAAAAAACAACCGACTTCCAAAAAAAATACTACAAAGTGAAAAATAACCTTAACTTCGGAATTTGGTATCATTGGATTTGTATTTCAGTTTTTTTCCCACTGACTTTTTTACTTTATAGTGTTTTTTTGGAGGTCGGTGGTTCCATTTTGCGATTTTGTTTTAATTTTTCGTTGTGGTATCTCCCCGCACTAATTAAGTGCTGGCTAGATCAATAGCAGTGACAGGAAGTATTAGAATATCATCAAGATAAACAAAGTGGATTTATTAGATACTAGCATCAGCCCGCGACTTCGTCCGTGTCAAATATTTGCTCCCCTGACCCTTCCCGTCGCATCGCAACCTGACAGTTTTCATCCATTTTTTGTTGCTGCTCCGCTCCTTTTGATCATAGCGTGATGTTATATAGCCTTCGTCAATGAATAGGCTATCCTACTCAAAAAGAATTTTTCAATTCGAACCGAGTAGTTCTTGAGATTAGCGCGTTCCACCCCCCATTTTGGGGAAGTGGGGGGTTACAAAGAGACAAAAAGTAGCCTATGTCACTCTCCATCCCTTCAACTATTTCCACTTAAAACATCTCGTCAATTCGTCGCTCCGTTTTGCCGTGAAAGACGGACAAACAGACACACACACTTTCCATTTATAATATTAGTATGGATTGTCGATATTAACCGCTTCCATGGAATTTAGTGTTTTTATCTAACAAGGAGACCGCCAAGATTGTCCGCCTCCGATTTCAAAGATTTTTATACATGTTGTTATGTTTGAGTAAGTGAGTAATTACCCAAAAGGAATTCACGCAATGCTCAATAGTTTCAGAGTTGGTTCTACCGAGTAATTTAAGGGGCACACCTAGTGTAACGGCCTTAAAAAAAGGTGTTTTTGGGAATTTTTATTAAAAAAACTACTTTATTAATTGTTTCATTTTAAGAGTATATTTATACATGTTTTAAGAATATACAGCGAAATTTTTGAAACATTTTTTTAAATATTTATTAAGTTATACACGATCTCCGACAGTACCTACGAATAAAAAGGTCCTCTACTGCTGCTGTAATACCGGCCTTCTTCGTGGATGAAATCTAAAAAAAAACTTGTTAAACTAGAAGATATAGTCCGTACAGTGACCTACGATCAAAAAAAAAAACAAAAATTGACAAAATGGCAGTATTTAAAAAAAGTCGAATTTCACCCAAAATTTTGGTCGTTTTTGGCTTGCCAAAATTCGATTTTTGATCAGATCAAAAAATCGATAAGTCATTGTATGGAAAACTATATAAAAAACATGTAGAAAAAATTCGGTAGTGATCGGAACATTTGTCTTTGAGTAATCACTCTGTAGCAAATTCGGAAAATGCTGTTTCGAGAAAAACGCGTTAAATGTGTCTGGCTCCGAAAACGTATACGTGTGGGGTATTTATGGAAAGGTCTTTAAAAATGATATTGAGATTCCTAATATTATTTTTTTCTAAACTGTATAGTTTGCGCGAGAGATACTGCCAAAGTGGTATACTGTGTGTCCTGTAACTTCTAAAGTAAGAGAATGTACATCATGTATTTTTTAAATCGTGAATACCTACAGGTTTGTACGAAACCCTCGGTGCGCGAGTCCGACTCAAACTTGGCCGGTTTTTTTTTCATCGAACAAGCGTTCTCTTTCATACTCTGATGTCAACTCGTGGACAATATTGTGGGTTATACAGTTTTTCTATAGAAATGTAACTGCTTTTGTAAATACTGTAATGTAGGTATAGCTGGTTTTTGTTGAAAATAAATAAAATAAAATAACGCAAAAACTACCTTAAAAAGTCTAAAAAAATATATGGCATCCATGACGCATCCCTTAAAAAATAAGTTTTTCACAGTTAGCGTTGAAATCGGTGGACATACATAAAGAAAATACATATAAAGTGGAACATAGAACCTCCTCCTTATTTAAAGTCGATTAAAAATTACATCATCATTATGAAGTCTTCTTAGACAGAACAAAATAAGCAATTATTTCCAAGGACGTCAAAGTAGCAACCACTCAACAACAAACAACACAGTAACAACAATAAATATGTATGTTAAATATTAACTCGCGTAAATTATTTACACGTGTAACCGTTTTGTTATGAACGAAGCATAGACTCGTGGAAGTTATAATCTTAACCCTCCTATACCGCGCCAAATTGTGTGAGACGATCGGAAAGTTAAAATTATGTTTTTACAAACCATTGATTTTCGTGTTAAAGATGAACTCAATTTATTGATACCATTCATTTAAAAGGTGTCAGTTTCGGAAATAGTAAGATTTTCGTTAGGTTTACAAAATTTAAAAAAAAAAATGTTTTCTTCTAACAGACAAAACTTACAATTATGAAAAGGAGAACCTAAGAAAGAAATAAAAATATTTTATTTTCGCCACGCACAGGAAATTAAATCAATTAAAAAGAACATTAAAACTTTAAAGTTCAAAATAACAAAATAGTGGAAACAACTGCGTTCATACTACTCGTATGAATGCACTTTATACTCTAGAATAAACGTAGCTACGATTCAGGCAGCTAACAGGAACAGAAAATACCCGCATCATTGAAAATAAAAATAAATCATAAAAGAGTATTTTGACGGTCTTATAGATCATGCACGGGTATATGACGGTTAAAAGGAGGTTCTATCCTCAATTACTAGTTGTTAAGGTATATTTGTTGAAAAAATAATCCATTCTTCTTTTTTTTTTTTCATAATCTTTCCGGTGTAATACCTTACATAACCGACTTTATGTAAGAATATGTGTAAAACTAATGAAAGTTCCTGAGAAAATGGACAATAATATATGTATTGGGATGATAAGGATGAATAGCGTCAGACATTCCTGTTTTTTTTTTGTGAATTTCAGTATTACGATAAACAAATGGAAGCTCAGTTGTGTTTTTGTATTCCATAGTTATCAATCAGTTAGGAGCAGGAATAATCTAGAACCAATCGGATCCAATCCAATCTACCAAACGAAACCTTTTCAGTTACGAAAAATATTGCTTTATAAATCAGGCCCACATTATAGACCGCTGACCTTCATCATCATTTATGCCGAAACACGCACAGTTACGGATTATGTCTCATAGGTGGGGGGTAATAGGGAGCGCTTTGCCATCAATCGGCCACAAAACCGGACTCCAGGCTGATTCCAGATAGAAAAACCCAGTAACACTGCCCAACTTGGGTTTCGCACCCAGGACCTCATTCTTGCGACCACTAAACCAAGGAGGCAGATGAATTGACTGATTGTAATATGGTATTTAATGTTTCTATAACTTTACATTTTCACACCGTCTTTGGAAACAGCCAAAACAATGCGGCAAACCCCAATTGGAATATCCAAAGTAATATTTCATAAGAAAATCTGTCACCATTATTTCAATTAACTCTTATAGACCGAGTTGTTTGCAAAGTACCCTTTAAGAGGTTACGCTATTTGGACAAAACCCGTAAAACTTAATTACGTTTGCGCATAAATATTACTTAAAGCAATTTGGACATGTATGTGGAGCTACTTAACAGCCTAAATATTACTTTGTCTGAACTTGGTGTGTATCTAAGTTCTAAGTCAGTTGTAATTTGGCCTGCTTCAGATGCGGGACCGACCCATTTCTTGTTTGTACGAACTTGTATGTCACCGAGTTTGAACAAATAGACACAAACTATTGGAAGTCGATACCTAAGTGCTTTAACTGCTGTTTCCATTTTGGAGTAGTGTAGATTAAGTGGGGGTTAAGTTAATTGTTAGCTTTAAAAGCTGTCTTTATCCTGTTTTTGTTGTAATATTAGACAGAACTTTTTAGTATCGGATAATGCATTAAAATATCTTTATCATAACACAGAATGTTCAGTAACTTAATCAGCCTCCTCTGTGAGAGAGATTGGGTCAATCCAACACGCGGGCTCAGTGCGAGTTAGTGGATATCACATGTCTTTGAACTTTAAGCTATAAGACATACCGGTTTCTTCACAATGTCTTCTAAACAGTGGAGATCAAATAAAATACAAAAAAGTAAGTTGGTTCGATCTCACGATCTAAGTTGGAAGTCGGGACAGACACCGCTGGGCCACTACTGCTCTACATACATACATATTTAAACTTTACCAAATCCAAAAGTCTAATTAAAGCCATGTTCCTCACTGCCACTATGCTGTGCCCGGCAGGGTCCACATTTATCATATAATTGTTAAAAACCTACCACTTGTCCCTAACACCAAGAAGTTGCTGACCTTCCTTGAGGAGCTAGAGTCGATCCAATAACTGATTTTCCTACCTACACACAAATTACACGGTTTGATATGGAGTTGCGTACCTTAGTTCACAGAGTATTGATGGTAGAAAAACCGGCCAAGTGCGAGTCGGAATCGCGCACCGAGGGTTCCGTACAAACCTGTAGACATTCTCGGTTTAAAAATAAATGTTTTTTTTTTTAATTTTTATATTTCAGTTGATCGAATGTAAGGTAAATTGCGGTTTACGATTTATGACGTTTTAAAAAAAAAACTACTCACTCGATCTCGTTCAAACTAATTTTCGGTGGTAGTTTACATGGTAATGTACATCATATATTTTTTTTAGTTTTATCATTCTCTTATTTTAGAAGTTACGGGGGGGGGGGGGACACACATTTTACCACTTTGGAAGTGTCTCTCGCGCAAACTATTCAGTTTAGAAAAAAATGATATTAGAAACCTCATTACCATTTTTGAAGACCTATTCATAGATACCCCACACGTATGGGTTTGATGAAAAAAAACATTTTTGAGTTTCAGTTCTATGTATGGGGAACCCCAAAATTTTTTGTTTTTTTTCTATTTTAGTGTGAAAATCTTAATGCGGTTCACAGAATACATCTACTTACCAAGTTTCAACAGCATAGCTCTTATAGTTTCGGAAAAAAGTGGCTGTGACATACGGACGGACGGACAGACAGACAGACAGACAGACAGACATGACGAATCTATAAGGGTTCCGTTTTTTGCCATTTGGCAACGGAACCCTAAAAATGCTATAAAAATCTTTGCGATGCATGTGAGGTGTGACTATGAATAATAGGCTGAGAGATGATGTGATACGAGGCATGCCTTTTAAGTTTTGTCGTTTGAAGAAAAAAACACAACTAGAACCTTATAGTACTTTTTATATATATACACTTTTCCATTCGCTCAAACCAGTTATCATAACATTAATTCCACTCTAAAGTGGGGGTGTTCAAAATGGCTGACTTGAAAGCGTCGCCTGCTTCTTCACCGGACTGGAACCTTTGACCACGAAGACTTTTCTTAATTTTAGGAAATTTAAAGAAATCGTTAGGGCTTAGGTCAAGACTGTATGGAGGATGGTCAAGAATTTCTACTTTTTCCTGCTTCAAATACTCAATCGTTTGACGGGCGCTGTGTGAGCTTGCGTTGTCGTGGTGCAGGATGATGCGTCGCTTTGAGTTATATTTTCGAAGTTCGGCGATGACTTGTGGTAAACAAACTGTGGTATACCACTCTGCGTTAACTGTTCTACGATCTTCAAGTGCAATAGTCGCAACATGGCCGGTTTTTCCAACGAACGTGGCCACCATCTTCTTTGGAGTGCTTCGAGATCCAACAACTTTAGTCGGCTTTGGCTCGTCTTGAAAGACCCAGATTGTAGATTGTTGTTTGGAATCAGGATCGTAGGCATAGATCCAAAATTCGTCACCACTGATGGTGTCGTAAACGTGATTTGACTCTCGTCGGTTGAACCTTTGCAGAGTTTTCTTACACCATCTGACGCGGGCCGCCTTGTGATCGTCGGAAAGCAGATGCGGTATCTAACGGCAAACTAGCTTTCTCACGCTTACCGCTTCATGCAAGATCTTCTGAATGGATGTCCCTGAGATGCCTAATAGAGCTTCTATCTCTCGATACGTCACATGACGATCTTCAAGAATTAGTTGTCTCACAGCAATGATGTTATCTTCAGTGAAGGCGGATTTTAGGCGTCCTTCGCGAGATTTGTCACTAACACTAGTATGTCCACGCTGGAATTCTAAATACCAGCGTTCGACAGTCCGCAGACATGGGGTTTTATCACTGAACACAGATGTACAACACACACATACATACAATCACGCAAGGTGTGCAAGGTGTGTGTAGAGAGCGTAGCAGGTGGCGTTCCGTGGTTTCTGCCTACCCCCATGGGAAAAAGGCGTGAACACAGATGTTAGATCTTCAAAACGTTGAAGCCGTGTCAGGCCTCTTCTAAAATTGTAGAAAATTATTGCACGAAATTTTTCCTTAGAAAGATTCATTTTCGTACGTAACCTGACAGATTCCAATCGACGCTGTGACTAAACAATAGCATTAATCTTAATACTTTCAACTGTTTTGAGATTCAAAATTTAAACACATTCGAATATAGAACAGTTCCAAATTCAAAATTGCCGGGAAATATGGAAACGACAGAACTTAAAAGGCATGCCTAGTAAGGTAAAAATACGGTTTAAAAGAAGATGTGAGGTGTAGAATATATCTGTATTGTTTTCATTTTTGTATGCACGTGTTTCTGTGACAAATAAATATATTTTTCTTTCTTGTCTTTCCTGAAAAGAGTATGTTTAGACGGTTTGGTCATGTTGAAAGGATGAAAGAAGGGTGACTAACAAAAGGTATGTACAGACGTCAACACATCATCAAGTTACTACAATCTGTCAGATTTCTTTGATAGATTTTCGACTTATTTTTCTAGACCATTAGGTTCAAGGTTCATTGGGAAAAATTGACAGTTTCGGGTAGCTTGACCCGGTGGCGTCTGTACAAGGCAGATGTGAGTGAAAATGCCGGTAGGAAACGTCCTAAGAGGACATTTAGTGACCTTAATGGTGATGTTCTTCAGTAGTCAGGTACGTTATACTCGTAACCGGTGCGTGTGTATGACCAAATTAATGAACGGATCGTAGCAGATGGTAGTACGTAGTTTGTGCCTACCCATGGGAAGAAGGTGAGAATATTTAGTAATGTTTTAAATTACTTTTTAATTCTCGCTGATTGTGAAAATTACAAAAACTTTATCGTGACTCTATGCCAGCCAATAAACCACAAGCCACATCAATTTAGTTATTTGCCATCCAGAAACAATAAATAAACACTGTAATAAATATTTCAACAAAGCAATCGCTACAACTAAATCATTATTTCCAGGTTTTGATAAGCTCACTGAGAGGCGAGAAAATATATTTTCTAGCAAACTGGAACGGAAGCGGCGGAACATAGGAAATCGAGTGCTGTACACAGCTTTATTTATTTTAACGTCATGTCTGTTACATCCGGAGAACAATCGTTCGCTCCATCTGCTGATAGCGCTCCAATATATAGCTTTTGTACTCACGATTATTGAGATAAATATCGAGCATCGTTTGTTAGTTGTATGGCGATGGATAATGGAGTTCTTATTTTTTGTTGTCTTTTGGGTTCCGTATCTAATGGTTGCCAACATCTCATATATAACGTCCGTTTTTCACAGGTCTTTTCAATCGTAATAGGTACTTAAAAATATCCTATAGTAGCGTATACTGCGCTAGTGATGGCTGCAAGTATCATCATTTCAGCCTCCAGACGTCCACTGCTGGACATAGGCCTCCCCCAAGCTCCATCACTATGACCACTTTTGTGCTTCCCACATCCTGCGGATTCTTGCGGCCTTCACAAGGTCAAAGGTCCAACTTGTAAGAGGCCTTCCAACTCTACGCCTTCCGGTACGCGGTGGCGACTCCAGAACCTCTCGGCCCCATCGGCTATCTTTTCTGTGAGCAATGGGCCTTGCCAACTGCTACTTAAGTTTGGCAATTCTTCTTTGGCAATGGCCGCTATAACAACAACAAATAACGTGGAGTGTCCCCATATAACAAAGTCGTTTTTTTGAAACTAATGCATTATAATAAGAGAACCACCAGTTGAGGCCTATTAAACGCACGACACCATCGCGACAGCCCGACACGAAGATGGCGGGACGAGCTTGACTCCTACCGAAAGGATTGGCCAGCACTAGCAAAATACAAAATTGTGTGGGAAAGGGAGGCTTTTGCCCTGCAGCGGGATATTATAGGCTAGTAAGATTACATTTTGAAACAGGTAAAGTTCTTAAAAAATGTAGTGTCAATATTTTACGGCGGTACGGAACCCGTCATGTACGAGTCAGATTCGCTCTTACTCGCTTTTTCACTCGTGATTTATATTGTTGTAGTGTCATGATTTAATGCGGAAGGAAGAGTATTAAGAAATATATTGGCGACTGTTTGATACGATCGCATGGGTGTTTGTCGTTTGATATTAATGTACGGTTTATTTTCTAATACGTTTGCTACAATCTTTGCATCGGAATTTGACAAGCCATAACTGAATTCTTGATTCAAGGAGAGAAAGCTATCTTTTACTTTATCGATCCCGGCTGAACAACATAACATCACGTGTTTTGTACACCTGGAATATTTTGCCAGTTTTGTGTTATGTTTGAGTCCAATGTAATAGGGGTAATTCGTGCCTTGTTGCTGGCAAGAGGTGATATCAACCGAGCATAAACTCAAACTAAGGGCTGCTGCTGTTTTGCCACACATAATACCCCAGTAACACTTTACCCGAACCGGGACCGAACCCAGGACCTCATGCCCAGCAATAGCGATTGCGAGCGCTAGACCAACAAGGCATTTATTCAACGACATGAAAAAAACTAGCTTTTGCGTCTTCGCCCGCGTCGAGGGCAATTATCCCACAGAAACGCACTAACTGGTATTAAAAGTATCCTATGTGTTAATCCAGGTTATAAATTATGTGGGTACCAAATTGTATCGTCCGTTTTTGCGTAATTGAGTAACAATCATCTAACCATACAAACTTTCGTACTTATAACAATAATAGTAGGATACAAATTGTATAAAATTGATGTGCGATGTAACGCAAAGAAACAAAGAAACAAAAGCCAGCTGAAATCCCCTCAAAGATATACACGCAAGCGTTCACGTACAGACAAAAAAGAAACACAAAAAACTGATACAATCTCATTTACAAGGAAATCTAATAAACGTATCTAATTTGTATGGCCAGACAACGGAATCGTTGCTAAGTGACATCCGTTGCGATGTCAATTAGGCTGCCCTCACCCGGCTAGTAAGGAGGCGTATGTGCACGGTAATTAGTGTAGTCTGCGGTGTACATCGTCTGCAGTACGCATTAGGTAACAGTTCTATGCATCGGTGTGAGAATGTAGAATCAATTGTGTATTGATTTAATTTATTTATATTGCTCCATATGTGAGGTGTTAAGGTTTTTTTTTTGGGGCTGTGAAAAGTTCTGCTTACCGTGAAGAAATTATTTTTGGTTTAATGGTTTGGGCAACAAAACATGAACTACAAAATATTTATAGACACTGAGAAAAAAAACCCGTGTCATCATGGTTTTGTGATACACTATAAGTTTGTAGTAAATTGTGAAGTATGAAGACTGATATTTACAATAGTTATTATGGTAAAACGTCAGGATCGCGAAATTCAATGCTTTTTTACGTTTTTCGCAATTTGTAGATCACACTGGTAGCCTGTGTTGAACAAAATATGATAGGCATTTAATGACTACTTTATGTCTTGACCTTAGAATGGCTCTTTCATAAAATAGTCGTTCACTAGGATTAAATGAACTTAGAGGGTTGTATTGAAGTTTTCTATGATTATATTTGTAAAACCATATTTGTTGCGGTCGCGAATTATATTATAATCAACATACAACCTAACACTGACAAATTACAAAGAAAAAAAAAATCTAAAATGTTAATTTCGCGGGCATCTTTATTATCTTAACCTAACACTGACCACAAATTAAAAAAAAAAAAAAAAAAAAAAAATTGAATTTCGCGGGCTTCTTTATAATCTTTTTATTATTTGAGAGATCATATTCCAAAACTGAATTTAAAATGACGTGATAGTATTTTCTTTGTATCAAACAGACTAGCATTTACTCGGTCACTGCATTTCTTCTTTTGCAGCGCGTATTACGAGTGCTGGTTCATTAATCTAATTTTGTATGCTGTTTGGCTGTCGTATTTTTTTTTGCTACTACTTACCTACTTTTAGGTATCTTGTTTCCACGTTTTGGCTGCGGCATCCTTTAAGTAAGTTGACATTACAAATATATATTTTTTGAATTGTGCTTAATCTATATAGTGTACTGTCAAAAGCAAGTGATGTATTATCAAATGAAACTCTCTGTTTCTAGCCTTATTTCATTCAATTTGGGGCCAACTTTCCTTGTCATTCTTCGCCAAACGCTTCTAGTCTTTGAGATCTAACAGAGTTTACTACAGGGCCTATTCAGTATCAAAGCCATTACAGTTCCGTTGCGAAAAAGAGATGGTTTTATTTGCCCTGTATAGCCATCTCTTCCTCCCAATGAATTCAGATTAAAATATTTCTGTTAAAAGAGGTGGTGAGTCTCCAGGTCACAGTCACCGATAAATTATTGATGTAACTATAGACATAATAATTATGTAACAATAACAATGAAGCTATTATATTTAACGTATAATGTAGGTATGTCTTCGAGATCGGCTATAGATAGTGCCACCTGTCATGTTGAGCATGAAGTTCCGGCGTGCACTGAATACATTGAATAACAACGACGTAACGTATAGGACAATCAGTGACGTTTGTTTCTGCATAAAGCGATTCGACAAAGACAGAGCTACGTATGAAGTAGGTACTAATACGAATATAATATGTAGGATTAACAAATAAACAAAATTATCGTAACTCTGTATTAATACGTGAAGCAAAAATTTTGTACAAATTTTAACTAAAATTACAATGGAGGAGTATGAAAGGGAAATGCCCATTTAATAAAGAGGTTTTGGCCAATTGATCCCCACGAAAGAAATAAATTATAGGCATTAGTGCTGACATCATAGGTAAAGAAGCAACCACAATTTTTTTCATAAAACTTGGTGGGACTTTTAGAAACCATATATAAAAATTAAAGGTTACAATAAAGACACTTTTAGTTTTTATCCGTTCTCATTTAAATAAATGACAAGCACGCCATCTAGGAATTGGGTTCACAATACACAGCTACAAAATACAACTTCAGTTGAGACAAAACAAACTACAACTATTTCTATGGTTTTGTTATCACTAAGCAACCGAATTATTTAATTCAAATCTATCTTACATAGCTATGCAATACAAGTTACTGAGTATGTATTACATGTACTTTGCATGTTTTTATAGTAACTTACTTGATGTGGTGCAATCCATTGCTGTAATACAGACCGAACTTCCACATTGCTTAAGGTAAATCTCTTAAGTCTTCGTGTATCTACGCCACAATTGACACAGAGAGGACTCCGTGGTAAGCTAGTAAGTTCGTGTAAATCAGGTTCAGGTACAAGTCGCCATTGGCAAGCCGGTGTCGTCGCAGGAGGCGGGTACAGATTCCAAAGTAAAGTCAAGGTCATCATCGCGAGCGGTTACATTGTCCATATTCGTAATCAAAGTCGTCGAAAATCAAATAGAAAAACGCAGTAGAAAATAAATCACGATTCGCAAGAACACACAACACCATTTCACAAAATGTGAAATGTCAATTAGTTGTCAACTACGATTATTATTGACGTAGGGATGCGACATGACATCGATTTACCGAAAAATCTGTAAATCAATTTAAAAAAAAACTGGAGACACGCAGTCGGTTCAATAGATTGCATTTAGAAGCCCGGAAATGAACAAACATCTTTTTTGTTTCTGAAGAAAACAACAAAGGCGAAACAACTACATAATAAAATAAGGTTTTTCAAAAATCAATGTTTGGTAACCGGTTTTATTTAGCGTATCGATTGTGTGTTTCAGTAATGTTTGCCATCCCTACTCAGGATTGACAATCGACCGGAACTGTTAGATAATATAATAAACGATTGAATGTTTTTATTAAATCGGCTTTTAATTCCGGAGCTTTCATAACAAATAAGTAATAGCAATATTTTAGTTATTGAATGGGTATTTTTTCTGTATTTACCATATTGCTGGGCAGAACATGGCCAAGAATGGGCGTCTCCCTTTGGCACAATTTAAGTTTATATGGAGGAGTGCAGAATTCAATTTTTTTTTTTTTAATAAATTATGGTCGCGTATCGAGCTGTGGCCGACCACTAGCTTAATTATAATGGTATTTGTATGGACTTAAAGTCTTGTGAGTTAGTTAGTGCCTCATTCACCTAGGGTTAATACACAAAAGGTGGATATTTTCCCATTAGTACATAATTATATCAAAAAATTTACGTACTAATAATAAAGCTGAAGACTTTGTTTGAACTCGTTAATGTCGTGAGCCGAGAAAATAAAAAAAACCAGAGAACGGATAAAAAGCGCAGGTGGGCGATAGTATGCAACGCGATGAGTTTCGGCCGAAATTTCATGCGGACGAAGTCGCGGGCTAGTATGACAAAATACAGGGATATTTATAAATTTTAATGGCCAAAAGATGTTTTCATGAAACTTTCTGCATCACGAGACCAAAATGCAAAACACTCAACAGTTATTAAAGTAACGCATCTGACATTGCGTAAAGAGAACTCAATATCACATCAGTACCCCAACAGTATACATTAAAAACTTGTACGCTTCGGCCAAAGCGGCTCAGAACGAAACTTTAGAAATTATATCTCGGCCCCACGATAATTTCCTTTCTAATGCTCAAGTTGAGAACTCTTCAAAAAACTTTTGGGAACTTCGCGTGAATTCCCTTTTTATTTCTTATAAATCTAGAAGAAAATAGAATTTATGGCATCCTCTCTTAACTTTTTTACAAGAGAGCAAATGTTAAGTTAATTATGAATACTTTTTTTTTTGTTCTCGGATTTATTTTGGCGGTTACTCTGAATTAATTTCCTTATTTAATAACCTTCACAAATTTTTGTTTCTTGTAGTTTATTTATTTTGCTAATTACATAATTTGTGTTACTGACAAAGTCAAAGTCAAATCATTTATTTGAAATAGGGACATAAAAGGAACTTATGAACGTTAAAATTTACCACGAAATAAAATTTATTCTAGTTGCTCCTTCTAAAAAATGGAGAAGCATGGGCAAGAAAGTGAGTTTTAAAATATTTTACAATATTTTTATACATTAATTTTATCACTGTATATAAGGCAATTCACCTAGAATAAAATTACTATACCCAATCATCATCATTTCAGTTGGAAGATGTCCACTGCTGGACATAAGCCCCATTCAAAAGGGGTCATAATCGCCACGCTTGGCAGGCAGGTTGTCGATCGCAGTATGGTGGTAAGTTGCATAGAGAACGCTGGTGCCCATTCTCTAGTAAGGGGTCATCCATAAATTACGTCACACGAATTTGATGATTTTTAATCCCCCCGTCCTTGTCACAGCTGGTCACATTTGTGAGACCCACCCCCTCCCTAGTGTGACGTCACAAATTTCCCTCCGCCTTGTCACACAATGTCACACTTCACAACCCCCTCCCTCCCAACGTGTGACGTAATTTATGGATGGCCCCTAAGTCCCTTAGTCGCTTTCGACGACACCCACGGGAAAGTGTTATTCTTTACGTCCGGCAGCACACTGAACCATCACACATACCACAATAGGCGTACACAATAGTGTGTAACTAAACGGTACCTTCTTGTAAGGGGCCGTCCATTAATCACGTGATGTTTTATTTGGCATTTTTTAACCCCCCCTCCCCCTTGGTGATACATGGTGAGGTTTAAGACTACAATATCACGTGTATTTTTAGTACCTACAAAGAATCTTATTTTAACCGATTTCAATAAAAGGAGGAGGTTATCAATTAGACTGTACTTTTTTAAAATATTTATAATTTCACTACAAGCCGCTTTAGATTTTGTACGCGTTTGACGAAAAAATAAATACACGTGATATATTAATACACCCCCCCCCTCCCCCTTGTGATATTTCGTGATATTTTATGAACCCTTCTCCCCCCCCCCCCCTTCGAGCTTCAAGTGATTAATGGACGGCCCCTAACGATATGAGAAACAATTTCACCAATTTAGTTTTCTCACTTTGGATCATCCAGTAATCTTCAGCATACTATAGGTACCTGCAGGTTCACTGCAATGTACACATAATTCTAAGCTATGAAAACTAGCTTGATCACACACCGTTAAAAGACAGTCACAAAAAAAGACTATCAACATAAAAGAACAATTTTGTTTCGTTGTAGCATTTGTTTGGGTATCGTATTACTCAGTAACTGGATTGTGGAAGTCAGATAGGCAGTTGCTCCATATATAGAAAGAAAGAAAGAAAGAAAAGAAAAAGAAAAACAATACAATACTGGTACATAATACTGGTACTCAGCTGCAACTGGTTAGATTGGAAGCCGGCCCCAACATAGTTGGGAAAAGGCTAGGCAGATGATATAGCATTTATTTGGGTTAGATAATGTTGGGTTAGAATAAAGCTTATAACATTTTCATACGTTTAATTTTGTCGTTCTGCGATACTTTAAAAAAATTAGGTCCAACTTTTCAATAGTCAGATAAGATAAAGAATAACTATTATATGACAGTTTGGTACATTTTCTTCAAAAAACAAAAAAAAAAACTCCGAAATCGAAATATCTTAATACATATAAATCGCGTCACGTTGTTTGTCCGGGATGGACTCCTAAACTACTTAACCGATTTTAATAAAATTTGCATACCCTGTGCAATTTGGTCCAACATAAAAGATAGGATAGTTTTTATCTCAATTACCGATCTCAATATCTGCAAATTAGGTGTTTTTTATAAGACAATGTGTGTTCATTGGTTTGTTCTATGAATTCCTAATAGATGGCGTGGGTTTCAATTTCTAAATAATCTTCTTATGCTTAGATCTTTTAAACTACGCAAAGGATTTCACACGGTTTTCATAAATAGACAGGGTGAATCAAGAGGGCGGTTTATAAGTATAGGTAATACGCGGGCAAAGCTGCTGGGAAAAGCTAGTTTATTTATAAGAAAAGAATTATTTGACTATGAAAAAACTTCTAATCTTCTCAAAATAATATCCTATTTTAGGTTACGTCACAGTTAGTAAAAAAATCCTTCGAGTACAACAATTTATTGGCAGATATCTCAAATATCTATTGGAAATATATTGCAGAAATAAGTGAGAATCGCCCGACATTCATTGGCGCTCGTTAGCATTGGATAGTATTCAAGTATTTCACAGACATGGATCCAGCTATCCTGAAGGGCACTTCCAAGTCTATCGGCATGTATTATATACCTGATAAATGCTGATACAGAATTCTGAATAGTTTTACCTGAATATTTATTAGCTTTAAATTTTTCTGTTTTATTTTCATTGAATTTACTTTATATACGTAATTATCGATTTTAATTACATACAAAAGGCTATCTAGTTTATTTGAATCGACGTTTATTTTAAAAAGTAATCGGTAATTAAGTTTTAAATAATTAATATTACCTACATCTTTTATATAAATAAATAAAACTCAAGGGTCTGTTAATAAAGACAACATAACAGCTTTTTTACTAAATGCATATGAAATATGTACAGGATTATAAACACAAAATCAATTTCTGTATTTTTTTGTTAACTTGTTTGATCCAGCTTATCTCCGAAACGTCTGGACCGATTTTGATAGAACTTTCATTGACAGATAGCTGATGTCTTAAGGATAAAAAATATTTATTAATTTATGGGGGACCAGCCCTGTTCTACCAATTCTTCTTTTAGTAAATAGAGTATCCCTATTCACTAAAATAATTTTCAAAATCCATCCACAATTGCCGGAGAAATCCAAGAACATAATATATTTTTTTTTAACCAAACTAGTCATGTAACGTTACTAGTTTTGTCAAAAAAAAAGAGTCATTTATGTTTATTTTATAAAAAAAAAAACAAATTAAAAAAATAAAGACTAATTGAGAACCTTTTTGTAGTAGTTTAAAAAAAACTGAATTCTATTCTATTACTGGTAGAAGTCGCCTCTTTGGCGAAGGCCTTAGAAACTCGCTTTTAAATTAACTCAACGAAAATAAGTTCTTAGAAAATAGAAAACATTTCCCGTTTCTCGAAGACTAATTAAAGGAAATGATTAACAACAGCGCAGACTTCGAACTTTAAAAAAACGTCAAGCATTTTCAACCCCAATAACGTCCTTGCATGTGGCTCCAAACCCTTACTGCGAAGTCCAGACTGCAGTCTTTTTACCAACTTTTGTTTTGAAACAACTCCTGGAAACTATGCCATGCTCGCGTGCCTTAGTACACACCGCTATCTATTTCCAGTTTAAGCTGACCTCTCAATATCCGGAAATCCCATACAATGTGAGATCAGTTTATACTGGAAATGTATAACTTGGTGTTTAGCCGCGCGTACCTATATGCAATGCACTTTCGTCTAAGTAAATTGTATGGAAGCAAGATTTTGTTTTATTTTCTCTATCCTAGTCTGACAGGGGAGACATTAATCTCTTACGTCTTTCTATCTCGCTCATTAGACCAGGATAGCAAAAAAGGGAAAGAAGGAATTGCGCTAACACTGGCAGGAAATAAATTAAAATATGGAGGTCTAGTAATAAGTAAGTGGTCGTTGCATTTTTCTTTTCGTAGATAATTATGTAACATTACGTTATATTTATTAGATAGGCAGTTGCTATCCGGCTAGACTGAAAGCCGATACCAATGAAGTTGGAAGAAGACTAAACATTGAACGACTGACTGAAAATTTTGCCAAAAAAGAACAGTTTATTGAAGGTTTTCCGGTTGAGTTTAAAATTAGCGACTGTAGAGTGAAATTGATCATTCAACATAAAAATAATAATGATTAATTACTCATAGAAAAGAGGATGAAAAAATTACAAAAAGTTTGATTAACACTTTTCTATTGCAGTTTTTTACGACTCAGAGTTTCATTTACCCGCGAAATTTCATTAACATCAGCTCAGCAATATAACTGACATGTTGTAACGTTGTAACAAATGCATATCCGAATTCACCTTGGAATTGTAAATACACAGGATGTTAGGACCATCGACGCGCAACATGTAACCATGGATCCATTTTTGAAAAAAGAAACAAGTCCTTGATTCTTTTTTCAAAAAATGGCTGCTCCATAACTTTTGATCGCTTGTATTGCACTTATTTTTTTGACAACCACCGAAAAAAATTCTAAACGTCTAGAGTCATGTGCTGAATTCATGGTTAAAGTTTGCGTACCCCCTGTAAATTAGGCAGTAGGAGCAAGTTGACAAATGACATTTGACAGTAATAGGTTTACAATCACAATTCCACCAACAAAAATAAAATATGCACTACCACAATGCTCTACTATGCGTGCCAACCAAAGAAAATTTTACGTTTGACAGCTTATGTTCATAAAAGTGGCTGGGGAAGAAGCGTAAACACGGAATAGGGTTCTCTGCAGTTGTTTACAGCTCACCTGGGAAATTAATTACAAAAATATATGTAGCGTTTGGTCCCGGCCGCGTCGGTGTGTGCTTTAGTCAGGCGAGTAAAAATGTGAATATTTGTACAATTGCTTACTTGTATGTTGCTGGTATCTTGCTTAGGTAACAAAAAGGTTAAAAGGAGTAGACTTTTTGTATGGCTTTGAATTTTTTTCAGGAATTTATACATGTATGTAGTTTGATTTTGGAATCAAGGCGTAGTACTGGTTCTCTGCCAAAATCGACGTTATGTTGTACAGGCTATCGATAAATAACATTAAAGTCTCGTTCAGACTAGCACGACGCGACGGTCGCGCGCTCATCGGCGATTTATATCCCTAGAAAAATTTCTATGAAAACGCGCGCGACCGTTCACACAGGGGCGACTCGGTCATACAAATTGTTCTACGGATATGAATCGCCAGATCGCGCGCGACGTCGCGCCGCACTAGTCTGCACGAGCCTTAATGCTTCTGCTGAGCATGAGGCCCTGGGTTCGATTGCCAGATCGAGCAAAGTGTTCTTATATTTCCATCTGAATTTTATTAGAAGCAGCCCGGAGTCTGGGTTCCGGAAACAGCGACTAATGCTATGGTAATAGGCTCACCCCTTATTATATGGGACTTAAACATATGTAACTGGCAACATTTGAGTGATCTGCCTAAGCATTCGGGGATTAAAAGCCTGATGTCATAGTATGTGAAAATTAAATATATGTTCTCAGCATTGAATTTCCAGATCTTATTATTAGAGTGTGTTTAAAATAGTGTATACAAGATAAGTTTTTAACCAGTGCGCAAATTTTAACAAATTAAACTTAAACGAGTTATAATAACGATATAATTTTTATTTTGATATAACTTGGTACAAAAAAAACCGGCCAAGTGCGAGTCGGACTCGCGCACCGAGGGTTCCGTACAAACCTGTAGGTATCCTCGGTTTATGTATAAGGTTTATGCTTATGAAATTAAATGTTTTTTTTTAATTTTTATATTTGAGTTGATTGAATGAAAGGTAAATTGCGGTTTACGATTTATGATGTATTAAAAAAAAACTACTTACTGGAACTCGTTCAAACCAATTTTCCGTGGAAGTTTACATAGTTATGTACATCATATATTTTTTTGAGTTTTATCATTCTCTTATTTTAGAAGTTACGGGGGGGGGACACACATTTTACCACTTTGGAAGCGTCTCTCACGCAAACTATTCAGTTTAGAAAAAAATGATATTAGAAACCTCAATACCATTTTTAAAGACCTATTCATATACCCCACACGTATGGGCTTGATGAAAAAAAAAAATTGAGTTTTAGTTCTAAGTATGGGGAACCCCAAAATTTATTACATTTTTTCTATTTTAGTGTAAAAATCTTGATGCGGTTCACAGAATACATCTACTTACCAAGTTTCAATAGCGTAGGTCTTATAGTTTCGGAGAAAAATGGCTGTGACATACGGACGGACAGACAGGCAGACAGACAGATGGACAGACAGACATGACGAATCTATAAGGGTTCCGTTTTTGCCATTTGGCAACGGAACCCTAAAAAATAAGTTATCGTTAACGAAATATGTGTATTTTGAAACTGTTTTTTATGGTAACTTGCACGCGGTACCTTTGCGGTGGCGAAGGTGAACGACCGAGCGTAGCTACCAGTACCTACCAGCTGTTTGATCGATCAAAATTCTAAGAAGTTCGAAGTACCTACGCCGGCGCGCGGTTACTGACCTATTGATATTTCGATATCATGTTACGAAATATGTAGGGTATCCACAGTTTACTGATTTAAGGTTGGATAAAATTTAAAAGTATTGAAAAAATAATTGAAATATGTTCTACTACTGATATTGAACAACCAAAATAATTTGCGCACCGGTATTTTTTTTCCTGTATAGCTCAGAGAACTTAAGGCTTATTACCGAAACCAATAACTAAAACAAAATCATGCGACAGAATCGAAAACTTTACCCGTTTACGTTCAAACAACAAAAGAACATTTATTATGTACAGTAGAGTGCCTTTGCGTTTATATTCGCTTGTAGTCTACACGTAGCAATTATTTAAATTTAACATTGTTCGTTACAGACTTATAATTTAGTTAGCAGTCCTCAGGGCGGACTGACCCAATCGATAAGAGTTGCCGTAAATTCTCCAGACCCTGAAGTACCAGTTATTAATTAGAATTCTGTTAATATGATGGTAAAGTCAAAATCAGTCTGTGTACCCTTCTTCAAACTATATAGGCTCCTCCAAATAGGCGGAACGCGACTCTCGTGGAACATTTCGTACGAAAATAATGTGGGAATCGTTTTGAAAAATTCGGGAGCCTTATTGGGGTCGGTTTCCAATCTAGCCGGATATAACTGAATACTAGTATTTTACAACCACGTAACTGGGTAACACGATACTCCTTGATAAGACTGTCGTTAGCCTTTTAGGCTTATTTTTTTTTTTTTTTTTTTTCAGGATGGGAAATCATCAAATGACTTCTCCCGCTCTGGGCGGAGCGGGAGGGCGTGTCAGACTTTTACTGACTAAAACCCACCCGTGTTCCATCAGTTGCCCATGTGCCAGGGTCACGGTATCTCTTTCGAACAATCACGCGACCCCGGCAGGCATTGGTCCTAGTAGACCCCGACTACCCGTAACGACTGTCATAGATTTAAAAGTGACTTGCTGACCCAGCGAACTTCGTACCGCCTCAGAATCAACAAATGTTGTGTTAACTTATCAGATCCCACCAACACAAAGCAAAGAGCACCAAGTACCATATACCCATGTTAGACCAAGTTATGACTAACTGGTACACTGAAGGCATAAAGCGTTTTCTAGCTACCACACACTCATGATAGGTGAGCTCCTACCAAATTATGCCAACCTAGTACTTCCAAGACATAAAGCGTTTTCTAGCTACCACACACCCATGTTGGGTGAGCTCCTACCATTTTATTCTTAAATAAGTGTTCTTAAATTTTCTAATTTTCCACGCAATTTTTTTAATTTTTTTCTTTCATAAGATCCTTCTCCTGACAATAACAAACACAACAAAAAAAAAGTGAAATCGGTCCAGCCGTTCACGCGTGATGGCGTGACCAAGGGAAATATGGATTCATTTTTATATATATAGATAGCCGGTTTTACGGTCTCAATATCAAATGGTTGGTGACCCATCCTCGAACCGACCGCGGCAAGCGTAGCTTGACCTTGGATCGACCCGTTCGGCTGTTGTAATCTGGCACGAGCCCCTTGTATCGCCCCGAATAAAATGACGGTAAAATACTAGTTGATACTTAGATTTCTAATAATACTTGACAACTGATTTCGAGCGATTTTCTGAGATAGTGAGAAAGGTCATCAAATTGATTTATTTTGTCAATATCTGAAAAACGATATTAGTATGTAGTTTTTTTTTGTAGGACATCTCGTAGTTAACCTGTAAAAAGTTCTGACTACTTAAACGGATTTTTGCCCGGCGATTCCTAAAAAGTTAACTTTTTAGGCCTCCAGCCGGGACTCACTGTACGTAGTTACTAAGTGAATTGTTTGTATATTTAATAGGTGCTAGCTTTTGTCAATGACAGTCCGACCCACCGCGTCGTATCGCATCATCCGCCCGCGTTATTAGTTTTTCGTTGAACGTTCTTTCTCGGTTCCTTAATTTTGTAGCATGATGTTTAACAGCCTATAGCATTTTCAGGAATTGGCTATTAAACACAAAAAAAAAACGAGGCCAAACTAACCGATTCTTCGGCATGATTGTTTTGAGACAAAATCTTACAAGATTTCTTAACTTTCACCTGTAAAACCACCAGTTAGCACAAAAAAAAACAGTTATTCAAAAATCGAACCCCACATCTCACCGCGTAAACTCGAACGTTATCAAACAACGAAAGAGATGCTCATAAATTCGGAGAGGCCTTTTTGCTGTAATGCCTTTCATATTTCTCCCGAAGCACACTGCGGGTGCCGTTCAAATAAATTACGGCCATCAATAAAAATCTCAGCGTGGAGATCCTACGACTTATTTAATTTATATTCCATCAGGGCCATATTTATCAAATACCGAAGCTTTTTGTGTGATGTTCCGAATTTAAAAATTGCGAAATCATTTTATTGCCTTTTTTGCTATAGGTTAGAAGTTTTATTACACTAATTGAGGGTAATAATGGGTAATTCAGATGAGGTAATTAGTTCCTTTCGGTTATTTTGAGGAGTGCGATAAAATCGTAGGTAAATGTTAGGGTGTTACTCATTTCAAGTACCTATTAGGCAAAGGTCTAAGTAGTTATGGTACAATAAATAGGTAGTAAAACTGGGTACCATTTACTTTAAGTCCGTAATTCAAAAGGTTTTCTTTATAAGATCGCCTTTAGTGATAAGACCGACCAATTGTATCACCCTATATCCAAAATTATAACCATGATTTATTTTGTGTACCTGACTGTTCCAGTTTCGATTCGTTTTGATTTTTACTTATGTCCAAAATTACAAATATAGTATACATCTAAGTGTTACGTAAAGTAAAAACACCCTATGTCCAAAATTAAATCAGTACTTATGAGATGCACCTGCAGTATTCTATTAATTTTATTTTAACTTTAGGTCCAAAATTACAATTTAAATAAACAATATATTTAAAAGTAACGTACACATACCAAGGCACCTATCAATAAATATTTCAGCATGCCATTAAAGTCCGCTTTATCGTGTCAAGGTAAAAAATGGGTCATCCACCCTCGTAATTTATGCAGTCGTCAATGATTGAGCAGTATCAGTGACGACTCAAAACTCAAAGCATTTATTTCAATTAAAAAATTTACTTGAGTTGTCACGGAGTCGGTCAGTAAGACATATGAAGCTATGACGACCATTGCACAGCGTAGTTATCTATGGAGAAAAACGGGCAAGTAATTGTGTGGACATTTACACACAAAAATAATACTCTTTCAAACTATTTTTGAAGTTAAAATAATTATGTTAAAATGATAATTAAGTGATTCAGTAGTAGACGTGGGAATATGGGGTGATATTATAGAAAATCGAATGAAAGCTTTAAAAATGTTTTCAGGTTCCTGTACATAATTTGTATGTCACCGTGGATATGCAGATATTCTGATTATGAAACCAAAATACGATTATCACGATTTTAAACACAACAATGGAAAACCTTAGCGTGCAATTAGAAAATAAATAATAGTTTAGGTAAATAAACTAAAAAATACGCTTCCATAGAAAACCAAACTAAAAAGTAGAAAATAATGGAAAAAAGTGTGGGGTGCTTTTGAGTTATTTTATAATTGATATCAAGCACCCCAAGCTATTTTCTATTATTTTCTACTATTTCAGTTTTTCATTTTTGTAGGCTGTGTTTCGAATTTTGTGACTTAGCGTAGTTTTCGAAAGGATACCCTGGGAAGGATAATGGCACAAATATATGAAATTATTGTATCGTTATCGGTCCTCGATAAGTCTACAAAGTTTAAATGAAATCTGATCGTTTGAAGTGGGTCAAAGTCGAGTCCAAAGGAGTTGATTACAACAAACATACAGGTGAAGCTAATAAAAGCGTGTTAAAAATAAGATAAACCTTCCTTTTGGTATTGCCGTCATCGGATAAAACAACGTCTGAATACCGTTCAGACATCATTGCATCTAATCAAGGCTACAGACGTCTGATAATCTAGATGTACTATCAACGTCTGATAAGCTATCTGCACTATCACAACCATTGGCACCACATCACCATAATTGGCCTAAGATAATTGGGATACTATCATACATCTGTTGAGTTTACGAACAGCGATAGTAATCAATTTGAAATCGAGCGTTCAGCATCCAGAACCGGCTCGTTTCACATATTGAAGCTCACCATTTCATGTCAATAGGGCTTTTGTACGGAAACCGCATAGTGGCCTAGCCAAAGGTGGTCTGAGCAATTAGCAGATAGCATTGCCTCCATCTCTATCATTTTGGAGCATACGGGTAGTGTGGATGGGAGATTTGTTTGGTTTCCGGTTACATTTTGAGTGAGGTTACAGAGAGAATGTAGGTACTTGCACGTATTTTTTTAGTCACTCATACAACAAGGTTTATGAACTTAAAGAGTTGTATTGATGACTTTATGATTATAATTATTTACTTAAATATTAATATTGCGCTCGATATTCAGAACTCACGCCAGCCTTCTCGAGTTAGCTATATTTTAAATATTGTTTAATTTTCACTAATCTTAATTACACTTATATACCTACCATCTTTTTTTTTGTTTAATCGTCCTGCCCTAGCTGGCTCGTTACAGTGGCGAACCCACCTGCCAAATGTGGCGATTATAGCAAACCCCCCCTAATTGGAGGAGGCCTATGTCCAGGAGTGGATGTTTTCCAGGTAAAGTGATGATAATATGAATTATTCAAATATTTGTTACAGCTGCGAGTCATATTTAGATCAACATATAATCTAATATTCAGAGGTGGTTTGTAAATCTAAATTTCGCGGACTTCCTTGGCGCACTCCCCTTAATGTATGTAGATGCAACAGCAGTAATGAGAAGAAAATAATCACTCTTCCAGTCCTTTGTTTCTATTGCATGAGGGGCAATGGTAGAAACAGTAGGTACCATATAATTAAATAACTGTACAGCACGATATAAGATGTTCTTGTTTATACCGGGTGACTTTTTTTACCGTCTTGAAAAAAAATGGGTGTAATAGGTGAACGGAGGAGCCTTTGGCATATAAATTTTTATTATTTTTATTTTTGAAAAACATGTAATGAAATTGATCTAGCAATAAATACTACACATTTAAAGTAACATTTTCATACTAGAACAACAAAAACAGAAATTTGGAAAAAATAAAATAAAAAAATCAATTAAAATCTATCGAAACTCAAATCATACGCATCCTACTCAATGCGCGGCATGTATCAATGATTTTGTAGCGCGGTCCTACCCTTTGAAGCCGGCCGATAGGCGGCCAAGTTGATCTTTCGCAGGCGCACGAGCCGCACACGCATCCACGTTAGCCCGCGTCCCGCGCTCATTTAGTCACCTGCGATGAATCTGAAGGCCTTCCTGTCTTCTATTCTAGTTACACAACACACCGTTTGAAGGTCGAGACGGTAAAAATGTCATGCGGTATAAACACCGATATGACAGAAGAAAACTCTCTCCATGGATTTATCAGTGCATAATCAGTTTATAATCTTCCCAATGCCAGGCCTCCTCTCTATGAGAGTGGGCTATAATCTACCATGCGGGTTCAGTGCCAGTTTGCAGATTTCACATGTATTTGTAGTTCCTCGACATGCCGATTTCCTCTTACCCGCTTACCCTTCGCCGTTTAGAGCGTTGGTGATAAAATAATTTTCATAATTTATTTAAACCGCCTGTCTGGGTTCGAATCTACAACCTGCAACTCAAAAGTCGCGGCCGTTACCTGGGCCACCATTCATCAGTGTCTTGCTGATGAACTAGGTAAATAAATACTGAAGACTATTCTCGTAATTACACGTAGCATATTCCAATAAGCGAGAAGTTTAAATAAATAAATGACAGAAACTTGTCAAAAATTTATGGAAACACGTTTATTTTTGACAGACTGTGAACCTTTTTAAAATTACGTGAATTGACTCTCTGTTGTTTTTGCGCATTTAGTCTTCGCATTTAGTCTTAGTATACACTTGATATCAGGAAATCGGTCGAACAAAGAGGCTGTATGTCACAGAATTATGCCAGTAACATGCATCGAGCCCTTAACTAATAGCCAGGCTACTCTTAGCGATATCAAACGTTACGACTGAATAAGCTGTGACGATATAGGTACCAAGGTTTTTGCTAGGAAGTTATATAAGTACATAGAATAGATTTAGCTCATTTATTTAACCATATTATATATCTTTATATATATAATTCTACTGTACGTGTGTATGTCACTGAACTACTCCTAAACGACTGGACCGATTTGAATGAATTTTTTTGCATGCATTTGGGTGGCACCCTGGATGGCTTAGATTCACTATTGGACCCGGTAGGTGGCGCTGCTATCGAGTTCTTGGAAACAGTACAACGTTTGTACGGTCAGCTATCTTTATATATATAATTTTACTGTACGTGTATGTCACTGAATTCCTCCTAAACGGCTGGACCGATTTGAATGAATTTTTTTGCATGCGTTTGGGTGGCACCCTGGATGGCTTAGATTCACTATTGGACCCGGCAGGTGGCGCTGCTATCGAGTTCTAGGAAACAGGACAACGTTTGTACGATCAGCTAGTTATAATATAGAATGTACATTCACCATTTCATCCCGTGGGTGTTGTAAGAGGACTTACAAGAGAATGGATAGTAGCGATCTCTATACATTTTAGCTCCATACTGCGATCGCCAACTCGCCTGCCAAGCATGGCGATTATGGCAAACTCTCCCAAATTAGGGCTCGCCTATGTCCAACAGTCTTTGGCTAAAATGGTGATGATTATGATAACGTCGAAAATACTACGTCCGGCACTACACGAAACTGTTATGTTATACTTTTTTGGAAATTACAAAAAACAGTTGACCGGTCTACGCGTGCCCTGCCGACGTGGTTCGCTGTCCGTTTACGGTCATAGATCCATACTAATATTATAAATGAGAAAGTGTGTGTTTCTGTTTGTCCGTCTTTCACGGTTAAATGGAGCGACGGATTGTCGTGATTTTTTAAGTGGAGATAGTTGAAATGACATAGGCTACTTTTTGTCTCTTTCTAACTCCCCACTTCCCTAAAATGGGGGGTGGAACGCGCTAATCTCAGGAACTACTGGTTCGAATTGAAAAAATATTTTTTGTGTTGGGTAGTCAATTTATTGAGGAAGGCTATAGGCTATATAACATCACGCTACGATAAAAAGGAGTGGAGCAGCAAAAAAAATGGACGAAAACTGGCACGCTGCGATGCGACGGGAAGGGTCAGGGGAGCAAATATTTGACGCGGACGAAGTCGCGGACAGAAGCTAGTAGATCATAAATTCTATCTGTGACAGCTCTAATATCCTTATAATATCAACAATTTCGTTATTTCTGTTCTAAGTTGAAATACTGCTTCATTTTATCTCATGTTGCCGCGAGGGAAGGCGAAATCCGAATGAATTAATTCTGAGCTCCGGAAGTGCGTCGTATTCAACCTGTTCGATAATTCCGTATACATGTCCCTTACATATAATATTTGGTATATCTTACATAATATTGGTTAGCATGAATCGAACGAAATTTAATTTCTGTTAATGTAAATATTGATAGCGAAAATAATTGATCTCGGTCTACAAACGAGAATTTTGCGCTTTGGAATTTACGATATTTTGTTCATTTGCTAAAATTTGTCATGTTTTGATTCCGGTGGATTAGCGTTTTGTATTTACTTACAAATTTTACCATTATTTTTTATTTTAATAAGTACTGACTCTAATAATATTATATTATAATATTATTAGAGTCAGTAATGGTAATGGTGGTCCATGGTCAGACCTGCTGTATCGTATGGGTCAGAATGTTGGGCCACAAAAGGAAATGAAAGGCAATTGCAAACAGTTGGGATGAGAATATTAAGAGAGATATGTGATGTTACACGAATAGATTACATAAGAAATGAGTACCTACATAAGAGGAACTCTAAAAGTGGCACCGATAACTGAAAAGATGTGTGCGTGGTTGTCATGGTATGGTCACGTGATACGGACGAATGAGGAAAATGTCGTGAGGAAATTATTGAGTATGAATGTCGATGGCTATAAGAGTAGAGGAAGACTAAAGAAACGATGGACGGACTATGTTAATGATGATATATTTAGAAAAGTAGAGAAATGTGGAAGAAAAAGACATTTGGAGCCGACTCCAAATAATGATGATGGTTCAAAAGAGTTCGTTCATATCGAGATCACATCAGCAGCCTATAACGTTCCCACTGCTGGGACATACGCCTCCTCTCGGTGAGAGGAAGCGGGACATAATCCACCACGCGGGCCCAGTGTGGGTTGGTAAATGTCACATGTCTTAATATTATTTGTTCTAAGACATGCCGGTTTCCCCACGATGTTTTCCTTCACCGTTTTGAGAGCATTTTCGAGATCATTTTTGCGGAATTACTAAATGTACTATGGAGAATAAATTCATTAAGATGAATGATGGACAACAATATTACCAATTACCTACCTTTGAATTGCTAGTACATATGTTTGTATGACATCTACCCTACAATAAAGAGAGAGGTATACGGTACTGTTTCCATTTTCCATTAAAAGATGCAGACGGCAGACTACACAACACTTTGTTTTATTTTACTACCACCAACTTTAGACAGCAACCGTCAATCATAAACCGCTACAAAGTAAAACGATTTAAAACGTAACTCAGAAAACGTCAATAAAACCTCTGCAGATGAAGGGGAAGTGTTGGGAAACACGAACGGCACAGGTGTTGCTTTTTCAATTTAGCATCGCACCGACCGACGCAAGGATGTGCGCCGGTGATTTTCATTTCCCGAACAGGCCACATGGCACACGCAGAGATGATGTATCAAGCGTAAACCGGACTTTTGAACTGTTGATTAAAATATACGTGTTGGGTGTAAAGGGTTTGTGTCTTTCGGGGAGAGGAGTGTTATTCCGAAGGAGATGCAGGATCATCGAAGAGTTGATTTTGTGTGGTCTTTTGGATTTTTAGTGATATAAGTGTTGGAATTTCACTATTAAAAAAAGAGTTTAAAGCGGCCAAGGACTCGACACACGAAAAGTTCCGTACCTTTGTATAATATTGTTCAAAACCGCCGAAAGGAACACACATTGTATTGGACACCACTTTTTTGTTGTTATCATGGCCATAATAGGAGTATACACACTGTGAAAATTTTAGATGTCTATACTTATTGCGGTTCAGAAGATACAGCACTGTGACAGATGGATGGACAGTGGTACTTTAGTAATATGGTTCCGTTGGTAACCCCCGGAATCCTAAAAACAGAAATCCGGGAAATTAAATCGGTATAGTTTTTTTTTGGGTGGGAAATCATCAAGTGACTTCTCCCACTCTTGGGTGGAGCGAAAGGGCGTGTCAGACTTTTACAAACTAAACCCACCCGTGCTCCTTCAGTTGCCCATGTGACAGGTCACGGTATGTCTTTCAAACAAATCTCGCGACCCTGGCAGGATACGGTATACTTAAATATGTTCATGTTAATCAGTAGTCAAATCCTGATGCATTTTTATACTTAACATCGTTCCGTTCATTTTGTACAATAGCATAAGAAGCAACAAAAAATAGTACCTACCGACCTCGTTCTGTAGAACAACCATTTACTCATTCAACAATTCTTGTTTACAGCTTTTAATAAACTGAATCCGTTCTTAAATCAGGTAACTAAGTCATTAACTGAGTCAACACCTCGCTGGCCTGCTTTACCCGTGGCAAACACTAGGCCTTAAGAAAATAAGAAATCCTCTCTGAAAAGGCGGGCTGTCAACAGCAAGAACAAAAGTTAACATTTCAACTATTCTGGGTATCTATTGTCTTGTTTGAGCTATGAAGCGGCGGCGACGGAACGCTACTCGTTTCGGGCCAACTTCCTTTTGGAAAAACTTCAAGAAAGCATCCCATCTCGGTTTGTGAGAAGATTGCGAAATATTTCTGTCCCCGCGGTGTCATTTGCCTAACTTTCCAGTTTGAGTAAGCTTAAAACCTCCAAGTTTTTGCGCTGAGAATGCTTTTGAAGTTTTTCTGATGCAACATTTTTATATTTCGACGGAAATATTCTCTAACAATAAGCGCAAACAAGTTTTTTTTCTTCAAACAGTCTGTTAATGCGTCGGTCGGGGAACGGCCGGTTCACGGTCTCTTTGCCTAACTTCTTTGTCAATTATTTTTGTGGTTTGCTGTGAAAAGGGAGCGTTTGGGACTCGGGATGACTGTGGGCAAACCTGTTAATTTAAAATCTCAAATCTTTTTTTATACGAAACATTCATTCTGATTAGATTAATGAGTTTTTTTTAAGTAACTTGCTTGACGTACTTTACTTCTGAGTTTTTATGTTCTCAAAAATTCTATATTTACACAAAAGAAATTAATTTAGTATAGCATATATTATGGGAATTGCTGCGTCAGCAAATTGATTTAGTGACATCAAAGCTTAACCGTTTTTTTACGATAAAAGGGATTATTTAAATTTGACGTTGTCAGCTTTTTGTCAATGAACATATTTTCTCATTTTCAAGAGGATTATCCATGCGATGAGCTAGTTTTACAAATGGGAGTCAGTATCTTATTAACAACACGACGCCGTCACTTCGTGTACAATACTTTTATGTTTACATTGTTTTTTATTTGTATGTATGTTAGTCTGTAAGGTATTTATGATACGGGTCTTTGTAGCCCGAAATAAATTGATCCTCTTTTGATTATTTAGCCTCGTTTACAGTGTGGCGATTGGGTTATCACATTATTCAAACCACACATTCTATATTGATTCATTGTAGAATACAGAATTCTGCTGGATGCTGTAAGCGCAGAATCGGTTGAAGTAGCGGAGCTGCTTGTGTCAAACAGTGGGCGTATTTCAGCTGAAATTATGATGATTCTACATTATGTATTTTAAACAAACCCAATTCAAATCCATATCCATACTATCCATACTTACTTACTATATATATATTATATATATATACAAGATTATTTTTAGTATATGCGAAACCTGAATATAGTTTGTTCAGAATCAGTAACTGAATCGATTCCAATAATTTTTACACCATGTTATATTTTGTACCAAAAATATTTAATTACGCTTCCAAGTCGCGGGCCGTGCTGTTTTGTTTCGATTTTAAAATTATCATGTCTTTCTCGTATTCAAACGTCCATTACACGGAGATGGTACGTACACTAGCTTTTTGTGGTGATCTGCATATGTTTTTGCGTGGACAACCAGGTAACTTATCAAGCTTATAACTTCGTGATTATTAATGATACAGTTTTGAAATTTTTTTCATAGATTCTTTACACAAAAATACTAGACCCGTGTTTCGGGTTTCGCATAAACAAAAATTAATGTTATCTATATATATAAAAGAAAGTCGTGTTAGTTACTTCACTTATAACTCAAGAACGGCTGAACCGATTTAGCTGAAAATTGGCAGGGAGGTAGTTTAGAGCCAGGAGAAGGACATAGGATACTTTTTATCCCGTTTTTTTTTTTTTTTTTTTTTCCCCTTTTTACGACCGCGTTCCCGTGAGACGTCACATAAAACGTCAAAGAGAATACAAGTCACTATAAAACGTGGTACTATGACAAAAACGTTGCCTTCGAAGTACCAGGTTATCATAACTTGACAGGAGCTTACCAAACAAAGGAGTGTCAGCTAGAAAACGCTTTATGCCTTCGAAGTACCAGGTCATCATAACTGGGTAGGAGCTAACCTAACATATGAGTGTCAGCTAGAAAACGCTTACCAGATCACCACCGCGTACCAGGTTGTCAAACTTGGTACGTTTATAACAACATTTATTGAATCTGAGGCGATACGAAGTTCGCTGGGTCAACTAATTATCTATACTAATATTATAAAGCTGAAGAGTTTGTTTGTTTGATTGAACGCGCTAATCTCCGAATCGAATCCGGTCCGAATTGAAAAATTCTTTTTGTGTTAGGTAGCCTATTTATCGAGGGAGGCTATAGGCTATATAACATCACGCTACACCTCAGAGGAGCGGAACAGTAATGAAAAATGTTGCAAAAACGGGGAAAATTTATTCCTTCTGAGAGTTTCCGTTGCGTGCGCTGCGTAAACGGTTAAAGTAACGCAAAAATCATGTATGACGGGATTGTTATTTTTAAAAAGTTCAAAAAAAAAGTCCCAAGAGCATATGTCTATCTTTTAAGGTTGACTCACTATAACTCAAGGAGCGAAAATGGACGAAAACTAGCAGGCAAATCGATGCGACGGGAAGGGTAAGGGGAGCAAAAATTTGACGCGGACGAAGTCGCGGGCAGAAGCTAGTATATATATATATATATATATATATATATATATATATATATATAACATTAATTTTATTATATTTTTTATATTATAAATGTAAAAGTAACTCTGTCTGTCTGTCGGTCTGTCTGTCTGTCTGTCTGTCTCGCTTTCCTGCTAAAACTACTGAACCGATTTAAATGAAATTTGTTTGAAAATGAAACAATTGTTATCCATATGTTACAGCTGTTGGTTCTCCTATGAATAAATAAATAAAATAAATAAATCTAATTTGTGATTATTTCGCACCAATACCATAAAGTTGGTGTTGAATTGGTTTTCATTAAGGGTGATTTATTTCGTGCCAATTTTTATATTATTATTTTAACAGACTCATAACAATTTCTATTAACCGGGTGTACTATTTAGTGTAACAACCTAATCGCCACTGTTTAAAAGAAATTTGTAGACCGTAAAAAATCAGCGTAGTAATTCCGTAACACATTTGCAGTAGGAATGGCTTACAATTTGACAGTTTAACATTGATTGCGTTATTTACGTTGGTGAACAGACACATTTTCCGAACATATGAAGAAAAAGATTAGCGATATCCTTTAAAATGATTCAGATTTATAATCAGCTTGTATTCCCACTGTTGGAACACAGGTCTCCTCTTGGTGAGAGGGAGTGGGACTTATCCAACATGCGGGCCCAGTGTAGGTTGGTACATGTAACATGACTTCGATTTTATAGTTCTGGGACATGCCAGTTTCCTCACGATGTTTTCCTTCACCGTTTTGAGAGCAGTGGTGATGGAATTATTTACACAAAGCAAAGCGCCTGCTTGGGTTCGTACCTATGACCTTATTCTGATTTCGATTAGTATTGTGTTATTTAATTCGTGTGAAAGTAATAAAAAAACGTTTGACTCAGACAATTGTGTTCACAATTCGAAGTGAAGTCATATGGGCAAGCAGAAATCGCCTTAAAATAAAATTTACACCCTTTCAAGCGAAAATGTTGATAACATGTAATTCCAACAAAGTTGACATTTTTATTTAGGCCAAGAAGAATTATTGTTGAGTAAAAAAGAGTTGAGCCTTATACAGTTCACGAGTTTACGCGATAAATAAGAGATAATGGGCCATTTCTTGAGGATATTATTATGAAAAAATGAGATCCTCTATTGTGAGCCTGTGTATTGGGAATGCTTTTTATGTTATTGATGTGATGGATATATTAAACGAATAAAATATCGTTTGACTGAAGATTTTTGTTTTTGCATTCAAAATTACGACTGCTTTTTTAACGTTTTTATATTACCGTTGGGAAACGTAACGTCAAAATAAAATTTATGGATGCTGATAGTCATTACTCCCGAAGTTCATGGTTATTTTTAATCATCCATTTTGATGATTCGTAATTTATGTTTCTTACAAAGAAAGCCAACATTGAAAAAAAAAAAACATGTGATTGAATATCAGTTCAGTTGTAACTTTTTTAGGGAAACAACTTTGTCAAAAACCTTAATGGCTTCATAAAAATACTTCTGACTCCAAAACTACGTGTAAATATCTGCCTAGCCTTTTCCCATCTATGTCTATGGTCAGCTTTTCAGTTTAACAGGATTCAGCTGAATATCAATATTTTGCGTGGAAATTGCCTTACTGACCTCCTGACAAACTATTTACTGGGTAACACTATATCCTTCCACCCGGTAAGGACCAGGCTCGGGTCGACGGCGCTTAGTGTTCCACGCGCGCCTCAAAGAGATGTCAGCAGCAGTGTAGGGGTTTACTAGGACCGATGCCTGCCGGGGTCGCGTGATTGTTCGAAAGAGATACCGTGACCCTGGCACATGGGCAACTGATGGAACACGGGTGGGTTTTAGACAGTAAAAGTCTGACACGCCCTCCCGCTCCGCCCATGGCGGGAGAAATCATTTGATGATTTGCCATCCTGAAAAAAAAAAAAAAACATTATATCCTTTGCTAAGACTGGTTATCAGATTTTCGGGTTTCTGAAAACCCGTAACGACTGTCGTAGATCTGCAAATGACAATCGGGACCGTAATGTGCTTTTCTTTAACTGTATTTGTCTATAGGTTAAGTGCTGCTTATTACCACAGCTGAAACGCGAAATCAGTGTCAAAATATTACTTACAGGTAACTAAGATAAGTGATAACTTCTAACGCAAAAACAGTTTCAACACTACATTTCGGTGAAGAGTTCTAAACAACAAAGTATGTTGAAATCGTTTGAAAATCTAATGTGGACGAAAGTTTCTGTCCAGCTTAACCCAGTTGACTATAAAGGACTATTTGTTAATTTTGTTTAATCCTTTTGCGTTTCGTTTGACAGAGTTTCAGTTTATAAATAACAAGTTCCCTAGAGTCCTTTCTGTTTCATTAAATTAATTTATCCGACTAATTTCATTGTTGGGTACTTCTTTCTAGGAATACTTGGAATACAGCTATTTTGGCATAGAAAGCTTTAACGAATACACACACACATCCTATATTACGGTAGTTCTAGAGATAAGAACGTTCGAACAAAAAACAAACTACAGCATCCCATTAGTACAGATTAAAGTATTTTTTAAAGAGTACAGAGACGCACCTCTGGAGTCGAACTACGGATCACACTGACGAAAATATATACAACGCATACTATACAACGACCCGACATCATTAGGAATTTCTCAGTAACAACCCAGTCTATATAGGTTCGTCCCCCAGGACCAAGAGCTAGCTTTATTTTTTTTTCTTAGGTTTTACTGTTCCTCTACTGAGCTTAGACCTCCCTCTAGTTCTCGAACCAGCCCCCGTGGTACGCGCCCAGGTGAACTCGCGTTACCTTTTTCAGGGCCGGCCTCGGCAGCGGTGTTCTACTTCAGGCACCCATAGCTAGAGTAGCTTGCTGTTTACAATAGCATAATCGTATATCAATGTTGCCACAGCTGGGAAACAAGCCTCCTTTCTACGAGAGACAATGGACTATAATCCTAATGCGGGTCTAGTGCGGGTTGGTAGAAGTCACATGTCTTCAAATTTTATTTAATTCTAAGACATGCTGGTTTCCTCACGAAGTTTTTCTTCACTATTTTGAAAGCAGTAGTGATGGAATAAATACTCGAAGTAAAGCACATACCTAGGTCGGAGCTGATACCATCGGACAACCACTGCACTCTATATGACCGTGGAAAATAAAAATCATTATTGACGAAATAAGGGAGTATTGTAGGACCAAGTAGACCTAAACTTTCGGAGTTGGTAGGTATACAGTACTCGAACTACATTCTTCATTTAAAGACTTTAATATTCGAAGCTTTGAAAAGGCGTGAAATTATTCCCATTTTCTTTGTCTTTACTTTGTCTTGATTGATGAATGGAAATTTCTTACTTTAAGATTTATTAAAATGAAGATAAACTTCATGGAAAGCCTTTTGCCAATTTCCAATGTGTAACTTATTTTATGTATTTAATTAAGTACGTATTTTATAAAGTTTTTGTTTAACATAAGTATCATTGGAATATTGGGAATATATTTGTTTCCACTTTGGCATCTTAGATTTAAATCCACGAGACTCAAAAATTTTAGTTTAAAGTGTAATCCTGTACACTATTCACTAAGAAATATGTTCAAAATTGCACATTCGCTATGAATTTTCCTAGATCTAGCAAGATTGTGAGATTTAGATCTAGTTGTGAGATTGAACCCAAGCAGTCGTTTCACTTTGTATAATTTAATTTATCACCACGTCTCTCAAAATGTTAAAGAAAAATAATCTGAGGCATATCTTAGAACTATATAAAAATATTCGAAGCCATGTGACATCTACCAACCCGCACTAACCCGCGTGGTGGGGCCCACTCCCTTTCATAAAGAGGTGGCTTGTGTCCCGCACTGTAAAGGCTGATTGTGCACGTGGAATTGTAGATACAACTAGGCGTCTTTAAATAGATAAATGCAGTAGAAGCAACACTGCATCAACACATAAATAGACTTTGAGCAACCAGCAGCATTTTCATTGACTCTGCATTTCACAAAGTACGCAAGCCAAATTAGACATAACCGAGTTTTCGCAAATTCAAATTAGACGTTATAATTTGTTCCTACACAATTCTAGCACGTATTTGTGCCTGAATCAGAACCATCCAATCAGCACACTAGAACGTAAATCCTCATATCATTCAGTTTGGCGTGATTAAACATTGTCAAGTAGGTACTTAGGGCACCTGTCCTACCGCGGGCGAGGAGGCAACTAGATCGGCTGTCTTCACGCGCATAAAACGTACAATAGTTGCAGGTTCCGTGTCAATAAAAGAGATGTATATACAGAGAGTTTGGCACATGGACCGACAAAAAAATTTGGGGGATCGGGTTGGTCATGTGTTATCTTTCAACCATAGACACCGGTCGCAGCCATCGATGCGATGCTCTGCTAGAGTGACTGTCACCAGCCAGTGTCACTCATATCCAACCTATTCGGTGATTTCAGTAACTATGAAACAAACAAAAACAGCGCTATTCCCTACGCCGATACCGCTGTTACATAAATATTGTTAGTTCCTGTTTGCTGACTGTTCACACTGCCAGTCAGAATTCTGTCTACACAAATTTGTCGCAGTGACAAGAACTGACACACGAGACGGCCAAAACACTACCTGGAAGACTCTGGCTTAGTACATATGCATACCAGTAAGTGACTGGGCAAAAATTATACTAATTGCATTCGCGCACTCTCTCATAGCCCAGGAACAAAACTATCAAAACACACGCACTGCTCGTTGCTTCCCAAGTGATTTTTAGTTACTACCTCTACTTTTCTCGCCTCTTGCTTATCGCCAACGGTGGGATAGGGGCCTGAAGCGATTGTTGCTAATTAACTGCAAACAGCACGAGAGGAGGGCGTGTTTGCGAAATATTTTTTTCGCTGTTTTTTCTGCAGCCAGACTGATTTTGAAACGGTTGACGAGTTGTGCGCTTGATTTCGTAAATGTCAAAAGAGGTTTTTGTTTCTTTTTTTAATAATGAGTATATTTAAATAGTTTTTTTTTACATTTGTACAGTATGCGAGCTTTGCACAGGTGACTACAGCCGTAATCGATGGTTTAAATGGCAATTTGGTTGGACTAAAATTGCATGTTTCAAAGTAGAGTAGGTTTCGAATTTTGTTGTGCGGCGACAGATCGCATGCGATGAGTAACTAAAATTGGAGTGTACTACGTAAGCTCGACAAATGGATGTGCGAATAACACTTGTGCGACAAAACTGTACTGCGACTCACAATAGTTCGAATGCACGCTTGTGCGACACACTGAATCTAGTCGTTTCTAGCACTCGCCGGCCACTGCCACGGCACCGCTCGCTTCGCTCGCTCGGCTCATGCGTAGGAGGTCACAGTTTTAACCTAACCTGCGCACAAGCGTGCATTCGAACTATTGTGAGTCGCAGTACAGTTTTGTAAGTGATATTCGCACATCCATTCATCGAGCTCACGTAGTACACCCCTAAAATAGACTAGTCGCAGCATGAAGGTCGACATTTTTATGCAGAATGAACTAGTCACCTGTGATATTTTTCGACCTGTATAATTTGGGTGACGATTCGATTTGTGAAGCGATTTGGTCGAAGTCGTATACCCCGGCATAGATCGGTAGGTATTCTCTAGACCTTTAAAAAAACCAGTGTAAAGTATAGGATCTCAAAGAGCAAAAATACTTACGCCTATATAAGTGTATTATAGGCATTGTAATTAGGAGGTTCACTAATTTTGAACACGCTTCAGTAATTAGTTGTTGCTCTGTCCTTTTCTAAACTGAAATTACTTTGCAAAAAGCATATTGTTTACTTTAGCAACAAAATTTAACCAATTCTGAACCCGCTCCCAGATGGAACTTTGCGTTCAGCAATTAAAAACTTGAGACCTAGATTTTGCTGAAGTACCTACCGACCTACAGAAATTTTATCCAGACCACCACGTCTCCTGGGAAAACTTAATGTTTTAGTTTCGGGCCCAAGTAACTTGTTTAAGTAAACCTTGCGAGTATGTTCGCAGCTTAAAATTTAATTATTTTAATTACAACTCGACTTAATTAAAATAATGCGTAAGTTTCGTCTGAAGTCGTGAAATAAATAAAGCAAACCTGATTTCGTTTATTGTTTTACTTAGATAAAGATATATTTAGAAGCCAGAGCCAGGACGCAGATCAACACTCTTATATAAGTTATAGTAGACAGAGACAGTTGACAGAGCATACCTTTCAATCAAAACTTAACCTATCGCAGTCCACTGCTCGGCCTCTCCCATGCTACACCACCACAGCCTCATTTTGTCTGTCCCAGCTAGTTTCTTATTGTCGTTAGTTGTAGGACCGGCAAACATAGCTTTGATGCTTCATTAAGCATCAATATTAGTCCATGTTTAGAAGTGCGTAAAAATATCACGGTGGAATTTTTTCCTTGAATTCTTTGTTTTTATTTTGTTGAAATTTGAACAATGTGTTTTGTCAACGCGCGGGGAGGCACTCTGTTGAATTTTCAATGCTTTGTTCAACACCGAGAGTTAAAAATCATGTGCGCTATAAAATCTCCCCGAGTTATTTTTACATCCGTACGAATGTGATCTCACAATCGCGCGTACTGTATTCCGCGGCATAAGAATGGTTAAAGGGTATGTGGTGGTTCTAATTCTTTTAGCTAATTTAGTCATGCATACTTTTATAGCCATCAATAGATAAAAGAAGGAGGTAAAAATGCAAACAGACAAGGTAAAGTCGGCGAAATGAGATGTTAAGTAATTTGACTACCAGCTTAAATTACCCTTATATTAAACATTTTTTTTTTCATTCAAGAACATTGACAGTTGCATGAAATGGCCGATCAGGCCGAAAGGTTCTTGAGTGGCGATGACGTACCGGAAGACGTTGAGTTGGAAAGCCTCCCACAATGTAGACTGATGACCTTGTGTAGGCCGCTGGAATCAGCTGGACGCGCGGAGTGCAGTACGAAATGGCAGAGCTTGTAGGATGTCCAGCAGTGGAAGTCTTTCGGTTGATACGATGATGATTTATGAAATTAATACAATTAGCTTAGCAGTTAATTTTCCAGACTGTACATCCCTATCACTTTTATGAATAGAGTAGTACAACAAAGTATCTACCGGTTTGTTTTAAGTACGCTTCAAATGTAATTATTACCTACGGTAGCAGTAATGGACTCGCAAGTGAGTTGTGAAGAACTCGTTGAGTTTGATTCGTTCAGCTCAATGTAAATATGTACGTATCAGTTTGTTCTACGAGTACCTGAGTATGAAACTTTACGCGGAACTTACGGTAATTGAAATGATATTATGAAATGGTGTTTATTTTTGTAAGTAGATCTTCTAAC
The DNA here is from genome assembly GCA_932294355.1 of Aporophyla lueneburgensis. Classification (NCBI taxonomy): domain Eukaryota; kingdom Metazoa; phylum Arthropoda; class Insecta; order Lepidoptera; family Noctuidae; genus Aporophyla; species Aporophyla lueneburgensis. Next base: position 15,730,748 of record OW028744.1, read on the forward strand.
ACACTTTTATAATTAATTTTTTTTGGGTATTAAAACTAGATGGTATCAGCATATCAACATTTTAGTTCATCATTATTTTTTATATTTTTGTGTGGCAATTGTCATGGTATGGACATGTAATACGGAGGAATGAGGAAAATGTCGTGAGGAAAATTTTGATTATTAATGTCAATGGCCGTAAGACTAAGAGGAGACCAAGGAAACAATGGATGGACACATGTGCACCGACTCCAAAGAATAAAGAAGACTCCAAGAGACGAAAGGGTAGGAAAATGATGGTGCCGATATTTCCTGAGGGATTGATCCCTGAGAAGAAGTGGCAAAACAAACTCAGAAGTCATGGTTACTTTTAAATTCCAAATATATGCAACGGTAGGTTAAATCAGCGACAAAAGACAACAAACACAACAGCGACGTAAGATAGCACTTTTTTTTTTAAACATTTGGTTTAAAAAACTGAATAGCTGACAGCTAAATATTTTATTGACGTTGGCACAGCAGTAAACTATTAACTCTGACTTTTAATATGATATTCTGATATCATGTTTTGAATAATATTGTGTCAATTTAGATGATGTGGTAGTAGTTTTAATCGGTTTTAGTCATTGACCGTACATTGTTTCAATTTATGTCACTAGATGTTCAATCTCGGTTTTAGATGTAGACCGGTAAAACTGGTTGAAAAATTTTTTTTACCAGTTTTCAAAATAATAAAAGAATTACATATGTTCAGACATAGTTCAAGTAACACAAATTATCTACCAAAAGAAAGTAAAAATAATGTGTGTAACAATAATAGTGTCTTGTAGCTGCGCCATGTGCTATTTGATGCAGATTTTCCAATAAACCTTTAGATACAAAGGTCGGAAAATTTCAACATACCAACTACATGATTTTTATCATCATCTTCATTTCAACTTCGCCAATTCAAACGGCTCTGTGCTTCCTGCATCCAGCGGATTCGGATCCAGGAGATTCTTTTGTTTCCACAAGGTGGAGTGTTGACCTTCAGAAAGCCGAACGAATCCGCGGCCTTCCAACGCTGTCTTCGGGTACGCGCTCGCCACACCAGAACCTTTCCACCCCATCGACTATCTATTCAGCAATGTGCCTGCTACTTTTGATTCACAATTCTTAGTGCTAAGGTAGAAGTACGTATTCCCGTTAGTGTCCCAGTACCCGTTAACATGTCAGTTTTTTTATCATTACACTTTTCTACTAATAATAAGTTAAAGTTTACGAATGGCAACATATTCTTGGTAATATTTAGCACAATATAAATGACAACATTGACCGAAAAGTTTAATGGTGTCAAAACTACTCGATCAGAAAAGTTTCTTACAAAAAAAAAAAAAATGTAAATTCTAAGTTCTGACAGTGAACTAGCAAACCATCACGTCGCGTTGATCAACTAGCCACCCTGCGACGAGAAACGTAAAGGTAAGAGTGTTAATTTTCTAAAATATTTGAGTTTATTCTTTAGCGATATAAACTATAAATTGGGCTGAATCTTATTGTAAAGTAAATATTTTTACACATCACATCTATTGGTACTCAAAAACCCCTAGTTGACCCATTACCCGTTAAAGTCGTATTTTTTTTACCGGATATTGGTACACGATCAACCCGATTATACAATTACACCGAAACCCGTTATTGTACACTTATTGCCTTGAAATAGGTCACATTTTCCATTAAAACTGTAGAATTTTTCTGCCGGTTATTGGGACATGAATTAACAGTTGCATTTAAACTCGGCATCGTTCTTAATACCTTGAGTTAAGTCTTATTTTCCTTCGCTCAACTTTTTTCGGTTTTTCTGTGTGATTTTTATATTTTGCACATTTTGCTTTACTAATCTGCTGTTCTGAAATCAGGCTTTTCTATGCACATCGTATGGCGCGCTTTTGATTAAGGCAAACTTCAGAGCGAAAAACTTTCATGATGCGATGTGGAGGCACTTGTAAACGGGGAATTTTAAATAATTTGAACCACCATGTTTTTATAATTAGTTTCTTAAGATATTTTAATAGTTTATATATTATTTGATACGAATTCAGAAACTTGCAAGAGCCGTGTTATTTTTTGTTTTCAGCTAGCCATGACTGATAGGCAGAAGGCTATATTAAAAGCCATGGAGGCAGTCAGAAAACATCACGCTACAACCAAGAAAAGCGGAGCAGTAATGAAAAATGTTGCAAAAACGGGGAAAATCGCACGGGTAGGCGATTCGACGCGACGGGAAGGGTCGGGGGAACAAGAAATTTAACGAGAACGAAGTCGCGGGCAGAAGCTAGTAAGTAATGTAAAGATTTGGGTTTGATTGCCTTGTCAATTATTCGTACACCTGATTTAAATAAACCAAAGCTCTAAGCTTTCTCCTTCATTATTTCCTTACACTAAGATGAGGCTTTTAAGCTGGGTACCTAATTTTAATTAAAAATATTGTTTAACTGTGATCCTGTACCCATTATAACTATTTTATATTTCGAATTGAATTAAATGATACTCGTTTTTATGTACGTGATATTGTGTAGATTTGCTTGAATATTTCAAGCTGACACAAGGTTAATTCTTCTCATTTTTCCTAGTGATCTCATTACATTCTTCCAAATATTAGTTGTAAAGTTGTTTTACATAATGTAATTTTAATTTAACCAGTCAATTACCGTAATTACAGACACAGTTAAAAAACCATTGTGTGGATACCAAATGTGGTATCTCAGGGACTTAGAGGTTAAACATTTTTTATACTAACTATTTTTTTTAAAGTGACCAGATTTGTATTTTTTTGAGACTTAACTTTTTATAAGACTGCTGGTGTTTCCCTTGGTAGGTAAACCTAACCTAGGAGTTTGTTAAGTATTTAGGAAATAAATTGTGATATTTGAAATCCAAGTGCAATCATAGTTATATAGTACTTGATTTTACCTATTTACTTTATAATCACTGATTGTCCTGATACCCAGTTACATTTTTTAATTGAGACTAAGAGATAAGTATTTTTTTTTGACTAATTTGTAAGTAAACCAGTACATTTATGTTTCATTTCAAGCATTTCGTAGTTGATTGTTTTATTTTTATGTTTTTTTTTTTTAAGTAAACTATCTGAAAACTAATGTTTTAACAAATGTCTGAAATAACTAATGTTAAGTATTACCTATCATTTGTATAAAATATATTTAAAAAAAAATCATAACTAATAACGTCTTTTCTTTGAATATGAAGGTATAGGCCCCATGATTTGACAAGACACTTTTTTTTTTTTTTCAGGATGGGAAATCATCAAATGACTTCTCCCGCTCTGGGCGGAGCGGGAGTGTTCCATCAGTTGCCCATGTGCCAGGGTCACGGTATCTCTTTCGAACAATCACGCGACCCCGGCAGGCATCGGTCCTAGTAGACCCCTTCACTGCTGCTGACATCTCTTTGAGGCGCGCGTGGAACACTACGCGCCGTCGACCCGAGCCTGGTCCTTACCGGGCGGCGAGCTACCCATTGCTCGCCACCCGCAAGCTCGCGCCTACGGTGGCCGGGAGTCCGCAATCGACTCCCGACGCCCGGGGCGTCTCCTCCTGCGGCGGCTAGGGACGTGAGGGCGCAGAGACTGCCACTCCCTCACGCGCCCCGCCTCCTCCTTCGCGAGCATTACTGCTTCGCAGAAGGAGGTGACGGCTTCCCATTCCCTCTCGCTCCGTACCATGGCTCGCACCAGGGCCGGACGCAAGAGGTCACCGCCGCCGATCGCCCCCACGAGGACACAGCGGTGCTCCGCCCAGGCAGGGCACACCTCCACCGTATGCTCCACCGTGTCCTCCAGACGATCCTCGCAATGGAAACACCCGGACGTATCCTCCCGCTTTATCCTGAATAGGAACCCACCGAAGCACCCATGCCCGGTGAGAACCTGCGTCAGGCGGAAGGTGAGGACGCCGTGGCGCCTCTCTATCCACTCCTCAAGGAGGGGACTTACCGCCACAATTGTGGCGTGCCCAGCACTGGGTTGCGACAATCGTACCCGCCATGTCGCCATGAGATCACACCGGAGCTTTGTCCGCCGTGCCGCGATTTGTCGCGGCAGCGGAGTTTCGCACCGGCGCTTCGCCTCCTCGCGCCACTCCCACATGTGCGCGAGGACCTTTGCCTCCAGATCCCATGGCGGCACTCCGGCAAGGAGGCTCGCCGCCTCGCACGACATCGTGCGGTATCCTCGGATTAGCCGGATGACCATGACCCTCTGGGCTGCACTCAACCAGCGCGCTGGGCGCAGCCTCAATGAGGGCGCCCACACCGGTGCCCCGTAGAGGGCCATGGACCGCACGACCCCCGTGTAGAGCCTCCGGCAGGAGGCGTTTGGACCCCCCAGATTGGGCAGGAGCCGCTATAATGCAGCCCCAGCCCGCTCCAGTCTGGGAGCCAAACGTCGGAAATGCTCAACGAAGTTCCACCGGCTGTCGAGGACAAGTCCCAGGTACTTCATCGTCGACTCGACGCCGATGCGAACCCCTCCTACCGTGAGTTGGGAACCCGCAGGTGGCGCGTTCCGAGGACCATGAAAACCCATGGCCTCGGACTTGTGCAAGGCCACCTCGAGTCCCAATTGCCGGATCCTATCGACGATTGTCGCAACCCCGCGTGTCATAATTTCGGCCGCCGCCTCGTACGACCTCCCGTGCGCAAGGACCAGCGTGTAGTCAGCGTAGCAAACTACGCTGACGCCGCTAGGGAGGTCGGCGCGCAGCACCCAGTCGTAACCGATGTCCCACAGATGCGACCCCAGGACCGATCCCTGTGGGACACTGCACGACATCTCTCGCCGGTTCCACTCTCCCTGGTGACCGGGGTAGATTACGGCCCTATCCGTGAGATAGGCCTCGACCACGCGACAGAGGTAGGTCGGCATCCGGTGATACCGGAGTGCCTCCCTAATGCAACTCCAGGGTAGGGTGTTGAAGGCATTGGCGATGTCAAGAGACACCGCCAAGACGACCCCACCCCGAGCCACTGCATCCCCCGTCGTGAGGGCTCGCACGCGCATGATGGCGTCCACCGTTGAGCGCCCCTTGCGGAAGCCCTACTGGCCGTCCGACAAGTCCGGCCCCTCCCGCACCAGCCACCCGACGAGGCGGTCTGCAATCACTCTTTCAAAGAGCTTGCCCACCTCGTCGAGCAGCACGATGGGCCGGTAAGCGGACGGAGAGTCCGCTGGGTGCCCAGGCTTCTTAATGAGGACCAGTTTCCCCATCTTCCAACGAAGTGGGAACTGGCCCCTCTCCAAGCATGCGCTAAGGAGCCCCCTGAGTTGACAAGACCCTTACTTATTTAACTGACATAGAAATTTAAAAATAGTATTTCTGTGAACCTTAACGTAAAGCAATAGAGTTCAAATTCGCTATGAAAATTACCAGATTCTGGGACAATTTAACGTTTACTAGTACAAATCTACCGGGTACTGGTACAATTGGTCCTTTACGTATTTTTTTAAAACTATTGTTAAATAAAATTGGCACTAATTTTAAAAAATCATATAACATTAAAACTTTATTAAATTACCTATCTAGTCATGTAAAAATTGTATTTGTAAGTCTAGCAGTTATAGCATAGTAGACTTGCAAACTCTGTGAAGTTCGAAACTTCACGGTTATTGGGTCGTTTACCTTATGCCGGTTATCATAATTTTTATACATACAGGATACAAAGAAATACTCACGTACATGTTCACCAACACTTAGCGATACGTAAATGAATAAATAATAGTTTAAAATCCAAACGCGCGTTTTATTAAGGCAGCTTTGATTTAGGTGTCAACGAACACGGGCACAAAATTTGCATTTATTTAAGCTCTAAAATTATTATTTTTTTTTTACCACAACTTACGTCACATCACATTTAGGTCTATTATTTCCATTTTATTGATGCATCATATTTCACATTCATACAATTACCAATACATACAATACATATGTATGTATGTATATACTGGAAATCGTGTAAGCTCACGTAAACCAAAACTATGTACGTTATTGGTTTAACATGAGCATCGAATCAAATATTCCAGCTTTTAATTAGTAGAAAATGAATTGAACAGTTTAGATTTTACCAATAGCTTTCAAACTGTGCATTTGTTATAGGAATGTTTTCCAACGTAATGAAACTGCGTTCGCATTTTGCTTTAAATCATACATTGAAACCTTTTTGTGTGAATATCTAAACCTTTGTATTTAAATATTTGTGCCACATAATTTGTGTCAAATGTTGGTTTACGACACTCGAAAATATGCAAACAAAAGTGTTGTATTTTAAAAATATGGATTGGTTTTATTTTCAACCAATATTGGTTAGTAAATGGGATTGAAATTTTATTTTGTTAACAAATTGAATCATACACGTGACCTTTATTTTGATGGTTGATAGACCACAATGCACGTAAATAATAACTAACAACGAATTAATTAATAGTAATAGCAAAATTATATTCGAATCGCTGTCGACTACCCAAGAGACTGACGGCATGACCACGTTGTATGTCAATGCTTTGCCTCTAACCAACGTAAAAACCAGCCTTTGGGTTTCGTGAAGTGTCAACCAGCTGATTCGTGATTTTCGTAAAGAGAGGATGAGTACTCGGACCCTATGGCGCTAGGGATTTTTTTTTTTGGATGGGACATCCTCAAATGACTTCTCCCGCTCTGGCTGGAGCGGGAGGGCGTTTCAGACTTTTACTGACTAAAACCCACCCGTGTTCCTTCAGTTACCCAAATGCCAGGGCCACGATATCTCGTTTGAACAATCTCGCGACTCTGCGCGACCGACACTACGCGCCGTCATGGCGCTAGGGTTGACTGGTTATACTGTCCGTATAAAGGCACAGGTACAAGCAATAGAGCAATCCTCTCAATCATAGAATGTTTGCTTGTCATCATCATTTCAAACGAAATATGTCCAATGCTGGACATAGGCCTCCCACAAGCTCCGGCACTTCGACCGGTTCTGTATTTCTGCATACAGTGGATCCCTGCGGCCTTCACACATTCATCGGTCCACGATTACGGTCGGTTTACTTCTAAGTAACTTAGATATTGATTTCTCTAATAATTATTTTATCTAGTCCTAACGCTAATATATTAGGTTTACCACAGCAATAGTTCCAAACATTCAAACAGGTCGTATTCTATAAAATTGAATTATGTATATAAATATAAAACTTTCACCTTAAAAATAACTCATAAAACTTGCGGCCACAGAAATATGAAGTAATTTTTCACCTTGAACAAGATAAACGATTACAGCTTCGCAGCTAGAAACTTTTGCCCGCCATGTTGATTTCTCATCTGGAAGTAAGTTCGCCCCAACATTTTGCTTCAGACCTTCAAGTTTTGCCCAGTATTTTTTTCTTCACCTTCTCCCAATTTAGGCCCGAATATTCACTAGATTTCTGAGTAAATTCGAGTAGGTACCGACTGTTTCTTATCAAGACAGCTTTCGTACTTTCGCAATTACGCCTTGTTAGATAAGTGCCGGTAATTGTCCATTTCATCGGATTACTCACTGAAACTGAATTACCGTGTCTCTTGAACTTGTTGTTGACGAACAGAGTTAATAGGTGAAGTTGGTAGCACGTGGCAGGTTAATGAACTTTGTCTGTCAATCAATGGTGTATTTTGCAGAAATAGTTATAGGTTATTATGAGCTTTCTTCAGCTCGCTGCAACCTGGGCAGTCTGAAAACCAACCTACTAAGGATTGGCTAGTTTCTTCGTCACGGCATTCTCGTATCGTATCTCGAGAGAAGAAGAAATTGTTTGAAGGCCATGCATCTCAGAGGCACAATACGAAACAGTACAACTGTCTACTACCTACGCTGGGATCCAACCTAGGACATCACTACACCAACATTGGCAGTCTGTAACACTACAAATATACCGTAGAAACGTGACGGCTCCTACTATCATCGCAAATGGTCCCATTATTCGTCCAACACAATCTACAAATATGCCTGTAACATTAATTTGTCATACTTAAACACACAGCAATATTTTCTCTTCTAAAATATTCTTGCTTCGCTCCGCTCTTTTATTCAAACTCTGTGAAATATAAAAATAAATTTGCCAAAGCAACACGCACTATCTTGTTGTTCTGAAGACAATGATTTATTCACAAAATGTATGCAAACGAACGTTTCAGACGTGGTTCTAATGTTAACGTCGCTTTGAACGCTGATGAAGTAAATAAAACGTCGTTATTGACTGCTTCTACATAGTTAATGTTTAGTTACGCGTCTCAATGTCTGCTGGTAACAAAAAAACCAGCCAAGTGCGAGTCGGACTCGCGCACCGAGGGTTCCGTACAAACCTGTAGGTATTTTCGGTTTAAAAATATTTTTTTTTTAATTTTTATATTTCGGTTGATTGAATGTAAGGTAAATTGCGGTTTACGATTTATGACGTTTTAAAAAAAAACTACTCACTCGATCTCGTTCAAACCAATTTTCGGTGGTAGTTTATATGGTAATGTACATCATATATTTTTTTTAGTTTTGTCATTCTCTTATTTTAGAAGTTACGGGGGGGGGGGGGGACACACATTTTACCACTTTGGAAGTGTCTCTCGCGCAAACTATTCAGTTTAGAAAAAAATTATATTAGAAACCTCATTACCATTTTTGAAGACCTATTCATAGATACCCCACAAATATGGGTTTGATGAAAAAAAACATTTTTGAGTTTCAGTTCTATGTATGGGGAACCCCAAAATTTATTGTTTTTTTTCTATTTTAGTGTGAAAATCTTAATGCGGTTCACAGAATACACCTACTTACCAAGTTTCAACAGCATAGCTCTTATAGTTTCGGAATAAAATGGCTGTGACATACGGACGGACAGACAGACAGACAGACAGACATGACGAATCTATAAGGGTTCCGTTTTTTGCCATTTGGCAACGGAACCCTAAAAACTGAGGTTGGGCTTAGAAACTTGTGGTCTCGTATAAAAGAACGCGAGACTATTTGGGAGCTAGACAGCCTAGACAGTCTTCTGCACTCTCCAGATCATTTTATTTATTATCACTTATTCCAATGTTTTTTGTGGAGGGTTCCAAAGAACCTCTATAACCCTCTAAAATAGTCTTTATACTATTTCTAACAGGTCTGCACGTTTCGAAACTTTAACCAAAAACTACAATCACTAGAAGGTGGTGGTGGTGGTGGTGTTGGTGATGGTGGTAGTGGTGGTGGTGGTGGTTGGTGGTTCCATTAATAATAGTCAATAGACCCCCATGTTGCATAGGACATTGTGATGATATTTATGTTATAATGCTTACCTATAATAGGCTATATGACTAGTATTATATTAGTTAGTGGCTAAAAGACATTGCCCGCCGATGGGCCCCTTATTTTCAGTGCCGGGCAGAGACAATTTACTTCTCAAAAATTAAGTCGTAATTTTATAAGTCCAGTTTTATTTTATCAACATCTCTTTCACCCTAGCATTAAAAACCGTAACTAATAATTATTTTATTGAATCAAAGGTAGTTCTGTCATTAAAACTTAACCTGAATGTTGTCAAGATAGACCACAGATTATGTCAATTAAATGGTAGTAATCGATTGAAAATATCGATATATTACTATTCCGCCGACTAAAAGTACCAGAGATGTTTACAATAGCTTTTCTCCGGTCATAATCTAGGTCTCATGTAACTGATTAGACGTATATTCAAATCGCGGATTAAAATAAGCAGCGGGCGGGTTAAAATAAAAAGAAAATAGAAATAGGTAGTAAATAAACTAAAACACGAAGGAATTGTAATCTGAGGATATATACATATGTCGTGGTCAGATCGCAGAATTGATTACTTTATGATGTGACTAGCCATTTCATGAATTAGTTGCATTTCATGATATGGCCAACTAAAACTGGCTAGATCGTTTAAAAATTAACGTTTGATGATATCTCAATTGACGTTTCGATTTGAAATTGTTATTCACTTTGAGTAAATAATATAAATCATATGCAAAAGTATCTCTTTAATTATGTGAATAGAAAGCAAGAACTTGTTTTTTACAAAGAGAAACTGTTTACAACTGTTGCACAAACAGCAAAATATCAACACTAACAAAAGTTACCACAAAACGGTCACACCAAAATTGTTAAAAATCGACTTTTATCAAATCGATTTGGTAAATCGATCAACAAAATATTTAACATGGCCACACCTACCCCGCGTTCCAAATCACAATAACATCGCTGTTAGCGCGTCAAGAAATCGCCACACTCTACGGAAGGGTTGTTTCGCGCGCTTACATACATCGATTTTGCGTAACTCGGAACGCGAGGAGAGTAGAAAGATTAATCTGTCAAATCAATACATCATTCAAATTGTTGAGGAATTTCAATTTCACCATCTTTAAAATTACACTGAAACTAGGGTGAAAAACTGAAAATTGATTTCAGGATCTAAAAAGGTAATTGTTGTTCTTCAAAACCAAGTTAAAACCACCGTTGCCCGCGTTTTTTTTCTAGGGGCCCATATCTCCTAACAAAATGGGCAATGTCTTTTACAACAGCCATGGCTAGTGGAGGCTGGCTATAGCTAGGTAGGTGTCGTGATTTCATAGAATTTTTTAATTGTATTTATTCTATTTAAAAATATTTATTCAATACTGAATTACAATATCCACTGTGGCAACACTGTCAAAGTACAAATAAATAATAACAAACTTTTAAATGTTGATATTTGACCAGCCTGTTAGTCTATTGGTTAGTGACTCTGACTGCTAAAATTGAGGTCGTGGGTTCGATTACCACCCAGGATAAATATTTGTGCGAAGAACACAATCATTTGTTCTGTATCTGGGTGTAATCTATCTTTAATATGTATGTGACGGCAGCCATATTATTTGACAGCTGCGAGAGACGGCGAGTAAATGGCGCTAGTGGAACGTGCACCGGACGCATCATAGACAAACCTTCACTCTTTCGATCATTTGACATAAAGTTCAGTTGAATAAAATATTGTAACTACCCTCGGCCACTAGCGACCGCCTTTATAAGGAGCTGCGCTGTTGAGACGGCACGCATTTCAAACGGAAGCGTCTCGGTGCACGGACCACTGTCTCTCGACAGTCAGTACTGCCCGGTTATTAGATGTGGAACACTGTGTCCGACAGTTAGTACTATCTTTATTGCGGTGGGTGCATGGACCACTGTCCCTGACAGTCAGTACTGCCCTATGTGACCGCCCTCACTGCTATTATTCGTTATTTAATTTAATTCGGTTTTATTTCGTTTCTATATTCCCTAGATTTAAGATAACTGATTTTTTTCAATTGAATAAATTTGTGTATTGCCATAACTGAGTTTTACTTCTGATGTCTGGACCAAACCCGACATCAGAAGTGGGATCGGATTTTCCGCCCACCTCTGGCACTTCATCATCACAAAATATGCAGGAAGATATTCCACTACCCTCAAATAGTTTAGAAACATTTCTTTCAAAATTAACTGACGCTTTACTACCCCGGTACATCAATGCACCACCACAACCTTTCATAACGTTGGTACCTTTTGATCCTGACGACCCCAATTCAGATATAGAGGGCTGGTGTCGGCTGTCAGACACTATAATTAAAAGCAAAAATTTGAAAAGTGTCGATTTAATCATGACGCTAACCCATTGTCTTCGAGGCCGCGCAGCTACATTACTGACCAAGATACCTCCCAGTCAATATCAATGGGAAGATATACAGGAGACTTTGAAAGCTCAGTTCTCTCGCCCTATGCTTATTCAGGACCACTTTGACAGTATCCTCAAATTTCAACTTAGTTCTAATGAGACCCCTGCTCAGGCATGTTTACGTCTTTGGCAATTGATTGAAAATATCCCGGACGCAAGATTATCTGAAAAGGTTGTGACAGGCTTTGCTATTTCTATATTATCTCAGTGTGATGTTCAAATACGTCGTGAACTAAACTCAACTGTGGTAAATGACAAATCCCAGCTATTTCGAGTACTGCGAGGCATATCTTTAAAGAGAAAATCGGAACTGCCTGAGTCAAGCGATTCTGATGTCAAACGCCCTCGTACTACGTTTGCCTTTCGTGGCAACTGCAACATATGTGGCAGGACAGGGCATCGTGCGGCTGATTGCCGCGAAAAAAACAAACCACTTAGTCGCTCTGTAGTTGCGGATAAACGTGTCAACCAGAAGCCACAAGTCACATGTTATGCCTGCGGGGAGCCAGGCCACGTCGTCTCCACCTGCCCAACGAGGGTTGACAATACGAAGAAGGAACAAGTTGCTTCTGGAAGCAAAGAAGTCAACGTGTGCTCGAAAATTGTTCGAGGTATTTTGAACTGTAATAGTATGACATTTCCCTTTATTTTTGATTCCGGTTCAGAGTGTAGTTTAATTAGGAAAAGTTTTTCACACCTTGTTGTAGGACAAAGATCGCATGACCTTATCAACATGACTGGTATTGGAAAGAGTATCGTTAGTAGCACAGAGCAAATCATTTGTAACATTAAAATCCAGAGCGTCGAAATTAGCGTCACTCTTCATGTAGTTCCAGATGATTGCTTGCGCGACGCTATCCTATTAGGTAGAGATATACTTGAGCGCGATATTCTTGTTGAAATTTCAGAGAGAGGTTTAACATTCAAGCGGTGTGTCGAGACTAATATGTGTACCAAAACCAAACCTATTTTTGACATTGATTCAATTAATACTGACTTAACAGGACCTGATCGAGTAAAACTTTTTAACATATTAATGCAATATGCAGATAATTTTATTGAAAATTTTCCTACAACTAGAATTAAAACAGGGCAGTTGAAAATCGATTTAATTGATCCTCATAAAGTGGTACATAGGAGACCGTATAGGTTATCCCCTCAGGAATCTAAGATAGTTGATGAAAAAATCGAGCAATTGTTGACGGCAAATATTATTAGGGAAAGTTCATCACCGTTTGCAAGCCCCATCATTCTTGTAGAGAAAAAGGATGGTAGTACACGCATGTGTGTTGACTATAGGGAATTAAATAGTAATACTCAGCCTAATCATTATCCTTTACCTCTAATTAGTGAACAAATTGATAAACTTAATGGTGCTCATTATTTTAGTAGTATTGATATGGCCTCTGGATTTCACCAACTGCCTGTACATGAAAGTTCCATAGAAAAAACTGCATTTGTTACCCCAAAAGGGCAGTTTGAATATTTGGCTATGCCTTTCGGTTTGCGCAATGCCCCTTCCATTTTTCAAAAGGCTATTAATACTGCTCTACAGCCTATGAATGATGAAAGAATTCTAGTTTTCATGGATGATGTCCTTTCAATTTCAACAGATATTGATGAGGGGCTTGACCGTTTAGACAAATTACTTAAAACGCTGTCCAATGCTGGTTTCTCATTTAATTTAAAGAAGTGTTCGTTTCTCAAAGTTCAAACTGAGTACCTTGGGTATATAGTTTCAGCTGGGGAGATAAGACCAAACCCAAAACAAATTCAAGCCTTAATTAATGTTCCAACTCCAAAAACTGTCACTCATGTTAGACAGCTCATAGGGCTGGCAACGTATTTTAGACAGTTTATTCCTAACTTTTCCCAAATAATTCGCCCTTTATATCCCTTAACAAAAGGAAAAGGCAATGTTAAGTGGACCCCGGAGCATGACCAAATACACAAAAAACTTATCCACATTTTGACATCTGAACCAGTTTTAAAAGTTTTTGACCCTTCCTTGCCCATTGAACTCTATACCGATGCAAGTAGTGCTGGATATGGTGCAATTCTTATCCAAAAACATAATGATACCCCTCACGTAGTAGCGTATTATAGTAGGAAGACCATAGATGCAGAAACACGATATCACTCTTACGAGTTAGAGACCCTTGCGGTAGTAAAAGCAATCGAACATTTTCGTCATTATTTGCATGGACGAAAATTCACTGTATTTACCGATTGCAACTCCCTTAAAGCTTCTCACTCAAAACGTGATTTGACTCCAAGGGTTCACCGTTGGTGGGCTATATTGCAAGCTTACGATTTTAATATCGTGTACAAAGAAGGTCGAAAAATGGCTCATGCAGATTTCCTGTCTCGCAATTTGTCAAACATAAATTATTCTGAGCCCCGCAAAGTAAATTTCCTTGAATTAGATAAAGTTTGGTTAATTGTAGAACAAGAACGCGATTCGGAACTTTCTGAAATAATAGCCAAAATCCGTAATAATCAATTACCTGAAGAGATATCGCATACGTATGATTTAAGACAAGGAATATTGTATAGGAAGATAGAACGTAGAGGAGTTTCTAGTTGGCTACCTATTGTACCACGTTCTTTGGTTTGGTCCCTTATTAACCATGTTCATAATGAAATAAAACATTTAGGTTTTGAGAAAACTTTAGACAAACTTTACGAATTTTATTGGTTTTCTGATATGGCTAAATTAGTCAAAAAGTTTATTAATTGCTGTGTAGTATGTAAAACTTCTAAAGGCCCTTCAGGTGCACAGCAAATGCAGTTGCATTCAATTCCTAAACATCCAGTCCCTTGGCACACAATTCACTTGGATTTAACTGGAAAACTTTCGGGCAAAAGTGATAAAAAAGAATATTGCTCAGTTTTAATAGACGCCTTTACAAAGTTTGTACTGCTTGAATATACCCCGGCCTTAAGCTCTTCATACGCTGTAAGAGCAATTAAGAATGCTGTAAACTTATTTGGTGCTCCGAAGCGCATTATCGCAGATAGAGGACGTTGTTATGACTGCAATGAGTTTAAAAACTTTTGTAATAATAATGGAATAGAGCTCCATTTAATAGCAACTGGTTCTAGTAGAGCTAACGGGCAGGTTGAGAGGGTCATGCGAACTTTGAAGAGTATTCTAACTGTTATAGAATGTAATTCTAATAATGCTTGGAAGGATGAACTAGGAGAGATCCAACTTGCTCTTAATAGTACACGTTCCAGGACCACAGGTTTTACGCCTATGGAACTGATGTTTGGCATTCAAGGTTCCTCACTTAATCTAGCTAAAATAACTCCTAGTTCTTCTGAACCACCTATAATTAATGTTGAAACGGCTCGTTCATCCGCATCAGAAAATATTCAAAGAGTAGCTAACGCTGACACTATACGGTTTAATAAGGGAAAAGCTCGAATTAAACCTTTTGCAGTAGGTGAATTTGTTTTTGCAAAATGCGAAGCAAGACATCAAACAAAGTTAGACAGTAAATTTAAGGGGCCTTATAAAATAATCACTGTATTAGATAATGACCGTTATGAACTCAAACATATTAACGGTTCTAACAGAATTTATAAATTTGCACATGAAAATTTAAGGGAAGTACCTAAAGGGCAAGAAAGTTATTTAGAAATTTGCGAAAATTATAGTGATGAAAATGATGAACGGACCGTGACGGCAGAAGATGAGCTCAGTGCGTCTTTTGTGCCTATAAATACTAATATGACCTCAGATTCGGAGGAAACCCTTACTGTAAGCTCGCGTACACTGACTGCAGATGATTCAGAGGAAACGCTTTCTGTAAGCTCTCGTACATTGACTGCAGATGATGCAGAGGAAACACTTTCTGTAAGTTCTCGCACCTTAAGTGTAGATAATTCCGATGCTATAATAGAATCTTTGGAATGATCAATTAGTATGAGGTCTCTTCTACTTCTGTGGAAGATGATCGTTTGTGCAAATAAAATATTAAGATCTTTCCTGTTGTAGTGGGAGATGATCTGTGATGCTCTGTAGGAATCTCACCTGCTTTTGTGGGTGACGATTCAGACCAGAATGTTTGCACTGTATTGGTTTTCTAATAAGATGTCTATTGCTGTTGTGAGCAATGACGTGTGAGGTGCTGTAGGAATCTCGCCTGCTTTAGTGGGTGACGATTTAGACCAGCCTGTTTGAACTGTAGGGGTTTTCTGTTGTAAAGAAATACCTAGACCAGTGATATTTGATATTAAGGTATGTAACGATGATGATGATGATGTGAATTAATTTGTCTTTTTATTATTTTTAGATGATTAAATGCACTCGAGGACGAGTGATTTGTCAGAATGGCCGTGACGGCAGCCATATTATTTGACAGCTGCGAGAGACGGCGAGTAAATGGCGCTAGTGGAACGTGCACCGGACGCATCATAGACAAACCTTCACTCTTTCGATCATTTGACATAAAGTTCAGTTGAATAAAATATTGTAACTACCCTCGGCCACTAGCGACCGCCTTTATAAGGAGCTGCGCTGTTGAGACGGCACGCATTTCAAACGGAAGCGTCTCGGTGCACGGACCACTGTCTCTCGACAGTCAGTACTGCCCGGTTATTAGATGTGGAACACTGTGTCCGACAGTTAGTACTATCTTTATTGCGGTGGGTGCATGGACCACTGTCCCTGACAGTCAGTACTGCCCTATGTGACCGCCCTCACTGCTATTATTCGTTATTTAATTTAATTCGGTTTTATTTCGTTTCTATATTCCCTAGATTTAAGATAACTGATTTTTTTCAATTGAATAAATTTGTGTATTGCCATAACTGAGTTTTACTTCTGATGTCTGGACCAAACCCGACATATGTATTTAGAAATATAAAAGTATATTTATCAGTTGTCTGCTTACCATAGTAGGTACAGGCTCTGCCTAGTTTGGGATCAGTTAACAATGTGTTGGTTGTCCTAAGATATTATTATTTTATTTTCAATAGAGACTCGGGTACTCAGGCAACTGAATTTATTATTCTACTTAGGCAACCCTTAGAAAAAAAGGTGAGAACATGAAGTTATCATGAATTCTAGATGGGACACAAAGGTCATTTTTTTAATGGTAATATGTAGTTCGTGTGGGAGTTATTGGATTGTGAAGTGAAAGAGTAAACTTTTGCTTAAAAAAATTATATCAAATTAGCAAAGAATTAGTGTATTCTTCATACATTACAGACATGTTCGAATTTTGTTCACTAAAGCAGACACATTGAAATATTCCTAGTGTCCTGATAGACTCAAGTAGGTATGTATATCTATATCCTGATTGACAAATCATGCATTATTTCCTTAAGTATTCCGTGTATACTTGTGACTGAATATCCTAGTAGTTAATCAATGCTTGTTACGAAACTGTAAACGTTTGAATAGTCGATACGTTTTCAGAAGGGGAGACTAATGTTCGTATTAGTGGTAGTAATAATATTTGATGGCTGCTTGTATTGACTTGAGAATTTGCAGTAGCTTTTGGACCCTTTGCAATGTTGTTTGTCAATATCAAACCTATCAGGGAATATTGAATAAGGTAGGGACGTATTGAGCCATTACTTGATTTGAATCATGAACAGTACAACAGGTACAAAATAAAAGCCAAAAACAAATTATTTTAGTAGCAGTTGAGACTACGTTGCCGTGCAGCGATTCTTTTTAAGCTGAAAAACTCCTAGAACATATTTTGTAAGGTTTGTTATGGACTTCATGTTCTCACCATAGACATAATGCAATTTATGCCTCTTTGATGTCAACTGACACGTTTGACTCAAAAAGTTCACCACCTTATGTCATTTTTGTACTTTTCATTCCCTACGAGTTTACAAATACCCGTTTATCCCGAAAAAATAAAAATATTCAAGCAAAAAGTTGCACCACCTTATGTCGTTTTTTTACTTTTAATTCCTTACGAGTTTACGAATACCCGTTTATCCCGAAAAAATAAAAATATTCAAGCAACAATTAAAATTCCGAACACTTCAAGACAAACGCGGCGTTCCGACCGCATATCTGTCCGGCCCAGAAATGTGAAAAATAAAGAATTTCAGTAATGCACGCTAGCGACACCGCGCCACCGTGGCGCGCGGCGGAACCATCAGGGAGGATGTGTCCCAGCTATCTTGTCACACAAGCACTCCTTTACTCTTGCACTTCTTATTTATGAGCCCAACTACAAGATACTGGAATAAATTTTAATAACTTATTTGACTGCACGTTAAAATATTATGTTTTAGCAAGTATGTTATGCGATATGACAACAGAATATATGCAGGTCTAGGTCAATATTGTGACTAAGTGAAAACAAATGCACGGGACAATCGATAAGGTTAAGCTACGCTTGCCGCAGTTCGACTGTGGATGGGTGACCATCTTTACATACCAAGGCCCCTTCGTGACTCGGAAAGCACGTTAAGCCGTCAGTCTCGGCTATCATTAGTCCATCGTCGACAGTCGTTTCGTGTCGTAAGTAGCACGAAAGTCTGACAACCCAGTCTTACCAAGGGGCATCGTATTATCCAGTTACTGAGTTGTGGAGGTTAGATAAGGAGTCAGTTGCACCAGGTTTGACTGGAAGCCGACCGTAACATACTTGGGAAAAGGCTCGTCATATGAGGTCTTTATTAGATTAGGAAAATTTTTTAAAATACGTTACCATTATCTATGAGTATATCGCATCAATACACGTATTTTTTTTTATTATAGCTATATTGTTTATTTATTTAAAACTTTACGCAGAAAAATTAACAGAGACGGACTTAATGCCATAGGCATTTTCTACCAGTCAACCTTTGGGTGATGCAGACACATACAGTGCTAGGTGCATTAAAATTGATGAATATATATTTTAAAATATTAACAGACATACAGTTACCTATATACTAAAATCTTTCGTTAATAAAAAGTTTTCCAGCTATTTCTTTTGAATATCAAAATGCGTCTTAACTTTTAAAGTGAATTAAAAGTTTTGTAATAATTCCATTTTTTCATTTAATACCTATAACATTGAAATCGAATAAAAAGAGATTTATGGCCGATCTACCCGATTCAAAGAGACCCAAACGTTTCATTTCCGTCCATTTAAATGAAGTGAATATTTATCTAACGGATAAATTATTTAAAGTTCTTGAGGAGAATTTGGTGTAGGTAATCTTTTGGAATTGCTGAATTATCGTTACAAAGTATCTACATAGTATAAATAAATAATTGTTACTGTAGTGCCTATGTTATACCAGCCAATAGCTATAGCTAAGCTGAGATTTCCTTCAATGGTATACCGTTGAAGGAAAACTCTTCTCATTCAAAGAAGGATTGAGTGTTAATACCACCCTTACATATTTATCTACTTATGTTTTTCAAGTTGATAATTTAAGATCAACAAGATGTAACACAAGAACAGTTTATACCAATTTTTTCATTAGGTTTTCATAACCGATTAAAACGCCATATTCTGACATCCCCGATGTTACACTCACGGAGGACCAAGTAATTTATTATAGTATAAATAAATACAAGCAAATAATGCGTAGACAGACCTAACTGAGAAGCACTGGTGGTCTTTCGACCAGGGGTAATGAGTAACGGCCCCGATCTATAAGTCATAATAATATTCAACTCAGACAGGTGCTTACTACACTTTGTACATTATTTTATCACCACTGCTCTCAAAACGGTAAAGGAAATCATCGCTAGTGTAATATTACTGAAACAATAAACTTATTATAATTTAGTAATATTTATTTTCTTATATGGCAAGATTTCGCACACAAAGGTGATTCAACGTTGACATCGTAATTGAATTACACAATAAAATAGCTTTCGTTTGATGTATCAATGACTTCAATACTTCGGCTTGTTGAAAGGATTTATATAAAAACTTCTTCGAACACGTCTTTTCCAGTTACGAGGGGTTGGGTCGTTCTTAATCATACGGCGCCATTCACTTCGCTGGTAAGCATTGCCATCTGCAAGGACAAGCTTTTGCATGTCTTTCCAGACATTTGTCATCTAGGTAGTCTGTTTTTTTTTTTTAATGACATCTCGCAATCTCTATGAGGTTATCGGCTCCTGTAGCTACATTAATAAATTAGGGCCTCTGGCTGGAGGGGTTTAAAAAAAAATTAAAATTAGAGCGATTACTCGCTAACGGCACCCCTTGTGGGGTAAGGACCTCGGCTTAGGGCATTGCTGGTAGAGGGTAGTAAGGGACGGGCTGGATCGGAATGAAAAGTAGTCTGTCTACCTCTCCCTCTTTTTATTAGCCATTAGCCAAAAGACATATAACAACATAAACAGAAAAACTTTTCTCCTGTAAAATTTCATTTTTACGATTACCAACGTATTTCTTCGGTGCATCAATACTTACTCTGTCTATGAACCGGTAGATAAGTCTTAACACCATTTCTCTCACAACGATTTGGTTCAAAAGATTATCACAAAAAAGCTAAGTTGGTGTCTAAGTACATTGCGGGTTACTTAGGCCGGGCTAAGGGTTATGTTGTTCCTCGCATTATGTTATTGTAGGTCCCGTCTTACAGAGGCTTTACCGGATTACCTACTAATGTTATAAGTAGCTGAATATTGTTTGTGTGCGTAGAATCCGATTTACTGGGTGATATTAATTGTTACTTCTTATTTATGTCATGGCTGGGCAGTTAATGATTTATGAGGCTTTGTTTAGCATAATCAAACTTAAATATTCGCACTGTTGGGACACTGTAGAGACACAGCTAGCTACTTAGCTACGAGTATATGCATCAATGTATATATGTATATGTAACATTTTGCATCGTTGTGTATGTAAGCGGGCACGCCCTTTATTCCTGCAGGCTCTTATTTAGGTTGTTAACTTCTATTTACAATTTTATTATTTCAGTTTGAGTTTAGTTTTCAATGTTTTGTTGGTATATTGGCGTGTGCTAGCTGACATAATTATGGCGAATAATTTGATGTATTTTTTGTTTTATAATATTAATTACTTACATAATACTGTATCGAATCAAGTTCTTCCAACTTAACAGACAGCTGTCCTGCTGGGGAGTTTGTTCCGCCACTTCTTCTTCCCAGCTAAAGCACGGAAGCGTCGAAGGGTGGGCGTTTTGGGAGGACTGTCTTAAGTAACTTTGACGTTCAAAAAGTGCTGACTCTCAGCCTAGTTTGAATAAATGACTTTTGATTTTTGATTTTGATTTTTGACAGCCTCCCCTCTTTGAGATGGAGTGGGCTACAATATACCACGCAGGCCCAGTACGGGTTGGTAGATGTCACATGTTTTCGAATTTTCAGATCCATAATAAAATGGTCAGTTTAACGGTATTCAGCTGAATGCCAGAACTTTGAGGAGAGGCTGCCTATCTGACCTCCAAAATCTAGTTAATAGATAAAACGATAGCTCTTGGTAAGACTGGTTGTCAGACGGGCTTCTGACGACACATCATAACGTCTGTATTTCCACGACTGACAGCTGTAACCAACTGTTTAACTTGCTTTCCTAGGCACGGAAGGGTCTTGGTATATGGCCACCCATCCACGGACCAATCGCGGCAAGTGTAGCTTAACCTAATCCCGTCCCGTGCGAATGTCATTAACTGACTGATAATTCGGTCTTAATTCTAAAAACGTTGGTAGAATAAATCTGTAGAATGCGACTTTTATTGCTATAAAGGCCACACAAAACCTTTACAACGACCCATCGACGACAAATCCCTAGACCCTCCATCAAACTGTAGAACCACCGTCAAAATTGTACACAATGAAGAATAAGGTAACGTTAACGGCAGGCAAACTTGCTAGGGCCGTCACTGTTCATATTATGTTATTGTAGGGACTTACACCGGCTTTAATGGATTACCTCTTGGTTGAGGCTGTCAGCTTCAACCCTCCTGGGAGCAGGCTGGCACGAGGGCGGTACAATGCACGTCAAAAATATATATTCACAACAGAATATTGAGTGGCTTCGGATCGTATTGACGTTGTTGATACCGTTACGCTATAAATGTTTTGTGATTTTGACTGTTTTGTTTTATTGTAATACTGCATCTTTTGGGCTTGTGAAAAAACGAATACATGCCTTACTTGTCTTTTGTTTAGTAATTAAAATGTTTCCATTCTTACTTTATGCTAAGACCTTTTGCTATAATTATAAGACGTTTCACTAAATTGTCGTTTTGCTAATAGGACTATTTGCTTTTTAGAAATCTCGATACGGATTAATTTCGTTTACTTCATGTCTCAGTCGTCAATTATATAAAACCAATACAACTAATCCGACCTCCAACAAGTTGAATTGCGGACCTAGGAGAAGCACATGAACCTGTCAAAGTGGTGGATCTTGGGAGAGGCCCAAGTCCAGCAGTGGATGTCTTTCAGTCGAAATGATGATGACAAATACAGCCAATCCGATTAGATTGGAATGTTATCTAACAACTAGTCATGAGATCAATACAGGGGAAAAAATAGAAAAGAAAAACTTCAATAGTGCACGGTTAAATTATAGAAGGAACTCCGGTGCAAAATATCGGGCTTCCACTCAGGGTCAGGGTGGTTTAGGCTGTCGGTTGTCAGTGGATGTAAGAATTGAGGTTTATAGTAACATAACTTAACATCACGCCTTGTTTCCTCGAAGGCTGGGCAGAGGTGCACACCCACATTTTGCCAGTTCTATTTTTTAAGTACGAAGTAATGAAAAAAATCAGGCGAGCCTATTGCCGTCAACCAGGCACAAATCCAGACTTAGAGCTGCTAACGAAAAATTTCAGATAGAAGAACCCAATAAAACTTTGCCTAACCTGGTAATGAAATCCAGGACCTCTTGCTCCGCAGTTAAGTTCTGTAATTACTCTAACTAAGTACTTTAACACACTTCGATATAAAACACGACTAAACTTACTAACATCCCGCCTAAAAATACGCTCAACAAGCCCTCTGGTTATGTCAATAAAAATATATAATAAGTTACCTTAGATAAGCAATAGGTCCTCATTTCTACCTACTGTATTTCCTTTACTGTGCCCGCAAGGGTCCACGATTGTGTCTAATGTTTTACCACATAAGCATATACATTGTAGAATGCAAAAAATAATTGAGTCTTGAGTAAGTTAGAAAATAGTCTTTTTCTAAAGCTAGATATTTATGATGTCGTTCATTTTATTTTAAACTAACTAAAAAATTTAAGTTTAGCTTGTAATTAAAATTACGTTGGAAACTGCAAATATAGGTTATAATTATGGCAAAAAAGTATTTTTTAATGTCAATTAGCCAAATGGCTATTGTGGCACATTTTTTGATATGGAGTGGATTCACGCCCGATGCTCAGGGGAATAAGAAGTGATCTATTTAATGTTTGCGCTGATTTCCAACCAATTGAATTACGATGACATTTAGCCACTTTGACGTGAGTGATTGATATAAAATGAACTATAGAAACACTAGATAACATATTAACAGTGAAATATAATCAGGTATATTAAACAAATTAGAACTAACATATATAATTTTAGGTTAAAAATATAATAATGTTACGAGCTGGGGTTCGGGATAAATTAATGGAAACCAATTTACCAAAACACACAACACAGTTTAATTAAATAAACACAAATATCGCAACTACAAGAAACGTCACTAGGAATCACTTGTTTCGCTTCGCTACTGTATCACTCGAATCGTATTCGCTCGCTTCCGAAATCGAACTGCTTGTCGGCCCGTCAATCCGCTATTTATATCCCGAGCAGAACATTCTCGAACATTCGACACCGCCACAGCGTAGAAGCTTCTAGTAACTTCCATTGAACTGTTTAATCCCACTATTCAACAATAGATGGCAGTAGCGTCTACGTACAATTTCGTGTAGTACTTGCTACTCAATAACAGATGGCGTTAGTGTGTCATTTCCAGTAGTTTCTAACACTGCCCCGTCCTTAGATGGAATTAGCGTGTTGTTTCTAGACTTTTCGATTTACGTCACACTGCCCCTTTCTGAGACGGAGTTAGCATGATGCTTCTAGACTTTACGATCTACGTAACACTGCCCCCTCCTTAGACATGCTCGTCCCGAGCATCATTATTCCCGTAGTATCGTGCCAATCGATCTACATGGACAATTTTAGACGCAGTTCGCATATCCTTTTACCGCCGCACAACTGGTGCATTTGCGACACCAATCCTCAACATCCTGTCGATAGTGGATCCAGTAGAACCGTTCTCTGATCTTCAATAGAGTCCTTTTTACACCCCTATGTCCTCCTGAACAACCGCTGTGGTAGTACTGTAGAACATCTGGTACCTTTGCTTTCGGGACGACCATTTGCAAGTGACAGCTATCCCCTCGACCATTTTCCTTTTTGCGGCACAAGACACCATCCTGGAGCATCAAGCTCTCCCATTGTGCCCAATAATTTTTTGTGGTGGTACTCATCGCTGCAACATCACACCATTTGGGTTTGGGAGCATTAGCTTTAATCCACTCGAGAATTGGCCTGATATCTGTATCACGTTGCTGGGCATGCCGTAGGGTTTCCTTCCATTTGTCACGAAGGTCCAATCTTAGCACCCTAACAGGAACTACTTCCTTAGCTTCATGTCTGACACAATGTTTGTACTGCTCAGGAGAAGGTCTTCCTGATAAAGTGTCCGCGTTACCGTGGGATATGCCGTCATTGGCCTGTGACATCGAAATCCTTTGAACTCTATTAACACCAACCAATACTCGCCCCGCACACTTATCACTTACTAATTTCTCTTGATGCTGCGCTGTGATATCGGACACCCTTCTAACCTGGGTGTGATATTCGCTGGCAGTGTTTTGCTTCGGGCAATTTGACCGGAGGTGGCCCTTTTCTCCACAAGTGTAACATCTAGGGCTGTACCTAATACGGTCACGAGCAGGTGACTCCACAACCTCTCTGAAGCGATGGGCTCGATGATCATGCCTCACTGCTTCCACCTCCAACGCGTGGGCCAAGGCGTCCTTCAACTTCTCATGGTGCCCAAGTCTCACAGCAGCCCTTACTTCCAGGTCCCGTATGCCATCTATGAAGGTTTGCATTAGTATACCCTCAATGAGCGCGGGCGCAGACTGGTACGCCTTTCGAACCAGCTTTTCGATTTCCAAGGCCCACTGCTGTAAGTTTTCACCACTGCGCTGCACACGATCCTTCAACTGGGCACGAAAAACGTGTTCCAGGTGCGCGTCACCGTATCTGGCCTCTAACGCCTCAACGAGCTGCTCGTAGGTTACATTTTTGCCGAAAGCCTCTAACACAGTTAAGGCCTGGTCACGAAGGGCCAAAGTAAGCGCGGTCATAGCCTGGCCCGTTGTCCACCCATTTGCTTCCATGACAGCTTCAAATTGAATTTTGTATGCCGACCAGGAAGATGTTCCGTCAAAGGGTGGCACTTTAAACCCACGCGCGGAAGGTGCAGCAACTACAGAAGCCACAGTCATGTCTCCAGTCTTCAGATTTTCCAACGCTTTTTTTATATCAGCCACCTGGATTTCGACCTCAGAGATACGATTTTCGTGTAGCTGAACCTTCTCCTTCATGGCTTTGATCTCTTTGCCAAATATCGCGTGTAGATCTTTCAAAAGGAGAACCTGCTCCTCTTTATCACGCTGAAGCTGTTCTTGCAGGCGGCGGGTCTGTTCTTCCTGTTGGCGGGCCTGTTCTTCCTGTCGGCGAGCTTGTTCCTCTTTGTCCTGCTGCAGCTGTTCCTGTAGGCGGCGGACCTGTTCTTCCTGCCGGCGAGCTTGCTCCTCTTTGTCCTGCTGCAGCTGTTCCTGTAGGCGGCGGGCCTGTTCTTCCTGTCGGCGGGCCTGCTCCTGCAGCATCGCCATTAGCGCAGAAAGATCCATGGCTGGTGATGCTGTAGCAACACCAGACGCTTGGGAGACTGGCTCCGTCATCGGCTGATTACCCCCAGGTGTCTGTCTAGAAGTTCCTTCAAACCGCCTCTGATCCACCTCCTGCTGGCGCTGACTGCTGGTACGGATACCTTCCGTATCCTCCTTCGGTAAAACTGGCATAATTTATCCCTTACTTCTGACACCAAATGTTACGCGCTGGGGTTCGGGATAAATTAATTTAAACCAATTTACCAAAACACACAACACAGTTTAATTAAATAAACACAAATATCGCAACTACAAGAAACGTCACTAGGAATCACTTGTTTCGCTTCGCTACTGTATCACTCGAATCGTATTCGCTCGCTTCCGAAATCGAACTGCCTGTCGGCCCCACAATCCGCTATTTATATTCCGAGCAGAACATTCGGGAACATTCTATACTGTGCCACAGTCCACAAGTAGCGTAGAAGCTTCGAGTCCTTTCGGGAGCCAACTGTTTAATCCCACTATTAGACGATAGATGGCGGTAGCGTCTACGTACAATTTAGTGTAGTACTTGCTACTTGACAACAGATGGCATCAGAGTGTCATTTCCAGTAGTTTCTAACACTGCCCCGTACTTAGATGGAATTAGCGTGATGTTTCTAGACTTTACGATCTACGTAACACTGCCCCTTTCTGAGACGGAGTTAGCATGATGCTTCTAGACTTTACGATCTACGTAACAATAATAAGTATGTACGATGCTAAGACGTGGTTCCTCAACGCTGAGGGCTGTGTACAGGCTAAAAGTCGTACGGAGAGCTTTAGAGCGTTCCATGATTGGTATCAGGTAAAAAGACCGAGTTCCAAACGTCGAGATACGAAGACGTACGAAGGTCATCGATATCGGAAAGCTTATAATGGAACTCTCAAATGGAGTTGGGCAGGACACCTCGCAAGGCGTAGTGATGATTTGTGGTGTAGGACTGTGACAAAGTGTAATTCTAGTCTTTCGACTGAAGACGATAAGTTGGTTGTGCAGGGCCAAGATGGGCGGATTGTTGCCATCGCGGGTAAAACCTGGTTGAGGTTGGCATAGGAACGTGGGAATTAGCACAAAAGCGATGCCTTTGTCTAGCAGTAGGTGAAGTCGGGCTGTGAATGATGATGATAATTAAGTATGTGCGACCCAGATTGGAACCAGGCTGATAGCATTAAAAAGAGTCTAGCTATCTGTGGAACGGTAACAGAACAATATGATGATTAGAATATTACTTTGTTACAGTTGGCAAAAATAAATAATTGGTTCTCGTAATATACTTACTCAGCTAATAATCTCTACATAGATCGTATTGTAACATAAGCAAACCAATTCCTCTTTTTATGTCATTAAGAGAATTGTTTTGCACAGTGAATACTCGACTCAACTCGGCATCAACTCTGTTAGTAACGGCTAATTTTCTCCGGTCACTACCAAACACAATGAAATCTCGTATTTGTATTCAGCAGACATAGTCTACCTAAAATGTATACAAGTTTGTTCTGTATGCAGTTTGCAACTTACTTTTTATTTAAAGTTTTTAGCTAAGTCATTCCTTTATAATCTCTTTGATTGACCTGTTTTCCATTGACATTCCCTGTCTATCGTTCTATACTTATTTTTTTAAATTCAATGTTGTTCTTAAAACAAATTGCACGTCTGTGGATCACCTTTACACGGCACGTTTTCAATGTCCTGCGTGTTCAGTACAACGACGTTCTGAGGGCAGTGTTGAAGTCCGGTACCGTAGTGCTTCAGCAATGTATACGTATGCTTAGATCGATGATTTCTTTGCCATAATAAGAAATAGCACTGCATCGCTGATTGGCTCAGTGGTAGCACCGACATTGTCTACAGAATGTTAACGTGCGAAATTGATAGTCCATTTACTTTACATATACACACTAGTCATGTGTAGCTACACTGCTACACTGCACAGGAATAGAAAATATACTCTAAGTAAAACTAGTTTTGTTTACTAACACGTTTTGTTTTTTTTTTTGTACTACTCAACCCTATGAACGCTTTCTTTGTATTTATTATATGGACTGTATGTCTGAAATAAAGATAAATTATATTTAGAATCGTTCGAGGCAAAAAAAGTTATCTTTTTAGATATTTTGCTAAACTTACGTCAACTAAGACGCTGATCACTCATAAAAGAAAATGCATTTCTTTTATGAGTCATACGTCTTTTCTCAAGTACACAATATTCTCACGAAAAATTTCATCTCAATTGCAAACTTACAACTTGTTACTTAAAGTCTTAAGCTATAAATAATAAAAAAAAACAGACAACGTAGAAAAACGGTTCTATTAAACATACTCTCAAGTTGAGAGCACCTCCTTGGTAAGAACTTGGAGTGCTTCTGAAAGTATTTTGTAAGTAAAGCCGGTGCAATACGGATCTTTATGATGCTGGCTAAGATAGGTTTTTAGTTTTAAGCGGACGAGACTCAATTTTAGAGCTCGTATTACAGAATGGCTATTGATCCGTTTTATTGGTTTTTGTAGAATGGACCTCCTGAAATTATTGTTGATATTGGCAGTTATAGATATTTTGTACCAACTTTTATCTTTTCGTTTTCATATTTAATGGTTATAAAGCTCGTGCCAGGGTCGCGACATTGTTCGAAAGAGATACCGTGACCCTGGTACATGGGCAACTGAACGAACACGGGTGGGTTTTAGTCAGTAAAAGTCTGACACGCCCTCCAGCGGGAGAAGTCATTTGATGATTTCCCATCCAAAAAAAAAACCGGCCAAGTGCGAGTCGGACTCGCGCACCGAGGGTTCCGCACAAACCTGTAGGTATCCTCGGTTTATGCATAAGGTTTATGAAATTAAATGGTTTTTTATTTTTATATTTAAGTTGATTGAATGAAAGGTAAATTGCGGTTTACGATTTATGACGTATTAAAAAAAACTACTTACTGGATCTCGTTCAAACCAATTTTCGGTGGAAGTTTATATGGTCAGGTACATCATATATTCTTTTTAGTTTTATCATTCTCTTATTTTAGAAATTACGGGGGGAGGGGGGGGACACATTTTACCACTTTGGAAGTGTCTCTCGCGCAAACTATTCGGTTTAGAGAAAAATTATATTAGAAACCTCAACACCATTTTTGAAGACCTATTCATAGATACCCCACACGTATGGGTTTGATGAAAAAATGTTTTTGAGTTTCAGTTCTAAGTATAACCCCAAATAACCCCAAATTTTATTGTTTTTTTCCAATTTATTGTAAAAATCTTAATGCGGTTCACACAATACATCTACTTACCAAGTTTCAATAGCATAGCTCATAGTTTCGGAGAAAAGTGGCTGTGACTTACGGACGGACAGACAGACAGACAGACAGACAGACAGACAGACAGACAGACAGACAGACAGACAGACAGACGGACAGACATGATGAATCTATAAGGGTTCCGTTTTTTGCCATTAGGCAACGGAACCCTAAAAAACTTTTTTACAAAAAAAAAACCGACTTCCTCAAAAACACTCGAAAGTGAAAAATAACTTTAATTTCGGAAGTCGGTGTCTTAGGATCTGTATTTGAGTTTTTTGCCACCGACTTCCGAAATTAAAGTTATTTTTCACTTTCGAGTGTTTTTGAGGAAGTCGGTTTTTTTTTTGTAAAAAAGTTTTTATTTTTTATTTTTTAGTTATGGTATCTACTCGCACTAATTCCTATACCACTAATCACCAGGTGAAATTTGATACTTTACTACTGCTGTAAATCGTTGAGGAAATCCCTTGACTGTCTGTCTATGGTCTCCATCATTAGACCTGTAATGGTACTTATAAGCTTTATGGGACCTTTCTCATCAATAGAAATTAATTAAGTTCAAACACCAGGTAATTGCTGTAAATCGTTGAGGAGTTCCCTCGATTGTCTTTCGGCTCCATCATCAGATCAACTCCGAACCTTAATTAAATAGTAGTAATAAAATTGGCACTTTGAACCGTATAAAGTAACCCCAACAATAGGGAACTGCTGTAAATCGTTGAGGAATTCCCTCAACTGTCTATGGTCTCCATCATCAGACTTGTAATGGCACTTATAGCCCATATGGGTGCAAAGTTCTCATCAATAGAAATGAATTAAGTCCAAACACCGGGTATTTGCTGTAAGTCGTTGAAGAGTTCCCTCGACTGTCTTTCGGCTTCATCATCAGAGCAACCTTCATGAAATAGTAGTGCTTTAAGATTATTAATGAAAGAAATAAAAAACGCACTAGTCACCACTATGATTTTCGAAGGTTCCCTTCGACTTCTCTGGAATGCCATCACCAGATCCTGGTTTCCTTATCAAGGGACCACCCTTGGAAAATCTCCTTTCCAACAAAAAAAGAATCATCAAAATCGGTCCTTAAATGATGAAGTTATCGGTGAACACACATTAAAAAAAAATATATACGGTCGAATTTAGAAACCTCCTCCTTTTTTGAAGTCGGTTAAAAATGGTTATAAATGGAAACTTGTTAATGTGTTGTAAATGTCAGATTCTTTAAGAACATTGTCAACTTATCTATATATTAATACGTGAAGCGAAAACTTTGGATCCCTTTTTACGAAAATTGGGCGGACGGAGGAGTATGAAATTTCGCACACTTATCAACCGACGAAAAAAACGGAGGAGGTTCTCAATTCGACGCGTATATTTTTTTTTTTTTTTTTTTTTTTGTTATGTATGATCACGCATAACTTTTTATATAGTGGTCCGATTGTGACAATTCTTCTTTTATTGGAAAGGGTATACTCCCAAGGTGGTCCCATATAAATTTGGAAAACAAAATCTAACCATAAGGGTTGGAAAACAGGGGATGATTGATTGTTCACTCACTGATTGTAACGTATAAACACGCATAGCTTGTTACATAGTGGTCCGATTGTGACAATTCTTCATCTATTGGAAAGGGTTTACTCCCAAGGTGGTCTCATATAAATTTGGAAAACAAAATCGAACCCTAAGGGTTGGAAAACAGGGGATGATTGATTGTTCACTCGCTGACACTCACAACTTTTTACATAGTGGTCCGATTGTGACAATTCTTCTTCTATTGGAAAGAGTATACTCCCAAGGTGGTCCCATATAAATTTGGAAAACAAAATCGAACCCTAAGGGTTGGAAAACAGGGGATGATTGATTGTTCACTCACTGATTGTAACGTATAAACACGCATAACTTTGTACAGAGTAATCCGATTTTGATAATTCTTTTATTGTTGGATAGGGTATACTTTGCCAAGTATTATTAGTACATTAAAGCCACAAAAAATCATAAAATAAAAATTTTTAACAAAAAAATAAACCGCCGAAAAACTGAAAAGCATAAAATAATAAACCTTAAAATTTTGAGTCGGTGCTGAAAAATCAATGAACAAGGAACACTCAAAGCGCCGACTCATAATTTTAAGGTTTATTATTTTATGCTTTTCAGTTTTTCGGCGGTTTAATTTTTTGTTAAAAAGTTTTTTAGTTTATACAGAGAAGAAGTGACGAATGCTAATATTTTCTTTAAATTATGCTTTTTTTTTTTTTTTTTTTTTTTGACACTGACTTCTCGTAGTTAACCCGAGGGTTTTTACTACTTAACCGGGCTTTCCCTGCGAATGACTCTAGATGTTAATCTAAGGCCTCCAGCCAGGGGCTTACAAACTAAAGGAAAACTACAAACTAAGCGACTAAGACCTAAGGGCACCCCCTGTGGGGTTCGGACCTCGGCTTAGGGAGTCACTGGTGGGGGGGATCAGCAAGGGATCGGCTGGATCTGGGGGGTAGATAACTAAGGGCTCAGCGACGCGGGCTGGCTCGTGCAAGGGTCGGGGGGGACTATTAGCTAGTCGGGAGTGTCGCGACGACGGACCTCGGCGGCGAGGTCGGTATGACGGACGTTTAGGTTTAAGTAAGGTGCTGGTGGCCCTATTGCTCTCCTGGAGGAGGGTAATGGGGTCATCAGGATCGGTTAATATATGCCGCGGACGGCGGGTCTTGCTAATGCGGGAGGGGATGTAGTTGGCTGCCGCGACAACCAGAGGGTTGCGGTGGGTTGCGGCCCTATCGAAGAAACGCTTGGAGATGCGTTTCATGAATTGATGGATAGTCGGGAGTTTAAGGTCGAGGTGGAGATTAGCATTCCGAACGTACCAAGGCGAACCTGTGGCGTTGCGGAGAAAACGGTTTTGGAGGGTCTGCATCCTATGGACGTGGTGGGGTTTCGCGTGTGCAAAGACTGCACAAGCATAGGTCATAATTGGCCTTATGCACGCGGTATAAATGAGCTTTTTGCACCGAAGTGACATTTTGCTCTTTGGGTTGAGAATGGGGTGTAGCCTACCGAGAGCGAAAGCGGCCCGCGAGCGGACCTTCTTTATGTGCTCAGAGAAGGAGAGATGCTGATCTAAGATCACGCCTAGATATTTGGCTCGCTTCTCCCAAGGGATCTGCTTGCCGAACATGGATAGGGGGGTCGGGGGGCGGGGTTTGAGTCGCGGTTTCGTAAAGAGAACCGCCTGACTCTTGTCGGGGTTGACCTCGATTCGCCACTTCCTGAACCAGTCGGCGAGGTCGTCGACTGCGGCCTGGAGGTAGCGAATCAAGGCGTCTTGACTGCGCCCCGTGAAGTAAATGGCCGTGTCATCTGCGAACAGAGCCAACTGAGCCTTTAAACTTCTGGGGATATCGCTAGTAAATAGCGTAAAAATGAGAGGGGACAAGACAGAGCCCTGAGGGACTCCTGCTCGGATAGGATGGGGGGAGGACAGTGCCCCTTCGATGCGATAGCGAAAGGTGCGGTTCGATAGAAAGTCTCGTAGGATGAGCACGAGACGGTCTGGCACTCCGAGTTGGTACAGCTTGTATAGCAAGCCGTTGTGCCAGACCTTGTCGAACGCTTTCGCTATGTCGAAGAAAACTGCACCCGTGAACATACCGCGTTGAAAGCCAACGCTTATATGTTCGACGATACGGTGCACTTGATGGACACACGAGTGTTGGGTTCGAAAACCAAACTGCTCGTTGGGGATGAGGCCCTTTGTCTCGGCGTAATCTCTGAGACGCTTATAAATAAGCCTCTCATAGATCTTGCCGAGTACATTGAGCAAACTGATGGGACGGTAGCTCGAGGGCTCCGCCTTCGGTTTGCCGGGCTTTGGGATGCCAATGACTGTGGCTTCCTTCCAAGCCTGTGGGAAAATGTTATTGCTCAGGGCACCATTGAAGATGGTACACATGAGCATGATCAAGTGCGCGGGGAACAGCTGGAACACCCTATTGGTGATACCGTCTGATCCGGGGGCCTTGCGGGGTTTGAGACCTTTGATGAGCTCGTGCACCTCGTCAGGTGTGACGGTGGGCAAGGGCTCATCTGGGTCCTCAACGGGCGGGAGTGAAGCTCTGCGCTTGACCTCAGCATCGACCTCAGCGAGGTGATCTGGGTCTACTGGCAGTGAGCTAGGCGAGCATTGTGCCTCGAGGCTGTCGGCTAGGCACTCGGCCTTGTCGGCATCCTCGAATGCAAGTGTCGCATCGGGGCGGATCAGGGGGGGCATTGTGGTGACTTCTTTGGATTTGAGTTTCCTCTGAAGCTCCCAGAATGCCTGGTGGGTCGGTTCTAAATCGCCCAGCATCTTTTCCCAACCGGCGGAACGTAGCTCCTCAATGCGTGTCCTTACAGCACGCTGTAAGTGACGCAAGTGAGCCCTGTTCGCGTCGCAGGGAAAGTTGCTGTAGGCACGAACGGCCGCGTTCTTCTCATTCAGCAGAGCCCGTACATCGTCCGGAAGTTTCCAGCGTTGGTCGCCCAACTCTGGAACTTCCCTTGAACATTCGTTCAAGACCGATTGTACGTGCTCTGTGAATGAGTCGATCGCGGCCGTTGTGTCAGCGATCGAATCGAAGTGATCCGGGATGGAATCTAAGTGAGGGGACGTGGTGGCTTTCAGCTTTTCGCTGACTTTCCTCCAGTCCGTGATCACTTTAGTAGCGGGGGGTTGGGTGGGATCGTGGGAACCTAAGCGGGAAGCCAGGTGCATGACTACCGGCCTATGGTCGGAGTCGAGCTCGGGTATAGCTTCTATGGAATCCAGCCTAAGGCTGATATTCTTAAGAAGAGCTATATCGAGGACGTCTGCGACGTGGGTGGGATCATGGGGGAAATGGGTAGGGGTCATCGGGGCGATGACGTCAAAGTGGAGGGTGGAACAGAGGTCGAAGAGGTGTCGTCCTCTGGTCGAAGTCCTGGAACTGTTCCAGGCTGGGTGTTTGGCGTTGAGATCGCCCGCTATTATAACGGACTCACTCAAGCCAAGAAGTAGATCGAGGTCGTCCGTGAGGAGTTGGTAGTTCTCCGTCGAGGACTGAGGGGCAAGATAGGCCGATACCAGAGTGATCGGCTGATGACCTGTCATTCCTAAATGACAGATCGAAACTTCTAAACGGGAGAGGGGGGGAGGGTCCATGGGGATGCAGTACAGGGACTTCCTATAATAAATGAGGGTGCCGCCTTTGTGGCAGCGCGTCCTGTCATTGCGAACTAAGCGATAGTTGGCAATTTTCGGGTCGCGATGATTCGGTTTAAGGAAGGACTCTTGGATGAGTAGAATGTCTAATTGATGGTCGCGGAGGAAAGTGGCGATCTCATCACGTTGGTTGAGTATGCCATTGGCATTGAAAAAACCTAACTTTAGGGATCGGGGTTTGGTTCTCGCTAGTACTCGACTATCCATAATGGGGGGCTTGAGTAGAGAGGGAGACAAGGGCCTGCGTAATCTCCGGATACGCGTTGTAGATGGCCTGGATTTGGAGCAGGTTGCCGGCGCGTGCTGCGTCGACTAGCTCCTGGGCCATACGTTGGGCTCTGGGGGAAAAGAACGTTGTGAACGTACCCGAGATGATGTTAAAAGCATCTAGGGGGTTCACCTTTGCTCCTGATGGGGGTGCTACGGGACGGGGAGCAGGGGGTGCCGGTTTGGCGGCGAGAGCGGCCATGGGCTTAACGGGCTTTGCGGGGGGCGCAGGGGGGGGGGCTGGGGCGTTGGGACGCGGGTCCAATAACGCAGGGATCCCAGCGGGGGAGGGCTTGGGAGGACCTAATGCAGGGAATGCCTGCATGTGGTTCCCTTGGTTCCAGTGATTCCAGGGGCTGGGTCTCTGGGGACTCAACCTCTCTGGAAGTTTGGAAGAGGGGGCTTCTCTTAGCTGGCGAGCGTTGGCGCGCTTCGCCAGCTTCGAGGAGGAAGACTTTGGGGCCTTGGGGCAGCCCCGGTAGTTAGCGGGGTGGCCGGCCTCTCCACAGAGAACACAGCTGGGTGGCTCTGTGCAGAGGGCTCGGTCTTTGGGACGCGGGCAGTCCACTGTTCCGTGGTTCCCCAAGCACTTGACGCACCTGGGGGTTGCAAAGCAGTGGTGCTGAGAGTGCCCGTAAAGCTGGCACCTATGGCATTGGCCAATGTTGCCAGTTTTACGGGGCTTCTCAATGCGGATGCCCGTGAGGCTGCAGACAGCCTTGATCCGGAAGATGGGGTGGTGACCCTCGGTGGGAGGGCACACGACTAAAACCATGTCGAATGCCGGACCATGTCTGGCCCGGTGCATTCGATGGACCTCATCTACGGGCACGTTTTGTGCCTCGAGGTCGGCCTTGATGTCATCTGTGGCGATCTCCACGGGGATCCGTCGGATCACCACCCTGGTTTGACGCTCCTCAGGCAGGGCGTAAGTGTGATAGGACACATTACGTGCACTGAGGAGTTTGGTCAGGTCACGAAAGTCTCGTGACGTAGGGGTCTGGACTTTAATGCCCTGCTGGGTAGAGCGGGCATTAGTGAAGTTGACCCTCTGGTCAACACACCACTTGGAGATCTCCGTCCACTTCGCCTTGTCCTGTATAAATACAGGGGGCGGGGGAGGGATCTTTTTAGCGGTCTTGTTGACCGGAGGGGTGGGGGCAATGTCGCGGGGAGCGACAACCTTTGCGGAGGTTGACGCTTTAGGGGTGTGGATGGACGCGGCGTTAGCCTGCGGGGTGGGGGCACGCGAGGGAGGGGATGATTCCTCTATTGCGGCGAACTTAGCGGCCAGGGCGGCGCTAGACTTGGTCTTTTTACGCTTGTTTCCCTTGCCGTGGGAAACTAGCGTGAATTGTTCCTCATCCGACGAGGGGGAGGAGACCGAGTCTGCTGCTCGGTTTTCCTCCTCGCCAGAGGAGACCTCTTCGGTGTCCATCGAAGTGGGCACCTGAGAGCTGGGCACGGGGGGAGACTCTAGGGCGTCGCTAAATGTAGCGACGCTAGTCTCGGGAGTAGCGTCAGCGGCGATGGTCTGCGCTTGGGTAACCAGAGCGCGCTTAGACAAGCGCTTGAACAGCCCCTTGAACTCGGGGTCGTCCATGAAAAGCTCGCAGAGCGAGAAAAAACTTTCTCGCTCTTTTGAGCTCCATTCGGAGACCTTCGAGCCCAACATGGTTGGGAAAAGAGGGGACCCTATTCGCTCATCGGAGCGCCTAACAACCTAACAAGCCCTAAACCCCGGGTGGGTGTGCCCGGGGGTGAGTAGCACTCCCTGTCGGGTATAGACAGGGAGGTGTGACCTACTGCGTGAGCCCTAATCTGTGTGTACCGTCGCCAATCTTATTGTGCGACGGGGCCCTAACCGGTCAGTGCGGATGGGTATAGAGATACCCTGACCAGTCTAGTGCGGGGGGTATAGAAATACCCGCGGCACTAGTACGCGGCTGTGGAAGCAAAACTGTCACCGGGACTGACGAGGGAAGCCCCCAAGGCCAGCGATCCGGGACCCGTCCAAACTTTCGCCTAGCCCTGAAGGGGATAGGCGGGTGCGTTGGGTCAGCACCCACTCGGTTTCGTTGACACCGTGAGGTTTCCACCGAGGACCACGAAACTGTGGATTTGCCCAGAAGGGGCCACTACGTTTTAGACGTATCCGAATAAAGAAACAATTTGTCTTGAAAAAGACAGTTTGTGACAATTCACGATCGAAAATAAATTTTCGATCGCCAATTGGGTAGCCGGAGCGACTACGATGCGGAGCGTTGCGCAGCAGACACAACACTGAACGAGCACTTTCACAGCGGCGGAGTGGTGGGGGGCGCGGGCGGCGGAGCGGCGAGCGCGGTAACAACACGTCCGTTCGCTGCGGAGGTCGAGCGTGGAATGTTCCTTAAATTATGCGTATAAATACATTATTTTCAATAAATAACACGTTACACACACTACTATTAATTACCGTGTATTCAATACACACATGCATAGATATCTGTCTTTAATATTTTGTGTCTAAAGTCTTACTGAATGTCAAGTATAACCATAGGTAATAAATTAATTCTATAGATATTAACCTATTTCATTTTTAAAATCTATGAGATTTATAAGAAATATTTTTTGTGGTTTTATGGGACATCACCAAGGAACTTATACCCGACCCCTGGAATGTGCATTGTCAATTTGACACCATTATAAAAATAAACCTTATGTATATGTTACTAAGTTCTATTACAGAAAATCACTTGGCCAGAGAGAAATTCGGTCCGAGAGAGAAAGCGTTGCGAGAGCCCTGTGTCCCTTTCTTGTAGTCCGGGAGCCAGCAACAGATTTTCATGACCAATTTCCTCTTAAGCGGTAGTTAGTAAAATGCATCAGAGTAAAGAATTATAAAGCATCGTGAACGTCAGCTGGCGCTCGGTTGGGGGGATGAGCGGTTGTAGCCTCCCAAACACGAAGAAAAAAAAATACATTCACTCATTTCCTCTCAGCTAAAAATTTGTCAAATTGTAGCTAATCTAATATCTCAACGAAAAAAAATAATCAGCTGGTTACAACATGGTGTATTATACACTATGTTGTAACCAGCTGATTATTTTCTGATTCTGATTACTTCAATAGTCCGGGAACCAGGTGCAAATTTGGTTAATTATTTCCTCTCGAAATATAATTCGTGAGACGACAGAAGCATCTACTCATTTCCTCTCAGCTAAAAATTTGTCAAATTGTAGCTAATCTAATATCTAATAATACTATGTTGTAACCAGCTGATTATTTTTTTCGTTGAGATATTAGATGAGCTACAATTTGACAAATTTTTAGCTGAGAGGAAATGAGTAGATGCTTCTGTCGTCTCACGAATTATATTTCGAGAGGAAATAATTAACCAAATTTGCAACTGGCTCCCGGACTATTGAAGTAGGGTGCCCATAATGAACGAAATTATAAGATTATTTACGGGTAAATTCAATTGACGCATTTGACCAATAAAAAGTGTCCCAACCATTTTTCTTAAAAACGACGTCTGATAGATTTTTACGACAATAAATGAATACTAAACAAAATGGTTATTTGCCCAGCGCGCCAGATATTCCAGGTTATACAATAATACTCGACAGCAGAGTTTATGTTTTGCATTGCGTTTATGTTTACTGCGTTTTACTTTAATCCATCTTTAAAGCGTAACAATTTTTTTTTTAAATCAAATTATTGCTTAATATATTTTATCCTGTTATATTCGTATCTACCTACATCATATTGCTTGGTCACCCTAATGAAAGGGACAGAGGGCTCTCGCGAAGCTATCTCGCTCGGACCGCGTATTGGCAGCCTGTGCGCATTCCAGGTTGGATTTAAGTTCCTTGGACATCACAGCGAAGGTGACATTTTGAACTGTCATAATTAATTAAAAATAATAGGGAAAATTCTATATGTATAACAATTTGTCTATAGTGTTACTGAATGTCAAATATCCATATAATTATTTTTAT
Source organism: Aporophyla lueneburgensis (assembly GCA_932294355.1). Lineage (NCBI taxonomy): Eukaryota > Metazoa > Arthropoda > Insecta > Lepidoptera > Noctuidae > Aporophyla > Aporophyla lueneburgensis. The sequence continues at coordinate 15,769,157 of OW028744.1, forward strand.
ATTTATTATTACATATTTTTTTTCATTTAATAATGTATTTCTATTCAAATGAAGTATGGTCGAATTTCGACCAATGGGCAATCACTAGTATGAATTAATTTATAAAGAGTTCTTAAACAAAATGAAATTGACGGCCATTACAAGTTCCCACTATGTAGATATTTTGCACAGAGGTTTTTTATTCGTTTTAATATTGAATTATTATAAGTGGAAACTTGTAAATGGCCGTCAATTTCATGTATCAGTATGGATTGAGGAGCCATGTCTCATACTCTATTATTTATTTTGTATTTTTATTTATTTTGTAGTAAATAAGACGAATTTGTAGGCGCAATCCTGGAGTTTGTAGTAAAACCCATAAAAAATTACGGGACGTTTTATGTGACTCCTCAATTGACACGAGCCACATTAGTAAACTTACCACTCGAAAACTAGCCACTGGAAGTTTCTGAAATTTGGTAGGAATTAGTAGTGTTTATACGTAATCTGTACAAGAAAAATCAAATAAAGAAATTCTATTTTATTTGTTTATTGCTGAGATACTCACTAATCAGTGGAATGTTAACGAATCGATGTTGCATGGGTTTGATGAATTTTCTTTAAAGGTACCGCTCTACTGTGGCCCACGAACACGCTTCGCACGAATGTGTAGCTGGCAAGCAAAGGAACTATGCTACTAACATGTATAATCCTTTCTATGCCCAACCTGCATTCCAGTAGCAAGATGGCCGACTTTATGATTTCATCTACCTACAAGTACCTACTAATGTTGTCACTTCTAAAAGGGCGTTAATCAACATCATCATTTCACCTGTAAGACGTCCACTGCTGGACATAGGGAGACTGGCACTGGAGGGCTTTGCCATAATCGCCGCACTTTGCAGGCGGATTGGCGTTCGCAGTATGGTGGTAACATGCATAGAGAACGCTGCTGCCCCTTCTCTTATCGCCTTTCACGACACCCTCTGGAAGAAACGGAGTGACGGTATTCTTTTCGTCCGGCAGTACAAGGATGAAAAAAATGGAATTCACTGATTGATAAAGTGCTCTTATGTAGGGCCTGGAAAAAAAAAAACGTTGAAATGAAAGAAGGAAAACATTTGCGCGACGAAATTGAAGAACAGTAATTTTACTTTTACACCAGAAGATAAAGGATTTCATTTGAGGGAAAGTTGACTACGTTTTATGAGAAGATCCAATTTTAGTGGTAGCCTACGTCGTAAAAAAGACCTACACTTCAGAGTTTTCATTTCTTGAATCACTAGCTCAGCCTATGGGGTACTAAATGAGTCGTCTTAATTGATTATGTACCAGTTTTTGTAAGTAATTTTGCAATAATTTATTTACTATGGCACTATTTAACTTCAGAATTTAGGACAACGGGTTGAGCGTGGCCTCTGTGATAGACTAGAATCACGCATTTTATCACAGTTTTTGTTCCCAAACTGTGATAAAAATGTGTGAAGCTTATTACAGTAGGCCGTGCTAGCCCCGCTGCTCGATCTACTCTCGATCACATCTCGTGTCGACATGAGAAGAGTGTAGTTTTTAAGAGTAGCTAGGCAGCAGATAGGCTGTGACAAATCCGTCAAACTGAGGCCTCGTTCACACAGACAGTTAAAGATTCAGTGTGCAAAAAAATCCATCTGCGATATTTTTGAGTCCGAAAAAAGTTAGCCTGAGTAAGGTATCATCAACTGTGGAAGTTTTTTCAATGCACTTCGTAGGCGTTAGAAGAGAGCCTAAAATACACGCGAGATGATTTTAAATGCTTAAAACTACAAAAACTGGTCCAATTATAAACACAACCCTAGAAATAAAAAAATGCCATTAAAAATTAGAAGCCCCAACTTATTCTCCGAAGAGCGAATATCTAAGATTAAAACACTTTTAAAACTTAGCTTTTGGGACAGTTACCATTATTACCTTTATAAGACCTACTTTGATAAATAATAAAAAGCGGCTTCGTTCACGAAGGGTTCCGTACCACCGTACAATATTTTACACAATATTTTTTTTTGTTAAATCATGATTATGATGATCATCATCATAATCAGCCTGTATTGTTCCCACTCCTAAGAAACAGACCTCTTCTCGGTGAGAAGGAGTGGGCCGTAATCTACTACGCGAGCCCAGTGCGGTTTGGTAGATGTCACATGTCTTAGAATTTTTGGTTCTAGGACATGCCGGTTTCCTCACGATATTTTACTTCACTGTTTGGAGAGCAGTGCTGATATATTATTTACACAAAGTATTGCGTCTACCTGGGTGCAAACCCACGGCCTTTAACTCGTAAAGCTCTTTGAATACTTAAATAAAAATTAGTGGCCGTATGCGAGTTGGACTCGCACACGAACCGTTTCATTCCATCATACAATATCTTTATTTAATTTTTATTACGGGTATGGCAATAAAAGTACACACCCCGAAAATTTCAACTGTCTACCTTTTACGTTTCTTGAGATAAATCCCGATGACATACAGACGAACGAAGGGATAGCGTATAATAATAGCTTAATAATAGGGTTTCGTCGGCACCCTTTAGGTACTATTTGATTATTTATTAATATAGTGGCAACAGAAACACACAATCTGTAAAAATCAAGGGTTTTCCTATAATGGTTCAGAAGATATAGGCCTGTGACTAGCGGACGGACGAACAGCGGAGTTTTAGCAGTAGGTATGTTGGTACCCTCTGGGAACGGAACCCTAAAATGTAGCTTACTCTTAAAGCAGTTAGGTACTAGAAACTTTGTAACTTCGTAAAGCCTCTCTTATCAATGGAAAAGAAAAGGATTAAAGTTAGAAAAGAAACATAAATAACGGTGAGTACCTCGCCTTAGATGGATGTAAAACTTTTTTATCGAACGTAAACATTACTAAATACCTTTATCTCACGTTTCTCATTCTGTGAGGAGGAATGTTGGATGAGATGAGAATAATGTAAACACTTGGATCTGATGTTGTAAAATGTATTGTAATTTACACTCATTGGCCAAATAAAATAAATTTGAAGAGTTTTATTGAACGCGCTAATCTCTGGTTCCGTCAGTCAGATTTTTAATACTCTTTTTGCACTTGATAGTGTTCTTAAAAAATACTGCCGTACATTGTTTAAAATACGGTTAAACCCATAAAGTAGTTTCAGAGATATCGGACAAAAACCTGCGAAATGATGTCTCTTCCAAACGAATAAAGATATAAAAATCTTTCTAAGAGACAAATGTCACTGGTTTATCAACGATTTTTTTTTGGGGTATGAAAACTGAAAACATCTTTCAGTCTTACAATAAAACAGATATTTGTAATTAAGCTTAGCATTTCTTCCCAGTTTAGTAATTAAATACTGCATAATAATAGGGCTAACCCTACTCTAACGGTATTATAACGTAGTAATTGCTTTAGAATTGTACTACTAAAAATTTTATTTAAAGTTATCAAAAAATACGTCATTACAATACGGCTAAGCTGCATAACTATGATATAATCAAGTAATGACTGTAAAATTAAGGTTTAGCCCCTTGGTTTATAAACAAGTTAAGGCACTTAGTGATCATTATAATCAAGTAATTGTGTAATAATATATTAAGCGGCGTCAAGTTAAACGGTATTGCTTACTTAAAACAAGGCTACTCATACTTCGCTCGCGGTTAGCCGTTTTATAGATAAGCACTTACAATTATTCGAGAAAAAAAAAGAAAACAAGCAAGCAAATTAAACAAATTATTTATTAATCATTTATTTCAAACAATTTTAAATGGTTATCAATAACATAAATAATTATTTTTGACATTTGGGCTTAGTAATATTCATAATTAAATCACAATATTATCTTAATATCAAAACATTCTCTAACTTAAAACCCTGGAGTGAAAAGTGTCTTAAGATAATAAAAAAATATAACCATCTATCTCACTAGCTGCAGTTGTCATAAAACAACCTGCTATAACAATTTTCTTCAGTCTTTAGACTATTATATAGCTTTCTAAATTTTACAATATAATCAGTCTTTAACTAAAAAATTTTCACAATCATGTAATCAACTGAGTCCTCTATATAGAATTAAATCTAATAGGGGTCCCTATTAGGTTTAATATGTAATATAATTAATAATTAGTAATAAATATATAATTATTAATAATAAAGTTAAATGTTAATATAACTACTTAAATGTATATATTACTTAGTGCCATAAGACTAAATAATTATATTATATATTAAATTATTTAGTCTTATGGCACTAAGTAATATATACATTTAAGTAGTTATATTAAAATAAAAAAAGAATTGTAGGTACTTGGGTATTTAAAATGGCTTTCTTAGGTTTAGGTAGTCCTCCTTGAATTTTTGGTCGTTTCTGTGTTATTGTTTGTAGGCAATCCATTCCAAAATACCATTTTATGTTTTGGAATGATAGGCGACAATTTAGTTACCTATTAAGTTAGATTTACGTTCCTCATCAATGCCTTTCGGCTGTGTCCGGAAGCTTATGTTGGTACGTGGATTTCTTAAGTACTTGTCATTTAAAAATTTAAAACTTGAGTATTCATCACTAAAATCATTTTTATACAACATGTCATAACTTGACCTCTTAAACGAGACTTGTGTTATATTTTTCAGATAGACTCTAGGGCATGCTTGCTGAATTCGCCGCTCAGAGACATTATTGGGTAAATTGAGAAATTCATTTGCTTGTAGCGCTTTGACAGTTACTCTGCCATTGTTTGCAGAGGCTACAGCTTCCTCAAAATCTGAAAAGTCATATATTTTACCCTTCTTTTTCATTGCAAGTTCCACTTGATGGTGGAACTGGTCGCAGCTCATGAAGGTGTGGCCGGGTTCGAAGTAGTGTAAAGTTATTGTTTCTGTACTTATAACGTCACTGTTTACTAGGTCGACTAACATGGAATAAAACAGCCAATTCTTGTTCTGTGATGTACAATTATCTAACCAGATATTAACATTCTGAACGTCTCGATGACGAAGGAAAAAACTGTAGTACGCGCTCATAATATCCTCTTGTTTTCTACCGGCTATTCCGTCGTGCCAAATTGCAGCAAGAGGTTTCGATTCCTTTGATATTTTTCCAACCGGTGCAAAGGATTGGTTAAAGAGCGTCAAACGGGGACAAAATATAACCGCTTTGAACATCTCCATTCTAGGCAGCATGATAACGTTTTCTAGATCGCCGCTAAAATAAATACTATTTTCGTTTTGCTTTATAGCTTTGTGAGCATCATAAAGGGCTCTAGCTTTTTTGTATCGATCATGATGCTTAGCCCAAGCCAAGCAAGTGTCACAATCAGGAAAACATTGCTTACGAACATCATGGCTTGTTTCTTTAGTGTGATGTTTGTATGATTCGCACTGTTCGCACTCCTCATTCCCGAGCCGAGTGAAAGATATATTCATTGATTTTAAGTGAGATCGATATAAGTCATAACTGAGTTTTGACTCGGGATTTTTTGAACAAAAGTCTTTATACATAAAATTTATATTAATGTCATTGGGCAAATAACGCCGATTTGGTGCGTGCTCTCTACGGTAATGAGGAGCGCTGGGATTGAATGATTCAACATGTTGGTTGAGTAAATCACGATTAAACGCCGGTTTCTTGGTATGTTTACCACGTTTATCTGTATCTTTTTCAGTATCGAGACAGGTGGTAAGTATAAGATCATTGTTTCTATTGAAACCTAAAGTTGTTAAAAAAAAATTTTACATACTTGTCTTACGGTTCCGTCATTTTTCTGCAGCGTAAAAGTTCTTTTGGGGTTTCTTTTAGGGTCAGATGTGTACTTACGCTTGGGAATGGCTACAATATAGTTTGACCTTATAAACATTCTCATTTCCCCGCGTTGCAGACTCCAATATGTTTTATTTATATTCTCACGTTCAGATTCATCAAATACAGAACTACATTTTTTTATACATTTCTCGTCACATCCAGGTTTTACAGTATATTTCAAAAGTTTTTGTTTTTTTCTTTGGATTTCTCGCTGTTTCACACTGCTATTGTACTTTTTTCGTTTCCGCGCTGTTGAACCTTCTTCACCTTCATTATCACTGGTGGCTGGGTTGTCAAATGGTGGCATTGATATAATAACAGCAGCATCAGTCGACGCTCGTCTCTTTTTGAAAACAGGATCGTGAACAGCAGCTCTTTCGCCATTGTTAAATGAGTGACGTCGAGATATAACTTTATTGGGAAAGGAAGGCACACATTTTTCTTTCTCTGCTTTAGAGCTTCTCTTACCTTTTCTTTGAGATATGCATTTTATTTGGGACTTATGAGCAAGTGTTTTTTTAATATTCCTGTCCGTATCACTCTCTTCACTTGAATCGACGTAATTAGATGTAACCTCGTAGTCCTTGTCCTTAACCGAATCATCCGAATCAAAGTCACAGAAGATTGGAGACAGAGAATGTAAAGACGGCGGTATAGTTTCATCGCAGTACAGGAAACTGGAATCCGAAACTTTTGATGTACCAGGTTGAGGATTTGCATATAAATCGATGCCATTATTAGCTGAAGGACTAGAAGGATCACTTTCATTTAATGAATTTGGCATGCTTGTTAAGCCAATGATTTGTTCTTGAATACGTAATTTGGGTGGTTCGACAGGTACGACCTCTCTATTCACAATGCTCATCATGTTCTGAATTCTTTGTGGAACCCCGGAGCGTCTACAATAATGACAGACACAATTAGTTAAATACCTAATTTAAAAAAAAAAATAATTTAAAAAAAACTTATAGGTAGGTACTTTATTATTCTATATCCTCGTCGTCAACGCAATAATGCGTAAGAATAGGAAAGAAGGTAAAAAGCAAAAAAGCGCGCGAAAGCCCATGTCCGATAGGTATTCGTTTCAAACATACCGCCCCAACGCGCTGCACCTACTCATCGTTGACCCTGACTCGAGATGCGTGTGATTTCATAGCGGCTTCAGAACGATAAGAAAAAGGATTATTTCGTTCCAATCAAATATTTATAAGCTAAAGGTTATATACCTGTCACCTACCACTACGTAATTGAATGAATGTAATACTTATTTTAAGAAAATATTATAAATATCGATTATCTACATACTAATTACATAGGTTATTAAATTCACTGATGCATCTATTCTATTTAGTGAAATTATAAAAACCTTACCTTGAGTACGTATGACGCGACATGGTAAAACATTTATGGCGCGCCGCCGCTCCGCTCCACACACACACGAGCGCTCCCCGTCGTCGCTGGTAGCGAAATGGCCGAGGAAACCGGGAACGCGGGGGACCGCGGTTCAAAAATGTTTCTGGGTTTAACTAGATTTTAATCTAGCATATCTGTATAGTCGTATTTTAGTAAAGAATTTTACACTTTAATCCATCGATAAACTTTATTGAAAAAAGGCTAAATGCCTATAACTATAATGTAATGTATTATTCTATAGTAACTTTATTATAACATAGTTTTTGTTCTCAGACACACCTGTAAGTACTTGATTATAACACGGTTATGGTCGTATAGCTTAATTTAAGTGCAGCATTGTGTGATAACTGTATTATAATAAATTAATATCGCTTGGAACGATCCGTGATAATAACGTTACCATCCTTTTGCCGTGTTATAACATAAATTTGAGGAATAGCTGTTAAATAATAAAGTAAACTGTAAAAAATATGTTACTTAACGGTTCACACCCGCTCTATATCTCGGAAAGTAAAAGTCGTACAGTAATGGGACCCAGCACAAAAGATAGAGAATTTTTCAAAACGTAATGTGTGATTCAAAACTAAAAAATGGCAGTTTGAGGCTTAACCGTGTTTTAAGTAACGTACGGCAGAATACAGGATCTTTCACATTACGCTAGGACTTTTAGAGACCGAGGAGGAGAAAAAGGAGAAGTCAGAAAGAACGGAAAGCGCGGGCAGGCGATGTTATGCAACAGGGTGAGTCTGGTAACAAAAAATTTCACGCGGAAGAAATCGCGGATCTATTGTACAAGAGTGATACTATGTATTGCTAATCTATATAAGGTGTATCTATTCATACACGAAATATTTTAAGAGGTACACCTGAAGGTGGTAAAGAAGCTATAGCAAAGAAAAAAAAAATTCTAAGCAATTTTTTTGTTAATTTAAAATTTATAAATTTTTTGACACACATAAGAAATACTGGCTCCTTCTTATTTTTTACGACCCGAGACACCGCGGCCATGCTCGTCGCCGCCCTCGCAGCGTCAAGCGGGCCATTCATAGAATTTGGCGTAAAGGTTTTATGCAAAACGTCTCAAGTAGTTTTAAAATTATTATAATTACGAAAATTCAAAAACGCTTAGATAAAAAAATATTTTTGCTTCTATAGCTTCTTTAACACCTACAGGTGTACCCCTTAAAATATTTCGTGTATGAATAGATACACCCTATATATATATAAAAGAAAGTTGTGTTAGTTACACTATTTATAACTCAAGAACGGCTGAACCGATTTGGCTGAAAATTGGTGGGGATATATACATAAGATACTTTTTTTCATCCCGTTTGACTATAAAGAGGAAAGATTTGATTGTTTGCTTGTATTGAATAGGCTCCGAAATAACTATATAACATCACGCTATGATCAAAAGTAGTGGAGCAGGAACGAAAAATAGACTAAAACTGGCAGGCAATTAACTCGGTGCGACGGAAAGTGTCAGGGGCAAAAATTTGACGCGGACGAAGTCGCGGGCAGAAGCTGTAGTCTATATAGCCTATCAAAATGAGAAATGTCTTCGCTACCCCTAGTAACCACTACTGATTCACATAGTACGTACTAAATCGTATTTAGTGAGAAAATGATCGTGATATTAGTAACTATACTTACTATACTTTAGTCTACAAAAGATTTAAAAAAAAAACTGAATTGTCAAAAATCATTCTTCAAATAATGTTGAGTGAAGTTATAATAATAGCTTGGACATGGAAAGATGAATTAACATCAAAGTGAACCTACGGGTATTACTAATTGGAATTTCAGGTCCATTCTATTGATAAATTTTAACTACATAGTTATATTATTATAAATCAATCTAGTATTTTAATAGGCTCGAAAATGTAAAGCAAATATTGGTTTCAATTAATTTTCGACCAATTCCTATCAAGGTTACATTGGAGCAAGTAATTTCTACCAAAGCAAATTAATTTAATATAAACTTATAAGTGGGCAGAACTCTAAGGCGATTAACGTTTGATATCATTTTATAGACAAGAAATGAAAACTTACATTTTATGTCCAAAAATTGACATGGCTTGGACAGCAATTAGACTTTTGTACTTAAATCGAGCTTAAAGCCAACTTGGTTAAAAGAAGCCAAATTGTTTTGAAACTAATTTTAAACTTATTGATGCAATAAGACAATTAATTAGGGCTTTAGATTGGAATTACTTTCTTGTGTTAACATAAATAATTGTTTAAACAAAATTAATTTTCACGTATACTTATTTAGTTAATTAGACGTTTCAAGACTTTTTAGGTTACTAGTCGATTCGCACAAATTATATATTATTAAGAAAATAAAACATTAATTGTCTATTTGCCCATTTTGTTCCGTTAATTAAGCCGAATTTTCGCACGAACTTACGATTCCTAAAACCGTATAAAAAATGTCAAGGCAGCCTTTGCCCTTTGAGTAACATTTCCTCCAATGACGTCGCTCGTCCCTCGCCTCATCTCATCTCAAGATGCAGTAGTGTTTAACTATTAAGGCATCGTCTTATACTGGACATAGGCGAGGCTAAAAGGGCGTTCCCAACAGTCACCACACTGTGGTTTACTGACCGCAGTATCTTATTACATATGGTCGCTAATAAAAGCATCTTAGTATTTTATTACTCAGTAATTTAAATTAAAATTTGCTACTTTTACTTTTCTTGTGCGGTTAAATAAAAATACGTTTTGGATTGCTTTGATTGTTCTAATCATTTTGCTTCAAGTGCGCGAAAGGACAATGGCTCTAATGCCTTCGTATCGTTCACTATACATCTAATAATATGTACCAAAAATAGGCGTTGCAATAACTGTACTGTTAATAACGCATTGCATTATTAGTGTGGAAAGGGCAGGCATCATGAAAAGGTAATGACATTTTTTTATTATATTTAAATCCTTGAAGATACTGTTCTTTCTTGTGATTCAAGTGTGGACGAGCTTGATGATGATGATGATGGGGTCTCCCTTTTCTGGACTTAGACTCTCATTCGGTCCGTTGTGCGTGGGGGTTCTGGCTAACAAAGCCAGCCTAGCTCCGCCCAAAAGCACAGAAGCTTCTTGGGAGCTTCACAGAGCGAAACGACCTCATTGTGAACGAGCTTATTGATTGTCAGGGTAATCAATAATCAATATATATATTATTTACACAAAGTATTGCGTCTACCTGGGTGCAAACCCACGGCCTTTAACTCGTAAAGCTCTTTGAATACTTAAATAAAAATTAGTGGCCGTATGCGAGTTGGACTCGCACACGAACAGTTTCATTCCATCATACAATATCTTTATTTAATTTTTATTACGGGTATGGCAATAAAAGTACACACCCCGAAAATTTCAACTGTCTACCTTTTACATTTCTTGAGATAAATCCCGATGACAGACAGACGAACGAAGGGACAGCGTATAATAATAGCTTAATAATAGGGTTTCGTCGGCACCCTTTAGGTACTATTTGATTATTTATTAATATAGTGGCAACAGAAATACACAATCTGTAAAAATCAAGGGTTTTCCTATAATGGTTCAGAAGATACAGCCCTGTGACTAGCGGACGGACGAACAGCGGAGTTTTAGCAGTAGGTATGTTGGTACCCTCTGGGAACGGAACCCTAAAATGTAGCTTACTCTTAAAGCAGTTAGGTACTAGAAACTTTGTAACTTCGTAAAGCCTCTCTTATCAATGGAAAAGAAAAGGATTAAAGTTAGAAAAGAAACATAAATAACGGTGAGTACCTCGCCTTAGATGGATGTAAAACTTTTTTATCGAACGTAAACATTACTAAATACCTTTATCTCACGTTTCTCATTCTGTGAGGAGGAAAGTTGGATGAGATGAGAATAATGTAAACACTTGGATCTGATGTTGTAAAATGTATTGTAATTTACACTCATTGGCCAACTAAAATAAATTTGAAGAGTTTTATTGAACGCGCTAATCTCTGGTTCCGTCAGTCAGATTTTTAATACTCTTTTTGCACTTGATAGTGTTCTTAAAAAATACTGCCGTACATTGTTTAAAATACGGTTAAACCCATAAAGTAGTTTCATATAACTTTATTGGGAAAGGAAGGCACACATTTTTCTTTCTCTGCTTTAGAGCTTCTCTTACCTTTTCTTTGAGATATGCATTTTATTTGGGACTTATGAGCAAGTGTTTTTTTAATATTCCTGTCCGTATCACTCTCTTCACTTGAATCGACGTAATTAGATGTAACCTCGTAGTCCTTGTCCTTAACCGAATCATCCGAATCAAAGTCACAGAAGATTGGAGACAGAGAATGTAAAGACGGCGGTATAGTTTCATCGCAGTACAGGAAACTGGAATCCGAAACTTTTGATGTACCAGGTTGAGGATTTGCATATAAATCGATGCCATTATTAGCTGAAGGACTAGAAGGATCACTTTCATTTAATGAATTTGGCATGCTTGTTAAGCCAATGATTTGTTCTTGAATACGTAATTTGGGTGGTTCGACAGGTACGACCTCTCTATTCACAATGCTCATCATGTTCTGAATTCTTTGTGGAACCCCGGAGCGTCTACAATAATGACAGACACAATTAGTTAAATACCTAATTTAAAAAAAAAAATAATTTAAAAAAAACTTATAGGTAGGTACTTTATTATTCTATATCCTCGTCGTCAACGCAATAATGCGTAAGAATAGGAAAGAAGGTAAAAAGCAAAAAAGCGCGCGAAAGCCCATGTCCGATAGGTATTCGTTTCAAACATACCGCCCCAACGCGCTGCACCTACTCATCGTTGACCCTGACTCGAGATGCGTGTGATTTCATAGCGGCTTCAGAACGATAAGAAAAAGGATTATTTCGTTCCAATCAAATATTTATAAGCTAAAGGTTATATACCTGTCACCTACCACTACGTAATTGAATGAATGTAATACTTATTTTAAGAAAATATTATAAATATCGATTATCTACATACTAATTACATAGGTTATTAAATTCACTGATGCATCTATTCTATTTAGTGAAATTATAAAAACCTTACCTTGAGTACGTATGACGCGACATGGTAAAACATTTATGGCGCGCCGCCGCTCCGCTCCACACACACACGAGCGCTCCCCGTCGTCGCTGGTAGCGAAATGGCCGAGGAAACCGGGAACGCGGGGGACCGCGGTTCAAAAATGTTTCTGGGTTTAACTAGATTTTAATCTAGCATATCTGTATAGTCGTATTTTAGTAAAGAATTTTACACTTTAATCCATCGATAAACTTTATTGAAAAAAGGCTAAATGCCTATAACTATAATGTAATGTATTATTCTATAGTAACTTTATTATAACATAGTTTTTGTTCTCAGACACACCTGTAAGTACTTGATTATAACACGGTTATGGTCGTATAGCTTAATTTAAGTGCAGCATTGTGTGATAACTGTATTATAATAAATTAATATCGCTTGGAACGATCCGTGATAATAACGTTACCATCCTTTTGCCGTGTTATAACATAAATTTGAGGAATAGCTGTTAAATAATAAAGTAAACTGTAAAAAATATGTTACTTAACGGTTCACACCCGCTCTATATCTCGGAAAGTAAAAGTCGTACAGTAATGGGACCCAGCACAAAAGATAGAGAATTTTTCAAAACGTAATGTGTGATTCAAAACTAAAAAATGGCAGTTTGAGGCTTAACCGTGTTTTAAGTAACGTACGGCAGAATACAGGATCTTTCACATTACGCTAGGACTTTTAGAGACCGAGGAGGAGAAAAAGGAGAAGTCAGAAAGAACGGAAAGCGCGGGCAGGCGATGTTATGCAACAGGGTGAGTCTGGTAACAAAAAATTTCACGCGGAAGAAATCGCGGATCTATTGTACAAGAGTGATACTATGTATTGCTAATCTATATAAGGTGTATCTATTCATACACGAAATATTTTAAGAGGTACACCTGAAGGTGGTAAAGAAGCTATAGCAAAGAAAAAAAAAATTCTAAGCAATTTTTTTGTTAATTTAAAATTTATAAATTTTTTGACACACATAAGAAATACTGGCTCCTTCTTATTTTTTACGACCCGAGACACCGCGGCCATGCTCGTCGCCGCCCTCGCAGCGTCAAGCGGGCCATTCATAGAATTTGGCGTAAAGGTTTTATGCAAAACGTCTCAAGTAGTTTTAAAATTATTATAATTACGAAAATTCAAAAACGCTTAGATAAAAAAATATTTTTGCTTCTATAGCTTCTTTAACACCTACAGGTGTACCCCTTAAAATATTTCGTGTATGAATAGATACACCCTATATATATATAAAAGAAAGTTGTGTTAGTTACACTATTTATAACTCAAGAACGGCTGAACCGATTTGGCTGAAAATTGGTGGGGATATATACATAAGATACTTTTTTTCATCCCGTTTGACTATAAAGAGGAAAGATTTGATTGTTTGCTTGTATTGAATAGGCTCCGAAATAACTATATAACATCACGCTATGATCAAAAGTAGTGGAGCAGGAACGAAAAATAGACTAAAACTGGCAGGCAATTAACTCGGTGCGACGGAAAGTGTCAGGGGCAAAAATTTGACGCGGACGAAGTCGCGGGCAGAAGCTGTAGTCTATATAGCCTATCAAAATGAGAAATGTCTTCGCTACCCCTAGTAACCACTACTGATTCACATAGTACGTACTAAATCGTATTTAGTGAGAAAATGATCGTGATATTAGTAACTATACTTACTATACTTTAGTCTACAAAAGATTTAAAAAAAAAACTGAATTGTCAAAAATCATTCTTCAAATAATGTTGAGTGAAGTTATAATAATAGCTTGGACATGGAAAGATGAATTAACATCAAAGTGAACCTACGGGTATTACTAATTGGAATTTCAGGTCCATTCTATTGATAAATTTTAACTACATAGTTATATTATTATAAATCAATCTAGTATTTTAATAGGCTCGAAAATGTAAAGCAAATATTGGTTTCAATTAATTTTCGACCAATTCCTATCAAGGTTACATTGGAGCAAGTAATTTCTACCAAAGCAAATTAATTTAATATAAACTTATAAGTGGGCAGAACTCTAAGGCGATTAACGTTTGATATCATTTTATAGACAAGAAATGAAAACTTACATTTTATGTCCAAAAATTGACATGGCTTGGACAGCAATTAGACTTTTGTACTTAAATCGAGCTTAAAGCCAACTTGGTTAAAAGAAGCCAAATTGTTTTGAAACTAATTTTAAACTTATTGATGCAATAAGACAATTAATTAGGGCTTTAGATTGGAATTACTTTCTTGTGTTAACATAAATAATTGTTTAAACAAAATTAATTTTCACGTATACTTATTTAGTTAATTAGACGTTTCAAGACTTTTTAGGTTACTAGTCGATTCGCACAAATTATATATTATTAAGAAAATAAAACATTAATTGTCTATTTGCCCATTTTGTTCCGTTAATTAAGCCGAATTTTCGCACGAACTTACGATTCCTAAAACCGTATAAAAAATGTCAAGGCAGCCTTTGCCCTTTGAGTAACATTTCCTCCAATGACGTCGCTCGTCCCTCGCCTCATCTCATCTCAAGATGCAGTAGTGTTTAACTATTAAGGCATCGTCTTATACTGGACATAGGCGAGGCTAAAAGGGCGTTCCCAACAGTCACCACACTGTGGTTTACTGACCGCAGTATCTTATTACATATGGTCGCTAATAAAAGCATCTTAGTATTTTATTACTCAGTAATTTAAATTAAAATTTGCTACTTTTACTTTTCTTGTGCGGTTAAATAAAAATACGTTTTGGATTGCTTTGATTGTTCTAATCATTTTGCTTCAAGTGCGCGAAAGGACAATGGCTCTAATGCCTTCGTATCGTTCACTATACATCTAATAATATGTACCAAAAATAGGCGTTGCAATAACTGTACTGTTAATAACGCATTGCATTATTAGTGTGGAAAGGGCAGGCATCATGAAAAGGTAATGACATTTTTTTATTATATTTAAATCCTTGAAGATACTGTTCTTTCTTGTGATTCAAGTGTGGACGAGCTTGATGATGATGATGATGGGGTCTCCCTTTTCTGGACTTAGACTCTCATTCGGTCCGTTGTGCGTGGGGGTTCTGGCTAACAAAGCCAGCCTAGCTCCGCCCAAAAGCACAGAAGCTTCTTGGGAGCTTCACAGAGCGAAACGACCTCATTGTGAACGAGCTTATTGATTGTCAGGGTAATCAATAATCAATATATATATTATTTACACAAAGTATTGCGTCTACCTGGGTGCAAACCCACGGCCTTTAACTCGTAAAGCTCTTTGAATACTTAAATAAAAATTAGTGGCCGTATGCGAGTTGGACTCGCACACGAACAGTTTCATTCCATCATACAATATCTTTATTTAATTTTTATTACGGGTATGGCAATAAAAGTACACACCCCGAAAATTTCAACTGTCTACCTTTTACATTTCTTGAGATAAATCCCGATGACAGACAGACGAACGAAGGGACAGCGTATAATAATAGCTTAATAATAGGGTTTCGTCGGCACCCTTTAGGTACTATTTGATTATTTATTAATATAGTGGCAACAGAAATACACAATCTGTAAAAATCAAGGGTTTTCCTATAATGGTTCAGAAGATACAGCCCTGTGACTAGCGGACGGACGAACAGCGGAGTTTTAGCAGTAGGTATGTTGGTACCCTCTGGGAACGGAACCCTAAAATGTAGCTTACTCTTAAAGCAGTTAGGTACTAGAAACTTTGTAACTTCGTAAAGCCTCTCTTATCAATGGAAAAGAAAAGGATTAAAGTTAGAAAAGAAACATAAATAACGGTGAGTACCTCGCCTTAGATGGATGTAAAACTTTTTTATCGAACGTAAACATTACTAAATACCTTTATCTCACGTTTCTCATTCTGTGAGGAGGAAAGTTGGATGAGATGAGAATAATGTAAACACTTGGATCTGATGTTGTAAAATGTATTGTAATTTACACTCATTGGCCAACTAAAATAAATTTGAAGAGTTTTATTGAACGCGCTAATCTCTGGTTCCGTCAGTCAGATTTTTAATACTCTTTTTGCACTTGATAGTGTTCTTAAAAAATACTGCCGTACATTGTTTAAAATACGGTTAAACCCATAAAGTAGTTTCATATAACTTTATTGGGAAAGGAAGGCACACATTTTTCTTTCTCTGCTTTAGAGCTTCTCTTACCTTTTCTTTGAGATATGCATTTTATTTGGGACTTATGAGCAAGTGTTTTTTTAATATTCCTGTCCGTATCACTCTCTTCACTTGAATCGACGTAATTAGATGTAACCTCGTAGTCCTTGTCCTTAACCGAATCATCCGAATCAAAGTCACAGAAGATTGGAGACAGAGAATGTAAAGACGGCGGTATAGTTTCATCGCAGTACAGGAAACTGGAATCCGAAACTTTTGATGTACCAGGTTGAGGATTTGCATATAAATCGATGCCATTATTAGCTGAAGGACTAGAAGGATCACTTTCATTTAATGAATTTGGCATGCTTGTTAAGCCAATGATTTGTTCTTGAATACGTAATTTGGGTGGTTCGACAGGTACGACCTCTCTATTCACAATGCTCATCATGTTCTGAATTCTTTGTGGAACCCCGGAGCGTCTACAATAATGACAGACACAATTAGTTAAATACCTAATTTAAAAAAAAAAATAATTTAAAAAAAACTTATAGGTAGGTACTTTATTATTCTATATCCTCGTCGTCAACGCAATAATGCGTAAGAATAGGAAAGAAGGTAAAAAGCAAAAAAGCGCGCGAAAGCCCATGTCCGATAGGTATTCGTTTCAAACATACCGCCCCAACGCGCTGCACCTACTCATCGTTGACCCTGACTCGAGATGCGTGTGATTTCATAGCGGCTTCAGAACGATAAGAAAAAGGATTATTTCGTTCCAATCAAATATTTATAAGCTAAAGGTTATATACCTGTCACCTACCACTACGTAATTGAATGAATGTAATACTTATTTTAAGAAAATATTATAAATATCGATTATCTACATACTAATTACATAGGTTATTAAATTCACTGATGCATCTATTCTATTTAGTGAAATTATAAAAACCTTACCTTGAGTACGTATGACGCGACATGGTAAAACATTTATGGCGCGCCGCCGCTCCGCTCCACACACACACGAGCGCTCCCCGTCGTCGCTGGTAGCGAAATGGCCGAGGAAACCGGGAACGCGGGGGACCGCGGTTCAAAAATGTTTCTGGGTTTAACTAGATTTTAATCTAGCATATCTGTATAGTCGTATTTTAGTAAAGAATTTTACACTTTAATCCATCGATAAACTTTATTGAAAAAAGGCTAAATGCCTATAACTATAATGTAATGTATTATTCTATAGTAACTTTATTATAACATAGTTTTTGTTCTCAGACACACCTGTAAGTACTTGATTATAACACGGTTATGGTCGTATAGCTTAATTTAAGTGCAGCATTGTGTGATAACTGTATTATAATAAATTAATATCGCTTGGAACGATCCGTGATAATAACGTTACCATCCTTTTGCCGTGTTATAACATAAATTTGAGGAATAGCTGTTAAATAATAAAGTAAACTGTAAAAAATATGTTACTTAACGGTTCACACCCGCTCTATATCTCGGAAAGTAAAAGTCGTACAGTAATGGGACCCAGCACAAAAGATAGAGAATTTTTCAAAACGTAATGTGTGATTCAAAACTAAAAAATGGCAGTTTGAGGCTTAACCGTGTTTTAAGTAACGTACGGCAGAATACAGGATCTTTCACATTACGCTAGGACTTTTAGAGACCGAGGAGGAGAAAAAGGAGAAGTCAGAAAGAACGGAAAGCGCGGGCAGGCGATGTTATGCAACAGGGTGAGTCTGGTAACAAAAAATTTCACGCGGAAGAAATCGCGGATCTATTGTACAAGAGTGATACTATGTATTGCTAATCTATATAAGGTGTATCTATTCATACACGAAATATTTTAAGAGGTACACCTGAAGGTGGTAAAGAAGCTATAGCAAAGAAAAAAAAAATTCTAAGCAATTTTTTTGTTAATTTAAAATTTATAAATTTTTTGACACACATAAGAAATACTGGCTCCTTCTTATTTTTTACGACCCGAGACACCGCGGCCATGCTCGTCGCCGCCCTCGCAGCGTCAAGCGGGCCATTCATAGAATTTGGCGTAAAGGTTTTATGCAAAACGTCTCAAGTAGTTTTAAAATTATTATAATTACGAAAATTCAAAAACGCTTAGATAAAAAAATATTTTTGCTTCTATAGCTTCTTTAACACCTACAGGTGTACCCCTTAAAATATTTCGTGTATGAATAGATACACCCTATATATATATAAAAGAAAGTTGTGTTAGTTACACTATTTATAACTCAAGAACGGCTGAACCGATTTGGCTGAAAATTGGTGGGGATATATACATAAGATACTTTTTTTCATCCCGTTTGACTATAAAGAGGAAAGATTTGATTGTTTGCTTGTATTGAATAGGCTCCGAAATAACTATATAACATCACGCTATGATCAAAAGTAGTGGAGCAGGAACGAAAAATAGACTAAAACTGGCAGGCAATTAACTCGGTGCGACGGAAAGTGTCAGGGGCAAAAATTTGACGCGGACGAAGTCGCGGGCAGAAGCTGTAGTCTATATAGCCTATCAAAATGAGAAATGTCTTCGCTACCCCTAGTAACCACTACTGATTCACATAGTACGTACTAAATCGTATTTAGTGAGAAAATGATCGTGATATTAGTAACTATACTTACTATACTTTAGTCTACAAAAGATTTAAAAAAAAAACTGAATTGTCAAAAATCATTCTTCAAATAATGTTGAGTGAAGTTATAATAATAGCTTGGACATGGAAAGATGAATTAACATCAAAGTGAACCTACGGGTATTACTAATTGGAATTTCAGGTCCATTCTATTGATAAATTTTAACTACATAGTTATATTATTATAAATCAATCTAGTATTTTAATAGGCTCGAAAATGTAAAGCAAATATTGGTTTCAATTAATTTTCGACCAATTCCTATCAAGGTTACATTGGAGCAAGTAATTTCTACCAAAGCAAATTAATTTAATATAAACTTATAAGTGGGCAGAACTCTAAGGCGATTAACGTTTGATATCATTTTATAGACAAGAAATGAAAACTTACATTTTATGTCCAAAAATTGACATGGCTTGGACAGCAATTAGACTTTTGTACTTAAATCGAGCTTAAAGCCAACTTGGTTAAAAGAAGCCAAATTGTTTTGAAACTAATTTTAAACTTATTGATGCAATAAGACAATTAATTAGGGCTTTAGATTGGAATTACTTTCTTGTGTTAACATAAATAATTGTTTAAACAAAATTAATTTTCACGTATACTTATTTAGTTAATTAGACGTTTCAAGACTTTTTAGGTTACTAGTCGATTCGCACAAATTATATATTATTAAGAAAATAAAACATTAATTGTCTATTTGCCCATTTTGTTCCGTTAATTAAGCCGAATTTTCGCACGAACTTACGATTCCTAAAACCGTATAAAAAATGTCAAGGCAGCCTTTGCCCTTTGAGTAACATTTCCTCCAATGACGTCGCTCGTCCCTCGCCTCATCTCATCTCAAGATGCAGTAGTGTTTAACTATTAAGGCATCGTCTTATACTGGACATAGGCGAGGCTAAAAGGGCGTTCCCAACAGTCACCACACTGTGGTTTACTGACCGCAGTATCTTATTACATATGGTCGCTAATAAAAGCATCTTAGTATTTTATTACTCAGTAATTTAAATTAAAATTTGCTACTTTTACTTTTCTTGTGCGGTTAAATAAAAATACGTTTTGGATTGCTTTGATTGTTCTAATCATTTTGCTTCAAGTGCGCGAAAGGACAATGGCTCTAATGCCTTCGTATCGTTCACTATACATCTAATAATATGTACCAAAAATAGGCGTTGCAATAACTGTACTGTTAATAACGCATTGCATTATTAGTGTGGAAAGGGCAGGCATCATGAAAAGGTAATGACATTTTTTTATTATATTTAAATCCTTGAAGATACTGTTCTTTCTTGTGATTCAAGTGTGGACGAGCTTGATGATGATGATGATGGGGTCTCCCTTTTCTGGACTTAGACTCTCATTCGGTCCGTTGTGCGTGGGGGTTCTGGCTAACAAAGCCAGCCTAGCTCCGCCCAAAAGCACAGAAGCTTCTTGGGAGCTTCACAGAGCGAAACGACCTCATTGTGAACGAGCTTATTGATTGTCAGGGTAATCAATAATCAACTAAAATTTTATTGAAACCCCACAATCAATAAACATCTTATCAATAATCATCTTAAATCTCTGTTCCTTATACAACAGTTTATAGACACTATTTGTTCTTGGCTACTTTTGGTCGCAATACCAGCAATCAAAATGGAAGTTTAAACTAAACTACCCCTAACTAGTGGTTTAATAATTATAGGTTCAGAAGCTTTGGGTCTTGTTAACGAAATTATACGAATATTGGAGTCAAACGCCTGATTGTTAGGCACAGTCACTTTGGTCACTGAATAATGTATATTGTTTAGACCCCATATGTTTGTTTAGGATGATATTTTGATGAAATACCGAATAATATAATACTAACGTCCACCGAACAATCTTAGCTGTTGATTAATGTAGGCCTTCGTGTATACCTGTCTTTATAAATTATTCAAAAGCGTGTGCTGTTAATATGGGCCTTATAATTATGAATAGTAAGTATATTGGTTCGATGACGGATTACTTAGGGTTGTATTGTCAAAGCTTCCATATTTGGAGAGTGAATTAGTTAGATTACTGTATAATGTGGGAAAATTATTATTCAAAAGACTTTATTCGCTCGACTTCAACCAGTCTTCAAGAGGATATAATACATTTGCAATTTTATGTCTATGACCTCCACAATAAGTCACAAAACCACGCTCATAATATTATTGACCCATCTTCTAGCCCCAATGTCAAGGTTAATCAGTAACCAAACTCGTACTACTTTTAATGGATACATACATTTTATTCGCCGAACATTGGGAGCAACAATATCATTACACCCGTATTCTCTGATGCCTAAGAATGTAGGTACCTATAATATACTCTATTGCCGTCAAATAAGTATGTTTAAGTCCATTGTAACAGAAGGCAAGCAAATTGTCATCAACCAGACACAAATCTCCAGGCTGCTACTAAGATATCCCTGATTGGAAAATCCAGTGACACTTCGCACGATGTTTTTTTCTTATCTTTTCTTTTCTCTCTTTCTTTCTTTCGATGAGGATGTCGATTGCTTAACCGGACTTACCTTTGGCTACCTTAATAAGTTAAGGCCTCCAGCTAGAGCTAAAAACTTAAAACTAGAGCGACTACTCACTACGGGCAACTCCCTATGGTGTAACGGACTTCGGCTTAGATCATCGCTGGTAGAGAGCAACTAGGGATGGGCTGGATCGAAATGGTAATTATTTGAGGACGAATTTAATGCTTCAAACTCAGCGCGGGCTACCACGAGCAAGGATCGCAGCAGACCAGATCTTGGGATCAAACCTAGGATGATACTCACTGGTAGCGATTACAACGAGGTAAAAAATTCAAAAAATTCAAAAATTCAAAATGTTTATTTGCAAGAAAATACATAGTTTACTAGGGAAGATCTTACAGCCTAAAAGTCATTGTATTCTGCCTGCAAGCAAGCGTGCAAATTATTATTGTTTAAATGTCATGCAAATTATTACCCTTATATTATTACACTATTATGACATTATTATTACATTAATTATCACAAATTATTACTACATACAAAAAAAAATACATAAAATTATTTCAATAAATTAATTTATATTATAATCAAATATTTTTATGTTCTAAAAATTCCTTAATACTATAAAAACACTTTTTTTGTAACCACTCTGACAATTTTGTTTTAAAAACATTACCCTGCAACAATTTAAAATCATTTGGTATGGTATTATAAATAAGGATATACATATTGAACACATTTTTCTTATAAATATCTTTATTTCCAGCTGGATGATATAAGAGGTTGCGAAACATAGCCCTTTTCTGACGTGGTATTACCTCGGTATGTTGCTTAAAATAATGCATGTGTCTCTTTGTAAAAGTGCAGATATCTCTAATATACATACAAGGTAATGGAAGAATATTCATTTTTTGAAATAGTGGTTTACAGCTATCTAAGAACCATGCCCTGTTTATTACCCGGATGCAGCGTTTTTGGAGCTTAAAAACTGTCGCTATCGGTCGAGTTACCCCACATGATTAGTCCATAGCTCAGAACAGATGACACGTAACCATGGTAAGCTGCAAGAGCAGCGTCTACTGATACATTTTGTCTCAGCTTTTTTAAAGCAAACACGAACCGATCTAATTTCTGACCTACGTGCTCTATATAGCTTTTCCAATTCAGGTTTTTATCTACATTGATTCCTAAAAATTTTAATTGATCAACTTGTTGTACCTTTTCACCATTATACAGAATATCCAAAGCTAATGGTTTGCTGTTATAGGAATTAAATTGAACTAATTTTGTCTTGCTAATATTTATATTTAAGTCATTATTTTGCATCCAACTTATTATATCTTTTAGCGTCTTTTCCAAAGCTGATTTGTAGTCGCTTTTATTCTGACATTTTAGGACAACTGTAGTGTCATCTGCAAAAAGTATAAATTTATGCAAAGTGGCGTCTGGAAGATCATTTATATAAAGTAAAAAAAGTAAAGGACCGAGAATACTTCCTTGGGGCACGCCACACTTATTTATTAATGCTACTGATTTGAATTTCTCTTTTGAATATATTCTGTCCCTTTTCTTTACAACTTTGGTTATCTCGGTACACTGTTGCCTGTTTACTAGATAACTAGATATCCATTTATACGCTTTTCCTCGAATACCGTAGAAGTCTAATTTATTTAGTAGCTTATAATGGTTAACAAAATCAAAGGCCTTACTCATATCCAAAAACAAGGACACCGCAGGATTGCCATTGTTAATGCTTTCTGTAACAAGTTTAATAAAGTTAAAGATTGCAAGAGCAGTTGAGCTACCTTTACGGAAACCAAACTGCTCTTTGCATAGTATGTCATGTTTACAGAGAAAATTATTTAACCTAATAAGCATTGCCTTCTCAAAAATCTTGGATATAATGGGTACTATTGTGATAGGCCGATAATTATTAGGGTCTGACTTATTTCCATTTTTAAATAGTGGCTTCACAACTGACATCTTAAGTTGCTCGGGAAATACCCCTTCCAAAAATGATAAGTTTATAACGTGTGCTAGTGGATGACAAATCCAACTAGCACAAGTTTTTAAGACCTTTGTAGCGATGCCGTCATACCCACTAGTTTTGCTATTGTTCAGGGACATAATTATTTTATACACTTCCTTTGCATCTACAGGATTCAAGAATATAGTATTGAGATTTTTTTTTTTAACTAGAATTAGAATCATTTGAATTATTAGAATTACGCAAATTATTTGGATTATTGGAATTATTTGAATTACGCGAACTATTAGAATTATTGGAATTATTTGAATTTAGAGGCAGAATAGATGTCAAATTATTAAAATAGTTATTAAATATATTGCAAATGTCTGATGGATTATTATATGTTACATTATTAAAATTTATTTCGTCAATGTCATGTTTATATAAATTATTACCCATTATTGTTGAAGAGATTGCATTCCATGTAGCTTTACATTTATTTTTATGCCTTTGTATACGTCTTGTATTCACAAGTTTTTGCGCTCGCTGTGCACATCGCCGAAACGTATGACTATAAAGTTTGTAGGATATCTCATTTTGCTTTTTATTCATTTTAGTAATATAATGGTAGTAAAGCTAGTTTTAATAGAACGCCTACTGCTGGTTTATTCTGTAAACATTTCACTGGAAAACTTAGCTGAAGTGGTTAGTCTTCCCATTTAATGCTTGGGCTTGACACTATTTGTAGGTCACTTCACATTTTTTTCACGGTGAGTTTTGTACAAAATAAGCAGGTAGTAGGTACTGCGACAAAGCAGACAGTATTTAAATAAAGGCACGTTTGGTTTTACCAGGCGCCAGGGAAATCAATGATACGGATTCATTTCGTGCTCACTCCACCGTTGACCTACTAAAAGAACACTGTTGTCCCAAGTAAAATTAATAAAGTGAAAAGCTTCATAAAATTAAACTTTAAAGAATGTTTTAATTTAAATGTTGTGATTAATTTTCATGTTCGAAAATATGGATTAATATTTATATCAGATTAAATCATATTATCAGACATGAAAATTAAGCAAGCGTCGTAATTTATCTTTGTTTGATGTGATTGAAAAGTTGTGAGTCACTGTAACGAAATTCTTCAACATAATTTCATAGTCACGTAATGAAAAAGCATAACGTAATGAAAAACCATTTTATCTCCTCCATGCTACTTTTTACCTGTATATATTAGAGGTTTTCAAGGGTAGGTACTCAAACCGAAAACGAAAGTATTCAAAATAAAATTTGGGTATTTTAAAGATAGAAACGATACTACATTTAGAGTTAAAGACAAGAACAACCCTCTAACCCCAGACGTTTTTTATTGTAATGAATTCATTTTTTGAAGTCAGAATCTGACAAAATTAGAAAGTATCAATGTCTTTTCTTTTTCAGACCAATATCCAGATTTGATAAGACTGTATGCGATGAAAAGCTTATCTTCTAAATTTAGTCGGAAAAGCCTCATGGTGTAGTAATATCCTATTATTATTAAAACACGGAACTAAATCAATAAAAACAGTAACAGTTTATGCTTTCTACAAATAAAGGGCTTCAGAAAAGTACGCTACAAGAAAATGATTTCAATTTCCGATGTTTCGCTCACAAAAAACCGTTGCAATATTTTTGAGTCAACACCTGAACGCTAGGCAAACACAAACTAAAAGCAAAACAAAAACAATGGCCGCCCACGCTGGCTTCATTTTAGCGTGAAAGAAAAAATATGATGAGCAAACCGTAGAGCGGATGTCCAGGGAAGTGTTTACGTATAACGGACTTTAGAAATACATGAATGGTGTAGGTACCTTTTCCTACTGGCTTTGTCATCTTTGTAAAGCCAGGGAAATTTATTTTTTGTCGAAATGGCTACCAACAATTATTCGTTTCTATATTCGAATTACAACTGTCATTCTTGAAAACGCCTTTCATCCGTTCAGTCGTAAGACATCCACTGCTGGACATAGACCTCCCACAACTTGGGGAGCTATGACATAATCGCCACACTTGGCAGGCAGGTTGGCGATCGCAGTATGGTTGTAAAATGCATAGAGACCGCTGCTGCCCATTCTCTAGTAAGTACCTTAGTCGCCTCTTAAAACAGCCACAAAATGCCTGTATCAGTTCTAAATAAAGCAGTAAGTACGTAATTATTAATTCGAAAAAATATTGACTTCGCGAAATTGTATAAGCTTTCGTGGAGTTATAGACATATTTTGTAATCCCTGTATAAATTGACTAGTTCATTCATTCATTTATTTATTCATTTAACAATTTACATTGTGTTGAATATTACTATATACACATACAATTTACATAATAATACAAGGAACTATGAATTATTGACTAACCTCCAAGTGAAAACTCAATTAATTAAAACAGTTTTGAATATAATGTCCAATAGATTTTTTTAAAATGTCAAAACAGCTTTCAAAACTAATGTCAAATAGGTTTAAAATATAATGTCAACCAGCTTTCTATACAATGTCAAGCAATTTCAAAATATAATGTCAAAAGATGCTAAAATTATAATAATGTCAAAGCAATTAAAAAAAAAAAAATATATTGATCATTTATTATTTTGTGACATTTCCGGTATATTATACAAACATTTTTCCAATAAAAAGGCCTTTAATTTGGTTTTAAACAAGTGGGTGTTATAGATCAGGATCTTTAGCTCAGAAGGCAACTTATTAAAAATCTCTACAGCTTGGTACTTCGAGCAATGCTCCACTATATTAAATTTTGGTTTTATTTGTTGCTTAAAAACTTTTCTTCGTGTGCTCTCTCTAATCTCGCGTTCCATCTGTGATTCGAATTCATGTAAATATTTCGCAAAATGACTTAAGAGCACTAATATATATAAGCTTGGAACTGTTAATATTCCCAATTGTTTGAAGTAATCTTTGCATGAGACACATTGGGCTATTCCGACTATTGTTCTTATGGCTCGTTTTTGTAAGATGAACGCTCTCTGCCAGTTATAATTGTAACTATTTCCCCAGAGCACGATGCTATACCTTATCCTAGACTCGACGAGTGCGTAATATACAGCCTTTAACTGATCTATGTTCAGATCGTCCGTCAGTTTGGTGATACTGGTAGCTTTCCCCTTTCGTTCACTGGTTTCGGCTAGCCTTCTATTCTTTTTGAATGCCAAAGGAATCCGCTGAATGTGGTCAGCCAATAACTGTTCAAAGTGATGGAGTTTGGGCTTGGAGGCCAAAGTCCAACAGTGGACGTGTTTCGGCTGAGTGATGGTTGATTTATGGATTGATAAAAATATTACATAATACAACTTCCTATATATCTAAAAACCTTACAAATTCCAGCAACATTCTAAACAAACTGTACCTAAAACAGAATTGATTCCTTTTAAGATAGCTCTGCCAAAGTTAATCAAGTTAAAAACGTAGAAAAATCTCCGTCATTTTGTGTCGAGAATTCTTTATACCTCAACCGAAGAAGGTCGGGTAAAGTAAATATTTGCTTTATAATCGCATACGGCGTATTTCATTTGATATATTATTTAATTCACCTGAGTAATGAGAATGTTTCGTTCACAATTTATCTTTACGAAATTATAAGAATTTCATTTTGAAAATACTTCTTGCGGATGGGTAATATGGAAAGGCGTCAAAATCAACAAGGGAATATTGTATCATACACCCTACACCTACTTGATATACTTGTTATCAATTCATCATATCATAACTAGTCCATAATATTCCCACTGCTGGGACACAGTCCTCCTCTCAGTAAGAGGGAGTGAACCGTAATCCACCATGAGGGCCTAGTTTCGGTTAGTGGATGTCACAAATCTTCGATGATGTTTTCTTTCACCGTTGAAGGAAAACCCGTAGAGCAGTAGTGATGAAATAATGCCGCGTAAGTATAGTGCTATGGCGAGCAATGGGTAGCGGCGAGCAATGGGTAGCTCGCCGCCCGGTAAGGACCAGGCTCGGGTCGACGGCGCGCAGTGTTCCACGCGCGCCTCAAAGAGATGTCAGCAGCGGTGTAGGGGTCTACTAGGACCGATGCCTGCCGGGGTCGCGTGATTGTTCGAAAGAGATACCGTGACCCTGGCACATGGGCAACTGATGGAACGCGGGTGGGTTTTAGTCAGTAAAAGTCTGACACGCCCTCCCGCTCCGCCCAGAGCGGGAGAAGTCATTTGATGATTTCCCATCCTGAAAAAAAAAAAAAAAAAAAAAGTATAGTGCTATCAACATTGCTCATAGAATTCACAAATCAAAATGACACTGAACCGGCCACATTAGCCATAGAATCTATGACCATTGAGGTTGATATGTTCTTGAGTGGAGACCGCGAATCGGCAAACGTAAGGTAGGATGCCCTTAGGCTAAGTGGAGTGACGGACTTTGTACGGTGGCTGGTAGCACCTGGATGAGAGTTACTGAGAATCGAGCTGAATGGCGTGCCGTTGGAGAGGCCTCTATCCAGCAGTGCTGATGATGATGACGAAAGTGACCAGTCAGGGTTCTAAACTACGACCTGCAACTCGGTAAGCCACCTGACCAAATACCACAGAGTCAGCACTGCTGCCAATCAATTTTATCATAAATTACAAATCCACTAGCCAACTTGCCTACGGCGACGTCGGAGGCTGATTTCTTCTATAGCACTTTTTCTAAGTCGATGTTTGGCCTAACTATTTGTTCATTGTCAAGCCTAAAAGCAGGCTTCGTACAGAACTAGCCAGACATATCTCTTCAAAGTTGAGGTCTAAACCACAGCAGACTGACCGACTTTCAACTTATGTTTAACACCCGCTATAATTACGGTGGGAGTTATGTATGCTGGCGTATCTAACGGTCTCGGGCCGCCAATGCGTCACGGCAGGTTGCCCCGGGGCAGCGTAAAACACGTTTGCTAAGACCCAAAACCCACCTGTGCTCCTATCCTATAAATAAGTACCTACGCTCACCGCGCCCCCGTAGGGACAATTTATTCTATTTATTTATGAAGTGAAATTGTGAAAAATATCTTCATTATTCTTTTATTATGAGTGTGTTTGTTTGGTATGAAAATGAAAATTTCTATCATTTTCTTTAGAAGTTTGGTACTTCAAATTTTAAGAGCTCATCTGAACATATTGCTGATATGTATTATTACAAAAGACATGAGCTACACATCTGGCACCTGTATAAGGCACACAATGAAACTAGTTTTGACGAATAAATCTAATAAAA
This sequence comes from Aporophyla lueneburgensis, assembly GCA_932294355.1. Lineage (NCBI taxonomy): Eukaryota > Metazoa > Arthropoda > Insecta > Lepidoptera > Noctuidae > Aporophyla > Aporophyla lueneburgensis. Next base: position 15,797,922 of record OW028744.1, read on the forward strand.
TAAGCTCTTAATCTTCTTGCTAAATATATGGCCGTCTTATTTGCCAACTTAAACCTGAGAAATCACATCGCAGCGAAATGCTCAAAATTTTTTGTTTAAAGTTGGGATTAACTAAATAGTGTTACACAGAGAAATGTGGTTATAAGCTTATCTCTTGAGGAATCACAGCGTTGAATTTGCGGTCAACAGCGGACGTTGTACACGGTCTGAATTATTTTTGGCGTAGTAAAAAACCCCAGTAAAACCCCCTTTGAATTACGGGCGAGAGAAAAAACTCCAATCCTGTATTACTGAGAATAATGCTGGAACACACGAGCCTCTCAAAAAAATACATCAGTGAAAATTGTTTTCCGCCCGGAGGTAGAATGTTTGCGAAGATTACTTTCACTGATCGTCGGCCGCGGACGATTTTCTTACTTTATGAGACGAACGGGCGAGGCTAGGAGGTGAGAATAGTTCAGCTGGGTAATAGAACGTGTTCTTGAACTTTCCGTCACTTTTTCTTTATATCTCGGTTCTGCGATAGTGTCGTGGGGAGCGGTGATTACGTCGGCTGAGTCCCGGTCGTATTTTATTGGTAGTTGCAAAAGGTTCTTGAAAATATAAAACGGTAGTGAATGTCAGTGGTGGGCTGGAGAAAAATTAAGGGTCGTAAAACAAAGCACTAAACGGTTTGAAAAGGAACATTACTTTCTTTTAGATAATTTTTTCTCAACGGTGTTGGAAACCTTAAAACATCGAACACCTGATAAACCTTTTTCAATATATCGTTAAGGTTTAAAATATCCTTAGGGTTACAATACCGAGGTCTCGAAAGTACCCTCATAAAAGGAATAGTTTCCAATTACCAAAAAATGTACAGTCAGCCGTCAAAAAACCTAACCCTTTTTGTGGTTCGATCGAAATAAAACGAGGCGGCCGCTTTGCCAGATTCAAGCTATAGTTAGGACCCGGCCGCTACGTCGCATTCAAGCACAAAATGGAAAACCCGGAAAGGTACCCCAAGGACCGAGTGAGGCTCTTTATGTAAATTCGCAGTGTACAAAAGGTGGAGTAATGTGAAAGAGAGATTGGGATTCTCCGTTTTCACGCTCCGACGTTGAGCCGAACTAAACTCGATAGACACAATTTAGAAATAAAAAATTTACCGTTCCGGAATTGAAGACAAACACGTCTAAACTTGAACTGACTCAATTTCCGTAGGACAGTAAAAATATGCTCTTACAGAATATTTATTACAACCCTGTGTCTTTAAGAAATCTTGTTTGAGTTTGTAAGAATAACAATCATGTCATATGCCTTCATCTACAGTCGTGTTTTATCGAAAACAGTCCCAGCAAAGGCACACATTCAACCAATCTAGTTTTCTACGTAAACAAACCAAAAGAAATACAGAAATACTCTACCAAAATAGGTCCAATAAGTAATCGTAGCAACATAATTGTAATAGACCACCAAACGTAGCCGAGGGACCACAAGTTATGGAACGGACTGTAACTGCGTATATCGGTATCGAAATGCTCCCGACGGACGACCGTAGATACCCGATACTGGTCGTAATATAATAATATAATAAACATAGTTTACGCTATCAGTTCCTCAGATTAGGTTGTTGGATTACTGGTTAAAATAGTAAAGCAATTGTAAATAAAAAGATTTAAAAAAAATACACAGCTTGTTTCAGTCATAAGTTTCAAAACAGACGGCTAAATGCTACTATAGACAATATGACAATACAGTGCGACGCAATTCTGGTAGAAAGATCCACAATGAAGTTTTCATTGATTTTTAGGGTTCCGTAGCCAAATGGAAAAAAACGGAACCCTTATAGATTCGTCATGTCTGTCTGTCTGTCTGTCTGTCCGTGTGTCACAGCCACTTTTCTCCGAAACTATAAGAGCTATGCTGTTGAAACTTGGTAAGTAGATGTATTCTGTGAACCGCATTAAGATTTTCACACTGAAATAAAAAAAAAACAATAAATTGTAGGGTTCGCCATACTTACAACTGAAACGCAAAAAAAAAAATTCATTAAACTCATACGTGTGGGGTATTTATGAATAGGTCTTCAAAAATAGTATTGAGGTTTCCAATTTAATTTTTTTCTAAACTGTATAGTTTGCGCGAGAGACGCTTCCAAAGTGGTAAAATGTGTGTCCCCCCCCTCCCCGTAACTTCTAAAATAAGAGAATCATAAAACTAAAAAAAACATATGATGTAAACTTCCACCGAAAATTTTGGTTTGAACGAGATCTAGTAAGTAGTTTTTTTTAATACGTCATAAATCGTAAACCGCAACTTACCTTTCATTCAATCAACTCAAATATAAAAATTAAAAATTAAAAACATTTAATTTCATAAACATAAGCCTTATGCATAAACCGAGAATACCTACAGGTTTGTACGGAACCCTCGGTGCGCGAGTCCGACTCGCATTTGGCCGGTTTTTTTTTTACTAAGGGCACGTCGCGCCGCTCGTGGCGACCACGTACTGGAAAACTTAGCGTTGGAAGGCGTCCCACAAGACAGACCGATGACCTGGTGAAAGCCAAAGGAATCCGCTAGATGTGAGAAGCTCAGAGACGGTCGAAATGTTGTTGTGGGAGGTTTATGTCCACCAGTGAACATCTTTTGGCTGAAATGATAAACGAGCAATGCACTATGTAGAGATCACCAAACCAATTTGTATAACCAATGCCCAATGGTAAGTCTTTGAGTCAATCACTGTGTGGATGAAAGCACTTTTGACTGAAAGTTTACTAACTAAAAAGAACTTAGCTCAATGAATTGACACATTGATAACAAGAAAATATAAAAGCAGCTGTAAATGTAACGAGATAAGTAAGAATGACATTTAATACAATAGAACCGACACTTCGATAGAATTTATAAATTCTCATAGAGAGAAAAAAAAACTGTCTGAGAAATATTTTCCGTTTTATTTGAACAATAAAAGGTGATTCGTTTCGATAAATAATTAACTTGATACATTTTTTCACAAAATAATTATAGGTTTCGTACCTCAGTAAAAATTGTCGTAGACCCATCGTCATGAGATACTCGTATGGCAGGAAGCAAGGTGTCAATGCAAATAAAGGAAATAAACTGAAAAAACGTTAATTTGTACTCAAACCACATAAAATTTATAGTTAGAACATCGATCGTTACGTAGGCTGATGCATATACATATTATTCCACTGATAAGATCTCCTCTGGAAGTTTACCTTTTGAAAGGAAAAACCTATGTTTGCATTGAAAAAAAGTAATTCTGATTGATCTTACTTACAAAAAAAACCGGAAAAGTGCGAGTCCGACTTGTACTTGACCGTTCCGTACAAATTTGTAGGTATTGTACATATTATCAAAAATCGTTTTTTATTACTCAAATATATTTTTTTAAAGATTTAATTAAAAATGTATAGTTTTCAGATTTTTACCTACACTTGTAGTATAAGACGGTATTACTTGCCAAATTTCATAGTTCTATATCAACGGGAAATAACCTATGTTATACATTTTGATTCCCTTGAGAGTGTCGAAATATACGTTTTTTGGGGCATAAACGGCCGTATCTTTTTGTCACGTTAACTTAGGAGTTTGGTTCACAGCTTCAAGAGACTTTAGACTTGAGTATATCGTTTTAATTTCAACTCGATATGTCCACGCGTTCCCGAGATAAAGAGTCTTGACAGACGGACGGACAACAAAGTGATCCTATAAGGGTTCCCTTTTCTTTTTGAGTTACGGAACCCTTTTTTTGTGGGTGGGAAATCATCAAGCGACATACGTCATTTGATGATTTCCACTTTTGTACTTGCCTGTATTCCAGGGCTACGGTAACTCTTTCGAAAAAATCTCGTGACCCTGGCAGAGATACGGATCCCTGGGTGCGTGAGTTGGTTACCTTTTGTAACTATGAAAAATTTGTCATCAGAATCACCGACCGAGTCATCAAGTATCTTATTACCTACCCATTTCTATAACCTGATAAAATACTCTTACGCAAAACATTTTCTTCTCCAACAATTTAATATCCCTACTTATAAAATTACAGTCTGTAGAAGCTGCGATAACTCACTTATTTCTCAAGCAGACGATAGGAACTCAAATATAATTTACTGAACCCGCTACAATCCACTACAACAGCATATATAGCGCAATATATATGTGTATACAACTATAGAACACCGTCTAACTCCGTAACTTGAAATTTAGCTCGTTCTCGACAATATCGGCACCCTACCGTGATTGGCAACGAGATAGTAATATTATTAATATACTCATGTATAAGCATCTTAATGCCCCTATGCCTACTTGTTTAATCACTAAGGGGGATTGTAAAATAATTACACGAGATTTGAATACTATAATATCATTTTAGAATTACGGTGTTTTCTTATTCTGTTCACTGTAGGTATATGATTTGGTAATTTAATACGTTTTGTCTACTTTAATCCGATTAGTTTTAATAACTAAGGGTTCTTAAGTGCATGCAACTACGGGGTGCCTTATGGCCGCGTGATCACTTTAGCGTCCAAACTCTTATATTTTTCCGATGATCGGATTCATGTAATTACGACAACTAGGGGTGGCCCAACAGTCGACCACATTTTTTTCGTCGATTTAATTAATTTCTAATGCAACCCAATAAAAAAATATAATTACCTTTCTGCACTCCTTCTCCACACAAACTTTAACTGTGCCAAATTTTATACTCTTTTTATCTTTTATACTCTCTTTATAAAAGGGGTACAAAGTTATAGCTTCACGTATTTTAGTATATAAATATATGTCTCCGATGACGTTCAAGAATTTCTTCTACTCATCAATACATGAATTTTCAAGTGAAATACCAACGAGAATGTTTCGAGAAACCCGCGTATTGGCGGTTACTACCTTTGTTCCAAAACAGAACAGTAGTTCTCATCTTGGTGATAGTTGAAGCGACACATCAAGTTTGAATATTTGGCTCGAATGAGACAGCTGAATCTAAAATAGGTAACTGTGTGTGGTCTTGTTTCGTATGAATACGCTTGAGTAGGTTGGTACCTCATTATAGGCTTCGTGGTACTAATACACTGAAACCTATGTTAAATATAAAATAAAGGATTGATACCTTATATCTCCAACCCTAATACTTCTTTTCTTCTATATACTAAATTGCCTTTTTGTGTGTCTTTTTGATTGCGTTGATCGTCTAGACTACGCAACGGATTTTGATGCAGTGTTCGTTATATACATTTTCTAAGTTATTACTTAGAAAATGTATATAGAAATCTTTAAGTGAACGTATAATACTTAAGAAACCTCAGTACTTTGGCATATCACAAAAACCATGTGAAGCAGGGCCTTGCCGGAGTGCCGCCATGGGATCTGGAGGCAAAGGTCCTCGCGCACATGTGGGAGTGGCGCGAGGAGGCGAAACGCCGGGGCGAAACTCCGCAGCCGCGACAAATCGCGGCACGGCGGACAGAGCTCCGGCAGGATCTCATGGCGACATGGCGGGTACGATTGTCGCAACCCAGCGCAGGGCACGCCACAATTGCGGCGCTAAGTCCCCTCTTTGAGGAGTGGATAGAGAGGCGCCACGGCGTCCTCACCTTCCGCTTGACGCAGGTTCTCACCGGGCATGGGTGCTCCGGTGGGTTCCTGTTCAGGATAAAGCGGGAGGATACGCCCGGGTGTTTCCATTGCGAGGATCGTCTGGAGGACACGGTGGAGCATACGGTGGAGGTGTGCCCTGCCTGGGCGGAGCACCGCCGTGTCCTCGTGGAGGTGATCGGCGGCGGCGACCTCTCGCGTCCGGCCCTGGTGCGAGCCATGGTATGGAGCGAGAGAAGCCGTCACTTCCTTCTGCGAAGCAGTAATGCTTGCGAAGGAGGAGGCGGGGCGCGTGAGGGAGTGGCAGTCTCTGCGCCCTCACGTCCCTAGCCGCCGCAGGAGGAGACGCCCCGGGCGTCGGGAGTCGATAACGGACTCCCGGCCACCGTAGGCGCGAGCTTGCGGGTAGGAGCAATGGGTAGCTCGCCGCCCGGTAAGGACCAGGCTCGGGTCGACGGCGTGTAGTGTTCCACGCGCGCCTCAAAGAGATGTCAGCAGCAGTGAAGGGGTCTACTAGGACCGATGCCTGCCGGGGTCGCGAGATTGTTCAAGCGAGATACCGTGACCCCGGCACACGGGCAATTGATGGAACACGGGTGGGTTTTAGTCAGTAAAAGTCTGACACTCCCTCCCGCTCCGCCCAGAGCGGGAGAAGTCATTTGATGATTTCCCATACAGAAAAAAAATAAGCCGGGGCGGTTTCGTAGTCTAATATAAATAGAAAAGATTTATTCACACATACACATTACCGAGACCGCATCGAATATCACATATTTGAAATATCTACCGATTTTGAACAAGGTATGATCACATTATTATGTTCTAATAATAAATGAATATTTTCTACCAAAATAGAAAACAAAGTCAACAGAATTAATACCTTCCATTAAGATAATTACAGGTGATAAAATAGAAATACATTTTAATTGCCACATACTGTGGGCGGCTTGGAAACCTACAAATGAAATTAAGTCCGTCAAACACCTGATATATGATATTATAAATAAAGCTTAATAATCTTGGGAATGTGACGTAACGCTGACGTCACAGAACGACGGATGACGTGAGCCTCCAGCGACGTTCTGTCGGCGGATATCACGGATCCCTTCGCGTAATATAAGCGCATATTACTCCTACGTTGTATTCTGTCATTCTGTTTCGGATATTCGGATATCAAGTCTCTATAATTGTGTGTTGCGTCATCGTTTTGTAGGTGCGTTGGTTTGCGTGGGCTGGTTAAAATACCTATAGGTATTTCTTGTGCTTCTTACTGTATGAGGTGATTAGAGATGTTTGGTGTTGCTGGTAGTCTTCCGGGTATAATAAAAGAACTTTCATGACAATTTTTCACGCCTTTACCAATATTGCTGTCTAATTTTTCCCGACACACGATGAAAGTAATAATGAGTGTACAAAGTCCAACAACCCTAAGAGTCACTTGTATTATAGATTTCGCCATTATACTAATTTTTTATTGTATTAGACCATACCTATGAGCCTTTTTGGTTACGGAGGAACTGTAAGAAAATTCCAACCTTACCAAGGTTTTCTTACGATAACAAACTTTTTAATGTTATATACACCGTGACATTTTAATCGTCTTACAACGACAGTCTACTTCATGTATCCAATGACTACTACACATCCATAAGAAAAAATTAACATTTGAATAACTAAAAAAAAATATATTATTCATTATGAAGACGCATGACATTGTTTGAAATTTGAAATGAAAAAAATTAAACGAATTTTTTTCATGTATTTTTTATTTGTATTAATCGAAATAATCACCCATGCAATCAATGCATCTTTGCCAACGCAGTGGCAGTTTATTGATGCCCTTCTTAAAAAAATCAGCTGGACGGGAGGCAACAAATTCTTGGATAGAGAGGCGCCATGGCGTCCTCACCTTCCGCCTGACGCAGGTTCTCACCGGGCATGGGAGCTTCGGTGGGTTCCTGTTCAGGATAAAGCGGGAGGATACGTCCGGGTGTTTCCATTGCGAGGATCGTCTGGAGGACACGGTGGAGCATACGGTGGAGGTGTGCCCTGCCTGGGCGGGTTACCGCCGTGTCCTCCGCCGTGGAGGCGATCGGCGGCGGCGACCTCTCGCGTCCGGCCCTGGTGCGAGCCATGGTACGGAGCGAGAGGGAATGGGAAGCCGTCACCTCCTTCTGCGAAGCAGTAATGCTCGCGAAGGAGGAGGCGGGGCGCGCGAGGGAGTGGCAGTCTCTGCGCCCTCACGCCCCTAATCGCCGCAGGAGGAGACGCCCCGGGCGTCGGGAGTCGATTGCGGACTCCCGGCCACCGTAGGCGCGAGCTTGCGGGTGGCGAGCAATGGGTAGCTCGCCGCCCGGTAAGGACCAAGCTCGGGTCGACGGCGCGCAGTGTTCCACGCGCGCCTCAAAGAGATGTCAGCAGCAGTGTAGGGGTCTACTAGGACCGATGCCTGCCGGGGTCGCGTGATTGTTCGAAAGAGATACCGTGACCCTGGCACATGGGCAACTGATGGAACACGGATGGGTTTTAGTCAGTAAAAGTCTGACACGCCCTCCCGCTCCGCCCAGAGCGGGAGAAGTCATTTGATGATTACCCATACTGAAAAAAAAAAAAAAAACAAAGGCAACAAATTCTTCAAAAGCATTTTGTACTGCCTCTCGGGTATAGATTTTTTTTCCCGCCAAGTAGTTATCCAAATTCTGGAAAAAGTAGTAGTCTGTAGGCGCAAGGTCTGGTGAGTAGGGCGGATGACGGAGAGCTTCCAACCCCAGTTCTTGCAACTTGGAGACCGTCTGCTGTGCAGTATGAGGTCGCGCGTTGTCGTGCAGGAGCAGCGGAGACGAGCGATTGACGAATGCTGGTTGGAGATGTGCCAGCTTCTGCATCATTGAGTTCAGTTCTTCATAGTACACATCTGCAGTAATGCTCACCCCGGTGGTAAGAAGCTGTGATGAATTACACCGGCGCTAGACCACCAAACAGTCACATTACCAGGGGTAAGTTTTCGTTTAGGGCATTGTTTAGGTAGTGAACCAGGATCCAACCAACTTGCTGAGCACTTGCGGTTATTAAATAGAACCCATTTTTCATCGCAGGTAACAATTCGGTTCAAAATTCCTTCATTTGTGTGTCTGTTGAGCAGTGCAAGGCACGTCTCGACGCGTACTTCGCGCTCGCGATAATTGAGTTCGTGGGACACCCATTTGTCAAGCTTTTTTACCTTGCCAATTTGACGCAAATGGACCAATATTCTTTTGACGCTAACGTCGAAAGCTGTTGCTAATTCAGCCGTAGATTGTGTATCATCAGCTTCCACAATCGCCTTTAATTCGTCATTGTCGACCAAAGTCTTCGGACGACCGCGAGGTTCATTTTTCAGGTCGAAATTTACAAAACGGAAGGGAGCAAACCAATAACAGGTGGTGCGTTGGTTTGTAGTGTTAGCTCCGTAAACGTCGTTGATGTTGTGTGCCGCTTGTGCCGCGTTGCTGCCACGACGGTACTCATATTCCATAATTACTCGAATTTTTAACGTATCCATGATGACGAAAAATATTGAAATGCGATGAAAATGTAACACTAATCAATAAACAAATGACTACTTTTGGAAAAAGAATTCCATGTTTTTAAAATAAAATTAATTTGAAATTAGAATTCTTAGACAAACAAAAATTATTTTGATTTGAAATAGCCAGTACTGCAGAACGGCAATTTCATAGGTAAGGACCTAATATTTCGTCTCATGGAAAATGGAGATGGAATGATATAGTCGACTCGTGTGCTAGGTAGGTATGTTCTCTACCGTCTGATACGTAAAGATTATTAACAGAATGTTTCATAATTCTAATGCATTATTTATTTTTCTTAGTACCTATGGTAACGATTTTTTATTCACGCTTTGAGGTATATTATGTCGGATACATTGAGTGGACAACCTTTGTAAGACGATTAAAATGTCACAGTTATACACAGTTATAAACGGCAACTAAATACCCCCACGATACCTGTACTATTACATGAACCCATACGGACAGTGTGTTTCCCGTGTATTACATTACGCACTACCCGTATACAGCAAATATTCACACCAAAAACAAAAATCGTCTTCCAGAGGATATTTTTGTACAACGTCATCTAGTTTGATTTACATCTTATTCATTGAAACATGCTGGAATTTCCGATTCACAATAGTTTCACAATAGATCATGGCAATTGGTAAATCAGATTTATTTTCAGCTTTGTAACCATTTAGCAAACGTTTTTGCGTCGAAAATTCTTATTGTAACTTTAATCTAGGCAGAACAAAAACATACAACGAAATTCTGCCTCGAAAAATAAAAATAGTAGTGTAATATTTTTAATCTCGAGCGAAAAGCAACATATCACACAATTTCTTAATTTCTTTCGCACATATGTTACAGATTTTCATGACTGATTTGGAGCCTATGTTATATTGCTAAGCCTAAGAGCCTAGACCTAGACATGCCCCAAATGAAACTGAGTTATTAGACTGGAAACAGTTGCTAGGTTTATTACCAAGGTTAGTGCTTGGAGAAACTGGAGCTAGCTCATTAGAAGGTATAAGCTGTTAAGGTATGTTTTCTCTTTCTGTATTCGTAATAATAGGTATATTAGGTACGAGTATGTTGTTTGGTTATTTTCCTATACTGTGTCTTTTTTGAGTTCATCCAAAAATAGACTATAGCTTTACCTTTATATGTTTTACTGGTGCTCGATATTGGCATGGTAAATGCAAGGTAATTTCCTGAAGTGGTATTAGTCACGTGCCAACAGTAGATCGTGCAGCAGCGAGTGGCGTAACGAAATATATATCTCTTTCTAACAACAAGACGATTCCTGTTGTTAGAAAGAGATGCATATATACATAAATACTGGGTGACATTTTATAAGGTCTTGAAATTTTTTTTTTATTTTTTATATTTTTTAATAACATGTAATAAAATTGATCTAGCAATAAATACTACACATTTAAAGCAACATTTTCATACTAGAACAACAGAAACAGAAATTTGGAAAAAAATAAAAAATAAAATCAATTAAAATCTTTCTAAACTCAAATCATATGCACCCTACTCAATGCGTGGCATGTATCAATGATTCCGTAGTGCGGTCTTACCCTTTGAAGCCGGCTGATAGGCGGCCTCATTGATCTTTCGCAGGCGCACGAGCCGTACATTCATCCCCATCCGTCCGCGTCCCGCGCTCATTTAGTCACCTACGATGAATCTGAAGGCCTTCCTGCGTTCTATTCTAGTTACACAACACACCATATGAAGGTCGAGACGGTAAAAAATGTCATCCGGTATAAATTCCATTGAAAAATAAATACTAACAATCCTCATAAAAAAAAACAATAAAATAATGATAGGCATAAGCAGTTTATGGAATAAATTTATTAACGTCAGCATATTATTTTAAACGAATCTTTTGGGTAAGTAATACAAATTACCCGCATTTATTTAGATCTACATAAGATTTTAAAGGCTGGTCTAAGACTGAGCTTATCTATATATTAATACGTGAAGCGAAAAGTTTGGATCCCTTTTTACCAAAATTGGGCGGACGGAGGAGTATGAAATTTCGCACACTTATAGTTTATACAGAGAAGAAGTGACGAATGCTAATATTTTTTTTTTAAATTATGCGTTAAAATACATTATTTTCAATAAATAACACGTTACACACACTACTGTTCATTACCGTGTATCTAATACACACATGCATAGATATTGTTTTGTTTATGGTCCAAATCTGTCTTTATTATTTTGTGCAGGGTTACCAACACTCAGAAATATTTACCCCTAAAGCTTAAGTTAAAAACCCCTAAAATTGCCACAATTACTAAAAAAATCCGCTAAAAAATTATAATGAAAATAACCAACGAATGTTCAGTAATCATAGCCCGGCACACAGTAGTAATATTTGTCTATATTTATTACGCGACATTTGTTAATCATTCACTCTGCATTCTTAGTATCGAGGAACCGTACTAGAAGTCGCTAATACTTTTATTGTAATCAAAAACACAATGAGAAATGTAAGATGGCAAAAAATCCCTAAGAATACCTCTAAAAATAGAACGCCCCTAAAAAATCTCAATCCTCTTATTTACCCACTTAATTTGGGAAAACCCCTAAGTTGGTAAGCCTGATTTTGTGTCTATAGTCTTACTGAATGTCAAGTATAACCATAGGTAATAAATTAATTTTATAGATATAAAACCTATTTCATTTTTCAAATCTATGATCATATCGAGAATATTTGTCTTTAATATTATTTGTATTAGCAACGATAGGAATTTAGTTTAGATTTTTATGAAATATTTTTTTGTGGTTTTATGGGGAGTGTCAAGTATGGCATTAGTAAGTTTCCCATACAAAACTTAGTGTCGTGTGCAAACTTTAGAGGTTGTATGCCTCACGATTGTACAGGCTGGTTATAATTATGACATTTTGAACTGTCATAATTAATTAAAATTAATAGCCCGGGAAAATTCTATAAAAACAGGGCTTCTGTGATAATTCATTCCATATCCAGTAGTTAAGAAGTATTAAGAAAATTAAAAAGAGAGTCCTGAAGAAGTATTCTTTACTCATTACACCTACGTCCTGGTCCTGGCCATCACCATCCCGCCAGCGAACCCTCTCCACAGTAGTACAGCGTCAACAATTTGTCTATAGTGTTACCTTGAGTGTTACTGAATGTCAAATATAACCATATTATTATTTTTTTTATATTTATTATTATCAATATTTTTTCATTTAGTAATGTATTTCTATTCAAATGAAGTACGGTCGAATTTCGACCAATGGGCGATCACTAGTATTTATAATACCACATCATTTTCGTACGTAATGTATTTTTTTTTTACTGTAATATATAATCGTAGACCTTTAGTTTTATTTATTTAAAACATTTCCTCTTCCACATATGTATATCCAAAAACTGATACTTATAGTTTCTTTTATTATAGGATTGTCAAATGTTTTTTTTTTTACCCGTATCGAAATAAAGGGGTGTTACAAATTTATAGTGTGTACCGGTGTCCGTCTGCGCCATTCTAGCTCCCAAACGACTGAACTTTATTTTATTTTATTGAAGACACCAAAAAAGACGAAGCCCAGCAATAATTAATGGATGCTATTGTAGAAAGAATAACTGCTATTAACCTACTAATTTTGCTTGCCGTCCCTCGTCCCGTACTTACAATTTATTTTAAACTTAAAAGGCCAACAGATAATATGTTTGAGGCTTTTTATATGTTTTTGATAAAGTGGGGGGGGGAGGGGGGTTTATTCCGTTTTTAACTTTTATAATTGAGTCCTCTACAATTTTTAGGTGTGTTTAACGTTTTGAGGATTGCTTCGTAAAAAACGTACCGACAGACAAGCTGTTTCATTTCTTATATCTATTGGAAATAAGTAAATATTCTCGTATAAGTAAAACCGAAGAAGAAAAAATGCTTTGTTCTAAAACTGTCACTTGTGCCTCCGCATCCCCCTTAGGAGTTGATATTATTTTTGCAAAGGATATTTTATTTTCATTGAAGCCCCAACGAAATAAAAGAGAACGCTTTCATTTCAAGGGAAATACTAATAATAGCTGCTTTTTACCTGTCATCGATGTCTGTTCTTGATTATACTTTTGTTATACTGAAGTCTTTTGTTTGTTTTTTGACGGTAAAAAATGAAGTCTTGGTTTCAGTTTTAATGTGTCAAGAGACGATTAGACCACATTCGCAAGGACGTTAAAATATCGCGGCAGTATTTTATGAAAAAATAAATAAATAAAATAAATAATCTTTATTTCTCCATAAATTAATTATTTATGTTTACATCTGAAAAATGGCTTAATCTTAGTATTCTAGATTTAAAAAACCCTGCCATCTAAACTAGGTTTATAATATTTTTTATAAATTTTATTTCTAATGACAGTAGCTTCGTCCCCTATTGCATTGAATGCAAACGTCAATGTAAGGTGCCATTGTTTTTTCCGATACGTTTGGAGTATGTGTGATTTACGGTGGAATATTTGATGTTCGGGATGTGATTGTTTTTGGAAATTCAAGCCTACCTTAGGCTGCTCAACTTGACTAACATAAATGGGCCATTTAGTATTAATCGCACTTTGAAGTCTCAAGCTAACAGCAGGTTTCTCAAACATGTGTTTGGTAAATATCGTAATGACGGCAGATAGATAGGTTGTCTAAGAATTGTACAGACGCCAGTATATTAAGCTACTATAATCTGTCAAATTTCTTTAATAGATTTTCAACTTTATCGCTAAAGCATTAGGTTCAATGTTAATTGGGAGAATTTTACAGTTTCGGGTAGCTTGATGTGCTGGCGTCTGTACATCTGACGGCAGATCCTAAATCAATGACATAATTAATACATGAAAAGACTGCAGTTATAAGCTACTCAATGACTGATGGTACTAGAGAATTACTCTACAAAACAAAAACAGAAGTGGAAGAAGTAGGCAAGTCAAGTAACGCACCTCCAAATATTCTTGTTATTACAAGAACTTATGGGGAGTAATCTCATCAAACTTTCTGTTAGAAAGTTTTCCACTTCACACTATTATTACAGCAATGCTTGTAATGTTAGAAACTGTACATGGTATCGTAAACATGAATGATAAACAATGTGAAAGAATGATAGCGGAGTACAATGCTGGCTTGACGAGCCCGCATTCTGATGTGGCTTATGTTTATTTTCGATTTCACTTCACTTAGTATACGCGAGGAGGGTTATAAGATTAAATTTGATGAAAACAGATGAAACGTAAACATTTTAATAAGAAAATTGGATGTCTTGCGTCAATTTTGAGATGGAGATGGGGTTTTTAATCGGTTTGTGGTAAAAAATGTATATGTACTTTTTGAATTGAATTGTATAAATGTTTTCTCTTGTTATCATTAGATTATAACCAACAATATTATGTTTAAAAAGTGATTGTTTCTTCTAATAATTGGAAAATTTTCATCATCACAAGCTCAAAATGTTCTCTTTCACTCTCACTCTATACACACTCTATATTAAATTAAATTTATTTCAAAAACATTTCTCTCTTGAGTAAAAAAAAAAAAAATGTTTCCCGAATTCCTCTTAGTTTTTACGTATACTGTACTTATTGCATTATTATCACACATAAGGGTACCGAAACATTAGTTTGTATGTTACGCATCGGTAGGTACCTGCATCAGTTTACGCAAAATGTATCTGCGTGCTCTTTGTGTTACATTGTTTTTATTTTATGGTGTTGTGCTTAGTAAGTTATTAAACAATTGTACTAATTACTAAATAGTAGTACTATAATATTTCCTTCATTAAACTTTTGTCTCTTGTTTAAGGTGAAAATAATAAACAAACATCGAAGAAAACACTAACCATACTTGCGTATTTACAAGGTTTGAAACCTGGTCAAACCCTGAAAATTCCAGCATTATTAATATCGCCTATAATAATTGTGCCTAAAGAAAATAAAGAACATAGTGACAATAATCAAGCAGTGAGCAGTGATGAAAACATAGAAGAAAATAATGCAATATTAAGAAAAATTATACCAGTGAGAATTATATTCAACGGCACTGGATCAATTGAAGAAAAGAATGACATTGAAGTCAATTTCAGACAAGCATTAAACAGAGGGAATCTAGGTAAAAGTGACTTGAAAGAAAATAACACAAATGATACTATGGTAAGCAATAATATAGTTGCAAACACTTCAATAGAAAACACAATTCAAGGAAATAAAACGGCCACACCTGATACTACTACTAAAGCTGAAAATCTTCAGAATGTAACAGAACTTACAAGCAATGAAGCTAGTGGACTATACCCAACAGCAATCTATAGTGATCAAGTAGTAAACACAATAGCAATAACAGACGGATCTCCAAATTCTTTTTTGCTACCACCTTTACTGGACGAAGAATGGAAAAATTTCACAGTAACTGCCAATATAAACATAACTAAAGATAATATTAATAATACCACCGGGGCCATAGAAAATTCAGACAATACTACTATATCTCAATCAGTAAATGAGACTGACAGTACAATAAAAGGTCCCTATCCGGCTGCCTTGTACCACAATGCGGAGATTGATCAGGTATCAATTACGACAAATTCTTATACAAATGAATCACCTTTGCCTCCGCCACGAGATGATCGATGGAGGAGCTTCTCTTCATTGGGGGGAATGTTTTTGACGTCGAGTGAATTTAGGCCATTAGCAGGTTTGTATTACGACGGCTTTTTACATAGACCTCTGCCTAATAGGAACCCGGGTTTTGCTCCGTACAATCAGTACTATCTTTATTAGCTGATAGGTATATTATGTCTTTTCTTTGTTTTTTAATAAAAATAATTTCTGACTGTTTGCCTATGTTTGTCATACTTTTACTAACTACATTAACTAATCATATTTATTCGAACTGACTAAGCTCTACTTTCAGTTTTTTTTTTTAAGGATATAAGGGCAGGAGAGTACCGCAGATTAAAATATACATAATAATATTTCCCACTATCTTTTGATAGTATAAAACAAAGTTGCTTCCCGCATTAATACGTTGATCTTTTAAACTACGCAACAAATTTTAATGCGGTTTTCATCAATAGACAGAGTGATTCAAGAGGAAGATTTATATGTAATAATAATACACAGGCAAAGTCGTTGGCAAAAGCTATAATGTTTTAAATGTTAAAAGACTGTATGTTTCGACGTCTGGATGTTTGTTGCTCAATCACGCAAAAACGGCAGATCGGATTTGGGTGAAATTTGGCACATAGATAATTTATAACCTGGATTATGACACACTTTTATTCCGGTAGTACAGACGCCAGTATATTAAGCTACTATAATCTGTCAAATTTCTTTAATAGATTTTCAACTTTATCGCTAAAGCATTAGGTTCAATGTTAATTGGGAGAATTTTACAGTTTCGGGTAGCTTGATGTGCTGGCGTCTGTACATCTGACGGCAGATCCTAAATCAATGACATAATTAATACATGAAAAGACTGCAGTTATAAGCTACTCAATGACTGATGGTACTAGAGAATTACTCTACAAAACAAAAACAGAAGTGGAAGAAGTAGGCAAGTCAAGTAACGCACCTCCAAATATTCTTGTTATTACAAGAACTTATGGGGAGTAATCTCATCAAACTTTCTGTTAGAAAGTTTTCCACTTCACACTATTATTACAGCAATGCTTGTAATGTTAGAAACTGTACATGGTATCGTAAACATGAATGATAAACAATGTGAAAGAATGATAGCGGAGTACAATGCTGGCTTGACGAGCCCGCATTCTGATGTGGCTTATGTTTATTTTCGATTTCACTTCACTTAGTATACGCGAGGAGGGTTATAAGATTAAATTTGATGAAAACAGATGAAACGTAAACATTTTAATAAGAAAATTGGATGTCTTGCGTCAATTTTGAGATGGAGATGGGGTTTTTAATCGGTTTGTGGTAAAAAATGTATATGTACTTTTTGAATTGAATTGTATAAATGTTTTCTCTTGTTATCATTAGATTATAACCAACAATATTATGTTTAAAAAGTGATTGTTTCTTCTAATAATTGGAAAATTTTCATCATCACAAGCTCAAAATGTTCTCTTTCACTCTCACTCTATACACACTCTATATTAAATTAAATTTATTTCAAAAACATTTCTCTCTTGAGTAAAAAAAAAAAAAATGTTTCCCGAATTCCTCTTAGTTTTTACGTATACTGTACTTATTGCATTATTATCACACATAAGGGTACCGAAACATTAGTTTGTATGTTACGCATCGGTAGGTACCTGCATCAGTTTACGCAAAATGTATCTGCGTGCTCTTTGTGTTACATTGTTTTTATTTTATGGTGTTGTGCTTAGTAAGTTATTAAACAATTGTACTAATTACTAAATAGTAGTACTATAATATTTCCTTCATTAAACTTTTGTCTCTTGTTTAAGGTGAAAATAATAAACAAACATCGAAGAAAACACTAACCATACTTGCGTATTTACAAGGTTTGAAACCTGGTCAAACCCTGAAAATTCCAGCATTATTAATATCGCCTATAATAATTGTGCCTAAAGAAAATAAAGAACATAGTGACAATAATCAAGCAGTGAGCAGTGATGAAAACATAGAAGAAAATAATGCAATATTAAGAAAAATTATACCAGTGAGAATTATATTCAACGGCACTGGATCAATTGAAGAAAAGAATGACATTGAAGTCAATTTCAGACAAGCATTAAACAGAGGGAATCTAGGTAAAAGTGACTTGAAAGAAAATAACACAAATGATACTATGGTAAGCAATAATATAGTTGCAAACACTTCAATAGAAAACACAATTCAAGGAAATAAAACGGCCACACCTGATACTACTACTAAAGCTGAAAATCTTCAGAATGTAACAGAACTTACAAGCAATGAAGCTAGTGGACTATACCCAACAGCAATCTATAGTGATCAAGTAGTAAACACAATAGCAATAACAGACGGATCTCCAAATTCTTTTTTGCTACCACCTTTACTGGACGAAGAATGGAAAAATTTCACAGTAACTGCCAATATAAACATAACTAAAGATAATATTAATAATACCACCGGGGCCATAGAAAATTCAGACAATACTACTATATCTCAATCAGTAAATGAGACTGACAGTACAATAAAAGGTCCCTATCCGGCTGCCTTGTACCACAATGCGGAGATTGATCAGGTATCAATTACGACAAATTCTTATACAAATGAATCACCTTTGCCTCCGCCACGAGATGATCGATGGAGGAGCTTCTCTTCATTGGGGGGAATGTTTTTGACGTCGAGTGAATTTAGGCCATTAGCAGGTTTGTATTACGACGGCTTTTTACATAGACCTCTGCCTAATAGGAACCCGGGTTTTGCTCCGTACAATCAGTACTATCTTTATTAGCTGATAGGTATATTATGTCTTTTCTTTGTTTTTTAATAAAAATAATTTCTGACTGTTTGCCTATGTTTGTCATACTTTTACTAACTACATTAACTAATCATATTTATTCGAACTGACTAAGCTCTACTTTCAGTTTTTTTTTTTAACAAGGAATATTAATAATATTCCGTGTTAAAAAAATCTCAAACTGAAAAACTGGTTTTAATAAAGCTTGAATTAACACAATCCTTCACTAAGTCGATCTCCAATACTCAAGGCTTAATCGAAAAACAACGACAAAAAATCCTTCGTATTTTATTCGATAAAACTCAGGAATCAACATTAATATTCATTAAGCACATGCAATATAAAAGAATCGATTGTGTTACTCCCTAACTATGTATATGACAACGTTCTCACATTTCGAACAGCGGCAGGGTCATAAAATTCGAACAATGCCGGTAACTACTGCAAGTCGACAAGGCTCTAAAATTGGTATTGTCAGTACATACTCGTAAAGCAAGCATCGGCTTTTGTATACCGAGTCATGTGTGTAACATTGTTACGTGAAGATCGGCACCAAATTAGTGGCGTTTTATTGCTGGTCGCAACCCGATCCACTTTAGTACGTCTTGTGTTGTAGAATCAATAAAATTGTTATAACTTCAATGGAGTCGTATGTATATAGACAAGTTTTTTTAAACAACGAAGCCACTAATGATGCTTTTTTTATTTTTGCTGATGGGAAATCATCAAATGACGTCTCCCGGTCTGGGCAGAGCAGGAGGGCGTGTCCGACTTTTACTGACTAAAAACAACCCATGTTCCTTCAGTTGCCTATATGCCAGGGCCACGGTAACTCTTTCGAACAGATCTCGCGACCCTGGCAGCACTAATAAATCAGTCTTGCCTGCGCCGCGTTCCAATGCGGACGTGTTTGCATATTCTGTGTATTGATTAGCGCGGCGCAAGCTGTCGCTCGTAATTTTCTCGCCATGAGTAGTGAACTAGTGGCGAATGAGCTGCTGGCGTTCCTGCAGCAGAAGCTGGATGTGATGGACGAGGTGTCCGCTGTCCAAATCTGCGCAACGAACTTCAGCGAGGAGGACATAGCTGCTGCCAAGCTGTTGTTGTTCAATGTGCTGAACAAGCGCGACCAGATGGTGTCCCGCCGGCGTGACGGGACTAAGAGAAGCCTGCAAGACATTATCACGCTGTTCAAGGAGACCGACCCGGACGACGTGCCGACGTTTGTGGCGAAGGAGCTGCACAAGCTTCCACCTGTCACTTTTGACCACGTCGATGTAACGAGCCTTCTGAAGGATATTGTCTTTCTGAAGGCCCGCCTCGCGGATGTTACAGCGAAGCTAGATGCATCCCAAAACACCGTCGCCGATTTGCGCAAAGAATTTACCGACTTGCGCAATAGTGTGGCGGTATCTAGGTCATCAGTCGATGTGTCTAACTTAAACATGTGTCGCGGAGCCGGCGGCGATGTATCGCCGTCAAATTCCGCGTCAGCAGTTTCGTCGCCAGCGCATCCGTCGTTTGCTGAGCTTGCAAAACGCCCTGCTCACGTGCCTCGCAGCCCCGCGCCCGTCAGCACCGCTCCTCTACGCAGCGCTGTCCGAACTCCTCGCCACGTCTCGCTGCCAGTGTCTGCAGCTCTGACGAAACCCTGCGTCACTGCGAGTGTCCCAGGCGATCCAACTATGAAACGTAAGCCTGATGAAGAGGGTTTCGTGACGGTGCAAAGGAGGAAGCACCGTTCGCGAACCAACAAGAATCGCTGCGGGAAAGCTACTGCAAAGTCCGATGTCAGCTTGCGCGCTGCTAAGCCGAACACTCCCGTGTACATTTCCCGCCTACACTACACCACTAAGGCGGAAGACATTGTGGAGTACGTACGCCAGAAGACGAAGTACATGCCGAGGGTACAGTTACTGGAGTCACACCGCAACGTCAACTTCAAGGCGTTTGTGGTGCGTGTACCGAATTGCTATCTGCCCGTTGTCATGGACGAAGACTTTTGGCCACAGGACGTGGTGTTCCGTCGCTTCCGCGGACAAGTGCCACAGGACAGCTCACGGACAAGCTAACTTAATAGTGAAGTGCTACTAACATAGTTTATAGTACTATTATTAACACATGTTTTTGTATAATACTTATGTATGTTAGTTTGTAAGGTATTTGTCTATGGGTCTTTGTTACCTGAAAATAAATGTTTTATTATTATTTTATTATATTATTATTACTAATGATGCTGATGGTTATATTCTTGCAGTTAGACTACGTTAACGATAAGGGGAAGTTAAAGTTAGAAGTGCAATTGCTCGTATCTGAAGTTGCTGCATCCATTACCAGTTTGACAGCGCCACGGTTGCTTTAGCCAAAAATAGACGATTAGTCTCGCTAAATGTACCATCAATGTATTTTTATCGACAAAGTATTAAGTCTGTCCATTGTCTGTTTGCGTAACAGGAAATCCGCTGTACAGAGAATAGAATTGACATCAATTTCTATACAGAAAAAACCTGAAACATTATGATGTAACCATAATTATGTGTGGACCTTAAAATAGACTGTGACTTCTGAGTTTGTTTCGGCCTATCTTCTGAGAGTAGTCAGATAGGAAACTCCGACCTCATCTAGTTTATTAAATATGATTGACGTGTGAAAGTGTTTGTATAAACCTTCTCACAAAAATAAAATTATCATTTATATTCATATTTCTACTCATATCATTAACATCACAGGTATTTCAACGCCCACATACTAAGTTAGTTCTATACAATAGCCTTATAAGAAGCATCCTGGAATACTGCAGTGTGATATGGAGACCTTACTACGCAACCCACTCGCTGCGGATAGAATGAGTCCAAAAAAGGTTTATCCGATACCTAGGGTACTCAAAGGGAAGGCAATTCAAATATCTCTCCTACCTTGATAAACTAGGCTGCTACAAAATGAGTACCCTGGAAGCTCGAAGGGAGCTCTTGGATTTGAGATTCGCACATAAACTGCTCAATAACACCATTGACTACCCACAATTGGTATGTAGGTTCAATCTCAGAGTACCCCGTAGACCACCTCGCAAACCTATAACACCCTTAGTTCCACCTCTTTGCCGTACAGTATCTGGTGCTAATTCGCCTATACCCCGCATGTGCAAACTCATAAACGAACGCAGCGACCTGGTTGACGTCCACGCTGACTCAATATCGACGTTTGTCAGACGTAATTAGTAATGGTTTTTTTTTAAATATAAATATCTAGAATTTAAGTACTTTAAGTGTTTAAAATTTAAGTTATAAGTAATTACAAAGAGCATTTTGCATGCGGTGTTTGCCTGTATTTGGTTGTGCAGTTAGATTTAAGACACTATTATTTATATGTTCCTACCTGTATAATATTTGTAACAACTGTTGGTGAACCTTAATTAAATAAATAAATAAAATCACTGTCCCATCGCAACAATACGAGTACTAAATTTTTAATCATGTCTTTTTAAGCCACAGTCAAATATTCATCTGGCAGCAAAAATAAGAGTCCACAGGTGACTTCCATAACATTTATTATTCACCTGAGAAAGTCACTCGCCATTGGAAGTTCCCTGTAAAATGTACTCGAGAACGAAGTAGAGAGTTTCCTTTAAAGTGTTATTGTTACGACAAGAAAGGAGCGACGATCGATTTTCCGCTTTATATGAATTTTATGTTGTAATCTTTCTTTGCGTCTTTCATTATTTTATCTTTTCTCTTCATTTTCATTATCTTTTGCTGTCATTTAAAATGCTTCTTCTATAATTAATATTACAAGGTGTATGCTTTCCTTATGTTCGGACTCAAAGTCACAAAATAAAGACTAGTTAGCACCGTTTATGGCTTCACTATAAAACCTGTTGAACTTTTGAATGGCGACTGTTTGAAAACCAATATATCGTGTGCAGGTTGCTGTTATTGTTTTTGGTTATGTATTGCAATGATGATAGTTCTTTGGAGGAATTTTTACCTACCATGGGCAGTTTTATTTTTATACGACTTCAGTAAAGGGGGAGGTTCTGTGTTTGTCTATACGTTTATTTATTTCATGTATCATCATCACCATCATTTCAGTCAAAATACGCCCACTGCTGGACAAAGGCCTCCCCCAACTTGGGGGAGATTGCCGTAATCGCCACGCTTGGCACGCGGGTTGGCGATATGGTGGAAATATGAAATTCCGAAATATAAGTTATTTTTCACGATGAAGCGTTTGATGAAGATTTTATGCTTTTCTCGCGTAGTCTTAAGATATTTTTGAGTATTTGTATTTATTGTCAGTCGCAACCATATCAAAGTAAAAGAAAGAAAGTAAATACATTTATTTGGCACAGTTCGTAACGTACGTACGTTCAGTACTTTTATATATTGCCAAACAAACCTTAATTATTACCTTCATTAATAAAGTTAACTAAGAAAGTTAACTTTAACACAAGCGACCATCGACGTGACTTGTTCCTGGCTGGAAACCTTATGCTCTCTCATTAAAACTAAACTTAGGGAAGGTTTGTTATTAAAATCTTATTAGTGGACTTTAATTGTCTTTATAATGAGGTGGACCATCAATATTCAAAGTAAGTATTTGTCTCTCCAAACAGTCCCTCGACAAATCGCCCTCCAGAATAAGATATTAGGGGACAAAACTTCACGCATTGACCCCTTTTTAAAGGTTAATGGTTTGCGCCTCCCTTCACGATACCTGAATACTAATCGTAGGAAGCGTTTTTTGTTCATGTTTTGGCGTAACACAAGGATGTGGTTTGTTTAAGTTTTATTTTATAAAATAAATGTTTTCTAACTGCAGTTGTCAAGCAATAATACTTTACGAAAATTGGGCTCTATCCTGATAGTCAAAATCTTTTTTTTCTAAATTAGTGTTTACATTTTGGAGATTGGCCTTTGCCCAGGAGTGGAACAGTGGAGGCTAGTAAAACAAAAAATGTTTAAATTATAATTCTTGTTTTGACTTGGTACCTAGGGTGTCTGTTTTTAGATATAGAGTGTTAACTTTAGGTAAATATTAATTAAAGAGGTAGTGAATTTTCGGCCACGAATAATTGAATTTTACTTTACCATGAGCAGTGGTAGCCCAGTGGTGACGTCCGCACTCACGAGTTGCGTATTTTTGAACCGAGACAGGCGCTTTACCGTGTGTAAATTGTTTCTTAACAGTTGCTCTCAAAACGGTGAAGAACACATCGTGAAGAAACCGGCATGTTCTAAAACCAAAAATTCATGTCACGGCTACCAATCCGCTCTGGGCCTTCGTGGTGGATCACGGCCCACTTCATTTCGCCGAGAGGAGGCCTGTGTTCCAGCAGTTGGAACATTTTAGGTTGATTATGCTTTAACTCAGTGTCTAGGATGTCTTTTTTTGAATAAAGAAGGAAAGCTATGGGTAAATATTTTGTTTTATATGTAGACAGTTTATTTTCGGCCAACAATAATTTAATTTTACTTTACAATGACTTGTAGTGTGACTACTAGTAACTTTTCGTTAGAAATTGAAGCTCGGTCTAACTTTTTTAGTTCTAACAACCCAATAAGTACGAGTTTGAGTTCTCGCCGAGGTTTCCGTGGCAGTAAAAGGAAATTCATTTGTACTTTCGTGGAACCGATGTTCTTTTTCTACAAAGTATTTTAGGTACGTAATTACTAACATCAAGTTTGTAAAAGTTTTAACTACACGAAACTAATGGATTCTCTGCTAGGAAATGTATTTTCTGGGCTGCACTTATTTTAAATTAAAAATACATTTGGCCTATTCTTAGACATACTCTAGTTTGGAATTTTACATGTAATTAGAGACTGCCTTAAAAATTATCTGATTTGGCATCTTTAATAACTTTGTAAGTAGAATTAGTGGTGTACCTTCCTATTAAGTCATTGGTTAACTCTTTTCTGATCATTGACCCTCAAGAT
Organism: Aporophyla lueneburgensis; assembly: GCA_932294355.1. NCBI lineage: Eukaryota > Metazoa > Arthropoda > Insecta > Lepidoptera > Noctuidae > Aporophyla > Aporophyla lueneburgensis. The sequence continues at coordinate 15,822,438 of OW028744.1, forward strand.
ATAAATAATATTCGTAATATTTCATCGTTCTAATACTTATGTAGTATATCAACCTAATCTACTTCTAAACCAAACCACTCACTAGCACCACAACTCCACTCGCCTGCCGCAAACAGTCCACTTCAATAAAAAAGTACTCAATCTAAAACACTCGCTGCAGTTAACTTAGAAAATAGAACAAATCAATCGCAATTCTAACACAGAAAATGTATTCGCAATCTCTAGTTGCCATTCGAAGTAAAGCCAATCGGTTTCGAATACAAAAATTGCTACATTATGTGCTTAGTGCAAAGCTATGCATACAACAAAGTATGTACTCATTTCGACCCATTCGCTGTTGGTAAGCGCATTCCGGCTGCAGTATGCAAAGCGAATTTTCTCGAATATTCTCAACTCGTTTATTGTCGGCTACCTACATTTTCCCTTTAACCTTTTAGCGCTTTATTGCTGCGTATCGCTTTAATCTGTTGCTTTAGTTCGGGATCTACTGCTTCCCGACGAAGTATGTGGAATGTTGCTACATATTTGTTTTAAGCTTTGATCTTTACGTTAATATGTATTGGAAGAGAGTTATTTGTTTGTCTATCAGTATTTTCCACGTTGATAAGAAATAGCCGGGCTAAACATTTTAAGGGGCCTACACTCTATGTTCGTCAACAAAGATTCGTGGCCGTCAGAAAAACTTAAAATTGAATCCTACACCTTCCCGCCTTTTCCTTGTGGGCTAATTTAAAACCGTTGCATGAACTTTGTTGCTGACACAACGGAAAATAACGTTTCACTTCATTGACTACTATGGATCGTGATATCCTGCATTCGATTCAGGGTTGTTCTTTGAGGAATTTTTCGGTATTAGCAGAGTCAAAATGTATGCCCGATTCATTCCGTTCCGATTTCCGATTTTTCGTTTGCTGCTCCATACTACATGACTTCAATATAACTAGATGAATGTGGAAATACTGTAGATAGGTATAGTTCTACCTAATTCGTGGGAGACAAGAGGCGTTATAATATAACTAGCTTCTGCTCGCGACTTTCGCAGGCAAATCGATGCGACCTTCCCGTCGCATCGATTTGCCTGTTAGTTTTCGTCCATTTTCCGTTGCTGCTCCGCTCCTTTTGAGTTATAGTGAGTTAACCTTAAAAGATAGACATATGCTCTAGCGGAATTTTTTTTAGAACTTTTTAAAAGAAACAATTCCATGATACATGATTTTTGCGTTACTTTACCCGTTTACGCAGCGCACGCAAAGGAAACTCTCAAAAGGAATAAAATTTCCTCGTTTTTGCAACATTTTTCATTGATGCTCCGCTCTTTTTGATTGTAGCATGATGGTATATAGCCTTTCTCAATAAATGGACTACTCAACACAAAAAGATTTTTTCAATTCGAATCAGGAGTTCCTGAGATTAGCGCGTTCAATTAAACAAACAAATAAACTCTTTAGCTTTATAATATTACTAGCTGACCCAACGAACTTCGTATCGCCTCAGATTCAATAAGTGTTGAAATAAACCTACCAAGTTTGACAACCTGGTACGGTAGTGGTGATCTGGTAAGCGTTTTCTAGCTGACACTCATATGTTTGGTTAGCTCCTACCCAGTTATGACCACCTGGCTGACACTGCTGTTTGATAAGCTCATACCAAGTTATGACCTCCTGGTACTTCGAAGGCAACGTTTTTGTCATACCACGTTTTATACTGACTTGTATTCTCTTTGACGTTTTAAGTCACGTCACACGGGAACAAAGTCGAACGGGATAAAAAGTATCCTATGTACGGACATAGGATACTTTTTATCCCGTCAGTGGTCTCGAACGTCATAGAGCGAGATCGGTAGAATTGCCAGCTAAAAACGGTAAATCGGTAAATGACAAAAAAAAAGACAATCAAATTCGTTTATTTATTTTAAAAAAACTTACAGACTAATTTATAACAATCATACTTAAGTAACGAAGTCTCGGACCTACCGAAAAATCGGTAGGTTCGAGACCACTGGTCCGTGTCCTGGTTCTAAGCTACCTCCCCACCAATTTTCAGCCAAATCGGTTCAGCCGTTCTTGAGTTATAAATAGTGTAACTAACACGACTTTCTTTTATATATATAACTAGCTTCTGCCCGCGACTTCGTCCGCGTCAAAGTTTTGTTTCCCTGAACCTTCCCGTTGCATCGAATAGCCTGCCAGTTTTCGTCCATTTTTCATTGCTGCTCCGCTTCTTTTGATTGAAGCGTGATGTTATATAACTTTTAGCCTTCCTCAATAAATAGGCTACCCAACCCAAAAAGAATTTTTCAATTCGGACCAGCAGTTTCGTAGCCTATTTAATACAAACAAACAATCAAATCTTTCCTCTTTATCGTCGAACGGGATAAAAAAAAGTATCCTATGTCCGTCTCCTGGTTCTAAGCTACCTCTCCACCAATTTTCAGCTAAATCGGTTTAGCCGTTCTGGAGTTATAAATAGTGTAACTAACACAAATTTCTTTTATATTTAGAGATACGATAATATAGATATAGTATAGATATGTTGAATATTTACCTTATTGTTACCTATTCGTATGATGTTTATTAACGAATCTACTTTTTGTTACACTCGTTCACGACCCCATAATATGGTTCATGGTTTAGCAATGTTTGGTCAGAAGTCATATAAGATACTATCTCGTATGTTTACGAGGTTCTCCTGTGCTTCAAGAGCTCGTTAAAATATTGATCACGGTGATTCCCGAGAGATGGCGTTAGCAATTAAAACTTTCAGAGGCTTTGGGAAGCGTTTGTCTATGGCGTCATAAATGTCAAACTAGATGGCTATTATTATTGGTGTTGTTATACTAGAAAATATTACATTGCTTTTGTCTTCAGCGGAATAATAGCGACCCGCACCTGTTTTGCAAATGTGCAACGGCTTACATTTCAACATATTTTACATATAAAACTATTGGAATAAATGTTCTAAATAAAAGTGGAAATCTTATCGAAATCGATCTTATAGTTTAGTGATACAGATAGGCAACATAATATACTGCAAAGGATTAAACTAAATTCGCTGGCAACATGGACCAAGAAATATATTATAAAAAAAATTTTTTCATCATCGGGCGAAAGTATGTAATCTATTAGCTGTTTTCACATTCGTTGATATTTTTTTAGTTTTTTTAAGATTTTCTTAAAACCGAAACATAGCCCGACTATTATTATGATTCGTGTGTGTCAGTGTCATTTACAATTTTGAACAAAACCGTAATAAACAAAAAACATTTTTTTATATTACTTGTCATCAATATCGATACCCAACAGGTGGGTAAATTATTGCCGGCTTATTTAACTTTGAATAATTAAAAATCTGCAACTTCAGACAAAAACCTATCTTTTGAATGCCTCTCAATTTAATTTGTCGTAAACTAACACGATCAATCAGGTCGTCCAATCAACCAATCGTCAGCCCCAACGATTCAAAATTTACAGCCTACGACTGGCTAAGCAACCAATTATATTGATGATCTAATCGAAGAGTACAATGTTATTAGAGCAAAGTGTATGGAGCAAATACTCTTGATAGTTTTAGCATTTCCATGCAACATATAGAGTGCTCCTATTGGGTTAAAACCGGGGCTATTTTTCTAATGGACTTTCCAGCTCTGGATGGTTTTTATAGTGCACCGAACAATATTAACTGAGACTACACAAAGCTGTGGAAATTAGATTCGGTAGCGGAAAACCAACGATATGAAAACTGTATACGCTACTAACAGCAAGATTAGCTGCCATGTGCAAGGTTTTGGGTTCGATTGGCAGTTAAATGGAAAAATATGTTCAAAAATTTACAAAAAAAATACTGATTAAAATACTGATTATTAACCCTGAATGAATGCAGTGGTGGCTTAGTGGTATCGGCCCGGACTTACGAGTTCTAGATCATGGGTTCGAACTCAGGCAGGCACTTCATTTTGTGTAAATGGTATACATCATTCCAGGGTCCATTACGAGGGTAGGTCTCGAAGCTGACGAAGATTAGCTACGCAAGATAAACTCCATAATAGTAGCTTCAGAACCATAGCTACCGCAGTATAAACTATATCAAAGATAAAATTATCCAAACCAAACAAACAACCAACCAAACATAATTTTGTAAATGGCTTCCAGGTTCAGGCACAGTCACATTCTCAAGCTCTTGCATTCATTTAGTAAAATCACGCAAAAATCTAACTTGGAAGCTCCTATTTTCAGAAATTCCAAGCTTTACTGTGACTTGGCACAATGAATCGACATTGTGTCGATTACAATGTGGAATAACAAAAAAATAACTCAATCTTAAAATACCTAAGAATGTATTAATAATTCAAAAAAAAAAAAAACGTCACGTTGGGGGACCGCTCCGCGAGTGCAGACGTCGTTGACTGCTTAGTTAGGTAATAAGTAATTAAATTTTTAGGTTTGAAGCGGTCCCCCAACGTGGCGTATTTTTTTTTTGAATTATTAATGCATTCTTAGGTATTTTAAGATTGAGTTATTTTTTTGTTATTTTTTACTTTTTAACCCCCGACGCAAAAAGAGGGGTGTTATAAGTTTGACGTGTCTGTCTGTCTGTCTGTCTGTCTGTCTGTGGCATCATAGCTCCCGAACGGATGATGCGATTTCAATTAAAAAAAAATGTATTAAAGGTGACTTATCTGCGAGTGTTCTTAGACATGTTTGATGAAAATCGGTTGAGCCGTTTAAAAGTTGTGGGGGGGAAAGTGGGGAAGAGTAACCGAATGTCAGCAAATATACTCGAGTGGGGTCTCAAATGAAAGCGCACTGAAAGAGAATATTGATGAATTAATCGAGAGTGTTCTTAGCTTCGTTTGATTGTACATTATATTAAGTATATACCTATAAAAAGTACAAAAAAAAATTAAATTTAAAATTTAAAAAACCCCCGACACAAAAACCTAATTTCCCTTTAAAAAGTAAAAAATAATAAAAATAACTCAATCTTAAAGTACCTAAGAATGTATTAATAATTCAAAAAAAAAAACGTCGCGTTGGGGGACCGCTCCGCGAGTGCAGACGTCGTTGACTGCTTAGTTAGGTAATAAGATTATTGGTAATTAAATTGTTAGGTTTGAGGCGGTCCCCCAACGCGGCGTATTTTGTTTTTTGAATTATTAATACATTCTTAGGTACTTTAAGATTGAGTTATTTTTTTAAAGGGAAATTAGGTTTTTGTGTCGGGGGGTTTTTAAATTTTTAATTTTTTTTTTTTATTTTGTACTTTTTATAGGTATATACTTAATATAATGTAGAATCAAACGAAGCTAAGAACACTCTCGATTAATTCATCAATATTCTCTTTCAGTGCGCTTTCATTTGAGACCCCACTCGAGTATATTTGCTGACATTCCGTTACTCTTCCCCACTTTCCCCCCCACAACTTTTAAACGGCTCAACCGATTTTCATCAAACATGTCTAAGAACACTCGCAGGTAAATCACCTTTAATACATATTTTTTTTTATTGAAATCGCATCATCCGTTCGGGAGCTATGATGCCACAGACAGACAGACAGACAGACAGACAGACACGTCAAACTTATAACACCCCTCTTTTTGCGTCGGGGGTTAAAAATTAAACCGCCTAGCTATTCAGGGATATCAAGAAACTTAGGCGTAAGAATTTGATAGGTATTGTTATAATATTCAGCCAAAATACGAAAACGAGCGCGCTATCAAAACCAGCCGATACAAAATACCTCTCCGAATAATTCTTACATCTACATTTCAGATGATAATGAAATCTGAGCCGCCCGATACGGCAAGCCCGGATTATTGAGCAACGTCAGGCTCACACCCTCAGCGTGGTATTACATATGATTTATTTTAAAGGGTGAGGTACTCAACATGCTCACCAGATAACTTTTGCGCACCATTCATGTGTACCTAGCCTTGATTGTGAATGTTTGAAGAGTCTGTGATATGATTTATTGGTCTCAGCATATGGGAGCACGACCCCCTTCCATTTCTTACAAAGCTTCGAGGTTAAAGGCATATGAAATGTGAATGAGAAAGTAATATTTTTTGTGACCGAAGTTTCTTCTATGTCTTCTTTACTGAATAGGATTATGAAAAGAATATTCAGGCATTCTATAAATATTTCTTGGTAAAAAAATAAAAGAAAGTTGGCTAGCGTCGGATAGAGTGAAATGTACATAAAATATATTTATTTAACAAAGGAGTTTTGTCTAAGTTACCGTCCCTAGTTGGCGTTGAATATTATCACCAGCTTCTTTCACCAACAAAAATAACGAATTCAGTGTGATGTTTAGCAATAAGCAGTTACCATAACACAGGCAAATCTTTGCATAAAGGAACACAAACGCTGCGATTACTTCAAAATACAAGAATATTATACCCTAGATATTTTGAATGAGCAAAATGAGGTGAGTGAATGAATTTTATAATTACTTGCGCGCCACTCGGTCCCTTCGGCGGTTCCGGCCCAATGTAAAATTAATTTCTGTCAACACACAGAAGGCTTTATACAGCTTACATTGGGTTACAAAGTGTGTAAACTGTACGTTTGCGAAGAACATCCTATATTATTTGTACGTTATACAAACAATGTGTATTTTCTGAAAAGTTAATTTAGACCATTAAATAAATATGTGGAAGAGTTTGTGTGTGGCAATACAAATTAATTATCTCCTTACCCAAAATGGTTCTCCTCAGTCTTTCGTAGAATAAGTGTTAGAAAATTGAACTAAAGAGACAATTTAATGACAATTAGCATAAGCATTATCAACCTATAATGTCCCCACTGCTAAGACACAGGTTTTGTCTATTCGAGAGGGAGTGGGCTATAATCTACCACGTGGACCGCATCTAACCTACACCAGACGGGTTGAAAGAATATCACATGTATTTGAATGTTTAGTTCTAAGACATGCATGTTTCCTGACGATGTTTTCGTTCACCGTTTTGAGACTATTGGTGATGAAATTAAACACTCAACGTAAAGGGCCTATCTAGGTTGGGACTCACGACCTACAACTCGTAAGTCGGAGCCAATACCATTGGGCTACAACTGCTTTAGAAATAATAGTTTTAGAACTTAAACAGACTTTTAAGGTATCAACAGCGTTGGGCACGCCATAATTGCGGCGGTAAGTCCCCTCTTTGAGGAGTGGATAGAGAGGCGTCACGGCGTCCTCACCTTCCGCCTGACGCAGGTTCTCACCGGGCATGGGTGCTTCGGTGGTTTCCTGTTCAGGATAAAGCGGGAGGATACGTCCGGGTGTTTCCATAGCGAGGATCGTCTGGAGGACACGGTGGAGCATACGGTGGAGGTATGCCCTGCCTGGGCGGGGCACCGCCGTGTCCTCGTGGAGGCGATCGGCGGCGGCGACCTCTCGCGTTCGGCCCTGGTGCGAGCCATGGTACGGAGCGAGAGGGAATGGGAAGCCGTCACCTCCTTCTGCGAAGCAGTAATCCTCGCGAAGGAGGAGGCGGGGCGCGTGAGGGAGTGGCAGTCTCTGCGCCCTCACGTCCCTAGCCGCCGCAGGAGGAGACGCCCCGGGCGTCGGGAGTCGATTGCGGACTCCCGGCCACCGTAGGCGCGAGCTTGCGGGTGGCGAGCAATGGGTAGCTCGCCGCCCGGTAAGGACCAAGCTCGGGTCGACGGCGCGTAGTGTTCCACGCGCGCCTCAATGAGATGTCAGCAGCAATGTAGGGGTCTACTAGGACCGATGCCTGCCGGGGTCGCGTGATTGTTCGAAAGAGATACCGTGACCCTGGCACATGGGCAACTGATGGAACACGGGTGGGTTTTAGTCAGTAAAAGTCTGACACGCCCTCCCGCTCCGCCCAGAGCGAGAGAAGTCATTTGATCATTTCCCATCCAAAAAAAAAAAAGGTATCAACAGTGTTCATCGGAAAAATTGTTTTGGTTTACACTGCTACAAGTGATGACACTTAATTAATCTGTGCTGTTGCTTTTACGACACTCACGGGAAGAGTGTGGAAGAAATGGGGTGATGCTATTCTTTACGTCCGGCACCACACGGTGCTGTTCTATATGCATTTTACCACCGTACTGTGATCGCAAACCCACCAAACTGCGGGAGGCCTATGTCTAGCAGTGACGACTTTTTTTGTGGGTGGGAAATCATCAAATGACGTCTCCCGCTCTGAGCGGAGTGGGAGGGCGTGTCAGATTTTACTGACTAAAACTCACCCGTGTTCCTTCAGTTGCTCATATGCCAGGGCCACGGTACCTCTTTCGAACAGATCTCACGGCCCTGGCAGGCATCGGTCCTAGCAGACCTCTTCGATACTGCTGAAATCTCTTTGAGACGCGCGTGAAAGACAACGCGCCGTCGACTCGAGCCTGGTACTTACCGGGCGGCCAGCTACTCATTGTTCGCTACCTGCAAGCTCGCGCCTACGGTGGCCGGGAGTCTGCAATCGACTCCTGACGCCCTGGGCATCTCCTGCTGTGGCGGCTAGGGACGTGAGGGCCACACTCTCACGCGCCCTCCTCCTTCGCGAGCATTACTGCTTCGCAGAAGAAGGTGACGGCCTTCCATGCCCTCTCGCTCCGTACCATGGCTCGCACCAGGACAGGACGTGAGAGGTCACCGACACCGATCGCCTCCACCAGGTCACGGCGGTGCTCCGTCCAAGCAGGGCACAACTCCACCGTATGCTCCACTGTGTCTTCTAGACGATCCTAACAATGGAAACACCCGGGCGTTTCCTCCCGCTTTATCCTGAACAGGAACCTCCCAAAGCACCCATGCCCGGTGAGGACCTGCGTTACGCGGAAGGTGAGGACTACGTGGCGCCTCTCTATCCACTCCTCAAAGAGGAAACTTACCGCCGCAATTGTGGCGTGCCCAGCACTGGGTTGCGACAATCGTGCCCGCCATGTCACCATGAGATCACACCGGAGTTCTGGCCGCCGTGCTGCGATTTGTCGCGGCAGTGGAGTTTCGCCCCAGCGTTTTGCCTTCTCGTGGTACTTCCACATATGCGCGAGGACCAGCAGTGACGTATCACAGCTGAAATGATGATGATGATGGTAACACGTCACTTTGAAAATTATACATAGTCTCCTATTTCAACTGTAATAGTAATACAGGGTGATTGGAAGATGGGTGCAAAGCTTTAAGGTGAAGATAGTATAGACAATTTAGAACCATTTAAGCCATGGCTGTCTTAACGAAGTCTTACCAAATTTTTTTAACCAAATTTTTAATTTTTTTTCAGAAATTCTCAAAATTTAATGTAAACTGCATAATTATGGCCAAATTGAATGATAAATGAATTATTTTTTTATTTATTTAATTAAAATAATAAGTAAGCAACCAAGCAAAACATGTTTTAGGCTTCTGTGTCATTAGACATTTTTTTTACAGATATATAAAGCTCAGAAAAAATAAAAAAATTGTACAATACGTTTTTTAAACCTTATTTAAAAAAAAATGGAGGGTGTTTTTTTGTTCAAACCTTTTTGAAGACATGCTTAACAATCGTTCTTTATTTTGAGGTATCATTTATGCGGATATCTTACAAATTATTGAAATTAGGACCTACAAACCAATTTGAGGGAGAAATTTTAAATTTTAGGCAGTCTAACAAAACACAAAATTTTTGCTTAAAAGAATACTTTATGTGCTCGAAATGATAACATTGTTCAATTCTAAGAATTTTTGGCACATGCAGGAACCAATTGAGGGGAACCCATTGAGGGGATTCTCTAAACAATGGCCACCGAGCGCGGTGCGACGGCATTTCCAGGTAGAACGCCCAATGAATAGCAAAAGCGATAAGAATTGGTTTTTACAGACAGTCGGTCTGTGATTTTTTTTTTTTTTTTTTTTTTTATTGTAATTCACAAAACTGATGTACAATCACAAATGCAATAAAACAGTTATAACACAGTATTTTTGATTGACATCTACTAGATGTGAATCTAGCATGCATATTTTATGTAAAACACTTATCATTAAAAGAAAAAAATAATTAAAAATGAACAAAACTTACAAAATGTGAACTTTTCCATACAAATAGAAAAAGTTTAGAAAAATTAAATATAAAAGGATAATAAAAATAAGTACTTATACATGTAAGACTAAAAGTTTAGTCCTAACTGAGGCTACAGAACCAGCAAATACATCTACTTCTCCACGAATGGAGTTGGCAAGAGAAAGCATGCGGTAAATGGGTGAAGAATTTCCTACATTAGTTCTACTATGAGGCAGGACGAAAGTGTTACGGTTTATTAAGCGGCTGCTGCTACGTGGAATACTAAATGTCACTTTTTCTAACAACTCAGGAGCATCTATTACACCGTTTATTAATTTAAACAAAAACATAAAATCTAATGATATTCTACGTGCGCTTAGAGAATTCATTTTATAATGACTCAGCCTCGAGCCATACGAGTTCAGGCTACGACATTTGTTATCCGAGTAACTTAAGTGGTATAAAAACCTTTTCTGAACGCGCTCTATCCGATCAGAGTGGACCTGATAAAAGGGGTTCCATACCGTACTACAGTACTCCAGAATACTTCTTATAACGCTATTATAAATGGCAATAGTCAGAAATGGGTCTTTAAAAATTTTCATTTCCCTGACAATGAAACCTGACAATTTTGACGCACGATTAATCATTTGGTCGTAATGACTCCTAAAACTCAAACTTCTGTCTATTAAAACACCAAGGTCCCTTATAGTATCAACTTCTTGGAGCGGGCTGTTATTAATCGTGTAGTGATATTGACAAGATTTCCTTTTTCTGCTAAATTTAATGAAGTAACATTTGTTTTCATTAAGTGACATTTTATTTTGTATGCACCAACTGTGTACTTTATTTAAATCTAGCTGAAGCTGAAGAATATCTGATTCGTCATGTATAGTTCGATATATTTTTAAATCATCAGCAAAAAGTTTATATTTCGAATTAATTTTGCTGCCCAAATCGTTTATAAAAACTAAGAAAAATATAGGCCCCAGGTGTGATCCCTGTGGTACCCCTGATGGTATATAACATTGTTTAGATTTAAAACCCTTGAGATACACCAGTTGTGAGCGAGTTTTTAAGTATGATTCGCACCATCGTAGCAATGACCCATGAATACCCATACTTTCCAATTTAGCAATAAGTAAATTGTGATCTACCAAATCGAAGGCCTTTTTAAAGTCTGTGTAGATTGCATGAACTTCTTTACCATTATCTAATGCGGATGATATATATGAAACATACTCAACTAGATTAGACAGTGTTGACTTTTTGGGGCGAAAGCCGTGTTGGTTGTCATCCAACACGTTTTTGAAGTGAGAAAGCATTTTCTTCTGAACAAGCGATTCAATAATTTTACCACAAGCGGATAGAATGGAGACTGGTCTGTAATTTGTAATATTATCAACACTACCAGATTTGAAGATTGGCGTGATGTGCGCTATTTTCCACTCATCAGGGAATAAACCCTGTTCTAAAGAGCAGTTAAACAATGTAGTCAGAGGATCAGCCAGGTTTGCTGCACATTTTCTAAGAAAGAGAGGAGGGATTGAATCGGGCCCGGGTCCTTTATCACAATCTAGGGAACACAAGTAATTAAAAACTTCTTTCACTTCAAGTTTGCACTGACTGAAAGTGAAATTGTTACAAGGAATGAATCCTACAGCCATTGCAGTATTATTGGTACTACTTGCTCTGTATATGGACTGGAAATTATCGGAAAACAAATCACAGATCTCCTGGCCACCCCTGGCAAACCTAATGTTATTCCAAGTCATTTTGTTGGGAATATAATTGTTACCTACACGCTTATTTTTGAGGTACCTCCAGACATACTTAGGATTGGTACGCAGATGTGCAGCAATATTCTTTTTAAAATTAGCATAACAGTCTTTTATCAACTCACTACAACGGTTTCTTAGGCATTCAAACGTAATTTTATCCCGAGGATTCCCATATTTTTTATATATATTGTGATATTTTGCTTTTTCTTTGATGGTTTTTAGTAAAGCTCGACTATACCAGACAGGATAGCGTTCATCTCGTGTTTTTGTAATCGGAGTGTGCAGTTTAATAATTGGCATAAGAGTATCGTAGAATTTCTGCAACATTTCGTTAACGTTAGATACAGAATCCCACACATCAGACCAAGCAATTTTCCCAAGCTCAGTGTTGACCGCTTCATAATTACAGAGATAAAAGTTTAAATAAGGTATTTTATTTTGCATAAGAGGGTTGCTATGATTATGAGTAAACGAGATCTCTAACGCTGGATGATGAGGATCAGTTTGTATAAGTGGAATTGAGGCCTGAGATACCAGCACTTTGTTGTTACCACTACTAAGAACTAAATCTAAAATACGATTTGAAGCGTTGAGTATTGTGTTGCATTGATGAAGATCATTAAAGGCCAGCATGTCTAAAAAAGAGTTTTCGAGATTACTAGTAGATCCTTTGGGAACCAATAGACCAGAATCCGCATTATATTCCCAAGTTATATTGCCCATATTAAAATCGCCGATTAGCAAGTTCACAGAATTGTTTTTGCTCTTTTTGTTAATTACTTCTGTAAAGTTTCGAAACAGTGCATCGATATAGTCCGGATTGATTGGAGGCGGGATATAAACCGCACAAATGTTAATTCTCAAGCCACTCTCACATTTGATTGTGATCCACAATTCCTCGCAATGGGACTCCCAGTTTAATCTCCGTAAGACCTCGTATTTGGCCAGAGTTGCAATAAAAACCCCTCCACCATCCCTCCTCGTAGTCGATGATACCGTAGATGACCTATCGCGCCTGAACACTCTGTATCGGTTATCTAAAAACTCATGGTCGAACACCGTGTCATTTAGCCAACTTTCAGTGCCGACAATTATGTCATACTCAAAATTTAAAGCAGCAGTATAAAAATCCTCTGTCTTGGTTCGTAAGCCTCTTACATTTTGATAATATATTGTAAAATTGAATTTAATTCCTTATAACACTAAAAAACATGCAAAGCTTGTGACTGAGAAAAAAAAGTTACAAAAACTCTACAGATTCCAAATTTTTAACTAGCATAGATTTTGTTGTTACATCCTTCCTAACAAATATGCGACCATTACGAACCCATACAAAGTTATATTTCTTTTCCTTAGCAGCGATTCTTGTCGCTGCATGTAGTTTTTTATTAGCCAGAGTCAGATTTTCCGTCACGAAAATTGACTGCTTTTCCCCTCCAATACCAATATGGCTGCTGTTCAACTTATCAGACTCATTCTTCTTATTAAAGTTTCTAACTGCAGCAAGTAGATTATCACGAATGCGAGGACTGGCTAATTTGATGACTATACTGCGTGGACGATTTGTCTCTTCATTTAATTTGGCAACTCTATGAAATGACTGGATTTCACTGTCCTGAAGTTCATTTCCCACAACTCTACCCAACTGTTTTACGATCGTTAACAGGTTTTCAGTTTTGTGTTCAGGAACGCACTGTATCTCAATATTGCTTTCACGTGCTAGTTGATCGATTTGCTGCAATTTAGTCTCCAATTCCCTCACTTGAGCGCTCATCGTGGCGTTATTCTTGAGGAGTTCAGAAAAACAGTTGCTATTTCTAGCATTCAGTTCGACTTGATCATCATAAGCGTCAGAAAGAAAAGTAACAGTCTTCTTGAACTCATCCAATTCTTCGTACATTGATGAAAATTTCAAGGTTATGTCGTTAACTTCCCTCTGGACCGTAGCTAGAGTCGTTTCAAATTTCGCCAAAGAGGCCTGTTGAGTATCAAACTTTTCATTCATTTCCTGCCGCAATTTTCGAATTTCTGACAGTATTGTGTCCTGCAAATTGCCTTCATTGCTTACGCCTGCGACTCGAAGCGTAACTGGTGGTGACTTCTCAGCAGGCGCAAGACTCTGACCAACTATGGTTTTAGTTTGGCCTTTAGGTGGTCTGGATATAATCGGTTCAGCAACGGGAGCCTCTTGGTCAGGCTGGACTGTGCTACCTTTAGCATGGACTGGTGTATTAGTGTTGTCCAGTTTAGGACGGCCAGAGACGCAAATTGGGCAAGTCCATTTAGTCCGAGGTGTTGACGCTTCATCGTACTTAACGCATTCCAAATGGTACTGCAGGGCACATTTGCTTAAACAGCATTTAATTCTCTTTTGTGTCACGAGAATAGTAGCATTACAACCGGCGCAAATCATTATTGCAAAAAAGAAATAAAAAAATAATAATTATTCAAATAAATGAAAAAAAAAGTTGAAAAAAGCAAAAGTGAATTTTGCGGTGGGGTTTGAACTCGCTATCACTAGAGTCTCGGTCACCGCTTTACCGACGCTGCCACGGACGTTTTAGAAATTTCATTTGAAATATAGGTATCAGTACGTCAAAGTAATACTAGCGGTCAGAGTCAAGTTGATAAAGTTTTTCAAAAACACCCACTTTTGTGTGAACTGGAACTAGCAAAGTCACTTTTTGTTAAATGTTTATTTTGTGTTTTTGTTTAAATACAGTCACTGATCACTCTGCAAACGATATCACGTATGTCACGTACACTTGGCTTTAGCTTCCACACAATGTTTATATCGTATGTACAGTTTTTACTATATTGATACTTAATTGTTTACGGAACGGCAAAATATAAGTGTTTACTAACTGGATACCCTCCAGCAAAAAAAAAAGAAAAAAAAAAAAATGATGAAGCCGTTACATCTTTTACTTATTAGTCAAACTACTGCCCTTGTGAGTGGACGTTGTCGTGTTGATTCACAATTTACCGTGTTCAGTTGTAGCCCTTTGCGTTCCTGCACGTGTTGTTTGCGTTAGTTTTGAACTTTTTTGTTTCACCGTGTCCAGTCGTAGCCTCGCGCTGCTGCACGTGTTGATTTTTGACTTAATTGTGTTGAGTTGACATTTAGTGCGCTCCTACGCCGTTTTTCTTAATTTTTAAGTGACTATGGCTACTTTTTCCAATCAAAAATATGCGGATATCGTATTTATGTACGGTAGAGCAGACGGCAATGGATCTTTGGCGCGACGGATGTATCAAGAGCGCTATCCGAATCGCAGGATACCGAATGTCCGAGTGTTTTACAACACGTTTCGTCGTCTTGCCCAAGATGGGTTTCACCGCGTGGAACCTGGAGTCAACCCGGGCAAACACGAAACTGCCGTCGACGAAGACATTTTAGCAGCATTTCAAGCGGATCCTACTACCAGTACTAGAGCAGTAGCTCGAAAGGAGAATGGGCAAAAATGTATGAAGCCTGGTACTCGGCCCAATAGTCATAATATATATATCATTGGGAAGGTCTTTTTACAAGGATTAATGATAACCAAGTCGCTTGTCTCCATTTGCTGTCGGAACGGAGTTATTTTGTGTTAAGTATTTAATTTTTTTTTAGTATTTTTTTTTGTTTTTGTTGATTTTGTTAAGATAATGGTGATATTATATCGTTGTCTTGTATAGAATCATGTGTGTGTTGATTAATAGGTACTAAAATGAATAAATACTCAAGAATAAAAAAAGAAAAAGAAAAGAAAAGTAAGAAACGTTATTTATTTTTTTAAACATTATTATCAATAATGATATCATTGAGGAACGCTGCAGGAGCAGTGAAGCCTTCATGTCTGGCATATCCTAGATACCACACGATTGAAACTATATGAGCACAAGTGCCGACTGTTCGTCGTCCGGTCAAACATGTGCAGTAATAATTGCATAAAATGTTATGGATATTGGTTTCGTTTTCATTAACATTGTTTTTTACCAATACATAACAATAATACGTTTTTGACCGTACGTGACGCGACTGTATGCGTCCGATAGATTAGATTCGGGGAATCTATTCTCTCCCTAATTATGTTTAGGAAGGCCTCTGCATGAATGTTATCATCGATGGGTATGTGGAAGTTATTTAACATAGCTGCGGCGATTTTAAAATCAATGAACATTTTTGGTAGTGTTTTATTAAAATATTTATGCCGCAAAAGCTTAAAATCTCGTTTGAACCTCCCGTTCACCACTTCCACTACCCACCGGCATATTGTAACTGATCGAGCTTCATTACCTTGCTCTGTAGTTAACTGTGTCTCCCATCTGTCTTTAGATGGTGGAACGTAGGATTCATATCCACATGCTTCGATAGCCTCTAAACTGTCCCGGAAGCCGCGATCTAATATGAAGACATCGTTCGGTTGAAGAAAGCAATGTAATGGGTTTTCTCCATCATTCATTATGTCGCTCATGATGTTCGCATCGGTCTTAGTGGCAGCGTATGGTCCCAAAACATCGATTATATAGCCATTGGAACACACAAGTAAAAACGGCTTTAGCAAATTCTGGAACTTATGCAGGCTATAAGATAGACGCTGGAACAAGAAGTTCGAGCTTTTATTGATATATATATAAGTCCCATCGCATATCACGATAGCTTTATTGTTTTCTTCATTGCCAAATAATCCTCTTGGTATAGTAAGGTTCTTTTCTAAAACGTCGTTTCTGTTCATATGGTCCACTCCCAAGTGTAATATTACATATTCATTTATGAGGCATTCGCGCACAATAGTTAATAAACGTTCCAGTTTTCTTCGTGACATATTAAATAACGTCGCTAGTCTTTCATCTGAGTCTCCGGTACGTAGTTTCGTAAGATATATGCCTAACGCAGTTCGAGGCTCCTTGCACCTCTCACTTAGTGACGGTGTTTGTTGTAGTATGGAATCAAACTGTTCGCAGTTGCGTCCTGTCCAAAAGTGCATATCCTCGTTGCTTAAAGCACCTCTCGTGTTGAAATCTAGCCTAGGTCCACGATTTAAAGCCATTCTCAACATGTCACAAACGTCACTAAACTGTTGTGCATTGAAGTTATGTGTGACATTGCAGAATTGAGGCAGCTCTTCCCAAGAATTGCTCTCAAGGTGATGTCCACATACTCTAGCACCGTCTGGAATATATAACTTATATTCACAGAAAATGTGAATCTTGATCGTCTCTGGTATTCGATGGCGGGTTGTGTTTTGGCAGGTGTTAAAGATACAATGCCCTGGAGTGTTTGGAGCTCGAGTGTAGTCTGGAACCTGAAGTTCTCGTACATTCTGTTCTACTTCTGCAGGTGGTCTTCCTACAACGTTGTCAATTCTCTGCCAACATCGGTGACACACACGTCGTGTGTTGTTGAACTCCACCTGAAAATAGTAAAATACGATCTTGTTGATGTAATGTTGTATTTTTATGAAAATATTTAAAACAATGCGGGTTGTAGGCTAAAAATTCAGGGCTAAAGTCATAGCATACTTGTATTGTTTTCACATTTTAAGTAATGCAAGTAAAAAAATATCTTATGTATAGCCGAAGCGACGGCTTAGTGAATAGAATAGATAACAATATCAAACGCACAATAAGTGGTCAGAAAAGTGTTTCAATAATAAGAACTATAAACGTGCGAACTAAGTCATAAAAGGATTGTGAAAAAGCTGCACAAGTCATTATTGATATAAAGGAATGCCGCTCAGACGCAGGTATCTGGGATTACACGTGTTTTTTTTTCTATGAAGCGCGAACACTATTCTATTCTAAAAAAACACCCACAGCTAAAATAAATACGTGCAGTTGGTAGTCTACAGCTCGTTTCGGAAACGCATTTTTACACACAACACTAGGACAGTTCAATAAGACCTGTAAGTGCGAGTAAAAGGTCCACTTAAAATGATTTATGACTCAGTTCGCACGTTTCTAATGGCTCAAGTATAAAAATATAACATACAATAATATTATAAACAAACCTCTTCTAAAAAGAAAAATTGAAGCTGGTGAAGAGCGATATAGTTTAATGAAGTACTAACCTCCAGAACGGCGTGTTCTCGTATATATGCCACAAACTCGGGGCGCATTCTTGGAAGATCATCAGTCAACACGTGCTGTTGGTATCTAGCACGATGTAGGCCTCGCCGACACATCACACAGTTGCGATGTTCCTCCATAACGATGTTCCAAATCGAAAAACACAACAATAGTCCACAACACTAGCCAAGATAAACGTTTATAGCGGGTAACAATGTCCAAAAGGGGTAGCCGGGGTCAGTGATGAAAACGGTATAAGAAAGTACTAGATATGTAACAAACAGCAGCGGAACGTCGTCTCACGCACAGAACGATACGACGACTAATGAAGGATGCGGCACAAAAGGTTGTCCACTGGCACCGCGCACCGCCCACCCCACCCCTCGGCTGGTTCCCTATCCCCGAGTCACCGTAGTATCAAAAAACAGAAATACACTTTACTTTACTTTACTTTTATAATATACTTTTTTATGTAAAAATACATATTTTCAAAAGTCATCACCATTATCATATCATATCACGAAATATTATGCATGAATAGTAACACAATATATTTCTCGTTTTAAATAATGTTATTTTACATTGTTATTTTTCGTATTTTCAACCATGATAGGTATGTAATATTACTGTATTTGCAATTATGATATTAACTAACTTTGGGGGCTTCCCGAGGTTTTCGGACAAGGATTTGGGACAAGTCGCCATAGTAAATATTTTTCCTGATTAAAAGATCTATCCAATGACGCCACAATGATTGCTATTGGAGCGAGTACCAAAATGCCCAATCTCCTTTAAACATTTCTCAATGGAATGTGTGGCATACAATGCACCAAAATGATTAGTATCCGTTCCATGGCAGGAGTGTGCAAGGTCTAGTAGAGCAAGACCCTCAAAGAAGAATTCAGTTCTGCCGTTTCCTCCTCAACAGAGACATCGAAGATGCGTGGGTTCTGAAATCAATCTTGTGGACGGATGAAAGTAAATTTTCAAGGGAAGGTATTACAAACTTTCACAACATCCATGAATGGGCCGACGCAGACAACAATCCACATTTTAAGAAGCAGGTGTCATTTCAGATGAAATTCTCTGTGAATGTATGGGCTGGAATAATTGGCAGAACATTGATTGGGCCCCACTTTTTGCCTGATCCATTGAATGGCGAAAATTATTTGCAATTTCTGCAAATTGATTTACCACTGCTGGTAGAGGAATCAGGTGTCCCGATCTTCGAAAGAGACCGAACAGTCATCTTTCAGCAATACGGCTGTCCAGCGCATTGGACTTTAAATGTAAGGGAACACCTCAACAATTGCTTTCCTGATAGCTGGATCGGCAGGGATGGACCCATCCCCTGAACCGCTCGCTCCCCAGATCTGACCCCGTTGAACTTTTTCGTGTGGGGCCAGGCCAAGGAACTGGTGTATAACAACATAGAAATAAACACTAGAGAAGAATTGATACAAAGAATAAATTCAGCGTTTGAGACAATGAAGCAGGAGATGATGTTGAAAATAACGACTACAGAAGTTAGAAGACGGGGCCGTGCTTGTATTAGGAATCACGGCCGTCATTTTGAACATGAAAAATAAATCATTTTAATTCAAATGTTGTTTTAATTAGTCTGCCTAAAATAAAAAAAATCTCCCACAAATTGGTTTGTAGGCCCTAATTTCAATAATTTGTAAGATATCCGCATAAATGATACCTCAAAAAAAAGAGCGATTATCAAGCATGTCTTCAAAAAGGTTTGAACAAAAAAAGCACCCTCCGTTTTTTTTTTAATAAGGTTTAAAAGACGTATTGTACAATTTTTTTTTTTTCTGAGCTTTAAATGTCTGTAAAAAAAAAATCTAATGACACAGAAGCCTAAAACATGTTTTGCTTGATTGCTTACACATTACTTTAATTAAATAAATAAAAAATGAATTCATTTATCATTCAATTTGGCCGTAATTATGCAGTTTACATTAAATTTTGAGAATTTTCGAAAAAAAAATTTGGTTAAAAATATTTGGTAAGACTTCGTCTAAGACAACCATGGCTTAAATGGTTCTAAATTGTCTGTACTATCTTCGCCTTAAAGCTTTGCACCCATCTTCCAATCACCCTGTATATCTCAATACGACTTACGACTATCTGATACGGTTAATTGCCTGAAAGACATCACATCAGCCCGGAAACCTTTTCAGGCGAAAAATAGCCAATTACCTACTATCTAAATTTAAATGTAGATATATATACTCACTATATTAGATATATATATATACTCACTCTATGTATATATCGATACCGGAAATTTCAATTGTCGTAAAGGACAAAACACGAGTTTTCAGTAGAGCCAAAAAACGAAAAAAATATTTGTTTTTTTCTAATATCTTTTTCAAATAAAGTACTATATTCATGATGTCAAAAGAAACCCCCACTATTTTTTCGAGATCTATCCATAAAAATGAACAAAATAAACCAAACATAATTACTGACGAAAATGAGAGTCCTTTACAGCCCAAAAAAATTTAACTGAAGTACTTTACAGCCACGAAAAATTGGTTATGATAAAGTCAGATGTGTCGTAAAGGACTAATCATGATCATCAAGGAGTAGTACAAGTCATTTAAACCAGAGGCTAAGGGGGTAAAAGGAACAAAAATCCTAAAGTTCTAAATAGAAATACCTACAATAGGTAGTAAAACTAAGTGAAATAAAAGTATTTTCATTTTTTTTTATTTATTATTCAAATATTTAGTAAAAAAGTAAAAAAATATTATTCTAATAGGAAATCAACATTACAAAAAAATGTTTTGCGCTATTACGTTATTACGTTTTATTTATAATTGTGTTGTGATGCAAGATTTTGTTACCAATTTGGACATTTTCCTCTTTTTGGCAAACACCAGTTGTTTTTAACAACCTCAAATGTTATTTGAAGTTTTTGCGAATATAGTTGATTTGTCAGAAAATGAAAAGAACGAATTGAAACAATTCTGTCAGACTTATATGTGCTTGTTGAGGAAAAAATGGATCTCGTGTAATCACACGAGACGTACATTCATAAAGAAAGTATGAGACATGGCTGCAAGAAGACATGAAATGGCCTGAGGTCGTGAGGGAAAAGATAACCCCTTCTGTAGTGTTAGTAGAACAGCACCCATGTTCCAGTTCTGACTTCGCTATAAATGAGGGTACATCAACATGACATTGACTGGCCTGTTAGTCTATTGGTTAGTGACCCTGACTGCTAAGACTGAGGTCGTGGGTGCGATTCCCACCCGGGACAAATGTTTGTGTGATGAACACAATCATTTGTTCTGTGTTTGGGTGTAATTTATCTACAATATGTATGTATTTAGAAATATATAAGTATGTTTATCAGTTGTCTGGTTACCATAATACAGGCTCTGCCTAGTTTGGGATCAGATAACGTTGTGTTGATTGTCCTAAGATATTATTATTAACATCCTGTGGACCGGAAACGTGCAGTGTTGGAATATTAACATCAGTTGTGAGTTACAGAAAACCATTTGTGAAGCTAAGCCCGCTAAAGAAGAGTGGAAGAGCTCCTACCGTACAGCTATGAAAGTCTTGCTCATGCAACTGGTTTAAAAGCACAAATAAGAAAATAGCAGATATTATTAAACTAGTCTCGGAGCATCCCGAAGAAGCTACAAATATGAAGGAATTGTTAAAGGTATAGAAAACTATGCCCATATATTCTGCTTTAGGTATTTTTACTTCATTGAAGCTTTCTAAGTGGCAGTATATAACATTAAGACCTTGTGCAAAAGAAGAAGGAATACCACTGTATCCTTCTTACACAGCTATCCTTGAAGCGATGAAGAACTGCTATCCGCCAAAAAATGCCACAGAAGTCACGGAAGAGGGGTTAAAGTAAAACTCCAAGCTATTTTGAACAAAACTGTGGCTAGACTTGGAATATTCCTACGTGTAGAATCTGGATGGCAAAGAATTTATACTTATATGCAAATGGGGTTTTGATGGTGCTCAGGGCAAAGTTTGTATAAGCAAACTATGGCAGAGGATGACGATTCTAGCATTTTTATGTGTTCGTTTGTGCCTCTGCGCTAAGTTTGTGGCGAAGAAGTGATATGGGAGAATCCAGAACCATCTTCAACAATGTTCTGCAGATCAATATATTTTATGTTTTCAAACGAAAACAAGTTGAACATAGTTGAAGAACAGGCTACGATTGGAAACGAGATTGAAGACCTGCAGCCTTCTATTATGGGAAGCCATTATGGGAAGAACTCCTGCGGAAAAGAATAAGTTAGAGGCCTTTTTTGTGTTTGGGAAATCATCAAATGACGTCTCCCGCTCTGGGCGGAGCGGAAGGGCGTGTCATTATAACTCAGCCATAGTCACGGTGATTAACAAATGAGGTTCTTAGTAACATCAGTTTTCAGTCACTTATTAATCACCGCCATTATGACTGATTATGAAATTTTGTAAAAAAAAGTATTTGATCAATAACGTATTTAATTATTTTCATCAAAAACGTCATTAGTTGGCTATTAACTAACGATAGTACAAGTAAATCGATGGTCAACTTCGTTTGACCATGTCAAAGATTTGAAAAATCACCTATCGACAATTCAAAAATTTGGTACGCGCGAAGCGGCACGGAAAGGTATATGAATTTGATGTCACCTTGATCGCCGTATATGGTACAATACCTCGTGTGAGCACCAGCCCTTCAGTTCTATTCAGTTTCAAATAAATTAACTTTGTTTTCTCCCATACAAAAAAAAAAAAAAACTGGAGTTACTATTACGTGGAGTAAGTTACCTTTTATAAAGGTATGTATACCAGACACATAGATTTTTTTTTCTGACTTTGAGTTTCTTTGAGAATGGTGCTCGTCAGACCTCTGTACGCCGTCGGTAATAAGAACGAAACGAAAACTTTAATTGTGTTTTTGTTAAAATTAAGGTTGTAAAGGGCAATAAATAAAACAAACGTCCTTTACGCCCTAATTACGTAAGTTAAAACAAAGCATAGATTTGGTCGTAAGGGTTTCGATTATCAAATAAGATGTTTACGACCTTTTGATTTGTAATAATAATTATTGTTTATAACGTCGTATAAAAAGTTTAATGCAAAAATGAGGATTACGACCTCTTAAATAATTAAAACATGACTTTACGCTCCCCTATTGAAAATTATTTTTGCGATACATCCCAAATAGTAAAAAAAAATCGCGCTAGAGCTGTTGGAAAGCCAGGTCGTAAGGGGCTTTTTTTTAAAGATAGATTTTTTTTAAATATACCAATCGATAGAGCTTGCGACGCTGATTCCAAATATATATATAACTCATTTTCGCCAAAATGTCCTTTACGACAATTGAAATTTCCGGTATCGATATATAGAGGCATCGCGGCAGGCCCAGACGGAGATGGCGGGATGAGCTGGACTCTTTTAATAAAGACTGGGCCTTGGCAGCTCTGGACAGAGAGTAGGGAGGCCTTCGCCCAGCAGTGGGACAGCAACGGCTAATAATAAATAATAATAATAATATATACTCACACTTTCCTCCCATGGGAGGAGGGAAAAACTACACAAAGGCACCATCATGGTCCTTGCATACTCCTTTTGCTGCGTCTACGTTCACACCAGGGATGTTACGGAGCTCCGTAACCGTAACCGAAACTATCGGATATCCGATATAAAAATGTATCCGTAACCGTAACCGAATCCGAAATAATAGTTACGGATCGGATAGGGGCGGAGCCTAATTGAGACACACTATGACGAGTTGTTTTGATCGGCCGGGCGCAGCCGACATACAAGCCGTGCGCTTTGTTTGTTTTCTTCTGTTGTCGTCTTATCATACTCGTAACTAACTTGTGAGCAATTTTACATTCACAAATAGTTCGACAAATTGAAACAAAGTTGACTCACAGACTGATTTTACTTTCGAAATTCCTTAAAAAATTAATATCCGTAACCGAAATTATCCGAAACTAACGGATAATCCGAAATAATTTCATATCCGTATCTGTATCCGGTATAATAATCATTCCTACATCCGTAACCAATCCGTATCCGAAATGACATATCCATAACATCCCTAGTTCACACTCACGCCGGATACGAGTACTATGCATCTGACTTTTCTAAAGACTTAGTGATGATCAATAAGGTCACTATTTTATGTCATAGGGACGCCTGCCGGCGTTTCCACTCACATTTGCCTCGTACACACGGCTACATATCAAGCTATGCATGTCCAGTTTAAGCTGACTTCTCAATATAAAGAAATCTTATACAATGTGAGATCAGTTTATACTGGAAATACAGTACTTGATGTGTAGCCGTATGTACATAGCTTAGCCTTTCATACCAATGTCATCATCTGCCTAGCCTTTTCCCAACTATGTTGGGGTCGGCTTCCAGTCTATGGATGCAGCTGAGTACCAGTATTTTACATGAAGTGACTGCCTATCTGACCTCCACAACCCAGTTACTGGGTAATACGATACCCCTTGGTAAGACTGGTTGTCAGACTTTCGGGCTTCTACGACCCGTAACGACTGTCTAATCTAAAATCTACGAAAGACAGCCGGGACCAACATCTTAACGTGCTTTCCGAGGCACGGAAGGGTCTTGGTATGTAAAGATGGTCACCCATCCACGGACCAACCGCGGCAAGCGTAGCTTAAACTGAACGATCGACCCGTGCGCCTGTTGTAACTTAGCCACAAGCCTTTCCATACCCTTCCATGCCCTTTCATACCAATGTAGAGCAAAATTATCATTTTTCACTTTAAATGTCAGCACTATTTCCTGAAATATATGAAAATTTAGAGCTTATTAATTAACACAATGGCTTTTAAATTAGTAATTATGTGGTTTGCGTTATAAATATGAGGCTAACAATTTCTATATTGTTTGACAAGCTGTCAGAAATCACTGGGTTTATTATAGCAACGTCGAAACCACAAATTCAGTTGATCTAACATGAAATTAATAATTTACATTTATAACTATGAAGTGATTTAAATAGTATGTTGTTTATCGCTTTAATTATTCTTAATTTTAAAATTACGTGGATATAATGTTAATGTTTTGTTAATGTTCTCATCATTTTCTGTGTTTCATATCCCAACTATCTTGGGATCGGCTGCCAGTTTTAACGGATGCAGCTGCCCTTTTGACCTCCACCACTCAATTACTGGGTAACTGGGCAATACCCCTTGGTAAAACTGGTGATCAGACTTCTAAGGCGCGGGACAAATACAAGTGGCGTCGGGCGGAGGTGAGGCGCGAGCGTGGCGCGGGTGAGGTGCGGGCGCGGCGCCGGTGCAGCGCAGAACAGGCGTGCTAACGGTGTCGGAAAGGCGAGGCGCGGTGTTTCTCGTTATTTTATGTTAAATTCTATATCGTCACGCATTTTCCGGGTTCCGAAGGCGAGGAAGCGGCGCCCGCGCTGCGCCTGCGCCGCGCCCGCGCCCCGCCGTCTCAGTATGTCTCGCGCCCCACCTCTTCTATACATTTTGTATGAAATATCAAAGAAGTGGCGCCACGCCCGCTCCGCGCCCGCGCCTCACCTCCGCCCGACGCCTCTTGTATTTGTCCCGCGCCTTACGATGCTGAAATAAAATAAGTATTATTCGCGAAATACAAAAAATTTCCTACTTTCCTATCGTATCAGTGTAACGCAAATGACACGTTGTGATCAATTTGTGAGTTTTGTATTAGGAAGTCTACAAAACAAGTTTAGGTGGCAAACTTCGAATGTACCTATATGCAGATCTTAAACAGCTCAAAATAAAATGAGAACACTAAGGTCAAAGCTACCTGCGTGCACTGAATGGACAGGTTCACTCAATCTGATAACCTCAAAGGCTGACCTGGGAGATGTCATTCACAAAAAGGGATTTAGTGTGTCTTAAAAATCATATTCCTTGAGATATTAAATTTGAAACTTAGCACGAATACTTATCTGAGTAAATCATAAGGTGTAGGGGGGGGGGGGGTGTAGGGTGTGTAGGTGTTTTAAATGTGTAGGGTAAAATACTAAATCGCGGGTGAAATGTATGTGTACCTATAAACATTACGTTGGAAAATCGAATGATGAAACTATAAAAACTTTTATCCAAAATTAAATCCAAACACAATTCGTACAGCAAAATTAATTTCACCACTACTTCCGCACATTGCATTTGTACAACTCGCGGGATTGTTCGGTAAACAAGTTCAGTTTCGGTGTAGCAGACGTACGGTACAGCCGGAATGTCTGCGGTCTACCCACCTGAGCTATGACGCTGTGGGATACCTTATTACGCGGAAGACGCGGTTTTTATGCTGCATGCGTAATTTTGAATTACATTTTTGGCGTAGTGCAGTTGCGCAGCAGTAACAATAATGTGGAAAACTTTTTGAATATGATTAGTTTTCTGTTCTATGTATCTAAGAAAGTTTTTGATGTTGTGGTTGGAAACGAGCGCCTGGAGATGATTGATTATTACGTTTATTTGGGAAATGTTCTATCTTTTGACAAGGAGCATTCCAATAAGAAAATTTCCAGGAGAGTACATATTTGAAACATACATTTCGGCCTAAAAACATACCGCAGTGCCTAAAAACCCAACTTTTCAACCAATGTGTTCAGTCAGTAATGACCTACGATGCCGAGACATAGAAGCTTACAAAGGAGACTGTTCCCCGCATTCAAGTAGAACATAGGACCATGGAGCGAGTCATGCTTGGCATAACTCTAATAGACCGAATGCGTAACACAGAAATCTGTCTTCGGGCAAGAGTCTTCGGCGTCGGGGACAGTGCGATGCGTCTCAAGTGAAGTTGGGTAGCACATCTAGTTAGACGACGAGATGGCCGGTGGAGTAATTTATTATATTTTTTTATTATTATTAATTATTACTATTTATTTATTTATCAGATAACATGATCCAAATTTGGTTAGTAACACAGGAGCTTATAAACTATGTTAGTCAGTATAGAATTTAATATAAATCAAATCAAATCAATTTAATAAAATCAAATAATCAATCAAATCAAATCAATAAAATCAAATAATCAATCAAATTAACTAAAATATTTTATTTTTCCGTCCCAACCACGATGCTAACCCAGAGCGAGTGTATCGGACACCGAAAATTATCCGAAACTATCCTCAGAATGTCGTTGCTGCTGCCGCGTACTCTGCTGAACAGCGAGGACACACGCTTGCGTCTTATTGCGTAAAAGTCATCCGTACGCGCTTCGGCAAACATCGCGAACGCACTGCAGAACCTCGGCAACCACACAACATCCTGAAGACGTTATTGTATTGTACCCGCAGAGCGCTGTATGCCCTTTTAGTATAATTAACCCACAGGCTGCTCGTGTAGAATGATTGGCAATATGCTTTGAATAGCGCTAGCTTGACTTCAGCTGAGCAACGAGCAAACCTGCGAGCTAACATATTACCCCGCACCGACAGCGCTGTGCGTTCACGTTCAATATCTTCATCGCCCCTTAGATTATATTATCGGTGATAATGTGCCCTAGATATTTAAACTTTTTCACTCTATTGAGGGGAGAACCGTTCAGAGAAAGTCGTGGAGGTTCATATGGGGTTTTATCACCAAGACCAAAAAAAAAAAATACGCTTGTAATGCGACCGAATGGTGGCCAAGACTAGGCCAATGGAACTAAGGCCGTCCAAAAGCGCGTTGGGTTGATGATGTCGTTAAACTCGCGGAAAACGCACGGATGAAAGACGCACGCAACTGAGGTGTATGGTGGAAAAGGGGGAGGCTTATACCCAGCAGTGTTTTTTTTTAGATGGGAAATCATCAAATGACTTCTCCCGCTCTGGGCCGAGCGAGAGGGCGTGTCAGACTTTTACTGACTAAAACCCACCCGTGTTCCTTCAGTTGCCCATGTGCTAGGGTCATGATATCTCTTTCGAACAATCTCGCGACCCTGACAAGGTGATTCTGGGCTGAGATGATGATGATCTAAGAATGGTTGGCTACACAATTGAAATAGTCATTAGCTGACTCTTCTTTTATGATGAAGTACTAAAAGTTTTGATTATTGCAAAAAAAGTTGCGCAAAATGAGGCAAATTATCGCGCTCATATCTATATGAATGCGGTAATCTCAGGCACTAATGATCGAAATTGTTTTTTTTTTTGTGTTGGGTAGCCTATATATTAAGGAAGGCTATATACCATCACGCTTTGAGTAAAAGGAGTGGAGCAGAAACGATAAATGGACGTAAACTGGCAGGCAATTCGATGCGACGCGAAGGGTCAGGGGAGCAAAAATGTGACGCGGACGAAGTCGCGGGCAGAAGCTAGTAAAGCGTTTTGATGGCTTCACGGACATTTCAACATTATATTTGATATGTTCTCTATTTGTCATTAGGTACTTTGTTTCATTTATTTCTCTAGGGACTAAAAGGCTTTTCCTAATGTAAGTACGAGGTACGCTTTAATAATTTATATAACGTGACGATATAATGGTGACGTTCATGTTCATAAAATGCTATCGTAAACAGAAACTGAAAGGCGTCTTTATTATCCTACTTTCATATTTATCATCAGCAGCCTATAATTTTCCAATGCTGGAATACAGACCTCCTCTCGGTGAGAAGGAGTGGGCCATAATCTACCACGCGGGCCCAGTGCAGGTTTCCGGTTTTGGTTTTAAGACCTGCCGGTTTCCTCGATGTTTTCCTTCACCGTATGTTTTGATGTTTGTTACTCAATCACGCAAAAAGAATAGCATGGATTTTAATATGTTTTCACGCAGATAATTTATAACCTGGATTAACACAACGATACTTTTTATCCAGCAAGTAAATTCCCGTGGAATAATTTCCGACCGGCGGAGCCGCTGGCAGAAGCAAGTATTTCCATATATTTTACGTCCTTGTATAGCGATTTTGTGGTATTTATGTGGATGTCCTCGTGTAAAAACGCATAATAACGAAGGGACACACATAATGTTATATTGAATAAAAAGCCGGTTTATCTTTTAAAATAAAATGCGGTTAATTGGAAGTTGGTACCTAAATAAAACAAGCCTATTCGTGTAAATGAAGTCAAAGTACTTAAAAAAGTTTTCCTAACTACCTAATTCATAGCTTTAACAAAGTCCTAAAATATACAATCATATTAAAATAGCTTTCAATATTTAAAGGTATATATAGTTATGCCGGGCATATTTATTAAAATATTCATTTCAACAAGGACACTAACAGAGTTATTTCAGTTTAGCGTTGTTTGGAGCGGCGAAACATTTTTTTATTTAAGCATTTAATACCTAAATAAAAGCTTCCAGGCTAACTAATATCCCAAATTCCTCACGATGTTTTTCCTTCACCGATTTAAATAATAATAATTAAGTGAAACTCAAAAAGGACACATGAATCGAAAATTTCACATTGATACTTTACCCAGATTTGAACTCAAACTAAGCCATCATATAAATTTACAGTAACTTATAAATTGAGAGTTAATATAGCTGTTATTAATAAGATAAAAGTTGATTTTTATTCCATCGCATTCGTTCCTAGGTTACATTCTGGAAAATCGAAACACTATAATAACTACTTATTACAGTTTTCTATCGGGACTCCGTCGGTACCTAAATAACGTTTATATAAGCGTTAAACGTTACTTCGTGTTAGTCCTCTTTCGTCTAATGACAATAATTATTGTGTTCTGTTTTAAGCGTAGCAAAAATACGTAGCTTGCAACGCTTCGTAGCGTGATACGACTACAAGTACGGAACCTAAAAGACTGAACGAAACTACGGTTACGACTTTGTAATTCCTATTTTAAATTCAGGTGGTATAAATATTAAAGCGATCTAAGGTAAAAAAAAAATAAGGAAATATTTTCATTTCCATCCATTCTTTCCAGAAGGAAAACACTCTTAGATGCAACATAGACTATAGTTATAACAGTTTTATGAAAGACTGGAATTTGTTTATTACTTAATTAAGTAAAATAGCTCAGAAAGTGTATGCCGATCTGGCGTTTAACCTCGCCTCCAAGCCCGGATAATACTACAAAGATAATATCTCAGGAATTTAATAAAAATATATAAAATAAACCGCGTTCATTTCGCGACGAGATTCACTTGTCCGTTGTGATTGAAATGAATTATTTCTCAAGGAAAATGGCTAGGAGTGAGATGAAAATACTTTAGCTTTAATGCAATGTAGCTCCCACTGAGAATAGACTACTTACATCTTTCCTGGGTTATGACAGCGACGGTTTAGTTACTGTTTGAGACTAGTGTATCTTTTATCACCAAAATCCGAAGTTTTCTTTAAAAAAAAAAGGTTGTGCATCTGTGTTAGCTCCGACGCACCACTGAAGTTTAGTAAGTAAGTAAGTAAACATTTTATTTAACAAAAGGCTTAGACTAGGTAACATCAAAATTGTCTCCGTTAAAGCTAGGTATGGCTATTACAGTTGAGTAAGACCCCTGATCTTCAAACTAGGAGAATCCTGTATCTAGAAAGACAGTGTACTTTCTTTCCTTTTTTTACTTTTTAACCTGTGAGGCTGTCGGCTGCTTAACCAGACTTGCCTGCGGCTGCCTTAACAAATTAAGGCAGGGCTTAAAAACATAAAACTTTATCTACTGCAGGCTGGCACCAACTGTGGGGTTCCAACTTTGGCTTAGGGCATCGCTGGAAGAGAGTAGCAAGGGATGGGCTAGATCGGAATAATTATTATTAAGGACAAATTTCATGGTACAGGCTTAGCGGTGCGAGCTGCCTAGAGCAACGGTCGGGGACTGAAGTTTACTCTTTATGTTCATGTGTATAATTATTACACATACATACTTACATGCGTCAGCAGTCGCGCACCATACCCCATATACATTAGTTGTATACAAGTTTACACAAACATGATTTCAAAGTGAACAGTGTGCAAGGCATGTTGCGCAGAAAAAATACATAACGATAATCACTTGTATTAATTTCACTCTTCCATAATCAGTCGTATAATGTTCCCATTGCAGGGAACTCCACCTCGCGGGGCCAATGCATGTCACTATAAGTACAGTATACATACTTCTGCCTATATGTTTTTTTTTTTTTGGTTGGGAAATCATCAAATGACGTCTCCCGCTGTAGGGTGGAGCGGAAGGGCGTGTCAGACTTTTACCGACTAAAACCCACCCGTGTTCCTTCAGTTGCCCATATGCCAGGTAACTGTTTCGAATGAATCTCGTGACCCTGGCATGTGCCTATACATTACGCTGTGTTGTCTTAGAAAACTGAAAAAAAACACGATTTTGTAATCATCATACGTATACGTTACTTTCATATCATCATCATTTCAGCCGTAAGACGTCCACTGCTGGACTCAGGCCTCCCCCAATTTGGAGGGCTTTGCCATAATCGCCACGCTTGGCAGGCGGGTTGGCGATCGCAGTATGGTGATAAAATGCAGAGAGAACGCTGCTGCCCATTCTCTAGTAAGTCCCTTAGTCGCCTTTTACGACACCCACGGGAAGAAATGGGGTGGTGTTATTCTTTACGTCCGGCACCACACGGTACTTTCATATACCCAACCTAAACCATCCGAAGTTTATTCTCAAAGAAGATTACAGACAGGTGAGAAATAAAAATAATGTAAAAAAATAGTTATGTTTAGAAATGCCTTTCTCCCATCAGACCTTTTTTTAATTTGTCGCATTATCTATATCAAACTATTAATGTATTCAACAATTACATAAAACCAATCACTAAAAACTACAACTCCCCAAAAAAACACGACTCCTTGAACCTGACGAGCTTCAAAGGAACAAAACAAAAAAAAAGAAGTGTCACTTTATTAAAATGTAATTTTCCCGCCACTTATTCCTATGAACCGTGGCCTTTGTAGTCAGGTTAATAATTTATTGATCTATCCGAACGCATTGTAGGCACCTACTTTTACTAATTGGTTCCCGCTGAAAGGTTCTTTTAGTCGGCGCCATTTCGAGGCTGCCAACTGAATTGTTCGGAAATAATTAAACGTAAGTACGCCCCGGTAAGTAATTATTTTTCTTCAGAAGTCATCTATAATTCAGTACTTAGAAAGGCTTCGATGTTTGCTTTTAAGCACGCGACTTTAGTTGAGTGACTTGTTAATTGAGGCGTTTGTGGACTGGTTTTTAGTGTCACTTTTTTATCCATCTGTCTGTCTGTCTGTCTGTCTGTCCGTCCGTCCGTATGTCACAGCCACTTTTCTCCGAAACTATAAGAGCTACGCTGTTGAAACTTGGTAAGTAGATGTATTCTGTGCACCGCATCAAGATTTTTACACTTAAATAGAAAAAAAAACAATAAATTTTGGGGTTCCCCATACATAGAACTGAAACTCAATTTTTTTTTTTCATCAAACCAATACGTGTGGGGTATCTATGAATAGGTCTTCAAAATGGTATTGAGGTTTCTAATATCATTCTTTAAACTGAATAGTTTGCGCGAGAGACGCTACCAAAGTGGTAAAATGTGTCCCCCCCCCCCCCGTAACTTCTAAAATAAGAGAATGATAAAACTTAAAGAAATATATGATATAGATTACCATATAAACTACCACCGAAAATTGGTTTGAACGAGATCGAGCAAGTAGTTTTTTTTTAAAACGTCATAAATCGTAAACCGCAATATACCGTTCATTCAATCAGCTGAAATATGAAAATAAAAAAAAAACATTTATTTTCATAACCATAAACCTTATGCATAAACCGAGAATACCTACAGGTTTGTACGGAACCCTCAGTGCGCGAGTCCGACTCGCACTTGGCCGGTTTTTTTTTAACTTGAAAGTAGGTTTGCTAACGGTGGTTCTTAGACATGTTTAATCAAATCTAGATTCGTTTTCTACCCCCGAAGCAAAAAGTGGGGTGTTCAAATGGCTAAACCGATTTTATTTCTTTTTTGTTTTGTTTGAAAGGAGACTTAATCAAAAGTGTCCTTAGCTATGATTTATGAAAATCGGTTAAGTCATTCGAAAATGATTAACTCTGTTCTGGTTGACGTAGGGATTTCTAGTAGGTTAACCTGGCTGCTCTTCTCTGGTAGAGTGCCTTCGCCAACTTTTAGAAGAACGTCGGATAATTCTTGAGCACTTGAATTCCTATCAAGCTACACTTCCATGTTGATGGTCAAGCGCAGTCTATAAACTTGCGACCATTGACTCAACCTTTTCAAAGTAACATTCACCTCAACACCTCCTAGTTCTTCGCTTCACCACAGGTAGGGTTTGCCGGAAAGCCACTAAACAGATCTGTGACATCATTTTGATTTCGATTTCTTCAATGCTATTAGACAAACAATGTAACTATGAACTAATTCTGCAGCATCACCTGGAATTTCCAGGATCCTCAACTACCTCACCAACTAACAGCAGAACTATCGTGTTTGGGCTCTTTGAATGAATAAGTCTCAACGAAATGGTTAAATATAAATGAAGATCAGGATCTGATGATAGAGTAGCAACAAGGAATGAGGATAAATTAGTAACAAGATTCAACAAATAATGATTCAGCGAGACGTGTCAATCGTAGCGTATTTAGTTTTACTATATTAAGATTAAAACCGGCCAAGTGCGAGTCGGACTCTCGCACCGAGGGTTCCGTACAAACCTGTAGGTATTCTCGGCTTAAAAATATATATTTTTTTAATTTTTATATTTCAGTTGATTGAATGTAAGGTAAATTGCGGTTTACGATTTAAGAAGTTAAAAAAAAAAAACTACTCACTCGATCTCGTTCAAACTAATTTTCGGTGGTAGTTTACATGGTAATGTACGTCATATATTTTTTTTTGTTTTATCATTCTCTTATTTTAGAAGTTACGGGGGGGGGGGACACACACATTTTACCACTTTGGAAGTGTCTCTCGCGCAAACTATTCAGTTTAGAAAAAAATGATATTAAAAACTTCATTACCATTTTTGAAGACCTATTCATAGATACCCGACACGTATGGGTATGATGAAAAAAAAATTTTTGAGTTTCAGGTCTATGTATGGGGAACCCCAAAATTTATTGTTTTTTTTTCTATTTTAGTGTGAAAATCTTAATGCGGTTTACAGAATACATCTACTTACTAAGTTTCAACAGCATAGCTCTTATAGCTTCGGAAAAAAGTGGCTGTGACATACGGACGGACGGACAGACAGACAGACATGACGAATCTATAAGGGTTCCGTTTTTTGCCATTTGGCAACGGAACCCTAAAAAGCAATTATTAAAAGTAAAATTGAAAACCCCCGAACCAAACAAAAATAAATAATATGTATTAGCATTTTAAGTTTAATAAAATGTGGTCGATAATATTTTGATCAAAACATTGTCATATCGGGGGATGTTCAATGAAAAAGCCAAGCAGACGAGGCCCAGCAATAATGAATGTTACGACGCTATTGTAGAAAGAATAACATTTTCACTAGAAAATGTTCAACATATTTCTATACATATTGACCAATATTGAAGTTCAAATTTCATTCGTGGTAAAGGATAGAATAAGATATTAGTTTAATCTTACAATAAAAGTCTCGTGAAAGCGACATCAAGGCAAAATAAAAATCTTCGTCTTTATAGTATCTTACAACGGTAAACAGCTGATATTCACGAGCGCGTGACATGTGACTCTTATGTCACCGTAATAAGGAATGAATTGAAATGATTCTAGTTTTAGTTGTTCATGAAACGTAACAACTATACCCACAACCATTCACAGCTCATGAAGAAAACTTCAAGAAGAAAATCCATGTGATCTTTATATTCATCTTAATAGATATTACAACATGATACGTATATTTTCGTGATATTTTTCCCACTTACTTTCACGCTACCCGAATAAAGTTAGACCGTAAAGATATACATACATAACCTAATCTTTATCCAAGTGGCGGAAATTTCAACAGGAAAATATGGTGACGTCACGTTTCCTGTATTTCTATAGCTAACGGGAATATGTGACTGTTTATGTTTTCGAAATTGGAGCTGCACGATTATATCAATCCTTTTGGTAGTAACGGCCTTCTTTGTCGATGAGACGACCCCTTTGATGTTATTTTTTATATAAAACGACTGTGACTAGATAGTACGGGTATTAAAATACTGTCTTTCATGTTGATGTTGATAAAAATGTGGGCTTTTTATTTGTTTTGTTGGTTTTGTCGCCATGGAGATACAGAGACTTCGATACTTTTATACTATAGAACAATATTTATTCTGGTTGCCTCATAAATTTTTGATGTCGAAAGTCAGTAAATTTGCTTTGTAGCTTCTATGTCTAATGTCAAAAAATACATGAAGTTAAAAGATTAATATTAACATAAACTAATCAAACCATCGTATCTATGCACACTAATATACTGAAAAATATAAATTAATCCAATAATACCACATTAAATTTTTGTAAAAGAAAACATTACTCAGTTTAATTTACCTGAAGTTGGTTTAATCCGAAGTTTATATTCAAAACGCATTCTGTTAACTGACAGTTGTTTGCGTTGTCTGAAAGAATTAATTGAAACGAAACAAAATGTAAGAAGAAAAGTTCCCTCTTTTCCATTATTTTGAACGAAATTGTACAGACAATGGAAAATATGTAGGTAAAATTTAATAACTGGGTTGTTTTTCGTTGAATAATTAATGTGATTAATATGTGTGAGTCTCTCATCATGGCTTGACTTCGGAAAATTCTGTTTGCATAACTTGTTAAGTTTAGGACATTATATTTTTAGGGTTCCGTTTCCAAATGGCAAAAAACGGAACCCTTATAGATTCGTCATGTCTGTCTGTCTGTCCGTCCGTCCGTATGTCACAGCCACTTTTCTACGAAACTATAAGAGCTATGCTGTTAAAACTTGGTAAGTAGATGTATTCTGTGTACCGCATTAAGATTTTCACACTAAAATAGAAAAAAAGCAATAAATTTTGTTGTTTATACTTAGAACTGAAACTCAAAATTTTTTTTTTTCATCAAACCCATACGTGTGTCCATGAATAGGTCTTCAAAAATGGTATTGCGGTTTCCAATATCATTTTTTTCTAAACTGAATAGTTTGCGCGAGAGACACTTCCAAAGTGGTCAAATGTGTCCCCCCCCCCCCCGTAACTTCTAAACTAAGAGAATGATAAATCTAAAAAAAATATATGATGTACATAATTATATAAACTTCCACGGAAAATTGGTTTGAAAGAGATTCAGTAAGTAGTTTTTTTTTAATACGTCATAAATCGTAAACCGCAATTTACCTTTAATTCAATCAACTCAAATATAAAAATTAAAAAAAAATAATAATAATTTCATAAACATAAACCTTATGCATAAACCGAGGATACCTATAGGTTTGTATGGAACCCTCGGTGCGCGAGTCTGACTCGCACTTGGCCGGTTTTTTTTTAATTGTTACTTTAAGGCAATCCACACTAATATTATAAATGCAAAGGTAACTCTGTCTGTCTGTGTGTCTGTCTGTCTCGCTTTTTTGTTAAAACGACTGAACCGATTTAAATGAAATTTGGTACACAGATACTTTAGAGCCTGAGAAAGGACATAGGCTACTTTTTATCCCGGTAGTACGTCCCCGCGGGATAATTTCCGACCTCCACGCCGGCGAAGCCGCTGGCAAAAGCTAGTATACAATAATTGAAAAGACAATATGATATGTAAGTACAATTTAGTTTGGATAAGTAGGATGTATTTTTCGTTGCATAATTAATGTAATGATATTTCTTTCATACTTAGGTAGGTACTTGACATCAGTAAATACCTACTGTTTGCATGAGTTGTTAATTTTTTTTTTCTGGATGGGAAATCGTCAAATAACTTCTCCCGCTCTGGGTGGAGCGGGAGAGCGAGTCAGACTTTTACTGACTAAAACCCACCCGTGTTCCTTCAGTTGCCCATGTGCCGAGGCCATGGTATCTCTTTCGAACAATCACGCGACCCCGGCAGAGACTTGTTACATTTAGGACATTTTTTTTTATTGTCACTTTATTTTCCAATTGGTCCAGGCTGTCATTTGTGGATCTTCGTCAGAATCTCGAAAGTCTGACAACCAATCTTACCAAAGGGTATCGTATTACCCAGTAACAGGATGTGAAGATCAAATAGGGAGTCGCTCCTAGTAAAATACTGGTATTCAGCTCCGGTTTGACTGGAAACCGACCCCTACATAGAAGGGAAAACGTTAGGCAGGTGATCATTTTCCAAATCCAGGATTCGGCCTTTTTGGAATCAGTGTTTGGTTTACCGACTATCTAAATCCAAACTAATATTATAAATGCAAAAGTAACTCTGTCTGTCTGTCTGTCTCGCTTTCCTGCTAAAACGACTGAACCGATTTAAATGAAATTTGGTACACAGATAGTTCAGAGCCTGCGAAAGGACATAGGCTACTTTTTATCCCGGTAGTATGTTCCCGCGGGATAATTTCCGACCTTCACGTGGGCGAAGCCGCTGGCAAAAGCTAGTACTTTATAAATGTAAATTATTAATTTCATGTTAGATCAACTGAATTTGTGGTTTCGACGTTGCCATAATAAACCCAGTGATTTCTGACAGCTTGTCAAACAATATAGAAATTGTTAGCCGCATATTTAAAACGCAAACCACATAATTACTCATTTAATAGCCATTGTGTTAATAAATAAGCTCTAAATTTTCACATATTTCAGGAAATAGTGCTGGCATTTAAAGTGAAATTTGATAATTTTGCCATACATTGGTATGGAAAGGCTTGAGGCTAAATTACAACAGCCACACGGGTCGATCCTTTAGGTTAAGCTACGCTTGCCGCGGTTGGTCCGTGGATGGGTGACCATCTTTACATACCAAGACCCTTCCGTGCCTCAGGAAGCACGTTAAGACGTTGGTCCCGGCTGTCTTTCGTAGATCTTAGACAATCGTTACGGGTCGTCAGAAGCCCGAAAGTCTGACAACTGGTCTTACCAAGGGGTATCGTATTACCCAGTAACTGAGTTGTGGAGGTCAGATAGGCTGTCACTCCATGTAAAATACTGGTACTCAGCTGCATCTGGTTAGACTGGAAGCTGGCCCCAACATAGTTGAGAAAAGGTTAGGCAGATGATGACATTGGTATGAAAGGTTACTAATAAAAGCTATGTAAATACGGCTACACATCAAGTGCTGCATTTCCAGTATAAACTGATCTGACATCGTATAGTATTTCTGTATATTGAGAGATCAGTTTAAACTGGAAATGCATAGCTTAATATGTAGCCGTGTGTAAGAGGGAGATGTGAGTGGAAAGGCCACTCACATCTCCCTCTTTCACATCTCCCTCTTACTCTTTATTGGTCATCACTAAGTCTAAGTCAGAAAAGTCAAGTGCGTGCTACTTGCATCCGGCGTGAGTGTGAACATAGACGCAGCAAAAGGAGTATGCAAGGACCATGATGGTACCTTTGTGTAGTTTTTTTCCTCCTCCAATGGGAGGAAAGTGTGAGTATATATATCTACATTTAAATTTAGATAGTAGGTAATTGGTAATTTTTCGCCTGAAGAGGTTTTCGGGCTGATGTGATTTCTTTCCGGCAATTAACCGTATCAGATAGTCGTAAGTCGTATTGAGATATATTACTATTACAGTTGAAATAGGAGACTATGTATAATTTGCAAAGTGACGTGTTACCATCATCATCATCATTTCAGCTGTGATACGTCACTACTGGTCCTCGCGCATATGTAGAAGTAGCGCGAGAAGGCGAAACGCTGGGGCGAAACTCCACTGCCGCGACAAATCGCAGCACGGCGGCCAGAACTCCGGTGTGATCTCTGATGTGGGCACGCCACAATTGCGGCTGTAAGTTTCCTCTTTGAGGAGTGGATAGAGAGGCGCCACGTAGTCCTCACCTTCCGCGTAACGCAGGTCCTCACCAGGCATGGGTGCTTTGGGAGGTACCAGTTCAGGATAAAGCGGGAGGAAACGCCCGGGTGTTTGCATTGCGAGG
Organism: Aporophyla lueneburgensis; assembly: GCA_932294355.1. NCBI lineage: Eukaryota > Metazoa > Arthropoda > Insecta > Lepidoptera > Noctuidae > Aporophyla > Aporophyla lueneburgensis. Next base: position 15,861,245 of record OW028744.1, read on the forward strand.
ATCGTCTGGAGGACACGGTGGAGCATACGGTGGAGTTGTGCCCTGCTTGGGCGGAGCACCGCCGTGACGTCGTGGAGGCGATCGGCGTCGGCGACCTCTCACGTCCGGTCCTGGTGCGAGCCATGGTACGGAGTGAGAGGGCATGGAAAGCCTCCTTCTGCGAAGCAGTAATGCTCGCGAAGGAGGAGGCGGGGCGCATGAGAGAGTGGCCCTCACGTCCCTAGCCGCCACAGCAGGAGACGCCCAGGGCATCGGGAGTCGATTGCAGACTCCCGGCCACCGTAGGCGCGAGCTTGCGGGTGGGTCGCCGCCCAGGCATTGTTAGGACATTGGCGCCTGCCCCGCTAAGGTACCCCTCAGATCGACACGGTTTTGTTGCCAACGGCATCGGTCAGGTCTGGGGGCCCATGGGGGACTCTGTTGTGGTCCGTGTCATTATGGACATGGGAGCCCCGGGTTGCCTTTTGTCTATTGTTTTGTTGTTTTGTTTGTATTGTTTTGGGCAAAATTGTTTTCTTGAGCGCCTTTGGACTGCGGGACTTGGCTGGGACGAGCCAATTCGGGAAACCCTGTTGGAAGATTGGCTCCAATTTGTATCCGCACTCCCTGCAGTCAACGAGGTCGTGTTACCCCGCGCTATCCTCCCCCCTGGGAGCTACACTGCTACCCTCGTTTGTGATGCGTCTTCGCACGGTTATGCAGCTGTTGTTTGTCTGCGCACCGTCTGCGCAACAGGCCAGGTGAATTTGTCACTGGTCTTGGCCAAGAGCAAGGTGGCCCCCCTCCGGATGGCACTGACCATCCCTAAGTTAGAATTGTCAGGGGCGGCGCGTCTTGTGCGTCTATTGAACCACGTTGCTCACACTTTGGGTGGAACTGTGGACATTCGGGCTTCTTACGCCTGGACGGACAGTTAAATTCTTTATGTTGGTTGAAGACGTCCGTCCACTCTTTGGAGGTCTTTGTTGCGAACCGAGTGTCCCAGATTCAAAATTCTAAAACGCATTTGATTTGGAGGCACGTGCCTGGAGAGTTGAACCCAGGCGCCGTGGCCTCACGTGGGTGCATGGCACCCCGCTTGTTTGCTTACCCCCTATGGTGAGGACCAGACTGGCTGACTCATCCCGAGGATGATTGGCCTCGATCGCCAGTCTTGATGTCGGGTCCTTTGCCCGGGCTCAAGGTGCTCGCTGTTGGAACGAAGGACCCTGATTTTTTGTTGAGTCGATAAAGCTCCCTCGATAAATTGTTGAATTGTTGTTTGTTTTTGTTGAATTGTTGGTGACTGATCGTCACATTAAGAACTCTCATGCCGGTTGCAATGCGCTGTTGGCCATTCTGCAGCGAGAGTTTTGGATATTGTCGGGAGCCGTTAGTAAGTTGAACCCCTTTTTGGACGATACGGGTCTTTTGTTGTTTGGTTGTTGACGGTTGAGGCACTTAGCCTTCCTTATGGGGCCCGTCACCCCCTTTTGTTGTCTAAGGAGGGCCATTTGGTTGTTGTTGTTGTTGTTGTTTGGTTGTTTTTGTTGTTTTGACCCGCCAGCCTGCCCCCATTGGGAGGGGTATTTTTGAGGCCGCGGTGAAAGCGGCACAGGGACTCTGGCGCAGATTGTTGAGAGACGCCGTTCTCACCTTTAAGGAGTTAGCTACGGTATTTTGCCGCATTGAAGCTGTACGTTGCCAGACTAGACCCCGTACAATACGATTTCAAGTGCGCAGTGGAAGAGTTATAATCGTGGGGCTCTAGAGACAAGAGTGGCTAGCGTACTGTCCGCCGTACGCGGAGCAGACAATGCAAGTACAAGGTACAATATACAAACAAAGGCACTTACCTCATGGTTGAAGGACACTGCTCTGGTGCCAACCTGGAGTTCTGTGTGTAAGTGAGTGTATCTGTATTGTGTCGTGACGTTACGAGTATTCTTCAGGTTAGATTCCGCTTCCAATTAGGCCGGAGGAGGTCACAGCATGCGGTCTTCAAATCACTCATTCACAATAGCGTCACTTTGGTTTGACCTTCAAACTATTTATCCAAAATATGTCCAAAACCCGTGTTATTACACCAAGATAGGGGTTATTAACTCAAACAACTGGGTCATGGTCCATTGTCCACCAAAAACGACCGGTTAAGAGCTGATTTCAACAAAGCGTCGCGGAACTCAACAGGCGAACCCACGCTTCTTTTAGCGGCAAATCAAGAGAACTGTCAAGTGTCAACGTCAAACTGACAAGTTAGATGTCACTTCGTTACACGCGCATTCCATTAGGCGCACAGATAATAAACGGTACGCAACATCTACCCCCCCCGGACGGGCCTTCCCGACCGCTAATCACTTGGCAATCCCGACAAGGTTGCGTTTTATCAGTCCACCTGACGCGCTGCTGGAGGATGTGCAAATACTCCAAGCTCCAACGCTTCCAAAAACTCTGAGCGGGCTGCTGCACCAACTGAAACCGCGATAGCCGATTTTGGCTCACATCGACAAAAGGGTGCTCCGGCAGGGCGGCAAGTGGCTGTCAAATCAAAAAATGGCCCGGGGTCAGGGCCTCCAAGACGTTCGGGTCCGAAGACAGCGGGCACAATGGACGCGAGTTCAATACAGCTTCAATGCGGCAAAATACCGTAGCTAACTCCTTAAAGGTGAGAACGGTGTCTCCCAACAGTCTGCGCCAGAGTCCCTAACCGCCTTCACCGCGGCCTCAAAATACCCCCCCAATGGGGGCAGGCTGGCGGGTCAAAACAATAACAAACAACAAAACAACCAAACAACAACAACAACAATTTAACCAAATGGCCCTCCTTAGGCAACAAAAGGGGTTGACGGACCCCATAAGGAAGGCTAGAGTGACTCAACCGTCAACAACCAAACAACAAAAGACCCGTCGGCGCCTGGATTCAAATCTCCAGGCAAGTGCCTCCAAATCATAGGCGTATCAAAATTTTGAATCTGGGACACTCGGTACGCAACAAAGACCTCCAAAGAGTGGACGGACGTCTTCAACCAACACAAAACAATTTGACTGTCCGTCCAGGCGTAAGAAACCCGAATGTCCACAGTTCCACCCAAAGTGTGAGCAACGTGGTTCAATAAACGCACAAGACGCGCCGCCCCTGACAATTCAACTTAGGGGTGGTCAGTGCCGTCCGGAGGGGGGGGGGGGCACCTTGCTCTTGGCCAAGACCAGTGACAAATTCACCTGGCCTGTGCGCAGACGGTGCGCAGACAAACAACAGCTGCATAACCGTGCGAAGACGCATTACAAACAAGGGTAGCAGTGTAGCTCCCAGGGGGGAGGATAGCGCGGGGTAACACGACCTCGTTGACTGCGGGGAGTGCGGATACAAATTGGAGCCAATCATCCAATAGGGTTTCCCGAAGTGGCTCGTTCCAACCAAGTCCCGCAGTCCAAAGGCGCTGAAGAAAACATTTTAACCAAAACAATACACAAACAAAACAATTTTGCCCAAAACAATACAAACAAAACAACAAAACAATAGACAAAAGGCAACCCTGGACTCCCATGTCCATGATGACACGGACCACAACAGAGTCCCCCGTGGGCCCCCAGACCTGACCGATGCCATTGGCAACAAAACCGTGTCGATCTGAGGGGTACCTTAGCCTGGAGGCAAAGGTCCTCGCGCACATGTGGGAGTGGCGCGAGGAGGCGAAACGCCGGGGCGAAACTCCGCTGCCGCGACAAATCGCGGCACGGCGGACAGAGCTCCGGTGTGATCTCATGGCGACATGGCGGGTACGATTGTCGCAACCCAGTGCTGGGCACGCCACAATTGCGGCGGTAAGTCCCCTCTTTGAGGAGTGGATAGAGAGGCGTCACGGCGTCCTCACCTTCCGCCTGACGCAGGTTCTCACCGGGCATGGGTGCTTCGGTGGGTTCCTGTTCAGGATAAAGCGGGAGGATACGTCCGGGTGTTTCCATTGCGAGGATCGTCTGGAAGACACGGTGGAGCATACGGTGGAGGTGTGCCCTGCCTGGGCGGAGCACCGCCGTGTCCTCGTAGAGGCGATCGGCGGCGGCGACCTCTCGCGTCCGGCCCTGGTGCGAGCCATGGTACGGAGCGAGAGGGAATGGGAAGCCGTCACCTCCTTCTGCGAAGCAGTAATGCTCGCGAAGGAGGAGGCGGGGCGCGTGAGGGAGTGGCAGTCTCTGCGCCCTCGCGCCCCTAGCCGCCGCAGGAGGAGACGCCCCGGGCGTCGGGAGTCGATTGCGGACTCCCGGCCACCGTAGGCGCGAGCTTGCGGGTGGCGAGCAATGGGTAGCTCGCCGCCCGGTAAGGACCAGGCTCGGGTCGACGGCGCGCAGTGTTCCACGCGCGCCTCAAAGAGATGTCAGCAGCAGTGTAGGGGTCTACTAGGACCGATGCCTGCCGGGGTCGCGTGATTGTTCGAAAGAGATACCGTGACCCTGGCACATGGGCAACTGATGGAACACGGGTGGGTTTTAGTCAGTAAAAGTCTGACACGCCCTCCCGCTCCGCCCAGAGCGGGAGAAGTCATTTGATGATTTCCCATCCTGAAAAAAAAAAAAAAAAAAAAAAAAAAAAGGGGTACCTTAGCGGGGCAGGCGCCAATGTCCTAACAATGCCTGGGCGGCGACCGATCGCCGCACACCCAGGCTCCGCACCCAAGCTCAAGTCCCTCGCGACGAGGATGGAGGCCAAACTCCTCGTCCGCGCGGTGTCCCGAGCCACGCGCCATCGCTGGATGGGCATATCCCACCGGAGGCCTGAATGGCGGGGGGCGTGACTCCAACCGGGGACGTTCCGCCAAAGGAGGGGAGGGAAGGCGGTGCTGGTCTGGCCAGCGGTGCCTAGCAACAATTGCGTAATCGCCTTTACGCGGGGAGACCAAATGGCGGTCGCGCGGCTCCCGATCAACTTGCGCGGGGGGTGGAGTGCGGCGCTCAAAATTGCGGGCCTCTCCCCGGTTCTGAACCGGCGAGGCAGAAGCCCGGTGACCAACTCCATGGTACCCCCCCGTACGCGAACCTTCATCAGAGGCTGGTCTGCCAGCGTGGTTCGCGTTAGCGCACAAAATGTCCAAATGGGACCCGCTACAAATTCTACAAGGGCGGGGGTTGGGGCAGTCCCTATGGAAGTGAGCCCCCAAACAAGAGAAGCACATGCGGCGTGCTTTGGCAATTCGGCGGCGGGCACTCATGTGCAACTTCAAAAAGGCCGCGCAAGGTCCCTGGTCTCGTGGCTGGGAAGACGGCTGGCAAGACTCAGTGGCAACGCCAGAGTTGTCCACAAACCGACACTCATCCTCCAAAAATTGGACGAGGTCATCAAATGGGGGGAGATGTGTGACACTATCCCCACCATACTTTTGCTCGAAACGAGCCCTCAAATCGGCAGGAAGCCGTTGCAGCATAACGTGCACCAAAAGGTAAGACCAATGGTCCACCGGCAAGTCCAATTGCTTTAAAGCGTTGGTCGCTGCCACCAACGGGTTCAACAGGTCAGTACGCAATGCTGACAAACTAGTAATGACCGGTAACCCCAAAATCAATCCAATATGAACGTCAGCCAAACAACGTTTATTTTGGTACCGCCGGGTGAGTAACTCCACAGCGGTAGGGTAGGCTGAGTCAGTCAAAGGCAGATGCTGTACCAAGGCTCGGGCCTCACCTTCCAGGACAGACAACAAATAGGCCAACTTTTGGGCGGGTCTGAGGTCCGAGCGTGCATCAACCAAACTTTCAAACAGGTTTTGGAAACTTAACCACTGGTCCAAGCGACCGTTAAAGTGTGGCAGTTCCAAGGTAGGCAGTCTACTCAATAGTCCGGGACCTGAAACAACCGAGGTCTCCGGTTTGACCTGGACAGGTGTCCGGCTCTCCAATATTTCCCGAGCACGTTGACCAATGACATCCCCCAGGTCCAAGATCTGGTCGTAGTCAGCAAGGACCTTGTCACGTGCTGCCTGATCCAGCACTTCCAAATCCACTTCACAAATGTACTGGTTGTAGCGGGTGAGCAGAGCATCAACGTTGCCGAGTCTCAAGTTCAACTGCTCGAACCGAGCAAGAGTGATCCCCTCAAGATCCTGGCGCTCAGCGGTCGCTGCAGCTGAAGCGAACCACCGCAGCTGTGTGGTCAATCCACTGATTGCCTCTCTCACCGCTTTGTATGCCATTGCACAAACAATACAATTCAATATACCAAACAAAATAATTAAGTAACAAAGTTCAAACAATATATTACAAAATAACTACAATCAAACTACCAAACTGACTAATCAGCAACTCAAGAAATAACATTAAATTGGTTTCAATTCAATTCAACAATAAACTTTTATTTTAATTTTAAACCAATATCAACGTTCAACATTCAACTTCAAATTCAATTCAAATATTCAAATTCTAATCCAATTCCAAATGTTAAGTTCACAAACCACTTTGTTAATGGTACAACAATAATAATCCTTTATTCCAACTCAAAACAATGGTAATACTAAAAAATGCCAATAATTTTTCAAATATTAATTTTCACAAATAACCATATCAATGGTACAAACTCAATATTTTAATGTCTTCCTGACATTCAATACAACAGAGGTCAAATAACAACAACAAGAGGTTATAGCATAGCTCAATCTAACCAACTCTGAAGCATATATGCAAACCTGGTTGACCCCCGGCAATATGAGTTACTCGACTCAATAAAATCCAAATTATTTCAAACAAACAATTAATTACCGATAACAAATATTTACAGCGAATTACTACTTCCCTTATAGAGACTGCCAAGTAATTAGCCTACTGTAAAATTACCAATTTGGTGGTTTTGTAGGTTAAAACCACGCTCTGCTACCAAAATGTACGTTGCCAGACTAGACCCCGTACAATACGATTTCAAGTGCGCAGTGGAAGAGTTATAATCGTGGGGCTCTAGAGACAAGAGTGGCTAGCGTACTGTCCGCCGTACGCGGAGCAGACAATGCAAGTACAAGGTACAATATACAAACAAAGGCACTTACCTCATGGTTGAAGGACACTGCTCTGGTGCCAACCTGGAGTTCTGTGTGTAAGTGAGTGTATCTGTATTGTGTCGTGACGTTACGAGTATTCTTCAGATTAGATTCCGCTTCCAATTAGGCCGGAGGAGGTCACAGCATGCGGTCTTCAAATCACTCATTCACAATAGCGTCACTTTGGTTTGACCTTCAAACTATTTATCCAAAATATGTCCAAAACCCGTGTTATTACACCAAGATAGGGGTTATTAACTCAAACAACTGGGTCATGGTCCATTGTCCACCAAAAACGACCGGTTAAGAGCTGATTTCAACAAAGCGTCGCGGAACTCAACAGGCGAACCCACGCTTCTTTTAGCGGCAAATCAAGAGAACTGTCAAGTGTCAACGTCAAACTGACAAGTTAGATGTCACTTCGTTACACGCGCATTCCATTAGGCGCACAGATAATAAACGGTACGCAACAGAAGCTGTATTGAACTCGCGTCCATTGTGCCCGCTGTCTTCGGACCTGAACGTCTTGGAGGACCTGACCCCGGGCCATTTTTTGATTTGACAGCCACTTGTCGCCCTGCCGGAGCACCCTTTTGTCGATGTGAGCCAAAATTGGCTATCGCGGTTTCAGTTGGTGCAGCAGCTCGCTCAGAGTTTTGGAAGCGTTTGAGCTTGGAGTATTTGCACATCCTCCAGCAGCGCGTCAGGTGGACTGATAAAACGCAACCTTGTCGGGATTGCCAAGTGATTAGCGGACGGGAAGGCCCGTCCGGGGGGGGGGGGGGGGTAGATGTTCTGTCCCGTTTATTATCTGTGCGCCTAACGGAATGCGCGTGTAACGAAGTGACATCTAACTTGTCAATTTGACGTTGACACTTCACTCGCTCTTGAATTTGGTGCTTAACAAGGAAAGCATGTCGCCGCTTGAATCTCGCGATCTTTTGTAAAGTAATCATTTACCCCGGTCGTTTTGTGGACAATCTGTCATGACCCATTGTTCGGATTGTTAATAACCCCTAATTTGACGTAATAACACGGGTTTTGGACATATTTTCGATAAATAGTTTGAAGGTTAAGCAAAGTGTGACGCTGTTGGGAACGAGTGATTTGAAGACCGCATGCTGTGATTGCCTCCAAGCCTTGTTGCAGCGGATTCTAACCTGAAGAATACTCGTAACGTCACGACACGATACATATACACTCACTTACATACAGAACTCCAGATTGGCACCAGAGCAGTGTCCTTCAACCACCAGGTAAGTGCTTTTGTTGTATTGTAAGTGTTTGATTTGATTGTCTACTCCGCGTACGGCGGACAGTACGCTAGCCACTCTTGTCTCTAGAGCGCCAAGGTTATCACACTTCCACTGCGCATTTGAAATCCTATTGTACGGGGTCTAGCCTGGCAGCGTACAGAACATTTATTCCAATAGTTTTATATGTAAAATATGTTGAAATGTAAGCCGTTGCACATGTGCAAAACAGGTGCGGGTCGCTATTATTCCGCTGAAGACAAAAGCAATGTAATATTTTCTAGTATAACAACACCAATAATAATAGCCATCTAGTTTGTCATTTATGACGCCATAGACAAACGCTTCCCAAAGCCTCTGAAAGTTTTAATTGCTAACGCCATCTCTCGGGAATCACCGTGATCAATATTTTAACGAGCTCTTGAAGCACAGGAGAACCTCGTAAACATACGAGATAGTATCTTATATGACTTCTGACCAAACATTGCTAAACCATGAACCATATTATGGGGTCATGAACGAGTGTAACAAAAAGTAGATTTGTTAATAAACATCATACGAATAGGTAACAATAAGGTAAATATTCAACATATCTATACCATATTACTATATCTATATTATCTCTAAATATAAAAGAAATTTGTGTTAGTTACACTATTTATAACTCCAGAACGGCTAAACCGATTCAGCTGAAAATTGGTGGAGAGGTAGCTTAGAACCAGGAAACGGACATAGGATACTTCTTTTTATCCCGTTCGACGATAAAGAGGAAAGATCGGACGAAAGAGTGGACGTCTTACGGCTGAAATGATGATGATGATGAGGCTGATCATTATTCAAAACTAGCTTCTGCCCGCGACTTCGTCCGCGTCAAAGTTTTGTTTCCCTGAACCTTCCCGTTGCATCGAATAGCCTGCCAGTTTTCGTCCATTTTTCATTGCTGCTCCGCTTCTTTTGATTGTAGCGTGATGTTATATAACTTTTAGCCTTCCTCAATAAATAGGCTACCCAACCCAAAAAGAATTTTTCAATTCGGACCAGCAGTTTCGGAGCCTATTTAATACAAACAAACATTGATTGTTTGTTTGTATTAAATAGGCTCCGAAACTGCTGGTCCGAATTGGGAACAGGGTTCAGGGAAACAAAACTTTGACGCGGACGAAGTCGCGGGCAGAAGCTAGTTTTGAATAATGATCAGCCTCATCATCATCATCATTTCAGCCGTAAGACGTCCACTGCTGGACTTAGGCCTCCCCCAATTTGGGTGGCTTTGCCATAATCGCCACGCTTGGCAGGCGGGTTGGCGATCGCAGTATGGTGGTAAAATGCATAGAGAACGCTGCTGCCCATTCTCTAGTAAGTCCCTTAGTTGCCTTTTACGACACCCACGGGAAGAAATGGGGTGGTGTTATTCTTATATCAGCCTATTAGGGTCTTTCTACTTTCAAGTCAGAAATTCTAATGAATGTGAATGAGAATGCTATCTAACCTCCAAAACTGTATCTCAGAATAAAGTAATGAGGTATTTAAAATACAGCATTATTTTCATTTAAAATATATTTTATTTTCTAAATTACCCTGCCATGTCTTTTGGTCTGAGTTTGGAAAATAAATCTTTATCTAATAGATATTATCATTGTAATTTACTAGCGGTATATTGACTAAATCATTATTTTGATAGCCCACTGATCAAAGATTAAAATAACTTTTTGGTAACAAGGTACACAAAAGTCGATTGTCTGTCTCCTAAATAAATAAACAGACCTCGCCTTGACATAATTTTCTTCCCTTTAGTATCGTGACCTAACATGGAAAAATCCAATTATATAAATATAGAGACTTGTCTTTATAAGAGCGTAAAAGAATGATAAAACCTGTTGTCATGCCACGTTGACTACTGTTATAAAGACCCAGTTCGTGTACTTTTTTAGTTTGTAAAATAATAGGGGAGGTTTTAGGTTCTATTACTGGGATAATAAGGGCGATTATTTTGTGTTTTAAGTATAGGTTTACCATACTATCACTAGCATTCGTACACAAAATCGGAATAGGTTTGAAGTTAAGTTAGTGCTGCCGTTAAATTAATTTGCATCAGTTCGTAACCTAGTCTATAGTAAAAGTAAATTTTCGTATAGCCTTCAATTTTGAGGGGCCCGTAGCAACGTAATATCAGCCTTAAGGGTCGAGCCATCAGGTCAAGCTATGCTTGCTACAGTTAAAGAAAGAAATATAGAAAACACGTTTATTTGCGGTAAAACTGACGCAAAGAAAGACCAAATACACAACGAAAATATAAGAAAAAGCTGGGCTGGGCTTGCTGACTGGTTGATTGGTCCGTGGATAGGTGAAAATCTTTATATACCGAGACTATTTACTCCATGCCTCGGAAAGCAAGTTAAGCCCTTTTGGTCCTGCCAGGGTCGCGAGATTGGGCACGCCACAATTGCGGCGGTAAGTCCCCTCTTTGAGGAGTGGATAGAGAGGCGTCACGGCGTCCTCACCTTCCGCCTGACGCAGGTTCTCACCGGGCATGGGTGCTTCGGTGGGTTCCTGTTCAGAATATAGTGGGAGGATACGCCCGGGTGTTTCCATTGTGAGCATCGTCTAGAGGACACGGTGGAGCATACGGTGGAAGTGTGCCCTACCTGGGCGGAGCACCACCGGGTCTTCGTGGAGGCGATCGGCGGCGGTGACCTCTCGCGTCCGGCCCTGGTGCAAGCCATCACCGTCACCTCCTTCTGCGAAGCAGTAATGCTCGCGAAGGAGGAGGCGGGGCGCATAAAGGAGTGGCAGTCTCTGCGCCCTCACGTCCCTAGCCGCCGCAGGAGGAGATACCGTGACCCTGGCACATGGGCAACTGAAGGAACACGGGTGGGTTTAAGCCAGTAAAATCTGACACGCCCTCTCGCTCCGCCCAGAGCGGGAGAAGTAATTTGATGATCTCCCATCCAAAAAAAAAGCTTTTTTGGTCCCAGCTGTCATTCGTAGATTTTTAACAGGAGCTTTGTGTCAAAAAAAAAATCCGTAAGTCTGACAACTAGTGTTACCAAGCGGTATCGTATTACCCAGATAGGCCATCGCTCTTTGTAAACTACTGGTATTCAGTTACATCGGATTAGACTGGAAGCCGACCCAGAAAAGGCTAGACAGATCGACTAAACCTTCAAAAAATATATGGAATATATATATCGAATATCATGTTGCTTTACAAAATTAAAAACAATCCGGATTTTGACTAAAATAAACAGAATATTGCCCCCATCCCACCAACGAATATACATGTACATCGCATAGCTTCTATGATAACCGCAAAGTACGCAAACAGATGCAAAACTTGTTCAAGTAAAACAATTTTATACAAATTACTTAACTACTTTGAGGCATGAGAGAACTAAGCAAACTTCGGGCATGGCACTTTTAGCAAAATTTTACTTCCCCGAGGTGGCGTATTTGCAAACTTTCATATAAACAGCGCAGTAGTAAGGTAAACAAGTTTAGTTTAACTCTAATTTCGACACTCTAAGGAGACGTACTGCACGTATAAAGTTCTTGCGTCGTCGTCTAATTAGTATACAACTTGGAGCCATTCGTTTCAATTTAGTTTTGGGGCATTTCCGTCAGTTTGACCAAGTTTCACCAATATATGTCTTGTTCTTGGCCGTGAAAGTATTTATCATATTTGGACGAGAAAATTATTTATGTATACAACCCTGAAAGGTAGCGGTAAGAAATTATTAAATTTATTATTCAAATTGTAAAAGCTAGGTAAGTTATAAAATAAACCCGCTTCCAAAGTCTCCTAGACGCGTATGTCTTGGCCAGAGTATTTAAACGACAGCTATAAATAATTTTAAGCGCCTTTATTCTTCGCAAACTAGTAAAGAGCTGTCGATAAAATAAGGAATAATATATTTTTATTGAAAAGGCAATATCTGAAAAACGCTGAGTAATACGATATCAAAACTTGGAAACTTTGAGGCAGGCAATCGCAGCCCGAGTTAGAGACAATTTCAATCTTCAATAAGAAAAAAAAGTCAAGCAGTAAACGAATAAGAGTGAAATGAAACATCTCGGTTATCCAATTTGGGGATATAAAGAAGGAGACAACAAGACAACAGTGACCTTTGTTATTGAATTAATTTCGTATGGACGAACCCTTTATCATGAAAGTCGATCGTTTGTTCGTTGTTTATATGTTAGGTACGTTCCTTCTGAATCTAATAATATGATGTTGAAGGGGTCACGTTTGTTTGAATGGCGTCTCTTGTGGGCTACGGATGTAAACGCTATGTTTTATTACGATCACTGACGTACAATAACCGAACATAAATAAATTTGTGACCGCTGTATTTCTTTTATGGACGAAGAGAAAACGAAATTAACTGGCCTGACGTATTGCGGTTCTATTAAAGTTTTACCTTCGGTTATTGTGTATTTATTACGTTATGAGCTTGTTATTTTTTCTCTTCCCAATAAATCATATTGACAGTGAAATATATGTGTCATTTTTTTTTTCTATAACCCTAGATCAAAAAAATATTTACTTACGACAGTATCAATAACATTAAAGCTTTGATTTATTGGACTGTATTATATATTTTTTACTGAGCCAGCAAAATACATGTTCAAATTACGAGTATTGAAAAAAACAAAAAAAAATCGCGCTCGCCGTTACCGTGATTTGTTGAAAAAAAAAGGTAGGTAGGTAAAATCGAAGATTTTCGTACACAATCCCGGAAATTTCCATATCTAAATGGAAAACCGACCCCGAACAATCAATTTATCCTCCAATATCCTCGGGCGGTTTATACCACCTGTACAATAAATATTTATACATCTCTCCCTCGGTTTGCATCGCGAAATTCTTGAAACGGAAAAGTTTTTTACGAACAATTATGATATGATGTTTCTTGTTGGATTGACTGGTAAAGGACTTCGTAAGATGCCAGGTTGACAGTTCTTGTAAGTATGAAAATGGAAAATTATCTTTTGGTTTTTTTTTTTCTTTGAGTTGCTAACGTAGACTTTTTAAGTATACGTTGTAAAAATTAGTAGCCATATATAGATTTGATTGGACGGTTGGTTAGAAGGGCTTGTGGCTAAGTTACAACAGCCGCACGGGTCGATCCTTCAGGTTAAGTTACGCTTACCGCGGTTGGTCGGTGGATGGGTGGCCATCTTTACATATCAAGACCCTTCCGTGCCTCAGAAAGCACGTTAAGCCACGGAAAGACAGCCGGGACCAACTCCCGGCTGTCTTTCGTAGATGTTAGACAGTCGTCACGGGTCGTAGAAGCCCGAAAGCCTGACAACCAATCTTACCAAGGGGTATCGTATTACCCAGTAACTGGGTTGTGGAGGTCAGAAAGGCAGTCGCTGCATGTGAAAAACTGGTACTCAGCTGCATCCGCTTAGACTGGAAGCCGACCCCAACATAGTTGGGAAAAGGTTCTAGGCAGATCAAGATCTGGTACTCTTTTATGCCTCCTTAAAAAATATAGAACATAACGAAACGCGTGACTTACAAAAGTAGTTGATTATTGTGCGGTGTGAAATTGTTAAGCGCCAAAGTAAAACGATGAACGCAAATATCGCGAGGAAACCGGCACATCCTAGAACCAGAAATTTTAAGATGTATGACATCTACCAGCCTGTACTTGACCCACGTGGTAGATTATGACCTCTCACAGAGACGACGCTGGTCTCACGGTAGTGGCAACATTAAATGCTGATTCTGTTGCGTGCAATAATGGACTACTTAAGTCACATGTCTCATATATTATATTATAGCCCCGTGTGACCTAGACCCATACTAAAGTCGTGCTTCTCTGCAAAATTGGACTACTTAAGTCATAGAAAAGTGTGACTTAAGTACCAGTTTAAGTCATACAGTTCTTTAAAAGTAGCTGGAAATAGAGTCTACATTGCTTTTGCTCCTAAATGTAAGGAATATTAAAGTCATCTTCATTTCAGTTGAAAGACGTCCAGTATTGAACATAGCCCTCCCCCAATATAGAAGGGACTGTCATAATCGCCACGCTTGGCAAGCAGGTTGGCGATTACAATATGGTGGTAAAATTCATAGAGATCGTTGCTGTTCGTTCTGTAGTAAGTCCTTTAGTCGCCTTCTACGACAGCCACGGTAAAAAAGGATGGTACTATTCTTTATGTCCGACATCACCTGGAATCGCTCTTTTTGTTTCAAGTGTGCCTTAGGGGTACCTATGAATCTTGCATAACTTTTAAGAACACTATAATTAGCATCATAATATTGACAGAAAATACAGAGACTATCACGAATAATGTTTATTTTGAGATGAAACAAAAATTATTGTAGCGAAAAACCCGTATCCATAAAAGCCGTCCTCACGTAGACATAAAATAATTTCTGACAATTTCCCACAAAAAGCCGTCTACAAGATAGTATCCTTGAACTTCCACTCAATAAATAAGAGACTACTTACACGTTCGTTCAGTACTGAATATAACTTTTCCATTTCATGGTTACCGAGCGTACGTCAAAACAAGCCCAGTATATTATCATTTCAAGCCGTTATGATAATAGCGAAGTTCAGTATATCATGAAAAATGGTATTCAATAGTCCCTGTGCGGTATACCTAGATTTATTTATAGGGTTTTTTGTTGTGTACGTGCTTAGGGTAATAAAATGCAGTTTTTTTACCCGACTACTGAGAAGCAAAAAAGGGGGTTATGGTTTTGTCCGGTATGTATGTTTGGTCATATGTTCCCTCATAACTTCTAAACCACGAAGCATAATTCAACAAATCGTGTATCGTTGGATTCGTCCGCTGGTTATAGGCTAAGACGTCACACTAATATGGCGCCCTTTGGAGGGCATAAACTGATTACAGAAATAATAAAAGAACGTATTTTTTAGAGCAAATTTTTTCAGTAACGTATTACAAGTTTTGTGTGGGTCAGATGATTCTTTTTTCGCGGTAAGATGTTTGCTCCAAGAAGAAAGTGGTTAAGTTTGATGGTCTGTACCACCCTTCTTAATTTCACCACAACGTTCTCGTACACGCTGTATAGGAATATTGGAGGTTATAGAAGATTATATTTTAGCGACCTCCAGGATATAATATTTTATTAGAGGTTTTATAAAAAAGATAACTTAGGTTCTCCTGAGAGTTATTTAAGAGTAGCATTTGCAGCTTGAAATGCCGTTGAAAAGTCTTATATGGGTCTTATATGGGTAAAAGTATCGCCTTGAAGAGTTAAGCTGTGGTTGTCAAAAGATATATCGCTTGAAACTTGCATAGTAATACCGTAACATTCTAACGATAGGAATCACTTTCATTTTGACATTTCAATATCATTTATTGCGTCATTACAATTTTAAACAGTTGCCCATTTAAAATCGTAATAACGCCATGAATGAACAATACCTACTACGTATACAAAAGGAAACCGGTCTATAAACTCACCCCGGGACTGCTCGCAGTTGTTTTTGGTCAATATTTTACTCCTCACTTTTAATAACATATTTTATAATATCACATTTCACTTACACTACACAAGTCACATTATTTATTTTGCACTACTTTCTTGTCACAGTATTATTCACACAACTATAATTTATTTTTCTAATGCTTATGCGCTTTCTTTTATTGGTAGTCCATGGTGTCGTAAAATAATCTGTGTTATGAATTTCCTGATTCTTGTTGATACATTTTGTATTCTGACATTTGAGGTAGTAATTATATCACCTGCGCTCGCGTCCCTTCGTATGTCATAGACCATAGATATATGGTCTGTGGCACGGACAAGCTATTTTGGAGCGTCGAGTCTGGGTAGATCGTATAATTAATTATTAATTGCAAGAAATACGGTTTACATTTATATCTTAAGTATATTTTATCATTTTTTTTATTTTTACACGCTTTATATTAGCTTCACTTGTATGTTAGTATGTTTGTTTGTTTGTAACCGACGCCTCATAGCGCGATTTTGACCCACTTTAAACGACCAGATTTCATTCAAACTTTGCACACCTGTCAAAGACCGATGACAATACTATAATTTCGTAAATTTGTGCCATTATCCTCGCTAGGGTTACCAGGACAGCAAAAAAACTGTCTTCAAAAACTACGCTGACATACGTCATAAACTACGCTGACATACGTCTCAAAATTCGAAACACCCTAAAAAATAGAAAATAAATAATAGTTTAAAAAAAAAACTAAATAACACGCTTCCATAGAAAACCAAACTAAAACGTAGAAAATAATGGAAAAAAAGCGTAGGGTGCCTGATCAATAAAAAAATTCTTTAAAAAGCTTATTTTTTTTACAAATATCGCAGCATTATGCTGAGATAGGAACCTTTTTGACCTCGCACAGGTCTTTTTTTTGTGAGTGGGAAGTCATCGAATAACGTCTCCCGCTCTTGGGCGGAGTAGGAGGGCGTGTCAGACTTTTACTGATTAAAACTCATCCGTGTTGCTTCAGTTGCCCATGTGCCAGGGTTACGGTGTCTCTTTTACAATTTAATATCTTTTACCATTTTGTTATTTGGATTAATTTTAAAGTTTCTATGTTCTTTTTATTGTTTTTATGTCCTTTGCGTGTCGCAAATAAAATATTTTTCTTTCTTTCTTTCAGTGACGTAAAGACAAAATAAATAAAAGGATTAGCAAAATCCTTTAAAATGATTCAGATTGTAATTGGTAGTGTGTTACGGAGTTGTGGTACATGTTTATTCCATGAATGAATGTACGGATGGACCACATATTAAAAACCGGCCAAGTATGAGTCGGACTCGCGCACCATGGGTTCCGTGCAAACCTGTAGGTATTCACGGTTTATGCATAAAATTTATGTTTATGAAATTAAATGTTTTTTTTATTTTTATATTTGATTTGGCTGAATGAAAGGTAAATTACGGTTTACGATTTATGACGTATTAAAAAAATAAACTACTTACTAGATCTCGTTCAAACCAATTTTCGGTGGAAGTTTACATGGTACATCATATTTTTTTTAGTTTTATCATTCTCTTATTTTAGAAGTTACGGGGGGACACATTTTACCACTTTGGAAATGTCTCTCGCTCACACTGTTCAGTTTAGAAGAAAATGATATTAGAATGATATCAGTTCTAAGTATGAGGAACCCCAAAATTTATTGTTTTTTTGTCTATTTTTGTGTGAAAATCTTAATGCGGTACACAGAATACATCTATTTACCAAGTTTTAACAGCATAGTTCTTATAGTTTCGGAAAAAGTGACATACGGACGGACAGACAGACAGACATGACGAATCTATAAGGGTTCCCTTTTTTGCCATTTGGCAACGGAACCCTAAAAAGTACAGCCACAGGCTAATCCTCACAGTTCGATCTATGTAACTAATATCATATATTTGAATACCTACTACCTGATTGGACAAAAAATAGACGTTCCTAACACTGATTGCAACTCTGTCATAAAATTCAATGAATCCTAAATTGAAATATTTTATCATTCCATTTAAAAAGTTTCGTTAGAAATACGAGAATTTTGTACAAAAACTAATACTGACGATGGAAACTAGTTTCCCAAATAAATGCACATCCGAACTGGATATTAAATGGAAAGTTAAACAAATATTTTGTTGCTTTTGATATTTAAATTTAACTTGGTGGATTTTTTATAATAATGGTGGAAGGTAAAGAACAGGGTGTAAAGTTCACTCAACCTTCCTAGAAAAGAGAGGATCCTTTGAACATATGGGTGTAGGCAACTGCCAAAATATTGATGTCGGGACATTGTATGCTAGTTGCGCGGTAGACTCTGCTAGTGCGATGCGATGGACTTATCCATAATGGTTTCAAAAACTTCCTTTTTGTTGATATAGGACTATACAAAACTTAGCTATGTCCTTGTTCATGATAAATGAATGATAAATTATATTGTTTCTGTAAGTAGTATTGTACAAAAACTTTAACACCTCTATCATATTTTAAAATCTTGATGAGGCCAGCGTTTCCTATCTGACTACTCTGAGAAGGAAGACCGAAACAAATAGCTTGAGTTTAGTTTAAAATGTTTTGTTGGTATATTGGCGTGTGCTAGCTGACATATGGCGAATAATTTGATGTATTTTTTGTTTTATAATATTAATTACTTACATAATACTGTATCGAATCAAGTTCTTCTGACTTAACAGACAGCTGTGCTGCTGGGGAGTTTGTTCCGCCACTTCTTCTTCCCAGCTAAAGCACGGAAGCGTCGAAGGGTGGGCGTTTCGGGAGGACTGTCTTAAGTAACTTTGACGTTCAAAAAGTGCTGACTCTCAGCCTAGTTTGAATAAATGATTTTTGATTTTTGATTTTGATTTTTGACAGCCTCCCCTCTTTGAGATGGAGTGGGCTACAATATACCACGCAGGCCCAGTACGGGTTGGTAGATGTCACATGTCTTCGAATTTTCGGATCCATAATAAAATGGCCAGTTTAACGGTATTCAGCTGAATGCCAGAACTTTACGAGGAGAGGCTGCCCTTACCCCTTAACCCTTATATTTTTAACTAGATGAGGTCGACATTTCCTATCTGACTACTCTGAGAAGAACGCCGAAACAAACTCAGAGGTAACAGTCACGGTCACTTTCTTTTGTATCGTCACATCTGGAGCCAGAAAAAACAATGAATCCCCTGCTCTTAAGCTGCCAATGAATATCTGCTACAATAAAGGCATCGGAGGTTCGCGTTGATACTGGAGACAAAGCTGAAAATTACCAAGTGATCGAGATTTATGCGAGTGAAATCGCGGGGCGCAGCTAGTACTAAATACAATGCTCTACCACTATATCACGTGATAGATATAGTTATGTTATATAAGTCTAACTAGCTTCTGCCGGGGTCACGAGATTGTTTAAGCGAGATACCGTGACCCCGGCACACGGTCAACTGATGAAACACGGGTGGGTTTTAGTCAGTAAAAGTCTGACACGCCCTCCCGCTCCGCCCAGAGCGGGAGAAGTCATTTGATGATTTCCCATCCAGAAAAAAAAAAGGTCTCAGTCTGTGTGTCTGTGTGTGTGTGTGGTCTGTGTCTGTGTCTGTGTCTGTGTGTCCACCCACAATCTTGGTCAAATAATGTGAATACCATGTAGAAATGGTCTTTGTAGGAAAGAACTACACAGATTGACTGGACCTGTACAGTCGGTTCGCGCATTTGTCAGTTACCGTGCAGTATAATACTTCGTTAGCTATAATATTATCATTAAAAAATGTTCCAAATGAGGTCCACTGCTGGCTGTAGGCTTCCTCCAATACGGGGTGGTTTACCATAATCGCCAACATTGGCAGGCGGGTTGGCGATCACAATATGGTAGTACAATGCATAGAAATCGCGCTACCCATTCTCTGGTAAGCCCTTACTCGCCTTTTACGACAACCATGGGAAGAAATGAGATGGTGCTATTCCTTACATCCAGCATAAAACAAAAACACAGCTGCTCTATGATACTTAGTCTGTTCGACGCCAGGCCAAAGCCCCGACCATAGGATTTAAATGGCGCAGTGGAAGCTGGTGGTGAAGCCCTGGAGCAAGAGTGGCGAGCGAACTGTCCGCCGTGCGTGGAGCTGATCAATACAATATTCAAAAGACTCACCTGATGGTAGAAGAAAACTGCTTCTGGAGCCTACTTGGATTTATGTATGTAAATGAGTGTATATTGTATTGTGTAGTGACGTTATGAGTATTCTCCAGGATACAATTCACTGCAATCCACCGCTCCAATACGCCCTGCTACCAAAGGCATGCGGTCTCCAACACTCGGTTTCCAATAGCGTCACTGTCGCTTCAAAGTACTTCAATCAAACAAAACTGAACCCTCTCGTCAAACAGGGTTGGTTACGCACAAAAACAATTGGATCACGACAAATTGTCCACAAAAAAACGATTTAAAAGGATTAATATATTAACAAAAGTCGCGCAAGCAAAATTCTATTCGACCTTTTCAAAGTCCAAACCAAAAAGAGAGTGTCAAACTGACAAATGACAGATGTCACTCCGTTAGGTACGCTCCGTTAGACACACAGATTAAACAAGTCAAACGGGACGGAACATAGTCACTAATCCCAACAAATTCTATCGATAAATCTATGTTTTGAAAAGTGTAAATCGAACTATTACTTCCGGACTCATAAGTGCATTTACTGTCCGACATAAAAACCATTAAATTTAACAACATCTACCTATGTTACAAAGACGCTTAAACTATGTAGGTATTTTTTACAAATATCGCAGCATCATGCTGAGATAGGAGCCTTTTTAGCCTCGCACAGGTCTTTTTTTTTTTTGGGGGGGTGGGACATCATCGAATGACGTCTCCTGCTCTTGGGTAGAGAGCGAGGGCGTGCCAGACTTATACTGACTAAAACCCACCCGTGTTCCTTCAGTTGCCCATGTGCCAGGGTCACGGTGTCTCTTTTACAATTTTATATCTTTTACCATTTTGTTATTTATATTATTCCTAAAGTTTCTACGTTCTTTTTATTGTTTTTATGTCCTGTGCGTGTCGCAAATAAAATATTTTTCTTTCTTTCTTTCAATGATGTAAAGGCTAAATTAATAAATGGATTAGCAATATCCTTTCAAATGATTCAGATTGTAATTGGTAGTGAGTAACGTAATTAGAGTTGTGGTACACGTTTATTCCATGAACATTTTATTTTTAGTAGCTTTACGTACGGATGGACCAAATATTAAAAAAGTACAGCCAAGTCCTGGCTAATCCTCACAGTTCGATCTATGTAACTAATATCATATATTTGAATACCTACTACCCGACTGGACAAAAATAGACATTCCTAACACTGATTGCAGCTCCGCCATAAAATTCAATTAATCCTAAATTGAAATATTTTATCATTCCATCTAAAAAGTTTCGTTAGAAATACGAGAATTTTGTACAAAAACTAATACTGGCGATGGAAACTAGTTTCCCAAATAAATGCAAATCCGAACTGCGCAATCGTTTGAAATGTGATATTTTCAAATTGGAAGTTAAACAAATATTTTGTTGCTTTGATATTTAAAAACCCGCTGGCGGAATTTTAAATTAATATTCATAAAGTGTTGATACTTGTAAGTATCAATCAATTAATTTACAATATTTTCTGTAAGTAGATTTGTTCAAAAACGTTTAAACGTCTATCATATTTTAAAAACTAGAGGAGGCCGGTGTTTCCTAACTGACTGAGAAGGAAGACCGAAACAAACTCAAAGGTCAGTCAGTCTCTGTTTCAGTTCAGACATAATCTTGGTCAGATCATCTGAAGGCCATGTAGATTGGTGTTTGAAATAGTCATAATTACGAAAGAACCACATAGATTAAGTGGACCTGTTCAATGCATGCATTTGTTAGTAATCGTGCAGTTTAGTTATTTAGTCAATTCATGTATTAATATCTGGTTGACCGAGCTTTGCTCGGTATTTTTTGGTAAATTGTGTTTAAAATAATAAGTTTATGTTCAAGTTGATTATCGATAAAGTGGTCATTGAAAACACGAATAAAACGACATTTTATAAAAATGAATCCTAGCTAGATCGATTTATCGCCCCCGAAACCCCCTGTATACTAAATTTCATGAAAATCGTTGGAGCCGTTTCCGAGATTCAGATTATATATATATGTGTCGATGAACATCAAAAGTGGAAAAATCCGTTATAGATGCTTTTACACAATGACGTATTTTATTCTATACTATTAATGCAGGTTCTATTTACGTCTCTTTTGAGCAAGATAAACCCATATGGGTCAGAAAAGGATGCCTAATATACAATCTGACCTTAACTGTGGATAATTAAGGCGCAAAAAGCAGAAATTGATTGGATTTTACTAGGTTTGATATACACGCTTGGATATTACCAGTTTTGGAAAAAATCTACTGTGGATATTACCATTTTTGATACAATTCATCATTATGCATCATTATCAGGGTTGTCACTAAGAATTTTAACAACAATAGTTTGAAATTAAAATTTCTCTATAACTTAAATAAATACCTATTCTTTGCAATTTTTTGCGAAAATCAAACAAAGTCAATAAATTAGAGGAATATATTTTATCATTTATTTTATAAACATTCTACGAAAATCAAACAAAATCAATCACCTCTTCCATCTCTTGACCATGACAATTCTCAATTTCTCCCTGGGGTAAATTATTGTCCCTTTCTAATAAATTTAAAAAAAAGATTAAGGCATCTATATTTTTCCATTCGTCACCGTAGTGTTTTTTTAAAAGATTTTGGACATCAGTCAATTTTGCCTGGGCTACAGAAACTCCACAAGGCAAACGTTCTGGCTGTAATTGCGTTATTACAAACTAAATATTAAAAACACTCCTTTTGACGCAGTCCCGTAAAAACCAAATGAAGTACCTATTTAATTTTGCAACAATTCACTCAGCTTCGGACATTCTATTGGAAGTCACAACCCTATTGGTTTTAGAATTCAAACAGGTAGTTACTGGTAGGCATGTGATGTTTACTTACAGTTTCTGCTTCTCCTTGCAACGTTTCGTTAAATTTGGATTTCGTAATCGCTTTCTGGCTTTGTCTGGCGCAACTATTTGTATGCCACTCATTATTTTACGTATTATTTATCAATGAAAATCAATAATAACTGAAGAGCTGCAGTGTATAGTCTCGTTTTTTTTATTGATACTGACCGCCATGATGGACGCGTCATGCCCTGTGATTGGCTGTCGCGGATATTACCACTTTTGATTTATACCTAATGCTGGATATTACCGACTTTGAAATACTGATGAATTTAAAACCTGTTTTTCTATAGGAAATTCATGGATATTTCTACATTTGAATTTGACAAGCTATTCCACTTGTCATCAGCTATCGACAGAATATGAAAAAATACTTTTTGTCCAAAATGGATTTTACTACTTTTGATATTTACCGACACATATATAAGAATTGCTCGTTTAAAGGTATAAGATTAGTCAATTCAATTATCTACGATTCGTAAAATGTAAACCATACTATTACTTCCGTACTCATAAGTGCATTCACAGTCCGACATAAAAACTGTTACGTTTAACAACCTACCTATGTTATAAAGACGTTTATACTAGGTATCACAGTTCAGAATGCCTTACGGAATAAAATGCAATAAATAACGATAAAAGTACCTGTCCCTTAAGTTTATGCCTGCCATGACAGATGGAGTTACCGCAGTCTTACCCAAGCATTACATTCGCTACAATTTATCATCCACCCTTGTTTTTTTTCTCAAGCTGTTGTCGTTTTTTAAGCGGAATAAAAGTCTTCATAACGTGCCTGTTATAATGAAGAATAATTTTAACGATGGTGTAGAAAACAAATGTTATTTTGTCGAACATGAAGTCAAGTCTAGATACCGTAGAGATAACTCCTACATGATGAATTTCAATCATCATTATCATAATCATTTCAGCCGTAAATCGTCCACTGCTGGACATAGGCCTCCCCTAAGTTGGGGGGCTTTAATCGCCATGCTTGGCAAGCAGGTTGGCGATCGCAGTATGGTAGTAAAATGGATAGAGAACGCTGCTGCCCATTCTCTAGTAAGTCCTGTGACTACAGGACTTACTAGAGAATGGGCAGCAGCGTTCTCTATGCATTTTAAGGCAACTGCCTTTTACAATACACACGGGAAGAAATAGGATGGTGCAATTATTTACGTCCAGCACCACACGGAACATTTCAAAATATGTTTCAACATCATACATTTTCTTTTATAAATGATGGTTGGTTTTAAGCTTATGGCTCTAAGTTTTATAACTTAACTAGGTTCTGCCCGCGACTTCGTCCGCGTCAAATTTTTGCTCCCCTGACCCTTCCCGTCGCATCGATTTGCCTGCTAGTTTTCGTCCATTTTTCGTTGCTGCTCGCTCTTTTTGAGTTATAGTGAGTCAACCTTAAAAGATAGACATATGCTCTCCCGGACTTTTTTTTAGAACTTTTTAAAAGAAACAATTCCGTCTTACATGGTTTTTGCGTTACTTTAACCGTTTACGCAGCGCACGCAACGGAAACTCTCAAAAGGAATAAATTTTACCCGTTTTTGCAACATTTTTCATTACTGCTCCGCTCTTCTTAGTTGTAGTGTGATGTTATATAACCTATAGCCTCCCTCGATAAATAGGCTACTCAACACAAAAAGAATTTTTCAATTCGGATCAGTAGTTCCTGAGATTAGCGCGTTCAATCAAACAAACAAACTCTTCAGCTTTATAATATTAGTATAGATAGTATAGATAAGACAAAGACTGAGGTCGTGGGTTCGATTCCCACCCAGGACAAACTTTGTGTGATGAGCACAATCATTTGTTCTGTGTCTGGGTGTAATTTATCTATAGTATGTATGTATTCAGAAATATATAAGTATGTTTATCAGTTGTCTGGTTACCACAGTACGGGCTCTGCCTAGTTTGGGATCAGATAACGGTGTGTTCGTTGTCCTAAGATATTTGTTTATTTATATGTTGCTCGTTAGCAACACGGGTCGATCGAACAGATTAAGTTACGCTTGCCGCAGTTGGTCCATGAATGGTCGACCTTCTCTATCTACATACAAAGAGCTATCCGTAACTCAGAAAGTACGTTAATCTCTGCTGCATTCATTCGTCATTAACAGTCGTTACGGGTCGTCAGAAGGTAGAAATTGTAACAACCAGTTTTACCAAAGAGTATCGCAATATCCTGTAACTGGGGTCAGATAGGTAGTTGCTTCATGAAATGTACTGGTATTCAGCTACGTCCGAATAGACTGGAAGTCAACCCTATCGTAGTGGCGAAAAGGCTAGGCATTAGACGATGATGATGGATATTTTTTAAGTCCAAATTACAGTAACAACCAACGTAAATATCTACAAACAGGGCAATAATATTTTGTATGGTTAGAGCGTTTAGATTCAATTTTCCAATAAAACTGAATACTGTCTTCTAAGGTTTAGAACGTTTAGATTCAATTTCCCGAACCAAAAAATATTTTCTTCACATCACAAAAATACTGAAATAGAATTCTTTAAACTCGTTTTTCTTTTCCCCGTTGAAAACCGATGGAAAAACAAGCCAATTTCCCTTTTGTTTCGAGTTTCGGGCCCATAAGCTCTTCGCAGTCAATTTAACATTAGTTATTTATTACATCTTTACCGCACTTAAATGTGTTTTATTTTTATTCCTTGAGGTGTACCTGTAGCTGCCCCGCCATTAATAAATCTTTTCTTTAGAGACCTTTAAGTGCGAAAACTAGGAGCTAATGTACGGGAAATAAAATGGCTTTACACTGCAGCTAATATCAATTTAATGTTGCTTTCAAGGGGAACAGGAAAATACATTTTCGTTTACCAAGCTGGCTTTTTTTTCTGATGACAAAGAAACGATTCTTGATTCTCTAATCAAAACATAAAAAAATATAACAGAACTAATATTTTGCGGAATAAAACACAAATTCTGCTCCATAAAGTTAATTTTCTGTCTAAGCCTTATTCAGAATTGAATACTTGTATCAGAAATAATGATTACCTCTTATAAGTAGGGAAATAAGTTATTCATATTTGAAATAAAATATAGATATATGTACATCTTTGCGCAGTGTCTAAAAAATGTGGTGTCCTTCGTTTCCAGAAAGTTTACCTATTGTACCTACTCCGCGAAGGTAATTCGTTTAGCAGCAGAGGTAAAGTGAAATTATTTTCTTTTCATTACATAAATTACGTTAGTCTTTTATCGGGAAGCACCTGAAATGATTGAAGATTATAAGGTACTTACTTGGAGACTTTAACAGGATCGGTATCAAATAACACAGTTTTTTTTTTTAAGAAACGCGGTTGAATGATATCCAACGGTTGTAACTATATTATTAAATTCAGTTCTTATATTTTGCATGCCGTAAGGCAAAAGGTATCGGGAAAATTCACAAATATTCCAACTGAAATGTACATACCTACATTATCAGCAAATAAATGATTTCTTTTATCTTACTTCATTTTTTGTTTGGTGACCTTATATAAGGTGTATCTATTCATACACGAAATATTGTAAGAGGTACACCTGTAGGTGGTAAAGAAGCCACAGCAACGAAAACAAATTTTTATATATGTATTTTTTTTTTAAATTTTATATTTATGTATAAATTATTTGACGCACATAAGAAATACTGGCTCTTTCTTATTTTTTATGGCCCGAGACACCGCGGCCATGCTCGTGCCGTCCGGCCGCTGCCCTCGCAGCGTCAGGTGGGCCATTCATAGAATTTGGAGTAAAGGTTTTATGCAAAACGTATCAAACAGTTTTAAAATTATAATAATTACGAAAATTCAAAAACGTTTAGATAAACATTTTCTTTTTGCTTCTATAGCTTCTTTACCACCTACAGGTGTACCTCTTAAAATATTTCGTGTATGAATAGATGCACCTTATATATTGTTATATTTGTCGGTTCCATTAGAAAATGTAAACTTTGTAATACTCACACTTTCTATCACCGAGAAAAGGCCTGTGTCCCAGCAGAAACATAATGGGCTGAATATTTTATGTTTATATGATGTTGAACAGTAAATGTTGAACAGAAAAATGTTTTTTTTTCTAAGAATAATGTGAACTTATGTTGGCTATTAGAGGTTTGGCAAGAAGAAGGTAGTCATGCTGTCCTGACCTCAATAGAATAAAGATAAGGACAGAGAGAAGGTGAGAATGATGTTGGAAAGATAAATCGGCAACTACTACTGGCCTGTTAGTCTAGTGGTTAGTGACCCTGACTGCTAAGACTGAGGTCGCGGGTTCGATTCCCACCCAGGACAAATCTTTGTGCTATGAGCACGATTAGTTCTGTGTCTGGGTTTAGTTTATCTATAATATGTATGTATTTAGAAATATATAAGTATATTTATCAGTTGTCTGGTTGCCATAGTACAGGCTCTGCCTAGTTTGGGATCAGATAACGGTGTGTTGGTTGTCCTAAAATATTATTATTATTACTGTAGTATTGACAACCATATTAATCGATTTAGATATTTTTTTTTGTTTAAAAAAAATACATATTAGCTTTTGCCCGCGGCTTTAAGTGTGATTGTGTACTTTGAAAACAGCGCAAAAGACAATTATTTTTTTAAAGAGTAACCATGGAATTTCATGCTCTCCATAGGAAACGAACAATTGGAACCGTGCACAAAGCTTCTCACGTTTTTTAAGTTGCCTATGTAGATTTATGTGATGTAAACTATTTTGATTTTGAATGGGATAAAATCACTTAAATCGATTTTAAACCGAAGCAAGTTTAGTTAAAGGTATGCTTCAATTCATACCGTTCTAATAAAATGTACTAGCCAATATTTAATATCAGATTTACCTACTAAAAGACATCGTCCCAAGTCGTTTGATATCTACCTAAAATCTACAAAAATGTAACAACATTCCTATTAAATAAGACAGAGCAATACAAGAACTAAAATACTCCGATAAAATACTTTTACTGAGCGTTCTAGTTCAATAAATCTGAATGTTTTATTGAAGTGGTTAATATTGTGAAGTTAGTTTTTATGAAGCGAATCGAAAAATTTCGATTATATAAATGAAACTGAATAAAAGACTCCAGATTCCGCGATAACTATATAGCTGTATTTATAACAGTAATTTAAGAACTCTAATACTTTCTTCGCTTCTACACCCAGCCATAGTACAGGCTCTGCCTAGTTTGAGATCAGATAACGTTGTGTTGGTTGTCCTAAGATATTATTATTATTCATGTGGCATATAATTATCATAACATATCTGTATTCTCGAAAGGGCTAGGTAGAGGTGTAATCATAGTGCACATTGCGTCAGTTCGGTTTTAGTCCCATGTAATGGGGGGCGAGCCTGGTGTGACAATGTGACTTTCCGTAGGGCATATCAAAAGTGCCGGTTATTGGTTTATTTAAAATAAATGTTTTGAGTCTGAATTTGAGCGATCAATCGGGGACAAATTCAGACCATGCGTTTTCTTGCCAATAAGCAGCGTTGTTGAGTTTCAGTTTGATAGTGCTGGTGAAGTGTAATCACAGGCACATAAGACTTTACAGCTTTGTCACATATGTCTGAGTAGGGATTGATGGGCCTCCATTTTGTCACATATGTCCAAGTAGGCGTTAGTATACCATAGGTTTGTAACATAATTATGTCTATGTAGGCATTGGTGGCCCTAAGCTTGCTTTGAATGTTTGTCACTCTCAAAAATGGCATAGCGGAATTGTATGAAATTTGGCGACCAAACAGTTTACAAGGTGGATTCATGGGATCCACGTTCCCGTGGGATAATTAGGAGGTAGACCTCTAAGCGAGCGAAGCTGTTGGCATAAGCTAGTTTACTTTCAATTTAACTTCTGTTCGATTTCAATTATTAATTTTGCTCGATAATTAAGATTGAAGCCAGAAGTGTTAATAGACTTCTGTTGCTGACCTCCATCATTTGTCATCAAGTAAGTACTTTTTTAATAAATAATACATTTCAAAACAAGACGTACAGTTCGTAATTATTACTCAGTGATTATAACTAGTGATTGCCCATTGGTCGAAATTCGACCGTGCTTCATTTGAATAGAAATACATTATTAAAAGAAAAAAAAATATATAATAATAAATATAAAACAATAATATGGTTATATTTGACATTCAGTAACACTATAGACAAATTGTTGACGCTGTACTACTGTGGAGAGGGTTCGCTGGCGGGATGGTGATGTGCCTATCACCATCCCGCCAGCGAACCCTCTCCACACCAGGACGTAAGTGTAATGAGTAAAGAATACTTCTTCAGGACTCTCTTCTTTATTTTCTTAATACTTCTTAACTGCTGGATATGGAATAAATTATCACAGAAAGCTCTGTTTTTTATAGAATTTTCCCTATTATTTTTAATTAATTATGACAGTTCAAAATGTCATAATTATAACCAGCCTGTACAATCTATGACCAGCTTGTACAATCGTGAGGCATACAACCTCTACAGTTTGCACACGACACTAAGTTTTGTACGGGAAACCTACTAATGCCATACTTGACACTCCCCATAAAACCCTCCGCATTCAATTTAATAACGCCTTCAGAGCGGTTTTGGGGCTGCCTCGCTACTGTAGCGCTTCAGGTATGTTCGCGTGGGCGCGCACGGACTGTTTCCATGCGACCATGCGGAAGCGCTGTGCGTCTCTAGTGCGCAGAGTGCAGGCCAGCTCCAACGCCGTTCTGAGTATGCTAGCAAATAGGTTGGACTGTCCTTATGTGCGACACTGCTGTGACAGACAAGTTACATATAGTGTCGTACGTAAGAGACTAATGTAATAAGTTGATTATGAATTTTATTAATGTATTTAGTATGTGTTGATGTTATGTTAATATTATATTTGCTCGTTTGTATTTATTTATGTGTGACATTGTATTTATATATTAAATGTGGTTTTCTACTATGGGTTATGTTACCTGCAATAAACGATTTTTTTTTTTTTTAAATATTTCTTATAAATCTAAACTAAATTCCTATCGTCGCTAATACAAATAATATTAAAGACAAATATTCTCGATATGATCATAGATTTTAAAAATGAAATAGGTTATATATCTATAAAATTTATTTATTACCTATGGTTATACTTGACATTCAGTAAGACTATAGACAAAATATTAAAGACGTGTTATTTATTGAAAATAATGTTTTTTGTTACGCATAATAAAAAAACATATTAGCATTCGTCACTTCTTCCCTGTATAAACTATAAGTGTGCGAAATTTAATACTCCTCCGTCCGCCCAATTTTCGTAAAAAGGGATCCAAAGTTTTCACTTCACGTATTAATATATAGATAATAACTCGTACGTAGGTCACTGAATACTACAGCTAAAATTATCAGCTATAAGCGTTTGAACTAAAAACGTTATGAAACCTACACATTTACTAACGAATTATTTATTCAAAATGAGACACGCTTAGAACGGGTTGTAAGTGGCACAAATTATCGTATTATTTATTACTGTGTGACATGCATTTACAATTGAATATACAACATTATTTGTCTGCACTTAACGAATATAGCCTTCAGGCCGACCCATTATCAACATTTCTGCCATAAGACGACCACTGCTGGATATGGCGTCTCCCATGGATTTACACACAAACATCGCTTTGTAATCCCAGCTCGGACTCTTTTTAGGGTTCCGTTGCCAAATGGCAAAAAACGGAACCCTTATAGATTCGTCATATCTGTCTGTATGTCTGTCTGTCTGTCTGTCCGTCCGTATGTCACAGCCACTTTTTTTCGAAACTATAAGAGCTATGCTGTTGAAACTTGGTAAGTAGATGTATTCTGTGAGCTGCATTAAGATTTTTACACTAAATCGAAAAAAAACAATAAATTTTGGTCCCATACATAGAACTGAGACTCAAATTTTTTTTTTCATCAAACCCACACGTGTGGTGTATCTATTAATAGGTCTTCAAAAATGGTATTGAGGTTTCTAATATCATTTTTTTCTAAACTGAATAGTTTGCGCGAGAGACACTTCCAAAGTGGTAAAATGTGTCCCCCCCCCCGTAACTTCTAAAATAAGAGAATGATAAAACTAAAAAAAATATATGATGTACATTACCATATAAACTACCACCGAAAATTGGTTTGAACGAGATCGAGTAAGTATTTTTTTTTAAACGTCATAAATCGTAAACCACAATTTACCGTTCATTCAATCAGCTGAAATATAAAATTAAAAAAAAAGCACATTTATTTTCATAAACATGAACCTTATGCATAAACCGAGAATACCTACAGGTTTGTACGGAACCCTCGGTGCGCGAGTCCGACTCGCACTTGACCGGTTTTTTTTTATCTTGACATTAATTATCCTATTGGTCTTATGATTGCCAACGCTACTTTTTTTTTTTTTTTTTTTTTCAGGATGGGAAATCATCAAATGACTTCTCCCGCTCTGGGTGGAGCGGGAGGGCGTGTCAGACTTTTACTGACTAAAACCCACCCGTGTTCCATCAGTTGCCCATGTGCCAGGGTCACGGTATCTCTTTCGAACAATCACGCGACCCCGGCAGGCATCGGTCCTAGTAGACCCCTACACTGCTGCTGACATCTCTTTGAGGCGCGCATGGAACACTGCGCGCCGTCGACCCGAGCTTGGTCCTTACCGGGCGGCGAGCTACCCATTGCTCGCCACCCGCAAGCTCGCGCCTACGGTGGCCGGGAGTCCGCAATCGACTCCCGATGCCCGGGGCGTCTCCTCCTGCGGCGGCTAGGGACGTGAGGGCGCAGAGACTGCCACTCCCTCACGCACCCCGCCTCCTCCTTCGCGAGCATTACTGCTTCGCAGAAGGAGGTGACGGCTTCCCATTCCCTCTCGCTCCGTACCATGGCTCGCACCAGGGCTGGACGCGAGAGGTCGCCGCCGCCGATCGCCTCCACGAGGACACGGCGGTGCCCCGCCCAGGCAGGGCACACCTCAACCGTATGCTCCACCGTGTCCTCCAGACGATTCTCGCAATGGAAACACCCGGACGTATCCTCCCGCTTTATCCTGAACAGGAACCCACCGAAGCACCCATGCCCGGTGAGAACCTGCGTCAGGCGGAAGGTGAGGACGCCGTGACGCCTCTCTATCCACTCCTCAAAGAGGGGACTTACCGCCGCAATTGTGGCGTGCCCATGGAAATAGGCTTGACTCGTTATACCTAGACCAGATACCTATAACTGGCAAATTGCGGGTGTACTATAGGGAAACCTCTCTTATTAATTGAAGAATATAACTAATTAACGACGAATAAAGTACGTCAATAAATTAAGTTCAAAAATCTTAAGATCCCGCCCTCACTGATTAAACCCTTTTACCGAAAAGTTTAAGCCTTCAAACCACGCAACAAACACCATATAAAATTCATAAACTAATCAAGAGCGTTAACAACTTGAAAATTTTACTTAAAACGTTTCTATAAATAAATCTTAGACATCCTAATTAAACGTGGAAATACGTTAATTTCCTAAAATGTTAATTATGAACGGTTGTTTACACGACGCAGCATATTTACAATGTAAACTGAAGCGGTGAGGTGAGACCATTATTATTCGTCGTAGCTCCCAAACAACTTCCGAACACTGTGACATTTTGAATCGCCAATACGCATTCTAATTATGAATCAGCGTATTTATCATTGACTCATTCTTTTGTTTTGACAGCATACATGTTTTTTTATAAAGTGGTTCTTGTTCGAAGTGAATTGGTTATGACAGCTTACATAAGACCAATTCACTGAGAGCCAGAATCACTTTAAAAATATAACATAATTATGCTGTCAAAAGAAAATAATGAATGAATGAAAAAATCGCTGAACCTCATCTAAATGATTAAGGGAAAATTCATAGTTCAAGTCACATACAGTCTGAGGCAGTCATTAATTGACTGGTTGATTGGTTGATGGTCCATATATCAGGATTTTGGCTGGCAGGCACGTGCGTGCGTGCACGTGCAATGTTCACGTACTTATTTAATGTGTAATTATTTCATTTTTTAGTTTGAGTTTTATAACATAGACTACGTTCTTACTAACACGCTGGATCCCCGGTCTGAATAATTTTTTTGAATTTGAACAGAATCATGACAATGGTGTATTAGACGTACTTGGGGAAGACAGGAACGATAAATCGGGTGTCATGACGAAATATGAGATGGTTTAAGAAGAGAATGATGTTAGTTAACCGCATATATTGACAGTTACTGCCCACAAACTCTCATTATTTTTTTGTTCATTAATAACTAACTAGTGATCGCCCATTGGTCGAAATTCGACCATACTTCATTTGAATAGAAATACATAATGAAATGAAAAAATATAGATAATAATAAATATAAAAAATAATATGGTTATATTTGACACTATAGAGAAATTATTGACGCTGTACTACTGTGGAGAGGGTTCGCTGGCGGGATGGTGATGGCCAGGACCAGGACGTAGGTGTAATGAGTAAAGAATACGTCTTCAGGACTCTCTTTTTTATTTTCTTAATACTTCTTAACTGCTGGATATGGAACAATATGGAATGAATTATCACAAAAATTTGTTCTGTTTTATAGAATTTTCCCTATTATTTTTAATTAATTATGACGGTTCCAAATGTCATAATTATAACCAGCCTGTACAATCTATGACCAGCCTGTACAATCGTGAGGCATACAACCTCTACAGTTTGCACACTAAGTTTTGTATGGGAAACTTACTAATGCCATACTTGACACTCCCCATAAAACCACAAAAAATATTTCTTATAAATCTAAACTAAATTCCTATCGTCGCTAATACAAAATAATATTAAAGACACATATTCTCGATATGATCATAGATTTTAAAAATTAAATAGGTTATATATCGATAAAATTAATTTATTACTGCTATTATACTTGACATTCAGTAAGACTATAGACACAAAATCAGGCTTACCAACTTAGGGGTTTTCCCAAATTTAGGGGGTAAATAAGAGGATTGAGATTTTTTAGGGGCGTTCCATTTTTAGGGGTATTCTTAGGGATTTTTTGCCATCTTACATTTCTCATTGTGTTTTTGATTACAATAAAAGTATTAGCGACTTCTAGTACGGTTCCTCGATATTAAGAATGCAGAGTGAATGATTAACAAATGTCGCGTAATAAATATAGACAAATATTACTACTGTGTGCTGGTCTATGATTACTGAACATTCGTTGGTTATTTTCATTATCATTTTTTAGCGGATTTTTTTAGTAATTGTGGCAATTTTAGGGGTTTTTAACTTAAGCTTTAGGGGTAAATATTTCTGGGTGTTGGTAACACTGCACAAAATAATAAAGACAGATTTGGACCATAAACAAAAGAATATCTATGCATGTGTGTATTAGATACACGGTAATGAACAATAGTGTGTGTAACGTGTTATTTATTGAAACTAATGTATTTTAACGCATAATTTAAAAAAAATACCTGCATTCGTCACTTCTTCTCTGTATAAACTATAAGTGTGCAAAATTTCATACTCCTCCGTCCGCCCAATTTTCGTAAAAAGGGATCCAAAGTTTTCGCTTCACGTATTAATATATAGATAATAAATTATTTATAACAGATATCAGCGATTTATATTTGGAGAGAAAAACAATCAGGAAACCGACATACCCTAAAATTATTGGTGACACGGAAAAATATATCCCGTGGAATTGAACTGCAAACCTGTCGAAAGCAATTAAAAAACCCGGCACAATGTCGTACTAGAAATTGGTAGGATTTTTACGTGAACGTCGCGCGGCCTGACTATGCAATACTGGGACCAATCGAAATACATGTATCGGACCTGAAATCCTGTTTCTGTAGATATATACGAATGTACGTATGTGAACGTGTTTATAAAAGGCAACCGTTACTGACTGACTGATCTATCAACACACGGCTCAAACCACTGAACGGATTGCGCTGAAGTTAGTTATCACGCAGATAGTTATTATGACATGGGCATCCGCTAAGAAAGAATTTTCCAAAATTCACCCCGTAAGGGGATGTAGATAGACTTTTTATTCGAGACTTCACAGTAATACGTCTGTAAACAAATATGTGCTTTTTCGACATCCACGTGGGTGAAACTGCGTGCAAAAGCTAGTTGTCAAATACAATGATAGTAAAGCCAGTCTCTTTAAAAATATTGAATGCATACACCAAGGTATAATCTCACCTGACACAGTTTTATAAACACACATATCAAAACATTACGTCTGTAATCCATAAAGAGTTAGGCAGTATACGTAGTTATATTTGACCTTCAATTTATTTTGTTTATTCAATTGCTCCATCGAACTATTTCAAGCGGCGGGCTCATTTTTCTGCAAAGAAAACAGCCCTGCTGTATTAAAATAACTATCACCCTAAAGAACAATAGAACAGACCAAAACCTAATATCCCGTCCAATATCAGAGCGACTAATCGTGCTGGGAACTAGTGGCCCCAAGAAATATAGATAAAGTGGGTCATCGTTAACTACATTGTCTCCTGGGATTAATGATAGTATAGTTCCCCTAAATTTCTCTACCTGATGTCATAGAATAAGAAACCGTAACAGAAGCGGAACTAATGAGTAGCTGAGGCAGTTGCGCCATGTAAAATATTGGTATACAGTTGTATCCTGTTAGATTGGAAGCCGAAACCCAATATCGTTGGAAATATGCTATACATAATTGATCGAAACCAAAACTCGTGTATTTCGTATTATGTAGACGCCAATGCCTTTAACACATACCATTATCTACCTATTCCTCTCCTACTAAGACTCTCGCTCGCTCAGGTTTAAACAGGGTACATTACAAGATAGATACAAGAGCTGCTGCTGCTGCATCGTGTCTGACCAGCTTTCCAGTACGCGGTGATCTGCTTTGAGCGCATTTTTCTTCTGCGCCTTTGCAAATAATGCGTAGGTAAATGCGTAAAATATCCATACGAAACGTGTAGATCGCGAGGGCTCCGTTGTTTTCTTCAATCCTGAATGTAACGCCGAACCCTCGTAACCCTCGAATACGACACCTTGCCTCGACAAATATTTTTAATTAATTTTCGCGTACTCAAAAACCATGAAAACTATCGCACTCGCTCTGTCTTTTTCTGATATAATAATAAGTCACATAGAGAGTACATAAAGCTTGTTCGTCATTATTTCCATATTATTACTCTTACCGATAATTGCGTCAAAGAACTTCGTTCTAAAAGCTAAGGGCACGCTCTTGTTTGGACTTCTCTAGTATAGACTCATTAGGTCTTATAGCAGTCCATGGTAAGGTATAGAACTTTCCTGTTGGTATTTACAATTCAGAGCGAGAGTTTCGCCTCTACCTATTCTTATTCTATGCTAGTACCAAGCGTACCCTCCGTAAACATAGGTAAGTTAAGATATGGTGGCCGTAAACAAAGTTTCTATAGGTTGGCGTGATGGGGTAATCGCGCATAAATTAAGTAGAAGGCACTAGTTTTGGCTGAGAACTTGCGATAAAAATTTAGTATGTTTTCGAGTGGATTGCTGTTTCATTTTGGGAAGATATGTTCGGAGCTTTGATAGTTTGATTAATTTAATAATAA
The DNA here is from genome assembly GCA_932294355.1 of Aporophyla lueneburgensis. Taxonomy (NCBI): domain Eukaryota; kingdom Metazoa; phylum Arthropoda; class Insecta; order Lepidoptera; family Noctuidae; genus Aporophyla; species Aporophyla lueneburgensis. Next base: position 15,897,622 of record OW028744.1, read on the forward strand.
TTTCATCATCATTTTCGTCATAAGATGTCCACTGATGGGCATAGGCCTCCCCCATTTTGGGGAGCTTTTCCATGATCGCCACCTAGTAAGTCGCCTTTTAAGACACCCATGGGAAGAAATGGGGTGATGCTATTCTTTACGTCCGGCAGACACCATACGGGACAATAATAATGTACAAAGAAGTAATTGATTACGAGATGCTCTAACCTGTACTACACTATCTCCATGCTGAATACTCAATTAATGGGAAGATTAACTTGCTGTTTTTAAATTCCTCGAACTAAGTCTATGTTCGCATGGCTGTGAAAATATCGCGCTGGAATTTTCTCGGGCACTGTATCTTCTATTCACTGCTCAGAGCCTAAAGTTGAAAATCCAACAGTATGTATTTCGACGTGGGATGCACTTCGTTAGATTCTAGCGCTTTTAAACAGAGAGATTTGAAAATCAAGTTCACGGTTAAATTCCGCCATGATATTCTCACGTCTATCCGAACGTAGAATAACCATTACTATGGGCACGCCACAATTGCGGCGGTAAGTCCCCTCTTTGAGGAGTGGATAGAGAGGCGCCACGGCGTCCTCACCTTCCGCCTGACGCAGGTTCTCACCGGGCATGGGTGCTTCGGTGGGTTCCTGTTCAGGATAAAGCGGGAGGATACGTCCGGGTGTTTCCATTGCGAGGATCGTCTGGAGGACACGGTGGAGCATACGGTGGAGGTATGCCCTGCCTGGGCGGGGCACCGCCGTGCCCTCGTGGAGGCGATCGGCGGCGGCGACCTCTCGCGTCCGGCCCTGGTGCGAGCCATGGTACGGAGCGAGAGGGAATGGGAAGCCGTCACCTCCTTCTGCGAAGCAGTGATGCTCGCGAAGGAGGAGGCGGGGCGCGTGAGGGAGTGGCAGTCTCTGCGCCCTCATGCCCCTAGCCGCCGCAGGAGGAGACGCCCCGGGCGTCGGGAGTCAATTGCGGACTCCCGGCCACCGTAGGCGCGAGCTTGCGGGTGGCGAGCAATGGGTGGCTCGCCGCCCGGTAAGGACCAGGCTCGGGTCGACGGCGCGCAGTGTTCCACGCGCGCCTCAAAGAGATGTCAGCAGCAGTGTAGGGGTCTACTAGGACCGATGCCTGCCGGGGTCGCGTGATTGTTCGAAAGAGATACCGTGACCCTGGCACATGGGCAACTGATGGAACACGGGTGGGTTTTAGTCAGTAAAAGTCTGACACGCCCTCCCGCTCCGCCCAGAGCGGGAGAAGTCATTTGATGATTTCCCATCCTGAAAAAAAAAAAAAACCATTACTAAAATGCTATGATGTTTTGCTAAGTCATACTCTACTGTAATATATTTGGTAGGTTCACTATACAAACATTATAATTTGAAAAGGAAATGTGAACCTTTTTAAGCAACTGTGAAAGCGTTAGCTCCGGAACAATTCCGAGCTACTCTAATAACGTCACGAAGTAACGTGTTTCAGTACCTCAGAGAGTTGCGTCTAATACATTTCAAGTATGTCATAGTACTCCCAGATTGAATAGCGAAATCACTGAACGTATTACCTAAAATGTTCCCCTTACACACGCATTCTGATTCGATAAAATGATTGAGAAACTTTCCGCTTCTCGCATTGGCGACATAAAACTAATTTTATTGATATTCGCCGCGTTTACTTTTACAATTTTCCGAACCTTTGCCGTAAGTCGTAAAGCTATACAGCCCTTGACCGAAACTTTCTGCGGAATCCTTGAGCGTACCTCCCTTTATCAAAAATTTACTGACTTCGGTGTCTTTTTACGGAGTTTTTTTCTTGCTTCGTGTCAATTTTGGACGTTAAGCATTAGTTTCAAAGGCGTTCTTACGTAACCTTTCATCGTTCTTTTACATTAAAATTTTCACCGGTTACCTTTTGATATTGCGCTAGAAACTTTTATCTTGAGGTCACGTGAAAAAAAATTAATCTGAAATTCTGTGCCATTAGGACAGGCTCCCCTTTTCGACGCCTTTTGTTGGCTATTGTGAGATAAGAAAGCATTGTTTTAAAGAAATTACACGACTCGTCCGTAGAGATGTTGTGCGGCCGTACTATTCCGTGGCTACGTATTTAACTGCATGTGTTTTGTTTGTAGGTACCTGAATTTTGATTAAAATACAGTAAGGCTTTTCTACTCATAACATTATGTAGGTAATTATGAATGTTTCTTGTGTTTTTGAAGGAAGTAATTAGACAGTCAATATGAATACATTCCGTGTTTAGTATAAGACGCTTTTCTTCGTGGTGTTATAGCAATAGTTATTTAATTTTTATTGTTGGTTTATACTGTATCACTGCTAAGCACAGGCTTCCTCCAAATCCTTCCAGAAACTCTTTTCTCGTGCCACCTCGAACCAGTTCTCACGGTACGAGTCCAGGTCATCTTGCCATCTCTTTCTGGGCCGGCCCCAGCAGCCATTATCAACATCATCATCATTTCAGATGAAAAAGGTCGACTACTGGACATATACCTCCCCCAATTTGGGTGTCTCTACCAGAATCGCCAAGCTTAGCAGGAGGGTTGGTGATCGCAGTATGGTGGTAAAATGCATAGAGAACGTTGCTGCCCCTTTCTCTAGTAAGTCCCTTAGTCGCCTTCACGACCTAGGATGAAATGTATTATCAACATACTATACTGAAAATCTAGTTCGAACAATCACTCAAATCATTTACAGCCGTAGGTCAACAGTGAAAAAGACAACAATAGAGGTGTACATCATCAACCGATAAGGTTATCGATTAATTTACTACGACAAACAACTATCTGTGTAATTACACGCATACCCGAAGGCAATACAGAGTAAATATAACGTAGTTAATTATACTAGTGTCTGCTCACGGTATCGCCCGCGCGGATGTAAAAATATCTCTCAGAAATGTACAGTACCTACAAACGGCAACATATCAAGCTATACATTTCATGTTTTAGCTTTTTTTTGTGGGTGTGTATCATCAAATGACGTCTCCCACTCTTCGTATCAGACTTTTACTCCTATCATCAGTTGCCTATATGCCAGGGCCACGGTAACTCTTTCGAACAAATCTCGCGACCCTCGCGCTATTCCAGTTTTAGCTGACCTGGCATTTTTGAGGTTTCACCTTCAAAGGTATGAGGAACAAGATATAAAGTTTAGTCAACCTGATCAGAAAAGGGAGGATCCTCCGCCCGTGTGTCGTGTCTGGTGAGCAACTACCCGAAGCTTGATTTCGGGACGTTGTATATAAGGTGTATCTATTCATACACGAAATATTTTAAGAGGTACACCTGTAGGCGGTAAAGAAGCTACAGCAACGAAAAAAAATTTTGTTTAAATGTATTTTTTTCAAAATTTAATATTTACTAGTGATCGCCCATTGGTCGAAATTCGACCGTACTTCATTTGAATAGAAATACATTATTAAATGAAAAAATATAGAATATAAAAAAATAATATGGTTATATTTGACATTCAGTAACACTATAGACAAATTGTTGACGCTGTACTACTGTGGAGAGGGTTCGCTGGCGGGATGGTGATGGCCAGGACCAGGACGTAGGTGTAATGAGTAAAGAATACTTCTTCAGGACTCTCTTTTTTATTTTCTTAATACTTCTTAACTGCTGGATATGGAACAATATGGAATGAATTATAACAGAAATTTGTTCTGTTTTTATCAAGGAACTTATACCCGACCCCTGGAATGTGCATTGTCAAATTGACACCATTATAAAAATAAACCTTATGTATATGTCACTAAGTTCTATTACAGACAATCACTTGGTCAGAGAGAAATTCGGTCAGAGAGAGAAAGCGTTGCGAGAGCCCTGTGTCCCTTTCTTGAAGTAGGGTGCCCATAATGAACGAAATTATAAGATTATTTACGGGTAAAGTCCATTGACGCAATAAAAAGTGTCCCAACCATTTTTCTTAAAAACGACGTCTGTTAGATTTTTACGACAATTAATACCTACTAAACAAAATGGTTATTTGCCCAGCGCGCCAGATATTCCAGGTTATACAATAATACTCGATAGCAGAGTTTATGCGTTGCGTTGCGTTTATGTTTACTGCGTTTTACTTTAATCTATCTTTAAAGCGTCACTATGATTATTTTTTTAAATCAAATTATTGCTTAATATATTATATCCTGTTATATTCGTATCTACCTACATCATCATTTTACTTGGTCACCCTAATGAAAGGGACAGAGGGCTCTCGCGAAGCTATCTCGCTCCTTAGATTAAGTCTCGCTCGGACCGCGTATTGGCAACCTGTGCGCATTCCAGGTTGGATTTAAGTTCCTTGGTTTTTATCTTAGATTATAGGTACTTAATCTAAGGTTTTTATAGAATTTTCCCTATTATTTTTAATTAATTATGACGGTTCCAAATGTCATAATTATAACCAGCCTGTACAATCGTGAGGCATACAAACTCTACAGTTTGCACACGACACTAAGTTTTGTATGGGAAACTTACTAATGCCATACTTGACACTCCCCATAAAACCACAAAAAATATTTCTTACAAATCTAAACTAAATTCCTACCGTTGGTAATACAAATAATATTAAAGACAAATATTTTCGATATGATCATAGATTTTAAAAATGAAATAGGTTATATATCTATAAAATTAATTTATTACCTATGGTTATACTTGACATTCAGTAAGAATAGACACAAAATCAGGTTTACCAACTTAGGGATTTTCCCAAATTTAGGGGGTAAATAAGAGGATTGAGATTTTTTAGGGGCGTTCCATTTTTAGGGTGTTCTTAGGGATTTTTTGCCATCTTACATTTCTCATTGTGTTTTTGATTACAATAAAAGTATTAGCGACGTCTAGTACGGTTCCTCGATGCTAAGAATGCAGAGTGAATGATTAACAAATGTCGCGTAATAAATATAGACAAATATTACTACTGCGTGCCGGTCTATGATTACTGAACATTCGTTGGTTATTTTCATTATATTTTTTAGCGGATTTTTTTTAGTAATTGTGGCAATTTAAGGGGTACTTAAGGACGCTATAACATTTTTCTACAAATATCGGTGGTTTTTCGGTACCAATTACATCAAGAGAAATCACGACTGCGAGGTCAGTTATGGTTTAAATTAAAGATAATTTAATCATCTCCATGATAGAACCATAAAAATTGTATAGTCCTATACAATATTTTCACAAAAATACGGTTTCCCCATCGCAATAATCGAAGAAAATGAAGAATAATGGGGTCTAAAACGGTACCTGTATAGTGAGATCAACTGCATATTTTAACTTCAAAATGACAAGAAATTATGGCTAGTATAATCTTCTACGTTTTGCATAAATATTTTGTAATTAAATACATAACTTTTTTATTTATGAGAAAAATAAAGAACGCCCTCAAATTTCTTCATACATTTTCTACTCGCGGCTAGTCATTCCGCGCTCAGACGCGCCCTAGGAAGCACGGGCGTATCGCTATTTTGTACGAAATAAATACGATCAAAATAATAATAAAGTGAGTGCCGTGCTGTATACTGTGGTTGAAAAATTTTGATACTTTTCGTACCAAAAGTATTAGTACCAAACTTATTACCAGAACTTGGTTTAGAAATACCTAAATAACTCATATTCTTTTGGGAATTATGGAGTATTATGAATATGTATTCATTTACAAGAATTCAAGATGGCGGATGATTATTCAATAAAAATTTATATGAACATCTATTTTTAATGTGGTAATTAAAGTATGCAAGTGTCGTCCATTTTTGGAACGAAATTCTTTAATGTTGCTTGCGGTAGGGGAACAAGGGTGCTGAAGCCGATTGTGAGGTCAAAATCAAAAATAGTGGTTGCGAAAATTTTCAAAGTTTTCATCATGGGTGTCGTTTTCAATATTTTCGAAGGTGCTGAAGCCAAAAACTCCATTCAAATTACATTTGGAGTTTAAAAAGGCTAAGAAACATACTTCCTGACGGGATGTCTACCGACCCCACAATTTTTCATTCAAAACGATGAATATTTAATTTTTTAAGTGGGCATAGTTATCAACTTTGGGTAATTTTATGATAGTGATTACGACTGTTTCATCCTTGATCGAAATACGGCGGGTATTGTTTTTTATAAAAAGATTATTATCCATATTGGGGGTAGGGATTACGAAATCATCGATTTTTTTTTTAATGTCTGATGTACTGTTATGATGAAATGTCGACATGGGTATCACTTTTGGGGGTTTTGCTAGTGCCTATGTAGTCAAAATATTTAACATAACTTTAATTTTTTACATATATTGAAAATCATGTAGTTAATCACTATCTCTCAAAAATGATAGTCATTTCGAATTATAAATAAATAGTAGAGTACAAAAACAGCCTTCATACAAAAATGAAGGCCTCCTATAAAGGGTTCCTATTGTGTATTAAACATTCTAAATACGCGCTTCAACCTCAAAGGCGAGGTTCGGGCGTCACACAATTTTGCTTAGTTTTCTTTACGGAATATCCTGTACATTTTCAACGATAGTCTACGATCACCATCCGTTATATTTGTTTATTATCTAAAAATATTATTAAAGTTTTTTATTGTTACACCTCAATTTTTTTTTAATTGACGATTTATATACGTTATTCCAAAAATAATGATGATCATGGTAATAAAACTTATTTACTGTCACCAAATGCAGAAAGTAAAGTTAGTTTACTACAAATTTTACTCAACAGTGCTAGTAAAATAAAATAAATAATACCTTCGAGTATCAAGATTAGTTAAGTAATGTTTAAAATCAAGCAAATAATGGTTTCAATGTGTGCGTGCGCGTAATGTCGTTGTGTGGCGACTCAGATACCTAAAGTTGAGCGATTCAAAAATGTTATAGCGTCCTTAAGCTTTAGGGGTAAATATTTCTGGGTGTTGGTAACATTGCACAAAATAATAAAGATAGATTCCAAATCCATAAACAAAAGAATATCTATGCATGTGTGTATAAGATACACTGTAATGAACAGTAGTGTGTGTAACGTGTTATTTATTGAAAATAATGTATTTTAACGCATAATTTAAAAAAATATTAGCATTCGTCACTTTTTCTCTGTATAAACTATAAGTGTGCGAAATTTCATACTCCTCCGTCCGCCCAATTTTCGTAAAAAGGGATCCAAAGTTTTCGCTTCACGTATTAATATATAGATAAATTATTTGACGCACATAAGAAATACTGGCTCCTTCTTATTTACGGCCCGAGACACCGCGGCCATGCTCATGCCGTCCGGTCGCCGCCCTCGCAGTGCCAGGCGGGCCATTCATAGAATTTGGAGTAAAGGTTTTATGTAAAACGTCTCAAGCAGTTTTAAAATTATAATAATTACGAAAATTCAAAAACGCTTAGATAAAAATTTTATTTTTGCTTCTATAGCTTCTTTACCACCTGCAGGTGTACCTCTTAAAATATTTCGTTTATAAATAGATACACCTTATATATGCTAGTTGCGCGGTAAATTCTGCTTGCGCGATTCAGAATTTTGCGTGACGTCAGTGTTATTCATAGTTCGCATGCAGTGGTGTAGATCACAGGCTAAAGGTGCTATAGGATTTTCGAACAGTCAGTTTCGATGAGTCAGCTTATACTGAAAATGTACAGTTTGATACGTTCTCTTACGTACTACCGGCATTAAAAGTACCCCTTGTGATAATCTAGGTTATAAACACCTGTATACCAAATTTCAGCCACCTCCGTTTCACTATTTTTGCGCAAATCCGGAACATACATTAAGACAAGCAGACAAACAGACAAAAAATCTTCGTTATTATTTTATTAAATGTACAGATCACTGCTGAGATTAATACTGTTTACTAATGAAATTGATGTTCAGTATTTGCGATGTAAATTTTAACGAATCCATTCTGTAATCGGGTTTTCGTTGTTCCCGTGAAAAATGTTGATCGAAATTACGGGTGTTGAATCAGAGCTTTCATTTTGGTTTTTTTTTTTTGAGTTACGGTTTGGTATGAGTATCGGATATTCTGTTATTATCTTTTGTGATTTGTTTTTCTTATTTATTTAATAACAATCTATTGACCTGTACGTGGATACGGATTTTCAGAAGCTCGTATTACCAATAGGTAGATATATCTATAAATCTCTTGCCCGCGGCTTTGTCCGCGTGTAGGTCGGTTATTATTTTACGGGAACTTGCTCCCGAGACAAAAGTATCATATGTCCTAATTCAAGTTATTGTCTATCCATGTGCCAAATTTACAACAATTTCGCTCAGCCGTTCTAGCGTGATAGCGTTTCAAATAAACAAGTTCAGTTTCGCATTTATAATATTGTATTAGTAAGGATAGCGACCACGTACTGGATGACATACCGTTGGAAGGCCCCCAAAAGATGGAACGCAGAAACGGCAGGAAGCACAGAATTGGGCGAAGTTACGGTGCTTGTGGGGGCACGTACACCATGTTCAGTAGTGGACGTCTTACGGCTGAAATGATGATGATGATTAGTTAGGATCCTGTTCGACGGCAGGCCAAGGCCCTGACCATAGGATTTAATGAAGTACGTGGAAGTGTGATGATCGTCGGCCTTGAGCAAAAGTGGAGCGAACTGTCCGCCGTGCGCGGAGTTGATTAATACAAATATTCAATCACTCACCTGGTTGAGGAAAACTGGTTCTGGAGCCTACCTGGATTTATGTATGTAAATGAGTGTATATTGTACTGTGTAGTGGAGCTGTAAGTATTCCAGGATTCCAGGCCGCTTCAATACGCTAGAGATTTTCACAGCATGCGGTTCCCAATGAATCACTATCACCTCAAACTATTTCAATCAAATTCCAAACTAAACCCGTTCTATATCGTCAAAAGGGGTTGTTTACACACAAAACAATTGGATCACAACAAATTGTCCACAAAACTATAGATTTAACAAGATTAATAATAACAATGTCCACAAGGCAAATTACTACGATTATTCATTTTTCAAAAAACAAGAGACCAAAGACAAGGGTCAAAATCAAAATGACAAGTGACAGTTGTCACTCCGTTAGACGTCATAATGCGTAGGCGCACAGAGTAAACAAGTCAAACGGTCGTACGGTCGGTTGGTCGGTCCGTCTGTTGTCACGGGACGAAACAGATTCATAGCAGCTATTTAATTACAAACTATTGACCTATATTTGCATTGTGCATATCATCATATGAATGACTGAAAGCTTGTTTTATGAGTAATCCATCTTTGAGTGGATAATTCTTAACTTTGGAGCTAATGTACCTCCATATCCTGGTTTCGTATACCGAGAAGAATTTCAGATCAAAGCACTTTTCAATATGCTTGCTAAAACTTTAATTATTTCTGGAATGAAACTTCTTATCGCACCCCATTCTTTGCACACTTGGTGAATGAAACATAAACCACACAAAGTGTAACAATTACAGTTTTGTTCTTTTGAGTTGCTCTTAAACGATCTTAATTCATTTAACTGCCTATTATTTAATTTACTTACACTCACAGTGAGGCAAAACAGTTAGACTGTTTTTTTTTTGTTAAATTAATATTTTATGTATTATATCCTAATTCTTGAGGATCTGAAGACTTTCACACTAAGAGGAGGCCACCAAATTGAAAAAGTCACACAGAATAATAAGCGGAAACGAAGTAAAAGCACGGGCAGACGATGTGATGTGACACGATGGGTCGGGGAACAAGAAAATATAAGTAGACGAACTCACGGGCAGAAGCTCGTACATAATATACAGACAAATGAACTTCGTTCTAACCACCCTGTCCACGATATCTCTCAACTTTAAAAAAATACTCTTACAAATTATTTGTCTGTTCCGTGACTACAACCATAAAACTGACCACTGAATTTAAGTACAATCGAGACCTACATATTTCCGATAGACACATTCAATTCCACACAACAGCGTTGTAGCCACATCGAAAATTTACCATTGTGAGCTGAGACGGCGACAAATCCAAGTCGGATCCGACAACGAATTGGATACAGTTGCATTACCGTTTGGGGACTACACTAGTGATCCCCCTATCAAATGTTACAATTTTATCGATATTTAGATTTACGATTACGGTTTACAGCGTAATCTTGTGTCGGAATGTATGGGTTCGAGAGTAAGAGGGTTTCGTGCAATTAAGAAGAGTGTTTAGGAGCCTCGATTCATTCTGTTTATTGACTGGCAGTCGTAAAGAGGTACTGTATACGTTTTCTTTGATTGAGTTATTTTAATTAAAAACATTCTTATGTTATTTATAAAATCTGGATGGGATGTTTTCTAGCCAATTCAGTAGTAAACTGAAGTAAACAAACTGATATAAATAAACTGATTAATACATGAAAGATAAATAAATCTAACGAGCGAGATAATAATCTGACGGTTCACAATCTTTCGGTATATTATAATCTCGCTAGGTAGGCTAGGTATTTACAATTTCGCGTTGACATATATATTTTCAAAGATTACTTTTACGGACTTTTACGATAAACAAACTCGATAAAAAGGAATTACAAGGAAACTTTGCAGCACTAATCATAGCATGAGTGGCGATGCAACCGTCTCCCGACATGTGTGCTGCGGCGACAAGTGGTGCTGCGCGTCGTCACTACGCCTCGGACGACTGCCAAGTTTAAGGTGAACTTACACTCACTGCACAACGCAAGACGGTGCAAGAAGGAAATATAAATTTGGTAAAATATCGATGGCTATGTGACCATTTCTCGTCATATGTGCTACGGTGACAAGTGGCGCTGCGCGTCGTCACTCCGCTTCGGACGACTGCCAAGCTTAAGGTACACTAACACTCACTGCACAACGCAAGACGGTGCAAGAAGGAAATATTAGTTTTGTAATAATATTACTATTATGTCGATGAGTATGTGTACTATGGCGACAAGTGGTGCCGCGCGTCGTCACTACGCCTCGGACGACTGCCAACCTTAAGGTGGACTTACACTCACTAGACGACGAAAATTAAAACAATTATGGAATAGATCTGTCTCTATAAGTACCTACTGATTGATCGTTGACACACATGGCCCTGCCCAAATCACCAAAAAAATGTACGACTCAACCTTATAGTAAACTTACACCGAGTGCACAACGCAAGACGCTGAGAGAAAAAAAAACCAAGGATAGATCTTACGAAACTCTTATAAGGAATATGAACTTTATTTTTAAGTGCAGTGAGTCTCATCTAATGTCCCTAACCCAATGACTGTCAGTTAGTATAAAATGTTAATTTACCTTCATAACTTTGACGGTGGAACCTAACGTAACAGTAATGTAATACGACCAACTCACGACTAGAAACAAATTGTAAGTAGTGACAAGATGTTACCGAACAGAGTTGTTCTCACCTGGGGCCATTGCGAAAATGCTTTACCTTCAAGTCGATACCATCACACAAGGATAACGCCTTATGTAGGTTAATCCCAAATAGGGAATAACATTTTCTTTTGTCAACATTCAACAAAGAGTGAGCTATCAGTTTTTCAATGTTATGAAAGGGAATATCATATTTGTGGTCGGTCGTTTTTTAAGCAATATTTTTATATGAGCCATAAAACTATCTATGAGAAACCTTCACTTATTTAACTCCAAAATTAAACGATGCCTTCAGTGTTGTCGGATATTACACCAGGAAATATGAGCCGTAACCCGTAACTTAATATAACGGCCCGTCCCATTACCGACTTTAGTTTCGTGGTTATATTTTTAATGTAAATGCTTCAATTTGACCGTACCGTAATCTTATCATTTTCACCGGATCTGTAATCAAATAGGCTATCTTAGACTGACTGAAATTGGTGAAGAAAAAACTGAGAAAATCAAGACATTTACTTAAAACAAGTCTGAAATAGTCAACCCGTTGTGAGCAAGCGTGGTGATCGATGTTCGATTTTTTCTGTATGAGAAGAGGCATTTAACTCGTAGTGAGACAATAACAGGCTTATATTTTTAAGCGGTTACGAGTTATAAGTTCGAGGCGCTTCTTCTCTCAAAATGCTGAAGGAAAACATCGAGAGGACACACGCATGTTCTAGAACCAAAATTTCGACGACTTGTGTCATTTACCAACCCGCACTGGATCAATTAACCTTACCGATAGCCAGCAATGTTCCCAGCAGTGGGAACACTATAGGCTGATTATATATGTTTAAGCTCTAAGTACTTACTTTCTTATGAGATCTTTCATGAATACCCCGAAATAAAAAAAAAATGACACTTATAACACCGCATCTGTTGCACAAATTTTTCCTCATCTTGCATCATACCGCAGTGTACAATCCCCCTTACTTGACAACGTGCTCTAACAACAACACTGCGTCTATTGGTATCACAAGAGCTTCCAATGTAAGATGTATCAGTACTGAAGATTTATCACTAGCTTTTATGTTTATGAAGATAGGGTGTAGATTCGTCAGGCGCCTCGTGGTCTGAGCTCACACTTATTATTTGATAAGGGCGTAGACTGGAGAAGTAATTTGTTTAAAATGATGGTTAAAATAAAATGAGAATAATTCGAGTGGCATGTGTGAATTTTCTTTGTTGAAGATTATAATAGCGCCTTATCTGGCGTCTACACCCTAAGCACTATGTCCGTACATTCTACTGAAGTTAAGGGCTTTTCCTACTACGTATTGGCAACGAACATAACATTAGTTCGGGCCCCGAACTAAGAATGAATGATAAATGATTTTATTTTTGTAAGTAGGTTTCAATCACATTTTGTAAAACTAGATGAGGTCGGCGTTTCCTAATTGATCACTTTGATTTTGAGACTTTGAGAAGAAAAGCCGAAACAAACTCAGAGGCCACAGTCTCTTTTAAAGTCCAGACATAATCTTGGTCATATCATGTGATTGTTGTACCTACTCATGTCGATGTTTACCTTCAAATATCTCGGTAACATGACACTTTCGGGTACCGTGTTACTTGAAATTTTTTGTTCATCTATGTATCTTCTACTCATACATACAACTTTCATCATGCGCCACGATTTCGAAAAAAAAAACGAAATGGCGGCGGGTCGATATGCCAGCTCCCATACAAAAAGGTTCGAACCCCTTTTAAAAATAATTTATTTTTGCATTAGTACGGAAGAATACCAAAATAAAATGATTATACCCTGCCAAACAAATATCAATTTTGAACATACAGAATTTCCGTTTTATCAATCGAACTCAAAACAGCACTTCAGAAACCCTCAAGCATCCATTGTCAAGCCATCACACAGACCGCTAACGACTTAAACACTCACAAAGCTGTCCCACACACAGATATCGATATCTAGAAACACTATAACTACCCACCTTCCTGGCAAATGGCATAGAAATTGAGCGGAGCGTCTGCCTAATAACAGTTACGCAGAAAACGGAAGTGGCTTCAAAGCGACGCCCCTTATGTCATTGTGTTGGTAACTCGAAGTTACGAAATAACTTCGTAACTAGCGACCAACTGCGGAAAATGGGGGTGAAGTATATAATGTTGATAGTTTTGTCTGCAATATTTTCGTCTGTGTTGGCCGGAGTTTGCAGTTTATGTTAATCAATTTGTAACAAAGGGGCTTTTCTCGTGTTGGTCGAGCTATTCAGGGTTAATTTTGCTTTACAAAAAACAACATTTTGTCATCAAAAACGGTAGCAACATATCAACGCTCTATGCAAATAGTCTAGTGTAGAATATTGGTTCCTAGGAAGTACATCATGATGACGGTTGTTTCACGTATGGAGTGGGAGCAGGAGTCCATGATGATGATATGCTTTAAAGTATTTAGAAATACAAAAAGAAAAGATTTTTCAAAACTCTGGCTTGATAGCCAAAAAAATCTTAATGATGCTGACCGCATCGAAAGCAGCTCACGTTTCTGTTTCATTGACAAGAATATTTAAATGAATAATATTGTCTCTCTCACTCTTAGGTACTGAAAATCGTATCTATGGTTCTATCGTCCATTGTAACAATATTTTGATTTAATATAGTGTACTTGGAATTTCTTGCCCGTAATCATAAAATAATCTCCAAAGGTACCAACTACACTTTGGAACGCGCAACTAACTCCTTCTTTCTTACTGATCAACCCCTTGACAATTTTAAAGTGCCTGTAATTAATGTAAGCACATTCAGAATTTTGAGGGCAATTCATATACTAATGTTTGGAGAAATTTCAAATTATTATATTAACTCATTACACCTTTCAAAGTGTCTTCTCACATCTGTGTTCGACGCCTTACACCGCAGCGTAGGCACCTACATATCACACGTATTCAGAAGAGAAGTGCTAAGTACTTCGCAAAGTTTCACCCCCGGGAGTCTGTCCTAGTTGATAATCATAACGAATGTCTTAAAGGAATTACTCAATTAGCAAGTACGAGCTGCGCAGTTGTTACTCGGTGGGAACGAGTGTGTTTTGTTTGCTAGTATTATTACTTGTTTTGTTTTGTATGAGTAGGCTATGTTAGGTCCAATTTTACGTGTGTATGAAGTCGTATATGTATAACGTGTATCAGAGTAAAGTCCTGATTTTTATGGAGAGACATTTGTATCGTGTCGGGTGTTTTTAAAATTGTCTGATAAAATGGAGCCTCTACTAATTTGATCAATTGCAATGAGTAAATCCTTGAGCAAGAACGACAAAAGTTTTAGACATTTAAAAATCTTTTTAGAATTAGATATCAGATTCGTTTCGTAACGTTACAAATAAAAAATATATCACGTTTTAAAACAATGCAATACCAAATTGCTTATTTGAAAAGTTTTTAAAAATAACCTGGATTTCGCTTATCTATAACGAAGTCACGATCCTATATCCATTTTCTCGCAAATGACTATAATAAAACAATAACTTTGCTTACAAACATAACTTTTATTTCAGAGTAGTTTTATTATATTTTTAATGCGAAAAAGGCTCTTTTTCATACAAGTAAGCAGTAATCTAAACATTTTCACATATTTGTACTCAAGGCAAGCTTAATGGCGCTTAAGTTAATTTCCAATCGATCGCGCCACGTAGTTTAAAGTAGTGTGTAGTAGCGTGCGCTAGTTAAGTTGATTTGCGGCTCGAACTAAGAACAAGTTCGTAAACTTTGCCCTCTACATACCCACTTTATTTCTGATTTGTTGGCATATTAACTGTAATTCACCGAAACTAATGGTTTGTGCATTTTCGTGTAGATAAAATAGTGTATTTGTTTAAGGACTGCGGTGTATTGCGTTTATAGAATGTTCTAAATTCGGCTGTTGGAAAAACTGGTATTAATGCTCATGTATTTTCATTTCCAATGCAGAAGAGCCGAGATGTAACTCCACGGTTACTCTCTAGAAGCGTGGCTTTAATTTTTTTTTATTACTTTTAGTAGGTATGGGTGGACAGTGTTGCAATAAACTTTGTCACATGAGAAATGATTAGGATAATTCTGAGGTTAAGATGAAGGGGAAAAGCATGAGTTACCAGCGTCTCCAATCGATCAATATTACTAATTTTATGGTTTACTATTGACAATAAATTATGGTATTCCCTTCAATCTGTGCACTGCTATTATGTGCTTGCGCTTCCTAATTATGGCGAAAGTGCCCGGAACACATGAAATTCTACAGCAATACAAATCTCAAAGACCAAATATTGAAAGACTTTTGTGAAATCGTGACATTTGCGATTTTAACAAATTTAATTTTGTATATATACATACGTTACGGTTGCCAATCATAATAATATTTTGATCAACATATTTTGATTAAAACTGACCAGCAAATGGTGTTTGACACCTGTTTCGTGTGGTACTGGACGTAAAGAATGGCATCATCCCATTTTTTGCCGTGGCTGTCGTAAGAGGCGACTAAGGAACTTACTAGAGAATTGGCAGCAGCATTCTCTATGCATCTTCTACCATACTGCGATCGCCAACCCGTCAACCATGCATTAAAATGGAAAATCCCCCCAAAATGCTTGTGGATGTAGTAATCTTTAACAGTGGACGCAAGGGCTTTAAACGCACAGCGGCCCAATATTATGCTTATGATTATCATACTACAAAAGGCGTTTCAACAGAACTTGTCCAAGAATTCACAACTGCCTAAAAAAAATAAACTTCCAGTTAGCAAATCAAGAATGTTAAATCGGTTGAACCTAACCAACACAGGGTGGCAAATGCTATACATTTTAATTTTTGTCTACTCAGCGCCATCTATCTACGAGGACATAAATTAAAAATGAACAATGTTGCCAGCGTATATCCATAAAGTAATTGGTAGTATATGTAAGTAAAAGGGGAAGCGCATAATCTTCGATTTTGATCTATTGTGAGTTAGTTAATATTTTTCTGTTTTTTTTTTTTTGCATTTTCAAATGTTCCTTGATCATTGCATTTTATGAATGCTTTGTTCATATTGATAAAAAATTAAACTATTAGTAGAATTTACAACAGGCCACAGGGCGATATTGAAATTTTATGTCAATACAAAGATGTCTGCGGTTGCGCATGTTTTTGTAATTATTTCGTTTGCTTCCCGATTTTGAGTGTAAATTACGCGAGTTTAGTTCGCTACTCCGTATTTACTAAAAGTCTTGGAAGATTAACATTCCCTTAGTGTCTGTTCTTTCTAAATTACGTCGAGTTGAGTCCCCTGTGTTCCTCTGTGATTTAATCGAACCGAATTACTTAGGCCCCCCGTAAATTGGAGTTTGGACCATATAAGTTAAGTGTTTTGTGTTTAAATAACAATGTCTCGAAACAAGTGTTGTGTGCCCGGTTAATCAATAAAAGCTGGTACCGAAGTTAATGTTTGGTTTTTATATGTAAAGTAATGTTTTGTTTTACGCAATAATTATAAACATCCAAAATTGATATTTGTTTTACTATCCCCGAAATCACAAGTTTATTGTAATAATGAATTAGCTTTACCTACCGAGTAGAATAGTGTGGAATAGTTGAAATATTCTGTTGTAGTAAAACTAAACCTAACAAATTCAAATCATGATTTAAAATCTAGATTTGAATTTTTAGGTTGTTTTACTGCAACAGAATTTTCAACCATACATTATTCTACTTGCTAGAATTACCGATACAAGGTACTACGTAGGTATATTGACAGATGAATAGTGTATGTCCTGGTAACTAGATGGCGCTGCCTAAGAAATACTTAAGTTGCCAGTCTATCTCTAGTATATATAGTAGTCTATGCTAACCAAAGACGACTGACACTGCCACGAACCGGTTTCCCTCGCTTTCTAACATGACAGCAGCTGTCACACGGGGTTGCCAGTTGATAGTCGATTACGTCTGTCACGCCATCTATGATTCCGTCACGACTGACTTGCAGGGAGCTTCCTCGTTTTAATGAAATGCAATTCTCGAGGTTTGATCACAGGAAACGGATAGATGTGATCGGGTCTCCATCTTTGATTGGTGTTCCGATTAATGTCACGATATATTAATGCTTGAAAAAATACGTGTTCTATTTGACATTTAATTGGCTTAAATTATAAGTAATTTAAGCCAATTAAATGTCAAACTGAACACGTTTTTTTTTTCCACGAATTTCTTGCCAAAAGTGTGTACATATTAAAAATAACATAGTTTTTCTTCAAACTACAAGTTATCGGACTCGAATAATTTGTATTAACAGAGCGCCAGATATCATTGTCTGGTGTCCAGTATCATTTATAGTACCAAATGTATTAAGAAATCTGAAATCTTTTCTTAGCTAAAATTAAAATATTTACTTCTTACAAAATAATTCAGCTTTTCGGCCGAAAATCTGACCCTGACACGTGATACCCGAGCAAAATAAAAATCTCCTTATTTTACAAAAATGCCTCGCATTTTTCCACGTTTAAACGAGGATAAATCGTATTTATCTATTAATAAGGACGAGGCTTTCTTCGGTAATACTCATTATTTCATAATAATTCCTGTAGTCCCGTAAATCATGTCTAATCCTCAATGCTACTGAGTTCCCCCAGATTGAAATGAAGGCCTTGAAAGAAATTATTGTGGGGATTACCAAACAACACAAAATTAAGTGAGTTTCTAATTTATTCCGGGGCCAATGGAAATGTCTGTCTTCTGAGATATTTCTTAGTTGTTTTGTTTTAGATAAATATATTTTGCGGTTAGAATAATAATGGAATCGTTATTAATTTCACTATGGCTTTGAAAAGGGTGGAAGAAAAATAAAGTGAAAAATAATAATTGAGTCGTGATTGTGACCTATTTATTTATGCGGGTCACGTAAATTCGATACAATCTTCTTTTCTTTCTTCTGTTATCGGTCCCCTTAATGTCCGCTGTAAGATATCCTCATAGACTTTAACGAGAAATGATCCTATTGAGATTTAGCTATAATCCTCCAGCGTCACCGGATTTGTAATGACTATAATGATGGTTTAATGTTAAATTGTTTCCAGAGTGTGGATGGCTAAAATTGTTGAAATTGAATGTTTTGTTTGGCCCAGTACTAAGCAAAGCTAACATAATTCGCTCATGCAGCCGTTAGACACGTAAGGACGTGTGCGGGTATCAAGGAATTCGGCGCAAGATGAAAAGGTGACTTATGGTTGTAGCCAAAGCGTATAATAATAATATGGGTTGTAGCTGCCCATTGATATATTGTATAGTAGAAATGTGTTGTTTGATTTAAGTTAACACACAGTTCACATAAAAAATTGATTGGCTAGAGAAGTAGTAGCTACATCATGGGTACGTTTAAACATGCAAACGTTTTATTTTGTGTTTCTGAGTCCACGTGGCAGATTACAGCCCACTCCAGCTCATAGAGAGGAGCCGTATGTCCCAACAGTGGGAGCTTTATAAGCTGATTATAGAGTTACTGTCTCACATTTTTTATTTGACTTACTTTCGCAATTATAATATTAAGTATTGGTAAGTATTTGATGGTGCAAATAAGAATTAGTTTTTTTATAACTCTGCCAAGATTTGCCACTTTTAAGCTTCTATTCCAGATTTTATGTTCGACCAAAGTTTGGAGCTAGCTGTATTTTGCATAAATACCTTTATTAGGAACGTTTGCCACGACTCAGCTGAAGCCGTATGTTCTATCGACACCTGCGATAACTTACCGTAGAATTATAACAGGAAACTTTCCACATTCATCTTGTTCTAATGAAAACAATCTGTTTTAGTTGAGAACAAGTTTAATTAGAGTTTTGAGCTTGCATCTGTAGAACTGATTTTGGTATTGAAATGTAAAACTTAGATAAAATATTGATGAGACTAAGCAAGCATATACAAACGATTACAGTTTCACTACGTGTGCAATTGATAAGGAGGTCTTATTGACAATAAATTAAACTGCGTACCCATATATTCTCATCATCATCATCATTTCAGCCCAAAGTCGTCCAATGCTGGACAAAAGCTTCCACCAATTTGGGGGGATTTGCCGTAGTCGCCACGCTTGGCGAACGCAGTATGTTGGTAAAATGCATAGAGAACGCTGCTGCCCATTCTCTAGTAAGTCTCTTAGTCGCTTTTTACGACACCCACGGGAAGAAATGGGATGATGTTATTCTGTTGGTCTGACAACACACGGAACATCCAACACCACACGAAACTTCTAAATATAAAATATAGGCAATAGGTTTGCACCCTATTACATGGGACTTAAACATAACCGGCGAGAAATGGGTGTTCTAATAGGCATACCTCTGCGAAACCCTTTAGGGAAACAAGCCGTGATGTTATGTATCTTTTATCTAACTATTTCAATCTACAAAAAATAAAACAATCTAACACGTGAATAATATCCAATCAGTCACTGTGGCTAATCGGGTGATTGATAAAACCCATAGCCGGCCTTATTTGAACGAATTGAAAAAAGAAGATTGGTTCGATATTTTGTATTAAGTATTAAATGGTTTCAAAATACTCTGCACTGGTATTGCCTGTGTTTTTATTGTCTTGTTGTACGAACGGCTACATATCAAGCTAGGCATTTCCAGTATAAACTGATCTTACATTGTATCGGATTCAGAGAGGTCAGTTTAAACTGGAAATGCATAGCTTGATCTGTAGCCGTGTGTACCTATTGTCTTTTTTCTATACATAGTATACTAAAGGCATACCTAAGCTGGTTGAAAAGTGTTGACCATCGCACTCACCCTTAAAAGGAAGTGTATGAAAGCACAACCTTCCTTTTATATCTTCAGCCAATATGTTCATAAACAAAAAATTACATTACACGGACTAGAAGTCACGTATTATCATTATCTAGTTATAGAACTGCCGAGATAGCTTCAGCGGATAAAGTCGGAATTGTCCGGTGGAAAACGAGTTTCATTGCTAGCGAAATGCTGGGGTAATTTCATGGAACATTTACCCCCGACCAGGGGTAGTGTTTACAGTACGTCCTTTCTGGATTACGCTTTATTCCAGCCTCCAGTTTGTTGATGTACATCTTTATTTTATGAATAATGCATTTATATGAATATAATTTACATGTGTGCGGTGAATTGTAAGAGTGCGGAGCTTGAAAGAATGTGCGGAAGAAGTGCGATTCTTGATTAAAATTGTAGGTAGGTTGTTTTTTTTTTTTTAAGTGAAAACTTCTTTAGCGGCATTGTGCACTTTTTTTGTAATGGGTAAAAAATGTTAAACTCGCGTCAGGACACGTGACCCTGATTGAAAATTCGTAAGACGGACAGAGAGTAGGAAAGGAAATATCCCCCTCTCTTCATGAAAAATGTATGCCTCAGCCTGCGCCTGCTGTTTCGTTTAGGCGGCGCAGGACGCTTGCGCGAATGTTCGTGTGTGTTTATGTTACAGCGTGCCACGCGCATCCATGGATGGTGACAGCTGATGGCTCGACCGTCTGTGTAGTTGCCGTCGTCAAAATTATGGATGGAAGTTGATTTTTCTGAGAGATAAACTTTTTAATGTAATATAAATTGTCATGTTTGTGTACGATAGCGCAATAAATAAATATTGTATTCTACCACAAAAATGATAGTACTTTTATACTGATAGTTAAAGCAATTCGTGCAAAATTATTCCCTAACCATTCCATAATATCAAAAATGCACAACGTTAATATTCAAGTTTTCACTTCTGCCGGTACTCCCGGAGTCCAACCCGTCGTTTTTTTTCTGTTAGCCTGTTCTGTGTTCCACTACTGGGCAAAAGCCTTCCAGGTTGATTTATGCTGTTTGTTAAATCAGTGACTGCAGAACTGTAGTATCGTAACTGGTATTTAGTATACGGGTACACAGTTTGCAGCAACAACTTTCAACAAAAATCAAAACCTCTAAAAACAAAAAAAAAATACGTATTGGCTCTTTAACTTTAAGAAGAAATCGTAGGTATTATTTTGATCAAAGGATCGTCATGTCAAAACCGCTAAACCGTCGATTTGTCATGTCTAATAACTACCGCTAGAAAGCCTACTTTTAAATAAAAACAACCGCCCCCGAATCGGTTCACCCGTTTAAGAGCTACGGTGCTACAGACATATAGACACACATAGCGCTCAAACTTATACCACCCCTTTTTCACGTCGACGGTTAAAACCAAAGATGTTAAAAAGTTTTGGTGGTAAGAGTGGGTTCACATAAATGGTGAGCACATCGTTTGGGATTAGACTCATAACTTTTGATTGTTTGACCCATCATCATCTGCCTAGCCTTTTCCAATTATGTTAGGGTAGGTAGGCATTGTAACCATTTGCAGCTGAATACAATGTTTTACATGAAACCTATCCACCCGCACATTGGCACTAGAGAAACTCTCTGCCCCATAGATAAGTAACGTCTTTCCGATACCTGCTGCTCGTACTCTTGATCAACGATTTATGTATACCGACCACATTTATCAGTTCCTCATTACATTAGTTCAGTAAAAGTCTATTTACAACAATACTACTAAACCTATAAATAATGCCCTATCCTTGAATGCCTAAAATACTCCATAAATATCCTTAGCTAGGTTATAAATAAGTAAATACCTGCGTAAGAAAAAGCCCGCAGCGTACATTGACGAATGAACGCTGTTCCCGAAGATACCGAGAAGCTTCACTTATTGATGAGCCCTTATTTATTAGCGGCGTACCGATGAGGAGTGTGAATGAACTTCATACGTTGCCATGGTAACTGAAGTGTTGATGTTCTTTTTTTGCTGCATTTTTTTTTGTCTGTTGTATGATTTCGTTGGCTTATTACTTTTGAAAATAGAATCGCTTCATGGATTTCTTGTGTGGTTGGAGTATTAACATTAGTTCTTGTATTCTTGCTATACAGTATTTTTTTACGTTATGAAATTAGGAACATAAATCTGTTTGTTCATTGCGATAGTGTTTCATTTAGCTAAAAACGATAGTTTGTCACGCAATTGAGGTGCCTAATGACGTAACACTTTTATTCACAATTCGAAGGATTCTGCAGAACTTTTCTAATCCACTGCTTTTTTTGTTTCAACAGGTCGTTTCCTAGACAGCTTAAATATCGTAATGAATGTTGCTGAAATTACACCAGTGGCTAGAATTGCAAAAGGTCAGTATCTATAACAAAAAGAATATTGTCATAATTTGTAAGTTGCGACTTTTTGCACAACTTGTGAATGACCTAGCCAAAACTCGTTATTCACACTTGTAATGTGATTATGCTGGTTGAGAGGGATTACAAATCACTTATTTATTCAAATATTTAATGGAAACGAAAAACAACATGTTTCGTATACTGCCTATTCTCCCTTTTAAGTGATTATATTTTCATGCAACGTCCCAAAGACGTCAAGGAACAGTCCTTGAGAAATGAACTTGACGTTTTCTCAGCCAACTTTACTTTAGAAGCTCGATTTAACTCGAGTTCTCTCCTAAAGGTACTTCGCTTTTAAAGAGGATTTTTTTTGACGCAGGAAAAATAAAAAATCGTATAATGTTATGTAAAAAAATGGGTTTTATATATTATTTAGGTAGTACATAATTACTATACGGGGTGATCCGGTTAAATTGAAACCATAAAGGTTCCCACTAATAGCAGCGACGCGACTTTTGTAGAACGATTTCTATGAAAACTTCATGGAAATTGTTCTACAAATGTCGCGTCACGCTTTCGCGTTGCGCTGTTGCGACGCGCTGTCGCGTCGCGCTGACGCGTCGCGCTGTTGCGTTGCACTGTCGCGTCGCGCTGTCACGTCGCGCTGTCACGTCTCGCCTGTCTGGAAAACCCTTTACTTTTAAAAACAGATAGTCTTGAAAAATAAAAACATGTCTTAAGTTACGTTTTTATATAGAACTTTCGAAAAAAACCACCGAATTAACCTATGAGATTTTAGAACCTACTCGTTATCTTAAAATAACATACATAACATTACACAAAATCACAATAACATTCTCCGGTCATTCTTTTTAACGGTCACTACATAGTCAGAAGCCCCAAAGTCTGTCAATCAGTCTTACCTAGGTGTATCGGTTTACCCAGTAACTGGATTATGGAAGTTAGATGGACAGTCGCTCCATGGAAGATACTAGTCAGTCATTCCTTGTAAAATACTGCACCCTAGTTGCGAAACGCACAATTTATCAGAATCTGAATGGGATTGAAGATTATTTCTAAACCATTGCGTCATTTTTTCGAATAAATTGTGGCTCAGCAACGTAAATAACGCAATGAATGTTGTTTAACTATCAATATGAAACCAATTCCTACTGATAGCAAGTTACGCAATCACCCCTCTGATTATTAAACCAATTCCTACCGATAAAATGTTCCGCAATTACCCCTCTGGTCTTCATCTACATCCGGTTAGGTTAATAGAGTCCAACCCCAACATAATTGATATTTGTTGTAATTATAATTATAACAAACTAGGTAAATTGATTAATGGAATCCGTAAAAAATAGTCTATACTTAGTAAGTATAAAATATTTTACGTCAAATGAGCGAACGACATTTTTTTAAATATATTTACCACGAAATTATTTCGTAAATTCCAGTCTGGCAAGTTACCGCGATAACACTAAAGTACCTACCTACTCTTTAATTTCAGCTGACGCGTAAACTTCAGGAGGCTCAACTTTATATCGACATAAGTGATATGAACGCAAATATCATAATAAAGTTTTACTAGACTTTACTCGTGGTTTTGCTCGTGGAATTTGATACAATTATATGGAAATAGTTTCAGGACCTACTTTTTATTACTTTTTATTTTTGTGGGTTAAAACCTCCGACGCAAAATGAGGGGTGTTATAAGTTTGACCACTATGTGTGTCTGTGGCACCGTAGCTCTTGAACGGGTGAACCGATTTGGATGCGTTTTTTTTTTCTATTTAAAAGTAGGTTTTCTTATTGAACAACAAACTACGCACCCTATTTGATGAGATGAGGCATAGCTACCTACGATCCATCTGTAACACTGTAGGTAAAGCAGCTATACGTCGTGGAAGAGACGATATTGTCTATTTGTATTTAAGCAGGATGGTAGGTACCTAAACGAGCTCTCGGTAGGTTTCGTAGCGTCTTAAACAGGCGTAATAAACTGTCGCTTCTATGTAAGAAGCGCATTTACACCGCTTGTATTAGGCCCATCATGACATATGCAAGCGCGGTCTTTGCACACGCAAAACCCCGCTATATTCTTAGGATGCAGACTCTCCAAAATCGATTTCTCCTTCAAGCCACAGGTTCACCTTAGTACGTTCGGAATGTTAACCTTCATTTAGATCTTAAGATCCGACTATCCACCAGTTTATGAAATGTAGTTCGAAGCGTTTCTTCTACAGAGCCGCAACCCACCGCAACCTTCTGGTTGTCGCGGCAACTAGGTATACTCCCTCCCATATTAGCACAGTCCACCGTCCGCGACACGTACTCTCCGATCCCGATCCTCTCCTGGAGGAGGGTAGTGGGGTCACTACCCTCCTCCAGGAGAGCAGAAAGGAAACAAGTACAGTTCGTAAAATACACAGACACAAATCGTCATACCGACCTCGCCGCCGAGGTCCGTCGTCGCGACCCCGACTAAATAGTCCCTCCCGACACTTGCAAGAGCCAGCCCGCGATGCTGCACCTTAGTTTTAAATTAGTCCCTAAATAATTTTAACCCAGATCCAGCCTGTCCCTTGATTACCTACCAGTGATTGCCTAAGCCGAGGTTCGTGCCCCCCTTGGGGTTGCCCGTAGGGCTTTCGCTTTAGTTTTTAAGTATAATGTGTCCCGGCTGGTGGCCTAAAAAGTTAACATTTTAGGAATCGCCAGGCAAAAATCCGGTTAAGTAGTAAGAACTTTATACAGGTTAACTACGAGATGTCCCACAAAAAAAAAAAAAAACAACATAAACGTGCAACCTATCACCGTGGACTTAATACATGATTCTGAACTGTATTGACAATTTTT
Source organism: Aporophyla lueneburgensis (assembly GCA_932294355.1). Lineage (NCBI taxonomy): Eukaryota > Metazoa > Arthropoda > Insecta > Lepidoptera > Noctuidae > Aporophyla > Aporophyla lueneburgensis. The sequence continues at coordinate 15,922,980 of OW028744.1, forward strand.
GTCAGTTTAAAAAATAAATATAGCTGTACTGTACGATTTTACCGCGTAAATGATGCACTTTTCGAAAACAGCAGTTTTTTTTTTTTAAGATAACTGCCGGAAAATTTCTAAGCCAGAGTCTGCGCGACAGTTTGTGCGTCGATGACGCTACCACTTTTCAAACACAAGTTTTCATTATCCTCCAAAATGGTGGCAACCGAGAGACAGAATGGTGGTAGTAAGTACAGCCACGGTATGGTGGCACAGTGGTCACGTGCCGCCATGCAGAGTGAGGCTCAGGAGAGACCCCTTTACAGACTACTCAAGATGTACCCTGACGTGGGGTGGTGTTTCCTGCCTTCCATATTCTGATAGAGACCACCAGGATGACTTTAGTGAGATAAGATTTCCACTTTCCCTGCTCCCATTCCTAAAGCCCGGTCGCATTTTGAAGGTATAAAGGTTTAAAGGTAGGTTATACCTTTTGAAGGTAATACCTTTAAAATGTGCCCCGAAAGCAAAAAACTTCCTCGGTAGGACTCCTCTACAAAGAACTCTACTATAAAAATCGTCACACCACATCGATCTATATTCACACAAACGCCAACCATTAATATCAACGAACGGCACAAGGACAACCTACGCAGACATACAAAAATATAAGTAGGTACGGATTATAATAATTTATGCGGTTCCAAGGCTTGAGCCGCATTATCGTATAACATTATTACTTATACCGTATTAATAAGTACCAAGACAAAAGAAAATACTCTGCAGATAGAGAGATCTATTTTATTATATTATATTCACTCTGACAGACAGCGTCTGCCCGTGACTTAGTTTACGTGAAATTTCTTGTTCCTCCTCCCGCGCTATTATTTCGTTTTTGCTTAGCGTACTTTTGACCTTTTCTTTGTGGTAAGCTCCTACGACTCCTAGCATTTTATAGTTTCTTAAGAATTTGGCTAACAGATGTCAAATCTGAATAGTAGTTCCAGAGATAAGCGCATTCGATCAAAAGACCAAACCAACTCTTCAGCTTTATTTTATTAGTATTTATTCAGATTTGTATAATGTTATGCCTACGTAAGCTGGAGGGATCGTGATATGGGATCAGTAAGTGGAATATTTTTTTAATTAGGTATAAACACGGCACTCGTTCTTTTTTTGCGTGTGGGGTAAATGGAGTTGTAAAGGGCACTGAAGTGTGCTTTAAAGTACTTTACTGGACTAACGCTTTTTTTCTTCAGGGCTTATTGCATGTCGGGTATGCGTGCGTGTGATTATGACATTGAGTTAAAGGAAGCGTGGTGTTAGCTAGGCTACACGAGGTGTAACACAATTAGCGCAAGTCCTAAAATTAATTTGTTGATACGGACTCCTGAATTGATTTGAGTGACTTTTAATATAGGTAGTTTTTCAAAAAATATTCATTTTGCCATTGTTACCACAGTCTGAGTAAAAAAAAAATCTTACTTTAAGGCAATGAGACTGAATTTGAATTGCATAAAGTAATGCTCGGATCAACACTATTTTCTAAATAATAGTTAGGTTTTAAAAAAGCCTTCCTGCTCATTGTATTATGCTATTAACTATAAGTAGTTTTTTTTATAAGTAGTTTTTAATAATTTTGGCAGTTCTCGTAACTGTAACAAGTTTAATGTACTTTTTTTTTACAAAGTGAACATTAAAAAGAACCTTTTTAACTTCTGTCTAATGCTATTATAAATTAATGGAGTTTAGCTAGCTAATAAGTTTGTGAGGCAGGCGCGGGCCAGCCAGCCTGGCATGCGCACGAGGCGCGTTGTTGTTGTTGCCGCTCGAGTGTCTCGCTCGCGCTGGGTTGCTTGTCTCCCTCCGGCGGGGGGGCGTGGCGGCGGTCGGGAGGATTGGGTTGTGTGCATGCGTTGCTCATGCCAGCCTGGTGGGCAAGACGACCTGAGCCCATCATGTGCATTTTTTTGTGTGAACCCCTTTTTGTTTTCTTTGTATATAATATTTATACTTGGATATTAAAAGCTGTATCCACGAGAACACTGCCGACAAACTGTACTGAAGTTTGGCAGAAGAATTGTGTTAACTGTCTATGTATAATATCCACGAATAAACGATTTTTTTTTTTATTATACTCTAATTGAATGAGAGAGAATGTATGAGGTCTTGCGTTAGAACGTCAGAAAGAACTTTAAAATATTTCAGCATCGGGTATACTGAAAATCAATATCAAGTAAAAATAAACTAAGAAACCTTGCTTACGCCGCTTCTTATCTAATTAAGTAGAGCAAGAATTAAGATCGATGTTACTATTTGTGTCCTTCTATCATTAGCCAATGTTTCTGAAAATAGACTTGTACTATCATCCTCTAAAAGATGTGGCAGGTACACTACGCGCCATTTGTAACCATAAAGTCAGCATATGATTTTAAACTGCGCTGAATTTAAAACGGGTTCAGAATCATGTATTGGATCCATGATTACATATGGTACGTAGACGTCACTGCCATCCTGTGTACATATTTTTCAGCATGACAGCACAGGTCTATTTTCGACTACATTGACTCATGATAGAAGGATAAAAATTCGTTAGCAGCCGTAGTATAAAACTAAACCATGGAGTCCGTAAGTAGGTACAATCATCGATGCGATGCGCGATACTCCGCTAGAATGACAGTAATCAGCCAGTGTTACTTATCCAACTAATAAATAAATAAATATCTTGGGACAGCCAACACACCGTTATCTGATCCCAAACAAGGTAGAGCCTGTACTATGGCAATCAGACAACTGATTGGCAATCAGAAATCAGACAACTGTTTGGTAATCTATATATTAAATATTAATACGTGAAGCGAAAACTTTGAACTCCTTTTTACGAAAATTGGGCGGACGGAGGAGTGTGAAATTTCGCACACATAAAATTATAATATAATTATTATTATTTTTATTATTATTTAATTATTATTATTTTTATTATAATTTTTTTTAAAATTTTGCGTAAAAATACATTATTTTCAATAAATAACACGTTACACACACTACTATTCATTACTGTGTATTTAATACACACATGCACAGATATTCTTATGTTTATTTGGAATTCTATGGTCAAATCGAGTCAGTATTTGTTTTTGGTATTATTTGTCTATAGCCTTACTGAATGTCAAATATAATTATGGATAATAAATTAATTTACGATACTTTGTAGATATACATAATATATTAAAATAATATACTATATATTAATACGTGAAGGGAAAGCTATGCACCCCTTTTTAGGAAAGTTTATTGTTGAAATCTGTGGTCCAATCGAGAATATCTGTCTTTAATATTTTGTATCTATAGTCTTACTCAATGTCAAGTATAACTATAGGTAATAAATTAATTTTATAGATATATACTTAGTGTTACTGAATGTCAAATATAACCTTATGAATTATTTTTTTATTTAGTTTTAATGGATATGCGTATAGATTTATTATTATGGTCGATGTCGACCACTGGGCGACCACTAGTTTCATTAACTTCGTAACAAAACAAGACTAGAATCCATTGAATGTTCTGTTATTTTGTGCCAATGTGAACCTCTTAGCTAGGAAATATGAGCCATGTGGTTCGATTGATCAGGTTATGCTATGCTTGCCGCAGTTGCTCTATGGATGGGCGACCATTATATTTCGAGAATCCACCTTGCCTTGGACAGTACGTTAAGTTATTGAACCCGGCTGTCTTTCATAGATGTTTGACAGTAATTACGGGTAGTTAGAAGCCCAAAAGTCTTACTACTAGTCTTACTAGTCTTACCCACTAAACTAGGTTTTGGAGGTCATATAGACATTAGCTTCATTGTAAAATACTGGTATTCAGTGACATCTGGTTAAACTGAAAGCTGACCCCAATCCTACTATCCTACTAATATTATAAATGCGAAAGTTTGTATGTATGGATGTGTGGATGTTTGTTACTCTTTCACGCAAAAACTACTAAACGGATTTGGATGAAATTTAGAATACAGTTCGTTTATAACCTGAATTAACATATCGGCTACTTTTTATCCCGGTAGTACGTTCCCGCGGGATATTTTCCGACCTCCACGCGAGCGAAGCCGCTGGCAAAAGCTAGTATACAATATTGGGAAAAGGCTAGGCAGATTGATTGTGTAACCACAAAAAATTTATTATACATACGGTACATAATAGTAGATATTTACTTACACACTGATACGGTAATAGGGAAAATAAATCGTAGAATAAATTCTTGTTGATGTATCTTTTTGAGGCTGACTGTACCTATGGAGGCAAGTTGTATCTGTGATAAGAAAATAATGAACTTACTCCAAACTTTTGTAAGTCACTGTGTTGTTGATAAAGCTGTTTAATACACTTTGGATTTATTTTTGTTTATTCGTTCTACGAAGGAATCTACATAACTTTTACCTACAATGATCTTCTTGTGACTATCACGCAGTATTGTTATTCAATTTTTTTTTTGTACATCACGATCTTCACTGTACTTATATGATCTGACCATTCTGTCTGGACTATAGAAAAGACTGTGATCTCCGAGTTTGTTTCAGTGTGTAGGAACACACACACACACATACACACACACACACACACACGCATACGCACACACCATACAGAAGGTATAAACTTAAGTTACTTCGTAATATAACCAGTTGGCATTAGACTGTCGCGCCTTTCATTACTCTCCCTGTAGGCAACCCTATATTGTTCATATCAGTACAACAGGTGTTTTATCTTCGAGTAGAATAGTAAAATCTAGCTTAATTTGTTTTAGCATATTTTTTTTGACACTTAAAGTATTTTCTAAAAGTAATTTTACAAAATTAAATATAATGCATCATTAAACACATTTTAGTTGAGTTGGTAGTCGATATCCTACTGGCTATATTTTACCGAATGAATTTTAAAAAAAATTTCGTGCGTCATTTGACACTTAAGAGAGTACATTCTGTAATTCATAATCCATATAAGTACTGATAACAAAGTACTGATTCTGATTCCATCGTTTAGGACACCACAGAACGCTATTTTATAATATCATTCGGTATTATTGAAAAAATAATAGCTCAAGGCTAAACGATCCTGCCAGGGTCGCGAGATTTGTTCCAAAGAGATACCGCGGCCCTCGCACATGGGCAACTGAAGGAACACGGGTGGGTTTTAGTCAGTAAAAGTCTGACACGCCCTTCCGCTCCACCCAGAGCGGGTGACGTCATTTGATGATTCCCCATCCAAAAAAAAAGGCTAAACAATCGATCAGATTAAACTATGCTTGCTGCGGTGGGTCCGTGTATGGGCGACCAACTTTACAAACAAACACCCTTTCGTGCTTCGAACAGCATGTTAAACTGTTGAAATGCTATCCGTGGACCTTTGACAGTCGTTACGGGTCGTCAGAAGCCCGAAATTCTGAGAACCAGTCTTACTAGGGGGCAATACCCAGTAACTGGGTTTTGGAGGTCAGATAGGCAGCCGCTCAAAGAAAAGTACTACTATTCAGCTTTTTTTTTTGCAACTGAACCCAACATAGTTAGGAAAAGGCAAGACGGATGATTATTGAAAAAAAAAAAAAAGTGTTTTTAAAGCTAATTTGCAACGTTGCGTACTTCATGATACCTCTTAAATACCGTCTAAACACATCGGCCATCACTGACATTACTCACCACAAAAAATTACAAGACCAATTATCATCACTAAGTTCCTCGTCATGCCCCGTAAAGGAGCAATCCTCACTATTCCCCTTTAGTATGTGTTAGAAAAGAAATATGACGCAATTTTGCTAATGCTTAGTTGTCGAGCCACAAGGGAATGAAAAATTCAGGGGGCCGGCGTACATTACGGCACCGCATTGCTAAGAGCATTTGTTCCCTTACCAAATTTGAGGAGCGGAATATTTTCGGTAAGAGTAATGGTGTTCACTTGTCCGCTTTGTTCGGTGCTGTCGTCACTACAAGGGCTCAGGTGTTTAGTTTTGCATTTACAAATAAAAATATATATTATTTTGTGTGTTGTAGTGTAGGGAAATGTCGGTGGGTATTAGCTTTTTTTGCTGTATTGTTAGTGGAATTCTAGGTATGGTATTGTGATAGTGTTACTAGAGAATACGTTAGAGTAATATTGTTTTTTCGGTAAATTTCAATTTCTAAGATAATAATGTAAGTTTATATTTGTATAAATGGTCTGTGTGAATGACGATATGGACAGAAAGGGAGTGATTACCCAGATGACGACTTGTAAATAAGTGTGAAAAAAATATATGTTGAGACCAACCCAAATAAAGATAAGGCCTGCACCCCTAGCCAAGTTGACAATCTACAATCGTTAACGCTAGTCACTCGACGTTAAGTCACGTGGTTAGAACAAACGAATAGAAAACTCGTAGCCAAATTCACATCGTTTAAATTGATAGAATGATTTTTATCGTTTCTACAATGTTCAACGCTAAATCCTTTGTTATATTGTGTCGTTTTTGTAAAGACATTGTAGAACGAGCGGCCGACTTAGCCGCGTCAACATGTCTACCAACTTATCGTTTTCTACAACTGCTGACACCGAGGCGTTACCGATTGGAGAACGGAATTCGACACGAAACGGTGTGAACTTGGCTAGGGGGGCAGGAGGATAATGATGATGGTTTGTGCTGTCTTACTTCTGGGCAAATTCCACTCCTTCCAACCTCCACAAACTCGCGCCACCTCTTTCCAATTTTGACGGACTTGGAGATGAGTTGGACAGCTTGACCCATAATATTTACATAATTTAAGTGCTTAGAGACTTAAAATGACCTTCACAAAAATGCAAAAAAAATATCGTCTGCATCTTTGTCATATGGCGTTGTACGGCTATCCTAATTCTTTGACCACTTAATAGGCCAGCCTTCTTCTCTCGTAATTGGTCAACAATCTGCTAGGCGATGTCAAAAACGATTCGGGTTGTTAATTAAGTATTAGACATGTCTTACCAAAATTCTATTTTTCGTGGAACATCCATGAACTCGCCTGCGTGGCAAAATGACCCAGTCCCTCTCTCAGAGAGGAAGTTAATATCCCAGTGCTGAAAACTTTATTGGCTGATGATTATTATCAACATGAAAAATATTTCAATCAGTGTTTCTTATGTAATTGCAACTCCAAGCGAGTATATTCTGAGCTTTTATTTACCTATCACAACTTCTTACCGACTGTTCCGATTGGAAAATCCAAAGACGGTGAACAATAACATCAACCCATCCCAGGTTGATGTTATTGTTCACCTTCTTTGGGTAACAGGATTATGTAGGTGCTTCGATCACCAATCCACCATAAGCGTTCTTATGGCAAACCTCTTCTTGTCCCGTAAAGCCCCCGTTATATACAGGGGCGACTGAGGTTTGGTAAACAGATTGTAATCATGCTGAGCCCATCATCATACATCCCTCTTTCTATTACCAGCAATTTTAGGAGATGATTTGCAGAAAAAAGGAATAATCTCAACGTCAAACAGATTTTATGCTACTCAAAACTATATAAAAAAGCGTGAATGTTGTACATAATATAATAGTACTCTAAAGCTAATGAGTTCATTTTGTGTTTATTTGAACACGCTAAATTGGAATTTTTAGTGAGAATTGAAAAATGTTTTTGTATTTGTTAGTTAAAATTTTGACGAAAGGTATATGCTATTTACAATACGCTACAACCCTTAAGATCTCAGTAAAAAAAACATGTCAGAAGTCAAAGCGTAGTGAAAACGAAGTAATACTACAAGCGGGCGATGCGATGCGACGCGGGTTAACTAAACGGCAGGTTAAACCGCGGGGCACAGCTAGTAATATATATTTGTAACGTCGTTTTTTATGCAGGTCAATACAAAAAAACAATGTTTGTATGCTGAGAAAGTGGTTTAATATGTTAACCTATACTTAATCAATTATTACGATAGCCTACATGGTAGCTGTTTTAATCCTCGCTGTCAACAGACCACTCAGTAGGTTAGCATTTGACATATCAATTAAGCCGACTAGTAACCGTTATCTCTACTGAATATCTGACAGTTAAAATATTAATTACTACCGGCTCAACCATTTTTCGCACAGTTTTTATGACTTAAAGCAAAATCGTCATTTATTGATCGTATGGAATTTTAATACAAAACTTTCCGAAAAAAAAACCTAAATAATGGTGAAAAGCGCATGAAAATCTGTTGCGTAGTTCAAAAGAACAATGCGGTAACACATGCAGAAATGAAAAGCGACTTCAATTTATAATACGACTTTTTTACGTTTTATAATGCGACGCTTTTGCCAGCGACTTCGTCCGCGTGGAGGTTGGAAATTATCTTACTGGAACAAACTAACGGTACCGGTAGTTCCAGGTTATAATCTATCAGTGTACCAAATTCCATCCAAATTCACTGAGCAGTTTTCGCGTGATACACAAAATAACACCAAAATATCCAAACTTTCAAATTAGTAGGATCTGTGTGCCAAAGTTCATCCAAATCCTTTGAGCTACACTCTAATTGTGTAACACTCTATTAATCAGAATTTGAATCATTTTGAAGCTTATTTGTCATCCATTCCTTCATATGTTCGAAAAAAAAATTTTGCTTAGCAACGTAAGCAACGCCATGAATGTTGCGGAATTGTCAAAATGAAAGCAATTCCTATTGAGTGTAGTACGCAATTACCCCTCTGTTTTTGCGTGACTAAATAACAAACTTTCATATTTATTATATTCGAGGGATGTATAGGTATCTATACATATAGTAATTATCACCTACCCTCCCACAACAGTATCTCAATTAATCTAACAGCGGGGACATGCAAAAAAGAATATTTCAAAACTATTGTACTCTAACAAATTACTTTCCACCCACTCTGTACTTTATTATCGCGGAACATCTGGACACTTCCCCTCTAATACTCGATGCTAAAGTGTTATTTATGACACACTAGCACTTTACTCGCGATTTCGTCTGCGTATATTACGATTTCGGAATGGTCCATATTTAGATACTAGCTGACCCGGCAAACGTAGTTTTGCCGGGTGAAAAAGAGTGAATATTTAAAGTTGTATGTATTTTTCAATGCCAAATCATAATAAAATAAAAGTTTTAAAAAAATGACAAAAAAATAAAAAAAAATATTTAGGGGTGGGTCACCCTTATCATTTAGGGGTATGAAAAATAGATGTTGGCCGATTCTCAGACCTACCCGATGTCCACACAAAATTTCATCAAAATCGGTCAAGCCGTTTCGGAGGAGTTTGGCAACGAAAACTAAGACACGAGAATTTTATATATTAGACTAGCTGACCCGGCAAACGTTGTTTTGCCATATAAATAATTTCCTAGGCGGGGATAACTAATTAAATGACGATTGATCAGTTTTCGACCGAAGAGGAAAAATGATTAAATTACTAAAATGGCTATTAAAAAATAAGGGTTGATCGTAGAAGGGTCAAAATTGAGTATTGTATGTATTTTTGTATGTTGTATCATAAAAAAATAGAAATTAAAAAATTTGTCTAAAAAATAAAAATTAGGGGTGGACTACCCCTAACATTTAGGGGGATGAAAAATAGATGTTGGCCGATTCTCAGACCTATTAGATGTCCACACAAAATTTCATTAAAATCGGTCAAGCCGTTTCGGAGGAGTTTGGCAACGAAAACTGTGACACGAGAATTTTATATATTAGATTTCCAGACCCATAGGGCCCATCTAAACTTCAACATCCCATGTCACCATATTAAAGATTTATATTTTTTAAATGATATTGTCTTTTTCAGGACTATAAGCTTTTAGGATCCCGCAGACAGGTGCTACGTGACAGTTCGAAGCGGTTCTCGTAAGATAATTTTCTACGAAAATTTTATGGAAATTAATCTACAATAATTGCGTCGCACCATCGCGTCATGTCTGTGTGTCGGACCCTTTAAACTATTACTTATATATAAGATAGAAAATTACATACCAAATAAATGTATATTATAAAAACGCATCAAACAGACACACAAACAGACTTACCTTACCATTTTTAATATGACTACATATTGACAGTTTTCTACCGATGCAAAACTAATACATTTAACACGATGGGCCGAGGGGAACCAAACATCGGAAAAAGTGACGTCACAAAGTGCATTATGTGAGTGAGGAAATCTGCCGAAACATGTATTATTAAATTTGCACACGGCTCTTTTCCTGGCAGATTTTCTTGGAGGGCTCTCCCGGTTTTCTCTTTGATGGAAATTGGGGAAATAAATGTAAACCGATGTTAGGGGGAAGCGTCTTTATGGATTAAAGAGTTTGTTTTAACTTTAAACGGTTTTGTATATTTTTGTCTTGTTGATAGCGAAGTTATTTCGGTATTTTAATCTGAGATAAGTTGCTACTAATTGGAATAAAAAAGATACTTACTTATTAAAGAATATAATTATATATTTTATCAATGGGCAAAGCCCCCCAAATTGGGGGAGGCCTTAGTCCAGCAGTGGACGTCTTACGGCTGAAATGATGATGATGATGATGTGATGATCTATGACCACACGTTATACCTTTTTGGACTTTCAAAGCGACTGTGCAGACCTCTGAGTTTGTTTCGGCCTTCCTTCTAATGTACAGTTTCTGAAAAACTATCCAATATTTAAAGCCAAATTCATTAAACTCTGTTAGTTATCAAAGATAAATATAGCAACTAGCTTTGAGCTAAATCTCTTCTTCTGTTACCTAGTTAACACGTTTTAACGAAAGTCGATTTCAGTAAATCTGAATGAAGCCAATTTCACCAAACTCTGTTAGTTATCAAAGGTAAATATAGCTTCTAGCTTTGAGGTATAATCCTTTTTAGGGTTCCGTTGCCAAATGGCAAAAAACGGAACCCTTATAGATTCGTCATGTCTGTCTGTCCGTCTGTCTGTCTGTCTGTCTATCCGTCCGTATGTCACAGCCACTTTTCTCCGAAACTATAAGAGCTACGCTGTTGAAACTTAGTAAGTAGATGTATTCTGTGAACTGCATCAAGATTTTTACACTAAAATAGAAAAAAAAAAAAAATTTTGGGGTTCCCCATACTTAGAACTGAAACACAATTTTTTTTTTTTCATCAAACCCATACGTGTGGGGTATTTATGAATAGGTCTTCAAAAATGGTATTGAGGTTTCTTATATCATTTTTTTCTAAACTGAATAGTTTGCGCGAGAGACGCTTCCAAAGTGGTAAAATGTGTGTCCCCCCCCCCCCGTAACTTCTAAAATAAGAGAATGATAAAACTCAAAACAATATAAGATGTGCATAACCATGTAAACTTCCACCGAAAATTGGTTTGAACGAGGTTCAGTAAGTAGTTTTTTTTTAATACGTCATAAATCGTAAACCACAATTCAATCAACTCAAAAATAAAAATTAAAAAAAAAACATTTAATTTCATAAGCATAAACCTTATACATAAACCGAGGATACCTACAGGTTTGTACGGAACCCTCGGTGCGCGAGTCCGACTCGCACTTGGCCGGTTTTTTTGTTAACTAGTAAACACGTTTTTAACAAAAGTCGATTTCAGTTAATCTGAATGAACCTTCATATTTGTTCAATACAGCAACGTAAGCGTCCCAAAAGGTTATCCAATATTTATCCCCAATTTCACCGAACTCCGTTAGTTAAAAAAGTCTCGTTAAACATTTCAACGTATAGCTCTATATCTCACTATGAAAAACATGATTTGAAGAACTGTTTTTCATGTATAGTAACTAGCTTTGAGCTATAATCCTTTTACTGTTAAATAGTTAACACGTTTTTAACGAAAGTCGATTTCAATAAATCCGAATTGAAAGAAAAGAACAGAACACCAACATTTTGAATTAAAATCAACTTATGGTTCCCAAAAGGCTTTCCAATATTTAAAGTCAATTACATAAAACTCAGTTAGTCAGCATATAGCTTTCTCACAATTAAATACAATTCTTTAAAATTATTCTTCTTCGTAGCGTGTCGATGGCAAAAATAACACAAAACGTTAAGTTTTTTAAAATTAGTTTAGCCGAAAATTCAGCATCGCAAACCAAATCCCTTTGATTGCTGACGAAACCATTAAGTCCCCACGTGTGCAGTTGACAGGGCATATGGTACAAGGTGGAAAGTAAGCCGTTATCTGTGGAGAGATGCCGCGCCACATACCTTCACACCGGCGGAGGTCTGACTCGTCCATGAACTTACACTTGTGAAGGATGTCTCTACTTCGCGTGATTGTTCGAAAGAGATACCGTGACCCTGGCACATGGGCAACTGATGGAACACGGGTGGGTTTTAGTCAGTAAAAGTCTGACACGCCCTCCCGCTCCGCCCAGAGCGGGAGAAGTCATTTGATGATTTCCCATCCTGAAAAAAAAAAAAAAGGATGTCTCTACTACTACCCAAGTAAGTCTGAAGTATATTTAAGGTATTCCATTCCATGAAGAGTCAACCAACCGCTTGGCGATGTCCCAGAATACTCGATGAGCACTCGGACCCCACCCTAGTGTTTCAACCCCAAATGGCTCAAAAATATAGCTCCCAATAAGGTTGTTATATTTGCGCCGTTTGAAATTTTCTGCACCTGCAGCAGCCGCCCCAGCACAGCCTGCCGTGCTAAGAAGATGGGATGGCGCGAGGGTGTCGACACAGGTAGCATCCCACACCAAAGGCCCAATGTCCCTTTAGTCACCATTCAGAATGTTTCATATTTTTTCGAGTTCGAATTTCCGGGTTCGATAAACCCCACAAACTTGAAAACGTGGGTATGTACTTGAAATTCCGACAGAGTCCAAATATGTGCAGGGTACACGAAGGGTCTGTTACTAAAGACTAAAGGAAAACAACAAGCTAAATAACAACAGAAAGTTGAAAAGTTTCTACCAAAGAAAATACATGTAAGAAAATAAGTACACAGAAATACATTTTAAGAGGAAAAACACGAAACATTTGAGACGTTGACAGCGAAACAATTCTTTGTACTTATTCGAGTCAACATCGTATTAGTTGCAGATGTCTATAAATTGCAGACATTAGCCATTTAAGACCACATACCGCGCCAATATAGTTTTAAGACATAATACGTTCGTAGAATAAATACGATCCAAGGTTTCATTTTCTTCCAAGGTTCGAAATATTTAGTACAAGGACGGCTAATATGACTTCTCATGAATGCTTACAACTGTCGGTATCATACGTAAAATCACATCTTTTTCCCACGAAGGTAGACAGAAAATACAAAACGTCCCTCATAAGAATGTTCATCAAATGATATTAGTCTTTCAATAATACGTGGACGAAAATAATTGGACTTTTTTATTCATTAGTAGCCGCGGTCGTTTTTTGTGTAATTTGACACTGCTGCCCACCTTCTTTGCTATTATTTGCCTATTCCTAATCTTGTGGCATATTATTCCACTGCTTGGACCCAGGCCTTCTTTCGGTGAAAGGGAGTGGGCCGACCGAAGGGAGTCGACCACGCGGGACCCGTGTGAGTTGGCAGAAGTCACATGTCTTCGAATTTTTGGTTTTAGGACATGCCGGTTTCCTTCATCGTTTTGAGAGCTGTGGTGATGAAATCATTGGCACAAAATAAAGCTCCTGTCTATGTGTAAGCCTGGGTTCGAATCTACAATCTACAACTCGTATGTTACGGTTATCAGTGAGATTGAGAGTCAGTGAGGGTGTGTGTGTGTGTGTGTGTGCGTGTGTGTGTGTGTGGTTGTGTGTCTGTGTTGTGTGTCTGTGAGTGTCACTGTCACCTCACATCGCTCATAATTTAAAATTGAAAACAGAAATGGAATACTAAGTAGGTGCCAGATATTCCGTACAATTAATTGGTCATCGATACACACAAGTGTCATTTAAAGAAACACCTCCAATGTCCTCTAAAATAAATAGCTAAGACACAAGACTCATTTGCGGTAAGATATCTTATCGAACACTTAAAGCAACACCACTGCGCCATAACTTTGCTCAGCGGTGTAAAGAACGCAAAGCAATCTCTATAAATCGAAGTTATCTTCATAAATATTCGTTGACCCGCAGCAGGAGTTCTTAAATTGATTCTACGTGATACGGAATTCGAAAAGCATCTATATTGATTCCACTTCAGCCCTGGCCAAAGTGAGGGGTGACGCGTGAAATGTTTTAATAACATGGAAACTCTAGGAGTTTTTATTGGAACACTTTTCTCATATTGAAATATTTATTTGAGGGTGGTACCTACCTATAGGCTGTAGGTACGTAGGTGATTTTAGGAACAGTTTGGCTTTTGAATTTCATGCTCATCGAGTATTTCGGGATATCGACGAGTGTATATATATCAAGTGTGGTCGACTCTTCACGTGACCGCTCTGGCCTGTTTTTAGGTTAAAAACAACGGATCGTGTTGTCATCCATCGTCGCAATGCTGCGAGCATTTTGGGCGCTTTCTCATTGACAGCGATACGGACAAATATTTTAATGCCCAATGGTCTTCTTTGTCTTACAAACTTGTTCTTAATATTATACTAGCTTCTTTCTGCCCGTGACTTCGTCCGCGTCAAAGTTTTGTTTCCCTGAACCTTCCCGTCGCATCGAATTCCATGCCAGTTTTCGTCCATTTTTCATTGCTGCTCCGCTCCTTTTGATCGTAGCGTGATGTTATGTAACCTTTAGCCTTCCTCAATAAATAGGCTACCCAACCCAAAAAGATTTTTTCAATTCGGACCAGTAGTTTCGTAGCCTATTCAATACATCAAACAATCAAATCTTTCCTCTTTATAGTTGAACGGGATTTAAAAAAGTATCCTATGTCCGTCTCCTGGTTTTTAGCTACCTCTCCACCAATTTTCAGCCAAATCGGTTCAGCCGTTCTTGAGTTATAAATAGTGTAACTAACACGACTTTCTTTTATATATACAACATTAATTTTTGTTTATGCGAAACCCGAAACACGGGTCTAGTATTTTTATGTAAAGTATCTATAAAAAAAAATTCAAAACTGTATCATTAATAATCACAAAGTTATAAGCTTGATAAGTTACCTGGTTGTCCACGCAAAAACATATGCAGATCACCACAAACAGCTAGTGTACGTACCATCTCCGTGTAATGGACGTTTGAATACTAGAAAGACATGCTAATTTTAAAATCGAAACAAAACACTAAGGCCCGCGACTTGGAAGCGTAATTAAATATTTTTGGTACAAAATATAACATGGTGTAAAAAATATTGGAATCGATTCAGTTACTGATTCTGAACAAACTATATTCAGGTTTCGCATATACTAAAAATAATCTTGTATAGATGTTTTAGTGTTAGCTTATATATTGTGATATATTGTTGTAATTGACCACTCCGTGCCATAGAAAACTCGGTAAGCAGTTGGTCCTGACTGGAATTCGTGGATATTTGGCAACGACTGCCTACGAGTCGTTAGAAGCCCGAAAGTCTGACAATCATTCTTACCAAGGTTATCGTATTACCCAGTAACTGGATTGTGGAGGTCAGATAGGCAGCTTCATGTTAAATACTGGTTTCTACGCTACATCCAGTTATACTAGAACGTAACCCCAGCATAGTAGGTAAAGGCTAGGCAGATGATAAGTGTTTTTTTTTTTTTCAGGATGGGAAATCATCAAATGACTTCTCCCGCTCTGGGCGGAGCGGGAGGGCGTGTCAGACTTTTACTGACTAAAACCCACCCGTGTTCCATCAGTTGCCCATGTGCCAGGGTCACGGTATCTCTTTCGAACAATCACGCGACCCCGGCAGAGATGATGAGTGTTAGGTTATAATTATGTTGTATTTAAGATTTGTCAAAATTAAGGGATTTATTATCAATAATTTATTACAGAAGGCTAAAAACTAAAATACAGATATCCATACTTCCATACTTCCATACTATCCATACTATATACTATATATATACTATTATACTATATACTATACTATATATATATATTATATATCCACACTATCCATACTTCCATACTAATATTATAAATGCAAAAGTAACTCTGTCTGTCTGTCGGTCTGTCTGTCTGTCTGTCTGTCTCGCTTTCCTGCGAAACCTACTGAACCGATTTAAATGAAATTTGGTACACAGATAGTTTAGAGCCTGAGAAAGGACATAGGCTACTTTTTATCCCAGTAGTATGTTCCCGCGGGATAATTTCCGACCTCCACGCGGGCGAAGCCGCTGGCAAAAGCTAGTTAAGAAATAAATTAAGGGTGAATTATCATTACAACATTCGAAAAAGCTTTCTTAAAAGTAACAGTTGTTATGCTATTACTGTTACCGTATTTATTATCACTAAGCATGGTACAGCCATGTTCAGTTTATTCATGTTTTACATAAAATATCTTATAAAAGTAAACAATGAATAGGATGGGCGTGAGGTAATATTTGCAAAGTAAAGCAAAATACTGATCCCACAATTTGAATAGTATAATTCTGGACCTGATTACTTTATCTTATATTTAGGCTAGATACATCTGACGTACGCCAGATGACCAATGAGCAAAACTGACAACCCAAAGGATCCGTAGTAATGGCAAGTGACGTCGTGGTAGGCCCAGACGGAGATGACGGGATGAGTTTTGAATCCTACAATAAGAATTCGATCCGTAGCAACATTAAACAGACACAAGTAGAAAGAGAGTAGGGAAGACTTAGCCTGCAGTGGAACATCAGTGGCTTTTAATAAATCATTAAAATATGTGACGAGTCTCTGCGAATTGGCTTCGGCCCCTCTTACGCCTTCTAAAGATGGGGAACCCGAAGGATACCGTGATTTATTTATTTATTTTAAAAAAGCACAGCCACATCACAGACATTAAACATGTGCTAGAAATAATTTTTATAACTAAAGGACTAATGTAACATGACAACAATAGCGTACATAGCAGTGATTACAATATCTTGCTGTTTTGAGTTACTACACTAAACTAAAACAGACTAGTGCTAATAAGCCGGGTAACACCCAAAACAAAAAAGAGAAGAAATAATAATTACAGACATAGAAATAAAAAAAATAAATTACGAAAAACTTCACAAGGATAACAATAATGTCAGACAATAAAAATAATTAAACAGGTTTACCAACAGCTTCTAATTATAATTATATCCAGTGAAATCACAATAAGCTATGTTCTTTGAATTTTTTTATGAAGTATGTAGATTTGTACGTCCTACTTAAAAAATCCTTTTACCTTCAACAAACAAGTTGACCGATTAGAAGCTCGTTAAGCATACCTTACTCGTCCAGTATTGACCCAGAAGTACCATTAGTTTAACTAAGCGATTCCTGCCCTCTTACTAATGAAATATTCACACGATGTCATTTAATCACGGCTACCCACACAACTGGTTTTACACGCCCACAACAGTAGCCTTGAACTTCCTAATAGTTAGGTACTGTTAAGGTTAATTTTGGAGTACCTGAAACTAGCTTTTCGAAGTTCCTTATGGCAAAAGCAGGATTTTTTTTGTCTGGTCCTTGAACAACGAAAATGGAGATTTGTAAAAACAAACAACCGGTCATTCGTGTAGTACCTAGATCGTAAAAGCTGAAGGTCATGGAGAGATACTTCAGGCGTGGGTAATGAACGCTAAGAGTAATAAAAACAATTCAGAACTATAAATATATGGGCAGATGCCCGCCATCTTCCGAATCAGCCATATATCCAATAAGTGGTAATGTGGGTAGGAGCAAACAATTAATCACCCAAGTCACGATTAAAAGTTATTTAATTGTACAAATGTCTATTTAACAGAATTACACTTAAATCGAATCACTACTACAAGGGAAATCTCTTAATTAATATCTTCTAATTATTTCTTAAACGAAAAGGGTCCAGATTACGCGGAACAAAAGCGATTCGTCGGATACGTGGTGCGCTCGCCGTTGACGTTCGGAAAACAAGTCCCGTTCAACATGGCCGCGCTGACCATCGACTCAACGCTCCGCCAGACTGACAGTTGTCAATCTTGTTCCAACGTATCTTTAATAGATGGCGCTAGCAATGCGCCGTCACGGCCGGACTGACTATCGACCGTCCTCGGGCGCATCAGATTGCAGTCCTGTAACAATCACACAATCAATCGATCGAGTCTCGGAAAATATACCCGCTCGCCCAACCTGACAAACTATGACTGGTAGACAACGATACTCTCAAACAAACAAACTGTAACTGTCTCAACACAAAAGAAAGCGTGTGTCCTTTCGACCACTCATGGACCGGACGGCACCTTTCTCTTTCACTCTAAACTGTCTAAGAACAAATGATAGCGTGTGTCCTTTCGACCACTCATGGACCGGACGGCACCTTTCTCTTTCACTCTAAACTCGATCAGCATGTCCTATCAACCAACCCTTCCAGTTGGCCCGGAAGATGCCGTCGTGTTGCGATCAACTTTCCATACAATATTAACCTGGACCGGACGGGTGTGTCCTTTCGACCAGCCCCTCGTGCGTGGACCGGACGACACTGTCCCTTCGACCAGTGAACACTTAAGGTTGGACCGGATGAATGTGTCCCTTCGACCAGCCGCTATCAGCTGCATGGCCCAGACGACATTATCCCTTCGACCACCTTCACATCATTGACTGCTCCCAACGTCCCAACACAATTAAGTAGACTTCATGCAAATAATGCTAACTGATTACACATACCTATAAGTTACGGACTGTCTTGCACTGCGTGAATTTGGACTTTATGCCCAATGATTTCATGATCTGAAATGTTACTAAGCGTATCAGAATCTGCTGTAAGTGTGTCTGATCCTGCAGAAAGGGTATCGGAGTTTGCAGTTAATGTATCACAACTACTTCGTCTGTCGAGGTGACCATTATCGAGTTCAACGTTTTCCGGTGCTGCCGTCATGGCCTCCTCCTCAATCATCAAACTAGTAAATATTTCAACTAACCCGTCATGACCCCGAGGTACTGGGCGCAAGTTCTCATGCGCGTATTTAAAAGTACGATGAGAACCGGTTTTGCTTTTCAATTCGTAACGATAATTGTCTAATACTCCGGTTATTACATAAGGACCCTTAAATTTCCTATCTAATTTTGTTTGGTTTCGTTCGCTACTTTTGATAAATACGAAATCGCCTTTAGAAAACGGCTTGATAGTGGCTCGACCTTGGTTAAATCGTAGAGTATCGGATGCGGCTGTCCTTTGGATGTTATTAGACGCTTCTTGCCTAGCTGACTCTAGGTTAATGCACTGGT
The DNA here is from genome assembly GCA_932294355.1 of Aporophyla lueneburgensis. NCBI lineage: Eukaryota > Metazoa > Arthropoda > Insecta > Lepidoptera > Noctuidae > Aporophyla > Aporophyla lueneburgensis. Next base: position 15,942,195 of record OW028744.1, read on the forward strand.
CTTGTTCTGAATCTGGACTTGAAGACCTAATTTTCGACATACCGAGAGACTGTGAACGGATACCGAACATGAGTTCTGTTGGCGTAAATTTAGTGACTGTAGATTTAGTACTATTAAGCGCCAACTGAACATTTCCTAACTCGTCACGCCATACTTTGTTGGGATCGTTCTCGATAATTGTTAGCAAACTTTTCAGGGTCACGCATCACGCGTTCTACTTTCCCGTTTGCCCTGCTGGAGCCCGTTGCTATAAAATGCAGTTTAATATTATATTCAGAGCAAAAGTTCTTAAAATCCTGGCTAATGTAACACCTGCCCTGATCGGCTATTATACGATAAGGTGCTCCAAAAAGGCAAACGGCATTTCTAAGGGCTCGAACTGCACTGGCTGCGTCTAACGAAGAGGTATGTTCTAGTAACAGGTATTTAGTGAACGCGTCGATAATAACCGAGCAATATTCCTTACGGTCACTGTACGCTGCCAGACTAGACCCCTACAATAGCATTTCAATAGCGCAGTGGAAGATATTATGGTGGGGTCCAGGAGACAAGAGTAGCGAGCGAAACTAGTCCGCCGTACGCGGAGCAGACAATATATAAGAGAACAACTCACCTACAATACAACAAAAGAACTTACCTGTTGGTTGAAGGACACTGCTCTGGTGCCAACCTGGAGTTATGTATGTAAGTGAGTGTATATGTATCGTGTAGTAACGTGTAAGTGGGTTTTCCAGAACACCAGGCCGCTGCAACTCGCCAGAGATTCACTCCAACATGCGGTTCAAACACTTAACCTCCAAAGTTCTTCAATGTCATGAAATATCCAAAATTCAACCCGTGTTATTACGTCAAATTGGGGTTATTAACAATCCAAACAAGGGTCATGACTTATTGTCACCAAAACGACCGGGGTAAGGGATTACTTTACAAAAGATCGCGAAAAACAACCGGCGACGCGTTCCCCTTTTTCCCACCGAAAACCAAGAGAGAAGTGTCAAATGTCAAAATCAAACTGACAAGTCAGATGTCATTCCGTTCGATGGCGCGTTCCGAAAGCGCATAGAGTAACTAATCCAACGGTCCGAAACAGTCACTTTTTCCACTTAGTTTCCCGGTGAAGTCTATATGAATCGTGTGCCACGGTATAGAAACTTTTGGAATAGAGTGCAGCTGTACAGGCTGAGCTCCTGAGGGACCCTTTGATGCCTTGCAGACAATGCAAGAGTCAGTAAATTTCCTAACACACTTGGACATCTGAGGAAACCAGTACTGTTCATAAAGTTTGTCCAGTGTTTTGTCGCTACCTAGATGTTGTAATTCATTATGAACGTGATTGATCAATGTCCATATTAAGGAACGAGGGACGACTGACAGCCATAAAATAATCTTGTTCCTAACAACCTTCCTATAAAGAATGCCATCCCTAACGTCATATGTCTGACCAACCGTTTCGGGAAAATCGTTATTATTGTGCTTGTTGATCAAGTCTTGGATCTCTGCATCACGTTTTTGTTCTACTGAAAGCCAACCCTGATGCAATTCTACAAAATTTACTGTCTTGGCTGTAGGTTTTGAAGAAACCTGCGATGTGGAAGCTAAGCTATTGGGGTCTGGCAAGGGATTTCTAGAGAGATAATCCGCGTGTTCCATGCTGCGACCTTCGCGGTATATGATGTCAAAATCATAAGCTTGTAAAAACGCCCACCAGCGAAGAACACGTGGGGTTAGGTCAGTTTTAGATTTCGATGCCTTTAGCGAGTTACAGTCCGTGAAAACCTTAAAACGTCGGCCATATAAATAATGACGGAAATGTTCTACAGCTCGTACAACTGCCAACGTTTCCAGTTCGTACGAGTGGTAGCGGGTACTTCAGATGTACGGCGGCTAAAGCATTCTACAACATGAGGCAGGTCTTTCTTTTTCTGAATTAGAATTGCCCCATAGCCCTCGGAGCTGGCGTCGCAATGCAACTCAACGGGTAAGTCCGGGTCGAAAATCATCAGAACTGGTTCGGAGGTAAGTATCTCTATAATGGTATTACGGATCTTTTCATGTTTTTCTTCCCATTTTACGGGACCTTTAAGTTTTTTTAAAGGATACAATGGGCCAAAAATGTTCGTAAATTTAGGTATGAATTTTCGGAAATAGGAAGCTAGACCTAAAAACTGACGTACTTGGGTCGCCGTTTTAGGCTGGGGAGGGTCTATTAAAGCCTGTATCTTACGTGAGTTTGGTCCCACCTCTCCACACTGGAGAGAATAACCCAAGAAATCAATTTTCTTTTTTCATAAACTTACATTTTTTAAGGTTTAATGAGAAACCAGCGGTAGAAAGAGCATTCAAGACTTCATCAAGACGTTTAAGACCTTCGGATATATCACCAGAATAACACAACACATCATCCATGTAAATCAGAGGCTTATCCTTTAGCTGATGGACAGCCTTTGTGATGCAGCGTTGATAAACCGAAGGGGCATTGCGCAATCCGAAGGGCATCGCGAGATATTCATACTGCCCCTCGGGTGTTACAAACGCTGTCTTTTCTACTGAGTCATGGTGGATAAGAATCTGATGAAATCCTGATGCCATATCTAAGGATGTGAAATAATGAGCACCAGTTAGCTGATCTATTTGTTCCTCGATGCGAGGGAGGGGGTAATGTTCAGGTCGTGTATTGGAGTTAAGCTCCCGATAATCGACACACATTCTCTCGGTGTTATCTTTTTTCTTCACCAAGAGAATTGGGCTCACGAATGGTGATGAGCTTTCCCGAATTACACCTGCATCAAGGAGCTCTTGAATCTTTTCCCTAACAACTTGCTTTTCAGTTGGTGCTAACCTATATGGGCGTCTTTGTACAGTTTTATGGGAGTCTACGAGATCAATTTCTAACTCTCCTGTGTTAACGCGCCTATGGGGAACACCCTCTATGAAACAACTAGCATATCGGTTCAATAGCTTAATAAGGGCGCCCTTATCATCACCTGTCAAATCTGTATCTATCTGAGTAAAGTCTGGCTGGGTAGCAATTGAATTACAAACATTAGCTCGTTCCTCAAAATGAAATATCAAGACATCATTATTAATTTTGACACTCACACCATTTTCTAAAATGACCCTTCCTATTATAACAGGGTCCATAAGACAAGAGTCTGGTACTACATGAAATGTCAAGATTTGTAAAATTTCTCCAAAATTTACCTCACTCGAAATTTGTGACGTACATTTTATTTCATCGCCGCCAATGCCCGTAAGATACACGAGATTATTGCTCACAGTACCTGGGAACTTACTAAAGAAGCTTTCTTTTATCAAAGAGCAAGACGATCCACTATCAAACAAAAAGGAGACTGACTCACCGGATGACGTCCTCAAGGTACCTCTCGACAACCGTTGTTCACAGAGATTGACCTCTTTCCTTGCAGCAGCTCCACCACCTTTCCCCTTCTCTGGACAATTCGTTGCTATGTGTCCTGAATTACCGCAACTGTAGCAGGTTACGGTCGAAGTCTTCTCGGGGGCACGTGCGGCAGCTGAGGGTTCCTGCTGTTTCGTCACCGCAGGAGAACCTTCTCGTCGCTTTCTACAGTCGGCTTGTCGATGTCCAGGGAGTCCACACCAATGACATTTACCGGGAAATCTTGCGTACGTAATTCTTGGCCGCTTAAAATCAGGTTCTTGGGTATCGTTACCCTCCGATCGTCGCTTTAATGAAATACCACTTAATATTCTAAATAGCTGAGCTTTGGTAATGACAGCATGTGCACTTAACTCGCGGCGTATCAAACCATCTTTCTGACATAAGACTGATATGACGAATCCGGTTATAACATCTTGTGGCATTTGGGTATTAGGTATACATTCAATCAAATTCCACAAGCGTAGACCACTTTCTGATGCGGTTTCCTTTGCTCCAATTTGAAAACGCAATATTTCATCAAAATAGTCTTGAAATAATTTTGGTCCACAAAATCTGGCCATTAAAGTCTGTTTTACAGCTTCCCATGTAAAGTCATTTAAATTTAACTTGGTCAAGCAAGAGGCTGCGCGGCCTTTTAGTGCAGCGGTAAGAGCCACAAGCAAATCCACACCCTCTAGATGTTTACTCAAGACTATAAGTTCTGTAATCTTGCACCAACCTTCTATATCCGCGTCGGCATCTTCAGAATTAAACTGTACGAGCTGCACCACTCTGGATTGGGCGCTAGCACTTGCCACCGGCGGTTGCGACGTCGCTAACATGCGAGTAAGTAGGGCTTCCATATTACTCAACAACTTCATGGCACTATTTTCACCAGGTGGTCGATTTTCCTCGGTCAGCACATGGGATCCCACTTCTGATATGGGCAGATGCCCGTCATCTTCCGAATCAGCCATATTTCCAATAAGTGGTAATGTGGGTAGGAGCAAACAATTAATCACCCTAGTCACGATTAAAAGTTATTTAATTGTACAAATGTCTATTTAACAGAATTACACTTAAATCGAATCACTACTACAAAGGAAATCTCTTAATTAATATCTTCTAATTATTTCTTAAACGAAAAGGGTCCAGATTACGCGGAACAAAAGCGATTCGTCGGATACGTGGTGCGCTCGCCGTTGACGTTCGGAAAACAAGTCCCGTTCAACATGGCCGCGCTGACCATCGACTCAACGCTCCGCCAGACTGACAGTTGTCAATCTTGTTCCGACGTATCTTTAATAGATGGCGCTAGCAATGCGCCGTCAAATACAATCCATGGTAACACGTTACGGTAACTACGCGTCATACTGACGTCACGTAAAATCCTGCATCGCGCAAGCAGAGCGTATATGCAACGTCCCGACTAAACACGACACCCGTCTGGTCGAAAAATCTTCCATTTTCTAAGGAGGTTGAGTGAACTTTATACCCTATTCCTCATACCTCCAAAATACATTTTTGCATTGATGACATAACACATGCTGGTCATAATGTTGTTTTTGCAGTTACAAAAGCTTCTAGTGGTTGCCTATCATTGAACATTGCATTTATTAGAGCCAATCATGGATAACATCACGTCATAATCCCCAAAGGCTGAAGGCCGAGGTGAGCCTTTAATTCACCCCCATTTCGCATTTTTCAGGGCCCAAATCATAATTTCGGATGGAAAAAATTCAATATCACTTTTTTTGACCTGGAAATCGAACCCGGAACTCATGCGAGATGAGACTAACGAAGCAGTCGTTTTTGACTACAGAATTACAAGTAAATTAAATGTTGATATTACAGCCTAAGCTATTCTATTCAAGCGCCATCTGCTTTAGTCTATTCAAGCATTCGCTTTAGGTCATGAAACGCCTAACAAAGTTGCAGGCGTATTAAACCTAAAGTCTTCTAAATATTCTACACTAGGTTTCTGTGGAGGTAAGCCAGTAATATAAACGTTTCTTATGTATTATTAAACAATATTTCAAGCGGAGCTCGTGTTTTTGATACTCATGTGAATGTACGTGCTTAGATTTTGTATAGCCCATGTTTTGGAAGTTTAATACTGGAAAATTTTCAAAGCGATTTAAATTTTATGCGCTTCAGTATTTTAGTCCCCATCTTCTATAATAATAAGGCAAACAAATTTATATCCTTCTTCAAGCTATAAATGAAAAAGTTTGTATGTTTGTTACTTGATCACGCAGAAACGGCAAACATCCTAATCTGTTCAATTAGGATGTTTGCCAAATATATATTTTTGAAACCTGGACATTTTTTAACACATAGAATACATTTTATCCCGGTAGCACGTTCCTGTGACATAATTTTGTGATCTCCATTCGGGCGAAGCTGCTGCCAAATGCTAGTAAGAAATCATTATAGGAAAAAAAAAATGCATAATAAGTACCACCAAATCGTCAAAAAATAATCCTCAAACAGAAATCTTTACGAAAAATCTTAAACAGTTATTAATCTTTCGCTCAGTAGAAATCATACACGATCACAGCACGCCGATACACGTACGCTCCCTGAATACGCATCGAAAGTGGCTCTACCCACCTCGGTCCCGTCCTCGTCCCCTCTCCGCTTGATGGAGGCACTGTGACGGGAATCGGAAATAGGGCCCGTATGTTTTGTGGTTATTCCGATTGAACCCTGAAAGGGGTACGTATACTTGAAATTTCAAACCGATCCACGACCAGTTTTCTCGTTAAACATAGAAGGTATTCCCGCAGGTAAAAGCTCCTTTCTTCCCGGAATAAAAGGACGAGTGGGTTTTAGTTAACTTTGGCAGGTTTATTTATGGTAGCGTATAATAAAAAAGAAAACTAATTTTGGGTAAAGTAATAAACATTGCTCCCTTTTTTAGGATTCTGCGGCCGATATGGGTTAGATAGGATATTGTATGATATTCGGACATGTGTTTTCTGTTTGGATTTGCTTCTTATTGGTTAATCCAGGCAGTTTACTTGTTCATGGAGTTTTAATAAAAACATAATTGTGGAATCCCAAAGAGTATTTCTTGTTTCCAATTTGTACTAATTAAATAATAAATTCCAATTCGTCGTACTCAAACATCCTTTGATGAAATATCTGCTATGAATATTTCTGCCGCGGTTGCCAAATATCTTTTGTGAGTAGCTGAATAATACGCCATTGATATTCGGACTCGTAAAATCATTTATCGTGCATAAAACAATCCTTGGCTAAGACAAACTGGATTTATGACGTCACACCGCAGCTGTGAAGGGTACCTAAATAAATAGCTACAAAAGCCATCAGTATAGAATGTTGTTGACACAAGGCTGCCTGGGTATTATTGATGGGCATAATTTATCGCATTCGCCCGTGTTCTTAGGGGAAAGCGAATGAAATCACGAAAGTACCACCCTAAAATTTATGATCCCCTCTGAACCATTGATGACTACTAATTTTTCAAAGGCACCAAACGAAAAAATTGACAGCCAAGAACTTTACTTCGCCGACGAGGTATAAATTATTAATTGTACCCGATTTTTATATAGGGTAACGTGATTGATGACTGCGGAGGAAATCGATGATAATAACAGGAAGCCAACCACCAAGCTGAAAGTTATTGCTCTACTATGCTTCAGGTAGGTATAATCATGAATTTATGAGCCAATAAAGTAACGCAAAAATAAACTACCTTTTTCAGATTTATGAATGAACTATATTTTCTTTTACAATAAGGACCCAAAAATTAATAACAATTCAGGAGTAATGGTGGCCCAGTAGTATTGGCCCCGACTTAAGTTGTAGGTCATGGGTACGCACCAAGTTAGGGGCATTACTTTGTGTAAATAATTTCATCACCACTGCTCTCAAAACGGTGAAGAAAAACATCATGAGAACACCGGCATTTCCTAGAACCTAAAATTCAAGGAGATGTGACATCTACCAACCCGCACTTGGCCCGCGTGGTAGATTCCGGCCCACTTCCTCTCACCGTGAGGAAGCCTGTGTCCCAGCAGTGGGAATAATATAGGCTGATTATGAGTCTTTATAAAATAAAAACCTAATTTGAAATATGACGAGAAAGTAATCGTCACAAAACAGTTTTCTCCTTCCTTCCTTCCTCTTTTTCTCTTTAAATAAAATAAAACCGGCCAAGTGCGAGTCGGACTCGCGCACCGAGGGTTCCGTACAAACCTGTAGGTATTCTCGGTTTATGCATAAGGCTTATGTTTATGAAAATAAATGTGTTTTTTTTTTTAATTTTTATATTTTAGCTGATTGAATGAACGGTAAATTGTGGTTTACGATTTATGACGTTTAAAAAAAAAAACTACTTACTCGATCTTGTTCAAACCAATTTTCAGTGGTAGTTTATATGGTAAATTACATCATATATTTTTTTTAGTTTTAACAATCTCTTATTTTAGAAGTTACGGGGGGACACACATTTTACCACTTTGGAAGTGTCTCTCGTGCAAACTGTTCAGTTTAGAAAAAATATGATATTAGAAACCTCAATACCATTTTTGAAGACCTATTCATAGATAACCCACACGTGTCGGTTTGATGAAAAAAAATTTTTTGAGTTTCAGTTCTATGTATGGGGAACCCCAAAATTGTTTTTTTCTATTTTAGTGTAAAAATCTTAATGCGGTTCACAGAATACATCTACTCACCAAGTTTCAACAGCATAGCTCTTATAGTTTCGGAAAAAAGTGGCTGTGACATTCGGACGGACAGACAGACAGACATACATACAGACAGACAGACAGACATGACGAATCTATAAGGGTTCCGTTATTTGCCATTTGGCAACGGAACCCTAATAAAAACCTAATTTGAAATATGACGAGAAAGTACTCGTCACAAAACAGTTTTCTCCTTCCTTCCTTCCTCTTTTTCTCTTTAAATAAAATAAAAACCGACACAAGCACAATCTCAAATCCACAACCAACAAAGTGATCCAAACGCAAACTCATAAATCCCAGACTCTTATTAATGAAACCGATCAAACGATTAGTATAATCAGATTGATCCATCTAATACCGCGAAACTCAGTGCTGTCAAATGCCAATCTACCCTGCGTCGAATGGACAACAGGGATGTAGAAACCAATTTTCCTATCGACTAGATAAGTAGGTAAATACGTAATTTCATGGTGCATTAAGTTCCAAGTAGATCATATAGCGGTCTGTCTGCCAATTTGCATTTGTTGTGTTGTCGTGTTCGAAGACAATTTCCTCGGATTTTATTTTTAGATTCGGTTAGGGACGCTTTGAAAGAGCTAAACACATTTAATCTACATAGATAATAGAGATTGGTGGGTAGATATGTTAGTTACGTTAGTGGGGCTGAGGACATTTTGGTCGAAGATATTCGTTACTTTTTAACCGACCTCAAAAAGGAGGAGGTTCTCAATTCCTTTTGTTTTGTTAGTGGATCGATTTTGAAAATGCTTTTTTAAATAGATAGGGTATGCCTCCGGGGTGGTCCCATGTAAATGATATTAACTTTGCTACGATAGTTTTCCGATAATACTGTCCTTACAAAGGATCAACAGGCAAAAACATCACCATATAAGAATTCTACAATGTTGATATAATGAATCAAGTCTAAAAAAACAGTAGAATGGAAGAGATTTTAAAATCTTTAGAAGCTCAGCGTTACAAAAATTTGAGACACTTTTTAATTGCAAATAAAATTACAATCTAAAAAGAAGACATAACGCCTTGTTTTCCCGGAGGGTTGGGCAGGAGTGTCCTTATAGTCCACCCGCATTTCGGTTTAAGTCCTATGTCAAAGGATGCGAGCCTTTTTTTTTTCTCGGAAGCGAGACTACGAGATTGAAAACCTAATAACACTTTGCCCGATCTAGGAATCGAACTCAGGTCCTCATACTCAGCAGTACCGCTTGTGACCATTGCACTAACGAAGCAGTGATATTATAATAAAGTAGTCACGTAAAACTTATCGTATGTATCGTATCAGTGTAGATGCATAATTAAGGAAGTTGGAAGCGCGAGTTAAAAACAAAGTTCGAACAAAATCAAAGTGTAACGTGTCGTTCAAACATATGTTACGGTTGATGTGATAACAGTTTTCTTAAAATATTGAGAAGTGAGATTGATAACATGTCTGTTGCTTATCGTCGGATATAAAAAGTTAAATATAAAATTTGAATAACCTCAGCGAAAACAAAACCTCAAAAAAAAAAACTATTGGCCCCTTAAGTTTAATAAGAAGTTGTAGGTAATCTAAACTTAATATTATAAAGCTGAAGGGTTTGTTTGTTGTTTGGTTGAACGTGGTAATCTCAAAAACTACTCGTCTAAATTGAGAAATTCTTCTTGTTTTGGGTAGAATATTTATTGAAAAAGGTTATAAGTTATATAACATTACGCTACAATTAAAAAAAGTGGAACAGCAATGAAAAATGTACAGAAACTGGCAGGCAATTCGATGCGACGGGAAGGGTCAGGGGAGCAAACATTTGACGCGGACGAACTGCTGAACTGATTTTAATAAAACATGTCTAGGAACCACCGCCAGAAAGCCTATTTTTAATAAAAAACGACACCCAAATTTGCTGACCAGTTTAAGAGCTACGGTGCCACAGATAGAACTACATAGTGGTCAAACTTATAACATCCATCTTTTTGCGTCGGGGGTTAAAAAGCTTGGCACTTTTTTTTTTGGATGTGAAATCATCAAATGACTTCTCCCGCTCTGGGCGGTGGTTCCTAGACATGTCAGACTTTTACTGACTAAAACCCACCCGTGTTCGTTCCGTTGCCCATGTGCCAGGGTCACGGTATCTCTTTCGAACAATCTCGCGACCCTGGCAGGCATCGGTCCTATCAGACCCCTTCAGTTTTGCTGACATCTCTTTGAGGCGCGCGTGGAACACTACGCGCCGTCGACCCGAGCTTGGTCCTTACCGGGCGGCGAGCTACCCATTGCTCGCCGCCTGCAAGCTCGCGCCTACGGTGGCCGGGAGTCCGCTATCGAAAAGCTTGGCACTTCAAAATGATTTGCTTTTATTTGTGCCACGTTTTGTCTACAAAGCTTAACTTAAATAACTAAGCTTATTCTAATTGATTACTTTATAATCAACCAAGTTACGCCAACACTTTAAGCCCACGCCGTGGCTATCATACGTAGATCATTGACAGTCTTTCAAGCCCGAGAATCTGAAAAACCAGTTTTATCGAAAAGGTACCGTGTTGCCTAGTTACTGGATTACAGACGTCAAATATGCAGTCACTCTATGTAAAATACTGGTATTTAGCTGCATTTGTTTTGACTGGAAGACGACCCCAACATTAGCCCCATAGGCAGGTGATGAGGATGGTGAGTGATTGACTTTAATCTGCTTCATATTTTACATACCTACATAACATCACACATGTTTATAGCATAGTACACCCACATTTCTCCAGATATCTTTAAACCGTACGTAATAAAGATCTATCACCACCCACTAGACCAACATGACAGTTCAAATTCAGTGCCTTCACATCTATAACATTCAACATATTTTCTTCCCTTGGTCGTAAGAGGTGACTAAGAGTCTCACTAGAGAATGGGCAGCAGCGTTCTCTAAGCATTTTACCACCATACTGCGATCGCCACCCTGCCTGCTAAGCTTGGTGTTTATGGCAAACCCTAATAAACTGGGGGAGGCCTATGTCCAGCAGTGGACGTCATTGGGCTGAAATGATGATAATGATGATGACATATAAATCGCAATTAATTTATCACTAAAAAAAGTACCGTTCACAAACTTCATTCAGTTGTAAGTAAAAATAAAAACTTTTTTACAAAAAAAAACAACCGACTTCCTTAAAAACACTACAAAGTGAAAAATAACTTTAATTTCGGAAGTCGGTGTCTTAGGATTTGTATTTAAGATTTTTGCCACCGACTTCCGAAATTAAAGTTATTTTTCACTTTGTAGTGTTTTTAAGGAAGTCGGTTGTTTTTTTTTGTAAAAAAGTTTTTATTTTTAAATTTTTAGTTTTGGTATCTAAAGTAGATACCAAAACTAAAAATTTACACTAATTCCAAACAAACGATGCATATTTATGCGATAGCAGAAATCGCGGTTGACTTGCTGTCATTTTTTAAAGAGTTCCGGTGTCTGTCTCCGGAACTCATCATCAGATCTATATGAAATTTATATGGGACCATTTCGGAATAAACCCCTTTCGAACAAAAAAAGAATTTTGGAAATCCGTTTATAAATGACGGAGTTATGGCCGAACATACATAAAAAAAAAAAAAATATAAACATCCGAATTGATAACCTCCTCCTTTTTGAAGTCGGTTAATAAACAAGCCGAAATTGAGCAAGTTATTAACGAATTTAACTTTAATAAGTTCACATGCACGACACGTGTCGATTTAATTTGACTGCGCTCGGTAGCCTGACGCATGTCGGATGGTTTGAACAAGCCTTTATAGATAGGCTCTCTGAGTTACAAATAATCGATAGGGTATCATGGTGGATAAGGTTGTTTTAGTTTGTTCGTTTGAAGTTAATAGTTGTTAATGAGTTAATAATTAATGGTGAGACTTTTCGAATTGTACGTGTTTCCTGGACATACATACGTATGCTTTCAACAATTTCCTTAAATTAACTTGACTTTTATTGCGTTGGATTGTAGATTTCAAGTCTCATCTTTGAAATGGTCTTTTTCTTTCCATAACAGAATTACCAACAATAAATAATCATGACGTTAAAAAAAAAACTATAAAAATAACCAAATTAAAATTTTAGCTAGAATTACCTTGTCTTTATAAAATACTTGCGATTACCTGCGATTTTACGTCCGCGTCAATTTCTTGCACCCACGACCCACCCCGTCGCATCGAATCACCTACGTGCGAGTACTTTGTATTCGTGATTTTTTTTCTTTTAGCTCAGTTCCTAAGGGTCTTAATGTAAAGTTATGTAGCCTAAACCCTTCCTTGATAAACGTACTATTCAACACTTTAATATTTTTGAACCGTTCCTGAGATTAGCGCGTTCAATCAGTTTTATAATATTAAGTACTGATTCTTGTTTGTCCTACTCTGCAACTTGTGATTATTTTTCCAAATCTCAGATATTTAAATTATGAACATTACATTAATTAATAGTTGAACTCATTATGCCCACATCAACATGTGCCTACTATCAACATATCAGTCGAGTGCATAATGTAGACAATGTAGTCACTGAGGTAAACTAGGTTATTGTGATGAACGGTTGGCGTAATCAATGTACTCGTGTGCAGTGTGATCTTCATTTCGAAATGTAGTGATTTTGATTTTTCATTACCTATACGTCAGCTAATCAACCGTACCCTAGTACGTAAAGACTGAAATATTATAAAATTATATTTCCAAAACCACACATTGTTTAGAAATGTATGTGAAGAAAATGAGCTGATGAATATAATGCTGAGGTGTTGCTTGCATTGTTGCGACACTTTTACTTCCCAGCTAAAGCACTAGAAAGTGGTGAATGGTGGGCATTTTGGGGTCAGTCTTATGTAATTTTGACGTTAGAAAAAACTTTTCGACGGTTTAATTTTTTGTCAAAAAGTTTTTAATTTATAATTTTTTGTGACTTTAATGTACTGATAATACTTGGCAAAGTATACCCTATCCAACAAGAAAAGAATTATCAAAATCGGACTACTCTGTATAAAGTTATGCGTGGTTATACATTACAATCAGTGAGTGAACAATCAATCATCCCCTGTTTTCCGACCCTTAGGGTTCAATTTTGTTTTCCAAATTTATATGGGACCATTTTGGGAGTATACCCTATATATATACCCTATATAAGAATTATCACAATCGGACGACTGTGTAAAAAGTTATGCGTGGTCATACATAAAAAAAAAACATTAAAAAAAATATACGCGTCGAATTGAGAACCTCCTCCGTTTTTTTTCGTCGGTTTAAAAGTGCTGATCCTCAGCTTAATTTGAAAAAATTACTTCTGATTTAGAGATATTTTGTTTCTACCTTGTTTTTAAATAATATTATATTACTAGAATAAATTTCCGTTGAATTCGATATAAGTAATGGATTTTCTTCACTCGTCAAAAAAAATGGCATGTATTTAATGCAGCAACTAAGTAATGTGAATTATTTTTTTTTTTAAATAGAGTGGGTACCATATATAATGGGTTGGCAGCTAATAAGGAGTATCGTAATAAGCAAAAGGTAGCATATTAATATATCAGTTAGAAGCTCCCTTTTAATTTAAAACTAGCATCAAGTTTTTCTTTTGGGAACTGAATTAATATCTAAGCGAAAACTTAATGATGACAATAAAATAGAAAATGGGCATTCATAAATAATACAAATCAGATTCTATTTAAAATTGTTTGTATGAAGAATAAATATAAACTAGCTTATATTATACATAATATTGTGTGACTTTTAATAGCTTTAAATAAACTCTAAAATGGCATGACGAAAAAATATTTTGCAGCTTTTATTTTCAAAATTATAGGTGAATAAATTAAAAACATAAAAAGAGTAATTACTTTTATTTATTTTTAAAAATCATGCAACATGCAGTATGCAAGTAAGCTCACAGCATGCAGGCGAGTATGCAACATGCAGCTTGCATGCTTTCTGTCACGGCTCCGGCGCTGCGAGGCTCCGGCGGTCCCACGCGAGCTCATCGTCGCAGATGGTTTTACGCTCACCACCGCAGCTTCGGCTTGCTGGCCTCGCCCCTCCGCGCCTACGCGGGCTTAAATTACACTCTAGGGGTAGGGAAGAGAAGACTACGTGGAGTCGATTCTGCAGCGATTCGTTTCTGTCAATAACTTTTGTAACCATCGCACCTTCCGCCGTTTTCATGAAATTATGATAAAAAAATATTAATAATTAACTCTTATTTCTTTTTATTGTACTCGTTTTAACATTTAGAGCTGCCCGCAAAGCCAAGCCTGAAAGTGGGTTTTTAGACGGCACGAAATAGTTGGTAATATATTATCTTTGCCACTCTACTAACATTATTAGTCGCCAAGTCATTATATATAGCTCCTCGCCTAATATTTCAACTGACTGGTGTAGTTTATTTGCTACCTAAACGCAGCTGGTAGTTTTTGGTTTTTATAACACCCTTAATTTTGAACCTTACATAATATAATAGTCGCAAAAATATTTAATCGCTGGCAAGTTATTTTATTTGTTGCAAACATTTAGTCGGCTTTTAAGTTATTAGTCACTTGGAAAATAATAAGCCCAATTTTATTAGTATTCATAGAGTAGGTATTGTTAAAATTCTAAGTAAGATACTCGTGATATGAAGTTCATAACCGTCAATATCCATAAAAAGTTGGAAAGCCTGACAATACAAATTTCACAAGTCATCACAAAATAATTCGCATCCGTCCATCCAAAATCGTATCTCTTCGTGATTGCCGTGCCGTACTCAAATATGTTATTAATTGGAAATGAAATGATCAGACGCTCAAGCTCATGACATGTGCAACTGTGCCGCTCTTGCTACAACCATTAATATTTAATTGGAGAGCAAATGTATTTACAGTTCGAAAGGGCTTCGAGAAATATTTTTCAATAACTGTGAGGATTTGTAAGTTTCAAATTGAGAAGTGTACTGAGAGAAATGAATTCCTTTGCTTTTCCGGTTTTTTGCCTTACTTTTGTAAACTAGCTTTGTTCTGAATATTTAGGTATAATATGGTACTTTTAATATTAGTGTTAAAGTTTGCACTATGCACTAAAATGGCACACTCTCTCATCATTAGTCACATAATTTTTTAATATTCATTTCAACATTTACTAAAAAATACTTAGTTCTACCTACGAGATGTACAGAGTCCTTCTTTCTATCAACTTAAATGATCGTAAAAAACCTTTCTAACCAATGATTTATAACACAATAACGAAACGGTTGAAAAGTCTAGCCTAGCAGTAGGTATTTACCAAAACCAAACACCAAAAACCGGGCAAATGCGTGGCGGACCTCACATAACTGAAGGGTTTCGATTGGGAATAAATATTAACGAATTGACATTCAGACAGATAGACATGACGAAATTATTAAAATTCCATTTCATGCTAAGGAACTGAAAAAACCATAACATTTGCCAGGACCAACCTTCTCGCCAAACACTATTGACCCGGTTAATTCGGGTTCCTAATAATCTTCACGTGAAGATCGATGTACTTACATGCCATTTGAGTGAATACGCAAAAATACAATTGTTTATTATATGTTAAAGTGTATTCTAATCTACACCATAACATATAATAAACAACTGTATTTTAGCTAATGTTGATGTTTTTACATTTTAAGTATAGTGCTTTGTATATTTTGGAACTTAGTAAAGTAGATCTATTTATTTTCAGTCATTAGGGTTCCGTACCTCAAAAGGAAAAATGGAACCCTTTTAGGATCACTTTTTTGTCCGTCCGTCTGTCTGTCTGTCAAGACCATTTATCTCGGAAATGCGTGGAAGTATCGAGTTGAAATTAAACCGATATACTCAAATCTAAAGTCTCTTGAAGCTGTGAAAAAACTAAACTTCTAAGTTGACGTGAAAAAAGATACGGCCGTTTATGCCGTAAAAAACGTATATTTCGATCCTCTCAAGGAAATCAAAATGTATGGGTTTTTTCCGCTGACCCAGAACTATGAAATTTGGCAAGTAATACCGTTTTATACTACAAGTATAGGGAAAAATCTGAAACTATACATTTGTAATTAAATCATAAAAAAAATCATTTAAGTAAGTAATTAAAAACCAATTTTTTATAATATGTACAGAACCCAATTTTTTATATTTAAAATATTGTATTTTTTATGTTTTGGAACTTCGTAAAGTAGAGAAAAAAAATTGTAATAAGTTGATTTTAAAACCGCACGCACTAACGCTATACGCCTGTAATGATAGTTGTAAAGGATATTTGAATAAATAAATAAACAATACCTCATGTAATAAATATTTCTTGATACATTTGATAACAATAAGACATTAAGTAATAACTCCTGACAGACAGACAAATGTTGCCGCGTTGCCAAACTCTTGGCACGCCAGCATACAGTTATTACTACTAAAACAACCAGACGGACGATTTTGTTTGCCCAATTTAGATTATCCCGACTGACTGCTGATTGGGCAGTTTAGTCTTTAGATTTGAGTACGAAAACTTCAGATGGATTTGGTTTAGATAGTATATATGTATATTAGTAGATGGAGTGGGGAAGGATGGCTTTGCTTTATTCGATTTGAGAGGAAAATAGTAAGGTATATCGATGTATGATGATAATTCAGGAGAATATCCCATTTCTGAATGAAAATTCATATTCATTTGTTGCTTATTCATATTTTATTGAAAGTAACTTGATAGGCTGTTGTTATACGAGTAACCAAAATTATGTGTTGACTTTAAAATCCATCACCACTTTTAAAAAATTACTAAAACACTTTATAGTAAAAAATTCATCTTCCCTACACTAGTGACGAGCCATATCCAGCTACCGCTGATCTGTGTTTCAAGGAAACTTGTTTTTTGTTTAGATATTTTGAGTTGACAGTTGTGCCCGTGTATCGAACTAACACTTGTTCATATTATTTTTTTTTAAACTACCCTCAAAATATTTTATTCGACGCCAAGTTATTTGTAATACGTCCAACATCTAGTTTATTTTAATTGTATGTCTAGTTTTAGTTATTCTCATGTAAGTGAATGTAATTCTTATGAGAATAAATGATCTCAAACCTCAAAAGAGACTATTTTTATACCGCCATACTACCTTTTTAGTTTATCATCATAATACATTGTAGTTTACTTTTAACTTTCTTCTTAGAGAAGTCAGATAAGAAACATCAACCTCATCTAGTTTTAAAATAATATGATTGACGTGTACAAACCTACTTACAGAAATAAAACCGTTTATCATTTAGCTAGCTAGGGTACGTAGTAAAAAAAAACGGAAAATTGTAACAAAGTAAACAATTTTATTGTTACAAAATAGCTTAATCTACAGCAGTCTGCTAAAACTTTAATCTCATTCAATTTAATAACATAAAAGTGCATTAAAAATTGCCCTCTTCCCAGTGTATTCACAACACGTTCATTTTCAATTATCCCTATTACTGCAGAGCACATTTATTCAAGTTATCGATTAACAATTCAAGTGAAATAAATTCGACATTTGCACAAAGGGGTACTAGGAATGCCCGAGGCGACAGAACTGACGTTCAAGCGTGCCTGTGACGCGTGTCGGCTACGAGGCGCTACGAGCCGCTACGAGGATCTACGAGGTGCTACGAGTCCAGCATACGAATGACTACATCGACAATCCGTAGCGCCTTGTCTAATACGACCAAATTGAATGTAATCAATTATAAATTGTTTTAAAGTGATGTTTGGACTTGAATAAACGGACGGTCCACATTTCCACAATTTGAATTTTGTATTACTTGACTAAGAAATATTATTTCGAACATGTTTGACTCCAAATAAATTATGATGAAGAGTCTGTTAAATTTTAAGTTTGGGGTTATAAATTAAGCATATTAACAGTACATGTCATGGCAAATAGATTGTAACTAGTGCTCCAATATTTTACACAAATTAATTTTAAACGTTCCGTGATAATTTATGAGCCGATGTGTGTTTATTTTATTTTAAATAGCAGCTTCGCGCCTGTTAAACGCATGAAATATTCGCATCAAAAATCCCTACATGTTTATCAAAAACATATCTAATTGGATATGACTTGGTCGGTTAGCTTGTTTATGTCCTTTTGAGATGAGCGTATGACTGTTGTGTAGTTGTTAGTTTATGACTAATTAAAATATATTTAATTATTTTTTTCTAGGTGAAATAAAGTTATCAGGTTGAACTTCGCAGGGATGGGTAAAGATATTTAAGTAATGATGATGGAAAATAAATAAGAAAACGTATATTTTCAAGTAAATACACAACCTTTTTGTTTTTTACGGGTGGGAAATCATCATATATATGAGAGAGGGTGTGTCAGACTTCTACTTTTACTGACTAAAACCGGGTGGGCTGCTTCAGTTGCCATGCCAGGGCCACGGCAACTTTTTCGAACAATTCCGCGTCCCTGGTAAGAAATATTACACTACCAGTGGTATTCGACCCCGTCATCAGCTGTTTTACTTGAACTTCAAATTATGAGTTCAATTTTATTTTTATATTTCTTAACATTTCATAGTGTATAACATTGCAATAACAGATTTAAATCATGTACTCGTTTTACGTAAGAAAATAATAGAGATATTTATTATTTATTTATTTAAACTTCTCGCACACAAAAAGGTACAAAGGCAGACTTAATGCCTTAGGCATTCTCTACCAGTCAACCAAGGGTGGTGAAGAGATTAGATGGCAGGTCCTTTGGTTGAGAACAATTATTGAAAAATACTATTTAAATACATCCTATATCAAATTATAAATAAGTTGGAAATACTAGTATATAAATAGATTATAAACTTATAATACACACATACATATTTACTATAATACACATATATATATGTATATATTCATAAACTAATTGAAAAACTTCTTTAACACTTGTGTTTCTAATTCCTTAAACGAATTCATACACAAGAATCTGTACATATCTACCTACTTCTACCTCTATATCTTTTAAACATCACTCTAATATGCCGTCGTAGAATTTACATCCCCCACGAAACAAAAACATTTCCTGTTAGTAATCATAAGCGTCATTCTTGCACATACACGTATACATATACCTACATAACAAACATACGTTCCAAGTTACACATGAAACAAGCGTTAGCATACCGAGACAAAGAAACGGTAAATATGTGCGGCACTGAATAATGAATATCTCGGGATGTCGTCGGTAACGCTTTTGTTGTAAAAAGCTGTGTTACACGGGCAATTATTGTCCGGCAACAGTTGCCGGTAGTAGTGGAGCAATTGGTGGGGCAATCTACTTTCGTTGTAATTTCTTCTTAAAATATTCTGTATTTATTTATATAATGTGTTAAACACGAGCAAAAACTATGCAATTGTGGACTGAATAGCTAGTTGGCTTGTTTGACTGTTGAAATGACAATTAATATACAGTCAACCTGGAAAAAATTACATTTTTTATAGATCGACAAGAATTTATTTGACTGTCTATTTGTGGTCCATAATACGGTATCAATTGTTTAAAAATCAATTTTTGAAAATTAAGTACACATAGTGTAAAATAGGTACCTACTATTAATGAGTAAACATGAACAGAAAAATAAGAAACATAAAGTAGATAATTATATGTGAATTCTTGTCGATGTATTCACTTTTATGAGGCAAACTGTACCTATTGCTTAGTCTATAAAGTTACTGCTTAGCACTAAGTATGGTGTGGAATTCATCATCATCATCATCATTTCAGCTGTATGACGTCCATTGGTGGGCATAGCCCGCCCCCAAAATTTTGGAGGCCTTGCCATAATTGCCACGCTTGGCAGGATGGGTTGGCGAGCGAAGTATGTTGGTAAAATGCAGAGAAAACGTTATTTACGTCCGGCACCACACGGGATAGTGTGCAGTTATGTCCAGCAAACATTTTCCACACATTGGCAATACAGTAAGTTGCAGCATTGAGTCGTGACTTTACAACGTCACGTGGTGTTTTGACAAATATTCCACAGAGTAGAGCTGTTGAAGTCGCCCGTGTATACACACCTTAACGCTTTTGTTATAACAGGAGTGCATACGGACTGGATTCGTCGGATAACTGATTCCATCTGTCGCTTTGAGAGGCTGAATGGATTGCATTCTCAAAATGTGTGTACGTTTTATTTGAAGGATTTTTTTCTCATTTACTCGTTTGTTAATTAGTGTTTCAAGTTTCACTACTGAATACGGGCTCTGAATTATTTTGAGTGAGTGCAGTGCAGAGCAGTGTTGGCCCAGTGTTAATAGCCGTGACTTACTAGTTTTAGGTCGTCAGTTTTAACCAAGACAGCGGTTTTACTTTATGTAAAAAAATATCACCACTGCTCTCAAGGAAAATATCGTGAAAAAACCGGCAAGTCCTTGTAGTAAAAACTCATAGATAAGTGACATCTACCCGCACAGGGCGCGGTGGGATACAGCACATTCCCTCTCATGGAGACGAGGCCTGAATCCTAGCAGTTGAAACAATATAGGCTGATCATGCTGTGTATGTGTTTCTGTTAATGTGATGTAATTTAATCCGCGTAAAATAATGCTAAATTTCCTGAAAAATGATAGGCAGATATGTACGAAACATCAACACTTCGTGCAGATATGTTTGAGTCCCATGTAATGAATTGACGTGTGGAGGAGCACTATGGGCCAATGCAATGATCATGAAAATGAAAACAGAAAACCTAACATAACATCACGCCTTGGTTTTGGGCAGAGATGTGCACCCACATTTTGCCAGTTATATTGAAGTCCCGTAACAGAGAGAGAGTAGAGAGGCGAGGCGATCCTATTGCCTTCCACCGGGCACACTGGGCTTCTACTGAGAGATTCCAGATGGAAAAACCCAATAACACTTTGCTCCATCTGGGAATCGAACCCAGTATCTCATGCTTAGCCGATGCGTTTGCGACCACTACACAACGAGGCAGTCGTATGAAAATAGATGTAGCAATTAAGACGTTTAACAGACGGATTGACAATCACAATTTGTTGTATTCTGATTGTTATAACTATTACCATGGATGTATTTGATCACCCATGTTAGAGGATTGATTGAAAATTCTTCACAAAAAACCGAACATACAATAATCTATGCTTAGATATATTTGTACAAAAAAAACCGAAGTAAAATAAACGGCGAAAACTAGAAGTTCGGATTTCGGGATCGGGTGAAGTCCATCAGAGACCAAGTTCCTAACGCATTCTTTTCAACTCTTCTATCTCGATTTAGATAGTCGTACACCATGAAAACGAAACCATAGATGAAAAATTTTAACATTATCGAAGCCGCCATCTTAAATTTTCATTTTGACCTCAATATCGGCTTCAGCATCCTCGAAAACCATGAATACTATCTCACTCTGTGTTTCTTCCTAATATAATTTAAAAAATGCATGAAGAGAGCATAATGCTTTTTGTTTCGTGATGATTTCTCAATTTTTTTATAAGTTCCTCCTACCGCAAGCTGCGAATAAGAACTTTATTCCAATAACATTACTATAATAATTCGTCTTTCAACATTAATTTAAATAAAATGCTAAGTGTGTGGCATTTAGGTCACTTCTATAGGCATTCGGAACAGCTATAAGATTTGCAAGCGAGCTAACAGCCATTCATTATGGTTAGGAGTCAGCATGAAAGTTGAATGGAAATAAATTTAGTTGTGAATGGGGTCTAATGGTTCTCGAAACGTAATAGAACTACTTTGGTTTAGTGAGGATGTTTTAGTTTTTAAATTATATAATGGACTTGAGAAAAATATAAGCAATTTACGAAAATAATTCATAATAAGTAATCTTATAGTTATGGTATTTTTGTTGCATCACATAACATACACAGGTTTATTAATTATAAATATTGGTTAAAGTTAAATAATTAACATCAAAAAAATTTCATTAAAAAATTAAACTCATTCCGTTTCAGCCGATCCCTTGTTGCCCTCTACCAGTGATGCCTTAGCAAGTAGTCGCTATAGTTTTAAGTTTTTAAGCCCTGGCTGGAGGCCTTAATCTTAATTCATAAGGTACCACAGCTTAGTCCAGATAAGCAGCCGACAACCACATAGGAAGACAGGCGAGATGGTATTCCCAAAAAAAAAGGAATTATAAACGTGCTTAGCCATACATTTCATGACCTTTTAACGTTTATGAGTAAACTTAAAATAACCCACTCAAAAGAACTTAAATTTAAATGACGCAATACTGTTATTTGCAATACGACAAAATGCAGTAAACAAAGTTTAAAAAAAATATTGTTAGGTTTCATAATAAACAGTAGTTTCTTAAACTCGTTAAACTTTCTGCATCAAAACATCTGGCATCTAAAAACCAGCTATGAAACATAAAACAAACGCCATCTATACAGCCTTAACTCGTTCAAGACTAGCTGTATGAAATGAGCTCTCAGCCACGCGAAAAACATTTTATTGCTTTATTACGACCATGCAAATATGTATAACCACGCGCAGTTGCAGCGACCTGAAAACTAAGGCTTCGACCAGGGTGAAGGGCTTGCGAGGGTGCTAATGCGGGCACGTATAAAACGATTTCTATAGCCCACCTTCGAGCCAATTATTGAATTTGCAAATTAATTCTGACAAGCGTAAAGTTCTTAATACAAAGTTTACAACTTGAACTCGGTTCTAAAATAAGTATTTATATTTAAAAAAAAGACGTGTTGCACTCCGGGAGTGCCGGCAGAAGTGAAAACTTTAATACTAACGTTGTGCATTTTTGATATTTTGGAATGGTTAGGGAATAATTTCGCAAAATGCTTTAATTATCAGTATAAAAGTAATATCATTTATGTGGTAGAATACAATATTTATTTATTGCGCTATCGTACACAAACATGACAATCTAGACACGCGGTAGCGTGTCAAGCCAAGTTCAAGTAACAGAACTGGCGAGCAGCACCGTGTGTAATATTACACGAACCATTTGGAGCCACTTTTGACCCCCTCATAACTCAAAAACTGTTTCACATAAACGTGTCAAATTTGGCTCATATAGTGAAACTTGCAAGATACATATGTGGTCCAAATTTCATAAACACATCTCAAACGATTATTTAGATATTAACGTCCAAAAATCGTTATTTTTATCACTGACTGTCCTATAGATCAAAACTCTAACCCAGTTCCAGATGACCTAGATAGTTCAAATTTGGCATGCAGATAGGTAATTAGGTGAATAAAAAGGAATAAATCAGAAACTTAACACTTATAACAAAACCAATTTGGTATTAATTTTGTTATAAATAAGTACCTACTAATAATATAAGTAATAAAATAAATACCTAGTACAAAAAGTAAGTAGTAGTAAGTAGTAAGTAAGTAATAGTAGTCCCGTGTGGTGCGGACGCAAAGAATAGCATCACCCCATTTCTTCCCGTGGGTGTCGTAAAAGGCGATTAACGGACTCACTAGAGAACGGGCAGCAGCGTTCTCTATGCATTTTACCACTATACTGCGATCGCCAACCCGCCTGCCAAGCGTGGCGATTATGGCAAAGCCTCCCGAATTGGGGGAGGCCTATGTCCAGTAGTGGACGTCTTACGGCTGTAATGATGATGACAAAAAGTAATGATATCCCATACGTCATTGGATATCCCATCAAAAACATAAATGTGAAATGAGAGCCAAGTTCAATATATGCCTTGGTTGTTGACGCCAACGACAAAAGAAGTGAGATCTAAATGGGTGCCAAGTGCAATGGTCAGTCCTGAAATTTATTTGTAACTACATAAAATATCATTTCTTCTTATAACTTAGGATAATATATTGTAGCCTAAAGCCTAGTTTTCATATACGAATTATATTATAGCCTTCGCAAGTTCTAAACCTGTTACTTGTCGGTTCTTATTTTATTATTCCGAAAATTTGGCTTTCTGGTAGAAACTACCCATCGAACACAATAATTCGTGGCACTAATGTCATTATTGCATCAACTTATGGTATACTTCAGGCGAGTAAATTAGCCTTCACTGCCCACGAAATCATCTCAAGATGCTCATAATCGCGTCCGCTGCCGGACCCGCTGCCGGACCCTCTACCGCTTTAGTCACTGCTTCTTCACTCTGGGTGAGGCCAAATGGCTACCAACTGCGTTGAGGAACGCAAATCTAGGGAACAATCTAAACTATATCACACCACTTTACATTCCCCCAATGCGTTTTTGAAATGCTAGGTCTACTGGAAATCCACCAATCGGCGTTCGACAAAATCCTGTTTGTAAGAACATTTTGCGCTCCGATTGGCTCGTTTTGAGTTGAATCGTCATGTGAGCTTTCAATTCTTGGGTTTCGGATTTATATTCGATTTTATTGCTTTGAATTTGTGATTTTAATTTGAATATTCGCTTAACCGTTAGAGGGATTTGTTGAACTCGTTTGCTAAGGTTGCGTCATATCTTTTGGACAAAAAAACTTTAGTTATGCATTACACATATTTACATCGTACATCAAGTAATTAATTTATATGCCATTGCTCCATTTCTTAAATTATTTTTACCTACTGTGGTAATGTTATTCTAAGTGCATTGTTTTTACATGTTATTGTTTATTGAATGTTTCTAAAATATTGTCAAACATTTTATAATTTCTTTCCCATTCTTCACCATACGAAACTACATTCTGGAAGGGGCGACTAGAATCAATTCCTTTTAATCTAATTCTTCATGTTCAATAGTGCCTTTTGTGTGCCTATTTGAAATAAATGCTGACTTTGACATATAGAAGCTTGTCAATTATCTACCACACTTGCAGCCTGTTGCTTGCATCATGTTTTAATATTTGATATCAGTGTTTCAATTTGGTAAAATATTGTTAGGACGTGTTGTTTTCTTGGTAAGAAAATAAGGCATAAGTATGATGAATTTATGCAATACTAGTGATCGCCCATTGGTCGAAAATCGACCGTACTTCATTTGAATAGAAATACATTATTAAATGAAAAAATATAGATAATAATAAATATGAAAAATAATATGGTTATATTTGACATTCAGTAACATTATAGACAAATTGTTGACGCTGTGCTACTGTGGAGAGGGTTCGCTGGCGGGATGGTGATGGCCAGGACCAGGACGTAGGTGTAATGAGTAAAGAATACTTCTTCAGGACTCTCTTTTTTATTTTCTTAATACTTCTTAACTGCTGGATATGGAACAATATGGAATGAATTAACCTGTTTTTATAGAATTTTTCCTATTATTTTTAATGAATTATGACGGTTCCAAATGTCATAATTATAACCAGCCCGTACAATCTATGACCAGCCTGTATAATCGTGAGGCATACAACCTCTACAGTTTGCACACGACACTAAGTTTTGTATGGGAAACTTACTAATGCCAAACTTGACACTCCCCATAAAACCACAAAAATTATTTCTTTTAAATCTAAACTAAATTCCTATCGTCGCTAATACAAATAATATTAAAGACAAATATTCTCGATATGATCATAGATTTGAAAAATGAAATAGGTTTTATATCTATAAAATTAATTTATTACCTGTGGTTATACTTGACATTCAGTAAGACTATAGACATAAAATCAGGTTTACCAACTTAGGGGTTTTCCCAAATTTAGGGGGTAAATAAGAGGATTGAGATTTTTTAGGGTCGTTCTATTTTTAGAGGTATTCTTAGGGATTTTTTGCCATCTTACATTTCTCATTGTGTTTTTAATTACAATAAAAGTATTAGCGACTTCTAGTACGGTTCCTCGATTCTAAGAATGCAGAGTGAATAATTAACAAATGTCGCTTAATAAATATAGACAAATATTACTACTGTGTGCCGGTCTTTGATTACTGAACATTCCTTGGTTATTTTCATTATAATTTTTTAGCGGATTTTTTTAGTAATTGTGGCAATTTTAGGGGTTTTTAACTTAAGCTTTAGGGGTAAATATTTCTGGGTGTTGGTAACCCTGCACAAAATAACAAAGACAGATTTGGACCATAAACAAAAGAATATCTATGCATGTGTGTATTAGATACACGGTAATGAACAGTAGTGTGTGTAACGTGTTATTTATTGAAAATAATGTATTTTAACGCATAATTTAAAAAAATATTAGCATTCGTCACTTCTTCTCTGTATAAACTATAAGTGTGCGAAATTTCATACTCCTCCGTCCGTCCAATTTTCGTAAAAAGGGATCCAAAGTTTTCGTTTCACGTATTAATATATAGATTTTGTTACTGAATGTTTTAAGTATGATGAATTTATGCAATATTTTGTTACTGAATGTTTTCAGTAACAAAATATTGCATAAATTCATCATACTTTTGCCTTATTTTCTTACCAAGAAATCAACACGTCCTAACAATATTCTACCAAATTGAAACACTGATATCAAATATTAAAACATGATTTATTTTTAACGCACAACACGTTTCTTTTTGTTTTCATTGTGCTTCCAATTTTTATTTCCTTGCCAAGCTACAAAGCTAGATTTTTATAGACTAGAGAAATATGTAGAAATCGTTCACAGTTTATGCGCCAACACGTAACTAATCTTGTCCGGAGTTTCGATAACGTGAATCTTATTTAAGTTGTAACTTTGCCGCGACATTTTCTGTATTTTAAGCCGCGTTTAGTGATAAACTTTTGGCTGAATATTTTTTAGTATAAAATAAAGCGTTTGATCTCCAGCCACGGCACTTCTCGTCCCAGAAACTTTTAAAAATGAAGTCTAATTTTATTGAGAGCGATCATAATTTAGTCATAGTATATACCAGTAACAAGACTGTATTAGTACAAGTTCAAAAACCTCACCTGTTTCACCGCAGTTATATCGACGTTTCCGTTTTCCTTGAATTCACCTTTCCTGATATATAATAATATTCCTGAGAAAAGCTGTTAACCGATATAATTAAAGTTCTCATAATACGATCTCCCATCATGCTATAGCGTGCCGAGTTCATTGTGAATAGAACCTTTGTGTGACTAAACTGTAACTAATGAGACCCAAACACGACCCAACCGATTTTATTTGAATTTGGAACATTATTTAAATCATTAGACAACATTATACGCCGAACAGGTCATTACGCCAAATTGATGTTTACCCAAAATATTGGACGCAATGTTTTCTTAGATCAAAAGAAGAAAAAAATGTTTTCCCATTTTTCACGGTGGCAAAAATAATTTGATTTCACTGGAGGGATGTTGGCAGTTGATTTTAAATTTAACTTCTCTGAACTTGGCAAAGTGGAATGGATTTTTTATGTACCTCCTAACATTAAGTGTTTATTTTCGTGAGAAATTTTCTTTTTACTTATTAAGTAGGAAAATCTTGATAGACGGATTTTAAGAGTGTTAAATATTTTTTTGTATAACTTTAGCTCGATAATTTTATAATGGTAGTATTAAGTAAAGCTCGCAACGATTTATATCAATATACTTAGCACTTGAAGATTAAATTATGAACATTCTCGGAACCACTGTCTTAAGCAGTGGTTTTTTTAAATCAACATAATTTTAACTGATAGAGACCACTTCCCTTATTCGTGACTGCAAAATGTTACAAACAGAGAAGTGAAAAGTTAATTTTGACCTCCCTAGTGCTGTACTTATCTGCCTTAACATCGATCCGGCCATTATGTCCTTCTTCATTATCCCTCTCCTTGTTTCAATTCCTACATCAGTGTACAATAAAACTCTGTTCCAAATTAGCAGATATTAGTTCAATCTGTTTTAGTTTTCAGCGAGTTAATGGATTCGAACCCAGTGAACGTTTTAGGGGACGCATTACGTCATCCACAATCGCGTGTGCCCGGTCATACGGAATATCACTGGGCGCGGATTTAGTTCGATCGTCATGCATGTATTCCATGCAATACTAAGGCGGATAATGGACTAGATACTATTAACAGAATACAATATAGGTAATTATTTACGTCTTACAATAATAGTGTAAATAAGAGTTTTATGCAATTTTTCGTACCTATCTCAGTATTTTTTTGTTTTGTAAGACTACGGAGGAGATGGCGGGATAAGATAGGTTGCGTCAAAACTGGAAGGAGCACAAGCGGGCACACGAAAGAAGTAAGAAGAAGAGGGTGGCCTTTGCTCAGGTGTGGGACAGCGTTGGCTAGTAAACAAAATAATAGTAGCCTGTATTGGATTCATGAGTACTTTTTAAACGTTATAAATTGATGAACGGGATGACTAAACATCATCATCATAATCCACCACGCGGGCTCAGTGCGGGTTGGTAGATGTCACATGTCTTCGAATTTTTGGTTCTAAGACATCCGTTTCCTCACGATGTTTTCCTTCACCGTTTTGAGAGCAGTGGCGATGAAATAATTTACACCAAGTAACGCGCCTGCTTGGGTTTGAACTCACGACCTACTATTTGTAAGTCGCGGCCGTTACGACTAAACATAACCAGACCTAATTTTAAGGAAAAGAAGCAAATTCTTGTATTCTTAATAAATTTCTGCGTTTAGTCTACAAGCTCATTTGCCATTAAATAGACGAATAGTAAAGAAAACAAACATTCTGCCAGTTGAAGTTGTCGACAAACTTGCTCTCGCGCCGATCGGTGCAGGTATCAACAATCAAAGTATTTTACTCTAAACGTTATAAATTGATGAATGGGAGAAGGTGTGTTGTTTATTTTTTTTTTAAAGTAACGGGTTGAAAGTGTTTTTCTTAACAAGCGTGATAGTTGAGCGGAGGCTGTCAATCAGCTGATGGTTTAATGGTGAAACTTAAAAAAAACATGTCTTTCATATTTTTAAAGAAAATTACAATTAGTAAAAAAAAAAAACGAAATTATCCATTCCTAATTTAAACTCTTATATTTCTACTCTCACATGTTTTTTACATAAACGTGACTAACACATTATTTTTAATCCGCGCGCACATGATAAACGAGACAAAGTATTCCCGATTGCGCACTGAAAACTCCCGTTAATTACACACGACTAAATTACAGGACTCGTAAAATTTTAGATACTTCACACACTCTACCGCTCGAAAGTAAATCAATATGCATGGCAGGTAACGTAGGTATGCTTCTGTGACGCAAATTAAAATAAATCAATTTGTGTTTATTCAATTGGTGAATTATTGAGATAAAATCCGTGTTTTTTTAACTAACATTGAAAATTTAAAGGTGGTCTGTGGACTGATTGGAAAAATAGTTTGCTTTGTATTCTTCCCCTTTACACTTAACCAACGTACACAAAGAGTTGCAGAGGGTTGTATAAAGGCTCATACAAGATGTAAGTTCTTTGTCCCTCAAAGTCTGTTTTAATGTCAAAATAACAGGGTTTTACTAAAAGCATATGAAAGCTTATACGGCATTAAAAAAAAAACATTTTTGTCTGCCTGTTTATTCCAGCTAATCTAAGAAACGGCTGTACTGATTATGACGGGACTGAAAGATAGCTGCCTGCCCCCGTTATTATAATTACAGTAAGTCAAAAAAATTAAATCGCGGGTAATCATACTTTTGTTTCAAAATTTTTAAATTGGTGTATCTTAATGATTATAGCAGATAACTCAGACATTTAAACAGACAACAATAGGTTAATTTGCGTAGATTAAAAAGCAAAATATTCCATATAGGAGATGATTTAAGAACCACAGTACTGTAAGTCATAACACCAGTAACCTGACTTACTGTAATTATAATAACAGGGGCAGAGCTGATGTCACAAGGAATAATATAGGCAACTTTTTGTCTTGGTAGTGCGTTTTCGTAGGATAATTTTCGACATCCACGCAGGTGAAGCCGCGGGCAACACTTAGTCTATAATAAAATTTAAGAAAAAAATTGTTTGGATCTTTTTTAATTATGTCTTCGACGTATGCCATATAAATCAGGCATAAATACTGATTTGTAAAGTGCGATTTAATTGCCTTTGTGTAAGAAACTTGTCGTGTAAATAGGGGTTTTTGCTAGTGGAGGACCAGAGGATTCGGACACACCTGTCCTCTTAACATAAATTACTCTTATTATGGTCTTTAAAGACAACTAGGATGGAGAGGGCTAGATTATATTTCAGCAAATCACCTTTGCCACCTTCCAAACCAACCATTTGGCATTTCTCACACTTTATACGTGCACTTAAGCTGTTTGGAAAGTAAATAAAATAAAACCCAGTAATGTTGCCCGGTTTATAGGTGTTTTCAAAATAAAGACGTATTGGCACTGCATTGAGTGCTATTCGCTTTGTTATGTGAAACTTTTTATTGGTTAGTTAATTATTTGTAAGGAGCTTTCGTTTAAAGGGAATTGGTTTTGGCTGACGAGTGTCGTGTTTGGTTTTTAGATGAGTGTGTTGTTTACCTTTAATTTAGTTTTTAGGGTCCCCACATCCAATGTGTGCCAAAGGGGCCCTATTACTGAGGTGCTGATTTCCATCCATCCATCTGTCACAGTCTTTGAATCACAATAGGTAGATGCTTTAAATTTTCACGAAGTTTGTACTACTATGGCCGCTATAATAACAAATAAGAATTTAACATAAAACAAAGTAAAAACTTAATGGCATACAAGAAACGTGTTAAAGAAATGTATATGTAGTGTGCAATATTGTACGGTGGTATCGAACACTTCGCGTGCGAATGCGCCTCGCAAGGTCGTAAGGACGTAAAATTATCGTGGCGTAACTTTGTCGCTCACTGAAACCTTTATGCTCTACTTAGCGCTAACGGTTGAAAATCGATCAGTGTGTTATTTCGACGCACTGCCGCGCTGCTGGGATGCTATCTGATCTCTGCTGTTTGATTCTCAGTATTCGATTCAACATTGAGAGTTTAAAATCCGGTGCGTGGTAAAATATCGCCACGATATTTTTACGTTCATGCCAACGTATTCTTATACCAGTTCATCGAGATAAAGACCCCTTTTCAATCTTAATGACTGAGGCTTACGTGTGCAGTGTAGGGGTCTACTAGGGCCGATGCCTGCCGGGGTCGCGTGATTGTTCAAAAGAGATACCGTGACCCTGGCACATGGGCAACTGATGGAACACGGGTGGGTTTTAGTCAGTAAAAGTCTGACACGCCCTCCCGCTCCGCCCAGAGCGGGAGAAGTCATTTGATGATTTCCCATCGTGAAAAAAAAAAATAGGCTTACGTGTGAAAATTGTTCCATCGCTAATTTCTGCGTTTGTACATACCTTATTTGTGTTTATGTTTTTTGGGGAGTAGACCTGCACTTGACCTCGATCCAGCCTGGTAGAAAGCGATGAATGAAGTCAAAGATCTAACGAGCAAACACAGCTGAAGTTGCCTGTTCACTCTTGTTTTTAAAACTGATTGGTTATATGTGGAAGAGAATAGAATGATGCTGGCAGAGAGCTCCATACTTTGACCGTGCACATAATAAATGTGAAAGAAAAGTATCCTACTGCTGGGAACGACTAGTCAATATATCGAAAAAAGTTTCTTTTTCTTTTGTCAAAAGCCAAAATCAGTACCGCAATTATTTTCAGGATTTTAAACAAAGAAAACACCACAGATGGTTCTTAACAGGAAAGACCAGTGTTTATTCTTTAAAGTTGTAGCACTACCCACATATTAAACTAAATTGACAATCGAATATAACTCCCCTGACAAACGAACTTCCACAAGAACCCTCACTCCGCGACGTCTCAGCGGAGTAACTGAAAATGCTACAGAGAAGAAAAGAAAAAAGAAACGGGCTACTTTTTAACCCGACCGCTTAGGTAAGTTAGTACCCGCGGGAACTTGAGATACCGAATGACCTCGCACGAGTTTTAAGTTCGCTGAAACTTAAAAATCTCGAGGGCACAAACGTATAAGATGTATTTCATAAACTTGGCTTTTTAAGAAGTGTGTGTAAAATTGTATGATATAAAATACAGGGGTTAAACAAAGGAACTGCGAGTAATGGAGTTATTTGCAGGCGCTGGGTGTAAACTGCAACCATGCTAGTGACTATATGTTCTAGAAATCTTGATACTTCTTGTACTTGGTAAAATTTGGGAAACAAAATTCATTTTCTGCAAAGTAAAGACATCAAAATTTTTTATTTCGGTAGTACGTGCCCGTAGGTTAATTTCCGACCTCCAGGCGGGCGACTTTGTGGACGAAAGCTAGTGTTATATAAAAGGGACTATAAGAAGAAACGCTTGATTAGTTACATGTTCATCACCAACATTTTTTAGTTTTGAAACGAAA
Source organism: Aporophyla lueneburgensis (assembly GCA_932294355.1). NCBI lineage: Eukaryota > Metazoa > Arthropoda > Insecta > Lepidoptera > Noctuidae > Aporophyla > Aporophyla lueneburgensis. The sequence goes on from OW028744.1 coordinate 15,974,502, forward strand.
CATATGAAAATAACTCGTATTTTACAATTTATATTATTTCTAAACAAGCCAGTAAGTATGTCACACTCAAAGATATATATCCAATTATTTATAGGTATAAAGGCTTAATTTCAAACAATTTTATAATAACTTGTAGGTACCTACTTATATTCGCTTTAATATTCCAGTAATATTTAAGGCTCAAATTAGGTAGTACCAAAAATTTCAAACTCATTTAACGATAAGTACCAGAAAACTAATTAACCGGTATTAAATAAAGCTTAAAGTAAGTTGTACTTAAGTACTTACTACCTTACTTATCATGATCTTTGTTTAATATCGATGTTTCATCCTTCTGTTTAGACATTGGTTCGGATTTTTTAATAAGTTTAATGAATTTATTTTATGTGAATAATACCACTTTTTCGGTGTTTGACCAAGTGTTATTCATATCAAATATCGCATATATAATAAATTACCTACTTACGGTATCAAAATTAGATTATAATATCTATAGACGGTGATAGAGACATCGCAGCGTTACCTATTATCATGGATTCTGTACATAATTCTGAACCGGTTGAATTTTTTCGATTGTGATTAAAAACATAGCTAGTTCGTACTATTTTTGAATAAATATTATGTTATATTAAGTACACTTCTTTGAAAAGCATTTTTTTTCCAATGGCCGATAAAAAATCTATACGCGACGGGGTCTAGAATAATATGCTGAATTTTTTGTTACAGTCTGCGCGTCAAAACAATCCTGTATAAAAAAAAAAAATCTGGCAAATATCCTTTATGCAAAAGTTTAGAGAGCATTTAAGCACTACAAAAATCGGCCTTTGTTGCTACTGACTTAAAGGCGCTGTCAATAAGAAATTATTAACTGATGTGCAACTTTGACTGCAACTACTTTGGTACAAATACCAACAAGGTAACCAGATACTTAGTACTCTAAAATAAAATGTCTTTAGTGAACCGAATGATAACCTAATACATAGTATTGAAACTAAATTAGCTCCACAAAGCCTACCCCAGATAAAAAAAATAACTCAGCAAAAAGAACAATACCCGAATTGATTTTCTAGTAAGCCCAGGCTCCGAACGTCCAAACATAATTGACATGAATCGACTCTCAGAAATCTATTAACAAGGGAATTTCTGATCGCACTGTTCGCCGGGGGCACGTCATTATGCCCAGCTGAGCTTCGCCCCTAGATGGGCCCCCGTCATAGAATAAATGCAATCAACGGGAGAGCGGGCACGTTCGTGGCCCACCGGTGGGCCTGTCCGCCCACACGACGTCTATTACAAGTCATCGAGCGACGTCTACGTGAAGTGATTGTTCGGTAATATGTGATTTGAATGAAGGGAGGCGTGATCTGTGTTAGCAATTATGTGTGTCGTGTTTTAGATGTTTGTATGTAAGTTTTTCTGTTTCCCTGTGTAAAAGGGGAAAATTTGGGCACGATTGTCACAAAGCAGGAAAGAATATTGAAATTGAGAGGACGCTAACAATGCAGTGGTAGAAAAAGATAAAGCGCATTTGGTACACACACGATTAGTGATAATTAATCCACACAATCTTTGTGGTTCTTTCTTTAAAGACCATTTCAGATACCAATCTATGGTCTCCCTATGATCTAACCAAGATTATGTCTGGTCTTTAAAAGAGACTTATCTATGAGTTTGATTCGGCCTTCTCAGAGTAGTCAGGTAGACAACGCTTCTAGTTTTAAAAATATAATTGAGATGTTAAAGTGTTTTTACACACAATGTTCAATTAATAATTCGCTACGTCACCGTAGCTTACGTAGCACGGCCGCTACGCCGTAGACCGCTCGTAGACTTTATCTTGATCTGTCTGTATGTATACAATCACGTTTGCTCTAAGTAAGAATAAAAAATCTCACATTGTGTTGTCACTTTTATTGGACCTAACTATATCTGCGGTATTTAGTTTAGAATCATCGCAGCGTTATTCTGAGCTAAGAGCCTTTTTGGCCACTCACAGTTATTTTTTTTTCATTTATTTTATTATTATTTTTTGGCTTTAAGTTATTTTCCTTTTTGTTTTTCTATTTTCATCTCTTACACAAACAAATGATAATCATAGCGACAAGTAAATGTAATACGTTAAATAGCTATTACAATTGACACAAAAAAAACAGCGCCATTGACACACACACAATCACGTATAAGTACTTGTATTCAGTCGTATCCCCACACTATCGATGGAAGGCATTTCGTCGATTCGCTGTTTATTTTTGTCCACAATACAATTGTTTGTCATGTTTCCGGAGGGGATATTTATAGTGTTGCACAACCATGAGTGCTGTAACACAGCGGGAAGCGATCTCTCCGTAAATAAGGCAAAAAATCCCGATTGCCATTGCCAACGCTGTGTTACGCCGAAAAAAGTAATATTAATTTGCTGGAGCGTTTTTTGTTTGGTGTTAATATATTTATATGCGTGTATCTTTTATGTGAAGCACATGATATAGAAACGAGAGTGTTTACAATGTAGTATATGATAACGTGGTTTGGCGGGTTGGTATTATCCTACTGATATGACATGTGAAGTTTGTGTGTTTGGATGTTTGTTACTCAATCACGAAAAAACTGATGAACTGATTTGGATGGAATTTGGCACACCGAGAGTTTATAACCTGGAATATAGGATACTTTTTATTCCGGTTGTATGTTCCTGTGGCCGTGGGAAAATTTCCGAACTCCACGCGGGTGAAACTACTACAACTTAAATTTGATGATATTTATTTAATGTTTCCCAAAACACAAGAAAATATATATCGATTAATTTATTGGTACATAATTATAAATAAGTCACTTTTCGTATCTGTCTGTGTGATCGTCTTGTTCTTCTAAACTATGCGACGGATTTTGATGCGGTTTTCTACATCATTTACAGGATTAATTCTGAAAAGTTTGTGTGTACAAATAAAGTTTGAAGTGACATATTATCAAAAAAACTCGATGATTTCATTGTTTCATTTTCAATCCTTTTACCTTTTGTGGTATGGTAATTCTATTTTAGGTGCATCGTTTTCACACAATTTTATGAACATTGTTTACAAATATTGAAAAACATTTTAACAAAGTAACGGTGGAGTTTCTTGCCCATTCCTCTTCATACGAATCTACCTTTTGGAAGGGGCAACTAGAATCAATTCTATTTTATGTAACTGTTGACGTTCAAAAGTGCCTTTTTTGGGACTTTTTGAAATAAATGCTTTGACTTTGATTTGTAAAAGTTTGGTCGCTAGAACCACATAGTTTTTAAAAAAGAGAGCGAACGTTCACCTTTTCTAAAAGTTTATGAAAATACACTACATATTCACCTACCACTCAGATTGTGTATTAGCGTGACGTTTTACATAACATGTGAACAAGTCCACTGCGTTGTATGTCACGTTGCAAGCTGCATGTGGCACCTCAGAGGGCATGAAATGCGAAGTGATCTTGGATTTTCTTACGATAAAATGTTTACGCAAGAACCTACTGAAGCCATTTTTATGATATCCTGTTAGTATAGTATATATGTATATAATTGTTAGATTTCCATGTCAAGAAAACTGTTATTCGATTTTTCTCAGGAATTCCTAAGTAATAGCTCAGGGTGTAGATTTGTGCACGGTTTATGGCATTAAGCTGATCTCCTATTACATGGAATTTAGATATAACTGGAGAAATGCGTGTTATATTGGTACACCTCTATCTTAACCTTCGGGGAGGAATACAGGTTATAATTATGCTTAAGCATATATTGCAGTCCAAAACATACACTTTCATAATCTAAATATTTTATTTCATACAGACCTATATTGACATTTATAAAACGACAGAAGCTTGGTGCATGGTTCCAATTGGTCATTTCCTAAGGAGTAGAGCTGGCAAGAAACTCCATGGCTGCTGTTCTAAAAGTAATTATTAGGTGATGTTATAAAGTGATGATTTTTTTACTGTGCAAAGTGCATTTGTGAGGAAAAGTGCTATTCGCGGAGGATCATTAGTTCTTGTTTCGAACAAGTTGAAATGTAAACAACGGTTAGATCTAGTTAATCTTTCCATTGAGCGCGTTATTGAGTTGTCTTGCGTTGAATTGGAGCGTTACGTCATAATATGCGTTTATAGGCCCCCCTCTGGGGATTTTATTCGTTTCGAATCGGTAATGGAGGATTCACTCAATAAATTAAAATCAATTAATAAATGTATAATTTTATGTGGAGATTTTAATATTAATATTTTAGATGTTACTCCATTAAGTATTAGACTGCTCAATCTGTTTTGGTCTTTTAATTTAATAAACTTGTTCCTTGAACCAACTAGGATCACGGCTTCTTCGTCGACTTGTCTCGATAATATATTTAGTGATTGTGATGCCAAAAATAAGTTAGTTTTAAGTGACTTAACGTCTGACCACTGTGGATTATTAGCCAGCTTCCCTTTGCCACTACTTAAAAAGCCGCATAAAATAGAATGCAGGCCTTATACAGCTAGTCGTTGTAATAAATTTAAAAATAATATAGCTCATAGGATTACACCATCTATAGTAGAACGCGAGAATCCTAATGAAATCTATGAAGCCCTTTTTGATATTGTGCAAAAAGAATACGAATCTACTTTCAAGACCAAAACTATTGACATTAATAGCACTTCCGTTAGCTTCAACCAATGGGCTACTCCAGGAATTTATAAAAGTAGAGCAAGACTATACGAGTTATATGGTTTGAAAAAATACAGATTTGATACTCCTTTTCTAGAGTATGTCAGTAATTATTCAAAATTATTTAAAAAGATCTGCGCTTTAGCTAAATCAAAGTTTTTAAGCGATACCATAAAAAAATCCAATAATAAAATAAAAACCACTTGGAAAATTATTAATAATGAAACGGGTAAATCGGTTAAACAGGAAAAACAACTAGAGATTATGATTAACAACAAATTGGTTAATAAAGCAGCCGACATAGCTGAGGCATTTAATGAGTTTTTTGCCAACATACCTATAACTACGACCTGCTCCTTAAATTCGTCCCCGTCTAAAGCTGAACACCTTTTGCATAGTAGTGTGCCCGGATGTAGTTGCTTATTTAGTTTCGAACATGTAACGCCTCGTGATATGATTAATATTTTTAACACACTCAAGTCAAAAAACACTGGTGATTACTGGGGCATCTCTGTTAAACTGTTAATTAATATAATAGATATCGTAGCCCCCTATCTGGCTGTAACTTTTAATAAATGTGTTGATTTGGGATCTTTTCCTGACCTCATGAAAAATAACGTTGGCAATTTTAGGCCCATTTCTATCTTACCTGCATTTAGTAAAATATTTGAAAAGTTAATACTCAAACAGTTGCTAAGATATTTTAATTTAAATAGCCTCCTTCATAATTAGCAATATGGCTTTACAAAAGGTCGTTCGACAACAGATGCGGGTGTTGCTCTGCTGAAACATATTTTCAACGCATGGGAGAACTCGCAAAATGCTATCGGAGTTTTCTGTGATCTCTCCAAAGATTTTGATTGCGTTCACCATGACACACTTTTGCGTAAACTACGTCATTACGGTGTTCAAAACGAAGATCTCAGTGTCATAAGTTCTTATTTGCAAAATAGGCACCAATGTGTAGATGTCAATGGTGTAAAATCTTCCGGGCTACTAGTTCAGTTAGGTGTACCTCAAGGATCAATACTGGGTCCATTCTTATTCTTAGTGAATATTAATGACTTACCATTTTATTTAAAGAAAATCTGTGACATTGTACTATTTGCTGATGATACCTTATCTTATCTTTAAAGTAGACAGAAATAGACAAGATTTTGACGACGTAAATAGTGCGCTCTCAATGGCTACGGAATGGTTTACCACAAATAACCTAGTTCTCAATGCTAAGAAAACGAAATGTATAAAGTTCGCCTTACCGAATGTTAGGAATCTGGGACCCAATGTCGTTTTAGATAATGAGGTGCTTGAAACTGTACACTCGGCGGTTTTTCTGGGCATAACAGTAGACGCCAAACTTCAATGGGGATCACATATATCAAGCCTAGCGGGAAGGCTCAGTTCGGCCGCCTACGCAGTAAGGAAAGTTAGACAGTATACGGACGTTGATACAGCTCGATTAGTCTATTTTAGTTATTTTCATAGCATAATGTCCTACGGCATTCTGCTGTGGGGCAAAGCCGCGGACATTCAAAATATTTTTGTTCTTCAAAAACGAGCTGTTCGAGAGATTTACCAACTAGGTGCTAGAGTTTCTCTGAGAGATTTGTTTAAAGATATTGGTATTCTTACGGTGGCATCACAATTCATCTTCGCCAACATCTTATATATTAGGCAAAATATACACCTGTACACTAAAAACAGTGATATTCATAATATTAATACTAGAAATAAGGACAAACTACGTGCTCCCTTTCACCGGCTTCATAAGGTTCATAATTCTTTTGTTGGTCTTGGTATTACCTTTTATAACAAGCTTCCCTCTGCTTTACTAGATTTGCAGTTTAATGAGTTTAAAGCTAAAGTAAAATCCAACCTTTGTTCAAAGGCATACTATTCTATCAACGACTATTTAAACGATAAGAATAGTTGGTCGCTGTGATTAACTCAAGACAAACTCAAGACAATGTTTATGTTCTTTCAATCCAGAATTAGCTTTCCTACTGACAGTTTATATGGGTAGTTCATATAATTGTTTTTTATTTATTTTTTATTTAACAGATTTTGTTAATTTATTTATTTATTTATTTTTTCTTTTTAATTTCATTTATTGTGGACATAATCTACTCATTACAATGATTTTAAATGAGTTGTATTGCAACATGTAGTTAGCTAGCGACCTCGTCAGCTGTTCATAATATTCTTGCCTGACAAACCGGCAGCAAGTTTGTCATGCTCCCTTAGATGTCACTGCTTGCGGTAGCGTCGGGGGTCGGGTTACCACCTTCCCTCAAATATGGCGAGGGGGGTAATGGCTGACCTTTGCGTTATGCTCGTGAACGGGTGCTGCTTGTGGTGACTGGTCGTCTTGCTGACCATGGTTTTTGTTATTGTTATTTGTATTAACTGTTATTTTATTCTACTCCGGAGGTGCTAGTTTAACTATTGTAACTTCAACTTAGCTATATGCATCAATGTATGTATATGAATCATTTTGCATCGTTGAACATGTAAGCGGGCACGCCCTTTATGCCTGGAGGCTAGTTTTTAAGTTTTGTTTACGTTTTTGTTTTATTATTTCAGCTTGACTTTAGTATTCAATTTTTTTTTGTAGGTATATTGGCGTGTGCTAGCTGACATATGGCAAATAATGTATGTTTTGTTTTATAATATTAATTACTTACACAATATTGTATAGAATCAAGTTCTTCTAACTTAACAGACAGCTGTGCTGCTGGGGAGTTTGTTCCGCCACTTCTTCTTCCCAGCTACAGCACTAGGAAGTGTCGAAGGGTGGGCGTTTTGGGGGGACTGTCTTTTGTAACTTTGACGTTCAAAAAGTGCTGACTCTCAGCCTAGTTTGAATAAATGACTTTTGATTTTGATTTTGATTTTGAAAAATTGGCTTTTGCAATGTTTTCAAATTACAGTGTTAAATAGGTATGGGAGGACAGTGTAGCCTGTCAACAAATACCAGGTACTTAATAAAATAGAAATTGTTTTACGAATCTCAAATATCAGTCTACAAGGTCTACGATGTTCCCACATTCACAGTATTTAAAATACTTGACTTAAATAGTTTGGTAAATAAAATATATAAAAAAATAAACATTATAAAGCTCACTAGTATCTCGAATGAATGCCTAACTTTACTGACTGTTCCGGTTAGGGGTAGGTATTTCACAAGAGATCCCCTAGTGCTTTCGTCTTTGAAAATGGTTACTTTAAACTCTTTTCCACACGAAAGAAATGTTAAACATTTAAACAACTTACGTTAATTCGCTTTATTATAGGCATTTCATAACCAAAGGTCAAAGAATAAGATTTTTATTATCATATACGGGAAAAGCAAGTTCTAAAAAGTAGTTATTGTAGAAGAAAAAGACCTGTAGCCCCAAATAAATTAGGACAAACGCAGGAGAAGAGTGAGCCTATAATTTGCTTAACAATCAATTTCTCCGAGTTTAACATGAAGGTTATTTGAAAGTAAAGTCTAGCATAAGTATTTTTACGCTGTAGATGTACTGTTTAAGCCTAATCCAATTTAATTAAAATAGTTTTAAATTGAAATAAAGAACTAAACTTTATTTAGATAAATTCTTCTACTTACTCAATAAGCTTACTCAAAATAAACTAAGAAAACGAACAAAACTATTTTGTTTATGAACTCAGTTACACCCAGGCCCAATTGCATGTTTAGTTGGTTTAAATTAATAAATGTTTAATAAATATTTGTAAGCTCAGAGTTAATAATTAATATTTTAACTGTTATTACGTGTTGCGCCACTGAAAAGTAACACGGGATTAGTTAACCAGACATTACTGTTTTTGACTTCGGAACATTACAGTTTAATTGAAGAAATATGAAATAGATTTGCTATGTCTGTGACCATATATTTAATTCAACCAAAACTAATGAACGAATATTGTATCCCTATGTCATTTTACCTCGGTGAGTTTAACATTAAAAATTTAACTCTAGGTTTAAATCTTGCTTTAGGTAGCACAAGATTAATTATTTGATTAACCCTTAATTAGATGTTAACCCAGAATTATTTTGGATAATCCTTGAAAGCGCAAGTGGGACTTAGAGAACGATCTAGCAAAAAAAGTACTGAATGAATATAAATGAATAATATAAAACTTGTCCGTCATTAATTTTATTTCTAAAATTACTTAAGACACTTTATTTTTTGTTTTTTTTTTTAAGTTTCAACGCAATATATTTTTATGAATTCTAAGTAAAGAGTTTGAAACTAAATTCTTGTTCTTAGCGTATCGATAGCAACCTAAATGCCGTCAGCCGGAGCGATGGCAATTAGGTTGCTATCGATACGCTACGACCACTACGACGACCACACATATCGATACGAGCCACCCAGCAGCGTCCATCAACTTCTGTAGTAAGCAGACAGCAGGACACGCTGTATAAGATATTAAGTGCCTCATTGTTTGAAACCAAATCAGTCATGGAGTACTCGTTTGGATGAGGTACAGTTCCAAAAAAAAAAACAACATTCGAAATTCAATAATTTTTCATTCTATTTTGCCAAAACCCTGCCAAATTTCAAAGCACTTTTTCAAAACGACCACTAACCTGTCAATATAACCAACCGAGCTACTTATAAATTTCACCACTCCACGGGAACGGTGAAAATCGAGTTTCAAGTGTTCCTACCAACGTCAGCATATTGCCCGGGCCACAGCTTCTGTATTATGAAGTCCTATTTTGCTGTGACATTTTTCGTTGAACACTACCCGATTGGATTTTTGAAACGTGTAAATTTGATAAAACACAGTACGTGGGGAATGAGTGAGTTATGGCCGTTTCAGATTGGGGAACGCAGCGGCGGAAACGTAAAAGAGTTCTGTATATCATTTTAAGCCGTAAACTAGATTGGAGAGCGTGTCGCTGTATTGCTTTATGTTTTTTCTTGTTTTTGGATCTCGATGTCTGACTTGATTTGCATTCTAATATTGTTTTAGAAGTGTATGTTTTAAAACTGGCTCAGAGTTTTACGTCACGTAAAAACTGTGGTTTAGTTATTCAAAATTCTTGAACAAAAATAATATAGCCCTACCTACTTACCTAGTATCCGTAGCCTATTCAGTTTACATTCATGTCATGACGTGTTTGTGTTATTCAGATGAGTACTAATTCATCATTGTATTCCTGCTACATAGATTATGCTGGTAAATTTAAATACATCGGTAATTATTCCATCACGATAAACTCCACTAAAATTCATATCACCAGCAAACGACCCACCAAAAACAGACACTACAAACGATGACGCCAACCCAGTTTACACTTTTAATCTATAAAATATCGTTGTACAAGATAATCTATCAAGCTGTGTGACAACCAGCACGATATTGCAGCGAAATATAAAATTGCAGGGACGGTCCCGTAGGTAATGGTGGGACGCGTCATCAGAGGTAAATGCACCGAGGAAATTCCGCGGCGGGCACACGTGCGCCAGTCTTGAGCGGCCTTATGCTGCTGTGGATGCGATTGTACTTAATAAGCTTATTGTGGAACCGTTGAGTGCGCGACAGTACTTTGTATTTTTGGTATAATTTTACTTGGTGTTTTGTTTTTCGGTGTCCTTTGTTCCATTTGTAAATGAAATTAGTGTAACGAAAATAAGACAACACAAAAAATTACAGCTTTAAAAGTCCACGTTATCATAGGTGATTTCGAAATTAGTTGCTTACCGTGTAGGTTGGTAAGACTGACTCCATAATACATACATAAACTAACGCCGCCTTACCATGGGGTAGGGGACAACTGATTCATACGGACATCTTCATTCATTACTAGCTAGCAGCTTTACTATGAGCTTTACTCTTTATTCGAATGCTCAGAGCGTACCCGATTAATGCGGATGTCTGGTCACCAACTCTAGAAAACAAGAAAAGTAATGCCAATAAAATTTAACAACTCAACATAACCTCTCCACTGAGTTCCTATTCTCAACAATGCAACGGTCGCAGGTAATATATTTGGAATTTTCCAGTGCTATGAAAACGTTACGTGATCTCGAGTGAGGTTTTCGTCTCTAAAACGGGCCAAAACATCCCTATTACCTCAATGGCCTCCTATTCCATCGTATGAAATTTAAGCTGTCTTCATATACAATTGTTTACTTCGCAAATAACAAAGGAAACTTTTGTGGTTCATCAGAAAGTGGTGACGAGTGCATACGTATACACGAGACACGTTGACGCTGTGAGTGTGTGAGTGTGGTGTTTTAATTAAAGCACCTAAAGTTTGAAAAGGGAGTGTGTGTGTGAGTGCGTTTTGCATTTTTGGTTGAGTAGCACTTTATGTGAAGTAGACGTTACTTGGAGCGAAGTTGTGCAAATGTGTTTGAGTTCATGTAGGCGTGTTTGTTGTAACTAATGTTTTCTTTTGTGCACAGGTCGGTTTAAATGCAAGTGGAAAAGTTTTCTTGTCATGAAATGAATGTTGATTTGGTTGATTTACAGACACTGCTTTTCGTTTCCATTCAATTGTTTTCAGTATCATATTCATTATCATAAGTCATTTATTCATTTGTATAATAATGATGATATTTACAGAAAATAAAAAGTGCGCTACGTCATGCCAGTGGGTGTACAAATGTTTGTGATGAAGTATAAAGCCAGCCAAGTCTCAATGATAAAATAAATACAACAAGTCTGAACCATAAAACAATTACACAAAATTAGCTTCTGCCCGTGACTTCACCCGCGTCAAATTTTTGCTCCCGGGATCCTTGCCGTCGCGGCATAGAATCGCCTGCCATTTTTCGTCTATTTTACGTTGCTGCTCCACTCTTTTTGATTGTAGCGTGATGTCATATATTTTATTGCCTTTCTCAATAAATAGGCTACCCAACACAAAAAGAATTTTTTAATTCGGACCAGTAGTTTCTGAGATTAGCGCGTTCAACCAAACAAACACACAAACAAACTCTTCAGCTTTATAATATTAAAATAATACAATACAATAGTATAAATTACATTATACACAATACAAAATAATTAATCATTGAATTCCTTATGCAGCGTGTATCAGAGAGGTGTGAGCGAAAGGGATGTGATACAGACAATGTTATTAAGATATTTTCTCCTTGTGACTTTAGAGGCATGAGGAAAAAGGAGGGTGTAAAATTCACCCATCCTCTAAAGAAGAGTGAGAATCCTCCGACCAAACGGGTGTTGTATTAGATCGGCAAGTGGCCGACGTTCGATGTCGGGTCGTTGTATATTTGCTGCTTGCGCGATGCAGAATTTTGCGTCACGTCAGTATAGTTCAGAAGCGTTGTAGATGCCCGCCGCTACGGAACTAAAATCGTAATGGAGAAAAACAATCATCTCTCTTACATAAAATTTCAATACTCGATTTGAATGTATTGGACGGCTGATTTTTGTTTTCTCGATTACGATATTTCAGTCATGGAAAATGTTCACAATTTGATGCTCTGAGTCACATCCTTAAATTTGACCACACATAATATGTGTGAAGTTAAGAAACTACATAGTATTGTTTTTATTTGCATTGCTGTTAATTTACATACCAGTAAATAGCAGAGGAATGACAATATACCAAAGCTAACATTGTAACTGGTCGAATACACAATTGAAATTCATTTCGGCGCACAAAACAAATTGAAAAAAACTACTCTATTCGCGCTAGACTCAATAAATAACGGCCATTAGCAAGCTGACAAATATTTAATAAGACTTTGTCCATAAATAACCATTTATAAACACCCTGAGAAGTAAAACTGTACTTTGTAGGTACGAAGTACAGTTTGTGTCTATATTTATAGACACAAATGCTTAACAATGATTGCCACACATTGACAATTAATCTTTACCTTAAATAACTGAAGTGTTCAAAATGCTTGACGGAATGCATTTACATCTTTTATTGGATTGTTACACTGTCTATTAGATCGAAGTTCCTTAACGCGGCTTGCGGCAGGAGTTGAGTGGTAGAAATAGTCACGTAAGGAGAACAACTGATGGAACACGGGTGGGTTTAGTCAGTAAAAGTCTGACACGCCCTCCCGCTCCGCCCAGAGCGGGAGAAGTCATTTGATGATTTCCCATCCTGAAAAAAAAAAAAAAAAAACCGGCCAAGTGCGAGTCGGACTCGCGCACCGAGGGTTCCGTACAAACCTGTAGGTATTTTCGGTTTAAAAATATATATATGTTTTAATTTTTATATTTCAGTTGATTGAATGTAAGGTAAATTGCGGTTTACGATTTATGACGTTTTAAAAAAAAACTACTCACTCGATCTCGTTCAAACCAATTTTCGTTGGTAGTTTGCATGGTAATGTACATCATATATTTTTTTTAGTTTTGTCATTCTCTTATTTTAGAAGTTACGGGGGGGGGGACACACATTTTACCACTTTGGAAGTGTCTCTCGCGCAAACTGTTCAGTTTAGAAAAAAATGATAATAGAAACCTCATTACCATTTTTGAAGACCTATTCATAGATACTCCACACGTATGGGTTTGATGAAAAAAAAACATTTTTGAGTTTCAGTTCTATGTATGGGGAACCCCAAAATTTATTGTTTTTTTTCTATTTTAGTGTGAGAATCTTAATGCGGTTCACAGAATACACCTACTTACCAAGTTTCAACAGCATAGCTCTTATAGTTTCGGAATAAAATGGCTGTGACATACGGACGGACAGACAGACAGACAGACAGACAGACAGACAGACAGACATGATGAATCTATAAGGGTTCCGTTTTTTGCCATTTGGCAACGGAACCCTAAAAAGGAGAAAGCGATATGCTACCTTCTCTAACTTATATTAGTTAACTTATATTAGTACAAGTACAAGTACTACTTACTAATATAAGTACTTTGAGTGTAATTGTGTGTGTGCGGAACTTAATTCTTCCCGACTCTATACTAGATCAATTCTACATAGATTTATTTGTAACTATTCATATTGGCAGCTTACATGCTAGAATAACATTCTGGGTCATCTAAATTAACCGTAAAGCAAATCTATTACTATTATATTATGCATAGAATATACAAATATGGTCCTCCTTATCGATTTCGATAACGGCGACTTATTTAAATAATTATTTCTACTTAAATGTTGCAGAACTAGTGGGAAATTATTATTCTTAAAATCAATTATAGGAATAATAATTTTCCCTTTAGTTTTAAAGATTCGGTCACAACTAATGCAACAGAGTTAAAGCTGTGGGTATAGGAAGGCTTAGATCCCTCCTCATTATTTAGCGTTTTTCGGTTGGTGTATTGAGTCGCTTTTCCAAAATTGATAAAGAAAAAACGAATAACATTGATTTCATGTTGCAAATGACATAATAAGCAACTGATTACACTTTGCCAATGAAATGATAAGCAAATGATTACACTATGCAAATTATATTATAAGCAAATGATTACACTTTGCAAATGAAATTATAAGCAACTGATTAGACGTTGCAAATGACATTATAAGCAACTACAATAATTACACCTTGTAAGTGAAATTATAAGTAACTGATTAGATGTTGCAAATTAGATTATAAGCATCGGATTACACGTTGCAAATGTCTTACAGTTAAAAACTTTGTTGCACTTACGAGCTAATTTAGTTTTCTTACTTTTCTTACTACACGGACGGAGTTGAAAGCACAGCTATTTTAAAACAAACACGACAAACATATATTTTGCGACTCCGTGAAGTGGCAGAAAGCTTGCAATTTAACTGATATATTAGTCAATTTGAATATCTCTTTGCTCACAAATTAATGGTGGTTCTTTAAAACAATTTTCGTTTCTGTCCTCTTGATTTGTGTTCTATTCATTTTTAGTGCCAGCAAGATATTGTACTTTGGTTTTGTAGATATTGATCAGTGTTTCAGTATTTCTAAGGAGAAAGATTTTCTTTTCACTATTTTTATTTGTGTGATCGTCTTTTGTATTTTTTATTTTTAGGTATTTGTTGCTGATGAACCTAAGTAGAAGTACTTTATAGTTTCGAAAAATTCAAAAGCGTTTACTCTTTGAATAAAAATGGCATAGCATAATCACCTCATTATTTTTCCACTGCTGGGACTCAGGTCTTCATTATTTAAGAGACAATGAACTTATAGCTCACCTAACAGCGATTTAGTAGATGTCACATGTCTGCAAATGTTTGGCTCAAGGGCATGCCGATTTTCTCGCGATGTTTTTTTTTTCACCGTTTTGAGACCAATGGTTATGAAATCATTTACACAAAGTTCCTGCCCGAGTTAGAACTAACGGCTTTAATATACTTAACTTGTTAGTCGGCGCCGTTATCGCTGCGCCACCACTGGTCAATATACGTGGCAACTTTGAAAAAAATCTTGAATAATTCTTAATATAATCATTTTAATAATATTATATTTGAAATACACTAAAATATCAAAAAAAAAAATACTTTTGGAGAAAATTACCTTTGAATCTTGCGTAATGTATTAAATGCCCAACTCTTTCTTGTGGTAACCATGTGACCTCATCTGGGCTTTTATTTCGTAGAGGCAATAATGGTTTTTATGGTTTAAGTGTTATAATGAGGTGTGTTTGCCAAAACCCATCTGTAGTTTAACTTTCTGTGACAATTTCTTTGCTACTATAAAAGGGTAATGCACATTAACCTAGGTACATTACTGTGTCTTCCAAATAATCCCAGCCAAAAATTTCAACTCTAAAACAAATATAACAAAGAAAATCCCTGCTCTCTTGAGGATTGCCTGCAAGAATATCTTTAAACTAAGTGGCTAACCCTTCAGCCCTAACTACCGTCTTCTATTTGCATAACAAACGGTTGACGCAAGCCCTCTTCGATGTCAGTATACAAAACTGTTCCGTCGCGTTGCCTGTTTAACTGGCCTCTTCAAAGTTGGCTTGAAAATTGGCTCCAATAATTTGTGGAGACGGTATCATGAATGTATTATTGTATAGAAGTTTTATGACAGTTTGAAGAGTAGTAGTTATACTTTTATTCTTCTTCTTCTCTAGATTAATGATTCTATATTTTACATTGCTTTGACCAAAATTCGGCAGCGTTAACATTGGCCTCGCAAACTTAACCGATAACGTAGCCAGGTGGGTGCCTTTTTTTTGTAGGTGAGAAATCGTCAACTGACCTCTTTCGCTCTGGGCGGAGCAGGTGGGTGTGTATAGTTTTACTGACTAAAACCCACCCGTGTTCCATCAGTTGCTTATATGCCAGGGCCACGGTGACTCTTTCGAACCAATCTCGCGACCCGGAGGTGGGCGCCTTGCAGGTGCAACCTCGGTGCCAATATTCCGATGAGCCACAGCGTGACCGTGAGTATGGAGCCACTTCACAATGGAAACTTCATGTTTTAGTGTGTTGTAAGCAATCATTGAAGGGGTCTACTAGGGCCGATCTTGGGTCGGTTTCTTGAGTCGTGCGTTATTTCGAAAGAGTTACCGTGGCCCTGGGACAGGCAACTGATGGAACACGGGTGGGTCTTAGTCAGCGAAAGTCTGATACGTCCCTTCGCTCCACCCAGATTAGGAGAAGACATTTGATGATTTCCTACCCAACAAAAAAATACATAAAAATGTCTTGTTGTGTACACTGTGCATAAATTTCTGCACTATTGAAGTAGTAACATTCCAAGTCCAAGATTTACATTGCTTGTTTGTATCTTACTAAGCATAATTTACTTATCCTAAGAGAAGATTTAACTGATAAAGATAAAAGAGCCTTTATACCCTCTGACCTTTTGTACATACATTATTCTTATATACGAATAAAGTATAATCATAATCCACACTAATATTATAAATGCAAAAGTAACTCTGTCTGTCTGTCTGTCTCGCTTTCCTGCTAAAACTGCTGAACCGATTTAAATGAAATGTGGTACACAGATAGTTTAGAGCCTGAGAAAGGACAAAGGCTACTTTTTAGCCCGATAGTATGTTCCCACGGGATAATTTCCGACTTCCACGCGGGCGGAGCCGCTGGCAAAAGCTAGTTTTATATATTTTTCTTGTACCTGGCCAGGCTGTCTTGCGACATCGGCCTCCTCTATTTCTCTCAACGTATTCCTCCATTTGACTTCGATAAAACGAATTATGAAAGGCAAATGGAGTTGAACAGGATATCAGGTAAGGCGCGTTGGTGACATGTTGAACAAGGCAGAGACCGAGTGCTGTCCAAGGACTGGATGACAAAGTCGGTAGTCTGGTGGTGAGATAGGCGGACGACATTGCTACCCGTGCAGGTAGAACCTAGATAAAACTGGCACAAGGCAATAAGGATTAGTTCACTCAGCAGTAAGTAGAGTTGGGCTGTGGATGATGAGGAGCAGGTATGTAAATGTCGTTTGGTGGATTATATGAAGTCATATGCCCATTCACTCTGCAAGGTACAATATACCACACACATATTATATATACACACATATACAGTATATATTGATATACACCCACATTGGCATTAACTACATTGTTGTATTGGGTTTCTACTTGTAAAAAAAAATGTAAGTGGTAATGGTAAATCTATACTATATATACTATTATACAAGATTATTTTTAGTATATGCGAAACCTGAATATAGTTTGTTCAGAATCAGTAACTGAATCGATTCCAATAATTTTTACACCGTGTTATATTTTGTACCAAAAATATTTAATTACGCTTCCAAGTCGCCGGCCTTAGTGTTTTGTTTCGATTTTAAAATTATCATGTCTTTCTCGTACTCAAACGTCCATTACATGGAGATGGTACGTACACTAGCTGTTTGTGGTGATCTGCATATGTTTTTGCGTGGACAACCAGGTAACTTACCAAGCTTATAACTTTGTGATTATTAATGATACAGTCTTGAAATTTTTTTCATAGATTCTTTACATAAAAATACTAGACCCGTGTTTCGGGTTTCACATAAACAAAAATTAATGTTGTATATTATTATAAAGCTGAAGAGTTTGTTTGTTTGTTTGATTGAACGCGCAAATCTCAGGAACTACTGATTGTAATTCAAAAATTATTTTTATGTTGGGTAGTCCATTTATTGAGAAAGGTTATAAGCTATATAAAATTACGCTAAGGTCAAAAAGAGCGGAGCAGCAAACAAAAAATGGACGAAAACTGGCAGACAATTCGATGCGACGGGAAGGAGAGCGAAAATTTAACGTTGGTAAGTCCTATCCGGATGAACATCACAATTTTTAGTATGAATATCGTATCAATAGTTCTAGTTACGAATAGCTTTCTTTTTTTTTCTGGTTGGGAAATCATCAAATGACTTCTCCCGCTCTGGGCGGAGCGGGAGGGTGTGTCAAACTTTTACTGACTAAAATCCACCCGTGTTCCTTCAGTTACCCATATGTCAGGGTCATGGTATCTCGCTTGAACAATCTTACGACCCTGGCAGGAGTTACAAATAGCTTTACATTACCTTCATATCTTCTGCGTACAGAAGACATGAAGTTTTAATGTAAAGCTATTTACATACCTTGTATTAAAATCCCTGTAAACTGCAACCTGAGTACCTACCTACCTTACCTAAGTATATCTCGCAAATGTAAAATGCAAATAAGCCGCATCTGCTACTAACCGCTGCCTATTATTTAATTAAGAACATTTTTTTCTTAGCTATTGGAGTTATAACTCTCTGCACCATAGTTGACGTATATCGTAAGGTCCATTAATTTGTCCGTGACAGTAACATATTTTTGACCTTATTTGTGTTTCAAGTAAGTGGCAATTATTGTCATAGGTGTAAATGCAATCACAAGGTTAAATATGTCTGGGCTGTAGTATACTACTGTCGAAATCCATGTAACAGCGGGCTCTATCCAAAATACCAGCGCTGAGGTAGTTGTTATTTTTACAAATATCGTAGCATTATACTGAGATAGAAGCCTTTTTGGCCTCGCACAGGTCTTACTCTTTCATATTTTATATCTTTTAGAAATACTTTGTTATCTGTATGTTAAATGTATGTACTTAAATGTTTCTATGTACTTTTTTATTGTTTTATGTCCTGTGCGTGTCCCAAATATTTTTTTCTTTTTCTTTCTTTCTTTCTATGGTGACGCCTACATATGGAAACGAAAATCATAAGAATTAGATTTGAATAATTGTTTTTGTATTTGATGGCCCAATTTTTGAGGAAGGTTGTAGGCTATATGACATCTCGTGCTAATCTAAGGAGCCAGGCAAAAAGAAAAAAGATCGGAAAGAACGGTGACGAAAACGAACTAAAAGAGTGGACAGGCGATGCGGGATGCAACGCGGCCGGTCGACAACCAACATTTCACGCCGACCAAGTTGCGGGCAAAGTGCTTTCTTCGTTTATAATTTTGAGAGGCTAAAGCAGTCTATAATTTACACAAAGTGCCTGCTTGGGTCTGAACTCACGATCTACTACTCGTAATTTGCGGCCGTTACAATGGGCCACTATGCTTGGGCGGGCTTTATTTTGGGTAAATTATTTCACCACCACTGCTCTCAAAACGGTGAAGGAAAACATCGTGAGGAAACCGGCATGTCTTAGAACTAAACATTCGAAGGCATGTGACATCTAACAACCCGCACTGAGCCCGCTTGGTGGATTATGGCCCACTCCCTCTCACCGAGAGGAGGCCTGTGTCCCAGCAGTGGGAACCTTGATGATACTGATGATGAAGCAGTCTATACAGCTCGCTTTTCAGTTGTAATTCTCGTCAGTCTTAAAAACATTAATTAATGCTAGCTTTATTAATCACATAATTTAAATCTAAGTCAAGTTCTAAATGATCATAAAGCAGCTAATTATAAATTATTACTTACTTTAAAGTATTCAACTTCTACGAATGAAGATCATATTCACACTTCACACGTCTTTGCTTTCGACTTTGAACTTTTTGAATTGGATATCTAAAGTTTTAAGAGATATTTCACCGAAGTCTGAATGAGAAATTCAAGTTTTATTGGAATGTAATGATCTTCACTTAAATTAACTCGAGCTTAAGAAACTTTAGCAAATTATTTGATAATACAGTCACTAAAATAGACCTTAATGTTTGAAATTTTGGGTCACTATTGGTTTAAACGTCTAATAATGGTTTGAAAACTAGCTAGTGTTGAAAATACCACGTCATCTCTTTTGCAAAACAAAAGAAAATTGCTGATTATTTTTTAATAATGCATAAATGAAATTAACGACACCTTTAAAATGCACTGTTAAGGGGAAAAGCGCCAGTGTATCTGGTCGCTCCGACGGAAGGCGAATTAGGTACCTTCGACGCGGACCGAAAAACTGATGAACTCAAGTGTCGCGCCTAGGGCCAGGGGTGAGGGAATCGTGCACCTACCTCCTCGTGAAGCCGCTCGATCTACCAGCAGCTCTGCTCCGGAGTCTTCACAGTTCTGGCTCACCACGTGTCGGCAAAGTCCAGAGGCACAACACAGCACTTCTGTTCAACCGTCGAAGCCACAAAATACACCACTAAAGAAACAGCGGGACTGCTATGAACTTATAATATTTAAATTATATCGTTCTGCAATAAAAAAAAGTACAGCGGATGAAAAAAACACAGCGGAGAATGCGATCACGGCGGAATCCATATTTGAACTGTTATAATGTCTTTCTCGAGCGAGCCATAAAGTGGGCGACACTCGTCAAGGAGAAATTCACGAGGTGCACGATATAATTGGCAGATGGCAGGGAAAAAGGACTAGCTTGACATCTTGCGTAATAGTTTAACAAAAATAAAAAATAGATGGCGCTAACATTTCCTCCCCCTTTTAAAGGGTCACCTTTAAACCCAATCATAAAGTGTAATAAAGAACTGCGAAAATATAATATTGAAACTGCGATTTATATAAGATAAACTGCGACAATCTTAAACTAACTAACTGCTAGCACTTAAACTACTCTGGTTACAAATAAAAAAAAAGTAACAATCTTATTGCGTAGGTAATGGGCACAAACGTACGACCGGATGCACGTATGTACCTTTAGCTGTTCTTACAGAAACTACACGCGTTATACCATCGTTGGAAGGAAAAATCTTCTCTACTATCGCTAATGGCCACGATAAAGGAGGTGAATTGTCAGTTATAATAACAACAACCGTGCCAGGCTTGATTGGCACAGACGGAGTATTCCATTTCTCTCGGGTTTGTAAACTATGTAAATATTCCATTCTCCATCTCTTCCAAAAAGATTGCACTAATTTATCAAGCAGAGAATGTCTCTGAAGCAAGTTGAGTTTATCTGATTCTACTTCAGGCGCGGGCAATGAGAGTAAAGGAGCGGTATGCAAAAAATAACCTGGCGTTAACGCGGTAGGTTCTGCGGGATCGGCACTCAGGACCGTAAGAGGCCGAGAATTTAACAAACACTCGATCTGAACGAGCACTGTAACTAGCTCTTCGTAAGAGAGAAGCTGTTGACCGATGACCGATGACCGTCAAGACGCACCTTGAAAAGGTGCGTCTTGACGACCTTCACCATACTCTCCCAACATCCGCCAAAATGTGGGGCGGCCGGACAGTTAAACTTCCATGTGATACGGTTTTCAGCAAGCTCTTCTTCGAAGCGAGAGCGGAACTCGACATTATTAAGAAATTTATATAAGTCGTGTAAATAAGAATTAGCGCCTACAAAATTAGTGCCTCTGTCCGAGTGCATTACTTGGACAGGGCCCCTGCGAGACAAGAACCGTTTAAGTGCAGCTAAAAAACTGACGGTGCTAAGATCAGTGGCTACTTCAATATGTAGCGCGCGAGCTGCGAGACAAGCGAACACGCAAAAATATGCTTTCAAAGCCCTTGCACCCTGACGGCGAATGGGAGTGTAAGATATAGGACCTGCGTAATCACAGCCCGTGTGAGTAAACGGCTTAATAACCTGACGCATCCGACAGTCCGGCAAGTCAGCCATGAGCGGGAAGACGGGACGCAGTCGAGCGCGGAAACAAATATTACAATCGTGCACTACCTTACGAATAGCACGACGAGCAGACACTATCCAGTATTTCTGCCGTAATAGTGACATGATCTGTTCAGGCCCAGCGTGTAAATATTTCTTATGATAATATTCAATTAATAAGTTAACAAAAAAGTCATGGCTTGGCAGAAGTACCGGGTGCTGCTGTGAGTAACTTAGATCAGAATGGGTGAGACGTCCACCAACTCTGATTAAATCGTTATGTAAAAACGGTCTTAATTTATTAAGAGATGATGAAACCTGCGTGTTCAGTTTCAAATTTAAAATTTCTTCATTGAAACGCTCACTTCGGATAAGTTTCAGCAATTTGTTTTCTGCAAAACTCAAATCAGCTGCGGTTATATGTACGGAATCGCGACGTGGTAACAAATTAGCGAATCTGTAAATGTAAACAATCGTACGGAGCACTTTACTCCACGACGAAAGGCGGCAAAGAGTATCATAAACATAAGAATCGTCAGCGGGAATTAAAACAGCGTGAACGAGTTTCTTTTGTTCAGGTATCTCGTCCAACGTGAGCGGTTCCGTACCTTCAGTAATAGGCCACTGCGACGGATGTAAAGTTAGCCAGGGGGGCCTTGGGACCACAGAGGGTGGTCTTTTAACTTAGCAGGAGAGACACCACGTGACAGACAGTCTGCCGGGTTCTCAACCCCTGCAACGTGATAAAAGTTA
Source organism: Aporophyla lueneburgensis (assembly GCA_932294355.1). Classification (NCBI taxonomy): domain Eukaryota; kingdom Metazoa; phylum Arthropoda; class Insecta; order Lepidoptera; family Noctuidae; genus Aporophyla; species Aporophyla lueneburgensis. The sequence continues at coordinate 15,996,819 of OW028744.1, forward strand.
TCTGCGGAAATATTATCAGTAATTTTAATAACTCGATTGGCAACGAACGCTTGCCAACGATGCGGTGAACCTTTAATCTAATAGAGTGCGACTTTTGAATCGGTAAAGGCGTAAATTTTAATTGCAAAACGGTTGTCACAAGTCTCAAGAACAGTCCGAAGCAATTTTGACAGCAAAAGTGCTGCACAAAGTTCCATACGAGCAATCGTAATGGGCGAAGAAGGCGCGATCTTTGACTTGGAACATAAAAAGCGGACAACATTGCCGGAGGCAGAGCCAACGTGCAGGTACACTACGCCACCATAAGCTTCGCCACTGGCGTCAGCGAACCCGACCAATGTCAATTCACAGTCGTTCTTCACTTCTAAACAACGCGGTATTTTAATTTCGTTTAGGGCTGGTAACTCTGAAGTAAATTGTTGCCAAGCCTTGACAATATGAGTAGGAGCAGGGACGTCCCAATCCACCTTCAACTGCCACAACTGCTTAATAAGAAGTTTAGCTACTAAAATAGAAGGAGCGACGAATCCCATGATATCCCAGTCTCGCGACGGTTGACAGTATGGTGCGCTTAGTGCACGCGATATTCGAACTTGGCGGGTTGATTTTAAAAAAGAAGCCAAAACAAACTCTACTAAATTCATATAAGCGAAGCGGGTCGTTAGGATTAAAACGATAAAGAATTCTCTGATAACGTCGATCAGATTCGCGAATCATAATTTATAAAAACATTTGTTTACAATCAGCGGTCATCGCTACAGAGTGTAGACGAAAATTTAAAATAATTTTGAATAAATTACCCTGTAGGTTGGGCCCACTGTGCAGCAAATCATTTAACGAAACACCGGACGATGTTCTGCAGCTGCCATCCAGCACGGGACGCAACCTAGACGAAGACTTGTCTGGGCGGAGAACCCCGTGATGTGGGATTATATAAGTAGGGTACACATCTGCAGTTTCATGCGGAAGAACTGAGACGGGCGAGATATAACCTTTAGAAAGGTAATCATTTAAAACTTCGTCATAAGCGGCGCGTAGCTCAGGTGAAGCTTCAAGCTTCCTCTCTAAGCATAAAAAACGTCTACGAGCGATATTGAATGAGTCACCCAGTGTGAACACATCCTTACCAAACGGTAGACCCACGGTATAGCGACCAGTAACTGGGTCCCGTTGCGTAGTTGAACGATAAAAATATTCACATTCAGCATCAGCAGGATGCTGAACGGGCGGGCCAGGAACTTCTTCAAGTTACCAGAAGCGGGAAATCAAATTGTTATCCATAGGCGAAGGGACTATGGCGCAGCACGATTTGACACATGCTGGGCGGTTACTGAGTGTAGGTACGACCCCCATGAGTACGTAGCCTAACACCGTATTGACAGCGGCGGGCACTGACGGGCCACCAGGAACCACGTCAGGTAAAAGTAAATGCGGAAACAGCGATGCTCCAATTAAAATATCAATTTTACTTGGAATAGCGAAACTATCATCAGTGAACTGAAGTTTATTCGAGTAAGGTAGGGCCTTAATATCAACAAAAGCGGAAGGTAAAGTTGTCCGTAATTTGATCAACTACTAACGAGTCAATATCAAATCGGATATTTTTATTAAAGCGTGAAAATATACGTAAATTTACTGTCCCGAACGACGTCCTCTCTGTGCCTCCAAAACCTCTTACAGTCGTAGACCGTGTATTGTTTTGACGTAAACGTAAACGTTCACAACATTCCCTAGTAATGAAGTGACTTTGCGAAGCGGAATCAAGTAAAATTCTTATTAAATGTTTACGTCCAGTATTATCGTACGCCACGACTTGCGCAGTCGCGAGTAAAACAGTAGTATGCGAATTACATTGCGGCGTCTCGCTGCAAGCGGCATTAGAGGAAACAGAACGCGGAGCGTCAACGGACATCGAACACAAAGCTACATCAGGCTGCGTGGCGGAGCGCACCGGCTCGGACGCGGGCATGGGTGCGAAAGGGACGACAGCAACGTTCGCTCGCGTTGACGTCACTGGATCGGGCGCCTCGCGCTGAGGCGTAGGTATAGTGTAACTCGCCGCTTCCGCGGTCCGTGGGTTCGAATCCCGAGTAAAATGTAATAGTGAATGGTGACGTTGCTTACACGTTCTACAGCCAGATGCGGATTGACAACTCGATATTTTATGTTTAATACTTAAACAATTAACGCAACCGTTAATTTTCCTAACAACCTGTTTTTTTTTTTTTTTTTTTTTTTTCAGGATGGGAAATCATCAAATGACTTCTCCCGCTCTGGGCGGAGCGGGAGGGCGTGTCAGACTTTTACTGACTAAAACCCACCCGTGTTCCATCAGTTGCCCATGTGCCAGGGTCACGGTATCTCTTTCGAACAATCACGCGACCCCGGCAGGCATCGGTCCTATTAGACCCCTACGCTGCTGCTGACATCTCTTTGAGGCGCGCGTGGAACACTGCGCGCCGTCGACCCGAGCTTGGTCCTTACCGGGCGGCGAGCTACCCATTGCTCGCCACCCGCAAGCTCGCGCCTACGGTGGCCGGGAGTCCGCAATCGACTCCCGACGCCCGGGGCGTCTCCTCCTGCGGCGGCTAGGGACGTGAGGGCGCAGAGACTGCCACTCCCTCACGCGCCCCGCCTCCTCCTTCGCGAGCATTACTGCTTCGCAGAAGGAGGTGACGGCTTCCCACTCCCTCTCGCTCCGTACCATGGCTCGCACCAGGGCCGGACGCGAGAGGTCGCCGCCGCCGATCGCCTCCACGAGGACACGGCGGTGCTCCGCCCAGGCAGGGCACACCTCCACCTCCTAACAACCTGTAAGCGTTCATACGGAGTTGATTTATGAAAATCAGGACATTTAAATAAGTGTACATGTGTGACATTAGTACACAAACATTTATCTGTTGAATCAGATTCGACCGTGCTTACATACGTGTTATAACGCGGGGAGGACTGCGGTTTTTTACTATCATTAGAACTGCGGGAGCGATCAGCTGAGTTTGCGGATTTATGTACTTGCGCGCCGGCTGTTAAAGCGTGAGCGCGATACAATATTTTACTCTGTTTATTAACGAAATCTACTAAATCATCAAATAAAGGAATATCAGACTGATCCTGACTGTTTTCAAAGTTACGAACAGTTTCACTGTCTAACTTGGTAATAGCTATTTGTACGAAAATTAAATTCAATAAATCTGGAATTTTTAAATGTTGTAAGGCACGGACGGCATTAACAAACTTATCATTAAAAATGTCCAAATTATCGGAAATAGCGGAAGTTAACGGTTTAAAATCTATGATCTGTTTTAAATAAGTGGCCGCTAGTGTGCGTTTGTCATCATACCTATTCACTAGCGTATTGAAAATGAGTTCGTAAGTCTCAGCGGTAGGTACAATGCCGGCGCATGCGGCTAGCGCTTTACCGGTCAATTTGCCCTGTAAATAATGTAATTTTTGATGATCCGAGAGAGATGGATTATCATGAACAGCGGATTTATAATTTGAGTAAAACAATGGCCATGAACGAATGTCACCGTTAAAACTCATTAATTCAATCGGCAGTAACTTAATGATAGAAGATTTTTTCTCTAAGATGGACGGAACGACGTCCGCATTGGTATTGGAAACTACCAAACGCTTTAAGCGACTATATAACTGTTCAAACGAAACCAGCGCTTTGTAATCAGCGCGCGCGGTGGAATCAGCTGTCAGTAGACAGTTATTATACTGATCCATAACTTCATGAAATTCGGAACGAATAGCGTCAATGTTTGAGCTAGCGTCCAGAAAAGCCTCTTTCGCATCATCTCCCGTGCCTATGTCTTTAGATAAATCGTAGGCAGACTGTAAACACTCGAATAAAGCATTCCGTTTGGCTTCCAACGCCAACAATGAAAACTCCGTACTATTAGACTTAATAGCTTTCTTCATTATGAAATGAGAATTTTAAATTAAAAAGTATACAAAATAATTTATTTGTGAATTTGCGAATAATATAAAAGTAACCAACCACAAGTGGGTACTTCGAGAATCGTGCGTGGCGAGCGCCGAGCGCGGCTTGACGACACGTACCGACTTGTAGGTAGGTATGTAGGTAGGTATCTACCAAATCTCAGCGAAAATTATCAAAATAGAACCTTATTTCGCGAATACCACTGAGAATATGAATATTACAGCGAATAATAAGATGAAATATTAGTATGACAGCGGGAAAATAAGTATTTAGTGTTAAGCGGTAACAAAATGAAATAAATACCTTCGCGGTACACAGCGATCGTAATGGCGGAGGTACGTTTTCTAGGCTAACGAAAACCTAAAAACGGCGGGTTTTAACACTAAATCTCCTATTAGGTGACCTAAAAGGGGCGGAAACTGTATCAATACGGTTCGACGGTTCTTGCTGACCATGGTTTTTGTTATTGTTATTTGTATTAACTGTTATTTTATTTTTACTCCGGAGGTCCTAGTTTAACTATTGTAACTTCAACTTAGCTATATGCATCAATGTATGTATATGTATCATTTTGCGTCGTTGAATATGTAGGCGGGCACGCCCTTTATGCCTGGAGGCTTTATTTAAGTTTTACGTTCTGTTTACGATTTTGTTTTATTATTTATTTCAGCTTGAGTTTACTTTTCAATGTTTTGTTCGTATATTGGCGTGTGCTAGCTGACATATGGCAAATAATGTATGTTTTGTTTTGTTTTATAATATTAATTACTTACACGATATTGTATAGAATCAAGTTCTTCTAACTTAACAGACAGCTGTGCTGCTGGGGAGTTTGTTCCGCCACTTCTTCTTCCCAGCTAAAGCACTAGGAAGTGTCGAAGGGCGGGCGTTTTTGGGGGACTGTCTTTTGTAACTTTGACGTTCAAAAAGTGCTGACTCTCAGCCTAGTTTGAATAAATGACTTTTGATTTTGATTTTGATTTTGATTCGAAGGACCACAATAATGGTGGGGCTCCGACGGAAGGCGAATTAGGTACCTTCGACGCGGACCGAAAAACTGATGAACTCAAGTGTCGCGCCTAGGGCCAGGGGTGAGGGAATCGTGCACCTACCTCCTCGTGAAGCCGCTCGATCTACCAGCAGCTCTGCTCCGGAGTCTTCACAGTTTGGCTCACCACGTGTCGGCAAAGTCCAGAGGCACAACACAGCACTTCTGTTCAACCGTCGAAGCCACAAAATATACCACTAAAGAAACAGCGGGACTGCTATGAACTCATAATATTTAAATTATATCGTTCTGCGATAAAAAAGTACAGCGGATAAAAAAAACACAGCGGAGAATGCAATCACGGCGGAATCCATATTTGAACTGTTATAATGTCTTTCTCGAGCGAGGCATAAAGTGGGCGACACTCGTCAAGGAGAAATTCACGAGGTGCACGATATAATTGGCAGATGGCAGGGAAAAAGGACTAGCTTGACATCTTGCGTAATAGTTTAACAAAAATAAAAATAGATGGCGCTAACAGTATCCTCAAAATTAAATTTTTCTTTATTGTTATTTTTGCAATTTGCAGGTGCAGCGTCAGGCTGTATGGGGACTATTTCATGAAAAAGTCGTTCAAAGGGACTAAATAAACTGAGGGGATTGATGATTTTTATTATTATAATTCTGTGATGCCATATTAGGTACGGTTGCGAATCATATTTTAATCAACCTACAACTTAACACTGACCTGCAAATAACAAAAAGCGTAAGAAAGTTTTAAGTTCACGGGTCTTGAACCTTACCACAACTTCCTTAATGTTTAGAAAAATGTAGCTCAATTCTCATAAATAAAAACGTTCAAAATCAAGTCGCAGTCTCATCTCAGAAGCAATCATATGCCAATTTTTTTTTTCAAAAATTTAAGAAAACACTAGATATTTCTGACAGATTGAGACTGAGATCAGACTGTAAATGCTCCTAAAATTAGGAGAATTGCCCTTCTAGTCGTAAATCTACAACATGGATTTTATTCTTAAACTCAACAAAAAAAAAAAAAGCGTTGTATAAAGTTTTTCATTTTCATTAAAAATTTTATCCAAATTAATCAATTTCGAAAATGATTCAACCGAGATCAGGTCCCGTCTCTAAAGAACTACCAATAATATCTAGAATGCCTATATAAGTCTCAAGAATACCGTCTTTTCAACCGTATCACGTATTCTTTACGTCGAAGAGCTCCTTACCTCTAAAACCTTTTCTAGAGATAACTAGTTCGAAGAAACAGAGGTCTTTGAATGTCACTGTCCTCAATTGAATTAAAATTATTATGAACAGGCAAAACCAAGTTTTCGAGTCCTTTTGTGTTTTACGCACAATAAGTATTGTAGACAACTACGTCAGAATAATGAATGCCTCTCGAATCCAATGATTTGCTTTTATATTTCGTACAAAAAGATCTTTCAATCGCTATGAAGAGACGTATTTTGTTTGTTCCAATAGTTTGTTCGTATGAATGAATTATATTATGGCACACTTCTTATGTTGAATAGAAAAAAAAACTTGCTTTGCACCTGGGTCCACACGTGATTTTTTTTTTTTCAAAATCAATGTTGTGTTTATTATTGTCATAATTTTAATGGAATTGAAAATGTACCTTATAGGTAAAGTAAGATTGTATAAATTTACTTGTATTGTTTGTTACTCGAACATTCTTATTTTACTAATTATTTGCGCCAGTTCACGTCATCACGTCAGCGCTGGGTGTCATTATGTTGGCCATTTTGCGTGGATGTAACGCATATTTTCCTCCAAGTTTTTCTTTTATTTTCGTCTGTTTGGTCTTTCTTTGCATCATGTTTACCGCAAAGAAACATATTTTATTTCGTATATTTCTCATACATAGAAATTATAGTAGCATTAATAAGTATGTATAATGAATATTAATTTCTTAGGTTACCCAGAATACGAAACACAAGCGTAGTAGATTATTTGGATACTTGAAACTTCCATTTAGTTGTTACTTAGGTTAATAGCAGTTACATAACACGTACTCAATTTATTTTCTCGTAGCTGCGTATGTAAAGTAAGATATGATTTATGATATTATTGTGTTAATACTCTCTTCTATATTGACGTACGTATTTAAAGAAAGACGGTACCAGCTTAAATTTAACTTAAACATTTTAAAGAATTAAGCGTCCATTCCAGTATAAGAATGACAAAACCCGACCGAACGTATATATTTTAAATTATTTTTCCTCTTACAGAAGATCATTTTAAAGATAATTAAAATAACATACTCCTACAAATGTTTCTCCTTCAAAAGAAAATTGACAAAATTAAAAATAATTGTTTACTTGAAGACTTGGCATCTGTTTGCTTTGTCTCGTTAAGATATTCAAATCTGGACAAAACAAGAGGGACAGAAACTTTGGACAAATTTCGTATCGACACTTCGTTATCATTCGAGAAGAAGCTCTCAACTCAAACGGACACTTGGGGATTTGGATAATAGATTTATAATTTACATTTGGAAACAAAGTTGACATCCGAGTTTGCTTGTGTTTCGAAATTAGGGGACAATACGCAAATGAGCAAGTTGATTTTGTTTGAAACTCTTGATGACATCAATCAGTAAGATAAAAATGAAGTAGGTAAGCTGAAGAAGCTTTGTATAATATTGGTATTATTCTATAGAAATGAAATGCATAGACACTGAAAATGACAAAGGATACCGGTAATTATATGTTCCAAAAAAACACAAAAAATACTTTAACAAAATCTCGAAACGACTGGTTGATACTTCCCGTAACTCAAGGGCAGGTTTTTACTTTGGGCAGCGGATATGTATTGCTATATAACGTGGTAATGCCGCCAGTCTCTTGGGTACATTGCCATGCTACAGCGATGTGGATGAATTTTTCGACGCTGTGTTTTAGTTCGTGTATAGTTTTACAATATTTAAGTTGGAATAAAATTTTGTTATTTTTATTAAGTTGTGATTTTAATGTTTACCAGGAATAAACATAAAAAACTTCGATTTTTTAAAGATGAAAATTCAAACTAGAAATAATAACCACAAGCGCTATTCATGAGAAATTAAACAAAACAATACAGCGCAACATAAAAAATTAAAACAACGAATAATGTTTATGTCCAGTGATTTTTCCTCTCCAAATACCCTACAGAATTTTGCGTACCGAGGAAACAGCATGCAGCCGAGTTGAGAGCAAAATAGTCTCCACCAACATCCATTGTAACTGAAATTTCGGCCTCATAAATCTAGCTGGGTGTACCAAAGTTCCCTTATGCAGTGGACACAAATCTTGTGTTGCGAGTCGACTCTGCAAAAAACTACCAATAAAAAATTCTTAGAGCAAACTTGCGTCACATATTTTCATTTGATTCGTTGAACGAGTTCCGTTTCGTGATGAATTTTGTAGTTTGAATCGTCAACAAAATAATGAACATCGTATTGTTCAAAAATAAATTAATTTGTCACAGCAACACGAGCATATAAAAAGATGAGATTGCATATAAAAAGTAGAAATGGAAATATAAATTATTTGAGATTACGAATTCAGGCACCTACCATCATATTTTTATTTTAAATGATGTGTTTAACTTTTGTTATTGTACCGATTTTGTTATTAACAGACTTTGTATGTACCACACACAAACATGGAAGAGGGAGGTCTTCTGCTACAGGTATCTCCATACTTAAAAGAAGGCCTCTACAACTTATTTGTAAATACCTTTTGACTATGAAAATAAACTTATACCTATATAAACTGCGAATATAAAACAATATTATATTATTTTATATTACATAAAACAACACAAATTTATACTGAATAAATGGTCAGCAGCTGCACGCCGTGACTGTGACAAGGAGGCTTCCACTCAGCATAATGCTACGCTATAGGACCCACAGCACAGCGCTGATTCGCGCATTTCTATATTCATGTTTATTCTTTAAAAAATGTATAACGAGGACCCTATTGTATTCAGCATTATAATACAAGAAAACTTGGCATATTCAGCATTTCCAAGAAAAATAATTCTCTCATCTGCCAAACGAAAGCGACTCAAAAAACTAAGTCAAAATTACCAACACCGATTTACAAAAGCTTCTGACGAGCATAAACCTACCCACATGTGTAGATATACTCGTATACCTATCGTTGTCGGTTCGTGGCTAAAAAAGCAACTTTAAAGCGTAATTTCCCGATGAAGCAACTTTGCGAATGTGCGGCCTTATGTTCGCTGCCAATGGCTATAGAATGTCTTTCTAAACGCCACTCCACTCCGGTCTAATGAGGCCGTTCCATCCATTAAGCTATTTAGTAATTAGGTGCGAGCATGACGGCGCAGTTGCGAATGGACCACAATGAGTGAAACAACTCGTTTATTCACTTTGCATGTTCTCTTGACGCATTTTTAATGTTTATTGGGTTAAGAGCAAATCCTGGCTCGGTCATTTTTTTATGAGTTTTGTAGACAGTATTATAAATCGGCTTATTAGTACATTCACACGTGAATACTCGCCTGAAATGAGCCAATCGATTTTTTTTAAAATAATAATATTATACTCATATAGGCAATAGACATGTTTAAAATGTTGTGCCAATTGCCTTTTATGTGATTTGGAACTTATAAAATGTTAGGAAATTTGTATTTTTGCCTTTGCAATGTTTGTAAGTATGTGGGCACCATGTGTCTATCATATAATTAATTTATCTCTCTTTGCTTCTTTTAAATTTTTTTCCTGTTGCTGTATGCTAATTTTATTTTAGGTGCATTGTCTTCACATATAATTATATAAATATTGTATACAAATATGGCTGACTTTTTTATGTTTATTTTTCCATCAAATACAATCGTACATAAAGAAAACTAGCCTAACTAACTAAAATAAAAATAACAAAATTATATATTAACTTAACCAAAACTATACACAAACTAAAATAAAGCATCGAAAAATTCATCCTCAACGCTGTCGACCGGCAATGTACCCAAGAGACTGGCGGCATTACCACGCTGCATAGCAATGCTTAGCCGCTGGCCAAAATAAAAACCAGCCCTTGGGTCACGAGAAATGTCAACTAGCCGCTTTGAGATTTCTTTAAAAAGGCCATGAGCACTCTGACCCCACGGCCCGAGGGTTTCAACCCCAAACGGCTCGAAAATGTAATTGACAATAAGGTTGCCATACTTTCTCCGCTTGAGGTTTTCCGCAGCCGCAGCGGCAGCGCCAGCGCAGCAAGCCGAGCTAGGAAGATGGGATGGCGCAAGAGTATCGACACACGTTGCGTCCCACACTAAAGGCCTTCCCACCTTCCAAGGAAACAAAGACATATCGTCCGGTCTCTTGCCATCGTCGCGTGCCAAACCATTGGGTTCTAATACAGCTGGAACGCCGACGGTGACAAGAGCTCGTCGGATGATGTCATTAATGTTCACGTGCCGCACTAAGCGACCCGCACTTCGGCTACAAGACAGGCCGTGGTGTCCTAGACTGTTGACAACTTCGCCACAGTGGCAGTTCGCTACAAATATTGAAAACATTTTAAAAGAGTAACGGTGGAGTTTCTTGCCCATTCCTCTCCATACGAATCTACTTTTTTGGAAGGGGCAACTAGAATCAATTCTATTTTCATATAACTGTTGACGTTCAAAAGTGCCTTTTTGGGCCTATTTGAAATAAATGCTTTGACTTTGACTTTGTGTTTCTGGAGTTGTCGATTTACGCAAAGAAATTAAGTTCATGCAAATCGTCTACAGAAAATAACAAATTGTTTAAAAGTGCCAATTCGCCTGTTTTGGGCAGGTTAACAAAACAATTTGAGACATTTAAAAGGTTGAAATGTGTACCTAATATATTTGAAACTTCTTTTTGCATATTCTTGTTAAATTACAAATTAATGTTTCGTTTACTCTGACAGTCTTCCAACCACGTCTGTCAGCTTCCAATTACATTTATATCTAACTTTATTTTTATATAAACAAAAAATACGAATTATAAACAGATTACCGAAAACAAACATTGCAGATGACAAACAAATAAACATTCCAGTCACATTTTTGACTTTATCCTTAAAAGACATTTAATAAAACGTCAGAAAAACTGTTCAAAAGATAAAGAAAAAACAATAAAATGTGCATGGACAGTCGGCTACAGATGACATCAAATCTCCATCAGGAGGGGTTTGCTTGATCTGAATTCGATGTGCGTGCGGCGTGGGTCTTGTTCGATACTCTACGTATATTTTATGCGCATAATACAATTAGACGCATGTGTGTCTATAAATAGAGAGGTATCTACTGTTGTTTTTGCGTGTGTTTCTGTATTGTAAGTCTGTTGTTTTTTTTTTTGTAAAAAGTTTTTTTTTATTTTTCACTTTTCAAATAAATGGTACCAACCCCACAACAAACGTATTATCGAATCAAATGCAAAAACTAACCCCCTGAGGTATACCTACACCATATTCATTTTTGAAGTGAAAACTTATTTAAAGGCGTTGTGCACTTTTTAGGGTTCCGTTGCCAAATGGCAAAAAACGGAACCCTTATAGATTCGTCATGTCTGTCTGTCTGTCTGTCTGTCCGTCTGTCTGTCTGTCTGTCTGTCTGTCCGTCCGTATGTCACAGCCATTTTATTCCGAAACTATAAGAGCTATGCTGTTGAAACTTGGTAAGTAGGTGTATTCTGTGAACCGCATTAAGAATTTCACACTAAAATAGAAAAAAAACAATAAATTTTGGGGTTCCCCATACATAGAACTGAAACTCAAAAATGTTTTTTTTCATCAAACCCATACGTGTGGGGTATCTATGAATAGGTCTTCAAAAATGGTAATGAGGTTTCTATTAGCATTTTTTTCTAAACTGAATAGTTTGCGCGAGAGACACTTCCAAAGTGGTAAAATGTGTGTCCCCCCCCCCCCCCGTAACTTCTAAAATAAGAGAATGACAAAACTAAAAAAAATATATGATGTACATTACCATGTAAACTACCAACGAAAATTGGTTTGAACGAGATCAAGTGAGTAGTTTTTTTTAAAACGTCATAAATCGTAAACCGCAATTTACCTTACATTCAATCAACTGAAATATAAAAATTAAAAAATATATATATTTTTAAACCGAGAATACCTACAGGTTTGTACGGAACCCTCGGTGCGTGAGTCCGACTCGCACTTGGCCGGTTTTTTTGTAATGGGTATAAAATGTTCAACTCGCGTCAGGACACGTGACCCTGATCGAAAATTCGTAAGACGGACGGAGAATGATTTTTCTGAGAGATAAACTTTTTAATGTAATATAAATTGTCATGTTTGTGTACGATAGCGCAATAAATAAATATTGTATTCTACCACATAAATGATAGTACTTTTATCCTGATAATTAAAGCAATTCGTGCAAAATTATTCCCTAACCATTCCAAAATATCAAAAATGCACAACGTTAATATTCAAGTTTTCACTTCTGTCGGCACTCCCGGAGTGCAACCCGTCGTTTTTTTTTATCAATCCTCCTTGTCGAAGATACCGTGGAACATAAATATAAAGAAGGTAAAGTTGATGAATTCAGAACCTCAGTTAAAAGTATGATGTTTTCAGCGTGAAGCCAATATGTTTGGTGAATTTTATATTTTATTTAGTCTGAAAATGATATACCTCACCAATCAGAACACATCTTCGTACTTAATTTCTCATCAGGTCCATACATTTGTTAGCAGAGCTACTTAAATGATAGTTGGGTGGGTGTATTCTAAAAGTTGACAACATCACAAATAGCAGTCATTTATTTAGCTGTTTTAACTCATTTATCAATATTCTAAATGAGGTTATGACATATCGCTCTACAGTGCGCAAGAATCTTGATTATAAAATGAAAATATCTAACTGCCTGCCGGACGTAGGTCTAAGTTTAAGTGTTTCGTTACACGTGGTACTTGAAGATTGTACTTAACCTTGAATATTGATGCTCCATAAAGCATCAAACATTATCATAATCACATTGGAACAAAAGAGTATTTGCGACTCCAAAAAATTAATGTCGAGTTGAGATTTGTAGCAAAATCACAAAGGTATTATTACCTCTAAATGTTGCTTAGTTAGTGCCCTCACTAAGTCTCAGTGAATTGTTGTGTAAATACAACAAGAGTTCTCACTGAACTCGATACAACTTTGAGTTTACAGACATTATTGCTTTCTAAGAGTACTTCGTTCATTATCTTACACCGAGCTACGAAGTTAATAGAAATTTGTTACAATTAGAGCATGTTTTAAGCTAGGTAACATTAAATATGGGTTTGAAATATTGCGTGTTAATTTATGGAGCCATGTTCGTGGTTGCCGTGTAGTGCAGAGTGAAAAGAATAGCATCACATTTCATCTCGTAAGAGGCGACTAAAGAACTTACTAAAACATGGGCAGCAGCGTTCTTTATACATTTTACCACCATAATGCTATCGCCAGCCCACCTGCCACGCGTGGCGATTATAGCAAACTCCCCCTAATTGGGGGGAGGGGTATGTCCAGCAGTGGACATCTTTTAACTGAGATGATGAATATTAAATATATAAATATTCGAGGTTGTAGGTGCATAGTATGCTCGCTTTCTGGGCTAAGATTCAGTATAACTGTTACGGTTGCTGCCGCTGTGTAGTAAACAAATGGACATAGGATGGCTCAATCTATACTAATATTATAAAGCTGAAGAGTTTGTTTGTTTGTATGTTTGTTTGTTTGATTGAACGCGCTAATCTCAGGAACTACTGGTCCAAATTGAAGAAATATTTTTGTGTTGGGTAGCCTATTTATTGAAGAAGGCTATAAGTTATATAACATCACGCTAAACCAAGAGAAGCGGAGCAGTAATGAAAAATGTTGCAAAAACGGGGAATATCGCACGGGTAGATGATTCGACGCGACGGGAAGGGTCGCGGGAACAAGAAATTTAACGCGGACGAAGTCGCGGGCAGAAGCTAGTGTGAAAATAAATTAATTGTAAAATAATATATTTTAAAACAAGGTTCTGCTAGCTTAGCTTATCCAAAAAAAATATACATAGCAAAATTAAACAAATAAACCCAAATTCGATGGGTTTATCTTGTTTAGTTAAGAAGTTCCTGCGGCTTTCTTCCAGCTCCATCAACAGAAGAGCTACTTTGTACCATATTAGTATTGTCACCAAAGATACATATGTACAGCAAGTTTAAGCTTAATCAAGCATCGGAAAGTGGTTCGAATTTAGCTTCCAAGATTCGTGCCGAACACACATACATACAAACAAATTAAGTTAAATAAAAGCTTATAATTGAAAACTTTGAAATTAAGGTGTGATCCAAATTTGTCTGGAAATTGAAATGATCGTCGTCTGCGATAGCAGGATGAAGACTTGAGCCCCTGATGGTGCGATAAGGAAGCACGTGCGCGGCTGACGCAAAGGCATGACAAAAACGGGGCCGTAACAATACATATTAAAATAGCCATGTTGCAAGCACTGTATTTTTTTTATATCCCAAAATTAAATGTAATAATGAACTAAAAGGCCGGTAAAATATTACCCAGGAGCAGTGGTTGGCGTAGGTCTGAACTCAGTGAGGTGCTTCACTATTTCATCACCACCGCTCTCAAAACGGTGAAGAAGAGAAAACGCCATGTCTTCACCAAAGTTTCGAATTTACGTGATATCTACCAACGCGCACTGAGCCCGCATGATGTATTATGGCCCATTCCCTCTCACTCAGAGGAGGCTTGTGTCTTAGCAGTGGAAACATGATCAGCTGATGATACCAGACGTTACTGGTAATGAATATAGCTATGTAAAATGGATTATAATAATAGAAGCAGGATTGTACCTGCAAATTAGCGCACAATAATTAGATACAAGTGGGTTCAGAAGACTCTAGAAACGTTTACAAAACTCGAGAAGCATTTGATGAAGTGCACTTACAGAAACGCGAAGTACCAGGTAAATAATTCGTGACTCCAAGGAATAAAGTTGTAACGATCGACTGAAATAAAACAAAAAATAACACTAGCTTGAATTTAATGAAAGTTTCTAAACTCTCACCAATTAATATCTACAGATATTTCACCTTGTCCTAAAGGAGAGTTGTGCAAAATTAATTATTATGCTTGACTAACGAGAAAAAAGCTAGCAAGCGTTGGAAGGTCTCTCAACAAGGTGGACCGATGACCTGATGAAGGCCGCAGAATTCCGCTGGATGCGAAAGGTACAGATCCGGGCAAAGTGGCGGTGCTTGGGAGAGACTTATGTCTAACAGTGGACGTTTTTCGGCTGAAATAATGATGATGATGATAATGTTATTATCTATCTCATAAGAATTGTTGGGAAATCATATTATGCTTACAAGTGAAAATCTATTGTAACTTACAGATATACACGTTTGGGTTGGCAGTTCCATAATGTTACTACGCTTCGATGAAGAACCCAAATCAGAAAAACGATCTAAATCCGACTACAAATGTAGGACATACTTCGTACACGTAGTAACAAAAGAATCGCCCAGTAAATAAAACAACAGAATACTAATATATTGCTGAAAAGGCATCGAAACAAGAAAGTTCACAGAATACCCGAGGGAACAGCACAACATTCGCAAATTTCTAAAAAAGAAAAATAAAATACTCGTCTCAGAAGTTACTTTCAGCCATAACTTGTTGGTTGAAGGTTTTTTTATAGAAACATGGACGAAATACAATAACGCGAGCGGTCCCTCACAAGTAAAAGGGGTAAAAAAAACTCCACTTTCAGTTCATAAGAATTGCTGGCAGTTTCTCGATAGCAAATATTTGATTAAGCCCGCTGAATTTTAATGTGAGAATTTTTCAAGAGGCCCCTTTTTTGTGCACTGATGTGTATCTATCGGGTTATTGAATAATTTTAGAACTTGGTTTATGTAGCACGTGCCATCAGTTTTCTTTTTGCATATTTTCAGGATTTTGATATTAACATATTTTTTTGAGAAAAGTATTGCTTTTATTACAACACTTTTTAATATGGGTGTTTTGCGGCTTTGATTTTATAATAATACTAATCAAATCAATTAATCTGCTTGGCCTGTTTCAAACTATTTTGGCGTAAGCTTCCAGTGTGACCGGATGCAGCTCAATACCAGTTTTTTACATGGAGTGACTGCCAATCTAACCTCCATAACCCAGTTACTGGGTAATATGATACCCCTTGGTATCGTTGTTGGTCTGAATGTCAGACTTTCCGGCTTTTGACGACCCGTCACGATTGTCCAAAATCCGCGCATGACAGGAAGAAACGAAACGTGTTTTCCGAGGCAAGGATGGGTATTTGCTTCTAAAAATGGACACACATATGACCATTATTACTTCATCATTTCAGCCGTAAGACGTCCACTGCTGGACTTAGGCCTCCCCCAATTTGGGGGGCTTTGCCATAATCGCCACGCTTGGCAGGCGGGTTGGCGATTGCAGTATGGTGGTAAAATGCATAGAGAACGCTGCTGCCCATTCTCTAGTAAGTCCCTTAATCGCCTTTTACGACACCCACAGGAAGAAATGGGGTGGTGTTATTCTTTACGTCCGGCACCACACGGTACACACATTATTACTTAGTCGCAATTAATAAGACAAACTATATGTATACGTCATCGGTGTACCACATGAGTGTTGATAATTATATCTCTCATCGCTTTTGAGATCGGTTACCCTCGGGAAAAGGGCCCATGGGTATTGCAGGACACCTACCCTCCTACCCGTCCTTAGTAACCCACTCAGTCACCATTAATTATACCATGAATAATTACGTTGATCGGTTCCAACATCCTTATGTATATAGGTACTGTGAATATAATCTTGACACTGTTAACAACTGAATAAAAATGTACAAAAGAAGCAAAGTCTCTGAGAAGAAAATAATGTTTATTTAATGGAGCACTTAGTACCCCATAACAGTACCATTAAATTATCTGAAAATACAGCTATTATTACATACATATTTTAGTATAAAAACATTATAACTCATACCGAAGTCTCCCATAAATTTCTCATGCCACGTTTAAAAAATCTATTATTTACATTATTCTAAAATAGCTCTATCTGAGCTTTTGCTTCAACGAAACGAGTTCTAAGATTGCTTGCATAATACGAGAGTAGCACTTGAAAATATTATTAAGCAAAACAATATCCATAAAAAGTCTCCCGCCAGAAAAATGAGCTCATTTATAACACCTAGTTGCCACGAATATGGCATTCAGTGGCACAGAAATGAAGTCTCGACAAAGTTGAACGCATAGCGTAGTAGCTGCAAACTTTTGTTATATAGTCTCTACGGCATTATTAGATAAATGAAGTTGACTGAAACACTTTTAATGTTTGTCTTCTTTCTTTTAATTTTATAATAAAAAAATTATGCGCGGTTATAAAAAGTTTCAGATAAAAACTGAACTGTTTTGTTAATGTTCTTTGTCAGTTTAATTTCTGTAGATGTTAGGGCAAGCTATAGAAAATAGAGGTCGTACTCAAATATGACGTCACATTCATCATCATCTCAGCCCAGAATCACCCACTACTGGGTCTCCCCTTTTCCGTCATACATCTCGGTTCCGTACGTCACTCATGCGTTTCCCGCGACCTTGACGATATCATCAACAGAACATGCTTTTGGACGGCTTTGGTTTCTTTGGCCCCTAATCTTGGCCACCATTCGGTCACTGCATTATCCATTGACCATCTCTTTGTCGAATTAAAAGTCCTGCCTAACTCCACTTGAGGCACTTCACCCTGTCCCCGACGTGATGAAGAGACTTAAAAAAGGGCCTGTGCTGGATACTATCGAAGCACATTACCTAGCCCTTAAAGAAATTCAGTATAACGACGCCTTTTCTCCCAACATTATCCTTGGTCGTCGTCTCAGCTAACGGTCCCGTAACAGCTGACAGTCGAAGGTCAATGCAAAATATTGCTTAGTAACAAGTTTGAAAGGGGGTTCGTCCCATAATATGGATACAGACTGAGTTAAGTATTGCCTTTTTTTTGGATGGGAAATCATCGAATGACTTCTCCCGCACTAGCCAAATCAGACCTTAGGCTACAATATATTATCCTAAGTTATCAGAAGAAATGATATTTTATGTAGTATTAATAAATTTCAAGACTGACCATTGAACTTGGCACCCATTTAGACCTCACTTCTTTTGTCGTTGAAGTCAACAACCAAGGCATACATCGTAATATTGAACTTGGCTCTCATTTCACATGTATGTTTTTGATGGGATATCATTACTTTTTGTACATAAATTATTAATAGGTACTTATTTATACCAAAATTAATACCAAATAGTTTTTGTTACAAGTGTTCCTAATAGAATCAATAAAAAATAAATAAATAAAATAAGTTTATTACATATCATTTTAGCTTACATTGCATATCGAGGAGTCTCCATTTAGGCATAGAAATACCTGTAGTTGAAGGCTCCGCTCTTCCCTTGCATTATAAATATGTATACAAACAACAAAAGAGAAAAAAAAAAAGTAAGAAAGAAAATACGATCTTTTGTACATATACGTGAGTGTGATTGTATGTGTGTGTGAGTGTGATGGATTGTCTAAGTATGTGTGTGTATGTGTGTGCGTGTGCATGTGTGTGTGTGTGAGAGAGAGAGAAGGAGATTTTGAGTGTACATGGTGTGACTAAATAAGCTAATAGCATCACTACATATATAATTTATTATTAAGTCACCCGTTGTAAAAGTAACTCTGTATCATCATAATTTAAATTGTGTAACCATGTTGTTAAATCTTTTTTGCATTGAATTTTCTTTTTATCATATATGTATATAAGTTTATTTACTTTGTTGTATAAAAAGGCTGAACGTTTTTTATACTGTCTGCTGGCAAATTCTGTTTTAGTTGAGGGAACATTTACTATGCAGTGCTTTTTTCTCTTTTCTAGTATTTTAGGATCATATGGCGTCTCTTTGTGCGTTTTAAGGATGATAAGAAGGATGTACAATTTTCTCACTGACAGCAGATTACATAATTTATAGAGCTTTTCAGTGGAGAATATTCTTGTTTTGAAGTACATCACTTTAAGTATCGCTCTTTGAGCGCGTTCCAACTCTAGAAAACTAGATTTTGTTGCTCCACCCCATACAGTTATGCAATAAAGTAAAACAGACTGGACCAAAGATACATAAATTTCATTTAATAGATTTCTTTGATTGTCTTTATTTTTATTTACATTTATTGTCCTTGGTACAACATATCTCAGCTCTTTAAATATCCAGATCTGTTTTCGTACTCTACTCATGACTTTTTCCAGTTGAGGCTACCAGGAAAGACGCTGGTCAAAAATCACTCCCAGATATTTTGCTTGGGTAACTTGTTGAATAGTAGGGCAATTGCAGCAAGTTCCAACGGTAGTAATGTCGCACGTGTGGATTCTTAAATTAAATTCTTTATCAGGTTGAAACTGATTATAAATATTAAAGCAAATGAAGTTGGTTTTACTTGTATTCAGGGTAAGCAGATTCTTTTTTAACCACGTTGCAACAAGAGCTAGTCCTTCTTCTGCACTGTTCTTAACATCATTCCATGATTTCCCTGAGAAGACGACAGCTGTATCATCGGCGTACGAGAATACTTTAGCATTATTAATGCTCATACTGCAGAGGTTATTTATATAAATTAGGAAGAGCGTAGGTCCTAGTACACTTCCTTGTGGTACGCCGTATGATACATCTACGCCCTCACTAACAATTTGTCCAATTTTCACCTTTTGTGTTCTACCAGAAAGATAATCTTTAAAGAGTGTCAGTGGTATTCCACGAATTCCAATAGTCTCAAGCTTGTGTAAAAGAATGGGAGTAGAGACGGTGTCAAAGGCTTTTCTTAGATCCAGAAAGGCAGCCATACATTTATTTCCTTTATCGAGTTGTTCGGATACTAAAGAACTTAGTGCTATGACAGCATCTTCAGTTGACTTTTTTTGCCTAAATCCATATTGAGAAGGGGACAGAATATCAAATCTATTTAGATACTGCAAGAGGCGAGTATTTAACAGTTTTTCTATAATTTTTGAAATCGCAGTTAAGACGGAAATAGGTCGATAATTATTCACATCGTCTCTATCACCACCCTTATACACAGGTGTAATAATAGATTTTTTTAATGGGGCAGGGAACGTACCTTTTTGAAAACATAGATTGGCAAGATGCGTGATAATTGGCACAACTTCATTTTTAGCAAGTTTTAAGAAGCAAGTGGGTATATTGTCCCATCCGGGGGCTCTGTCAGATCGTAGATTCATAAGTGTGGTACAAACTTCATGTTGATTAGTATCTAGAAGTACCATTGAGCTTATGTGTGATGGTTTATTACTAAGGAGTTTGCTAAAATTAGTATCAGTTGTTATGTTTTGGGCCAGATCTCTGCCTATACTTGCAAAATATTTATGAATAAAGTTAGCAGATTCTGTGGGAGATGATTTAACCTGCAATAATTCTGAGTTTTCTGTTCGTGATTTATTAGTATAAGTGATATTTTTTATATTTTTCCAAAGAAGTCTATTGTTTTTGATGGCATTAGTAATTTGTACCCTATTATATTTTCTTTTTAACTTTTTAATAAGATTATTGCAATAGTTTCTATACCGCGTATACGTCATTTTGGCAATTTCATTGTGAGGATCATTTCGTGCCTTTTTCTGTAACGCATTACGATTTCGAATACATCTCAGGATACCCTGAGTAATCCAGGGTTTTAATAAACGTTTTTTGCTTGGTATGGTAATAGTGTGTGTATTAGTAGTCAAAGATTCACAAATTTTTTCTATTAAAGAAATTGTAACCACATTTGGATCATCAATAAATAGAAGTTCAGCTAAATTTTTATTTTGCAAATATAAGAGAGCACTGTCAAAATCTATAGTTGTTTTAGTCTTATCTGGAGCGATTCGGTCTTTTATTTTTGCCAAAGAAAGGAAGGTGGTATAGTGGTCTGTAGTGGTAGTGCGTAAGATAGCTATAAATGCAGAGTTTTTTTTCGGATTAATTTTTAGCATAAAATGATCGAGACAATTCATTTCTCTAGTGGGTAGTGTATGCCCGGCCAGAATTCCGTAAGACGATAACATAGTTAGGTAATTTATTCTATTTTTATGTTCATAGTATTGCTCAGTTTCCCTGGGCCTCAAGTTAATATTAATATCCCCTGTGATCACAATGTTTCTTTTTTGTACATTTAGTGATTCCAAATGTAAGCTTAATGAGTCGATAAAATTATCTGCACTTAAATTTGCTGGAGATCTATATACACCAAAGACAATGTTATTTAGAACCTCGATTTGAAGACAAGATGCGTGTAAGAGCTGGACTTCTGTAACTTTATGTTTTAAAGATTTTTTCACATACGCGACGACTCCATCATTTTTATTTGAAAGATTTGTGGTATAATAGCAATTGTAATTTTCAAGTTGAGGAACAGGTTTATTTAAATTAAGTTGGCATTCCGTTAATATTATGGTGTCTGTTTCAAATTTAAGACTAGATAATGTAAGTAAAAAGTCGTCGAAATTGCAACAAATGCCTCTAATGTTCTGGGAAATTATAGTGAAATCATTTTTGTGTACGAATGTATGTTTATCAAGATCTGTACAGTCACTTGTGATCGATTTAGCAAGCTGTATGTTATCTATTTCTTGTAGTGTTTGTAATGATTCACACGCTGCAGCCATTTTTTAAATAATAAGAAACACTTGTCCATGCTAGCCAATGCTTAATATATGTGTAGTGTCTCGGTATGACGGTTTTGTTTGTCTTATGTGTGTTAATGTTTGTTTGGACATATATTTTAAGAGTGTATTTATTGTAGAGGTGTGGTCTAGAGTGATTGATGGAATTGTGTGTATTATTTTGTTTTTTGTAGGTGAGTGTATATTCAAAAGTGATACAATTATCGTTTAAAGCTAATAAAAATAAAAAATAATTAGAATTATACAAACCAAAATTATAAAAAGGCAAAGATGCTGAAAGTTATGGTTTACTTTGAATACTAGCGAGATCGCGCTCAGATTTTATCTGCACGCGTTCATTATTATCGAGACGTAGATAAACTGCTCCACGAAAAATCCAGCATGTGTAGCCCTTACTTTTGGCAAATTCACGGACTTGAGAGAATAGTCTGGCAGTCTTTTTAGTGACACTCTCAGACACATAGATGGGCTTCCTTTCCCCTTTCAAACTGAGATGTTTAGTATGTAGCTTATCACTCAATTCTTTGTCTTTGTTGAATTTTCTTTCCCTAGTACTGTAGAAAATTCGGCAATGATAGTACCTGTGCTGTTCGATTTTTCTTGTGGCTTTATTCTGTAGATGTCTTTGATGTCAGTATCCTTGATCTCAGCATCAACAGTCTTGCCCAACTTGGACATAAAATTGCTAAGGTCCTCTTTTCCCTCAAACTTATTCTGGTCGGAGATCAGTTTTGGTACATTTCGGATTTCAATTGTTGCTGAACAGGTTTTTCTTTCCAAAAAATCTACCCTTTCCTCCAGCGCAATAATCCGTTTTTTGTCCTCTTATTAAGTGAAAAATTATAATAAAATGATACAAATTTACCAGTTTCCGATTTATTCCTTTGTATTCACCTAATTACCTATCTGCACGCCAAATTACCTATCTGCACGCCAAATTTCAACTTTCTAGGTCACCTGGAACTGGGTTAGAGTTTTGATCTATAGGTCAGTCAGTGATAAAAATGACGATTTTTGGACGTTAATATCTAAATAACCGTTTGAGATGTGTTTTTGAAATTTGGAGCACATATGTATCTCGCAAGTTTCAATATATGAGCCAAATTTGACACGTTTATGTGAAGTAGTTTTTGAGTTATGAGGGGGTCAAAAGTGGCTCCAAATGGTTCGTGTAATATTACACACGGTGCTGCTCGCCAGTTCTATTACTTGAACTTGGCTTGACACGCTACCGCGTGTCTAGATACAATATATGATAATACCAGCTTCTGCCCGCGACTTCGTCCGCGTCAAATTTTTGCTCCCCTGACCCTTCCCGTCGCATCGATTTGCCTGCTAGTTTTCGTCCATTTTTCGTTGCTGCTCGCTCCTTTTGAGTTATAGTGAGTCAACCTTAAAAGATAGACATATGCTCATGTGGATTTTTTTTAGAAGTTTTTAAAAGGAACAATTCCGTCATACACGATTTTTGCGTTACTTTAACCGTTTACGCAGCGCACGCAACGAAAACTCTCAAAAGGAATAAATTTTCCCCGTTTTTGCAACATTTATATTACTGCTCCACGCTTCTTAGTTGTAGCGTAATGTTATATAGCCTATAGCCTCCCTCGATAAATAGGCTACCCAACACAAAAAGAATTTTTCAATTCGAATCAGTAGTTCCTGAGATTAGCGCGTTCAATCAAACAATCAAACAAACAAACTCTTCAGCTTTATAATATTAGTATAGATTATCATATAATCTTTGTAATATACACTTGGTAGTCACCTTTTACGGCACAAACACACGAGGATTTAAACATAACTGACTAAATGTGGGTAACAGGGTGTCTAACGCTTCGGGGAAACAAAGCGTGTTCTTTACAAACATATAATACACACAAATACAAAAAAAAATATAATGACTTGATTTTTTGTAATATCAAAATAACAGCTTTTTATCAAATGCATATGAAAGTATCTACGGTACTTTTACTCTAAAAATATATGTTTGAAATTTACCGTTAGTTTGATCCGGCTAATCTAGGAAACGGCTGGATTGAATTTGACGGGACTTTCGCTGGCAGGCACTGGTAGGTTAGTTTTTGTACGGGTAGCACTTTCCTGTGGTATAATTTCTGACATCCACGCGCGCTTAGCCGTGTGCAGTAGCTAGTGTTTATATATTTACTAGTCTTTACCAGCGTCTTCGCCCGCGTATTAGGTATACACATAAACTTTTCTCTATTGATAAAAACCGCATTGAAAGCCATTGCGTAGTTTAAAAGATCTAAGCGTAGAAACACGAAATACGACTTTCTTTTATACTATGTAAAGATTATAAGTATGAATACGAACAGATTGTCTATGGCATCGGAGCAGATTTTATGAGCAAACAATTTGAAACCCTAGAGGAAACACACACAGTTGCATTTGGCTTCTGGCCGCTACAAATGAGTTCTTTCGCTTCCGCTCCCAGCAAGCAACCGTGTCGAGAGCTTCCGTGCATATGCTAACGCTTACAAATTTGTTTCAAGCCACGACAAACTTCAGGGACATGATCGATTTTTCGTCGAACTGCACCCTAATTGCGAAACGCACAATATATCAGAATCTGAATGGGATTGAAGATTATTTCTAAACCATTGCGTCATTTGTTCGAATAAATTGTGACTCAGCAACGTAAATAACGCAATGAATGTTGTTTAACTATGAATATTAAACCAATTCCTACTGATAAAAAGTTCCGCAATTACCCCTCTGGTTTCGAACGATGGGTGAAGATTTATACGTAGTACCTATTTGAAGTTATGATTTAGGAATGAATAGGCATAGGACACATGAACTTAAAGTGACGGGTTTGAAGACAGAGTTTTTTTTTTTGACTTGTCTAATTTATAAAACAAATATTATTTATATGAATTCGATTTCACGTGGTTTTGCCTAGACTTTTTGTCTTAATGCTTTTGGAAAACATACGGTGTGAATAATATTCAGAACTGCTTAGAATTCATGGCAAAAATATTAGTACTACATATTTGTTTAACAAGTATAACAATTGTAAAAAAAAAACACCTGGAATAATTATTTAGAGTTCACATTTGTGTCACAGCTTTTGTTCACCGAATAAAATAAAATTTTAGTGGTTTTTAGAGAAGACCAACGCTCATTATAATTATTAATTAAGAGCATGAACTATGAATTTACTTAAACCGTAATTTACTGTCGATTTGACAAATTAATTTATTAAAACTCACTACTGTAAAAATTTAAAACCTTAGACAACATAATAATTGTTTTAATATGGACATCCCTCCAACTAAATCCAATACTAAAATATTCATACTGCAACAGAAAATTGTATGAAAGTGTCAAATTAACACAAAATAGATCATCATTATCCAAACCGTGATTGTCATTTTAATGCGTAGTGGTACGTTCCAAATTACACATTCGAGCAATCAAAGTGGTTCACGATATTATATGGAGCGCTTTGTGGTTCATTACAGCTCTAAGCCCATATTAATAATTATGTACGAAGCAAGTTCCACGCCATCGGTGTTCATAAATGTGAAACTAAATACACTGCCAGCCAAGATTAAGGGGTCGCCAGCAAATGAGTTTATGGCGTGTTAGTGTACCTCCATTGTATCATTAAGGATCAAAAACTCGAGCTTTAATGTTAAAACGTTTGAGTAAATAACGTTAAAAATCTTTGCGTTATTATAACTGTTACGAAGGTTCACGCAAACTCATGGTTCCATTGTTGGTTTTATTTAGATATTGTATGGTAACAATTGCTCTATCGTGATTTTTTGGTATATGTTGTTTTTTTTATGTAATGTTTCCATTATGGACACGCAAGCGATCGATTTTTGATGGGTAGTAGTTTGATTTTGTCCTTCAATGTTCTTACTTTTTGGTAAAAACAAGTATTGTTTTCCGCACGACTAACATTGCACTTGAGTACGCTTGATCTGTACACGTGTAGGTACTTATGTACAGATACATTAAAATACATATTTTTTTAATGTGATTTTGTACGTGTTTCCTCCATGTGTTCGTTAAGTGTGTTGCCAGCATCATCAGCCTATAATGTTCCCACTGCTGGGACACAGGCCTCCTCTCGGTGAGAGGGAGTGGGCCATAATCCACCACGCGGGCCCAGTGCGGGTTGGTAGATGTCACATGTCTTCGAATTTTTGGTTCTAAGACATGCCGGTTTCCTCACGATGTTTTCCTTCACCGTTTTGAGAGCAGTGGTGATGAAATAATTTACACAAAGTAATGCGCCTGCTTGGGTTTGAACTCACGACCTACTACTCGTAAGTCGCGGCTGTTTCCACTGGGCCACCACTGCTCTGTGTTGCCGGATGTAAATAATATCATCATACCATTTCTCTCCGTGGGTGTCATAGAAGGCGAGTAAGGGAAGACTAGAGAATGGGCAGCAGCGTTCTCTATGCATTTTACCACCATACTGCGATCGGCAGACCGCCTGCTAAGCGTGGCGATTATGGCAAACCCTCTGGGGGTAGCCTACGTTCAGCAGTGGACGTCTTATGGCTGAAATGATGATGATGATGATGATGACGTGTTTCCTCCGAAGTCACATTAGGTTCATGTTTGATACTAGGTATCTTACACACGTATTATCATAAAATTATTACAATAGTTCGAAAAACGATTAGTTAAATAATTGCTTGTTATTATTCATTAATCTTCCTTTAAAAGTTATTAAAAAATATACTCTTGTTTACCAAATATTTCGCAGAAAATCTTAGCTTAACTTCCAAACTAGGATTTAGAGAGAATCAGATTATTTTTATAACCAAAAAAAGAGTTTCCAAGTGTTATAACTTTTAAAGGAAATTGTTTAAGGGAAAAGGGAAATTAATCTTTCTCTTAATTAGTAAAGTTGGTCGGACGCTGCGACGCAGAATTCAAGGCCAATAAATCAAGGTGTAGCTCCAGTTTCAAACAAGTATAGCAAAAACCATTCTTTGCTTTTAGCGCCTTCAATATTTTAGACCACCCTTATCGATATTTCAGTCTGTACAGTGGGCATTGTAACCAGTCGTGGGCAAAGTTACGTTCACGGTTTCGACCTCCGTCGTTTCCAGTGAACTGTTAATGATAAAACTTGTAACTTATATACAGGAGGTTCAAGGAAATCGGCCCGCGGCCTCCTCGTGGTCTGTAACTTCACATGGAAACAATTTCGAAAATGTTATATAAGTTATGTGAAGGGATCCTAGTTTGGTCGGGTTCACATTATTGTGGTTAAGTAAGAAGGATTATATTGAAACTATACGTAATAATACGTATATGTAAGTGTATAGCGTTATAATGTAAAGTTCCTAACTAACATAGTTTGTATTAGTTTGTACCTCTTTTACCAGAGTAGGTTTGTAAAAGTGCCATCTAACAATGTGATTCTGGTAATAATATACGTAGACTAGTATTTTGTTTTATAAGTTCTGTTTTAGTAATAGAAATTATTTTTAACCGAGTTCAAAAAAAGGAGGAGGTTATCAATTCGACTGTATTTTTTTTTTATGTTTGTTACCTCATATCTTTTGACTGGGTGAACCGATTTTGATGATTCTTCTTTTATTTGAAAGCTGATGCTTCCCGAATGGTCCCATTTTAATGGTTGGTTCCATTTGGACAATGGGGTCCATGTGAAAACCATATAAAGTCTTAAATTTGCATTACGTATTTCCGCGACAAATGAACGATTACCGTATGTTTGTTACCTCATAACTTTTGACTGGGTGAAGCGATTTTGATGATTCTTTTTTTATTTGAGAACTGGTGCTTTCCGAATGGTCTCATTTTAATTTGGTTCAATTGGACAATGGAGTCCATGTGAAAACCATATAAGTCTTAAATTTGCATTACGTATTTCCGCGACAAATGAACGAATAACGCGATTAGATTAGTGCGGAGTATCTACCACAACTAAAAAGTTAAAAAATAAAAACTTTTAACAAAAAAAAACAACCGACTTCCTTAAAAAAACACTACAAAGTCAAAAATAACTTTAATTTCGGAAGTCGGTGGCAAAAACCTTAAATACAGAGCCTAAGACACCGACTTTCGAAATTAAAGTTATTTTTGACTTTGTAGTGGATTTTTAAGGAAGTCGGTTGTTTTTTTTTTTGTTAAAAGTTTTTATATAGCCGACTTGCATGAAGTTAATTATATAAATTAACGTATAACGCGAGCTAATCGACAATTCCAGAACTACATATTACTCAATTTATTAATAATGGCACAAATTTATAAAAATATTTTATTATCATCGGTCCTTAATAAGTAGATATGATAAATTGTATTGTCTTCGGTCCTTGATAAGTATGCTAAATTTCGAGTTAATTCGACGTTTTGAAGAAGGTCAAAATCATATTCAAAGTTTCCGTTACATAGGCACATACTAACATACGTATGCAGCTAATAAAAGCGCGTTAAAAAATGTCAGTTCGCTCAATTCAGGCGAATAAATTTGTACGAATCGAGTAATTTGTACGAATAAATTTGTACGAATCGACTAATTTGTCGATTAAATACTTGGTAATAACCGATAGTTCATGTGGTGTCATGATTTAAAGAATAGCGCCATCCCATTTCTTCCCGTGAATGTCGTAAGAGCCGACTAAGGGACTTAATAGAGAATGGGCAGCAGCGTTCTCAGACGTCTTTCAGCTAAGATGATGATGATGCTGATGCAAAACCGATACTTTACTAACGCCATCCCAAATAGGCAACCGAAGGCGAAGGTTGGAATCCAGAAAGGTGGTGGTTGTTATTAAAACTGAATTTGTTACCAAGCGACGCGACGCCCGAAGCAAAAATCTAGTTTATCTACAAATCTTTCATTACGATTTTATTTTATTTTATTTATTGAGGGATAATAAACAACTACAACATAATATATAATACTTTAGGTTAACAAAATTTAAGAGGTAATGTTGCATTCAACTGCATTATCCGCAGATAAGACATATTTAAAGATCTGTGGTTGCCACTAGACGAGCAAAACCAAGATTAACAAAAATTTTAAAATAAATAAATAGGTTACTATAAAGCGAGGTATAGCTAAAAACCAAATCGGATCAGAAACAGTTTCATTTACTTAAATTATGCAATAAATAAATATATAATGTTAATACGATTACAGATTAAGATATTTTTTTATAATGTTAGATTTAAATTTATTTTTCGAGCATGCAAATATATCTATATCAATAAAATTTGATTCGATTATTAGGTAATTTCTCGATTATTAGGTGTGGCGTCACGAAATAAGCGCCGTGGGTTTCTTTGCTATAGAATAAGCAGTTTATATTGTTTTGGGCACATTGGTCGTACCACTGGCGTTTCTGACATCGTCTATAGTGAAGGTGAATGCGTTTACTTCTATGTGAGCACTTCTTCGTCATACGAGTATTTCTGAATTTGTTTCCAGTCAATTGTTTTATCAATAGTTGTACATTCAGCGCCATTTCGGGAACATTTGGAGAACGTACGTAGCGCTCGAGTAGACAATTATGTAATTGGAAAGTGACCCTTCGCTTTCGACGGATTACTGGTTAGAGCTGTCAAGGGGTCGAATCTACCCTCTTAGAGTATTTGAGAAGGTTCTCTAAGCGTTTGACATTTCGTTAGGGGACGTGAAACGAATTTCACGGTGTTGGGAACGTTTGTGAGCATATTAAGTATTTTAAGTGATAATGTTGGGGTCGGAACTACCTTTGCGTTCAATCGTGTGGTCGTAATATACCCGTGACGTCATGAAGTGAGGATCGTTTGCTTTTAGTGGCGGAGACATTGAATCGAATGGTGTGCCTGAGTGTACCTTCAGTGAGATGTGGAACTTGGAGGTCTTGCTAATTTGACTGGCTACGCAAGGAGGTTTAATTTTTTTGGGTTTTCAAACGAAGGTAAAGTACCTTTATTTATTTTTCACGGTCAATACATAGCAGTAAAAAACATGGATTTAACCAACAATGACAATAAATATCATTCTTTTAGAGTTGAAGTGCTCTTTCGTAAAGTTCAGACTGCATTTATTTATTTAAACTTCTCGCACACAAAAAGGTACAAAGGCGGACTTAATGCCTTAGGCATTCTCTACCAGTCAACCAAGGTTGGTGAAGAGATTAGATGGCAGGTGTTTTGGTTGAGAGGAACAATGATTAAAATACTATTAAAAGTACATCCCATATTGAATTATAAATAATTTCAAATTCTTTATATTTTTTTAGAAAAGTTTTTGTTTTAACTTACAATAATATTGACCCACAACTGGCCAATGATTCTCGGTCATAGTAAAAATAAACATGCATAAAATTTCAATGCAGTAGGTATCCCTCCCACTTCACTGAGCTATGACAGGCGGGTACTTCAATCCCAATTCAAGCCTTTCAAACGCATCACCAATACGCCGAAATCAAAACAAGAAGGGTTTGTTCTAAAATTCGAAATCCAAATACAAAACGGATAAAAGGATTAAAGTTGTAGGACATTAAAGGCAAATGGCCAGTTGAATATAATTAGTAAAACAGATATAACGAAGAATCAAAGTGAAAGGTTCGGGAATGTTCGAGAAGATCCGATTGGGGCCGAATAGATAATTATAATTCTCTGCAGGGCTCGTCCCCTCGCTTTTAAGACGAGCTAATGTTAATACGTAATTGAAATTTTGATACCAGGTGGATTTGTTCGCTAATCACCCTCTTAGTTTGAATTAGGGTGATTTTAAGTGTGAAGTCTTTGCCGTCGAATAATCGAAAAATCAGGAACGGATTTCTCCTGTTTCGTGGGATTACTGACACAATTTCTCGTTGATAAACACTTCAACTTGAGAACACTGTTAGTAATACCTTTTAGCATTATGCTGAAATCTTACTACTTTCTTACAATCTGTGTCTAATATTACTAGTTTATAGAGTATTCACAGAAGTCATGTCCAAAACTATTTTACGAATGAGTAACATCAACCCAAAGTAGTTTTGTAAAATAATATTAACACATAATGTAAAATCACGCCTTTTTTCTTCGAATGGTTACGCAGAGGTATTTCGCCATTTCGGTAATGAGCTACACGATATCTAATGCATGCTGTTGGGATCGGCCAGCTCAAAGCAGCTATGGCTGTTTCTTCAAAGGCCGTTCTAGACATGGCCTTGCATTGTTAGACTCACATCCTAATAATAATGTTTGGACTTTAAATTGAGACCATGACATCTGAGATTGTTTCGGTATTTCTTCTAAGATATCAGTTACATAGAAATTGCCAGTGCCATCAAGTTTTAAAATATTGAATAACAATAATATTGACGTGTAAAAGTGTCTCAAAAGATCACTTATATAAATTAACATTTCATTTAATTAATACCGGCCCGTTAATGTCCCACTGTAGAGCAAAGACTTCTTCTCATACAAAGAATACCCAAGACTGATCACCACGCTTGCTAAAGGTGAGTTGGCAAATTCAGACTTATATTGATTCGAAGACCAGGTTTCCTCGAAAAATTCAAAGACATTGACACCAACCAACCCGGCCCATGTGGTGGACCACCTCATCTCGCAGAGTAAAGGCCTTTATCCCAATATTAGGAACACATTAAAAGCTGATAATGCTTATGCATCACGACATATAGTGATGTAATCCGGTTGGTAAAGTTAGTTCCAAGTTTATCCAATCATCTTTAATCAGACATTTCTCACCCGTAGACCACGCATCCACATTTTATCACAAAGAACAACTTCTCAGTGTTAAAGGATTAAAAAAACACCCAGCTAAAACTAGACTGGAACTCTCGTATAAGTCCCGACAAAAAGTTAGTTAGAAATGAGCTAGGACTAAAAATAAACCAAGCCTTTTGAGCAAAAGTTAGAGACTCGCTATCCGTCCGGTGGCTTTTTGTGATTATGGAAACTAATTACACAACACTTAGAAAAAATACGTAAATATAGTTGGGTGATTTCGGTTGGTAGGTCTAGATATTACCTTAGTAACATAGCATAACCCATAACATCATGGCTGTATTTCCCAAAGAGTTAAATAAAATGAATCGTCGTCCCACTAACAATCATTTTCTACCATGTGCTTCTCACCGTTCTGGATTCATTCATTCTTCTTTCTTTCTCCAGGCGACGTTTCTTTGGAATGCACTTCATCTAAGCATCAGGACGGCAACCATACGTTCAGCTTTTAAATGAAGGCACGTGAACATAATATATCTGTCAGAAGTTGGCCGAAACATCCCAACGCTAATTTGCTGGGTTCTCTATTGTGTTACCTAACTTTTTTATCCATAATTTAAAGAGCCATATTTTTTTTAACACGTTTTTATTAGGTCGACCTGTATGTAACTAACTATGTAATGGAATCTAAGGTAACTAATTTAACCATCTTCCAAGGATCATAGCGTCATAAAAATTGGCAGCTGTATGTAGTTCTGATGACAATACAATAATATGGTACTGCCGAACTGATCTGATGATGGAACCGGAAGATATGAACTGGAACTTCATGATGGAACATCGTATCATAGCTGTGTTTGAACTTGTTAGAAAAGTTTTGTAATGAACTTTGACCACGATTAGGTTTCAAGGTCTGATGATGAAACTGGAAGATAGGCACTGGCATTCCATGATGGAATATCGTATCATAGCCGTGTTTGGACTTGTTAGAAAGGTCTTGCAATGAACTTTGACCACGATAAGGTTTTTTGTTTTTACGTGCAATTATAAAAGCGTGTTTTTATAATGTTTTTAAACTATAAATTTATTTGTCCTAGTCATCATTTGTCCGAATGATAACTTGCTCGAACTAAATGTCACATAATATCACATGCCATAAAATTGAAATTCCTAAATACAATATGCCCTAAATCTGTTTGTCATAAATATTACAATCAATAAGATACAAAAACTGTTTTCAATAAAAGTTATAAGTTCTAAATTCAAATTATTGTATGTTTATTTATCCTAATAATATTTTTAAAACAAAGTATTACAAAGTTCATTAAGAACTTTATTATTTTATCAAATCCAACTGATACAATACATAAATAGTAAAGATGCAAAGCATTATGGCATTTATCGAGGCCTCTGGCCTGGCGCTGCATGTATTATTAAATCACTCGTTAAAACAGGTGATTGTGAACATGTGGTTTTATTTCTCTCTAAGAAGCATGCAAACAAGCATACACCATACATGCAGCATGCATGCAAGCAGCATGCAATCGAGCATGCAAGCAAGCATGCAGCAGGCATGGTTTCTGTCACGGCTCCGGCGCCGCGGAGCTCCGGCGGTCCCACGCGAGCTTATCGTCGCAGACGGTTTAACGATCAACACCGCAGCCTCGTCTCGCTAGCCTCAGCTGCGGCGGCGAGCGTTACAACCACCTGCTCCTCAGCTCACGGGCCGCCTTGCCCCTCCGCGCCTACGCGATTCTAAATTACACTCTAGGTGTAGGGCAGACAAGACTACGTGGAGTCGGATTTACAGCAATTCGTTTCTGTCACAAAAACCTAACTTGTAGCAATTTTTTACCACTAACAATTTTATTATAAACTAGCTTCTGCCCGCGACTTCGTCTGCGTAAATGTCGGTTATCGCGGACGCAGACAAAGTCACGGAATAAAAAGTAGCCTATGTCCTTTTTCAAGCTCTAAGCTATCTGTGTACCAAATTTCATTTAAATCGGTTCAGTCGTTTTAGCAGAAATGCGAGACAGACAGGTAGACAGAGTTACTTTTACATTTATGATATTAGTGTGGATAGTGTGGAAGTGTGGATGAACATTCGGCAATATACACTTTATATAATAAAATACTTAGGATATATGACTTTATAACATGCAAAATTAGGAGACTTAATGATTATAGTATTTGATATTATGACAGAATAGTTTTAGAAGCAAAGATCATTATGTAAAACAAAATTTAGATTTTTTGAATATTATGGTTTTTGACGTTTATGGCTAACGTGTTATGGAAAATGATTTTCGGACAAACAATTTTAGGAGAAGAAAGGGAGTACCAATTTGCTGGATTCGTTTTCTCCTCTACCGATCGACGTTCGTGGTCTGTTTTCATGTAAATAAAACTGTATTTATTATTTCTCCAGATAAAGTTTATTATGTTTCTATTAGTACCTGTTTATTTTTGTATTTTATAGTGGTTTACGAGCTGTCCATCCTGTATGTTGCACAGCTGCTATGTTTCGTCTCTGCATCACCCTAAGGTTGACTCGTAGAAAAGGCTTCAGGCATTGAGTCCACCATTGTAGGTACAGTATTTTTTGGTGCATTAAGTTCTAATAAATAGAAAAATATATCTAAATTTCGCAAATAAAGTTTTAATCATATGTAACAGGGAACCAGTCAATTCATCACAGATCCAGGCTCCGGGTTGCCACTAAGATACTCCAAATAGATAAACCCAATAATACTTTTCCCGACGCGGTAATCAAACCCAGGACCTCACCCACCTACATTAATATTGGAATATAGTCTAGGTATTTAATAGGAATTTATGGCTGTTGAAAATACTAATTAATTTAAAGCACACTCTGTCAACAAGCTGAAACAAACATAAACAAGCTTACGAAATAGTTAAAAAAACACCGATGAAATAATTCATATTATGGTATCGTGCGTAGGTAGTCTGCTTTACATACTGAATATGATAATTACACGAAATACAACATTAAAAATGTCGCGGTGGGATTTGTTCGTGCACTGTATTTTCAATCCACTGCTTTGGTGACATGCTGGAATGCAGTCAGTTGGAATTTAAATGCTTGGTTCAAAACCGAGAGTTACAAATCGAATGCGCGATAAAAACCCGCCGTGATATTTTTACGTCCGTGCAAACGTGGTCATACTCTCTCAAGTTGTTTGTGAAGTCACCTACGAGTTCTTTGTAAAAAGTACTACATATCAATGAAGGTAAAGGATATTCATTACACAAGAAAAGTTCAATGTAGGTACCTTTTGGTACTCAAAGCAAAAAGGTATGAACCTACTTTTCATCGGTTCCTTAACTTCGTACGCGTATAATTCAATAAAGACTTGAGTGATCCTAACTCTAGACATACTCAAGAAAAACTACGGTCAAACACATATTCCTAAGTAAAAGAATCTTACATTGATTTTCCATGAATCCCAACCTATGTCGGTGACATAAAACTGCCTACTTGCGCACTTTCGTCAAACGGCCAGTCCGATAACCTCGCACCTCATTACACACTGACCCTACTCAATCCTATCGGAAACGACACAATCAAAAATCGTTAAAAATACAAAGAGTTAACGATGTCATTAGGGTTCATTTCATATATAAATCAGTGGGATCTGAGCCGTGGACGCACGCAATGCTGTGAACGTAATAAATCTTCCATTAACTATAGCGCATTCATTAAAATTTCTTCCAGCGTGCGTGCGATAAACCAGGAATACCTTCGCTGCCGAAAACTTCGACTTATCTCTCTCACGTATTGGGTCGTTACGTTAAAATTATGGTTGCGGTTAAACACATGCTACATTTACTCGAAAGTTCATGTTCCGCCCGAATAACTTCTCGTTTACCGGAAGGGTTCCATTTCGAACGCAAAAACACTTCTGCTGAGTACAGCGTCAGGCCCAGATGGGCTTACTACACGCAGTTCGTTACTTCGTCTTTGTAAAACAAGGTTAATGTTAGAGACTGCAAACTTTTTTAAACGACGTCAAAAAAAGAGGAGGTTCTCAAGTGAGAGCCTCGTCTTTTTTTTGACGTCCGAAAATACAGTCAAATTCAACTGTTTTTTTTAATATATTTGTTACCTTAGAACTTTCGACTGGGTGAACCGATCTTGATGATTTTTGTATTTTTATTTGAAAGCTGGTGCTTCCCATGTGGTCTCATGTCAATTTGGTCCAATTTTAACAGTGGCGTCCATGATTTTGAAAACATTATTATTCTATATTAGTTCCACTGATGAGACACAGGCTTCTTTTTCGGTGCTTCCGTTCTAAGAAACCTTCTTTCTCCAGACCAGTGCGGGACCATAGATGTCACATGTCTTCAAATTTTGAGGGTTCTAGGACATTGTCATTTTCTCGCAACGTTTTCCTTCACCGTTTTGAGAGCAGTGATGATTAAATAATTAACGCTATATTTTTCGAACTTAAGACCTGTATGCAATTCGTTAGTCACGTCCGTCAACAATGGTCCAGCAGTGCTCTGAAAACTCTTTTG
Source organism: Aporophyla lueneburgensis (assembly GCA_932294355.1). Classification (NCBI taxonomy): domain Eukaryota; kingdom Metazoa; phylum Arthropoda; class Insecta; order Lepidoptera; family Noctuidae; genus Aporophyla; species Aporophyla lueneburgensis. Next base: position 16,032,752 of record OW028744.1, read on the forward strand.
TGGTTTAACAAAATTGCACTAGCTATATTAAATGTTTGTGGTTTTCCATGCCCAACAAAAATGCTACCCAAGAAATAATGCAATCACTAAAATGTCCTTTCAAAAAAATATTGGGATTACGTAAAAATATAATAATCGTATTAAAGCAATAATTTGAGAGTGTTAACTGAAACATTCAGCTATTAAAACAGAGATTTTAAGAGAATAAGTTTTAACCTTCAAGGGATGACGGGAATTTTGAACCCCAATCATTTTACAGGCAATTATGAACCCCCGTTAATTTCGAATGGTGCTATAAATAAGGCCGCGCAGATTTTCTTTCAAAGTTGATAAAACTAATTACGCGGTGTGATGAATGCATTGTACATTTAATTAAAGAATATGAATAATTAACTAAACCATTTATCATCATTTATAAATTAGTCATTCTGAGTTTATTTACAAAACTCGGCTACTATCTGATGACAAATGCAAAACTTGCAACATGTTTTCACGTAAAAGAAGGCAAGAAAAAAAAATCTAAACTATCAAAGGCTAAGCAGTTTTTTATATAATAAAATCTTCCGATTATCATCACACGCCATAGAAAACTTTTAAATTTTCACACTCTTATTGCCGCTATAACAAAAAAATAATAAAAATAAAATAAAGCAAAAATATTATATGGTGTTTTTTTTTTTAAAGTGCTTAATATTGTATGGTTGTAGGTACGGGACTCTGAGTGCGAGTCCAACTCACAAGTGACCGGTTTTTTAAAACAGACCTAATTAGATCTCCATACAAAACCAAAAATTAAACAATTATTGCCCTCTACACTAAGATGCTACGACACAGTCTCCTCGCACGTCCCATCTAACCATCTAGATTACATTTTAAACACTGCGACAAACTCATTCCACATAACCTACAAAGCACAAACGCTAGCGTCCAAACAATGACATGCGAACAGCAATATACTAACGACACACACACTGTGTCACTACACAATATGAGTCGAGCGGAAATTAACAGACCGCATTGCATTCCATAATGCTTGTAATTAACGAAATAATACGTACCGCGTCGGAATATTCATTTAACAGCGTCATCAAAGAGAAATATTGTTCATTCGATCGAATGATACGTTTAATTATGCCCTTTAAGTGCACCTATGTGTATGTTGGTGGAAAGCATGGAATGATCTTTTTTATGTCAATAATCAGCTTAATGCGGGAAGTATTATTGATAATTCCGATGATCTGCTGCATTTTTATTATTGATGGAAAGAAATACAGTACATTTATTTAGTACAGACTCAAAAGCACGCAATAAAATACAGCAAAAATAAATAAGTAAAAAACACACCAACAGTGGTGTAGCGTGGACTAATGTAGACGTGGGCTAAGTCGTATCAGCGAGGCCCCTTTTTATTTGGTTTTGCCATTATTTGTAGAATAATTATTACAGGCTACAACCAAACAAAAGAAAACATTGTAAAAAAGTGCGAGTGAAATAGCATAAGACCCTCACTCCCCATATGGGTTAAAGATGAATGCAGCCACAAAATGTTGTTGTGTTTATGTAAAAACTAAAATGTGATTTCAGCTAGCAAGGAGACGGAAAAAGTGTGGGGTCCTTAAATCGAACTGAAGTTCCACGTGTAGATAGTACTCAGTGAGTGTATTCATATAGTCAAACCCTAGAGCGCACCACTTCGTCATTGCCGATATATGCCATGGCCAATATATTGAAGATTTTTATTTAATTATTTAATAAACGGAGATTTTAAGTCCAGGGGCATCGCATTTTTTTTTAAATAGGTCTTGCGAGCCCTTTTAAGTGCGAGGCCGTGGGCGAGGGCCCACTTCGCCCACGCCTAGCTACGCCACTGCACACCAATACACAGACATAGTGATACAATTTGTTATAATCGTGTGACATAGCTGTCACTCAGCTATCATTCGTAGATATTTGACAGTCCTAAATACCAGACCTGTATTATCAAGGGGTATATTGATACTCTGTAACTGGATTGTGGAAGTCAGATACACAGCCTCTCAATGTAAAATACTGGTATTGAGCTGCATTCGGTAAGACTGGAAGCTGACTTCAAAATAATTAGGAGAAAGCTAGTTAGACTTAATGTAATATAACTATAGTTATCTGGTGTTAGTAGCTGTAGAGCTTTTGTATATAGTACTAGCTGCGCCCCGCAATTTCACTCGCATAAATCTCGATCACTTGGTAATTTTCAGCTTTGTCTCCAGTATCATTGCGAACCTCCGATGCCTTTATTGTAGCAAATATTCATTGGCAGCTTAAGAGCAGGGGATTCATTGTTTTTTCTGGCTCCAGATGTGACGATACAAAAGAAAGTGACCGTGACTGTTACCTCTGAGTTTGTTTCGGTGTTCTTCTTAGAGTAGTCAGATAGGAAATGTCGACCTCATCTAGTTAAAAATATAAGGGTTCCGTTTTTTGCCATTTGGCAACGGAACCCTAAAAAATATAATTGATAAGTAAAACAAGTTTGTACAAACCTACTTACAGAAATAAAACCATTTAGCACTACCTTTTGCCAGCGGCTTCGCCCGTGTGGAGGTCGGAAAATATCCCGCGGGAACGTACTACCGAGATAAAAATACCCTATGTGTTAATCCAGGTATAAACTTAGTGTGTTCCAAATGTCATCCAAATCCGTTTAGTAGTTTTTACGTGAAAGAGCAACAAACATTCATACTTTCATCATCATCATCATCATCATCATTTCACCCGAAAGACGTCCACTGCTGGACATAGGCCTCCCCCGAGGAATGCGTTGGATGCGAGAGGCACAGAACAGGTCGAGGTGGCGGTGTTTGGGGGAGGCCTTTTTTATGGGAAATCATCAAATGACTTCTCCGCTCTGGGCGGAGCGGCGTGTCAGACTTTTTAACTGACTAAAACCCACCCGTGTTCCATCAGTTGCCCATGTGCCAGGGGCACGGTATCTCTTTCGAACAATCACGCGACCCCGGCAGGGTCACGCGACCCCGGCAGGAACACGCGACCCCGGCAGGACGCGATCCCGGCAGGTGGGGGAGGCCTATGTCCATACTTTCACATTTATAATATTAATAGGAAGTAGGATTTAAAGTGTAGACTGATAATCGTCTGAAAATAAAATATTCGCCGATGACTTATTATAATATCACATTTACTACCCAAAGGGTCAGGCAGAGGTGAATCTACAGTACACACATCTCGTCTGTTATGTTTTAAAGTACCACACAATAATAGGTGGCAAGCCTAATGCCATCAACCGAGCACAAATCCAGACCTCGGACCACTACTGAGAAATTCCAGATGGAAAAACCCAATCGGGGCCACCAGTACTGAATATCTTTGTAAAAAGAAAAAAAAATTGTCCATCTTACTTCCATAATTGTTATTCACAAAACACTCGCTATTTTAAGGAAAATCTGTTGTAGTCCCAATTAGTTTTACTGAAAACTGACAACTTGGAAGCAAAAACAAATTAATAGAAATTGGACTTTTTTTCTTAAAAACTTGTAAACTTTTACCGGCTTAGTACTATTAGATTCTTAATCCGGGCGCACACAGTTCGAAGCTCTTGCCATTGTGTGACAAAAATAGGCCGCGCTGGCCAATAAGAGGCGCCTATATTATAGTCTAGCAACAGTTATACGTGCATGCCATCTGCAATCAACCATTCGTTTACCAAGCGTATCAGTTTCACAGTGCCTATTTCTCTGGGATCTTTCATTTCAACAGTATTACACTGGATCTAATATGTTCGCTGCCAGACTAGACCCCTACAATACGTTTTCAATGGAGACCCCCCCCCTTCAATTTCCTGGAGTTACGTATGTAAGTGAGTGTATATGTATCGTGTTGTGACGTTATGAGTATTCTCCAGGTTACAATCCGCTGCAATACCGCATGCTGTGATTGCTGGAGGCAATCACAGCATGCGGTCTTCAAATCACTCGTTCCCAATAGCGTCACTTCCACTTAACCTTCAAAGTTCTTCAATGTCAAGAAACTAAACTAAACCCGTGTTATGTCTTCAAATTGGGGTTGGTTACAATCAATACAATTGGGTCATGACAGATTGTCCACAAAACGACCGATTCTCAGGGATTACTTTACAAAGGGGTCGCACGCGCAATTGGACCGACCATCCCTTTCAAGAACTTCAGTTTTAACAAATGTAACCCGTATTATTACGTCAAACCGGGGCTATTAACACAAACAACTGGGTCATGACCTATTGTCCACCAAAACGACCGATTTAAAAGGATTAATTTCAACAAACGCGTCGCGGGGGTCCCAAAACGCGACGGACCCTTTCAAGCGCCAAATCAAGAGGAAGTGTCAAGTGTCAAAATCAAACTGACAAGTCAGATGTCATTCTGTTACACGTTTAGAAACGTAGGCGCATAGAGTAACTAATCGAACAGGACGCAACATAATATCTATATATCTTCACAAGTGAATTATGATTATTATTGCAAAAGCATAAGGTCCGCGAAATTTAGCTTTTCTAACTTTTTTTTTTTTTGCTTTTTGCATGTCAGTGCAACTCCATATTTACGATTGAATTACTTTTTCGTGGAACAGTCCTTCAATCGAATTAAATTATCTAGAATCCTTTAGTATTCTGTCAAATCATTTCAATAATTATGATTATCTAAAGCAGGGATGTTAGGAAGCTCCGTAACCGTAACCGAAACTGTCGGATATCCGATATAAAAATTTATCCGTAACTGTAACCGAATCGGAAATAAAAGTTTCGGATGATATCGGATTTGTTATTACATTTTTATTTTAGGTAGATTAGATAACAATCAATATATATTTATAATCATTTTTATTTTAAATAGCTGTAATAATTACTCACAGACTGATTGTAATTCCTACCAAATGGACACATAAATAAAACCATATTATTAGCTATTTGTATTTAACTTTTGAAATTCCTTAAAAGTTTAATATCCGTAACCGAAATTATCCGAAACTAACGGATAATCCGAAATAATTTCATATCCGTATCCATATCCGTATCTGGTATAATAATCGTTGCTGCATCCGTAACCAATCCATATCCGAAATTTCATATCCATAACATCCCTTATCTAAAGCCATATTTATTACGATCACGAATCATATTTTAATCAACATACAGCCTTGCACTGACCTGAAAATGGCAACACTTAAGAAAATTTTAAATATAGTATTTAACGACGACCAAGCCTTTTTGTATAAAAGCATTATGTTATTACTACGAACATAAAACTGGAAAGCATCTTCTTGTATGAAAAAAGGTTCATAGGTATTCTTTATTCGTTGTGACCCCAAACACAAAACTAAATATAAAGTCAGTAAAAACGTTATCCCAATGAATAACTAACGGCAGATGGCTATTCTATTGCCAAAAAACATCATAGCAAACCGTTTTCCTCTCTCAACTCTTGAAACTCTCCGTAGACAATAAAGTTTTTATGTATTTTGTCCCGACCGCCATAAAAATATCAATTGTTACTGTAAATGTGTGGTGTGTAGTCCCTTTAAAGATGATATATGTTTCTTTCAAATACATACAGAGCAGTAATAGCCCAGTGAAAACTGCCACAACTTGCGAGATGGTAGGTCGTAGGTTCAAACCGAGACTTCTGTTTTATTCTGTGTAAATTATTTCACCAACATAGCTCTCAAAACAGTGATGGAAACATCGTGAGATAACCGGCATGTCCTAGAACCAACATTTTGAAGAGAGGTGACTTTTACCAACTCGCACTGGTCCCATCATGCGACCTCAGTGCGGGTTGGATTACGACTCGCTCCTTCTCACAGAAGGAAGGCCTGTACACCAACAGTGGGAACATCATAGGCAGATCATGCATTTTCTTTCATGATGGAGCTCCTATGCGTAGCAGTTGGTGTTTTTTTGTTTTTTTTTTTTTGATGGGAAAGTGTCAAATGACTTCTCCCGCGTGTCAGACTTTTACTGACTAAAACCCACCCGTGTTCCTTCAGTCGCCCATGTGCCGGGGCCACGGTATCTCTTTCAAACAATCACGCGACCCCGGCAGGTGTGTGTTGAACTCTTATCATTCTTAATTTGACCTGTAAGAGTCCTAAAACGCTTGTATTCCCCGAAAGGCTAGGAATAGTTGAACCTATAGTTATATACCTATAGCCACATTTCCCAAATTATGTTTGAAGTCCCATGTAACAGTGATCAAGGTTTATCCAGGTTCCGGACTGTTACTCAGAAATTCAGATGCATAAACTAAATTCTGCATTGGCTGACTCGGATTAACGAGGCAGTCTAAATTTTCTTAGAAGCAAATAGATAAAATCATTAAAGACTTGCAAGTTAAACTATTATTAGAACCCAAAAAGACAGGCAGATCTAATCCAGGCATTATTTATTTTTATTTGTATATGTATGAATGTCTGAAAATTGCTTCTCAAGTCTTAATATAGACAAAGCAGAGCCGCGGTTTCGTCTCGTAAATCCACACAAAAGAATACAACCAAAAAAGTTTCAGTTCCTGAAATTGCAAAACAAATCATGAAGCATTTTAAAAATTTACGACTCCTTTTGTTTTCTATCAGCCCAACAATATCTCGGACAAAGTATCACAACAAAACTCATTCTATTTTCAACGACATCCAAAGTTGAGTACCTATATTTTGCAATACTTATTAGAGTTAAGAAGTTCTATGAAATTTCCTATTTGTTTCAGAAAATAAAGCCTTCATTTCAACCGGTCATCGGTTTTCCCTTTGATAACAAAATGAAAAAAAGCACTCAGTTGATTACTATACCGTTCTATTTTTGAAGCACCGATCGACTTATAATAATTATTGTAAAAACATGCTGTTCAAGCAAATGCTTGTAGAAGAAGTCAACAACGGTCATTTTGTGGAAAGTTCAGATCTAATTTTGCACGTAACTCGATTTTCTGGGCCCAATTAAGTTTCATCAGTTTTCGACCTTTCGTGAATAATAATGCACCGTTATTCTATTATCTAATTAAGTCTAAATGCATAAATAGATTATTGCAATTAAAAGTTTTAATTAATGGCCATATTTCGTGCAAATGATTATAATTTTTTCAGATTTGGCGCTATACCTGTTTTAAAATGATAGTCAAAGTAAAGTGAGTCTTATTAAAGGCGCATTAAAGCTCTCCATTAAAATACAATTAAAATTAATCACTATATCTCAATCACCATATTTTGATCCTTGCAAATCATCCCTTAATAAACTTCTTCAATTAGCCCCAATTTATCACAATTTGTCTGCCAACATAACAATAACAAATGGACTCCATTTTGGGGCATCAACATGCAATAAAGAGGCATCTCATTACTTTAAATGCGCATAAAACACCCACTATTATTTCAGCCATTTTACATTCTCGTTAATGGCAAAAATTCACGTGTGGACACATTGCCTGTGGAATATTTTTAGTAACGAGCCTCGCTGCGGTGTCATACACACTGCCGGAATTTCCATATCTAAATGGAAAACGGCCCTATACAATCAATTTTGTTCCCACATTCCATTTGAAAAGTGCACCTGTGCTGAGAATATGGATTGTTTATTTTCGTTTGAACTGGAATGCGTGGCCGGCAAAGCATGTTCACACTTGTGTCACGTAACTCCTATCGCTGCCATTACTAGTAAGTGGTTTTGTATCTTGGAGCGATACGCTCTCTCACCTTGTGTTATTTCTCTAGTAAAGGATAGTGAACTTTGTGTGAGATAGCCGCGTGTAGCGCACGGATTTCGCTTGTACCGTTGAACTAGAGCTTATCTTAGAGTTACATAATACTAAACTTTTGCTATTCATAGTGGAATGAAATTGTATCGAAGTACATTCAACTGAAAGTTGAGATTTATTTATGTAGAGTGAAGTCAGTAAATACACACAAAATTGTGTAAGCATGCACTAAGAAAAGAATTGTCCTCTTATTTTTAAATTTTCCTGATTATGGAAACTGATTACATTTTATACGATACAGTTTTACTTTTAAGCTCATTTGTGCTATATTTTCAAGCTCACCAACATTTAATCAATAAGTTTAGGTTTCAGAATGTGCCTAGTAGGCAGGAACGTTCTAGTTTGGATTTCACTAAAATCGAGGATTTTAGTCGATTCGCACAAAATTAGTCAATTACGTTCACTTTAGTCGAGCAAAATTCTGCATATCAAGTATTATGCTAAAATCGGGCATATACTTAGTCTTATTACTACAAGTATTCAAGTTATTTAAGTGGCTCAATGTTAAGTCTTTCTTCTCTCCTTCTCTTCTTTGGCTTACGAAAAATAAATTATTAATATTAAATACACATTGTAACTAGAAACCGCCTTATCGTCGATCGGCCATCGCAATGGCTATCAAATCAGTTCCATCTTGAGAGTCATTCAACCCCAATCATCAAATAGGATTCTCAAAGCGATATTAGATTTACGATAAGTAAAGAGGTCTTGTCAATATTATTTGAAATAGAACACAATCTAATAAGTAAGAAAGGAACATAGTTTTTTCCATTCGGCCAAGAAAATCGACCTCATTTTATTTTTGTCGAAAATTTTCTTGAACCCTTCAGATAAGTTTTATTTACTTTCAAACGAAGAAATAACCTACTTAATGAGTGGGCTTGAGTTGTTGTTTCAGTTCATTACTTAAGTAAACTATGTCGTTTAACTAGCCCAAGGATTATATATATTTTAAAACGTCTTGGAATCACGCAACCTACCGATTTTATGTTATGAAGTTTCATTTATTTCTGCTTTCTGCTTGTAGCGAACAAATATTCTAATTAATATTTTGGTAACTGACTTCTTTCGGGCTAAATCTTAAAATTTCGGTCCATCATCATCATTTGAGCCGAAAAACGTCCACTGCTGTACAAAGATCTCTCCCAAGGGAGAGTTTGCCACAATCGTCACCAGTGGTCTCGAAAATCATAGAGCGAGATCGGTAGAATTGCCAGTTAAAAACGGTATATTTGTACCCAAAATCGGTAAATTACATTTCCATGTGTACTGTGAAATCGTAGAATACTCGTTATATTTCGGTATTTCGGTAGAACAGAGCCCATATCGGTAGAAATACCGAAAAATCGGTAGTCACTGATCGTCACGCTTGGCAGGTGGGTTTGGCGAGCGTAGTATCGTGATACAATGATTAGATAACGCTGCTGCTCATTCTCCAAGTAAAACCGGTGTAGTGTTAGGCATTTTATTTCAATATTTTGCATTACAAAACATAACGTGCTGGTAAAGATAAAAATATATTTATTGCCTATCTGTGTACCTACATCAGCACCCTAACTGCGTAACACACTATTAATCAGAATCTGTATCGTTTTGAAGGTTATTGCTAGTACATTGATCGATATGTTCGCTCAACTACGTACAGTCGCCTGAGCACTTGAAGCTACTACAATCCGTCAAATTTCTTTAATAGGTTTTCAACTTTAAAGTATAAGGTTCAAGATTGATTGGTAAAATTTGACAGTTTCGGGTACCTTGATATGCTGGTGTCTGTACGTACCACCAAGAATGTTGTTGAACGGTCAAAATGAAAGCCATTCCTACTGTAAGTGTGTTACGAAATTACCCCGCATTTCTTATTTTTAAACATAACGTCTACTGACTCAATTAGGTACCTATTATAATACAATTAAAGGCTTTATGGAAAGAAGACGCGCCCATAATTTCAGATATTCCTATTAATCTTTCTACTCGTTCAATATACTTCAATCCAAATTCAAGTTGTCCAACTTGTGTGTTTGTAACATAGCTTCAATACATTGTTGCTAACTCAAATAATTGTTAAAAATCGAGCAAAGGCTTGCAAAGTTAGTGACAGAATTTTTATAGGCCTTGACAACTTGTCGATGTTGCATATAGTCCAACAAAAATTGTGAAAAAAACAAAACACTTCCGCGAATTCGTTACATTTGTAACGTTGCAGCAATGTTAGCGTTAAAATCCTGTTAATTACCATCGTAACTATTAGCAGTATAATTTATAGAATCATTACAATAAATTAGGTGTAAATAATTCTATAATTACACATAGAACTAGGTGAGGCGAACTAGTTTATTATGGTAATCTTGACGCACATAAGCAATTAATACGTAAGCGTATATTACCTGTACTGGGAAAGTAGCTATACGTGTATATGTATATAGACCTATTATGTGCATTGCTAGTCTGTTTTGCTTAATTACCTTCTTACTAAGGATGTTCAATGAGCCTATGTGTCCTTTGTCTAGCAGTACGCTTGCAATTACAGGCGTGGTAATTCAGCTTAAGCATTCACGCAATATATTAATATTGATCAACTAACAGCGCCCCGTGGTTTCACCCGCATAAGTCTTGATCGCGTTAGAAAATCGAGATAAAAAGTAATATATTTCCTGATTGTCAAAAATAAGTGGCAGGGCACATTGCTCGCAGAACAGATGGCCGATGGGGTCGGAAGGTTCTAGAGTGGAAACCGCGTATTGGAAGACGTAGTAGCTAGGGAGGTGGCGAGCATTTCGGTATATGATTTGCACACGTTTGACGTCGAGGTGGATTGCAGTTTAATTCATTACGAATCGATTTGGTCTAATCAATTAAGGTTCTATGTCGCTGCGTTTTCGCGTTACAGCGGATTGAAGTTGCTTAAAAAAATCGGGGTATTAAATCATTTGTACATGTTTGCCTCTGGAGTACATGGTCACAATCATCTTGAAAACGAAGAAAATCGAAGAGGCAGACATTCAGGACTCTGCATTATCAAGCGACGGAGTTGTAAAAATGTCAAAAAAAAAGCTCTACTAAATCATTTGCACGCGGTTCTCATTGCGCCCATTCGATTAACTATGACTCTGTAGATTCGAAAAAACATGTGGCAGACACTTTGCTTACTGATTTTCAGCTGTATAACTGTTTGAAATTCACGGAATCAAGGGACAGCGAGTATTGCATGGGTTTATTGTTACATTTTATAGTTTTAGTCTTATAATTTTGTTTAATATTATCCTCTAAACTCACGGTAATGATTAAACTATCAAAAAAAAAAAAAAACAAATCAAAAATCATATTTTTCTCAATGCCAAGCAGAAACGAAATGCGCTTGGAACTCTAATTAGAAAGTATTTTTTCTAAATTGCATGCTAAAGCAATTTAGAAAAATGTAATCTGTCATGTAATCTGAATAGGATTAGGATCTGGATAGGAAGTCTTTAACTTTTTAAATCACGTTTTATTTGTGTAAAATACGTATATAGATATAAGCTGTATATAGATATTATAGTGTTCATCCTATACTTACACTATAATTCATGATTCTTTATCATCCTTTTTATTTGTTTCTATGTTTACACTTCATGTTTTACTTATTTTATTTTATTTATATGTCTACACTCAACAAATCGATCTAAATACGATTTATTAACTTAAAATAGCTGAAATAAATATTAACTCAAATTTTCATGTTGTGACACGCCAAATTGTCAACTGTCAGTTACTGTTCTGCTTAGTCTATGAATGGCTACTTTTTGGTTTATATAATTTTAAATTATTTTTATCAATATGTCTAGCTATTTGATTTTATTAATTATTACGATTGTTTACTAAATAACTTAACTTAAAATTATATTTATAAAATTCTTTACGCACTCATGTGGCCAGCTACACTCACTCATGTGGCCAGCTACACGCACTCATGGATATGTCCTGGCCGACTACACTTGTCAGATGAGATGATGGCTAAACTAATATTTTGAAAATGTTTGGAAAGGGAAGACGGCTTTGGTATAAAAACGGGCGTCTGAACCGCTGATGACACACTCAAGAAGACCACACTCAAGAAGACACTCTAGAGGACCACATACTGGAGGCCGTACACTCTGGAAGACTGTGGACTCTCGGTAACTACTCTCAAGCACCCGCACTCTGGTAAACTACTCTGAAGCACCCGCACTCTGGGGAAACTACTCTGAAGCCCGTCTACTCTGAACTCTGAAGCCGGTCTACTCTGAAGCCCTCTTGAAGCGTTCTACTGAAGCCGGTCTACTCTGAAGCCCTCTTGAAGCGTTCTACTGAAGCCGGTCTACTCTGAAGCCCTCTTGAAGCGTTCTACTGAAGCCGGTCTACTCTGAAGCCCTCTTGAAGCGTTCTACTCTGACAGTTTACTCTTTTTCATTTAATAAACTGTTACATATCTGCTTAGTGAAAGAGATGGATAAGGCAGATCTGATACAATTTAATGACTCTAAAAGTCAACCTATCGACTCCTAAAAGTTGATTGGAGCGGATAACAACTCCATAAAAATAAGCCCATGTTATCTAATGACTCTAAAAGTCTAAATATCAACTAAAAGTTGATTAGGAGCGGATGACAACTCCGTTAAAAATAAGCCTTTGTTAAAACCTTTCTATTTCATCTCATTAGTGGTTTTAGACGCGAGCGGATTACAACTCCTAAAATAAGCCTTAAAGTTATTGATTTATCAGGTTGAGTAGCGATCATTGAATGTGAATCCTACCTGACCTAATTTCGTAAGATGTCGGTGTGTTTGAATGAGTTTTGTAAGTTTTGTGAATGCTGTAATACTTTAACTTAGCAAAATTTTTGTTCTAGGCCAAAAATTTTCTCGGGGTCGTTGGGGAAATATAGTGTTCATCCTATACTTACACTATAATTCATGATTCTTTATCATCCTTTTTATTTGTTTCTATGTTTACACTTCATGTTTTACTTATTTTATTTTATTTATATGTCTACACTCAACAAATCGATCTAAATACGATTTATTAACTTAAAATAGCTGAAATAAATATTAACTCAAATTTTCATGTTGTGACACGCCAAATTGTCAACTGTCAGTTACTGTTCTGCTTAGTCTATGAATGGCTACTTTTTGGTTTATATAATTTTAAATTATTTTTATCAATATGTCTAGCTATTTGATTTTATTAATTATTACGATTGTTTACTAAATAACTTAACTTAAAATTATATTTATAAAATTCTTTACGCACTCATGTGGCCAGCTACACTCACTCATGTGGCCAGCTACACGCACTCATGGATATGTCCTGGCCGACTACACTTGTCAGATGAGATGATGGCTAAACTAATATTTTGAAAATGTTTGGAAAGGGAAGACGGCTTTGGTATAAAAACGGGCGTCTGAACCGCTGATGACACACTCAAGAAGACCACACTCAAGAAGACACTCTAGAGGACCACATACTGGAGGCCGTACACTCTGGAAGACTGTGGACTCTCGGTAACTACTCTCAAGCACCCGCACTCTGGTAAACTACTCTGAAGCACCCGCACTCTGGGGAAACTACTCTGAAGCCCGTCTACTCTGAACTCTGAAGCCGGTCTACTCTGAAGCCCTCTTGAAGCGTTCTACTGAAGCCGGTCTACTCTGAAGCCCTCTTGAAGCGTTCTACTGAAGCCGGTCTACTCTGAAGCCCTCTTGAAGCGTTCTACTGAAGCCGGTCTACTCTGAAGCCCTCTTGAAGCGTTCTACTCTGACAGTTTACTCTTTTTCATTTAATAAATTGTATCAGATCTGCCTTATCCATCTCTTTCACTAAGCAGATATGTAACAGTTTGGCGCCCAAATAGACACGAACCCACTTTCTTTTTTCAAAATTCTAAAAAAACTAACACTAGCATTTCCTTTTGGAGTCCTCATTTGACATAACTAACTTATTTTTTTTCTTTCAGCTCTCCTGACTCCAACCTACTCAACTGACTCCTTCAACCTACTCAACATACTTCATACTGAACATCATTTAATACTACATCCCCACAGACATACCTTTACCCAATGGTAATTGGCATCCATTCTTCGCTTGTGAGTGTTCTTAAAACCATTCGTGGTCACTTACAAGTTGGGGTTTGGCTTACTCTACGACGTTCTATTGGAGAATATCCCGTAGACGTTTCCTCCTACACATAACTCTCTACCAATACATCATTACACTGCATCCCACACACTTGCACACCACTGCGTTTACCCACTGGTAATCGTACTCAGTTTTCGCTTGGCGTGTTTTTAAAACCCTTGTGGTCACTACCAAGTTAGGGGACTGAGACACTTCACGACAGAAACAGGAGAATATCCTGTGGACGTTTTTACAAACCTATACATCTACATAACTCCTATTACAAATACTTCACTATCTTACTATACATTTATATAATATATTTATACATATACCATCTGGGAATCATACCAAAATACGTAGGCTCTCATAATATTTGTCATCGGTTGCTAGGTAACAAACCAGGCCATAGATTATTATGAACATGGAGTACTAGTCCTTTTGTGCTGTGGCAAAACTAGGTACTAAAGTTTACTTCCATATGTACTACCCTTTATGCTGTATTTCCAAATTTTACCATCAAAAATAAGTTTTCCTTAGTGTACGTGAGTCCGAGTGCGAGTCCTGAACACTCTCTTCGAGTCCCTTCTGAGTGTACGTTTTTTTTTTGAGTCCTTTACATTATACTCATAACTCATCCCTTTCTTTTATCCTTCCTCTATAATAGAGTTCTTTTCGATTAATTAAAACTCTATTTATTTTTTAATTCATTCATCGGTTCTTAAACCACCATTTTTTTTAAAATCTTTCTTTATATCTTTTCTTTTTCTACAAGTTACGTTTGTCTAACTTGTTTCTTTCTATCGACTCCTAAAAGTTGATTGGAGCGGATAACAACTCCATAAAAATAAGCCCATGTTAACTAATGACTCTAAAAGTCAACCTATCGACTCCTAAAAGTTGATTGGAGCGGATAACAACTCCATAAAAATAAGCCCATGTTATCTAATGACTCTAAAAGTCTAAATATCAACTAAAAGTTGATTAGGAGCGGATGACAACTCCGTTAAAAATAAGCCTTTGTTAAAACCTTTCTATTTCATCTCATTAGTGGTTTTAGACGCGAGCGGATTACAACTCCTAAAATAAGCCTTAAAGTTATTGATTTATCAGGTTGAGTAGCGATCATTGAATGTGAATCCTACCTGACCTAATTTCGTAAGATGTCGGTGTGTTTGAATGAGTTTTGTAAGTTTTGTGAATGCTGTAATACTTTAACTTAGCAAAATTTTTGTTCTAGGCCAAAAATTTTCTCGGGGTCGTTGGGGAAATATAGTGTTCATCCTATACTTACACTATAATTCATGATTCTTTATCATCCTTTTTATTTGTTTCTATGTTTACATTTCATGTTTTACTTATTTTATTTTATTTATATGTCTACACTCAACAAATCGATCTAAATACGATTTATTAACTTAAAATAGCTGAAATAAATATTAACTCAAATTTTCATGTTGTGACACGCCAAATTGTCAACTGTCAGTTACTGTTCTGCTTAGTCTATGAATGGCTACTTTTTGGTTTATATAATTTTAAATTATTTTTATCAATATGTCTAGCTATTTGATTTTATTAATTATTACGATTGTTTACTAAATAACTTAACTTAAAATTATATTTATAAAATTCTTTACGCACTCATGTGGCCAGCTACACTCACTCATGTGGCCAGCTACACGCACTCATGGATATGTCCTGGCCGACTACACTTGTCAGATGAGATGATGGCTAAACTAATATTTTGAAAATGTTTGGAAAGGGAAGACGGCTTTGGTATAAAAACGGGCGTCTGAACCGCTGATGACACACTCAAGAAGACCACACTCAAGAAGACACTCTAGAGGACCACATACTGGAGGCCGTACACTCTGGAAGACTGTGGACTCTCGGTAACTACTCTCAAGCACCCGCACTCTGGTAAACTACTCTGAAGCACCCGCACTCTGGGGAAACTACTCTGAAGCCCGTCTACTCTGAACTCTGAAGCCGGTCTACTCTGAAGCCCTCTTGAAGCGTTCTACTGAAGCCGGTCTACTCTGAAGCCCTCTTGAAGCGTTCTACTGAAGCCGGTCTACTCTGAAGCCCTCTTGAAGCGTTCTACTGAAGCCGGTCTACTCTGAAGCCCTCTTGAAGCGTTCTACTCTGACAGTTTACTCTTTTTCATTTAATAAATTGTATCAGATCTGCCTTATCCATCTCTTTCACTAAGCAGATATGTAACAATATACGCTCTATACACTTAGTTTCACAATACGGAAAAGTTCGGAACTGAATTATACCGTTCTCACTCATATTCCCAAAGAAAAGAGAGACACCACGAAAGGATCTATGGGGATATTTTATACCTGCTTGGTTTGGCGTGAGCGTCGGGTTGAAAAAAGTACATCAAATGGTCTGCCTTTG
Organism: Aporophyla lueneburgensis; assembly: GCA_932294355.1. Classification (NCBI taxonomy): domain Eukaryota; kingdom Metazoa; phylum Arthropoda; class Insecta; order Lepidoptera; family Noctuidae; genus Aporophyla; species Aporophyla lueneburgensis. Next base: position 16,049,065 of record OW028744.1, read on the forward strand.
GAATATCAGAAGCCTGAACGTCTGCCTCATCGGTTTTCTTGGTTTTCATAAGTAATTCAAACTTCTGTCCAAGAGGCAGACGTGTGCGCATAATATAGCATACCTTCTTTTTTTTACATTTTTGGAGCACTGTCAATAGACAACATATTGGCAGACTATTTTTCCGTGGTTCTTCTCATTGTTTTTAATCGAACAATTCAAATCTGCCAAGTGTGCACTTTATATACAGTTTTTTAAATCATAAAAATAAATTAAAAAATTGAATACTACAAAAGTCAGAGCCCTGTATGTCTGCCTTTTCGATTCTTTGTGTTTCCAGGATGACTGTGATCATCAGCCCCAGCGGCAGACGTGTGCGCATAGTATAGCACACCTTTTTTTTTAAACATTTTTGAAACGCTGTAAATTTACAACGCAGCGTCACTATGGTGGCAGACGAGGTCCTTGATGTTTCTTAGGGTATAATTATCACTATTAATAACATCTGCCTTGTGTGCTGATCATATCAAAATTTTGCTCTTCACCTCCCTAACTATAGCGTTGGAAGGCCTCCCATAAGATGAACCGATGACCTGGTGAAGGCCGCAGGAATATGTTGGATACGAGAAGCATAGAACAGGTCGAAGTGGCGGTGCTTGGGGGAGACCTATGTCCAGCAGTGGACGTCTTTCGGCTGAAATGATGATGATGAATAACAGTGGCGAAGGCACCATATAACACGATTCCTACCGGCTTGCCTTCGGGGATTCGCATTGGTAACTCTATCACTATTAAAAATACAATAGTATGTAAATAGTGGCTACTATTGTCAATAAATATAGTTACACTACGGGTATTTAATTCACCATAACATTCAAACAACAAAAAAGGTTATTTATACCTTTGTATTACAACAAAAGAGAAATGTTCTAAATTAACCCGGCGCCAAAACGTCATAATCGGGAACTAAAAATTCATACAACAGCGATCCCGTAATGATGTCACTTTAGGTCACGTGGCACCGCTTGATATGTACGAGAGCAAGCCGCTGTACAACGGGTTATGACAGAGACAGGTAAAGAAAAATGCGTCAGCGAGAACGGGATAGAGGAATATTGCATATTTTATTCGTTTTCATCTGTTCAATTTAATTGTATTTAATTCATTACATTCCTATATTAATTTTAGAATGATAGTAAGTATTCTTTATTGATGAGTCAGTAAGTTAAGGCCGACTTTGCTTCGGCTTCTCTTTTAGAAAAATTTACGCCTCGCCGCTGATGAATAATGATGATATTTCCTGATTAATAAAATAAAAAAATATTATTAGTTATTTATATTCTGTGTGGTGCCGGACGTAAAGAAGAGCACCAACCCATTTCTTCCCGTGGGTGTCGTAAGAGGCAACTACGGGATTTGCTAGAGAATTAGCAGCAGCGTTCTCTATGTACTCGTATTTTACCACCATACTGCGATCGCCAACCCGCCTGCCAAGCGTGGCGATTATGGCAAACCACTACCAAGTTAGGGAAGGCCTATTTTCAGTGGACGTCTTTTGGCTCAAATGTTGATGATGATGAGTTATTTCTATTGCTCAAGAAATAAATAAAGTACTTCATGTTATATTTCCTAACCCAAGTCATGGTCTGCCTATGTCCCAGGTTTCAAGTAAATCGTTTCAACCGTTTTAGCGAGAAAGCGTAACGAACAAACATACAGAAAATCAAACCTTTTCTCTGTATAATAATAGTATTGAAAACTCATTGAACAGATCTAACCTAAACTTCCTTTGTCTAGAAAAGGATGTATCCCTTGTAAACCTTTGTCCCTATTTCCAACCCATTTTTGCCAAATATTTAAAGTAGGTATCTACATAGTGTTCTCCCAAAATTTTCCATCGTGGTTTCATGCATAATATTCCAATATTAAATAATTACAACGGCTGTCACCATACTTTCAATGTAGTTAATAACATATGTAAACGAAGTTATAGTAATGATAAAGATGCCTTTTAAAAGGTAAAAGTACTAGTTAGGTTATGTTACAAGGAGGATGTTAGTAGAAATTCACACAGCGATAGTGATCTTACTAGTGACTAGCTTCTGCCCGCGACATCGTCCGCGTCAAAGCTTCCCTGACCCATCCCGTCGCATCGAATTGCCTACCAGTTTTTATCCATTTTTCGTTGCTGCTCCGCTCCTTTTTATTGTAGCGTGATGTTATATAGCCTATAGCTTTCCTCAATAAATAGGCTACTCAATACAAAAAAAAAACCAATTCGGACCAGTAGTTCCTGAGATTACCGGGTTCAACCAAACAAACAAACTCTTCAGCTTTATAATATTAGTACCTATAGATGTTCTTCAGAAAGGTCAGGGGATAATCACTAACAGTAAACGTGCGTTATGACCAGCTAAACAAATACGACGTAATAAGAATATGAAAGGATCAGCAGAAGGCGTTTTGTCTACCGCCATAGGAAGAAAGCGTGACCTTATATATGTATGTTACCTATACCTACAGGTCCACTCAACCATGTGGATTGGTGTCTGAAGTGGTCTTTTAAGGAAAGAACCACACATGGTTCTTTCCTTAAAAGACCACTTCAGACACCAATCCACATGGTCTTCACATGATCTAACCAAGATTACGTCTGGACTTTAAAAGAAACTGTGACCACTGATTTTGGTCGGCCTTTCTTCTCTGAGTAGTCAGATAGGAAACGCCGACCTCATCTAGTTTTTAACCGACTTCAAAAAAGGAGGAGGTTTCTCAATTCGACCGTATATATATATATATATATATATTATGTGTGTTCACCGATAACTTCGTCGTTTATGAACCGATTTTGATGATTCTTTAAAAAAAAAAAAACTGACGTGTAAAAGTGTTTGTACAAACCTACTTGCAAAAAAGAAGTCATTTATCATTTACTAGCTTCTGCCCGCGACTTCGTCCGCGTTAAATTTCTTGTTCCCCCGACCCTTCCCGTCGCATCGAATCGCCTACCCGTGCGATATTCCCCGTTTTTGCAACATTTTTTATTACTGCTCGGCTCTTCTTGGTTTTAGCGTGATGTTATATAGCCTTATAGCCTTTCCCGAGAAATAGGCTTCCCAACACAAAAATAATTTTTCAATTCGGACCAGTAGTTCCTGAGATTAGCGCGTTCAATCAAACAAATAAACAAACAAACAAACTCTTCAGCTATATAATATTATAAAATAATAAAATATATAAAATATAGTATAGATATCATTATAAAGATGGTTAGAAAGAGGCACTTGTCATAGCGATAGTTAGTTAGTGACAGTTTAAGTTTTGTTTTATAGAATACTAGCTTTTGCTAGCGGCTTCGCCCGCGTGGAGGTCGGAAATTATCCCGTGGGAACATACTACCGGGATAAAAAGTACCCTGTGTGTTACTCTAGGTTATAAAATATCTCTGTACCAAATTTCATCGAAATCGAGTCAGTAGTATTTGCGTGAAAGAGGAACAAACATCCATACATCTATACATCCATACATACAAACTTTCGCGTATATAATATTAAGTAGGATGTATTAGTTTATAGTTATTATTTTGTATTATTTATGTATTGTGTTTTTATGGACCTTCGTTGCCTGAAATAAAGGACTGTATAAAGAATTGTATTATGAGACACATTGAAAGTGAAGTTTCTAAATAGGTATATTTATAGGCACGTCAGTGGCAAAACTTTGGCCTTGAACTGACCTAGCATAGTAAAGAGTTTCATGAGAATAGAGGCCAGCCAGCTCAGCCCTCGTTTACACGTTTACAATTTTATCGGGCACTGGATTCTTAACTGTCGGTGTTGAGCCGAGAGTTGAGAAATAAACGTGTATGCGTCAGCACGTGGAAAAAACATACCGTCGTATTTTCAACCCCGACATCTAGTACATACTGCGTTGAAAGTGGAGTTTTTTGCTGGCTCTTCTCTAAAGGAATCATCAATGTGGAACCGTGCACCTAGCTTCTGACTTTTCATAAGTGCCCATGTAGGTTTATGTAAAATAACTAATATTATAAAGCTGAAGAGTTTGTTTGTTTGTTTGTTTGATTGAACGCGCTAATCTCAGGAACTACTGGTCCGAATTGAAAAATTATTTTTGTGTTGGGTAGCCTATTTATCGAGGGAGGCTATAGGCTATATAACATTACGCTACAACTAAGAGGAGCGGAGCAGTAATGAAAAATGTTGCAAAAACGGAGAAAATTTATTCCTTTTGAGAGTTTCCATTGCGTGCGCTGCGTAAACGGTTAAAGTAACGCAAAAATCATGTATGACGGAATCGTTTCTTTTAAAAAGTTCTAAAAAAAAATCCGCAAGAGTATATGTCTATCTTTTAAGGTTGACTCACTATAACTCAAAAGGAGCGAGCAGCAACGAAAAATGGACGAAAAGTTGCAGGCAAATCGATGCGATGGGAAGGGTCAGGGGAGCAAAAATTTGACGCGGACGAAGTCGCGGGCAGAAGCTAGTGTGAAATAAAAATATTTTGATTTGATTTGAAAATCCAGTGCACCGCGTATTTTTACATCCGTGCAAACGTGGGCTTATACTTCTTCATTAGCACTGACCTCAGGCCTACCGTACTGTCTTATTTTCTAACTTGAGTCAACTCGATACGTATACAGTTACATAAACTCACGTGATCTTCCCATATGTTTAAGCAGAAACTACAAAACGCCTCGTGCTATATTAGTGCCTTAAATCAAATCAAATCAAAATAATTTATTTGCATAATACATGGTAAAAAAGGTGTTAATGGTATAAAAGTACATTGTATTACAACCTAATGAGGTGTGCAAATTAATAAAAGTGGGTAATTACAAAAGAAACATAAATTTAAAATTGAGATTATACATAAAAAAAACGCTAAAATAAAAATAATAAATTAATGATCATTGTATTTGTGGTGCCATGTCAGATAAAAAAGTCATCTTTCATTTAAATAATCATTAATTGAATATTAACATTTTGCAACTAGATATTCGTGCAAAACTAATTTGAATTTTTCTATTTTGTGTAGGTCTGTGATACTGTTTGGCAGCTTATTATATATTTTGGGTGCCATGCCTAAGATATTTTTATTAAACACTGCTTTTTTATGTCGTCTAACGCATATTTTATTTTTGTGTCGTGTGCTTCTTGGATGTGTATAAAGATGTAGATTTGCCTTGACAAAGATCGCCACTTCGTATATATAAAGAGACGGGAATGTTAATAGCTGAAACTGTTGAAAATGTGGCTTACAGCTTTCTGTGCGTTGTATGCCACACATTGCTCTTATGCATTGTTTCTGAGCTTTAAATGCCATTTCTCTGTCTGGCGAGTTCCCCCAAAATATAAGTCCGTAGCGTAAAGTAGATGCAACATACCCGTGTTATGCCATTAATAATGTTTCACGATTTGACACTTTTTTGAGGTTATGGAGAGCATAAGAATACTGACTAAGCTTTTTACATGTATTTTCAACGTGTGTTTTCCAGTTCATATTTTTATTTATCCAAATACCCAGGAATTTTGTGTGTTCTGCTTCACTGATGGTTTTGTGGCCGTAATGAATATCAAGTTTTTTATTGTTCGTTTGTTGTTCAAATGAAATGTAGTTTGTCTTTTCAAGATTTATTTTTAAATTGTTTTCTGTTAGCCAAGTTATTATATCATTTAAGTTTTCGTTTATTTCTTTTTCAAATGTCACATTATCTTCACTTTTTATTAGTATTGTGCTGTCGTCAGCGAATAGAATTATTGGATTATTAATAATTTTGGGCATGTCATTGATATATATAATGAATAGTAATGGAGCAAGAACACTACCCTGCGGCACACCAAATATACATTTTCTACGTGTAGAGACATACATCTTTTCAGTTTTTGTATAGGGGCAGATTTTATTTATGTATGTTATCTGTTCTCGATTAGTCAGATATGATTTGATAAGTTTAAGGATATTGCCCCTAAATCCATATTTTTCCAGCTTGTTTATCAATAGTTTATGGTTAACATAATCAAATGCCTTTGACATGTCCATAAATAATGCAACTACGGGATTTCTTTTGTCAACATTAGTCAGAACGTGTTCAACAAGTTTGTAGATAGCAGAGTCAATGTTTTTACTTTTCCTGAAACCATATTGTTCGCTAGCCAAGATTTTTTTATTTTCTAAAAATGAATATACTCTGTTTTGAATTACTTTTTCAAAAATTTTTGAGAATACCGGAATGAGCGCGATTGGTCTGTAGTTGTTAGGATCTTGCTTATCGCCTTTTTTATGTAATGGTTTAATTACGGAGATTTTCAATTTTTCTGGGAATATGCCTGTTTCAATGCTAGCATTGATAATGTGACTGAGTATTGGTGCAACGATATGAGATGTGGCTTTTATTACCTTGGTGGTTATGTCGTCATATCCAGCGCTTTTAGTATTTTTCAACGAATTAATAATTTGAAATATGTCGAAGGGTACTGTGGGTGTCATAAATATTGAATTAGGATAAGAGTTTATTTTAGGTTTATTATTAAGATTAATGTCACTTTGAGATTCAATTTGATCAATAAAATAATTATTCAATGATTCTGCTATTTGTTCAGGGTTACTTATAATTTTACCGTCAATTTTTATGCTATCAATACCTTGTTTAGGGTAGTTTGATTTTTCCTTATTAATTATGCTCCATGTAGCTTTGCTTTTGTTTTCAGCAGTAGATATAAAATTATTGTTTTGTACTTTTTGTGTCTGTTTGATTATGTGTTTTAATCTTTTAGTATACGTTTTAAGTTTATTTTATTTTCTTGGTTTGGTGACTTTCTATATTCCCATAGCATATCTCTTTTACGTTTCGAACATTTTTTCAGTCCTGTTGTGATCCACTTTGGTTTTTTTATTACCGAAATTTTTATTTTGCTAACTGGGAAACATAGGTCATAAAATAATTTAAATAATTCGTGGAACTCATCAAATGCTTTATTTGGATCTGAGCATTTATACGCGTCATGAAAAGATAAATTTTGGAGGCATTCCCTAAACTTGGTAATATTTTCATCATTATAGTCACGTTTGTAGATAAACCAATGAGAGAATGTACAGGTTTTTTTGACACGACATTTTAGCAGTTGGGTTGTATGGTCTGATATTGCCAAATCTGTGACCTCGCAGCTACTTCCCCTGATGTTATGAATGATGTTGTCAATGCAGGTCCCGCTACATAGACGTGTTGGCGAGCGCGTTCCCAAAATCAGGTTATAGCTACGCAGTATGTTTTGGAAAGTGATTGACGTTTTACTATTTTTGCAAATATCTATATTAAAATCTCCACATAGTATAATCCTAGTATTACGTTTTAAACATATTTCGTTTAACATCATATCTAAATTATTAAAAAACACTGATAGTTTATCTTTACTGTGATTTGGCGGTCTATAGATACAAATAATGATGATGGGATGGGAAGTAAGTTTTATCGCACAGCATTCAAATTGATTAGTTATGGCCCATTTATTTACATTAATGGTTTCAAATTGATGTGTGTTTTTTACTAGAATGCACGAACCCCCGTTTCTATCTTGCCTAGCGTAGCGTGCTCCTAGTGAGTAGTTAGAAATATGTAAGTGTTTCTGGTCACCTTTTTTCATGTTGTGTTCGGTTATGCATAAGATATCTATCGATTTACCTACATCTGTGAGTTCATTCAGATGTGTACTTAATAAATCCGACTTATTTATTAGGCCATTGACATTTTGTTGCATTATAAATATATGATTTCAATTGTTTCTGAGTGGGAACACTCTTGCTTAAAATCGGCATTGTTTGCGCTTTGTATTGTCTTAATAAGATCTTGTAAATCTAATACTACAGCTGTCGTGCCATACCTATTCAGTGTGCCTGAGCGCTGATTATACATGTCATAGTTATAGGAAAGATTTAGGTTGGAATCCAGTACATACGCGTAGTTATATGCCTGTGTATCCATATATAGAAGATTATTAAAAACTTCTATTCTACTATTGTACAGAGTATTGCTATAATTTTGTTGTTTTACATAATAAGAATTATTATATTGAAATTTAAATTTATATGTCGGTAAACAAATAATAATATTAGTGTAAGTTAGTGTTATTAATTTTTCTCGAATAAACATGGTTAGTTCTAAATAGTTTTGAGTTTTCCGGAAATCTTCTTCGCCAATGTAAATAATACAATAGTCTTTACTTGTAAAGTTTTGAACTTTTACATCAATGGTCTCTAATACTTCCTTCAGTCCACATTTAGGTTTTCGATAGTGGCAAATGTCGTAGTTTCGTAGGTTAGTTTCTTCCGCAACGGTGTATAGTTTATTTGATGTTTCACTGCTTAATAAACATATTTTTGGTTTAGATGGAGAAGTAGTAGGAATCTGCTTGCTGTAGGTTGTGCATGGTGATGTCACTCGGGCAGTATTAGTAAGTGTATTTTTTTCGTTGGGTGTTATCGGACATGTGTTTTTCGGACATTTCTTAAGTGGAGTAGTCTTTTTGTGGTTTTTAGCTGGAGTATTTGTTGAACTTTTAATCATATGTTGTTGTTTTTTGAGGGGAGTAACCTGCTTCACAATTTTATTTTTATATGGAGTCCTAATTTCACTAGATAATTTTCTGGTTGCCTCCTTCATAAATTGATTTTTGGAATTGATGATCTCAATCGTTTGTTTTAGTTCAGTGTTTTCGGTTGACAATTTATCTACCTCCCCGTTAGCTGCCAATAATTCTAACTTAAGTTCTTCAATTTTTTGTTGCAACTTTTGCACTATATCATTGTCTTCGTGGTCTGATATTTCTGGTAGGCTATTAGTAGTGCCATCTAGTGTCGATGAGTCTTAATGAGTGATGTTGTTCAGAAAGGTCAGGCCTGTACTCTTATTTTTGTGAAAAACGACCATGAATTTCAATAATGAATGTTCGCATATTTTGCTTTTTATTTATACCATTCGATTAGTGCGCACTGAATTATTGATCAACTCTATTAATTTTCTTTGTCAAATCTATTCATTTTAAAAATGCAAACTACCAATTTTCCAATATTGATGCCATTTGGTAGAGCGCCTTCAAGAACAGTATTTACGGAGCAAATATATGTAGCACGTAAGGAGTTAACTAGATTGTATTTCTTAAAGCTCCTAAGTCATCAATATTAAACCTACCACTTTGACCGCTGTACCATGAATTCGTCACATCCAAAACTCTACGTACTGCCATTAAAATGTAGTTGCGCTACCCTCGGTGCGGTTACCCCTTTGGTCTTGGATTTCCGAAACAGTGTGTTTACAGAGCGCCTACAACGTAAATTCGAAACATTCCTTAAATTTCAAATTCCGAGGATAACTGGTTTAGCTGGATAACCGGACAGTGAAACCCGCCCGGAAACTTACGCCAAGTATTTTCATTTATCTTAGTTTACTAAGTTAGTGTCTGTAGGCAAAAATGTGGAAGCATAAAAATATGAGAACCGTTTTCGTATTGAAGATGAAATGTGAATAAACTGGTTAGTGTTTATCTTCATTTAGAATTAGGTAAAAGAAAATAAAACATTGAAGGAATATTGGCTTAGGAACAGACGTCTTCGTATTTCATATCCAAGAAATCTGAATATGAGGTTAGATAATAATATTATAAAGCTGAAGAGTTTGTTTGGTTTAACGCGCTAATCTCATGAACCGCTAGTTTGAATTGAAAATTCTTTTAGTTTTGGATAACTCATTTGAGGACGCCTTTAGGCTATAAAACATCACACTTCGACCCTTTGGACAGGCAAAAAAGAAAAATAAGTCTGAAAGAACGCAGAGAGAGCAGGCAAAACGATGCGACGGGTTGGATCGGGGGAACGAGAAATTTCACGTGGAAGAAGTCGCGGGCAGAAGCTAGTTTCGTACATAAAAGTAAGCTGAGTTAGTACTGAAAGTGTTGTTTGCAAAAGACGATCTATGTTGTATGAGCAGGCGATAAATAACTCTAATCACATGCAAACAGTCAAGCGTATTTAGAAATACAATAGCAGACAAATAGTAGGCGTAAGATTTAGCTGACAAGCGAAAGGGGAAGACAAGGATAGACTAGAAGAATTCCTAGGAATAATTATCAAAGTTGCACAACACTTGTGTGTTTTATTTACTCGATCCGGTGAAGGTAACTCTTAGGGCTTCTATAGTACCTACTATATACGCGAGAAAAGGTCAAGTAACGTGGAAAGTATCTTACTATAAGTAGATGGGCTAAAAATCCTTCGGGCTCTACTATCCTTAACATTTTTAGTCATTGACTGTACACGTACCTAAGTAGTTATAATCTTTGTGTCTACTAATTATATTTATCAGATTATTAGAAATGATTATCCATTGTTCCTTACCAAATTCCACCTCCACCATTTTGCGGCAAAACACACCAACTGCCAGTCAATCAAAGTTCAACAAACGATCAACAACACAAAATCCAAAGTGTTGTTCCCAACTCGACACCGTGGACTTCCTTGGGAATTCACTTCTTGTTACTCAAGTACTGTTTCTATCCTAATTAGTTCATCAGATAATTTAGTTTGCAAGTTGCTCGTTACGCCAGCGAAGTGGACAGGCTAATGCAGCTTGAGCCTATAACCTAATTATTTGACGAGACAAATACAAATTAGTGACCTAGAGTACCTGCTTCGGCGAGCTTGCTATTCAATTATTTAATTTTACAAGTATGACGCCATTTTGGGAAATGGCTGTCCTGTTTATGAGAATGAGAAAGTAATTAGCAATTAGGTAAAATCATGGACATAATTTGTTAAGAAAATTGAGTACCAACTGAAATTGTACATTGGTAATATATTCAAATTCCAACTGTATCTTGGTCAGTTGTATGAAAATCAATACAAAACGTCATCGCGTTATATTTATGCCGCTTCTGTGAGGCATCAGCACAAATAAAAGTATTGCTGTCTTTCTTTAGCATATAGAGCGAGAAAGAGAAGAACGAAGTTTATAGATGTCAAACTAAGTTTCATTTTACATGTTACAGACCTTTTCCAGTAACTTTTCTTCTGACAGCAATCTTACTCTAACGTTTGCTTAACAATTATTTTTCCTGACTCCAGACAATAACATAAACCATTTTATCGCACCCGTATCTTCAAGTTTATTTTGTTTTCATGATTTAAATTGCTATTTCGAGTATCAGCGCAATTTATTATGGGACTGCACGAGTTATTTTGTCATTTTCATGCCTCCGTGCGTCCTATTTTCGAATGTAGCGCTTCGTTTAAGAATTCAGGTTGATAAAACAAAGAGCATCTCGCTGAGAAAATTACGGAAACCGTTCTATTTAAAAGCGTGCGATTCTGAATAACCGTTACAATTTTCACAATGTTTATTCAAAAAATATCTCGCTGGTCTAGCGGTTACAAACGTACTGCTCAAACGATGAGGTCCTGGTTCAATTTTCGGGTCGGGTGGAGTAATTTGTCCATTAGGATAAACAACATCCATGTACCAATTACCCATATTTGCAAAAAGACTGTCATTCTGAACTGCGAAGATTAAAATATCGATGTACTGTATTTATAAAGTTCACTATGGTGAATTATTTAATTGAGAATGTTTATAATGACGATGTACGGAACTTCGAATTTCGATGTACGGAACTTCGAAAAATGCCATAGCAAGTTTTCGAAGCAGGCAATTTTTTTTCCCATGTATTGGGTATCAATATCAAAAATTAATGAAGGCAAAAAACAAAAAGCATTTTTTTTTCATCATTACAACCTTGTTTAAAACTTTTACTGACACTGACATGTACAAACGCCAGCACATAAAGCTACTACAATCTGTCAATTTTTTTAATAGATTTTCAACTTTATCGTTACAGTATTAGTTTCAAGATTGATTGGGAAATTTTGTCAGTTTCGGGTAGCTTGATGTTCTGGCATCAAAGCAACAAGTACATCAAGGCAACCAAACGAGTGTTATGTTTTGGATTTTTGAAAATTCGTAAAAATATCCATGTACCACAATACATTACAATAACAGCGAAGTAACCGATTACGGGCATTAGCCTTCGCACATCGAATGACGTAAAAAAAGAGTAATTTATTTGTTCCATTAGTTTTAGATACCTACATGTGGGTAAAGATTGCCAACTAATTTTATTTGACTCATAAACAACTCTAATCCTTTGGGAAAAGTAGGAGTTACATTTTGTTGTTCATCAGAAACCTTGAATATTTATTCGATGCGTCGAATTTCACGTAAACCGTATCGATGGAACTTGCTAAAAAAATCTCACGCTTTTTAACGTTCAAAAGCATTATGTCAAAATGCTCGCATTATTCCGTGACGGCGTCGCATAAAGTAATTTAATACAAAGCTATAATTTACAAAAGAATTATATCAAGACAGAAATATAAGAACGCAGGGAGTCACCTTTATATCACGGCCCCAATGAAGCGAAATGTGTCTCATTTTTTGTGTACTAAATAAAAATATTTCATTGTCATAAAAAGTGTCTTTGTAGGTGTATTTCTGTTGTTTCTTTGTTGTAAGACAGACGTTCTATTCATTAACTTGGTATACTTTTTAAGCCGTTCTGAGATTTATACAGGTGTGCGGAGAAAACGGTACAACATCATGTTTTTCTTTGTTTTCTTGCAATTTTTACCTGCTTTGAATTATGTTCATGACTTTTTGTACGTAAGAATATTATTAGGGTTCCGTTGCCAAATGGCAAAAAACGGAACTCTTATAGATTCGTCATGTCTCTGTCTGTCTGTCTGTCTGTCTGTCTGTCTGTCCGTCCGTATGTCACAGCCACTTTTTTCCGAAACTATAAGAGCTAGGCTAGAAAAAAAACAATAAATTTTGGGGTTCCCCATACATCGACACCTCCATGCAGTAACATCGTAACTCACTTTTTGTGATTTTACAGGAGAGCGATTTTAAAGTTTGAAAAATTATAGCAAACTCAAAACACCCCGTACAATTTTTGAAGCTGGCTCTATTTAATATAGTTTAGGCGGACTATAAATAGGTATGGTTAAGTTGTAAAAGAAAAAATGTTTTCATGGGTTTTCATGACTTACGTGAAAAACAAAACAGTGAAATAACATATAAGTTACGAGGACAAACATTGTATGTCTGAGTTACAATTTAGTTTTTTTGTAGTTTAATTTATTTTTGTGGTCAGATAATTGGAACTCCAAGGTGTTGAGTTTTGGGCACGCCACAATTGCGGCGGTAAGTCCCCTCTTTGAGGAGTGGATAGAGAGGCGCCACGGCGTCCTCACCTTCCGCCTGACGCAGGTTCTCACCGGGCATGGGTGCTTCGGTGGGTTCCTGTTCAGGATAAAGCGGGAGGATACGTCCAGGTGTTTCCATTGCGAGGATCGTCTGGAGGACACGGTGGAGCATACGGTGGAGGTGTGCCCTGCCTGGGCGGAGCACCGCCGTGTCCTCGTGGAGGCGATCGGCGGCGGCGACCTCTCGCGTCCGGCCCTGGTGCGAGCCATGGTACGGAGCGAGAGGGAATGGGAAGCCGTCACCTCCTTCTGCGAAGCAGTAATGCTCGCGAAGGAGGAGGCGGGGCGCGTGAGGGAGTGGCAGTCTCTGCGCCCTCACGTCCCTAGCCGCCGCAGGAGGAGACGCCCCGGGCGTCGGGAGTCGATTGCGGACTCCCGGCCACCGTAGGCGCGAGCTTGCGGGTGGCGAGCAATGGGTAGCTCGCCGCCCGGTAAGGACCAAGCTCGGGTCGACGGCACGTAGTGTTCCACGCGCGCCTCAAAGAGATGTCAGCAAAACTGAAGGGGTCTGCTAGGACCGATGCCTGCCGGGGTCGCGAGATTGTTCGAAAGAGATACCGTGACCCTGGCACATGGGCAACTGAGGGAACACGGGTGGGTTTTAGTCAGAAAAAGTCTGACATGCCCTCCCGCTCCGCCCAGAGCGGGAGAAGTCATTTGATGATTTCCCATCCAAAAAAAAAAAAAGGTGTTAAGTTACATAAAATGTTTTTATATAGTAAAAATTAAGTTAATTCATGCAATCCAAAACAAATCTGTAAATACACATCTCATAATGCGATAATGTATTATTATTATACCTATTTTTGTGTTTGTTATTAATTGTTGTCTTATTAATATGAAAGATAAAAGAAACATTTTGTAGTACTTAAATATTATTTAATGAGATCACAAAATCAGAATCAGAAATTACAATATAGCAGAACTTAACTGAATACCTTCTTATATTATTCAACATAAAATTAAGACACTAAGTATGAATCTTTTAAACGTAAGTAACAATTGTTTAAACATATTAAAAACAAAAAAGAAAACTTATTAAAAATATTAATTTACTTCATCACTGTCATTGTCTGTAGCTAGCTGAGTGGAATGTGGAAGATTTAAATAAAAACTATGATAAATATCTGGTATTGCCTTACATTGACACAAGCTTACAAGGTCCTTATACTTTGCTGTTGATATTGGGAGCACTTTATTGTACAATAAAGGAATACTTTGTCCTTCGTTTAACTGTTCACACTGAACAGTCTCTTGTGCTCTTTTCGTTCGTGTGATTCGTGAAGTAGGTTTCATAGCAAGGTTAATAGATAAGTGCTGATCACTGAGAAAATCGTATTGAAAATAAATTAAATCAGGGTTTTCCTTTTCTATTTTAATGTGTTGTATTTTAGTCCATGTCATCTTTTTTCCAGAACTATCCCAGTCCCAGTTTAGTTTTTTCTTTATAAGACATTTATAATCAAGAATCAGGTTTCGATCTAATTCAGTAACATCATAAGGAGTCCCCGTAGTTTTAGCACATCTGATCAGGGTGATCCATTGTTCTGGTACAAAAATAATCTGATTTTTCTTCCGGCGCTCTATCAACGCGTGCATAGCATCCCCTTCAGATTGTGAGTGTCCTACTTCAAAATAGTTATGTGTAATTGTTATTCCAAATAGTTTACATGCATGGGAGTACATAGCTATTATTATTCGATTGCGGTTTTGTCCGCCACAGCAATCGGAAAAGATATTAAATATACGGAATCCTTCTTCGTATTTTTTTTTAATAAAAAGAAACACAGCACTACTAATTTCTGAGGATCCTTTCTTGCCAATTGTCTCATTCCAGACGTACGAGTATCCTTTGGCCTTTCCTATATCATATATAGTAAAATTATATACCGCAAACTTCCTTTTGTAGTAAAAGAGCGAAACTTCAGATTGGGGTGTAGTCAATACTTTCTGTAAGTCATATGAGGCTGTAACAATTAAATCCGATTGTTTTGACTGAGCCTTACAAGTGTCTTTCACCTCTCTTACCACTGTTTTGTTCGCAATATGCAAGGAATACTCTAGCTTCATATCTTCTTTTTCGTTTTCAGTTCCTCTCTTATAGCGGTCGCAAAGAATACAAAGGTCCTTCTTAGGCTTGTGGAATTCAATATTATATTCAGTATAAAATATGTCCTTATATTGCCTAGAATTTGCCACTTGTTCCAACGGACGATTTTCTTTCATCCAATCTACGTAAAGCCTGTACAATGCAGGGTATGTTAAAGTTTCTTCAAAGTGGAGCTTTGACGTTCTTTTTCTTACATAATGTGAATCCACTGTAGGAATTAATGAAATATGAGCCCCAACAGATTCTTTAACTTCATTTGGTATCACATTTTTCCGATTACTATGTCGCCCCCTCAAGTCTCCTGTCATCAGTCCGGTTCCGTCTTTGTCTATTTTCTTGTAAATTGTTTGTAGCCACATATCACTAATACACAGGGTATCAAGAAACATTTTTTTACAGACCCTTTTTCTGTTACCATCTTCAAATAAATAATACTGAAAGGACCAGTGGCGCCGTGACTGTCCAATAACTGATGCTGTTATTTGTTTTCGTGGATCTCGTTCTACAAATCTACAAATAAAGTCTGCTTGTCTTGAGTGATCGGCCAAACCCCAAAAATCTTTAAAAATTGCACTTCTTGTCGTTTCCATTACTTTTTCTTTGCACTTTCTAATACAAGTATTATTACAACCACTCCTCATAGTTTTCTTTGGTACTAAGATTCCGCTTCTGTTTATGTATTCTTCGCCAGAATTTTTCTTTTGTTTCGTAATGTTGCGTTTCCAGTTATTTGGATTATGGTTTTCTACCTGGGTTAGTTTTCTTCGGAACAGTCTTTTTCACTGTCCTTGGTGTCACTTCAGGAGCTGTTATATTTTCAGATATAAAGTTTGTAGATGTTGGTATCTCTTGTAAAGGCGTATTACATTTTATAGAATGTTGAGAACTATGTATTGAAACATTGTGTTCGGAGGGGATATACTCAGAAACATCAGGAGAAAATGGTTCTTTTATACTGGATGAGGTGGACAAGTCTTTATAATAGCGTACCTGAGCATTGTTCCGTATATTTTTTTTGAATAATAGTAAATCGTCACCATGTTCGAGAAAATGGCTGTCATCATTTGGTGGAGTAATTTTCTGGGTAGCATGATCATCCACCTTGGACGAAGTCGAAGCTTCTTCTTGATCTAATATTTAAAATAAGTACAGATTATAATAAAGTTCATTCAACATTTCAACTTAAATAGCACTAGCACCCATCTGAATAGCACCAGCTCGAATAGTTTGGTGCTATAATAAAATACCAAGCTATTCGAGCTACCAAGTTATTCGAATACCTCATCGTGTCGGAACGTAAAGCCTCAGTCAAACTGATGCGATTCTGTCGTACGACAGTATAGTTCAATCAAGTTTTAACCAAATCATGAATGAGTTCTGTCGCACGTGCGGCAAAATCGCATCTGTTTGGCCGAGGCTTAAAGCAATCATGTAGGTTTAAACGCGTTTTCGCGCCAAACCTGCATAAACTTGAACCGAATAACTCGAAAAAGTACCTACTAGATTCGGTTAAAAGCAATAACAAAAATCCAAGTAAAACTCTGTATTCAGTTATTTGGTACAAGTTGAATTCAGGACATCTTTAATTTGAACTGACTGAACAACTCCGATGCGCATGCCAAAACTTAAATAGGTATTATTATGCTAACACTGAGAATTTATAATTCAAATACAACTTACCAGTTGAAATTCCACTTAATGATAGTGCCAAATTTAAGATATTTTGGTTACGCTTCATTTTATTATGGTTTTACACTATAAACACCGCAATAGTCACTTTGTACACCTTCTCACTTCTATTTACCAAACAACGTAACAACACCGAAATTCTATGAGCGGGAGTAAACTACTAAATAGAACATCGCAACTCGTCTTAACTTGTCGTAATGCACTAAAAACTAACGTAAAGATCCGTGCAACATCATTGTAACTCAACTTACAATGCAGTAACAGTACATTTTATGATCATAAACCGTAATTTTATCATTTACATAGATTGTATATAATGTTACAATTTTGTTGTACTTGATAAACAAGCTACTCATAATATTTTCTATAAATTGTAAATCAAGTTGCAATTATATTGTTGACAAAAAATATTTTTTGGGATAGTTACAATACTTTGACGTTGGTTTATTTTAGAAACGAAAGGGAATAGAATTACAATGATAGTATAGAAAAATTGCATTTTTTTTTTACATAACAATGCCGTTGTAACTCAATTTTTGGAAAAAAGTGAGTTACGATGTTATTGCATGGAGGTGTCGACATAGAACTGAAACTCATAAATATTTTTTTCATCAAACCCATAGGTATGGGGTATCTATGAATAGGTCTTCAAAAATGGTATTGAGGTTTCTAACATCATTTTTTTCTAAACTGAATAGTTTGTGCGAGAGACACTTCCAAAGTGGTAAAATGTGTCCCCCCCCCCCCCGTAACGTCTAAATTAAGAGAATGATAAAACTAATAAAAATATATGATGTACATTACCATGTAAACTACCACCGAAAATTGGTTTGAACGAGGTTGAGTAAGTAGTTTTTTTTAAACGTCATAAATCGTAAACAGCAATTTACCTTTCATTCAATCAACTGAAATATAAACATTAAAAAAAAAACATTTATTTTCATAAACATAAACCGAGAATACCTACAGGTTTGTTCGGAACCCTCGGTGCGCGAGTTCGACTCGCACTTGGCCGGTTTTTTTATGACAAGTATTCTGGACATTCTTTCACAAATATTTTTAGTCGTATGTTCATTTAACATCAAGAAATCCAGAATAATGCCGACATATTTATCCGTCATACAAAGAAATTAAATTGTAATATCTGTTTTTTCCGACTATTTTCCGAAACGTCTAGAACGATTTTGACGGAAATTTCACAGGTAGATAACTGATGTTATAAGGAGTAACATAGGCTTTTTGTCCCGGTGGGATATTCTAACAGCCACGCGGGCGAAGCCGCGGGTGAAGGTAGTGAGTATTTTAATAAAATGGTATTGACCGTGAGCTTTTGAATTAGGATAAAGTGAATTTAAAAAAAAAAAACATGAAATTGATTTTTAGAAATGACTTTAATCTTCCTTTTACCTGGAAATAATTACAGACTTTAAAAACCTTAATCTATAATTTATTTACATTCAGTATCTAGTTAGTTACAACCTTAATTACTTTTATACACAAAGGAAAGTTACTAATTTAAGTTATACATTCTGTGAACGCTTAGATACCTACATTTTTACAACCTATATCACATTTTCATTTTTTATGTCTAGTGTCATTACAATGTAGAGATCAGGTGAAAAAAAAAAGTTTGCCATAAAAAAAAAATACATAAAACACGCACTGTAACAAAACTGGTTTAATTTTTTCGGAGGAAAAAATCATTTTTATAAACAGTAACGTTTCAAGACTCTCGCAGATAGGCGCAACGCGTCGGTGCGGCGCGATATGAAACTATACAATTTTTTCTACTACAGTCGTGCCGCGCTGTCATAGCGCCTGGCTGCGGTAGCCTTTACGTTTTCGCATTCAGTGAATGAAATAGTTACACTGTCATGGCAAACATTTGTCAATTTCACCTTACATATATGTATTAAAATAGGATTGATGCAGGATAATTCTCATATGAAGTTCCATATTTAATTCAGTTTACAATTAAGGGGAAGCGCCATGACATATGTATTTACAGAGCTTTAATCTTTAACATCATCAATACAGTGATGATCAGTGATCGGATAATCGAGCGCTTATCTACCTAAACCTCTTCCGCCCGCCACCCGCTCCCGCTCCGCCCAGAGCGGGAGAAGTCATTTGATGATTTCCAATCCAGAAAAAAAAACCTCGTCCCCCGAAAGAATAATATGGACATTCTTTTCTGAATTAACGAGTAATCCTGTGTTCCCGGGATTGAACAGTTTTGTAAAAACAACTATAAAAAACCTAATGAAGTTATGGCATTGGTTATTTTTTAACAAGGAACAGCCAGCTTGAAAGTATGAGTAGGTATGTAAGCATTATTATGTAAAAATTTTCATTTTCACAACGAATTCTAAATATATTTTGTATGCTGGTAACATTTTTAGCAATCTCAGAAATTCCAAACGATTCCTGAATCCGGGATTCTGAAAGGTATGTCCGTATTATTCTTTCATGGGAATAAAAGTGAATTTTAGGTACATTAGCGCCCGATTATCTGATCTCTAGTGTTGATTGATGATGATTATAATTCTGTATTTTCATATTTGTTATGGTAGCGAATCATATTTTAATCAATATACCTGACACTGACCTGCAAGTCTCAAAAAACGTAGGAAAATTTGAATTTTAAGTCCAACAGTTAATTCTATTGTTCAGAGTCAGTCACTAACCACTCGTACTACTAACATTTTAAAATGATTTTATTTTGTATCTTAAAATCGTATTGTCAAGCGTTTTATGTACAGTTAGATATGTTATTTGATGAGAATAAAATTACTGTGAGATTTGATGCAAAGAATAATAAGTATCTCAGACGCCTGCTATATAAACTTATTTAAATGTTAATTTATTTACACAATATACTACAAAGTCAAAGTCGTAGTCTTCGTCTCGATATAAAACAAATTACATAAGAAGAGAAGCCGATGTCTGTAGCACAATTTCGAGTCTGAATAACTATTGATCAAATGTTAGGGGAGGCACTTTCGCCAGATTCAGTCTTCAATCTAATGTTTACACAAAAGAAAATCTGATAAACGTTAACGTACTAAACGCTAAACTGTTGTTTCTATTACATCCGGGGAGGGTCAACAAAAACCGTCTTTTAAGTCTGGATAACCCAAATCAGGCATAGCTCTTCTTGAACCGTTGCCTCTTGAGTTCTCGACTCGCATGCCTCGCCCAGCTCGACCTAAACTAGCGTACCTTGTATCCGCGAGCTTATCCCTTTGTGCTACCTCGTCGTAGTAACGAGCGTCGTTCAACCCTGCACTGTATTTCTGACTTAAGCTGTACTTATCTATAGTCGCATACTTTTGCACAGTAGCATATTGGCGAGCAACTTCTGGAACGCCATTTGTTTTAGCACGATCAAACGGTCTTTCTTCAGGCGGTAACGCACCATCTAGCCTCGCTTTGAACTCTTTGTCTTTTCTTCGTCGTCTTTTACATGCGCACAGAGCAACGGCGATAGCACATAGAAGAAGACCTACTCCAGCAGCAGCAGCTACGTAGGGTGGTGGTAAGGATATCCTGAAGGAGCAATTCGAATCGTCTTCATCATAGCCTGAAGGACAGTGTGCACTACCATCGCACCACAGCGCGATAGGTATGCAGGCGTTCAACTCCGGACAGCTAATCAGAAAAAGGAAAACAATATTAGATTACTCATTACCGTTCCACCACAGTATAAGAAAGAAATGTTAAAACTTACCTATAACGACATTCCAAGGATACAGGGGGAGGAATAGTGTTAGACTCGGGGTCATGTTCAAAAGACGGTTTCTTCATCAGCTCAATCCATTTGATTGAATAATCAGCTTGTTCGTGTTGAAGAAAATCGATAACGTAGCTTCGCGCGTGAGGTTTTAAAGAAGTCTCCAAAGTTGTTTGTGAAGATTTCCATCCAGGCGAATACAATTCTATAAAATTTGTACCATCTGGACATACTTCTCTCAATTTTGAAGTATCCTGAGCTTCGTATATGTACAGCCGATTTGGAGTGCTGCAGAAAGGTGATGACGCTGTGAGCTCATAGCCAGGAACTTTGACATACAAATATCTCCCTTGTACAGGAGTTACTTCGTCACCCCCAGGTTCAATCAGCCAAGGTCTATGGACACACGCAACTTCTGCTCTCACACTTTCTGATATGACATGCCTGTCTCCGACTATTTCTGGTGCTACGGGTACTTGTCTTTTGTCAAACAGTCTAATTTCTCCACTACTGCCTCTTAGCCGTCTCTTGCCCCATCCGGTTGAGCAAACAGTTTCGTCGCCAGGACCAGTCGGAACAAATTTATATTCGCCTTCAAAAGCGAAATCGTCATAATCTTCAGTAATATTCATCATCGTCACGGTAAAGTTGATTTCTACAACTGGGGCGGTTAACGTATGTACATTTAATGGCTCAGATCTATTCGTACAAATGCAGTCTCTTTGTATCGGCACTCCTTCCCAAGGATATTCTGTTATAATAATTTGAGCGAGTCCTTCGCCCCCAATGGTTCTTTTCGCAGGCCTATCGCATTTCCAGCGACTTGTTCGGGAATCTTTGTGCGTATTACAATATTTATTTCCAAAGTAAGTGCTCGTGAAGGTCAATTGTATTCTCTCTCCTTGTTTGGCTTCAAATCTGCAAATATTATCATAATTTCAATAACATACCTTATGTAGTCTCCCAAAGCTTTAGGAGGTTATAGAAATAGTATTTACCTTAGTATGCAGGTTAAATTTTGTGCACCGCCTCTTCCATAGTAGAATATTGCTCGGGGAGCTTGAAACCTTCCAGAATAAGTCTGAGCAGATTTGAAAACCCGGTCGCAAGCTGATTGTGAGTCTACCAATGGTTGTCCTTGTTCACTCACGTCAACAAACTCGTAGCGGAGGACGAATGAGACTGGATAAAGTGCTGATCCTTGACGAAGTTCCTGTAAACAAATACACATCTAAGTATTGATCCGAATTGTAATTATACTAATTTATCCGTTCACCCAATCTGTTTGCCTAAAAAGAATATTAATTATGATCAAATTACTATGTGAAGTGTCTTTCTTAATGGTCATGATACACTTAATAAAATATGCCATTAGTATAGTAGACGCTGCCATTATAAGTCTAACAAGTATAAACATCAATCACCCTTAATGATCTATCCCCAAGAATTTTCCATTTTCTATAAACGTTAAAACTTACTTCCACTTTAAAAGTAGTGTATCGCCAAGGTCGACTCACGGTAAAGCGAGACCGCGTGGTGTAGTAAAACTTCAAATATTTAGTTAGAAACTTGCTTCAGTCCTTCCTCTGTTGAATTTAATATTGAATAATAAAGCAGTTCTCAACTAGTGACTTTAACAACTTGCTTAAGACCAGGTTTCCTATATTAACTAGTGCGAAGTCTAGTTGCTGTGCAGCTGCGTGGAATACTAATGGCAATGTTCAAGTTTTTCTAATTATTGTTGCGTTAACTGGTTCTTTCAGATATTTGAAGACGGGATTTGTTGGTTAAGCTATTTGCAGAATGTAGTTTAAGACCTAAGAGGATAATATTTAAACTATAAACGTTATATAATATAGTGAATGATGTTTTAAGTACCCACATAATGTACATATATTCGAAAACAATATCAAATGCGAAATGAGAGAGGAGCTTGTTCGCAATTTGGAAACTGCAATCAACTGTGACATACACGAGTTAAAAATTTTAGTGCCTCGTGTAGAGTCACCGAAATGCGCGCAAAATTACGGTGAATCGTGAAATCCTATGGAAATTAGTCACTATCAGTGCTCACACTAAATTTTCAGTAAACCAATTGATTTGGTAGAGAACTGTGATTCACTAAAATTCAATTTGCATGTAGAATTCTACGAAATACGTTTGTACCTACATCTTCTACGTACCTAGATTAAACCTCACCACGTTCCATCTGCGAGTTTATGCAAAACACCGCAAGAAAATAAAAGCAGCCATAACGAGTGATGAGTCGCAATAAATCTCAGTTTTACAAACACTTTGGGACGTGTCTCATCCGGTGACACTCCTAACACTTCAAATAACGTGACAACACTAAAGCATTCTATCACTGTTAGAGTTGCAAACTAGCACGTCCTCCTTGCATTATTCACTATGGCAAATGCAACGGGAGTATATGTAGCACGTGACTTATCTATCCCGGCCGCTATGAATGTTACACACGCCAGAAAAGTTACATCTAGCCGAGGGAATACAGCTGAAAGGGCAGTGGCGAGGGAGAAAAAGAAACAATGGGTAGTCACCGGCGTAATCCCGCGTGGATTGCTGCTTAGAATGTCAGAGTATTGGATCGATATCAGAATAAATATAAGCGAGCTGATATATGCGGGTTGATATAATGGAGAAATCATGTTTATGGGATTTATATTATTATCCTCTGATTTGTTGAGAGGGTCGTTTATGAAAAGGAATATCGTAATTTGGGTATTTTTCGATTCTTCTTTCTATTTGCCCACGATATTAGGCATTAGGTATACGACAACAAAAAATATAAAAGGTGAATAAACCTTCTTCTGTGACTTTTTTTTATAAAAAATACGGTGGAGTATCATTTTCATCAAAGAAAGATGTTAGTCTAAAAGATGTTACCAGGACTTTGACTTTTAATCGTTCTTGTCATTAAGGTCATGACAACAACAAATAAAATTATTTTAACTTCAAGATAATGTAGTATTACTTAGACATTTTTATAATCAAAATAAATAAAGAGCTTTGGACTCATTATGTTTGAGTTAAGCTTTTATTTACGACAGTTCATTGTTGTTATGTTGTAATGAAATGACGACGTAGCCATTTGATTTGTGTGTTTTCCTTGTAATTTACTTGTTTTAAATAGAAATATATTATTTTTCCGGTCGATGGCAATGAACCCGCCCCTTATTATATGGGACTTAAACATAACTGGCAAAATACATATGTATGATACATCTATGCCTTACCCTTTGGCGAAAAACATTACGATAATATTACATCTGGTAATATTATCGTAATGTTTTTCACAACAGTCACGAAAGTCATTCAAAAATACAATCTACACTGAATAAATAAGACACAGTCTACCTTCCATTACAATCTCCCATACATATTCCAGAAGCCATATACTTAGAAATTCTGCCAGCAATATGCGAGAAACACATAAAAATTGCGCAAGAGTACTCGCACTATTATCTTGCGATGCACGTGACGTGTTTTAGCCCCTGCTTCTAAATTCATGACCGTTCCGAGTCACTTCTATGCAATATGCTCCTCCTATATTTTGACTAAAAATTGCTCGCTGCTTGTCACGCTCTCTTTGCATACGGGAGCACGTACCAAAATGGGTGGATAAATATTTGCAGCAGTAATTATGTGAGCTTTGGCAGTTAGTTGTTTTTAGACTGTTTGTTACTTTAATTAGGTTAGACTAACGACAGCTGCGTATGGTTACAGCAGCCATAACTGGCCATGGGTCGTTTAATAAACACCTCTTTGTCATAGGAGTAACAGACAGTCCGCTGTGTAGGGCCTGCATTGAGGACGACGAGACAGCAGCGCATGCGCTACTAAACTGCCCGGCAATCGCCACATACAGGGCCAAGTACTTCAGTAACCCAGGTACCCTACGTGAGGTAGTCAATGACACCAAGGCGTTGCTGGCCTTCCGGTGTGGCCTGGCGTTGGTGGATCGAATAATAACCGATTTCCCACACGTACGCAAAATACGCGCTCAGACGTAGACACCAGTCCGTTCTACCTGTTACCTACCTACTTTAATTACGTGCTTTGTATTTAATGAGTGTCCCTATACTCCCTATATACACCGAGACATTTAAGTCGTCTTACAAAGACTGTCCACTCAATGTATCCGACATAATATACCTCTAGGTGTGATTAAAAATTTGTTACCATTCATAAAATTATGAAAATAGGTCTAAGAAAAATAAATAATGCATAAGAATTATGAAATATCCTGTTAATAATGTTTACGTATCATCCTAGAGAATAGGCAGCAGCGTTCTCTATGCATTGCAGACTATCATACTGCGATCGCCAACCCGCCTGCCAAGCGTGGCGATTATGGCAATCCCCCCCCCCCCCCCCAAATTACAAGCACCAAAAGTAAATGGTAGTAGTGCCCGGCGGCCCACCTAACCTTGGCTACGGTAGCGGTCAAGGCCATGGTGAGGCAAGGGGTGCTAAGAATCCCCGGAAGAGATCCGGCTACCACAATCACCGACAATTGGACCTGGCAACATATAACACGCGTACACTTCGGACCGACGAGAAGATCACTGAACTGGAGGAAGAATTGAGCAGGTTACGATGGGATATAGTAGGGTTATCTGAAGTCCGAAGAGAGGGGGAGGACTCGATAATCCTCAAATCCGAAAACCTGCTCTGTTTCCGGGAGGGCCAGCAGACCCAAGGTGGTATCGGGTTTATCGTCCATAAGTCAGTAAGTGTGTCGACCAGGGTGGCGTACCTTAAACTCAGAATATCCGCAAGGTATTCGCTGAAGGTCATACAGGTTTACGCCCCGACCTCGTCACACCCCGACGATAAGGTGGAGACCATGTATGAGGATATTTCCAGAGCAATGCATGGTTCTAAAACTCACTTCACCGTTGTCATGGGGGACTTCAACGCGAAACTGGGCAAGCGAGGCAATGATGAGTTGAAAGTGGGGCAATTTGGAGTTGGACGTCGCAACCACCGGGGCACCTACTGGCTAATTTTATGGAGAAGGAAGGCCTCTTTATGATGAATTCCTTCTTCAGAAAACGCGAGCACAGGAAGTGGACCTGGCAGAGCCCTGATGGTATAACAAAAAACGAGATTGACTTCATTATGTCGACGAAAAAGCAAATATTCAATGATGTCTCAGTGATCAACGCGGTGAAAACCGGGAGTGATCACCACATGGTAAGAGGCACATTGAATATCAATATCAAGCTGGAAAGATCTCGGCTGATGAAGTCAACGCTCCGCCCAGCAACAATGCAACTTCAAAACCCCGAGAGCTTTCAGCTCGAACTCCAAAATCGTTTTGAGTGGGCACTCAAAACGAGCTCCGTGGACGATTTTAACGATGGGTTCGTGGAAACTGTCCATACGGTGGGGTCTAAGTTCTTCAAGACCCGCCGTACTAATAGGAAAAAGAAACTCTCAGATCCAACATTACAGCTTTTGGAACAGAGGGCGCGGAATTATCCTGCAGTCTTCAGAAGCTGCGCTCGAGTACCGGCAGCTCAATAGACGGATCTCTAAGTCCTTGAAAAGCGACCTTTGCCGCTATAACACAGAGCGAATCAGTGACGCGATAGAGCGGAATAAAGGCTCCAAGGTCTTTACTATCTGTCTATTGGACAGAGCCAGCTTACGAAACTGAAGACCGATGATGGCAGGGTCGTATCCGCCAAACCTGAGCTGTTTAAGGAGATTGAGAGGTTCTATGAACAGTTATACACGTCAACAAGTGACCCCGTTAAAAATCTGGCAAATGACCCAAGAGCTAGGTTGACCCGACACTATACCGAAGACATCCCGGATGTCAGCTTGTACGAGATTCGGATGGCTCTGAAGCAGCTCAAAAACAACAAGGCGCCGGTTGATGACGGAATTACGGCTGAACTCCTGAAGGCCGGCGGGAAACCCGTTCTCAAAGCCCTTCAGAAGCTGTTTGATTCGGTCATACTCGAGGGCAAAACGCCACAGGCATGGAACAGAGGTGTGGTGGTACTTTTCTTTAAGAAGGGTGATAATGCCTTACTTAAGAATTATAGGCCCATCTCACTTCTGAGCCATGTCTACAAGCTGTTTTCAAGAGTCATCATGAACCGTCTAGCGCGCAGGTTTGACGACTTCCACCCTCCTGAACAAGCCGGATTCCGTAAAGGCTTTAGCACCGTAGACCACATACATACGCTGCGGCAGGTTATACAGAAGACCGAAGAGTATATAACCTGCCTCTCTGTTTAGCGTTTGTGGACTACGAAACCTGGGCTGTACTTAGTCTCTTCAACGGTGCCAGATCGACTATCGGTAAATCGCTGATTAAAACCCACCCGTGTTCCTTCAATTGCCCATGTGCCAGGGTCACGGTATCTCTTTCGAACAATCACGCGACCCCGGCAGGCATCAGTTCTAGCAGACCCCTACAGTTTTGCTGACATCTCTTTGAGGCACATTGAGGTGCTGAAGTGTCTGTACGAAAACGCCACTATGTCAGTCCGACTTCAGGATCAGACCTCGAAACCTATCCTTCTGCAGCGAGGGGTGAGACAGCGAGACGTTATTTCTCCGAAACTGTTCACCGCTGCACTGGAGGATGTCTTCAAGGTTCTGGACTGGAAACGGGCTGGCATCAACATCAATGACGAGTACATAATTCACCTTCGGTTTGCCGATGATATAGTTGTTATAGCTGAGACTATGGAGGGCCTCAGTACAATGCTCGATGACCTCAGTAGAGCTGCCGAAAGAGTGGGTCTCAGGATGAACATGGACAAGACAAAGGTCATGTCCAATGCTCATGTGATACCCACTCTAGTGAAGATCGGAGGCGCTACAATCGAAGTTGTGGACGAATATGTGTACCTAGGACAGACTGTCCAGTTAGGTAGGTCCAACTTCGAGAAAGAGGTCAATCGTCGAATCCGACTCGGCTGGGCAGCGTTCGGGAAGCTACGCAATACCTTCTCGTCCCACATTCCGCAGTGTCTCAAGACGAAAGTCTTTGACCAGTGTGTGTTGTCAGTGATGACTTATGGAACCGAAACGTGATCGCTCACAATGGGCCTTATTAGAAGACTGAAAGTCACCCAAAGGGCGATGGAGAGAGCTATGCTTGGAGTTTCCCTACCGCGATCGAATCAGAAATGAAGAGATCCGTAGGAGAACCAAGGTAACCGACATAGCCCGAAGAATTGCTAAGCTGAAGTGGCAGTGGCCAGGGCACATTGCTCGCAGAACAGATGGCCGATGGGGCCGAAAGGTTCTGGAGTGGTGACCGCGTACCGGAAGACGTAGAGTTGGAAAGCCCCCAACAAGGTGGACCGATGACCTTGTGAAGGCCGCAGGAATCCGCTGGATGCGGGAAGCACAAAACCGGTCGAAGTGGTGGAGCTTGGGGGAGGCCTATGTCCAGCAGTGGACGTCTTTCGGCTGAAATGATGACGTATCAGATGGTAGAGAACATAACTACCCAGCGCACGAGACGACAAGATCATTCCATTTTCCATGAGACAAAATATCACTTACAAACTACGTCATGCGTCGTCATAATGAGTAATATTTTTATTTTTTAGTTATTCAAATATTCATTTTTTTTTACTTATGGATGTGTAGTAGTCATTGGATACATGAAGTGGCCTTCCGTTGTAAGACGATTTAAATGTCACGGTGTGTATTGGTGTAGAATCGGGTTGTGGTCATGAACTTGAAAAATGAATGCGTTGGGTGGGTCGAGTTTCGGGTAGTTTTAATTAGTTTGTGTTGGATTTAGTCGAACCTAATATATGTATTTAATTAAGTTATTGCTCTCATGTAAGCGACATGTTATGTTTTTATTAAGAATTAAGTTTCTTTAAACCTAACTTTTCCAAAAATAAAAGGTGAGAATATTTTTCTGCAAATTTATGAAATAGGATTTAGTGTTTCTGTAAAGCGTTTGTGAAACAATCGAATTATCTAAAGATAAAAATAAGATAAAAGTGAACTTATGTCTTTAATATGAATTCAAATAACATGATTCGATTTGTTTTACCTGAGAAGAAAATACTTTAACCCCTTTGTAAACTCGAATCAAATTTTATTTTATTGCAATGAAAGGTGACTGAAGGCTTTTGATAAAGCTTTTTAATAGAACCTATTGTCTTCTGAAGATCCACTTTGTGCACAAAAATAGGGTCTTTGTTAAAGCCTTTGACATTTCATTAATCACCACTAGACCACGAACAATTCGTTCACCTTTTGACCTTTCATTTCCACCTTTGATATTTTCATCAAAATATTAGGGCGCACATACATAAAAGAGCATTATCATCATTATAAGCTCATTTTCAGCCATTGTGTTTTACACTTAAGCGAAATTGATTTTACATATTTTAAGAAAAAGTGAACCCACTAGAAATCATTAAGACATAACATGACGCCTGTTATTCCAGAAAACTTCAATTGTGATGTAACCTGTAGTAGGTACAGATGCCAGCACAGAAAGCTACTACAATCTGTCAAATTTCTTTAATATGTTTTCAACTTTATCTCTAAAGCATTAGGTTCAAAATTGATTGGGAAAATTTGACAGTTTCGGGTTGCTTGATGTACTGGCGTCCGTACATCCACATTACGCTAGGTATGTTTAAATCCCCTGTAATAGGGGTAGCGCCTATTGCCATCGATCGAGCTCAAATCCAGACTCCAACGGGGTAAGCACGGCCTCTGTGAGAGACTTGAGTCACGCATTTTATCACAGTTTTTGCTCTCAAACTGTGATAAAAATGTATGAAAAGCCTATCAAAATATGCCGTGCTCACCTCGCAGGTGGATACTGAGAGATTCCTGATGGAAAACGCAATAATACTCGTACTTTACCTGACCTATTACTAGACCAATGAGGCAGTTGTAGCGCAATCATAGTGGCAGAAAAGGTGTTTGTGGCAGTCACTAAATACGTTTAGCACTAAACACATTACTCAGTGTTACAAGCAGGCCTTTTTATTAAGTATCCAACAGCATACAACATACTTTATCTATTTGATCGCTACGTAATAGAAAAACTTAAAACCTATCGCTCATCAGTCTCAAACCTTGGTCTTTGGTCTACGGCTGATTTGGCAAGAAAAACATCACATTTTCTTTGTCAATGTCTATTTTAAATTACTTCTGCATTAGCTTCAGTAACAACTATATATCGTAAATTATAAACACCCAAGATCATGACAAAAATAAAATGTAAGCCGTAATACCCAACGCTTTTCCACATCGCCAAATCCTGTGAAGCTACTTAGCTAGTTCTAAAGATAGCATGCATTAATTCTACTAAGTAGAAAGTGTAAATCAGACCTAATTATTTACTTACTTGCAGTATAGTTAGCGCGTTCCCAGTAGTGATGTAGCTTTCCGAGGGGGCGCACGGTCGGGTCGCTCTGGTAGCGTTAGAAAGCAGAGCGTGGTCGCAAAGTCGGGGCGATTCTTCGCGACAGAAGAGTCCGAGTCGGGATTTCTTGTCGCTCATGTCCAACTGGTGGGAAAAAACATTTAGATTAGCAAAATATTTGGATATATATTTTTCACTAACTGTTTAGTATAAGCCTCCCCTTTCTTCTGCCATACTTCCCGGTTTCGTGCGTCCCTCATACAGGTTTCTCGCGACTTTGACGATATCTTTAACACAACGTACTATTGTACGGGCTTGGTTTCTTTTGCTTGACCAATAAGTAATCAATATTTATGGCATACCAGTGCTCAAATCAGTTTTAGTCAAGATTTAGGTAGGAATAATTTTTCGCCCCAGAGCGCGAAAAATCGGTCGAGAGTAGAAATAACATTACCTATGTTTTCTCGACGCACTGAGATGCATTCTGATGATTTTTTATGTTTATAAAAAAAAAATCAGTGCGCGATAAAATGTCACCGCGACATTTTTACGCCCATGTGAACGTCTATTTGCTGACATCTAGACTCATTCAAATGCTTCCCTATAAATTCATGCAAATCGAAAGAAAACTAAAAAGGCCCTGAATAAATTATTTAGTTATTCAACTCAGCAACACTATTTACATAGTGTATCTGTGAGCGAACGGAAAAACTTTTCTGATTAAAGTGCCAACAAAAAATAAGTTGAACTAGAACCGCTTATCCATTCTTAATTCAAACTGAAGAATCCTGAACGAATGAATGAAACGAAACACCGCACTGCAGTCGGTGGAACTCGGTAAAAGTGCTCAGACACATTAAAGAAAATTAATGTTTGGCTGCCGACGTCAAGTGGGAGGTTGAGGTGGTTGGCAAAGTGAAATGGCACGAATAAAGGCAGTGGGAATGCCGCCCAATTCTATATCGCCTCATACTTGTATCATCGCGTTAGTCTTGCGCAGTGCGAAAGTTTGACTCCTACATGCTAAACTTAATCCACATTTCATTACGGTACACGTCGGCTCCGGACTTTTTACCATTTCAATTCATGTACTATAAAACTTTATACGAACGACCCGCTATTGTGATTCGGTATGCGATAACAATTTAAATATTTTATTTTTATTGCGCGAACGCCAAGAATTGTTTCCGATAAGTATGGAAGTTAGACAATAACAGTTTTAAGTGGAGATTTACCGTGTTATTTGGGACATTAGACGACACATGGTGCGGTACTTCCCTTTCTGCCTACGCGACTGCAAATCGAAATGGCTTTTTACGGATTTTTGGAAAGTTCTGAAGTCTGAAGTTACAGGAATCGAGATTTTTCTGTGTTTTTATTACTAATCATACTTAGAATTTATTGATCTGTTCATTGAGCGTAAAATACTTGATAAGCCCAAAATACAGGGTTTGCAATTCTAGTTATTATAAAATGAATTAACATTACTGTGGATTGAGGTATTACAATAGCAGCAACTTACATAGCAGGAACATAGTTTGAGCAAAATTATAAAGGGAAAGTAAGCTTAAATAATATTTGTGTCGCCCGTACCGATTCCAAAGATATGAAATAACAAATGACGGCAATTTCTTAGCAACATGGTATAACTTGCAATTATAATTCAAAATGGTATAATTCGGCCTTGTCTCGAGTCTAAATCTAAACCCTCTGCGCCCATTTATAAGATAAATATTAAACTCATTAGCAGGGAACTAAATTTCTAAGAAAATATTTAGTTAGTGTGATATAAATCGCGTTCAAAATATGTTTGTCTATAAAATAAGTTTAGACAGAAAAATAATTTAAATTGATTACACCTACACGAGCAATTAGGTGGACAATTGTTAACTACAAAAATACTCTTCTAAAATATTAATTAATTTTTAATGATTTTCTGATGACCATCGATTTCATTTAAGTGGAACATATCATTCCTTTAAAAAAAATCTCCTCTAAAATATTTAAGGATTTAAAAAAACTTTCTGATGATCACGATTTACGGTTTACAAACACAAATATTGATTGGTGGCTCGCTATCTCACCCCACACCCAAATACAAATACTTAGTAATGACAGAATGACATAGAAACTCCAAAAAGATCAACATTATCTCTTTTACTTTATTCTCCACATGCTTGATAAACAGAACGTGAACTCTTACGTTTAAGTTTACTACAAAATCCACTAACACTATATTGCAACACATTTTTTAATTCACACGCTAAGATACCATACAACGCCCCGTTGCACATAAAAAGCTTTGTTTATGCTATGCATAACCGAACGAGAATCCGCCAGTATGCAGTTACTTGTTAAAAATATAGCCTCATACAAAATTCGACTGCATTCGGGCACACGGTACCTATTGTAAAGAAATTAAAAAGCACGGTAGGGAAAAGATACAAAATAAAGGAGGCTTATGATCTCATTGGTGGAAATTGTGCAGAAGTGGGATAAGCTGCGAATGATGATAATTATCAAAAGTTTGGGAAACGGACTGGTTAAAGAGGATCTCACACACTACAAATCAGACTTCTGCTTCTGGGGCCGTTTCCCGCGCCCCGTTGGGTAGCACGTTACAGTGTGAGATACGCCTAGTTGCAAGTGCACTGGTCATCATCATCAGGAAAACTACTGCTGGACATAGACCTTCCCCAATTTGGGGGGTTCGCCATAATCGCCACGCTTGGCAGGCGAGTTGGCGATCGCAGTCTGGTGGTAAAATGCATAGAGACCCTTGCTGCCCATTCTCTAGTAAGTCCCTTAGTCGCCTTCTACGACTGCCACGAGAAGAAATGGGATGGTGCTATTCTATACGTCTGGCACCATGCAGAACATCGGAAAAGGACGGTTATGACTTTCAGGAAGGAGTCATAAAGGTTTGACTCACGGTTATGTTTATGGGTACTTTATGTAGTAGCCCATACTTTGTAAATACATGAATTCAGCATATGATAGTAGACCTAAAAACAACTGTTTCCTTAAAAAACCTGCAATATCTATGCAGTCAAAGTGTTTGGAATATCTTTTGTATAACTTGCGAATAATTTCAACAGTCGCTAGGGGTTCAGAATCGGGAGCTGAATTCATAGTTTCAGTTTTCGCGTCAATGTCCCTGCCACCGTGTATAATCTTCTATGATGAAACCTTTCAAAGAAAAACTGGAATAACTTTTCCACCCACTCTTTCCTGAAAACGTCACGTGTATCAACTTAAAGGAAGGAAACTATACCAGCTTCTTTACGGCACAAAGATTAATCTGCGCTGTTGTAGATAAGTCATACCGGTGCCGTGTATCAATCATGCCTTTGTGCTTTGTGAAAATAGAATTCTTGAGCGCTCAGTTAAGTACCTACAGTAACTTGGGCGATTAATCTTCGATTAACCTCTAAGTCCCTGAGATACCACATTTGGTATAGACACAATGGTTTTTAATTGTGTCTGTAATTACGGCATTCAACGGGTTAAAGGCTTGTATTAAGTAGGTGTAGTATGATGTGATAGTTTTTTAAAGCCGAGTAAAACTACGTACTTAACTTAGGTTCATAACAACGGGTCAGATCGGTCGATCGGTCAGATCCGGGAGAGCTTTTGTGAGCTCTCCCTTATTGGGATGCGGATTATTGATTAATCTTGGTCTTATAAATACCATCACTTATAAATACCATCACTTATAAATACCATCACTTATAAATACCATCACTTATAAATACCATCACTTATAAATACCATCACTTATAAATACCATCACTTATAAATACCATCACTTATAAATACCATCACTTATAAATACCATCACTTATAAATACCATCACTTATAAATACCATCACTTATAAATACCATCACTTATGGTTCCGTGTGGTGCCGAACGTAAAGAATAGCACCATCCCATTTCTTCCCGTAGGTGTCGTAAGAGGTCATTAAGGGACTAACTACAGAATGGACAGCAGCGTTCTCTATACTTGTGCCAAGGCAAACCCCCCCAAATTACGGAAGGCCTTAGTTTAGCAGTAGACATATTTTGGCTGAAATGATGATGAAGATGATGTTAAAGTTTAGTAATTACAGTCGTGGGTTATGATTCTATTCAATGCCTTAATTTGCACAATAAAGCAGTAGTATCAGACGTCGTAAACATTTTCGATTATGTCATTTACCACCAGCCGATTCAATGAACAGACGCCAGCAAATCAAGCTACCCAAAACTGTCAAATTTAATGCAACTTAAATGTGATAAAGTTGAAAACCTATTAAAGAAATTTGACAGAATGTAGTAGCTTTAAGTGCTGAAGTCTGTACTAAGAGCAGCAAATATTGACATAACAACAACAAAATTGTAAAGTAAAAACGAAAAAATTACCTTCCGATCCAAGTCAGCATCAGGGGCGGCACCGTCCCATATTGTCAGTTGTGACGAACAGTCCTTTTGCTGATCGAAGCCAGCAGGCTCCGTTCCAGCGGAATGGTACTTCACAAACGACACCCAAACTATCTCGTTGGCGCGACCCTAGAAATCGTAAATCGTTTTAACTACCAGTTACAACCCTAGCTGTTTTGTTTGAAACACTATAGCAAGGATGCCAAAAATACGGCACACTTGCCTCTGTTGGCGTATGTCAGAAAATTCTGGACACGAATACAACAAAAAAAGGCTTTTTTTCAACACTTCTTTAGAGATTTAATAATTGATAAAATGATTTAAAAAATAACTTTTAATTACTTAAAAGTTATTTTTTAAATCATTTTAAAACCTGCAAACTGCAAACGGCTGCGATGCAACAGTGCGACGCGACTCTTTCTATGAAAATTTCTTGGGAATTGTTCTACAAGTGTAGAGTCGCGCTGTCGCGCTGTCTGAAGAAGCCTCAAAGGATCTAAATTTGAGTAACTGAATCATTAATTGAATCGTTGGCACTTCATGAAATACTGAGCGCTTGTAAAAAAGGTTTGCCAACCCTGCTTCACAGCCAGTAGACATGCAAAATTGTTGCCCGTACCGAAAATATGGATAGTTTAACTGGTACAGAGTATCGAATTACTCCGGTTTTGTTAACAAGAGTTCAGGATTCCTTTCATGTTTTGAAATTGAGTTAGATCCTCTTCCGGCTGGCTATATATACTATGCTAACAAGCTACCCTAGTATATATTCTGTCGATACGAGGAGACCCATTTATATCTCTTTAATAAACTATATTAAAATGACAGATATGAAAATTACACTGGAAGGATCTGCGACGTGAAAACTGAAACCATGGATTTAGTAAGTACATGATTCTGAATCCTGTTTTTAGGTGTGAAATCATCAAATGACGTCTAGCTGCCGCTCTTCGTTTCAGACTTTTACTACCACCCGTGTTCCTTCAGTTGCCTCTATGCCAAGGCTCTTTCGAACATATCTCGTGGGCGTTGATATTTGTAGTAGTTGATCAAAAATAAAATCCACTGTTTATGCTATGGGAATAGCAAAATTTCCTGTCATCTTGTACATCAAATTCTCATTTGCTTATTCATTTTCAAACTATTGCATGACTTCTATACATTTGTTACCGTAAACTGAATACTAGAAAGAGCTTTATATTATTTATACGTCTACCGAAATCGAATAAATTATCTCTTTACTTGTAGACCTTTGTACGATATGTAAATGATTGTCAACTAATACAATTTTTTGTTTATTTATTCTTGAAAGTTAGATACAGAGCTCCAATAAATATTGATGCTTATACACAAGAAGAAAATTATTTTTGTGTACTAAGTGATCAATATTATTCACTTCGTTTGTTGTTCAATTTTAATAACCTGCCAGGGCGGCAGCTGTCTTAGAACCCAATAGCTTGGCACGTGACGATGGAAAGAGGCTGGACGGAATGACCATAATACCTTGGAAGTTGGGTAGGCCTTTGGTGTGGGATGCTACCTGTATCGACACTCTCGTACCATCCCATCTTATTAGCACGGCAAGCTGTGCTGGGCGGCTGCTGCAGGTGCAGAAGACCTCAAACGGTGCAAATATAACAACCTTATTGGGAGCTATATGTTTGAGCCATTTGGGGTTGAATCAGTAAAACCGACTGCTCATCGAGTATTCCGGGACATCGCCAAGCGGTTGGTCGACTCGTCACGGGACCAGAGAGCTGGCCTATTTTTAGGTCAAAGAATCAGCATTGCCATCCGACGTGGCAACGTTGCCAGTCTGTTGGGCACTTTTCCCACCGACAGCGATACGGACGAATTCTTTGTTGCCCAGTGAGCTCCTTTTTTATCTTTATTTATTAGTACATCATTTATATATTTTACTGTTAGTTTGCATATTGTATTAAACGAAAACTATGTGATTGGAATAAACTGCTGAAAGATGAAATATTCGTTAATTATATCTGTATTAATTTTATTGGACTAATATCAACAAAAATATATAAATAAACGTACGCATAAACATACACACACAACAGTTTAAATATTTATTCAGTAAACAAACTAACAGCAAATATATTTGTTGTTAAAAATTTTAGAATTTATATTCCGGATGAATTTTGGCTAGTTCCGCTTCAAATATTTAATGAAATGCAGTTAAATTGCTTAAAAGAGATTGTTTTCCAGAGTTTTAGCAATAACATGAATAAAAATAACATCATGCCGTGTAACAAAAAAGCTGGTTGAAAAAGTTGGTTCTATATTCAGTAACTGAATACATCAACAAATATTAAAATACAATTTTTTACGCAAAAGTTATTTTGTCTGAAATATTTGGTATTATTTTGGAATACTGAATAGCATAAGCATATAATACGGTGTCCCAGCAGTGGTAACATAATATTCCCATTGCTGGGACACAGGATAGCTCTTCGTGAGAAGGAGTGGGCCATTATCTAACATGCGGGCTCAGCGCAGGTTAGTAGATATCACATGTCTTCGAATCTATCATTCTGGGACATGCCGGTTTCCTCAACAGATTTCCCTTCACCGTTTTGAGAGTAGTGGTGATGAAATAATTTACACAGAGTAAAGCTCCTGTTTTAGTTCGAACTCACGACCTAAAACTCGTAAGTAACGACCCTTACCACTGGTGTACTGCTCTCTGAATATTAAAAGTTTTTTTTTTGCCGGAGATTTGGAAATAATTTGAATTACACTAACATATTGGCACTTTGTACGAAAATAGTAGCACCCTAATTGCGTAACATACTTTAAATCTATATGTGAATAATTTTGAAGGTTATTTCTAATCCATTCTTTCATAATTATGTTCGGAAAAATTGTCTGCTTAGCAACGTCAACAATGCCATGAATTTAGTGGAACTGACAAAATTTAAGCGATTCTTACTGATAGTGTATTATACAATTACCCCTTTCGAATTATTCGCAAATACTAAATATTTGTTTTGGAACCAAACCAGACTGGTTCGAGTTATTTTTTTAAAATACAACACGGGGCAAAAATTTCTCAATCATAAAATTACCTGGAAGTAGTAGACACACGAAGTATTCGGTGGCAGCGAATGCCTCGGATTCCTCAATACGCCGCTAGTTTTGTCCGAGGAGCGCAACACAAAACGGCACCGACCATCCGAACGCACGTACGAATGTGAATCCTTTTCCACATACAACACCTGCATAGGAAGACATATATTTACTTGCAATATAGATATACAACTACCAACGACTACGCTTTGTATTGGATGCAATACAATCAGCTTTTCAGTACAGAAATAGTATGGATTTAACTTAGCAATCGTTCAGTCTCAATTGGAATTGTTACAATTTATTTTAGAGTTTTGTTTTTGTTGAGTGTTTTTTCGTTTCAAATAGAGCTTTAGAGAATCTTTGATCGTAAATACAGAATGAAATAGAATAGGGCGCCAAATTAAAATATATTATTCAACATGTTATATAATAAAGAAAATGTATTCCATATCATTAGAGAATTAGATGCATACGTCTACGTATGGAAGCGAATTGGCCACGTTGATCAAAATTAGGTAAACGGCTCAACGCATTGCACTCTTGATAATATTAACAAAAAAATAAAAAAAAACTTATCTCTAATGTGTAAGCCTATTCCATCACAAACCCACATTCCCCTATCACACGCATGTTAAAGCACAAAATAAATTCAGATCTGTCGTCTCTAATACGAATACACAACATACACAATCTGAAAACCTCACCTGTACTTCAAGTTCGAATCCGGGCAGGTAGCTCAACGGTACCGGATGAAAGGGATTATCGTACGGCGATGTATGAAACTCCAGCAACATATTGGGTCCTCTGCTGACAATATCTGGGACCGCATCTCCACCACAAAGGCGAACCAGTACGGGGGAATCTCGGGTGGATCCATCCCAAACTGTGAGGTAATCTTGCACGACATTGCACTGGTCCCAAATCCTAGAAGATTGATGGATTAGTGAAGTTTGACAAGTTAAGGTTTTAGAATAGATTGGGATCTGGAGTGTTGTGGAGTGATAATTTGAAGTTTCGTCTTAGAATTTTGGGAGGATTATTTGAACTGAAGCTACAATTAGGAATCATTTTTGAATACACAGATGAGAATGAGAGAATGAGAATGTATTATATTAACCACCAACAACAACAATAAACAAAATTCAATTCAGACATTTATGTCACAAATACATTTTGATGATTTTTTACATAAGAGGTGTCAAACCGTAATTGTTCCTCATTTAAATGTTAACTGTCTATTAAAAAAACAGCTCTTATTGATAAAAGTAAGTATGTATAAATAATGTTTTGAGCGATGACGAAAAAAATTTCGTATAACTTGCAAAATATTTAAACGTAAAAATTCTGACACTCAACATCCATTAAACAAATGACAGCTTTTACAACCCCCCATAGAAATCCAAACACACTGACATCGAAATCAATAAAGCCCAATACAAGTTTGATTCACCAAAAATGACTAGGCTTAATCTCTGGAGATTTTCAATAAATCCATTTTGGAACAAAATTCTAATTTGCTCATCTTTGTTCGCACTCAGACGCCTTCTAAATCAACCGTAAATAACGTCCCCAAAATGTCTTGGACGGATAGAATTTGTCAACATTATTAGGGTAACAAATGAAGGTTTAATTTCAAGGAGTAAGAGGCTGTGCACACTGTGCGATTTGTCGTCGCGTCTGAACGCTGCGGCAAAACGCACAGGGAATAAAATCATCTCAACGTAAAGTCACGTGGTTAGAACAAACGAATAGAAAATTCGTAGCCAAGTTCACGTCGTTCAATATGACAGAATGAATTTTTATCGTTTCTACAATGTTCAACGCTACATCCTTTGTTAAAATGTGTCGTTTTTCTAAAGACATTGTAAAACGACCGGCCGGCTCAGGCACGTCAACATGGCTGCCAACTTATCGTTTTCTACAATTGCTGACATCGAGGCGTTACCGATTGGAGAACGGAATTTGACACGAAACGGTTGTAACTTGGCTAGGGCCCCCCTAGCCTAGTTGTCATATGCATCTCTGCGTCTTGTCGTATGTGACTGTCGTCAGATTTGCGTGTGTATCATGCGTGTAGTCGCTCCCCCGGCCTGACGTTGTGAGTATGCAATTCGTCGTCCAATTATTATCATCATCATTTCAGCCGAAAAACATTCACTGCTTGACATAGGCCTCCCTCAATTTGAGGGGATTTTGCCATATCGCCACGCTTGGGACGTGGGATGGCGATCGCAGTATGTTGGTAAAATGCATAGAGAACGCTGCTACTCATTCTCTAGTAAGTCCCTTAGTCGCCTTTTACGACACCCACGAAGTAATGGGATGGTGCCGGCACCATACAGAACAGGGTTCCAGCCTTGAACGAAATATATGAAAACTGCCAACCGCAGCGAGTCATTGCGTCTAGTCGACGCGTTTTCGCAGTCGCATAGTGTGTGAGGTAGCAAAGACAGTGCGTTAACTAATAAAATGGCTGGACAGTAGTTGTTTCATTAATCTATATTACGGTTGTAATTACGATTATCATCTGACATGAGTAATGGTGTGTTATGTAGGGAGGACTGTTACGTTATAACGGTTTTTGGGAATTGTAGTTTGAAAGTTAGTAATGTTTTGCAGGCTGATAGTGGTAGTAGTAAACTGTTCCACAGTAGGTTTAATATACCATAAGGACAATGTAAATACAGCCATACTGTAAATAATCCAGTATTTTTTGTAGGAATTAATTTCCGGACAAAAAATAATTTAATACGGTACATATTTAAAAAAATGTTAAAAATATATGCTCAAATAAATTTTACTACCAGCGAGATAAAAATTAATAAATATTCTATTTTACTGTTCTCGACTCATTGTGTTGTTTTAAAACTATATGAATTATTTGTATACGAGTATCTCATATTTTAAGTGAACTGTTTGTGATATTTTATGGGAATAAAATTCTTTAAACCGAGGTACGTTGTTTTTGTGCATTTTCATATAACTGTCAGACCACATTTGCACGAACGTGAACTTATCGCAGCTAGATTTTGTTGCGCACTGCATAATGAACTCTCGGTGTTGGACAGAGTATTGAGAATTCAACTGAAAACATCCCAGAGTTTCGATAAAACATACTGTTCGATTTTCGATTCTCGGTCCTGAGCTGGGGGTTAAAAATCCAGTGCGCATAAAAAATCACGCTACAATATTTTTACGTCTATACGAACGTGGAATAACAATAGATTCTCGAAAACGAATTTTTACACAAATCCCAAAAACCGATCTTTCACACATTGCAAAAACGTTATGGCAGACGAGGAAACTCCACTCAGTTCAATTTTTTTTTCATTTTCTGTATGTACAGTTACTACTAACAAAAAAATATTCAAGAGTTTTGTTTACATTGTTGCAAGTTCTAAATAAGAAAATTTTAGTGAAATTTGTGAAATTTTAGTTCAAAAATAAAGAATCTGAGGGTTTTTCCCTTTTTTGCTTACTGACAATTTTCGTGACAATTTTTTGAACATTGTTTCTCGTTGAGATGAAAGAACAGAAAGAAAGAAAATACATTTACGAAAAAGAACACAAACACAAAAAAGAACGAGTTGAGGGAAAATATGCGTCCGCACATCTACGCAAAATGGCCATCGCTCAGCATAATGCCACGACCCCATACGAAACAGAGCCCCACCGCTGGTTTTCAGCGATAGCCAGCGCTCACATTACGTCAACCGGTACGTATACAAAATGATAAAATTAAATCTAAGTAACAAAATTAAAAAAGAATTCCAAACACACATGAGATAAGATTGCAACTTGATTTTCAAAATGTTTAAATACAGTAATTGCCTTTCTAGTCCCAGATCTCATATAAGATAAAATATGAAAGAGTTACGAATGCAGTAGTTCCGTCAACTATCAAAACTTTACACTCACCGTAGTAAGGAAACACAGAAGTTTTATGTGTACTCACTTTAAGACGCGCTGACTCCTATCGTACTTCACTATTTGGTCTTTGATATGTATTTTGTGACTATTCGTCTGTCTTACTGCTACTAAAACATGTTTATCTGCTGGTATCTGCAAAGGAATACATCAAAGTAAATTCAACTCTGTAAACAAGCTGCCAAATGACATTTTTGTTTACGGAAAAAACCTCCAACCCTTACGCATCTGACATTTATTAT
Organism: Aporophyla lueneburgensis; assembly: GCA_932294355.1. Classification (NCBI taxonomy): domain Eukaryota; kingdom Metazoa; phylum Arthropoda; class Insecta; order Lepidoptera; family Noctuidae; genus Aporophyla; species Aporophyla lueneburgensis. The sequence continues at coordinate 16,090,973 of OW028744.1, forward strand.
GTACATTTCAGGTGTAACAGTTACCTACGCAGTTTGGTGTGAATTTTATATTAAATATTAACACAAAGAGCCACACAAAGGCCACATTACACATCTCTTGCTTACGATTTATTTTCTAAACAAAACCAGGAACAAGCACCTTTTTAATTTGTTTTGTTCTCTGGTTTAACTTTAGCTTCGCACCTTTTATTTTTGATACAAATAATGCTTATAATGATGACGCAATTTTGGTATCGTTCCTTTTGTGAAATATCCAGATACCTTTCTAGTCCTATATATAGCATGAAGCTACTTTGAAAATGATCTCTGTACCATATTATGTAAGTTAAGAATCGTACAGTGACGTAGGTGTTCCATTTCTAAATAGAACAATGGCTTCATTTCTGTACTAATAACAATATACCAACACAATCTGACTTACCAAAACATACCGTAGTTACACAATACTAAAACAAAGATCTAGATGTGTATATGAAATGAGATCGATACCAAGAAAGATTACGAATAAATACAGTTAAGAAATCGGAAAACGAACAGAAACCAATCACATCACTGGTTTCTCGTATCCAAAATGCAAGAATACACAAACCTAAAACGCGAGAATACACAAACCTAAAAAGATAAATCCTATTTCCATTGCTTACCTTAGTGTGTTCGATGCGGTATGTACAAGTTGCGTTGCGGGGATAAACGCCAGGAAAGTTCGGGGACTGGATGCGACAGGCTCTAAGGTCGCAGTCACTCAGTATTCTGTCGCAGTAGGTCCCCGGTACCCTTTCTCCTCTCCACGCGCCGACAGTGGCATTACCGTATCGTAATCTTGCTTCACTTCGCCTTAAAAACTTGTAAGCCAGCTTGAAGTCAAAATTGTAGCCCACGCCCTGTGATCAAATAGGGGTGTCAGTATTTGTTTCGTTAAATGCGTGGAGGTAAATGATTGGAATTAAGTTGATAAAGGGATGTTTGAAACAGTTTTTCGTTTTTACTTTGAACAAAATAAAATAGGGAATTACGGTTAGAAGCATTTTTTTAGGTATTCCTGATAACAAATGAGGCTAAAAGAAGCGATGCGTTTGGTGTTAGTTAAATCGGCTTGTAATATGTACGCCTAAATTTGCGACAAAAACTGAGCATTTACCACAGTGCCCTACATTTGCAGCGCCTTAAAAATTGAAATGTATATGGAATCCTATTTATTATCAACAAGTTTTGGTTTATTTATTTGATTAAATTAATTAATTACCTAAGTATTTACCAACATAACTTTCAGAAGACCACTCGAAAATATAACAGAAAGTAATCTAAAATTTAGAACTTCTGTCGTATTGAGGAACAGTCATTAATCAATTAGAAGAACAAATTTCTATTTCGAAAGATCGCTTTAAAAGGAAAATATCAGTAAGAGATAAAAGGCGAAGCGCATTAACAAAATTTAGGGAGCCATCCGAAATGAATTAAATGGTTCCGAAATGAAATTCCCGTTATTAAATTAAGGAATTAAGGCGGTGCCCAATAACATTATTGTAATAGGGAGGTATCCTTATCCTGTGGTCCCGGGAGGGTATCCGTAATCGTCGCCTAATTAATTGATCGAAAGTTCAACCCTTAGTGCACATAATACGGCTGCTAACAAGAGATAAAGGGAAGGCAGCGAACCGTTAAAAGCGGGGCGATGTGAAATATTAGCCAAGTCACAGGCGAAAACGTGTAGTTAGTTACATCACGTCAGTACAACACAAAGGGATGCTTAGTAAGTGACTCTTAATGAAGATAAATACTGTTGTTCATTTATACGGATTAACTTTACTGAGAGCAAAAACTCTAATTATACGTGTCAGTTTGTTGTGTTAACAAATTGTATGTTAAACCTTATCCCTACGTGTTCCCTTTCTAAATGTAGGTGCGTGTATGTGATTTTTCATGTCAGTTTTAAAATTCTTCGCACGAAAGAGGCTCATCTTTTTACGCTCTTTTTTAATCAACGTCAACGTTAATGCGACAGGGAGAAAATGTTAAATGTTAATTGGGAACATCTCAATTTGTTACTTTCGAAAAGGGTCTAGTTTCTAGTCTAATTTGAACGTTAATGATTTTCTGAATAAAGATGAATTTCACCTTTTAATAAAACAACCAACTGCCAAAAAATCGTTACAAAGTGAACACAAACTTTAATTTCAGACGTCGGTGTCTTTTGTTTGTATTATAGTTTTTTGCCATCGACTTCCGAAAACAAAGTAATTTTTCACTTTGCAGGGCTTTTTGGAAGCGGGTGGTTTTGTTATTTTTTTTTTGCAAAAAAGTTTTCACTTTTTAGTTATGGTATCTACCACATACTAATTTGTATACTCTACTGACCAGGCTACAGGAAGTATTAATAGATTATCACGATAAACAAAGAAGGTGAAGTACGTATTATCGAAGCTACCGTAAAAACTACAAGTCAATAAAATTTATATGGGATCACCCCTGAAGTTTAACATATGCATTAAAAGAAGATTTTTGAAATCTGCCTACTGTGGACGGAGAAATCGGTGAACACACATAAAAAAAATATACAGTAGATCAGTAGCGTTTACCGACTGATTCTCAATATACCAAGTAAATTGTAAAACGGACATCCTCTACAACAGTGTTCTCACCTGTTGACTCAGCCTGTCCAATCTCAGCGTCATATTAATGGAATCTGACTCTGAGAAGTACACAGTGTAGCCCCACGCAGAGCCGCACCATTGTCCGGTTGGCGGCGACGGAGAGCGCTCCACTATTGTCATATGCCCATCAGGACAGCCGTCTGAGGTGAAAGACACGAACTTGCCCACCGTAAACGTGTCAAATGTTAGCTGTAACAAGGGTTTTGATTAGATTCTAGTATGATTACTAGTAATAGTCATCATCAGCAGCTACCCCGGATAACATATGCCTGTAGCATACACAGAAGGATGAAGACGACAAAACGTGTGTAAGTAGGTATGTACTAAGTAACGGGCTACTTTTTAGTTCAAGTTGTGCATGAACTTAAGCTGTCTTGTTATACACTAAAGGTGGAAGCACGGCTATAATATAACATAGATAACCCAAACCATTACAGATCCAGAGAGAAGAACTTCCTTACAATGCGTACCGGGATCAAGACTGAAAAGTTATTGTTAGTTCTTGCGCAAGCGTATGACGGTCATGGGTTTTGTGTGGTCTCTTTTGAACGTCCAGGTATATAGGCCATGCTAAATTCACTTAAAGTCTAGAAATATTTTACGATGCCTAGGCAAGGTCTCTGCTTCGATTTTTCAAGGCTTTGTACTTAGATTTTTGATACTCTATAATGCTTTCCCCTTCTATTATGTTGACACATTTTTTTTAAGTGTTAGCTTATATTATAATCATTATGAAAATATTTTGTTCAAAAATATATTCTTTTAAATACCTATTACTGTGTGACTATGAGGAGGAAAAACACTACAAAAATCTGGAGTACCAAATTCTGGAATCAAACCCGTAAAGACAACGCAGTTTTAAACAAGCACAATACCATCCAGGAAATAACGTGAAGATCGTCCTAATGATCGCCGACCAACAGATGAAGAAGAATATAAACCTTCACAAGAATAAGACAGTAACTTCTGTGGAGCGTATATTTTTAATGAGCTCGTTTGCCGATACGTTTCCTTTTCAATTTCATCCCTAAATATAGATGACGCGTGCGTTCCATTCATACCGAAGGAAATGGAATGGCGTATCTTATTTCAAGAATGGTAGCGCAATTTGTGTTCTGCCCCCGCACGCTGAGGTAAATAATGAGCCGTTTATAATACTAGCGTTAACTGGGTGGAGGTAAATTTGCATGTACGGAAAGAGTATTTTTGGCATTTTAGGTTGTTTGGGATTTTCTTTAATCATTCTTCTTCTTGGAGTATCTATGCCACTCTAATACTAAATTGTGTGTGATCAAAATTTGTATAGATGCGATAGCATTTTACAGTGAAGTCAATTCATTTCAGCAACGTTTCAGGTATCTAGGTACGCAGGACATGAGCTTTTAGTGCCCCTTTGTTTGTGGAACAGCACCACAAATTGCACTCTTAGTTGGATTGGTCTGTGAAGCCTCTCCAGATTAGGTGCCCCTGGCTTCGGCCGAACTCACACCCAAGTTTGTTTATATTTTTCGCTGAGCCCAAATATTATACTGCTAATTTACTAATCTTAAAATTAGTTCATAAATTATTTAAAAGACTAGTTATAAGTCTAATAGTAATTCTTGTCTTTGTCGAATTCCCAAGAATTCTTAATAGAGTTTTGTGAATACTAAAGCCTCCCCTAATCATGTCAAACGCGGTTTCAACTAATGTTTTGACAGGCTTTGAGACTTATTATAATCTTGTGAACCAGAATTGTTCGTCTACTGAGGTAGATTATTTATATTGAATATTATAAGCCTTAATTTAAGTTTTACACAAAATTGGGAATTGAAATGTGGTTATTTTCTATCTTGCTTATGAAATTTCTTGTGCTCCCGAACCCCCGGCGCAGCACATCACTTAGCCACGCTACTTTGTTTTCTGACTTTTATTTTATTTACTCGGCTCTTCAGAATCTAAGTGTGATATTTAATAGCCTATTATATAATATCCTCGAGAATTGGGCTCTAAATAAGACAATATTTTTTTTCTAATTTGGCTGGTAGTTACAAAGCTTAGCACGTTCAAACAAACAAACAGACTCTTTTGGCTTATTATATAAGTACATAAATTATAACACTTCTACCTACATCTTCAGAAAATACAGGTATTATGTTATTTTAGTACCTAAGTCTCTTACATAAAAATACCTTCATCAAATTTCACAACTTCAAATTTTACGTCTATTTATTTTACCTTTAAAAATACCCGGGTAAGGTGGTATTATTTAACTAAGTGCACAGATATTAGACAGATCATAATAGTATGATCTGTCTAATATCTGTGCACTTATTTAAGTAAACTAACAAATAGTTTTTCATTTCCACAAAAATAATTTAATTCCCGTAGTAAAAATATTTCCAACGTTGTCAGTCGATTTCATAATCCCACCACTTTTACGTCAATACCAGCTCCAACCCATCAAAATTCAACCCCACCCGTCTACTAAAATACAATCTTCCTATTTCAGATTACAATCACATACTAGTTCAGACCGATCCGTTTGACGGGGGTCCGTGTTCGGATTCGGATCACGTCTCCATTTCTAAATACCTGTATAATGTCTCCATAGTTTCCTCCTGTGGCGGTGAAGTTGAGGTGGCAGATGAAAGGGAGGTGGTCCTCTCGGGGCCTCCGGACCTCTAATTCGTATGTGCGTCCCACGTCTCCCATGTATGTCCTGTTGCATGCTGTAACAAAGAAAATTGGATTTAGGGGGTTATTGTTATTAGGTTTGTGGTTTTACCAAGGGTTACAACCCGACTTTTAAAAGCAGGAGGTTCTCCTATTTTTTGTTTATATGCTACGCGATATCTCCGGCAATTGTGAATCGATATGGTTTTTTTTTTAAGTGTTTAAGGAATGTTCTCAGGGGTAGTTCCATATACGAGTAGAATTTATTAACTTTGCTCGAGTAGTTTTTGAGTTAGCTTCAATATAGATTCGTTACTATAACATTAAAAGCTATGTTCAAAAGTAGTTTAAATAATAAGAATTAAGTTTTCCTTCATGCCTAGTACAATAACTTTGAGTAGACCCAGTCACCTGTTAGACATTCGTCAGATTGTTGTAAACTAAAGTTACTATAGTAGGTAATACTGTATAAAGTATACCTTTAGGGCCGAAAGTCTCCTAACTTACAAATGTACGACGGTTTTCTGACAGTCTGTCAAATCTGACGTAAGTTCACAATACAGACGCCACTGCAACGTTTAAAATCATTCATCATCATTCTCCGGAACTGCCCAAATTATTTTGTGTCGGCGTAACATGTCTTTTTCTTCTGCACTTCTCTATCAGTCGTCATCTCGATCCCTTTTCTATCCATGTCATCATTTACACAATCCATCAATCGTTCCTTTAGTCGACTTCTGTTCTTTCGACTACATGGACAATAATGAACTTACGTATCTTTAAGGAACCAGTCCGCGTCTCTCCTGTGATGTTCGTAGACGTAGCGGACTTCATCTCCTGGTTAATACGATACCCTATGGTAAGACTGGTTTGTCAGTCTTTCGAGCCTCTGACGACCCGTAGAGACTGTGAAAATTCCACGAAGTGCCATTCGGCTGCCGCCGAACCCAACAGTTTAACGTACATACTTTACGGTCTAAGTACATATGTTAAAAATAGTCACATATTCAAGACCAAACCGCGGCAACCGTAACTTAACTCTATCAGTCTTGGTGGTTAGTGTCGCTAACCACCTCTTTCCGAATTATTTAATCAAAATCTGTGCCATGTAGCGACAATCAATAGAATCATCATAAAAGCTTGAATCTTGTATGACAAGAAGCGACCAGTTGGTGGTTTATTGAATTCATGACAGTTTATTAGCGTTAAACTTAATATTGCGCTAACGAACTTTTATTCGCATGTTTGATAAAAGAAACTGTGAAACGGGTATGTAAGCTTTTTTCTTCAATGTTTTTTACTCAATGTGTTTTCATATATCTATATTATACGTGTGCACATAAAAGTACTGTTATTTTTGTGTTTCCAATGTGTATTTACATCGAAAATCTGGTGGTTAGTGACAATAACCACCATGACTGTTGCGGGTTTCTGGTCATAACCTTCATGAAACTTATGCATGTAACTATTAGTGTCTTTTCGTATTTTGTAACAGTATGTCGCGCCGGTTAACAGATAAAGAAATCACAGAATACTTGTTTAGACATTTCTTCAGCTAACGAGAGTATTTGTAACGACAAGGGTGACGAATATACAAAAGTGCAGCCAAATCTGCTGGTGTTAGTTGATTTGATTGGAGAAATTTCAAGTAACCGATTATAACAACTTTGATTCCAACGATGACCTCCGTTTGTCTAGCTTAGTACGCCGGAAAAATGCTGAACATAGCAATAAAATATCTCCAGTACGTACCGTATGGCAATGCAAAACATGTAAAGTGCCCCCTTGTTTACGCAAAAGAAACATTTGTTTTCTGAATTTTACATCACTTTGCCTGTGTAAAAGTTCATTGTAACATAAAATATATATAAATATTATACATCATTCATCATCGTTTTCTTTGTATCAATAGTCACGGTGGTTAGTGTCACTAACCACCTTATTCCTCGAAAGCCTTAACACCTAGATTTTTTTCCCTAGTGTATGTGATATTTTAGTTGTTAATGATGCTAGAACTAAAATAAAAATCTTCAAAATATTCTTAATGTAAAAGCGTGACTGAAAGAGTTAACCTGATCACAAGCCCAATTTAACTAACATGAAGCCAAATGAAATTCAAAATAAAACTGCCAAAATATCGAAACAACATTAACATGAAAACAAACATTACTTAGAAACAACTATTACTATAAAACATATGTTTAAGTTTGCGTTGCTCTTGGCACGAGACAAACAAAAGCAGTGTCTTGCCAGACATAATTGTTTAGCATACCGTGAAGTGAAAGAGCCAGGATTGTAGACATACGAGTTGAGTATTCGATGCTTGGATGTGATAATGGTGATGCTTCTGTTGTGTACCAACTAAACTTAATTTAGGCTATTGCTATCTTTTTCCTTCCAATGAAAGATGAAAGAGACGGAAATAAAGAAGTGCTGTCAAATTTTGTGTAACATGCTTAAAATCACGTCAAATTCAAGGAGATTGAGACGCTTTTTCAACATTCTTCTTTGAAAGGTTACCTTCTTACCGATGGATGGGACAACTTTATACATTTGATCAAGTTTTGATTAGTGGTTTTGAGTTAGCTTCAATAAATAATACGTATTATTCCACTTAATTTATGTCCATAATTTTATCATAATTTTCTGTTACTGTTATTTTCTTAGCAAGTAAAGGTTTACGAATTTGGGCGCGGTAGGTTCCACAACTAAAAAAACTGGCCAAGTGCATGTCGGACTCGCGCACGAAGGGTTCCGTAACATTATCGGCAAAAAAGTCACGTTTGTTGTATGGGAGCCTCCTTTAAGTATTTGTTGTTATAGCGGGAATAGAAATACATCATCTGTGAAAGTTTCAACTCTGTAACTCTCACGGTTCATTAGATATAGCCTGGTGTCAGATGGATGGACGGACAGCGGAGTCTTAGTAATAGGGTCTCGTTTTACCGTTTGGTTACGGAAGGTTATAAATGAGTACGTAATAATAATAATGTGAAAGCGGTACTTCTCGACTCGGCTCGCATTGTTAGGAGGTTCCTCTCTCTGGAGCCCTGACTGTAGGTTGGACCCTGTACCCGATACCTACTGGTGGGATTCTGATTTTATATTTTTTTAGTCTAATATTAAAACTTATAATTTAAATGTGTTTGTAGTGTAATAAAATAAATAACGTGAAAAATAAAAAAGATTTTAAAAAAGACGACATCCAAAAAAAAAGCACTGCAATGCGAACAATAACTTTAAATATGTGGCAAAAAAAAAACGAAAATTAACAAACAAAGGCACCGCTTCAGCTTGACGTGGTTGATCCGTGAATGGCTCACCGTCTTTACACACCAAGACCCTTCCGTGCCTCGGAAAGCACGCTAATAACGATGATGAATTCCAGAACTTAGAAATTCTTAAAACAGTTGCAACAAACATCCATCATAAACCAGGCTATTCAAACGTTGAAGTAATATATCGGCTATATTCATAGACCATACTAAATCCATCACACATGTTCCCAAAGGCCTTTGAGAAATGTTTCCACACATCGTAAGGTCTTGTCTGTACCACTTGACATATTAGTCGTTTTGTCTATGTCTATTGCACAGTTATAATCGATGTTTGACTGCCATAGTGCAAACAACTGAATCGTTTAAACACACACGACATTGTATTACAATTATGCATATCAATATTTACTGTGACATTGGTCGATAGTCGCTCGATTTGTCTATTATGATCGCCATGGAACATTTCAGGTATTTGCACAAAAAATACTCAAGTCACAGAAAAAAAAAAGAAAATCAAAAAAAAAACAAATTACTCAAGTCAAAAATACTCAATGTCTGAGTATTTTTTTGTGTAATACCTCAAAACTAGGGTTGATGATTCGAAACATTTGAGATGTAGGCACAATCAATGATTGCAAAACTACAACTATTACTGTCATTGTTGACATGTGTTAAAATAATGTGTGATTTCTGTACTTGTATTGTAATTTTTAGTATGAGATAACACTAATAAATCCTTCTATCCCATTATCCGACTATCTTACTAATATTATAAACGTGAAAATTATATGTTTGGATGCTTAGAGGTTTCTCGCAAAAACGGCCTAACGGCTTTGGATGAAATTTAGTATATAGATAGTTTATAGCCTCTATAAACTATCATAACATAAGATACTTTTGATCATAGTACATTCCCATGTGGTAATTTCAGACCTAAGTAATAAAAGGAATTAAGTGTACGATATCTTTCCGCTGAATTGTAACAAAGGACAGTATTTAGGTAAGACAGACTGATAGAAAACTTCAACGCGTTACGTTCGCCTTTGTATGGTTATTTTAATTGTGCATAAAGGTTTAGTAAATATATTGAAAGAAGCATGAGTACGGGATATCAATTGACAACAAAACGCAAGTGTAAAGTTGACGTGCTTGGACGAAAAGTAGCCTGACGTTCGCGTGAGTCGACAAAAGGGCTACAGTGGTGTGGCACAGTTTTTTTGACCATTGGACATTGTACGGAAACTGAACAACGTTGCATTTCTGTAAAGTTTATAAACTAACTTTAGTTGTTAAACTAATTCAGAGTTTTACTTCTCGCCGCAACACACCTACGACCGGTAAAATGTTCAACGTGAAGAATTTAGCTCTAATCGAAAAATAAATGTATGTCACTGTGATTGCCTCCACATAAGAGTATCTTTCCGTGTTGTGCCGGTCGTAAATAATAGCATCGTAAGAGGCGACTAAGGGACTAGAAAATGGGCAGCAGCGTTCTCTATGCATTTTACCACCATACTGAAATTGCCAGCCCGCCTGCCAAGCGTGTCGATTATGGCAAATCCTCCTAAATTGGGGTAGACCCATGTTTAGCAGTGGACGTCGTTCGGCTGAAATACTGATGATGAAGAGTGTCGTAGTACTATGAAAACTTAACGATGCAGAGATACAGAGGTCCGTGCTGTTAAAATCAGTTACGATTAAGATTCGTCATGGAAACACCAGGGCACCTACTTGGTGTAAAAACACTTTTATAACATTAAATTAAATTCACGCTAGTCCAATTTTTACTATCACGGAAATCCCAAACAGAAATACGTTATGTCCCAAATTTATGCAAGTCATTATAAAATACACCGTACCTGTACTATTGTTAATCCTTTCAGAATAAAAATAGGGAAATGAGAAGGAAAAAGGTCGTGAATAAAGCGCCCCGTACAATGGACGTCGGCCATATTTTACGATCTTTTTAAAAAAACCGCGCCTTTTGTCTACACTGACAGCGCATTACATAGCATAAGACAAGTGTACACTTCGGGACAGAATCATTGTTACCATTACTGTTCCCGCTTTTGTTTTCGGTTAGGCAAACGCGAAATATCAAAACAACTTCACCACTTAATTACGTAAAATGATACCAGACAATTTGTTAGCTTTATTTCTTGTAATATAACTTAAATTCGAAACTTTTGATTGTTTCAGTAACTTTAAAGTGAAAGACGAGCTGTCGAAACAGTAAAGTTGTTTTAGTTTGTACTGTGGGCCTTCTCATTAATTTTGATGGTAGATACGTGTGGCGTTAGGCGAAGCAATTAGCTTTTGCTCCTGAATCATAGGTTCTACTCTCGTTCGGAATGAATATAGTTATAAAATAAAACTATAGATGTATTCAAAATATAAGAGAATTTCTGTTACATTCTAAACCACGTGTTAGAAACCACAGCCCAGTCCATTTACCCAACAAACATGATTTACGTGATGACATTGATAAATTACGAAATTGTTCAAAATAAAAATAATACTGCTCAACATCAAGTAATAAAAATATATTTCACCACGCAGTCAAAGTTAATAAAAAAAAAAAATAAGTTATGGTTGGATCCGGGACATAATTTACATTGAATTATAGAGTAAATTTAAGTAGGAAGAAAAATATTATGTTAGCTCTCTTGAATTACTGAGTCAACTGAGCCGAGTAATTTATGAATTTAGTAATAATAAAAGATTAATGGATAACAAACTCCCTGTGCTCGTTTTCACTGTTCACAAAAATTTATGAATGGCATCATGAAATTTGACACACAGTCCTTAGAAAATATTCTGAAAACAGTTTCAGACCTTCATATTTCTGAAGAATCATCGCAGTCAGCCTATCAAACGTTACTACGGCTTGGTCGTAGGCCTCTCCTCCATGCGAGGCAGTGGACCATTAACCATCACATGGGCCCAGTGTAGATTGGTGGATGTCAAGACCTTCGATTTTTTTGTTTCTAGGGTAGGGCGGTTTTTTCACGATGTTTTTCTTCACCGTTTTTGAGGGCAGTGGTGATGAAATTAAATTCATAAAGTATAGTGCTAGCCTAGGTTTGAGCTCATGAACTGTACTCGTCAGTCAGGGCCACTACTACTCCCTCCTCCTAAAGAATTAGAGTCTGAAATTTATTTTAACATAGTTATGCAATGAGGTCTATGAACATGGACTGACAAAATAGGCACCAAGACGCAACATGTCACTCTCTCAGCAAGAACTCAATGCTGTCGAAAGTCGTTGTACAAATACGAACAATTTCGAAAGAAGTTGCCATATCTGTCCGAACTCAATTAAACCATTTATTAATCTCTAGTTTGTTTCAAAGAATTTTTAGACCTCTTTACCCAGAGAAAGTCTTTTTAGACTCGTCTCATTGTGTTTCTAGCCTGTTCTGCGCAAATAAAACCCAAAAATAAACGGCAAGAACTGTTCCGAATATACCAGGAGCGAATGACGCGAAAGGAAGTGTTTGCTTAGCGAACATAATTGAGACATTTTAGTGAGAACGCAGTTAGTACTCGCTAAAGTTTTCTCAGAATGGGAACGAAATTGTTCTTCCGAAAGTTAGTCGGAGATGGTTCTCGGGTAGGCAGGTCGGAGCGTTTGCGATTGCCGAATGATAGTAGGTATAGGGGGGGAATGGGAAGCAAATGTTTGCTTACTAAGTGAGACTGCTTTTTAGATGCTATCAAAGAAATCGAAAGCTTTTTGGGAACGGTTTTTGTAACTGAGTAAGCACTTAGTGAGTTTCACAACAGAGTGGGTAGGTACCCTTTTGAATTATAACTTTTGAAAGACCCTTATAAATATACGATGTATATTTCGGGGTTGTTTGACTAGTTGAGTCGTAACGTTAACGTGAGTGAAATTGTAAACAGTCATAAACATAAATCTGTCATCATCAACATTTCATCGTAATACGGCCACTGCTGGACATTGGGCTCCCTCAATTTGAGGGGCTCTGCCATAATGGCCTAAGTTGGCAGGCGGTTTGGTGATCGCAGTATTATGGTAAAATGCATATAGAGGATGCTGCCGCCTCGAGAATCTAGTTAGTTCCTTAGCCACCTTTTACGACACCGCTGGAAGAAATGGGATGGTGCTATTGTTTACGTCCGGCACAACACGTACATAAATCTGTATCTGGCACTAATTATGTACAAACCTGCACTTGTAACATGAACCATGTACTCGAGTAAATAATTAAATTATGAAACATGATGCATTGCCTCGAGTCTTTAACAATAAACTCAATTTCCTATTTAAACTACTGATATTATAAACGCGAAAGTGGAGGAGAGGGTAAATAGATGGATATTTGATACTGTATCATCCAATAACTACTTATCTTTATATATATAATTCTACTGTACGTGTGTATGTCACTGAACTCCTCCTAAACGGCTGGACCGATTTGAATGATTTTTTTTGTATGCGTTTGGGTGGCACCCTGGATGGTTTAGATTTACTATTGGACCCGGTAGGTGGCGCTTCTATCGAGTTCTAGGAAACGGGACAACGTCTGTACGGTCAACTAGTCTTTATATATATAATTCTAATTTACGTGTGTATGTCACTGAACTTCTCCTAAACGGCTGGACCGATTTGAATGTTTTTTTTTATGCGTTTGGGTGGCACCCTGGATGGTTTAGATTCACTATTGGACCCAGTAGGTGGCACTGCTATCGAGTTCTAGGAAACGGGACAACGTCTTTACGGTCAGCTAGTATACCCATATAGCTTATAGATCGTAATAACACAGACTACGATATATAAAGATTTTGTTTGATTTGGATATAGTGTAACGAGCAGTGTCAAGTGAGTTGGAAAAATGTCTGCCCTCTGAGAGCTATCTTGGCGTGCGCTGCCTAAACCGTAAGACTTACTCAAAGATAACACAGGTCAACATTTGATATAACAAAAAACACGAAAAACGCTATAGTGTTCTGAGGTTTTTTCAGGTCGCTGATTACGGTGAGTGGGTTGGTTAACCTTCATCACATCAGGTTCAAGGTCATTTGAAGGTCAAAGTGACTTAATGCGACCGAAAAAATCAGAAAAAAATCATACGTATGTTTTTGAGGTCCCTGAATACGATTCCGTAGTTTTTTTGGCCTTTCGCCTTTGTTTAAGGTACTTTTAAGGTCAAATCAACATATTTCCACGAAAATATCTGCGAATAATTTTTGCGCATGTTTTGAAGGCCTCTGAATTCTATTTTGTCGTTTTTCTGGCCAGAAGATTTTGATAAAGATCATATGAAGGTCTTTTTAAGGTCATTAGAAGGTCATTTGAAGGTCAAAGTGAATTGATGTGACTGAAAAATCTGAAAAAAATCATGCGTATGTTTTTGAGGTCCCTAAATACGATTCCGTAGTTTGTTTGACCTTTCGCCTTTGTTTAAGGTCATTTTAAGGTCAAATCAACATATTTCCACGAAAATATCTGCGAAAAATTTTTGCGCATGTTTTGAAGGCCTTAATTCTATTTTGTAGTTTGTCTGGCCAGAAGATTTTGATAAAGATCATATGAAGGTCTTTTTAAGGTCATTTGAAGGTAATTTGAAGGTTATTTGAAGGTCAAAGTGACATGATGCGACCGAAAAATCTGAAAAAAAAATCATGCGTATGTTTTTGAGGTCCCTGAATATGATTCCGTAGTTTGTTTGACCTTTCGCCTTTGTGTAAGGTCATTTTAAGGTCATTTTAGGTCAAATCAACATATTTCCACGAAAATATCTGCGAAAAATTTTTGCGCATGTTTTTACATTTAAACAAGCCTATTTGCATTTTGTTTAAACAAGCCTAATTTTTGTAATAAACTACGGAATCATACTCAGAAACCTTAAAATCATATGCATGAACTTTTCGCAAACGTTTTGGTCGAAATATGTCTATGTGACATTAAAATGACCTCGAAATTATACGTTTGTTTTTTTTTCAGATTTTTTCGGTCGCATCAAGTCACTTTGACCTGCAAATGACCTTAAAAAGACCTTCATATGATCTTTATCAAAATCTTCTGGCCAGAGAAACTACAAAATAGAATTCAGAGGCCTTAAAAACATGCGCAAAAATTTTTCGCAGATATTTTCGTGGAAATATGTTGATGTAACCTTAAAATGACCTTGAACAAAGGCGAAAGGCCAAAAAAACTACGGAATCCTATTCAGGGACCTCAAAAACATATGCATGATTTTTTTCTGATTTTTTCGGTCGCATTAAGTCACTTTGACCTTCAAATGACCTTAAAAAGACCTTCATATGATCTTTATTAAAATCTTCTGGCTAGACAAACTACAAAATAGAATTCAGAGGCCTTAAAAACATGCGCAAAAATTTTTCGCAGATATTTTCGTGGAAATATGTTGATTTGACCTTAATATGACCTTAAACAAAGGCGAAAAGCCAAAAAAACTACGAAATCGTATTCAGGAACCTCAAAAACATACGCATGATTTTTTTCTGATTTTTTCGGTCGCATTAAGTCACTTTGACCTAAAAATGACCTTGAACCTGATGTGATGAAGGTTAACCAACCCACTCACCGTTATCAGTGACCTGAAAAACTCCCAGAGCACTATAGCGTTTTTCGTGTTTTTTCTTATATCAAATGTTGACCTGTGTAATTTATCGTGAGACTGTTTGTCTTGAACAAATCTAAATAAAAGTCAGCACATAATACCTTTTATGTGGAAGCCATTATAGCCAAAATATTGAACCAAGAATCCAATTTGAATTGAATACTTTTAAAATGCATATTTTAAGATGAATTTAGTTAATTCTTGTCAAAGTAATTCCTCTATCGCTTTCGGTACGTAATGTAAATAAACTTTAACTTTACACTAAATAATGTGGACGAATAGTTTGAAAGTTACCACTATAAGAATGATCTGAGCGGAGCGTCATTAGACCTTTTCTGCCATTAGTAGAATGCGGATGACGCGTAGATTGGGGTGACGAGCCGTTTGTCAATAAATTAGATATAAATAGTCTAAAGCCTGCGGAAGGACATAGGCTACTTTAAAACTTTACCTAATAAACACAACTCCCTTCCTTATGACCCCAGACTAAATTTAAAAAGAAGAAAAGATCTAGCAGTAGTTGCTCCTCAAAATAAAACTAAATTTGCCAGCATCCAATACAAAAAGCGCTCTACTCAGCTTTACAACAGATGTAATAGAGACATACATATACAAGAGGAGATCCTGCGGGCCAGAGGACTGGCCCGCAAGGAGTCGCTGGAGACTCTGAACAGGGACCCATGGGGACGGCCCTACAAGGCCGTCCGGGAGAAACTCCGCCCATGGGCTCCTCCGCTGACTCAGAGTCTCCGGCCCCAACTTGTGGAGGGCGTGGTGAGCGCTCTGTTCCCTTCGCGAGGGGAACATAGTCCCCCACCCATGGCTCCGCCTCCTGCGGTGCCCGATGCTGCGGACCACACCACCGATGACGACGACAACGCTCCAGAGGTGACCGGGGTAGAGTTGAGAGTGGCGGTACGTCGGCTAAATGCCAAAAATACCGCCCCAGGACCCGACGGCTTGCCTGGCAAAGCCTGGGTCCTGGCCTTAGAGGCTCTCGGGCCTCGACTCAGGGGGCTCCTAAGCGCATGTTTGGAGAGGGGCCAGTTCCCACTTCGTTGGAAGACGGGGAAACTGGTCCTCATTAAGAAGCCTGGGCGCCCAGCGGACTCTCCGTCCGCTTACCGGCCCATCGTGCTGCTCGACGAGGTGGGCAAGCTCTTTGAAAGAGTAATTGCAGACCGCCTCGTTGGGTGGCTGGTGCGGGAGGGGCCGGATTTGGCGGACAGCCAGTTCGGTTTCCGCAAGGGGCGCTCTACGGTGGACGCCATCATGCGCGTGCGAGCCCTCACGACGGGGGATGCAGTGGCCCGGGGTGGGGTCGTCTTGGCGGTGTCTCTAGACATCGCCAACGCCTATAATACCCTGCCCTGGAGTTGCATTAGGGAGGCACTCCGGTATCACCGGATGCCGACCTACCTCTGTCGCGTGGTCGAGGCTTACTTGACGGATAGAGCCGTCATCTACCCCGGTCGCCAGGGAGACTGGAACCGGCGAGAGATGTCGTGCGGTGTCCCACAGGGATCGGTCTTGGGGCCGCATCTGTGGGACATCGGTTACGACTGGGTGCTGCGCGCCGACCTCCCTAGCGGCGTCAGCGTAGTTTGCTACGCTGACGACACGCTGGTCCTGGCGCAGGGGAGGTCGCACGAGGCGGCGGCCGAACTGATGACACGCGGGGTTGCGACAATCGTCGATAGGATCCGGCAACTGGGACTCGAGGTGGCATTGCACAAGTCCGAGGCCATGGGTTTTCATGATCCTCGGAACGCGCCACCTGCGGGTTCCCAACTCACGGTGGGAGGGGTTCACATCGGCGTCGAGTTGACGATGAAGTACCTGGGACTTGTCCTCGACAGCCGGTGGAACTTCGTCGAGCACTTCCGACGTTTGGCTCCCAGACTGGAGCGGGCTGGGGCTGCCTTAAAGCGGCTCCTGCCCAATCTGGGGGGTCCAAACGCCTCCTGTCGGAGGCTCTACACGGGGGTCGTGCGGTCCATGGCCCTCTACGGGGCACCGGTGTGGGCGCCCTCATTGAGGCTGCGCCCAGCGCGCCGGTTGAGTGCGGCCCAGAGGGTCATGGCCATCCGGTTAATCCGGGGATACCGCACGGTCTCCTGCGAGGCAGCGAGCCTCCTTGCCGGAGTGCCACCATGGGATCTGGAGGCAAAGGTCCTCGCCCACATGTGGGAGTGGCGCGAGGAGGCGAAACGCCGGGGCGAAACTCCGCTGCCGCGACAAATCGCGGCACGGCGGACAGAGCTCCGGTGTGATCTCATGGCGACATGGCGGGTACGATTGTCGCAACCCAGTGCTGGGCACGCCACAATTGCGGCGGTAAGTCCCCTCTTTGAGGAGTGGATAGAGAGGCGTCACGGCGTCCTCACCTTCCGCCTGACGCAGGTTCTCACCGGGCATGGGTGCTTCGGTGGGTTCCTGTTCAGGATAAAGCGGGAGGATACGTCCGGGTGTTTCCATTGCGAGGATCGTCTGGAGGACACGGTGGAGCATACGGTGGAGGTGTGCCCTGCCTGGGCGGAGCACCGCCGTGTCCTCGTGGAGGTGATCGGCGGCGGCGACCTCTCGCGTCCGGCCCTGGCGCGAGCCATGGTACGGAGCGAGAGGGAATGGGAAGCCGTCACCTCCTTCTGCGAAGCAGTAATGCTCGCGAAGGAGGAGGCGGGGCGCGCGAGGGAGTGGCAGTCTCTGCGCCCTCACGTCCCTAGCCGCCGCAGGAGGAGACGCCCCGGGCGTCGGGAGTCAATAGCGGACTCCCGGCCACCGTAGGCGCGAGCTTGCGGGTGGCGAGCAATGGGTAGCTCGCCGCCCGGTAAGGACCAAGCTCGGGTCGACGGCGCGCAGTGTTCCACGCGCGCCTCAAAGAGATGTCAGCAGCAGTGTAGGGGTCTACTAGGACCGATGCCTGCCGGGGTCGCGTGATTGTTCGAAAGAGATACCGTGACCCTGGCACATGGGCAACTGATGGAACACGGGTGGGTTTTAGTCAGTAAAAGTCTGACACGCCCTCCCGCTCCGCCCAGAGCGGGAGAAGTCATTTGATGATTTCCCATCCTGAAAAAAAAAAAAAAAAAAAAAGACATACATATAAAAAAGGCATAAATGCAATAAAAATATTAACTGAATGGATTAAACGACTTAGTTATGAAGACACAGAGACTTTATTGTTATAAATACACACCATCATTGCTCTCACACTCACACACACGACACACATACATTCACACACACAACTCACATACATCCTCACTCACGCACAATCCCAGTTTTACAAGCACACTCTGCATAACGTTAAATACATTTAATTCATCATAGTGTTAAGTTATTTCATTTGTATAAATTGGTTAAGTAGAAATAAACAAGTATTTTATAAATACTAATAATGTATGGAAGAGCGGAGTCTCCTAATACAGGCTTTATACGCTTAAAGGAGGCTTCAATCACCACTGATATAAGTCAAAACTTGTTAATTCGAATAAACCTTTTTTTAATTTTTTCATAACTCTATCATGCTTAAACGGTTGAACGAATTTAGATTAATTATTTGGCACACATATAGTTTATAACCTGAATTAAAACACGATATTTACTTTTCATATCAGTAGTACGTTCTAGGATCATTTCCAACCATGCATCGCTCGGGCGATGCTGCGGGAAAAAACTATTTTTAGGGTTCCGTTGCCAAATGGCAAAAAACGGAACCCTTATAGATTCGTCATGTCTGTCTGTCTGTCTGTCTGTCTGTCTGTCCGTCCGTATGTCACAGCCATTTTATTCCGAAACTATAAGAGCTATGCTGTTGAAACTTGGTAAGTAGGTGTATTCTGTGAACCGCATTAAGATTTTCACACTAAAATAGAAAAAAAACAATAAATTTTGGGGTTCCCCATACATAGAACTGAAACTCAAAAATGATTTTTTTCATCAAACCCATACGTGTGGGGTATCTATGAATAGGTCTTCAAAAATGGTAATGAGGTTTCTATTATCATTTTTTTCTAAACTGAATAGTTTGCGCGAGAGACACTTCCAAAGTGGTAAAATGTGTGTCCCCCCCCCCGTAACTTCTAAAATAAGAGAATGACAAAACTAAAAAAAATATATGATGTACATTACCATGTAAACTACCAACGAAAATTGGTTTGAACGAGATCGAGTGAGTAGTTTTTTTTTTAAACGTCATAAATCGTTAACCGCAATTTACCTTACATTCAATCAACTGAAATATAAAAATAAAAATATATATATATTTTTAAATCGAGAATACCTACAGGTTTGTACGGAACCCTCGGTGCGCGAGTCCGACTCGCACTTGGCCGGTTTTTGTTAAAGTTTGGGTTTGTCTTAGTTACTAATTCATCAATTAGTAACTAAGACAAACATAACAGGATTCCATACCCGTCCCGTCCATTACAATGTCCCCGAAATTGATCGCAAGATCACACTATCCACTCCTAAGCATCAGTACAATAATCCTGTTACCACCCTTAAAACTGTGTCCACTGTAGCTTATAAATACTGTACTGTACGTTAATTATTAATCTGAGCGTACAGCAAACAAAACAAAGATTGACACATGTAGAAATGTAGGCAACTAACAGCTCATATTACTGCACAGAACTGCAGAACAAATATCAAGTAAACTTCATCATTAGAATACTCGTGTTGCCAACGTAACAAAGATTGACACAGCAATGCTGGCAACAAACAGGCCGCGTTAAGACTGCATTACAACAGGAACCTGCATCCAGCGCTAATTGCGTACAAGTCCGCGTATAGCACAAACATTTGTGGAGAGGATAATTATTATTTTGCTAGTTTACGTGCATCAACGTAGAGCGAGATGGATATACTATGCTTTATGTAGTTTTTTAGAAAGTGTATGTGCATCAAAGCAAAGCCAGAGCGAGATAGCGTAGATATTCTGGGTAGCTTTTTGAACAGGAGGTATTGTGATCACACTATCAGATATGTCAATAGTTTCATACTGTATTTGACGTAAGAAAACGATCTGAATTCAATCCAAACAGCATTGCATTCACGCCTTCTTTCTAAAGAAGTAGGCAGAAACTAAAGAAGGCTACGATCTTTACATACTACTTTTATCTTCTTCATATATTTGGTCTTTCTGAAGAAAATATTAATAATGCTTTTGTCAAACTATATCTACGAAATATTTAAAAAACCGGCCAAGTGCGAGTCGGACTCGCGCACCAAGGGTTCCGTACAAACCTGTAGGTATCCTCGGTTTATGCATAAGGTTTACGTTTATGAAATTAAATGTTTTTTTTTTAATTTTTATATTTGAGTTGATTGAATTAAAGGTAAATTGCGGTTTACGATTTATGACGTATTAAAAAAAACTACTTACTGGATCTCGGTCAAACCAATTTTCTGTGGAAGTTTATATGGTTATGTACATCATATATTTTTTTTAGATTTATCATTCTCTTATTTTAGAAGTTACTGGGGGGGGGACACACATTTTACCACTTTGGAAGTGTCTCTCGCGCAAACTATTCAGTTTAGAAAAAAATGATATTAGAAACCTCAATACCATTTTTGAAGACCTATTCATAGATATCCCACACGTAGGGGTTTGATGAAAAAATTTTTTTTGAGTTTCAGTTCTAAGTATGGGGAACCCCAAAATTTATTGTTTTTTTTCTATTTTAGTGTAAAAATCTTAATGCGGTTCACAGAATACATCTACTTACCAAGTTTCAACAGCATAGCTCTTATAGTTTCGGAGAAAAGTGGCTGTGACATACGGACGGACAGACAGACAGACAGACAGACAGACAGACGGACAGACAGACAGACAGACAGACATGACGAATCTATAAGGGTTCCGTTTTTTGCCATTTGGCAACGGAACCCTAAAAATCGCTACTCTAATGCAAATTATAGATTTTCATTCATTAGCTAGTAACAAAAATATTCATCTAAAATATTATACAGAGACTTCATTTTTAGTTGTTAGGGCTGCCATTTGCACCGTTAACGTTACCCTAACTGCAACCTTATTCTGTGTATTTTGCTTTAATATACAGTAAGAGAAAATACACAGTTCAGTTTGCTGTAGTATTCTGATCGAACACCGCAATAAACGGGTGAAATGGCATAATCACTATGCATAGTAAATGAGAGTCGGAATTCACAGTGTAATTAATGTTATCTGTACTTGGTAGTTTAGCATTAACATTTAGACCAGTTAATCTATGCTTTTCTAATCAACTGCTTAATGAGTTTTTAGAATAACTTAAAATAACATTATGAATCCCCGAAGGGTTTGGCAGAGGTGTACCACACACCGACATTTCGCCAGTTATTTTTCAATCCTATATAACAGGGGGCGAGCCTATTGCCATGAACCGGGTATGAATACAGACTCCAAGCTTCCCTGAAGAAATCACAGAAATGAGGTTTTAAATGTCGTTTTATATTATTTTGTTTGGGAAACTTACAGTGCATTTATAAATAGAAGACCATTCATAAGTTTCCGCTGAAAAACACTAAAATTAAAATGGATAATGGGTGGTACAAAATACCTGTAGTCATAATATTGGTTGAAGAAAATTCCGGTTCTGGTAACAAAACCGGCAGGGTGTTAGGTTAAACGACGGATATGTGCTCAAGAAAATAAACAACTTTCACTATTGAGCACACCCTGAAATATGAAACAAAAATCTGGTGTTATCTATAAAGTGCAACACCTACACGATCAAAATATAGTGTTTAAGTATAGAGAACTCAATCACAGAATGGTAATGTTGATCTCACTCGTCTACCCACGCTTTAAATGTATCATTCAGCATTTATGTATGTGATGAATTAAAATGGCCTTCATGAATCGCAGTGTCTTAAATGTTCACTAAGTGGAAAAAATACGTATGTAGAATTGATCTAAGCCGTTTTGGTTTAGATTCAGTTCCACTTGTCAGAAATTTATCAAATTTTTATGGGATCCCAAAACAAATGTTTTCCAATCGGTTTATAATTGACGGAGTTCTGAGATAACAAACATAAAAAAATGCTTCCAAATTTAAAGCCTTCTCCTTTTTTATGTTCGTTAAAAGAAGACATTAGAGGTGTTATTTAAATAACTGAAAATCTGTAAAGGCATCATCGTACTCATAATTATGAACAACTGTAACTATGAGTGCAACCTTTTAGTTGCCACCAAAAAATCCATTGTTTTCTACATTGTATCAAGCTGTGCATAAATGTATGCAGATATGATTTTCGCGATTTGAGGTTTAACCAGTTTTTTAATATGATGAGTATAATGAGCCCCTAAGAGGTTCTCAGTTATATCGATTTCACTTGTCTAAATTCAGACTTACAAAGACCAAAGTCATAAATCCCATTTAAGAAACTTATCGATTCGTAAGTCATGTTAGAAAGCAAACTTGTCTCGTACTCTAATTCATTGCGAAATCATACACCGAAGTTTGTTCAGCAAGTTTTAGTAAGACTGCATTACCAAATGAGCGCAGGCGTCCCACAAATTAGTTAGTTATGTATAAACTTGTGTCGTCGAGGGAATATTTGCGGTACATAATTAATCTTTCAACAGTTTTCTATTTGGAGTACTTCGTGATAATTGTACCTGTTTTTACATTCAAGGCAGAATTGCGGCGTTTTTGGTTAAACATTTAACACGTTACCTGTCCACAAAGCAGGTAAAATTTAAATTCTATTATCAAAGCGTCTGGACATTGAAAACAACAAAATGTTGTTTTTGTAATTTGACTTCATACTCGCTTAGGTCGCTCGTGATGTGACTGACACAATTATTATAAAGAAAAATTGGCTACATGGTTGCTAAGAAGTTGCTACATGGTTGCTACGAAGTTGCTACATGGTTGCTACGAAGTTGCTACACAACTGCTACGCCGGTTACGAATCGTAGCAGAAAACCCAACATGTGTAAAGTCATGAATGAACATAACTGTTGTGATGGTAGCTTTCTTTCTCATGTATAAGTTAACAAAAAACATCGCCGAGTCCTTTTCGTAAAATTCTGACCGTGATAACTTAGGTCAATTGAGGTTGAGTAAAAAAAAATTGAATCAACATAAAATTACACATCTGTTTCCAATAAGAGTGGGCAGAAAATATAGATAACCACATCCAGCATAAAATAACAACCTTATAACTGCCCCACTGCTGGGACACAGGCCTCCTCCCTATCAGAGGGTGTGGGCCGTAATCAACCACGCAGGCCCAGTACGGGTTGGTAGATGTGACATGCCGTCGAATTTTTGGTCCTAGGACAGTATGTCGGTTTCCTCAAGATGTTTTCCTTCACCGTTTTGAGAGCATCGGTGATGAAATCTATACTATATATTATTTTAATATTATAAAGCTGAAGAGTTTGTTTGTTTGTTTGATTGAACGCGCTAATCTCAGGAACTACTGGTCCGAATTGAAAAATTCTTTTTGTGTTGGATAGCCTATTTATCGAAAAAGGCTATAGGTTATATAACATTACGCTACAACTAAGAAAGTGGAGCAGTAATGAAAAATGTTGCAAAAACAGGGAAATTCGCACGGGTAGGCGATTCGACGCGACGGGAAGGGTCGGGGGAACAAGAAATTTAACGCGGACGAAGTCGCGGGCAGAAGCTAGTAATTTACACAAAGTAAAGCACTCGTAAGTTGCGGCTGTTACCACTGAACCACCATTGTTCTATTTTTGCAATAATTATTGGTAATCCAGTATTTATAAGATAATTAGTTGGATTGGAAAGAGAGTGGAATATGCATTACCAAACGTGAGTGCACATGTGCTGTGTTGTAGATAATTTATGAGCAAACTCGTATCTCTGTGTCTCGTTTACATTTGCGGTGTGGTTAATTATTCTTTCACCACCATTCGGGTATGACGATGTATCCAATGTTAAATTATTTAATCGTGTTGTGCTTTTGTGATATTATACTATAGTCAGCTATAGTACTCCGTGTGGTTCCGGACGCAAAGAGTAGAAAAACCCTATTTCTTCCCGTGGGTGTCGTAAGAGGGTCGCCTCTAAAGGACTGTCTAGACAATGAGTAGCAGCGTTCTCTATGGATTTTACATCTATACTGCGACCGCCTATCCGCCTGCCAAGCGTGGCAATTATGACAAAGCCCCCATATTGGGGAAGGGTTTTGTCCAGCAGTAGATCTCTTAGGGCTGAAATGATGACTATAGTCAGAGTGCTGCAGTGTACTGTAATATATTATTAGCCTAAGCACTAAAAAAATCCACTTTAAGATTTTCCTAAAAATCAATACGACTCGTCCAACTGGAAAATTCTTTCTTCTAAGTTTTTGAAATACATAAATTGTTGTAATTTCATAATACGAACAAGGAATCCCACAAAAGGAAAAGGTTAAAACGTCAACTTACAGCTTACATAAGCTAAATATATATGAATAAAATAAAATAAACTCTAAACACTTTCTCACTTATTTTAAAGAAACTAGCACACTCTTACACTCACACTACCTTACTTTGCAGCGTCACTGTCACACACACACACACACCCACACACACACACACACATACACACACACATACACACTGCACACATTATCACAGTCACCATCTTCAAGTATTTTTACAAAATGTTTTAGGTTTGCGACCCCGGCTTGCGTCACTAATTCAGGTTCCTGAGTAGTTCTCTCTATCTATGTGCTCGAATGTTTTCACAATTTGTCCCCATTTGCCGGTCACCTATCTGAATGCAATCGGTGAAATGTTTCAAACAGGGGTTGGCAATTTAGTGAAAGTTGAATCCGAGGGTAAACACTTCAGAACCGGTGAGAATTCCTAGTCTGTCCCTCATTATTGCTTTTATACTACTCATGTTAGCTATACGTACTGTGGAGCGTGAATTTTTTAAAACAGATATCAGATATGTGATATCAGAGATTACTATTTTCATCACTATCACTACATGGTATGAAACAAAGTCGCTTCCCGCTGTCTATCCTTATGTATGTTTTGGTCTTTAAAACTACGCAACGGATTTTGATGCGGTTTTTTTTGGTGATTCAAGAGAAAGGTTTATATTATATATATTACTAGCTTTTGCCAGCGGCTTCGCCCGTGTGGAGGTCAGAAATTATCCCGCGGGAACATACTACCGGGATAAAAAGAGGCCTATGTCCTTTCTCAGGCTCTAAACTATCTGTGTGCCAAATTTCATTTAAATCGGTTTAGTAGTTTTAGCAGGAAAGCGAGACAGACAGACAGACCGACAGACAGACAGAGTTACTTTTGCATTTATAATATTAGTTTAGATTAGATAATACGCGGGCAAAGCCGCTGGCTAAAGCTAGTTAGAAAATTTCTAAGTAGCTTGTAATATAACCTATATCATTTGAGCATGAAGTTAGATTTAGACTTCTATTTCGTGTCAATAAATGACCAGAAAGCTACTTACCCGTTCGCAAAACAAGGTCTTCATTGGCTAAAAGGACCATAAGCATAACAAGCATACAATAAAAAATCAATATTTTCTCTTCATATTATTAGTCCAGATGTGTTTATATTTGGGTTCAAACGCAATGTATAAACTAGTATTAAGTAAAATAAGCCAGGGCCCAGTCCAAGCACCTCACCATGATTTGCAGCTACGGTATATTTTTTCATTTCCTTTCCTCTTTTTGATGAAAATACTAATAAGGGTCATTATAATTTTAAGCTTTTGGCAGACGTATTTTACCGGTATCATCCGCCTTGACTCAATGCGGCGTATTTTTACAAAATGTTTTAAAAAGCCCGGCTTCCCGTTTTTTGTTGCACCTGACCTAATTTCGGTTTATGTAAATATTTTTTGTACCCTTGGTTTTTACGAAGTGTGTATTTATTTAAAAATGCGAATTGATTTTATTTTAAACCTGCGTAGTATGACCCATTTACATATTAAATTCGAGGATAAAAATAACAAAATATATATTTCAATTTGCGCGAATGAATGTTAAAATGTTTTGTGGTTTTTGGCTCATGTAAAGTCACAGTTTTTAGGATGATTATTGAATAAATATTTTTTTTATTCTCTATCGGAAAGTAATTTTCAACCGACGAAAAAAAACGGAGGAGGTTATCAATTCGACGCGTATATTTTTTTTTTTTTATGTATGACCACGCATAACTTTTTACATAGTGGTCCGATTGTGACAATTCTTCTTCTGTTGGAAAGGGTATACTCCCAAAGTGGTCCCATATAAATTTGGAAAACAAAATCGAACCCCAAGGGTTGGAAAACAGGGGATGATTGATTAATCACTCACTGATTGTAATGTATAAACACGCATAACTTTATACAGGGTAGTCCGATTTTGATCATTCTTTTTGTGTTGGATAGGGTATACCTTGCCAAGTATTATTAGTACATTGAAGCCACAAAAAAATATAAAATAAAAACTTTTTAACAAAAAATTAAACCGCCGAAAAACTGAAAAGCATAAAATAATACTTAAACCTTAAAATTTTGAGTCGGCGCTGAAAAATCTATGAACAAGGATCACTCAAAGCGCCGACTCATAATTTTAAGGTTTAAGTATTATTTTATGCTTTTCAGTTTTTCGGCGGTTTAATTTTTTGTTAAAAAGTTTTTTTATGTTTAGGTACACTAAATTACTCATTAGCAAACGAAAGAGCTATAAACGTATAAAGGTAAAATATGGTAATGTAAGATCTCCCAATCCATGTGAAAAATACTTTAGATTGTGTACATGTGTATGTGATAGAGTGGTTTATAAAGGAATTCTTGCCTCAAATAGACGCCATCTAAGATAAAAGTTCCGTCTAATGCCTGCGCTATCTGAGACATTCTACCCAAGTATCCGGTAAGACTGCAGTCTGTAGAGAGAAATAAAGCTTCGTAAGACTTTAAAATGCTGTCACAGAAAGGTAAAATATTTGGGAATAACGCTAGATACCGCTCATGATAGTTTGCGGTGTTGAACCCACGTATACGAAGGAATTTCGGATTTTAGAGAGAACGTTGGAATGAAGTTGTTTTACTACACAGTCTTATACCAACTATAAAGTGTGTCTTCTTTGTTGTTGGTTCAATATATGCCAGCTCAAAGTGCTACAAAGAATAATTTGGCATATTGTTTTTTGGAGACAACTCATAATGCTATCAGCAAAGTTATCAGTCAAATTGATACAATAATTGTTTCTTAACAGGTGACAAAAATCAAAAGAAAATTTAAAAATTAAATCTATTAATCATCTGAAAAATTCTAAATTTACATGAGCCAAAACCATTCATTCCCGCAAAGTTACAAATATATTTTGTTGTTTCTACAGGAATCCGAATTTATTATAAAAAACAACCTACTAGGCTACTATCTACCTACCTCCTACTTAACATAACACTAACTGATTCCGTGACAGCGGGTGTTAAACTCCTAAAAACCTTAACGGCCTCACAACGAAATACAAAAATTATTTAATTTATTCGTTATTTTTAAGTCTACATTTTCTGCTGAATAATTTTCTCCAACTGTCGAGTACTCAACGCTGTTAAAAATATTTGTGCTTACAACAACAGTAAAAAAGTCAAATCATCATCATCATTACAGCCGAAAGACGTCCATAGCTGGACTTAGGCTTTCTTCAAGAGGGAGTTTGCCGTAATCACCACGTTTGGCAGGTGGATTGGCGATCGCAGTATGATGGTAAAATTCAGGTCGGGAGTCGATAGTGGACTCCCGGCCACCGTAGGCGCGAGCTTGCGGGCGGCGAGCAATGGGTAGCTCGCCGCCCGGTAAGGACCATGCTCGGGTCAACGGCGCGTAGTATTCCACGCGCGCCTCAAAGAGATGTCAGCAGCAGTGAAAGGGGCTACTAGGACCGATGCCTGCCGGGGTCGCGAGATTGTTCAAGCGAGATACCGTGACCCCGGCACACGGGCAACTGATGGAACACGGGTGGGTTTTAGTCAGTAAAAGTCTGACACGCCCTCCCGCTCCACCCAGAGCGGGAGAAGTCATTTGATGATTTCCCATCCAGAAAAAAGAAATGGTAAAATTCAGAGAGCCTATTCTCTAGTAAGTCCCTTAGTCGCCTTTTACGACACCGCTGGAAAAAATGGGATGATGCTATTGTTTACGTCCAGCACAACACGTACATATCTGTATCTGGCACTAATTGTGTACAAATCTGCACTTGTAACATGGACTATGTAGTAGAGGAAATAATTAAATTATAAAACATTATGCATAGCCTCGAGACTTTATCAATAAACTCCACACTGAAAAAAAGTCGAATATCCTAAGAAAATATGAAGGCAAACATCGCGAAATTTAAATAGCCAACCACTCAAAGACTGAGGCGGACAATAAACCTTCTTTAATTATAGCGACCGCCTGAAAATGAGCTTTCCCTTTTATCGTGCCCACGTAGGTGGTCATTAAGCCAAAATATAGCAACAATTAACAAAAAAACCTGCGCTTAATAAGGTGTTAAGTTTACCGTGGCGGTGTTTACAAAATGGACTGACATTAGTCACGGAACCCACGCCGAGATACGGCCGTGTGTGTTTAACTCGCTAGAATATTCATAGGGACAATCATTGTGCTTGCTATAATAGCACTGTGTTTACTAAATGCTTTATTTTTATAAATAATGTAGCTATGCTTCGATGTGGTCATAAAATTAAATATTTCATGAAACAATTCCTATTTCGCGGTGAACGGTTTTGATCATTCTATTTATTGTATTTTCAAGTATAATTTTAGTAGGTGTGCATAATCACCTTGTCCTTAGAACATTTTTTGCATTTAATGAACACTAAATTCCATTAAATGAACTTGTTACTTTGACAATGATACAATGATACATTAACTGCCTACAGTGAGCTTACGATCAAAATAAAACGTCAAAAACTGAAATATTTGTTGTCTGGTACGTGCAATACCGTATTAAATTAAAATGGCTGTGGACACCACACTATTTGGTATCTTCTCATACAAACTATTCTCCTAAAGACTGACTGCAAATTCGCTGCATTGAAATCGCAACTCTATTGTTTCAGTACAATTTCTATACCACTCGCTCAATAAAAATGTAATTCCTAACTTCGTTCTGCGGTCTGCATCAGACTGATGCACCAACTCCCCTGAGAGAAGGAACTGAACAAACTCATTGTAATCTACTTCTTTCAATTCCCTTTGAGAGTACATCTTCAGTTCTTTTGTGTAAGACAATTATCGTTGCAGACATTTTCTGAGCAAAAACGTATTTTACGAGCTCAGAATGAGGGCCGTTTTGGTGAAACTGAGCGAGGCAGATTAAGGCATGCTTTGCAGAGAATTTATTTGTGTTTGGGATCGGCGATAGTACTATGGACTGGAAAATGTACCGGAGAGTATATTTTGACTTAGGAGCCCGTTGTGAAAACTTATTCGGCTAATATAGACAGGGATTATTACCACTAATGTTCTGTGGTTTAGGTTCGTCTTTGTTCTATTTCGAATTTAGTTTCCACGAAACGAAATCTTTGTTGATAATATCTACGAATGGACGGCTCAGATCTTTATGAAACTGTTGAAACCATTGTTTAGTTCAAAATAAACTTTTATAGTTGGTGTCGTTTTGAACAGTAAAAATAATTCTAATAATTACAAATGTTTGTACACCAAAACAGGTTTAAAGTCACACTACCCACAGTGGACAATCCTTTCAATCATAGCCAGTAATAAAAGACTTTCCAATTCACCCTTACATAATGCTTTTATACAACACTCTATTAATAAAGAAAATGTCAGGAAAGGACACCCTACAAGGACGTACGACGTATGGTGACCTATTAGTGATGCCCTTCAGAAAGGGTCAGGTGCTTTATAACTTCTGACCGCTGACGCTTTATATTACAGGTTAGAGAAAAGCGATGAAGTGGCTTTACGGATTTTGACTCGTTGTTTCAGTTTGACGTGTAAAAGCATCATGTTTGGTTTATTTATTTGAAATGTGAAGTTTTGAGTGACCTTTGGTTTGAGCCCAAAACCCACGTAATCTGTGTTGACGGAAAAAAATTACACATATTTATAAATTTTAGTTTATGAATATCATTTTGAAAGCCTTCCATGTTCAAATGATTAATCAGAGGGGTGATTGCGTAACTTGCTATCAGTAGGAATAGGTTTCATATTGATAGTTAAACAACATTCATTGCGTTATTTACGTTGTTGAGCCGACAATTTATTCGAACGAATGACGCAATGGTTTAGAAATAATCTTCAATCCCATTCAGATTCTGATAAATAGTGCGTTTCGCAATTAGGGTGTTAGTTATAACATAACATCGCGCCAGTAATCCACGAAAGATAGGGCAGAGGCGTACGCATAGTACTCCCACATTTCACCAGTCATGTTTAAGTCAGATATAATACGGGCCGAGTCTTTTGCTACCAACCAGAAACCAATCCAGACTCCGGCTTGGTAGTGAAAAAGGAGGAGGGTAAAGTTTAGAACATGTTTTGCCCATTGGTGCATAAAGCGCTTAACAGTTTATTTTGTGATGAAAGTTAAAAAAGTACTTAAAATAACAAAACTTCAACGAATTTGCCAAGTTTGATGATTTTTTTTTATCTGACTTTTTTTTTCTTACTAGTTTAGAATAGATGAAAAGGTCAATACCTAAACTTCACATAAACACAAGAACATGACGTCAATAAATACTTTGAATTTTCATGAGGCGAAAAATATTCTAAACTTTACCCACCTCCTTCCTGATACAAAAACCCTGCCCTACCTGGGGATATAACCTAGGACCTCGAGCTTAACCATATTTCTTGCGACCAGACCGAAGCAGATAGACGAAGCAGTCAAGTTGTTACAAACTCAGTTGACGCGGAAACAAGTTATAGCGTACGTATCAAATCTTAATATATGACAGATGACAATTTGAAGTGCATCATGTTTTTTTTTTGTGATTGGGAAGTCATTAAGTGACGTCTCCCGCTCTAGGGTGAAGCGGAAAGGCTTGTCAGACTTTTACTGACTAAAACCCATCCGTGTTCCTTCAGTTGTCCATATGCCAGGACCACGGTATCGCTTTCGAACAAATCTCGCTACCCTGGCAGGAAGTGCATCATGATGCTTTGGTGATGTATTAGATCCTAACTGATAAACATCACTCAGATATCTCCAACTCCCAAATAAACTACAAAACTTCTTCCTGCTCTGACTCATATTACTCGATACACCACATTTCTTTCTTCCATTCTACTGTATCAGTCGTCACTCTATCATTCATTCCTAGTCCTTCCATATCATTCAATCCATCAATCTTTTTCTTGGTTTTGCTCTCCCTCTTTATCCGTCTACATTTATATTCATCACTCTCTTTATAACATGCATTTCATCTCTCCTTATCACATGTTTATTCCAAGACAAACGATTCCCTTTCAACGTTTCTGTAACTGGCGCAAATCTTCCTCTAATATGCTAATTTCTGACTTCCTTCTTCCCAAACAAACTACAAATACCATAAAAATAATGCAGAAGCGATACACTAACCCATCTACCCAACCATACGATTACGTAAATCCATAAACATGTTGTATAATATGTTTTGGCGGAGTCCCCGCATAACTCCCCGGGATGAATATTACATAAAAGGCAAAAGGGAGCCAAGTCTGTCCATCGCTGACACAGCCACTCCACTGCCACGCGACGAAGCATTCGAGGCCACGAGAACTGAAATTTGGGTCCCGCAAGAATCTTCTTAAGAATGATCTTCTACACAAAAGAAAGAAAAAAAAATTACCAAAGTTTCTTCATAACAAAGCGGTTGTATGATATCTATAGCGTCATTTATGTGGCCTTTATCTACAAAATAAACTTTGTTATCTATTTATAATGTCATAGGTTATTGATTTCTTTCAAAGGCAAAGAATTTATTTCAAATATCTATATATTAATACGTGAAGCGAAAACTTTGGATCCCTTTTTACGAAAATTGGGTGGACGGAGGAGTATGAAATTTCGCACACTTATAGTTTATACAGATAAGAAGTGACGAATGCTAATAATTTTAAAAAATTATGCGTTTATATACATTATTTTCAATAAATAACACGTTACACACACTACTGTTCATTACCGTGTATCTAATACACACATGCATAGATATTCTTTTGTTTATGGTCCAAATCTGTCTTTATTATTTTGTGCAGTGTTACCAACACCCAGAAATATTTACCCCTAAAGCTTAAGTTTAAAACCCCTAAAATTGCCACAATTACTAAAAAAAATCCGCTAAAAAATTATAATGAAAATAACCAACGAATGTTCAGTAATCATAGACCGGCACACGGTAGTAATATTTGTCTATATTTATTACGCGACATTTGTTAATCATTCACTCTGCATTCTTAGTATCGAGGAACCGTAATAGAAGTCGCTAATACTTTTATTGTAATCAAAAACACAATGAGAAATGTAAGATGGCAAAAAATCCCTAAGAATACCCCTAAAAATGGAACGCCCCTAATAAATCTCAATCCTCTTATTTACCCCCTAAATTTGGGAAAACCAATAAGTTGGTAAGCCTGATTTTGTGTCTATAGTCTCACTGAATGTCAAGTATAAATTAATTTTATAGTTAGATAACCTATTTAATTTTTTAAATCTATGATCATATCGAGAATATTTGTTTTTAATATTATATGTATTAGCGACGATAGGAATTTAGTTTAAATTTAGGAGAAATATTTTTTGTGTTTTTATGAGGAGTGTCAAGTATGGCATTAGTAAGTTTCCCATACAAAACTTAGTGTCGTGTGCAAACTGTAGAGGTTGTATGCCTCACGATTTTACAGGCTGGTTATAATTATGACATTTTGAACTGTCATAATTAATTAAAAATAATAGCCCGGGAAAATTCTATAAAAACAGGGCTTCTGTGATAATTCATTCCATATCCAGCAGTTAAGAAGTATTAAGAAAATAAAAAAGAGAGTCCTGAAGAAGTATTCTTTGCTCATTACACCTACTTCCTGCTCCTGGCCATCAAAATCCCGCCAGCGAACCCTCTCCACAGTAGTACAGCGTCAACAATTTATCTGTAGTGTTACTGAATGTCAAATATAACCATATTATTTTTTTAAATTTATTATTATCTATATTTTTTCATTTAATAATATATTTCTATTCAAATGAAGTACGGTCGAATTTCGACCAATGGGCGATCACTAGTTTGCGTAAAAGGCTCTTTTGGACGTCTTTTATATTAAAATAGAATTGATCCTAGTAGCCCCTTTCAAAAAGTAGTTTCGTATCGGGAAGAATGGGCAAAAAACTCCACTTCTTTTTTAATAGCAATAAAAAAAGAAAACCTTTAAAAGGTTTTCTTTTTTTTGAGTTTATGATTACTCACGTCTATTGAAAACCAGTTATTTATTTTACAAGATAGCATATTCAGCCAATAATGTTCCCACTGGTGGGACACAGGCCACCTCTCTGTGAGAGCGAGTGGGCCAAAATATACCACGCGGGCCCAGAGTGGATTGGTAGATGTCACGGTTCTAGGACATGCCGGTCTCCTCACGATGTTTTCCTTAACCGTTTTAAAAACAGTGGTGATGAAATTAATAACACAAAGAAAAGTGTCTGCCTGGGTGTAAACTCACGACCACTACTCGTAAGTCGAGGCCGATAGCACTGGGCCACCACTACTGTACAACTTTTACACGATAGTATCAGAAAAATGAGTCCATATGACGGAAAACATACACAAGACTGGAAAGACGAAAAGTACCTTAGAACAATCAAAAGAACTTGAAGAACAAAAAAACTTTTTAACAAAAAATTAAACCGCCGAAAAAACTGAAAAGCAAAAAATAATGAACCTTAAAATTATGAGTCGGCGCTTTGAGTGATCTTTGTTCATTGATTTTTCTGCGCCGATTCAAAACTTTAAGGTTCATTATTTATTGCTTTTCAGTTATTTCGGCGGTTTAATTTTTTGTTAAAAAGTTTTTATTTTATATTTTTTTGTAGCTTTAATGGACTCATAATACTTGGCAAGGTACCTATCCAATAAAAAAAGAATTATCAAAATCGGACTACTCTGTATAAAGTTATGGTTATACATTACAATCAGTGAGTGAACAATCAATCATCCCCTGTTTTCCGACCCTTAGCGTTCGATTTTGTTTTCCATAATTATATGGGACCATTTTGGAAGTATACCCTTTCCAATAAAAAAAGAATTATCACTATCGAACTACTATGTAAAAAGTTATGCGTGGTCATACATAAAAAAAAATACACGTTTAATTGATAACCTCCTCCGTTTTTTTCGTCGGTTGAAAAAGATTCCAGTACTATCAACATACACACAGACGCCGAGACATCTCAAACTCTCCGCTTCTTCGCAAAGTCGCTTGTTCTACGGCCCTCAATCCTTAGCCTTCCTTTACTACCTTTTCTTTTGTGACAGATGTCAGCAAACCGAGAAGGGGAGACATATTAAAAATGCGTTTGAATGACCTAAAATGAGTTTCAAAAGATTTATTCGCGCTCCTTTTTGTTATGAAGAGTTTGGCTTCTTTCACTTCACATATTACTTTTACAAATTACATATTTGATTTCAATGCCCCATATGTATTTGTGGGCTTTCAAAAGGTACCTAATAATCTTGAAATAATTTCTGAGATATGAGTAGATGGCTGCGGTGACACGAGTATATTGAAGCCTGATTTACTCGGTGTGATTGCCTGTGGCGTACCATAACTTGATTTGATTTGATTAAGCACCAATAATAGCTGCACCATCTACATTGTTTTTTTAGCATGTACTGTGTCACCGCAAAGGCCTCGTTCAAATCTTTCAATGAACTCTTTTCCGGTGTCACCTTGAACTATCTCACGCAGTACTGGTCCATGTCCAGGACATCTCGCCAGCTCTTTCTGGGGCGTCCATCTTTAGGCACCCATTGTGTGAAAACATTCGGCTGATGTAACCCACCTAATCCCATTTGAGTCTGGCAGCCTTTCCTTCTATCCTACATCCAGTACATTTTGGGACACAGGGTGGTGTTCCGAATTCAGCCCTTCTTTTTACCCCAAAATACTGCGTTCCATCGTTCTTTGGCAAAGTCCAAAGCGGAACTCTAGTTACTCGGTGAGCGGCCAGATCTAAGCACCGTATAGTATTTAGTTGATAAAAATCATTTTAACCGACTTCAAAAAAAGGAGGAGGTTATCAATTCAACTGTATTTTTTTAAATGTTTGTTACCTCATAACTTTAGACTGGGTGATCCGATTTTGATGATTCTTTTTCTTATTTGAAAGCTGGTGCTTTCCAAATGGACCCATTTTACTTTGGTTCCATTCGGACAATGGGGTCCATGTGAAACCCATATAAGTCTTAAATTTGCATTACGTTTTTGCGCGACAAATGAATGAATAACGTGATTAGATTAGTGCGGAGTATCTACCATAACTAAAAAGTTAAAAATAAAAAAAAAATACAAAAAAAAACAACCAACTTCCTTAAAAAAACACTACAAAGTCAAAAATAACTTTAACTGCTGAAGTTGGTGGCAATAAACCTTAAATACAGATCCTAATACACCGACTTTCGACTTTGTAGTGTTTTTTTTACGGAAGTCGGTTGTTTTTTTTTTAATCGAAGAAAAAATACAAAAGAAGTTCTCAAGTCGACGCGTATAATTTTTTTTATGTATGACCACACATAACTTTTCACAGAGCAGTTCCATTTTGATAATTCTTTTTTTGGTTGAGTTGTGTTATATGCCTTAGCATAGTAAGGCAATAGTAAAAGTTGCACAATTTGAACAGTGTTTTATAAAGTAATCGGTCAGCGAACCGCGTCGACGCGTGTAGATCGTTTACCTGTTTTGTTATTTTACGTGGAGTTAAGATTTATTTTTGGAATGTCCCAATACCATAACATAACTATCGTTTGTTTGCCTTAATAAACACCATGTCAAAGTGTCATTGAAAGTTTTGAACAATGTTCAAACTATTTTTTTTTTTGTTTGATTCATTGTTAGTATCGGTAACCAACACGTGTTTAATTTGACACTTTAGACGGTGGAAGTCTTTTAGTGCTGCAATTTGTGGACACCTCAGGCAAGTTGCATCGTGAAAATGGGGCTTTACACCCTACTTTATACTCCAGAAGCACGAGATGAACCAATTCTAATGCAGCATTCACATTATACCAGTAACATAATACAATAGTACTTACGTGTACAGGACTTGGGCTCGTCGCTCTTATCTCCACAATCATCTTCTCCATTACAATACTTGTCCAACGATATACACTGCCCAGTGTCACACAAGAGTTCGCTCAAGCGACAAGGGGTCGCTTCACCAACGTTCCTAGGAAACTTCACTTTTTTAACTGGCACTATACTAACATCTGACGTGTCTATACTATCCTCATTCACAAACTCCTCATTTAAGTCCTGAGGACTGCACAGTTTTAGGGATAGTAACACTATTATGAACAGAAATGTTCTACTGCTGGTCACATCTAGGGAATTCTTTGGGTGACACATTTTTAAGTCACCATCCGGTTCGCACTTTTGTCACAACATTTTTTTCAGGAGAGCACTGCACTGCGTTAGTACCTGTAACAAAAATTAAATTTCTTGTTATTTTTATTTTATCCCTTTACTTCCCGTGGGTGTCGTAAGAAGCGATGAAGGGATTTACTAGAGAATGGGCAGTAGCGTTCTCTATGCATTTTACCACCATACTGCAATCGCCAACCCGCCTGTCAAGCCTGGCGATTATGGCAAACCCCCCCAGTGCGCCTGTATGTAATTTTAATCGGAAAAAAAGCACCGATACCTGAAAACTTGTGAGGAAATTGGTGGTCACCTGGTACGGAGGAATGAGGAAAATGTAATGTGGGAAGTTTTGAGTACGAATATCGATGGCTGTAAGAGTAG
This sequence comes from Aporophyla lueneburgensis, assembly GCA_932294355.1. Taxonomy (NCBI): domain Eukaryota; kingdom Metazoa; phylum Arthropoda; class Insecta; order Lepidoptera; family Noctuidae; genus Aporophyla; species Aporophyla lueneburgensis. The sequence goes on from OW028744.1 coordinate 16,128,125, forward strand.
AAGGAGACCAAAGAAACGATGGATGGACTGTGTGAATGATGATCTGAATAGAAACGGGGTGACTACTGAGATGACGACTAATAGAAAAGTGTGGAAGAAATAAACATGTTGCGCTGACCCCAAATAAACTGGGATAAGGGCAGGGGAATGATGACGAAATTACAAAAAAAAATGCTGTTCTATACATTTTGACCGTGTCGATATTGACATTTTCAGTGAAACAGCAAACACTTTTTTTATTGTATCTACGGTAGAGGGTTTTAAATCATGTACTGAATTCAAAGTCTCAGTTAGCGCGTTAATGTTCCTGCTACACGGTATTTACGAAAAAATGAGGAATTTTTGAAATACCTCATAAATACATTGAGTTATTTTTCGCACGTGACCCGAATAGCCTAAAAATATCTACTTATTTACTGTTCCAAGTTATTTCAAACGTTTACCTCAAGCTTTAGCGGGAAGTTATTAAAATAATAGTAGGAAAATTTTATGCTAATCAATACGACACGGTACAAACTTTTACGTAACCCGTTACTTGTAGGGACTAAGTCGGTTTTCGTTTACGTAATCATAATATCAGCTATTTACAAAGGGTGTAGCGAAGCGTGTACCGAAATAGGTCCTTACTGTGGAAATTTATTGCTAAATGTAGGTACTGTTTAAAACTGTAGTTAGTAGTTAGTTAGGTAATAGATTAGGGTAGAACAGAGAAAGGCTAGTGAGTAAATAATAACGAGTATGTTAAGCAACGCTTGCCGCGTCTGGTTCTAGGATGGGTGATCATCTTTACATACTCAGACCCTAGGCGCCGCAGGAGGAGACGTCCCGGGCGTCAGGAGTCGATAGCTGACTCCCGGCCACTGTAGGCGCGGGCTTGCGGGTGGCGAGTAATGGGAAGCTCGCCGCCCAGTAAGGACCAGGCCCGTGTCGACGGCGCGTAGTGTTCCACGCACGCCACAAAGAGAAGTCAGCAAACTGAAGGGGTCTGCTAGAACCGATGCTTGCCAGGGTCACCAGATTAGTTCGAAAGAGGTACCGTGGTCCTGGCATATGGGTAACTGAAGGAACATGGGTGAGTTTTAGTCAGTAAAAGTCTCACACGCGCTTCCGCTCTTCCCAGAGCAGGAGACGCGTCATTTGATGATTTCCCATCCACAAAAAAAACCCCGTGCCTCAGAAAGCACATTAACTCGTTGGTTCCGGCTGTCATTTGTGGATCTTTGATAGTCGCTACAGGTTGTCAGAAGCCCGAAAATCTGATATCCAGTGTTACCAAGAGGTATCGTATTACCCAATAACTGGGTTGTAGCGGTCAGAGAGGCGGTCGCGTCATCTATACTAATATACTAATCTATACTTAATATTATAAAGCTGAAGAGTTTGTTTGTATGTTTGTTTGTTTGATTGAACGCGCTGATCTCAGGAACTGCAGGTCCGAATTGAAAACTTATTTTTGTGTTGAGTAGCCTATTTATCAAGAAAGACTATAAGCTATATAAGATTACGCTATAACTAAGAAGAGCGGAGCAAAATCGCACGGGTAGGCAATTCGATGCGACGGGAAGTGTCGGGGGAACAAGAAATTTAACGCGGACGAAGTCGCGGGCAGTAGCTAGTGTAAAATACTGGTATTCAGCTATATCCAGTTATACTTTTTTTTTTTTTTTCAGGTTGGGAAATCATCAAATGACTTCTCCCGCTCTGGGTGGAGCGGGAGGGCGTGTCAGACTTTTACTGACTAAAACCCACCCGTGTTCCATCAGTTGCCCATGAGCCAGGGTCACGGTATCTCTTTCGAACAATCACGCGACCCCGGCAGATATCCAGTTATAATGGAAGCCGACTCCAGCATAATTGGGAAAAGGCCTGTTGGTCTAGTGGTTAGTGACCCTGACTGCTATGCCGGAGGTCGTGGGTTCGATTCCCACCCAGGACAAATGTTTGTGTGATGAGCACGATCATTTGTTCTGTGTCTGGGTGTAATTTATCTATAATATGTATGTATTTAGAAATATATAAGTATGTTTATCAATTGTCTAGTACCCATAACAAAAGCTCTGCTTAGCTTGGGACTAGATGGCGTTGTGTGATAGTTGTGGAATATTATATTATATTAAGGGTAGGCAGATAATAGTTGGGTAACAGATTAGGTCATCATCATCATCATTTCAGCCGTATGACGTCCACTACTGGACATAGGCCTCCCCCAATTTGGGGGGCTTTGCCATAATCGCCACGCTATGCAGGCGGGTTGGCGATCGCAGTGTGGTGGTAAAATGCATAGAGAACGCTGCTGCCCCTTCTCTAGTAAGTCCTTTAGTCGCCTTTTACGACACCCACGGTAAGAAATGGGGTGATGCTATTCTGTACGTCCGGCACCACACGGGACAACAGATTAGGTACCTGAATATAAACTATGTTACAGGCTCATTCAGAAAATGGTTCGCATATTCCTGTATCTAACCTTTCTTCCCGACCTACATAGGAACCTAACTTATATAACGGAAACCTTCTGAGAAACGAGGATTATACTTCATTTTTAGTTTATCTTGGCGTAAAAAAGCTTTTAGATCACCAAAGAAATTTACTGAGAAAATATTGGCATAATAATCATAGTAGGAAAACAGACCTGTTTGTTTAAACAATTTAACATGAATAAAAATCTTAGATAAGTCCACTTCCTTTTAAGAAACGAGGTTTATACCTCATATTCAGTTCGCCTTGGCGTAAAAGGTTTTTAGATCATCAAAAGAACTTACTAAGAAAATGTTGGCATAATAATCATAGAAGGAAAACACATCTGTTTGTTTAAACAAGTTAATAGGAATAAAAAACTTCATGTCCTTCTGAGAAACGAGGATTACACTTCATTTTTAGCTCATGTTGGTGTAAAAAGGCTTTAAGATTCAGAAAGAAACTTACTGATTTAATATTGTCACTATCGTCATGGTTAAAAAACAATATATTTCTTCGTAAGCCAACAAATAAATTAGTACGAATTAAAAAATTTGATAAGTCCACGTTCCAACGCACACAGACGGTTGAAAATAGAATATCTTGTTTTTTCGACAGGATAGGATGCACTGGATTTTCAATTATCGGTTCAACCACAAGAGTTCAAAATCCAATGCGCGATAAAATCACGGTGCGATATTTTTACATCCGTACTGTAACTAGCCAAAAGTGAGTGAAATTTAGGTACAGACGCCAGCACTAAAAGCTACTACAATCTGTCAAATTTCTTTAATAGGTTTTCAACGTTATCCCTATAGTATAAGGTTCAAGATTGATTGGGAAAATTTGACAGTTTCGGGTAGTCTGATGTGCTGGCGTACATTCAGCTGTGTCTATTCCTTGGGAAAACTGGCGTAATGATAAATTATGTGTAAGCAAAAATATTTAATTACATGGTTTTCTTCCTCTCCATAAAACTCATAACGGATAGAACCGAAACATTAAAAAATACCATAAAACCGCAAGATAATGAAACGCCTAAAATAATTAAAAGATTAAAATAAATTGAGTTATGCGCACAACCATTACTCTCAATTATTAAATTAATAATAAAAATATACCTATTCGTAAAACTTAATTAAGGCTTCGCAACTGAGTTATTAAAAAATAATTGGGTGCTTACTGTTAACATATGGATGGCACTGAAGTGAGTTACTTTTACTAATTTATTTATTAAATTTTTAATTTGTACATTAGTCCTTATTGACAATCCAATTACTACATTTTGTTATGTATAGTTATTAAAAGACATAAGTAACTAGGGTCGTCGGATATAGTTGAAGTTCAGTGACAAACCGATGTACAATTTTGTATGAAATTTAATTTGATCAATTAACTCATTGTTTTCTAATAATTTAATTAAATTTCATTCGAAAATATCCTTTGGTTTCTCACTAAAGTTTAGCTATATCGGATGACCTTGTTTACTACTTAATCTCTTTTGATGACCGTGACTTTAGATGGGTATATGGTCGGTTTTGTAGTCCGAATTCATTATGTTTGATGGAATTAAAAATAACAAAGATACTATAATCGTTCGACATTCTATTTATTCAAATCGCTATATAAACATCATCGATATAAAATCTTTGACTGCTACAAACAACAACAGCAATTCAAAACAATATCGAGAAAAATCGTATCTAATTTTGATATGCTGATCAATTTCTTTCCCAAGGTTAAGGTAAAAAGTGTCAAGTAAAGTACTTGAGTACATTGACATCGAAGAATATTTGACCCGAAAAAAATACCCAGAAATAGCACGGCATCCTTGAAAAGGTATTTTGTCTGGAAACTTTTACATAAACTTTTCCCCATATTCACAAGGATTCCCGATACCTACGTAACCTCGATAATCCAGAACATTAGGTACCTGTATGTTCCTTAAAAGCTACATTGACTGAACAATATGTGACCAAAATACGTTTTTATATACACTTTTATTACCATATTGTAATACGGACTATGTTTGGGTTTTCAGTTCACTGATTTGAATATAATTCAAACGTTAATTTGGCCCTTGATGTCGACGAGTACATGATAGATTTTGGTTTGATTCACGCACACTATTACCTACGCTTTGGGTTTTAAAGCGTTTGTAAATTGGGAATAATCAGATTTGTGTTTGTTATTTTGATCGCGTTAAAGATAAAAGGGTGTAGCGTAGCGAAAAACATGCCGTAGAAAAACAGAAAAGTCTCTGCTATTTTGATTGACTGAAAGTGTTGTAAACCAAAAAAAGAATCAAAGGCATGTGAAATCCATCAACTCGCACCGGACCCACGTGGGAGATTACGGCCTCACACTGAATTGAAGCCTGTGTCCCAGCAGTGGGAACTTTATAGGCTCATTACTGTAAAGCGTTTTAATGAATAATAATTAATCTACCTTTAAAACAATCTAAATTCGCATATAAGACATTTAAAAAACAGCATATTTGCAAATGATAATATACAACCCGCCTCCATATATAGACACAAGAACCACTGAAAACAAAACAATCCCATTTATGTACCATACAAAAACAAACAATAAGCACTACCCTTGTATTATCATAATCCGACGATAAAACACTTGGAACCAATCCGGTTACAAACACACATTTTTGTTTAATCCTATTAAATCAATTGTACCTACACCCATAAATTTCGGACTAAAGCCTGAAGTGCATGCTCGTGTAGATCATAAATCATTCATCAATGTATCTTTATATCTATTTCAAAATAGCATAATATTAATTCTTTAGATATCATTATCATTATAGTCACTTAGCAGTTCAAGGTTTATTTAAATTACTTATTAGGTTAGAATGTAATGTAAAGTATCATCAATTGTGATAGTTGATAAAGCAAAAAATACCTATATCCTTAAACTTGAACTTTTAAGGCAGAACTAAAAACCTCCGACATGAGGTGAATAAATAAACACTTCAAAGAATAATGTGAACGGTGATAATAGCTATGTACTTTTAATAAGTCATCCAAAGATTTTATCTCTAGTTTTAGCTAATTAAAAAACCATCTTGCCACCTTTTGGCAAACTAACCTATTACTAACAAAAAATGTTATACGACCTCCTTCATATACAGTGTCCACTCCGTAGTGTCATAATATAAGAATCATTTGTGATCTCACAATATTATACATATTTACTAGTTTTGTAATATCTATGTATGTTAGTTTTTATTATTATTATTCCTTTATTTACATTTTTAAATATTTTTACAAAAAAAGATATATAAAAAAAATTAAAAAAAAGTGGTCCACCGGTATCGGGAGCAAGGTCCAAGCTACCGGTGTTTAGGGCTCCAGAGACAGAAACCTCCTCACGATGCGAGCCGTATCTAGGAGTACTGCCTTCTGAATCAGGCTCTTGATCCAGCCGCCTAACGATAGCCTCGACAGATGTTGGTCGAGGGTCAAAGGGATAAACGAGTAGTTCACCGACATTTCACCAGTTACGTTTAAGTCCATTCACCAAGTGTGCTCAAATCTAGAATACGGGCTGCTACCAACGTAAACCCAACCGCACATTGCTTGACTTGGGAATCGAACCCACGACCCACTCGACCAACGAGAGAGTTTTCATTATTAATAAAATCATATTTAAGATTTTATCTTTTATCCACACTTCCACATTGATATTATAAATGCAAAAGTAACTCTGTCTGTCTCGCATTCCTACTAAAACTACTTAACCGATTTAAATTAAATTTGATACACACATAGTTTAGAGCCTAAGAAAGGACATAGGCTACTTTTTATTCCGTGTTTTTGTCTGCATCCGCGATAACCGACTTTTACACAGACGAAATCGCTGGCAGAAGCTAGTCCTTTATAAAAGATTAGATCTTAAATATGATTCTAGACATATTCTTTAATGTGATAAACATATTTTATTATTATGACAGAGTTATATCTCCAAAGGAGCTCTACTGCTACTAAAATGATGCCTTCTACCAAAACAGGGCCACTATTCTTCACCAAAAATACTAATAAATTCTCCACAAAATCCCAAAGTGCATATAACAAAATCATAAATCAGATTCTATATACATTTCTTTATCTAGGCATGATCTAGCACTTACAGGTGCGCGCTGTAATTTATGGTCTCCACACATGTCGGAAAGGGTGGCTGAATGTATTGCCCTACTTACGAGAGGTCGATTCTGCTTCACACTTACCGAGTTCATATACGTTCGTGTTATATGATTTGTCCTTTGTTTTTGCTTCGGTGGGTAGGAACAGACTGTATTTTATTTATTTCTGGCGCATGTAAATGTGGCCCAGTGGTAGTAGCCCTGACTTACGATTTGTAAATCGTAGGTTTGAGCCCAAGTAGCCTTTTTACTTCGTGTGAAAATTTCTTCACCACTGCTATCAAAATGGTGAAGGAAAACGTCGAGAAGAAACCAGTATGTTCTAGTATCAAAAAATCGAAGACATGTGATATCTACCAATCCGCACTAGGCCCGTAAATTATAGCCTACTCCTTCTCCCCTCTCTAGGAGAGGAGGTCTGTTCCAGCAGTGGGAACATTATAGGCTTCCTCACAATGTTTTCCGTCACCATTTTGAGCGCAGTGACGATTACATTTTACACAAAGAAAAGCGCCTGACTGGTTTCAAACGTCGTAAGTAGCAGCCACTACTGTTCTAACCTTAAGTACTCATATTTTATCTCCGCCATTAACTTATACGAGTATTTAATTTAAAATAACTCTGCAGCCAAGTATTTGCGCATTAAATTAGTGCCTTATGCAATATGCACTAATTAGTTGAATTTCAGAAACACAACTAATAAATCAGTGTAATTATTTTCTCCTCGTATACGAGTTTCTAAATGAAGATAGTAGAAGGTACCCAATAAATTCCAATAACCTCATCAGTATTCATATAAATGAATAAACAGAAAGTGCAAAAGGCCTTTGTCTCAAGATTACAAGGGCTCGAATTTCTTTATAGCTTGTTCATTTACGTCTCAAAGACTTTTCCTTTTATTGCAAGACACTTAAATTACTTCCTTTCTTTGTATGGTATTCTATCTCTTTGAATCTGCTTACAATCTAACTGGACGTAGCTGTACTTACATTGAACTATGCCTATCTGACCTCCATAACCCAGTTACTGGGTAATACGGGTATCGTATTACCCGTAAATTTTGGTAAGACTGGCTATCAGACTTTAGGGCTTCAGAAGAGTCGTAATGACTGTCAAAGATCCACAAATGGTAGCCACAACCAACGGCTTAACTTGCTTAATAAAGCACGGCCTTGGTATTGTTATTTAAAGATTGTCAGCAATTCATGAGCGAGCAGACAGAGAGAGCAGTGGTGGCTCAGGGATAATGGCTCCGACCTACGAGCCATACGGTTCAAACCCAGACAGATACTTTACTTTTTGCACATTATTACATCACTACCGCTCTCAAAATGGTGAAGAAATATGTATTTCGAGGAAACTGGCATGTCCCATAGGACCCAAATATTTACAAACTCGCACTAGGGCCGGATGGTAGATTACGGCCCACTGAGACGAGACCTGTGTTCCTGCCTTGAGAACATTAAAGGCATGCATACCCATCCATAAACCACCTGCGGCAAGAGTAGCGTAACCTGATCGATCGAACGGTGGTATTCTATCTCTTTGTAGTTCAATAATGGAATTTATCTTCAAATAGAATACTGTGTTAACAGTTTTATTTTCGGGATCGTCGTAAAAATTTTCATAAGCGGGTGTAAGCCAGGGGGTGCTGGCGTTCAAAATGTAAATTTTCCTAAATTCCTTCATTTCAATCCTTTACCGGAATCAAGAATTCAAATCGCGGTTTTAATCTTAAAAAGAATTTTGTGAAAACAGTGAGTTTTGTTCTTAACTTTTATAATAATTTGTTTAATTGGAGAATTATACTGTATTTTGATGCAAAGGAGGTTGGCAGCTTTGTTTTTTATTATTTATTTTAGCTTTAGTATAGTGTTCAATCTTTTGTCGGTATATTGACGTGTGCTAGCTGACATATGGCAAATAATTTAATTTAATGTTAATTACTTATATATTAATATTATTATATTGAATCAAGTTCTTCTAACTTAACAGACAGTTATGCTGATGGGGAGTTTAATGCGCCACTTCTTCTTCCCAGCTAAAGCACTAGGAAGTAGTGAAGAGTGGGATTTTTGGGGGGCAGTCTGATGTAACTGTGACGATCAAGAAGTGCTAGTCAGCATTTCAACCTAGTTTGAATAAATTACATTTGATGTGCTTTAATTTCACACAAAGAGCAATTAAACTAATATAATAACACCTATTTTGTGTGTCAACCATTGATAAATTGTATTGCTACAATTATAGCACGCCGTCGTATTTAATACGCTTTCATATTGTTGAAAATTTCATACAAAACGTTCTAATATACGTTTTAGTTATAGTACATAATATATACCTCTTAATATGTATGAAGTTAAAGCTGTTTAATTAAGCGCCGGTTGTAATTATAATGGGGGCTGCGCTCAATAAATTACACATAAAAACAATGCTACGGAGGCCCAATAAAATGAAGTATCCAGAGGTTCATAGTCATACTTCTAAAACAAGAGAAACAGCTGTGTTTACGTTATTATTCTGTAGGTGCCTTTAAATCTAAATGAATAGTATAGTTTTAAACTGGAAATGAAATTAAAAGCAATAATCTCAACTAATACTAACTAAAGAGAAAAAAAATGATTTCTTGTATGTTTGTTTGCTACGCTCTCATGTAAAAATGACTAAATGGATGAAATGTATATAATAGATGAAATGTGGTACATGGATAGGCTATGACCTGGATGAGGACATAGAATACATTTGATTCGAATATTCCTACTTCATAGATTAATACAAATTAAACCGTGGGGCACAGCTACTATCAAATAACCTAAATACAGGCACTTCGATACGTCAAGATGAAGCTTGGTGTCAGGGTAGTAAGTTCCTATACCAAAGAGAATCCTATCCTATAGAAAACAACAGGCATGAAACTGTACGGCCACTCTTTTAATCAAAATATTGATCACATTCACATAGAGAAACTGCCACCTGACATGATCCAAAATCTAATGACTGAGCAGAGACAATATTTTAACGCCAGTTGAAGGTGTTAGGACTATATTTTTTGGGGTGGAATTCCACATTTATCCTCACTCTGGAGTGGGCAGAGGACATCCATAGAGAGTCTGTCAGAGTCTTACTGACTAAAACCACCCCGGTGTTCCTAAGAGAGGAAGGAGGTTCCTGGTTCCACCTACATCAGGGATCACGGGATCTAATTCGGCTACTGCGATCCCCGTTAAGACTACGTGCACCGTGTTAGGACTACCTGCAGCAATTATATTTTATGAGCCAGAAGACTGCGAGACCTGACATTACAAAAAATATGAAAAATTAAGGAATTATGTTTTTCAATGATTCTCGAGATGTCTCGAAGATGTCTCACCGCAATTGCAGCTTAAATTCACAGAACAATCGATCCACAATGCCAAAACCGCGAGTACCTCTAGCCCTGTTTGCATTAATAACCGTGCAATGTGCACGACTAGGCGTTTCGGAAGCCACCACAACTGTGACGTTGCAATGCAAATGAACGTAAAAGCGAATTTGTGTTCCCCAATGCAGAGCGCTTATAAAGGGTTTAAATTTGCAATTCTATTATAAAAGCGATGCAGATAATACGTTGAAATGTAAAACCGATTGGATAACCCGTCGAGTGAGTATGTGGATAGTCAGATAACGTTTGAACTGTGAGCTTGAACATGACACCGTATTTACTGCGCTAAATCCCGGTGATGGTTGAATTTTGCCGCGGGGGCTGCATTCCGTAATCATTTGTGTCACTTAATTTGTACTAATTAATCCTTTTGCCGTGTTTTTGTTTAACGAATTTTTTTTATGATATTGATGTTTCGGGTTATTATATTTCGTGTAATACTAAGTCTATGTAAAATTTATAGCTCATATTACTGTGGAATAATTTAGCTTGCCAAAGGAGAAATAATTTTTAACCCTAAATAACTAAACATTCGTCCGTTCGACGACCCACCTACGATTTCGATTCTCGTGTTTGTGTACTTCTAGGTGAACATCGATATATTTTGTGGCTGTGTGGAATAGTTCTTAATTACTGTTTTGTTTATTTTTTATTTAATAATGATCCAAAGAATGTACTAATGTCAGAAGTTCCTGTAATTAATAAATACTTTTTCCAAAAAACTTTTTAACAAAAAATTAAACCGCCGAAAAAACTGAAAAGCATAAAATAATAAACCTTAAAATTATGAGTCGGCGCTTTGAGTGATCTTTGTTCATTGATTTTTCAGCACCGAATCAAAATTTTAAGGTTTATTATTTTATGCTTTTCAGTTTTTTCGGCGGTTTAATTTTTTGTTAAAAAGTTTTTATTTTACAATTTTTTGTGGCTTTAATGTACTAATAATATTTGGCAAGGTATAACCTATCCAACAAAAAAGAATTATCAAAATCGGACTACTCTGTATAAAGTTATGCGTGGTTATACATTACAATCAGTGAGTGAACAATCAATCATCCCCTGTTTTCCGACCCTTAGGGTTCCATTTTGTTTTCCAAATTTATATGGGATTATTTTGGGAGTATACCCTTTCCAATAGAAGAAGAATTGTCACAATCGGACTACTATGTAAAAAGTTATGCGTGGTCATAAATAAAAAAAAATAAAATAAAAAAATATACGCGTCGAATTGAGAACCTCCTCCGTTTTTTTCGTCGGTTGAAAAATGCATTTTATTTGGCGTAGTCGGTTCGACGAATGTTTAGTAACCATGTAACAATGAAAATAGTTAAGTTATCTAGGGTTAAAATCGGTTTAGTAGTTTTAGAGTTTTTCCGTTACAAACAATCAAATCTTTCATCTTTATAAAAATAATGCCGACGTTAGTTTTGTTTTTTTATTTTGCCATGCAGATGGCTATTGTTACTACTGAGATATTATGTCTAGAATTTGATTTTTTTTTTAATATCTACGGAAATAGTTTAGTTCAGTTTATTTAGGTATTACATTAGTAAAATTAATATTAAATTACACTATTGCATTAGTGTTTTACAAAACCATGAACTAATAATTAATCAACGGGTTTTAGTAACAATAATTTAAAAAAACATTTAAAAAAGCTCGATAGTAAAACCTTTTGAAACCGCCATTGATCCCTTCAGACAAGATAATTTACGGGACAGTGACAAATTAATGACTAAATAAAGCTTGATAACGATCAGTAACAAAAACTGTTGGTAAAGAAACCCTGCTTAAGGACACGCCATGACAAATGAAGGCTACAGGAAAAAAATAATTGCGCAATTTAAATGCCACCTCAGAGCTAAGCTGGACAAATTGACTCTTCCAGCCATTTTTGTTTAAGCTTGTATTATTCTTGGAACTGTAATATTGTTTGGCTTTAAAGATTTAAATGCGTTTTGTTTATCGGCAAGCACTTTTCATTTGGTTGCAGGGAGCTGAGCGCGTGGGGTCTTCTTAATTTGACCAGGATCTGATCTTTATATTATAGTAGCTTCTGCCCGCGGTTTCGCCAGCGTGCATTCCGGAAATTATACGACTGGAACGTACTACCGAGATAAAAGTATGATTTTTTCTTGTTTATAATAATGTTTAGCTGTGTGCCATATTTATCGATTTATCGAATTTATAACGTACTAGCTTTTGCCAGCGACATCGTCCGCGTATTTTACGTATAAATCTTCCTCTTGAATAATTCTATCTAATAAAAAAACCGCATCAAAATTCGTTGCGTAGTTTTAAAGATCTAAGCATACATAGGGACAGACAGAGGGAAGCGACTTTGTTTTATACTATGTAGTGATAGTGATAATAGACAACCTGTAACACAATGATATTATAAAGTAAAGATACGCCATGTTCATACTGATCGGCGATCAGAAATCGTTCCGTTGTTAGTACAAATGTACTTACCTACAGATGCTTAGTAATTGTCAACAACGACTGTGATAGATAATATGGAACGTATAATACAGAAAGAGATAGCTAGCTGTAGTGTATTGCGATTGAAGAAAACTAGTGAATCATAGAATATGCGGATTTGCCACAGTAGAGACATTGATTATAACTGGGAATACTACACTGATAATAAACAAAAAACACAATTGTTATCTATTTACTCACAAATTCTAAACAATTTTGAGGTCTGCAGACCGGATTTTCGATAATATATGTACCTACTCACTGAGTAAATGATATAGTACTTCTTTTTGTAGGAATCCAGTCATATTGACTTCTTTCCCCTTGAACTATGCTGACCCATTTATTGTGTGTAATCATCACTCAGAAATCTGACAAATAATAAAAGATAATGAGAAAATAAATATTTGATTACATACATTTTAATTTTACATCTAATAACCCGCTATCATTAATCAAATTCTCATTTATAAAATGTTGAAAGTTACAACTTATTATGATCATCATAATATTATTGTTGGAAACACGCTCACTAAATAACAACAAAACTCACGTTGCGCATTCAAGTGGCTAACGAATGCTATGTATTGTGCCTACGATTTCGCTTCCGGTTAATTTAATCTATGACGCATGCTATTTGATCTTGTCGCGCTGCAGTTGCCGTCATATTCTGTACCCTTTTCGAACCACAATGTTAATAAACCGAAATTTGTTTCTAAATGTGAAATATAATCGTGATATTTATACAAATATTCATTATTTTACTACATTTACCTATGGTATGAAATTCCTTCATTCTTACTTATTTTGGAACCATAGTTTTTACACTTTCTTACAACACAACTTGGCATTTTCGATATAATACTTTACGCCACGGACACGCTTTGCATCGCTCGCTGCTATTAGCTGACTAAATCAAATCACACCAATTGTTGTGATTTTTCGGCAACAATTTTCGCACGCTAATGCCCTATCTACGTATTTTTGTATATAATATCATTGCTGTAACATAATTAACGTAAACATAATACTAATATTATAAAGCTGAAGAGTTTGTTTGTTTGGTTGAATGCGGTTATCTCAGGAACTACTGGTCCGAATTAAAAAAATCTTTTTGTGTTGGGTAGCCTATTTATTGAGAAAGGCTATAGGTTAAATAACATCACGCTATAATCAAAAGGAGTGAAGCAGCAACGTAAAATGGACGAAAACTGGCAGACAATTCGATGCGACGGAAAGAGTCAAGCGAGCAAAAAATTGACGCAGACGAAGTCGCGGGCAGAAGCTAGTTTAAATTTAAAAACAATGACCAAAACTTTTTTAAGCTTACTGTCATGTAATTTGCTCTGGCTCAATCAAAAAACTCATATTAAAAGCTACTGAAATCGATTCAATAGGAACCAACTAATTTCAGGTCTTTTGTTTATTTTGTACCTCATATAAATCGACAAAATAGAAAGGTCAACAATCGATACTGTCACTCAGTAATGAGTTATGACTATGAAATTGTTTTAACGTAGTTTTATATGGATCGATAAAATCGTAGAAATTAAGTGTAACAGTTATGAGTCACGCTTGAACAATACCTACCGCTTAAGAGTAGGTCAAATAAGGTACATTATGTAGACTTATGTAATTAGGTTCACAAACGAATACTTTGTTGCTTCACGTGCTTAGGGCACTTATAAAACTGCAATAGCGTGGTCATGTACATTATAATGCGACGATTACGAAATCGTTTCCGTGGAAACTGTTACAAATTATATTTATTTAAGTACCTACGGGCAACGTAATTTGTGTGTTTGATAGTAGTAATGAAAAGCTTCAAGTATTACTGGGTTAAAAGGTTTCTGCTTTTTGATTTTTTATTTAGAACTGCTATTATGCAAATTATGAGTGTACTTTTGTTTATTTCTTTTCTAACGATTATGGTTATAAGCATGCAAAACGTTTATTGTTTATGGGACTACTATATTTTGGTAATGTTCAACAAAAGAAATACAGTGAACATACTGTAAACCCCAAAACTGCAGTTCGCCTAGAAGCCTTTAAAGTTAAACTAGTTCAGAAATTGCCACTTTTATCTATTAATGGTGGTCCCAATAATTTATATGATGATTTTTTTAAGATATATTGTAATGATTTTAATTCCACTTTTATTCCCCGGACTATCTCAGTTAACAGTAACGTATCTTTCAGTGATTGGGCTACCATTGGTATTCATAAGAGTAGAACATGGCTTTATGAGCTGTACAATGAAAGGATTTTTGTCAACACTGCTGAATTTAATTTGTATGTTAGAAATTATTCGAAATTATTTAAAAAAGTTTGTTGGATGGCCAAGTCGCGTTACTTGAGTTCAAAGATTAAAAACAGTAATAATGTTATTAAAACGACTTGGAATATTATTAATAGTGAAACAGGAAGGTCTAGTAAACGAAATAATGACTACAGCCTGTCTATCAATGACAACATAGTAACATCAGACTCACAAGTCGTGGCGGCTTTTGAAAATTTATTTTCAGATATTCCTGTTTCAACTACAAAATCCCTAAACTCATCACCTTCTGTTGCTGAGTCTTTGCTTATTGAAAATGTTAATGTTTGCGATTCGGAATTTCATTTTGAACATATTACTTGTAAAGATATAATTAAAACCTTCCACACTTTAAATGTAAAAAAGACTGCAGATCTGTGGGGTAATTCTGTAGAAGTCGCCAAGTCTATTATTGACATTGTAGCACCTACTTTAGCTCTTATATTTAATAATTGTATCAACTGTGGGGAGTTTCCTGACCTTATGAAGAATAGTAAAATAATACCTTTATTTAAATCTAGTAGTACAGCAGACCCCTCTTACTATAGACCTATTTCAGTACTACCTACCTTCAGTAAAATTTTTGAGAAATTAATTTTAGACCAATTGCAACGATTTTTTAATAAACATAAATTATTACATACCAAACAGTTCGGTTTCACAAGGGGTCGTTCAACTACCGATGCCGGTGTTGAACTCCTAGGGCATATTTATAATGCATGGGAAGATAAATGCGATGCTTTGGGCATCTTTTGTGATTTATCTAAAGCATTCGATTGCGTTCTTCATGAAACTTTAATCAGGAAACTCCGCCACTACGGGATCCGGAACAGCGCTCTGGATCTTCTTACTTCATATTTGAGTAATAGAATTCAGAGTGTCGATGTCAATGGAAATAGGTCTCCCAGATCTATCGTAACAATGGGCGTCCCACAGGGCTCAATTCTTGGTCCTTTTTTGTTTCTTATTTATATTAATGACTTGCCTTACCTCATTAAAGATAATCATAATATAGTTTTGTTTGCGGATGACACCTCACTTTTGTTTAAACTTAAACGTCAGCAGCTGGTTACTGACGATGTTAATAGCGCGATCTCAAAAGTAGTTCACTGGTTCAATGTAAATAATTTGCTTCTTAATGAAAAAAAAACCAAATGTATTAAGTTTACGCTACCTCACGTTAGGCAAGTGAAAACGAATGTGTTGATAAAGGGCGAAGAATTGAATCCTGAAGATAGCACTGTATTCTTGGGCTTAACTTTGGATGCCAAGCTTCAGTGGGGACCACATATTGATAAATTGTCGAAAAGCTAAGCTCCGCTGCATATGCTGTTAGAAAAATTCGGAATTTAACTGACATAGAGACAGCCCGTTTAGTGTACTTTGCCTATTTTCATAGTGTAATGTCGTACGGTATTCTGTTGTGGGGAAATGCCGCCGACATTCAGACTATCTTTGTCTTGCAAAAAAGGGCTATTCGATCAATTTATAAATTAAGCCCGAGACACACACTCAGAGAGAAATTTAAAGAAATTAATGTAATGACTGTGCCTTCACAGTATATTTTTGAAAATCTTTTATATGCCCATAAGAATATTAAATTGTTTAAAAAATACAGTGATATCCATAGTATAAATACTAGGAACAAACACAAATTTGTTGTACCTTCAACAAGGCTCAAGAAAATAGGTGGCTCATTCAGATGTCAATGTATACGCTTTTATAATAAACTACCAAGCCATGTTCAAGATCTAAGTCTCAATAAATTTAAATCATTCATTAAACGTAAGTTGTGCCAGAAAGCCTTTTACACTGTTAAAGATTATATTGAGGACAAAAAGGCTTGGGATTAAGCTGCTCCAATTTTTATTTTTAAATTCTTATTGTACTAAATGATATTTTTTTATTTTTTTATTATTAATTACTTTCCTTTTTTATTAATTATTTATTGGGAATATACACTTTGACATTTTGATTATTGCTTATACACTTTGACATTTTGATTATTGCTTATACACTTTGACATTTTGATTATTGTTTAACTATGACTTGAATATATACTCTGAGGAGTATACTATTATTATTATTTTAATAATTTTGAATGTGAGAACTATGTAGATGTTTGTTTTTTTTATATATATCCCTCTTACTCATTTCATTATAATGATAATCTGGCAGTTTGAGTACTTAATGCGGCCTACGAAAATGTCCTTTCTTTGGTATTGTTCGTCGATCGTTGTGCTCCTTATGTTCTGAGTTGAGCTGAAAGATTACTGACAAATGCGTGCATTGACTGGACAGGTCCACTCAATCTGTATGGTTCTTTCCTCAAAAGACCATTTCAGACAACCCCATGTACATGGTCCTCAAATGATCAGACAGAGACTATTTCCTGATTTTATATACCCATTGATGAATTTTTACCTATACAATGACATTAATATTTACTTTTATAGTATTGTATTGTTTTAATTATTGTAAATGTGAAGATTAAGTTGGTGTTATTTTTTTTTCTAGGTCCCTTTTCTTCTCATTTATTTTTTATCACAGTCTGGCAGTTTGAGTAATTTATGCGACCTACACAAATGTCCTTTCTTTGGTATTGTTCGTCGAATCATTGACCTCCTTAAGTTCTGAGTTGAGCTGCATGATTACTGACAAATGCGTGCACTGATTGGACAGGTCCACTCAATCTGTGTGGTTCTTTCCTTAAAAGACCACTTCAGACACCAATCCACATGGTCTTCACATGATCTAACCAAATTATGTCTGGACTTTAAAAGAGACTGTGACCTCTGAGTTTGTTTCGGCCTTTCTTCTCAGAGTAGTCAGATAGGAAACGCCGACCTCATCTAGTTTAAAAAAATATGATTGACGTGTAAAAGTGTCTGTACAAACCTACTTGCAAAAATAAAGTCATTTATCATTTATCATTTATCATTGATATACTTGAATTTTTGAATTCTAAGGAAGTCATGTCTAATTATATTTATTTTATTGTTTTACATATTCATTACCATTTTACTTTTTTTGTCTGATACAAATTTATTTAATTTATAAACGCATAGACACATCACGTTGCAGTATTGATATAAAACTGTTTTACATCAGTCCTACAGGTCCAACTGGGTATTTTTGGCGCAGCCGTGAGGCACACTATAATGCTAGTTTCTGAGATCACACCTTACACTATACTTTCAATTTTGGTTATAATCTTTCCTGCTGTATACCTATTGTATGCCTTTTAGTCTGTGCTAAATTAATTTATTTTCTTTCTAGTTTAAAAGTTGACTGGCGGAGACCATCGAATTGAATGTAGCCGGAATGCATTGGGGTCTATCCACAGATGCACATGTTGTATTTTCAAGCAGCCATCGACGCTTATATGACGAGAGCTACTTGGAACGCGAGTGTAATAAACTCGCGTTCCGCCGCGAAACGCCGTATGAGACCTTAGTATCTTCGCTACGCCTCACTTGTGTAGAACAAGCACCCAGAATCTTATATTAAATTCCATTCTGCTAAATCAAATATCACAAAATAATCGAAATTGTAATATAGAGAGGGATAATCGATAACTAATAAAGCAAGCTCTAATTTTCTAAATGCAAACAACATTCCCCTTTGTCATCGAATCTCTGTCGGCCACTTCAATTAGGTCGGCTGCCTAGCCCGAGGCTACACTGCGCTCCACGAACTATTTTATTAATTTGCATAAATTCAAATATTCACTAACAGATTGGGTGAGCAACTTGGCTTAGCTGTAGAATATTAAAATAGCTTTTTCCTAAGAATGCCTGTTAGGGTTAGCTTTGAGAGGCAGCGGGTTAATCTATCTTCTGTTAAAGGAGTTGTAGTGATTGGAGTCCTTTGACACACCATTCAGGCAATGTTCTGGTGCCTACGGGTGGTTGCTATATCTGTGAATAGGTCACAAGTAATGGTGATTAGTTCAAGAGCTTTCCTTGTTGGAATATGTGTAACGTAGATATCTGGTTCAGTGTCATGTGAAATCTAATACCAAAAGCATTGGGGCTACTGGCAGTACCTAGCTAGGTAGGGAATCTTTGAAATTCTGAATTTCAGTATGTATAAACACTATTTATTACTTACTCTACATATAGACACCTTCCAAGTACGTATATAAATTACAGAGAACGAAAAAATCTTGATGGATAATTATCATCCCAACCCTTGGAGAGAAAAAAATCAGGAAAGTCATAACCATCGTATGCCAGTATTTTTAAACCTTCACGCATTTCTGAATATCACACTAACATTTTTACTTTAACCCGTAAATATTTACAAAGTGTCACCTAAAAGTACGGCAATCCTTAAAACATAAGGAGTGACAGGCGGGGGTCCCAAGTACCCTCACTTGCCGTAACCTAGGTCTGAGAGACCCATCCACCCTCATACATTAATCAGATCTAGCTGAATTATTTCTGCTTTGTGGTTTTAGGGCCCTAAGTCATAAGTACACATTTCAGTACTTAGAGTCTGTACATTTTGCTTACCACAATTTTAAACTAAGATTTATTAGAGACCTCAGATTTCATTTTGCATGAAGATTTTGTTGAATGAAGTGGGTAGCTTCTATGCTTTAAGAATTTAGAATGAATCTTTGTTTTAAAAATAACCTTTTAGTCTCCAGAGGACTGAGCCTTTCTCTCTGTTATATACGTATATGAGAACTTATTGGAATAAATCAAACGTTATTTAAAAGTAGGGTAATACTTAAACCATAAGGAGTGACAGGCAGGGGTCCTAAGTACCCCCACTTGCCGTAAGCTAGGTCTGAGAGACCCGTCTGCCGTAATACAGTAATCCAATCTAGCCGAATGATTTCTGGTCTGTGGTCAATAGAATAGACGTCAGTACTTAGGGTTTATAAAATTTTCTTACCACTACTTTAAACATGGATTTATTTAAGACTTCAGTTTTTGTTTTCATGAAAATGTTGCATGAAGTGGGTAGCTTTAATAACTTAATATTAGCCTTAGGAAGGAAAATGAATAAAACCATATGGACTTCAGAGAATGCCGTCTTGTCTTCTTTTCACCTCACCACACTTACCTACCATCACACACGGAAATGAAACAGTCTAGAAAAAAATCTTCATATTAAAAAGTACTAGGAGTTCTACATGTACGCTTTTTGAAACGCCATGTCACATTTCATAAACCCCGATCGCGTTTGCAAAAAGTGATTTTTTTCCATTTTCTTTTTCTTGTTAGCCTAGATTGTGGCCTACTACTGTGCAAAGGCCTCCAATTTTTCTTTCCAAACCTCCCTGCCTTGTGTGTACTCTGTTATTTTAACCCTGCAAACTGTATCAGGTCGTCTAAATACTATCCCTATTTCATTACAGAATAACAATGTTAAGCAAAATAACTTCTAATTGGATCTCGACCACTTTTCTTTACTTGAATAGTCTCTCTAACAAGACTTCACAGAACCAATATCTATAGCCGGTCTATTCAGAACCGAGACCGCAAGTCATAAACTGCACTCCACGAACTATTTTATCAATTTTCATAAATCCAGTGTCCCAGTAACAGATTGGGGAACTAGGGAACTATGAATTAGGTCCCGCCCGTTTGTGGTCAACGAAAAACTACCAAACTTTTTTGGCGTGAATTCAAAAGCTCTTGGGTATTTAAAATCTGGCCGAATGCAAGTCGTTCCTACTTGCACACTTGTTTCTTACTGTATATTGATTAGTTTGGTAACTACGACTTAAAATAACATTCTGGGCAAACTTCTGGGTAAATAAATAGAAACAGTAAGTACAACAAAATATCAAAAAAAGCATTTTGAAGCTAATGAGTCGACTCGCACGTATTTACTAGCCAAAAAGAACGAATCGTCACTTAAAAATAATATGATATTTTCTATAGGCAACTCCCACAAAGTCAATTTATTTGTGGGCCACTTGACAATTTCAGAAATGCACACCAGGCAAATTATAGATAATATTATATTATCTAAAAGCGACAATTCGTCCGCTTCGGGCGAGTAAATTCGTAGGAGTCGTCTAATAAGCTCATTTTGATAATAAGGTTTGTAGAAAATAGAGGGAAAGACAGAAAGGGCAAACAACAAAGTCATACCCCAAAAGTCCGTTTTATCAGTTTGGGCATGAAACTCTAAAAAAACTAAAACATAAAGTGTTTTCTTCATTTATATTATTAGATTTCGACGCTTTTGCTTTATAAATTCTGGCAGTGTTCTAGTAATTTAATTAGGTTTGCTTATCCGTTTCACAGAAACATAACAATACTTGCAACACTGGATTATAAATAGAAAATGAGCCACATTAAAAGTAATTAAAATTAGGTTTATTCTGGATAATTAATTCTTCGAAATAGTCTCGCTGTGGGTCGAGGGTTTTATTCCTCCGCACAACGTTAGCAGTTATCATGTCTCTAACTTCTGACTGGCTAATAAATATGCTTACGGAAGCATGAATTTTTCTCAATTTAGTTCGAGAAAGGGAAGAAAAGGAAGGCATTTTGGATAAGTAATAACAGCCGCATGGTTTGATCGATGAGATTAAGATATGTTTGCCGCGGTTGGTCCATAAATGGGTGACGATTTTTACATATCTCTCCGTGTCTCGAAAAGGATGTTCAGCCATTGGTTTTGGCTGTCATTAATGGATATTTGACAGTCGTTACGGGCTATCAGAAGTTCAGAAGCCAATTCAACATGTCTGACAATTATTTCTACCAAGGGGTATTGTAGTACCCAATTACTGGGAATAGGAGGTGAGATAGGTATTAGTTCCATGCTGGTAATCAGCAGCATCCACTTAAGACTGAAAGCCAACCCTAACATAGTTAGGAAAAGGCTATGCAGATGATCAAGAGTGAAGAAACAGAATGAAAGAGGAATTAAGAACAAAACGACCAATTGGAATCATGCTTCAACTTCTGAAGTTTCATAAGTAGGCTTGCGTGAAATAAAATATTTTGAAGTAGATATTGCCTGCGAATTAGTAGACGTTCCAGAATGAAAAGTAGTTTAAATTCTGACTCAAGTCACGGTCTATCTGTGTGCTAAATTTCATCCAAATCCGTCCATCAGTTTTAGTGTGAAGGCGTTACTAACAAACAAAATTACTTCTGCAATTATAATACTAGTTAGGATTTGAATGCAATTCTAGCTAGAATGAATATATAATATTTCATTGAAATGCATAAGTACCCATTAATCCTCTGTAACGGGTTGGCGATTATAAATATTTAAAGTAATCAAATGGACGCAGCTGGTGTCCCCCATCCCTTAATCACAATCACACCCTTGTACATAAGTAGATGGCCATTCGAATTGTTAATCCCAAATAATTATGTAGGCATTCTATTTCCCATTAGGATAATTGATATCTTAATCACATATACTAACATCTAGATAAACTAGATCAAGATAATGATTACCTTCACGTAACAAGAAGATTTGATCTATAGTAATGAGGTTATATGACGCCTAGGTAGGTGAGCATCAAACGTGACATAGGCATAATATTTGATTTAGTTCTAACTTGATAAAATATGTAGTACTAGCTTCTGCCCGCGACTTTGTCTGCGTAAATGTCGGTTATCGCGGACGCAGACAAAGTCACGGAATAAAAGTAGCCTATGTCCTTTCTCAGGCTCTAAACTATCTGTACCAAATTTTATTTAAATTGGTTCAGTAGTTTTAGCAGGAAAGCGAGACAGACAGACAGAGTTACTTTTGCATTTATAATATTAGTGTGGATAGTATGGATTATTAGTATCATAGAATCTATGAGCAATCTGTACGAGGATCTTTCAGCGCGTGGCCAAATATAAGACCAACGTCGCGGCCATCTTGTTTTTAGGTTTTTCTATCTGAAAAGGAAAAAAAACGGAACCCATACATGATCACTTCGTTGTACGTCCGGTTCTCTGTCTGTCAAGATTCTTTTTCTCAGGAACGTCTGGAGGTATCAAGTTTAAATTAAATAAGAAGGTCCCGGCTGTCTTTCGTCAATCTTTGACAGTCGTTACAGGTCATCAGAAGCCCGGTAGTCTAACAACCAGTCTTATTAAGGGCTATTGAAACCTAGAAACTATGTTGTGGGGCTCTGATAGGTAGTCACTCCATCTATTATTATACTATAATATTATAAAGCTGAAGAGTTTGTTTGTTTGTTTGATTGAACGCGCTAATCTCAGGAACTTACTGGTCAGAATGGAAAAAATATTTTTGTGTTGGGTAGCCTATTTATCGAGGAAGGCTATAGGCTATATAACATCACGCTACAACGAAAATGAGCGGAGCAGTAATGAAAAATGTTGCAAAAGCGGGGAAAATCGCACGGGTAGGCGATTCGACGCGGCGGGAAGGGTCGGGGGAACATGAAATTTAACGCAGACGAAGTCGCGGGCAGAAGCTAGTGTAAAATACTGGTATACAGCTGCATCTGTTTAGACAAGGCAGACAAGATGTTGCCGGGTATCGCGGGAGTCATATTAGATCCCGTGATCCATGACGTATGTAGGTGTGGGAGAGAGGAACACTGGTTTGGTTTTAGTCAATAACAGTCTGAAAGACTCAAAAACGGTGAAGCAGAACAACGTGAGGAAACCGGCATGTCCTATAACCAAAAATTCGAAGACATGTTGCACCTACCAACCCGCACTGGGCCCGCGTGGTAGGTAACGACCTACTCGAGAGGAGGCCTGCTTCCCAGCACGTGGAACAATTTAGGCTAATTATGAGGTGTGTGATAAGTCTGACAGACCCCTCTGCCCATCTTAGGGTGGAAGATATCCATGAGGATTACCACGCCGATATCAAAAAATTAAAACGGCTAGATAAATGATGACCAAACATATTTTTCAGTTCAAAAAACACTCGAAAGTTCGTTTTATTGCAGTCAAAGCGATAAAATACGAAATCAGCCTTCACTCCGTGACAACAGTAGGTAAGCAACAGTAATGAGCATATGCGACACACAAACATGTCACATAGGCGACATAACTCATCCCATAACGTATGGTAGCCTATAAACAGAGACAGCTGATATAGGTGCACCTTCCGCGTCACAATCCTACTCAATCCTAAGTGATAGTTTCTGTCTCTCTCTTCCTCGTAATTAATTATATCCTCTTATACGATCTCACTTCAACTTTGTGGAGCAAACCATTCCTGTTTATTAATGCCAACCATTATTCAACGGCAGCCGCAGATGAGGCAAAGCGAAGGAACATTCTTGAAATATATTCATCTTGTCTCGTTAAAAGTAAGTTGAGTTGGAAACTTGACTTTATGATAGTTGTCGTTTGTTTTTAATTCTACAATCTGGTTGGAACTGTGTCTTTAGTATTTTATGCATTTCGTTATTTTATATAAAACGTCAGGCGATGAGTATTTAATCAATGTGTTACAGCTCTGGTCATTTCATTTTACATCTGATTGATATATAGCAATTCTGTTAAAAATTAACGATAACCTTTTAATCGACGTATATTTTTATTAATTATTGTTCAAATTCGTAGGTGGTACGAGCATCTTTGCTATATGGAAAATATGACTATATCAAATGTGGTGTATATTTTTTCAGATTAAAGTTAAGTTGTTCAAAAAATTAATGGCATACAAACAAAATTAAATCCACCCGACAAACGCACAATTAAAAATTCCATTATTTCTGTGAATTCCCGACACACCATCATTAAACAAAATGAATACTTATACGTTCGTAATCTACGAGCACCAACGTAGATATATTGAACCAGTGTCCACATAATTTTATTACTTATAAGTGGGTAGTACAATAAAAGCCGGTTGTTCGTTGCACGACCAACGAGCTCAGTTGTATGTTTCCTGCATACCAAACAGCGTGAAATGCGACTTCGTATATATTATTATTTGCTTAATAATTTACTAGCAAGCTGATTAATAATTTCAAAATAGATACAATCATGCTGTGGTGGTCTTTATTTGGTTATTTAATTATTTAATCACCCAAATGTGTAGCTTGTTTTAAAGTGTAACGTGCTATCGCACATTCACACAGACAATTACGATTGTCCGTGTGAATGAGTGATTATCTCGATTTTCTGCAGATTTTAAATCAGAATAGGGAGAAGCAGACATTTTGCTAGGCTTTTTTTTTGTGGGTTGGGCATCATCAAATGACGTCTCTCGCTCTAGGGTGGAGTGGAAGGGCGTATCAGACTTTTACCGACTAAAACCCACCCGTGTTCCTTCAGTTGCCCATATGCCAAGACCACGGTATCTCTTTCGGAAAAATCTTACGACCCTGGCAGGCATCGGTCCTTGCAGACCCCTTCAGTTTTGCTGACATCCCTTTGAGGCGCACGTGGAACACTACGCGCCGTCGACACGGGCCACGTATTTGGTTATTTAATTATCTAATCAGCCAAATGTGTGGCTTGTTTTAAAGTGTAACGCGCTGTCACAAATTCTCACAGACATTTACGATTGCCTATGTGAATGAGTGATTACCTTAATTTTCTGCAAATTTTAAATCAGAATAGGGAGAAGCAGAATTTTTTCTTGGCTTTAAAAAAAAGGCTGTTTCATAGAAAAAGTAGAAATGGTAAAAATTTATGACACAGCTTTTTTTATAAACGATATGAAATTTCTTCGCGATTGATTTTTTTTTTCAGTAGGCTCCAACAACAATTTTTATTTTACTATTCATTTGCCAATTGTTTTCTATATCATGATTTCGTTTCTCAAAATATACCTAATATTAAAGGTAGACTGTTAACCTTTATAGACCATTTATGAGGAAAATCAATTGCACAAGCTATGAAATATGATATTCTATGCACAAGTATGACGGTATGTTTCAAATTAGAATATCACGTTTTGATTGCAACATCCAAGACAGTATCAGTTTATCAAGGAAGCGTTAGATTTTAATTGGTCCTCCCTCCAATCTATCTGCAAGCCGTATTGATTATTACTGTACCT
Organism: Aporophyla lueneburgensis; assembly: GCA_932294355.1. Lineage (NCBI taxonomy): Eukaryota > Metazoa > Arthropoda > Insecta > Lepidoptera > Noctuidae > Aporophyla > Aporophyla lueneburgensis. Next base: position 16,153,928 of record OW028744.1, read on the forward strand.
ACAAAACTATTTCAGAGAGCCACTTCGACAGTTCTCTAGGATAAATTATAGAATCTTTACTAAGATAAGATATATTCTCATTTATTTTCAATCCTTTGATATACTATTTTTGAAAATTAGCGTTAAAATGTTGAATTCTGATAATTCCTCAACCACTCTGCAAGTTGACAAATAATTGATCATGACAACGGATATAGATAATTAAATATACATTCTTTATAAAGAAGAAATATTCAAATAACAGTGAAGAAGATTTTAGGTACTTATTTACTTATCAATTATTCATCTACGAATATTGGAAACACTTATGAATATTAAGGTAAGGGCCCTCGAATTTAATACAGTCGAAAATTCCAAATCCAATCACGCCTCCCAATTCTGATTAAAGATAACCCTAATCTCTTAATAACAAACTAAAATCTCTTCTAATTAAAATTAAGGCTAACAAAATCAATATCCCCCTAATATTAAACGTTCAGCCCCCAATACATAATTAGGCAGCTTAAAATAATACTTTACAGGGTCCCCAAAAGTTTCTTTGTTAGATTCTCCCCGATAGTATCGTATGCAAATTTCTTAAATGCCTGTACGTTCTACCGGGCAAACTACCGTCTGCATTAAGTTTAATCCCTGATGTAGGCCAATCTCTGCACAAATAAGTTTCTCATTGAAAATAGAAGTAGCGGTATAGAATGGTTTCTGTATCAGTCAGTTAAGTAAATAATTTATTTCATGATTGAAAGGGGGAGAAAATGAATGTTGGATTATTTCTAATTGGAAGGAATTGCTGAGTAGTATTTGAGTCAATATTACCTTAACATTAAATTCTTGGCCCCCAATACGTAATTAGGTAGTATGCAATTATAATTTACGAGGCCCCCAAAAGTTACTTCGCAAAATTTTGATTTCAGCATGTTTCTTCGAAGGGTTGGGAAAGGTACACCTATATTACACCCACATTTCCCCAGTTATGTTTAAGTCTCATGTAATAGAAGGCGAGCCTATTGCCAGGCACAAATCCAGAGTCCAGGCTGGTATTGAGAATATCCATATAGAAAAACCCAATAATGCTTTGGCCGACCTGGGAATCAAATCCAGGACCTCATGCTCAACAGAAGCGCTTTCCGCCAATACACTAAATGAGACAGTCAATCTTCTGATCATAGGTACCTTTAATGCTTCCACATTCAACTGCGTTCAGCTAAATTTATAATGTAGGCCAATCTCTGCACAATGCCTAGGTTTCTCATTGAAAACTGTACTGCAACTGCACTATGTACTCGTATAGTATATTTTGTATCAGCGAACTGAGTAAATAAATTGTTTTGTGATAGAAAAGTTGAAATTGAATGGGAGAGAAAACGATTGTTTGGATTATATCTAATTGGAAGTTGTTGAGTAGTCCTTGAGTCTCAAAAGGGTGATTCTGTTGATTCTGCTTTTAACTGTGCAAGTAATTGAATTATTTGTTGACTAATAAAAAGACCGTATTAATCTGTGCGTTGTGATTGGGACCTCACTGAAATATAACCGAAATATTTATTCATAATCATACTTTCTTTGATCACCAACAACATCATTCTCCAGCTTTTATCCCAATATTCGGAGTCAGCGCTACATGACTTTTTCTTCCACACTTCTCTATTAGACATCATCTCAGTAGTCACCCTCTTACCATCCATATCATAATTCACACAGTCCACCCATTGTTTCTGTGGTCTCCCTCTACTCTTACAGTCATCGACATTCATACTCAAGACTTTCGTCACGATATTTTCCTCATTCCTCCGTATCATATTACCGATTTCCACACACCTTTTCAACCATCGGTGCCACTTTCAGACTTCCTCTTGTGTACTCATTTCTTATTTTATACATTCGTGTAACACCACAAATCCTTCTTAACATAACTTACAAACTTTCTTTGTTACTGACAATACTAAAAATATTATAAAAATACACAGATTATTGCAACAGAGGAGAGCCATGCTAAATAGCGAACATTGACAGTGGGTACATTGACCCATAAGCTGATAGCATCTTAGTGCTATTACATTATGTCGACCAAGCATTACATTAATATCCTTAGATTTCGGTTTAAAGACATTTATTTCTCAGTTCACTTAGAGAGAAACTTAACTACAAGTACTACTATGAGTTACAATTTCCATAGAATATGATAGCCCACGTTTGAAGGGCTTGTGGCTAAGTAATAACAGCCGCACGGGTTGATCGATTAGATTTAGCTACGTTTGTCGCGGTTTATCCATGGATGGGTGACCATCTTTACATACCAAGATCCTTCCGTGCCTCGGAAAGCACGTTAAGCCATTGGTCCCGGCTGTCATTCGTAGATATTAGACAGCTATTACAGATCGTCTGAAGCCCGAATGTCTGACAACCAGTCTTACCAAGGAGTATCATATTACCCAGTCACTGGGTCCATGTAAAATACTGATACTCAGCTGCATCCGGTTAGACTGGAAGCCGACCCCAACACAGTTGGGAAAGAGCTAGGCAGATGATGATGCTCACGTTTGAAACAGAATACTCTTGAGCTAAAATGTATATTTCTCACGAATTACTAAACTTGAATTCAATGTCTTATATAGCTAGCTACCTATATAAGACATTGAATTCAAGTTTAGTAATTCGTGAGAAATATATATATTTTAAGCAGCTGCTTATTAAGCTTGACCCAGACCAGAAACTCAGTCTCACATGAAAAATCCAAGTTCCACTTCAATTAACCGTCTTTAAAATTCTGATTCATTCAAATAGCTAATGTTACCATGTAGGTAAATACAAATATTTTCAAAATAAACTGTTTAATTAACAAGGAAAGCAATTACCCGTATAGCGCTTAATTTGCTAATAAACTCTCATAGTATACAGCTGTAACTACAGATGTGTTTACAAGACGCTCGCGCCGAAACACGGCAAATCCATTTACGAACGCTCCAATGACAATATTTTGTGACGTAACAAACGCAAAACGAACATAGACATCAACATTAATCAGCAAAATCTTCTTAACAGTAAAAATTTAAATTAATGCAGATTTTCGTTTACAAATTTCATTTGGGGACCCTGTCAGTGAGATCGTTTGCCCTCGCATTTTCTTCGTAACGAAGTGTTCCTCTAAGTTGTTATTCCCAATTCTCTACGGTATGTTAGGCAAAGTAGGAAGGTACCTTTTCAAATCATCTTTTTGCCCCGAATTCAGTCCGCTGTATATTTAAATTCATTGTCTTTAAGAGACCCCTGTTGGGAGACCTATTTGAGACCTTTTTGTTCTACAGACCGTACGTAATTTGTCTCGCAGTGTATTTTTTAGATAAGTTCGGGTAAACATTGTGAAAACCCATTATATGGGGTCATGGTAAAGTTAAAAGTTTACAATTTGAACTTTGTCTAAATATTTCTAGTTGGTACCTTAAATGCAGGCAAATATTTGTTAGCTGCAAGGAGCTGATGCTCCTTGCAAACAATTTGGCGAAAATTCGATTAGGTCCGAAAAATATCCCAGATACAAAACATCCAAAGTGTTTTCCATCAAACTCCCTATAATATTGTATAAAATTAGTGACCCTTCAAACTGTCCTAACTTTATTATAATCTCTTCGATGCGCAATCGCGCAACCAACCACATGATCCAAATTACGCGAGCGACGGAGAAAAATAGATCGACATTTTTCATCAGAAAACTTTGGTTAGCAACTTCGCGAGCCAGCCATGTCTTCTTTATTAAGCCCGATAGAAGATATATTACACATCTAATACCTACGGGTTCCGATGTATAGGTACCGACTACCTACAGAACCCTAAGGAAGTGCGATAGCAGAATAATAGGCGTAGGTACCGCCTATAAAGATAACGTTGTTCCGTTTCGGTTCCTTCGCTGACCGACGCAGCGTTGACATTATTCTTCACTTCCAAAGAAAGATAAAACGAAGAAAATATTTCGCGAGTAATCCCATAGGGCAGTATATTTTCCTTATTTCGAATATAATTTACGTCAACTCAATTCGACAGAATGCAAAAAAAATGTTGTAAAAAGAACCCTCCCTGAAACTTATACGAATTAATGTTGTGGGAATAAGTTACATGAGAATAATTTTCTCGGAAAATTATGGATTGCCGAAGGGCGCTTTATCAATGCCTGAGTAATATATCGCTCCTCGTCTTATATTTTCCAAAAGGAAAACAACTTCGTCAAGAATTTAGGATCACGAGTTTTTCTCTTTGGATACAAATATTATATGATATATTGCAACGGCACTTTTAGTAATAACAACTAGTATGGAACATGTAATAAATTCTTAAGAGATCTAATAATTAATCTTCCATTACGAATATTAATTTTATCGCACTTAAGCAAACATTAAGTAGTTCGAGAGCTCTATTTGTTATAGAAACTTTACATAAAAACATGGCCACATATCAAGCTCTTTATGGTTATTATCCTACTATTCGTGACATGAAAACACTCTCGGCTTCAGCCACGATAAACAAATAACCTACCCGCGTGTTCCACACTTTCCGGTCAGTTAAAATATTCGAAACAAATAACCAGTATCAAAACGATTACCTACGAAGATTACCGAACAAACAACTTGCGAAGAAATATGCGCAACATGAGAAAAACATGAACCCCCTACTACACAACAAACAGAATATGTCTGACACGCTTCACTTGTTCTCAGCAGTATTGTATTTTGTCGGCCATCATTGTGTTTTCGAGCATTTGTTTCCTTACGAAACGGCAGTTAGGAATATTTATTGGATGAACTTGTGGCGTGATGTCGCTTTTTAGCCAATTGTAGCCATTTTTGTATCTACCCAATGGGGTTAGATATATAGAAGGTAATAAAAGTTTCGATAGCAATTTCGATTCAGTTGTACAATCACTTCGCTATTTTTATATCTTGTTACCACTTGAAACGACTGTTCTAAAATGTAAGTAGGAGAACGTGGTTTATCACTCACGTATTTTATTGGAATTGGAACTAACTTTGGGATAGCATTACGGGCTATAGTTTCTCCGTCTGCAATGCTAAACTGTAATGGATTAACGTATTTGAAGAGAATTGTGCATTTATACGACTTTAGAAAGGCCCATTATTGCACAAAGTTTGATGGTTATCACTTAAAACAGATGAGAATAATATTTAAGTGGTAAGTTGCGTATGAGTGTTGAAAAAAAGTTTAACACTTTTTACAGTAGCTTTATCCAGTGTATTGTACATCAAACCTTCCTCTTAAATCACTCCGTCTACTGATGAAAACCGCATTAAAATCCGATGTTTAGTTTAAAGATCTAATCGTACAGACGCGGTAACCGGCTTTATTTAATACTATGTAGAGATTGTCCAAAATATAAAATTGTGGAATGAACAAAAATGTCCAAAAAATTTCAATCACAAAAAGGCAAATGCAGAGATTTTTATCAAAACACTTAAACGCAACGTCAATCATTATAATCCCGTATAATCCAATTAAATCCGTGAGAGCTGCCATCAAAAAGTCTTATTAAAGTTTTACAACCCATCTTATGACGGACAGGACTTATGCAAATGAGTGAAGGGTGTACGAACGGCTGTGTGTCCTGGATTAAAGGGGACGGTTCGACTCGGTCTGTTTTTACAGTGCCACATGGTGTCGAGGGCTTTTAAACAAAACAAGCAAGCGAGGGGGCGTAGATAAGTAGCTAAACGGCCAAATCTACATTTTTGGGTCTCTGTACACTTTACAAGGCTGCCTGCCCGCGGTCCCCGCACTTGCTCCAAGGGATTAGCCCGAGAGCTTATTGATGAGGCGAATCCAGGTGCGATTATGCGGTCGTCAATATTAAAGTGGGTATGATAAATTATTCAATGTTTTGACGGCAACGTTATAAATCATTTATGAACATTAAATACACATTTGGTATCAACTGGTACAAACAAGCCTGTTAACCTTATCAAGGGTCTTCTTTTCATAAAAATGCGACGTAATATAAAATTAATGTCCGAGATATATCCTAGATTACACAAAGGAAGATTTCCGTTCGGATATTAAATAGGAAGCCTTTATAAAAAACGGCAATATATTTTCTCCCGTCCTTCGTATCTGACCCAGACGGTTATCTAAGTTCTCGCGGCGTCCGTTAGATATTTCTCAGCCTTTGGTAAAAGTACATCGTTTCTAATCTTCCCTTGCTTTCACGGCTTTGTTTTAGAATAACCTCCCTTGGGCACCGCGTCGCTCCCTTCACCATCTCACTGGCTTCAGAGTACATTATCTATGTCAATACAGTAAAATGGGCGAGCCATTTTACGAAAACATTTTGCTATATCGCGTGTATCCTTAAAATAAGGAGCCGTGTGGGAACCATTACGTAGAGATTTCTGTCCCACAAACAGCCCATAATATGGGTGTCGTTACGTAACCCACTCACAATGTATTTTTTCCAAAACACGATTTATCGGATATGGCACTAAGGCTTATTTTTCAGCAGAACAAAGGTGACATCCATGTTGGATGGGATTATCTATTGTGATGCATTAGTTTCGGGTCTGTATCAAAAGGTCGGAACAAAATACCTTGTTTTATTTGTGTGATACAAATATAGCCGATTTGTTAAGCGGTTGGTGTTATAAATAGAGGCTGAAATCGGTTGGAATATTGTTGGTATTTCAAGTTAACATAACATCATGGTTTGTTGTAATAAATATAAATGGCGCGGATAACGCCCATCCGCCATTCCTTGAAGTCGTTTTGTCAGTGTATTTCTGTTTGTGTTGTACCGGCAATGTGTTGTACCAATGGCTTGGCAATAACAGTACATTTAATTCCCATCAAGCGCATGTATACGAAGACTTAATTCAAGTCCATTTCACTACTCGGCAATTCGAATAAAATTAGTGCAAACAATTTAGCCGGAGTCGTCATTGGGTACAGGCAAATGATTGTTCCATCTAATACTGTTATTTCCGACTGAATACCAGCACCGACGGCTACTTACTGTTGGCGTAATCCGGTTTAATCCTGTACAAAGTAAGTGCTCCTAATACGGACACTATTTCACGTAGATAATTGCTTGGCGAACGAAGCGGGTCGCCAGATTAAGGCCGGGTGCGACAACATCGCGCGAACACTCCTTTTAATACGTTGTTTTTTTTTTCATAATGTTATTTGTTCAGCGTTTTTTAATAATAATGTAGCATGAACTGAATATGTTGGTTTTAGTAAAACTGGAATGGCTAAAAGGATTTTGGTGCCGCCACCGCAAAGCTGTAGTTATGAACGGTATCATCGTTAGGATATACCTACTTCAAATTACTTAGAATAAACCGGTAAATATTAAAGTTCATGAACCTCTTTCATTTAATGGAACATGACAATGAATACAATAAAATATAACGTAATAACTTTTGCCAACGCAACGCCCGAAAGGTCGAAAATTATTCCACAGGAACTTACTATCGGGATAAAAAGTACGCTATGTGTAAATTCAGGTTCTAAACTATTCATGTAAAATGTCAACCCGATCCGTTCAGTGAACCATATTTGAATGATTGATTAACAAATATCCAAATATCTAAACATACAAACTTTCACATTAAAAATATTGGGATTTGACTGACAAAATAAGCTCGAACAAAAACCTTTCAAACCATATAAAAGTAATCACAAAATCTGCTTTCAACAAACAACTATTTAAGCAAACAATAGCTCATCATAAACCCATCTAAATCATCTTTCTAACCGCTCGCAACAGTTGGCGTAATAAAACTCTATCCCAATTTAAATTTTAAAAGAGGGATAACTTCTATTCATAGTCATGCAAAACAGTTCCAAAGTAATCTGTTCAATTAATCCCTTGTTGAATAAAAAAATCAATACGAAATATTTAGGGCAGGACTATTCATACAAGTTTAAAATTCGAATTAAGTTTTCACTCGCTCCTCCCAATTCATGCCGTTTGATTACTGTTTTGATTACAAAGGGCGTTCGTTCGACCCCCGAGGGGTCCGTACACGGTCAGTTGATCGATAACCAGCGCCCTGGGGTTCCTTTCCACGGTTTTTGTGTATTTATGATCAAAGCTGATTTAAGTGGTATGAAAATTTATTGTGTTCATGCTTACTCGCATCTTTGCTTGAAGATATTCCGGTCTCGTTTGGGTCCAACTTATTTATGTGTTTTTTTCTGTGTAGGTACTTCTAAGTATTTATGTAATGATGAGGGTTTCAGGCAAGATGACGGGGTTGTGTTTAGGGGAGACGGGTGCTTGACCGTTTGACATTTCCACTTCAAATTCTGTTTAAGTAGAGATATTTTTTTGCTGCATAATTTGAGGCGAACGTATTATAATGATTCAAACACCATCTTGTATTTATTACTGAGGGGCTTAAAATGAGGAAACAGTAATTAAAGACGTTCTATTATTAAAGAAAATCATCAAATTACCTACTTAAAAATGTATTCAAAGACTCAAAAATGCATAAAGCCATGACCCAAATAGCCCAGGCCACCATGAAATGTAATTCAATATTTTAATGTTGGCAACTTCATTATCTTTTACAAAAGTCTTGCATTATTCATAACGAGCAACATTTACGTAAATAATAATAAGTGTTTTAAAAATATTTTGTGTTTCTTTTAAAACGTCGTTTCTGAATGTAATGGAACATTCTGGGTCTGGTCGTAAAGACCAGCCAGTGCTTTAATTACTCAGTAAATAGCTTGGGTTACTTTTATTTTTTTGAAAATGGCCGCCCTGTGTACAACGGTGCTTTTAAAGGACACCGCTGTTTTAAAAGCTCGTATAAAACTAGATATGTACTATCTGTGGACATTATGTGACATTTTTAATGAGTAGTTAAAAGTTATCTTTTACCCTAATATAGCAGTAAAAAACATTAAAATATCTCTGATGAAATCTACTTTTGGAAATAATATCACGCATGTGGTCCTTAAAGGGTTGGGCAGAGGTGTACCTTTAAGTACACCTACATGTTGTTGTTATGTTTAAGTCCCATGTGAGCCTCTTAATTACTGTCAACAGGACACACATCCAGACTCAGGGCTACTTCTGAGAAATTCCGGATGGATAATATCATATCGCATTGCCCAACCTACCCAGGCTTTGAAGTAGCACTGGTGACCGCTAGACCAACGAGGTTTTAATAATAATACATTATGCGTAAACAAAGTAAATTAATATCTATCTATATATATATAAATTTTATGTTAGTTTGTGTACGCTTCAAAAACTCAAATGTTCTGCATCGCTCGAGCTGAAATTTTAGCACGATATATAATCCGTATCATTGATTGTGTTTATCTATTTTTTGCATCAGTCACATATCCGCGACCGCGCAAAAACAGTTTTTTTAACGATCAGCTGTGTACCAGTGACCGCGCCATCTTTCGGAAGCGAGGAAAACATTCGCTGACAACCGCAATAGTCATGGCATGCTACAGCGAAGCGTGGCAGGGTACAGCTAGTTGAATATTTATAATATTAAAAATCGTATACATATTTTCTAAAACAGGTTTATATTATATTATATTAAACTCAGTCACATTGTCTTTTATCTTTATTGGGATAATTCCTAACACATTTTCATGTCAAATAAGCAATATAAAAATATAGTAATTTATCACATAAAGCGCCACCCACGAAAATTGTAGATGTAAGCCAAAAGAAATAGGTCTTCGAAAGTGAACGTAGGCCGTAACTACTTATGATCAATATGTCCCCTTTTCAATATTTATAATGATGTGAGTTCAATAAAATATGAATAATGCTGAAAAGGTTAAATGGACCAACATTTCGCCGTAGGTTTTAGAATTAGGTAGCTACATATATCTAACTATTATGATTGCCTTTTATGAGATGTCTATCTAGTAGAAACCTTTTTGTAAGGCATATAAATGATAAATGATTTTATTTTTGTAAATAGGTTTATAAAAAATACATAAACGTCAATTATGTATGTCTGTTCGTAGTAAAAAGGCCGAAATAAACTCAGAGATTCCAGTCTCCTTTAAAGTCCAGAAATAATCTTGAGTCAGATCATGTGAACACCATGTAGATTGGTGTCTGATAGTGGTTGGTGAAGAAAGAACTACATAGATTGAGTAGCCTTGTTCAGTCAGTGCACGCATTAGTCAGTTATCGTGCAGATCAACTCGGACATAAAGGTGTTCATCGATTTAACGGGAAATTCCCAACGATAGGACATTTGAGTATGCTGCATAAAGGACTCAATCTGCCAGAGTATGATTAAGACGAATTGACCACAATATTGGACTGAAAAAGTCATGAAACAGTGTTGTAGATCTTTAGTTGTTTTGGCTCTAATTATGAGCTGATCATGCACGTTGATAACATTATGTCTAACTTACATTAACTACTTTATGTCGATGGGAAGCCACTGAATTCTTCTGACTGTCCGTAAAGCCTGTCAAAGATCTTCTCTATAGCAGCTGGGACCAGCAGCATATTGTGCTTTCAGGCACAATCGTGTCTCTAAATGTAATGGATGGTTTTTTTAATAATTTTATTTAAAGAAACATAGACATAAATTACAAAAAAAAATAACAGTCTAATTTAGGTTATATTCTAAGTAGTGTACTCATCTGTAGCTGAACCAGGCAGAGCCTGTTTTTCGGCTAGTAGACGCCTCGAGTATCATACATGAAAATAGCCATAAAAAATGATTTCATTTGTATCGTGGACATAATCAGTATATGTTACCCATCCAATAAGTGGCCGTAGCAAGCGTAGCTTATCCTTTGATCATGCAGCTGTTATTATTTACCTACGACCCTATGCCCAGAAATACAAAGCCGATTCTACTTATAATGAAAACGCTGAACATGAAAATCTGTTCATGGAAACCATTAACTCAGTTCTAGAGCCATAGCTTGTATACCTGGAAACTGTATGTACGGCTACTATTGGAAATAATCGTATAAGTGAATACACAGTGAAACGTAATCTCCTTTAGTTGCACATCGATTTACGTAGGTATTAAGGAAATGGGTTTTGTAGGCGAGAGTGCCATTGTAAATAAGCTGTAGTTATTTCATTTTAATAATAGTAAGGACCGATTAGTCAATTGGAACAAAACCAAATTGGCAGACATTAGAGTAAAAACATGAAAAAAATTCACCGCCAAAGAATCAGTGCATTTTTTTTTTGTAATGGGAAATCATCTCATGTCATCTCCGGTTCTAGGGCGGAGCGGGAGGGCGTATCAGACTTTTACTGACTAAAACCCACCCGAGTTCCTTCAGTTGCCCATGTGCCAGGGCCACGGTATCTCTTTCGAACAAATCTCGCGACCCTGGCAGGCATAGGTCCTAGCAGACCCCTTCAGTACTGCTGACATCTCTTTGTGGCGCGCTTGGAACGAAAAGTCGACACGGGCCTGGTCCTTACCGGGAGGCGAGCTACCCATTGCTCGCCGCCCGCAAGTCCGCGCCTACGGTGGCCGGGAGTCCGCGATCGACTCCCGACACCCGAGGCGTCTCTTTCTGCGAAGAACTAGTGCATTAAAGAAGTTTCACTACATAATTAGCTAGTTTAAAATGGGTTAACTTACATTCGAAGTATATTTTGCTACAGTGTTCCACTACCTTCAATTCTACACCTAAACTAAGATTATGAAGAGAAAAGATTTGTTTTTTATGTTTATTTCTGAAAACAGCTGAACGGATTTGAATGACATTCGGCACACGAAAAGACCATGACCTAGATTCGTGCTTAGGATACTTTTGATTCCAACATTCCCACAGGATCGAGACATATTTGGGTAAAACCGCCCGACGCAGTTAGTATTTTATAAGAATGCCAATTGCACGATGGAACACGGCCAAAGAACGACATGACTGGTTAGTTACAAGAGCGTTCTCACTGCTGTGGTCCGCTTTGTGAGAAGAATACTCATAATCTATCACGTGGACTCAATGCGGGTTGGGGGACGGCATATATCTTTAATTTTTCTGGTCTAGAATGAAATTCTCACTATACTTTCCTTCACCGTTTTGAGAGTACTGGTGGTGCATGCAGAATTCGTAACCAGCATTCATATATGACCGATGAAGAAGCAAGATGGTCTTCTAAACTGACTCTCGTGGTCGAATAGGCGTAATATTAATATTTTCACAACCGTTTCAAATATCCTTATGATACAAGATAATTATTCCCACGTACACAATCGCTTACAGCCTCTAAATTCCGTCAATACCTAAATTGACCCATTGGATTCCGTTAGTAACATTACTGAAATCTGATCCAGATGCTTGTTTGATAGCCGTTACTGTCGTCATGTTGACCTAGTAACTGACTCCGAGATCGATGTCTCTTGCTATCTAACACGGAATTCAGTGTACGCTAATAATTCAATTCTTGGAGGTGACGGAATTAAATGCGGAGTGTGTAGGGTTCAGGTGTAGTTGCGTATTTCGAAATGCAAAACGCTCCATTTACAAAATATTCAAAGTGAGTAGTAGACTTTTATTAGGGACCGCTTTTTTAGTTGCTGATGTTTTTAATATCTGTTTAAAATCCTTGACCAACCCCCTAGGGGAAAATTACTTCAAAGCTTCACATGAAGTGGGTGCGAATGTCCTGAAAATCTATAATTTTCACCAGAATTTGACATGAAGATGTCAAAAGCGGTTTTTGACAGCCAATATTGTGGGATCGTTAACCGATTTCATAATAACCTGAAGGGCAATGCTCAAAATTTTAAGAACGTTAACAGTCTGACCTGTCTCAATTTAAAAAAAAAAATACTTCTAGTTACATTTTTGACGAGTTTGTTACATTGCTTGTCGCCAAGATGACATTGCGACCAGTTCCGACATCTTATAACGCGAAATTTTGTAATTTTTATCAATATTTGATGTTAAGGTGTTAAACAACGGTATGCATTTAGATGTCCTTTGTTTTATTCGGAAACCAAAGGTTTACAAAATATTAAGAAGAAATCCAATATTAAAAATATAGTTTTTCTTTAGCAGCCACAGTAAAAGATGGAGTATTTTCCCTTTGCGGAAACCGCACATGAATAAGACTTATAAGTGCTTAAAAGTCTAGACGCTGGATGTGTTGCGGTCGGGGTGACAACCGCAATTGGCGCGCATTAACCATTTCTTTTTCTTTATTTTCTTTCTATATTCCACCACTCGGCCTGACGTTAGCGGAATTGAAAGGTTTCACACATTACACACACTCTAAGCTCTCTGATTATAAAAAAGGTTACAGTGCATGAATCTATATTTTGATATGAAACTTTTTGTGGTCTGATCATTGAAATTATGCAAAACTAAACATCGGACTGCTCCGTAAAAAGTTTTGCGTGGTCTACACATATACCATATATACTAATACATATATATATACGCGTCGACTTGAGAAACTCCTCCGTTTTTTTTCGTCGTTTAAAACGTGCCACGTGTTTCACTGCACTACTTCGATGTAACTAACGAGCCATATTCCAAATATGTTCGTGTCGGCTTTCAGTCTCATGAAATACAGTTACAATTACCAGTATTTTACAAGAAGTGGCTACCTTTCTGACCTCCACAACCAAGTTACTGAGTAAAACTGGTTGTCCTATTTTGCCTTTTAGGCTGCTGACGACCCATGACTGTCAAAGGTGACAATGGGAACCAACGGCTTAGCGAGCTATCCGACGCATAATCATTTATGCGTTGCATAGCTCGCTAAGCCTCACCTATCTATGGACCAACCCCGAAAAATGCAGCTTAACCTTATGGGTCAACCAGTGCAGCTGTTAAATGTTATACTTAGCACTACTTGTAAGGCTAGGGAGTTTGTTGCGCTACTTCACCTTCCCAGCTAAAGCACGGCGGGCGTTTTGGGGGACTGTTTTACGTAACGTTGACGTTCATAAAATGCTGACTCTCAGCCTAGTTTGAATAAATGACTTTTCGACTTTGAGGATGAACTATTCAAAATCATTGTATACAATCAGACGTTGAAACTACGTATATGCAAGATCAATCACCAAATTCTACAGTTCTATCGAAAATGCAGAATATATTGCATCCTGACGACCAAAAACACTTTTAAGCTACTAAACTACTACTAGCAAAGTCTATAAGTCGCCAATGTGTCGCTTACAATCTATTCTAGCTCTTCATCACTTAGCTGCGCCGCGGCGGCCAACTTTAATAAATGGGTGGATGTCTGGTACCGCGTACATTGACCTGCTTCGCTGACATCCGATGTCCACTATCTAGGACATAATAAAGACATTGATCTGTGGACATGGTAATACACTTGTCTTGAATAACGTTTGGAAGTCATAGTTTTTTTTTCCTTACCGTTATTATTTTCTCGGACTTCTGCCAAAAACTACGTTTTGATAACTTTGTCGTACTATTTTTTAGAGTTTCGTTTTTAAGATTTTTTTATTCTTCTAATAAAATTTTATGAGCAGTCAAATTAATACAAACTTTAACTCAAAAGCATTATACTAATCTACGCAACGTACCTTGCGCACCTTCATTTTGAAATCATGTATGTATAAACTATGCAACTGACGCGTCCAGGATATGCTGCGAGTATGTATTGTATATAATATATAAGTATCGGGGTAGGAGTAAACTCCAGTCGTGCGTCGAAGCTGAAACAGACACACTTTTTTTAAATTAATAAACTATATTGAAATCTTTATTCGACAAGATGTTGGCGTCGTTCAGACATCGCCATTATCCGAAGTTGAAGTCTAGCAAAGAGTTAACATGTTTCTATCTAAATATCAAATTCCGATTTTCATGAAAATAAATTCATGTTCAAGAGAAAGAGCTTATTCTCTTTACTGCCGATCGGAAAATTGATGGTTATACATCGACCGGACCGCCACGGTCAAGTAAAAGGCTACTTAGCTAGATATTGTATATATAACTCCAAAGCCTCGGATATGAGTTTCTTCCTTCAGCGAAAAATTGCGTCTATTTTATTCAAGGTCGAAGAGCATTGTCGTATAGCCTTCAGCTTACAAAACCGCTTACCTCAGGCACTTTCCCTACATAATGTACTGCGTATTTGGTAATTTCACTTGTTTAGGTATATTTCCAAAAAGCTTTATCTTGTAATCTTTCGCTAGAATAATCTGTTTTGTTGCCAGCATTAAAATATAAACTGGTCCTAGTATAATGTACAAACGTAAAATAAAATACAGAATGGTTTTAAAATATATTTTCTGCTTTGTTATTTTGTGAGGGAAATATTATCTCGGTGCCAAATTACTTGGTGATTAAATTAAAAGAGGTCATCACAGCCTTAATGGGCTAGTTTGCTCTCCTTATAAAGTGCGGACTACTGGAGCTTATTATTCGTACTATACCTACGCGTAAACCAGAAGATCCTTAATGAAATACATTTAGTGTCTGCTTGTTTTAAAAAAAAGGGTACCTTCCAAGGACCATTCTGGGATACAGTTGGTAGACTGGTGACCTTTATTTGTTAGGGAATTAATAATTATGTCCTTTTTTTTATTTTTTGGGAAAGACATCTCGCAGGTCTACCTATGAGGTTGTCAGTTGCTTAACCTGACTTGCCTGTGGCTACCTTAATAAATTAGGGCCTCCAGCCAGGGCTTAAAAACTTAAAACTAGCGCGACTATTCGCTAAGAGTACCCCCTGTTTGGTACGGACCTCGGCTTAGAGTATCGTTGATAGAGGGCAGCAAGGTACGGCCTGGATCGGAATGAGAACTGGTACTTAATCTTCGATTGTAGCTTAGTTATACACGTATACAGTCAAGGAAATAAATTGTTTAATAATTTAACGTCCAATTAAAACTGTCCGTTTAGTCAAATAACAACTGTCTTTCTAACAGTTATGCCCGAGGTCAGTATCCCACAGCGGGTGCCCTTAGCGAGTAGTCGTTCTAGTTTTAAGTTTTTTTAAAGCCCTAGCTCCGATTAAGTAGCTGACAACCTCAGAAGTTGCTGCGAGACGTTAAAAAAAAAACAGTTATACTTTAAAACTAATTTCTCTGAAACTGTGACATTACAGACGTAGACAAAGCATTTCACGTCCGTTTTAACGAACCATCGTGTATAATGTCGTGTTCATCACGCTTGCTATAATTGGTAATTGGTATTCATACACGGATGGATGCTGTGACCATTACTCGGGGGGATTAAGGTACCTAGTACCATGGGAAGTGATGACGTGTTGCTTGTTTCAAAATAAGTGATAAATACAGCAAAATATTTCGTTGTCAAAGTCAGAGCACCTATTTCAAATAGGGGTCCGCATTTTTTTAACCTCCCTCCCCCTTGGTGATACATGGTGAGTTTTAAGACTACCCCCCCATATCACGTGTATTTTTAGTACCAAACAATCATATTTTTTTTGTATATTTTTATAAAGGTGACTCACAAGCCACATTCGATTTTGTACGCGTTTGACGAAAAAATAAATACACATAACGCCGCTTTTCGGTTCAGTATCGCGCGTTTGCCGAAAAAATAAATACTCGTGATACAGTAGAATCCGTTTAGTACGACTTCGCATGTAACGACCAACCGTTTTTAGCGACGTAAGTATAGGCGCATGTTTGGTTTAAATACGAGCCACTATGAAAGTACATCCGTTTAGTACGACTCCGCTTACAGCGACCGACCGCTTTTAACGACAGAATTTCACACAAAATTGTCTGGCTACAACGACGACGAGTGTTGACGTGTTTGCAAATAAATCGTAGGTAAGAAACTATCTCCGCCCCGCGCTTCCCCCTTGCCTGCACGTCGCTGATTCGAATGCGACTGTTTAGTGTACAAGAATGGCTTCTACAAAACGAAAAAGTTTCTATGTTGAAGAAAAAAGTGTCATTATTATTTTACATTATATGAAATAAATAAATATTTTGATTCAATTTCTTTTTCTCTTGGTCACGTAAATACTATTAAATACATTATGTAAGTATGTATATTTATGAATGTGACTTGAATAAAAATCAAAAATTGTCATTTCCTTTAGTACGACTTCCGGTTACTACGACGTAATATCACCGGTCCCGTCACCGTCGTTATAACCGGATTCTACTGTATATTACTACACCCCCCCTTTGTGATATTTTGTGATTTTTTAGGACCCCTCCCCCCCCCCCCTTTCGAGCCTCACGTGATTAATAGACAGCCCCTAGGCACATAGAAGGCACTTTGAACGTCAACATTTATATTAAAACTAGCTTCTGCCCGCGACTTCGTCCGCGTAAAATTTTTGCTCCCCTGACCCTTCCCGTCGCATCGATTTGCCTGCTAGTGTTGCTGCTCGCTCCTTTTGAGTTATAGTGAGTCAACCTTAAAAGATAGACATATGCTCTCGCGGACTTTTTTTTAGAACTTTTTCAAAGGAACAATTCCGTCATACATGATTTTTGCGTTACTTTAACCGTTTATGCAGCGCACGCAACGGAAACTCTCAAAAGGAATAAATTTTCCCCGTTTTTGCAACATGTTTCATTACTGCTCCGCTCCTCTTAGTTGTAGCGTGATGTTATAAAGCCTATAGCCTCCCTCGATAAATAGGCTACCCAACACAAAAAGAATTTTTCAATTCGGACCAGTAGTGCCTGAGATCAGCGCGTTCAATCAAACAAACAAACAAACAAACAAACAAACTCTTCAGCTTTATAATATTAGTATAGATACAATTGATTCTAGTCACCCAAAAGGTAGTTTCGTCTGGAAAAGAATGGGCAAGAAAGTCCACCGTTACTGTTTTAAAAATGTTTTAGAATATTTTAGATACATTGGTTAAATAGTAAAATGCGAAAACGATGCAACTAGAATAAAATTACTTTGCCATAGCAGGTAAAAGAAAATTAAAATTGTTTCAATCGTTGCTAATATACCACCATATTTTTTAAGATTTTGATACTAATACATACTTTTTATCACAGCATTTTTCTCTCATAATTAGGCACCTGGAAAATTTAAAGATCGTAGTAGGTGGCGTTCCGTAGTTTCTGCCTACCCCCATGGGAAAAAAGCGTAAGTTCATGTATGTATATAATTAGGCAACACACACAAAAACGATCTATAAAATAAAATACTACGCTATAGATCGGATTTCAGAGCAATAAATTCCGTATACCTATTCCGGAATATAATACTTTTTTCGTACGCATTATATCCATAACATAAAGCCATTTTGGCTATAATCACATATCTGTATGCAAATCTCAATGGACATGAAACCATTTCGCGTGTTTTAATTGCGTAACGGATGGTCGTCTGCACTCATAACCGGGGCAAAATTATGTCTTTATTAATAACCGCCCCGCTTTCCTACGCCGGTAATTTTATTAGAGATCGTTCGTTTATTTTTATTTAATGGAATATACTTTTCAGTCTGGCAACTCTATCGAATGACCTATAAATTTGTATTTATATTCACGTTTGCAATGATTTATGCATTTGGTTTATTGTTAAATACAGAGCCATTTTCATTGTTATCTTTATTTGACTAATTTCCGATTTTCTGTCTAGAAATATTTTAATATCATCATTCATCATCATATCAGCCGAAAGACGTCCACAGCTGGACATAGACCTCCCCCAATTTGGTGGGGTTAGCCATAATCGCCAAGCTTGGCAGGTGGGTTGGCGATCGCAGTATGGTAGTAAAATACATAAAAAACACTGCTGCCCATTCTCTAGTAAGTCCCTTATTCCCTTCGTTACTTTAATATTCAGAATAATTAGTGATATATTATGTATCAAAAATAAATAGGTCGTAAAAACTTGTGAATTGTTAAACCCCATCGATATATATATGTACTACGTGAAACCCACAATCAATACGTTTGTGGTTATTTTAACCACAATTACTATAAAATGTGAAATGATTTAAAGTGAAATTGTAGAAAAAAAAATTATCGTATTAAGTCTCGTTGGTCTAGTGGCCGTAACTGCTGAGCGTAAGGTTCGATTACCAGGGTGCTTACTCTCGAATATAATTCCAATAGATCGACAATAGTCAAACGTCAGTTGGTTGAGTTAAACGTCAGGGATTGGCTAGACTCAGTGAGTCCAGCCAATCACTGACGTTTGACTGACAATTCCAATGTCGATCTATTGGAATTATATTCGAGAGTAAGCACCCAGGTTGGGCAAAATGATAGTGGGTTTCTCTAGCCTATGTTGTGTCATCCTATAAATGTTATTACTTTTTAATCGACTTCAAAAAAAGGAGGAGGTTATCAATTCGACTGTATTTTTTTTGATCCGATTTTGATGATTCTTTTTTATTTGAAAGCTGGTGCTTCCCAAATGGTCCATTTTAATTTGGTTCCATTCGGACAGTGGGATCCATGTGAAAACCATATAAGTCTTAAATTTGCATTAAGTATTTGCGGCGACAAATGAACGAATAACGCGATTAGATTAGTGCGGGGTATGTACCATAACTAAAAAGTTAAAAATAAAAACTTTTTACAAAAAAATAACAACCGACTTTTGTAAAATGTTTTTTTTTTCTCTATTAATATTTTGGTGTATTCTGTTCTGTTTTGGGGTCTGAGTTTGTACCCGGTTGATGGCAATAGGCTCGCCCTTATTACTTGGAACTTACATATCGATACCTCTGGGCTCAAAGGTCGTAAAGGACATTTGGGCGAAAATGACTTTTTGATACTGTTTTACTCAGTTTTTAATTCTCTATCGATCTGTATATTCCGTTATACGAAATTCGCAAAAAAAAATGCCTTTACGACCCACATAATTTGAGACGTTAAACATAGTTTACCGTGAAAATATGGATGTAAATAACACTTAATTACCAGAGTGAACTCATTTTGGTAGTAAAGCAAAGTATAAAACAACTTTTTGGTGTAAAATACATAAAAATATCAATTGTCTTATACCACCTTAGGTGGTTAATATAATTCACCTCAAAAATTTGGATGTAAAGGACATCGTCTTTGCAAATTGTCCTATACACCCTTACAATTTAAAATAAAAAATGACAAGTGTCCTTTACGACCTAGTTTCATTTTATTTGCTTCCACTATGGGCGTTTATAAACGTACGTGAGGAATTGTCCCATAAATATTAGAATATTAAAAAAACAACGAATTTAATCTAAACTTATATATAAACCGAGTAACAACCGCAATGTAAATAAAAAAGCAAAGAATGAAGGAAAAGCTTACGAAAATAGAAAAGGAGAAACCGTACCTGAAAAAACGATGAAAAGTAATCCATGTATCCCTGGTAAGTGTACCAGAGGATGCTTCGATATTTCTGAAGAAAGGCGAACTTCTCTATTCGAATATTATTGGAATCTAGACTCTCAGCGTACAAAAGATTGCATAGTGCGCAGTGCTCATAGGACTCCAATAAAGAGAAAAAAAAAACGAATAATGATTTCAGCCGAAGAAATATTACGTACTTATGAGTATTATATTAATGACGGTGAAGGCTACAAGCAAGTATGCCAGAAATTCTTGATTGATACCCTGGCTATTACTCAAAAATTTATTATTTACACCTTAGAACATGCCAAAGAGGATATGACCCAAGAAGATTTTCGAAAACCACGTTAGGTTTACTACTTAGAAAATATACCGAAGAGGCTAAAGTGTTTACAATGAATTTTATTGAGAAGCTGCCAGCAGTCCCATCGCAAAACAATAGACAAAAAACTAATAGAACTTATCTTCCTCAGGAAATGAAAAACATATATAACTTCTATCAAATATATTTAAAATATTGTACTGAACAAGAACAGCAGGCATTAAGTGAGAACGCATTTCGAACTATTTTTAAAGAGTTAATATAAGCTTTCATATTCCTAAAAAAGACAAATGCCTAACTTGCGTCAAAGCAGAGAATAATAAAGACCAAATGAACGACATGCACAAAGAGCTGCTGTACTCTCATCTCAAAGAGAAGATATTTACTTATAAGAGATTTAAGATTCATCAAACCCCTAATTCACCCCACAATGAAACTATCACCTGCAGCTTTGACCTACAAAAAGTCCTGAATATGCCACATGGACAAAGTATGATATTGTACTATTCTAGAAAATATTCAGTGTTTAATGTCACCATTTATGAAAGTCGCACACAGGATGTTAATTGTTATACATGGGGGGAATGTGATGGCAAAAGAGGGAGTAACGGAATTGAATACTCCATGGAAGATAAAGCATTCTGTAACATTATGCGAGCAAACCCCAGAGAAAGGAAAAACAAAAGGAAAGTGCAAGGGAAAGTCCAAAGGGAAAAAAGCCAGATTAACAATAAACCAATGATTGGTATGGATGCATTGAAGCAGCTATACAATAGTAGATTACCAATAGCCGCTGCGAAATATAAAGACCTGATAAACCTGTGTGAAAATGGAACAATATCTAAAAGATTTCATAAAGAATACAGGGAGTTTCCATGCAATTCTGAGCTACGTGAGACCTTGAACGAAACAGACGAAGAGGACGATGAAAAAAGTGAGGAAGAAGGTGAATAAATAAATTATCAGCTGATGATGATTTATTTACTCATCATCTCATCAAACAAAATAAAGTTAGTATATAAAAGAAAGTTCGTTTAAGAGAATAAAGTTGATTAAAGAAGTGAAACTAATTAAAAGAGTACAGAAGAAAGTAGAGAAAACGCAAGCAAGAAAAACTATGTTAATTACCAAAATATTATTTTTTATTTTTAAACATTTAGAGCTTTGTGTTCAATTAAGTAAGTACAAATAAACGATCTCAATTTGATTACAGAAATGTACGTTTTATTTGTATAATTATGTTATTTCATGAATATTCGTAAAGAAAATACAGTAGTATACACATAAATACATACAAAATTGCATAATCCATTTAATACTTAAGTTTAATTATTAATTTATTCTTCTTCTTAGCGTGTGAGAAGAATTGAGAAAAATTTATCCTTTCAGAATACCTTAGCGGGTTATCCTTAAGAACCTAAAAAATATTACACTTGTCGATTATTTCCTTCTGTTGTTAAGTTTGTGCAGTAAAGTGGATTTACGCCCTTAGGTTATATCATAGGGTGAAAATTTGAAGGGCGTAAAGGACTTTTTCGTACCACTTGCTCAAAAAAGCGACATTCTATGCCACAAAAAGCTAACATAACAATAGTCATTTCTAATCTGTTAAAAACAGGGAAAGAAAATTGTACTGAATTTCATTCATCCTCTAGGGGGAGAATGTGATTTAAATTTGGAATACTTACCAAAATGTATACTGAACTACATCTGTGTTTACACCATTGAGTTTGTATATAAGGCATTATACATCTTTTTGAAAAAGGAATACGCATTTATTATGCAGTTATGATTATTAAATAAAATTACGAAAACCGACGAGGCCGTATGAGCTTGATGCCTTTGCTTTTCCGACAAAAAAATATTAGTCTAGGAATTTGCCGCGTTATTGTTTTCTTCAAATACATAAACATTAATTGGACCAATATTTCGAATGTTAACTTTTACTTGTCATTATTTTTAATAAATGCTTATCTCATATTATTATTGTGTTAATTTTTTCGCAAATTTCTAAACACTTTTTTCCTAGGTTTCATTTAAATAGCTCAAGAAACAAAAAAGTTAAAGTAAAAATATATTTCTTTTTTTCGTTTTTTGCTTCTCCTGAAAAGTCGCATTTTGTCCTTTACGACCTTTGAGCCCAGAGGTATCGATATAACTGGTGAAATGTGGTGTACCTACTATGTGGTCACTCTCGTAGAGCAATTTCTATGCAAACTTAACGGAAATTGTTCTACAATATCACGTCGCGTTTTCGCGTCACGCCTGTCTGAAGATGCCTTTATGTGATGATCTTTTTATTATTAGGTGTCTTATCAACCAACAGTCAAAATAATTTGCAACAAAAAGAAACCTCCTCCAACCTCTTTAAATTGCTCGCAGAAAATCAAATTGTTTCGTAACCTATATCTGCGAATCATTCGAAACAAATCTTTGACGTTAAACTTATTGGTTTCCAGTTCCCAGTAGCAAGTAGGTAAGTATTTAGACATTTTCAAAAGAGGTACTAGGGACTCAATTCAATTTTCTCGATTGAGGTAGCAGTACCAGTAGTGCGAGGTGACATTCGAAGAGTACAATGATCGCATTCTTTGGAGCGTAGCACATAAAAGGTGCTTCTACCTGACCACGATATTGGCTTGGCTGCTTCAACGATTTTCGCTACGAAATCTTATCATATTTCTTGGATTCCTGTGAAGGCGTTTATTGGATGGAATTTGCTGCAGTAACTGGTAATGGACTATAATTTAATAAGGTATTTTTATTCAAACTGTTTTTTATACCAATACATTTAGAGAATGAGATCTATCATTTGTTCCCAAATGAGGAAGCTAAATAGAGTTCATAATTTTTCAAGCATTGAAACCAGTAATATTTTGAAATGGTCAACGAGACAATTAAGTTAGGAAACCTCTAATTTTATGAATCAGCCGCCATAGAAAATGCTATGATTTTTGTCATTAGAATTTTCAGCATTCCACCGTTCAAAATCGATAGTATGCTGAAAGCAGCTAGAAAAAAGCTCAAAATTAGAACAAACCCTTTGAATATTCTTTTAATATTAAGGACTCCTTAAGTGCCAGAGTCCTGCGCTTCACCATTTTAAACCAATACCAATTAGGCACGAACTCAAAAATCCAAAAACATTTCCCAAAATAATCTTTCCAATCCTCGCAAGTAGATAAACAAAAAAGTAACATTAACAGACCTTTATAAGCATTCTAGAAGTTTTCTTTTAATCGTACGATTTGTGGTTTTTGTGCCTTTTGATACAATTACATTCGCATGATCAAGGCACAACTTTTTGCCGCACCTACCCTCGCGCGGTCAGACATACTTGTTTCAATTGATTTTGTACGTAAAAACGTTATTACCAAAGTACGGTCTAGAATTAAATTGGATTACAGGTTTTTATTGTAGCGAGTTTACGCGAAAACTGTTTTGGGGACTGGTTTTTTGAAAACTTTTTTGTTATTTGTACGCACTTAGTGATAGATAAAAACACGCTTGGAAAGAACGATTAGTAATTGAATACTTAGATACTTTTTATATTTTATGCTATAAGTTCACATGGCGATATATCCAGCTGTACAGTTCCAGTTTTAGCTGCCCTCGCAATGCTTTTCCCACAATGAGAGCTCATCTGGTTCAGGTAATATATGGCTTGATATATCACCGTACGTACCTATCCATATCAATAGTACACATTGCATAGTCTATAAAAAGCGATGAGCACCTTTAAATCTAAAATTAGGTATCATAAATAGAAGTCGATTTTCGTATCTCACTGTTTGATCGCGTGGTTCTTCAAGACAACACTACGGATTTTGATGTTGTTTTCAACAATAAATTAAAGAATTCATTATGAAATTACCTTATAAATTTAATGTTATCGAAAATATCTTATAATAATATTTTACAAAACAACACAGAAATTCTGACGCTTTGTCTAGTTGTAAAAACCGTGCAATGCAGGGGCCGGTCGCTACTAAATTATAAACAAAAAAAAACTGCGAACATTTTATACCATTTACATAAACTACCAAAAAAAAAAACTAGGAAGATTAATTTTTTCATACCTGTTAAAATATTATCCAACTACACAACTCCGGGATAAAATATCATTTAATCCGACACAGAATACTCAACGAAAGAGCAACTATCATTGCAAAACGACCATTTTTTATTTAACATCTCGTTTTGAGCCACTATTGACTCGAGGACAGTTAAGTAAGCGTCCAGCGAACAGAGTAATATAGAACAGGCCACTTCGCAAACAGGCTCTGTTCGAATAAATTTACTGAAACTAAAATACTTGTCAATTTTTTATTTTATTTCAACTGCGCTTTTGGGCTTCGTATCTTAAAATGATTCTCAAATTATAAGACTTGTATATTTTATTTTATTTTTTTAAGACTGCTGCACGCTATTTGGCTTGAATTTCAAAATTATTTATGACTTTTTTGTAAGTTTTACTTCAAATTCTTGAGGGGACGGGGATGTTTATTGTAAGGGAAATATTATTTATGTTAATTGTATTAATACATGCAACAAAGTTATAATGATGTTTAAGCACACACCGTTGCATTCTTTAGTAAGTATTTAATGCTCTTTCTTTCTATGTGTTTCAACAGTGTGGTGGCTCCACTCCATTTTCTTCAATTACGTACAAGTGCTTTACGTATTTATTTAGTACTAGCTTTTGGCAGCGGTTTTGGCCGCATGGGAGTCGAAAACTATCACACGGGAGCGTACTTCTGGGATAAAAAGTATCTCATGTGTTAAAACAGATTTTAAACTATGTATATGCTTGTCAAATTGCATCTAAATACAAAGACATCTTGGTGTAATTGAGAAACAAACATCAAATTTTTCACGTTAATAATATTATTAGGATTTAACTTTAACCGAACATAAGATGTTGTTTAGACAACAGCTAGTTACTGGTAGTAATTGATCACAAGCAAACAGTAATCTAGGTAGGTACATCATATTTATATAGTTATGAAAGTATATAATATATTATCTAATATATAAAATTCTCGTGTCACAGTTTTCGTTGCCATACTCCTCCGAAACGGCTTGACCGATTTTGATGAAATTTTTTGTGCTTATCCGGTATCTATGAGAATCGGCCAGCATCTATTTTTCATCCCCCTAAATGTTAGGGGTAGTCCACCCCAAAATTTTATTTTTTATTTTTTAGACAAAATTTTTATTTTATTATGATTTGGCATTGAAAAATATATACAACTCTTAATTTTCACTCTTTTTCACTCGGAAAAACAATGTTTGCCGGGTCAGCTAGTTATATATGTCGATGATTGTAACATTGGGTGAATACTATGCAAGTTATTGCTGAAATAGCAATATCATAATTGCTTCCTTTGATACATCGAAATGAAGCTTGCTTCTTCGATGTTTCGTTTAGCTTGCTTGGGTACCTGATAATGGAAAAACCGATATAATATCCGGGTCGCGAAAGAGACAGCGTGGCCCTGGCACATGGGCAACTGAAGGAACACGGGTGAGTTTTAGTCAGTAAAAGTCTGACACACCCTCCCGCTCCGCCGAAGAGTGGGAGGCGTCATTTGATGATTTCCCACACACAAAAAAAAGAAGGGTTCTATTCAGCTGTGAATGTTTGTAGTTATTTTGATAACGTGTTAGTTTTAAATCTTAAACATTATTTGCGTCACAATTTTTTTAATCTTTCTTTTTAGGGTTCCGTTGCCAAATGGCAAAAAACGGAACCCTTATAGATTCGTCATATCTGTCTGTCTGTCTGTCCGTCCGTATGTCACAGCCACTTTTCTCCGAAACTGTAAGAGCTATGCTATTGAAACTTGGTAAGTAGGTGTATTCTGTGAACCGCATCAAGATTTTCACACTAAAATAGAAAAAAAAACAATAAATTTTGGGGTTCCCCATACTTAGAACTGAAACTCAAAAAAATTTTTTCATCAAACCCATACGTGTCACAGTGGAACGAATGTATGGGAGCGGTTGGACGTAGACATGTCCGAAAAATAAGAGTAAAATTATGACAAACTAATGATGCCATCTTATTCGATTACTTAATGCCTTCATAAATTGTGGTGATGAATTTCTTCATAACTCCCATATTTCGGGAGTAATTTGAGAAAATGTGAAATTTTACTATGAAAATGAGTGTATCGAGCTCTCTCCCTCCTGATTCCGGGCTTGTTTCAAGTAGCGGTCTCTAATATCGTAATGCTATTACTAAGAGCTATATTTAATACTAAGACACATAGTGCGCCAAATGTGCACTTTCTGGGATAAAAGGCAATGAAAATTTAAAAAAAAAAACGTTTTTTCCCCATTTGTATTTACTTTAAACCGCAGACAGACTTATTAAGAGGTCTATAAATATATTATATACATACAGAAATATATATTAACAAAAATATTCACAAGAACTGATGAGAGTATGACTTTTAAGTAAGTTGATAATAAATTACCTAGTTTCATTAAAAGTACAATAAATAATTAAGATGTAAGCTCTAATTTACTAAGTTACACATTTTAAAACAATAACATCATTTAATTATCTTCGTCATCATCATCATCATCAATTAATTCAAATTCAGAATCGATGTCCGCTAAATCATTTATGTTAACAAATTCGATATCACTTTTCTCAGAATCCGTAAGCTCATAAAATTCCTTAAAAGAAGATTTTTTTACAAACTTATTTCCTTTTGGACGGATACTTGTAACAAGTGGATCAGAAGACAGTAAAAGATTGTGCATAATATCTTCATTGCATGAGATACTGCTATGCTTTCGAGAATGCCCCTCTCTATATTTTCTAAAATCTTTATTTCTAGCCTCAGATGCCTCTTCGGATAGAAAACCAATGGGCACAATTGACATGTTCTGAACTATGTCTGGCCCATGCATTAAAATTTTATGAAGTGAAGAAGGCATATAATACCATGGGTATAACTCCACGTAAAGCTTAGCAGTATCAAAGCAGAACTCTCGGAATTTAGTTACGTTGATCTTCTCTCCTGATGAAATACACTGCAAGATCACACAGATTTTTCTTAAAAGCATAGCATCTATTCCGGTCAGTTCAGCAGATTTAGTGTAGTTTTCAAAAAATCTCCTTGCCGAGTTGCCATTGTTGGTGGATCCACTGCCTTGTTTCACAACATCGAGAAGTAAGCCCGTTTCTCTTCTTACAGCCTCTTGAACTCTTTTCTTCCTGTCATCAACTTGCCTTTTTGCTATATCACCCCTTACTTGCCATGATTTTATGTCTAATTTGTAGGAAATGTGTAATAAGCATTCCATTGAGCGAATCCAAGCGTGAAGGGTGCTTAAGCTATATTTATACATGTCCTCGTTTGCGTGTTTATCTTTGATTAACTCTAAATTATTCATTTCTTTAGGACAAGCCTTGCATATGTCACACACTGAAGCTGCTGTATTGGATATAATGGAATGAATTTTACCATCAATCATTGTCAACAGCAGTTGGTGTTTGACACTAATTCCATCAGTGATGGTGGATGGAGTTAAGGCTTCAATCTCTGCTTCGATTTCAGCCATCTCTCTCTGCACATTTTCTTTGGTTTCCTTTATAAACTTAAACAATATTGGCCGGCAAAATGAAGTGGAAGATGGTCGCTCGTTTTCCCAAATTGTTACACCTTTTGAGACGAGCCGCAGTGGTACAAGACTAATCATAAAATTACTAGCAAGATCGATTTGCTCATCTTCACTCGTCCTTTGATGATAAATGCTTTGGCTAGATGATCCGTCAAAACCCCATTTGCTGGTCAATACGAGCTGTTGATTGGGATCAACAGGGGTTTCTAACGACCTAATAAGTCTTCTTGAGGTTAAATCCATCAAGGCTTGTAATTTGATTTTTGCAGAGCTCTCTGTAACTGTGAGATCTTCTTTGGCCGGATAGCACTTAATTTTTTCTTTAACCAACATGTAGTAACTCGGGTATTGAAGAGCTCCTTCTTGAGTGTTGAAATCCCGAAGAGTGTTATAGCGCCATTTCGATAAGTTCATCGATACATAAAGAGCCAATGCCTTCAAAGGGGATATTTCCCGTACCTGAATTGATTTACCTTCAATGAAGGCTTTGATTTTTGAGGCCTCTTCTGGATTCTCCGTCAAGTATTTCATAACATAAGCTGTATCGCTTTGTCCTGCCTTTTGAAGCGCCCTTTTGGCCGAAAACATAATTTCAGCGCTGCTACTGCTGCATGAAAGACTATCTTCAGTGCGTCTTCTTTTTTGCCGGTTACTAAGGTCCTCAAAAGATTTACGAGGACTAGGATGTGTACAAGTTGAAGCATCAGATTTAGCAGGAGAAATTATGGGCTCGATGACGTCACTTATATTTTCTGTAGAAGGTTCCATATTTTCATTCTGTAATTCCGGCCATTGAATTGCAGCCTGTAGCCAAATCTCATGTTTCTTCCGAAACTTATCTGTGCTTCTTCCAGACTGTGTCCATTTTGCATAAATGCGGTAGCAAAATCGACGACACCAGTCTTTTAAACTTGTTTCAGCACTTTCACATAACTGAACACAACTGTTATCTTTTAAAACACTGAACAAATAGTTAAAGTCGCGTAAATCTTTATGTGCGCGTGCGCATAAAGCAACGTGAATATCAAGATTTGTATTAAAATTTGGAAAATACATTGCGAGATTAGCTTGGATACAACGAGGTGTAAATCAACACTGATTTTAAAGTTACTAATAGTGACCTATTTATATAAAATCCAGGTATCCCAGGTATCCTTTGTTAAATATTGCAAGGTAATTAGTTATTGTGATAATTAGTAAATGATGCATGCTAAATTAGTGTATTAAGAGCCATTTAGTAATTAAATAATAGCAATGTTCTTATCAGTAATCATTAGTGCATCAGTTTTATATGTAAACCTTAAGTCCCTAATTATATATCCTAATTAGCTTATATCTTCTCTAATTGGCTGCTCAGAAATGTTATTGTAATAAGGTAAACCTTTAGAAAAACGGTTTTAATCAACAAAATAAACAAAAAATAAAAAAAATTGTGTTATAAAATAAACATCACTCTTTATCCCAGAAAGTGCACATTTGGCGCACTATGTGTCTTAGTATTAAATATAGCTCTTAGTATTAGCATTATGATATTAGAGACCGCTACTTGAAACAAGCCCGGAATCAGGAGGGAGAGAGCTCGATACACTCATTTTCATAGTAAAATTTCACATTTTCTCAAATTACTCCCGAAATATGGGAGTTATGAAGAAATTCATCACCACAAGTTATGAAGGCATTAAGTAATCAAATAAGATGGCATCATTAGTTTGGCATAATTTTACTCTTTTTTTTCGGACATGTCTACGTCCAACCGCTCCCATACATTCGTTCCACTGTGCGTGTGGGATATCTATGAATAGGTCTTTAAAAATGGTATTGAGGTTTCTAATATCATTTTTTTCTATACTGAATAGTTTGCGCGAGAGACGCTTCCAAAGTGGTTAAATGTATGTCCGGGGGGGACCCTTAACTTCTAAAATAAAATAATGATAAAACTAAAAAAAATATATGATGTATATAACCATGTAAACTTCCACCGAAAATTGGTTTGAACGAGATCCAGTAAGTAGTTTTTTTTTTAATACGTCATAAATCGTAAACCGCAATTTACCTATCATTCAATCAACTCAAATATAAAATTTAAAAAAAAAAACATTTAATTTCATAAACATAAACCTTATGCATACACCGAGGATACCTACAGGTTTGTACGGAACCCTCGGTGCGCGAGTCCGACTCGCACTTGGTCGGTGTTTTTATTGTTTGTTTTGTATTTCTTTTGCGTGTCCCAATCAAAATGTTTTTATGTCTCTCCTTTGGGTACTAGACAAACACTGGAGGACCTGTCTATTTTAGATTTGATTGATTTAGAATATTTGCTAGTAAGATCTATGTGAAGAGTTGTTTAATCCATTAGAATGGCATTGGAATATGATCTATTTAAATTGTTATAAATGCGAAAGTACCTCTATCTGTGTAACGGTTACCTTTTCACGCCTTAATGGCTGAACAGATTTCGATGAATATTTGCACACAAATAGAACATGGTTATGGGTTAGGTCACAATAATAACTTTTAACCCCATATTTATACCCTATTATATAATTTTACTCAACGCGGGTGAATTTGCAAGTAAATGCTACTATGTCATCATTTCAACCGTATGACGTCCACTACTGGACATAGGGCTCCCCGAATTTGGGAGATTTTGCCATAATCGCCACGCTTGGCAGGCGGGTTGGCGATCGCAGTATGGTAGTAAAATGCATAGAGAACGCTGCTGCTCATTCTCTAGTAAGTCCCTTAGTCGCCTTTTACGAAACCCATGGGAAGAAATGGGGACTACTATGTCATACATGACTTATTATAACTGTATTTTCGCGTGAACCAATAAACTACTTATTTTTATTTGTGCTTTCGACGGAGTGCGAGACTAATAAGAATGTGACTGGAGGCTATGTAACAGATATTGTGGATTGTTGGTTTCATGGCAAACGACATTAACATATTATAGATAGAGTACATTTGTTTATATGGAACAGTAGCTACATACAAAGAAATATTTAAGCAAACTGACACAATACGTAAATTTTTCTAGTTTCAATAATTTTGTTTGACTGTCAAATAATGATAGCTGTAACTATCAAAATGCACGGTCAATTTAAGTTAGTAAGCACTTTGCTTAATAATTAATTTCTGGACTCTACGTTATAGAGTGGCAGAGAAATTGTCGCGCAAACTGTTTTCATGAATTCAGTAAATATTGTAATTCTAGACCCTAGAAAATCGTTCGTTTTCAAACAAAATTCACCTGTTTCTGAGACAAGTGCAATACCTACGCGGTCGAAATAGTACGAAAAATGAACTCCCTGTTTCTGTGCCTGTGCTGTCGTTCACAGAATTATGTACGGAATTCATGGTTATAGGTAGCACATTGATGTTCCTGCTGCCTTGCATTTTTGTGAAGCCTTGCTTGAACTTTTTTGGTTTTGCTCCAAAATAATAACACTGTAAGTGAAGGCACAAAATGTGTACCTTACCTGCCATGACCGACTTAAAACATATCTCTGCAAAATTAAACGATAAAAAGTAGCACGGCATTCTTTACCAAAACGATCTAATCTTTGTTTCATATCTAAAATTAAATTCATGAAAACCAGTATTTTCTGTCTGTTCATTGGTACACGAAATTTTAAATCGAGTCTTTTCATTTTACGTAGGTACCTGCAGCATTAACAGAATTGTTTCAGAGCGTAAATTGATACCTTTTAATTTACTCGCAAAAAAGGGCCTGTTTTTGAAATAACATAAAACCTATCTATATGTGAAAATAAAACCAACTCTACGAAAATGTTCATGGATTATTTACGTTACAAACTTTTTCCAGTTTCGAACATTTTGCAGCTCAGAGTCTCCCACAGGACCAGATGTGACATGACAATCCGTTGAACTAGTTCCATTTTTCAAAACGTTAATTACGAAAAATATCCAGACAGTATGGTTTAATATTTTTTTCTGACTTTTCCGAAAACATTTCACAAACTAATATTGTCAAACCAGGTATTGGCCTGGTCTTACAATCCCGACTGACGGCTGGTAATTGTGTAAAATTTCATCAGACACATCAAAGTTGTCATAAAACTGCGTAAAATACAATACATCGAAGCAACATAGGACGGGTACACACCGGAGCGGGCTATGACATTTTCCGTCCACAATACAGTTACGCCCGCCGCGTCAAACAATGAACCCAGTCAATCGCGGTATCACTGGTACTGCAAACAACACCGCTGGGCGTAACAACGGGGAATTGTTGCAAGTGTATACGGGACTTAAAGGTGGGTTTTGGTTGCGTCTATTGTGTACCGGGATGAAGTTTGGTATCGATCCCGTCAATCTTCAGTCTCAGTTATGATGACGATGCCTAACAATATTTGAGACCCAGTGTTATGCGTGATTGGTCAGGCATGCGAGACCCCTACGTGTCTTGGAAAGCACGTTAACCCGTTGGTTACTGCTGTCATTCGTAGAGCACTTTGACTGTCGTTTCGGATCATCTGAAGCGCGAAAGTCTGACAACCAGTCTTACCAAGGGGTATAGTGTTACCCAAGAACTGAGTTGTAAAAGTCAGATAGGTCGCTCCATGTAAATAAATACTGGTATTCAGCTGTGTCTGGTTGGTCTCTAACATAGTTATAAAGGCTAGGCAAATTGATAGGTCAAACATTTGACAGGCCTGTTGGTCTAGTGGTTAGTGACCCTGACTGCTATGCCGGAGGTCGTGGGTTCGATTCCCACCCAGGACAAATGTTTGTGTGATGAGCACGATCATTTGTTCTGTGTCTGGGTGTAATTTATCTATAATATGTATGTATTTAGAAACATATAAGTATGTTTATCAGTTGTCTAGTACCCATAACACAAGCTCTGCTTAGCTTGGGACTAGATGGCGTTGTGTGATAGTTGTGGAAAAAAAAAAAAAAAAAAAAAAAAAAAAAAAAAAAAAAAAACATGCAGAGACTGAGAGAAGTAGAGAAGACTCTGCAGAAATTGCGAGCTTCAAAGTGATTTTTTGAGACGTGGCATGAAATCGAGTAAACTGAGATAATGATTATATTGAATAGTAACGCCGTTATAAATTAATTTTCTTTTGGTTGAGACCTGGGGTAAGTTATGCAAGAATGTATGAGCGTTTGCTGATCCTCGGCCAAAAGGATAGAGGAATATATTGAGGTTTAGTAGATGAGTCGGCGATACATTACGCTGTAGATTATTCCATGTCATCGAACAGGCAAACATAATTGAAGAAAAGGCATAAATTTCGCGTGAAAAGTCTTCGTCACTTTGACAATCTTTAAAATCAATAAAAAATGTAACAAAAATCGAACACCTGAGCAACCGTCTAGAATTTCAAGCATTATAGTTATACTCGCCGACATAACTCCTAACAGAGTTCAGCTGCCGTGAAAGAACAAAGGTGAAGCAGGAAAAGTACGTATTTCTCCATTTTATAAACTTGGTTGAACTTTGTAAAACATTCTTGGGCTTGAGTATTTCAGAAGTATTTCTCTACGGCAGTTATAGACAAAGTGTGGGTGTACTGGGCAGATATTGATTGTTCAAAGGATTAACTTGTAACGGTAAGTCTGCAATCTATTACATTAAATTGCTTTGTTGTTTTAAATTACTTTCTACTTGTACTGTCCTGATTGTTTGTTGGACAGATGCGACGTTCTAGTAGGTTCGTGTAGGTTTTCTTTTCAATTGATTGGATAATGATTTGTCTATACACCGTAACATTTTAATCGTCTTATAACGGCAGTCCACTTTATGTATCCAATGGCTACTACACATACGTAAGTAAAGAACATTTAAATAACTAAAAATAAAAATATTATGCGTTATGATAACGCAGGACGTAGTATTAAATTGATATTTTGTCTCATGGAAAATGGAAATGGAATGACCTAAACGAGTCGTGCGCTGGGTAGGTATGTTCTGAACCGTCTGATACGTAAACATTATAAACATGATGTTTCATAATTCTAATGCATTATTTATTTTTCTTAGTACCTATTACTTTAATTAATGGTAACAGAGTTTTAATTACAGCTAGATGTATATTATGTCGGGTAAATTGAGTGGACAACCTTTATAAAACCACTAAAATGTCACGGTGTATATGGATAAAAGTACTGCTTTTAATTGCTATAGGTATGTCCATTTACTCGTATAGACTTTAATTTTCACGTGAACCTCGAATGAAATGAAAAATATTCTCCAATTTAATATTTTTTACATATTGATGTTGATTTTTTTTCCGAATTTTAAAATGACGCCCAAACAGACATTTCAATTTTAAACTAGTTTTTAGTAAAGATTTCTATCAAATCTGGCAGTTTTCATCGGAATACCTGAACATCGAGCCGCATGCTTGTTTGCTCTGGAATTAAATTCATGAATAATCGAGTTAGGTTTTTCAGATGGATTACGTGCTTACATACATAGCATCACGCCTTGTTGTCCCGTAAGATTGGGCAGAGGTGTACCTATAATACACCCACTTTTCGCCACTTACGTTTAAGTCCTATGTAATAGGGGCGAGTCTATTGCCATCGACCGGCACCCACATTTCCGGCACCTACATTCTGACTCCGGGCTACTACTGAGACATTCAGATAAAATAAAAACAAAAATACTTTGCCTGTCCTGGGAACCGAACCCAGGACGTCATTAATATGACCAAAATCAAATACCTTCGCGTAATTAGATTCTGACGAAATACCAGGTACCGCGAAAATCTGCCAACCTACATAATATTTTATTTGATCATTTATGTCGACATGAGGAAAATGTGCGTCAGGTACTACGGGGTTGTCAGATTTGCATAGCAATCAAACATGCCTGATGTTTGAATTGATACGTGGAAGAATATATTGGAAATTCTACTACCAACCAATGTATTCATATGTAAAGCTTGATAATACCTAATAGAAAAAGGCTCTTCCGAAGGTTTGTCGTGTAGGTCGTTGACGCTTACATTGTACACATTTGAGTGCCTACGTCTTTAATATTTATTGTATTAAGCTTATTTTATACATTGACTGGCTTCTGCCCGCGACTTCGTCCGCGTCATATTTGTGCTCCCCTGACCCTTCCTTTTGATTGTAGCGTAATTTTATATAGCCTTATACCCTTCTTCAATAAATAGGCTACCCAACACAAAAATAATTTTCCAATTCGGACTAGTATTTCCTGAGATTAGCGCGTTCAACCAAACAAACGAACACACTTTTCAGCTTTATAATATTACATAAGTATATAAGTATCGATTCATTTTCATCATCATTTCAACCGAAAAACGTTCATTGGACTTAGGCTTCACCAACGAGGGGTTTGCACTGATTTCAACTCAAAAACAATCACTGAACAAAGGCGTCACCAAAGGGGAATTTGCCATAATCGCCACGCTTGGCAGGCGGCTTGGCGATCGCAGTATGGTGGTAAAATACTAAGAAAACACTGCTGCCTATTCTCTAGTAAGTCCTTTAGTCGCTTTTTACTACACCCATGGGAAGAAATGCGATGGTGCTATTCTTTACGTCCGGCTCCACATGAATATTTTATGATTTATACTCAGGAAAAATATTTTATGGATTTTAATTTGGTTCGTATAGATTTATAAATCTTATAAACCATTATGAATAGTTTACCTTGGACGTTTCAATTCAATAATCCTTCACTTGATTGACCGTCAGTTTCACCAAAACGCGTGGAGATATCTTGTTGAAAAAATAGAAAAAAAAAACAATAAATTTTGGGGGTTTCCCATACTTAGAACTGAAACGCAATTTTTTTTTTTTTTCATCAAACCCAGACGTGTGAGTTATCTATGAATAGGTCTTCAAAAATGATATTGAGGTTTCTATTATATATTTTTTCTAAACTGAATAGTTTGCGCGAGAGACTCTTCCAAAGTGGAAAAATGTGTCCCCCCCCCCATGTAACTTTTAAAATAAGAGAATAATAAAACTAAAAAAAAATATGATGTACATTACCATATAAACTTCCACCAAAAATTGGTTTAAACGAGATCTAGTAAGAAGTTTTATTTTTTAATACGTTATAAATCGTAAACCGCAATTTACCTTTCATTCACGTGATTTTTTTGCTCGAGATTGATAACGGCAACAAGTAGACGCTTGAAATATTCACAGAATATTTAGTTAGGTATATGTTCATTTTAAAAATAACTAATTAATTAAAAATAAAACAAATATTTAAGACGGGCTACAATAAACGTGATTTTTTGCCGATAATGGTACGGAACCCTTCGTGCGCGAGTCCGACTCGCAATTGGCCGGTTTTTTTATAGTGATGTTTGGATGCTGTTTACATCTTACATAATACATTCAATTTTCTGTTGCATTATAAAGCTATAATTAAAAAGAAACAAATAGTATACGTTTGTTAAGTAGTTAGTCCTTCTAATTTATTCAGAGATAAACACAACAGGACTGCCGCTACATGTATGTTGAGTAACGTAAAGTAAAAACAAAAGAACAAAAATGAACACACACATGCAGCAAAGAGTGCATAGTTACAGAGGTTAAATTAAAAATGCTTTATAAAATACTAATTAGTGCCTGCGACTTTGTTTGCTTGGAACTTTGACCTCCCATTTCACCCCTAGCAACAAACTAAAACTAGACAAACATGCTACATTATTATTTTGGTAATTTTGTAGTGTGTAAGCCTGTTTATTAGTGCTTCCAAAAGGTAATTGCTACCAGCTTAGTTGTAATTAGACACAAATTAATAATAGTATTCTCGAACTAGTAACAACCCCGCTAATTCTGCATAAAAGTGTGCATTCTGAAACCTAGCAATTAAAAAAAAAAATCATTGCTAGGTTTTTTATAGGCAAATATTTTGCTATATTACTATGTAAACTAAGAAATATTGATGTACTACAAAATAAAATGATTACTAGCTTTTACCATCAGCTTCACCCGCGGAAATGATTCCACGTGAATGTTTTACTGGGATAAAAGACCTTTGAATTCATCCAGGCTATATTCTATCTGTATGCCAAATTTTATCCATATGCGTTCAGCCGTTTTTACGGGATTGGGTAACAAACATCCAATCATGGAAATGTTCACGTTTATGAAATCACAGTAGGATGATTTCTAATAATAACACGATAGTTATAACCCGTCTTGAGCATCCTTTGTAATCAGCGCTCATGCTTTCTCTGAATTGACCCTTGCCCTGCAGTGGACTCTGTATTAGGAGTGAAAAAACGTTAGGAAAGTCTCACGCCTTTTTAAGGCCTATGTTAAACTATATATTCAGCGATACGATAGAAATCATTGCAAAACAATCCATATAAAGTGCACTATAAAACGATTTTATAATTTAATTTAGGAATATTGATATATTAATCAAAACAGGGAAATATTTGACAGGTTTTTGCGACGTTGTCAACTTCCAGAATGCACCCTCTTAAAAGCGTGATGCAAATGGGTAGTCAGTTTCGCGTCCAACTAGCTGATTGTTTAATATTTTTACCAATTCATTAGCTACTAGCTTCTACTTACGACTTCGTCTGCGTGATTTTATTTGTTTTAATATAACAAGTACCTACTAGCGACCCGCCCGTACTTCGAACGGTTTGAACGATTTCACAAAACATTGAGATTTCTTGATTATTTGTAAGTTTAATGTGACTAAGGATTATACACATAAACCGGTTACCATGAGGGTTTAGTCGGTAGGAATCCTACATAAATCTTCCATTCTTCCCAGATGGTAGATACCCGTGGTGAAGATTTTCCAATTATATGGATATGGTACAACTTGGAGGAAGTCAGTAATCATTACTATACAAGGAGCCAAGGACATTGACGCACAACATTTTACTATGGATTCGGTACATGACTTGGAACCCCAGTGCGTAAAACATTTTCGTTAGTTATTAAAAGAACGCTTACCTGTTCCATACGATTTGACCGCGTAGGTATTGCACTTTGCTATGTTATAGCAGGGTATATATATCGTTTGCACTGGTATTAAATTCATGAATAATCGAGATAGGTTTTCACATGGATTACGTTCTTACATACATAGCATAGTCCCGTGTGGTGCCGGACGTAAAGAATAGCATCACCCCATTTCTTCCCGTGGGTGTCGTAAAAAGCGACTAAGGGACTTACTAGAGAATGGACAGCAGCGTTTTCTATGCATTTTACCACTATACTGCGATCGCCAACTCGCCTGCCAAGCTAGGCGATTATGACCTATGTCTAGTAGTGGACGCTTTACGACTATAATGATGATACATAGCATTACGCCTCGTTGTCCCGTAAGATTGGGCAGTGGTGTACTTATAGTACACCCACTTTTCGCCACTTATTTTTAAGTCCCATGTAATAGGGGCGAGTCTATTGCCATCGACTGGTCATACATTAAGACTCCGGGCTGCTACTGAGACATTCAGATGTAAAAACCCAATAATACTTTGCTCGACTTGGGAACCGAACCCCGGACGTCATTAATATGTTTTTTTTTTTATTACCGTTGTATTATTTTATGCTCTGTGGAGTTCTAAATCATGGGATCAATTCATGGTTACAGTTTACGCATCTATGTACCTGTCACCCTGTATGCATTCCTCCTATTAACCAGAAGGCTCGTAATTATCTCAACTTGGCGACAATCAAATATCAAAAACTTGACAAAAATGTATGGAAACTTGAAGTAATTTTAATAGATTGAGTCAATTTCAGTAGATCAGACTGTGAATGTTGTTAAGAATTGGAAAATTGCCTCTCTGTTCGACAGCAGCAACTCGCGACTCATTTAGCAGTCGACTTCTTCACATAAACTGCTTCAGAGATACGCGATGACACTTAAATCTTAATCCTGATATACACGATGTGATTCTATCGCCCGTGGCACATTATAAAGTAACAATAAAAGATTTGCACTGTCTTAAAAGTGTTTAGGCGATGCAAGTCATAAGTCATAGTGGCTCCGATTTAATGGTAAGCTACAGGCAAGATATTGGCGTCATTTAAATGGGTGTTAAAAGTTCTTCCTTCGTGTTTTCACGAGCTATACGATAGTAGCTCATTCAGTGGGTTAAGCTGGATGTAGTGAAACTAAATGTCTACCGTGTCATACTTAAATAGTCCTGCAGACTTATCTTAGTGCACCTGAATACAAGAAATCCTTTAAAATGTGATGGAAAAACCAAATTCAAGTAAAAATTTACCAACCCTAAAAAATATTGGAATCTCATACCGAAAAAATATTGAAAAACGAAGTTCCAAGTTTTGGTATCTAGTACCTACTTCGATTTATTTTATTTTTGTATGTTGATATTTAATAAAAATACTTTTATTTATTTTTATAGAGCATTATTTCTACTGTATTGAATAAATTATTAGTTCTTTTAATTAGTGACGATTGAGTTTAGAAACTCTGCTTTCAATTAATTGTATTAAACTTGAAAACCACAGAGTTAAATTTTATGAAATAAAAATCAATGACATAACATAATTATGTAATGTCAATTAATTTTATTAAAAACGTTTGATTGCAACCAAATGTTTGAATCAATAACTTTGAACTAATGAAGTGGTGTTTTATCTACCTAATTATCTAAATTTTGTAATAATATTAAAACTAAGTTAAATTAAAATTCCAATACACAAACCCTAAAAAATCTCGCGCTCAAGTTTTTCCTTGTCTTCCTCTCCTTTAAAAGCCTCTTAGGAAAATACATTTATTTGACAAACAAAGTTTCAGAACATAAACATTACAAATACATCAAAGAACAAAAGTACCGAACAAAGTAAAAACAAAAACGGAAAGGGATGCTGGAGGATGAAAAGTGTTCTAAAACGTATTATTATTTACCTTACATTTGTATTTGTGAAGGCAGAAATACAAACTCCATTCCGGCACTCTTGAGTACAATTGTCTGTTATTAATTACGTTACACCAACACTAGCGTCACATGGATTAAAATAATACGCCAAAATTGGCTTTCTCGCGCTTATTTATGAATACACAACATTGAATCCCGCTGCGGCCGCCTTACATCCCGCTCAATCTACCGCAACACGACTAAACTGTCCCAATTTGTAAGCTATCATTTCAACAAATTAATGTTCAAAAATTACATAGTGCTGCCTTAATAACCGTCTCTTTTAAGGACAAAGGGTGTCCCTTCAGCATACTGTCTCCACTTTTTACGAGTGAATGTCACAAAGAGTCGCTTTTATTCACATCTAACAAAAAAATAACAAAACGCCACGAATCGTCGCCGGTCCTATTGTCCGATGATGTGGGTAGGGGGGAGAAAATACGAGCGCGTGTGCTACGGCGTAGGCGCGTCGTAGTGCCGCTACGGCCGGCTCGCCACTGGCGGGGGCTACGCGACCCGGACCGTTCACCTACACATCTACATCGAGCTCGCGAA
Source organism: Aporophyla lueneburgensis (assembly GCA_932294355.1). Classification (NCBI taxonomy): domain Eukaryota; kingdom Metazoa; phylum Arthropoda; class Insecta; order Lepidoptera; family Noctuidae; genus Aporophyla; species Aporophyla lueneburgensis. The sequence continues at coordinate 16,194,562 of OW028744.1, forward strand.
CCTATCGGCACAGAGCGGCTCACGCACACACCCGCGCCTCTTACAACAGGGCCGCGGGAGGAAGCGGGAAAGTAACATTTTTGGGCTTGTAAATGATGTACACACTAATGGTGATTTACTCACACACGCGACGCTCAACTCAGAACTTCTCTCATGCCCGTACACATAGAAGCGATTTGAACTTGTAATCCCTAACGATAATTTGTATTCAACGGATTCGGTTTATGCTGAAATAGAAACGAGTAAGTTTGATTTTAATAATATCTGACCGTCGATCGAATAATAATTATATGTTACTGATAGTTTTTGGGTCGTAAACCAATTTTCGTATGAATAAAATGAGTGAATTGAGTATTCCGTGTAGGTAATATTAATTACTTCAACTCAATCAAATAATAATATCAAAACCCGATGTCACGTTGATAGGGCTGATTCGGTCTGCAAAAACACTGACAGCGGTAACTGGAAAGCTATATATCCATGACTGACAGCTCGGGAAATTTACAGGAAGTATTCCGGTTTTTCTTAATGACTGTTAAAGAAAAATACTTACGAAGAATTATTTTCATAATGTGCCTTAACATATTAGTTTTCGAAAAGAAGTTTATACTATTCATATATAGGTAAATAAATACGGCGCGACTGGTGCAGTGACCGAGCGATCAGCTTACAGCGACTCGCTGATTAGGATCACGCACGGACTAATATTTTCCCTGGACTTTAAGATCTAGGTCAACACATCCAAGATACACAAGAAAAGTCTTTGGAAAAACGTTTACATAAAACAAGTACATAAAAAAAACTAATTTTGATGAAAACTTTCATAACATTGAAATAAACACAACAGAATTTATGTAGGACCGATAAATTTCAAATTAACATAAAATTTAATCATGTGTGTTTGAAGACTGTGGCCAAATGAGCATTGGACTCCATTGCACGTGTACACCCAAGAACAGAATGAATGAAATCTTTCAGTTCATATCCCGATAGAACACACTTTTTCGTCTTTATTGATTCTGTATAATTAAACAGCACAAAACGAGATGAGAACTTTCTTAATAATGTTTTGGCAATCCAGTTAAAGGTTTCAACGGGTGATTGAAGAGAAAATTTGTTTAAGATTTACTTCAACGTTACAGCTACTCAGTCACCCTCCTCGTTCTCCGGTAGATACTCTGTATTGTCGAAGTTTCCTCGAACGAAAATTTACGTAGGTATTAAAGTTGAGTGAAAAGTTTTCAATGAAGATGTCGCAATTAATTTTCGATAAAATTAAACTCGTTAACGTCGGAAAATTACAGTCTTTGAACGGATACTAATTGAAATGTAGGAAAGTTTTTTCATTAAAACCTGCTGTGTATCTGTGACGCGCTGGTTTTTGGTAAAGTGTGTCGTTAGGGCTTTATTAAAGGTTCTGCAATTTTGTCGCAGCCCCGTAAAGTTTCATGGAACATGGGGCTTCCAATGACCGACCCATTAAAAGGGTTATGTCATCACCACTCTGCTTGGCAGACGAACTGTTGTTCGCAGTATCTATTTTGTTAATTGCGGGCAGAAAGATGCTTCCGACAATCTTCTTGGTACATTTTTGTCATTATTTCTGTAAGGTTATCGCTGCTCTCTTGTACCTACTTTTCGTTTATATACTGGGTGCATATTTTGAAAGGTACCTTACTTTATGCCACACCAACTTAGGCCAGCGGCATTGTCCGCATAAAGGTCGGGAAAATATCCCATGACTACGTCTTCCGGAATGAAAAGTATAATATGTGTTAATCCAGGTTAAAAATTACCGGAGTACTAAATTTTATCCAAATCCATTTAGCCGTTTTGACGTGACAAACATCGAAACATACACATTTCCACATTTATAATTTTAGTAAAATAGTAGGATACCTTTATGTAACCATCTATACATTAAAAAAATCCATACAATCAAAATGATTCCCCACTAATCTGTAAATGAAAAAAGAATACGCACAGCATTATGGATTGATTTTTCTAACTACACTACCCGTTGCCGTCAGAAGCAAAAAGGTTCACTGCATTGCGTACAGCCTACGGAAAACAATTTGTTGCTACTTATATATTGTTACCTAAAGTAACTGAAACGTTACCAACATAACAGATGGTATTTTTGGAACCCGACCCTTCCGTGGAATATGCAATGCGATTTAATATTGTGCTGTTCCTTGACTACAATCAAGGTTTCTGTGTAGTTACAATGTTATTCGTAGATACACAAATACCATATATTATGCTATCTAACTTTAGTTGTAGCCTTGAACTCTGACCTAGTTTTTGTATTTCCTACTTTATTTCTATTTGGGTAAAGGGTTTGTGGCTAAGTAATAACAGCCGCACGGGTTGATCGTTCAGGTTAAGCTACGCTTGGCGCGGTTGGTCCGTGGATGGGTGACCATCTTTACATACCAAGATCCTTCCGTGCTTCGGAAAGCACGTTAAGCCGTTGGTGCCGCCTGCCTTTCGTAGTTTTTAGACAGTCGTTACGGGTCGGCAGAAGCCCGAAAGTGTGACAATCAGTCTTACCAAGGGGTATTGTATGCCTGCCAGGGTCGCGAGATTCGTTCGAAAGAGTTACCGTGGCCCTGGCATATGGGAAACTGAAGGAACTCGGGTGGGTTTTAGTCAGTAAAAGTCTGACACGCCCTCCCGCTCCGCCCAGAGCAGGAGAAGTAATTTGATGATTTCCCATCCAAAAAAAAGAGGTATTGTATTACCCAGTAACTGGGTTGTGGAGGTCAGATAGGCAGTCGCTCCATGTAAAATACTGGTGTTTAGCTGCATGCGGTTAGACTGGAAGCCTACCCCAAAATAGTTGTGAAAAGGCTGCGCAGATGATGATTTCGATTTGGGTAAAGTTCTTAACACAAAAATGAAGATACATTAATTACTGATACATAGAAATTATTAATAGATACAAGACCATGCAATATATCATTTTTATGTCCACGCAATCACTGTCCGTTCAGAGGTTGCCTGGAAGAGATCGCCGAAAGCGATAAAGCCGCCCATTGTATGTTTTTTTTTTTTGTGTTAAATGTTATAATAATAAAAAAATGTTTTTGTTGTTATATATTTTCTGGTGTACAATAAAGCATATATAAATAAATAAATTTATTTTAAAAGTTAATATACGATGTTCCAAGAATATTAACAAGTAATAAGTCAGAGTGTGAGTTTAAATAATCACAGAGAGTTAATCAATTTCATATAAATATGAAGTAATTAATTCAATAAGCAACCAGTTTCACTTTGTCTACACTCTAGATTATCCTATGCAGCAGGGCCAGCATGTTTCCAAGCATTCTTATCTTGGATATTATCCTATAGTTTAGAATATGCTTGCATACAAAGTTTACTTTTAACATGAGTTTTAAATTTTCATTTATTTATTATAATAGGCTGACTATATACACAGGTGTGTATGTACTTTGTGTACTTTGTTTCAAGGCGTGGGAGTCAAATTCTCGTGTTATAACAATGAAAGGATCATGTGGGTGTCGTAGAAGGCATCTCTAAAAGTCATAATAAGGCCAGACTATTGTTAAAATACACGTGAAGTGGTAAACAGAACTCTAGCGCTTTTATTATACACCTACAAATCACCCTTTTCAAAACCTATAAATAAACCAAAATATAAGGTGGTGGGGACATCGACGCCCAAACTGTAACCATAAAATCACCATATGATTCAAGAACACGAGGTCTAGAATACTCACATATATTTAAGTACCTTTTACACGTCTATCATATTTTTAAAACTAGCTGAGGCCGGCGGCGTTTCCTATCTTACTACTCTGAGGAAAAAACTTAAAAACTCATAGGCTTTGGCCGCGTAGATATTGAAAATAATCGCACGAGATCGTGCGAAAACTTGGATCATAATAAAGCCTTTATTACTCTTAATAATATCAGCAAACTGCCAGTGTAATCGGTCCAGCCGTTTCGGTGACTAGCCGGAATAAAAAGGCAGACTGATTACATGTACAATATTTTTTTTTTTATTGTGAAGTACCTACCATATATACTTCCTATGCGTTTAGAAAAAGCTGTTATTTTGACATTTACAGACTTTTCAATTTTATTTTATTGTATACACGGGCGGTATGTATAAAGATCGGTAAATTATCATAATGATCGCACTTTTTAAGTGGCCCGTAACATATACATACACTATAAAGATAACATACATACGTAAAGTCACGCCTTTTTTCATGGGGTAGAAACTACGGAAAGTCACCAGCTACGATCTTTATTGTTTTTTTGTGCTACGATCTTGGATACTCCTTTGCCTCATTTATGTTCATATATCTAGACACGCGGTAGCGTGTCAACCAAATTTCAAGTGACAGAACTGGCGAACAGCACTGTGTGTAATATTACACGAACTATTTGGACCCACTTTTGACCCCCTCATAACTCAAAAATTTCACATAATCGTGTCAATTATAATATAATTATCTGGATGACCGAGCTTTGCTCGGTATTTTTTGGTAAATTGTGTTTAAAATAATAAGTTTATGTTCAAGTTGATTATCGATAAAGTTGGTCATTGAAAACACGAATAAAACGACATTTTATAAAAATGAATCCTCTAGATCGATTTATCGCCCCCGAAACCCCCTGTATACAAAATTTCATGAAAATCGTTGGAGCGGTTTCCGAGATTCAGATTATATATTTATATACAAGAATTGCTCGTTTAAAGATATAAGATTCGGATATGAAAACTAGCCAATTCAGACTTTAGGCTACAATATAATTATTATCCTAAGTTATAAGAAGAAATGATATTTTATGTAGCAGGACTGACCATTGAACTTGGCACCCATTTCGATCTTACTTCTTTTGTCGTTGAAGTCAACAACCAAGGCATATATCATAATATTGAACATAGCTCTTATTTCACATTTATGTTTTTGATGGGATCTGATTATACACGCAGGACGGTTGCGAGTACTACGCACCTGACCTTTCTGAAGAACATCAGCAATAAGTTTCATTCACATCTGCCTTGTAACCTAACCTTTTGTAAGCCGTCCTTAATTAATCCTCTCAACGTGACCAAACCATCTAAGCATAAACTTTTTAATTTTTGTCTCTCCATTTTCTTACAAAGATAACAGCGAAATATTTTCAAAACCCAAATAAAACTAAGTATCCATTGAAAAGTAGTCAATTATATCTAAAACACCAATAGTTTCAGCAGACAATTCGCCGGTCAATTCACTTGAAAGGCTGCAATAAAATTGCATGGCCATACGGCTATTCACCATTTCGGAGCCGTATTAGCGGGCGATCATTCTTACGGTCTTGCACTTACACCATTCGGGTTACAAAGACTTAGTAACAAATTGATGTGCCTTAGATTGTAGATATGTAGAGAACATGGTGGCGATAGAGTATTCCGTGAACTTAGGTTGCTTTATCTATTTTTAAAAAAGCTAACAAACTTTTATATCTGTGTTTGATCTACCTCATTTTAATAAGCCCGCTATTTAAAAAGAAAACGAGATACCGTGACCCTGGCATATGGGTAACTGAAGGAACACGGGCGGGTTTTAGTCAGTAAAAGTCTGACACACCCTCCAGCTCCCACCAGAGCGGGAGAAGTAATTTGATGATATCCCATCCAAAAAAAAAAGAGAGGGTCTTACCTAGCGTGATGTAAATAGCTTTCATATTTCTTAACAATTGGGCTACCAGATGTAACAAAAAAACTATCAAAATTCCACTAGTACATCCAGAATTTACCCTCTACATTCAAACTCACAGACAAAAATATTTTACCTCTTCATAATATTAAAGTGTTCTGTGTGGTGACAGACGTAAAAATTGCATGATCCCATTTCTACCCGTGTGTGTTATAAGAGGCGCTTAGGGACTTAGTAGAGAATGTCGTCATGCTGCGATCGCCAACCCGCCAAGCGTGGCGATTACGGCTAACCCTCCAAATTGGTTGACGACTATGTTCAGCAATGGAAGTCTTTCGGTTGAAACAATGACTATTAAAATATACTTACAGATCAACAAATCAATTAACTACGATCGAGGTATTCTAAAATAGATCCCAGATAATAATCATTATAAGGATACAGAGAAGCTTCAACATGATAACTCTCGTATAAGTACTTGATATGAACAATTAAGTCACAGATTACAGCGTGACTATTAATCTAAGTGACAAGCACGTGATCAAAGTAATCTTCTTACAGAATTGTCCGTTGTTATAATTGGGCCTACCCACGTTCGATACTGAATTATTACAAGCTTATGTTGTAGAAATGTTGAATATAATCACGTTTAGTTTCATAGCTTAATTGTTTGCAGTAGAAATAGAAACGAAGAAAAGAAGAAAATATTCTGTGGGACACGCACAGAAAATAGAAAGTTTAAAATGTTTTTTTTTTTTTACAAAATAATGAAAACAAAAATTTGCAAAAAAAGAGAAACGACCTATGCGAGGCCACAAAGGTCCTATCTCAGCATGATGCTTCGATATTTGAATTTTAAAAAATAAACACCGCAGTGCAGGAATTTTGATAGCGCTCGCCGTGAAGTTACGGACGTAAAATAAATACCACTAGAGAATTATAAAAACAAACAATAATTAATAATCTTATTACAAAAGTAATGAAAATCGTATTTCTTACGAAAACAATATCGAAAATAATCGACCCACATCTGACCCTCCAATATCGCTTTTCCTTGCTACAGAATATTGTGCGAGATCTGTGATAAACGAAGCGATGTGAGCGCAGGTGATCTAATCAACTGTCAATTAATTGAAACGATTGATTACAAGAATGGTAAAAAAAAAAACTTCAGCAAATACAATACCCTCTGATGCATTCTTAAAAGTCTCAAAGAGGGTTTCCATGCATTCTTAATCATTCAATGTATATGTCATCGTCAAATTGTAATAAGAATACGAAACTTTTATTAGTTAACACAGTTAGTTAATACCGTTAGATTACAATCTATCGAAATGAAACCGTTAAATTGTGAAATAGCATGCGACAGAACGCACCTGGCGTACTGATTGGTTGAACGATCGGATCATAGGTTGGATTGCGAGATTGTTTTCTTTCGACAGATCACAATCGTGCGAGATAGATTATAACTTCACGATATTTTCAATTTCACGGTGACATATATATGACACCGTATGATTGTGAACAACGTCCGTGTATTAGTATAACCTATCTCGCGAGATTGTAAACTGTCGATATATTGTGAACTGCAAAAACCATTTAAATTTTAACGCATTATTTTTCGATAGTTAATAATCTTTCTATGGAAAACATAATATATGCATAGATAAATAATGACAAGCACAAACAAGAAACACATGTGAATTCGATAAATTTTTAAATTGGAAATACTCGTTTCTTATATAATATTTACTTAGTTTTAGTAAGACTTCATTCGTATGCATGTGTGATACTAATTGTGCTCTTTGCAAAATTTTAACCAATGCATATTAGTATTTTCGACTACAAACTACGCGCGTTTGTGCTAGGATCTATGAACTAGGTTGCGGAGGTCAGCTGGAAGTCTTCCATGCAAATATTGATGGTCAATTGTTTATCTTCTTCCGTCTATTTAGACATGCAGTGAACCAACCCTAACGTTGAAAAGTGGTAAGATATTGATGGTAACTTGCTGACCATACAAAAGGTAAGTACATTTTGGCCTTTAGCAATTGCTTGCAGTTTTTACCGCTAGAAGCTCAAGCTTTTACACTAACGCAAAATATAAATTTTGATACTCAAAATAAATTCAAAACAATAGGACGTAGGGACTTCCTGCTGACCCAGAATCAGGAAATTTGACAAGAAGCAGGGTGTCATATCACAAGTAAAGAAAAAAGTCCGAAAATCGTTAATTTGTAGTTTATCAGATATTTTTTAGCGATTACTCCTACATAGTTAAATTTTTTCTTAGGATACATGCAACCCAACTGCGGACTTCTTCATTATGCATGATCCAACACTCAACTGACTGGTAGTTTTGCTCTCTACCTTGATATATATATGATGCTGGTGCATGGCGATTTTGTCAGGCTTATGTAGGCTGTTTTAATACTCGTCCACCCCATTCTTCTATTATGCAAAACATAACTTAGAACAATAATAGCTGTTTCACAAATAGCGTAACTAGCTAAGGAAGCGACCCGAGAGAGTATGTGAAAACCGTTACGACAGGATCCAGGGAGCGTAACTGACGTCTGCCGGTTGAATGATTAGCGTGTAATTTAGTATTGTCTAGTTTATTATCCAGCTGTGTACTGAGAAAATTGGTTTCATACTATTCTACTAATATTATAAATGTGAAAGTTTGCATGTTTGGATGTTTGTTGCTCAATGGAACAAAAACAGCCAAACAGTTTTGAATGATATTTGGCACAAAGATAGTTTAAAATCTGGATTAACACATAGGATTTTTTTTTCTTTGGGATCTTTTTGACATTCATACCGACGAAGGTATGTCCACCGTTCTGCCAGGGTCGCGAGATTGTTCAAAAGAGACACCGTGACCCTGGCAATTGGGCAACTGAAGGAACACGGGTGAGTTTTAGTCAGTAAAAGCCTGACACGCCCACCCAGAGCGTGAGAAGTCATTTGAAGATTTCCCATCCAAAAAAAAAGGTATGTCCACCGCAAAACCTAGTTATCTATTAAAGCATTAGTACTTCAGGACTTTTCGTTACTTATAACTTTACAAACAATTTTTGTTTTATTTTCTGCTAATTGAATCTTGTTGAGATACTTATACGATAATTCCTTTTCAACAAAAACGAGTGCTGCTATCTTACTTTTGGCCAACTACCAATGACCTACAATAACGTAGATATACTTCTTTAAACTTGATATGATAAAAAAGAAATGCGAAAACAATCCTTAGGTAACTAAGCTACGTAGTATTGGCATATAGGCAACTGAAGGAACACGGGTACGGGTTCTAGTGAGTAAAAGTCTGACACACCCTCCGTCATTTGATGATTTCCCATCCACAAAAAAAGGTAACTAAACGACAGAGGAAATGAGAATCATCAAAATTAATATAATGTAATAATATACTTCCACCGTAGGTAGCAAAAAAAAAGAACGAAATAGATTACCGTAACCGAAAATCGCGCAACACATTTCGCAACCCTTCATTCATTTCTTGACAGCCTCGCGTGTGAAGTACACACAAAATTACGCTCTGTTTTCCCCAACAAAAAACAAGCAATTCCTTGTCGCGTAAATGCGCCCTAAGGCTAAACTACTACAAGAAAAGGCTCGCTGTAGAAAAAGCAAGACCACGATAGCCAGACCTTTTGAGAGGCGGCTTAAGATATTGCAGCTATCGAAAAGCCCTTTGAGTCTTCCTACTAGCGGAAATTTAATTTAATCGCGTTTTCTTCTCTACTAGACGACCTCTTTATGCCACGGCATACGAGTTTTCGTCTTTCGAATATTATGTTTTATTATTTTCTCTCATATCGTCAAATTCCAAATATGAAGCTCAAAATGAGTTTATAATGACATACTGACATTTAAACCAACCCGCACTGGGCTCGCGTGGTGGATTATAGCCTGCTCCCTCACACCGAGAGGAGGCCGGAGTCCCAGCAGTGGGAACGTTATAAGCTGCTGATGATAATGATGACTGAGATTTAAAAAATAGAAGCATATTAATACACTTTCCTCTATCAAATAAAACATTGTTTTTACCAATACGATACAGAGCAACCCAAGAAGTAATAATTTCTTTGTCTTCTACGTTTGATCTTTTATAGTCATCATTATCAGCAGCCTATAATGTTCCCACTGCTGGGACACAGACCTGCTCTCGGTGAGAGGGAGTGGGCCGTAATCCACCACGCGGGCTCAGTGCGGGTTGGTAGATGTCAGATGTCTTCGATTTTTTGGTTCTAAGACCTGCCGGTTTCCTCACGATGTTTTCCTTCACCGTTTTGAGAGCAATGGTGATGAAATAATTTACACAAAGTAACGCGCCTGCTTGGGTTTGAACTCACGACCACTCGTAAATCGCGGTGGTTACCACTGGGCCACCACTGCTTTCTTGTATCTTTTAATAGTACCTAGGTTTAATCCCAATGTATGAGAAAAGATAAAGTAGTGTAAAAACTGCACTAACAGGTAATAAAAGACTCCTGTGATAATAAACACATACCGTGTTTTAATTCCTCTCATTAAGCAACAGTTTCATAAATTCGTTTTTAATTTTAATTTTTATTAGTTACATGTACTAAATGGTTGAATGTCTTCAAAGGTCTCCTAATGAGAGTAGGGGGAGTAGAAAGGACCCTTAAGGAAAACAAGGAAGCCCTATATTTAATCAAGCAATATTTGCCGGTGTCTTACTTTGAGTACAACCAACAGACATAATATTCCCACTTAATATTAAGCCGAAGGAATATTAATTTCAAATTTAAACAAAACAAACCTACATACAAAGTTCAGATAATGCTGATTTGAATTGACAATTATAAAGTCAACGTTTATTTAAATGAATACCTATATCCTACTAATCCTACCATCCTACTATTATAATATTATGATATTAATGTCTAAGTTTCTATGGTTTTTACTCAATCAGGCAAAAAGTCTGAATGTATTTAGATGAAATATATGTGTGCCAAACGTGTGCGTGTAAATGTGTGGGTTATGACTTGGATTATTACGTTCCCGTAGGATTATTTCTGACCTCCGGAAAAGCGAGTATTTAATAAAACTTCATGTAATGTAAAAAATAAGATTACACGCTTCTATTTAAACAAAAAGGTTTTCTTTAATACATTACAAAGAACATTCTAAATAACATTACGAATCCAGACAGAAGCGACCACGTCTCAGAATCTTCCGATAATCAATATTTAAAGTTTTAAACCTCGAAATAGTTGAGCGAAACGTAAATCTCGACACTTCAGACTCGGAGCTACGAAAGGCTATAAGCAATTATCGTAAAAGGAAACTCTTTGGAAAATACCCACGCTATTATTGTGCCTATTGTGACCTTTCATAGGTCAATTGCTCCGACGGAGTGGATTAAGGCTGAATTGAACTTATCTCAGACCCGTTAGAGTATGTTATTATATGTGTGTACTTCTTATAATTGGACCAGTCTTACCGAAGGGCATAGTGTTTTCACAGAGCGACGAACGCTTTACTTGTGGTTACCAAGTTTAGAGTGACTGCCTACAGACCTTTAGAACCCAGTTACTGGGTAAAGTATTTCTATCACACCAAGCGACGCGCGCTTTGCTTATGGTAACGAAGTGTACGAATACGCTGTGAATGTGTGCGTTAAGACGAGTAGCGTCAGCACATAACACACGCACGTACAGAAACACACACACTTCTGACTTCACCGTTGTTTGTTCTCGGACGGTGCCGAGAACTCCTGCGCTTACACTCACATTCACAGCGTGTTCGTACACTTCCTTACCATAAGCAAAGCGCGCGTCGCTTAGTCTGATAGAAATAATGTACACAGTAACTGGGTTCTAAAAGTCTATAGGCAGTCACTCTATGTAAAATCCTGGTATTGCAACCGGTTAAACTGGAAGTTCACTGTAAGTTGGGAAAAGCCAGTTAATTTGATTTGTGAGAGTAGCTTGGACACGTCAGTTTCCTTACGATGTATTCCATCACCGTTTTTAGAGCAGTGGTGATGAAATAATTTACTCATAGTAAAGCGCCTGTTTGGTTCGTACCTACGACGTATAACTCGTAATTTGGAACTATTACCACTGGCCCACTACTGTTCTCATCTCGGAACTTATTTCATTGTTTTTATTTTGACTTGACAGAAAGGATAACAATTTTATTTCGTACCTAGAAAACTAACTAGCTAGATCAACATTTTGCTTCCATGCATACGTATCCAAATAAAATTAAAACCTAAATTATCTTGATCTAAATTCAAAGACAAGCTAGAACACAATGTGGACATTTATAGATTCCAAAAAATCTATCAACATACTAAGGTTGTTGCACTCTACTGCGTTCGAAAATTATCAAACTCATCTGAAATTGAAAAGCAAAATCCTCTCAAAACATATTAGCTCCCTAAACAACAGTAAATTCTCAATAAAGGATCTCATTGAAAACGTTTCGACGTCTAACAGATACCTAGTTAAAACGGTTTTATTTGTAGTACTAAACAAAGGATTCTCTGCATTCAATTTTACTGATCTTTGTCTCATCTTTACATATTATAAAATAAAGTCACTTCGCTGTCTGTCTGTCCCTATGTATGCTTATATCTTTAAAACTACGCAACGGATTTTGATGCAAGTTTTTTTAATAGATAGAATGATTCAAGAGGAAGGTTTATATGTATATAACATGCATAATATAGTAAAGAAACGCTGATAACTTTAGAGGTTTCTAATGTGATGTCATAAATAAACACGTTTTTTGCGCTTACATTGCGAACGCTGGCTGAACCCTACGAAATAGCTCAAAATAATGTACTACAGTATTGTACACCTTAAAAAGTTCTACAAAAAAATCCGGGATGGTATATGTCTAACTCTTAGGGATAACCCATAATAACCATTTTTATCCTTTAATTTTTATGAGAAATAATGGCTTATTTACGAAGCGATTTTAAGCAATACAGCATTAATTCTTATCCAATTAAATACATTAGATATGTTGTGCATTTCATGTAGATAAAAATTGCCCTTTACAGCATATCATTAAAATTAATATTTTAGAAGATATCAGAGATTATAATAAAATCGCCGCAGAGCGGCTAGCGGGCCTTCCCGCGTCCGGCCGTCTCGCTCGGTAGCGGTCGGGTAGGTAGTGCAGATTAGTAGGATTGTAATTCATATTACTTGGGCTTCATAGTAAATGCGAATATCATGTGTGTTCGAAGTACATACTCATAATAAACCTAATTGTATTATTCCAAGTAAGAGACCGCGAAATATGGCTTAGATGTTTAGATTTTTGGATGGATTTGGATTTTTGGTTATCCTGGATATTTACCATATAGGATACTTTATCCCGGTAGTATTTTCCGACAGCTATACGGGCGAAGCCACTGGCCAAAGTACTATTCTTATAACTATGTTTAATTTGGTGTCTGGTAAATAATTGAGTGTCTGTATAGGTAGAATAGGAGCGTTAAGAACTGAAGACTTCATATTCAATTCAATCCAGCCCTATGTCGCAGTCTTCTTACTCTGAATACTATTAGTTTTATTTTAAGTACATCAAACACACAAGATATGTAAGAAGCGTAGCAGGTGGCGTTCTGTAGTTTCTGCCTACCCCCATGGGAAAATGGCGTATTATATGTATATATAACATGGATTACATTCTTTACATTCTTACCGCGGTAGTACGTCCTATTGCAATAATTTCCGACATCCACGCGGGCGAAGCCGCGGGCAAAAGCTAGTTTACATTTATTTTAATCGAATACGAGCAACGTGGCATTGTTCTAAAGCATTACTGCCACTGAGGAGAAGGACAAGTGAGTTTTTAAATCTGTTAATAGAATTGTCAAATCATAATTTCTTCCCGTGGGTTGTCGTAAAAGGGTGCTAAGGAAGTTACGTCTTTGGCTTCCACCAATTTGGGGGTTTGCCATAACCGCCACGCTTTAATGCCTAGAGAACGCTACTTACATTCCCTAGTAAGTCCCATAGTCGCCTTTACGACACCCACGGGAAGAAATGGGATCGTGGCATCGTGTTATTCTTTACGTCCGGCACCAGACGAATTTACTAACTGGTTCTACTAATAATTTTGGTCATAATAATACAATTCATCCGTAATAAGTAATTTACACTTTTAATAGTGGTAGATACATATTTAATTCACGCATTTACTATTCAACAGTAGCTATTACGCAAATTTAAGGCTAATTAATACAAAATGTTCATTTAATAGTGTTGCTTAATTAGCTCTTGATAATTACCCTATCAATCATAATAAAAGCAGAGGCTATTGGGATTACGATATAAGCTTAAATATAGGTAGAATTGCAGCCATCGATTTGCAGTTTTTATAAATGGTTGGCCCGGTCGAACGGCGCTTGTAGGAAGTTTTAGAGGACGACAGCACATAGAACTTATATTTATTTATTTTAACCCTTTCACGCATATGGGACACATTTGTCCCCTTATATTTTTTACAATTTACAGATAAACCAGGAATGTTGAAGTTTTTTTCAATTTTTTTTATTAATTTTTTTGGTACGTTTTGATGTTTGTGCACTGGCAACACTAAGAAAAAGTTATCTGTCAAAAATAATGCCGGCGCGAAAAGTGAAAATTATTTTCGATTACGCTAAACTTTGAATTTTTTTATTTTTATTTTATAAAAACCTTTATCAGCTGTTCTTCTTCAGTATAATAAGTGTTAGTAAGTATAATTATCGTTTTATTCTTTATTTTACGTTTCCTTTGTAAGAGTAATGCATATTCTGCGAAAAATGGTATGGGACGCGGGTGTCCCTGTGTGCATCAAAGGAGATATTTCGCTATAACTACTGATATTATTTGCTTTGCTGTTATTTTCAGTTTATTGTTCTAATAATTATTGTATATTTTACTGTAAATCATGTCATCAAACCGGTATAGAGAGTTTTCGCTGCGCCAAGACAATATTTTTGAAGTATTGATGGCTGACACCAGTGACGACGAGGATGGCCTGCTTGTTGATGAAGACGATCAAGGTTTCATTGCACAGGATATGGATGCGGGTATGTCGACGGTTGAAATAGAACCCAGCTCCGCGCCTCTACAAGAGAATTCTATTGAAAATCAAGATCTTGGCATTTCTGTCCCTACATTCAATTGGCGAAAAAATTCATACTCGCCACATAATTTTTATGAGGTCCCAGCGTACAACTTTGCCAAAGTAAATATTTTAGATAACATGCCTGATATGGAACTGACTCCTATAAAAATATTCAATGCAGTTTCTGATTTCGAAAAATTGATTGATGACATTATTATACCTGAATCCTTACGTTATGCTGAACAAAATGGCCGATGTTTTACCATGACTAATGTGGAAGCGAAAGTTTTTTTCGGCATGAATTATGTGATGGGCTATCATTGTTTACCTACGTTTAGAAGTTATTGGTCTACAGATCCAGACACGGGGGTTCCATACATTGCTAATATTATGACTATAAACTGCTTTGAAGATATTCGTAGGAACTTACATTTTAGTGACAATTCAAAGGAACCGAATAGAGGCGATCCTGCTCATGATAGAGCTTTCAAAATAAGACCTATTCTTGATCACTTCAACCGAGCGTTCCAAGGCGCTATGACCAACACCAAAATGCAAGCAATAGATGAACATATGATAAAATTCAAGGGTCATAATATAATGAGGCAATATGTCAAAAACAAACCAATAAGTGGGGGTTCAAAATGTGGTGCAGGGCAGACTCTACTACTGGCTATCTATTCCAATTTGACTTATATACCGGCAAGAAACAAAGTGGTACTGAAACTGGATTGGGCGAGTCGGTTGTGTTGCAATTGTCAAAAGATTTACAGGGTATAGGGTGTGAAATATACTTTGTCAATTTTTTTAATTCACCTAATCTTCAGTATACGCTGGCTAACTTGAACATAAAGGCTTGTGGAACTGTACGTTCAAATAGGAAAAATATCCCGAAAAATATTCCTACCGATAATAGCATGAGCCGAGGAGACATATTCGCGACCAGCAGCAATGGTATATCTTTTACTAGCTTTTGCCCGCGGCTTCGCCCGCGTGTATGTCGGAAATTATCGCAAGAGGACGTACTACCGCGGTAAGAATGTATGAATCTATGTTATACATACATAAAATTACACCTTTTTCCCATGGGGGTAGGCAGAAACTACGGAACGCCACCTGCTATGATCCTTACATATCATGTGTGTTTGATGTACTTAAAATAAAACTAATAGTATTCAGAGTAAGAAGACTGCGACATAGGGCTGGATTAAATTGAATATAAGTCTTACTGGTTTTTCTTAACGCTCCTATTCTACCTATACAGACACTCAATTATTTACCAGACACCAAATTAAACATAGTTATAAGAATAGTACTTTTGCCAGTGGCTTCGCCCGTATAGCTTTCGGAATATATCACTCGGAAACCTACTACCAGGATAAAATATCTATGGTATGCTATATATGGTAAGTATCCAGGATAACCAAAAATCCAAATCCATCCAAAAATCTAAACATCTAAGCCATATTTCCCGGTCTCTTACTTGGAATAATACAATTAGCTTTATTTTGAGTACTTCGAACACACATGATGATATGCATTTACTATGAAGCCCAAGTAATATGAATTACAATCCTACTAATCCTGCACTACCCGACCGCTACCATGCGAGATGGCCGGACGCGGAACGGCCCGCTAGCCACTCTGCGGCTATTTTATTATAATCTCTGATATCTTCTAAAATATTCATTTTAATGATATGCTGTAATAGGCAATTTTGGTCTACATGAAATGCACAACATATCTAATGTATTTAATTGGATAAGAATTAATGCTGTATTGCTTAAAATCGCTTCGTAAATAAGCCATTATTTCTCATAAAAATTAAAGGATAAAAAATAGTTATTGTGGGTTATCCCTAAGAGATAGACATATACCATCGCGGACTTTTTTGTAGAACTTTGTAAGGTGTATTACATTATTTTGATCTATTTCGTAGGGTTCAGCCAGCGTTCGCAATGTAAGCGCAAAAAAATTAGTTTATTTATGACATCACATTAGCAACCTCTAAAATTATCAGTGTTTTTTTACTATATTATGCATGTTATATACATATAAACCTTCCTGTTGAATCACTCTATCTATTAAAAAAACCCGCATCAAAATCTGTTGCGTAGTTTTAAAGATATAAGCATACATAGGGACAGACAGACAGCGAAGTGACTTTATTTAATAATATGTAATGATGATAAAATGGATGGATAACAAAGCTGTGTTTTTATTGACAAATTTCTTGTCACCTATACCAACGACGACAGTCAAGAGACGTGTACAAGGTAGTGGTGACAAGATGAATGTAACATGCCCTGAAATTGTTTTAAAGTACAACAAATTTATGGGTAGGGTCGATCTTATGGATCAAAAAAAAGTTTGTTACGAAGTGGATCGAAAGGCAAAAATAAAATACTACCTGAGACTATATTTCGATATACTAGATATTGCGATGAGTAACTCGTATATAATATATTGCAAACTGCACGAAACAAAACGCGTTGAGGGAACTTTACTTTCAAGTCTAGAATTTCGTCAAGTAGTGGCTCGTTCTCTTATTGGTAGTTTTTTGTCTCGGCAAAGAGCTTTGTGCTCGGTTGTTATGACGAAAAAGCGAATCTCTCTCACTCAAAAACGTGGAGTACCTTCACATGCCATGGTCAAAATAAGCAACCGAAAAAGATGCGTACAATGTGCAAAACTTCGCATTGAAAATCGGACAAACAACACTTGCAGTACATGTAATGTACACTTATGTTACACTTCCGATCGTAATTGTTTTTCTGCATACCATTAAATGTTTTATCTTGTATTTTACAAAAATATTGTATATTAGATAACTTGTTTTTATACGATAAGTTGTGTTTTATTTACATTATCAGATTTTTTCCATACATAAAAAATGTATACCTTGACGCATATAGGGACGTATTTGTCCCCGTCCTAAAAACACAAAAATATATATAACATCTTTTTCTGTTATCACTTTTATTTCTAATTAGTCTATTATCAATAAATATAACTGAATAAAATCATTTTTCAGCCTTGGATTACTTACAAAAGAGATTATGTCAATCCCATCGTGCTTTACCAAATAATCACTTAATCTTAAACTTATCTTAGTCACACAAAATTTAACCTTATCTAATTTATTATTTACTACCTTTGGCCTGCGGATTAAACCACGTATTATACATATATAAACCTTCCTGTTGAATTGCTTTCTCTGTATGCATGAAAACCGCATTAAAATCCGTTGCGTAGACTTTGTTTTATACAATGTAATGATTGAAAAGTACATAATATTTTTGCTACTTCAAAAGTAGGCTTAGCTAAAATACCATGGAACATTCCAACTATCATTACCGTCAGTTTCTACGAGTTCAGCAGTGCGTTTCTTTTGTTAGTGTATTGGACTCATTCCACCAAAATATGCTGTGCATTCTCAATTTTACCACACACGTAGCACATAGTGGTCATAATGTACTTTCAGGCCGGAGTCCCAGAGGCGATGCATAGACTCCTGACAGCTGCTTTGGGTAAGCTTCGTAGGCTTTGTTACCAAGAGGCAACGTACTGAGGACCTAGATAAGTGGCAATCGCTTTCAAAGCATTTCGTAGGTCTACAACCACATTCAACGGGATTGATATACGCTTCTCAGTAGCTTATATCTTATACTTTTGACTTTTCCATCAATGTTACATTCGGCAGAATATCACTTTGTTCAGAACCTGGGTTTCTTCATTTTTTCATTTATTTATTCATAAAACAATTTACATTGTGTTGCATGTATACACATGTAATTAACGTACAAATACAAAGGACTATGTATTATTAACTAGCCCCTAAGTAAAACTCAAGTATACGTTGTGCTAAAACAGAAATCGGAAATGTTCCAGCCCCCTATTTATCTAACCTATACTCAGAGGTGGAACCGAATGGAACATGGCTCCCAATCGTAATAAAAATGAGACATAATTTAAAAAAAAAACATAACGAAAATCGTCCACTGCTGGACAAAGACTTTTCCCAAGAAAAACACTGTTGACCGGTTCCGTGCTTCTCGCATTCAGTACATTCCTGCGCCCTTCACCAAGTCATCAATCCACCTCGTGGAAAGCCTTACAACGCTACGTCTTCCGGTACGGGGTCACCACTCCAGAACCTTTCGACCCCATTGGCCATGTGTTCTGCGAGCAATATACTGCCACTTAATTTTGGCAATCCTTAGGGCTGTGTCAGTTACCTAGGTTCTCCTAGATCCGGATCGCTTCATTTCATCAATCTCATAGGGAACAAGCATAGCCCTCTCCATTGCCCTTTGGTTGAAATTTAGCCGTCTTATTAGGTTCATTGCGAGTATTTCTAAAAATAAAATAAAAGAAAACTTGCTCGTAAA
This sequence comes from Aporophyla lueneburgensis, assembly GCA_932294355.1. NCBI lineage: Eukaryota > Metazoa > Arthropoda > Insecta > Lepidoptera > Noctuidae > Aporophyla > Aporophyla lueneburgensis. Next base: position 16,213,754 of record OW028744.1, read on the forward strand.
ATATGCATATATTTTCCAGTCTCAAACCGTCTAGTAGAAATAGATTAAAGGCTCTTAAGTACCGACTCCCGTTCAAAGTTATCGGTTAGCCAACTGCAGTGAAACTTGCTCGGCAGTGTTTCTTGCGAAACATAATAAATCTTTCTTACTGTCATTGATATTTAGCTCGTGCGAGGGATTCGCGCCACAATGGAAGGAGCCTTTAATAAATCATTTAGAAGTATTCTGTTTGCTTACATAAGTACGGTATATTATATTCCCGATTGCTGCAGACAGGTTTAATCAGTGGTATATTACAGTACGCTGTTTGGTGTTTGTTTTGTTATTATTTTTGGCTAAGTATTTATGTGATTAGCTGTTGCTGATGTGTTTTTTCTATGGAAAAGTACCGACTGAAACTCTAAAATACAAATTCAAAATCTGTAATTAGAAACAGACTTTTAACTAACTGCTGTAAATCCTACTAATATTATAAAGGCGAAACTTTGTGAGTATGGATGTTTGTTACTCTTTCACGCAAAAACAACTGAGCGTATTTGGATGAAATTTAGCACACAGATATTTTATTACCCGGATTAACACATAGGGTACTTTTATCCCGGTAGTATGTTCCCGCGAAATAATTTCCAACCTCAACGCGGGCGAAGCCGCTGGCAAAAACTAGTCCATCACAATACCTTTATAAAATACTAAGTTAATACCTCCGAAATAGAGCCGAGTCAAAGCCTAGACTAATTTCAGATAAATCTTTATTTCATTTTTAATATCGCCGAATCTTATTGCCAATTAGCTTTTGCTAAGTGCCAAAATATTACACCATTACCGATTAATCATTAGACAAACAAACACTCTTAAAAGCATTCTTAAAAGCCACCTTGCCTAGATTGTTTGTTAATTTGAATAGATGAAACATACAAATTGTATTCTCTACAGAATAAATAATAATAATAATAAATAAATAATATTTATTTCAGACCATCAGTCCATATTTTAAAACGCTACAGTTTTACACACAAAAAATAAAAAGAAACAAAAAGATACAAAGAATGAATAATATAATTATCTTAAGCGAAGCTTTAGTAACTAGCTAAAAGAATATAACGGCTTCAGTTTTTCATTTTTTCCGATAAACTATATTTTTTTTCTTTACTTAACAACCTTATTCGGACTGTTAAGAACATTGTAAAACAATTGATATAAATCATTAATTATTTACTACCGCGTTTGTCGATTGGTCGTAAGCGTTACTGCTGAACACGAGGTCATTGGGTTTTTCAATCTGGAATTTCTGAGTAGCAGCCCGGAATTTGGATTTGTGCTTGGTGTGCATGACTCTTCCAGTATTACACGGGACTTAAGAATAACTAGCAAAATGTGGGTGTACTATAAGGACACCTCTGCCCAACGTTTCGGGGAAACAAAGCGTGATGTTATGTTAGATATTTAAAAGAAAAAAATAATCAAATCGGTACCACTATTTCCAAGTGATAACGTACCAATGAAAAGCATTTCATTTTATTAATTTTAACACAGATTATACCTACGTCTTAGCAACAGGACTGAGTGCCCTTGCAATATCAAAGTGCTCCAATTAACTCAAGCAAATTCTGATAACTACATTAATTGAAATACCTTCACTATGAACTTCTACCGATTTAATTAAGAACGCAATCTAATTTATTCTGGAATGGATTACAGCATTTGTTCAACATTTTCTTTATCAATGTACTACGTATTTGTCTTTGTCTGAACGAGGTCAGATTCTATTGGAAAATAGTTCTATACTAGGATTAAAAGAATGATGTTTACATACATCCAATTAATATAATAGCTTTCACAGAAAAATATGGAACTTCATCCTACTCTAATACTAATAGAAAACTTTGTCAAGACAACTGGATTTGAAATCGAAAAGCACCCCACAATTATCCCAACATGATTCCATCCTTTGTATTCCTATCATTTATTTTCCTTATTATTAATCTCATTCAACCGCCAGATTATTCAAAAAAATTGAGCACACAAATCCGACCCGTACAATAAACGACGAAGAAGGAAAAGTGGAATAAGAAAAATCAACGTGAAGAAAAAAAAATCTTCAAACTTTTTTATAACATTGGACGTAGTCATTGGTGGAAAACGAAAGGGACACCCCGTTACGATTTCCATTAACAGGGAATAGGAATGCGTCGAAGGCCCGGGGGCTCTAATAAATCAATCTGGGAGAAGACAGACCTCCCCGAAGTTGCTCTCAGAATATACAGTATTAAATTTTGCAGGCTCCATGAGTGTGCTCTACGCTTGAAATGTGACTGGTATACGCTTGCATGACGTTCGGACAATACGTGTACCAGAAGTGTTTCGGACACACAATCCAGGCTGCAAGCTGTTTGCAATATTTGTTGGCTCACATAGTAACCAAACGGTCTAGTCCGAGTATCAGTATTTTATGAATATAACAGTGTGACAAAGAATTGTTTGTTGGTAGTAGAACTTGAGAAGGGTGCTTTTACTATAAGTAAAAGTTAACAAAGTTGCCCCATTAGTCTAGAATCTAGCCAACGCCGTGTTGCTAGTTAGACTTTAGTTAGTATCTGACTAACGCGTTCTATAAATCAATTTTAATTAAATTCTTTTATTATATCTTTTTAATGTGGCCAATTTTTTCATGAATATTCCTAGTCAACAGTACCTACTTGTCGCATAAATAAGTATCTATTGGTATATTTATCGCATTATTAAAGCCCGCAAATAATAGATATCACACATAGCTCTTTCAAAGGTAAAATGTAAACTCAATAGTCTTGAGTTTCGAATGTTGTATTAGTGTTCAAATAAGATTTTGTTTATAAAAGAGTCACAATCTTTTGAGTTTGTTTCAGTCTTTCTTCTCAAAGTAATCAGAGAGGAAACGCCGACCTCATGTAGTTTTAAAATATAATTGACGTGTCCGAAGTGCTTGTACAAACATACTTACAGAAATGAAATCATTTATCAATTTTTTTTTGTTACATACTTGCCTTCCTTATACTCTGTAAATGTAATAATTTGGCAACAGCAAATGTTTTGTTGCAGATATAATTTGGATGTAAATCATGCGCGTTCAATATTGTTAGTTAGGCCGGTTGAAATAGAGCTTACTGTTTTTGCTCACAATTAGATTCAATAAATTAACGCTAAACTAGAATTTCGCATTAGCAGCGACAGTGACCTCATTTCCATAGTCATTTCCTCATTTAAATACGTTGCGAAATAATTGCACCATTTTGTGTTGCAGTCCGTGTGGTTGCGGACGTAACGAATAGCACCATCCTATTTCTTCCCGTGGGTGTCGTAAGAGGCGACTAAGGGACTTACTAGTAGAGCATGGGTAACAACGTTCTCTATGCATTTTACCAAGATACTGGGATCGCCAACCCACCTAAGTTGGCCAAAGCTTATGGCCAGCAGCGTATGTCTTACGGCTAATATGATGATGACGACGATGTGTTGCCATTGCGCAATAAGTTATTTTATTTAACTTTTGAGTAAGTAGCTAGGCAGTAAGGTTGGTTTATCTAACTTTTGGGTAGGTACGTAGGTACGCAGTTATGGTGGTTTATTTAACTTTTAGGTAGTTATACTAGGAAAAACATTGACAAATTGAGAACCTCCTCAATTTTAAATCGGTTAAAAATATATTGTGCAATGTAATTTTTAGTGTCATGTGTAGTATATGATGAGTTTTGGGAGGTAGGTATCTTCTTACTAACTACTGTAAGACCGCCCATAAAGTCCAGCATATCTTTTAGCAGTTGAAAAAATATAAGGACAATAAAAAGAAAGGAACGAAAAATATATTTACAGAATAACATCAAAAAGTTTCCAATAATAATTTATTTGAAATAAAAACATTTCTTTAGTATCTCTTCAAGTCGGTCCGCGATAAAACATTGTAAGGAACAGTTCCGCAGTAACAACAGAAACATCTTCAAAATTTTAAACAAGGCCGATTCTTATTCTCAAAGACTCCGCTATAAAAGTGACTCCCTGAGTAATTCTACACTGTATCAATCACGTTGCAGTAGTAAAATTCGACATAAAACTTACTTCGGGATACAAGTACGGGAGGTACAAACAACCAAACTGCCAAGTACACAGGGGTAGGTACAATAAACAAACATCCTTGAGCTATGCAAAAACTTAATCAGCAAGGGGCATCGTGTTAACCATTAACCGGGATGTGGAGGTCGGATAGACAGTCACTTCATGTAAGATATCGGTAGCTGCACCCAGTTAGGCTGAATGGCCACCACAAATTAATTTAGAAAAAAAAACTCGCCGAAACCATAACCTCTTTTGTAAGTCTGTTCAAAATCTGCCTAGATTAAGAACTATGCAAACAACTACCATTGTTACTACGTTGGGAAGTATGCGCCAGAGACATTTACATAACATAATCAGTATTTAATATTCCCACTGCTGGGACATAGGCCTCCTTTCTTTGAGAGTGAGTGACCTGTAATGCAGCACGCGGGCCCAGTGCGAGTTGGTAGATATCACATATTTTCGAATTTTTGGTTCTTGGACGGTTATCTCATAATAGATCATAATAGATCTTATGATAGATGGTGATGAAATTATTTACACAAAGTAAAGCGCCTGTCATAGTTTGAACCTACATCTTACAGTTTGTCAGCTGTGGCCGTTTCCACTGGGCCACCACTGCTCTTCAGATACATTTAGAAAAGAAAAAATGAATACTTGAACACTCAAATTCTTCTTGCTTAAAACCAATCTTCTTGCATACTTATCTGCTTTGCCAACTGTACCTAGTTCCCTGAATTTGCTTCCGAATCACGTAGGTAGACACTTGCAGCCCTGTTCGACCAATCACCGACATGTTTGAGACGAGAATACGTTAAGGAATCCTTGATATTAAACTTTTAAGTGCTACGATTTTTATTTGTATTTGTAGGTCATGAAAATCGATGGGGACCTATTGGGTTGGAAGTAAGAGCTATGTTTTAAAGGTCGTTGAAGTCATTTGTGGGGTTTCAGAATACATTAACACTGTCAAACTTCTTGCTATGTGGTCTGAAAGCCAAATGTTTATGAAAATTAGAGATAAGTACACACAAAAATGACAAATTGTTCAACTAATGGATGATTAATTTCGAGGTATTTTTTATCGATAGTAAAAAATATATTACTAACAATTTTATCGGGTTTTCTTTATAATCATACAAATTAAGCCTCCTACAAACCGGCGCGACGCGGCAGCGCGACGCGACACTCGTAGAACAATTTTTATGTGAACTTCATGGAAATTGTTCTACAAGAATCGCGTCGCGCTGTCGCGTCGCGCCGGTCTGAATAAGCCTTTAACCTTTCTTAAAATTATTTTTTTAAAGATTATTTTTTTCCAAATGTTTACCGTAACTGCGGTTGATGAATCACACATTTATAAGTAGTACATTTTTGTCATTTATAGGTATTATTTTCATGATTTTTTGGAGTGCTCATTTTGAACAGAACCTTCATTTGTCTCACACTGAACAGTCTGCTTCAGCCCATGTTCACAGGTACCGTGTGGTGCCGGTGTACCATGTGGTGCCGGACGTAAAGAATAACACCACCCCATTTCTTTCCGTGGGTGTCGTAAGAGGCGACTAAAGGACTTACTAGGGAATGGGCAGCAACGTTCTCTATGCATTTTACCACCAAACTGCGATCGCCAAGCCGCTTGCCAAGCGTAGCGATTATGGCAAATCTCCCCAAAAAATTTACCGGTCAAATTGGCGGTGCATGGGGGAGGCCCATGTCCAGCAATGGACTTCTTGCGGCTGAAATGATGATGATGATGATCATGTTCACAGGGACGTAAAAATATCGCGGTGGTATTTTTATGGCGTATTGGAGTTTTAACTTTCGGTGTTGAGCCAAGCATTCAGAATCCTACATTGCGTATCTCAGCGGATCACACATTGTTCGATTTTTAACTCTCGGTGCCTAGCAGAGCGTTCAAATTGTAGTGCGTGATAAATTCAAGCCGTGATATTTTTTTATGTACTTTTGAACGTGGGCTTACTGCTATGTTGATTGACTAAGCTTTTTATGAAGTGCTTAAAACGGTTGTAGATGAAGAATCTGGTAAAATACCTAGAAACATAACGTCAGGGAATTAACAAAAATAAAAAAAACCGGCCAAATGCGAGTCGGACTCGCGCACCGAGGATTCGTTACAAACCTGTAGATATTCACGGTTTATGCATAAGGTTTGTTTATTAAACGAAATGTTTTTTTTTAATTTTTATATTTGAGTTGATTGAATGAAAGGTAAATTGCGCTTTACAATTTATGACGTATTAAAAAAAAACTACTTTCTAGATCTCGTTCAAACCAGTTTTCGGTGGAAGTTTACATAGTAATGTACATCATATATATTTTTTTAGTTTTATTATTCTCTTATTTTAGAAGTTACGGGGGACGCACACACATTTTACCACTTTGGAAGTGTCTCTGGTGCAAACTATTCAGTTTAGAAAAAAATGATATTAAAACCTCAATACCATTTTTGAAAACCTATAGATACCCGACAAGTGTGGGTTTGATGAAAAAAAAAAATTGGGTTTCAGTTCATCCATCCTGAGTATGGGGAACCCCAAAATTTACTGTTTTTTTTTTCTATTTTTGTGTGAAAATCTTAATGCGTTTCACAGAACACATCTACTTACCAAGTTTCAACAGCATAACTCTTATAGTTTCGGAAAAAAGTGGCTGTGACATACGGACGGATAGACAGACAGACAGACATGACGAATCTATAAGGGTTTCGTTTTTTGCCATTTGGCAACGGAACCCTAAAAACACGTTCGCTTCCTTTTGATCATAGAATAACTAAACAATATGTCCGCAGGTTAATATCCTGCACATTCAGCTTAGATTTTAATTCAGTACTGTTAAAGTCTAGATTTGAAGTTCCTACAATTAAATCACACCTGTACTAAAGCTTCGTTTTTATTGTTTATTGTTACGATTGTGTTTATTTTATATTTGTCTGGGGTCCTTTGGTACCGCAAATTCTAAGTATTATTGTGTCTAGTAGGTAGATTGTCTCGTTGGCATAGCATGAGAGACTTCTGAACAATAAGTCCTTTGTTCGTTCCTCATATCGGAGCAAGTGTATTAAGATTTTTCAGAAATAATTTCATAGTTACAGATTGTTTGTCCAGTTCTACTCATTCTGTGTGGTCCTTTCCTCAATAGACCATCTAAGACATCAATCCATGATGATTGATGTCTAGAATCTTCATATGTTCGAACCAAGATTACGTCTGGACTTTAAACGAGATGGTAACCTCTTAGTTTGTTTTGACCTTTCTTCTCAGAGTAGTAATAGGACACGCCGATTACATCTAGTTTTTTAAATATGATAGTCGTATAAAAGTACAACCAGGCAGGCGGGTTGGCGGTCGCAGTACGGTGGCATAGAGATTAGAACGCTACCGTCCATTCTCTAGTACGTTCCTAAGTCGCTCCTGACAACACCTACGGAAAGAAATAGGGTGATGCTATTTTTACGTCCAACACCACATGCAGCAGGTAATGGACTCACCCCCTTTTTTTTTTCAGTATGGGAAATCATCAAATTACTTCTCCCGCTCTGGGCGGAGCGGGAGGGCGTGTCAGACTTTTACTGACTAAAACCCACCCGTGTTCCATCAGTTGCCCATGTGCCAGGGTCACGGTATCTCTTTCGAACAATCACGCGACCCCGGCAGGCATCGGTCCTAGTAGACCCCTACGCTGCTGCTGACATCTCTTTGAGGCACGCGTGGAACACTGCGCGCCGTCGACCCGAGCTTGGTCCTTACCGGGCGGTGAGCTACCCATTGCTCGCCACCCGCAAGCTCGCGCCTACGGTGGCCGGGAGTCCGCTATGGACTCCCGACGCCCGGGGCGTCTCCTCCTGCGGCGGCTAGGGACGTGAGAGTGCAGAGACTGCCACTCCCTCACGCGCCCCGCCTCCTCCTTCGCGAGCATTACTGCTTCGCAGAAGGAGGTGACGGCTTCCCATTCCCTCTCGCTCCGTACCATGGCTCGCACCAGGGCCGGACGCGAGAGGTCACCGCCGCCGATCGCCTCCACGAGGATGCGGCGGTGCTCCGCCCAGGCAGGGCACACCTCCACCGTATGCTCCACCGTGTCCTCCAGATGATCCTCGCAATGGAAACACCCGGACGTATCCTCCCGCTTTATCCTGAACAGGAACCCACCGAAGCACCCATGCCCGGTGAGAACCTGCGTCAGGCGGAAGGTGAGGACGCCGTGACGCCTCTCTATCCACTCCTCAAAGAGGGGACTTACCGCCGCAATTGTGGCGTGCCCTGCGCTGGGTTGCGACAATCGTACCCGCCATGTCGCCATGAGATCACATCGGAGCTCTGTCCGCCGTGCCGCGATTTGTCGCGGCAGCGGAGTTTCGCCTCCTCGCGCCACTCCCACATGTGCGCGAGGACCTTTGCCTCCAGATCCCATGGCGGCACTCCGGCAAGGAGGCTCGCCGCCTCGCACGAGATCGTGCGGTATCCTCGGATTAACCGGATGGCCATGACCCTCTGGGCCGCACTCAACCGACGCACTGGGCGCAGCCTCAATGAGGGCGCCCACACCGGTGCCCCGTAGAGGGCCATGGACCGCACGGACTCACCCCTTTTAATATGGCTTTTAATCATAACTGTCGAAATGTTAGTGTACTATATATATACTCCTGCTTACCCCTTAGGGGAACACAGACGTGCTGTTCATAAAAATTCACTCTTAGAGTTATGTCAAGGCAAGGTTATTAAATTGGAGTGGCGCGAGGAGGCGAAACGCCGGGGTGAAACTCCGCTGCCGCGACAAATCGCGGCACGGCGGACAGAGCTCCGGTGTGATCTCATGGCGACATGGCGGGTACGATTGTCGCAACCCAGTGCTGGGCACGCCACAATTGCGGCGGTAAGTCCCCTCTTTGAGGAGTGGATAGAGAGGCGCCACGGCGTCCTCACCTTCCGCCTGACGCAGGTTCTCACCGGGCATGGGTGCTTCGGTGGGTTCCTGTTCAGGATAAAGCGGGAGGATACGTCCGGGTGTTTCCATTGCGAGGATCGTCTGGAGGACACGGTGGAGCATACGGTGGAGGTGTGCCCTGCCTGGGCGGAGCACCGCCGTGTCCTCGTGGAGGCGATCGGCGGCGGCGACCTCTCGCGTCCGGCCCTGGTGCGAGCCATGGTACGGAGCGAGAGGGAATGGGAAGCCGTCACCTCCTTCTGCGAAGCAGTAATGCTCGTGAAGGAGGAGGCGGGGCGCGTGAGGGAGTGGCAGTCTCTGCGCCCTCACGTCCCTAGCCGCCGCAGGAGGAGACGCCCCGGGCGTCGGGAGTCAATAGCGGACTCCCGGCCACCGTAGGCGCGAGCTTGCGGGTGGCGAGCAATGGGTAGCTCGCCGCCCGGTAAGGACCAAGCTCGGGTCGACGGCGCGCAGTGTTCCACGCGCGCCTCAAAGAGATGTCAGCAGCAGTGTAGGGGTCTACTAGGACCGATGCCTGCCGGGGTCGCGTGATTGTTCGAAAGAGATACCGTGACCCTGGCACATGGGCAACTGATGGAACACGGGTGGGTTTTAGTCAGTAAAAGTCTGACATGCCCTCCCGCTCCGCCCAGAGCGGGAGAAGTCATTTGATGATTTCCCATCCTGAAAAAAAAAAAAAAAAAGGTTATTACATTGACATCGGCAAACTAAGTGAATTTATTGATTGAAAGTCCGATTGTAGTGCACCCGTTTCATTCAAAAGCGTGCTCCTTTCACGCGAACGAATTACCTAGTACTTGGAAACTTGGTTTAAGCTGTTTTATTAACATTCTCAGAAGCAAAACGAATCAGTGCACTAAAACTATCGTCGTTTTGTTAAGGTTCCGTACCGAAAAGGTAAAGAGAAACCCTTATGGTGAGCCAGACAGACTAACTGTCTGTTCGTCTTTCTGTCATAACTGGATATCTCCAGAACGACTAATGCTATCAACTTGATAATCAGAATAGTTTTAGATGACGTTGCCCAAATTAAAATAAAAAATGCATATTTTTGCATCACTGACTGAACGGGGTCTCATAAATTTAAAGTGGGGCTACTAGAGGATGTCGGGTATTATATAAAAGAGCGCTATTCGCAAATTCTCAAATAATATTTTTGAAACTGCATATATTTCGATTTTTGAAACTAAACTTAAAAGAAATACCGTCCCTCTGCACTTTATCTCCGAAGTTTTCATAGAGAAAAATCTTACATTATTCTATATAAATGTATGTAAAGATAACAGGAAAAATAAAACGATATCTCTAAGTAGCAAATTTTCTCGGAAATCATAAACAAAAAACATATTAGTTCCACTATCGGCGAGGAGATCTGAGACTGATCTAAAACTGCAATAATATAATACTATTAAATATGATGGTACGAAATCCTCGGCGCACGTGTCTGACTCGCTCTTGACCGGGTTTTAGTATGTCATTTGAAGTGATGGCGAAAACTGCGTATGACAACAGGGATCGTCACCGTAAGCCATAAGGTGATCAACAAAGGAGCTGAGGTAAGTAAAGCATGCCTCCTTAAGGAGTTTAGCCTTAACCGCCGCAAACTTTCTTCTAAGCTGTATATAAAATTAAAATATAACAATTCCCTTGAAATCTGTTTTGACTTTGTTGAGTACACAAGGGAAGCGAATCGCGCATTTCATGCTTGCCAGTTCTAGAACAAAATCTATTAAACTTTGGCTACGCTGTTGCTACCAGCTATTATGTTATGAAGTAATGTAATTGCTTGTCAAACGACTTTCGTACTTATTACATTGAAGTCATCAGGAGAAGGAGCCGTCAATGTGTCAAGAACATTGACGATGGCTATAAAGCCGAATTTAGGATACTACAGGTGGCCGTAGTATAGGTCGCCGCCCGGTAAGGACAGGGCCCGAGTCGACGGTGCATTGTGTTCCACGCGCGCCTAAAAGAGATGTCAGCAAAATTGAAGGGGTCCGCCGGGACCGATGCCTGCCAGGGTCACGGAATTTTTCAAAAGAGTTACCTGGGCCCTGGCATAGGCAACTGAAAGAAAACGGATGGGTTTTAGTCAGTTAAAGTCTGACACGACCTTCCACTCTACCCAGAGCGAGAGACGTCATTTGATAATTTCCAACCCAAAAAAAAGGTGGCCGTAGTAGTGATAGTATCCTTCACAAGCTTAGGCCAGCGCGGTACGAGCGTCAACTGGAACTCCGTCTGAGACTTCAGAATATCGCGGAAGTCCCATTTACCACGAAAGTTTTATTTACAGCCAATATTAGAGCCTAGAACAAAATAAATGGGGCTGTTACTTCTTTGTTGCTATCGCATGTTTGCTTTCGGGTATCTACTAACATAAGACGTCCCGTCTGTGTTTTGTGGGACACTCGTTTTTTTTTGTCACAAAGTTTACGAAAACAGTTTTTATTTCATGAATGCAACTTTCTATAGAGCAGCTCGTTTGTAAAATTGATTGAAAAAATATTACAGCTGTCATAATTGACAGCAATAATTTGGAACTGTCATGCCTCCTTTACAATGGTTGACAAATAAACTAAAAAAATACCTACTCTGTGAAAAAAATGGCACAATGAGTGAAAGCTTTTTTTACTCAAGAGGCGCAAGATACTGGGCTAATATACCAGCCACAATCGACGGTGTGCTCGGAGGATATGGTCACATATCGCAGATTGACATCGATGGATCAAAGGAATTTTTAGAAGAAATACTGGCATTTGAAAACCCACCAGCAACAAATATAGCACTAGACTGTGGCGCGGGTATCGGAAGAGTGAGTAAGTATGTTTTAATCCCACGTTTCGAAAAGGTCGATCTCGTCGATCAAGACGAAAAGTTCATGAACAACGCCAAAGAATTCATCGGTAAAGAAAATCCGAAGATAGGAACGCTTTACCACACAGGACTTCAAAATTTCAAGCCTGATAAGCTCTATGACCTCATTTGGTGCCAGTGGGTAATCGGACATTTAAAGGACTATGATTTGATTGATTTCTTTGAAAGATGCCGAATGTCGCTGAACAAGAACGGCGTGATTGTAGTCAAAGAAAATATAGCAACATCTGATGTATTGGAATATGATGAGGATGATTCGTCTGTGACACGACCGATAAAACTACTGCAAATACTATTCGAACAAGCCAAATTAAAAACTGTGAAGATGGTCATACAAAAAGGATTTCCAGAAGATATTTATCCTGTACACTCGTTTGCTTTAACTGCCCTAGAATAAATAAACAATGAATAGTTGATTAGTTAGATTAATTAAATTACTGTGATATATTTTATAGCAATTAAAATTATAAATTAACTGACATGAGTATTAATAGAAGTAATTTAGAAACAAGCACATTAACTTAAACACAAGAAAAGAAGGACTATCAGTATCGGAATATCAGTAGATATTCAGCTATTGCGATATGAAGCAACGTGATTTGTTATCAACCAACCGATTTTCGTACTTACTGTACCTAATTGCAGCCATCACGAGACGAAGGCGTCAATGTGTCAAGACGTGATGACGTATTACTTATACGTAAAGACGAATTTAGCATAACTCAGATAATTTTGTAGCATTTTGTAAAAATAGCCTGAATTCACCTGTTATTCCTTTCAACATCCGATACCTTTTTATTAAAAGCCGGTTCAGTTAGTAGAACCAAGTTGCTGTTGCTTGTTTTTTATGCTTTCAGTGAATGTCTGTTTGTAAGTGAGTGCTTTTTTTGTGTGGTCGCAAGCTCTGCTGCTGAGCATATGTTCCTGGATTGAGATGAGGTGGGTTACTAATACCAAATACGCCCTTTGATGTGAAGTTGCGGGCACCAGCCCGTCGTAACGTCCTTATAACCAGAGCTTCTGTGTTCCTGGGCTGAGTTCTTGAATTTTCTCCGGAGCCTTGATTTGTGCGCGGTTGAAGGCAATATACCCCCTTAAACGTGAGACTAAACGTAACCGACGAAATGTGGGTGTACTATAAGAGCGTCTCTATCCAACTCTACGAGGAAATAAGGTGAGATGTTATGTGATGTTATTGATATAAACCGATAAATTGCCCTGAACGGACAAGCACCCGTTCTGACTTGCAAGAAACTAAAAAATACCTATTTGATACAAACTGAAATGCCCTTTTTTGGATGGATTTGGATAAACAAAGGAAGTATAGCCTAACGTATATTTTGCAAAGTAATTCCGTATACAAAGCGGCTTAGTAGAAAGCGTCACAAGAATCAAAAGGCGGCTACAAAAGCACCCAAACAGATGTGAACAAAGATGAAAAAAGTTTCAGAAATTGGGAATGGAAGATGATTACAGTACACTGAATGGAGTCGCGCGTTATTATCAAGTTGCCTTTGTACCGATTCCGAATGTTTCCCTTTAAGAACTTCCACAAAGTTTATGGCTTACCCCGGAATCGTACCTAAGAAAAAAAGTTTAATTCACATCGAATCTTATAATTCTTTATTGTTCTTGCTTTTGTTATTCAAACGAATATAATTTCAGTATTTTATGTAGTTTATTGTGAAAGCGGTTAAGTAAGTTTCTTTGTCTTTTGTTTATTTGGGTTTATTGGTTTGTGTAATTTGGTTTTATTTTTATTGAGGCCTCTGAGCAGAAGTTTCTGAATTAAATTTTGAATAAGCTTTAACTGAAGTATTTATGTAATGTTGCGTTTCTGATTGCGGTATTAGAGGACTTTAAAAAGGACCTACAAAAGTTGAAAAGGACAAACTTACATACAAACATTGCGAGTTAAATTAAAGTTTGTAAAACGTAGGAGATTATGCATTCAGCGAAGTTTTTTAAACCAACTTGTTGAAAAATTCTTCAAAGTGCAAAATAACTTTAATTTTGAAGAAGCCACTTTATAAACTTTTCCAAAAAAAAAAATTTTTTTTCTATCTGCGGTCCTCGCCTATCAATAAATGTAGGGATGACCAACGTCACCAGCCAAATGAAACACAGCCTGCAGAATGTATGTTAAGTGCCTAGCATATCAGGATACGACTGATGAATGATTTTTATTTTGTAAATGAGTTAAAAAAGAACGCGAAACTCGATGTTTTTCATTTAAACTTGATGAGATAGAATTTTCTTAGCCGAGTAGAGTTGGTTAGAACTCTACCAAGAAATACTGAAACAAACTCAGACGTCAAAATCGCTTTTATGTAAATACATAAAAGTTATAGTGAGTGAACGAATGTATGAATGAGTGAATCATTCATATCACTCACTGATTAATCAAGAAACTCACTGATTAGTTTAGAAAGCTTATTAAAATTTTGTGATTAGGCTAACGATTAAAAATTGATTTATACATATCTCAGCAGTTTTTGATAATTCTCACCCCAAAGAACTGAAAAAGGAAATTAAGTTTTGTAGAAAGTCCTTCATTTTCAAAGTGTATCATTAAAGGGTATCGCAGGTTAAGTATTGAAAATGTGCCCCCAGAGCCAAATGTAATAAATATGATATTGTTAAGTACGCTGCTCATTTGCATTACTATTTATATAGTTTTTGACTGCCTAGCTCTTACTGTCATTGAGTAACCTTGGAAAATGTTCTAATAACAGACATTTGTTTTAAACGTTTCGCTTTCTAAAACTAATAAAGCTAGGAACATGATTCCAAAGCCAAACTGTAGACAACATTATGACACATATTACGTATATCGATCTTACTTAGTTTGCTAAAAATAAATATTTTTTTAAATGAAATATTTTTTTTCGGCTATTATTAGTAAGTTCTAACAGAGTGACCACTTAAAAAAAATATCAGAAATAGTACTTAGTATGTTGATTTTACTGTTACAAGTTTCATCGAAATCCTCCACCTGCAACATATTAAAAAACAAAAGAAAATGTTGCTCAGGTCCCTATTTGTGACACTACACATACATTTTTTAAATGATATCTATACTTAATATTATAAAGCTGAAGAGTTTGTTTGTTTGTTTGTTTGATTGAACGCGCTAATCTCAGGAACTGCTGGTCCGAATTGAAAAAAATATTTTTGTGTTTAGTAGTCTATTTATCGAGGAAGGCTATAAGCTATAGAACATTACGTTACGATCAAAAGGAGCGGAGTAGTAATGAAAAATGTTACAAAAACGGGGAAAATCGCACGGGTAGGCAATTCGACGCGACGGGAAGGGCCGGGAGAACAAGAAATTTAACGCGGACGAAGTCGCGGGCAGAAGCTAGTTTTTAATAATAATAATACATAATAAGAAAAAAATAATCTCCATCCACTCTGCTAACCCCGTATGAGTTTGGCGTGCAGTTAAGTACGCAAATCGAATTCAAAGAATGCAGATCCAAGTGTATTTTTATTCAAGACCCTTTATACAGACTGTGCCTGTATACCTCGTGGCACACTTATTGAACACCGATTGATATACACTTCTAGTTCTTTCGCATTGGCGGGAGAATACACAAGAGCGAGAAGAGTATATCAAACAGTGTTCAAAATGTTTGCCGGAACCTATACAGTGTTACGTAAACTTTAAAAACGTAAGTATAGGAACGATAGATTTTTCATTCACTTATAACTGTCTACAAAACGTGTGAAATTTTTTAACGGATATTTTGCACTGTACACACTTAAAACGAATAGATAAAACATCAACTTTGGCGAAAAATTAAGTATTGATTAGCTATTCACAAGCTTGTTTGAACTCGCTTTGCGGTAACATTTAAATCGAACACAGGGAATCCAAGCTTCCACAAACGTTTTTAAATAATATACATGAAGTATGTACAGTGCAAAATAGCCGTTAACAGATTTCACATGTTATGTAGACAGTTAAAAGTGAATGAAAAATCTATCGTTCCTATACTTACGTTTTTAACGTTTACGTAACACTGTATGGGTCCTGGCAAACATTTTGAACACTGTTTGATATACTCTTCTCGCTCGTGTGTATTTTCCCGCCAATGCGGAAGAGCGAGAAGGGTATATCAATCGGTGTTCAATAAGTGTGCCACGAGGTATTCAGGCACAGTCTGTATAAATGGTCTTGAATAAAAATACACTTGGATCTGCATTCTGTGAATTTGATTTGCGTACTTAACTGAACGCCAAATTCTTACGGGGTTAGCAGAGTGGATGGAGATTATTTTTTTCTTATTATGTATTATTATTATTAAAAATAACATTTAAAAATTGAATGTGTAGTGTCACAAATAGGGACCTGAGCAACATTTTCTTTTTTTTTTAATATGTTGCAGGTGGAGGATTTCGATGAAACTTGTAACAGTAAAATCAACATACTAAGTACTATTTCTGATATTTTTTTTAAGTGGTCACTCTGTTAGAACTTACTAATAATAGCCGAAAAAAAAATATTTCATTCAAAAAAATATTTATTTTTAGCAAACTAAGTAAGATCGATATACGTAATATGTGTCATAATGTTGTCTACAGTTTGGCTTTGGAATCATGTTCCTAGCTTTATTAGTTTTAGAAAGCGAAAAGTTTAAAAAAAATGTCTGTTATTAGGACATTTTCCAAGGTTACTCAATGACAGTAAGAGCTAGGCAGTCAAAAACTATATCAATAGTAATGCAAATAAGCAGCGTACTTAACAATATCATATTCAATTCATTTGGCTCTGGGGGCACATTTTCAATACTTAACCTGCGATACCCTTTATTATTTAGGCAAATGGTTTGATACGAATGCCACAAAAAATCCGACATTCGCGCGGGCGAAGCCGCGGGCAAAGCCAGTAGTCTTATTCAATTACATTTTTAAATGTCTGAGGTGGTCTCTTGACGAAGGCACCATACAGGTGTAGTGGACCTGTCTAAGCTATGCATGTCAGTTATCGTAGCTTAACTCAAACTCAACGATCAGCTAGATTTGAAACAGCCATAATTATGAGTAAATACTACTTTCCATAACCCTCAAAATCATAGAATCATATAAAAGTTCGCCCCGTTTACTTGGCACAGATTCCATACGTTTAGTTTTCCCCATTTTATTTACTACAAGACGTTATCATAACACTGAATATCATGAAAATGGCACTTGTAACAGAAACGACATCTCTCATTTCCTTGTTTATTTCCCCGTACGTCTGAAATAAGTTTGGATGACAACCATATTCTTTGATGACGTAGGTACTTACCTATCAAGATTCTGTATGTTCGAATGCGGTTTGCATTAATAAAATCTATGAAACTTGTTGTTGAGGAATTTGGAGAGAAATCTGAAATAGAAACAATAGTTTTTTTTTTTTTTTTTTGAGGAATGACGTCTGGCTTGTCAGGCCAAGAGGTTATCGGCAATGCTGGGAGGACACGATGCGGCACGTTCTGGCAGAGTGTGCCGCTTGGGAGGAGCCACGCCGTGCTCGCATCAGAAGTAAGCAGCGACCTGCCACTGCCGCCTGAGATCGACTCGATGGTCCGCAGCGTGGTGTTATCCTTCTGCGAAACAGTCATTTCGCAGAAGGAGGCTGCCGAAAGGGGGCGAGAGATCTCTTCTGCTGAAAGCCGATCTTTCTATAAAAATATCACCGTGAAAACTCTAGTGAACTTAAATGATGATACAGGATTGACACTAATAACAACTAACTCCAAGGTCACTTCATATTTTTTTTTACAGTTATATTTTTACAGAATAGCTCGATAGAAGGAGATAGTTGTAAATCACAGTAAGATATTACGTGAACAAAAAGTAATGCTGATGCCGTGCTATTTTTATTAGCTACACCTAGTTCTTTCAAAACTGCTTCTTTTACTCAAAGCAATATGTACACAAGAAGTATCGCCCTGGATGCTTTAGCGATGGCCTTGTAAGTAAAAGAATAGTTCTGTGACTGTCATAGGTTTTCCAACTGTTTTGCTTTTATTACCTTAACTATTTTTTAGCCGACGAAATAAAAGGAGGAGGTTCTCAATTCGACGCGTATATTTTTTTTTTTTTTTTTTTATATATATGACCACGCATAACTTTTTACAGAGTGGACTGATTTTGATAATTCTTTTTTTTTTTGTTGGAAAGAGCAAGCATGTAGTAATTAGTAGATTATAGCCACAAAAAATTAAACCGCTGAAAAAACTGAAAGGCTAAAAATAATAAACTTTTCAGTCATTTTGAGTCGCTTTGAGTGATGTTTGTTCATTGATTGTTAGGCGCCGACTCAAAATGACTGAAAGGTTTATTAATTTTTGCTTTTCAGTTTTTTCGGCGGTTAAATTTTTTGTTAAAAAGTTTTGTTTTTTTTTTAAATACTTTATCCATTTGTTATTTTTTTGCAAGTTATGTCTTTGTATTATCTTTTATTTGTATTCCTTCCATAGCCTTACTAATCTTATATCTTTAAACGAGCAATTCTTGTATATCAGTCTTGCCTGCGCCGCGTTCCAATGCGGACGTCTTTGCATTTATTCTGTGTATTGATTAGCGCGGCGCAAGCTGTCGCTCGTAATTTTCTCGCCATGAGTAGTGAACTAGTGGCGAATGAGCTGCTGGCGTTCCTGCAGCAGAAGCTGGATGTGATGGACGAGGTGTCCGCTGTCCAAATCTGCGCAACGAACTTCAGCGAGGAGGACATAGCTGCTGCCAAGCTGTTGTTGTTCAATGTGCTGAACAAGCGCGACCAGATGGTGTCCCGCCGGCGTGACGGGACTAAGAGAAGCCTGCAAGACATTATCACGCTGTTCAAGGAGACCGACCCGGACGACGTGCCTACGTTTGTGGCGAAGGAGTTGCACAAGCTTCCTCCTGTCACTTTTGACCACGTCGATGTTACAAGCCTTCTGAAGGATATTGTCTTTCTGAAGGCCCGCCTCGCGGATGTTACAGCGAAGCTAGATGCATCCCAAAACACCGTCGCCGATTTGCGCAAAGAATTTACCGAGTTGCGCAATAGTGTGGCGGTATCTAGGTCATCAGTCGATGTGTCTAACTTAAACATGTGTCGCGGAGCCGGCGGCGATGTATCGCCGTCAAATTCCGCGTCAGCAGTTTCGTCGCCAGCGCATCCGTCGTTTGCTGAGCTTGCAAAACGCCCTGCTCACGTGCCTCGCAGCCCCGCGCCCGTCAGCACCGCTCCTCTACGCAGCGCTGTCCGAACTCCTCGCCACGTCTCGCTGCCAGTGTCTGCAGCTCTGACGAAACCCTGCGTCACTGCGAGTGTCCCAGGCGATCCAACTATGAAACGTAAGCCTGATGAAGAGGGTTTCGTGACGGTGCAAAGGAGGAAGCACCATTCGCGAACCAACAAGAATCGCTGCGGGAAAGCTACTGCAAAGTCCGATGTCAGCTTGCGCGCTGCTAAGCCGAACACTCCCGTGTACATTTCCCGCCTACACTACACCACTAAGGCGGAAGACATTGTGGAGTACGTACGCCAGAAGACGAAGTACATGCCGAGGGTACAGTTACTGGAGTCACACCGCAACGTCAACTTCAAGGCGTTTGTGGTGCGTGTACCGAATTGCTATCTGCCCGTCGTCATGGACGAAGACTTTTGGCCACAGGACGTGGTGTTCCGTCGCTTCCGCGGACAAGTGCCACAGGACAGCTCACGGACAAGCTAACTTAATAGTGAAGTGCTACTAACATAGTTTATAGTACTATTATTAACACATGTTTTTGTATAATACTTATGTATGTTAGTTTGTAAGGTATTTGTCTATGGGTCTTTGTTACCTGAAAATAAATGTTTTATTATTTATTATTATTATTATTATATATATATATATAATCTGAATCTCGGAAACGGCGCCAACGATTTTCATGAAATTTAGTATACAGGGGGTTTCGGGGGCGATAAATCGATCTAGCTAGGATTCAGTTTTAGAAAATGTCATTTTATTCGTGTTTCCAATCATCAGCTTAAACATAAACTTATGTTTTTTTATTAGAATAAAAATAACAAAATGTAATTTGTATTTAAATATAATTTCTAAAAAACCTAATTTACCAAAAGAATACCGAGCAAAGCTCGGGCATCCAGATATTATTATAAATGCGTTGAAATTTGTTAAATGGATAGACCATGTTTTGAATTAGGACATAGAATACTATTTATTCCGATATTCCCTCGGGATTGAAAACTATGTGGGTGAACCTCAGTGCACAGCTAGTAATAATATCACGTCTGTTGATTTTAGAAACTAAACAATACAATAACTTGGGTTCTGGTCCATAATGTTGTGCTTGTTTATCCCAAATAAATAAAAGTAGATAGACTTATAGGAACAGTAGCTTCTGCCCGCGACTTCGTCCGCGTTAAATTTCTTGTTCCCCAGACCCTTCCCGTTGCATCGAATCACCTACCCGTGCAATTTTCCCCGTTTTTGCAACATTTTTCATTACTGCTCCGCTAAATACCCAACACAAAAATATTTTTTCAATTCGGACCATAATTCCTGAGATTAGCGCGTTCAATCAAACAAACAAACAAACAAACTCTTCAGCTTTATAATATTATAAAGTATAGATTACATTTTCGGTAAGTCAGTCTGTGTCTGGGTGTAATTTATCTATAATATGTATGTATTCAGAAATACATAAGTATGTTTATCAGTTGTCTGGTTGCCATAGTACAGGCTCTGCCTAGTTTGGGATCAAATAACGTTGTGTTGGTTGTCCTAAGATATAATTATTATTATAATAAACAGGGAAAGAGTAACCTAAGATATTATATACTACTCTTTAATGAAGCAAAAAAAAAAAGAACTGAATATATCCCTCATAATATCTGAACTACTTAATTAAGAAACTTTTTAAATACACATTAAGTTTAAGTATGGAGTCTAGGAAAACTTGCTAGCTAATAAAGAGATACAATAAAAAGATTTTAAAAGTAGGTACTTTAAATGCTACAAAAATACTACAATAATTAAGTTACTTTTTGTTCCATGTGGTGTCAGACGTAAAGAGCAGCACCATCGCGTTTCTTCCCGTTGGCGTTCTAAGAGGCGACTAAGGGACTGACTAAAGAGTGAGCAGCAGAGTTCTCTATACATTATACCAGTTTTTTTTTCTGGATGGGAAATCATCAAATGACTTCTCCCGCTCTGGGTGGTGCGGGAGGGTGTCAGACTTTTACTGACTAAAACCCACCCGTGTTCCTTCAGTTGCCCATGTGCCAGGGTCACGGTATCTCTTTCGAACAATCAGGCGACTCCGGCAGGCATCGGTCCTAGCAGACCCCTACACTGCTGCTGACATCTCTTTGAGGCGCGCGTGGAACACTACGCGCCGTCGACCCGAGTTTGGTCCTTACCGGGTGGTGAGCTACCCATTGCTCGCCGCCCGCAAGCTCGCGCCTACGGTGGCCGGGAGTCCGTAATCGACTCCCGACGCCCGGGGCGTCTCCTCCTGCGGCGGCTAGGGACGTGAGGGCGCAGAGACTGCCACTCGCTCACGCACCCCGCCTCCTCCTTTGCGAGCATTACTGCTTCGCAGAAGGAGGTGACGGCTGCCCATGCCCTCTCACTCCGTACCATGGCTCGCACCAGGGCCGGACGCGAGAGGTCGCCGCCACCGATTGCCTCCACGAGGACACGGTGGTGCTCCGCCCAGGCAGGGCACACTTCCACCGTATGCTCCACCGTATCCTCTAGACGATCCCCACAATGGAAACACCCGGGCGTATCCTCCCGCTTTATCCTGAACAGGAACCCACCGAAGCACCCATGCCCGGTGAGAAACTGCGTCAGGCGGAAGGTGAGGACGCCGTGACGCCTCTCTATCCACTCCTCAAAGAGGGGACTTACCACCACAATTGTGGCGTGCCCAATACATTTTACCATCATACTGCGATCGCCAACACGCCTGCCAAGCGTGGCGATTATGGCAAACCTCTCAAAGCAGTGGACATCCTTTGGCTGAAATTATGATAATGATGAAAGTTACTTATCTAATCGTATCCTACTAAACTCATAAATGTGATAGTTTATATGTTTGCTCCTCAATCACGAAAAATCGGCTGAATGGATTTAGAGGAACTCGTGCGCTATTAACATTGGCAAATCTAATAATTATTTTCTATTTATGTAAGTACCAGCTTTAGCCAGTCGGACGGAAAGAATTCCACGTGAACGTACTACAAAAAGATAGCAGTATTCTGTGTGTTAATCCAGGTCATGAACTATCTGTGTGGCAAACATACAAACCCGTTAAGCCGTTTTTGTGTGAATAACGAACATTTAAACATTAACATACAATCTTTCACATGTTTAGGGTTCCGTTGCCAAATAGCAAAAAACGGAACCCTTATGGGTTCGTCATGTCTGTCTGTCTGTCTGTCCGTCCGTATATCACAGCCACTTTTTTCCGTGTTTCTGCTGTTGAAACTTGGTAAGTAGATGTATTATGTGAACCGCATTAAGATTTTCACACAAAAATAAAAAATAAACAATAAATTTTGGGGTTCCCCATACTCAGAACTGAAACTCAACTTTTTTTTTTATCAAACCTACACGTGTGGGGTGTCTATGGATAGGCCTTCAAAAATGGTATTGAGGTTTTTAATATAATTTTTTTTCTAAACTGAATAGTTTGCGCCAGAGACACTTCCAAAGTGGTCGAATGTGTGTCCCCCCCCCCCCCGTAACTTCTAAAATAAGAGAATGATAAAACGAAAAAAAAAATATATATGATGTACATTACTATGTATACTTCCAGCGAAAATTGGTTTGAACGAGATCTAGTAAGTAGTTTTTTTTAATACGTCATAAATCGTAAACCGCAATTTACCTTTCATTCAATCAACTCAAATATAAAAATTAAAAAAATAATAATAATAATAATTTCATAAACATAAACCTTATGAACTTGTACGGAACCCTCGGTGCGCGAGTCCGACTCGCACTTGGCTGGTTTTTTAATATTATTATAGTAAAAAGTACCGTGGAGTGGGCCGTACATACATTCAAAAGAAAATTTTACTTAAAAAAAGTAACGGTTATTTGTAAAATAAAGTTTTTTGTGAAGAGTGAATAACTGAAATGAAAATACACAACAAAAAATTTTTCGAATGCAAATAGCATATTTATATGAATTTTTATTACGATACAGTATTTTATTTTATTTAATAAATGGCAAAGGAAAATATGGAGGATACCTGAGTTACAGTAAATAAAAGTTTGAAATCCTAGTACAGAGATTTTTATTATTATTACTCGTGGTCGCCTGATGGTCGAAATTCAACCATCATTATTTAAAATGTGTTTGAACGATAAATTACTTAAGTAATAATAATTATTTGACATATTGTTCGACATTCAGCTAGTCTTAACTACAGATATTAGAGACAAATAAAAAGAATCGTTTCTCAGTTTGACCACAGATTTAAACCGTAAACAAAAGTAGGCATATGTGTGCGTGCTTTTTTTTAATAGTTCAATGTATTTTTAATGCAGTATTATGTAAAAATATTTTTGTACACTCACTTTCAACTTTAACTGTACCAAATTTCATACGCTTATTTTTTTTTTCATAAAAAGTGGTACAATTTTTTTTTGCACTGTTTAAAAAAATAGAGAGGTAAAGACTATCCATATTGTATATTGCGACATTGCCAAGACAGTATTAAATAATAAAGCAGACTCGTTTTAATCGTATTTACCTCGACATAATTACTTGGTTTGAATATTCATAAAATCCCGATAACATTCTTCGGGAGCGTTCCGGTTTAAACAAATTAGGGCGACGACGAAGCATTGAAATTAACTTACAGTATTACATTACCTGGGTACTTTTAAATTGGAGGAAACTTTTTTGTACAAGATTTTGTTACCAAGCTACTAAATACTAGGTCTTAAATTTAGATTTGTAGTTTATATCTAGATGTTAGGATTGGCTGTATTTATGGTGAGTACCTACTGAAAATTTACGAAGTGACTATTTTGAAATGAAAATGTGAGACGCTATTTAAACCGTGAAGCCCTTATATCAAAACAAAGTTTTTTATTTAGATCTGAGGGGCAATTCTTGTAATTTTATGAACATTTACCGTCTTATCTCAGTCTCAATTTGTAAAAAATCCTCAAGTTTCACTACATTTGTGACATTTGATTGTCGCCGAGATGAGACTGTGACTAGATTTGTAACGTTTTTAATTATGATAATTAGCCTTCAGGTCAAACCACCAAGATAGTTTTTGAATTAAGAATCTCATCCATTTAATTACAAAATGTAATCTAATTTTAGTTATAGCCAAAAAATCAGGGTCAGTTATTGCATATTGCTTATGCAACTTTATATTTATTTGTGTCAAGTCCATTTTTTTAAAGTATCAACTTAGCACCGGACGACGTTGTCAGTTTTATAAAAAGAACTGAATTTAAATTTCTGTTATAATCCGTTCTTATTTCAAAAACAGGCTCGATGGTTCGAAAAATCTTGTTCTGTAATAAGACTGAATATATTTATAAATGTAGTTATTTTTGTAGTTATTTTTGTAGTTATTTTTGTATTAAGAACTTTGCTCAAATCGAAATAAAAATGGAAACTGGCTCAGTGCTTTAGGCCATATCTAAAGCCTAACTTTAGTTAAATCCTAAAACATGTTTTTCACGTTTTGTACTAAATCTGTTTTAGATATTGTGGTAATAAGTTTGAAAGTAGGTACTATTTGTAGAATAAAGTTGAATCTAATAATAATATCTTAGGACAAACAACCTAACGTTTTCTGGTTCCAAACTAGCCAGAGCCTGTACTATGGCAACCAGACAACTGATAAACATACTTATATATTTCTAAATTCACACTTCCATACTATCCACACTCCACACTAATATTATAAATGCAAAAGTAACTCTGTCTGTCTGTCGGTCTGTCTGTCTGTCTCGCTTTCCTGCTAAAACTACTGAACCGATTTAAATGAAATTTGGTACACAGATAGTTTAGAGCCTGAGAAAGGACATAGGCTACTTTTTATCCCGGTAATATGTTCCCGCGGAATAATTTCCGACCTCCACGCGGGCGAAGCCGCGGCAAAAGCTAGTACATCTATATATAAAAGAAAGTTGTATTAGTTACACTATTTATAACTCAAGAACGCCTGAACCGATTTGGCTGAAAATTGGTGGGGAGGTAGATTAGAACCAGGAGACGGACATACTTTTAAGCCCGTTCGACCGCGTTCCCGTGGGCCATGACATTAAACGTCAAAGCGAATACAAGTAAACGTGGTATGACAAAAACATTGGCTTCGAAGTACCAGGTGGTCATAACTTGGTATGAGCTTATCAAACAGCAGTGTCCGCCAGAAAACGTTTTATGCCTTCGAAGTACCAGGTGGTCATAACTGTCTGCCAGGGTTGCGAGATTTGTTTGAAAGAGTTACCGTGGCTCTGGCGGTGGGTTTTAGTTTATAAAATTCTGACACGCGTTCCCCCTCCGCCCAGAGCGGGACACGTCATTCAATGAATTCCCACTCAAAAAAAAAGGTGGTCACATAACTTGGTATGAGCTAGGCAGAACGGGCTGGTGTCCACAACTCCATATCTGAGCGCGTAAGGTATGAGCTATTATTAAACAGAAGTGTCAGCTAGCAAACGCCATTAAAATACCACCATAACTGGGTAGGAGCTCACATAACCTGATATGTCAGCTAGATAACGCTATGCCTTTGAAGTACCAGGTTGTCATAACTGAGAAGGAGCTTGCTGAACATAGGAGTGTTATCTAGAAAACGATTTATGCCTTCGAATTAGCAGGTTGTCATAACTCGGTAAGAGCTCACATCACCTGATTGCCAGAGTCGCGAGATTTGTTCGAAAGAGTTACCGTGGCCCTGGCATATATGCAACTGAAGGAAAACGGGTGGGTAGTCCATCAGCAACAAATAAAATGTGAGCAACAGGTTGTCATAATTGGGTAGGGGCTTGCTAAACAGAGTCATCTAGAAAACGCTTTATGCCTTTGAAGTACCAGGTAGTCATAACTCTGTAGGAGGTCGCCTAACCTCAACCTAATTGCGCAACACACTGTTAATCAGAATCTGAATCTTTTTAAAGGTTATTTATTACTCATCATCATTCATATTTTTCTTTCCTGTCGTTCATATGGTCGAAAAAAATTGCCTGTCCTTAGCAACGTATACAACGTCATGATTTTGTGGAACTGTTAAAATGAAAGGGATTCCTAACGATAGTGTATTACGTAATTACCCTCTGGGTATTTGTCAAGTAGAAAACGCTTTGTGCCGTCGACGTACCAGATTATCATAACTTGGCAGGAGCTTACCAAACAATGTGGTGTCAGCTAGAAAACGCTTTATGCCTTCGAATTACCATCATATCATAACTGGGTAGGAGCTTACCAAACATGAGTGTCAGCTAGAAAACGCTTATCAGACCATCACCGCAAATCAGGTTGTCAAACTTGGTAGGTTTATTACAACATTTATTGAATCGGAGGCGATACGAAGTTCGCTGGGTCAGCTAGTACATGTAATATATTATGCTACTTGCAAACAAACATTTAATGCACTTACCCATTAAATGCAATTTTAATAATACCCATACCGAAAGGTGCCTTCATAAAATAAAACGACTAATAAATCAATTAACACAAAAAACAACCATTCGCCCCAAACCGTCCTAATTAATCTCAATAATCACGTACTCATAACTAAAACAAAGGTTTTCACAAGCTCGCCGCCCTTCCACCATATTTCCTCAACCGAACCGAATAATTGAATGTTCCGAGCAGTTTTTACTCATTTAAACTGTACGCCACAATTACCTCTATTAATTTACGCGGTGAGGTGGGCGCGATAAAAGCCGGCTTAATAATATTGGGGTGAGAAATGCTAGGGGCGAAGGGGGGCGAAGCTGTCAAACGTGCAGTAAAGCTCTAGAAATGGTCTTCCGTCCTATTCGCTCGGACAGGTTCTGGTGGTGGCATAACTTTTGTTGCCCTACTTGTGGTATTTAGAGGATAAAATAGGCAAAAATATTTGAACGTTAAATGGTATTTTGATTACATCATCTGCCTAGCTTTTTCCCAACTATTTTGGGATCGGTTTCCAAGCTAACCAGGTATATTTGACTTCTCCAACCCAGTTACTGGGTATCAGGATACACCTAGGTAAAACTGGTTGTCATATTACCGTGCTTCTGATGACCCGTAAAGACTATCAAAGATCTGTCGAATGGCAGCCGGGTCCTGTGTATATGGTTTTTAACCATAAGGGTCTTCCTAAACGTAGCTCGTCGCCCGGTAAGGACCAGGCCCGAGTCAACGGTGCGTTGTGTTTCATGCGCGCCACAAAGAGATGTCTGCACACACTGGTGGGGTCGCTAGGGCCGATGCCTGCTAGGGTCACAGATTTGTTCGAAACAGTTACCGTGACCCTGGCACAGACAACTGAAGGAACACGGGTGGGTTTTAGTCAGTAAAAACGTCTGACACGCTCTCCCGCTTCGCCTAGAGCGGGAGAAGTCATTACATAATTTCTCATCCAGAAAAAAAAATATAAATGAGGGTTATTCCTAAATATGAACAACATAGTCTGTTACAGTTTAAACATTGGTTCGCCATCACAATAACACTTAAATATAGTAACATTAACAGCTGTAGCCGCGTACGAAAACCGTTGCAAGCCGAAGCTTACAAAATCGCCCCAGAAACGGGCAAATTATACTTAGCACTCGACATTACATCTTCTCAACACGGAACGTAGGACAAATAAACCGAAATCACCATTGTACGCGATTACACTGAATGCATTCCGCCAGACAACGGGCATTGGCGTTCGCTTTATCTTTACCATACACTGCCTGATAAGGAGCTTACCAGGCGAACTTAATAAGAGTTGACGTGACCATCCGACCAAATGATAATACACCTTTTGTCCTTCAAAACACGGTTTAATTTAGATTAGCGGCCGGCTTTGGACGGGTCACTGGGTAAGAGCAGCTTATGTATGATGTTGTTAGCTTTTTGAGTATAAAGTGCACAATAGGTATGCTACAAATGTTGAGTTTGTCTCCTTTTGTTCGTGAGATGCATAATTAGAAAGGATTACTGTTGTGAGGAACGCCTCATACGTGTTTGTTTGTTATAGTTGACCGCTATGCAGGTTAAGGATTTAGTTTTCTGCATTCGTCAAGGGATTCTACCCGTCATTTCAAACAAATCTTGTCTGTGTTTATTTTTTTATATTTTTAGGTATCGAAGTCGAACACGTTCAGCTGTCAAAGATCCGCTGTTTTTTGTACTTTTTGTGGAACATGCACACTTTTTTTAAATCTCCTAAAGTCTAAACATAACAGTCGCTAGTCGTTTGGTTGCATTAATGTAGATGTCAGTATCATTTAAAGTTTTAAACAATGTTGAAATGATTTTTGTTTTATTTTTATTTCATTAGTTTTTGACATCGATACACAACACGCGGGTAAAGAATTACCAGCTAATTGAATTGAAAGTCTGACTCAAACCGCAGATAACCGTAAAACATAACAAACAGAACTGTTCTGACAAACGTAATCCATGATTCAGGGAAGATTGCTAAATGAAATCATACCTAATCGCTAAACTGAATCACGAACTAATTAGTCCAAAGCCTGAAATTTGGGGCAACAGCACTGGATTTAGCAGCACCCGGTCAGTTGCATTAGCTAATCCGACGGTCAGCGCAAGGCTCCGTAAGCCAATCAGACGTGCCTACGTCACCGCACGGCGCTCCTATTGGCTGACTGGCCTGATTAGCTACTGCCATTTTCCGAAGCGCTGTCAACACGTTCTGTCGGCTAATAATGAGTCATATCGAAGCGGCTTAACGAAACTGCATTTATCATTCTAATGACGTCACTACGTCATCAGATTCTGGCGCAGAACTTTCCTTTGTTGATGCTTATTGGAGAATATCTGAGCAATACTAGTCTGTGTATGTATGCATCATCAGACCATGCAGACGATTTATGTCTCTATGAGGTGTTATTTAGGGTTGTAATTATTCAAAAAAATTGTAAGTGGAGCAAAATTCGTATTATTACACTAGTAAATACTCC
Source organism: Aporophyla lueneburgensis (assembly GCA_932294355.1). Taxonomy (NCBI): domain Eukaryota; kingdom Metazoa; phylum Arthropoda; class Insecta; order Lepidoptera; family Noctuidae; genus Aporophyla; species Aporophyla lueneburgensis. The sequence goes on from OW028744.1 coordinate 16,242,832, forward strand.
TGTTCTATGTAGTGCCGGACGTAAAGAATAGAATCATCCAATTTCCACCCGTGGGTGTCTAAAGTGGCGATTAAGGGACTTACTAGAGAATGGGCAGCAGCATTCTCTATGCATTTTACCATGGCAGGCGGATTGTACCGTGTGGTGCCGGACGTAAAGAATAACACCACCCCATTTCTTCCCGTGGGTGTCATAAAAGGCGACTAAGGGACTTACTAGAGAATGGGCAGCAGCGTTCTCTATGCATTTTACCACCTTACTGCGATCGCCAAGCCGCCTGCCAAGCGGGGCGATTTTGGCAAAGCCCCCCAAATTGGGGGAGGCCTAAGTCCAGCAGTGGACGTCTTACGGCTGAAATGATGATGATAATGATGAGGCGGATTGTCGACCGCAGTATGCTGCGGTCGACAATCCGCCTGCCAAGTGTGGCGACAAACCCCCCCAAATTGGGGGCAGCCTATGTCCAGTAGTAGACGTCTTTAGGCTGAAATAATGATGAAGATGAAATCCTGCAGCCGTACCTTTACAATCTAATATCTATGAAGTTAAACACCAAGTATGAAAAATCCACAACAATATTATAACCAAACCGTCTGTATTCCACATGACAAACAAAAAAAAAAACAAGCAGATAGTTTCGAACCAAAACAAGTTTTATCACATTACGCCAGCATCAGTCATAAATAACGCCGATTACATCAACCAACGTTTCTACAACAATAAAGTGAATAAGAGAACGGGCCAATTTGTGCAGTATCCGTTCGCTCACTCTAATTTACAGCAGATATTAAAACCGCGGGCCGCTTCACACGTGTCCCGTCATAAATTCTAGGAGTATGTTCCACAGTGAAATTGGACGGTGGAACAATGTTGAATCTGCCTCATTTGGGTGGCGCAATTTTCTCATTATTAATAGAGATTGGAAGGGAAGAGAATGGTTAATTTATTGGTTTAATGTGTGTTTTTTTTGGGGTGACTGCATGGATTCATGTACCATGTAGCATGTACTATGTAGATCTTTATAATCATTCGGATTCGATAAATAGGTATTTATCGCGGTGATAACAACGTTTCGTTAAAATTATTCCAAACATATGTTGATTCAAATTTAAATTTATCTCCTCAGCTATTGTATTTTAGCAGAAATGATGATGATGATGATACAAAGAACGGTAATTCTAAAACTTTTATGTCCAAAATTAATGCATACTACTTATGAATTCACTGTCAGTTAAAATGGTAGTTTCAAATCAAAGTACAGCTTTAGCATAAATATTTTATGTACGGGGCCGATCGATCAGGCTTGCCGCGGCTGTCCGTGTATTCGGTGATCATCTTTAACATACCCAGACTTCTCCGTGACTCGAAAAACACGCTAACCGTTTTCCTTCACCGTTTTGAGAGCAGTGGCGATGAAATAATTTACACAAAGTAATGCGCCTGCTTGGGTTTGAACTCACGACCTACTACTCGTAAGTCGAGGCCGTTACTACTGGGGTGCTTGGACAGGAAACCTCCTCGTGTGCCCGGGGGTTGGAGTTCCCTTATGGATACGTCCGGGGGGAAGGCCAATCTCCGGGACGGTGCACCCTGGGGTGCGGGCAAATACTCCCCATTGGGTACTTTGTGCCTAAGGGGAGTTTTGCCCGTATGCGAATGTCCTGTCGGAGGAACGCTCCACCGTGTGTCCCTCTGATCTTAGCAGAGGCGCACAGCGGTGGAGTTAGAGCGGGCTCGGTGTGCACTAACCTGCCGCCGGGCAGGCAAGAAGGAACGTACCCCTTCTGCCACCGTTAGTCTCGTAGCCCCGAAGATCGTCACGGTCATGTCTCTGACTTTTGACGGGGGTCGAGGGTCTTGGCTTAATCGCCCGGGCCGCGAGGTAGAAAACCTCTATAAAAAATCACCCCAAACCTCCAAGCGGCGGCGCACCGTGAGGGAGGTTGACAGCTTGACTAATGGGTAGCTGAATTAGTCACTAGTGCGAACCACTGGATTTCTTATATAAAATTGTTTTTACTCGTGGGAACAACTATGGAAAATTATTTAAAAAAACCAAAACCCAAACAAGTGGAAGGGAGCGATGCGGGGTCGGAGTCCGACGCCGCGTCGAGCGCGAAGGGCTCGCATGCGAGCTCGGAGCGAGGAGTGGTGGGCGCTGCTGGTGGGAACCGTAAGGTCTCCCAGAAGCGCCCTAAATCAGGGGCAGGACAGGAGTCCTCCTCCGACGGCGGGCTGAGCTCGGCCCGTCGGAAAATATCGAGGCGTGGTGGGCTCCAGGATAGGGGCACCGGCCGAGGACTCCCGACCAAGGAGGCCCGCGCGCCGAGCCGAGCAGGCCCAGCCGAGCTCACCCAAGGAGGGGAGAGGCTCGCCACGGAGGGGCATCCCTCGGGAGGGACCAGTAGTAGGGCCCCCTCAGAGTCCTCCGGTGGTGAGTCGGACGCGGCCGCCTACTCCGAGGAGATGGGCAGGTTCGCTGAGGTCGTGGCCACGTCCATCAAGGCGGCGACCTTAAAGAGGCTCCAGAGGTCGAAAGACAAGGCCATATCTGCTGCCACGAAAGCCATCGTGGCGGCAGCGAAGGCCTTTCGCTCTGGGCCTCCGGTGGTGGATGGGGTGGCAGAACTGCGGGCGGAGGTCGCCCGCGTTACTGCCGCCATGGAGCTCCTCCGAAAGGAGAACGAGGAGCTCCGAGCGGACCTGGCCGGTCTCCGAGGTGCCACCCCCCAGGAGGCATCGCAGGTGGAAGCGCGGCATGGGCAGGGCGGGCTCCTGCCCATCGAGAGCCAAGTGCTGACCCTGGTGCGGAAAGAGCTCGCTGTCTTCCAGAGCAGGTTTTCTGCTCTGGAGGCAGTGGTCCTGCGCCCCCCGCTGGCGGCAAGCCGGCCGGTCCCGGGCCAGCCTGGGGCGGTTTCGGGTCAGCCGAAGGCGGCCTCGGGCCAGCCGAAGGGAGCCTCGGCCCGGCCGAAGGCAGCCTCGGGCCAGCCAAAGGCGGTGGCGTACGCCGCCGCCGCGTCTGCCCCAGCCAAAGGGCCGGGGCAGACCAAAGGCCGGCCCAAGCAGGCACCTGCGAGGGCCCCCCCAGCGCAGGTGGCGAGAGGACCGCCAATGCCGCCCCCGCCTTCTAAATCTCCCCCTGCCAACGCCGAATGGCAAGTGGTTGGGGAGAAGAAGAAGGCAAGCAAGGCTGCAAGGGCGGCCAGAAACAAAAAAAGGCAGCAGCGGCGCAAAAAGAGCAGCGTCGCGTCTAGGCTCCGCGCCCCAAAGTCCGCAGCTGTAGTGATTACACTACAGCCGGAAGCGGTAAAAAAGGGCGTGTCCTACCGCGACGTGCTCTCCAAGGCAAAGGCGGCGGTGGACCTGACGGAGCTGGGTATTTCCGACGGGCTCCGGGTTAAAGTCACTTTGACTGGGGCCCGGATGCTAGAGGTCCCCGGTGCGGCTAGTGGCCCGACCGCTGACGCTCTGGCCGAAAGGCTCAGGGCGTCGTTAGACGCGGAGGAAGCCCGGGTGTCCAGGCCCATCAAGTGCGCTGACATGCGCATCCTGGGCCTGGACGATTGCGTGACGGAGGCGGAGGTGGTGGCCGCCATCACTAGGGCGGGGGGTTGTCCTGCCGAGCAAGTTAGGGCAGGCACCATCCGCCCTGACAATGCGGGGTTGCGAACCGTTATGGTGAGCTGCCCCGTGTCGGCGGCCCAAAAAATCACCTCGGAGGGCCGAAGGCTTCTGGTGGGCTGGGTCTCAGCGCAGGTGAAACTGTTGGAGCCCAGACCTCTGAGGTGCTTCAGATGCCAAATGGGCAACCACGTGTTCGTGAGTTGCACCTCAGAGGTGGACCGCAGCGGTCACTGCTTCCGCTGCGGTCAGCCCGGTCACAAGGCTGGCTCGTGCAATGCCACGCCGCACTGCTATGCATGTGCGGCGGCTGGCAAGCCGGCCGAACACCGGGCTGGGAGTAAGGCCTGCGCTGCAGCCGCCAAGGCCAAGGGTAAACCCTCCGCCACCGCCGTCACCGCTGCCGCCGCTGCCGCCTCGACCACTGCTGTCGTGGCCAGCACTGCCACGGCAGGGCCCTCACAGGGGGCTCGGGAGGGGGCTGATATGGACTGTCAGTAATGGCTGCTCCATTACGCCTCCTCCAGGCGAATATCAACCACTGCGCCTCCGCTCAGGATCTTTTGCTCCAGAGCATGGCGCAGTGGTCGATTAACATCGCCGTGGTCGCTGAGCCGTACTTTGTCCCGCCCAGGGATGACTGGGTGGAGGACCTGAGCGGCTCAGTGACCCTCATTTCGTCGGCCGCCGCCGGAACCCCGACCCTCGAGGCCGTTAAGAGGGGACGGGGTTGCGTAGCAGCACGGTTCGGGGAGATTGTCGTGGTAGGAGTATACTTCTCCCCGAGCCGAACTCTCGCCGAGTTCCACAACTCCCTTGCGGAGTTGAAAGTTGTCGTCGTCGGGTTCCGTCCCCTCCCCGTGCTCGTACTCGGGGACTTCAACGCCAAGAATTTGGCTTGGGGTTCCCGGTATGCGGACACGCGGGGCAGGATGGTGGAGGACTGGGCTCTAGAGACAGGCCTAGTCGTCCTTAACCGGGGTTCTGTCCCTACGTGCGTACGGATGCGGGGCGATTCAGTGGTGGACATTTCGTTCGCTAGTCCCGCTCTGTCGCCGCAGGTCATTGACTGGCGTGTAATGGAGGGGGTGGAGACGTATTCCGACCACCGGTATATCCGGTTTGACGTCTCCGCCCAGACCTCGACCGCGCCGGTCCGACAGGCCCCGTGTGGTCCGCGGTGGGCGCTTAAGAAGCTGGACCGGGAGCTTCTCCTGGAAGCCTCGATCGTGCAGGCCTGGGTGTCACCACCGGACAGGCCTGCTGACATCAACGACGAGGCCGAGTGGTTCCGGGAGGCCATGTCCGAGATCTGTGACGTGGCTATGCCCCGAGTCCAGCCAGGACGGGCTTGGCGCCAGGTGTACTGATGGTCGCCGCAGCTGACAGCGCTGCGCGAAGCGTGCGTTGCGGCGCGACGCCGGTACACCAGGCACCGCAGGCTCCGTATCCGCCCTCCGGATACGGAAGCCATTCAGGCGGAGCTATATGAGGGGTACAGAGCGGCGAAGACCGCCCTCCAAGAGGAGATCCTGCGGGCCAGAGGACTGGCCCGCAAGGAGTCGCTGGAGACTCTGAACAGGGACCCATGGGGACGGCCCTACAAGGCCGTCCGGGAGAAACTCCGCCCATGGGCTCCTCCGCTGACTCAGAGTCTCCGGCCCCAACTCGTGGAGGGCGTGGTGAGCGCTCTGTTCCCTTCGCGAGGGGAACATAGTCCCCCACCCATGGCTCCGCCTCCTGCGGTGCCCGACGCTGCGGACCACACCACCGAGGACGACGACAACGCTCCAGAGGTGACCGGGGTAGAGTTGAGAGTGGCGGTACGCCGGCTAAATGCCAAAAATACCGCCCCAGGACCCGATGGCTTGCCTGGCAAAGCCTGGGTCCTGGCCTTAGAGGCTCTCGGGCCTCGACTCAGGGGGCTCTTAAGCGCATGTTTGGAGAGGGGCCAGTTCCCACTTCGTTGGAAGACGGGGAAACTGGTCCTCATTAAGAAGCCTGGGCGCCCAGCGGACTCTCCGTCCGCTTACCGGCCCATCGTGCTGCTCGACGAGGTGGGCAAGCTCTTTGAAAGAGTAATTGCAGACCGCCTCGTTGGGTGGCTGGTGCGGGAGGGGCCGGATTTGGCGGACAGCCAGTTCGGTTTCCGCAAGGGGCGCTCTACGGTGGACGCCATCATGCGCGTGCGAGCCCTCACGACGGGGGATGCAGTGGCCCGGGGTGGGGTCGTCTTGGCGGTGTCTCTAGACATCGCCAATGCCTTTAATACCCTGCCCTGGAGTTGCATTAGGGAGGCACTCCGGTATCACCGGATGCCGACCTACCTCTGTCGCGTGGTCGAGGCTTACTTGACGGATAGAGCCGTCATCTACCCCGGTCGCCAGGGAGACTGGAACCGGCGAGAGATGTCGTGCGGTGTCCCACAGGGATCGGTCTTGGGGCCGCATCTGTGGGACATCGGTTACGACTGGGTGCTGCGCGCCGACCTCCCTAGCGGCGTCAGCGTAGTTTGCTACGCTGACGACACGCTGGTCCTTGCGCACGGGAGGTCGTTCGAGGCGGCGGCCGAATTAATGACACGCGGGGTTGCGACAATCGTCGATAGGATCCGGCAATTGGGACTCGAGGTGGCTTTGCACAAGTCCGAGGCCATGGGTTTTCATGGTCCTCGGAACGCGCCACCTGCGGGTACCCAACTTACGGTAGGAGGGGTTCACATCGGCGTCGAGTCGACGATGAAGTACTTGGGACTTGTCCTCGACAGCCGGTGGAACTTCGTCGAACATTTCCGACGTTTGGCTCCCAGACTGGAGCGGGCTGGGGCTGCATTAAAGCGGCTCCTGCCCAATCTGGGGGGTCCAAACGCCTCCTGCCGGAGGCTCTACACGGGGATCGTGCGGTCCATGGCCCTCTACGGGGCACCGGTGTGGGCGCCCTCACTGAGGCTGCGCCCAGCGCGCCGGTTGTTTGCGGCCCAGAGGGTCATGGCCATCCGGTTAATCCGGGGATACCGCACGGTCTCGTGCGAGGCGGCGAGCCTCCTAGCCGGAGTGCCGCCATGGGATCTGGAGGCAAAGGTCCTCGCGCACATGTGGGAGTGGCGCGAGGAGGCGAAACGCCGGGGCGAAACTCCGCTGCCGCGACAAATCGCGGCACGGCGGACAGAGCTCCGGTGTGATCTCATGGCGACATGGCGGGTACGATTGTCGCAACCCAGTGCTGGGCACGCCACAATTGCGGCGGTAAGTCCCCTCTTTGAGGAGTGGATAGAGAGGCGTCACGGCGTCCTCACCTTCCGCCTGACGCAGGTTCTCACCGGGCATGGGTGCTTCGGTGGGTTCCTGTTCAGGATAAAGCGGGAGGATACGTCCGGGTGTTTCCATTGCGAGGATCGTCTGGAGGACACGGTGGAGCATACGGTGGAGGTGTGCCCTGCCTGGGCGGAGCACCGCCGCGTCCTCGTAGAGGCGATCGGCGGCGGCGACCTCTCGCGTCCGGCCCTGGTGCGAGCCATGGTACGGAGCGAGAGGGAATGGGAAGCCGTCACCTCCTTCTGCGAAGCAGTAATGCTCGCGAAGGAGGAGGCGGGGCGCGTGAGGGAGTGGCAGTCTCTGCGCCCTCACATCCCTAGCCGCCGCAGGAGGAGACGCCCCGGGCGTCGGGAGTCAATAGCGGACTCCCGGCCACCGTAGGCGCGAGCTTGCGGGTGGCGAGCAATGGGTAGCTCGCCGCCCGGTAAGGACCAAGCTCGGGTCGACGGCGCGCAGTGTTCCACGCGCGCCTCAAAGAGATGTCAGCAGCAGTGTAGGGGTCTACTAGGACCGATGCCTGCCGGGGTCGCGTGATTGTTCGAAGGAGATACCGTGACCCTGGCAAATGGGCAACTGATGGAACACGGGTGGGTTTTAGTCAGTAAAAGTCTGACACGCCCTCCCGCTCCGCCCAGAGCGGGAGAAGTCATTTGATGATTTCCCATCCTGAAAAAAAAAAAAAAAAAAAAAACCCGTAGATCCCGGCTGTCGTTTATGTATTTTTCACAGTCATTATAAATCCTCAGAATTCCGAAAGTCTGACAACCAGTCTTATCTAGAGGTATTGTACCAATAACTGGGTTTTGGAGGTCAGATAGGCAATCATCATCAACATCATTATTTCAGCCGAAAGACGTCCACAGCTGAACATAGGCCTCTTCCAAGCTCTGCCACTTCCACCGGTTTTGTGCTTCCTGGATCCAGCGGATTCCTGCAGCCTTTTTTTTTTTTTTTTTCAGGATGGGAAATCATCAAATGACTTCTCCCGCTCTGGGCGGAGCGGGAGGGCGTGTCAGACTTTTACTGACTAAAACCCACCCGTGTTCCATCAGTTGCCCATGTGCCTGGGTCACGGTATCTCTTTCGAACAATCACGCGACCCCGGCAGGCATCGGTCCTAGTAGACCCCTACACTGCTGCTGACATCTCTTTGAGGCGCGCGTGGAACACTACGCGCCGTCGACCCGAGCTTGGTCCTTACCGGGCGGCGAGCTACCCATTGCTCGCCACTTCCTGCAGCCTTCACAAGGTCATCGGTCCACCTTGTGAGAGGCCTTCCAACTCTACGTCTTCTGGTATACGGTCGCCACTCTAGAACCTTTCGGCCTCATCTGCCATCTGTTCTGCTAGTAATGTCCCTACATGCAAAATTCTGCTATTCAGCTGCATCTAGTAAGACTTCGAAACCAACCCATACATACTTTGGATATGCCTAGATAAGATGATGATACAAAAAATCAGGTAATATCGCAGACATCCAGTGTCATGCGATAATTGTCGAAATCTGTTTAATAGTAATAGGAGACAGTAAAGTACTTTTTTTCATTGCCCCCTTATTTTAAATTGATTGGTTTTACATGATTTCCTTCTAACAGGATCCATGGATGATAAAAGTTATAAGGTGCCACACAAAACAAATTAGGTCAACTCCCAACAAAAAAAGCAAAATAAAAGCCTACCCGCAAATTGAAATAACTAACCTTCACGACTTAATTAAAAGCCTGGGATAAATACAATGAAATTAAATCATAAACTTTTGACACTAATACAGGTATATAACCTTTTATTCAATCTAACTTTGTGAACGAAATAGGGGTAGGTAATGTGGTATTATTTCCTCATAAACGTGTGTCTGGAAGTTTTGGGGTTGGATTAAAAACTCCCAAGGGATCTCACGCCAGCTCGGTAACATTTCGGTAGGCATAGTGGGAGTTGGTAATTGTGAAATATCATTATTAGGTAGTTTGATTTTGATAATCTGATTTAGTTGAGTATGTGAAAGAAAGTAAAAAAAACAACTGAAGGAGGTTGCTGACTTTGGTTTTGAATTTTCATTATTTTTTAGCACTGATTTTCGAATTAAAGTTCACTTGCAGTGTTTTTATTTGGAGGTTAGGTCATAGGGACACTGAGCGTCTCCTATATTTTCACTGCAATTTTATCTATGACTAGCTTTTGCCAGCGGCTTCGCCCGCGTGGAGGTTGGAAAATATCCCGCGGGAACTTACTTTTGGTGTATGATCAACGTATGCGAGGATAAGAGCTCGAAAGCGCATTTTCATCCGACTTGCTTCAAATTTATCGTCACTGCTCAGCTCCTATGTGTTTTAGCGTTATTTTATATAGCCTATAACCTGCCCAGGAGTGTGAACTACAATCATACCAAGTTTGATTAAAATCCCTTCAGTAGTTTTTGACCCATGCGTGCACATACAGACAGACAGACAGACAAAAAATTTACTGATTGCATTTTCGGCATTAGTATCGATCACCATTCATCCTCCAATATTAATTTTGAATGTATATTCAATGTACAGAATTGACCTCTCTACAGTTTTATTATAATTATATATAAGTATAGATATTTCATCAAAGTGACCTTTATTCTCGTTACATTATTTGGTTGGTTTATGTCAATCAATCAATCAAAATATTTTTTTTTTTTTCACTTAAACCTACATGGGCACTTATGAAACGTCAGAAGCTAGGTGCACGATTCCAATTTGTTGATTCCTATGGATATAATATGTCAGATATAAAATAAAACTGAAAACACTGTATAGGAACTATTAATGAAACTTATAATTATGGATTTCATTAATCTCCCGGATTGTAAAAATAACTAATTAAATCATACAACATATTAGCTTGTTGTCCTAAATTGCCTCTGAAAGTCTATACACTCCTAATATCAACACTAAGTATTAGACAAGAATGCAATCTCATTTCTGTCTTGATATACGTTGTTGAGAGCTGGATTTATTTCGTAAATTAAAGCTTTATTTCTTTTAACGCCACTATTTATTATACCTATCCAATAACATTTAATAAACACAGGCTAGTTAGCAATGAATCCTAGCAATCAAGTTAAGATTTTCTTTTTATAGAGTACTAGCTTTTGCCAGCGGCTTCGCCCGCGTGGAGGTCGGAAATTATCCCGCAGGAACATACTACCGGGATAAAAAGTAGCCTATGTCCTTTCTCAGGCTCTAAACTATCTGTGTACTGAATCGATTTAAATTTCATTTAAATCGGTTCAGTAGTTTTAGCAGGAAAGCGTCTCGCTTTCCTGCTAAAAGACAGACAGACAGACAGACAGACCGACAGACAGAGTTACTTTCGCATTTATAATATTAGTGTGGATAGTGTGGATTATAGTGTGGAAGTGTGGATTAGTGTGGATTTATACTCTCTACTGAACTGATAAATAAAAAGTGATGTGTCTGTTTATGTTGTCAAAATAACAGTCTTGTACTGAATGCTTAAGAAAATATATTAAATACTAGTTACGTATAACCAAAAACTATTTTAAAATTTTTGTTCGTTTGTTCTGGCTAATCTTCGAAATGACTGGACTTCGACTTGCAGGTAACCAATGGTAGATACTTTTAGAGTAGTGCTACGATTTACGAGCTTTAAGTTGTAGGTTCGAACTCAGGCAGGGACTTTATGTAATTATTTTATCACCCTGCTCTCAAAACAGTGAAGGAAAACATCGTGATGAAACCATCATGTCCTACAACCAAAACCCAACAACCCAACCGAACTTCGAACATATGTGACATCTACCAACCCGCACTGGGCCCGCGTGGTAGATTACAGCCCAGTTCTTCTTACAGAGAGGACGTCTTTGTCCCAGTAGTGGTAACATTATAGGCTGATTATGAGATACCTACCGACCCAGAACTGGAACCTACGACCTCATTCTCCCTGCCAGGGTCGCGAGATTGTTCGAAAGAGATACCGTGACCCTGGCACATGGGCAACTGAAGGAACACGGGTGGGTTTTAGTCAGTAAAAGTCTGACACGCCCTCCCGCTCCGCCCAGAGCGGGAGAAGTCATTGGATGATTTCCCATCCAAAAAAAAAACTCGTTTATTCTTATTGGTTTTTGACAGAAGAGGCATTACTTAATTTTCACGGTTGAAATATAGACTCAGATTTCGTATGGAGAACACGGCAATCGTATTTGTGTTCAAACCCGTACAATGGTTTAGTCTGATACTCGTAGTACCTACCATTTTTTATTTAGTGTTATAGACTCACTATTGTAAAACACGTTTGCATAGTCAGTGAGCCTTTGCGTTTTATGTGTGAAGTTTTATTTTTTTCAATAAAAATCGTACCTTTGACCAATCTACGCTTTCAAACAGAGTATAAAAGCGATCAAGGCTTTTGATGCAAAATCAAACGTAGATTGTGAAATTGATGCTGGCACTGCTGAAGCGTTGTTGTGTGCAGTTTATTAGCAGGACTGTCGTTTTTTTTACACAGCTGAAAGGGATTTTTGCAGAGAAATATTTTAGTAGAGTTATTTGAGCTGGTTTCTTTTTTATAAGGCTAATTTGAAATTTATTCCTTTTGAAGGCTATAAAACGAAACACTGCTTTATTTTAATACCTACGTAGGCAGCCTTTGCAATTTTTATGAAATTACACAATTGATGCTGCAGCCAGGGTTAATGAATTGTAGCTCGCAGCCCGGTAAGGAGTAGCTCGCTGCCCGGAAAGGATCAGACCCGGGTCGACAGCGCGTTGTGTTCCACGCGTTGCTCAAAGAGATGTCAGCACTATTGAAGGAGTCCGCTAAGGCTGATGCCTACCACGGTCGTGGATTTGTTCGAAAGAGTTACCTTGGACATGGCATAGGAAACTAATGGAACACAGGTGGGTTTTAGTCAGTAAAAGTCTAACATGCCGTCCCGCTCCGCTCTGAGCGACAGAAGTCATTTGATGATTTCCCACCCAAAATAAAGGTCGATAAATTGGATATTTATTACTACAAAAGTATTTAATTAAAATCTTTTTAAGAAATTTCCAAACAAAATCCCTTACTTCTAAACAATAACAAGGACATTTTCTAGAATTTCCCAGGAAATTAGTAAGAAGTTTCCGTGCGTCACAGTTGCGTGGCACACGGAGAACACGTAGCGTTCAGATTAGTTGGTGTAGCTAACAACCGAGTAACTTTCACAATTAATACCAACCGACCGCACTGGGGGTTGAGTCTGCCGTGAATGTACGACTGATGCGATTGGTTGGCAATTAATCGCAAAAAGGTAAGTTGAAATATATTTTTTTTAATAAAAAAAAAATACGATAATACCCACATGTATACCTGATAAGTTTTTATTCAGTTTTTATTCTTACCGTCGTATGGCAGCCAAGATTTGCTGTAAATTTTATGGTGAGGTGGTTTCGAAAAAATTTCAGCCCCTGCAGCTAGGTTATGGCTCTAAAGGGGGCTGCGAGGCTGCCGTACACGCTTTGTCGACCTATCTAAATTATGGCAAAGGAGAGGTCATCCTGAAGGTTGACATAAAGAACGCCTTCAATTCGGTTAATAGGGACACCTTGCTGGCAGAAACTAAAAAAGAAATACCACAAATCTATAGTTTCCTTTGGCAATGTTACAGACACTCATCTAAATTACTATATCGGGACAACCTTTTAGAATCTGCAGTTGGCTGCCAACAAGGTGACCCCCTCGGGCCAGTGATTTTTAGTTTAGCCATTCACCCAATCATTCGACAGCTAAATTCTAAATTTAATGTTTGGTATCTCGATGATGGAACCTTGGGAGGCGATGTGGAAACAGTTATAAATGACCTAACTTTCTTAAAACATGAACTTCATTCCATTGGCCTTGATTTAAACCTATCAAAATGTGAACTTTATATAACGGACAGTACTGACAGACAACTGACACTTACAAAATTTAACGCAATAGCTCCAGAAATAAAAATTATTGAAAAAAGCTCTCTTCGTCTCCTTGGGTCTCCAATCTTTGAGAACTCCTTTCCCTCTTTTATTGAGGAAAAAATACAAAATTTTAATGACGTTTCGGAGAGACTGTTCCAAATTAACATGCATTCGGCCATCACTTTAATTCGTTACTGCTGTTTCGCCCCAAAATTAACATATTTCCTACGCGCTTCCCATTTATGGAAGCACACTCACCTTTTAGACAGAATGGACCAAATTATCCGGCACACACTAACCTCCATACTAAATGTGGCCTTGGACGACCGAGCTTGGGCACAAGCAAGTCTTCCCATTCGTATGGGAGGCATTGGCGTCCGCAAAATTTCCAGTCTTAGTTTACCGGCTTTCATATCCTCGGTCCACGGCACTGAGAAATTAATCAGGAAAATCTTAGCTTCCACACTGAATAATTTTGATGTGCCCTGCTTTACCGAGGCTATGAATGCCTGGAAACTCGCTTGCCCGAATTCAAATCTACCCGATAACCCACTCTCCCAAAGACAGTGGGATGAGCCGCTCTGCAGAGTTGTACAAGACAATTTACTGAGCTCGTCTGCTACTACTGCGGAGCGTGCGCGCCTGCTGGCTGTGGTTAAATGGGAATCGGGTCTGTGGCTTCATGCGCTACCGTCGTCGAACATAGGCACTTTGCTCGACGACACTACTTTCCGCCTCGCTGCTTCTCTAAGACTAGGAGCTCCTTGTTGTTCTCCTCATCGCTGCCACTGTGGCGAAGTTGTCAACAGTCTAGGACACCACGGCCTGTCTTGTAGCCGAAGTGCGGGTCGCTTAGCGCGGCACGCAAACATTAACGACATCATCCGACGAGCTCTTGTCACCGTCGGCGTTCCAGCTGTATTAGAACCCAATGGCTTGGCACGCGACGATGGCAAGAGACCGGACGGTATGTCTTTGTTTCCTTGGAAGGTGGGAAGGCCTTTAGTGTGGGATGCAACGTGTGTCGATACTCTTGCGCCATCCCATCTTCCTAGCTCGGCTTGCTGCGCTGGCGCTGCCGCTGCGGCTGCGGAAAACCTCAAGCGGCGAAAGTATAGCAACCTTATTGGTAATTATATTTTCGAGCCGTTTGGGGTTGAAACCCTCGGGCCGTGGGGTCAGAGTGCTCATGGCCTCTTTAAAGAAATATCTAAACAGCTGGTTGACACTTCTCGTGACCCAAGGGCTGGTTTTTATTTTGGCCAACGGCTAAGCATTGCTATACAGCGTGGTAATGCCGCCAGTCTCTTGGGTACGTTACCGGTCGACAGCGATGAGGATGAATTTTTCGATGCTTTATTTTAGGTTGTGTATATATAGTTTTGGTTAAGTTAATATATTGTATTATGTTGTTTAATATATATTCTGCCTAGTCTTCAGTGCGCAAATTTGATAAATTAAACTTAAACGAGTTATAATAAACCATGAAATTTTTATTTTGATATATCTTAGTACAAAAAAATTTAGTTATCGTTAACGAAAGATGTTTATTTTGAAACTGGTTTTTATGGTAACTTGCGCGTGGTGCCGGCGTGTCGGTGAAGGTGAACGACCGACCAGCTGTTCGATTGGTCAAAATTCTAAGAATTTCGAAGTACCCACCGAACCGGCGCGCAGTTACTGACCTATTACTATTGTCAATATCATATTACGAAATATGTAGGGTGTCCACCGTTTACGGATTTAAGGTCGGATAAAAATTTAAAATAAAAGTGTTGAAAAAATAATGAAATGTGTTCTATTACTGATACTGAACCACCAAAAAAAATTTGCGCACTGATTAAAAATTTCTTTTGGTTGTTTAAATCTTGCATTCTCACTGTATACCTACCTAACATTCAGAATAGCTGATGGTGATGGTGTAGTGTATGATAGCAGAATGGATGATGGTGTAGCTAACAACTAAATAACTTTTACATTATAAGCCAACCGACAGCACTCGAGGCAAGAGTCGCAGCGAATTTACGACTGATGCGATTATCAACAAATCAAATTTAAAAAAAAATATAGTAGGATTCTTAAGAGGGTAAGTAAAAAACTAAAGATTGGCTATTAGTAAAAGTATAATTAAGTTAAATGTAAAAAAATATTAAACGCTTGTCCTTCTTTTCAGTCAAAGTGTAAGGGATCGCTTTTGTGCACTAGTTATAAACACTGTTTATGAAATAAAAGTGAGAAATTTTCTCATATTTATTTTATGTATTCTACACAATCTAATCTAACTAGCCTATATTGTCCCACTGCAGGGCAAAGGCCTCCCTCTCCCTTTTCCACACATTCCTGTCTTTTGCTATTGTTGGCCAGTCCTTTCGGTAGGATTCAAGCTCATCCCGTCATCTTTGTCTCGGCCTGCCGCGATGTCGTCGTGTCTACACAAATGTATTTCAAAAATCCACACTTCCACACTATACCTAATATTATAAATGCAAAAGTAACTCTGTCTGTCTGTATCGCTGTCCTGCTAAAACTACTGAACCGATTTAAATGAAATTTGGTACACAGATAGTTTAGAGCCTGAAAAAGGACATAGCTTACTTTTTATCCCGGTAGTATGTTCCCGCGTGATAAATTCCGGCCACGCAGGCGAAGCCGCTGGCAAAAGCTAGTAATAAATAAGTCAGCAAAATGATTAAATATAATAAACGCACGAGCTTTTAAAAATAATATTTATGTACATAAGTTTAAGCATGTGATCGCAAGACCATAGTCAAACTCGTGTTTTATTTGATTAGATTAGTTTATAGTATTTAATTACTGAAATGAGCGCGAATTTATACTCCAGCTGGGCCCTAGTAAATATAAACTAAAATTAAAATAAATCAATTGCATCGGGGGATGTCAAATACCAATCGACGACAAAGTGGTATGGTCTCACGTACGACTAAGCGCAGGACAAAGGGGAGATAAGAAGAAATAGGGGCGGAAAACTATTACAATAGAGGAGAAATAAATTTGTGATACGTCTCTTACATTATTTCCCTGTAGACTATTAGTTACGACTGGTTTGTAGAGAAAGCGATCTGTATGGGGAACGTAGGTTTTAATGGGACAGTTTCCTGGTGATTACGAAACATAGGTTACTTGAAAGAGGCTGAAACATCTGTAAGAAGACGATACTATCAAATTACGTGTTTGTATAATTTACTATAATTCATTTTATTTTATGTCTTGTAAATTAAAACGTAGGAGCGTAGATTTTTTTTAACAGCGTTGCATTTTATGTATTCAAAATCAAAATATTTTTAATTCACATTAACGTACAGACGCCAACACATCAAGCTACTACAATCTGTCAGATTTCTTTGATAGATTTTCGACTTTATTTCTAGAGCATTAGGTTCAAGGTTCATTGGGAAAAATTGACAGTTTCGGGTAGCTTGACCTGGTGGCGTCTGTACATGGGCACTTATAACACGTCAGTTGCCAGGTGCACGGTTCCAATTGGTTGTTTCCTATGGAGAAGAGCTGTCAAGAAACTCCACGGTTACTCTTTTAAAAATAATTGGCCTTTACAATAGTTTCAAATTACAGTATTAATAGGTATGGGATGTAGGCATGATTAAAATGAGATGTCATGTTCTAAAATTAAAAAAAACATGAAAGTATTACATGTCATAACTTAGACTAATAGAAATGGTTATCAATTTCCGTCCAATATTCGTTCATTCATTTTTGGTCGGATTACGTAACAAGGCACATTGAAATTGTATTGTATGTGTCATGTATTTAACTGCAATATTGCCAATTTTACACTAATAATCTGGTTGACTAACCCGGTATGACTTTTTAGTAGCCCAACGCGTAACAAGAGTTATAATGTTAATTACTTAACTCTGGGTTTACGAAACTAATAAGTCCCATTGTGAGCGAGCAACTAAGTCAATCAAATGGCAATAGAAAGGATTACGCTTGTAGTTTCCCTACGTTATTGAATCAGGTATAAAGAGATCCGCAGGACAACCAAGGTAACCAAGTTGACATAGCCCAAAGAATTGCCAAACTTAAGTGGCAGTGGCATGGCATATTGCTCGCAGAACAGATGGCTGTGGTTCCGAAGGGTTCTGGAATGGTAACCGCTTACCGGAAGACGTAGAGTTGGAAAGCGTCTCACAAGGTGGACCGATGAGCACAGAACCGGTCAAAGTGGTGGAACTTAGGGGAGGCTTACGTACAGCCCCCCCCAGTGGGTTCCCGCATTGACGAGACGGGTGGGCTCAGTAGCCGTGGTTTAGAACCCCACGGTGAAGCTAAGAGGAACCCGAGGAGGGGCCGCTCGTCAGGGCTTTTCCGCTCGAAGCCAACGATGTAGCGGCCAACGCGGTGTCGTTTGACGACATCGCAAGTGAGGTGGGCCGCGATGTCCTAGTATCTGGGGCATCGCGGCTGAGGGTTGGAGGCCGCGGTGGGAGAGGAGTGCCGGTATTGAGGTACGCCGCTCTCCCTACCTTCCACGGCCTGAACGGGTTCGCCACCGTCCGATGGTGGACACGGTGGGGTCGCAGGGGAGGAGGAGTGATGGTATAGCGTTGGCCACGTACCTTATCCTCCAGAGGAGGGTCTGGTGACGGATAGCCGCGGCGGGTTCGCGGAAGAATTACGTGTGCCCGTGTTCCAGCCGCAAGCGGCACAGGAGGACACCGTGGAGTTTTAGTGGCTTGTAGTCCCACATAACTGCACTATCTCCCCGTGGTAGTGCAGTATGCATGAGCATTTCTCCACGTTAAAAAAAGGCTTACGTACAGCAGTGGATTTTGTTTTGTGAAATAATGCTGATTAGTTTACAAAGTCTACATTTATGAATTTAATCGACGTGTTCCTAACATTCTGAGCAGTATATTTTTAGGGGAACGTTGTATTCCATGTGATATAATCTCAAAAAGACTTATAAGTCGCACGACTCAATCGCTCGTGCGCAGAAAGCCTCCCAAATCGATTTGCTACCTACATGTCAGAAATAAAGTTTTGTAGGTATCACCCCACGAGAAGGGATTATCGGATCTGCAACTACTGTAATCCATTAGGGTTGTTTATAGTACTTAAATATTTAAATCCTTTTACCATGGGAGCTTTACAGATATATGGGTATGTTTATTATGGAGTTCGACGTAAATTTATGAAAGGTAAAATAAAATACTTTGAAATGAGAAGCTCGTTAGCGATCTATCGGATTCTACTGGCGTTTTATTAGTAAACAGTTTCTGCCTGCAACTTTCAGCCTGTTTTTCCAAAGAAACTGGAGCAGAAACTCTGTGATCTCGCAATTGAACGAGATACTCTATTTTATGGCCTGACAAAGGATAGCCTGCAGACGTTGCGTTATGAGGTGGCGAAACAAAATAAGATTCCGAATCCTTTTGTATGTGAACAGGCTGGGCGAGCATGGCTCCAAGGCTTATTGGCAAGACACTCCCAACTAACATACCGAACACCAGAACCCACAGCCCTAGCACGTTGTTCTGCTTTTAATCGCACCCAGGTTGAATGCATCTATGATAATTTATGGGCTGTTTAAGGAAAATAAAATAAACCTGAACAAAAAAGGCCGGAAAATTATTTAAAAGGAAAAGGTAAAAGTCCCTTTCTTTTACCTTTTCCTTTTAAATAATTTTCCGGCCTTTTTTGTTCAGGTTTATTTTATTTTGGTGCACAAAACAAGAGAACATATTGCAAAATCAAAAGCAATGCAGCCAAGAAGACGTGTTTTTCCTATTTTGCGGTGAACAATATATTGATCCACAGACGGAAGACTGGGTGCTATGTAAAATGTAAGATTATCCCATACATTCCATCTTGTCCGTTCAAGCTTTCCATTTTGCCTTCAGGGTAAGGGCAAGATGGAATTTTTTATAGTTTTGCTTTATGAGTCATATCAGCTTATTTATCAAATATGAATTGTTATTAGTTAAAGCATTTCGTAGTTTAATAAGATACCCTTCAACTCTGATTAAAATAAAAGGTTTATATTTAAACGTTTTTGTTTTATTACGTCGCTAATTTAAACCTTCCATCTTGCCCTCCCTTCCCCTAATTATATTCGACTGGTAGTTCCAGAGATTACGACTCACAAACAAATACATTTTACCTCTTTATAATACCTAAAGGTATATATAGATTATTAACTAGTCGAGTTTTCAGAGTGAACCTATCTGTGTACTAATGAAAAAAAAATCACTTCAAAAAAGATTTTTCAAGAAGAGATAAAGTTTCCATCCAATTTAACGATGGTTTGCAGTTGAGGGTAGGTGGATCATCAGCATCAATCATGTTTGCACATTACTACAACTTATAGTTGTAGCACTTGCTCGCAGAAGAGATGGCCGTCGGGGTCGAAAGATTCTGGAGGGGCGAGCGCGTACCAGAAGACGTCAAGTTGGAAGGTCTCTCACAAGGTGGACCAATGACCTTGTGAAGGTCACAGGAATCCACTGGATGCGGGAAGCACAAAACCGCTCGAAGTGGAGGCTATGGGCCAATGTCCAGCTTGGACGTCTTTCCATGATGACTTATAATAGCAAAACGAAATCGTCAGTAGCATGAGTTTCATTAAGATGACCAGACTACGGTCTTAAACCAAACACAGATCACAAAAAACAATTAAAAACAAAACTAAACATCCCACCATTTTACCAAAAGAATTAGTTAGGAAAGCATACAAAACAACTTTAGCTCCCGTAGTCAGGTGCTCAGGTTCACACACGTAACAAAAAGCTTACAATAAGTACAATAAGCGAAGTTTTCCCATCAACAGTGTTTCAACAAGCTGTACTCAGTCCTACGGATGAATGAGCTGGGAATATGAATGTAAGTAGTCTATGGACGATTAGAGATCGTTAAGTCATTCTTATTATTAGGACGTGATTCTTAGTATAACATTTATAGGGAAAGTTTTGTTTCTGAAGGAACAGTTTTAGTGGTTGAGTTTTGTGGTTATCTATGATGATTCGAATATATACCTCTCTGTGTGCCGTTAAGTATACTAGGGGTTTTGTCAAGAATATGTGCAGCAGATTGTTTTTGTGGTCATGGCCATATTACATAAAACTCATCGATTTTCCTACTCTTTCTGAATATCTATCATCATCATCATCATCATGTCAGCCGTAAGACGTCCACTGCTGGACTTAGGCCTCCCCCAATTTGGGGGGCTTTGCCATAATCGCCACGCTTGGCAGGCGGGTTGGCGATCGCAGTATGGTGGTAAAATGCATAGAGGACGCTGCTGCCCATTCTCTAGTAAGACCCTTAGTCGCCTTTTACGACACCCACGGGAAGAAATGGGGTGGTGTTATTCTTTACGTCCGGCACCACACGGTACCGGTACACGGTACTCTTTCTGGATATCTATAGTAATATTTTAAAGAGGTAAAATTAGTTTTTGTATGTTTGTATGTAGCTCTGGAACTGCCAGTAGGGTTTGAAAAAATATTTTTGCGTTTGATAGTCCAATGTTTGAGAAAGGTTTTTTAACATCATGCTACAACCCTTAGGAGCCGAGTAAAAAGAAAAAACGCAACGTGAAAACAGAATAATACATGTAGATCAGGGGGCTAAATTTACAAGCAGGAAGAAGCTATTATTAAATAACTAAGGAAATGTGATGACGTAGGTAGCAAACTAAGAGTATATATAGTCATATTACAGCTAAATACTGCTAGTACGCACTAACTAGTTTTTAATTAATTAACTTCAGTTAACTCTTAACGCTTACACTATGTTGTACCCGAGTAACTTGGTCCTAAGAACATTGAAATAGCTGCTTATCCCATTAATAACGCTCCTTGAAACCGCAGTAACAGCGGGCGAGGGGATGCGATGCGGCGGGTCCGAGGTCAAAATTACACGTGGACATTGTCGCGGGCAAAGTGATAGTAATCAATAATAAAAACATCAGTGTTAAACAAGCTAACATTACAAATCATAAAGAGAATAAATCAATACCTAAATAGCGACAAGCGATCAATTTGGAACACAAAACCGCCGTATCATCACAGTTGTCAAATCGGATCTTCGAAGCAAATTGTATCAAGTCATCGAGTTGTTCAAGTCACATCTTAACGCACCATTAGGGGCGGATCGCGTGAGCAAGATACTGGGTTTTTGGTTAATGTACTCGATAAAAACTAATTTGTAACCTTAATGGACGTTTACGACTTATATGTAACAAGGAACTCACTTTTTTGTAAATACGATTCATACATATTGAGATAAGAGCAGTGTTTTCAGATGTAAAGGTTTTAAATAAACGACGAAAATGAGTGCTGATACTAAATCAAATTTGGCATTAACCCAATCAACGTTAAGGACAGTCTTCATATATATTATCAGTATAGAGAGGACACTAAGACATAATAGTCAAAATCAGCCTATAATGTTCCAACGCCAGGCCTCCTCTCGGTACCTCCTTCTGCGAAGCAGTAATGCTCCCAAAGGAGGAGCCGGAGCGCGTGAGGGAAAGGCAATCTCTGCACCCTCACGCCCCTAGGCACCGCAGAAGGAGACGCCCCGAGCGTCGGGAGTCGATTGCGGACTCCTGGCCACCGTAAGCGCGAGCAATGAGTAGCTCGCCGCCCGGTTAGGACCAGGCTTGGGTCGATGGCGCCTTGTGTTCCATGCGTGCCTCAAAGAGATGTCAGCAGTACTGAAGGGGTCTGCTAGGACCGATGCCTGTCAGGGTCGCGAGATTGTTCAAACGAGGTACCGCCCTGGCATATGCGTAACTGAAGGAACACGGGTGGGTTTTTGTCAGTAAAAGTCTGACACGCCCTCCCGCTTCACCCAGAGCGGGAGAAGTCATTTGATGATTGACCATAAAAAAAAAGGCCTCTTCTCGGTGAGAGAAAGTGGGCCGTTATCCACCATGCGGGCCTTATGCTGGTTGCTACACGTCACACGTCTTCGAACTTTTGGTTCTAGGGCATGCCGGATGAAAAATTCTTATTTCAAAAGTTGCAAGTCTTTCAAAACGATATCTACATCACCTCGTCCTAGCGTTCAATTATCTAATTATCACACGTTATATTTTTGGCTGAATAGCTAGGCTCGAACTATTCTCCATTTTATTACTGACCATACTCATACCGTATTATTCATTATCCCTTATTCCGCCACCGGTCAATCGTACTCGATCGTACATCTATATTCGGCTAAAGTGATTTATGAACGACAAAGGATAAAATATTGAGGAAAAACAAAATTGTTACTGCCTACTATAATCTACCTCCATAATTGTCATACACAGTGAAAGAAATTGACTGATACAAGCTATGTATATAACTACGGAGGAGACACGAATGGCAAATGAGTTCCACCTCTCTATAATAGCAATTCCATTTGCCTGGCTACCTCCAATATTCTCCAAAAGATTTATATACCATCTGCACGCTATAACCGAACTTAACGTGTGCACCTTAGAGGCGAGGCCATCGAGGGGCTTACGGGAGCCTTATCTTAGCACAGAATAGTGTTATAAACGGAATTCCCGTTTGGTACCGGGCTAGGACCGTTTGACCCGGGCACTGTCATTCACGCTCGTAAACTTTACGAGCATCTCTCGAAACAGGCTTTGAAGAATAAGCGTATCCCGGAAGCGTCCGCCTCCCCTCTGATAAAATAATATTGGAACAAGAATATCGAGGTATGTAATGCGAACCGATGTAATCGTAAATATGAATGAGCCACTCAAATTTTTGTGGCACATCTCTCTCATTCTGAGAGAATTGCAGGGTTATGCTGCAAATGTTTTGGCTATTCCGTGGCCCTGGCATATAGACAACTGAAGGAACATGGGTGGGTTTTAATCAGTAAAAGTCTGACACGCCCTCCCGCTTCGCCTGGAGCTGGAGACGTAATGTGATAATTTCCCTCCCACAAAATAAAAATAAAAAATGTTTTGGCTATGGCAGGGCTTAATGTGTACGAGCTGGTTTTAAAAGTGATGAAATTAAACATAACAAATGCAGATTATACATATGGGTTCAAAACAAAAATCTTTTTAGAAAATAAGTTCTTATAAGGCAAAATAATACCCACACGAGCTTGATAACTTTGTGGTTGGCCTGTGGATGGGTGATCTATACATATCCAAGCCCCTCCGTCCCTCTGAGAGCATTTATTTCATTGCACGTTGGCCCCGGCTGTCACTCGTAAATCTTTGACAGATACCAAGGAGTATCTGATAATCAACAACCCGGACTCCATTTTACATGGAACGTATTCCTACCTAGGCACAGGCTCCACGTAAAATACTGATACTCAGCTGCAATTAGTTAGACTAGAAGCCGATTCCAACATAATTGGGAAAGGTTAGATAGATGACAAAATAAAAAATATACTTGAAAACTTTAACCACAAAATTCCAAGCCTCAGTACAAGTACATACCTATGACTGACAAAGGCTAGACAAGTATGTAGAAGAGTCTAAGTTGGGTCAAAGCCAAAAGTTTAGAGATTGGTTAAAACTGGATGACCAGAAATTTGATCAACTGAAACTTTTAGTAAATATAAAAAAAAAAAAATTGATAGTGTAAGATATTTGTGAACTCTAATATCATGTTATAATCATGCATATTTTTTTGACTTTGACAGTGCCAGAATAATGCAATTAAGTTCAATCTTTTTTTCCATAACCAAAAGCTTCTGTGCAAAAACACACGCATTTTATTTTTTATTGTTTGTTTTTATTCTACAAGCTAGCTTTTGATATAGACAACCTTTTTAAATATTAAAATCTTGCAACCTTTTTTTTTGTGGGTGGGAATCGATCATCGAATGCCGTCTCCCGCTTAGGGTGGAGCGGAAGGGCGTGTCAGACTTTTACTGACTAAAACCCACCCATGTTCGTTCAGTTGCCCATATGCCAGGGCCACGGTATCTCTTTCGAACAAATCTCGCGACCCTGGCAGGCATCGATCCTAGCGGACCCCTTCTGTTGTTGCTGACATCTCTTTGAGGCGCGCGTGGAACACTACGTGCTGTCGTCCTGCAACCTTCAGCTGCATTTAAACAAATTCTATTCACTTAATCATATTTATTATCTTAGGAACATAGTAGATAGTTATTTTAGTCCGATAATAAGATAGAGTGGTAAATAAGTGACTTCATCAATTTCAAATTTAACTTAAAAAGCGTTCATGTGAATTTAATTTAAAACACATTTACTTTAACTACGTGCCTTTTACTTATATTGCTTTTACAGCATTTTAATTTTAAGGGAATGTTTTTTTAAATATTTAACTTTGAATTCTCTTTATTATTTTAATTGTAAGTATGAAATAACACGATACTGAAGTCCTTTGATGCTTTAAATTTCGTATGAATATTTATTATTTTACATTTCTAAACCTAATACACTTTAAATTAGAATAACGTTTTAATAATATTTGCACCACGCCTACACGACGGTAGGTATAGGTCGTACGTTCGAACCTTTACTTTGTATATATTATATCGTCCCCACTGCTCTCAAAACGGTGAAGGAAAATATCGTGAGGAAACCGGGCATGTCCTAGAACCAAAAATTCGAAGACATGTGACATCTACCAACCGCACTGGGCCCGCGCGGTGGATTAAGCCTTCAGAGAAGAAGCCTTTGTCCCAGCAGTGGGAAAATTATTAGCAAATCCCTACTAATATTATAAAAGTGAAAGTAACTATGTCTGTCTGTTACGCTTTCACGACTAAACCACTAAACCGATTTTGATGAAATTTGGTACGGAGTAATTTTGAACCCCAAGAAAGTATATAAGCTACTTTTTATTCCATGACTTTATTTGCGTCCTCGATAACCGAAATTTACGCAGACGAAGTCGTGGGCAAAAGCTAGTTATGCTATACCAGCTTTTGCCAGAAAATATCCCGCGGGAACGTACTACCGGGATAAAAAGTACCCTATGTGTTAATCCAGGTTATGAACTAACTGTGTTTTAAATTTCATCCAAACTAATGAACGGATCATTAGTTTTTGGGTGAAAGAGTAACAAACATCCACACATCCATACATCAATACATACAAACTTTCGCATTTATAATATTAGTAGGATTAGCTTTTGCCAGCGGCTTCGCCCGTGTGGATGTCGGCAAATATCCCGCGGCAACGTACTATTGGGATAAAAAGTAGCCTATGTGTTAATCCAGGTTATACTAACTGTGTTCCAAATTTCATCCAAATCCTATCAGTCGTTTTTGCGTGAAAGAGTAACAAACATCCACACATCCATACATACAAACTTTCGCATTTATAATATTAGTAAGATAAGAAGTAGGATTTTCATCTTATTTTCTTAATTACCTACTCTTAATTAATAGTCCTTACGTACACATAATCGAACAACCAAGACATTTTAAAGAGCATGGCCTTTTAAAGCCTAAAACACACATCGCTCACAAGTACAAGCAAGTGGCATCACATAGTTTGTTCACCCTCAACGTGAAGTAGTGTGGGGCGATCTCTTTCAATTAACTGAAGCCTCCTCAAGATTTCGAGAGACTAGGCTTTCCTCATTCAGAAATTCGGGTCAGCCTTGACTTGTTCCGAATATCGGCTGTAAGCGGAATCTCGTTACTTGAATTGACAAGTAATAATGTGGGTTTATACATGAACGAACATTTGTCGGTTTTTTGTCTACGTTTCGTAATTCGAACGAAAGCGAACATGCCCATTGGTGGATGGCGTATTTATTTAAGCGGTTAATTTGATTTTTTTGGAGCTTAAGATGTTCAATTTGCGTTGTGGGGTGGATACTATATTGATATACAAGTATGTATGTTATTCATTCATGTTACAAATCACTACGTTGGACTTTTATACTGAAAAACTGAGCAAAAGCTTTTATAAAAATGTATGTGTATGTGAAATATTTGCTTAGTTATATATATTTTTTCCTTTACATATTCATAAATATTACTATAGTTACGTATACTGTTTAACAATAATTTTTTTACGTTTAAACGTCTCATAACTTTATGCAACGTTTATGTGTAAACTACCTTTCTAAAATATTATTTTATTCTGACTACCTCGTTGGTCGAAGCAAGCACTACTGCTGAGCATGAAGTCCTGAGTTCGACTCCCAGGTCGGGAAAAGTGCCATTGGAGTTAGGTCTCTAGAATTTCTCAGTAGCAGTCTTGACACTCTATTGCATGGGACTAAAACATAACTGGCAAAATGTGGGTGTACTACGCCTCTGCCCAACCCTTGAAGGAAACAAGACTTGATGTCACTATGTGATAAAATTTTAACATTTTATTTTCGTGTCAATTAACTGTCTGACCAGCTGACGTCAGGTGATATGTGACCTACTCAGATAGTATCAATTTTTACATAGTGTTAATCCTACTAGTAGTATTATAAATGTGAAAGTTTGTGAGTGAGGATGTATTTTTGTTACTGCTTCACGCAAAAACAACTGATCGGATTTCGATGAAATTTGGCACACAGATAGTTTATAACCTGGATTAACACATAAATTACTTTTTATCCCGGTAATATGTTCCTACGGGTAATTTCCGACCGCCACGCGGGTGAAGCCCCTAGCAAAAGCAAGTACAAAATAAATCCAAATATATAGGCATTAGGATACAAAGATTAATATACTTAGGTAATATTATAAAACAGCTGCTGCTAAAAGACGTACAAGAAATCCTTAGCATGATAAGGATTACCCATTCGTCGGCAGAGACGTCAAGAAAGAAAATAACATATATGAGAATTATAATAAAAAATATTGAGAGAATGTAAGCGTGAATCCGTTAACGGGGAATTAATTCGTGTGCTCTGCGCACATTATTTGTTCCTGTTCACATAAATCTTCGTATAACGGAGCTGGGAAATTACATGAATTATTGTAGTGAATGCTCAGCGTATATAACTTGTATACGGCCTACTTACGTATACGTACATAATCACCATATAACGTTCCCACTACTGGGACGCAGGCTAACTCTCTGTAAGCTGAAGTGGCTCGTAATCCACCACAGTGGCCTACTAAGTTAGAATGAGTTTCATCTAAAACACGAATCAGTTTCATTATGATATGTTACACATTTTGAAGAGTCATACCAAATTATTATTATATGTATTTATACGTGAAGCGTAAAAAACGTACCCCTTTTTACGAAAAGCAGGCCCACAAAGTTGTATGAAATTTCACACATTTAAAGTTTACATGGTGTAGAAATGCAATATTTTAAAATAATAATGCAATATAAATACTTGAAATTAATGTTTGAAAAAACACACACTGCCATATGCATTTGATACCCAAACACATATGTATGTATTATACTCTTTTGCTTATGGTTATAATATGTTGTCAAACTGAGAAGGGATTAATAATGTTTGTCTATAATGTTTAGGGTCTCATTGACTGTCAAACAATATGTTATGTAACGTTCAAACTTAGAATATAAATGAATTACAGTCGAATTTTGACCACTGGGCTAATATTTACTCGATCAATCTACCAACTAACTTAACCGCAGTCTAGTCCAACTTTATTAATATTTTAAAACTCTCTTTTCATTTTATTTTCTATTTCGCGATCACACTCCGCCATTCCTTCGCCGATCATTCATTCAGGATAGTCCATTTTGTAGAGAAACGACACAAAAAACGTAGCAATCATACCGGACTTGGATGAATAGCCACAGGCTTCAACTATTTACGACCTGTATTGAGCCAGCCTTAAAACCTGCCCATTTTCTTTAGTATGTTTGCTTTTCAACGGAAAATAAAAGCAAGTATAGAATCTATAAGTATAAATCTTTTTGACAGGGTCACAATATCGTGCCTGAAAATTCAATTAAGCATTTGTCAACGCTCCGTTGGCCACGGTCGGTTCGTGCGTGATGCTTTCCTGACGATCACGTAACGACAAAAGGACCCCTTATTTTTACATTATGTACCTATTGAAGGAAAATTTTAGACGCATTTTCTTGTGGCAGCTCAGTTAACAAGTTGTCTGATTTATTGCCAAAATTATCGGATGTTATATAAGTTTTGTAAATAGGAAATTACTGTCCTTAGAGTAAGGCCGGGGCCTTGGAAAACTAGTTTGTATCTTGTTCTTGTGTGTTATGTGAAGTTCAATTTACATACATATAAGTCCTATTTACCAACGAATACCTTGTATACAGCAACCCTTGTTCTAGACTGCATATTACATGTTTATTCGGAAATTTCGAGATGGTTGGGGCATAAAAGGTAGATTGAGCGTCAGACGGAAAGTATCGGGCGGCTAGACTTGGGTCGGGATGGAGAAGGGGCGAACATTTCTAATGAACCGTTCTAAACATACGATGGAAATCTGTCTGATGTGTTTGATTGAAAATCGATCATTACAAAAATATCACTCCTGAAGTAGCTCGCTTTAATTTTGTCAGTTGTGTCTTCGTTGCACGTAAATAGGTAACTATACATATAAGTTCCGCATGGTGCCGGACGTAAAGAATAGCATCAGGTGTCGTAAAAGGCGACTAAGGGATTTACTTGAGAATGGACAACAGCATTCTCTAAGTGTTTACCACCATACTGCGATCGCCAATCAGGCAGATGGCCAAGCGTAGTGATTATGGCTAGTCCCCCCTATTGAGGGACGCTTATGTCCAATAGTGGACTTATTTATGCTGAAATAATGATGATGAAAGTACTAAAAAAATATTTTCATATTCTCAATCATTTAAATTCGTGGCCTTACCAGGGCCCGTGGCCTTACTGGATTTACTATGTTCTTGAAAAAAAAAACCGGCCTAGTGCGCACCGAGAGTTCTGTACAAACTTGTACCAGAGAGATGATTCCCTTGATTCTCGGTTTATACATAAGGTTTTATGTTTATGAAGTTATTTTTTTTTATATTTGAGTTTATTTATTTATTTATTTAGGCAAACCAACTAAATACACACAAAGACATTCACAGTACATATCATTTTCAAATGTAATAGCATTGCATGCATCTAAATTATAGGTGAGCACAGCATTTTATTAAAATCTCACTATACAATAATTAATACAAAGATGGATAACAAAATAACAAAGCAAACTAAGACCAACAATATTTTATACTTAAAATTAATTTGTAACAAATAAGATAAGATTGAATTAAATTAATTAAGATTGAATTGAATAAAATTAAATAAATTGAATGAAATTAAATAAACGGAATTAAATAAATTGGATGAAATTAAATAAATTGAATAAAATTAAATAAATTAAATTAAATCAATTAAATTAAATAAGATTGAATTAAGTAACAAACTAAAAACACACAAAATAGATAGAAAATAAACATTACTGAGCAGAAATTACACAAATGAGCCAAGATTATATTACATTAGAATTACAAATATAATGAGCAAAAATTACAAAAATTGCATATTATCGAGCACAGCTCTTTTAAATTTAGCGATGCTGCCTGAAAATATGTCGAAGTCAAAATCGTGAAAAATATCGTTACACCTTCTGAGAATATAGGAAAGGGGGGCATTATTCCCGTACTTGGTTTTGCGGCCACGAGGAGCAAAAGGTTTATAATTATGAAGTCTAGCTGACGACCGGGGCGTATTAATATTTATTAAAGATAGAAGCTGTGGGCAATCCATGTCTTTATTTAATATCTTGAATAAGAAAATAAGACCTGCGTAGTCTCGACGCCAGCGTAAAGGTTTCATTTTAAAGTAATTCAGTCTATCTTCATACTTTTTAACTGTATTCCTTATACCTGCTCCATAAGAGAGTCTTTTTATGAATTTTATTTGAACTCTTTCAATGCGTTGGATGTGAATGTTATGTACTGGGTACCAGATGATGGAGCAGTATTCAATATGACTACGAACTAATGCCGAAAACAGAGTTTTCAATGCTTTCAAATTACTGAATTGTCTTGTGTTACGGTTTAAAAATGCTAGCATTCTATTGGTTTTATTTATAACGGTTTCAATCTGTGTTTGAAATTTCATCTCAGAGTCGATAATGATGCCCAGATCTTTAACTTCAGACACTTTACTTAATATTTGGTTTCTCATTACGTACGTAGAACTGAATTTCTGTTTTTTACGAGAAAATTTAATATGATAGCATTTACTAACATTAACTTGCATGTTGTTCCTCTCACACCACACAGATAGCCTGTCAATATCCTTTTGCAAAAGAGTTTCGTCGTTCTTTGTCATTACAACCCTATAAAATTTTAAGTCGTCTGCATACATTTCAAAGTGAGAGTTTTGGATGGAGTATTTAATGTCATCAACAAATATTGTAAATAATACTGGGCCCAGATGTGTCCCCTGTGGTACACCAGATGTGGGTGTGAAAGTGTGGGATGAGTATCCGTTTACTACTACTCTTGCTTTTCGGCCAACCAAGTAAGATTCGAACCACTTTAGAAGTGATCCATGAACACCGAACGTGATTTCGAGCTTTCGTAGCAAAATACCATGGTCAACTTTATCAAAAGCTTTGCTGAAATCACTATAGATGGCGTCAACTTCTTTACCGTCACTCATATAAGCCAAAGTTCGTTCGACAAAGTTGGTCAAGTTTGTGGCTGTTGATCTGTTTCTAAAGAAGCCATGTTGGTGTTCCGTAATAGAGCTTTTGATATGCCAATTCATGAGGGGACACAAAAGAGATTCAAGAACCTTGGCCAAAGTGGGCAATATACTAATAGGTCTATAATTGCAGACATCTGTCTTATCCCCCGATTTAGGAATTGGTATTACTAAGGCCTCCTTCCAGATCTCCGGAAAAACCCCCTCGGATAAAGATCGGTTGTAAATTATACGCAGTGGCTTAGATAAAACATTAGCACACTCCTTAATAAACAGTGGAGGAATACCGTCAGAGCCCGGCCCTTTAGCGACATCTAAGTTCTTAAGTTTTCTCTGTATGCTAAGTTCAGATAGTGTGAACTGTTTGAGTTGATTGAATGAAAGGTAAATTGCGGTTTACGATTTACGACGTATTAAAAAAACCACTTACTAGACTACACGTTCAAACCAATTTTCGTTGGAAGTTTACATGATTATGTACATCATATATATTTTTTAAGTTTTATCATTCTCTTATTTTAGAACTTACGGGGGGGGGGGACACATTTTACCACTTTGGAAGTGTCTCTCGCGCAAACTATTCAGTTTAGAAAAAATGATATCAGAAACTTCAATACCATTTTTGAAGACCTATTCATAAATACCCCACACGTATGGGATTCATGAAAAATTTTTTTTTGAGTTTCAGTTCTAAGTATGGGGTAAAATTTTTATCTAAAATAGTAATTTTTTTTCTATTTTTGTGTAAAAATCTTAATGCGGTTCACAGAATACATCTACTTACCAAGTTTCAACAGCATAGCTCTTATAGTGTCGAAAAAGGGGCTGTGACATACTGACGGACAGACTGACAGACAGACATGACGAATCTATAAGGGTTCCGTTTTTTGCCATTTGGCCACGGAACCCTAAAAACAAATAAAAATCAAATGACTCTCTGGTACAAGAGTACCAAAATATGCCGTTCGAATGATTTTTTTCCTTTGAAACAACAAAACTAGATCTAACTGTAAAAACTGGAATTGCAAAAATATAAAGTGTCTACATATTGATAGACTGATTAGAATTTATTACAAAACATTGATAGAAAACAGCTCTGTTTTTTTTACGAGCACAATATTTCCAACACACGAAAAACTGCCATCAACATTTCGCCAAAACTTTCCACTCCAAAATTGTCCCTCACATATTACTACAAAAACATATTTTTAGAACATGACAGAGAATAGAAAGTGTAATAGGTTGTTCTGTGCACGGTTCTGTTTGAGTGAGAAATCAATTTGTTCCACCATTTTCATTTATGCGATTCGAGCATTTCCATTTATTCGGACGCAAATTGGAAAGGGACCAACTGAGTTGTCAGCTGTGGCTTATGCAGTCGTCTCGACTTAGCAATAGAGTACGATGTGCGAGCGAAACAATCGACGTACTACAAGTGCCACTGATTCTAAATGGACTTATTGTGCCTGGTAGTTTTACTTTGAGGTTACTTTGGTTCACGAATTAGATTTATTAGGTCGGTTTTTGGACTTGTCAAAAGAGCACAGGACTCTTATATTGATGTGTTTGCTCTTTTTAATCGACTTCGGCGAAGCAAAAAGGAGGGTACATATGTATGTATGTGTTTATGACTTATCAGAAGGCTAGAATTCAGCCAGAGGGCTATGGAGAAAATTATGCTTGTAGCTTCCCTACGTGATCGAATGAGGAATGAAGAGATCAGCTGGTGAACTAAGGTAACCGACATAGTCCGAAGAATTACCCAACTTAAGTAGCAATGGGCAGGGCACATTGCTCGCAGAACAGATGGCCGATGGGGCCGAAACATTCTGGAGTGACGACGCGTACAGGAAGACATACAGTTGGAGGGGCTACCACAAGGTGCACCGATGAACTTGTGAAGGCCGCAGTAATCTACTGAACAAAAAACCGGCTGAAGTGGTGGAGCTTGAGGGAAGCCTTTGTCCAACACTGGATATCTTTCGGCTGAATTGATGATGATGATGATGTGTTTTCGATGTATTTGTATATACAGCCGTGGTCGTACGCCACATATAATCAATTGTTACTGCTAGAATGTATTTTTTAGGTAGCATACAACCGCGGCTTTCAGGTGAAACTATTTTCTTGTTTCACACTTTTTAGAGCGTGATTTTTTAGTAGTCGGATTTTAGTGTTTAGGAAATTACTTTTTTTTCTGTTTTACTTTGTAGTTTGTGCCTTAACTTGGATCGAATATTTAGTTCCATCTTTTTCTTGAAATCAGCATAGAAAACATAGCTAGGCATATTATGAACGTATCTGTGCAGCTAATTTATTTTATTTAATTGGGACAAAAACAGTGAAGTAAGTAATAGTAGTCAGTATATAATACGTTACAGAATTTACAAAAAGCAGCAATTTAGCAATTGCACCTCAAATAGATCTAATTAAACAAATGAATTACCGTCGCATTGGTTACCATCTAGAGCATTATAAAAAAATGAAAAACCTGTTATTTTACTACACCGTTCGAAAGGCTCAATCACAATACATTTATTTCTTCTAAATAACGTAGCATCAAAAATAAAAAGGAGGATCATTAAATTTATTTAACACTAGCTTTTGCCCGCGGCTTCGCCCATGTGGATGTCGGAACTTAACGCAGGTATTTTTCTAAAATAAAAGATTTTTTCTAAAATAAAAGTAGCCTAAGTTACTCCTTGTTACATCAGCTATCTGCCAGTGAAAGTCCCGTCAAAATCAGTCCAGCCATTTCAGAGATTAGCCGGAACAAACAGACAGACAGACAGACAGACCGACAGACAGACAGACCGACAGACAGACAAAAATTGTAAAAAATGTTGTTTTGGTATATGTATCGTGCATACATCCATATACACTGAGTAAAAAGTGGTTATCTTAATATTACAAACAGACACTCCCATTTTATTTATTTGTACAGATATATAGATGTATATATTGATTTAAAATAGTAAGTTCCGTTTAACTGCAACTTACAATCAGTTTTATTCTGCATATTCCCAGCAATCCCCGTCAGTCTTGTTTCCACTTATCCGGGTGCTAATATGGGCTAGTCGCTTCACTTGATGTCAGGCCTGTCTTGTCTCCGCCGTGCTTGGTTATGCAGCGCTCTTGTTACACATTTTGTGGGACACACTCGCTAAATGCTCTTAGAATTTTGGTAACATGTATGCTGTGTAAACAGGTTTACGTAAATAAGGTTGAAAGTTTTAAAGACTATGCAATATATTTTTTTATCTTGGTAATTGGATTTAGCATCAATTTATGGTTAAATAAATTAACAAGTACTTAACTTTTTGGTACAATCTTGTACAAACGACACCATACTAGCTTTTCCCTGCGGTGGAGGATGTCGGAAATTATGCCATGGGTACGTACCTACTAATGGGATGAAAAATATTTTTTGTGTTTTTCCAGGTTATAAAACCTCTCTGTGCCCAAAATTTAATCCAAATCCGTTCCTGTCAGCTGTTTTTTGCGTGACTGAGTAACAAATATCGAAACATCTAAACGTCCAAAATTTCATACTTGTGATGTAATATAATACGTTACAGAATTTACAAAAAGCAGCAATTTAGCAATTGCACCTCAAATAGATCTAATTAAACACATGAATTACCGTCGCATTGGTTACCATCTAGAGCAGCCATACTCAACCTTTTTTTATACGGGCCACAATCACGTTTCAGTCATGGTGTCGAGGGCCGCAAGCAAAAATTATTTTGATCTTAATTCCAAGTTAACGATGCAGTTACTTTATTAATGAAAAAATAAGTTTTAACAAAGATATTAATATGTTTTAATTCGATTTTTGATACTGTGAACACATTTTCAAAACTTTATCAAGATCTGCCTTGTCGCTTTAGCTATCCATAAAACATCATCCAGATGAGAATCTGTAAGTTTGTTTCTGTAAACGTTCTTTGTATATTTAATTTTTCTTAAAGGCGATTCGCACACATACCTTTTTATTCATTTATTTATTTAATAAATACCCAAAAAATGTTAGTAGGATTTGGGCACATCTTTGGACGCTTTTAAATTTTTGGGGAACAATACTCCAAATTTCTACATATGTGGCGTTCCGCGCATAAAGGTACCAGTAGGGAGGTATTGAGTTAAGGCCGGATGTAGGATCTAGAAGAGTATCTTTACTATTCTGATTACAATAAAAAAAAAAATTGTAACAGACATCCAAATTTTAAATTCTGAAAATACTAGTTTCGAGAAAATGGAGTTTGAAAGTTAAGGTTATAAAAAAACAATGTTGTACTCTTTTGTTACATAGATTTTTCCACGTAGATCCCAACACATTATATGCATCAATGTATCACTAACTTATCCGATACTGTACTGCCAATATACAAATAGTTTTAAAATTCAAAAACTCAACAAAATAATTATGAAAATATCGACATTTTATAAGACCTACCGACATCTGGTACATTGTTCTAAACATTTCCTTTAAAAAAACATATTGTCCCTTACGTACACATACATATGTATGTGTAACATACGAGCGCACTGGACCAACACTTTCTTATTTATATATGTTATTGTTTACAATATGCTTAATCATATATTGTAAAGCATAAAGTGTTGGCAGATTGCGCTGATCTATGAAAAAAAGTAAAAACTACAAAAATTATCAAATTTTGAAGAAATTCCCCAAAATATTATATTTCATGTAGCATTTGGGCTCTGTGGTATTATTTTATTTTTCGTGATTTATAGGGGAAATTAAAATACCTTGGTTATTGACACCCATCTTTTGTAACTTCAGATGGGCCAATAACAAAGGCCTGGCGGGCCACATGCGGCCCGCGGGCCGCAGGTTGAGTATAGCTGATCTAGAGCATTATAAAAAAGTGAAAACCTGTTATTTTACTACACCGTTCGAAAGGATCAATCACAATACATTTATTTCTTCTAAATAACGTAGCATCAAAAATAAAAAGGAGGATCATTAAATTTATTTAACACTAGCTTTTGCCCGCGGCTTCGCCCGCGTGGATGTCGGAACTTAACGCAGATATTTTTCTAAAATAAAAGTTTTTTTTCTATAATAAAAGTAGCTTAACTTATTCCTTGTTACATCAACTATCTGCTAGTGAAAGTCCCGTCAAAATCGGTCCAGCCATTTCAGAGATTAGCCGGAGCAAACAGACAGACAGACAGATAAAAATTGTAAAAAATGTTGTTTTGGTATATACCAAAACAACATTTTTGCACGATACATATGTATCGTGCATACATCCATATACACTGAGTAAAAAGTGGTTATCTTAATATTACAAACAGACACCCCAATTTTATTTATTTGTACAGATGTATAGATGTATATATTGATTTAAAATAGTAAGTTCCGTTTAACTGCAACTTACAATCAGTTTTATTCTGCATATTCCCAGCAATCCCCGTCAGTCTTGTTTCCACTTATCCGGGTGCTAATATGGGCTAGTCGCTTCACTTGATGTCAGGCCTGTCTTGTCTCCGCCGTGCTTGGTTATGCAGCACTCTTGTTACACATTTTGAGGTACACACTCGCTAAATGCTCTTAGAATTTTGGTAACATGTATGCTGTGTAAACAGGTTTACGTAAATAAGGTTGAAAGTTTTAAAGACTATGCAATATATTTTTTATCTTGGTAATTGGATTTAGCATCAATTTATGGTTAAATAAATTAACAACTATTTAACTTTTTGGTACAATCTGGTACAAACGACACCATACTAGCTTTTCCCTGCGGTGGAGGATGTCGGAAATTATGCCATGGGTACGTACCTACTAATGGGATGAAAAATATTTTTTGTGTTTTTCCAGGTTATAAAACCTCTCTGTGAGCGAAATTTAATCCAAATCCGTTTCTGTCAGCTGTTTTTTGCGTGACTGACGTGACAAATATCGAAACATCTAAACGTCCAAAATTTTATACTTGTGATATAGTAGGAAATTTATTTCGTTATTTACTATTACCACTTACATTTTTTTTTTACAGTTGGGTACCCAATACAACAATGTAGTCTCAAAACCCAAAAACCAATTAGGAACCACCATCAACAAAAATGAAATATTTTTAGACTGTCCTGATGACTGACGGGGTCCAAATTAATACCTATCGATGAGCGTGGTTTTAATCATACTGAATTCTTTAATTACAAACCCACTATTACTCATTTACTTTTATTTGGCCAATTTGTGGTAAACATAATTACTAGTCAATATTTTTGCATATTTATTTGCCTAAGCTGATAAAATAAATAAACATATTTTGTTCAACTGTTTCAGAAAATAATTGCTATTAAAATCATATCAACGTTATTTTTACGAGCTTTAATACTGTTTCAAAAAATGTTTTAACGCTTCAGTTTTGATTTTCAGAAACCAAATAAAATATTTTTTTAGTTCTTCATTAAAATATCAAACGCCTTTATCAAAGAAAAATAAAAAAGGCTTTATTTCCTCTTTTCTACATACACAAGTTTAGTTCGTATTAATTAATAACTTAAATTAATATCTTCTTAACCCTAATATTAGCAAAATGAGCTTCAGGATCCATGCTCCAGGTCAGGCTGTCTGCGACATAAGCCTCCTGTATTACCCTCCACCTACTCGTTCATTTCGAGTGCTGTTCTCCACCAACCTTTTGGCCTATCATCCTCTCACCTTTTCATTTGTTTTTAACCGACTTCAAAAAAAGGAGGAGGTTATCAATTCGTCTGTATTTTTTTAAATTATTTTTTTATGTTAGTTACCTCATAACTTTTAACTGGGTGAACCGATTTTGATGATTCTTTTTTGTTTGAAAGGTGGTGCTTCCCGAATGGTCCCATTTCAATTTGGGTCCATTCGGCCAATGGGATCCATGTGAAAACAATATAAGTCAAAAATAACCTTAATTTCGGAAGTCGGTGGCAAAAAAATCTTAATACAGATCCTAAGACACCGACTTCCAAAATTAAAGCTATTTTTGACTTTTTTGTGTTTTTTTTAAGGAAGTCCATCGTCCACCATTCTGTATCGTTTTTTTAATTTTTTTGCTTTAGCTCTTGTCATATGACCTGTCTATTTCCATTTTAGTGTTCTAGTTTGTTGTGTTCTAATTTCGTGGTTTTCTATTTTCATTTTAAAAGACTTTATTAGTGCACCTCAAAAAAGGTAATTGTCAAAATGCACCCAATCCCCAATGGTTAGTTCAATGAAGCATATAAATATGAAAAAGAACGCAATCACCGGCTCACATTCACAAATTAATTAAGAGGAAGACACAAAGGCATTCAAGACACGCAGTTCGTCCTAAAATACCCAACGCTAAAGCAAAGAGGACACTGGCGGGATACCTTTCGTTTCAAAGATGGCCAGAATTCTTGAACGCTTAAATACAATGTTACAATCTGAAGGACGAGGTGGCGGAACTTTGTCAGGTCGTTCGGGCCCCGCACGATCTAGAAAGTTATCTTGGAAGTGCATCGGAATTACAACGTGCTACCAACTTTGCGATTTGAATCGGAATACGGAGTATGGGGTTAGAGATACTGGAAGGGCAATGGGATTAGTAGGTGTATTTGGCAAGTTTGGATGTTTCTTTGTATTAATGTATGTTTGGCTTGCGCATGCACGAATTAAAGTTCAAAATGGGCCCAAATATGAAAAGAGTTGCTACAGATAGGATTCGTTGGAAAATGTTAGAGTAGGTCTTTGTCAAAAGGCACACGGTACTAAGATACTTTTATAAAATAGTGCTACACAAAGATATACAGAATAAATATGGCTTATTATCATGTTTGGCATGTGAGCGATTGATTATGAATTTGTGATGCTACAAAAACTTATAATTTGGAAAGTTTTCCGACTTTTATTGCAAAATAAGCTGTTGGTCAACCAGGTTTAAAGGTCATGTCACTTCACTGGACAATTCATGACTACCTAAATAGGTAGGTACTTATAAAGAAAAAAAAATTCAAAAGTTGATTAAGGTTTCGTGACTTTAATGAACAACGCGTGGCTCTTGTGACATGATAAATAAATTTATGTACATACACGATTTAATAATGAAACAATTTTAGATAACAACCAAATCCTTATTCAACGAACGGACGCTGGTCATGTGAGCATGCGTTGTAATCCAGAGATAGGCTAACTGATTAATATAATTAAATAGGGCTTTACATGCATGACATTAGGCTTATTTTGATTGTAGTATCCTTAATAGCTAGTTCCATGTTTTGCAGACGTAAAGAATTGCACCATCTCATTTCTTCCCGTGGGTGCGTTTGTTTTTAAGAGCGACTAAGGGACTTACTAGAGAGTGTGCAGCAGCATTCTTTATGCATTTTATCACCATACTGCGGTCGCCAACCAGCGGCGATTATGGCAAATTCCCTCCCCTCCCAAATTGAGGGAGATCTATATTCAGCAGTGTACTTCTTTCGGTT
Organism: Aporophyla lueneburgensis; assembly: GCA_932294355.1. Taxonomy (NCBI): domain Eukaryota; kingdom Metazoa; phylum Arthropoda; class Insecta; order Lepidoptera; family Noctuidae; genus Aporophyla; species Aporophyla lueneburgensis. The sequence continues at coordinate 16,281,751 of OW028744.1, forward strand.
GAATTAATGATGATAATATGTAGCTAGTTATGACGACCAAAACTTAAATTCCGATTTGTCTTTTGGAAATCCGCTGTTCTTGTTAATTTTTGATCGAATTTAAATAATGACCAGTGATATTATTATATTTTTGTGAAGTTTGAACAAGTTGAATAAAAATAAATAAATAATAATAATAATCCACAACTATCACACAACGCCGTCTAGTCCCAAGCTAAGCAGAGCTTGTGTTATGGGTACTAGACAACTGATAAACATACTTATATATTTCTAAATACATACATATTATAGATAAATTACACCCAGACACAGAACAAATGATCGTGCTCATCACACAAATATTTGTCCTGGGTAGGAATCGAACACACGACCTCCGGCATAGCAGTCAGGGTCACTAACCACTAGACCAACAGGCCTCAAAAGATGAAGAATAGATAAGAGACTGTAAAGCTACCGAGTTAGCAAAACACTGATAACAAACAAATCATATAAATATTACTCCATGCACTTCTAAAGGTCTTAGGAAGCAAAACAAAAACCAACAAAGCATATTCCATCCAGTCAAATTTTATTTCTTCGTCATTAAGGTACACATTTGTGTAAAACGCTACGTGCTAACTTTGAAGAGATACCTGCGAGAGTAAACGAAGTTCGAGTGCGCTTGAATGATAAGTTTTCCAAGTGGGATAGAGAATTGACGGCTCTCAAAGTTGATGAAATGACGACCGCGGTTATATGTCGATAGGTGGCAAGATATTTATGAAATTGAATGGCTTTTGTGACTAGTTTACGTATGTTTTACGAGACGGGGTACTCTTTGTTGCTTCATTTTGTTTTAGATTGCTTGGAGCCCACACAGGTGAAGTGCAAACTGTTGAGTATTTCTGCAGAATCCGTTAAATCTCTAATTAGACTTTGAACTCAAGTCGACCAGAACAAAGACTGCAGACTGGTTCATGGACGGCTCAGATTTCAAGTGCGTACGCCACTGACAATGGCCCACCATCGATCATGCTCTACATGCACTGTTATCTTTGCACTTCCCGATTTTATGACTGTGTAAATGAGTGCAGTTTACTGAATTTTAAGTCAAACGTATTTTATTAATATTTCGCCACCGAGATGCTATGAGGTCAGGGAGGTGAGGGGGGTTGGTTGTAAGGTCAATTTTTAATCGACTTCAAAAAGCTTCTCAATTTGTATATATTTTTTGTATGTATGTTCCGCGATGTGTCCAGCAATTGTGAATTCATTTAGGAAACTCATTATTTAATCGCCTTTCCTTTAAAGTAAAAGTAATTAAAGAACAGCTATCTTTTCTACAATAGCTAATTCGCTGGGCCTCGTCTGTTTCGCATTTTCATCCATCCCCCGCAACGACGACGCTTTGATAAAATTTTATTTCCAACTTAAGCTGTAAGCGCCACTTGTTGTCGTGGAGGCGATCGTCGGTGGCGACCTCTCGTGTCTGGCCCTGGTGCGAGCCATGGTACGGAGCGAGAGGGTATGGGAAGCCGTCACTCCCTACTGCGAAGCAGTAATGCTCGCGAAGGAGGAGGTGGGGCGCGTGGGGAGTAGCAGTCTCTGCGCCCTCACGTCCCTAGCCGCCGCAGGAGGAGACGCCCCGGGCGTCAGGAGTCGATCGCGGACTCCCGGTAACCGTAGGCGCGGGCTTGCGGGCGGCGAGCAATGGGTAGTTCGCCGCCCGGTAAGGACCTAGTGGGCGATTCTACTAATTTGCAAAGTTACACGTTCAATTGTGTTTTCACAACAGTTAGATTTCGATCGCAGGTCGATGATGTCCTATAAAGTCATTCTACTATTTGTTAAGCACAAGGGAAACTAAACTTACATCGAATCGCAATTGAATCGTTACGAGAACTCACGAGTGGGCTTCCTGTGTTACCAACATGCCCAATAGTATGTTTTATTATTACCAAAAAGAAAAAAGTTGAATCTAAAAATGTCACTAAACACGAATAAGTGGCAATAAAGGATTTTCTAATATAAAAAGATATCTTGACCATAATTATAGTTTTGTAGTGATATTTTATTGTTACAATAATACAACATTTTAACTTATTTTATAACATAAATTCAGAAAATCAAAAAAATCAAAATCAAAAGTCATTTATTCAAACTAGGCTGAGAGTCAGCACTTTTTGAACGTCAAAGTTACAAAAGACAGTCCCCCCAAAACGCCCGCCCTTCGACACTTCCTAGTGCTTTAGCTGGGAAGAAGAAGTGGCGGAACAAACTCCCCAGCAGCACAGCTGTCTGTTAAGTTAGAAGAACTTGATTCTATACAATATCGTGTAAGTAACTAATACCCATCAAAAACATAAATGTGAAATGAGAGCCAAGTTCAATATTATGATATATGCCTTGGTTGATGACTTCAACGACAAAAGAAGTGAGATCTAAATGGGTGCCAAGTTCAATGGTCAGTCCTGAAATTTATTTATAACTACATAAAATATCATTTCTTCTTATAACTTAGGATAATATATTGTAGCCTAAGGTCTGACTTGGCTAGTTCTCATATACGAATTATTATGTTCGATGGCTAGTTTCTACCAGCAAGCCACATTTTCGGAATAATAAAATAAGAACCGACAAGTTTAGAGAGGTTTAGAACTTGCGAAGGCTTTAATATAATTCGTATATGAAAACTAGCCAAGTCAGACCTTAGGCTACAATATATTATCCTAAGTTATAAGAAGAAATGATATTTTATGTAGTTATAAATAAATTTCAGGACTGACCATTGAACTTGGCACCCATTTAGATCTCACTTATTTTGTCGTTGAAGTCATCAACCAAGGCATATATCATAATATTGAACTTGGCTCTCATTTCACATTTATATTTTTTTGATGGGATATCATTACTTTTTTTACATACATTATTAGTAGGTACTTATTTTTATAACAACATTAGTACCAAATGATTTTTTACAAGTATTCGAAATAGAATCAATTATGTGAAAAATTATAGTAAAATGATACAAATTTACCAGTTTCTGATTTATTCCTTTGTATTCATGTAATTACCTATCTGCATTCCAAATTTCAACTTTCTAGGTCATCTGGAACTGGGTTAGAGTTTTGATCTATAGGTCAGTCAGTGATAAAAATGTCGATTTTTGGACGTTAATATCTAAATAAGCGTTTGAGATGCGTTTATGAAATTTGAAGCACATATGTATCTTGCAAGTTTCAATATATATTCCAAATTTGACATGTTTATATGAAATAGTTTTTGAGTTATGAGGGGGTCAAAAGTGGCTCCAAATGGTTCGTGTAATATTACACACGGTGCTGCTCGCCAGTTCTATTACTTGAACTTGGCTTGACACGCTACCGCGTGTCTAGAACACACGGTGCTGCTCGCCAGTTCTATTACTTGAACTTGGCTTGACACGCTACCGCGTGTCTAGATTATAAAACAAAACATACATTATACGCCATATATCAGCTAGCACACGCCAATATACGAACAAAACATTGAAAACTAAACTCAAGCTGAAATAAATAAAAAAACAAAATCGTAAACAGAACGTAAAACTTAAAGCCTTCAGGCATAAAGGGCGTGCCCGCTTACATATTTAATGATGCAAAATGATACATATACATACATTGATGCATATAGCTAAGTTGAAGTTACAATAGTTAAACTAGGAACGTTTCGTTCTACGTCCCTAACTAAAGCTGTGAAATCTATACCTTTCGGTTATGTTAAAGACTCGAAGGGAACTTCTATTAATCGTATTATACCTAAAAATTCATTTATTGAAGCGTTTTTAACGTTGGTATGATTTTCTTTAGTATATAATTTACCTATTTACAGATCGAGGTAGTAACCAAATCTGTTTTGATTAAAAAAAAAGTACTATTGACGGTCCTAATCCCGTTCTTAAGTTCGCTTACTCTCGCAAAAAGTGGTTAAAAATCTTCGTGAAACGGATTGAAGTTTTTGGTGGCTTGTCAGTTTGGCTAGTGATGTTACTACTACTAGTTATAAATCGTCAGGCACTGATTTTCTCAATTTATTTCAAGTTGAATCTAAAGTAGGTACCTCCCCTTAGGGAGGTTTCTAGTAGCTTTGTTAGTTAAAAACGAGACATTAAATAATAACTTAAAAGAAAATAATGATAGCAAAATTCAAAATGCGGCATCCAATCAATATTGGGGCTACAATCGACTCTTGCTGTTCGTGGAGCATTACACGTTATCAACTGACTAATACTTACAGAACAATGTAATGCATAATCACTCTTATTTAAAACATCCGTGATTCAGTACATCACATTATTTTGACAGTTTGTTACACGATATTATTAACATTGAATTATGAACTGGTGTAGTTGTTGAAGACTCCGTGATACTTATCTAAACACGACTACATCGAGTGACAACGCGTGAGAAAATAAATAAATAAAATGATCTCGACCCTTTAGTTACTTGAGTAACGAGTTAAACAAAATCGAATCGTATCACTACCTGACATAGCTGATTGACAAGTGTCAACTGTCAACTGACAGCAACACTATTTACTTTAGTTCAAGACTCAAGAGTTTTAATTGCTTTAGTTAATACTCTTATTCCTCTTAACATACATATATAAGCAGCTTATAATGTTCCCACTGCTGCGATACAGGCCTCCTCTCTGTGAGGGGGAGTAGTTAATTCGTTTCTTTCTAATTGCACGAAATTGATATTTGTTTTCATGTGTGTACTTGTAGGATTATAATGAAAATAGAATCCCACCAAAAACATAAATGTGAAATGAGAGCCAAGTTCAATATTATGATATATGCATATGCCTTGGTTGTTGACTTCAACGACAAAAGAAGTGAGATCTAAATGGATGCCAAGTTCAATGGTCAATCCTGAAATTTATTTATAACTACATAAAATATCATTTCTTCTTATAACTTAGGATAATATTTTGCAGCCTAAGGTCTGACTTGGCTGGTTCCCATAGACGAATTATTATGTTCGATGGCTAGTTTCTACCAGCAAGCCAAATTTTCGGAATAGTAAAATAAGAACCGACAAGTAACAGGTTTAGAACTTGCGAAGGCTATAATATAATTCGTATATGAAAACTAGCCAAGTCAGACCTTAGGGTGCAATATATTATCCTAAGTTATAAAAAGAAATGATATTTTATGTAGTTATAAATAAATTTCAGGATTGACCATTGAACTTGGCACCCATTTAGATCTCACTTCTTTTGTCGTTGAAGTCAACAACCAAGGCATATGCATATATCATAATATTGAACTTGGCTCTCATTTCACATTTATGTTTTTGGTGGGATATCATTACTTTTTGTACATCAATTATTAGTAGGTACTTATTTATAACAAAATTAATACCAAATGGTTTTTGTTATAAATGTTCCTAATAGAATCAATTAAGTGAAAATTTATAATAAAATGATAAAAATGTACCAGTTTCTGATTTATTCCTTTGTATTCACCTAATTACCTATCTGCGTACCAAATTTGAACTTTCTAGGTCATCTGGAACTGGGTTAGAGTTTTGATCTATAGGTCAGTCAGTGATAAAAATGACGATTTATGGACGTTAAGATCTAAATAACCGTTTGAGATGTGTTTATGAAATTTAGAGCACATTTGTATCTCGCAAGTCTCAATATATGAGCTAAATTTGACACGATTATGTGAAATAGTTTTTGAGTTATGAGGGGCTTAAAAGTGGCTCCAAATGGTTCCTGTAATATTACACACGGTGCTGCTCGCCAGTTATGGTACTTGAACTTGGCTTGACACGCTACCGCGTGTCTAGATCTTCAATATGGCACAACATTTAATGCAAAATAATGTGCTGTTAACTGTTCAGTAAGATTTCAACACAATGTGTGAAGGTGTTGCCCGAGATTGTTCCAGATTTGTTATAACTTATGAATATTTCCCTGTCTTCAGTAAAACCATTTAGATTCAGTTCGAGGAAAGTGTATTGATGATGCAAGAAAGAATTTAAACTGTTTATTCAATATGGAAATCTGGATACAGAAATATTTACATTCCATGGCAATCTGCAAAACAAACACATACTACCTATACCTGTTGACTCAGTGGGGAAAAAACATTATTTTACAGTAGGTACCAGCACACCGATGAGAAAAATAATAATATTAGTTAGCCACTTCTAACGTAATAGTTATTTGTTATACAAGAGTGCAAAGTTGCTTTTTAACCGCGTGCTCAATTTTGATGACCGAGCAAGCGAAGGATTCAAAAATTAGAATCCTGAGCATTAGCGAGGGAATCAAAAGAGCACGAGGTGAAAAATCTTTGCACTCGAGTGCAACACGTAACTTTTCATTCCACCTCAGCGAGGAAAGAGTATTTTTAATCTTCAATATCTGAGTGGAAAAGCCGTTTTTACCACAAACTCTACGCACTATCACAAACTTAGTGCACACGATGTTCTAAATTCAATTTACTTTATCCTCTAGAGAATAAAAACGGCTTTTCCACTCAGATATTGAAGATTAAAAATACTCTTTCCGAGATGGTGGGATGAAAATATATATTTTTTTCAGGAACATTACTTAGGTACACCCAAAAATCAATTTCTGACTTAAGAGTTGCTCGTTGTAGGGGTCTACTAGGACCGATGCCTGCCGGGGTCGCGTGATTGTTCGAAAGAGATACCGTGACCCTGGCACATGGGCAACTGATGGAACACGGGTGGGTTTTAGTCAGTAAAAGTCTGACACGCCCTCCCGCTCCGCCTAGAGCGGGAGAAGTCATTTAATGATTCCTCATCCTGAAAAAAAAAAATAAAAAAGAGTTGCTCGTGGTCGGTCAATTTTTTGGTAGACAGACATTCTGTTGACTGTTGTGCACTTATAATATTGAGCATGCAATATTAATATATTATATATTTCTATCTGGCACACGGTATCAATATGAGTGGTGAAGCGACCCTACTATTTTAGATGAAATACTAAGTATCTACTTCTCAAGTGGTCTGACGTTAAAATTGATATACTTATAGTAATAAAAATGCTTTGTTCCATTATTTGTTTTTTGATTTCATGAACCATTCCAATACTCAATACTTTATTGCATTCTACAATGTATATGCTTATGTGGTAAACATCAGTGGTGAAAGCACCATATAACACGATTCCTACCGGCTTGCCTTCGGGGATTCGCATTGGTAACTCATCACTATTAAAAACACAATAGTATGTAAATAGTGGCTACTATTGTCTATATATATAGTTACACTACGGGTATTTAATTCACCATAACATTCAAACAACAAAAAAGGTTATTTATAGCTTTGTATTACAACAAAAGAGAAATGTTCTAAATTAACCCGGCGCCAAAACGTCATAATCGGGAACTAAAAATTCATACAAGAGCGATCCCGTAATGATGTCACTTTAGGTCACGTGGCACCGCTTGATATGTACGAGAGCAAGCCGCTGTACAACGGGTTATGACAGAGACAGGTATAGAAAAATGCGTCAGCGAGAACGAGATAGGAATATTGCATATTTTATTCGGTTTTCAGCTGTTCAATTTAATTGTATTTAATTCATTACATTCCTATATTAATTTTAGAATGACAGTAAGTATTCTTTATTGATGAGTCAGTAAGTTAAAGCCGACTTCGCTTCGGCTTCTCTTTTAGAAAAAATTACACCTCGCCGCTGGTAAACATTGGATTTAGTTACAATCGTGGGACCCTGTCGGCCACATCAAAAGAAATATAGTACGTAGAATAGGACTTATAATCTAACTTATTCTAAAATCAAAATAAATAAAAAACATGCTTTGAGCATTCTAACTGCCTTTCAGGGATTTATCACTTAAATGTTTGCTAATACTGATATAACATTTACTTATTAATAGATTTTTTAATTTGTTAGTGAATAGATGGAGTTCATTTTCATTACTAATTGATTCGGGTAAATTATTGTATACATTTATTGACATTACCAGAGGGCTTGTTAAATGTTTTTTTAGATGGGATGTAGGTAGCTTTAGTTGTGTTTTGTATCAGATTGTGTATCTTTTTTTATGTCTTCTCGTTTATTGTAAAATTCTTGGTGTTTATGTGCAAAATTGCATATTTCAAGTCTATACTTAAAATATATTAACTAATATAAAAACTCTAAATAAATATATTAACTCTGTCACTATTGACAGAGTTAATATATTTAGCTTTATAAAGTGGGGTTTGCAGCTATCTATCTGTTGTATATTTACTATGATATGGACAAATTTCTTTTGAACTGTAAACATTGTTGGTGCATCTGTACTGTTTCCCCACATTATTATGCCGTAACTAAGCCATGCATAGACATAGGCGTAATATGTTACAAGGGCAGTCTGTAAATTTGTGTTTTTTTTAACTACCAAATACCTGATATTCCATTATATCTATACTAATATTATAAAGCTGTAGAGTTGGTTTATTTGGTTGAACGCAGTAATCTCAGGAACGACTGATCCGAATCGAACAATTATTTTTGTATTGGGTAGCCTTTTTTGTTGAGGAAGGCTACTATATAACATTACGCTACAATCAAAAGGGGCGGAGCAGCAACAAAAATGGACGAAAACTGACAGGCCATGCGGTGCGACGGGAAGGTTCAGAGGAGCAAAATTAGACGCTGATGAAGTTGTGGACAGTAGCTAGTTTATTACTAAAACTCAAGAAATTAAAAGTTTTGACACTGCATATACATTGCGGCTGGCCTATCAGTGTTTGGTACGAACCAGGTACATAAAAAGCCGGTGCAAGTTGCGGTCCAAGATTGAGTCAATAGAGTTTCACGTAGTAACACACTGTAACTATGTTACCTTTTCCGTCATCAATACCGTAAAAACGAAGATTGAAGGGCATGTGTGGTCACTGATCTCGTCAATCAAAGCTCTTAAGAGGTCTCTGGAGAATTGGTATGTCGTAACGCACTGACGATCCGTAAGGGCCAAAGCATTACTGTATACTCTTGACGCAAAATTTCTTCCTCTTACCTTTCCAACGTCACCCACATGGGCAAGTTCAACGAAATCTGTATAAACATTATATTTTTAGGAAAAAAAAACTAAAGCAATCCTAGATCGATGCGATAAAAGTTGCATTTTACTGACTTATGTTCAACCGCTAATTTTGACAGATGAACTGCCGAAATTCAGCTTTGATTCGATTATAACAAGTGTCAAAATAATAGCAGAATGTGACTAAACGTCACGCTCATGCACGACTTTGTAAGCAGAATAGATTTTTACATTGTTTCGATCGATCGTTGGCGTCCACTAAAACGTAGCCGCAGTAGGATCGTTGTTCATTAGCAGAATGAGAAAACTCTTAAAAGTCGTGATCCAGTCGTGGTGCTATTGCGATTTTTGCACAAATTTGTTAGTAGAATCGGCCCACAGGCCCGTGTCGACGGCGCGTAGTGTTCCACGCGCGCCTCAAAGAGATGTCAGCAGTACTGTAGGGGTCTGCTAGGACCGAGTGCTACCAGGGTCGTGAGATTTGTTTGAAAGAGTTGCCGTGGCCCTGGCATATGGGCAACTGAAGGAACATGAGTGGGTTTTAGTCAGTAAAAGTCTGAAAAGCCCTCCCGCTCCGCCCAGAGTGGGAGAAGTCATTTGATGATTTCCCACCCACAAAAAAGGGGCACTTGTTTTTTTTTCTGTTTAGAGGTTTTTGTGTGTGACATAGGTTATTAAATTTTAAATTAACTCCTGCTGTTTAAACTTTATATGCTAATAGTAGACACGTTACGATCGAAATTTGCCTCGCTTAAATTTGCGCAGCTGACCGTATGAAATTAAATGTTTTTTTTTTATATTTGAGTTGATTGAATGAAAGGTAAATTGTGTTTACGATTATGACGTATTAAAAAAAAAGTACATGCTAGATCTCGTTCAAACCAATTTTCGGTGGAAGTTTACATGGTTATGTACATCGTACATTTTTTTTTAGTTTTATCATCCTTTTATTTTAGAAGTTACATTTTTTTTGAGTTTCAGTTCTATGTATGGGGAAGCCCAAAATTTAGTGTATTTTATTGTGAAAATCTTAATGCGGTTCACAGAATACATTTATTTACCCAGTTTCAACAGCATAGCTCTTATAGTTTCGGAAAAAACTGACTGTGACATACGGACGGACAGACAGACAGAAAGGCATGACGAATCTATAAGGGTTCCATTTTTTGCCATTTGGCAACGGAACCCTAAAAAACAAGATGTGTTCAGCCGTTCGGGAGCTATGATGCCACACAAACCCACAGATACTCCGATAGACATAGTATACACCCTACAAACTTATGACAACCCTCCTTTTCGTTGGGGGCTAAAAATAAAAATTCTTTTCTTTGCTAGATTTGCTACCAAAACATAAAATTCATAGTTCAACTCTAGCATAGTCCAGTTTCACCGTAAACTTGTAGTAAACTACAAGTTTCATCGTTTTCAAAGGAATTCGCCCGTGCACAGTCAAAACGAATGTTTACTTTGATGTAAATGTTTGTACTGGGATGAAGGAGCCGAAACTAAAATAGTGGCTATGTTGGACATTTTATTGTTCATAGTTTGAGAGGTTTTTTACTAAAATTGTACGTGCTTTCGTGTAACATAATTAGTTACCCTCAGTAATTAATAATGTTATAGGACATATTATTGCACTGCGGTATCGGCCTTTAAAGATAAAGATTTTTTATCTATTTTGGTTGAATTCATCTTACTCTGTGTAGAGCGTCTTAGTAGATACTATATAATTTAGCTTATTTATTTAATTTTATTTCAATTGCAAAAAATTGCAACCACTTAGAGATATCAGACGATCAGTTATTAATTTTCCGAAGTTCATATGCCACAGGAGGTGCCCTAATCGTATAGTAGCTTATTTTTTTAGTTTTTTAATCCTTGGCCATAATTTTTTGAAGCAACATGCAACCTCGTAAGTTGACCTGCGAGTAGCCATTCCAAAAAAAAGTACCATTACCGAATAGGGTCAACTCAGTAACATTACACACAGTCAAAAAGATCCCCAGTATCTCTCGCTACACAACCAAATAGGTACCTACACTAAAAGTACACTACTATAAAAAAAGAACTTCAAACTATCACCCACAGTATAACTCAGACCTAACTAAAACTGTACCTTCTCTGCCTCTACATCATTTTTCCGCCGGATAGTTGGGGTCGTAAGAAGTGATGAGTTGCCCCCAAGTATGCCCGACTCCACACGGAGCCAGATTCATATAAACTGCTTCCAGTATATGCCGGATGAAATGATTTAAAAGATGTTGACTAAGGTTCCATTTATAAACTTTATTATTTTTGTTAGTATTGATATTACTATTATTATCTTGACCGACAATCATAAAAGCAAGGAAGTTTCATGTACTGTCCTTGCGTTAATGCATGTCTTCGCTATATGGTGGAACAACTACAGGCTGGATTTATGAACTTTATTACATTGTGATAAAGTAGATTAGTTTTAAACGAAATTACTTTATATCATTTTATCATCCATTTTAGCAAAGCCAGTCCCGAATGCATTTTAACGAGAGTGAAATAATGCAAACATATTCAACGAGTTTAGCAGAACTATGAAAATACAAAAAGCCGACCGCAGTGCAACAGAATAATGATAAACGGACATTCACAGTGAATACAAATTCACTCACTTATTCCATTTATTTTAAACAATAACGTTATCGACGCTCCACAAAGAGAGGTGTTGATGCAAATGAACGATATAATCTGTGTGAACATTTTGGTTTCTGATGAAAATTTGTTGTCAATATCTTTATCGCACAATAGGCGGCTTGCTACAAGGGGAGAGCACTCGTATAAAGTAACATGAAGCAGGGAAAATGAGAAAGTTGCTCGCGGAAATGTCGCCGATACAAGAATCGGAGCAAATGGAAAAACTTTGTCGAACACAATAAAAAGAAAATTAAAAGCTTTTTGATTTTGAGATGACATCGCACTGATGCACGTTTTTATTGTTGCTAAATGTAAAAGCGATATGTTTGACGTAACCGTGCATGATTTACGAAAGTAGGACTATACCTATCTCGCTGGGGTATTAAACGTTTACGAAGACGAGATGAAAAGGATAAAGAAGGTTTTATATTTGTAGCTAACAATATTTTATCATGCCATAATGTAGCCAAACATAGAAACCCTTTTCCAATATTGCTCTCGAGCTGCTTACAAAATAAATGAAGTTGTTACATAATAGAATGCACTCGCTTACAAAAGTTTCATTTTAAAATTGCATTCAACAAACTTTGTGCTTTTAATCCGTTCAGGGACAAACTCAAAGCAGCTTTCGGTGGGCTTTAGTCTGTCGGCCACCGCATGCGGATTTTATCGGACAGTTGCAAGTGGCGCACCCTGTACATAGATTAATGTGTGACGCATACCACATGACGCCTGACGTTCCACCCACTTTATAGTTCTGATTTTATGATTACACGGGTGAGGCCGCGTGAGCGCGGTTAACCCGTCAATTTATGTCTTTGAATATTGACCGAACAAAATTGCATTTCATTTTAATATTATTCGAAAACTTTCGGTGTTGTTATGTGCAGTCGACAGTTGAATAGTTATGCATGCTTTAATACGTTTCTCTGACATGTAACGCTACGTAAAATAATTTATACACCCATTTAAATGTTATCGAAAATAAAAAGGGATTCCTTTTTTCAATCATGATAAAACTATTCTTGTTTTCTGCTGAATAAATTTTTATCGCATACACAAAATTCATTGGAAATATTTATATCGATATGATTGGGGCTCATACAATACTTTCGAAGCAAGGGTTAGCTCATATCTTTTGTAGTAAACAATCATAGGTATGTTCATCCGAAACCTATCTGATAAAGCAGTATTATGCCGTTACAATAAATGATTCAATTTCCTTTACGCAAGTATCGGATCCACTTAAGTATTATGAAAGTAATAGAGGAGAGGGAATAGTTTTCTTGCTGACGCTACTTTTACGATAATGACAGAAAACGCGGTCCAATATCTATAAAATATTACAGCCGTGCTCGTCCGAATGCCGGACGCTAGCGAACCGGACCAGGCCGGAATGAGACGCTCGTTCATAGATTTGATTGTCAGAATTAACTTTAACCAATGGTTGAATAAGCTTTTGTAATAGATGGATTATTGGCGGTGGATAAACCGGGCGATATGTGCAGAGTCGACATTTAATGTATTCTCAAATTTAAGTTAAGCTCAGCTAACGAACCGCAGTGTAATGGAGAATGTTGGAAACTGAAATTGCAATTCTGCGTTTTTTTTTTACTTTTCACCTCGCCCATTTTTCAATAGTTTTCACCAAAAATTATTTCTTAGAAGTTACTACTAAGAAATAATTTACACAAAAATGACGATTTAAAAATATTTAATGTGGATGACTGTCCCTTGTAGTGCCGGACGTAAAGAATAGCACCATCCCATTTCTTCCCGTGGGTGTCGTAAGAGGCAACTAAGGGACTAACTCGCGAATGGGCAGCAGCGTACTCTATGCATTTTATCATCAAACTGCGATCGCCAACCCGCCTGCCAAGCGTGGCAATTGTGGCAAAGCTCCCCAAAATAGGGGCCTATGTCCAGCAGTGGTCTTACGGCTTAAATGATGATGATAAAGGTGGATCCAAATTCAAATTGTCATCTGTGTTTTGCAATTTGCACGTCAGTATCAGGTTACCGTGGCCCTGGCATATGGGCAACTGAAGGAACACGGGTGGGTTTTAGTCAGTAAAAGTCTGACACGCCCTTCCGCTCCGCCCAAGAGCTGGAGACGTCATTTCATGATTTCCCACCCACAAAAAGAAGTATTAGGTTGTATGTTGATTAATATGATACGCAATTATACTAAATATGGCTTTACAGAAATATAGTCATTAAAATTATTAATACAATCCTCCAAGTTCATTCAGTCCCATTGAACGAGTTTTTCATGAAATATTCATTCAGTGGGTTTAAAAGGAATGAGATAGAACTCAGTGCGTTGTTTTGATGATTTTTAATCTATATATTAATACGTGAAGCGAAAACTTTGGATCCCTTTTTACGAAAATTGGGTGGACGGAGGAGTATGAAATTTCGCACACTTATAGTTTATACAGAGAAGAAGTGACGAATGCTAATATTCTTTTTTAAATGATGCGTAAAATACATTATTTTCAATAAATAACACGTTACACACACTACTATTCATTACCGTGTATTTAATACACACATGCTCGCATATTGTATATTCTTTTGTTTCTTTGGAATTCTATGGCCAAATAGTGTCTGTATTTGTTTTTGGTATTATTTGTATTATTTTTTATACTAAATGTCAAGTATAACCATAGGTAATAAATTAATTTTATAGATATAAATAACCTATTTCATTTTTAAAATCTATGATCATATCGAGAATATTTGTCATTAATATTATTTGTCTATAGTGTTACTGAATGTCAAATATAATCATATTATTTTTTTATTTAGTTTTAATGGATATGCATATAGATTTATTATTATGGTCGAATGTCGACCACTGGGCGATCACTACATGCTGAACACTACATACGTGTTTACATAGTTATTATAATTATGTAAACACGTATGTAGTGTTTTGAATCGAATTCAAATATTCAAATTCGAATCATATTTAAAAAAGTAAGAAATTTTAAATTTCACGGGCTTTTTAACGCATCCACATTAAAAGCATATCAACGGTAGTTTTTCCTCTTTTATGAACGGTACCTAAATTAATTAACTGTAGGTACTTAAATAAAAATCTTTATACTGTTAATACCGACCCCTTTACTGGCGAAATACTGGACTGAGAGGGGCGCACTAATACTAGGATTTACTTAATGCAGGGATTTTTAAGCGTCAGTTCACTTAAACCTGATATTCTGTTCTATACATTTTTTTGTTTATTTCTACACTGACTGTAAATGGAATTGAATTCTGGTGTGGAATCAGTACATTATATTCGGTACAAGAGAATAGAAAAGAATATAAAACTTTTATTGAAGACAAGAGTCCTTAGGATTAGTAAAAATTTGACTTAACTTCTAATACGTTAATAGGTTGCAGACACAGATAAACTTATATAATTAAAATTCAACGTGGAGCTGCATCCACTTCATCAAGGAGTCCCACTGCTCTGCAAATACATTGAGAATATTGTTGGTGCTGCCACGTACTCATAGGATGCATATCAACATCTGCCTAGTCTTTTTGCAAGTATCTTGGGATCGCGACCCCAAAAATACTGATAATCAGCTGCATCCAATAAGACTGGAACCCGCCAGTCTTACCGAATGTAGCTGAGTATCTGCATTTTCAACTTTTAACTTTCAAATTTATTAAATCTCCATTAAGTATACAAAAATACAAAATAATTTATTGGTAACAATTAGCATTTACATTACGTTTAGACGTGTTTGGAGCCTCCTTTTAAGCAAATAATACCTGTATTAGGAGACAACTGTATATCTGACCTCCTATAACCAAATAACTTGATGAATCTTTAAATGACACTCACATGTACATTAAGGCAACCAAACCACTGTTATGATTTGGCTTTTGGAAATTTAGTAAAAAAATATCTATGTTCCTCTACAACTGCTGATCGATTACGGGCCAATGACCTTCCCCCATCGAATTATGTTTTTTTTTTGTTGTTGCACCCGGTTCATAGAAATAGGCTTGCTCCCCATTACACGGGACTTAAACATAAATGGCGAAATTTGGGTGACTGCCTAAGCATTTGGGGATCACATGCGTAATGTGAAAGGTAAGTAATGTAAAAGTAGTTGCTGAAATCCAGCGCTGCTGACGATAAATTCGTCTGCAGTCACAGCATTTTGCTGAGCAACGACGTGTTCTTGCACATCTGTGCAAGATCAGGTCGTTGGTCGTAGGTGCAAGAACGACGCGCTGATCAAGTGTTCTTATTTTTGTGACAAACACAAAAAATAAGAACAGTGCGTCGTATCTGTCTGCACCCGGTAATTTTGTTTTAGTTTTGTTTTTTATTACATAATTGTCAGTGTCGTAACGCAGATCTATTTTGATTTGTATTGTCTTTGTTCCATAGCCGTGACATCAACAAGCCATGGATAATGTTGTACAACTTTTTTAATTTGAATACTGGGCTTTTGGCTACCCTGTACGTGTGCATTTTTCGTTTTTGTAACTATTTCATATTGTGCGTTTTGTTTGTGCAGAATAAACTATTTATCTTTCTAATGTTATATATTTATTTTATTCATTATTATATTATACTAGCTGTACCCTGCCACGCTTCGCTGTGGCACATTGTGGTTGAATGGTTGAGAAATGAGAAACAAAACAAAGAATACATTTGTCTCTCATGTGTTGGCGGTCACTGGTACACAGCTGATTGTTAAAAAAAACTGTTTTTTCGCGGTCGTGGATATGTGACTGATGCAAAAAAATAGATAAAAACAATCCTTAATGCGGATTATATATCGTGCTAAAATTTCAGCTCGATCGGTGCAGAACTTTTTGAGTTTTTGAAGCGTACACAAACCAACATAACACATTTTTATATATATAGACAAGATGAATACAGGTGTATACTAGTTGGCAGGGACATCTTTGTTGATTCCATGGATTCAGTAAGTACATAATTCTGAACCCCCTGCGTTCAAAGTTAGTTCGAACGATGTTCCTACCAGTGGCGAAGGCACCATATAACACGATTCCTACCGGCTTGCCTTCGGGGATTCGCATTGGTAACTCTATCACTATTAAAAATACAATAGTATGTAAATAGTGGCTACTATTGTCAATAAATATAGTTACACTACGTGTATTTAATTCACCATAACATTCAAACAACAAAAAAGGTTATTTATACCTTTGTATTACAACAAAAGAGAAATGTTCTAAATTAACCCGGCGCCAAAACGTCATAATCGGGAACTAAAAATTTATACAACAGTGATCCCTTAATAATGTCACTTTAGGTCCCGTGGCGCCGCTTGATATGTACGAGAGCAAGCCGCTGTACAACGGGTTATGACAGAGACAGGTATAGAAAAATGCGTCAGCGAGAACGAGATAGAGGAATATTGCATATTTTATTCGTTTTCATCTGTTCAATTTAATTGTATTTAATTCATTGCATTCCTATATTAATTTTAGAATGATAGTAAGTATTCTTTATTGATGAGTCAGTAAGTTAAGGCCGACTTCGCTTCGGCTTCTCTTTTAGAAAAATTTACGCCTCGCCGCTGGTTCCTACCACACCGTATGCAGGACGGGCTAAATCGCTATTTTTATGTTCTTAGGAGCAAGTTACTCAGGTACAACATCGTGCAAGCGTTACGAGTTAACTGAAGTTAATCTGTATATATAAAATTCAAAGTCCTGAGTGACTGACTGACTGACTGACTGACTGACTGACTGATATATCAACGCACAGCCTAAACCGCTGGACCTAAAGACATGAAATTTGGAGAGTGTGTTCTTTGTGAAGAGTAAATATCCACTAAGAAAGGATTTTTTGAAATTCCACCCCTAAGAGGGTGAAATGGGGGGTTGAATTTTCTATGAAACTTTTTATTCTCTGGGTCGATTGACACAAAAATTGGTACACATACTCTTCAAGTATAATTATGTGACACGTGTATTACAATTTTTCAAAAATCATCCCCTTACTGAGTCAAATAGGGCTTCGAAAATCCTACGTGGAATGGTAGACGTGCGCATGGCGTGCGGGGCAGCCCGGGAAGCGCATTGTCGTCACCGGTGTCCAATCTCAACCAAGGTATCAAGAAGTATCAAATATGTAACTGATATTAATTTGAACTAACTAGCTTTTGTCCGGGACTTCGTCCGCGTAAATGTTGGTTATCGTGGACGGAGACGAAATCCGGAATAAAAATAGACCTATGTCCTTTCTTGGGGTCCAAACTTACCCCGTACCGAATTTTATTATTCGCAATTTTTTTTTTCATAGAAATTTCATGATTCATGATGATCGGTTAAGTAGTTTTCGTGTGAAAGCGTAACAAACAAACTTAATATGTATTAGTAGGGATATTTGCAAATTATAACAGCCGCACGGGTCGATCTTTCAGGTTAAACTACGCTTGCCGCGGTTGGTCCGTGGATGGGTGACCATCTTTACATAATAAGACCCTTCTGTGCCTCGGAAAGCACGTTAAACCGTTGATCCCGGCTGTCTTTCGTAGATCTTAGACAGTCGTTACGGGTTGCCGGAAGCCCGAAAGTCTGACAACCAGTCTTACCAAGGGGTATCGTATTACCCAGTAACTGGGTTGTGGAGGTCAGGTAGGCAGTCGCTCCATGTAAAATACAGGTACTCAGCTGCATCCGGTAAGACTGGAAACTGAACCCCAACATAGTTGGGAAAAGGCTAAGCAGATGATGATGAAGTAAGTACATGTACAAAAACGCGTTTGTTTCTGTATTAGATAAAATTGAATAACTACACTAACTATTCTTTAATAGATAGGTACCTATACAACTTCATAAATAAAAAACTTTTTCGCAAAAAAATAACAACCGACTTCCTTAAAAAAAAAACACTACAAAGTCAAAAACAACTTTAATTTCGAAAGTCGGTGTCTTAGGATCTGTATTTAAGGTTTTTTTGCCACCGACTTCCGAAATTAAAGTTATTTTTGACTTTGTAATGTTTTTTTAAGGAAGTCGGTTGATATTTTTTGTAAAAAGTTTTTATTTTTAAATTTTTAGTTATGGTATACCCCGCACTAACCTAATCGCGTTATTCGTTCATTTGTCGCCGCAAATACTTAATGCAAATTTAAGACTTATATGGTTTTCAAATGGACTCCATTGTCCGAATGGAACCAAATTAAAATGGGACCATTCGGAAAGCACCAGCTTTGGAATTAAAAAAGAATCATCAAAATCGGTTTATCCAGTTAAAAGTTATGAGGTAACAAATATTAAAAAAAAACACTTGAATTGATAACCTCCTCCTTTTTTTGAAGTCGGTTAAAAACGAATTGGGCACATACCTACTATATAATATTTTACGCACTCACATATAAATCAGCATGTCAATTCTGTAAAAATCTCACCGTGAAAAGGTGCGTGGAGTGAGCTGTCAGTGTCATCCCAGTGCTGCTAGGGATTGACCAAACATAACATTTGCAATCATAATCGAGATTGAAGAATCAAGAAGTTGAAGCTCGAGAAACAGCAAGCTCAGTAGAAAAAATGTATTAGCAAATTTTTTTGTGTTTGTGTTACAAATCTTATTTATTTATGAACAAACTTTACACTTAATAAAATAAAATACACAAAGATAGGAAAACACAAAGGATCTGCTTAAAACATAAGAAATTTCTTGCAGCACATCTGCAATTGGGATGAGAAACATAGACGCATTGTGTAAAACGGTATATGTACATGAAAACAGATTAAATTAGGCTATAGCAACCAAAACATACATAGTTCTATCAGCTTAAAATAATAATTGTACTTACATACAATGTTTATTTACACATTTATGAAATAAAATAAAAAACAAACATAAAATCACGCCTTGTTTCCTCGAAGGGTTGGGCAGAGGTGTACCTTATAGTACAAAAATAAACGAAAATCAATACATGAATAATGTTGAAATCTTGTTAGCAAGGGAGATAAGCAATTTGTGTCTCAACAGCACCCATAACTAGATTATTGATATGCCTAAATATTTTGTGTATTGTTGTTATAAGGTTTGTATCTTGAACTGTGTATCCAGAATCTAGATGATAGCTGTTTAAAAAAACCTTTAGGTATGCTATTTACATATATTATGTAAATAATGTTAACGAACACATCACCAATCACTGAATACTTGCTTTGCACAATTAAATGAAGTTGCTCGATCTCACCTCATCATCTGCCTGCCATTGTCCAACTGTGTTGGGGTCGGCTTCCAGTCTTAACCGGTTGCAGCTGAATGCACTGGTATTTTACATGCAATGACTGCCAATCCGACTCCGACAACCCAGTTATTTGGTAATATGTTACCCCCTTGGTAAGACTGGTTGTCAGAGTTCCGACCTTCGAGGTCTTGGTATGTAAAGATGGTCCCCATAGACGGACCGACCGAGGCAAGCGTAGCTTAGCCGGGTCGGTCGAACTGTGCGGCTGTTTTTATTTAGCTACAAGCCTCTCGATTCATCGAATGCTCGATCTCACACCTCTCAAGTAAGTACCTAATATTCATTTGTTGAAAACATCTACACTATAATATTATAAATGCAAAAGTAACTGTCTGTCTGTCTGTCTGTCTCGCTTTCCTGCTAAAACTACTGAACCGATTTAAATGAAATTCGGTACACAGATAGTTTAGAGCCTGAGAATGGACATAAGCTACTTTTTATCCCGGTAGTATATTCCCGCGGGATAATTTCCGACCTCCACGCGGGCGAAGCCGCTGGCAAAAGCTAGTTAATAATACGATTATTAAGTAGGTAGGTATACATGCATTTATATGAATGTTTCGTATACTTGCGTACTAATTATTCTCAATCTGATTACGAAATGGCTTCTGCACAAGGTGATAAAAAAAAAGTTGATACCTATTGATGACAGCGTCTAGCGCGCATGCGCGGTTTGATCACGCGATCCTCGCAATGCCGTTGTCATGGTAACATCACTTCACCTCGCGAGCACGCGGGTGACCGTTTTGAACTGTTAAATTTTAACATAATATTTTCAAGATGGTGACCATTTGATGAATATTCTTTTTATTGATAATAATGACATAAGTAAGTAAGTAGGTATATGTTTATCTATACTAATATTATAAAGCTGAAGAGTTTGTTTGTTTGTATGTTTGTTTGTTTGATTGAACGCGCTGATCTCAGGAACTGCAGGTCCGAATTGAAAAATTATTTTTGTGTTGAGTAGCCTATTTATCGAGGAAGGCTATAGGCTATATAACATCACGCTACAACTAAGAGGAGCGGAGCAGAAATGAAAAATGTTGCAAAAACGGGGAAAATCGCACGGATAGGCGATTTGACGTGACGGGAAGGGTCGGGGGAACAAGAAATTTAACGCGGATGAAGTAGCGGGCAGAAGCTAGTCTACAATAAAATTTTAGTCGGCACATTTTGGACGTTGGTATTGCATTTTCCTAATGTTCTTAGTGTGCATACGTGACGATACCTACTTAATAAAAAAAAAACAAATGTCAATGTGAATATGACAGTGCCTAGATGTTGGTTCCCACATAGTATGTGTGAGATTGAATTCTATGGTCCGTCAATCAGGCACGGCCAGGTTCTTTCATCTTTTTTTTAATAGATTTGGGTTAGTAACAACGCTGAAGAACGTTGCACAATCTTTACTCGAGTCGATCTACAATCGCTTCTCCAAGACACATCGTGATTAGGCCATGTGATTGAAGACACATCGTGATTAGGCCATGTGATTCCATTCACGTATTTAATTTTAATCATGTCGATTCGCATTTTCTGTTGTAGCTATCTTATACATGTACATATGTCTTACTATATTCATTAATTGTTCGTGCGTGTCGCACTTGTGCGTCAGGCAATAAAGGGCTAGTCGAGGAAAAAATTGAAAAAAAAACAAACATGTGATTGTCTGAATTTCGGTTTCGCTATTTCATTTGAAAAACTTCCCGAAAGAGTAGTATTGTTTAGACACTATGCTAGCTTTGAAATCCTTATAAAAATAATCAATAGAATTAGCATAAGAATATTAGGTATCTAAATCTCGATTATGATTGTATATATGATAGTTGGTCATCCCTAGCATCAGGTGGAATAACATTGGTAGCTCACTCCACGCTCACTTCACCCGGTGAGATGGTTACAGAATAGCACTGCTGTACGTTCAGTGAGCAATAGTGCGATTCGGTTTATGCATTAAAGTAAAACATAACGACAAGCCACAATCATCAATGAAATTCTTTTGAGATCGTTCGAAGGAGTTGAAAATAATTATAAATCAGTGGACTCGAGTGATAAACTATGATGACGCCATACATTACCCGGTTTAGTACAATAATGTAGGTATACAAAGGACAATGCCAGAAACTCTATAGAGCTTTGACCCATAAAATAAAAGTTTGTTTACAAGCATGAAAAATGTAGCATTCTATTGCTGCTTTATTAGAGATATCTAAATTATGCCTAAATGCCTTTAGAACTTGCTGTGCCTGTTTTAAATCTACAATGCTTATTATTTAGGATTTTTCACTACGGTCAAATCCGAGCAATAAATACCGTAGTATTTACATACCTGTTACAACAATATCCATGTTGCAACAACATATCTTAGCATCCTGTCGACGCACAAATGACCATTTATATAACTCGACATCGTTACCCAACCCGAGCATTGATCAAAATGGAATCAATAATCAGAATCCGTGGCAAATAGTAAAAAGTCGGCGAATAGGCAAGATCGAGTCCGTGTACAAGAGTAAAAGTCGGGATAATGTAACAGTAATAATATTGATCACATTGAGAATAAGTAGCGTAAAATACAAACAGCAATGCAACGGCAAACAGAACAGAGCTAATGTCAAAAAGTCAAAGAATGACTTTTTGTAGTGGTGGGCGTTACGACAACGAACCGTTTCGGAAGACCGTTTTATGTTTTGCAACGAAGAAACCGTTTTTACTTTTTTATCTGGGAACTGGGATAATAGGTAAATGATTATCCTGGAATTCGAGCCGGTGAGCGCGTCATATAGATCTTGTTTGTTTACATTTTTTGGTCAGTGTAATTGGGCATTTATAAGTAGTTGTAACTTTGCAGGAATTGCAACGAAAACGCAATACTATTCCACATTCGATAAGTTTCGTCTTTTTCAAAACGGTCGTCGTCACAACAACTGGTTTGAAGACGGCTCTTCAAACCAGTTGCGACGACAACCGTTTTCTGCAACCGTTTTCGTCGTCGGAAAAACGGTTGCGTTTCGTCCATCAAAAATTCGACAACGACCCACCACTAACTTTTTGACATTACCATTAGCTCGTCAATGACGTTTCTTTACACTTTAACCTACTAGTGCTCAAATGCGAAACATTTATTAGAATATATATTCATTTAAATGTGTGTAATTTAACCAAATACATATTAAAATCCGTATATAGTAAATTAATAGATATTATTTTTAAAATTAAATAACTGTTTTTGTTCCGCGTGTGTGCGTACTAAGTAACGCAGATGGTCGCGATTAAAACAGGAAATACGTCTTGGGTTTTTAAATTCCTCTTTATGGCTAACTTATTATCCGCAAGTGTAACAAAATAATAGTTTAGCAACAAAGGGTCATAATTTCTTGTGATATTTTTGAATAAGTTACATTTCCGGTACGGCGGTGAAGGATGGGGCAGGATCTGGCATTGTCATTTCGCACACTTACATATTTTACAGAGAAGAAGTGACGAATGCTAATATTTTTTTTTAAATTATGCGTAGAAATACATTATTTTCAATAAATAACACGTTACACACACTACTATTCATGACCGTGTATTTAATACACACATGCATAGATATTCTTTTGTTTATGGTCCAAATCTGTGGTCCAATCGAGAACATCTGTCTTTAATATTTTGTGTCTATAGTCTTACTGAATGTCAAATATAACCATAGGTAATAAATTAATATTATAGATATTTAACCTGTTTCATTTTTAAAATCTATGATCATATCGAGAATATTTGTCTTTAATATTATTTGTCTATAGTGTTACTGAATGTCAAATATAACCATATTATTTTTTATATTTATTATTATATATATTTTTACATTAAATAATGTATAATATTTCTATTCAAATGAAGTACGGTTGAATTTCAAACAATGGGCGATCACTAGTATTAATAAATACTCCGCAATTATGTCGCCTTAGAAAGATGAAAGTCTTTAAAAAATCAGTTAAGAGCCATTTTACATTTTTGCGCGAATATCTAAGATTTTAGTCGCCTTATTTACCTCTCATCTCATCATTATAAATAGTCTGGCATTGACGAATACATGTAAAAAATAGATCAATCTTTTGTTTTGTCACTTTTAGTAGCACATTTACAAAAACTTATTTGTATACTTTGTAGTAATTATTCTCCCACAACTAGTTTTCTTAAAAATCACCGCAGGGTCCATTTCAGACTCCTATTTCCATCATTAATATGAAGAAATTTGAGTAAAAAAAATACACAAAACAACAGACATATAATCTAGTTGTTATATTTAGTACAAGAATATTAATTTTTAATAACGTTAATTAGTAAAAAAAAAAAAAAAGTCTTATGGCAATTTTTACGATTTATTCGCAAGTTTATCGCGTTTTTTTGGTTTGAATAAAGCATAATTACATTAAAAAATTAATGTCAGTATAAAGTATGCTCTACAACAAATCGAATTCTCAAGTTTTATTTAAATCTGTTTATTTAATGAGACATAATATTGTTTTTGAAATCACTCTAAATTAGAATAAATTACGATGGACAAGCGGGCAGCGTTTAGTACGGCGCAAGCGCCCAACGGGGAAGGACCTATGTCAATTTTTCCCGCGTCTCAGTTTACGGGTACTTGTATCGTGAAGGCAAAAACATACTACGACTACAACATTTTGCTACTCTTCGCATTTTTTTTTTTTTTTTTGAATAAGAGTTTCGGTAATTATTAAGTAAAGCATTATTTTAATTGTCCTGCCGGGGTCGCGTGATTGTTCGAAAGAGATACCGTGACCCTGGCACATGGGCAATTGAAGGAACACGGGTGGGTTTTAGTCAGTAAAAATCTGACATGCCCTCCCGCTCCACCCAGAGCGGGAGAAGTCATTTGATGATTTCCTATACAAAAAAAAAAGCAGTAGGTATTTTAATAGATTGTAGAAAAATTTTGACTAAAATAATTTATTTTAACTAAATCTGACTATTTTTAATCGCGATTAAAAAGGTGTGGAGTAAAACTAGTGGTCATGAACAAAAATACACACCAACGGCAACGCCTCACCTCACGTGCAAAAACAGTACTGTATTTTTTTTTCTTTTGCTTATATCTCGAAAATGGCGTGTCCTATCGCAAAAATAATGAAATTTTCGACCCCCTTTATAAAATCCCACACATATAAATCTCAACACGTGGGTAATTTTTGTTTTTTTTTCAAACAAAAATTAAAAATTCCATATAAAACACGTCCAGGATGCCCCCTTGCGCGCGCCTTCGTATCTTAGCAAGTTCATTGCGTAGCGCACAAGTACTAAGTTGCGAAGCCAAAAGAAAAAACTGGCCAAGTGCGAGTCGGACTCGCGCACTGAGGTTTCCGTACAAACCTGTATGTATTCTCGGTTTATGCATAAGGTTGATGTTTATGAAATTAAATGTTTTTTTTTTTAATTTTTATATTTGAGTTGATTGAATGAAATGTAAATTGCGGTTTACGATTTATGACGTATAAAAAAAAATACTTACTAGATCTCGTTCAAACCAATTTTTGGTGGAAGTTTACATGGTAATGTACATCATATATTTTTTTAAGTTTTATCATTCTCTTATTTTAGAAGTTACGGGGGGGAGGACACACATTTCACCACTTTGGAAGTGTTCCTCGCGCAAACTATTCAGTTTAGAAAAAAAATATATTAGAAACCTCAATACCATTTTACCCCACACGTATGGGTATGATGAAAAATTTTTTTTTGAATTTCAGTTCTAAGTATGGGGAACCCAAAAATTTACTGTTTTTTTTTTCTATTTTAGTGTAAAAATCTTAATGCAGTTCACAGAATACATCTTCTTACCAAGTTTCAACAGCATGCTCTTATAGTTTCGGAGAAAAGTGGCTGTGACATACGGACAGACAGACAGACAGACATGACGAATCTATAAGGGTTCCGTTTTTGCCATTTGGCAACGGAACCCTAAAAATACCACGTTGAGTCGCGATTGTCAAATTTGATTTTAGTCGTGTCAAAATAATTACTAAAAGAGATTATTTCTTGCAGAATAGCGTAACAATTCTCATAGCTAAAAGTAAGCAATTTTAGAGATAGTTTTGTTAGTTTAGTTCGGTGTACAACAGAATCGGCACCAATATGTAATTGTTTTAATTTTTAATTTTTATTTTATACTTTACATAACATATAGTTGTATTTTTTTTTATTAGTCTAGAAATCTTTATTAGACTGGATAAATAAAATAAGTATTTTCATAAATATCTAAATACCGCATTATAATTCTAACGGATCAAGATTGTTTAGACCGGCTCGACACTCGCGTTACACTGTTTGTATTGTGCATGTGTGGATAGCTACGCACACATACATAAGATTGCCGTGTTTTACCTAAACTCGAGCGTTCAAATTTTGTAAGAGGGCTCTTAAGTAGTTTTCGACAATCAAAATGATTTTTCTTTATAATAATTAGTGTAGATGTGCATATAGTATAGGATAAGCATATTAACATCATGCTTTTTATATCACTCAAACCAATCGCTCAACACTAAATCGATGGTCCCTATTAACAATGTCGGTTATGCATTTTTACCAATATTCACTTGTTTATATAAATCGATGGTCCCTATAAGAATGTCAGTTCCACAAAAAGGCTACTGCTCAGTAAAGCAGTTCGAAGTTTGTTTTGGCGATTCAAAAAAATTATAAGACTGTGAATGTTCAAATTTGCACTGATCGTTTTATGTATTTTTAAAAAGTGAATATTGATAAAAATGCATAACCGACATTGTTAATAAGGACCATCGAAATGTATCCACGAACAGTAGGTACCTGGACGGCACAGTATGTTTGGAAAGCTGTAAGCACCTTTAATGAAGGGATTAACGAGAAAAAGTGGCCCTGCCCCGCCTGGCTGGAACCGGATTAGCGCCGAGATCGGATCATTAGTGAGCGATACACCTGATTAGGGGCCCGTAGATCCTTTGATACCGGTTGATATATGCTTTCATCTTACGTGACTAAGTGATTCGGATGTGGAGCAATGTAGGTAGGTACGGGTAGATGGCTTTTAGGCTATGTAAGTAGTACCTATAAGTAGATATTTATGTCGATATGGAATTGGTGCGTGAAGGAGGCGAGTTAGTCGACTAATATACTTAATATTTATACTAATTTGTAAAGCTGAAGAGTTTGTTTGTTTATTTGGTTGAACGCAGTAATCTCAGGAACAACTGGTCCGTATTGAAAAAGTGTTTTTGTGTTAGGGAGCCTATTTATTGAGGAAAGCTTTAGGATATTACATCACGCTACGATCAAAAGGAGCGGAGCAGCAACGAAAAATGGACGAAAACTGGCAGGCAATTCGATACGACGGGAAGGGTCAGTAGAGCAAAATTTAACGTAGACTAAGTCGCGGGGAGAAGCTAGTTTTCTGTAAGTCATTCGCAAGAAGATAATTTATTTGTGGATGAATCGACATTGATCGACCACGTGCCGGAAGACGTAGCGTTGGAAGGCCTCCCACGAGATGGACCAATGACCTTGTGAAGGCCGCAGGAATTCGCTGGATGCAGGAAGCAAAAAACCGGTCGAAGTGGCGGTGCTTGTTATGTCCGGCAGTGGACATGTTTCGGCTGAAATAATGATGGTGATAATGATGAATTCATTGAAGACAGTTCCGGAAATAGGTATCCGTATCTTGAGTATAGTTTTCAATGTGTTATTGGTATTTTGGCGAGTGCTAACTGACATAAGGCAAACATTTGAATAATAATGTTTTATGTTTCGTAATGTACTTACCTACTATTGTATAGAATCAAGTTTTTCTAACTTAACAGACAGCTGTACTAATGAGGAGTTTGTTGCGCCACTTCTTTCTTATAGCTAAAGCACTAGGAAGTGGCAAAGGGCGGGTATTTTCAGGAATTATTTTATGTAATTTTGACATTAAAAAAGTGCTGACTCTCAGCCTAGTTTAAACTAGTTTTGATTTTGATCGTATTAGACAACTGTCAAGTTTTGAATAAAACGTTAAGGAAAAAACGAAGATTTAAAGATACGAAAGGTCAAGGATAAAGTAAACTAACTTTATTACTCACACAAAATAAAGGAGGTGCCAATAGCTTAATAATATCATAATCATTATTTAAGTCGAAAGTCGTCCACTGCTGGACATAGAACTACACCAATTCTGGAGGGTTTTCCATAATCACCACGCTTGGCAGACGCGTTGGCGATCGCAATAAGGTGGTAAAATGCAAAGAGCCCTTATTCTCTTCTTGCGACACCCACGGGAAGAAATGGGATGGTATTCTTTATGTCCGGCATGGCACGTTAATTGCCTAACAGGTACGTATTTCTAGAATTCGCCTATAGAAAATATTATATTTATTTAAAGTGATTCATCCGATTCGGGAGAGTTAATTGACTAGTAAGCCGTGAAGGATTGGTAATAGAGATACTTTAGGAGAAGAACAACAGTGTGTTGATTTCATTATTTATGCTAATCTATCTTTCCCGCATAATTCTATAAATAAACATAAAATGTAAGAAAACCATTTGTAACTTTTCCCGAATAGTAAAGCCTGCTTAAAATTTTATTTCTCATAAAACTAAAACGACCGCTATTCTATATACAGGTTGTGCACATTTTATATGGTACCTCCGTGCAGTCACTTGGCCCAAAGAGCGCCACTGTCGCATAATACGACCACTCGGTTACCCTGCATTACGAGGGAGCCTTTAAGTATGTATAATACAAGCTGTAGATATATAAAACATTCACCGTTCAGTTTTGTTCCCTTATATGCTTTGACTGAAATTAATACCCTTGTAAACTTGTAGCTTAGAAGTGACAACCGCAAGGGTATATCGGTTTATTAATGACAGTTGTTGCGGGTAGTCAAGACCCCGAAAGTCTAACAACCGGTCTTACCAAAGGTATCGTGTTACTCAATAATTGGTTTGTAGAGGTCAGATAGCAGCCGCTCCTTGTGTAAGACTAGTCTTCAGCTACATCTAGTTAGACTGAATGATGACCCCAGAATAGTTGGACCAGACAGGATGATCTTTAAGTAATCCCACTAATATTAAAAATATGAAAGTTTATATGTTTAGATGTTTGTTAGGATAATTTTTATCCCGGCAGTATCTATCTGTAGGATAATTTCCGACCTCCACGCGGGCAAAGCCACTGGCAAAAACTACTAATATTATAAATGTGTTAATTGGGATGTTTGTTACTTAATCACGCAAAAAATATCAAACGGATTTGAATGGAATTTGGCACACAGATAGTTTACAACCTGGATTAACACATAGGATACTTTTGATCCCGGTAGTATCTTTTTGTAGGATCATTTTCGACCTCCGGGAAGAGAAATCCACTGGCAAAAGCTAGTTATTAATATTTGAACAAATTTCATTTTTATGCTTAATCCATATGAAATACGGCAGTGACGTATATTGCAACGAGAATCATAATGAATGGGAAGCTTTATGGGATGACATACCGAATCCATTGCATTAGCGACATGTCAACAGCGCAATCCTGCGTTAAGATCTACATTCGGTGCTATCAAGCTTTTATGTCTGTTTTGACTCAGTGACACCGAAAATAGTTTAACCGGTCAATTACCGTAATTACAGACACAATTAAAAAACGATTGTTTACATACCAAATGTGGTATCTCAGGGACTTAGAGGTTAACTCCTTTATTTACGACACTCATTTCAGTGATGAACTGTTGACACTAATTGGCGGAATAAAGGGCTAATGAACCATGATTTTATTATTTAATACGGAGTTGCTTATACTTTTCACAAAAATGAATAGAATAAAAAAAACAAAAACACACGTTTGAGTATCGAACAGATGTGTAGTAGACATACCTATATATTAAATATGATGCTAGTTATACCTATAAGTATAACATCATCCAGTTCACTGAAAGAAAATCGCTGTGACTGTTTAAACTACATACATAATAATAATAAAACTTTGAAAAATAAACACTTTACACACCTTAAAAAGATAATACCAACAATCGAGTACAGACGCCACCAGGTCAAGCTACCCCAATCTGTCAAATTTTACCAATCGAAAATTAACCTTCCACTATTGTGATATAAGGTTGAAAATCTATTAAAGAAATTTGACAGATTGGGGTAAGTTGATGTGTTGGCGTCTGTACATTAGCTTTATACAGCGTGTTTTATTTATACCCTAACTAGGAAGCTATAAAAATGGGTCGTTGGTCGTTATTCTGCATATTTTCTAGCTTGCTCACTGCCTGTTTGAATAAGTCCTGAATTATTTATTGGCTATAACAAGCTGCGGTGTAGCGATTAAAATATGGATGCAATTGTCCGTTGAAGTAACAAAGTTAAATTGACTAGGCTCAGTTTTACAGAACTTTGGAAAATTAAGAGAATGCGTACCTGACACCCTCAATATGAACTTGCATTAAACCTCTAATGTGCGTCAGAAAGCACGTTAAGCTATTGGTCCCGCCTGTCATTTGTTTATATTTTACAGTCATTACGGGTCGTCAGAAGCCCGAAAGTCTGACAACCAGTTTTACCAACGACTCGTATTACCCTGTAACTGGGTGAATCTGTAATGAAAACGGTAGTAATGTCGCACGTGTGGATTCTTAAATTAAATTCTTTATCTGGTTGAAGCTGATTGTAAATATTAAAGCAAATGAAGTTGGTTTTACTTGTATTCAGGGTAAGCAGATTCTTTTTTAACCACGTTGCAACAAGAGCTAGTCCTTCTTCTGCGTTGTTCTAAACATCATTCCATGATTTCCCTGAGAAAACGACAGCTGTATCATCGGCATACGTGAATACTTTAGCATTATTCATCCTCATGCCGTACCGTGTGGTGGTACCGTGGTGCCGGACGTAAAGAATAACACCACCCCATTTCTTCCCGTGGGTGTCGTAAGAGGCGACTAAGGGACTTACTAGAGAATGGGCAGCAGC
Organism: Aporophyla lueneburgensis; assembly: GCA_932294355.1. Lineage (NCBI taxonomy): Eukaryota > Metazoa > Arthropoda > Insecta > Lepidoptera > Noctuidae > Aporophyla > Aporophyla lueneburgensis. The sequence goes on from OW028744.1 coordinate 16,312,732, forward strand.
GTTCTCTATGCATTTTACCACCATACTGCGATCGCCAACCCGCCTGCCAAGCGTGGCGATTATGGCAAAGCCCCCCAAATTGGGGGAGGCCTAAGTCCAGTAGTGGTCGTCTTTCGGGTGAAATGAATCCTCATGCTGCAGAGGTCATTTATGTAAATTAGGAAGAGCGTAGCGTTTCTTTGTGATATAATGAGTGTTCTTTGTGAAATACTGGTATTGCAGCTGCATCCAGGTAGACTGAAAGCCAAACCTAACATAATTGGGAACTGGCTAGGCAAATGATGATGAGGCTGATGATGTTTCCACTGGACAAAATCTTCCTCTCGTTGAATAGAAGTGGACTGTAATCTACCACCCGGGCCCAGTGCGGGTTGGTGACTGTCACATCTCTTCGAATTCACGATGTTTTCCTTCACTGTTTTGAGAGCAGTGGTCATGAAATAATTGACAAAAAGTAAAACGCCTGTCTGGGTCCGAAACCATGACTTTTTTTTTTGTGAATGTGAAATCATCATGACTCTCCCGATCTGGGTGGAGCGGAAGGGCGTGTCAGACTTTTACTGACTAAAACCCACCCGTGTTCCTTCAGTTACCTATATGCCAGGGCCACGGTATCTCTTTCGAATAAATCTCGTGACCCTGGCAGGAAACTATGACCTTAAGTCGGGGTCGATACCACTGGACCATCATTGCTATAAGGACAGGCAGCATGGACGATGTTAATTTGTTTAGGAAACCTGATTAGGAACTAATCAAAATTAAATGTATGTGATTATATGCAAAGATATTGAGCCGACCTGCCCACACAGGTCCACTCAATATCTGTGGTTCTTTCCTCAACATCATTTCAGACGTCAATATACAAGATATTCACATGATCTGAGTTTATTTTGGCATTTATTCTCAGAGTAGACAGATATGAAACACCGCCCTCATCTAGCTTGTAAAATATGGATTGAAGTGTAAAAGTATTTGTATTTGGAAAGAAACTTCAATAAACTCAGCCTATCGCAGTCCACTGCTGGACATAGGCCTCTCCCATGTTGCGCCACAACACCCTGTCCTCCGCCTTCCGCATCCAGTCTACCCAAGCCACTTTCCTAAGATCGTCGGTCCATCTAGCTGGGGGGCGTCCCACACTACGCTTGCCGATACGCGGTCTCCACTCCAGGACTCGTCTGCTCCACCGGCCATCGGTCCTTTGACAGATATGGCCAGCCCACTGCCACTTAAGCTTGCTTACTCTGCGAGCTATGTCGGTAACTCCAGTTCTTTTCCGGATAACTTCGTTTCTGATTTTATCCTTCAAAGAGACTCCGAGCATAGCCCGCTCCATAGCACGCTGAGCGACCTTGAATTTGTGGACCAGCCCAACTGTCAGTGTCCACGTTTTGGCACCGTATGTCATTACGGGCAGGACGCACTGGTTGAAGACCTTAGTCTTCAGACATTGCGGGATAGGTGACGAGAAGACTTGACGAAGCTTTCCAAATGCTGCCCAACCTAGCTGGATCCTCCTGACGGCTTCCTTCTCGAAGTTGTGTCTACCAACCTGGATGACTTGGCCTAAGTAGACATACTCCTTCACAACTTCGAGAAGCGAACCCTCGATGCGGATTGGACTCGGCAAGACGTGCGAGTTGAACATGACTTTCGTCTTGTCCAAATTCATGCCGAGGCCAACCTGCCGGGAGGCTCCATTCAGGCTGTGCAGCATCTGGTCCAACTGTTCCAGCGTCTCTGCCATTATGACGATGTCATCGGCAAAGTGAAGGTGTGAGATGTACTCGCCGTTCACGTTGATACCCTAGTCCAGCGTCTTGAAAACATCCTCCAATGCGTTGGTAAACAGTTTCGGGGATATTACATCCCCCTGTCTCACCCCTCTCAGCAGTTGGATGGGCTTGGTTTTTTGGTCCTGGATCTGGACAGTCATCGTGGCAGCGTCATACAAGTATCTCAACACTTCGATGTAGCGCCAGTCAATACGACATCGTTGCAGAGAGGCCAGAACTGCCCATATTTCGATGGAGTCGAAGGCTTTCTCGTAGTCCACAAATGCCATACACAACGGCTGGTTGTACTCCTCGGTCTTCTGTACAATTTGCCGAACAGTATGGATGTGGTCTACGGTACTAAAGCCTTTTCGAAAACCGGCTTGTTCTGGCGGCTGGAACTCGTCAAGTCTCCTGGCGAGACGGTTCGTGATGACTCTCGAGAACAGCTTGTACACGTGGCTCAGAAGTGAGATGGGTCTGTAGTTCTTCAGCCAGGTTTTGTCACCTTTTTTGAAGAACAGAACCACCGCAGCTCTGCTCCACGCTTCGGGCGTTGTACCCTCTTGGATGATGGAGTTAAAGAGACTCGCGAGCTCTGTCAAGACTGGAGCCCCGCCCGCTTTAAGGAGCTCTGTCGTTATTCCGTCATCGCCAGGTGCCTTGTTGTTCTTTAGCTGCTCGAGAGCCGCCCTAATCTCGCACTGGTCGACATCTGGGATGTCCTCCGTGTAGTGGCGCGTTAGTTCGGCTCGATGGTCATCCGCGCTATGTTCCGCTTGTTTTGCCGTCCGCGTTGAGTATAGGTGCCCATAAAAATCCTCGACTTCCTCGAGTATCTTGGACTTCGAAGTCACGATTCTGCCATCCCCAGTTCTAAGTTTTGTCAGATGGGACCTTCCTAGCTGCTGAGCGAACACTTTCGACCCTCGGTCTGCTCAATCGCGACCTCAATGTCGCGGGTGTTGGAGCATCGAAGGTCGCGTCGCGTCAGCTTTCTGATCTTTAAGTTTAAGGCCCTCTTATCTGACGAAGACTGCTGCGTGGATGGCAACTCTCGTCTTTCCTTCATAAGTCCGAGAGTCTCTGAGGAAAGTTTGGATACCTTACTTTTCTGCTGCGACGGGAAAACTCTGCGGGAAACGTCGCGTAGTGCCTTGACCAACTCGTCGGCCTTCTCGTCAACGGTGCCAGTGGTTTCCAGTAGGGCGAATCGATTTTGAAGTTCCAGTTGGAACTTTTCGGACCCTAGAGCGGCTTGGAGCGGCGTAGGTCGGAGGATAGGCCTCATCATACGGATTCTCTCAGCTCGAAAGTTGATATTTAGACTGCCTCGGACAAGTCTGTGATCGCTTCCGGTATTAAACCTATTGATCACGGAGACATCTCTAAATATGTGCTTCTTATCCGTCATGATGAAGTCTATCTCGTTCCTTGTCACGTTATCGGGGCTCTGCCAGGTCCACCTCCTATGGGGTTTCTTTTCGAAGAACGAATTCATCAAAAAGAGCCCCTGCGACTCTAAAAAGTTGACCAGCATTTGCCCCCTGTGATTTCTGCGCCCCACACCGAAGGGTCCGACTCTCGATTCGCCGCGTTCCTGTCATCCCACTTTGGCATTGAAGTCCCCCATAACAACGTTGTAGTGGGCCTTAGTCGTACAGTGCATTGCCTTGGCAATATCCTCGTACATGGCCTCGGCTGTGTCGTCAGAGCATGTCGAAGTCGGCGCATATACCTGTATCACTTTCAGGTAGTACCTGTCAGTGAGTTTTATTACAAGGTACGCTACCCGTACCCGCTGTTAGTGAGTTCCTTGTTGACCAGAAAGCCGACACCGCCTTGGGAGAGCTGATCACCTTCGCGGAAGTAGAGTAGGTGGCCTGACTCCAGAGTTATCGTATCCTCCCCCTGTCTTCGGACTTCAGATAACCCCAGTATATGCCAGTTAATGCGCCCTAGCTCTACCTTTAGTTCGGCAAGGTGATGGTCCAGCCTCATCGAACGTCCATTATACGTAGCCAGATGTAGTCGTCGTTGGTAGCCTGCCGTAACCCGGAGATTCTTAGCACCCCCCGTCCCGCCGTTACCGTGACCGCTACCTTGACCAGGAATAGCGGGACCACCGGGAACTGGGGGCCGTTGTTTTGGCACTTTATCCATGGTGAGGTTTAATGCCCGTAGTCACCACGCTGGGCATGCGGGTAGGTGACCGCAGTGCCAATCCTTTCGCAGCGATGACGCTGCTGCCCGCCATCGCTCTGGAGGATTTCGATTGGCTTGTTGGATGGTTATACCGCCATAAGTCGGTCGCCAGCGCCTCGTCTGTCAGTGGCAGGTGAGGTTGACTTTTGGGGAGTCCGGTTGTTGTGTGCTGAAAAAAACTTGGTTGGTTCAATAAAAATTGAATTCAATTATTCGTATCGAAAATAAAAATAAAAACATGAATATGTTATTCTTAAAAGAAATAGAGAGCAAACTGCTAGTAAAATAATAGAACAAAGTACCACTTAGCTTGTAAACACCATTCTCAAGTGTTGAAGCAAATCGCGCGAATTATTAAGAGCATCTAATTGTATTATATCTCTAATCAGGCACTTTCTATTCAGCCGCATTTTAAAGTTACATGTAATCCGAGTGAATGGTCTGAACGGGCTAGCTTCGTGAGTTTTAATAGAAGTGAGAGTTTAAAGAGAAGAAGACTCCCTGTTTCCCATGTTTTACAAAGTAAGGCTTTGTAAAATTTGCTTGTGTTTAATCGGACATGTCTGGGAAATTGTATCGTTGTTATTGATAAAGATATTCTTTTAGTATTTATTTGTGTTTTTATCATCATCATCATCATTTCAGCCGAAAGACGTCCACTGCTGGACATAGGCCTCCCCCAAGCTCCGCCACTTCGACCGGTTTTGTGCTTCCCGCATCCAGCGGATTCCTGCGGCCTGTGTTTTTATGCGTTTCCAAAAAAAATTGTGCAAAGTGTTACACTGGACTTTAGCGTGTTCATGTTTGAGGCCGTTGAGGTCTTTACATGAACTTTTAGTAGACATATCAACCTCTAGAGCATTATTTCATCAGCAGCCCATAATGTTCCCACTGCTGGGAAACAGGCCTCCTCTCGTTAAGAGGAAGTGGGCCATGATCCACCACGTGGGCCCAGTGCGGGGTAGTAGATTTCATTCGAATATTTGGTTCTAAAACATGCCGGCTCTGCCGGGGTCGCGTGATTGTTCGAAAGAAAACGGATGGGTTTTAGTCAGTAAAAGTCTGACACGCCCTCCCGCTCCGCCCAGAGCGGGAGAAGTCATTTGATGATTTCCCTTTCCTCATTATGTTTGTCTTCACCGTTTTGAGAGCAAACCGAAAGATGAAGATTAAAATAAGATTCGTAGAATGATCATGGATATAATTATCGTAATAACACATAGAACACGGAGAACCTCAGCTTCTCACAGTAGGTATCTAATTAATCAATAAACTTTCAGTGGTCTCTTATTTATCTAGAAGTTTCCTCTTACAACAAAACCTATCATACCATGGCTGTGCATGCAGGACAGAAATGCGAAGGGTACAAAAACGCATCCGGGAAAATTGATTCTTTTTACGCTTCACCATAAACCGAAAAAGGACCCAAGATTGATTCATTCTAATATAACGGAAGTATGAGTACAATACTAAAACGAAAAGGAAGCGACTTCAAAGACTTTATTATTTAAAAATACGGCTTCTTAAGAAAGTGTTTGACAAACAAGAATATTTTCGAAATAGCATCATTAAGTTTTATTATGACGCACATTTCAAAGTTAAGGAGTCATCAAGTGACAGTAAAATACACTCATAAACCTTCTAACAAAATGCAGCAAATTGTCGGAAATTTGAAGATCGCTGTTTCTTTTTAAATGACCTAATAAAAATGATAATATTTATCTATTTGAAGAGATGTATTATGGGTCTTTGCACATAAATGGCGTATATATCCTCAATCAAGTATTGAAAATAAAAGGTATTAAACCTTTTATGTCTTACAATATTACCATTCAAATAAATGGAGTGATCTTGAAACTGACTTAACTGGGTGTCAAGAAAATAACGGATCCATCCAAACAAATGTAACTCTCTAAAGATACGTATGTCGATACAAATGAAAATTATATAAAGTAAGTTATATAAGAAATTGTAGGCAATCTTGTGGGGGACGGAAATGAAAATTTTATCCTTTCTACTATAGCATACATACATTCATTATTAATGGACCTCGTCTGTTTGGCGTTTTCATTGACCATCCCCCGAAGGGACGATGCTTTGCTCAAAACTTTACCTACAACTTCTTTTTTACTTAAAGAGCCAATATAAACGATTTATTATTTTTTTAAGGTTTTAATTTGTCTCGGGGTTTTATAAAATGTTCATTTAAATTTTACTGTCTTCTCATAGTAAAGATATATGAGAAGACAGTAAACATGCCACGCTTAAATCTGGACAGCTTTACGTCTCACACTGTGCAGCTAGTTACTAAATTATCCTCATTCCATTTTGCCACTCCATCATTAGACCCTGATCACAATCTTATTTATCTATAAGCTATTAATTGAGACCTTTCCAAAGTCCACACATGATTCTTCTGCTGTTTGTTGGTGAGGTAATTAGGTATCCTGCAAATTCCAGGTGATGCTGTCAGCATCAGTTCAAGGTTACTATATTCTTCTAATATAATTGAAAAAATAAAATACCACGTTTCGGCTTGATCAGACCTGTGAAAGATGCTAGAATCCCTTCATCAACTAAAAAAGAGCTGATAAAAGCTCTTCAAACAGTTAAACTCATTTTCTTGAATCATACCTAAGAATACACTCGTTTAAGTCAACTTCCAAACAAAACAAAAAAAAAATAATCGTTTTAGTCCTATGGGAACTACCATGAAACAGATAGACACACAGATACACAGATTGAAAGATACACACGTTAAACTTAAAACACCTCTCTGTTTCCGTCTGGGGTCCAAAACGAAACTAACTATAGGTAATACGAACTACCATAATGACGTCACCTTAAATCAGAATAGCTGTTACTGGTAGGAAATTGAAATTTGAACGTGAATGTTCCATTTATAAATCCCGGCAAGCTCTTGTTCCGTTCCATCCATATTATTATATGGATTTACATGAATAAAAAGTTTCACTTATGGAACTTCGACGTCTGTTATGTCATTGTTCACAGATTAAATAGAGAGATTTTTATGAAAAAGTTTGCGTGAAACATGCCAGATTTGACTTTGAAATTAGAATTTTGTATTAATTTCTTTATGACGTATTTTCGCAGTAGATCAGTGATAACATATTCATCACCTGCATAGCCTTTTTCCAAATACGTCGGGGTTGGCTTCCAGTCTAACTGGATGCAGTTGAATGCCAGTATTTTACATGGAGCGACTGCCTATCTGACCTCCACAGCCCAGTTACTGGGTAATACGATATCCCTTGGTAAGATTGGTTGTCAGACTATTCTGGCTTCTGACGACCCGTAATGACTATCTAAGATCTACGAAAGACAGCCGTGACCAACGGCTTAACGTGCTTTCCGAGGCACGGAAGGGTCTTGGTATGTAAAGATGGTCACCCATCCACGGACCAACCGCGGCAAGCGTAGCTTAACCTGAACGATCGACCCGTGCGGCTGTTATCATTTAGCTACAAGCATCAGTGATAACATTTTATGGACATGTATCCACATAAGATGAGGTGGACTGTAGAAAGTCATCTCAACTCATAAATTTAAACTTTCTTTTATCATAATTAATATTCAGTGTAGGACCAATTTCGGCACGTATGACCAAATATTGCGGTTCTGGAAAAAGTCCCTATGTCAGACAAATATATTCGCATGTGATAAAGTTCTCGAGTACGAAATCTCTCAGTAGAGCCAGAGATTGGTACTGTGCCCGACAAAATAGCGACAAACCCAATATCGATATAGAAGAACTGTGAATATACAATGCAATAACGCGGGCCCAGTGTGGGTTGGTAGATGTCACATGTTTTCGAATTTTTGGTTCTAAGACATGCCGGTTTCCTCACGATGTTTTCCTTTACCGTTTTGAGAGCAGCGGCGATGAAATAATTTACACAAAGTAATGCGCCTGCTTGGGTTTGAACTCACGACCTACTACTCGTAAGTCGAGGCCGTTACTACTGGGGTGCTTGGACAGGAAACCTCCTCGTGTGCCCGGGGGTTGGAGTTCCCTTATACGTCCGGGGGGAAGGCCAATGTCCGGGACGGTGCATCCTGGGGTGCGGGCAAGGACTCCTCATTAGGTACTGTGTGCCTAAGGGGTCTCGGTGCCCGTACGCTAATGTCCTGTCGGAGGAACGCTTCACCGTGTGTCCCTCTGATCTTAGCAGAGGCGCACAGCGTTGGAGTTAGAGCGGGCTCGGTGTGCACTAACCTGCTGCCGGGCAGGCAAGAAGGAGGCTTCTTCTTCTGCCACCGTTATTCTCGTAGCCCCGAAGACTGTTACGGTCATGTCTCTGACTTTTGACGGGGGTCGAGGGTCTTGGCTTAATCGCCCGGGCCGCGAGGTAGAAAACCTCTATAAAAAATCACCCCAAACCTCCAAGCGGCGGCGCACCGTGAGGGAGGTTGAAAGCTTGACTAATGGGTAGCTGAATTAGTCACTAGTGCGAACCACAGAATTTCATGCATAAAAAGTTATTTACTCGTGGGAACTAATATGGATTTTTAAAAAAAAAACCCAAAAACCAAAGTAGTGGAAGGGAGCGATGCGGGGTCGGAGTCCGACGCCGCGTCGAGTGCGAAGGGCTCGCGTGCGAGCCCGGAGCGAAGTGTGGCGGGCGCTGCTGGTGGGAACAGTAAGTTCTCCCAGAAGCGCCCTAAATCGGGGGCAGGGCAGGAGTCCTCCTCTGACGGTGGCCTGAGCTCGGCCCGCCGGAAAATATCACGGCGCGGTGGGCTCCAGGAGAGGGGCACCGGCCGAGGACTCCCCACCAAGGAGGCCGGCGAGCCGAGCCGAGCAGGCTCAGCCGAGCTGCCTCAGGGAGTGGCGAGGATCGCCACGGAGGGGCATCCCTCTGGAGGGGCTAGTAGTAGGGCCCCCTCAGATTCCTCCGGTGGCGAGTCGGATGCTGCCAGTGGCTCGGAGCAAATGGGCAAGTTCGCGGAGGTCGTGGCTGCGGCTATCAGGAGGGCCACCTTGAAGAGGCTTCAGACCTCCAAGGATAAGGCCATATCTGCAGCCACGAAGGCTATTGTGGCGGCCGCGAAGGCCATTCGCTCCGGGCCTCCTATTGATGTGGTGGCAGAATTGCGGGCGGAGGTCGCCCGCGTGACTGCTGCCATGGAGCTCCTCCGAAAGGAGAACGCGGAGCTCCGGGTGGACCTGGCTGGGCTTCGAGGAGCCGGCCCCGAGGTGGCGTCGCAGGGAGAAGTGCGGCACGGGCAGGGCTTGCCCCCACCTGCCAAGGCCCAGGTGCTGGCCCTGGTGCAGCGAGAGCTCGCTGCCTTCCAGAGTAGGTTTTCTGCTCTGGAGGCCATTGTCCTTCTCCCCCCGCTGGCGGCAAGCCGGCCAGTTTCGGGCCAGCCTAGGGCGGCCTCGGGTCAGCCGAAGGTGGCCTCGGGCCAGCCGAAGGTGGCCTCGGCCCAGCCGAAGGCAGCCTCGGCCCAGCCGAAGGCAGCCTCGGGCCAGCCGAAGGCAGCCTCGTATGCCGCCTCCGCGTCTGCCCCAGCCAAAGGGTCGGGGCAGACAAAAGGCCGGCCCAAGCAGGCCCCCGCGAGGACCCCAGCGACAGAGGTGAGAGGGCCGTCCGCACCTGCTGGATCTCCTCCTGCCACCGCCGAATGGCAAGTGGTTGGGGAGAAAAAGAAGGCGGGCAAGGCCGCAAGGAAGGCCCGAAACAAGAAGAGGCAGCAGCGGCGCAAAAAGAGCAGCGTCGCGGCTAGGCTTCGCGCCCTGAAGTCCGTAGCTGTAGTGGTCACGCTACAGCCGGAAGCGGAAAAGAAGGGCGTAACCTATCGCGACCTGCGCTCCAAGGCTAAGGCGGCAGTGGACCTCCAGGAGATCGGCATCTCGAACGGTCTCCGGGTGAAGGTCACTTTGACTGGAGCCCGGATGCTGAAGGTCCCTGGTGCGTCCAGTGGCCCGGCTGCTGACGCTCTGGCCGATAGGCTAAGGGCGTCCTTAGACGCGGACAAGGCCCGAGTGTCCAGGCCCACCAAGTGCGCTGACATGCGCATCCTGGGCCTGGATGACTGCGTGACGGAGGCGGAAGTGGTAGCCGTCATTGTTAGGACGGGGGACTCTGCCGATCAAGTGAGGGTACCATCCGTCCTGACAGCACGGGGTTGAGGACCGTAACGGTCAGCTGCCCCATGTCGGCGGCTCACAAAATCACCGCGGAGGGCAGAAGGCTCCTGGTGGGCTGGGTGTCGGCGCAGGTAAAATTGCTGGAGCCCAGACCTCTGAGTTGCTTCCGATGCCAGACTGGCCACCACGTTTACGTGAAGTGCACCTCAGAGGTGGACCGCAGCGGTCCTTGCTTCCGTTGCGGTTAGCCCGGTCACAAGGCCGGCTCTTGCAATGCCACGCCGCACTGCTATGCATGTGCGGCGGCTGGCAAGCCGGCCGAACACCGGGCTGGGAGTAAGGCCTGCGCTACATCCGCCAAGGCCAGGGGCAAGGGCATGCCCTCCGCCACCGCCGTCACCGCCGTCGCCGCTGCTGCCTCGACCACTGTCGTGGCCGGCACCACCACGGCAGGGCCCTCACAGGGGGCTCAGGAGGGGGCTGAAATGGAGTGTCAATAATAGGTACTCCATTACTCTCAGTGACCCTCATTTCGTCGGCCGCCGCCGGAACCCCGACCCTCGAGGCCGTCAAGAGGGGACGGGGTTGCGTAGCAACACGGTTCGGGGAGATTGTAGTAGTGGGAGGATACTTCTCCCCGAGCCGAACTCTCGCCGAGTTCCACAACTCCCTTGCGGAGTTGAGAGTCGTCGTCGTCGGGTTCCGTCCCCTCCCCGTGCTCGTACTCGGGGACTTCAACGCCAAGAATTTGGCTTGCTGTTCCCGGTATACAGACACATGGGGCAGAATGGTGGAGGACTGGGCTCTGGAGACAGGCCTGGTCGTCCTAAATCGGGGTTCTGTACCTTCGTGTGTACGGATGCGGGGCGACTCAGTGGTGGACATTTCGTTCGCCAGCCCCGCTCTGTCACCGCAGGTTATTGATTGGCGCGTCATGGAGGGGGTGGAGACGTATTCCGACCACCGGTACATCCGGTTTGACGTCTCCACCCAGACCTCGAAAGCGCCGATCCGGCAGACCCCGAGTGGTGCGCGGTGGGCGCTGAAGAAGCTGGACCGGGAGCTTCTCCTGGAAGCCTCGATCTCGACATCAACGACGAGGCCGAATGGTTCCGGGAGGCCATGTCCGAGATCTGTGACGTGGCTATGCCCCGAGTCCAGCCAGGACGGGCTTGGCGCCAGGTGTACTGGTGGTCGCCGCTGCTGACAGCGTTGCGCGAAGCGTGCGTTGCGGCATGACGCCAGTACACCAGGCACCGCAGGCTCCGTATCCGTCCTCCGGATACGGAAGCCATTCAGGCGGAGCTATATGAGGGGTACAGAGCGGCGAAGACCGCCCTCCAAGAGGAGATCCTGCGGGCCAGAGGACTAGCCCGCAAGGAGTCGCTGGAGACTCTGAACCGGGACCCATGGGGACCGGGAGAAACTCCGCCCATGGGCTCCTCCGCTGACTCAGAGTCTCCGGCCCCAACTCTTGGAGGGCGTGGTGAGCGCTCTGTTCCCTTCGCGAGCGGAACATAGTCCCCCACCCATGGCTGCGCCTACTGCAGTGCCCAATGCTGCGGACCACACCACCGATGACGACGACAACGCTCCAGAGGTGACCGAGGTAGAGTTGAGAGTGGTGGTACGTCGGCTAAATGCCAAAAATACCGCCCCAGGACCCGACGGCTTGCCTGGCAAAGCATGGGTCCTGGCCTCAGAGGCTCTCGGGCCTCGACTCAGGGGGCTCCTTAGCGCATGCTTGGAGAGTGGCCAGTTCCCATTTCGTTGGAAGACGGGGAAACTGGTCCTCATTAAGAAGCCTGGGCGCCCAGCGGACTCTCCGTCCGCTTACCGGCCCATCGTGCTGCTCGACGAGGTGGAAGCTCTTTGAAAGAGTGATTGCAGACCACCTCGTCGGGTGGCTGGTGCGGGAGGGGCCGGACTTGTCGGACGGCCAGTACGGCTTCCGCAAGGGGCGCTCAACGGTGGACGCCATCATGCGCATGCGAGCCCTCACGACGGGGGATGCAGTGGCCCGGGGTGGGGTCGTCTTGGCGGTGTGCATTAGGGAGGCACTCCGGTATCACCGGATGCCGACCTACCTCTGTCGCGTGGTCGAGGCCTATCTGACGGATAGGGCCGTAGTCTACCCCGGTCACGAGGGAGAGTGGAACCGGCGAGAGATGTCGTGCGGTGTCCCACAGGGATCGGTCCTGGGGCCGCATCTGTGGGACATCGGTAACGACTGGGTGCTGCGCGCCGACCTCCCTAGTGGCGTCAGCGTGGTTTGCTACGCTGACGACACGCTGGTCCTGGCGCAGGAGAGGTCGTACGAGGCGGCGGCCGAATTAATGACACGCGGGGTTGCGACAATCGTCGATAGGATCCGACAATTGGGACTCGAGGTGGCATTGCACAAGTCCGAGGCATTGGGTTTTCATGGTCCTCGGAACGCGCCACCTGCAGGTTCCCAACTCACAGTAGGAGGGGTTCACATCGGCGTCGAGTCGACGATGAAGTACCTGGGACTTGTCCTCGACAGCCGGTGGAACTTCGTTGAGTATTTCCGACGTTTGGCTCCCAGACTGGAGCGGGCTGGGGCTGCATTAAAGCGGCTCCTGCCCAATCTGGGGGGTCCAAACGCCTCCTGCCGGAGGCTCTACACGGGAATCGTGCGATCCATGGCCCTCTACGGGGCACCGGTGTGGGCGCCCTTATTGAGGCTGCACCCAGCGCGCCGGTTGCGTGCGGCCCAGAGGGTCATGGCCATCCGGTTAATCCGAGGATACCGCACGATCTCGTGCGAGGCAGGGAGCCTCCTTGCCGGAGTGCCGCCATGGGATCTGGAGGCAAAGGTCCTCGCGCACATGTGGGAGTCGCGCGAGGAGGCGAAACGCCGGGGCGAAACTTCGCTGCCGCGACAAATCGCGGCACGGCGGACAGAGCTCCGGTGTGATCTCATGGCGACATGGCGGGTACGATTGTCGCAACCCAGTGCTGGGCACGCCACAATTGCGGTGGTAAGTCCCCTCTTTGAGGAGTGGATAGAGAGGCGTCACGGCGTCCTCACCTTCCACCTGACGCAGGTTCTCACCGGGCATGGGTGCTTCGGTGGATTCCTGTTCAGGATAAAGCGCGAGGATACGTCCGAGTGTTTCCATTGCGAGGATCGTCTGGAGGACACGGTGGAGCATACGGTGGAGGTGTGCCCTGCCTGGGCGGAGCACCGCCGTGTCCTCGTGGAGGCGATCGGCGGCGGCGACCTCTCGCGTCCGGCCCAGGTGCGAACCATGGTACGGAGCGAGAGGGAATGGGAAGTCGTCACCTCTTTCTGCGAAGCAGTAATGCTCGCGAAGGAGGAGGCGGGCGCGTGAGGGAGTGGCAGTCTCTGCGCCCTCACGTCCCTAACCGCCGCAGGAGGAGACGCCCCGGGCGTCGGGAGTCCATAGCGGACTCCCGGCCACCGTAGGCAACTGATGGAACACGGGTGGGTTTTATTCAGTAAAAGTCTGACACGCCCTCCCGCTCCGCCCAGAGCGGGAGAAGTCATTTGATGATTTCCAATCCTGAAAAAAAAAAAAAAGGCCGTTACTACTGGGCCACCACTGCTCCAACATTGTATATAGTGGCAGGGTTTAATATAAACATTCTTACCTTTATATTAAACCAACCTATATTTCATTACATAAATACACATACATCACGTTATTAAGTAAGTAATTCAGCTGTCTCAAAAAAGTTACATAATCAGTACTTTAATTCGTTCGCCGCTTAGAACTACAAACTAGCGGAGAGGAGCTCAATATATATTTTTCTTCCCATTAATCCGTCTGCACACTTCAAAACCTAGCCGTACCGAAGCAAATCAAATAGAGCAACTCGCAATAAATAGCGTTTTCGTGTTTCTTTTCAAAATAAAATCTCGTTAGACATTTCCAGTTTCATTCGCTTGCTTCGTCCACGACATACTGGGTGTTACGTCCCGTTTAAAGTGGTTTCGGAACGCGCCATCGAACGGAATGACATCTGACTTGTCAGTTTGATTTTGACACTGGACACCTTTTTTGGAATTTGTTGGGAAAAAAGGGAACACGTCGCCGCTTGAGTCTCGCGATCTTTTTGTAAAGTAATCCCTTACCCCGGTCGTTTTGGTGACAATAAGTCATGACCCTTGTTTGGATTTTTAATAACCCCAATTTGACGTAATAACACGGGTTGAATTTTGGATATATCTTGTTTAAGAAGTTTGAAGGTTAAGCAAGTGACGCTATTGGGAACGAGTGATTTGAAGACCGCATGCTGTGATTGCCTCCAGCCTTATTGCAGCGGATTCTAACCTGAATAATACTCGTAACGTCACAACACGATACATATACACTCACTTACATACATAACTCCAGGTAACCCCAAAAGCAGTGTCCTTCAACCACCAGGTAAGTTCTTTTGTTGTATTATAGGTGAGTCATTTGTTAATTGTATTGCGTCTTGCTATAAATTGTTCTCTTATATATTGTCTGCTCCGCGTACGGCGGACTAGTTTCGCTCACCACTCTTGTCTCTAGAGCCCCACGGTAAGCACGCTTCCACATAATAATTAAAACCTTGTAGGGGTCTAGTCTGGCAGCGTACATTTTTGGTATTAAGGCCAGGTATTCCCAGTTTTACAACATTTTGATTTAACAATAAACAAAGAAATCGTGATTTTTTAAATCCAAAAAAAAAACTTGTTCTAGTTTACTCTATGTACTTTGACAATTTGTGGTTCAAAACACGATATCGAAAACTTCACTCGATCAAAAAAAAATCCGAAAAACAGGCTTAACCGATATTTTTTTCATGTTTTTCTTGTTTTTCTCATAGTTTATAAATGTTTTACTACTAAAAACCATATAAAAAAAAGGTAATAACCTAGAGAAAAGTAATTTGTGGTTACATTTTGCAAAATAGCTTCATTATTTTAATAATAAATTATTATATAACACAGCGGCTCGCGTTCGTCACTTCAGTCGCCCGCTAGGCCTTGTCGAGGTGAGACCTGTGTCCCTTTTTCAAGCGCGCGGCTATCACATAGTGCAAAAGAAGTCAGTTACTCTTTATTTGTTTTTATTAGTGCACAGAAGTATGGGAAATAAAAATAAAAACAAGAAAGTAGCCAGGTGCAAAGTCCGGAAGCTTAGACGAGAAATCAGGTAAGTTTGTTTACAATTTTATTTATTCACATACTAATATTATCTAAATACTTATACGTCTTCTGATTTTTAAATCTAATCTACGGTCTATCTTTACCTTTACTTTCGAAACCTGTCCATCATTTCTAAGAAATAGCAATAAGAGTGCGCTTCTTACCTCTATTTAGGTACCTAGGTAGGTAGGTACTATTATAATAACAATAGAAGTGCAGCGCCGCGCTGCCGGCAGCACCTGTTTGTGTTTATTACCTACTAGCTGTTGCCCCCGGCCTCGCTCGCCAGCCAACCCCTCTCCTATATTATAGCCTATTACCGGCTCTAGTCTC
The DNA here is from genome assembly GCA_932294355.1 of Aporophyla lueneburgensis. Taxonomy (NCBI): domain Eukaryota; kingdom Metazoa; phylum Arthropoda; class Insecta; order Lepidoptera; family Noctuidae; genus Aporophyla; species Aporophyla lueneburgensis. The sequence goes on from OW028744.1 coordinate 16,328,324, forward strand.
ACCTGTCTCTGTACCAAAATTTATCAAAAACAGCCGTTTTGACATGAAAACGGAACATACATACTTACAAACATAGGTAGATGCAAAAATACACACTTTTGCATTTATAACATTAGTACGAAATTAGGGATCACTGTTCCTTTCTGCGGATATATGTATAGGTACCTTCTGGCACCGACATTGAAGTCTCAAAGACGGATTGGATGCACATGCGTGCAGAAACTTTATTTTACCAATACCCACATATTACATAGTAGAATCATAACAGAAGAATAACTTGATAACGTTTTCATGAACATTTTTTTATTGTTGCAGTGCATCAAAACCACGATGCAAAGGAATGTTTGCGTCCAAAAAAAACACAAATATAAAGTAAGTATCTAGTATACCTATCGCAAGGCAAAATGGTACAGTCAACAGCAAAAGTAGATGATCAAAATCAGATATTCAATACTAATGAACGGAGTTCGCGTCAGAACTGTGTGGCGTCGAAGTGATTCAAAAGTATGTGATTGTAAATTATACCAAACATTTAATACTAGTACAGCTGCCTTATATTCGTGATCAGTTTTGACTCCATTTGAATTTCTGATTTTGATCATCTACTTTTGCTGTTGACTGTACCAACTCACGAGACGACGGGCATTTGTTTGAGAAAGTATGTTTGTTAGTTTGCTTTCTATGTGTGCGTGCGTCTATCGCACGTTGTAAAGCCCGCCTTTTGTACTTATGTAGGTATATTATTATATTTATTTTGTGTACCTATCCTACTAAGTACTAATCTATGGATAAATTTGTTATTTTATAAATGAATTTGAGTGCAGAATTGGAATCGATTTTATTTTTTGCTTCAGAAAACTTAATAGAATGGTCTTTTTTCAGACACCATGAAACAATGGCAAGCGTCTGTGCAAGTGAAGTTGATAACACCGACAGCTCTCTTGTGACACTTGATCCTGTTGATGCGCAAGCGCAACCCACTGTGTAAGGCACTCCTTTCTGATTTTGATCATCTACTTTTGCTGTTGACTGTACCAACTCACGAGACGACGGGCATTTGTTTGAGAAAGTATGTTTGTTAGTTTGCTTTCTATGTGTGCGTGCGTCTATCGCACGTTGTAAAGCCCGCCTTTTGTACTTATGTAGGTATATTATTATATTTATTTTGTGTACCTATCCTACTAAGTACTAATCTATGGATAAATTTGTTATTTTATAAATGAATTTGAGTGCAGAATTGGAACCGATTTTATTTTTTGCTTCAGAAAACTTAATAGAATGGTCTTTTTTCAGACACCATGAAACAATGGCAAGCGTCTGTGCAAGTGAAGTTGGTAACACCGACAGCTCTCTTGTGACACTTGATCCTGTTGATGCGCAAGCGCAACCCACTGTGTAAGATTTTTTTATTACTTATAAAATTAATTCCCTCATCATTTTTCCTTATGTAATAATCATAAAGTCCCACTGCTGGGCAAATATCACCCCCATACTCTTTCACTGTATATTTATATTTCAAGTATATTTTTTATGATTTTGAAAAATGTGGCAGAATATAATTTATTTAAGCAGTATGGAAGACTTACAGCTGAAACAGACAGTAATAAGTTTCGTTAGAAAACTAACCAAGCTAAAATTGAAACCTCGGTATTCATGTAAGAATAGAGTTGCTAGTCTAAAGTCAACCCGTGAGTTGTATTTGTATATCTTATAAAAGCCTATTGTTTTTCATTCATTGTTTCAGTGGAATGGAAGATATTCGTAATACATTTATTGTGGAAGAAGAGGCTAGAAATCAAGATGATTTTCGTCCTGTTACAGGACGTCGAATCGTTGATATAAATTTTCTTCTTAAAGAACTGCAAGAAAAAGGGCGACATAATAATTTATTCGATTGCAAGATGAGTAATTTTCGTTTAATCAGCGAAAGAAGTCTAGGGCTTATCTCTGTTTTTAAATTCCAATGCAATATGTGCCAAGAAACTTGTCTGGTCCATTCTGAAGATTACAAGGATCCACAGCAAGTAAATTTAAATATAGCTGCAACCACGGGAATCATAGCTTCCGGCATTGGATACTCTACATTTGAGGAATTATGTTCTTCCATGAATATACCGACATTTTCTTCAAAATATTATTTAAAATTGCAAAATGATGTTTATGCAAAATGGGAGAAAACTGCTAGTGAGTCTTTGGCGGCTGCTGCAGCAAAAGAAAAAGAAATAGCGCTCGCAGAAGGAAGAACAAAGAACGGTTACCCCGTCATTGACGTATATGTTGATGGCTCGTGGTGTACTAGGTCTTACGGAACAAATTATAAATCTACATCGGGTACGGCAGCAATAATTGGCAGAAAGACTGGCCAAGTTCTATATATTGGAGTAAAAAATAAATATTGCTTGGTGTGTGCCAGAGCCGCTAACAGAAAGGTCGATCCAAAACAGCATGTCTGTTTCAAAAACTACACAGGTTCTTCAAGCTCAATGGAAACTCAAATTATAGTCGAAGGATTTAAATCCTCGATTCCAATGTATGGACTTATATACGGCAGAATGATAGGAGATGGTGATGCTTCAACCTACGCTAAAATTCTCAACGCCAAACCGTACGAAAATCAGAATCTAACGGTTGAAAAAATCGAGTGCCGGAATCATATCTTGCGTAATTTCTGCAAAAAGTTACGTGGACTTACCACAGAAACTAAATATATGTTGGCACATCGGAAAACGTTGACCAATTTAAAAATAATGTCAATGCGAAAAGCAATTGTAAATTCCATAAAACATAATAAAGTTTCTCAGAATCATAGGCATGTAGCTATATCGTTACTACATAATGATATAATTAACTCTTTGGCACATGCTTACGGTGATCACAGAATGTGCCAGAGTTACTTCTGTGACAAAAAAGACAATTTAAATGAGGAGTTTAAAAAAATCCAAAATTCGACGTTTGCCTTTAGATTAAATGCAATTATTTCCAACGTTGCTGCGAAATCGCGAAGTCTAATAGAAGACGTAGACACTAATACTGTCGAGTGCTTCAATAACGTAATAGCTAAATTTATTGGGGGAAAAAGAACAAATTTTGCATTAAAAGGAGGTTATCAGGGCCGTTGTCACGCTGCAGCAGTTTCATTTAACTCGAAAGCTGCTCTTTCTACTATTCAAAAAGCTTTTACCAAGAAAAGCCCTGGTGGAAAAGTGGAGGAAGTAGAGAAGAAAAGAGCTTTAAAAAGAAAATACAACGTTGAGCATCCCACAAAAAAAAGAGGAAATTAAGAGAGACACAAAACCAAAACGATTATGGGCCAGCCTCTTCAGCGCCAGACATGACAGAATCTCAAATGGAGCAAGCCAAAAATGAATATATAGAAAATTTAAAAAAACTTACGTCTGATCGAAACTCTATAGAGAGGTCCACAGTTTTGCAAAGAGATAGTAGCGAGTGGCTAGAGATAAGGCAGAAGCTTATAACAGCATCTAACTTTGGCTCCATATGTAAGCGGAAATTGTCATCCAGTACAGCTCCTTTAGTTAAAAATATACTATATAAAAATAATTTGGCTCATGTTGCATCAATAGCCCATGGTATAGAAAATGAACATCAGGCGCTGCTGCAATTACAGCGACAAGAGAACGTTAATATTTTGCCATGTGGATTATTTATTGATGAATCCCACTGTTATATGGGGGCCACGCCTGACGGGTTGATTGGGAATGATACGATTGTTGAAATTAAGTGTCCAATAACAGCATCAAAACAAGGATTGGCGAAGGCTATTGAAGAAAATAAAATTCAAATAATAAAATATAATAAAAAAACTAAAACCAAAACAATAAACAAAAACAGCAATTGGTTCTACCAAATCCAAGGACAACTTCATATCACAGGACGGCGTGTTTGTTTTCTTGGGATCTGGGCAGGAGAGAATGAGCCAATCCACATAGAGCGCATTGAAAAAGATGACGAGTTCTGGAAGAAAAACATGGAGCCAAAGCTGGTACAATTTTATTTGAAATGCTTGCTACCAGAATTAGTGGACAGCAGACACGAACGTGGTATGCCCATTAGAGATCTGACATTGCAAGACAAAGAAAACGTGCAGCCCAATAGATACACTTCGCCATCATTGTGTGAACCACAACCGGGTTCAAGCTCACGCGTGATCAATATTGATCACTATTGAATTAGATATAATAGATTTCTTTTAATATTTACTAAATACTTACTCAAAATGTTGATTTACGAATAACAGTCATTTTGTGTTTATTATTTCATCTTGCATTAAAAATCATTTATAAGTAATTTCAAGTTGTTTTTTTTTACCCACTTTAAAAAAAAAGGAGGAGGTTCTCAATTTGTTTGAGTGAAAAATATTTTAGTTCAGAAAAAAAAAACAAACTGTCATAGAAATATAAACACTATAAAGAGCAAAATAATAATTTCTGTGTCTAAAAAGGAAAAACAGAACTAATAAAAATATCGTCTTCCGAAATTACTATTTTGCAATTTGCAGTGTTTATATTTTATGTCGGTTGATTTTTGTTGTAAAATAAGTGTTTTTCACTCAACCATAAACACACCATACTAAGAAATGTTATGTACTGACAGCAGTCGCCTTCACGCACACATTCACAGCGTGTTTATCTACTCGATAACCACAACAGAAGCGCGTGTCGCTTCGTGAGACACACTATAATAAACTAAAATGTCGAATAATTGAATTTATTCAATTATTCGACATATGTATGTACATAACCTAATCCAATTCATTTTCGGCATTTAAAGGCCGAAAATGAATTAGAATAGGTAGTAATCACTACGGATGTAATAAAACAAGAATAATGGATCAACTCGCTTATTTTATTATTTTTTTAAACAAATTAATGAAATAAGTTGACCTACTGCATAAACAACACGATTACCTGTACTGTGACACTTCGCCGCTCGGCGTTGGGTTCATCTAAGTTCACACTCGCGACGTAAGCGCGCGGCTCACGTCGCGTAAAGATCCGTAGCGTTAAATGCCTACTTTGCTTGGTCTACCTGGCCTTAAAGTAGATCAAACGAGTTTCCATTTTTCAATTGATAAGTTTCATTATATCATTCTAATGGAGTCTTCGAAAGTACTCCAGTAGTAGTTCTGTTGTTCGTTGACTGTTTTTACCCATATTTTATTTATTTAACCATTTCTGTAAACACATATAAACAGACAAGAAAAAAGGAACAGAAAAATAAATACAAAGGTGTTGCTTATTTATGAAGAAATCTCTTCCAGCATGCCTGTGAAGAGGAAGGAGAAAATATAATAAAATATATAGATAACATATGTCCGATATATTGTGGGAAAACAGAATGCATATGAAATCAAAAACAATTCTCTAATTAAAAAACACTAATGCATAATTTTAAAATAATTAGTAAAGTCGAGGATTTGTGGAACGTCTAATCGTTTTTATCGTAGAATTTAATATTTTTCTTTCCTTCATTTCTACTATGTAAGTCAATAATATCTTTCTAAAAGTCGCAGTATACAGTTATAGTAACTAAAATTTATCGGATTTTGCATGAGTACTGGTAAACAAATTATCCAAGTTAAGGTAAATTAGAAGACAGCCCGCTTGGAAACAAGACGTACCTAGTTAAAACCTTCGATATGAAATTAAAAATCCATTCAAAAAGTACATTTGTGTAAATATTCTATTCTGCTCAATACTGTTCCACACGTCAGTCATTTCCGGCGATCCCCGCAACGAACGGGGTGCCGCCATAACCATCACTTTTGCCAGTTACATTTTACAAATTGTATCGCTGATCAAACGTTACTAATTGGAATTGCAAGCCCATACGAATGCCATGTTTAGATAGGAATATTTAATGTGCTAGAAATCAGAATAACGATAAACATAACAGTTAACTTAAAGTATTGAACAGTTTCTTAGATGGTCCGAAAATCTTAAGACGATAGACTACTTATGACGTCAGCTAATAAAGAAGCAAGACTACTGGCGTAGCGCAGTGCTACAACGTAGCTACCGCTACGCCGTAGACCAAAGTCTTTCTCCTACAAAGTGGCTACGTGGGAGAGACAGTCCGGTACCTTGCAGCCTAGTAAGTAACACTGACTGTTTCAAACATTTCACAAAAACACAACGAATAAAAAACAAAACACGTCAACAAAACGAATAAATTAATTACAACATTAACAAATTGAGAAAAACACGGTGTACAAATAAACGGACCGCACACTGTAACGTTATTTTGGACTCATTAAACCAGGGCTGATTTTACACACATATTCAGAGAGATAACTTTGCCGGCGTTATGCAGTTAAATGGATTAAATTCGGCCGCAGCTGGATTGTTCGCGTAATGGACACCCTGTACATGAAAACGTTGGACAAACTTGTTACTGCGAGCCGTGTGTGTTAGCAATTTTTACCCCAATTTATTGGATGGTATTGACGCGCTATGAATTATTTTTAAATTGTGGATATTGTACTCTTTTGTTGTGTGTACTTTTTGTTCGTGGGTAGTATTACATGCTATTAAAGTAAGAGGTTTATTGGAGGTGTATTCATTGTTGTTTCATTTATTTTTTATTCGGATATTGGATATCCAATTCATTGTTTTCTTTATTCGGAGTACCCGCTGTTGTTTTTTTTTTTTAATTTAATACCTGTTGCCTGAAATTCGCCAGCTACATAGGATAAAACACAGCAGATGTCTTTACCTAAGTCATAGTGTTTATGTCTGCCAAGTTTCATCAAAATCCATTCAGCCGTTTTACCATGAAAGAGAAGCAAAGACAGAAACTAACTTCCGCATTATAATACTAGATAGAATACACAGCATCTATTTCAAGTAAAATTTTGATTGTGGGAATGTCGTTGCCTAAGCTACCTTGATATTTTACACAGAAATTTATCACATAATTTACAAGTTTTAAATTTGAAACATGTTGTCACCCTTCTGCATTCTCATAATAGTTTATAAAGAAAACTCCTTTATATGAATATAAAAGTTTCCGGAGCCTTTCCGCCGCTCCATACCATTTTTTTCCAATTTCATCGAAATTTAACGCCCGCAAAAGGCAATGGGCCCCGGATTATTGAAATTCGTTCCAATAAATCATATAACAAAGAGTTCCCTTTTACATGAACCCGTTATTGCTTGCTTTCTTCTACGTAGATTTAGGTAACGAATTTAGCTTTGATACAAATAAACGCACTTAAGGCTTTTAAGCCCTTAATATACTTTTATGTTATTTTTATTACAGGCACACTGCTTGCTCTCAAAAGCTAAACGTAATCCATAATGATTATCTTTATACACCAAGTTCAGTCATATCCCCGCACTAAGTAACAATTTACAAGTAATGAATGTTTATATCTGAAACACACAAGTAATCGTCTAAGCAACAACTTCGACGTTACGCTGTTTAATTTAATGCGAACTCAGCTTAAAAACTTTCATTAAGGGGAAAGTAATAAAAGTTGAAGGAATAATTTCCACCTACGTTTAAAGAGGTTCCCGAAAATTTCAGTCATAAAACTCTCCCGGCACCAGCTACATTAACCAAATTGTACAAAACAAACATATCTAATAATTACGCCGCGGGCACCGAGGCTCGTTTTGTGGAATTATGCGACCGCCTGTAACTTTTTCAATCTGAACTTCGACAATTAAATTTACTCCCAAGTCTGAACATAACATTTCAATAAGGGACACGAATCGGTTAGAACCCGTGTTTGTGTTACAAAAAACTGTTTACCTTCCACGCAATTTAATACTTCATAGTCCACGAATTACGTAGGTAGGTTTGACAGTACAATGGAGCTGTGTGGCTTGATAAATACGATAACGAATAGCAGTTAGAGAACGGTTTGAAAGAGCTCGTAGGATATATCATTAATCTTTACATTACAAATTCATTCGGTAAGAACTCACTCACTTGGATTAAGCAGAATTATAAATGAAGTGTCACGCGAACGCGCACAAAAAGTGTAAGGAGGAAAGCCTCTGAATAAAGCGACGGCTGCGTCAGTTTTTAACATGGAAATTAAGAGAATAGGTACCGTCCTACGCACAGAGGATTAATCGAGTAATTCTCAAGTTTAGATGCGGAAAAGAAATACGGAAACACGGACGCTGTACGATTTTGATTGTAAAATCGATATGGATAAGGGTTTATAGACTGTTTGCGAGTAAACGGTCGTCAAAAGCTATTCTTCGTGGAATTCATTAAGGCTGTTGATGATTCCGTACGCACGAATGGGATTGTTTGATAGTTAGTGCGAATTGAATCTTTGGTCTGAATAATGGTCGGTAGAAAATAGCCGGGATTACGGCGAAGACAGAAATTACCTTTGAAAACGGAAATTACATTACAATTATAGATAATGTTTATTTGCCAAACAAAGGGCTTTACATTTCCATACAGCTAGGTTTATGTCAGACACAAACAGAAATAAGAAGCAAAGGAAGCATTTTGCTTTTGAACTCCACACAGACTCGACCTAGGTCGAGTCTGTGTGGTGTACGGCGTAGAAGAAATCACTCAGAAGGCGGAAATTAAATCTCTGCTCTACTACAATAACTTAATTATGCTTTCGTGAAATCTAATTCGTCTTTTAAATCAGACGCCAAATATTTTTTAAAGAATTAAATAATTTTTGCAATGACCAATCATGGATCTGTGCCGATGTAAAAAAACTGGGTTACGGGACAGATAACTACACTTTTGTAAGCGAAGCTCACGGGTGTAGGAGGTGGCTAGACCACTGTGTAGTGTAGTTGGCTGCTCGGCAAACAATTTGTAAGGTAGAAATTAAGGAAGACGTATTTATGTCAGACCACTTGCCGTTATGTACTGAGTGCGACTTGATTATAGTGAGGCCTAAATGAATAACATTAAATACACCGCGCTCTAAAGTTATTTGGGGGGAAAGGGATGAACATCAGATCAGACGATATCATGACCATTGTAACAATGCATTGCGTGATATTGATTTTCCCTCAGAGTTTGCAGAGTGTAGTTATGGGTCGTGTAGCTCAGTAGCACACAAAAGTATACTAGACGGTCTGTATAATGATATTATAGGTATTTTATGTAACGCTGCAGAGCAGACCAATATTGTGGAAGGGCGCAGGCCAAGGAGAGGCAAAGTGTTATGTGGGTGGAATAGTCATGTCCGGGACGCTGACCGTGAGGCCAGGCTTAAGTTCAAATTATGGGTGTTGCATAAGAGGCCGCCAAGTGGAATAGTATTTGAAGAAATGAGTCAGTCTCGTAAAATATTTAAGGGTCGACTGAAATGGTGCCAAAAAAATAAAGAAAAAATCAAAATGGACATCTTAGCAAAACAAAGAGCCTCATGTAATTTTAGTGAATTTTGGAAATCAACTCGTAAGTTGGATATTAGGCCTGGACTTCCGCTGAGCGTAGGAGGGATCAGTGACTCTGGGGGAATTGCGAATATGTTCATGGAACATTTTAGGGTGCAATCTCCTCTGGGTCCTGCTGTTACAATGGGTGATGCTGAGTCTGACCGTGAAGGGGTGAAAATACTAACACATTTCCTGGCTAAACAAGTCAAACTTGCCATTCAAAACATGAGCAGAGGCAAATCTCCCGGCCACGAAGGACTCAGCATTGAGCATTTTAAATATGCTGGGGTTCACCTGCCGAGGGTCCTGTCTTGGTTTTATTCAATGTGCATTAGTCATTCTCATTTACCAGCAGAGATGATGCGAACTGTAGTTGTACCTATTGTTACAAACAGGACAGGGGATATCTCGGACTGTGGAAACTACCGACCGATCTCTCTGGCGACCACCTTTGCTAAAATATTGGACAGTGTTATTGACTCATGTTTGAAAAAATATCTGTGTTTGCACGACGCACAATTCGGATTTCAACCTGAATTATCGACAGAAAGTGCTATACTGAGCTTAAAGAATACTGTTCAATATTACACTGACCGCAAAACGCCGGTATATGCCTGTTTCCTAGATCTCTCCAGAGCCTTCGACCTTGTGTCATACGATGTGCTGTGGAGAAAGCTGGGGGACAGGAATGTACCGGCGGAAGTTCTGAAAATCCTGCGGTATTGGTATGCAAACCAGACCAACCATGTAAAGTGGTCCGGAACGTTCTCTGAGTCGTACGGGTTGGAGTGCGGTGTGAGACAGGGGGGTTTGACGTCTCCCAGGCTCTTCAACCTGTATGTAGATGATCTTATAGCCGAGCTCAGCGGTATGCGTGTCGGCTGCCGGGTTGGTGGTGTTAGTGTTAACAACATTAGCTACGCGGACGACATGGTACTGCTGGGCCCGACTGAGAGGTCTATCAGAGATATACTGAAGGTGTGTGAGAGGTACGCTGCTACGCATGGTCTGGTCTACAATGTCAAAAAATGCGAATACATGGTCTTTAAGGCCGCCGGCAAGTGCCCAAACCATACTCCTAATTTCACCCTAAATGGCATGAGCATTAACAAAGTGGAACAGTTTAAATACTTGGGGCACATGCTTACCGACAACCTTAAGGACAATGTAGACATTGAGAGGGAACGTAGGGCTCTAGCGGTCCGAGGTAATATGTTGGCCCGTAGATTCTCCCGTTGTAGTGACCAAGTCAAAATCACCCTATTCAAGGCTTTCTGTCAGGGTTTATACGCGGGGGGTCTATGGGTCACCTACGCCAAAAGATCGCTAGATGCCTTACGCGTCCAATATAACAATGTTTTTAGGATGCTGTTGGGACTGCCCCGTTTTTGTAGTGCATTAGAGATGTTTTCGCAAAACCGAACTGACGGGTTCCACGCCCTGATACGCAAAAAAGTTGCTTCACTGATGCATCGGACGCGGGTCAGTAACAACAGTATCCTGAAAAAAGTGGCGGAGAGTCCTTACTCCCCTGTTCTGAGGCATTTTGTAGAGAGGATGGTCAGCTAGGTAGCTGTTCTCTTGCTTGATCATTCTCTGCGCAACCTGCCTCGAAAACTTAATTAATTATTTGTTGCTGATATTGTTTGTGTGTTGTATTACTAACATTAGTTATAAGTTATTTTTTCACTAACAAGATGGATTTTATTGTTGTCCGAAATTGAATAAATAAATAAAAATAAAAAAAATAAAAAATGGATCAATTTTCATCACAAACATAACATTACGAGAGCACGAAATAATATGTCATAAAACGATTCAGTATATGACTTTTATGTCGCCATTATCCCACACTCCTTCATTGTGAGTAGGTTAAAACTTTTTACTTCGCAAGTTTTTGACGCCGCGTCGTATCACGTGATATATATAGGATCTCCGTTTTTTCTCTTTCTTGCAATGCTTAGCGACATACATTACGAGCCGTGCTTTGAATTTGCTGTTTTTAGGGTTCCATATCGCAAAAGGAAAAATGGAACCCTTATAGGATCACTTTGTTGTCCGACTGTATGTCTGCCCGGCGGTCTATCAAGATATTTTATTTCGGGAACACGTGTCGGTATCGAGTTGAAATGAATACTCGTATACTCAAATCTACAGAGAGAGCAGTGGTGGTCCAGTGATGACGGCTGCGACTTACGAGTAGTAGGTCATGAGTTCGAACCCAAGCAGGCACTTTACTTTGTTTAAATTAATTCATCACTACAGCTCTCCAAACGGTGAAGGAAAACATCGTGAGGGAATCGGGATGTAAAACATGCCGATTCCGAACCAAAAATTCGAAGTGACACCTACCAACACGCATTGGGCGCAAGTGGTGGATTAAGGCCCACTCCTTCTCACCAAGAGGTTGCCTGTGTTCCAGCAGTGGGAACTCTATTATCTGCTGATGATGATGATATTGACTCAAATCTACAGTCCCTTGAAGCTGTGAAAAAATGAAACTTCAAGTTAATGTACAAAAAAGATACGTCCGTGTATGGCGCAAAAAAATTATATTTCGACAATCTCACGGGAATCAAAATAATAGGGTACTTTCCTTTTACCTAGAGCTATGAAATTTGGCGAGTAATATCGTCTTGTGCTACAAGTTCAGGGAAAAATACTCAGTAATCTATACATTTGTGTCTTTCTTGACTCGATTTACAAAACACAAATACTAATAATTACTTCCTACAAATTTGTACGGAACCCTCGATTGGCGAGTCTGACTCGCACTTTTCCGGTTTTTTAATTTAGTTGAAAGATGAATAAACATTTTCCTTTTTTTTTAATTCAAGTAATTAAACTGTTGCAATGGTAGTATGAATACTGTTCTTACAATAGTCGAAAGCTATAATACTGACGGATTTTCGTTAACAGATTTTGAAGAAAATGCTTAACGCTACCAGTTTAAAACAGACGAAATACCACAAGTGATATTCCACTCAATCAACCATTCAAGTTACTTACCATGGCATAACCAACTTTACATCGCAGATCCGTAGATAGAGGTTTTACTCAATGATGGAACCTGATAATTACGATAAATGAAAGATCTATTACACACTAGATACAAATACACATAAACACAAATGGAACAGTTGTATAATTCAGCATTGTAATCATAAAATAATGAGACATGTGATTTGTTGACTAACTTTGGTTCATACTGTAAGCGCTCACACAAACAGGACTACTCGATGCCATCACTTATAACTTTTTATTAGGAAATGTACTAAAAACCAAAAAATCTCTTAAAAGTATAAAACTTGTGGAGTTTCTTGCCCATTATTCTCCATACGAACCTACCTTTTGGAAGGGGCGAATAGAATCAAGTCTATTTTATTGAAATAAATGCTCTGACTTTGACTTTGAACTTTAATCTCCTTTGCTTATCTAAGAGAACAGTTAATAACAGCTATTAAATAAATAATGAAATATATACGCTATGTACAGACCTAAACTGCAAAAATGTGGGTACGATAGATTTCTACACCTGTCTAACCCTCGTGGAAACACAAGCGTGAATTACCTAAAAACATAAGTCTTGTAATAGAATATGGGGGCTTATGTTGTTGAACTAAATATTTCAACATTGCTGTTTATCCAATCGTCTTCATATTTGCAGTTGCGATGATCTATTTTTGGCTGCTTGCTCATCCTGTCAGCATAGACTTGCAGTCGCCATGAGTAAAGTCGCAACCGCAAATACCGGCCACAATTAGCTCAAGACATACCGAGCTTCCAAACTTAGTCGGGCGCGACGAATGCCGAATTTGCGCAGACTTCATAGAAAATGCATGTGAAATGTCGACCGCAACTTGCGGCGACTTGTGGCCGCACTGTTGCTGCGGTTGGCAGCTTAGTCTGCAGCTTCACTTAGATAGACAGATGTACGTGTATTATTTATGTGTGTACACCATGTCCTCATACTAAGGTAATAACAAACACGTTATGAGAACATAATTGCTTGTATTTATGCTAAAGTATTGCGTTAAATTGTTGTATTGTTTACATGTAATGTGTTAACAAAGTTTGTTTTCTGTGTCTACAAATGTGAAGGCTCTGTTCTGTATGATAACAGGAAATATAAGGTATACTACAGTAAACAGTGAATGTTTTGGTTTTAGTTGGGTAATTATGTGGGATTTTGCCTACCAAAGATTATTTAGTGAACCATTTGTCAATTATTTTAAGTCACGTCTGAACTCTCCGACGAATAAGATAACATGGTATAGTCAGACACACAGATACACACGTTAAATTAATAACACTCCTGTTTCCATCGGAGGTCAAAAACCATACTAACTGTAGATAATACGAACTACCATAATGACTTAACCTTAAATCAGAATAGCTGTTACTGGTAGGAAATTGAAATTTGAACGTGAATGTTCCATTTATAAATCCCGGCAAGCTCTTGTTCCGTTCCATCCATATTATTATATGGATTTGTAAGAATAAAAAGTGTCACTTATCGAACTTCAACGTCTGTTATGTCATTTTTCACATATTAAATAGAAAGATTTTTATGAAAGAGTTTGCGTGGAACATGACAGATTTGAATTTGAAATTACAATTTTGTATTAATTTCTTTATGACGTCTTTACGAAGCAGATCAGTGATTAAAAAAAATTGTGGACATATATTCATTTAAGGTGAGGTTGACTGTAAAAAGAAATTTGAACCCATAAACGTCAACTTTTTTATAATAAGTAATATCTATTGTTAGTGCCAATTTCGACACGTATAACCAAATATTGAGGTCCTAGAAAAAGTCCCTAAGTCAGACAAATATATTCGCATGTGATAAAGTTCTCGTGTACGAACTCTCTCAATAGAGCCAGAGATTGGAACTGTGCCCGACAAATAGCGACAAACCCAATATCGATATAGACGACATGTGAATATACAATGCTAGCGGCTTCTTTGGTATCTATTTAGTTCACAGCATAGTTCTGAAAACATCACTTAGCCAATAATATTGTTTCTAAAAGTCTAATCAAGTCCAATCTCATGTTCTAAATATGTAATATATACTGATTTTATAATTTAATTACGTAGCTTAAAGAATACTAATTCTTCATTTTCTGAGCATTCATTCAATTTCTTTGACAACTACTGATTTGATTCAGTAAGTTTTATACAGCCAGTACCTATTGCTTACCTAAGTCTAATATTTTGGAATGACATAATCTAACCAAATTCGACTGAATATGAACATTTTACATGGCGTGAGGAACATTATTTATTCATAAAAAAACGCAGTGAAAATAACACACACAAAAACAATAGAACGCAAAACATCAAGAACAAAGTTACTGCTTGCCAGCAAATAACTTAAAAGAATATGTACGTAGATGTTTTAAATTATACCAGTTTTAAGAAGTTCGGACACTTCATCAACAATTTAAAAAAGAAACTGACAGCAGTTTTACAAACTACTCTTTTCATGCAACAAACTGTTCTGTATTAATTTACCTGACAGGTTGCCTTGGCTCTCCTGGAAGTATTTAAATAGACTCCAGACTCAGGTAGAGCGAAGTCAAGAAAACCTGCGCAGGTGGAGATTTACAGATGACTCCACACTGGAGTGTAAATGTGGTACAGTTCTATAAACAATTGAGCAATAAAATTAATAATAATAATATTCCACAACTATCACACAACGCCATCTAGTCCTAAGCTAAGCAGAGCTTGTGTTATGGGTACTAGACAACTGATAAACATTACTTATATATTTCTAAATACATACATATTATAGATAAATTACACCCAGACACAGAACAAATGATCGTGCTCATATCTTGTCCAGCGTGTCCTGATGCTGTTGGTCCCTCGTGGTGCCGGGCTTAAAGAATAGCATCACCCCATTTCTTCCAATGGGTGTCGTAAACGACAACTAAGGGATTTACTAGAGCATGGGTAGCAGCGTTATCTATGCATGTTACCACCATACTGCGATCGCCATCCCGCTTCCCAAGCGTGGCGATAATGGCAAAGCCCCCCAAATTGAGGGAAGGCCTATGGCCAGCAGTGGACGCCTTAACGGCTGTAATGATGATGATGATGTGTGCTGTTGTTTGCACGCCACAAGAGATGATGGACACCGCTGAAAGTGCTGAACTCGTAGCCAAATTCTGGGATTATTTTTAAAATGCTATCGACACGCTAAGAAGACGAAGGTTTGCCTAAACTTTTCCCAACTATGTTTGGGTTAGTTAGTCTAACAAACTGCACTTAGTACAAGACAGTTATATGCCAAACAAGGCATAAACACACGCATTGATAGTCAACACGTTTGCGCCAGTAATAGCCTGTTTTCCCTAGGTGAGTCTCGCTACTTCCACGGAATTATAAGTAGTAGTTACAAGTACGTGTAATACCACGTACCTACCTACTAACTGAGCTTAGATATTTTCTATCGTTTTCATAGTCAGTTACATAAATAAATTATTAATAGAATCTGCCTTGCTGATTTTATTGTTTCATTTTTGTTATACATTTTGGAAATTTCAATTATACACCGTGACATTTTAATCGTCTTACAACGGCAGCCCACTTCACGTAACCAATGACTACTACACATCCATAAGAAAAAAAAAACCGGCCAAGTGCGAGTCGGACTCGCGCACCGAGGGTTCCGTACAAACCTGTGGGTATCCTCGGTTTATGTATAAGGTTTATGCTTATGAAATAAAATGTTTTTATTTTATTTTTATATTTGAGTTGATTGAATGAAAGGTAAATTGCGGTTTACGATTTATGACGTATTAAAAAATAACAACTTACTGGATCTCGTTCAAACCAATTTTCAGTGGAAGTTTACATAGTTATGTACATCATATATTTTTTTGAGTTTTATCATTCTCTTATTTTAGAAGTTACGGGGGGGGGGACACACATTTTACCACTTTGGAAGCGTCTCTCGCGCAAACTATTCAGTTTAGAAAAAAAATGATCTTAGAAACCTCAATACCATTTTTGAAGACCTATTCATAGATACCCCACACGTATGGGTTTGATGAAAAAAACAATTTTGAGTTTCAGTTCTAAGTATGGGAAACCCCAAAATTTATAACTTTTTTCTATTTCAGTGTAAAAAATCTTGATGCGGTTCACAGAATACATTTACTTACCAAGTTTCAACAGCGTAGCTCTTATAGTTTCGGAGAAAAGTGGCTGTGACATACGGACGGACAGACAGACAGACAGACAGACAGACAGACAGACAGACGGACAGACAGACAGACATGACGAATCTATAAGGGTTCCGTTTTTTGCCATTTGGCAACGGAACCCTAAAAATGAACATTTGAATAACTTAAAAATAAAATTATTATTCACTATAACGACGCATGAGGTATTTTGTTTGGTATTTTGTCTCATGGAAAATGGAAATGGAATGATCTAGTCGACTCGTGCACTGGGTAGGTATGTTTGTTCTCTATCATATGATACGTAAACATTATTAATAGGATGTTTCATAATTCTAATACATTATATATGTTTCTTATTACCATACTGTGATCGCAAACCCGCCTGCCAAGCGTGGTGATTATGGCAATTTCTCTGCCTTTGGGGGAGGCTTATGTGTAGCAGTGGCCGTTTTTCGGCTGAAATAATGACGATGATATTGTTTAATCGTACACTTTCTGGAAACAGGAATATTCTGTCAAATATAGAATGGTAGGGATTTCTACCAAGGGCTCTTTAGAATTATGTGCTCAATTCATGGTAACATGATATTTTTTAAGTGTAATCTCTCAGATCAACCTAAGAGGTGGTCGCCTGCTTAATTAGACATGCTTGTGGCTACTTTAATAAATTAAGGCCTCCAGCCCGGGGCTTAAAAATTTAAAACTAGAGCGACTACTCGCCAAGGGCACCCCCTGTGGGGTACGGATCTCGACTTAGGGCATTGCTGGTAGAGGGCAACAAGGGACGGGCTGAATTGGAATGAGAATTGCGCGTCGTTGACCCTGCCGCCTGTACAACACTAGCACTTACGTCTATGTAATATTGTATATAGTCATCATCATCAGCCTATATTGATCCCACTGCTGGGACACAGGCCTCCTCTCGGTGAGAGGGAGTGGGCCATAATCTACCACGCGGGCCCAGTGTGGATTGGTAGATGTCACATGTCTTCGAATTTTCTGTTCTAAGACATGCCGGTTCCCTCACGATGTTTTCCTTCACCGTTTTGAGAGCAGTGGCGATGAAATAATTTACACAAAGTAATACGCTTGCTTGGGTTTGAACTCACGACCTACTACTCGTAAGTCGCGGCCGTTACCATTGGGCCACCACTGCTCCACCATTGTATATAGTAGCAGGGTCTAATATAAACATTCTTACCTTTATATTAGGTCTTTACCTATGAGATTGCCGTTCTGCAGTACTGGCCATTTCAAATCAAAATAATTTTTGTTTGTCTAAGAATTCTAATTTCAAATTAATTTTATTTTAAAAACATGGATTTCTTTTTCCAAAAGTAGTCATTTGTTTATTGATTAGTGTTACATTTTCATCGCATTTCAATCTTTTTCGTCATCATGAATACGTAAAAAATTCGAATAATTATGGAATATGAGTACTGTCGTGGCAGTAACGCGGCAAAAGCGGAACGCAACATCAACAACGTTTACGGAGCTAGCACTACAAACCAACGCACCACCTGTTATTGGTTTACTCGCTTCCGTTCTGGAAATTTCGACCTAAAAAATGAACCTCGCGGTCGTCCGAAGACTGGTCGACAATGACGAATTAAAGGTGATTGTGGAAGCTGATGATACACAATCTACGGCTGAATTATCAGCAGCTTTCGACGTTAGCGTCAAAACAATATTGGTCCATTTGCGTCAAATTGGCAAGGTAAAAAAGCTTGACAAATTGGTGCCCCACAAACTCAATGATCGCCAGCGCGAAGTACGCGGCGAGACGTGCCTTGCACTGCTCAACAGACACACAAATGAAGGAATTTTGAACCGCATTGTTACCTGCGATGAAAAATGGATTCTGTTTGATAACCGCAAGCGCTCAGCAAGTTGGTTGGATCCTGGTTCAGCACCTAAACAACGCCCTAAAAAAAAACTTACCCCTAGAAAAGTGATGGTCACTGTTTGGTGGTCTAGCGCCGGTGTGATTCATCACAGCTTCTTACCAAACGGGGTGAGCATTACTGCAGATGTGTACTGTGAAGAACTGAACTCAATGATGGAGAAGCTGGCACATCTCCAACCAGCATTGGTCAATCGCTCGTCTCCGCTGCTCCTGCACGACAACGCGTGACCTCATATTGCACAGCAGACGGTCTCCAAGTTGCAAGAACTGGGGATGAAAGCTCTCCGTCATCCGCCCTACTCAACAGACATTGCGCCTACAGACTACTACTTTTTTCAGAATTTGGGTAACTTCTTGGCGGGAAAAAAAATCAATACCCGAGAGCCAGTACAAAGTGCCTTTGAAGAATTTGTTGCCCCCCGTCCAGCTGATTTTTTTAAGAAGGGCATCAATAAACTGCCACTGCGTTGGCAAAGATGCATTGATTACATGGGTGATTATTTCGATTATTACAAATAAAAAATACATGAAAAAAATTAGTTTAATTTTTTCATAAAAAACGGCATTTTCATAGGTAAAGACCTATTATTAAACCAACCTATATTTCATTACATAAATACACATACATCACGTTATTAAGTAAGTAATTCAGCTGTGCATGTGCAATGTGTATAATGTATATGTTTAATTAATATTTGCACGCTTGCTCGCAGGCAGAATACAATTATTCTTAGATTATAATATCTCACCTTCACTAAAAATGTATTTCTTGCAAATAAACATTTGATTTGATTTGATTTGTCTCAAAAAAGTTACATACTCAGTACTTTAATTCGTTCGCCGCTTAAAACTACAAACTAGCGGAGAGGAGCTAAATAGATATTTTTCTTCCCATTAATCCGTTTGCACACTTCAAAACCTAGCCGTACCGAAGCAAATCAAATAGAGCAACTCGCAATAAATAGCGTTTTCGTGTTTCTTTTCAAAATAAAATCTCGTTAGACATTTCCAGTTTCATTCGCTCGCTTCGGTCACGACATACTGGGATTAAAGTAGATCAGACGAGTTTCCATTTTTCAATTGATAAGTTTCATTATATCATTCTGATGGAGTCTTCGAAAGTACTCCAGTAGTAGTTCTGCTGTTCGTGGACTGTGTTTACTCATGTTTTATTTATTTAACCATTAAAATACCCACATATGAACAAAAAAAAAACGGAACAGGATAATTGGTACAAAGGTGATGTTTATTTCTAAAGAAATCTCTTCCAGCATGCCTGTGAAGAAGAAGGAGAAAAGTAAAGACGACATACATATGTCCGACATATTGTGGGAAAACAGCATGCATATAAAATCAAAAACAATTCTTTAATTACAAAACACTCATAAATACTTTTAAAATAAATATTACTAAAATCGAGGAATTGTGGAACTTCTAATCGTTTTTATCGTGGAATTTAGTATTTTTCATTCCTTCATTTCTACTATGTAAGTCAATAATATCGTTCCAAAACTTGCAGTATACAGGCATAGTAACTAACATTTATCGGATTTTGCTCGAGCCCTAATAAAGAGATTATCCAAATTAAGGTGAGTAACGGGACTGCCCGCTTGGAAACAAGACGTACCTAATTAAAACCTTCGATATTAAATTAAAAATCCATTCAACAAAGCACATTTGTACAAAAAATTATATTATACAAAACATACAAAGTAAATTATACAAAACTAGTTCGAAAAATTATAAGCCTAAATCAATACGTTTCTTTATACAAAAGTTTT
This sequence comes from Aporophyla lueneburgensis, assembly GCA_932294355.1. NCBI lineage: Eukaryota > Metazoa > Arthropoda > Insecta > Lepidoptera > Noctuidae > Aporophyla > Aporophyla lueneburgensis. The sequence goes on from OW028744.1 coordinate 16,348,602, forward strand.
CTATAGAATGAATTGTAATGATATTATTTTAAACATGTTTCTGTTTTTGGATTGATTTAAAATTGTTTTAAACTATTGTCAAAAAACAATGTAAACGGCTCGCCAGCACGCAGATAAACCCTGAGAGGTTTTCGTTGTATGGCAAAATCAATGTAATATAGAATAAGTATTTTGGAAATAAAAATTAAATAAATAAAAAAAAAAAAAAACATATTCTATTCTGCTCACTACTGTTCCACGCGTCAGTCATTTCCGGCGATTCCCACAACTAATGGGGTGGAACCCGCCATAACCATCACTTTTGGCCTGTAACATTTTACAAATCGTACCGCTGATCGAACGTTACTAATTAGAATCGCAAGCCCAACGAATGCCGTGTTTGGATAGAAATATTGAATATGCTAGAAATCAGAATACCGATAACGTCTCACGACGTCAGCCATAGAGAAAGCAAGGCTACTGGCGTAGCGTGGTGCTACGACGTAGCGGTGCGCTACGCCGTAGTCCAAAGTCATTCTCCTACAAAGTGGCGACGAGGGAGAGACACTCCGGTACCATAAAGACTAGTAAGTAACACTGACTGTTTCAAACATTTCACAAAAACACAACCAATAAAAAACAAAACACATCAACAAAACGAATAAATTAATTACAACATTAACAAATTGAGAAAAACACGGTGTGCAATTAAACGGACCGCACACTGTAACGTTATTTTGGACTCATTAAACCAGGGCTGATTTTACACACATATTCAGAGAGATAACTTTGCCGGCGTTATGCAGTTAAATGGATTAAATTCGGCCGCAGCTGGATTGTTCGCGTAATGGACACCCTGGACCTGAAAACGTTGGGCAAACTTGTTATTGCGAGCCGTGTGTTTGTTAGCAATTTTTACCCCAATTTATTGGATGCTATTGACGCGCGATGAATTATTTTTAAATTGTGGATATTGTACCCTTTTGTAGTGCGTACTTTTTTGTTCGCGGGTCGTTTTATATGCTGTTAAAGTAAGAGGTTTTTTGGCTATCGAATTCATTGTTTTTTATCAGAGTCATCACTGTTTCATTTATTCCTTTATTTACTTACTAGCTGTTGCCTGCAATTCGCCTGCTACACAGGATTAAAAGCAGCATATGTCTTTACCTAAGTCAAAGTGTTTATGTCTGCCAAATTTCATCAAAATCCATTCAGCCATTTTAGCGTGAAAGCGAAGCAAACAAAGAAAGTAATTTCCACATTATAATATAAGTTAGAATATACAGCATCTATTTCAAGCTAAATTTTATTCTGAGAATATATTTGCTAACTTGATATGTTATACAGAAATTCAGCACATAATTTACAAGTTTTAAATTTGAAACATGTCGTTACCCTTCTGTATTCTCATAATAGTTTATAAAGAAAACTCTTTTGTATAGAGAAAAGTTTCCGGGGCCTTTCCGCCGCTCCATACCATTTTTTTCCAATTTCATCGAAATTTAACGCCCGCGAAAGGCAATGGGCCCCGGATTATTGAAATTCGTTCCAATAAATCATATAACAAAGAGTTCCCTTTTACATGAACCCGTTATTGCTTGCTTTCTTCTACGTAGATTTAGGTAACGTATTTAGCTTAGATACAAATAAACGCACTTAAGGCTTTTAGGCCCTTAATATACTTTTATGTTATTTTTATTATAGGCACACTGCTTGCTCTCAAAAACTGAACGTAATCCATAATGATTATCTTCATACACCAAGTTCAGTCCTATCACCGCACTAAGTAACAATTTACAAGTAATGAATGTTTAAAGCTGAAACATACAAGTAATCGTCTAAGCAACAACCTCGACGTTACGCTGTTTAATTTAATGCGAACTCAGCTTAAAAACTTTCACTAAGGGGAAAGTAATATAAGTTGAAAAAATAATTTCCACCTACGTTTAAATTAAGTACCCGAAAATTTCAGTCATAAAACTCTCCCGGCACCAGCTACATTAACCAAATTGTACAAAACAAACATATCTAATAATTACGCCGCGGGCACCGAGGCTCGTTTTGTGGAATTATGCGACCGCCTGTAACTTTTTCAATCTGAACTTCGACAATTAAATTTACTCCCAAGTCTGAAAATAACATTTCAATAAGGGACACGGATCGGTTAGAACCTGTGTTTGTGTTACAAAAAAACTGTTTGCCTTCCACGCAATTTAATACTTCATAGTCCACGAATTATGTAGATAGGTTCGAAAGTACAATGGAACTGTGTGACTTGATAAATACGATAACGAATAGCAGTTAGAGAACGGTTTGAAAGAGCTCGTAGGATATATATTAATCTTTACATTACAAATTCATTCGGTAAGATCTCACTCACTTGGATTAAGCAGAATTATAAATGAAGTGTCACGCAAACGCGCACAAAAAGTGTAAGGAGGAAAGCCTCTGAATAAAGCGACGGCTGCGTCAGTTTTTAACATGGAAATTAAGAGAATAGGTACCGTCCTACGCACAGAGGATTAATCGATTAATTCTCAAGTTTAGATGCGGAAAAGAAATACGGAAACACGGACGCTGTACGATTTTGATTGTAAAATCGATATGGATAAGGGATTGTAGACTGTTTGCGAGTAAACGGTCGTCAAAAGCTATTCTTCGTGGAGTTCATTAAGGCTGTTGATGATTCCGTACGCACGAATGGGATTGTTTGATAGTTAGCTCGAATTGAATCTTTGGTCTGAATAATGGTCGGTAGATAATAGCCGGGATTACGGCGAAGACAGAAATACCTTAGAAAACGGAAATTATAGATATAAGATTACATAGATAATCTTTATTTGCCAAGAAATGTGCTTTACATTTCCATATCTAGGTTTACGTTAGACACAAACAGAAATAAAATGCAAAGGAAGCATTTTGCTTTTGAATCCCACTCGGACTCGACCTAGGTCGAGTCTGTCTCGTGAAGTCCACGGATGGTTTTACCATATAACCATAGAGTCGAGAAACACAAGTATTGTAATTTTAAAGTATTTAAAACATCTAAACATTTATTGAAATATGAAACATGGTTTGGATAATAGCCGCGACTTACGGCGAATAAAAAAATAACTCAGAAGGCGGAAATTAAATCTAAGCTCTACTTCAATAACTTAATTATGCCTTCGTGAAGTCTTATTCGTCTTTGAAATCACACGCTAAATGGAACAATTTTCATCACAAACATAACATTACCGGTTTGCTACGCTGACGACACGCTGGTCCTGGCGCAGGGGAGGTCGCACCAGGCGGCGGCCGAACTCATGACACGCGGGCTTGCGACAATCGTGGATAGGATCCGGCAATTGGGACTCGAGGTGGCATTGCACAAGTCCGAGGCCCTGGGCTTTCATGGTCCTCGGAACGCGCCACCTGCGGGTTCCCAACTCACGGTGGGAGGGGTTCACATCGGCGTCGAGTCGACGATGAAGTACCTGGGACTTGTCCTCGACAGCCGGTGGAACTTCGTCGAGCACTTCCGACGTTTGGCTCCCAGATTGGAGCGGGCTGGGGCTGCCTTAAAGCGGCTCTTGCCCAATCTGGGGGGTCCAAACGCCTCCTGCCGGAGGCTCTACACAGGGGTCGTGCGGTCCATGGCCCTCTACGGGGCACCGGTGTGGGCGCCCTCATTGAGGCTGCGCCCAGCGCACCGGTTGAGTGCGGCCCAGAGGGTCATGGCCATCCGGTTAATCCGGGGATACCGCACGGTCTCCTGCGAGGCAGCGAGCCTCCTTGCCGGAGTGCCACCATGGGATCTGGAGGCAAAGGTCCTCGCCCACATTTGGGAGTGGCGCGAGGAGGCGAAACGCCGGAGCGAAACTCCGCTGCCGCGACAAATCGCGGCACGGCAGACAGAGCTCCGGTGTGATCTCATGGCGACATGGCGGGTACGATTGTCGCAACCCAGCGCAGGGCACGCCACAATTGTGGCGATAAGTCCCCTCTTTGAGGAGTGGATAGAGAGGCGCCACGGCGTCCTCACCTTCCGCCTGACGCAGGTTCTCACCGGGCATGGGTGCTTCGGTGGGTTCCTGTTCAGGATAAAGCGGGAGGATACGCCCGGGTGTTTCCATTGTGAGGATCGTCTGGAGGACACGGTGGAGCATACGGTGGAGGTGTGCCCTGCCTGGGCGGAGCACCGCCGAGTCCTCGTGGAGGCGATCGGCGGCGGCGACCTCTCACGTCCGGCCCTGGTGCGAGCCATGGTACGGAGCGAGAGGGAATGGGAAGCCGTCACCTCCTTCTGCGAAGCAGTAATGCTCGCGAAGGAGGAGGCGGGGCGCGTGAGAGAGTGGCAGTCTCTGCGCCCTCACGTCCCTAGCCGCCGCAGGAGGAGACACCCCGGGCGTCGGGAGTCGATTGTGAACTCCCGGCCACCGTAGGCGCGAGCTTGCGGGTGGCGAGCAATGGGTAGCTCGCCGCCCGGTAAGGACCAGGCTCGGGTCGACGGCGCGTAGTGTTCCACGCGCGCCTCAAAGAGATGTCAGCAGCAGTGAAGGGGTCTACTAGGACCGATGCCTGCCGGGGTCGCGTGATTGTTCGAAAGAGATACCGTGACCCTGGCACATGGGCAACTGATGGAACACGGGTGGGTTTTAGTCAGTAAAAGTCTGACACGCCCTCCCGCTCCGCCCAGAGCGGGAGAAGTCTATTGATGATTTCCCATCCAAAAAAAAAAAACAACATTACGAGAGCACGAAATAATATGACATAAAACGATTCAGTATATGACTTTTATGTCACCATTATCCGAGACTCCTTAGTTGTGAGTAGGCTAAAAGTTTTTACTTCGCAAGTTTTTGACGCCGCGTCGTATCAGATGATATATAGGATCTCCGTTTTTTCTTCCTTTCTTGCAATGCTAAGCGACATACATTACGAGCCGTGCTTTAAATTTGCTGTTTTTAGGGTTCCATATCGCAAAAGGAAAATAGAACTCTTATAACATCACTTTGTTGTTCGACTGTGTGTCTGTCCGGCGATTTGTCAAGATCCTTTATCTCAGGAACGCGTGGTGGTATCGAGTTGAAATTAAAATCATACACTCAAATTTATAGTCCCATAAAGCTGTGAAAAGATGAAACTTCTAAGTTAACGTAACAAAAAGATACGGCCGTTTATGCCGCAAAAACGTATATTTCGACACTCATGGCAAAATATATAGGGTACTTTTCGATCTAGAACTATAAAATTTGGCAAGTAATATTGTCTTATAGTACAAGTATAAGGCAAATCTGAGGGTCTCAAGGTTTTAATATAAGGAACGGGATTCCAAATTTTAAACTGAGTTAACCGTCTCATGTAGGGTATCGTATGAAAAGGCTTCATTGGCACAAGCATAAACCGATTTTTAATTATTTTTATGATGTACATTTTTTGATTTAAGACGAAGAATGAAAAAAAACCTTTTGCTGCAGAAGCTCGGAAAAAACTACGAGACTTGAGTCCTGAACTATTTATGATATGTACCTTCAAATTGAAAACGAGTTTCCATTTTTCAATTGATAAGTTTCTTTATATTATTCTGATGGAGTCTTTGAAAGTATTCCAGTTGTTCTGTTGTTCGTTGACCGTTTTTACCCATACATATTTCATATATTTAACCATTTATCTATGCACATAAATACAGACAAGAAGAATGGAACAGACAAACTGGTAAAAAGTCGATGCTTATTTCTAAACTAATCTCTTCCAGCATACCTGTGATAGGTGAAGAGATAAATAAGGAGTGTAGACAACACATGTGAGACATAATGCACAACATACATACTATCAAAAATAATTCTCTAATTTAGATAGAAACAAACATACCTGTAAAATGAGAATATACTTACCTACTAGCATATTTATAAAATATTTTTTACGAAAATCGAAGAATCGTGAAACGTCGCATTGTTTTAACCGACTTCAAAAAAAGGAGGAGGTTTCTCAATTCGACCGTATATTTATTTTTTACATTTTACAAATTGTTTCACTGATCGAACGTTACTAATTGGAATCGCAAGCCCATACGAATACCATGTTTAGATAGGAATATTTAATGTTCAATAATTTTTATTTTTAACGTTTGCTGATTAGAAGTCAATTTAGTATTGAGAGTATTGTAATAGTGAATTAAGTATTGAACGCTTTGTTAGATGGTCCGAAAACCTAAAGATGTTACTTATGATGTATGCTAATGGGGAAGCAAGACTACTAGCGTAGCATGGTGCTACGACGTAGCGGCACACTAGGCCGTACTCACTCTACACCAATAAAAAACAAAACACGTCAACAAAACGAATAAATTAATTACAACATTAACAAACTGAGACAAACACAGTGTGCAAATAAACGGACCGCACACTGTAACGTTATTTTTGGAATCATTAAACCAGGGCTGATTTTCACATTATATTCAGAGAGATAACTTTGCCAGCGTTATGCAGTTAAATGGATTAAATTCGGCCGCAGCTGGATTGTTGTCGTAATGGACACCCTGTACATGAAAACGTTGGGCAAACTTGCTACTGCGAGCCGTGTGTGTTAGCAATTTTTACCCCAATTTATTGGATGCTATTGACGCGCGTTGAATTATTTTTAAATTGTAGATATTGTATTCTTTTGTAGTGCGTACTTTTATGTTCGCGGGTTTAGGTTTATTGGAGGTGTATTCATTGTTTTTTCATTTATTTTTTATTTGGATATTGGATATCCAATTCATTGTTTTGTTTATTCGGAGTCACCGCTGTTGTTTTTTTTTATTTTTTACTAACTGTTGTCTGCAATTCGCAAGCTATCTAGTATTAAACACAGCAGATGTCTTTACATACGTCATAGTGTTTATGTCTACCAAATTTCATCAAAATCTATTCAGCCGTTTTAACGTGAAAGCGAAGCAAACAAATAACTTCCACATTATTTATTTATTTAGAATGTACACAACATCTATTTCATGATAAGTTTTGCCTATGAGAATTTCTTTGCCTTAGCTAACTTAATGTTTGACACAGAATTTCATAACATAATTTACAAGTTTTACATTTGAAACATGTCGTTACCCTTCTGCATTCTCATAATAGTTTATAAAGAAAACTTTTTTGTACAAATAAAGTTTCCGCAGCCTTTCCGCCGCTCCATACCATTTTTTTCCAATTTCATCTAAATTTAACACCCGCGAAAGGCAATGGGCCCTGGATTATTGAAAGTCGTTCCAATAAATCATATAACAAAGAGTTCCCTTTTACATGAACCCGTTATTGACTGCTTTCTTCTACGTAGATTTAGGTAACGAATTTAGCTTAGATACAAATAAACGCACTTTAGGCTTTTAGGCCCTTAATATACTTTTATGTTATTTTTATTATAGGCACACTGCTTGCTCTCAAAAGCTGAACGTAATCCATAATGATTATCTTCATACACCAAGTTCAGTCATATCCCCGCACTAAGTAACAATTTACAAGTAATGAATGTTTATATCTGAAACACACAAGTAATCGTCTAAGCAACAACTTCGACGTTACGCTGTTTAATTTAATGCGAACTCAGCTTAAAAACTTTCATTAAGGGGAAAGTAATAAAAGTTGAAGAAATAATTTCCACCTACGTTTAAATAGGTTCCCGAAAATTTCAGTCATAAAACTCTCACGGCACCAGCTACATTAACCAAATTGTACAAAACAAACATATCTAATAATTACGCCGCGGGCACCGAGGCTCGTTTTGTGGAATTATGCGACCGCCTGTAACTTTTTCAATCTGAACTTCGACAATTAAATTTACTCCCAAGTCTGAACATAACATTTCAATAAGGGACACGGATCGGTTAGAAACCGTGTTTGTGTTACAAAAAACTGTTTGCCTTCCACGCAATTTAATACTTCATAGTCTACGAATTATGTAGGTAGGTTCGACAGTACAATGGAGCTGTGTGGCTTGATAAATACGATAACGAATAGCAGTTAGAGAACGGTTTGAAAGAGCTCGTAGGATATATCATTAATCTTTACATTACAAATTCATTCGGTAAGAACTCACTCACTTGGATTAAGCAGAATTATAAATGAAGTGTCACGCGAACGCGCACAAAAAGTGTAAGGAGGAAAGCCTCTGAATAAAGCGACGGCTGCGTCAGTTTTTAACTTGGAGATGAAGAGAATAGGTACCGTCCTACGCACAGAGGATTAATCGAGTAATTCTTAAGTTTAGATGCGGAAAAGAAATACGGAAACACGGACGCTGTACGATTTTGATTGTAAAATCGATATGGATAAGGGATTATAGACTGTTTGCGAGTAAACGGTCGTCAAAAGCTATTCTTCGTGGAAGTCATTAAGGCTGTTGATGATTCCGTACGCACGAATGGGATTGTTTGATAGTTAGCTTGAATTGAATCTTTGGTATGTATAATGGTTGGTAGATAATAGCCAGGATTACGGCGAAGACAGAAATACCTTAGAAAACGGAAATTATAGATATAAGATTACATAGATAATCTTTATTTGCCAAAAACTGGGCTTAACATTTCCATACAGCTAGGTTTACGTTAGACACAAACAGAAATAAGAAGCAAAGGAAGCATTTTGCTTTTGAATCCCACTTGGACTCGACCTAGGTCAAGTCTGTCTCGTGAAGTCCACGGATGGTTTTACCATATAAACATAGAGTCGAGAAACACTAGTGTTGTTATTTTAAAGTATTTAAAACATCTAAACATTTATTGAAATATGAAACATGGTTTGGATAATAGCCGTGACTTACGGCGAAGATAGAAATAACTCAGAAGGCGGAAATTAAATCTCTGCTCTACTTCAATAACTTAATTATGCCTTCGTGAAATCTCAGTCGTCTTTTAAATCACAAGCCAAATGGCACAATTTTCATCACAAACATAACATTGCGAGAGCACGAAATAATATGTCATAAAACGATTCAGTATATGACTTTTATGTCGCCATTATCCGAGACTCCTTCATTGTGAGTAGGCTAAAACTTTTTACTTCGCAAGTTTTTGACGCCGCGTCGTATCACATGATATATAGGATCTCCGTTTTTAGGGTTCCGTTGCCAAATGGCAAAAAACGGAACCCTTATAGATTCGTCATGTCTGTCTGTCTGTCTGTCTGTCTGTCTGTCCGTCCGTCCGTATGTCACAGCCACTTTTTTCCGAAACTATAAGAGCTATGCTGTTGAAACTTGGTAAATAGATGTATTCTGTGAACCGCATTAAGATTTTCACACTAAAATAGAAAAAAAAAACAATAAATTTTGGGGTTCCCCATACATAGAACTGAAAGTCAAAATTTTTTTTTTTTCATCACACCTATACGTGTGTGATATCTATGAATAGGTCTTCAAAAATGGTAATGAGGTTTCTATTATCATTTTTTTCTAAACTGAATAGTTTGCGCGAGAGACACTTCCAAAGTGGTAAAATGTGTGTCCCTCCCCCCCTTAACTTCTAAAATAAGAGAATGATAAAACTAAAAAAAATATATGATGTACATTACCATGTAAACTACCACCGAAAATTGGTTTGAACGAGATCGAGTGAATACTTTTTTTTAAAACGTCATAAATCGTAAACCGAAATTTAGTTTACATTCAATCAACTGAAATGCAAAATTAAAAAAAAAACATTTATTTTTAAACCGAGAATACCTACAGGTTTGTACGGAACCCTCGGTGCGCGAGTCCGACTCGCACTTGGCCGGTTTTTTTCTCTTTCTTGCAATGCTTAGCGACATACATTACGAGCCGTGCTTTGAATTTGCTATTTTTAGGGTTCCATATCGCAAAAGGAAAAACCGGCCAAGTGCGAGTCGGACTCGCGCACCGAGGGTTCCGTACAAACCTGTAGGTATTTTCAGTTTAAAAATATATATATTTTTTAATTTTTATATTTCAGTTGATTGAATGTAAGGTAAATTGCGGTTTACGATTTATGACGTTTTAAAAAAAAACTACTCACTCGATCTCGTTCAAACCAATTTTCGTTGTTAGTTTATATGGTAATGTACATCATATATTTTTTTTAGTTTTGTCATTCTCTTATTTTAGAAGTTACGGGGGGGGGGGACACACATTTTACCACTTTGGAAGTGTCTCTCGCGCAAACTATTCAGTTTAGAAAAAAATGATAATAGAAACCTCATTACCATTTTTGAAGACCTATTCATAGATACCCCACACGTATGGGTTTGATGAAAAAAAATATTTTTGAGTTTCAGTTCTATGTATGGGGAACCCCAAAATTTATTGTTTTTTTTCTATTTTAGTGTGAAAATCTTAATGCGGTTCACAGAATACACCTACTTACCAAGTTTCAACAGCATAGCTCTTATGGTTTCGGAATAAAATGGCTGTGACATACGGACGGACAGACAGACAGACAGACAGACAGACAGACAGACAGACAGACATGACGAATCTATAAGGGTTCCGTTTTTTGCCATTTGGCAAAGGAACCCTAAAAATGGAACCCTTATAGGATCACTTTGTTGTCCGACTGTATGTCTGCCCGGCGGTCTATCAAGATATTTTATTTCGGGAACACGTGTTGGTATCGAGTTGAAATTAATACTCGTATACTCAAATCTACAGAGAGAGCAGTGGTGGTCCAGTGATGACGGCTGCGACTTACGAGTAGTAGGTCATGAGTTCGAACCCAAGCAGGCACTTTACTTTGTTTAAATTAATTCATCACTACAGCTCTCCAAACGGTGAAGGAAAACATCGTGAGGGAATCGGGATGTAAAACATGCCGATTCCGGACCAATAATTCGAAGTGACACCTACCAACACGCATTGGGCGCAAATGGTGGATTAAGGCCCACTCCCTCTCACCAAGAGGTTGCCTGTGTTCCAGCAGTGGGAACTCTATTATCTGCTGATGATGATGATATTGACTCAAATCTACAGTCCCTTGAAGCTGTGAAAAAATGAAACTTCAAGTTAATGTACAAAAAAGATACGTCCGTGTATGGCGCAAAAAAAATATATTTCGACAATCTCACGGGAATCAAAATAATAGGGTACTTTCCTTTTACCTAGAGCTATGAAATTTGGCGAGTAATATCGTCTTGTGCTACAAGTTCAGGGAAAAATACTCAGTAATCTATACATTTGTGTCTTTCTTGACTCGATTTACAAAACACAAATACTAATAATTACTTCCTACAAATTTGTACGGAACCCTCGATTGGCGAGTCTGACTCGCACTTTTCCGGTTTTTTAATTTAGTTGAAAGATGAATAAACATTTTTCTTTTTTTTTAATTCAAGTAATTAAACTGTTGCAATGGTAGTATGAATACTGTTCTTACGAATAGTCGAAAGTAATAATACTGACGGATTTTCGTTAACAGATTTTGAAGAAAATGCTTAAAGCTACCAGTTTAAAACAGACGAAATACCACAAGTGATATTCCACTCAATCAACCATTCAAGTTACTTACCATGGCATAACCAACTTTACATCGCAGATCCGTAGATAGAGGTTTTACTCAATGATGGAACCTGATAATTACGATTAATGAAAGATGTATTACACACTAGATACAAATACACATATACACAAATGGAACAGTTGTATAATTCAGCATTGTAATCATAAAATAATGAGACATGTGATTTGTTGACTAACTTTGGTTCATACTGTAAGCGCTCACACAAACAGGACTACTCGATGCCATCACTTATAACTTTTTATTAGGAAATGTATTAAAAACCAAAAAATCTCTTAAAAGTATAAAACTTGTGGAGTTTCTTGCCCATTATTCTCCATACGAACCTACCTTTTGGAAGGGGCGAATAGAATCAAGTCTATTTTATTGAAATAAATGCTCTGACTTTGACTTTGAACTTTAATCTCCTTTGCTTATCTAAGAGAACAGTTAATAACAGCTATTACATAAATAATGAAATATATACGCTATGTACAGACTTAAATGTGACTGCAAAAATGTGGGTACGATAGACTTCTACACCTGTCTAACCCTCGTGGAAACACAAGCGTGAATTACCTAGAAACATAAGTCTTGTAATAGAATATGGGGGGCTTATGTTGTTGAACTAAATATTTCAACATTGCTGTTTATCCAATTGTCTTCATATTTGCAGTCACGACGATCTATTTTTGGCTGCTTGCTCATCCTGTCAGCATAGACTTGCGGTCACCGTGAGTAAAGTCGCAACCGCAAATACCAGCGACAATTAGCTCAAGACGTACCGAGCTTCCAAACTTAGTCAGGCGTGACGAATGCGCAATTTTCGCAGACTTCATAGAAAATGCATGTGAAATGTCGACCGCAACTTGCGGCGACTTGTGGCCGCACTGTTGCTGCAGTTGGCAGCTTAGTCTGCAGCTTCACTTAGATAGACAGATGTACGTGTATTATTTATGTGTGTACACCATGTCCTCATAGTTAGGTAATAACAAACACGTTATGAGAACATAAGTGCTTGTATTTATGCCAAAGTATTGCGTTAAATTGTTGTATTGTTTACATGTAATGTGTTAAAAAAGTTTGTTTTCTGTGTCTACAAATGTGAAGGCTCTGTTCTGTATGATAACAGGAAATATAAGGTATACTACAGTAAACAGTGAATGTTTTGGTTTTAGGTGGGTAATTATGTGGGATTTTGCCTACCAAAGATTATTTAGTGAACCATTTGTCAATTATTTTAAGTCACGTCTGAATTCTCCGACGAATAAAATACCATGGTATAGTCAGACCCACAGATACAAACGTTAAACTAATAACACCCCTCTGTTTCCGTCGGAGGTCAATAACCATACTAGCTGTAGATAATACGAACTACGAGGTAACCTTAAATCAGAATAGCTGTTACTGGTAGGAAATTGAAATTTGAACGTGAATGTTCCATTTTTAAATCCCGGCAAGCTCTTGTTCCGTTCCAACCATATTATTATGTGTGGATTTATAAGAACTAGTGGTCGACATTCGACCATAATAATAAATATATATGCATATCCATCAAAACTAAATAAAAAAATGGTTATATACTTGACATTCAGTAAGACTATAATACAAAATATTAAAGACAGATATTCTCGATTGGACCACAGATTTCAACAATAAACTTTCGTAATCCATAATATATTTGACATTCAGTAAGGCTATAGACAAATAATACCAAAAACAAATACAGACTCGATTTGTGCATGTGTGTATTAAATACACGGTAGTGAATAGTAGTGTGTGTAACGTGTTATTTATTGAAAATAATGTACTTTTACGCATAATTTAAAAAAAATATTAGCATTCGTCACTTCTTCTCTGTATAAACTATAAGTATGCGAAATTTCATACTGCTCCGTCCGCCCAATTTTCGTAAAAATGGATCCAAAGTTTTCGCTTCACGTATTAATATATAGATAATAAGTGTCACTTATCGAACTTCGACGTCTGTTATGTCATTTTTCACATATTAAATAGAGAGATTTTTATGAAAAAGTTTGCGTGGAACATGACAGATTTGAATTTGAAATTAGAATTTTGTATTAATTTCTTTGTGACGTCTTTTCGAAGCAGATTAGTGATTTAAAAAAATTGTGGACATATATTCACTTAAGGTGAAGTTGAGTGTAGAAAGAAATTTGAACACATAAACGTCAACTTTTTTATAATAAGTAATATCTATTGTTAGTGCCAATTTCGGCACGTATAACCAAATATTGAGGTCCTAGAAAAAGCCCCTTAGTCACACAAATATATTCGCATGTGATAAAGTTCTCGTGTACGAACTCTCTCAATAGAGCCAGAGATTGGAACTGTGCCCGACAAATAGCGACAAACCCAATATCGATATAGACGACATGTGAATATACAATGCTAGCGGCTTCTTTGGTATCTATTTAGTTCACAGCATAGTTCTGAAAACTTCACTAAGCCAATAATATTGTTTCTAAAAGTCTAATCAAGTCCAATCTCATGTTCTAAATATGTAATATGTACTGATTTTATAATTTAATTACGTAGCTTAAAGAATACTAATTCTTCATTTTCTGAGCAATCATTCAATTTCTTTGACAACTACTGATTTGATTCAGTAAGTTTTATACAGCCAGTACCTATTGCTTACCTAAGTCTAATATCTTGGAATGACATAATCAAACCAAATTCGACTGAATATGAACATTTTACATGGCGTGAGGAACATTATTTATTCATAAAAAAACGCAGTGAAAATAATACACACAAAAACAATAGAACGCAAAACATCAAGAACAAAGGTACTGCTTGCCAGCAAATAACTTAAAAGAATATGTACGTAGATGTTTTAAATTATACCAGTTTTAAGACGTTCGGACACTTCATCAACAATTTAAAAAAGAAACTGACAGCAGTTTTACAAACTACTCTTTTCATGCAACAAACTGTTGTGTATTAATTTACCTGACAGGTTGCCTTGGCTCTCCTGGAAGTATTTAAATAGACTCCAGACTCAGGTAGAGCGAAGTCAAGAAAACCTGCGCAGGTGGAGATTTACAGATGACTCCACACTGGAGTATAAATGTGGTACAGTTCTATAAACAATTGAGCAATAAAATAAATAATACTAATATTCCACAACTATCACACAACGCCATCTAGTCCCAAGCTAAGCAGAGCTTGTGTTATGGGTACTAGACAACTGATAAACATTACTTATATATTTCTAAATACATACATATTATAGATAAATTACACCCAGACACAGAACAAATGATCGTGCTCATATCTTGTCCAGCGTGTCCTGTTGCTGTTGGTCCCTCGTGGTGCCGGGCTTAAAGAATAGCATCACCCCTTTCTTCCAATGGGTGTCGTAAACGACAACTAAGGGATTTACTAGAGCATGGGTAGCAGCGTTATCTATGCATGTTACCACCATACTGCGATCGCCATCCCGCTTCCCAAGCGTGGCGATAATGGCAAAGCCCCCCAAATTGAGGGAAGGCCTATGGCCAGCAGTGGACGCCTTAACGGCTGAAATGATGATGATGATGTGTGCTGTTGTTTGCACGCCACAAGAGATGATGAACACTGCTGAAAGTGCTGAACTCGTAGCCAAATTCTGGGATTATTTTTAAAATGCTATCGACACGCTAAGAAGACGAAGGTTTGCCTAAACTTTTCCCAACTATGTTTGGGTTAGTAGTCTAACAAACTGCACTTGGTACAAGACAGTTATATGCCAAACAAGGCATAAACACACGCATTGATAGTCAACACGTTTGCGCCAGTAATAGCCTGTTTTCCCTAGGTGAGTCTCGCTACTTCCACGGAATTATAAGTAGTAGTTGCAAGTACGTGTAATACCACGTACCTATCTACTAACTGAGCTTAGATATTTTCTATCGTTTTCATAGTCAGTTACATAAATAAATTATTAATAGAATCTGCCTTGCTGATTTTATTGTTTCATTTTTGGTATACATTTTGGAAATTTCAATTATACACCGTGACATTTTAATCGTCTTACAACGGCAGCCCACTTCACGTAACCAATGACTACTACACATCCATAAGAAAAAAATGAACATATGAATAACTTAAAAATAAAAATATTATTCACTATAACGACGCATGAGGTATTTTGTTTGATATGTTGTCTCATGGAAAATGGAAATGGAATGATCTAGTCGACTCGTGCACTGGGTAGGTATGTTTGTTCTCTATCATATGATACGTAAACATTATCCCATCAAAAACATAAATGTAAAATGAGAGCCAAGTTCAATATTATGATATGTGCCTTAGTTGTTGACTTAAACGTCAAAAGAAGTGAGATCTAATGGGTGCCAAATTCAGTGGTCAGACCTGAAATTTATTTATAACTACATAAAATATCATTTCTTCTTTTAACTTAGGATAATATATTGTAGCCAAAAGTCTGACTTGGCTAGTTCTCATTTACGAATTATTATGTTCGATGGCTAGTTTCTACCAGCAAGCCAAATTTTCGGAATAATAAAATAAGAACCGACAAGTAACAGGTTTAGAACTTGCGAAGGCTATAATATAATTCGTATATGAAAACTAGCCAAGTCAGACCTTTGGCTACAATATATTATCCTAAGTTAAAAGAAGAAATGATATTTTATGTAGTTATAAATAAATTTCAGGTCTGACCACTGAATTTGGCACCCATTAGATCTCACTTCTTTTGACGTTTAAGTCAACAACTAAGGCATATATCATAATATTGAACTTGGCTCTCATTTTACATTTATGTTTTTGATGGGATATCATTACGTTTTGTACATAAATATTAGTAGGTACCTATTTATAACAAAATTAATACCAAATGGTTTTTGCTACAAGAGTTCCTAATAGAATCAATTAAGTGAAAAATTATAATAAAATGATAAAAATTTACCAGTTCCTGATTTATTCCTTTATATTCACTTAATTACCTATCTGCATGCCAAATTTGAACTTTCTAGGTCATCTGGAACTGGGTTATAATTTTGATCTATAGGTCAGTCAGTGATAAAAATGATGATTTTTGGACGTTAATATCTAAATAACCGTTTGAGATGTGTTTATGTAATTTGATGCACATATGTATCTTACAAGTCTCACTATATGAGCCAAATTTGAGACGTTTACGTGAAATAGTTTGTGAGTTATGAGGGGGTCAAAAGTGGCTCCAAATGGTTCGTGTAATATTACACACGGTGCTGCTCGCCAGTTCTGTTACTTGAACTTGGCTTGACACGCTACCGCGTGTCTAGATTAATAGGATGTTTCATAATTCTAATGCATTATTTATTTTTCTTATTACCATATTGTGATCGCCAACCCGCCTGCCAAGCGTGGTGATTATAGCAATTTCTCTGCCTTTTGGGGAGGCTTATGTGTAGCAGTGGCCGTTTTTCGGCTGAAATAATGACGATGATATTGTTTAATCGTACACTTTCTGGAAACAGGAATATTCTGTCAAATATAGAATGGCAGGGATTTCTACCAAGGGCTCTTTAGAATTATTTGCTCAATTCATGGTAACATGATATTTTTTAAGTGTAATCTCTCAGATCAACCTAAGAGGTGGTCGCCTGCTTAATCAGACATACTTGTGGCTACTTTAATAAATTAAGGCCTCCAGCCCGGGGCTTAAAAATTTAAAACTAGAGCGACTACTCGCCAAGGGCACCCCCTGTGGGGTACGGATCTCGACTTAGGGCATTGCTGGTAGAGGGCAACAAGGGACGGGCTGAATTGGAATGAGAATTGCGCGTCGCTGACCCTGCCGGCCACAACAACAGTACTAGCACTTACGTCTATGTAATATTGTATATAGTCATCATCATCAGCCTATATTGATCCCACTGCTGGGACACAGGCCTCCTCTCGGTGAGAGGGAGTGGGCCATAATCTACCACGCGGGCCCAGTGTAGATTGGTAGATGTCACATGTCTTCGAATTTTCTGTTCTAAGACATGCCAGTTCCCTCACGATGTTTTCCTTCACCGTTTTGAGAGCAGTGGCGATGAAATAATTTACACAAAGTAATGCGCTTGCTTGGGTTTGAACTCACGACCTACTACTCGTAAGTCGCGGCCGTTACCGTTGGGCCACCACTGCTCCACCATTGTATATAGTGGCAGGGTCTAATATAAACATTCTTACCTTTATATTAGGTCTTTACCTATGAAATTGCCGTTCTGCAGTACTGGCCATTTCAAATCAAAATAATTTTTGTTTGTCTAAGAATTCTAATTTCAAATTAATTTTATTTTAAAAACATGGATTTCTTTTTCCAAAAGTAGTCATTTGTTTATTGATTAGTGTTACATTTTCATCGCATTTCAATCTTTTTCGTCATCATGGATACGTTAAAAATTCGAATAATTATGGAATATGAGTACCGTCGTGGCAGCAACGCGGCAAAAGCGGCACGCCACATCAACAACGTTTACGGAGCTAGCACTACAAACCAACGCACCACCTGTTATTGGTTTACTCGCTTCCGTTCTGGAAATTTCGACCTGAAAAATGAACCTCGCGGTCGTCCGAAGACTTTGGTCGACAATGACGAATTAAAGGTGATTGTGGAAGCTGATGATACACAATCTACGGCTGAATTAGCAGCAGCTTTCGACGTTAGCGTCAAAACAATATTGGTCCATTTGCGTCAAATTGGCAAGGTAAAAAAGCTTGACAAATGGGTGCCCCACGAACTCAATGATCGCCAGCGCGAAGTACGCGTCGAGACGTGCCTTGCTCTGCTCAACAGACACACAAATGAAGGAATTTTGAACCGCATTGTTACCTGCGATGAAAAATGGATTCTGTTTGATAACCGCAAGCGCTCAGCAAGTTGGTTGGATCCTGGTTCAGCACCTAAACAATGCCCTAAAAAAAAACTTACCCCTAGAAAAGTGATGGTCACTGTTTGGTGGTCTAGCGCCGGTGTGATTCATCACAGCTTCTTACCAAACGGGGTGAGCATTACTGCAGATGTGTACTGTGAAGAACTGAACTCAATGATGGAGAAGCTGGCACATCTCCAACCAGCATTGGTCAATCGCTCGGCTCCGCTGCTCCTGCACGACAACGCGCGACCTCATACTGCACAGCAGACGGTCTCCAAGTTGCAAGAACTGGGGATGAAAGCTCTCCATCATCCGCCCTACTCAGCAGACATTGCGCCTACAGACTACTACTTTTTTCAGAATTTGGATAACTTCTTGGCGGGAAAATAAATCAATACCCGAGAGGCAGTACAAAATGCCTTTGAAGAATTTGTTGCCCCCCGTCCAGCTGTTTTTTTTTAAGAAGGGCATCAATAAACTGCCACTGCGTTGGCAAAGATGCATTGATTACATGGGTGATTATTTCGATTATTACAAATAAAAAATACATGAAAAAAATTAGTTTATTTTTTTCATAAAAAACGGCATTTTCATAGGTAAAGACCTATTATTAAACCAACCTATATTTCATTACATAAATACACATACATCACGTTATTAAGTAAGTAATTCAGCTGTGCATGTGCAATGTGTATAATGTATATGTTTAATTAATATTTGCACGGTTGCTCGCAGGCAGAATACAATTACTCTTAGATTATAATATCTCACCTTCACTAAAAATGTATTTCTTGCAAATAAACATTTGATTTGATTTGATTTGTCTCAAAAAAGTTACACACTCAGTACTTTAATTCGTTCGCCGCTTAAAACTACAAACTAGCGGAGAGGAGCTAAATAGATATTTTTCTTCCCATTAATCCGTTTGCAGACTTCAAAACCTAGCCGTACCGAAGCAAATCAAATAGAGCAACTCGCAATAAATAGCGTTTTCGTGTTTCTTTTCAAAATAAAATCTCGTTAGACATTTCCAGTTTCATTCGCTCGCTTCGTTCACGACATACTGGGATTAAAGTAGATCAGACGAGTTTCCATTTTTCAATTGATAAGTTTCATTATATCATTCTGATGGAGTCTTCGAAAGTACTCCAGTAGTAGTTCTGCTGTTCGTGGACTGTGTTTACTCATGTTTTATTTATTTAACCATTAAAATACCCACATATGAACAAAAAAAAACGGAACAGGATAATTGGTACAAAGGTGATGCTTATTTCTAAAGAAATCTCTTCCAGCATGCCTGTGAAGAAGAAGGAGAAAAGTAAAGACGACATACATATGTCCGACATATTGTGGGAAAACAGCATGCATATAAAATCAAAAACAATTCTTATAATGTTACTAATGAAACGCGTGTTTGTAGCACATAGATTTTAATGGTTATTACTGAAAACACGTTACACAGTTAACATTACATAACGAGTACCTAAGTACATTCAAGGACCTTAAACAAACTAGGAGCGCGGGCGCACACAAAGTAACACGGGTGGCGCGCATGAAGGATTTTCGTGAACTGGCGGGTCCTGCGCGCGGGCAGGACCACGGAGGGCGGCGGGGTGTCGTACGCAGGGGGAAGAGGGGTATCAGGGACGCACGCTATACTCTCCCCCTTTTGACCAAGAGGCGAGATCTCCTTGGTCAAACTCCTAACGATAGCTAGCGTACCTACGGTCGGACTTTCCGGGGGCGACCTCTGCGGCGCTTCGGAACGATAGGCTCCGGACACTCGCCACCTCTGTCATGGTATCTACGCAGATCCGAAATGTGGTACTTACCCACAACTTCACCAGTCTTCTGCGAGGTAAGAGTATATGTAGTAGGACTCATCTTCTTGGAGACTACATACGGACCGTCCTGTTTCGGTATAAACTTGGAAGTAACGCCTTTGGAAGCATTACTTAAAACATGTGTCTTCATAAGGACAAGATCGCCTTCTTCAAAAGGATCCGAAGCACGACGGCTTGAATCCGCTTGATGCTTGCGAAGATCCTGCTGATGCTCGATGTTCTCTTTAGCTTGAGAGAGAGAATCAACAAGTTTCAAAAGGTACGGTGTGATCTGAGGAACCAAATTCTCAGACTCGATGACTGCTCGTAAATCAGCCTGGACAGAGAGAGGAGAACGAAGCTCGCGACCGAATGTCAAGTAAGCTGGAGTGGAGCCGATGGAAATGGTAAATGAGCTATTTAGAGCAAAACGGACGAACGGTAAGACCTCAGGCCATTGCTTGTGATTGCCCTCTACAAGAATAGCCAGATGACCCTTTAAGTCCCGATTTCTTCTCTCTACCGAGTTGGCTTCGGGATGATTCAGTGGTATCAGATTCTGTCTCACGCCTAAGACAAACAGCGCCTTCTGCATTACATCA
This sequence comes from Aporophyla lueneburgensis, assembly GCA_932294355.1. Lineage (NCBI taxonomy): Eukaryota > Metazoa > Arthropoda > Insecta > Lepidoptera > Noctuidae > Aporophyla > Aporophyla lueneburgensis. Next base: position 16,369,351 of record OW028744.1, read on the forward strand.
GCCACGAATTGAACTCCGTTGTCTGAGATCATACGCCTAGGGAGTTCATACCTCATAAAAATCTCACCCCCTAAAGTTTTCGCACAGATCTCGGCTGTAGCGTCGGTAAGGGCAAAAAGTTCAACCCACTTACTAGCGGTGTCCTCCACTATTAAAACCCACCTTTCACCTTGAGGCCCTTTGGGTAACGGTCCGAAGAGATCCACAGCGATAATCTCAAATCTCTGAGCGGGTACAGGAGTCTGGAGTAAGCCAAGTGGCTTCAGGTTGGAGGACTTGTACTTTTGACACTCTCTCTTCAGGTAGTCGGTAATATACTTCCTCATACCTGGGAAGTAGAACTGCTGAGATATGCGATGAAGAGTTTTCTGGATACCCCCATGAGCGGCGGTCGGCGAATCGTGACACTCGTACATGACTTTGCTCCTCAGGCTCTCCGGAACGACCAGTTGAGGCTCTTCAGCATCAGAATCCTCTACATACCTGTACAATACTCCCTGATTGATAAGGTACCCTCTATCCAACCAGCGGTGCCCTGACAATTCATCAGCACTTTCTAAGTCCGTGAGAATCTTGGCTACTTCTGGATCGGATAATTGAGCCTCACGGGTAGATGTGGCGTCCCATCGTGGAACGTCCACAGTGACCGGACAGACACCACATTCCGATGTACTATCTATAATCGGGCGGCTGAGTGTGTCGGCTACCACATTGGCCTTTCCAGGGGTGTACTCTATTTGTAAATCAAAAGATTGTAACTTCAACGCCCAACGAACGAGCCTACCGGTAGGCGATTTAAGCGTGAACAGCCACTTCAGGGGTTGGTGATCACTCCTGACACATACCTGATGACCATCTATGTAGCCACGGAATCTCTCCACAGCCCAGACCACGGCCAACGCCTCCCTCTCTGTGGTGGAGTAATTCCGTTCTGCTGGCGTAAGGAGACGACTAGCGTACTCGATGGGGTGTTCATCTTGTGGTGACTCCCCCTGGAGTAAGGCGGCACCTAAAGCGAAATCGCTGGAGTCCGTTCTAAGGATGAAAGGTTTCAAGTAGTCCGGCTGGGTCAGAATGGGGGGTGAAGCTAAAAGAGACTTAAGCTGTATAAAAGCACTAGCTTGATCCTTACCCCATTTCCAGGTCTGTGACTTCTTGGTTAGACGCGTAAGAGGTTCAGCCACCTTGGCGAACTCTGGAATAAACTTGCGGAACCACGAGCAAGTTTGTAGGAAGGTGCGAAGCTGCTGGAGAGTTGTCGGTTCCTTCATCTCTAAGACAGCACTTACCTTCTCTTCGTCTGGAGATATACCATTGTGAGATATCACGTGGCCAAGGTATTTGAGCCGGTCTCTAGCAAACACGCACTTCTCTCGGTTTGCTCGAAGCTTGCACATACGGAGACGCTCGAATACCGCACGCAGATCTGCTATATGGAACTCCAGGTTCTCCGAAATTACCAAAAGGTCATCCAAATAACCTAAAATAGTCTTACCACCAAGTGTAGACCCTGATCTGAAACGGTCTATGAGCCTCTGAAACGTCGCTGGCGAATTCTTAAGGCCAAACGGCATACGTTTGAAGCGATAGGTACCAAAGGGTGTGACGAACGCAGTTTTATCGCGATCGGCGGTGCTTACCTGCCAATAACCACTGCGAAGATCTAAAGAACTCATTACACAACCCTTCTTGGTCGATTGTAAGAGCGATCTATACGCGGCATGGGGTATGCATCCGTTTTAGTAACAGCGTTCAACTTTCGGTAGTCGACACAAAACCTATACGTACCATTACGTTTCGGTACTAAGACGCACGGTGCTGCCCAGGCGGATTCACACTCCTCGATCACGTCCTCCGCTAACATCTTGTCTAACTCGGCGCGCATGATTTCCTTCTTGGCAGGCGTAAGGCGATACGGCGGCAAAGCAATAGGCGGATGGTCGCCGGTATCTATGTGGTGTTCCGCAAATGGTGTAGGCTCTCCGACTATATCAAAAATGTCGGAATACTCACATAAAAGATTCTCCAACGTCGACCTCTCTGACCCCGATAACCTAGCGCCCTCATCCGTCCTCAGTACGTTCACCGATGCACACTGAATGGGTGCGCGTTCAGATTCCCATGACAAAGTGTAAAGTGTCCGAGGCTGATCCATTGTACGCCAAGTCTAATTAGAAAAATCGATAACCATCTTAGCTTTGGTAATAAAATCAATGCCTAACAAAGTATCATTGTTAACGGCCTCAGGTAAAATAATGAATTCAATAGGTATCGATAATGAAGCAAGTTGAACATTAACTATCGTCAGTAGGACATCACTATTTCTAATAATACCATCCGCAAGCTTCAACGACATCGTTTCGGTGCGAAAGTTTGAACCAATACGTTTTAATAAGGAATAAAGTGAATAACTCGCAATACTACGACGCGCGGCAGTATCTAACAACGCGGTACCCTGATATCCCTCCACACACAAGCGCACGATAGGCCGACCCTGCTTATTATTATCGATAACAAAATCCGAACATGACTTCTTACTATCTATATACACAGAAGAAAACACATTTTCTATCTTAACATTTGTGTTACTATCTCCAGCACTATCTTGTTTACCTTTAGGACAATTAACTCTAACGTGACCTTTTTCACCACAATTATAGCAAACAGTGCCAGAGTTAGTAGAAAGAGAACGTTTACTTAGCTTATCACATGAGTCCCGTACGTGTCCTCGCCCCTTACAATACACGCAGAACAATTTCTTATCACTGTTATCACTTTTGCTCGCACACTGATCACTACGCGGCGATTTCGCTCGCGTGGCGCGGGCAGCGCGTACCGGCGGCGGCGGCGGCGGCGGCGTCGAACTCGATCCCGGAGCGACGTGTTGCTGCGCGTTTTCGTCGAGCGCATGGAGAGCCTTCGTAGGTAAACACGACGACGACGGCGACGCGGAGTTCTCTGATAACGATTCTTCTATGCTGCGAGATTTTCCTATCAGTGATTCAATATCACTCACAGCGTCTCTTGGTAACCGCTTCCTGATTCTCTTGTGAAGCAGACCATAAATCATATCCAGTCTCGCTTCCTCTGGTAACTGATAAGGTAGTTTCGCCAACAGAGATCGTACTCTTACGATAAAAACGTCGGCGCGTTCCAACCCTTGCTCAGCAGCGAAAACATCTTTGTACAATTTGTACGGTGGCCGTGGTATGCCATACATCGAGCGCAGGCGCTTGACAGCCTCTGACCATGACGTTACTTCATGACGGATGCCACGCCACCAAACTGCTGCTTGCCCATGTAGTAACATGGGGAGTCCTCGAAGTGCCATCTCATCGCTGACCGAAGCGCAGTCCATAAACATCTCGACGGCGTCTATGAATGCCTCGACTGCCTCCGGATATTCTGACGAACCATCGAAGCGCGAGGTGCATTTGACGAGATTCCCAGAATAAGAGGACGGTGTAGCGCCGGAGTTCACACTGGGCGGCGTCCCTGAGTGCGATGTCAGTAACGACTCGACGAGCTCCTGGTTCGCCTCGGCCTGCGCCGAAGAGAAGGCGGCCAGGAGCGACGCTAACTGAGTTTCAGACATAAGCACAGGAGCCACAGGTGTCTCCGTCACAGTCACAGTTTCATCGTCCGCACTGGATTCGTTATTACGACCTTTACGCGGCGGCAGCGGCATTGTGTTCACTAAAAGTTCCGTGCACTATCGAACAGTCTAGAACATCGGCCCATACGTTGGGAGCCAGTATAATGTTACTAATGAAACGCGTGTTTGTAGCACATAGATTTTAATGGTTATTACTGAAAACACGTTACACAGTTAACATTACATAACGAGTACCTAAGTACATTCAAGGACCTTAAACAAACTAGGAGCGCGGGCGCACACAAAGTAACACGGGTGGCGCGCATGAAGGATTTTCGTGAACTGGCGGGTCCTGCGCGCGGGCAGGACCACGGAGGGCGGCGGGGTGTCGTACGCAGGGGGAAGAGGGGTATCATGGACGCACGCTATATTCTTTAATTAAAAAACACTCATAAATACTTTTAAAATAAGTATTACTAAAATCGAGGAATTGTGGAACTTCTAATCGTTTTTATCGTGGAATTTAGTATTTTTCATTCCTTCATTTCTACTATGTAAGTCAATAATATCTTTCCAAAACTTGCAGTATACAGGCATAGTAACTAACATTTATCGGATTTTGCTCGAGCCCTAATAAACAGATTATCCAAATTACGGTGAGTAACGGGACTGCCCGCTTGGAAACAAGACGTACCTAATTAAAACCTTCGATATTAAATTAAAAATCCATTCAACAAAGCACATTTGTACAAAAAATTATACTATACAAAACATACAAAGTAAATTATACAAAACTAGTTCGAAAAATTATAAGCCTAAATCAAAACGTTTCTTTATACAAAAGTTTTCTATAGAATGAATTGTAATGATATTATTTTAAACATGTTTCTCTTTTTGGATTGATTTAAAATTGTTTTAAACTATTGTCAAAAAACAATGTAAACGGCTCGCCAGCACACAGATAAACCCTGAGAGGTTTTCGTTGTATGGCAAAATCAATGTAATATAGAATAAGTATTTTGGAAATAAAAATTAAATAAATAAAAAAAATAAAAAACATATTCTATTCTGCTCACTACTGTTCCACGCGTCAGTCATTTCCGGCGATTCCCACAACGAATGGGGTGGAACCCGCCATAACCATCACTTTTGGCCTGTAACATTTTACAAATCGTACCGCTGATCGAACGTTACTAATTAGAATCGCAAGCCCAACGAATGCCGTGTTTGGATAGAAATATTGAATATGCTAGAAATCAGAACACCGATAACGTCTCACGACGTCAGCCATAGAGAAAGCAAGGCTACTGGCGTAGCGTGGTGCTACGACGTAGCGGTGCGCTACGCCGTAGTCCAAAGTCATTCTCCTACAAAGTGGCGACGAGGGAGAGACACTCCGGTACCATAAAGACTAGTAAGTAACACTGACTGTTTCAAACATTTCACAAAAACACAACCAATAAAAAACAAAACACGTCAACAAAACGAATAAATTAATTACAACATTAACAAATTGAGAAAAACACGGTGTGCAAATAAACGGACCGCACACTGTAACGTTATTTTGGACTCATTAAACCAGGGCTGATTTTACACACATATTCAGAGAGATAACTTTGCCGGCGTTATGCAGTTAAATGGATTAAATTCGGCCGCAGCTGGATTGTTCGCGTAATGGACACCCTGGACCTGAAAACGTTGGGCAAACTTGTTACTGCGAGCCGTGTGTTTGTTAGCAATTTTTACCCCAATTTATTGGATGCTATTGACGTGCGATGAATTATTTTTAAATTGTGGATATTATAACCTTTTGTAGTGCGTACTTTTTTGTTCGCGGGTCGTTTTATATGCTGTTAAAGTAAGAGGTTTTTTGGCTATAGAATTCATTGTTTTTTATCAGAGTCATCACTGTTTCATTTATTCCTTTATTTACTTACTAGCTGTTGCCTGCAATTCGCCTGCTACACAGGATTAAAAGCAGCATATGTCTTTACCTAAGTCAAAGTGTTTATGTCTGCCAAATTTCATCAAAATCCATTCAGCCATTTTAGCGTGAAAGCGAAGCAAACAAAGAAAGTAATTTCCACATTATAATATTAGTTAGAATACACAGCATCTATTTCATGCTAAGTTTTGCCTATGAGAATTTCTTTCCCTAAGCTAACTTGATGTTTGACACAGAATTTCATAACATAATTTACAAGTTTTACATTTGAAACATGTCGTTACCCTTCTGCATTCTCATAATAGTTTATAAAGAAAACTCTTTTGTACAAAGAAAAGTTTCCGCAGCCTTTCCGCCGCTCCATACCATTTTTTTCCAATTTCATCGAAATGTAACGCCCGCGAAAGGCAATGGGCCCCGGATTATTGAAAGTCGTTCCAATAAATCATATAACAAAGAGTTCCCTTTAACATGAACCCGTTATTGGCTGCTTTCTTCTACGTAGATTTAGGTAACGTATTTAGCTTAGATACAAATAAACGCACTTAAGGCTTTTAGGCCGTTAATATACTTTTATGTTATTTTTATTATAGGCACACTGCTTGCTCTCAAAAACTGAACGCAATCCATAATGATTATCTTCATACACCAAGTTCAGTCATATCCCCGCACTAAGTAACAATTTACAAATAATGAATGTTTAAAGCTGAAACATACAAGTAATCGTCTAAGCAACAACCTCGACGTTACGCTGTTTAATTTAATGCGAACTCAGCTTAAAAACTTTCATTAAGGGGAAAGTAATAAAAGTTGAAGAAATAATTTCCACCTACGTTTAAATAGGTTCCCGAAAATTTCAGTCATAAAACTCTCACGGCACCAGCTACATTAACCAAATTGTACAAAACAAACATATCTGATAATTACGCCGCGGGCACCGAGGCTCGTTTTGTGGAATTATGCGACCGCCTGTAACTTTTTCAATCTGAACTTCGACAATTAAATTTACTCCCAAGTCTGAACATAACATTTCAATAAGGGACACGGATCGGTTAGAACCCGTGTTTGTGTTACAAAAAACTGTTTGCCTTCCACGCAATTTAATACTTCATAGTCTACGAATTATGTAGGCAGGTTCGACAGTACAATGGAGCTGTGTGGCTTGATAAATACGATAACGAATAGCAGTTAGAGAACGGTTTGAAAGAGCTCGTAGGATATATCATTAATCTTTACATTACAAATTCATTCGGTAAGAACTCACTCACTTGGATTAAGCAGAAATTATAAATGAAGTATCACGCGAACGCGCACAAAAAGTGTAAGGAGGAAAGCCTCTGAATAAAGCGACGGCTGCGTCAGTTTTTAACTTGGAGATGAAGAGAATAGGTACCGTTCTACGCACAGAGGATTAATCGAGTAATTCTCAAGTTTAGATGCGGAAAAGAAATACGGAAACACGGACGCTGTACGATTTTGATTGTAAAATCGATATGGATAAGGGATTATAGACTGTTTGCGAGTAAACGGTCGTCAAAAGCTATTCTTCGTGGAATTCATTAAGGCTGTTGATGATTCCGTACGCACGAATGGTCTTGTTATCTTGTTAGCTAACTATAGCTGGAATTGAATCTCTGGTTTGGATAATTATCGGTAGATAATAGCCGTGACTTACGGCGGAGACAGAAATCATTTGGAAGACGGAAATTATACATATGTAGATATAAGATAAGATGGATAATCTTTATTTGCCAAAAAGTGCTTAACATTTCCATATAGCTAGGTTTACGTTAAACACAAACAGAAATAAGATGCAAAGGAAACATTTTGCTTTTGAACTCCAGTCTAGATCGAGCCTGTCTCGTGGAGTTCACGAATGATTTTACCAAATAATCAAGTGTGCATAACATTACAGCTGGACCTTGTGGGTCGAGAAGTTGGAGTCATGCCATAACACAAACTTCAAGTCATTCGTCTCATCTTATCGAGACCTTCCTCAAGGAAAGTTTTGGCCGAAGGGTGTCGCGTATCGGTATTTCCGCGGAAGGTTACGCGGCACCACGCAGCGCAACACGACGCCGTCACTTTGTGTGCAATAGTTTTGTGTTTACGTGGTTTTTTATTTGTACGTATGATAGTCTGTAAGGTATTTATGATATTGGTATTTGTTACCCAAAATTGGACACGTATAGTTATTTTAAAGTATTTAAAACATTGAACCATTTATTGAAATATGGAGCATGGTTTGGATAATAGCCGTGACTACGGCGAATAAAAAAATAACTCAGAAGGCGGAAATTAAATGTAAGCTCTACTTCTATAATTTAATTATGCCTTCGTGAAGTCTTATTCGTCTTTTAAATCACACGCTAAATGGAACAATTTTCATCACAAACATAACATTACGAGAGCACGAAATAATATGACACAAAACGATTCAGTATATGACTTTTATGTCGCCATTATCCGAGACTCCTTAATTGTGAGTAGGCTAAAACTTTTTACTTCGCAAGTTTTTGACGCCGCGTCGTATCACATGATATATAGGATCTCCGTTTTTTCTTCCTTTCTTGCAATGCTAAGCGACATACATTACGAGCCGTGGTTTGAATTTGCTATTTTTAGGGTTCCATATCGCAAAAGGAAAATAGAACTCTTATAACATCACTTTGTTGTGCGACTGTGTGTCTGTCCGGCGATTTGTCAAGATCCTGTATCTCAGGAACGCGTGGTGGTATCGAGTTGAAATTAAAATCATACACTCAAATTTATAGTCCCTTAAAGCTGTGAAAAGATGAAACTTCTAAGTTAACGTAACAAAAAGATACGGCCGTTTATGCCGCAAAAACGTATATTTCGACACTCATGGGAATCAAAATATATAGGGTACTTTTCGATCTAGAACTATAAAATTTGGCAAGTAATATTGTCTTATAGTACAAGTATAAGGCAAATGTGAGGGTCTCAAGGTTTTAATATAAGGAACGGGATTCCAAATTTTAAACTGAGTTAACCGTCTCATGTAGGGTATCGTATGAAAAGGCTTCATTGGCACAAGCATAAACCGATTTTTAATTATTTTTATGATGTACATTTTTTGATTTAAGACGAAGAATGAAAAAAAACTTTTGCTGCAGAAGCTCGGAAAAAACTACGAGACTTGAGTCCTGAACTATTTATGATATGTACCTTCAAATTGAAAACGAGTTTCCATTTTTCAATTGATAAGTTTCTTTATATTATTCTGATGGAGTCTTTGAAAGTATTCCAGTTGTTCTGTTGTTCGTTGACCGTTTTTACCCATACATATTTCATATATTTAACCATTTATCTATACACATAAATACAGACAAGAAGAATGGAACAGACAAACTGGTAAAAGTCGATGCTTATTTCTATAGTAATCTCTTCCAGCATACCTGTGATAGGCGAAGAGATAAACAAGGAATGTAGACAACACATGTGAGACATAATGCACAACATACATACTATCAATAATAATTCTCTAATTTAGATAGAAACAAACATACCTGTAAAATGAGAATATACTTACCTACTAGCATATTTCTAAAATATTTTTTACGAAAATCGAGGAATCGTGAAACGTCGCATTGTTTTTAACCGACTTCAAAAAAAGGATGAGGTTTCTCAATTCGACCGTATATGTATATATTTTTTACATTTTACAAATTGTTTCACTGATCGAACGTTACTAATTGGAATCGCAAGCCCATACGAATACCATGTTTAGATAGGAATATTTAATGTTCAATAAATTTTATTTTTAACGTTTGCTGATTAGAAGTCAATTTAGTATTGAAAGTATTGTAATAGTGAATTAAGTATTGAACGCTTTGTTAGATGGTCCGAAAACCTAAAGATGTTACTTATGATGTATGCTAATGGGAAAGCAAGACTACTGGCGTAGCATGGTGCTACGACGTAGCGGCACACTAGGCCGTACTCACTCTACACCAATAAAAGCAAAACACGTCAACAAAACGAATAAATTAATTACAACATTAACAAATTGAGACAAACACAGTGTGAATATAAACGGACCGCACACTGTAACGTTATTTTGGAATCATTAAACCAGGGCTGATTTTACACACATATTCAGAGAGATAACTTTGCCAGCGTTATGCAGTTAAATGGATTAAATTCGGCCGCAGCTGGATTGTTCTCGTAATGGACACCCTGTACATGAAAACGTTGGGCAAACTTGTTACTGCGAGCCGTGTGTGTTAGCAATTTTTACCCCAATTTATCTGACGCTATTGACGCGCGTTGAATTATTTTTAAATTGTGGATATTGTACTCTTTTGTAGTGCGTACTTTTTTGTTCGCGGGTAGTATTGTTACATGCTATTAAAGTAAGAGGTTTATTGGAGGTGTGTTCATTGTTTTTTAATTTATTTTTTATTCGGATACTGGCAGTCTTATTCATAAACGCCTCTTAAATTTTAATCAATTGCTAAGCAACTGATTAGTAAAATTCTTATTCATAAACGCTATTTAGCGCTAAGTAGTCGCTAACCATTTGATTAAAAGCCGTCAAAGTTAAACACCACTGGTAGCTTGTTAAGAGGATGCTAAGAGGCGAGATGGCAGATTTTATTTGAATCAGCTGATCGGTTCAATATTATTATTGTGTGCTTTAAGGTTATTTTGTCCCTAATATCTAATTATGCCTTAGTAAATATTGATTTCAACAATATTTACGGGGTTTCGGAATAGTACAGGAGAATTAAATAATTTTGAAACGCTACGCGCCGACGGGAAATAGACGGAGGAAGACCTACAAGGCTTGTTTACATCTGCGATGAGAATAAGTCCATATTAGGTACATATTCTTTATGAGAAGTAAACGTGATAAAGGATTTTAAGGGAAAGCTCAAACAGGAGGAGGCTCGGTAGGTTTTAGGCCACTCACATTCTTTGACGCCAGTTCCAAGGCACAGAACTGAAGAAAAGCCATGTTGTGGCAGTCTTGCTCAAATAACAAGAGACATTTCATAAGCAAAAATTCTATCTATCTAATCTAACTAGCCTATATTGTCCCACTGCAGGGCAAAGGCCTCCCTCTCCCTTTTCCAAACATTTCTGTCTTTTGCTAGTGTTGGCCAGAGCATGAGATGGATAAGATTTGTCAATGAGAATGTCATGCGCTCATACTATGGGGCTACAGAGGGGGGGAAACAATCTGACCGCGTACTGTGTTCGGATGCTCTCTCTTTTTCAGGTGCTTGAGCCAACCATCAACGTTTCAACCCAACGACTATCGGATCAGGTGCGGGTCATCCAGCGTAATCATATGTTGGATGACTCTGCACTTGATCGGCTACGAAATGAAATGCAGAGTAGCCATGTTAGTTAGCCAAGCAGCAATTACGTTTATTTTAATAAAGCTACATTTTTGTTATAAATTCATATTTTTGATTTCCAATTATTCTTCCTCCGTAACATATGTATGGGTGGTATTCTATTCTCATGGCACTCTCATTCCTCATCTTATTCACGTAGCATGGTCTGCGCCCTCGCCGTCTTTCCGAGGTTATATAGTATTGGTGCTTCCTTTCAACTGTAAACAAGATTTTTTAATTTTATTAAAATACACAGAAACCCCGGTGCATAAGCAATAGGAAGTAATATAGAATAGACACAAGTACCTATGTTTTTAAAAGAGTATATGCATGTAAACAAGCTTATGGGACATGCAAATACATAGCTATAATTGTATTATCGGCTACGGCTTTTTAACATTAATTTGGTCAGTTTAAGGTTAGCGGATATAAAATCAGAAATAAATACTTGTATCTTCCAGCCTTTCGAGCTAATTACATTGTAGTTTACCATCGGAAAAACAATGAAATAATTATAATATAAACGTATTAAATTATTTTATTCAAATTGAAATATCCGATGACATTGTTGACTTTGGTCTGTCAAAGCCACCACAGATATAAATACCGTGATTCTGACAACTTTATAGTTTTAATTCGGTTTTTTAGTCAACTATATTGATTATAATCTGTGCTGCACGCATTATTTCCCCTCTATTTCGTGTCGTAACTAATCATCTGCTAACTAGCGTTTATGAATAAAGAAAAGTTAATTATTACTTACGAGCTAACCATTTGCTTAACTGAACAGTGGCTAATCAGTGATTAGCGAGATTTTTATGAATAAGGCTGTGCATTTTTATGAATATCCAATTCATTGTTTTGTTTATTTGGAGTCACCGCTGTTGTTTTTATTTTTTATTTTTTACTAACTGTTGTCTGCAATTCGCCAGCTATATAGGATTAAACACAGCATATGTCTTTACCTAAGTCATAGTGTTTATGTCTAACAAATTTCTTCAGAATCTATTCAGCCGTTTTAACGTGAAAGCGAAGCAAACAAATAACTTCCACATTATTTATTTATTTAGAATGTACACAGCATCTATTTCATGCTAAGTTTTGCCTATGAGAATTTCTTTCCCTAAGCTAACTTGATGTTTGACACAGAATTTCATAACATAATTTTTGAAACATGTCGTTACCCTTCTGCATTCTCATAATAGTTTATAAAGAAAACTCTTTTGTACAAAGAAAAGTTTCCGCAGCCTTTCCGCCGCTCCATACCATTTTTTTCCAATTTCATCGAAATGTAACGCCCGCGAAAGGCAATGGGCCCCGGATTATTGAAAGTCGTTCCAATAAATCATATAACAAAGAGTTCCCTTTAACATGAATTATGTTATTGGCTGCTTTCTTCTACGTAGATTTAGGTAACGTATTTAGCTTAGATACAAATAAACGCACTTAAGGCTTTTAGGCCCTTAATATACTTTTATGTTATTTTTATTATAGGCACACTGCTTGCTCTCAAAAGCTGAACGTAATCCATAATGATTATCTTCATACACCAAGTTCAGTCATATCCCCGCACTAAGTAACAATTTACAAGTAATGAATGTTTATATCTGAAACACACAAGTAGTCGTCTAAGCAACAACTTCGACGTTACGCTGTTTAATTTAATGCGAACTCAGCTTAAAAACTTTCATTAAGGGGAAAGTAATAAAAGTTGAAGAAATAATTTCCACCTACGTTTAAATAGGTTCCCGAAAATTTCAGTCATAAAACTCTCACGGCACCAGCTACATTAACCAAATTGTACAAAACAAACATATCTGATAATTACGCCGCGGGCACCGAGGCTCGTTTTGTGGAATTATGCGACCGCCTGTAACTTTTTCAATCTGAACTTCGACAATTAAATTTACTCCCAAGTCTGAACATAACATTTCAATAAGGGACACGGATCGGTTAGAACCCGTGTTTGTGTTACAAAAAACTGTTTGCCTTCCACGCAATTTAATACTTCATAGTCTACGAATTATGTAGGCAGGTTCGACAGTACAATGGAGCTGTGTGGCTTGATAAATACGATAACGAATAGCAGTTAGAGAACGGTTTGAAAGAGCTCGTAGGATATATCATTAATCTTTACATTACAAATTCATTCGGTAAGAACTCACTCACTTGGATTAAGCAGAAATTATAAATGAAGTGTCACGCGAACGCGCACAAAAAGTGTAAGGAGGAAAGCCTCTGAATAAAGCGACGGCTGCGTCAGTTTTTAACTTGGAGATGAAGAGAATAGGTACCGTTCTACGCACAGAGGATTAATCGAGTAATTCTCAAGTTTAGATGCGGAAAAGAAATACGGAAACACGGACGCTGTACGATTTTGATTGTAAAATCGATATGGATAAGGGATTATAGACTGTTTGCGAGTAAACGGTCGTCAAAAGCTATTCTTCGTGGAATTCATTAAGGCTGTTGATGATTCCGTACGCACGAATGGGATTGTTTGTTAGTTAGCTCGAATTGAATCTTTGGTCTGAATAATGGTTGGTAGATAATAGCCAGGATTACGGCGAAGACAGAAATACCTTAGAAAACGGAAATTATAGATATAAGATTACATAGATAATCTTTATTTGCCAAAAACTGGGCTTAACATTTCCATACAGCTAGGTTTACGTTAGACACAAACAGAAATAAGAAGCAAAGGAAGCATTTTGCTTTTGAATCCCACTTGGACTCGACCTAGGTCAAGTCTGTCTCGTGAAGTCCACGGATGGTTTTACCATATAAACATAGAGTCGAGAAACACTAGTGTTGTTATTTTAAAGTATTTAAAACATCTAAACATTTATTGAAATATGAAACATGGTTTGGATAATAGCCGTGACTTACGGCGAAGATAGAAATAACTCAGAAGGCGGAAATTAAATCTCTGCTCTACTTCAATAACTTAATTATGCCTTCGTGAAATCTCAGTCGTCTTTTAAATCACAAGCCAAATGGCACAATTTTCATCACAAACACAACATTGCGAGAGCACGAAATAATATGTCATAAAACGATTCAGTATATGACTTTTATGTCGCCATTATCCGAGACTCCTTCATTGTGAGTAGGCTAAAACTTTTTACTTCGCAAGTTTTTGACGCCGCGTCGTATCACATGATATATAGGATCTCCGTTTTTAGGGTTCCGTTGCCAAATGGCAAAAATCGGAACCCTTATAGATTCGTCATGTCTGTCTGTCTGTCTGTCCGTCCGTCTGTATGTCACAGCCACTTTTTTCCGAAACTATAAGAGCTATGCTGTTGAAACTTGGTAAATAGATGTATTCTGTGAACCGCATTAAGATTTTCACACTAAAATAGAAAAAAAAAACAATAAATTTTGGGGTTCCCCATACATAGAACTGAAAGTCAAAAAATTTTTTTTTTTTCATCACACCCATACGTGTGGGGTATCTATGAATAGGTCTTCAAAAATGGTAATGAGGTTTCTATTATCATTTTTTTCTAAACTGAATAGTTTGCGCGAGAGACACTTCCAAAGTGGTAAAATGTGTGTCCCTCCCCCCCTTAACTTCTAAAATAAGAGAATGATAAAACTAAAAAAAAATATATGATGTACATTACCATGTAAACTACCACCGAAAATTGGTTTGAACGAGATCGAGTGAATACTTTTTTTTAAAACGTCATAAATCGTAAACCGCAATTTAGTTTACATTCAATCAACTGAAATACAAAATTTAAAAAAAAACATTTATTTTTAAACCGAGAATACCTACAGGTTTGTACGGAACCCTCGGTGCGCGAGTCCGACTCGCACTTGGCCGGTTTTTTTCTCTTTCTTGCAATGCTTAGCGACATACATTACGAGCCGTGCTTTGAATTTGCTATTTTTAGGGTTCCATATCGCAAAAGGAAAAATGGAACCCTTATAGGATCACTTTGTTGTCCGACTGTATGTCTGCCCGGCGGTCTATCAAGATATTTTATTTCGGGAACACGTGTTGGTATCGAGTTGAAATTAATACTCGTATACTCAAATCTACAGAGAGAGCAGTGGTGGTCCAGTGATGACGGCTGCGACTTACGAGTAGTAGGTCATGAGTTCGAACCCAAGCAGGCAGTTTACTTTGTTTAAATTAATTCATCACTACAGCTCTCCAAACGGTGAAGGAAAACATCGTGAGGGAATCGGGATGTAAAACATGCCGATTCCGGACCAAAAATTCGAAGTGACACCTACCAACACGCATTGGGCGCAAATGGTGGATTAAGGCCCACTCCCTCTCACCAAGAGGTTGCCTGTGTTCCAGCAGTGGGAACTCTATTATCTGCTGATGATGATGATATTGACTCAAATCTACAGTCCCTTGAAGCTGTGAAAAAATGAAACTTCAAGTTAATGTACAAAAAAGATACGTCCGTGTATGGCGCAAAAAAATTATATTTCGACAATCTCACGGGAATCAAAATAATAGGGTACTTTCCCTTTACCTAGAGCTATGAAATTTGGCGAGTAATATCGTCTTGTGCTACAAGTTCAGGGAAAAATACTCAGTAATCTATACATTTGTGTCTTTCTTGACTCGATTTACAAAACACAAATACTAATAATTACTTCCTACAAATTGGTACGAAACCCTCGATTGGCGAGTCTGACTCGCACTTTTCTGATTTTTTAATTTAGTTGAAAGATGAATAAACATATTTCTTTTTTTTTTAATTCAAGTAATTGAACTGTTGCAATGGTAGTATGAATACTGTTCTTACGAATAGTCGAAAGTTATAATACTGACGGATTTTCGTTAACAGATTTTGAAGAAAATGCTTAATGCTACCAGTTTAAAACAGACGAAATACCACAAGTGATATTCCACTCAATCAACTATTCAAGTTACTTACCATGGCATAACCAACTTTACAACGCAGATCCGTAGATAGAGGTTTTACTCAATGATGGAACCTGATAATTACGATAAATGAAAGATCTATTACACACTAGATACAAATACACATATACACAAATGGAACAGTTGTATAATTCAGCATTGTAATCATAAAATAATGAGACATGTGATTTGTTGACTAACTTTGGTTCATACTGTAAGCGCTCACACAAACAGGACTACTCGATGCCATCACTTATAACTTTTTATTAGGAAATGTACTAAAAACCAAAAAATCTCTTAAAAGTATAAAACTTGTGGAGTTTATTGCCCATTATTCTCCATACGAACCTACCTTTTGGAAGGGGCGAATAGAATCAAGTCTATTTTATTGAAATAAATGCTCTGACTTTGACTTTGAACTT
Organism: Aporophyla lueneburgensis; assembly: GCA_932294355.1. Taxonomy (NCBI): domain Eukaryota; kingdom Metazoa; phylum Arthropoda; class Insecta; order Lepidoptera; family Noctuidae; genus Aporophyla; species Aporophyla lueneburgensis. The sequence goes on from OW028744.1 coordinate 16,385,573, forward strand.
TAATCTCCTTTGCTTATCTAAGAGAACAGTTAATAACAGCTATTAAATAAATAATGAAATATATACGCTATGTACAGACCTAAATGTGACTGCAAAAATGTGGGTACGATAGATTTCTACACCTGTCTAACCCTCGTGGAAACACAAGCAATTACCTAAAAAAACACCTAAAAGTGAATTACCTAAAAACATAAGTCTTGTAATAGAATATGGGGGCTTATGTTGTTGAACTAAATAATTCAACATTGCTGTTTATCCAATCCTCTTCATATTTGCAGTCGCAACGATCTATTTTTAGCTGCTTGCTCGTCCTGTCAGCATGGACTTGCGGTCGCCATGAGTAAAGTCGCAACCGCAAATACCGGCCACAATTAGGTCAAGACATACCGAGCTTCCAAACTTAGTCGGGCGCGACGAATGCCGAATTTGCGCAGACTTCATAGAAAATGCATGTGAAATGTCGACCGCAACTTGCGGCGACTTGTGGCCGCACTGTTGCTGCGGTTGGCAGCTTAGTCTGCAGCTTCACTTAGATAGACAGATGTACGTGTATTATTTATGTGTGTACACCATGTCCTCATACTAAGGTAATAACAAACACGTTATGAGAACATAATTGCTTGTATTTATGCTAAAGTATTGCGTTAAATTGTTGTATTGTTTACATGTAATGTGTTAACAAAGTTTGTTTTCTGTGTCTACAAATGTGAAGGCTCTGTTCTGTATGATAACAGGAAATATAAGGTATACTACAGTAAACAGTGAATGTTTTGGTTTTAGTTGGGTAATTATGTGGGATTTTGCCTACCAAAGATTATTTAGTGAACCATTTGTCAATTATTTTAAGTCACGTCTGAACTCTCCGACGAATAAGATACCATGGTATAGTCAGACACACAGATACACACGTTAAATTAATAACACTCCTGTTTCCGTCGGAGGTCAAAAACCATACTAACTGTAGATAATACGAACTACCATAATTACGTAACCTTAAATCAGAATAGCTGTTACTGGTAGGAAATTGAAATTTGAACGTGAATGTTCCATTTATAAATCCCGGCAAGCTCTTGTTCCGTTCCATCCATATTATTATATGGATTTATAAGAATAAAAAGTGTCACTTATCGAACTTCGACGTCTGTTATGTCATTTTTCACATATTAAATAGAAAGATTTTTATGAAAAAGTTTGCGTGGAACATGACAGATTTGAATTTGAAATTAGAATTTTGTATTAATTTCTTTATGACGTCTTTACGAAGCAGATCAGTGATTAAAAAAAATTGTGGACATATATTCATTTAAGGTGAGGTTGACTGTAAAAAGAAATTTGAACCCATAAACGTCAACTTTTTTATAATAAGTAATATCTATTGTTAGTGCCAATTTCGACACGTATAACCAAATATTGAGGTCCTAGAAAAAGTCCCTAAGTCAGACAAATATATTCGCATGTGATAAAGTTCTCGTGTACGAACTCTCTCAATAGAGCCAGAGATTGGAACTGTGCCCGACAAATAGCGACAAACCCAATATCGATATAGACGACATGTGAATATACAATGCTAGCGGCTTCTTTGGTATCTATTTAGTTCACAGCATAGTTCTGAAAACTTCACTAAGCCAATAATATTGTTTCTAAAAGTCTATTCAAGTCCAATCTCATGTTCTAAATATGTAATATATACTGATTTTATAATTTAATTACGCAGCTTAAAGAATACTAATTCTTCATTTTCTGAGCATTCATTCAATTTCTTTGACAACTACTGATTTGATTCAGTAAGTTTTATACAGCCAGTACCTATTGCTTACCTAAGTCTAATATTTTGGAATGACATAATCTAACCAAATTCGACTGAATATGAACATTTTACATGGCGTGAGGAACATTATTTATTCATAAAAAAACGCAGTGAAAATAACACACACAAAAACAATAGAACGCAAAACATCAAGAACAAAGTTACTGCTTGCCAGCAAATAACTTAAAAGAATATGTACGTAGATGTTTTAAATTATACCAGTTTTAAGAAGTTCGGACACTTCATCAACAATTTAAAAAAGAAACTGACAGCAGTTTTACAAACTACTCTTTTCATGCAACAAACTATTCTGTATTAATTTACCTGACAGGTTGCCTTGGCTCTCCTGGAAGTATTTAAATAGACTCCAGACTCAGGTAGAGCGAAGTCAAGAAAACCTGCGCAGGTGGAGATTTACAGATGACTCCACACTGGAGTGTAAATGTGGTACAGTTCTATAAACAATTGAGCAATAAAATTAATAATAATAATATTCCACAACTATCACACAACGCCATCTAGTCCCAAGCTAAGCAGAGCTTGTGTTATGGGTACTAGACAACTGATAAACATTACTTATATATTTCTAAATACATACATATTATAGATAAATTACACCCAGACACAGAACAAATGATCGTGCTCATATCTTGTCCAGCGTGTCCTGATGCTGATGGTCCCTCGTGGTGCCGGGCTTAAAGAATAGCATCACCCCATTTCTTCCCATGGGTGTCGTAAACGACAACTAAGGGATTTACTAGAGCATGGGTAGCAGCGTTATCTATGCATGTTACCACCATACTGCGATCGCCATCCCGCTTCCCAAGCGTGGCGATAATGGCAAAGCCCCCCAAATTGAAGGAAGGCCTATGGCCAGCAGTGGACGCCTTAACGGCTGTAATGATGATGATGATGTGTGCTGTTGTTTGCACGCCACAAGAGATGATGGACACCGCTGAAAGTGCTGAACTCGTAGCCAAATTCTGGGATTATTTTTAAAATGCTATCGACACGCTAAGAAGACGAAGGTTTGCCTAAACTTTTCCCAACTATGTTTGGGTTAGTAGTCTAACAAACTGCACTTAGTACAAGACAGTTATATGCCAAACAAGGCATAAACACACGCATTGATAGTCAACACGTTTGCGCCAGTAATAGCCTGTTTTCCCTAGGTGAGTCTCGCTACTTCCACGGAATTATAAGTAGTAGTTACAAGTACGTATAATACCACGTACCTACCTACTAACTGAGCTTAGATATTTTCTATCGTTTTCATAGTCAGTTACATAAATAAATTATTAATAGAATCTGCCTTGCTGATTTTATTGTTTCATTTTTGTTATACATTTTGGAAATTTCAATTATACACCGTGACATTTTAATCGTCTTACAACGGCAGCCCACTTCACGTAACCAATGACTACTACACATCCATAAGAAAAAAATGAACATTTGAATAACTTAAAAATAAAATTATTATTCACTATAACGACGCATGAGGTATTTTGTTTGGTATTTTGTCTCATGGAAAATGGAAATGGAATGATCTAGTCGACTCGTGCACTGGGTAGGTATGTTTGTTCTCTATCATATGATACGTAAACATTATTAATAGGATGTTTCATAATTCTAATACATTATTTATGTTTCTTATTACCATACTGTGATCGCCAACCCGCCTGCCAAGCGTGGTGATTATGGCAATTTCTCTGCCTTTGGGGGAGGCTTATGTGTAGCAGTGGCCGTTTTTCGGCTGAAATAATGACGATGATATTGTTTAATCGTACACTTTCTGGAAACAGGAATATTCTGTCAAATATAGAATGGTAGGGATTTCTACCAAGGGCTCTTTAGAATTATGTGCTCAATTCATGGTAACATGATATTTTTTAAGTGTAATCTCTCAGATCAACCTAAGAGGTGGTCGCCTGCTTAATTAGACATGCTTGTGGCTACTTTAATAAATTAAGGCCTCCAGCCCGGGGCTTAAAAATTTAAAACTAGAGCGACTACTCGCCAAGGGCACCCCCTGTGGGGTACGGATCTCGACTTAGGGCATTGCTGGTAGAGGGCAACAAGGGACGGGCTGAATTGGAATGAGAATTGCGCGTCGTTGACCCTGCCGGCCTGTACAACACTAGCACTTACGTCTATGTAATATTGTATATAGTCATCATCATCAGCCTATATTGATCCCACTGCTGGGACACAGGCCTCCTCTCGGTGAGAGGGAGTGGGCCATAATCTACCACGCGGGCCCAGTGTGGATTGGTAGATGTCACATGTCTTCGAATTTTCTGTTCTAAGACATGCCGGTTCCCTCACGATGTTTTCCTTCACCGTTTTGAGAGCAGTGGCGATGAAATAATTTACACAAAGTAATACGCTTGCTTGGGTTTGAACTCACGACCTACTACTCGTAAGTCGCGGCCGTTACCATTGGGCCACCACTGCTCCACCATTGTATATAGTAGCAGGGTCTAATATAAACATTCTTACCTTTATATTAGGTCTTTACCTATGAAATTGCCGTTCTGCAGTACTGGCCATTTCAAATCAAAATAATTTTTGTTTGTCTAAGAATTCTAATTTCAAATTAATTTTATTTTAAAAACATGGATTTCTTTTTCCAAAAGTAGTCATTTGTTTATTGATTAGTGTTACATTTTCATCGCATTTCAATCTTTTTCGTCATCATGAATACGTAAAAAATTCGAATAATTATGGAATATGAGTACTGTCGTGGCAGTAACGCGGCAAAAGCGGAACGCAACATCAACAACGTTTACGGAGCTAGCACTACAAACCAACGCACCACCTGTTATTGGTTTACTCGCTTCCGTTCTGGAAATTTCGACCTAAAAAATGAACCTCGCGGTCGTCCGAAGACTGGTCGACAATGACGAATTAAAGGTGATTGTGGAAGCTGATGATACACAATCTACGGCTGAATTATCAGCAGCTTTCGACGTTAGCGTCAAAACAATATTGGTCCATTTGCGTCAAATTGGCAAGGTAAAAAAGCTTGACAAATTGGTGCCCCACAAACTCAATGATCGCCAGCGCGAAGTACGCGGCGAGACGTGCCTTGCACTGCTCAACAGACACACAAATGAAGGAATTTTGAACCGCATTGTTACCTGCGATGAAAAATGGATTCTGTTTGATAACCGCAAGTGCTCAGCAAGTTGGTTGGATCCTGGTTCAGCACCTAAACAACGCCCTAAAAAAAAACTTACCCCTAGAAAAGTGATGGTCACTGTTTGGTGGTCTAGCGCCGGTGTGATTCATCACAGCTTCTTACCAAACGGGGTGAGCATTACTGCAGATGTGTACTGTGAAGAACTGAACTCAATGATGGAGAAGCTGGCACATCTCCAACCAGCATTGGTCAATCGCTCGTCTCCGCTGCTCCTGCACGACAACGCGTGACCTCATACTGCACAGCAGACGGTCTCCAAGTTGCAAGAACTGGGGATGAAAGCTCTCCGTCATCCGCCCTACTCAACAGACATTGCGCCTACAGACTACTACTTTTTTCAGAATTTGGGTAACTTCTTGGCGGGAAAAAAAATCAATACCCGAGAGCCAGTACAAAATGCCTTTGAAGAATTTGTTGCCCCCCGTCCAGCTGATTTTTTTAAGAAGGGCATCAATAAACTGCCACTGCGTTGGCAAAGATGCATTGATTACATGGGTGATTATTTCGATTATTACAAATAAAAAATACATGAAAAAAATTAGTTTAATTTTTTCATAAAAAACGGCATTTTCATAGGTAAAGACCTATTATTAAACCAACCTATATTTCATAACATAAATACACATACATCACGTTATTAAGTAAGTAATTCAGCTGTGCATGTGCAATGTGTATAATGTATATGTTTAATTAATATTTGCACGCTTGCTCGCAGGCAGAATACAATTATTCTTAGATTATAATATCTCACCTTCACTAAAAATGTATTTCTTGCAAATAAACATTTGATTTGATTTGATTTGTCTCAAAAAAGTTACATACTCAGTACTTTAATTCGTTCGCCGCTTAAAACTACAAACTAGCGGAGAGGAGCTAAATAGATATTTTTCTTCCCATTAATCCGTTTGTACACTTCAAAACCTAGCCGTACCGAAGCAAATCAAATAGAGCAACTCGCAATAAATAGCGTTTTCGTGTTTCTTTTCAAAATAAAATCTCGTTAGACATTTCCAGTTTCATTCGCTCGCTTCGGTCACGACATACTGGGATTAAAGTAGATCAGACGAGTTTCCATTTTTCAATTGATATGTTTCATTATATCATTCTGATGGAGTCTTCGAAAGTACTCCAGTAGTAGTTCTGCTGTTCGTGGACTGTGTTTACTCATGTTTTATTTATTTAACCATTAAAATACCCACATATGAACAAAAAAAAAACGGAACAGGATAATTGGTACAAAGGTGATGCTTATTTCTAAAGAAATCTCTTCCAGCATGCCTGTGATTATTTTAGTAATACTTTTAAAATAAGTATTACTAAAATCGAGGAATTGTGGAACTTCTAATCGTTTTTATCGTGGAATTTAGTATTTTTCATTCCTTCATTTCTACTATGTAAGTCAATAATATCTTTCCAAAAATTGCAGTATACAGGCATAGTAACTAACATTTATCGGATTTTGCTCGAGCCCTAATAAAGAGATTATCCAAATTAAGGTGAGTAACGGGACTGCCCGCTTGGAAACAAGACGTACCTAATTAAAACCTTCGATATTAAATTAAAAATCCATTCAACAAAGCACATTTGTACAAAAAATTATATTATACAAAACATACAAAGTAAATTATACAAAACTAGTTCGAAAAATTATAAGCCTAAATCAAAACGTTTCTTTATACAAAAGTTTTCTATAGAATGAATTGTAATGATATTATTTTAAACATGTTTCTCTTTTTGGATTGATTTAAAATTGTTTTAAACTATTGTCAAAAAACAATGTAAACGGCTCGCCAGCACACAGATAAACCCTGAGAGGTTTTCGTTGTATGGCAAAATCAATGTAATATACAAGGTTATTTTTAGTATATGCGAAACCTGAATATAGTTTGTTCAGAATCAGTAACTGAATCGATTCCAATAATTTTTACACCACGTTATATTTTGTACCAAAAATATTTAATTACGCTTCCAAGTCGCAGGGCCTTAGTGTTTTGTTTCGATTTTAAAATTATCATATCTTTCTCGTACTCAAACGTCCATTACACGGAGATGGTACGTACACTAGCTGTTTGTGGTGATCTGCATATGTTTTTGCGTGGACAACTAGGTAACTTATCAAGCTTATAACTTTGTGATTATTAATGATACAGTTTTGAAATTTTTTTCATAGATTTTTTACATAAAAATACTAGACCCGTGTTTCGGCTTTCGCATAAACAAAAATTAATGTTGTAGAATAAGTATTTTGGAAATAAAAATTAAATAAATTAAAAAAATAAAAAACATATTCTATTCTGCTCACTACTGTTCCACGCGTCAGTCATTTCCGGAAATTCCCACAACGAATGGGGTGGAACCCGCCATAACCATCACTTTTGGCCTGTAACATTTTACAAATCGTACCGCTGATCGAACGTTACTAATTAGAATCGCAAGCCCAACGAATGCCGTGTTTGGATAGAAATATTGAATATGCTAGAAATCAGAATACCGATAACGTCTCACGACGTCTGCCATAGAGAAAGCAAGGCTACTGGCGTAGCGTGGTGCTACGACGTAGCGGTGCGCTACGCCGTAGTCCAAAGTCATTCTCCTACAAAGTGGCAACGAGGGAGAGACACTCCGGTACCATAAAGACTAGTAAGTAACACTGACTGTTTCAAACATTTCACAAAAACACAACCAATAAAAAACAAAACACGTCAACAAAACGAATAAATTAATTACAACATTAACAAATTGAGAAAAACACGGTGTGCAAATAAACGGACCGCACACTGTAACGATATTTTGGACTCATTAAACCAGGGCTGATTTTACACACATATTCAGAGAGATAACTTTGCCGGCGTTATGCAGTTAAATGGATTAAATTCGGCCGCAGCTGGATTGTTCGCGTAATGGACACCCTGGACCTGAAAACGTTGGGCAAACTTGTTACTGCGAGCCGTGTGTTTGTTAGCAATTTTTACCCCAATTTATTGGATGCTATTGACGTGCGATGAATTATTTTTAAATTGTGGATATTATAACCTTTTGTAGTGCGTACTTTTTTGTTCGCGGGTCGTTTTATATGCTGTTAAAGTAAGAGGTTTTTTGGCTATAGAATTCATTGTTTTTTATCAGAGTCATCACTGTTTCATTTATTCCTTTATTTACTTACTAGCTGTTGCCTGCAATTCGCCTGCTACACAGGATTAAAAGCAGCATATGTCTTTACCTAAGTCAAAGTGTTTATGTCTGCCAAATTTCATCAAAATCCATTCAGCCATTTTAGCGTGAAAGCGAAGCAAACAAAGAAAGTAATTTCCACATTATAATATTAGTTAGAATACACAACATCTATTTCAAGCTAAATTTTATTCTGAGAATATATTTGCTAACTTGATATGTTATACAGAAATTCAGCACATAATTTACAAGTTTTAAATTTGAAACATGTCGTTACCCTTCTGTATTCTCATAATAGTTTATAAAGAAAACTCTTTTGTATAAAGAAAAGTTTCCGGGGCCTTTCCGCCGCTCCATACCATTTTTTTCCAATTTCATCGAAATTTAACGCCCGCGAAAGGCAATGGGCCCCGGATTATTGAAAGTCGTTCCAATCAATCATATAACAAAGAGTTCCCTTTTACATGAACCTGTTATTGGCTGCTTTCTTTTACGTAGATTTAGGTAACGAATTTAGCTTAGATACAAATAAATGCACTTAAGGCTTTTAGGCCCTTAATATACTTTTATGTTATTTTTATTATAGGCACACTGCTTGCTCTCAAAAACTGAACGTAATCCATAATGATTATCTTCATACACCAAGTTCAGTCATATCACCGCACTAAGTAACAATTTACAAGTAATGAATGTTTAAAGCTGAAACATACAAGTAATCGTCTAAGCAACAACCTCGACGTTACGCTGTTTAATTTAATGCGAACTCAGCTTAAAAACTTACACTAAGGGGAAAGTAATATAAGTTGAAAGAATAATTTCCACCTACGTTTAAATAAGTTCCCGAAAATTTCAGTCATAAAACTCTCCCGGCACCAGCTACATTAACCAAATTGTACAAAACAAACATATCTAATAATTACGCCGCGGGCACCGAGGCTCGTTTTGTGGAATTATGCGACCGCCTGTAACTTTTTCAATCCGAACTTGAACTTCGACAATTAAATTTACTCCCAAGTCTGAAAATAACATTTCAATAAGGGACACGGATCGGTTAGAACCTGTGTTTGTGTTACAAAAAAACTGTTTGCCTTCCACGCAATTTAATACTTCATAGTCTACGAATTATGTAGGTAGATTCGACAGTACAATGGAGCTGTGTGGCTTGATAAATACGATAACGAATAGCAGTTAGAGAACGGTTTGAAAGAGCTCGTAGGATATATCATTAATCTTTACATTACAAATTCATTCGGTAAGAACTCACTCACTTGGATTAAGCAGAATTATAAATGAAGTGTCACGCGAACGCGCACAAAAAGTGTAAGGAGGAAAGCCTCTGAATAAAGCGACGGCTGCGTCAGTTTTTAACTTGGAGATGAAGAGAATAGGTACCGTCCTACGCACAGAGGATTAATCGAGTAATTCTCAAGTTTAGATGCGGAAAAGAAATACGGAAACACGGACGCTGTACGATTTTGATTGCTAAATCGATATGGATAAGGGTTTATAGACTGTTTGCGAGTAAACGGTCGTCAAAAGCTATTCTTCGTGGAATTCATTAAGGCTGTTGATGATTCCGTACGCACGAATGGTCTTGTTATCTTGTTAGCTAACTATAGCTGGAATTGAATCTCTGGTTTGGATAATTATCGGTAGATAATAGCCGTGACTTACGGCGGAGACAGAAATCATTTGGAAGACGGAAATTATACATATGTAGATATAAGATAAGATGGATAATCTTTATTTGCCAAAAAGTGCTTAACATTTCCATATAGCTAGGTTTACGTTAAACACAAACAGAAATAAGATGCAAAGGAAACATTTTGCTTTTGAACTCCAGTCTAGATCGAGCCTGTCTCGTGGAGTTCACGAATGATTTTACCAAATAATCAAGTGTGCATAACATTACAGCTGGACCTTGTGGGTCGAGAAGTTGGAGTCATGCCATAACACAAACTTCAAGTCATTCGTCTCATCTTATCGAGACCTTCCTCAAGGAAAGTTTTGGCCGAAGGGTGTCGCGTATCGGTATTTCCGCGGAAGGTTACGCGGCACCACGCAGCGCAACACGACGCCGTCACTTTGTGTGCAATAGTTTTGTGTTTACGTGGTTTTTTATTTGTACGTATGATAGTCTGTAAGGTATTTATGATATTGGTATTTGTTACCCAAAATTGGACACGTATAGTTATTTTAAAGTATTTAAAACATTGAACCATTTATTGAAATATGGAGCATGGTTTGGATAATAGCCGTGACTACGGCGAATAAAAAAATAACTCAGAAGGCGGAAATTAAATGTAAGCTCTACTTCTATAATTTAATTATGCCTTCGTGAAGTCTTATTCGTCTTTTAAATCACACGCTAAATGGAACAATTTTCATCACAAACATAACATTACGAGAGCACGAAATAATATGACACAAAACGATTCAGTATATGACTTTTATGTCGCCATTATCCGAGACTCCTTAATTGTGAGTAGGCTAAAACTTTTTACTTCGCAAGTTTTTGACGCCGCGTCGTATCACATGATATATAGGATCTCCGTTTTTTCTTCCTTTCTTGCAATGCTAAGCGACATACATTACGAGCCGTGGTTTGAATTTGCTATTTTTAGGGTTCCATATCGCAAAAGGAAAATAGAACTCTTATAACATCACTTTGTTGTGCGACTGTGTGTCTGTCCGGCGATTTGTCAAGATCCTGTATCTCAGGAACGCGTGGTGGTATCGAGTTGAAATTAAAATCATACACTCAAATTTATAGTCCCTTAAAGCTGTGAAAAGATGAAACTTCTAAGTTAACGTAACAAAAAGATACGGCCGTTTATGCCGCAAAAACGTATATTTCGACACTCATGGGAATCAAAATATATAGGGTACTTTTCGATCTAGAACTATAAAATTTGGCAAGTAATATTGTCTTATAGTACAAACATAAGGCAAATCTGAGGGTTTCAAGGTTTTAATATAAGGAACGGGATTCCAAATTTTAAACTGAGTTAACCGTCTCATGTAGGGTATCGTATGAAAAGGCTTCATTGGCACAAGCATAAACCGATTTTTAATTATTTTTATGATGTACATTTTTTGATTTAAGACGAAGAATGAAAAGAAACCTTTTGCTGCAGAAGCTCGGAAAAAACTACGAGACTTGAGTCCTGAACTATTTATGATATGTACCTTCAAATTGAAAACGAGTTTCCATTTTTCTCAATTGATAAGTTTCTTTATATTATTCTGATGGAGTCTTTGAAAGTATTCCAGTTGTTTTGTTGTTCGTTGACCGTTTTTACCCATACATATTTCATATATTTAACCATTTATCTATACACATAAATACAGACAAGAAGAATGGAACAGACAAAGTGGTAAAAGTCGATGCTTATTTCTATAGTAATCTCTTCCAGCATACCTGTGATAGGCGAAGAGATAAACAAGGAATGTAGACAACACATGTGAGACATAATACACAACATACATACTATCAATAATAATTCTCTAATTTAGATAGAAACAAACATACCTGTAAAATGAGAATATACTTACCTACTAGCATATTTCTAAAATATTTTTTACGAAAATCGAGGAATCGTGAAACGTCGCATTGTTTTTAACCGACTTCAAAAAAAGGATGAGGTTTCTCAATTCGACCGTATATGTATATATTTTTTACATTTTACAAATTGTTTCACTGATCGAACGTTACTAATTGGAATCGCAAGCCCATACGAATACCATGTTTATATAGGAATATTTAATGTTCAATAAATTTTATTTTTAACGTTTGCTGATTAGAAGTCAATTTAGTATTGAAAGTATTGTAATAGTGAATTAAGTATTGAACGCTTTGTTAGATGGTCCGAAAACCTAAAGATGTTACTTATGATGTATGCTAATGGGAAAGCAAGACTACTGGCGTAGCATGGTGCTACGACGTAGCGGCACACTAGGCCGTACTCACTCTACACCAATAAAAGCAAAACACGTCAACAAAACGAATAAATTAATTACAACATTAACAAATTGAGACAAACACAGTGTGCATATAAACGGACCGCACACTGTAACGTTATTTTGGAATCATTAAACCAGGGCTGATTTTACACACATATTCAGAGAGATAACTTTGCCAGCGTTATGCAGTTAAATGGATTAAATTCGGCCGCAGCTGGATTGTTCTCGTAATGGACACCCTGTACATGAAAACGTTGGGCAAACTTGTTACTGCGAGCCGTGTGTGTTAGCAATTTTTACCCCAATTTATCTGACGCTATTGACGCGCGTTGAATTATTTTTAAATTGTGGATATTGTACTCTTTTGTAGTGCGTACTTTTTTGTTCGCGGGTAGTATTGTTACATGCTATTAAAGTAAGAGGTTTATTGGAGGTGTATTCATTGTTTTTTAATTTATTTTTTATTCGGATACTGGCAGTCTTATTCATAAACGCCTCTTAAATTTTAATCAATTGCTAAGCAACTGATTAGTAAAATTCTTATTCATAAACGCTATTTAGCGCTAAGTAGTCGCTAACCATTTGATTAAAAGCCGTCAAAGTTAAACACCACTGGTAGCTTGTTAAGAGGATGCTAAGAGGCGAGATGGCGGATTTTATTTGAATCAGCTGATCGGTTCAATAGTATTATTGTGTGCTTTAAGGTTATTTTGTCCCTAATATCTAATTATGCCTTAGTAAATATTGATTTCAACAATATTTACGGGGTTTCGGAATAGTACAGGAGAATTAAATAATTTTGAAACGCTACGCGCCGACGGGAAATAGACGGAGGAAGACCTACAAGGCTTGTTTACATCTGCGATGAGAATAAGTCCATATTAGGTACATATTCTTTATGAGAAGTAAACGTGATAAAGGATTTTAAGGGAAAGCTCAAACAGGAGGAGGCTCAGTAGGTTTTAGGCCACTCACATTCTTTGACGCCAGTTCCAAGGCACAGAACTGAAGAAAAGCCATGTTGTGGCAGTCTTGCTCAAATAACAAGAGACATTTCATAAGCAACAATTCTATCTATCTAATCTAACTAGCCTATATTGTCCCACTGCAGGGCAAAGGCCTCCCTCTCCCTTTTCCAAACATTTCTGTCTTTTGCTAGTGTTGGCCAGAGCATGAGATGGATAAGATTTGTCAATGAGAATGTCATGCGCTCATACTATGGGGCTACAGAGGGGGGGAAACAATCTGACCGCGTACTGTGTTCGGATGCTCTCTCTTTTTCAGGTGCTTGAGCCAACCATCAACGTTTCAACCCAACGACTATCGGATCAGGTGCGGGTCATCCAGCGTAATCATATGTTGGATGACACTGCACTTGATCGGCTACGAAATGAAATGCAGAGTAGCCATGTTAGTTAGCCAAGCAGCAATTACGTTTATTTTAATAAAGCTACATTTTTGTTATAAATTCATATTTTTGATTTCCAATTATTCTTCCTCCGTAACATATGTATGGGTGGTATTCTATTCTCATGGCACTCTCATTCCTCATCTTATTCACGTAGCATGGTCTGCGCCCTCGCCGTCTTTCCGAGGTTATATAGTATTGGTGCTTCCTTTCAACTGTAAACAAGATTTTTTAATTTTATTAAAATACACAGAAACCCCGGTGCATAAGCAATAGGAAGTAATATAGAATAGACACAAGTACCTATGTTTTTAAAAGAGTATATGCATGTAAACAAGCTTATGGGACATGCAAATACATAGCTATAATTGTATTATCGGCTACGGCTTTTTAACATTAATTTGGTCAGTTTAAGGTTAGCGGATATAAAATCAGAAATAAATACCTGTATCTTCCAGCCTTTCGAGCTAATTACATTGTAGTTTACCATCGGAAAAACAATGAAATAATTATGATATAAACGTATTAAATTATTTTATTCAAATTGAAATATCCGATGACATTGTTGACTTTGGTCTGTCAATGCCACCACAGATATAAATACCGTGATTCTGACAACTTTATACTTTTAATTCGGTTTTTTAGTCAACTATATTGATTATAATCTGTGCTGCACGCATTATTTCCCCTCTATTTCGTGTCGTAACTAATCATCTGCTAACTAGCGTTTATGAATAAAGAAAAGTTAATCATTACTTACGAGCTAACCATTTGCTTAACTAAACAGTGGCTAATCAGTGATTAGCGAGATTTTTATGAATAAGGCTGTGCATTTTTATGAATATCCAATTCATTGTTTTGTTTATTTGGAGTCACCGCTGTTGTTTTTATTTTTTACTAACTGTTGTCTGCAATTCGCCAGCTATATAGGATTAAACACAGCATATGTCTTTACCTAAGTCATAGTGTTTATGTCTAACAAATTTCTTCAGAATCTATTTAGCCGTTTTAACGTGAAAGCGAAGCAAACAAATAACTTCCACATTATTTATTTATTTAGAATGTACACAGCATCTATTTCATGCTAAGTTTTGCCTATGAGAATTTCTTTCCCTAAGCTAACTTGATGTTTGACACAGAATTTCATAACATAATTTACAAGTTTTACATTTGAAACATGTCGTTACCCTTCTGCATTCTCATAATAGTTTATAAAGAAAACTCTTTTGTACAAAGAAAAGTTTCCGCAGCCTTTCCGCCGCTCCATACCATTTTTTTCCAATTTCATCGAAATGTAACGCCCGCGAAAGGCAATGGGCCCCGGATTATTGAAAGTCGTTCCAATAAATCATATAACAAAGAGTTCCCTTTTACATGAACCTGTTATTGGCTGCTTTCTTCTACGTAGATTTAGGTAACGTATTTAGCTTAGATACAAATAAACGCACTTAAGGCTTTTAGGCCGTTAATATACTTTTATGTTATTTTTATTATAGGCACACTGCTTGCTCTCAAAAACTGAACGCAATCCATAATGATTATCTTCATACACCAAGTTCAGTCATATCCCCGCACTAAGTAACAATTTACAAATAATGAATGTTTAAAGCTGAAACATACTAGTAATCGTCTAAGCAACAACCTCGACGTTACGCTGTTTAATTTAATGCGAACTCAGCTTAAAAACATTCACTAAGGGGAAAGTAATATAAGTTGAAAAAATAATTTCCACCTACGTTTAAAGGTTCGGTTCCCGAAAATTTCAGTAATAAAACTCTCCCGGCACCAGCTACATTAACCAAATTGTACAAAACAAACATATCTAATAATTACGCCGCGGGCACCGAGGCTCGTTTTGTGGAATTATGCGACCGCCTGTAACTTTTTCAATCTGAACTTGGACAATTAAATTTACTCCCAAGTCCCAAGGTCATAAGACCATAACATTTCAATAAGGGACACGGATCGGTTAGAACCGTGTTTGTGTTACAAAAAACTGTTTACCTTCCACGCAATTTAATACTTCATAGTCCACGAATTACGTAGGTAGGTTTGACAGTACAATGGAGCTGTGTGACTTGATAAATACGATAACGAATAGCAGTTAGAGAACGGTTTGAAAGAGCTCGTAGGATATATCATTAATCTTTACATTACAAATTCATTCGGTAAGAACTCACTCACTTGGATTAAGCAGAATTATAAATGAACGCGCACAAAAAGTGTAAGGAGGAAAGCCTCTGAATAAAGCGACGGCTGCGTCAGTTTTTAACTTGGAGATGAAGAGAATAGGTATCGTCCTACGCACAGAGGATTAATCGAGTAATTCTCAAGTTTAGATGCGGGAAAGAAATACGGAAACACGGACGCTGTACGATTTGGATTGTTAAATCGATATGGATAAGGGTTTATAGACTGTTTGCGAGTAAACGGTCGTCAAAAGCTATTCTTCGTGGAGTTCATTAAGGCTGTTGATGATTCCGTACGCACGAATGGTCTTGTTATCTTGTTAGCTAACTATAGCTGGAATTGAATCTCTGGTTTGGATAATTGTCGGTAGATAATAGCCGTGACTTACGGCGGAGACAGAAATCATTTAGAAGACGGAAATTATACATATGTAGATATAAGATAAGATGGATAATCTTTATTTGCCAAAAAGTGCTTAACATTTCCATATAGCTAGGTTTACGTTAGACACAAACAGAAATAAGATGCAAAGGAAACATTTTGCTTTTGAACTCCAGTCTAGATCGAGCCTGTCTCGTGGAGTTCACGAATGATTTTACCAAATAATCAAGTGTGCATAACATTACAGCTGGACCTTGTGGGTCGAGAAGTTGGAGTCATGCCACAACACAAACTTCAAGTCATTCGTCTCATCTTATCGAGACCTTCCTCAAGGAAAGTTTTGGCCGAAGGGTGTCGCGTATCGGTATCTCCGCAGAAGGTTACGCGGCACCACGCAGCGCAACACGACGCCGTCACTTTGTGTGCAATAGTTTTGTGTTTACGTGTTTTTTATTTGTACGTATCATAGTCTGTAAGGTATTTATGATATTGGTATTTGTTACCCAAAATTGGACACGTATAGTTATTTTAAAGTATTTAAAACATTGAACCATTTATTGAAATATGGAGCATGGTTTGGATAATAGCCGTGACTACGGCGAATAAAAAAATAACTCAGAAGGCGGAAATTAAATGTAAGCTCTACTTCTATAATTCAATTATGCCTTCGTGAAGTCTTATTCGTCTTTTAAATCACACGCTAAATGGAACAATTTTCATCACAAACATAACATTACGAGAGCACGAAATAATATGACACAAAACGATTCAGTATATGACTTTTATGTCGCCATTATCCGAGACTCCTTAATTGTGAGTAGGCTAAAACTTTTTACTTCGCAAGTTTTTGACGCCGCGTCGTATCACATGATATATAGGATCTCCGTTTTTTCTTCCTTTCTTGTAATGCTAAGCGACATACATTACGAGCCGTGCTTTGAATTTGCTATTTTTAGGGTTCCATATCGCAAAAGGAAAATAGAACTCTTATAACATCACTTTGTTGTGCGACTGTGTGTCTGTCCGGCGATTTGTCAAGATCCTGTATCTCAGGAACGCGTGGTGGTATCGAGTTGAAATTAAAATCATACACTCAAATTTATAGTCCCTTAAAGCTGTGAAAAGATGAAACTTCTAAGTTAACGTAACAAAAAGATACGGCCGTTTATGCCGCAAAAACGTATATTTCGACACTCATGGGAATCAAAATATATAGGGTACTTTTCGATCTAGAACTATAAAATTTGGCAAGTAATATTGTCTTATAGTACAAGCATAAGGCAAATCTGAGGGTTTCAAGGTTTTAATATAAGGAACGGGATTCCAAATTTTAAACTGAGTTAACCGTCTCATGTAGGGTATCGTATGAAAAGGCTTCATTGGCACAAGCATAAACCGATTTTTAATTATTTTTATGATGTACATTTTTTGATTTAAGACGAAGAATGAAAAGAAACCTTTTGCTGCAGAAGCTCGGAAAAAACTACGAGACTTGAGTCCTGAACTATTTATGATATGTACCTTCAAATTGAAAACGAGTTTCCATTTTTCTCAATTGATAAGTTTCTTTATATTATTCTGATGGAGTCTTTGAAAGTATTCCAGTTGTTCTGTTGTTCGTTGACCGTTTTTACCCATACATATTTCATATATTTAACCATTTATCTATACACATAAATACAGACAAGAAGAATGGAACAGACAAACTGGTAAAAGTCGATGCTTATTTCTATAGTAATCTCTTCCAGCATACCTGTGATAGGCGAAGAGATAAACAAGGAATGTAGACAACACATGTGAGACATAATACACAACATACATACTATCAATAATAATTCTCTAATTTAGATAGAAACAAACATACCTGTAAAATGAGAATATACTTACCTACTAGCATATTTCTAAAATATTTTAGACGAAAATCGAGGAATCGTGAAACGTCGCATTGTTTTTAACCGACTTCAAAAAAAGGAGGAGGTTTCTCAATTCGACCGTATATAAGGTGTATCTATTCATACACGAAATATTTTAAGAGGTACACCTGTAGGTGGTAAAGAAGCTACAGCAACGAAAAAAAAATTTTCTAAATGTTTCTTTTTTTCAAAATTTAATATTTATAAATTATTTGACGCACATGAGAAATAGGAGTCAGTATTTCTCATGTGCGTCAAATAATTTTCTTATTTTTTACGGCACGAGACACCGCGGCCATGCTTGTGCCGTCCGTTCGCCACCCTCGCAGCGTCAGGCGGGCCATTCATAGTATTTGGAGTAAAGGTTTTATGCAAAACGTCTCAAGAAGTTTTAAAATTATAATAATTACGAAAAATCTAAAATGCTTAGATAAAAAATTTATTTTTGCTTTTATAGCTTCTTTACCACCTACAGGTGTACCTCTTAAAATATTTCGTGTATGAATACACCTTACATATATTTTTTATATTTTACAAATTGTTTCACTGATCCAACGTTACTAATTGGAATCGCAAGCCCATACGAATACCATGTTTAGATAGGAATATTTAATGTTCAATAAATTTTATTTTTAACGTTTGCTGATTAGAAGTCAATTTAGTATTGAAAGTATTGTTATAGTGAATTAAGTATTGAACACTTTGTTAGATGGTCCGAAAACCTAAAGATGTTACTTATGATGTATGCTAATGGGGAAGCAAGACTACTGGCGTAGCATGGTGCTACGACGTAGCGGCACACTAGGCCGTACTCACTCTACACCAATAAAATACAAAACACGTCAACAAAACGAATAAATTAATTACAACATTAACAAATTGAGACAAACACAGTGTGCAAATAAACGGACCGCACACTGTAACGTTATTTTGGAATCATTAAACCAGGGCTGATTTTACACACATATTCAGAGAGATAACTTTGCCAGCGTTATGCAGTTAAATGGATTAAATTCGGCCGCAGGTGGATTGTTCTCGTAATGGACACCCTATACATGAAAACGTTGGGCAAACTTGTTACTGCGAGCCGTGTGTGTTAGCAATTTTTACCCCAATTTATTGGATGCTATTGACGCGCGTTGAATTATTTTTAAATTGTGGATATTGTACTCTTTTGTAGTGCGTACTTTTATGTTCGCGGGTAGTATTATTACATGCTATTAAAGTAAGAGGTTTATTGGAGGTGTATTCATTGTTTTTTTCATTTATTTTTTATTCGGATATTGGATATCGAATTCATTGTTTTGTTTATTCGGAGTCACCGCTGTTGTTTATTTTTTTATTTTTTACTAACTGTTTTCTGCAATTCGCCAGCTATATAGGATAAAACGCAGCATATGTCTTTACCTAAGTCATAGTGTTTATGTCTACCAAATTTCATCAAAATCTATTCAGCCGCTTTAACATGAAAGCGAAGCAAATAAATAACTTCCACATTATTTACTTATTTAGAATGTACACAGCATCTATTTCATGCTAAGTTTTGCCTATGAGAATTTCTTTGCCTAAGCTAACTTAATGTTTGACACAGAATTTCATAACATAATTTACAAGTTTTACATTTGCAACATGTCGTTACCCTTCTGCATTCTCATAATAGTTTATAAAGAAAACTCTTTTGTACAAATAAAAGTTTCCGCAGCCTTTCCGCCGCTCCATACCATTTTTTTCCAATTTCATCGAAATTTAACACCCGCGAAAGGCAATGGGCCCCGGATTATTGAAAGTCGTTCCAATAAATCATATAACAAAGAGTTCCCTTTAACATGAACCCGTTATTGCCTGCTTTCTTCTACGTAGATTTAGGTAACGTATTTAGCTTAGATACAAATAAACGCACTTAAGGCTTTTAGGCCGTTAATATACTTTTATGTTATTTTTATTATAGGCACACTGCTTGCTCTCAAAAACTGAACGTAATCCATAATGATTATCTTCATACACCAAGTTCAGTCATATCACCGCACTAAGTAACAATTTACAAATAATGAATGTTTAAAGCTGAAACATACAAGTAATCGTCTAAGCAACAACCTCGACGTTACGCTATTTAATTTAATGCGAACTCAGCTTAAAAACTTTCATTAAGGGGAAAGTAATAAAAGTTGAAGAAATAATTTCCACCTACGTTTAAATAGGTTCCCGAAAATTTCAGTCATAAAACTCTCCCGGCACTAGCTACATTAACCAAATTGTACAAAACAAACATATCTAATAATTACGCCGCGGGCACCGAGGCTCGTTTTGTGGAATTATGCGACCGCCTGTAACTTTTTCAATCTGAACTTCGACAATTAAATTTACTCCCAAGTCTGAACATAACATTTCAATATGGGACACGGATCGGTTAGAACCCGTGTTTGTGTTACAAAAAACTGTTTACCTTCCACGCAATTTAATACTTCATAGTCCACAAATTACGTAGGTAGGTTCGACAGTACAATGGAGCTGTGTGGCTTGATAAATACGATAACGAATAGCAGTTAGAGAACGGTTTGAAAGAGCTCGTAGGATATATCATTAATCTTTACATTACAAATTCATTCGGTAAGAACTCACTCACTTGGATTAAGCAGAATTATAAATGAAGTGTCACGCGAACGCGCACAAAAAGTGTAAGGAAGAAAGCCTCTGAATAAAGCGACAGCTGCGTCAGTTTTTAACTTGGAGATGAAGAGAATAGGTGCCGTCCTACGCACAGAGGATTAATCGAGTAATTCTCAAGTTTAGATGCGGAAAAGAAATACGGAAACACGGACGCTGTACGGTTTTGATTGTAAAATCGATATGGATAAGGGATTATAGACTGTTTGCGAGTAAACGGTCGTCAAAAGCTATTCTTCGTGGAATTCATTAAGGCTGTTGATGATTCCGTACGCACGAATGGGATTGTTTGATAGTTAGCTCGAATTGAATCTTTGGTCTGAATAATGGTTGGTAGATAATAGCCAGGATTACGGCGAAGACAGAAATACCTTAGATACATAGATAATCTTTATTTGCCAAAAACTGGGCTTAACATTTCCATACAGCTAGGTTTACGTTAGACACAAACAGAAATAAGAAGCAAAGGAAGCATTTTGCTTTTGAATCCCACTTGGACTCGACCTAGGTCAAGTCTGTCTCGTGAAGTCCACGGATGGTTTTACCATATAATCATAGAGTCGAGAAACACAAGTATTGTTATTCTAAAGTATTTAAAACATCTAAACATTTATTGAAATATGAAACATGGTTTGGATAATAGCCGTGACTTACGGCGAAGATAGAAATAACTCAGAAGGCGGAAATTAAATCTCTGCTCTACTTCAATAACTTAATTATGCCTTCGTGAAATCTCAGTCGTCTTTTAAATCACAAGCCAAATGGCACAATTTTCATCACAAACATAACATTACGAGAGCACGAAATAATATGTCATAAAACGATTCAGTATATGACTTTTATGTCGCCATTATCCAAGATTCCTTCATTGTGAGTAGGCTAAAACTTTTTACTTCGCAAGTTTTTGACGCCGCGTCGTGTCACATGATATATAGGATCTCCGTTTTTTCTCTTTCTTGCAATGCTTAGCGACATACATTACAAGCCGTACTATTTTTAGGGTTCCATATCGCAAAAGGAAAAATGGAACCCTTATAGGATCACTTTGTTGTCCGTCTGTGTGTCTGTCCGGCGGTCTATCAAGATGTTTTATCTCGGGAACACGTGTTGGTATCGAGTTGAAATTAAAATTCGTATACTCAAATCTACAGAGAGAGCAGTGGTGGGCCAGTGATGACGGCCGCGACTTACGAGTAGTAGGTCATGAGTTCGAACCCAAGCAGGCACTTTACTTTGTTTAAATTAATTCATCACCACAGCTCTCGAACCAAAAATTCGAAGTGACATCTACCAACCCGCACTGGGCCCGCGTGGTGGATTATAGCCCACTCCCTCTCACCAAGAGGAGGCCTGTGTTCCAGCAGTGGAATACTAATACTCTCTGTCCGTCTTACGAATTTTCGATCAGGGTCACGTGTCCTGACGCGAGTTTAACATTTTTTACCCTTTACAAAAAAGTGCACAACGCCGCTAAAGAAGTTTTCACTTCAAAAAACTTTTGTCTTTTAAGACCAGCCAGTCAGCCACCAGCCACCCAGCCTAGCCAGACCAGCTCCAGTAGCTCTAGCTGTGTTTTTTTATAAAAATTAGGCTGCTTTTAAATTGAAAAAAAAAACCACAACTAGAGCTTCGGTGCCACAAACAAACACACCTAGCGGTCAAACTTATAACACAATTTTTTGCGTCGTGCGCAAAAAAAAAACTTTAGGTGTAATCTTGTACCTACTGCTTTTTTAACAGAAAAGTTAATAACAGCAACTAAATAAATAATAAATTGTGTGCAGACCTAAACAAAACTGACAATTTGTGGGTGCATTATAAATACCTACCCTGTCTAACCCTTGTGGGAATACAAACCTAAAAAAAATAAGTATTATAAAAAGTGTGAACCCGTATCTGAAATTATTTTATGGAACTGAGTAGGTCGACAATGCTGTTTACCCACCCGTCTTCATATTTGCAGTCTGGATGATCAATTTTTAGCTGCTTGCTTGTCCTGTCAGCATGCACTTGCGGTCGCCATGAACAAAGACACGACCGCAAATACCGGCCACAATTAGCTCAAGACGTACCGACTTCCAAACTTAGTCGGGCGCGACGAATGCCGAATTTGCGCAGACTTCATAGAAAATGCATGTGAAATGTCGACCACAACTTGCGGCAACTTGTGGCCACACTGTTCCTGCGGTTAGCGGCTTAGTCTGCCGCTGCACTTAGATAGACGAATGTACGTGTATTATTTATGTGTGTGTACACCATGTCCTCATGTTTAGGTAATAACAAACACGTTATGAGAACATAATTGCTTGTATTTATGGCAAAGTATTGCGTTAAATTGTTATATTGTTTACATGTAATGTGTTAACAATGTTTGTTTTCTGTGTCCACAAATGTGAAGGCTCTGTTCTGTATGATAACAAGAAATAATAGGTCTTTACCTATGAAAATGCCATTTTGTATGAAAAAAATTGAACGAATTTTTTTCATGTATTTTTTATTTGTATTAATCGAAATAATCACCCATGCAATCAGTGCATCTTTGCCAACGCAGTGGCAGTTTGATGCCCTTCTTAAAAAAATCAGCTGGACGGGAGGCAACAAATTCTTCAAAGGCATTTTGTACTGCCTCTCGGGTATTGATTTTTTTTCCCGCCAAGAAGTTATCCAAATTCTGGAAAAGTAGTAGTCTGTAGGCGCAAGGTCTGGTGAGTAGGGCGGATGACGGAGAGCTTTCAACCCCAGTTCTTGCAACTTGGAAACCGTCTGCTGTGCAGTATGAGGTCGCGCGTTGTCGTGCAGGAGCAGCGGAGACAAGCGATTGACCAATGCTGGTTGGAGATATGCCAGCTTCTCCATCATTGAGTTCAGTTCTTCACAGTACACATCTGCAGTAATGCTCACCCCGTTTGGTAAGAAGCTGTGATGAATCACACCGGCGCTAGACCACCAAACAGTGACCATCACTTTTCTAGGGGTAAGTTTTCGTTTAGGGCATTGTTTAGGTACTGAACCAGGATCCAACCGACTTGCTGAGCGCTTGCGGTTATCAAACAGAATCCATTTTTCATCGCAGGTAACAATGCGGTTCAAAATTCCTTCATTTGTGGGTCTGTTGAGCAGTGCAAGGCACGTCTCGACGCGTACTTTGCGCTGGCGATCATTGAGTTCGTGGGGCACCCATTTGTCAAGCTTATACCTTGCCAATTTGACGCAAATGGACCAATATTGTTTTGACGCTAACGTCGAAAGCTGCTGCTAATTCAGCCGTAGATTGTGTATCATCAGCTTCCACAATCGTCTTTAATTCGTCATTGTCGACCAACGTCTTCGGACGACCGCGAGGTTCATTTTTCAGGTCGAAATTTCCAGAACGGAAGCGAGCAAACCAATAACAGATGGTGCGTTGGTTTGTAGTGTTAGCTCTGTAAACGTCGTTGATGTTGCGTGCCGCTTGTTCCGCGTTGCTGCCACGACGGTACTCATATTCCATAATTACTCGAATTTTTAACGTATCCATGATGACGAAAAAGATTGAGATGCGATGAAAATGTAACACTAATCAATAAACAAATGACTTCTTTTGGAAAAAGAATTCCATGTTTTTAAAATAAAATTAATTTGAAATTAGAATTCTTAGACAAACAAAAATTATTTTGATTTGAAATGGCCAGCACTGCAGAACGGCAATTTCATAGGTAAAGACCTAATATAAGGTATACTACAGTAAACAGTGGGTGTTTTGGTATAGCGCTAAACAATTTTACTTGGGATAATTAAATGCAATTTAGCCTACCTATGATTATTTAGTGATGCATTTGTCAATTATTTTAAGTCACCTGAATTCTCCGACGGATTGGACAGATGTATACTTTAAGTACCACATTTGCCCCATTATGTTTTAATCATATAAAGGGGTGAGCTATTGTAGGGTACTTTCATCAACTGGATTTTTTACAGCAGTTGAGAAGCTATGTGGGAACAAATGAATATACATACATACATATCGCTCAAAATCATAACTCTCCTCTTTGCTTCATGGTAGTTGGGTAAAAACCCAACAAAACTTTACATGACCTGGGAATTGAACTCAGGCCTCATGCAAAGCAGCAGCGCTTACTACTACTACACCAGAGTGCCTCTTACAAGGAGAGTACCAAACTTGGGAATCACAGATTCCGTTGATTTTTATAAATGTTGTAGAGTAGTCTCCCCTCAGTAACTAGGTAAAATGGTAAGACGCACTTCAACCTACATTTTAGAGAAAAAATAATTTAAATTTCAAGTCCACTGGACTCTTTTTTTTTTCAAATTTATTTATTTATTTTTCCAATTATTTTGCTATTTTAATCAATAAATAATTCAAATGCTGTAGTTATTAAATATTAAATTTATTATATATCTGATGTGTTAATATAGTTTTTTGTCAATTTTAAAGGATTTTTATTTTATTGGTAACAGTACTAATATAATATTAAACATTTTACTTCTAAAAATACTCGTTATAATTGAGATTTTTTAACGTGAATAAATGTTGTTAGGTATATGAATTTTCAGTTATTAGACGCTCCTGCTGTGCAAGACCCCTCTCCCCCTAATTTTACCTGCTCCGACATCTAGTACCTGGGGAAAGGGATGTACGTGTAAGAATAATAATAATAATATAATAATTTATTTAATAAAAACGATTACAAAAAGAGTACATTTAGCAAACAGTATTAAATTCTCATACAATTATAGTGCCTAAAGATAAACTATTTCTAAAGTATTTTTATCACAAGTGCAGAAGATGATTCATCGGAATTAGAATGTAAGGTAGCGACCCGCCCGATCTAGGTTAAATGAAACCTGTGTTTCGGGCCATCACTTTACATTTCAATTAAATTGGTGCAATCATATTTTAAGTATAATTTATATAAAAGTAATCTATTAATAACTATGAGAAAAAGCACATTAGTAAAACAACACAATAAAACAATAATTCCTAAAACTAAGTGAGTGTAAATACTACAAAAATAAATACTTACGAGGGAATAAATTATAATCATGACATAATTTCTAGAAGTTTTTCTGTGTCTGTGTAATTAAGTACCGCTAAGTATTCTGATGATATTGTACTACATTTTTTATAACTTAAACTATAGATGCTCAATAACTTGTTAAGTCTATTATACAGAAGAGGTCCTAAGAACACAAAAAATCGCTTAGCAAACGCATGTCTTGTTTGAGGCTTTATGCAAACCAAATCCTTTCTTCTCTTGTCAGAGGGTACTGGGTCAAAAGGAAGAGCACTGTGCTGGTGTAATACTATGCTTAAAATGAATAATTGCCTTACTGTTAGTACATTACATGCTATGTAGAGTTGGTGCGTAGGAAACCTAAAAGGGCGAAAGGTAGCAACTTTTAGACATGCTCTTTGAGCACGCTCTAGAGGAAGTAAAATTGTTTTTGCTGCACCACCCCATGAAGTTATGCAATAGGTAAGAATGGATTGGCACAAAGCTAAATAAACCTGTTTAATTAATTTATAGTCGGCTATGTTCCGTAAGTTTTTAAAAACATATATTAATTTGCGAACTCTAATACAAAGTAATTCGATATGTTTACGGAAATTTAAATTTGAGTCAATAGTGACACCTAGATATTTTAAATGGTCAGCTTTAGCTAAAGTGGGGCAAGAACATGCGGTGTCAGCGTACGTGCGACAATTATGAGCGTAAATGTTTAGATTAGTTAGCGGTATGTTAGTATTTCTCATTGTAAATAAAATGTACTTTGTTTTATCTGCATTTAATGTTAGGATGTTATTATGGAGCCAATCAGACACTATGTTAAAACCAGTCTGTGCATGTTGATAGACCTCAGTTTTGGATTTAGCTGAGAAAAGTAAAGCGGTGTCATCCGCATAAGAAATTATGACACCATTTTGAAGTGGTAGGCTGCACAGGTCATTTATATAGATTAAAAATAAGGTGGGCCCCAAAATGCTACCTTGTGGAATGCCAAAACAATTGTTTTTAAGTTCAGAACTAGTATACTGCCCTATTTTTACACATTGATGACGATCGCTAAGATAATCAGCAAATAATAAAAGTTGGGCTCCTCTAATCCCAAGTGTTTCAAGCTTGTGCAATAGTAAATTATAAGAAATAGTATCGAAAGCCTTGGCAAGGTCTACAAAGATACAAATTGTATGCATACTATTATCTAGATTGCTAGCAATATAATTAGTTAATTTGTGCACTGCTTGGCTAGTTGATCTTTTGGGCCTAAATCCAAACTGATTGTCTGAAAGTAGTTTGTTATCTTCCAGATATTTTATCAACCTATAATTAATAATTTTTTCTAAAATTTTTGATAGTCCTGTTAGCACTGAAATGGGTCTGTAGTTATTGACACAGTTCCTGTCACCAGACTTGAATACAGGGGTGACCACAGCTTTTTTAAGGAGCTTGGGGAATAGTCCTTTAGATAAACAAAGCTGAAAAATGTAGGTTAGTGGAGGGGCAAGTAGGTATCTGAATCTTTTAAGTATATTATTGGGAATGTCATCCCACCCAGTAGCACATACATCCTTTAACTCAAATAATAATCTTTCAACTTCGTTAACGTCGGTATCTAATAAAACAAAAGAATTTAATGTAGAGGAAGTCGCAGTCGGGTTATGAGGGGATAAAATATTAGAATTTAACGATTTTTCAGCCAAGTTTTTACCAACGTTAGCAAAGAAGTTGTTCACTTTATTCATTGCTTCGGATGGGTTTGTCTCTGTAGACAGTAAATCAAGCGGAGGTTCGGGACTTTTTGATGTAAATGTATTCGTTTTTATAAATTTCCAGACAAGTTTACTATTTTTTCCCGCCTTCTGTAATGCATTTTTATCATACTGATTTTTCACTTTTTTCAGAAGATTATTGCAGTAGTTCCGGTACCTTTTATATGTTACAGAAAGTATTTCGTTATCAGGTGCAAGTTTCAATTTAAGGCGAAGTTTGTCTCTATGTCTTATACAACGAACGAGACCGGGTGTGATCCAGGGTTTGATGCAACTATACCTTCTAGGCATTTTATGAGTAAATGTGTTTTTGTTTATTGAAAATTGTAGCAAATTTATGAAGTATAGTAAAGAAATATTTGCATCGTTTGTATTATAAACTGGGTCGAAATTAATACCGCGTAAGTCATCTTCGAGGTTTGTCATATTTACTGTGGTGTAGCTACGCATGCAGTTTTTTCTAGGTGAGCTCATTTGCAATGTTAGTAAAACAGCTTGGTGATCGGTGAGCGAAGAATTAGTAACAAATGTTTTGGATGGATTTTTTGATTTTAGAATAATGTGGTCTAAGCAAGAGCCGCTCTGATGCGTGGGGTGATAGTGAGCTGGTAAAAGTCCATGAAATGAGCAAATGTTCAGATAATTATGTACATGTGTGTCGGTTTTCTCAGAAGCAATGTTTATGTTAATATCGCCCAAAAGTACTATGTTTTTAAATGATGATAAGGTTTTTAAATTTGTGTCGAGTGAGTCTAAAAATCTGTCAATATTTTGAGACGGAGGCCTATAAATAGCCATGACTACTGTATCGGGACTAATTTTAATTATTAAGCAATTACTATCCTGGAATTCCGGCTCTTCCTTTATTGCACGTAGGTTATTTTTGATATATACCACTAATCCATCATTTTGGTTTATATTTCTCTCAGTTCTGTAAGAATAATACCCGTCAAGAGATGGTAAGTTAACCGTCTGTTTTGACAACCAACATTCTGTTAAGACGATTACATCACAGCTTATGTCAAGATTCTGTAATAACACCTCAAAGCCGTTCATGTTTCGATTAATGCTGCGAATATTCTGTGTAAGCAAGGTTAACGCTTTGACATCAGAAGGAAGAAGGTGTTTACAGTCTTCAACATTACAGGTTATAGATTCAGATACAGAAAAACTGTCTAGATCACAAATTAGTTGATTTGTCATGATCTTTACAAACTAAGTGGAAATATAAATAAACTATACGCTACCTGTTTACGTGCTACTAAATACAATAATCTGTGGCGCTCTTAGGCGCCTTCATAGTCTATTGAGTTTATATAATTAGTTTCCGCATATGTGCGCGCTGGGCAACTTACATCACCAGTGGGATGGTCACATTTTCTCTTATACCGTTTGCACGTCGCACATTGAGAGGGAGAAGATTTGCTGCTGCATTCCTTGAAGGAGTGTCCAGTCTCTGCACAGTGGTTGCAAGTAGGACTGGTTTCTCGACAAAACTTGGCTGCGTGACCGAACTGCTGGCAATTGAAGCACCTGGTGACTATAGTGAAGTCTCTCACGGGGCATGATGACCAATTAATAAAAATTCGGCTTTGATTGATCAGTAATTTTCTAATGCTAGCGGGTATTTCCAATATGTAGTTACAGGTAGGAAGGTCTTTCTTACCCGATTTATGGCTCAGTTTTATTCTATCAAGGAAGGACTCACGGGTTATATTCGGCAACTTGTCTGAGAGGTTTTGCTCGTAGATACAGTCAAATACCTCCTGCTCAGTAAGGGTAACGGGGACACCAATAACAGCGATTCTCGGGCGGCGTTTAGAAGGTTCTTCTATTGTAAGGCCAGATGATGCTAACTTTTCCGATTTTCTGAGCTTCTCAATATCGCCTTTGCTGTCGGTGCTAATCAAAACGCCCCCATTTTTCACTTTTCTGAGGCCACGGACATGAAGCTTCAGTTCTTCGGGAGATATTATCTTTTGAACAAGTGACTTAGTGTCGTCACTTGTTTGGGTCTTATCGCTGGGATAGATGGCGACTGATTTCAAATTCGCAGGACGGACAAAGTTATCGGGACCTTTCTTCACCATACTTGCATAAGAAGTATTCTCCGATTTGTTCAGCTTTGTTTCGATGGCGTCTTGAAACTGCTGGAGAGATTGGACAACAGTTTGGTAATCCTGGAGGTGCTGGATTGTAGTATGGGCTGCAATCGTTTTCTGCTTCAATGATTGGTATAATACGGCCATCTGTGAAGTCCCACTTGAGACCTTCCTGCAAAGGGTGGAGACACGAAGCTTCTGTTCCGAGTTCATTTTCCCTTCCCCAACAATACTGCAAACTTCGTTTAGAATGGCATCAATAGATCCCACCCATCTCTGGATCTCCTGCGTGCTGATGACTTCACTTGGCAGTTCATTATCCGCGGGTACTGGTGGATTGGGGTCGCTTGGAGGTACTGGTTCGGTAGGCGTCGGTGGAGGACTTCGCCGTAGTAATTGACTACGACCAAACGGGCTCGATCCCGGGTTAGACATGCTAACCGTAACACTTTGTTGTTTGTAACACTGTTTAGTATATCTTGCACATGTTAGTCGGTAAGAGTCACACGCGACACACTTTTCTTTTATACTGACGTCGCAAATAATTATATGTATTTGTAGTAATTGTTTATTGCATTATAATCGAAACACACGTCCGCTTCGTCTCGCGCCTCGTAAAGCAATACGATTGGATTGGCCAAAATTTGGCCTTGTCATGCGGCTGCTTTTAACTACAGTCATTCGATTACGAGTTTTCATTATTGTAACACGTAAAAATTGTTTAGTAGTTTACTCGACACATTTTTTTTTCAAAATTAATTAATTTATTTTTATTAATTTGTTGAGTCAAGTGGACATGAACTTTAAACTTCACTTTAATTTTTCTCCAAAATGAAAGTGAAGTGCCTTTTACCATTTTACCTAGTTATTGAGGGGAGACTACTCTACAACATATATAAAAATCAATGGAATCTGTGATTCCCAAGTTTGGTACTCTCCTTGTTAGTATAATCTGTTAGCAATTATCGTTTTAAAAGTTAAAAGTAGCTATCATTTCGGGCAAGCCATTGTCCACAAAGATTCTAAAGACTCCGAACATCTTAAAGTCCTTTTAAATCTAAACAAAAGACAATAAGCGAAACGTCTCAATTCAGTCAGATACTAATTTACAATCTACCATCTTTATTCATCGCAATGTAAAAGGATATGACGAGACGAGCGGGAAAACGCGTCCTTTGTCGAGCTACGTACCACGAGACTGACAGGGCATTCCGATTTGTATGCAGATAAATGGAAAGGATATTAGATCCCTCTTATATCCAGTGTGTTTGTGATGTAGAATTAGAAGAACAGCTTGTTTGGATTATTGAATATTTTGGTTTTCGTTTGGAAATATTCACAAGCGGTAAGACTTGATCTACCACCGAGAAGGAAGCAACTATATATCTATCGACTTCTTGCTCAAGAAACTCATCATCATTTGCCTAGCTTCATCCCAACTATATTGGAGTTGGCTTCCAGTCTAACCCGATGCAGCTGAATAACAGTATTTTACATGGAGCGACTGCCTATCTGACCTCCACAACCCAGCCAACCTCAAATTACCGGTTGATGAGAATAAGCTCACCCCCTCATCATCATGATTAGCAGCCTATCATGTTCCCATTGCTGGGATGCAGGCCTCCATTCAGTGAGAGGGTGTGCGCCACAATCGCGGGCCCAGTGCGGGTTGGTAGATGTCATAAGTCTTCAAATTTTTGGTTCTAAGACATGAAGGATTCCGATGTTTTTCTTCACCCTTTTTAACCGACTTCAAAAAGAAGGAGGTTATCAATTCGGATGTTTATATTTTTTTTTTATGTATGTTCGGCCATAACTCCGTCATATATTAACGGATTTGCAAAATTCTTTTTTTGTTCGAAAGGGGTTTATTCCGAAATGGTCCCATATAAGTTTCATATAGATCTGATGATGAGTTCCGGAGACAGACACCGGAACTCTTTAAAAAATGACAGCAAATCAACCGCAATTTCTGCTATCGCATAAATATGCATTGTTTGTTTGGAATTAGTGCGGGGTAGATACTATAACTAAAAATTTAAAAATAAAAAAACTTTTTTACAAAAAAAAAAAACAACCGACTTCCTTAAAAACACTACAAAGTGAAAAATAACTTCCGAAATTAAAGTTATTTTTCACTTTGTAGTGTTTTTAAGGAAGTCGGTTGTTTTTTTTTTGAAAAAAAGTTTTTTTTTAGAGAGGTGATGAAATAATTTACAGTAAGTAAAGTGCCTGCTTGGGTTTGAACTCACGACCTACAAACTCGTAAGTCATAACTGGGCTAGCATTGCTCTCACACTAATGGTACACTGTGATACACATTACGGTGAAGCTATAAATATATTGCTTAAGTATTGAGTTAGTGCGGCTGTTATCACTTAGCCAAGTGATAACAGCCGCACGGATCGATCAATCAGGTTAAGCTACGCTTGCCGCAGGAGGAGACGCCCCGGGCGTCGGGAGTCGATTGCGGACTCCCGGCCACCGTAGGCGCGAGCTTGCGGGTGGAGAGCAATGAGTAGCTCACCGCCCGGTAAGGACCAAGCTCGGGTCGACGGCGCGCAGTGTTCCACGCGCGCCTCAAAGAGATGTCAGCAGCAGTGTAGGGGTCTACTAGGACCGATGCCTGCCAGGGTCGCGTGATTGTTCGAAAGAGATACCGTGACCCTGGCACATGGGCAACTGATGGAACACGGGTGGGTTTTAGTCAGTAAAAGTCTGACACGCCCTCCCGCTCCGCCCAGAGCGGGAGAAGTCGATTGATGATTTCCCATCCTGAAAAGAAAAAAAAAAAAAAAAAGCTACGCTTGCCGCGGTTGGTTCGTGGATGGGTGACCATGTTTATATACAAAGATACCTCCTTACCTTGGAAAGCGCGTTAATCCGTTGGTCCCGGCTGTCATTTGAGGATCCTTGATAGTTGTTACGGGTCTTCAGAAGGCCGAAAGTCTGACAACCAGTAAGGGATATCGTATTACCCAACAACTGGGTTGTGGCGATCAGACAGGCAGTCGCTCCAAGTAAAATACTACACATCTGGTTAGACTGGAAGCCGACCCCAACATAGTTGGGAAAAGACTAGCCATGGTTTTTCATCAAGTTACAATTTAAAAGACCCTTTAAAATCTTTCAATTGAGGGCCCGTTCTTGACTTTCTTCTACATCGCGCTCTTCATATTATGTTCTTTTATCGGTGTGATGTGCCTCATTTGTGTTCTTCTTCGACCTTAAATGTTTCATTCTTCGATCAAAAATGTACTAGATTACCGATGAGCGCTTCAAAAACAGCCCGAAAAATAAGAGCACAAATATTTTTGTGCTCTTATTTCAAATTAGTTTGGTCCAATCATAGCCAACAATAAGACGCCCTAAATGCCGCAGTACGCGTTCAAAAATTATGTAAATAACCACTGTAACACCAAGTTTTTGGAAGGAATATCTGTTTTTCCATAAGTTTATGTCTTTAAGTATTTTTCATAAATTAAAACAATCAAATAGTAAATATAAATCATTTAGCAAATACATATTATGATTGTTTGACCAATGTTTGTGACAACGCGCCAACTATTGTAACAAACATTGTCTGTTCTGGAACAGAGAATGCATGGAATAGTATTGTAATTTTATATTTTATTTTTGTTTGTAGATATCCTAGCGACCCATTTCGCTGTGCAGAATGGGTATCTATTGTAGCGAAAGAAAGAGGAGAAGAAATACACAAACCTTATAAAAAATCATATTTGAACTTTAATTTAAATGAAAAAAAATAATTTGATTTAATACAAATTTAACTTCTAAATAGCGTACATAAAAGTAGACGCACCCATTTTTTATACGGGTGGATCACATTGAGTCAACCCGCACTTAATTAAATAAAATAACTATTGTACTATTTTAGTCCTACTACTTTTTTAACCTCTAAGTCCCTGAGATACATTTGGTATCGACACAATGGTTTTTTAATTGTGTCTGTACTTGACTGGTAGGGTAATTGACTAGTTAAATTGATTAAAAATGTTTGCCACCATCAAAACGTACCTTCACCTAAAAAATTATATTCTGCAACTCTACGTCTTTCAATTCGTACTGTGTTCTGAGCATTGAAATGTAATACCAAGAACTACGTCTAGTTCCAAAATAGAGTAAGCTCGAAATTGTCAACACATTGTTTGTAACCTTATTTATTAGACTTTAAGTTTCAGTTTAGAATAAATAATTTTGTACTTATATACAAATGACTTTTGATTTTTAAGGGACATTTTAAATTTATTGCTCTTTAGCTTTCTCCGATGACAAAAGGACTTAAATATGAATATTTTGCAATCGTAATTACACTTTATGTTTGAGTGTTAAGGATTATAATAAATTGAAGTTGTTATTACTATGAAACGTTTTTTTATATTTCGTAGTAAGAAAAATAAATGTGTAAGTGTGTGCAAACGTGGCCACTTGAGCGCCTTATTTTTGTTCCTGATCCTTTATCTAGTGCTATTATTGATCGAAGGTTTCATTGCATAAAATCTAGCGTTGAATTAACAGACTAAGTAGGTAATGGTTTTTTAATTTTTTCTTAACATGTGTAAATTTTTCAACGCTGAAGTAGGTGTAGAGTCTACTGCATTTCTCTGACAAAAGCAAGAAATTCTTTAAAAGTGACGGACTTAATTTCCATCATTCACGTAGAAGAAGCCAAGGCGTGAGCTGCTCACTAATCAACACTTATTGTTTTTTAAATTATTTAATAGAAATGAAAATTAATAATGAGAAATATCAAAGAGATAGAAACAGATAAATAATTAAATCTATTCATTTACTCAATCAAAAAGAAGACAACTCCTACACGATAATTCAAACAAATGAAGAACCGTTGCCAACAATATGACTGAATATCAATAACGTCTACAGAGTATTATTTCTCTTTCACTGAATATACGAAATAAACTATGATACTGCTGAATACATTTCAGCAGTATCATAGTTTATTTCGTATATTCATCAAATAAACAGAATATATTCAATTTAGTATATTCATGTTCGTATTGTTTTTGTTGAGGACTGGTTTTGACATCTATCACTGGAATGAATAAATTAATCATTAAGATTGGCATGATGTGTCAGAGAGGTTTTGATTTAATTTAAGTTTTAAAATGAGAAAGGATGATTAAAATATATTTTAGTTCTGTTTTTCTAGAAGGAACAGTTTTTTGTCTTTATTTTATTAATGGTCACAATGACGTAGATAAAGTACAGTACAAATTACGTGATTAACTCTACTAATTTCTTCCAAATTTTCAAATCTATCAATCAAATTCAAAAAGTCTGAGTTGAGGAGCCACCTATAAAATACTGCAACTTTTTAAGGATTTTACCAGAAATTCAAGAATCGGGCCTACAAAATCAATTCATTACTAAATATTTGTTGTACCCGGGTTTAAATACACACAGGGCTTTTCAGTCTATACGGACACTATTTAGCAACGCAATGCATGTTATCGAACTGTCAAAATGAAAGTGAAAGAATCACTTTCATTGATTACACTGATAGTGTATTACGCAATTACTCTTCTATAAAAGGTGTAACTTTAAAAAATAATACTTCTATAGCTTCTTGAGGTGGTTAAGAAGCTATCGGAACAAAAAATAAATAAAACAAGCGTTTTTTTTGTTTTTCGAATTTTTTTTTATTTTAAAACTGCTTGAAACGTTTTGCATAATACCTTTACTCTCCCTATTCTATCTGTAAACTGATTCAGATCATTGATTCATGATGATGATCATTGATTGTTGGTTGTGTAACTATCTAGATAGTTAGACAACCAACAATCAGCTGATAGATTCGATTCGACTCATTCGTAACCAACATAATAGTACTTACCTAGTTTACCTAGTTTAAACAGCTGATTGTTGGTTGTGTAACTATCTAGATAGTTAGACAACCAACAATCAGCTGATAGATTCGATTCGACTCATTCGTAGCCAACATAATAGTACTTACCTAGTTTACCTAGTTTAAACAGCTGATTGTTGGTTGTGTAACTATCTAGATAGTTAGACAACCAACAATCAGCTGATAGATTCGATTTGACTCATTCGTAGCCAACATAATAGTACTTACCTAGTTTACCTAGTTTAAACAGCTGATTGTTGGTTGTGTAACTATCTAGATAGTTAGACAACCAACAATCAGCTGATAGATTCGATTCGACTCATTCGTAACCAACATAATAGTACTTACCTAGTTTACCTAGTTTAAACAGCTGATTGTTGGTTGTGTAACTATCTAGATAGTTAGACAACCAACAATCAGCTGATAGATTCGATTCGACTCATTCGTAACCATCATAATAGTACTTACCTAGTTTACCTAGTTTAAACAGCTGATTGTTGGTTGTGTAACTATCTAGATAGTTAGACAACCACCAATCAGCTGATAGATTCGATTCGACTCATTCGTAACCATCATAATAGTACTTACCTAGTTTACCTAGTTTAAACAGCTGATTGTTGGTTGTGTAACTATCTAGATAGTTAGACAACCAACAATCAGCTGATAGATTCGATTCGACTCATTCGTAACCATCATAATAGTACTTACCTAGTTTACCTAGTTTAAACAGCTGATTGTTGGTTGTGTAACTATCTAGATAGTTACACAACCAACAATCAGCTGATAGATTCGATTCGACTCATTCGTAACCATCATAATAGTACTTACCTAGTTTACAGATATACATATACACCGTGACATTTTAATCCACAACGGCAGCCCACTTCATGTAACCAATGACTACTACATATCCATAACAAAAAAAATAACATTTGAATAACTAAAAAATAAAAATATTATTCATCATGATGACGCTGACGTGGTTTAAATTTGATATTTTGTCTCATGGAAAATGGAGATCGAATGATCTAGCCGACTCGTGCACTGGGGTAGGCATGTACTCTACCGTATGATACGTAAGCATTATTAACAGGATGTTTCTTATTTCCAATTCATTATTTATTTTTCTTAATACCTATTATCTTATTTAATGGTAACAATTTTTAATCACGCCTAGAGGTATATTATGTCGGATACATTGAGGGAACAATCTTTATAAGAGGACCAAAATGTCCCGGTGTATAGATGTTTCTCTTAAAATATTTCATGTATGAATACCTTATATAAGGGTGATTCACCCACTCAATCGACATTGACCAATATATCAATTAATGATCGTCTATTTAAGTACATGTTTATCGCGTAATTGTACCTAATAGCTCACATTGTCCAACGGATCAAGGCATTCATGCCATGGCGATCATGTATGTGTAATACTTTCTCCTCTTCCTCATTAGTCTAGTGGGTACTATTACTGATCATGATGTCTTGGGTTCAATTGAGAAAGAGTGATATTGAGTTCTGCCATCTAGAATTTCTCAGTAGTAGTCTGGAGTCAGAATTTGTTAAATGGTAATACTATAGGACCTTTTACATGGAATTCAAACAAAATGAGGTGTGGGTACATCTGTACTCCACTTTTTGGCAGTACAAGTGTGTTTTTGGTAATACCACCTTTAGTATACCAGCTGGTCTATTCGGTAGAGATACGTATATGACCGTGAAAACGTAGGTGAAGTGAGTTGTCATTCCACCTCGTGCTAGGCATAATGAGTATATAATCTTTCCACTATTGGGACACAGATTTTCTCTCTATAAGGGGGAGTGGGCCATAATCCACCATGCGGATTGGTGGATGACACATGTTCGCGAATTTTAGGATGTAAGCACGCCGGTTTCCTCACGATGTTTTACTTCACCATTTGACAGCAGTGGTGATGAAATGAAAAACACAAAGTACCTGCCTGGGTCTGAACTTACGACCGACTTGTTAGTCGGGGCTTGTACCACTGGGCCGCCATTGCTCTCCCTGATCCTAGGGATTCACCTAAGTTTTAAAATTGTTTTTTTTTTGTGTGTGCAACAGCTGTGCAGTGTAGTAGTTAAAGAACTAAACCACTGTCCAGACAGAGCCGAAAAATATTCTGCTGTTTGTAAATTAAAATAAATATAAAACGTCAAAATAATTTACATAAACCTCATTTTCTCTACTTTACCTGTTGACCTATATACGACACAAAGAATCAGCGTCCCAGTAAACCCGTCCAGTAAAAAATAAGTTACGAATATCAAGCTGAAAACTTTAAAAACTACAGGTGTATTAAAACCACCACTTTGAAAAAAACTAGGAATAACAAGATAATTTCAATTCAGTCCCAGCTAACGAGACTCGGATGGGTAAAAGGGAAAAATAAAAGAGAGGGTGGAAGGTAGAGCAGGAAAAAGCTATCTGAACCACGCAACAGTCCTTTGATTCATTACAGTTTTCGATTAGGTACCGTTAGTTTGCCTTTAAAAAAATATAGCCGTTTTTTGTGTCTGCCGTGCCGGTTTTGCTAGTTTTTCGTGCCTATTTTTGTATAGAGGAATGTTTAATGTGGATTAAATAATAATTTCGTTTGCTATTTTGGCTAGACTATTTAAAGAAAGAAAGATTATCGTCACACAGTTCGTGAAACACATACACACGTGAATTAAATAACTTGAAAAAAAAATGAAAAACTTAAACAAAATGAAAAAATAACACAAAATAAAGAAAAACAATGAAGATGAAGCTGAAGCTAAAGATGTGAAAATGAAGTTAGGACATCGGTTTTTGATGGATTAAGCCAATGTAGACCCATTCTCCCACTTTTATTTGCATTTACAATATAAATGTATGGAAAATGCAAATAAAAAAACCGGCCAAGTGCGAGTCGGACTCACGCACCGAGGGTTCCGTACAAACCTGTAGGTATTCTCGATTTAAAAATATATATTTTTTTAATTTTTATATTTCATTTGATTGAATGTAAGGTAAATTGCGGTTTACGATTTATGACGTTTTAAAAAAAAACTACTCACTCGATCTCGTTCAAACCAATTTTCGGTGGTAGTTTACATGGTAATGTACATCATATATTTTTTTTAGTTTTATCATTCTCTTATTTTAGAAGTTACGGGGGGGGACACACATTTTACCACTTTGGAAGTGTCTCTCGCGCAAACTATTCAATTTAGAAAAAAATGATATTAGAAACCTCATTACCATTTTTGAAGACCTATTCATAGAATGATACCCCACACGTATGGGTTTGATGAAAAAAACATTTATGAGTTTCAGTTCTATGTATGGGGAACCCCAAAATTTACTGTTTTTTTTTTCTATTTTAGTGTGAAAATCTTAATGCGGTTCACAGAATACATCTACTTACCAAGTTTCAACAGCGTAGCTCTTATAGTTTCGGAGAAAAGTGGCTGTGACATACGGACGGACGGACAGACAGACAGACAGACGGACAGACAGACATGACGAATCTATAAGGGTTCCGTTTTTTGCCATTTGGCAACGGAACCCTAAAAAAGATAACGGAGGATGGGCAGCGACGTTCTTCTATTACATCCTATCTGCAACATTTAAAGCACAATTAATTAATTAGTTATTTATATTTCATTATTAAATTAGTTTAACTTAAACTAATGAGCTATAAAGAGGGCTGTGCTTGGAGCCTACGTGATAGAAGATTGAAGAGATTCACAGGAGAACCAAGGTAACCCAATGTACCCGAAGAATTTTTAAGCACATTGCTCACAGAAGAGATGGCCAAAGGTTCTGGAGTGGCGACCGCGTACCGGAAAACGAATAAGAGGATTTGCCACAAAAAATGGTTTGATGATCTTGTCAAGACAGCAGGAATCCACTGGATACGGAAACTCAGAACCGGTCAAAGTGGCGGAGCATAACCGGTCGAAATGAGGACATAGGATAATTGTCAAAAATAAACCCTGGTTCTACAGTAATATTATTATATGGGGATAGTTTAAATGTTAGAAAAAAAGAAATAATTCAATGTGTCCATTTGATGTTACATCTCAATGAGACCAATCACTGTAAATTTATTTTCTGTGCCTTGCCTTATTCTCAATACTTGTCTGAGGAGCAAAACAGGCACATTTATAATTTATATATGTTAATTTATAATAGGACTAGTTGTCACAGTGACGCTATTTTATATTTTTATTGTAAACAATTTATTACTGATTACAAATTAACAAATTATACTATGTATTTGCCACCTAGTTGTAGGAGACAAATTGCTAATCTTTTAGCATACAATTTACACCGTGACACTGGTACTTGTAGGGTACCAGTGATTACTGTTAGTAGTGGTTCTAGCACCACTTTTGATACACCTAGTAGTTTAAACTATTAGGTGCGACAACAGGTAAGCCGCATATGTTGAATGTTGTTCATCAAAATATGCAGGGTTTGTCCGGCAAAGAACTAGAGTTAAGTTTATTCAAGAAAACCATGATGTTCAGGTATTATGTGTGACTGAACACTGGTTGAAAGAACATGAAATAGTGTTTATGAATGATGATTTTTTTACTGTGCAAAGTGCATTTGTGAGGAAAAGTGCTATACGCGGTGGATCATTAGTTCTTGTTTCAAACAAGTTGAAATGTAAACAACGTTTAGATTTAGTTAATCTTTCAATCGAGCGCACTATTGAGTTGTCTTGTGTTGAACTAGAGCGTTACGTCATAATATGCGTCTATCGTCCACCCTCTGGGGATTTTACTCGTTTCGAGTCGGTCATGGAGGACTCACTCAATAAATTAAAATCAATTAATAAATGTATAATTTTATGTGGAGATTTTAATATTAATATTTTAGATGTTACTCCTTTAAGTATTAGACTACTGAATCTGTTTAAGTCATTTAATTTAATAAACTTGTTTTTCGAACCTACTAGGATCACAGCATCGTCTTCGACTTGTCTTGATAATATATTTAGTGATTGTGATGCCAATAATAAGTTAGTGTTAAGTGACTTAACGTCTGACCACTGTGGATTATTAGCCAGCTTCCCTTTTCCATTACAAAAAAAGCCGCATAAAATAGAATGCAGGCCCTATACAGTTAGTCGTTGCAACAAATTTAAAAATAATATTGCTCATAGGATTACACCATCTATAGTAGAACACGATAATCCTAATGAAATCTATGGAGCCCTTTTTGATATTGTGCAAAAAGAATACCAATCTACTTTCAAG
Source organism: Aporophyla lueneburgensis (assembly GCA_932294355.1). Classification (NCBI taxonomy): domain Eukaryota; kingdom Metazoa; phylum Arthropoda; class Insecta; order Lepidoptera; family Noctuidae; genus Aporophyla; species Aporophyla lueneburgensis. Next base: position 16,426,289 of record OW028744.1, read on the forward strand.
ACCAAAACTATTGACATTAATAGCACCTCTGTTAGCTTCAACCAATGGGCTACTCCAGGTATTTATAAAAGTAGAGCGAGACTATACGAGTTATATGGTTTAAAAAAATATATATTTGATAATCCTTTTCTAGAGTACGTCTGAAATTATTCAAAGTTATTTAAAAAAATCTGTGCTTTCGCTAAATCTAAATTTTTAAGCGATACCATAAAAAAATCCAGTAATAAAATAAAAACCACTTGGAATATTATTAACAATGAAACGGGTAAATCGGTTAAACAGGAAAAACAACTAGAGATTATGATTAACAACAAATTGTAAATAAGGCTGCCGACGTAGCTGAGGCATTTAATGAGTTTTTTGCCAACATACCTATAACTACGACTTGCTCCTTAAATTCGTCCCCGTCTAAAGCTGAAAACCTTTTGCATAGTAGTGTGCCCAGATGTAGTCGCTTATTTAGTTTTGAACATGTAACGCCTCGTGACGTGGTTAATATTTTTAAGACACTTAAGTCAAAAAACACTGGAGATTACTGGGGCATCTCCATTAAACTGTTAAGTAATATAATAGACATCGTAGCCCCCTATCTAGCTGTAACTTTTAATAAATGTGTCGATTCAGGATATTTTCCTGACCTCATGAAGAGTAGTAAAGTCATACCATTATTTAAAATAGGTAATAAAAATAACGTTGGCAATTTTAGGCCCATTTCTATCTTACCTGCATTTAGTAAAATATTTGAAAAGTTAATACTCAAGCAGTTACTAAGACATTTTAATTTAAATAGCCTCCTTCATAATGAGCAATATGGCTTTACAAAAGGTCGTCCGACAACAGATGCGGGTGTTGCTCTGCTAAAACACATTTTCAACGCATGGGAGAACTCGCAAAATGCTATCGGAGTTTTCTGTGATCTCTCCAAAGCTTTTGATTGCGTTCACCGTGACACACTTTTGCGTAAACTGCGTCATTACGGTGTTCAAAACGAAGCTCTCAATGTCATAAGTTCTTATTTGCAAAATAGGCACCAATGTGTAGATATCAATGGTGTAAAATCTTCCGGGCTACTAGTTCAGTTAGGTGTACCTCAAGGCTCAATACTGGGTCCTTTCTTATTCTTAGTGTATATTAATGACTTGCCATTCTATTTAAAGAATATCTGTGACATTGTACTATTTGCTGATGATACCTCACTTATCTTTAAAGTAGACAGGAAAAGGAAAGATTTTGACGACGTGAATAATGCGCTCTCAATGGCCACGGATTGGTTTACTACAAATAACCTAGTTCTTAATGCTAAGAAAACGAAATGTATAAAGTTTGCCTTGCCGAATGTTAGAAACCTGGGACCTAATGTCGTTTTAAATAATGAGGTGCTTGAAACTGTTAACTCGGTAGTTTTTCTGGGCATAACAGTAGACGCCAAACTTCAGTGGGGATCACATATATCGAGCCTAGCGGGAAGGCTCAGTTCGGCCGCCTACGCCGTAAGGAAAGTTAGACAGTACACGGACGTTGATACAGCTCGATTAGTCTATTTTAGTTATTTTCATAGCATAATGTCCTACGGCATTCTGCTGTGGGGCAAAGCCGCGGACATTCAAAATATTTTTGTTCTTCAAAAACGAGCTGTTCGAGCGATTTACCAGCTAGAGTTTCTCTGAGAGATTTGTTGAAAGATATTGGTATTCTTACGGTGGCATCACAATTCATCTTCGCCAACATCTTATATATTAGGCAAAATATTCACTTGTACACTAAAAACAGTGATTTTCATAATATTAATACTAGAAATAAGGACAAACTACGAGCCCCCTTTCACCGGCTTCATAAGGTTCATAATTCTTTTGTTGGTCTTGGTATTACCTTTTATAACAAGCTTCCCTCTGCTTTGCTAGATTTGCAGTTTAATGAGTTTAAAGCTAAAGTAAAATCCAACCTTTGTTCAAAGGCATACTATTCTATCAACGACTACTTAAACGATAAGAATAGCTGTGATTAACTCAAGACAATGTTTATGTTCTTTCAATCCAGAATTAGCTTTCCTACCGACAGTTTATATGGGTAGTTCATATCATTGTTTTTTTTTTTTTCACTGATTTTGTTAATTTATTTTATTTTCTTTTAATTTCATTTATTGTGGACATAATCTACTCATTACAATTATTGTAAATGAGTTGTATTGTAACATGTAGTTAGCTAGCGACCTCGTCAGCTGTTCATAATATTCTTGTCTCACCAACCGGCAGCAAGTTCGTCATGCTCCCTTAGATGTCACTGCTTGCGGTAGCGTCGGGGGTCGGGGTACCACCTTCCCTCGAATATGGCGAGGGGGGTAATGGCTGACCTTTGCGTTATGCTCGTGCGGTGCTGCTTGTGGTGACTGGTCGTCTTGCTGACCATGGTTTTTGTTATTGTTACTTGTATTAACTGTTATTTTATTTTGGTCCGGAGGTCCTTAGTTTAACTATTGTAACTTCAACTTAGCTGTATGTATCAATTTGCATCGTTGAATATGTAAGCGGGCACGCCCTTTGTGCCTGGAGGCTTTATTTACGTTTTAAGTTCTGTTTACGATTTTGTTTTATTATTTATTTCAGCTTGAGTTTAGTTTTCAGTGTTTTGTTGGTGGTATATTGGCGTGTGCTAGCTGACATATGTGAATAATGTATGTTTTGTTTTATAATATTAATTACTTACACAGTATTGTATAGAATCAAGTTCTTCTAACTTAACAGACAGCTGTGCTGCTGGGGAGTTTGTTCCACCACTTCTTCTTCCCAGCTAAAGCACTAGGAAGTGTCGAAGGGCGGGCGTTTTGGGGGGACTGTCTTGTGTAACTTTGACGTTCAAAAAGTGCTGACTCTCAGCCTAGTTTGAATAAATGACTTTTGATTTTGATTTTGATAGGCCTCCCCCAAGCACCGCCACTTAAACCGGTTCTGCGCTTTTCGCATACAGCGGATTCCAGCGGCCTTCACCAGGTCACGGGCCATCTTGTGGGAGGCCTTCCAACGCTATGTCTTCCAGTACACGGACGCCACTCGACAACCTTCCGACCCCATCGGCCATCTGTTGTGCGAGCAATGTGCCCCAATTCTTACATAATAATACCAGCCTATTATATTGTCCCAATCAATGTAGGGCAAAGGCCAGTTCTCATATAGAGGACCTACGAACATGGATCACCATGTTTGCTCAAGGCAGGTTGGTAATTTCAGAATTCCAAGTTTCCTCACGATGTGTTCCTTCACCGATGTCAGTAAAATCAGGAATAAACTCAGGAAGTACATATGAATTGAAAAGTTACAATATTACTTATCCGGATTAGACCTCGCAACCTTCATCAGCAGTCTATAACGTTCCTACTGCTGGGACACAGGCCTCCTCTCAGTGAGAGGGAGTGGGCCATAATCCACCACGCGGGCCCAGTGCGGGTTGGTAGATATCACATGTCTTCGAATTTTTAGTTCTAAAACATGCCGGTTTCCTCACGATGTTTTCCTTCACCGTTTTGAGAGCAGTGGTGATGAAATAATTTACACAAAGTATAGCGCCTGCTTGGAAAACGGGGGCCACAACCTTGATCCTTTTAATATCGAATTTCTATCAAGCTAAGAATAATTTTAATTTGAATTTCCTTCAAAGATAAAATCATCAATGAAGCTATACGGAAAAGTAATGAGTTACCGACATAGCTTGTAGAGTAAGTAGGTTGAAGTGGAAGTAGGCTGGATATGTTTGTCAACGGACCGATGGCCGATGGAGCAGACGGCTCCTGGAGTGGAAACCGCGAATCGACATACGTAGTGTGAGACATCCCTAGTTAAACGGACCAACGACCTCGAAAAGGTGACTGACTAGATGTGGAAGGCGGAAGACAGAGTGTTGTGGCGCAGCATGGGAGAGGCTTATGTCTAGCAGAGGACTGCGATAGGCTGAGTTAATTGAACATTCATTGTAGGAATTAGTTTTAAGAAGAAACCAATAAAATGGATCCCTAGAAAAGAAAATATTATTTTTATTTCTTAGCAAACCGACTTTTATAGTTCTTAGGATCTATAAAAGAAATATTGCTGGAGATTTTCGTCGAATTACTAAGTTTGTGTCCAGAGTATCAATTTCGGGTAGAAACATACTATGATAATGTTGGTACTTGGGTACCTATATGTATAAATAAGTTTTTGTAATAAAGCAGATGAGGTCCAAGTACAGAGAATAAGTTGACCATTACTTTGTATTGAAGTATGTGCTCATGTAAGACCATTAAAGACAAAGTTGTTGGCTTTGCTTCTAGGGTCCATTTTTGCCATTCAAGTGTAGTTTATAATACATTTATTAACAACCAGCAGGGAAATTGAGTAACACGATAACAGTAGGAATGCCTTTCCATTTGATAGTTCGACCACATTCATTGCATTATTTTGGTTACTGAGCAGAGAAACTTTTTGAACATATTAAGCAATGGATTACCTTTGAAATGGTTTGAATCCTGATTAATAGTATGTTACGCAATATATGATATGATAATTTCAAGTCCAAGTCTACGTCTGCCACGCTTCAGCGGGTAACTTTCATCTAGCAACCCTCGCCCGAAGCCTAAATGATGGCAATAAGCTGACCCCATATAACCTGTAGCCAAATTTATCTGAATACCATTATTTTACATGGAGTTACTATTTAATTTACTGTTGCTGTTGCTTGTTGTTTTTGTGTTGTTGTTGTTATTTGCTGTTGCTGTTTGTTGGGTGTACTAGGTACACCTCTGCCGAACCCTTCGGGGAAACAAGGCGTGATGTTATGTTTATGTTTTGTGTTGTTACTGTTCAATTTAGCGTTCAATCCAGTAACTGGGTAATACAATATCCCTTGGTATGTGTCAGATTTCGGTCTTCTGACGTCCTAAACGACTGTGAAAGATCCACGATTGATAGCCGAAACCAACGCCTTAATGTGCTTTCTGGGGCGTTGGCGTGATGCTTTCTATACTTATATACTTATTATTAATATTATAAAGCTGAAGAGTTTGTTTGTTTGGTTGAACGCGCTAATCTCAGGAACTACTAGTCCGAATTGAAAAATTATTTTTGTGTTAAGTAGCCTCTTTATTGAGGAAGGCTATACGTTAATAACATCACGCTACAATCTAAAGGAGCAGAGCAGCAGTGAAAAATAGATGAAAACTGGCAGACAATTCGAAGCGACGGGAAGGGTAGCAACAACTTGACGCGGATGAAGTCGCGAGCAGAAGCTAGTCTACACTAATTATATAGAGCTAAAGTTTGTAGAAAGTAATCTTTGGAACTACCAGTCAGATTGGAATTTCTTTTCTTTGTATTTGATAGCCCAATTCTTGAGGCATCACGTAAAAGGGTATTTTACATCACGCTACAACCCATAGGAGCTGAGCAAAATGATACAAAGTGGGAAAGAACATGAATTGTAATCGAATTAAAAGCGCGAGCACTTTAACACGAGATAAGATAGATAAGATAAGATAACTCTTTATTTGCTTTAAACATGGTATACGGTTGTTACAGTCAGGTATAAATCTAAGATCCACATGTTTAGCTACACAGGATATGTATCAATTGCATGCAAAATAATAATTAATAATTAAATGTCGTTCAATGTCACAGATATAAGGTCAATACAATAATAATATAATATAACAACTTTATCTTTGCATTATCAACAGTAACAATGGGTCAGAAATATATAATTTATGGTTAAAAAAATCTTTAATGTCATAAAACATATGTTCTTTCAGCCAATGCAATAATTTATTTCTAAATAAGTTTATATTATATAACAATTTAATTTCCTTTGGAATTTTGTTATAAATGCGTATACACATAACTAGGAAACTTTTTGCATACTTGGCTGATTTAGGTGTATCCTGCAATGCAAGTCTGCATGGATCTCTATTTCGAGAGTTCAATTGATAAGCTTTTTTGAACAATCCCTTATTATTATAAACAATATCTGGATGACCGAGCTTTGCTCGGTATTTTTTGGTAAATTGTGTTTAAAATAAACAGTGTATGTTCAAGTTGACTATCGATAAAGTTGATCATTGAAAACACGAATAAAACGACATTTTATAAAAATGAATCCTAGCTAGATCGATTTATCGCCCCCGAAACCCCCTGTATACTAAATTTCATGAAAATCGTTGGAGCCGTTTCCGAGATTCAGATTATTAATATATATATATATATAAATATACAAGAATTGCTCGTTTAAAGGTATAAGATAAGATAAGATAACAACAGATTTCGTTAATATAGAGAGAGGGAAGTGGTAATATACTCAGCTTTTTAAAGAACAGTTTACATGACACGAACGAAGTCGCGAGCATAAGTTAATGTAAGATAAAAGCTTGCGAAATTCAAGGTATCGTTGCAGAAAAGAAATAAATTTTAAATTCCACGGGCTACAATTAAAGGAGGCAAGTTTTCAACTTCAAATTCTGAATTCAAACACCGGGTATAAATAGGCTAATGTGACGTACTTTTTGACGTCACTAGCTGTTTGGTGAATTCATATAATGAATTAATAATAACATTGTGAACCCATTTATATCTGTTTATTTGTCGTGAGTTCATTTATGAATAAAGGTTAATAAAGGCTTATTTTGATGTTTACGCAAATACATAATTACTTATAACAATTTCAAAATAACAAAATTTTTGCTCGCTAATGGGATGTGTGGAATTAAATAAATGAAGTAGAACTCGTTAGTAATTGACTTTTGTCAATAATTCCCAGTAATTTGAAACATCACTATCTTACTGTCATCTTGGTCTTGAATACAAATAAAACAGACACTGAACCAGTAACTAGTTTGTAAAGGTCAGATAGGCAGGAGAGTAGTGGTGGCCCAGTGGTAACGGCCGCGAGTTACGAGTAGTAGGTCGTGAGTTCAAACCCAAGCAGGCGCATTACTTTGTGTAATTTCATCACCACTGCTCTCAAAACGGTGAAGGAAAACATCGTGAGGAAACCGGCATATCTTGAAACCAAAAATTCGTAGACATGTGACATCTATCAACCCGCACTGGGCCCGCGTGGTGGGTTACGGCCCACTCCCTCTCACCGAGAGGAGGCCTGTGTCCCAGCAGTGGGAATATTATAGGCTGCTGATGAGATAGGCAGTCTCTTCATGTAAAATACTGGTATTGAGCTGCTTTCTGTGCTACAGGCTGGAAGCTGAACTCCACATAGTTAGGTAAAAGCTAGGCAAATGATGATGCTAATGAAGTGACTTACAATCTAAGGGTGATAAAGAAATAACGTAGTCGAATATCTATATAAGGTGTATCTATTCATACACGAAATATTTTAAGGGGTACACCTGTAGGTGGTAAAGAAGCTATAGAAGCAAAAAGAAAATTTTAATCTAAGCGTTTTTGAATTTTCGTAATTATTATAATTTTAAAACTACTTGAGACGTTTTGCATAAAACCTTTACTCCAAATTCTATGAATGGCCCGTCTGACGCTGCGAGGGCGACGACCGGACGGCTCGAGCATGGCCGCGATGTCTTGGGCCGTAAAAAATAAGGAGCCAGTATTTCTTATGTGCGTCAAATAATTTATAAATATTAAGTTAAAAAAAAACCCTTAGATTTTTTTTTTCATTGCTATTACTTCTTTACCACCTACAGGTGTACCTCTTAAAATATTTCGTGTATGAATAGATACACCTTATATATAAAATTCAAAGTCCTGAGTGACTGACTGACTGACTGATATATCAACGCACAGCCTAAACCGCTGGTCCTAGAGACATGAAATTTGGAGGGTGTGTTCTTTGTGAGGAGTAAGTATCCACTAAGAAAGGGTTTTTTGACATTTCGTTCCTAATAGGGTGTAATGAGGGGTTTAAATAGTGAACATCTACGCGTGCGAAGCCGCTGGCAGAAGCTAGTTCAGTATTAATTTTATAAAACAAATTGCTGACTCGATAGATCTCTCCTCTGACCCAACGAGCCTGAACCTGATTCGGACTATTACATTATAAATAAAAAATTTCGAAATTGGTTTAGCCGTTCTGAGGTGATGTACTTAGCAATGATCAGCATTTCATTTTTACTTTATTTCTAGCTTACGCCAGTGGCTTCACCCGCATGGTGGTCAAAAATATCCCACGGAAATCTATTATCAGGACAAAAACTATTTTATGTATTAATCCAAGTTATAAACTATCCTTGTGCCAAATTTCACCCAAATCCGTTTAACCGTTTAACCGTGATTGAGTAACAAACATCCAAATATCCAACAATATTTCACAGAAATAATATTAGTTGGATAGTTGGATTATATAGACATATAAACAGCAACCAAACAGGCCAACAAAGGAAATCCACTTAAAAAAACAGTTATTATTTATCATTCCACGTCATTCTACCAACCGAGGCATGACCAGCAGTTACAAAGATTAAGATTAACGAGACTACGTAAGACTCGAACGATATGTTCCATTGTACGGAACGATTGAATGACTTTCCATAAACAATGATACAACATTCTGTCGGATCCCATATTGATCCGTGCCTCGGATAATAGTCGGATATATCGTACAGGTAAACGTTTGAGAAATCGGAACGTAACGTAATCGATTTTGTTTCGTGCTTTATAAGAACGCTTTGATGTTTCACAAAGTATTTTGTAGTTTTCTGTCTTCATTGGTTCATATCGACAAGATATGTTTAAAGGGATGATAATGTAAGGTTATTGTTTTGGCGTAGATAAATATATTCTGGAAAAATGATTATTTCAATTGTGTTTATATTTAGGTATAGTATTTTCTTAGATAGTGTTCGTGCATTCAGGATAAGTTAACTAAAAAAAAGGGTTGCATAATGCATTATCAGCCTAAAGCGTTCTCACTGCTAGGACTCTTAACAGGCCTGTTCTCTGTGATACGGAGTGGGCTAAAATCACTACGTGAGCCCAGAGAGGGACGGGGGACATCACAGGTCTTCGAATTTTTGACATGTTGGTTCCCTGATGCAGCAGTGGTTATGAAACACGATGTAGAGTGCCGAGCCTGAGTTCGAAGCTACGACCTACAACTTAGTCGTGGCCGCTTCTACTGTCCACCACTGCTCAAAGTTAAAAAAGTGGTTATTAGTAGATATGTTTGTGACTATATTACTAAACATGATACAATGTGCTGCTATACTTATTTTTGCTTATATAAACCTTATTAATTACCTCTAATCATGCTATCTACCCAGCCGTTTCCCAACTATGTTAGGTTTGGCTTCCAAGCTAACCAGATGTAGCTGAATACCAGTATTTTACATGGAGTGACTGCCTATCTGACCTCCACAACCCAGTTACTGAGTAACACGATACCCCTTGTTAAGACTGGTTATCATATTATTGGGCTTCTGACGACCCGTTACGTGTGTCGAAGATTTACAAATAACAGCCTGATACATTGGCTTAACACGGTAACTGCCATGGTTATGTGTCCGACACTTTTTAATCAATAATCGATTTAAAGTCAAATAACACTAAGTACATTTTTGACTTTTTCTGATTTTACCCATGGCAGTTAACGTGATAACGTGCTTTCCGAGGCAATCAATTATCTCTAATAATCAGCACAAAAAAAAAAAACTCAAGAACACAACCAAAAAATTCATAAATAGAAACACTTCAACGAACTAGTCCCACTAAAAGTTTTCACATGTCGTGTCTTGATGCAGTAAAGTCAAGTTTGAAATAGGAGGAACGACGCTCAAGTGTGCTCTCGTGAGAACCTCATTATTCCAAAGCACGGGCCCTTTGTATGACAAAATAAGGTTTCTTAACAAACCTCACATACGTACGGTTATGGCAGACGAAAAAAAAGTTCATTTTTCGCTGGTTTTGGGCCAAGTTGAGAGGGTTTTGGGGAATTAGAATGTAATTGTAGTGGTTTAGTTTTACTCTCCCTGCCTTGTCCCACATATGTTGGAATCAGCTTGCTGTCTAACCGGATGAAGATAAATGTCAGTATTTTACATGGGGCAACTGCTTGTAACTTGTGCTTGTAATTTTTGATAAAACTGGTTATCAGATTTTTTGAACTTTGACCACCCGCAACGACTGTCAAAGATCCACGATTGACAGCATGGACATTGATCCATCTATTTTGTCTTTTGGTGGTAACCCGTCCACAAATTGACCGCGGCAAGCGTGACTTTACCTTCGATCGATACATCCGGTTGTTATTATTTACCCACGAGCCTACCAAGAAGCAATTAACTTTAACTTTCAATATTTTAAAAAGATCCATACTCAATGGAAATAGTTTTACTTTGAAAGAATAAATAGCATGATTCTTATGAAAATACGATGGTCTTCTCCGGTGAATACAAACCATACCAAAATTACCCCCTTTTCAGAAAAAAACGCAAGAATCAAACATGTTCTAATTAGTCACACTCCTTTCCATATCTCATTTAACAAATAATCCTTACCTACAAAATTCTTGCTATTTAATGCAGACGGAAAAGACTATATTCCTCAAGAATATCGTGCCCAGCAGGAACATACCAGCTCTAAAATTTAAGTCGCCTAAGAAGAATTCTTGGGTAACCCATGAAATTGTTATAAACATGCTTCGTTTCTATACGTTACACGAAGAACGCGACCAACCATTTGTTTAAAAAGGCTTTTCCGCTTCGAACCCACGAATAAATAATACTCATAGGTACTTTGTAAGTTGATGATTAATGATGCCGTAAAATGGATGACAATAAACTTATCTGACACTATTTGATTTATTGAGCCAAACTTGGAATTCAATCAGGTTTTTTCAGGCTGACTCGTTTGATTAAACGACGTGATCGTTTTTGTAACGAGTAGATTGTTTTAGATTTTTTGTTGAGATTGTGTAGAATGATTTGGGTTTTAGAGGTTGAAGGTCGGTTTGTGTTGGTTACTATGGATACTTGAAGGCCTACTTTGTTGAGAGTGTTTCATAATTAGTAACGAAATGTCGGTATACCCTACTTTGTCAATCTTTTTGCACTGCTTGAGTTTAGTTACCCGGTTATTATTTAAGGTATCATTATTATCAATCTTCTGCCCTTATACCAATTTAATTGGGGTCGGTGTAAAATATCAATTTCTTCCACACTTCTCTATTAGCCGTCTTCTCGGTAGACACCCCCTTTCTATCCATATCATAATTCACTCGAACCATTCACCGTTTCGTTAGTGAACCCTACGCTTATAGCCACCGATATTCATGCTTAAAACTATCCTCACGACATTTTCTTCATTCCTCCGTATCACGGGCCTGTACCATGACAACTGATTTCGACACAACTTATCAGTTATCGGTGCCACTTTAAGACTTCTTCTTCTCCCTAACACTCTTGTCAGAGCTGTCCTGGACCTCAAAAAATATCAAGTCCAGGGGCTGATGTGATTTGCCTCACGATTTCTCGTCATCCACTCCGATTTTTGGAATTGTATGTGCACTTATACAATGTATCGCCCACTTTCAGACTAGGTATATCAAAATCAGAATATTTTATTTCACAAAAGCCTACAAGGCTACTTCAGAGCGTCAGAAGCTAGATGCAGAATCCAATTTGTTGTTTTCTATGGAGAAGATCTGGAAAAGAATTCCACGATTACTTTTTTTTAAATAGTTAGCTTTTAACAAATTACGAGTTAATAGGTATGGGAGGACAGTGTAGGCCTGTCAACAAGTACCAGGTACTTAATCCACACTATCCACACTAATATTATAAATGCAAAAGTAACTCTGTCTGTTGCTCTGTCAGTCTGTCTGTCTGTCTGTCTCGCTTTCCTGCTAAAACTATTGAACCGATTTAATTGAAATTGGTACACAGATAGTTTAGAGCCTGAGAAAGGACATAGGCTACTTTTTATCCCGGTAGTATATAGTTCCCGCGGGATAATTTCCGACCTCCACGCGGGCGAAGCCGCTGGCAAAAGCTAGTAAAGTATAAAATGGTCTTCAAATCTGCAAGGCCTACAAACTAATAAATTGAAATGAATATAAGATTAGATATGATTGAAATATATTACACGATGTAACTTAGCAACTTGTATCATGAAAGTTTTATTATGTAATAACCCTGTATCTATTGTTTCAGGTATGTAATATAGCCGAGCTACCTATTGTAATAAAGGAAACAGTAAGTCTTTAGAACTTATACGAAGCGTACACGATTACTTTTGCGAGTTGTAGCGCCCAGGGAATGCGTGTGCATAGCAAGCGCGTAGCGGGTATGTAGCAAGCGTAGCAACCTCGTAGCACGTCCGTCTACTGAAGATCTTCTTATTTTGCACCTGTTTTATAAAATTATAGTTATAATTTTCCGTGTGATGCCCGACTTTAATAATAGCACCATCCTATCTTCACCCGTGGGCATCGTAATAGATGACTAAGGGTCTACCACCAGAAGCAGTAATGCTCGCAAAGGAGGAGGCGGGGCGCGTGAGGGAGTGGCAGTCTCTGCGCCCTCACGTCCCTAGCCGCGCAGGGGGAGACGCCCCGGGCGTCGGGAGACGATTGCGGACTCCCGGCCACCGTAGGCGCGAGCTTGCGGGTGGCGAGCAAAGGGTAGCTCGCCCCCCGGTAAGGACCAAGCTCGAGTCGACGGCGCGTAGTGTTCCACGCGCGCCTCAAAGAGATGTCAGCAGTGCTGAAGGGGTCTGCTAAGACCGATGCCTGCCGGGGTCGCGTGATTGTTCGAAAGAGATACCGTGACCCTGGCACATGGGCAACTGATGGAACACGGGTGGGTTTTAGTAAGTAAAAGTCTGACACGCCCTCCCGCCCAGAGTGAAAGAAGTCATTTGATGATTTCCCATCCAAAAAAAAAAAAGGGGTCTACCACCATACTGCAATCGCCATCTTGCCTGCCGAAAGTGGCAATTATGGAAACCCCTCAAAAAAAAAATGCAGCAGAGAACCAGTCGAAGTAGCACTGCTCGGGGGACACCTATGCCTAGCAGTGGTTGACATTTCAGCGAATCAATATGAGCGGCGTAATAACACCCAATTACGCTTGACTAATCCCAATCTTGGCCCAACTATAATACATACATTCATAAAGATTTTGTCCCAAAAATATTTAAAAACTGATGAAAATCCTCAATTTTGTAAATATCCAAAGAGAAAAGCAGAACAAACCAAAGCGTACGTCTGGAGAATCGTGATGAGGTGAAACAATGGCACGCGACAGGACGCGAGCGGGCCCGACGCGACTTACTAAATCATTTCGCTGTACGAAATCACTAAGCTCGCAGTCTTAACGCCCTTCCACACGTAGCGAGCGGTGTCGCGACGTACAGTTCGACCACAGAATTTAATATAAGCGTAGTTGCATGCTTGTTGTGTGTAGTTAGGTTTTGCTGTAGATAAATTATTTTTAGTGGAATGACAAAATTAAAATCAAGGTACGAAGGTAAGTTAGTTTATTGCGAGAATTTCAATTACATTTGTCTTAAATAGAATACTTAGTTATCTTGCAAATTTTGTATATGTTGCAGTCAAAACTCTTAACCAGTCAAAAGTACTATTGACTAGCAAAATCAGTCGAAAGTACTTTTGACTGAACAGTGGTTTTGACTGAAAATTATTGGTTATTAGTACTTTTGACTGCAAATTTGCGGTTAAAAGTACTTTTGACTGACGCTCTTCTTAAAAAGTAGTTTTAACTGCAATAAAGCATCAGTCAAAAGCACTATTAAGCGAGCTCGTGACTTAGGGCGCCCTGACTCGGACAGGTTAAGTTAGAAGGGGATCCCCTTCCATCCCCTTCGTGGTATTTTTTTTTAACCACTTAGAAATAGGAGCCTCGCGCAGCGGGGCTCCGTTGACCGGGGTTCCGACTCATATGAGAGTTTTGACTAATACAACCAGTCAAAACCACTTTTGAGGGAATCATTTAGTCAAAAGTGCTTTTAACCAGCTCCATTGGGCAAAAGTACTTTTAACTGTTATTTTAGTCAAAAGTATTAATGACTAAAGCATACGGTCAAAAGTACTTTTGACTGATATTGCTAGTCAATAGTACTTTTGACTGGTTAAGAGTTTTGACTGCAACATATAAAGACTATCAAAGTGACTCCACTGTCACACATCGGGTTTATTTTAACAATACCAATACTATGAGGTGACGACTATTAGAAAAGTGTGGAACAAAAAGGCATGTTGCGCTGATTTCAAATTATTTGAAATAAGGGTAGGAGAATCATGATGATGATGACCTCTAACAAAATCTATGGTATCATGTTTATAGTTTTGCTCTGGTCGATAAGTTTTATTTTCGATGCAATGAATTGTCAAAATAAAAGCGATGTCACTCAGGCAGCGGCTACAGACAGCTATACCTAACCGTCCGATAGTAATACAGTTCATATGAAACATCATAACCGAAGCACAAAATATTCTCTCCCCAAACATTTCTGCACCGTTGACTTTTTGTTTCGGAATGAATTCCAGTTAGGGAACGGTAAAGATTGTGTTGTATTCAAAAGAATCTTGTGATGTATTACAAAAAAGAAATTACGAAATCATTACAGGTAAAATATTTTTGCATCCAAGACAAAGATTCAAAGAAAATGAACCTTTCTGTAAAATAATATTTGATACAGAAAACAAGATGATATCGAATGTTCTGAAGTTTTAACAACTTTATTAACTAGCGAAGATTTTAGAATTCACTGAGAACTAATAGCTAAAGTGCTGTAAGTGTTTCAGTTTACTAAAATTCTATTTAGTTATTTTTGCAGACGGTAAATATTTGGACGATGTCTTGTAGACGAGACTTGCAGTCGTTAATTCTATTAATTAGATTCATAATTAGAAATTACACTGAAGAAGTGCAGCATTTTACTGTTATACCTTTTAATGTTTCGGTGATTAAAACTGTGAGGGTGTTATGAGATTCTTGACGGCGTACTTTTTTCATAAATTCGATACAAAGTTTTTAATCTTATATTTTTAAGTAGTCTAGTCAGGCTTTACATTTTTGATACTTTAATTTTATTATAGGTACTTAAACGGTCTTGAACTAAGCATAGATTAAAGATGGTTTGAGACAAATACATAGTTTTATAACACTTTTATTAATTACCATGGTCATCATTATCATCTGCCCTACCTTTTCCCAACTATGTTGGGGTCAGCTTCCAGTATAACCTGATGCTGCTCAGTACCAGTATATTTCATGGAGTGTCTGTATTTCCGACCTCAGAATCAGTAGTCATTTTTTCAAATTAGGTTGAGGATCGGCACTTTTCGAACGTCAAAATTACATAAGACAGTTCCCCAAAACGCCCGCGCTTCATCACTTCCTAGTGTTTTAGTTGGGAAGTAGTGGCGCAACAAACAGTCCAGCGGTACAGCTGTCTGTTTAGTGCAACTTGATAATAACCCAATTTTTGGGTAATACGATTCCCTGTAGGAAAACTGTCAGAGATCTACAAATGAAAGTCGAGACCAACGCTTAAACGTGCGTATATAAATATTGTCACCCATTTACAAAACAACCACGACAAGCGTAGCTTAACCCGATCATTCGACCAAGCCAGTAATTTTTTTATGTACTGCAATTAGCACCTAATTATAAGGACTAAAATATGCATTGCCAGGCCAAGACCAAAACGAATATATAGCTTAAAAAAAACGATCACGCAAATGAACTGCAAGCCCAAAAGTCCTCAAAAACCGTTACCCTTAAAGAATCTAATTCAAAAACTTCAAAGCATAGTCAAAACGATATTTTAATCAAGATATTCTTGATTGAAAAGTTTCGTTGGCTACGTACGGCTAACTCCAGTTACAGGGTAGCAGATAACGGCGGAAAGAATGAAGTTGATTAAACTGCAGTGTCCGACTAGATGAGAATTCTGGAGGTTTGTTACCCACGATCATACAATGTTGCTGGATGTATTGCGCTGTAAAATACACGTGCGCTTCGCTTTACATTTTTGGAATTAATCATGTTTTACGTGTTCCTGGAGAGGTAGTTGGCGTTTTTGTCGAGAGTGCTATATAGACAATTCAAATTTAGATTGCTGAATACAAGCTACATTTTTTTTGTGGGATTCTAAACTAAGATAAAAATGTTTTTTTTTTTCTATTTCAGTAGAGTGCGTGATTACCGTACCTATTTAATGTAGATCTGTTCAAGGTCGAATCATAAACAACTTCCAAAAAATTATGCTGTTGAATCGAAACTTTGCTGCCCATCTTTTTATCGCCAAGAACCATATTTTAGATGAGATTGTTTTTCATTTCAAAACATAACGGCACGACGGTAAACAAAACCTAAGGGCAAGATTTATGTATAGTTCTGTGTAATACGTTCTTCTAGTAGGTACGACATTTAAATCCACGTTCTCGTATCCTTTGTAGATCTAAAGTAAGGCGAATGCTATACTACAGATACACTTTTGTTTAACTTGAACCGTATTACACTTTGTAGGGCGACCTTTTTAAATACGCTCTCTACCAAAAGTACTTCCATGAAAGGGTCTCAAAAATTAATTATTAACACGAAAATCCACAAACAATCAACCCAGGATTTGTAACAACTGCGGGCCAAATCCTGTTTTCCTCGAAATAAAATCGGAGCAGGTGTAACAAAGAACTGGCCAGTTTATAAAAATATATCTGAGGATACTATTTGCTTACGGATAAAAACAATTGTTGGTGTTTGGGTGTGAGCAAATATAATACGGTATAAATTTTAAAGGCACATATTTCACGGCGCCGCGCTTACATTTCTAATTTTAACGTGCAGGACCGAATTTATGCTTCGTACATGTGTTGCCATATAGAGAAGTGGCGTAATAACATTCGGCATTTGGTAGCGAGCACACACATATTTGTTTATTCAGTTACCGATACGTATAGCCTTGTAATTCTGATATACGCGGTGGAGAATATTTCGTTTTATTTGGTTTTAGTTATTACTTTTGCACTGTTTTTCTACGTCGAAAAAAGTGTTTCAGAATCGTCAAAGCGAAAATCATCTTTATCAACTAGTCCATAGTACGACGCATAAAATATTATTTTACTATTTGAGAGAGTAAACAAATGAAAGATGAAAAGAAACGTCATTATAAATTTTCGAGAACTCCTTCAACTGTTCACGATAAATAAACACAGACTGACTTTTCTTCAAGAACAATCTCTCGATAGCCAGTAATGGTTTTTATAAATTAAGAATGCTTCTATACAAGTTACTGGTATGTGACCAGTAACTTGCACAGAAGCATTCAAATAGCTTGCATGCCATTTTTCTATTACCCATATGAGTAAGTAGTTTCTGCCCGCGACTTCTTCCGCGTCAAATTTTTGCTCCCCTGACCCTTCCCGTCGCATCGATTTGCCTCCTAGTTTTCGTCCATTTTTCGTTGCTGCTCGCTTTTTTGAGTTATAGTGAGTCAACCTTAAAAGATAGACATATGCTCTCGCGGATTTTTTTTTAGAACTTTTTAAAAGGAACAATTCCGTCATACATGATTTTTGCGTTACTTTAACCGTTTACGCAGCGCACGCAACGGATACTCTCAAAAGGAATAAGTTTTCCCCGTTTTGCAACATTTTTCATTACTGCTCCGCTCCTCTTAGTTGTAGCGTGATGTTATATAGCCTATAGCCTCCCTCGATAAATAGGCTACCCAACACAAAAAAAAAATCAATTCGGACCAGTAGTTCCTGAGATTAGCGCGTTCAATCAAACAAACAAACAAACTCTTCAACTTTATAATATTAGTATAGAAGTATAGATTTCATAGGCTAATCTCATATAAGTTAGGGTAAGTAAGCAACTGTGCTCTATTTTTCTTTAGCATATATTTAATCAAACCTTTACACATTATAACCTTTTTTTAATCAAACCATTACATAAACATTCACATATTGTGCTCCTCAAAATATTATTGAAACTCTGACTGCGCCCTTTTTAAACCCCAAATAATTTCTATTTTGATTCCTTAAACCATTATAAAGCCAAGTAACTGTAACCAACTTGGATGTAGTGCTCGCCGGCTAACACTGTGGCACCGCTCGCTTGGCTCGCTCGGCTCGCATACCGTGGTCACAGTTTTAACTCAGATTAATACTAAACGGGAACGGGACGGGTTAGCTTAACTCGTATATTCGGGATACCCTAGCTTAGGTACTGCCACCAATTGAGAGAAAAAAATGGAAGGATAAAAAAGGGTCGATTACATAAAAAGGTATGCATCATTAGAAGCTCTAAAAGTTTTAAGAAGTTCTTTAATTTTTTAAAGTATTACCAAGTTAAGAAGTTTGACCAGTTTATACAGAATCGGTTAAATATGTTCGTTTAAATTTTAGGAAGTAAATTAATTAATGATTTATTATATAAATGAGACTCTTTTCTGACTGGTCAGAAGCCTACAAGCTACTCGCTTATTATCGTGTAAGTAGCTGGAATGTGTGTGTGTGCCGTGTAGTGCCGGACATAAAGAATAGCACCATCGCATTTCGTCCCGTGGGTGTCGTAGGACTTAGTTACTTACTAAAAAATAGGCAGCAGCATTTTCTATGCACTTTACTACTAATACTGTGATCGCCAAGCTACCTGCCAAGCGTGGCGATTATGACAAAGCCCTCCAAATTGGGGGTGGACGTTTTTCGGCTGAATTGCGTATTTCTGGCTGGCAGTCATAATATACACGCCTGGGTTTTGATAGATCACACAAAACTAAAACCGTTCGAAAACCTTTTCATTCAATTCTTAAGAACTAATGATATCACTAACTAGTGATATCATTTAGTCTTAGAAAATTATAATAATGATAATATCTTTCTTTTCATCTTAACCGAATGGCCCTTACTCTGTCTAGTACTACATTATAATAATGAAAGATCAATAGGAATGCTTCTAATGGATTGATTAAGAAAATATGATTATTACCAATTTGGCATATTACATGCATAAATGTATGTGAGGTGTTACGTATAACGCCTTAGTCAGGATCTGCTAACTCTTAATGACGTAAACTGCCTGGAGAAATAGTTCACTCTTAGGAAAGCCTGAGTTATACAAAACTGTGTAATAGTAATTTTTTTTATGACAAGACAAGGGGTTTAAAAAATAAAAGCATCTTCTTTGAAAGCATTTTCTTCAAAACGTCGTTTACAAATAATACTAGATTATTTGTAAACGACGTTTTTGCAGACCATCAAGCAAAGCGGTAGTCAAACGCCAGTCTGTATTAAAAAAACAGCTACAGAACCCGAGGCAGTTTGCTTAATACCGGCACTAAATCTTCCCCTCACTTGTTATTTACCGCGTTCCATTTCTCTAAATACCACACATTTTTGCGCATTGCACCTGGCCAGAGCACAAAGTGATAACCGAAAACTCGAAAGCAAATTCGAATGTTGCGCATTTTCAAACAGCCGTTTACTGAAAATTGACGCGTTGCAACGGCTGCTGTGACGTCATAGCTTCGACATGTCAAAGTGCTACTGACAGCAGATACCTTTCTGAATGCCACATGCGTGTGACAGGTGCGCGCTATTAGCGTCCAACAGCACCAGCAGATTTATAGCTCGACCGCGCCGCGCAATGCCACAAAACTAAACTGCAAAATTTATGCGAGCGTCTAATAAATTTGAATTTCAGACGCGTTTTAGAAAATATCGCTACGTATTTTAAATACCACTCCAAAGAAATTTATAGGGTTGAAAATTAAAGCGAAATTCTACCCGAACCGGATTGATCGTGGCCTTGAATAAGAAATGGAAAAGTTACAAAGAACTTGAAATAATCCTAAAAATTTATACGTTTTACAAAGCTCTGGGAATCCATTTCCTTTATTGGTAACAAAGTTGGATTGTTTTGTTTGAAATGTAACTCAATTTTAATAAGAAACAACTTTTCGGACACAGATTCTGAATTTGAAAATCGAGGAAACCATTATTGGGACGGCACATCCTTGAAGGAGACCTGCGAACGTGATATTATTGTGTCTATTACTACATAATTTACACGAACAAATCAATACAGATTTAGTTACAAGCTATCAACTTACCTCAATTACACGCCTCGCATGTTCCATTAACAAAGATAATTTATATGCTACATCCATTGTGTGATATAGCAGAACAATGCATTGCATCAACTAAGATGAGATTCATTTGCATAAATTCCTATTCAGTGGGATCTTAGTTTCAACGCAAGTTCCAACATCTCATTCACGTTTCGGTTACGTAGTGAAATTTCTGAGTTTATCGTTCGTCTTCATTCGGCTCACAAAAGCTGATGTTAAGTACAATATGATGTTTATTGTGAATTCTATTTGCCATTTTATGTTTTCCGTGTAGGTACTTCTAAAGAGTATATTTGAACGGTTTTAAGTTGTAAGGCAATTGAACAGATTTTCTCGGAAATTGCGTTAAGTTGGTGGTCCCAGCTGTCATTCGAAGAACTATGACAGTCGTTACAAGTTCTCAAAAGCCTAATAGTACAACAGTCTTACTAAGGGGTATTACTCAGTAGGTAACTGAGGTAGTAATGGAGTTCAGTTAGGCTGGGCACTCGCTCCATATAAAGTAATAGCTTCGTCCGCGTCAAAGTTTTGCTCCCCTGACCATTCCCACGGCATCGAATTTCTTGCCAGTTTTTGTCCATTTTTCATTGCTGCTCCACTCATTTTGATTGTAGCGTGATGTTATAGAATCTATAGCCTTCCTCATTACATAGGCTACCCAAAACAAAAAAAAAACAATCCGGACCAGTAGTTCCTGAGATTACCGCGTTTAACCAAACAAACAAACTTTTCAACTTTATAATATTACTAGCTTCTGCCCGCGAATTCGTCCGCATCAAATTTTTGCTCCTCTGACCGTTCCTGTCGCATCGAATTGCCTGCCGGTTTTCGTACATTTTTCATTGTTGCTCCGCTCCTTTTCATTGTAGCGTGATGTTATATAGCTTATATCCTTCCTCAATAAACAAGCCACCCAACACAAAAACAATTTTTCAATTAGAACCAGTAGTTCCTGAGATTAGCGCGTTCAAACAAACAAACTCTTCAGCTTTATAATATTAGTATAGATAGTATAGATTAGTATAGATAGTATAGTATAGATTAGTATAGATAGTATAGTATAGATTGGTATTCAGCTGCATCCAGTAAGACTGGAAACAGACCACAGTTTACTTTAATGATTGAATTGTTTTTATAACGGAAGCTTTTATGTGCACGTCTTTTTACATAGAAAATTTCAACAATTATGATATAACCAATTTTTGGAAACAAGATTTTGATTAAAGAGAGTTTTCGTGTAGTTTCTTCCCGTTTCTTCTCCATATGTAGGTACCTACCTCCTACGCTTTGAAATGAGCAACTATCTTAATATTTCTGACTGATAAACCCCTCGACGATTCAAAAATGCCTTTAAATAGTTTATTTGTAACACTTGCTTTGAGTTTGACGCCAACATAGTTTGGAAAAGGCTAGGCAGATGATAATAATGATGTAGTGTTATCAGAACAAAATAATAACAAACAGTTGTAAGTGGGTAAATGTCTACTAGGGTCGCGAGATTTGTTCGAAAGAGATACCGTGGCCCTGGCATACAGGCAACTAAAGGAACACGGATGAGTTTTAGTCAGTAAAAGTCTGACACGCCCTCCCGCTTCGCCCAGAGCGGGAGACGTCATATGATGAATTCCCACCCAAAAAAAAAGTAGGTACATGTGACTTACGCAAATCATACCAAATCTAAGATGTCGCAAAACTCAAACATACATACGTAGTTATATAGTCAACAAAAGCTTTATTAATTAAAAATAAGCGAAGACAAGCTCCCAGAGCTCAATAAAAGAAAATAATTTACTTAAAATGTTGACTATATTTAGCAGAAACTCCCGATGTAATCGTCAATACAGCGTCCCATTTTCCTCTGAATGACGGCACCGTTTTTTATATTAAATATTTTACCTCCAGCGGCATCGTACTGTAATTGAAATTGAGGCAATACGCTGGAAGCTTAAAAAGTTAAAATACTGCATCGAAATAATAATTTATTATGAACATTTTTTATTTTCATAATGAGCAGCAAGATTTAATTTTAAAAAATCTTGATTTGTCAAACCAAGAAATTTATAAAGTATATCTAAAGCCGGCCGGGATTTCATTTATTATTTTTGTATCGCTCCCGGGGTTCCGTCAAATTTTGTAAGCAACTGATGCCTCCAGGACGATACAAATTTGTCATTCGCAGTGTCCTTTTGTTTTGTTAAAGCAATATTGTGATTCAATTAATGATCCCTATATTTTACTGTCGGTTCGCTTCACCTGACAAATCGCGTTCAAAATCTGACTTTTTGCCTACGTTTCGAGTCCTATTTCTCTATAGAATTCATTCGCAGTAAGAGAAAAACATTATTTATCATTTGAGCGTAGTGACAGGCTACATACATAAATACCACGAAAATTCTCACATATTCGAACTCAGCTTATTATTAACCTTTTACTTATCATTGCCTCTGAATTATGATAAAATATCAATTACAATGAGTGACAAAAATACACACTTAAAAGTTGAAAGACTACATCATTGTCGTAATGATGGATAGTTTAAAGATAGCGCGACGCGAATTTTGTAGAACAATATTCATAGAAATTGTTTTGCTATCGCAAAACCATTCCTGCATTGCGCTCTCGCGTCGCGCCAGTTTGAAGGAGCCTTAGAACAAATATGAGTAAAAATCAAACAAATGCCGTTTTACTAGTAAAGTGACAATTCAATATAGAAGACGCTCATAATTCCATCGCTAGATTCCTTAGAACATTACGCAGATGCTGGCTTTAAAAAGTTGTTGGTGCCCTGCTAGAGTCTAATAAAACTTTCTTCCCTTATTTAAACAACTTCTTTACCAAGATTTGTAATAAAAGATAACTTACGGGGATAGGTAGCCGCATTTTCCTTGTTACAAAAAACTTGCAATCAACAATTCGTCTGTCAAGCGAGATGACTATTTTAGTGAAATGAAACAAAATATTTATTTTTGAAAGACACTGTTACACGTCAATATTTTGTTGGTCAATATGTTAAAACTAGATGTTGACAGAATTACCTAACTGGCTGTTTTTTATAACAAGCTTTTATTTTAACTTGCCATGTTTGTTTGCGTGTGTGTTCGGCACGGATCTGGGAATTATGACTACTTCCCGATGTCCGATGAGGCTAACATTTGGATACAATAGAGCTGTTCTGATGATGGAGCTGGAAGAGAGCCGTAGGAACTTCTTAACTAAACAAGATAAAGCCCCCAAGTTTGGGCTCATTAATTTATTTTCTCCTGTTTAGAGTATTTCAATAAAACCTTGCTTAATAAAAGTACAATTAATTTTTATTCTATACTCACTCTTTATTGTTCGTTAATTGGGAACCGTTTTTACCTATCATAGAAGCACTTGATTAATGGCGATACTGCATTTAATTACACTATAGCTGTAAATTTAGCCACTATGTACGCAAGACATCACTAGATGGGCTACCAATATGAATTTACAATGTACTACTGAGCTGTTTGAGATGCAGTCTCAATGCATTAGTGAAGAAAATTGCTCCTTCCGAGGCTAACTCGACAAGGCTAAAGACAATGCTTAGACTGTTCCGCATGTTGTTATAGTAGCAAAAGGAATATCGATCTAAAGAACCTTATAATAAAATATTTATTAGAGTTAAAATAATAAACATATTAACCTGCCAGGGTCGCGATATTGTTCGAAAGAGATACCGTGACCCTGGCACATGGGCAACTGAACACGGGTGGGTTTTAGTCAGTAAAAGTCTGACATGCCCTCCCGCTCTGCCCAGAAGTCATTTGATGATTTCCCATCCAAACAAAAAAAAACATATTACACAAATTGTTTGTGTACTTATATTAATGCTTATAGGTATTTCATCGACATATCAACATTATGTAGTTAAAAGAAAATAGTACGGTCAAGGAAATTTATTCTCTTCGTCAATTAGCCGTGTAAAAAAAACGAAAAAGCACGCTTTCATAGAAAACCTTAAGTTGTAAAACGTAATTAATGGAAAAAAGCATGCTTCATATCAATTAAAAATGACGAAATTAAAATATTCTTATTTTTTTTTTTTTTTTTGTTCTGGTGAACTTGGCCACGATAATGGCACAAAATGAACTTATTGTACTGTCATTTGTGCTTGATAATTGTGCAAAGTTTCAAATTAATCCGACGTTTTGAAGGGAATCAAAAACCACGTGCAAAGATTCCTTTACATAGATAAATACCGAGCTAATAAAAGCGTCTTAAAAAAAGAAAACACATTAATTTTATATTTTACGTTTCTTTTCATGAGACAGCTGCCTACTCGAGTTCAAGATATTGTTTTTATTTCCCTCCTATACAGTATAATTACCATTTATTATACAGGACGAGTACCTAAGTACTTACCTAAGTAAGATACACGCAAAACCACTCAGTGTAATTGCTCGCCTTAGAACACACTTGTGTTTGTAAAACTCGGTAACGTGAAACATTAGTATGTAAAATAAGGACGCTGTCAAAGCTTTGGCATGTCTGAGTCCTTATATACTGAAACTATAGTTTATATGTTCCACTTATTTATACATTTATGTATGAAGAGTGTGTTTTGTAACGTGAGATATATGTTTGTGTAGGTACTGATGTACTGATTTAGTATTGATGTTTTCCTGCCTTCAAAAAGTTGAAGACAGCCTTCAGGGATAGAATTTAAAAAAAATGTGAATGGTATTGATTTCATCATCCAACTTTGATCAAATCTTTTAACTACATTTTGACAAGTACATTAAGACAACTAAACGATTGATAAGCTATAGATTTTGGAAATTGGTAAAAAATATCTAAGTGCCGCGAAAAACTACAAAACAGCTGATTATGTACAGACGCCAACACATCAAGCTACTACAATCTGTCAAATTTCTTTGATAGATTTTCGACTTTATTTCTAGAGCATTAGGTTCAAGGTTCATTGGGAAAAATTGACAGTTTCGGGTAGCTTGACCTGGTGGCGTCTGTACGTACGGTCACGTGTGTGACAGCATCTCAGTTTTTAGCATCTCACAAAAACACACCACAAATAGTTGCATCCCACGGGCAGTAGTTTTCTTTTTGTTCCATTAGTTTTCAATATCACGTGGGTACAGTTTTGACGACTAGTTTTTATGTGAGTTTCTGTGCACTGACGCTTTATTTCGGACAAGGGGGTGACGGTTTTGCATTCTGACAGTAGTCATGCAGCTATGGCTGCTTCCAAACGTAATAATTATAAATATACAATACAATACCTTCCAAATTTTCATTGGTTTACGGGACATCAAGGGAACATTGATCACATCTCGACTTGAAAAACGCACGCATTTGTTTTAATGGAAAATAAATTAGACTAGTTTAGGAATAGAAACCTAGAAGAACACCCAGTTCTTTATAAAGACGTGAGACGTGGGCCAGACTCCAGCAGATAACCTTCTCCCAAACATCAACATAAATTAAAACAAAATCAACATCTACATTACAAGAAAACAGCACAACAAACAAACGGAAGTCTTCCCTATTTCGTCTAGTACGGAAAGTATCAGGAAAACATAAAGTGAACTTGTAAATCGATGGCCGAATTGGCTTCGGTCCAGACCTAGCTTACCAACATAGAACATTACAAAAATCTGTTGTTGCACCATTTGGCAGGGCCATCGTAGCGAAAGGTCACGTACCCGCTTTATTTAAAAGATTTTGTATAAACGCCCCTCGAGCTCGCTGACTATTAATTTAACGACAGAAACGTTTAGTGCCTCTGATATCAGACGTGAGAAAATAGGAAATTGCTGTGATGTTGTTAAGCTGTTGGTTTCATTAGAATAATTACTGCAAAAAAAAAACTGAAACCAATCAGTATTTTTACCAGAGTTGGTTCACTTTCCCTTCTAATGTTCATGGATGATACTGTCGACAATGAAGAGCCTATAGGCTTGTTGCTAAGACGTAACATATTAGGTATTGTGACTCAAAAACTCCAATATAATGCTATTAGCATTATATTTAATATTTATCCAACAATAACGAAATAGTTCTAACAATGTTATTTTAGAAATTCAGAAAATCCAATTGCTTTCAAAGAAATCTAATCTATTTAGAAGTAAAACATGAAAGATAATAAAATATGTAGACTTAACATTCTTATATTTTCTCAAAATATCAAGCCGAAATCTTTAGACGATTGTGCCAAAAATCAATTACTTTGTATCTCGCTCATCAAAACTTCAGCGTCAATATTGGATTTTTGACTAGTTACAAATACAAACCATTCTAAGAAATTAACACAAAGAAATACGACCCCAAACGCAAATAAAACTAGACTTCCAAATACCAATTCGACGAAGAGCAATAAAACAGAAGAACCTAATACTACTATCATCTCTAGAACGAAAAAAAAACAATTCTACGACCATGAAAACTAGAATTCATGACACTAGTCTCGGAGAGGCATGCGTTGGTACGTACATAAACTGTGCCCTGACAAGGCCACTACAACTACAAGTAAAAGTCAAAGAAGTAGTACTTGCACGTCAGTTATATCACTTTACGACGTCGTTTCGCTCCCTCGCTGAACCTCGTTCCATTTTACTACTAGTCACTCATTAATGAAACGTAACCTCTCGCACTGTGGAAATAGGACACCTGATGATTAATGAATTTTTGGTTAGTTTGTGGTGAGAGATGATGGGTGAAGTACAGGGTTATTGCTTGAATGATTACCCTGTCCCTTCAATGCATAAAGTATCATCAATATCATCATTTCAGCTTTCAGACGTCCACTGCTTGTAAATAAATATCTAAATATCTTTGGACAACCAACACATCGTTGTCTGATCCCAAACTAGGCAGAGCCTGTACTATGGTAACCAGACAACTGATAAACATTCTTATATATTTCTAAATACATACATATTATAGATAAATTACACCCAGACACAGAACAAATGATTGTGCTCATCACACAAACATTTGTCCTGGGTGGGAATCGAACCCACGACCTCAGTCTTAGCAGTCAGGGTCACTAACCACTCGACTAACAGGCCAGTCAGTAGTTGTCATAGCCCAAAGGGGTTTTCAATCACGCTTAGCAGGCGGGTTGGCGATCGCTGTATGGTGGTAAAATGCATAGAGAACGCTGCTGCCCATTCCTTAGTTGCCTTGTACGACACCAACGGAAAGAAATGGCATGGTGTTATTCTTTACGTCCGGCACCGGACATAGCGTTATCTATGCATTTTACCACCATACTGCGATCGCCAACCCGCGCGTGAGTGGCGCTTATTGCAAACCCCTCAAATTGGAGGAGCCCTATGTCCAGCAGTGGATATCTTTCAGCTGAAATGATGATGATGATGATGATGATGTTTAATTCCTACGTAATGGATGCGTATGCAATGCCATCAACCGGATGCGAATCCAGAGTCCGGGTTGGTACTGAGAAATTCCTAGTGGAAAAATCTAATGACACTGCCCGACTCTGTAATCGAACCCAAGGTCCCGCGCTCAGCAGTCGCGCCTGCTCTTGCTTGACCAACGTAAAAAAATAAACAAAACAAATTCAAACTACAAATGCACATTCAATTCTCTCAAGAACCCTCACATCAAAAGGGCAAATACAAATGACTAGAACAAAGAAAATCCATTCCAGACGATGCAATAAGTGTTGAGTACTAAATTCCCTGCCTGGAGGCCTGGAGCTAATGGTACGTAGGGAAATTGCATAACTTATACCAATTTTCCCCTACTTTAGCCCCATCGGGGTAACGCATCATTTGGCCAACTCACCGCGTCGTTACTTCTGAGGCAATTATGAAAGTAGCCAGTCACAGCCTCCAACCTGCAGTAATTGATGATACGAGAGTAATGCTATTGTGATTTTTTTTGTGTGGCTTTTGGAAGGGAACTTGGTTTTAATTGCTTTAAAAGTTTTTTTAGGTACTTACTTGAGAAAAATGCAAATATCACATATGCAAATACACTCACATTCGCATTGCAAATCTAAGAGTAATTTGATGTTTTTCTATAATATCAAATCAGAAGTCAAATTTTGATAGTGTATTTGACTTGTGTTGGATGCATGCTGCTGAACCACTGGTGTAAACGTCTTGTCCTTGTGATGCCGGACGTAATGAGTTTCATCACCTCATTTCTTCCCGTGGTTATCGTAAAGGCGACTAGGAAACTTACTAGAAAATGGGCAGCAGCGTTCTCTATGCATTTTACCACCATACTGCGATCGCCAATTCGCCTACAAGCGTGGCGATTATGGCAAAACCTCCAAAATTGGGAGAGGTCCAACTGTGGATGTATTACGGCTGGACTGATGGATGATGCTGGCTGGCTACCGAAAACCAGGACTTACCAGAAAAAAAAACATTCTCGCAATGTGTTGTACCTCTACTATGTAAATTAGCAAACTCTTGATGCGGCCACCAAAAGATGGCCTCATTCTTTGGAAATACTTACACAAATATAGCCTGCCTACTTCAGGATCTAAAGCAAAGCCCTTTAATACATTTTTTTCATCTTACTTCGCACTCGTCACGAGATCTAATCTACAACACCGCTTGCATAGCGAAAGCAATCTACGATCAATCCTTGCCTTTTTCCGTTCGCTCTGCGTACTTCCTTTCTCCGTTTATGTAAGCTAGGTTTTTACATTCACAGACTATTGTAAATTGCAGTCGTCTACATAAGTAAAGTCAGGGAAAATAATGACTTAGCAAAGTGAAAACTGAATTGAATTTTCCGTGATTACCGGTGAATACTGGGTGGTACATCGACGTGCAAACTGTAACCATGAATTCAGTGTATGAAGCACCTAACGTATAGAATTGATGCGTCAGTTATAAAAATACTGCTGTTTTATTAAAAAAATGTGAAAACCAACGCGGCCAAAATTAATGGAATAGCCATTTTTTTTAAGTTCCACAACCATGTCAGTTTTGACAGGCCTGTTGGTCTAGTGGTTAGTGACCCTGACTGCTATGCCGGAGGTCGTGGGTTCGATTTCCACCCAGGACAAATGTTTGTGTGATGAGCACGATCATTTGTTCTGTGTCTGGGTGTAATTTATCTATAATATGTATGTATTTAGAAATATATAAGTATGTTTATCAGTTGTCTCGTACCCATAACACAAGCTCTGCTTAGCTTGGGACTAGATGGCGTTGTGTGATAGTTGTGGAATATTATTATTATTATTATGTAGGTACTGAATCCATAGTAACAGGTTACGCTTTGATGTTTCCGACACTGTATGAACATTTACGCAGTGTCAACCTGTTGAATATTTTTGTCCTGATTGTACACACAAAGGATTTCCTTGTTATCGAAACACAAGGTAATTACAAAACGGTAAAACTCAAATTAGTTTATGTTGGCACCATCTTAAATGTGTAATAACGTATGTGTATCTACCACTGAAAGAAAAAAAAAACGTATGGTTCTAAAGAAAACGTTAAATGTGGGGTGTAACTACATTATTGTAATTTTTGTTTACTTTGTTGTAAACGATGTTAAGGTGTGGTACAGAATTAAATCTGCATGATTTGGTGACTCTTTCTAATAGTAGTTTCAAGAGTAGGCCCATGTCATGAAACACAAATTCATAAGTTCACAATTGTCCGTATTTATGCAAAAAACTTTTTAACAAAAAATTAAACCGCCGAAAAACTGAAAAGCATAAAATAATAAACCTTAAAATTATGAGTCGGCGCTTTGAGTGTTCCTTGTTCATTGATTTTTCAGCGCCGACTCAAAATTTTAAGGTTTATTATTTTATGCTTTTCAGTTTTTCGGCGGTTTAATTTTTTGTTAAAAAGTTTTTATTTTATGATTTTTTGTGGCTTTAATGTACTAATAATACTTGGCAAGGTATACCCTATCCAACAATAAAAGAATTATCAAAATCGGACTACTCTGTACAAAGTAATGCGTGTTTATACGTTACAATCAGTGAGTGAACAATCAATCATCCCCTGTTTTCCAACCCTTAGGGTTCGATTTTGTTTTCCAAATTTATATGGGACCACCTTGGGAGTATACCCTTTCCAATAGAAGAAGAATTGTCACAATCGGACCACTATGTAAAAAGTTGTGTGTGTCAGTGAGGGAACAATCAATCATCCTCTGTTTTCCAACCCTTAGGGTTCGATTTTGTTTTCCAAATTTATATGGGACCACCTTGGGAGTATACCCTTTCCAATAGAAGAAGAATTGTCACATTCGGACCACTATGTAAAAAGTTGTGAGTGTCAGTGAGTGAACAATCAATCATCCCCTGTTTTCCAACCCTTAGGGTTCGATTTTGTCTTCCAAATTTATATGAGACCACCTTGGGAGTATATCCTTTCCAACAGAAGAAGAATTGTCACAATCGGACCACTATGTAACAAGTTATGCGTGTTTATACGTTACAATCAGTGAGTGAACAATCAATCATCCCCTGTTTTCCAACCCTTAGGGTTCGATTTTGTTTTCCAAATTTATATGGGACCACCTTGGGAATATACCCTTTCCAATAGAAGAAGAATTGTCACAATCGGACGACTATGTAAAAAGTTATGCGTGATCATACATAAAAAAAAAAAAAAAAAAAAAAAAAAATATACGCGTCGAATTGAGAACCTCCTCCGTTTTTTTTCGTCGGTTGAAAATGGAACCACACGACAAATTTAGTTATTTACTTTTTTTGAAGAATACTAATTTAAAAGTGGTCTAAATTCTTATACAAAAAAAACACATGTTTTTTCCCTTGGAATCAAGGTATACTAAAAGCAGAATGGAACCAACAGCAACAGTAAATATTACATATAAAGCAAAACCGAACCATAGCACAACGGGACTCGATTGTTCAAACAAATAAACGATATTACTACTATGTCATTTTATACAAAACAGATCTTGGTACCAATTATAAATTACACATATTTCATTAATACAGCAAATAGAACCAAGTTACATAGTTTCATTGATATCAGTAAATCCCTGGGTTGTGGTTCTTTTTTTTGTATGAGAAAACCTATCAATTAGTAAATGTTAAAAGGAACCACATGCACATTTCCTTAATTATCTAGTACGTTTAAGAGTATTCAGAGCAAATTTATATACGCATACTTAAATAAGTAATTTATCAATAAATTTAAATAAAATAAATAGTAATTATACTTCATCTAACAGCTGCACATGTCCATGTCACAAATCCTTTGATATCTCAAAAGTGCGTTTTAGCTGGGTGGTTCCTTTTTGCATAAATACGGACAATTTGCATTTCATTCGCAAACATTTTATTCGTCACTTAAACCTTCATAAAATTAATACGACGTTTTAAGATACAGATTAAGAAAATACTCTTAAAAGTTTTCTCTTTACATGCATTTTTACTTCACTGGCTATTTTAATTGGCTGTTTGATGGTCCCCCAAGTAATTAATCTCGATTGCGAGGTGTAAAGTCGATATAAACTACACTTTTAGTAGTGAGGTAGCTGTTATGTGTTATTCTGCAAACATTATGTTAGCCATACCTACTGTCTCCCTGGTCAAACCCAGAGTATCCTGAGAATAAAATGAACTTTGCTGCAGTTTCTAACACACTTAACTTGACTATTAATCCCAATGAGTTTCAGTTTAACGATTCACTTACGTTCATTGCTTTATTTACGTCATTGTGTGAACGAATTTATGAACATATGGAATTGAACATATGAGATAAGATTCCCAATGGAATCCATTGCTTCCTAAAAAAATCCAATAAAAACCAAAATCCAAAAAAAAAACCAAAATCTAAAATCCAAAACAAAATTTTGAAGTAGGTATATTGATACCTACTTCAAAATTTTGGATTGTGATGGAAAGTATATTTCGCATTTAGGGTGAGAGTAATGAAACTAGTCCATTTTTTTTAATAAGATTATGGATCTACCAGAGCCCAGTCCCTACGTTTTATTTTTAGGCGTAATATATTTTTTTTTTTATAATCTAACAGCCACTCTCATGAAGTCCGGAGACACTACACTCGAAGTTGTGGACGAGTATTTTTAACTATGGCAAATTGTCCAGTAAAGGTACTGGGCAATATAAGAATTACTTAGTAACAACGTATTTTTGTGACAAACCCAATTTTATCCAAGAGAATTTGCCAAAACGAGAACGGAAAGGCTGATAAAAACGGCACAAATAAATTGAAGCTAAAATAATTAATATTCAATAAACGTAAAACTAAATAATTATACTCCTTAATAATTCAAAAGTTAAGTAAATTCCCGTTTCCATAAACATAGTGAACCCATAAATTCATAAATTAGCAGTCTCGCTCCCTAACTATTGGCTTTTTACTGAACAGTGAGCGTCAGGTGTCGGCGCTGTGAATAATTAACGACTTAGTGCATGCGAAGTGCCCGCTGCAAATAATAACTTTGTTGCTATGCTGGATATTGGAATGTGCAATTTACTGTGTGTTAATTATATATGTTGGGAAACTGCAAGATCGTTAAACAGTCGCTTTGTTCTTAAGAATATGAATCATTAGTAAAATAGAGAATTGTCAAAACTAGCCATTCTTCACCGGAAACTATGGCTAGCCCCCAGAAATAATAAGGGCCGGAAGTTTAGTTGCATGTTTTTTGGGTTTTAATTATTATAATTTTATACTAGCTTCTGCCCGCGACTTCGTCCGCGTCAAATTTTTGCTCCCCTGACCCTTCCCGTCGCATCGATTTGCCAGCTAGGTTTCGTCCATTTTTCGTTGCTGCTCGCTCCTTTTGAGTTATAGTGAGTCAACCTTAAAAGATAGACATATGCTCTCGCGGACTTTTTTTTAGAACTTTTTAAAAGGAACAATTCCGTCATACATGATTTTTGCATTACTTTAACCGTTTACGCAGCGCACGCAACGGAAACTCTCAAAAGGAATAATTTTTCCCCGTTTTTGCAACATTTTTCATTACTGCTCCGCTCCTCTTAGTTGTAGCGTGATGTTATATAGCCTATAGCCTCCCTCGATAAATAGGCTACTCAACACAAAAAGATTTTTTCAATTCGAACCAGTAGTTCCTGAGATTAGCGCGTTCAATCAAACAAACAAACAAACTCTTCAGCTTTATAATATTAATATATAGTATAGATTACCACAAAATCATTAATGCAATCCTCTAAGTTTATTAAATCTCTTTGAATGACTAGTTCACAAAAAGTCTTTCAAAGAGAATAAATAAACTGGCCTGTAAATTGCAAAAAAAAATGTGAAAATTTTCGTTTCGCTGGCTACCTTATGGCTTCTTCAGACAGGCGCTCCGCGACACCACAACACGACAGCACGACACGAATGCGCGACGCAACAGCGCGACCCCACTCTTGTAGAACAATATCCACGCAGTTTTCATAGAAATTGTTCAACGAGGGTCGCATCATGCTAGTCTATGCGAGCTTTAAGCTCATCCTACTTATCTAGAAACCCGTTAACTCTAATATTTCCATATAACCCGTTCGTTGTACCTAGCAAATATTTTAACAATAGAAGTTCCAGAGTTTACCTCATAATAAAGGTAATGACGGTGAATAGCCACGTGGCCAGAACCCTTTTCAACTGCGAATGATTAGCGTGAACAGCCTAACAAGCTAGTGATTTAGAGATAAGAGTACTTCAGAAATAAAGGATAGGGCTAGGATAAGTGGCATAAACAAAGTGAGGTCTATTCCTTACTACATTAGGTGGATTCAAGTAGAATTGGAAATAAAACGAGTGGAGCGTGAAAAACGGTAATTTCACGACGTCTGAGCTACACACATATAAAAAAAGATACCTAAATCATAAAGTAGATATTAATATTAGTAATTATCTAATTAGTTGGTCTTGTTCACTGGCAGAAGAATTCCCGAAACAATATTCCTAATCATTTCTTTTTGCAAATATTTTGGAGTCGGTTTTCAATCTATACAAATGCAGCTGTATGCAAGTAATTCTCGTGGAGCGGCCGCCTGTATGACGTCCACACCCCAGATACTATACCCCTTGGTAAGACTGGTTGTCAGACTTTCAAGCTTCTGATGACCCGTAACGCAGATCAATGAATGCCGAACGCCGGGAAAGCCGGGACCAACGTTTAACGTGCTTACCGAGGCATGGAGGAGTCTTGATGTGTCGTGTATGGTTTGTCACCCATCCACAAACCGACCGCACGAAGCGTAGCTTAACTTTTCATCGACAAGTGTGACCACAAACTCCTCATACTGATAACTCGCGAATGTACTATGCAATATACAGGCGCCATATTGTACAAGATATTGCACTATTATACACAATGTTAATTCAAATATCCAACTGTTTAATCCGATGTGGGAGTGCGTATGTTTCCCGATTCGGTTTTTAAACTAAACAAAAGTTCGACTAACTATTGAACAATCATTTAGTTGAATGGTAACAATAAACACGATGTTTTCGATCAATGAACACATTGTTTAGATTAGTGGGCAAGCACACACGTGTTTTCGGTCTACCGTATAGTATTTTTTTTTTAACTACTATACCCACCAAATGTTTTAGGATCGTGGTGACGTACATATATATGTTCGTTCAAAATCAAAATCAAAATCAAAAGTCATTTATTCAAACTAGGCTTAGAGTCAGCACTTTTTGAACGTCAAAGTTACACAAGACAGTCCCCCCAAAACGCCCGCCCTTCGACACTTCCTAGTGCTTTAGCTGGGAAGAAGAAGTGGCGGAACAAACTCCCCAGCAGCACAGCTGTCTGTTAAGTTAGAAGAACTTGATTCTATACAATACTGTGTAAGTAATTAATATTATAAAACAAAACATACATTATTCACATATGTCAGCTAGCACACGCCACTATACCACCAACAAAACACTGAAAACTAAACTCAAGCTGAAATAAATAATAAAACAAAATCGTAAACAGAACTTAAAACGTAAATAAAGCCTCCAGGCATAAAGGGCGTGCCCGCTTACATATTCAACGATGCAAATTGATACATACAGCTAAGTTGAAGTTACAATAGTTAAACTAAGGACCTCCGGACCAAAATAAAATAACAGTTAATACAAGTAACAATAACAAAAACCATGGTCAGCAAGACGACCAGTCACCACAAGCAGCACCCGTTCACGAGCATAACGCAAAGGTCAGCCATTACCCCCCTCGCCATATTTGAGGGAAGGAAGTAACCCGACCCCCGACGCTACCGCAAGCAGTGACATCTAAGGGAGCATGACGAACTTGCTGCCGGTTGGTGAGACAAGAATATTATGAACAGCTGACGAGGTCGCTAGCTAACTACAGTTACAATACAACTCATTTACAATCATTGTAATGAGTAGATTATGTCCACAATAAATGAAATTAAAAGAAAATAAAATAAATTAACAAAATCAGTGAAATAAAAAAAACAATTATATGAACTACCCATATAAACTGTCAGTAGGAAAGCTAATTCTGGATTGAAAGAAAATAAACATTGTGTTGAGTTAATCACAGCGACCAGCTATTCTTATCGTTTAAGAATTCGTTGATAGAATAGTATGCCTTTGAACAAAGGTTGGATTTTACTTTAGCTTTAAACTCATTAAACTGTAAATCTAGCAAAGCAGAGGGAAGCTTGTTATAAAAGGTAATACCAAGACCAACAAAAGAATTATGAACCTTATGAAGCCGGTGAAAGGGGGCTCGTAGTTTGTCCTTATTTCTAGTATTAATATGATGAAAATCACTGTTTTTAGTGTACAAGTGTATATTTTGCCTAATATATAAGATGTTGGCGAAGATGAATTGTGATGCCACCGTAAGAATACCAAGTTCGTAAAATTTAAAGATTTTAGTGATTACGTTTAAACTTAAAACCTTTAAAGAAAGTAACTGAAATACCTAATTCAAATAACAAGGGAATAGTAAGAAACGCGGTCGTAAGAAGACGGTAAGTCTGAAAACCAGTATAACCAAGGGCTATCGTATTACCCAGTAACTGTGTCTTGGAGATCAGATAGGTACAAAAACGCCCCATGAAACATATTAGTTTTCAGCTGCATCTAGACTGGACGCTGACAGCAACATGGTTGGGAAAAGACTACCTAGATTAATTAGGAATATGGTAATTTTTGTGCTATAGTTGTGAGATTCAATTCTAAAACTATTGTACATACGGCCTAGGATATATCCCTAATACTTCGACAGTCAACAAAAACTTCAACAACTTTGCAATTTGATTAATTAGCAAGACTTGCACGCCCCTTCCATGCTTTCCCCTACTCCCTACCTTTACTACGGTACGTATGTTCAATAAAATGCACGTAATTTGTACGTGAACTCGCAAACACGTACCCATTGTCGTTCATTTCGGGCGCAGGTGTTGCGCGCACTGTGAACAAGCCCTCAATTTCGACTAAACCGGAATGGAATGCCGATATTATGTACACTTTTGCGCTTTAAGGCACTTGAATTTATGAGATACATGATTTTCTAGACAGTGTAGAGTTTCGATGTAAACTTTATCGGCTTCAAAAAATTCTAAATTCGATTGTTTTTTTTTTAATGTTTGTGTTCTTAGAACTCTGTCATTTATATACCGATTTGGATTTTTTCTTTTGTTTGGGTATAATTGCAGAGTGATCCCACATTTGGTCAAGTTGTGATTGGTCGTTTTTGAGTTGGCTTCAACAATACGTATCTATAATAATATACGTATTAAAAATTAAACCACCGTCTTCCAAAAACAAACACTGAAAAATAAGTGTTTGTGAAAAAAAAGGAAATACAAAACCAAGGCTACCGACTTCCGAAAATAAAGTTATTTTTCAATTTGTAGTTTTTTTTTTGTAATCTTATAAATTACAAATAGCAGTTCAAAGTATTTAATTTAGTATGCTAAGATTATGTTGCAAATACATAGTTTAGTCGTAAAACGCTATGAAACTTAGAGTAGCGAACTTCTTCGTTTCTCTGAAGTGTAATCTTGAAACTAAGCTGCTTTGCATTCTAGAGCACAACAACAAGTAAATGGACGTAGGTACAAATATAAAAATCTAACAAAAGTGTTAAATTTGTGAATTATGAAGTAGGTGCTGTTATAGTACCTTGACAAAACCGACCACCCTAAAACTATATTCGGTAAGAAAAACA
Source organism: Aporophyla lueneburgensis (assembly GCA_932294355.1). Lineage (NCBI taxonomy): Eukaryota > Metazoa > Arthropoda > Insecta > Lepidoptera > Noctuidae > Aporophyla > Aporophyla lueneburgensis. The sequence goes on from OW028744.1 coordinate 16,463,512, forward strand.
AAGTTTTTATTTTTAACTTTTTAGTCAAGGTATCTACCCCGCACTAATTCCTATACCACTACTAGCCAGGTGAAATTGAAGATTTATATGGTTTTCTCATATTTCCATTGTCAGAACTGGACCAAATTAAAACGGGACCGAACGAGAAGCACCAGTTTTCAAATAAAACAATAATGATTTAAATCGGTTCACCCAGTCGAAAGTTATGAGGTAACAAACATAAAACAAAAACAAAAAAAAACTGTCGAATTGAGAACCTCCTCCTTTAATTGAAGTCGGTTAAAAATAAATTAAACGTATTATCGTCTCACCTGCCTAGCTTTTTCCCAATAATGATGGAGTCCACTTCCAGACAAGCTGAATGCAGTTGAAAACCAGTATTTGACATGAATATGACCTCCATAACTCATTTAATCACTAATACGACACGTCTTGGTAAGACTGGTTGTCATATTTTCGAGCTTCTGATAACCCGAACTGACTATCAAAGATCCACAATTAATAGTCGCGACCAACGACTTAGGTCACTTTTGTACTTCACAAAGGGATCTTGTTATGTAAAGATGGTCTTCCGTCCACTAACTAACCGCAGCAACCATAGTTTAACTAGATCGATCGACCCAAGCCATTTTTAGGCACCGGCCCCTCAACGCAAGTAAACCATTACATCCTGCCAGGGTCGCGAAATCCTGTCAGTGTCGCGAGATTGTTCGAAAGACATACCGTGACCCTGGCACATGGGCAACTGAAGGAACACGGGTGGGTTTTAGTCAGTAAAAGTCTGACACGCCATCCCGCTCCGCCCAGAGCGGGAGAAGTCATTTGTTGATTTCCCACCCACAAAAAAAAACCATTACGTAAATGAGCAGAATATAATAGAATCTCGTTTCAATTTCCGACGTCTACGTCACTTCCTATTAATTTCGTTGTAGATTTTACAACTGCGTGGCATTTATTAAAACGAATAAATATATTAAAGACAATGGAAAATATAACCAGCTGCTTATGTGTATATATATATATATATATATAATATATATATTTTTTAACTCGTGATTTCAAGCGCGACTACGGAGAGCGGGCTCCTGGGCTCAATTCCCTGGTCGATCAAAATGTAATTAGATTGTTTCATTAGGGATTTCTTAGTAACAGCACGAAGTATGTATATTGGCGGTGTGCCGCGTGCCCCATGCCAGCGCCTGAACTCTCTCCGGTCATACGGTGTGCCATCCCATCGGACTTTGACAGTGAGGGAAGAGAGAGAGCACCTGTGTCTGCGCACAAACTTGTGCATTATGTTATCTCCCTCTGCGAAAGCTTTCAGATTGGCCGCTATGCCTAAAATACGGCCTGAATAGCTATTGTAAATCTTACGTGAAAAAGCAAATAAGAATTTGTTTTCACGATTAATTCCGAGTCGAACCCGAAGCAAAAGTTGCATACTCATCATTACGTATGAGTAGTGAATGAATGAATCATTATAATTTATTTCAACCCACATCGAGATCATATTTTTTTTACAATTTAATTATAATAAACATATTTAAAAATAATTAATTAAACAATAATAACAAAATTCAAATCAATACAATTAAATTAAAATTATAATTAATAATGCTGCCTCTGAGTCATTTGTTTTTTTGTCAGTACATTAACCATATAACAATGGTTAATGTACTGACAGTCAAAGCTATTCGCCAATATGCTCAGGATGGTGTTGGAGGTAGTCCGGAGCTTGCGCCCCAGAGATGTGCACCGCTTTCGCATTGTCGCGTAGAATCGACCCGGGCATCGGCGAACATTCCCGACGCGCTGTAGTGTCGGGGCAACCCCAACAACACCCTGAAGTGTTCCATGGTATCAAACTTTATTATGACCAAATAGTATCGACACACATCGACGCGCGAACATAAACGAAGCAAAAGGAGACTGTAAGGATCGTTTTAAGTTGTTTTCTGCAGTTTATGTTTACCTTATGGAAGAAAGGCGCGAGTTTTTGTATGTATGTATGTTTTATAGTGTTATCATTTGCATTTTGTACCGTCTGGCACCCCTTCGCTTTAAGCCTCTTGGGATGTCTCGCATTTCATTGAGTCTTGTTTCAAATGAGCAACACACGTATCGTGATGCACTATAAATAAACCTGTAAATATACGAGTAAATGCCCTGGGGTAACGCCACTCGAAAAACTGTATTTCTAATTTGTATTTCATGTTTCTGCTCAAATTTTACAGACAAATAATTTAATATGGTGGTTGTGAATTTGGGGTAGGTAATTACAGGGTAAAAATTGCGCAAAACTTAAGGTAGGTTCAGTGTGGTTCTGCATGTATAGAATACCATCATTCCATCTCTTCCGTTGGGTGTCATAAGAAGCGATTAAGGGACTAAAGTGGAGTCATTTTAATAGGTAACATTTGACAATTCATCAAAATTCAACAACGTAACCTTGTAGCGGCGGGCATGAAATAATATATTTTTTCGTTTTGTTAGAACTGCACAATTGCTTAAATTTTTTCAATTACGATTACATATTTATTGTAACTAGTGATCGCCCATTGGTCGAAATTCGACCGTACTTCATTTGAATAGAAATACATTATTAAATGAATAAATATATATAATATAAATATAAAAAATAATATGGTTATATTTGACATTCAGTAACACTATCGACAAATAATATTAAAGACAAACATTTTCCATATGATCATTGATCATAGATTTTAAAAATGAAATAGGTTATACAAGATTATTTTTAGTATATGCGAAACCTGAATATAGTTTGTTCAGAATCAGTAACTGAATCGATTCCAATAATTTTTACACCATGTTATATTTTGTACCAAAAATATTTAATTACGCTTCCAAGTATGACACCGAACGACAATACGTATCCACAATCATCTGTGCGGGTCACGGCAGTTCATAGCGCGCGTGGGCGCACAGCGAGACGGCGACGACGGGTAACAACTCCCTCCCTCGGCTCCCTCAGTCGTCCGAATGCCACCGATTGATGAGCACGTATCGCGATAACTTTGTGATTATTAATAATACGGTTTTGAATTTTTTTTCATAGATTCTTTACATAAAAATACTAGACCCGTGTTTCGGGTTTCGCATAAACAAAAATTAATGTTGTATATCTATAAAATTAATTTATTACCTATGGTTATACTTGACACTTGACATTCAGTAAGACTATAAACACAAAATATTAAAGACAGATAATTTCTATGCAAGTGTGAATTGAATACACGGTAATGAATAGTAGTGTGTGTAACGTGTTATTTATTGAAAAAAGTGTATTTTTACGCATAATTTAAAAAAAATATTAGCATTCGTCACTTCTTCTCTGTATAAACTATAAGTGTGCGAAATTTCATACTCCTCCGTCCGCCCAATTTTCGTAAAAAGGGATCCAAAGTTTTCGCTTCACGTATTAATATATAGATAATGACCGATACGAGTAATTTTACAATTTGCTTTCAGTCAACGGACAGACGTCAAATATTACCTATTTAAATGACTCCACTATAATTAGAGAATGGGCATCAGCATTCTCCATGTATTTTATCACAACACTGCGATCGCCAACCTGCCTGCCAAGCGTGGCGATTATGACAAACGACGGCTTCCAGACAAAACAGAAAAATAGTCGCGCCGTCTCGAGCCTTATCTAGCCGCAATACAAAGCAAGAGCAGCCAAGTCGCGAGCATGCGTGAACCGACTGTGTTGCTTTCTACTTTAGGGTTTAGTCAAACGGTCCTAAATTCAATGGGACCAGTAAATTGCTCGGGCATTTTCCGTTCGTTCCAAACTGATCCTAATGGGTAGTTTACCAATTCAGGTTGAAAAATTCCTATAAGAAAAAACTCAACTCAGGGATCGAACCCGACGCTCAGCAATTAAATTTGCTACTAGGAATAGCAGACAAGCATAGTAGGGTCAGTCAAGGCATTGTCATCTGATCAGCCTTTCCCATCTATGCTCTGGTCAGTTTCCAATTTACCCGAATGCAGTTGAGTACTAGTGTTTTACATGGAACGACTGCTTATCTGACCTCCACAACCAAGGCAGTCAAGTATAACACAATTATCTATTGTTTTTAGATAGTATGAGGCAACGTAAGTGGACAAGTAAATCCGCGGACCGCGGTATCAGAGTATCAGAGTATCATAGCCAACTCAAAATCACGACTCACAGTCCCCATCATGATATTTCACCATTAAACCAATAGAAGCTCCTAGTACCTCGTGTCCCAGGGTTCCAAGCGAGGCGGATAATATTTGCCTTTATGGCAGCCACGTTAGTTAGAGATCGGGTGCAGGCATTAATCCCGTGATGTACGACCGGCCACGTTTTCCTGCATACATTTCGCTATAAACAACAGTAATGCAGATAGGTATGATTTAATTTATCAGGCTTTTCGGTTGATTGGTGGATGAGGATGTATCACAGATTAAACTGACATTGTATTTAGTCAAGTAATCAAAATCCATAGTGGCAGACACGTAGAGATCTCAGCAAAAATTTAAAGGGTTCGCTTGAGCCGATGCCTGCCAGGGTCGCGGATTTATTTGAAAGAGTTACAGGAGAAATCACTTGATCATTTCCCATAAAAAGAAAGTGGCAGAAACATCGACACACAAATATAAATCATACATTAACCGCACATGATTCTAGACGTAGTGTTATTTAGCGTCAGTTATCAAAATGTCTATGACACTGGGACGTTAGATATTTTACTGAACTCCACGATAATCCCTGCCACCCTCTATATCCTGTTACTATTTGCACACTAATCAAAGTTTGATAAATCTTCACGACATAGTAGACATCGCCATAGAATTCCTAAAAACACCCTGGCTATAATACCTATAACTATCATCCTCATGCAAAGCTTTGTTCGCTTTTTTGCTTTATTTTTCTTTTCTAATCACCTCACTGCAAGGAATAGTCCCTTTTATGTTTCCCTTTTGTCTTGTACCATTATTTATTCTCGACTAGCCTTTTCCATCAGCTTCGCCCGCGTATTATACATCTATATATTAATACGTGAAGCGAAAACTTTGGATCCCTTTTTACGAAAATTGGGCGAACGGAGGAGTATGAAATTTCGCACACTTATAATTTATACAGAGAAGAAGTGACGAATGCTAATATATATTTTTTTATTATTCGTTAAAATACATTATTTTCAATAAATAACACGTTACACACACTACTGTTCATTACCGTGTATCTAATACACACATGCATAGATATTCTTTTGTTTATGGTCCAAATCTGTCTTTATTATTTTGTGCAGTGTTACCAACACCCAGAAATATTTACCCCTAAAGCTTAATTTAAAAACGCCTAAAATTGCCACAACAACTAAAAAAAATCCGCTAAAAATTTTTAATGAAAATAACCAACGAATGTTCAGTAATCTTAGACCGGCACACAGTAGTAATATTTGTCTATATTTATTACGCGACATTTGTTAATCATTCACTCTGCATTCTTAGTATTAAGGAACCGTACTAGAAGTCGCTAATACTTTTATTGTAATCAAAAACACAATGAGAAATGTAAGATGGCAAAAAATCCCTAAGAATACCCCTAAAAATGGAACGCCCCTAAAAAATCTCAATCCTCTTATTTACCCCCTAAATTTGGGAAAACCCCTAAGTTGGTAAGCCTGATTTTGTGTCTATAGTCTTACTAAATGTCAAGTATAACCATAGGTAATAAATTAAATTTATAGATATATAACCTATTTCATTTTTAAAATCTATGATTATATTGAAAATATTTTTGTCTTTATTATTATTTGTATTAGCGACGATTGGAATTTAGTTTAGATTTATAAGAAATATTTTTTGTGGTTTTATGGGGAGTGTCAAGTATGGCATTAGTAAGTTTCCCATACAAAACTTAGTGTCGTGTGCAAACTGTAGAGGTTATATGCCTCACGATTGTACAGGCTGGTCATAGATTGTACAGGCTGGTTATAATTATGACATTTTGAACTGTCATAATTAATTAAAAATAATAGGGAAAATTCTATAAAAACAGAGCTTTCTGTGATAATTCATTCCATGTCCAGCAGTTAAGAAGTATTAAGAAAATAAAGAAGAGAGTCCTGAAGAAGTATTCTTTACTCATCACACCTACGTCCTGGTCCTGGCCATCACCACCCCCCCCAGCGAATCCTCTCCACAGTACTACAGAGTCAACAATTTGTCTATAGTGTTACTGAATGTCAAATATAACCATATTATTTTTTTATACTTATTATTATATACATAGTTTTTCATTTAATAATGTATTTCTATTCAAATGAAGTACGGTCGAATTTCGACCAATGGGCGATCACTAGTATATTATAAACCTCCCGGATCTTGAATTACTCTATCTATTGATGACAAAATTAAAATCCGTTGTAGTTTCAAAGATAGAGACGACGGCGTAGAAACGGGAAGCCACTTTGTTTTATATACATACATACATATGTTCCCCCAGGTGTACAGTACAAAACCTCATTTGCAAGACGTCAATACTATGTCTTAAGCCATCATGTTTTCAAAAGAATACAGAAAGAACTGGACATAATAGACCTAAATAAAGAGCATAGCGGGATAAACATGGGGTGGCGGCCCCAGCGGTAATTTAGCTGCCAATTTTTAGGGTTCTGTTGCCAAATGGCAAAAAACGGAACCCTTATAGATTCGTCATTTATTTATTTATTTATTTATAGTTAATTAACACGGTACAATACCAATTACATTAATTAACATAGAAACATAAAGAAAACAAAATTATACAATTAAAAATCTACTTACTAACATGGAACAGTGGACACCCTGGCATACTGTTTCTCACAGAACATCAGACATACGCACATAATTCTACTCCATTCGTCCGCAAACACATCACATTCAGGGTTGACCGTCAGGAGGGCATTGAGCATCCTCAACGTACGACATACAGGCGATTCAGCTCTGGAGACCGTTCTGCAAGGCAGTTGCGCGAACAGATTGTGTCGGCGACTTAGGCGGTGGCCGATGTATTTGTCGGGCACAAATAGTCGACAAAAAAGGCCATGGAGCTCAGGGCAGTCGACACGACCGTTAAGGGTCTTACAAGCTACCGTGAGCTGATCAAGGCCTCTTCTTACCTCCAACGAGTTGAAACCCAAAGTCCCTAGGAGATAGTTAGTGGGGTACATGTAAGGGTAGAAATTGAAAATTCTTTTAAAATAATACCTCAGAAAAGTTTTCTGCACTTTCTCGAGCATAAGTGTTTGAGCCACGGTATAGGGATGCCAGACACAACTACTAGTCTCCAGTTTACTGCGAACTAGAGTGGTGTACAGTAATTTAATCAAATGTGGGTTGTGAAAATCACGAGCATTTCGCAACACAAATCCTAAGCGTCTGAAGGATTCTCTCGCAAGCGCGGAAATGTGATCTCTGAAAGTCAGACAACGGTCGAAAGTCACTCCCAGGTCCTTTACGTTCGTGACTCGAGTTATTTCTTCGCCACCTAAGCTGTAGACAAAATGGATTGGTCGTAATCCTCGACCAAATGTCATGACGTAGCACTTACCCGTGTTAAAGAACAGCTTATTTTCGATGCTCCACTCATAGATTGCGTCAATGTCTCTTTGCAGGAGTTTGCAATCCTCGTCCGTTCTGATGTGAGCGACTAGTTTAAGGTCGTCTGCATATAGCAGGCATTTTGCAAACTTAACCTTATTGACAAGGTCATTGATCATGATTAGGAATAAAAGCGGCCCCAACACGGATCCCTGACTCACGCCAGAGCGAGTATAATACGGTTTGGATTCGAAGTAGCCATGTCTGACGAATTGTTTGCGATCCCGTAGGTAGTCAGAGAAAAAGTTAAGATAACTGGACGAGAATCCCATGGCCCCTAACTTTGACAGGAGTATATCGTTGTCGACTTTATCGAACGCTTTCCGAAAGTCAAAATAGAGGGCATCGACCTGCCCACCACTGTCTATACCGCTAGATACATAATCTGTATGGATCAGTAGGTTTGTGTTAACGGAGCGACCTGGTCGAAAACCGTGCTGGGCATCCGCAAGTAGGACATTAATCCTCTTGTAGATAAGTGCATGGAGTATGTGCTCAAAAGTCTTGGCAACGGTAGGCAGGATAGCGATGGGTCTGTGCTCTTCTACAGATTTTTTGTCACTCGTTTTAGGGATGGGGATGACTCGCGAGATTTTCCACTGAACAGGGTATACGCCGGACTGGAGGGCCAAGTTATAAATATGACAGAGAGGAGCTGCCAAGACATCTTGGCAGCCCTTAAGTATAAAGGCAGGAACATTATCAGGCCCAATGGAGCTACACGATTTGAGTCTGGCTATGCCCTTATTTATATCCTGTAGGGTTAGAAAAGGCAGAGGTATATTCTCTCTCTCATTACTCACAGTTAGGTGTGATGGGTCCAAGCTGGGTGTGTCAGACAGAAAGACGCTAGCAAAGTAGTGGGCGAATGTCTCGGCCGCTTCAACACCAGAAGTAGTCTTTCCATTGTGTACAACAAATGGTTCGAAACCACCCTTTGATCTGAGGCTAGAGACATGCTGCCAGAACTGTCGTGGATTCATACGTAGATTATTTTCAGTATTCTTGCAGAACAGTCTATAGGCTTCTTGGGTGCTTACTTTTAGGTTCGATCGCAGAGCACTAAACTCCGCATATATTACATCACATCGTGAAAGTATCCATTTATGATGGAGTTTATTTTTACGCTTGACGTCTTTAATCATCCCAGTGGAAAACCAGACTGGATACCGCCTATTACCAGTGTTGAATCTCTTCTTTTTTGGAATAGAAGAGTCAAATAAATTATACAATATTTTGTAAAACTTACCCGAAGCGGAGCGTGCATCATTGCAGTCAAGAACTTCTAGCCATGGAGCACAGCAAATTTTGTCTCTAAGAAGTGCATAGTCTCCTTTAGCAAAGTTCCAATCGTGGCTTCGATCAATGTTGCAGGGGTCTAATATTTCATTATCCTTAAGCGCTGCAATTGTTACCACAATTTCTAACGGAGGGTGAAACAAATCGATTGGAACCAGCTCAGTTCCGTCGACATGGTCACAGGTTACTCCGGTACCAACCCGGGCCAACACTACATCTAACTTACTCCCACGCATATTCATCACTTCATTCATCTCTGACAGATCACAAAAGCTTAAGAAATAACAGTAATAATTATTAATATTTACAGATGCACTTTTTAAGTTAAGGTCACCCAAAATCAATATAGTTCCATTCAATTTGGACATGATGCTCTCAACTTTGCAAAACCAGGTCAGGTAATCGTTGTCGGTCGCAGTTGGCTTCATGTAGACAACACAAACCGATATATTAAGACCAGAAATTGAAACCGTGGCCCATAAGTCTTCACCACGGTCCGTTTCGAACTCATAACGCCTCTTCATGGCTGCAGCAGAGCGCGCAGCAAGCAGTACCCCACCGCCCGGGGTCACGCGGTCCCTGCGTAGAGTTTGCCAATCTCCGCTTGATACTTCTGAGTCCTCTACAGAATCGTCTAAATTTGTTTCAGTTACGGCTATCAAGTCATGTTCAGAAAGCAGCAAATTTGATCTCCAAGTAGGCAGCTTGGTCTTGAGGCCGCGAACATTCTGGTACAGTAAACGTAGTTGAACGTTGCGTTTGGTAGAAGCGGCAGCTGCCAGTACATCAAGCGGTTTACTGGGCATCATCGCTACGTCTACGAAAGTTGCGACGCCAAGGTTTCACGCATATATCCTCTGCCCAGTTTTGAGCTGCCATAACTTGTTCCGCTAGTTTTGAGGGCACCCCTAACTTGAAAGATGCATAGTTGCCACGGGGTTTTAGAGCTTCAACCGTGCAAAGATCAGTACCGCAGAGAGTAATTAAGTGCTCACGTACCTGGGACTCAGTAGTGCCCTGCTTAACATAGAATAGGTGCAGATATCTCCACCTTTCTGAGGCCTCTAAGCTGGTGGCGCCAGGTGCCGCAGTCCCCCGCAAAACATTGTCCAGCGAACGACGGGAGCGCCTGTGACGAACTTCTACCCAACCATCTTTATCTTGTCCATTTCTGACCATGGTACCCATTGCAACATCCGTAACAGGAGCCGGAACCGGCACATGGACACGGGGTTCAGGAGCTTGGCGGGCAGATAATGATGTAGCCTGTTCGTCTGAGGAGTGCACATTCGACACACTCATCTCGCAAGTACTGTGACCGTCCATTGTTCTTCTCTCCGAAATTACCTCAGTAGGATCGATTACTGTCCTGCTATCGTTCGGTAAAACGATAGGAAGCTGAACGGTTACCGGACATGACTGGAGCTGCCGGGCTTGAAAACTCTTTAGTCGTTTCTCCATATCCTTTCCCTTTGTGCTGAGATGATCCCACTTAGCGTGGGGTACGCTGCCTTCGGGTTTATGAGTGGTTTTGAGAATGACAGCACACTGGTTTTTGATTTCGGATACATCCTGAACCAGGGCGGACAGTATTGCGTCATGCTCGACCTTCCATGCAGACAGTCTAAGGTCATACTCGTTCTTCCACGCTGTGATCATTTCCTTGAGGTCACTCTTCAACTCACCGCAGGTACAAGGAGAAGGCAGGACCAGGTAGTTAGGTGAGTCATCAATACGCTGCTGCTTGGTCCTAACGGTGACATTCATGTTGGAGTCATCGCAACTGACAGATGAAGCAATATCGGGAACAGATTGTGACTGTCCTGGTCTAGGGGTCTTCGGAGATTTAGGTGGAGTACGTTGCATGTTATGTATTTTTATCCACTAAAAATATCACCAGTACTTGGTTTACAAAAACAATATATAATGCTCAGAATCTTGTTATTATAGTTTCGGTATCTGGAACGTAATTCTCCGCTGAGTGTTGGTAGCACTGCCGATCGCACCGCGAGCACTTTGCGCAACTAGCGCACGCCGTTACCGCTCTTACGCGGCGGTACTTAACCGCGAGTATCCGTTGCGCACGCGTTTGAATCACAATGATAAACACTTTTGAACACCTTTTCTTTTATTCAATTTATTTGCTTTTTGCGCCTTTGAGAGGCTAAACGTTATATGGGTCTGTTAACTGTGCGTTAGTTTAGATTATAGGCACTTGACTTTCCAATACAGGACTAGTAAATCAGTAAATAAATAAATAAACAACTGGAGCAAATTTTGAGATTAACGCATTCGTAGCGCGTTCCGTAGTATTTTCATCATGTCTGTCTGTCTGTCCGTCCGTAAGTCACAGCCACTTTTTTCTGAAACTATAAGAGCTATGTTGTTGAAACTTGGTAAGTAGATGTATTCTGTGAACCGCATTAAGATTTTTACACTAAAATAGAAAAAAGAACAATAAACTTTAGGGTTCCCCATACATAGAACTGAAACTCAAAAAAATTTTTTCATCAAACCCATACATGTGGGGTATTTATGAAAAGGTCTTCAAAAATAGTATTGAAGTTTCTAAAATCATTTTTTTCTAAACTGAATAGTTTGCGCGAGAGAAACTACCAAAGTGGGAAAATGTGTGTAACTTCTAAAATAAGACAATGATAAAACTAAAAAAAATATATGATGTACATAACCATGTAAACTTCCACCAAAAATTGGTTTGGACGAGATCTAGTAAGTATTTTTTTTTAATACTTCATAAATCGTAAACCGCAATTTACCTTTCATTCTATCAACTCAAATATAAGAACTAAAAAATAAAAAACATTTAATTTCATAAACATAAACCTTATGCATAAACCGAGAATATCTACAGGTTTGTACGGAACCCTCGGTGCGCGAGTCCAACTTGCACTTAGCCGGTTTTTTTTTTTTTGAATAATGGTCTTATTGAGTACAATTTACCTGTAAAATATTACTTTAAAATATGCATTAGTTTTCGAGAAAATCAAAAAAATTGAAATTAGAAAACAAAAATTTCGTTCATAGTTACAAATATATGAACATCCATAATATAATTATGTTGTACATAACTTAGAGAGGCAACGTATCATGATAGTTTTGTGAAAAAATCTCGAAATAATTATCAAGATTTTTTTTTTTGAAATTTTTGAAAAATTAATTTCATGCTTTCTAAGCATGCTGCACCTACGAAATTTTCACTAAAAAACACCTTCATCATAATCTACAACATATATTTGGATCCAAATTTTTACGTAGGTACTAGGGTGTTTTTTTTTATTTTGAAAAACGAAAAAGAAAGTAAGAAGAAAATTATAAAAATTAAAAAAAGAATGTAAATCAATGCATGTGGGTCAACATTTTTTTTTCTATGGCTATAGAAAATGTTCCTCATTTAGACAGTTATTAAATAACAAAAATCACTTTTTTTTATTATTTTTTATTTATACATGTTCTGTGTTTACAATCATTAAATTCCAAAACATTGTGTCAAAAACTTAAAAATTTGCGTAAGTAATACGAAAAAAAAATGACGTTAAGAACTCTCGTTGAATTGTTTTTTCAAACAAAAAAATAAATATAAAAAGTGATTTTTGTTATTTAATAATTGTATAAATGAGGAAAATTTGCTATAGTCATTAAAAAAAAAAATTAGTTGACCCACATGTATTGATTTAGATTCTTTTTTAATTTTTATATCTTTTTCTCATTTTCGAGCACTGTCTCTTAAGATACAGGTTTCCTAGTTTAAGAGACAGGTTAATTATTTCTCTTGTATGCATAGACTTTTTCTTTTTGTAAACCTAAGTCTTCTGTACACAAGTTATGTTTTTTTATGCTCACTGTACTCTTTTCGCATAGTTATGAACTGTGTCTGTGTGTATTATTTATTGGTATAAATAAACAATTCTTTTTTTTATTATTATTATGTAGGCATGTAACGATTAAATATGATGAAAAGGCCGACTTTATACTCGAACACACTTTAGAATCGCCTAAATCTCTAGAATCCATTTTCAATCTTTTCAACACGACAATAGCTACCAATTTCGTCTAGACACCCTCAATAAAGAGTCAGTAAAAATCTAAACACGAAACCTACAAAACTTTATCTAAAACTAATACAGTACATAGGGCTTGATTTAATTAAGCTTTATCACCCAGTACAACCAGCCAGTTACAAATAACGGCCTACTTTGCAATCTAGCCCCTTTGATTTTATGCGATGACCCATTATTCCCCGGAGGCCTGGATAAATTTCCCGGGGCTTCCTCGGTACATATACGGGATTTATACTCATTCATCAACCTTTAGTCGAGTCAAGAGATAAGTACCAATTTACTTGCAGCCACCTTAGTTTGCATGGACTTCCAACGAGCTAGCCAGGATCTGCATTTTAATAAAATATTGGGTTACTGAGGTGTTTGCTTTAAAATATACGTAATTTTATTTTTAAATTATGTCGGCAATGTGTGGTGGAGTGCCTGCATTTTATGAGTTGGGTTCTCAGACCGCCTTTGGAGAACTCTGCTGGTATCTTTTACGCATGTTCATTTCCATAGAATGGGTTTCGCGATCCAGATAGTTTTTGGTGTTATGACCATGCTTATATTGTTATTAACTACCTATCTATAGTACACAAGACGTGAGTAATATGTGATTTTATGTCCACGAAATCACTGTGCATTCCAAGGTTGCCTGGAAGACATCACAGAAAGCGATAAGGCCGCCCATTGTATTTGTTATACTATTAAATGTCTTTTTTCCTGTTAAGATTTTACTAGTGTAGGTACAGTAAAGTATTGTAAATAAATAAATCAATATTATGTGTAGTTTATGCCACGTAACGTTTAGATAATAAATAAGAACTACAATTTTATTCATTGAGGCATTTAAAAGAGTAGGTGTACCACAAATTACTACTCAATCGAAAACCAACAAAAAGATCTGGCGCCTCTTTGGATTGAACTACCCATATGCCACCTTGTATAATAGGTACCAGAACCTACTGTTACTGTGCACGGCCATACTTCAAGCACATGCTCCCTGCCGTACGGACGAACATAAAAATATTGTAACAACAAACCTATAACAATACGAATGATTAATGATTGCCATGTCCCATCCACCAGCGGCATGACATATGAAATTTTATGAATATTTATCTTGCGAATTTTTCATTTTATATAAAATTCTTTCGACATAATATGTCGAAAGAATTTTAAATTTTAAATATTATTTACTATCATTTTATTTTACAATGTTTTCCTCAACACCAGGTTGAGCAACCAGGAGATCTAATTAACTTCTAGAGGGATGGAGCTGGTTGGAATAGGAATAACCACCGACGGCCACCATGGTCCACGCGCAATGGTACGCCTGTCGGACTAAGCGCAAAAACTAAACCCTTTGACGTAGAATATAGACCAGTTTAAAATTAACTAGGTAATATTTCAACAAAGAATTATTTGCAGAGTCATTAAAAATAGTAGACTTTTAGCGGAAGTATGGAAACACCGGACGAAACAGCTCAAGACTACTCAAAAAGAAATCCACAAAGCAAGAAGTAAAACTCTCATCACAACCTGTTTAAAAATGTATATTTCCCGGCCAAAACACCTAACTAAACCGAATTTGTGCCCGCATATACCTCGCGGGAGAGAATTCACGATGTATAGAAGATCTCGACCGCCCCCGACCGCAACCGAGCGCTCCAATAAAGAGCATCTCGTCGGTCTCAACAGCAATTTAATCAGCTTTGTTCTTTATAAATAAGCTACGGTATTAGCCCGACCCAGGCATGCTATTAAGCTTTGTTTTTTTATTTTTTTCGTCGTCAGTTCAAATGTAAAAACTTGGCCTTATTAGAACAATGTTGTGTAATGACAGGGCTTGGGTTCATCTTTGAATTGTACGACAAAATGTCGAAGGTATTTTTCTATTGTTATAAGTTTTTGTATCAGTCTCTACGCTGATATACCTAGGTATAGTTATACTGAGTAATATTAAAAATAACTTTCGGTATAATAAATCATAAAAATCTAAGATTGATAAATTACAAACTACGCTCTAAGTTCTAAACTAATAAATCATTACAGGTGTTCGCAAACTGTAGATAGTTGAAGTTATACAAAGTTACGGGCACACGCGGATATATTTGACAAAATAATCAATCCGAAGTTTGACAGACGGAGTCAGGAAAGGCACGTAGCTCTCGAACGGGTTCGTTATCTCGTTCGAACTGCACTGCCACCCCCAAAGCGGCACGCTGCATACCATGAACGTACAACTAATGTGGGAATACAAACCAGTAGACATGACTTTAATACTCCAAAATTATATTTTTGGGTAATTTCATATAGTAACTGTATTTTTTACTGTCACATTAATCTTCTTGTTTATAAATCTTGGCAAGCTTCAAAAGTTCACAGATCATAATTTCGTTGTTATAACAAAGGGAATAAAATCCAGTTTTATATACAGCAGTAAAGAATTTCGTCGACAAGTAATGTGGTAATGAGCACAAAATTTATCGTTCTGCAGTATCAAGCGCATTGAAGGCACGTCTGCTCATTTCTATGTGCATGATCCACTGAATATCAGGACGTATTCGATGCAGCACCTGTTCCCCGACAACTCGCTAACTTTGCTTCACAAGTTTGCTTAAAGTATTACGAAATTTGAAGCGGACGCCCGCGTTGCCAACTTGTCCCACATTATGTTTGTAAGCCTGATGAAATCGACGTCCTGCAAAACTTTTCACCTTGTTATTATCACTTTTTAAAAATGGAGTCCGTATTTCGAACGCACAATAGAAATTGGTAGTGAAATTCAAAGTTGACCTGCCGGGTCTGCAGTAACTCTAAGGAAACTTGTTCTCAGTGACTTTTGAAACTATCGCATCGAACCTATTTCACAAGGGGGCCCTCTATAACTTTTCCAAAGCTGCAAAGTTTTTTTAGGACTTTCTGCTTTCCGGAGTTATTTTGAGTGGTCACTTTACATCCAGTGAAAATTTTCACAGTTCACATTTTGTGAAGTTCTTCATGACAAGCTCAAATCTGAAGAAATAAGTATTGGCTTGTCAACACGCCAAATAAATCCGCTTAAAATGCTGAATAGATGGAGTACCTACAGCTATATTAATATTATAAAGCTGAAGAGTTTGTTTGTTTATTTGGTTGATCGCGGTAATCTCAGGAACTACTGAACCGAACTGAAAAATTATTTTTGTGTTTAGTAGTATATTTATTGAGGAAGGCTGAAGGCTATATAACATCTCGCCACAATGAAATAGAGTGGAGCAGTAACGAAAAATGGAAGAAAACTAGCGGGCAATTCGATGCGACGGGAAGGGTCAGGGGCGCAAAAATTTGACGCGGACGAAGTCACGGGCAGAAGCTAGTATTAAAATAAAACATAATGAGTAGTTAGATGGTTTTTGTGGTACTGTCGTATACACAATTTTTCCCAATCTTGTTTCATCTTCAACCCTCCAATATATGGATGCAGTGGAACCTTGCGGCATTGCTACTGTCGTCTAATTCGTGTGACGTAGATGGCGTAAGTTCAGAAAGACGGCGGTTGAATCTTTCAAATAGCCATCTTTTATTTATTTATTTATAGTTAATTAACACGGTACCAAAACCAAATACATTCATTAACATCTATAATATATAAAAGAAAGTCGTGTTAGTTACACTATTTATAACTCAAGAACTCCTAAACCGATTTGCCTGAAAATTCGTGAAGGGGAAGCTTAGAACCAGGAGACGGACATAGAATACTTTTTATCTCGTAAGAGAATAAAGCTGAAGAGTTTGTTTGTTTGTTTGGTTAACGCGGTAATCTCAGGAACTTTTGGTCCGAATTGAAAAAATCTTTTTGTGTTGGGTAGCCTATTTATTGAGGAAGGCTATATAGTATATAACACCACGCTCCAAAGGAGTGAGGAGAAGCAACGATAAATGGAAGAAAATTGGCAGGCAATTCGATGCCACGGGAAGGTTCAGGGAAGCAATACTTGACGCGGACAAAGTCGCGGGCAGAAGCTAGTAGAAAGTAAATAAAACTATCTAATATCAATTATTCCAAAATACGTACGAGTTATTTTTTAGAATAATATTTTTGTACTCATCGTACGAACTATACTATCTAAGTACAAACTATTATTTCGCGTACATTGGTGTGGGTCACACATTTACCTAGTCTTTAACTTACTCTGTAAAACGTTATGTGTAACTGTTTTTGTCCCAATAAAGGAAAATAAAAAGAAATAGGTTATTAAAATAAAAAGCATGTAGCACAAAATATGACTAAGTATTATCCTCGCATTGCTTATGCATTCATAATTTTCAGAATCCAGGATCGAGGAGTAACTCCGGCTCTAGAAGTAGGTACAAGACTAAGCTCAACACTGCAAAAACATTTCATAGCAATAAAATAACTCAGAAAGCTGAATTCCCGAGAGTTCCTAAGATTACAAGATTTTTTGCATCTCTGAACTATTCAAGGCATACTGTAATACGCTATTTTTCCTTCGTCGTTTAAATTATGGATGAAAATGCTATATGAATATACTAATACTGCTTTATGATTAAATTCATGGCAACATTCTCGTTAGCTAATAATCTGTCTACAAAATTAGTTTTTTTTTATTTTTAAAACTATTATTGTCTGGTTCCATAGTACAGACTCTGCCTAGTTTGGGATCAAACAACGGTGTGTTGGTTGTCCTCAAATATTATTATTATTTATTTTATATTTTTCAATTGGCGTGTATACAAAAGCGTGTTGTTTTGCTAGCCTAGCGATCCTGGCCAGAATAATGGCACAAATTTATCAAATTTATTGTATTATCATCGGTCCTTTATAAGGTTCAACGTTTCGATTTAATCCGACGTTTTGATAGGGGTGCAAAACCAAGTTCAAAGATTCCTTTACATACACACATACTAACCTATGAAAGTCTGTTAAAAAGGAAAGGTGTTAATAACTATAGGAAATGGATAACAGACCAATGTAAGCGCAATCAATATAAACACAATGATTATTCGATTACTCTCGTATTGCGCGTCCAATTTAAAATAACAAGGTGCACACCGACTGCACATAGGCATAATAAAATGGTGAGTACGTGTCATCGGGTTTTGCGAGCTAATCGCAGCAGGGACGCTTGATTGCATGCACCGTATTTTCTTTTTTTAGAGACGCGTTCAAACTGGCTTCATTGAACAAAGCAACTATCGCTGAGCTGGGATTATTGAACCAATTTAATTTAAGCGGAATAAGCTTTTTGATGCAGCTCTAATGAAGAAAGAAACGGGATCTCCCTGATTGGGCGCTACGTGTCTGCTGCCATGGATATTTGAAGGCAATTTATTGGATAAAAATATTTAAAAGGTACGAAGATTAGTTAAATATTGGAAAATTCTGTTCGGACGTTGTAGAGATTAATTAGGTATTTATTATTGAGACTTAAATGCAATATTGGAAACAACTTTATTTTGATTTGGGTAAAGTTCTTAATTCAAAATTATGAATTGACATCTTAGAACAGGACTAAAGTGGTCAGTTTTGTAAAAAGAACCGTATTTCAGTGTCTTATTTCTAAAACATACGGTATAGTTTAAACTATACGTACCTTAAGGCCTCCCCGACATTAAGCACGCGCGTTCCTCGGGCGTATGAGAGACGCGGCCGCCGCGTGCGCGACGCGATCGCGCTGCGTAAGCGTCGCGTGTTGCCGCTGTGTGACGTTTGTGCAACGAGCGCACGGCGCGCACGTGGCGCTCGCCTTGGCGTTTAACCCCCTTCAGTCAAGTCAGTCACAATTTGGCAATTTTCGTTTCAAAATCTTTGACAAAAAAGTGCTGATTTCTTCCCACGCCTTTATTTTTGTAATACGGTCACTATACTCCCGTGTAGTCATGTCCCATACCGCAGGACGATTCTGTATTTCTAGGATAAAGCTTTCGATATTAATTTCACTCGGTGACTCCATTTTTAACGCGAGTCAAAACAACACTGCCCACCATGTGACTGACCGAAACAGTAGCGGGCGGTGGGGATAGCGGGCGAAGGGGTTAGAACGCGACTCGAGCGCCGCGTGCGCAGCGCGCGCGGCGCGCGCCCTGTCATATAACAAGACCATTGTTTGATTTTCGTAATGAAACAAATTTTGAGTTTAAAATTATTATATTTCCATGTCGTTAGTGTTGGAAGAAAAATATAGTGTTCATTTTAATGAGACCAAAACGTGTCAAATGTTGTTTAGATAAACACTAATTCCACAATTAGACGTAGACTCCCAATGGGTTTCCAGACAGAATATTACAATTAATTTCTACGTAAGTCCGCCATTTTACTAAGACACCCTTCGTCCATCGTTTAATATTTTAAACCAATTAGTGGTCTGTTTCTATTTCATATTGAAAAAATGAATATGAATAAGCTATCACGATCCTTGTCTCTTGCGTGTAAATTGGGAAGAGTCAAGAGTCGGTTCTGTTCGAATCGAAATTCAGCCGCCGAAGTGAATGAACGAATTATTTGAGTGATGTTTTATTTATCATTCTGACCGAAATAACGAGGTTGGTCTCCGGTAAATATGAAAGTTATCATTCGTATAATTGGAGCATTATTCGAAGACAAAAAGTTAGGATTATCGTTAGTCACAGACAGTTCAGAACCCTTGTCATGTTTTATATCGGAGGAAATATTTAGAGATAGAAAAGTGTAATTTTCTGAATATTTTCCAATGATACCTTATTGTTGGTCGATTTTGGAGCATCAAAAGGCAAAGTTTTTTTCCTTTTATGGAGAAGCGTATGTACATAAGGTCTAAGGATTAGGGTAAGCCGTTGAGGTATTGAAAAGGCAGGAGGCTATTCGGCTTGACGGAATATAGGGAAGTATACGTCCAGCTATATGTTTAGATACACGGGCTTAGCGTCCGTGAAATTAGTTTGTGGACAGACCTTTTCAAGTCTTTTATAAAGGAAATGTAGGGATTTCTTTCGCAACAGCTCGTAAACTTCCACTGATGAACGTGATCATTCCCTCGGCATGATCACGTTCAAAAAATGTGTGTGTGTGTGTGTGTGTGTGACGAAGGTCAACCTATAAGGTTGTTGTCTGCTTAGCTGGACTTGCTTATAGCTACCTTAATATATGTAAGCCTCCATTCAGGGATTAAAAACTTAAGACTAGAGCGACTATTCACTAAGGGCACCCCCGGTGGGGTACGAGCCTCGGCTTAGGGCATCGCTGGTAGAGGGCAGCAAGGGACGGCTAGATCGGAATGATTATGATTTAGGGACGAATTTAAAGCTACAGGTTCATCAGCGCGGGCTGGCTCGTACGAGTCGGGGTGGAGTTACCACGTTATAGATTCCTATTCCTCACTTGATAATTTTATGTGAACCTGCCACGAAGAGAAAAGGCCGCCTTATCCTTTGACTTCCAGTGCCGGTAAAAACCAAGGTGTAAATAGAATTTAGAGATGTAGATACCTAATGAGATCACAAATTACAAAAACAACTCCAATTTATCAATTAAACGAGCAACGTACGTTACCACTAGCAGCACTAACTTGTGGTAGTTAACGATGCATTGATGGTTTAAATCGGAACAGTTACCGTGGAACGGTACAGAGCAATCGATGAATAGCTCTTAATGTCGACGACCTGATCGATAGAACCCTTTTCACTATTTGTAGCCTTTACAACTTTCGAGCGTTTGAAGACGAAGAAATTTTCAAACGATTCATTGAAGTCAGTTGCTTAGCTAGTACATACAAGTAGGTATAGCACGTATAGTTGTTGCTTTTTACGGATTTCACTAAAAGGACGAGGTTCTCAATTCGGTTGTTTTTTATGTTTGTTACCTCAGAAGTCCGTCATTTACGAATATTTTCTTCGTTTTGAAAGCGTACACAACCAATAAAGGAAAAATAAAAAAGAATACTTTAACTGTACCTGTTGGCTCAACTTTACCTGTTGGGACTGCCCCGTTTCTGTAGTGCATCAGAGATGTTCTCGCAAAACCGAACTGACGGGTTCCACGCCCTGATACGCAAAAAAGTTGCTTCACTGATGCATCGGACGCGGGTCAGTAACAATAGTATCCTGAAAACAGTGGCGGAGAGTCCTTACTCCCCTGTTCTGAGGCATTTTGTAGAGAGGATGGTCAACTAGGTAGCTGTTCTCTTGCTTGATCATTCTCTGCGCAACCTGCCTCGGAAACTTTTGTGTGTTGCCGATTTTGTTTGTGTATTGATTACTAACATTAGTTATAAGTATTTTTTCACTAACAAGATGGATTTTATTGTTGTCCGAAATTGAATAAATAAATTAAATAAATTAAATTTAAAAAAAACGCATTTCTAAAATGAAACAAAATTATGACCTCTCAGAAACGGATGTTCGTTTCTAGGCGGTCACGGTTTTCACTTAGGAAAAAACACCCACAATATATTTTACCATGACAATGAGAGTATACAATTAATCCTTCTGCTACTATTTACAGGTGAATTATGTATAAAACAAATATACCAGTTGAAACCATGTAAATCGGAGTTTGGAAGTTATTGATTTGTTGGAAAATGTACCGAACTACATATTTCAAAGTTTATGTACCTACTAAGAAAACAGGTTACGAAAATATGTCAATTGTTGTTATTTAAAATTATTAATGGACAAAGGATAGAAAAATAAAAATGACCGCACCCCTCTCGTCTGATAGGTACAGGTACTGTAAGATAGCTGAGATATCAATTGAAATCGAAAACTGATTCATGCTCCTAAAAATTTAAAACGAGTTAGAAAGTGCTGGGACGACGAATCTTACAGGCACTACTTGTTCGCGCTAGCACACACATTTGACAAACTACCTTTCTTTGTCTGGAGCACACCCTTTACACGTTACGTCACACCACCGTTAATCTCATAGACCGTTGATCGAAAAACGTTTAAGATAAAACGGGGTTTAAAAAATAACAGCTCGCCAGTGACGTCAATAAATCATGGTGGGTCGTTACGCCCCCGCGCGCCCCCTGTCAGCGGTACGCGAAAACTCGCAAAAACATCCCAAATCTGTCTGGACCCACCCTTGTAATCGCTAGATAATGGGTGTGGATTGAAAAATCATCCCCGCTATATGTTAAGGGCATGCAAGGCTCAGTTGTACCCGTAATTTGTCATTGCGGTAGAATTTTAGGTTAGGTTCGCTATTATTAATGACCGTGATCAATTTTGCAATGAGGGTTGCAGATTATGTGTGGAATTTGGCGGTCGTACGGTTATTAGATTGATGTATTTTTTATAATTAATTTTTTATTTTTATTTCGGAACGTGTTCGGTTTGGCAGTCAGTCGTGTTATTGATTAGATACTTTTTTAATGAAAATATCAATCAGAGTTGTGTCATGATTTCCAAATATAAATAAGATTTATAGTGATTTAAAATAAGAATTATACATTAAAATATGTAATTTGCCTTAAAGTAATTTGTATCAGGGTAGCGCCGTTTAAAAATTATCTCATTCTTACCATGGAAATACTGGTTTTCACTAACGTAACGCAATGAAAATGTGATTCTAAGTTATTGATATTAGTGTAGTGAATTTCCTACTAATATTATAAATATGAATATGTATGGATGTTTGTTACTTTGTCAAGCAAAAACTTCCGAACGGATATGGATGACATTTGGCACGCACATAGTTTATAACCTAAATTAATACATAGGGTACTTTTATTCCGGTAGTACGCTTCCGCGGGATAATTTCCGACCTCTACGCGGACCATGCCGCTGGCAAAAGCTAGTTATTAAATAGTTTGTTAAACATTGCTGTAAACCAGGCTTGGATGTGTGTATAAATGTAAATGCAGAAATATTTATACTGGCAAAGGTGTGTTCATTTCAGTTTATACCTCACTTTAATGAATTTAATAAAAATAAATGAAATATATACTTTCCTATATTTTAATTGACACATACAAACCATAAACTATTGAGTGTATGTAATAAAAGTAATATATTGCCAATAAAATATCACTCAAAACTTTATTATATACAAAAAATAGCAATTAATCGTTTTGTAGCAATAAAAATATTTACTAGTATATTGCATTTCCACAACAATAAAGTTTTAACATCCACTGGATGTAGTTGATCTTTACGACAGTACATAAAATTCGCAATATACCAAAACATCGAAATAAAGCTACAGTAAAACGGATAGCATGCTTTTACATTAATTTTATCGAGTAGGAGTGTATTTTGGATTACAGAGCTAATATTTTGTGTAGATAAATTTGTTCATAAATATAGGAACCGACAAGTCACGACCTCTACGACAACAAAGAGTGTAGTTTATTATTTTCAAGCTGTGTGCCCGATGGGATACCAAATCGGCAAAAGTGACGAACATCTGAAGAAATTTTCTCATTATCCCCTTTAGGGGGTCATTTGTTTTCAAAAACTGTTTCTTTATACTCACTTTCGCTACACATGTTTGTACAAAATTCCATTCTTCTAGAGACAGTGTCCGTTTCGATTGCTCAGACATAGTGTCTTAGAAGTGTCTTAGTGTCTTAGAAGAAAAACGACTACGGCTACATTTAGAAGATATTTGTAAAACACTAACAGTGAAAGTTGCAAATTCGTAGAAACAATATTCAGAAAGTTACAAAGGTTTAACCATGCCGCGCGGTCGGCACATGGAGAACCGCGCGGCCACGCAGTTCTCTTAAACAGAGCTTAGTAGAGGTCCCATTCTTTTTGCTAATCACTGATACGATTTCGTAGAAAATGTAGATAGTAAGAAGAAAGCCCTAACAGTAGTCCTTCTAAATGTAGACGTAGTCGTTTTTCTTCTACGAAACTATGTCCGAGCAATCGAAACGGACACCTAGAGACAATGGTGTAGCACAGGTTAATTTTTCACGTACTCCATTTTCATCGTAATGCTTAGCTACGAAAGTTGAAAATCCAACATCATGTTTTTTGACTCGCTGGGATGTATTTTGTTCGATTCTCAATACTTGGCTCAACACCGAGAGTTGAAATTCCAGTGTGTGATTAATTCCAGCAGCGATACATTTACGTACGTGCAAGCATTGGCGTAGGCTGTGCAATGATTGTCACTATTAGAATAAGGCCAATACACACGATCATGATGAATACAATATTTTACTGCTATTATTTTTTGTGGAATGACATTTCGCAGGTCAACCTGAGGTTGAATTTGTTACCTGAACAGAGTTTGTTGCCCGTGAGAAAACCGTGTGGTTTTAGTAAGTAAGAGTCTGACAGACCCCTCCACTCACCCCGGGGTGGATAGCCATGAGGATTTCCACACAATAAAAAAAGGCTTCTTAACCGGACTCGCCGGTGACCACCTTAATGAGTTAAGGCCTCAAGCCAGGGCTAAAAAACTTAAAACTAGAGTGACACTCGCTAAGGGCAACCCCTCTGGGGTAGGGTTCTCAGCTTAGGGCATCGCTGGTAGAGGGTAGCAAGAGACAGACGAGATCGGAATGAGGTATAATTTTAGGTTCACACAACAATTTCATGTTGCATTTCTTTTTAATCATATGAACAAACGTTGATTTTGTGATCTCAACTTTTTACACTAAAATATGATAATGATATCACTCCACGGTTGGAAGGGACTTACTCGACTTTATAGACAACTAGCTGTTGCCCGCGACTTCGTCTGCAAACCATGAACAGTAACCTATGTCCATGTACCTAGGTCTTGGTCTATCGGTGTGTCAAATTTCATCCAAATCCATTCAGACGTTATGGCGTCAAAGAGTCTCAAATAAAATTACATTCGCATTTATACGTACTATTAATTTACTGGCGAAATCGATGTATTTCTGCCTACTCCCTTTCATGAACACAGGCGTAATGTTTTGTTTGTGCATGTGTTCAAACGTCAGCTCTTGTAGTCTTCACTACTACCATCGATATTTTATATCAAGATTTGGATATAACATAATTATATCTCATAACTATATCATAAAAAAATCGGGATTCCAAGAGTAGGTAGTTCGGTACTTATTTATCTGCAGGACCTTTCAGGATTCAAAGGCGTGACAGCTATGTTCTAATGTTCCGTAGTTTGCATTGTTCCAGCCAGACTAGCAAAGGAAAAAATAGATCTGGCAAAAACCAAACGATTTATTCGTTTGTTTGCATGTGAATCGATTTGATTTACCGATTACTGGTAGCTAACGAAATATGCTGAAAGAAGTAAGAAATGTTAATAGAATTATTTATTAACTAACCGATTTAATTGGTGAAACCTGGACTTATCTACATTATACTAGTGGTTTTCTAGTGGTCGGAATTCGACAATAATTCATTTAAATGTTAAGTTTGAACATGATGCTCCAATATGTAAAAATATTAGCTTTCTGCAATCCTTCTCTATATGAACTACATATAACTGTGCCAAAAATTACGCGGGTGGAAGTGATCTCCACCCGCGTAATTTTCGTAAAAAGATGTGCAAAGTTTTTTGCTTCATGTATTAATATATACATAGATATATATGAAATGTCTGCTGCTAATAAAAATGTTAAAGAGTTTGCTTGCTTGTCAGTTTTAACGCGGTAATCCGGCTTCGATTCGCACGAATTAATTCGTCAGGATCGGGTGAATCGTCACTTTAAAATAATAATAATAAAATTTACAATAGGCAACTTGCACAAAGCTTATTTATTTGTGGGCGAATCAATAACTCCAGAAATATGTATTAAACTCCGTGCGTTGCCGGACGTAATGAAAAGCACCATCCCAATTCTTTCCGTGGGTGCCGTAGAAGGCGGAGGGAATTACAAGAAAATGGGCAGCAGCGTGACATAGCGATGATGAAAAATGACGATTCGTCTGATTTGGGGAGTAAATTGTGCATATCGACAGATAGGCCTCTAATCTCTGAAACTATCAGTCGGATTTGAAAAGTTTTTATTTTAATTTGATAGAAAAAGCGCGGGCGGGCGATGCGCTGCAACGGGTTGGGACGGGGGAACTAGAAATTTCACACCAACGAAGTTGCGGGCAGAAACCAGTTTCTAAATAACGAAGGATCATTACTTTCACATCGCTAAATCGAAATGCATCAAACATAATTACTAAAGCCTATGCAACACAGTTGTGAGTTCGTGTATTAAATACATGCAAATATTACTAATGCACTAAATATGGCAATTATGTAACAGTGGGTGTTACAGGCAACGTTTTGGATGGTATAACTAAATTATGTAGTACACACGGGTCCGATTTGAAACAGCCGTTCTGACATTATTGTTTGGATTATAATTATGCAGGTCATTATATATTTTGTGTGTTATGATGACGCATCTGGTGTATCATATCATGGCGCAACATGTCAGCAGTAGTGGCCCTGTGGTAACGGCCGCGAATTACGAGTTGTACGTCGTTGGTTGGAACCCAAGCAGGCACTTAGTTTGTGTAAATTAATTCATCACCACTGCTCGTCTTTTTTTTTTTTATTTTATTTTATTTTTTTTTTTTTTCAGGATGGGAAATCATCAAATGACTTCTCCCGCTCTGGGCGGAGCGGGAGGGCGTGTCAGACTTTTACTGACTAAAACCCACCCGTGTTCCATCAGTTGCCCATGTGCCAGGGTCACGGTATCTCTTTCGAACAATCACGCGACCCCGGCAGACCACTGCTCGTCTCAAAATGGTAAAGAGAAACATCGTGAGGAAACCAGTATGTTTTACAACCAAAAATTTCCGAAGACATGTGACATCAACCAACCCACACTGGGCCCGTGTGGTAGGTTATGTGGCTCACTCATTCTCACGGACAGTAGGTCTGTGTCTCAGCAGTAGGGACATTATAGGCTGCTGATGATAATAACGGTACGGCTGAAAGTAACAAAGCAATGGTAATATTTTACATATACGTTTCTGTCGAATTATCGGAACCATCCGTTGGTTCAAAAGAAAATTATTGTAGGGATATTGTTTAATCTAAAATATTTTTGCTAAAATTTACGTCAGAATTTCTTTACCTCTCAAGTTGATTGTTTTAGGATCAGCATCATACAAATACCAACAACACTTCTTACTATACTATATCTATAACTTAACATATAGCTGGTGGTCATATATAATCAACAGCTCGATATATCTCACCCTCGCAAGCCGGGCTATCATCTGTCAAGCTTCTCACAGACAGCGATCAAATTGAGGATTTCTGGCTTACTGCCCTTTGTTGATGCCTCACCTCCCTCTACGTGCAAACTGAGATTATGGCTACCTGTCTCACCATGCTGGTCTCAGTTTACCTACTATCCCTCCACACGTTTCCTATATTTCGTACTATTGTTTATCTAACCAAAAGGCGATGAACTGTGATATTGGCAACAAAATCAGTCAATCGGTGCAAACTATCTGCAACTATCTGGAAAATCCAATGAAATAAAAAATGGATTTTGCGTTTTATTCTTTTTCGTTGTGGTTGTAAATCGATCTTCTAACTGCTGATGGAATTTCAGCTGTTCATCAGAACTAACGTGCCGAAAAGAAGTACCGAAGTACGAAGCAAAATTTGAAAGCAATTTTATAAGGCTGATGTGGTAGTTAAAATTTTCTAAGGTAGGTAAATATTTATTTGTCGATATTTATCAATAGAAACGGGGCGTCAGAAGCCTGAAACTTTTGGAACAAGTCCTACCAATGGCTTTCGTATTACCCAGTAACTGAATTTTAGGGGCTGACTTCCTGATTGGTATCTGAATACACAGTCGGTCCATGTCATTGGTATTGATCAATAGTTATGTATTTTATTGGAAAGTAAAACAGTATTTTAATGACCTGAATCCACTTTCAGTTTTTATTGCCAGCTTTATCACGGCTAAATACCCTGGTAATCCACGAAAACACCTCCTGAAGAAGCCGATTTCAAAGCTTAAACACCCTCCATTTCAACATAATATTTAAAAGAATATTGTGCTAATTGGAACTGGTGCGTAAAATATCGGATTACGCAAGTGGCTTGGCGGGCGGGTTCCGTGTCTAGTGCACCCGCCCCGCGTTACCAAGTCAAATTAAATTTACATAAATAGTCAAATACACAAGGCCCAAAGTAAACCATTCTAAATTCGATGGCCCGAAAGTTGTATCTCTGCAAACACGGACATTCGGAGCGGCAAATGTGACCCGAATTAATATTTGACCAGTGTGTTTGTGCTGTACAAGTTGTGCCTTCATTTGGCTTCTGCGGGGACTTTACATTTTGGTAATTTTCTATGAACTCTAATTTCAGGAATTAGTAGTCTGACCTGCCTTTAACATATTTAATTCACACCGCGCTGGAATGTCGAAATTCGTATTAATTTCGAGATAAGTTAATACACACCTAGGGAACTTATAATGGAATTCAGACAACTTATGATCCTAGCAACCGCGCTGAATTTGTTGGTGACGAAGATAAATGGAAGGCTTGTCAAAACCGAGGCCTACTGCACTGTCTTATGAGATTTTCGGTTGGATCGCCAGCTGTATTCCATTTAACATTTACTTTAGTATTTTACGGGCTAACAGCGGCACAAATTCACGTGTATTCCTACTTCATACATACATATTTCTGTATAATATAATAATTTCATAATGTTGACATTTCCATTTACTTCTTTAAGTTTAATAAACTAAAGCATAAACTTCATTAGATTGATGTAGTTGTAAGTAAGTATTAGAAAAATAAAATATATTATTATTATTTTCCAAAAGAACCAAATAAATGACAAGTGCTCTATTTTAAACAGACTATTGTCTGGTTTTAGCAAAATGACGTCAACATTTTTTTTTGTGCTATAAATTATCACAATAGATGATACTTTATTCACATTACAATCTAGCCTATTAACTAATAAGTAATTTAAATATAACTTAAACTGCTAAGTAACTATAAAACTAAGAAATCGTCCAATAACGTCTTTCTTATTCACTGACAGTTAAGGGGAAAACACTTGACTAACGTGTTCTTTATAAAAGTTAGCACTTTTACTGCAGTTTGTGTGTGACGTCAACATGAGCACTAAAAAAATCCCTTCAACAAAAAAAAACGCGCCACAATTAAACCACAAGTCGTATAAAGCTAATGAGCACCCTTAGCGACATCCCACCAAGACACCAAAAAACGTGTAACAAAAATCTCCTTACCCACACCTCCCAGATTATTAAGGCACCTGTGTATAACCCGTGTGAGTTTATTTTAAAAATAAACTCGCTTGTTCATTGACGCGTCTGAAACATGAGCGGCACTCAGGCGGGGAGGCATTAAATATTTCATTTTAGAGAAGTTTTTATTACCGTCAGTGAACGTGTCCGCGATAAACGTTGCGAACGTGACTAGAGAACGTTGCTTAGATCGCCTGCTCACCTATACCTGTGGAGCTAGAGAGGCTGGAAGTGGCTGAGGGAAATAAACAAGTAAACATCGCATTTCAGAGCTGATTTTACCTACATATATATTTTTATTTATCAACGAAATCTATTTTAAGTCAGTTAGCCAGGTAAGTACTTGATACCCATAGCACTTATATAATTGTTTCTTGTAGATGTCCTCTTAATGCAACGTAGGTATCATGAAAGATCTGAAAAAGATTATTGTAATATTAAAACGTTAAATCCGCGGAATCCGCTGAATGCGAGAAGCACAGAGCCAGTAGAAGTGGCGGTGCTTGGGAGAGGCCTATGTCCAGCAGTGGACTTTTTCGACTGAGATGATGATGAAGATGTAACGAATGATTAGTTTCAACAAAAATTCTCAGGAATTATTAAGTAATTCGTGAGAATTTCTACACATAAATTTCTAGTCGACATAACTCCTTTTAGCTTTCGTATAATCGTCGGTAAAGGGAAAAAAAAATACCCACCTATGTTATTTTTCAGGTTTTAACACAACATGAACCCGACGGCGACGACGGGGCGTCCGCGAGACGACAGCAGGGCGGTCGCGTTAGAAATGTGCTTCCTCGCACCGCCCACCTTCCGTTAATTTGTAACAAACACGACATTATCACGATACTTTTCGCCTGCATGCAGTATTTGAAATAAGGGGAAAGTTATTTATTTCTACGCGTAAATAATGTGGATTTATTTATCGTCTCGACTCTAATAACTCAGCATTTAATCATTATACACACTAAGGCATTTCAAGTTATAATTTAAATTTTACCGGTCTATGATAGGTCAGTCTGGCCACATTAAGGCTCCCGTAAACAGGCGTCACGCGATAGTGTGACGCGACTCTCGTAGAACAATTTCTATGAAAACTTCATGGAGATTGTTCTACAAGTGTCGCGTCGTGCTGTCATGTCGCGCTTGTCTTTAAGTCGAAGCTTTTAAGTCGTTTCACGAGCCAGTCACTGCCACAGTACGACACAATCCAGTCAGTATTACTACAATTTAACCAACAGAGATCTATCAGGCTCTAAAACTATGTCCTCAAAAGCAGTACCTATAGTCATCAAAAGCAATAAGTAACATGATCGTCGCATATAGTTGAAGTATAGAAAGAAACCAATTAAGGTTTTCGAATCTAATCTAATTTGATGGATGAAGTGTTTGGTTCAGTATTCATTAGATTAAATTTGATTCAAAAATATCTCTCAGGTTCTTACTAAACGGCAACTGTAACTGACGACCCCGGTCACTTATCTCTTTTGGTGACGATACATTGAAATATGCACATATACTACACCTTGTAAAAGTTTTTGTATCGACCATTTTTGAAACTTCCACTCAACTTAGTTTTCCACAGATCAGGTAAGCTTTTGCACGGTTACCAGCTCATAAACTGAGTGGTTCGTAGCCGCTAGCTATCAATTCCCTTTACCATTCATTTTTATCTGATACGCAGCTCCATAAAAAAAAAAACGAAACATCATGTTCACGTTTCACAGTTCACTGTGCTATTTCTACATCATTCGATCCGAATGCCACAAAATAAAACCGCAATGCAAAGCTTAAAATAAAACCCGGAACTATGTTGGTAGTTAGTACTTCTGCAGTGGTTTTCATGTCCCCTATCTTTGCTAACAATCGTGCGAATAGTGGATTGGTTTTAGATACTGTGAAAATCCAAGTAAACAAGTTTTTAAAGCCTACGCGGTGCACCGATATTTAACGCGGAACAAATGTCGGCGGCCATTGCGACTCAATTACTTACTGGGCAATACCGAAAACTTGAGCTTAAAGCATCCTAAAAAATTGGGATTCTTAAGGTTTTTGGAGTACCCGGAATTGGTGGTTTATTGTGTTATCCAAATCTTACAAGGGTTTTACCAATTCACCTAAGCAGAGCTTCCAAGAGATTTTTTTTTTTTTGAAGTCCACTCTCGAAAGTCAGGATTTTCTTGGGCAGGAGCTTGTTCATTAATTTGTGGTCTAAAGAGGTTAGTGACCATCTATGTAGCGTATGCATTAGTTCATGGATTGAACTACAACGACACTAAACGTGAAATCATAGTTTTTGGTGCCAGCGGTCGATGTGCTTATACTGTGCTCCTGGTCAATTTGGACGGAATAGCGAGTGTAAGAGTACATAAGGTGAAATACTTGGAATATCCTTTGACCGCTGATCTGAAAGATAGTGATGATATTGTAGGAGAAAGAGTGACCCAGTAAGTAAGTTAAGTTTACTAAAAAGCCGTTTGGGGTTGAAACCCTCGGGCCGTGGGGTCCGAGTGCTCTTGGCTTATATAAGCAAATCTCTACACGGCTGGTGGACACATCCCGTGACTCAAGAGCTGGTTTATTAAGCATTGCCATACAATGTGGTAATGCCGCCAGTCTCTTGGGTACATTACCAGTTGACAGAGACGCGGATGAATTTTTCGACATTTTTTAAATTTATAACGATGGCAATGAAATTTCTTTCAATTTGACACTGCAAAACAAATACTACTTAAATATTAATAAGTTTACTAACAAAGTTATAAAGAAATATTGTAACTAACATATATGAGTCTTGTTACTTGTTTATCTTTATCTTCTTCTTCTGTATATAGTATAAAAAATTCGTTTCGCTCGTCTGTACGCTTAGAAAATTTAAACTACACAACGGATTTTAATGCGGTTTTCATCAATAGACAGAGTGATTCAAGAGAAAGGTTTATATGATACACTGGCGAAGCCGATGGCACAAGCTCGATTAAAAAAAAAACATTATGGTTACATTACATATGGTTTTATATGTAAATCTTTTTCCCATAGGGGTTGGCAGAAACCCCAGATCAAAAGAGGTCATATCCGTCACTGAAAACTAGCGCTGGGGCTCTGTCTCGCATAGGGTCACAGCATTATGCTGAGTGATGGCCGCTTTGCGTGGATGTGATGCATGTTTTCACCCCGTTTTTATTTTTGTATTTTTCTGGTCTTTCGGTGCGTCATGTTTGCCGCAAATAAACGTATTTTCTTTCTTCCGTGAATCCACGTTCAGTGCACAGTATAGCTACGCTTGGCTGATATTTAATTTAGTCGATTCCAGTTAATTCGCGTACACTATGGCACCTATCGACCTGTTCGCCCGAACTTTGTCTAATACACTTTGCAACGTACATACAGTTCCCATCCGCTGCAGTTACTATAATTAAGATTTCCTCCATAAAAGCTGAAATATCAAATCGTTTTACAACTTTGATTATGTTTTGGAAATGTGTTAAAGTTTTGAAAGGAAATTAATTTCAAATCAGCAAGCTATTTCTTAAAGGTGGGCTTCGAATAATTCTACCTCCAGGCAGGTTATTTAGATTAATATTTTTATTATTCCGTGCGGTACGTCCTGTAAAGAACGGCACCATCCTATTTCTTCTCGTAGCGTAAAAGGTGATTAAGGGACCAGACAATGGGCAGTAGCGTTCTCTATGCATTTTACCAACGATTGCCAACCGGCCTTCCAAGCGTGGCGATTATGGCAAGCCCCCCTTTGTAAAGGCTTATGTCCAGCAGTGGACATCTTACGGCTGAAATGATGACGATGATGAGGTTTTTTAATTATTTACTGTACGTACCTAAGTTGATTTTAAGGATTTACCCACGTTTCTCATGGACATAATGAAACCGCAGCGGGATTTTGGAAAAACCAAACACTGCTTAGCGCCGAAGGTTGAATATCGAACACTGTGTTTTCTCGAAGCCTTGGACGTACTCAATCTGCACTCTATTGGTTTTTTTTTTTTTTTTTTGTGGGGCATCTCGTAGTTAATCCTGAAAAGATTCTTACTACTTAAACGGATTGTGGCCCGGCGAGTTCTAAAAAGTTACCTTTTTAGGCCTCCAGCCGGGGCTTATTATACTTAAAAACTAAAGCGAAAGCTCTAAGGGTTACCCCGAGGGGGGTACGAACCTCGGCTTAGGCAATCACTGATGGGGGGACAGCAAGGGACTGGCTGGATCTGGGTTAAATTATTTAGGGACTAATTTAAAGCTAACGGCACAGCATCGCGGGCTGGCTCTTGCAAGGGTCGGGAGGGACTGTTAAGTCGGGGTCGCGACGACGGACCTCGGCGGCGAGGTCGGTACGGTTTGTGTCTGTGTGCTGGTCTAGCTGTACTGGTCTTTTTTCGACTCTCCTGGAGGAGAGTAGTGGGATCATCAGGATCGGTAAGAATGTGCCGCGAGCGGCGGACTTTGCTAATACGGGAGGGGGTGTAAGTAGCTGCCGCCACAACCAGAGGGTTGCGGTGGGCTACGGCCCTATCGAAGAAACGCTTCGAAGCGCGTTTTATGAATTGATGGATAGTCGGGAGTTTCATATCTAAATGAAGATTGATATTCCGAACAAACCAAGGCGAGCCTGTGGCTTGACGGAGAAAGCGGTTCTGGAGAGTCTGCATCCTATGGATGAATCGGGGTTTAGCATGTGCCCAGACTGGGCTTGCGTATGTCATAATCGGCCTGATACAAGCGGTGTAAAGCCGCTTCTTACACAGAAGAGACATTTTACTCCGCTTGTTCAGGACGCAATGGAGCCTACCGAGAGCGAAAGCGGCCCGCGAGCGAGCCTGCTTTATGTGCACAGAAAAGGTGAGGTGTTCGTCGAGGATGACACCTAGATATTTGGCTTGCTTCGCCCAAGGGATCTGCTTGCCGAACATTGAGATGGGTCGGGGAGGGGGGTGATTACGTCGCGGTCGGGTGTAAAAGACCGCCTGACTTTTATCGGGATTGACCTCGATTCGCCACTTCCTGAACCATTCGCCGAGCTCGTCGACTGCGGTTTGGAGGTAGCGAACCAGCGCTGTGTCACTAAATCCCGAGAAGAAGATGGCAGTGTCGTCTGCGAACAGAGCTAACCTTGCCTTCTTGCTTCTGGGGATATCGCTAGTGAACAGCGTGAAAATGAGGGGGGCTAGTACAGAGCCTTGAGGGACTCCTGCACGGATCGGGTGAGGGGAGGAAAGTGCCCCTTCGATGCGACAGTGAAAGGTACGGTTCGCAAGAAAGTCTCGTAAGATGAGCACGAGACGGTCTGGTACTCCGAGTTGGTACAGCTTATATAATAAGCCGTTGTGCCAGACTTTGTCGAACGCTTTCGCTATATCGAAGTATACAGCGCCCGTGAACATACCACGCTGAAAACCAGCATTGATATGTTCGACGATACGGTGTACCTGATGGACACACGAGTGTTGGGTTCGAAAACCAAACTGCTCGTTGGGGATGAGGCCCTTGGTTTCGGCATAATCCCTGAGTCGCTTAAAAATAAGTCTCTCATAGATTTTGCCGAGAACTTTGAGCAAACTAATGGGGCGGTAACTCGTGGGCTCGGTTTTGGGCTTACCGGGCTTAGGGATGCCAATGACGGTGGCTTCCTTCCACGCTTGGGGGAAAATATTATTACTCAAGGCACCATTGAAGATGGTACACATGAGCATAATCAGGTGAGCGGGGAGCACTCTGTTGGATTTAAAATGCTCGGTTAAATACTGACAGTTGAAAATTCAGTGCGAGAATCTCGCCGCGATTTTATTACGTCTCACGTCGACTGATTCTTTTACTCATACCTACCTTGGTGTACGTATTCTTGATAGATCAATGTAAACTAAATAGTGACATTATTTGAGTTGAGCTACATGATTACTGATAAATACGTGCACCTATTGGATAGGTTCACTCAATCTGTGTGGTTATTTCCTTAAAATGCCATTTCAGACACCAATCCACATGGTCTTCACATAATCTGACCAAGATTATTTCTGGACTTTAAAAGAGACTGTAACCTCTGAGTTTCGGCTTTTCTTCTCAGATTAGTCAAATAGGAAACGCCGACGTCATCTGGTTTAAAAAATATAAACGTGTAAAAGCGTTTGTACAATCCTACTTGCAGAAATAAAATCAATTATCATTTAGGTACTATTTCAGTACATTTGACAGTAACAATAAATAAACTATAATACACAAATCACATCTAATTGGATGACTGTACCGAAATCAAAATATTAAAACTGGACTGCCTCGTTGGTCTAGTGATTACAAGCGCTACCGAAGAGCACGAGGTCCTGGGTTCGATTCCCAGGTCAGGCAAAGTGTGATTAAGTTTTTCTATCTGGAATTTCTTGGTAGTAGCCCGGAGTCTAAAATTCCGGTTAATTCCAAATGGCTCTCTCCCTATTACATGGGACTTTTTTTTTTTTTTTTTTTTTTTTTTTTTTTTTCAGGGTGGGAAATCATCAAATGACTTCTCCCGCTCAGGGTGGAGCGGAAAGGCGTGTCAGACTTTTACTGACTAAAACCCACCCGTGTTCCATCAGTTGCCCATGTGCCAGGGTCACGGTATCTCCTTCGAACAATCACGCGACCCCGGCAGGCATCGGTCCTAGTAGACCCCTACACTGCTGCTGACATCTCTTTGAGGCGCGCGTGGAACACTGCGCGCCGTCGACCCGAGCTTGGTCCTTACCGGGCGGCGAGCTACCCATTGCTCGCCACCCGCAAGCTCGCGCCTACGGTGGCCGGGAGTCCGCTATTGACTCCCGACGCCCGGGGCGTCTCCTCCTGCGGCGGCTAGGGACGTGAGGGCGCAGAGACTGCCACTCCCTCACGCGCCCCGCCTCCTCCTTCGCGAGCATTACTGCTTCGCAGAAGGAGGTGACGGCTTCCCATTCCCTCTCGCTCCGTACCATGGCTCGCACCAGGGCCGGACGCGAGAGGTCACCGCCGCCGATCGCCTCCACGAGGACACTGCGGTGCTCCGCCCAGGCAGGGCACACCTCCACCGTATGCTCCACCGTGTCCTCCAGACGGTCTTCGCAATGGAAACACCCGGACGTATCCTCCCGCTTTATCTTGAACAGGAACCCACCGAAGCACCCATGCCCGGTGAGAACCTGCGTCAGGCGGAAGGTGAGGACGCCGTGACGCCTCTCTATCCACTCCTCAAAGAGGGGACTTACCGCCGCAATTGTGGCGTGCCCAGCACTGGGTTGCGACAATCGTACCCGCCATGTCGCCATGAGATCACACCGGAGCTCTGTCCGCCGTGCCGCGATTTGTCGCGGCAGCGGAGTTTCGCCCCGGCGTTTCGCCTCCTCGCGCCACTCCCACATGTGCGCGAGGACCTTTGCCTCCAGATCCCATGGCGGCACTCCGGCAAGGAGGCTCGCCGCCTCGCACGA
The DNA here is from genome assembly GCA_932294355.1 of Aporophyla lueneburgensis. NCBI lineage: Eukaryota > Metazoa > Arthropoda > Insecta > Lepidoptera > Noctuidae > Aporophyla > Aporophyla lueneburgensis. Next base: position 16,500,143 of record OW028744.1, read on the forward strand.
GACCGTGCGGTATCCCCGGATTAACCGGATGGCCATGACCCTCTGGGCCGCAAACAACCGGCGCGCTGGGCGCAGCCTCAGTGAGGGCGCCCACACCGGTGCCCCGTAGAGGGCCATGGACCGCACGATCCCCGTGTAGAGCCTCCGGCAGGAGGCGTTTGGGCCCCCCAGATTGGGCAGGAGCCGCTTTAATGCAGCCCCAGCCCGCTCCAGTCTGGGAGCCAAACGTCGGAAATGCTCAACGAAGTTCCACCGGCTGTCGAGGACAAGTCCCAGGTACTTCATCGTCGACTCGACGCCGATGTGAACCCCTCCTACCGTGAGTTGGGAACCCGCAGGTGGCGCTTTCCGAGGACCATGAAAACCCATGGCCTCGGACTTGTGCAATGCCACCTCGAGTCCCAATTGCCGGATTCTATCGACGATTGTCGCAACCCCGCGTGTCATTAATTCGGCCGCCGCCTCGTACGACCTCCCCTGCGCAAGGACCAGCGTGTCGTCAGCGTAGCAAACTACGCTGACGCCGCTAGGGAGGTCGGCGCGCAGCACCCAGTCGTAACCGATGTCCCACAGATGCGGCCCCAGGACCGATCCCTGTGGGACACCGCACGACATCTCTCGCCGGTTCCATTCCCCTTCGTGACCGGGGTAGATGACGGCCCTATCCGTCAGATAGGCCTCGACCACGCGACAGAGGTAGGTCGGCATCCGGTGATACCGGAGTGCCTCCCTAATGCAACTCCAGGGCAGGGTGTTGAAGGCATTGGCGATGTCTAGAGACACCGCCAAGACGACCCCACCCCGGGCCACTGCATCCCCCGTCGTGAGGGCTCGCACGCGCATGATGGCGTCCACCGTAGAGCGCCCCTTGCGGAAGCCGTACTGGCCGTCCGACAAGTCCGGCCCCTCCCGCACCAGCCACCCGACGAGGCGGTCTGCAATCACTCTTTCAAAGAGCTTGCCCACCTCGTCGAGTAGCACGATGGGCCGGTAAGCGGACGGAGTGTCCGCTGGGCGCCCAGGCTTCTTAATGAGGACCAGTTTCCCCGTCTTCCAACGAAGTGGGAACTGGCCCCTCTCCAAGCATGCGCTAAGGAGCCCCCTGAGTCGAGGCCCGAGAGCCTCTGAGGCCAGGACCCATGCTTTGCCAGGCAAGCCGTCGGGTCCTGGGGCGGTATTCTTGGCATTAAGCCTTCGTACCGCCACCCTCATCTCTGCCTCGGTCACTTCTGGAACACCGTCGTCGTCGTCAGTGGTGTGGTCCGCATCGGGCACCGCAGTAGGCGGAGCCATGGGTGGGGGACTATGTTCCCCTCGCGAAGGGAACAGAGCGCTCACCACGCCCTCCACGAGTTGGGGCCGGAGACTCTGAGTCAGCGGAGGAGCCCATGGGCGGAGTTTCTCCCGGACGGCCTTGTAGGGCCGTCCCCATGGGTCCCTGTTCAGAGTCTCCAGTGACTCCTTGCGGGCCAGTCCTCTGGCCCGCAGGATCTCCTCTTGGAGGGCGGTCTTCGCCGCTCTGTACCCCTCGTATAGCTCCGCCTGAATGGCTTCCGTATCCGGAGGTCGGATACGGAGCCTGCGGTGCCTGGTGTACCGACGTCGTGCCGCAACGCACGCTTCGCGCAACGCTGTCAGCTGCGGCGACCACCAGTACACCTGGCGCCAAGCCCGTCCTGGCTGGTCTCGGGGCATAGCCACGTCACAGATCTCGGACATGGCCTCCCGGAACCACTCGGCCTCGTCGTTGGTGTCAGCAGGCCTGTCCGGTGGTGACACCCAGGCCTGCACGATCGAGGCTTCCAGGAGAAGCTCCCGGTCCAGCTTCTTCAGCGCCCACCGCGGACCACTCGGGGTCTGCCGGATCGGCGTGCTCGAGGTCTGGGCGGAGACGTCAAATCGGATGTACCGATGGTCGGAATACGTCTCCACCCCCTCCATGACGCGCCAATCAATAACCTGCGGTGACAGAGCGGGGCTGGCGAACGAAATGTCCACCACTGAGTCGCCCCGCATCCGTACACACGTAGGTACAGAACCCCGATTTAGGACGACCAGGCCTGTCTCCAGAGCCCAGTCCTCCACCATCCTGCCCCGTGTGTCCGTATACCGGGAACCCCAAGCCAAATTCTTGGCGTTGAAGTCCCCGAGCACGAGCACGGGAAGTGGACGGAACCCGACGACGACGACTCTCAACTCCGCAAGGGAGTTGTGGAACTCGGCGAGAGTTCGGCTCGGGGAGAAGTATACTCCCACAACTACAATCTCCCCGAACCGTGCTGCTACGCAACCCCGTCCCCTCTTGACGGCCTCGAGGGTCGGGGTTCCGGCGGCGGCCGACGAAATGAGGGTCACTGAGCCGCTCAGGTCCTCCACCCAGTCATCCCTGGGCGGGACAAAGTACGGCTCAGCGACCACAGCGATGTTAATCGACCACTGCGCCATGCTCTGGAGTAACAGATCCTGAGCGGAGGCGCAGTGGTTGATGTTCGCTTGGAGGAGGCGCAATGGAGTACCTATTATTGGCACTCCATTTCACCCCCCTCCTGAGCCCCCTGTGAGGGCCCTGCCGTGGTGGTGCCGGCAACGACGGTGGTCGAGGCAGCAGCGGCGACGGCGGTGACGACGGTGGCGGAGGGCTTGCCCTTGCCCCTGGCCTTGGCGGATGAAGCGCAGGCCTTACTCCCAGCCCGGTGTTCGGCCGGCTTGCCAGCCGCCGCACATGCATAGCAGTGCGGCGTGGCATTGCAAGAGCCGGCCTTGTGACCGGGCTGACCGCAACGGAAGCAATGACCGCTGCGGTCCGCCTCCGAGGTGCATTTCACGTATACGTGATGGCCAGTCTGGCATTTGAAGCACCTCAGAGGTCTGGGCTCCAGCAATTTTACCTGCGCGGACACCCAGCCCACCAGGAGCCTTCGGCCCTCCGCGGTTATATTTTGAGCCGCCGACACGGGGCAGCTGACCGTTACGGTCCGCATCCCCGTGCTGTCAGGACGGATGGTACCTGCCCTGACCTGATCGGCCGAGCACCCCCCCGTCCTAACAACGGCGGCTATCACCTCCGCCTCCGTCACGCAGTCGTCCAGACCCAGGATGCGCATGTCAGCGCACTTAGTGGGCCTGGACACTCGGGCCTCGTCCGCGTCTAAGGACGCCCTAAGCCTATCGGCCAGAGCGTCAGCAGTCGGGCCACTCGCCGCACCAGGGACCTCCAACATCCGGGCTCCAGTCAAGGTGACCTTCACCCGGAGGCCGTTGGATATGCTTCCGGCTGTAGCGTGATCACTACAGCTGCGGACTTTGGGGCGCGGAGCCTAGCCGCGACGCTGCTCTTTTTGCGCCGCTGCTGCCTCTTTTTATTTCTGGCCGCCCTTGCAGCCTTGCCTGCCTTCTTTTTCTCCCCAACCACTTGCCATTCGGTGTTGGCGGGGGGAGATTTAGAAGGTGGGGGCGGCATTGGCGGCCCTCTCGCCACCTGCGCTGGGGGGGCCCTAGCAGGCGCCTGCTTGGGCCGGCCTTTGGTCTGCCCCGGCCCTTTGGCTGGGGCAGACGCGACGGCGGCGTACGCCACCGCCTTCGGCTGGCCCGAGGCTGCCTTCGGCTGGGCCGAGGCTGCCTTCGCCTGGCCCGAGGCCGCCTTCGGCTGACCCGAAGCCTCCCCAGGCCGGCCCAAAACCGGCCGGCTTGCCGCCAGCGGGGGGCGCAGGACCACGGCTTCCAGAGCAGAAAACCTACTCTGGAAGCCAGCGAGCTCCTTCCTCACCAGGGCCAGCACCTGGTTCTCAATGGGCAGGAGCCCGCCCTGCCCATGCCGCGCTTCCCCCTGAGATGCCTCCTGGGGAGCGGCTCCTCGGAGACCGGCCAGGTCCGCTCGGAGCTCCTCATTCTCCTTTCGGAGGAGCTCCATGGCGGCAGTCACGCGGGCGACCTCCGCCCGCAGTTCTGCCACCCCATCCACCACCGGAGGCCCAGAACGAAAGGCCTTCGCCGCCGCCACGATGGCTTTCGTGGCAGCAGATATGGCCTTGTCCTTCGACCTCTGTAGCCTTTTTAAGGTCGCCGCCTTGATGGCCGTGGCCACGACCTCCGCGAACCTGCCCATCTCTTCTGAGTAGCCGGCAGCGTCCGACTCGCCACCGGAGGACTCTGAGGGGGCCCTACTACTGGTCCCTCCAGAGGGATGCCCCTCCGTGGCGAGCCTCTCCCCTCCTTGAGTCAGCTCGGCTGAGCCTGCTCGGCTCGGCTCGCCGGCCTCCTTGGTGGGGAGTCCTCGGCCGGCGCCCCCCTCATGGAGCCCACCACGCCGTGATATTTTCCGGCGGGCCGAGTTCAGCCCGCCGTCGGAGGAGGACTCCTGCCCTGCCCCCGATTTAGGGCGCTTCTGTGAGAACTCTCGGTTCCCTCCAGCAGCGCCCGCCACTCCCCGCTCCGAGCTCGCACGCGAGCCCTTCGCACTCGACGCGGCGTCGGAGTCCGACCCCGCATCGCTCCCTTCCACTTCTTTCGTCGTTTTTTGTGTTTTGTGTGTTTTTAAAAATTTTTTCATATTAAATCCCACGAGTATTTTCCATTCATGTCTTAAATTGTGTGGTTCGCACTAGTGACTAATTCAGCTACCCATTAGTCAAGCTGTCAACCTCCCTCACGGTGCGCCGCCGCTTGGAGGTTTGGGGTGATTTTTTATAGAGGTTTTCTACCTCGCGGCCCGGGCGATTAAGCCAAGACCCTCGACCCCCGTCAAAAGTCAGAGACATGACCGTGACGATCTTCGGGGCTACGAGACTAACGGTGGCAGAAGGGGTACATTCCTTCTTGCCTGCCCGGCGGCAGGTTAGTGCACACCGAGCCCGCTCTAACTCCACCGCTGTGCGCCTCTGCTAAGATCAGAGGGACACACGGTGGAGCGTTCCTCCGACAGGACATTCGCATACGGGCAAAACTCCCCTTAGGCACAAAGTACCCAATGGGGAGTATTTGCCCGCACCCCAGGGTGCACCGTCCCGGAGATTGACCTTCCCCCCGGACGTATCCATAAGGGAACTCCAACCCCCGGGCACACGAGGAGGTTTCCTGTCCAAGCACCCCATTACATGGGACTTAAACAACTAGCGAAATGTGGGTGTACTATAGGTACACCTTAGTCCAACCCTTTGAGGAAACAAGGCGCATTGTTTGCAATTCTTGTATATATCTATACAAGATTATTTTTAGTATATGCGAAACCTGAATATAGTTTGTTCAGAATCAGTAACTGAATCGATTCCAATAATTTTTAAACCATGTTATGTTTTGTACCAAAAATATTTAATTACGCTTCCAAGTCGCGGGCCTTAGTGTTTTGTTTCGATTTTAAAATTATCAAGTCTTTCTCGTATTCAAACGTCCATTACACGGAGATGGTACGTACACTAGCTGTTTGTGGTGATCTGCATATGTTTTTGCGTGGACAACCAGGTAACTTATCAAGCTTATAACTTTGTGATTATTAATGATACAGTTTTGAAATTTTTTTCATAGATTCTTTACATAAAAATACTAGACCCGTGTTTCAGGTTTCGCATAAACAAAAATTAATGTTGTATATAATCTGAATCTCGGAAACGGCTCCAACGATTTTCATGAAATACAACGAATTTCATGTACAAGGCGTTTCGGGGGCGCTAAATCGATCTAGCTAGGATTCATTTTTATAAAATTTCGTTTTATTCGTGTTTTCAATGACCAACTTTATCGATAATCAACTTGAACATAAACTTATTATTTTAAGCACAATTTACCAAAAAATACCGAGCAAAGCTCGGTCAACCAGATATTGTAAGATTATGTTACTACAACTGGACTTCGCGATTATTTTCATGCAGATTTTTTTTACTTCATATCTAAAAATAAATCTCACTTCTCTTCGAAACAGTTATTCACTTGCCCGTGAAATCTTTCGATACCAGATCACGACGACTGCTCAAAAACACTATCAAAACATAAAATAACATTCTATAGTTACACACAGCGTTGTTACATAGTTTTGATTTAACTGCAATAAGCTGGCCCCGATGGATTTACGATATGAAACTGAGCAAAGAAATAGCCTGAGTTAACTTAATAACACTTTTTAATACTCCATATTGAATCTGCGACGACCCGACGGCGAAATTAAACAGTTTATTAAAATTTCAATTTCCTTGATTGTAGCTGTTATCCAATGTTTTAATAGAATAACAGAGTAGGATAAGGTTTGGATTACGTAACGCCAGGCCTATAAAGAATTATGATTTCTATAATAAGTGACGTGTCCTGAATTATTTATTTAAGGAAAAGAATAAAGGAATTTTTGAATTATGAGAAACTAGGGAAGGCCTAGCAAGAGCCGATCAGGCAACAAGCGGTCCAACGATTGATGTCCGGATGTTGTATACACCGTGACATTTTAATCGTCTTACAACGGAAGCCTACTTCATGTTACCAATGACTACTACACATCCATAACAAAAAAAAAACTAAAAAATAAAAATATTATTCACTAAGATGACGCTGGACGTTTTTTACATTGATATTTTGTGTCATGGAACATGGAGATGAATTGATCTAGTCGACTCGTGCGCTGGGTAGGTATGTTCTCTACCATCTGATACGTAAACATTACTAACATGATGTTTCATAATTCTCATGCATTATTTATTTTTCTTAGTACCTATTATTTTAATTAATGGTAACAATTTTTTAATCACGTCTAGAGGTATATTGTGTCGGATACATTGAGTGGACCGCCTTTGTAAGACGACTAAAATGTCACGGTGTATAGTCAAGTTGCGCGGTAAACTATGCTTGCGCGATGCAGGATTACATGAGATAGTGAAAATGGCGGTCTAAAGACAGCCAGCATCAAAGTTCGTCCTAATTACATAATGTTTTATTCTCTTGATTAAAAACTTTGTACTTACATTTGTTTTTTGTTTTCAACCTTTTTTTTTATTGTAATTTATAAAAATTAATAAAACTTCATCATTCTTATTATTTCAGCCGAAAGAAGTCGATTGCTGGACATAAGCCTCCGCCAAGCTCCGCCACTTCGACCGGTTGAATCCTGACTTTAGAGTGCGCTAGAGTATATAGGGATTGACAGTTCATTTCAAGCGTGGACGGGCGACGCGATGCGCGTATGAGTCGATGGAACGAGAAATTTCACGCGGACGAAATTGCAGAAGCTAGTGCTGCAAAAAAGATTGTGTTTCGTTTACATAATCAATTAAAATGAGCAAATGTAATTGCTTGTGGCGATTTCATTTTTATTTCTCTACACACTTCGACTGCTGAACAAAGGCCAAGACTAAGTCGCGAAATATAATAACAGATTTTAAAGAGCAAGCAATGAGTTCATCATTTTTTTTTTACAGGCACGTTTTTTTTACTATTCACTTGATCAACCGATCATACATCTCACCCAAATTTAAAGAACGAACGGAATTACTCATTTAAAATCTTCCGAATTGTAAGAAGCTGCTTAGAAAGTATCAGCCATTAGAGGTGACCAGTAGTAACGGCCCTGGCTTAGAAGGTGTAAGGTCGTGGGTTTGAGCCCAGGCTAGCACTTTATATCATTCACCACCACTGCTCTCAAAACGGTGAAGGAAGAAACCGACATGTCCTAGAACCACAAATTCTAAGACATGTGACATCTACCAACCCGCACTGGGTCCACGTGGTAGATTATACACTACTCCCTCTCGGAGACAGGAATCCTGTATCCCAGCATTGGAAACATTGAAGGCTGATTATGCACAAAGTTCCTCCAAACTATAATAAAATATTCAAACTAACAATTTGTACTCGCAATAATCAACACTGCCACGTAATACGGCCAAATTATTCCGATCCGCATTTAATACAGCCTCAGCAATGACAAAAGTTGTAGACAGCTCACGACCACAGAGCCCATTTCATACAGTAACCAAATCACGATTCTCATTAATGACACCCATTAGCACAGGTGTTTAGTAATACGTATACCAGTTGTTGATACCACAATACAGGCTAAAATGTACCTATTGGCTATAAACTGCAAACCAGCATTACACAAATCGATGCGGTATTAACACGCCGTTTTGAATTGTCGACACGCTGTTCTAGTAGATTTATACGTCTGTATATGGTGATGTGACGTCATATTTTAGGGTTAATGTGGGTAGTTGTTTCGAATTTGATTGGACTAAAGAAGTGACGAAATTTTCATGTAAATAAGGTTGAAGAACTTTAAAAAAAATTAAGCATAAGGTTTTAGTAAAATCTTTTTGGCAGTGCTTGTTACATCTGGCGAGTTTTGATACCATTAAGTAGATGATATTAATAAAAAAACCGAACAAGTGCGAGTCGGCCACCGACGGTTCCGTAAAAATTTGGACCGCCCGTTCCTTGCATAAAGACACTATTTTTTTAATGATTTAACCTCTAAGTCCCTGAGATACCACATTTGATATAGACACAATGGTTTTTAATTGTGTCTGTAATTACGGTAATTGACTAGTTAATTACAAATGTATAGTTTTCAGATTTTTCCTTATATTTGTTGTTGACAACCTTCTTGGTATGTTATCTTAGTTGTCTATTTTTGATTTTGTTTCAAGTGTTTTTGTCAGTTGTCTTCCCTTCACCGCATTGTATAGAATATTCCTACTTGCTTATTAGATTTATATTGCCATTACTTGGTTTTATTGCACCACACCTCATATAATCCCATACAGTCCATTCCTATCGTCAATATTTTGGTCCTTCGACGGTTTTATTTCATATACATTTTTGTCATTTTCACATCGGTAAGTACCATTTTTAGCATTACGACATGAACACGCGTAGTAAAACCAAAGCCTTGGCAATGTCATCTCATAGTATCGCCCGTCATTCACCAGTAGAACCTTCAACAACCACTCACGAGCACGTAGCGTCAAGAGTTAGTGCCGGTGACGATGCGAACAGCATGCGCTCTGCGCAGACTAATTCTAGCGCTTCATCCACCACGCTGAAAGCACGCAAGGCCGCCGCGGAAGCCGCGTACAAGCGCCGCCAGTTCGAAAACATGAAAGCGCTCGCTGAAGCGCAGCAACAGGCCGTGCTACAGCAGCAGCTCGCGGAAGTGGAGGAGGCCGAGTACCGCGCGGAGATTGAACAAATTGAAGCGGAGGTTGAAGGTAAAAGTAGGCGAAGTACTACGAGTCAAAAACGAACGCAAGAATGGGTAAGAAGTATTTCTACAATTCAAGTAAACGAAGGAAATAAACCAAAAGAGGTCTCACAGCCTGCTCATTTATCAATGAACCCTCAGGCTGCTGCTCCATTATCAGCAGCATACCTCGAAAATCAGGCAGGTTTCGTTCCCCAAGTGCCCGTGCTGGCCGCCACGGTGTTGCCACCCTCTTATATGGGCTTGGAGGAACAGCGCCACAATATACCTGTATGTAATAATGAGTTTTCTCCCTTGCTTTTACAAGCAGTCGCAGACACTGCCGCTGCAGCGAAGTCTTTGGCTGTCGCACAGAATAAAACACATAAAAAACAAAAATAGAGCTTTTCGCATTTACTGGAAATGCGTCTCAGTGGCTTCAATTTAGAAAACTTTTTGACACTACTAAACTCTCATACACGAGAATGTTGCGCGCTTACAAAGCGCGCTCCGTGGGGCCGCACGCGAGTCCGTCGCGTCGCTGCTCATTTCTGCAGAGGACCCGGAGGAGATCATGCGCGCCCTTGAGCGAAGCTTTGCGTGCCCTGAGATGATTGTCTTCGGTGAGGTACAGGTGTTGAAACAACTGCCACGGCTCGGTAATGACCTCAAAGAAATAGGTACCATTGCAAATAGAGTCAGAAATAGTCTTTCTACGATAAAATTACTCAATCATCGTGACTATTTACACTCACCAGAACTTTTTCACATTATACTAGGTAAATTAAACCCTATGATGAAAATGAGATGGTCTGACTATGCGTCAGAGGTATCAAACCCTCTGGTATCAAAATTAGAGGTTTTGTCCGAATTTTTTACTCGTGAACATGAGCGTTATATTAAGTTTGCTTTGTCTCCTGACTTAAGTCTTTCGCAAGCTACACATCAATCGCACGTGATTCAGTCTGTCAATAAACCATTAAAACGCGAGAACATTCATTCTGTGTCACACAATAAAATTAAAAGTAACGATAAAACAGAATGTGTTTATTGTAAAAAAAAACACAACGTTAAAAACTGCGACGAAATAAAATCCTTGGCAGTTGACGAAAGATGGCGTTGGTTACGTGAGAACAGGATTTGTTACAAATGTCTTAGGCGTGTTTCCCATCAATGGAAATCTTGCAAAGTAAATTCTTGTGGGGTCGACGGTTGTTCTTTTCGCCACCATCCTCTTTTACATGGTAGGCAGGATACGTTAACGTCATCGCCTGCATCCGAAAAGCAGTCGTTTAACAACACTGTGTGTGCAGCTGCGTCTCTTAGCGACGTTCCGTGCACGTCACCCTCATCAGCCGCCCCGCTCGCGCTCCAGCCAATGGAAGAAAAGGTAACGGTTTCTAATACAGGTATCCATGAACATTTCAAGATGTCATCACAAACCAATGCGTTTTTAAAAATAGTACCAGTTGTTGTGTCTGGTCCAGCTGGCGACTATGAAACATACGCTCTTCTTGACGACGGCAGTACAGCGACATTGATTGACTCAAACGTGGCTGCTCGTATAGGGTTATCAGGACCGCAAGAACTTATAACTATCAACGGTGTCGGTGGTTTACAGAAAAGTACAAACATTTCATATGTTAATTTTTACATACAGGGTAAACATGAAAATAACAAATACTTAGTTAGTCGTGCTAGGGCTATGCAAGCACTAAATTTAAGCACACAAACACTGTCCAACCAAATGGTTGAATCATACAACCATTTAAAAGACTTAGCTCATTTTCTAATTTATAGTGACGCTGTACCGACCCTGCTTATCGGCGCTGAGCACTGGCATCTATCGATAACTCACGAGGTCCGCACTGGACGCCGCAATGAGCCTGTCGCTTGTCACACTTTGTTGGGTTGGACATTGTATGGAGTAGCTTCTAGTAAAACTAAACCAGTCGTATTTATTAACCACTGTCAGTTAGACCAAGCCGAACTATCGGAATACGAACATTTAGAACTTCTCATAAAAGAGCAGTACAAACTTGATTCACTTGGTATTTCCAAGCGTGAGACTCTTCATAGTAAGCAGGATTTGCGTGCTATTGAGATTTTAGACGCGACTACTACACGTTTGCCAACTGGTAGGTACGAAGTAGGACTCCCATGGCGAGATGACATTCAGTCTATTCCCGACAGCTATCCTCAAGCTCTCTCACGTTTCTTGAGTCTAGAGAAACGCATGCTCCGAGAACCAGAGTTTGCTGGTCCTTATAAACAGTTTATTGATAATATGCTTACTAAGGGATATGCGGAGGAGTGTGATCCTACCACTTACTATCGTAATTTTTCCTGGTCAAGAAAATCTTAATAATATAATCAGTCTCAATTCAGGGTGTTCTAAACAGACTGCGCCCTTTTCGACAACAAATCGTCCTGGAGCAGTTTCTAGTTCTAATTCTAGTACGAGGATTAGGTGGTACTTGCCACATTTTGGCGTGTATCACCCACAAAAGCGTAAGCTTCGGGTTGTTCACGATGCGGCTGCTACGAATCAAGGAGTGTCTTTGAATTCCTTGCTTCTCCAGGGGCCTGATCTATTAGAGAACTTATTAGGTATTCTTTTTAGATTCAGAGAGGGCCGTGTCGCAATGTCTGCTGACATTAAGGAAATGTTTCCTCAAATACGAATTCGAGAGCAGGAAAGGGACGCATTACGGTTTCTTTGGCGTGATGTTCAATACAAAAATACAAAGCCTATAAAAGAGTATCGTATGACTGCTGTTATCTTTGGAGCGTCGTCCAGTCCATTTACTGCTCTGTACATTAAAAACAAAAACGCCAGGTCTCATCAAGATTTGTATCCAGAAGCAGCCAACGCTAGTGTTTATAGTTGTTATATGGACGATTATCTTGATAGTGTGGACGACGTCACCAAGGCTGCGCAGCTGTCATCTGATATAGTCACTATCCATCGAAACGCCTGTTTCGAAATGCGTGGCTGGATCTCTAATAATCAGGAAGCGTTACATCTTATTCCAAAAGAATTTCATGCCGCACAACCGACTGAAGTGAAACTTGGTAATAATTCCACTATTATAAATAATGTCTTAGGCGTTTTATGGGATCCTTTATCAGCTACTATAGGTTTTAGGACCGGTTTAGAAAGTTGTAGGTTTCAAGGCTCTTTAAATAAGCGAAAAGCGTTGTCTCATCTTATGAAAATCTATGACCCGTTGGGATTACTTGGGCCAATCGTTGTTAAGGGCCGAATCCTGCTCCAGGAGGCCTGGAGAAAAAATATTGACTGGGACACACCATTTCCACCCTCAGAGGTTATGAGGTGGAGTGAATGGTTAGAAGAGCTCGTTGAAGTATCATTTTTTAGTATTCCACGCTGGTACGCTAATGAAAATGGTGAACCTTTATACAGGGAACTGCATGTGTTTGCTGATGCGAGCGAGCTTGCCTATGCCTGTGTTGCCTTTTGGCGTTTTACGTATGCTAACGGCATCGTCAAACTCGCCCTTATTGCCAGTAAGGCGAGAGTTTCGCCATTAAAACCAACATCAATTCCACGCTTAGAGCTGCAAGCTGCTTTGATTGCTTCTCGCCTTGCTGTCACAATCAAAGATTGTCACAAAAAGAAGCCCATGCGCACATATCTGTGGACGGATTCGAGAACCGTTCTTGGTTGGCTGAGGAGCGATGCACGAACATTCAAGCCGTTTGTAGCTCATAGAGTCGGGGAAATAACCGAAAATTCATGCGTTCATGATTGGCGATGGGTCCCAACCGACTTGAATGTTGCTGACGATGCCACTCGTATAAAGCCTCTGCACCTGAATCCCAACCATCGATGGTTTTCGGGTCCTTCATTTCTTTTAGAGGCCCCAGAAGATTGGCCTATAGAACCAGCTGGCCAGCCTATGGCTCGGGAGGAGTGTAAACGTTCTCCTGTGCTTTTGGTTGCTCATCTGGTTGTGACAGTAGATTTCAGTCGTTTCAGTGACTGGCTTCGTTTGCTCCGCGCTACTGCTCGCGTTTTGCAGGCTGCGGCCAAACTCCGTTCATTTTTGGACCGTACTAGACTCACTGTCCCTAACACCGATGTTAGAGACCGCCATTGTGCAAGTTTACCTGCGTCCACCACTCTATTATTGCCTTTGTCAGCTGAGTTAATGGAAGCCGCAGAAAGGCATATCCTACAACGCCTACAGGCAGAAGCGTTTGCCGAAGAAATTCAGTGCATCGATCGAGACGAAACGATACCCAAGTCTAGCCGCTTGTCAAAGCTTTCACCAATGATGGGAGAAGACGGTTTGTTAAGATTGGTCGAAAGAATTAGAGCCGTCGAAAATAATATTGGTGTACGCTGCCAGACTAGACCCCGTACAATACGATTTCAAGTGCGCAGTGGAAGAGTTATAATCGTGGGGCTCTAGAGACAAGAGTGGCTAGCGTACTGTCCGCCGTACGCGGAGCAGACAATACAAGTACAAGGTACAATATACAAACAAAGGCACTTACCTCATGGTTGAAGGACACTGCTCTGGTGCCAACCTGGAGTTCTGTATGTAAGTGAGTGTATGTGTATCGTGTCGTGACGTTACGAGTATTCTTCAGGTTAGATTCCGCTTCCAATTAGGCTGGAGACGATCACAGCATGCGGTCTTCAAATCACTCGTCCCAACAGCGTCACACTTTGCTTAACCTTCAAACTATTTATCGAAAATATGTCCAAAACCCGTGTTATTTCTTCAAATTGGGGGTTATTACAATTAATACAATTGGATCACGACTAATTGTCACAAACGGATCGATTTAAAGGGATTAATTTCAACAAAGCGTCGCGGGCGTCAACAGGCGAACGGGGCCATTTTAGCGGCAAATCAAGAGCTGTCAAGTGTCAACGTCAAAAAATGACAAGTCAGATGTCACTTCGTTACACGCGCATTCCATTAGGCGCACAGATAATAAACGGTACGCAACATCTACCCCCCCCGGACGGGCCTTCCCGTCCGCTAATCACTTGGCAATCCCGACAAGGTTGCGTTTTATCAGTCCACCTGACGCGCTGCTGGAGGATGTGCAAATACTCCAATCTCCAACGCTTCCAAAACTCTGAGCGGGCTGCTGCACCAACTGAAACCGCGATAGCCAATTTTGGCTCACATCGACAAAAGGGTGCTCCGGCAGGGCGACAAGTGGCTGTCAAATCAAAAAATGGCCCGGGGTCAGGACCTCCAAGACGTTCGGGTCCGAAGACAGCGGGCACAATGGACGCGAGTTCAATACAGCTTCAAAACGGAAATATACCGTAGCTAACTCCTTAAAGGTGAGAACGGTGTCCCCCAACAATCTGCGCCAGAGTCCCTGTGCCGCTTTCACCGCGGCCTCAAATACCCCCCCAATGGGGGCAGGCTGGCGGGTCAAACAACAACAAACAACAAAACAACCAAACAACAACAACAATAATTTAACCAAATGGCCCTCCTTAGGCAACAAAAGGGGGTGACGGACCTCATAAGGAAGGCTAAGTGCCTCAACCGTCCCCCAACACGCAAGAGACCCGTATCGTCCAAAAAGGGGTTCAATTTACTAATGGCTCCCGACAATATCCAAAACTCTCGCTGCAGAATGGCCAACAGCGCATTGCAACCGGCATGCGAGTTCTTAATGTGACGATCAGTCACCAACAATTCAACAACAGAAAAACAATCCAACAATTTGTCGAGAGAGCCAAATCGACTCAACAAACTCAGGGTCCTTTGTTCCAACAGCGAGCACCTTGAGCCCGGGCAAAGGACCCGACATCAAGACTGGCGATCGAGGCCAATCATCCTCGGGATGAGTCAGCCAGTCTGGTCCCCACCATAGGGGGTAAGCAAACAGGCGGGGTGCCATGCACCTACGTGAGGCCACGGCGCCTGGGTTCAAATCTCCAGGCAAGGGCCTCCAAATCAAAGGCGTATCAAAATTTTGAATCTGGGACACTCGGTACGCAACAAAGACCTCCAAATAGTGGACGGACGTCTTCAACCAACACAAAACAATTTGACTGTCCGTCCAGGCGTAAGAAACCCGAATGTCCACAGTTCCACCCAAAGTGTGAGCAACGTGGTTCAATAGACGCACAAGACGCGCCGCCCCTGACAATTCAACTTAGGGGTGGTCAGTGTCGTCCGGAGGGGGGCCACCTTGCTCTTGGCCAAGACCAGTGACAAATTCACCTGGCCTGTGCGCAGACGGTGCGCAGACAAACAACAGCTGCATAACCGTGCGGAGACGCATCACAAACAAGGGTAGCAGAGTAGCTCCCAGGGGGGAGGATAGCGCGGGGTAACACGACCTCGTTGACTGCAGGGAGTGCGGATACAAATTGGAGCCTATCTTCCAACAGGGTTTCCCGAATTGGCTCGTCCCAGCCAAGTCCCGCAGTCCAAAGGCGCTCAAGAAAACAATTTTGCCCAAAACAATACAAACAAAACAACAAAACAATAGACAAAAGGCAACCCTGGGCTCCCATGTCCATAATGACACGGACCACAACAGAGTCCCCCGTGGGCCCCCAGACCTGACCGATGCCGTTGGCAACAAAACCGTGTCGATCTGAGGGGTACTTTAGCGGGGCAGGCGCCAATGTCCTAACAATGCCTGGGCGGCGACCGATCGCCGCACACCCAGGCTCCGCACCCAAGCTCAAGTCCCTCGCGACGAGGATGGAGGCCAAACTCCTCGTCCGCGCGGTGTCCCGAGCCACGCGCCATCGCTGGATTGGCATATCCCACCGGAGGCCTGAATGGCGGGGGGCGTGACTCCAACCGGGGACGTTCCGCCAAAGGAGGGGAGGGAAGGCGGTGCTGGTCTGGCCAGCGGTGCCTAACAACAATTGCGTAATCGCCTTTACGCGGGGAGAGCAAATGGCGGTCGCGCGGCTCCCGATCAACTTGCGCGGGGGGTGGAGTACGGCGCTCAAAATTGCAGGCCTCTCCCCGGTTCTGAACCGGCGAGGCAGAAGCCCGGTGACCAACTCCATGGTACCCCCCCGTACGCGAACCTTCATCAGAGGCTGGTCTGCCAGCGTGGTTCGCGTTAGCGCACAATATGTCCAAATGGGACCCCCTACAAATTCTACAAGGGCGGGGGTTGGGGCAGTCCCTATGGAAGTGAGCCCCCAAACAAGAGAAGCACATGCGGCGTGCTTTGGCAATTCGGCGGCGGGCACTCATGTGCAACTTCAAAAAGGCCGCGCAAGTTGCCATGCCATGCCCCGTGTCCCTACAAAACTCACAACCAGGACGACTCTGGGTGCCAGCAAAACGAGCGGCGGGGCGACCATCAACAGGCCCGCGAGCCCTAGTCCGTCCCTGGTCTCGTGGCCGGGAAGACGGCTGGCATGACTCAGTGGCAACGCCAGAGTTGTCCACAAACCGACACTCATCCTCCAAAAATTGGACGAGGTCATCAAATGGGGGGAGATGTGTGACACTATCCCCACCATACTTTTGCTCGAAACGAGCCCTCAAATCGGCAGGAAGCCGTTGCAGCACAACGTGCACCAAAAGGTAAGACCAATGGTCCACCGGCAAGTCCAATTGCTTTAAAGCGTTGGTCGCTGCCACCAACGGGTTCAACAGGTCAGTACGCAATGCTGACAAACTAGTAATGACCGGTAACCCCAAAATCAATCCAATATGAACGTCAGCCAAACAACGTTTATTTTGGTACCGCCGGGTGAGTAGTTCCACAGCGGTAGGGTAGGCTGAGTCAGTCAAAGACAGATGCTGCACCAAGGCTCGGGCCTCACCTTCCAGGACGGACAACAAATAGGCCAACTTTTGGGCGGGTCTGAGGTCCGAGCGTGCATCAACCAAACTTTCAAACAGGTTTTGGAAACTTAACCAGTGGTCCAGACGACCGTCAAAATGTGGCAGTTCCAAAGTAGGCAGTCTACTCAATAGTCCGGGACCTGAAACAACCGAGGTCTCTGGTTTGACCTGGACAGGTGTCCGGCTCTCCAATATTTCCCGAGCACGTTGACCAATGACATCCCCCAGGTCCAAGATCTGGTCGTAGTCAGCAAGGACCTTGTCACGTGCTGCCTGATCCAGCACTTCCAAATCCACTTCACAAATGTACTGGTTGTAGCGGGTGAGCAGAGCATCAACGTTGCCGAGTCTCAAGTTCAACTGCTCGAACCGAGCAAGAGTGATCCCCTCAAGATCCTGGCGCTCAGCGGTCGCTGCAGCTGAAGCGAACCACCGCAGCTGTGTGGTCAATCCACTGATTGCCTCTCTCACCGCTTTGTATGCCATTGCACAAACAATACAATTCAATATACCAAACAAAATAATTAAGTAACAAAGTTCAAACAATATATTACAAAATAACTACAATCAAACTACCAAACTGACTAATCAGCAACTCAAGAAATAACATTAAATTGGTTTCAATTCAATTCAACAATAAACTTTTATTTTAATTCAAACCCAATATCAACGTTCAAAATTCTATTTCACAATTCAATTCAAATATTCAAATTCCAATCCAATTCCAAATGTTAAGTTCACAAACCACTTTGTTAATGGTACAACAATAATAATCCTTTATTCCAACTCAAAACAATGGTAATACTCAAAAATGCCAATAATTTTTCAAATATTAATTTTCACAAATAACCATATCAATGGTACAAACTCAATATTTTAATGTCTTCCTGACATTCAATACAACAGAGGTCAAATAACAACAACAAGAGGTTATAGCATAGCTCAATCTAACCAACTCTGAAGCATATATGCAAACCTGGTTGACCCCCGGCAATATGAGTTACTCGACTCAATAAATTCCAAATTATTTCAAACAAACAATTAATTACCGATAACAAATATTTACAGCGAATTACTACTTCCCTTATAGAGACTGCCAAGTAATTAGCCTACTGTAAAATTACCAATTTGGTGGTTTTGTAGGTTAAAACCACGCCTCTGCATACCAAAACGTACGCTGCCAGACTAGACCCCGTACAATACGATTTCAAGTGCGCAGTGGAAGAGTTATAATCGTGGGGCTCTAGAGACAAGAGTGGCTAGCGTACTGTCCGCCGTACGCGGAGCAGACAATACAAGTACAAGGTACAATATACAAACAAAGGCACTTACCTCATGGTTGAAGGACACTGCTCTGGTGCCAACCTGGAGTTCTGTATGTAAGTGAGTGTATGTGTATCGTGTCGTGACGTTACGAGTATTCTTCAGGTTAGATTCCGCTTCCAATTAGGCTGGAGACGATCACAGCATGCGGTCTTCAAATCACTCGTCCCAACAGCGTCACACTTTGCTTAACCTTCAAACTATTTATCGAAAATATGTCCAAAACCCGTGTTATTTCTTCAAATTGGGGGTTATTACAATTAATACAATTGGATCACGACTAATTGTCACAAACGGATCGATTTAAAGGGATTAATTTCAACAAAGCGTCGCGGGCGTCAACAGGCGAACGGGGCCATTTTAGCGGCAAATCAAGAGCTGTCAAGTGTCAACGTCAAAAAATGACAAGTCAGATGTCACTTCGTTACACGCGCATTCCATTAGGCGCACAGATAATAAACGGTACGCAACAATTGGATTCTTCGAATTCGCAGCATCGTCCGGAGTGTAGCCAGCCAATGTTTGTTCTGCAAGATAAGGAAAACAAAGCCAATGAATCCAAAGACAGGAGATCTCCCAGCACAAAGGCTTGCTCACCATCGCCGTCCTTTTACATTTACGGGTTTGGATTATTTTGGCCCCATCTCTACTGCAATTGGCCGAAGAAGAGAAAAACGTTACGTTGCCCTTTTCACCTGTATGACTTCCAGAGCCATTCATTTGGAGCTGGTGCATTCCCTCTCTGCTGATTCTGCAATTATGACTTTGCGTCGCTTTGTTGCAAGAAGAGGAACTCCTGACACAATATATTCGGACAATGGCACGTGTTTTGCTGGTGCAAACCGAATTCTTCGTGATTTTTACCAACCTGAAGTCGAAAACTTTGCTGCCAATAGAGGAATAAAATGGAAGTTTATTCCTCCCGCCGCACCATTCTTTGGTGGATGTTGGGAGAGGTTGGTGCGCAGCGTGAAGGTGGCTCTAAATGCCACTTTGGAAGAACAAGCCCCCAAGGAAGAGGTCCTTATAACTCTCTTGTTAGAAGCCGAAGCGATTGTCAACTCTAGACCTCTGAGTCACGTTTCGGTTTGTCACGAGGACCAAGAAACATTAACTCCATTTCATTTTTTGCTCGGCACGTCATCTAATCAAGTTCTACCTTCGACTCTAGACGACCGGGATTTATTAAGAAGAGCGGACTGGCGAAAAGCTTTAAGATTGGCTGATCATTTTTGGCATCGCTGGGTCAGAGAGATTCTGCCCACTATGCAACCACGGCAGGTCGGGGACAGCAGAGAACCAGCTTTGAAAATTGGTGACATTGTATTCATCGTGGATGAGAACATGCCGAGAGGAACTTGGCCACGAGGCCGTGTTTCCGGAACTTTTCCCGGCAAAGATGGAGTAATTAGAGTGGTGGACGTAGCTACCTCAGGTGGCATACTTCGTCGGCCCACCAAGAGGATTGTCAAGATTTCCACATAGGAGACCCATTGCATTATTTTGTGCACTATCATGCACAAGGGGGTGGAATGTTGACAACCTTCTTGGTATGTTATCTTAGTTGTCTATTTTTGATTTTGTTTCAAGTGATTTTGTCAGTTGTCTTCCCTTCACCGCATTGTATAGAATATTCCTACTTGCTTATTAGATTTATATTGCCATTACTTGGTTTTATTGCACCACACCTCATATAATCCCATACAGTCCATTCCTATCGTCAATATTTGTAGTATAAGACGGTATTACTTGCCAAATTTCATAGTTCTAGATTCACGAAAAAACAGCCTATAAATTTTGATTCCCTTGAGGGTGTCAAAATATACGTTATTTGCAGCATAAACGGCCGTATCTTTTTTTTACGTTAGCTTACAAGTTTGTTTTTTTTACAGCTTCAGTTTTAATTTCAACTCGATATCTCCACGGATTCCCGAGATAAAGGGTCTTTACAGACAAACAGACGGACGGACGGACAACAAAGTGATCATATAAGGGTTCCGTTTTTCCTTTTGAGATACGGAAAATCGTGTTTACTTCTTATTTTTCTTGTTAGGGAACAAGAAAAATAAGAAGTAAACACGATTTTATATTTTCACGATTTTAGATTGCATATTCGCGCCAACGATCTTTTTGGTTAGGAGAAGGGTAGGCACACCGTAACTATTATTAAAAAAAAATTGTATCTCTGATTTTTAAAGAAAGCCCTAGGCCCTAGTATATTAAAGTTTTAAATAAAATGAAAAATAAAGCATTTAGCAACTTAGTTGGAGAATGTCTTATTTCTAAGCTTCTAAACTGCTTATTATCTTCAAACTTGCTTCAATTTCAGACTGCGAATCTGTCAAAACTAATTTGCCAAGTCATGTATTTTTATAAAGTTCTTTTACTTTACTGAAGCTAATCACACATAAAATTTGATGAAAATGACATGAGTTCACTCACTTTTACCAATTTATTCAAGTACCTCTCAACTTCTTCGGTCAACATTATTTAAATAACTTAATTTTATTTTAAACTGCTTATGTGACCATTTTTCTAACGTGGTCCTTCTACATTTTTCTATTTGATCTATTATTATTGAGTTACCTACAACTAATTACTACTTACCCAAAACTCATAAGCTGTTCCAATTACTCAAATATTTTCGATCAACAAAAAAATTGGGTATTAACAAAATTATCACTCATACCTAAAGCTAATTCAGAAGTCTGAGCCCGGATTTATGGTCATATAAATTGGATTAAACTATTAACTTTACCTATTACCGCTTAGCGCTCCCAAATAGTTGTATGTGAAACATTTGACCCGTGTCTCGTAACTCAGTTAGGTTTATTATCCCTATTAAAAGTGGGAGATAAATTCGTGAATATGAACCCTTTACTCAGAGAACCTTCTTCATAATAATGTTGTATTATTTTCATCATTATAAGCGTAGTCTACATTGTTAAAAGCAACTACAGGATCCACTTTTTTAGGGTTCCGTTGCCAAATGGCAAAAAACGGAACCCTTATAGATTCGTCATGTCTGTCTGTCTGTCTGTCTGTCTGTCCGTCTGTCTGTCTGTCTGTCTGTCTGTCCGTCCGTATGTCACAGCCATTTTATTCCGAAACTATAAGAGCTATGCTGTTGAAACTTGGTAAGTAGGTGTATTCTGTGAACCGCATTAAGATTTTCACACTAAAATAGAAAAAAAACAATCAATTTTGGGGTTCCCCATACATAGAACTGAAACTCAAAAATGTTTTTTTTCATCAAACCCATACGTGTGGGGTATCTATGAATAGGTCTTCAAAAATGGTAATGAGGTTTCTATTAGCATTTTTTTCTAAACTGAATAGTTTGCGCGAGAGACACTTCCAAAGTGGTAAAATGTGTGTCCCCCCCCCGTAACTTCTAAAATAAGAGAATGACAAAACTAAAAAAAATATATGATGTACATTACCATGTAAACTACCAACGAAAATTGGTTTGAACGAGATCGAGTGAGTAGTTTTTTTTTAAAACGTCATAAATCGTAAACCGCAATTTACCTTACATTCAATCAACTGAAATATAAAAATTAAAAAATATATATATTTTTAAACCGAGAATACCTACAGGTTTGTACGGAACCCTCGGTGCGCGAGTCCGACTCGCACTTGGCCGGTTTTTTTTTATATATATAGTTGTTGTTCCAAAAGTCTGCATGGAAGTTGTGACAATAGCAGGTTTTTTTTTGGATGGGAAATCATCAAATGACGTCTCCCGCTCTTGGGTGGAGCGGGAGGGCGTGTCAGACTTTTACTGACTAAAACCCACCCGTGTTCCTTCAGTTGCCCATGTGCCAGAGTCACGGTGTCTCTTTCGAACAATATCGCGACCCTGGGTCAAAGCAAATTATTTGATATTATTGTATTAGAGTATGCATTATACGATGCAGGATTTCGCGTAACGCCAGTTTGTGCGTAGTTATAATATCTTCCAAGAGTGATGAAGATGTTAATCCATTTTGGATAGCAAAATTTACATTTGGAAGAGCGCTGTACAATTTGTAGTGCCTTTGAATTGCGAATATATTTAAACCCAAAATTTTAATTAAAATCAGAACCGACTTTCAAATATCGTTTGGGAAATGAGATCCATTTCATAACCTCAATTTTTTCGATGATGTTTCAATTACAGTTTAAAAATGTTGCTCTTAAATGTTGTGTAATTTCTTATTGAGAAATGAAATGTATTCATTTTAATTACGTAGTATAAAACAAAGTCTTTTCCCGCATTTGTACGCTTTTAAACTTCGCAAAGGATTATAATGGAGTTTTCATCAGCATACAGAGTAATTCAAGAGGAATGTTTTTATGTAACGAAGCGCAATATGTGTAGGTATACGCGGGTGAAGCCGCTGGCAAAAGCTAGTTAGCAACCATAAAATTTTATTCAAACAATAACTGTTGGAAGCGGTAAAATATAAAACAGACACCGTCTTTTTTTTTTGGATGGGAAATCATCAAATGACTTCTCCCGCTCGCCCACGAAGCGGGAGGGTGTCAGACTTTTACTGACTAAAACCCACCCGTGTTCCATCAGTTTCCCGTGTGCCGGGGTCGCGGTAAGTATCTCTTTCGAACAATCACGCGACCCCGGCAGGAACAGACACCGTCTTCAAACAGATTTATATGTTACCAATTTCGTTTAATGAGTGATTTCATAAGAATTTAAGCTCAACAGGGTTTGTCTCCATTTTCGTCATATGCTTTTGTAACAGACTACAGCTTGAAATAAACACTATTCTGCAGGTTATTATTAACGCAGAATAATCTCTAATAGGTCCATATTAATAATAATTAGGTATATTATGTTCTTATAGTAATTTCCACTGTCATGAATTAAATAGGTATTGAAATAAGGGTAGTACAGCGCTCCAATATATACAATTCACAAATACAATACCACAGTATCCGATTAATCTTATTTAAAATAACCAGCATAATTTGCAATGAACTAACAAATAAGTTATGAATTGAAGTTATAATACTACTAGCTTTATATACCAGCTTCGCCCGCGTGGATGTTGGAAATTATCCGTCGAGAACGTACTACTGGGATAAAAACTAACTTATTGTTAATCCAGGTTTTACTTGATCTAGGTACCAAATTGAATACAAATCCGCTCAGCCGATATTGCGTGATTGAGTAACAAAGATCCAATCATTGAAACATCCAAACGCATAAATTTTCACATCCATAATATTAGTAGGATAATGTTGTGGAAGAAAATAAGTAATTGTTTTCACAATAACCATTTCAGCTTTGCATATTTAAACTTATAATAATGTCAGTAGGTACCTTGATTAAGCAAGCAAAATTAAAAACAGTTCATGAAGGCCACATTTTATTAAATGAAAAACCTGCAATATTGTTTCATTAAAAATAATGTTTATTAAACGCGTACAGAAACAGCTCAGTCATAAAGCAAGATTTTTCTTTATAAAAGGCAAAAACAGGAGAGACAGGAGCGATACGACTCTAGTAGTTCAATTTCCATGAAGTTTTCATAAAAATTGTTCTATAAAAATCGGGTTATGCCTGTCATTCATTTGAGCCGACCCCAATTACAAAAAAAAGACGAAAATGAACGTTTTCTTATGATAATTTAGATGCTACCAACACACAGAAATGTAAAACCTTTAAAATAAATTTCCCCTCAACAGACATATAAACTTACCTGAAAGCCTACCAGGCACAGACAATACCGAC
Source organism: Aporophyla lueneburgensis (assembly GCA_932294355.1). Classification (NCBI taxonomy): domain Eukaryota; kingdom Metazoa; phylum Arthropoda; class Insecta; order Lepidoptera; family Noctuidae; genus Aporophyla; species Aporophyla lueneburgensis. The sequence goes on from OW028744.1 coordinate 16,524,183, forward strand.
AAAAACCAGAAAACTCCATAAATAATAAAAAAAGGATTAACAACGAAGCCAGCATACACCATATGACCCCGCCCCATCTTCAGTATTCGCCATATCGTATAAACCGAAAATTTCTACGTTCCAATTTTGCACACGTCTGTACACAAATTTGCCTGAAATAAGTGGCCTGCGCGTTTATCGAAAATCCGACGCGCCACAGAAATGTGTATCAAAATCGGTAACATCAATGAATATGAATGTAAATTTTAGGCTGGAGTAATTTCAAATTAGTTTAATGGAGTTTGGGGAAAGGCGCGGTTAGTCTAATTCAAATCGAAAAATCCATAGACTGAAAGATGATGTACTTACATAGTTTAGGCCCGTTATCATGTTTCTCTTTATCATATAAATCTTTAAGAGTAAAGACAAGCTACTGCTTGCCTGAGCAGTAACACTAAGTAATCCTACAAATAAACTATAGTGAAATCCCACACGGAGTGTAGCGACGTCGTGCGGCAACGCAACGCACACTCAACGGAAGTAAGAATGAGACTAGGGAGATGAAGCAGGGAGAGATGTTGCGCTGCGAAATTGTCACATGTCTTTGAATTTTTGCTTCTAGGTCTGGCCAGTTTTCTCACCATGTTGTCCTTCACTGCTTTGAGAGCAGTGGTGATAAATTAATTTCCACAAACCTGGGTTCAAACCCACGACCTACACTAGTAAGTTGCGACCTTTACCACTGGGACACCACTGCTGGCGGTGTAGTTTGTACTTTATAAAAGAGTGACTCCCAATACACTGTGACATCGTAGTACTAAGCGACGTGACATTGCGCACCGCACTGCCACTGGAAGGTTCTCGCAGGACTTCAACATACACATAGCCACACCAATGGGAGTCCACAACACAGTGTTCCAGGTTGAATGGATGGTAACCACTCTTGCCGCTTCAGCCATCATAGTCAGGGAAGTTACAGAACCCTCGATCCGCATACTCTCAGACACCATGGCTATTCTGCAAGCGCTGTACGGTCACACAGTTGACTCTGGGCTAATATACGAGTGCCACCAGCGCCTCAACCTGGTGGGTAGCCTCAATAACATAACCATTCAATGGATCAAATGACACAACGATTCGCTAGGCAACGATGCAGCCGATGAACTTGCCAGAAGGGGGTCGACCATGACACCGATGGGACCAAAACCCATCGCGCCACTTCTCTTCAGGTACCTACGCTCTCTGGTAAGAAAACGAACCATCAACATCACAAATTATGGTTGGACCAAGTTGAGTGATGGCAGGCCAAGGAAGCACTTCCTACTATCGATGCTCGCCTCACGAAACTTGTTTTCCGCTTACAGTTACAGCAGCTTTAGCTGGCCATGAGTAGATACAGGGCATACATTGAGGACGACGAGACAGCAACGCATGGGCTACTAAAGTACCCGGTGATCGCCACATATAGGGCAAAGTACTTCGATAACCCAGGTACCCTACGTGAGTTAGTCAGTAACAGCAAGACGTGGCTGGCCTTCCTCGAGGAGCTGTGGTGGATCGAAAAACCAATTTCCCACCGTATGCAACCAGCCCGTTCTATCTATTACCTAGGTTAAAACCTAGAGCTAAAGCTCTACAAAGATAATTACGTATTTTGACTCCCACTAAACCATTTATGCGAATATACTGATACACGCTGTCTAAGTTACCTATCGCACAAATACCAATAAATATAAATCTAAACTGTTAAAACCTTTTTGGCCTCGGAAATAAAAAGATATGAGTCGGAGTAAAATATAGTATCAGTATGAAACAACAAAAATTTGGGACATGCTTATACTTAAAAATAATTGTTGTAATAAAGACGAAAATAAAATTTTCATATGTATGAATATTCATGTCTAGGAACGCTATCCATATACAACATACCTACTTACTATACATTTATTTGCGTCCAGTAATATTAAAATGTATAGCGTCCACTACATGTTCGGATAACTGGAAAACAAATGACAAGATAATCTGTTCATTTAAATGCAATACAACTTGTGCAACCTATTTTTCTTTCTTTCAAAAGTAAACAGTATCTTTTAATGGTTAGTTTTTAAATTGAAGACTCTTAGCGTGGTTATTTTTTTCTTTTTCTTTTCCAACAAACTGTATTATGTATTAGGACATTCAGTAATTTTTATGACAATGTTAGTTGTCTGATTGGTATGCGGCCTATGACGGCTATAATACATTACTTTTCTCTGGTAGTTTGCATGGTAATGTACATCATATATTTTTTTTAGTTTTGTCATTCTCTTATTTTAGAAGTTACGGGGGGGGGGGGGGGGACGACACACATTTTACCACTTTGGAAGTGTCTCTCGCGCAAACTATTCAGTTTAGAAAAAAATGATATTAGAAACCTCATTACCATTTTTGAAGACCTATTCATAGATACCCCACACGTATGGGTTTGATGAAAAAAAACATTTTTGAGTTTCAGTTCTATGTATGGGGAACCCCAAAATTTATTGTTTTTTTTCTATTTTAGTGTGAAAATCTTAATGCGGTTCACAGAATACACCTACTTACCAAGTTTCAACAGCATAGCTCTTATAGTTTCGGAATAAAATGGCTGTGACATACGGACGGACAGACAGACAGACAGACAGACATAACGAATCTATAAGGGTTCCGTTTTTTGCCATTTGGCAACGGAACCCTAAAAATTAAAAATTGCGCGGAAAATGAGAAAATTTAAGAACACTTATTTAAGAATACAAAGTGACCTAACATGGGTGTTTGATAGCTAGAAAACGCTTTATGTCTTCAAAGTACCAATTTGTCATAACTTGGTCTAACATGGGTATATGGTACTTGGTACGCTTTGCTTTGTGTTGGTGGGATCTGATAAGTTAACACAACATTTATTGATTTTGAGGCGGTATGAAGTTCGCTGGGTCAGCTAGTTTATGATATTAATAGAATAAAGTCACAGGTTAAGCTTCGCTTGCCGCGGTTGGTCCGTGGATGGGTGACAACTTTACATACCAAGACCCTTCTGTTACGGGTCGTTAGAAGCCCGAAAGTCTGACAACCAGTCATACCAAGGGGTATCGTATATTACCAGTACCTGGGTTGTGGAGGTCAGATAGGCAGTCACTCCATGTACAATACTGGTACTAAGCTATATCTGGTTAGACTGGAAGCCAACCACAACATAGTTGGCAAAGGGCTAGGCAGATAATGATGATATTAGTAGAATAAAACAGAAAAAATATCTTACGCACATATCCAGAAATTACGGTTTCATTTCGTCCCTAGAAACTATATCTCTGAAATGTATATTCAACGAGAATATATACGTATGTACATGTATCCGGCGTATACGCCCGTGGTATAGCCGATAAATCATTGTGACATTTCACTGAGATGTCGACATCGGTCGTTAGTCGCGTCACCAGCGCCGCCTGCCGATAACACACAAAAACAGGAAAACTCAGGACCAAATTGTATACGATATAGCTTCATACATCCTGTGATAGGTTTTTTCTATTTACGCTTCATAAATTTTGCCCATCATGTGTGAATAAGGTGCATTTTTCCAGTTCATATTCTATCTTGTATGCCTAGCAACAATGTTGAGGTCGGCTTCCTGCGTATCAGAATTTACACTGAGTGACTGCCGTCAGGCTTCCGCTGTATCCACGGTGATTTTTTTTTTTTTTTTTTGTGGGGCATCTCGTAGTTAATCCTGAAAAGATTGTTACTACTTAAACGGATTGGGGCCCGGCGAGTTCTAAAAAGTTACCTTTTTAGGCCTCCAGCCGGGGCTTATTATACTTAAAAACTAAAGCGAAAGCTCTAAGGGTTACCCCGAGGGGGGTACGAACCTCGGCTTAGGCAATCGCTGATAGGGGGGGCAGCAAGGGACTGGCTGGATCTGAGTTAAATTATTTAGGGACTAATTTAAAGCTAACGGCGCAGCATCGCGGGCTGGCTCTTGCAAGGGTCGGGAGGGACTGTTAAGTCGGGGTCGCGACGACGGACCTCGGCGGCGAGGTCGGTACGGTTTGTGTCTGTGTGCTGGTCTAGCTGTACTGGTCTCTTTTCGACTCTCCTGGAGGAGAGTAGTGGGATCATCAGGATCGGTAAGAATGTGCCGCGAGCGGCGGACTTTGCTAATACGGGAGGGGGTGTAAGTAGCTGCCGCCACAACCAGAGGGTTGCGGTGGGCTACGGCCTTATCGAAGAAGCGCTTCGAAGCGCGTTTTATGTATTGATGGATAGTCGGGAGTTTCATACCTAAATGAAGATTGATATTCCGAACAAACCAAGGCGAGCCTGTGGCTTGACGGAGAAAACGGTTCTGGAGTGTCTGCATCCTATGGATGAATCGGGGCTTAGCATGTGCCCAGACTGGGCTTGCGTATGTCATAATCGGCCTGATACAAGCGGTGTAAAGCCGCTTCTTACACAGAAGAGACAATTTACTCCGCTTGTTCAGGACGCAATGGAGCCTACCCAGAGCGAAAGCGGCCCGCGAGCAAGCCTGCTTTATGTGCTCAGAAAAGGTGAGGTGTTCGTCGAGGATGACACCTAGATATTTGGCTTGCTTCGCCCAAGGGATCTGCTTGCCGAACATTGAGATGGGTCGGGGAGGGGGGTGATTACGTCGAGGTCGGGTGTAAAAGACCGCCTGACTTTTATCGGGATTGACTTCGATTCGCCACTTCCTGAACCATTCGCCGAGCTCGTCGACTGCGGTTTGGAGGTAGCGAACCAGCGCTGTGTCACTAAATCCCGAGAAAAAGATGGCAGTGTCGTCTGCGAACAGAGCTAACCTTGCCTTCTTGCTTCTGGGGATATCGCTAGTGAACAGCGTGAAAATGAGGGGGGCTAGTACAGAGCCTTGAGGGACTCCTGCACGAATCGGGTGAGGGGAGGAAAGTGCCCCTTCAATGCGATAGCGAAAGGTACGGTTCGCAAGAAAGTCTCGTAAGATGAGCACGAGACGGTCTGGCACTCCGAGTTGGTACAGCTTATATAATAAGCCGTTGTGCCAGACTTTGTCGAACGCTTTCGCTATATCGAAGTATACAGCGCCCGTGAACATACCACGCTGAAAACCAGCATTGATATGTTCGACGATACGGTGTACCTGATGGACACACGAGTGTTCGGTTCGAAAACCAAACTGCTCGTTGGGAATGAGGCCCTTGGTTTCGGCATAATCTCTGAGTCGCTTATAAATAAGTCTCTCATAGATTTTGCCGAGAACTTTGAGCAAACTGATGGGGCGATAGCTCGTGGGCTCGGTTTTGGGCTTACCGGGCTTAGGGATGCCAATAACGGTGGCTTCCTTCCACGCTTGGGGGAAAATGTTATTACTCAAGGCACCATTGAAGATGGTACACATGAGCATAATCAGGTGCGCGGGGAACAGCTTGATCACTCTGTTGGTGATGCCGTCTGATCCGGGGGCTTTACGAGATTTCAGACCCTTGATGATCTCGTGCACCTCGTCAGGTGTGACAGGGGGCAGGGGATCATCAGGGTCTTCAACGGGCGGGAGTGAGGCTTTGCGTTCGACTTCCGCGTTTACCTTATCGACAAACGCTTGGTCTACTGGCTGCGAACTGGGTGTGCATTGGGCTTCGAGGCTATCGGCTAGGCATTCAGCCCTGTCGATATCCTCGAATGCAATGGTCGCATCGGGGCGGGTCAGGGGGGGCATAGTGGAAAACTCAGAGGATTTCAGTTTCCTCTGAAGTTCCCAGAAAGCGAGATGAGTTGGCTCTAGTTCGCCCACCATCTTGTCCCAGTTAGCGTCACGCAGCTCAGTCACACGTGTCCTTACAGCACGCTGTAAGTAACGCATGTGAGCTTTGTTAGCGTCACAGGGAAAGTTGCTGTAGGCACGAACGGCCGCGTTCTTCTCTGTCAGCAGATCACGTACATCGTCGGGGAGCTTCCATTTACGGTCACCCGTATCTGGAACCTCCCGTGAACTTTCGTTCACGATCGATTGTACGTGCTCCGTGAGAGAGTCGATCGCGGCCGTTGTGTCGGCGACAGAGTCGAACTGATCTGGGATAGAGTCTAAGTGATGTGACGTGTTAGATTGTAAGCGTTCGCTTACTTTCTTCCAGTCAGTGATCACTTTAGTGGCGGGGGGTTGAGAGGGGTCGCGAGTACCTAATCGGGGGGCCAGGTTCATGACTACTGGTCGATGATCAGAGTCGAGTTCGTGAATAGCCTCTATAGAATCCAACCTTAAGTTGATATTCTTAAGGAGTGCTATGTCAAGAACGTCGGGTAACTGATCGGGGTCGAAAGGAAAGTGAGTGGGAGTCATCGGGGCGATGACGTCAAAGTTCATGGTAGAACAGAGGTTGAAAAGTTGCCTACCTCTAGTCGAGGTCCTGGTGCTATTCCAGGCGGGATGTTTGGCGTTGAGATCGCCCGCTATGATAACGGAGTCACTCATGCCGAAAAGTTCGGAGAGGTCATTAGTGAGGAGTTGAGGGTCCTCGGAACCGTCTGGGGGAGGGAAGTAAGCCGACACGATAGTGATTGGCTGGTGGCCTGTCAGTGCTAACCGACAGGCCGAAACTTCTAATCGGGAGAGTTGGGGAGTATCCATAGGTATGCAGTACAGGGACTTCCTATAGTATATGAGGGTGCCGCCTCTGTGACAACGTGACCTGTCGTTGCGAACTAAACGATAGTTTGCAATTTTCGGGTCACGATGATGAGGTTTTAGGAACGACTCTTGAATGAGTAAAATGTCTACGTGATGGTCGCGGAGGAACGTGGCGATCTCATCACGTTGGCCGTGAATGCCGTTGGCATTAAAGAAACCTAGCTTTAGGGAACGGGGTTTTTGTCTAGTTAATATTCCGCGACTATCCATAATGGGGGCGTTGGGAGTTCATGACATGGATTGCTTGCGTGATCTCGGGATACGCAACATAAATTGACTGGATTCGGAACAAGTTGCCGCCGGCGGCAATTAGTTCCTGGGCCATCTGTTGGGCACGCGGGGAGAGGAACGTGCTATAGGTATTAAAGGTCCCAGTGATGACGTTAAACGCATCAAGGGGAGCCTGACCTTTCCTCTGTACGGGTACTGGTCCTGCCATAGGGGCAGTGGGGGGGACCGCGGCGCGGGCGGGAGGAGCGGTCGCGGGAAAACCGGGGGGCGTAAGGGGCGCGGGGGCACGGGTACGCGGGTCCACTAATGGAGGGATGGGAGCGGGCTTAGGCCTGGAGGCCAGTGGGGGGAACTCCTTCTGGGAACTCATTAGAGGCCATTGGGAGGGACGCTGAGGGGCCAGTCTCACGGGGAGTTTGGCCGAGGGGGATTCCCTAGTCTGACGAGCGTCGAAACGCTTCGCCAATTTAGGGGAAGATGACTTGGGGGCTTTCGGGCAGCCCCGGTAGTTTGCCGGATGACCGGGCTCTTTGCAGAGCACACAACTAGGTGGCTCGGTGCAAAGAGTGCGGTCTTTAGGCCGGGTACAATCTGCTGTACCGTGGTCTCCCAGGCACTTGACGCACCTGGGAGTAGCGTAGCAGTTGTACGCTGAGTGCCCGTACAGTTGGCATCTGTGGCACTGGCCAATGATGCCTGACTTACGGGGCTTCTCGATTTTAAGGCCTGACAGGTTACAGACAGACCTTACTTTGAATATGGGGTGGTGACCCTCTGTGGGAGGGCACACCACCAAGACCATATCAAAGGCGGTACCTTGCCTGGACCGGTGCATTCGATGGACCTCTGTGACAGGCACGTTCTGTCGTTCGAGGTCCGCCTTAATATCGCTGGTGGCGATTTCGCAGGGGATCCTGCGAATCACCACCCTGGTCAGTCGCTCCTCGGGCAAGGAATACGTGTGGAAGGACACGTTCCTGGCAGAGAGGAGCCTGGTCAGATCGCGATAATCGCCTGACGTGGGGACTGATACTTTAATCCCGTGCTGGGTGGTACGGGCGCTAGTATAGTTGACCCTTTGGTCAACACACCATTTGGACACCTCCGTCCACTTGGCCTTGTCCTGTATAAATACAGGGGGCGGTGGAGGGAGTTTCCTGCCGGTGTTTGAGCCAGAGGGTACGGGCTGGGCGCTAGTTTTAGCGCGGGGCGCGGCAACCTTCGCGGAGGTTGAAGGCGAGGGGCGGGAGGGGGACGCGTTGGCGGCGGTCGCCGGCGGCGTGGAGGGGATGGACGCGGTCGCGGTGGCGGGGGTCGCCTGCGTAGCGGGGTGGGGGGGGTTCGCGGTGGCGGAGGTCGCCTGCGGGGTAGGGGCGCGAGACGGAGGAGCGGAGTCCTCAGCCGCTATGATTTTAGCGGCCGGGGCTGAGCTGCTCGCCTTGTTCTTTTTGCGCTTACTCCCTTTTCCCTTTGTATGGGAGACGAGCTCGTACGTCTCTGCGTCCGAGGACGAAGAGGAGTGCGAGTCCGTCTGGGGAGTGAGCGCGGCAGTATCGGGAGGAGTTGTGGATACATCCTCCGTGTCCATTTGACACGGTTCATCGGTGGAGGCTGGGGCCTCGAGGGCGTCGCTGAAGTCAGCGATGCCCGGGCTGGGCGGAATTACGAGTTGCTCAGCTCTGTACAACTCGGAGAATTCGGCAGCGAAATCTTTGTTTTTCTTTATCAATAAAAGAAAAACAGAGACAACCGCTCCGACCTCCGAGTGCTCAATGCTAAGCTGACCCGCAAGTTCAGCCAGGAGCGCCTCGATTCTAGCAAGTCTCTCCGTAGGATCCATGGGTTTATCCATGGCGGAGGGGTGGGGGGGACCTAATCACTCATGAGAGTGATCCTGACCAAAACCCTACTCCTACGTAGCCTAATCCCCGGTGGGTTGCCGGGGGTGAGTGTTACACTCCCTGTCGGGTATAGACAGGGAGGTGATCCTGGTGAGCCCTAAGAGTGTTCCCCGTCGCCAATCTTATTGTGCGAACGGGTTCCTAACCGGTCATGCGATGGGTACTGAAGGTACCCGACCAGTCTAGTGCGGGGGGTATAGATATACCCGCGGCACTAGTACGCGGCTGTGGAGGGAAGACTGTCACCGGGGCTGACGAGGGAAGCCCCCAAGGCCAGCGATCCGGGACCCGTCCAACTTTCGTCTAGCCCTGAAGGGGATAGACGGGTGCGTTGGGTCTGCACCCACTCGGCTTCGTTGGCACCGTTAAGGTATCCACCGAGTGACCACGAAACTGTGGATTTGCCCTGAAGGGGCCACAACACAACACACGTTTTTGACGATTTTCTGACGAATCAGAAATACCACTGTCTTGCGAACAAGACAGTACGGTTTTAGACTGAATCTGAAGAAACAGGAATCCGAATTTTGCGATTTAAATAAATTTAAATCGCAAAATAGCGGAGAGTAGTCGGGGCGACTACGCAGCGTGGCGCACGGAGCACAACTGACGGGCAAACGAGCGGCGGGCGGTGGAGGGGATACGCGCAGCGGAGCGGCAGCGTAACGACCTTCCAAGGCGGGCGTCGAGCGTAGAATGATGATGAATATCCACGGTGAGCAATAAACATCCTTTTAGTATTAAATATTGAAGGTTTCCATCAAAATTTAATTACCTTGTTTTTTCTTTTGCACCATTTTTCTATGTTACAACAATGCAGGACATGAAAAATATCCATTACATCACTAAATTGTGACAGATGACAATAATGGCTTAAAGTATAGCCTGATTAAATTAGCCAGTGTAGTTGCTAATTTATTTGTCTATCTATCTATTCTCTGCTGGAATGTCTGACATTTTTTTTTTTTTTTTTGTAACATTAAAAAATAAAGTCTTTGCCTTTTGAAGCGAAAACTTATTTTGCGCTCTTTCTGAATCGAAACTGAATCGTCATGCTCAGTTCGGTGACGCTGAATTACGTATACTCGGCTCCAGTCGTTAGTTTTCCCTTTTTTCGTGTAGTTATAAGCACATAGGTACCCTTTTTTACTAGGAGGGTGAACAGAAACTACAGAACCAATTGCTAAACACACAAGCGCCACGCGGGTCTCTACTCTTACTCTACTCTACTATATATCGAACATACTTGTAATTCGTTTATTAATCACTACATCACTACAAAGTACAAAACAAAGTCGCTTCCCTCCGTCTGTCCCTATGTATGCTTAGATCTTTAAAACTACGCAACGGATTATGATGCGGTTTTTTATAGATAGAGTGATTCTAGAGGAGGGTTTATACGTACTAGTGATCGCCCATTGGTCGAAATTCGACCGTACTTCATTTGAGTAGAAATACATTATTAAATGAAAAAATATAGATAATAATAAATATAAAAAAAAAAAAAAAAATATGGTTATATTTGACATTCAGTAACACTATAGACAAATTGTTGACGCTGTACTACTGTGGATAGGGTTCGCTACCGGGATGGTGATGGCCAGGACCAGGACGTAGGTGTAATGAGTAAAGAATACTTCTTCAGGACTCTCTTTTTATTTTCTTAATACTTTTTAACTGCTGGATATGGAACAATATGGAATGAATTATCACAGAAATTTGTTCTGTTTTTATAGAATTTTCCCTATTATTTTTAATTAATTATGACGGTTTCGAATGTCATAATTATAACCAGCCTGTACAATCGTGAGGCATACAACCTTTACAGTTAGCACACGACACTAAGTTTTGTATGGGAAACTTACTAATGCCATACTTGACACTCCCCATAAAACCACAAAAAATATTTCATAAAAATCTAAACTAAATTCCTATCGTCGCTAATACAAATAATATTAAAGACAAATATTCTCGATATGATCATAGATTTAAAAAAATGAAATAGGTTATATATCTATAAAATTAATTTGTAACCTTTACAGTTAGCACACAACACTAAGTTTTGTATGGGAAACTTACTAATGCCATACTTGGCACTCCCCATAAAACCACAAAAAATATTTCATAAAAATCTAAACTAAATTCCTATCGTCGCTAATACAAATAATATTAAAGACAAAAATTCTCGATATGATCATAGATTTAATAAATGAAATAGGTTATATATCTATAAAATTAATTTATTACCTATGGTTATACTTGACATTCAGTAAGACTATAGACACTAAATCAGGCTTACCAACTTAGGGGTTTTCCCAAATTTAGGGGGTAAATAAGAGGATTGAGATTTTTTAGAGGCGTTCCATTTTTAGGGGTATTCTTAGGGATTTTTTGCCATCTTACATTTCTCATTGTGTTTTTGATTACAATAAAAGTATTAGCGACTTCTAGTACGGTTCCTCGATACTAAGAATGCAGAGTGAATGATTAACAAATGTCGCGTAATAAATATAGACAAATATTACTACTGTGTGCCGGTCTATGATTACTGAACATTCGTTGGTTATTTTCATTATAATTTTTAGCGGATTTTTTTAGTAGATAATTGTGGCAATTTTAGGGGTTTTTAACTTAAGCTTTAGGGGTAAACATTTCTGGGTGTTGGTAACACTACACAAAATAATAAAGACAGATTTGGACCATAAACAAAAGAATATCTATGCACGTGTGTATTAGATACACGGTAATGAACAGTAGTGTGTGTGTAGTAGACGTGTTATTTATTGAAAATAATGTATTTTAACGCATAATTTAAAAAAAAATAGCATTCGTCACTTTTTCTCTGTATAAACTATAAGTGTGCGAAATTCCATACTCTGCCGTCCGCCCAATTTTCGTAAAAAGGGATCCAAAGTTTTCGCTTCACGTATTAATATATAGACTAGTGATCGCCCATTGGTCGAAATTCGACCGTACTTCATTTGAATAGAAATACATTATTAAATGAAAAAATACAGATAATAATAAACATAAAAAATACTATGGTTATATTTGACATTCAGTAACACTATAGACAAATTGCTGACGCTGTACTACTGTGGAGAGGGTTCGCTGGCGGGATGGTGATGGCCACGACCAGGACGTAGGTGTAATGAGTAAAGAATACTCCTTCAGGACTCTCTTTTTTATTTTCTTAATACTTCTTAACTGCTGGATATGGAACAATATGCAATAAATTATCACAGAAATTTGTTCTGTTTTTATAGAATTTTCCCTATTATTTTTAATTAATTATGACGGTTCCAAATGTCATAATTATAACCAACCTGTACAATCTATGACCAGCCTGTACAATCGTGAGGCATACAACCTCTACAGTTTGCACACGACACTAAGTTTTGTATGGGAAACTTATATGCCATACTTGACACTCCCCATAAAACCACAAATATTTCTTTTTTATCTAAACTAAATTCCTATCGTTGCTAATACAAATAATATTAAAGACAAATATTCTCGATATGATCATAGATTTTAAAAATGAAATAGGTTATATATCTATAAAATTAATTTATTACCTATGGTTATACTTGACATTCAGTAAGAATAGAGACACAAAATCAGGCTTACCAACTTAGGGGTTTTCCAAATTTAGGGGGTAAATAAGAGGATTGAGATTTTTTAGGGGCGTTCCATTTTTAGGGGTATTCTTAGGGATTTTTTGCCATCTTACATTTCTCATTGTGTTTTTGATTACAATAAAAGTATTAGCGACTTCTAATACGGTTCCTCGATACTAAGAATGCAGAGTGAATGATTAACAAATGTCGCGTAATAAATATAGACAAATATTACTACTGTGTGCCGGTCTATGATTACTGAACATTCGTTGGTTATTTTCATTTTAATTTTTTAGCGGATTTTTTTAGTAATTGTGGCAATTTTAGGGGTTTTTCACTTAAGCCTTAGGGGTAAATATTTCTGGGTATTGGTAACACTGCACAAAATAATAAAGACAGATTTGGACCATAAACAAAAGAATATATATGCATGTGTGTATTAGATACACGGTAATGAACAGTAGTGTGTGTAACGTGTTGTTTATTGAAAATAATGTATTTTAACGCATAATTTAAAAAAATATTAGCATTCGTCACTTCTTCTCTGTATAAACTATAAGTGTGCGAAATTTCATACTCCTCCGTCCGCCCAATTTTCGTAACAGGGATCCAAAGTTTTCGCTTCGCGTATTAATATATAGATAATACGCAGGCGATGCCGCTGGCAAAAGCTAGTTAGAAATAAAACGCTTGTATATTGACAATGTAAAAATGTTTTTTTTTTTTTTGAGTTTATTGGAATTTACTCCTTAAGAATTGATTTTCATATATAAGCCTGGGGTATACAAATTTATGGGGAGTAAAATCAAACTTTCTCCGTTACGTTATGCGTTATGTTATGTTTACTAATCTATATGTTTTATAATCTTTCGTGAGGAGTAAACTCCAGTCGTGCGTTGTGACACACACACACTTTTTTATATCTCCAAAAAAGTCCATAATGATAATTGCCTTACCCTGAAGAAGAAAAGTGTAAATACACAAACGTGCTCATAATATTTTCTCTATCTATCAGAGATACGAACTAGTGTGAAGAATGTTCGTCGAATGGAAACAAAGAGAGCGACAAATATTTGTCGATGGCTGTACGGGCAAATCCTTTGAGAGCTCCTCCTACGTTACAGATTTACCCTCATATGAGTCCAGTGTTAGTTGCTTGTTTGCGCCGGCGAGAAACACGAGATATCGTTGGATAGTGGAGATCTACCTCAAAGAGGCTTTTAAAATAAAACACTAGGCTCATTACGGTGCAATTGTGAGGTTATGTTGAATGATTCTAATGTTTTGATAGACTTGTGCCAGTAGCTACCATGACGGATATAACAACGAATAATACCTTTCCATTTCTCCCCGTGGCTGTCGTAGAAAGCTACTTAGGATCTTTCTAGATAATGGGCAGCAGCGTTTTCTATGTATCTTTGTCTAAGCGTGTCGATTGCAATCTAAATATAGTCAGCCCAGAATTCGGCTACGAGCATAGCATTTTCAGAATCCTCCATCAACTCCTGCAGCGTGCAAACAGCAGGACATGTTGGACAAAATATTAAGTGCCGCATTGTTTGTGGAATGACTATGCATTTTACCATCATACTGCGATCACCAACCCACCTGCCAAGCGTGGCGATAATGGCGAACCCCCCTAAAATGGCTGAAATGGTGATAATTAATTTGTATTGCTTTGCTTCCGAACCACCAGCGTGGAAGCCGGTGCGTAGTCCATATACCTACCTGGGTTATTTTCAGTGTTGTATTGTTACATTATTATAGACATCTATGTCGGCCGCAAATATTCCAATAATCAAGTTTACATATACATAGATATAGAATGCCAATAATTACTATCATGCGCGGCCGCTCAACAAACGAAATGTGGAAAAATTACTGGCTCCGTACTTATGGCACCAAAAAAAATAAGTAGCCAGGGTAGTCGGTTATAGTCGAAGTTTAGTTTGAAACTGATGAATGGTTTCGAATAAAAATTTATTTTATTAATTGAAAACAAACAATTCATTTATCAAATAATGTTTTATTCGATATCGTCCATCGGTTTCTTACTAAATTTCAACTATATCCGACGACCCTGGTCACTTATTTTTTTAGTGAGTGTAATATATACATAATTTTAGAACCTGATATATCTCTGTTGGTTAAATTGCGGTAATACTGACTGGATTGCGTCGTACTGTAGCAGTGACTGGTTCGTAAAACGACATATGTAGGCAGACTGATGTCTTATCTTGAACTTTTTCCTTTTGTTGACTGTACATAGGTACAACAATTGGATGAAGTTTTCTTTCGTAGTTATGAAGCAAGGGCTTTTTGATCACCATCTTCAGTCGAAGGACGTTTACTGCAGGACAAGGGTCCCATAAATCGACCAACTCAAAGGCTTATAAGTGCTTTATCATCATTTTAAACCATTTGAAAACAAAATATAGATAGGTATTACGTCGACAGTTGGTACCCAAAGTGACAGGAGGTGTTATACTGTTGTCACAAGTTTCCCAATTGTTAGAACTTCTGTACCTATGAGTACATGTAGGAATTAATTTGGGATAGGGTAACTAGCAAAACTAATTGGCCAACCACGCCCTAAGGATTAATGGTATCTAAGTGATTACCAAGTTGAAACGTAGGTAAATATTTAAATGATATTTATTTCTGTACATTTGTAAAAAATAAAACACTTTTACGCGTCAAAAATAACTCATGCTTTGAAAAAAACTAGGGTTCGATGTTTCCTATCCGACTAATCTGAGAAGAAAGACCGGAACAAACTCAGAAAAATGAAAAAAAAAAATTAAACAAATACAGTGAAAATTACAAAAAAATATGTGACATTTATTATTCATATAAGTTTCATAACTATTTCAATAATTCAAGAAAAGCATCGCTGCTGTATAAATATATAGTACTAGCTTTTGTAAGCTTTAAAAATATTCCACCAGCATGTACTACTGGGATAAAAAGTACCCTATCTGATAAACCAGGGTATAATTAATCTATCTATGTGCCATATCGCCCTAATCTGTTCTGCCGTTTTTGCGTGATTGAGTAACAAACATATGAACAGCCAAACCTACAAACATGTAGATTTATATTATTAAAATAAATAGGAGATTAAAACAAAATACTCTTTGTTTTACGCTTTGGTATTAGAGTGCAAAAAAGGAACGTCGATAAATTAAGCCTTTGGAACACGGAGCGTTTCTAGACATCTAGACAAATAAATAAAATTGGAGTGTATGTTTGTAATATTAAAATAACCGCTTTTTACTAAGTGTATATGGCTGTATACACGGTTCATATACCAAAACAACATTTTTTACAATTTTGGTCTATCTGTCTGTCTGTCTGTTCGTTCCGGCCAATCTCTGAAATGGCTGGGCTGATTTTGACGGGACTTTCACTGGCAGATAGCTGATGTACAAGGAGTAACTTAAGCTATTTTTATTTTAGAAAAAAAAATGGAATCTCACAAAAAAACAAAAAACGAATGAAAAACTTTTTTGTTAAAAAAACCACGCGGACGAACTCGCGGGTAATTACCTATATAACCTGGATTAATGCATTCTTAATACGATAGCCGCGGTAGTACGTCCTCTTGCGATAATTTCCGATATCCACGCGGGCGAAGCCGCGGGCAAAAGCTAGTAGTAAATAATATGAATGACGTGTTAATCTTAACGTCAAACAATATTTGATCAATCAGCGTCGCGGAAGTAATATCACGAAGATTAAGCAAACACCGGCACGGTTTCAATTCAAGAACGCTTTATTAATAAATCCAAATATAGAACGGAAGTTCATGAATGGAACTCAGTAATCGATATTTCAAAAATTCCTCAAGTTTCGTCATAAAGAAACACTCCAGTGCGCTTTTCCGTAGACGACGACTAACGGGATCCTTGAAACTTAACGAAATTCTCAACTTTAGCCCGATTCATCATGCCTTATACAGAAAGGTAGCTTATAATATCTTCTGCGCCATTAAATCTAAATTATTCCCTGTACCACGTTCAAAAGTAGGTAATAGGGTAACTTAAGTGAAATATAAATTGCCACAAACTGTTGTAAAATATGGCTCAATATTTTCGGCTTGAAATGTTTATTTTAGCATATACAAATTACATAGGCCTATCTTTATTTACTTTCTTATTATAATTAAGTGTTATTATCAGATTATGTTATTTCATTTACCTACGTATACGAATTTGAACTCATCTCTTTCTTAATATTTTTAACCGACTTCAAAAAAAGGAAGAGGATCTCATTTCAACTGTTTTTTTTTTAACGTTTGTTAGCTTATAACTTTTGACTGGGTGAACCGATATTGATGATTCTTTTTCTTTATTTGAAAGTTAGTGCTTCCCGTGTGGTTTCATTTTAATTTGGTTCCATTCTGGCAATGGAATCCATGTGTAAACCATATAAGTCTGAAATTTGCATTAAGTATTTGCACGACAAATGAACGAATAACGCGATTACATTATAACGGGGAACATACCATAACTAAAATATTAAAAAATAAAAACTTTTTATAAAAAAATAACTACAGACTTCCTTAAAAAAAAACTTTCATTTCGGAAGTCGGTGGCAAAAACCTTAAATACAGACCCTAAGACACCGGCTTCCGAAATTAAAGTTATTTTTCACTTTGAAGTGTTTTTTAAGGAAGTCGGTTGTTATTTCTTTGTGAAAAGTTTTTTAATCATTTAAAATGAAGACCTTTACCCTAATTGCGTAACACACTATCAATCAATGCGAATGTGAATCATTTCGAAGGTATTGCTGATCCATTGCTTCATAATTATGCTTTTAAAATTTGTCAGTTCAAAGCAAATAACGTAATGAATGTTGTTGAACTGTCACAATGACATGCCAAACTTGCTGTTAGTGTGTCACACAATAACCCCGAATTTTCCACAAACCTTCTCTCTCAAAAATAAAAAAGCCAAACAACAAACATTAAATTTAAAAAAAAAAACAAGTTATTCCAGTTGCATTTAGGAAAAACCCAAAGATTTAATTCTCCTTCCACGTCACAACTACATCCCGACATAGTTGGTAAGACAAATGACAAATGTGCTGTGTGTCGGGACACGACTAAGAAACCGAATGTTTATTTAGGGACAGAAAATCCCCTGGTTTGTTCAGAAGGGCTGCAGTGGTTATCACGTTTTGTTTTAACGGGATACAGGAAAAGAACGGTCTTGTATTTACATTTGCGAACTTTATAGCACGGATAAACAAGTAGTTACAATGCATTATACGTATGTTCTGTTAAAATATATATTAGGTATGAGTAGCCAATACAATTTATTCTAATAAGTTAGTATTAACCTTAGGGCAGTGGTGACCGAATTGTATAGGCCCCGACTTTAGTGTTGTAGGTTGTGGGTTCGAACCTAGGCAAAACTGCGAAAGAAAACATCGTGAAGAAACCTGCATTTCCTAGAACCAAACATTCAGTAACGTGACATCTACCAACCCACATTAGACCCGCATGGAGATTTCATCCCACTTCTCTTTCGAAGAAAGGAAGCCTGTGTCACAGCAGTGGGAACATTATAGGCTGATTATGTTATATATGGATGCTAAATATGGTCAGTAGTTCCTGCCTACCCATGCGAAGAAGGCTTGAGTTTATATATGTACTAGCTTTTGCCAGCGGCTTTGCATGCGTGGAGGTCGAAAAATAACTCGCGGGAACGTACTACCGTGATAAAAAGTACCTTATGTGTTAATCCAGGTTATAAACTACCTGTGTTTCAAATTTCATCCAAATCTGTTCAGTAGTTTTTACGTAAAAGAGTAACAAACATCCATACATCCGTACATCCATACTCACAAACTTAAGCATTTATAATATTAGTAGGATAGTAGGAAGTAGGATTTACCTAAACATCAATCTTATAATTATCCCAATCCTGATACACAGGCCTCCTCTCAGTGAGAGGGATTCGCCAATAATACACCACGTGAACCAAATGCGGGTAGATGTCACACGTTCTCGAATTTTTGGTTCCTTCACCGTTTTGAGAGCGGTTGTAATGAAATAATTTACACAATGTAGACCACCTGTCTGGGTTCGAATCTTACCCACAACAACAGAATTCTTCCTGTTTTCTGGGTGCGCTGATAGGCATCAATGTTAACTCTCATAAGCAGCATTATTGCTTCGAAATATGTTGGAGCGATAAACAAGCTATTACGCGGTCACTACTAGTCACCATTGTCTATGAAGTCACCCGAGAGACAAAACTAAAAACCTAATGTAAGTACATACATTTTTTTAATGTTCACTTTTTATGAGTTATCAATCATTACAATATGAGACAAGATAACAACACTCCTTTGTACTTACAATATATATGTCACCTTCGAATTGTAAATACGGTTAGATTACAATCTAACTAGCGACATTATAATCTGACGGTTCACAGTTTTTCAACAGATTAAAATCTCACTAGTTAGACTGTAATCTAACGGTATTTACAATTTAACGTTGACATATACATTACATAAGTAGGTAGAATTAAGTATGTTGTGCAGTCCAACGTTACCTTAAATAATACCAAAGACGGGAGACAATAAAGCCTCCGTAATAATGGATATTCTTTGAACTCACGACCTCTGTACTTAAATGCGTAATATAGTATACATCTAATCTGTACTAGGACAACAGAACAGGGCAGAAGGTCTCATTCAGGCCACCATCGCTTTTGTTCTGCACCGGAAAATCAAGGAGGAAGGGAATAAAGGAGCGGGCCCTTTATAAATCCTACGGAGACCCACCTGACCTCGTCGCAGGCAATTACAGTTACTTTCTTTAAGTATAGATTGTCATTCACAGCGTTCATATTGTTTGGCGCTTGTAATTTCGAATATCCGAATATTTTGGTCCGAATAATTATGATTCTTTGGAGGACGACGCGAAATTAATTCCAAAGAAATCTTTTGTAACGCTGGTGTAAAATAAATGAATATAGCTCCCGCTGTGTTATTGATCAGTAGCTCAATATTAGGATAATATTTGCAATATTATTTCGTGCCTATATGAAATAACAGACAGTGGAATTTATCTTTTACTAGCTGCTGCCCGCAGCACTGCCCGCGTCAATGTTGAAAATTATCCAAAGGGAACACCTCCCGGGATGAAATAGTTGAAATTCTCTGTTTTAGTTCCCAACCATATTTATATTTACATTAAAAATGAAGGCCTTTCCACGCACATCTTCATCCCCCTTTTCAGCTCTTCGGAGTAAAATAATCAAAAACGCTGAGATACGTATAGATTTTTTTATCGTTAGCCTAAACACAACATTTGAAAAACGTAGGTACGAAGTTGACAGACCTTCATACAAACTTCCACGGTTTATTTCACTCCTTTACGGGAAAAATTTCCTAAAATCCTTCTAAGTTGACGTCTTTACTCATAATCTACCTCTGTGCCAAATTTCTCATTCGTAGATGCAGTCGTTTTTGAGATTTCGTGATTTATCAGTGAATCAATGTATGAATGAATGAACTTTCGCTTTTATTTTTAGACCGTCATAAAAACAAGTCTTTTAATTTAACCCTCACGTTAACTTTCTCTACAATCATTTACAGCATCAAAACACTTCTAAGAACATCAGAAGGTAACGCGTCTCAACAAAATACACGAAAGCATGTGTGCATTCCTTTTTGATAATTACAGCAGTCTTTTGAATACCGCACGTGTGAACCCGTCTGAAGGTGAGAGGTTGTCTGTGTCACCTTTGTTACTGAACATGCATCTCATTCTTTATCTTTTCGAAGTAAAACACTTTTCACATGAAAATTATGTAAACCATTTTTCATTTTTATTATCACAAAGGATACGTAATTGACTTCGAATAATGAGTTGAAAAATAGGGACTTAACAATCATTTATTTTAAGATAGCGTTTTGGTGAAAAATTCTCATAAGTGAAGATATTTTTAATAGAAGTCCCCTGACTACTTATTTATGAACAAGCTTCTGCCTGCGACTTCATCCGCGTCTAATTTTTGCTCCCGTGACCCTTCCCGTCGCATCGAATTGCCTGCCAGTTTTCGACCATTTTACGTCGCTGCTCCACTCCTTTTGATTGTAGCGTGATGATATATAGCCTATAGCCTTCCTTAATAAATAGGCTACTCAACACAAAATATGTTTTCAATTTGGACTAGTTTTTCCTGAGATTAGCGCGTTCAACCAAACAAACAAACAAACTCTTCAGTTCATCTTATCATAATTTATTTTGCTAGCCCCCACTGTGCCACTCCTTGGTAAAGACCTCCCTCCACTCCGTCCACCTTTCGCAAAGCCGTGCGTCCTCTCTCCAATTTTGACGGAATCTATGCAGCTAGTCCCACCATCTCCTTCGTGGTCTGCCGCGACCCCGCCTTATTATGTCAGGGCAGCAGTTCTATGCTACTTGGGTCCACAGTTTATCCGGCATGTGGCCATCCTGCCAAGTCCCATTTCAGTTGATCAGCCTTTTGAGCCACGTCAGCTGTCTTTGTTTTGGAGAGCAGTATTGTGTTTCGGATACGATCCAGTAATTTAACGACCGGTAAAATATGAATGATAATGATTAGTATAAAAAATAACAACAATTGTTGCTACACATTAATAGTTAGGCAATTTTTTTTTTTTTTTTTTCAAGATGGGAAATCATCACATGACTTCTCCCGCTCTGGGCGGAGCGGGAGGGCGTGTCAGACTTTTACTGCCTAAAACCCACCCGTGTTCCATCAGTTGCCCATGTGCCAGGGTCCCGGTATCTCTTTCGAACAATCACGCGACCCCGGCAGGCATCGGTCCTAGTAGACCCCTACACTGCTGCTGCCATCTCTTTGAGGCGCGCGTGGAACACTACGCGCCGTCGACCCGAGCTTGGTCCTTACCGGGTGGCGAGCTACCCATTGCTCGCCACCCGCAAGCTCGCGCCTACGGTGGCCGGGAGTCCGCTATCGACTCCCGACGCCCGGGGCGTCTCCTCCTGCGGCGGCTAGGGACGTTAGGGCGCAGAGACTGCCACTCCCTCACGCGCCCCGCCTCCTCCTTCGCGAGCATTACTGCTTCGCAGAAGGAGGTGACCGCTTCCCATTCCCTCTCGCTCCGTACCATGGCTCGCACCAGGCCGGACGCGAGAGGTCGCCGCCGCCGATGGCCTCCACGAGGGCACGGCGGTGCTCCGCCCAGGCAGGGCACACCTCCACCGTATGCTCCACCGTGTCCTCCAGACGATCCTCGCAATGGAAACACCCGGACGTATCCTCCCGCTTTATCCTGAACAGGAACCCACCGAAGCACCCATGCCCGGTGAGAACCTGCGTCAGGCGGAAGGTGAGGACGCCGTGGCGCCTCTCTATCCACTCCTCAAAGAGGGGACTTACCGCCGCAATTGTGGTGTACCCAGCACTGGGTTGCGACAATCGTACCTGCCATGTCGCCATGAGATCACACTGGATTAATAGTTAGGCTTAAGGCAAATTGAAATAAAACTTATAATAACCTTCATCACTACTTTTATTATTACATTATCCAACTCTTCCAAGATATGATATAAAATATCTAGTTAATGTGATTAATTCTGTGTCAATCAGATTTTTTACAAGCATAGTGCTAAGCCCATAGCCAAATTATGGGCTAACTATATTTAGATTGCTATCGACACGCTAAGAAGAAGATTTGTTACGAAAGCTAGAATAAAGTTAGAAAATCAAAAGTCAAAAAATCTACATAAAAAAAAACAGTAACTCGAGCGACAAACCTTAATAAATATAAAAACAAAATGCTTAGAAGAGTTATGTCTAAACATGTTCAAAAAAACCGGCCAAGTGCGAGTTGGACTCGCGCACCGAGGGTTCCGTACAAACCTGTAGGTATTCTCAGTTTAAAAATATATGTTTTTTTTTTTAATTTTATATTTCAGTTGATTGAATGTAAACTAAATTGCGGTTTACGATTTATGACGTTTTAAAAAAAAAGTACTCACTCGACCTCGTTCAAACTATTTTCGGTGGTAGTTTACATGGTAATGTACATCATATATTTTTTCTAGTTTTATCATTCTCTTATTTTAGAAGTTACGGGGGGGGACACATATTTTACCACTTTGGAAGTGTCTCTCGCGCAAACTATTCAGTTTAGAAAAAAATTATAATAGAAACCTCATTACCATTTTTGAAGACCTACTCATAGATACCCCATACGTATGGGTTTGATGAAAAAAAAATTTTGAGTTTCAGTTCTATGTATGGGGAACCCCAAAATTTATTGTTTTTTTTTCTATTTTAGTGTAAAAATCTTAATGCGGTTCACAGAATACATCTACTTACCAAGTTTCAACAGCATAGCTCTTATAGTTTCGGAAAAAAGTGGCTGTGACATACGGACGGACGGACAGACAGACAGACATGACGAATCTATAAGGGTTCCGTTTTTTGCCATTTGGCAACGGAACCCTAATAAAAAGGCCGTCGCCAGCTGTTTACCATTACTAACGTAAGCATATAGGGGAAGTACGTCCAAAATGACATACGGTTTTGTTTTTTAATCATATATTTTTAATTAACATAGTTACAATCACTGTTTAGGTTGAATAATCATCTTTGGTTCATAAGTTTTAACCTACGTAACCTCATAATTGAATAGGACCCATATAAAAAATATGATTTAAATTAATCGAAGCCTCTAAGAAAATTCATTTTGTCCATATAGTACGGACAAAATGACATACATAATGAAAACGAAAATTATGAAGTACATATTTCACAAAATATTAAATATGAGCCCAATGAGAACAATTGTTGCACCGTAGCCAGCACTCGTTGGGCTTGGAACGGGAAAAGAGGTCGGTACAGTAAACGCATGCGCAGTCATCATCATCACCGTTTGACACAGCTGGAAATCTTCTACATTCGAGTCCTCAGGGTAATGAGTCGTCTGTACTTGGGTTCACCTTTTTTCTGATTGCTTTTAAGGATCATTATCGTAGTTCGATTCAACATTGAAAACCTCATCATTGAATAAAGCTATGTCATTTTGCCCCGAATGTAAGTATGTCGTTTTGCCCCACAGGTTATCTAAACACTAATTAAGTGATAATGACTATAAACACGAGATTTATGAATAAATACTTTTAAGTAATGCAGCAGAATGCTACACTTTTGAATTTAATACAAAATATGTAATAGAAACTACGAGAAACTGATCAAAAACAGGACTAAATCAATAAAAATAAAAAACTTTTATGCGCACAAAACGCTTTCCTGCAAATAACTTCGGCGTGACCAAGTGAATGGCGGTATAAACTTAACAGGTATTCCACCATGGCCGGCGTCACATAATGATATGCCAACTGCAGGATTATAGCCCGCCAATTTCGAAAAAAGCCCGGTGTGTCATTTTGTCCGTATATGTCATTTTGGCCGTACTTCCCCTATTAGTAGCAGGTGCGGTATATTGATATAATTTTAACGCAAACGACGACTACGTAAGCGTACGCAGAGGTGACACCGAGGAGGACATGTTTGAACATGTCTCAAAATTTGGCAGGACTCCACGGTCACACCTTCACCACGTAACCCCCATTTGATGCAGGTAAATAAAAAAAGTTTATCTAAAAATGGTTTCGTATTTTTTTGGGCATGTGTGCTTTCCGAAGTGCTTGCTACAGAATGCAAAATAATACAAGTCGTTTTGCCTTATTATTAAACGTCATAGCAATAACAAAAAAAAATATTGAGATTCAATTTCAATTTCTAGTCATCTGCCTAGCGTTTTCAAAACTATGTTAGAGTTTACTTCCAATCTTAGCGGATGCAGCTGAATACCAGTATTTTACATGGAGCGACTGTCTATCTGATCTCCACAACCCAGTTACTGGGTAATACGATACCCCTTAGTAAAACTGGTAGTCAGACTTTCGGGCTTTTGACGACCTGTAACGACTGCCAAAGATCTCTAAATAACAGTCGAAACCTATGACTCACCGTACTTTAATTCACTGGGATGTAAAGATAGTCACCCATCCACGGCCCAACCGCAGCAAGCGTAGCTTAACCTGATCAATCGACCCGTACAACTGTTATTAGGTTATTATTTAGCCATTAGCCAATTTGTAGTACCTAACAATCTAAAATACAAATCCAAGAAAACCATTGTCGATTTATTCTGGTAACTTCTTTGAATACATAAATAGTCACTCATGTTTCTGTTAGAATAAATTGAATAAAGGTATAAAAAGATAACAATTTTGAAACCTTATATCATACGTACTCGATCAAGAACAGAGTATTGTGTGACAAAATTGCATTTTAAAACATTTTTCGAGCCCCTTTCTGTGGGGTCGGACAAATCGGTAAAGAGACACTCGAAGCGGTTTTTTCGCTGACGCATAGGGAGGTATCACAAAAAACACAATTCCTTTTACCTCGCCTCGGGGTTCACAAATAGTATTCTATTTCCAATATTGATCGATATGTCTAGAAAAGAGAAACTACTACAATATTCAGGAGCACTGGAGTAGGTAAAAATATTTCCCAATCCTTGGGAGGCTTTGCAGATTTTAAAAGTAATCTGTATTTATCGTCATTGACTTACGAACGGATTATCACCTCTTTGAGGAAGCCTTTCTAGTGGGTAATAACCATCAAGAACGAACAAGCTTATTGCTGCGAATCAAGCTGCACGAGCAACCCGCGTCAACAGCAGACGAGTATCGCCAGGGGATATAGACGCATCAGCGGCTGCCTCTGATGCCTCGACGGCAGCGTGTGATGAGTCAACGGCAGCCGCTGACGCGAGAAAGGCAGCCGTAACACTCTGTCCGTGTTCGTTGAGATTCTAGTTCGATTGCATTAAGGTTCATGAAGAGAGTTAGTTTGCTCTTTCATTTCTAAAATATTACTATTCTTCCAGCACACTAAACAGGTACCTATGCCAATGCTTTTTTTTTAATAATAACACGATAATATGTGAATCACTTTTATTTAAAACTTCATTTTTGTGATAAATAGCGGAGTTACTGTTTGATCTGCTTAAGCCTTAGCTGCTTCAACTTTTTCAGCGAGCTCAATGCATTGGCGCATGAGTGACACGTAGCTAGCCAGTATAGCTCGTTCTGAAACAATAAACTTTTGTTATTATATTCAGGTGCTATAGTCAAAAGCAAGGTTATCATATTGGAAAATGAAGAAGTTACATAAATAATAAAATAAATATGTCATTTAGTAAAATGGTGGGTCGACAAAATGCAGTAGAAAAAATTTTATTTTTATTATTATATAGTATACTGTATAGATAGACGGTACTTTATAGTACCTTCAATCTATAACAACTATACAAATAAAAAAAGTGAAGTGCCTGTTTGTAATACCAAAATAAGAGCATTTTACGTAATGCATCTGGTAATACATACGTATAGAATACACAGATGTACCATATAATAACAATATTTTTTTTTTTGTCTATCTCTTTCTTTTTTTTGTCTTTCTTTTACACGCTTTATATTAGCTTCACTTGTATGTTTGTATGTTTGTTTGTAACCGACTCCTTATAGCGCGATTTTGACCCACTTTAAACGACCAGATTTCATTCAAACTTTGCACACCTGTCAAAGACCGATGACAATGCAATAATTTCATATAAATTTGTGCCATTATCCTTGCCAGGGTTACCAGGACAGCAAAAAAACTGTCTTCTAAAACTACGCTGACATACGTCACAAACTACGCGGACATACGTCTCAAAATTCGAAACACCCTAAAAATACAAAATAAATAATAGAGATAAAAAAGCGTAGGGTGCTTGATATCAATTAAAGATACCTCAAAAGCACCCCACGCTTTTTTTCCATTATTTTCTACTTTTTAGTTTGGTTTTCTATGGAAGCGTGTTTTTTTAGTTTTTTTAAACTGTTATTTATTTTTAGATTAGTTGACGGGACTTTTCTGGCAGATAGCTAATGTTATAAGGAGTCATCGCTCGGTAACATGTTCCTGTGGGATAATTTCGTTAAGTCGCGGGCAGCAGCTAGTCCTTCATATAAATGTAGTTACCCACCCACGAAGAACTAAAAATGAAAACAAATGATTTTGGAATGGCAATCGGTTATTCAATCTAGAGATCTTCAGTGTGCCAGCACACTGAAGATCCAGATTGAATAACCTAAACACAGTAAACATAGGTAGCTAACCTTAGTTTTAGTTTTATGCAAATTAATCCATTTAAACAGAATTTTCAGTCGCTCCTAAACCCGTCTAAGCCCTTGCACTATAGTTTGTACAAACTACGTGCGAAGTATTAGAATAAAACTTATCCATAAGTCTGAAGATAATTTTAATAGAGTTTCCACTATTCTAAAGCTTATTCTTTGAAGGTTTAAAACTATAGAACTTGACGCTTTGTCTTCAGAATATCGAATAGTGAATGTAAAAGTGCGGTAAAGTCAGACAAAGTTTTGATAGCGTTCAATCTTTGTGGATTTTACTGAAATACGTGAAAGTATTCAAACGCACGTGGTGTGTTTTAGAAATGAGTGCAGACTAAGAATGTCTTAGTTTTGAGGACCTAACATTATCATCTCATAATCACACCTTCACCACATAACGCGTATTTGATGCAGGTAAGTAAAAAAGGTGATCTAAAAATGGTTGCGTTTTTTTTTGTGCTAGTCCCGAAATGCTACATATTCTGTAGTATGCTGTAGGTATATTATTTAGTTCTGTAGAATGCTGTATATATAATGATGTATATTATTTAGTACAATTCATCATCATCACCATTTTAGCCGTAAGACGTCCACTGCTGGACTTAGGCCTCCCCTAATTTGGGGGGCTTTGCCATAATCGCCACGCTTGGCAGGCGGGTGGGCGATCGCAGTACGGTAGTAAAATGCATAGAGAACGCTGCTGCCCATTCTCTAGTAAGTCCCTTAGTCGCCTTTTACGACACCCACGGGAACAAATGGGGTGATGTTATTCTTTACGTCCGGCACCACACGGTACAATTAATTATTATTATTATTTATTATTATTTGTGCAGAATAAACAATTTTTCTTTCTTTCTTCTTTTCTTTCTTCTTTCTAAAATCTTGAGTGTATCATCAATTTGTAGTCACTTGCCTAGCCTTTTCCCAATTTTGTTAGAGTCAGCTTAACAGCTATCCAGATGCAGCTGAATATCAGAATATTACATGGAATGACTACCTATCTGACTTCTAAAACTCATTCACTGGATAACACGATATCCCTTGATAAAACTGGTTGTCAGATTTTCAGGTTTCTGATGACCCGTAATAACTGTCAAAGATCCACAAATAAAAGCCGGGACCAAGTGCTTTCCGAGGCACATAAAAGTCTTGGTATGTGAGGTCACCCATTTACGGACCAACCGTGGCAAGCGTAGTTTAACCTGATCAATCAACCGTGTGGATATTATACGGACTTAATATCTCGGATTTACAGCGCAAAAATGTCATGAAAAACAATTTAAAAACCATGCGATATACACAAAACTTTTACTACGAAACTCAAATTTCATTTCGGTAAAATAAAAAATCATCCGAATTGTTTCGCTGGTACAATGAATTCACACAAACTAGTGAAGGATCACTGAACCACAACGCCTGCCTATAATCGCATCAAAAATTATACACCACGCAACAATAACCACAAACAAAAACCAGTACTGTCATATTTGTAGACATATTCATATTCCAATAATAGTCTATTTCGACGCGAAAAACCGTGACATTTACGGATGTGGGTAAATCAATTCGGAGACGGGTGCAAACATTACCCATGTCAGCGAAGCGCAAAGGTTCCGTACTGGCGATTATTTTGCGGAAAAATGATTTGGACCCTATTCAGACGGCATAAATACTACGTTGGTGAGACTGGCAGGAATATTTCTGTGCGTTCATCGCGACAAGCCCGGAGCAGACTGTTGTCATAGATAACACAACGGCCAGTCCAACGACTCAGGTAAACATTGGTTTTGTCAAATATTTTGCGGATGAAATTTCAAGTATTCTTTGTTTCCACCTCATGAACCTCTCGTTTGCTATTATTTTTCCCTTCATGGTTTTTTTTTGTTGCTAAATTTTCGAAACATTATCTTTTTATTTTGTTATTAGTATACACTATCCCACTGTTGAGCAAAGGCCTCCCCAAATCCCACCAGGCATCCCATTCCAGGGCCACCTCGTATTATCTTATCTCGTTTTATTTAAATTCGGATAAAAGACATATTTAATTCATTAGGTACACAGTTCATTTTAATCTACTTATTTATACATACATGTATATAAAACAATAATATGGATAATGTTTGTTTTACGATGTTTTTAATATTCGAATTAGGTTTATATGGAAAGGAAGAAAAAAATTGGGAAAAGTTGAAAATCTTTTTTCTATGAGATTTTCGTATCAGTCAGGTAGTTGTTAATAAATACGTATATCTAAGTATTCTACTCAATTTTGTATTCAACAATGATTGTTAAACTCGGTGGTGCAGTGTTTGTAGTCAATATTCTCCCCGACAATAACATATCGAACATCCAATTCAACGTAAATGGATATGAACCTGGAATGGGTCCATTAATATTGCAGTTATATGCCTCAATATTTGTCAATATTGCCGCTTTTATTATTTGCAGTATTTCATGCGAGAACTGAGTTCCTCGAACTCTTCCCAACTCTCCTAAACTCACTGCTGGGGAGGTTTTTGTGCCACTTCTCCCTCGCAGCTAAGGCACTGTCAGTCACAGTCGTGATGGGTGGGCGTTTTGGAGGACTTATGTAATTCTTATGTTCAAAAAGTGTTGATTCTCAGCGTAATTTGAATAAATGACTTTTTATTTGATTCATATCATTAACGAAATGGTAACTTGGTGGTTTCATCTGTTTTTTCCATTACGAAATAAAAACTGAATTTATAATGGAAATGCCAGTCCAGTCCACTTACGACGCCCAGTTGGGCTCCTATTAACGGGGTGTGAGATGAGGTGTGGCAAGGGACGCGCGGGCTGCGGGGCGCGAGAGGAGGGGGTTGTCCGTCAGTTGATCCGATCGCGGGACTAGCTGATTGATGACGCCGATTAGTGATGCCCAACCCGCCCACGAATAAATTGTCGACCGATTTTTTGCTTCGTAAACTTAAGTCCAAACCCGCCTTTTTATATGTCGAAAATTTCAGACTCAACGTTGTGTGTTAATGGAAAAAGGATTCGAAAATAATTTCAGATTTGGACGCGTAACACGCTTAGGTCGATTTGTCTTATTATTCATTTTTACATGAGACAATAATAG
The DNA here is from genome assembly GCA_932294355.1 of Aporophyla lueneburgensis. Lineage (NCBI taxonomy): Eukaryota > Metazoa > Arthropoda > Insecta > Lepidoptera > Noctuidae > Aporophyla > Aporophyla lueneburgensis. Next base: position 16,553,938 of record OW028744.1, read on the forward strand.
GTACTAGAACATTCTTTCTCGCTGTTCTTATTAAGTGCTGTCCTGCAGATTTCTCTTTAAATAATACCTAATTATTTCATTTAAACTAGTAACGGGGGAAAGCGTCTAAACTAAATAGCGAAAAACTGATTTCATTATTTTGAAACTAGCCTGAATAGTTTTGATTAAGTAAATAAAGTGCTTTTATTAAAATACTTGGAATTATACATAAGGTCCATTAAAGAGAAATTTGATATTACAGTTACAATTTGAAATTCTAAGAAGCATTCATAAAATGTTAAATATTATTCAATGTCCATGTAAATATTGGTAACAAAAGACCAAAATATGGTTTTAAATGAATAAGCATTATTTTATTACATTATCGATATGAAAACCGATATGCCCGATACTATTGTTCAAATACGAGCCACAGAACTGCAGAATCATCATTGGCTACCTCCGTTTCGTTTAAGAGTTGAAATAATTTGAGCTTTACGCTTTATTTATTTTCCAAAATGGAGCGTGAATCAGCGCTTTTACTTCTACTAAACTCACAAATGGTGCCTTTGCTTACGGAGTTAACAGGTTATTGAAAAAAAAACGATTTGTAAGGAAATAATAATGACTTAATAACGAATACAAATCGAAATGAATGTTAAATGTTCTAAAAAAAAAATACATTAACTCAGTTTTAAATACTATCTACCATTTATTGTTTGAATTCAATATATTCTCATTGACTACACGAACACTCTTCAGTGAATCGAATTATTTCTGCGTCAGCAAATATTGGGAAACATTACAGTATGAAATAAAGCAAATAAAGCATTTTGTTTCGATCTGTAAATGGGAATATACCCTAGTACTTATCAATAAACAACCGCTTTTGATATCTGGACACGTATAAATTATATTTTTTAAAGCTTTACCGAGGGAGTATACAGCGTCTTAAAAAAATTGTGGCCATATTTAAAAGTATGGTACTGACCACCAAATTGAACGCCTTTCTGTAAGGGACCAACATCGTAATCGCAAAAAAATAATCAAGGATCTCAAAACTTTGGATCAAGTAGGTATGGAAATTTTGTATGGGATTGTTGTTAAGTTTTACGCGATAACGATATTGGTCCCATAGAGAAAAATGTTGAGTTCGATGATCTGTACAACACCATTAAATATTAACACTCTTTTCAGATACATGCTGTATACACCTAAATACTACATGCTACATGGAATCCCGAATTCCTAATTACCATTTACTTCATCCTACAGAAAACTTTACTACACGCAAGTAAGCACCTACTTATAACAAAACCCACAAACATGTGATCCACTTCTAGATAGGCAACATTAAAACAAATTACGTTCGTTCTGTACCTAATGGCAATCTTGATTAGCATAGTACCACGCGGAACGTAAGCGGTACGAGAAGTACGTGAGCGGTTCGTAAGCGGTAGGGTGCGGTAAAGCCGGTAAGTAACAGTTGCGAAAACTATAAACTATCGCATCCGACGTACCGCGTTGAAGTGAGTCGATAATAAATCGCTAACTTGCTGTGGAATTACTCGGACGGTGGGCATAGAGTGCGGAAATGTTACTAGACAGTTTAATGCCTTAAAGCTGAGGATTTGGATGGAACAATGACACACTGCTCGAGTAATTCGTACACTCTCATGGCGCTTGCATGAAAACTGCTTGGGGCCTAACTTCTACCTTGAACTACCCTGTTTCTCGCCTGTGCCCTAAATTTGTCTTAGAAATAATCTATAATACTGCAACCACCGTACATTCAATTCACTTTTTTTTTTCATATAAGCTATTGTCAGCTTATGTGGTGCCTGACGTAAAAAATACAGCAACTTCCCATTTCTTGTCGTGGGTTTCATAAAACGTGACTGAAGTTACTAGAGAATGAGCAGCAACGTTCTCTTATTATTTATCACTATACCACGCTTGGCCGGTGGATTGAAACCCCCTGCCAGGCGTGGCGATTATGACAAACCTCTTCTTTTGGGGGACGCCTATGTTCAGTAGTGGGCGTCTTTAGGCTGAAATGATGATGATAATGAATCTGATAATGGATAGTACACCAAGAATAGCTGGACGTAGTCGAAACACCACAGCGTCTCATTCTGCAGCAACATAGCGACAAAAGTAAAAAAAACTCATGTAGAAAATAGGTATAGCGAAATAAAATGGTCAGCCAAAGAGTTACTCATCATTTCAACCGAAAAACGTTCACTGCTGGACATAAGTGTCGTCCAAACATCACCACACTGGCCGACGACCATGTGATGGTAATAATCTGATGGATGCGATAAAAAAATGTCTGGTCTGTGTGAATTCCCTGCTCAATGTAACCAAAGGGCAGGCGCACGTCCGCCGCTCGCCCCCGCCGGACGCGACGCGTCTGCACCATCCGCTCCCGACCGAGCGTTATATCAGCCGCCATATTACACCTTGCTTTTATTTAATATCTCACTTTTAAAGGCAGGTACAGTACATAGGAGTTAACAAATGGTACATGGAGTTGTAGATACAGACAGACTAAAACAGAGACGGAAGTAATGCTCTAATATAAAACTTTTTTTTTCTGAAAACGTGTGTTCCTCATCATCATCACCATTTTAGCCGAAAGACGTCCACTGCTGGACATAGGCCTCCCTCAATGTAGAGGGTATGCCATAATCGCCACGCTTGGCAGGCGGGTTGACGATCGCATTATGGTGGTAAAATGCATAGAGAACGCTGCTGCCCATTCTCTAGTAAGTCTCTTAGTCGCTTCTTAAAAAAACCACAGGAAGACATGGCATGGTGTTATTCTTTACGTCCGGCACGTCACGGATAATTGGCGGTCATTAGTACAGTGCATGTTCCTACTATATTATAAAATCAAAATTAAAAGTCATTTATTCAAACTAGGCTGAGAGTCAGCACTTTTTGAACGTCAAAGTTACAAAAGACAGTCCCCCCAAAACGCCCGCCCTTCGACACTTCCTAGTGCTTTAGCTGGGAAGAAGAAATGGCGGAACAAACTCCCCAGCAGCACAGCTGTCTGTTAAGTTAGAAGAACTTGATTCTATACAATTGTAAGGAGGTAACATTAAGAGACACAAAATATTAAATTAAATGATTTGCCATATGTCAGCTAGCCAACCCAATATTTCAAGAAATAAAATGAAATCTATACTCAACCAAAGGAAAAAAATATTTTTATTAAGTAAATAAAAGTACCAAAATAAAAGCCTCCTGGCATAAAGGGCGTGACAGCTTACATATGCAATGCTGAATCACGTTCTCATAGCTGCTACGACCCGAGTTACAAGTCGAGGCCACAAAATGATATACTAGGACCATCGGCATAACTTTTACCAAGACGATAATGACAAGATATGGTCTTTTGTGGTGTAAGAAAAGGCCATATATTTTATTTATTTTATTTATTTTTATTTTATTAATTTTAGGAAAGCTTACAGCTAGTAAATTACAGTGTCTAGTACAACGTGTAAACGATGGCCAATTACAAGCTTCCACTAACGATCAATGTGAGTAATATTTAAAAAATACGTTAAAACAGCGTCATAAGAAATATGCTAATGAGTTATATCACGCTCAAGAATACAAAATAAAGAGTAAAAACAAAAACAAGATTATACATCGAAAAAACAACTATTCAAAACCTTCTTCAATTCCTTAATACTATTAGTAAATAAATCCAACTCAACATCCTGACACACCATATTAAATGTACGACAAGCTCTTATTATAACATAGACTATATGACATATAAATAAAGAGTAAATGGAACTGACCACCATCATTGCATACGGTGCATGGTAAGACTGACTCTGGTGCGTCATCCGCACCTGTATGTCCAGTATCTTCGAGCACATTGCCATGAGCTGCAATATTAACAAAATATACACATCAGCAGCCTATAACGTTCCCACTGTTGGGACACAGGCCTCTTCTCGGTGAGAGGGAGCGACAAAATATACACTATATAATATTTATTAAGTACCACAAGCCAGATAATATATATGTATACCGGATGACATTTTTTACCGTCTCGACCTTCATATAGTGTGTTGTGTAACTAGAATAGAAGGCAGGAAAGGCCTTCAGATTCATCGTAGGTGACTAAAGGAGCGCGGGATGCGGGCGGACGGGGATGCGTGTGCGGCTCGTGCGCCTGCGAAAGATCAATGAGGCCGCCTATCGGCCGGCTTTAAAGGGTAGGGCCGCGCTACGAACTCATCGATACATGCCGCGCATTGAGTAGGGTGCATATGATTTGAGTTTCGATAGATTTTAATTGTTTTTTTATTATTATTTTTTTCCAAATTTCTGTTTTTGTTGTTCTAGTATGAAAATTTTACTTTAAATGTGTAGTATTTATTGCTAGATCAATTTTATTACATGTTATTCAAAATTAAAAATAATAAAAATTTCTATGCTAAAGGCTTCTACTCCGTTCATATATTACACACATTATTTTTTCAAGACGTTAAAAAATGTCACCCGGTATATACAGGGTGATTGGAAGATGGATGCAAAGCTTTAAGGTGAAGATAGTATAGACAATTTAGAACCATTTAAGCCATGGTTGTCTTAGACGAAGTCTTACCAAATTTTTTTAACCAAATTTTAAGTTTTTATTTCGGAAATTCTCAAAATTTAATGTAAACTGCATAATTATGGCCAAATTGAATGATAAATGAATTAATTCTTTATTTATTTAATTAAAATAATGTGTAAGCAACCAAGCAAAACATGTTTTAGGCTTCTGTGTCATTAGACATTTTTTTTACAGATATTTAAAGCTCAGAAAAAATAAAAAAAATGTACAATACGTCTTTTAAAACTTATTTAAAAAAAAAACAAAGGGTGCTTTTTTTGTTCAAACCTTTTTGAAGACATGCTTGATAATCGCTCTTTCTTTTGAGGTATCATTTATGCGGATATCTTACAAATTATTGAAATTAGGACCTACAAACCAATTCGAGGGAGAAATTTTAAATTTTAGGCAGTCTAACAAAACACAAAATTTTTGCTTAAAAGAATACTTTATGTGCTCGAAATGATAACATTGTTCAATTCTAAGAATTTTTGGCACATGCAGGAACCAATTGAGGGGAACCCATTGAGGGGATTCTCTAAGCAATGGCCACCGAGCGCGGTGCGACGGCATTTCCAGGTAGAACGCCCAATGGATAGCAAAAAGCGATAAGAGTAGGTTTTTACAGCAAAATGGTCTTAGTTACTGAGGCAACAAAGTCGTTTTTCTTTAGTCAGGGTCAGTCGGTCTGTGATGAAGCCGTTACATCTTTTACTTATTAGTCAAACTACTGCCCTTGTGAGTGGACGTTGTCGTGTTGATTCACAATTTACCGTGTTCAGTTGTAGCCCTTTGCGTTCCTGCACGTGTTGTTTGCGTTAGTTTTGAACTTTTTTGTTTCACCGTGTCCAGTCGTAGCCTCGCGCTCCTGCACGTGTTGATTTTTGACTTGATTGTGTTGAGTTGACATATAGTGCGCTCCTACGCCGTTTTTCTTAATTGTTAAGTGACTATGGCTACTTTTTCCAATCAAGAATATGCGGATATCGTATTTATGTACGGTAGGGCAGACGGCAATGGATCTTTGGCGCGACGGATGTATCAAGAGCGCTATCCGAATCGCAGGATACCGAATGTCCGAGTGTTTTACAACACGTTTCGTCGTCTTGCCCAAGATGGGTTTCACCACGTGGAACCTGGAGTCAACCCGGGCAGACACGAAACTGCCGTCGACGAAGGCATTTTAGCAGCATTTCAAACGGATCCTACTACCAGTACTAGAGCAGTAGCTCGATATTTAAACATTTCTCAATGGAAGGTGTGGCATACAATGCACCAAAATGATAAGTATCCGTTCCATGGCAGGAGTGTGCAAGGTCTAGTAGAGCAAGATCCTTTTTTTTTTTCAGGATGGGAAATCATCAAATGACTTCTCCCGCTCTGGGCGGAGCGGGAGGGCGTGTCAGACTTTTACTGACTAAGGCCCACCCGTGTTCCATCAGTTGCCCATGTGCCAGGGTCACGCTATCTCTTTCGAACAATCACGCGACCCCGGCAGGCATCGGTCCTAGTAGACCCCTACACTGCTGCTGACATCTCTTTGAGGCGCGCGTGGAACACTGCGCGCCGTCGACCCGAGCTTGGTCCTTACCGGGCGGTGAGCTACCCATTGCTCGCCACCCGCAAGCTCGCGCCTACGGTGGCCGGGAGTCCGCAATCGACTCCCGACGCCCGGGGCGTCTCCTCCTGCGGCGGCTAGGGACGTGAGGGCGCAGAGACTGGCACTCCCTCACGCGCCCCGCCTCTTCCTTCGCGAGCATTACTGCTTCGCAGAAGGAGGTGACGGCTTCCCATTCCCTCTCGCTCCGTACTATGGCTCGCACCAGGGCCGGACGCGAGAGGTCGCCGCCGCCGATCACCTCCACGAGGACACGGCGGTGCCCCGCCCAGGCTGGGCACACCTCCACCGTATGCTCCACCGTGTCCTCCACACGATCCTCGCAATGGAAACACCCGGACGTATCCTCCCGCTTTATCCTGAACAGGAACCCACCGAAGCACCCATGCCCGGTGAGAACCTGCGTCAGGCGGAAGGTGAGGACGCCGTGGCGCCTCTCTATCCACTCCTCAAAGAGGGGACTTACCGCCGCAATTGTGGCGTGCCCTCAAAGAAGAGTTCTGCCGTTTCCTCCTCAACAGAGACATCGAAGATGCGTGGTTTCTGAAATCAATCTTGTGGACGGATGAAAGTAAATTTTCAAGGGAAGGTATTACAAACTTTCGCAACATCCATGAATGGGCCGACGCATACAACAATCCACATTTTAAGAAGCAGGTGTCATTTCAGATGAAATTCTCTGTGAATGTATGGGCTGGAATAATTGGCAGAACATTGATTGGGCCCCACTTTTTGCCTGATCCATTGAATGGCGAAAATTATTTGCAATTTCTGCAAATTGATTTACCACTGCTGGTAGAGGAATCAGGTGTCCCGATCTTCGAAAGAGACCGAACAGTCATCTTTTAGCAAGACGGCTGTCCAGCGCATTGGATTTAAATGTAAGGGAACACCTCAACAATTGCTTTCCTGATAGCTGGATCGGCAGGGATGGACCCATCCCTTGGCCCGCTCGCTCCCCAGATCTGACCCCGTTGGACTTTTTCGTGTGGGGCCGGGCCAAGGAACTGGTGTATAACAACATAGAAATAAACACTAGAAAAGAATTGATACAAAGAATAAATTCAGCGTTTGAGACAATGAAGCAGGGGATGATGTTGAAAATAACGACTACAGAAGTTAGAAGACGGGGCCGTGCTTGTATTAGGAATCACAGCCGTCATTTTGAACATGAAAAATAAATAATTTTAATTCAAATGTTGTTTTAATTAGTCTGCCTAAAATAAAAAAAAATCTCCCTCAAATTGGTTTGTAGGCCCTAATTTCAATAATTTGTAAGATATCCGCATAAATGATACCTCAAAAGAAAGAGCGATTATCAAGCATGTCTTCAAAAAGGTTTGAACAAAAAAAGCACCCTCCGTTTTTTTTTTAATTAGGTTTAAAAGACGTATTGTACAATTTTTTTATTTTTTCTGAGCTTTAAATGTCTGTAAAAAAATGTCTAATGACACAGGAGCCTAGAACATATTTTGCTTGATTACTTACACATTACTTTAATTAAATAAATAAAAAATGAATTCATTTATCATTCAATTTGGCCATAATTATGCAGGTTACATTAAATTTTGAGAATTTCCGAAAAAAAACTTAAAAATTTGGTTAAAAATATTTGGTAAGACTTCGTCTAAGACAACCATGCCTTAAATGGTTCTAAATTGTCTGTACTATCTTCGCTTTAAAGCTTTGCACCCATCTTCCAATCACCCTGTATATATATTAAACTTTATTTCAGATTAAATAATCCATATTTTTGTTAGTAAGTACTTAACAACTAAGTTAGTAAAGTACAAAAAGAACAGCAATAATAATAAGAAAAAATAAAATAGAAAATTTAATTAAATCAAATCAATTAGACACGTGGAGTGCAATCCAGTGTCTAATAAAAGGACCGCCTAACCGGTTAGCTATTACTTTTAGACTGCTGTTGGAGCTTGCTCGGATACGGTGCATTGTGGAGGCCACCCGCTTTCTCATGATGGCATGAAAACCATCAATTCGAGCCTCCACAAACATGCCAGACGCACGACGCATGACGACGCATATATTAGACGCATGTAATACGTCATCATGAACATCATCATTTCAGCCGTACGACCTCCACTACTGGACACAAACCTCCCCGAATTTGGGAGGCTTTGCTACAATCAACACGCTTGGTAGACGGATCGTCGATTGCAGTATGGTAGTCAAATGCATAGAGAACGCTGCTGCCCATTCTCTAGTAAGCCCTTCAGTCGCCTTTTGCGACACCCACGGGAAGAAATGGGGTGGTGCCATTCTTTACGTCCGACACCACACGAACAATCAAATAATACGTTTAGCGATTAATCATAATATTATTAAACACAGCCTCCTGACTTTTATGATCAGGAGCCTAAGAATATGGGGTTCCAAATCTAAGTAAAGTTAATTTAGTTTCTTAGAAAAACACATATCGAAGCAATGCTTTCTATACTTTTATTCGAGAAATTATCTCGCTTAGTTTACAAATCCCTAATAATATGAACATTGCACGAGTCCTTACCCACTATGCATATGTTGTCTACGAATAAAAGTACCTTTAAAGGTGATTTACGTCGCTCTAGAGGCACGGCTAGCCTGAAAACAGAATATAATATCCCTAATGTATAATTTTACTGGTATTAATACATATATATCAGACTGATGAGACCCTCAAGCATGACATTTGATTCAGAAAACCAGCTTTAAATCGCAACCACCACTACCTTTTGAAAAAACTGGTCACAACAGACCAACGTACCATTGTGGCTTAAAGCTCCCAAAGACCGGCGCGACTCGACAGTGCGACATGACAGTACGACGCGACAAAGCGATGCGACTATAGTAGATCAATTTCTATGAAATTTTATCTGCAGGAGCCTTTAACAGCCTTTCACATAATTTATTCTTGCGCGCCCATGAGCAAAAATGTATAGACTACGCGTTGTAAGGAAGATAAAATAATCTTACTTTCTGAAGCCTTGACCAGATCATTAACAGTATCCAACAGCGTTTCGGTATTATTCATAATGTCCACAGTACCCAGCAAAACTTTCAATTGTTCCATATTACGATAGTTTCGACTTTTACTGTCTTAAAAGAATAATATGTTTATAACAATACAATAAAACTATGTTTAAAATAGTAATGTACAGCTATTTTCTGTTTGACATTAATAAATCAATCATTCATCAATGACATAATTAGCGAAATTTATGGGCCAAGCTACAAAAAGGTTTTATGAAATGCTTTTTGGGATAACTCTTAATGAACAAAATAAAATAATTTTTAGCTTAGGTTTGTTATGATCAAGATTATAGTAAATTTCATATTCTATTTGAGTCGTAGAATTTTAGCATTTTAACCTTATTGTTAAAAACACTTATAATATACGAAGAAATAACAAAAGCGAAACCCCATTTTATGTCCATGCTATCACTGTCCATTTCAAGGTTGCCTGGACGAGATCGCAGTAAGCGATAAGGCCGCCCATTGTATGGTTTTAGTATTAAATGTTTTTTGGATGTTATGTATTTTCTGGTGTACAATAAAGTAGATATAAAAATAAATAAATAAAAGCTACTGCGATTGCCAACCCGCCTGCCGAGCGTGGCGATCATGGCAAACCCCCCAAATTGGAGGAACCCTATGTACAGACGCCACCAGGTCAAGCTACCCGAAACTGTCAATTTTTCCCAATGAACCTTGAACCTAATGCTCTAGAAATAAAGTCGAAAATCTATCAAAGAAATCTGACAGATTGTAGTAGCTTGATGTGTTGGCGTCTGTACATTAGTGGATGTCAACTGGCTGAAATGATGATGAAGTGAAAAGCCATTCCATTATTTGGTCACCCCGATAGTGACCGAAAGTTGGTCAGCTAGCAAGACTAAGACATGACTAACAGGATCTAAATATGAGATACTGGATGGTAGGATAATATGACGTGTAAAAAAGTGTCTTATAAGATTTACTTACAGAAATAAATATTTCATTTCATTTCATTTCAATACAGGATATAATATATAACGATGTTGCAATTTCGGCCTCGAATTAAGACCTCAAATGTTCTTGATAAAAAATTAAATTTAAAATTTAAAAAACCCCCGACACAAAAACCTAATTTCCCTTTAAAAAGTAAAAAATAATAAAAATAACTCAATCTTAAAGTACCTAAGAATGTATTAATAATTCAAAAAAAAATACGCCGCGTTGGGGGACCGCCTCAAACCTAACAATTTAATTACCAATAATCTTATTACCTAACTAAGCAATCAAAGACGTCTGCACTCGCGGAGCGGTCCCCCAACGCGACGTTTTTTTTTTTGAATTATTAATACATTCTTAGGTACTTTAAGATTGAGTTATTTTTATTATTTTTTACTTTTTAAAGGGAAATTAGGTTTTTGTGTCGGGGGTTTTTTAAATTTTAAATTTAATTTTTTATTTTGTACTTTTTATAGGTATATACTTAATATAATGTACAATCAAACGAAGCTAAGAACACTCTCGATTAATTCATCAATATTCTCTTTCAGTGCGCTTTCATTTGAGACCCCACTCGAGTATATTTGCTGACATTCGGTTACTCTTCCCCACTTTCCCCGCCACAACTTTTAAACGGCTCAACCGATTTTCATCAAACATGTCTAAGAACACTCGCAGATAAGTCACCTTTAATACACATTTTTTTTTATTGAAATCGCATCATCCGTTTGGGAGCTATGATGCCACAGACAGACAGACAGACAGACAGACAGACACGTCAAACTTATAACACCCCTCTTTTTGCGTCGGGGGTTAAAAAGAAAGATCATCATAAAAATATAAAAAATCACAACCTACATTATACAGATTTACGATCCGACATTCGTTATAAAAGAAGCGATATCTAAACTCCTAATTACCAGCGATTCGCTCAAGTAGGTTCATTATAGCGCTAATAAATCATGGACAATGGCAGTTTTATAGATCAAAAGAACAATCGTCTTTGATACCGGAATTCGTATAAAAGCCGGTGATAAAAATTAATAAACAGAGGTTGGTACGGTCTTACCAACACAACGGGGAGACCCGTGATGAAATGGGTGGGTTTGTTGTAAATTGCAATTGGTTTTACTTTTATGATGAACTAGCTTCTGCCCGCGACTTCGTCCGCGTCAAATTTTTGCTCCCCCCGTCGCAAAGAATTGCTTGCCAGTTTTCATCCACTTTTCGTTGCTGCTCCGCTCCTTTTAATCGTAGCGTGAAATCTATAGCTTTTCTCAATAAATAGGCTAACCTACAAAAAATAACTTTCCGATTCGGACCAGTAGTTCCTGAGATTACCGCGTTCAACCAAACAAACAAACTCTTCAGCTTTATAATATTACTAGCTTTTGCCCGCGGCTTCGCCCGCGTGGTTGTCGGAAATTATCGCAAGAGGACGTACTACCGCGGTAAGAATGTATTAATCCATGTTATACATACATAAAATTACGCCTGTTTCCCATGGGGGTAGGCAGAAACTACGGAACGCCACCTGCTACGATCCTTACATATCATGTGTGTTTGATGTACTTAAAATAAAACTAATAGTATTCAGAGTAAGAAGACTGCGACATAGGGTTGGATTGAATTGAATATAAGTCTTCCTGGTTTTTCTTAACGCTCCTATTCTACCTATACAAACACTCAATTATTTACCAGACACCAAATTAAACATAGTTATAAGAATAGTACTTTGGCCAGTGGCTTCGCCCGTATAGCTGTCGGAAAATATCTCCCGGGAACGTATATGGTAAGTATCCAGGATAACCAAAAAACCAAATCCATCCAAAAATCTAAACATATAAGCCATATTTCGCGGTCTCTTACTTGGAATAATACAATTGGGTTTATTTTGAGTACTTCGAACACACATGATATTCGCATTTACTATGAAGCCAAAGTACCTAATATGAATTACAATATTACAATCCTACTAATCCTGCAGTACCCGACCGCTACCAAGCGAGATGGCCGGACAAGGGACGGCCCGCTAGCCGCTCTGCGGCAATTTTATTATAATCTCTGATATCTTCTAAAATATTCATTTTAATGATATGCTGTAAAGGGCAATTTTGATCTACATGAAATGCACAATTTATTTAAGGTACTTAATTGGATAAGGATTAATGCTGTATTGCTTAAAATCGCATTCATAAATAAGCCATTATTTCTCGTAAAAAGTAAAGGATAAAAGTGGTTATTGTGGGTTATCCCTAAGAGTTAGACTTATACCATCGTGGACTTTTTTGTAGAACTTTTTAAGGTGTACAATACTGTAGTACATTATTTTGATCTAATTCGTAGAGTTCAGCCAGCGTTCGCAATGTAAGCGCAAAAAAATGAGTTTATTTATGACATCACATTAGAAACCTCTAAAATTATCAGCGTTTCTTTACTATATTATACATGTTATATACATATAAACCTTTCTGTTGAATCACTCTATCTATTAAAAAAACCCGCAACAAAATCCGTTGCGTAGTTTTAAAGATATAAGCATACATAGGGACAGACAGACAGCGAAGTGACTTTATTTTATAATATGTAATGATAATGATAATGATGCTTTTTTGCGTTATATTATATGCAACCTGACACTCCTCTACCAATTGGACTTTACAGACTGGCCTGTTAGTCTAGTGGTTAGTGACCCTGACTGCAAAGACTGAGGTCGTGGGTTCGATTCCCACCCAGGACAAATGTTTGTGTGATGAGCACAATCATTTGTTCTGTGTCTTGGTGTAATTTATCTATAATATGTATGTATTTAGAAATATAAGTATGTTTATCAGTTGTCTGGTTGCCATAGTACAGGCTCTGCCTAGTTTGGGATCAGATAACGTTGTGTTGGTTGGCCTAAGATTTTTAAAAAAAAAACGTCACAATAGTTGAATTTGCGGGCTTACCTAGCGGTTCCACGAGGCAGCAAATTTTTGAAGTGTAAACTTCTTTAGCGGCGTTGTGCACTTTTTTTGTTACGGGTAAAAAATGTTAAACTCGCGTCAGGACACGTGACCTGATCGAAAATTCGTATGACGCACAGAGAGTGATTTTTCTGAGAGATAAACTTTTTAATGTAATATAAATTGTAATGTTTGTGTACGATAGCGCAATAAATAAATATTGTATTCTACCACATAAATGATAGTACTTTTATACTGATAATTAAAGCAATTCGTGCAAAATTACTAATTACTAACCGTTTCAAAATATCAAAAATGCACAACGTTAATATTCAAGTTCTAGTGGTCACAAATGCTTCTGCTGAGCATGAGATCCTGGGTTCTCCCCAGGTCGAGCAGAGTGTTATTGTTTCAGTGGCCCAGAGTCTGGATTTGTGCCCAGTTGATGGCAATAGACTCGCATCCTAAATAGATCATGTTCACAGTACACGACCAGAATTTGAACTCTCGGTTTTGAACGGAGCATTGAGAATCTAACACAGTGCATCCTAGTGTGTCGATAAAACACACATTTCGATTTTGAACTCTCAGCACTATTAACAGTGACTTGAAAATTCAGTGCGCGAAAGAATCCCACCGCGATTTTTAGGTTTCCGTTGCCAAATGACAGACAGACAGACATGACGAATCTATAAGGGTTCCGCCCTTATAGATTCGTCATGTCTGTCTGTCTGTCTGTCTGTCTGTCCGTCCGTCCGTATGTCACAGCCACTTTTTTCCGAAACTATAAGAGCTATGCTGTTGAAACTTGGTAAGTAGATGTATTCTGTAAACCGCATTAAGATTTTCACACTAAAATAGAAAAAAAACAATACATTTTGGGGTTCCCCATACATAGACCTGAAACTCAAAAATTTTTTTTTCATCATACCCATACGTGTGGGGTATCTATGAATAGGTCTTCAAAAATGGTAATGAGGTTTCTAATATATTTTTTTTCTAAACTGAATAGTTTGCGCGAGAGACACTTCCAAAGTGGTAAAATGTGTGTGTCCCCCCCCCCGTAACTTCTAAAATAAGAGAATGATAAAACTAAAAAAAAATATATGACGTACATTACCATGTAAACTACCACCGATAATTGGTTTGAACGAGATCGAGTGAGTAGTTTTTTTTTTAAAACGTCATAAATCGTAAACCGCAATTTACCTTACATTCAATCAAGTGAAATAGAAAAATAAAAAAACAAGATATTTTTAAACCGAGAATACCTACAGGTTTGTACGGTGCGCGAGTCCGACTCGCACTTGGCTGGTTTTTTAACTCTTTGCAAACGTGGAGTTATATTTGATCCACTATATTTTTATATTATATATTTATATATATATCCACACTATCCACACTATAATATTATAAATGCAAAAGTAACTCTGTTTGTCTGTCTCGCTTTCCTGCTAAAACTACTGAACCGATTTAAATGCAATTTGGTACACAGATAGTTTAGAGCTTGAGAAAGGACATAAGCTACTTTTCATTCCGTGACTTTGTCTGCGCCCGCGATAACCGATATTTTCGCAGACGGAGTCGCGGGCAGAAGCTAGTTTAAATATAGCAAATTGTGAGTGGACTAAGTACATATGTGTCTAACCCTTCGGGTATTACAGGTGTGATGATATGTTATGGATAATTTTTGACTACCAATAACTTTAGTCTTTTGCATTATTACTTCGAACTCCATCTCACATTTCAAATTTCTAGTTCTGAGAGTACTCATGAAGTGAGACTAAAAAGGTCACATTATACTTAAGAGCTCTTACACACGAGCGGCATGTTGCCAGCGCCAAAGGTAACTGCTACCGTTGAAACGTGTCGGCGGCGGCTGCCGTTCACGCGTTGACATCTTCAATGATCAGCGTCGTCTTCGCGTGTCGACGGCTGCAGTTACCTGCCGAAGGCAACATGCCGCTTTTGAGTAAGAGCTCTAACAAAGCACCATCTTATCCTCGAATATCACGTACAAAAATTAGTTTAGAGTTTGGTCAAAAGGGGTATCGTGGTACCCAGTAATTGGGTTATGGATGCAGATTGTTCCATGCAAAATACTGGAAGCCGACGCCAACTTAGTTGGAAAAAAGCTAGGCAAATAGAAAAAAAAGTAAAATAGTTTGAGGTTACTTTCGTATAGAGTTCTTCACCTTTATTTCATTAAACCCTTTCAAGGTTCCTCAGCCTAGTCCAATATTAATTAATTAATTCTGTAATCCAATTCTAAAGTTCAAACTACACAAACTAATACCTTGAGCTTGATGAAAATCATATTTGCTTCAAACTCTCAATCCAAACAAGAGTTCAATTTATGTTTTCGCCAAGCGTTTAAACTTCTATATCGAATCAATTTCAATTTGTAATAGAATTAAATGTAGTTCTCTATATACATATAAAGGCTCGTTATGATGTGCACGCGCTCGATCGACATAGTTGTTTTCTATAAACATTTCTTTTTCACCACTACTCTTTGAGCCTTTTTCATAGTTTTCCACTTCCGTCCGTGTTACTCTTGTTTGGCTCATCAGTTATGAAAGAGTTCAATAGTCACGCTAGCAATTCATAAGGCTACATCACAGCATATTCAGCCTATAGTGTTTCCAATGCTAGGAATCAAGCGTCCTATTGTTAAGAGGGAATGGGCTGGAATCCACCAAGCGGTGGTCAGTGCGATTTTTGTCATATATCTTCGAATTTTTAGGTTCTAGGACTTGCCAGTTTCCTCATGATATGTTCCTTCACCGTTTTGAGAGCAGTAGTGTTAAAATAATGTACACAAATAAAGCGCCTGTCGGGGTTCGAACTTATGAACCACAACTCCCGGTCTATTGGCCACGAATTGCAGTTGCATCGCTTTCGATGCCTTATTTCGGGCACCTGCTACGTGATGACTCTACCCCATTTATCATTCACATAATCGATATGAAAAATCTTAAAGTTTGTCATTGACAGCTCGCAAAAACATTTTAATAATAACATTTATATATATGCCGACGCCTAAATTACAGCTAAAGACTCTATGGTTTTATAAACGTACAAAGCAACCAGGCAAGATCTACTGTTCCTAGAAACCCTTTGCTCACTGCAACCCAGATCTTAGCTTATATTTAATGTCACAATTTTACTGCTTGATGTCTTCAGTTTATGATCTAAAGACATATTTTAAGAAAATTACTTTTCATACAAAGTAATCTCCAACCAAGGTTTGATATTTACTTTATATCCGGAATAGCAATGTATCTGCTATATCTCAGTGTTACTTTTAGGGTTCCGTTCCCAAAGAGTACCGACGGAACTCTATTACTAAAGCTTCATTGTACGTCTGTCTATCTGTCACAGGGCTTTATCTCTTGGACCGTTATAGTTAGACAGATGCTTGAAATTTTCAGAGTGTGTAACATCAAATAAATAAAATAGAGTTAGATGAGTTCTCCAAGCAAGAAACGTGTTTTTTTTGACATTTTTAGGGTGCAGTACCTCAAATAAAAAAAACGGATCCCTTACTTACCACTTTGTTATCCGTCTGTCTGTCAAGACACCGTTTATGCCGCAAAAAAAAATATATTTCACACACTCAAGGGAATCAAAATTTATAGATAACTTTTCGTTAACCTAGAATTATGAAATGCATGAACTGTTAACATAACCACAATTTCACTTATAAAACACAGTAATTTAAATAAGTATACGTTTTAGAAACTGAATTTCAGGAAGAAGAAAGGCGACTAAAGCTCGGAAAAACTGCGAGAATCAACTTCCAAACTAAGTACGTAATTTGTACGGAACTCTCGATAGGCGAGTCCGACTCGCACCTTTCCGGTTTTATTTTGGTTGATCTTAATAATCGAAAGTAGGTATTGTATTGTGTCGACTCAAACTAGCAGTTGACCGTTTTGGGTAGTTTATCATCTAATAATATGAAAAGAATCCCCCTTATTGATCACAAATAATTTGTTCGAGGCTTGGAGACCTTTAAATACTCCTAGCTCCTAAGCTTATTAACTCAAATTAAAGAAGCAAATCCCTTTGATCTTCATACATCTTAATTGATTTTACGAAATTAATTACTTCACCAAATCACTTTGATTTTTACTTTGGAGACTGTGATTTTATAGGAGCTCTGTGGAAAGGCAGTAAGCTGCCTAAATTGTAACGATTACTGTATACGAAACCTTATGTAGAGTTCACTTGTTAACCCAGGGCTTTATTTGGACCTATGGACCTTGCCAGCTCTGGGCGAAATCAAATCAAATATCAAATATTTATTGGAACTAAAAACAGATTTACAATTTTTCGTGTTCGTTAACAGCTACGTTAGTTTAAAAAACTGTGTTGCAGCCATTAGCACCCACCTCCGAGAGTGGAGACGTCGGCATTCCAACATTAATAACTAAAGCTACACAATACAAATAAAAAAAAGACAAAAACAATTATATTAAAACTTAAAATAAAAGTAAGTTTCTTAAACTATTTAACTAAAATATGATTGACTATAAAATTATGTTTATCACTTATGATTTTTATCCTAGAAACAATACAAAAAATGAAAAAATAAAAATTAGATTAAGATAGTCCAGTTCTCTAATGTGAAGAGTGTGTATGTAAGTATGAATATGTATATGTGTGTAGGTATAGATGTAGTATATCTGTAGGTGTGTGTGTGATTGTATACTTAGATAGACTATCATGAAAGGAATATGACTGTCAAGACATGTTTACATCAAAGGTAAGTATGTGTCACCAGATTCTCTAACTCTTCATACGTTAGGCTTTGGAGCCATTTGTCCGTGACCGCTTTGCACTCCCGTGAGATAAGCGGATGAATATTTAAAATCTTATTTACTCTGTTGTACAAAACAGGGCCAAAGAAATGATACAGTCCTATGAATCTTTTTAGGTAGTACACACATTATCTCACACCTTCTTCCTATGGCGGTAGGCAGAAACTACAGAACTTCACTGGCTACGATTCTTACATACTGATATTGCCTCGTTTACGTTCATATAACTGTAGTGCAATTTTGTCAAGATACACCTCGACGCACTAACGCATCATCGGCTGAGTGTGGAAGGTTGAATATTTTATTACGCTAAGTGACCACCGATTTGCGACAGTTCTTCCGTCAGATATACGACCATTCTAATATTATTATTTATGTTTTGTGGATGGGAAATCATCAAATGACGTCTCTCGCTCTTGGTCGGAGCGGTCGGGCGAGTCAGACTTTTAATGACTAAAACCCACCCGTGTTCCTTAAATTGCCTATGCCAGGGTCACGGTATCTCTTTCGAAAAAATCTCGCGACCCTGGCAGACGACTATCCTATAAAGGATAATTCAATGCAAGACGACTATCCCATATTAAGTTAATTTACTTATCAAATAGGTACAAGCATAAAATGTTTCAGCAATAGAAAAAAAAAACACAATTTCCTACCGTCACACTGTCACACGTTCGTAAGTAGCATATACACGGTAACGCCATGACAAATCATAAAACAAAAAGCGAAAATAAAACGAATATTTACGACACATTTTATGTTTCTCATTTTCCATTAATGAAATTTTTTTCATTCACGATATGAGGCAAAATGAAGGTTATTTGAGCTGAAATATGACCCACCATATGTTCTCGGCGGCTTTCTCTGTAATTGACTTCTCCCTAATGAAACGCCGCTCAGTCACGCCCCCGTGTTTAGCATTTCTGTAAATTCCTTTTTATTTCGTGTTTGTGTGTTCCAAATACATAGCTACAGAACCCGGACATTGATATGGTACAGACGAGAGCACATTGGGCTACTACAATCTGTCAAATTTATTTAATAGATTTTCAACTTTATCGCATTAGGTTCAAGGTTAATTGGGAGAATTTGACAGTTTCGAGTACCTTGATGTGCTGGCGTCTGCATGGAGCTCTAAAATTAGACTTTCACTATGAGTGAAAAGACACAATCTATAAAGCCATACCTACTTCTTAAGCTCTATTCGTCTAAATTACATTAATACAAAAATTACAGCATTGATTCGGTGCTAAAATCAGCGTATTAAGAACTTTAAGGCATTGATTTAAAATGGTTATAGTTTTGGTAAATAATACAAACGTGGAGGTCGGGAGCCCCCGTCAGGAACGTAGTTCCCCTTACGCTTTTTCTTCAACTCCGAATGTGGTTCGCTATGGAGATTTAGAGTATCGAACACTGTGTAAACGATACCCAAGATTGAAAATTTGAATAATTTTGCAGCGTCCTTTTGGATTCTTATATTGACCTCATTACTTGCTTTAGCACCTTCGAAATCAGAAAAACGACACCCATGATGAAAATTATATAAATTTTCGCTGTCGTCATTTTGGATTTGTCCTCATAATTAGCCTCAGCACTCTCGAAAACCATGATATAATAATATATACTAAGAAGTCGCATCTGGTATAACACTTTTTCGCTGTGGCGTTTTCTACCATTTTCGTAACGTGATGATTTCTACAACTTTCCACAGGTTTATATCCACCGCAAGCTGCGTTATAACGAAGCTTGCTTGCTTGTAATTTTTGCATGTTTATAAAAAGTTCGGCAATTAAAATAGAGCAGTAAACTAAATAAAAAGCAGTCATGTCGCATTTCGTCGGCAGTTTCGTGAGGGCAGGAAACAAACCGGAATTAGTGGGTGAAAAATCTAACTAAGTAGCGCTCGCCGGCCGCTGCCACTACACCGCTTTGGTCGCTCGGCTCGCGCGCTGTCGGTTGCACTTCTAAACTACTTGGTCGGGGTAACCTGGCTTGGTTACTACAACCAATTCTTCTCGATCGTGGTTGGTCACAGTTCCAACCTAACCTATGAACTGCTGAACTATTTACCTAACTACCCATTCCAATGTTTTTATTGACCATTTATTTATTTATTTAAACTTCTCGCACACAAAAAGGAAGGTACAAAGGCGAACTTCATGCCTTAGACATTCTCTACCAGTCAACCAAGGGTGGTGAAGTGATCGCCATGGGATCTGGAGGCAAAGGTCAGTGCAATGAGGCAGCTCTTAATGGTCTGTGAAAAGTATGCCCTTAATCATGGTCTGTTATATAACGGTAAAAAAAGTGAGTTCGTGGTGTTCAGGGCCTCTGGCAAGTGTCCACCTAGTGTGCCCGCCATAAAACTGAATGGTGTTGAGCTAAAACGGGTCTACCAGTTCAAATACCTAGGGCACTATGTCACTGAGGATCTTGATGACCATGTTGACATTTTATTTATTTATTTATTTACTTAAAGGTTCACCCACAGCACATACATATACATACAAACATTAAATCATAAGGCAATATTCTAATATATATGCCAATTACAGGTAAATACAGCATTGACTACAAAGACGCCAGATTACCGCTTAATTGCTAACTTAAGTCTAGGTGTACAGTTAAATAAGAGAAATGAAATAGCAATTTACGAAGATAAAATAAAAAACAAAAATAAAATAAAAACAGAGTAAATATGATAAGATTATTTTGAACTATTAGTTTGACATTTCAACTAAGTTGTATTGGTGTGTAGGGAGGCCAAGATTCTTGATTTAAACTTCACCTTAGAGTCGTTATATATATCTGCTTCGGGTATGGACTTACTAAATGAATTAAGGTTCTCACACATCTTAATTAGTGGTGAGTTGAGACCTATATTTGTAGAGGTAGTAGGGCGCTGTAATATCGTCGTTATGGGATAGCGTGGAATTCTAGGCGGAACTTTTACTGAAATGCGCGATAACAATTCGCAACAATCCATGCAACCGTTTACTAGTTTGTAAAGGAACATAAGGCTGTGCATAATTCTCCGTTGCCGTAGTGAGGTCATTTTAAAAAAACTCAGACGCTGTTGATACGGACACCTATGGGATATGCCAGGGGATATAAATGCAAGGTGTTTGGTGAAAGACCGTTGTATGCTCTCCAGACGCTGAGAATGTATTGAAAGGGAGCGCAGGGCATTGGCGGCTAAAAGTAATATGCTGGCACGTAGGTTCGCTCGCTGCAGTAAACAGGTAAAGGTTACACTTTTTAAAGCTTACTGCCAAACTTTTTACACGAGTAGCCTGTGGGTCAGCTATACTCAAAGATCGATCAATGCCTTGCGTGTCCAGTATAATAATGGATTCAGGATGCTGCTAGGGCTGCCCCGCTTTTGTAGTGCTTCGGGTATGTTTGTGGAGGCACGTGTTGATGGCTTCCATGCAATAATGCGCAAGCGAACCGCCTCCCTACTAAGCAGAGTGCGAGGCAGCACTAACAGCATCCTACAAGTAATTGCTGAGAAGTATGACTCGGCAGTCATGAGGGCTTTCGTTCGGGTTCTGGTCGGATAGCGTGGCCATCTATCCTGAACTCGAGCGGGAGGTCTCATGACTTCACACCTTATTTACCTCTCTTTTTGTAATATGTCTGTACTAACATAGTTTGTAAGATATTTTTTTGTAACTAACAATTATGGACTTTGTCTGAATTAATGAATAAATAATAAAATAAAGGTCCTCGCCCACATGTGGGAGTGGCGCGAGGAGGCGAAACGCCGGGGCGAAACTCCGCTGCCGCGACAAATCGCGGCTCGGCGGACAGAGCTCCGGTGTGATCTCATGGCGACATGGCGGGTACGATTGTCGCAACCCAGTGCTGGGCACGCCACAATAGCGGCGGTAAGTCCCCTTTTTGAGGAGTGGATAGAGAGGCGTCACGGCGTCCTCACCTTCTGCCTGACGCAGGTTCTCACCGGGCGTGGGTGCTTCGGTGGGTTCCTGTTCAGGATAAAGCGGGAGGATACGTCCGGGTGTTTCCATTGCGAGGATCGTCTGGAGGACACGGTGGAGCATACGGTGGAGGTGTGCCCTGCCTGGGCGGAGCACCGCCGTGTCCTCGGGGAGGCGATCGGCGGCGGCGACCTCTCGCGTCCGGCCCTGGTGCGAGCCATGGTACGGAGCGAGAGGGAATGGGAAGCCGTCACCTCCTTCTGCGAAGCAGTAATGCTCGCGAAGGAGGAGGCGGGGCGCGTGAGGGAGTGGCAGTCTCTGCGCCCTCACGTCCCTAGCCGCCGCAGGAGGAGACGCCTCGGGCGTCGGGAGTCGATAGCGGACTCCGGGCCACCGTAGGCGCGAGCTTGCGGGTGGCGAGCAATGGGTAGCTCGCCGCCCGGTAAGGACCAGGCTCGGGTCGACGGCGCGTAGTGTTCCACGCGCGCCTCAAAGAGATGTCAGCAGCATTGTAGGTGTCTACTAGGACCGATGCCTGCCGGGGTCGCGTGATTGTTCGAAAGAGATACCGTGACCCTGGCACATGGGCAACTGATGGAACACGGGTGGGTTTTAGTCAGTAAAAGTCTGACAAGCCCTCCCGCTCCGCCCAGAGCGGGAGAAGTCATTTGATGATTTCCCATCCTGAAAAAAAAAAAAAGAGGTTGAGCTCGTGCTTTGGTTGAGAGGAACAATGATTAAAATACTATTAAAAATACAATCATCATTTTGAATTATATCATAAATTAGATGGGGACACTAGTATATAAATAGATTATCTATATATTAATACGTGAAGCGAAAACTTTGGATCCCTTTTTACGAAAATTGGGCGGACGGAGAAATATAAAATTTCGCACACTTATAGTTTATAGAGAGAAGAAGTGACGAATGCTACTATTTTTTTTAAATTATGCGTAAATATACATTATTTTCAATAAATAACACGTTATACACACTACTATTCATTACCGTGTGTTTAATACACACATGCATATATACATATAATTTTGTTTATGGTCCAAATCTGTGGTCCAATCGAGAACATCTGTCTTTAATATTTTGTGTCTATAGTCTTAGGAGGCGTCTATTAATTACGTGAGGCATTTTTGAGAATTTTTCGACCCCCCTCCCTCCTTGGGGAGATATCGTAAGATTTGCCTCAACTCCCTCCCCCCTCCCCTAATCTCACGCGAGATTCTTCAAAACTTCTATTTGGGCTGTAAACGTGTTGGATTATTGAGAACTAGCTTTTGCCAGCGGCTTCACCCGCGTGGAGGTCGGAAAATATCCCGCGGGAACGTACTACCGGGATAAAAAGTAGCCTATGTCCTTTCTCAGGCTCTAAACTATCTGTGTACCAAATTTCATTTAAATCGGTTTTGTAGTTTTAGCAGGAAAGTGAGACAGACAGACAGACAGACCGACAGACAGACAGAGTTACTTTTGCATTTATAATATTAGTGTGGATGTGGATTTTCTTAGACCAAGAATAATTTCTTAATTCAAGAATTTATTCTCTTGACTTAAGAAAATCATTTTCTTCAAAATGGTATTCTTGGTTCAAGATTTTGGCTCTTGAGTCAAGTTAATTTTTTTTTTATCAGTGTACTATTGTCTCAGATTTGACCATACCTTATTGTAGAAATAATTTTTTACGCAATTTTACACCGTTTTTTGCGAGATAAATAATTACTTTAAAGTCACTACTTTAAAGTTTAATCATTTATTTATTTTTACAACAAATGTGGCTGTACAAATACACTGGACATTACAATTAAATTCTTACAATAAAACAGGCGTCGCGACTGAGAGTCGCGGAGGATCGCTGTGTTACGTCCGTTATCCTTGGCGATCGGGGCTCTCTCACTCTACCGTCTCCCGCATCAATTCGCCTGCGCTAGCGGCGGGTTGGCAGAGGAGGGGACGCACTGTATGGCACTGCGTAGCAACAACCTCGTACTTACTATGACCATAGAAAACTCGTGCTATATCCTCCCCCTCTAGCCTAACTAAGTGTCCTCGCAGTTGGGCTAGTCTAAATACCTACGCGGCCTACCACGTCTACGTTTTTCTCGAATGGGTGGTTCTACCTGACCGGCGAAAGGCGTGAGGTGCGAAACATGGTATTTACCTACGTTCTTACCGGTCTGCACGTTCTCCAGACCGTAAGTGGTCGGGCTTATACGTTTCCCGATTTTGTATGGGCCGTCACGACGTGGGATAAACTTCGCGGTCTGTCCGCGGCCTGCGTCATTGGATCCCTGCGTTTTCAATAAAACTAGGTCGCCTACCTTATAGTCTGGAGGCGGCCTTCTCTTTTGGTCAGCATTCTCCTTCTGGACGGCTTGCGCCTTCTCATGAGTGTCTCTGGCCTCGTCCAGGGTTGCAGCCATCTTCTTCAAGTAGGGCGTAATGCTGGGCACGAAGTTGTCGTGTTCTACGATAGCCCTCATGTCTATCGCAGAGTCGGAAGGAGCTCGTAACTCTCTCCCGAAAGTGAGGTATGCCGGCGAATATCCTGTACTGCTGGTAATCGCGGAGTTCATAGCAAACCTGATTGCTGCTAGGTGCATGTCCCATGTGGTATGATCGTTTCCTACAAGTATAGCTAGTTGAGGCTTGAGGTCCCGGTTCTTCCGTTCTATGGGATTAGCCTCGGGGTGATAAAAGGGCGTGAGCGACTGGCCAATTCCCAGAACGTGGCAGACCTGCTGCATAAGCTCGCTCACGAATTGCACGCCGTTGTCACTGATAAGGCGGCGTGGTACTCCATACCTTAGGAAGACCTCGTTCGCGAGAGTCTGAGCACATTCGACACTAGTGGCATTCTCTAATGGAAACAATTCCACCCAGCGCGAGCAGAAATCTTCTACGATTAGTACCCACCTGTTTTTCCTAGGCGTCTCAACGAGTGGACCGAATAGGTCCACGGAAACTACCTCAAATCGTCGTGACACAGCAGGGGTTTGCAGCAGTCCTGCGGGTTTGCGGTTATCGGCTTTATACCTCTGGCAAGGCACGCATTCCTTTATATAGTTCGCAATGAACGTGCGCATGCCAGGCCAATAATACCTTGCACGAATGCGGCTTAACGTGCGCTCCACGCCGAAATGGCCGGCTGTCGGCGCGTCGTGGAGCTCGGCCAAGACCTGCCTGCGTTCATGCTCCGGCACAACTAAGCAGCAGTCCTCTTCATCATCTGACTCTAGGCTGTATCTGTATAAGATACCGTCGGAAATGGTGTACCCGCGGTCGGACCATGGTCTCCCCCTAGAGGGTTCATCAGATTCCATATCTTCAATGATTTTCCGAACCTCTGGATCCAATATCTGGTTGCTGCGGATATCACCACTGTTCCTCTTTGGTATATCAACGACCGTCATGCATAGGTCACACTCACCCTGGTCTTCCGAAGAAACGGGTCGCGACAGCGTATCTGCAACCACGTTCGAGCGACCGGGTGTGTACTCAATGCTAAGATCAAATTCTTGCAATGTGAGGGCCCACCTGGCCAGTCGACCGCTAGGTGACCTTTGACTCATCAGCCAGCGTAAGGGCTGGTGGTCCGTCCTAACTGTAACCTTCGCGGTTTCTACATAACCGCGGAACTTACCGAGTGCCCACACGACCGCGAGAGCCTCCCGCTCGGTCGTGGAGTAGTTCCTCTCGGCGCTAGTGAGTAGTCGACTTGCGTACTCAATTGGCCTCTCCTCGTGTCCCTCCCCCTGCATAAGAACAGCCCCAAGGCAATAAGCGCTGCTGTCAGTGCAAAGAACGTATGGTTTGGACTCATCCGCCTGACAGAGAATAGGAGCGGACACGAGGAGAGACTTGATGCGTTCAAACGCCTCCTGTTGCTCGGCGTCCCATCGCCAAGCACTCGACTTCTTCAGGAGGTTAGTAAGAGGCCTCGCAACTTCCGCGCAATTATTAATAAAGCGTCGGTACCAACTCGACGTCTGTAAAAAGCACTTTAAGTGTTTTACGTTCTGAGGGGCGGCTATGTTGTCAATGGCTGATGTCTTGTCTGGATCCACCTGGATTCCGCCTGGCACGATAACATGACCTAGGAATTTTACAGACTCCCTCGCAAAGAAACTCTTGTCTCTATTGATCCTTAACTTAAACATGGCCAGTCGTTCGAAGACTGCTTCCAGGTCAGCCAGGTGCCTCTCGATGGGCCCTGGTGACAGTAATATGAGATCGTCAAGATATGCGAGAAGATCCACTTCCTTCAGGTTGGACCGGAACCGATCCATCATCCTCTGAAAAGTGGCTCCCGAATTCCTTAGTCCCATCGGCATCCGCTTAAATCTAAAGGTACCAAGAGGCGTTGTGAACGCAGTCTTGTCTTGGTCCTCTGGGCAGACACTCACCTGATGGTAACCTGATCGAAGGTCGAGAGTAGTCATGTACTCGCTGGTCTTGGCCGCATGCAGTATGTCTTCAATACGTGGGAGGGGGTACCGGTCTGGCTCGGTCACCGCATTCAGCTTCCGGTAATCTAAGCAGAGCCTTAACCTACCGTCTTTCTTACCTACAAGCACGACATTGGAGGCCCAAGGTGACTCGCACTCTTCGATGACGTCATCTCGCAGCAGCTTATCAAGTTCCTTCTGCAAGGCCTCTTTCTTTCTTTGTGACATCCTGTACGGTGGACAAGCAATAGGTTCTTGGTGTGAACTCACCTTTATTCGATGTGTAGCGAACTCCGTCGCTGGTCCGTCGCGCGCGAACTGCGGTGCGCGGTGTTCAATAAATGCGTTAAGAGTATACCGCTGCTCAGCGGTTAACTTCGAACCTTCGTCTGAGCGCAACGATAACTCGGTAGATGCGGTGCACAACAGGTCCGCATCCGCAAGGTCAAGCGTATAGGTATAAACAAAATCATAACAATGCCCCGGATTGTCCGAGAATGACCAAGTGCGTCGGGCGACCGACGTCTATTACCATGCCGGCCCGCGCCAGGAAATCTACACCTAAAAGCGTCCTAATGTTGCTTCCGGGTAGTACTAACAACTGACACATTACCCTACGACCTCCAATGATTATATCTACCTCGGCTGACAATAGGTCTCTCCACCCTTGCGTACCATCAGCCAGGCGTACAAATCGTTTAGTTTTGCTAAACTGAACTCCTAAATCAGCTAAAAGTCGATGTAATAGAGGGCTCGCAATACTATGCGTAGCACCGGTATCTACTATTGCCACGCCGTTACGGCCCATAACACTAATATTTACCATTGGGTACTGTTCGCGCGCAGTCACATTCGTTATCTGAACGCACGAAGCAGTCTCACTCGCACCAATGTTATTATCATCACGACTAGAAAAATCTACATCAACAGTGTTGAAAGATGTTTTCTCGACTAGTTTCGACAATATCTTCACGCAGACATCACATTTAGATCTCACGACGCCTTGCTTACCGCAACCATAACAACGTAACTCCTTAGGCGTAGTCTCGCTATTAGTTTTACTAGTCGTCGCAATATCGCGGTTACGACACTCATCGCTAACATGCCCAAATATCTTACAATAACTACAACGGGTTCTAGTTTTGTTGTTGCTACGCGGTGCAGTCGCACTCGTGGTACTCGAATTCGAGTTCGACGTCGTGAGATTGCGGTCGGTGGTAGTCACCGACGATGTTTTGGTTTGCGGTGTCGTATTCTTAACATAAACAGACTTCGTTACCTTGAGCGCTTTATAAGTATCCTCAGCGATCCTCACCTTATACAACAAATCATCTAAACTACGTATACAATCACGCGGCACTCGTTTGATAACGCGTCGGTGCAGTAATCCGTAGCAAAAGTCTACCTGCACTACATCGTCGAGCTTATACGGTAATTTAGTCATTAAGGCTCGCACTTTATGTAAAAACACTTCCGCACGTTCTTCCTCTTGTTGTTCCGTGGCGAAGATCTGCCGTAAAACTTGATACGCTGGCTGCGCCACGCCGTAGGTCGAGCGGAGGCGCGCAATCGCGTCCGTCCACGACGCTGCCGACGCCTTCACGCCACGCCACCATACTGCCGCTTCACCTTGCAGCAGCATCGGTAATCCTCGGAGGGCATGCTCGTCGCTTACGGCAGCACACTCCTTGTAGACTTCGACAGCGTCTAGGAATGCTTCCAGGACCTCAGCGTCCTGGGAGGACCCGTCGAATCTCGCCGTGTATCGTGTGAAATTGGCGTCGGTACGCGACGCAGCTGCAACAGCGGCACTTCCGCTGCTTGCGTTGGTGGTTGGAGAGGCCCCAACTGGGGTAGATGCCCTAAATTCGCCGTTTGATGACATCAGCTAGTTGATAAGGCTTTTATTGGCTTCCACTTGCGCACGCGTGATCGTCTCGATCAGCGTGGATAGGAAGTCTGTGGAGAACTGGGGAGCTAGTTGCTGTGTCGAAGTCGAGCCGGCGCCTGCAGTATCGTCCGCATGGCTGCGCTCGACGACGCTCTCCTCCTCTTCAGTGAGCGTGACGTTATCCTCTTCCTCTCCTCGTTGTTGACGGAGCGCTTCTCCTCTCCTCGTTGTCGGCATCTTCACGCTAGTGATGACAACGGTAAGGTAGAACGTCCGTGCTTATCCCTAACAAGGTGAGTGGGTACACGTTTGGTCACGTAGGCACTGGATCACATTTCACAACGGTTCGAGCCACTAGTTTGGGCGCCAGTTTAAAGTCACTACTTTAAAGTTTAATCATTTATTTATTTTTACAACAAATGTGGCTGTACAAATACACTGGACATTACAATTAAATTCTTACAATAAAACAGGCGTCGCGACTGAGAGTCGCGGAGGATCGGTGTGTTACGTCCGTTATCCTTGGCGATCGGGGCTCTCTCACTCTACCGTCTCCCGCATCAATTCGCCTGCGCTAGCGGCGGGTTAGCAGAGGAGGGGACGCACTGTATGGCACTGCGTAGCAACAACCTCGTACTTACTATGACCATAGAAAACCCGTGCTATATTACGTAATATTTGCCAAGACCTTCCCCTCCCCCCTAAGTGAGATTTAGAAAGATTTAGCTTGATCCCATCCCCCCCTTGAACACCTCACGTAATTAATGGACGCCCCCTTACTGAATGTCAAGTATAACCATAGGTAATAAATTAATTTTATAGGTATATAACCTATTTCATTTTAAAAATCTATGATCATATCGAGAATATTATTTGTATTAGCGACGATAGGAATTTAGTTTAGATTTACAAGAAATATTTTTTGTGGTTTTATGGGAGTGTCAAGTATGGCATTAGTAAGTTTCCCATACAAAACTTAGTGTCGTGTGCAAACTGTTGAGGTTGTATGCCTCACGATTGTACAGGCTGGTTATAATTATGACATTTTGAACTGTCATAATTAATTAAAAATAATAGGGAAAATTCTATAAAAACAGAGCTTTCTGTGATAATTAACCTCTCGCATGTTTTCAATAAAAAAACAGCGGGAATTCAAATGTATTTTACATGATTCACATGGTGTATCATAAACAGTTGGGCATTGAAATAACATGATGCACACGTGTGCATCATAAACACGCGAGGGGTTAATTCCATATCCAGCAGTTAAGAAGTATTAAGAAAATAAAGAAGGGAGTCCTGAAGAAGTATTCTTTACTCATTATACCTACGTCCTGGTCCTGGCCATCACCATCCCGCCAGCGAGCCTTCTCCACAGTAGTACAGCGTCAACAATTTGTCTAAAGTGTTATTGAATGTCAAATATAACCATATTATTTTTTTATATTTATTTTTATATATATATTTTTTTCATTTAATAATGTATTTCTATTCAAATGAAGTACGGTCGAATTTCGATCAATGGGCGATCACTAGTCTATATATTAATACGTGAAGCGAAAACTTTGGATCCCTTTTTACGAAAATTGGGCGCACGGAGGAGTATGAAATTTCGCACACTTATAGTTTATACAGAGAAGAAGTGACGAATGCTAATATTTTTTTTAAATTATGCGTAAAAATATATTATTTTCAATAAATAACACGTTACCCACACTACTATTCATTACCGTGTATCTAATACACACATGCATAGATATTCTTTTGTTTATGGTCCAATCGACAATACCTGTCTTTATTTTGTGTCTATAATCTTATAGTTAGGAAGCTGGCGAGCATTTCGGTATATGATTTGCACACGTTTCACGTCGAGGTGGATTGTAGTTTAAATTATTACGAATCGATTTATCAATTAAGGTCCTATGTCGCTGCGTTTTCGCGTTACAGCGGATTGAAGTTGCTTAAAAAAATCGGGGTATTAAATCATTTGCGCATGTATGCCTCTAGATTTCATGGTCACAATCATTTTAGAAACGAAGAAAATCGAAGAGGCAGACATTCAGGACTCTGCATTATCATGGGACGGAGTTATAAAAATTTTAAAAAAAAAGCTCTACTAAGTCATTTGCACGCGGTTCTCATTGCGCCCATTCGATTCACTATGACTCTGTGGATTCGAAAAATCATGTGGCAGACTTTTTGCTCACTGATTTTCAGCTGTATTACTTTTTGAAATTCACGGAATCAAGGGACAGCGGGTATTACGTGGGATTATTGTTATTATTTATAGTTTTATTCTTATAATTTTGTTTAATATTATCCTCTAAACTCACGGTAACGATTAAACTTTTAATAAGTAAAAAAAAATTAGGCTGAAATCTATGTAATCAATTTTTTTCTCAATGCCAACCAGAAACGAAATGCGCTTGGAACTTTAATTGGAAAGTATTTATTTTAAATTGCATCCTTGATTGTAATCTGAATAGGATTAGGATCTGGATAGGAACAGTCTTTAACCTTTTTTAATCACGTTTTATTTGTGTAAAATACGTAGATTTTGAACCAAGACGTGTGAAAGTGCCTGAGAGCGAGAGAGAGGAAAAGCATGCAAAATAAAAGGGGAGGCTGTATATAGATATACGCTCTATACATTTAGTTTCACAATACGGAAAAGGTCGGAACTGAGTTATACCGCTCTCACTCATATTCCCAAATAAAAGAGAGACACCACGAAAGGAACTATGAAGATATTTTATACCTGCTTGGTTTGGCGCGAGCGTCGGGTTGAAAAAAAAATCCAATCCTCAATCCTCAATCCTTTGGAATATCAGACGCCTGAACGTCTGCCTCATCGATTTTCTTGATTTTCATAAGGAATTCAAACATCAGTCCAAAAAGTAGACGTGTGCGCATAATATAGCACACCTTTTTTTTACATTTTTGGAGCACTGTCAATAGACAACGCAGAGGCAACATGTTGGCAGACTATTTTTCCGTGGTTCTTCTAATTGGTTTTAATCGAACAATTCAAATCTGCCAAGTGTGCAATTCATATAGAGTTTTTTTAATCATAAAAATAAATGTAAAAAATGAATACTACAAAAGTCAGAGCCCTGGATGTCTGCCTTTTCGATTCTTTCTGTTTCCAGGATGTCTGTGATCATCAGCCCCAGAGGCAGACGTGTGCGCATAATATAGCACACCTTTTCTTTAAACATTGTTGAAACGCTGTAAATTTACAACGCAGCGCCACCATGGTGGCAGTCGAGGTCCTTGATGTTTCTTAGGGTATAATTATCACTATTAATAACGTCTGCCTTGTGTGCTGATCATATCGAAATTTTGCTCGCCAGCTCCCAAACTATTACTGAATGTCAAGTATAACCATAGGTAATAAATTAATTTTATAGATATATTATATAACCTATTTCATTTTTTAAATCTATGATCATATCGAGAATATCTGTTTTTAATATTATTTGTCTATACTGTTACTGAATGTCAAATATAGCCATATTTTTTTTATATATTTATTATTATATATGTTTTTTTTCATTTAATAATGTATTTCTATTCAAATGGTCGAATTTCGACCAATGGGCGATCACTAGTAAACTTTTAATACCCATAAACACATACATATTAATGAATATATTAATTTCACTACTTGATTATTTATTGTACTGACATTGAAGTATGAAACAACCAAAACAATTTTTTTACTGTCCTACTTATTTACCAACTCACGAAAAATTAAATGACTGCCTGTAATTTTTTTCAACTAATCTTAACATCCTCCAAGTTTAAATTACAATTGTAAAAGTTATTACCCAAATGTTAAGCTTGTCTGCATCATTTCCCTTGGGGGGAACACGAGTAAACAACTTTATTTGGTAGTTTCCTTCACCTATAGACTGATTGTTTTATAATGTCCATACTTTAGCAACTGTAGTTGCTTGTTGACTTGAATATTTCTAAAATGTTGACTGTATGGTGGGTAAATGTTTGAAATAGAACAATCTTTGTTTTCGGGAGTATTGCCGCCATTCCTCTCCAATCAAGACTCTACACAAAAAAATAAAATTGAAGTTTCTTTGTGTAATGTCCAAATAACAGCTTTTTACTAAAAATGTTACATTAAACAAAAAAAAAACACAAAACACAAACACACATAACATCACGCCTTGTTTCCCCACAGCGTTAGGCAGATGTGAAAAAAAAAACAATTTCATTTATAGACACTAGCCGGATTCCACATTCCTGTTCGTTCGGGCTAATCTCCGAAACGGCCGAAACAATTTTGACGGCGGAATATCACTGGCAGATAGCTGATGTCATAAAGAGTAATATAGGCGTTTGTCAAGGCATTTGTTCTAGTAGCACATTCCCAAAGGTCGAAACCGCGAGCAGCAGTTAGTAATAGCCAAAAATATTGTATTATGCCACAATTTTTATTCTATGATCATTGTAGAGAGAGTAATCAACAACAGTTGTATAAAGTTTATACATTTTATCACAAATTGTATCTACATATAGCGATGTATGTTTAACAGTTAAAGAAAATATAATAGCCACTGACACTATTGTCTCCCATACCTGTAAACGTGTCCTTTTCGTATATAATCCACAATATTACTATATGCTTTAAATATTATTATTGTAACAAAACAAACATTCATGAAAAACCGGAAAATGGTCGAAATGGCATTAAAACGTTGTGTTTCTTTTGAAAATCTTTGTCCGCTTCATAATAATAACAAAAGGGCCAGGTGAGAGCTAATAAACAGAATGGCTTTGTCCTCTTAACGAGCTTTCACGGAAAGACTTAGCCGTACAAATATAAATAAACTGCTATTGTTTCAGAACCTCTGCTTTTAGCGATCCGCTGGAAAATACAGCGAACGTTCACTGTTTATCTTCTTAATTACTGATTAGCCGATACAGACGTTTCCGTTTCTTTGCAGCTCAGGCGTACTGCACTATGTTTCATTAAGTTCTAAATAAAAAGCGACGGAAAAATTACGCTTTTGTGCTGGGAATTTGGATTGAGTTTTGTCGTTCTAAATGAGTAGCCATTTTCTTTCCTGTGTGTGATTTGAAGTTTGTTTTGTGATACTAACTGAATAATTAAATAATATTGGTTGGGCCCCTTAGGTGACCCAAATTGACTTGTTAATACTTATTTTTGTTATACCTAAGTATTAGGTCATTTCTTTAGCAATAATTAATTAGTTTCAAATGGTTTCTATATGTTAGTATCTGTGGCTATTTGGTTCGCGCGCCTTTCGGATCACGCGTTGGGATTCGCTGAACCTGGCGACACTAGCGCCATAGTTTGGCCACCACTCCCTGAGCGCCGACAAATCAGAAGTGCCAGTCTTCTTTTTTTTTTCGAAAACGCTCCACCGGTGCTTTTTCTTGTAATTTTGAGGAAAAGTTGGTTTTTAACCGTGATGGACAGCTAAAGTTTGAAAAAACTCGTTATAAATACCCAACAGTGTTCTGACAATGAACAGTGCTATTCTGTAACCGGGTGAAGTGAGCGTGTAGTGAGCTATCAGTGTCATTCCACCTGATGCTAGGGATGACCAACTATCATATTTACAATCATAAGTTTTTCAAATGAAATAGCGAAACAGAAATTCAGACAAACGCATTGTTGTTTTTTTTTTCTATTTTTTCCTCGACTGGCCCTCTTTTGCCTGACGCACAAGTGCATTAATTGTTCGTGCGACACGCACGAACAATTAATGAATATAGTAAGACATACCTATGTACATGTATAAGATAGCTACAACAGAAAATGCGAATCGATATTGTCAGTTATTATGAACCCACTGTAAACTGATTAAAATGAAATACGTTAATGCAATCACATGGCCTAATCGCGATGTGTCTTGGAGAAGCGATTGTAGATCGACTCGTGTAAGGCGCTCCACCCACTACACCGCGCCCCGTCGCGTAGCGCGGGTTGGCAGATTTTACCATTGTATGCAAGTATCTCAATTTATATAGAAATCACACCTAGCACAACACACTGCCTGCGCGGAAATTTGCGGGAAGGCGCCCCGTGCGTTATACGTCGCTCCGCGCACCGCGGCGGGACGCATCTTCAGTGGGTGAACCGCCTTAAGATTGTGCAACGTTCTTCGGCGTTGTTACTAACCCAAATCTATAAAAAAAAAGATGAAAGAACCTGGCCGTGCCTGGCTGAAGGAGCATAGAATTCAATCTCACACATACTATGTGGGAACCCACATCTAGGTACTGTCATATTCACATTGACATTTGTTTTTTTTATTATGTAGGTATCGTCACGTATGCGCACTAAGTACATTAGGAAAATGCAATACTAACGTCCAAAATGTGCAGACTAACATTTTATTGTAGATGAACATATACCTACTTACTAACTTATGTCGTTGTTATCAATAAAAAGAATATTCATCAAATGGTCACCATCTTGAAAATATTATGATAAAATTCAACAGTTCAAAACGGTCACCCGCGTGCTCGCGAGGTGAAATGATGTTACCATGACAACGGCATTGCGAGGATCGCGTGATCAAGCCGCGCATGCGCGCTAGACAATGTCATCAATAGGTATAAACTTTTTTTTTTGTTCGCCTTGTGCAGACGCCATTGCGTATTCGGTTTAGAGAATAATTAGTACGCAGGGATTTATTTCAATTCTTGTAGATATGTGGGTACCTATCTAAATACAACAGTTTTTATACATGTATAATGTCAGTTTAGTACCTACACTTTGATGTCAACAATTAATCCGCTTTTTAGGATTCCGTTGCTAAATGGCAAAAAACGGAACCCTTTAAATAGATTCGTCATGTCTGTCTGTCTGTCCGTCCGTATGTCACAGCCACTTTTCTTCGAAACTATAAGAGCTTTGCTGTTGAAACTTGGTAAGTGGATGTATTCTGTGAACCGCATTATGATTTTCACACTAAAATAGGAAAAAACAATAAATTTTGGGGTTCCCCATATTTAGAACTGTAACTCAATTTTTTTTTCATCTATTCCATACTTGTGGGATATCTATGAATAGGTTTTCAAAAATGGTATTGAGGTTTCTAATATATTTTTTTTCTAAACTGAATAGTTTGCGCGAGATACGCTTCCAAAGTGGTAAAATCTGTGGCCCCTCCCCCCTGTAACTTCTAAAATAAGAGAATGATAAAACTAAGAAAATATATTATGATGTACATAACCATGTAAACTTCCATCAAAAATGAGTTTGAACGAGATCTAGTAAGTAGTTTTTTTTTAATACGTCATAAATCGTAAACAGCAATTTACCTTTCATTGAATCAACTCAAATATAAAATTAAAAAACAAAACATTTAATTTCATAAACGTAAACCTTATGCATAAACCGAGAATACCTACAGGTTTATACGGAACCCTCGGTGCGCGAGTCCGACTCGCACTTGGCCGGTTTTTTAAACTATTTACCTACTTACTGCTCATTTAACCTTTATCGCGTGGTGACACCTGCACGCTAAGAATATGCAATACCAAGAAGTACCGTACAGCTACCTACTACGAAGAATCTCGTAGTCTGAGCATTGATTGGTAAGGTAACGATGATGAGAGACAAAATATGATGTGCATGTGTACTTAAACACTCATCATCATCAACCATCATTTTCATCAAACTCATTGTCTACATATAATAATAGAATATTAATTTATCAAATCATCATCTTGATACCTACTAGGTATGTCAAAATTCAACGCTTCAAGTGACTATCGCGTAGCGCGCCTCTGCGCGTGTTCACTTCACCAAGAGTACATGCCGCTCATCTAGCAGTATAATGGCACATCTACAAAAAAAGCGAAATTAAGTTTTTACGGCCTAAGTGTTTAAAAGTGGATAATTTATAAAGCGGTAAAACGGCACGGTGTTAGTTTTTCTATTTGTTGAGAGAGGGCGTTCAGTGTCATTGTAGCACTTGGTACGTTCCCCCCGCTTCCGCGCATAACAACGGCTTATTTGTCAGTTGTGCGGGGCGCTCCGCGAGGTGCAATCGCATCTAAATCTGTGTTGGCGTAAGTGGCAAATGTGTCATTTTATTAACTTAGTAAATTAGTAGAAAAACGGCACATTTGGCAAATGTGACATCGCTATTTTACTTAATATAATTCACATGGTAAAAAAACGACTTATTTGACAGATGTGCCGTTTCAATTAGATTACGTAAATGTTATTGGTACTTATGTCGTGAGTTTGATTAGTGTTTTTATGTATGGGTTAGAAGGCAGGTTGGCCTACTCTAAGACTCGGTCTAACTAATCATTATAAATGTTAAAAAGGCGTTAGAAGCCCAAAGTAGCAGTTTTAGAGTGGGCCGACCTGCTCCCTAATCTTTGTGCTTATCAAAATCATAAGTTTAAATTTCACTTGAAATTTTAGAAAAAAATAAGACGTTTGATATACCTACTTATTGTAATAATGGCAAACCGAATGGAGCGATTGGTACAATTAGGAAAAAAAGGTTTGACTGCGGCACCTTTTTCTAAAACCAATCCTGACTTAAATATAAGCGGTATGTATCCAAAATATTTTTTTATTATCATTTCAATTTGAACATTAAAATTTAACAAAGGTTGTTTTTATTACATCTTGTTATAATTAATACATCGTGCTATCTATACATCGCTTATAATCAAATATTTTTTTAGGGGAAACAGCATCACCAAAGACAGTCGATATAATTGAACCTATAGCTTCGACCATTAAAGATTTGGCGGAAGTTTTAATATCTCCTTTGAAAAGCAATACTTCTGATACTATAAATGTTCAGGAATTAGATGCTATTTGCGAAGGTACTGTGAATATGTTTTATAAATTGTATTTATGTACTTTAGTCTAATAATAATTCCTACGTATATAGAAGTTAGCAGATGATTGTTATTGAATTAAAATAATTATACTTAAGGTACCAAAGAAGATGATCAATCAGTAGTGCCACAAAAGCGGAAACGTTCTATATCCTCATCGAGCAGTGACTCATCATCGAGTAGTAGTAGTTCAAATAGCAGCTCAACATCTTCATCGAGTAATTCATCCAGTAGTTCTTCAACGTCTAGTAAATCCCGGAAAGGAGGTACGTATTAATATACGAAAATAATTATGGTATTTAATTGATATTAAATACCATAATTATTTTCGATTCAAAAGACAGCAAAAAAAATCTGAAAATGTTTTTTGTTAGATTTTATAGCAATGCTTTTACAATTTCTTAATACTATTTGACACTTAAAATTGAAAGACTCGCGCAAGTGTTGAATGTACGATCTCTAGCTGCGGTTCAATTTAGTTGAGGAAATTTTACTTTGCAGATTCTTTTCCGGATGATACCCATATAGAACAGTTAAGAAGAGCAAATAATTTTGATTATGAAGCACTTGGTATGACTGTACCTGAAAAATTGATTCATATTCCTGATACTAACATGACTGATAAACAAACTACTGATGAAAATATAGTGCAGTTTGAAGAAATAATTGATGAAGGTTAATAATTTATTATTTATATTGATTATTAAAATTCATGGACTGTTAGATACAATAAAATTATGTTGAACAGGTAATGCTGAACGAACAATACCATCTCCCACGATACTTCAAACAAATAACAATGCAAATGTGCTTAATCAACAAATGGATATGCAAATCTCTTCATATTTTCAAGAAGGTTCTGATGCGACACGCAGAAATACCAAAGACCATGAATCTGCTGAGTTTGGTAAGCATAATTTTCAAATTTTTCTTTAGTTCCAATCAATAGTAACCAACAGCTCTCAATATTATTTAATCTTAATTCTAGGTAAAGAAAATCAGAAGCCAAGTTCTCCTTTTGTTTGCTTGAACGAAGGTTCAGACTTTTCTGCAGATAGTGGCAGTGAATATCATCCACCGACATCACATCCAAGGCGTGACAGATCGTCATCTACGAGTTCATCTATAGTTTCTTTAACCAGTGTAACTTCTAAGAATAAAAGAGGAAAGAAAAGAGTGAGAAACCAAAACAAGTGGAAAGAAAATGTCAGGAAAACGTTAAAAAATTCAGGAAAAGATTATGTATCTAAGAAAGGCAACAAAATAGAAGCCAAAAAAATGAGACCTCCGTGCCATAATTGTAAGTTTTTATGTTGCGATAAATTTACAAGAGATGAACGTCAACAAATATTTAATACCTATTGGTCCTTAGGATCTTTGCAACGTCAAAGAGACTTTCTTAGCTCTTGTATTAACATTCAAAACATAGTATGCCGTCGTGTAAAAAATGTAGCACAACCAAGAACGCCCAATAGCTGGTTTTCTTTTGTGAAAAAAGGTCAGACCCGAAGAATATGTAAGACATTTTTACTAAATACCCTTGGGATAGCACAACGGACGCTCCGTACAGTTATTGAAGCAAAATCTTCTGATTGTGGAATCGCGCCGACCGATCAAAGGGGTAAACACGGTAAACAACCGAAATCGGATCCAGAAGTACTAGAATCAGTTCATCAGCATATCAATTCAGTCCCACGAGTTGAAAGCCATTATTTACGTGCTAATACCAGTCGCGAGTTTATTGATGGTGGACTTACCTTGGCTGCCTTACATCGCGACTATGAATGCCAACGCAGAAGTGCCGGTAAAGAAGCAGCTACATTGTTCATTTACAGTCAGATTTTTAACAGGGAATTCAATATATCGTTTTTTATACCTAAAAAAGACCAATGCAATTTTTGTGAATCTTACAAAAATGCAGAAGGTGATAAGAAAACAGAACTAGAACACCAGTATATGAACCACCAAAGAGAAAAGGTGTTAAGTCGTACAGAAAAAGCAGCAGATATTGCACTTTCTCGAGAACCACAAAGCAAAGTCATAGTGGCCATATATGACTTACAAGCACAGTTACCTGTGCCAATCGGCAACTCATCAGCGTTTTACTACAAATCCAAATTGAATTGCTACAATTTTACTGTAAGACGACTTATTAGTAACATATTTAACTCTTGAATGTTTAATATTACCTACTATTATATAATATTATCTTTATTTCAGATAACAAATATTAAAACGGATTCAACTACTTGTTACTTTTGGCATGAGGGTTTGGGTTCTAAAGGTTCTACAGAAATAGGAACTTGCGTCTACAAGTTTCTAGAAAAAGTTGCTGAAGAGCATCCAAATTCTGATGTTAATTTCTACAGTGATAATTGTTGTGGCCAACAAAAAAATCGGTACGTATCAAATTTTTGACGGTGAATATTTTGATATAATTATTAACTTTATTATAATTTCTAATGAATATGTTTTTATTTTTAGATATGTGTTCAGCATGTATTATTATGCTGTCGAAAATTTAGCTATAAATTCTGTGTGCCATAAGTTTTTAATCAGCGGCCATAGTCAAAATGAAGGTGATAATGCCCATTCCCTGATTGAAAAATCAATAAAAAGGGCTAAAAAGTCTGGACCCATCTACGTACCAGATCAATATGTTAATTTGATACGAGATGCTAAAAAAAGAGGAAACCCTTTCATTGTTCATGAGATGCATTTCAGTAACTTTTATGACTTGAAAGCACTGACTGAAGAGCAAGCCATTAATTACCAGAAAGACACAAATGGGGATATAATAAAACTCACTGAGTTAACAATGATTAAATTTACTAAAAATAGTGACTTCTATAAATTTAAAACATCTTTTGAAGGAGAATGGGTCCAGGCTAAGCTGAAATTGGTACGACGAAAAAGAAAGCAACCATCACAAATTAATTTAAAAGCAGCTTATGATTCAAAAATGAATATTTCTGATTCAAAGAAAAACGATTTGTTACAATTACTTCGTTCTAACATAGTGCCCAGCTATTATGAAGGATTTTATAACAATCTTTAAAGAAGTATAAGAAATACCTACCTTTTCTTATTAATTATATTCATACTCTTATTATATTCATTCTTATTACGTAGGTAATGAAAGAAGATACCTGGTTTAAATCTTCGTAACTAAGTATACCTACGTAACTATTCGCCAAGGATCTTTGTCTCTCTGTAGTTAGGTGTGGGTTAGATTTGCGCATGGAATACTCGCGTCCAAAAGCTTTACGTAGGTATTTAAACAGAGTTCAAAAAGGCGAAGTTATGCATCACAAGCGTTACAAGCGTGAGTTTTTCATGCACAAATTCATCCAGCTGTAGTACTATTCTGTAACCATCTCACCGTGTTATCTTAGGTGAAGTGAGCGTGGAGTGAGCTGGCAGTTGCTAAGGATTGACACTATTGGCAGCTCACTTCACCTAAGTTATCACGGTGAGATGTTTACAGAATAGCACTACTGTTAACTTCACAGAGAAAAAGGTCCGTATCGAATAGTAAAGGTCAAAATCATAAACCTACTGTGCAAGTTCCTAATATTGCCTAATATGCTTATAGTTTTGTTTACTGCTTAGTCAATTAATAAAGATATTTAAAGGTAAAGTAAAGTTCATTAAAATTTCGGAGTTAAAAAGTAAAACTTGATTTGACTCTGGATTTCATTATCGTACCTTTATCTAAACTTAAACTGCCAAGCTTTTATAAAAGTGCTTTTGTTTTTAGAATGGAGAGTAACTCATATAATTATCTCACCATAATTTAAAAAATGTATATGATGATTACCTACCTTTACAATTAAAAGAAGATACGTGATTGTACTTTATTTTATTTGTTATAGTTTGATGATGACTATTTCTCAACGATTCACGAGCCAAATATAGGTTATTATAATATTTTAGTTAAACTTTTTAATGTATGTTGGTTTCAAATAAAAACTTTTGTTTTCTATTACCCAATTGTCTTTATTTCATGGTTTTCAAATCCTGTATAATTATGGCTTTGGGGGCATATATGACATTTTTGGAAGTTGTTAAAAGTATAACGGCACAATTGCATGGCTCTTCTTCTTCTTTGATTGTTATGAAGTAACTTCTGGAAACCTGAAGTGGATTTTTTTATCCCTAAGTATCTATTGAGGCCTATACTAGTTAGTAAAACCATAAAATCCATTATCAAATGTAAAATGAACTCATAACTTCGTTTCAAACATTTGTAAAATCTTTGACCCTCATTTCTGTAAAATAAGAA
Source organism: Aporophyla lueneburgensis (assembly GCA_932294355.1). Taxonomy (NCBI): domain Eukaryota; kingdom Metazoa; phylum Arthropoda; class Insecta; order Lepidoptera; family Noctuidae; genus Aporophyla; species Aporophyla lueneburgensis. The sequence goes on from OW028744.1 coordinate 16,595,356, forward strand.
AAAAGTAGATGTGTCATTATACTGCTAGGTGAGCGAATTGCGATGATGTGACGAGAATCGCGTGAAGTGCTCACGCCGCGCAAGCGCACTAGGCCACTAGTTCATCAATGTCATACATTTTTTTTATCTTTGTTTTGATGACCATGTGCTTGTACATATTTAGAGTTCAGACAAAATTATTAGGTACTATTTGCAAACAATAAAAAAGAATATTCATCGAATCGTCATCATCTTGATAATAATGTCAAAATTCAATAGTTCAAAACGTTCACCCGCGTGCTTGCGAGGTGAAGTGATGTTACCATGACAACGACATTGCGAGCATCGCGTGATCAAGCCGCGCATTCGCGCTAGACGCTGTCATCAATAGGTATCTCGTTTTTTTTTGATCACCTTGTGCAGAAGCCATTTCGTAATTGGATTGAGAATAATTAGTACGCAAGTATTCGAAACATTCATATAAATGCATGTATACCTACTTAATAATCGTATTATTAACAAAAGAATATTCATCAAATCATCATCATCTTGATACCTACCTACTATGTCAAAAATCAACGTTTCAAATGAAACTCGCGTAGCGCGCCCGCGTGTGATCACTTCACCTTGACTAAATGTGACGAGAATGGCGTGATGTGTTCACGCAGTGCAAGCGTGTCTCATACGGTGAGCACCGATTGAGTAACGGTTGAAGCGGGATGACAGACGCGCTTGCGCGTTAAGAGCTGTCATTGTGAGTATTATTTTTTTAATTTTTAGCCTTTCAAGTCATTGCTAAAGGCAATGACGTATTCGCAGTTAGAGCCAACGAAGTATATTTTAATGTCAATTCCAACCATTGTTGAACTTTTCAAAATTATAAATTATGTTTTCAACAAATGAATATTAGGTACTTACTTGAGAGGTGTGAGATCGAGCATTCGGTGAATCGAGAGGCTTGTAGCTAAATAAAACCAGCCGCACAGTCCTATCGATCCGGCTAAGCTACGCTTGCCTCGGTCGGTCCGACAGTCATTGCATGTAAAATACCAGTGCATTCAGCTGCAGCCAGTTAAGACTGGAAGCCGATACCAACACAGTTGGACAAAGGCAGGCAGATGATGAGGTAAGATCGAGCAACTTCATTAAATTGTGCAAAGCAAGTATTCAGTGATTGGTGATATGTTCATTTACATTATGTACATAATACATGTAAATAGCATATAAGTTTTTTTTCACAGCCTATCATCTAGATAAACCACAGTTCCAAGTTACAAAACCTTATATAACAACAATACACAAAATATTTAGACATATCAATAATCTAGTTATGGGTGCTGTTGAGACACAAATTGCTTATCTCCCTTGCTAACAAGATTTCAACATTATTCATGTATTTATTTTTGTTTATTTTTGTACTGTAAGGTACACCTCTGCACAACCCTTCGGGGAAACAAGGCGTGATGTTATGTTTTTGTTTTTTTTATTATTTCATAGTATGTGGAAATAAACATTGTATGTAATTACAATAATTATTTTAAGCCGATAGAACTATGTATTTTTTGGTTGCTATAGCCTAATTAAATCTGTTTTCATGTATACCGTTTTACACAATGCATATCGACGGTCCCAATTAACAATGTCGGTTATGCATTTTTACCAATATTCACTTTTTTACATAAATAGATACACAATAAAAAGATCTACCATACGAATTTTTTTTTTTTTTTTTTTTTGTTGAAAATCATGATATTTAGCTAGTTTTTAAGATAATATTGTCGGTTGTCCGCGCAACAGTGTTAGTAGTAAAACAAACTTTGAACTGCTCTACTGAACAGTAGTCTTTTTGCAGAACCAACATTGTTAATAGGGACGGTCGATATGTTTCTCATCCCAATTGCAGATGTGCTGCAAGAAATTTCGTGAAGAAATGCGTTTCTGACTGAATTTCTGTTTCGCTTTTTCTTTTGAAAAACTTTCCGAAACAGTAGTAATGTTAAGATAGTTTACTAGCTTTGAAATACGCATAAAATGATCAATAGAATAAACATAAAAAATATGATCAAAATCTCGATTATGATTGTAAATGTTATGTTTGGTCAATCCCTAGCAGCACTGGGATGACTCTGACAGCTCACTCCACGCACCTTTTCACGGTGAGATTTTTACAGAATCGACATGCTGTTTCGTGAAAGTGCTTCACGGTGTGAGCTGCTGACAGTTGCTGGTGAGGCGTACCGGAGCAGGTCTGAAAGTTAGTGGGCCAATAGTTTTCAGTGCTGACGTCGAAACCATTTATCATTCTTCAGCTCACAGGGTGGGTTTCATAGGAATCAATATAATTACTATCAAACCATAACTTTTCACATTTGAGCTCCCCGCGTGTTGTCGGCTATTTACACGCCGCTTCATCAAATATTGTTATTACTGTTAACCTGTTGAATGCCGTAATTACAGACACAATTAAAAACCATTGTGTCTATACCAAATGCGGTATCTCAGGGACTAAGAGGATACTTACTACTTCAACTTATGATGGGTGGGCAGAAGCATCAGCGCACAAACTATTAAAATAATTTCGGCATATGATTCATCACCCCGTAGCTAAGGAATAAAACATATTTTTATTTTTGTTATCAGCCTACAGTAGTCCAGTCTACTAATGCCTGGACATAGGCCTCTCCAACTGCTCGCGATTCAGTTTGATTTTCGAAGATCGTCGCTCCACCGCTGCGGGCGTCCTACGTTACGTTTGCCGATTACTCAAAAACACGTTTACGCCAACAATCATAGGTTCTACGGCTAATATGTCCAATCAAAATTGCCAGTCCAGCTCTGTTATAGAAAACTGCAATACTTACGAAGTCAAAATGTATGGAATAGCTTTTTTAACAAAAAAAAAAAACCGACTGCAAACAATGCAAGGCCCCGAATTATCTACTGAATCCATAACTACAAACTGCATGAAAATGTCCTTGCCAGTCTGTATACTCAACTCATGCATTGTCTTCATATTTTCGCCTTATTTTTCCTTCATAATAATATTCTCTCATGCCTTTAAATACGTACGGAACTCTGGAAATATCCGTACAAAGTGTACCGTTATCCACATTTCTGTAACTGTTCACAGCGGGAAGTTTTTATTTTAATCTCCCTATTCTTCAGTGCCTATTCGAATGTTTCAAATGGAAAAATCAAAATATACAGACAAAATGACCCCGGGCGGAAAACGTCTTTATATTTTCAGAAGCAAGAACAACATTTTTAATTAAATTGTATTATAAAGGTAGGTCTGTAAAGTATTTTGTTTAAAAATAACCCTGAACGGAAGTCCTTTACAATATTCTTACAATAAATAGAAATATCAGAGGAACAATTCTCGTAAGTTTAAGAACGTTCACAGTCTGATCTGTCTCAATCTGTCAAAAATACCACGAATTTGCATACATTTAAGACCACTTTTTGACATTTGATTGTCGCTGAGGTGAGACTACGACTAGATTTTGAACGTTTTTAATTACGACAATTGGCCTTCTGGTTCCTTGGTTGATCCATATTTTAAGTCATATTTATTTGTTACTAGCTGACCCGACAGACGTTGTCCTGTCTTAACGATAACTATTTAATTCGAATTGGTATCTATATAATTTAAAAATGAATCCCTATTTCCCTTGGTCACGCCATCACGCGTGAACGGCTGGACCGATTTCATATTTTTTTTTTTACTTTTTAAATTTTTTTCTTTCATAAGAACCTTCTCCTGAAAATAGCAAACACAACAAAAAAAAGCGATGGGTTGCACTCCGGGAGTGCCGGCAGAAGTGAAAACTTGAATATTAACGTTGTGCATTTTTGATATTTTGGAATGGTTAGGGAATCATTTTGCACGAATTGCTTTAATTATCAGTATAAAAGTACTATCATTTATGTGGTAGAATACAATATTTATTTATTGCGCTATCGTACACAAACATGACAATTTATATTACATTAAAAGTTTATCTCTCAGAAAAATCAACTTCCATCCATAATTTCGACGACGGCGACTACACAGACGGTCGAGCCATCAGCTGTCACCATCTATGGATGCACGTGGCATGCTGTAACATAACACACACGAACATTCGCGCAAGCGTCCTGCGCCGCCTAAAGAAACAGCAGGCGCAGGCATACATTTTCGCCGCGCCGTAAAAAGAGAGGGGGATACTCCCTCTCCTACTCTCTGTCCGTCTTACGAATTTTCGATCAGGGTCACGTGTCCTGACGCGAGTTTAACATTTTTTACCCATTACAAAAAAGTGCACAACGCCGCTTAAGAAGTTTTCACTTCAAAAATAATAGGGAAAATTCTCAGCTGTCACCATCCATGGATGCGCGTGGCACGTTGTAACATAAACACACATGAACATTCGCGCAAGCGTCCTGCGCCGCCTAAACGAAACAGCAGGCGCAGGCATACATTTTCGCCGCACCGTAGAAAGAGAGGAGGATACTTCCTCTCCTACTCTCTGTCCGTCTTCCGAATTTTCGATCAGGGTCACGTGTCCTGACGCGAGTTTAACATTTTTTACCCATTACAAAAAAAGTGCACAACGCCGCTAAAGAAGTTTTCACTTCAAAAAAAACTTTTTAACAAAAAATTAAACCGCCGAAAAACTGAAAAGCAAAAAATAATAAACCTTAAAATTATGAGTCGGCGCTATAAGTGATCTTAGTTCATTGATTTTTCAGCGCCGACTCAAAATTTTAAGGTTTATTATTTTTTGCTTTTCAGTTTTTCGGCGGTTTAATTTTTTGTTAAAAAGTTTTTATTTTATAATTTTTTGTGGCTTTAATGTACTTATAATACTTGGCAAGGTATACCCTATCCAATAAAAAAAGAATTATCAAAATCGGACTACTCTGTATAAAGTTATGCGTGGTTATACATTAAAATCAGTGAGTGAACAATCAATCATCCCCTATTTTCCGACCCTTAGGGTTCGATTTTGTTTTCCAAATTTATATGGGACCACCCTCGAAGTATACCCTTTCCAATACAAGAAGAATAATCACAATCAGACGACTATGTAAAAAGATATGCCTGGTCATACATAAAAAAAAAAAAAAAAAAATATACGCGTCGAATTGATAACCTCCTCCGTTTTTTTTCGTCGGTTGAAAAGTGAAATCGGTCCAGCCGTTCACGCGTGATGGCGTGACCAAGGGAAATAGGGATTAATTTTTATATATATATAGATATAGAGATTTATATTCTTTGCATCCGTGTGATGTTTAAGTTAGCTTTTTGTTTTATCAGCAATATCAGCTGTATTTCGTGGATCTTTGACAGTCGTTACTGGTCGCCAGTACCCCAAAAGTTCTGTCACGAGTATTACGCATGGTCACTGGGTTGTGGAGGTCAGATAGGCAGTCCCTCCATATATACATATATATATCATGTTTTTCGAGGCTCGGAGGGATCTTGGTATGTAAAGTTCGTCACCCATCCACGGCCCAATCGCGGCAAGCGTAGCTTAACCCAGTTGATCAAACCATATGGCTGTTATTAGGTACTTAGGCACAAACCCCTATCCAATGAAGATTAAACAAAAAAAAATGGGACATATTGATGGCTTTTAGGACGGATTAAGGGAGATGCATTGCTTGCGGCTTTGCCCACGAATCTTCTTCTTCTATCTTCTATACTATAAAGCTGAAGAGTTTGTTTGTTTGTTTGATTGAACGCGCTAATCTCAGGAACAACTGGTCCGAATTGAAAAAATATTTTTGCGTTGGGTAGCCTATTTATCGAGAAAGGCTATAGGCTACATAACATCACGCTACAACTAAGAGGAGTGGAGCAGTAATGAAAAATGTTGCAAAAACGGGGAAAATCGCACGGGTAGGCGATTCGACGCGACGGGAAGGGTCGGGGGAACAATAAATTTAACGCGGACGAAGTCGCAGACAGAAGCTAGTTATACATATAAACCTTCCTCTTGAATCACTCTATCTATTGATGAAAACCGAATCAAAATCTGTTGCGGAATTTAAAAGATCTAAGCGTACAAACACAAAATGCGACGTTGTTTTATACTAAGTAAATCTGCTGGAATGCAAGAGAGAAAAAATAGTTGTATTTATTTAGCACCATTCACAACTTTAAATACTGCCGCAAATAAAAAACCTTCCTTCAAAAGACAGACCCTTCTCAAAACACCGAAAAACGTCAAACAAATCCACAATAAGAACCATTCGCACTATAATACTTCGGTAAACAACCCATTTCGGGGCACTTAAGAGTTATCGTATGACACAGTCGTGTGGTACTCGACTACTCTTACATGGAATATCTATTACGGGCCACGTAAGCCCTGCCCGTTGGGGCAGCTGATAGCAGACTGTCCGAACTGGTTTAGCTCTTAAGTACGTCTTACTGACGCTCTTAGCCCGCAGATAACTGCCCCAATGTAATGTAGGGTTGCATGTGGATCTTTCTAGAATTCTAGACTGGTTTGAATGAAATCGCTTGTTGGGAATTTCGCAAGATGTATGTTTTTTGTGGGGTCGTTTGTTTTGTAGAGTTAGAGAAGGTTTATTGGTATAGTATTCTAGAACGCTACGAGTGGATAAGTGTGATGGGATATCCAACAATAAACGTTGTTCCTGAGATTACTACGTTCAACCAAATACTTCAACTTTACAATATTATAGTATGTACAATATTGTAGTACTTGTATTTAAATTTGATTACACTTAATAAAATTATAGTGAGCCAACCTTAAAAAATAGACACATGTCATCGCGAACCTTTTTAGAGCTTTTTAAGAGGAATAATTCTGTCATAGATGTTTGTAGCGTTACTTTAACCATTTACGCAGCGCACACAATGACAGCTCACAAAAGGAATAAATTTTCCCCGTGTTTGCAAGATCTTTCATTACGGCTCCGGTCCTATTAATTGTAGCATGATGTTATATAACCTATGGCCTTTCTCGGTAAATAAACTATCCAACACTGAAATATTTTTTTTTTCAATTCGTACCAGTACTTCCTGAGATTAGCACGTTCAACCAAACAAACAAGATGTTCAGCTTTATACAGAATAAGTTTTTATCCAGTGCACAAATTTTAACAAATTAAACTTAAACGAGTTAAAATAACCATCCAATTTTTATTTTGATATATCTTAGTACAAAATTAAGTTATCGTTAACGAAAGATGTTTATTTTGAAACTGGTTTTTATGGTAACTTGCGCATGGCGCTGGTGCACCGGTGAAAGTGAACGTCCGACCAGCTGTTCGATCGGTCAAAATTCTAAGAAGTTCAAAGTACCTACGCCGGCGCGTGGTTACTGACCTCTACCAGCTGTTCGATCGGTCAAAATTCTAAGAAGTTCGAAGTACCTACGCCGGCGCGCGGACCTATTATTATTGTCAATAACATATTACCTACGAAATATGTAGGGTGTCCACAGTTTACTGATTTACGGTCGAATAAAAATTTAAAAAAAGTATTGAAAACATAATTGAAATGTATTCCATTATTGATACTGAACAACTAAAAAAAATTTGCGCACTGGTTAAAAAAAATCTGTATAGTATACAATACGATATAGTAGGAAGTTGGATAGGATTAACAAAACACTCGTATGCAATGATGACAAACAACATCGATTATACATATTACACAACCTCACTTTGTCATAGTATCGAGTGATACAAAGGCAGACAGTATGTTGTTACTTCACCCGGTGAGTCGTACGTCAACATGATATTATGTCGATTCAGTTGACCCACTCAAACATTACTGCAGTTACTGACTATCATTCAAATTGTGGCAATTCGAAGTCCAAAATGCTTGTTAATAATACTCAATAATTACTGTCTGACCCGTAAAGAGGTCCACAATTTTAATCATGCGGTAATATTTAGAAGAAAAAAAAACTATTTTGCCTGATAATACATTACTTAAGGTGCAGGCTACCGTACTATTGCAAGAGTCAAAGTAGCAATAAAATACAATTTTGATACTGATATGACGAAGACACTGCTCAACATAACACTTCCACTTGTAGTCATATTTCGACACGATTATTTTAAACCCAACAAAGTAGAATAGACTATGTTTGGTCACGAAAAAGAGACAAGTGACCAGGGACGTTGGATATACACAGGTAAAGTTTGGTAAAAATCCAATGGATGTTTTCGAATTAAATTAATAGAAAACAAATAGTTAATTTACCAAATTAAAGGGTCTAACCATACTTCCATAGGCAAACTGCCCCCAGTGGGAACCTATATTGTAACTTATGTTATATTGTAGAAGATACTAATAGTAGTTCACTAAGTTGATATTAGCTCAATATCTTAGTTAGTTTAGGAGTTATTTGAAAAAAAGTGTCCGGAGACGAAATTTTTTCAAAGTGATATATCTTTGTTAATTTTAAAGCTAGGAAAATAAAACAAATGTCAGTGTTAATTGGACACTTTACAGTTTATTTAATAGCAATTTTCTATAAGTCAAGCCTAAGTAAATATATTTAAATTTTTGTTTTTTTTTTTATTTCTATTAGATTGAATTGAGTTACCACTTAGGAAAAAATTATAACAATTGCTTATACTTGGCCTAACAGCATGCCAAGTTTCATCAAAATCTAAAGGGTGCAACATTTGAAACAAAAATATTAAAGTTAGTGGGTCACCATGTGACTACTTTGTTGACGCTTATAAATTGTATTAGATTTTAATAATCTCTGGCAAAGTAGCGTTTTGATAACTTGTAAAAAGTATATTAACGGTTGGTGGTCTCACTAGCCTATTACAATGTTTTATCAATCTACTTTTAAAGTGACTAGATTTATCAAAGTACCCGCATATGCATGTTCCTACATGATCACAGTGCATAGTCGTGGTACGCGCTCGCTTTTATTTATTTGCACAGTTTTACAAATTATTAATTCAGGGCGTATCATTTGTTTATGTTTAGATTTATATTATACGTAGTTTCGAAGAAAATATTTTTTTTTTATATTTTTTTTTTTTTTTTACTCTATTGGTATCTTTTTAATATTAGATTTTGAGCTACACAAAGTACAATATTTATGAGTTCAAAAAAAGCAGTGGTAGCCCAGTGGTATCGACCCCGACTTACGAGATGTAGAGTATATCACGTCGTTCTGTTTCTATATGAATATGGGAAGGTCGTACAAAACGATATCCGACGACTCTAGGTACTTATTTCTTTTGGTGACTGTATCTACACAGATACAACATTCTTAGAGCACCTAATGGTCTTGTTACCAAGACTCCGAGACTGCGGGACTTGAGACGCATTATCGTTTGCTAGTCGTAAGGCAAGCTGTACGTCGTAAGGCAAGCCGTATGGAAGCTGTATAGCCAGTGAAGTGTGTGTAAAACATAATAGGCCACTCGGCGTAACTGCATTGTAAGCACAGAGTGAGTTTAAACTCGATGATGGTACGATACGCTCGTAGGTATACACTGTGAAATTTTAAGGTTGTCTACCCAATGTGTCCGACATAATATACCTTTAAGCATGATTAAAAAATTGTTACCATTAATAAAATTAAGATAACAGGTCTACGAAAAATAAATAATGCATTAGAACAGGGTTTCTCAAACTTCTGGCTCCACGTACCCCCATTCAAGTTTCCAGATGACAGCGAACCCCCTCACCCCATAACAAGAAAAAAATAATATTGTATATAGAATAAAATAAAGTTTATTAATTGAATAAAAGCTAACGAATACAGGCCAAAAACAAATATCTTATTAATATTAATGCGATGCTGATTATGATATTAATATTGATGCTTGTTTAATATTGGACAATTTAAGACTTAATTCTGACTGAGCATCAAGTCAATTTCTGTAGTTAATTACGGAATTTTTTTCGCGAACCCCCTACCGTCGCATGGCGAACCCCACTTTGAGTAACCCTGCATTAGAATATGAAACATCCTGTTAGAAATGTTTACGTATCAGATGGTAGAGAACATAACTACCCGGCGGCGGCGCACGAGTCAACAAGATCATTCCATTTTCCATGAGACAAAATATCAATTACAAACTACGTCATGCGTCATAATGAATAATATTTAATTTTTTAGTTATTCAAATGTTCATTTTTTTTTTTCTTATGGATGTGTTGTAGTCATTGGATATATGAAGTAGGCTGCGGTTGTAAGACGATTAAAATGTCACGGTGTATAATATGCATCAACTAAGTCTTGTACATCTTGTCATGTACAGTTAACTATTGTTGTACTAAAGTTATTTGTAGGTGTTACGAAATTAGTTTACTTAATGATTGTTCAAATAGTTTTCATTCACCTGATCAATCGAACCGTGCGGTGGTTATTACTTAGCCTCAAGCCACAATCTAAATTGATGACTTAATACTCCTATTATTTGGATTTTGATTATTGAATCTACACACACACAAACATTTGACACCACACACACACACATTGACATTTGAGTACCAGTTACAGGGTGCCTACCAAATAGTACCTAACTAAGTATTGCATTTTTACTAGTAATCGAAATATTCTACGAATATGTAGCGATCCATCCAATTCCAACATCAATTAATACAAAACTAAAGTTATGCAACACACGCCATGTTCCTCCGTGTAATGAAAATTGACACGTCAATAATTACTTTTATGTGAAAGTTATTTTATTGATCGATGGATGTTCGAGTTCTCCCACAGGGTTACTGCCAAGTAAAATGGGCTACATCATATTATCTTTGCTTCGTGTATGATCTGACCAAGCTTATGTCTAGACTTTAGAACAGACTGTAATGTCTAACTCTATTTCGGTGGTTCTGCTGAACGACAGCGACCTCATATATTTTTTAAATTTTACTGTCTTGGAATACAGGGGCAAATTAATTAAGCTGTGCAATGTTTTATATCAAAGTCAAAGCATTTATTTCAATTAGGCCCAAAAAAGGCATTTTTGAATGTCAACTGTTACATGAAAATAGAATTGATTCTAGTTGCCCCTTCCAAAAGGTAGATTCGTATGGAGAAGAATGGTCAAGAAACTCCACCGTTACTCTTTTAAAATAGTTTTCAGTATTTGTATACAATATTTATACAATTATATGTGAAGACGATGCGCCTACAATAAAAATTATCATACCAGAACAGGTAAAAGAACTCGAAAATATCGTCGTATCGAAAATGTATAAAACTTTATTTTTATTTTTTCTAATCTTATAATAGCATAGTCACCAAAAGAGAAAAGTAAACATGGTACACTTGAAGATAAGTAAGACTCTTCGACTAGCGAATGCTAAAACACTTTTTTTTTGTTTCTTTGATTTTCAGTATCGATAAATTAGTTAGCTAATTTAATTGACCATGTATATAGTGAATAGTTGGTGAACATTTTTGTATCAGCTTTTTGTATTTTTCTGGGCAACATTTGTACACTACCTCCATAATTCATGTGTCTCCCCTGCCTGTGTAATGTTTTATTGAAATACACTGGTAGCCCTACTGCTATTTTTATTTTTCCTAATCGGTAAGATTTGTATGCCATTGGGTTCCCGAGGCCAACCCTTTACCCATACTTATGCTGTTTGGTACCGCGTAACAATTTATAACATCTTTCTGAACAAAAGATTACATCACAGGACAAAATAACATCTTTAAACATTTGTTACGATTCAGACAATATTTGTTGAAATATCGAAGGCATTCGACATAGCAAACTTTATTTCAGTGTCGGTAGGAAACTGATGTCGAGATAAACATGACTTTGCGTTATACATGGGTGCCTATTATGTCGCTATGATACCGACATTTCGTTCCCCGTTCGACGGAGTCGCTTTCGAAAAATGCTTCATCAATTTATCTGTTCCCGTTCAGTGCCCGTGATCGATGACAACGGCCCGATATTTGTCAATCGCACGACATATAAAATACGTTTTAAACTTTTCAATGTCTACATTCGTACTGATCATTCGATGTCTCATTTCACATTACGGGTTTTAAATGTTTTATGTCCCTTGATTTTCAATCCTTTAATGTATGATCAATTATGTTATTTCTGCAAGTGGGTTTATACAAACACTTTTACACGTCAATCATATTAAACTAGAAGCGTTTCCTATCTGACTACTCGGAGAAAGGCAGCATTAAACTCAAAAGTCATAGTTTCTTTCAAAGTCTAGACATAATCTTGGTCAAATAGACTTCGTTCACAGTATTAAGACTATTACTGTATCTATGTACATACTTATAATCAACTATTAACATTGACAAAACTATCTACAGTGCATTGACTTTAAAGTCTTTGAAATAGTATTGCTATTATTAACAAGCATTAATTTATTAAACAAATTGGAAAACAAAGCAGATTAATTATGCACAACATAGGCTGCATTCGACGAACTAACATCAGAATTGGATCGACATATAAAACGAATCACAAATAGGGATAAACAGACTTTTACGTACAAACATAGATGACGCTAAATCAACACACGACAGTGGAATAAACTTTGTTAAAGAACAAAACACTATATAGCCGGTTGCGGAAATAGCCAAAAGATTTCACAAAGCCTTTGTAGCTAAATTAGTAAAATTATGAACATGCAATTACCGTTCAGAATTTCGAAACTAAGCTCTGTAAAGATAGTGTCATTTATTAGGGGCGTGTTATAATTAAACTAATCTATTGGACGCGTGTGTATCAGGATCTACCACTTTACTCTGACCTGCAGCGACTCGACTTTTTCGTAAGAAAAGACGTTGTTTGCAGGTTCAGTTGAGACGTGCAGGGTCTACTTATACTGGACATGTGTTGTTGCTTGTCTGATCTCGTAGAAGCGCCTTCTTGTGCTGGCAGCCTCCTTTAATTAATGTCTCTGAAACTACACGAGCCACACGTATCCAATACTTGCTATAAGATGTAGGAAATCTAAGTTCGGTAGTTTGATCACATCTTTCAAATATTGCGTGTTTTGGTTATGGGGCGCGTGTAGTTATAGTTTTTGTTTGATGTTTAATTTCTTCACAACTTTGTGGTAATACTTCAATAAATAGGTATTTCAGACTGGTGAAATTCAGCTTCTAGTATACTTGGGAATATTCTTTCACATTCTATCGCATTTTTTGTCTAGAGGAGGGGTTGTTACATATACTTTGGAGAAATCAGCTCTGTTCAGCGAACACTCGCGCTAGTTTGTATAGGTTTACTAATTAAAGGCTATTCTTGTTATTAAGTTTATATGATACTAAGTTGACTATGGTCGACAATAGTCTGTTTACTGCTTATGAATAGTGAGGAGCTAGCATATACATATAGTCCCTTACCGGCTCTTCTCCATAGGAATCAACCATTTGGAAACGTGCACCCAGCTGTGCCGTGCGCCCGTGTGGTGCCGGACGTAAAGAATAACACCACCCCATTTCTTCCTGTGGGTGTCGTAAAAGGCGACTAAGGGACTTACTAGAGAATGGGCAGCAGCGTTCTCTATGCATTTTACCACCATAATGCGATCGCCAACCCGCCTGCCAAGCGTGGCGATTATGGCAAAGCCCCTCAAATTGGGGGAGGCCTAAGTCCAGCAGTGGACGTCTTACGGCTGAAATGATGATGATGATGATGATGACCCAGCTTCTGACGTTTCATAAATACCCATGTAGTTTATATGTGATAAAAATATTTTGATTTTACCAATGATATCCTTATCATTGTTACATGCTGGCTTATCCCACAGATTACGTGTAGCGTAGCGTGTGTATGTATCTTACTTTTAATTATAGTACACAAGATGGCAAGGACATCGATGTTAACCTATTATCAAGGATGCCAAACATGATTCTGAACCTCATGTGTTGACATTTTTATTTGATGATTGAGGAAAAATTTCTACGTTTGAGGAATTAGAATCATAATTACTGAATCCATGGTAACAGGTTGCGCGGCGATATCCCTGCCAGCATAAAGACTAAACGAAAATGGTTGAAATTTGGCACACGAATAGACCATACCCTGGGTTAGGTTATATGATACTTTTTTATTCTGGTAGTACGTTACCTTGGTATAATTTCTGACCTAAAAAATATAATAATCTTTAAACTTAAATCAACCTAACTATATTTGGCAAAAACATACCTAATCACGTAGTTATTTCGTCCCCATTTCCAATAAAACGGATTGGTCGTGTGCACTCCATTAATCTGCCAATGCCAAGGACAAATGTGATGGATGTGTGACACGACATTACCTATGTCCTAGCGACGCTATCAATCAACTGGCGGCCAGAAATATTGACCAACATCGTAGTTATGATGTTATTTGCGACTATTATGGATTGGGTCGGTTTTATTCGACTTAGATGGCGTAGTGGTGGATTGATTCGTCTTTGGTGCTTAATAAAGGGAACAGATTCTGTCTGGATAAATATTTTAAATATCTGGTTGACCGAGCTTTGCTCGGTATTTTTTGGTAAATTGTGTTTAAAATAATAAGTTTATGTTCAAGTTGATTATAATTATCGATAAAGTTGGTCATTGAAAACATGAATAAAACGACATTGTATAATAATGAATCCTAGCTAGATCGATTTATCGCCCCCGAAAACCCTTGTATACTAAATTTCATGAAAATCGTTGGAGCCGTTTCCGAGATTCAGATTATATATATATATACAAGAATTGCTAATTTAAAGGTAGATAATCTGGAGACTTCGAGTATGGGATGCTTGACGGATCAGCATGAATTACGAGCCATTGCCATCTTCATTGCAAAATAAAGTATATAGTCCTCCAGAATTTATTTCGGCCATGACGGCCAATTTCAAGGAAGACTAGCCATCGGCGCAGGAGATAATATATTAGTATGCACAAGTGTGTGCGCAGACTCAGGGGCACTCGCTCTTCCCTCACTCTCATAGTCCGATGGGACGGCGGGGTAGACAAAATGCTAAATTCCAGAGTATTTAGTACAATAAATTCATAATATTACAATTTTGTTATTTTGCAAGTTCTGTCAACTTTCCAATGTGCACTATTGTAAATTCTAACGTGACGACTTCAATCGTTCAGAAAAATATTTTGTTTTTGGGAAATGCACAGGACTTACGAACGTGATATTAGATGTTATGGTGGCAAATACGTGCACGTACTTTATCGTAGGCAATTTAAAAGCGTCTTTATTATTTTCCATACATTTTACATTCGTGCTACCGTGATGCACGGCATTGACGTCGACGAGAATATTGTTACGTAAGAAATTATAAAAGTACACAATATATTACATGGATGTAACTTTTGTGCGACTGGTCGCCGCTTTATTAGGAAACCAAACAAAAATATAGGTACATAATCGGCCTATAATATTCCCACTGCTGAGAAACAAGTCTCTCGGTAAGAGGGGGCCATTATCCACCATACGGGCCAAGTACGAGTTCTTAGATGTCATCATAAGTCTTAAAATTGTTGTTTCTAGGACATGCCGGTTTCCTCACGATGTTTGCCTCCACCGTAGTAAATCGCCTGCCTGGGTTCGAACTATCTACAGCTTATAAGTCGGGGCCGATAGCACTAGGCCACCACTGCCAACCAAAAAATTCTATGTCACGTAACGCCGCATAATCTCGAGAACTCATCGTTCCTCTGATGGGCCATAAAACAAATAAGATCGCAAGCACGCCGCTGAAAACTTGTTCATATCTTGAAAGTTAACTGAAACTCCAAAGTGCATTATAAGTTCCACCTGCAAGTGAGGGGGGGGCTTTAATAGGGACATGTCTGAAAGCTTTTGAATCTTTCTAGAGTTAACGAAATATTATGCAGAATAATGAATTAAATTAGCAATTCGTTAAGTATTTACGATTGTACTTTGTTATCTTTCATCATCTATCAATTAAGCTCTAATTGCGTAATTGTTAAGTGTACTGGAAGACGTAGCGTTGGAAGGCCTCCCACAAGATGGACCGATGACCTGGTGAAGGCCGTAGGAATTCGCTGGATGCAAAAAGCATAGAACCGCTTGGGGGAGGCCTATGTCCATCAGTAGACGTCTTTCGGCTGAAATAATGATGATGATGAAGCTCAAATTGCATAACACACTATGAATCATAATCCTAGTAATTTTAGAGCATATTGCTGATCCATTGCTTTATTGATTATTGCATATGCTGTTAGAAAAATTCGGAATTTAACTGACATAGAGACAGCCCGTTTAGTGTACTTTGCCTATTTTCATAGTGTAATGTCGTACGGTATTCTGTTGTGGGGAAATGCCGCCGACATTCAGACTATCTTTGTCTTGCAAAAAATTAAACCGCCGAAAAAACTGAAAAGCATAAAATAATAAACCTTAAAATTATGAGTCGACGCTTTGAGTGATCTTTGTTCATTGATTTTTCAGCGCCGACTCAAAATTTTAAGGTTTATTATTTTATGCTTTTCAGTTTTTTCGGCGGTTTAATTTTTTGTTAAAAAGTTTTTATTTTATAATTTTTTGTGACTTTAATGTACTAATAATACTTGGCAAGGTATACCCTATCCAACAAAAAAAGAATTATCAAAATCGGACTACTCTGTATAAAGTTATGCGTGGTTATACATTACAATCAGTGAGTGAACAATCAATCATCCCCTGTTTTCCGACCCTTAGGGTTCGATTTAGTTTTCCAAATTTATATGGGACCACCTTGGGTGTATACACTTTCCAATAAAAAAAGAATTGTCACAATCGGACTACCATGTACAAAGTTATGCGTGATCATACATTTAAAAATTTAAAAATTTAAAAAAATATATATACGCGTCGAATTGATAACCTCCTCCTTTTTTTTTTCGTCGGTTAAAAAAGGGCTATTCGATCAATTTATTAATTAAGCCCGAGACACACACTCAGAGAGAAATTTAAAGAAATTAATGTAATGACTGCCTTCACAGTATATTTTTGAAAATCTTTTATATGCCCATAAGAATATTAAATTGTTTAAAAAATACAGTGATATCCATAGTGTAAATACTAGGAACAAACACAAATTTGTTGTACCTTCAACAAGGCTCAAGAAAATATGTGGCTCATTCAGTTTTTTTTTTTTTTTTCTGGCACTGACATCTCGTAGTTAGCCCGAAGGCTTTTACTACTTAAACGGGCTTTCCCTGCGGATGACTCTAGACGCGAATCTAAGGCCTCCAGCCAGGGGCTTACAAACTAAAGGAAAAACTACAAACTAAGCGACTAAGACCTAAGGGCACCCCCTGTGGGGTTCGGACCTCGGCTTAGGGAGTCACTGGTGGGGGGGATCAGCAAGGGATAGGCTGGATCTGGGGGGTCGTTAACTAAAGGCTCAGCGACGTGGGCTGGCTCATGCAAGGGTCGGGGGGGACTATTAGCTAGTCGGGAGTGTCGCGACGACGGACCTCGGCGGCGAGGTCGGTATGACGGACGTTTCGGTTTAAGTAAGGTGCTGGTGGCCCTATTGCTCTCCTGGAGGAGGGTAATGGGGTCATCAGGAATGGTTAGAATATGCCGCGGACGGCGGGTCTTACTAATGCGGGAGGGGATGTAGTTGGCTGCCGCGACAATCAGAGGGTTGCGGTGGGTTGCGACCCTATCGAAGAAACGCTTGGAGATGCGTTTCATGAATTGATGGATAGTCGGGAGTTTAAGGTCGAGGTGGAGATTAGCATTCCGAACGTACCAAGGCGAGCCTGTGGCGTTGCGGAGAAAACGGTTTTGGAGGGTCTGCATCCTATGGACGTGGTGGGGTTTCGCGTGTGCAAAGACTGCACAAGCATAGGTCATAATTGGCCTTATGCACGCGGTATAAATGAGCTTTTTGCACCGAAGTGACATCTTGCTCTTTGGGTTGAGAACGGGGTGTAGCCTACCGAGAGCGAAAGCGGCCCGCGAGCGGACCTTCTTTATGTGCTCAGAGAAGGAGAGATGCTGATCTAAGATCACGCCTAGATATTTGGCTCGCTTCTCCCAAGGGATCTGCTTGCCGAACATGGATAGGGGGGTCGGGGGGCGGGGTTTGAGTCGTGGTTTCGTAAAGAGAACCGCCTGACTCTTGTCGGGGTTGACCTCGATTCGCCACTTCCTGAACCAGTCGGCGAGGTCATCGACTGCGGCCTGGAGGTAGCGAATCAAGGCGTCTTGACTGCACCCCGTGAAGTAAATGGCCGTGTCATCTGCGAACAGAGCCAACTGAGCCTTTAAACTTCTGGGGATATCGCTAGTAAATAGCGTAAAAATGAGAGGGGACAAGACAGAGCCCTGAGGGACTCCTGCTCGGATAGGATGGGGGGAGGACAGTGCCCCTTCGATGCGATAGCGAAAGGTGCGGTTCGATAGAAAGTCTCGTAGGATGAGCACGAGACGGTCTGGCACTCCGAGTTGGTACAGCTTGTATAACAAGCCGTTGTGCCAGACCTTGTCGAACGCTTTCGCTATGTCGAAGAAAACTGCACCCGTGAACATACCGCGTTGAAAACCAACGCTTATATGTTCGACGATACGGTGCACTTGATGGACACACGAGTGTTGGGTTCGAAAACCGAACTGCTCGTTGGGGATGAGGCCCTTTGTCTCGGCGTAATCTCTGAGACGCTTATAAATAAGCCTCTCATAGATTTTGCCGAGCACGTTGAGCAAACTGATGGGGCGGTAGCTCGAAGGCTCCGCCTTCGGTTTGCCGGGCTTTGGGATGCCAATGACTGTGGCTTCCTTCCACGCCTGTGTATCTTCAATGGTGCCCTGAGCAACAATATTTTCCATATTGTTGCTCAGGGCACCATTGAAGATGGTACACATGAGCATGATCAAGTGCGCGGGGAACAGCTGGAACACCCTATTGGTGATACCGTCTGATCCGGGGGCCTTGCGGGGTTTGAGAGCTTTGATGAGCTCGTGCACCTCGTCAGGTGTGACGGGGGGCAAGGGCTCATCTGGGTCCTCAACGGGCGGGAGTGAAGCTCTGCGCTCGACCTCAGCGTCGACCTCAGCGAGGTGTTCTGGGTCAACTGGCAGTGAGCTAGGCGAGCATTGTGCCTCGAGGCTGTCGGCTAGGCACTCGGCCTTGTCGGCATCCTCGAATGCAAGTGTCGCATCGGGGCGGATCCGGGGGGGCATTGTGGTGACTTCTTTGGATTTGAGTTTTCTCTGAAGTTCCCAGAATGCCTGGTGGGTCGGTTCTAAATCGCCCAGCATCTTTTCCCAACCGGCGGAACGTAGCTCCTCAATGCGTGTCTTTACAGCACGCTGTAAGTGACGCAAGTGAGCCCTGTTCGCGTCGCAGGGATAGTTGCTGTAGGCACGAACGGCCGCGTTCTTCTCATTCAGCAGAGCCCGCACATCGTCCGGAAGTTTCCAGCGTTGGTCTCCCAACTCTGGAACTTCCCTTGAACATTCGTTCAAGACCGATTGTACGTGCTCCGTGAATGAGTAGATCGCGGCCGTCGTGTCAGCGATTGAATCGAAGTGATCCGGAATGGAATCTAAGAGAGGGGACGTGGTGGCTTTCAGCTTTTCGCTGATTTTCCTCCAGTCCGTTATCACTTTAGTGGCGGGGGGTAGGGTGGGATCGTGGGAACCTAAGCGGGGGGCCAGGTGCATGACTACCGGCCTATGGTCGGAGTCGAGCTCGGGTATAGCCTCTATAGAATCCAGCCTAAGGCTGATATTCTTAAGAAGGGCTATGTCGAGAACGTCTGCGACGTGGGTGGGGTCATGGGGGAAATGGGTGGAGGTCATCGGGGCGATGACGTCAAAGTGGAGGGTGGAACAGAGGTCGAACAGATGTCGTCCTCTAGTCGACGTCCTGGAACTGTTCCAGGCTGGGTGTTTGGCGTTGAGATCGCCCGCTATTATAACGGACTCACTCAAGCCAAGCAGTAAGTCGAGGTCGTCCATGAGGAGTTGGTAATTCTCCGTCGAGGACTGAGGGGGAAGATAGGCCGATACTAAAGTGATCGGCTGATGACCTGTCATTCCTAAATGACAGATCGAGACTTCTAAACGGGAGAGGGGGGGAGGGTCCATGGGGATGCAGTACAGGGACTTCCTATAATAAATGAGGGTGCCGCCTCTGTGGCAGCGCGTCCTGTCATTGCGAACTAAGCGATAGTTGGCAATTTTCGGGTCGCGATGATTCGGTTTAAGGAAGGACTCTTGAATGAGTAGAATGTCTAATTGATGGTCGCGGAGGAAAGTGGCGATCTCATCACGTTGGTTGAGTATGCCATTGGCATTGAAAAAACCTAACTTTAGGGATCGGGGTTTGGTTCTCGCTAATACTCGACTATCCATAATGGGGGGCTTGAGTAGAGAGGGAGACAAGGGCTTGCGTAATCTCCGGATACGCGTTGTAGATGGCCTGGATTTGGAGCAGGTTGCCGGCGCGTGCTGCGTCGACTAGCTCCTGGGTCATACGTTGGGCTCTGGGGGAAAAGAACGTTGTGAACGTACCCGAGATGATGTTGAAAGCATCAAGGGGGTTCACCGTTGTTCCTGAAGTGGGTACTACGGGACGGGGAGCAGGGGGTGCGGCTTTGGCGGCGGGAGCGGCCATGGGCTTAGCGGACTTTGCGGGGGGCGCAGGGGGGGGGGCTGGGGCGTTAGGACGCGGGTCCAATAACGCGGGGATCCCAGCGGGGGAGGGCTTGGGAGGACCTAATGCAGGGAAAGCCTGCATGTGGTTCCCTTGGTTCCAGTGATTCCAGGGGCTGGGTCTCTGGGGACTCAGCCTCTCTGGAAGTTTGGAAGAGGGGGCTTCTCTTAACTGGCGAGCGTTGGCGCGCTTCGCCAGTTTCGAGGAGGAGGACTTCGGGGCCTTGGGACAGCCCCGGTAGTTGGCGGGGTGGCCGGCCTCTCCACAGAGAACACAGCTGGGTGGCTCTGTGCAGAGGGCTCGGTCCTTGGGGCGGGAACAGTCTGCTGTTCCGTGGTCACCCAAGCACTTTACGCACCTAGGGGTGGCAAAGCAGTGGTGCTGAGAGTGCCCGTAAAGCTGGCACCTATGGCATTGGCCAATGTTGCCAGTCTTACGGGGCTTCTCGATACGGATTCCAGAGAGGCTATAGATAGCCCTGACTCTGAAAATCGGGTGATGACCCTCAGTGGGAGGACACACGACAAGTACCATGTCGAATGCCGGGCCACGTCTGGCCCGGTGCATCCTGTGGACCTCATCGACGGGCACATTTTGTGCCTCGAGGTCGGCCTTTATGTCGTCAGTGGTGATCTCCACGGGCATTCTGCGGATCACCACCCTGATTTGACGCTCCTCAGGCAGGGCGTATGTGTGGTAAGACACATTACGTGCACTGAGGAGTTTGGTCAAGTCACGAAAGTCTCGTGACGTTGGGGTCTGGACTTTAATGCCCTGCTGGGTTGAGCGGGCATTAGTGAAGTTGACCCTCTGGTCAACACACCACTTGGAGATCTCCGTCCACTTCGCCTTGTCCTGTATGAATACAGGGGGCGGGGGAGGGATCTTTTTAGCGGTCTTGTTGACCGGAGGGGTGGGGGCAATGTCGCGGGGAGCGACAACCTTTGCGGAGGTTGACGCTTTAGGGGTGGGGATGGACGCGGCGTTAGCCTGCGGGGTGGGGGCACGCAAGGGAGGGGATGATTCCTCGATCGCAGCGAACTTAGCGGCCGGGGCGGCGCTAGAGTTGTTTTTCTTACGCTTGTTTCCCTTGCCATGGGAAACTAGCGTGTAATTTTCTCCATCTGACGAGGGGGAGGAGACCGAGTCTGCTGCTCGGTTTTCCTCCTCGCCAGAGGAGACCTCTTCAGTGTCCATCGAAATGGGCACCTGAGAGCTGGGCACGGGGGGAGACTCTAGAGCGTCGCTAAATGTAGCGACGCTAGTCTCGGGAGTCGAGGTAGCATCAGCGGCGATGGTATGCGCTTGGGCAACCAGGGCGCGTTTCGATAGTCGCTTAAACAACCCCTTGAACTCGGGGTCGTCCATGAAGAGCTCGCAGAGCGAGAAAAAACTTTCTCGCTCTTTTGAGCTCCACTCAGCGACCTTCGAGTCCAACATGGTTGGGAAAGGGGAACCCTACTCGCTCATCGGAGCGCCTAACACCTAACAAGCCCTAATCCCCGGGTGGGTGTGCCCGGGGGTGAGTAGCACTCCCTGTCGGGTATAGACAGGGAGGTGTGACCTACTGCGTGAGCCCTAATCTGTGTGTGCCGTCGCCAATCTTATTGTGCGACGGGGCCCTAACCGCTCAGTGCGGATGGGTATAGAGATACCCTGAGCAGTCTAGTGCGGGGGGTATAGAAATACCCGCGGCACTAGAACGCGGCTGTGGAAGGAAAACTGTCACCGGGACTGACGAGGGAAGCCCCCAAGGCCAGCGATCCGGGACCCGTCCAAACTTACGCCTAGCCCTGAAGGGGATAGGCGGGTGCGTTGGGTCAGCACCCACTCGGTTTCGTTGACACCGTGAGGTTTCAGCCGAGGACCACGAAACTGTGGATTTGCCCAGAAGGGGCCACTACGTTTTAGACGTCTCCAATTAAAGAAACAGAAATTGTCTTGAAAAAGACAGTTTTTGATCAATTCACAATCGAAAATAAATTTTCGATTATCAATTGGGTAGCCGGAGCGACTACGATGCGGAGCGTTGCGCAGCAGACACAACACTAACACTGGCACTTTCACAGCGGCGGAGTGGTGGGGGGCGCGGGTGGCGGAGCGGCGAGCGCGGTAACAACACGTCCGTTCGCTGCGGAGGTCGAGCGTGGAATGACTCATTCAGCATCGTGTTGACTTCGCTACGTCCCCGTAAGGGGGCGCGGCGAGCGGCGCCGGAGCATAGCTCCCCGGCCGCGGAGGGTTCGCGGTGGCCCGCTAAAACGGGCCCCTCACTGTGTTGCCCCTTGGGCAATAGATGATTTTGTACGCGTTAAAAATAACGCGTCCATGTGAATGGTTGCTATGTGTGTCTCTGTAGGCGCGCCGCGACGTTGAGTTACTATCAACGCCGCTTTCTTCACGACATCTTGGCGGTCTGTCCCCGCCAGGTGAGACCCCCGGTTACCCGGGGGAGGCCCGGCGAGAGACGACCAGCGACAAGATGCCGACTCGACGCTCCCACAGAGTAAAGTGCGCGCCCCCGCTTATCCCGTTTTCCAGAGCGAGCCGGTAGCGGTCTAAGCTAAGGGGCAGTATGTGCGTATGGGCGGCATTGTACTGTGTGACACCGCCCATGTTAACGCGACACGCGGGCCCGTCCGCGTACGCGTGTGTGTCTTGGCGCCTGTTGAGAGGTGAGTGTCTGATTTCGTTACGTGACATGCCTATATTAACTTAGAACACGCCACGCAGCGAGTGTGTGTTATAAGTGTGGAGTTCTGTTTGTCAAGGTAAGCCGCGTGTAGCCTGGGTGCGACTTACCCGGGAGTCAAGTCCGGTCATGGTGTCAGTCGTCCCTGACCAGGTCGCGGGGCAGAGGTCTCGCGTCAGGGGACTCATTCAGATGTCAATGTATACGCTTTTATAATAAACTTCCAAGCCATGTTCAAGATCTAAGTCTCAATAAATTTAAATCATTCATTAAACGTAAGTTGTGCCAGAAAGCCTTTTACACTGTTAAAGATTATATTGAGGACAAAAAAAGCTTGGGATTAAGCTGCTCCAATTTATATTTTTAAATTATTATGGTACTGAATGATATTTTTTATTATTAATTAATTTCCTTTTTTTATTAATTATTTATTGGGAATATACACTTTGACATTTTGATTATTGCTTATACACTTTGACATTTTGATTATTGCTTAACGATGACATGAATATATACTCTGAAGGGGTATACTATTATTATTATTTTAATAATTTTGAATGTGAGGACTATGTAGATGTTTTTTTTTTTTTTTATATCCCTCTTACTCATTTCATTTTAATGGTAATCTGGCAGTTTGAGTACTTAATGCGGCCTACCAAAATGTCCTTTCTTTGGTATTGTTCGTTGAATCGTTGTGCTCCTTATGTTCTGAGTTGAGCTGAAAGATTACTGACAAATGCGTGCATTGACTGGACAGGTCCACTCAATCTGTATGGTTCTTTCCTCAAAAGATCATTTCAGACAACCCCATGTACATGGTCCTCAAATGATCAGACCGGGACTATTTCCTGATTTTATATACACATTGACATTGATGAATTTTACTTACACAATGACATGAATATTTACTTTTAAAGTATTATATTGTTTTAATTATTGTAAATGTGAAGATTAAGTGGGTGTTTTTTTTTTTTTTCTAGTTTTCTTTTCTTCTCATTTATTTTTTATCACAGTCTGGCAGTTTGAGTAATTTATGCGATCTACACAAATGTCCTTTCTTTGGTATTGTTCGTCGAATCATTGACCGCCTTAAGTTCTGAGTTGAGCTGCATGATTACTGACAAATGCGTGCACTGATTGGACAGGTCCACTCAATCTGTGTGGTTCTTTCCTTAAAAGACCACTTCAGACACCAATCCACATGGTCTTCACATGATCTAACCAAACTATGTCTGGACTTTAAAAGAGACTGTGACCTCTGAGTTTGTTTCGGCCTTTCTTCTCAGAGAAGTCAGATAGGAAACGCCGACCTCATCTTGTTTTAAAAAATATGATTGACGTGTAAAAGTGTTTGTACAAACCTACTTGCAAAAATAAAGTCATATATCATTTATATCTTCGAAAAATGTGCCTGCTCAACAACGTAAATAAGTCAATGAATGCTGTTGTACTGTCAAAATGAACACCATTGCTACTGTCAATATGTCACGCAGATCACTCTGATCTGATCTTGGCCCCAAGTTGAGTAAGTTGGAATTGTCTTTGTGGTACTGATTGATTGACGATGTTTTAGTAAATATTTTCTTGGTTTGTGAAAGCTATTTGTAACCTTATGTTATAAGAAAGTGCTTTGCATTTAGTGACTAAGCCTGATTGCCCGTTCCTGGATTCATATGCATCTCTGCTTGTCTGGTGCAACGAGAGGTGGAGGTTTATTTTTGTTGTATTTATTTTAATTAAAAATGTTACTAACATCGTTTTACGAGTATTACTAACAACAATATTAATCACTGTGTTCGAACTAAATAAATAAAAATCCACTTGCAATAATACAAGAAAATGCAAATCTCAGCAAAAAACGACGTTGTAAAAGACATAATTGAGTCTGTTTGACCACATACCATAAGCATTTGCCCTCACAGATCCAAGTTTTAGTAATGAGCGCAATTTTTTTTTTAATTTATAATTTAGAAGAACTTGAATAAAGAAAACGGTTGTGTGAATACCAATTACAATAGAGCTTACGTACAGACACAAATACTAAGTAACAAGCACCAACAATGTTTAATAAACGTCACCACAAAATCCAAAAGATTTAATTCCGCTCCTTTTTGCTGAGAACAATTAAAATAAATAGCCAGGTTGGTACCTAACTAAACAGGCCCTCATATTTAAATGTCGTTCATAATGACATTTTCCTTCCCCTTGTTAAGAATTATGAAAGAGAAGTGAATTTTTACCTTATAACATCCACTGCCAATTAATATTGTTTTGAAGAAAAGCGTCATTAGAAACGGAACACCCTATTTAGGGAGAAGTGAATTATTTACCTGAATCAAATATTTATTATATGAAGAAGTAAGTGTCATTTTCGTCCGTTATTTTTACTTTCTTAATTGAATAAGTATTTTAATTAGATGGCCACATTGGTCCCATTTCTTCCTGTGGGTGTCGTATATAGTGACTATGGACTTACTAGGGCATAGGCAGCAGCATCATCATCATCGTCATTATTTCAGCCGAAAGACGTCCACTGCTGGACATAGGCCTCCCCCAAGCTCCGCCACTTCGACCGGTTTTGTGCTTCCCGCATCCAGCGGATTCCTGCGGCCTTCACAAGGTCATCGGTCCACCTTGTTGGAGGCTTTACATCTTCAACTCTACATCTTCCGGTACGCGGTTGCCACTCCAGAACCTTTCAGCCCCATCGGCCATCTGTTCTGCGAGCAATGTGCCCTGCCCACTGCCACTTCAGTTTAGCAATTCGGGCTATGTCGGTTACCTTGGTTCTCCTACAGTAGCAGGAGCGTGCGTGCGGCAGCAGCGTGCTCTATGCATTTTATCACCGTACTGCGATCGCCAACCCGCCTGACATGTGTGGCGATTATGGCAAACCCCTTCAAATTGGGAAGCCCTAAGTCCAGCAGTGGACGTCTATCGGCTGAAATGATAATGATTGGTCTACTACTGAGCATGAGGTCCTGGGTTCGACCCGCAGGTTAGACAAAGTCTTGTTGGATTTTTCCATCTGGAATTCTTCATTAGCAGCCCGCAGTCTACAATCCAGATATTGTAAAACAGGCCTTCAATATTAATTAATTATTAATTCTGTCTTTGTGTTCCCGAAAAAGCCCCGTAAAGTAATTTGCTTTCATTTGTCGGATCCCGACCGTCCAATAATCATGGTTTGGCCTCCTATTGTTCGAAAAACAACAAAGGTCGAATATTATACCTTTTTGATCTTCAACCCCGGACAAATTCTCTTTCATATCAATCCCTAAAGATAAGTATACAAGACAGTATAAAGTACCAACATTATTTTTTGTGTGTTTTCGCTGAAAGGTTTGTGCATATTTTAAGATTATATTTATTTAAAGTAGGTGTGCAATGCAATAGATGAAATAATTGCCTTCAGAATAAACTTAGAAAAAACCGAGAACCATAATTCGCGAAGTGCTCTATATAATTTAAAGTTCACAAACTTTTATATGTTTACTAGCTTCTGTCCGCGACTTCGTCCGCGTCAAATTTTTGCTCCCGTAACCCTTCCCGTCGCATCGAGTTGCCTGCCAGTTTTCGTCCAATTTTCATTGCTGCTCCGCTCCTTTTGATTGTGGCGTGATGTTATATAGTTTGTAGCCTTCCTCAATAAATAGGCTACCCAACACAAAAAGATTTTTTCAATTCGGACTAGAAGTTGGAGCCCAATCAATACAAACAAACAATCAAATATTTCCTCTTAATAATTTTATTGTGACTACAAGTTTAAATGTAAGCTATCCTTTCTGTCAAGTTGGATCTAATTGCACACGGTGTGCAAATTTTATAAAAATCAGTTAAGTAGTTTAGGTGTCCATCCCCGACAAACAACGTGACGCGTAATTTATATATACTAGTGATCGCTCATTGGTCGAAAATCGACCGTGCTTCATTTGAATAGAAATACATTATTAAATGAAAAAAATATATATATAATAATAAATATAAAAAAATTATATGGTTGTATTTGACATTTAGTAACACTATAGACAAATTGTTGACGATGTACTACTGTGGAGAGGGTTTGCTGGCGGAATGGTGATGGCCAGGACCAGGACGTAGGTGTAATGAGTAAAGAATACTTCTTCAGGACTCTCTTCTTTATTTTCTTAAAATTTCTTAACTGCTGGATATGGAATGAATTATCACAGAAAGCTTTGTTTTTGTAGAATTTTCCCTATTATTTTTAATTAATTATGACTGTTCAAAATGTCATAATTATAACCAGCCTGTACAATCGTGAGGCATACAACCTCTACAGTTTGCACACGACACTAAGTTTTGTATGGGAAACTTACTAATGCCATACTTGACACTCCCCATAAAACCACAAAAATTATGCATGTGTGTATAAAATACACGGTAATGAATAGTAGTGTGTGTAACGTGTTATTTATTGAAAATAATGTATTTTTACGCATAATTTTAAAAAATATTAGCATTCGTCACTTCTTCTCTGTATAAACTATAAGTGTACGAAATTTCATACTCCTCCGTCCGCCTAATTTCCGTAAAAAGGGATCCAAAGTTTTCGCTTCACATATTAATATATAGATTAAGAAGAAGAAGATCATAAAAAAAAATCCTTCAGACCATATTGCGGGTATGGCGGCCAATCTCAACGGAGATTATCCTTCAGCCCGGAAGATATTCACAGAAGTCAATAGTATAGACACAGGTGCACTCCGTTTTTCTCACTCTTTTAGTCCGATGGGATGGCACTTCAACACGACCGGATAGAGCTCAAGCGTAACACTTTTCCCGACCTGGGCATCGAACCCTGGACCCCACACTCAGCACCTGTTGAACACGAGACCAACAAGATACCCTTCATAGTACTATTTGTTAAAATGGGTATAAATAGTATGTTTGAAGTAGAACTTGTCGTATTTCTAAACGAGCTCAAAACTTTATTGATTTAGTGGAACAATTGCTTTCCTATACCTACTTTCCTCTCTACGAACTAGCAAAACACATACTATAGTACACAACAATATCTGCACTGGTTTATAAAAACAAACCAGAGCACAATATTTTACCACCCATTTCTAAGTTCCAATAACAAGTTCCTCGCTTCAGTCCCAATAAACGGTACCACTCTCGGCAGAGATCGCAAATTGGAAACACTCCCAGTATATACACACACACATATGTATATACATGTACACATGTGCTTTGCTTCGTGTACGGATAATAACCATAATTAGTGCTGATTACTCAAAATGAGCCAACACTGTTGTACGTGGTTGTACCTATTACTGTTTAAAGTTAGTTAGGGAAGCTTGTTTCGTGAAGAAGGTGCAATTATGTTATACTGTAGAGTGGCGTCACCTTCCTGCACATTTTAGTTTGATTAAGTGTTAGTAAATTTGATAGAGCTACTGGGAGAACTTTAAGTAAAAACTTCCAAAGGCAACTTGCCAAACCCTGGCTGACGACCAGCCTTAATTTATTGAGGAAGCCACCGATAAGTCTGGTTAAGCAGCCATCAACCTCTAAGGTTGACCTGTGAGATGACAAAAATAAAACCGGCCTAGTGCCAGTTAAAGTCGCACACGAAGGGTTCCATACCACAAGGCAAAAAACTTAATAATAGGGTCCCGTTGGTTACCTTTCAGGTACAAAACTCTAAAAAGACCAACATGTCATCTTTTCGCATTTTAAAATTCACGATTCTTCGAACAATGGTTCTCCAAAGTTGGCATCATAATTCAATTTTCTTCTAATAAGCGATAATTGGTATTCAAAATCAAAATCAAAAGTCATTTATTCAAACTAGGCTGAGAGTCAGCACTTTTTGAACGTCAAAGTTACACAAGACAGTCCCCCCAAAACGCCCGCCCTTCTACACTTCCTAGTGCTTTAGCTGGGAAGAAGAAGTGGCGGAACAAACTCCCCAGCAGCACATCTGTCTGTTAAGTTAGAAGAACTTGATTCTATACAATATTGTGTAAGTAATTAATATTATAAAACAAAACATACATTATTCGCCATATGTCAGCTAGCACACGCCAATATACCACCAACAAACTATTATATATTACTGCAAAACATTAATAACTAGCTATGCCCTGTGGTTTCACCTGCCTCACTCAGCTTCGTATTAAAATAGCCATCCTCAAGAATTGGAGAATCAAATGCAAAAATAATTTTTAAATTCGATTTCTTGTTCTAGAATGATATCATAAAAAAAAATTATAAACAAACTCATCAGCTTTTATGGTATTAGTTAGCATACCTACCGCTTACAAAAACGATCAACGACAGAATTTAAAACCGCACCATAGAAAACCAGCTCAAAAATACTGAAATGGTCTCCATGTCAGTACCAACTGCCAACATTCTATTTCCATTAACTAGCAGACAGTCGGCACAATGGTAAGCAAGCTGGTAGGGCATAATGAAGGCATTGTACGTACGCCATCCCGCGAATGGATGACGTCATTATGTGCAACCTCTTGCCGACTCAGCTGAGCTGCCACCGATGTGATATATCGCTACCAAACTCGATTTATTAGTGTTTTGTGCTCGATTGTACATACAGTCTTATTATTCGATTAGTCAGATAGGAAATTCTGGGCAGTAATCTGAAGAATAGAGAGAATGGAATTGCAAGACGAGGCTCTCTTTGTCCATATCTTTTTTAAGTCAGTTAAAGATTTATAGTACTTTTAGTAACATTATTATTGTTGTGAAGCACAAACTATATTTTTATTGTTTTTTTTTTACGCTGTCTTTTGTTATTACATACCACGTAAACACAGTGATGGTGATTTATGATTTCTCAGTACTTATTTAACTGCTACGTTTCTACACCTTTTTAGGGTTTTTTCCCCATAATGGGACGGAACCCTTCTTACGCGAGTCCGACTCGCATTTGGCCGGTTTTATTTTTACAAGTGTCCTAACGACGATCCCTAACCCGTAAAGAAACAGAAAAGTAGTAGGTACAGCCACACTACTATACACACACACTCCCAAACACCTAGTGTTTTATATTTTAATTTTTTCCTTAAACCCTCTATTTACTTATTGGCTTCATCATTGTTAAAATACCACTTGGTGGAAGAGTACGAGTTGGATGGGAAGAGTAAGACGGCTCATATAGTGTTATAACTTACTGAGGCTGCCTTATTTATGTATGACACAGCGTTCCAGCTGTTTCTTTTTCTATTGAGTACCTACCATACCATATTCTTTTCAATTTTAATCATCAGTTATTAAAATCAAAATGTTATCAATCAATTTGCGTACCTGATTCACAACAATGTTGAGATCAGCTTCCAGTCTAACAGAATGCAGCTGCTTTTCTGACCTACAGTAACTGAGTAGTTACTGGGTAATACGATACCCCTTTGTTAAGACTGCTTGTCAGACTTTCGGGTTTCTGATGACCCGTAACGACTGTCAAAGATCCACGAATGACAGCCGGAACCAACGGCTTAACGTGCTTTCCGAGGCACGGATGGGTCTTGGTATGTAATCATGGTTACCCATCCACGGACCGACCGTGGCAAGCGCTTAACATGACCCGTAAGGACGGTCAAAATCAAAAGAAATATATGTATACAAGAAAAATTTTAACCAGTGCGCAATTTTTTTTTTTTTTTTGTTCAGTATCAGTAATAGAACACATTTCAAATATTTTCTCAATACTTTTTTTTTAATTTTTATCCGTTCTTAAATCAGTAAACTGTGGACACCCCATTTCGAACCTAATATGATATCGATAATAGGAATAGGTCAATAACCGCAAGCCGACTAGGTACTTCGAACTTCTTAGAATTTTGACCGACCGAACAGCTGATACCTACCAGCCGAGTACCTACTCGTAGCTACGCTTGGTCGTTCCCCTTCGCTGCCGCGCCGGCGTAGGTACTTTAAACTTCTTAGAATTTTGACCAATCGAACCTTCACCGCCGCCGCGCGCAAGATGCCATAAAAACCAGTTCCAAATAATAAACATCTTTCGTTATCGATAACTTAATATTTTTGTACTAAGATATATCAAAATAAAAATTGCATGGTTATTATAACTCTTTAAAGTTTAATTTGTTAAAATTTTCGCACTGGTTAAAAACTTATCCTGTATTGTAGAGAACATTTAATTAGCCTCAACACTTTACACCATGGGTAGCTTCAGACTCCGGACGCGAACGTAGTAGATTTCAGGCTTTCAAGATAAATCACTTCTTGTTCAATTTATTGGCACACGCTCTCACTTTACTACGAAATTGAATTTAATAGGAGATGGCTTCATGTTATTAATTCTATTCTTCAATGTTAGTCACGTTTTTGAGGACATTAAGAACACTTTTTGACTTTTAAGTTATGTGAGTAGCTGGTTGCATAATTATGATACTAGTAGTATTATGCATGAGAAATATTGTATGTTTTTGTGTTTGGATGTTTGTTACTCAATCATACAAAAACAACGGAACGGATTTGAATGAAATTTACCACACAGAAAGTTTATAACATAGGATACTTTTTTATTTTGATAGTACGTTCCCGTGGATTAATTTGCGACCTCCACGCGGGCGAAGCTGCTGGCAAAAAAAGATAAGTCGTAAATTAGTAAGCTTGAATCAAAAAAACAGCTCTCATAACATACCCCCTTTTTAGGTGTTGATGTGTTGACTCCTGTCCACCTCTACCACGCACCTACATACCTTATACATCAACTCACCTTCATCCCATGGGGTAGGCAGAAACTACAGAACGCCACCCAGTACGACCCTTACATACTCCTGTTACCTCGTTTACGTTCATACATCTAGTCATACATGGACGGCGGTTGCGAGTACTACGTACCCACGGAGCAAAACGTCAGGACCTAGTTGAAAATCACAGTGCACAGTTGTTTAGGCCGACTCCTCTTTGTATTTGCTCCGTGTACGTACCTCTATGATACTAGATTATAACTATAATAGATCTATGCGATTAACCAATACAGAACTACTCGTAACATTAAATAGGATTTCTTAATTATTTTCTTACTAGCTACTGCCCGCGTCAAATTTTAGCTCCCCTGACCCTTCCTGTCGCATCGAATTGCCTGCCAGTTTTCGTCCATTTTTCGTTGCTGCCCCACTCCTTTTGACTGTGGCATAAAGGTATATAGCCTTTCTCGATAAATAGGCTACTCAACGCAAAAATAATTTTCCAATTCGAATCAGTAGTTCCTGAGATTAGCGCGTTCAACCAAACAAACTCTTCAACTTTATAATATTAGTATAGATTAAAATGAAGAAAAAAAAAAAGCGATGACATTGCAGAATACATATTACTACACTGAGCTCCAGATCGGGACTCCTAGACGTAGGCAAAAAGGTTGCCTGGCTAAATTTGGGCTGGGCGAGTCACGCCAGCTGCATGCACTGTGAGGATGAACGGTGCCACCGAGGCCAGCCCAAGAAGCGGTGGCGAGACGACCTAGATGCGTATTGCATGAGTTGAATCGAAGTGGCCCGGACGACTGGATAGATTTGGGGGATGCCTTTGCTCAACGGTGACAAAGTGAAGGCTAATAAAACAAATTGCATGTTGCGTGTATTTTAATGTTAGTCATAGATGGACCATAACAAACTGCGATGTTTGTAGTTAACGATAAAAATGTTAAATACTACAACCCAAAACAGCACTGTATTGGACACTGATGAAATTAACACGTTGTTACAGCAACATCAAGCTGGAGTTGTGGCAATTTCTGCAGAATGTTTCCAAATAGTTCCTGCATTTTGTCAAGGTCCGATTTAAACCGTGTGACCAATGTTTCTACATCCTGGAGAAATTTGTCAGTGACCAGATTCTCTCTCTGGTTTGCCATCTGAACAGCCATGCCGATATTTTGAATTCTTCTTTTTTTCCTAGCTCTGGCTTTGTTCAGTTCTGCACGAATCACATCAATCTTTTTCTTTTGCATTTTTAAACTTAAGTTATTATTCAAAATCATCATTTTCTTTTGGATTTGAGTCTTCGCTTTCTTCTCAAGGTAAGCATCTTTTTCAATGTAACCAGGCCTTTTTTTCTCAAAGACAACCTTCAATTTCTTTTCACCGGCTTCATCAATATCTTTGACCATTTTGAAGAAACGAAAGATTTTATAAACGGTTGTTCATTACAGGAATCTCGAAGACTGTCGAAGCTAATTAATGAACAATCGCAACAGCTTATAAACTAAACATATTTTTGGTTTTTTCTATGTACATATGACTAAGTGACCATTCCTTGTAACAGAATAAAAATACTGAGGTATTTTGACATTTGACAGACTTCAAATAACACATCAATCTATAGTTTTTCTTTTCCATTTTTTTATAAATGCATTCAAAGTGGAAGACATACAATAATAAAGTTTGCAATGGAAATAAATAATTACAATCATAATAATTACTTATCCTTGATTCGATGAAAATTTGTTAAGTTTTATTTCGATATATGAATCATAATATAATATAGGCTTATGTTTAACTTACCACCAGATATAGTAACATATAACAGACAAAACTAGTAAATGATCACCAAAATTAAACCCGCATTTTAATGTAAAATTATAACCAAAATTTTAACATCTTGCTATCCTATTTAAGCAAACTGACTCCAAATAAATCATTGTTAATCCAAAAGTAGTAAATGATCACCAAAATTAAAACAGCATTTCAATGTAAAATTATAACCAAAGTTTTTACATCTTGCTATCCTATTTAAGCAAACTGACTCCAAAAAAAATCATTGTTAACCCAAAAATAGTTAGTGAACACGAAATTATTAAGAGTGTACTACGTGAGTTCGACAAATGGGTGTGCGAATAACACTTGTGCGACAAAACTGTACTGCGACTCACCATAGTTCGAATGCACGCTTATGCGACACACTGAATCTAGTCGTTTCTAGCACTCGCCGGCCGCTGCCGCGGCACCGCTCGCTTCGCTCGCTCGGCTCGTGCATAGGAGGTCACAGTTTTAACCTAACTTAACCTAGTGTACTATGTGAGCTCGAGTGTATCGCACAAGCGTGCATTCGAACTATTGTGAGTCGCAGTACAGTTTTGTCGTACAAGTTATGATTTGGTGATCATTTACTACATTTGGTATTCGAATACAATTTAAAGAGCAGTCGTGACTAAAATAGCTAGTACTATTGTAATTATAGACTTTATTTTTCTGGTGTCAAGTATATATTTTTGGTTAAAGAACTAAGGGTATCAAAGCTTTTTATGGTGATTATATTTAATCCCTATAATATACAGCGCGTAGCCTTACTGCTACGAACTACCTACTCAAATGCTACGCGGCACGGGCTTGGTGCTACGACTGCTACGAGGCACCCACAGTCTGCTACGAATCTCAACTATTATGAGTATAATAATTATATCACGGAGACTTGAGACGCTGCTGCTGCCCTAGTAAATTATCCGTTTCAATGTGTAACTTATCAAAAATGGAAATAGAATTAAAGTAATAATATTTTCCTTGACTGTAGGTATTATTTTTATTTTTATTAGATATCATGCATGAGCTGCTAATGGACTCTAAAGTTTGTTCAGCACTCGGTCAGGCTAAGAATAGGCATAATAAATAATGAATGATTACTTTTCAAATCCACGACATCTATATTCCGACGGCGGAACTAAAACGATCGTTAAGAAGTTCGCTGATGCTCATAGCACAGCTGACACAGTTGAAAGAAGGTAATTTCATAACAATGAAACTCACAACAAGTCCGAGAGATGGCGCTGTGCAGCAAAACTGCAGAAACCTTTTTGTACAACAATAAGTATAAAAATTTATGAATATCTACTTTTCAAATCCTCGACATCTATATTCTGACAGTGGAACTAAAACGTTCGTTAAGAAGTGCTTTAGTACTCATAGCACAGCTGAGACGGCTGAAAAGAAGATAACTTCGAAACAATGAAACTCACAACATGTCTGAAAGATGGCGCTGTGCTTAAACACTGCCGCCGAAACCTTTTTGATTGCCATATAACTTGAAGCAAGAAACGAACATCTCAAAGAAGTTTCTGTTGCCTATTCATGAAATGTTTCCCTAGGACAAACATTCCTGTTTTGTAGGTCCAACTTCGAGAAAGAGGTCAATTGTCGAATCCGACACGACGGGGAAATATTCTCTAACTAGAATTGCGTTATATACCTACCTAAATAACAAAATACTTGCCTCCTATTGTTCAGCATTGTTTGAGTATCCCGTAAACTGTCTTATGACGAAACCGAAAACGTCCTAAATGTACCACGCTAGTTTAAAAATCTCTTAATCACCCTTCCCACACACACTCATCCATATACATTCTACACTAAGGAGGCACTAATAATATTCTCTCTTTTTTCTTTTTCATCTAAATTTCTGTTGTTTTTCTTTATTAGTATTTTGTTTTAATTTTGATATTGTTAGAGCCGTTTTAGTTTAGTTAGCTTTTAAATGTAACATTTATAGGGAAGAGCGCTGTTGTCTGAGATACAGATATTAATTTATCTAGTTCAGACACAGATGTCTTTTAAACTTATAAGATAAAGCTTAAATGATCATATTGTACAATATTTGTTATAAAATAAATATAATCTAAAATTGAAATAAATGAATCAATCTTAAATCTTAAATAAATAAATTGTCCTCGAAATTAAGTTACTCTACGATGTTAGGTAGGTACCTATGTATCTTTCAGATTTTATATATATAAATTCAGAACAAATAAAAATACAAACATACTCCCATTATTGACATACACACATATGACTGCCTCGTTGGTCGAATGGGTTCGACTCCCGAGTCGGGCAAAACGTTATTGGGTTTTTCTGTCTGGAATTTCTCAGTGGCCGCCTAGAGTCTGGATTTATGCCCGGTTGCTCGCCCTCAATTACATAGGACTTAAACCTAATTAGCAAAACGTGAGTGTAGTATAGGTACACCCTTGCCCAACCCTTTGGGGAAAACAAGACGTTATGTTATAATTAGTACAAACAATATTCTTTAGTGGCTCTGATTTTTAGTTTATAAATTGAAAAGGCATTGCATTACCTACATATGCTTTCATAAAAGCCACAGTTTATTAATAAAATAGGTAGGTACCCACCTACTCAGGAGGACATAAATAAACCGTTACATTGAAATGACATTATGCCACAAACAACGAAGCATTCCTTATAAATGTCACTGGTGTCAACCTCAGAGATATCATACTTATTGGACCCGGATCCAATGAAGCAGAGAGGAGAGGAAATGTCTTATACACAACCAATGTTAGGTATTGTTATCATAGTTTTATTAGCTCGTACACTATTCGACATGCAACTGTAACAACTCAACGACAAGACGCTGACCCCTTTTTTTGGGTGGTAAAGCAGACTTTTACTAACTAAAACCCAACCGTGTTCCTTCAGTGGCCTGTGCCAGGGCCACGGTAACACTTTCGAACAAATCTCGCGACCCTGGCAGGTGCTGTTGAATGCCTGGTTAAATATATAAATAAAAAAGCATTTCTTTTCCCAACGCGACCATTATTTTACCTATTCGCCCGCGATTTTGATGGTAGTCTAAGGTTTACCCCGCAACTTTCGAAAGGTTGCTCAACCCTGCTTATTACGCAAAAAACATAAGAATAGTGAAAAGCAAGTGAAATCCACGCACTTACCTGGTTAAATGTACAAGAACAAAAGCGTATTTTTTTTCTCAACTCTCTCATTATTTTTCCTTTTATGTATGTATTAAACTCACAATTTGTATTGTATATTGAACATTCAATTGCTTCAACACTTGCTTCTCTAGTTAAATGTATAAAAAAAAACTATTTCTTTTCCCAACTCGTCCATTATTTTACCTTCTATGTAACTTTCCAAAGGTTGCCCATCCCTGTTTCATAACATATATTTCAAAACATTATTTACCAATTCTTCGCTGACCGATCAACAAGCAGTTTTATTAACATTACAAATAAGTTCACCTAGAAAAAACTGCATGCATAGCTACGTTCAAGTCAATATCGAAAATAACATACGCGGTATTAATTTTGACCCTGTTTATAATTCAAACAATGCAAATATTTCTTTGCAGTACCAACTTCATAAATTCGCTAGAATGTTCAATAAGCAAAAACACATTTAGTAAAACAATGCTTAGAAAGTATTATGCAACCTAGGATCACATCCGGCCTCGTTTGTTGGATAGGACATACAGACAAACTTCACCTAAAATTGAAACTGGCACCAGATAATGAAATGCTTTCTGTTACGTAAAAAAGGTACTGGAAATACTGCAAAAATTTTCTGAATAAAGCAAAAAATCTGTATGATAAAAATAAATCACAGAAAGCGGGACAAAATAGTAAACTTGTCTGCAAATTTATAAAAACTATAATACCTTTAGATCGGAAAATCCTGAGCCTTCGCTAGATTTACTATTGACAGAGATATGAAGACCCATCCGAAGCAATGAATAAAGTGAACAACTTTTTTGCTAAATTTGGTAAAAACTTATCTGAAAAATCTTTAACTCTGATATTCTCCTCAACACCCAAATGCAACATCCTCTACCGTAAATTGACCGATGTTAACAGTGAATAACAAACAGTTCATGACGTTCCTGTGTACGACGTTAATAGTTCTAAGATGTATGTGCTACGGGGTAGGATGATATACCCAATACTATTGTTAGCGATTGCCGCGCTCTCTTTACAAAGCTAAGAGTGACATTAGCAGAGCGGCATGGTGGTTCACTTCAGACGAGCTGCTTGCACTGCAGAATCCCGAGCCAGATATAAACACCGAAAAGATAGGGTCAAAATTCAGTGTGGGAACATAAACAAGAGCAACTTTGCGACCATTCTTATATTGAGACTAGAAAGTAGGGTTGCCACCCGTACTTTATAATAAAGTATTGTACGTTATTTCACATAATTGTACTCTATATTTTATGAGAACAATAAAAGTACACGAAAATACTTTATTTTACAAGATTTGATTTAATCGTAAGTACTTTTTTATCAAACGAAATTTATGTGACACAAACTGGAAAAAGCAATAAAAAATATGTTTTTTAACCCGTTGAATGCCGCTAATTACAGACACAATTAAAAACCATTGTGTCTATACCAAATGTGGTATCTCAGGGACTTAGAGGTTAAATACTATAATAATAAAGACAAATTCTGATCATTGTAGCGATAATTGTTACAGTAAATGGGCTAATAGCGAAGAGCCTCGACCAACACCTCAGGAGGCTCTCATCCTGCCGGGGTCGCGTGATTGTTCGAAAGAGATACCGTGACCCTGACACATGGGCAACTGATGGAACACGGGTGGGTTTTAGTCAGAAAAGTCTGACACGCCCTCCCGCTCCGCCCAGAGTGGGAGAAGTCATTTGATGATTTCCCATCCTGAAAAAAAAAAAAAAAAAAAAAAAAAAAAGAAGGAGGCTCTCATCGCACGGCTGGGTCAAAGGCTTGATTGAGAAATCAGTACTTCTGGACACGGCACGCATTGTCAGGAAGTTCCTCTCTCTAGAGCTCTGACCACCGGCAGCTTGGACCCTGCTCCCGATGCCGTTGGGCCACATTTTTTTATATTTTTAAATGTTTTTGTAGGATTTTTTTTTAATATTTAAAAATATACTCAATATGTAAGAAAATAAATAAAAGATAAGACAAATAATTCATACTTTATTTTTAAACTATGCACCTTTTTTTTCTTACCAATGTATTTTAATTGCAAGAAAAAAAGGTGGCAACCTTACTAAAGAGGAACTTTTGGGTAGACTGCTGTAAAAGGCAGTCGTTTCATGTGTTCAATATTTCCCTTGTCATTCTGAGAATAAAGATTCTATAAATTGAAGTTATTATATTGTTAAAAGTACAAAGTGATTTCAATTAATACATATTTAGTTTAAACTAAAATACCTACTGGCCCCTCCGCTAACCCACATTTTTCAGCATGGTTTTTCTAATCTAGTTTGGGGACAAAATTCCTTAAAAATTTGTGGTCACTCCTATATTCCAATCTGGAGACAAAAACTGTGTGAATAACTTCAGGCCCTTTTCAGTGTAATCAGGACTCTCAAAAATTTTAAGCAACAAACTGCTTTTAGATAATCTATTTAGATTTAGGCCTTAAAGGTCAACTGGCCAAGCAGTACATTAACTAAATATATTGCTAATCTAGATAATGGTGTGAACACAATTGGTATCTTTCTAGACCTTGCCTTCGACATTATTTCTTGTAGTTTACTGTAGGAGGTCAGATAGGCAGAAAAATACTGATATTTAGCTGCAACCAGTTTGACTGGAAACCGACCCTTACATATTTGGTAAAGGCTAGGCAGATAATAAAGCGGTTAGCTACAACTTATAGAACTATTTTGTGGTCCAACTAGATTCCAAAAGATTAAAGGTTTTGTTTAAATTCCCTGCACACTGTTACCAGGAATTTCCTAATTAAACCAATCGAAATAACTATGATTATAATTAACTAGCTTCTGCCCGCGACTTCGTCGGCATCAAATTTTTGCTCCCCTGACCCTTCCCGTCGCATCGAATTGCCTGTCAGTTTTCGTCCATTTTTCGTTGCTGCTCCGCTCCTTTTGATTGTAGCGTGATGTTATATAGTCTATAGTATTCCTCAGTCAATAGGCTACCCAACACAATAATATTTTTTTCAATTCAGATCAATAGTTCCTGAGATCATCGCGTTCAAACAAACAAACAAACTCTTCAGCTTTATAATATTAGTATAGATTAAACCACGGTAAAAATAGCTAATTACCGCGATTAAACAGACAATACGACTGGCATTCGAACAATGTGCCAATGAGGCACTAATTTGTTTTTGTAACGATACACCTTACTTAGAAACTTTAACACGTGAAGCCACCCTCGGCTTGTTTATGCAAGATTGCATTCACCCACTTAAATTCTTACGTTGCGAAACGTGTAGAAATATATAAACAAATAGCTAGGTACCTAAATTTTTTTCATGACCACGTGTATTCGATGCTTATTTACTAATTTTTTACTTGACAAGTAACGATTGGCAAAAACATGATTTGTAATATCAACAACAAGTTTGTCAAATAATTCACTTAAAAAAAATAATGATCTGATAAACTTTCTTTTGATAACGTTTTATTTGACAAACAATTCATTATATTTTTCATTTTATCTCATAAAACAACATTTGGAATAAAAGTAATTCGGTCATTAGGCTATTTAGGTAGTGATTTTTTTAAGCCTTGAAATATGTTTTGGGGTAGATCCGACATGGTTTGGGGAGGTTAGGTTAGGTTAGGTTAAAACTGTGACCTCCTACGCACGAGCGAACGAAGCGAGCGGGGCCGTGGCAGCGGCCGGCGAGTGCTAGAAACGACTAAATTTTAGGGAGGTAGTTCTATAGAATTATGCAAAACCTTACCGTTATGATCAGTTAGTGGCTGTTTTTTTTTTTAGTTGGGAAATCATCAAATATCTTCTCCTGCTCTGGGCGGAGCGGGAATGTCAGACTTTTACTGACTAAAACCCACCCGAGTTCCTTCAGTTGCCCATGTGCTAGGGTCACGGTATCTCTTTCGAACAATCACGCGACCCCGGCAGAGTTAGTGACTGGTTTAGAAAATGTATTATAAAATTATATTTATAGTATTATATAAACATATTTTTTCCAAATTAATCTTATTAAATTACATGAAACATGCATAAATGATTAAATATTTTCCGACACATTTGTTAAGAGAAGCATTTGCCAAAGAAATTTTTGTAAAGCGACTGTTTATAAAATAAAACATTTTCGAAATACGTTGTTTGTGAAATAAATAGTATATGAAACGTTGGTTGTAAACTAAAAATTTGTCAATGGTGTTTTGGTGAAACATTAGTGAACCTACTATATACGTCCAATTGATGGTATCATCAGCCTATAATATTCCCACTGCTGGGACACAGGCTTCCTCTCAGTGAAAAGAAGTAGGCTGTGATCCACTACGCAGACCCAGAGCGGGTTTTTTCAAGCTAGGCTGAGAGTCAGCACTTGTTTGGATGTTAAAATTACAGAAAAGGAAGAAACAAACAGTGAATGAAATATCAAACTACTATCAAGTCTGCTCGTGCATCAGCCTTTTGGGCACCTTTGCTGTTGACAACTTAACCACTTACTCTATGATTCCTAATCTCTATCTTTATATATATGTTACCGGCCAAACCCGATTTCAGGACAAACTAGTTTTGCCTAGGCTAAACTAGTTCTTCCTATACGCGATAGGATTAACTAGCATAGCCTAGTCCAACCTAATTTGTCCTAAGCCCGATAGGATAGATCACTTTAGGCTAGGCCAAACTAGTTGATCCTGATATAAATACGCACACTCTTGGATAAACTAGTGTGGCCCAGTCTAAACATTATAGTAAAACAATTTTAACAATTGAGATAAGGTCAGGCGGGGCAGGCGCGCCATACTTTTTACATAGATGATTTCGATGCAAAATATTTTTTTTGAATGCTGACTTATGAGCGAACATTTATTAAAATGTCAATATTTGGAATTTTGCAGCTACAAGAAACGTCGATTCAATCAAATCTGTTAATATTTATACGATATTTTCTATTAAATTGCAAAACATGGATATAGGCGCACTTGCCCCTGGAAACGGGGCAAGTGCGCCTATATAAAAAAAATCGCAAAAATCGGACGTTACCAGAAAAACAGATAATTTACATAATAGAACATAAACATATAAACGCATTACTCTTGGTTTCTTTTTAATTTACTCGTCCTATAGGCTTCTGCAGCTTCCATATCAAATTTGGGGCAAGTGCGCCATAGACTAGTAAACAGGGGTTCTAAACCTTTAATGCTGTTTTTAAAAAAAGTAAAAACTGCTGTATAAATAAAAATGTTCGCAGGTTTGGCTGGAATAATAGATATCTTTAATTAATCAAATTAGACTTGTATTTTATGCATTAGGTCTATTTATTGAAAAAATTCACAAAAGTAGGTAACAATATTTCCTTTGACGCGATAGGACGCAAATACTTAGTAATCTACTGTTTAATTTGAGAATTTAGTGTTTGCTCATTGTTTGTGACTGTAAAAAGTGCCACCCTATGACGCTGGGTACAGCCAATGTCGCATCGCTCGCACACTCGGTGTGCCTCGAACTACGGTACGAGATGCCATCAGACGATTTCGGGACACAGGTTTATACACCCGCAGGCCAGGTCAAGGCCGACATCGATGCACTTCAACTCAAGATGAATCGCTTTTCGACCGCTACTGAAGTTCGTACGCGTCTTTTTGAGGTGAGAAATGTCAATGTAAGTGAACGTACCATTAGAAGAAGACTGGCAGAAAGAAATCTGAGGGCTTTTCGTCCAGCTTGCGCCCCACAACACCGTAGAGCTAGACTTTGTTTTGCGTGAGAATATGCTGACTGGACTGTAGAGGAATGGAAAGACGTACTGTTCTCAGATGAGAGCAGAATGGCCTTAAGAGGTCCAAATGGATGGCAGCGTGTCAACAGGCATCAAAATGAAAGGGTTGCTCCATGCGGTATAACCGAAACAGTGGGTTAGCAAAGAGGGTCCATAATGGTATAGGGAAGTATCTCTTACGAGGCTCGTACTGATATTGTTTTATTCGATAGAGGCAGTGTGAACGCTCAAAAGTACGTCCCAAAAGCAAATCCCAAGAAAATACAAATAAAATTACATATTTAAAAATTGTTCGACTTAATACGAGGTTTTTACTGTTAGCCCATCACCCAACGCCTTCTCATCACAAGACCCTAAGCACATCTAGACAGTAACTTCTCAATTCAGAAAAACATTACCCCTATTCAAAGGTCGTTGGGTGAGAAAATATATGAATCATAAAAGTTGACGACTTCTGGCTTGGGGGAAGTGCGCCATACTATTAAAAACTTAGGCGCACTTGCCTCACTTGACTATTTTGACGTTAAGATTTAAAATTCTATAAAAAAATATTAATTTCACTTTCTAGGACTAAAATACAGACATAGATTTAAAGAAAAACTACTAAATAATGTACTCATCTCATTGGTTTGCCGCAACACGTAAAATATTTTAAGATTTAAGGAGATCAATATCACGTGCTCATCTCTGTTAACAGGTTTAAATGACACTAAAACGTAAATGGCGGATACATCAAGTTCTGGTGAATAGAGGCATCTGTGATTGTGAAGTGGAACTGTGTTTTAGTTTGTTGCATGGATGTAAGATATCGTTAGTTGTATTACATCTATAGTTTTCGATATTTTTATGGTAGGTGCGCTTACCCCGTCGGCGCGCTTGCCCCGCCTGACCTTATGATTATTGCTTCTATTAAATAAAACACTTATTATTTGTTATAGTATGATTATTTGTATTACCAAATATACATAACTTTTTACGACAAATCAGTATGGTTTTAATAAAAATGATTATTTATCCAATTACGGAGTATTTTATTCAGTTCATCGATTTATTCTGACTTTCTAGATTTACTATAATGTTTAGACTGGGCCATACCAGTTTATCTTAGAGTGTGCGTATTTATATCAGGATCGACTAGTTTGGCCTAGCCTGAAAGCCTAAACTGATCTATCCTACCGGGCTTAGGAAAAAATTGTTTGTACTACCCTAAACTAGTTTATCCTATCGGGCTTAGGACAAATTAGTTTGGACTAGGCTATACTAGTTAATCCTGTCGTAGGAAGAACTAGTTTAGCCTAGGCAAAACTAGTTTGTCCTGAAATCGGGTTTGGCCGGTAACATATATAATTCTACTGTACGTGTGTATGTGACTGAAATCCTAAACGGCTGGATCAATTTGAATGTATTTTTTTTGGCACCCTGGATGGTTTAAATTCACTATTGGACCCGGTAGGTGGCGCTGCTATCGAGTTCTAGGAAACAGGACAACGTCTGTACGGTCAGCTAGTATAGTAAAAACCGGCGAAGTGCGAGTCGGACTCGCGCACCGAGGGTTCTGTACAAACCTGTAGGTATGCACGGTTTATGCATAAGGCTTCTGTTTATGAAATTAAATGTTATTTTTTAATTTTTATATTTGTGTTGATTGAATGAAAGGTAAATTGCGGTTTACGATTTATGACGTATTAAAAAAAAACTACTTGCTAGATCTTGGTCAAACCAATTTTCGTTGGAAGTTTATATGGCAATGAACATCATATATTTTTTTTAGTTTTATCATTCTCTTATTTTAGAAGTTACAGGGGGAGACATACATTTTACCACTTTG
Source organism: Aporophyla lueneburgensis (assembly GCA_932294355.1). Taxonomy (NCBI): domain Eukaryota; kingdom Metazoa; phylum Arthropoda; class Insecta; order Lepidoptera; family Noctuidae; genus Aporophyla; species Aporophyla lueneburgensis. Next base: position 16,639,926 of record OW028744.1, read on the forward strand.
GAAGTGTCTCTCGCGCAAACTATACAGTTTAGAAAAAAATGATATTAGAAATCTCAATATCATTTTTGATGACCTATTCATAGATACCCCACACGAATGGGTTTGATGAAAAACATTTTTTTGAGTTTCAGTCCTAAGTATGGGGAACCCCAAAATTTATTGTTTTTTTTTTCTATTTTTGTGTGAAAATCTTAATGCGGTTCACAGAATAAATGTACTTACCAAGTTTCAACAGCATAGCTCTTATAGTTTCGGGAAAAAATGGCTGTGACATACACGGACAGACAGACAGACAGACAGACATGACGAATCTATAAGGGTTCCGTTTTTGCCATTTGGCAAAGGAACCCTAAAAACAAAATCGCTTCCCGCGTCTGTACGCTTAGATCTTTTAAACTGCGCAGCGGATTTTATTGCTGTTTTCATCAATAGACAGAGTGATTCAAGAGGAAGGTTTACTATTATAATACAAGCGAAGCCAGGGCTAAAAGCTACTCGTAGTGAAACTTCATGATTATTTGTATTCAAGGCTACCAGATATCTATTCGTCATAAGATACTTTATTAATATCACAGTAATCCTCAAGTAAAGACCCATATTTATGTGAAAATTACATAGGCCTCATTTTAAGCCCTTGAGAAAAATATTCCTAGAAACTTAACTAAACGATTTGGCACACCTTTCAGTGAAATATATCAAGGCTTCCCCGTATTTCATGTTCCGAAAGTACTTTCTGTGAACGTAGACTAGCATTAAAACTTGTTAGTTAATGAAAAACCTACAACTACAACCCTGTAACTTTAAATATCAGTTAACAATTTGCTTCAGTGATAATTTATTTCAAAATTTCAATAACTTTATAGAGGTACTCTTACTTGTCTTTCGATAGGTGAGTGACTTTGTTTTTTTTTTCTGTAGGCAATTGGTCTTCTATACACGTACTGAATATAAATTAAAATCACTTTTCGTATCGGTCGTTGTTTGTAGTATTCAACCGATGGTTCGACTTTAGATTCGGCCTGCTTCCGCTTCCATAAAAAAAAAGTTTCGGCTAAAGTTTCGGTTTCGGCCACAAAGTGGCAGAATCTTCGTCCCGACCTAAACTGGTGTTAGACGTTTGCGTTTGTGAGCTAGCGGTGTTCATAGAACACGATCAATTGACAGAGACACAGGCAATATAATGGGTCCACCCTTTATGGCAGAATTTTTTTCGTCATAATATTATTTTGCATAACAGCGGATGGCATAAACTTCATTTCGCAGATAATCGTTTGGCATACACTCATTTATCATACATTTACAACGCATAATTTTATAAGTCAGAATCATCTTTAGGCATAAATTTTATTCCATAATAATTAAAAAGTAGAACCATCATATCGCAGAAAGTTCGCAGTCAGAATCGTCTCTTAGCATAATTTCATATCGATAGTTATTAAAAGGCAGAACTATCATATCTCAGTAATTTTAAACTTAGAATCATCGTTTGGCATACATGTCATATCGAAGAAGCATGCAGCATGTAAACAAGCATGCAGCATGCAAACAAGCATGCAGCATGCAAGCAAGCATACAGTATGCAAGCAACCAAGCATACAGCATGCAAGCAACCGAGCATGCAGCATGCAAGCAAGCATGCAGCAAGCAAGCATGCAAGCAAGCATGCATCATGCAAGCAAGCTTACAGCATGCAGGCGAGCATGCAACATGCAGCATGCATGGTTTCTGTCACGGCTTCGGCGCTGCGGGGCTCCGGCGGTCCCACGCGAGCTCATCGTCGCAGATGGTTTTACGCTCACCACCACGGCTTCGGCTTGCTGGCCGGCTTAGCCGGCCAGCCTCAGCCGCGGCGGCGACTGTCAAAACCACCTGCTCCTCAGCTCGCGGGCCGCCTCGCCACTCCGCGCCTACGCGGGCTTAAATTACACTCTAGGGGTAGGGCGGACAAGACTACGTGGAGTCGGTTCTGCAGCGATTCGTTTCTGTCAATAATTTTTGTAGCACAACATATACTGACTTTTTAATACAATATTTCATTTTATTTAAAGTTAAAATGCAATTTAATAGAAATGAAAATATACCTAACAAAATTATTCTAAATGAAATTCTGCCATCTTCGTAGTATGCTAAGTGAAATTATGCCAAATAATCACTGCTCTAAATAAATTTTATGCTAAACGAAATTATGCGGAATTTTAAGTCTGCCAAAGGTAATTATGCGAAATAAAATTCTGCCATCTTAAAAGTATGCCAGCGTAAAGTCGAGCATATAAACATTCGGCTAAACAATGATTATGCTAAACATTTTTTATGCCTTACAAATATTCGTTTAAATAATATTATGCCAAATGTGTTATGCCAAATAAAATTCGGAGCATCAAGTTTCTGCCAGATAGAGGGAACCCCAATATAATATATAGTCTCTATATCTATATAATGCATCCAATCTATTTTCACTATTTTTGCACAAAACCGTTAGGAGTATTACAAAAAGATTTAGAAGCTTGGCTATACATGAGATCTGATAACTTTTTGACAGTGAGAGCAATATGGTCTCATCTTGGCATCATTTTACATGAAACTGTTGTGGGATAAAGTATTGTTCGGAAGTGTCAAGCATCCAAAATAGCTAAATCGCTAATTATGTGGTGAAGAATTGAATTGAGCATTTAAAAAATCACTAAATCTAACTAACTCTCGCATAATATTTACTAAGGACCTTAATAAAGTTAGATAGGACTCATTTTGCAAATTTAATTTAATCATATTTAATTTTTCTTACAATTATTTGCACAAAGTCTTTCAAATGTATTTTTATTCTTGGAATAATAAAAGAAATCTTATCATTGTAAAATCTGCTCCTAATCAAATTATTTGTATCAAATCTCCGGGATCACGGATACTAATACCATTTAATTAAATAACTTTTCACAACTTCATAAGTTTCGGTTTCAGCCGAAACTTGAAGAGAAGCCTAAGGTTCGGTTACGGTTTCGTTTTTGGCTAAAAATCGTGTTCCAGTCGGACTCTATATATACGTATAGTATATATTTATGTGACAGCCACCGCTTTACAAGAAAACCGTTAGCCTGAAAATACGTAGACAGCTTTTTAAATTCTACAATGGATCCAAACTCGATTGTCTGACATTTTATCATAACAATTTAATTATAAGCTCCAAAAAAAGCTTTTTACTTTATAGAACCTCGATATAAAAGCTTCAGGTAATGCGTCTCTCGCAAGAGGTGACCTACATAAATATTTTGTTTTGCAAAAATTGTATTTATAACTAGCTTCTGCCCGCGACTTTGTCCGCGTTAAATTTCGTGTTCCCTTCCCGTCGCGTCGAATCGCCTACCCGTATGATTTTCCCCGTTTTTGCAACATTTTTCATTACTGCTCCACTTTTCTTAGTTGTAGCGTAATTTTATATAGCCTATAGCCTTTCTAGATAAATAGGCTACCCAACACAAAAATAATTTTTCAATTAGGACCAGTAGTGCCCGAGATTAGCGCGTTCAATCAAAAAAAGAAACAAACTCTTCAGCTTTATAATATTATAAGTACTAGCTTCTGCCCGCGACTTCGTCCGCGTCAAATTTTTGCTCCCCTTACCCTTCCCGTCGCATCGATTTGCCTGCTAGTTTTCGTCCATTTTCGCTCCTTGAGTTATAGTGAGTCAACCTTAAAAGATAGACATATGCTCTTGGGACTTTTTTTTTGAACTTTTTAAAAATAACAATCCCGTCATACATGATTTTTGCGTTACTTTAACCGTTTACGCAGCGCACGCAACGGAAACTCTCAGAAGGAATAAATTTTCCCCGTTTTTGCAACATTTTTCATTACTGTTCCGCTCCTCTGAGGTGTAGCGTGATGTTATATAGCCTATAGCCTCCCTCGATAAATAGGCTACCTAACACAAAAAGAATTTTTCAATTCGGACCGGATTCGATTCGGAGATTAGCGCGTTCAATCAAACAAACAAACTCTTCAGCTTTATAATATTAGTATAGATAATTAGTTGACCCAGCGAACTTCGTATCGCCTCAGATTCAATAAATGTTGTTATAAACGTACCAAGTTTGACAACCTGGTACGCGGTGGTGATCTGGTAAGCGTTTTCTAGCTGACACTCATATGTTAGGTTAGCTCCTACCCAGTTATGATGACCTGGTACTTCGAAGGCATAAAGCGTTTTCTAGCTGACACTCCTTTGTTTGGTAAGCTCCTGTCAAGTTATGATAACCTGGTACTTCGAAGGCAACGTTTTTGTCATAGTACCACGTTTTATAGTGACTTGTATTCTCTTTGACGTTTTATGTGACGTCTCACGGGAACGCGGTCGTAAAAAGGGGAAAAAAAAAAAAAAAAAAAAAACGGGATAAAAAGTATCCTATGTCCTTCTCCTGGCTCTAAACTACCTCCCTGCCAATTTTCAGCTAAATCGGTTCAGCCGTTCTTGAGTTATAAGTGAAGTAACTAACACGACTTTCTTTTATATATATAGATATAAGTATATATAGATATAAAACCGACCTACTATCCGTAGAATGGAATAATAGCCGGACCATGTAGTTTATAATGTCATTGTGTGTTATCATCATCATCATTCCAAACGAAAGACGTCCACTGCTGGGCATAGGCCTCCCCCAATTTGGGGAGGTTTGCCATAATCGCCACGCTTGGCAGGCGGGTTGGCGAGCGCAGTATGGTGGTAGAATGCATAGAGAACGCTGCTGCCCATTCTCTAGTACCTATGTCCCTTAGTCGTCTCTTACGACACCCAAGGGAATAAATGGGCTTTACATCCGGCAATACGCAGAACATATAATTTGTATCTTATACCTTTAAACGAGCAATTCTTGTATATATGTATATACAGGACGTCCCATGGATATGCCACATGGAGGGAAAGTACCTTGAATATTGTAGATGGAACATTTTACTGAAAGAAGACATTATTTCAATTTAAAAAACAATTTGAACTGCATTCATAGATATTTAAATAATTGCATGGTTAACCCGGGAATCGAACCCGTTACACGAGAAAAATAATCATCCTGTAGTTTTATCATACCGATCGAAAGGCTTTATCATAAGGATTATTTTTTGCTAAATAACATACTGTCAAAAATAAATGGAAGACCATGAATTTTAACATTGGATGTGAAATTTTGTTCAGAAAAATTAAAAGCTGACATTGCCGTAAGGACATACAACTAACATTATCATAAGTACCTATTACCAATAAATGTACCCACTTGAGAAGTACGCATCATTTCCCTATTATGATTTAAGTGCATGATAAAATGATAAAGAGATACGTAATTAGTAGGTCCCTGGTCCAGGTTGTATGCAACAAATCGAGCCGTATTCTGAGCCGAAAGACGCGTAAATTATTTTGTCCATTGCAATGCGGCTGGCTGATTATAAAAAAAATAATATAATAAAAACTTTTTACAAAAAAAGGAGGAAAGGAAGTCGGTTGTTTTTTTTTTGTAAAAAGTTTTTATTTTTTAACTTTTTAGTTGTGGTAGATACTCCGCACTAATCTAATCGCGTTATGCGTACATTTGTCGCGCAAATTCGTAATGAAATTTAAGACTTATATGGTTTTCACATGGACCCCATTGTCCAAATAAAACCAAATTAAAATGGGACCATTTAGAAAGCACCAATAAAAAAAGCTTCCAAATAAAAAAAGAATCATCAAAATCGGTTCACCCAGTCAAAAGTTATGAGGTAACAAACATACGGTATTCGTTCATTTGTCGCGCAAATACTTAATGTAAATTTAAGACTTATATGGTTTTCACATGGACCCCATTGTCCGAATAAAACCAAATTTAAATGGGACCATTCGGAAAGCACTAGCTTTCAAACTAAAAAAGAATCATCGAAATCGGTACACCCAGTCAAAAGTTATGAGGTAACAAACATAAAAAAAAAAAAAAAATACAGACGAATTGATAACCTCCTCCTTTTTTTGAAGTCGGTTAAAAAATATCCACCACGACAGATCAAAAAATCGACAGGGAGCGAAATAATCAAAAGAGTGCGACTTTGTGTTCAACAGGAAGGGACTCATTTTGAGCTTTGATAAATTGATTAATTTTGTATTAAAAATGTTAAAATTCATGGTCTTCCTTTTATTTTTGACAGTATGTTATTTAGCAAAAAATTATCCTTATGATGAAGCCTTTCGATCGGTATGATAAAACTACAGGGTGATTATTTTTCTCGTGTAAAGGTTCGATTCCCGGTTCAACCATACAATTATTTAAATATCTATGAATGCAGTTCAAATTGTTTTTTAAATTGAAATAATGTCTTCTTTCAGTAAAATGTTCCATCTACAATATTCAAGGTACTTTACCTCCATGTGGCATATCCGTGGGACGCCCTAATATATATAATCTGAATCTCGGAAACGGCTCCAACGACTTTCATGAAATTTAGTATACAGGGGGTTTCGGGGGCGATAAATCGATATAGCTAGGATTAATTTTTATAAAATGTCGTTTTATTCGTGTTTTCAATGACCAACTTTATCGATAATCAACTTGAACATAAACTTATTAAGTATTTTAAACACAATTTACCAAAAAATACCGAGCTAAGCTCGGTCATCCAGATATTATTTATAATATAAACAAGATTGGCGTCGGGTGACCACTGCAAATCGGCGCTGTGCTGTGGGGCCCCCATACCACAGCACCATCCAGTCTAAACCTTTTTGTAACTTTCACATCATGCAGCTGCCGATAATTTTTGTTCTATTTTCATAAGAATATAATCTATACTAATATAAAAAGCTGAAGAGTTTGTTTGTTTATTTGAACGCGCTAATCTCAGGAACTACTGGTCCGAATTGAAAAAATATTTTTGTTTTGGGTGGCCAATTTTTTGAGAAAGGCTATATTACATCACGCTACGATCAAAAGGAGCAGAGCAGCAAAAGAAAAATGGACGAAAACTGGCAGGCAATTTGATGCGACGGGAAGGGTCAGGGGAGTAAAAATTTGACGCGGCCGAAGTCGCGGGCAGAAGCTAGTAAAACATAAAAACAAAACAGATTAGGTTTTGTTTTATGTTTTACCGTTTAAATCCCGCGGCTTCGCCCACGTGGATATCGGAAAAGATTCTCAAGGAGACGTACTACTGAAATAAAATATATCTTTTTTGTTACATAACGTAATATAACGCCGTGTTTCCCCCAAGGGTTAGAAAGGTGTACCATTTCCCCAGTTATGTTTAAGTCCAAATAATAGGGGGTGAGGCTAAAGCCATCGTCATCATCATTTCAGCCGAAAGACGTCCACTATTGGACATAGGGCTCCCCCAATTTGGGGAGCTTTGCCATAATCGCCAGCTTGGCAGGTAGGATGCCGATCGCATTATGGTGATAAAATGCATATAGAACGCTGTTGCCCATTCTCTAGTTATAAGTTAAGTTATTTATTCTTCACTTCAGGTAACAGACATCATTGTAGTCCTGGCTCTTGTACTAGGAATTCCTGTATCACAAGTAAGTCCCTTAGTCGCTTCTTACACAGGAATTGCCATCAACGAGGTACTCTTTTGTGTTTATCTATGTTATAAATTATATTTGTACCAAATTACATCCAAATCACTGGACCGTTTTTTTCGTGATCGAATAACAAACATACAAAATTTCACATTCGAATTATCTTATATTTTGGTATGCACTGTGACAAGATAATCTATTTTTTTTCTTCATTGATATCAACCTGAATCAAATTTCTATTTATCAATCACTTCTGATAAGCATTCTCTTCACACCTAAACAAATTTCTATATTAACTATTAATGGATAACGGAAGAGACCACCTCTCAATCACTGAAGTAAATATGTGCTGTAACTAACAGATAAGTTCATTTGCGTTTGACTCGTTCCCTTGGTTTATCTATCCTTAGCATTAGTGACCAACTGATAAAGAATCCACTAGCAGATGAGTGAGACGTTTTTTCTTCATGAATACCCTGCATCTAGAGAGAACAAGGATTATATCGACTCCTACCAACTACAACCCCACTGTCCCTTCAACTCCCATAAGTCAGGGGCCCGGGAGATACATACATGTACATTCGCTGTACCCCCGATGTCCGAGGACTGGTATCAGCCCACCATGCTTAGCGGGCCCCATGACCAAGTGCGGTCCATCTCACGAACGCAATTCCTCCAATAAAGGCGCACTTGTAACACTGCGTATCACTTCTATGGCCTTGACTGTTCGAGCCATGATACAGCCCCCAGTTTCACCATCAGCAGTCGTTATGGTGACCAGATATCGTTAAGCGCTCTTCAACGCCCGGCTGGTCTTCTGGTACGAATGGAGTGAGGGGTATCCTCTATTTCCCTTTCCACCGCCTCCTTTACACGCATCGCCTCCGAGCAAAAAACGATGACGGCATTCCACGCGTTTTCGCTTCCGACCATGGTTTGGACCACGGCTAGAATCTGATCCTAGTTTTTCTAGTTTCATAAAAAATAAATCGTATCCTTCTAGATTTGAATAAGTACTCTTTTAAAATAAGTAATTAGAACTAAAAGTCTGACAAATGATCCGATTCTACTCATAACAAAGTTAAGAAAGATTTTTTAATTCTTGCCTCGTGGGCGGTAATCAGCATTTCCAGGATTTCTGGCACGATTCCCCAATGAATACGGCTAGAGGCAATTACAATAATGATAATGTACAGGATTTTTCATAAAATGAAGATTTATGGGACTAAGTAATTGTGGAAGTTTCTTTGATGTTTTTATCAAGTGTTCATTTATTCTTTTTATTATAATCCACCGTAATGGTTTCTATAGGTATTTTGTAAGGCTCTCTCTTGAAACGTAGGTAGATATTTAGATGTGAGGGAAGCGAGCTGTCGCCATGGGATCTGGAGGCAGAGGTTCTGGCGCACATGTGGGAGTGGCGCGAGGAGGCGAAACGCCGGGGCGCCGCCGGGGCGTAACTCCGCTGTCGCGACAAATCGCGGCATGGCGGAAGAGCTCCGGTGTAATCTTATGACGACATGGCGAGTACGATTGTTGCAACCCAGTGCTGGGCACGCCATATTGCGTCAGTATGTCCCCTCTTTGAGGAGTGGATAGAGAGGCACCACGGCGTCCTCACCTTCCACCTAACACAGGTCCTCACTGGGATGGGTGCTTTGGGGGGTTCCTGTTAAGGATAAAGCGGGAGGAAACGCCCTGGTGTTTCCATTCGAGTGGATCGCCTGAGGACAAGGTGGAGCAAACGATGGAGGTGTGCCCTGCCTGGGCGGAGCACCGCCATGTCCTCGTGGAGGCGATCGACGGCTACCTCTCGCGTCCGGCCCTGGTGCGAGCCATGGTACAAAGCGAGAGGGCATGGGGAGCCATCACCTCCTTATGCGAAGCAGTAATGCTCGCAAAGGAAGAGGCGAGGCGCCTGAGGGAGTGGCAGTCTCTGCGCCCTCATGTCCTTAGCCGCCGCAGGAGGAGACGCACCGGGCGTCGGAGTCAATAGCGGACTCCCGGCCACCGTAGGCGCGAGCTTGCGGGTAGCGAGCAATGGGTAGCTCGCCGCCCGGTAAGGACCAAGCTCGGGTCGACAGCGCGCAGTTTTCCACGCGCGCCTTAAAGAGATGTCAGCAGCAGTGTAGGGGTCTACTAGGACCGATGCCTGCCGGGGTCGCGTGATTGCTCGAAAGAGATACCGTGGCCCTGGCATATGGGCAACTTAAGGAACACGGGTGGGGTTTAGTCAGTAACAGTCTGACACGCCCTTCCGCTTCACCCAGAGCGGGAGACGTCATTTGATGATTACCATCCACAAAAAAGGGAGCTCTCTACGCTGCATGTCAGCATAAATACCAGCATCCTCCATCAAATCTCTTTCTGAGTTATAAAACGTTCTCAAACACCAATCTATCTTATTATATATATTATCATATATTAACCACCCTGTTTTGTCCCGCCGCTGCAGGGCAAAGGCTTCATTTTCCTTTTCCACTCAACTCTATCCTTAGCCAATAAGGACCAATCCCTCATGTAGGTGTCTAGTTCGTCCCGCCATAAACGCCTGGGTCTTCCGCAATGCCGTTTAATGTTTTCGAGGACCCATATTGTGGTGGTCTTAGCCTACAAAGCATTTGACATGCGGCAAACGTATCCGGCTCAGTTCCATTTTGGCTTAGGTGCATTCTGGGTGAGGTCTACGATTTGTGTCATTATTATTACATAATTATTACATCTAGTTAGTACTGTATGCAGATAATCCAGCTACATAAGAAGGCACAGCCTTTAGATCTGGAGTCTTTTATTTATTTATTTATATCATACTTGTGTTGTACGCACGGCAACATATCATTTCCCGTATAAAGCTGACGTCTCATTGTGCGAAAAGCAATGCGACGTCAGCTAAAGCGTGATATGTCGTCCCGTGTATGACACAAAAATACATATCAAAAATAAATCTAACACTACAAAATATACAATGGCGGCCTTGTCGCTTTCTGCAATCTCTTCCAGCCCAGGCAACCCTGGAATGGTCAGTAATTTGCTTGGACATACAATGCCTTTTATTTAGGTATTAAGTTTTGTTTACATTTTATAATTTATTTTTGCTTGTGTTGGCGTTTGCCGCGCTCTCTTTACAAAGTTAAGAGTGACATCAGCGGAGCAGCATGGTGGCCTCCAGCAGACGAGGTGCTTGCTCTGCAGTATCGCAAACCGGACGTATACCGATAAGAAGGGTCAAAATTCAGCATGGGAACATAAAGAAGAGCGGCAGCGTTGCGACCATTGTTATAATAATATGTATAGAGACTATAAGGGAACTTTTTTGGAGACCGCTGTAAGAGGCGGACGTTTCATGTGTTAAGTATTTCCCTTGTCTTCCTGTGAAATTATTATATCGTTTGAAGTTATTATATTGTTAAAAAGTACGAAGTGGTTGCAATTAATAATTCCTGATCTAAATATATATTGAGTTAATGTTTGTTACCTCAGAACTTTCGACTTGGGGCTTGTGGCTGAGTAATAACAGCCGCACGGGTTGATTGTTTAGGTTAAGCTACGCTAACCGCGGTTGGGCCGTGGATGGGTGACCATCTTTTCATAACAAGACCCTTCCGTGCCTCGGTAAGCACGTTAAGCCGTTGGTCCCGGCTGTCTTTCTTAGATTTTAGACAGTCGTTACGGGTCGTCAGAAGCCCGAAAGTCTGACAGACTGGTTGTTACCAAAGGGTATCGTATTATCTAGTACCTGGATTGTGGAGGTCAGATAGGCAGTCGCTCCATGTAAAATACTGGTACCCACCTGCATCCGGTTAGACTGGAAGCCGACCCCAACATAGTTGGGAAAATACTAGGCAGATGATGACTTGATTACAGTTTCAGAATATTATTATTTTGACTCATTTGGGTCCCACGAAAAACAGAAGAAAAAAATCTGTCGACACCGTACAGAGCTTCGCATGAGGCCGGTTAGTGCCCTGCCAGGGTCGCGAGATCTGTTCGAAAGAGTTACCGTAGCCCTGACATAGGGGCAACTGAAGGAACACGGGTGCGTTTTAGGCAGTAAAAGTCTGACACGCCCGTCCGCTCCACCCTAGAGCGGTAGACGTCATTTGATGATTTCCCTCCCAAAAAAAGGCTGGTTAGTGCATGAGGGCGTCCGATTCCAGACAACAGCCACGGTCCCAAATAGGCTCCCGTTCTAGCCATGCAGCCCTCGGTACGGATTTGGAGGCAAAAAGAGCAGGTGCCGTTCCGTAGTTTCTGACTACCCCCATGGAAAAAAGGCCTGAGTTTATGTTATATCATACTTTCATTGTTTTTGTTGGTATAGTGGCGTTTGCTATCTGACATTACTTTATTTGGTATGTTTTGTTATGTTACTACCCGTATGGAATTACAGTGGACCCCCGGTAATCCGACAAACGTTTTGCAGGGCATTGTCGGACTATCGAATTTGTCGGATTATAGAGTACTGCCTAAGACCTCCTATAGTCCGGATTTTTTTTACAAAAGAGTACCTTGTAATCCGACAAATTACAGATCCATCTCCCGTTCAGTCATGCATTACCTACATTAGCGAAAACTGTCAAAAAAATATTCAATAATAATAGACATGTCGGATTACAGGGGGTGCCGGATTACCGGGGCTCCACTGTAGTTCTTTTAACTGAACAGACTGCTGTGTTTCTGGGGGTGATTGCTGCGCCCCGTCGTCCAAGCTAAAGCACTAGGAAGTGGTGAAGGGCAGGCGTTTTGAGTGAGAGTCTCATTTAAAAATGACTATATTCATTTTCCATACATAAGCGTTGGCACTAGCACACCATTGTGAACAGCCCGTCAAACCTTATCGGCATCAACTGGTTGGTCATAATCTCATGTATCGGACCATTAACTTTATTTCCCGAATTTACTCTTCTTTCCAGATCTTTATCAATCTGTCCATCCCTTGTAAACATACCCCCAAAGAAACAAACTCATTTACTTGCTCCACATTCTTATCATTTATTTTAACATTGCACGCCGATACATTCTCTTCTCTTTGAAACACCATGACCATTCGTGTTACCAGGTATAAACAATAATCACCTACCTATGCACAAAAGCTGACATAAACATGAAACATGACGACCGACATCCAGTTTCATATTCCATGAATCGCTCAATAATCACTTAGTTGCTAAATTGAACCACACAATGAGCATACATAACACCTAATTACATAAGTAGGTGGTATTCGACACGTGGGAGCTGTTAATTTGATACCGTTTCAAATGCAGGTTTCAGCAGAAACTTTTTTTTCGGAAGTGTTGTGTAGCAGAATGTTGTAACCTCTAAAATATTTGGGGGTTTGGCTTGACCGGTCATTTAGGTGGGCTAAGCATATTAATGAGACTCGAGAGAAAGTGCTAAGGTTAGTTAATGTTTTTAAAATTCTTTCTGGGTCTGGATGGGGAGTACATCCCAAACATCTGAGGCGTTTATACATCGCGACCATTCGGAGTAGAACAGATTACGCTTGTTTCCTTTATGATAGTAGCTGTGAAACTCACCTAAGTAAATTAGACAGGGTCCAATATGTTTGCATGAGAGTTATCGGTGGCTTTATTAGAACTACAGCGATTCACGTTATGGAGAATGAATTAAACCTGCAACCACTGAAGTGCCGCAGATTCTATCTAGCGGGAAAATATTGGCTCAAATTAAAATCATACGCTGATAATAACATTATTGATGTAATAAAAGAACTGCAAGCACATTGTCGACAATCACATTGGAGAAGAAAGGTACCATTGTTAGTTAGAATTTACGAGTCCATGGATTTGCTACCTGTCTACATGAGCCCAAAGCTCGAAATGTTCTCATTGAACACTTGGGTTCATAGGATTGATCTGTCTCCAGTCATATTTCCCAAAGTAGATGGTTTGGCTGCTGCTAAAAAGTACTACCAAAATGTTGAACTAAGTGAGCTATGCACCACCCTTTTTAAATAACACATACTCAGGTTTCTACAGAATATATACAGATGGATCCAAAGACAAAATAGGATCAGGAGCAGCGTTTTTCGATCCACAAACTAAAATTGCAGTGCAATTAAAGGTAAACTTAAAATGTAATATAATGTGTGCTGAGCTTGTGGCCATAGATGAAGCATTATCTTACATTGACTCATTTGATAGTGGCAGTTATGTTATTTTGAGTGATTCGAGAAGCGCTCTCCAACATTTGGTTCGGTGTACCTCGAGTTTTCGGGGTACTCCGATTGCCTACAGTGTTATCAAATCTGTATGTAAACTGATAGCAAAAAACATTAATATTGTACTGCAATGGATACCGGCTTTTTCGATCCACAAACTAAAATTGCAGTGCAATTAAAGGTAAACTTAAAATGTAATATAATGTGTGCTGAGCTTGTGGCCATAGATGAAGCATTATCTTACATTGACTCATTTGATAGTGGCAGTTATGTTATTTTGAGTGATTCGAGAAGCGCTCTCCAACATTTGGTTCGGTGTACCTCGAGTTTTCGGGGTACTCCGATTGCCTACAGTGTTATCAAATCTGTATGTAAACTGATAGCAAAAAACATTAATATTGTACTGCAATGGATACCGGCTTGGAAGATAAGGAAGTAGTGGATCGATTGGCAAAAGATGCTTGAGGTTTGTTCACTTTTTCCTGCGCACAGTGATTGTTTGAGTTTAGTTAAAGAAGAATGCACTAAAATGTGGCACGAGCACTTCGATCAGAGGTCACTGAGCAAGGGAATCTGGTATCGAACGATCCAGCTAACACTTTCTCGTTGTCCATGGTTCGACCAGGCTAAAATGAGTCGTCCGGAAATTGTAATGGCTCTTCGGCTTCGTTCGGGACACATTCCAATGAACAGCTTTGCGTTTCTCATGGGTAAATAGCTTCACCAAATTGTCCGGAGTGTGGTGTAGTGGAAGACACTTACCATATACTGATGGAGTGCGTCCGGAACGAGACCGAAAGAATCACATTGTTACACAAGTCACACGATGTTGGAAGGTGTAATAGCATTCTTGCGGCCCCATTATCAAAGGATGCAAGATGTTTATATAAATTAGCAAAAATAGGGTTTAGATCATAAGGAATAATATGTTTGTACCGATGAGGGTGGCATAATCAGTTATTGATTAAAAACCCCTCAACCCTCCATAAAATAAATAGATTTAAAAAAAAAGAATGTTGTAACCTACTCGTAAATAAAATTTGCAACTACAAAAAGTAACACAATTATTTATTGGCGTTGAATATTCTATTATTTACAAAATGAGTGGTCGTTTAAAATAAGTATTTCTTGTTAAATTTAAAAATTTGCCACTGATTGCATGATGTATTAAGGTCATCCTTAATACTTTACCTAAGTGTACCTCTCAAAAATAAAATTTTGTTGGTTCCTTCCTATCAAAGTTAACTTTTTGAAATGACTTTAATATTTAACTATTTTTACTCAATATAATGCTTGTTAATTAGACCAATTATACAATAATATAGGTAACAACTTTATCGTCGCTATAATAACAGTTTTTTATTTATTTTTGTCATTGGAGAGCGGAACCTTCTAGCACAGGTATACCTGTGCTAGAAGGTTACTTAAAAGGAGGCCCTTATGTAAAATTTATTGTAAAAGTTGTACAAGTTTCTGAAATAAACCTTTTTTTTTAGATTATATTATCATCATCTGCCTAATCTTTTCCCAACTACACACAGATTACATATATATTTTTTAGATTAAATATAGATCATCAATTGTCATTTAAAACGATTTTTAAAGACATATTCAATGACACCCCTCTTAATATAGTTCGTCGATTTTCTTTTTTTTTTCTTTTAACAATATGGCGTCTTGTTATCACCATATTGAATTTTGATTACTGTCATATCTTTAATGACACTCACAAGATTAAGACAAATCGACGTAAGAATCGTCAAAATCGGCCCACGCGTTTGGTCTCAAGAGTGCCACAAAGTAAAAACAAAGTAAAACGTATATAAATAGATTGATAAACGCATTACCCTCCACACTCGGGTAAAAAAAAGTTACTGTTATACATCATTATGACATTGGAAACAATCTTGAAATAAATATGAACCATTAAATAATAAGCTTCCATTAAGCAGGTGAATTTATAGGCACACCGACATACATGAGATTTCAGGACTATTGTCTTGGGATGTCAAAGTTTGAGGAGCTCGCAGGTTGCCGCATGGGTCCATCGATCATATTAAGCTACGCTTGTTACGGTTGGTCCATGGATAAGTGATCAGTTAAGTCATATAGTAGATACTTTATTTCTTCTGACAACCAAAAAAAAGTCTGACAACCAGTCTTACCAATGAGTATCGTATACACCTAGGGTTGCCAGGCGTCCGGGTAAAGCCGGACACAATCAGGCTTTTTAGTTGCATGTCCGGCTAAATTAGATGGTGTCCGGCCGTCCGGCTTTTTGTTAGGCTTTTTAGATATGATCATTTTTGTCTTCACCCGCCTCATCTTGTATCGCTAACGCAAGCGAGCGAACTAGCACTGTCCTCCCCGCGTTATTACTACACAATTTTAAAGGAAAATGAGCTTTAAAGGAGGTGTCTGCCAAACAAAAAATATGAATTCCTTTATGTCATAAATATATTAAAATGTAGGTATTTAGTTCATTAGTCTTAAGTTTAGTTTTGTTTTAAGACTAAAAAATTTAAAGATGTCCGGCTTTTTTATCCAAATGTCCGGCTAAACTGACAGGTTTGTCCGGCTTTTCGGTTTTATGACCTGGCAACCCTATATACACCAATAACTGAGTTTTGGAAGTCAGATAGGCAGTCGCTCCAAGTAAAATAGAGAGAGACAGGTAGTATTCAGTTGCACCTGGGTAGACTGAAAACCCAGCCCGCATAAGTTAGGAAAACGCTATATAGATCATCAGCTCAAAGACATCTCTTTGGTCGTATTTGCAATGTCTCAGGTATTGCACATCGATAAGCACATTTCGTCTGTAATCTTGCTACTACACGTTTCCGTGTTATTTTATAAAATTTTAGTTATTATTCAATTGACAAATGTTGATGCCAGATAGGTACAGAGAGCTTCCAACGCGTCCGACTCAAATTTCCACGAATTTGCTGTGGTTTACTTCGGGTACCTGAGTCGGCCACTTGAATCTCGAAATATCAAATAAAAGAATGCGCACTTAGAGCTGCCACCTCTCCGGGTTTGACCCGGAGTCTACGGGTTTGCACGGTGCATGTCCGGGCTACGGGTTTAACATCAATATCTCCGGGTCAGATGGAACGGCCGAAAATTAAACCAAGTATTTCCTCAGTTCGAACAATCTATTGATTCAACATTATCTGTTGATTGACGATGGGTTCAGTTATTCAAAGTCACCTCACCTTCACCGAACTGCCAAAAATAATTGGTAAAATCTTTTCAATCTCCTTAAGCAATGCTTTCGTAGAACGCGTCTTTTCTTTAATGGGTTTGTGGACAGACGAGCGAAACTGCTTATCAGTGGACATGGTGAAGGCCGAGTTAATTGTAAAGGTTAATTACAATATGAATTGCCAAGAATTTTTGAAGAAACCTGAGCAAGAAGAAATGCTGAAACAATCCCTGGAGAATAAAAAATATTATTTTAAGTTTCAAGCTAGTTCAAGTCAGCCTAGCACTAGCTAGGTAATTTATATTAAAAAAAAAACATTACCAATAGTAATTTACCATTACTTTGTACCTACCTTAATTAATTAAATACTTAAAACTTAAAAAATAATGTTTTATTTTAATTTAAAAAAAAACATATTTCTAAAATCTCCGGGTCTACTGTTTTTGAAAGGTGGCAGCCCTATGCACACTCATAAAAAATCTCTGTTTTGATTTGAATGCTAAATGTGTGTAGCACTGCCGAACTTAAAAAAAATTAAATAAGGTACACAGAAAGCATGAAAGCATTGGCGATGATAGTTCAAAGTTCGGTACACTATTCAGCATAGTCATATGACTTATGAAACTAATAGGGACAAGATAAAGTAATGACTTAAATCTAGATTAGGATATCCGCTTCTGCCTAGAACATTTCCTTAATCTGCACGATTAATTATTTTGTTAATGTTTGTTTCTGTAAGAGTTTGCTGTTAGGCCTCATTTACGGAGACGCGGGGCGTCGCGCGTGGTGTTGGGCGGCGCGGCCCGCACTGAATTCAAACATACATAATATATAGCGTTGTATGAGTGCGTTTACGGAGAGGCGATTTTACACGCGTTTGTTTGAAATGGAGCGTTTTTTGCGGCGTCGCCGTCGCCCGCGGTCGGCAACGCCGCGTCGCACGCGACGTTCAACGTGGCGGCGCCCGCGGCGTTCAACGCGGTGGCGTCCGCGGCGGCATTTCTCGATGAAGCGGTGCCCGTGGAGGAACCTTCTACCTGTCTTATTTTTTTTTTAAATCGTACAACGCACACGTATTTACCGTAGCAATGGAGTACAATATCATCGACTTTTTTTAGCAGAAAATTTTGTGTTAAACGTGAATGATTTAATATAAGAATTAGCCCAGTTTACAGCAACGGAACACGAAAAGTTTAGGGAATATGCAATTCTTTATAGGTCAATAAGAGAAAGTGGTTCTGATGTTTTTCATGGCTACACACGGAGGTAACTACAACTTTTGATTATATAGTAAACGATATCGAAAATGTTGGTTATACTGAGTAACGCGCGTACGCCGCAGCGATGCCCGCCGCGTGCGCCACTACACGCTTAAAAAGTCGCGGCGGGCGACGCGGCGGGCACCGCCACTCTGCCCGCCTCGCGTCTATGAACAACATCGTATATTGCCATATGTTTGTGTTTACGCGTGCCGCTTCACGCGCCGCCTCTCCGTAAACATCAAAAACGTCCGACGCGCCGCGCGGCGCGTGTGGTGTGGCGTCGCGCGGCGCGTCGGACGTTTTTGCTGTTTATGGAGAGGCGGCGCGTGAAGCGGCACGCGTCATTGCACGCGTAAAAACAACCGCACCGCCTCTCCGTAAATGAAGCCTTAGGGAGAAATTGTTGCGTATTATGTAGAAGTGAGGCGAATTCTGTCTTCATTTCGACAGACACAGGTGATACACCCATTTTATTGTTTATTTGTTAGGTCAGGACCCTAAACAAACAATTGTCATCTTTTGTCATGGCCAAAAATACCCATTACAAAAAAATCCTTTGGTTTGTAGGGTTTCCTGCTGCGTTGTAATTTAGCGCCCATGTGCGCTAAACAAACTTAACAAACTAGAACTTAGACAACTTGTTCAAGACAGTTTTGGAAATCTCGAACGTTTCCTTATATTGTGGAAGAATAACAACTTACGGGTTTATACCAGCCCATTAGATTTAGGGCCGATTTTTCAATGCTCAGATAAAAATAGCAATAGCTACCTGAAGAATAAAGTTATTAGACCCTTTATTCGTCAGATAAGTAGTCGTCAGTTTTTCAATAGTTATTTTGTTTAGGAATAACTATCTGAACGAATATCATATCTGTGAATACGCTAACTTCATGGAGGTGATACAAATATACAGAATAAACCAATGTTAGAACGGGACGGACTATTTCATTGTTTACTGTCAATGTTATAAAAAAATCTGCGGCAGCCAGATGTCCCTTTTTTGGTTGTGTGGTATTTTTATTTGTAATTCCGTGATTTCTTATTGTATTAAAATGATCATGGAAAGCAAAACTGAATCCCACACTTTAATGTGTTCGACACTCGATCTTACAATTCATTCTTTTCGTTCATATTCTTTCTTTATTTTCATTCATATACCGTAAATGCGGGTTACTTTAGCTCTGGGGGGGGGAACTTTGGCCCAAAACGGAAAAAAGTTTGAACTTCCCGCCTGTCGGTAAAATGACAGCAAACGGTCTAGTTCGAGTCATAAATACTAGATGGCAATAGAGGTAACTGTTTCTGATTGGTCAAGCAAACTTTAAGCAAGTTTCAACCTGTCAGTTTAATTCGGAATTACCAGCATAAAAACGTGCATATTTTACGGCTGCAAACTTTGTAGTGTTACCGTGAGTTTCGGTAAGTTTCCTATATTATATGAAATTGTTTGTGTCAGAAATGTGTTAGCAAGTAAAATCATTGTAAAAATTATACTTTTTTTACGATCCTTAGTAACAAAATCTTAAAAATAAATTGTGGCTTTACTTTGTCTCATACTTTTGGGTAACTTTGGCTCATGAGCCAAAGTATACCTTACCTTAGCCATATACCGAACCTGATTTCATTTCGACAAAATAATGGTGTTCCCTGACTTTCAGCCATCACTATGCCGTCAAAATATCAGCGGAAGCCTGGCAGCCGTCGATATATTGACGACACGGAGGCAAAATTAGAAGAATGTTTGAATGCTGTGAGGTCCAAACTCCTAACCCAATGTGCTGCTTCGGAGCAGTACGGAATTCCCTGGAGCACTATAAAAAATAAATTAACTAATAAATTTACTAATAAACCAGGCCGACCAACAGTATTTACAGAAACTGAGGAAAAGTTGTTTGTCGCACATATAACAGCCCTTTCTGAATTTGGCTTTCCTGTGACCGATTTTGACTTAAAAATGGTAATAAAAGACTATCTCGTGGCACAAGGTAGAAATGCGCCACAATTCAAAAATAATGTCCCTGGCAGAGATTGGATCCGTAGTTTCCTCACAAGACATAGAACCCTATCTAATCGTCTAGCAAACAACATCAAAAGAGTTAGAGCTCAAGTTTCAGAAGAGGTTATAACTGAATTTATTGAAAACATTAGGGGTGAATTAGAGAATGTATCCCCAGAAAACATATATAATTATGATGAGACTAACATTAGCGATGACCCTGGAAGGAAGAAAATTATATGTAGGCGTGGAACTAAATATCCTGAAGCAATAATTAATGCCACCAAAGTCAGTATCACAGTAATGTTTTGTGGCAATGCTGCTGGACAAGATATCCCACCTTATATCATTTATAAAGCTGAACATCTTTGGTCAACTTGGACTACGAATGGTCCTAAGCACGCTCGCTATAACAGGACAAAGAGTGGATGGATAGATGCTGCCACATTTGAAGACTGGTTTGTTAACCATCTTATTCCTACCCTGAAGAAACAAACTGGAAAGAAAGTAGTCATTGGCGATAACCTGTCATCGCATATCAGTCCAAAAGTCCTGTTGGAGTATGAAAAACATAACATTAGTTTCATTTGTTTGCCCCCGAACGCAACGCACATCTTGCAACCTCTTGATGTTGCTTACTTCCGGCCATTAAAATGTAAGTGGCGACAAGTGCTGCTGGACTGGAAAAACAGTCAGTCGGGAAGAACATTGCCAACAACACAATTTCCTCGTCTCTTGAAAAAGCTCTGGATTCAATGACCGACACCAAAGAAAATCTGATTTCTGGTTTTAAGAAGACTGGAATATATCCTGTAGACAAAGAGCAGCCTCTGAGCCGACTACCACGACAGGATCAGATTGTTCATGCAGAACTTATCGCTGACTCATTTATGCAAAAGTTATTACAACATCGAGCTGATATATGTCCAGTAAAGAAAACTGTAAAAAAGAAGAAACTGAATGTTGCACCCGGAAAGTCAATCTCTGCTACTGATCTTGTAGAAGCAGGCCCATCAGGTCAGCTACAACCCAAAACAAAAAATAAAAAACGTAGACGACCACGACAGCGCTCTGATTCCTCAACAAGTTGCAGTGATTCAAGGATAAGTCTTGCATCTTCCACCGAAGATCACGTGATGCCATGGGACGATGAAGAAGATGACGTTCCACTTGCAACAATAATGATGGATGTTGGTGAAGAACCGTCGACATCACAAAACATTGTTACCACAAATGGTCTTCGTTCAGTAAACTTACGGAAATCACCTGTTATTCAGTTTCAAGAATTGCCCATGCTGAGCGATGCTTCAGATGACCGACGCTCACCTTCTATTCAGATTGAACAACACATTGAGCTGAAGAACGCTGCACCTTCTCAAGACTGGTTTTCGCTTCAAGTTCCAGAGTTGTCTGAACCCATTCAGCTTGAAGTGCCATCGAAGAACCGATTGATAGCTACAGATATCAAAGATAAGATTAGGCTCAATCTTATGAAAGGAGACCATATTCTGGTTACATGGAACTCACAAAATTATCCTGGCCAGATTACTGCACTCGTAAGCGAAGAGGGAGCCCTTGTGAGCTGTATGAAAAGAGGCAAATTATTCTGGCGGTGGCCTGTTATTAAAGACGAACAACTCTATAGTTGGAAGGATATTATTTGCAAGATAAATATTCCTAAATATGAAAAGAAGGGATGTTTTTCTGTTCCTGAATTAGATGGCTAAGTTCCAAGAATAACACGATGTCTTCATTTTGGTCTAAGAAAGTTCCTATAATAAATAATAACTTTATAATTTTTGTAGTAAAATAAGAAAACAATGATTCTCAATTTTAAGACCGTTATGATTAGTTTTAGACTGTTGATTTATCCTACGTTATTTCTTAAAATTATATTGAAGCATTTCTTAATTTTTGTTAACATTTGTTATATTCCAAAAAAAAAAAATTATAACTTTTTTTTCTGAAAATTAAACTCAGATTTTTTAGTACAACATTGGTATTTCTATTATCTATCATTGTATAGCCCAGCTGGCTTTCATTGGCTCAATGCTGTCATAAATATCGTTTTTGGGTCAATAAAATCTGCAGGACAAACTAACCCCCTTCAAAGAACAACATTGGCTCAAAACTAAAAATAAAAAAAAAACAAATTACACTTACAAATTGGGGAAAATAGCATTTTTACTTATTAAAAACTATCCACACCTATGAACCAAATACATTAAAATGCTAAGAAATCTACCATAATTCCTACTATAAAATAATTTCTACACAAAGATGAAAAAAGTAGCTAAAGTAACCCGCGTTTAGGTACTTATATTTATTCACTAGCTGTGCCCGCGACTTCGTTCGCGTAGATGTCGGAAAACAGCATTATGCCGCTTATAGCAGACTAGCTTCTGCCCGCGGCTTCGCCCGCGTGGATGTCGAAATATCCCACAGGAACGTACTACCGGGATTGAAAGTATCCTATGTGTTAATCCCGGTAAACACTGTGTTATTCCATTGCTTGCTTTGTGTTATCCACGGAGCAGCGCTCGGATTGATAAATGATTGATGTAGGATAATTAATCCTAAAACCTAACAACAGTGACGGAAATATATAACGGAACGGCAAATTACCTACTTGCATGACAAATTTGAAGGTAACTTTAAAGCGAAAATATAAATTCTCTTTATTCCCTGGGAATTTTGAAAAAAAATTGTTACCTAAATTATTCAAATGAAGATTTTACTTAACTTGCTGTTCACAGGGGTTTAAGACTATTTATGTTTTAGTCTATACTTAAAGTATCTCTTTAAATACTACTTTAGAGGTTCTGCCCTCAGGTGCTAATACAACCAGGCTGCTAGAAGAGCTCACTCTCGAGCAGGCTACGTAAAACTGGCCGCGCGAGAAGCAGTCCCCTCTAAGATCATATCCCGCTGTTTACAGTGACTGTCCCCGAGACTTATTAATCGTCATTGCTAAACATACCATAAGGAGACTGCGGCCTTTTAAACTCGAATGGGTACTCCAACGGTATTAGTGATATCTGCGGTATATACAATAGTACACCAATTCACCTTGAGCATAGTCAGTAAATACAATGGCGTGGCCTCTACCACGTTTTGATGTGAGGTTTCACACACAACCTGATCCCATTGCTCAACTTGGCTGGATTAAGGTTTTGTAGTAGCATTACTGGAGCACCCACTTTGAGGATAAGTGTGTGAGACAAAGACCAGATGGGTTGAATAAATTTAAGAGCTCCTTAGGATATATATAGTATCATCCTTATGAATTCGACACGTATGCATGTAATATAATTAGGACAGATGTTTTTTTGCCTGTGTTTATTTCATTGGTTTATTTTGAATAGCTTCTGCCTGCGGCTTTACCCGCTTGGCCTACAAGAAACAAATGACTCTTTTTTTTTAGAAACTAACATACGCGCTCTCACTACCTCTCAATTTAATATACGAACTGACAATATCCCAAACAAAGCAAATAGGACGAAGTTCTCCGTAAAACTAAACTAATCTTTGGGATGAGAGAAGTATAGTCTTAATAAAACTCAAAGCGTATGTGAAAAGATTTATTTCAGAGACAATCAGAAGTGGATAATTAACAATTAATATTGTTTACTACGAAATACTGTGCCTACCGCAGAATTTCTTTGTAAACAATATTTTTTGTTTTTACTTCAGGTTCTAGAATCACCAGGCTGCCCCGTGAGCTTACTCTTGAGCAGGCCACGTATAACTGACCGTGTGAAAATCAGTTCTCCCTTAAGTCTACCCTTGTTAAATGAAGTTTTTTGACTTAAGATTTATTTATGGTCTTGTCAAAGCAGATTTTGAGGGGAAACTGTACTCTTTTGAAGTCGAAGGAGTAGTTTGATGGCGTTAGAGGAATCCTAAACAGACTCCCCTCAGAAACAACGTGTCAGTGTAGTTGCCTCGATAACATTTCCTTGCAATATTTTCACTCACAACCTGGTATAATTGCATAATTTTGGCGGGTTTAAATTACGCAGCAATATAACTGGGTGCCAACTCTAAATTTTTATACCTACATTTGTGAGTTGAGACACCGAGAGGCTTCAATGTGTTAAGAAACTAAACCGGGTAATGTATGGCGTCATCATTGTTTATCACTCGAGTCCACTGATTTATAATTATTTTCAACTCCTTTGAACGATCTCAAAATAATTTAATTGATGATTGTGACTTGGTCGTTATGTTTTACTATAATGCATAAACCAAATCGCACTATTGCTCACTGAACGTACAGATTTATATGTTAGTACGTAAAATATTTTAGTAAATATGTGCCCAATCCGTTTTTACTTATAAAATTGCATAATAGGTCAAAGTCAAAGTCAAAGCATTTATTTCAAATAGGCCCTAAAAGGCACTTTTGAACGTCTAGGTACCTATCTATTAAAGAATAGTTAGTGTAGTTTATTCAATTTTATCTAATACAGAAACAAACGCGTTTTTTACACGTACGTACTTCATCATCATCTGCCTAGCCTTTTCCCAACTATGTTGGGGTTCGGTTTCCAGTCTTAGAGGATGCAGCTGAGTACCAGTATTTTACATGGAGCGACTTCCTACCTGACCTCCACAACCCAGTAACTGGGTAATACGATACCCCTTGGTAAGACTGGTTGTCAGAATTTCGGGCTTCCGGCGACCCGTAACGACGGTCTAAGATCTACGAAAGACAGCCGGAATCAACGGCTTAACATGCTTTCCGAGGGACAGAATGTTCTTATTATGTAAAGATGGTCACCCATCCACGGACTAACCGCGGCAAGCGTAGCTTAACCTGAACGATCGACCCGTGCGGCTGTTATAATTTGCAAATATCCCTACTAATACATATTAATTTTGTTTGTTACGCATTCACGCAAAAATTACTTAACCGATCATCATGAAACTTTGTACACACATTCTTAGAAGTATTAGAAGTAACATAAGATATTTTTATGAAAAAAAAATTGCGAAAGATAAAATTCGGTACGGAGTAAGTTTGAACCCCAAGAAAGGACATAGGCCTATTTTTATTCCGAGATATCGTCTCCGCCCACGATAACCGACATTTACGCGGACGAAGTCGCGATATTAATATCAGTTACATATTTGATACTTCTTGATACCTTGGTTGAGACTGAACACCGGTGACGACAATGCGCTTCCCGGGCTGCCCCGCACGCCATGTGCACGTCTACCATTCCACGTAAGATTTTCGAAGCCGTATCTGACGCAGTAAAGGGATGATTTTGGAAAAATTGTGATACATGTGTCGCATAATTATACTTGAAGAGTATGTATACTAATTTTTGTGTCAATCGAACCAGAGAATAAAAAGTTTCATAGAAATTTCAACCCCCCATTTCACCCTCTTAGGGGTGGAATTTCGAAAAATCCTTTCTTAGTGGATACCTACTCCTTACAAAGAACACACCCTCCAAATTTCATGCCTCTAGGTCCAGCGGTTTAGGCTGTGCGTTGATATATCAGTCAGTCAGTCAGTCAGTCAGTCAGTCACTCAGGACTTTGAATTTTATATATATAGATTATAGCAGATGTAACACCTCGTCATTGATTTTTTGACCAGGCGTGGTGAGTTTTTCTAGTAAAGAGCTGCCACAAAACTTGTATTTTTTAGGGGAGCGTAAACAAAAAGGTTGCTAGGATTGCTCATACGCGAAAGAGCTACATAAAGTTGGCGGTGGGAAAAGCAACCAATACTAAGGTCCACCCCCGCAATGGATATTGTCTGGCCCCGAGCTTTGTTAATGGTCATGGCGTAACATAGGCTGACCGCGAATTGTACACGTTTCAAACTAAATGGGAAATTATTAGGAATGAGCGGAATTCTGGGAATAAATAGAACATCACCAGCGCCACAACTTGTTAAGATTTTGGCTTCGATGACGTTTTGTTGGAAATAGGTGACTATGAGCCGAGTGCCGTTGCAAAGTTTGGGAGGATATACATTTCTGAAAAGTATTATTGGCACTCCGACTTTTAAAAAAATGTTGTGTGCTGAAGACCGGGTATTTTAAAGGAATCTAAGAACTCTACTGGATAGTATGTGCCATCTTCTTCTTCCGTAACCGTGTTTATGGAAGTATATTGCTTACTTTCCCCAAAAACATGTGCCAATATTTATTTATTTATTGCTGCCGCTAGGTCGTTGCGGGGGGTCAAAATAGCTCGTTGACACAGCTAAGCAGTGGCGTGGTTACTGATATCAGAGGGATTCCCATACACAGAAGAAATGAGGTCCAGCTGTGAAGTAACGTTACAACATAGGTTCTCTACCAAAATTACGTTACCATCTTGTGTGGGATATGTGCCGTCACCAATTTTTTATAGTAAAACGAACTCTTGCGCGTTTGGAGTTCCTCCCTGATGTGCTCGCATGTTTAAACTTAAATGAGTTGATACGACATTGTGCCATAGAATTGAACTCTTCAGACAGGCAATAATTTCATCGGCTCTTGCTCCTCGGGGTACAATCGGTAGTGTCTGCCTAAAATCACCGCCGAAAAGTAGCATAACCATCGGCCAGTCATTTTGTTGAACGTCCCGCAAAGCTCAGACAACTGCTTCTATAGCCAAGCGGTTTGCCATCGTGCACTCGTCCCAAATGATTGTGACACATCGCGTAAAACTCTAGCTTTATCGTAATTGCGTGACACATTGCAAACCAGCTTTCTGTTCGTTCCAAATCAATGGGGATTTTAAACATTGTATGTGCGGTTTTTCCTCCGGGCAACAATGTGGCTGCTATACCTGAGGAGGCGACAGCAAGAGCAATTTTATTTTGGCTCCTTATTCGAGCCATAATAACTTTGGTAAGAAAGCTTTGCCCGTTCCACCGGGCGCGTTTAAAAGCAAGATTTCTCGCAAAGTATGATCCACACTGTAGCACACTCGATCAAATATTTGACGCTGTTCCGGTGTCAAATTTGAGCAACCAGTTCGCAGAGTTTCTACCAATTCTACAGATCGTAACTAATCGCCGAAGCGTACTCCCTGTTTATACGTTTCCCATCGGCTGTCGGTGAAGGCAGGCCGTATTGAGTAAGCGGGTTTCCTCCTATACTTATAACTATGTTTTGAATAGCCAATAACGATCTATTATTACAGATTTCACGGACTCGGTCGGAATTTCTAAACTGTTTTGCCGCTGATGCCTCAAAAAATCTTTAGCATACTTATCTTGGTACTTTTGCCACAACTGCCCAGCATCCGCTTATCCACAAAAGGTCAGTAAGATGGCAAACAAATGACGCAACCGATAAGGACTATTGGTGACGCATGCCTCGGCTAAAGCATCATCCCTATGTTCATCTCCATCTAATAAATGACGTGCGCGGCAAGCAGCTGGTACCTATGTGGGATATTCAATATCATCCACTTTACAGAGCTCCGTAAAGGAGGTAGGCCCCCGCACCACGTGCAGAAGGAGGCGTAAATAATAACAATCTGGATTATTTGGGTGCACAGTGTACACTCGTCCAATCACGTGTTCCTTGAAAACGCCTGACTCGCCTTCCACAGCAGTTCCACGTCTTTTACGGTTAAAAACACCTTGCTGCTTGTACATGTAATAAGATGGAACTTCGTTATATAAAATATTTTTGGCGTAATTATCTGTTTGGCAGAGGTGAAATGCCATTAAGGTGGTTTGTCTCGGATTGTGACATTTTCAGATTGAAAATATACTCGTTGTGCGTCTTAGTGATGGCATGCAAATTTGGATCTTCATTTTGGTCTGGAAATTCAGCGCTTATGACATTGTCAACAGCGTCAGCACGAATTTTGTTTTCCAACCATTGGAGGATGTGCGCGTCAGATAAACCACGCTTTTGCCACTCGACGCTGTACATAAAACAAAGAGCTGGGCCGAATAGTTTCTCTTTGGTAAGGATTTTAATCATTACTTTGAGCTTCAAATGAAAAACCCTTGCAATAATTATGTCATGCCTATCATATGACGCCTGTCCTGAGAGAAGTACCTGACAAATCTCGGTCCACTTTGGATTTGTTGTGAACGTTATGAAAAGGTCCGAGCGGCCGTATTTACGGACGTAGCAAAATGCATCTTGTGTTTTTTCGTGCATGTATCGCGGACCGCCTGTAAAACTGGATGTCAAGTTAACCAATCGCCCCAAGTTTTCATCCTTATTATCTTTTTGCATCGCGTCCCGCAAATGCTCGTATTCTTCAGCGCGTAAACGACGTTGAAAAGTGCGTGTAAACTAAACGTTCCGTTTCTATTTTTGCATACATATCCGCAATACATTGGCTAAACAACCCCCGAAATCATTGCAAATAGACAAAACGATTACTCTTTATTTGTAAAAGATATGAATAACGTAAAGTGTGCAAAAATAATTAGGTCAAAACAATAATCTCGCAAACCTACTTGATTTTACGTTAGTATCATTTTGGGTCAGTAGATGTCGCTACGTGTTGTTACATTACGTAATAGTGAAAATAAATAAATTAAGATAACTTTTGATAGAGCGAAGCGATTGCGATGAAACGGAAACTAAAATATACTCCTCGTCTACAGATTTATTACATGTATAGATTGAATACACTTTGAAGAAATGCCCAACGATTAAATACGTTATTGTGGCTAATTTATAAAAGATAGATATATACTACTGCTAATTTTTTTGTAGATTTTTTAAAAACCATCATCTTTGTAATACATACTTTTGGTGTATGATCAACGTATGCGAGGATAAAAGCTCGAAAGCGCATTTTCATCCGACTTGCTTCAAATGTATCGTCACTGCTCAGCTCCTATTTTCTTAGCGTTATGTTATATAGCCTATAACCCTCCCAGGAGTATGGACTACAATCGTACCAAGTTTGGTTAAAATACCTTCAGTAGTTTTTGACCCATGCGTGCACATACAGACAGACAGACAGACAGACAGACAGACAAAAATTTTACTGATTGCATTTTTGGCATCAGTATCGATCACCATTCATCCTCCAATATTAATTTTTAATGTATATTCAATGTACAGAATTGACCTCTCTACAGTTTTATTATAAGTATAGATTATGACTTCATCCTCAATTGCCATTTCGAAAATACTATCGCAAACATCCATTTTCATTAAGTACACTTTTTAAAAACGAAAACTAACCTCAAGTTTGGTAACGCCAACGTCGTTTAACAATGGAATAAGCGGTTATCTGGCCGTCAAAGAGCCAAATGGATTTATTCCTCCGTTAAGAGCCCTCTCACAAAATTTGAACGCTCGAGTTTAGGTAAAAGACGGCAATCTTTTGTATGTGTGCGTAGCTATCCACACATGCACAATACAAACAGTGTAACGCGAGTGTCGAGCCGGTCTAAACAATCTTGAGCCGTTAGAATTATAATGCGGTGTTTAAATATTTATGAAAATATTTATTTTTATTTATCCAGTCTAATAAAGATTTCTAGACTAATAAAAACAATACAACTATATGTTATGTAAAGTATACCTACTATAAAAATAAAAAAATTGAAACAATTACATATTGGTGCCGATTCTGTTGTGCACCGAACTAAACTAACAAAACGATCTCTTAAATTGCTTACTTTTAGCTATGAGAATTGTTACGCTATTCTGGCTAGCTCTTATAGTTTCGGAGAAAAGTGGTTGTGACATACGGACAGACAGACAGACAGACAGACAGACAGACAGACAGACAGACGGACAGACAGACACAACGAATCTATAAGGGTTCCGTTTTTGCCATTTGGCAACGGAACCCTAAACAACAATAAATTTTGGGGTTCCCCATACTTAGAACTGAAACTCAAAAAAAAAATTTTTCATCAAACCCATACGTGTGGGGTATCTCTGAATAGGTCTTCAAAAATGGTGTTGAGGCTTCTAATATCATTTTTTTCTAAACTGAAAAGTTTGCGTGAGAGACACTTCCAAAGTGGTAAAATGTGTCGTCCCCCCCGTAACTTCTAAAATAAGAGAATGATAAAACTAAAAAAAATATATGATGTACAGACGCCAACACATCAAGCTACTACAATCTGTCAGATTTCTTTTATAGATTTTCGACTTTATTTCTAGAGCATTAGGTTCAAGGTTCATTGGGAAAAATTGACAGTTTCGGGTAGCTTGACCTGGTGGCGTCTGTACATTACCATATAAACTACCACCGAAAATTGGTTTGAACGAGATCCAGTAAGTAGTTTTTTTTTTAATACGTCATAAATCGTAAACCACAATTTACCTTTCATTCAATCAACTCAAATATAAAAATTAAAAAAATAACATTTAATTTCATAAACGTAAACCTTATGCATAAATCGAGGATACCTACAGGTTTGTACGGAACCCTCGGTGCACGAGTCCGACTCGCACTTGGCCGGTTTTGTCTTTTCGCTTCGCAACTTAGTACTTGTGCGCTACGCAATGAACTTGCTGAGATACGAAGGCGCGCGCAAGGGGGCATCCTGGACGTGTTTTATATGGAATTTTTCATTTTTTTTTGAAAAATAA
This sequence comes from Aporophyla lueneburgensis, assembly GCA_932294355.1. Lineage (NCBI taxonomy): Eukaryota > Metazoa > Arthropoda > Insecta > Lepidoptera > Noctuidae > Aporophyla > Aporophyla lueneburgensis. The sequence continues at coordinate 16,670,642 of OW028744.1, forward strand.
AAAAAATATTACCCACGTGTTGAGATTTGTATGTGTGGAGTTTTATAAAGGGGGTCGAAAATTTCATTATTTTTGCGATAGGACACGCCATTTTCGAGATATATAAGCAAAAGAAGAAAAAAATACAGTACTGTTTTTGCACGTGAGGCGAGGCGTTGCCGTTGGTGTGAATTTTTGTTCATGACCACTATTTTACTCCACCCCTTTTTAATCGCGATTAAAAATAGTCATATTTAGTTAAAATAAATTATTTTAGTCAAAAATTTTCTACAATCTATTAAAATAATGCTTTACTTGATAATAAACTAAACTCTTACCTTATACAAAAAAAAAATAATGCGAAGAGTAGCAAAATGTTGCAGTCGTAGTATATTTTTGCGTTCACGATACGAGTACCCGTAAACTGAGATGCGGGAAAAATTGGCACAGGTCCTTCCCCGTTGGGCGCTTGCGCCGTACTAAACGCTGCCCTTTTTTTTTTGGCACTGACATCTCGTAGTTGGCCCGAAGGCTTTCACTACTTAAACGGGCTTTCCCTGCGAATGACTTTAGACGCGAATCTAAGGCCTCCAGCCAGGGGCGTAAAAACTAAAGAAAAACTACAAACTAAGACCTAAGGGCACCCCCGGTGGGGTTCGGACCTCGGCTTAGGGAGTCACTGGTGGGGGGGATCAGCAAGGGATAGGCTGGATCTGGGGGCTCCGTTAAATAAAGGCTCAGCGACGCGGGCTGGCTCATGCAAGGGTCGGGGGGGACTACTTGCTAGTCCGGGGTGTCGTGACGACGGACCTCGGCGGCGAGGTCGGTATGACGGACGTTTTGGTTTAAGTAAAGTACTGGTGGCCCTATTGCTCTCCTGGAGGAGGGTAATGGGGTCATCAGGATCGGTTAGAATGTGCCGCGGACGGCGGGTCTTACTAATGCGGGAGGGGATGTAGTTGGCTGCCGCGACAACCAGAGGGTTGCGGTGGGTTGCGGCCCTATCGAAGAAACGCTTGGAGATGCGTTTCATGAATTGATGGATAGTCGGGAGTTTAAGATCGAGGTGGAGATTAGCATTCCGAACGTACCAAGGCGAACCTGTGGCGTTGCGGAGAAAACGGTTTAGGAGGGTCTGCATCCTATGGACGTGGTGGGGTTTTGCGTGTGCAAAGACTGCACATGCATAGGTCATAATTAGCCTTATGCACGCGGTAAATGAGCTTTTTGCACCGAAGTGACATTTTGCTCTTTGGATTGAGAATGGGGTGTAGCCTACCGAGAGCGAAAGCAGCCCGCGAGCGGACCTTCTTTATGTGCTCAGAGAAGGAGAGATGCTGATCTAAGATCACGCCTAGATATTTGGCTCGCTTCTCCCAAGGGATCTGCTTGCCGAACATGGATAGGGGGGTCGGGGGGCGGGGTTTGAGTCGCGGTTTCGTAAAGAGAACCGCCTGACTCTTGTCGGGGTTGACCTCGATTCGCCACTGCCTGAACCAGTCGGCGAGGTCGTCGACTGCGGCCTGGAGGTAGCGAATCAAGGCATCTTGACTGCGCCCCGTGAAGTAAATGGTCGTGTCATCTGCGAACAGAGCCAACTGAGCCTTTAAACTTCTGGGGATAAATGAGAGGGGACAAGACAGAGCCCTGAGGGACTCCTGCTCGGATAGGATGGGGGGAGGACAGTGCCCTTCGATGCGATAGCAAAAGGTGCGGTTCGATAGAAAGTCTCGTAGGATGAGCACGAGACGGTCTGGCACTCCGAGTTGGTACAGCTTGTATAACAAGCCGTTGTGCCAGACCTTGTCGAACGCTTTCGCTATGTCGAAGAAAACTGCACCCGTGAACATACCGCGTTGAAAACCAACGCTTATATGTTCGACGATACGGTGCACTTGATGGACACACGAGTGTTGGGTTCGAAAACCAAACTGCTCGTTAGGGATGAGGCCCTTTGTCTCAGCGTAATCTCTGAGACGCTTATAAATAAGCCTCTCATAGATTTTGCCGAGTACATTGAGCAAACTGATGGGACGGTAGCTCGAGGGCTCCGCTTTCGGTTTGCCGGGCTTTGGGATGCCAATGACTGTGGCTTCCTTCCAAGCCTGTGGGAAAATGTTATTGCTCAGGGCACCATTGAAGATGGTGATCATGAGCATGATCAAGTGCGCGGGGAACAGCTGGAACACCCTATTGGTGATACCGTCTGATCCGGGGGCCTTGCGGGGCTTAAGACCTTTGATGAGCTCGTGCACCTCGTCAGGTGTGACGGGGGGCAATGGCTCATCTGGGTACTCAACGGGCGGGAGTGAAGCTCTGCGCTCGACCTCAGCGTCGACCTCAGCGAGGTGATCTGGATCTACTGGCAGTGAGCTGGGCGAGCATTGTGCCTCGAGGCTATCGGCTAGGCACTCAGCCTTGTCGGCATCCTCCAATGCAAGTGTCGCATCGGGGCGGATCAGGGTTTGTGGTGACTTCTTTGGATTTGAGTTTCCTCTGAAGTTCCCAGAATGCCTGGTGGGTCGGTTCTAAATCGCCCAGCATCTTTTCCCAGCCGGCGGAACGTAGCTCCTCATTGCGTGTCCTTACAGCACGCTGTAAGTGACGCAAGTGAGCCCTGTTCGCGTCGCAGGGAAAGTTGCTGTAGGCACGAACGGCCGCGTTCTTCTCATTCAGCAGAGCCTGTACATCGTCCGGAAGTTTCCAGCGTTGGTCTCCCAACTCTGGAACTTCCCTTGAACATTCGTTCAAGACCGATTGTACGTGCTCCGTAAATGAGTCGATCGCGGCCGTTGTGTCAGCGATTGAATCGAAGTGATCCGGAATGGAATCTAAGTGAGGGGACGTGGTGGCTTTCAGCTTTTCGCTGATTTTCCTCCAGTCCGTCATCACTTTAGTGGCGGGGGGTAGGGTGGGATCGTGGGAACCAAAGCGGGGGGCCAGGTGCATGACTACCGGCCTATGGTCGGAGTCGAGCTCGGGTATAGCTTCTATAGAATCCAGCCTAAGGCTGATATTCTTAAGAAGGGCTATATCGAGGACGTCTGCGACGTGGGTGGGATCATGGGGGAAATGGGTAGGGGTCATCGGGGCGATGACGTCAAAGTGGAGGGTGGAACAGAGGTCGAACAGGTGTCGTCCTCTGGTCGATGTCCTGGAATTGTTCCAGGCTGGGTGTTTGGCGTTGAGATCACCCGCTATTATAACGGACTCACTCAAGCCAAGCAGTAAATCGAGGTCGTCCGTGAGGAGTTGGTTATTCTCCGTCGAGGACTGTGGGGGAAGATAGGCCGATACTAATGTGATCGGCTGATGACCTGTCATTCCTAAATGACAGATCGAGACTTCTAAACAGGAGAGGGGGGGAGGGTCCATGGGGATGCAGTACAGGGACTTCCTATAATAAATGAGGGTGCCGCCTCTGTGGCAGCGCGTCCTGTCATTGCGAACTAAGCGATAGTTGGCAATTTTCAGGTCGCGATGATTCGGTTTGAGGAAGGACTCTTGAATGAGTAGAATGTCTGTTTGATGGTTGCGGAGGAAAGTGGCGATCTCATCACGTTGATTAAGTATGCCTTTGGCATTGAAAAAACCTAACTTTAGGGATCGGGGTTTGATTCTCGCTAATACTCGACTATCCATAATGGGGGCTTGAGTAGAGAGGGAGACAAGGGCTTGCGTAATCTCCGGATACGCGTTGTAGATGGGATTTGGAGCAGGTTGCCGGCACGTGCTGCGTCGACTAGCTCCTGGGCCATACGTTGGGCTCTGGGGGAAAAGAACGTTGTGAACGTACCCGAGATGATGTTGAAAGCATCTAGGGGGTTCACCGTTGCTCTAGATGTGGGTGCTACGGGACGGGGAGCAGGGGGTGCGGCTTTGGCGGCGGGAGCGGCCATGGGCTTAGAGGGCTTGGGAAGACCTAATGCAGGGAAAGCCTGCATGTGGTTCCCTTGGTTCCAGTGATTCCAGGGGCTGGGTCTCTGGGGACTAAGCCTCTCTGGAAGTTTGCAAGAGGGGGCTTCTCTTAACTGGCGAGCGTTGGCGCGCTTCGCCAGTTTCGAGGAGGAGGACTTCGGGGCCTTGGGGCAGCGCCGGTAGTTGGCGGGGTGGCCGGCCTCTCCACAGAGAACACAGCTGGGTGGCTCTGTGCAGAGGGTTCGGTCCTTGGGGCGGGAACAGTCTGCTGTTCCGTGGTCACCCAAGCACTTTACGCACCTGGGGGTGGCAAAGCAGTGGTGCTGAGAATGCCCGTAAAGCTGGCACCTATGGCATTGGCCAATGTTGTCAGTCTTACGGGGCTTCTCAATTCGGATTCCAGAGAGGCTACAGATAGCCTTGACTCTGAAAATCCGGTGATGACCCTCAGTGGGAGGACACACGACAAGCACCATATCGAATGCCGGGCCACGTCTGGCCCGGTGCATCCTGTGGACCTCATCGACGGGCACATTTTGTGCCTCGAGGTCAGCCTTGATGTCGTCAGTGGTGATCTCCACGGGCATCCTTCGGATCACTACCCTGATTTGACGCTCCTCAGGCAGGGCGTATGTGTGGTAAGACACATTACGTGCACTGAGGAGTTTGGTCAAGTCACGAAAGTCTCGTGACGTTGGGGTCTGGACTTTAATGCCCTGCTGGGTTGAGCGGGCATTAGTGAAATTGACCCTCTGGTCAACACACCACTTCGAGATCTCCGTCCACTTCGCCTTATCCTGTATGAGTACAGGAGGCGGGGGAGGGATCTTTTTAGCGGTCTTGTTGACCGGAGGGGTGGGGGCAATGTCGCGGGGAGCGACAACCTTTGCGGAGGTTGACGCTTTAGGGGTGGGGATGGACGCGGCGTTAGCCTGCGGGGTGAGGGCCCACGAGGGAGGGGATGATTCCTCCACCGCTACCATATTAGCGGCTGGGGCGGCGCTACAGTTGGTTTTTAGGGTTCCGTTGCCAAATGGCAAAAAACGGAACCCTTATAGATTCGTCATGTCTGTCTGTCTGTCTGTCCGTCCGTATGTCACAGCCATTTTATTCCGAAACTATAAGAGCTATGCTGTTGAAACTTGGTAAGTAGGTGTATTCTGTGAACCGCATTAAGATTTTCACACTAAAATAGAAAAAAAACAATAAATTTTGGGGTTCCCCATACATAGAACTGAAACTCAAAAATGTTTTTTTTCATCAAACCCATACGTGTGGGGTATCTATGAATAGGTCTTCAAAAATGGTAATGAGGTTTCTATTATCATTTTTTTCTAAACTGAATAGTTTGCGCGAGAGACACTTCCAAAGTGGTAAAATGTGTGTGTGTCCCCCCCCCCCCCCGTAACTTCTAAAATAAGAGAATGACAAAACTAAAAAAAATATATGATGTACATTACCATATAAACTACCAACGAAAATTGGTTTGAACGAGATCGAGTGAGTAGTTTTTTTTTAAAACGTCATAAATCGTAAACCGCAATTTACCTTACATTCAATCAACTGAAATATAAAAATTTAAAAAAATATATATTTTTAAACCGAAAATACCTACAGGTTTGTACGGAACCCTCGGTGCGCGAGTCCGACTCGCACTTGGCCGGTTTTTTTACGCTTGTTTCCCTTGCCGTGGGAAACTAGCGTATAATTTTCTCCGTCTGACGAGGGGGAGGATACCGAGTCTGCTGCTCGGTTTTCCTCCTCGCCAGATGAGACCTCTTCGGTGTCCATAGAAATGGGCACCTGAGAGCTGGGCACGGGGGGAGACTCTAGTGCGTCGCTAAAAGTAGCGACGCTAGTCTCGGGAGTCAAGGTAGCATCGGCGGCGATGGTCTGCGCTTGGGCAGCCAGGGCGCGCTTGGACAATCTCTAGAACAACCCCTTGAACTCGGGGGGTCATCCATGAAGAGCTCACAGAGCGAGAAAAAACTTTCCCGCTCTGTTTTGCTCCACTCGGAGACCTTCGAGCCCAACATGGTTGGGAGAGGGGAACCCTACTCGCTCATCGGAGCGCCTATCACCTAACAGCCCTAATCCCCGGGTGAGTGTGCCCGGGGGTGAGTAGCACTCCCTGTCGGGTATAGACAGGGAGGTGTGACCTACTGCGTGAGCCCTAAGCTGTGTGTGCCGTCGCCAATCTTATTGTGCGACGGAGCCCTAACCGGTCGTGCGGATGGGTATAGAGATACCCTGACCAGTCCAGTGCGGGGGGTATAGAAATACCCGCGGCACTAGTACGCGGCTGTAGAAGCAAAACTGTCACCAGGACTGACGAGGGAAGCCCCCAAGGCCAGCGATCTGGGACCCGTCCAAACTTGCGCCTAGCCCTGAAGGGGATAGGCGGGTGCATTGGGTCAGCACCCACTCGGTTTCGTTGACACCGTGAGTTTTCCACCGAGGACCACGAAACTGTGGATTTGCCCAGAAGGGGCCACTACGTTTTTAGACGTTTCCAATAAAAGAAACAGAATTGTCTTGAAAAAGACAGTTTTTGAATCAATTCACGATCGAAAAATAATTTTCGATCGCCAATTGGGTAGCCGGAGCGACTACGATGCGGAGCGTTGCGCAGCAGATAAAACACTGAACGAGCACTTTCACAGCGGCGGAGTGGTGGGGGGTGCGGGCGGCGGAGCGGCGAGCGCGAGAACAACACGTCCGTTCGCTGCGGAGGTCGAGCGTGGAATATGAAACGCTGCCCGCTTGTGCATCGTAATTTATTCTAATTTGGAGTGATTTCAAAAACGATATTATGTCTAATTAAATAAACAGATTTAAATAAAACTTGAGAATTCGATTTGTTATAGAGCATACTTTATATTGACATGAATTTTTTAATGTAATTATGCTTTATTCAAACCAAAAAAACGCGATAAACTTGCAAATAAATCGTAAAAATTGCAATAAGACTTAATTTTTTTTTACTAATTAATGTTATTAAAAATCAATATTATTGTACTAAATGTAACAGGTAGATTATATGTCTGTTATTTTGTGTATTTTTTTTACTAAAATTTCTACATATTAGTGATAGAAATAGGAGTCTGAAATGGACCCTGCGCTGATTTTTAAGAAAACTAGTTGTGGGAGATTAATTACTACAAAGTAAACAAATAAGTTTTTGTAAATGTGCTACTAAAAGTGACAAAACAAAAGATTCATCTATTTTTTACATGTATTCGTCAATGCCAGAGTATTTATAATGATGAGATGAGAGGTAAATAAGGCGACTAAAATCTTAGATATTCGCGCAAAAATGTAAAATGGCTCTTAAGGGAATTTTTCGACGAATAAAGCCTATTTGACGATTGAACAACACAGTTTTTTACTATCTATTGAATAAACCCTATCCATCTGTTTATCTGAGGATTGAAAAATCGGCCCTTAATGTAATAATTGTCTTATATAGCATAACATTCTCCATGCACTTGTATGCAAAGCAAGCAGCCTTAGTGACGTGATGATTAACAAAAAAGCTTTATATACCTATTACTACTACGTATCTATAAAAAACCAAATCAATGAAAAAAATACTTTTCGATTAAGACAATTAAAAAATAAATCGTCCAACATACACGATGGTTCTTAAATTACATATTATATACTGTCGCAGGCTAAACTTGCAACAAAATGAAAACTTATGTCTTTTGAACTGGGTACCTAATACAACTAGGTACTTAGTTCCAAGGAAATAAGTTAAGTTTTAACTGTCTTCCCAATATTTCAGGGAAACGTTATTTTTGACTGGGGTCAAAGCAAATTGTTGGATTATTTTATAGGTCAGGTAATTCTCCGAAAACTGTATTCAATGAAACCTTACCCATTCAACGTAATTGGTAGTAGACATCTTGGATAGTGATTGTATGATACTTACCTTTACGTCTTCTATTGTATATTCATTGTATCCCGCAAAAATAGTCAAAATACTTCTTTTGTGTCTTATTCTTTAAATATAAACCTAGCTATAGGCAATAAAGAAAAGTAGAGCAGTGTTTTAGGCATAATAGTAAACAAATTTATTGTTAATGTAGCGGCATCTAGGGTTGTCAGGTCATAAAACCGAAAAGCCGGACAGACCTGCCAGTTTAGCCGGACATTTGGGTAAAAAGGTCGGACATCTTTAATTGTGTAGTCTTAAAACAAAAAAATAGTCAAAAAAGACTGATGAACTAAATACACTTTAAAATGTTTGTAACATAAATTAATTAATATATTTGGTCGGCAGACACCTGCCAACTAAAAATTTGGAAAGCTGATTTTCCTTTAAAATTGAGTAGTAATAACGCGAGGAGGACATTGCAAGTTCGCTCACTTGCGCTAGCAATACAAGGTGGGGTGAAAATAAAAATGATCATATAGCACCAGACACGACACCCATCTGATTGGAGGATCCTACCTTTTCTACGGAGGTTGAATAAATCTTACACTATCCTCCTACCTCCAAATTAGTATAGACTCCATTTTTGAGGTTTAAGCCATTGATGAGTACACAACAGAGGCTTCTCTTGCTTCCCTTATATTATACACCTTTTGTTATAGGTACTACTGTGCGGATATTTTCAGAAAAAAGTATCAAGAAACTTGGATCTATACTGAGACATTGACGCGCAAACTGTAACCATGAATTGACTCTTGATTCTAGACCTCTAGCGTAGAAATTTTTCTTTGTTTAAAATAACTGTTATATCATAGAAAAATGCAATACCTGCACGGTCAAAATGTATGGAACATCAATTCTTTTTCCATAACTGGCGATCAGTTTCAACGACACTAAGTTGAAATTCTTCGCCTGTGTTGAAAATTCTTCATCTTCAGAATCGTATTGAATCCATGGTAAAAGGTTTCGTGCCCCAGCTGGTGTATACAAAATGTCTTTCATCATCCTCTTTTACGTCCCATAAAAGTTATTTTGGAGTGAATAAGAAGCCGTGCAATGACTGCTTGTTATCAACGTCCAAAGCTCAAGGACAAAGTTTTTTGTTATCAGATAAAGGCTTACAATATATTCGATATTGAAAGGAGACATTTATCGTGTTTTTAACACGCTTTTCCTAGCTTCATTCGTATGTAAGTATGTAACGGAAACTTTGAACATAATTTTGATCCACTTCAAAACGTCGAGTTAACTCGTTTGGCATACTTATCAAGGACCGATGACAATACAATAATTTCATAAAGTTGTGCCATTATCCTTGGGTGCGTCTCATAACGTATAAACTCATTTGGTCTAATTTCATTTTATTATCGTTCATAAGATATAATCAACGTGAGATATACCAACTGTTGATATAATTTCTTTACATATAACATTTATTTATTCTAAAACTTAATTAGTATAACGCTGTTTGATATAACGTTTATGTAATCGAAAATCCTTTGATCTAACGTTTAATATGTATATTGTTTATTTAATCGAAAATCATTAGGTCTAACGTTTAATATATATAGAATACATCATTACGGTTAACACCCCGACTCAGAGTACCCTGACTCGGATAGGTTAGGTTGGGAACCGATTACTTTTCCGAAAGTTTTTTGTTCGAATTTCATTTTACCGAAAACTATTAGCTGACGTCTTTTTTGCAATATGCATCATTTGACATATTTTTAAATCATCGAAGTATCATGTGTCATAGGTATTATTTTACCAAATTATGTTTCGCCGATTTACGAAATAACTTTTTGCCATTGGCCGAAGCCTCTTTTGAACTTTTTTCATTTGCCAAATGATTTGTTTGCCATATTTTGTTAGGGAATATTATTTGGTCACAAATATATAGCCGGTTACCTGGTAGCATTTTCAATATTAAATTAAATATATGTAGTGTCATAAAAAGTCAATATAATGTGCAACAAAATTTAGTGAGAAACGAATCGCTGTAAAACCGACTTTACGTAGTCTTGTCTGCCCTACCCCTAGAGTGTAATTTAAACCCGCGCAGGCGCGGAGGGGTAGGGCGGCCCGCGAGCTGAGGAGCAGGTGGTCTGAAGGCCCGCCACCGCAGCTGAGGCTGGCCGGCAAAGCCGGCCAGCAAGCCGAAGCTGCGGTGGTGAGCATTAAAACCATCTGCGACGATAAGCTCGCGTGGGGCCGCCCAAACCCCGCAGCGCCGGAGCCGTGACAGAAACAATGCTTGCTGCATGTTGCATGCCTGCTTGCATGTTGCATGCTTGTTTGCACGCTGCATGCTTGCTTGCATGCTGCATGTTTGCTTGCTGCTTGCCTGCTTGCCTGCTGCATGCCTGCTTGCACGCTGCATGCATGGTTGCATGTTGCATGCTTGTAGCAAGCAGCATTGTTTGCACGCTTCTTACTGGGACCCTTTAAAAACACTTTTGTTCATAATAAACTCGTCGACCTATCTTAGCGCATTTCATCGTATTAGACTAAATAAGTTTTATATATTTTGAGTGGTATGTCAAACGATTTTATATTTAATGTATGTTATGTCAAACGATGTTATATTTAATGTATGTTATGCTTATAAAAAATAGTTGTTTTAAAATTATAACAATCGTTCATTATATTAACTAATCGGTATATTAAATAAAATTATAGGTTCCGTTGTTATATGTTGTAAATATTAGAGATTTTGTTGTTATATCATCTATTACTTACCCCAAAAAACTGCCTTCGAAAACTACACTGACAAACAAAATCACAAACACAAATTACAAACTATGCTGACATACATTTCAAAATTCGAAATACTAAAAAATAGAAAATAAATAATAGTTATAAAAAAAGGGCGATACTAAAAATCAAAAACACGCTTCCATAAAAAACCAAATTAAAAATTAGAAAATAATGGAAAAAGCGTGGGGTGCTTTTTATATTAGCTTGTTGAAAGTTACGATACCATCACTTTATTTCATTCCACATATAGATAATAATTATAGTTAAAAAGGCAACTATAATGTAAGAATTTCTAAAGCGCGTCTGCCGCGAGTTTAAATCTATTCGTACCCTCAAACTCGTCTACTTCACCCTCGTCAGAAGTGTACTGGATTATACATCGCAGGTGTGGAATCCAATCTACCATTCCTATTAATCGAATTGAACGCATCCAAAAAGGCTTTACTCGGGACCTAAGATATATATCTAAAATGTGCCCCAACACATCCAATTACCTTGAAAGATTGAGTCACTTCAATCTTACATCCCTCGAAAACTTGAAATGATGGATCAAATTATGCTCTTCAAAATTATTATTGGTTGATCCATGTTCCGAAACGTTTAGAAGACATTAATGTATCTGTTTCCCATAGATGTCAACCCAGGCCCGATCACAAAGTAGATGTGTTTTAATACTTACCGCTCGAACCAACCTTGAGCGATCACCGCCATTAAGCCGTTCATGAACACATATAATGAAAATCACTCTCGCACCAATAGCTTTGACATCTCCAACACCCTGCCTCAATTTTTCAAACATCTCATACGACCGCAGATTGCTAAAATTTGCTGGCAATCATTGATGTATTAAAAATAGGCTGGCAATTGATTCTATAGGTACTACGACTACGACTATATCGAACTACACACACATTTAAATAAAAAGGACGACAAAGTTCAAAAAGTGCAGACTCTCAGCCTAGTTTGAATAAATGACTTTTGATTTTGATATTACTTGAACAGGTAACAGAAAGACAGTTACTGTCTCATAATATATATAACACTAGTATGGATTGGCCTATCTGGATTTAATGTTATTAATTTAACATTATCTACAATTAAGGAATTTGCGGATAGCGAAACATAGTTTCAAGGAATGTATCGATAACGTGGCTTGCCTACCGATGACATCATGTCTGATAGTAGACACAATACAATGGGTGTATAACGAGTTGACGTCAGTTGTGTTGAAGGGTTCAAGGTCATAACAACCCTTTGTGACCGGAGTTTCTTGACCGTTTCTCTACATAATAACCTTAGGAATGGGCCACTAGTTTCGTCTTTATGTGGAATCCTTGACAATACATACATATGTGCCCGAAATTAGTTCAATAGAACTAAAGTTAAGCGTTTATAAACAAAATATGTGCGTAGATTACTAAATAGTAACTGAAACCACTTTATATTTTTAATAGTATAATTACTTCAAGCAATATAATAAAGAGAAAAGGTTATATTTTATACATGAAACGACTACCTCTTACACATGTCTCCGAAAAAGTTCACTCATAATCTTAGCGAGGAAGCACCAGGGTATTCCCAGACATTCAAATTGTTGTCTTACATTTTTTACAGGTCTATAGTAGGCTGCATGTTGAACAAAATATGATTCATTACCAAAACACATACTTACTTACTTAAAGAATTATAATCATTAAAATCGTCAATGCAACCCTCTTATTCCATTTAATCCCATTAAATGACTATACTTATCATGAAAAAGTAATTCATGAGATTAAATGATCACCTCACCTCTTGTGCTCTCTATATACATTAACATCTGCACTATAACCTCTGGAAGGCCAACGATAACGCTGTAGAAGTGGCTGAATTCTAGTTAGAGCCCGATTTTAACCAGCAACTGGAATCATCGACACATTACACACAACAATAAAAAAACAAAAAACAACTAAAAACAACTTTAAAAAACTTTAATTTCGGAAGTCGGTGTCTTAGGATCTGTATTTAAGGCTTTTTTGCCACTGACTTCCGAAAAGGAAGTCGGTTATTTTTTATTTTTTTTGTAAAAAGTTTTTATTTTTAAATTTTTAGTTATGGTAGATACCCTGCACTAATCTAATCGCGTTATTCGTTCATTTGTTTCGCAAAAACTTAATGCAAATTTAAGACTTATATGGTTTTCACGTGGACCCCATTATCTGAATGAAACCAAATTAAAATTGGACCATTCGGAAAGCACCAGCTTTCAAATAAAAAAGAATCATCAAAATCGGTTCACCCAGTTCAAAGTTATGAGGTAACAAACATAAAAAAAACACACTCAAATTGTTAAAAAAAAATACAGTCGAATTGATAACCTCCTCCTTTTTTTGAAGTCGGTTAAAAAAGGAGGACTTTTTTTGAAGTCAGATAAAAAACGTCAGAAAACGTGAGCTACCTTAGCGCCGCATCGTTAATATATCAATGATTACAACGCTGCTCTTGTTTAGATTCCCATGCTGAATTTGTGATTTAGACTCTATCTTATCGATGTTTACGTCCGGCTCGGATATATGGGCGGGATACAGCAGCCCTCGCACCTCTTTTTACCATGGGAGTAGCATCAGCTCAACACACATACGCACACAAACACACAATTCTAACTTCGCCATTGTCTCAGAAGATAACGAGAGCTCCTGTAATTACACACACATTCACAGCTTATTTGTGCACGTGGTAATCACAAGTAAAGCGCCCGTCGCTTCGCGAGATAAAAGTACTATAACATTGGTAAACTTTAATCCAAAATTAACTTTAACTTTTGTTTATTGATCCCTTTCAACATTGACAAAGAAACAGGGTTAATTGTGGGATACTGTGAACAAATCACAATTCACTAACTAGCAAAAATACCCAGCACCAGTGTTAAAAGAACTTCTAAAATTAATTCTTCATCACTACTGATATTTCATATAGATGGCTCCGTTTTTCACCTTCTATGTGAAAAGCCTCTAACTGACAAAGTGTCACTTTTACTTCATATTTCGCCATCCAGTTTATTACCTTCCTCATGAAAAATGGGCTACGTAGGTATATGTATGTATGAAAAGCTCGTTGAAATTGCGGACTCTATCGTCAGCTATTCACTCAAACTGTCGGCAAACATATCGTCTGACGAGCGTTACAATGGCCAATCGATAGGCACTTCATTTCATCAAAATCTTACAGAAAATATCCCACAGGCAGAGCCATACTCACAAAAAATAAATTCTGAGAAAATGTGTCATGTTCTTCGGATCATACACCTGTAGAATCTCATAAGATAAGTGTACCTAATCTGTGAATATTGTTGATAGAAAAATCCTAGGTATATACAAAAATCTTATTATACATCCTATTTTGTTCGCAATACATAAGTCTTTTTTGGACGAATAAATTAATCTGAGGATATCCGAAATAACAACATCTTAGCCTCGTTTCTCACGGGTGGAAAAACGTCGCGGCATTATTTTATCCTGCACTGATCTTTTCAACTCAGGGTGTTAAATCGAACATTGAGAATCCAACTGAGTGCATCCAAGCACGTCGAAAGAACACACAGTTCTATTTTCAACTCGCAGCTCTAAAGATATAAAGACACTTGCGCGGAAGACATTTCTGCGAAAGTCACTTGCGTGAAAAGACATTTCACAGAAGACAGGGACGAATGGACTTTTGCGCGAAGGTACACTTGCGTGACAAGATATTTCCATGAATGAGCATTCACGCGAAATGTCTGTTCGCGCAAGTGTCCCTTCGCCCAAAAAACCTTTCGCGAAAATTTCTTGCTGCGCAAGTGGGCTCGCGCAAGTGTCCCAGATCCAGCAATACGTAGTCAAAAAACTACCGCTACGAGAATTTTACGTCCGTGCGAATGTGGACTAACAACATACTTATAACTAAATATTCCTGGCAGCTGAGTGTGAATTTGTGCCATGAATAGTAGGTATTTTTTTGAATTGATTATATTAACGTTATATTAATAACCATCATTACAGAGAACCATTGACACAAACGATCTTTATTGAGATACGAAGCAGTGGAGGGTGGAAAATCGACACTTTATTACTCCCTGACATTATTAGGATTCCGTACCTCAGAATAGTAAAGACGGATATATATTTGTAGCTGCATCATCATCATTATACATACTAAAGACGACTGTTAGGTCTTACGAAGATGAGAACGTTTATTTATCTCAATTTTTTATAATATAACTTAAAAAAGATTAATATTTAAATATGTCAATCACTGCATGGCATATATAGTATATTAGTCTGTAATTCAAGAAACTGACGCCAGCCGCATGCACAGTGACCGCTGGGCAATAGTCTCCGCACAGTGCGTGCCTGAGGATGGACAGTGCCACCGAGTCCACGAGACCCCAGAAGCTGCGACGAGTCGACCTAGACGCGTATGCAAGGGGTGGATCGAGGTGGCTCTGGACAAGGATGCCTGGGGGGCCTTTGTTCACTATTAGGGTAGTGCAGTCTTAAAAAAGGCAAATAAAAAAAAACCAAATATACTTACATTTCACAACTAGACATTCGCTAATATGTGGTTTGCTACGCTATGAATACATTAAAGATAATATTTTTGTAGAACAATTTTATGTAGTTCTTAGATTTGACATGTGAGATCAGTCTAAAACATACACCGATTACATCTGTGCTAATTAAGTGAATCTGCTCAGTTAGTTTGCTATTTTAATACTACACGTATTCAGAGCACGTTCGCTTATATTCAACATTCAAACGTTGATATCCATACTTCCATCCATACTAATCCATACTATATTACTATACTAATATTATAAATGCGAAAGTAACTCTGTCTGTCGGTCTGTCTGTCTGTCTGTCTCGCTTTCCTGCTAAAACTACTGAACCGATTTAAATGAAATTTGGTACACAGATAGTTTAGAGCCTGAGAAAGGACATAGGCTACTTTTTATCCCGGTAGTATGTTCCCGCGGGATAATATCCGACCTCCACGCGGGCGAAGCCGCTGGCAAAAGCTAGTTAGTAATAAAACGTTAGTATAGGTACTTAAATTATAGACCCTAAAACCTTAAACCAACAGAGCGCCTGTTGAATTTCCAACGCTCTGCTCAGCGCCGAAAGTTGAAAAACCAATAGCGCGCTTTTAATTGCGCACACATTTAGGTATCACTTAGTATTTGTTATTGAAAATGGGCACTCAACATGCAGTCTACATATGTAGACATGTCAGCTGAGTACACACTTATATCAAAAAAGCTCCACTATACCGCAGCTTTCATGGGAAACACATCAGATTAAAAGTTTGACATCGTCTGATTTCAAGAATTTCTGTCATCATTTCGTTATTTATTTATTTTTAAATACAACGGCCGAAGCCAATTACACTATTTAAACATATAATAAAACTATTTTGACACTTACAATTCATTTAGCACAGTCAGGCATTCTTCTCACAAAAATTCAAACATTCTGACAGTATCATCTTCCATTCATTTGCAAATATATCAGTATCTGTGTTTGAGTTCAGGAGAGCGTTAGTAGCTGCTAATGTCTGAGGAATAGGTGACTTGGAGTGCGCAATAGTACCGCAAGTTGGAACAGCCAGCAAGTGGTGTTTTCTGCCACGACAGTAATTGTCTGGGACAAATAGTTTACAGATACCATTGTGCAAATCAGGAGCATCAATAATCCCCCTAATAATTTTAAATATTACAGTCATCTGATCGCGCGACCTTCTTACTTTTAGAAAATTAAAGCTTAAGCAATCAACAGAAATTTTGTGGGATACAAGAAAGGATAAAATCCGTACAAGCGCTTATAAAGATATCTAAGGAATGCTTTTTGAACTTTTTCTAAAGCTAACGCAGCGGCGCAGGTAACTAATAAGCCGATTCCTGTCGGCTTCCCTCGTTCTTAGCAGTGTTTAATAATCACACTGTATGCATTTAATCTTACACCATAAAATTAAAGTATTACAAAACCCCAACCTACATAAACAAAATTGTCTTTATGTTCCAACGAAAACAAAACATTTAAAGTGCGCGCGGATCTACCGCGCCACATTCAAAATTCGCGCGCAAACATTCTACTCCAGTATAACTCGATATTCACCCCGGCTTATGAATACATTTTCTATACACAATAATCTCGTCATGACGTCACTTCAGGTCACGTGGTACGCATTTTTTGAGGTAGTAGGGAAGCCGGAAAAAGTCGAGTTACGATAGAAACAGTGAACAAGTTGTAGGAATAGGGGACTAGATGGCGCTGCTGTCTAATAAACATCAGTGTAATGTAAACAAGCTCCGTATATTTTCCTTGATTAAAAATAGTTTAAGAGTGTTCTTTTATAACTAATTCTGCTTAAATTTATAAAGTATGTTCCTAACAATCTAGAAAAGTGTTATCTGAGTGTAATAGTGTGGAATAGTGAACTTTGGGCAAAATAACATTTCCATAAATACATCTAATAAAGTGCATAAATACGACCTCGGTATTGTGTTCACGAGCCGCCGTGAGTTCATACCGCCACCGCCGCATGCCGTGAGTTTTTTAGGATGGCGGCATTAATAGTTTTAGATTGTTGTGTGACAGATTATTTGCTTCGTGAGGAAACATGCTTTTCAAGTTTATCTTTTACCTTTAAACGAGCAATTCTTGTATATATATATATAATCTGAATCTCGGAAACGGCTCCAACGATTTTCATGAAACTTAGTATACGGGGGGTTTCGGGGGCGATAAATCGATCTAGCTAGGATTCATTTTCGTAAAATGTCGTTTTATTCGTGTTTTCAATGACCAACTTTATCGATAATCAACTTGAACATAAACTTATTATTTTAATTACAATTTTCCAAAATTGTTCATTCATCCAGATATTGTTTTTAAAATAAGAAACACATAATTAGGTAAGGTCGTGCTGGACCAGATATGACTATAAACTACAAACGTTACGATGGGTTTTTCAAACAGTTTAATGTTTCGCTTTACGATAAATATCAATGGCTGACTGGTAGTTGTAAATCGAATAAGATGTTTTGTTTTCCATGTTTTTCCACTTTTCTCAGATTCTAGTAGTTTATGGAATAAAGGGGGTTTTACAGATATTAATAATCTGACGAATTCATCAAAAAAACATGTGCATACTGAAAAGCATATTCGTACCTGTTTAGATTTAGGTACATGACTTCGGGCAGATCCGCGGAGAGGTCGTTTTCGGTATTGAAGCGAATTCATACGTAATACGCGTAATTCAAGAAAACGATTAGGTAAGATAAAGATAATCGTTCTTGTTTTTGAGAAAAACAAGAACGATTAGACAATCGTTCTTGTTTTTGAGAATTACGCGTTGAAAAAATGGCTAGATCAGATGATCTAGCCATTTTTCTATAGAAAAACATTTATTGCTAAAACTTAAGAATCATCCCGGCTTTTATAATAATGTCTTAGCGCACTTAGTACGAAAGAATAGACGAATAGCTTTAATAATAATTTATCTTTATTTCAGACATACGTCCATAAATTTTACAAAGATAGCGTTAGTAGGGTTGTTAGTAGTACACACAAAGAAAATAATAAAAGGGTGTTAGTAATTTGTTAGTAAACAAAACAAGGTGCACAATAATAACTAAGTCTATTTCCTATTTCTGTGCAGGTGTACACTTGCCCAGTACACAGTAAACGGACTGTTGATTTTGCACGCTAACGTTCTGAGGACTGTGTTGGTGCTACCACGGACCCTGCCCATCATCGATGCAGTTCTTTTCCTAATGATGGAGAAGAAATCATCGATGGAAGCCTCCGCAAATATTGCGGAAGCACTGCAGTACCGAGGTTTTCTCAACACTGCCCTCAGAGCGTCATTGTACTGAACACGTAGGGCGTTGTAAGCCCGCCGCGTAAAGTTGATCCACAGACTGCACGTGTAGAAAGACTGACAGAAGGCTCTAAACAGTAACAGTTTTACATCTGTGGTACATCGTGCGAATCTGCGGGCCAACATATTGCAGCGGACTGCCAACGCCCTCCTTTCCCTCTCTAGGTCTTCATCGTCCTGTAGCCGATCTGTCAGCATGTGACCCAAATATTTAACTTTAGCCACTCTCACTAGTGCCGCTCCACCGATCTTAATTGGCGGCACGTTTGAAGGGGCCTTGTTCCCTGCTTTGCATAGCATGAGAACACTCTTACTTGCATTATACTTGAGTCCATGTGACAGGGCATACGATTCACAAATGCTAAGAAGTGTCCTAAGCGCACTCACTGACGGCCTCAACAGAACCATGTCGTCCGCATAACTAATATTGTTGATCATTTTTCCATCTATTGAGCTTCCGACCATGGCTCCGCTGAGCCTGCCAATCAGCTGGTTAACAAAAAGGTTAAACAAACTCGGGGAGGTCAACCCGCCCTGCCTAACACCGCATTTCAGATGATATTCCTGACTCAGTGTGTTGACCCATCTGACAGCATTCTTTTGATTACTGTACCAATATTTAAGGAGAGATACTAGCTCCCTCGGCACAGTGGTCTCTTCAAGTAGTTTATGCCAAAGAACATCATAAGACACCAGGTCGAAGGCCCTCGAAAGATCAAGAAAACACGCGTATATTGGTGTCTTCCTGTCGGTATAGTACCTTACAGTTTCTTTCAGACACATAAGTAAGTGTTTTAGAGTATAAGTAGTATTATAAGTAGAATAAGTCAGTAGTCTTGTAAATAAGTAGTTTTTAGGGTTCCGTTGCCAAATGGCAAAAAACGGAACCCTTATAGATTCGTCATGTCTGTCTGTCTGTCTGTCTGTCTGTCTGTCTGTCTGTCTGTCCGTCCGTCCGTATGTCACAGCCATTTTATTCCGAAACTATAAGAGCTATGCTGTTGAAACTTGGTAAGTAGATGTATTCTGTGAACCGCATTAAGATTTTCACACTAAATTAGAAAAAAAACAATAAATTTTGGGGTTCCCCATACATAGAACTGAAACTCAAAAATGTTTTTTTTCATCAAACCCATACGTGTGGGGTATCTATGAATAGGTCTTCAAAAATGGTAATGAGGTTTCTAATATCATTTTTTTCTAAACTGAATAGTTTGCGCGAGAGACACTTCCAAAGTGGTAAAATGTGTGTGTCCCCCCTTCTAAAATAAGAGAATGATAAAACTAAAAAAAAATATATGATGTACATTACCATGTAAACTACCACCGAAAATTGGTTTGAACGAGATCGAGTGAGTAGTTTTTTTTTAAAACGTCATAAATCGTAAACCGCAATTTACCTTACATTCAATCAACTAAAATATAAAAATTAAAAAAAAAATATTTTTAAACCGAGAATACCTACAGGTTTGTACGGAACCCTCGGTGCGTGAGTCCGACTCGCACTTGGCCGGTTTTTTTCTAGTAGACATCATACGTCAACGTCATCACACTGATCACACCACAAACGGCTTTTTTCAAAGCCACTTTTATTATACTTGCAAGACACTGTTACAATCTATCAGTGCTTACAGGTATAGTAAAGGTGGACTGAAGACATCTGCTTATAGAAGACTGAAGCCAGGAAGTCAGTCATAGATTTTAAGTAACTGGACTCCGTGCGCCACGTTCGGCCTCGGTAAGCATTTTCGCCTGAAATGATGATGCTGAAGAAATCATGTCTGTTGTGGAGCTTAATAAATAGTGGCACACTGCTGCTCGAGATTTTCAGTTGGCTATTAATTCTACTGTTTCTAAAATTACAGGATGATGTCGTATGGAGTTGTTGTATGGGTAAAATTGTTCGCTCGCGGATTCTATGCTCTTGCAAATCGATGATGAGGACCCAATTAACGATCTTAATACTGTTAGATCTTTAAGGATGGATGAACGATAATTGAGGGACGAATTAAGATTTTACAAGGGCAATAAGCATGACAGACATACGACTTAACTTGGTCCTAAATATGAAGCCCCACAGAAGTTCTACTGGTATTGCCTGATAATCGCTACGTGTAGTAAGTTTCTATTTTTATGTATTTAAAATATTGTATAAAATATATAAACTATCTAGTTTTTGCCTTTTGACTTATTAATATTAATATCTGGATGACCGAGCTTTGCTCGGTATTTTTTGGTAAATTGTCTTTAAAATAATAAGTTTATGTTCAAGTTGATTATCGATAAAGTTGGTCATTGAAAACATGAATAAAACGACATTGTATAAAAATGAATCCTAGCCAGATCGATTTATTGCCCCCGAAACCCCTTGTATACTAAATTTCATGAAAATCGTTGGAGCCGTTTCCGAGATTCAGATTATATATATTTATACAAGAATTGCTCGTTTAAAGGTATAAGATAGTAGGTTCCAGTTGAATTACATAAAGTTTCTATTCTGATATTTTCTTTTGATGCATTTAGCATATTATGCGTTTCCGGTTAGCTGTATTTTAGGATTCAATTTTACTATCTTAAAACAACCGCTTGTATGACTTGTTTAAAACGTGAAAGAGTTATTTTGACACATCTGCTTGATTTATATAATTTCTACTTGGCAGTAAAGTTTCGCAGTAATGTATGGCGATAAAGTTTAGCGGTAATTTTGTATATAAAAACGATTGTAAAGCAAATGAAAAACATAATTTCGATCCGCTGCATCGTCCGACCGTCCCTTACTGCCCTTTTCCAGTGATCCCCTAAGCCGCCCTAAGGCGTAATTTTGGGTAAAAAAACGAATGCAATTGAAAATACATTATTTGTTCGCTGCTCGTGGAAATAAACAGCCGAGTTGAAGCAAGGTATTTTCTTTGTATTCTCTTAAACGTTTTCTATTACTGCTATTTTCTATCACTGTGCATGTATGTATTATATTGGTGCAACAAATCAATATGTCTGACTCCGACAACGATGGCCATGATGCGTCGATATTTTTAATACTAGTTACGTGGAAAACTCTCCTTGCGCGATGCAGGATTTTGCGTGAGTCAGTTAGATACCGGCTACATAGCCGGTATGTACAAAGCTACGCATCAGACTGACTGAAAGCAGGGTTTTACACATGTATTTTGCGTTGAGCACATGCAAATACATGTGTAAAACCCTGCTTTAGGCCACAGCGGGATGAAATGACCTTGTAATATTTGGCTTCGAATTATCCTAGTTATTTGCAACATATGACCTAAAACTTTGTCTATGAATAATAAATAACTTACGATTCCTCTGTGGAGCTTGTTAATGCTATACCTAGAGCGCCGCGTTGTGTTCCACGCGTGCCTGAAAGAGATGTCAGCCAAAATTGAAGGGGTCCACTGGGACCGATGCCTGCCATGGTCGCGGATTCGTTCGAAAGAGACACCGTGGCCCTGGCACATGGGTAACTGAAGGAACCCGGGTAGGTTTTAGACCTTCGATCAATAATAGCACTAGATAAAGGATCAGGAACAAAAATAAGGCGCTCAAGTGGCCACGTTTGCACACACTTACACTTTTATATTTCTTACTACGAAATATAGAAAAACGTTTCATAATAATAACAACTTCAGTTTATCCTTATAATCCTTAACACTCAAACATAAAGTATGATTACGATTGCAAAATATTCATATTTAAGTCCTTTTGTCATCGGAGAAAGGTAAAGAGCAATAAATTTTAAATATCCCTTAAAAATCAAAAGTCATTTTTATATAAGTACAAAATTATTTATTCTAAACTGAAACTTAAAGTCAAGGGTATAAGGTTAAAAACAATGTGTTGACAATTTCGTGCTTACTCTATTTTGGAACAGGACGTAGTTCTTGGTATAACATTTCAATGCTCAGAACACAGTACGTATTGAAAGACGTAGAGTTGCAGAATATAATTTTTTAGGTGAAGGTACGTTTTGATGGTGGCAAACAATTTTAATCGATTTAAAAAAGTAGTAGGACTAAAATAGTACAATAGTTATTTTATTTAATTAAGTGCGGGTTGATTAATGTGATCCACCCGATTAAAAAATGGGTGCACCTTCTTTTATGTACGCTATTTAGAAGTTAAATTTGTATTAAATCAAATTATTTTTTCATTTAAAGTTCAAATATGAATTTTATAAGGTTTGTATATTTCTTCTCCTCTTTCTTTCCCTACAATACATAACCATTCTGCACAGCAAAATGGCTGGCTAGGAAATCTACAAACAAAAATAAAATATAAAATTACAATACTACTCCATGCATTCTCTGTTCCAGAACAGACAATGATTGTTACAATAGTTGGCGCGTTGTCGCAAACATTGGTCACACAATCATAATATGTATTTGCTAAATGATTTATTATTTGATTGTTTTTATTCTATGAAAAACGCTTAAAGAAATAAACTTACGGAAAAATCATATTCCTTCCAAAAACTTGGTGTTACAGTGGTTATTTACACAATTTTTGAACGCGTACTGCGGCATTTAGGACGTCTTATCGTTGGCTATGACTGGACCAAACTAATTTGAAATAAGAGCACAAAAATATTTGTGCTCTTATTTTTCGGGCCGTTTTTGAAGCGCTCATCGGGAATCTAGTACATTTTTTATCTAAGTTTTAGCCAGTAAAAGTCTGACACGCCCTCACGCTCCGCCCAAAAGCGGAGGACGTCATTTGCTGATTTCCCATACACAAAAAAAGGACATCAAGCTACCCGAAACTGTCAAATATTCCCAATCAATCTTGAACCTTATATCTTAAGTGGTAAAGTTGAAAACCTATTAAAGAAATTCGACAGATAGTAGGTAGTAGCTTTTTGTGCTGGCGTCGTTACATCCCAGCCCATCAGAAAATACACTGTTCAATTTTATCAACTGTCGGTGCTGAGCAGTGCGTTGATGTGCCAGTGCGCAATAAAATGGCGCCACGATATTTTTACGTCCTTACGATAGTGGACTAAGCCAGCTTACTCGTATATTGTTACCACTGCCAACGTAAAGAATGATGAATTGAACAATAAAATGGAAGAACTTACAGCCTATTTTTTTTTTCAAAATAAATTTTAAGTACAGATAGAAAAAAAAATCTTTATTCTGTACACTATAAAAATAATTTAATAAATGTAGAAATTGGACATAGAGTGGCACAAATGGCGGTCTTATCGCTGAAAGCATTATTTTACATACAACTTTTATAACCCTAGATACCTAAACTATTTTCGTTATTACTTGGATACTAAACATTTGTCGAACCGACTACGCCAAATAAATGCATTTCATGGAAAAAGTATTAATAAATCACAGGTACTTCTGACATTGGTACATTCTTTAGATCATTATTGAACAAAAAATAACCAAAACAGTAATTAAGAACTAGTCCACACAGCCACAGCATAATATATCGATGTTCACCAAGAAGTACACAGACACGAGAATCGCGGGTAGGTGGGTCGTCGAACGGACGAATGTTTAGTCAAGGGTTAAGGGAGAAAGAGAGACAATACTGCAGGTAGTTGGTGACGTACCATTTACATAACAGGAGCATATTTTATGACGATCTATTAAAGAGAGTGAAAGTGTTTCCTTATAATTATTTCAAAAGTGGACAAACAATTAATCTACACGGGCAAGGCATTCCATTACCGTATTGCTTGAACTGTAAAAGACTTATCATAAAAGTTGATGCAATGCATTGCCATCAAATATCTGGCGTTTAGCTAGGAATCCCAAATTCAAAATTTCTAATTTAGGCTTGTGTACATTTATACTTCGATTTTAATGATTTATTTGTTAGTTTTGCGTCATTTGATTTTTCTCTGACATTCACAATATGAAAAACATAAAATACAAGTTCCACCGTGCAACTAGTGCTTCAGAAACAGCTTGAAGAATTACTGAAGTGTATGAAGAAGCAACTGTAAAAGAAAAGAAAATTAAATATAATAAAGTGCCATTATACGTGCCTGGGTTAGATACCAGCATAGCAAAAAAAAAAACACTTCGTCACTAGCTGAATTAAAACAGAAAATAAATAATAGTTTAAAATATATAGGTACTTAAAACACACAAAAGCGTTGGGTGCTTTTTGAGTTATTATGATTGGTATCAAGAACCCCACGCTTTTTTCAATTATTTTCTACTATTTAGTTTACTTTTTATGCTTAGCCCCGTTTTAACGTAAAATTCTATGCTAAATTATTACATAAAAATGATTGTTAAATCTATTGGTATTTTGTTTGGAAACAGTTGCGTGTTATTTTACTTACAAAACAACCCTACGAAAAAAATTATCTTATACCTTTAAACGAGCAATTCTTGTATGTATATATATAAATACATATATATATATATATATATATATATATATATATATATATATATATATATATATATATAATCTGAATCTCGGAAACGGTTCCAACGATTTTCATGAAATTTTGTATACAAGGGGTTTCGGGGGCGATAAATCGATCTAGCTAGGATTCATTTTTATAAAATGTCGTTTTATTCGTGTTTTCAATGACCAACTTTATCGATAATCAACTTAAACATAAAATTATTATTTTAAACACAATTTACCAAAAAATACCGAGCAAAGCTCGGTCAACCAGATATTTTTATAATAAAATATTATGCCACTGTGTTATTTGAACTGTTACGAATAATTTTCTTATCAATGAATAAACTGTAACCTTAATTTCTTCTATCGGTGGGCGTCAAACTAAAAATAATATTAGGCATTCCTTATCTTGTTGAGTCTTTTTGAATTGTGGAAAATAATCTTTTATCTCCCACGATTCAAAAAGATCATCTCTTAGAATATGTATTTTCAAAGGCATCCCACGCTTACCTTTAACATTTTGAAAAGATATTTCAGAATCAAATAGAAACCGAAGTCTTACGAAAGTAGTTATCTAGGCCCAAAAAATCCTTATTGACGCACGCAAATTCAAATTGGCTAGGTACTCATAATATCTACCTTTGAAATGATAACGTTGTTTTTATTTTCATCTCAATTATATTAATTTAATTAATAAGAGAACATAGACAGCATTCGCCATAAGGTAAGTACAACCATAGACGGAGCCCCATACATTAGGGAGCTAGCCGGAACACTTGTAATACTTAGGTACATTTAACGGATCACAGCAGTGACGTCACACATACACGGGAAATAAATCACCGACAAATAGAAAAAAAAATATCCTATAGGTAAGGGTTCCGTTTTTCCTTTTGAGGTACGGAACTCTAAAAATCGCAGAATTTTTTTGCGTACGATTTAGTTCTAAAGCCGAGTTACATCTGACTGAGTCGGTAAATAAGTTACCTACCTACTACACAAAACATATACAACGCAAGCTCTATTTCACCGCTCACCTTGATAAAGCAACGGCGAAAGCCGCCCAAATGCTAGGATTTTTGAAGAGCAATTCGAAACGGTTTAAACACCAGAGGACCAAGGTCTTTTTTTGTGGGTGGGAAATCATCAAATGATGTCTATCACTCTGGGTGGAGCGACAGGACGTGTCAGACTTTTACTGACTAAAACCCACCCGTGTTCCTTTTTTTTTTTTTCAGGATGGGAAATCATCAAATGACTTCTCCCGCTCTGGGCGGAGCGGTAGAGCGTGTCAGACTTTTACTGACGAAAACCCACCCGAGTTCCTTCAGTTGCCCGTGTGCTGGGGTCACGGTATCTCTTTCGAACAATCACGCAACCCCGGCAGATCACGCAACCCCGGCAGACCCGTGTTCCTTCAGTTGCCTACATGCCAGTGCCATAGTACCCTGCAATGCCTTAGTGCGCAGTCATCTGGGGTACGCTAACAGTGTATGGAGCTAGGGCTTCCATTACGTAATTACGTAATTACGCAATTACGTAATTACGAACTCATTTTAAAGTATTTTCAATTCCGTAACTGAAGATGTCAATTCCGTACTTACGTAATTATTAGTATCATCAATCCATCAAAATAGTCAACCAATAAAAAAGCATTATACGTACACATTTATAATGTGGCAACACTATACTATATACCTACATCGAAACTGTACAAATAGGGTATTCCCCGCAGTTTATTTTATATCTATTTTGCAAAAAATAGTTCTAAGACGTACAGAATAGAGTTCAAATATATCAACTTGGCGAGTCGGCAAGGCCGGGGAGTCCCTGACGAAAAGTCCCTACGACCACGGGGAACTTAGGAGAACTACTATGCTCCTCACATTCTTAACTAAAAAGAAAGTAGTTTCATTGCTCAATTGTCGGTTGTTCAGTTCACATCGCTAGACTCTCGGCACAGTTGACACTTGATCTGATACTTAATTAAAAGTTGGTGGTAAATGCGCGCAAATATTAACAATTTGTAGCAGTTGTATCTTTATCGTGGGTGACTTTGAAATTTGAATGTGTGGATTATCTCTTCAAAGATGTAAGTACTTAAATCAGTCTTATTTAGTATTAAAAGGGCATTAAAAACCTCATGGGGCGTGGAGCATGCATAGTTCATACAAAATAATTTGTAAATCAAACATTTTCTTAAGGTGTATTTATTCCGATTAGATTATAGAATATCTAGGTTCCCAAATATATATTAATTAAGAACACTGATTAAAACATAAAAGGTCGGTACCTATCAAAAATTTGAAATTCCTCATAGTTCGTATCTAAATCAGGAATGAATGAACTAAGGATGCTCTTTCGCCTATTATAGAAGAAAAAAACGTTTGGCTACAAAATAAGTGTTTACATTATTTTGTAATGAGTTGACAACTATGTTTAACCAATATCATTTTAACCTAACTTCCATTTATTTTTTTTTCAGGTCTTCTTCAAATAAGACTGTATACAAGGAGTTTTTGAACAAACGCACACAAAGCTCTATCTGGGAACATTTCTTGAGAGCTGATAATGGACAGAGTGTTGAATGTAAGCATTGCAAAAAAAAAATTGAAAACTCCAGGTGGCGCAACTGGAGCGTTACACACTCACATGCGTGCCAAGCATATCGGAGAGATGCCGCAACAGCAGGAGTCGCAAAGCCCGAGTACATCAACGTCTAATAGTGGTCAATTTCAAACACGAAAACGTACGAATGAACCTTCACAAAAGAAAATTAAACTCACTGATTATTTTTCAAATATGGAGGTTCGAGTGGCCAGAATGGCTGCATTGGATGGGATACCATTGAGCACATTTTGTACGTCAGAAGATCTGAGATATCTTTTTAAAAACTCTGGCTACGATGTGCCGAAATCTTCTACGACTATAACACAGATAATTCTAAAACAGAGTGATAACACAAAAAACAAATTGAAAAATCAATTGAAAATTATGAAGTCTGAAAATAAAAGATTTACTATCACGTTTGATGAGTGGACGTCTACCCGTAATAAAAGGTATATGAATATAAATATCCACAATAAAGACTTTGATATGGCCAAATATAAAAATTTGGGACTTGTACGGATACAGGGATCAATGCCAGCTGAAGTAGGCACTCAATTATTACAGCAACATTTGAGTGACTTCGGTTTAAGTCTGGAAGACGACATAATTGCTTTCACAACAGATGGAGCGAGTGTTATGGTCAAAATAGGTAGAAATTTTGACGGCCACCACCAATTGTGTATGGCTCATGGGATACAACTAGCAGTCCTGGATGTTTTATATAAAACACAAAAATCTCCAGAACCTGAAGTCCAGGAGGATGTCTCAAATACCGGCGCTGAAGAAGAAGAGGAAATTGAAGAAGATGAGGATGCGTTTATTGTAGAATCGACCAGAGTTCCAGAATCGGAGTTTTTATACAAAGGCACTATAAAAAAATTAAGAGATCTAATAAAATCGTTTAAAAACTCCCCTTTGAAAAACGACTTGTTGCAAAAGTACATTTTAGAAGAACATGGTAAAAATATTGACCTAATACTAGACTGTAAAACGCGATGGAACAGCTTATCAGATATGGTAGGCCGATTTCTCAAATTAAAATCATGCGTTTTTAAGGCGTTATTAGATTTGAAATCAAATGCGAAATTTACAGACGAAGAGATCCAAGACCTTCACGACATTCATTACAGCTTGGATGTAATAAAAACTACAGTTTTGTCATTATGTCGCCGTTATTCAAACTTATTGACGGCCGACGCTGCGCTTCGATTCATGCTAGAGAAACTTAATCTTCAGTCAAACGATCTCAGTGGAAAACTAGCCACATCTCTTAGAAAGAGAATTAAGGAAAGGCGAAAAAATGTATTCGGTGTTTTGCAATATTTGCATAACAATGAGGAATTTTTTAAAACAGCTGCCTCAGAATATTTCACGAAACCATCGTCGGATGATATACGAATGTACATAGTGGAACTTTTGGAACGGTTGAAATATAATTCTACTCAAAAAAGCACTAATTCACAACCACAACCGAGTGCATCGGACGCAATTGCTACCAGTGACGATGATGACGAGGAGTTGACAATCGCACAACAGTTAGACAAAGAAATAAACAAAGTGACTGTAAATAAAACAATTTCAACAGTAAACACAGATCTCCATTCCATTATTAGGGTAGAAATGTGCATTTACGACAGCGCTGGCGGCGGTCGCGAAGTTTTTTTGACTGCAGCGTATAATTATTTACTTTCGATAACGCCTACAAGTGTTGAAGCCGAGCGAGCCTTTTCATCCGCCGGATATTTTTGTAATAAACTAAGAAGTTCCCTAGGTGACAAAACTTTAAATGCCTTGTCATTTATGAGATCACATTTTCAAGAAGAAAGATTATATTCGGGACGATAAAAAATGGTTTGACTTAACTAAGTTTTTGAATAATTCATAACAATTAAATAAAATTAACCACCTCTTTAAATGAATCAATAATTTGACAGTACAGTGTTAGATTATTTTGTCATGGAACTAATTTTTTTTTTTTTTTTTTTTGTATCTATCTGTGGAGGCTTGTTATTAGCAATTTAGTTATATATTCTTGTTACTATAATGTTATTAGTCTGTAAGCTTTCTAAAAATTAAAAATAAAATAAATAAATATAAATAAATATTTTTTTGTTTAAATATTGTGTTTATTTTGATACATCCTTGAATTTGAGATAGTAAAAGATAACTGTAAAAATTGTAGATACTCTATCTACAATATTTACAAAAATTCATAATCAATTTAAAAAAAATAGGAAAAATTACGTAATTACGGAATTACGGAATTGGAGAAAAAAGTTGCGTAATTAGTTACGTAATTGACATTTCCGTAATTTTGGAAGCCCTATATGGAGCTCTTTTTAGGGTTCCGTTGCCAAATGGCAAAAAACGGAACCCTTATAGACTCGTCATGTCTGTTTGTCTGTCTGTCTGTCTGTCCATCCATATGTCACAGCCAGTTTTCTCTGAAACTATAAGAGCTATGCTGTTGGAACTTGGTAAATAGATGTATTATGTGAACCGCATTAAGATTTTTATACTAAAATAGAAAAAAAACAATAAATTTTGGGGTTCCCCATACATAGAACTGAAACTCAAAAAAAATATTTTCATCAAACCCATACGTGTGGGGTATCTATGAATAGGTCTTCAAAAATGGTATTGAGGTTTCTATTATCATTTTTAGGGTTCCGTTGCCAAATGGCAAAAAACGGAACCCTTATAGATTCGTCATGTCTGTCTGTCTGTCTGTCCGTCTGTCTGTCTGTCTGTCCGTCCGTATGTCACAGCCACTTTTCTCCGAAACTATAAGAGCTATGCTGTTGAAACTTGGTAAGCAGATGTATTCTGTAAACCGCATTAAGATTTTCACACTAAAATAGAAAAAAACAATAAATTTTGGGGTTCCCCATACATAGAACTGAAACTCAAAAATGTTTTTTTCATCAAACCCATACGTGTGGGGTATTTATGAATAGGTCTTCAAAAATGGTAATGAGGTTTCTATTATCATTTTTTTCTAAACTGAATAGTTTGCGCGAGAGATACTTCCAAAGTGGTAAAATGTGTCCCCCCCCCCCCCGTAACTTCTAAAATAAGAGAATGATAAAACTAAAAAAAATATATGATGTACATTACCATGTAAACTACCACCGAAAATTGGTTTGAACGAGATCGAGTGTGTATTTTTTTTTTTTTAAATCGTCCCAAATCGTAAACCGTAATTTACCTTACATTCAATCAACTGAATATAAAATTTAAAAAAAAACATTTATTTTTAAACCGAGAATACCTACAGGTTTGTACGGAACCCTCGGTGCGCGAGTCCGACTCGCACTTGGCCGGTTTTTTTTCTAAACTGAATAGTTTACGCGAGAGACACTTCCAAAGTGGAAAAATATGTCCCCCCCTCCCGTAACTTCTAAAATAAGAGAATGATAAAACTAAAAACAGTATATGATGTACATTACCATATAAACTACCACCGAAAATTGGTTTGAACGAGATCGAGTAAGTAGTTTTTTTTTAAAACGTCATAAATCGTAAACCGCAATTTACCTTTCATTCAATCAATCAAAATATAAAAATTAAAAATAAAACATTTATTTTCATAAACATGAACCTTATGCATAAACCAAGAATACCTACAGGTTTGTACGGAACCCTCGGTGCGCGAGTCCGACTCGCACTTGGCCGGTTTTTATACAGTGCCCTCGCAATCCGTGGAAAGCATACAGCGAGGTTTCACGGACATATTGCTTTCTTTACTAGAGGATTTTTCCACAAAAAGCCGTATGGAACGGTTAATAAAATTCGTAATAAGTCTGCTTGCTTCATCTATAAATTAATCAATGGATAAATACAGTGCAGTTGTTGTTCCGTCCCGTTTAAATTGGTTACTCTGTGAACGCACCGTGACGTGCGAAACGGAGTGACATCTGTCAGTTGTCAGTTTGACGTTTCTCTTTGGTTTTTGATCTTGGAAAAGGGAGCATCGTCGCCCTTTGATTTCGCGACCAGTTGTAAATTAATCCCTTTAAATCGATCCGTTTGTGACAATTTGTCGTGATCCAATTGTTTTTGTGCGTAATTAACATATAATACGGGTTGAGTTTGGATATATCTTTTGTTGAAATAGTTGAGGTTAAGTGACAGTGGCCGCGTGTTGGAGACTGCATGCCTTTGGTAGCAGGGCCGTTAGCGGTGTTTGCGGTGTTTGCGGTATCCTGGAGAATACTCATAACGTCACTACACAGTACAATATACACTCACTTACATACATAAATCCAGGTAGGCTCCAGAGCAGGTGTTCTTCTACCATGAGGTGAGTCTTTTCAAATTATATTGTTCAGCTCCGCGCACGGCGGACTGTTCGCTCGCCACTCTTGACCCAGGGCCCACGATTATCACGCTTCCACATAATAATTAAAATCCTATGGTCGGGGCCTGGCCTGGCGTCGAACAGTTGTCTTCTCCAAAGTGTTTCTTGAGCTGTTCCAAGAATTTACCCCAAGGCCAAAAACTTTCAAAAGTTTTTGATATACCTTTTGTTAAAACCAATCTAGGTTGACAATCTTTAGTTAAACGAATATGCAACGAATTCAATAATACTATATTAAACACTGTTTGGTTCTGATGTAAATATACCCATTCAGTGACAACCTACGGATTCAGAAAGAAAATCACGCAATACTTGCCAAGTGGTTCTTATTTCAATTTCTTTTTTGATTTCATATTTTACCAGACTGTTATATTTATTATTTATATTTCTTTACATGTCATATCATGTCCATTAGGATTTGACATGACATGTTAAGTTAATGATGACATGTTTAGTTCATGTTAATTTAGGTTAACTAATGTTCTTTAGTTATTAAGATTATTTCTAGCATAAAGTAGAATGGGCAAAATCGTATGGCGCTTGGTCTATCAGCGGCCAGCAAGATTTTTTCTTTTTTTGGTTAACTATCACCCTACAGTCACCCTCAAGAAGTTTTATGTCTGTGGTGTAATTATTAATGGAATTAATTACATTTTTATTATAGATATGTCAACCTGTGATATTAGAACTAAGGTTTAGTTTAAAAAATAAGGAATTAAAATAAAATTACTTGTAGACTTCGTTAAAAATACATTTACTGCTATGACAAAACATCGCTAAAAATAATAATAACGTCATCAGAACTCAGTCCTATTCTTGTACATTAATACATTACGGCATTAGTACGGCTAGACATCCTCGTCTTTATGTCTAGCCTATGCCAGATACCATACTACACACATAACGTGTGCGCAGCAATCGATTGTGCGCCTTCCACTCATACAACTGCAATAATAATGAGCAATTGCTTCTCTATTTTGTCTTTCTCGGTTAATTACAACATAAGAATAATATATTCTGGACCTTACATGTCTAGATTGTATACGCACACGTAATAACCAAATGTCTTCTTCTTCAATCTAATCTCTGAGCTGACTTGTTTGTCGCTCCTGGTATACTTCAATATTGTACAAGCCTTCAACTAAGTGTTCAGCATAGTAGCTGCGAGCCAACTTGATTTGGTATGTGTCAAGTGCAAACAGAATTAGGTCTTCTTCAGAAAAAAACCGGGAAGTCTTCAAAAATAGGTTGATCGCTGCTGAGTCTTTCAAAAAATGCCCTCTGTCTATTTATGTTATGACGAATAACATAGTCCGCTAAGAAGTTCGGTATTTCAAAGCGTTCATTAATTATATTCACGAACGACAATGCATAAATACTATCTTGTATTGGTTTCTGAGATGCATTGATGAGTGCCGCTGCGTTTTGGAAGTCCTCAAACATGTGATTTAAGGCACGATTAAAATTAAAATATTCTTGCCTAAACAATTTAAAATCTCGCTTGAACCTGCTTGTAACTTCCACTAACCAGCGGCATAGAGTGACCAGCCTAGTTCTATTTGCCTGTTCAGTAGTAAGCTGGTCTGCATCGCGGTCTTTGGTTTCAGGCATATAGGCACTGTAGTTGAATCGCTCCAAATCGCCACAGACATCTCTGAACCCACTATCTAAAATGAATATATCGCCAGTCCGGTAAAACCAGTGAAATGTGCTTTCTTAGTCATTTATGATTCTATCCAAAATACTGGCATCTGAGGCGGTAGCAGCATAAGGCCCACAAACACCAATTAATAATAATAAGTATTTTATTAAATGGGTTTGTACATTTTCTTGCATTTATTATTTAAGTATTTTACCTACATGTATTTTTTTTTCTAAATGAGCTGCAATGTTACGTTCATAGTAAAAATTAGTCCTTAGTAATAGGACTTTCATTTAATACCTATCTCCTTGTTGGCCGCTTATAGACCATTTTGCTCTTTCTCCTTTAATGTATGTGATGTGGCTTTGCTTTTTTTAAATAAATAAATCAAATTAACGTAAAACCTCATACTAGTACCTACCGAATATTTCGTAAAAGCAAAAAAACAATTTGTTAAAGCCAACTGTTATTGTTAAGAAAATCATGTTGACCCTAGTATGTACCCCTTTTTTTTTTTTTTTTTTTTTTTTCAGGATGGGAAATCATCAAATGACTTCTCCCGCTCTGGGCGGAGCGGGAGGGTGTGTCAGACTTTTACTGACTAAAACCCACCCGTGTTCCATCAGTTGCCCATGTGCCAGGGTCACGGTATCTCTTTCGAACAATCACGCGACCCCGGCAGGCATCGGTCCTAGTAGACCCCTACACTGCTGCTGACATCTCTTTGAGGCGCGCGTGGAACACTGCGCGCCGTCGACCCGAGCCTGGTCCTTACCGGGCGGCGAGCTACCCATTGCTCGCCACCCGCAAGCTCGCGCCTACGGTGGCCGGGAGTCCGCTATTGACTCCCGACGCCCGGGGCGTCTCCTCCTGCGGCGGCTAGGGACGTGAGGGCGCAGAGACTGCCACTCCCTCACGCGCCCCGCCTCCTCCTTCGCGAGCATTACTGCTTCGCAGAAGGAGGTGACGGCTTCCCATTCCCTCTCGCTCCGTACCATGGCTCGCACCAGGGCCGGACGCGAGAGGTCGCCGCCGCCGATCGCCTCCACGAGGACACGGCGGTGCTCTGCCCAGGCAGGGCACACCTCCACCGTATGCTCCACCGTGTCCTCCAGACGATCCTCGCAATGGAAACACCCGGACGTATCCTCCCGCTTTATCCTGAACAGGAACCCACCGAAGCACCCATGCCCGGTGAGAACCTGCGTCAGGCGGAAGGTGAGGACGCCGTGACAGTATGTACCCCTTGCATGGACCCTAGCAAACGATACTATTAAATACGACTAATTTCAAATGCATAAAGCATTTGAAATTAGTCGTATTGTCTTGAAATAATATTGAATTTTCTTTGACTCATTTGGCGGTAAGTATGGCGAAAAAAATAACTACCTTTAAAATGACTGAAATCGATTCAGTAGTCTATTCTGAACAAACTACTTTTTTGCTTTATTCTGTCGGTGACAGGCCAGCTACGCTAAGCGTGCAATATCTCTACGAGAGAACTTGGCTGTACTCTACACTAAGCTTGTCGTCGTTCAATCTATTTAATAAAGACCAGGGATGTTAGGAGCTCCGTAACCGTAACCAAAACTATCGGATATCCGATATAAAAATTTATCCGTAACCGTAACCGAATCCGAAATAAAAGTTTCGGATAATATTGGATTTGTTATTACATTTTTATTTTAGGTAGATTAGATAACACTCAATATATATTTATAATCATTTTTATTTTAAATAGCTGTAATAATTACTCACAGACTGATTGTAATTCCTACCAAATGGTGACATATAAATAAAACCATTTTATTAGTTCTTTGTATTTTACTTTTGAAATACCTTAAAAGTTTAAAATCCGTAACCGACATTATCCGAAACTAACGGATAATCCGAAATAATTTCATATCCGTATCCGTATCCGGTATAATAATCGTTCCTACATCCGTAACCAATCCGTATCCGAAATTTTATATCCATAACATCCCTAATAAAGACGCAGAATGACAAGGAAAAGAAAACTTCCCTCATAGTCACTTTATGAAAATGGTCACAACGCTGCTCTTGTTTATGTTCCCATGCTGAATTTTGACCCATCTTATCGATATACGAGTACACGTCCGGCTCGGGATACTGTAGCGCAAGCACCTCGTCTGCTGGAGGCCACCATGCCGCTTCGGTGATGAATCTTAACATATTCTTCTATCACATAGATTATCTTCAGATTTTTCTCAATGCAAACTTCGGGGATGAGGGGGGATACGGTATTTTTTAAATTATTCGTCAAAATTCAAATATTCGGCCTAAAAAAATGTGTGAGAATGTGCAAATAGCGCTCTTTCATATGATAACCCATATGCCCTAGTAGTCTCACTTCGAATTTTAAAGTGGTTCAGTCCCTGTTGCAACAAAATCATACACTTTTTATTTCTTTCTAATATGCAAGATAGTTTGGCAAACGTCATCTAAATCAATTCCAACTTTCAAGTTGATAGCCTTAGTAGTTCTTGAGACATCGAGCTGTGACAGACAGGCGGACAGAGTTTTACCATAAGGGTTTCTTTTTCCCATTTTGGTACGGAACCCTAAACACACTCGTTGTTACGATAGTCTACTTCTACCTAATTTAAGGCCGTTAAACCAATCTCAGCGCCGTCTCTCGAACCTTATATAAATCGAGCGCGTCTTCAGAAATCCAATTGCAATCGAGGTGTCTGCACAGCAATGGAAATAACGCAATGAATATTGTTGAACTGCCTAATTGAAACGGATCATCATTAATCGTGAGTTTCGGAATTAGGGTGCTGTTCGTTCGATCCGTGAGGCTGTCATTCCTTAGCCACAAGCCCCTTTCTATGCCAAATTATTACTTTAAAAACTTTTTAACAAAAAATTAAACCGGCGAAAAAACTAAAAAGCATAAAATAATAAACCTTAAAATTATGAGTCGGCGCTTTGAGTGATATTTGTTTATTGATTTTTCAGCGCCGACTCAAAATTTTAAGGTTTATTATTTTATGCTTTTCAGTTTTTTCGGCGGTCTAATTTTTTGTTAAAAAGTTTTTATTTTATATTTTTTTGTGGCTTTAATGTACTAATAATACTTGGCAAGGTATACCCTATTCAACAAAAAAAGAATGATCAAAATCGGACTGCTCTGTATAAAGTTATGCGTGGTTATACATTACAATCAGTGAGTGAACAATCAATCATCCCCTGTTTTCCGACCCTTAGTGTTCGATTTTGCTATCCAAATTTATATGGGACCACCTTGGGAGTAAACCCTTTCCAATAGAAGAAGAACTGTCACAATCGGACCACTGAGTAAAAAGATATGCGTGGTCATACATAAAAAAAAAATATACGTGTCGAATTGAGAACCTCCTCCGTTTTTTTTCGTCGGTTGAAAATCCGCATGGGCAAGGCTCTTAGGCTTTTAAACCTTTTTTCACATAACATAACATAACATCACGCCTTGTTTCACCGAAGGGTTAGGCTGAGGTGTATCTACAGTACACCCACATTTTGCCTGTTATGTTTAAGTCCCATGTAATAGGGGGCGAGCCTATTGCCATCAACCGGGCACAAATCCAGACTCCAGGCTGCTACTGAGAAATTCCAGATGGAAAAACCCAATAAACACTTTGCCCGACCTGGGAATCGAACCCAGGACCTCATGCTCAGCAGTAGAGCTTGCTACCAATAGACCAACGAGGCAGTCCTTTTTTCACTTTGTGTAAAATTTGGTCTATCTTAGTTAGAAGGTATTGACTTCACGCACTTCGTCGTCGATGAATGCACGTAGTGGTTTACAGTTGGATTCACATATAGCTTTTCTGTTCACAAGAAAAAAAATATCTTTTAGTTTTATCGTTCATTTCAGACCTCATTATTGCTCACGTCCAATACGAAATGAACAGGAATATCACCGGTCACTAGCTCTCGACCGACGACCGCAAAATTGAGTGCAGTACCGTTTTCATGAACCCCTTGTAGACACACAACACACAACGTACACATGGCTATACATTTCCTGTTTTAGATGAGCTCGCATTGTGTTGGTTTTTCATATGATAAGAAGTCAATTTATAGTGGAAACGTATAGCTTGACAAGTAGCATCGCGTACGCTTGTGAACAGTACAGGGTGATTTAATTACGCGCTCCCGAACTTTTCAACAGTTCGTCAATATTATTTGTATGAATACCGTTTTAATAATACTAGTGATCGCCCATTGGTCGAAATTCGACCGTACTTCATTTGAATAGAAATACATTATTAAATGAAAAAATATAGATAATATTAAAATATAAAAAAATTATATGGTTATATTTGACATTCAGTAACACAATAGACAAATTGTTGACGCTGTACTACTGTGGTGAGGGTTCGCTGGCGGAATGGTGATGGCCAGGACCAGGACGTAGGTGTAATGAGTAAAGAATACTTCTTCAGGACTCTCTTTTTTATTTTCTTAATACTTCTTAACTGCTGGATATGGAACAATATGGAATGAATTATCACAGTTTGTTCTGTTTTTATAGAATTTTCCCTATTATTTTTAATTAATTATGACGTTTCCAAATGTCATAATTATAACCAGCCTGTACAATCTATGACCAGCTTGTACAATCGTGAGGCATACAAACTCTACAGTTTGCACACGACACTAAGTTTTGTATGGGAAACTTACTAAAGCAATACTTGACACTCCCCATAAAACCAGAAAAAATATTTCTTCCTAACTAAACTAAATTCCTATCGTCGCTAATACAAATAATATTAAAGACAAATATTCTCGATATGATCATAGATTTTAAAAATGAAATAGGATAAATATCTATAAAAATAATTTATTACCTATGGTTATACTTGACATGCAGTAAGACTATAGACACAAAATCAGGCTTACCAACTTAGGGGTTTTCCCAAATTTAGGGGGTAAATTGGGGTAATTGGAGGGAGGGGTTGAGATTTTTTTAGGGGCGTTCCATTTTTGGGGATATTCTAAGGGATTTTTTGCCATCTTACATTTCTCATTGTGTTTTTGATTACAATAAAAGTATTAGCGACTTCTAGTACGGTTCCTCGATACTAAGAATGCAGAGTGAATGATTAACAAATGTCGTTTAATAAATATAGACAAATATTACTACTGTGTGCCGGTCTATGATTACTGAACATTCGTTCGTTATTTTTAATATAATTTTTTAGCGGATTTTTTTAATAATTGTAGCAATTTTAGGGATTTTTAACTTAAGCTTTAGGGGTAAATATTTCTGGGTGTTGGTAACACTGCACCATAACAAAAGAATATCTATGCATGTGTGTATAGATACACGGTAATGAACAGTAGTGTGTGTTACGTGTTATTTATTGAAAATAATGTATTTTAACGCATAATTTAAAAAAAATATTAGTATTCGTCACTTCTTCTCTGTATAAACTATAAGTGTGCGAAATTTCATACTCCTCCGTCCGCCCAATTTTCGTAAAAAGGGATCCAAAGTTTTCGCTTCACGTATTAATATATAGATATTTTTGTTTATATTCGGCGTACGTTGTGTTTTTTATAGTAAAGGGGTGTTTTTATTCACCTAGCCTTATTTTGGTTACAATTCATTCGCGGTTTGTTAGTAATGTGACTGCCATTTGAATTTCATTTTATAGAGTAACAATTTTTACACTGTGTCTGAATGCTATACAAAAAAAAAACAAATAGGTACAAGCTAAAAGCAATTCACGACTAAGGTCCAATACATTACATATTTAAATAAAAATTATCTGGTTGACCGAGCTTTGCTCGGTATTTTTTGGTAAATTGTGTTTAAAATAATAAGTTTATGTTCAAGTTGACTATCGATAAAGTTGATCATTGAAAACACGAATAAAACGACATTTTATAAAAATGAATCCTAGCTAGATCGATTTATCGCCCCTGAAAACCCCTGTATACTAAATTCCATGAAAATCGTTGGAGCCGTTTCCGAGATTCAGATTATATATATATACAAGAATTGCTCGTTTAAAGATATAAGATATATAGGTAAAAAATAATCTAAACACGTCAGTTCAAGAAACGGTTAATTCAATAAAATTAAACATGTCAACAAACTTAAAAAAATTATCTAAACATGTCATAGCGAACTTCATGTTTAAAAAATCTAAAAAAATTCTAATACCACAGTAAATCAAACTAATCCGATACATGTCTTACTCCAATAACAACTTTATAATATTAAAAATATCATACCTAACGTAATTAACGTTAGGTATGATATTTTTTAGTAATCTAATAAACGCCTTAACCATTTCATGAAATACATAATCTAAAAATGTCAAAACCAAATGAATTTAAATAATATAACAATCTCATAACTAAATTTATTCAAATAATCTAAAATTTTCATAACGAAATTTATTCAAATAATCTATACATGTCATCAGAAAATTCATTCAATCTACTCGCAATCTAAGTCTAGTCATATCCATCACTTGTGCTAAAGTCATAAATTCATCAAAGGAATAAAAACATTTTTCCAATAAAAAGTCCCTAAGCCTCTTTTTAAACAAGGTGGTTTTATATAACAAACATCTTAGATACTTAGGCAAGCAA
The DNA here is from genome assembly GCA_932294355.1 of Aporophyla lueneburgensis. Lineage (NCBI taxonomy): Eukaryota > Metazoa > Arthropoda > Insecta > Lepidoptera > Noctuidae > Aporophyla > Aporophyla lueneburgensis. The sequence continues at coordinate 16,710,749 of OW028744.1, forward strand.
TTAAAAAGATTCACCGGGTTACCCCTGTTTCATCAAAAAGAAATTGACAAATTATCATTTCCGAAACAATTTTCCGCATAATTTCATTTGCCAAATTATTACTTAGCAAAAAATCTCTTCACACAGTAATTGTAACGCAAACCTGTTGTTAGGCAAGTGAATGTTTAAACAATAACTTGTTTACCAACAAGTACTTTTACCATTTTTTATGTAGTCAAAATTAGTTCAATTGAAATAATATAAATATAGGAAATGGATGTTGGAATATTTCATTTTACGCAAAATATTTAGTATCGTCAGTTTTCAATTTACCATTTCAATTCAGTAAATTGCTTAGCCAGTGCCAAAAAATTGCATCTATATATCAGTTGCACTGAATATACAAATTAAATTAAATTAATAGCCTGATAACAATAAAAAAAAAAATCATTTATTTCAGGCAAAATAACCCATATTACAAAAAAAAAATAAGTTAAAAATATGACAATGCTGTGCAGAAAATAATGAAATGTCATCAACAAAATAGAAATAAGTCACAGAGTTGAGAAAAATACAATGTCAAAACAGGTCACAGAAATGGAATTTAAATAAAATAAAATGTCAAATGTACAGGTCACAGGATGAGAATTTAAACAAAATGTCAAATTTAACTGTAACAAACTCTTGCTTTCCATTTTTTTTTAAATGTCGTTTCTGGCACTCGCCAGCCGCTGCCACGGCACTCACATTCACTTGTATGCTTTGCCAGGCTGGTCAAGACCGTTAATATGTAAAGGCTTGGATAGAAAGCTTTTTGAAATATTCCTGACAGGATGTCAACTATTGTTGTGATCGCCCTTTTTGTAGCACAAAGCCATATCAGAGTTATGCCTGTAACTATTTTCCCATAGTTGTGTACTATGTATATTTCAATCGAGGGATGAGACTTTTGGCAGTTTCAAAGACTGGAATTAGGACTGTATTCACAGTACAGACTCTTTTCAGGGGTAGCGCCACCAACGTCATTTTTTTGTTGCTATTTGCATGTCATTGTCAAGTTGTATATTGCACAAAATATGATTCTCGTTCGTAATACGTGTATGTGTATGTGATATATAGAGTTATAATCATTCGATTTTGTTTCTGTGTGGTGTCTGATGTAAAGAATAGCATCATCATCCCATCCTGTGGGTGACGTAATAGACGACTAAGGGACTGACTAGAGAATGGGCATTCTCTCATGCATTTTACCATCATACTGCGATCGCCAACCTGCCTGCCAAGTGTGGCGATTATGACAAAAAGTGGATGTATTCGGCTGAAATTATGAATCATTCGATTTGAATTTTTCGGGCTACCTTTGCGCATTCACCTCAACATTAATACATTCTTAAGACACTATTTGGTCACTTACATTTTCATGATACTCATAGCCACTAACATTTTGCTCTTTAGTTCTAGAGCCACGGCGTATGTACGCTCTCACTTAGTGCCTGATTTAATATTATATTGCTGATCACGTAACTATGTATGAAACCACTTCAGTCGTCAGAAGGTAATCCTGGTACAAGACATAAACTTTCCTTTGACCTACGAACGGTACCATGAAGACTTTCAACAGACCTCTTTGTATATAGGTGCATACTAGGGCTTTCAAATACCGGATTTTTCCAATACCGGTATCAATACCGGTATTGGAAAAGTCAATACCGTGATCACGGTATCAATACCGGTATTGAAGGAAGTTCAAATAGGACATTAATAAAACTATTAAAATACGTGTTTTTTATTTTCAGATCAGTCTTTAGTGTTCCTATTTACTGAAAATTATAAATAACATATATTGTTTATAAATAGCATAAATAAAAATGTGGTATATAGGTTGATTATTCAGGTAGGACTAGGAATTAGGGACGTATTCAAAACTTAAACTTGCTTTTTTGCAGGAAGACATTTTACATAGACGTTGTAAAGTACAATATTTAAAAAAAATATTAACTTTTAATTAATATCTAAATGTCACATGTCAAAATCAACATTTTCATTCATCATTTCAGCCGTAAGACGTCCACTGTTTGACATAGACCTCCCCCAATTCGGCGGGGTTGCCATAATCGTTACGCTTGGCAGGCGGGTTGGCGATCATAGTATAGTGGTAAAATGCATAGAGAACGCTGCTGCCCATTCTCTAGTAAGTCCCTTTTTCGCCTCTTATGACACTCATGGAAGAAAATGGAATGGTGCTATTCTTAACGTCCGGCACCACACGAGAAAACAAAATCAACAAAGGTTAGATAAGATTATTTGTAGAAATATAAGTATAGCTTGGTTAGCCAGCAGTCATTTGTTGTTCACTGAAGCAACATTCTTATAAGTGTGGAATAAAAAAGCAATCAAAACAACTAAACTGGTAACAAAATAAATCAAGCTTTAGTAAAATTTTCTGAATTTTAGACATTTTTTTTTAAAGTTTGATCGCAAAGAGCGCTTTTAATGTTGAATTAGATAGCTAATTTCTCAACTATATAAATAGCCTACTGACGTAAAACGACGCTCTGCTACAACTCTTCTAGGTATCACAGACAGTAAATACTGTTAGATGCCTACAGAAATATCTCCCGACCACCCCCAGCAGTTTCGAAAAAACTCATCTCTACTCTTATGATTTAAAATTACAATTCGTATTTATCCCTCTCTAATTTCTCCTGTATGGACCTGTCTTCATTTTCACAGCTTGTATTCAGTGAAGTAGAAGGTTCTTCTATCGTCATATTATTATCATATTCCTGATCAGTCACTGTCCCTTTGAGCGTTTCGTGTGTCAGATTATTATATCTTAAACATGCAAGAAAATTTACGATAACATCTAGTATTTGATACTATTACGTAGATCGTAAAGTTCGTTTTTGTGTATTTTGGTAATACTGGTTTTAATTAATTTATCCCGCACCCCAGTTCATAACAATATTTATGTGGGTTTTTTGTCTAGAGAATGGGCAGCAGCGTTCTCTTAGCATTTTATCTCCATACAGCGATCACCAACCCGCCTCAAATTGGGGGAGACCTATGTCCAGCAGTAGACGTCTTTCGGCTGAAATGATGATGATGATGTGGTTTTGTGAAGGTATTGTCATCGCTAGTGAAGAAAGTTTCAGGGCCGTACAAATTATGTCTGTAATACCGTAATCACGGTATTGAGGAGTCAATACCGGTATTAAAAAAAGCCAAAATAAAATCCGGGATTACGGTATTACGGGATCCCGGAATACCGGTATTGAAAGCCCTAGTGCATACGTAGGTAATCCCAAACGAGAACAAAGGAAGTCTATGAAGTTGACTTTGTTAAAGTTTATAAACATGAAAAATATTTTTTATTTTAAAGTAGGTCAGGCCTGAAATTCAATGAAGAGTATGCAAAAATGCCGTTCACAATATGGCCGAACCAATATATCGGTTCGGTGGTATTTTTGCTTTGCATTCCGGTCAGTGTGTGGGAGACTGGTGACATCGAATATAAATATATCGTAGCATGCGTAAATACAAGGCTTTTTTTTCTGGATGGGAAATCATCATATGACTTCTCCCACTCTGGGCGGAGCGGGAGGGCATGTCAGACTTTTACTGACTAAAACCCAACCGTGTTCCTTCAGTTGCCCATGTGCCAGGGTCACGGTATCTCTTTCGAACAATCACGCGACCCCGGCAGGCATCGGTCCTAGCAGACCCCTTCAGCGCTGCTGACATCTCTTTGAGGCGCGCGTGGAACACTAGGCGCCGTCGACCCGAGCTTGGTCCTTACCGGGCGGCGAGCTACCCATTGCTCGCCACCCGCAAGCTCGCGCCTACGGTGGCCGGGAGTCCGCTATGGACTCCCGACGCCCGGGGCGTCTCCTCCTGCGGCGGCTAGGGACGTGAGGGCGCAGAAACTGCCACTCCCTCACGCGCCCCGCCTCCTCCTTCGCGAGCATTACTGCTTCGCGGTGAACGCTTCCCATTCCCTCACCAGGGCCGGACGCGAGAGGTCGCCGCCGCCGATCACCTCCACTAGGACACGGCGGTGTTCCGCCCAGGCAGGGCACACCTCCACCGTATGCTCCACCGTGTCCTCCAGACGATCCTCGCAATGGAAACACCCGGACGTATCCTCCCGCTTTATCCTGAACAGGAACCCACCGAAGCACCCATGCCCGGTGAGAACCTGCGTCAGGCGGAAGGTGAGGACGCCGTGGCGCCTCTCTATCCACTCCTCAAAGACGGGACTTACCGCCGCAATTGTGGCGTGCCCAGCACTGGGTTGCGACAATCGTACCTGCCATGTTGCCATGAGATCACACCGGAGCTCTGTCCGCCGTGCCGCGATTTGTCGCGGCAGCGGAGTTTCGCCCCGGCGTTTCGCCTCCTCGCACCACTCCCACATGTGGGCGAGGACCTTTGCCTCCAGATCCCATGGCGGCACTCCGGTAAGGAGGCTCGCCGCCTCGCAGGAGACCGTGCGGTATCCCCGGATTAACCGGATGGCCATGACCCTCTGGGCCGCACTCAACCGGCGCGCTGGGCGCAGCCTCAATGAGGGCGCCCACACCAGTGACATCGACTTACTGCTCAGAACTTGTATTCAAGGTGTCGTGAAGAAAATACCGTCTTCTCATAATATGTATACTGCGCCCGAGCAATGCCGGGGCCTATCGCTTATACTTGATAAAATACAAGATAAATAAAGCTAAAATTACTATCTCAGGGCTTTTTAATCGAGAGATATCATTCCAAAATCATGAATTTAAACCTTCCAAAAAGTCACAGAATAGTACCGTCGAAGGAAGAGACTTATTACACTTACCACGGACAGCAATCAAAATTGCTGATCTTATTTCTTCCCGTGGGTGTCGTAAAAGACGACAAAGGGACTTACTAGAGAATGGGTAGCAGCGTTCTCAAAGCATTTCACAACCATACTGCGATCGCCAATCCGCCTGCCAAGCGTGGCGATTATGGAAAAACCCCCTTTTTTGAGTAGGCCTACGTTCAGCAGGGGACGTCTTTCGGCTGAAACGATGATGAAGATGTAAAGGCACCTCTAACTTCATGACATCATGACACCCGCCTTTGTTGACGTAGCATGAACAGCATATTTGCCAGTGCACTAATTAATAATGCACAAACTCAAAGAACTTCCAGACCTCTTTGCCGTCGCTAGTGTAATGGAACTATTTAACAAGACAACACTTGCATGAGAACCTACGTTTGTCAAGCGTTGGATTAATTTCCTTTAGCTCTTGATCCATTGGAGCGAAAAGGTACATAGCTAGGAATACACTTCCAAATGAATTCTAATAAATGAATCCGCTTCGCTTTAGTCTACAGGGCAGCAGAGATTATCGTCATATGTAAGCTGTCACGCCCTTTATGCTAGGAAGCTTTTATTTTGGTAGTATGCCATGTTTTTTTTTTGAGTATAGTTTTCGTTTTATTTGCTGGTTGGCTATATGGCATATAGCAAATGATTTTTTTTAATGTTCTGTGTCTCGTAATGATAATTATTTTGTCTACCGTCTACTGTATACATATAATCAGTTTTAACAAAACAGACCGCTGTGCTGCTGGGGAGTTTGTTGCGCCTCTTCTACTTCTCTGCTATAGCACTAGGAATTAGTGAAGGGTGGGCGTTTTGAGGGACTGTCGTATGTAATTTTGACGTTCGAAAATTGCTGATCCTAATTTGAATAAATGACTTTTGATTTTGAGTTTCATACATTTCAGCCGTGGAATGTACGTATCAGAGTTATGTGCGACCACGCGTTGAACGCCCCTTGTTGCTCTAGCGCAGCTTTCAGCTAAAGTTGCAAGATCAATTTTTTCTTTCGGTTTCGCCACCCCATATATTTTGACGGCTTATTACTTGATCCGCATGAATTAAAGCAAATCCTGTATATCTTCAACTGCGGGAATCTTTGTGTTTCTGCGCTAAAAACCAACCCATGGATTAGCGCAAACGTTACTGTGTGTACTGCTCGTAATCTCGTTTACACGCAGAATTCGTTGCATTACTCGATAAATTACATTTAATATTACACACATCTATAGTACCCGCCTTATCAATATTGAAGTAGCCCGAAACTTACACCTTATGCAGTTACTTTTTAAGCTTCAAGCACTTTATTGCCGTATTTCTAGAACTTTTATTCGACCCACTGACTTCTGACCTAGACTTCAAAGAGACTTCACCAACATTAACTCCACGATTTTCCCTGTTATTTTCATTAAGTTATCGTGTGTAGGCGCTTTGAACAGTTTGTCTCAGATCTTTGAACATATTAAAGTCATGTCGAGAGGCTTTGTCGATATATTGGATACAATTTATTATTAAGTGGCTTTAGTAGCGCACATTATAGATTCTTTATTTCTTTGAAATGGCAAAGAGCAGGCAAAGTATTTATGTTATGATTAACTCTGAGGGAAGACCGGTTTTTAGTAGGCTGCTAGAACACGCAGACTGCTTGAACTAATAAACTAGATTATTTAAGGAATTTCGCTTAAAATTACTAGATTAGGTTACCAATAATCGTTTGACTTTTTCTGAAAGCCATTTTTTTTTTTTGCTTAGGAGACCTTGAGCTTTTTATTTGCCTAATGAACCACTTGACCGTTTTTTGCGAGTTTTGTTTTGGTACTGTAGGGGAATAAGGTAGAAATGTATTCGAACTTTTCCCTTCATTTCACTTGCACTTAGTACCCACTTATAAGTATTTGAGCTGAAGAACACGAACATGAATGGCTTCCAGTCAAATACCATTCTTTGCATCATTTACGTTGTAGAGCAGACAATTTTTTCAAACCTAAGAATCAATAGGTTCGCAATATTCTTCAAAATTATTTAGATTCTGATTGAGAGTGAGTTATGCAAATAGGGTGCTGATCGTAGTCTCACTAAGTGATCTAACGGCCAATAAATGGGTAACCAATATTATCTTTACGTTACCACAAACTTCTTGAGATATAAACTTGGGAAAGTCTGATGAGTTACAAAGTCTTTAGACTTGGGTAAGTACTTGTGAGAACGCCGACCTCAATGGTCGTCACCCTTTCTACTTTGCCATAGGTACGAGTACATTACCATTAAAAGCGTTAAAACCCAAAAATGTTCTTCGGTGCGTGAGTCCAGACGAGAGCAACCTTGCACAGGAAGATGTGACCTTTGGAAAGAACTGCTTTTAACTTCTGATTTCATTTCTAAACCATCAGAAAGCCTCCCATCCGGACACAAGCTACCGTGGCCTGGTAAGAATAACTTAAATAGACATTATACCGAATAGGCTGCAACAAGGATAACTTCCACAAGTGGGGATTATGGACGGCTCAGACCTCTGGTGTGCTTGCAGCGTCTCTCCACAGACAGTGGACCTAATGGCTTAAAATAATGAAACAACAGCGAACAGTATTCGAGTTGCTGAGTTATAGTAAAAAAAAAACTATAAGAGTATGCTTAGATGGTTTCATCATGTTGAGAGGATGAATGAAGGACGGCTAAAAAAAGGTAGGCAGTAAACAGTAAACTAGGCCCAAGGAGAAAATAGTGACACTTTATATGAGTGATGTTCTTCAGAAAAGTCCGGTGCGTAGTACTCGTAACCGGCAGGTGTTTATGACCACATGTATGAACCTAAACAAGGCAAAAGGAGTGTGTAAGGATCGTATCAGGTGGCGTTTCGTAGTTTCTGCCTACCCCATGGGAAAAAGGCATGAGTGTATGTATGTATATCTTTATATATACCGGGTGTAAGGGACAGCCCTCCACAAAATGACAGAGTGCAATCAGCTCCTTATTTTGAATCATATTCCACCGGAATTTTTCTTCTGATTTTTTTTAAAAACAATCCTTTTTTTTAGCTTTTTCAGTTTTATTTCAATGTAAAATTACATTCTATGAAAGCAGCACTCCATTTTTGTAAACAATACGACCAAAATCAAAAAAGCAGCAATGGATGTTGAAATAATCTAACGAACGACGCGTAAAATCAGCTGTTCACTTCCCGTCTAACTACAGAGTTCATCGAACTCTTCGTCGGCGATTGCACAAAGGCGGCTTTCCGAATTGATCCGAGATACATTGCGTGTGAGAAAATAAAACAAATCAGGTTTATTGGATTCCCATAACGGTCCTGAAACAATTTCTTTTACTGGTCATCTTAGTATAATATACTGTATCCACCCCATCTGTTTGAGGAGGGCTGTCCCTTACACCTGTTATAATTCTACTGTACGTGTGTATGTCACTGATGTCCTCCTAAACGGCTGGACCGATTTGAATGGTTTTTCAACCGACGAAAAAAACGGAGGAGGTTATCAATTCGACGCGTATATTTTTCTTTTTTCTTTTTTTTTATGTATGACCACGCATAACTTTTTACATAGTAGTCCGATTGTGATAATTCTTTTTTTATTGAAAAGGGTATACTCCCAAGGTGATCCCATATAAATTTGAAAAACAAAATCGAACCCTAAGGGTTGGAAAACAGGGGATAATTGATTGTTCACTCACTGATTGTAATGTATGACCACGCATAACTTTATACAGAGTAGTCCGATTTTGATTATTCTTTTTTCATTAGATAGGGTATACCTTGCCAAGTATTATAAGTGCATTAAAGCCACAAAAAATTATAAAATAAAAACTTTTTAACAAAAAATTAAACTGCCGAAAAAACTGAAAAGATCACTCAAAGCGCCGACTCATAATTTTAATGTTTATTATTTTTTTGCTTTTTAGTTTTTTCGGCGGTTTAATTTTTTGTTAAAAAGTTTTTTTTTGTATGCATTTGGGTGGCACCCTGGATGGTTTAGATTTACTGTTGGACCCGGTAGGTGGCACTGCTATCGAGTTCTAGGAAACAGGACAACGTCTGTACGGTCAGCTAGTAAAATGTATATTTTTTGTGTGATTTTTCCCATCGACATGGTAAAAAGACCATTAAGGTAGTTTAACTAGTTAGGTAGTTGAATTTTAGAAGATAAAGGATGAGGGTATAGACCACCACTTCCACACAGTGGCGATGCTATTCATTTTGACAATTCAACAACATTTATTGCTTTGTTTACATTGTTAAGTAGACATTTTTAGGGTTCCGTTGCCAAATGGCAAAAAACGGAACCCTTATAGATTCGTCATGTCTGTCTGTCTGTCTGTCTGTCTGTCTGTCCGTCCGTATGTCACAGCCACTTTTTTCCGAAACTATAAGAGCTATGCTATTGAAACTTGGTAAGTAGATGTATTCTGTGAACCGCATTAAGATTTTTACACTAAAATAGAAAAAAAACAATAAATTTTGGGGTTCCCCATACATAGAACTGAAACTCAAAAATGTTTTTTTTCATCAAACCCATACGTGTGGGGTATCTATGAATAGGTCTTCAAAAATGGTAATGAGGTTTCTATTATCATTTTTTTCTAAACTGAATAGTTTGCGCGAGAGACACTTCCAAAGTGGTAAAATGTGTGTCCCCCCCCCCGTAACTTCTAAAATAAGAGAATGATAAAACTAAAAAAAATATATGATGTACATTACCATGTAAACTACCAACGAAAATTGGTTTGAACGAGATCGAGTGAGTAGTTTTTTTTTAAAACGTCATAAATCGTAAACCAAAATTTACAATACATTCAATCAACTGAAATATAAAAATTAAAAAAAATATATATTTTTAAACCGAGAATACCTACAGATTTGTACGGAACCCTCGATGCGCGAGTCCGACTCGCACTTGGCCAGTTTTTTTTTTAAGTTATACGTACACAATATTTTATAAAAAGATGTTCTATCTTAAAATAATATAATAGAAAAGATTTCACAAAGCTTAATTTCTACCGATGAGCAAGGCTGCGGTCCCACAGTCCGATATCTGACGGGTCGCGCCGCGACGAGCCAGACCGCCAAGCCATGGGAACTCTGGCATTCCAGCAGCGGCCCGTCACCGCCCGTCCAGTCGGGACTGGGTGTAAGTTCAAAAGAAAAGTGTGGCAAGGCGCGCCTGTCGCGACTAGACCAACTGGTGTGAGCAGCCAGTGCGTTCATTTTTGACCCCCGACCCAAAAAGAGGGGTGTTGTAAGTTGGACTGATATGTGTGTCTGTGTGTGGCCCCGTAAGCTCTTAAACGGGTGAATCGATCTGGGTGCGTTTATTTTTATCTAAAAAGAAGTTTTATAGCGAAGGGTCTAAAACATGTTTGATCAAAATCGATTCGAATTATTCGTATTCATATCGACATATTGGCCCTTTAAGTTTAATAAGAAATATATAAGATGTATCTATTCATACACGAAATATTTTAAGAGGTACACCTGTAGGTGGTAAAGAAGCTATAGAACCAAAAATATTTTTTTTATCTAAGCGTTTTTGAATTTTCGTAATTATTATAATTTTAAAACTGCTTGAGACGTTTTGCATAAAACCTTTACTCCAAATTCTATGAATGGCCCGCCTGACGCTGCGAGGGCGGCGACCGGACGGCACGAGCATGGCCGCGGTGTCTGGGGCCGTAAAAATAAGAAGGAGCCAGTATTTCTTATGTGCGTCAAACAATTTTATAAATATTAAATTTTGAAAAAAATACATTATGTTTTTTTTTTCGTTGCTGTAGCTTCTTTACCACCTACAAGTGTACCTCTTAAATTATTTCGTGTATGAATAGATACACCTTATATATATAACTTGATAAGAAAAATGTATATATTTTTTTAATTTATAGAGGTTTTGGCTGGGTCGAGCGAGGGCTTCCTATTTTTTTTTATAGGTATGCTCGACACAGGCCAATATAGGCCTCGACAGGCGCAGCAGCTTCACCGTCAGCTAACGGGTCGTGAGACCGTGACATTACAAAAATCTCTACAAATTGCCTAAAAGCTTTACTACCCACACATATTTTCAGCTGAAAAAGCACTTACAGTTGTAAGAAAAATTCAATGTTCCAATACAATACCTATTTCAAGAAATAACCAACGAATGAAATCATAAAAATGATTCAATTACGAACACAGCTAGACGTAAATACTAAGACAGCTGGAAATCCAATTGATAAACTTTATTGTAACAATAATAACTAAAACTTACTAACGCGAAATATCAATATCGTCTACATTATATTTTTGTTGACGATATCGGTATTTCGCGTTTGTAAGTGTAATAAAAGTAGGTACCGAATATTTTTATGAAAAATGTTACGTAGAGCTTGTAATATCGAATTTGTGTCGGTAATATTATGTGGAACCCTGTTACTAAGCCTCTGCTGTCTGGCCATCCGTCTGACTGTCAGCGGCCTGTATCTAATGAGCCGTATTAGGTAGACAGTTGAAATTTTTAGAATGTGTATTTCTATGGCCACTACGTAGATATAACAATTTGTATGAAAACGCAGTTGTTGTTGTTGTTGCTCTAAAAATACCAATTTTATTAAACATTTCAGCATATTAAAAAAATTTTTTTTTAGCCTATACTGTCCCACTGCTGGGCAAAGGCCTCCCCCAATTTCTTCCAGGAATTCTTGTCCCGCGCCACCTCAAACCAGTCGTCGCGGTACGCATCTAAGTCATCTCGCCACCGCTTTCTGGGCCGACCGCGGTGGCGTCGTCCATCTTCAAGCACCCATTGTGTGCAAACCTTCGCCCAGCGGTCATCCGGCATACGGCTAATGTGGCCCGCCCAATCCCATTTGAGCCTGGCAGCCTTTTTGCCTACGTCGGTTATACCCGTTCTGAAACGCAACGTGGTGTTCCGAATTCTGTCTTGTCTTTTTACACCCGGACCATCGCTCTTTGACAAACTCCAAGGCGGAACTCAAGAGACTCGGCGAGCGACCAGGTCTGAGCACCATAGGTTAAGATGGGCAGGATACACATGTCGATGAGATTGCGCTTCAGGGAGATCGGTAGGGTGAATATTAATTTAATAGTGATAGAATAAATGTATTTCCCTTTACTGAAAACTTGTGCGTGTGGTGCCAAACGCAAAGAATAGCTCCAACCCATTTCTGCTCCTGGGTGCCGTAAAGGGTGGCTAAGGGAGTTACTAGAGAATGGGCAGCAGCGTTCTCTATGCATTTCAGCACCGTGCTACGATCGCAAAAGTGCCTGCCAAGTGTGGTGATTATGGCAAATTAGAAGGGTTATTTTTGGGTGAGGCCAATGTTCAGCATTCGGCTGAAATCTATACTTTTATTTTTTATTATAATAAAGCTGAAGAGTTTGTTTGTTTGTTTGGTTAGTTTAACGCTGTAATCTCAGGAACTACTGGTCCAAATTGAAAATCCTTTTTGTGTTGGGTAACCTATTTATTGAGGAAGGCTATATAACATCACGCTACAATTAAAAGGAGCGGAAAAGCAACGAAAAATGGACGAAAGCTGGCAGGCAATTCGATGCGACGGGAAGGGTCAGGGGAACAAAAATTTGCCGGTGACAAAGTCGCGGGCATAAGCTAGACATAACTAAAGAGTGGATTAAAATGTACTATAATAGGTTTGTACTAGCGTAGTACTCGCAAATGGCTTATGTACATGGCTAGATGTACATATGAACGTAAACGAAGCAAAAGGAGTATTTAGGGACCGCAGGTGGGCGTTCAGTAGTTGCCTACCCCCATGGGAAGAAGGCGGGAGTTTATGTATGTATGTATATACTTTTTAGGGCTCTGCATCCTAGTATGAGTTTATGTATCTACTTTTTAGGGCTCTGCATCCTAGTATGAGTTTATGTATCTACCTTTTAGAGCTCTGCATTCTGCATCCTAGTATAAGTTTATGTATCTACTTTTTAAGACTCCCGTTGTTACGTATCTGCTTAATCCTGTTAGAATGAAATGATTGGATAAAGGCAGATCTATTACAATTTATTAGATGAATATTAACAGGAGATGAGAAATACAACTAAGTATAAAAGACCCTGCCTGGCACGCACTCTTTGTTTTACGGTTCTGTGGTTCAACACTGAGAGACGGGAGCAGGCAGCAGGGCGGCAGGCACGTAGTTGACCTTCGATGATCGGGAGTGAAGGTCCCAGGTGGATCTTTAGCTGGATCCCCTGGTGTTAATAAAACGGGAGTCAGGTGTTGTAGGCGGGGGTGACGGTGTTCCCTTGACGAAAGAGTGAAATTAAACCAGTCAGAATGTCGTAATAATTGAGTATATTTGGCACACATAAAATTACACAGAAATCACTACAAATGGTTGTAAAAGAGTACACAGCACACAATATAAAATACAGTCAGAATAAGCAGTACACATAATTAAATCCTAGCTATATTACACTTGAAGACTGGCTAACTAGATATAGGGTACATCGCGACTAAGCAGTGGACAGCGGAGCCACTTACTTCACAAACACTACGTGGTAACTTGATGATTCATGTAAACTTGTAAAAATACTAAATCCAAAAATAGACGCTCGGCCCTTTTATAACTTTTGTTGCCTACTGCAAGTAGCGTATACATTTCTTTACTTTGATTAGCCGCTCCGCCAATTGAGAGCGAGAAAAATGGACTTTCCCTAAGGTACAGGTTTCGACTTGTCGAGAATTTCAAAACACGTGTAAGCGAGTTCAAGGTTTCTGCTTTCTTATTGGATTAACAATGTGGCTCGTCCTATTGGACATACGCTACTTTCAAAATCGTGTACGAACTACATAAGGTATTTTAGGTATATTCATACCTACTCACAGCTAATTAGTGCTTTACAATAAATGAGTTAGGTAACTATAAGCTAATTAGTTTTATACAAACATAACACAGGCATTACAGACTAATTAGATTCCAACAGGTTATTGTTACAGGTAATTGCAGGTTAATTAGAATTCAAAAGGTCAAGACAATGGTAATACAGCTGATTATAAACATACATCGGTATTTACTTAAGTATCTTCATGGAAATCTACTACTTTTATTAAAGAACAGTATAGGTATTTGTTTAGGTATTTTACAGAGGCTATACCGGAGTTACCGAATACAATAGCGAGGAGATATTAATGTTAAAAGTTAGCTAGTCTCATAGGGCGTCGCCCACAACAATAAAGAAACATAAATACTAACTATAGCTTGTTTTATTGAGCTTCGCCTACACCTGGGTTTGATGTTTTTCAAAACGGCTCCAAGAGTATACCGGCTTCAAGAGTAGACTGGCTTCAGAATGAACTGACTTCAGAGTGGAGTAGCTTAAAGAGTGCACTGGCTTCAGAGGAGTGGCTTCAAGAGTAGACTGGCTTCAGAGTATGGGCTGACTTCAGAGGAGTGGCGTGGCTTCCAGAGTGGGGTGGCTTCCCGAGTGGAACCGTCAGCGGTTACGCCCGTTTTTATATATCAAAGTCGTCTTCCCTTTCCAAACATTTTTCCAAATATTAGTTTTCTTGTAGCCATCATCTCATCTGACAAGCGTAGTCGGCCAGGACATATCCATGAGTGCGTGTAGCTGGCCACATGAGTGCGTAAAGAATTTTATAAATATAATTTTAAGTTAAGTTATTTAGGAAACAATCGTAATAATTAATAAAATCAAATAGATAAAAATAATTTAATTATATAAACCAAAAAGTAGCCATTCATAGACTAAGCAGAAAAGTAACTGACAGTTGACAATTTGGCTTGTCACAACATGAACATTTGAGTTAATATTTTATTGCAGCTATTTTTAAGTTAATAAATCGTATTCAGATCGATTTGCTGAGTGTGGACATAAATAAAATAAAATAAGTAAAGCATGAATAGTGTAAACATAGAAACAAATAAAGAGGATGATAAAGAATCATGAATTAAAGTGTAAGTATAGCATGAACACTACCGTACCTAGAGGGTACCACCGAACTACTAACCCCCCGCTGTCCGTCCGACCGTCCATCTGTCTGTCAGCATGCTGTATCTCATGAACCGTTATTGGTGGACAGTTGAAGTTCAGGGTGTGTATTTCTATTTTCTGTTATCTAATAACCAAAATCAAGTTACAAAAATTAAGGCTCCTGCGAAACGGTCATGAACAATCTTAACAATGACAATTAATAGTTCTTTTTATTATTGTTTTTGTTTGTTCTGGTAGTTTAGAGTGTGGAGGATTCGTGATTAATTAATAACAGCCGAACATGTCAATGTCAGTTCGTGAATGGCTGACCATCCATTACAAAATCCACTTCTGACAGTCGTAAATCTTTGACCATTGTTACGGGTACTCGGAAGCCCAACAGTCTGATATCCGCAGTCTTAACAGGGGGAGTTTCTAGTAACTGGGTTGTGGAGGTCAGATATGCAGTCGCTCCATGTAAATTACTGGTATTCAGATGCATCTGGTTAGACTGGAATTCAACCCCAGCATTGTAGGGTAGCCCGCGACTTCGTCCGCGTTAAATTTCTTGTTCCCCCGACCCTTCCCATCGCGTCGAATCGTCTACCCGTGGGATTTTCCCCGTTTTTGCAACATTTTTCATTACAGCTCCGCTCCTCTTGGTTTTAGCGTAAAGTTACATAGCCTATAGCCTTCCTCGATAAATAAGCTACTCAACACAAAAATATTTTTTCACTTCAGACCAGTAGTTCCTGAGATTAGCGCGTTCAATCAAACAAACGTACAAACAAACAAACAAACTCTTCAGCTTTATAATATTAATATATATTATATTATTTTATTATATATTTCGTGTATGAATATATATATATTCATACACAAAATATTTTAAAGAGGTACACCTGTAGGTGATAAAGAAGCTACAGCAACGAAAAAAAAATAGTTTAAATGTATTTTTTTCCAAATTTAATATTTATAAATTATTTGACGCACATAAGAAATACTGGCTCCTTATTATTTTTTACGGCCCGAGACACCGCGGCAATGCTCGTGCCGTCCGGTTGTCGACCTCGCAGCGTCAGGCGGGCCGTTCATAGAATTTGGAGTAAAGGTTTTATGCAAAACGTCTCAAGCAGTTTTAAAATTATAATAATTAATAAAATTCAAAAACGCTTACATAAAAAAATACTTTTTGCTTCTATAGCTTCTTTATTACCACCTACAGGTGTACCTCTTAAAATATTTCGTGTATGAATAGATACACCTTATATAGTATAGATTAAAAAACAAAACAGTATTTTTAAATCCAGACATATTTTGTTCACTATGTTTATTTTTATACCGCCATCCTAATCACCCTGCCAGATTAACGTACCCTATTTTTCAAGGAAACGCCATCTGAAAACACTGATTTCAAAGCTTAGAGATCAGGCAGATTGAAATTGTCCCACTGCTGGGTATAGGCCAGGCCACTGTTAGTTCTACCCTTCGTCTTCCATCAGCCATCTGTTCTGCGAACAATGTGACTTTCCCGATACCACTTAAGTTTGGCAATTCTTCGGGCTTTGTCGATTACCTTGGTTCGCCTACGGATCGCTTCATTCCTGATTCGATCACGTAGGGAAACTCCAAGCATAGCTCTCCTTTGAGTTTAGCCTCCTAATAAGCTCGGCCCTAATGAGATCCGTTTACCTACTTAAAACTTAATAAAGTATCTAATTAATAATTAGGTTGGCAACACAAGTCAACACTTGTGGCTGGCTCAACAGCCATTATTATTTCGTTACGTAATTCCGGAGTAATGGTGGGGCAACACTTGACACACGAATATTGTAATGAGTGATCGTCAGTTAGTGGTTGGATACAGGGCGACTAACATATACAAATTGTAATAAACGAGTGTGTTTATAGCGAGCGTAAAATGTAGACTAGAGAATAAAGTTATTGTTCACGTTTGCGGAAGTTTTTTACAATAACTACTCTCATTATACTTACACTAATGACTGTGATTATAAAGGCCAGAGTTGAAGTTTGCCTCAGTTTTCTTTACCACATTCCGTGCGCTTCCACCTCTGTGCTCCAGCTGTAACTTGTGTTATGTTAGCAAAGAAAGATCTCTTAAATAATATGTTTGAACTATACCACGGCAAGGTAAAATATAGTAGAGAGTAATGGTGGCCTCGAATTAAGAGTTGTATTTCGTGGGTTTGAACCCAGGCAAGCGCTTTACTTTTTGTAAATAGTTTGACCAGCCCTGCTCTCCAAACGGTGAAGAAAAACCTGCATGTCCTAGATCCAAAAATTCTAAGACAAATGACATCTCATCTCATGTCATCTCATGTCGACTAGTCACTAGCCCGTGTGATAGATGAAACCCAATCCCTCACTCCAGTCCCCAGAAAAGAAGAAGCCTGTTTTTTAGTAGTTTGCTGTTGGGACATTATGCTGATTCATTCTCCTTCCTATTTGGGGTCGGCGCAATGTTTCTTTCTCTTTCACACTTCTTTATTAGTAGTCATATCGGTAGTCACCGCCTTTCTTTCCATATCATCATTCATGCAGTCCCTCCATTGTTTCTTTAGTCTCCCTTTACTCTTATAGCCATCTACATTATAAGCTGATTATGCACAGCAAAGTTCTATGGAGGTTGAAGGTTAGGTTAATATTGTATAGTTACACAATCGGACCGTATAATAGACATCACATATTAACAACAAAAAGAAACAAACGATTTGTCAAAATAATTTTATTTAAATCGAAGTTCAGACTATTCGATTTAATTAATTACACTTAAGACAATCTCTATTTACTAACTCTTTACGGTAATATTGAAGACAACCAGGGCAGTTCACCGGTATTTTTGAAACTCTGCCAGTCATAAAGAAACCTTCCTACTACTAATAATATTAACGACAATAGAACTAAATTGACTATATTGATGGGACTAATAGGCATAACATCGTCGTTCCCGCAGATGTTTCCAAGTGCTATTGTGCTGATCTGAAACAAAAAACACATAATAGAGTACGATATAAAAAAAAAACAATAGAGCCTCTTCCACTAATCGGTGGAATACGTCAAACTTTCTGTTTACTTCTTCGTAAAACTAGCTTATAAAATAGCAAACGTTTTAAATTCACTAGTTGCAAGTGGTCCCTTAATATTAAAATGATCGTTGTTTGCGTAGAGCTACGCTCTGTCCTAAAGTAACACCGACTCACATCTTCAAACAGATAATGGTGATGATTCTGTTGTGCACGAACTAAAATTAATTTAGTCTATTTCTATGTTTTTGCGTCTAATGAAACAGACAAGAGACGGAAATAAATTAGAGCTGTCAAAAGTTCGTAGTAACATTTTCTTCGACGAAATAAATTGATCATGGTTAAAATCACGCCAAATTCAGGGCAATCAGGGTGGTAAAGAAAAGAAGAATCGGCGCCAAACTTATACAATATTCTATGTAGGAAACATCGCCCTTTTTAGGGTTCCGTTGCCAAATGGCAAAAAACGGAACCCTTATAGATTCGTCATGTCTGTCTGTCTATCCGTCCGTATGTCACAGCCACTTTTCTCCGAAACTATAAGAGTTATGCTGTTGAAACTTGGTAAGTAGATGTATTCTGTCAACCGCATTAAGATTTTCACACAAAAATAAAAAAAAAACAATAAATTTTGGGGTTCCTCATACTCAGAACTGAAACTCAATTTTTTTTTTCATCGATCCTACTCGTGTGGATAGGTCTTCAAAGATGGTATTGAGGTTTCTAATATCATTTTTTTTTTCAAACTGAATAGTTTGCGCGACAGACACTTCCAAAGTGCTAAAATGTATATGTCCCCACCGTAACTTCTAAAATAGGAGAATGATAAAACTAAAAAAAATATATGATGTACATTACCATGTATACTTTCACCGAAAATTAGTTTGAACGAGATCTAGTAAGTAGTTTTTTTTTAAACGTCATAAATCGTAAACCGCAATTTACCTTTCATTCAATCAACTCAAATATAAAATTTAAAAAAAAAAACATTTAATTTCATAAGCATAAACCTTATGCATAAACCGTGAATATCTACAGGCTTGTACGGAACCCTCGGTGCGCGAGTCCGACTCGCACTTGGCCGGTTTTTTGGAATGTAATCTCGCAGGTCAACCTATGAGGTTGTCGGCTGCTTAACCGGACTTGCCTGTAGCTACCTTAATAAATTAAGGCCTCCTGCCAGGGCTTAAAAAACTTGAAAACTAGAGCGACTACTCGCTAAAGGCACTCTTTGGGGTACGGACCTCGGCTTAGGGCATCGTTGGTACAGGACAGCAAGGAATGAGCAGGAACGGAATAAAAAAAATAGCCCTAAAATTACCCATCATAAAAAGGTACACTACTTTGTTTGCGCAAAAATATCGGATCAAAAGAAACTTTGTACACAAGGATATTTATGCCTGTAATCAACTTCTAGGGCCCTTTATTAATAAAATACGTTTTGGTCCAACATCAAAGCAGAAACTGATAAGAATCCCAAAGGACGCTACAGAGTTTTATTAAAATTACTTTTCCCTACTATGGCAACTAATTCGGTTTTATCAATAATATTGTCTGGTATTTGATCTGGAGCGGCCTCGGTTACTAAAAATATGATTTAACACTTAACACAGCAATTAGTAAATGAAATTTCATGGCTACGTCTGTTGTTATATTCATTTGTTCTAGTCAAGGAGCCGGCCCTCTATAATTTTGAAACTGATCTCCTCTAACTAATTGCTAGCTTTTAATAATAGCCCTAGGAGTAAAAAAAAACAATACTGTTATATGAGAATGACTACTAATCCAAAATATTGTCAAAGTATGTATGTACATACTATCAAATGAAAGGTATGTTTCATGACCCAAACCATATAAAAACCCCTTTGTGAAGGCGTCATCCACGCATTCTGTACATCAACGGACGTAGGTACTTAAACATAACTTTGTGCAAAAAACAGTTCATAGAAACAACATTTACATTTGGTCTAAAAATTGGCTGCTTACTTTAGTGCGCAATATAACGCCATCCCACTGCGTGGTGAATTACGGCCCACTCCCTTTCACTGAGAAGAGGAAGGCCTGTCTTCCAGCAACGGAAACATTTTAGCTGTATGTGTAATGTAACGCACGCAAAACATTAAGTTTATAGGTGCATGCAAAGGTATAGGCATCCTAGTAATATTTAAAACTACCTATAACATTTTAAAAAACTGGAATTAAGACCTTCAATATCTTCGTTCCCAGAAGGTTCTCGGGCATAATCTAGATTTCTAGAGGAATAAAAAAACCGGCCAAGTGCGAGTCGGACTCGCGCACCGAAGCTTCCGTTTAAACCTGTAGGTATTCTCGGTTTATTCATAAGGTTTACGTTTATGAATTTTTTTTTTTTTTTATATTTGTGTAGATTGAATGAAAGGTAAATTGCGGTTTACGATTTATGACGTTTAAAAAAAACTACTTACTAGATCTCGTTCAAACAAATTTTTAGTGGAAGTTTATATGGTCATGTATAACATATATTTTTTTTAGTTTTATCATTCACTTATTTTAGAAGTTACGGGGGGGGCACATTTTACCACTTTGGAAGTGTCTCTCGCACAAACTATTCAGTTTAAAAAAAAATGATAGTAAAAACCTCAATACAATTTTTGAAGGCCTATTCTTAGATTCCCCACACGTATGGGTTTGATGAAAAAAACATTTTTGAGTTTCAGTTCTAAGTATGGGAACCCCAAAATTTATTGTTTTTTTTTCTATTTTCGTGTAATAATCTTAATGCGGTTGGTTCACAGAATACATCTACTTACCAAGTTTCAACAGCATAGCTCTTATAGTTTCGGAAAAAAGTGGCTGTGACATACGAACGGACAGACAGACAGACATGACGAATTTATAAGGGTTCCGTTTTTTGCCATTTGGCAACGGAACCCTAAAAAGCCCTATATAAATATTGGAAATAATACTTTCGGCTTCGTTAAGGGTATTTTTACACCCAGTGCATGTTATGCACATTTTGCACCATGCACGCTCAACCCGAATAGATTTACTGCCTTTTTTTAACAATATCACAATTGTACAAAGGATTCGTGAGTGTTGCCTGGGCTTCACTTATGGCAACCAGATGAGGCACATGTTTTGTAAGTTGAGATTAGAAATCGGAGAAATATATTGGTTTCTTAAGAATTTGTTAAAATATTGCATTTGTCAAGTCAGCTGGCCATTGTCTCTGTTTCCCATTAACGAGATAATTTATGTGTTTCTAAGTGGCCCTGTTACCATGTGACTGTTTTAAAATAATTAAAATATTTTGTTAGGCAGTCACACATAATATGCACTTACTAAGCAGCATTTTCTATTCTACCCTCCAACTTCACATATAATTAATTAATTATATTGAACAAAAGAAATAAATGGAAAAGCATTGTGCAATTCCCCACCTTTCACCTACCTAGTGCTTTCACACTAATTGGCACCTCGTTTGACGCATCAGGGAACATCAACATCTACTCTATACGGAGCGAATGTAAACAATACTAACGAATAGGAATCTCTAAAGAAAAATACTTCGAACGTGAAGATTGTGAATATATCATTGAGTGAACTTTTACGCACTGCGTAGGGTATGTACAGTACCAAAGTCGAGCCATGCCATTGATTGAATTGTCGTCTCAAATACGGATGTTTTATTTTACTCGAATCTTCTTGTGTCATCTTTCTTTATTTAAAACTAGCGACGTGCCCCAGTTTCGCATGGTATTCACGACTTGACAAAAAACATCGAGAAGGATTTAATATTATAGACTGGCCTGTTAGTCTAGTGGTTAATGACCCTGACTGCTAAGACTGAGGTCGTGGGTTCGATTCCTACCAGGACAAATGTTTGTGTGATGAGCACAACCATTTGTTCTGTGTCTGGGTGTAATTTATCTATAAATATCTGGATGACCGAGCTTTGCTCGGTATTAAATTTTTTTTTTGGTAAATGAATCTTATCTAGATCGATTTATCGCCCCCGAAACCCCCTATATACACAATTTTATGAAAATCGTTGGAGCCATTTCCGAGATTCAGATTATATATATATATATATACAAGAATTGCTCGTTTAAAGGTATAAGATAAGATATGTATGTATTTAGAAATATATAAGTATATTTATCCGTTGTCTGGTTATCATAGTACAGGCTCTGCCTAGTTTAGGATCAGATAACGGTGTGTTGATTGTCCTAAGATATTATATTATATTATTATATTTAAGCATTTTCGTTTGTTTTAAATTTTCACAATATTATGTGTTAATGGTAAGGGTGAAAGGGGAGTACATAACAACCCACACTCCCGCAAAAACAACCACATCTGAACGCGACTTATGTTTGAAGAAGGTCCCCTAGGAAGGTATCCTATATGTGTACCGAATAGCGCACAATTTTCACTTGACAGTGACATCACAGATACAGCATAAACCAGTAGTGTGAACAAAAAAATAGGGTACTTATGAGTACGTGCATCAAATTTATTTGTATGCACGATGACAGATCAAGCTACACTTTTTCAGTATAACCTGCTCTTTTTACGAAAAGCCCATACAAGGCGAGGTCACACACACACAGTGCACACAGTGTGCACTGTGTGTGTGTGTGTGTGTGTGTGTCTAAAATGAATCAGCACTGAACATTTCTTTTAAAAAGGATGAGTTCAGTTTCTGAGTACACCTTTAGTAGTACGTGTGTACTAACCAGAAGGAAACACTGTCTAAAATGATTCAGGACTGAACATTTGCATCAAAAAGGAAGGGTTTCAGTTTTCAACTGAGTTCACTTTTAATAGTACGTATGTACTACTTAAAGTATCTACTACTTGAAGTGCACGCTGTCTAAAATTAATCAGGACTGAACATTCGTTTCAAAAAGTATGAGTTTAACTGAATTCACTTTACTGGCGATCCCATCATATTCTGTGTAGATACGAGTATAATACAAATGTGTAAGTTCAGAACACAAAGACCGCTTATAAAACTAGTTAGTTAATACTGACTCCATAATGAAACTTTGAGGTAAACAGAAAGTTTTAGTTACCACGTGAGCAAAGATTTACATTATAGACACAGAGTAAGTGTGTCGGCACACACGGCTACATATCAAGTTTTATCTGACCTCGTATGGTATAGGCTTTTCGTAAAATAAGAAGTCAGCTTATACTGGAAATGTATAGCTTGATCTCGCCATGCGTACCTACTTCATATGAGCCAGTGGCTGTAAGTCTATGATGCAACATGACCTCATTGAGTACTACTACGATGAGCTGCTGCAAGAGAATATTGCCATTCTTCTTCTTTTTTCTTTGTGCCGAGCTTTACGTGAATATTTGCTAAAGACGTGCAAGGTAGCGCGGACTACCCTTGTTATTTTTGTGGGTGGGAAATCATCAAATACTATAGAGCAGTGTTTCCCAATTAGTGGTACGCGTACCCCCAGGGGTACGTGAAGTTGCATCAAGGGGTACGTGCGGCTATCAGTAAAAACAAGAGCAATTTCCAAAATATTATTTTATTACGGTCATCATCGTAAAAGCACGGAAAACCGAGCACTATGACCGACCGTGCGCTATCCCACGCCTCCCGCATCTGGCGTCCAAACCTACCTTTGCGAAAGCGGATTTTCGGCCATGACGAACTTAAAAACTAAACATCGTCACAGACTTCAACTTGAAGACAATTTAAGACTGAAGCTGACTGAAGGACAACCAGATTTTCAAGAGCTGTGCAAAGAAAAACGTGCACATTTGTCACATTAGCGTCTTCGCCGATACATCATATTATTCAGATTTTCACTATTGTACTGTAACTTGAAGATAATAAATGTTATTTAAACTGACTTATTTTTTTATTTATTACTAGCTGTGCCCCGCGGTTTAAGTAGCCTATCTGTTAATCCAGGGTGTCAACTACCTGTATACCAAATTTCATCAAAATTGGTTCAGGCGTTTGAGCGTGAAGAAGTAACAAACATACACACACACTCACAAACTTTCGCATTTATAATATTAGTGTGATTGCTACAATAAGGGGTACGCAGGTTTGAGGTCTTTTTTGAAGTGGTACGCAGCAAAAACTAATTGGGAACCACTGGAGTGATCGTGGAGTTTCTTGCCGGCTCTTCTCCATAAGAATCAACTATTCCCCTAGCTTCACCTAGCTTCTGACGTTTCATAAGTGCCCATGTTGGTTTATTTGAAATAAAAATATTTTGATTTGATTTGAAATGACGTCTCTCGCTCTGGATGGAGAGGAAGGGTGTGTCAGACTTTTACTGACTAAAACCCACCCGTGTTCCTTCAGTTGCCTGTGCCAGGGCAACGGTAACTCTTTCCAACAAATCCGCCACCCTGGTAGGGCAGCCGACTGCACTGGGGACTGTTAAGGCCCTTTTATTGCAAAAATACTTGTATAACAGTAGGATTAAGTACAAGAATATTTTGACGCATTTTTAAAAATAAAAACAAATGCTGCCAACTTTTTTATTCGATACAAAAAAGATTATACCCTAGGGGCTCTTTGGATCTTACATTGCAGTTGTTACACTCGTAAAACTGTACGAAATGATTTGGCGAGTGGCAAAACATTTTAACTAATGCCGCCATTTAATTTTTTTGAATACCTGAAAAGATTAAGTCGGCATGTAGATAGCGCGGCTGACTACCCTGGGGGCTCTACACTACTCCATTATAAACCACTCATAAAACTGTAGGTTTACATGGATTGAATTGAATTGTGTTGAATCTTTCTGCGCAAATAATCATATCTCACATAATCTCATCGACTGTAATAACATTCACAAAAAAATCTGTTCAGACACATTTGGTCGTTCTAAAAGAATGCGGTACAAAAAACAATGACTTGGTGCCCCATTGTTTTGTACCGCAATGTTACAAAAAATAATAGAGCATTACGATGTCCAAAACCCTCGAGGCCTTGATTGTTTCTTTTATCGTTTAGACGAACTATAATATTATGCGGGTAAATCCTACGAAATTTTGAAAATGTCATACTTTACATAACAGACTATAAATACACTCGGCCTCGCTTTTCTTGCCTTGGCTTTCCTGGGAGTCTTTAAATAGGCTCTGGACTCAAGTAGACCGAAAAAAAAGAAGTGTGCTCAAGTGGAGATTCACAGGTGATTCCGCCCTGGAGGGCAAAAAATGGGGCACTTAATATTTTGTCCAGCGTGCCCTGCTGTTTGCACGCTACAGGAGTTGATAGAAACTACTGAAAGTACCAAGTTCGTAGCCAAATTCTAGCCTGACTAAATTTAGATTGCTAATGACTCTAAGAAGAAGAAGATAGAGGTATAAGGCGATTGGCATTCTCATAAGGTCCAAATGTGAAAAACCACTGTCCAATACAGAGAGTTCTGTTTCGTACTTTTGGAGGTTTAAATGTCAGGACCTGGCAATCACTCTCACGTGTAGAGTTTCCTCTCTTAACTAGTTCGGTCAGCTTTGACTGTACCCATCAAAAATTCATATTTTCTTATTTAAAATGAAAAACTATGTATATGTGCTTTGACCACTGGCCAGCTACTCATAAGAAAGAAAGAAAGAAAGAAAATACGTTTATTTGCGGTAAATATGACGCAAAAAAAAAATTGAAACACTACAAAAATATAAAAAAGCTGGGGAAAATATGCGTCACATCCACGCAAAACGGCCATCGCTCAGCATAATACTGCAACTCTATGCGAGACAGAGCCCCAGCGCTGGTTTTCAGCGACAGCCGGCGCCGCCAACTACAGATATACTGTTTATATTTGCATGTCAGTGACGCGAAACCCATTTTCACCCTGCCTATCTCTCAACGCGCCTAAATAAGTTATGTCTTCAAAAATACTCTAATGCTTACCACGAAGTGACGCATAATACGAAAACTACTGAATTATTCTGGCGACAAAATGCTAGCTATTGTCGATATTAATATGTAAAGTGACAAGAGAAACTTAGAAGCTTATAAATAGAACGATATTTTCCTAATCAGGAGGCATCGCAAAACATATTTGATGAGGCTCGAACACATTTTAAGGAAGTTGTGGTATAAAGTTAACTACGCATTGTCTTATTATCATTCTCTATGACGTGTTATCAGACGTCATCATCCTGTTGGTTTATTATTAGTCACATAGAGGCGCTCTCTACTCCTAGTTTTTGAGTACCTTTTTAATTTAATTATGTTAACTTGTACCGTGTGGTTCCGGACGTAAAGAATAACACCACCCCATTTCTTCCCGTGGGTGTCGTAAAAGGCGACTAATTTTACCACCATACTGCAATCGCCAACCCGCCTGCCAAGCGTGGCGATTATGACAAAGCCCCCCAAATTGGGGGAGGCCGAAGTCCAGCAGTGGACGTCTTACAGCTGAAATGATGATGTTAACTGAGTATAATGAATATATGTTGTCTAAAAGTGGACATATGTCCTTAACTCGAGCATGATGAATGATTCTCCTGCGGATAACGTGTTAATTGGGTGATTTAGACGAACAAGTAAATCATCAATTTTATCACCCTATGGTCACGGTAAAGATATCTAACAGTATTTTGACTCGGCCCTATCCTTGAAATAACTACATACAGCACGCGCGGTATGTAAACACGTGGTAGACACGGTAGGGCTGCAGCCCGCATAAAGTATTCTAACTTCATCTACCTACATGAGTTTCTTTGATTATAAATATTATATTTTTATTTAAAAAAAAAACAATGATCGGACCGTTTTTTATTAAAAATGTCAAGAGTGGAAGATGTAAATTATATCAACTTTTATTTATTTTTAATTACGATAAGATGTTTGCTGGACCGATTCAAATCCTGCAATCTAGATCGTGTATCGATTCAATGATTTACGATCGAAAAGATCGATTCAAATCAAAAGATTGGGCACCCCAGGCTAGGAAACTACCTGCTACTACTACGAGCGTAGGTAGGTCACTCGTTTGTCACTTTTTTCACCCTATCCACTTACTTATTTAATAATCCTGGTATTTTACTTGGCATAAAAAGCGAAATACCTACCTATTATAAAAAGAATCAAATTTCGTACTAGTAGGTAGGTATATAAAAAAAGTAGTCTTTCCTTCCGGAGTTTCCAGGGTAATTTAAAAAAAAATATCTCTGGGTGCGTTGTTGAATAATTCAAGCAACCAGAAACAGTAAGTAATCATCTTGCACTGATTATTATTAAATATTCACAAATCGCACACTAACGGCTTACAAACAAAACCATCAATAACACCGCCCGCCATCCGTTTGCAAAAGCGGTGCGTACGCGACTGCGTATGTACTCGGAGTGTACCAGACTCGAGGCGCGTAAGTATGACTTGCGTTCCGAGCGTTTGTATGAAGATAGAATACTGTATAGATATCTTTACTGTGCTATGGTCTTCCTACTGCTGGGAGACGGGCCTCTCATTAAGAGGGATTGGAACATTGTCAACCACGCGGGTCCAGTGCCCTTCAATGCCATATTTTACCTAAATAAACAGTAATTCTCGATGCCACACGAGGCGTTAACTAAACAATAATCTAAGAGTTTACTGAAGAGGTGTTGATTGAGTTGTTATTTCGTCCCCAAAATAATTAATGAGAATTGAAACCCGACCTTTATTGAGTGTCAGAGAGGTATAATAATTTGACGTTTAACGAGAACAAATTATTAAGAATTTCTCAGCAGTATTCCTGAGTTTGTGGTAATGTCTAGCAGATGGAAATGTCAGGCACTCAGGCTAGCCCCTTTTTAATCTCACCAGGCTGTTTCATTTACTGGCATTCACCGAGGTGTATTGTGTCGACGTTGCGTTTTACTTTGACTGTAGATGCTGGGCGAGGAGTTGTAGTGATTAAAAATAGTCCCTAAAATGATAACATGGATAGCAACTTAATATATCCGCAGCACACAATAATAGAACCGACATGCACAGTCACAGAAAATCGCCTAGATACGTTATACCGACGAATTCTACCACAGTTTACCTGAGACGCAATTATATGCCTATTTATTTTATCTTTAATCCATGATATATCAAAGTTTACAGTTTTTATATTAACTAATACTCCTAGATGTCGTCTTATATGGTCGCACGTAATACAAATTACTGTCGCAACGTTCACTAACGTCAGCTGTCGGAACATATATAACATTTTATTAAGATAAAATGCCTGCTGTGTGAGAATGTAGTCCACTGCGGCGATATTGCACATGTGTAGGAGCAGCATATTGTATTGTTTGCAGAAAATTTCTTTAAGAAAACAGGAACTTTTTAAAATTAGGTTTATTGTTTTTATAGCAGCTTTAAGTAAAGAGCTCTAATGGTAGCACTGTATTTTTTTATTTAACATTTCACCTATAATCAAGGTAAGTGCTCTCTACCAGATATATTCGTAGTTGAAACATAATTCATAAGATATTTTCTGCCAGATAAAATTACCTGAATTTATTTGGAGATGACGAAATAGGCAAAAATATAAATAAAACAACAAACGTACCTGTGTAAGCGAAGTCTTTTTATCGCTGGATTTTGAACACCTGATGTCGTGCTGGTCCTTAATAACTCTCTTATATTTCAGCAGCAAGCTTTGGAAGCGAGGTATGAAGTGGCAATCACAGCGCCAGGGGTTGTCACCCAGGAACACGTGCATTATATTGTTATTAAATTGGATCGCTTTGTCGAACGCGTACACAGGGATCTGAGGAGGAAAACGCAAGATTAGAACGCGCACCAACCGAATATTACGTTTCAATTTAAAACTTATAGGTCTTCATTAACTTACGAGAATGTAAGCTAAGATCTCAATTTCTCAAACGAGGAAAACTTGAGAAGGCTTCCGAAAGCTGGTAACGGGACTAAATATTTGTCATTATTTTCTCTGATTATAAACTTGAACTTTACAGCAACCTATACAGTATATTGTAGAAAAGTGTGGTCAAATTTAAGGATTGAAAACTGAAGCAACTTCCTTTATGAGACCAACATCGTCCGCGGCCCTAACATATGGGCAACTAAAGGAACACGGGTGGGTTTTAGTCAGTAAAAGTCTGACACGCCCTCCCACTCCGCTCAGAGCGGGAGATATTTAAAAACTGGCAATCAAGTAACTCAGAGTAAACTCAAACCAAAACATCAATATAACTTTGATAAAATACTCTACAATTTGAGCAAACTCTCTACCGTCACAATTTGTTGATTTAATATGGCCACTGTGTCACGATCACGATAGAAAATTGCTCCAAATAACATTTCTACGCAATTTATTCAGGAAGGAAACGTCAAAGATACTGTTTGTTTAATGTTTGCGTTTCCGTGCAATTTGAAACTATCTTTCAGATATACAAGCTCCTTGCATTCAAAGTGTTTTTTTATTTTATCCTTAAAGCGAATATCTTTTTCTTATTTACGTACATAAGTTTTGATATAAAAGGTTAAACTAGATTTGAGGCTAACACTCGGACTTTATTTTTATGTATCCATTATTTGATCCTTTCCAAATTGGAAAGGATCAAATAATGGATACATAAAAATATAGAGGGGTATATAATCAAAAGCAGTTACATGCATCTTTTTTGAAATCTGAACTATGAATGCAAAAATAAACGTCTGTCAATTGTCTATGACCTCAACTATAATTTTGCATCAAACCTAGCTTAAAAGAATACAAAAACCAGTTTAAAATCTCCATTGGGATCATAGGCAGCTTAAAAATGGCATGCAAACATCAAAGACAGCTTAAATCGGAATTGACCAATGACAGCGATGCGATGGCGTCGAAACTAATATGATGTCCATCTAGCGATATCGTTTCGACGCCCCCAAGGAATAAATCTGTATTATAGTATTACTGACTTTTTACTGTTATACCATTTACGGTATCTATGGGTCGGGATACACATATGCAATTTTTTTCAAATTTTTTCTGCGGTAATTTCCAACGTTTTTCCTAATAATACTTTTGTTCTTTGGAAATTTTCCATTTTTAATTTACTAGAAAAATAACGAAATACATCATTACAAATTAAATTCTGTGGCTACGGTTCGGTAAAGAAATATTACTGTAAAATATTTCAGCAAAATTTCTGGTTAACGCGATTACAGGTTTATTATCGTAAATTTTGTGGTACACATTTTCGGTAATGCACTGTTACAGGTATCATATTTTTCTATAAAATACTGGTTACACTATTTTACCCTTTTATGGTTATTTAAAATTTTACTATGATAAGTCGGTAACTGAACATTACAATCTCTCTCTGTAATGAAAAAACACGTTTAATAATCCAGTAAAACAATATTATGCCTATGATTTTTAAGAAATTTACAAGAATAATTCGGTAAGTTAACATACTGGAATAATATTGATAAGTTCGGATCGTAAGATATCAATACCCTAAAAATTGTATGAAACCATTTTCGGTAATATGTATTTTGGTGAATAACTAATTCTGTGTAAATTTAATAGTTACACTTAATACTTTTAGCTTTTCCGTCATATAACAATGTTGTCATAATTACCTTTTGTTGAAGAGATATACCCCAAAAACACTAAATCATTTTTCCTGTAAAATTTGATTTTTGCGATTACCGGTTTATTCCCCGGGGACGTCGATTTATAAGCCAACAAAAAACTTATTCCTGTCTATCAAAATACATTTTTGCGGTGCTTGAACATAATAAAATACCGAGTACAGTATGTCATTGCAAACTTTTTCGTGATGGAACTGGACCTGTTGAGAGACGAGGAGGGAACCATAATTCTCACTTAATCGAATGGATGAAAGATGTTCACGTGTTTCACTAATAAGTTCAATTGTTAAACAGGTCCATGGTCTTATCATTTTTGCAAACTTACTACTATTGTAAAAAAAAACCTGATAAAACACACAAATGTTGTAATTTTATTTATCCATGTTCTGATAAAACGATCGATGGATAAAACAGGCAAATAACATATATCGTAAGTAAGTATAAATAGTTAGAATTCAAAGAGCTATATCGACGAAGATTTAATTTAAGCACATCACTAAGGTTCGCAGTGAATGTCATTGTCCGTTGGTATCAAAAACAGCTACGTGATGAATTGTCAGGAACAAACACATCTTAACTAATGAATTTAGAATCGAAAGCAGCTTATTTGATTAATTTTATTTAAATTGCGGGTCAATCTCTTAACCTATTGATTTAATAATTACGTTAAATAAAAATTGCATTTTAATAAACTGTTTAATGTTCAAACAGATAGGAAAATATGAATATTGATAGGACATAACGTTTTTTCCAATTTGTCAGAATTTGAAGGTTGTGCTCTTAGCTGGATTTGATTCTATACCCCTCCATTATAATGAACATATTCCAAATTTATTTGTGATCATAGAAAAATACTACCGATGACATCTGGTATATTAATCTATAGTATTTTTTATGATCAATTCTTTCCATAGTTAAGCACTGATGGGCAGTTTTCCTAATACAAATTTTGGTGACAGGTCCATCATCAGACATTCCAGCTTCGACTCTGGCAGGGCAAGGCCCTTACATTCTGTCAGATTTAAAGACCTAACATGGTAATAGCCACTTAGCTTCTGGTGAGCTGGTCACGCCACAATTGCGGCGGTGTCCCCTTTTTGAGGAGTGAATAGAGAGGTGCCACGGCGTCCTCACCTTCCGCCCACAGATTCTCACTGGGTATGGGTGCTTCACGGGGTTCCTGATCAGGATTAAGCGGGAGGAAACGCCCGGGTGTGTCCATTGCGAGGATCGTCTGGAAGACACGGTGGAGCATACGGTGTAAGTGTGCCCTGCCTAAGCAGAGCACCGCCGTGTCCTCGTGGAGGCGATCGGTGGCGGCGACCTCTCGCGGCCGTCCCTAGTGGGAGCCATGGTATGGAACGAGAGGGCATGGGAAGCCGTCACCTCCTTCTGCGAAGCAGTAATGCTCGTGAAGGAGGAGGCGGGGCGCGTGAGGGAGTGGCAGTCTCTGCACCCTCACGTCCCTAGCTGCCGTAGGAGGAGACGCCCAGGGCATCGGGAGTCGATAGCTGACTGCCGGCCACCGAAGGCGCGAGCTTGCGGGCAGCAAGCTATGGTAGCTCGCCGCCCACTAAGGACCAGGCTCGAGTCAACGCGTAGTGTGCCACGCGCGCCTCAAAGAGATGTCAGCAGCACTGAAGAGGTCTGCTAGGACCGATACCTGCCGGGGTCGCGAGATTGTTCGAAAGAGATAACGTGACCTTGGCAAATGGGCAACTGAAAGAACACGGGTGGGTTTTAGTCAGTAAAAGTCTGACACGCCCTCCAGCTCCGCCCAGAGCGGGAGAAGTCATTTGATGATTTCCCAACCAAAAAAAAAACGCGTCTGGTAAGCAACATTTAAACGTACCTGTTTCAGCAAGTTCCCACGAAGACTCAGAACTCTAAAAGTTGAGAACCACTCAGTGCCTTCCAGCTCTTTCACCGCTGATATACTGTTGTTGTCCAAATACAGGTCAGCTAGTCTTTTGTACTGAGGATTGTGTACTATGGCTCGAATTGTGTTCAACTGCAACAAAAGATTAATTTTACAAGTTATCCAAAATGTCTATGTAGAAACACAGTTCGCATAAGCCCTATAATGTTCCCAGTACTATGACACATGCCTCCTACCGGTGAAAGGGAGTGGTCTGTTATCTACCACTCGGGCTCGGTGCGAGTTGGTAGATATCTTCGAATTTTGGGTTCTATGACATGCCGGTTTCTTCACGATGTCTTCCTTCACCGTTCTCAGAACAGTGACGATGAAACAATTTATACAAAACATAGCGCCTGTCTGCCTGGGTTTGAAAGTATGACCTACGACCACACATACAACTAGTAAGTCTTGGCTGTTATTACTGGGTCACCAGTGCTTATGATCATATAACAGAGTGGTAGAACAACGGTAAAGTAGAGCAAGTAGGCTTCAAATACGTGGAGCAACGATCTATGTCTGATGTTGGTAACAGCTAGACGAGAGTAGCAGAGGATTGAGTGAAACTGCGAAGTGGGTGGAGAGGCAGTGAACTTCCCTGGGCTGATGATGATAAAAAAGCAAGACACAATGGTTATACGCCATTAGCACTTCGAACTAAAAACAAACAGGCATAGAAGAATGTAGCAAACAACTTGGTGATGTCAAATATTTGTTTATTCATTGAGGTTGAGGAGATCGTGGAGTATGTACGAGTGAAAACGAACTTCACTTTGAGGGTCGAGAAGTTGGAATCGCGCGACAACACGAATTTCAAGTCATTCGTGGTGCGAGTTCCAACTGTACAAATCGAGACCTACCTCAAGGCAGAGTTTTGGCCGAAGGGTGTCGTGTATCGGCGATTCCGCGGAAGGCTACGCGACACCACGCAGCGCAACACGACGCCGTCACTTCGTGTACAATAGTTTTAAATTGTTTTTTATTTGTATGTATGTTAGTCTGTAAGGTATTTATGTTATGGGTCTTTGTAGCCCGAAATAAATTGATTTGATTTGATTTGATTTTGATATTCTCGTTGGTGTAGTGGTCGTAAGCGATACTTCTGAGCATAAGGTTTTGGGTTCGATTTCCAGGTCAGGCAGTATAATTGGGGTATACTATCGAAATTTCTCAGTAGCAGCCCTTTTTTTTGGATGGGAAATCATCAAATGACTTCTCCCGCTCTGGGTGGAGCGGGAGGGCATGTCAGACTTTTACTGACTAAAACCCACCCGTGTTCCTTCAGTTGCCCATGTGCCAGGGTCACGGTATCTCTTTCGAACAATCACGTGACCCCGTCAGTAGCAGCCCTGAGTCTGTATTCATGCCCGGGCGAACGCAATAGTTCGCCCCCTATTACGTGGAACATACAGATCCGGCAAAATGTGAGTGTATTAGCAAAGATACATTTCTGTCCAACACTTCTAATAACAAATTAAATTAGGCGTGATGTTATCCTCCAACAAAAGAAGTAGATAACACCTTTTTACTTGCTTTCCACAGCAAACATTAAAATATTGACTAATCCATTGAGTGTTAAAAAGTCTGCCGCACCGGTCTGGATTGAACTGAATTAGGTATGGCATACAAATTACATCAGTTTCTTTACTATACTATAAAAGTTAAAATGATACCTAATTAACCTATGTTAGTGATAGAGACATTGGCCATGAACAATTTTGATCTAGTTACCAAGTGTACTTTATCATTTGTTTTTAAAAATGACCTATGTTTTAATCTTAGTAAGTAAAGATAAGTCCATCACGCGATGAGGTCACAGGTCAATCTAGAATTTGGGCCTCGGCCAATGCGTGTATGCAATAATAATATATTATATCTTACAATACTATCTATTTATACTAGTGATCGCCCATTGGTCGACATTCAACCGTACTTAATTTGAATAGAAATACATTATTAAATGAAAAATATATATAACAAATATAAAAAAATAATGTGGTTATATTTGACATTCAGTAACACTATAGACAAATAATATTAAAGACAAATATTCTCGATATAATCATAGATTTTTAAAATGAAATAGGTTATATAAATCTATAAAATTAATTTATTACCTATTGACATTCAGTAAGACATAAAACATACATAAAATATTAAAGACAGATGTTCTCGATTGGACCACAGATTTGGACCATAAATAATAAAATATCTATACATGTAGAAGAATATCTATGTGTGTATATGACCCCTGTAACACAGGTGTAGAACCTGTGTTACAGGGGTCATATACACACATAGATGGTCATATACACACTTATAAGACCTAAGCTGCAAATGCTGCGCATAACTATTTTGTAATTTACTTTTGGAAATAAATGTTTTTTATTATTATTATGTGTGTATTAAATACACGGTAATTAATGGTAGTGTGTGTAACGTGTGATTTATTGAAAATAATGTATTTTTACGCATAATTAAAAAAAAACATTAGCATTCGTCACTTTTTTTCTGTATAAACTATAAGTGTGCGAAATTTCATACTCCTCCGTCCGCCAAATTTTCGTAAAAAGGGATCCAAAGTTTTCGCTTCACGTATTAATATAAAGATTATTCCTTCAATATGCGACGCGTGCCGATGTTGGTTCGTGGATGAGTGACCATCTTATCAAGACCCCTCCGTGCCTCGGAAAGCACGTTATGCTTTTGGTCCCCGCTGCCATTTCTAGTTCTTTGACAATCGTTACGGATCGTAAAAAGCCCGAAAGTCTGACAACCAGTCTTACCCAGGGGTATACTATTACCCAGTAGCTGGGTCGTGGAGGTCAAATAGGCCGTCGCTCCATGTAAACTATGGTATTCAGCTGCATCTGGTTAGACTGGAAGCCAACTTTAACATAGTTGGGAAAAGGCTAGGCAGATGATGATGTTGATGAATATTATTCCTTCAATCATCCTTCATTCCTCCTAATAAATAGTATTGTTAACTATAACGTAGGCTGCACAGAATCTCGGAATATCTGAGAGAACTAATTTTCTTCAATCAAAAATGAATTTCGTGTGATTAACAATGGAAGAAGGATTAGGCAAGAATATAATCAAAGGGGCTAAAACAAATATGAATAAAAAATCGTTTTCATTGAATCGAACTACGACCGAAACACAGGGTAGCAATTTGTTCGACAAACACTGTGACTGAAAAACTAATATTGGCGACGAATATTTCAAAAAAATATTTTTAACAAAAAACGAAACTGACGAAAAGAGAAACTGAAAAGCGAAAAATAAACCTTTTCGGCTTACTAAGCTCGTAAATTACTAATTTTGAGTCGGCGCCAAACAAACAATCAACGCTGCAGATCAATCTAGCTGCCATTATGTTACTTGGCTGGCGCCTTTGTGTGTTTTTGCTTGGTGCTTATCTATACTAATCCATACCAATAATAAAGCTGAAGAGTTTGTTTATTTAAACGCTCGCTCCGTGTAAAATACTGGTACTTAGCTGCATTCGGTTAGACTAGAAGCCGATCCCAGCATTTTTGGGAAAAGACTAAGCAAATGATAATGAGTTTGTTTGTTTGAACGCATTAAGCTCTTGAATTTCAAGTCAGATTAGAACAATTAGTTTTGCATTTGATAGCCCAATTCTTACAAGCATAGATAGATACATAAATATAAAAAAAACAACGGATGATCGAAATAGAATCATCTTATCACTTCACGCTTCGTTTCTTTTCGTGTCAATATTTGGATGAATGAACATTGTAACACCTATCAGCTCACCAAGATTAAAAATCCATTATGGATGACGTTATGACACGCAATGTATGAGTCAATATCGGAATCAAACTCGCCTGACATATGCCGCGGTCCCATGATATGTTAACTGACAGTCCGCGCTAGGCGCTGCTACACGGTCGAGCATACGGTGGAGGTGTACCCTGCCTGGGTGGAGCACCGCCGTGTCCTCGTGAAGGCGATCAGCGGTGGCGACCTCTCGCGTCCGGCCCTGGTGCGAGCCATGGTACGGAGCCGTCATCTTCTTCTGCGAAGCAGTAATGCTCGCGAAGAAGGAGGCGGGGCGCATGAGGGAGTGGCAGTCTCTGCGCCCTCACGTCCCGCCGCAGGAGGAGACGCCCCGGGCGTCGGGAGTCGATAGCGGACTCCCGGCCACCGTAGGCGCGAGCTTACAGGCGGCGAGCAATAGGTAGGTCACCGCCCGGTAAGAACCAGGCTCGGGTCGACGGCGCGTAGTGTTCCACGCGCGCCTCAAAGAGAAGTCAGCAATACTGAAGGAGTCTGCTAGGACCGATGCCTGCCAGGGTCGCGAGATTCATTCGAAAGAGTTACCGTGGCCCTGGCATATGGGCAACTGAAAGAACACGGGTGGGTTTTAGTCAGTCTGACACGCCCTTCCGCTCCACCCTAGAGCGGGAGACGTTGTGGGTTTTTATCCAGTGGTCAACGTTTAATAAACAATGTAAAAGAAACTCGCATGTCCGGACCGCGACAGGCTTTCCCGCACCACGCCATGCCCCGTCTTTAACACTACGTAGATTTACCAGACCAGTAATTTTGACTGGTCGTGCAATTTCAATTCAAAATTCCCATTACATATAACATTTGCTTTCCGAAATGATGTTATGACTTTTGTAGCTATAAGTAGAGAATACATTTTATGAATTTAATGTTACTTTATATATATTAGTAACAAATATAATATTTTTTGTTATTAACATTTATACGTTTGAACGACCAGTCAAAATGACTGGTCTGGTAAATCTAGTGTTAAACTTACTGAATACCAACGGATCGGACGGGCGACGACAGGCAACTGCAGGCCTTAGCTGATACGTCGGTTCCCATGGCCGGCCTGGCCTGGTGCCAGGCCAGTCATGGTTTATGAGAAAGCGGGACCCGTGTGCTAAGCGTGGCGATTAAGGCAAATCCCCACCTTTAGAGAGGCCTATGTCCAGCAGTGGACGTCTTTCGTCGTGAAATGATGATGATGGGTCGTGGGACTTCTGCATTAGACGGGCAATTTTAAATTAACGGTTATACATCATCCAAACTTTGGGAACGAAGTGGTTAGGAGTTGATTGGTAGAAATCGTCACGTAAGGAAAGGTTTATGCCCTCTCCATGCGGCTTTTTCTCTCCTTCTCTCTATTATTTATTTGTGCTTATATATAATAAACGCACCCACTTGTATGTGTGTGTGTGTCCCTACCGCACCCGTTTTATCCTTTCTTTCCTAGATAAACTTAAGTGGTGGAAAGGTACTCTCTAATACCGCACCACTTCATGCAACGAAACTCACATATCCGTGATCACAATTGTATTCTAACAGTTATAGATAGACAAGCACAGAGATAGGACCCGACACCGTCGTGCGAGAGGAATCGCGTTAACCGCCGAATACCATATACCATTTTTGGCTTTGGTGATTAGAACACATATTATATAAAATTATTGTGGTGTTTTGAGATGCTCTGTTTAGACTTTGGTTCGCCTGTGACTGTGTCTATTGAACTTGGTTCAGAAGGACCGCGCTTAAGGCCGTGTTCAAGTACCGTATCGACCACTTTATCTTTATCAAAGCTTTTTGTTTCTTTCTTTCTTACTACTAAAATACTAAAAGTGGAATTCAAATGAGCAGACTATAAATTCTGAAAAAATTGTCCAAGGTTAGAAACATGTCAGATTTAGAATATGCGGACTGTGGATCAAATAGTTATTAATGATGACTATGTTTAACATTAGTTCAATCAAAAGTTTCTTTCACGTGACTATGGAAACATTTCCGTTGAATCTTCTAAGTACCGCCATGTAATACAACTCGCTATCCGAAATCTAAACCATATCATGTTCTTTCTGTGTTGTTTTAAAACAATGGAAGTAAACAAAAACTTCCTTCTCATATGACTTCCAAGAATATACGACTACGAGTAATCAGAAATAACAAAGACCACTTGCTAAGTGCTTCTATCCCTTTCTATCCGCCCTTTTATGAGAGGGACATACTAATAAACAACTGAACTGTAATGACGAGTCACGTCATCATGCACTAGAGAAGTAACAGTTTCAAGTATCAGTTATTACAGTTACCTCACTATGATATCGGTTACTCGCTACTACTAATGGTACATGGATTAATTAATAATTAAACTAAAGTCGAAGTACTTTGATAATGATTCCTGCAAATAATTCTGTGTTTATTACATTTTTATTTGTATGACATCGCTTCTCAGATAAACTGACCTCTTCTTTTGTTTTTATTTCTGCCTTCTAAATTCTTACTGTCGTTTATCTCATATTTTTGTCCATTATCTTATAATTACTAGCAACTCAATCAGCGAGCAAAGTTTTAATTCGAAGAAACAAAGCAAGCACAGTTTCGAAATTAGTCAGCCTGCTACGTTCGTAAGCCCGCTAACTCTGCTCGTTAGTAATCGCGCTCCGCACACTCGTGGCAAAGGTGGGCTCGCTTCACTCGCTCGTCAAGAAAGTAGTCTGAGTCTACTCGCTTGTCTTGGACAGAAGGATCGCACCGCTCGCTTTTCTGGAGTGAACACTGACTCGTGGCGGGCTTACTTTGCTCGCTCGATTTAAGAATATGCTTGTGTATTGGACTCGTTCGTCTTGTCAGGGGGCGCGCTTCGCTTGCTCATTGCTTGAATGCGCGCTCTGCTCAGTCGTTTGGTCTATGGGCTCGCATTCCTTGCTCGTCACAAAACTGTGTTTTCTATACTGGCCTGAGTTAGAATATTCCAACATTATGTCAGTTTAGCTTAATATGAAATTAACTGCTAAGGATTTTTAAGAAACTACTCTCAAAGGTTACACCAGCCCTTACGTTTTCACGAAAACAAATTGCATTGACTTGAACTTTACTGCGCAATCCACATTGTATTTTTTTTTTTGTTTTGTTTTTTGCATTTATACGCTTCCCATGTCGCAATTTCTTGCTTGCATCTTATGGCCTTTCATCTGAGTCATGTTTTAACGGCTCTAATTTGGACTCACTGTCAGAAATCAATATATCATTTGAAAATCCTTGTTATTAGTTTCAGTTGCCAGCCAAAACTGATTACCATATTTGGTACAATTTGACTTCTATATTTGGGTCAATTAAACAAAAATGAAGTTAGTTCGGGTTGAAAACTTAGATCTAACCTAAACCGAATTCGTCGCCTACGTAGATAGACTTGGAGACTGACTTAAGTTGGAGCTTGTTAGTTGTTTCTCATTTTCAGTCTAACTAACTAACCGCTGTATAATAGATATTCAACCATTAGAACCCTAACCCTTGTTACTTCGGTAACCACTGTACCAGAGCCTCAAGAACGTCTACTTATTATTCGTCACCAATAGTAACTTAGTTTTATAGATTTACTATTGGCGTAAAAAATAAAACTATATTGTAAAACTGCATAGAATGTATTAGGTATCACTATTTAAACATTTCATATTAAAAAAGAAACAATAAAAACCTGACAGCAAAACAATAAAAGTGCCTGGCACATAAATCCACAAACGATAGATTTTAAAAAAATCGTTCATAGAAAACCAAACTAAAAAGTAGAAAATAATGGTAAAAAGCGCGAAATATGTCAAAAAGTACCCCACGCTTTTTTTACATTATTTTCTTCTTTTTAATTTGGTTTTCTACGAAAGCGTTTAGTTATTTGAAAGTTTCTTCTTCGATTGCTTTTTAAACTATTACTTATTTTCTATTTTTAGTTCGGCTAGCTACAAAAAGTTGTTTATTTTTTGTTACTATCCTGCACCCTAATTGCGAAACGCACTATTTATCAGAATCTGAATGGGATTGAAGATTATTTCTAAACCATTGCGTCATTTATTCAAATAAATTGTAAGCTCAGCAACGTAAATAACGCAATAAATGGTGTTTAACTATTATTATGAAACCAATTCCTACTGATAGCAAGTTACGCAATTACCCCATGGTGATCCTGGCCAAAATAAGGGCACAAACTTATGAAATTTTTGTATTGTCATCCGTCCTTGATAAGTGTGCAAAGTTTCAAATTAATCAGACGCTTTAAAGAGATCACGTTCAAAGATTTCGTTACATACATAGTATATATATATACATACATACCAAAGTTATAAAAGCGTGTTAAAAACTAATCAATGTTTGCGCCGTCTTCGCTCACGTTTTTACGTCGCAATCCTGCCGCGTGACCGGCTCTAGAAAAGATCTCTAAATAAATGTTTAATAAGGGAAACCATGAACATGAATGAGTTGTACAAAAAAAGGGGTTAACTTTACTGGAATTTTCCCTTGACTCGTGTTTGTTTACTGACGAAAATGTAGGCCAGAACATTATTGGTGCCGATTCCCTTATTCACAAACTAAACTAAATTTAAGTTCAGTGCATCTTTTTCTTTCTATTTCATTAAGAAAAGGACAGAAGATAAATGTTAGTTTAGTCCTGTCAAATTAATCAGCGTTTGACGTAATTTGACGTAATTTTAGTAGGCAAGTTTTTAATCACGTCTAAACTTGTATGGAGTAGTGACAGGCGCTGATTAATTTGACAGGACTAAACTAAAAAAAATCTTTTGTCCTCTTCTTAATGAAATACAAAGAAAAGGATGCACTGAACTTAAATTTAGTTTAGTTTGTGAACAAGGGAATCGGTACCATTGCCTGTCGGTCGATGAAGTATTTATTCCGTTCCATCAGGAATCGGTTTATAGACTATGTGAATCACCAATATCATCATTT
The DNA here is from genome assembly GCA_932294355.1 of Aporophyla lueneburgensis. Classification (NCBI taxonomy): domain Eukaryota; kingdom Metazoa; phylum Arthropoda; class Insecta; order Lepidoptera; family Noctuidae; genus Aporophyla; species Aporophyla lueneburgensis. The sequence continues at coordinate 16,751,805 of OW028744.1, forward strand.
TAGCCGAAAGGTGTCCACTGCTGGACATAAGCCTCCCCCAATTTGAGGGGGTATGCCATAATCGCCATGCTTGGCAGGCGGGCTGGCGATCGCAGTATGGTGGTAAAATTCATATAGAACGCTGCTGCCCATTCGCTAGTAAGTCTTTTAGTCGCCTCTTACCACACCCACGGGAAGAAATGGGACGGTACTATTTTTTGCGTCCGGCACCACACAGGACGATCACCAATATATCACGAACCAATAAAAAAAACGACGGGTTGCACTCCGGGAGTGCTGGCAGAAGTGAAAACTTGAATATTAACGTTCTGCATTTTTGATATTTTGGAATGGTTAGGGAATAATTTTGCACGAATTGCTTTAATTAGCTCAGAACTCCACAAGAAGATCTAAAATAACCATATACTTAATTATGACTTTCTAACATCAACAGATTTTAACTTTGATCTCGAAAGCGTCAAAAACGTATTGTACGTTGTATCTTCTAAATTCCTTCATCAAAAAACTCTGGCAAAGTAAAGTAAAACAAAAGCCATTTACTTTAGGAAGCATTGTTACAGACAATGTTAAATTAGCACACCTTGGATTTCATAATAACTGGGTCCTTAGATCCTTATAAGCACGGGTAAAAATTAATAGAGACCAAACTCATATTTAACATATTTTTTTTATTCTTTTAAAATCTTGTTCGTCTATGACGACATAGTTTGTCTCATCACCATCATTATTTCAGTCATAAGACGTCCACAGCTGGACATAAAGCTATCTTTATGTCCAGCTAAACTATGCCATGCGGAAAAACCACCCAAATAGGGATAGCCCTATTTGGGTGGTTTTTCCGCATGGCAGGCGTTTTGATGATCGCAGTATGGTGGTAAAATTCATAAGGAACGCTACTGCCTACTCTCTAGTAAGTCTCTTAGTCATCTTTTACGACACCCACGCGGAGAAATGGCGTGATGCTATTCTTTACGTTCGGCAACACACGGACATGACTCAAATCTTACACATACTTATTTCGCCAGTAACAGGATGCAGGCTTACCGTAATAAACATCATCTGCCTAGCCTTTTCCAACTATATTGGAATCGGCTTCCAATCCAATCAACAAAATAACGACGAATCAAACGAATACCAATATTTTACATGGAGCGACTGCCTATTCTATAGGACGTCCACAACCACTGGGTTGTGGAGATCCTATAGTCTTTTCAAAGGGTATCGCAGTACCCACTACAGTTATTGGGTACTATGATACCCTTGGATAAGACTGGTTGTAAAATGGGCGTAGTTATTCGGGCTACTGATAACCCGTAGCGACTGTCAAAGATCCACGACGATCCAGCTGTCAAGCTGGAAACAGCTTAACGTACTTTCCGAGGCATGATGGCTTGGTACGTAAAGATACCATACACGAATCACCCGTGGCAAGCTTAACTTCACCTGATCGATCGACTGGAGTGGCTGTAATAACTTAGCCACAATAGACTTACCGTAATCATATTTACAATTTACTTTATTTATTGAGAACTTGAACCAAATTCAAATAATAAATATATAAACAAATTCAATCACAACTAGTATTTAGTTAACACTTCACTTTAAATTAATTCTAATCAACGGTACCGACAGCCAACAGCTGTTGACGGTGATTCATTTAACTTTGAGAGGCTTCATTCAGAAATTGCTTAACAACAATCACTTACGAACCCTTGAACTTTATGAAAAAGCCGACATGTTTATAAAGTTTCAGGTAACAAATTAGTTACGAAACCCGAAACTAATTAGCTTGGAATATTTTGGCTTATATAAACATGTTAAGCGATAATTTTCGTGAAGAAAACAATACACTACTAGCGTTATTAATGACTTATTAAGTACTGCGTAGGACGGAACGAACATAATATGTTCGTTCCGTATCATCTTATTATAGTCTAAGCTTGAGGAGATTTGCCTCCTAAATAATTTGTTACGATGTATTATTGCGAGGCTTATATTGTTACCGATGAATGAATTTCCACCATTTTACCAAAGCTTGACGTAATTATATTCTATCCACGTGTTTACAAATTCATCTTCAAGTTCTTCATTCTACCACCTGTATGATGTTGTCCGAAAGATACTTTCGGGCAAACAAATTGCACTTCTTTTTCTTAGCGTGTCTTTAGCAATCTAAATATAGTTAGCCCAGAATTTAGCTACAAGTTTAGCACTTACAGCAGTGTCTATCAACTCCTTTACCTTGCAAAAAACAGAACACGCTGAACAAGGTATCAAGTGCTGCATTGTTTGAGGGACATCACCACATTTACACCCCATGGCGGAGTCATCTATGAATTTCTACCTCAGCAAGTTTTCTTTACTTCGGTCTACCTGAGTTTGGGCTCTATTAAAAGAGTTCCAGGAAAGCCAAGGGAACTCGTGTGAGAGGTTTTTAGCAGGTGGAACGAATGGATTTGGTAGGGAAGCGCCATGTCACCACAGGGTTAGTATTTCCTCAGACCGTTCACCACTAACAAATTGTACTTCAAAATACGCTTACGTACAAACACAATGCATTCACTTTTTCGAGCGAACACTAGAGTACATAGCTCGAATTAAAAATCTACCTGAACGCTTCTGTGGACGCGTCTCGTGCAAGTTCTTGCACGAAGAAACATTTGTAAATACGCGTTCTCTCCTCAGACGATAATATACCTATATACAGTGTGAAACAGAATAAAACGCAAGAACTGAAAGTAATTCGTTCCTAATTGACTACTGAACCGATTTCAGCAACTTTTAATATGGGTATTTTTTCGAAAAAAATATGTATTGGCCATACCTAGCGCTGGTTGGGCCAAAGAAGATTCTTAATCGTATTTCCTTTAACGAAACTTATCCCTTTGGATAAGTTTCGTTTTTTTAACGCATAAGGTAATGGTCAACACGTTCCTGTGTTCATCCAGGATTATAATAGGATTATAATAATTCTGTGAGGAGGCTATATAACATCATGATACGATCAAAAGGAGCGGGGCAGTAACGAAAAATGGACGAAAACTGGCAGGCAATTCGATGCGACTGGAAGGGTCAGGGGAGCAAAAATTTTACGCCGGCGAAGTCGCGGGCAGAAGCTAGTTTATAAAATTAATAGAACTAGTAGGGTAAACTGGTAACTTGATACCATTTCAGTACAATTATAGCACCAATATATCTAATTACTTTAATCACTTGAATCGGAAAATCTTGCCTACTTGTTACTCAAGTAAGTCCATGAAAACACAGTCACCTTACTACTATACCTATTAGTCACAGTGATAAATCTCCTCGTTTCAAAGTACTTGTTCATTCACCTGCAGCTGTGCAGTTTCGAGATTAATGGTCATGCCACCTGTAGCAGCTGGGAAGATTACACACTTACCTGGATAAATAAAATAGTTACCATAATTCCTTTGTATTGTTACAAAATTAATTTGCTACATACACAATTTGAAACTGGGCTTCTCCGGCAAGACTGTTATTAAATTAAAGAACCTTCTTGATAAAAAATATTTTCGTGTCAGGATATAAATAGCTTTCGTCGTTATGCAAATATCACTCAAGGATGGAAGAAGAAAATAACTGTGATTATCTAATTCTAATTGTTACACTAATACTACACTAATAACTTATATGAATACAACGAAATAAATGCTAATTAACTACAAGTATCAACAAAATGACAAAATTATTATTGCGTCGAGCGAGCCAAGGGGGCCGGGGAGCATCCATCCGACACGATCCGAGTACTTACGAAATTCAACGAATGGACCGATATTCCTACTCTGTCTAACTCGTTCATAACTCGACTTATTCCGGCTTCCCAAGGCCTCAAAAATACGTGGCACGTCACCTGAAGTGACGTCATGACGAGTATATTTTGTATAGAAATTGATGTACTTCATAACCCGGACTTGTCAGCGAGTTATACTGCAGAAAAATGTTAACGCGCGGTGTCGCGCGAAATTCGTGCGCACTTTAAATGTTTTGTAAAATGTAGGTTGGGGTATTGTAATACTTTAATATTATGATGTAAGATTAAATACATTCAGTGTGATTATTAAACACTGCTGAGAACTACTGACTGTCATAATTTCCTAAGGGAAGCCTACAGGAATCGGCTTATTAGTTACCTGCGTCACTGACTAGGGCGCTATAAAAACGAGCATATATACAATGTATTCTGACTAAAGCTAGGTTAGATTGGAACTATGACCATCCACGTTGGTCGCAATTACATGACTATTTATTGTTTTAAAGGAACCCATTATGGGAATTATTTGAGGTTCCATTAAATAAATTTATACGAAATCAATTTAAACGAAAGCGTATATAAACCGCGATCACTAGCTGAATGCAATTAATTGTGAACAAATATTATCGAAACGCCATTGTCCATTTCAAACAGAAAAATGACGGAAATTATAATGTTGATGATGTTATGATAATATTTAACAGTTTTTGGTGAAATGTTGTACGTGAAAATTAACCTAATGTTGAAACTCAACAATTAAATTATCGTAATAATTAATTTACGAACGACGTAGTTAAGTATTCTGTTTTCAAACTTACCTAGGAATATGAATAATTATAACGGTAATTTTTGAAAGAAAATTAAAAGAAAAACGTACAGTAGATAAAGAAACGTTCTGCAGCACAGTAAACAGCTCAAGCTTAAATTAATTAAGCGAATAACTTTTTACTACAAATATTTTACCAGGCGCTGCGTACAGGATATAAAATTGTTAAAAACGTTTAAAGTACTTCAACTGACCTTTTTTTTTCAACTATGTTGGCGTCGGCTTTTATTCTAAGCGGACGCAGCTGAAAGGTAAAAAAAAAAATGGTATGGAGCGATTACCTATCTGATCTCTACAGCCAGTTAGTTACTCGGTAACACGATATTATAAAATACTCGTACATATCGCATTGATAAGACTCGTTGTTACCGACCGCATCAAGCGAAGCATAAATTATGCCACACGTGTCGATCGACGGTTATGCTGCATAACCGTCGATCGAGACGTATGGCTGTTATCACTAGTCCCGAGTAGGTTGATCAAAAGCACCTTTTTAGGGTTCTGTAGTCAAAAATAGTAGGCCATGGTCGACTGACATTAAATGCAAATGAGTAGGAATATATCATGTATGTTTTTCAACTACAAAGTTAAGTTTATTCTTGGTATTAATTCATCCGAAGTACGGAACCCTGTATTATACGTAGAGCGACACGTACTAGTCTGGATTTCTTACTTGATTTACCTTGATTTTTTTTGGATTTTGTACTCCCTGATCAGATCATTATTAACTTACAGTAGTCATATTCACAGTTATTTTCTTCTTCCATCCTTGAGTGATATTTGCATAACGATGAAAGCTATTTATATCCTGACACGAAAATATTTTTTATCAAGAAGGTTCTTTAATTTAATAACAGTCTTGCCGGAGAAGCCCAGTTTCAAATTGTGTATGTAGCAAATTAATTTTGTAACAATACAAAGGAATTTTGGTAATTATTTTATTTATCCAGGTAAGTGTGTAATCTTCCCAGCTGCTACAGGTGGCATGACCATTAATCTCGAAACTGCACAGCTGCAGGTGAATTAACAAGTAATTTGAAACGAGGAGATTTATCACTGTGACTAATAGGTATAGTAGCAAGGTGACTGTGTTTTCATGGACTTACTTGAGTAACAAGTAGGCAGGATTTTCCGATTCAAGTGATTAAAGTAATTAGATATATTGGTGCTATAATTGTACTGAAATGGTATCAAGTTACCAGTTTACCCTACTAGTTCTATTAATTTTATAAACTAGCTTCTGCCCGCGACTTCGCCGGCGTAAAATTTTTGCTCCTCTGACCCTTCCCGTCGCATCGAATTGCCTGCCAGTTTTCGTCCATTTTTCGTTACTGCTCCGCTCCTTTTGATCGTATCATGATGTTATATAGCCTCCTCACAGAATTATTATAATCCTGGATTATAATCCTATTATAATCCTGGATGAACACAGGAACGTGTTGACCATTACCTTATGCGTAAAAAAACGAAACTTATCCAAAGGGATAAGTTTCGTTAAAGGAAATACGATTAAGAATCTTCTTTGGCCCAACCAGCGCTAGGTATGGCCAATACATATTTTTTTCGAAAACATACCCATATTAAAAGTTACTGAAATCGGTTCAGTAGTCAATTAGGAACGAATTACTTTCAGTTCTTGCGTTTTATTCTGTTTCACCTTGTATATAGGTATATTATCGTCTGAGGAGAGAACGCGTATTTACAAATGTTTCTTCGTGCAAGAACTTGCACGAGACGCGTCTACAGAAGTGTTCAGGTAGATTTTAAATTCGAGCTATGTGCTCTAGTGTTCGCTCGAAAAAGTGAATGCATTGTGTTTGTACGTAAGCGTATTTTGAAGTACAATTTGTTAGTGGTGAACGGTCTGAGGAAATACTAAGCCTGTGGTGACATTGCGCTTCCCTACCAAATCCATTCGTTCCACCTGCTAAAAACCTCTCACACGAGTTCCCTTGGCTTTCCTGGAACTCTTTAAATAGAGCCCAAACTCAGGTAGACCGAAGTAAAGAAAACTTGCTGAGGTAGAAATTCATAGATGACTCCGCCATGGGGTGTAAATGTGGTGATGTCCCTCAAACAATGCAGCACTTGATACCTTGTTCAGCGTGTTCTGTTTTTTGCAAGGTAAAGGAGTTGATAGACACTGCTGTAAGTGCTAAACTTGTAGCTAAATTCTGGGCTAACTATATTTAGATTGCTAAAGACACGCTAAGAAAAAGAAGTGCAATTTGTTTGCCTGAAAGTATCTTTCGGACAACATCATACAGGTGGTAGAATGAAGAACTTGAAGATGAATTTGTAAACACGTGGATAGAATATAATTACGTCAAGTTTTGGTAAAATGGTGGAAATTCATTCATCGGTAACAATATAAGCCTCGCAATAATACATTGTAACAAATTATTTAGGAGGCAAATCTCCTCAAGCTTAGACTATAATAAGATGATACGGAACGAACATATTATGTTCATTCCGTCCTACGCAGTACTTAATAAGTCATTAATAACGCTAGTAGTGTATTGTTTTCTTCACGAAAATTATCGCTTAACATGTTTATATAAGCCAAAATATTCCAAGCTAATTAGTTTCGGGTTTCGTAACTAATTTGTTACCTGAAACTTTATAAACATGTCGGCTTTTTCATAAAGTTCAAGGGTTCGTAAGTGATTGTTGTTAAGCAATTTCTGAATGAAGGTTATGTAGATTTAGGTATCGATATGATATGTTACTAAACACATATCCGATATAAGTTACGTTTTGATATATCTAACTCATGCCTAACTCCTTTTAACAACGCGACCACGATCGCATGCTTTTTATATAATTAAAATTGACCATTGTAAGACTTTAAAATAACCTAGAAATACAGTCCGCTTTTTATTCCACCTGGGCCTATCTACATAGTATTGCATCCCTTTTACGAGACCACATTAAAAACGAGATAGATAAAGCTCAATTTCTGTCTGTAATTATTGACGAAACTCCCGATGTCAATCATAGGGAGCAATTGACTGTAATTTTTCGACATTTATCTGAAACTGGAATCGAAGAACGATTCCTAGGTTTTACGATGTTAGCGGAAGTCGAACTGCTGAAGTTTTATCCAAACAGTTGTTAGAAATACTTGACCAGTATCGTTGTAGGAACAAGTTTTTAAGTAACTGGACTACGTGCGCCACGTCCGGCCTAGGTAAGCATTTTTTTTGCTCCGGCTTACCTCTCTAATAAAATCACCCTTCGCCACTGTGCCCTACCACGGGGAGATAGATATATCTAATATTTCAACCCACTAAAACTGCAAGGTGTCCTCCTGTGCTGCCTTTGGCTGGAAGACAGGGACAGATATAATAACATTTACCGGCAATATATTGGCAATTAAAGTCATTTATTCAAACTAGGCTCAAAGTCAGCACTTCTAGAACGACAAAATTACGACCAAAACGCCTGTCTTTCACCAAATCCTACTGCTTTAGCTGGGAAGAAGAATGGGCGAAAGAAACTCCCCAGCAATACCTGTCGGTATAGTCTGACTTCTACCACCGAGCTGAACGAGCAAAACAAAGCTGACAATTGAGCAAAAATATTGACCAACTACTGGCTAGGTTCCTATTCCTTGTCTATCATCATCATCATCATTTCAGCCAAAAGAAACCCACTGCGAGACAAAAGCCTCCTCCAAAAGGTGGGTTTTGCCTTAATCGCCACGCTTTGCAGGCGGGTTGGCGATTGCAGTATGGTGGTAAAATGCACAGAGAAAGCTGCTGCCCATCCTGTGGTAAGTCCCATAGTCGCCTTTTAGGACACCTACGGGAGGAATGGGATGGTGCTAATATTTATGCCCGGCACCACAAGTAACAGTCCTTGTCCAATCTCTATAAAGTCACTTTTATAGGTGCTTATAAAGTTTCGATCATGAGGTTAAATTGCAGCCTTATCGCCAAAGAAACTTTCTGCTTGAACAATGATAAATTAGGTTTATACAAGACTTGTCCACGTCTCAAATATTTTTACAACTACATGAGTTACAAATATTAATTTAATTATTAATAAGTTACAGATATACTATTAAATAAATATTTGTACCTACAATTAAAAAAAAACTACATGAGGAATAAGAATCGCATATACATAAGCCCAAACATCAAAAAAATCTTCGTACCGTTTTACCTTGTTGCCCTCAAGCCGGAGTGTGGTGGTACCAGGTGGCAGCGCTGGTGGTGGGTCCTCCAGCTGCCTGTTGGAACAGTCCACGGTGATGAGGGGGATCACGGCGCCAGCGGCGTCAGACACCACGTGCGTCATCGTGCATGCGCAGGGGTCGGGACAGGTCTGACGCATCGTCTGTGGAAGGAGATGGTTTTAAGACTTTTGATCATGTAATTATTTTTCTATCAGAGTTCGTACTACTTCTTTGGGTCTTCATGATTTGACGCAGCTGGGCGGGAAAACCGAATATACATATACCACATGTGAGTGTTCCTAAATTACAAAAAATTAAAAAGAATATTTTCCTTAATATGTTAACACAAGTGTTAAGATCCATCTATCAACTCAAGTTATCGCAGTACACTGCTGGACCTAAGCCTCTCCCAGGCGTTGCCACAATATTTATCCTCTGCGTTCCACAGCCTGTCTATGCCAGCATTGTCAGACACTTTTTTAATGCCATCGGCCCATCTAGCCGATGGGCGTCCCACGCTACGCTTGCCCATACGCGGTCTCCACTGCAGGAATCGTCTTCCTCGGTATTTTAGAGATAGGTAATCAAAAAAATATTTTATGAAGAACGTGACCGAGATACCCTTACCAAGTTTAGATGGTAACATAAAAGTGACCGCATAATACAATATGCTAACCTTCTGAATTACACTTTTTACGGTCTAGCTCTCAACTCAGTCGCCAAATATGCACAACATAAAGTGCGATAAGAAACTAGTTACTGTTTAATCGTGAAAATAAAACACACCTCGGTCAGTGTCCTCCAAACCCAGCCTTAACCACAGAAAAGATAAATAATAATACTGACATCCTGTTTTTCTTTACCATTATCCGTAAAACCAGACGATTTCGTCACCACTTCAACAGTCTAACGTAAACACTTACCATGAATTCATTCGTTTATATCATAGGAAGATACTAGGGTTGTATCGGATATCCGTATCCGTATCCACGGATATCCGAGTGAGAAGAAAGATCCGTTTCCGTTACTTGTATGACGAATCTTTTATGGATCTTTTACCTTATTAATCTTCAATACGTATATGAGATTCTATTATTTTAAATTAGCTAGCAATGAAAGACTATTAAATTCCATTCAGATTATTTTTTATTTCTTAAAATTAAATATTTAGTGACTAAACCGTGAACTAACCAAAAGAAAGACGCGCGTAATGCAACTCGAAACATATCCTGTCAAGTAAAGCGTCAACTGTCGTTTCAAAGTCACGCATATCGACACCGATTGAGTATGAAAGTTAAGATCCGTATCCGAATCCGCGGATCTTGATACCAAATATCCGTATTCGGAGCCGTATCCGCGGATATACATTTTTAACGATCCGACACTTCACTAGTAAATACCAACTTGATCAGGAAAGTTTAAGGTGAAAAACAATGCAAATCTCACGTAAAATCAAACTTATTTATTCAGCTAATAACTGTTTACGTAACGCTCATTTGTGAGTTTACAAGTTACAGAACTTCGTTTTGAATAGCCTCTTGTTTTGGACTGAATAATTGTCACCGTAATGTTGGCTTACATTTATTTGATGTTGACTTCACTGCCGAAGTAGAAGTTGAACGTCTTTAGAACAAAAGAGCAGCGAATTAACAAGATGTCGGGAAGACAGCATAATAACATTACGCCTGTAAGCCCTGAAGGATAAGGCAGAGATGCACCTACCCATAGTAAGTAAGTACACCCACATTTCGCCAGTTTTGTTTAGGTCCCATGTAATATGGGGCGAGCCTATAGCTATCAACCAGGCACAAAATTCAGATTCTGAGCTACTGAGAAACTTCCAGATGGAAAACCCAACAACACTTTGTCCAAATTGGTAATAGAACCCAGGACATAATGCCTTGCAGTACCGCTTGCGACCTCTACCAACATGACAGTCAACATCATAATTGGGCCTTTAATTTTTCTGAAGAATGTTTTGAACAGCAGAAAAGAGGTCTTGTAGTATGCTAACTGCTAACTGCAAGAACTCTTTTCTCAATATGATGATGATCACGCACGGTATAAAGACAACGAAACGTAATTACTTTTTACGTGTACATTTTACGTGTAGTACGAAAATTACTTTTTGATTTTGCCTCATTTTAAGCCTATTACAGCCTTGTTCCATCTAGTATCGGACGTAAAAAATAGCACCATCCCATTTCTACCCGTAGCGTGGCACAGTGTAGAAAAGTGGACAAAAGTCCAGCCACAGCTCAATTTTAGTCCGATTTCAATAAAACAAAATTCAAAATACTCGGAAGGATGCCTATTATCATATGCGACTGCGATATTATTAAATTTCCACTCCCACATACCCCTACTTGCGAGGGTAAATTGAGATATGGTACATCAAGGTTGAGGTAAAAAACGGTGAATACTAGCCTGTTCGTGGTTGATATTTTGAGATATTAACTTTTTTGAAGAGAAGTAGTCGATTGAACTTTTTTACCTAGGATTAGGTGGATGAGCCCGCTTGGGGGTTGGTATTTCAATCTTTATGGGTACTTGACAACGTGGTAATGGCCTACAATCCCGCCTATCAATTAAACCATATCCCAACTTACCGTCGTAGTAGGTAGGGGTATGTGGGAGTGGAAATTTAATAATATCGCAGTTGCATATGATAATAGGCATCCTTCCGAGTATTTTGAATTTTGTTTTATTGAAATTGGACTAAAATTGAGCTGTGGCTGGACTTTTGTCACTTTTCTACACTGTGCGTGGGCTCTCTTAGTCGCCGTAAGAGAGAGAGTTACTAGAGGATAGGTAGCAGCGATCTATATGCATTTTACTCCATACTAGGATCGCCAACCCGCCTGTCAAGCGTGGCGATTTTGGCAAAATCCACCTCTTGGGGGAGGACTTTTTCCAGTAGTGGACGTCTTTCGGCCGATTCAATGTCATGGAACAAATATAGTTAAATGAGTCTTAGTCCGTGTAAACATCTTTTCGAGGCTGACTCTACAGTACATACCAAATACCAATACATGTAATAGACTGTTTCGTAATCGTTAACTGATAAGCAATTATCATAACGTTTGCACTTTTTACGACCCCTTACAATCTATTCGAGATTAGCAGATAATTATAATCTGTCCTAAAACAAGGAGATAATCCACAAAAATCGGCTAAGTGCCAGTCGTACTCTCCTAAGAAGGATTCCATAACACTGTTCAATATTTAACACATATGTTTTTTTTTAAAACACGTTTCTTGTATGGAGGCCCCATACAAGAAACGTGTTTTTTATATTTAACTTTATTAACCGACTTCAAGAAGGAAGAGGTCCTCAGTTTATTTTCATTATTTGTTGTTACAGCGGCTATAGAAATACACACTCTGTGAATACAAATCCTAACGGTCTACCTATTACGATACATACATATACAGCCCGTTGACAGACAAACGGAAGGACAGCGGAGTCTTACTAATAGGATTCCGTTATCACCGGAATATGTACGGAATCCAATAATGCTCACCATTTCTTTGTAGAAAGCAAAGCAGAACATAGTTTTCGTTAGGTATTTTATAATAGTACTAGCTTTTACCAGCGGCTTCGCCCGCGTGGAGCTCGACGGAAACGTAGTACCGGGTTAAAAAGTGTATCCTAATCCAGGTTATAAAATATCTGTGTAAGAAATTTCATCCAAAGCCTTTTTGGCGTGATTGAGTAACAAACATCCCAACACTCGAAGCTTGACTTTTATAATATTTTTTATAAGATTAATAGGATGTATGAAAACAGTCCATTTCGTATTAGAATTTTAATTAAGTCGATATACTTACCTACACAATAATAAACCCAAATACAGTTATGTGGATTGTCATAAAGAAATGATAGATATACACGTTAACTGGCACTATAAAATATTTTTCTAGGAATCGTTCTTCCCGTATTTTAAACCTAGACCGAGAGAAATGTTCTTGTGAAATATTTTAATTAAGTAAGTAACGAAGTTTAATTAACTCTATATTAAAATTAAACAGCGCTGAAAAATGTTCGCTTGTAAAATTATTTATACAAGTTAACTTTGCTTTGCAAAGAATGTTTACGGACCTTCCTATGATTTCTTTGAATTTATTTTCTCATTTCTTGTAAAGTTCGCAATTCTTCGTTTTGTCAAGCATAAAGCTGCATTTTAAAATTTCCCTGAAACAGTTTCCTTTAAGCAGGTAGGTCAGTAATCAGCTTATATGTTAGTAATCAGCTATGTAGGTCTGTCAGTAATCAGCTTATAATGTCCCCACTACTGCGACACAAGCCTCCTTCCTTTGAGAGGGAGTGGGCCATAATACATTCCGCGGGCCCAGTGCGGGTTAGTAGATGTCATATGTCTTCGAAGTTTTAGTTCTAGGACATGCCGGTTTCCTCACGACGTTTTCCTTCACCATTTTGAAAGCAGTGACGGTGACGAAATTATTTACATAAAATAAAGCGCCTGCCTGTATTCGAAACTGCTACCTAGGACTTGTAAGTCAGGACCGTTGCTATTAGGCCACCACTGCTCGATCAATCTATGTAGGTCTAAAACATCATTATTATAAATATTAAAAGGTAGTAGGTACCTAATCACTGATATGGTAACACAATATTAATTGCATATTGCAATTTTGCAACACTAATCAACGTTTCTGTGATTCAGCATTAAGTATTAAACTGCAATTATATGCCCAAATGACATCATCGTGGCGATCCCCGTATTTTTAAGTACTTACGGATGAATTTCAATCTCAGTCTCAATTAAAAAAAAAAATGTAATTTATTGTAGCTGGGAATACCGACATGACATTTCGTTTAGATTCTGAATGTTGTTAATTACGGGAACCGACCGGTGAGAAACGAATTACTTGTCTATTATAAACGCTGACATAACTAACTATAACTAAATAAATAAATAAACGATTGGTTAGTGTATTGTATAGTAGTTTGTCACCGGGCTCATGGGCGTACCCAGGGGGGGGCAGCGGGGGGCAGCTGCCCCCCCCTGGAGTTTGTGAATGTGCCTACTAACTATCTACTTTTGTCGATCAAAATTAAGAAAAATAACATTTTTCTATTTGAAATACAATATAAAACTTTTAAAAATCGTGAGCCGCGCCCGTTCTACCTGCTCGCTAGCAGCGCTGCAAGTAAAAATAACTTTAATTTCGGAAGTCGGGGTCTTTGGATCTTTATTTTAGTTTTTTGCCACTATCTTCCGAAATTAAAGTTATTTTTCGCTTGGTTGTATTTTTTTGGAAGTCCGTTGTTTTTTTTTTTTCAAAAACGTTTTAATCTACCCTGCACAAGTTCGTATAGGTACCATTACTGGCCAAGTCAATAGCAGAGACAGGAAGTATTAGAATATCATCAAGCTGAACAAAGTGAATTAAATACATATTAACGAAGCTGACGCATAAAACTATCAAAGCAAAGTCAATAAAAATTATATTGTGGTCCCCTGAAGACCTAGACCTATCCAATAAAAATAATAGTTTAAGACGTTTTTATTAAAACTATTATTTATTTTCAATTTTTTAGGGTGTTTCGAATTTTGTGACGTATATCAGCGTAGTTTTCGAAGACAGTTTTTTTGCGTGTGGGCGCCCTCACTGAGGCTGCGCCCAGCGCGTTTGTTGAGTGCGTCCCAGAGGATCATGGCCATCCGACTAGTCCGGGGATACCGCACGGTCTCCTGTGACCCCGCTAGCCTCCTTGCCGGATTGCCGTCTTGGGATCTGGAGGCAAAAGTCCTCACGCAAATGTAAGAGTGGCGCGTGGAGGCAAAACGCCGGGGCGAAACTCCGCTGCTGCGAGAAATCACGGTACGGCGGACAGAGCTCCCGCGGGTACGATTGTCGCAACCCAGTGCAGGGCACGCTACTATTGCGGCGGTAAGTCCTCTTTTTGAGGAGTGGATAGAGAGTGGCACGGCGTCCTCCCCTTCCACATTACGCAGATCCTCACCAGACATGGCTGCTTCGGGAGGTTCCTGTTCGGGATAAGGCGGGAGGAAACGCCTGGGTGTTTCCATTGCGTGAATCGTCTGGAGGACACGGTGGAGCATACGATGGAGGTGTGCCCTGTCGGGGCGGAGCACCGCCGTGTCCTCGTGGAGGAGATCGGCGGCGGCGACCTCTGGCGTCCGGTCCTGGTGCACGCCATGGTACGGAGCGGGAGGGCAAGGGAAGCCGTCACCTCCTTGGAGGTGACAGCTTCGCGGCGAGGCGGAGCCCGTGAGGGAGAGGCAGTCTCTGCACCCTCACGCCCCTAGCCGCCGCATGAGGAGACGCCCCGGGCGTCGAGAGTCAATCGCAAACTCCCGGCCACTGTAGGCGTGGGCTTGTGAGTGGCGAGCAATGGGAAGCTCCGTCCGTGTCGACGGCGTGTTGTGTTCCACGCGCGCCTCAAAGAGATGTCAGCATAACTGAAGGGGTCAGCTAAGATCAATGCCTGCCAAGGTTGCGAGATTTGTTCGAAAGAATTACCATGACCCTGGCATATAGGCAACTGAAGGAACACGGGTGGGTTTTAGTCAGTAAAAGTCTGACACGCCCTCCCGATCCGCCCAGAGCGGGACACATCATTTGATGATTTCCCACCCACAAAAAAGAGGCCTTCCGCGGAAGAAGGGAGTGAAGATTTCATCCAATCAGCTTAAATAATTGGTACAGATTTGAACCTTGAGCTGCGTTTACCTAAGACAGCAAGCCGCCAACAACAGAGGGCAAATCAACCAGCAGCCTACTGTGGCCCGCCCATTTGGATTCGTTACTTTCTTCATTAGAAGCGAGAGCAAAGACCATTCACCAGCGTTTACTCTTTCATTGTTGCACCCTGCTCAGATAATTAAAATTACAGTTCCAAAATTGCAAAACATTATGGAGGAAGTTTCTATATTGTATGAATTAGAAGGGATCACATCTGAAGCCGAACTATGGCGCACTTTTTGGATGAATAAGCAGGAGCAGAACTTTGAAAATATTGGAATTACAGAGTTAATAACGAAGTAGCAAAATCATTTTACCCGAAGGTGAAGCCAGCCTTAGAAATTTTCCTGACAGTGCATTATTCCACGGATTTCACCGCTACAATTGAACGAGGCGTAAAAACATAGCTAAGATCGACCATGACCGAAGTACATTAAATGGGCTTTGTACATGGGCTCGAAAGTTACTTTTAAAATAAATATTGTATATTTAAAAGAGAATTTTAAAAAACCTATTTTAATTTACGTTTAATTATTTGCTTATAAAAAAATCTGATTTGCCCCCCCCTGGCCCAGAACCTGGGTACGCCCATGACCGGGCTGTATCTTAGAGAAAATTTCACAAAATGTGTATCTCTGTTGCGCCCAAAGTGCGCCTAACACCAAATAATAAAAATCAATCTACAAGTATTAAAGGGGTCTCCATACAAGAAACGTCATTTTTTTTTCGCCGTTTCTTGCATTGTGGTATGGAAGTCTTCATGTGCGAATCCGACTCGCACTTGGCCGGTTTTTACAAAATCATCTGAAGATAATCTGTAAGTATATTTTTTTTTGCATTATTAACGCGTAACTTACAAAATAAACAATTGCAGTACATCGAGATCAGCCAAGGTAATCTTTCCTTCCCAGACAAAAACAAGATAACATCGGATTTAGCGGATTAACGAAAACTGAGATATTCACATATTTGGCATTCCAGATTAAATCCCACGTACCTATCTGTGAATCCATTAACACAGAGAAACATGTCTGATAAGCAAAAAGACGTGATTTCCATTTGTCTTGGTATCTAGAATTTGAACGAATTATCTTGTAATGTCTTATCCAATTTTGGATAGTAACGTGTCTGATTACCTTACGCCCTCGTTCTGAATGGTAGTAGCATACTGATACTATTTGATTGATTAGGTATTTTAGTGCCAACAGCAAAAGCGTTAGGTTTGCAGATGAACGCCTCGAAATATTTACCCGACTACGGCAAAGTTAAAGGAGAAAGGAGGAGTTTTGTATGATCGGAGTCATAACTAGTGATGGGCCGAATACGGGTTCTACCGAATACGAATTATCGGCTGAATATTCGGTTAAAATTTTCCTGAACCGATTACACGGCCGGATATTCGGTTAAAGTTCACCGAATTGATAATTCGGCCGAATATTCGGCAGGCATTAGCATATCATGCATCTAATTTTTGGTTATGGAGAGCCCACATCATCATCATCATCATCATTTCGGCCGCAAGACGAAATGATGATGATGACATGCTGGACATAGGCCTCTCCCAAGAACCGCCTCTTGGACCGATTCATTTTTCGGGGGATTTGCCATAATCGCCACGATTGGCAGGCGGGTTGGCGATCGCAGTATGGTGGTGAAATGCGTAGAGAATGCTGCTGCCCATTCGCTACTAAGTCCCTTAGTCGCCTTTTACGACATCCACAGGAAGAAACGGGGGGAGAGCCCACATGTAGGTACCTGCATAATATTGTTCTTTTTCATACTCGTATTATGATTCTGTAGAATGTTCAGTATTCTTGTCAAATTATCGGCCGAAAACTAATGTTCGGTAAACCTGCCGAATATGCCGAAACCATCGCTATCGATATAATCGGCCCATCGCTAGTCACAATTAGACACTTTTTTACACTACAATTTTGGAGGAATTTGGAATCAAAATAATGTCTTTTTATGCAAAAATGTTTTATTTACCTGTTATTTAAAGTATTTATAGGAACTATATGTTTCTTATATCTAAAACTCACTAGCGAAAGTCTTTATAATTACAGTCAAAAACATCTAAAACTAGAGATGGCAAAAATTTAACAGACAAAGGTGGTTCTGGTTCGTTGTTACCTTCATTAATCCCCAAATCGTCCATAAAGTTGGTTCTGGTTCCTTATTACCTTCATTCATTCCTAAATTGTTCATCAAAGTTGGTTCTGGTTCCTTTTTACTTTCATTAATCCCCAAATCGTCAGAGTCTGAACTGGAACAGCTATGTTTGGATGAACTCGATGATATGCTGCTGGAATTGAAAAAACTTGACGAACCGGAAGAGCTGCTATAAGATTGTTTTTTACGGTGTGGAAGCTTATATTCTGATCCTTCTGATCCTGGTGAAAAATCTCCATGATTTGTGGAGTTAGAATCCTGCATAATATTACTTGAGGTTGCATTTACCGTAGGTGTATTTACTGCTTCGGAAATCTTGCTTTCCACAACATTAGGTTCCTATTTTCGAAGTCATTATTGTCTATCCCAGTCTCAATCATTGATCTAGCCGAAGAATCCATTAATAAATTAATATTGAAAGTGGTCTTATAGCACTCATTTGGTTCAATAATGGTGTTTTTTGAGTAATCATGGATTCTAGGCTTATAAATTACTGCGGTCTGCCTACATGTTTCATCACCATTGACACTAGGTTCCTGATTTTCGAAGTCATTATTGTCTATCCATGTCTCAACCATTATTCTAGCCGCAGAATCTATTAATGAATTAATATTGGAAGTGCCCGCCCTTATGGCACTCATTTTGTTCAACAATGGTGTTTTCTGAGTGATTATCAATTACTTATATTAACTAGCTGTAGATCGCGGTTCCTATCAATATAATCAGGATAAGAAGTACCCTGTGTTCTATTCCAGGGTCTAGACTAAATATATTTTCCAATTCATCAGAATTGGTTTAGTCTTTACAGAGATTACCTTGTAATTAGAATAATCTTATTTATTGTTCCTGCAATTATGTGCTCATAATTTTTAATTTATTGGAATAACAAAGGCATATTTGTTTCTAAGACTACGAAATTGTAAACATATTGGACATACAAAGTCACAACAGTTTGAACGGCTTTGTTCCTCCAAATATGTGTTCATTAAATAGACATAAGTGTACTAAATGTGACTTTGTCCTTCCAGAAAACTCAAATGAAATAGGGCATATTTACCTTAATGCGGTTGTCGCTCCAAATTACAAATGCCTTGCGCGGGGGCGGCGCCGCAATTGACCAAAAAGATTTTGTCGCGCCAAGATAGTCCAAAAAATGCAACAATATGACAAAGGCACTGTTGCCCTCTGGCGGCATTAAACTGTTCAGGTCTTTGCTCCTCCGGATAAAAAGGGCTTTTTAAAGCACTTTGGCATATTTAAGTCATTTTTAAATTTTTTGTCAGTTATGCCCTTGTTCCACCGATGGTGCGATATGTCAATCTAAAATATTTCTAGTGCTTCCTATTTTATCGTTACGTTAATACGCGGATGTCACTTGTCTAGGGACTTAGGACTCACTTGTGTCTGTTGGCAAAATATTATTTTATCTGTAAATTATCAAATCATATTGTATAATGTATGTTTCTTTGTAGTAAAATAATACCAATAATTTGTTAAGTTACAGCAATAATAAATGTTATCAAATGATGATTTAAGTATTTTATTTTTCTTGATTTTTAAATACTTTATTTAAAATATTACTAAAACAAGATAAAAATATACGTTAAATAAAAAAAGGAAAAAAACCATAACACAAAAAGCAATGCTTGAGATTTGAACTTGCAATCATAAACACAACATGCGGTCTTGAAACCTCCAGTCTATTTAAACAATGCTTAAACTCTTGGAAGTATTAAACATATTGTTGCTTGTCTTTATACATAATAATAAAAGTATTAACGTTTTATTGTAAAATAACAATATTAAAAACAGACTTAAAAAAGAAATGCTTACTTAAACTTATTAACAAAAACAATACATTAACTATTTTATAATGTTTTTGCAAAATATAAAAAGCAACTTGGGCATATCGCGGATTTGAACGCACATGCCTTTTGGGGGGGAACTACATAATGAAGCTGCGTATACATCTGATGGCCGAAAATTAAACATCTTCTATAGCTTCTTTATAATATCGGTGTAGATGACACAACTAGCTTCTTCACGCGACATCGTCCGCGTGAAACTTCTGCCGACTCATCGCATCCCGTTCCCATCGTCCACCCACACGTCCGACCGCGCTATTACTTCGTTTTCGCTTAGCGTTCATTCAGACTTGTTTCCTTTATGGCCAGGCTCCTAAGGGTCTTAGCTTGTTATTAACCATTTGAATGCCGTAATTACAGACACAATTAAAAAACCATTGTGTCTATACCAAATGTGGTATCTCAGGGACTTAGAGGTTAAATAAAGTAAAACCTTCCTCAATAATTAGGGGGATTACTACACCCAAAAATATTCTTTAATCCTACCGGTAGATCAAGAGCCGAGAGAGTTTTTGTTTTTTGTTTGAAATCGCTAATCGATTTCAAACAAAAAACAAAAACTCATTTCTATACTAATCTTAATAATAATTAAATTACGCCTCACATTGTTTGTCCGGGATGGACTCCTAAACTACTTAACAAATTTTAATAAAATTTGGACACCTTGTGCAGTTTGATCTTAAAAGATAGGATAGTTTTTATCTCAATTACTAAATAAAAAAAAAAAACAAAATCAAAAGTCATTTATTCAAACTAGGCTGAGAGTCAGCACTTTTTGAACGTCAAAGTTACATATGACAGTCCCCCCAAAACGCCCGCCCTTCGACACTTCCTAGTACTGATCTCAATATTTGCAAATTAAATGTTTTTCATAGGACAATGTGTGTGTTCAGTGGTTAATTCTATGAATTCCTAATAGATCTTCACATGCTTAGATCTTTTAAACTACGCTAAGGATTTAACACGGTTTTCACCAGTAGACAGAATGAATCAATAGGGAGGTTTGTAAGTATAATATGTGGGCGAAGCCGCTGGAAAAAGCTAGTATTATTATATAATTATATGTATAGGATCAGTTTTTATCCAGTGCGAAAATTGTATCTCGGCTTTACAAAAAAAAAAAACAGCTGTTTCATAGAAAAATGCAATACCTACGGGGTCAAAAACTACTGGTCCGAATTAAAAGATTATTTTTGTGTTAGGTAGCCTATTTATTGTGAAAGACTATACCTAAGCTATCTGCTGCCTCGTTGGTCTAGTGGTAGCAAGCGCTACTGCTGAGCTTGAGGTCCTGGGTTCGATTCCCAGGTCGGGCAGTGTTATTGGGTTTTCCCATCTGGAATTTCTCAGTAGCAGCCCGGAGTCTGGATTTGTGCCCGGTTGATGGCAATAGGCTCGCCCCCTATTACATGGGACTTAAAAACATAACAGGCGAAATGTGGGTGTACTATAAGTACACCTCTGCCCAACCCTTCGGGGAAACAAGGCGTGATGTTATGTATGGATGTGTTCTATAAGCTATATATCATTACGCTACAATCAAGAGGAGCGGAGCAGCAACGAAAAATGGACGAAAACTGGCAGGCAATTCGATGCGACGGGAAGGGGAGCAACGCAGACGAAGTCGCGGGCAGAAGCTAGTATATAATAGAGTTCTATACTAATAAAAAGCTGAAGAGTTTGTTCGGGTAGAAAGCGGTTTTAGTAGTAAATGGAAGATTTTATTACATCTGTTCGGGTTCGCGACCGAGTGAACAAGTAATATACAAAAATTAGTTGTTACGCTTAAATTTATTAAAATATCAAGTAACTAAAGCTAGCAGTTACACTTGGCCTTAAAATGTAAAATTAGATAAGGCTATATGAAAAGTTACAACTAGATAGACAAGATCACGGCGAGCTTTGGCGAGTAATCATCGGGGTCAGAAAAAGGACCTCGCATGATCGTAGTTAGAGACAGACTGCCTGCCTCGTCCAAAGCTCGGAACCTCCTTCCCACACCTGCAGTTTGCTAAACGAAGGATGCGGCAAAACGATTGTTACGTAAAAGTATAATAAGACACAGGAAATATAAATACAACATACATACATACATACAATCACGCCTTTTTCCCATGGGGGTAGGCAGAAACTACGGAAAACCTAATCTGCCTATATAAATACAAATGGGTACAATAAACGATAACTAAAAATAACAGAACAATGAACCTTAAATAAAGATAAAGAATTCCAAAAGGCAATAGTACCTATAACTATAAAGAATTATAGAGTACAACAGTACCTATTACTTAAATTGCTTTGCAGATGTGGGAACATGGGAAAACACAAAATTAAACTTTCTAAAATAATTACAATAGAAAAATATTACATTAATAACTATGCAAGGGATGAGTACGTGAGACACAGTCGCCACACATCGGTATTTATACAACTAGTATAAATATGTAAATAGAAGATAATAATAATTACATGTGGCTCCACGTACACAAAAGCCGATGTTATTTATAATTGGTCTATGTCTTGATTATGGCAATTTCTAAGTGCTCTCTGTGTAATCTTAGATAAACTTAAAACCGCTTTCAAGTTTATCTTAGCTGTAAATGGTTTAATTTAAATAACTGCTTTGTGTCTGAGTCAGAATAAGAAACAGAACGTTGTAGTTTCAGGACGTCTACAATTTCTAGAAATAAGATTTTCTCTCACGCATTTACATCACAAGTTCGCTTGTGTTCCACTTTTATTGTTTTCGTACTACTCCCGTTAATAGATATAATGTTTATTTATATAAAGACTAACAGTATGGAATTTCTAACTGGACAAGCCAAAACAAGCAATATTCAATTGCAATTCATAATGGAAACCACACATGCAAGAAGTACATGAAACTACATATTTGTTATTGCCTTTGCTGACGATACACATACCTTTAATGAAATCGGCCCAGTATTTTGGTCAAAAAGTAGAGTTTAAATTTTGAGCGAATTTGCACACTCTGAAGAATGGATCACTTGCTTTTTAATGTTCACGGAATAAAGTTCATTGATTCATTGAACATTGAAAAGCGACGTTGCCACGTAATGCAAACTATCACGACATTATTACGTATTCTACTTATTTCACGTATTTATCTAAAATGAAAGACGGGACGTACACCTAAACGACAGGGTAAACAAGGTTGTCTAAACAGAGTGTTTACTTTTACTGAATTGATGTTGAATTTTTTTTTTGTGAATATCCGTTTGTTAATTTTACTTGTATTTATTGCAGTTACGTCGTTTCTATACAGTATATGCTGGTTTTCAAAGGCTTGGCTGAAATAGTATGAAATTACAAAACTGAAAGAAATAATGTGAGTTCTTTGTGTAACAAACCGCTTAAAGATTAAGAAACTTTATTGGCAGATTAGGAGATAAGACAAACATTGTCGCAAGAACAAAGCAAGCGAGTTATTGTACGTAGTAATTTGGTAATTACCAAACCTACCTTACTATAGACTTATTTGGAAAAATCCAAGTACTATAAAGTATTGTGTGTATTTTTATCCTTCGAAGTGACGCGCGCTTTACTTGTGTTGTTTACCAAGTGTACAAAGAACATACTGTGAATGTGTGCGTGAAGACGAGTAGCGTGAGCTCATATCACACGCACACTTTCGACTTCGTTATTGTCTCAGATACATCGATCACTTTATTAGTGATCGATGCTCAGATAGTACCAAGAGCGCCTGTGCTTACACACACATTCGCAACGTGTTTGTACACTAATTGTTAACCACAAGAAAAGTGCGCGTCGCTTCGAGAGTCTGAAGGTATATTTACACCGCGTTATTCCTATGGACGTTAATATTTTTGTCTAAATTTGTTAAATGAATCATCGTGATCTTCATTTCAGCCGAAAGACGTCCACAGCTAGACAAGGGCCTCCCCCAATCTCCTCTATTTCGAGTGGTTCTGTACTGTCTTGAAATAATTGTTAGAAATCAAGCCAGACAACGGTTATCAATTTACAATTAAGATTGTACAGCCAACCACAGCCCATTGGTTACATTTCAAAATAAATAGCGCCTTTGTTTCGTAGCAATAGAGGCGGTTTTCGTACTTCTAATTACATGCGGTTGACCGCACAACACCCCGACGTCCCGACGCTCCTCTTAAAGTCTAGGTCAAGAGGCACAGAGCCCAGTTATTATTTTAATTGTAACCTTTACTCAACAAAAACTAAACTTTTAATTAAATACAAAATGTCGCCTATTTTTTATTATTATTATAAATGGGATACTTTCGCATTGATATTCGCATTATTTGTTCGTTACGCTTTCTCGCTAAATCGGCTGAAGGAATAAGGATGAAATTTAGTTCACACATTGACCATGACCAGGGTAAGGACATAGGTTCCTTTTTATCCTGGTTTGCAGATGAAGTCACGGGCAACAGCTAGTAAATAATCATTACGAAAACTTTAGGTTGAACATGTGGCGTTGTTTGATTCCCGACAAAGAAATAGGCTTATATTGCTATTATTTTCAGTCAGGATTTAAATGATTAAATTCGACCAAACTTTTATGCCTAGCACTTACCTATAATTACCTTACCTATAGTCAATGTTGATTCTTGTCAATTGTTACTACTTACAGCAATTGTGACCCGTAACTTACGAAATACATGATAATTATCAATTTGACGGTAACTTTGTCTGTATATTACCTTTTCACGCCTAAATCATTGAACATATTTCGCTAAAATTCAGCAAGGCGATAGATGGCACCCTAGAGAAAACATTGCTTACTTTTTGTCCCAGAAACACGTTGCCGTGAGATAATTTTTGACATCCATGCGGGTGAAACCGCGTGGATGTCGACGGTACTTAGGTATAAGTATTGGGTCCGCGGGCAGGAGCTATTCAGTTATAAACAAAGGGTAAGTAGTTATTTATGCACACTTAATTTATGGTGTTGCCCAATCGTAAGACACTGCTCAGTTTTTTGGCGCACAGTAAGACGTCTTTGTACATAAATTACACGTCAGAAAAATTGAGAGAAAAATAATTGAGAAATTGAGTGAGTTGTCAAATGATCAAAGAAAAGACTAAAGCCTCCTACAAACCGGCGCGACGTGGCAGCGCGACGCGACACTCGTAGAACAATTTTTATGTGAACTTCATGGAAATTGTTCTACAAGAATCGCGTCGCGCTGTCGCGTCGCGCCGGTCTGTATAAGCCATTATTCAACAACATTTCATTAAAAAAAATAGTGTCATGCATGAGTCATGAATTCATTTATCATGATAAAACAGCTCAAAAAAATATTTTTAGTCACATAGTTCTCAAAATGTTCAGCGTAAACTATCATATTCTCGCACTTAAAGATGACACCACCACCACCACCTGATGGCATCACCTTTGTACAAATTTTTCTCTTCTTTTCTTCTTGTCTGTTTATATAAGGTGTATCTATTCATACACGAAATATTTTAAGAGGTACACCTTTAAGTGATAAAGAAGCTATAGAAGCAAAAAGAAAATTTTTATCTAAGCGTTTTTGAATTTTCGTAATTATTATAATTTTAAAACTGCTTGAGACGCATAAAACCTTTACTCCAAATTCTATGAATGGCCCGCCTGACGCTGCGAGGGCGGTGACCGGACGGCACGAGCATGGCTGCGGTGTCTCGGGCCGTAAAAATAAGAAGGAGCCAGTATTTCTTATGTGCGTCAAATTATTTATAAATATTAAATTTTGAAAAAAATACATTTTGAAAAATTCTTTTTTCGTTCCTGTAGCTTCTTTACCACCTACAGGTGTACCTCTTAAAATATTTCGTGTATGAATAGATATACCTTATATAATACATAAATGGTTAAATAAATAAATAAATGAAAGTGACTTCAATCAACTGAGAAACTACCCAAAAATTATTCCACTGATCCATGCATTTTTTTGGAGTTTACTCTTAAAGAATCGATTTTCATTAATATAAGCCCAGGATATGACAATTTTCGTAAATCAAACTTTCTCCGTTACGTTACGTTATGCGTTATATTATGTTTATTAATCTATATACATATTTTATAATCGTTCGTAAGGAGTAAAATCCAGTCGTGCGTCAGAGCTGACACACAATTTTTTATAATTATCTATACTAATATTATAAAGCTGAAGAGTTTGTTTGTTTGATTGATTGAACGCGCCAATCTCAGTAAATACTGGTCGGATTTTTTTTTATTTTATTATTATTATTAATAATTGAAACATTATTTTTTGTGTTAGGTAGCCCATTTATTGAGGAAGGCTATAGGCTATATAACATCACGCTATGGTCAAAAGAAGCGGAGCAGCAAACGAAAAATGGAAGAAAACTGTCAGGCAATTCGATGCGAAGGGAAGGGGAGCGAAAATTTGACGCTGACGAAGTCGCGGGCAGAAGCTAGTTCAAATCAAATCAAAATATTTTTAACTTATAATAACTTGCCTATTTCACGTAAGCCTACAAGGGCACTTATGAAACGTTAGAAGCTAGGTGCACGGTTCCAAATTGTTGATTCCTATGGAGAAGAGCCGGCAAGAAAGTCCACGGTTACTCTTTTAAAAATAATTGGCTTTTACAATATTTCAAATTACAGTGTTAATAGGTATGCGAGAACAGTGTAGGACTGTCAACAAGTACAACTAACACAGTTATTGTATAAAAGTCAGCCTGCACGCGTAGCATGACCACTATAGAAAGAACTTTGTCTATTCTTGGTAGAATAGGGATATTGTCATGCTACGCGAGCATAAAACGGTACATATCTTTAATTCTGTCTTTAATATTTCTACAATCTGTAATCTTATCTATTCTTCCGTCGACAAACCTCATTTCTACGGTGGTCATGCTACGTATACTGGACGCACACAACGACAGCTGGTTCGAGGTGAACCAGGAAAAGAGTTCCTAAAAGGACTTCGGGAAGGCTTTTGCCCAGCAATGGGGCAATATAGGCCAAATAAAATAAAACTGCATAATTATTTTTATTTTCGTGGACATTCAATTCAACTAACATCAAACACATCACTGTTTTGAACCCTATGTGTAGCCGCGATGCGCTCTTGTTAGAAAATAAAAAAATGGCATCTTACTGCGCCTTAATAAATAAATAAGTAGGTAGTTAGTTTCCACAGGTAAAATATATTTTTTTGGGAAAATCAGCCCTTAGAAGATTCATCATTATCATTTCAGCCAAAATACATTCACTGCTGGACACAGGAGGCCTATTACGAACTCTTATTTCCAGGCAGTTTACGGCGTAAACTGCATGGAAATGCCTTGCAATTTCGTATTATGAACTCGCCAAACAAGCCAGTCAGCGGTCACGTGACACCCTGGCCGACTTCTGACCGAATATTACCTGGCAATACCGTAATACGACCGTTCGTTTGACATTTCTTTTCGTATTAGAACTGTCAAAAAGTAACTTCACAATCCATTTTGTTTACGCTGCGTCAGAGGAGCTTTTATTGAATTGTTTTGAGTTTATTTGGCGAAATTATTCGAGTATTATCTAGATTAGTAAAAGAAAATATGATGTGTGACGAATATGAACTATTTGAGTTCCTGGAAAGTGACTTTTCTCATCGAAATAGAGTGTCAAGGAACAAAAGAAGACGACTTCGTGATGAATGTAATGCGTTCGACATGGATGTTGTGCAATTTATTCAAAGATATCGACTTAGCAAAGACTTGGTACTGAATCTTTGTGAGGAGTTGAGACCGCATTGAGTACTCTCGTGCTTGGGCAGATTTATTGTACACAATCGCCACTTTGCACATAAGTTACGCGCCGACGACGGCTAGAACTCTCATGCACTGAACTATAATAATTACAAATATATTAATATTATATCATGTTCAAAACTGAATAATAATTAAAAACGCTCAATAACACTTACGCCATAATTTTGTTTATACTCCGAATATATTACGAACGGAAGTATCAAACGAACAATACGTTATCTGTCTTAGTTTGTGAAACAATACTTCCTAACTTGTTGAGTACGTTCTGAAACATAATCTCGCGTTACAATTTACAAACATAGAAAATTATAATATGAATTAATTGTATGTCGCAATAAATATTGTGTTTATATTTTCACCTACTTTTATACTAGTGTAACTAGATTATTATTTTTATCATAAAATAAATGATTTAAATAAAACCGTAACTTACCGATAAATATTTAATTCTATTTCTGAACGTTGCGACAGAGAATTACAAGCCAGCCATAGACAAACTAGCCAGCGTCAAGTCGGGCAGAATTTGAAATGTCATAGTACGAAATTTAACCAGCCAGTGAAATGAATTGCTTAGAACTTGCCTGGTTTTTTAAAAGTTCGTAATAGGCCCCCTGGCCTCCGACAATTCAGAAGGGTTTGCCAAAATCGCCACGCCTGGCAGGCGGGTTGGCGATTGCAGCATAGTGTTAAAATGTATAGAGAACACTGCTGCCCATTCTCTTGTAAGTCTCTTAGTCGCCTCTTTTGACACCCAAGGGAAGAAATGGGATAGTACTATTCTTTACGTCCGGCCACACGGAACAGAGGAGAGACGAAGAAGATTAGAAACAGTATATTACTTTGAAGGAAGTGCCAATATACTGAAATAACAAATCCATGTGCTAAACATAGTGATAATCGATTTGATAACTAGTGCGCTTGATAAGTAGGCCGTAATCGATCTAACCTTACTCAATTGTACCGCTTCACATCGACATTAAAGCTACTTAGAGAATTGAGTTACGTAATAATGCAATGTAATCATAATTATTATTATTAACATAACAATATAATATGTAGTAATACAAGTGAAGTGACTCCCGGTTGGACTGTTTGAAAAACATTAGCACCGAAAAGTTACTGAACAGATTATATTACATTTATCAAACCCTTTTTTGTGGGACATCATCAAATGCCGTCTCTCGCTCTGGGCAGAGCGGGTGGCGAATTTACAAAGGCTATACTATTTTAGTCACGAGTCAGACTCTAATCAGTGAGCTTTTGTTTCTGAATATTACTCGACAATACCTAGTTTATCTCAGTAAAAAAATTGACTCAAATAGACTAGCTTTTTGTTTTGATATTTTCAAAGAAAATGCACGGACAAAACCTAGTACCATTTCAGTCACGCGTGGACGAAATCCCATCCATGGTTAATACCCCGACTCAGACTACCCCGACTCGGATAGGTTAGGTTAGAAGGCTAAGGCGGGAGCGAAGTGGAGCGGAGCTCCCGCCTTAGCCTTCGTGGTTATTTTTTTTTAAACTACCCAGAAATAGGAGCCCCGCGAAGCGGGGCTCCGTCAACCTACCTTAGCGCAGGTGGCAATCAGTTACATACATATTAATTTTGAATACATATTAATCAAATAGATAAGCTTCAATTATAGGTTGATAGTTACATGGCAACTGTTATCATTTTAATTGCTCGTTTCTATTATGTATTTGATAAACAAAAATAAAACGAATTAACAAACGAGAAGTACTTTTATTAGGTAAAGAACACTACCCACTTGTTGCGTGTATAAATTTAAAACTATCTCGCCAAAAGCTTAGCTATTCGAGTGATATGTAATATATAGAACTAGATTTTGTCCGTGCATTTTCTTTGAAAATATTAAAACAAAAAGCTAGTCTATTTGAGTCAATTTTTTTACTGAGATAGACTAGGTATTGTTGAGTAATATGCATAAACAAAAGCTCACTGATTAGAGTCTGTCTCGTGACTAAAATAGTATAGCCTTTGTAAATACGCGAGCGGGTGGGCGTGACAGACTTTTACTGACTAAAACCCACTCGTGTTCCTTCAGTTGCCTATATGCCAGGGCCACGGCATCTGTTTCCAACGAATCATTTGAAATAGAGATACAATGGAATTAAATAAACTTAGAGACTTGTACTGATCATCATCTACCTAGCCTTTTCCGTCCGTTTTCCGTTTTACATGAAGCGACAGTCTATATGGCCTCTACAACCCAGTAACTGGATAATACGATACTCCTTGTTAAGACTGAGAGTTGTATTGATGATTTTAATTATTACAATTCTGTAAATACGTTTGTTTTAAAGTCGTGAATCATTTTTTTTTTTTGATGCGAAATAATCAAATGACTTCTCCCGCTCTGTGCGGAGCGGGAGGGCGTGTCAGACTTTTACTGACTAAAACCCACCCGTGTTCCATCAGTTGCCCATGTGCCGGGGTCCCGGTATCTCTTTCGAACAATCACGCGACCCCGGCAGGTGAATCATATTTCAAGTAACATACAACCTGTCACTGACAAATTGCCAAAGATTTAAGAAACTTTTAATATTGCGGGCTTCCCCGGAGATTACACCATAAACTATACCCACTCGGGAGTTCATTGGAGAGTTACCGTGGCCCTGGAACAGGGGCGTAGCTACCGCCGTATCTGCCGTATAAATTATACGGGCCCCCCGGGCCACGGGGCCCCCGACGTGCGTAAGCAAAAATTAATACAAATTTCCCAATTTTTTTTTTAAATTTCTAATAGAGATAAACAATTACCTAAGAACTTCGATGGGACATGAACGCCTGTCAGATCTGTCACTATCGTCGTAGAGACAGAAACTATAGAAAAACTAAAGTCATCATCAGCTATAAATGATTAATTAAATCATTTTGCCGAAACAAAAAGCAAGGAGAGTTATTTAATTTGAATTTATTGCAAAAAAATTTGGAAAAAGTGACAGATAGATAATAATGATGAATTAATATTTCTTTTAATTTTATGCAAACATTTTTTTTTTTTGTGAGAAGTCGTTACCCTTCATAAGGGCCCCCAAACAAATTTTTATACGGGGCCCCGCCAAGGCACGCTACGCAACTGCCCTGGAATATAGGCAACTGAA
The DNA here is from genome assembly GCA_932294355.1 of Aporophyla lueneburgensis. Classification (NCBI taxonomy): domain Eukaryota; kingdom Metazoa; phylum Arthropoda; class Insecta; order Lepidoptera; family Noctuidae; genus Aporophyla; species Aporophyla lueneburgensis. The sequence goes on from OW028744.1 coordinate 16,782,257, forward strand.
GGAACACGGGTGGGTTTTAATCAGTAAAAGTCTGACACGCCCTCCCGCTCCGCCCAGAGCCGGAAGCGTCATTTGATGATGACACACCCACAAAAAAAAATACCCACACGATTTAAATTCAGTAGCTTTTCACGGTGAGAATGTTCTTAGGAATATGAATATGTCTAATATATAAAATTCTCGTGTCACAGTTTTCGTTGCCATACTCCTCCGAAACGGCTTGACCGATTTTGATGAAATTTTTGGTGCTTATCTGGTATCTATGAGAATCGGCCAACATCTATTTTTTATCCCCCTAAATGTTAGGGGTAGTCCACCCCTAAATTTTATTTTTTATTTTTTAGACAACATTTTTTATTTCTATTTTTTTATGATACAACATACAAAAATACATACAATCCTCAATTTTCACCCTTCTACGATCAACCCTTATTTTTTAATAGCCATTTTAGTAATTTAATCATTTTTCCTCTCCGGTCGAAAACTGATCAATCGTCATTTAATTAGTTATCCCCGCCTAGGAAATTATTTATATGGCAAAACAACGTTTGCCGGGTCAGCTAGTATCTTTATAAATTCTAAAATAATACCTTACGATATATCAGTACAATACAGTGTAATTGTTTAGCATACAAAAAATGAGAATTTGTTTAATTTGTTAAAAAGGACAATTCAACAACATTAATTGCGTAATTTACAGTGTCTCGCAGGTGATTTTGTCTTATATATTATTAGTAATGAAACAGTCTTTATACTGAAATCAACACGTTTAATTAGAGCTATGTATTACAAATCACATGGCACGTTCGACACTCATAGATAGAGAAGGGAGGTAGACTGCTGGGTCGCGGGCGCACAGCGCGGTCAGCTCGGCGTGACGTCACAGGGCTGTCTGCGCGGGCGAGGCCCATGTTGCTAACAATATGAAGCAATGGATTATGATCTTCCTTTAACATTTCTTTGGTCTGTGTTGGAGGTCCGTCCATATAGTACGAAGGAAACTCAAGAATTGATCTCTGCTTAAACTAGACAGGAGAGATACGAGAGATATATTGGCCATCCTCGAGGAGCTGAGGTGGATCGAATAACGGATGTCCCACCCGTACGCAAAATACGCGCTCAAACGTGGAGCTGCGGACACGAGCCCATTCTACAAATTACCTAACTACATATTTATAGATAAGAGTCGAGTTTTAATTTTAGAACAATCCTAAAGTTTAGATTTATTGATCATAGTCCAGCTCTGTTCGACAATATTCTAGACCTTCGTTCATTTCGTGATTGGAATCCAAGCAGGGATTGGATCTGTAATCATTCAAGCGTGGTCGAAACCGCGCTTGAGTATAAATTTATCTTGTCAAGTTATTTTCAAAGTGTGTCTGCTGTCCAATTATCTACCTGTGTTGTGGAATTGAAGTATTACTATCAAAATGAATATTATTTGGAGAAGTAGACTTTTACCATAATTTATAGCAACAATAATTAAAATAGGATTAACTTTATCGATTCTCTCAGATATTTAAGAGATAGTTCACACGGGAACCGTAACATTTTGAAAACTATATACCTTAATTTATTAAGGTAGCCAAAGACAAGTCCGGTTACGCAGCTGATAACCTCAGGTTGATCTGCGAGATGTCAATCCAAGAAAAAAAAACGCCAGATAATTTCGCTCTGAATATTATGATGCGCTTATACGTCAAAGAGCTTAACTTCAATAAATGTGGGATGGTATTATTTGAGACTGAATGAATAACTCTGATTTCTTATATATTGGACTCTTCGGGTATATTTAATATTTCTAATCCTGTGAAGATAAGACCAAAATTGATGAAATAAATTGAAAACGAAGATGTTGTGACAAATTAAAAAGAGTATGCTTATGAGTGTGTTTATGTAAAACTAAAACAAGCTGAAGCAGAGACCACACACATTTCTGCTTGAGGCTCTGTTTGAGTCTTGAAACTTGATTAAATATTCAATGTCAATGTATTCATAAAAATCCGGAAATAATCTTGTTCATTCGTTAATTGATTCGTAAAATAACGTCCAAAAGAAAGCTAAGACAAATAGAAAAATCTAAAATATTTATTAACCAGGTAATAAAAAAACCGGCCAAGTGAGAGTCGGACTCGCGCACCGAGGGTTCCGCACAAACCTGTAGGTATCCTCGGTTTATGTTTATGAAATTAAATGGTTTTTTTTTTATTTTTATATTTAAGTTGATTGAATGAAAGGTTAATTGCGGTTTAAATTTATGACGTATTAAAAAAAACTACTTACTAGATCTCGTTCAAACCAATTTTCGGTGGAAGTATACATGGTTATGTACATCATATATTTTTTTTAGTTTTATCATTCTCTTATTTTAGAAGTTACGGGGGAGGGACACACATTTCACCACTTTGGAAGTGTCTCTCGCGCAAACTTTTCAGTTTAAAGAAAAATGATATTAGAAACCTCAATACCATTTTTGAAGACCTATTCATAGATACCCCACACGTATGGGTTTGATGAAAAAATGTTTTTTGATTTTCAGTTCTAAGCATGGGGACTCCCAAAATTTATTGTTTTTTTTTTCTATTTTAGTGTAAAAATCTTAATGCGGTTCACACAATACATCTACTTACCAAGTTTCAACAGCATAGCTCTTATAGTTTCGGAGAAAAGTGGCTGTGACATACGGACGGACAGACAGACAGACAGACGGACAGACAGACAGACATGACGAATCTATAAGGGTTCCGTTTTTTGCCATTTGGCAACGGAACCCTAAAAAGTAAGCAAACATAGGTTAACATCAAGTTGAGATGACATGAGTAGCTTAAATATTAGCTACAGCTAGTTACAGTATTTATTTGCCAGTGAAGCCCAAACTAGACAGTTAGTCTGTATCTTGGGGCTCAGGATACGAATTCCGGAGTAGAGACTAGAGAGGTGATTTGTTTGCTGCGCCACTTCTTTCAAGCTAAAGCACTAGGAAGTGGTGAAGGACGGGCGTTTTGGGGGACTGTCTTATGTAATTTGACGTTCAAAAAGTGCTAATTCTCAGCCTATTTTGAATAAATGACTTTCAATTTTATTTTGATTTCTGGTTTGGTAGTAATGAATTTAAAAATTTAAAATTAGCAAAGGAAATTCTAACTCACCCGGATAATATCCATGACTTTGTTTAGTGGCTTCCCTCTATAAAGTTGTTGATGACACACTAGTTCATCGTAGTCTAAGATTTTTCTTCGGATTGTTCCGTTTTCATTCTCCATCGCCAACCAGTCGAGGCCACCATCACTGCAGTCCCAACTATTGCCTGCCAGTACAAAAAAATACATTAAAAAAAAAGGTCTATTGCACTGAAAAGCAATTCCCATGTGTTTAAAAACAGTCGTAATTTGGTCCTACTTAATTTTTTTTTTGACAAGTTTTTGACATTGACTTAAAGAAATTGGCAGTCAGATTTTTTTTTCTTAGTACCATCAATCGTATATTAATGGTGACAGGTAGTTTCAGTTTGACAGCACCCTAAGATACTTTGTGATTAAGGGCGGTTCCGTACTTCACTTGTTTTTTAAGCGACTGTGTTTTTAGAGTTCTGTATCTCAAAAGAAAAAAAAACGGAACCCTTGTAGGATCACATCATTGGCAGATGGCCGCAACCTGCCTATCAATGGAACACGTGGAGGTATCAAGTTGTAATTAATATCAAAGATGTAAGTCTACGATCTCTTGGATCTCTTAAATGGGATATATTGCAAAATAGAAAAACATAATTTAATACTAGAAAATGAATGAAACCAATAGGCCGTTGACCTAAAATCATTTAACTTAGCGAGAAGCAACCTCTCACAGTACAATTACAAGAAAATGTCCGAAAATAGTTAATGTATAGCTTTATCACATGATAAACTAAAAACAGAAACAGCATTACATTTGCAGGACAATCGATCGTGACCTACATTGATATATGAAAGAATATGTTTTTCAAATAAAAAGTTAAGTTTGTTTCTATTATTATAATTGCTATTATGATTTCATCCCAACTACGGAACCCTTCATTGTATGCGTGGTGCAACACGCACGTGGCCGGTTTTTTTTTTAATTACCGTGGTTACGAAATCAATAGACAAGCCCATAAAGTGTGACAAAATATGTGACAAATTTCCAAGAAAAGTGTTATTTTAAAAACGCTTAGTGAACAAAGACGCCATTTATTGGGTTTGCACGTGTTGGGCCACTTACAAAATCATTAAAAAATGCCACTTGTTCTATTTCAAACGACGCTACACTTAAATTGTGGGCCATATTTCCAACATGTTACAATCCATTTTTAAATAGCCCATTCTAACATCTCATATTTCGCCGAATCAACTTGAAATATGACCATCGAGTGCATCGTATGATTTACAACAAAATTTTATCAAGTTTTAACATGTCAAAGATCAAAATCAAGAGTAAAAAGTAAGCTTGAAAGTTCGAACTAAAAGTTTATATTAAAAAACTTCTTTGAGTATTTTCTGGTATCGTTAAAACTTGCAGCAGTCATCTTTTGTCGATACTAGGTATCTCTAGGTTCCTTCATTGATACCAAAGAGTCGTTACATCAATACTTATATACTTATTTTACTTATAATATTATAAAGCTGAAGAGTTTATTTGTTTGTTTGTTTGATTGAACGTGGTCATCTCAGGAACTACTGGTCCGAATTGAAAAAATATATTTGTGTTGAGTAGCCTATTTATCGAGGAAGGCTATAGGCTATATAATGTTACGCTGCAATCAAGCGGAGCGGAGCAGTAATGAAAAATGTTGCATAAACGGGTAAAATCGCATGGGTAGGCGATTCGACGCGAGGCGCGACGAGAAGGGTCGGGGTTACAATAAATTTAACGCGGATGAAGTCGCGGGCAGAAGCTAGTCAATGTTAAAACTGTTGATTCAACAGTTTCCGGTATTCTCGTGAATCTATTGACGATGCGTAGGTACGTGAAAATATTTGGGGATCTTATTATTAGGTTAAGAACCAGGCAATGGACGTCGAACAAAGTCTAAGCTCATAAATACTCCTTTGTATATTAAATTAGGAAACCAAATTGAATCGAAATTTAATAGAAAGGAGAAAAAGGTATTGTCTTCTCTTGAAAGTACTTTTAATATTCATCACATGGTAACACATAATTACAACCAAAATAAACACAATGCGTTGGAATATGCGATAGATACATTGCTGAAAAACACCTTTGAAATTTTTGTTGAAGAACAAATTGGACTCCTATAGAATGAAATCTATACTAATATTATAAAGCTGAAGAGTTTGTTTGTTTGATTGAAGGCGGTAATCTCAGGAACTACTGGTCCGAATTGAAAAAATACTTTTGTGTTGGGTAGCCTATTTATCGAGGAAGGCTATTGGCTATATAACATCATTACATCACGCTATAACCAAGCGGAGCGGAGCAGTAATGAAAAATGTTGCAAAAACGGGTAAAATCGCACGTGTAGGCGATTCGACGCGACGGGAAGGGTTTTTCTTTTTTGGATGGGAAATCATCAAATGACTTCTCGCGCTCTGGGCGGAGCGGGAGGGCGCGTCAGACTTTTACTGACTAAAACCCACCCGTGTTCCTTCAGTTGCCCATGTGCGATGATCACGGTATCTCTTTCGAACAATCTCGGGACCCTGGCAGGCATCGGTCCTAGCAGACTGCTGACATCTCTTTGAGGCGCGCGTGGAACACTACGCGCCGGCGCCGTCGACCCGAGTAGCTAGTAGGCGCCCGCAAGTTCGCGCCTACGGTGCACTATGGAAAATATAGGTCGGTATCGAATCAAAAATCTGTAAATTCATGAATTTTTGTCGTATCGTGATAAAATTTGGCACAAATATGCAGTAAGGTTTGGAGATTCGAATGATATGTAGCTTTATTGTAAGTGTTTTCTTGTATATCTATGAATGTTTTTTTTTTTTTGCATAGAATGAAAGAAATGGGAAAAAATCACAAAAAAATAGTTAAAAATTTATTTCAAGTGGAATACAAGTTTATAATGACTAAAAAGATTAAACCATGGTTAATTACAACAAGCAAAGTAAACAAAATATATATATATGAAAACAATTTACTAACTTAAAATCGTATTACTAATAGGTACATCCTATACTCTGGCTTCAGGAAATTATGTAGCTAGGTACAAATATAAGTAATAACTAAATATAAATATTATTTTTAACTTATACCACTTCAGGATCAGGGTCAGTAAATATGGGTTCACTTTCAGGTGCCACGTTTAAAAGACTTAGTGCCTCTTCTTCAAGTTCTTTCACATTTCTTACATACGGTTTTCTCAAAATTGTTGGATCTGATGTGTATAAAAGCGTTTTAAAGACATCTTCATTTGTAGCAGATCGGCAACATTTTCTGGCATGATGAAGTCGTATGTTTCTGTAGTCTTTGTTGCGAGACTCTTGTGCGTCTTCCGATAGCTGTCCAATAGGAAGCACTGCAAAATGTTTGATAACGTTTTCCCCGTGTATGAGTATCTTATGAACGGAGGATGGCATATAATACCAATCGTAATTACTTACAGTTGACCTAAATATATATATTCAATTACTTACATAGATTCTTGCAGTTTCTATTGCATATTCCCCAAATTTTTCAGGGTCAATCATCATTCCAGAAGAAAGAACTTCCAAGATAATGTATAGGCGTTTAATCAATGCCTTATCTACACCTGTTATTTCCGATGAGCAAATGCTATTATAGAAGAATCTTCGTGCGGTATTACCATCGTTCGTATTCCCGCTAACTTGCCGAGGTTTGTCGACGATTAATCCCAACTCCTCCCTGAAACGTTTTTGAACAAGTTCTTTCTTTTCTTTTTTTAATCTCTCATTTTCCTAACTTGAAGCAGACCAAATCTTAAATGAAAGATTATAGGAAATATGCAATATCATTTCCATGCAGCGAATCCAGGCTTGTAAGGTGAACAATCCGTATTGGTAGGCGTTTTCGTTTTCAGGTCTGGCAGTTACTTTCGATAGATCTATAATAATATAATTTGACTATTAGAGAACCTAATAAAATAGCCATATTAGCCAAATTATGATATTCGTAAAAAGCATTTTTAATATGCGCTTGTTCTACCATTTTCTATAGTGCGGTGGTCAGGAGTCCGCTATTGACTCCCGACGCCCGGGGCGTCTCCTCCTGCGGCGGCTAGGGACGTGAGGGCGCAGAGACTGCCACTCCCTCGCGCGCCCCGCCTCCTCCTTCGCGAGCATTACTGCATCGCAAAAGGAAGTGACGGCTTCCCATGCCCTCTCGCTCCGAACCATGGCTCACACCAGGGCCGGACGCTAGAGGTCGCCGCCGCCAATCCATTCCACTAGGGCACGGCGGTACTCCGCCCAGGCAGGGCACACCTCCACCGTATGCTCCAGATGATTCTCGCAATAGAAACACCCGGGCGTTTCCTCCCGCTTTATCCTGAACAGGAACCCACCAAATCACCCATGCCCGGTGAGAACCTGCGTCAGGTGGAAGGTGAGGACGCCGTGGCGCCTCTCTATCCACTCCTCAGACGGGAAGGGTCGAGGGAATAAGAAATGTAACGCGAAGTCGCGGGCAGAATTTATGATGAAGGAAGAAACATTTTACGAATCTATTATCTTATCGTATTACCCGGTAACTGATTGTGGATGTCAGATAGGCAGACAATCCATAAATAATAATAATATTTAGCAGCATCTGGTTAAATTGGATGCCAACTCCAACGTAGTTGGGAAAAGGCTCATCAGATGATAAGGAGTCCACTACTGTCGTAGCACTTCAATCACACTTCATTTAGCACTATCCTTATCCAGCTGCTATCAGCCATCCTGCGAAAATTGTCTTACATACTCTGTACCGCATCTTCGCAAGTTTGCCCTATCTAAATCTCCCAACAAGGACATGTTCACCACAACGGTCATGGGTTCTTGGTCATCGATTGCTATTTGTATACCAAATAAAGGCATTTGGTCTTTTTTTAAACGCTTATTACGAAATAAAAGTGAATGAAAAAAATTATAGAGAGTTACCCTATCAAGCTGTCAAAGGTATCAAGAGATAAAAAAAACTTTTTAACAAAAAATTAAACCGCCGAAAAACTGAAAAGCATAAAATAATAAACCTTAAAATTATGAGTCGGCGCTTTGAGTGTTTCTTGTTCATTGATTTTTCAGCGCCGACTCAAAATTTTAAGGTTTATTATTTTATGCTTTTCAGTTTTTCGGCGGTTTAATTTTTTGTTAAAAAGTTTTTATTTTATGATTTTTTGTGGCTTTAATGTACTAATAATACTTGGCAAGGTATACCCTATCCAACAATAAAAGAATTATCAAAATCGGACTACTCTGTACAAAGTTATGCGTGTTTATACGTTACAATCAGTGAGTGAACAATCAATCATCCCCTGTTTTCCAACCCTTAGGGTTCGATTTTGTTTTCCAAATTTATATGGGACCACCTTGGGAGTATACCCTTTCCAATAGAAGAAGAATTGTCACAATCAGACCACTATGTAAAAAGTTGTGAGTGTCAGTGAGTGAACAATCAATCATCCCCTGTTTTTCAACCCGTAGGGTTCGATTTTGTATTCCAAATTTATATGAGACCACCTTGGGAGTAAACCCTTTCCAATAGAAGAAGAATTGTCACAATCGGACCACTATGTAAAAAGTTGTGAGTGTCAGTGAGTGAACAATCAATCATCCCCTGTTTTCCAACCCTTAGGGTTCGATTTTGTTTTCCAAATTTATATGAGACCACCTTGGGAGTATACCCTTTCCAATAGAAGAAGAATTGTCACAATCGGACCACTATGTAACAAGTTATACGTGTTTATACGTTACAATCAGTGAGTGAACAATCAATCATCCCCTGTTTTCCAACCCTTAGGGTTCGATTTTGTTTTCCAAATTTATATGGGACCACCTTGGGTGTATACCCTTTCCAGTAGAAGAAGAATTGTCACAATCGGACCACTATGTAAAAAGTTATGCGTGATCATACATAAAAAAAAAAAAAAAAAAAATATACGCGTCGAATTGAGAACCTCCTCCGTTTTTTTTCGTCGGTTGAAAATGTAAAAGATCGTAGAACGTAACATTAGTGTGCGACTAAGGGACTTACTAGAGCCCATGCTGTAGTAAGTCCCTTGCAGCGGCGATCTCCATACATTTTATCACCATACTGCAATCGCCAACCCGCCTGCTAAGCGTGACAATTATGGCAAAACCCCCAAATTGGGAGAGACCTACATCCAGCACTGGACGTCTTTCGGCTGAAATGATGATTGAAGTACGTAATTCTTCTACCAGGGTCACAAGATTTGTACGAAAGAGTTACCGTGGCCCTGGCACATGGGCAACTGAAGGAACACGGGTGGGTTTTAGTCACTTAAAGTCTGACACGCCCTCCCGCTTCGCCCAAGAGCGGGAGACGTCATTTGATGATTTCCCATCCACAAAAACTTAAAAGTATGTACTTCTTCCATAAATGAGGTTAACACGCCCGAGTGCTAATAGTATTTATGCATGCCTAAGCAAAGAATCGATTCACGTCATCATCTAAGTGCATAAGTACTAAGTAGTTAACTAATAATCTAACTGGCTCGAATAATGTCACGGTTGGCGATTGTTTATTTATTAAACCTATTTATTCAATCACAGACAACATTGCTATCGCATAATGTTGTGGGACACACGTCTGTCTACGTACTGTAGAGATTGTATGCATGACACAACCTTACGATTATACAGGCTGGTTATAAATTGTTCAGGGTGGTTGTAATTATGACATTCGAACTGTCATAATTAATTATAAATAATAGAGAAAAATCTATAGTGCCGCTGAGGTGGGAGATCTGAACCATCTTATTTTTTCCTGCCCCCTTTATGACCACTCCTCACTTTTCCAAAGTTTTGTTTCCCTCCGAGTCCCTTTTCCCACTTCTATTTCGTGTATTTTATTTAATTTCAATGTAGATATTTATAAAACCATACCTCTTTTCTTTGTAAATAATGATATAGCTATCTAAACATTAGTTTATAAACTGTATATAAGTACTTAATTTACCATGTAGTTCTTAGGTAGTTCTTAGTTAACGCACGAGTCGGCCTATTTGTTGGGCCACTTTGTGGCTTTCATGTTTTTTTTTTGTTTTTATTTATAACCTACTGATAAAACTTGTTATATTTTTTTTCTGTATATAATATATAATTATATTAACAACCTATTTCCTTTCTATTTCCAAATTTCCCGTTGTACTAATATATAATTTCGCGAGTACTTGATTCCTACGTTTTGTTATTATATAAAATATTGTCAGTGGCAATAAGCACGAATAGTGCAACGCCACAAACAAAAAAAAAAAAACTATAAAATTAGTAAATTACTCTCAACCACCGGCATTCTTTTACCAAACCTTCTGAACCTCTACAATGTCCAAATCACGTAAAAGATTTAAAAAGATGGCAAAAGTAGCATGAAAGCAGAATTAATGCTATGGAAATGCGTTCCTTGTGTGACTATGAATGATGGCTGAAGATGATGTGATAACACAACGGTGCGGTTTAAAAGAAGATGTAGTGACAATAAAAGAGTATGCTTAGATGGTTTTTTGATCATGTTGAGAGGATGAATGAAGGACGCCTTACAAGAGGTATTTACAAGGCAGATGTGAGTAAAGACGAGAGGAAACCCTTGGAGGGCTTAGTGACCTCAATGGTGATGTTCTTAAAAATGGTCAGGTGCGTAGTACTCGCAACCGACGTGTGTGTATGACTGGATCATCATCATCATCATCATTTCAGCCGCAAGACGTCCACTGCTGGACATGGGCCTCCCCCAAGCACCGTCAATTTGACCGGTACAATTTTTGGGGGGGATTTGCCATAATCGCCACGCTTGGCAGGCGGGTTGGCGATCGCAGTATGGTGGTAAAATGCATAGAGAACGCTGCTGCCCAATCTCTAGTAAGTCCCTTAGTCGCCTCTTACGACACCCACGGGAAGAAATGGGGTGGTGCTATTCTTCACGTCCGGAACCACACGGTACTGACTGGGTGACTGGATGTATGAGCCTAAACGAGGCAAAGAGAGTTGTTTAAGGATCGTAGCAGGTTACGGTGACGTTCCGTAATTTCTGTCTACCCTCATGGGACAAAGGAGTATGTATTTTTGCAAAATATTGATGGAATAGACCCATCCCCTTATCACAGAAGAGGCGAAGTCCAAACATGTAGTACTGACCGCATTTGATTAAATTCTTATTCTGTGGATAAACGGAATGTCGGCGATCTTTAATAAAACTTTTCTAGACGCTGGCGGTTACCAGATAAATTTTATTTGGACTACAGGCAAATTAAATTAAATTGTATAAAAGTCGAGCAAAAATATATTTTGTTCTTACAGGAATAAGGTCATCATCTGCCTAGCTTTTTTCCAATTATGTTGGGGTCGGTTTCCAGTCTAACCGGATGCAGCTGAATACAAGAATTTTACATGGAGCGACTGCTTATCTGACATCCACAAGCCATTTACTCGGTAATACGATACCCTTTAGTAAGTCTGGTTGGCAGACTTTCGGTTTTATGAAGACCCGTAACGACTGTCCACAAATAACAACCGGGACAAACTGTTTAACGTGCTTTCCGATGCACGGAGGGGTCTTATATTAACAGTAGTAACATGTGCCGTTTGTTGTTAAATCCGACACAGGTCAATCGGAAGACTTAGTGGGGAGCAACTCGCGTAGCTTCACGTAATTAATTAATAAATACATTACGTAAGTAGTTTGCGCGAATTCTACCTCCTGGTAGAAGATTTCATACCACCTGTTCCATGTTTGTGAAATACAAACAGTAATTCTATTACTCTTTGTTGTGCCGAGACTGGGTCGGGAGCGAGAGGGCATGGGAAGCCGTCACCTCCTTCTGCGAAGCAGTAATGTTCGCGAAGGAGGAAGCGGAGTGCGTGAGGGAAGCAATCTATGCGCCCTCAAGCCCCTAGCCGATAGCAATGGGTAGCTCGCCACCCGGCAAGGACCGTCTCCGTAAAGGCCGTGGCGACAGCGCGTAGTATTCCACGCGCGCCTCAATGTGATGTCAGCAAGACTGAAGGGGTCAGCAAAACGCTAAGACCGATGCCTGCCAGGGTCGTGAGATTTGTTCGAAAGAGTTACCGTCGCCTTGGCATAAAGGCAACTGGAGGAACACGGGTGGGTTTTAGTCAGTAAAAGTATGACACAATGAGTGGACGACGTAATTTGATGATATTCCACCCACAAAAAAATAAAGACTGTTATTATAGAGGGATCTCTTTAATTTGAGGTTAAACACATTCCATTCAAAATGTCATTCGTTCTATGTACCTAATGAAATTTTTGAATTTCAGGCGCGACCATAATTAATGTTAATCATTGTTAATGTAGACTTTGACATGTTCCCAACTTTACATTCTAAATTCAAAACCGTCACCCGAATTGTGTAACCCACTTACATGGTAGTACAAACAGGCGCGACTTGTCACGCGACGTGTCGCAGGGGCGTTTCTGCGATTTATTGCGACGCAACACCTTTCATACTGGCGCGACGAGCAACGCGACAGCCTGTGGTACATTTTGTATGGTGTCGCGGTAAATCCGTGGCCGCGACAAAAATGTACCTTATGTTGTCGCGCTGCTTGATGCGGAGCGACCGTGTCGCGGCACGACAGGTCGCCCCTCTGTGAAGTGTCTCGCGCGTTTTCATAGAAATTGTTCTACGGATATAAATCGCCGAATCGCACGCGACCGTCGTGTCAACTAGTCGGCACCAGCCTTTAATAAAAATCCGAGGGTGCTGAAGGTGCTGAAGGCTTATCGAAATATTCGTCTGCTTATCACACAATTCGAACAGCACGTTAAGCCGTTGGTCCCGGCTCTACTTTGTGGATCTTTGATAGTCGTTATGAGTCGTCAGAAGCCTGAAAGTCTAACAACCAATCTTACCAAGGGGTCCTGAGTACCCGTAACGACTATCAAAGATCTGGGAGCAACGGCTTAGCTTTCTTTCCGAATTGCACGATGTGGCATACCTTATTCAAGTGAATACACTATTTACCGTCGATGGCTCCAGAAAAAATCATCAAATAAATAAATTTTTTGTTTCATCATTTGTAGATATCGGTATTGGTCACGTGTGGAAAGTTCCAATAGCTAATTTAATGTGACCCAGCAAACCTTGCGAGGAGATAGTGCAATTAGTAGGGAAGATAGAAAAATTGTATTTAGATACCATCAAGTTTGGAATTGAAAACAGAACCGAACTGAAGATGGGTTCCGAAAGGTTTTCGTTGAAAACGGCGGTCAGCTTGCTCCCTAAGATGACTGGGGTTGAGCAGGTGACCCAGGATTTGATTGATGCTGTTGAGTTATACAGTACTATGTTGGAGAAGGAAGACAGTACGCTTTTGATTAAGTTCGTACTGAGCACGCGACTGACACCGGGGGCTAAAATGCGGTTGTCTTCTAGTTACGCGACGGTGGAAGGTCTGTTAGCGGATATGAAGAAGCATTTGTTGACGGTGAGGTCAGACGTTGCAATGCAAGCCGAGCTTGCTCGCGCTACGCAAAATGGGAAATCGGTCTCAGATTTTGGAGCCGAGATAGAAAGGTTAATGGTGGGCCTTACCATTTCGCAAGCCGAGGAGAATCCAGAGGCATATACGATTTTGCGGCCTTTGAACGAGAAGTATGCCATTAAAAGGTTTGCTGACGGTCTTCGTGATCGGCGTCTTGGAACGATTGTTACGGCACGACATTTGACTTGTTTGAAGGATGCTATTAGAGTAGCGGAAGACGAAAATTGTGCTTCGTCGGGGCAAGTCATGGCGTATCAGCGTGGGTTTTCTGCGGGAAATAGGGCCCGTGGAAATGGCTATAGGCGGCACGTGATAGAGAATAGGCACGTGCAACAAAGGAGTGTTGGGCGTACGTATAAAAATGAGCGTGTCTGGCGTAATGGTGGGATGCGCGGACGTAGCAATAATGCGCGTCGTGGACGGCAGACTCAGCAAGGTCGGCAGCGCGTAGCATGTTTAGAACATGTGCGGGCTGATGCTGACTCAGGCACAATGTCAATGTCGCGGAAGCATGAAGACGGGGAAGTGAATGAGACGCAGTTTTTTCGAGGTTAAACATGTGTTAGCATGTAATAGTGTTAATTGGGTTAATTTTCTAGTGGATAATGTAGATTCGGAATGGTTGGTAGATACAGGTGCGTCAATATCGGCTATAAAAAGCAGTTACTTGAAGGGGAATGTTTTGTGCAGTAAGGTAGTTAAGGCAGAATTAGTGATTAATGGTGTAGGAGGTAGTTTACGAGCTATAGGTTATGTTTATTTGAAGTTAGAATGCGGGCAATGTTTGTTCGAGCATAGATTTTATGTATTTGACGATTTACCATGTAGTTCGGTAGGCATATTAGGCCAGGACTTTTTGCAGAAGTATAGTGGTATTGTAGATTTTTCGGGGAACAGGTTGTCTCTTAGAGATCGTGAGCGGCGGATGGTTTCAATGCCACTGAAATCCTATGATTACTTGTTAACTATTTCTCCGCGTTGTGAGATGATTAAATATATTCCCGCTAACCGAGCGCAAGATTGTGTGGTGTTTAGGAAGGAATTGCGTGAAGGGGTATTCTTAGCCAATGGGGTAGCTAGATCTAAGAATGGGATGATGCCCATTAGGGTTTTGAATACGACATCTGAGGAAGTTGTTTGTAGTATGTCCGATGTGGAGGTTTTTCCATTGAGTGATTTTGATTGTTGTAGTTTTGCGGAGTCAGAGGTGAACGTTAAGCGGGTTAAGGAAGTATTTTCTTTGCTTAAGCTAGACTATTTGAAAGCCGAAGAGCGGTTGTCGGTTGAGCAAATATGTGCTAAGTATCCAGATGTTTTTTGTCTTCCGGGTGATAAATTAGCTGTTACGAATGTGTATGAGCAGTCGATACGATTGAAAAAGAATGTTACTCCAGTTTACAGGAAACAGTATAGGATACCTTATGTACAAAAGAGGGAAGTTGATAAGCAGGTGCAGGAGATGTTGGATAGTAATATTATAGAGGAGGCGGTTAGTGAATGGTCTAGTCCTGTTTTGGTAGTTCCTAAAAAGGCGGATCGAAGTGGAGAAAAGAAATGGCGAGTAGTCATAGACTATAGGCAGTTGAATGAGAGGATTCAGGACGATAAGTTTCCTTTGCCGAATATCAATGAGATCTTAGATTCATTATCGGGTGCTGTTTACTTCAGCCACTGCGATCTATCCCAATCATATTATCAGTGTGCTTTAGATGAAGGGAGTAGGAGGTACACTGCTTTCACAACAGATAAGGGACAGTATCAGATGTGTAGGTTACCGATGGGGTTGAAGATAAGTCCAAGTTCTTTTAGCAGGTTGATGACTGTAGCCATGTCTGGATTGAATTATGACAAATGTCTAATTTATTTGGATGATTTAATTATTTTTGGGCGGAATTTGGATGAGCATAACCGGAACCTTACGTCAGTTTTTTCTCATCTAAGGAAAATCAATCTTAAACTGAATCCGTCAAAGTGTGAATTTTTGAAGAAGCAAATACTTTATTTGGGGCACGTTATTTCAGCAGAGGGTATTTCACCGGATCCAGAAAAGGTAGAGGTCGTTAAAAAATACCCGCGTCCGGCGACCGTTGATGAGGTAAAACGGTTTGTGGCGTTTGCTAATTATTATAGGAAGTTCATACCGAATTTTGCTAATATAGTAGTGCCTATGAATAAATTGTGTAAAAGGGATGTTGAATTTAGTTGGTCTGATGAGTGTGAGAGATCGTTTTTGTTACTTAAGGAAGCGTTGGTGAATCCACCGGTATTGGATTATCCAGATTTTTCGGATAGTAACACTTTTATATTACGGACCGATAGTTCGGGGTATGCGGTAGGGAGTGTGTTGTGTAATGGGAATGGGAAACCCGTTGCATATGCTAGCAGGTCTCTGGGGAAAAGTGAGTTAAATTATCCTATAATAGAGAAGGAGTTATTGGCTATAGTTTGGTCAGTTAAGTATTTTAGACCGTATTTGTATGGACGGAGGTTCGTGGTAAAGACGGATCACCGGCCACTGTTGTATTTGTTTAATATGACGGATCCATCGAGTAGGTTAACTAAATTTCGTTTGTGTTTGGAGGAGTATGATTTTGAGGTCGAATATATTAAAGGGAAAGAAAATGTGCTAGCTGATGCACTTTCCAGGATAGTAATCTCTAGTGATGATTTGAAGGCGATGCGTGAAAAGGCGGTATCGGTAATGACGAGGGCGCAGCGTAAACAATCGGGAGAACTGAATGATTGTGATAGGAGTTCTGTGGGGTCTAGGACTGATCACCCTAGGATCGTAGAAGTTCTTAGGAAACAAGGAAATGATATTGAAATATGTTTCGGTGAATGGAAGAAAATGTTACGTAACACTACTGGTAGGAAAATATTTTCAAAGTCGCGCAAAATAATGTATATGCCAGGAAACTCGAGTATTTATATGGACTATGAATCTTTATCAGCATCATCGCGAGACGAGTTGCCGAAAGACATAGTAACTTTTTGCATAGGAAATGGCATAAAAGAGGTTGTTGTTTTGAAAAATCGTTATAACGTTGAATTTATTACAGAAATGGCCAAGTGGTTGAAAGAGAATAGTAATTCGATATGTGGAGATTTTAAGATATGCATAGTGAAGAGTGTGCGGAGAATAGAAGACAAAGATGAGAAGAAAGTCATTTTGAATGATTTTCATATTTTACCTACGAGTGGTCATTCGGGGATACGCAGGATGGTAAATAATATAAAGAAATATTATTATTGGCCGTCTATTGAGAAAGACGTAGTGGAATACGTTGGTAAATGTGATAAGTGTAAGAAACAAAAGTTTTCGAAACATGTTAGAGAACCAATGACAATTACAACAACTGCATCTTCATCTTTTGAGAAGATTTATTTAGATATAGTAGGTCCACTTGATAGGGATGAAAGAGGTAATGTTTACATATTGACTCTACAATGTGAGCTAACGAAATTTGTCGAGGCTTATCCATTACAGAATAAGTCCGCAGATGAGGTAGCAAAAGCTTTAGCAGAGAATTTTGTTTTGAGATATGGAATACCAGGAACAATTGCTTCAGATAGGGGTTCTGAGTTCATTTCAAAAGTGATGGTTAAGCTATGTAATATTTTAAATATCAATAAAATCCTATCAACATCATATCATCATGAGAGTATAGGATCTTTGGAGAATGTTCATAAAACTTTGGGAGCATATTTAAGAATACAAACGGATAACAATCCATCGTCGTGGAGTTCGTGGATACCGTATTGGTGTTTTTCATATAACACAACAGTTAATACTGTGACAAAATATACTCCTTATGAGTTGGTTTATGGTAAAGTTTGTAGGTTACCAAGTAGTCTTAAAGGTGATAGTGTTGAACCTTTGTATAATTTTGATGATTATCCTATAGAATTTAAGTACAGGTTACAAAGGGCTCAGAGTGATGCGAAAGAAAATTTAATAGCAAGTAAATTAGTAAGGAAAGATTGTTATGATAAGAATCTCAATTCTGTAACTTATAAAGAAGGTGATTTGATATTAGTAAAAAACGAGATAGGCAATAAATTGGAACGTATTTATAATGGACCATTTGAGGTTGTTAAGGATGAGTCACCAAATGTTAAGATTAAATATAAGAATAAAGTAGACGTAGTTCATAAAAATAGAACGAAGTTGTATTGTAAAAGTTAGAATGTAAGTTTTCGTGTGATGGAAAAAAAAAAAAAAACAATGTAAGTTAGTTTTTTTTTTTCTCTAAGAAGGGTGATGTGGTGTGGTGTCACGTACATCACACACGTGCATCACATACATGTACATCAGCACATATGTAGTTTAAGTTAAGATAGATATGTCATCGAATAAGTAGAAGGACATCACGTACATATTATGTATATAAACTGAACCGTTGAACATTAAAGTTAGTTCTTACTAGTTGATACACGGACCTCATAGTGTTTGACTAAACCCCCTCCATCTCTTCACATCGCATTACACCTACATATTATGTTACTACGAAACCCATATAAATGATCCAGTAATATTATGTCGTAACGATGAAGATGTATTTTCTCATGCGTGAATATCATAATATTATGGAATAATTCCATTGGGAAATAGCACCTGCTAATAATCTCTAGCGCAGTAACAGAATAAAGTTACGTACAGTCACGTCCACGTGTACGTAGACAGATGGACATATTCTGCCAAATTCCATAAATAATTTTCAAGTATACGGGGGTCACACTATAAGTTTTTAGAATAGGCCAGTGAGAAAAGCAGCCGATGAAAAACTTATTTAAATTTCAAATTAGGAACTGTTTGAGAATCTGTAGATGTGTAATCTATACTAATATTATAAAGCTGAAGAGTTTGTTTGTTTGATTGAACGCGCTAATCTCAGGAACTACTGGTCCGAATTGAAAAATTGTTTTTGTGTTGGGTAGCCTATTTATCGAGGGAGGCTATAGGCTATATAACATTACGCTACAACTAAAAGGAGCGGAGCAGTCATGAAAAATGTTGCAAAAACGGGGAAAATTTATTCCTTTTGAGAGTTTCCGTTGCGTGCGCTGCGTAAACGGTTAAAGTAACACAAAAATCATGTATGACGGAATTGTTCCTTTTAAAAAGTTCTAAAAAAAAATCTGCAAGAGCATATGTCTATCTTTTAAGGTTGACTCACTATAACTCAAAAGGAGCGAGCAGCAACGAAAAGTGGACGAAAACTAGCAGGCAAATCGATGCGACGGGAAGGGTCAGGGGAGCAAAAATTTGACGCGGAAGAACTCGCGGGCAGAAGCTAGTGAATTCATATGTCATTTGTTTTTAAAAATTGGCGGCAATTTAAATAGTGTTTGTCGTGCTTTGAAATAAATTAGACTAAAGAAAAGGTTCGGTCAATGATTTATTAAAATATTATTTAATTCAGTTAAAATTAAGTCATCCAGCCAGGGCTTGAAAACTTTAAACAAAAGCGACTGCACTATGGACATCCCACATGGGTTACGGACCTTGGCTTAGGTCGTTGCTGGAACGCTGCTTCCCAATTTGGGGGGCCCGAGCGCCACCTGTAGGCGGCTCTACGTGGGGATCGTGCGATCCATGGCCCTCTACGGGGCCCCGATCTGGGCGGCTGACCTGACGGCCAGCAGCATCGCTGTTCTGCGAAGACCACAGCGAGCAATGGCCGTCAGAGTCATCAGGGGATATCGCACGATCTCCTACGAGGTGGCTTGTGTACTGGCTGGATTCCCAATGTCGGACCTCGAGGCGAAAGTACTCGCGTCACTGTATCGGTGGTGCGAGGAAGCGCAGGAGCGGGGCGAGCGACAGACAGAGCGACACATGGAGCTCCGTCGGTCGCAGCTTCACGCAGCCTTGGTGGCAGGCTGGCGGGACAGGATTTCACGCCCTACCGCCCTGCCTCGCCACCGTCGAGGCGGTCCAGCCAGTACTCGGGTGCTGGCTCGGAAGGAAGCTCGGCTCCCTGTCGTTTCGGGCGAAGCAGGTGCTCTCGAGGCATGGTTGCTTCGGGAAATACCTGTGTCGCATAAACAGGGAGCCGGACGCCCGGTGTCACCATTGCGTCGACTGCCGGGAGGTCACGGCGCGGCATACGCTGGCAGAATGTGCCGCTTGGGAGGAGCCGCTGCAAGCGCACCGGGCGTTGGCGGAGGGCAGATAACGCCCTCTTCCAGCCCCCCTAAATGGGTCCAGGGGTGACGGATCTGGGGACATCCATCGCCCCCTATTCCTTAGGACCTGAGATGGTGGCGCGTAGTGTTCCACGCGCGCCTCTCTGTGATGTACGGGGGGGAGTTTAACACCTCACTCCCCTCCTAAAGCGAGGAGGCCCGCGAAGGCGGGCCGGCACCAGTCGGGGATCGCGGAAGACATATTAGTTCCCGTGGTCCTGACGTAGTATAGGTGTGGGACGGAACACCGGGGAGGTTTTAGTCAGTAAGAGTCTGGCAGACACCTCCGCACACCCCAGAGCGGAGGACATCCATAACGATTTCCACCTCGAGATAAAAAAGGCGTTGCTGGAAGAGCAAGGAACGCACTGGATCGGAATGATTATTATAATTTAGGGACGAATTTAATGCTATAGGTTCAGCGGCGCGGGCTGGCTCGAGCAAGGGTCAGGTCGAACATAGATTGGGACGTGGCGGCGGGCATCGGTAGCGAGGAAGGAAGGACGACGGTCTGAGACGGTCAATGTTGAGAGTGCTGGTGAGATTGCTACTCTCCCGGAGCAGGGTTGTTGCGTCATAGGGAATGGTTAAGATATCCCTCGGTCGGCGAATCCTACTAATATTCAGGGAGTGTACCGGGTGGCTGCGGCGATCAGGGGATTGGAGTTCTTAATAATAGAGTCGAAGAAACGCTTGGAAAGGCGTTATGACGTTCATGAGCTGCTGGAATGTGGGCATATTGAGATTAAGATAGAAATTCTCATGTCGGACACAGAAGGAGGCTTCCGTAACCTTTCTAAGGAAACGGTTTTGTAGGGTCTGCATCCTATGGATATGGTTGGGCTTAGAGTGAAGCGCGATAATTTATGCCGGAACGTTCTAAATATGCTATTAGAATGTAGAATTTCGTGATGCGTTCGCATATATCGGTATAGATGGCGCTACACTCCGAGTGCCCATTATGAGTTAATGAGACAATTTTGTTTGTCATAACTTAGTAGGTACTTATAAATCCTACAACAGGAAAAATTCCTTAAAAAACCATAAAAGGTTTGGTTAAATGTAGATGTATGAAAATAAAGAAGTTATATAGTCTAGCTAATTTAGTCTAACAATCTGAAATGTGCCAGACAAGGTCAATTGACAAATAAAATAAAAGAAGCGATAAACACTGTTCAAAATAAATACAAAAACGTGAGGTCCGTATTTTCGGTATGTATGCAAGCTTATGTAGTCATTGAATGAGGGCATTACCCCGAATGTATAGGTTGTCTGAGGTTAAAACTTAAAACAGGTCTAGGTAGATCCCTTTTTTTTTGCAATGAAGTATGATCTTTTTTGTGTAGACGGCACTTGTTTTTATGTGCATTCTTTGTTAACCTTGAGTTTTTTGTTGTTGTTAAATTTAATATATGTTGCATCGTTTCTTTTTTTAGTTTTTAGGGTTCCGTATTTCAAAAGAAAGAAACGAAACCCCTATCGGATTTAGGATCCCATCATTTTTTGTCTGTCTGGCTATCTGTCAAAAACTTCGTTCTCAGGAATAGCGTAGAGGTATCAAGTTGAACCAAATGCCTAGGTTTACGGTCTAAAAATCAAGCTATAAAATCAAAAAAAAATACGGCCATTTATGCGACATATTTTGATACTCACACATAAATCAATATGGTCAAACGCGTTGTTGCAGCATTGGTTTTTATTTTGTTCTATCATTTTTAATTCGTCTGCGGAGTTTTGCTGTCAAATTTTTGATCCTATAAATAATCTGTGCCAGATGTGAAAAAAAAGTCGTTGACAGCCGCCTTCCATTGTATTCAAATATTTCAAAACGATACGAAAAAAATGTAAAGAAAGTGTCGCATTGTCAAAACGGTAATTTGAATACATTGGTAGGCAGGTGTCAACGACTTTTATTTTTTTCACATCTGGCACAGACTATAGCGTCAATACCTCACCTGCTAAATAAAGATGTTCCAAAGTCTTTGGTCCGGTCAATAGAGGCAACTTGATATGTCTCAGCATGTTTCCCCGAAGATCCAACTCGCGAAGGACTGGCATGTTAATCACGACCTCTGGCGGCAGCTCCCAGAGAGACATCAGTCCGTGGAGTGTCAGTTTCTGTTGACAAAGTGTTAATTAGTAAACATGCTAATACTCTATTTCATATGTGTAAGTATATAGTCCTCCAGACCGTAGTTCAGCCATGGCGGCCAGTCTCAACTAAGACAAGCCATTGATGCGGGATACATATATTACATTTTAGTAGTTAACATATACTGAGTAGTCCAAAAGGGAATGAATTAAAAAAAAATATATATTCCTCATAAGACAAAGGTCATTCACTCATGTCCAATGCTCATATAATACCCACTCCAATGAAGATCGGAAGTGCTACACTCGAAGTTGTGGACGAATATGTGTACCTAAGGTTGAACTTTTAATCCTATTCACTAACTTGACAGTTCAATGCAAAATAATGATACCATTCTAAAACTATATGTGTCCGGGTAGTGAACGACTTCGCATAAAGAATGAATGATAAAAATGTTTTAAATTAAATAAAACTTTAAAAATCATTCTTAGGTGTGGATTATAAGAATAATTAATAATTTTTGATAACAGTTATTTCCTTTTTTTATTTTCTTCTGATAGAAACAAAACTAAATATAAAATAATGTCATTTTGCTTATTTTTTACTATAGTCATTTTATTTCCTCTGACAGCCATAGACTACATATATCGATATAGTACACATCTTGTTTTAAGACAAGTTATTAAATTTAAATTACAAAGTTTGCATGTAAGTACATTATTTCAAGTTCATTCAATTTCATTCATTCTTGCTGTCCTCACTATCTTTTTTTTGTCAAAACCTGGTATCCCTCCAATTGTCAAGTTAGTGAATAGGATTAAAAGTCCAACCTTAGGACAGACTGTCCAGTTAGGTAAGTCCAACTTCGAGAAAGAGGTCAATCGTCGAATCCGACTCGGCTGGGCAGCGTTCGGGAAGCTACGCGGTATCTTCTCGTCCCCCTTACCGCAGTGTCTCAAGACAAAAGTCTTTGACCAGTGTGTGTTGTCAGTGATGACATATGGCACTGAGACGTGGTCGCTCACAATGGGCCTCATAAGAAGGCTCAAAGTCACCCAGTCACCCAAAGGGCAAGGTTACCGACATAGCCTGAATAATTGCCAAACTTAAGTGGCAGTGGGCAGGGCACATTGCTCGCAGAACAGATGGCCGATGGAGTCGGAAGGTTCTGGAGCGGCGACCGTGTACTGGAAGACGTAGCGTTGGAAGGCCTCCAACAAGATGGACCGATGACCTGGTGAAGGCTGCAGGAATACGTTGGATGCGAGAGGCACAGAACAGGTCGAGGTGGCGGTGCTTGGGGGAGGCCTACGTCCAGCAGTGGATGTCTTTCGGCTGAAATGATGATGATGATGATGATGATGATATTCCTCATGCCCTGAGGTATACAAAAATACCCCATGTATGTCCCACAATTCTTAATAGTTTTGTATCTCCAAAGATGATTATTTTGTATCTGACAGAACATTCCATAAATGAGAAAACAGCAAAAATGTTATTTGAAAAGCCATGTAAGTATGAGAATAGAATTTTTAAAGCAGTTCCTATAAAATTCGAGGTAAAATTTTCAAGAAATATATGTATAACTCGAAAATAACAAGAATCACGGAACATACATGGTATATTTTCGAATTCCCCAGGGCATGCTGATTTTTATTTTTTTATGAGTTCGGTATTTGGACCAGCCTGTATACCATGATTAAATATTATTGCAGACAGTACGCAGACACAATAAAAAGGCGGTACACAGCGGCCGCCTTTCGTCAATGAACATCGGTTACTGATAAAAAGTCACCGGCCGCCAACATTAATAAGAATTAATTAATTTCGCAAAGACTACGTTCAAGTGGATTTAATGCCCCAGACCTTAGATTAAGAATAAATTAATTTAGCAAAGAAATTGTTCAAGTGGATTGAATTACTAAACCTCACACTAGGGTTCCCTGTGTTGTGAGATCCAGGCTCCTTCGTTCCGTTAACAAAATTGATATCAAAATTAAAGTTTTTTTTTTATAATGCTTTTATAAAAAAATAAAAGATAACTAAATTATTTGTCAAATCAAATCAAACGAGCCCAAATTTTGTGGGGTTGTGTCGTCTCGTTAAAGAGTTCCTATGGTTCCTAACCTCCCGGTTTCATCATCAGATCAGCTCAATGTTACCAAAATATTGCATTGTCACTGACTTTACATACTTATGCCAAATTTCAGCTCAATCGAACACCGGTTAGTGGGTCAAATTTAACTTGCACGTTTTGAAGTAAGGATAACGTACCTACGAAAAACATAACAGCTAACAGACGGAAAAATGTAAGTGAAATACTACATAGACTGTCTACCTACGAAAAGCTTTAGCTTGCTAGGCATGAAAATTCTACATCTAATTAATTGGACCCTATGCAGAAAGCGAAAGAGTCATTTCAGGTTGCCGCTTGAGAGAGGCCTCGTATAAGCTTCGACAGACTATATTATTCAATGTCAGCTCAGTAATGCGTTGAATAATTTTCTTGCGGATGCTATAAAATTTAGCACTTAGCCGAAGTATGCTTGAAAAGGTTACAGTGTTGAAGGGCCCAGACATCAAGTTGAGTCCTCTATGAGAGAACCACATTTTGTGTGAAACTGAAGCTTTTCTGTAGAGAGCATTTTTTGTCCATGTCCATGTCCCGATTTTTTTTAAGAGTCTTTTCATCATGAACAAATTTCATCAATATCAGTGGTTCAGTCGTGAAAGCGTAACAAACAGACTGAGTAACTTTCGCATTTATAATATATAAAATAAAAATAAATATTACTAGCACATTTTCCATTGCTTTATCTGAGGAGACCGGTATGTAGATTCATAAATGGATACAGAATAGGTACGGATTCCCTATTATTGAAACAGTAACAGGATATTAAACTACACCTATGTAAATAGTACGTACCTACCTTTACTATTTTCTTTATGTCGTTTATAGAAGAAGACTTACTCAATCTTTTTTTCAATATCTGTTTCTTGTTTTAAAACTCTTGTTGAGTAACATTAAATACAATAAAACAAACAAAAGTACATCTCTTAATGTCTGGCCTTGATATTATGGCGTCATGCTCATGATTTAATTTTAGTGATGTTTTAGCTGCAATTTAAAATGAACCATGCTTGATGTAACATTACGTGTGTTTTTCCAAAACTGTTACTGAAAGTGGCGCTTAGTAGGTACTAACATGACTCATACTGTCAAAGCATAACATCGGACCGCGAGCTTGTTTATATAATTAAGTGTACCAATACCTATCTACATGGTGAATACCTAACAATGCAACAATTATACCGTTTTAGCCAACCAAAGCAATTTATACATTGGTAATCGTCACCGTTATACTATTAGAGACGAACGGGAGGGGAAAACCGAAAACGGCATTCTACCTAGCTTTTTTAATCGTCCGTCTTATGTCTCCAGTTTGTAATTTCAAATTAACAGCTTTTCACTAAATGCATATTATTTTTTTTTTACAATTTGTGTTTGTCTGTCTGTCTGCTTGTTCCGGCTAATCTCTGAAACGGCTGTACCGATTTTGAAGTCACTGGCAGATAGCTGATGTTATACTTTTTGTCTGATTAGCACGTCCCTGTGTGATAATTTCCGAACATCACGCGGGCGAAGCCGGAACAGCTAGTAATTATTTAAAAACGAACACGTTCGCACGGACGTTAAAATATCGCGGCGGTATTTTATCGTGCACTGGATTTTTAAGTCTGTATATGCAGCGAGCATTGAGAATACAGGAGCAGGGGTGGCCCAGTGGTAACGACCGCGACTTACGAGGTCGTGAGTTTGAACCCAAGCAGGCGCTTCACTTTGTGTAAATTATTTCACCACCACTGCTCTCAAAACGGTGAAGGAAAACATCGTGAGGAAACCGACATGTCTTAGGACCAAAAATTCGAAGACATGTGACATCTACCAACCCGCACTGGGCCCGCGTGGTGGATTATGGCCCGCTCCCTCTCACCGAGAGGAGGACTATGTCCCAGCAGTGGGAACGTTATAGGCTGCAGATGATGATGGTGATGATTTAGAAAACAACAGAGAGTGCATCACAGGCGCTTCGAAAATACACGCTGTTCTATTTTCAACTCTCGGCGCTAGCAGTTCTCGAAAAATCCCGACGCAATATTATTACGTCTGTGTGAACGTGGCCTTACAAGAAGCTCAATAAAGCATTAAAAGAGATCAATAAAACATGAAATTTTCGAACTGAGAGGGCTTTCCAATGTTATAATTAAGCTGGGCCATTATCGGTCGAGAGGGGTTACGATAACAGTTCCATAACATTTTTGGCCTTCCTCCTTATACTGCAGGTAATTTTTGAAATTATATTCTGGAAATTACATCTTACGTATTCACAATGTTATAAACTGATAACATTGAATGTCATTTAGGTACAAGTTTCCGCTGATAAACACAAAAATTACCAATAAATTGGGACCAAAGCATAAATGGGTCACTGTCCCAGTTTTGATCACGATCTGTCAGTTTGAGTAATTTATATGACCTACCAAAATGTCCTTTCTTTGGAATTGTTCGTCGAATCGTTGTGCTCCTTAAATTCCGAGTTGAGCTGCATAATAAATGACAAAACCGTGCATTGATTGGACAGATCGACTCAATCTATGAGGTTATTTCCTCTAATTACCATTTCTAATTAGCCTAGTAATTAGCCTAGTCTGCTCAAAATCTGACGAAGATTATATCTGGTCTGTGCACTCTGAGTAGTCAGAAAATGCCAACCTAATCTAGTTTTTAAAATATGATTGACGTGTAAAACTATTTGTACTTACTTAGGTACAGTAATAAAAACATTTATAATTTTAATAATAAAATACAACACGATCGATTAATCCTATCATTTGTTTTGATACTGGTCCTGAACTTAGCACGAACCGTGCAGATTCTTTATCGGCTATTGACCTCAAGCCAATATTAAACTTCATGCATTTAACGGTGGATTTAAATAATTTACAATACAATTGTTTTGGTGAATTAGAAGGAATATGTTTGCGCATTGTATACTAGAGATTTGCCTAGTTTGCTTTTCCTATAGTAAGTAATGTAGGTACCGGTTAGTAATGTAACGGATCGATAAAAAATTATGTCCGCAGATACGGATCCAAATACGGATATTTGGTGTTAAGATCCGCGGATACGAGTATTCGTATGAAACTTAACTCGTTAACTGCCATGGCTAAAATCAAAATAAGCCAAAAAATGTACTTTGTGTTATTTCACTTTAAATCGATAATTGATTCCATAAATACTTATTATACATGTTATTCCAAAAAAATGGCCGCCAGGCAGCAACGACATGTCCAGATGTTGTATGTTTTGTCGGTCATATAGTCCGACAAGGCCTGAATGGAACAAAAAGTGTCGGACACATAGTCCGACATGGCAGTTATCGTGTTAACTTTCTTACTCAATGGGTGTCGATGCGCGAGACCTTGAAACGTTAGTTATCGTTACATAACGCTATACTTGACTGGACATATTTCGAATTGCATTGCGGATATCCGCAGATACGGATACGGATATGCGTCCCATCACTATATCCGGACGTTTGGTGTGATTCAATGGAGTAACGTCACAACTCATAATATAATAATTGGTGGTGTCTCATTAGTCAACTCTTGACATGTGTATCAATCTCTATGTGTACTTCGTCTCTGCGAGAAACAAATACAACAAAAGGTACTTAAAAGTGTTGCATTTCACGATCCTCCTTGAACCATTGCAATTTAGACTGTATTACATTGACATAAAATCCAAACAGCATGCTTTCATGGTTTGCAACAACTATAGTCAAACTGTCATATGCGCCATTTCCGTCACTAATAAAGTATGGCGCCCGCGCCGCGCTACTGTGTTGTGCAAGTCTGCCCGATCAACACGTACATATAGATAGACTTATTTCTTGTGCGGTTCCCTATCTGTAATCCAGGCGTGCGCGCATCGTGTTTTGTGTGACTTTATGTGTGAACATTTTGTGGACCATAAACACTTGTGAAATATTGGAAAGCGAACACTCGCTTATTGCAGCTGCGGGCTAGCACTTTATTCTCATCAATAAGCCCAAAAGGGTGTACCACAGAAACATACTGAAACATAGCCAACAACCACCAACCAACCTGTGCTTCGATCACCCAGCAGATTCCTGCGTCCTTCACCAGATCGTAGGTCCACCTTCTGAAGCGTCTACCAAGTTACCAACGCTCTCCCTTCCAGTGCAGTCCAGGTATGTACGCGTATTGCTTCTTATCTGCTTTAGTTGGAGCGTCAATATCGATTTTCATGGTAAAATCGTTATCCTCTTTCTGCATCCTAATTACGTAACACGCTTTCTATTGGAACCTGATTAATTTTGAAACATAGCTAACTGTTTGCTTCGTATGTTCGAAAAATTTGTAAATAAATAAAACAGTCTCAAAAAAAAATAAAGCCATTTGGTATTGTTAGAGTTTGTCGCAAATACCCCGTTGTCTCCAGACAGCGGGGTATTTGCGACACACTCTCGAGGCCACTCGAGGTCCACCTCGAGTTGCATCATCCATTCGTATCGATGTTTAACTGTTTGTAGGTGGTTAAAACGTCCACAGAGAATGATTAAAAGCCCTGTCCAAATGTGATTAGTTTGTCTGATCCCGCGGGTCCATTTCGAATGGGTTCAGTTGACCAAATACTCATTCTAGGTAGTATAATTCACAATATAACTAAATAAATATGTTGCTTATTGTCCTATTATCATGAAAATAAAGGCTTTTATTTTATTCTAGACTACTGAGTGTAATAAAACTTTTTTACAAAAAAAAACAACCGACTTCCATAAAAACACTACAAAGTGAAAAATAACTTTAATTTCGGAAGTCGGTGTCTTACGATTTTTATTATTTGAGGTTTTTGTCACCGACTTCCGAAATTAAAGTTATTTTTCACTTTGTAGTGTTTTTATGGAAGTCGGTTGTTTTTTTTTGTAAAAAAGTTTTTATTTTTAAATTTTTAGTTATAGTATCTACCCCGCACTAATTCCAGACAAACAATGCATATTTATGCGATAGCAGAAATCGCGGTTGATTTGCTGTCATTTTTTAAAGAGTTCCGGTGTCTGTCTCCGGAAGTCATCATCAGATCTATATGAAACTTATATGGGACCATTTCGGAATAAATTCCTTTCGAACAAAAAAAGAATTTTGCAAATCCGTTTATATATGACGGAGTTATGGCCGAACATACATAAAAAAAAAAAAAAAAAAAAAAATATAAACATCCGAATTGATAACCTCCTCCTTTTTGAAGTCGGTTAAAAACAGGTTTCACTCTAAAATCTCCCGTAGTTCAGTGTGCTTCTTGACATAGGGCGTCCTGTAACATACTCCACTAGGATCTCAAGTGCCGTGACTTTTAATAATAATTCTCCTTTTCTTCCTTTTTTCTTTCTCTTCTTTTTTTCTTCTTCTTTTTTTGTTCTTTTTCTTTTATATTCTTTTAATTATTTTTGTTTCGTTTTTTTTCTTTTTTTTTCATAATTCCATCCCGTTTGTTGCCTTTCCGTCCTCTATTGCGCTAACAAACTGGAGAGCCAGAAAAAATTGTAAAAAAAACCTTTTTAGGTTTTACTACTAGGCACTAATTTTTTAAGTAAAATATTGTATTTGTCATAAAAAATGACGGGTGCGTTTGAACATATTTTTTACAATAACTCTAATTTTGCAAATAGCTACCAATGAACTATTTTACCTGTTGAATGCTGTAATTACAGACACAATTAAAAACCATTGTGTCTATACCAAATGTGGTATCTCAGGGACTTAGAGGTTAAAACATTTGATGTGAAGCATCACACGCTTTTACATTACAATCAAATTAA
Organism: Aporophyla lueneburgensis; assembly: GCA_932294355.1. Taxonomy (NCBI): domain Eukaryota; kingdom Metazoa; phylum Arthropoda; class Insecta; order Lepidoptera; family Noctuidae; genus Aporophyla; species Aporophyla lueneburgensis. The sequence goes on from OW028744.1 coordinate 16,812,100, forward strand.
TTAACTCTTCATATTATTTGAAAATTATTTCCTAGAATTTAGTTTGGCTTGCAATTAAAACGTGTTTATTTAGTATTTAAATTATAAGAAATGCGTTTGTGGACTACGAAAAAGCCTTCGATTCGGTTGAAACCTGAGCTGTACTGCAGTCTCTTCAACGGTGCCAGATCGACTATCGGTACATCGAGGTGCTGAGGTGTCTGTACGAAAACGCCACTATGTCAGTCCGACTTCAGGACCACATCTCGAAACCTATCCTTCTGCAGCGAGGGGTGAGACAGGGAGACGTTATTTCTCCGAAACTGTTCACTGCTGCACTGGAGGATGTCTTCAAGGTTCTGGACTGGAAAGGGGCTGGCACCAACATCAATGGCGAGTGCATCACTCACCTTCGGTTTGCCGATGATATAGTTGTCATGGCTGAGACTATGGAGGGCCTCAGTACAATGCTCGATGACCTCAGTAGAGCTTCCAAAAGAGTGGGTGGAGTGGACGAATATGTGTACCTAGGACAGACTGTCCATTTAGGTACATCAAACTTCGATAAAGAGATCAATCGTCGAACCCGACTCGGCTGGGCAGCGTTCGGGAAGCTACGCAATATCTTCTCGTCTCACATTCCGCAGTGTCTCAAGACGAAAGTCTTTGAGCACTGTCTGTTGCCAGGGATGACTTATGGAACCGAAACATGGTCGCTCACAATGGGCCTTATTAGAAGGCTGAAAGTCACCCAAAGGGCGATGGAGAGGAGTTTCCCTACGCGATCAGATCAGAAATGAAGAGATCCGTAGGAGAACCAAGGTAACCGACATAGCCCGAAGAATTGCTAAACTGAAGTGGCAGTGGGCAGGGCACATTGCTCGCAGAACAGATGGCCGATGGGACCGAAAGGTTCTGGAGTGGCGACCGCGTACCGGAAGACGTAGCGTTGGAAGGCCTTCAACAAGGTGGACCGATGACCTTGTGAAGGCCGCAGGAATCCGCTGGATGCGGGAAGCACAAAACTGGTCGAAGTGGCGGAGCTTGGGGGAGGCCTATGTCCAGCAGTGGACGTCTTTCGGCTGAAATTATGAAACTATAAGAAATATTTACAATATGTAATTTTTATTCCAAAAAATTGCAACACAAATTGTTACAATCAGATGATCCTCGTGACCCTGGTGAGGATAAAATGCAAAAGTTCTGAAATTATTGTAATGTTATCGGTCCTTGATAAGTATGATTTTCAAGTTAATCCGACGTTTCGAAGTGGGTTAAAATCAGGTTCAAAGATTCCGTTACATACCTTTATAGATGGATACAAGTGAAGCTAATAAATGCGGGTTAAAAAAACGTTGTGTTAGAAACATTTAGTGTCATCTCACATTCAATCTTATTTACTCTGTTTTTAACCGACGGAAAAAAACGGAGGAAGTTCTCTAGTAGGCGCGTATATATTTTTTCTTATGTATGAACGTCGCGCGCAATAACTTTTTATAGAGAAGTCTAATTTTGATACTTCATGTTTTATTTATTTTCGTTTCGTATTTTTTTGTTTTTCTTAAATAAGTGAACACCTAGATTTAAGATAGCAACTAAGCGATAATCTGGCGTCTTTGTTGTCAATGTTGTGTTTACCTGTAATTGGCATGTACATTGTACATATACTCGTATATTAGAATATTACCGTAAGATTTCTGTTTATTTTTAGATATGTATGTGGTGTAGGTGAACCTTAGAGTAAACAGGTAAATAAATAATCTCGTGCGGAAACCAGTGACAACTTTTAGGCACGTCATATTTCCGCTATCGATAAACCGGAATTTGAGTGATTTATCAAGAGAAGATTATCTCATCAACTATAATACCAAATAAACGGATCTAAGTAATATTATTATCTACCAGTTCGGTAGCTGGAACATCAACAACTTTCAACGATAAACTCGCTCGATAAGATAAACACTTTTTTATATTAAACTTGTAACAGGCTTGTTGAACATTGTTTGTTGTTATCATATTTGCAATCTCCATATCAGCTGGTAATATATTGACGTAACATATGACCTATAATTTACATGTGTACATACATAAACTCACGACATTTTGCCCTTAAATGATTTACCTGCTACGATCCTTTTTTATTCTGGATGGGAAATCATCAAATGTCGTCTCCCGCTCTGGGTAGAGCGGAAGGTCGTGTCAGACTTTTACTGTCTAAAACCCAACTGAGTTCCTTCAGTTCCCCATATGCCCGGGCCACGGCATCTCTTTCGAAAATATCTCGCGACCCTGGCAGGCATCGGTCTTACGGGAGCCCTTCAGTTTACTGGCATCTCTTTGAGGCGCAGGTGTAACACTACGCGCCGTCGACACGGGCCTGGGGGCCGATTCTACTAACAAATTTGTGCAAAAATCGCAATAGCACCGCGACTGGATCACGACTTTTAAGGATTTTCTCATTCTACTAATGACCAACGATCCAACTGCGGCTACGTGTCAGTGGACGCCAACGATCGATCGAAACAATGTAAAAATCTATTCTGCTAACAAAGTCGTACATGAGCGTGACGTTTAGTCACATTCTGCTATTATTTTGACACTCGTTTTAATCGAATCAAAGCTGAATTCGGCAGTTCATCTGTCAAAATTAGCGGTTGAACATAAGTCAGTAAAATGCAACTTTTATCGCATCGATCTAGGATTGCTTTCGTTTTTTTTCCTAAAAATATAATGTTTTACACAGATTTCGTTGAACTTGCCCATGTGGGTGACGTTAGAAAGGTAAGAGGAAGAAATTTTGGGTCAAGAGTATGCAATAATGCTTTGCCCCTTACGGATCGTCAGTGCGTTACGACATACCAATTCTCCAGAGACCTCATAAGAGCTTTGATTGACGAGATCAGTGACCACACATGCCCGTCAATCATCGTTCTTACGGAATTGATACGGAAAAAGGTAACACAGTTACAGTGTGTTACTACGTGATATTCTCTATTGACTCAGTCTTGGATGCACCGGCTTTTTATGTACCTGGTTCGTACCAAACACTGATAGGCCAGCCGCAATGTAAATGCAGTGTCAAAACTTTTAATTTCTTGAGTTTTAGTAATAAACTAGCTACTGTCCACGACTTCATCCGCGTCAAATTTTTGGTCCTCTGACCCTTCTCGTCGCACCGCATTGCCTGTCAGTTTTCGTCAATTTTTCGTTGCTGCTCCGCTCCTTTTGATCGTAGCGTGATGTTGTATAGCCTATAGCCTTCTTCAATAAATAGACTACCCAATACAAAAAGAATTGTTCAATTCGGACCAGTTGTTCCTGAGATTATCGCGTTCAACCAAATAAACCAACTCTACAGCTTTAATATTAGTATAGATAGGTATAATGGAATATCAGGTATTTGGTAGTTAAAAAAAAACACAAATTTACAGACTGCTCTTGTAACATATTACGCCTATGTATATGCAAGGCTTAGTTACGGCATAGTAATGTGGGGAAACAGTACAGATGCACCAACACTGTTTACTGTTCAAAAGAAATTTGTCCATCCATATCATAGTAAATATACAACAGATAAATAGCTGGAAACCCCATTTTATAAAGCTAAATATTTTAACTCAGTACCTATACTCGAAATATGCAAATTTGCACATAAACACCAAGAATTTTACAATAAACGAGAAGACATACAAACAAGACACACATTCTGATACAAACCACAACTAAACCTACCTACATCCCATCTAAAAAAACATTCAACAAGCCCTCTGGTAATGTCAATAAATGTATACAATAATTTACCCGAATCAAATAGTAATGAAAATAAACTCCATCTATACACTAACAAATTAAAAAATCTATTAATAAGTAAATGTTATATCAGTATTAGCAAACATTTAAGTGATACATCCCTGAAACGCAGTTAGAATACCCAAAGCATGTTTTTTACTTATTTTGATTTTAGAATAAGTTAGATTATAAGTCCTACTCTACCTACTATATTTCTTTTGATGTGCCCGACAGTGCCCCACGATTGTAACTAAATCCAATGTTTACCACCTAAGCATATACATTGTGGAATGCAATAAAGTATCTATTGAGTATTGGAATGGTTCATGAAATCAAAAAACAATTGATGGAACAAAGCATTTTTATTTTTATATCAATTTTAACGTCAGACCACTTAGTATTTCATCTAAAAAAGTAGGGTCGTTTCACCACTCATGTTGATACCGTGTGCCAGATAGAAATACATAATATATTAATATTGCATGCTCAACATTGTAAGTGCACAACAGCTAACAGTCAGCAGGATGTCTGCCTTCCAAACTATTGCAACAGTATTGACCACGAGCAACTCTTGAGTCAGAAGTTGATATTTGGGTGTACCTAAGTTAATGTTCCTGAAAAGTATATATTGTATTTATGTTAGAAGGGGCTAACTAATATTATTATTTTTCTCATTGGTGTGCAAAAAAATGCAAAACAATGTTTTTCCCCGAAGAGTCAACAGGTAAAGTGTTTGTTTCGCAGATTGCCATGGAATGTAAATATTCCTGTATCCAAATTTCAATATTGAATAAACAGTTTAAATTCTTTCTTGCATCATCAATACACACTTTCTTCAAACTGCATCTAGATGGTTTTACAGAAGAAAGGGAAACATTCATAAGTTACTTCAAATCTGGAACAGTCTCGGGCAACATCTTCACACATTGTGTTGAAATCTTACTAAACAGTTAACAGCACATTATTTTGAATTACATGCTGTACCATCTTCAAGATTCCATTTTCATTATAATCCTTCAAGTACACACATGAAAACTGAAATATCAATTTCGTGCAATTAGAACGAAACGGATTAACTACTCCCTCTCAAAGAGAGGAGGCCTGTATCCCAGCAGTGGGAACATTATAAGCTGCTTATATATGTATGTTATGAGGAATAAGAGTATTAATTAAAGCAATTAAAACTCATTGAATTAAAGTAAATAGTGTTGCTGTCAGTTGACACTTGTCATTCAGCTATGTCAGATAGTGATGCGATTCGATTTTGTTTAACACGTTAGTCGAGTAACTAAAGGCTCGAGATCATTTTATTTATTTCTCACGCGCTGTCACTCGATGTAGTCGTGTTTTGATAAGTATCACGGAGTCTTCAACTACACCAATTCATAAATCAATATTATTAATATCGTGTGACAAACTGTCAAAATAATGTGATGTACTGAATCACGGATGTTTTAAATAATTATTCTGTAAGTATTAGTCAGTTGATAACGTGTAATTTGTCATCGTATCATCATTATTTATCAGATTGACAGTGGAATATGAGAAGGAGAAAATGCTCCCCGAACAGCAAGAGTCGATTGTAGCCCCAATATTGATCGGATGCCGCATTTTGAATTTTGCTATGATTATTTTCTTTTAAGTTATTATTTAATGTCTCGTTTTTAACTAACGAAGCTGCTAGAAACCTCCCTGAGAGAGGTACCTACTTTAGATTCAACTTGAATTAAATTGAGAAAATCAGTGCCTGACGAATTATAACTAGTAGTAGTAACATCACTAGCCAAACTGACAAGCCACCAAAAACTTCAATCCATTTCACGATGATTTTTAAACCACTCTAAGCGAGAGTCAATGAACTTAAAAACGCGATTAAACACCTGCACCGTCAATAGTTTTTTTTTATAATCAAAACAGATTTGATTACTACCTCGAACTGTAATTGGGTACATATATACTAAAAAAATCATAACATCGTTAAAAACGCTTCAATAAATGATTTTTTAGGTAAAATACGATTATTAGAAGTTCCCTTCGAGTCTTTAACATAACCGGAAGGTTTGATTTCACAGCTTTAGCTAGTTAGGGACGTAGAATGAAACGTTCTTCTGAGTTTTTGTTATTTATTAAGTTAATATGTTGTATTTTTGTAACAATAAAATATCAGTACAAAACTATAAATATGGTCAAGATATCTTTTTAAATTAGTAAATCCTTTATTGCCACTTATTCGTGTTTAGTGACATTTTTAGATTCTACTTTTTTCTTTGTGGTAATAATAAAACATACTTGTTTAATGATTACGACTGAAGGACATGTATCCATGGTCAGGAATAAATTTAAAAAAAAAACTATTTGGCATGTTGGTAACACAGGAAGCCCACTCGTATGTTCCCGTAACGTTTCAGTTTCGATTCGGCGTAAGTTTCGTTTCGCTTGTGCTTTACAAATAGTAGAATGACTTTATAGGACATTATCGACCTGCGATCGAAATCTAACTGTTGTGAAAACACAACTGAACGTGTAACTTTGCAAATTAGTGGAATCGCCCCCCTGGTCCTTACCCGGAAACGTACATACTCTTTTTACCTCGTTTAAGTTTATACATCTGGTCATACACACACGCTGGTTTCAAGTACTACGCACCTGACCTTTCTGAAAAACATCACCAATAAGGTCACTATATGTCCTCCCCTAGGAGGACATATAGTGACCTTATTGGTGATGTCCCTAGCGTCCCCCTCCCGGCATATTCAGACACACTGCCTTGTAAATACCTTTTGTTAGCCGTCCATCATTCAATTTACATATAAATAAGGTTCTTAATAATAAACTAGGTTTCTTCTCTGTGTCTCAAAATAAGCATACATAATATACTGCTGGGACTCAGGCCTCATCTCGGTGAGAGGTAGTGGGCCATAATCCACCACGTGGTCCCAGTGCGGGTTAGTAGATGTCACATACTGTCTTCATTTTTTTTTTTTTTTTTGTTTTATTTCCTCGCTATGTTTTTCTTCACCGTTTTGAGAGCCATGATGAATTTATAAGTAACTAGCTTTTGCCAGCGGCTTCGCCCGCGTGGAGGTCGGAAATTATCCCGCGGGAACATACTACCGGGATAAAAATTAGTCATGTCTTATGTCTTTTCTCAGGCTCTAAACTATCTGTGCACCAAATTTCATTTAAATCGGTTCAGTAGTTTTAGCAGGAAAGCGATAAACTTCTTTGCCGATTGTTACGTATACAATAGTTGTATCAGTAGTAGCAAAAAATATCAAACGGAAGTTCAACATTTCTGCAAATCTATACTATATTAATATTATAAAGCTGAAGAGTTTGTTTGTTTGTTTGATTGATTGAACGCGCTAATCTCAGGAACTACAGGTCCGAATTGAAAAATTCTTTTTGTGTTAGGTAGCCTATTTATCGAGGGAGGCTATAGGCTATATAACATCACGCTACAACTAAAAGGAGCGGAGCAGTAATGAAAAATGTTGCAAAAACGGGGAAAATTTATTCCTTTTGAGAGTTTCCGTTGCGTGCGCTGCGTAAACGGTTAAAGTAACGCAAAAATCATGTATGACGGAATTGTTCCTTTTAAAAAGTTCTAAAAAAAAATCCACGAGAGCATATGTCTATCTTTTAAGGTTGACTCACTATAACTCAAAAGGTGCGAGCAGCAACGACAAATGGACGAAAACTAGCAGGCAAATCGATACGACGGGAAGGGTCAGGGGAGCAAAAATTTGACGCGGACGAAGTCGCGGGCAGAAGCTAGTAATGAATAAGACTTTTGCAAGATTTAGGTAATTTTAGTTTATTTTTATTTAGGTAGGTACTTAAGCTAACTGACTTAAAATAATATTATAATTGTACTTACTAACAAACTATTGCAGATATCAAACTCACAGCATCAAAATTTTCATGAAAATATTGTTAAGGTATACCTAGTATATCAACATGATAACTTTTCTTTTGCCTACCGTGCTGGAACAAAGCTCAGCTTGATATTAAATAAGGATTACGGAAGTTCCGAGAATTGAAAGTTAAGTAAGTACTGGTACTCGAGTGCGTAATATCACCACAAACTACTGGCTTCAAACTTGAGATTTTCACAATAAAATACTTAAAGTCGGTACTTAGTTACTTACCTACACTGGACACAAATGAACTGTTGCTGTAAGAATGTGGCAAATATTGGAAAGGATAGCTTTGTGCAGTTGTGTATTTTTAAAACGTCGCGTTTTCTTCCCGAACGATTGCTTGTTTTTAACCCCTGACGAAAAAAAGAGGGGTCATATTAGTTTATCTGTGTATCTGTCTGTGACATCGTAGCTCCTAAACGGCTGTACCATTTTTTTCCTGCGTCCTCACCTTCCGCCTGTCGCAGGTTCTCACCGGGCATGGATGCTTCGGTGGGTTCCTGTTCAGAATAAAGCGGTAGGATACGTCTGGGTGTTTCCATTGCGAGGATCGTCTGGAGGACACGGTGGAGCATACGGTAGAGGTGTGCCCTGCCTGGTGGTGGTGGTGTGTCGTGTCCTCGTGGAGGCGATCGGCGGCGGCGACCTCTCGCGTCCGGCCCTGGTGCGAGCCATGGTACGGAGCGAGAGGGAATGGGAAGCCGTCACCTCCTTCTGCGAAGCACTAATGCTCGCGAAGAAGGAGGCGGGGCGCGTGAGGGAGTGGCAGTCTCTGCGCCCTCACGTCCCTAGCCGCCGCAGGAGGAGACGCCCCGGGCGTCGGGAGTCCATAGCGGACTCCCGGCCACCGTAGGCGCGAGCTTGTGGGTGGCGAGCAATGGGTAGCTCGCCGCCCGGTAAGGACCAGGCTCGGGTCGACGGCGCGTAGTGTTCCACGCGCGCCTCAAAGAGATGTCAGCAGCAGTGTAGGGGTCTACTAGGACCGATGCCTGCCGGGGTCGCGTGATTGTTCGAAAGAGATACCGTGACCCTGGCACATGGGCAACTGATGGAACACGGGTGGGTTTTAGTCAGTAAAAGTCTGACACGCCCTCCCGCTCCGCCCAGAGCGGGAGAAGTCATTTGATGATTTCCCATCCTGAAAAAAAAAGAAAAAAAAACCTGCGCATTAAGCAGTGCACGTGTCGATCGCTGCATGTTTACTATTATTATGACTGTTGGGCGTGGGGTCCGTGTTTAAGCTTTACTTTTCTCAGCTAAATCCAAAACTGAGGTCTATCAACATGCACAGACTGGTTTTAACATAGTGTCTGATTGGCTCCATAATAACATCCTAACATTAAATGCAGATAAAACAAAGTACATTTTATTTACAATGAGAAATACTAACATACCGCTAACTAATCTAAACATTTACGCTCATTTGTCGCACGTACGCTGACACCGCATGTTCTTGAATTACTTTGTATTAGAGTTCGCAAATTAATATATGTTTTTAAAAACTTACGGAACATAGCCGACTATAAATTAATTAAACAGGTTTATTTAGCTTTGTGCCAATCCATTCTTACCTATTGCATAACTTCATGGGGTGGTGCAGCAAAAACAATTTTACTTCCTCTAGAGCGTGCTCAAAGAGCATGTCTAAAGGTTGCTACCTTTCGCCCTTTTAGGTTTCCTACGCACCAGCTCTACATAGCATGTAATGTACTAACAGTAAGGCAATTATTCATTTTAAGCATAGTATTACACCAGCACAGTGCTCTTCCTTTTGACCCAGTACCCTCTGACAAGAGAAGAAAGGATTTGGTTTGCATAAAGCCTCAAACAAGACATGCGTTTGGTAAGCGATTTTTTGTGTTCTTAGGACCTCTTCTGTACAATAGACTTAACAAGTTATTGAGCATCTATAGTTTAAGTTATAAAAAGTGTAGTACAATATCATCAGAATACTTAGCGGTACTTAATTACACAGACACAGAAAAACTTCTAGAAATTATGTCATGATTATAATTTATTCCCTCGTAAGTATTTATTTTTGTAGTATTTACACTCACTTAGTTTTAGGAATTATTGTTTTATTGTGTTGTTTTACTAATGTGCTTTTTCTCATAGTTATTAATAGATTACTTTTGTATAAATTATACTTAAAATATGATTGCACCAATTCAATTGAAATGTAAAGTGATGGCCCGAAACACAGGTTTCATTTAACCTAGATCGGGCGGGTCGCTACCTTACATTCTAATTCCGACGAATCATCTTCTGCACTTGTGATAAAAATACTTTAGAAATAGTTTATCTTTAGGCACTATAATTGTATGAGAATTTAATACTGTTTGCTAAATGTACTCTTTTTGTAATCGTTTTATTAAATAAATTATTATTATATTATTATTAACGTAATTAGGAAATTCCTATGTAACAGCCCGAAGTTTGGAAGTTGGCAGTGTGATATCCCCGTGCCTCGGAAAGAACGTTAAGCAGTTGGTCCTACGCCTTATCTCTCTCCGGTCGTGTCGGACTGACGACGTCCCATCGGACTATGAGATTGAGGGAAGAGTGTGTGCCTCTGTGTCTGCGCACACACTGGTGCTCTATAATATCTCCCGCGCCGATTACTAGTCTCCGTTAAGATTGGCCGCCGTGGCCGAAATACCAGGAAATAAAATAGATATTTAAACATTTAATAACCTCCAACACAAACAAAAACCTCTTAAAAGTAAAAAATAATATATATTTGCCCTTTAAAAGTTTAATTAGAAGTTCTAAGTTGTTTTCATCAAAGCATCGCCGCGTCGAGGGACGGTCAATGAAAACGCTAAACAGACGTGGCCCAGTAATAATGTACGCTATTGTAGAAAGGATAACATTTTCATACAATTTTCAGAATTTACTGTAACTGAACGCCGTTGTTTGTAAGACATATCGTTAATTAGCATTATGCATTGGCATTACGCTGAGCGATGGCCGTTTTGCGTGGATGTGGCGCATATTTTCTCCAGCTTTTTTATATTTTTTAACCGACTTCAAAAAAAGGAGGAGGTTATTAATTCGACTGTATTTTAGGGTTCCGTAGCCAAATGGCGTCGTCGTTCGTCATGTCAGTCTGTCCGTCCGTATGTCACAGCCACTTTTTTCCGAAACTATAAGAGCTGTGCTGTTGAAATCTGGTAAGTAGATGTATTCTGTGAACCGCATTAAGATTTTCATACAAAAATAGGAAAAGTCAATAAATTTTGGGGTTCCCCATAATTAGAACTGAAAAAATAAATAAAAATCATCAATAGATACCCCACACGTATGGGACGTGTGGGGTATCTATGGATAGGTTTTCAAAAATGATATTGAGGTTTCTAATATCATTTTTTTCTAAACTGAACAGTTTGCACGAGAGACACTTCCAAAGTGGTAAAATGTCTGTGTCCACCCCCGTAACTTCTAAAATAAGAGAATGATAAAAATAAAAATGTAAACTTCGACCGAAAAGTTGTTTGAACGAGATCTACTAAGTCGTTTTTTTTAATACGTCATAAATCGTAAACCGCAATTTACCTTTCATTCAATCAACTCAAATATAAAAATAAAACATTTAATGTCATAAACATAAACCTTATGCATAAACCGTGAATACCTACAGGTTTGTACGGAACCCTCGGAGCGAGAGTCCGACTCGCACTTGACCGGTTTTTTTTATGTTTGTTACTGCAGAACTTTTGACTTTGGAAGTCGGTGGCAAAAAACCTTAAATACAGATCCTAAGATACCGACTTCCAAAATTAAAGTAATTTTTGACTTTGTAGTGTTTTTAAGGAAGTCGGTTGTTATTTTTTTGTAAAAAGTTTTTGTTGTGTTCTGTTTTTCTTTGCGTTTCACAGTGTTTTATGAAGACCATTTTTCAGACATTGCTTTTTTATTTAAAAAAACTGATAGTTTAAGTTATTTAAATGCAATATTGTCTTTTTTTCAACCGGGTATTTAGAAAAAAAATCATATCTCTGAAACTAAATATGATACGCAATTGTGAACTTAGAAACATCGACAGCGTTTTTTATGTTGCATATTTTAAAGTACAAATAAACCTCGGAACTTAGATTCAGACTTATACGAGATATTTTTTTTTTCTCGGTAATCCCGTCGTATTTAGAAAAGTTATTAATACTAAAATTATGCCCTTTGTTTACCCTATACGATACATTGATGGATGTTCAATTCGGTACAGAAGTGTATCGAATGGTTCTGAACAGTTATGCTGGTTCAGTGTTTCCAATGATGACCACTTACTATGGCCCTTATTTACCACCCAAAAGCATGAAGAAAACAAAATAATAGCACAAACCTCAATCTTGGTGGCAGTGCTGAAGTGTCCTTTAAAGCTCTTGAGACTGGTAGAATTGATGAATTCTACGAAAACCAGCTCAGGATAGTGGTACTGAAGGCGAGCGACGTTGAAGCAATCGCCGGGCCAGTTCTGTAGCCGGAGGTGAGTTATCTCCCGCCTGGAAAAAAACGAGAGATTATAGAAACGGTTAACAAGAAAACAGAAAAAAAGGGTTCTGAAAAAATACAGTCCTAATTATTTTATTCGAAGCTAATAAGCATAATTCAGTTACTCTCATTAATTTAGCCTTTTATCCAGTACGTGCCTGTAAGCCTGCTAACTAACCGTAGTTGCAATTTACCGTTGCAATTTTGCAACTAATGTTGGTGTGCCAACTTCGTAAGATCTAATAGGTATAAAAACTCGACCATGCCCACTGGTTTATTTACATTTTCATATATTATATAGTTACTAGCTTTTGCTAGAGGCTTCGCCCGCGTATTATACACGATTATAAAACTTCCTCTTGAATAACTGTTGACGTTAAAAAGTGTTTTTAAGTGCCTACTTGAAATAAATGCTTTGACTTTGACGTTGAATCACTCTGTCTATTGATGAAAATCACATTTAAATCCGTTGTGTAGTTTAAAAGATGTAAGCGAGCAGACGTGGGTCGTCGAAACAAAGTCACTTTTGTTTTACACTGAGTCATGTGTTTTTGTAAACAAGTGTACAAACACACTTTGTAAATATGTGCGCGACTTCGAGTAGCGTCAACAATAATACATACACTTCCGACTTCACCCGTGTCTCGTCGGACAACACCGAGAGTTCCTGCGCTTACACACACATTCGCAGCGTGTTTGTATATGTTATGGACCAAGTGAGAAATTCGGCATTATACATAATGCACGGTCATTATGAAAAATGCCCAATATGAGAATGCAATTTGATAAGAATTATTCAAATAATCAAATTGACCGGGCATTATACATATTGTCCATCACCTTTTGAGCAGAGTAATACAAATATATTTAACAGCATAGAATTAAAGCGGCAGTTCAATATTTGAGTTGTGGTAGGTAAAAAAATAAAAACGCATGTTTGCAAACTAGCTTAGCAGTAAAAACTGAGCAATAAACTAAATAAAAATGAGTCATAAAATAATTTAAACGGGCAGTTCAATAAATACTGAGCCGTGGAATAGTTGAACTGGGTGGTTAGGCGCGTACAATTAACAAATCGTAATTGGTTAGTAAATGGTTAGTAATAAATTTTATTTTAAGCAGTTCTATAAACGATGACGCATGCAAGCAAGCATGCAACATGCAGCAGGCATGGTTTCTGTCACGGCTCCGGCGCTACGGGGCTCCGCGCCTACGCGGTTTTAAATTACACTCTAGGGGTAGCGCAGACAAGACTACGTGCAGTCGGTTTTGCAGCGATTCGTTTCTGTCACTAAATGCATATTGAATTTATAAGACAATTCTTGTAAAAATTAAACAGTTGTAAAAATTAATTCCCATATTTAATTACTATTTTTTTATTGTTATTGTCATTTAAATTAAACAAACGAAATATTAAACCATTTAAATAATCAGACTCATTATTTGGATTAATTAACAAGGACTTCTACATGGTGTTTCCATTGTGAGGATCGTCTGGAGGACACGGTGGAGCATACGGTGGAGGTGTGCCCTGCCTGGGCGGAGCACCGCCGTGTCCTCGTGGAGGCGATCGGCGGCGGCGACCTCTCGCGAAGGAGGAGGCGGGGCATGTGAGGGAGTGGCAGTCACTGCGCCCTCACGTCCCTAGCCGCCGCAGGAGGAGACGCCCCGGGCGTCGGGAGTCCATAGCGGACTCCCGGCCACCGTAGGCGCGAGCTTGCGGGTGGCGAGCAATGGGTAGCTCGCCGCCCGGTAAGGACCAAGCTCGGGTCGACGGCGCGCAGTGTTCCACGCGCGCCTCAAAGAGATGTCAGCAGCAGTGAAGGGGTCTACTAGGACCGATGCCTGCCGGGGTCGCGTGCTTGTTCGAAAGAGATACCGTGACCCTGGCACATGGACAACTGATGGAACACGGGTGGGTTTTAGTCAGTAAAAGTCTGACACGCCCTCCCGCTTCGCCCAGAGCGGGAGAAGTCATTTGATGATTTCCCATCCTGAAAAAAAAAAAAAAAAGGACTTCTACATTAAGAATTCACTAGTTTTTGCATTTAAAACTTAAGGAAAGTCATAATGGCGGTCTCTGATTGGTCAAAGCGTGCCACGCCATGCGTGCCTCCCTCCCCGCCCTCACACCGCGTCATATTTAGCTTTATTATCAAATTGCCCAATTATCATGTAACAATATAATAATGACCGTGCAATGTGATAAATAATGAAGTTAAGATAGTATTAGTCACTTTGCCCGATAGAGCTAGACATTATTCATAATGCTCGTACATTATGTATAATGCCCGCATTAATCACCTGGTCCATAACATATACACTTTTTTACACCCATTTGAGATAAAATACTGTTATAGAAGACACATAAGGCGCGGGACAAATACAAGAGGCGTCGGGCGGAGGCGAGGCGCGGGCGCGGCGCGGGCGTGGTGCGGGCGCGGCGCCGGTGCAGCGCAGAACAGGCGTTCTAACGGTGTCGGAAAGGCGAGGCGCGGTGTTTCTCGTTAGGCGCGGGACAAATACAAGAGGCGTCGGGCGGAGGCGAGGCGCGGGCGTGGCGCGGGTGAGGTGCGGGCGCGGCGCCGGTGCAGCGCAGAACAGGCGTGCTAACGGTGTCGGAAAGGCGAGGCGCGGTGTTTATTCTCGTTATTTTATGTTAAATTCTATATCGTCATGCATTTTCCGGGTGCGCCGAAGGCGAGGAAGCGGCGCCCGCGCCGCGCCCGCGCCACGCCCGCGCCGCGCCCGCACCCCGCCGTCTCAGTATGTCTCGCGCCCCACCTCTTCTATACATTTTGTATGAAATATCAAAGAAGTGGCGCCACGCCCGCGCCGCGCCCGCGCCGCGCCCGCGCCGCACCTCCGCCCGACGCCTCTTGTATTTGTCCCGCGCCTTAAATTCTATATCGTCACGTATTTTCCGGGTGCGCCGAAGGCGAGGAAGCGGCGCCCGCGCCGCGCCCGCGCCACGCCCGCGCCGCGCCCGCACCCCTCCGACTCAGTATGTCTCGCGCCCCACCTCTTCTATACATTTTGTATGAAATATCAAAGAAGTGGCGCCACGCCCGCGCCGCGCCCGCGCCGCACCTCCGCCCGACGCCTCTTGTATTTGTCCCGCGCCTTAGGCGCGGGACAAATACAAGAGGCGTCGGGCGGAGGCGAGGCGCGGGCGCGGCGCGGGCGTGGTGCGGGCGCGGCGCCGGTGCAGCGCAGAACAGGCGTGCTAACGGTGTCGGAAAGGCGAGGCGCGGTGTTTCTCGTTAAATTCTATATCGTCACGCATTTTCCGGGTGCGCCGAAGGCGAGGAAGCGGCGCCCGCGCGGCGTCCGCGCCACGCCCGCGCCGCGCCCGCACCCCGCCGTCTCAGTATGTCTCGCGCCCCACCTCTTCTATACATTTTGTATGAAATATCAAAGAAGTGGCGCCACGCCCGCGCCGCGCCCGCGCCGCACCTCCGCCCGACGCCTCTTGTATTTGTCCCGCGCCTTAGAAATAATGAGGTGACAGTACCTAACTTATCTTATTTATTCCATCTCAACAAATATACATATTAATGACAACCGTAGGATTTGAGAAGGTAGGTAGATACCTATTAAACCTTGACTGATGATAAGCTATACGTTATTTGGGACTTAGTGTGAGTAGACAAGTCATTCGGTCGTGTGTGTGAAGATGAACAGTGAAGACAGACCAAGTCTCCTGCACGTGTAGCATGGCCACCATAGAAACGTTTTTTCGACGGAAGAATAGAAATCAGATTGTAGAAAGATTTATATCGTCTTAAGCATGGCGATGTTAAGGAAAGTAATGTTTCTATTGTTTAGTCGACAAAAGTCTGCGAAGTCAAACATGACCACCAATTTTTCACTACACTTTTTTTTTGTGTGTGGGAAATCATTAAATGACGTCTCCCACTCTGGGCGGAGCGGGAGGGTGTGTCAGACTGTTACCGACTAAAACCCACCCGTGTTCCACCAGTTGCCTATATGCCAGGGCCACGGTAACTCTTTCGAACAAATCCCGCAACCCTAGCAGGATTTAATTTTTTTTCTTTACACTTGGGGGTAGAATCATTTTTACAAACTTATAATTATTAAAATCATCTTTCTCTTCATTGAAACGCGAGTTTACAGCAGGCGTAGCATGACCAATTCTATCTCTATTCTAACAAGAATAGACAAAATTCTTACTATACAAATTGACATCTCTTCTGTCCGAGCACGAGGCGACCCGTAGACTGGCGTTTCTATGACGACAAAGACAGTTATTATTTCCATAGCAACAGAGCGGTAGCTTATGTTATTAAGGTGGATCCGCTAAAGATTTTTTCAATAAATAGTTATACAATGGGATTGAATGACTATAATTAATATTATTATATAAAAATGTTTCTACCCCCAAGTGTCTTCTCCGGAGGTGCTAGTTTAACTATTGTAACTTCAAGTTAACTATATGCATCAATGTATGTATATGGATCATTTTGCATCGTTGAACATGTAAGCGGGCACGCCCTTTATGCCTGGAGGCTTTATTTAGTTTTTAAATTCTGTTTACGTTTTTGTTTTATTATTTCAGCTTGACTTTAGTTTTTAATGTTTTTGTTGGTATATCGGCGTGTGCTAGCTGACATATGGCGAATAATGTATGTTTTGTTTTATAATATTAATTACTTACACAATATTGTATAGAATCAAGTTCTTCTAACTTAACAGATAGCTGTGCTGCTGGGGAGTTTGTTCCGCCACTTCTTCTTCCCAGCTAAAGCACTAGGAAGTGTCGAAGGGCGGGCGTTTTGGGGGGACTGTCTTTTGTAACTTTGAGTGCTGGTGCTGAATGACTTTTGATTTTGATTTTGTCAAAAGTAGAAAAAGAATGATCGTCATGCTCGACATCGTAGAATTTTTTCGACTGAAGAATAGAAACATTTCCTCTTTTCAGTGTTAACATCGCCATGCTATGGACGGTATGAATCTTTCTACAATCTGTTATTTTGTCTATTCTTCCGTCGACAAAACCCGTTTCTACGGTGGTCATGCTACTCGTGCAGGTCGCCCCGTGCTCGTAGAAGAGATGTCAAGTTGCATAGAAGGAAGTTTGTCTATTCTTGATATTACCTTGTCTTGCCATAAATATTTAACATCAAATCATCACATCGTGACAAATACTTGTCACGAAGAAAAAAAATATTTTATATTGCATATAATATTTATTACTTTTACAGTGTGTTAGTTTAATACATAAATATAAAACAATTTAAAATATAAAAATCTTATTCGAAGTGGTCTCCATTGGCTGCAATACAGTCCTTTAAACGTTGAGGCCAGTTATCAATAGAAGAACGCACTCTTTCCATGGGAAAATTCTTCACCGTATGGATTGTTTTAGGGACTCCAAATTATTATGGCGTTTAGAGCAAGCCATACTCTCTAAAACTGACCATAAATCATAATCCAGCGGATTAAGACCGGGACTAGACGGCGGCCAGTCTTCAGCTCTGATGAAGTCCGAAACGTTTCCTTCCAACCAAGACTGCGTGAACCGAGCTTTATGACCCGGCGCCGAGTCTTGTTGGAACGACCATACTTGGTTATTGAACATGGTATTGTTAAGGGGCTTAACTACCTTCTCAAGAATGGTATCTTGATACACTTGTGCCGATGTTTTGATACCTTTTTCTCAAAAATTTGGCTCAGTCACTCCTTCATAGCTAACACCCCTCAAAACCATCACTGAAGTCGGATAATGCCCACGTTGCACTCTGTCAACTAATTGGGAAGCTTCTTTAGAGCTTTGAGCATAAATACGGTCATTCTGTTTGTTAAAATGTTGCTCAATTGTAAAGATTTTCTCATCCGTAAACAAAATTTTTCTGTGACCTCCCTTTGCGTACCGCTTTAGTAGTTGTTTCGATTTTACCACCCTATTCTTTTTTTAAATCAATCAGTTAAAAAATGACCAGTGCGTCTTCTATAGGCTGCAAGTCCTAAGTCATCTTTTAAAATACGCGACATGGTGCTGGGTGCTATCTTCATCTCCCGAGATAAAATCTTTTGCTTTCGGACAGGATTTCTTCGTATTTTTTCCCTTACTACTTTGACCACCTTTTTCGTACGAACACTATGAGGACGAACAGATCTTTTTCTGTCACAAACAGAGGAGGTCTCATTGTACCTATTAATAGCCCGGTCTACAAACATTTGACTAATAAGACAAGCGTATGGAGAGTTTTAAAAATTGCATTTGGCCCCATTCCAACTTTGTGTAATGCAATCACAACGATTCGGTTCTCTTTATCTCCCCACTTCATTTTAATATCGCAAAATATTGTACAATGTATTGGCCCAATATTAGAAAACTCAATGAACAATCGTATAAAAATGACAGATTCCAAATTCAAATGTAATATATTTCTTATTTTAACTGTAACATTATTTATGGCCAGACTAAGTATAGAGATAGAATTGGTCATGCTACGCCTGCTGAAGAGATTCTCCATCGTCAAAACATTTTAAATATATTGATAGAAAAATATGCAGAGAAGAATCTCCATTTTGTGCACTAAATCACGAACATAAACTAAAAAGAACTTATCAAACAAACTTGTGAAGCAGAAGACCTTTAAAATGAAATATTTTATTATCAAACTTGACAACAAACTAACTTATGTAAGAACAAGGGCGGATCCAGCTTTGGTGCCAGGGGGGGGGTCACATAGTCGTGGTCAAGTCACAAGAAGTTATAATTTAATTTTTATAATCATACATAAAAGTAAAAAGTAGGTATTTTATTAATGTATGTATAGTCTGGCAAAAACGGGTAGAAACGGCAACTAAAAGGGCATTGACCAACTTTTATGTAGTCCATTGAAATGTTACATGGACTTTGCATTTTTTAGAGTACGCAATTTTATTTTTGGGATATGTGGGGGGGGTCAGTAGAAGCTTAACCTCAAGTTTGTAGGGTTGCTGCCCTTGTCCCCCGGCCGCCATCTTAGAAAAAGGGGTGCATACACATTTTTCGTGGTATTTCGAAAACTATGCATCTTACAAAAAAATTGTCGAGACATAATTTGTAGCAAATTGTTTTGCCTACAAATATGTTTCAAAACTTTTTGCCCTAAATTTAAAATTAAACAAGTTATAAGAGAAGATAGAGAAGGTAGAGTCTGTAGGCATGTTTTTTTTTTTACGTGGTATCCCCAGTAGGTGGTGTCCCCCGTGGTACTCCACAGACATCTTGCTTATTAGGTAATTCAAAATCAAAAGTCATTTATTCAAACTAGGCTGAGAGTCAGCACTTTTTGAACGTCAAAGTTACACAAGACAGTCCCCCCAAAACGCCCGCCCTTCGACACTTCCTAGTGCTTTAGCTGGAAAGAAGAAGTAGCGGAACAAACTCCCCAGCAGCACAGCTGTCTTTTAAGTTAGAAGAACTTGATTCTATACAATACTGTGTAAGTAATTAATATTATAAAACAAAACAAACATTATTCACATATGTCAGCTAGCACACGCCAATATACCACCAACAAAACACTGAAAACTAAACTCAAGCTGAAATAAATAATAAAACAAAATCGTAAACAGAACTTAAAACCTAAATAAAGCCTCCAGGCATAAAGGGCGTGCCCGCTTACATATTCAACGATGCAAATTGATACATACAGCTAAGTTGAAGTTACAATAGTTAAACTAAGGACCTCCGGACCAAAATAAAATAACAGTCAATACAAGTAACAATAACAAAAACCATGGCATCATAATATTTTTAACTACTTATTAGCTAGCTACTCTATTCTACTGCTCTTCGATGGTCCAGGCTGTGGCTCAGAATCTAATTAAAATAGTACAGACTCTACCTCATAAGTGGCGGGGAAAAGAGTTTGTGATGAATAAGTGAAGTGGTAGGTAGGAAATTAACAAAAAAAAAAAAAAATATGAATGTATTTACAATAAAAAAGATCATAAAACTAAGTGAAACACTTCGTTTTGACCGGATTCTCATGAGCACCGACGAACCCGGTCAACTTTGGAGGACTGTAACAGCGTTTTAATGAATGAAATTGAAAAAAAAAAAATATTTAAAAAAATCTCAAAAGAGCATCTACAAGAATGGTCTGAGGTATTTTTTTCGTAAAATGTATTAAAAAAAAGTTATAGAGCAAAAAAGATTTTTTTTATAAAAAAAATCTCACTTTTTAGCTTATAACCTCTTTAATTTTAAATTTAGGTCAAAAAGTTATTAAACATATTTGTAGGCAAAACAATTTGCTACAAATTATGTTTTGACAATTTTTTTGTAAGACGCATAGTTTTCGAGATATGGCGAAAAATGTGTATGTACCCTTTTTTCCAAGATGGCGGCCGGGGGACAAGGGCGGCAACCCCACAACTTGAGGTTAAGCTTCTATTGACCCCCCCACATGTCCCAAAAATAAAATTGCGTCCTCTAAGAAATGCAATATTCGGCCCTCAAATTGTAACATTTCAATGGACTAATGGGACTTTGGCCACTTATAAACAAACAGTTCAGCTAATAATATATGATTGATTTAATAGTTCTTATCAGTAAGAATGCCAATATAAACCTAGTTTTGTATCAAGATTTATATTTAGATAATTTTTAAAATTGTATTGAAATTGTTTATGCTTATAATAAAACTTGCTTTAGATGTGCCAGGTTCATCATAAATACAAGGCTGAACTTTGGTCCACGGAAGTGCCGGGGTCGTCAAAAAGGGGAGAATCGGAATCCATTTAGAAACAGCCAAAGTAATGGCAATAAAACTTACAAAAACAACACTCACGATGCAAAAAAAGAAAGTGAATGAAGTTATCATTCACTTTGCTTTTTTTGCACTCGTCATTTTGACAATTAACACAACATTTTTAAAACACTGTTGCCAAATAAAAAAAAGATAATTGTATATCGATACATATGGAATCGATTATTGTTTTATAAGTTCTTCAGGCATAATGCACTTTTCAATTTATCATTTTTAAGTCTTTAATCATTTATATCGTATATTAGTATTTTTGAATAATATGATTAAATAAAAACTGCATTAAATACAGTGGAGAGATTACCCTACACTTTAAATCGATTTGAATGTATTGTTTTTATAATTTTTTTTTGCAAAACTGAAGTCAAATTCAAAGCCAAAGACTTGGTCACACCTGCCAGGGTCGCGAGATTCGTTCGAAAGAGTTACCGTGGCCTTTGCATATGGGCAACTGAAGGAACACGGGTAGGTTTTAGTCAGTAAAAGTTTGACACGCCCTCCCGCTCTGCCCAGAGCGGGAGAAGTCATTTGATGATTTCCCATCCAAAAAAAAAGACTTGGTCACATCATCAAAAATACCAACAAAAAAAAAAAGATTTTTTACAGTGCTTATTCATACAAAGTTATTAGTATCAGATATTTACTAAAATATAATTAAAATTATTGGTAAATTACAATTTTGTATAGCAGAGCGTTTAAAATTGGCCAAGTCTGGACAATTCCCTTTGTTTGGGAGTTCGCCACTGTTCTTTTCGATGCGTTCGTTCCCGAATAATGCGTTTGCCATCATACAAAATATTAATCCACACTCCACACTAATATTATAAATGCAAAAGTAACACTGTCTGTCTGTCTGTCTCGCTTTCCTGCTAAAACTACTGACCCGATTTAATAAAATTTGGTACACAGATAGTTTAGAGCTTGAGAAAGGACATAGGCTACTTTTTATCCCGGTAGTACGTACCCGCGGAATATTTTCCGACCTCCACGCGGGCGAAGCCGCTGGCAAAAGCTAGTTTATAATAAATTGATTAAATATTGAAGGTATTTTTCATAAAATCTATATTGTGACAAAAAATATATCCTTACTTAAAACCATTACCTATGTTAAACAATATTAAATAGTGGTCGACGGTGGACCCAGCCCAGGGGGGGGTCATGACCCCCATGACCCACCCCCTGGATCCGCTCTTGTGTAAGAACTCCTTGTCTTGAACAAAACTCTACCTTACAGATATTTATTTCATGCATTTTTCAACGTATCGTGTTGTTCTTATAAGGGCTTGGCTCACCTTCCATTGACCTCCTTAGATGTGTTCTGTTTCATTAACTCTAGCCTCGTCCTCGAGATCAGTATTGTACACTTGTTTGTCCGAGTATGTCGCGAATCATGCAGTAAAACGAACTACAAGAACACGAACTAAAACTAATCGCTTCAGACAAGGCTATCGTAGAAAGAAGATAGAACTTCACGAACAGGTAATTTCATTTAAGGTGCAACCGCCCACCAAAATACAAATTTTCTAACGTTTTTAACCGACGAAAAAACGGAGGAGGTTCTCAATTCGACGCGTATTTTTTTTATGTATGATAACTTTTTACCCATAACTTTTTACATAGTAGTTCGATTGTGATAATATTTTTTTTATTGGATAGAGTATACCTTGCCAAGTATTATTAGTATACTAAAGCCACAAAAAATAGTAAAATAAAACTTTTCGGTTTAATTTTTTTGTTCAAAAGTTTTTTGCAATTTGTAAGTCACTGTCAGGCTGTTTTTTGAACCAAATATGATTGGCAATCGTAACACGTATGTATTTACAAAATTATAATAGTTAAAATCATCAATACAACCCTCTAACTCTAAGTTAATTTAATCCCATTGAATGAGTTTTTCTCGAAATGAAAATCAAAAGTCATCCAAACTAGGCTGAGCGTCAGCACTTTATGAACGTTAAAATTACAATATCTGGTTGACCGAGCTTTGCTCGGTATTTTTTGGTAAATTGTGTTTAAAATAATAAGTTTATGTTCAAGTTGATTATCGATAAAGTTGGTCATTGAAAACACGAATAAAACGACATTTTATAAAAATGAATCCTAGCTAGATCGATTTATCGCCCCCGAAACCCCCTGTATACTAAATTTCATGAAAATCGTTGGACCCGTTTCCGAGATTCAGATTATATATATATATATATATATATATATGAATTGCTCGTTTAAAGGTATAAGATAAGACAGTCTTCCAAGACCCCGCCCTTCACCACTTTCAAACGAAATAGTCTTACAGATTATAAACATTAAAATCATTAGTACATGATTATTTTAATGAGTATAATTCTGTAAAGCCTTATTTATTAAGGTCGGTAATCATATTTCAATCAGCATACAATAGCGGGGCGAACACGGCCTATCATGACATTACTTCAGACGACAGTCACAAATATATCAAAGTTTGGGGGATAAAACCGTTTTTTCTTAACACGTTAACTGCCATGTCAGACTATGTGTCCGACACTTTTTATTCCATTCAGGCTTTGTCGGAATATATGACCGACAGACGACAACACATACAAAATCTGAGCATATCGTTGCTGCCTGGCGGCCATGTTTTTATAATAAAAAATGTATTTATGGGATAAATAATCTATTTAAAGTAAAATAACACTAAGTACATTTTTTGACTTTTTCTGATTTTAGAGATAAATTTTAAAACATAACATAACTTATCACGGCTCTGGTACGCCCGTGCCCGCGCCGCTGAATATATGGGTGATAACCGATTTTCTCAAATCCTAAGTTCCCCAAAATGATTTTTCATACTTTCATTCCTAACTTCCCCAATACTAATTAAAATATTATTATGATTTGCAGGTCAGTGTCAGGACAGTGCTAATTACAAAAAACGTAAGGTTTGTATTTCACGGGCTGGCGCATTCACCTTAATCAGTAATACTTACTCCCAGGCCGTGCAAAAACATCAGACAATGTGTTAAACTTTACCAAATAATAAAAAAAAATCCAAGTAAAGAAAAACATATTACGAATAAACCATTTATTGTAAGTACGCTTCAGAGGATACAAACGTAATATCGGAATTTTAAGCTCGAAAATCTAGGGTAACCTTGGGCACGACAAGTAAACTTGAACGGATTTGGAAAGTGTCAAATGTTACAAGGGTATGACAAATGGAAATAAGTCCTTCCCCTGTCCGAACTCGTTAATATTGATCGTGAGGCATGTTCACTCCTGCCGGGGTCGCGTGATTGTTCGAAAGAGATACCGTGACCCTGGCACATGGGCAATTGAAGGAACACGGGTGGGTTTTAGTCAGTAAAAGTCTGACATGCCCTCCCGCTCCGCCCAGAGCGGGAGAAGTCATTTGATGATTTCCCATCCAAAAAAAAAAAAAAAAAAAAAAAAAAAAAAAAAAAAAAAAAAAGGCATGTTCACTGAGTTGTAAATTAAATTAAGGTATTTCATATCCATACTAATATTATAAATGGGAAAATGTGTGTGTCTGTTTGTCCGTCTTTCACGGCGACGAAATGGCGTGATTTTTTAAGTAGAGATAGTTGAAGGGATGGTGAGTGACATAGACTACGTTTTTTTCTTTGTTATGTGGCTGGGATGAACTTAGAAAACTCGTGCTTTTCCCATGGACAATTGTATGTAGCATGTTCGCGTGTGTCCAATGCCCAGAATCTTTACATTCTATCCCCAATTGGAAAGACATATAATATCGTCTACAGTAGCGTATTAGAATAACATCCTGTTCCAAGTTCTCTTCTGTATTCTAAATCAGGAAAGGGGAACCGTGATACCCCGAATTTAACGCGAGCGAAGCCGCGGGAAAAATCTAGTAATCTATAATTGATGGTGGCTATTGTTTCGTAAAGTTTACCTCTTGGGTGATGGAAGGTAGAATTTACGGAATGCTAAGTCCTTTACCTTTAGGGTACAGTAGGCCACACATTAGGTAATATCGTAACAGATTTACAGTATGAAAGGCTTTCATTTTATTGTTTCAGACTTATCTCTGTCAGTAGCCAACTAGGCTCTTTTCAAATCCAATAAAAATATACTACCCGTAGGGTTTTTACAATTTTGTACAGCCACTCAATAAAATTGTTTGCGAAGCAACCTGGGGGTCTAAAAAGGCCACATTAAGCATTTCTGCTAAAACTAATTCATATTGTGAATTCCCAGCAATACCTTAGCAATTCCTCTAACTTTCGTAAAATGGTGACACATATTAGCGATATCATACTCAATTCAATTCATATCCGAATCACATTTGGTGTAAATGTTGCAGCATGAAAAAAATAAAGACCGTAATTTTACCGGTAAATATTTCTTTGAAGATTTAATAAATACAAGTGATTATTTCTAACTGTTGAAATGTTATTTAATTACAGTATGCATAAAAATTATAAGAATGTCACAAATAAGCCCTGAAAAGGGAAACTAGAAACAATAAAAACTTTATAAGCTGGCAACGAATACATAAAAGTTTTCTCTTCAGATATGTGTACGTCATAATTACTCTGTGGTCATAATAATCTGTGGTTACATCAACAAAATAAAACATAAATGATTTCATGTAAATTGGGTCATTTTTAATACAGAGTAAGTAAATACTTGTTTATCTTGAATCAATATATAATTGTATCATTGTGCAAAGGTATTTAATTGGACGTAATAATTTGTAGGCATAGAATGGCGTGCAGCTGGTCCGAGACACAATCGAAGAACATTCTGCTCGAGCTCGTCTTTCTGCATTGATTATGGGAGTTCTGTCGTTGTTGAACCCTTTATCGAGATCACTGCAGTGTCTAGTTCTGGCGAGACTCGTGTGCCAGCACTAAGCTCTACCCCGGCCGATGTTACAACAGCGGCTTTGACTCGTGGAACTCAGCAATCAAGATACCGAAGTGAGTGGAGTTTTCTAACCCTACAGCTATTTTTATTGCGACTAAGACTTATGATGACGATTGAAAATGATTATGATGTTATTTATATAACGTATTTTAGGTGCCCTCTGGCTCGACATAAAATTGAGTACCCACTATCGATAACATTCATGAAATATATAACGAAATAAAAAGAGGAAAATAAACTATATTTTACCATTTAACTAAACAATAACTAAAGAAGCTATTGGGCTCCAAGTCTACTATTATTGCCAACCTGTCATCACTGTTGTTCTTAGGGTGTCTTAAACAATGATATTATTATTTTCAATTTCATTTTATTTAGCAGTTATGTTAATTATTGACTGATGATTTGACTTTCTTAAAAACCACACATTTTCTTTTTTAGCCTGGTGGAGTTGTTCCAAGCAGTCATCGTTTGCCTCTGCAGCTCCGTGACTAGCATCAACACAAAATATTCATAGAAACGTAAACTGATTAACTATAGTGTTTATGTTAGTTTCATTATTTGATTATTGCTAGATTTTTACACAGTACAACATGAGAATTGTATTAAAATAATTTAACGTTGTGTATTGTTTTATTTAAATAATAGGTATAAAGATAAAATGTATGTCCTATTTTAAAGATACACACTACCTAATAAAATTGGAGTGAAAGTAAAGTAATATAAGGCCTATGTCCCCCGTAGGTTGTAGATTTTTATTAGGGTTCTGTAACCAAAGAGTAACCAGGATGGGACCCTATAACTAAGCCTCCACTGTCCATTGGTCCGTCCATCTGTCTGTCTATGAACGGGCTGTATGATGTGGAAAATAAATATACCTACATATTTCCTCTGGAAATGTTTATTACTTACTGGGTGCAAATTACAAAAATAAGCTAGGTGTGAATAGTCTGTACTTTTGAATAATTCTTTTTTTCAACTGGGACAAGTGTTACGAGTTATATGATAAATGATTTTATTTCTGTTAGTAACACAACATAACATAACATCACGCCTTGTTTCCCCGAAGGGTTAGGCAGAGGTGAACCTATAGTACACCCACATTTCGCCTGTTATGTCTGTTAGTAGGTTTGTACAAACACTTTTACATGTCAATGATATTTTTTTAAACTAGATGAGTTCGGCGTTTCCTAAGTGACTACTCTGAGAAGAAAGTTACTGGTACCTACAGCTATCACACTGTTTTATACACTAACTTGGTGTTTCATATAGTGTACGCCCTTGGTAACCTGTGGTATGATCCAGATGCATAAGTACTAAGTGGATCTACTCAGTGCCTGTGAAATATGATTGTAGTAATTTGTAACATTCACAAGAGTAGATGGTAGTGTCCATTTAGAACTGCTTCATTAAAACTGACTACTTCTTTACTATTCTTGAAGGTAGGTTGTATGTTTATTTCATGTAAGTTGGATCGTTTTTAATTCAGAGTAAGTAAATACTTATTCATCTTAAATCAATATTTAATGGTTAATCGTTGCATATAAGTATATGTTGTGTTGTGTATATGGTGTGCGCCCATATTAGCCTGTTGTGTGATCCAGATGCTTAAGTACTAATTGGATCTACTCAGTGCCTAAAATATGAAGATTGTAATAATTTGTAACATTCACAACACTAGATGGTAGTCATCATCATCATCTCAGCCGCAAGACGTCCACTGCTGGACATAGGCCTCCCCCAATTTGGGGGGCTTTGCCATAATCGCCACGCTTGGCAAGCGGGTTGGCGATCGCAGTATGATGGTAAAATGCATAGAGAACGCTGCTGCCCATTCTCTAGTAAATCCCTTAATCGCCTTTTACGACACCCACGGGAAGAAATGGGGTGATGCTATTCTTTATGTCCGGCACCACACGGGACAGACTAGATGGTAGTGTCTATTTGGAACTACCTTTAAACTGACTACTTCATTACTATTCTTGAAGGTAGGTAGTACTCATGCCAGCGCGGCAGTACGTATGTACGGCTCCAGCTCATGGACCTTATCACGACATATATTTTGCCTATATAACGCAAAAAAACCTGGAGGACCCACATTTGAAACGCTATGTCCATTTTTCGAAGTGCCACAATTCGTTGATGACTTAAAATGGACTACATATCACGAGCGTGCTCAAGAAAATGTTCTTAAGGCCTAAATTTGCCATTATTACGATATTTTTTCACAAAATCCCAAATATGATTTGTAAAATGATCCTCATGACTAACTTCTTATGATTCTGCTATTTGACATTAAACTTCATAATAGCAATTCATATTAAGTGTACCATTTTACGAATCTCCATACAAAACTGTCGAATAGATGAATTGTGTTTAACGAATTGTACGCAGAACATATTATGAATTGTCAGTTTGTGACCATTTTACGAATTATAATATGATTCATAATATTTTCCTATTATGATTCCACCAAAGTGGCCTTTTTAGACCCCCTGAATAACTGATCAAGTTTATTCTGTTTAATTTCAGGCTTGTTGCCTACACTTTAATTCTAGTCATATGATATCTCACCAGGTTTTGGAACCTCAAAGGTTATCCCACTAAGAGGTTTGAAGACGTCAGATGGTAGACGCATCGTAATTAAAGCCCGCCCAACAAACACTTAGGCGTCAATTAGCGCTTGTTTGAGAACCTAACGAGATATAAAGGCGCTACAGCAGCAGCACTTACAACTTTTGGCGCCAAAAAAGCGTAAACAAGCAAAATATTTAACTTAGAGCTATAACACAGAGTTACAAGGGCGATAATAGGGTGAGTTTAAAGGTAAAAGAAATACAACAGCAAATTTTAACCCTACAATACGGGCAAAGCATCTTGTGTTAAAGGTTTAAATGAATCTTACAACTATAAGATCTAAATAAGATGTAAGCATTACTTGCAACCCCCCAAAGTGCTATTCAAGCGATAATAAACTCTCGCCAAGAACCAAAAGTTGCACAAAAGTAATAATTACCACTACCAGTTCTACAATTGCGCTCATAAACTCTTTTATACTACCAAATGCCTAAAGAGGTACAAAACTCTGTTATGTTACTTAAAGTGGAACAGGAGGAACATTTTTCACTATTATATATCTCGTAGTGCTTATTGTGACTTCTCCATAACTTTAGGTAGGGTAATAGAGCTAATTACCACTTCTGTACCCCTTATTTCTTCGAGTGATAGTAGTACTACAAGTAGTCAAGTGGAAGTTTTCTGCGAAAATTTGGAACTGGGTTCCGTACATGATTTTCCAGAAAATGTGTGTGAAAGTGGTTCATCAACTACAAGCGATCATGAGGAAGTATTTTGCGAACATATGGATCGTGGTTCCGCATACTCCGCAAATTTGATTAATATTGAAGAAATTCTGTCATTACCTGAATTCAATGTTATTCATATTCGTGGTTATAAAATGAAGGCCGAACTCGATATATTTCTGCTTCCAATTAAGTCATCGTATCTAAATATGTATATTCAGCTGAGGATAAGGCTGACAATCGTGTAGAAATTTTGTTATTAGCAATAGATGTACAATGTAAACTATTGTGGATTGAGTATAAAAATTCACTGTATTTTTCTTCTTTACTTCACACAGTTTATAATATAAAATTAAACGCAATATGTCAATCACATTTTTTTTATCCTCATCACAAAATAAATCAGCTTAGTTTTCCTTTAAATGATTTGTATTCAAATAAATAATTATTTATCACACATAATTTTCATATCTTGTCTTTTACTTAAAAGTGAAGACGTCAAAATAATTTTTGATGACTCATTGACTTCATTAGTTACAGTAATTACTGATGACGATGAATTATTAGATACAGTGAAGACAGGTTGGTTGTTAGGTTCATCACATATGGGGGAGTTCTCTTGGTCTGCATACTGAAAAAAAAAGAAACGTTATATCAATGTTTTGCTTTGCGTGTTATAGAAAATGTAAGTGGAAAAGCAGATAAAAAGAAAGACAGGCAGACGCGGACGGCGTCTTTGTTTATACTATTTAGATATAAGAACACAAAAAAATCATTTGAGCTTTCAATAGTTTTCTAGCAGAGACAAACACATCTATATTAGCCTACTCATATTATCATATCTTGCATTTCCAAAAATATTTCACCTGCATGTAACGAACGGAGACTCTCTACTTTTTTGAAGCCTTTTAAAGTGTTGGAAATTGTACTTTGATCCTACTTTTTACCGTCGACTTGTTTGGTAAATATTGATCTAATTTATTTATTTATTTACAAATAACTAACATACTAATTCTTGCATAAGCTCATTCAAATCAACGTCTTTTTGGCTTGATTTTTGGCGTGTGAACTATTAGTGACTCGTGTCTCTTCATTGGTATCTGTATTAGCCAATAAAAAATCTAGTTCACGTTCAGCTTCGTCATAAGTTGGAATATTTCTTCTTTTTAACCCCCGACGCAAAAAGAGGGGTAAGTAAAGAGATAAGTAAAATAAAAAAATGAGAACTTGTGCTCTGAAATTGTAAATTAAAACAATTTACATACTCGATTTGTTTGTGGTTTTGGCCAGTTACTACGGATCCCTAAATTCATTTGCCCTCCATGTTTTGGTTACGAATTGGTTTGACTAAGGTTAAAACTTAGAAGACGAAAGAAAACACGATTTAATTAAAAAATTTTGCTTCATTGTGTTCTAATACTACCAGCACGATAACTTAAACTACAATAGGCAACATTTTGTTGGATTATTCCAAAAAGAATATGTTACTGCATATCTAATTAAATATTTATTTTTAGTAAATAGACAACAAACATCAGGCGCTTGAATAATTTGTTAATAATACATATACTTAATCACAGTGTACTCACCTTCGCAGTAAAAAGTCACCTTCTGTGCCCACTAAGTTGAAAAAAGATTACTTTAATTTCACTTTCACAAACGAATGGCGGCGTTTTGAATCTGACAAATATTAACATACACATTGTTTGCAAATAAAAACGAAAAGTTAATAATGTTGATAGAATAAAAAAAAACATATCCTTAGATATTAATAATGTTAGCACCTGAGGCCATTTTTACAGTCTTTGTGGATCTATACTAGATCTCAAAGTGTTAATAATCACCTAGTTGGCACTCGATTATCACTTAAACTTATAGTCAGCGACATTGTAGTTCTGCTGTACTGCTTCAAGAGTTAGTATTCACCAACATGCACCCCTTTTAGCACCCTACGAGATAATAAACGATTTTTTACTCTATTGTAACACTAAAGTAGTTAAGTTTCACATATTTATCACGTTTTTAGCTCTTGTAGTTTCAGTTATCGCTATTATAGCTCTCTTATTGCTTTATTATACCTCTTAATCCATTCTGTAACTCTGCTTTACCGCCATTAAACAACCTATGGTGATAAAAAAGTGTGCCCAATTCGGGGGTATAATAGGGTTATAGTGCGCTCTAACTCTAAATGCGTAACACTTATTTATAACTTAAGGATCTGGTTAGCGCTCTAATAGATTCACTGTAACTCTTGTTTTAGCGCCAAAGTGTTAGTTGGGCGTACCCATTTGTGGTGAGGCTACGTTTCATACAAAAATGCCCATCATTCTTTACTTTAAAACATAGTAAAAATTTCTGTGTGTTAATTGCATATCACACTATCAGTAGCATTTTGACAGATCAACAACATACATTGCGGCCTTTACGTTATTTAGCAGACACATTTTTCGAACATATAAAGCATTGGAAAATGCAAAATTATTCAGATTCTGACGGACAGTGTGTTACATAATTAGGGTACAGTTCAACTCATCGAACATTTTTTTTTTAAGGCGATTCGTTTTTTGATTGGTCATGGTATTCTTGGCCAATCCAATTGACTCGTGCAAATATCTAGAGATCGATATTATCGTGATCCGCAATCCTTTCTTCTGGTTTCAGGGCTTGAAGAAAACGGGTTGATGTAATAAAATATCCCGTGTTAGGATAGGAAAACTGTATCGACTAAAGTGTGTAACTTTTCTGGTTGTGTAACTTTTTCAGATAATTATAAACTCCAATTTAAAAGTTTGATGGTGTATCGGTGGAGCTGACAACGATATCCAATGCTTGTTATGGTACTCGTTTATATTTTTTATGACACGACGGACCGACATCTGGTTCTCGTACTTTCTCGGCTAAAATACACGTTTAGTCTAGGTCTCGTTCTCGGCGAATATTTTAAGAAATTCTCGGCCGAAGCCGAGACTACTTACGCGCTCTCACTTGGACTAGTTTTACTTGGTCGGCTCGTGAACACGGATAAACTATGATTGGCTTTTTTCATATATGTATGATTGTCAGTGGTATTTTATTGTTGTTTTTGACATTTTATCATTTCTCGGTCTTGGTCTCGGTCTCATTCTCGACGAATATTTTAAGAGAATCTCGGCCGAAGCTGAGACTACTTACGCGCTCAGCTAGGTCAACGGGTGAACACGAGTCAATGGCGATTGGCTTGTTTTGTACATATTTATATATGTTTATCAGTGGTATTTTGTTGTTATTTTTGGCATTTTGTCATTTCTCGGTCTGGTTCTCAGCGAATGTTTTAAGAGAATCTTGGCCGAAGCCAACACTACTTACGCGCTCTCACTTGGTCTGCTGGTGAACACGTGTCAACTGTGATTGGCTTTTTTAAATATGCTTGTCAGTGGTATTTTATCTCTTCTAGGTCTTGCTCTATGTGTAGTTCCCGTCGAACATTTTAAGAGAATCTCGGCCAAACCCGAGACTATTTACACGCTCCCGCTTGGACGGCTGGTGAACACGAGTCAACTGTGATTGGCTTGTTTTTTGTATTTTATCAATTCTCGGTCTTGGTCTTTGTCTCAGCTACAATAGAAACATTAGTCTCGATTTGACCTTATGATACGGAAGCAAATTATGGTTCTCTTATTTATTTACATATTCCTAACAATACCGGGGGGCAGGGAAATCCATGCGCAACCTGTTACCATGACAAGGCGTTCAGACATGATTCTGAACACTCCTGTGGTTAAAATTTTTCGTCGATTATTAAATTAAAAATAATTAAGTATTTAAAAAACACACACATTTTCATGACAGAGCTGATTTTTTTTCTACCCCACAATTATGTTCTTATTTTGGTGAGAAAGCGGAGCGGAACGGTGTGTCAGACTTTTATTGACTGAGACCTACCCGTGTTCCTTCAGTTGCCTGTGCCAGGGAAACGGTAACTCTTTCAAAGAAATCCGCGACCCTGGCAGGTAGAATTATGTGCTGAATTCATGGTTTCATTTTGTGGGTCAATGTCCGCTGCCACCCTGTATTGTTTGGTAAAGTCCAAGTATAATAATACTGTTTAATACCTTCATCTGTTTTTATGAGCAAAGTGAGTATTTAACCCTTCTTTCACAAGTGGTCGTTTGTAAAGGAAAATTCCTGGAAATATCTACTGCCTATTATGAGGAGCTGAACTAATGAAAATAATTTAGAAATAGTTACCGCAGAATGTAATCTTCTTGTGGTGGTCTCCAATTTCAATTTACCAAGTGTATTATTGGATTTACTAAAATAGATCACGTAAGTGTTAACTACCTCGCCTATATGTCTAGCATTTTCTGAATCATGTTGAGATCGGCTTCCAAACTAATCGTGAGCAAAATGTAAAAGCTAATCGAATACAAGTATTTTAAACCCCTGATGCCAAAAGAGAGGTTTTATAATTTTGACCGCTATATGTGTCTGTCTGTGACACCGTAGCTTTTAAACAGATGAATCGAATTGGGTGAGGTTTTATTTTAAGTAGGCATTTTAGCGTTGGTTCTTAGACATGTTTTATGAAAATCAGTTTAGCAGTTTCGACACGACAATCCTTTGATCAAAATATTACCTACCTAAAACTTCTTGTTAAACTTAACGGGCCGATACGTATAATTTTTTTAGTTTTTAGAGGTTTTTGCTTTGGTCAGGGGTTTTTTTAAATTTTACATTTAACTTTTACATAGAGTGCCTGCATAGCTGACCTCTACAACCCAGTTTCTGGGTATTACGATACCCCGTCGTGAAACTGTCAAAGAACTTGTGGCGACTGTGTCTCACGTACTCATCCCTTGCATAGTTATTAATGTAGTATTTTTCTATTGTAATTATTTTAGAAAGTTTAATTTTGTGTTTTCCCACGTTCCCACATCTGCAAAGCAATTTAAGTAATAGGTATTATTGTACTCTATAATTCTTTATAGTTATAGGTACTACTGTCTTTTGGAATTCTTTATCTTTATTTAAGGTTCATTGTTCTGTTATTTTTAGTTATCGTTTATTGTACCCATTTGTATTTATATTTCCTGTGTCTTATTATTCTTTTACGTAACAATCGTTTTGCCGCATCCTTTGTTTAGAAAACTGCAGGTGTGGGAAGGATATTCCGAGGGATTTTAATAAATTTAAGCGTTACAACTTATTTTTGTATATTACTTGTTCACTCAGTCGCGAACCCGCACAAACTACAAAATAGCCGGGACAGACGGCTTTCCGAAACATAGAATAGTTTCGAAATGTATACATGTGGTTGCCCACCCACGGATCGACCCTTTTTTTTTTTTTTTTTCAGCATGGGAAATCATCAAATGACTTCTCCCGCTCTGGGCGGAGCGGGAGGGCGTGTCAGACTTTTACTGACTAAAACCCACCCGTGTTCCATCAGTTGCCCATGTGCCAGGGTCACGACTCACGGTATCTCTTTCGAACAATCACGCGACCCCGGCAGGCATCGGTCCTAGTAGACCCCTACACTGCTGCTGACATCTCTTTGAGGCGCGCGTGGAACACTGCGCGCCGTCGACCCGAGCCTGGTCCTTACCGGGCGGCGAGCTACCCATTGCTCGCCACCCGCAAGCTCGCGCCTACGGTGGCCGGGAGTCCGCTATTGACTCCCGACGCCCGGGGCGTCTCCTCCTGCGGCGGCTAGGGACGTGAGGGCGCAGAGACTGCCACTCCCTCACGCGCCCCGCCTCCTCCTTCGCGAGCATTACTGCTTCGCAGAAGGAGGTGACGGCTTCCCATTCCCTCTCGCTCCGTACCATGGCTCGCACCAGGGCCGGACACGCGAGGTCGCCGCCGGCGATCGCCTCCACGAGGACACGGCGGTGCCCCGCTCAGGCAGGGCACACCTCCACCGTATGCTCCACCGTGTCCTCCAGACGATCCTCGCAATGGAAACACCCGGACGTATCCTCCCGCTTTATCCTGAACAGGAACCCACCGAAGCACCCATGCCCGGTGAGAACCTGCGTCAGGCGGAAGGTGAGGACGCCGTGACGCCTCTCTATCCACTCCTCAAAGAGGGGACTTACCGCCACAATTGTGGCGTGCCCAGCACTGGGTTGCGACAATCGTACCCGCCATGTCGCCATGAGATCACACCGGAGCTCTGTCCGCCGTGCCGCGATTTGTCGCGGCAGCGGAGTTTCGCCCCGGCGTTTTGCCTCCTCGCGCCACTCCCACATGTGCGCGAGGACCTTTGCCTCCAGATCCCATGACTCCGGCAAGGAGGCTCGCCGCCTCGCACGAGACCGTGCGATATCCCCGGATTAACCGGATGGCCATGACCCTCTGGGCCGCAAACAAGCGGCGCGCTGGGCGCAGCCTCAGTGAGGGCGGCCACACCGGTGCCCCGTAGAGGGCCATGGACCGCACGATCCCCGTGTAGAGCCTCCGGCAGGAGGCGTTTGGGCCCCCCAGATTGAGCAGGAGCCGCTTTAATGCAGCCCCAGCCCGCTCCAGTCTGGGAGCCAAACGTCGGAAATGCTCAACGAAGTTCCACCGGCTGTCGAGGACAAGTCCCAGGTACTTCATCGTCGACTCGACGCCGATGTGAACCCTTCCTACCGTAAGTTGGGTACCCGCAGGTGGACGGATCGACCCTTGGGGCTGTTTTTTTCCCACGGGTAGTAAGTTGTATTGTAATTTTAATCCATAATTATGCAATCAATAACTGTTAATGTACTATTAATCCAATAATATTTTATGTGTAATAATAATGTATGTAATTAATATTTGCACGCCATAGTTGGCAGAATGTGACGATGCCTTTTATTATTTTAAGACCTTATAATATACTATTATATTCTGTCAAATGAATGATTATGATTAAGTACCTGTGCTCTAATAGTCCCACCACTAAGCTTTAGGGCTCCCGCGGACGGGCGTGACTCGAAAGCGTAACGCGACTTTACTTCATCAACATCATTAACATTTCAGCCAAAAGACGTCCACTGGTGGCCTTCACCAATTTGGAGGATTGCCATAATCGCCACGCTTGGCAGGCGGGTTGGCGATCGCAGTATGGTGGTAAAATGCATAGAGAAGCATCCCATTCTCTAGTAAGCTCCTTAGTCGCCTCTTACGACACCCACGTGAAAAAATGGGATGGTTCTTTACGTCTGGCACCTCACGAAACTTTTCATCAATCTATACTAATATTATAAAGCTGAAGAGTTTGTTTGTTTGTTTGATTGAACGCGCTAATCTCAGAAACTACTGGTCTGAATTGAAAAAATATTTTTGTGTTGGGTAGCCTATTTATCGAGAAAGGCTATAGGCTATATAACATCACGCTACAACCAAGAGGAGCGGAGCAGTAATGAAAAATGTTGCAAAAACGCGGGAAATCGCACGGGTAGGCTATTCGACGCGACGGGAAGGGTCGCGGGAACAAGACATTTAACGCGGACGAAGTCGCGGGCAGAAGCTAGTAAGACAATATTTATGAAAACTTCGTGGAAAATGGTCGTCCACGAGAGCCTTTAAACGGAATGATGATAAAATGAATGAAGTAAAAGTAAATGATAATACACAATTATGGATTTAAATAATGCATATTGAAAGCAACCATTATTATTACGAAAAATTTTAAATAGCCGCAGGCTAGCAACGCGTCAGTGAACAGCTTTTCGGTACGGTAGTTATTTCCGCAAACAAACCTGGAGACTTCCCTGAAGTTAAATAAATGATCAACAATAATTATAATTTTTTATTATTATTATTATAGCTTTATTTATCCTTACAATAAATATAAGAGTTACATTTTAATTTATTTTAATAATGAAGTTGTTTATTGTATGGCCCCTAGAGGGTAAAAGCCTCCTCCATCATATTCCATTTCAGTTTGTCTTGACCTTTGCTCATCCAGTTTTTCCCAGCTATTTTTACAATTTCATCAACCCATCTTTTCTTTTGCCGTCCTATTTGTCTTTTACCAGTAGGACCCAGCCACTTCGTTATTTGTAGTGTCCATCTCTTATCTTGGTATCTAGCTAGGTGACCTGCCCACTTCCATTTCAGTGCCAGGGCATGTTGCAGTGCATCTGTGAATTTTGTTTTGTTGCGTATGTCTGCATTTCGTGTTTTGTCAATTCTTCTAAGTTTCAAGATACTTCGTTCCATGGCATGCTGGCACGACAGGATTTTGTTTTTAATCTTGTTATTAAACGACCAGGTTTGTCTCGCATATGTTAAGCACGGCAGGATACATGAATCCATTATGATCTTTTTAAGCTTCAGACTATATTTTCCTTTCAAGATTTCTTTATGTGCCCAATATTTTTTCCACGTTGTATTTATTCTTCTGTCCACTTCTTTTTTGTTTCTGTTCTGTTTTTGTGGTCAAATGATATTAGCTTACCAAGATATATATATTCACTGAAATATTCTATCATCCCTTCTTCTATGTTTATTTGTCTTTGGGTACTATTGGTCATTATTTTAGTTTTATTTGTGTTCAATTTTAATCCCACTTTTTTACTTTCTCTGGCGAGGTTTTGAAGCATTTTTTCTAATTCTGTCGCAGTATCACTAAAGATAGCTATATCATCAGCAAATCTTAGATGAGATAGACATCTATTTAGAATCCACAACCCTTTATTGGTATAATCTATTTTTTGGAAGATATCTTGGAGGACAGCTATGAATAACTTTGGTGAAAGCGGGTCTCCCTGTTTTACGCCCTTTTCTATAGGAAATTCTTCTCCATTCCTTTCTAGTTTGATTCTGCTCACACTTTTGGAATATATGGTCTTTATAATATTGATGTATTTTTCATGAATGTTGTTATTTTTAAGTGCCTTCCATATAGATGTATGAGTAATACTGTCGAAAGCTTTTGCATAGTCAACAAATGCTATGTAAAGTGGTTTGCTAAATTCGTTGTACTTTTCTATTAGTTGTTCTATAGTGTGGATATGGTCAGTCGTGGAATAGTTTGGTCGGAAGCCTGCTTGTTCGATTGGTTGGTTTTTGTCTATTTTTGAAGCTATTTGGGTAAGCAAAATCGACGAAAACAGTTTGTACATTGTAGATAATAAACTAATGGGTCTATAGTTTCCTACATCTAGAGGATTCCCCTTCTTGTACAGTAGTACTATATGTGATGGACACCATTGTTCCGGTATTTTTTCCGATTCTAAAACCCTGTTGAAAAGTGTGTGTGTTCTCAAATATGGGACTAATACGTGTGCTCCTATTTTTAGTGTTTCGTTGGTTAGCTTATCTGGTCCTGGGCTTTTCTCTGTTTTCAGTCTTTTTATATGGCTCATTATTTCGGTTTCGTCTATTGGATCTATTGTAGCTTAATTATATTAAGTAATAAAAAATAAACGAAAAGAAGAGATGACGTCACATGAACAAACAGCTCTGGCGTCATCAAATTGACAGACAGCAAATCTGGCGTCCAAACGTCGCGCTGTTTCTGTTAAAGGTAAACGCCCACTTATCAGAGCCGAGGTAACCGAAGGAGCCGAAAGCATCAAATTTAAAACTTGCATTACACTACTCTCGAAGTTTCTTGGACGAAGTACCTACTGGTCGAAATTGGCCGAAGTCTGAAGTACGTGACTCATGCTAAGAACTACGCGGGACGTTTCAAATCTTTTCCCTTCTGCACTCTGGTGTTCTTCTTTCTAATTTAGTAATAATCTATCAGAGCCGAGGTAAGCGAAGAAGCCGAAAGAATCAAATTTAAAACTTGCATTACACGAATATCAAAGTTGCTTAGACGAGGTACAGTCACGAGCTTTAATTTGGGACCCATTTCCGTTAAATGTTGTTAGAACAATCATAATGCAATAAGGTCGAAACTTTGAAACTTTGCTTTAAGGTTGAAATGTTGAATGTCAAGTTAAGACATAAAATGTCTTATCTAATCGACCTATGAAATGATAACCTCGTTGCAAAAAGCTATCATTACGATTTTCTAATTACGAACATGTGTAGTGTCAGTGTCATTTAAGAAAATAGTTTAGTGTGATATTTTCACAAAATATAATTTACCAATTAATAAAATGCTTGCGGCTAATCGTGACCAAATAAGGCTCCAAATGATTGATTTGCCCGAACAAGGAGTAGGCATTCACGAGATATCGCGATGAATAAATGTGACAAGAAACACAGTTCGCCGCTGGGTTCGACGCCACGGGAACGAGGAAAATATTATTGACTTACGACGAAACAACCATCACCCGCAAGTTATAACACAAGAGCAGAGCCGCTTGATGCAAAGGCAATACCTGATGAATGGATTTACGCCAACGAGGCATTTTGCGGAAGCGTTTGAAGTCCACCCTTCAACAGTTAGAAGGCATCTTAAAGCTATGGGACTGCATCACAGGCGGCCTGCAAAAAAAATTGCGTTGACGGATGCCCATAAAGCTGCTCGACTTATTTTCGCACGTCAGTATCTAAATTTTGATTGGACGACGACGGCTTTCATCGATGAAAAGACTTTTCAATCTTCCCAAACGGGCAGACTACATTTGTGGCGAATTGACAGGACGCGATACACGGAAGACCACGTCATAGCTAACAACGCGTCTGGTCGCATTACAGTTAACATGTCTGGCTGGATTAGTTCAGCCGGCATTGGAGAACTAATAAATTTACCACCCAGGGCCACTGCTCAAGATTATGTCGATTTATTAGACGAGAGTGTCCTTCCAACATTGCAACTATATTATCCACAAGAAGATGTTCCTCCAATAAACTTTGTTCAAGATAACGCAACAATTCATACGGCAAGAATCGTTAGAACTTGGTTCGACAATAATAGAGCAAATTTAAATCGTATTCCGTGGCCTGCAAAGTGTGCCGATTTAAATCCTATAGAAAATTTATGGGGCTTAATGGTTCAAAAATGGTCAAATAGAAACGAAAGAACTAGAGAAGCACTTATGGATCACTGCCTCACAGTCTGGGAAAGTTTAAGGGGTACTGACATATGTGACAAATTGATTGGATCCATGCGTAACCGGCTCCAGGCTGTGATTGACAATGAAGGTGGATATACGCGGTTTTGAATATTTATGATAAAAAAAATACTGGCGAGATTTAAATTAATTTAGTCGTAGCCTTCGGTGATAAGTGTTTATTTTGTGCACCGCTAACCATGCTTTCTATATAATTGTGTTAAGATTGAGGTTTGTGTCATAAATGTCTTAATAAATATAAAGAATAAAAAACTTTGTTTTTCTAAAGATTTTATTAATCAATATTTTAGCTGAAATCTTCTAAGCCCCCATAATCATAAACGGCCTTTAAACCTATTTTATTTTAAATATGTTGTTTTGGTCCGTCACTTTGATATTTATGTTTGAGAAAGAGACAAAACTTTTTAACTAATATAGGTTTGAAGAATAAGCGGGTTAGTTGACTAGCTATCATATATTGACAATATAATTTTGTTCTTTTTTATTTGTTTCTTTTTTCTTATGGGACCACAGGTCCAAAAAGTAATTATTACTCGGAAATCGGTAATGATCGTTTGCCCTCGCTCCAGTTGACGTTAGCCCCTAGAAACGTAAAGTTGTCGATGGTAAACATGACGTTTATTGTTTGTGCAGTGACAGCGTTAACATAATAGCTCTAAATGGCGAAAGTTTGCTACACGATATTCAACCTTAGGTGGGTCCCAAATTAAAGCTCGTGACTGTACCTACTGGTCGAAATTCACCGAAGTCCGAAGTACGTGACTCATGCTAAGAAATAGGCGGGACGCTTCAAATTTTTTGACTTGGGCACAAAAAGTACCCTTCTGCACTCTTAGGTTCTTCTTTCTAATTTACTGAAGGTTTAAACCTACACTACATTCAAAAAAACCGCACTAGAATCCATTAAGATAACAAAACGGCCACGCAGACAGACACACCACCTTCACAGCACAGCAGTCGAGTTAGTTCTAAGTACCTAGAAGATATTTTACACAGAGATCTTTTAACAGTAGGTATGCACTGGTAAAAGTTCTGTCAGAGTTTAAAATTAATTAAAGATGAATAAGTAAAGAAACACCGCCCACAAAACCACAATAACCAGTTTCCTTAATTGATGTTGACTGTAACAATTTGCGTAGAAAGTAACAAAAACATAAACAAACAATTACAAATTCATGTAAATTATGTATAAAAGGTTTCATTTATGAACAACATACCAATTTAAGATATTCAAATATTTAACACGTCGGAAACTCGGAACAAATCTTCTGAAAACGGAGCCTTGTCTAAATGTAGCTATTGGAATTCAAACATTTAGACGGTAATATTTTTAATTAATGTTGGATTTTATACGAAACAAATACAAAAGGCTTTATTGGCAAAATATAAAAGATGCTGGGTGACGGACAGTAAGCTTTAATACAATTACATTTGTACAAACTTCATTGTGTTAATATTAGAATGTTTTGCTTTGACCGTCGACCCCCAAACTAACACGGCTTTTATCTTGGGGTTGGGGCGCGAAGAGCAGCACAAAGAACTATATCTGTTCACAATGTTAGTTTCGTAAAGCCTTTATGTGTTATGAATATGTTCTTTGAAAACCTGTATGGTTTTAGAACCAACAAAAACGGTCTTTTCTTTCCAACAATTCCAAATACCGCTAGGAAGGGTTAGGTTATCGGTAAAAACACAATAACCCAATGTTGTTATTTGCAAAAAAAAAAAACTTTGAACAATATGTACATATTTGCTCAAAGTTTAGACGGTACTTATTTTGATAAATGATTTTTATATATTTAATAGACAAAGTTTGAAGCAGTTTAGTTTGGAAAAGGAGCTTGTAATACGTAGGTGTAATAATAAATACAAATATTAGTCACTAAACTAAAACACTGAGTTTCCACTTAATCCTACTAATCCTACTATCCTACTAATATTATAAATGTAAAAGTTTGTGAGTATGGATGTATGTTTGTTACTCTTTCACGCAAAAACGACTGATCGGATTTAGAAGAAATTTGGCACACAGATAATTTATAACGTGGCCTGCATCCACGCCAATTCTTC
The DNA here is from genome assembly GCA_932294355.1 of Aporophyla lueneburgensis. Classification (NCBI taxonomy): domain Eukaryota; kingdom Metazoa; phylum Arthropoda; class Insecta; order Lepidoptera; family Noctuidae; genus Aporophyla; species Aporophyla lueneburgensis. The sequence goes on from OW028744.1 coordinate 16,854,303, forward strand.
TGTGAAACGTCCAGAACAATTGCCAAATTATATTGAATCCATAACACAAAATTAATAAAGCTGAATTTGAAAACAAGACAGAGCTGAAGTCTATTTTTTATCACCTAATTCTAATTATTATCAGAAATTTGGATTTTCTACTTACTTTATTCCTCGTATCCAGTGGCTAGCAAACCCATCCTTGCATATGAGACGGTACTGTGCCTGAACGCATTGGGCTTTTGCCGTGTGTTCTCCGAGGGAACAAGGCTTGCTCACTAAAGCGTCCGAAGCATTTCTGGTGCGGAACTGAAAGCCTGGCGTCACTACTGTCACCACGCTGAATAGGACCAGAGCCTCCGGGAATCCTGGGGACAAACAAAAGTCAGCTCTTATAATTGTCTTACTAAAATAATTCAAATGTAACATCCATACTAATATTATAAATGGGAAAGTGTGTGTCTCTGTTTGTCCGTCTTTCACGGCAAAACGGAGCGACAAATTGACGTGATTAAGTGGAGATAGTTGAAGGGATGCAGAGTGATATAGTTTACTTTTTGTCTCTTTCTAACCCCCACTTCCCTAAAATGGAGGGTGGAAGAATGTATGGAGCAAAAAAAAATGAGTAGGGGATGGAAATTTGTGTGAGAATCTCCGTAAAATTAGTACAGGTTCTATGACACAAACGAATTAAATGAAACAATATTAAAACATTAAATCTAACCATAAACGTATTAAAATAACATTCTGTTCCGAGTTCTCTTCTGTGTTCTAAATTAGGAAAGGGGAACCGTGTTACTCCCGAATTTAACAAGAGCGAAGCCGCGGGCAAAAGCTAGTATCTACTAAAGGCGAAATAGGTATAATGATAGTCCAACCGAGTCCAACGAATGCTTCACAACACAATACAAAACCCTCTTATCATCATCATCTGCCTGGCGTTTTCCCAATTATGTTGGGGTCTACTTCCAATATAATCGGAAACAGCAGAATACCAGTATTTTACATAGAGCTATGGCCTATCTTCCCTCCAGAACCCTGTTACTGGATAATACAATACCCCTTGGTTAGACTGGTTGTCAGACTTTCGGGTTTCTGACGACCCGTAAAGACTGTCAAAGATCCACAAATGACACCCGGAACCAATGGCTAAACGTGTTTTCCGAGGCATGTAGGAGTCTTGGTATGTACTAAAACCCTCTATTGAGGATTAAAATTGCATTTTTTTTTTATCTTGTACGCAATTTTTGAAGTGAGAACTTCTTTAGCACTGTTGTGAGTTGAAAGTCTATGAAACTAAAAAGCGACAGTAAAAAGAGACAGACACAAATTCATAAGATTTAACGTGGGAGGAAATGAGATAGGAAGCATTATATAGTGTTTCTTATATTCGTCGTTCTCTTTGTGCTCTGCTTCGTAGGTACGCCCTCCACTCGTGTTTACCGTCTGAATAAATCTATGTAATATATACGAAAAATTTTTTTAATAATTATAAAACTTTGTATCACTATGATCATTACTAAAACCTACAGTTATCCTCTTCCCGAAATTTTACATTCTCTTGAAGCCAAAATTTTTGAAGGTTTCACTTCTACCACGTGTGAATTTTTTTTTATTGTCGTGTCTTAACATCGATTTGGGTGAGTAATCTGTGTTTTGAAGTTTGAAGAGATAAAAATGAACTTACTAATAACTAATTTAAATATCAACAAACCAATCTTAACCCTTAACCCGTAGACTGCTTACGTATTTTATGACGCCTAGCATGTCTTATAGTTCGTGACCTAATTCTGTCAGTAGCCAACTAGTTTTTATTCAAATGTAATAAAAAGAAGGCAGCCTGTAAGTGTATTACCATTTCTACATTCGCTGAATAAAATTATTTCAGAAGCATTTTGAATTAGAGGCCAATCAAAATCAAATCAAATCAAAATATTTTTGTTTCACATAAACCAACATGAGCACTGATGAAACATCACAACCTAGGTGCACTGTTCCAAATACTTGATTCCTATTGAGAAGAGCCGGCAAGAAACATCATGGTTACTATGGTAAGTATTAAAAAAAAAACTTTTTACACAAAAAAACAACCGACTTCCTTAAAAAAAACACTACAAAGTCAAAAATAACTTTAATTTCGAAAGTCGGTGTCTTAGGCTCTGTATTTAATGTTTTTGCCACCGACTTCCGAAATTAAAGTTATTTTTGACTTTGTAGTGTTTTTTTTAAGGAAGTCGGTTGTTTTTTTGTGTAAAAAGTTTTTATTTTTTAACTTTTTAGTTGTGGTAGATACTCCGCACTAATCGAATCGCGTTATTCGTTCATTTGTCGCGCAAATACATAATGCAAATTTAAGACTTATATGGTTTTCACATGGACCCCATTGTCCAAATGGAACCAAATTAAAATGGGACCATTCGGGAAGCACCAGCTTTCAAATAAAAAAAAAATCATCAAAATCGGTTCACCCAGTCAAAAGTTATGCGGTAACAAACATAAAAAAAAAAAATAAAAAAAAAAAAAATACAGTCGAATTGATAACCTTCTCCTTTTTTTGAAGTCGGTTAAAAATGATTTTAATCTGTTTAATTTCGAGCTAGGCGCCTACATTTTAATTATAATATCTGGTTGACCGAGCTTTGCTCTGTATTATTTGGTAAATTGTGTTTAAAATAATAAGTTTATGTTCAAGTTGATTATCGATAAAGTTGGTCATTGAAAACACGAATAAAACGACATTTTATAAAAATGAATCCTAGCTAGATCGATTTATCGCCCTCGAAACCCCCTGTATACTAAATTTTATGAAAATCGTTCGAGCCGTTTCAGAGATTCAGATTATATATATACAAGAATTGCTCGTTTAAAGATATAAGATATATTTACATAATATCATCATCATCTGCTTTTGCCAACTATGTTAGAGTCGGCTCCCAGTCTAACCGGATGCTGCTAAATACCAGTAGTTTACCCAGATATCATGATATGTCAACTGGTTTCGGAACCTCAAAAGCTATCCCCCTAATAGGGTTGAAGTCGTCAGATGGTAGACGCAACGTAATATTTTTAAGACGGTTTTAAAATTCATCCTTACCTATTAGCGATAAGGCCGAGAGTCGTACTAAGTGCCCATGATTATTTACTTTAAAATATTGTTTAAAAAAACCGGCCAAGTGCGAGTCGGAGTCACGCACAAATGGTTCCGTACAAACCTGTAGGTATTCTCGGTTTATGCAGAAGGTTCATGTTTATGAAAATAAATGTTTTTTTTAATTTTTATATTTCAGTTGATTAAATGAAAGGTAAATTGCGGTTTACGATTTATGACGTTTTAAAAAAAAACGACTTACTCGATTTCGTTCAAACCACTTTTCGGTGGTAGTTTACATGGTAATGTACATCATACATTTTTTTTAGTTTTATCATTCTCTTATTTTAGAAGTTACGGGGGGGGGGGGGGACACACATTTTACCACTTTGGAAGTGTCTCTCGCGCAAACTATTCAGTTTAGAAAAAAATGACATTAGAAACCTCATTACCATTTTTGAAGACCTATTCATAGATACCCCACACGTATGGGTTAGATGAAAAAAAACATTTTTGAGTTTCAGTTCTATGTATGGGGAACCCCACGATTTATTGTTTTTTTTCTATTTTTGTATGAAAATCTTAATGCGGTTCACAGAATACATCTACTTACCAAGTTTCAATGGCATAGCTCTTGTAGTTTTGGAGAAAAGTGGCTGTGACATACGGACGGACAGACAGACAGACATGACGAATCTATAAGGGTTCCGTTTTTTGCCATTTGGCAACGGAACCCTAAAAACGTTATTTATATTGTTTGCGGACAACATTTTTAAACATTTAAACGTCTACGAGGTCTACGTTAGATCTAACCTTCAAATTTTTGGCGAGTTTTGGAATTTTGGTAGAAATTTTGCAGCAGGAGGTCCACCGAAACGAGCGATATTTTAAAAGTGATACGAGAAAAAATGTTTGGGAGCCTACGATTTAAAGCAATAGATTAGCAGTGCTTTAAAATTATAGAGGTTGTGATTGAAAGTGTATATCAATTAAGGTGGTGAATGTGTATGTTTTATTTCTATATGTGGCGTTCCGCGCATTAAGGTACCAGATGTCGGCATTTAGTTTCCCTAGTTATTTGCGTTTTTGTAATATCGGGTGAAAATATGGCATTTCGTGATTTTGACTGATTATTGTTCTACAACAAATTTGCTACAATTTGATACAAAAAACATACTACAGACAACATTTCTAAGCACATTTCTTTTAAAAGGAAATGTTTAGTAAAAATTATCAGACGTCGGTAGGTCTTATAAAATGTCGATATTTTCATAATTATTATGTTGAGTTTTTAATACTATTTGTATATTGGCAGTACAGTATCGGTTATGTTATTGATACATTGATGCATATATAATGTGTTGGGATCTATATGGAAAATCTATGTAACAAACGAGTAGAACATTGTTTTTTGTAATCTTAACTTTCAAACTCCATTTTCTCGAAACTAGTTTATTCAGAATTTCAACTTTGGATGTCAGTTACAAAAAAAGTATCACAATTTTTTTTTGTAATCAGCTTAATAAAGATACTTCTAGATTTTACATCCGGCCTTAACTCAATACCTCCCAAGGTACTTTTATGCGCGGAACGCCACATATTATCTGTATTGCTGTAGAAACAATAGAAAAATTGTTTATTCTGAACAAATAAGTGGAGAATAGATGGATTATTATCAGTGGGTAGATGAGTAATCTATTTACTGGTATTCCGTTTCTACAATGTATGGCCACTGAATACTAGGTCAGCATATGTAGCTGATACGTCGCGTCGCTTCGCTCTCAATACGATGCACCAATACAAATTGGACTTAATCTAATTACAACTCTCTGACCATAGCAACAGAGAATAATTCAACTCGGCTCGTTGTTAGTGAGCAAAAATTTCTCGTTCTAACCAACTACATTGTATTTTTTGCTTGCTGCATTACGATTGGCAACTGTGGTATACTTTTATACTTATATCATTTCATGTGTCCGTTTCGACTGCTCGGATATATGTATTGTCGTAGAATAAAAACGACTACGTCAACATTACGAAGAAATTTGTAAAACACTAACAGTGAAAGTCGCAAAGTAGATCCAATATTCAGAAAGTTATAAAGGTTTAACCATGGCGGTGCGGTCGGTACTTGGACAACCGCGCAGCCACGCAGTTCTTTTAAACGGAGCTTAGTAGAGGTCCCATTCTTTTTGCTTACCACTGATATGATTTTGTAGAAAATCTATATTTTCGCCGACGCCGGTTTTGTACCTAATGGTGTATCGCTAAAACACCATTTCAACCAATTCTATGTCTGTTTCTTCTGTTTCTTCTGTAACACCATTTTTGCGAGCCTTTCATATATCCGCACTTTTCCAGCTTTTTGTCTTGCCTACTGACTGCCAAGGTCCAAGACCTAATATCTTCACACAAGTGTCAGCCAACTTTCGATGAAGTTCGGTCTTCCCATCCATTTAAATATTTAACAATGCACAATTATGTTTCATTTCAAGGTAACAGTGGAGACGCCCTAGAAATCTAAACTACTTAGCTAATTGGAACACTATCTTTCATCGATATTGCCTTTCAGGTGAGATTGATTTGCAGCGCAACGTAATTAACAGTACCTGTCGTCAATTATACAACCCTTCTAGCAAAATTGAATGACATACCAAGAGGAGTGGTGGCGTAGCGGTAAAGGCCAAGACTTACGAATTTTATCTTCTTATATATATAAAAATCTTGTGTCACGATGTATGTTGCCAATAAACTCCAAAACTACTGAACCGATTTCAATCAAATTTCACATGTACCCGTATTTTGGTCTAACTTACTGGATAGGATAGTTATCATCTCGATTATTTGCTTATGTCGTGAATGTAAACGAATAAAATGTATCAATGTTTATTTACTGTTTAGTTTTATGAAGTTCTCATAGGTGGCGGTGTACGTTGATTCATGAATAAAATTCTTCAATATTCTTTGACATCTAGGTTGCAAATACACCCAATAGATGGCGCTGTGTTCTGTTTCTTAGAATATAAATTCTATTACCTACTTTATTTCACGTAATATTTATTTATATTCACGATATAACCGTATTATTTTAATGGTTTGTGACTGATATTTTTATAATCATACTGCGTATTATGATAGAATGTTATTACCATTAATAACAAAAAAAAATTATACTATTTTTGTTAGAGAATTATTAAAGTCTTGGCGCCAAATTTTAAAGTTTCAAGATCTGGCCATAAAATTCTATCGAGTCGCCAACTCTGGTTTGAATGTCCAAAGCTTTGGTACCTCATTCGTTCTCGAGACCTCCTCTGAGCGTAAAAAAAGCTCCCTCTCGAAACATCGAGACCCACTATTTCGAACAATCGATCAATCGATTCTTCTCGAAGCATGCGAACTAGAACGTTTGGGAAATTCAAGGCTCAGGTATAAATACTGGCGCCGAGTGTCACCTGTGCATTTACCAAGTATATAACCTCTGCAAGTATTAATCAGTGCAAAATCATAACTTCATACACATTTTATTTTATTTTCTTCATGTATTTTGTAAAGAAGTCATTGTTTATAAAGAATAGTTAAAGATAAGAAAAATAAAATCTACATGTAATAAATTATAGTTTGAAAAAACTAAAAAAACACGCTTTTGAAACTAATTGAACTAAAAATTTAAAAATAAAACTGGAGTACTCAATTGAAAAAATCATATTGTACAAAAAGCGTGGGGGCTTGATTTTCATTGCTGTAAATATTTTAACGATAGTTTAGTATACCTCTAGTAATTATAATAAGCACCCCACGCATTTTGTACGACAACATAAATTTTTCAATTGAGTACTCCAGTTTTATTTTCAATTTAGCTAATTCGATTTTACCGGAAGGGTTTTATTTCCTCAGTTGCGATTAGAAAAATAAAATATGGCGGTACAAAGTTCGCCGGGTCAGCTATTAGTATTATATTTTATCAAGTTCTTGAAACATCGTAAGGAAACCGCCATGTCCTAGAACCAAAAATTTGAAGACATGTGACATCTACGAACCCGCACTGGGCCCGCGTGGTATATTACGGCCCACTCCCTGTCACCGGGAGGAGGCCTGTGTCCCAGCAGTGGGAACAATATAGGCTGATTATGATGATCAAGCTCTTCTAAGTGAAGAGACAGTTGAGCTGCTGAAGAGTTTGTTGCGTCAGTTTTTCTTCCCAACTTGCCGGGGGACTGTCTTATGTAATTTTGTCATTCGTAAAGTGCTGACTCCAATCTGCAGTCCAATCTACGGAACAATGAGATCGCTCCGGAAAGCCTCTGATGCTCCCAGGAAGCTTCTGCGCTTTTAGGCGGAGCTAGACTGGCTTTGTTAGCCAGAATAAAATAAATATAAAAAAAGACCCTCATTCGGGTGGCTATAAGTGCGAAAAAGGGAGTCCCATCATAATCGAAAGGGAGTCAAAATCATGTTCAAAGTTTCCGTTACATAGGCACATCTATTCTTAATATTATAAAGCTGAAGAGTTTGTTTGTTCGATTGATCGCGCTAATCTCAGGAACTAATGGTTCGAATTGAAAAAATATGTTTATGTTGTGTAGCCTATTTATCGAGGAAGGCTATAGGCTATATAACATCACGTTACGGTCCAAAAGAAGCGGAGCAGCAAACGAAAAATGGACTAAAACCGGCAGGCAATTCGATGCGACGGGAAGGAGAGCGAAAATTTGACGCGGACGAAGTCGCGGGCAAAAGCTAGTAAATTTATAAGTCGTAATTTCGAACGCATACCAGTGCTATCCACCATCTCAGCCGCAAGACGTCCACTGCTGGACATGGGCCTTCCCCTATTTTGAGGGCTTTGCCATAATCGCCACGCTTGGCAGGCGGGTTGGCGAACGCAGTATGGTGGTAAAATGCATAGAGAACGCTATTGCCCATTCTCTAGTAAATCCCTTAGTCGCCTTTACCGGCGCTTTACTTTGTTTAAATTATTTCGTCACCGCTGCTCCTGAAGGAAACATCGTGTGAGGAAACCAGCATGTCGTAGAACCAAAAAGTCGAAGATATGTGACATTTACCAACCTCACTGGGCCTGCGTTATGTACGGCCCACTCGCTCTCACCGAGAGGAGGCCAGTGTCTCAGCAGTGGGAACATTATAGACTGATTATGATGATACCGTAAATGCTATTGTTTCTTTGATTTGGAGAAGGTGTCAACATTCTTGAAATTTTGCTTACTCGATAATTGAACTGTTACGAAATAATAACGCTTTAGCTTTTCGTGACTAATTATAAAGAAACTGCCCCCCTAGCCAAGTCACAAACGTTTACCGTTCTACAATCGGTAACGCCTCAGTGTCAGCAATTGTAGAAAACGATAAGTTGGTAGCCATGTTGAAGCGCCTGAGTCGGCCGCTCGTTCAACAATGTCTTTAGAAAAACGACACATTATAACAAAGGATTTAGCGTTGAACATTATAGAAACGATAAAAAATCATTCTATCATTTTGAACGATGTGAATTTGGCTACGAATTTTCTGTTCGTTTGTTCTAACCACGTGACTTAACGTTGAGCGACTAGCGTTAACGATTGCAGATTATCAACTTGGCTAGGGGTGCTGTTCTATCTATACTACTATACTTTATTATTGTATTATCCCTACATATTTAGTACGGGGTAAGTTTGAACCCCAAGAAAGGACAAGGGCTACTTTTTAGGGTTCCGTTGCCAAATGGCAAAAAACGGAACCCTTATAGATTCGTCATGTCTGTCTGTCTGTCTGTCTGTCCGTCCGTCCGTATGTCACAGCCATTTTATTCCGAAACTATAAGAGCTATGCTGTTGAAACTTGGTAAGTAGATGTATTCTGTGAACCGCATTAAGATTTTCACACTAAAGTAGAAAAAAAACAATAAATTTTGGGGTTCCCCATACATAGAACTGAAACTCAAAAATGTTTTTTTTTCATCAAACCCATACGTGTGGGGTATCTATGAATAGGTCTTCAAAAATGGTAATGAGGTTTCTAATGTCATTTTTTTCTAAACTGAATAGTTTGCGCGAGAGACACTTCCAAAGTGGTAAAATGTGTGTCAAAAATGTATGTGTCAAAAAAATAAGAGAATGATAAAACTAAAAAAAATATATGATGTACATTACCATGTAAACTACCACCGAAAATTGGTTTGAACGAGATCGAGTGAGTAGTTTTTTTTTAAAACGTCATAAATCGTAAACAGTAATTTACCTTACATTCAATCAACTAAAATATAAAAATAAATAAAAATAAAATATTTTTAAACCGAGAATACCTACAGGTTTGTACGGAACCCTCGGTGCGCGAGTCCGACTCGCACTTGGCCGGTTTTTATTCCGTGATTTCGTCTGCGTCCGCGATAACCGACATTTACGCGAACGAAATCGCTGGCAAAAGCTAGTTTACATATAAAATACCAGCTTATTATTATCTCACTACAAGGCAAAGGAAGGAGAGGTATATATAAAGCAGGTTTCATGAGCATTGAACACCACGTTTGCTAAAGGCGGGTTGGTAAAGAAAGAAAGAAAGAAAGAAGAAAGATTGAAATAAACTATTAAGCATAAACTATTAGGTCTAGGTTTCTTCTAGGTGCTTTCCTTCACCGATGTTTCTAATGTCCGAGATATACTCAGAAAGTATATACATACATATATGCATTGAAAAGTCACATTGATACTTTCCCGGATGTGCACCAACAATCTCGTTTACTCTTTGCACACGGTCGACCGGACACATAATTGGGACACATAGAAGCTCCCTTACAAAACTCTACGGCGAAGTTCTAACTCCTCGTTTCTGTACGTGGGTCATCAAGAACATTTCAAGCAAAAAGGACGTTACGAATGTCGAGCCTGTTGTTATAGTGAAAAAGTATTGTTTTGTTTACGTGTTTAGTCGTGTCAAAGTGTAGTGTGACGATAAAGTTTCATATTATGTTAATAGGTTTATGTATAACTAGCTTCTGCCCGCGGCTTCGCCCGCGTCAAATTTTCGCTCCGCTTCCCGTCGCATCGAATTGCCTGCCAGTTTTCGTCCATTTTTCGTTTGCCTTTCCGCTCCTTTTGACCATAGCGTGATGTTATATAGCTTATAGCCTTCCTCAATAAATAGGCTACACAAAAAGATTTTTTCAATTCGACCAGTAGATCCTGATATTAGCGCATTCAATCAAACAAACAAACTCTTTAGCTTTATAATATTAGCATAGATATAGTTTTTATCTTCGTCATATATTATTCCCTCACTATCCCCTACAGTTTTTTTCTTAAGTAGTTGTTCTTTCCAGCATTGAATATGCTTGATTTCCTTTATTGTAGTCAGTGACAAAGAGCTTTAGAAAACTTGGCAAACAAAGAAAACGAAGTTGTGTTTTTCTTCCGCCGACTCTTTTATATATACCTTGTTGCACATGTACTATCCACATCCTCATGAGGTTTTCTATTTATGGTATTTCATTAACACATACGAGACATGTCAATGTTTTGTCTAAACATTGTATTCGTGACGGTCAAATTCACGGGAAATTATAATGGCCGACCTTCCGACAATTTTGTACTTTGCTTTGGTTAGCACTGTGCTGAAAATAACCCAATATGTAATAAGTCCACAAGTTTTACATAAGTATATGTATCATAGGTGCAAGCCGTGTGCCCGAAGGGGTTTCCCATCGGCTTTAGGGGATGAATGTAAACTAACTGTGATTCATATAATATCCCAGCGTGATTTGACCAGACTCGATTAATCAAATGAACCCCAAGATTTGCACTAGCCTTTGAAGCCTCACGTTTCATGGTGCTTCAGAGACCATTGCATCCCAAAGAGTAGACCTGGGGATGCCGTAATCGTAGGGAAAACGTGCCCTTAGAATAAGAAAGATTTGTGACAGTCTGTCTACAGAATACAGAAGTATGGATATCAACTCCTACGTTTCTAATTTTAAAAATTATGAACTTTCATCTCCTTTCATTTAACTCCCTTAGGAGCAGAATTTTCAAAGATTGTTTGTTACTTGTTTCCTGTTAGTCTAGTGGTTAGTGACCCTGACTCCTAAGACTGAGGTCGTGGGTTCGATTCCCACCCAGGACAAATCTTTGTGTGATGAGCACGATCATTTGTTCTGTGTCTGGGTGTTATTTATCTATAATATGTATGTATTTAGAAATATAAAAGTATGTTTATCAGTTGTCTGGTTGCCATAGTACAGGCTCTGCCTAGTTTGGTATCAGATAACGTTGTGTTGGTTGTCCTAAGATATTTATTTATTTATTTACTGTTCACCTTAGTTATTAACCGCTAAGTCCCTGAGATACCACATTTGGTATAGACACAATTGTTTTTAATTGTGTCTGTAATTACGGCATTCAACAGGTTAAATATAAAGAACTCTTACGCTAAAGTTCAAGCTTCTAAACCCAGTGGCTTACGCTGTAGTGAATGAATTTAAAATGTTTATTAAATATCATCATCATCAATCGTCATTTCAGCCGAAAGACGACCACTGCTGGACATAGGCCACCCCCGATTTGGATGGTTCGCCATAATCGCCATGCTTAGCAGGCAGGTTGGCGACCACACTATGGTTGTAAAATGCATAGAAAATAGTGCTGCCTATTCTCTAGTAAGGAAAAGTAGTGAAATTAAGTAGCATGCCTTTTTTGGGTGGGAAATCATCAAATGACTTCTAACGCTCTGGAGCGGAGTGGGAGGGCAGTGAAACTTTTACTGACTAAAACCCTGAACACGGAGGTTCCTTCAGTTGCCTGTGCCAGGCGGTAACTCTTTCGAACAAATCCGCGACCCTGGCAAAAAGTAGCATGCCTATATTCTATTCTGTTCAAGTTTAGGTAGGTATCGATAAATTTTAAAATAACAATATACTTGAATATGTACCAACTGGTACATGTAGGTATATTTCCGAAGCTATTTATTGTTTATGAGTTCAAAATGTGCCGACTACGAGTTACAAAAGAATCAACTCCTGTAAGCCGCCATCTTGTATATACAGTCAACAGTACGTCCTTGGTAACAATTTGACATTGATCAGAGTGGTAATTGCGTACTACACTATCAGTAGGAATCGCTTTCATTTTGACAATTCCGCAACATTCATGGCGTTGTTTACGTTGCTATGCAAATTATTTTTTCGAACATATGAAAGAATTGATGACAAATAAGCTTCAGAATGATTCAGATTCTGATTAATAATGTGTTACAAATAGGGCGCGGGCCTTTATTTTGAAGTAGTAAAACCTATTTTCGTATTGAGTGCTACTAGTGACGTGCGGGTGCGGTGCAGCGTACTGATAACCGCCGAGAATACAAACTGTATCTACAAGCTTTCTTTCCATTTTCAGCCAATCAAAGTATTCCAATAGAAATAAGACTATGTTAAAACGAGATGGAACATACCTACAAGAACTAATTAGTTCGTTTCTCGGTAATGTGCCTTGATTAAGATACGGTACCTACATAGCGAGGAAAACGCGGTTTATTTATTTTTGCTGGTTCTCTCAAAGGTTTACTACGGTTCTGTAGAAGCATTAATATCTGGTGTGTCTGTTTAGTTCTATCAAAGGGGTTTATATGCATCCATTGGGTCGACAGGCTATCTTTGATTAGCTCTGTTGACTTTATTTCGTACCTTCAGATCTACAGTTGCGTTTGTTGACAATAGAACTGAATTGATTGAAATAAAACTGTAGTGGATTTTCATAGAATGACTGTGTGGCAATTAGGATACAATTTTAACCAGTGCGCTAACAGTAAGCATGAATTGTTTATATGATTCTAGGCCCCCAGTGTAAAGACTTTTCATCTCTCAATCAGCTGCATCATAGAAAAGTGCACGGTTCAAAATGTATGGTATTTTTTTACAGATGATACAGATTTTTTTTTTCGTACCTACTTATAAAAATATCTACGCTACAGTTAGCGAATAATTAACAACCCTGTTGTTCTAGTGGTTAGTGACCCTGACTGCTATGCCGGAGGTCGTGGGTTCGATTCCCACCCAGGACAAATGTTTGTGTGATGAGCACGATCATTTGTTCTGTGTCTGGGTGTAATTTATCTATAATATGTATGTATTTAGAAATATATAAGTATGTTTATCAGTTGTCTAGTACCCATAACACAAGCTCTGCTTAGCTTGAGACTAGATGGCGTTGTGTGATAGTTGTGGAATATTATTATTATTTATTTGTTATTTATATTGTCCGGGACAATTGCTTCAATTGACACGTTTTGAATTTTATGCAATATAGTTAGTACGAGAAAAGGTATTCTTTATTGCATAAAAGGAAGTACATGCAATAAAGTGCATAAATTTCGTCACTATTATCATCATTATTTCAGCCAAAAGATTTCCACTGCTGAACATAAGCCTACCCCAATGGGAGGGTTTGCCATCATCCACACTATAATATTATAAATGCAAAAGTAACTCTGTCTGTTTGTCTGTCTGTCTCGCTTTCCTGCTAAAACTACTGAACCAAGATAAATGAAATTTGGTACACAGATAGTTTAGAGCCTGAGAAAGGACATAAGCTACTTTTTATTCCATGACTTTGTCTGCGTCCGCGATAACCGACATTTACGCAGACGAAGTCGCGGACAGAAAGTAGAATATAATATAATAATAATACTTAACATATACAAAACAATGACAAATTCATAGAGAACGCTGCTGCGCATTCCCTAGTAAGTCCCTTAGTTGTCTTAGGCGCGGGACAAATACAAGAGGCGTCGGGCGGAGGTGCGGCGCGGGCGCGGCGCGGGCGTGGCGCCACTTCTTTGATATTTCATACAAAATGTATAGAAGAGGTGGGGCGCGAGACATACTGAGACGGCGGGGTGCGGGCGCGGCGCGGGCGTGGCGCGGACGCCGCGCGGGCGCCGCTTCCTCGCCTTCGGCGCACCCGGAAAATGCGTGACGATATAGAATTTAACGAGAAACACCGCGCCTCGCCTTTCCGACACCGTTAGCACGACTGTTCTGCCCTGCACCGGCGCCGCGCCCGCACCACGCCCGCGCCGCGCCCGCGCCTCGCCTCCGCCCGACGCCTCTTGTATTTGTCCCGCGCCTTAGCGCCTTAGGCGCGGGACAAATACAAGAGGCGTCGGGCGGAGGCGAGGCGCGGGCGCGACGCGGGCGTGGTGCGGGCGCGGCGCCGGTGCAGCGCAGAACAGGCGTGCTAACGGTGTCGGAAAGGCGAGGCGCGGTGTTTCTCGTTAAATTCTATATCGTCACGCATTTTCCGGGTGCGCCGAAGGCGAGGAAGCGGCGCCCGCGCCGCGCCCGCGCCACGCCCGCGCCGCGCCCGCGCCGCGCCCGCACCCCGCCGTCTCAGTATGTCTCGCGCCCCACCTCTTCTATACATTTTGTATGAAATATCAAAGAAGTGGCGCCACGCCCGCGCCGCGCCCGCGCCGCACCTCCGCCCGACGCCTCTTGTATTTGTCCCGCGCCTTAGACGACAGCCACAGGAAGAAACGGGATGGAACTATTCTTAACGTTCGGCCACACACATAACAACGCACACACATAAAATTCAAAACGTGCCATTTCCCTAATACATATTTCTGGAGTTGTCGACTTCGTGCGAATCGCCTATAGAAAATAATCATCATCATCATCATTAAAGCCGTAAGACGTCCACTACTGGACATAGGCCTCCCCTAAATTTAGGAGACTGCCATAATCGCCACGCTTGGCAGGCGGGTTGGCGATCGCAGTATGGTGGTAAAATGCATAGATAACGCTGCTGCCCATTCTCTAGTAGGTAAGTCCCTTAGTCGCCTTTTACGACACCCACAAGCACCCACGGGATGAAATAGGGTGATACTATTCTTTACATCCGGCACCACACGGGACAAGAAAATATATAGAAAATAATATATTTAAAAGTGTCGTTTCGCACGAACTTACTCGTATCGACGTATGACATATCTAGAGTTCTATGTCTACTTTCTTACGGTTGGTACTACTGCTTATACGGGTAACATTATGCATTGAGTGTAATGCTCGTGTTCAATGGCTGTCACGTCTAGATACTGCATCATTAGGTAAGGATTTCAACTTGAAGTCTTAGTTAGAGGCTTTAAACTGTCTGCCACGATCGCGAGATTTGTTCGGAAGAGATACCGTGGCCCTGGCATATTGGGAACTGAAGAAGCACGGGTGGGTTTAAGTCAATAAAAGTCTGACAAGCTCTCCCGCTCCGACCAAAGCGGGAGCCGTCATTTGATGATTTTCTATGGGGCTGTCCATGAATCACGTGAGGCTCGAAAGGGGGGGAGGGGTCCATAAAAAATCACGAAGTATCACAAAGGGGGAGAGGGGGTGTAGTAATGTATCACGTGTATTTATTTTTTATAGTAAATTAGATGATACTTATACCTGTATTATATATAAAAATTGAATAGTAGATATAAAAATTGAATATTTGATAGGGTTAGAACACTATTATACTGATAAGTTCAAGGTGCCTGCTAAAAATATGTATAACACAAGGAGTGTGAGAGAGAGAAAACTAGTACAACCAAAAATGACAAACTATTACGGGAAAAGAACGTCTAAATATTTAGTGCCAAAAGTGTTAAATAAAATAGATTTTTTAAGGAATAACAGCAATATAAGCAAATGTGTGTTGAAGTCCAAATTAAGGAATCATTTTCTGGAGGGCGCAGACACGTCGTCGAGCTGTGATAGGCGGTGAGTTCTACACCAGAGTGGCCAGCTGGTCACTCTGGTGTGGAATTCATTGTCTGTTGTATATTAGTGTCGGTCTGCCGTTGTCGGGAGATGGATTCTTTGGTTTGGACTTTAACAATTCATAGATACAGCGAACAAAGTGCATTATTTTGAGTTGAGTTTATAAGTTGTTTACTATTTTATGTTGTTTATAATTTTAAGTTATGTATAAAAAACGAGCGCTTCTCGCCATCAAACTGTAAAGTTTGGCGAGGGAAATATGTAGAAAAAAAAAACTTTTATTTGTAATGGTAAATAAAAAAAATAAAAAATATAAATATTAAAAAAAAAACATTGTAGGTACAAAAAATACACGGGATATGGCGGGGAGGGGGATAAGTTTAAACCTCACCATGTATCACCAAGGTGGTTCAAAAATGCCAAAAAAACATCACGTAATTAATGGACGGCTCCTATCCACAAAAAAAAAGCATTGAACTGTTGGTGCGATGTAGAAGACGATAACTTTAAAAAAAGTTTCACTACAGTAGCAGTAAGTAGTCTTTCGCCAATTGAGCATAACTCTATTCTACATATTTCGGACAACAGCCTGGCGCTACGAAGGAAAACAATTTTATCGTGTGAGTGTGGCATCATCATCATTTCAGCCGAAAGACGTCCACTGCTGGACATAGGCCTCTCCTAAGCTCCGCCTCTTCGACCGGTTTTGTGCTTCCCGCATCCAGCGGATTCCTGCGGCCTTCACAAGGTCATCGGTCCACCTTGTGGGAGGCCTTCCAACTCTACGTCTTCCGGTACGCGGTCGCCACTCCAGAACCTTTCGGCCCAATCGGCCATCTGTTCTGCGAGCAATGTATGAGCGTGTAAATAGTGTTCATTCATATTTAATCGAAGCGCCCAAACGGTGAACGAAAATATCGTGAGGAAACCGGCAAATCCTAGATCCAAAGATTCCAAGACATGCAGCAAGTCGCCCACGTATATGTCCCACTCCCTCTCATAGAGAGGACGCCTGTTTACCAGTAGTGTGATTATTAAAGGATTGTGATTCCAGTGCGTCAAGAATGATCTTTATCTTGACGTATAAAAATACTTTTTAACCGACTTCAAAAAAAGGAGGAGGTTATCAATTCAACAATATTTTTTTTTTGTTTGTTAGCTTATATCTTTTGACTGGGTGAACTGATTTTGATGATTTTTTATTTCAGAGCTGGTGCTTCTCGTGTGGTTCCATTTTAATTTGGTTCCATTCTGACAATGGGGTCCATGTGAAAACCAGTCTTAAATTTGCATTAAGTATTTTTGCGACAAATGAACGAATAACGCGATTAGATTAGTACGGGATATATGCCATAACTAAAAAGTTAAAAATAAAAACTTTTTACCAAAAAATAACAACCGACTTCCTTAAAAAAAAACACTACAAAGTGAAAAATAACTTTAATTTCGGAAGTCGTTGTCTTAGGATCTGTATTTAAGGTTTATTTGCTACCGACTTCTGAAATTAAGGTTATTTTTCACTTTGTAGTGTTTTTTTAAGGAAGTCGGTTGTTCTTTTTTTGTGAAGATTTTATTTTTAACTTTTTAGTTATAGTATATATCTCGCGCTAGTTTTTTTTTTTTAAAGCTATTTATAATATGACCTTTCTGTCTCCCAGCACCATGGTCAAACCGAAGCAAAACCGCATTCATGTCGTTCGAAGGACATTCAGTCAAACCGGACTCGACACTATCAAGATTTCCATTCAATTTCCTTTCAGGGTGTTACATCATTGATCCAAATAAAATTGATTTTAAGTACCAGTTATACAACCGTCTTTTGTGAAATTCCTCGAAGGGCACCTTACATTCGAAAGAGGCAATAAATGAGTTTAGGACCTTCAGATCGTTTTATATTTTAATTGGATTTGTGATTCGTTTCGAATTTATAAATAGAGCAGGAATAATACCTTACATAACTTCAATAATAAGTTAAAATATCCATTGCATGGTAATTCAAAGACACGGTGAGACTAACAGCATCATCGTAAGACAACTATTCGCATGATAAGTAAATACTCCAATGTTTTGTCAGTTTCTGTGCGCCAACCTTTTGTTTTATTTTCAAACAAGCCTCCGGCCTCGGTTTCTTTCGCGTAGTATTTCGAAAAAATTAGGAATTCAGGGTTCAAAGTATTCCCTTCATACCAAATGGCAACAAAATCGGTCTCGCTATTGTAGAGGACAGCCAGAACAAACACACAAACAAATATTATTTTTTGAAATTTGAATATATTTATGAATATGATATGAATTTAGTTAAAAGCTGTTATTTTGACATTACAAACAGACACTTATATATTTAATTGTATTTATGTCTATAAAAAAAACACCTGGAGTGAAACCTAAAGATAACTTGTAAATGTAACGTAACAATCATGTAGTACGGAATTGTTCCTCTTGAAAGTCCGCGATAGCTATGTCTATATTTTAAGATTGGCTCCCTATACGTTTTTAATTGTAATCAAATCGAAATACTAGAAAGCAGAAGAGTTTGTTTGGTTGAACTTATTAGTCTCAGGAACTACGTTTAGTGTTTGATAGCCCATTTATCGAGGAAGGCTATAGACTACATACCATCACGCTAATATTCCTAGGAGCCGAGTAAAAAGTCACGAAATAAATTAACGTGTAAAAATTAGGAGGGAAAAACTAGTTCTTAAAATCTAAAATGAGACAACATTCTTATTCGAAGCAAATACTGCGCTACTTCTTACCAGCTAAAGCACGAAGAAGTGGAGAAGGGCTGGTGTCTTGTGTAATTTTAATGTTCAAAAAGTGCTGATTTCTCAGCCTAAATTGAAGCATCTCTTTGTCTTTTGATTTTTACCAACTAGATGGATTCTCTTAATGTTAAGTACGTATTAATTAAGCTGAAAAATATTTCATTAAAATATTAAATCTAAAGAGATACAGCTACAAAAAAGAAAATCTTTGAAGTGTGGGCAACACTTCAGAGATTTTGAAGTAGCAAACAATAGAAGCTAATTCTTGTAATGAGAGAGATACAGATAAGATGAGATTGCGACTAGATATTCAGTCTCATCTCGGCAACAATCAAATATCAAAAATATATGGAAACTCGAGTTATTTTTGACACATTGAGCCTGAGATCAAACGTTTTTAAAATTACGAGAATTGTCCCTGATAGTAAAACAAAAAAACTTTTTTTTTCTGTTATTAACATAACACACACATAACATAGCATAACATAGTTACGGGAAAACGTAAACACGGGGTTCTCTTCTAGCAAACGAAGAGTACCCCGTATTTGATTTCAAACCCTATTATCATTACCGGCTGCCTGTTTATGTAATCTTTGTACGTTTTCATAATTGTTTGTGTTTAAGCATTACCAAAATATTAACGGTATACATTTTGTATTATCATAAAACTTATAAAAGTTTATTATAGAAACAAACCAATGCTCAGCAGCAAAAAAAAAATTAAGCTGTTCCGAAAATACGAATAAAACATCGGAGTAGGTAATGATGACGATGACACGGGCAGTTCAAACCATTTCATATTTCCACACTATACTGGGAAAATCATCATTCTACCTCGAGTCATGTGAAATAGACTGAAATAATTATGTACTGAAACAAATATTTCAGTAAAATCTGCGGACAGTCAGTCAAAAAATCCGAGAAGGTAATGATGGGGAAGTATTCAATTCAAAACTATTTAATATTTTCACACTGTAAAGGGAAAACCAACATTGTTCTGCCTCGAGGCAAATTAATTATACTGAAAGAATTATGTACTGAAACAATTATTTCAGTAAAGTCGGCAAACAGTCAATCAAACAATCCGAGTAGGTGATGATGGGGAAGTAGTCAATTCAAAAACATTTCTTATTTTCACACTGCAAAGGGGAAACCAACATCATTCTGTCTCGAAGCAAATTTAATATGCTGAAAGGATTTTGTACTGCAACAATTATTTCAGTAAAGTCGGCAAACAGTCAGTTAAACAATCCGAGTAGGTTATGATAGGGAAGTAGTCAATTAATAACTATTTAATATTTTAAAACTGTAAAGGGAAAACCAACATCATTCTGCCTCGAGGCAAATGAAATATACTGAAAGATTTTTTAACTTCATATTATACTATGTAAAGATAAAGAAATTCAACAGGACAATCTTCGTCAAAGATATTATTATATTTTCCATCAGTTTTGTTTAGAAAGAAATGTATTACTAAATAACACAGTGTGTACTGTGTATACATAAAAAACCGTTTGATCAGTCACAATCCCATTAGAACAAGGGCAAAGATAAACAATATCCTGTGTCTCTCACTCACCTCTCATTTTCATTCCCTTCCGTTTCCTCTTGATGTGTTTTTTCTTCTTTCAACGGAGATGTTATCTACTGTCATTGTACCATTCAATTTGTATGTTTTTTTAGATGCTTTTCCGAACTGTCACTATTTTTAACACACCTTTATTAACTTTATCTGTAAAAAAGCGTGGGGTTCTTGATGTAAATTATTATAAAAATTTGATTGACAAATTTTGATAAAAGTAATCATTAAGAATAATACCGTAAAAAGAACCCATGCCTTTTAACGATATATTGTTTTTTTCTTTTTAAATTACTCTTTTCTTATTTTAATTTTACTGATTATTTTTTACATTTTAGTTTGGTTTTCTATTAAAGCGTATTTATGACTTTTTTGCTATTATACTATTTGTATGTTAGTTTTAAAACATCCAATATTATGGAGAGTATGCAAATTTGAAAAATAAACTATTACTCAAAACTAGGGTTATAAAATATGTGTACACTTTTAATTTAATTGCTTCAGCAGCAGATACTAATCAGTATCTTGACAACAGATTTTCTAACAAGCTTGAATGTCAAATCAATTAACTGAAAATGTACTTGCTTTGCAATCATTAATGTTTCTCATCGAAATCAAAATTTTTTTGCTAAATTATTTAATCACTTTGGTATCCTTAAGCAAATTTTACTTCAATATGTACTTCTACTACAATTAGTAAATCAGGAAATATCTCCAAAATAAATCATTAAGTAGTAAAAAAAATTGCATTGTAATATAACATTTTTACAAATAATTGAAAACTGTACCAATAAATCGAATTAGTTACTATAAACTTGTTATAAAATCACTTCACACAAAACATGGAATCTTTGAACGAAGAGGGAACTTTTTTAGTACTACGTCCGCGGAAAATTGGCGCGCTTTTCCTCAACTCCTGAAAACCGTGAGGCGCGCCCGACGGCCGGACCACGACTGAAAGCCTGAAAACGATAAACATCACACCTTTATATCTTGATCTTATTAGCGAGAGCACTCTAACAGGTGTTTGTGTACCTACTATATTGGTACCTACTGATATCTCGGTTCTGGGGATACATCTTTTGATTGCGTTTGCTAGAAATAAATATTGTTACTTTAGAAATAGTGCTGGTGAATTTGAAAAGTCTGACAATCAGTCTTACCAAGAGGTATCACTCTTATTTTAAATACGCTTTTATTAGTTTAGTATGTATGTATATAACAGAATCTTTGAATATGATTTTTACCCCCTTCCAAACGTACCTTTGGTTTTGTTTGTTTGGGGTTGGCGTTGACATGGTCACAGCTGAAAACTACTTTTCAGATTGTTTAATTTATCTTAGGATCCTTTCCCTTTATTCAATTATACACACTTATAAATCATATTTTTTAATATTAGGATATAAAAGTATAAAACATTTCAAAATATTAAAAATAGTAGCCCATCGGTATCGGGAACACGGTCCTAGCTACCGGCCGCGGCGGTCAGGGCTCCCGAGAGAGAAATTAAGAACCTTATTATTACAAAATCAGCCGACAGTGTTCCCAATGCTGAAGGCACAGGCCTCCTTTCTGTGTGAGGGAGTGGGCCATAATCCACCATGTGGCCCCAATGAAGGTCAACACATGTCACATGCCTTAGAATTTTCTGGTACTAGTAGGTACATGTCGGTTTCCTCACGATGTTTCTCTGCACCGTTTTGATAGCAATGATGTTCATCCTTATTATCTATACTATAATATTATAAAGAGGAAAAATTTGTATTTTTGTTTGTTTGTTTGTTTGTAATGGATAAACTCAAAAACTACTGGACCGATTTTAAAAATTCTTTCACCATTAGAAAGCTACATTATCTATCATTAAGCGAGTAACATAGGCTATATTTTATTTCATAAAAAATAGGGGTCCGTAAGATATTTGGGTTTTTCGGACCCAAGGTGTAAAAAATCATCCAAAAAAGTTCCTTATGAATTCAAAGTCGAGGTACCAGGTTATCATAACTTGGTAGGAGCTAACCAAACATGAGTGTCAGCTAGAAAACGCTTACCAGACCACCACCACCAGGTTGTCAAACATGGTAGGTTTATGACAACATTTATTGAATCTGAGGCGATACGAAGTTCGCTGGGTCAGCTAGTAGTCATATAATTAATGGTTAAACGAACTTACCTTAAGTGATGTTCGACCATAATTATACGAGACGTTACATCCGAAGAGATTTAATAATTACTATGTAGTTTCACTTCTCAATGTACTAGGCGTCGCACATAATTTTTAGAGCTGTGGAAATAAAAATCAGATTATAAAATTCAAATTGGTTCTAACATCCGCGCACTTCATTCATTTTTAGAGACGCTATTCTCGTTTGATGAATTGTTTGATGGGCTTTAGTTTATGGGTTCGGGAGGGACTTTAAATCTCTTCGGATGTAACGTCTCGTATAATTATGGTCGAACATCACTTAAGGTAAGTTCGTTTAACCATTAATTATACTTACGACGTTACATCCTCAAGATTTAATAATTACTATGTAGATGTTTAGCGCTTTCATTCAAACGAGATTGGTAAGAGTTTTTTCGAAGAATGAACACGATCATATGAAATCATTAAATATAATTAACATTTATTGAGTACATAAAAATACATTAATCATAATAAACAAAAAGTGCATCCTCTGCATAATATGACCATTATCTAATGTTAGACAGGAATTAAAATTGAACAATAATTATTTTTACCTTAAATTAACAATTATAAATTGCCTCCGCAAATGCGTTGTCCTCGTCCACTGTAATTGGCCGATTATAGAATTTAGCGAAGGTTAAAGAGTTCCCTGACCAACCTGCGGTTCTCTTGATTATGTCTACTGAAACCCCCTTACGACTAGCCGCCGAGGTTGAAGCGTGGCGGGTGCTATGAGCCGTAAAAACCCCTGTATCAATACCACTTTCAATCAACACGTTTCTAATCCACCTACTTATAGTTGCGGCACTAGCGTTATGGATTGGTTTCTTGGTAGTAGGAATAAGTCTATCGGTTAGTGGTAACCTCCTATAATTCTTGGTAGCTTCAATATATGCCAACAACGTTTTTGCTGGACAGATTTGTTCTCTATTACAGAAAAAAGGTATAACTAAATGAGGCGCCGATCTGTTGGGAGCCGAAGTTTTGGTCAGATCATTTATATTAATAACTATCCTCGCGCTACTTACTTCAACACTAGACAAACGTATAAGCGATAGCGTCTGCACACGTTGTGCAGTTGACAATGCGAGCAGAGCTACTAATTTTTTGGATAGAGAGACCAAGGTTTGGTTCTCATTTGGATAATAGTTTGAAAGGTGATCTAATACAAGATTAGGATCCCATGTAGATTTATATCTAGGGAAGGAAGGTTTGGTCCTATAGACTCCTTTCATAAACCTTGTAATTTGATCGTCTTGACTTATACATTTACCCAGTATTAATCCAAGTGCGGAACGACAGGTGTTGAGGGTTGAATAATTTGCGCCTAAATGATATTCATTAACAAAAAATTCAAGAATATTAGGAATATTGTTATCAAAAATATTTATCTCCTTTTTACTACAAAAATACCACCATTTTTTTAAAACTACATTATATTGTTTAAGGGTGCTGTCAGCTAACGATGATATTATTATTTTAATAGCATTATCTGGTAACGATTGATTTACGTACGATTGCTTGATAATACTGACGACACCAGGGTAAGACCTTTCCAAAGTGGGTGTGGAGTCCTGAAAGGTGATAAAAGCAATGAGGGACTCGGTTCCAAATAAATAACCTGTTTATGAGAAATAGATAATAACAGTGGGTACCACGGCTGGCTAGGCCAATAAGGTACAACTACCATCCCAGTGGCTTTATCTGTAACTATTTTCCTTAAGCATTTAATAATTAGTGAGAACGGGGGAAACGCGTAGAAAAAATAGGGTGACCAGTCTATTGTAAACGCATCTATGTTATACGCTGAAGGATCTCGTTTCCACGATATGTATTTTTAACATTTTGTGTTCAATCGTGTGGCAAACAGATTTATTTGAGGGCTACCAAAGGTATTTGTGATTTTTTCAAAAGCAGATAATGCCAAGTCCCATTCAATGTCAATATTTAATCGTCTAGATTCGTGGTCTGCTTCTGTATTCTCTTTAGACTTGATATAAGAAGCAAAAACAAAGAGTTTCCTTTGCTCACACCATTGCCAGATTTCTCTAGCTATATTATTAAGGTGTGTATATTGGATTCCCCCGTACTTATTTACATAAGCTATAGCTGTAGTATTATCGATCCTAAGTAAAATATCTTTATTATATAGATCTTTAGCGAAGCACTGTAAGCCAATTAGAGCTGCCTTCAATTCTAAAAGATTTATTTGCTCTTTAGATTCCGTGTCACTCCAAAAACCATGAGCACGTACTCCATTACAAAATATACCCCAACCTGTAAGGGATGAATCTGAGAAGATTTCCAGATCATACCTACCACTACGTATTGGATTTTTTGATATTAAAATATTATTTTCCCACCAGGAAAAGTCTGAGTTAAGATTGGGCGAAAGGTTCATAACACAATCATAATCGTCTTCAGAATTACTCAAAGCTAGAATTTTTTCGCGTTCGAAACGTTTCGTATACAACCAACCATAAGAAAGTGCTGGGCAAACTGAGCAGAGTAAATCTAGGTACTTTGCAAAATCCCTAATTGTTAAAGACCGTTTTTTAGCAATTCGATATGTTTGGTCGAGTATTTTTTGACGTGTCATATCTGGCAGCATTAGACACATATCTTGAGAATTTATTTCGAAACCTAAAAACTTTTGAATTTGTTTTGGTATCAAGCTACTTTTTTCTTTATTAATGATAAAGCCTAATCTCTCGAGAACTTGTACTGCTACTGCTGTACTTTCTAAGCAACTATTATAAGAGTTATTTATAAATAACAAATCATCCAAATAAATAACTAGGTGTTACCCTTGGTTTCTAAGATAAGCTACTACTGGCTTCATTAGTTTCGTAAAAACGAAAGGTGCTATAGACAAACCTTATTCTAAGAGACAAACCAAAAGGGAGACACTAAAATTCAAAAGTAGAACCTTGAAATCTAAATCGCAGGTATTTTTTACTAGAGTTGTGAATGGGCACTAAAAAATATGCTTCCTGTAGATCCATAGTTGTCATGAAACAATCTTCACTGATTAATTTAGTAGCAGTACGAATGTCTTCCATTTTAAAGTGCTCCGGAGTGATAAATTTATTTAGAAATTTTAAATTTAGAATGAACCTAAACGACCCATCGCTTTTAGGAATCAAAAAGATATTAGAAATAAACTGGCCAGGCACGTCACAGCATTTTTTAATAGCCCCTGAAGACAATAATTTTGAAATAGACAGCTTCAAATGTTCAAGCTCTGTTTTACTAAACCTTGGGTTAGATGGCTCAAATTTTTGAAAAGGAACCTCATCAAAAGTAATTTTTAAACCCTTAACATAGTTTAAAACTATTGGATTTTTGGTTATTGCTTGCCAGTAGCTAACATAGTGTCGCAATCTACCAGCATGAACTATTACCTCTACTGGTTCCTGCGATTTCTGTAGTCCATCTTCCGGGCAGGAGGGGCTCGATTCGCAGCTGGCTGCCTCCGACCTTGCTGTGTCGAGTGTCCTTGATTGGATGTGTACCTCGGCTTCTGCCCACCCGGTTTCGTACCTCTGGTTGATTGAAACCTGGGTGGGCCTCTCCAGTTTCCCTGTTGTCTGGATGTGGAAGGAACGCTAACATTGCTGCGCTTTATTTGAAGTCCTGACTTTTCGGCGGTAAAACCTCGGAATCAGCTATTGGGACCTCAGTTGAGCTAGTACCAGGGTCCTGAAGGAGCAAATTAGATGCATCTGCATTATCTGTAGCATCGCCGATACGCGGTGGACTGGCGGCACTACAACGCCAGATCTGATTGGAGTATTATCTTCTGATTCATCTGAATGCAACGACAACCGTAGTGAGTTTGGTGTTGGCGACCTTGAGTGATAACGGTCATATTCTGTAAGTTAACAGAAAAAGAACAACTGTTGTAGTTGACAGTGTTGTCTTTAAGTCTTTGTACGTACTCACGTTACGCCATTCGACTTTTTATTTGACAAGCTGCTGTATGCAGTGTGTATTTATTTTAAAGTCATTGTACGTATTCCCGATACGCCACTAGACTAAAATGTTATCAGCCGTGCTCACGTCACGGAGTATAACTTATGTAGATGTAAGAACTCAATCAATTTACGATCCTAGTTAGGACCTATATTACCCTTACAAGTCGAAAAATAACCACGCCACACATACGAACCTAATCCTTATTATGAAGGTGATAAACACCAAAGTACAATTTCAACAAAATTAAAAAGTTACCTTAAATGAAGGTAGACATCAAAAAAATATCACACAAACGATAGGATGAATAAAAAGTATATTTAGACAAATTCTTTCATAGTTAAAATGATTTATATAGATACACCAATATTTGGCTACGATATTTAAATTAGGAACAACATAAACATGTGTAGTTACTAACCTTCTTCATCATTACTTGTTGACGATGAGACACGTAGTTTTCGCTCCAAACGCTTTATCTTTCTTCGAATTTTCGAATGACTACGTTCCCTTTTTCGTTTTCCCATAATAACACGTTTTTTCCACTAAACACACACTATTTTTGAACTCAAACTATATTTTTTCAAAACACACGATGTTACGACGCCCGCACATAAAAAAGGAATGAAGTGCGCGGATGTTAGAACCAATTTGAATTTTATAATCTGATTTTTATTTCCACAGCTCTAAAAATTATGTGCGACGCTTAGTACATTGAGAAATGAAACTACATAGTAATTATTAAATCTTGAGGATGTAACGTCGTAAGTATAACTTTAGTCATCATCATATTAGCTGAAAGATGTCCACTGCTGGACAAAGGCCTTCCCTAAGGAAGGCACTTCGACCAGTGTTATATAGGCATGCGGGTTGCGTTATAAGGAGTCTAGAATCATGTGCTGAATTGAAGGTAACAGTTTATATGTCAATGTCCCTGTCACTCTGCACGATATTTATTACTCTCAAACCAGTTAGTGTAGTGCAGTGTAAGTGAACACCAACTGCAGTGAAAGTGCTAACTTTTATAAAGAACACGTTAATCAAGTGTCTTCCCATTAATTGTCAGTGAATAAGAAAGACGTTATTGGACGATTTCTTAGTTTTATAGTTACTTAGCAGTTTAAGTTATATTTAATTTACTTATTAGGTCATAGGCTAGATTGTAATGTGAATAAAGTATCATCTAATGTGATACTTTATTTAGCAAAAAAAAAAACTCTCAAACCAAACCTACACCTCTCTATTTTGTGTAGTCTTGGGGATGTTGGTTCCGCAATCAAGATGCCAGCGAAGGTGGACTAATTCGTATTATTCGTATACAATGTTGACTTTTAAGTAATTTTGCGAGGACTGGGGCGAATCTAATGCCGAAAATATAGTAAAAACATCTCGATATACATTTTGCATAGATTGTCTATAAGTCTAAGCTACACATTATCACGCTATCTGCTATGAGGGATGAGCAATATTCAATTTTTTTCGTATTCTTCTATAGTTTAACGCAAATTATAAAAGAAATAGAGATTGCAATATTTTGGCTCGTCTAAAAGCTTTTAAATGATTATCATCACGTTATACCTTTATGGAGTAAAACATGACAAATACAGGGTGGATTTCTGAGATGGGACAATAAAGGCAGGCACCTTAATCATTGTCGCTACATGAAAACGATCTTAGAAGCCTGTTACTTAACTTTTTGAAACATTTTGATCTGCATTCACAGATTTTGAAATACAATGACAGTCGGCAAGAAAACAAGCAATTTATTATCACAAAAAAGCGTTTGATGCCAATTTATCCTTTTTTTTATTAGGATCAAAAAACTATCGGACCAACGGGTGCGGTTTGGTACTGTAAAACTCAAAACTGGATAAATTTCATAGAAAAAGGGACTGAGATTAAAAAGAACATAATACATCTTTACATATTATAAAATAAAGTCACTTCGCTGTCTGTCTGTCCCTATGTATGCTTATATCTTTAAAAGTACGCAACGGATTTTGATGCAGTTTTTTTTAATAGATAAAGTGATTCAAGAGGAAGGTTTATATGTATATAACATGCATAATATAGTAAATAAACGCTGATAATTTTAGAGGTTTCTAATGTGATGTAATAAATAAACACATTTTTTTGCGCTTACATTGCGAACGCTGGCTGAACCCTACGAAATAGCTCAAAATAATGTACTACAGTTTTGTACACCTTAAAAAGTTCTACAAAAAAGTCCGCAATGGTATATGTCTAACTCTTAGGGATAACCCATAATAACCATTTTTATCCTTTACTTTTTACGAGAAATAATGGCTTATTTATGAATGCGATTTTAAGCAATACAGCATTAATTCTTATGCAATTAAGTACCTTAAATAAATTGTGCATTTCATGTAGATCAAAATTGCCCTTTACAGCATATCATTAAAATTAATATTTTAGAAGATATCAGAGATTATAATAAAATCGCCGCAGAGCGGCTAGCGGGCCTGCCCGCGTCCGGCCGTCCCGGTTGGTAGCGGTCGAATATTGTAATTCATATTACTTTGGCTTCATAGTAAATGCGAATATCATGTGTGTTCGAAGTACTCAAAATAAACCAAATTGTATTATTCCAAGTAAGAGACCGCGAAATATTGCTTAGATGTTTAGATTTTTGGATGGATTTGGATTTTTGGTTATCCTGGATACTTACCATATACATAGGATACTTTATCCCGGTAGTAGGTTTCCGAGTGATATTTTCCGAAAGCTATACGGGCGAAGCCACTGGCAAAAGTACTATTCTTATAACTATGTTTAATTTGGTGTCTGGTAAATAATTGAGTGTCTGTATAGGTAGAATAGGAGCGTTAAGAAAAACCAGTAAGACTTATATTCAATTTAATCCAGCCCTATGTCGCAGTCTTCTTACTCTGAATACTATTAGTTTTATTTTAATACATCAAACACACAAGATATGTAAGGATCGTAGCAGGTGGCGTTCCGTAGTTTCTGCCTACCCCCATGGGAAAAAGGCGTAATTTTATGTATGTATAACATGGATTCATACATTCTTACCGCGGTAGTACGTCCTCTTGCGATAATTTCCGACATACACGCGGGCGAAGCCGCGGGCAAAAGCTAGTATATCAATATACTATGACATCAGTCGAATTATCCCATTACTTCACTGGCCGAAATAGAGATCAAAAGTACAAGATAGTAACAGTCAATTATGACAATATAAGTACGGCTATTTAAGACAACTTTCAACAGAGCAAATAGCGGGTCAGCGACCGCTTTGAAAACGTTTTTTTTTTGAATTCCAAACAATTGATATTTTGGAACAAAGTTGCTCTTTATCGCGCAATAAACATGGTAGAAATCCTCAAGTAACGAAAAAGTGTTACGACAACGAAAAGTCGCATGGAGGAGCTCCATGCGACTTTTCCATACCTCTGTCTATTTCTTCCTGTTATATAGAATTTTTCATTAAGAGCGCTCGAACTTAGAAAATAAATAAAACAACTTGTTTAAATGATATTGCCATAATAATTATTTTATTATAAAGAGCATTCAATGTTATTTTTTATGGCATTTATCAGCCATATGGCTGCCGTGACTCCGTTGTGGGTGGTGTATCCTGGAAGACCAATTTGGACGACTTTTTCGCATTAATGCATTTTCAATTTCATGAAGAGCGCGAATTACGTTGGCCTTCAGGTCGCCAATTGCCTGTGATTTATTTGCATAGACCAACGTAGCCTCACAGAAAATACTCGAGTGGTGTTAAGTCACATGTTCTCGTTAGCCTGTTGATGTCGCTACCACGCGTGATGACAAAGCCCGCGAACCTCTCATCCAATAAAGGACATGACCAGTGGGCTTAAGGGTGCCTGCCTAGGTGTAACAATCAATGTACAACAAATATTGTTTTATTTTTGCAATCGTTGTAGTCTATAGTTTACAGACAAAAAAGATTCACGGGTCTAAAAGGTAAAGAAAATGAGAAAAATAAAGAACTCGTCGGGAACTGCAATGAATCGTCATGATCTCATGAGCAACTAGGGATGATGAATGGCGATCTGAAATCGATAAATCGATTATTTGTGGCTTCTCAAACCTAACACGCTAACATCGAAGTCAGTTGTTTTATACTGAATAACAGTACTGTAGCAGCAATGGTGGTGACTGTGGTAACAAACTCCGAGTTGTAGGTCGTAAGTTCGAACCCAGACAAGCTCTTTAGTTTGTGTAAATTATTTCATCACCACAAGGAATATATCGTGTGGAAACCGGTATATCCTAAAACCAAAAATCGAAGACGTGTGACATACATATACCAAACCGTACTGGGCTCTCGTGGTAGATTACGGCCCATTCTCTCTCACCAAAAATATGTCTGTGTTCCAACTGGAGGAACAGTAGGCTGTCTATGATGATTATGATGAACAAGTCAACTGTAGAACCATATTTTCAATCAATTATCTTACTTCAGAAACAGAACTGATATTAGGCACTAAAAAAAACATACTATTAAAAGTGAAAACCTCACTTTTACATAACTACAAATAAATTTATACTTATTATTAATTAAACACAGTTAAAAACTATATATCAATTTAGTAAACAATCTATTGAAACCTCGATTTTAGTGAACCGATTTTTCATGCTTCGAATAATCGATTTTCTGACAAAAAGGTTGCTGCCTCTTTGCTCCTTACACAGGTGTCCACCACTAATATCAGATGGACTGTCAAAGATATTTCTTTGACAATGTAATGTATCTGACATAAAATGTTATTACACTCCTTTACACGCAGTCATTGTCTAAAAAAGATGGTGTTTGATCTTAGAACTATACACAGTCTTGTGTCTATAAAATCCTAACCTTAAGTGTGCCATGTCAAATAAAATTAATTATAGGTATACAAAACATGTATTCCTAGGCAATAAAATTCACGTGATCGACAAAATAACTAGTTCTTAATTTATTGTTTCCATAATATAGGTAGGTTGCTATGGTAACGAGATGATTATAGGTACAACGGAACGCCAAAATCAGGAAATGCATTTATGAGAATAGCAGAAGCAATTAACGTACTGTTTATTCAGGTATTTTATCCTTGCCTTAAGCCGGATTAATATAACCATGATAAATAAAACCTTAATTTTTAAATTTTTAGTGTAAAATCTGTTATCCTGCACAAGTCCCCGTTCTTGAAGGCTATTACTGGTCATGTCCTTTAAGGTTTACCGTGCAGTATGGCAAGTAGCGCCATCCTGTTATTACATGTTTGTGAGATCCATACCATTTATCCAAGGCCACAAAAAAATCTTATTATCATCCGATACTTTAGTTTTTCGGAGTGTAGAGGCACCTGATGGATTTTCACCACTCCAAATATGGAATGGACTGTCTGGGGTTTTCCGTCCCGAACGGCAACAATATTCTGCAACGATCTTGCGTTTCTTTGACGTACAGGCAATGCTTTATCGATCACCGACCTGATGATATCAAAATCGGAGACTCTGTAGAACGGCCATGAATGCCATTAATTGGAGGTGCGTGACGTTAGGCGAACAGAGCACAAATTTTAATAATATAAAAACTTTTTTACAAAAAAAAACAACCGACTTCCTTAAAAACACTACAAAGTAAAAAATAACTTTAATTTCGGAAGTCGGTGTCTTAGGATTTGTATTTAAGATTTTTGCCACCGACTTCCGAAGTTAAAGTTATTTTTTACTTTGTAGTGTTTTTAAGGAAGTCGGTTGTTTTTTTTTTGTAAAAAAGTTTTTATTTTTAATTTTTTAGTTATGGTACATGCATCGCCCTGCACTAATTCCAAACAAACAAAGCAATGCGATAGCAGAAATCGCGATTGATTTGCTGTCATTTTTTGAAGAGTTCCGGTGTCTGTCTCCGGAACTCATCATCAGATCTATATGAAATTTATACGGGACCATTTCGGAATAAACCCCTTTCGAACAAAAAAAGAATTTTGCAAATCCGTTTATAAATGACGGAGTTATGGCCGAACATACATAAAAAAAAAAAAAAATATATATAAACAACCGAATTGATAACCTCCTCCTTTTTGAAGTCGGTTAAAAATTTAAAAAGTTCTACGCGTTGTTGAAACGTGTAGCGTTCAATGGTAAAGTGGCGCGACTAAATACGTATTCTCGCCAAAGGATGGGGTCAAATAACCTAGGTAATTTCCCTTAAAAATCACGAAAAATAAAATAACTCCACAAAGCCCTATTGCTACATTATTTTAATACTAGACCACTGACCCTGTGCGTTTTACCTTTCATAAATATTTTTGTTTTTGTTTATAGTTTGAAATAGGATATTTTGGGAAATTCCTTCAAAAATCCGTAATTTTTGTAGTTTTTACTTTTTTATTTATAGATCAGCGCAATCTCCCAACACTTTATGCTTTACATGATTTAACTAATTGTAAACAATAACATGTATAAATAAAAAAGTGTTGGTTCAGTGCGCTCACATGTTACACATAATATGTGTAGGTAACATATGAGCGCACTGAAACACTGAACTTGTCACTTACGAGCACATATTATGTGTACGTATGTAACAAGTTCCGATCGTCATTCGTCATGCGTCATTTTCTGCCCGCATAATCACGACAAAACTTTTCGATCAATAACTCGCTACTAAGCGCTAAGATTTTTATTTCATAGTAGTAGAAGTAGTATAAATTACTTTTTGTTCTATTTTGAAAGTAACCTGCATAAAATGAATGGTTTTTGTTTTAAAAGAACAAAAAAGGCATGCACGACTTCGTATTAAACTTGACAATTTTTTGTTACAAACATAATGAAATATTTGACTTCATTATACAACTGATTGCAGTTGATAAATACATATATGAAAAAAAAAACAAAATTATTCAGGGGAAAATAAACCGATATTATTGACACCCATCCTTTGATAGCTATCGCTTTACTAAGATTGCTGCTATATTCTGTTAAAAGCCGAGCGTCCCTATTGAAAAACCCTAAGGGTCGGTTCACATCTAACGGAAGATGCGTCGCGTATCATCGGTCGCGTAACGCCAGAACAGACAATTATATGAGAAAACATTCAACCTTTCACACTTAACCGATGATGCGGTAGTGCGTCGAGCGTACTGCGTCTGTTCCGTTTCCGTCAACGCATTGCCGGCCTACGTAAAGGGCGGCACCGTCGCACTATGGAAAATATAGGTCGGTATCGGATCAAAAATCTGTAACTTCATGAATTTTTGTTGTATCGTGATGAAATTTGGCACAAATATGCAGCAAGGTTCGGAGATTCGAACGATGTGTAGTTTATAGGGTTTTCTTGTATATCTATGTATGTTTTTTTGCATAGAATGAAAAAAATGGGAAAAAATCACGAAAAAAATAGTTAAAAATTTATTTCAAGTGGAATACAAGTTTATAATGACTAAAAAGATTAAACCATGGTTAATTACAACAAGCAAAGTAAACAAAATATATATATATGAAAAAAAAAATACTAAATTAAAATCATATTACTAATAGGTACATCCTATACTCTGGCTTCAGGAAATGATGTAGCTAGGAACAAATATAAGTAATAACTAAATATAAATATTATTTTTAACTTATACCACTTCAGGATCAGGGTCAGTAAATGTGGGTTCACTTTCAGGTGCCACGTTTAAAAGACTTAGTGCCTCTTCTTCAAGTTCTTTCACATTTCTTACGTACGGTTTTCTCAAACTTGTTATATATGGATCTGACGTGTATAAAAGCGTTTTAAAGACATCTTCATTTGTAGCAGATCGGGAACATTTTCTGGCATGATGAAGTCGTATGTTTCTGTAGTCTTTGTTGCGAGACTCTTGTGCGTCTTCCGATAGCTGTCCAATAGGAAGCACCGCAAAATGTTTGATAACGTTTTGCCCGTGTATGAGTATTTTATGAACGGAGGATGGCATATAATACCAATCGTAATTACTTACATAGATTCTTGCAGTTTCTATTGCATATTCCCCAAATTTTTCAGGGTCGATCATCATTCCAGAAGAAAGAACTTGCAAGATAATGTATAGGCGTTTAATCAATGCCTCATCTACACCTGTTATTTCCGATGAGCAAGTGCTATTATAGAAGAATCTTCGTGCGGTATTGCCATCGTTCGTATTCCCGCTAACTTGCCGAGGTTTGTCGACGATTAATCCCAACTCCTCCCTGAAACGTTTTTGAACAACTTCTTTCTTTTCTTTTTTTAATCTCTTATTTTCCTCAGTTGAAGCAGACCAAGTCTTAAACGAAAGATTATAGGAAATATGCAATATCATTTCCATGCAGCGAATCCAGGCGTGTAAGGTGGACAATCCGTATTGGTAGGCGTTTTCGTTTTCGGGTCTGGCAGTTACTTTCGATAGGTCATTCATTAGCCGTGGAGTAGCCCCACATATCGTGCATGTGGAACCAGATGGAGTATCTGTAAGGACCTGAGCCACCTTTCCATCGATCATCGTTAGAAATAGTTCATGCTTCACATTTACTACAACACCATCTTTGTTTATAAGTGATGCTTGTGCAGCCCTAATTTGTTTTTTAATATCATCAACAACTGCCTTGGTTTTTTCTGGAGTTTCCTTACAAAACTCAATAGAAATGGGTCTGCAAAAACGGACAGATGAAGGTACCGGATTTTGCCAAACAACGGATCCCGATTGCACATCAACTAATCTGATGGGGACTAATGAAGTGATGAACAAATTGGCATCTGAAATTGTTTCTGACTCTTCTGCAAGTATTTGCTTGTATTGGCTTTGACCAGATGAACCATCACATCCCCATTTAGAAATAAAGGATCAATGTTCTATGTTGTTTTTGGAAAACAGAATCGATTTTTAAAATTCTAGCAGCAGTATGATCCAATAAATCTTGTATATTAATCACTTTAGCATAAGTATTCGTGATTTCGATTGTAGAAGATGGTGGATAACAGGATCTTTTTATTTCTTGTATTTTGTAGTAAGGCGGGAATATACAACACTTTCGTTCGTTGGTTAAGTTTTTCAGGTACATATATTGTGCTTTTGTTAGATCTAAATCTATAAAAGCACTCAATGCTTCCGTATCGGAAAGAATCTTCATCTGGTCTGAGTCGTTCCACTTACTTGAGATATCTAATTTCTTTTGAGTGTCAGCGGTTCTTAATTCTTCGACAAGATGAGCTTCTGTGTACTCACGTAAAGCGTAGTCCCTGCAGATAGGCGTTTTTTATATGCTCGAAGCCATAGTCTTGGAGCAGAAGAGTGTTTTTCCTCTTCTTGGTAGATTCTGAAGAGTCTCCATAAGCCACGCATGCTCGTCCTCGTTGGCCAGATGTTGATGGCGTAGAATATTGTTCAGAATCCGGTAAATTTAACGAATACCTTGAGTCCAACCATGTACTATACTTCTGGTAAAATGTTTCTTTTTTCCGAGATGCCAGGGCCCAGCGTTTGTTGAAAATAGGAAGAATGTGCCTTTGTATGTCACTAATTATAAAACACAAGTTGTTTTCAGAAACATTCAGCTTTTCCACTAAAACTTTGGATAATGATTCCATGGTCTTGCCGCCCTCTATATAGGGGATTATGAAGTCTCGTTTGGTACAGCTGAAGGAAGACATTTTAACACTTCACAATCTGCAGAAATAATAGGCGTAGATGAGATTTGCTTCACTTGAAGTTACACTGATGTAGATGGTTCGAATAGTTTTTGCTTCCCTTTAAATACTCATTTTACAATATCGAATTGGTACCTACATCATTATTATCTTGTAATTTCCCACGCAAACCGAGTGCAAATTTGATAAGGTCCCTTTGCTATCACGAAATAATGAAGAAAATATCCAAAAAGTTCTATATTGTTCATGTGAATGGTGTCAGTGGTAAACCGCAAAAGATACTAATTTTCGGGTTCTGACTTTTATCAGTTTTTTTCTCATATCTTCTAAAACCGCAAATATCCGCAGCTGATTTTTTTTGCATTCTATTTATGAATAGTTAGACTACTAGTCGACGCAAAAAGTAGCGCTTGGGCAAACGTGGGTAATACTGAAAACCTTCGACGAAAAAACATACAAGTGAAAAAAAAGGTATGTCACTTTTTAAGTAATTACTGAAATATTTTTCTTTACTTTTAAAATCATTAAGCTGTATCGCAAAAAGCATAAAATAACCTTTCTAAAAATGTATAATACTGCATATCTGTACCAAGTCTGTTTGGCACTTCTGTTTTCTATGTATTTCTATCAAAGAAAAAAAAAATAATTTCGCGTATTAAGAAAAAAAATCGTAATGAATATTATAATTTGACTATTAGAAAACCTAAAAGAATAGCCATATTAGCCAAATTATGATATTCGTAAAAAGCATTTTTGATATGCGCTTGTTCTACCATTTTCCATAGCGTCGCGCCACGCGTATATTGACTGATGCATTCAGACTAGGCGTAACATCAGCGGAGATCGTTTGTATACTGACCGTTCGAAGATCAAAATAAAAATCCAAGATGACAGCTGTTAATATTTCCAATTTTTCGTCAAGGGTGTTGTTTTTATAGTTTTCGAGGTTCCTAAACTCGATAGTTAGGTCAAAGTCAAAATCGAAGATGCGAAAATTTTATGAGAGTTTTTCAAAACTTATACAACATTAATTTTTGTTTATGCGAAACCCGAAACACGGGTCTAGTATTTTTATGTAAAGAATCTAAGAAAAAAAATTCAAAACTGTATCATTAATAATCACAAAGTTATAAGCTTGATAAGTTACCTAGTTGTCCACGCAAAAACATATGCAGATCACACACAAACAGCTAGTGTACGTACCATCTCCGTATAATGGACGTTTGAATACGAGAAAGACATGATAATTTTAAAATCGAAACAAAACACTAAGGCCCGCTTGGCCCGCACTTGGAAGCGTAATTAAATATTTTTGGTACAAAATATAACATGGTGTAAAAATTATTGGAATCGATTCAGTTACTGATTCTGATCAAACTATATTCAGGTTTCGCATATACTAAAAATAATCTTGTATAACAGATGGATCTGTATAAATTCACCACACGTTATCATTCCCTGTCTCTATCAATGAACAAATCGCATATGGAACTCCCTACGTTCCTTAGACTGCAGGGCATTTTTTGCGCTTCCTTTTTTATATTTTGCTATCCATACTAATATTATAAATCGGAAAGTGTGTGTGTCTGTTTGTCCGTCTTTCACGGCAAAACGGAGCGACGAATTGACGTGATTTTTTAAGTGGAAATAGTTGACGGGATGGAGAGTGACATAGACTACTTATTTTTTAGGTGGCTGGGTTGAACTTAGAAAAGCCGTGCTATTCCCATGGACAATTGTATGTAGCATGTTCGCGTGTGTCCAATGCCCAGAATCTTTGCATTCTATCCCCAAATGGAAAGACATTATAATATCGTCTTCAGTAGCGTATAAAATAATATTCTGTTCCGAGTTCTCTTCTGTGATCTAAATCAGCAAAGGGGAACCGTCATCATCATCATTTCAGCCGTAAGACGTCCACTGCTGGACTTAGGCCTCCCCCAATTTGGGGGGCTTTGCCATAATCGCCACGCTTGGCAGGCGGGTTGGCGATCGCAGTAAGGTGGTAAAATGCATAGAGAACGCTGCTGCCCATTCTCTAGTAAGTTCCTTAGTCGCCTTTTACGACACCCACGGGAAGAAATGGGGTGGTGTTATTCTTTACGTCCGGCACCACACGGTACCGTACGTAACGGGAACCGTGTTACCCCGAATTTAACGCGAGCGAAGCCGCGGGCAAAAGCTAGTACTTATATCATTATTTAATAGTTCTGAAAACGTGCACAGACCAACATTATACATAAATATTTATGTTGATAAACGTGTTGCAACGTGTGTAAATGTTCTCTTTCCTAAACTATCATCTATACTTTTATTAAAAAATAATATTTATGGTTCGGCACACGGACAACTATACTTTCTTCATATTTTGGCTGCTGAGATTGAAACTAAAAATATAGTATACAGGAAAGATTTATTATATGTAATTTATTTATTTTATTTTGTATTAAAATGTATGTTATTTTAGTCAAAATTTTAGTAAATTGTCTGTCTTACGACTTCCACGAGAACGCAGTCGAGATCAGAAGATCGTTATCCGAAATACCTTTCTGAATTGTAGTTTTCTGAATATTTTGACAAAAATAAACTCACACATACACATGTGTACATTAAGATGGTCGCTCTGGACTTTGATATTCAAAAACAAAGATAATGCCTGATGATTCACCATTCTTAACCCATTAGTTATCATAATGGCCAAACAAAGGTCAACATTTTATAGGCATATCTACTTTTTATCTGGATGAGCTGTGGATGACTTTAGGATTGATTAAATACATAACAGTGTTGAGAGCAGTGGTGGCTTAATGATAACGACAGTGACTTAAGAGTCAAGAATTCGAACCCCAGCAGGCGCTTTATTTTGTCCAAATTATTTTATCACCATTGCTCTCAAAACGGTGAAGGAAAACCTCGTGAGTAAACCGGCATGTGTGAGAACCAAAAAATCGAAGACATGTGATATACCTGCTGTACGCTGCCAGACTAGGCCCACATAAGGTTTTAAATGCGCAGCGTACTGTCCGCCGTACGCGGAGCAGACAATATAAGAGAACAATTGCAAATAAATTAACTACACTAAAACGAACAAAGGAACTCACCTTCCAGGACGACGACCGCCTGCTTCTTGGGATTACCTGGATCTTTGTATGTAAGTGAGTGTGTATGTACCGTGTTGTGACTTGTAAGTGGGTTTTCCAGAACCAGGCCGCTGCCACTCGCCAGAGATTCACTCCAACATGCGGTTCAAACACTTAACCTTAAAGTTCTTTAATATCAAGAAACTAAACCCGTATTCCTTCACCAAAAGGGGTTATTGTACCACTAAATCATTAGGTCATGACGTATTGTCCGCAAAACGACCGATTTTCAAGGATTGATTTACAAAAAACTCGTGGAAGCAAAAATCTGTCCGACGCTCTCAAAGACCAAACTAAAAAAAAGGAGGGAAAAAGAAGTGACAAGTGTCAAATCAAACTTGACGAGTCAGATGTCATTCCGTTCGGGCGGCGCGTTCCGAAAGCGCATAGAGTAACAAAGGTTCGTTCCGAAACATCTACCCCCCCCCGGACGGGCCTTCCCGTCCGCTAATCAATTGGCAATCTTGACAAGGTTGCGACCGCTCTCTTCACGACCGATCCGTCCACCAAAACTTCTGCAAAACGAGGAACCCCGTCAGTGCCAGCCACCAGATTGAGAATGCGCCCCCGGCGCCAATACAACGGCTTAAGGTTGGCATCCTTAATCAGGACGAGGTCTCCAATTTTGGGCGGATGCGTTTTATCAGTCCACTTGACGCGCTGCTGGAGGATGTGCAAATACTCCAAGCTCCAACGCTTCCAAAAACTCTGAGCGAGCTGCTGCACCAACTGAAACCGCGATAGCCGATTTTGGCTCACATCGACAAGAGGGTACTCGGGCAGGGCGACAAGTGGCTGTCCAATCAAAAAATGGCCCGGGGTCAGGGCCTCCAAGTCGTTCGGGTCCGAAGACAGCGGGCACAATGGACGCGAGTTCAGTGCAGCTTCAATGCGGCAAAATACCGTAGCTAACTCCTCAAAGGTGAGAACGGTGTCTCCTAACGATCTGCGCCAGAGTCCCTTTGCCGCTTTCACCGCGGCTTCAAAAATACCCCCCAATGGGGGCAGGCTGGCGGGTCAAACAACCAAGTGACCCCTCGGCGGGCTAATTTGTTACCAATGTCAACCTGGTTCTCAGCAAGGAAGGCGTATACCTCCTTCAAATAGTTACTTGTACCCTTGTAGTTAGTACCGCAATCAGACCTGATCAAAGTAGGTAACCCACGGCGAGACACAAATCTATCCAAGGTCGCCACAAATGCCTCCGTCGAGAGGGAGGTTACCAACTCCAAGTGCACTGCCTTAGTTGACAGGCAGACAAACACACACAAATAAGCCTTAACAATTTTACTATTCCGAAGAGGAGACGTCTTCACCAAAAAGGGACCAGCAAAGTCCGTTCCGACGCCTGCAAAGGGTCTCGCCTCATTAACACGATCAGCCGGCAAGTCTCCCATCATTGGCTGCATAGTAGAGGCCTTAGTCCGGTAGCACGGCAAACAACGGAAGACGATGCTACGAATAGTACGACGGGCCGACAATATCCAAAACTCTCGCTGCAGAATGGCCAACAGCGCATTGCAACCGGCATGCGAGTTCTTAATGTGACGATCAGTCACCAACAATTTAACCAAATGGCCCTCCTTAGGCAACAAAAGGGGGTGACGGGCCCCATAAGGAAGGCTAGAGTGCCTCAACCGTCCCCCAACACGCAAGAGACCCGTATCGTCCAAAAAGGGGTTCAATTTACTAATGGCTCCCGACAATTTAGCCTTACCAGACTTCAAAATTTCAATCTCCTTCTCAAAGTGTGCAGCCTGCACGGAGCGGACCCAAAGGAGGAGTGATTCCTGTCGCTCCTGAGGAGAGAGAACCAGAGACAGGCGTTTGTTCCCGGAGTTCCTAGAATTATGACCAAAACGCCTGATCCACGAGGTAACGTTCAACAATTTGTCGAGGGAGCTGTATCGATTCAACAAAAATTCAGGGTCAAACGGAGGGTCCTTCGTTCCAACAGCGAGCACCTTGAGCCCGGGCAAAGGACCCGACATCAAGACTGGCGTTCGAGGCCAATCATCCTCGGGGTGAGTCAGCCAGTCTGGTCCCCACCATAGGGGGTGAGCAATCAGGCGGGGTGCCATGCACCCACGTGAGGCCACGTCGCCCGGGTTCAAATCTCCAGGCACGTGCCTCCAAATCAAAGGCGTTTCAGAATTTTGAATCTGGGACACTCGGTTCGCAACAAAGACCTCCAAAGAGTGGACGGACGTCTTCAACCAACACAAAACAATTTGACTGTCCGTCCAGGCGTAAGAAGCCCGAATGTCCACAGTTCCACCCAAAGTGTGAGCAACGTGGTTCAATAGACGCACAAGAAGCGCCGCCCCTGACAATTCTAATTTAGGGATGGTCAGTGCCGTCCGGAGGGGGGCCACCTTGCTCTTGGCCATGACCAGTGACAACTTCACCTGGCCTGTCGCGCTGACAGTGCGCAGATAAACAACAGCTGCATAACCGTGCGAAGATGCATCACAAAACCCATGAAGGGTAGCAGTGTAGCTCCCAGGGGGGAGGATAGCGCGGGGTAACACGACCTCGTTGACTGCAGGGAGTGCGGATACAAATTGGAGCCAATCTTCCAACAGGGTTTCCCGAAGTGGCTCGTCCCAACCAAGTCCCGCAGTCCAAAGGCGCTGAAGAAAACATTTCGCCCAAAACAATACCGGGCATATCCAACCATTCGGGTCAAAGGTCCTCGCGACAGTAGACAACACCAGTCGTTTAGTCCAAGTGTGAGGTGACTCCAAGTCGACATCGTATGTGAAGATGTCTTGGACTGGTCGGTACTGAACGCCGAGAACTGGTATCATAGCAGGGTTGTCAACATTTTCAAACAAAAGCGGGTCCTGCCTATGATCCTCCGGCAAACCTTCCAATAGCGCTGGCGAGTTGGACACCCATTTACGCAACTCATAGCCAGCGGAAGCCAAAATACCAATCAATTCGTCACGCAACAGAACAGCTTCCCCAACTGTGGGAGCTCCAGTACAAACGTCGTCAACATACAAGTCCGTTTTCAAGATGGCGGACGCACGAGGGAACTTCAAACGCTCTCGGTCCGCGAGCTCCCAAAGGGAACGAATAGCAACAAAAGGGCTCGATCGGAGGCCGTACGTATTCGTATTGAGCTCATACACAATCATGGGGTCCTGGGGATTCTCTCGCCACAGGATCAACTGATAACGTCGGTCATCCTTGTGAATAACCGTTTGGCGGAACATCATTTTGATGTCGGCCACAAAAACTACCTGATGACGACGGAAGGAGGTAATGACGTCACAAAGATCCCTCAACAATTTGGGGCCTGGATGCAAGCAATCATTCAAGGAGACACCAGACGAAGTCCGCGCAGACCCATCAAACACCGTGCGCAGCTTACCGGTGGATGGCTTGAGGACCGCGTGATGCGGCAGGAAATAATGCTCACTTGAGCGCCAATCCAAATTTGACACCGACATGTGTCCCAAATCTGCGTATTCCCGCATGAAATCCAAATATTTCTGCCGCAGCACTGGGTCCCTGCTCATGCGGCGCTCCATTGCCAACAATCTCTTCTCGGCCGTAGGTCTGGATTCGCCGAGAGGTGGTCGCACCGCAACAAAAGGCAACCTGGTCACAAGCCGGCCGGAATGGAGTCGACCTGTGTTGTTCTGGTAGAACAACTCGCACTCCTCGTGTTCCGGGTTCAAACGGGCTACCTGAGGGGGCTCTTCAACCTCCCAAAACCTCTGAACGGCGTCAGAGAGGGCGGAGCCAGATGACAACCCAAAATCAGGTTCAGGTGTAGGGAGGTCCCACAACGCTGGTCCCATCACCGCAAAGCCAAAGATGGTCGAGACAGCCACCAAACCGCGTGGCTGCAGAACCTTTATATCACCCAAAAGTATTCTCCCTAGTACATCGGAACCCAACAACAAATGCGCTGTCCTAGGGGAATCAAACCGGGGGTCAGCCAATTCCAGGCCTGACGTCAACCGGACGATTTCTGAAGACAGCTGACATGGTGGATGACTACCCAAAATATTCGTCAGAACAACGGCCGAAGCAACAATTTTAGGTGCCATACAATTCAGAGGAGTGACCTCAAACCAAGCCAGTCCCTTGGACGTGACCTCTGTTTCGCCCACTCCCCTAATTTTGCGTGAAAAGTCACGCACATCAAGGCCCACCTGTCCCGCTAAAGAAGATGACAAAAGGCAAC
Organism: Aporophyla lueneburgensis; assembly: GCA_932294355.1. Taxonomy (NCBI): domain Eukaryota; kingdom Metazoa; phylum Arthropoda; class Insecta; order Lepidoptera; family Noctuidae; genus Aporophyla; species Aporophyla lueneburgensis. The sequence continues at coordinate 16,897,594 of OW028744.1, forward strand.
CCTGGGCTCCCGTGTCCAAAATGGCACGGACCACAACAGAATTCCCCGTGGGCCCCCCAGACCCTGACCGATGCCGTTGGCAACAAAACCGTTTCGATCTGAGGGGGTTCCTTAGCGGGGCAGGCGCCAATGTCCTAACAATGCCTGGGCGGCGACCGATCGCCGCACCCAGGCTCAAGTCTTTCCCGACGAGGATAAAGATCAAATTCCTCGTCCGCGCGGTGTCCCGAGCCACGCGCCATCGCTGGAAGGGCATATCCCACCGGATGCCTGAATGGCGGGGGGCGTGACTCCAACCGGGGACGTTCCGCCAAAGGAGGGGAGGGAAGGCGGTGCTGGTCTGGCCAGCGCTGCCTAGCAACAGCTACGTAACTACTTTTACGTGGGGAGACCAAATGGCGATCGCGCGGCTCCCGATCAACTTGCGCGGGGGGTGGAGTGCGGCGCTCAAAATTGCGGGCCTCTCCCCGGTTCTGAACCGGCGAGGCAGAAGCCCGGTGACCAACTCCATGGTGCCCCCTCGTACGCGAACCTTCAACAGAGGCTGGTCTGCCAGCGTGGTTCGCGTTAGCGCACAATATGTCCAAATGGGACCCCCTACAAATTCCACAAGGGCGGGGATTGGGGCAGTCCCGATGGAAGTGAACCCCCAAACATGAGAAGCACAGACGGCGTGCACTGGCAACTCGGCGGCGGGCACTCACGTGCAATTTCAAAAAGGCCGGGCAAGTTGCCATGCCATGCCCCGTGTCCTTACAGAACTCACAACCAGGACGACTCTGGGTGGCAGCAAAACGAGCGGCGGGGCGACCATCAACAGGCCCGCGAGCCCTAGTCCGTCCCTGGTCTCGTGGCCGGGAAGACGGTTGGCGTGACTCGGTGGCAACGCTAGAGTTGTCCATAAACCGACACTCATCCTCTAAAAATTTGACGAGGTCACCAAATGGGGGGAGGTGTGTGACACTATCCCCACCATACTTCTGCTCGAAACGAGCCCTCAAATCAGCTGGAAGACGTTGCAGCACCACATGTACCAAAAGGTAAGACCAATGGTCCACCGGCAACTCCAATCGCTTTAAAGCGTTGGTCGCTGCCACCAACGGGTTCAACAGGTCAGTACGCAATGGTGATAATCTTGTAATGACCGGTAACCCCAAAATCTGTTTGATGTGAACATCAGCCAAACAACGCTTGTTTTGATACCGCCGGGTGAGTAACTCCACAGCGGTAGGGTAGGCTGAGTCAGTCAAAGACAGATGCTGCACCAAGGCTCGGGCCTCACCTTCCAGGACAGACAACAAATAGGCCAACTTTTGGGCGGGTCTGAGGTCCGAGCGTGCATCAACCAAACTTTCAAACAGGTTTTGGAAACTTAACCACTGGTCCAAGCTACCGTTAAAGTGTGGCAGTTCCAAGGTAGGCAGTCTACTCAATAGTCCGGGACCTGAAACAACCGAGGTCTCCGGTTTGACCTGGACAGGTGTCCGGCTCCCCAATATTTCCCGAGCACGTTGACCAATGACATCCCCCAGGTCCAAGATCTGGTCGTAGTCAGCAAGGACCTTGTCACGTGCTGCCTGATCCAGCACTTCCAGAGCCACATCACAAATGTACTCGTTGTAGCGGGTGAGCAGAGCATCAACGTTGCCGAGTCTCAAGTTCAACTGCTCGAACCGAGCAAGCGTGATCCCTTCGAGATCCTGGCGCTCAGCAGTCGCTGCAGCTGAAGTGAACCACCGTAGCTGTGTGGTCAATCCACTGATTGCCTCTCTCACCGCTTTGTGTGCCATTGCACAGACAATACAATTCAATATACCAAACAAAATAATTAAGTAACAAAGTTCAAACAATAATTTCCAAAATACCTACAAGCAAACAATCAAACTACCAAACTGACTAATCAGCAACTCAAGAAATAACAAAATATTGGTTTCAATTCAATGAACAAAAATAAAGTTTTGTTTTAATTCAAACCAATGTCAACGGTACAACAATAATAAACCTTTCTTCCAACTTTCAATGTTAATGCTCAATAATGCCAATCAACACTGTAAGTATATAACCAGGCTGACTATGGTAACTTCAGTTTACCCGACAACATGAGTTACTCGACTCAATAAATTTAAACAAATTATTTCTAATAACAATTAATCACCATTAACAAACATTTACAGCGAATTACTACTTCCCTTATAGAGACTGCCAAGTAATTAGCCTACTGTAAATTACCAATTTGGTGGTTTTGTAGGTTAAAACCACGCTCTGCTACCAAAATGTACGCTGCCAGACTAGGCCCACATAAGGTTTTAAATGCGCAGCGTACTGTCCGCCGTACGCGGAGCAGACAATATAAGAGAACAATTGCAAATAAATTAACTACACTAAAACGAACAAAGGAACTCACCTTCCAGGACGACGACCGCCTGCTTCTTGGGATTACCTGGATCTTTGTATGTAAGTGAGTGTGTATGTACCGTGTTGTGACTTGTAAGTGGGTTTTCCAGAACCAGGCCGCTGCCACTCGCCAGAGATTCACTCCAACATGCGGTTCAAACACTTAACCTTAAAGTTCTTTAATATCAAGAAACTAAACCCGTATTCCTTCACCAAAAGGGGTTATTGTACCACTAAATCATTAGGTCATGACGTATTGTCCGCAAAACGACCGATTTTCAAGGATTGATTTACAAAAAACTCGTGGAAGCAAAAATCTGTCCGACGCTCTCAAAGACCAAACTAAAAAAAAGGAGGGAAAAAGAAGTGACAAGTGTCAAATCAAACTTGACGAGTCAGATGTCATTCCGTTCGGGCGGCGCGTTCCGAAAGCGCATAGAGTAACAAAGGTTCGTTCCGAAACACCTGCACTGGGCCCGCGTGGTGGATTATGGCCCGCTCCCTCTCACTGAGAGGAGGTCTATGTCCCAGCAGTGGGAACATTACAGGCTGCTGATGAAATGCATTACTACCGTACTACGCCATAAGCATAGTAACATTATGGACAGTACAGAAACAAGGTCTAATTGTTGATATACAAACAACGTTGAACGTTGTTGTTTGTTTGTTGGTCTATTGTTGTTGTTGTTGTTGTTTTATTGTTGTTGGTTGTTTACCTACGTTTCATTGGAGCGTTAGGGCTGTCACTCACACTGTTTTCATTGATAAATGTTATATTGGAACGCAGTTCTTTAACACAGTTAGCGGTAAGAGCTGACTGGTAGAAAAAGTTACGCGAAAAAGTGTCTATACATATTACGCCACTTTGGTCGTATTTGGTCAAAATGTAAATTCACGATGGAATATACGTGAAAATGAACCCGACAGCACCCCCTACTTTAAACAAAAGTTAATCTTACTTTATAATTATTTAATACTAGTTTTTGCCAGCGGCTTCGCCCGCGTGGAGGTCGGAAATTATCCCGCGGGAACATACTACCGGGATAAAAAGTAGCCTATGTCCTTTCTCAGGCTCTAAACTATCTGTGTACCAAATTTCATTTAAATCGGTTCATTAGTTTTAGCAGGAAAGCGAGACAGACAGACAGAGTTACTTTTGCATTTATAATATTAGTGTGGATAATTACAAGAATCACTGCCCTAAATACATACTAAAAAGCAAGCTTAAATGATTCGAACGTTTTGTGCGTCATTCGGTTAGTATGATTAAGAATCGCCACTGAATTATACCTACTGTAATTGTCTGTATATGACAACATTTAATTACGAAATACTCAATAGGTACCTAGATACCACTGTGACGTAATAATATTTTTGTTTTGATTTTCTGGTAGATGTAAGTACTAACACTAGTTTAAGTCGTTTGTATACTAACCAAGGGTCTGAAATAGAAGATTTTTCTTTATTTTGTTGCATAACCAGTAATTGCGCACTTCATAAATAAATTACGCAATAAATAAATAATATGAAGACTTATTGCGTATTAAATAAATAAGTTGCGACATATTTTCCATGGTAAACAGGAAGTGAATCACACCTTTGTAACGAAAACAGTGTGCAACACCGGACCCTATAAATACCGCGCACCTCGTCGTCCAGTCTTAGATAGTTTCGTTCGAAGACCGAACTGAGTGCTAGTCACAAATAAAGAAGAGTTCTCTCAAGAGCCTCTTTTATTTGTTGGAAGACTAGAACCATTCTACGTCATCAAGTAGAAAATCTGCAGAACCTTCCAGACGACACACATCTGCTACAACACAAAGGTGCGTCAGATTCGGGTAGTATCTGGAAGGAACTAGAATATACCATCGACGTTTAACAAGAGGAATCTGCAGAGTCTTCAAGGCATCACCGTCAACAATAAGGAGACGAGCTAATTCCAGCAACTACGTGACTCACTCGACGAGCGGACTCTTCAAGAACCATCCATTCATTTTCTGGTATCTTCTGGCCAAAAAGAGAACCTGGTGGCAGCAAGAGTTCCTACCACTATAAACTATTAGAATATGATTACAATATAATCCATAATCCAATATAAGCCCCCCATATTGGGGGAGGCCTAAGTCCAGCAGTGGACGTCTTACGGCTGAAATGATGAAATGATGATAATCCATAAAGCTGGTAAAATAAATGTTAATGCTGATACTTTGAGTAGGCCTATCCATGCAATAAATCTAAACGAAAATTTCGAAGAATTTGATAGATATTATCAAGAAGTAATAATATCAGAACCTAACGATATCGAAAAACCAATAACTAAAATTCCAGTTCTAGCTTTGCCAATCTCTTGTGACGTCAATGAAAATAATTTAGGAGTATAATATGTTTAAAAAATGTTTTCCTGATAAAGACCTTGAAGGTCATCTCAAAGAAATTAAAACTTTCATTAGACCTCATCAAAGAATATACGTGATTTACGTAAAACAATTTTTTTCTAAGACGAAATCCACTATATCACCCTATACGAAGCATTAAAATACTTATGATTCATACTTCAAGTAAATAATATTAAAACGTTTAGTATTTCCAAAATAAATGATGATATATCAAATGAGACTATACAAGCGTGCTATTGTATGCCTCAATATTTATTTAAAGATTATAGATTTGAACAACAATTTATTTAGTGATAAACGCATAGAATTAAAAACTAATGAAATCAAAAATGTCTCACAGAATGTCATAACCATCCTGATATTTCAGGTCACCAAGGAATTCAGAGAACATATGACAAAATCAAAACGTATTATTATTGGGATATCATGAAAGAAGATATTTAAAAGCATATTAAAAGTTGTGTTACATGTCAAAAATCTAAAACAAATGGGATATGTTCCTTAACCAGGCTGTATATGCTTACAATTCCCATATTCAAAAGAGCATCTCTTTTACGCCGTATGAGTTAGTTTTTGGACAAGACCCGAAAATTCCCAAAACTAAAAACTATAACGAATTCTCTCAATTAATAAAAATTAAATATGAGAAATCGCTAGAAATGCTCAGCTTCAAGCTAAAACGAACTCAAACCAAAATTATGACAAAACTCATAACCAGGAATATAATTTTAAATAAGAAATAAAGTAAGACTTTAATCTATGAAGCGTTATCCAAGGCTCAAAATAAAAAATAAAAAAACTAAAGAAAAATTATAAAGGTCCTTATGAAATAATACAAATTCATGATAATAAAACTGGAAATCTAAGAATTTCTCCAAATAAAATGAAAACTTATCATTTTAATTTATTAACACCATATGTTGTTTCAGGTATAAATAGAATAATAATTATTGTACATAATTTTAATATTAAAGTCGCATAAGATATTCAATTTCGGTTTTACATCGTATTCAATTTCTAATTTTTATAAGATTTCAAGTTTTGCATTGTATAAAACTTATTAGTTAAGGATCACGAACAGGGTAACCAGTCCCAACTCGATCCAAACAATTATAAATCTAGAATTTAACTCAAGAATCACGAACAGGGTAACCAGTCCCAACCCGATCCAAACAATTATATATCTAGGCTGTGCATTGTAGCTAATTTTTAAGTTGCATTGTATTCAATTTCATTCTGTTCATTTTTGTTAATTATAATTTAAAATTATTTACAAAAATCTTAAGGGGGTAGGCGTTGCATACGCAGTAATTGCGCACTTCATAAATAAATTGCGCAACAAATAAATAATATGAAGACTTACTCGTATTGCGCATTAAATAAATAAGTTGAGTCATATTATTCATGGTAAACAGGAAGTGAATCACACCTTTGTTATGAAAACAGTGTGCAACACCGGACCCTATAAATACCGCGCACCTCGCTGCCCAGTCTTAGTCTTAGATAGTTTTCGTTCGAAGACCGAACTGAGTGTTAGTCACAAATAAAGAAGCGTTCTCTCAAGAGCCTCTTTTATTTGTTGGAAGACTAGGACCTTTTTCTACGCCATCAAGTAAAAAATCTGCAGAGCCTTCCAAACGACACACATCTGCTACAACACAAAGGTGAGTCAGATTCGGGTAGAGTATCTGGAAGGAACTAGAACATACCATCGACGTTTAACATGAAGAATTTGCAGAGTCTTCAAGGCGTCAACAATAAGAAGACGAGCCAATTCCAGCAACTACGTGACTCACTCAACGAGCGGTCTTTTCGAGAACCATCCATTCAGTTTCTGGTATCTTCTGGCCAAAAAGAGAACCTGGTGGCAGCAAGAACCCCTACCACTGTGTTGGTTTATAATATAAACAGGAATCCGACAAATTATTATCGCACGTAATTGTTTTTTAACGCGCCCGCTTTTCTCTACATGGCACTCGCCACTACCCTTATTATCGTCTGTGCCCGCCCAGTAAGAGCCAAGCGCACCGCGACCTTAGCTGAGAGGTTTCAAAGACGCGTGCGTCTGTGTGAGTGTATCGTTTCGACCGTTTCTTCAAAGTTTCCCTACTGTCCATATTTATACCGAGCTGTAAGTTACGTAATTCTAGTTATATAAGTTGTAGACTACGGATCGTTCTGTTTACTTACTGTATGCGAAACTATGTTGAACCGCCTTAGCCTTAAATAATAAAGGTACTCCAAAAGCAATTATAATAATCTACGCCAGGGGTGGGCAACTTTTGGAAAGCTTAGGAGGAAAACCTTAGAATACCTACTATTGAAGTCATGGGTAGGTATAAAGAGGTAGATAATAGACGACTTGGGAAAGTTAATACGTGTATTATTTTTAAGCATATAATTTAAAAAAAACGTAAGCACCTCGCTTCTTTCAGTATCACAACCCAAATGAAGCTGCGGATTCTCTTGTTTCCATTATGTCCGTAGTCATCAAATCAAACACACATGTCTCACACATCCCCAGTAGGAAGCGCATCATTAAGCCATGGATTACTCCTGGCTTGCTGAAGTGCATACATCACAGGGATAAGTTGCATCGCAAATTTAAAAAACACCCAGAGGATGAGACGCACAAATTGATTTTCTGTCGCTATCGCACCTTCTGCAACAATCTCTTAAAAAAAGTCAAGCGTGAATATGAACGATCTGAATTTAGGCAAGCTAGAAATAATCCTAAAGCTACATGGAAACTCGTTAAACGGGTAGCAAGCATGAGCCAAAGCCGTGACTCGGCCTCTGAGCTGCTAAACTGTAGTGCCGATCCGTCGCAGTCTGTGGACAAAGTCAACAATTACTTTGCGAATGTTGGTAGTCTCTTAGCGGCTAAAATCGAACACTCTGGCCTCTATAAATTTCTCTCGGATAGCCATCTCAACCTTGAGCTCTCGGGTACTTCCATTCCATCTGCACCACAATCAATGGCCCTCCACAGCGTGGATAGTGCTGAGCTGGAAAACATCATCCTCAGCCTTAATGACAATTGTGCTGTGGGATTTGACGGTATCTCCCCCTCAGTCGTTAAGGCGACTCGTCACATTCTTATTCCCATCCTTGTTTTCATCTTCAATCTTTGCTTTTCAACAGGAACTTTTCCGGATGTTTTTAAAACTGCAGTTGTCCACCCTATTTATAAGACGGGTGACAAGGACAATGTTGCTAACTACAGACCCATTTCAGTCTTGAGCACCCTCTCAAAGATATTCGAAAAAGTTATTAACCATAGACTCACCAATTATCTAAATAAATTTAAACTTCTTTCTAATAATCAGTATGGCTTTAGGACTGGAAAATCCACCGAAGACGCTGTACTGGAACTTACAGAAACTATTATTGGTCATTGGGAAAATAAACACAAGACTCTTGCTCTCTTCTTAGACCTATCCAAAGCCTTCGACACTGTCTCAATTCCCAAACTTCTTTCGAAGCTACAGCATCTTGGTATTCGCGGGCCGGCTCACAATCTTTTCAGGAGTTATCTAACAGGTCGTAAACAAATAATAAAACTTCAGAACTTCCTCAGCAACCCGGAAACTATTACTTTCGGTGTCCCCCAGGGCAGTGTCCTGGGACCCCCACTTTTTCTTATATATGTGAATGAGCTGTGTCAGTTATCCTTACACAACTGCAAAATTATCGCATATGCCGATGACACAGCTCTAATTGTTCATGGCCGGGACTGGACTGAAACTCGCCTTAACGCGGAGCTTGCCTTGACCACTGTCATGAGGTGGCTGACCACAAATCTTCTCACTCTAAATGTTAATAAGACCAAATTTGTCACATTCTCTACTATGAAGTCAAGTCAGCCCCCTGTACCGATTGAAATTCGTGCTCACACCTGCCCAAACTTACATGCAGACTGCGGTTGTAAACAATTGGAAAATACCTCAGTTATTAAGTATCTTGGAGTCACTCTTGATGGCAATCTGAAATGGAAACAACATATTGCTGCAACTGTAGCTCGAGTGAGAAAACTTATTTATATTTTCAAGAAACTCAGAGGCGCGGCAGATTTCAGCTGTTTGATAACAGTCTACTTTGCGCTCGCTCAGTCTGTTCTGGGGTATTGCCTCACGGTCTGGGGTGGCGCCGGTAAAACAGCGATGCTACGGGTCGAGCGAGCGCAGAGAGCTGTACTGAAGGTCCTGGCAAGGAAACCAATCCGATATTCGACATCCTCTCTGTACACCCTCTGCCAGGTCCTCACCGTCAGACAGTTATTTATCCTGCAGACTATCCTTCGCAAACACAGCCAACTTACGTTTAATCCCAAACATTGTTCTACACGTCGCTCGAATAGGGTTTGTAACACTGAGTCTCGTAGAACCGTAGCTGCAAGTCGTCACTATAAACATATGAGCTCAAAAATCTATAATAAATTAAACAAAAGCTTGCACATCTACCCACTTACAAAGAGCAAATGCAAAATGAAACTTAACTCCTGGTTAAAATCCCAAAATTATGATGAAACAGAGAAACTCGTGGAAGTGTAAAATACTCATCACTCCCTCACACACAGAACCACAAACACCCCTCGCACACCTCACTGTCACTCACCTACACACCCATTCACCCTACACTCACCACATAAACTCAACGTCAAAATACATCCCAAATCACACCTTTTATATTATGTATTTTAGGCTTATTTTTTGTTTTGTTTCTGTATTAATTATATAAATCTAAATTATTAAGCATTTTTCGCATGGAACATCATTCCATTCTGTATCTGGAGAAGGGCGTTGTTAGCTGCGCTACAGTTTATACTTTTGCAGCTACCATCGTTTTACTTGTCAAACTTGTCCTGTGTTATTTGTTCCGAAATAAAAAATTTTTAAACTTTAAACTTTTAAACTTTAAACTTTTTTTTTTTTTTTTAAAAATTTTTAAACTTCTTTGTAGTAATGGTGATATCAGATAGATTTCGAATACATATAAAAATAAATAAAATATGGAAAGTTGGTGCTTCAACTTGAGAAACCAGATGATCAATGTTGGGATCAATCCTTCTACCGCACTGGTGCAAGGTGTTTTCTAATATATTTTTTTTCATCAATTAGCCTGGTTTGATACCAAGATTTTTTTTAGTCAACATCATTGAAAAGAACTGTTCACGTTCAAATGTACGTGCTTCTGAAGTGTAGTCAAGGTGATTGAACGGATTGAAGACTTGTTTAGCCGTCTATAATAAATGGCAAACGCTTGACGTCATCAGCCCGCGTTGGATACTTGCGCAACGTTTCAAATTTCGCTGGATCAAGAAAAATACCGTCCGCTGCTATTTTATGACCAAAGTAAACGATTTCATGTCTTACGAATTCGCACTTAATTGGGTTAAAATTTAAGTTCACTTCTCTTAATCTAGTTATACACTAATGCGATATGATAACAACCTATCTATCACGATGCAGGCATCTAAATGAATAAAACAATTCTTGTTATTCAGGAAAGGCCTTTGCTATGATCGTGAGCCTTGAAAGTACACTAGGATTTCTTTTGAGACTCATAGGGCAACGAGTCATTTGATATTGTTTACCAGCCGTAAAAACTGTACATTTACGCAAATTGGTTCAAAGAAAACGATACATGTATCAGTTTTCTTTGAACCAATTCGCGTAAATGAACTCTAGAAAATATATATTATGTCATTTAGCGAAAATCAAATGTATGTTATTTTCGCTAAATGACATATATTTTCTAGAGTTATTACTACGAGATAGTTGATAATAACTTGGAGAAAGGACCATTTTTTAACGAGAAAGACTGCCTGGTAAGGAATCTAATATCTTAGTTATATTGGGTAAAGGAAATTTCTCATCCTGAATTTTGGTGTTTAAATGGCAGCAATCAAGAACATTTAGCCTCGATTTATTTTAAATTACTTTATTAGCTTTCTTTGGCACCACCAATACTATGCTTGACCATTTTAATGTGGCTTCTTCAATCTTATTTATATATATAAAAATCTTGTGTCACGATGTATGTTGCCAAAAAACTCCAAAACTACATAACAGATTGTTACCAAAGTTCTTAGTTATTTGTAATTTAGTCCAACTTAAAAGATAGGATAGTTTTTATCTCAATTGTTGATCTCAGTATTTGAATTTTTTTATAGTACGCACGGCTACAGGTCAAGCTATACATTTCCAGTATAAACTGACATCTGATTGTACGAAAAGCCTATACAATGTGAGGTCAAGGCTGGCTAGGTTGGCTATAGCCGTGTGTAGTATGTGCGTATTCATTGGTTAATTCCAAGAATCCCTAATCGGTGGCGGTGTAATTTAATTCATCGTATCGTTTGACACCAAAGTTGCGTAGACATCCACTGGATGGCGTTTTTTTTTTTTTTTCTAGATAAACTTTGCATAATATTAACCCGTTGAATACCGTAATTACAGACACAATTAAAAACCATTGTGTCTATACCAAATGTGGTATCTCAGGGACTTAGAGGTTAAAGTCGCTTGCTGCGTCTGTACGCTTAGAATTAGATCTTTTAAACTGCGCAACGGATTTTAATGCGTTTTTCATCAATAGACAGAGTGATTTAGAGGAAGGTTTAAAAGTAGTTTACATACATATTATAGTAGAGAAAAGCTGAGAAATTCAAACATTTCTAATGTGATGTCGTAACAAACATATTTTTTGTGCGCTTAAATCGCAAACGCTGGCTTCACCTTACGAGATAGATCAAATTAATGTACCATGGAATTATACATTTTAAAAATATCGATGAAAAAATCCATGATAGTCTATGTTTATTTCCTAAGGATACTCTAGAAAAACCACTTTTATCTGTAATATATTACAAAAAAAAATCTGGGAAGCTATTTTAAACAATACCGTATCGTTCTTTATCCAATTAAATACATAAGATACGTTGTACATTTCATGTCAATCAAAATTGCACTTTGCAGCATATCATTAAAGTTAATATTTTAGAAGATATCAGAGATTATATAAAATAGACGCAGAGCGGCTAGCGAGCCGTCCGTTCGTCCCGGTTGGTAGCGGTAGGTTAATGCAGGATTAGTAGGATTGTAATTCATATTACTTTGGCTTCATAGTAAATGCGAATATCATGTGTGTTCGAAGTGCTCAAAATAAACCTATCCATTATATTATTCCAAGTAAGAGACCGCGAAATAAGGCTTAGATGTTTAGATTTTTGGATGGATTTGGATTTTTGGTTATCCTGGATACTTATCATATAGGATACTTTATCTCCGTAATAGGTTCCTGGGTGATATTTTCCGACAGCTTTACGGGTGAAGACACTGGCCAAAGTACCATTCCTATAAGTATGTTCGATTTGGTGTCTGGTAAATAATTGTCTGTGTAGGTAGAATAGGAGCGTTAAGAAAAACTAGGAAGACTTATATTTCATTCAATCCAGCTCTGTGTCGCAGTCTTCTTACTTTGAATACTATTCGTTTTATTAAGTACGTCAAACACACATGATACTCTGATAAAGAATAGAGAAGTAGTATGAAGTAGTACTTAAGAAGTAATATGAATTATAAACGTACTTAGGTACTCCTAATTATTATAAATTTGAACATTTGTATGATTGGATGTTTGTTTCTCAACCCTGTACCTAACGGTATATCTATACTCTATACAAATAAATAAAATTGGAGAGTCGGTTTTTAATATTAAAATAACCGCTTTTTACTAAGTGTATATGGTTGTATACACGGTACATATACCAAAACAACATTTTTTACAATTTTCGTCTGTCTGTCTACTGTCTGTCTGCCTGTCTGTTTGTTCCGGCTAATCTCTGAAATGGCTGGACCGATTTTGACGGAACTTTTATTGGCAGGTAGCTGATTTAATAAGGAGTAACTCAGACACTTTTATTTTAGAAAAAATCTTTTATTTTAGGAAAATACCTGCGTTAATTTCCGACATCCACGCGGGCGAAGCCGCGGGCAAAAGCTAGTAATAATATAATTATTTAACATAACCTGAGTTTGTTTTCGACTTTATTTTTAATCATGCGTGGATTCTGTATGGTTTAATGTAAACTGGAGTAACCCTATCGTTTAGAGTGATAGTGTTCCATTAAATTCATCATCATCATCATCATGCCTTTTCCAATTATGTAGGGGTCGGCTCGCTGGATTAACATAAACTTAATAAATCGACGTTCTTTTTTCATTTTTTAAATCCTGACAGGTATGAAAACTCCTGAGTTGATTTCCCTTGCCAACACATCAACATCTTCGCGAATACTACAGCGAATATGCCATATCACCTCACAACGGGGTACCACTACTTGAAACCTGTTATCATCATCATCATCATCATCATTTCAGCCAAAAGACGTCCACTGTTGGACACAAAACTAAAACAAACTGTGTCATTAAGATAAGATAAGATAAGATAAGATTTATTTGCTAAAGACATGTGTACACATACAAGAATAAAAACATGCATGCAGGATATTATAGATAGTAAAAATATAGCTTCTGACATGTTTGCCACATAATATGGCGTGCAAATATGAATAGTTGATTGGATTTAATTAGTTTCAAGTCAATATAATTCAATTATGTCATCAAGCAATAATAAATCTTAAAATGTCAACAGTATATCAAAAAAAAAAAACATTAATATTATGGTACAATTATGTCATGAAGTCAAAATATAATTATTTGTTACATGTTATTTAAATACAATTTAATTTCAAGAAGTCAAATTAGAATTATTTATTACAAATTATCAAAATTCAATTTAATTTCAAGAACTTAAAATATAATTATTTATTACAAATTATTTAGATACCATTTAAAATCAAGTATTTAATACATATTGTCAAAATTTGTCTGCTAAAAAATCTGGGACACTATAATAACATTTTTGACATAACATAGTTTTTAATTTTTTCTTAAAAAAATTGACATGATTTTTTTTTAGATCTTTTGGCAATTTATTATAAACCACTGTTGCCATATGAAAAATACTCTTGTACATTAAAGCAGTATTAGTTTTACGAACATATAGACGAGTTTCATCTCTTTGAGTACGATTAAAAGCTTCAGATGCTAACACAAATAGTTCAGGATTTTGTTTCACGAAGACAGCTATTTCAAATATATATAGTGAAGGCAATGGTAAGATACCGTACTTTTTAAAGAAAGGTACACAACTCTCAGTAGGTTTTAATCCGAACATAGCCCTAATGCACCGTTTTTGTGACTTAAATACAAGATCTTTGTTGGTAGAGTTCCCCCAAAAAATTATGCCATATCTGAGGATAGACGCGACAAGACCATGATATGCAGTTATAAGCGTGCCACAATTAATTTTACTTGCAAGTTCGTGTAGGGCATAAGCTGATCGGCCCACTCTTTTGCATAATTGTTCAGTATGTGGTTTCCAAGTCATTTTACTATCAATGTGCAAGCCAAGAAATTTCAAAGTGTCAGTTTCTTCTATAGTTTGATTGTCAAAAATTAGGTTAAGTTTGTGCGCTGGTATACGTTGTCTAAAGTTCATTATTTTCGTTTTTCCTAGGTTGGCTTTCAGATTGTTTGCATTCAACCAATTCATAACGGATCTCAATGTGCTATTTAAGTCATCTTCATAAGTATCTTTGTCTTTACATTTGACGGTAACAGTGCTATCGTCTGCAAAGAGAGCTATAGGATTATCAGTAGCGTTGGGTAGATCATTAATGTAAAGTATAAATAGCGGCGGACCCAGAACACTGCCTTGTGGTACACCGTAGTTTACATTTCGTTTATGTGACATAAAGGTTTCTTCCTTTTTAGAAAGAACATTGACTTTAGTTACTACTGTATATTGGTTTCGGCCTTTGAGATATGAATCAATTAGTGCAAGTACGTTACCTCGTATTCCATAAGCATTCAGTTTATCAATTAGAGTATCATGGTCAACGTAATCGAAAGCCTGTGTCATATCCATAAAGATTGAACAGACGGGTATTCTTTTGTCAATATTAGTCATAACTATATCTAAAAAGTCATATATGGCCATGTTTATGGTTTTATTAGGTCTAAAGCCTTTTTGTTCCTTTACTAAAATATAGTTCTTCTCTAAATAATTATAAAGTTCTTTGCAGATATATTTCTCAAATATTTTAGATATAATTGAAACTAAGGCAATGGGTCGATAGTTTTCTAGATATTCTCTATCATCTTTCTTAAAGATTGGTTTTATGATCGAAGTTTTTAATCTGACAGGGTAAACACCTGCGGTAATGCATAAATTTAAGATATAGCTAAGGTGAGTAGATATATTGATAGCTATATATTTAATAACTTTAGTTGATATTCCATCATAACCCACACTATTTGTGTTTTTTAGACTTCTAATAATGTGTAATATATCATGTGGCAAGCATGGTTGCAAAAACATAGACTTTTGTTTAGTAGACATATATGGCTTATACTGCATTTTGATTGAGTCATCCTTAGGTATAATTTTATCGACAAAATAATGATTAAAAGCATTGGAAATTTCAAGAGGGTCAGTTATAGTTCTATCGTTAATTTTAATGCTAGTTACAGTTTCTTTTGGTACATTTTGATTTGACTGATTTACAATTTTCCAAGCCGTTCTACTTTTATTTTCTGACGTATTAATTGAATGATTATTTTGTGCGCGCTGAGTTAACCTTATTATTTTTTTAAATCTTATTGAATATTGGGTCAGTTTCGTTTTATTTTCCTCGCTTGGTTTTTTCCTGTACTGCCATAAAAGTCTACGTTTCTTCATACTGCATGCCCTGAGACCTCGTGTTACCCAACGAGCTTTTCGATAAGTATTAATAGTGATGTATTTTAAAGGAAAGCAAAGATCGTAAAATAATTTGAACAAATCCATGAAAATATTATAGGCTAAATTTGGATCACAAGTAGAGTACATTTCCGAAAAAGACAATTTCTCAATATAAGTTTTAAACTTCTTAAGATTTTCCTCACTATAGTCTCTACGTTGAATTCTCCAGCTCTTAATCAGGCATACTTTTTTAACATGACACCATAATACCTGAGCTGTGTGATCAGATAATGCAAAGTCAATCACTTCAGCTTTACATTTATTGTGATAGTTGTGAGCAAAGTTGTCTATACATGTTTTGCTAATTTTTCTGGTAGGCTCTGTTATCTTGAGTCTTAGATTGTATCTGAGTAGTAAACATTCAAATTCAGATGTGGTATTATTTTCTTTCAAAATATCAATGTTAAAATCACCAGCTATTACAATATTATGCTTATTATAGGTTTTTTTGACATATTTAAGAACTTTATCTTATCTTGCAAAGAAATCTTTTAAGTTACTCGTTAAAGGAACTCTATATAAACAAATAATAATATTTCATTATAATTTCATAAGGTTAAAGTCATCTTATTGTAGTCAATGACGGCTCCATACTGCTCCAAAATGTCATGACCGAAACCATGAGTAGGGCAGCACAAACTCTTTAAAACGTACAACTGCTGATTAAAAACTAAACACTAAATGTAACCCTCGGATACCAACTGTTCTCCTATGCCCTCTAGAATTATCTTATCGTAACAAAGTTTACATAATAGATACTCATTTCACCACTCATATTTTAGAGTGCATATAGTAAAAAAACAGCGATGTTGCCGAAAATGTCATTACTTTTACTATAACTACAAACATAACTATAATTGAATAGAGGAACAAAAATACTCATTGCAGGTACTAGGTACATTAATTGTAGATTCTTGAAGGTTTTGCAATGCTTGCGAAATGACCTGAACACGTGTATGTCCCTCGCTTCTAGGAAAACATTGTACATTGCTTGCAGTTGTATGAGGAAATCCGAAACTTTGGCCCTGCGGTGCCCCACGGTTGCTACCGCATATGTAGGTACATTACTATCGTTTAATTAGATATTGGAGTGTTATGACCAAGCCTATCATTCGATTGGTATCTTTGACTAACATTTTGGTACCCCCTATTGATGTACTTGTTTATTGTAGGACCGATTTTGATTTGAAGGGTTTCTGATGTTCATGACGTGATATTCGTTCGATGATTACGTTTGCCCATGTACATAGTAGCGCGAATAGTTTCTGGTAATGACTCAAACTGGCATGAGGCGATTATTGGACTTAGCCGCGTATTACCAAAACCATCAGACATACGCTTAATCGCTATCGTATCATATATTGGACGTCATATTTTAAATTTAGAGTTATCTCCGTCAGCCTAAGCAATAGTAAACTCAACAAATAATTTTTCCAATTCTTTTCCAAACTGTTCAATAGATCTGATTAATATTCAAAATTTGTGATCGAATAGCTACAACAGATTTATTCTTCGTTAAATATTGTTATTGGGGTTCGAGATAAATAAGTAAATTTATACCAATTCTAATAAAAACACGAACAGTTTAATCAAATTGTTACAAATACCAGAAACTTTAATCCGAATCACTTATTATCTCATGAAGTTCAATGATGAACTGTCTTCACAGTCTAACAATCCGCTTTATGACGAGTTTAATCGCCCATAATATTCGCGAACATTTTGAATCTCTGCCACTTAATCACACATAGCAGCGACGTCTCTAGATAATACCAGTACTGATAATTCTGCTATTCGACAAAAGATGGCGGTGGCATTTAAGGATAATCCAGTTCGTGCAGTACTTGCTACTTGTTAATAGATGGCGGCAACGTGATGTTTCATGTTCTAACGATCTACGTAATAATCATGATCCAAAGGCTTGACTGTTGGTGGCATTGGCTTCGCCGTTTGCGTTTTGAGCGATTACTACTTCTTCTTTTTAATTTGTTTCCCCATCTTCATTTTTATGTCTTCTTTCTTAAAGCTTTTTTCTTCATTTTTCGATTTTTCTTTTTTAACTTTTCTTAAATATTCAGTTTCCTATAAGTGTCTTCTTTCTTGATTTTTTTCTTCTGTTTTCGTAATTGGCAGGGTCACCATGAAGTGTAGTCAAGGTGATTGAGGAAAACAAGTATTCATTCCTAAGTTAGTTTTATTAATGTCCAAAATATACACATAAAATTACTTAGTAACAGAATATAAACATAAGCTTAGCTTGAGAATCGTGACGTCTTACTGCACCGGCGCACGGTAGGCTGTAAATCGCCTTTCAGAGACTCGAATTTTAAAAGGTCCTTTTTTGGCTAGAAATGGATTCTTCTGATCATAGTTACTATTCTATAACATTTCGTATGAGGCAATTACATGTACAGTACATTTTTTTAAAGAAAAGTTTTATGGCGCTGACATGAAAAATGTGGCTATTTCTGGAATCATAAGGTTTGCCATTATATCCTTACACACAGATTTATTACCATTTATTTGTATTTTTTGACATGTAACTTCATGTTGCGTAACATGAAGTATGTCAAAAAATTACAACATTAGCGCAAAATTAACGTATACCCTAATTTTTGTGTGTATCCTTTTAAGTTTTTAACTAGTAATTCATTACATTAATTAATTAGTGTTAATTCATTTATACTTATGTACATAAGTATTTAGACATATGAGTTGATTACCTCAACGAATTCATTAGCTAATGAGGACTAAACAATTAGAGATTACATTCAAAAGGTAATTCATAATGACCTTGTTATTTCAGTTTAGTGAAACGAATTTTTGTGATTTCTTAGACTGTCTTGGCCTATAGTATAAAAAATATTGTGAACTAGACTTAGCATACTCATATTTACAGCATTTAACCATAGAAATGAATCATCAACATTAAAATATAAAAAATAGGATTCAAAAAAGCACAAATGATGGCACAACATGAAGTGTGTTAAAAAATTACAAATAAATGGTACTATATCTGTGTGTAAGAATATAATGGCGAACTTTATGATTCCAGAGATAGCCTCTTTTTCATGCCAGCGCCATACAAATTTTTCTTTAAAAAATTATAACTCCTTCATTTTTCTTTAATTTCCATGAAGGCTATTTCTTATCTAAAATAATAAACTCGTTTCAGAATCTTGCCTTTGCCTAACCACCTTACTGCCACATCACCGTGTTCTGCAAAGAGATAGTCCAAAAGCACTTTGAACTGCCATAATAAAGCCTGAGATAGAATATACGGTAGTAAACTATACAGAGTGTAAGGGGAACGCTTCCGAAGCCAGAACGTTGGTTATACAAGATATTTTTTTAACCAGTGCGCAAATTTTAACAAATTAAACTTAAACAAGTTATAATAACCAAGCAATTTTTATTTTGAAATAACTTAGTACAAAAAAATTAAGTTATCGTTAACGAAAGATGTTTATTTTGAAACTGGTTTTTATGCTAACTTACGCGCGGTGCCGGCGCGGTGGCGAAGATGATCGACCGAGCGTAGCCACAAGCACCTACTAGCTGTTCGATCGGTCAAAACTCTAAGAAGTTCGAAGTACCTACGGTGCGCGGTTACTGACCTATTCCTATTGTCGATCACATATTACGAAATATGTAGGGTATCCACAGTTTACTTATATGTATAGGTCAGATAAAAAAAAGTATTGAAAAAATAGTTGAAGTGTGTCTATTACCAATACTAAACCACCAAAAAAAATTTGCACACTGTTTAAAAAAAATCCTGTATGTACACACATTATGTCCTGTAAGTGGATGAATTCAGAACACAAATATTGCTAGTGGATAACACAATTTAGCATTATTAATTCATATATTTGCCAATTTAATTCAATTACCTATACTTTCAAAAGTCCTATGAATCCCTTTCGTGACCCGACCATAGATGTACCATCTGTGACTGCAAACCCCATCTATTTTACACTACTGCAAAATACACTGTTCTATTATTTATACATCCAATTTATTTCTTCAAGTAAGTAAGTCTCATTAGTTAGTAAACTTATCCTGCGTTAGTAATTAAGGTAATTTTATATACATCCATAGCGGCAACACTGTCCGACGCGTCACCGTGGCTGTACCATTCCGTGGGAAATGGCGCAGCAGCGATTCACGTACGGACAGTCCAGTCTGCTCGAAATTAGAGACAGGATACTGTACACGTGAGTGCACGTGTGCCGTGTGTGTATTAAACTTTTTAATTGTTACCACACATCATAATTAGCTGGCTCCGGGTGAAGGCACGATGTTGAAAGTCTCCGCTCTTGCTACGATACTTTCGGTGGTTTTGACTTCATTGGCGTAGGGGCATTCGCTAGTCTCCCTTCCATGTCAGAGAAGTAGAAAGAAGAACGTGTTTATTTTAAAAAGAGGTCCGCTTCAGTTTTTGATACAGGGGTAGAAGGCGAACGTTTCCTTGCACTCTACCTGAGAAATAAGAAAGAAAAGGCATTATTATTTGGGACCCGACAAACTACAAACAGAAAAAGATACAGTTTCGAATTAGGGGAATAGGTTTACACATCTGCAACTGCAACGATGTCATTGTATTGGGTTGGAAGCAATAGGAATAAGCCTATTGTTCTAAAGGAGAATGGGTATGGAATTTCTATCAGTGACTTTGATGTGACCGCTCTCGGTAATCTATTGTCTTGTTCGAACAAAGGATGCAGGGACTGAAGGAGGAAAGATTAGGCTGCTCAGGTAACTTTTCATATTTGGCAAGGACCTGGAGAAGGATTCATTTTACCAAGGCTATCATGATATATTTTTTTTTTGAAGACTCCGCGTATATAACGAATTTCAATTTAATTAGGCGGCATAAGGTTCCTGGCTCCTCAACTTTGAGGGTAGAAGTTAGGGCCTTATCACACTAGTAGTTCACGAGCGTCTTCAAAGCGGAGCGAGTGCGCAGCGAATACGTCACGGCCACACATCGAATACGCCACGCATGCGCCGCGAAAACATCGCGGACGCGCAAGAATCGCGGCGGATAAAACAGGTACTGAGCTATCCGAAACTGTCAAATCTTGCCAATCAATCTTGAACCTAATACTTTAGAGATAAAGTTGAAACCCTATTAAAGAAATTTGATAGATTGTAGTAACTTTATATCTGTACCTCGTAAACTCGCCGCGAACAGGCGTTGAAAACGTTGCGTAATCCCCACGCGCTCGCGGCATCTTCGCTGTGCAGACGCAACGTGATCGCGACGTATTAGCTGTGCGCCCGCTCCGCTCTTAAGACGCTCGTAAACCGTTAGTGTGATAAGGCCCTTATGCCTTTATTTTGATAATTAGATACTGATTTTGGTATAGGTGAACACGAAGAACAAAACGTAGCATGGGAATTAAATGTATGTGTTCGTGATAGATGGAGCGACATGACCTACCACTGTGGGTGTCATCACGACATGTATTCAGTGTGTGTGTATTCATGTATTAAGAAAAGATTTTTTTTAATGCCAACACGTTATAGACATTGAGAGGTCGTTACTACTTAACCGGTTTTGCCTGCGAATTCCTTAATAAATTAAGGCCTCCAGCCATGGCTATATACACTTAAAACTAAGCGACTACTCGCTAAGGGCACCCACTGTGGGGTACGGAGTCTCGGCTTAAGGCGTCCCTGGTAGAGGGCAGCAAGAGACGGGTTGGATCTGAATGGTTAGTAAGAAACGTTAAATACAGTCAGGGTTAATGGTCGTAAGCATACAGATATGCAACGCACGTGACGCGGTTCCATCTCGATCATAAACAATGTTGACTACCCATGATGGGCAAGCGCAGCCGCGCAGGTAGTAGCGGAGTCGGTCAGTCGTGGGGAGATTTCTTTTTTTAGCTAATAATAGAACTTAAATTGTTCCCCGAAGTTTAAGAGTTCCCAGAACCAAATTTATAACTAATACATTGTTCTTTTTATAAAAACAAACCTATTCACAGCTTTGAAATAAAAAAAAAAAACTAAATAGCATTGTCTTTCTGACAATGCACGCTCAAGGTCGCTTTTTCAAATACACAATTTTTTTTCTAGACACAAAAGCTTTTGTTTAAAACTTGGGCCAGAGAAAATGAGACGATACGGAAAAAAAATAATATTTAATGATCTTTTTTGACGACCTAGCTTGATGACTTGATGAGGCCTTTTTGAAGAACTTATAAAAATGCCAGGACCAACAGAACCTAAAAAAAAAAAAAACTAAAAAATAAGCAATAGTCAAAACTTATCAGTATGTCGTTCCTCTGTGTATTTTACTGTGTATACATCTTCATATAATGTAAAACAAAGACGCTTCCCGCGTATTCGCTTAGATCTTTTAAACTATGCAACGGATTTTAACGCGGTTTTCATCAGTAGACAGATTGATTGAAGAGAAAGGTTTATATGTATAATGCAAAGCTAATAAACAATAAAATTGATAAATACTTATAATTCTAATAATTTGTAAGTAGGTACGTCGTAGGTGTGTGTGGTATTTGTAGGTGTGTGTACTGCCATAAGTACATTTCAATAAAAAAACCGACCAGGTGCGAATCGCACTCGCGCACAAAGGGTTCCGTATTATCCATCATCATCATCATCAGCCTATAATGTTCCCACTGCTGGGAAACAGGCCTCCTCTCAGTGAGAGGGAGTGGGCCATAATCCACCACGCGGGCCCAGTGCGGGTTGGTAGATGTCACATGTCTTCGAA
Organism: Aporophyla lueneburgensis; assembly: GCA_932294355.1. NCBI lineage: Eukaryota > Metazoa > Arthropoda > Insecta > Lepidoptera > Noctuidae > Aporophyla > Aporophyla lueneburgensis. The sequence goes on from OW028744.1 coordinate 16,920,004, forward strand.
TTTTTGATTCTATGACTTGTTTTCCTCACGATGTTTTCCTTCACCGTTTTTGAGAGCAGTGGCGATGAATTAATTTACACAAAGTAATGCGCCTGCTTGGGTTTGAACTCACGACCTACTACTCGTAAGTCGCGGCCGTTACCGATGGGCCACCACTCTCCGTATTACCCATTATCTACAAAAACGGCAAAAACATCATGGGGGTTATCAATATCGAGCAAAACCGAGCAAAAAAATATGTTGTTTTGTTGATGATGTTTGTTGTTTGTTCCCCTTAAATATTAATTTTAGTCTATTTTTATAGCGATTTGTTGTTATAGCGTGGTACCGTGTGGTGCCGGACGTAAAGAATAACACCATTCCATTTCTTCCCGTGGGTGTCGTAAAAGGCGACTAAAGGACTTACTGGAGAATGGGCAGCAGCGTTCTCTATGCATTTTACCACCATAATGCGATCGCCAACCCGCCTGCCAAGCGTGGCGATTATGGTAAAACTCCATAAATTGGGGGAGGCCTAAGTCCAGCAGTGGACGTATTACGGCTGAAATGATGATGATGATGTTATAGCGACAAAAGAAATACAGCATCTGTGAAAATTTCAAGTGTCTAACTATCACGGTTCATGAGATACAGCCTGGTGACAAACGAACGGACAGCGGAGTCTTAGTAATAGGGTCCCGTTTTACCCTTTGAGTATGGAACCCTAAAAACGACGTGACGCACGTGGTGAAGGTTATGACGTAATAGTCTGAATGAAGTCACAAATACCAACGTATTAAGCAAGTATGTTGCTCGGTCAATGAACGAATTGTGTGCAGAAGTGTCGCCGTCGCACAGTGGATCGACGCCATACAAGCAAAGGGACATAGGCAACTCAAAAATACATGTGTCAGTTTAAAAAAAATAAACAAATAATTCCATCGTATAGGCCTACTTATAAGCTTGAATTTTCTTTTTTCTTTCGTCTACTGAATGTTTTGCATCGTCTCCTCTTGATCTGGCAATCATTAAGCAAACATTCCATCGCACGAATCCATGCATGAAGGCTACTTAATCCATATTTGTACATATCTTCATTCACTGTTTTTTCTGTAGTTAGTCTATGTTATTCATTTCCTTTGGACGCGCCTTGCACAAATCACAAACTGCTGCAGAAGTACCCGTGATGTAAGATGCCATCTTACCATCTATCATCGTCAAGAGCAATTTATGGTCAATATTTGCGGTTTGTTTTCGTAATTTGAGGGTCTTAAATTTTCAATTTCATTTTCTATGGCAGCCATTTCGTTTTTGACATTAAACTCAGTCTCTTTCATGAACTTCCACATAATTGGTCGGCAGTAAGACGCTAAGGAGGGGCTATGGTTTTGCCAAATAACACATCGATCGTCTACTGTGAGCTTCAATGGTACAAGACTTGCCATGAAAACACGTTGTTAATCTGAATTTGAAACATCAGTGTTGATACACGCTTTGGTTTGAGGCTCCATCAAAACCCCATTTGCTTATAAGCAGAAGTTTACTTTTGCCAACAGTTTGGCCCAAAGACTGAATAATTCTCTTTACAGTTAAATCCAACAATGCTTGTAATGTTATTTTAACCGAGGTTTCTGTTATAGTTATAGCACTTCCGTCATCAGGGTAACACTTTTTCTTCTCTTCTTGAATTTTATAATAACTAGGATATTTACAAATTCCTTCTTTTTTACTGAAATCTCTTAGTTTTATATAGCGAAACTATGATAATCTCAAAGTGATAAATAATGCTAATGCTTTTAGTGTTAATATTTCTTTCATTTCTCCAATTAGAATTAATTGTTTCACTTTAGAAACTTGGTCTGGGTTTTCCATATCGTATTGCAGTATTTCACCAACATCTTTTTTTCCAGACGATTTAAGGTTGGTTTGAGCTGAGAAGACGATTTCTTCCGTACTTTTGATGCTGCAAGTTGCTTTTGTGCGTCTTCTTTTTTGTTTATTTGATAGGTCTTCGAAAGATTTGCGGCTTTCTATTGAAGTTGACGTAGATGCGTCAGAAACCCGACATACCGGGTCCATTATAATATTTGTAAAAGAATCGGATGTTGTCGCAGCTGGTTCTACAGACGACTCATTCATACCTTCTTCTGTTAGAGCACAATTTACTTTCCAATTTTCCGGCCATTGAATGTCTATCTGCAACAAGGAAGAATTCTTCTTCATAAATGTTTCCTGGCTTCTTGATGATTTTGCCCAGTTAGCAAAGATCCGATAACAGTATTTACGGCACCAGTCTTTTACTTCTTTATCAACACTGAACTTAACTGAACATTACAGTTTGTTCTTTAAGATGTATATAATAGATTATAGTCCCGGATCACCACCATCACGTAGAGAAACGTAAAGATCGAGGTAAGTAACGAAACCAGGGAAAGACATAATGACAACATTCGGATGAGGATGAAATTACAACTGATGCACTTCAAGTAATGCACCTATTTATATGGTTTAAAAATTGATACTAATGAGAAGGATAATTATAACAAAAGTATAATTATTAATTAGCTATTGATCGATTCTTTGAAAATGATGGTTATGTTCGACATTAAAGAAACATACCTTTTAGAGAGATTAACTAGTGATAAGAATTACAACGAAAAGGTCATTAATACACAAAAGGTGAGGTAATCAGTAATTATAAGGGGATCTCAGGTAATGGCCTCATTAGGTGTAATAAAAATTGATTTACAGAATTTAACAAGAATCGATGGTTAGGCCTACTTATAAAAACTGACACATGTATTTTTGAGTTGCTTATGTCCCTTTGCTTGTATGGCGTCTATCCACTCTGCGTCGTGTCGTCTGACATTATGTTAGCATTCATAAGAGGAGCTGAACGAAGAATTTAATATGTATTGATTTTTGGGGACAGATTTTAAAGGAGAATGGACATCTTAGTAGATTACTTTACTCCTTCCCGCATATATAGCTATACAATACCTCTTGGAAAAAAAAATGTATCTCTTACTAAACTGTCTAAGAAAATGTTTTTAAGCCCTCTATATTTAAAGTCTAAAGGAGGGGTATCGATAAGCTAAGGAAATTGATCCCAATTTGAACAAAAATTTAATAATATGTTTTTTTATATTTTTTTTTTTTTTTTTTGTAAAATACAGGACACTAACTTTATGCTTAAATAAAATAAAAGTCCAAATAATTACGTTTTGCTCACGAAATAAATCAACAAACTGAGGTCAAAATGGCTTTTTTTAGGAAAATTTTACCTTTTTTTGCATTATCTATTTTTTTCAGACATGAGCGCATCTTTTTAGTAGTTTAATTTTTATGTGATATATTTTTTAACGTCTAAAGAACAACATGTAAAAAAATCATCATGCTAAAATAATGCGCTCATAGTAAAATAAAACTTTTTTAATCTTGAGCAGTCGTATTAAAAAAATACACAGTCTCACAAAAAAGAAAAAAAAATAGTACTTGTTATTAAACCACATGGTCTTTACGTATTTTGAGCTGCCGAATCCGAATCTGAACACAGAATTAACTCTACACCCTCCAGCTTTTCTCCAGGAGCAAAAAACTCTTGAATTTTGCAGTAATGATCTGCCCCACAACAAAAAAGAATTACTTGTTATTAAACTGTTAGTTGCGGGGAAAGGAAACACATGCGTTCCGAGCTAACGTATAATATCGACTCTCGAGGTCGGGTCCCGCGCAGCGTACCCTCTTACATACTTACATCCCTCCACCCTTAGCCTAACAATTATAAATAACACTACTCTTCAAAAATGAACATATCGCGGCGATCGTTGTGTGCCCTCGGTGGAGGCGAGGGTGTCATGAACGAGTCACCAGATTTATCTTGTTCAGAGGGGGAGCAACACCTCGAATCTGTACCCTCATATCCCGCCGAATCAGATGCATCGACATTTTCGGACAAGACACCAGCCACTCCTGGCACTGGTTGAGTGACATCTCCTGTTTGCAGACTGCATGAAGGTGTGGATAATAAGATGGGGGGAAGCTCCGTAGGTAGATCTTCATTCGTACCGATGACTTGTCCACCGTGTGAACTACGTTCCGCCTGTGGGCTCTCACCCTCACCCTTAAATTTCAAGAGCTGGTTGACATGTCTCTTGATTACCGAACCGTTGTTTTGACCGAGCAATCGCACTTCATATAAGGAATTTCCTAATGTGTTCTCAATGATTCCTTTTGTCCAATATGTTTTTTTTTGTTTATATACTTTTACTAAGACTATTTCATTTTTTGTAAATTTAACTTTTCGTATACCACTGTACAGCTTACTCTGCAAGCACTGGTTATCTTTCACTACACTTTCGAGGTCCATATTGGATGATATTGGCTTTCGTATGTCTAGTAGATCTAGCCTATTTCTTAATTTTCGGCCGAACAGAATTTCAGCGGGTGATCTGCCTGTTGTACTATGTTCAGAGTTTCTATAGTTAAATAAAAATTCATTTAATTTTACATTGTAATCTTTTATACTGACTTTTGATATAATAAATGCTTTCAGTGCCTTTTTTATGATTTTTACACTGCTCTCAGCCTGTCCATTGCTACTTGGACTATAGGTAGGAGTAGTTAAGTGTATGATGCCGTTATTCCTACAAAAATTCGTAAATTCAGTGGAGACAAATGATGGACCGTTATCCGTGCAGATATTTCTTATCAAACCAAACCGACTCATTACCTCACATAACTTGCCTATAACTACGCTACTTCCATAGGCAGAGGATACATCAAAACATTCCAACCATTTGGAATACGCATCTACTATTACTAAGTATACTTTATTATTAATTGGCCCAAGGAAATCTAGATGCACACGGTACCAAGGCTCGGGAGGAAACGGCCAGGACGTAAGAGGGGCGCGGGGCGGTGCGGGACGGAGTGTGTTACATATTTCACAAGCTGCAACGTGCTTATCAATATCTGCCGATAAACCCGGCCACCAAAACCGGTTTCGCGCCTCTGCTTTCATTTTATTTACACCGAGATGTCCTTTATGCAATTCACACAATATTTTATACCTACAGCTCAATGGTATGACTAGTTTATAACCACGAACAAGACACGACTTTTCTATAGCTAACTCATTACGACACATATAGTAATATTTTAAGTTCTTATCAATTTTGTGTTTTGGCCAACCCGCTTGTACATATTCACACACTGTTTTGAGATCGGAATCTGACAATGTTGCCTCGGTAATATCACTTAGAGACAAGAACCGATCTGAGTTATTATTGTAGACAAAGTGTACATAAGTTGCCCTATCGATAGTTGCTATTTCTTGGTGATTGTTTGGTATAACTTGTTTCGTGTCATTAACCGAGCGGCTCAGGTAGTCCGCTGCGTTACTTGAACTGTTTACATATTCTATATTGAAATTATAAGATGACAAGTAAATTGCATAGCGTTGCAACCGGTTTGCTGATACTTCCGGAATGCTTTTATTCGGATTGAAAATGGACACAAGTGGTTTATGGTCTGTTCTTAGTATGAAAGGTGACGTTCGCCCATATAAATATTGATGGTATTTTCTAACACCAAATATTATTGCCGTCGCTTCTTTTTGTATTTGGCTGTAGCCGAGTTCAGCTTTTGATAGTGAGCGCGAGGCATATGAGATCGGCCGCTCCACACCATCATTACCTACTTGTGACAATATCGCACCGAGACCATTGGGGGACGCATCCACTGTCAGAATTAATTTTGCTTGTGGATCATAATGTGTTAAAACCCTGTCCGACATTAGGTCAGTTTTAATTTGTTGGATAGCTGCTTCATGCTCGTCATTCCATTGCCATGCAGTGTTTTTTTGTAACAGAGCATGTAGTGGTTTTAAAATACTAGACGTATTTTTTACAAACTGTCTATAGTAATTCACCATACCTAGGAATGACTTCAGTTCCGAGACGTTCGATGGCGTTTTAGCTTTAACTATTGCTTCTACTTTATCCTTGCATTTGTGTAAACCTTCACTATCTATTTTAAAACCCAAATATGACACAGATTCTTGAAATAGTTGACATTTATTTTTTTGTAAAACTAATCCTGCCTCCTGTAGTCTATTTAAAACTTTGTGTAAATTGTTCAAATGGTCATTGTCATTTGTTCCCGTCAGTAAAATATCATCCTGAAATACTAGAACCCTATCCAGGCCGGATAGTACATTTTCTAATGTTTTTTGGAAAATTGCCGCCGAACTTGCTAAGCCGAAAATTAATCTAGTGAATTTGAATAAACCACGGTGCGTATTGACACAAGTTAACATTTGTGAGTCATCTGTCAACTGTAATTGGTTGTATGCTTGTGATAAATCTAATTTTGTAAATTTTCTCCCACCGTGCAGTTTAGAAAACAGTTCTTCTATACGTGGTAATGGATATTTGTCTACTACCAGCTGTTTGTTCAAGGTTACGGAGTAGTCGGCACAAATTCGAATATCTCCATCGTTTTTCAACACTGGGACAATAGGACTAGCATAATCAGAACTACTGACCGGTTCCAGTATGCCAACCTGGACTAGTCTGTCTAACTCGCGGTCAATCTTGTCTTTTAATGCAAACGGGACTTGTCGCGCTTTAAAATAAATTGGTTTTGAGCCTGGCTTGACCTGAAGACTGACCTTAGACCCATTGAAACATCCTAGTTCGTTTGAAAACAATGTTGGATACTTGGTTACCATTTGTTCCACATAGTTTCTGCAATTGTTAACTGTGGTAATTTCTAAATCGAACTTTGATAAAAAATCTCTGCCCAATAAACACGGACCATCACACTTAACTACATAGACTAGTATATCTGTCGATTTGGATTTGTAAGTGATTGGTAGCAAAATCGTACCTGCAGTTTCAATGTTGCTGCCATTGTAACTTTGAAGTAACGTTTTACTTTTATGTAATTTCAAGGATTTGAAGTAATAATTGAACACTTTTTCGGGTATAATTGTCACTGCGGACCCAGTATCAATTTCAAAATTAAGTTTTACTTTATTTACCAGGACAGATTCCCGTAACGGCTCACCGGACTTGGATGATATATTACAAATATATTGCTTACCGTCGTCACCGATATCATCCAATTCGACCTCGATAAAGTGTTGCTGCACTTTACTTTGTCCGCACACGCGCCGCAGATGACCACGTTGGCCACACTTTCCGCACTTGTAACGTTTAAACCTACACGTGTCCTCCTGATGTCCGGTATAGCCACAAGCAACGCATTTAACTGCGTCTACTGACGCCGCCGGCGCCGCCGCGCCTCCAGATCCGCTCCCGCTCGTGCCGCTCTGACCTCGTCGACCGCCGCCTGACCGCGCCGCTCGTTCGCCCGCGCTCTGCACCACCTTATAGTAGATAGGTTGCTCTTGAAGCGGTGATGACGTCACTGCTGAGCCGAGTCGGGCGCTGCGAATACCTTGCGCGGTTTCCAGGGCTTTGCCGATTGTCAGCACGGCCATATCCATTGTGAACAGCTTGTCTCGTTCTGGCCCTGGTAACATGCCAAGGACAAAACGGTCACGCAGTAAATCATTGAGACACGAAGCAGGAAAAGCACAATCCACTGCTAGTCCGCGAACACGTGCCGCCCAAGCTGCCAGCTGTTCCTCTGGTTGTTGAGTCGATGTATAGAAGCGATTTCGCTCGGCGAAACCGCATTTAGCTGGTTCAAAGTGATCATCCAGTAGTTTCACTATAATGTTGTATTCGAGTGTGGTTATTTTATTTGGTAGTGCGAGATCTCTGACTAATTTGAACGTGCTTTCTGATAAACTGCTGAGTAATATCGCACGTTGTTTAATTTTTGGTTTACCCTCCGCACTTTCTAGTTCATTGGCCAAGAACCACTGTTCCAGTCGCTCCTTGAACACTGACCAATCCTGGTTTTCATGATTGAAGCTATTCAGAGATCCAACGGTCACTTTCGACATGTTTAATTAGTGCACGCGTTAATAACGGTTCGCTTCGTCGCCACTGTTAGTTGCGGGGAAAGGAAACACATGCGTTCCGAGCTAACGTATAATATCGACTCTCGAGGTCGGGTCCCGCGCAGCGTACCCTCTTACATACTTACATAAACCACATGTCTTTACGTATTTTGAGCTGCCAAATCTGAATCTGGACACAGAATTAACCCTACACCCTCCAGTTTTTCTCCAGGAGCAGAAAAGGCTTAAACTCTACTGTAATGGTAATATTAAAAAGGTTTTTTTTTAATGTTTTCATCAGACTTCCTGTCCTTTTAAGGGATTTTTGTATCATATTATGATAAAAGGTAATATAAACGTAAAGTTACTATGATTATTCAAATTTTATTTTTAAAATTATCATTACTGCAAAATTCAAGAGTTTTTTTGCTCCTGGAGAAAAACTGGAGGGTGTAGGGTTAATTCTGTGTCCAGATTCGGATTCGGCAGCTCAAAATACGTAAAGACCATGTGGTTTAATAACAAGTACAAATATTTTTTTTTTTTGTGGGGCTGTGATATTATCGTATGTTATTACTGCTATCTTCATTTCACTTTGACTCCCCACTCTTCATTTAAATCGTGCAGTGGTACTGTCTATGTAAGGTAGGAGCTCATACTGTTGGTTGCTGTGCTCACATAGCATCAGTACTGTGGTATTTATCATAACAAAGACATGAAACCAACGTACAGAGCGTGACATTCATTACAGTCAGTTTGTGAAGGACGGAGCAGTGAACACTTCCAAGTGCGGGTGGTCAGATGATTCTGATGCAGAATAGATATCATTTTTAAAATATTTTGTTTAATTTTTCTTCTGAGTTTTAATTTATTGCATGCTAAACCTACAAATATAAGTAAAATTCAAAATATCTTATAATGTTGCATACTTATTTGAATTGTGTTCTAAAAAAGAATAAAAGATATTTCTGGAAAATGAATTGTATTTTCTTTACGTATAAGGCTCATACTATTCAAAAAACATAGTTTTTAAAATTTTCTAGAGGGGTCATTTTTCTTAGCTTATCGATACCCCTCCTTTAAAGGATTTAAACACGTACAGAGAAACTTAGTCGACGCACGAAATGATACTTAGCGTAAACTTACGCTTCGAGCTGTAAAAATCACGCTAAAAAGCACTAATTTTGACAGATCGAATCGTAAAGTTTACGCTTAGTTCCCATAGACAATAGAGAAATAAGTAGTGGATGTAGATAATTAGTTGCCAGATGGTAAATAAGGAAATGAATATACTGATATTCATTTCTTTATGTATCATCCATATTTAACTAGATAACTAATTAGTTGGTAATGTTAAACACTATTAATGACCCCAGTTCCCCAATTATGTTTGATTATCCCACGTCTCTAGTTATATAAACATAAATCACAAGTATTTCTTAACAATATCTAATTACCAACTTCCTCCTACCGTGTATCACGCAGAGGAACCTCTTCATGAATTGGAGATGGACACGGACTGGTTTTAATTGGAAGAAGGACCAATCAGACCGCTGAACGGGAGATGGTTAAAAGAAACTCACTCTAGGGCCACAGCCATTTAACCAGCCGACAACCTCCAAGGTTGACCTGTATGATGTCATTCCCAAAAAAAAGGCACAGGTGCGTAGTACAGCTGACAGAAATAATCATTTAAATGCAAGATTTTGTATCCCGATTGAGCTACCAAGTCTAGTTTTAGAATTATAGCTTTTTGAAAATCGTAATTTTTCCATCCGGATAATAAGAAAAAAATTATTACGCTTAAACTAAGCATGATACCAAATAATGATGTTAAGTACATTCACGACGTATCTTATGTAGAGTATTTTAGTCCATAAATGAACCTCGCAACTTTGTTAGATTCAGTATGATACGAGATTTTTGGTTTTTAGATTTTCTTTTTTTTCTCGAAAACTCCGCCGTTTCGGGAAAAGTTATTTATACTGAAATGATTTTGATAACTTCTCTAACACACCACATAAATTCCACTTCCCAATTCCTTGAAACTTGGAAACCACAACGATTTTAAGTTTGATCCGGATTTTACGTCGTTAGAGTTGTCAAAAATCTCAGATAATTATTTATATATTCATTATGACTACGGAGCTTTTACTTTTACGAAAACTTTGATCCAAAAAATAAGAATAAAAATTTGACAACCCTAACAAAAATAGTTAATTGGAACAACTTCTAAGTTCCATGGATTTGGGACGTTATAATTATGTGCCGTATTGGGGAAGTAAATTCAATTATTTCTGTATAAATAACTTTTCCCGAAACGGCGGAGTTTTCGAGAAAAAAAAAATAAAAACTAAAAACCAAGAAACTCGTATAAATCTGGATCTAACAAAGTTACGAGGTTCATTTATGGACTAAAATACTCTGCATAAGATACGCCATGAATGTACCTAACATCATAATTTCGTATCATGCTTAGTTTAAGCGTAATTAATTTTTTTCTTATCATTCGGATGGAAAAATTACGATTTTCAAAAAACTATAACTCAAAAACTAGACTTGGTAGCTCAGTCGGGATACGAAATCTTGCATTTAAATGATTATTTCTGTCAGCTTTTTCAATAAAAATGGGATGTCCGAAAATCGGGCTTCTTAAAACACTGTGCGCTCTGATCGGAGCAAAATGTTAATCTAGTTAATTAGGAACACAAATCCCAAATGGCAAAGAAAAACATAAAGTAGGTTAGGTAGGTACTTATTTATATGTATAGGTTCATGCTACCATTTTGAATATTTATGTAGTCTGTAAATGTTGTATTTTAAGTTAACTCTAAGTTAATGATTCATTACATCATTTGTCAAATCGTACCATCGGTGGAACAAGGGCATAACTGACAAAAATTTGAAAAATGACTTAAGTATGCCAAAGTGCTTTCAAAAGTCTCTTTTACCCGGAGGAACAAAGACCTGTATTAATAACAGCTTAATGCCGCCAGAGGGCAACAGTGCCTTTGTCATATTGTTGCATTTTTTGGACTATCTTGGCGCGACAAAATCTTATTGGTCAGTTGCGCTGCCGCCCCCGCGCAAGTCAGTTGTAAGTTGGAGCGACATCCGCATTAAGGTAAATATGCCCTATTTCATTTGAGTTTTCTGGAAGGACAAAGTCACATTTAGTACACTTATGTCTATTTAATGAACACATATTTGGAGGAACAAAGCCATTCAAACTGTTGTGACTTTGTATGTCCAATATGTTTACAATTTCGTAGTCTTAGAAACAAATATGCCTTTGTTATTCCAATAAATTAAAAAATATGAGCACATAATTGGAGGAACAATAGATAAGATAATTCTAATTACAAGGTAATCTCTGTAAAGACTAAACCAATTCTGATGAAATTGAGAACATATTTAGTCTAGACCCTGGAATAGAACACAGGGTACTTCTTATTCTGATTATATCGATAGGAACCGCGATCCACAGCTAGTTAATTATATTTCTATAGTTGTTGATTGATAATTCATCAGTGATACCATTTATGTACTAAACTATGCAATTTTTGAATTTTTAAGTCTTTTTGAATAATATAATGACGTTTTCAGAAATGGCATCCCGCAGTAGTCTCAAATCATTGAGATTTTTCACCAGGATAAGAAGGATCAGAATATAAGCTTCCACACCGTAAAAAACAGTATTCCAGCAGCTCTTCCGGTTCGTCAAGTTCTTTCAATTCCAACAACATCTCATTGAGTTCATCCAAACATAGGTGTTCGAGTTCAGGCTCTGACGATTTGGGGATTAATGAAAGTAACAAGGAACCAGAACCAACTTTGATGAACAATTTGGGAATTAATGGAGGTAACAAGGAACCAGAACCAACTTTTTTGGACGATTTGGGGATTAATGAAGGTAATAAGGAACCAGAACCAACTTTAATGGACGATTTGGGGATTAATGAAGGTAACAACGAACCAGAACCACCTTTGAGAATGAAATCAAGCAGCGTTAGTCAAATCTTTGTCTGTCAAATTTTTGTCATCTCTAGTTTTAGATGTTTTTTGACTGTAATTATAAAGACTTTCGCTAGTGAGTTTTAGATATAAGAAAAATATAGTTCCTATAAATACTTTAAATAACAGGTAAATAAAACATTTTTGCATAAAAAGACATTATTTTGATTCCAAATTCCACCAAAATTGTAGTGTAAAAAAGGTCATAATTACAAAACAATTAAAATTTTGGTGGAACAAGGGCATAAACGTACACCGTTCTTAAAAAAAAATCATAAAAAATAAACAAATCATGTTTTACTCTTCTAAACAACATGCTTCTATTCACAATAGTATAAGGCTGATTTCATGCGTAGAATAATTACTTCAAAGTAATATAAAGCAGAACAATACGGTATTGAATGTAAAAAAAATCTTAAAATGGCTCTCCTGTAAAATCACAAAAAGTGCAGTTATGCCCTTGTTCTACCGATGGTGCGAAATAATTATAAGCTATTGTGTGTGATTCGGCTCATTAGGAACGATCAAAACGAGGACATTAGCGCAAAATTGAATTTGGCAGCCTTTATTCTGTAGTTTTCATGGTTTTACAGTAACTTCAGTTACTGACGTGCAGAGAATATTTACAAAACAAAAACAGAAATGCAATCTTCGTTAAAAAACTAATAACAAAAAAGTTGTCATATTAGACTGATTCGGTCATTCTCATTTTTTCATGTGACCATGGACTGCCACAATAGTGCATAATTTATAGAGGTCAATAGCTTATACGTTAATGTGCTACGGCGAGACGGAGACGTCATCGCATCGCATCGGCAGCACGACGACGCGACGCGACGGCGCGCGGCGTACGCGCTTCCCGCAGTCTCCCACCAACTGTCCAACATGCCTCGGGCCCAGTGTTGCCAACTGCACCGTAATTACGGTAAAAACACCGTAATCAGCATAGATCTACCACCTACCGTAGGATTATAATTACGGTAGCAAAATTCACCGTAATACCCATTTAAGATCGTATTTTTTTAAATCTTGTAAATAAATAGATTATCTATTAACTAAAACAATTTTAGCGAGTTTGAATGTTTATTTTCTTTACGATAGGGTATTTTCCTTTTATTCTACCGACAACACTGGTTTATGCGTCAGGAAATTTCCCGATATTACGCGAACGAATTCGGTGGTGCTGTGTATGTATTTGAATTTGAATGAATACCTAGAACTTTTTCAACCGACGAAAAAAAACGGAGGAGGTTATCAATTCGACGCGTATATTTTTTTTTTTTATGTATGACCACGCATAACTTTTTACATAGTGGTCCGATTGTGACAATTCTTCTTCTGTTGGAAAGGGTATACTCCCAAAGTGGTCCCATATAAATTTGGAAAACAAAATCGAACCCCAAGGGTTGGAAAACAGGGGATGATTGATTAATCACTCACTGATTGTAATGTATAAACACGCATAACTTTATACAGGGTAGTCCGATTTTGATCATTCTTTTTGTGTTGGATAGGGTATACCTTGCCAAGTATTATTAGTACATTGAAGCCACAAAAAAAATATAAAATAAAAACTTTTTAACAAAAAATTAAACCGCCGAAAAACTGAAAAGCATAAAATAATACTTGAACCTTAAAATTTTGAGTCGGCGCTGAAAAATCTATGAACAAGGATCACTCAAAGCGCCGACTCATAATTTTAAGGTTTAAGTATTAGGTATTTTATGCTTTTCAGTTTTTCGGCGGTTTAATTTTTTGTTAAAAAGTTTTATATTAACTAGTTTATTTGTATCGTAATCGACTAACATTTCATTCATACTTATCATTACGTACGAGTTTCTTGTGTTGTGTGTGATCTGAGTTTTTTAAAAGATGGAGAGCGATAGCGACAGCGCTACTGATCGAGAAGATAGTTTGACACGAATACCGGCTAAGAGAAAGCGTTATAAGCAGAAGTTTCGGGAAGAATGGTTGCTGAATAAAGAATTTAATGACTGGCTAAGAAAAGATAACAGGGACTTATCGAAGGCGACCTGCAATGTTTGCAATAGGTACATCTTTCAGTGCCGAAATAAGTGTAATAAAGCGCCACAAAGAAGGAACTAAACATGTGAATAGTTTAAAGAGGTGTAGTGCTTCAACGTCCAAAAAACAACAGTCTATAGTGTTATTAAATCCATGCCAACTACTGAAAAACAATTGTTAAAAACTTCAGAAATAAAATTAGCTGTTTTTGTTGCTGAGCATAAGATATCTCATAATGTCATGAATCACTTAGCAGATTTGTTACCAAAGTTGTTCCCAGATTCTCAGATAGCCAAAGATATTAGATTAAAAAGAACTAAAGTTCAAGCTGTAATAAATAACAGTATTGGGGAAACTGAAAAAGAAAACTTGATCAGTGACTTGAAGTCACAAATGTTTTCAATTTTGATAGACGAAAGCACAGATATTGCTGTAGTAAAAACAGTAGCCGTAGTGATCAGGTATTTTGATCCAATGATTAGTAAAGTGGTCACTCGGTTTTGGAATTATTCGATGAAAAAACAACCGATCATGTTGCAAATGCCGAAAAACTTTTTAATACTGTTATTGGTTCATTTCAAAAGTATGAGATTCCTATGGAAAACATCATAGGTTTCGGCTCTGATGGATGCAACAGAATGATGGGATGTAACAACTCAGTTTCAAGTCGGTTTCGTCAACGTTGTCCAGGCATAATTGTGATGAAATGCATTTGCCACTCTCTGCATCTTTGCGCTAGTGACGCATGTAAAGAGCTTCCACTAAATTGTGAAAAAATGGCGCGAAATATTTATAATTATTTTAAATCCAGCAGTAAAAGGCAGAGTGAGTTAAAAGAGTTCCAGTATTTTGCTGAGGCGGATGTGCACAAAATTCTTAGACCTGCCCAGACTAGATGGTTGTCTTTAAATGCAGTAGTGCAAAGGATTCTTGAACAATGGGATGTATTACGTCTTTATTTCGATAGTAAATGGCTGGAAGATTCGGAGTGCCACGATATTCATTCATGCCTGAATGATCCCATAATCAAGGCTTATTATTATTTTTTGGCTTGGATGTTGCCAAAATTCACAACATTAAATAGCTATTTTCAAAGCGAAGCTGTTTTAATGACGAAACTACATGAGAAAATGACAGCTTTTTATAAAGAACTGTTACTATTGGTTTTACATAGAAATTATGTAAATTCTGCTACTATTGAAACTCTAGATCCAATGGCAGAAATAAATCAGAAGGACCTGAAAGACATATATCTAGGTTTAGGTGTCCAGAAAGAACTAGATTCTATTGAAAATGAAGATAGAAAGTTAACTCTGAGAATGACGTGTAAAAACTTTATTATTAGAGCTTGTGTTGGCATTCGAAAACGATACTCTTTCAATGACAAAATTATGACAGAAATAGCAAAATTTGATCTAGAGAGAGTAATTGCCAATGACAGGGAAGAGTCAGTTTCGTCGTTATTTCCATTACTGCCCAGAATTTCTCCAACTTCAATCCAACATCAACAAGAACTAGATGATGAGTGGAGGAAGTTGCCCTTTTATCACAAAGATTTGGATTTAAGTCAATCTCCTGACGTATTTTGGCACCAGGTAAGTTTCCGAGTAACTCGAAGCAAGCTGAATTCATATTGGTTTCTATTGTTATGACAACCTAATCATATTTATCTCATTTTTTCAGGTAGCAGAACTGCGTGACCAGCATCGAGAAGGAAATACCTATTTCAAACACTTGCCAAAATTTATGTTGGCCATTTTATCGCTACCACACTCGAATGCTGAATGCGAAAGAGTCTTTAGCAGAGTCAACGACATCAAAACGAAAAAACGGAATAAACTCCTTACGAAATCCATCAAGGGAAATCTTTTATCGCAACAGGCCATACAGCGCCACGGAAAAAACTGTATTGATTTTAATCCCACTAACGCTATGATTCAAAAACACAATATCGATATGTATAAAAATATTGACACAATTATACTGTCTGATTCTGATTAAAAATATGTTTTTTTTAAGACTCTGACCCTTAAAATGCTACTAAATATACAAGGTAATTCTACCGTATTTCAAATATAGATTACAACATAATTTCGCAAAATCTACCGTATTTTTAGAAGAATTCTACCATCCGCTAGATTTCAGACTTGGCAACACTGCTCGGGCCAATGTTTGTTTGTTAGTCCCATACTCATTCGAGCCAGTTCCCCGTAGGCTGCGCGCCACGCCAGACGTCTTACGGCGTCTATTTAAGTACGGAGTGTTGACTTAATTAAGGACGTTTAGGTTAAATCAAATAGTGCTGCGCAAAATAATGTGTTAAAAAAGTGCGTGACAGTGACACTACAAAAACTTACAGTGTGTGCCTTATTTTTACATTATCTGGATTTGCGTGCTGTGTTTAGATTCCTGTTGGTTGATGAATTTATAATCCGTTTTTGCTGCCCACTACACTCCAATAGCAAGGTACCTACGTATTTATTATAGGCAAACAGGTCTTTCTCGAACTGTGAATATTAAAGGTACTATATTCTCAGGCGACAGGTTGCCCATTATTGTGATGTTATCGTTCTGCGAACCCTATAGGTCATGGAGAAATTGTGTCAGTTTCAAAATGCCTATGCATTTTGAAACTGACACAATTTCTTCATGAAAAAATAAAAACGCATTACATAGGTAATGCGTTTTTATTTTTTCGAAATCCATGATCATCTTCAGCGTCCCCCGTTCTGTTCTGTACACTCGACAGTGGTTTTTTTTTAATATTGATACATCTATACAAATAAATAAAACTCAATTGTCTGTTTTAGTAATGACAAAATAACATTTTTTTTTAATAAACTGCTACCCGCGAAATTGTTTCCCCGAACCGTCGCGTAGCTGTATCCCATCGCCCGTCCGTGATAATACTTGGGGCTAAGTTTCGTATTACCTGACGTCGATTTGGGAGTCCATATTTTTTTTAACGTAAAGATCATATTATTAGAAACCTCCACGTAAAATTCTAAGTGTCGAAATTAAATAGTTACCGAAAAAAAAAAAATTAAAATCGTAAAATTTTGCAATATTTTGTCACTTTGACATTTCGTCTCGCCATTAAACGTTTCTTTTCAAGTAAGGTAAACGCACTAAGATGTTTGACTTCATAATAATATGATGCAAAACACTTGTAAAAATTTACCGACTATTACCGATAAATGAAACCAAACGTAAATCTATGCTATTGTTTGCTGTTAAACGATCTGTCAGTCATCGTTTGTGTCCCTAGCAGTTGAGAGCGTTTACGTACTACTAAAAACCCTCCGGGGCAGATCCGACATGGTTTGGGAGGTTAGGTTAGGTTAGGTTAAAACTGTGACCTCCTATGCACGAGTCGAGCGAGCGAAGCGAGCGGTGCCGCGGCAGCGGCCGGCGAGTGCCAGAAGTGACATAGTTTGGCGAGGTTAGGTTAGGTTAGGTTAAAAGTGTGACCACCTATGAAGCCAGAAACGACTTGATTCTGTTGACGAGCCCTGTCAGTGAAGTGTCCTGTCGAGCGTTGCTACTTCCCCTTCGTTTTATTCGTCAACTCCACACCACACCTCTTCCGGCCTTTAAATCGACGTTGATACACGAAAATTCGAAAGTTAGGTTAGAATATAAAAAAAAATCTCAATAATGGGGGGGTATCGACGCTTTTCCTTCACAGGGGGGGCTCTACACCTCCTCCCCCTCCCCCCCTCCCCCCTACCACCCCTGAAATCGACGCCCGGCTATCCGAAGTCCTACCACGAAAAATAATGATACCATTCTAAAACTACTAGTGTTGGGGTAGTGAACGATTTCGCTTAAAGAATGAATGATAAAAATGGTTTAAATTAAGTGAAACTTTAAAAGATCGTTTTTAGGATGTGAAATATAAGAATAATTAATATTTTTTAGTAACAGTTATTTCCTTTTTTAATTTCGTCTGATAGAAACAAAACTAAATATAAAATCATGTCATTTTACCTTTTTTTACTATAATCATTTCATTTCTATATCGATAAAGTATACATCGTGTTTTAAGACAAGTTATTAAATTTAAATTACAAAGTTTGCATGTAAGTACATTATTTCAAGTTCATTCAATTTCATTCATTCTTGCACCACCTCACTATTTTTTTTTTAAACCTGGTATCCCTCCAACTGTCAAGTTACTGAATAGGATTAAAAGTTCAACCTTAGTCTAAATAGCAATAATTACCAAGAAACTATATTTATGTCTGATAAATTAGGGTACTCAATGCGTTCAGTTGTTTCGCGAATATGATGTTGGTCCCAAGGAGAAAGTTGTTTAGATTGTCGATCTGTACTTTTTTTAATGATCTATCTCGCAAGTCAACCTATGAGGTTGTCGGCTGCACGCTGTCGACTTGCATGTTGATCTGTACTTTCTACCTCCCCCTTAAGTTCCTATTACCACACCTTTGTTTAGTGGGGGGGGGGGGGGCTCGCAGCTAAATAATAATAGCCGCAAGGGTCTATGCTTGACGCGTTCGGGTCGTGGATGGGTTCGATAGCCTTCTGTGTTTAGGAAAGCCCGTAGTCGCTGATTCTGGTTGTCATTTACAGATTTTTGACAGTAATTACGGGTTAAATGGTTTTCAGAAAACCAAAGGCTTACCTCACTTATCATAAGGTATCGTGTCACTAAGTATGGAGGTTGTGGACGTCAGATCGTCATGTAAAATACTGGTATTGAACTACATCTGGTTAGAGTGGATGCCCACCCCAATAAAGTTAGAATAGTCTAGGCAGATTGATGTAATGAAGTTTGTTAGAAAAACTACGAAGCCGAAGTTATGTATTGGACCACATCGCGATGTTTTTCTACCTACTATAGTGGTGTGTTACCCACACAAACATACAATCTTGAGGGCTCAAGTACCTATGACTTAGTTTGTAACCCACACACATAAATAAGGATCGCAAAAGTCGCCAGGTGAATGACGGGACTGTCATAATGAGCTTTGGAAAGTTACATAGCAATCTTTCGAAGTTCCGGACCTACATCGCGATAATGAACATTCTCAATAAAATAATTCGTCATAGCGAACTTTATGAACACAACACATCGATATTTTAAACTTCGAAACCCAGTATCACAGTTCGAATTTAAACCTAATTTAAAACTTAAACAATAAAAAACTTTACATAAATACCTCAACCCATTGCAGCCTAAAACAACGTTTACTTTTTACTTGTCAACGAATAAATTACCTGAATTTGTTTATACCAAGTAAAATTTTCGAAATACAGCAGGTTAGGTTATAAATAATACGAATAATAACTAACAAACAATAACTAATAATATGCTTTGCCAAATAATTGTGTGTCAAATAGGTGCGTTTATCCAACACGGGCTGGCAACGTCGCCTTTCAAGTGGCTTTTCATGATTATTTTTAACCGACTTCAAAAAAAGGAGGACATTCTCAATTCGACTGTATTTTTTTTAATTAAGTTTAATCAAAGTACCTACAATACAATTTTTTCCGTTAAACGCGTATCATTACAGTTTGCGCACTGTTATGCTCGGTTCTCCTCACTCATTTAATTCTCGAGTCTGAACTGTTGCATTACAGGCAAATGCTCCCGTTACGTTACTAATTGTATCATTACAGGTTGTACACTGTAATGCTCGGTTCTCCTCACTCACTGATGTAATGCTCGAATCTGAACTTTTGCATTACAGGTGAAAGGCGCTCCCGATGTGGGAGCGCTTTTAGGTATTATGGAAACGTTTGAGGTCTCTATCTATACATAATTATGTACAGGCAATTAGATAGAGTATTTTTTTCAGTCCCTCAAGTGTAGATACGCCATAACACTGAGTCTGAAGGGGCGCATAGTAGGTATATAAGTATGCCCACACACATAGCCAGTTATGTTTACAATTCTGACTGAATATCTAGTTTAAATATTTAGTCTTAAAAAGGACTCGCGTCGTAAAGAAAAACTCGGAGCATGAAGATGAGACTTGTCGCTATCATTTGAAAAAACTCGAATAGAAGGTGATAAGTTTAAATTAGTGGTTATGATGTAACTGTGCGTAGTTATAAATCTGACGAGTTATTCGAGTTTATCTTTAAGACTTGAGTTCATTTTAAGACTCGAGTCCTTTTTAAGACTCGAATCCTTTTTAAGACTCAAGCCCTTTTTAAGACTTGAGTGGCTGTTAAATGACTTGGGCTCGACTTGACTCTCTAGACTCCGAACCTTTTGAGCACACTGAGTCTTGCGTCTTGAATTGAGTCTGTGCGGGTTCGCGACCGAGTGAACAAGTAATATACAAAAATAAGTTGTAACGCTTAAATTTATTAAAATATCAAGTAACTAAAGCTAGCAGTTACACTTGGCCTAAAAATGTAAAATTAGATAAGGCTATATGAAAAGTTACAACTAGACACTCAAGATCACGGCGAGCTTTGGCAAGTAATGATCAGGGTCAGAAAAAGGACCTCGCACGATCGTAGTTAGAGACAGACCGCCTGCCTCGTCCAAAGCTCGGAACATCCTTCCCACACCTGCAGTTTTCTAAACAAAGGATGCGGCAAAACGATTGTTACGTAAAAGTATAATAAGACACAGGAAATATAAATACATATTATGGGTACAATAAACGATAACTAAAAATATCAGAACAATGAACCTTAAATAAAGATAAAGAATTCCAAAAGACAATAGTACCTATAACTATAAAGAATTATAGAGTACAATAGTACCTATTACTTAAATTGCTTTGCAGATGTGGGAACGTGGGAAAACACAAAATTAAACTTTCTAAAATAATTACAATAGAAAAATATTACATTAATAACTACGCAAGGGATGAGTACGTGAGACACAGTCGCCACAAGTCGATTCTTTAAAATTACGGCTCAAGGACTCCTCAAGTCCTTTGAAACACTACATCAATTAGATAGATATTAATAGATAGATATAATAGGTAGGTACATTATGTTTATTATAGGTACATACGTATGTAGTCATAAAACGTGTTTATTTTGGCGCAACAGGTCGGTGTCCTACATTCACATTGAACCGGACCATTCCGGTGATTGTTGCTTCGACCTTGTAATCTATGTATAGATGTAGATATTTATATCTTCTGTATGTACCTATAGTAATCAAATAAAACTAACTCGGATATGAACACAATCATCATTGGTGAATACATTGTTTTTGTTGGTGATACTAAAGTAAACATAACTTTACGCCTGTTTTCCCAAAGGGTATGGCAGAGCCTAAAAAGTACACCCACATTTTGTCAAGCCCCAGGTAACACGGGGCAAGACTTTTGCCACCAAACTTAGAAACATGAAATTTTTTCAGTGTGCGAACACTCTTAAAAATTTCAAGATTTTTAACAATTCTACCTAAGTTTTGTAGTAATTCCACAACAAAAGGTTAAGAAAAGAGATGGCATGTTGTATTTTAATGTGTAGCTTCCTATCCATTCCGTATTTAAATCTATACTAAAAGTATAAAGCTGAGTTTGTTTGTATTGTTTGTTTGGTTGAACGCACAAATCTCAGGAACTACTGGTTCGAATCGAAAAATTATTTTTGTGTTGGGTAGCCTATTTATTGCGGAAGGCTTTAGGTTATATAACATTACGGTACGATCAAAAGGAGAGGAGCAGCAACGAAAAATGTTCGAAAACTGGCAGGCAATTCGATGCGACGCGAAGAGTCAGCGGAGCAAAAATTTGACGCGGGTGAAGTCGCGGGCAGAAGCTAGTTGATTATAATATCACTTCTGGCTTACTTCACTCCGATCCAGCCCGTCCCTTGCTGCCCCTTTCAGCGACGCCTTAAGCCGAGATCCGTACCCCACAGGGGGTGGCGTTAGTGTATAGTCGCATAGTTTTAAATTTTAAGCCCTGGATGGAGGCCATGATTTATTGAGGCCACAGGCAAGGTCGGTTAAGCAGACGATAACCTCCTAGGTTGACCTGCGGGATGACGTTCCCAAAACAAACCTTGGCTCATTGCCATATCAACTGCGAACGTGCAGACCTGCCGCAATTATCTGTTTCCCGCCATTTCTCGTAACTGACAGATGACATTAGTGACAGCAACTGCCTCCTCTTGTGTGCTTGAGACTGTGTTGACATACCTATCTACTAAATAGATACACAGTGGGTTCTCAATTCTCATACTGTAGTATGAGAATTGAGAACCCACCATTTTTTATTATGTGAAAAACAGTTTTTCTTTTGATTTCTTAATAGTTAAGTCACAAAATATTTAATTTTAAGAAATAAAATTAATCTTAATGGAATTTAATAGTTTTTCATTGCTACCGAATCACATAATTATAGAATTTCACTAAACTATTGAAAATTGATAAGGTTAAAGATCCGCCATAAAAGTTACGGAAACGGATCTTTCTTCTACCGCGGATATCTGTGGATACGGAAACGGATACGGATATCCAGCACATCACTAGTAGCGATGTTTAACATGAGGGGTAGAATACCCCTTGACGCATACAGGAGTCAGGATTGTTCGTTAATTTAAGAATGTTGGTAACCTTTTTTTTTAACATACAAATTATTAACATCATTGTGCAATTATGAAAGCATTTAGAAATTTGTATTTTTGCATTTTCGAAAACTAATCAGATCACACATGATCTGAAATCGATGAAGGCTACTGTAAACTTCCAAATAAATAAAAAATCTGTATCATGGTCAATGCCTAAGTGTTAGTCAAGAGCTTATATCTGTTTTGTATAATAAAATAAAACAAAAATACTCACTCATTTTTTTCTTTACAGGCAAACTAATAGAAGCACAAGAATATTATTTCAAAATCAAACAGAAGAATTAAAAATCATGGGGACCGGTAAGTTTTAAACAAGTGTTTTTTTTTTTATTGTTAAGCCTAATAATCCTGCCATGGTCTCGAGATCTGTTCGAAAGAGTTACCGTGGCCCTGGCATATAGGCAACTGAAGGAGCACGGGTGGGTTTTAGGCAGTAAAAGTCTGACACGCCCTCCCGCTCCGCCCAGATTGGGAGATGTCATTTGAAGATTTCCCATCCACAAAAAAAAAAACCTATAATCCACTGCCGGGCAAAAGCCTCTCCCAGGTCCTTTCAGGAACGCTTTTCCGCGCCACAGCCCTCGACGAAAGTCAAATGCATCTACACCTCGCTAATTTAAGCACATAATTATCATTAATATCTACCACTATTTACAAACTTTGCCTTTACTCAGGATGACCCATGATGTTACCAACAAATAGGTGCACGATGCCATTGTGGTGATGGCGTACGCTTATGTCGAAAATCTTATTCCTAAATTCTGTTCATTTAGTAATTTTAGAATCAGGTAACACACATTTAGT
This sequence comes from Aporophyla lueneburgensis, assembly GCA_932294355.1. NCBI lineage: Eukaryota > Metazoa > Arthropoda > Insecta > Lepidoptera > Noctuidae > Aporophyla > Aporophyla lueneburgensis. The sequence continues at coordinate 16,943,372 of OW028744.1, forward strand.
AGGAGTAGATCCTAGACAGGTGGTGGAATAACTGGTAACCTAGACAGGTGGTGGCGATGTACCCCTTAGAGGAGCCTTGTTTTATGCAGAACGAATCCGCTCACTGAAAACTGTGACTTACTCCAACGATTGTAGTCTTGACCTTGTCTAGACTACAGTAGTGTTCGCAGCGACACGTTGTCTGGTTGTCTAGACAGATTATTGAAACATACCACACAAAATACCTAATATTGATGACCGTAACCATATATAATCTTTAAACGCATAACCATAGATGTCATATTTCTATGCGCCGAACATTTATGAATAAACAGTTTTAAAGAAATTCAATTTTCGGTTTGATTACTTTTCAGATGATGGTCAATTATTTAAAAAAACGTAACCTGTTTATGCGGTATATAAATAAATTTGCAATGAAAATAAAGATTATTGTGGCCATATAAACATTATGATTAGCAGTTTATTCTTCTGTTTCAGTAAACGTTATGAACCAGATGGCGGAGTATGACTTCAAAGCACCCATTGACGTAGAAATTATATTTGAAGACAGTGATGATGATGACCCTACCTTTCAAAATGTATTGAGTGGTGGGGAAAATATAAACGATAATAACAAACAAGATGAAATAAGTTCTGAAAACGAAATCAACGCTAGAGGTTTAAACAAAACCATGTTGAATTTGAACGAAAATAACAGCATATTGATAAATAATCTCAATAAAGAAATAAGTGGAAATCATTCAGACGGTAGCAATATCGCAGAAATAAGAAATGACGTACAGTACATCGACCAATTTCCTAATCAAAATAATTTCGATGCTAATCAACATTCATTGGTTGTAATCGATGATGACACAGTAATTAATAATGAAGAGAGTTTACCTAGTCCAAGTCAAATTAATGAGCCAATGACTTTGTTTATTGAAGATATATTAAACAAGTTATCCGAACGCTTAGTTCTTATACTACAATCGTTTTACCACTACGGGGTAAAGAAAACTAATGAAGATAATAAAAAAAGAGAAGAGATATTTCGTTTTATAAAATCCCATTTTTTCGAATTATCATATGCCACAGTCGAAACAATATTTTTGCCGCAAGAACAAAATGAGAGTTTTATTAATCAATTTTTAGATAACACCGTCCTACTTGCCAATAGCAAATCTTTGCAGTGGAGATGTCACAGAGGCCACGTATTACCATTTTTTAAAGAATTACTTACATGGACAAAACAAAAACGAGAACATTATAAAAATAATGGCATTCCGTGTCAATCTAATGAAAATATGATGTTAAAGCAACAATTGATCAGACCGCTGCTACCATTGAATTTTACACAATCTAAAAACGATGCAAACAGTAACAATACAATTCAGAAAACACAAAATAATCTATGTATATTTTCTTCTGGTACTCCTGGCAACGAAATTCGTATAAATATCGATGCAGATACATTAACACAAATTACTGTAGGACAACAATGTATCACATCGGAACAGAATACAAATCATAATAATATTGCCCAAAGTTGCGAATCTACTAGAAGAAAGACACCAGTTGCAAGACCAGCAGACAGGAACCATCTCAAAAATACCAAAAAGAAGAACCCACAGTATGAACGACCTCCACCACCACCATACAATATGAACCATACCTCCAACAACTTACTTTATAGGCCACAGCGGAACAATAAAACAAATGTTAATTCGAATCAGACATATTTAAATAACATAAGACAACCTCACCAAAGTCATCAGCACATAGGACAACCAATTTCCAGCCATCCCACTCAAGTACATTATATTAACACCAATCATAGATCGCCATCTGACAATAATAATGTAAACAATTTGTGTTATGTTAACACAAATAATAATATTTCTATGGTAAGATTTTGATTTGGACCAACAGAATACATATATTATTTGAATGATTGTAATAAAGACTCATTTAGTAATTTATAATTATGATTGCAGCATGAATCGCAGATTGAAAATGAAGTTACTTCTAGTCCAGTAATAACGCATGTGTCTTCGCTGAATCCGATGGCACGTGTCCTACATGTTCGTTGTGATATGTGCGGCAAGACCACTTCAACGCCTTCATTGCCGTATGACCCTTACCATCCTCGCCGTACACCATTTTACTGCAGTTATCTCTGCAAGGTAATTATTATAAACCTATAACTTTGCCTGTATATGCAAGAACCCATAAACGATAAATGATTTCATTCCTGTAAGTAGGTTTGTACAAACACTTTTACATCTCAGTTTTCATTTTTAAAATAGATGAGGTCGTTGTTTCCTCTCTGACTACTCTGAGAAGAAACGCCAATACATACTCAAAGGTCACAGTCTTTTTTAAAGTCCAAATATAATCTTGGTCACATCATGGGAAACCCACGTACATAGATTGGTGTCTGAAATGGTCTTTTGAGGAAAAAACCACACAGATTGAGTGAACCTGTCCAATTAGTGCACGCATTTGTCACTCATCGTGCAGTTTAACTCACAACTTAAGAATCTCAACTATTCGACGAACAATTCCACAAAAACGACATTTGGGTAGACCGCATAAATTACTCAAACTGCCAAACCTTGATTAAAACTAAATGAGAAAAAAAGAATCCAAACAAAAAATAAATGAAAAACACTCACATAGTCTTAGCAATATATTGTATAAATAAAATATCTTAAATCTTATATATATAAAAATCTTGTGTCACGATGTATGTTGCCAATAAACTCCAAAACTACATAACAGATTGTTACCAAAGTTCTTAATTATTTGTAATTTGGTCCAACTTAAAATATAGGATAGTTTTTATCTCAATTGTTGATCTCAATATATGATTTTTTTTTTATAGTACGCACAGCTGGATGTCAAGCTATACATTTCCAGTATAAACTGACATCTGATTGTACGAAAAGCCTATACAATGTGAGGTCAGCTAAAACTGGAAATAATATAGCTTGACCTATATGTATAGGTCAAGGCTGGCTGGGTTGGCTATAGCCGTGTGTAGTATGTGCGTATTCATTGGTTAGTTCCAAGACTCCCTAATCGGTGGCGGTGTAAGTTAATTCATCGTATCGTTTGACACCAAAGTTGCGTAGACATCCATTGGATGGCGTTTTTTTTTCTAGATAACCTTTGCATAATATTAACCCGTTGAATGCCGCTAATTACAGACACAATTAAAAACCATTGTGTCTATACCAAATGTGGTATCTCAGGGATTTAGAGGTTTAAGTCGCTTGCTGCGTCTGTATGCTTAGAATTAGATCTTTAAAACTGCGCAACGGATTTTAATGCGTTTTTCATCAATAGACAGAGTGATTCAGAGGAAGGTTTAAAAGTAGTTTACATACATATTATAGTAGAGAAAAGCTGACAAATTCAAACATTTCTAAGGTGATGTCGTAACAAACATATAGCCCACAAAAAGCGCTTAAATCGCAAACGCTGGCTTAACCTTACGAGATAGATCAAATTAATGTACCACGGAATTATATATTTTAAAAATATCGATGAAAAAATTCATGATAGTCTATGTTTATTTCCTAAGGATAGATACCCTAGAAAAACCACTTTTATCTGTTAAATATTACAAAAAAAAATCTGGGTCATTAACCAAGCTATTTTAAACAATACCGTATCGTTCTTTATCCAATTAAATACATAAGATACGTTGTACATTTCATGTCAATCAAAATTGCACTTGCAGCATATCATTAAAGTTAATATTTTAGAAGATATCAGAGATTATATAAAATAGACGCAGAGCGGTTAGCGGGCCGTCCGTCCGTCCCGGTTGGTAGCGGTAGGTTAGTGCAGGATTATGGGGATTGTAATTCATATGTATTACATTGGCTTCATAGTAAATGCGAATACCATGTGTGTTCGAAGTACTCAAAATAAACCTATCCATTATATTATTCCAAGTAAGAGACCGCGAAATAAGGCTTAGATGTTTAGATTTTTGGATGGATTTGGATTTTTGGTTATCCTGGATACTTATCATATAGGATACCTTTATCCCGGTAGTAGGTTTCTGGGTGATATTTTCTGACAGCTTTATGGTAGAAGACACTGGCCAAAGTACCATTCCTATAAGTATGTTCGATTTGGTGCCTGGTAAATAATTGTCTGTGTAGGTAGAATAGGAGCGTTAAGAAAAACTAGGAAGACTTATATTTAATTCAATCCAGCTCTATGTCGCAGTCTTCTTACTTTGAATACTATTCGTTTTATTAAGTACATCAAACACACATGATACTCTGATAAAGAATAGAGAAGTAGTATGAAGTAGTACTTAAGAAGTAATATGAATTATAATCGTACTTAAGTACTTCTAATTATTATAAATTTGAACATTTGTATGATTGGATGTTTGTTTCTCAACCCCGTACTTAACGGTATATCTATACTCTATACAAATAAATAAAATTGGAGAGTCGGTTTTTAATATTAAAATAACCGCTTTTTACTAAGTGTATATGGTTGTATACACGGTACATATACCAAAACAATTTTTTTACAATTTTTGTCTGTCTACTGTCTGCCTGTCTGTTTGTTCCGGCTAATCTCTGAAATGGCTGGACTGATTTTGACGGAACTTTTATTGGCAGGTAGCTGATTTAATAAGGAGGAACTTAGGCTAGATTTATTTTAGGAAAATACCTGCGTTAATTTCCGACATCCACGCGGGCGAAGCCGCGGGCAAAAGCTAGTGTGTTTATAAAATCCGAAAATATTTGTGATCAGATCATTTGAGGTCCATGTATATTGGTGTCTGAATGGTTGGCATAATACGAAGACATGTGACAATGACATCCACCAACCCGAACGTGGCCATACCGCGAGTTGGGTTATGGACTATGTTGTAAAAGACTCAAGTCTTTTAGGCTTAATAGCAGGGTTGCAAGACTTAATAAGTCTTTTGAGTCTTACGAGTATTGAGTTTTTTTGAGTAATATGAGTTCTTTGAGTAATTTGAGCCACCCGAGTATTTTGAGTCTGTTGAGCCCTTTGAGTCTTTTGAGTTATAAGAGTTCCTTGAGTCATTTTAATCACACGAGTAGGTACTTTGAGTCTTTTGAGCGCTTTAGTCTTTTGAGTTCCTTGAGTCATTTGAGTAACATGAGTTCTTTGAGTATTTTTATTTATATGAGTTTTTTGAAGCAGTTCTGTTAGTTCTTCTAGCTGGACTAAATCATGAGCTTTAAAATTGATGCATTATGTCTTAATCTATACTATAATAATATTATAAAGCTGTAGAATTTGTTTGTTTGTTTGTTTAGTTGAACGCGGTAATCTCAGGAACTACGGGGCCGAATAGAAAAAATCTTTTTGTGTTGGGTTATTAAAGAAGGCTATATAACAGGTATAGGCTATATACCATCACGCTAAAATCGAAAGGACCGGAGCAGCAACGAAAACGTGCAGACAATTCGATGCAACGGGATGGGTCAGGGGAGCAAAATTTGACGCGAACGAAGTCGCGGGCAGAAGCCAGTTCTAAATAAATATTTACGGAATTTAATTATAAAATTAGCTCAATCTTATGTAAATAATCACATTAAACAATTGTTTGATTTTAATTACTTCCGTCTTTAAGAACATACATATTCACGTAGATTAATTTAATCGTTTTATACTTATAATCATTTTTGATGGTAAACAAGGGACATAAAATAAAAAAACAATAGGTGACAGGTAAGGACTCGGATGACTCACTTCCAACTTCTTTTGAATCGTTTGAAGCTCGAGGTTTTTTTTTTTAGATAACACTCCAGTTTCTCGATCGAGGCCTTTATTAGGGTTCCGTTGCCAAATGGCAAAAAACGGAACCCTTATAGATTCGTCATGTCTGTCTGTCTGTCTGTCTGTCCGTCCGTCCGTATGTCACAGCCACTTTTCTCCGAAACTATAAGAGCTATGCTGTTGAAACTTGGTAAGTAGATGTATTCTGTAAACCGCATTAAGATTTTTATACAAAAATAGAAAAAAAAACAATCAATTTTGGGGTTCCCCATACATAGAACTGAAACTCAAAAACTTTTTTTTCATCAAACCCATACGTGTGGGGTATCTATGAATAGGTCTTCAAAAATAGTATTGCGGTTTCTAATATCATTTTTTTCTAAACTGAATAGTTTGCGCGAGAGACACTTCCAAAGTGGTAAAATGTGCCCCCCCCCCCCCCCCAGTAACTTCTAAAATAAGAGAATGATAAAACTAAAAAAATATATGATGTACATTACCATGTATACTACCACCGAAAATTGGTTTGAACGAAATCGAGTAAGTCGTTTTTTTTTAAAACGTCATAAATCTTAAAACGCAATTTACCTTTCATTCAATCAACTGAAATATAAAAATAAAAATAAAACATTTATTTTCATAAACATAAACCTTATGCATAAACCGAGAATACCTACAGGTTTGTACGGAACCCTTTGTGCGAGTCCGACTCGCACTTGGCCGGTTTTTTTGATATTATACTTTGTACATATATATGTCGACGCGCGAGCAAAGACGCGCGTAAAGCATTAATTACTGCAATGTTTTGTTCTGATAGATAGTTTAAGGACTAATTAGCCAATTATTTAAAGTGCTTGGAGTTTGCATTGTTTATCTGATGCATCCGTATATCCATTAATGCGGATTGGGAACCCCGCTGTGGGGGTTAGTTTTGCGTCATTTAATTAAATGATTTATGTCAGCACTTCTGAGATACTTGTCCTAAGTATGGTTTCGAGAGTGGCGGTAACATGTGGTCTGCATATGGTTTACCGAACATAGTCGTGGGTCGGCCTATGAGGAATAACTAACAATTTTTTTTTTGGTTTAAGAGAGATGTTGGGAAAAGGGTCTTCGAGCCCACATTCTGTTTTGAGATATCGTGAGGTATAGGGGCGACCTACGAAAACGTTCCTCTCTGCGAAATCCTATTTATTATTTGGTCATAAGATTTATGTTGTTTTCTAATGTCATTGTGTGAACTAGGTATAGACCGTTATAATTGAAGAGTTCTCACAACTATCTTTAAAACAATTAATGTCGCGTTACCACGCCTAATAGGAGCTACTTCTTATCACGTCCGAGAGCTATCTGCGAATCTCAATACCTGACGCTCCGTTATATTTTTTTTTTGCTTAGGTAAAGTTTTCATTCTATTTGTTGGTATATTAGCATGGCTAGCTGACTTAATATGGCCAACAATTTAATTTAATGTTCTGTGTCTCGTAATCTTAATTACTTTGCCTACCTACTATTATACAGAATCAAGTTTATCTTACTAATCAGACAGTTTTGCTGCTGGGGAGTTTGTTGTGCTAGTTCTTCCCAGCTTAAGAACTAGGAAGTTGTGAAGGGCGAGCGTTTTGGAAGACTGCCTTATGTAATTTTGACGTTCGAAAAGTGCCCTCTGCGTAATTTGAATTAATGAGTTTTGATTCCATAACAGAAAAGAAATTTACCTCTGAGTTTGTTTCGGCCTTTCTTCTCAGAGTAGTCAGATAGGAAACGCCGACCTCATCTAGCTCAAAAAATTATTATTGACTTGTAAAAGTGTTTGTACAAACCTACTTACAAAAATAAAATCATTTTTCATTTATAATTAAAAAGTACTTGAGCTCTAAATATTTTTTATCAGACTCGAGTTTTAAAAATATCTTAGCCTTCACAATTACTCAAGTCATATCTAGAACGATTAAAAAAGTTGTAAAAGTTGTTATCATCATAATATGCATGAGTAAGTCACGTATATACATCTCTAGAGTTATTATATATGTTGATTTTTTTTTGCTATCGGTCATTGAAACTTATACTTAAAATTTAAAATATACACCTGTTATAACTAAAAGAATATCAGGGGTAAAACGAAACCCAGCCCCTTAATTCTTAATCAATGTATGTATATGTATCATTTTGCGTCGTTGAATATGTAAGCGGGCACGCCCTTTATGCCTGGAGGCTTTATTTAAGTTTTACGTTCTGTTTACGATTTTGTTTTATTATTTATTTCAGCTTTAGTTTACTTTTCAATGTTTTGTTCGTATATTGGCGTGTGCTAGCTGACATATGGCGAATAATGTATGTTTTGTTTTGTTTTATAATATTAATTACTTACACGATATTGTATAGAATCAAGTTCTTCTAACTTAACAGACAGCTGTGCTGCTGGGGAGTTTGTTCCGCCACTTCTTCTTCCCAGCTAAAGCACTAGGAAGTGTCGAAGGGCGGGCGTTTTGGGGGGACTGTCTTTTGTAACTTTGACGTTCAAAAAGTGCTGACTCTCAGCCTAGTTTGAATAAATGACTTTTGATTTTGATTTTGATTTTTGATTTTAATTTATACGCAAGATTTAATTAAGATTTAGTTCAATGTCCTGAATTTAAAAAAAAAGAGTAATTCAACTCAGTAAGAAGTTATCACCAACGGCATCTGCTTTCTTCTTTCTTTGTACGGAGCTCCTAAAAAAACTACCTGTTTGGATAAGCATCGATATGCATGTTTCGTTAAAAATACTAAAAATAAAAAACAAGTTCAATTAGCTTGTCTTCCTCCAACCTCAGTTGCTGCACATCAACATCTTTTTCGGGTATATTACCAAGTTCAAGTGTGGCGTGGTTACCAACTAGACCCTACAGACTGGGATTGGAAGTTGGTCAACAATACATTAGAGCCAGTTCAAACTTTACTCTCATCTGCGCCGGAAAAACTGCTGATCAGAATTTTTTGCAGCTGCAAAAAAGGGATGCAGTGCTAAAAGTGGTTGCAAAAAAGTTGGACTGTTTTGATCTCTGGCATGTACAAATTATCAAGGTCGGTCGTGCTCTAATGTTGAATCACCAACTGTGGAGGATTTGTTTGATTCCAACGAAGTGTCATGCGATACATCGCTATTGACGCAATTTACTTACACCCAAAATGAAGATGAAGAAGAAGCAGAAAAAGAAGAACAAGAGGAAGATCAATAAGAAGAACAAGAAGAATTTGAAGGTTACGAATCAGACGAATGAACTTCACCACTTTTTTTATTTACATCGCTTTTATCTTTTCCAATCTTTGAAAATTTCCGTTATTTTGCAATAGTTTCAAATTAATCAGGATCACAACTGAGCCGTGGAGTAAGCCTATTGGGGAAACCACGTTAAAAAAAAACGCGCTAAGTCCTCTACCACATACGTAGCGTGGAAACATGTAAATATTATGACGATAACAACTTTTACAACTTTTTGAATCGTTATATCTCAGAAACGGTGGCTCGTAGGAAAATAAATATTCATAAATTTTTATAATTTTATGATCTACAATTTTTGTCGGAAGTACCTTTATGATAAAACTTACCGTTTTGCTGAAAATCGCGAAACACTTTTTGACGTTTGACCTTGAATTAAAAAAACCATACACGGGAATGATGGGAAACATAAATATTTTATTTATAATTATGTTTTGAACAATTTTACTGATTTTCAAATTGTTGGGAATTTATGCACATTCGAATGTCTAAATTGACCGGACTATTAATAAATAAAACGATTATAATATTTGTACAAATTCTAAAGAACGAAAATGTTTCTTTTTTCCGTTAGAGTTGATGCCATAGTAAAGAAACTGGAAAATTGCCAACGAGTTCAATGTCAGCCACGGGTATATTGGCAAGAAATCCAAAAGATGTTTGATAATTTTGGAGTCAAATCGTTTATGTAATGATGGCGTTGTTGTAGGTAGTTGTTTTTTTTAGTATTTGATTTCCTGCAGGATTATTGTGATGAAACTGTTGTATAACGTGAATAGGATAGGTATTTGGCCTAAAAATTGCTATTCAGTAGTCCAAAAGTTAGCGCACATGTGGGCGGGCAGCATTGCATCGCATCGTAATGCATTGCAAAAGTGACCTTATTCTTAACATTTATTAAACTTTTTAATTCCAGGAATTGGACAGCCAGTTTTACAAACGAGCACCGTGGGGTAATACGTAGGAACCGAAAGTACAAAATAGTAATATTTTATTAATAATCAGAATATTTATATTTTATTATAATAACATTTAAAAGTAAAAACTGCGTTTTATTTTGTTTCTTTTACATCCTTTTAATTAAGTACACATTAATATTTTCATCGTGCAATTAGTGTTTAAACAGCACACCATGCTTACCTACACTGCTAACAATACTAACAACAGACGGAATGATATAGTATGTACAACAAATGCAACCTCAAAACATGTCTTTCTAGAAAGATTCTTTACATTTTAACATGCTTTTATTAGCTACACCTTTATGTTTGTAACAGACTCCTTTGGACTCGATTTTGACCCACGTCGAACGGTCAGATATCATTTAAACTTGGTAGACTTATCGAGGATACAATGATTTCATAAATTTGTGCCATTATCTTTGCCAGGGTTACCAGGAATGGAAAAAAAATAACTGTCTTTGAAAACTACGCTGACATACGTAACAAAATTCAAAACCGCTGGTAGATACTTGTAGCTACGCTCGGTCGTTCACCTTCGCCCCACACCGGCGCCGCGCGTAAGTTACCATAAAAACCAATTTCAAAATAAACATCTTTCGTTAACGATAACTAAATTCTTTTGTACTAAGATATATCAAAATAAAAATTACATGGTTTCTATAACTCGTTTAAGTTTAATTTGTTAAAATTTGCGCACTGGTTAAAACTTATCCTGTATACGTGCCAGTTCATTGACCGTAAATCAATCCACCTACTTTTTTTTATTGGGAAATCATCAAATGACTTCTACTGCTCTGGGCAGAGCGGGAGGGCGTGTCAGATTTACTGACTAAAACCCACCCGTGTTCCTTCAGTTACTCATATGTCAGGGCCACGGTATCTCGTTAGAACAATCTAGCGACCCTGACAGACCTACCTAGAATCTACCTACTCCGATCACTGATCATAAAGCACGCCGACAGACGCGTGGTTGACGACCCCAAGTACATGCGGCAACTTTACGCATTCTTTGTATAACATCGCCAAAATAAAATTAGTAAATTGCAGAAGTATCAAAAGTTTTAAATTGATGAACCGTGTCTTACATTTATTAACAGTTTTTTATGTCAGTCGATAATCGAAAGTGAATGAAATAAAGTAAACGATATTAGCTGTCCTGTGACTGACTAGAACATTTTCATTACATTCGTCTCAAAAATTAGCGCACGTGAATGAATTGAATTTGAACTTTATGCCAATGTGATAAGTGTCACACGACGCAAGGTTGTTTATTGCAATGACTGTATCCTTCATTTAGTAAGTAAACTCAATTAATTTAAAGTGGATAAATTGATTAATTTAATTTAAGAAACCCGTTAAATTTTACTGAAAAGTCTAATAATTTAAAACATCTTTAGTTAGCTTTAAAGCATAAGTACAATTTCCTAAAAATTTAAATGAATTTGTTTTCTGTTTCGTCTCTGTTAATGGTACATGCAAAGACACCGCGGTGCCGCTGCGCCGGCAGCACGGTGGCTTCCGAGAATCGGAGCCTGTGTCGGCAGTTCGGCACCCCGCGGCACCGGCATAAAATAATAGTTTAAAAAAACTAAAAACACGCCTCTAAAAACCAAACTAAAAAGTAGAAAATAATGGAATAAAAAGCGTAGGGTGCTTTTTAAGCAATTTTTTATTGATATCGGGCACCTCACGCTTTTTTCCCATTATTTTCTACTTTTTAGTTTTGGAAGCGTGTTTTTTTTTTTAATTTTTTTAAACTATTTTTTAGTTTCTACTTTTTAGGGTGTTTCGAATTTTGAGACGTATGTCACCGTAGTTTTCGAAGACAGTTTTTTTGCTGTCCTGGTAACCCTGGCGAGGATAATGGCACAAATTTATGAAATTATAGTATTGTCATCGGTCTTTGACAGGTGTGCAAAGTTTAAATTAAATCTGGTCGTTTAAAGTGGGTCAAAATCGCGCTATAAGGAATCGGTTACAAACAAACATACAAGTGACGCTAGTATAAAGCGTGTAAAAATCAATATTCTAGTCCTATATGTGTCAACAAGATTATATGTCTGATGTTTTGTGTATTTTTTTAGTCAAAGGGCCTTTTCGGATAAGGGGGTGAAAAATGCCCCCGAATGTACAGATATAAAACTAAGTCCTCTATATAGGGAATAGGGCATGCAAACTGGATACCCGGATAACCGGATAACCGACTGATTTGAAAACGGGGTTTTTTCAGATATCAAAACCGGAGTTTTCGGTTTTTTCGGCTACCATTATAAATAATCATTTTTCGGCTACTAAACCAACGGCAACTATAACTCAGAAAAACTTAGAATATACAGTAGTAAATGTTTCATGGAACATCAAGGACCAACTCGGATAAGAAATAAAGAAGACGCTCAAACAACATACCTCTGGTGCAAGCCCATCTACAGAACTTGATTTAGATACTAAAATGAGGGTGGAGATGGCACTTTACGACGGTGGAGGAAAAATGGGAGAGCACTTAATAAAAGTATAAAAAGCTTTGGAATCTATACCTCCAACAAGTGTGGAATCAGAGAGAGCCTTTTTATCAGCAGGTCGCATCTATACTATCTATACTAATATTATAAAGCTGAATAGTTTGTTTATTTGGTTGTTTGATTGAACGAGCTTATCTCAGAAACTACTGATTCGAATTGAAAAAATCTTTTGTGTTGGGTAGCCTATTTACTGAGGAAGGCTATAGGTTATATAACATCACGCTACAATCTAAAAAAGCGGAGCAGCAATGAAAAATGGACGAAAACTGGCAGGCAATTCGATGCGGTGGGAAGGGTCACGGGAGCAAAAATTTGACGCGGACGAAGTCGCGGGCAGAAGCTAGTGTTCAATAAATCTGTAGTACTCTAAATGATGACTCCCTCGATGCACTTGTATCCTATCAAAGTAAAAAATAGTCATTTGATTTAGCTGTTGATTTTGCCAGTTTGTATTTTATGACAGTTAAATTGTTATTTAATATTCTGTAATTTTAGGCCTTTGTCTACCTACCAAATGTTCCTAATTGTGTATGTTAGATACCTTAAGCTTTAAAGAATATGTTATTTTCCTAAATTATTTAGCTTTATGATTATTATTCTATGCTATGTATAAAGAAAAGAACCGATTTGTATTGCTTGTTAGTAGTTGTAGCTTATTTCAGTCCGTAAAAAATACAAATTTTGATTAGACTTCAGCATTTTCATTTCTTTACAGACATACTTCTCTTTTATTTAACAAAAATTAAAAAAACCCGATTACACCGGTTTCACCGGTTTTGTAAATAAAAAACCCGAATAAAACGGTTTTTATAAACAACCCGGTTTTTGCATGCCCTAATAGGGAATACAAAGATATGCTCTTTCCCAAAGTTTCAGCCTTATTGGTGGTCACGTGACCGTTTATTTTAAAAGATGAGTTTTTAGTTTTTCTCAAATATCTCAGCCGCATTTGAAACTTTCTTAATTATTCTTACGTCATTTTAAAGGTCGTAAAAGCGCGCACCGAATGTAATTTTATCATTTTTTTTTGGCGGGAAATTTGAATATTTTCGTGACTTGAAAAAGTTTAAAAGGACATCGCTCAAGTTAGCCCCAGGACCAACAAACATCTGACGTACATAATAATTATAAATGTATTTTATTATACTAATTGCGAATATTTGTGTAAAACGGACACTGCGTATCATAAGGAACATTAAAAAGAGCTGCAACGACTAACGAGAAACGACGTCACACTAGATACCGCCATCTTTGACAATAGTGATGCCCAATCTCTAAATTCACACATCGAGAAAGTGATTACTTGCTTACGTTGGTTGGCCACCTGCTCAGGCATGGCATACGCATTAGGGCATGCAAAAACCGGGTTGTTTATAAAAACCGGATTTTTCGGGTTTTTTGTTTACAAAACCGGTGAAACCGGTTAAATCGGTTTTTTCGCGTTTTCCAATTTTTGTTAAATAAATGAGAAATATGTCTGTAAAGAAATGAAAATGATGAAGTCTAATCAAAATATGTATTTTTTTACGGACTGAAATAAGCTACAACTACTAACAAACAATAAAAAAGTTTCTCGTCTTTATACATAACATAGAATAATAATCATAAAGCTTATTATTTAGGAAAATAACATATTCTTTAAAACTTAAGGTATCTAACATACACAATTAGAAACATTTGGTAGGTAGACAAAGGCCTATAATTACAGAATATTAAATAATAATTTACCTGTCATAAAAAACAAACAGGCAAAATCAACAGTACGTAAAATGAGATCAATACATTGTAATTATTGAAATATTGCATAAAATAGAAGTCTTATCTATACTTTATAATATTATAAAGCTGAACAGTTTGTTTGTGTTTGTATGTTTGTTTGTTTGATTGAACGCGCTAATCTCAAGAACTGCTAGTCCGAATTGAAAAATTATTTTTGTGTTGGGTAGCCTATTTATCGAGGAAGGCTATAGACTATACATACGCTGCAACCAAGAGGAGCGGAGCAGTAATGAAAAATGTTGCAAAAACGGCGAAAATCACACGGGTAGGCGATTCGACGCGACGGGAAGGCTCGGGGGGACAAGAAATTTAACGCGGACGAAGTCGCGTGCAGAACCTAGTTCCTAATAAACCAAAACAAAATAAATCAGACATTCTTATAGATATAATAGATTATTAATTCAAAATTAAAATTACACAGCTAAATCAAATGACTATTTTTTACTTTGATAGAATTACCATATATTTTTTACTTTGATAGGATACAAGTGCATCGAGGGAGTCATCATTTAGAGTGCAACGGATTTATTATACACTAGCTTCTGCCCGCGACTTCGTCCGCGTAAAATTTTTGCTCCCGTGACTCTTCCCGTCGCATCGAATTGCCTGCCAGTTCTCGTCCATTTTTCATTGCTGCTCCGTTTTTTTTTATTGTAGCGTGATGTTATATAGCTTATAACCTTCCTCAATAAATAGGCTACCCAACACAAAAATATTTTTTTAATTCGAACCAGTGGTTTCTGAGATTAGCGCATTCAACCAAACAAACGAACTCTTCAGCTTTATAATATTATAGTATAGATGAGACCTGCTGATAAAAAGGCTCTCTTTGATTCCACACTTGTTGGAGATTCTTTATTAAATGCTCTCCCATTTTTCCTCCACTGTCGTAAAGTGCCATTTCCACCCTCATAATAGTTTCTAAATCAAGTTCTGTAGATGGGCTTGCACCAGAGGTATGTTGTTTCAAACAACATACCTCTGGTGCAAGCGCCTTCTTTATTTCTTGTCCGAGTTTGTCCTTGATGTTCCATGAAACATTTACTGTTGCCGTCGGTTTAGTTGTCCAAAAATGCTTATTTATAATGTTAACCGAAAAAACCGAAAACTCCGGTTTTGATATCCTAAGAAATCCGGTTTTGAAAACAGTCGGTTATCCGGGTTTTTCGGTTATCCGGGTATCCGGTTTGCATGCCCTAATACGCATACGTCCGTACTTTTCTTTCGTTCGACCTTTGTAACACGCTTTTTTCTTGCCAAGGTGGGACGCTCTGTACTAACTTGCCACGTTTTTATTGGTATTATGATAACCTTAACAGTAGACTAAATACGTAGTAGTAGTCAATGGTTCATTCGTTTTTTTGTTCTTTTTTATAACTTTTATTTTCTTTTATTTAACCTGTTGAATGCCGCTAATTACAGACACAATTAAAAACCATTGTGTCTATACCAAATGTGGTATCTCAGGGACTTAGAGGTTAATACTAACATTAGGTTAAGTTGTATTACTAGTATTAAATATTTTGAATTTAATAGTGTAAAAAGAATTAGATAAAAAAAAAAACTGATTTTTATATATTATCCTAATCCATCCATCCTAAATAATTAATGAAGAAAAAACAATAACTACACATAAGTGAGATACGTTGTAATATTTCAAATAGTATCGATCGGTATCGATTTTTCACAAAATATAGCGATACGGATCTAACGTATGGACATCCCTAACCGTTGTCATGTCAATGTTGTCAATTAATTCACAGTCAAGTTATTCCACTACTACACTAAAAGTAAAAATAAGGATATTTTACACCAAACAAGATAAGTAGGTACCTGAATCTTTAAGCTTAACTAGCCACATGGGTACAGGTAATAGAAATAGCATTATTGACAAACATCTAGTAGCATGTATTATGATTGTTTCTTACTAAACATAACCTCTTAATCTTTGTTTTATTTTGAAATAAATGCTTTCTCCAAGCTAACCGTCATTAAAAATTATCTCCATGGGCAAGTACTTGTTATTTAGAACACGTTAAGTAAATTTTATTCGCTGTTGGTTTTGGGGCGAACGATCTATGGACGCAGAACAATGTCCTTTATTAAAAAAAAAAAAACAAAATAAAGAGAAATCACAAAAAATATATATGTTATGTATTATGATCCAAGGAATCACTGTGATTTTTTTCAGAATTTTAGAGTTGGTGCAAGGTGGTAAAAAAAAAAAAACAAAAACAAGTTTTACGCATTTTTTTTTCAAAGAAATACATTCCCATGAATATTTTTTTTTCTCCTATTGTTCGTAGCGTGATGATAGCCTTCCTCAATAAATGGACTATCCAACAGTAAAATAATTTTTGAATTCGAACAAGTAGTTCCTGAGATTAGCGCGTTCAACCAAATAAACAAACAAACTCTTCAGCTTTATAATATTAGTATAGATGAGCTATTTACAGTATGATTATGTGGAAAGTATCCGATAAATATAGTAACTCGCAGAGCAATAGCTTCATATAGGTATAACTGCTTATTAAATCTGTTTGGATAGTCGAGGAATCACCGTTACACTATATCTGTTATGGACCAAGTGAGAAATTGGGCATTATACATAATGCCCGGTCATTATGAAAAATGGCCAATATGAGAATGCAATTTGATAAGAATTATTCAAATAATCAAATTGACCGGGCATCATACATATTGTCCATCACCTTTTGGGCAGAGTAATACAAATATATTTAATGGCATAGAATTAAAGCGGCAGTTCAATATTTGAGTTATGGTAGGTAAAAAAAATAAAAACGCATGTTTGCAAACTAGTTTAGCAGTAAAAACTGAGCAGTAAACTAAATAAAAAAACCGGCCAAGTGCGAGTCGGACTCGCGCACCGAGGGTTCCGTACAAACCTGTAGGTATTTTCGGTTTAAAAATATATTATATTTTTTAATTTTTATATTTCAGTTGATTGAATGTAAGGTAAATTGCGGTTTACGATTTATGACGTTTAAAAAAAAAACTACTCACTCGATCTCGTTCAAACCAATTTTCGTTGGTAGTTTACATGGTAATGTACATCATATATTTTTTTTAGTTTTGTCATTCTCTTATTTTAGAAGTTACGGGGGGGGACACACATTTTACCACTTTGGAAGTGTCTCTCGCGCAAACTATTCAGTTTAGAAAAAAATGATAATAGAAACCTCATTACCATTTTTGAAGACCTATTCATAGATACCCCACACGTATGGGTTTGATGAAAAAAAACATTTTTGAGTTTCAGTTCTATGTATGGGGAACCCCAAAATTTATTGTTTTTTTTTTTCTATTTTAGTGTGAAAATCTTAATGCGGTTTACAGGATACACCTACTTACCAAGTTTGAACAGCATAGCTCTTATAGTTTCGGAATAAAATGGCTGTGACATACGGACGGACAGACAGACAGACAGACAGACAGACAGACATGACGAATCTATAAGGGTTCCGTTTTTTGCCATTTGGCAACGGAACCCTAAAAATGAGTCATAAAATAATTTAAACGGGCAGTTCAATAAATACTGAGCCGTGGAATAGTTGAACTGGGTGGTTAGGCGCCTACAGTTAACAAATCGTAAAACTCTGGCGTGGGTGGCATGACTTTTGACAACTTCCTCGCATGCGATTAGGGATGTGTCATTGTGGGACATAATAAATAATCATCATATAGTATTTAAGACAATTAAACAATTTACTTATAATTATTACTCTGATTCTTCGTAACTTGGCAAACATCCAAGTCCTTTTGCTGTCGCATATTTATAATAACGTTTAGTAAATTGATATCAGTTACTGAACGTTTTTCTTCTGGCACTCGATCCAGTTCAAAAGCGATGAGTCTTCCGAACGCTGCATTTCGTGGGTAGATCCTGGTCCAGGTTAAAATCCAACGGAGATAAATTAGAGTCGTCACACCTGAATTCATTAGCGTCCCATATGCTCCGTTGATAAATATATATATCTGGTATATCTTCTGAAGAAATCTTGTGCTTCTTTCGTTTTCTTTGCACAGACTTGTTCCTTGCCTTCCAAAAGGAAGGCATCGAAAGGTAGAAAAGAAAAAGAAAGAAGTCGAAACGACTTTTATCACTTAACAAACTTGGTGAGGAAAGTCCGACTATATCCTCAGGAGAAAATATAATTATCCACTAGTATTATAACGAAAATTGCAATTATGATAACTACCTGTTATATTACTTTACTCTATGATGAAATTATTATAATAAATATTATGCATTAGGAATATTCAGATTCGAATAGTTGTCATTAAAAACTAAATGTCAAAGTAATAGTAAGCTATTTTTAATAGAATATTTCATAAATTTTGGAAATATTATTTACCTTACTTACCCAACACTAGCTGTCATGTCTTGACGACTGTGGCGTGGGGAAGATCACTTTTTTACGGATTTCGATTAGCAATTTTTGATCATTGTTTTTTCTAGTGAAATGCAACTAATGGGTATTTGCGTGTGGTAATGGATGTGTGCGTGGAGTTTCTTGCCGGCTCTTCTCCATAGGAATCAACCATTTGGAACCGTGCACCTAGCTTCTAACGTTTCATAAGTGCCCTTATGTGAAATAAAAATATTTTGATTTGATTTGATTTTCCATTTTACAATATTTCATTATTGTAGTTTAAAATAATAGGAAAAAGAAACACAGAAAACTTAAACTACTATACAGGATAATTTTATAACCAGTGCGCAAATTTTTTTTGGTGGTTCAGTATCAGTAATAGAACACATTTCAACCATTTTTTTCAATACTTATTTTTTAATTTTAATCCGACCTTAAATCAGTAAAATGAGGACACCCTACATATTTCGTACCTAATATGATATCGACAATAGGAATAGGTCAGGAACCGCGCGGCGGCGTAGGTACTTCGAAATTCTTAGAATTTTGACCGAATGAACTGGTGGTCGGTCGTTCACCTTCGCTGCCGCGCCGGCGCCGCGCGCCAGTTACCATAAAAACCAGTTTCAAAATTGACATCTTTCGTTAACGATAACTTATTTTTTTGTACTAAGCTATATCGAAATTAAAATTGCATGATTATTATAACTCGTTTAAGTTTCATTTGTTAAAATTTGCGCACTGGATAAAAACTTACCTTGTAGGTATTTATTTTGTACTCAAAAATGTCGTTTTCTTGTCGTCTATAGACGACGGTGGCGTGTTGGGCACGTTTTCATCTGTCGGCTATACACGACCGTGGCGTTCAAAAGATTAATAGCAACTCACCTATTAGCCGGAATTGTAAAATCAAGTTATTGTTGAAATGTAAATAAACTTTCAATAATTTAAATTGATGTGCACTACTACTGTAAGACATCACTGTCCTACAATATTGTTACTTGGATCAAAAAGCCTAGAAAATTCCAATAAAAGTCTAGGAACGACACGCTATCACCATCTGTTATCAAGTAGCAAGTACTACACTCACGATTGTATGTAAATGCCACCGCCATCTATTAGCGAATAGCAGAAAATAATTAGACAAATATCTCTGGTACTATCTCGAAGCTTCGCCGCTAACTGTGAACTGTGGCAAACATTCGCAAATATTCCAGAGAGATCAGCTCGGCTTATAAATAGCGGATTGTTGGACTGAAGGGACAGTTCGGTTACGAATGCGATACAAGCGAACCGTGAAGTAGAAGCGAAACAAGTGATTCTGTTTGATGTCCTGGTTATTCAGTATGTGGAGTAGTACCTAGTACATATATCGTAAGGCAATACTTATAACTGTAATTTTAGAGAGTTAGTAATAAAAGGAACATTGCTCTGAACACACGTATCTTATTTGTTGCCTCCGGAACCCCCCACACCTCATGGCGACCTTGCCAGCCATGTCGTGTCGGTCGCGGGTATTTCATGTGGTCAGCACATTCCTGCACGTAGGCGCTGAAGCCCTATGGGGTGAGCTGTTGCGAATTGGTTCGATTCGAGAACAATAAGGCATGCAAGTGAAAAATACGAAGTGAAAAAAAAAATACAAGTGAAAAATTAGAAAAGAAGAAGAGGAAAAAAACTCGCAATGGGAAAAACTTATTCAAAACAGGAAGAGAAAGAAATTATAATCGCACAGAGTGGACAAAACTATGCAAGTACCCAGGAATCGGAACAACACACAAATTTGGAAGTGAATACCGTACTTTTGGGTATTATTTTGGCCGCTATAGCTGTGGGCGTGCTGTATCTGATGTGGCGCCGGGACAGGAATAACCAGAAAAAGTGGATACAACGGCAGATTAACGGCGAATTTCTGAGGCGAATGGTGTCCAGACTCTCTGCAAGGAGGGCTGCTGCCGGAGGAACCATGTCTTCGGGAGGCGCTGAAGCCGACATCGGGTTTCAAAACGTGTGAGTACAGAGAAAGTGTTAAAAGTGAAGTGTAAGCGTTTTCTCGATAAAAAAAACAAACTTTAGTGGGAATTTTTTTTTTATTGAAAGCTCTTATGGACATTAGTTTTATATCCTAGGCATAGTATAGTATACAGATATATTTTTTTTGTAATATTATTTTGCCTTTGACTATTTTTTATAATAGACTTTGATATGTCATCATTACAATTCTATGGAATTACATTTGGAAAATATTTGCTCGAAGTTAGAAAATATTCAGATAGATTTAAGAAAATTGGGAAGTGAAAGGAGAAATAAATATAGGGATAGCGCATTAAGTAAACTAGTGTTAGCGGAACAATATTATGAGGAGTTTAAGCAGTTAATTAAACTTGCAAGTGAGCAAGAAAACAGCCCTAATTTTTTATCAGTCTGACAGATAAAATATTGTTAGGATACGAAAAAATAAAAACACAAGATGTAGAGCTAAGCAAAAGTTTACCAGATATTAGTTCTGAAAGGGAGGTACCAAAAATAGAAACATATAAATGAACAGTTGGCAATAAAAAGTTTGCCGACGGGTTGCGAAATAGACGTTTAAGCACGATTATTGCAGCTAGAAATTACGCAAATCTAAAAGATGCCGTGCGTGCAGCAGAGGATGAGGAGCTGGCGCAGCCCCAGACTTCCCACGCTGTGCTCAACATGCAGGGTAAGTCTAGAAATTAATATAGAGGTAGGCCAGTACGCGGGTACCGACGCTTTCATCAGCAAGGTACACGTGCAAAGTTTTATCAAAATCGGCCTAGCCGACCGCACAAAGGAACTTATTATAACCAAGGGTTTTTAATAACCGTGCACAGGCTAATGTAAGAGGAAGAAGCGGAATTCGTTCGTTTCGAGGAAATTATAATCAAAACCAACGTGGTCGAATGTTTATTCTGCTCAACCCATGAAGTCGGACGATACACAACAAAATAAATCGGAACCAGAAAATAAAACGTTTTTAACACGCTTTTATTAGGTCGACATGTATGTAACGAGTCCACCCTTTATGGCAGAATTTTTTTCGTCATAATATTATTTTGCATAACAGCGGATGGCATAAACTTCATTTCGCAGAAAATCGTTTGGCATGGGAACCGATTACTTTTCCGAATTTTTTTTGTTCGAATTTCATTTTACCGAAAACTATTGGCCGACGTCTTTTTTGCAATATGCATCATTTGACATATTTTTAAATCATGGAAGTATCATGTGTCATAGGTATTATTTTACCGAATATGTTTCGCCGATTTACGAAATAACTTTTTGCTATTGGCCGAAGCCTCTTTTGAACTTTTTTCATTTGCCAAATGATTTGTTTGCCATATTTTCACACGAGACTAACGAGAAACGACGTCACACTAGATACCGCCATCTTTGACAATAGTGATGCCCAATCTCTAAATTCACACATCGAGAAAGTGATTACTTGCTTACGTTGGTTGGCCACCTGCTCAGGCATGGCATACGCATTAGGGCATGCAAAAACCGGGTTGTTTATAAAAACCGGATTTTTCGGGTTTTTTGTTTACAAAACCGGTGAAACCGGTTAAATCGGTTTTTTCGCGTTTTCCAATTTTTGTTAAATAAATGAGAAATATGTCTGTAAAGAAATGAAAATGATGAAGTCTAATCAAAATATGTATTTTTTTACGGACTGAAATAAGCTACAACTACTAACAAACAATAAAAAAGTTTCTCGTCTTTATACATAACATAGAATAATAATCATAAAGCTTATTATTTAGGAAAATAACATATTCTTTAAAACTTAAGGTATCTAACATACACAATTAGAAACATTTGGTAGGTAGACAAAGGCCTATAATTACAGAATATTAAATAATAATTTACCTGTCATAAAAAACAAACAGGCAAAATCAACAGTACGTAAAATGAGATCAATACATTGTAATTATTGAAATATTGCATAAAATAGAAGTCTTATCTATACTTTATAATATTATAAAGCTGAACAGTTTGTTTGTGTTTGTATGTTTGTTTGTTTGATTGAACGCGCTAATCTCAAGAACTGCTAGTCCGAATTGAAAAATTATTTTTGTGTTGGGTAGCCTATTTATCGAGGAAGGCTATAGACTATACATACGCTGCAACCAAGAGGAGCGGAGCAGTAATGAAAAATGTTGCAAAAACGGCGAAAATCACACGGGTAGGCGATTCGACGCGACGGGAAGGCTCGGGGGGACAAGAAATTTAACGCGGACGAAGTCGCGTGCAGAACCTAGTTCCTAATAAACCAAAACAAAATAAATCAGACATTCTTATAGATATAATAGATTATTAATTCAAAATTAAAATTACACAGCTAAATCAAATGACTATTTTTTACTTTGATAGAATTACCATATATTTTTTACTTTGATAGGATACAAGTGCATCGAGGGAGTCATCATTTAGAGTGCAACGGATTTATTATACACTAGCTTCTGCCCGCGACTTCGTCCGCGTAAAATTTTTGCTCCCGTGACTCTTCCCGTCGCATCGAATTGCCTGCCAGTTCTCGTCCATTTTTCATTGCTGCTCCGTTTTTTTTTATTGTAGCGTGATGTTATATAGCTTATAACCTTCCTCAATAAATAGGCTACCCAACACAAAAATATTTTTTTAATTCGAACCAGTGGTTTCTGAGATTAGCGCATTCAACCAAACAAACGAACTCTTCAGCTTTATAATATTATAGTATAGATGAGACCTGCTGATAAAAAGGCTCTCTTTGATTCCACACTTGTTGGAGATTCTTTATTAAATGCTCTCCCATTTTTCCTCCACTGTCGTAAAGTGCCATTTCCACCCTCATAATAGTTTCTAAATCAAGTTCTGTAGATGGGCTTGCACCAGAGGTATGTTGTTTCAAACAACATACCTCTGGTGCAAGCGCCTTCTTTATTTCTTGTCCGAGTTTGTCCTTGATGTTCCATGAAACATTTACTGTTGCCGTCGGTTTAGTTGTCCAAAAATGCTTATTTATAATGTTAACCGAAAAAACCGAAAACTCCGGTTTTGATATCCTAAGAAATCCGGTTTTGAAAACAGTCGGTTATCCGGGTTTTTCGGTTATCCGGGTATCCGGTTTGCATGCCCTAATACGCATACGTCCGTACTTTTCTTTCGTTCGACCTTTGTAACACGCTTTTTTCTTGCCAAGGTGGGACGCTCTGTACTAACTTGCCACGTTTTTATTGGTATTATGATAACCTTAACAGTAGACTAAATACGTAGTAGTAGTCAATGGTTCATTCGTTTTTTTGTTCTTTTTTATAACTTTTATTTTCTTTTATTTAACCTGTTGAATGCCGCTAATTACAGACACAATTAAAAACCATTGTGTCTATACCAAATGTGGTATCTCAGGGACTTAGAGGTTAATACTAACATTAGGTTAAGTTGTATTACTAGTATTAAATATTTTGAATTTAATAGTGTAAAAAGAATTAGATAAAAAAAAAAACTGATTTTTATATATTATCCTAATCCATCCATCCTAAATAATTAATGAAGAAAAAACAATAACTACACATAAGTGAGATACGTTGTAATATTTCAAATAGTATCGATCGGTATCGATTTTTCACAAAATATAGCGATACGGATCTAACGTATGGACATCCCTAACCGTTGTCATGTCAATGTTGTCAATTAATTCACAGTCAAGTTATTCCACTACTACACTAAAAGTAAAAATAAGGATATTTTACACCAAACAAGATAAGTAGGTACCTGAATCTTTAAGCTTAACTAGCCACATGGGTACAGGTAATAGAAATAGCATTATTGACAAACATCTAGTAGCATGTATTATGATTGTTTCTTACTAAACATAACCTCTTAATCTTTGTTTTATTTTGAAATAAATGCTTTCTCCAAGCTAACCGTCATTAAAAATTATCTCCATGGGCAAGTACTTGTTATTTAGAACACGTTAAGTAAATTTTATTCGCTGTTGGTTTTGGGGCGAACGATCTATGGACGCAGAACAATGTCCTTTATTAAAAAAAAAAAAACAAAAT
The DNA here is from genome assembly GCA_932294355.1 of Aporophyla lueneburgensis. NCBI lineage: Eukaryota > Metazoa > Arthropoda > Insecta > Lepidoptera > Noctuidae > Aporophyla > Aporophyla lueneburgensis. Next base: position 16,968,119 of record OW028744.1, read on the forward strand.
AAAGAGAAATCACAAAAAATATATATGTTATGTATTATGATCCAAGGAATCACTGTGATTTTTTTCAGAATTTTAGAGTTGGTGCAAGGTGGTAAAAAAAAAAAAACAAAAACAAGTTTTACGCATTTTTTTTTCAAAGAAATACATTCCCATGAATATTTTTTTTTCTCCTATTGTTCGTAGCGTGATGATAGCCTTCCTCAATAAATGGACTATCCAACAGTAAAATAATTTTTGAATTCGAACAAGTAGTTCCTGAGATTAGCGCGTTCAACCAAATAAACAAACAAACTCTTCAGCTTTATAATATTAGTATAGATGAGCTATTTACAGTATGATTATGTGGAAAGTATCCGATAAATATAGTAACTCGCAGAGCAATAGCTTCATATAGGTATAACTGCTTATTAAATCTGTTTGGATAGTCGAGGAATCACCGTTACACTATATCTGTTATGGACCAAGTGAGAAATTGGGCATTATACATAATGCCCGGTCATTATGAAAAATGGCCAATATGAGAATGCAATTTGATAAGAATTATTCAAATAATCAAATTGACCGGGCATCATACATATTGTCCATCACCTTTTGGGCAGAGTAATACAAATATATTTAATGGCATAGAATTAAAGCGGCAGTTCAATATTTGAGTTATGGTAGGTAAAAAAAATAAAAACGCATGTTTGCAAACTAGTTTAGCAGTAAAAACTGAGCAGTAAACTAAATAAAAAAACCGGCCAAGTGCGAGTCGGACTCGCGCACCGAGGGTTCCGTACAAACCTGTAGGTATTTTCGGTTTAAAAATATATTATATTTTTTAATTTTTATATTTCAGTTGATTGAATGTAAGGTAAATTGCGGTTTACGATTTATGACGTTTAAAAAAAAAACTACTCACTCGATCTCGTTCAAACCAATTTTCGTTGGTAGTTTACATGGTAATGTACATCATATATTTTTTTTAGTTTTGTCATTCTCTTATTTTAGAAGTTACGGGGGGGGACACACATTTTACCACTTTGGAAGTGTCTCTCGCGCAAACTATTCAGTTTAGAAAAAAATGATAATAGAAACCTCATTACCATTTTTGAAGACCTATTCATAGATACCCCACACGTATGGGTTTGATGAAAAAAAACATTTTTGAGTTTCAGTTCTATGTATGGGGAACCCCAAAATTTATTGTTTTTTTTTTTCTATTTTAGTGTGAAAATCTTAATGCGGTTTACAGGATACACCTACTTACCAAGTTTGAACAGCATAGCTCTTATAGTTTCGGAATAAAATGGCTGTGACATACGGACGGACAGACAGACAGACAGACAGACAGACAGACATGACGAATCTATAAGGGTTCCGTTTTTTGCCATTTGGCAACGGAACCCTAAAAATGAGTCATAAAATAATTTAAACGGGCAGTTCAATAAATACTGAGCCGTGGAATAGTTGAACTGGGTGGTTAGGCGCCTACAGTTAACAAATCGTAAAACTCTGGCGTGGGTGGCATGACTTTTGACAACTTCCTCGCATGCGATTAGGGATGTGTCATTGTGGGACATAATAAATAATCATCATATAGTATTTAAGACAATTAAACAATTTACTTATAATTATTACTCTGATTCTTCGTAACTTGGCAAACATCCAAGTCCTTTTGCTGTCGCATATTTATAATAACGTTTAGTAAATTGATATCAGTTACTGAACGTTTTTCTTCTGGCACTCGATCCAGTTCAAAAGCGATGAGTCTTCCGAACGCTGCATTTCGTGGGTAGATCCTGGTCCAGGTTAAAATCCAACGGAGATAAATTAGAGTCGTCACACCTGAATTCATTAGCGTCCCATATGCTCCGTTGATAAATATATATATCTGGTATATCTTCTGAAGAAATCTTGTGCTTCTTTCGTTTTCTTTGCACAGACTTGTTCCTTGCCTTCCAAAAGGAAGGCATCGAAAGGTAGAAAAGAAAAAGAAAGAAGTCGAAACGACTTTTATCACTTAACAAACTTGGTGAGGAAAGTCCGACTATATCCTCAGGAGAAAATATAATTATCCACTAGTATTATAACGAAAATTGCAATTATGATAACTACCTGTTATATTACTTTACTCTATGATGAAATTATTATAATAAATATTATGCATTAGGAATATTCAGATTCGAATAGTTGTCATTAAAAACTAAATGTCAAAGTAATAGTAAGCTATTTTTAATAGAATATTTCATAAATTTTGGAAATATTATTTACCTTACTTACCCAACACTAGCTGTCATGTCTTGACGACTGTGGCGTGGGGAAGATCACTTTTTTACGGATTTCGATTAGCAATTTTTGATCATTGTTTTTTCTAGTGAAATGCAACTAATGGGTATTTGCGTGTGGTAATGGATGTGTGCGTGGAGTTTCTTGCCGGCTCTTCTCCATAGGAATCAACCATTTGGAACCGTGCACCTAGCTTCTAACGTTTCATAAGTGCCCTTATGTGAAATAAAAATATTTTGATTTGATTTGATTTTCCATTTTACAATATTTCATTATTGTAGTTTAAAATAATAGGAAAAAGAAACACAGAAAACTTAAACTACTATACAGGATAATTTTATAACCAGTGCGCAAATTTTTTTTGGTGGTTCAGTATCAGTAATAGAACACATTTCAACCATTTTTTTCAATACTTATTTTTTAATTTTAATCCGACCTTAAATCAGTAAAATGAGGACACCCTACATATTTCGTACCTAATATGATATCGACAATAGGAATAGGTCAGGAACCGCGCGGCGGCGTAGGTACTTCGAAATTCTTAGAATTTTGACCGAATGAACTGGTGGTCGGTCGTTCACCTTCGCTGCCGCGCCGGCGCCGCGCGCCAGTTACCATAAAAACCAGTTTCAAAATTGACATCTTTCGTTAACGATAACTTATTTTTTTGTACTAAGCTATATCGAAATTAAAATTGCATGATTATTATAACTCGTTTAAGTTTCATTTGTTAAAATTTGCGCACTGGATAAAAACTTACCTTGTAGGTATTTATTTTGTACTCAAAAATGTCGTTTTCTTGTCGTCTATAGACGACGGTGGCGTGTTGGGCACGTTTTCATCTGTCGGCTATACACGACCGTGGCGTTCAAAAGATTAATAGCAACTCACCTATTAGCCGGAATTGTAAAATCAAGTTATTGTTGAAATGTAAATAAACTTTCAATAATTTAAATTGATGTGCACTACTACTGTAAGACATCACTGTCCTACAATATTGTTACTTGGATCAAAAAGCCTAGAAAATTCCAATAAAAGTCTAGGAACGACACGCTATCACCATCTGTTATCAAGTAGCAAGTACTACACTCACGATTGTATGTAAATGCCACCGCCATCTATTAGCGAATAGCAGAAAATAATTAGACAAATATCTCTGGTACTATCTCGAAGCTTCGCCGCTAACTGTGAACTGTGGCAAACATTCGCAAATATTCCAGAGAGATCAGCTCGGCTTATAAATAGCGGATTGTTGGACTGAAGGGACAGTTCGGTTACGAATGCGATACAAGCGAACCGTGAAGTAGAAGCGAAACAAGTGATTCTGTTTGATGTCCTGGTTATTCAGTATGTGGAGTAGTACCTAGTACATATATCGTAAGGCAATACTTATAACTGTAATTTTAGAGAGTTAGTAATAAAAGGAACATTGCTCTGAACACACGTATCTTATTTGTTGCCTCCGGAACCCCCCACACCTCATGGCGACCTTGCCAGCCATGTCGTGTCGGTCGCGGGTATTTCATGTGGTCAGCACATTCCTGCACGTAGGCGCTGAAGCCCTATGGGGTGAGCTGTTGCGAATTGGTTCGATTCGAGAACAATAAGGCATGCAAGTGAAAAATACGAAGTGAAAAAAAAAATACAAGTGAAAAATTAGAAAAGAAGAAGAGGAAAAAAACTCGCAATGGGAAAAACTTATTCAAAACAGGAAGAGAAAGAAATTATAATCGCACAGAGTGGACAAAACTATGCAAGTACCCAGGAATCGGAACAACACACAAATTTGGAAGTGAATACCGTACTTTTGGGTATTATTTTGGCCGCTATAGCTGTGGGCGTGCTGTATCTGATGTGGCGCCGGGACAGGAATAACCAGAAAAAGTGGATACAACGGCAGATTAACGGCGAATTTCTGAGGCGAATGGTGTCCAGACTCTCTGCAAGGAGGGCTGCTGCCGGAGGAACCATGTCTTCGGGAGGCGCTGAAGCCGACATCGGGTTTCAAAACGTGTGAGTACAGAGAAAGTGTTAAAAGTGAAGTGTAAGCGTTTTCTCGATAAAAAAAACAAACTTTAGTGGGAATTTTTTTTTTATTGAAAGCTCTTATGGACATTAGTTTTATATCCTAGGCATAGTATAGTATACAGATATATTTTTTTTGTAATATTATTTTGCCTTTGACTATTTTTTATAATAGACTTTGATATGTCATCATTACAATTCTATGGAATTACATTTGGAAAATATTTGCTCGAAGTTAGAAAATATTCAGATAGATTTAAGAAAATTGGGAAGTGAAAGGAGAAATAAATATAGGGATAGCGCATTAAGTAAACTAGTGTTAGCGGAACAATATTATGAGGAGTTTAAGCAGTTAATTAAACTTGCAAGTGAGCAAGAAAACAGCCCTAATTTTTTATCAGTCTGACAGATAAAATATTGTTAGGATACGAAAAAATAAAAACACAAGATGTAGAGCTAAGCAAAAGTTTACCAGATATTAGTTCTGAAAGGGAGGTACCAAAAATAGAAACATATAAATGAACAGTTGGCAATAAAAAGTTTGCCGACGGGTTGCGAAATAGACGTTTAAGCACGATTATTGCAGCTAGAAATTACGCAAATCTAAAAGATGCCGTGCGTGCAGCAGAGGATGAGGAGCTGGCGCAGCCCCAGACTTCCCACGCTGTGCTCAACATGCAGGGTAAGTCTAGAAATTAATATAGAGGTAGGCCAGTACGCGGGTACCGACGCTTTCATCAGCAAGGTACACGTGCAAAGTTTTATCAAAATCGGCCTAGCCGACCGCACAAAGGAACTTATTATAACCAAGGGTTTTTAATAACCGTGCACAGGCTAATGTAAGAGGAAGAAGCGGAATTCGTTCGTTTCGAGGAAATTATAATCAAAACCAACGTGGTCGAATGTTTATTCTGCTCAACCCATGAAGTCGGACGATACACAACAAAATAAATCGGAACCAGAAAATAAAACGTTTTTAACACGCTTTTATTAGGTCGACATGTATGTAACGAGTCCACCCTTTATGGCAGAATTTTTTTCGTCATAATATTATTTTGCATAACAGCGGATGGCATAAACTTCATTTCGCAGAAAATCGTTTGGCATGGGAACCGATTACTTTTCCGAATTTTTTTTGTTCGAATTTCATTTTACCGAAAACTATTGGCCGACGTCTTTTTTGCAATATGCATCATTTGACATATTTTTAAATCATGGAAGTATCATGTGTCATAGGTATTATTTTACCGAATATGTTTCGCCGATTTACGAAATAACTTTTTGCTATTGGCCGAAGCCTCTTTTGAACTTTTTTCATTTGCCAAATGATTTGTTTGCCATATTTTCACCACAGTGAAACAAAATTTTAGGGAATATTATTTGGTCACAAATATATAGCCGGTTACTTGGTAGCGTTTTCAATATTAAATTAAATATATGTAGTGTCATAAAAAGTCAATATATTGTGCTACAAAATTTAGTGAGAAACGAATCGCTGTAAAACCGACTTTACGTAGTCTTGTCTGCCCTACCCCTAGGGTGTATTTTAAGCCCGCGCAGGTGCGGAGGGGTAGGGCGGCCCGCGAGCTGAGGAGCAGGTGGTCTGAAGGCCCGCCGCCGCAGCTGAGGCTGGCCGGCAAAGCCGGCCAGCAAGCTGAAGCTGCGGTGGTGAGCATTAAAACCATCTGCGACGATAAGCTCGCGTGGGGCCGCCCAAACCCCGCAGCGCCGGAGCCGTGACAGAAACAATGCTTGCTGCATTTTGTATGCCTGCTTGCATGTTGCATGCCTGCTTGCATGTTGCATGCTTGTTTGCACGCTGCATGCTTGCGCAAGCAGCATTGTTTGCATGCTTCTTACTGGGACCCTTTAAAAACACTTTTGTTCATAATAAACTGTTTTATTAAGTGCCATTACATTTAAATAAATAATTAATTAAACCAAAGAGTAGGTTAAACTTAATATAGGTATAATGAATGTCTGGAAACATAATACTTCGAACAAATGTTATTTCGGCTAAGTGTAACTTCGGTAAAGAGTTTATTGACCAAATGAAACGTCGGAGTAACGAAAAAAGTAGAATTGATAATAGTTCAACTGATACAGTGGCAGACGTGACTTCGATGAAGTAAAAAAAAGCGAAACGATAATAGTTGAAAAGTTTTAGGGGAAATAAAATTCGGTCAAATGTTTTTCGAACTTATGATAGGTAACCGTTTGGCATACACTCATTTATCATACATTCACAACGCATAATTTTATAAATCAGAATCATCTTTAGGCATAAATTTTATTCCATAATAATTAAAAAGTAGAACCATCATATCGCAGAAAGTTCGCAGTCAGAATCATCTCTTGGCATAATTTCATATCGATAACGGCATTATTAAAAGGCAGAACTATCATAACTCAGAAACTTTAAACTTAGAATCATCTTTTGGCATACATTTCATATCAAAGAAGCATGCAGCATGCAAACAAGCATGCAGAATGCAAGCAAGCATACAGCATGCAAGCAACCAAGCATGCAACATGCAAGCAAGCATGCAGCAAGCAAGCGACCGTCAAAACCACCTGCTCCTCAGCTCGCGGGCCGCCTCGCCACTCCGCGCCTACGCGGGCTTAAATTACACTCTAGGGGTAGGGCAGACAAGACTACGTGGAGTCGGTTCTGCAGCGATTCGTTTTTGTCAATAATTTTTGTAGCACAACATATACTGACTTTTTGAGACACTATTTCATTTTATTTAAGGTTAAAATACAATTTAATAGAAATGAAAATATGCCTAACAAAATTATTCTAAATGAAATTCTGTCATCTTCATAGTATGCCAAGTGAAATTATTCCAAATAATAATTGCTCTAAATAATTGTTATGCTAAACGAAATTATGCGGAATTTTAAGTCTGCCAAAGGTAATTATGCGAAATAAAATGTTGCCATCTTAAAAGTATGCCAGCGTAAAGTCGAGCATATAAACATTCGGCCAAACAATGATTATGCTAAACATTTTTTATGCCTTACAAATATTCGTTTAAATAAGATTATGCCAAGTGTGTTATGCCAAATAAGCATTCGGAGCATCAAGTTTCTGCCAGATAGAGGGAACCCGCATGTAACTATGTAATGGAATCTAAGGTAACTAATTTAACTATCTTCCAAGGATCGTAGCGTCATGAAAATTGGCAGCTGTATGTAGTTCTGATGACAATACAATAATATGGTACTGTCGAACTGATCTGATGATGGAGCCGGCAGATATGAACTGGAACTTCATGATGGAACATCGTACCATAGCTGTGTTTGGACTTGTTAGAAAAGCTTTGTAATGAACTTTGACCGCGATTAGGTTTCAAGGTCTGATGATGAAGCCGGAAGATAGGCACTGGCATTCCATGATGGAATATCGTATCATAGCCGTGTTTGGACTTGTTAGAAAGGTCTTGTAATGAACTTTGACCACGATTAAGTTTTTGGTTTACACGTGCATTTATAAAAGCGTGTGTTTCTAGTATTTTTTAAACTATAAATTTTGTTATTTCGTGAATAAAGAGTACATTTTAACATTAAGCGAAAATATAAGGTACGTTTCTATGAATTTATATGTATAATGTGGAATGCTTTTGGTTACTTGATACTGGAGCGTCAATTTCCGCTGTACGGTCGCAAGCGGTATCAGAATTCGCAGAAGTACACTGCGATAACGTTCTTATAAATGGTATAGGTGGGAAGATTTATTCAAAAGGTTACGTTTATCTAGACCTACAATTACATGATGGTTCAATTTGCAACCATAAATTTTGACCATTTGACCTTGTAAAGGATTATATGGTATTATTGGATTGGACTTTTTGACGAAGTTCAGTACGAACATTGACTTGGAGAATTCATATTTAAGACTAAAACAACTAAACACTTATTGGGATTTACCTTATTTACGTCATCAAAAATATCCACGAGTTATATCACTATACCAGCGCGAATTGAATCAATTCATTATATTCAGTTAAAAGAAAAAGTTACAGAAGATTGTGTCATTTATCCCAAAGAGTTTCAAGAAAATATTTTTTTAGCAGGACTAATAGTTAAATCAGAAAATAATTTTATTCCTATACAAATACTTAACACAAGTGAACAATCAATAACCAAGTTAATAACCAAGCTCTTTCTGCATTAGTATTTGTCTTACTGAATGTACATATTTTGTGATCTTTTAATGGATGAATATTTGGCTGGAATGTTATACTAATGCAGAAAGAGCTCGAACATTGTTACAATTATTGAAACTTGATCACTTACATTCCAACAAACGAAGTAGCATTGCGTCATTATGTTGTAAGTACAATGACATATTTCACCTACCAGGCGATAAGCTTACAACTACAAATATTTATGAACAATCCATACATTTAAAGCCAAACACTAATCCAGTTTATGTAAAGCCCTATCGAACCCCAAATAGTCTAAAGCCTGAAATAGATAAAAAAAATCGAAAACTATTAAAAGATGACATTATAGAGGAAGCTAAGTAATAAGTGGTCCAGCCCAATCTTGTTAGTAACTAAAAAACCGACTGAAACAGGAAACAAAAATTGGAGATTAGTAATTGACTATCGAAAACTCAACAACAAAATACAAGATGATAGATTTCCGCTACCGAACATAGTTGAGATATTAGATTCGGTGTCGGGAGCAGTATATTTTTCACATTTAGACTTAACTTAAGTACATTTAGACAGAAGTCAGCCGAAAAGTGACTAGTTTCTGTACAAACACCGGACAATAAATATCAGATGAAACGATTACCCATGGGACTAAAAATTAGTCCAAGTTCTTTTTCACGGATTATGACCATAGCAATGTCAAGACTTAATTTAGATAAATGTTTCATTTATTTACATGACCTTGTAGTATTTTGGTAGATCAACAGAACTACATAACAAAAACCTCATTGACGTATTTGAAAGGCTACGTAAAGTTAACTTAAAATTACATCCAAATAAATGTAATTTCCTACAGACAGAACTTTTATACTTAGGTCATGGAGTTGCACCTGACCCTGAAAAAATAAAAGCAATTAAAGAATACCCAGTACCAACAAATGCAGATGAGCTTAGACGTTTTGTAGCATTTTGCAGTTATTACAGGAAATTCATTGATAAATTTGCAGATATAACTATTCCGTTAAACAACCTTTTACGTAAAAATATACCATTTGTATGGACATCCGAATGTGTGCAATCATTTAAAATACTAAAAAATGCACTGATGTCACCACCAATCCTGCAATATCCAGATTTTTCTGATGAAAATGAATTTATCTTACAAACAGATGCATCAAATATATCAATAGGAGCAGTTTTATGCAACGGCTAGTAGCTTACTCAAGTAGACCATTGAACAAAGCTGAGAAAAATTACCCAACCATACAAAAAGAACTAGTAGCAATAGTATGGGGAGTAAAATACTTTAGACCGTATTTGTTTGGAAGGAAATTCACTATTATGACGGATCACAAACCTTTATTATATCTATTCGGAATGAAAGATCCTTTAAGTAGACTTTTAAAATTCAGATTAGCCTTAGAAGTGTATGACTTCAATATTACTTATATAAAAGGTAAAAATAACGTAGTAGCGGATGCACTATCGCGTATAACAATCACTTCAGAAGAATTAAAAGAGATGAATGAAAAGAGTATGATTGTAATGACGAGAGGACAAAAATTGAGAGAACAGGAAATGATAGAGAGAGAAAAGAATAAGGAATTGGTAATCCCTAGTAAAGCCACGGATGAAAGGTGTGATCACCCCAGAGTCGTGGAAATATTAAGGATTCCAAATGACTCAGTTGAAATGACTTTTGTTAAGGGAAATGAAATAAAACAAGTGAAAAAACATAAAGATATAGTTGAAAATGAATGTTTCACATTTATACCAAGTAAAAATATTATATACATTAACCATGATTTTCATTCACAATTTACGCGAGCCGAATTTGTGAAAAAATTGTGTGATTTTTGTAAATCAATAATAGTAAACGAGATTTGCTTAATAATAAACGAAGAAAACACGTTGTTCATCAAAGAACTTTTGAAAGAAGTAAACAACTCAAATAAATATGAAGGCCCTACAATACGCATTTTACGAGGTATTGAAAGAATAGAGATGCAAGATGAAAATAATTTATTTTGAATGATTATCACCTATTACCTACTGCTGGTCATGCAGTGGTACGTAGAATGATAAGTAATATCAGGCGATCATTTTATTGGCCAGAACTAGAACGAGACGTAAGACAATTTATAAAAAAATGTGATAAATGTCAAAAAATGAAGTATGGTCGTAATACCATTCAGCCTATGGTTGTCACAACAACTGCGACCTCGGCTTTCCAAAAAATATTCTTAGATATAGTGGGCCCATTAGATAAGGACTTAGAATGTAATTCTTATATATTAAGTGTTCAGTGTGACTTAAGTAAATTCGTAGAGGTATATCCATTACCTAATAAGGAAAGTAAAACAGTAGCCAGAGCACTAGTTAACAATTTTATATTAAGGTTCGGTATTCCAAATACAATATTAACAGATAGAGGCACCGAATTCATGTCTTCTACGATGATAGAAGTATGCAAGTTACTAGGAATAGAAAAACTCAATTCTACATCTTACCATCATCAAACTATAGGATCCTTAGAGAACTCACATAAACACCTAGGAGCCTATTTACGCACTCAATGTGACAAATATCCAGAAGCTTGGAGTCACTGGTTACCATATTAGTCTTTTACTTAACAATACAGTCCACACTGTTACAAAGTATACACCTCATGAATTAGTATTTGGTAAACCAAGTAATATACCATGTAGAGTCAGCACTACAGTAGAACCATTGTATAGCCCAAATGATTATTGTTTAGAACTTAAGTATAGATTACAGTTAGCATGTAAGGATGCAAGAGAAAATGTAATTAAGAACAAACAAATAAAAAAATGTATTTTTGACAAGAAAACATATCCTGTAACGTATAAAAATGGTGATAAATTATTAATAAGAAATGAAAATGCAAGTAAATTAGATCAATTGTTTGAAGGACCTTATACAGTTTTACAAGATTTAGAACCAAATATAAAAATAGATAAAAATGGAAAAATTGATGTAATACATAAAAATAGAATAAAATTATATACATAAACATAATTGATTTCATATATGTTGAAATATTATAAATTAAGTTAGCGTAAGAACAAGTATGTAAAAAAAAAATTAACAATTTTTTTTTTCTTAATTGAACCCCCTATATGTGGAATAGTACCTAGTACATCGGCATTACTTATAACTGTAATATTAGAGAGTTAGTAATAAAAAGAACATTGCTCTGAACACACGTATCTTATTTGTTGCCTCCGGAACCCCCCACACCTCAAGAATACACAAAAACAGTTTAACCAAATAAACACGAACGGTCTTATTACAAAAAACTAAATAAGCCTTGGTTTAAACCTAAACTATCAAGTCCAAGCTCATCTGTAAAACCATGGTCTAAACTTGTTCGTATTACAAAACATTTTTAGATCGTGGTCTTCTTAATTCCGTCATTTAAACCATTATCTTAATATCAACCACAGATTAACACAAATATCACTCGTTCGTCATGATATCATTCTATTGCAACGTTCCGTATCCCAAGAAAAGAAAACGTTTTGATAGTATTATCAATGATTTAATTATGTAAGGAACATTCAAAATATTGAGACTTTGTTATTTTGCATGGACATTAATATTACTTATCGATTGCAGTTTTGTTTAGGTTTAATCACATTACTAATGTATTAGGTAGTAGTACATCTAAGTTCGTGTAACGAAACGTAACATTTTCGAGCGTTTTAAGAAAACAAAATTTATGCGTTTCTTCGACTTGCGATACTTTTGTATAAATTTTGTTTTCTACTTTTGCCTGAAATTTTCATCGGATAACTCAATGAAGGGATTGACTCGAACCCGATTTCTGTTGAATCGGCGTGACCTTTCTAATGACTGAATAGCTTCAATATCCTGATTATCAATTAAATCTACCATGTTAATGTCCATTTTTGGATAAAAGCAACACAACACAACGAAATAAATGATAATCTAAAAGTGGAAACTTGACAGATGCGACTTAGACCCATCGATAAACCAGGGGTCGCCCAGGTTTAACATTAAACAAGGGTTTAGTCTACGGTTTATAGCAAAACCCTTTTTTGTAATAAAACTTAAACTTAAACCATTGTTTAATGAGGTTTAAACCTGGGTTTTTAGTTAAACTGCTTTTTATAATGAGACCGAAATAGTTTATTTAATTAAACTGTTTTTGTGTGTTTTGATAAAATTGGTTTAAATTAATTTATCCTGAACCCCAGCTCGTAACAATATAATAAAATAAAGTATAATATAATTTTAATGTAAAATTTAAAACAAAACATTATATCTATCCTATCCATACTAATATTATATTAGGTCTTTACCTATGAAATTGCCGTTCTGCAGTACTGGCCATTTCAAATCAAAATAATTTTTGTTTGTCTAAGAATTCTAATTTCAAATGGAATTCTTTTTCCAAAAGTAGTCATTTGTTAATTGGTTAGTATTACATTTTCATCGCATTTCAATCTTTTTCGTCATCATGGATAGGTACGTTAAAAATTCAAGTAATTATGGAATATGAGTACCTACGTGGCAGCAACGCGGCACAAGCGGGACGCAACATCAACGACGTTTATGGAGCTAACACTACAAACCAACGCACCACCTGTTATTGGTTTACTCACTTCCGTTCTGGAAATTTCGACCTGAAAAATGAACCTCGCGGTCGTCCGAAGACTTTGGTCGACAATGACGAATTAAAGGCGATTGTGGAAGCTGATGATACACAATCTACGGCTGAATTAGCAGCAGCTTTCGACGTTAGCGTCAAAACAATATTGGTCCATTTGCGTCAAATTGGTAAGGTAAAAAAGCTTGACAAATGGGTGCCCCACGAACTCAATGATCGCCAGCGCGAAGAACGCGTCGAGACGTGCCTTGCACTGCTCAACAGACACACAAATAAAGGAATTTTGAACCGCATTGTTACCTGCGATGAAAAATGGATTCTGTTTGATAACCGCAAGCGCTCAGCAAGTTGGTTGGATCCTGGTTCAGCACCTAAACAATGCCCTAAACGAAAACTTACCCCTAGAAAATGTTTGGTGGTCTAGGCCGCGCCGGTGTGATTCATCACAGCTTCTTACTAAACGGGGTGAGCATTACTGCAGATGTGTACTGTGAAGAACAGTAGTAGTGATTCGCGGATTCTGGCGCAAGCGCCAGAGCCCGCGCTTGCACCAGAGCCCGCGAATCTGTAGCACCCATCGTAAAAAAAAAAAAAAAAAAAAAAAAGGTTTTGGTGTGCTCTGATCTCAAATCTGTGGTCCATTTTAGCGTAGGATGCGTGGTTCTGGAGTTATGCAAATCAATTAACTGTTATCTCATTGATTTCCGGTGGTCCTGCACCCTCATTAGCATTCCATTGTTCGCCTAATCCTTTTATCTATTATACTTCGAACACCTCATTACGTTGCGCCAGAACCCACGAATCTGTTGCCCTACGGTTGATTTGGCGTTCTTATCTATTACTCATTGTATGTCTGCTTTTCTATGTCATCAATAAAACACATTCATTTTTATTTCAATATTTTATTACTTTTTTCTACAAAATATGAGCGGAAGATCTCATCCACAAAAATATCATTGTGCAGTGTGTTCCCTGTAAATATGTTCGTAAAACTATGCATTGAACATCCCTGAAACTTAAATAGCAAATACATTAAGCAATATTCACCACAAACTGAAGTCCAATCATTCTGAATCCTATCAACATTCCAGTCCCATCTCTTACAATTCCTTTTCAAAAACTGGAGATGATATCGCTCAGGTGTTCGTCCATATGAATCAAAATATTGACCGATACCATTCGTATCGATATGTACAGCTACCCAGTGTGAACCTGGTTTATCATCCGCATCCAAATTGCATATTATATACGTTGGTACATGTGTATACATAGGTAGTCTATTAGCAGCATAAACATTATTTTCTAGACTGGGATGAATCTTTTTCATATGTTTTTGTAATTCTAGTGTATCCATGATATTACTGTTATTAGCAGATTATTACAGTACCAATCTATTCAATGGTTGTCATAGGAATGTTCAATTATAGTGATTTGTAAATATTAAATCGCATTCTTTGTGGGAGTCACAAAGCAGGTTGATGCCTGTTGCGAAGGAATGTGAGATAAGTTTGTTGACTCATAGAGTTACAATCAGTTTCGTTGTACTTAGTAATTTGCTTTAGATAAGAATGGTGCTATATAAGGTGGAATGTGATACATGTCATGTTTATATTAATAAAAGGTATCTAAACAACCATTTAAAAAGCAATTCACATAAAAATAATCTTTTAAAATCACATAATTCATTAACAAATGTTACAGTTGTTGAAACCGCTTTTGGCAATCGAATTTTAACATATAGAATTAATAGTAAAACACTTCAATCGGGACAATATTTTGAAACACCGGAATCGTTTTTAAATTCGCTAAAAATTGATATCTTATTTTTGATAAATGAATGTATTCAACAACATACAATTTTTAAAATAAACTTCATATTGCATGCTGATTTCATACAACAAACTAAAGATATTAAAAATACGTTTGATTTTCATACGTTTAATTACATAATTTGTCAGGGAGATGACTTAAATATTTTTTATTCATCATTAATAGACACTGTAGTCGGTAAAATTTGTCAATTTGAAAAAAAAGATAGTGGTTGGAGTCTTAATCAAATTAAATACATAGATATGAATGTTAACAAATTCAACCCCCTACGTGGTAGTTCATATATCGACCTTCCTCAAGATATTAAATCAAAAAAAGCTGTAATCAATGTTAAAAATAATGATAATATGTGTTTCAAATGGGCATTACTCTCTGGTTTATATCCTGTATGTAAAAGTGTAGATCGGGTAGCATCTTACGTAATTCATGGAAATAAACTAAAATTTACTGGTATTTCTTTTCCGGTTATAATTGCAGATATATCAAAAGTAGAGAAATTAAACAATATTAGTATTAATGTTTTTGGCTTAGAGTATAATAAAGAAAAAAAGTGTAATTCTGTTGTAGGTCCTTTATATTTAACAAAATGTCGTACACCTAATCATATTAACCTACTATATATATCGAATGGTACTAACAATCATTACTGTTATATTAAAAACTTATCGCGATTAGTTAGTTCACAAATATCAAGACATCATTGTGCAGTTTATATATGTGATTCATGTTTACTTCATTTCCCATCAGAGGAAAGACTTAATAACCATCAACAATATGATTGCGCTCACATTTGTACGGAATTACCAAACGGTGAGGATTCCAAAAAGGATTGGTTTGGTAAAGCAACCTCAAATAATAAATTAAAATTTGATAAATTCGTGAAAAAGTTGAAAATGCCCTTTGTGGTTTATGCAGACTTTGAGGCATTTTTGAATCCAATAGAATCATGTAGTAACGATCCATCCAAGCCTAGTACAATTAATATTCAAAAACATGAAGTGTATAGTTTTGGATATTACATTAAATGTTCATATGATAACAGATTATCAAAATATGAGACGTATAGTGGGTCAAACTGTGCACAAGTGTTTATGAATCGCCTTTGTGAAGATGTGAAAACAATATTTAAAAAAAATAGTTTCCAAAAATGTCTCGTTCCATTATCAGATGAAGATAAAATTAAAATTTCAAATTCAAACATATGTCATATTTGTGAAACTGAGTTAAATGAAGATCTTTTTTACGATTTTGATTGGCACACTGGCAGTTTTAGGGGTGTTGCACATCAAGTGTGTAGTTCTAAGTACAGAACCCCTCGTCATATTCCAATATTTTTACATAACCTCAGTCATTACGATGCTCATTTCATTATCCATGCATTAAACCTCGATGATGACAAAGTTGAAGTTATTCCACAAAATAAAGAACGATACATATCATTTTCAAAACAGTTAACAATAAATAATCAACCAGTAAGTTTAAGATTCATAGATTCATTGAAATTTTTATCGTGTAGTTTAGATCAACTAGCTAAAAATCTTAATGATGATCAGTTTACAGAACTAAAAAGGAACTATCCTAATAATGAAGATTTTTCACGTTTAAGACGGAAAGGTATTTATCCTTATGAATTTATGTGTAATAGTGATTGCTTGAAACATCCATCACTTCCTGATCAACACCAATTTTATAGTTCACTCACAGATTCAAATATTTCAAATGATGATTATAATCACGCAAAAGATATTTGGCAACATTTTAAGTGTAGTAGTATGTCTGATTATTCCAATTTATATTTAAAAACTGATGTTTTACTTTTGACTGATGTATTCGAAAACTTTAGAAAGCTTTGTATTAAAACTTATGGATTAGATCCTGCTCATTACTATACTGCCCCAGGTTTAAGTTGGGATGCAATGTTAAAATTTACCAAAATAGAATTAGAATTGTTAACGGACTATGACAAAATTGCTTTTTTTAAAGCTGGTATTAGAGGGGGTGTATCTCAGTGTAGCAATCGTTTTGCTAGAGCAAATAATAAATTCATGGAAGATTATGATAGTGAAAAACCTAATTCATATCTAACATATTTTGATGCGAATAATTTATATGGTTGGGCAATGTCTCAATCTCTTCCTGTTGGTGGTTTCGAATGGATAGATTCTAATACAGATTATAATGTGTCGGATAACTCTGATTTCGGTTATGTTTTAGAAGTTGATTTGGAATATCCTGATGAACTTCATAATTTGCATTCTGACTTTCCGTTATGTCCTGAAAACATATGTGTGGGTAATACTAAAGAAACTAAATTAGTTCCTAATTTAAATAATAAAAATAAATACATCATTCACTACAGGAATTTAAAACAATGCATTGAAATGGGGATTAAATTAATTAAAGTACATAGAATTTTAAAATTTAAACAGAGTTCTTGGTTAAAGAAATACATAGACTTAAATACTAGTTTGAGAACGTTAGCTACATCAAACTTTGAAAAAGACTTTTTTAAATTAATGAACAATTCTGTCTTCGGTAAGACTATGGAAAATATTGAAAAAAGAGTAAACGTTAAACTACTAACTCACTGGGATAATCGTGGTAAAGTTTTAGGTGCTCAGGATTGGATTGCAAAACCAGAATTCCATAGTTTATCAATATTTTCAGAACATTTAGTTGCAATACAATGACACAAAACAAAATTAATTTATGATAAGCCGATTTATTTAGGATTTTGTATTTTAGATATATCTAAGACCCTTATGTATGAATTTCATTATAACTACATGATTAAAAAGTTTCATAATAAAATTAAGTTATTGTACACCGATACCGATAGTTTGATATGTCAAATTTTTACAGACAATTTTTATGAGGATATAAAACCAGATCTACTTCACTATTTCGATATATCAGATTACCCGGAAAATAATATTTACGGATATCCAAAAATAAATAAAAAAAAGTTAGGTTTTTTTAAAGATGAGAATAATGGTAAAGTATTGAAGGAATTTGTAGGGTTGCGATCAAAAATGTATGCCTTAGAAATAGAAGATAAATTTATAGCAAAGGCAAAAGGGGTTAACAAAAGTGTTACCAAAAAAATGAATATGGAAAATTACAAATCGTGTTTGTTTAATAAAAATGTATTATATTGTAGTATGCTTCGATTTAAGTCAATCAAACACACTATTTTTACACAAAAAATAAATAAAACATCTTTATCATATAATGATACCAAACGATGTATTATGAACAACAACATTGATACATTGGCTTGGGGACATTATAAATTACGCTAAGTGTAATACTTTTTACTTTTATTTCTGTGTGTATATACAAATTTTGTACTGATTGTAAAATTATGATATTACTGTAATGTTATATAATAGTTTATTACATATTTAAAATTTATTGTTTGATTGTAAATAATGTAAAATAATTGTAGTTTTTATTTGTGTGCTTAAATTTGACGTTGAGGTGATTGTGAAATTCTGATAAGTACTAATTGTGTTAGAAATAGTATACAGATCATTCTGTTTTTCACAAATTACATGTTTTATATAATTTTAGCAATATATATATATATTTAATTTTTACACCAAAATTTTCATTTTTATTTCATCCCTTTAAAACTCTAGACGTGTGAAATGTTTCACTTTATCCATCCGTTTACTGCTATTGTGGCAGGACCAAGTGGATGTGGGAAGTCAAATTTTGTAACAAATTTCATAAAATCAGTTAAAGAAATATGTAATTGTGATTTTAATCAGATCACATGGTGCTTTGATGAAATGCAGGCTTTAAATAATTTACCAAATGTTAACTATCATCAAGGAATTCCAAATCTTAATATGTTTGATGGTGAAAACCCACACCTTATTATTATTGATGATCTAATGAGAGAGTCTGATGGAAGAATTGTGGATATATTTACAAAAGGTAGTCATCACAGGAATCTTAGTGTATTTTATTTAACACAAAATTTATTTCATCAAGGTAAAGGTCAAAGAGACATTTCTTTAAACTCAAGTTATATAATTTATTTTAAAAACCCTCGAGATAAAACTCAAATAAGATATTTAGCACGACAAGTGTCACCAGATAACCCAAAATTCATTGAAGACGCCTACAGGGATGCAACTTTAGAAGCGCATGGATATTTAATGGTAGATTTAAAACAGAATACAAATGATTTTTGTCGTATCAAGACAAATGTATTCCCATTTAATGGTTACTGCACAGTCTACGTCCCCACGAAAGAGTTTAAATACACCAAGAATCAAACAATTCAAATCATTTCTAAATGATACATCGTCGACTCACAACGCATAAACATTTGCTAAACGCTTTGCAGTTTAAATACACCAAGAATCAAACAATTCAAATCATTTCTAAATGATGCATCGTCGACTCACAACGCATAAACATTTGCTAAACGCTTTGCATACGCTTAAACCAAAATATCAAAGAGCGTTACTTAAAACGTGTGATGAAGAAGAAATAAATTGTATTTGTGAATGTATTCATAACGTTTTACAAGGAAAGATACCTCTTAAAGATCAAGATAAACAAAAATTGAATAAACACAAAAATATACTCCGTAAACTGGTGCATAAGTGTAAACATAAACTAAGAAAAAATATTATTATACAAAAAGGAGGGGCTTTCTTACCAATAATATTAGGTGCAATATTGAGTGGATTAGTAAGTGGACTAGCCAGTTAACATGGAAAATGCTAAGAAAATGATACTTATTGAACCGGGATTGATTGAAAAATTAAAACAAGAAAATAAGGTTACTAGTAATTTGTCTCGATTAGATATTGAAATGCAAAATATTATGAATAGTAAGACGGAAGACCGAAAGAAGTGGATGTTATATTTACAAACACTACAAAGATACCTTCACTTTACCGAAGAGGATCGTCAACCACTCAGATTACCAATTTATTCTGATACATCTAATGAAGATTCAAATGGGTCTAAAATTGGTTTTAAAAATAAAGATAGAGATCTAAAAAGTTCAGTTGATGCTGAATCTTTGTTGGAGGAGAAAGGATCTATTAAAAGTATAGAAAGTGAGGCAAATCCACTGTATTCATCAACACAAATACTCAGTTTAATACCAAAAACTTATAATAAAAAAGGTGAGTCATTATTAAACTTAATTGGAACAAGTAAAAGTAAAATACGTTGGGATAATGAAGGCACAGTCATAATTGATAATGAAAAAATTCCAGGAAGTAATATTGTTGATTTAATAAATGATTCACTTAGACCCTTAAAAAAAAGTGATCCGATAGGGTGGGATAGATTTGCTAAAGCATTAAAAGATATTAAAGTACCACTTACTTATATTGGAAATCCAAAGAGATGTGAGTTTATTAACCAACTTCAAGTAAAAGATCTGAACAAAACCTCTGAGATTGAAGTTCAAGAGTTTTCTACACCGAGCAGTGGAGATAAAAGATCTATAACTAAAATACATAAAAAGATCGATTGGGAAAAATGGACCCCGTACTAGAAGAAATTAACAGGATTTATTATGATCCATCTAACCCCGCTGGTTTTGGTAGTATTGATAAATTATCAAAAGCTATGAAGGGTAAAATGGATAAAAAGCAAGCAAAGGAATGGTTACAATCACAAGAAACATATACATTACATAAACCCATTCGGAAAAAATTCCCGCGTAATAAGTACATTCTATCAAATATTAATGAGCTGTGGCAAGCTGATTTAAGTGATATGCGAACTTATTCTCAATATAATGATGGTTTCAACTACATACTTTGTGTTATTGATGTATTTAGTAAATATGCTTTTGCAAGACCAATGAAAAAGAAAAACTCAGAAACAACTAAAGAATGTTTTGAAAGTATATTTACTGAAAGTAATACAACACCTACTCACATACAATCTGATAAAGGTACAGAATTTGTTTCAAAAGATGTACAAAAATACTTTAAATCCAAAAAGATAAATTACTATACCACTAACAATCCTGATATTAAGGCTAGTATTGTTGAACGATTTCAAAGAACTCTAAAAATGAAAATGTGGCGTTATTTCACTCATAATAATACTTATAGATATATAGATGTTTTACAAGATTTAATATACTCTTATAATCACAGCATTCACTCGAGTATTAAGATGTGCCCATGTGATGTAAGTTCCAACAATATTATGACAGTTTGGACTAATCTTTATGATAGAGGGTCAAACAAACTTTCTCTAGAAAATCCAAAATCAAATTTCAACGTGGGTGATTATGTTCGAATAACTAAATATAAACATGTTTTCCAAAAAGGATATGAATCAAATTGGAGTGATGAAATATTTATTATATCTTCAATAATTGATAGATCTCCATGGGTTGTTTATACAATAACAGATTTACAAAATGAACCAATAGTTGGTACTTTTTATGAAAGAGAATTACAGAAGGTCACTTACAACCCCACCTCACAATATAAAATAGATAAAATAATTGGCACTCGTTATTCGGGTAACAGAAAAGAAGTATTAGTGAAGTGGAAAGGTTATCCAGATAAATTTAACAGTTGGATTTTAGCTTCTAGTTTAAAAGAAATATGAATAAAGAAAGTTTTTATTTAACTTTGCTCAGCAATAGTTCAATGGAATACTTTCCTGATAACAAGACCACAAATTTTTCAACAAAATTACCAAAAGCTATGAAATTAGAAGGTGAATGGGCGGTTGGAGTTGTCGAGTTTCAATATCCATGCACCATGTTTACTGTTCAAGATCATGAAAATGTTGTATACATCACAAAAACCATGTTAATGCCTAATGAAGATAAACCATCAACAGTGTACTACAAAAAACATATTCCCGCTACCAACTACGATAACGTTGAACATATTTTAAGAGCGTTAAATGGTATCAGAGAGAGCTTGAAATTTCGTTATGATGAAATAACAAAATTTGTGTCTGTTTCTGTTTTGGATAAAAATATAACATCCGTAACATTATCACCCAAATTAAGTTTACAACTAGGTTATGAACCAAATACAAATCTCCTAGTCAGAAATTTGGGTAAGTGTCCTGCTAATTTACACTTAGGGTTACCATCTCAACTATTTCTATATTGCGACATTATCGATCCTCAGATTGTGGGTGATGTTATGACTCCACTATTAAGAGTCATTTCATTAGATCCTTCAAAATACATTTATGGTGCGAATAAAATGTACATTTTCTCTCCACCTCACTACTTACCTGTTATGCGAAGAGAGTTCGATACGCTGGAAATAGATATAAGATCGAGCACAGGACAAAAAATACCATTCCAGTTTGGAACCGTGTGTGTTAAACTACATTTCCGCAAATTATAATAATGTATTCTCCTCATGATCATCATAAATGTCCATATGAAAATTATTATTCACATCAAGCTGGATCAGGAGTTGGAGTAATTTATAAGGGTTCACCATACCAACGCGGTCTATTGGGAGCTTCTTAGGAGGGTTATTTAGATCAGTTTTACCTTTACTTTCAAGTGGTGCTCGAGTGGTTGGTAAGGAGGCATTAAACGCTGGATTAGGACTTTTATCGGATATGGTTCAAGCCCGTCCTATGGAAGCCTCAATAAAAGATCGTCTAAAGCAAGTTAGTACAAACTTAAAACGAAAGGCTGATGACAAAATTGATCGATTTAACATGACAGGATCTGGGTATATAAGTAAAAGAAAACGATTGGCCTCGTTCATTCCACCACTAACAGCTAAAGTGAAAGCTACGAAAAAACTTGGTCTAAAACCAAAAAACATCAAAGATATATTTTCAAATTAAGTATGTCTTTCCTTCATAATCATTCTTGTGAGTGCATTAAGTCAGAATTAGATTTGTTTGCATTACCGTCTACACAAACAAGCATTGAAAATGGATTGTGGATTCACTATAAACCAAATTCATCTCTTGCTGATGATGGACCTATCGAGTTTCAAGTTCCTGGAACAGGCGATGACTACATAGATTTGTCTCATACATTACTCCACATAAAGGCAAAAGTATTAAATCAAGATTCAACAAACTTGATATCAGCTACAGCAGTAGCACCTGTAAATAATTGGTTGCATTCACTTTTTAGTCAACTCGATGTTTATTTAAACCAAAAACTTGTATCACCACCTAATAATACCTATGCCTATCGAGCATACATGGAAACCCTTTTAAACTATGCTCCTGCTGCTAAACAATCTCATCTTACTTGTAGTCTTTGGTATGATGATACAGCAGGAAAAATGGATTCCACAGATGGTAAAAACATAGGATTTGTTAAAAGACAGGAATTAGTTAATGAAAGCAGGGAAATAGAAATGATTGGTCATCTTCATGGTGACATTTTCAATCAAGATAAATTTTTAATTAATGGCGTTGAAATGAGTGTAAAATTAGTTCGGTCAAGAGAGAGTTTTAATTTAATTGCTGGGTCAAATGATGTAAAGTTTAAAGTTTGCATTACGGATGCAACTCTTATTGTTCGAAGAGCACGAATTAATCCAAGTGTATTACTCGCACATCAGAAAGTTTTAGCTTCTACCACTGCTAAATATCCTATTACTCGTGCTGAAGTTAAAGTTTTAACAATTGCATCGGGTGTTCAAGGAAAAACTCTTGATAATATATTCTTAGGACAGGTACCCAAAAGATGTATTATTGGTTTTGTGAATAATTCTGCATTTAATGGTTCACTTACTAAAAATCCATTTAACTTTGAAAACTATGGTATTAACTCTTTCAGCTTATATATTGATGGTCAACAAATACCTTCCAAAGCTTTGCAACCATCTTTTAATAATAATATATTTACATCAGCATATCATACTCTATTCTCGGGGACTGGTATTCACTTTCTTAATGAAGGAAATGCAATCTCTCGTGAACAGTATGCCAAAGGTTACTGTCTTTTAGCATTTGATTTAACTCCTGATTTATCAGCTAACTCATCAGCCCATTGGAATCTCATAAAGCATGGTAGTGTAAGA
Source organism: Aporophyla lueneburgensis (assembly GCA_932294355.1). NCBI lineage: Eukaryota > Metazoa > Arthropoda > Insecta > Lepidoptera > Noctuidae > Aporophyla > Aporophyla lueneburgensis. The sequence continues at coordinate 16,992,076 of OW028744.1, forward strand.
TTAGAAGTACGATTTGAATCCTCACTAATACAAACAATTAACTGTATTGTTTATGCTGAGTTTGATAATATTATTGAAATAGATAAAAATAGAAATGTTACTGTAGACTATAGTAGTTAGGATTATAATGTGTGTTGTGTTTTAGATATATGTGTTATGTTTAATGCATTTTGTGTATGTGTAACTAAAGATAACATTATAAAATTAAATAAAACAAATTGTATGCAATATACTATTTTTTATTTCTTTATAAACCTCCCCTATTTAATCTTATACAAAACAGTGTTCGAGTTTAAACTTTACATAAGCACATACGAAACTGATTGTAACTCTATGAGTCAACAAACTTATCTCACGTTCCTTCGCAACAGGCATCAACCTGCTTTGTGACTCCCACAAAGAATGCGATTTAATATTTACAAATCACTATAATTGAACATTCCTATGACAACCATTGAATAGATTGGTACTGTAATAATCTGCTAATAACAGTAATATCATGGATACACTAGAATTACAAAAACATATGAAAAAGATTCATCCCAGTCTAGAAAATAATGTTTATGCTGCTAATAGACTACCTATGTATACACATGTACCAACGTATATAATATGCAATTTGGATGCGGATGATAAACCAGGTTCACACTGGGTAGCTGTACATATCGATACGAATGGTATCGGTCAATATTTTGATTCATATGGACGAACACCTGAGCGATATCATCTCCAGTTTTTGAAAAGGAATTGTAAGAGATGGGACTGGAATGTTGATAGGATTCAGAATGATTGGACTTCAGTTTGTGGTGAATATTGCTTAATGTATTTGCTATTTAAGTTTCAGGGATGTTCAATGCATAGTTTTACGAACATATTTACAGGGAACACACTGCACAATGATATTTTTGTGGATGAGATCTTCCGCTCATATTTTGTAGAAAAAAGTAATAAAATATTGAAATAAAAATGAATGTGTTTTATTGATGACATAGAAAAGCAGACATACAATGAGTAATAGATAAGAACGCCAAATCAACCGTAGGGCAACAGATTCGTGGGTTCTGGCGCAACGTAATGAGGTGTTCGAAGTATAATAGATAAAAGGATTAGGCGAACAATGGAATGCTAATGAGGGTGCAGGACCACCGGAAATCAATGAGATAACAGTTAATTGATTTGCATAACTCCAGAACCACGCATCCTACGCTAAAATGGACCACAGATTTGAGATCAGAGCACACCAAAACCTTTTTTTTTTTTTTTTTTTTTTACGATGGGTGCTACAGATTCGCGGGCTCTGGTGCAAGCGCGGGCTCTGGCGCTTGCGCCAGAATCCGCGAATCACTACTACTAAGAACTGAACTCAATGATGGAGAACCTGGGACATCTCCAACCAGCATTGGTCAATCGCTCGTCTCCGCTGCTCCTGCACGACAACGCGCGCCCTCATACTGCACAGCAGACGGTCTCCAAGTTGCAAGAACTGGGGTTGGAAGCTCTCCGTCATCCGCCCTACTCACCAGACCTTGCGCCTACAGACTACTACTTTTTCCAGAATTTGGATAACATCTTGGCGGGAAAAAAATTCAATACCCGAGAGGCAGTACAAAATGCCTTTGAAGAATTTGTTGCCTCCCGTCCAGCTGATTTTTTTAAGAAAGGGCATCAATAAACTGCCACTGCGTTGGCAAAGATGCATTGATTGATTTCGATTAATACAAATAAAAAATACATGAAAAAAAATCGTTTAATTTTTTTCATACAAAACGGCATTTTCATAGGTAAACCTATTATTATAAAGCTGAAGAGTTTGTTTGTTTGGTTGGTTGAACGCGCTAATCTCTGGAACTACTACTTCGAATTCAAAAATTATTTTACTGTTGGATAATCCATTTATTGGAGAAGGCTATATTGTTATTTTAGCGTGATGTTTCACGCTACAACCAATAGGAGCGGAGCAGCAATGAAAAATGTAGGAACGATCGAAGTCGCGGGCAGAAGTTAGTTGAAATATAAAATAGTAGTGTAAAGAAATTATTCAAGGGAAAAATAGGTATTTCTTTGAAAAAAATGCGAAAAACTGTTTTTGTTTTTTTTTACCACCTTGCACCAACCTTAAAATTCTGAAAAAAATTACAGTGATTCTTTGTATTTGTCATAATACATAACATATATATTTTTAGTGATTTCTCTTTCTTTTGTTTTTTTTTTTAACTTTTCAAGTCACGAAAATATTCAAATTTCCCGCCAAAAATAAGATAAAATTACATTCGATGCGCGCTTCTACGACCTTTAAAATGACGTATTGAGAATAATTAAGAAAGTTTCAAATGCGGCTGAGATATTTGCAAAAAACTAAAAAACTTAGGTATCTTTTAAATTAAACGGTCACGTGACCACCAATAAGGCTGAAACTTTGGGCAAGAACATATCTTTGTATTCCCTATATGGAAGACTAAGTGTTATATCTCTACAGTTGGGGGCATTTTTCACCCCCATATCCAAAAGGCCCTTTATACATTGTTGTACACACAGAACAAGAGATTTCATTATAAAAACAAGTGATTGCATCAGAAACCTTCCAGAACAATCCCAAGATGTAAACATGTTTTGCACCATTGTTTCAGCATAAAAACAAAGTATTGCATCATCTACTTCCTACTCATAAACATGTTTACACCAGGGTATATAAACGGCCTGCGAGCCTACAAGCAAGTAGTATTAAGTATTAAGCAGTACTAACTACTGAAACGGAATCCTGCACAGTCAAGCATGCAACCCAGTAATTAAGTACAAGTATTGTAGTTGTTCACTATAAATAAGTGGTACTTTTACCTGCTGTCTCATTGTTATCTTTTATTGGAAGACGTTCCTAAAGATATTAAAAAACGACGGGTTGCACTCCGGGAGTGCCGGCAGAAGTGAAAACTTGAATATTAACGTTCTGCATTTCTGATATTTTGGAATGGTTAGAGAATAATTTTGCACGAATTACTTTAATTTTATCAGTATAACAGTACTATAATTTATGTGGTAGAATACAATATTAAATTTATTTATTGCGCTATCGTACACAAACATGACAATTTATATTACATTAAAAAGTTACTGCAGTTAGCGCTACTGCTGAGTATGAGGTCCTGGGATCGATTCCCAGGTCGGGCAAAGTGTTTATTGGATTTTTCCATCTGGAATTTCTCAGTAGCAGCCTGGAGTCTGGATCTGTACCCGGTTGATGGCAATTGGCTCGCCCCCTATTACATGGGACTTAAACATAACAGGCGAAATGTGGGTGTACTGCAGGTACACCTCTGCCCAAGCCTTCGGGGACACAAGGCGTGATGTTATGTTATGTTATTAAAAAGTTTATCTCTCAGAAAAATCAATTTCCATCCATAATTTCGACAACAGCACCTACACAGACACCGGGCATGGGTGCTTCGGTGGGTTCCTGTTCAGAATAAAGCGGGAGGATACGTCCGGGTGTTTCCATTGCGAGGATCGTCTGGAGGACACGGTGGAGCATACGGTGGAGGTGTGCCCTGCCTGGGCGGAGCACCGCCGTGTCCTCGTGGAGGGGATCGGCGGCGGCGACCTCTCGCGTCCGGCCCTGGTGCGAGCCATGGTACGGAGCGAGAGGGAATGGGAAGCCGTCACCTCCTTCTGCGAAGCAGTAATGCTCGCGAAGGAGGAGGCGGGGCGCGTGAGGGAGTGGCAGTCTCGGCGCCCTCACGTCCCTAGCCGCCGCAGGAGGAGACGCCCCGGGCGTCGGGAGTCGATTGCGGACTCCCGGCCACCGTAGGCGCGAGCTAGCGGGTGGCGAGCAATGGAAAGCTTGCCGCCCGGTAAGGACCAGGCTCGGGTCGACGGCGCGTAGTGTTCCACGCGCGCCTCAAAGAGATGTCAGCAGCAGTGAAGGGGTCTACTAGGACCGATGCCTGCCGGGGTCGCGTGATTGTTCGAAGGAGATACCGTGGCCCTGGCACATGGGCAACTGATGGAACACGGGTGGGTTTTAGTCAGTAAAAGTCTGACACGCCCTCCCGCTCCGCCCTGAGCGGGAGAAGTCATTTGATGATTTCCCATCCTGAAAAAAAAAAAAAAGCTCCGCCACTTCGACCGGTTTTGTGCTTCCCGCATCCAGCGGATTCCTGCGGCCTTCACAAGGTCATCGGTCCACCTTGTTGGAGGCCTTCCAACTCTACGTCTTCCGGTACGCGGTCGCCACTCCAGAACCTTTCGGCCCCATCGGCCATCTGTTCTGCGAATGTGCCCTGCCCACTACCACTTCAGTTTAGCAATTCTTCGGGTTTTTTTTTTTTATGTCGGTTACCTTGGTTTTCCTACGGATCTCTTCATTTCTGATTCGATCGCGTAGGGAAACTCCAAGCATAGCCCTCTCCATCGCCCTTTGGGTGACTTTCAGCCTTCTAATAAGGCCCATTGTGAGCGACCACGTTTCGGTTCCATAAGTTATCACTGGCAACACACACTGGTCAAAGACTTTCGTCTTGAGACACTGCGGTATGTGGGACGAGAAGATATTGCGTAGCTTCCCGAACGCTGCCCAGCCGAGTCGGATTCAACGATTGTCCTCTTTCTCGAAGTTGGACCTACCTAACCTGTAGCGGTTCACCGCGTTTCAATGGCGCGGCCACGTTCAAACCCTTATAACTTTTTAACCATAGTTTTGAAAAATTTATGGTTTTGGGAATAAACTTTTACAATTTTTTACAAAAAGTTGCCATGGTATTTAAAAAAAAAATACAAAACGTATGGCCGCGCCATTGAAACGGACACCTTTTGACAAGGAGTTCCTGAAAAACACTTGAAGATCCTGGGATAAGGATTCAACGATTCGGACCTACCGCACAAGACGCCCTGGTGACAGCGAGCCTAACAAATGCCCTAGGAATTCTCGTGAGGTTAGAGCGTCTGTCAGGGCTGACCTTCGGTAATCCGACAACATATTAATGATAGAAATAGGAGTCTGAAATTGACTCAGCAATGATTTTGAAAACTAGTTGTGGGAGATTAATTACTACAAAGTAAATAAAAAAGTTTTTGTAAATGTATTTCTAAAAGTGTGAGTACAAAGGATTGATCTATTTTTTACATGTATTCGTCAATGCCAGAGTATTTAGTAAGATGGTAAATTAGGTGACTAAAATCTTAGATATTCGCGCAAAAACATGAAATAACTTTTAATACTGGATGTAAGTAATGCTTTTGCCAGCGGCTTCGCCCGCGTGGAGGTCGGTACTTAATTATCCCGCAGGAACATATTACCGGGATAAAAAGTACCCTATGTGTTTCTTCTAAATCGGATCAGTAGTTTTTTGCGGGAAAGAGGAGCAAACATCCATACATACAAACTTCCACTTTTATAATATTAAGTAGGATAGATAATATAACAGTCGATTAAACTGTTAAAAAAGTGCCTACCTATACAGTGCAATGCATGCCAGTCGGCACGCCGGCTTACCACGTAGAAGCTTAGCCACAGCGGTTCTTGTTACGCTGCACTTGGCACTTCCTCCTCTCCACGAAACACTCATTTTCAGCTCTTATCGGCGCCTTTCAATATTCTTATATTATGTTATAATTCATAGGCTTTAAATTTGAAGCGCCAGTGGCACTTGTGGTAACCCTAACGAAGTCCTTTTGTAGAGGTCTTACGAGGACTGCTGACACAGACAACGGGTTGAGAGAGACGTGGAGCTCGGGCTGCGCTGCGTGGCGGAGCCATGGCAACGGGCGCGGGGCTACGGGGCATGCAGGCGGAGCGCACTGCAGGCTCAGCAATCGACGAATGCGCTAGCGACGAAACTGCTGACGCGGAATTCGACGACGATATATCGAAACCAACTCCACGACACGTGTTACGTTAGACGCATTGACTGATGACCTAATTACCGCCACACCGTTGCGCAACTCGCTAATTTCTTTGCGCAAATCGGCAATGGTGTTTTGGGATGCATCTAAAAAACATGCTTGATTATTGCCCTTTCTTTTGAGATATTATTTATGCAGTTTCAGTTCTGCCGGTTTTGGTTAAATAGTGACATTGAAGATGGTTTTTACAATCCATCTTGTGAACCGATGAGTCGAAATTTTCAAAAGTAAGCATTACTAATTTCCACAACCTCCATCGATGGACTGACAAAGAAAGCAATCCACACTGGAAGAACCGAGTGTCGTTCCGAAGTTCAAAAGGTTTTGTATAACAGCGGCTTTTTTTATGATACCGTAAACAACCTATTTTATTTTATATTTCTGAAATTATTTAAACTTGTTGTGCTTGCGGTGTAAAGGATGTCTCTTTTTTTTTCCTCCTCCTCCTCAGATGGAAATTCCTAACCTAAAAGACGCTATAATAGGAAAGTACTAAACTTATTACCGTTTAGAAGGTACTTTCCTACGTAAACACGTATTCATTCCTTTTCATCTGTATATCTGTACATAACTGATTAAATAATTTAAAAAAAAAAATTACAAAATCAAAAGTCATTTATTCAAACTAGGCTGAGAGTCAGCACTTTTTAAACGTCAAAGCTACATAAGACAGTCCCCCCTAAAACGCCCGCCCTTCGACACTTCCTAGTGCTTTAGCTGGGAAGAAGAAGTGGCGCAACAAACTCCCCAGCAGCACAGCTGTCTGTTAAGTTAGAAGAATTTGATTCTATACAGTATTATGTAAGTAATTAATATTATAAAACAAAACATACATCAAATTATTCGCCATATGTCAGCTAGCACACGCCAATATACCAACAAAACATTGAAAACTAAACTCAAGCTGAAATAATAAAATCATAAATAGAGCTTAACACCTAAATAAGAGCCTCCAGGCATAAAGGACGTGCCCGCTTACATACACAACGATGCAAAATGTTACATATACAAATATACATTGATGCATATAGCTAAGTTGAAGTAACAATTGTTAAACTAGGACCTCCGGAGTAAAATAAATTAACAGTTAAAACAAATAACAATAACAAAACATGACGAACTTGCTGCCGGTTGCTCTGACAAGAATATTATGAACAGCTGACGAGGTCACTAGCTAACTACATTTGTTCCGCCACTTCTTCCCAGCTAAAGCACTAGGAAATGTCGAAGTGCAGGCGTTTTGGGGGGACTGTCTTGTGTAACTTTGACGTTCAAAAAGTGCTGACTCAGCCTAGTTTGAATAAATGACTTTTGATTTTGATTTTACATGTTTTAAAATCATTGTAATGAGTATATTATGTCCACAGTAAATTTAAATAAACGATAAATAAATTAACATAAGAAGTTAAATAAAAATAATTATGTGAACTACCCATATAAACTGTCAGTAGGAAAGCTAATTCTGGTTATATTTGAAAGAACATAAACATTGTCTTGAGTTAATTACAGCGACCAACTATTCTTATCGTTTAAGTAGTCGTTGATAGAATAGTATGCCACTGAACAATTAGGGGCTGTCCATTAATCACATGAGGCTCGAAGGGGGGGGAGGGGTCCATAAAAAATCACGAAAATCACAAGGGGGGAGGGGAGGTGTAGTAATATATCACGTGTAGTTATTTTTTCGGCAAACGCGCGGTACTGAGCCGAGAAGCGGCGTTACGTGTGTTTATTTTTTCGTCAAACGCGTATAAAGTCGAACCGAATCGAACTTTATACACTACTAGAAAAAATTAAGGGATCAAAAATAAAATTCGAAATTTTTGGGCAATTTTCAACAGGCCGTAACTTCGAGAGCAATAGTCGTAAAAGAAATAAAAAAAGGAAATTGTAGCTCCAAGTGTCTTTTTTTCGGATTAGAACTTTAAAATTTTGTTGAGTCAGCGGTTTTTGAGTAATCTTAGAAAAAACAGCAACAAAAAAAAATCTGAGTTTTTTGTTTTGGTCTACGGGCGTGGAAATTTTTTTTTTTTTTGCTTAAGCATTATATGACTCGAATACTTCGTTCACAAAAGGAAGAATTTGAAAATGCAACAAAAAAAGGGCTTTTAGTGGTGTTTTGGAAAATCAAGCGTTGTGTCGAAAATATTTAGGAAACCAATAATGTTAAGTGTGCCTTTTACAGTTTAATATGTCCACAAAAGTAAACCCATAATGTTAAGTGTTACAGTTCAATATGTCCACAAAAACCCTACAAAGAGCCAAATTAATACAGCCAGCCGTTTTTTTGTTTCACTCGATCGTATTTTTGAAAAAAATAAAAGATCACGTTTTCTGCTCTGAAAAGCTCATAATCTTCAAAAAATGAGAATAAAATATATATTTTGGAACATCTTTAGGAAATTGAAGAGACCAAAGCCCAATCATTTTTAACGCGTTTCCGCCGCTGCACTCAGTGATTCTACTGATCTCCCGTTTATTAAATTAAAAATAAAGTTAATACCCCTAATTGAATTTCTGAGATTATTTTTCTATACTTTTCGTAAATCCTTAGCAAATTGCTTATCTAAACAGTTTTTTTTTTCGAAACTAATCGCTTAGCACTTTTTTTAAATTTTTCTTCTAAACTAAAAGTTTCTTATTTTTTTTATTTTTAATCATGGTTAGACGACATTGTAGTATAGGAATACATATCATATATAATGTAAAACGTTAAGCATGGAATGGTCAGAATATATCGGAGTCTCATTCAAGAAACATCTTTTATTTCGTTCCTCTGTCCCATCCTTACATGGCGACCCTGCCAGTAAGTGATCGGGTTCGCGCATTCCGATCACCAAATAAAGACGCGTAATATAAACAGTGGTGGATTGGTAACTTCAGTTAGGCACAATGTATTTTAAACATTTTGTTACATTTCCTAAGTGCATCTTACGAGAGCTCCTTAAAGAGTTTACACCCGACGGAAAATTTACGACAAAATGGGGAAACAACAGTCAAAAGAGGAGCAAGTAATTATAGCGCAAACGGCTAGCGGAGGAAATAATCAGTCAGCACTGGATCAGCTAAAGTATCATGCGAGTTTTAGTACGTGTCTACTAGGAGCCATTTGTGTGATTTTGGCACTGGTTCTTCTTTATCTCGGATACCGTCAATATACAAAGTGTCACCGGCAGTGGATACAAAGAGAGATACTGGACAACCATCTACGAAGGTCGAGCAGTTGGTTTCGGCGCAGGGAGCTAAATGGAGGAGATCAAAGCGAGCGTGCAGGTGTTAATATAATTTAGTGGCGTGTGAGTGTGCAGTGAGTGTATCGTGGAAATAAAGTAAGGGTTAAAGTGCGGTACGTAGAAGATATCCGGGTACGTTGAATGGCAAGAATAAGATGGACTCATCTAGAGGACATTATATAGTTTCTCAGAGCTGGCAAGTAGCCAAATAATATGTATGTTAGGCCATAAGTATATGTAATCGCATTTATTTTGTGTTTTAAAACTATATGGCAGATAGATTAGAAGAATATCATGGTAAATTGTTAGAAGTAAGAAGGTATTTGATTAAGATAGGACCGGAGCGACGTCAAACGGGTACTGTTTCTTCGAAAAAATTTGAAGAAGCGAATGTAATATTTCATAAGTTTGAAGCAGAATTATTAGAATTTCGTAGTCAAACACATTTGTTCAGCGCCAGGGAGCTGTCTGCGATAAATAACCGTAGGGAACAAATAGGGAAATTGTTTGACGAAATAAAGGTTCTTTGCGCCGTACCTTCGAAAGACAAAATAAGTGAAGGAAAAATGGAGTCGTTCAGTTTAAAGACAGCTGTTTCACTACTGCCAGTTATGAATGATGACGAAAATACAACAAAGCAGTTGATTTCTTCGTTAGAAATGTATGCGTCCTTACTTGATGACAAATCAAAGCCAACTCTTATTAACTTTATATTAAAAACCAGATTGTCGGAGAGCGCAAAACTCAGATTATCGAATAAATATGAGTCAGTACAGCACCTTGTTGATGATATGAAAAAACATCTACTAACGAAAAAATCTTTTATAGCATTACAACAACAATTGACGAGCAGTACACAAGGCAACAGGAGTCTGGAGGACTACGGTAAGGAAATTGAAAACTTATTTGTAGAGTTAACTATTTCGCAGGCCGACGGCGACATGACAAAATACGAAATTTTGAAGCCATTAAATGAGAAAGTAGCAATTAAACGATTTGCCACAGGACTTCGTAATACTAGTCTTAGTACTATAATTTCAGCAAGGAATTACGACAATTTGAAAGGTGTAATCCGTGGCGCTAAGGATGAAGAGACTTCTATGCCTCCCGAGAGCAGCATCATGAACATGGAGAACCAACCGTCCCGAAGATACTCTTACTCAAACCGCGGACGATGGTTTCAGGATCGCGGCGGCTACAACCAGCATAACAACTTCCAGCGAGGCCAGGCCAACCATCGTGGGCAAACCAACCAACGCGGCCGGTGGCAATCTTTCCGCGGCGGTCTGCGGGGCCACCCCGCCGCTCGAGGTAGTCAGGAGAATCGAGGTAACACTAATAACTATAATAATCAGCGGGGCCGGAATATTTACCAAAATTCCCGAGTTAACCATATGAATTCAGTTACGTCACTATTACCAGAAAATAACGAGAACAATAATACGGTAGTTTCGGGCCAAAACGACGATGAGTTTTTTCGTGAGCAATAATAATAGTCACGATACCATATGTCATTATAATAATTATAACTCAATTCAATTATCGCTCGATAATAGCTTACGTAATTGGTTAGTGGATACGGGAGCATCGCTCAGTGCGGTGAAGTATGATACCTTACTCCGACACAACATTCCTTACCAAATAGGGCAAGTACGAATAACTGGTGTGTGTGGTGAACTTTGCTCTGTGGGCTATGTTGATTTAAGATTGACAAATAAGGATCAAGAATTTGTCAACAGATTTCATGTATTTAAAGATTTATGTTGCGCAAGCGATGGAATTTTAGGAATAGATTTTTTAAAGAAATATAAAAGTAAAGTAGATTTAGAAATAAACACTATAACCCTAATAAATAATAACGTAGAAATAAGTTTACCTTTACAATTAGGGGCACCTCAAAATAAATACATTCAATTGGCTCGTAGATGTGAATCGTTGCATTTTGTGCCCACTCATTTAAAAGAGGAATGTGTGGTTTTACCAACAGAATTATGTGAGGGAGTGTTTTTAGCAGGATGTATTACGAGACCAGTAAATGGTAAAATGCCTATCCAAATATTAAACACACGAGACGAGGTTATTAACTTGAGTTTCTTTAATCAACAAGTAGAAAAATTAAAAGACTACAGTACACTTAATTTCAATAAACCCGCAGTTAACTCGGATAGAGTGAAAAGATTATTTAAAGAATTAAAATTAAATTATTTGAACAAGGAAGAACAGTTGGAAATAGAAAAAATATGTGCAAAGTTTTCTGATATATTTTGTTTAGAAGGAGATAAATTAACCACCAGCAATATATATGAACAATCTATCGTTTTAAAACCAAATGCCGTACCTATCTATAAAAAACAATATCGATTACCAAAATCACAAAAGGGAGAAATAGAAAAACAAATAAAAAAAATGTTACAGGACGACATTATTGAGGAAACCATGAGTGAATGGTCCAGTCCAATCCTGTTGGTACCCAAAAAATCAAAAACCGGAGAAAAAAGGTATAGGTTAGTGATTGACTATAGGAAATTAAACGAAACTATTGCTGATGACAGATTTCCCCTTCCAAACATTATTGACATATTAGATTCGCTTGCAGGAGCAATTTATTTTAGTCACCTTGACCTTCAAAATGGCTACTACCAAATAAAATTGGACGAAAATAGTAAAAAATGCACTGCATTTACTTTTGATAAACAGTATCAGATGAAACGCATGCCTATGGGCCTTAAGAGCAGTCCAACCGCATTTTCAAGGGCAATGACGGTCGCATTGTCAGGATTGAACTACGAAAAATGCTTAATCTACATGGATGACCTCGTCTGTTGGGGACGAACACTGGAAAACCATAACAAAAATCTCATTGAAATTTTTCTTAGGTTACGACAGGTGAATCTAAAACTAAATCCAAAGAAATGCGTGTTCCTAAAAAAGGAATTATTGTATTTAGGCCACGTAGTGAGCGGTGACGGGGTTATGCCCGATCCTGATAAAATACGAATAATAAAAGAGTATCCCAGACCAAAGAATAGCGATGACGTAAAAAGATTCGTAGCATTCGCGAATTATTACCGCCGGTTTATAAATTCATTTGCCCAAATGGTCATACCATTAAATAAGTTATTAAAGAAAAACTGCGAATTTATATGGACAGAAGAATGTGAAAAATCATTTCAATTATTAAAAGAATGCATAACTGCACCACCTGTATTGCAATATCCCAATTTTTCTGATAGTAACGAATTTCATTTATATACAGACGCATCAGGTTTCGCGTTGGGGTCGATCTTGTGTAATAATGACAATCGTCCAGTAGCATTCGCGAGTCGCCCATTAAACAAAGCCGAACTAAATTACCCAACAATCGAGAAAGAAATGCTTGCAATAGGTAGTGACTCTTATTGACGAAGGTTACCGTCAACATGCAGTTGCCATCCAGATGGGTGTAAGTCAATACAATCGTTTTTTTTTTTTTTTTTTTAATTTAAGCACAATAAAAATGTGGAAAAAGCTCGGATTTTATTAATTATATATTTTTTTAAATTATGAGCTTTTCAGAGCAGATAACGTGATCCTTTAATTTCTTCAAAAATTCGATCGAGTGACACAAAAAAACGGCAGGCTGGAGTAATTTGGCCCTTTGTAGGGTTTTTGTGGCCATATTAAACTGTAAAACTAACACTGTAACACTTAACATTATTGGTTTCCTCAATATTTCGATACAGCGCTTGATTTTTCAAAACACCACTAAAAGCCCTTTTTTGTTGCATTTTCAAATTCATGCGACAAAAGGCAGAATTTTTTTTTTTTTTCTTGACACCAACCTTTATCTTTCTGCGCGATCGTTGGTTGCTGACATATCGATAAATCAAAGAAAAAAGGATCCTTTTCCATTTGAAGACAGATATCATGGTATCATGGTTCCTAAAAAAGAAATTAAATCTAAATGAACGACGTCTCCGATTCAAATAGTGGTTAAGCAAAAAAAAACGCTTGTGGACCAAAACAAAAAATGTTTTTTTTTTTTTTGTGGCTGTTTTTTCTAAGATTAATCAAAATCCGCTGACTCAACAAAATGTCAAAGTTCTAATACAAAAACTAGACACTTGGAGCTACAATTTTCTTTTTTAAATTTCTTTTACGACCATTTCTCTCGAAGTTACGGCCTGCTGAAAATTGCCCAAAAATTGTGAATTTTATTTTTGATACCTTAATTTTATCCAGTAGTGTAAATATAAAAAAAAAATTAAGATTCTTTGTAGATACTAAAAAATACACGTGATATTGGTAGAAACTCACCATGTGTCACCAAGGGGAGGGGGGGTTAAAAAATGCCAAAAACAACATCACGTGATTAATGGACACCCCCAAAAGTTGGATTTTACTTTAGGTTTAAACTCCTCGTCTTAGGATCTGTATTTAACGTTTTTTTGCCACCGACTTTTTAAGGAAGTTGGTTGTTATTTTTTTGTAAAACGTTTTTATTTTTAACTTTTTAGTTATGGTAGATACCCCGCACTAATCTAATCGCGTTATTCGTTCATTTGTCGCGCAAATACTTAATGCAAATTTAAGACTTATATGGTTTTCATATGGATACCATTGTCCGAATGAAACCAAATTAAAATGGGACCATTCGGGAAGCACCAGATTTTCAAATTTAAAAAAAAACATTAATATCGGTTTATCCAGCCAAAAGTTATGAGGTAACAAACATAAAAAAAATACAGTCGAATTGATAACCTCCTCCTTTTTTTGAAGTCGGTCTGAACAAAGCCCAAACACAAGGTAAACAGATGTGTTACTTAGACAGTTGAACGAATGGACTCTATTCATTCTTTGCAACATGTACGCGGAATAGAACAAAAGGACCAAACATTCCCTTTAGTTTTTATTGCTTACGGCCAGTTTCTTCATCTAAAGTAACAGCCAAAGTAACGTCATAAACTCCAAGTACGGTTAAATTCGTTTCTTCAAAATTTTATCTATTGCTGTTACTGATTCTTTGGCCTCTAACTTTTACTACGCAATAACCTGATGTGAAAGCTTAAGTAATTGTCATTTTGTCAAAGTTGTACTGTTGTTTAGTATTATTATAAATAAGACTTATTCAACACCTGTTTGAGCTCATAAATCACTGTACATTTATCTGGGTAAAAAATAATCACCTAGATTATAATGACACAATTAAAACACCGGTCACTTATAACTTTAGCATTTTTTGTAACACATATAACGATTTTAAAAAATGGAAAAGTATTATGCACATAAACTTATACCTAACTAACATATGGTATATAAAACACAGGTCACCTAAAATTTATGTTATAATTACAACAACATCTGGGCGTCAACTTTATGTCGATATTTTCTTTATGAACTCCAATAAACTACCCATTCAACAAGATGAAGTGACAAGAACCTTTATCTACTAAAACATAATTTTACAGAAAACGAAAAATACGTTTTTTAAACACAACGTATGAATAAAACTATTATTGGTTACATATTATATAAACAACAAGTATCGGAAAATGTGTGAGCCTAGAATAAATATAAACAACTTTTTGATTTAGGCGTAGATAGGTAATATTTGCAACCTTGGCTTTAAAAATATACATTATTATAGCCAAGATAGAAGATCTTTCCAGTAAGGAAATGCTTCAGTATTAAAAAAAGCGTTCTTTTATATAGTTAGAATTTTAGTGAACTTTAACAATATTTCAAATGTTTAGAAAATAATACTGTCGTATCCATTAAGGGATGAGACTACATCCCGCGGAACTGTGGGCGTCGAGATTCATTAAATGCTAAAACCCTCCAAAACCGCGAGATTTGCAGTCTTCGAGGATATTTCCCTCCAACTGACGTGGGGATGCATCGAAATGTGGTCGCAGTGAACAAGGGCCTCATCCCGCTCTCCTTGGCGAAAGAGAACCGGCGCAAACTTGCAGACAATCAATCAACTCAGCATATCGCAATCCACTTCTGGACATAGGCCGCTTCCATGTTGCGCCACCACACACTGTCCTCCGCCTTCCACATCCAGTCTGCCCCAGCCACTTTTTTTAGGGTGTGCGTAATCCCAGCGTGGCAAAAATGTCGAATTTCTTCATTTCAGCTTTACAGATATTTAATGTATGGCGTCGTATAATTGTGTATGGTAAGTACGAATTTGTTCATCCAATCATTGGGGAGTTATTCCACAAAAACTTTTTCCGCTGGAACTACGTCATCCCAGCGAAACTATTTTTTCCTATGGACGTACAATAACAACAATACACTCAAGTGTGTGACGAGAGGTAAATGTGTATGTTAAAATGATATTTGTGTGTAAAGAAAGAAAGAAAAAAAATTGCGTTTATTGGCATTATACCATTTTAAAATAAAACCTTAAAACTAATAAAAATAACGCAAAAAAACAAAGATAATAATGTCAAAAGGGCCTCAGCTCAGCATAATATCAGATGACAACACAAGGTGTGCCACATTTTTTTTTTTGGATGGGAAATCATCAATTCATCATCTTTTTAATTAATTAGTGTAATGAGCTGAAATGTTTACATGTGAATAGTTGAATTAATACACTAAATATTGGTATAAGTTTTATTTTGCTCTTCCATTAGAAAGTCCTACAATCGGAGTTCATACAATAGAGTAGTCCAGTCGTAGTAATTATGCCATTTAAATATGAGTATGCTAAGTCTTGTTCACAATACTTTTATATACTATAGGCCAAGACAGTCTAAGAAATCACAAAAGTTCGTTTCACTAAATTGAAATGAGATGGTAATTATGAATTACCTTTTGAATGTAATATCTTATTGTCAAGTCCGCATAAGTTAATGACCTCGTTGAGGTAATCCCCCCATATGTCTAAATACATATAATATGTACATAAGTTTTAATGAGTTAACACTAATGAATTATTAGTTAACAATTAGGGTATACGTTAATTTTGCAATTAGTCCAGAATCATCTTAATGAGGATAGTTAGGTAAATGTAATACCCTCTTTGGTCAATAACAATAAATAATCAAAAATCATGTTCGTAACTACAGTTCATTTTGAGCATTTCTACTGCTAACATCTCATATTACCGTGCGTCTCAGTGATCCACACTAATATTATAAATGCAAAAGTAACTCTGTCTGTCTGTCTCGCTTTCCTGCTAAAACTACTGAACCGATTTAAATGAAATTGACAATGCCAGATCCTGCCCCACCCTTCACCTCCGTACCGGAAATGTAACTTAATCAAAAATATCACAAGAAATTATAACCCTTTGTTGCTTAACTATTATTCTGTTACACTTGCGGATAATAAGATAGCGATAAAAAGGAATTTAAAAACCCAAGACGTATTTCCTGTTTTAATCGCGACCATCTGCGTTACTTAGTACGCACACACGCGGAACAAAAACAGTTATTTAATTTTAAAAATAATATCTATTAATTAACTTTATATGGATTTTAATATGTATTTGGTTAAATTACACACAGTTAATGAAAATAATCTTTGTGATTACCTATATAATATTATTATGAAAAATGTTTCGCATTTGAGCACTAGTAGGTTAAGCTGTAATGAAACGTCATTGACGAGCTAATGGCAATGTCAAAATGTTAGTGGTGGGTCGTTGTCGAATTTTTGATGAACGAAACGCAACCGTTTTTCCGACGAAGAAAACGATTGCAGAAAACGGTTGTCGTCGCAACTGGTTTGAAGACCCGCCTTCAAACCAATTGTTGCGACGACGACCCTTTTGTAAAAGACGAAACTTATCGAATATGGAATAGAATTGCGTTTTCGTCACGTGAAATAGTTGCAGTTCCTGCAAAGTTACAACTACTTATAAATGCCCAATTACACAACTGACTAAAAATTTTAAACAAACAAGATCTATATGACGTGCTCACTGGCTCGAATTCCAGGATTAGCCATTTACCTATTATCCCAATTCAATATACCGGGCGATTTTGCACTTAACGGCTATAAGCTTACACAGGTTTGACCGTCCTATCATGAACGACAGTATAGAGAAGTAGTAATAAAATAAAGACTCTATACCACTGACAAAAAGTTCACTTTTTACTGTAAGGACTGTTTTGTGAACGAACGCGGTACGCTAAGGACGACGTCGCGACGATTTGAATCAATGCGTTCTCGACCGTATTTTCTTAGCAGTAAAATAAAAAATCGCATCAAGTAATTCGGAGACTGGTTTGTGTAACGAAAACTATTTGGATCCAAGACGTAAAAACAGTTTCATCGTCGTAATCGTCGCAGAACATAAAACGGTCTTTGGAACGGACTAAGGACGACGACGCGACGAGTGTGATAGTTGAATCAATGGGTTCTCGACCGTATTTTCTTAACTGTAAAATAAATAATCGCATCTAGTAATTCGAAGACTGGTTGGCGCAATGAAGACTGTTTGGACCCAGGACGGAAAAACGGTTTCATCGTTGATAAACATAAAACAGTCTTCGGAAACGGTTCGTTGTCGTAACGCCCACCCCTACAAAAAGTCATTCTTTGACTTTTTGACATTAGCTCTCTGTTTGCCGTTGCATTGCAGTTTGTATTTTACGCTCCCTTATCTCAATGTGATCAATATTATTACTGTTACATTATCCCGACGACTTTTGCTCTTGTACACGGACTCGATCTCGCGTATTCGCCAACTTTTTACTATTTGCCACGGATTCTGATTATTGCTTCCATTTTGAACAATTTTCGAGTTGGGTAACGATGTCGAGGTGCAAAAATGGTCATTTGTGCGTCGACAGGATGCTAAGATATGTTGTTGCAACATGGTAATTGTTGTAACAGGTATGTAAATACTACGGTATTTATTGCTCGGATTTGACCGCAGTGAAAACTCCTAAATAATAAGTATTGTAGATTTAAACAGGCACAGCAAGTTCTAAAGGCATTTAGACATAATTTAGATATCTCTAATAAAGCAGCAATAGAATACTACATTTTTCATGCTTGTAACCAACTTTTAGTTTAACTATTGTAACTTCAACTTAGCTATATGCATCAATGTATGTATATGGATCATTTTGCATCGTTGAACATGTAAGCGGGCACGCCCTTTATGCCTGGAGGCTTTATTTAGTTTTTAAGTTTTGTTTACGTTTTTGTTTTATTATTTCAGCTTGACTTTAGTTTTCAATTTTTTTGTTGGTATATTGGCGTGTGCTAGCTAGACATATGGCGAATAATGTAAGTTTTGTTTTATAATATTAATTACTTACACAATATTGTATAGAATCAAGTTCTTCTAACTTAACAGACAGCTGTGCTGCTGGGGAGTTTGTTCCGCCACTTCTTCTTCCCAGCTACAGCACTAGGAAGTGTCGAAGGGTGGGCGTTTTGGGGGGACTGTCTTTTGTAACTTTGACGTTCAAAAAGTGCTGACTCTCAGCCTAGTTTGAATAAATGACTTTTGATTTTGATTTTGATTTTGATTTTTTATTTTATGGGTCAAAGCTCTATAGAGTTTCTGGCATTGTCCTTTGGTACACAGATAGTTTAGAGCCTGAGAAAGGACATAGGCTAGGTACTTTTTATTCCGTGACTTTGTCTGCGTCCGCGATAACCGAAATTTACGCAGACGAAGTCGCAGGCAGAAGCTAGTTGTGAATAATTGTGAATAATGGAAAGCATAATGACAAACTTGGCTTTGTTTGTTATTCTGGGGAACCAGGATAGCCTTTTCTATGAAGCCAAAAAGCCTCTCTCCTCCTCTCTCTCCAGCCAGCCCTGAAGGAATTTTGTCGAAGGTTCACACGGGCAGTTCAAAAGAAATAGTTACGATCCCACTGCAAAAGCGAATTTTTTAGACGTGATTACAATAATTGGGTTCAGGCAAATATTGACTGGCCAAACTGCGTGCAAACCGATTTGCTCATTCAGGAACCAATAAGTGAAAATATTCGTGCTGAACCTGTACCCTCAACGTCAACAATGGCATCGACTTCAACGATGACAAAAAGATCTCAAAAGCCGTTTGAGACTAGGTAGCAAGCATAAGAAGAGACGATCTGACGAACAGAAAAGCGAATTTGCATATTCAGCTAAAGCACTTTTTGAACAAGATGGTTGTGAGGATATTGCATCTGTTATTGAACATCTGCTCAAAAATCCTGAAGCAGCGGCAAAAGCCAGTTTTTTCATCATTATTTACACCAGAGAAAGCACTAAGTTTGCTACTTTCATTAAAACTATCGAAATGGCAATACATCACTTTGAGGGAAACGACAATTCGAGAAGGATCAAAGGATATATATTCATCTTACAAACACAAAACTACACTGCACTACTACACTACTATACTGTACAAAAGGCTAAGCTGCAGTGCTACCCTCCGACGACATTTGTGACTGCAACGGATTCCTCAGCTAAGATTGCCCTACAAGCATTACTAGATTTAACAGTGAACAAGATTCTTGAAAGTCTTCCTAGTACTAATGTCATACAAAGCAAAAAAATAGTATTAATATCAAAGTGGGGATTGGACAGTGCGTCCTACCAAAGTAGACATAAGCAAAAAATTTGTGAGTGAACAAGATGACGTAAGCATATTAATGACCTCTTTGGTTCCATTAAAGTTGATGGATGGAGATGATACTAAATGGACGAATCCAAAACCCTGCTCCTCTATGTATTGTCATCCAGTGCAGTTTACTTTTTTGAAGAAGAGCAAAAAAGTTGTCATGAATGAAAAAACTAGAATGCATAACGAAATCAATGCTCCGGTTCCCTCAAAATACCGAGGAAAAGAGGTAAGTCATAAATTAATGACGATGATTGACGGCAAATTTTTTACTTATCTTTCTGAAGCTTAATCAAATGCAGCTAAACCTCCGGAAATTAATAAGTTAAATACCGTTGCGTCATAAACTGTTTCTCCTAGTGTGTATGAGTTTGGGTTATCGGTTAGAGTTCTAAGATGTAATGTCAATTCTAGAGCCTGATTCTGAAGCGGATTCTGATAGTGACGAAGAAGTTTAGGATAAGTTAACTTTTATTGTTTATGGTAGACATGTTTGTTATGTCATACTCGCGGAACCCTAAAATCTTAAGACATTAACTAATACCTACCGCATTGAATGACACCACGTTGCGCCCACCGCGTCGACACCGTGCAATTCACCTCCTCAGCATTCCATTGGCGTGGGAGCGAAGATTGTGCAGTGATCGACATTGACTTAGTGTATTAAAAAAACCACTCTTGTTTCTCACATCGAGCAATTGTCACGCATCTTAGTTTTACCGAGTCACTTGTATGAATTTTTATAAATTAAATTCTTTTTAAGCAAATTGTATCGGTTTCTTTTGTATCCTCCCGAGCCGAACGTAATTTGTTCTTCTGGTTGACATTTATTTTTAACATATCAATAATTATAATAATTCAGTTACAATTTAATTGTTTTAAACATTTGTTATTTAGTTTTATTTAGTCACAAATTTTATCGTTCTGAAAAATTGTTGTACATTTAATTTTTCAATCATACAATCCAATACTATTAAAAGTACTAGATATCTACTATGTATAGTAGATATCCCACATAGCTCTTAAACGAACTTTTGTGATTTCTTAGATTGTTTTAGCCTATGGTTTAAAAAATCTGTACACTAGACTTGGCATACTTATATTTAAAGCATTTAAATTAATCATCCCTAATTAAGAAGATCCTGCACTAATTGCAAAATTAACGTCTACCCAAATTTTTGTGAGTATCCGTTTAACTAGTAATTCATTACATTATTTCACTAGTGTTAATTCATTCAAACTTATGTACATAAGTATTTAGACATATGAGGTGATTACTTACCTCAACGGGGTCATTAGCTAATGCGGACTTGACAATTACAGATTACATTCAAAAGGTCATTCATAAATATAGGTGTACCAGAAACTGATGACAAAAAAAAAGTAAAACAAATAATGATTTTGATATGGTAATCTTGTCATGTCATCTGTCAAGTGACATTACGTGTGTTTATTGGAATTTGTATTTTTTTTTTTTCAAGTAATCTTCTATAAAAAGTTAAAGAATGTCTAAGACACCACTGCAGTCACAATCCACTAGCAATGTTTATAATGTGCACCGAAAGATCTGTGAAGAAGGTGCGGCTCAAACCCAATCTTCGATTTTAGACCGCGGGCATGCGTTGACTAGTTAGTATGACTCGCCAATTTTGATACTTTATTTCATTTCCATTTTTATTAGTTTACCATACGTATATACAATATGTAACAAAAACCCTGTCCGATCCAATAAAGGCGTAATCCTCGTTCAACATACATACTAGAAAAAATGATATATAAATGTATCTAAAAAAAAACAAAAGGTAATTGATTTTTTTATTTTTATAATCCATGCGAAATATAACAGTGAAAATGGCAAATTTTCATAAGTTAACAACACTCCACCCGCCGGCAAAATCTTGTTATTTTTACCTATTTTTATTTCAAAGATCCACCGCCCTACAGTACCGCATTGTAGGCACTCGTTCGACTCTTTGATGTTGCCGACTGGTTGCCTACCGGCGCGCTACTTGTTGGCCAATGGCCAGTCTTTCGTGTAGATAGCTTTTGATCGGACGTCTGTACGTATCACGTGCCGCTATCGTTTCGTGAACAATTTCTTATTCCAATCAGCCTTTCCACTGGATTTTTATTTATGGGGTCATGTTAAACAAATTGTTTATAAAAGAGAGTGCGATTCGGAAATCGAAGTCAGAGCTCGAATTGTGGCAGCTTTCGACTCACTTAAATCGGACACAAATGCGCTGCAAAGAGTACGTGCAAATTTAGTGAAAAGGTGTCGAATGTGTATCAGTGTTGGAGGTGGACATGTGGAGCACGATCGCCGAAGTATGCAACAACAAGAGAACTGAAACCTGCAGTCGGTAAGTACATTGCCCAAAGGACATCATATTAAAAAAAGCCCTTATCAGGGCTACATTTAATTCAATTAATTGTTTCTTGATAAACATGATTAGGTCTCCGGATCACTATGCCACGGTAATGATATCTATACAGTAGTTTGACGCGGCCCTATCCTTGAAATAACTACCTACAGCACGCGCGGTACGTAAACAAGCGGTAGACGCGGTAGGGCTGCCCGCATAAAGTATTTTGACTTCATCTACCTACTTGAGTTACTTTGATTGGAAATATTAGGCAAAATTAAGGCAGCAAAGTTAGGTTTGTTTTTTAAATCATTTCGACAGATCAGTTGCAGCCATTCAATGCGTCTGGAAAAAAAGATTTCCTTTTAAAACTGCTTTCGCCGAAGGTTACCGAACTCCGATCCTTACATAATTCAACACCTAAGTAACTACCTACCATTAATACTCTCATGATCATTTCATTATGAGATTTCTTATAATTCAATATTAATATAATCGCATGCCTTATCAGATGAAAGAAATCGGAGGATTGTTATTGTTAAGTTCTACTAATACGATATCCAAAACAAGTCTGGGTCAAAGAGTATTCAAAATTGTTTACAGTACACTTCATGCAGCATAGACTTGGCATACTTATATTTAAAGCATTTAAATTAATCATCCCTAATTAAGAAGATCCTGCACTAATTGCAAAATTAACGTCTACCCAAATTTTTGTGAGTATCCGTTTAACTAGTAATTCATTACATTATTTCACTAGTGTTAATTCATTCAAACTTATGTACATAAGTATTTAGACATATGAGGTGATTACCTCAACGGGGTCATTAGCTAATGCGGACTTGACAATTACAGATTACATTCAAAAGGTCATTCATAATTATAGGTGTACCAGAAACTGATGACAAAAAAAAAGTAAAACAAATAATGATTTTGATATGGTAATCTTGTCATGTCATCTGTCAAGTGACATTACGTGTGTTTATTGGAATTTGTATTTTTTTTTTTTCAAGTAATCTTCTATAAAAAGTTAAAGAATGTCTAAGACACCACTGCAGTCACAATCCACTAGCAATGTTTATAATGTGCACCGAAAGATCTGTGAAGAAGGTGCGGCTCAAACGCAATCTTCGATTTTAGACCGCGGGCATGCGTTGACTAGTTAGTATGACTCGCCAATTTTGATACTTTATTACATTTCCATTTTTATTAGTTTACCATACGTATATACAATATGTAACAAAAACCCTGTCCGATCCAATAAAGGCGTAATCCTCGTTCAACATACATACTAGAAAAAATGATATATAAATGTATCTCAAAAAAAACAAAAGGTAATTGATTTTTTTATTTTTATAATCCATGCGAAATATAACAGTGAAAATGGCAAATTTACACACTTAATTTTGCGGCTATGCTCAATGGATACTATTAAAAATGAAATATGAAGGTAGGTAGGTGATAATCTTTCGTTAATTCATTGCTGAGTTGTTTCTTAGTTTGATATTCTATTACGCACTATCTGTAATGTAAATTATGTCAACTTTTATTTATTTTTAAATACGATACGATCTTTGCTAGACCGATTCAATTATTAAGATCCAAAAGATCGATTCAAATCAAAAGATCGGGCACCCCAGGCTAGGAAACTAGGTACCTTCTACTTTTACGAGCGTAGGTAGGTCACTCGTATGTCACTTTTTCACTCTATGCACTTACTTATTTAATCCAGGTATTTTATTTGCTGGAAAAAGCGAAATACCTACTTATAAAAATAATAAATAAATCGTACTAGTAGAAATATAAAAAAAACTAGTCTAACCTTTCGGAGTATCCAGGTAATTTAAAAAAAAATATCTCTGGGTGCATTATTGTAGAATTCAAGCAACCATAAACAGCACAATATAGTTTATAAGTTCTGTTTGCCATTTTAAGTAAGTCTTGCACTGATTATCGTCAAATATATACAAATCGAACACTAACTGCTTACAACAAAACAATCACACCGCCCGCCGTCCTTTGTCAAAGCGGTGCGTACGCGACTACGAATGTACTCGGAGTGTACCAGACTCGAGGCGCGTAGGTATGACTTGTGTTCCGAGCGTTTGTATGAAGATAGACTACTGTTAGATATCATTACCGTGACTATGCCTACAAAACAATATCAGCTGATACCTACGCGTAGGCAAAAGGTATGACGTAGCGTAATTTTCTTTCGTTATAAGTTTGTTTGGCGGCACGCGACAAAGCAGGTTCATGACAAAGGATCATACAAACCGCCTCGCGCTGGCGGCTTCTTTGATACAAAACTGTACGTAGTAACACGTGAACTTCGTCGAGCGATCAGTGTTGCCTTTGTTTCGTTTTTATTTTTATTTAATTATATCCACAAGGGAAAAATAATAATCTCAAATCCATTAATTGGTTACGTAATAATGTACGCAGTACGATGCCGAATAATACCCTTAAGGATCGGACAGGGTTTTTGTTACATGCTGTATAATACGTACATATAACTTTGGCTTATTACAGGGTTGTCTACTAGTACTATACCTACGGCGAATTATTGCGGAAGGGAGATGTACCGAAGGCGTAATTAATACGCCCGGCAAATGTAGGACTGGGAACAAGAAAAATATTAATTTGGACAATTTTGATCTGGACTTAATAAGAAATAAGATTAAAGAATTGTATACTGAACGAAAAGAAATACCAACAGTAATGAAATTGCAACGTATTCTTCGGGAAGAAATTGATTTCAATGTAGGGAGGGAAGCATTGAGGTTTATAGCAAATATAATATATGTTGTTGCATACTCCAACTGAAGCGCAATATTAAAAAACATTGCGATATACATGACTCACCGGATGTAAACAGAGTCAAATTACAACAGAAATTTGATACTAATTACCCATAAAAGTAATTCTAATGCATGAATGATGACATAGTAAACAAGTCTTTCATCATTCCTTCGAGAACAAAGCTGATGCAACACTATCCCTATATAAACCGGCGCGCACCGCGCGTCCAGTCCGTCATTGTGACCAGATTCAGTATTTTAATACTTTTTGAGTATATTTTACTAAGTTTTCCAAGAGTCAGTATTTTTAAAGGTATATTGGCGGAAGTACTGGCTTCCGCCAGTTCTTTTTGGGTATATTTTGGAAAAAAGTTATGGCAATACCATAGCCATGTCATAAAATTATAAAAAAAAAACTGCGTACATTGATGTTCAGGGGAATTTCCGGATTTAGTCTATATTTCATTTTGAAGCAAAGATACTGATCTTTGCTCCAAAATGAAATATAGACTAAATCCGATTATTTTATGACATGGCTATGATATTGCCACAGTATAAGTTACAGATAGGATATGACAGGTGGGCCCCCTAGAATTACAAATAGTATCGATTAGTCACAAAATGATTTTCTGTTCTGCACTTGGCTTAATCTTTGAAGGTTTGGTTTCAAACTTTCAAATTGAAACTTAGGAAAATTCGGGATTTTCCCTAAGTTTATATTGTACGTGCAAATACTGAAAAGCATAAATCGAACTTGAACAAATATAAAGGACAGTCAAAGGTAAGCTTAACTTGTTTTTAGGTTTTAGTAAAATTAGAATTACTGTACCTAAATTCGAGAAGTTCGGAGGTACTTTATTTAGTGTATAATCATAATGTATAATTTATGTTTTTACTTGTTTCAAGGTTGACACATTTTTCAAAAAGGCACCACTGAAAGACGAAGTCAAGAAAGCGGAGCTGCGTTTATGCAGTTTTCTTTCAGAACACAACATCTCTTTTAGAGCTATGGACCATCATAGTGATGTTCTAGTGAAATATTTTCGTGACTCTGAAATTGCAAAAGAATTTTCCTGCAAGAGAACCAAAGCAGCACCTATAACGTTTTAGGACCCAAATTTGAAAAAGTTATGATTGAAGATATATTTCGCACTGTATCTCCGTCAGGTAAACCAGTATATTCAATTGTAATCGATGAAAGTACAGATGTCACCACAATCAAAGTGTTGGTGATAGTAATCAAATACTTCTCTGAAACCAAATGTAAAGTATAAAGCAAATTCCTTGATTTAGTTGATTTAAGTGGTGAGACTGCAGATCATTTATTTGATGCTTTGTCATCAAAGTTATCCAAGTTAGGTTTAGATATAAAAGACGTGATGGGGTTCGCCGCTGATAACTACGAATGTGATGTTTGGTCAACACTCTGGCATTGTTACAAAAATTAAAGAAGTGAACCCAAAGTGCTTATTCATAAAATGTGTTTGTCATTCTGCAGAATTAGGTGTTAGTCATGCTTGCAAAATACTACCTAGAAAAGAGCAGATAGTAAAAGAAGTATATGGATATTTTTCTCAAAGCAGCAAGCGTCAAAGAGAATTTGTTGAGTTCCAAAATTTCACTGACACTGAAAAACATAGACTACTGCGTCATTATGATATAAGATGGCTATCGCTTCATGCTTGTGTTAATAGAATAATTGAGCAATGGATGGTACTGCAGTTGTTTTTCCAAGACCAATATTTGAGTGATCGCATTATGTCATCAGAATTTTTGTATCATTCTTTTAATAATGATATAAACAAATTATAATTTTACTTTTTAGACTACATTTTGCCGATTGTAAACAAATTTAATATAATTTTTCAAGGCGACTATTAAGTATACGGCGTGCATTGAAAGATTATATGATGATGCTTCTAGTATGTACTTGTCGCTTTTGAGTTGCTATATGAAAACTAATTATATAAAAAGCACGGTTTTACATTAGACCCAAAATCTAGTGTGAATTATTTACCATTGAATAAAATTATGAACTTAGGGATTCAAGTGGGTCAAGAATTAATTAAACATAGGAGAAACATAAACATGAAAGAACAAATTGCTGATTTTTTCAGAAAGTGCCAATCTTTTTTAATTGAACTGAGCACGCAATTGAAGTCACGTTTGCCTTTTGAAGATCAAATTTTTCGAGAACCGAAATTTCTTGACCCACACACTGCCGTGAATAAAGAATTTAATAATTTAAGAAATGTTATGGAAACTTTCCCATACGAAGTACAGCCAGAACAAATGCAGATAATTGACGAACAATATAGCAACTTGATAGCCTCATTTTCCGCAATTTTCCGGCCGACCGCAAATATTATTCGATCACATCCGAATCCGATCACATACACATCCGTAGTTCGTAAATTAAAATCACAATTGTATACCAAAATAAAATATACAGTTAAAAAGCTGAAATAAATGAGTTTTTTTTTTAAATTAATTTTGAGGGTAGATGTTAGTTATGTTCGTTCTGGGTACTACAGTACCCCTTGGCGCTCTACAGGATAGAACACTCAAACTTGATCGCGAAGTAAGTAATTTATTACAATCTTCGAGTATTGGCTCACCCCTTTCTTGTGAACAATTTTGATTGGAAGTTGGGACTAACAGTGATGGTACATTAAAATACAAGAATATATCTAGTTTCAGTAAATCTCTGTTATGTATACCAGTGTCGAATGCTGCATGCGAGCGCATATTTTCACAGATTAATTTAATAAAAACGGAACAAAGAAACAGATTCATAAACAAAAATGTATCTGCAATTTTAAAAACCTAAAAAGGTATAAAAGATGAAGGAGGATGTGTGAATTTTAACACATCAAGCAGAATGTTAAAATACAGGGTGATTGGAAGATGGGTGCAAAGCTTTAAGGTGAAGATAGTATAGACAATTTAGAACCATTTAAGCCATGGTTGTCTTAGACGAAGTCTTACCAAATTTTTTTAACCAAATTTTTAAGTTTTTTTTTGGAAATTCTCAAAATTTAATATAAACTGCATAATTATGGCCAAATTTAATGATAAATGAATTATTTTTTTATTTATTTAATTAAAATAATGTGTAAGCAACCAAGCAAAACATGTTTTAGGCTTCTGTGTCATTAGATATTTTTTTACAGATATTTAAAGCTCAGAAAAAATAAAAAATTTGTACAATACGTCTTTTAAACCTTATTTAAAAAAAAAACGGAGGGTGCTTTTTTGTTCAAACCTTTTTGAAGACATGCTTGATAATCGCTCTTTCTTTTGAGGTATCACTTATGCGGATATCTTACAAATTATTGAAATTAGGACCTACAAACCAATTCGAGGGAGAAATTTTAAATTTTAGGCAGTCTAACTAAACACAAAATTTTTGCTTAAAAGAATACTTTATGTGCTCGAAATGATAACATTGTTCAATTCTAAGAATTTTTGGCACATGCAGGAACCAATTGAGGGGAACCCATTGAGGGGATTCTCTAAACAATGGCCACCGAGCGCGGTGCGACGGCATTTCCAGGTAGAACGCCCAATGAATAGCAAAAAGCGATAAGAGTTGGTTTTTACAGCAAAATAGTCTTAGTTACTGAGGCAACAAAGTCGTTTTTCTTTAGTCAGGGTCAGTCGGTCTGTGATGAAGCCGTTACATCTTTTACTTATTAGTCAAACTACTGCCCTTGTGAGTGGACGTTGTCGTGTTGATTCACAATTTACCGTGTTCAGTTGTAGCCCTTTGCGTTCCTGCACGTGTTGTTTGCGTTAGTTTTGAACTTTTTTGTTTCACCGTGTCCAGTCGTCGCCTCGCGCTCCTGCACGTGTTGATTTTTGACTTAATTGTGTTGAGTTGACATTTAGTGCGCTCCTACGCCGTTTTTCTTAATTGTTAAGTGAGTATGGCTACTTTTTCCAATCAAGAATATGCGGATATCGTATTTATGTACGGTAGAGCAGACGGCAATGGATCTTTGGCGCGACGGATGTATCAAGAGCGAATCGCAGGATACCGAATGTCCGAGTGTTTTACAACACGTTTCGTCGTCTTGCCCAAGATGGGTTTCACCGCGTGGAACCTTGAGTCAACCCGGGCAGACACGAAACTGCCGTCGACGAAGACATTTTAGCAGCATTTCAAGCGGATCCTACTACCAGTACTAGAGCAGTAGCTCGAAATTTAAACATTTCTCAATGGAAGGTGTGGCATACAATGCACCAAAATGATAAGTATCCATTCCATGGCAGGAGTGTGCAAGGTCTAGTAGAGCAAGATCCTCAAAGAAGAATTCAGTTCTGCCGTTTCCTCCTCAACAGAGACATCAAAGTTGCGTGGTTTCTGAAATCAATCTTGTGGACGGATGAAAGTAAATTTTCAAGGGAAGGTATTACAAACTTTCACAACATCCATGAATGGGCCGACGCAGACAACAATCCACATTTTAAGAAGCAGGTGTCATTTCAGATGAAATTCTCTGTGAATGTATGGGCTGGAATAATTGGCAGAACATTGATTGGGCCCCATTTTTTGCCTGATCCATTGAATGGTGAAAATTATTTACAATTTCTGCAAATTGATTTACCACTGCTGGTGGAGGAATCAGGTGTCCCGATCTTCGAAAGAAACCGAACAGTCATCTTTCAGCAAGACGGCTGTCCAGCGCATTGGACTTTAAATGTAAGGGAACACCTCAACAATTGCTTTCCTGATAGCTGAATCGGCAGGGATGGACCCATCCCTTGGCTCGCTCGCTCCCCAGATCTGACCCCGCTGGACATTTTCGTGTGGGGCCGGGCCAAGGAACTGGTGTATAACAACATAGAAATAAACACTAGAGAAGAATTGATACAAAGAATAAATTCAGCGTTTGAGACAATGAAGCAGGAGATGATGTTGAAAATAACGACTACAGAAGTTAGAAGACGGGGCCGTGCTTGTATTAGGAATCACGGCCGTCATTTTGAATATGAAAAATAAATAATTTTAATTCAAATGTTGTTTTAATTAGTCTGCCTAAAATAAAAAAAATCTCCCTCAAATTGGTTTGTAGGCCCGAATTTCAATAATTTGTAAGGTATCCGCATAAATGATACCTCAAAAGAAAGAGCGATTATCAAGCATGTCTTCAAAAAGGTTTGAACAAAAAAAGCACCCTCCGTTTTTTTTTTTTAATAAGGTTGAAAAGACGTATTGTACAATTTTTTTATTTTTTCTGAGCTTTAAATGTCTGTAAAAAAATGTCTAATGACACAGAAGCCTAAAACATGTTTTGCTTGATTGCTTACACATTACTTTAATTAAATAAATGAAAAATGAATTCATTTATCATTCAATTTGGCCATAATTATGCAGTTTACATTAAATTTTGAGAATTTCCGAAAAAAAAAATTAAAAATTTGGTTAAAAATATTTGGTAAGACTTCGTCTAAGACAACCATGGCTTAAATGGTTCTAAATTGTCCGTACTATCTTCGCCTTAAAGCTTTGCACCCATCTTCCAATCACCCTGTATAATTCTAATATTTATTGCGATGATGATGATGATGATTACTAAATAAAAATATGTTTTGAAAGTCAGTATCTTTATTGGTATATTTTTCCTGTGCAAGTTGGTAATTTCAGTATTTTTTTAAGGAGCTTCGGTTTTTTGTAAAATTTAATCTGGTCACACTGCAGTCCGTTCATTAGTATTCCGGAGATCATAGTTAACGCATAGTAACTACCTTAGATTAGGAGATTGAGCATACTGTACGTGAAGTATTAATAAATAGAAGAAGATTCAAGAAGCTTTTCTATTCGATACTCTATCGTCCTTAAGGCCCTTCGCCCTCGATATTATAAAGACCAATCACTACAGCAGTCTATCAAGAAACCTGCTGAGTCTTTTGGGGGAAACCTCAAGACAACCTGAAGTCGAGCCAGACCACTAATCAGCGACCTGTCCAGAAGTACTACGAAAGCAGTCCTTGGAGTTCCCTGCCGCAACTTAAAAAGAACCTCCACCAATATCCAATTTCTGGTCTCTTCTGGTACAAAAGACAAGCTGGTGGCAGCATAAGAACCCTCTACGTGTTTGGGTTTCCTCGGGAATCCAACAATGTATTTTTAGTCATTTCAATGAGTTAAGGTTCCGGCGACGGACAATCTGTCCATACAAACGTAATACCAAAATCATTTGCAATTTGAGCATATTTCCACCATTTTAAGATGATATTCGGCTTTAGACAGTATTTATCTAGGTTATGGTGACGTTTTTTTTAAAAAAAAAACTGAGCTAAAATGAAGTTTGAGCGAATTGCATTTCGCACATTTTTACAACATAAATGACATGTTTTCTTTTTGTTTTTTCTCCATTAAAAACAACAATATCTGTAATAATGTTTTATCCATAACACAGCTTATGTTATCAAGATACAAAATAATGAAAACCAATTTAAAAATCATTAAGTTTTCATTCATCATTTTTGGTATTACGGAACACAGCCAAATTATCATAAATTTTCACTAGCGAGTAGTGCTATCGCGTCTCACAAAAATGTAAATGTGTGCACGGTCGTACGGCTGGCGTGTTAGTAGTGTGTTGTGTAGGTACCGCTCGGACATGCATTCACACTAGCGGAACATGCATTTTGGCCGTACTTATAGTTGTTTATTCAATTGTATTGTGATATTTCTGACATTATTATTGACCTATGCTATGGAACTTGGATTTTGATTTTTCTTCTGATTCAGTATCGAGTAGAGAGACTGAATGACTGATCAGAATGTAGAGCATTCTGACGATTCTTTTTTTTGTTGGATGGGAAATCATCAAATGACTTCTCCCGTTCTTCGTGTCAGACTTTTACTGACTAAAACCCACCCATATTCCATCAGTTGTTGTTCAATAATGTTCCATGTTCAATAATCTTAAGTGTACCGACACCGCACTATTGTAACACAAAACAGTCCATGTAATTCGTGAATGTGGAACAATATTAAAAAAAAACAAGAAAACTTAGCGGCGAGCCTTCCTCACAATTTTTCGTTTGGGCGTTGCTGTTACAGGCGATGTAGATGCTGCAATAGCGAGGTAGAAGCGACAGGCACAGGATCATCAGGAACAGTAGCACTGGCTGGAGTCGGGAATAGTGCGATTAACAAATTAAGCTCACCCATAGATGCTATCTTCCGGCGTGACTTGTCTGGTGTCAAGACAATAGCTCTTCCCTCTGCAGACCAGCAGCAATTGATGCTAAAGTGCTTGCGAGCCGCAATAAATAGTTAACTGGTGCCGTGTTTTAGTCAGGAACTCCGAAAAATGGGTTTCAGGTACTAAAACAAAAAAAATGGACTGTAAGGTTAATAATAAACATGATATAACAATCGTGTTCATTATAAGATATATTCATGGAATGCCTTTAAGAAATTATAGTGATAACATTAGTTATTCAGAGTTTTTAAAACAATTAGATAGTTTTGACCTGAATGAATTAGAAAGAGATTTTTTATCAAGTTTAGAATCAAAATTTACATCGTCTTAGGAATTGTACAAGGAATGTGGCATTTAGGGGAAAACCACCTCACATTGCACTGTACTGCCGTCCTTACGAAAAGTGCAATAACTCGAGTTTTGGCGCGAATTGAGATAAGTACATATTCGGAATTTGCAGAACAAGATCTATATATTCTTTTTAGACACTTTTTACGTATCTATGACGTAGCCGGTTTTAATACTAAGCCTAATTAGTATTTTAGATACAAACAAAACAAAAATAAAATATTTACATGCGTTTTTCTCGAAATCAGGTTTAACCTAGTTATTGCACTTTTCGTAAGGACGGCAGTGTAGTGGTGTAGAGCTTTCTCACTGTGGTTAGAAAACCATCTAGATGTTCTATGTTATGGGGGTTTGGTTTCCGCACTTAGTCCTTTGAGTGGACCTTTGCGCCTGTAGAAAACCATCTACTTCTATTCTATTCAATTTTCTATGAAGTGGCAAGTAAAGCCGATGTCGACTATTCTGCCAATGTCTACAGTGAGTTGGAGAAACAAGTGTAACCATCTACTTAATCGATCAGTTAAGTGTTTTAATTTTTTAAGTATGTGTAAGTAATTATATTTAAAAAAAAAACAAAACAGATAAATGTTAGTAAGTAAGCTTCAGCTAGGTTAGACAAATAAAACATAATTGTACTTTAATTAATCTTGTTTTTTTTATTTATCCAACTTGTAGAATCTATACCGAACCACTTCACTAGAACTTTGTCACCCTTTCTCTTTAACACTTTTTCCACTAGGTACACATCAGGATATTTAACTTCTTGCAGTTCCTGTTCATAAACTCTACCTAAGATTGGTTGTTTCCTTTCATCTTGCAACAGGTAGGTCACCGGATTGGTGTTATTCACTTTCACCACGTGAAATATCTCTGAACTCCAGTTTCCAGTGTATCCCTTGGAAAAAGTGGATTTATATTTACTGATGCGTACATAGTTACCACACATATTTTGATTTAGCTCCTACTTTGATATGGTTGTAAACAGTAGATAAAAAGTAATTACGAGTAGCATTTAGGTCAAGGCGGGGGAAGTTTGTCTACTGGGGAACACTATATACTCTCTAGGCTGGTATATGGAATATGGAATCTTTAGTCATCACTCAAAACCAATAATTAAGTTAAAAAATCAGTTACAGGGCGTTTGTTAAATCAAGCTGACAATAAACTATGCCGACTTCGCCACCTTGACCTTAGTGTGATTCACGGTCACTGGGGCAACTCCAATAGTACGATGTATTTTATTATTATATCTATATTACGACTATGCTTCAATATGCTTTTGGGACCAATAGCGTTTTTTTATTACTCACTAAAACATTTAATGTGCGTATGAACTGAGGGACCACACTGAGAATTCGCGAAATGAAAATACTAGGATTTAGTAGTAGTCTTAAAACAATTGTAGAACGAATCTGGGAATTTGTAAGCAAATATATTAAAAACTACGAGCCATAAAGTGTGGTCCCTCAGTTCTCACAGACGATCAGCCAGATCTCGGAAAGTATCTTAAAAAATAAGGTTTTGTGAATACAGATATTTAGTAAAGAATTTGTAAATATATTTACTAAATAACAGACCACAAAGCATTAAAGATAAAAAAATATAACAACTGAACTGTGGTCCCTCAGTCCTCATAACTATGATACATATTTTAGTGAATATTACTGAATAAAAAACTTTTTTACAAAAAAAAAACAACCGACTTCCTTTAAACACTACAAAGTGACAAATAACTTTAATTTCGGCAGTCGGTGTCTTAGGATTTGTATTTAAGGATTTTGCCACCGACTTCCGAAATTAAAGTTATTTGTCACTTTGTAGTGTTTAACGGAAGTCGGTTGTTTTTTTTTTGTAAAAAAGTTTTTATTTTTAAATTTTTAGTTTTGGTATCTACCCTGCACTAATTCCAAACAAACAATGCATATTTATGCGATAGCAGAAATCGCGGTTGATTTGCCGTCAATTTTTAAAGAGTTCCGGTGTCTGTCTCCGGAACTCATCATCAGATCTATATGAAATTTATATGGGACCATTTCGGAATAAACCCCTTTCGAACAAAAAAAGAATTTTGTAAATCCGTTTATATATGACGGAGTTATGGCAGAACATACATAAAAAAAAAAAAAAAAAATATATAAACATCCGAATTGATAACCTCCTCCTTTTTGAAGTCGGTTAAAAATGAATAAAACCGTTCTTTTTGTACATAAAGTTTTAGTAAAAGTTTTAAAACATTTTGTAAAAAAGTAATGGAGCAAAAATATCGAAGCATTTTGAAGATAGCGATGATTAAAACTGGTCCCTCAATCCTCTCCTCCACTGACATATGTGCGTGTGTTAGCTGCTAGACAAGAGGAATATCAAAGTCTGGTGTACTTAACTTTTAGTAATAAGTTTCTACTAAATAATAGGTATCTAAAATTGTGTATTTCGTACCTCTAAGCTGAGATAATATTATTTTTTTAATCCTATGAAAATAGATAGAGCAGTGTGACCACACAATAAAACAAAATGTAGACAATACTATTATACTTTATTTAAAATATCATTATTTAGACGAAACGAAAACATGCTATGTTACATGGCTTATGTCCTTGTTTGTGTGATCTGAGGCTTATGTGTATTTAGTAAAAAGTAGATTACAAAATTAAAACTAATCACTTATTATAATACTTTTATTTAATTAAGTGACATTTGGATGTAGCTTAATGAATGTAAGTATATTTGTTGGTCAGTACTCTCAATAAGTTTGAGATGTTGATCATCATAGCGAAGGATCGCTCATTCATAAAACAGTGATATCGGTAATGGCCAAGACCACCTGGAATTAATGCTGGAATGAATTCAGATGCGCCCATGATTTTGTAGGTTTTGTTCTTTACTGTTATGGTAACAGGAACATTAGTAACATAATTTTTATCAGTGCCATTCAAATCGAATGATATTATTTTTGAAAGCTCGTAACTAAATTGGTCATCACAAGTGGTACAGTTCCTGTTTCCTTCATCGATGTTAATTGCCTCTTCTAAAATACCTATGCCAAATATTTCAATAAAATTTATATTTAAGGGTAAAAACGCAGTGTCTCTTTTGATTAAGTTTGATTGGCAGGATGTATTTAAACACTTTTTTATGAAAGTTGCACTGAAAAAATATCTTAGAAGAATATGTTCAAATATAAGTATATGTGATATTATACTGGCAATCATAGCTAATATAGTTTCCTTTCTCATTTAATGAGCTATAATATTGTGCAGCAATTTTTGCTCTCATTAAATATATGTCATCTTCTGAAGATTCAATGTCGCAGAGGTTCTTTATATATTGTGGAATTAAATCTTTCTCAAAAGTGGCAATAACGTCTCGAATATTCTCATTTTCGTTAAATCCTGCACTCAAAAAGTACATTACAGAATCGCAACCACAAGTATTCTTAAGACTGACATATTTATCATTTAGTAATACCGAACGACACAAGTTACCATGAAATATGGTTGATCAGAAAATATTGAATCCGCATTAAAATATCCAGTAGAAATTAATTTTATCATCCTCAATCTTGTTTTTCTTAAATACCAATGTGCAGGGTAGTTTTGAATGTGTCCAAATTTTTTTCTTCAACATGAGGCTCCATTTGTACTTTGGAAACGTTTTATATTGTCTGTACGTTGAAGTACCACTCCGTTTCTTATATCCACTTGAGGGTTTTATTTTTCTCCATTCATATGTATCAAGATTAAATGAAAATAATCTATTTTAATCTATTTTCAGTTTCCTGTTTTATTTATCATCATAAACACTATGCGTACGTTAAAAACCTCTGAGCTGATACACATTAAACATAAATTTAAAAAACCGGCCAAGTGCGAGTCGGACTCGCGCACCGAGGGTTCCGTACAAACCTGTAGGTATCCTCGGTTTATGTATAAGGTTTATGCTTATGAAATTAAATGTTTTTTTTTTTTAATTTTTATATTTGAGTTGATTGAATGAAAGGTAAATTGCGGTTTACGATTTATGACATATTAAAAATAAACTACTAACTGGATCTCGTTCAAACCAATTTTCGGTGGAAGTTTATATGGTTATGTACATCATATATTTTTTTGAGTTTTATCATTCTCTTATTTTAGAAGTTACGGGGGGTCACACATTTTACCACTTTGGAAGCGTCTCTCGCGCAAACTATTCAGTTTAGAGAAAAATGATATTAAAAACCTCAATACCATTTTTGAAGACCTATTCACCTAGATACCCCACACGTATGGGTTTGATGAAAAAAAAATTTGAGTTTCAGTTCTAAGTATGGGGAACCCCAAATTTTTTTTCTATTTTAGTGTAAAAATCTTGATGCGGTTCACAGACAACATCTACTTACTAAGTATCAACAGCGTAGCTCTTATAGTTTCGGAGAAAAGTGGCTGTGACATACGGACGGACAGACAGACAGACAGACAGACAGACAGACAGACAGACAGACAGACAGACAGACAGACAGACAGACAGACGGACAGCCAGACAGACATGACGAATCTATAAGGGTTCCGTTTTTTTTCCATTTGGCAACGGAACCCTAAAAATGAGGGTAATTTAATGTTACTTCAAGGTTGCGTTCGGAAACAGCTTGCTAATCAACTGAGTTATTTAAAGTTACGAGTAGCAAAAAAAATAATTAAATGCTGTAAAAAAACTAGGTCTACATAATCTTTTCGTCTACATATCGCTGTTTTCTGAACGAGTTTCTTTTGCTATGATCTTTATTTTCAAAATTATTGTTAGTACTGACAAAAGTATTATAATAAGTGATTAGTTACTTTTGTAATCTACTTTTTATTAAATACACATAAGCCATGTAACATAGCATTAAATTAACCGTATAACCTTGTTTTCGTTTCGTCTAAATAATGATATTTTAAATAAAGTATAATAGTATTGTCTACATTTTGTTTTATTGTGTGGTCACACTGCTCTATCTATTTTCATAGGATTAAAAAAATAATATTATCTCACCTTAGAGGTAAGAAATACACAATTTTAGATACCTATTATTTAGTAGAAACTTATTACTAAAAGTTAAGTACACTAGACTTTCTGATATTCCTCTCGTCTAGCAGCTAGCACACGAACATATGTCAGTGGAGGAGAGGATTGAGGGACCAGTTTTAATCATCGCTATCTTCAAAATGCTTCGATATTTTTGCTCCATTATTTTTTACAAAATGTTTTAAGACTTTTACTAAAACTTTATGTACAAAAAGAACGGTTTTATTAGTTTTATTCAGTAATATTCACTAAAATATTTATCATAGTTATGAGGACTGAGGGACCACAGTTCAGTTGTTATATTTTTTTTATCCTTAATGCTTTGTGGTCTGTTATTTAGTAAATATCTTTACAAATTCTTTACTGTATTCACAAAACCTTATTTTTTAAGATACTTTCCGAGATCTGGCTGATCGTTTGTGAGAACTGAGGGACCACACGTTATGGGTCGTAGTTTTTAATATATATGCTTACAAATTCCCAGATTCGTTCTACAATTGTTTTAAGACTACTACTAAATCCTAGGATTTTCATTTCGCGAATTCCCAGTGTGGTCCCTCAGTTCACACGCACATAAACATTTATAAACCTTCTTATTTAGACATTACTATTGTAAATAAGATTAAAAGACAAACGAGCGACACAAATAAAGATGCAGGCTTTTTTTATAAGTTTTTTTATTTAGGAACAAAAACATATTGACATAAATTACAATAAAAACGATGATAGCTACAAAAGTTATAAACTTTGTCGCAGCTATCAACGCCCGTCTAAACATATGAAACACATTGTTCCAGACACATGACATGGGCTACAATTTGGCTCAGAATGTAAATTTAAGAAAAAAAAAAATATTTAAAAAAATTACAATAGAAAAACTAAATGTGTCTATTTTGAGTAGTGGTGTAATGTGGAGTGGAAGTGTGAATGAGGGTATGTGTGAGTGTAAGTGTGTGTGAGTGAGACCATGTGTAAGGGAGCATAGTCTAGGATATTTTCAAGTTTTCACAATTTCTTCAGTTTCATCATATGATAGAGATTTCAACCAGTCAGTCAATTTAACTCTTAAGTTCTTACGAGATAACCGGAAAATTTTGATGCTTTTGTTTACTTTATTATAGATCTTTGGGCTAATGAACCTAAAGTGTCTTCTCGCCACTGCTGCTCTACAAGGAATTATTTTGCAGACTCTATCAGAAAGGCGTTTCGCTGTACTATAGTTTGGGTCGAAGGGCACGAGCTTGTGTTTTTTGAATACAGTCTGTAGTACGAAGAGCTGCCTCACCCAGTCTGTAGTACGGATAGTGGATTGGTTTCTTAGAAAGGACCTTCAGCACGGCCCTCTGCGCCCTTTCTAATCGCAGCATGGCTGTTTTATAAGCAACGCCCCACGTGATCACGCAATACCCAAGGACTGATTAAGCGAGAGCAAGGTATACAGTTATCAGGTATTTGAAGTCAGCAACCGCCCTAAGCTTTTTAAAAATGTAAATCATTCTTCGCACTCGTGTCACCGAAGAGTTGATCTGCTTTTTCCAATTTAAATGTTGGTCAATGATTGCTCCGAGATAGCGTATGTTGTCGGTTGAGTCGATGGGTGTACAGTTACAGTTTGAAAAGTCGGTGAGTGAGCACTCATGAGCTTTAATTTCCAAGGAAATGAGGGGCTGACTTAAAATGCCTGTAAAAAGGCCCAAAGGAGGATGGCGAGATTGGACCCACATTATTTATAAATTAACAAAATGTCGTTCACTTGCAAGTTAATATTAATTATAGTTAAAAGTTTGTTAGAGGATTATATAAAAAAATATTGAATCCCTAGGTGATGGGAATTAAAAGTTGGAAAAGATTATAATTTACTAAAAAAATATGCACCATGCAGTTACGCAACGCACCGTGTTTCGTATTCATTCCAACCTACGTAATACATGACTTACGTTCTTATATTTGTAGCAGTTTAGGCTTGTCAATTTTTGTTTGAAAATCAAAACTTGTGAAAAAAATAAAAAGAAATAAGTACTTCAGTTAATATGAAATTGAAAAGTGCAATCACGTTTTCTTATAGAAAAATGTACAATATTAAAATTATTACGACTATTTGTGATTTCATAGAATGGAACGTTATGCTGTCAATAGCTGTTGGCTGTCAGTGAATTGACAACAGATGATCTAGAACTGAACTTTTATTTGTTCTGGGCACATACAATATATATAAAATCAAGCAAAATCAGATGTCGGTGAGCACCTTAGAGACCACGGAATGTATGCTTTAGAAGATTGCCGGGATAATACGCCTCTAGATGGGATATTTAAAAACAGCCAACCATTATATATGGCAGAATTAAATCAAGGCATATCGCAGATGATAAAAAGCTGGAGGGGCGAAGTGCTATATTCGGATACTATTGCCAATGTTCTGTAGGAACAGGGCTGTTGCTCTCATATAATGAGCATATTATGGTATATGTGTTATGCCAGACACTAAACCCATGTTGCTGTACCAGCTTCGTTCCTAAATAAAATCTTTGAATTAAATAAATAATGTATCAAAGGCTATCTAGGAACGAACTGCCGGGGTCGCGTGATTGTTCGAAAGAGATACCGTGACCCTGGCACATGGGCAACTGATGGAACACGGGTGGGTTTTAGTCAGTAAAAGTCTGACACGCCCTCCCGCTCCGCCCAGAGCGGGAGAAGTCATTTGATGATTTCCCATACTGAAAAAAAAAAATCTAGGAACGAACAGTACATAACAAGATAGAATGAAGATACAAGTATTGTATCTGTATTTATTTAAATTATCATCTTTCTGCACTTATCCAATTTTTTATCACGACCTGTATTTTATGATCGCAAATAAAATAAATGTTTTTTTATATAAATATTGTTTTATTCAACAAACCTCTTGTTTAAAAATCCAAGCACACAATAGTCTATAAAAAAGAGGTCTTTATTAAATCGCTTTTCATAGTGGGAGTTCTAGATCTATGTTTGTCATATAGGTAAGTAAGATGGCTAGATATTTATTTATTCCTAGTACCTACACTTCGTTTTCGACTGCTTCGTTGGTCTAATGATCTTAAGTACGACTGCTGAACGTGGGGCCTGGGTTCGATTCCCAAGTCAGGCAAGGTGTTGAGTTTATTTTTAATGGAAATTCTCAGTATCAGCCCAAAGTATTCCCGGTTAGTGACAGTTTTCTCACACCTCTTATATGAGAATTAAACGTATGTAACTAGCAAAATATGGGTGTAACGTGTAACACGGCGGCTACCGAACCCAACCCACACGCAGGTGTGACTCGACTTTAGAAGGAAGGAATCTTGGTCGCGACTAAACATGTCGCGGATAGCCGCGTAGCCTTAAAAATACATATTCTGCTAGATATTTACGCTTCTTTCTTTCTACTTAGTTTTTTTGCCAACAATGATTATGGTGCCATCCTATATCAGTCTAGTCTATGCTTACAGTATTTCATATCTCGTTTTGACCAAGTCACTTTAATTCCTAGCTCCCAGACGTATTTTTTATTTTGAGTAGGTAGGTACCTATATCTGGTCAGAGAGACGCAGAACCTTGATGTCAGTGTTTGTTAATATTTATATTCTGATTGAAAACTTTTTTGAAAGTACATAATAGATGCGGTAACAAATTCATTTTAGGTTATAATTTTCAACTTTGCAAATCTTTTTCTCCCATCTTCTACGACTTACGGTCCATTTGCTTTTTTGCTACTTTTATATAGTTCTACAACTAGGTATAAGTATCCACACTGTACGATACTCCTATCAGTGGGTCCCATTGTACATACAACCTCGCCATTCTCCTTTACAACAGGATCTGCAAGAACAGATACTGAAGTGGCGGCAATATCGTTTTGCTTACACACCAGATATCGAGAAAATGTACAGGCAGATAATGGTGGATGAATCAGATCAGCAATATCAGCAAGTCATCTGGAGGAATACGTCAGAGCAACCCCCACAAACGTACAATCTCACTACCGTCACGTACGGTACAAATCAGCACCATTTCTAGCGATGATGACCTTAAAACGTCTAGCCCTGGATGAACAAAGGGCTTTTCCAGAAGCAGCAAAGATCCTTGAAGAGTCATTTTATATGGATGATCTGGTCCATGGGGATCATTCTATCGAAAGTGGAAAACAGCTCATTGAAGATCTCAACCGATTATTAAAATTGGGAGGTTTTACACTGAGAAAATGGTCCGCAAATCATCCCGAACTTCTTGAAAATATAGAACAGAACAGCAGCAATGGCGGAATTATTTTTAATTTCAAATCAGAAAGTACGTCAAAAACATTAGGCCTTCGTTGGAACTCTTGTGATGACATGTTTACTTTCAAATACAGCATAGCTAATCCAAACGCAAAAGTTACTAAACGACTTCTGTTGTCGGAGATATCTAAAGTATTCGACCCGTTAGGGTGGTTGTCCCCACTCACAACAAAATTAAAGCTGATATTCCAAAAGCTATGGCTAAATAAAATGCATTGGGATGAAGAAGTTCCTGTAAACATCAAAGATGAATGGATGGCGACAAAAATAGACATGGAAAATTTGAACGAATGTAAAATACTTCGCAGGATCGGATTTCAGCCTAATAACATCATAGAATTGCACGGTTATTGTGACGCATCGACTAAAGCTTACACGGCAGTCATTTACGCGCGTCTACCGAAAAATGATGACACAACTGTAGCACTAGTAGTTGCCAAGACTAGACTAGTATCGATTTCTAAGAGCGTATCTTTACCGAGATTAGAATTAAGCGGAGCGTATTTACTAGCTAAACTAATGAATAAAGTTATTAGTTGTTACAGCGAAATGGATTTACGGATATATGGTTGGACGGATTCCATGGTAGTCCTAGGGTGGCTACAAGGCGATTACAACCGATGAAAACCTTTTGTAGCGAACAGGACTAAAGCTATCATAGCAACAATGAAACCTAGCTGCTGGCGATATGTTAAGTCGGAAGACAATTCGGCAGATGCAACCAGTAGAGGCATTACAGCCTCACAATTGAAAAATCAAGCCTTGTGGTGGCAAGGACCGCAGTTCTTGAAAACATTTGACGAAAAATTAGAAGCAAATCAAAGCAATTATACCACGGATCAAGAAATGAAAGCAAAACCAACATTTAAAAAAGTGAATGCTGCCCAAATAGATAACAAAGAAAGCATTATATTCCAATTGTTACAAAAATTCAGCTCACATCCTAAAATAATTAAAATAATAGCATGGCTTTTACGAGGCATCAAAACGATAAAATTTAAGAACATTTCCAGACACGTTACATAAACATAGTGGTTTGCCTGAATTTCTTACCTTGCATGAGTTGCGGAAAGCAAAGTTACTGATTATAAAATATTTACAAAGAACTTAGTTCGCAGAGCAAATTATGTCACTACGAAAACATAATAAATTGAGTAGCAAAAGTAACAGCAATTTACTAAAATTAAATCCCTTCCTTGACGACGACGGAATCTTACGAGTTGGAGGCCGTTCAATCAAAGCAAACATGAGCATAGAAATGAAGCATCCAGCCATATTGCCTTATAGCAGCCGGCTTACTACTCTTTTGACTCAGCAAGCTCATCAGCTCACCTTTCATGGTGGACCGCAATTAACTTTATTTAATCTTAGGCAAAACTACTGGATAATCGCAGGAAATAAAGCTGTAAAGAAAGAAGTGAGAAACTGTGTCACCTGTAGAAAACATGAGCCCAAGCTAGAACATCAATTGATGGGAGAGTTGCCAGCAGCCCGAGGCAATCCCGCGCCGCCATTCTATCACACCAGAGTGGATTATACCGATTACATAGATGTTAAAAGCAATAAGGGACGCGGAATTAAAACAACAAAAGGATATATTGCGTTGTTTATTTGTCTAGCAACTAAAGCTGTACATATAGAACTTGTATCCGATCTAAGCAGTAGGTACTAGTTTTTTAGCAGCATTACGGAAAATGGCCGCCAGAAGAGGACCACCGCGCCATCTTTATAGCGATAATGGGACGAATTTTGTAGGTGCAAATAGAATGATTCAGGAAAGCTACCACGATTTTCATAAAGTATTTGATAAAATCTTTTTCGCCAGATTTAAATATAGAATGGCACTTTAACGCTCCATCATGGCCAAGCGCAGGAGGCCTATGGGAGCGAGCCATTAGAAGTTTAAAACATCATCTCAAGCTAGTAATTGGAGAGCAGAAGCTAACTTTCGAAGAGTTTAGTACAATATTAACACAGGTAGAGGCTTGCCTGAACTCTAGACCTTTGTGTGCCTTGTCTGAAGATAGCGAAGATTTGAACATACTGACAAGCACATTTCTTGACCGGAAAATCTGGAACTACCATCATTGAAACGAAAGCAGATGCTCGAACGAGATGGCATTTATCAGCTAAGATAGTCAATGACATATGGAAGAAATGGAGATCGGAATATCTAACGCAGTTATCTGTAAGGAGCAAATGGCGAAGCACTCAGCAAAATATCAACATCAATGATTTAGTTACTATTCACGACAACAATCTACCACCTGGAAAATGGATGATGGGTAGAGTAAAACAAACTCATCTAGGTGAAGATGGATTAGTTCGAGTGGTAACATTAAAAACGAAAAGCGGAATAGTTAAAAGGCCGGTTGTGAAACTCTCAATCTTACCGATTTCGCCTTCTTCAAGTCATATGACGGAAGAGAAAAGTATTAATCAAGGAATCAACACCGTCGTAAAGGAACCGGAACGAGCGGAAAACAAACCATAAAATCAAATCTAAGTTTGTATCTGTAGTAATGTCGTTAATCTTTTTCATGACATTGATAACATCATCTCACGCAGGTTTTAACATATCGGCGCTGCCAAACAACAATTCACTGTATTTCGAAACAGTGGGCAACATACAAGTTATTCGAGACAAATGGAGCCTAATTGTTTACTATGATATGAGCCCCTATTAGGAAGGGAATACAGCTGCCAAAAATTTCGATTTTTGGATTACTTACAACGACTCTGCGCATCCTTAAACGATAGTAGCCAATGTAATATGATAACACTTCAATTAAATCACGACTACAAAGAAATACAGCACTAAACTTATGATTAATCAGCACTTTGACGCACGCACCAGACAGCGTCGCGGTCTCATTAACGGTATCGATTACTGTTCGCTGCCAGGCCAGAGCCCTAGCCATAGGATTTTAATTGAGTAGGTGGAAGCGCGATGCTGGGGCCCTGGAGCAAGAAGTGGCTAGCGAAACTAGTCCGCTGTACGCGGAGCAGACAATACAAGTACAATTCAAAGCACTCACCTGGTGGTAGAAGAACACCTGCTCTGGTGCCTACCTGGAGTTATGTATGTAAGTGAGTGTATATGTATCGTGTAGTGACATTGTAAATGGGTTTTCCAGGATACAAG
This sequence comes from Aporophyla lueneburgensis, assembly GCA_932294355.1. Lineage (NCBI taxonomy): Eukaryota > Metazoa > Arthropoda > Insecta > Lepidoptera > Noctuidae > Aporophyla > Aporophyla lueneburgensis. Next base: position 17,036,989 of record OW028744.1, read on the forward strand.
CCGCAACAATGAGGCTGGAGGCAATCACAGCATGCGGTTTCCAATAAGGTCACTTTCACTTCAGAGTACTTCAGTTGCAACAAACTTAACCCGTATTATTACACCAACTTGGGGTTATTTACAATCAAAGCAATTGGATCACGACTAGGGCTTGCAATCCGGATATCCGGATATCCGTATTATCCGGATATCCGCCGATTCTAAAATCCGGATTTTACTTGCATCACCATCCGGAGTTTTCGGATGTTACGGATAGTTGTTTTAATTTTTTAAATAGTAAATAAAAAGCTGCCAACAGTCCCCACAGTTGGCAGCCCACAGTTGACATAACTGTTATTACGTTATTTATTAGAGATGGGCCAACTATGACTTTGGCCGCCTAGCCGAGTCGGCTGCAAAATAGCCGACTAGTCAGCCAAGCCGATCATTGATTTCGGTTGAGTTCGGTTGACATCAGCTATGTTCAAAATGGCAAACCTACTTCTTGCCAGTTGTTTGCTATAGACTTTCTTCCTTTTGAAAATCCTTCAAACGAATGTGTGAGACTAACGATTGTTAAAATTATTTCTAAATTTTTTGATGCACAACAACCAGATCAAACAGTTGACATAACTTCAGCGGAAAATACACAAGATAGAAGGTTGTTCTTCTTCAACTGTAAGCGTATCAATTAAAACGCAAGTACGAGAAGAAACAATCCGGTATATGAGTCAGCCATCTTCTGCTCAGCGACTGACTTCTTCAACAAATGGTTTAGACACCACAATATCAGTAGAGATGGCGCTATTTGATGAGAATGGTCAGAGAAGCAGGAATTTAGAAAGGGTTTACAATCTACTTTTATCAATACCACCGACCAGCGTTGAAGCAGAAAGAGTGTTCTCTGCTACAGGATATTTATGTAACCATTTAAGAACTTCCATGAAAGAATTCATTAGACAGTTTAAGGTTTTTAAGATAGCAGAATTTGTATAAAAAATAATTTAAGAATTACGTAATATTATATTATGAAGGGTTATTTGATTATTTTGAGATATTTTGTTCATTTTTATTTTATTATATTTTATTTATACTATTTTTTAACAATTGAGTTGATTTACCAGGGAAAGAGATATTTTTATTTAATTATTATGTTTTATGGTTGATTTGAGAGAGATGTTGTGATTTGTGATAAATGTAAGATCTCATTTTTAATAAGAATTGTTTTTACTATGAAAAGAAGAGATACAAATTATTTATTATGTGCGGTATCGGTGTTTTATTGTAAAATTTTAGAAAGTGAACTAGTTTTTTTAAATGTTTCTGTTGAAATATTGGTATAGTTTATTATTTCTTTGTCATTTTGCTTGAGAGACTGATTAAAACGTGTTACAAAAGTTGATCAGTTTTATTTATATAAAAAAATAAAAAATAACCGTATTATCCGCATTATCCGAAATTCCGAATACTCCGGATAGTAAAATATTAATATCCGGATAGTAAAAATGAACGGATATTGCAAGCCCTAATCACGACTTATTGTCACAAACGGATCGATTAAAAAGGATTAATTTACAAAAGGTCGCGAAACTCAACACGGCGACGATTTTCCTTCCAAGCCCAAAACCTAAGAGAGCAGTGTCAAGTGTCAAAATCAAACTGACAAGTCAGATGTCATTCCGTTCGGGCGCGTTCCGAAGGCGCATAGAGTAACCAATTTAAACGGTCCGAAACATCTATCCCCCCCGGACGGGCCTTCCCGTCCGCTAATCACTTGGCAATCCCGACAAGGTTGCGTTTTATCAGTCCACCTGACGCGCTGCTGGAGGATGTGCAAATACTCCAAGCTCCAACGCTTCCAAAACTCTGAGCGAGCTGCTGCACCAACTGAAACCGCGATAGCCAATTTTGGCTCACATCGACAAAAGGGTGCTCCGGCAGGGCGAAAAGTGGCTGTCAAATCAAAAAAAAAAATGGCCCGGTGTCAGGGCCTCCAAGTCGTTCGGGTCCGAAGACAGCGGGCACAATGGACGCGAGTTCAATACAGCTTCAATGCGGCAAAATACCGTAGCTAACTCCTTAAAGGTGAGAACGGTGTCTCCCAACAATCTGCGCCAGAGTCCCTGTGCCGCTTTCACCGCGGCCTCAAAAATACCCCCCCAATGGGGGCAGGCTGGCGGATCAAAACAGTAACAAACAACAAACAACCAAACAACAACAACAACCGAACAACAACAACAACAACAATTTATCCAAATGGCCCTCCTTAGGCAACAAAAGGGGGTGACGGGCCCCATAAGGAAGGCTAGAGTGCTTCAACCGTCAACAACCAAACAACAAAAGACCCGTATGGTCCAAAAAGGGGTTCAACTTACTAACGGTTCCCGACAATATCCAAAACTCTCGCAGCAGAATGGCCAACAGCGCATTGCAACCGGCATGCGAGTTCTTAATGTGACGATCAGTCACCAACAATTCAACAATTTGTCGAGGAGCTGTATCGACTCAACAAAACTCAGGGTTCTTCGTTCCAACAGCGAGCACCTTGAGCCCGGGCAAAGGACCCGACATCAAGACTGGCGATCGAGGCCAATCATCCTCGGGGTGAGTCAGCCAGGGTAGTCCCCACCATAGGGGGTGAGCAATCAAACGGGGTGCCATGAACCCACGTGAGGCCACGGCGCCTGGGTTCAAATCTCCAGGCACGTGCCTCCAAATCAAAGGCGTTTTAGAATTTTGAATCTGGGACACTCGGTTCGCAACAAAGACCTCCAAAGAGTGGACGGACGTCTTCAACCAACACAAAACAATTTGACTGTCCGTCCAGGCGTAAGAAACCCGAATGTCCACAGTTCCACCCAAAGTGTGAGCAACGTGGTTCAATAGACGCACAAGACGCGCCGCCCCTAACAATTCTAACTTAGGGATGGTCAGTGCCGTCCGGAGGGGGGCCACCTTGCTCTTGGCCAAGACCAGTTACAAATTCACCTGGCCTGTTGCGCAGACGGTGCGCAGACAAACAACAGCTGCATAACCGTGCGAAGACGCATCACAAACAAGGGTAGCAGTGTAGCTCCCAGGGGGGAGGATAGCGCGGGGTAACACGACCTCGTTGACTGCAGGGAGTGCGGATACAAATTGGAGCCAATCTTCCAACAGGGTTTCCCGAAGTGGCTCGTCCCAACCAAGTCCCGCAGTCCAAAGGCGCTGAAGAAAACAATTTTGCCCAAAACAATACACAAACAAAACAACAAAACAATAGACAAAAGGCAACCCTGGGCTCCCATGTCCAAAATGGCACGGACCACAACAGAGTCCCCCGTGGGCCCCCAGACCTGACCGATGCCGTTGGCAACAAAACCGTGTCGATCTGAGGGGTACCTTAGCGGGGCAGGCGCCAATGTCCTAACAATGCCTGGGCGGCGACCGATCGCCGCACCCAGGCCCAAGTCTTTCCCGACGAGGATGGAATTCAAATTCCTCGTACGCGCGGTGTCCCGAGCCACGCGCCATCGCTGGAAGGGCATATCCCACCGGATGCCTGAATGGCGGGGGGCGTGACTCCAACCGGGGACGTTCCGCCAATGAAGGGGAGGGAAGGTGGTGCTGGTCTGGCCAGCGCTGCCTAGCAACAATTGCGTAATCGCCTTTACGCGGGGAGACCAAATGGTGGTCGCGCGGCTCCCAATCAACTTGTACGGGGGGTGGAGTGCGGCGCTCAAAATTGCGGGCCTCTCCCCGGTTCTGAACCGGCGAGCCAGAAGCCCGGTGACCAACTCCATGGTACCCCCCCGTGCGCGAACCTTCATCAGAGGCTGGTCTGCCAGCGTGGTTCGCGTTAGCGCACAATATGTCCAAATGGGACCCCCTACAAATTCTACAAGGGCGGGGGTTGGGACAGTCCCGATGGAAGTGAGCCCCCAAACAAGAGAAGCTAATGCGGCGTGCATTGGCAATTCGGCGACGGGCACTCACGTGCAATTTCAAAAAGGCCGCGCAAGTTGCCATGCCATGCCCCGTGTCCCTACAAAACTCACAACCAGGACGACTCTGGGTGCCAGCAAAATGAGCGGCGGGGCAACCATCAACAGGCCCGCGAGCCCTAGTCCGTCCCTGGTCTCGTGCCCGGGAAGACGGCTGGCATGACTCAGTGGCAAAGCCAGAGTTGTCCACAAACCGACACTCATCCTCCAAAAATTGGACGAGGTCACCAAATGGGGGGAGATGTGTGACACTATCCCCACCATACTTTTGCTCGAAACGAGCCCTCAAATCGGCAGGAAGCCGTTGCAGCACAACATGTACCAAAAGGTAAGACCAATGGTCCACCGGCAACTCCAATTGCTTTAAAGCGTTGGTCGCTGCCAACAACGGGTTCAACAGCTGCTGACAAACTAGTAATGACCGGTAACCCCAAAATCAATTCAATATGAACGTCAGCCAAACAACGTTTTCATGGCCCTCTACGGGGCACCGGTGTGGGCACCCTCATTGAGGCTGCGCCCAGCGCGCCGGCTGTTTGCGGCTCAGAGGGTCATGGCCATCCGGTTAATCCGGGGATACCGCACGGTCTCGTGCGAGGCGGCGAGCCTCCTTGCCGGAGTGCCGCCATGGGATCTGGAGGCAAAGGTCCTCGCGCACATGTGGGAGTGGCGCGGGGAGGCGAAACGCCGGGGCGAAACTCCGCTGCCGCGACAAATCGCGGCACGGCGGACAGAGCTCCGGTGTGATCTCATGGCGACATGGCGGGTACGATTGTCGCAACCCAGTGCTGGGCACGCCACAATTGCGGCGGTAAGTCCCCTCTTTGAGGAGTGGATAGAGAGGCGTCACGGCGTCCTCACCTTCCGCCTGACGCAGGTTCTCACCGGGCATGGGTGCTTCGGTGGGTTCCTGTTCAGGATAAAGCGGGAGGATACGTCCGGGTGTTTCCATTGCGAGGATCGTCTGGAGGACACGGTGGAGCATACGGTGGAGGTGTGCCCTGCCTGGGCGGAGCACCGCCGTGTCCTCGTGGAGGCGATCGGCGGCGGTGACCTCTCGCGTCCGGCCCTGGTGCGAGCCATGGTACGGAGCGAGAGGGAATGGGAAGCCGTCACCTCCTTCTGCGAAGCAGTAATGCTCGCGAAGGAGGAGGCGGGGCGCGTGAGGGAGTGGCAGTCTCTGCGCCCTCACGTCCCTAGCCGCCGCAGGAGGAGACGCCCCGGGCGTCGGGAGTCGATTGCGGACTCCCGGCCACCGTAGGCGCGAGCTTGCGGGTGGCGAGCAATGGGTAGCTCGCCGCCCGGTAAGGACCAGGCTCGGGTCGACGGCGCGCAGTATTCCACGCGCGCCTCAAAGAGACGTCAGCAGCAGTGTAGGGGTCTACTAGGACCGATGCCTGCCGGGGTCGCGTGATTGTTCGAAAGAGATACCGTGACCCTGGCACATGGGCAACTGATGGAACACGGGTGGGTTTTAGTCAGTAAAAGTCTGACACGCCCTCCCGCTCCGCCCAGAGCGGGAGAAGTCATTTGATGATTTCCCATCCTGACAAAAAAAAAAAGCCAAACAACGTTTATTTTGGTACCGCCGGGTGAGTAGTTCCAAAGCGGTAGGGTAGGCTGAGTCAGTCAACGACAGATGCTGTACCAAGGCTCGGGCCTCACCTCACCAGGACAGACAACAAATAGGCCAACTTTTGGGCGGGTCTGAGGTCCGAGCGTGCATCAACCAAACTTGCAAAGAGGTTTTGGAAACCGTACCAATGGTCCAAGCGACCGTCAAAGTGTGGCAGTTCCAAAGTAGGCAATCTACTCAATAGTCCGGGACCTGAAACAACCGAGGTCTCCGGCTTGACCCGGACAGGTGTCCGGCACTGCAATATTTCCATTGGTATGGCAATGCACAAACAATACAATTCAAATAAACCAAATAATTAAATTATCAAATAACAAAGTTCAATCAATCAATTACAAAATAACTACAAGCAAACAATCAAACTACCAAACTGTTAGTCATGTATTGGTTTCAATTCAATTCAACAATAAACTTTTATTTTAATTCAAAACCAATATCAACGTTCAAAAATTCTATTTCATATTCAATTCAAAATGTTAAGTTCACAAACCACTGTGTCAATGGTACAACAATAATAAACCTTTATTCCAATTTAAAACAATGTTAATGCTCATAAATGCCAATTTCAAATATTAATTTTCACAAATAACGATATCAATGGTACAAAACTCAGTATTTTAATGTCTTCCTGACATTCAACAGAGGTCAGACACAAACAAGGCGTTGTAACATAGCCCAATTCAGTCAACTCTACTAGCATATGCAACCCGGGCCGACTATGGTAACATGAGTTACTCGTCTCAACAAATTTACAAATTATTTCAAATAAACAAGCAGTCATAGTTATCAAATATTTACAGCGTATTACTACTTCCCTTATAGAGACTGCCAAGTAATTAGCCTACTGTAAATTACCAATTTGTTGGTTATATGTCTTATAACCACGCTCTGCTACCAAAATGTTCGCTGCCAGGCCAGAGCCCTAGCCATAGGATTTTAATTGAGTAGGTGGAAGCGCGATGCTGGGGCCCTGGAGCAAGAAGTGGCTAGCGAAACTAGTCCGCTGTACGCGGAGCAGACAATACAAGTACAATTCAAAGCACTCACCTGGTGGTAGAAGAACACCTGGAGTTATGTATGTAAGTGAGTGTATATGTATCGTGTAGTGACATTGTAAATGGGTTTTCCAGGATACAAGCCGCAACAATGAGGTTGGAGGCAATCACAGCATGCGGTTTCCAATAAGGTCACTTTCACTTCAAAGTACTTCAGTTTCAACAAACTTAACCCGTATTATGACACCAACTTGGGGTTATTTACAATCAAAGCAATTGGATCACGACTAATTGTCACAAACGGATCGATTTAAAAGGATTAATTTACAAAAGGTCGCGAAACTCAATACGGCGACGATTTTCCTTCCAAGCCCAAAACCCAAGAGAGCAGTGTCAAGTGTCAAAATCAAACTGACAAGTCAGATGTCATTCCGTTCGGGCGCGTTCCGAAGGCGCATAGAGTAACCAATTTAAACGGTCCGGAACAATTACGTTGCTAATAGCCTGTCCGGAGTATTAGACGAACGATTCGCAGAACAGTACAAGAAAGATGTACAGCTAGTCAAACAAAACGAGCGTCATTTTGATAACTTATTAAGAAATCAGACTTCAGTCATCGAAGCTGAATACAACGTATTGAAAAGAACCGAGCAAACTATCCAATTACAACACAAAACTATTAACAAACACTTGAATCAATTGGATAATGCAGCCTTCGTCATTAAGGAAGAAGTTGAAGGCTTAGCTAAAGCACAAGAATTTGCCATGTCGGCACTCACAACAATCCACTTGCTTCAAAATCTAAAAAGGATTCAAGATACTTTGTTAGACATCACCACGGAAAATTCAACCCTCACCTGTTAACACCGGATCAGTTGCAACAAGAGTTACAGTTTATTTCAGGACAATTAACAAAGGATACTACACTGCCCATGGACAACCTGCAATCTGATCTGAAACATGTGTACAGCATGCTGAAAGTAAAAGCGAGAATGTTGCAAGAATACTTCATTTTTGAGATTACCTTTCCACTGACCAGCAGAGATAGCTATAAAATCTATAAAATCATACCAGTTCCACTTGCTCCGTGAGTTCCACAGCAAGTTCAAAAAGATATGATTACGGTAGTACCAGCTGCAGACTACGTAGCTATTAGCTTGAAGAAAGATGCTTTCTTCACAATGTCGTTTATAGAGCTCCAGTTATGTCTCCACAACGATATCTCATATTTATGTCAAGCTAACAAACCTATTAATCATTTAAGCATTGAAGAAAAATTCTGCAAACTAGATAGCAATTTAAAACAATGCATTGTAATTAAATCCCCTTGTCAAGACAGGTGGCTTGAATTGAATCAGCCAGCGAGATTCATGTACTTTTGCTGCAATACCTACGCAGTGAGGATTATATGTCAAGATTGACCTCGATTCGAAATGCATAATAAAAAGCAACGAGTTTACTTTGTATTCTCATGCCCTATCAGCTAATACAATTAAATCTAACTCTGAAATTGTGACCCCTCAGATAGCAGAACTAAATCATATCATAAACATATCGTTATCTCATTACACCGCATACGAAGATCCACGAATGTGCTGTTTAAACAGCACATTCGTGGATCTGGGGGCATGAATAAAACAACTGAAATCTGCCAATACTAACTCACTAGATTACACTCTGTCTACGCATGACATTCATCAGTACACTATTTGTTACTGCCTGCTGGGTGCAGCCGTGTTGGTAGCAGCGTACTTCATATAGAGAAGGTGTCGAGCAGCTTCTACAGTGGAACTACCCCAAAGTGTTGCAAATAGTGTTGTGTTTTCGCGAAAGCAGAGTACGGCTGACCGTCAGCCGAGTGAAGTGACAATAACTAGTGCGAACACTGATTGTAAACGAGACAAAGCTACGTCACCTATACCTAAAACGTGTCGCTTTAGATTAGAAGTCGTGTAATATTTTTGTATCTTTCTGGCCCGGGAGCATGTACGGTGAAACCATACACTTGCACTTTTGCTTACTCGTGCATTTTACCTCAATTAACAAATTAATATAAGTGAAGCATTCAGTACTCGAGTAGCGGGCATCGCGTATACTCCCTCGCTCCTTTGTATCACCAAACCTTTGGTCCGAACAATATATCTAATTTGACTTTATTATCAGCAGTATCATTTAGCCATCTTACTAACTTCTACAAGTAGCTATTTAAGAGTTCCGTTATCTAGCATTCAGATCCATCATCAGACCAGCTGGAGGATACCATATTATTTTATTATCATCGGAATACTTACATTTTGGAGAATTCAAACAAATAGGTACCACTAAAAGTGATTAACTATTGAATTCAAGTTTTCCTTTACCTAGCGTCCAGTACGACTTGCAAAATATTGTCATAACTTCTTTCACACAGAAATTTGAACCAAATCGTCATAGAAGTTATTGCTCTGTATTAAAATGCCTATCTAATGACGCATTATGCGGTTGTTATTGGTCGTAGGGACCATTTTGTCCGATCCTGCTTTTACGTCAATCACCCATTTTTTTTTTTTTTGGATGGGAAATCATCAAATGACTTCTCCCGCTCTGGGTGGAGCGGGAGGGCGTGTCAGACTTTTACTGACTTTAGACACACTTCACTGACTTTAGCCGTGAACACGGGTGGGTTTAACCCACCCGTGTTCCATCAGTTGCCCATGTGCCAGGGTCACGGTATCTCTTTCGAACAATCACGCGACCCCGGCAGGCATCGGTCCTAGCAGACCCCTTCAGCACTGCTGACATCTCTTTGAGGCGCGCGTGGAACACTGCGCGCCGTCGATCCGAGCCTGGTCCTTACCGGGCGGCGAGCTACCCATTGCTCGCCACCCGCAAGCTCGCGCCTACGGTGGCCGGGAGTCCGCAATCGACTCCCGACGCCCGGGGCGTCTCCTCCTGCTGCGGCTAGGGACGTGAGGGCGCAGAGACTGCCACTCCCTCACGCGCCCCGCCTCCTCCTTCGCGAGCATTACTGCTTCGCAGAAGGAGGTGACGGCTTCCCATTCCCTCTCGCTCCGTACCATGGCTCGCACCAGGGCCGGACGCGAGAGGTCGCCGCCGCCGATCGCCTCCACGAGGACACGGCGGTGCTCCGCCCAGGCAGGGCACACCTCCACCGTATGCACCACCGTGTCCTCCAGACGATCCTCGCAATGGAAACACCCGGACTTATCCTCCCGCTTTATCCTGAACAGGAACCCACCGAAGCACCCATGCCCGGTGAGAACCTGCGTCAGGCGGAAGGTGAGGACGCCGTGACGCCTCTCTATCCACTCCTCAAAGAGGGGACTTAGCGCCGCAATTGTGGCGTGCCCAGCACTGGGTTGCGATAATCGTACCCGCCATGTCGCCATGAGATCACACCGGAGCTCTGTCCGCCGAGCCGCGATTTGTCGCGGCAGCGGAGTTTCGCCCCGGCGTTTCGCCTCCTCGCGCCACTCCCACATGTGGGCGAGGACCTTTGCCTCCAGATCCCATGGCGGCACTCCGGCAAGGAGGCTCGCCACCTCGCAGGAGACCGTGCGGTATCCCCGGATTAACCGGATGGCCATGACCCTCTGGGCCGCACTCAACCGGTGCGCTGGGCGCAGCCTCAATGAGGGCGCCCACACCGGTGCCCCGTAGAGGGCCATGGACCGCACGACCCCCGTGTAGAGCCTCCGGCAGGAGGCGTTTGTACTCCCCAGATTGGGCAGCAGGAGCCGCTTTAAGGCAGCCCCAGCCCGCTCCAGGTCAATCACCCATCACACTTACAAATAACACTCTTTCCTATATTTAAATAAGGACGAGAATAGATTGCGTGGACATAAACTTTTAGATATTGGGGATTTCCCTGAAATTCTCTGCAACAAAGGAGCAGTGTTACCATTAAAAACATTGTTAAGTTGACTGACTGAGATTCGTTTTACTTAGTACATGATGAAATATTTAGAACAACATAATTTATACTGGCAATATAGTGAATTACGGTGATAATGACACGGTAATACATTATTACCTTGACGGTAGATTAATACCACATTACGGTGCATGTACGGTAATTACCGTGTACATGGAGACACTGATCCCAAGGGTGATACCATGATAAGGAAACCAGGATCTGATGATGGCATCCCAGAGAAGTCGATGGGAGCCTTCGAAAATCGTAGTGGTGACTAGTGCGTTTATTATTTTTTTCATTAATTATCTTAAAGCACTAGTCTTTAATGAAGGTCTGAAGTTGCTCTGATGATGAAGCCGAAAGACAGTCAAGGGAACTCCTCAACGACTTATAGCAATTACCCGGTGTTTGGACTTAATTAATTTCTATTGATCAGAACTTTGCACCCATATACAGGAAACATTTTTAACCAGTGCGCAATTTTTTTTGGTGGTTCAGATCAGTAATAGAACACATTTCAACAATTTTTTCAATACTTTTTTTTTAATTTTTATCCGACCTTAAATCAGTAAACTGTGGACACCCTACATATTTCGTATTTAATATGATATCGACGATAAGAATAGGTCAGTAACCACGCACCGGCGTAGGTACTTCGAACTTCTTAGAATTTTAACCGACCGAACAACTGATACCTACCAGCCGTGTACCTACTCGTAGCTACGCTCGGTCGTTCACCTTCGCCGTCGCCGCGCGCAAGTTACCATAAAAACCAGTTCCAAAATAAACATCTTTCGTTAACAACAACTTATTTTTTTTTGTACTGAGATACATCAAAATAAAAATTGAATGGTTATTATAACTCGTTTAAGTTTAATTTGATAAAATTTGCGCACTGGTTAAAAACTTATCCTGTATACATATAGTGCGGGGTAGATAGGTACCATAACTAAAAAGTTAAAAATAAAAACTTTTTTACAAAAAAAAAAACCGACTTCCTTAAAAACACTATAAAGTGAAAAATAACTTTAATTACGGAAGTCGGTGGCAAAAAACTTAAATACAGGTGCTAAGACTCGGACTCCCGAAATTAAAGTTATTTTTCAGTTTGTAGTATTTTTAACCCCCGACGCAAAAAGAAGGGTGTTATAAGTTTGACGTGTCTGTCTATGTGTCTGTCTGTCTGTCTGTGGCATCATATCTCCCGAACGGAATCCTTATCAATTTTTACCAATGTTATTAGTGTCAACGAATCTGAATTTCATCAATTTTAATTTTGCATGTCTCTGTGTTATATAATGTTACTATTTTTGTTTTTTCTACCAATGTTACCAATTTCTTAATGTTAGCGCTTATCACTATATAAGTTAGCTTATTTCTTAGAATTATTGTTTCATGCATGTGGTGTTTACCTTTAAGTAAATGATGCACTGTTAATTTTTTATTGTCTCAATGTATTATTAATTGTATCGGTGTAATCAATTGTTGGTGAACCTAATAAAATAAAATAAAATAAACGGAAGAAGCGATTTCAATGTTAAAAAAAAAATTGTATTAAAGGTGACTTATGTGCAAGTGGTTTTAGATATGTTAGATGAAAATCGGTTGAGCCGTTTAAAAGTTATGGGGGGAAAGTGGGGAACAGTAACCGAATGTCAGCAAATATGGGGTTCTAAGGAAGTCGGTTATTTTTCGAGCTCATGGGATCTGTAACCCCGCCGTCCGTAATGGAAGGACTATTTTAGCACCCACTCGAAGGCTGCTTGATCATGGGCCATTGAGGAACCCGAATCATGCACAAGGATCTGGCAGATCTCGACTGGCGGTCGAAGTCGAAGAAACCATTTTGATTTATTTGAGTGACACTCAATTTCCATGAAACGGCACGTCTCTTCGCTTCGGTGAGCCAGCACGTTATAAGATCAACAACAACAATTAAAATACAGTGATTCGTGATATGTAGGGGTAAGCAATTCGTTTTAATTTTTTTTTTTTAACGAATAGGTTATTTTTTATTTTAATCATTATGTAATCTAATCTTAATTTAATTGATCATAATGATTCGTGGTCCTACATGAAAGAATGAAGGAAAAATTGGTATTACTCTTCAAATAACTACAGGTCATGGACTTAACTTAAAAACAAATCTAGTTCGAACCTTGTAATAGGTCAGTAACCACCGCCGCAATGCTTCGGCGGCGTAGGTAAGTACTTTGAACTTCTTAGAATTTTGCGAGCGCCTAGCTGTGTAGGTATGTTAGGTACTCGTACGTTCATTCACCTATGCCACCACGCGCGAGTTACCATAAGACCAGTTTCAAAATAAACATCTTTCGTTAACGGTAACTTAATTTTTTTGCACTAATATATATGAAATAAAATTTTCTCGGTTATTATAACACGTTTAAGTTTAATTTATTAAGATTTGCGCACTGGTTAAAAACTTATCCTGTATAACTGAACAGGTCCTGTATTACATTAGCTGATTGTTGGGGATTCAAGATCACAAGAAGTATAAATAGACCCGTGTTGGCTAGTAGTTTGGTAGAAGCAAGCGATCACGTTATAGTGGTTATAGTGTAAAAATGCTATCTAAAACGGAAGTTCGTGGTGTGTTATCATATTTTCAATGTTGCATTGTGGTTGAGGGAAAAGATAAGACGGTATCACGGTATGTTGTCATTTACAATGTTGCAGTACTAGTTCCCACGGTAGAGTCAGGTTCGAATACGTTTTAGTTGTCTGGTGAGCCATGTGCTAATCGGAGTGTTGCGGGGCGGGGTGCGGTGGAGTGAGGTCGGGGCGGGGTGTAGTCAGCGATAATGATCCTATTATGGATTGGAGAGTTCCAGTATACTAATAAGTCCACGTCATTTCAAAACGAAAACCCTTATAACTGTCATCGATGGTTCCAGACAAACTGACACACTTCGTTCAGGCGCCGCCGGCGCGCAGTGGCACCATAGACATCAAACTGGAACGAAAGTTTAAAAAACCTGTACCGAGTGATACCACTGCTTTTTGCTTAAAGGCCTCTCACAAAATTTGAATGCTCGAGTTTAGGTAAAAGACGGCAATCATATGTATGTGTGCGTAGCTATCCACACATGCACAATACAAACAGTGTAACGCGAGTGTCGGTCTAAACAATCTTGAGCCGTTAGAATTATAATGCGGTATTTAGAGATTTATGAAAAAACTTACTTTTATTTAGTCAGTCTAATAAAGATTTCTAGACTAGTAAAAAAAATTACAAATATATGCTATTTAAAGTATACAATAAAAATAAAAAATTCAAACAATTACATATTGGTGCCGATTCTGTTGTACACCGAACTAAACTATCTCTAAAATTCCTTACTTTTAGCTATGAGAATTGTTACGCTATTCTGCAAGAAATAATCTCTAAATTTAAAAATTATTTTGACACGATTAAAATCAAATTTGACAATCGCGACTCAACATGGTATTTTTTTTTTCTTTTGGCTTCGCAACTTGGTACTTGTGTGCGTTACGCAATGAACTTGTTGAGAGACGAAGGCGCGCGCAAGGGGGCAGCCTTGGGCACGCCACAATTGCGGCGGTAAGTCCCCTCTTTGAGGAGTGGATAGAGAGGCGTCACGGCGTCCTCACCTTCCGCCTGACGCAGGTTCTCACCGGGCATGGGTGCTTCGGTGGGTTCCTGTTCAGGATAAAGCGGGAGGATACGTCCGGGTGTTTCCATTGCGAGGATCATCTGGAGGACACGGTGGAGCATACGGTGGAGGTGTGCCCTGCCTGGGCGGGGCACCGCCGTGTCCTCGTGGAGTCGATCGGCGGCGGCGACCTCTCGCGTCCGGCTCTGGTGCGAGCCATGGTACGGAGCGAGAGGGAATGGGAAGCCGTCACCTCCTTCTGCGAAGCAGTAATACTCGCGAAGGAGGAGGCGGGGCGCGTGAGGGAGTGGCAGTCTCTGCGCCCTCACGTCCCTAGCCGCCGCAGGAGGAGACGCCCCGGACGTCGGGAGTCAATAGCGGACTCCCGGCCACCGTAGGCGCGAGCTTGCGGGTGGTGAGCAATGGGTAGCTCGCCGCCCGGTAAGGACCAAGCTCGGGTCGACGGCGCGCAGTGTTCCACGCGCGCCTCAAAGAGATGTCAGCAGCAGTGTAGGGGTCTACTAGGACCGATGCCTGCCGGGGTCGCGTGATTGTTCGAAAGAGATACCGTGACCCTGGCACATGGGCAACTGATGGAACACGGGTGGGTTTTAGTCAGTAAAAGTCTGACACGCCCTCCCGCTCCGCCCAGAGCGGGAGAAGTCATTTGATGATTTCCCATCCTGAAAAAAAAAAAAAAAAAAAAAAAAAAGGGGGCAGCCTGGACGTGTTTTATATGGAACTAGCTTTTGCCAGCGACTTCGTAGCAGGGACCGAATTACCGGTATTTTTTGTGTAACGTTACCAACTTATCGTTATGTTAACGATAAAAAAGTAACGTTAATAATACCGATACCCAAAGTCAGTTAGCGTTATCTAATTACCAGTATGGGTATCGGTACACGTAACGATACTTATATCGGTAATTTATACGTCCATCTCTTTCTAACTGACGACGGTAAGGAGACTAGCAACTTTCGGTGTAGCTAGCTTCGGCGTGTATAATATTGTTTCTGTGTCTTGCTGCATCTATACTAATATTATAAAGCTGAAGAGTTTGTTTGTTTGTATGTTTGTTTGTTTGTTTGATTGAACGCGCTAATCTCAGGAAATCTCAGGTCCGAATTGAAATATTATTTTTATGTTGGGTAGCCAATTTATCGAGAAGGGCTATAGGCTATATAACATCACGCTACAACCAATAGGAGCGGAGCAGTAATGAAAAATGTTGTAAAAACGGGGAAAATCGCACGGGTAGGCGATTCGACGCGACGGGAAGGGTCGGGGGAACAAGAAATTTAACGCGGACGAAGTCGCGGGCATAAGCTAGTCTGTGATAAACAAGAGAGTTTACGAGCGCCAAATAATGTATCAGTGCCTAGTTTTTACATTATTTAAATGTTCTGTTAAGGTGCTCTTACACGGGCAATTTTTTGAGCAATTATTGCTCGGCAACACTAATGGATCAATTAAGTTGAGCAATCTGGAGCAACAACAATATAAAATGCGGAAATTGTTTCGCGAATATTGCTTCTGATTGCTCCATATATTTCACATTTCTCAATGTCGCCAATATGAGTTGCCGAATATACAATCGATTTGAAATCTTTAGTCAATTTTCTTTCTTTGTATGTATACTGCGTCTTGTTTTTGCGAGAGGAACCGGCCGGCGGCGGAGGCGGTGGGGTTGGACGTATTGCCTAGTTGCTCCATATTGCATAGGAGGTGCTGTGGCCGTATCTCTCTCTAAATTGCTGGATGTAGCCGTGACATCATAGTTGACGAGAATTAACCAAGATGGAGCAATTTTAGTTGCTCGTGTAAGCGCACCCTTAGTAGTTAGTATACTCATACATCATTATAAGTGCGTATAGTCCACCACACGTCTCTGGATACAATTTGACCTTGACAGCGCCTATAATATTTCCATAATAAGATTGGTTTTCATAGAGCATGTGTATTGTGTATCCCCAAAGATCGTCTTTGGGTCATTTCCCTACATACTACTGGACATAGCAGTAACTAAATTTCCTATTGCTATTGTTTTAACTAACCGAAGACCGAGTGTAATGATTCTTGAATCACAAACTGAAACCCAATTGGAATCACCGGAAAATTTGTCATCAAGGTAGTAAGTAATTATAGCATCTGATTTATTGTATCAAAAATACTATGTGCTTAATGACACGCTAGAGACAGTGATATGTCTTGCATCTGCGCAGCGGTGAACGCAATAACAATAATACGAGACGTTCACTGGGTGTTAGTCGACATTCAAACGGACGTAATAAAATCGCAGCGGGTTTTTTTCGAGAACTGAATTTAAAACTCTTGGTGTTGAACCGGGCATTGAGCACTAAGCAGAGTGCATTTAAGCAGTGCGTTGAAAATCCGGTGAGCGAAAATATCCCGTGATGGCCTAATATTATGAATCTTCTTTACATATTATAAAATAAAGTCACTTCGCTGTCTGTCTGTCCCTATGTATGCTTATATCTTCAAAACTACGCAACGGATTTTGATGCGGGTTTTTTTAATAGATAGAGTGATTCAAGAGGAAGGTTTATATGTATATAACATGCATAATATAATAAAGAAACGCTGATAATTTTAGAGGTTTCTAATGTGATGTCATAAATAAACACATTTTTTTGCGCTTACATTGCGAACGCTGGCTGAACCCTACGAAATAGCTTGAAATAATGTACTACAGTATTGTACACCTTAAAAAGTTCTACAAAAAAGTCCGCGGTGGCATATGTCTAACTCTTAGGGATAACCCATAATAACCATTTTTATCCTTTACTTTTCACGAGAAATAATGGCTTATTTATGAATGCGATTTTAAGCAATACAGCATTAATCCTTATGCAATTAAGTACCTTAAATAAATTGTGCATTTCATGTAGATCAAAATTGCTCTTTACAGCATATCATTAAAATTAATATTTTAGAAGATATCACAGATTATAATAAAATCGCCGCAGAGCGGCTAACGGGCCTTCCCGCGTCCGGCCGTCCCGGTTGGTAGCGGTCGGGTAATTCATATTACTTTGGCTTCATAGTAAATGCGAATATCATGTGTGTACGAAGTACTCAAAATAAACCTAATTGTATTATTCCAAGTAAGAGACCGCGAAATATTGCTTAGATGTTTAGATTTTTGGATGGATTTGGATTTTTGGTTATCCTGGATACTTACCATATACATAGGATACTTTATCCCGGTAGTAGGTTTCCGAGTGATATTTTCCGAAAGCTATACAGGCGAAGCCACTGGCAAAAGTATCTACTATTCTTATAACTATGTTTAATTTGGTGTCTGGTAAATAATTGAGTGTCTGTATAGGTAGAATAGGAGCGTTAATAAAAACCAGTAAGACTTATATTCAATTTAATTCAGCCCTATGTCGCAGTCTTCTTACTCTGAATACTATTAGTTTTATTTTAAGTACATCAAACACACATGATATGTAAGGATCGTAGCAGGTGGCGTTCCGTAGTTTCTGCCTACCCCCATGGGAAAAAGGCGTAATTTTATGTACCTATGTATAACATGGATTAATACATTCTTACCGCGGTAGTACGTCCTTTTGCGATAATTTCCGACATACACGCGGGCGAAGCCGCGGGCAAAAGCTAGTTAAAAATAAAGATTTATAGGTACTTACGTCGTTGTTGAATCGCTTGTTGATGATTAGTACTCAGTATAAATATGGACAAACAGAGGTTGAGATAATTTAAGCTTTTTTTTTATAAAGCGGCAACGACGCGCGCCGGAGCGCGACGTGTCAGCGGATGGCCCGGGTGGGGCGCGCTGGTTTTATGTTAGGTTTTTAAATACGCGCACAACAACAATCACAACAAAACACTAAATTTTAAAATTCTCGATGTTTCCTCCATTCACATTAATGCACAAATTATACCGACGGTGAAAATTGTTATTTATTTTTCTAATTAAATCACTGTCCGTCGCTAAGTACTTTAATTTGTGAAATGCTAAAATAATCCTATTTTTTAGTTCAACAATTGTATTTACCTCTGAGGCATACACTTCACCCTTAATGTACCCCCATAAAAAGAAATCCATGGGAGTGAGGTCTGGAGATCGTGGTGGCCACCGAACAGTCGTATCGTATCACAATAAAAGCAGTCAATCACAAAAAAACTCTAACACTAAATAATAATAATCCTAAGTTAAAGTGTTTACAGACGATCGAACTTGGTTCGGAACGAACCATGAACTGTACGGTGCGGTCTACACAACAGACGTGCGCACCAGACTCCGAATCGTCCAGTCGTATTGTGCAATAGCAATGCGTGAACACGTCTCCTCGACATGCCACCTATTCTATCAAAACAGGCCAAAATTGCATTAGTTGCGGCAACTATCGTTGCTACATCGCCATTACATAACCAACGAAAAAGAAGAAAAGAATGGGCAACATTTTATCTCAGAAGCAGACAACAGTACAGTCATGTGAATCTCATTAAAGATCTCCATGATAAATATTTTCGTATATATATTCTTTTAACTATGTTTTCTTGGCGTCGCTCCGAATCCATGTCTGTGAACACGCTGCAACGTTTTGCGCGTACGGTGGCACAATAGCGAATAGACTGACATATGGTTCGGTGCGCCGCCGGCGTCCACACGATCGATTCGGTTCGGAACGCACCGCGTTCGATGTGCAAACGCTCCGAACCAGCCGTACCGATATTAATAATAATAATGTCCGGCAGACCGTACGCCACACGATCGAATTTGGTTCAAAGCGCACCATGTTCGTGGTCCGTTCCGAACCAAGTTCGATCGTCTGTGAATACTTGTACGTGTCTTGTCACAGTAAAAAAATAAATACGGTCTGTCTTAAGCTTATTTAGTGTCCTATCACAATAACAAAATCGCAATTGCGGCGCGGGAAAAACAAGTTTTTAGACGCCGATCGCAAGGATCTAAGATGCAGTAGCAATACAGTGACCTATTTCTATTTCTTTTACGCGCGGGATGTTTTGCTATGACTGTCACTCTCGTAATGAAAGTGCAAGTGTGTGTATTTATTGCTTCCTTGTTTGCATTGCCATCTTTTAGCGAAAATATTTGGTTGTACTTGTGACTTGCATCACAACGGTGACAACGCATTACTCAGATTTATCGTTTTAAGCAGGGATGTTAAGGAGCTCCGTAACCGTAACCGAAACTATCGGATATCCGATATAAAAATTTATCCGTAACCGTAACCGAATCCGAAATAAAAGTTTCGGATAATATCGGATTTGTTATTACATTTTTATTTTAGGTAGATAAGATAACACTCAATATATATTTATAATCATTTTTATTTTAAATAGCTGTAATAATTACTCACGGACTGATTGTAATTCCTACCAAATGGTGACATATAAATAAAACCATTTTATTAACTATTTATATTTTACTTTGAAATTCCTTAAAAGTTTAATATCCGTAACCGATATTATCCGAAACTAACGGAGAATACGAAATAATTTCATATCCGTATCCGTACCCGGTATAATAATCATTCCTACATCCGTATCCAATCCGTATCCAATCCGTATCCGAAATGTCATATTCATAACATCCCTAGTTTTAAGGTGCATGATCTATGCGCAGACATAATCAGCTGTTAGAAAAGATACATCGTGTTGAAACGGCGCAAAAACTTAAAAAATCATTTGCGACTAAACTACTGCTCCTATTTAATTGATTTTTGGTACAGAGTTTGAACATGGTATCTAGTATAGGCAGTTTAAAGGAAAGCCCCTCTGTCGTATCAACTTTTTATACTAAATACTCAGCTGAAGAGTTTGTTTGAACGCGCCAATTTCTGGAACTACAACTAGAATTTGTAAAACTCTAAAATAAATCTGTTGAAATGAAACACATTAATCTTGTTTATTTTTATTTTAGAAAGCCAAATCGAGTATAATGAATACCGTCAACGATGGGATGTTTCTACACAATTAGAATCACAGCACCAAAATGACAGCCAGGAAACAATGATGTTGGATTTATATACATACGTCATTTTACCAGATACGGTTAATAATATGATCACAGCTAAAGATATAAGTACTCAAACAGACCCGGCAATAATAATATAACAAGTCCAAATTTATTATCTAACGAAGCCTGCACTCAAACATTGCTTACAGAAGACCCTGAAAATTTAAAAGTTGCCAACGAATACTTTAGTATGTTTGTTGCACTTTCAAATGTACCTCAGATTAAGGGACGTCAAATCATGTTTGAAATTGTCAGATTACACTGGTCTGCAACGAAATCCTACTTTCAATAAAAATATGATCAATATAAAGAGTTTAGCATGCTGAATCTAGATCTGCTTTTAAGTTTTTGCTATCACGTAAACTTTTTTTTTTTGTAATAGTTTAAAAATTCTGATTTTTTATTGTCATTCTTGCGGCCACTCAACTTTATTTAGCTAACATCGTGTTTGCACACAAAAAAAATGGCGTGCACTGATAGAAAGAGAGAGAACGATATTGTTTGACGACATTTTTATACGAATACATGCGTCTGCGCAATTCTCGTTGTGACTCCGTGGCGCACAGTACGTTAAAAAGTTGTATATTGATTGTTCCTGATTTATACCGGATATTTTGGTAAGTTTGATATTATGTTGATACATGTAGTGAAATTTTATGTATATTCTCAACTACCGAGCATAATAACCTCACATTATTGGAATATTATTCTGATTTTATAGCAAATTTCATTTTGTTATAGGTAAAAAGTGGCAAGAGCCTGTAAAAATTCTCCCGATGTGTTTTGTTACGTTTGTGGTGAATTTACTACAAAATCTCAACGAGGTACATCATATCTAGTCTTGTTAAATGTGCTTATCAGCTTAACTTTGGATTTAAAGTTGATGACAGAGACAAAAATTGGCTCCCAAAAATTTGCTGCCTGCAAATTTGTTGTTTGCTTGCTTGCTGATCATTTCTTGGACTCTCACTTAGATTTCTTCCCGAAAAATCTTGGAATGGTATCAGATGAGCATGGCGAGAGGTTTCATCAAGATATTCAGCACATAGAGAGGCGCTACAACGGGAAATGGTCCGAAGCAATGCTCGCAGATTTTTGTTGGTCAATTTGTCGCGAAACTACAAATTAAAATATGATTACCATCAAGTAATAATATTGTCATTCCCGTTTTAACGTTTTGTAAGGGTTTACATAGAACATTAGCAAAGTTATTTAATTTATGATTAAAATTGTTGCCAAAAAAGAAGTTTTATTTTAAAATTACATTTTAAAAAATCCTTACGTGATAGAGAACTTTAACTACTATATTTTTATTCAGTATTATTGAATCTATAATAATTATATATAAATAAGGGAAGGAGAGAAAAAAAAAATTTTTTTGCAAACCAGTGTTATTAGAGTTGCGATCATTTTGATATTATTTCTAATATTCCCATTACGAAAGTTTTGTACTAGGTATCTAATTATTAATGTTAATCACAGTAAAGCTTCATTTACGCTAGGTTAGTTTCGATTGCGAGTTCCAAATGAGAGCGGTAGCTTGTGGTGGATTAACGTACAAACTTGATTAGGATTACCGAAATTTTGTTGCCTAGCAATAATATGCTGCTCGCATTCGAGGAATTATCTTTGTGCAAATGAGGCATTACTATTTACTCGCGTTAACTTATAAGGATCGACTATTGCTACCATTTTTTTTTTTTTTTTTCTTAAAATGTAATTCTACAAGGTGCAGTTTTGGATCTGCAAAACATTTTAGGAGGTAATTATGTTAGTGATTCTCGACCCGAATCAACAATAAAATAGGCAGGTATTTTTTTTTTCATTTTATTATTATTTACGACAATCGGTAAGTGTGAACTCCCTTTTTTAAAACGCGGCCAGTCTGAACGCGTCCTTAAACTGCGATTTCACACACACAAACAAACGCAACCGACGTTTCTTTCATAGATTTTTTAAAGAGGGTTATTAAGAGAAAGGGTTAGAAAGAGAGTTATACTGAAAAACAATGTTATTGAAAAATCTAATATAAAAGTATTATTTATTATTGACTTGGTACCGTATTGTTATATGATTATTTACGAGTCTCATAACAACCTCTTGAAATGTTTTGCAGGCTCAAAACTGCATCTTGTATAGAAGATTTATTTGGAGTATCTAGTCGTCACGAAACACACTAATTTTTTTGACAGATAAAAAGCTGTAGCCGATCTAAAATTTACAACATATATTGTATTTACAATAAAATCATTCAGAACAAAAAAAAACATCAGCACTAGTTAGACTACCAGCTGTGTATTTATTTATTTTTTAAATCTATACTATAATATTATAAAGCTGAAGAGTTTGTTTGTTTGTATGTTTGTTTGTTTGGTTGAACGCGCTAATCTCAAGAACTACTGGTTCGAATTGAATTTTTTTTTTTTGTGTTGGGTAGCTTATTTATTGAGGAAGGCTATAGGCTATATAAAACTACGCTACAATTAAAAGGAGCGGAGCAGCGATGAAAAATGGACGAAAACTGGCAGGCAATTCGATGCGACGGGAAGGGTCACGGGAGCAAAAATTTTACGCGGACGAATAACTTGTCTTAAAACAAGATGTGTACTATATCGATATATATGTAGTCTATGGCTGTCAGAGGAAATAAAATGACTATAGTAAAAAAATAAGCAAAATGATATAATTTTTATATTTAGTTTTGTTTCTATCAGAAGAAAATAAAAAAGGAAATAACTGTTATTTAAAATGATTAATTATTCTTATAATCCACACCTAAAAACTATTTTTAAAGTTTTATTTAATTTAAACCATTTTCATCATTCATTCTTTATGTGAAATCGTTCACTACCCCGACACTAAGTTTTAGAATGGTATCATTATTTTGCATTGAACTGTAAGTTAGTGAATAGGATTAAAAGTTCAACCTTAGGAAGCAAACTCTGGACCATGTTCGCACAGACGTAAAAATATTGCGGCGAGATTTTATCGTGCACTGGAATTTCAGCGCTTTGCTGGGCTCCGAGAGTTGAAAGTCCAATACTGTATATTTGGACGCACTAAGTTGCACTCTGCTAGATTGTCAACATTCACACGGGCGTTATAAAATCGCAGCGGGATTTTTTTTGCGCACTGGATTTTTAACTCTTGTAGTTAGTCATAGCATTGAGAATTCAACAAAGTGCATCTCAGCGCATCGCGTTTATCAATACATAATTATATTTTGGGACGGCGGCGGCGCGGGCGGCGCGCGGTTTGTTGGTCATACGAGACAAAGTCTCGATGGGTGCCGTTTGATTATGAATGAGATGAAGTACGCGCAAGCGCCAGTCGTGTCGTATTCGAATGTTTGCGTACGTCGTAACAAGCTAGTTGTTGCCGTTCCGCTTTTAAGAGCCGTCCAAAAGGCGGGAGGCGCGCGGTGCGGTTTGGCAACGTCGCACAAGATGTTACTTACTAGAATTTAGCGAAATATCGGTATTATTAACGCTATTTAATTACCGGTAAATCTAATGATATAACGCTACTTTTAACGTTAAATATTTAACAGAACGGAACGAAATGTTTTGGTAGCTTTACCGGTAATTTATTGGTAACGGTAACCGTCCCTGCAGTTCGTAGCGTAACGTAGCGTAAGCGAGCGCTTAGAAAGGAAGTAGAATTGCACGGACGAAGTCACGGCCAAAAGCTAGCAAACTACAAAACTTCTTTATACACCACATTTTTTGCTAATCTATTACTGTATGCCAAAATTATCAGACTACTGGGCGAGCTTACGCGAGAGCAAGCCACATAGAATTGCCCGTGTGAAAAACAGTTTTCTCTCAAGTCTACACCCACAAATTTTAATGTCTGCCCTTGTGATTCTGGTCATTGCAAAGCACTTTGAGGGGAAACTGTATTCGTTTGAATTCAACGGGAAGATCATTCAGGATCAATACAAAATAGGTTAGTATTTCTCACCTTAGTATTTCTTTTGGTTTTGCCATTTTATTAATTTGAAAAAAAAAATTGGTTTGGTTGTTTATTTTCATTGTTTTTTTTTTAATTTTTAAATTATATTAATTTGTTCAGGTGTAATTTGGTGCAATTTTTTGTATAAATGTTCTTGTCTATTTTGTTTAATGTTTTTGTGCAATTTTTGTGAAATAGTTGTTGTTTTCGTAATCAGCGACAGCGACCCAATAAATCATAAAAACGATACCCATGTTGATTTTCAGAATTTGTCACCCCTTTTCTACCTTTCAGGGGTTGAATTCAGTCTGACACACGAGTTAAGTTGTTTACTCATTTATTGATAGGAATACTCCTGTGAAGTTTCGAATAAAATAGTTTAACTAATCTTGTTTCCCCTGCCGGGGTCGCGTGATTGTTCGAAAGAGATACCGTGACCCTGGCACATGGGCAACTGAAGGAACACGGGTGAGTTTTAGTCAGTAAAAGTCTGACATACCTTCCCGCTCCACCCAGAGCGGGAGAAGTAATTTGATGATTTCCCATCCAAAAAAAAAAATCTTGTTTCCCCATACAAACTTTCAAACCCTTTTTCACCCCCTTAGGGCTTGAATTTTCAAAAACCCTAGGACACGTAATTGTTTATTTCTATTTGTTAACCTAAAAACAAAGTTTCAGGCTTGTAACTCTAAAAATGACGGACTTCCATACAAAATTTAACCTCTTTTTCACCCCCTTAGGGGGCGAATTTTCAAAAATCCTTTCTTAGCGAATGCCTGCGTTGTTACAACTATCTGTATGCCAAATTTCAGCGAAATCCGTTCAGTAGTTTCGGCTGTGCGTTGATAGATGAGTCAGTCAGGTTTGCCTTTTATACAATATGGAAACCACATATATGCAATAAATTAAACCACATACTTGTTATCACCTTTTCTGACGATACACAAAAAAATGGACGAAATCGGTCCAGTAATTAGGTAAAAAACTAGAGTTCTAATTTTGATCAAATTTGAACACTCTGTAGAATTGGATCACTAGGTCAATGATTCAATGAACTTGAATCCTTGAATATTGAAAAGCGACGTTGCCATATAGTGCAAACTATCACGACGCTGTTACGTATTCTACTTACCTATTTGCCTAAAATGTAAAATCGGTACACCTACCGACAAACCGGAATTTAAAAAAAATTGTTCATTTCAATTAAAAAGAAAAAAATATGAAAATGTAATACATTTTGTTTCAACTTCGCCCGACTCCCCGCGCGATATCCGCCGCCGCCGCACAGTGGGGCCAAATAGGTTTTTTTGTTTCAAAAAGGGCTGGAGGTCACAGTTTTAAACCAGTCACAACGATTTTTTTTAAACACTTAGAAATGGATTCCAAAGAGAATGTCGGAGCCTGATTGAAGAAAAAAAATTACCCTATGAACGACATAACCTTAAATGCTCAATTTTTTTTATTCTCATTTTTGGTGTAGAAAGCTTCCAATAACGTCGAAAGTTACTGACAACCGTAGGAAAATAGTTGTAAGAATTACGAGCCATATTTCAGGGGCCATAGTTTCTGAGAATTTACATGAGAAAAAATATTTGAGCATTTAAGGTTACTTATGTCATTAGTAAGGTAATTTTTTTTTTAATCGGGCTCCGACATTCTCTTTCGAAATCATTCCAGGGTGTTTTAAAAAAAAGTCGTTGTAATTGGTTTAAAATTGTGACCTCTAGCCCTTTTTGAAATAAAACAACTCATTTGGCCCCACTGTGCGCCGTTGCTCTACGCAAATACATTCGTTTCTTGAAATGTATGGAATTTAATACTATGATGGTTCGGCCTACTCCCTCTCACAGACAGGAAACCTATGCAGTCAATGTGTGCAGGGAACATTAGACTGATTATTAAATTTAATGTTTATGTTGTATTTTTTTCGATACATGAATAGTTGAAATTACTGTTATAAAATACTGGCATTCAGCTGCATCCGGTTAGACTGGAAGCTGATTAGTACTTGGAAATTATGAATTTCCTTTCGACCTGCCACGGCCAAAATTTTGTTTTGCAATTTACACAAACATAACCTATCATCATTGGCACGCGCTAACATGTCCTGCGGGTGTACGTAGGCAACGGTGTCTTTGGCGGTATCTTGCAACAGACGGCTCGAGACATGCGGCGCGACGCCGCGGCGTTTTTCAAAGGCAGCGGTTATTATAAACGAATTTTGCGGGTAAGGTAAGGACACCTGTTATTGACTATTAGGGAATAATTATCTATAAGCAAAAAAAACTTTTTAGCTTTAAATATGTAGGGCGTAGTCTTTTTATTACAATTATCGTGCTCTTGTGATAATTCTAAAAACACTATGCCCTAAGTATGTATAGCTATTAGTGAATAGTCCCGGGAAATCCCGGAACCGAAAGTACCGGGAAATCCCGGAAATTCGCGTTGTTTTAGGAACCGGAATTTCCAAAACCAAATCCCGGTTCTTTCGGTACTTTCGGCAAAAGATACTTCGCGTTTAGAATTTTCCTAATTTTATTGCCTAAAATCCGACCGCTGCACTGTTACTATACTACCTAGCTACCACCTAACCTAGGTTATTGAGTGCCCCCATTGTAACTATACGAATCAGACCAATGTAATATTGGTCTGAGCAAGTATTCCAAATTTTTATAATTTTATAGGTTGAGTATTTTTATTTATAGTATTGTAAGGATGAATATCTATGTTTAAGTTTTGCAAAAATATTTAAGTTTAAAGTTATATTTTTATTTTATTTTTTCTTAAATGTATAATTAGAGTCAAGTTGATTTAAAGAATTTGTCGATTGAAGTTGTGCCAAACTATTGTTAAATTATTATATAAGGTTAAAATTTAAAAAAAAATGTTTGTTAAGATTATCTCATCAATAAATATTGAGACTGATTAATGCTACGGTAAAACTCCATAGTTCCTTTTTTTGTAGATGTTACGTAAGTTTTAAATTATAATTTGGTTATGCAGAATTGCAATAAGAGTCATATTAATTTGTTTGGTAAAGTAATGATGTTTAATAAATGTTTCTGTTATATATTATGTAGGATTAGGTATAAAAATCATTTAATGTTAAAAAATGTTGCTGGCATAATATGCGTAATTACCAGTAACATTATACTAAATAAGACTGATTTAGTGTCTATAAAACAAGAAATAAAACGTTTTATTTGATTTGATTAAAATGTTTTTACTTTGCCCTGTCATTTCGTCTTTTTTTTACTTTCTCCGTTTCAACACTTTCAACTCTCTTACAAAGACTTATTAAAGTATCAAAAGTATCGATAGTACCGGGAATCCCGGTTCTTAAGCCAGAAGGTCCCAAAAATCCCGGTTCTTTAAAACAGCACCGGTTCTGCATTCCCTAATAGCTATACAGCTTCTTTGTTTAAGTGTGTTGTGTAAGTTCTTGCTAAATATTCAGTAGGTTTAGAGATAAAATTAATGAAGTAGAAGTAAACAATAAGAATTTTATAAGTTACGTAGAAGCAACCTATTAAAAAAAAATCGTACCTACTTACACGTTTGCTAGTCAGGAAATCACTGAAAAAACGGTAGTTCTTAAGTCCAATCGTACAAAATTACTAAAACTTTTTTAATACTTAATCCAATCAATAATTTGTTAATCGTTAAAAATATTAAAACAATCGAATAACACAAAAATGCTTGTATTTTAATGCCTTGTTTTGGTAGTAGGTAAGTAAGTGTAAAAAAGTATCGACAAACGATAATTGCGCCGTTAACCCTAAATTATGACTTTTACCATTTTCGCCATTTTTGAGAAGTCTCGCTTTGTCAGTTCATTCACCGCTATCTTCCGGGATAGTGTATCGTGACTTTCGCAGAGATTTCATAGCGCGCATTGCTTCAAGTGATTTTGGCAAATTAAACTAATACTCGTAAATAGGTACTTTTTTTAAGGTGAAATTGACACTTATTTGCTACTTGACTTTGTGTGTGTATAAATAGTGTTTTTAAGTTTATTTTTATTTATTTTTTACGGTAAAATTGACACTACTTGACTTGTTTGTGTGTACCCGTGTGTTTTTTTTAACAAAATGCCAAGTCAACATAATTTTTACAGTGCTGCAGAGTATACAGACACGTTTTTATTAGGGTTCCGTTGCCAAATGGCAAAAAACGGAACCCTTATAGATTCGTCATGTCGGTCTGTCTGTCTGTCTGTCTGTCTGTCCGTCCGTCCGTATGTCACAGCCACTTTTTTCCGAAACTATAAGAGCTATGCTGTTGAAACTTGGTAAGTAGATTTTTAAGTCGCTTTTTAAATTTGTGATTACAATGTATTCACGAATTTTGCGTACTACTTGTATATAGTTTGTAACGTAGACGCGCACGTGCATCATTCTAATTTATACAAGGGTATAATGCCACCATAGGAATTTGGTAGGACTTCGGATTGCCGGGCTTCGATTTAAGGGGTGTTAGGGGGGAGGGAAGGGGCAGGTGTAAAGCCCCTCCTGTGAAAGAAAAGTTTCGAAACTTCCCTCCCCCCCGTTTGAGTTTTTTTTTTACATATTCTAATCCAACTTTCGAGTTTTCGTGTACCTATCGACATCGATTTAAAGGCCGGAAGAGGTGTGAGGTTGACGAATAAAATGAAGGGGAAGTAGCAACGCTCAACAGGACACTTCACTGATAGGGCTCGTCAACAGAATCAAGGCGTTTCCATAGGAGGTCACAGTTTTAACCTAACCTAACCTCCCCAAACCATGTCGGTCCTGGCACTCGCCGGCCGCTCGTCTATACAGGATTAGTTTGCATCAGTGCCGGATTAGCCATGTAGCAGGAGGCAGCAAATGCTACGGGCCCCGCACCTAGGGGGGCCCCGCGCCTATGCAAAAAAAATATATCTACAAATCAAAGAAATTGTAAGCTACCCACTAAGTCACACACATAGTAGCAATTCTTAGTGAGCGCTGGCCATACTGTAATTATTGTACACAGGTACAATAGCTCAGTAGATGGAGCCCTAAAACAAATATATAAAAAATTTGTATATTATTATGCCGCAAGTTGACAACTCCAAAATACTTATAGAGGGAATCCCCTAATATTAATTGGATTCGATTCGAGCTGTAAGGTGCGTTGGGGTAATACCGGACGGATTTTGGGATAGTTGCAAGGATGTTACAAAAACTTTTTTTTTTCAGTTTTGGTATACACCACATTCTTGAGAAATGGTGGAAATTGATAATGATTAAACACAGTGTAATTAAAATATTAATTTATTTATAAAAACTCAATACTTTTTGTTTGGTAAGCCTGTAAAATCAAGACACAATTTTTGTGAGTATTATGACGATTTGGCCGTTAAGGGGTAAGTTCGGACAGCAATTTAATACTATTTCTATAGCTAGAAGTACTAGATGTTAGAAAAGAATATAACCTATTTTTTCTGTTCTTTAAAATGACATCAACAAAATCTACCTAATATTACAAACATGGATGTACCAAGTGATTACTTTTTTTTTGGTTTAAACTGTCCGATCTTACCCCACATACCAAATTTAGAAGATATTACGATTCCCAAAGTTTAGTTCTATCCACAAGCAGGCTACTAAATAAAATACGCATATGTTAAAGCGTCATATAAAACCGTAATACTGTATGGTTGATATAGAGATGAAGGGAAGAGGTAACAAGAATAAAAATTAAGCTTTTTTAGAAACCCGTTTTATTAGAATAAGATTTCAGATCCTCAAATAATGAAAAAATATATATATATATAAAGTACAGAAATCACAAACATGGAACGAAATAATTTATAATACTTAATATATATGAAATTAACATTCTTCAATTTAAAAGAAATGAATACAAACAATTATAGCAAATAATTGACCATTGCCATAGACATTTCAGTATTTTTAGGATAAAAATACTAATTAAACTGAAATTTCTATTACAAAGGTCTTTTTAAAGGTCTTCTTACACATTTTCACTATTAGAACATTTTACCATCTTAAAGAAAATCAAGATACTCATCTGACCACTTTCAAGTGTCGTAACACTGTTTTTAGATCTTTTACGTTTTTCCATCGCTGTCTTTTGGCCAAATTTATTATCCAATCTATGTAATTCGCTTTTCTTCCTGTGTTTATCATACTTATCCAGTTTCAATTCTTTTTTTGTCAGTTCGAGTTCTTTTCCTACTCCTTTGCCTTTTTTAATTACGTCACTGCTGTTCTTGTTAGTCAAAATCGATTCATTCGTTACCGCTTCTGTTCTTAAATTTTTGTTTTGATTTCCAGATGGTCCTGGTATAGGATCAAATGCATAATTTTTAGGTTGAAGTACTATTTTTTGTTTCCGTTTTATTGTTTTCTGTATTTCTTTTTCGCTTATTAATTCTATCGCTTGCTGTTTTTCTAGAAAATATAAAAACCCGCAGTCCTAGAACGCAAAGGGAAACTTAAGGAGGACACATGTGTGGTTTTGTTACTAAAAATATGACATGCTCCACCCTAGAGCGGGAGAAGTCATTGGATGATTTCCCACCTCAAAACAAAAGATGCAAAACAGTTACAGTTGCGTAAGTTTGTATAAGTAGATTAATATCTCTTACATAAGCCCCAGATTGTGAACGATTACGAACACAATTAAGTATTTAAAATTAAAATCATGTGTAATAAAAGTTTGACAACCACTACCAATTTCGAAATGGGCTAGCACCGGATATTTTTGTCCGATCTTCACTCGAGATGGATAACACCGGATATCAGCCTACAGAGATAGTAGACATTTATGGATACGTTTTATGGAGTTATCTCTGCTTAAAACTTAGTATTTATGCAAAATAATACCAAATTAAGCTATACTTTTGCTAAAATATGCAAATACAAATGAAGGTGAAAGACCGGATCGACAAATAATTTATGAATTTTACCTTTTTTCTTTAACGGCGCGTAAAACACGTCCGAGTTGCCGGAACGACTGGCGGCTACTGCGGGGCGGGGCGGGACATATTGACGTGCCACGCACTGTGGCTAGCATTAAAAAATATAGCCAAATAAGCGGGATATTTGATTTCTACGTTCTTACCCCAGCTTCGATCTTACCCCAACGCACCTTATGTATGTATAACCCGACCACGAAAAATAGTTTTTAAATGATAACCAATAAGAAAATAGCAAAATGCATACTTCATTTGATAAGCCTAATTCAATAATTAAACGAGTTCATTTTCTTTTAAGTGTTTTTATTAGTGGACTGTTTACATCGTGTTAAAGTTTCTTAGTTTTTACGTGCTTGCTTTCGTGTTAGGTATTATTTCTGTTTTGCCGATCCCCGTGGACTCATACAAACTCATTATAATATTACTGTTTCATAACAGTAACATTATACTAGACATATATTACGTTCTTTGCATCTCTGTTCACGATAAAATATCCAAGATTTATAATCGTTTGGCATACAGTATTCAATTTGACAGAATTTTGAATTACGTCGTTATTCTCACAAACCAGGATATGTCATTTTGAAAAGTTTTGGAGCAACGTAAGTAATAAAAGTTTCCTCTGAGGAGTGGATTGAAACGCGCCACGGCGTCCTCACCTTCCGCCTAACGCAGGTCCTTTAGGAAGTTCTTGTTCAGCATAAAGCGAGAGGAAACGCCCGAGGTTTTCATTGCGAGGATCGTCTGGACGACACGGTGGAGCATACGGTGGAGGTGTGCCCTGCTTTTTTTTTTGTTTGTGGGTGGGAAATCATCGTATGACGTCACCCGCTCTTGGGCGGAGCGAGAGGGGGTGTCAGACTTTTACTGACAAAACCCATCCGTGTTCCTTCAGTTGCCCATGTGCCAGGGCCATGGTATCTCTTTCGAACAAATCTCACGACCCTGGCAGGCATCGGTCCTAGCAGACCCCTCCAGTGCTGCTGACATCTCTTTGGGGCGCGCGTGGAACACTACGCGCCGTCGACACGGGCCTGGTCCTTACCGGGCGGCGAGCTTGCCATTGCTCGCCGCCCGCAAGCCCGCGCCTACGGTGGCCGGGAGTCCGCAATTGACTCCCGACGCCCGGGGCGTCTTCTCCTACGGCGGCTAGGGACGTTAGGGTGCAGTAACTGCTACGTCCTCACACGCCCCGCCTTCTCCTTCACGAGCTTTACTGCTTCGCAGAAGGACGTTACGGCTTTCCATGCCCTCTCGCTCCGTACCATGGCTTACACCAGAGACGGATGACGGATGAAATTGCATGTTTATCGGTCCATAACTCTTGAAATTACCTTTATTTTTGACTAAATCTGCTCTTCTGTAAAATTGCGATTTTGTAGATATCCGTTTCTACTTTGCTGCCATCGATATTATAATCTGTACCTAATAAAAATTATAGCCCGATCTACCCCGTCCCTACTACATAAACAAAAACACTAGCAAAAAAAAATATTGAAGGAAATCACGGTATGAAAATGAGATTTTTTAAATTAGAAAAAAAAAAAATTGTCGATAGTTGATCATAACGAGCGAGTAGGGCTTCCATTACGTAATTACGGACACATTTTAAAGTATTTTCAATTCCGTAACTGAAGATGTCAATTCCGTACTTACGTAATTATTGGCATCATAAATCAATCAAAATAGTCAACCAATAAAAAAGTATTATACGTACCAGTTATAATGAGGCAACACTATTTTTATTTTTTTATTTTATTTTATTATCTTAAGAAAACTTACAGCTAGGTTATAATTAGGATAACAATAGTGAAAGAAGGCCAATTACAAGTTTTCACTGATAAAATTGGTATAGAACAAGAGACAGTAGACAAGTTAAATGAAAGTAAGAAATAAAAGAACTTGGAACGAGTAAAAGTATAACATAAAAAGTGTCAGTGATCTTCAAAAAAGCGGTTGCATAGTGTTTTTTTAAGTTTACTGACACTGGTGGTGAATAAATCAGGATCATCAATACTCTGACACATCGAGTTGTATGCTCTGCTAGCTCTTATCATATAACAGTTTTGTCTGTAGATACATCGTACAGAGGGAACATGCAGAGGTCGATGATTCCTAAAGGAAAATGATGGAACTCGTAGCCCAATTTTGCTAAGAAGTTCAGAACAATCGATTGAACCATTCGCTATTTTAAACAAAAATGCCATGTCAGAAATTTTTCTCCGCTCGATTAGTGGAAGAATGTGAAACTTCCTGCAGCGACTGTGATAATTAGGTAAATAGATTTTAGATCTATATTGAATGTACCTTAAAAACTTCCTTTGAATACCTTCAATGCGATCGACGTAAGTAACAAAAATAGGATTCCATACTGGTGCACAATATTCGAGATGACTGCGCACAAAAGCACAATAAAGGATTTTTAGTGTTTTTATATTTTTAAAATCGGCTGATATTCTTAAGATGAAACCTAGTGCCTTAAAAGCTTTTTTAATAATATTATCGATGTGTGTGTCAAAAAGAAGTTTCGAGTCAAAAGTTACGCCTAAATCTCTAATCGTATTAACTCTGGATATCGAAGTGTTGGATAACTTGTAATCATAAAGAATAGGTTTAGGTTTGCGAGTGAACGTACATATGTAACATTTCGAGATATTTAAATCTAAACGGTTGGCCACACAGTACTCTTGGAATCTGTCCAGATCAAGTTGAAGATGTTCAGCATCTTCCTCAGTTCTAACTTCACTTAGAATCTTCATGTCATCCGCAAACAAAAGAACTTTTGAGTTCCAAAAACATGAAGAGACGTCGTTGATGAAGATGTTGAAAATCAAGGGCCCCAGAAGCGATCCCTGAGGAATCCCTGAGGGGATAAACATAGTTCTGGATGTGTATCCATTCAGTACAACCGTTTGACATCTGTTGGCTACGTATGACGAGAACCACCTGAAAAGATTTCCACTGATACCTATAGCCGATAGCTTACGCAAGAGTACAGCGTGATCCAGGCGATCAAAACACTTGCTATAATCAGTGTAGATTACGTCTACCTGTGTGCGACGGGACATACATTCAGTCAAGTAATCACTGCATAGAATGAGATTGGTGGTTGTGGATCGAGCTCGTAGGAAACCGTGTTGGCGGTCACTAATACTTAGCATAAGAGTAGCATATAGCTGCTTGTATATTATTTTTTCGAGGATTTTAGCAAATAGACAAAGTTTGGAGATCGGTCTATAGTTTTCCACGTTGTCTCTAGGCCCTTTTTTATGAATCGGGGTAATCAACGCTGACTTCCAGATTGCAGGTACCTCACCCACAACTAGGGATCGCCTGAACAAAAGAGAAAGAGGGGTAGTCAGACTTTTCGCACAGTTGAGTATAAAAACAGGCGGAATATTATCTGGTCCTGCAGATTTTGTCAAGTCGACTCCTTTTAGTAGTTTAAATACCTCCAACTCACTAACTTCGACCGAGTGTATGTCAGAAATAACATCGCCCAAATGCGTGCTAGAACCCTGCGCGCGCTCAGTAGTAAAGTCGTTGGTGCAACTATGCGAATTGAGAAAGTTCGAGTAAAAATAGTCACCAAACATGTTGCAGATATCCTCTCCGTTACTTGAAGTGCAATTTTTATATTTAAGTAAGGAGGGATACGAATTAGTTTGGTTTTTAGATTTGACATATGACCAAAACGCTTTGGGGGTCTTAAATATGCCTTCTTCAATTTTTTTTATATAGCAGCTAAACATTTCACTTTCTAATAATTTCGCACGTTGTCGGAGTAAGACAAAGGACTCGTGATCGTACTGGTTTCCGTACTTCTTGAATTTAGCGTGGTGCTTAGCTTTTTCTCTTAGAATTTTTATTAGAGGCAGCTTGTACCAGAGAGGATATCTACTGGATGGGACGACCGTCTTAACTGGTACAAAAGAATCTCGCAAATCACTGAGCGTGTCGTAGAAAAAAGATACAGCATCCTCGAGCGTTCTCGTGCTAATTTCGCTGTACCAGTCGATCCGGCTAAGCCGCTGATTAATGGCCGTGTAATCGGCCGACCCATATAAGAACTTAATCCGAGAAAGTGCTGGAAGAGTATGAAGTTCCACGAAATCGGCAGACACACAGAGAGCTTTGTGATGTGAGTCTTCCGGCACCAGGGGATTACCACAACTCGTTACTGAGACCTCGCTGTTAGACAAAACTAGGTCTAGTATTTTGTTGTTAGCATTTACATGCGAATTGTATTGCGAGAAATTACAGACGGTGAAATTATCAAAGACATTGACCTGAACATGACCTTGGATATTACTAGGCCGAACAGTCTGACCGTCATCATCTGGATTCCAGATTATGTTTGGAAGGTTAAAATCTCCAAGAACTAAAAATTTATCAGCCGGATGCTTCTGAACAATGTCTGTTAGGTTATTAGAAAAAATAGTTAACTGACCTGCCTGGGAGTGGCCAAACTTCTGATCACAGATGTACACTACACATAAATGCATTTTGTATGATACACGCGGTCTTTTCCTATGAAGGGTGATAGTGACCCATAAGTCTTCAGCAGACGAGAACCATTCACTGCGTAGATCACTGACAATTTCCCGTCGCACTGCAATAAGCACACCACCACCCAAAGTTTGCTTTGTACTGGAGTAATTTCTGTCGCGCCTCCACACTATGTAACGGTCGTCAAACAATTCGCGGTCATTAATACCTTCAATAAGCCAAGTCCCAGTTAAGCAGATAATATCGAACAAAAGGACAGCGGCGAAGGAATGTGCACAAAAAATCAGAACCAGTGGTTCACAAACCATTAACATAATGAGTGCGATTATACAGGTAAAACAAAGAATAACGCTGACATAACACTTTTAACTGAGAAACTTTTTTAGGTCCTGTTCCGTCTTTATATGATGAGTTGGGGAGGTCGTATTTTTCTTTATGAGGATTTTGCAACCAACTACCCAAGTGTATAAATAACCTCGTTCCTTAGCCAGTTTTTTTGTTTTGTTTAAAAGCATTTTGTTCTCAAATGTCAGGTGATCGTTCACATAGATGACACTGTCAGACTGTAGACCCAGCTTGCTCGCAGTTATAGATGATCCAAGTTTCTTTGCTGCAGCCACGAAATCATTTTTCAGGTATCTATTATGAACTGAGCAAATAATGTTTTTATTATGTTCGTTGTTTCGCATTGGTACTCTCGCAATGAAGTTTATCTGCTCTTTCGGGATGCTGCACCCAATTAAATCTCCGATCATACCAACAATTGCAAACAAATTTTCTGAGTTCGTTGCTGGAACACCCTTAATTTCTAGATTGTTCATTCTAGATCTTTGCTCAGTTTCACGATGTAGATCTTCTATTTTGGAGCATCGATCATGTAGCACTGCCATCTGGTCTTTGGTCTTCTTAAAGCCGTCCACTTCACTCTCCAACCCCGACACTTTTGTGGCTAATGTCTCCACCGAGTGATCCAGAAATTCGACATCTGTCTTAAGACTCGAGTAGTCCGATCTGATAGATTTAAGCTCTGCCAGTTCCAATTGGATAGCTTTCACATTCTCTATTAATGCGGGCAGACCATCCATCCGGGCTGAGAGGGCCTTCAGCTCAGACATGATACTTTCCATGTCGGCCGCTACGGGCGCAGCGGTGGCTGTGGCTGCAGGGCGAGGGCTGGATGCTGCCGAGGATTTACAATTGCTGCACTTCCATGTGTTCTTACGTTCACCCAATTTCCTCCATCCACCTTCGGTGATGCCAGCGCAGGGAAAGTCGAACTGTCCCTGACATCCCACACATTTGGCGCCATCCCTACTCTCAACTTGGCAACGCTTACATTTAAACATCTCGTAAAGGTGACGAAAACTTTGAGAACCGTAGTAAGGTAATTAGTCGTTAACCGAGTCGCAAAGAATATATTATGCGTGTGACCGATTTGCTGTCTACCGTCAACTGACAACAACTATCGTCAACAACTATACGATATAACTACATCGAAACTATACAAACAGGGGATTCCCTGCAGTTTATTTTATCGTTTGTCAAATTTTGCAATAAATTGTTCTAAGACGTACAGAATAGAGTTCAAATAAATCAACTTGGCGAGTCGGTAGGGCCGGGGAGTCCCTGACGAAAAGTCACTAGGACCACGGAACTACTATGCTCTTCACTTTCTTAATTAAAATGAAAGTGTAGTTTTATTGCTCAATTGTCGGTTGTTCAGTTCACATGGCTAGACTCTAGACACAGTTGACACTTGATCAGATTTCTTAATTAAAAGTTGGTGGTAAATGCGCGCAAATATTAATAATTTGTAGCAGTTGTATCTTTATCGATACTGTTCGGCAAATTGTACACCGAGAAGTACAATCAGCCGCTGTGTATGGCATTTGTGAACTACGACAAAGCCTTCGACTCTATCGAAATATAAGCAGTTCTGGCCTCTCTGCAACGATGTTGAATTGACTGGCGCTACATCGAAGTGTTGAGTGTTGTGTTGTATGACGCTGCCACGATGACTGTCCAGATCCAAGGTCAAAAAACCAACCCCATCCAACTACGAGAGGGGTGAGACAGAAGGATGTAATATCCCCGAAACTGTTTACCAACGCATTGGAGGACGTTTAATGGCAGAGACGCTGGAACAGTTGGACCAGATGCTGCAGAGCCTGAATGGAGCCTCCCGGCGGGTTTGCCTCGGCATGAATTTGGACAAGATGAAAGTCATGTTCAACTCGCACATCTTGCCGAGTCCAATCCACATCGAGGGTTCGCTTCTCGAAGTTGTGAAGGATTATGTCTACTTAGGCCAAGTCATCCAGCTCGGTAGACACAGCTTCGAGAAGGAAGCTGACAGAAGAATCCAGTTAGATTGGGCAGTATTTGTAAAACTTCGTCAAGTCTTCTCGTCACCAATCCCGCAATGCCTGAAGACTAAGGTCTTCAACCAGAGCGTCCTGCCTGTAATGACATACGATGCCAAAACGTGGACACTGACAGTTGGGCTGGTCCACAAATTCAGGGTCGATCAGCGCGCTATGGAGCGGGCTATGGTCGGAGTCTCTTTGAAGGATAAAATCAGAAACGAAATTATCCGGAAAAGAACTGGAGTTACCGACATAGCTCGCAGAGTAAGCAAGCTGAAGTGGCAGTGGGCTGGCCATGTCTGTCGTAGGACCGATGGCCGGTGGAGCAGATGAGTCCTGGAGTGGAGACCACGTATCGGAAAGCGTAGTATGGGACGCCCCCCAGCTAGATGGACCGACCACCTTAGGAAAGTGGCTGGGTCAGACTGGATGCGGAAGGTGGAGGACAGGGTGTTGTGGCGCAACATGGGAGAGGCCTGTGTCCAGCAGTGGACTGCGATAGGCTGAGTTGATTGATTGATTGTATCTTTATCGTGGGTGACTTTGAATGTTTGGATGATCTTGTCATTTTCAAGAAGAATGATTATATTCGGGACGAAAAAAAATGGTTTAACTTAACTGATGTACGATGATAAGTTTTTGAATAAACATTCTTTTGTTTATATTGTGTCCGTTTTGATAATGCCTTGAATTTGAGATAATAAAAGATAAGTAATTGTAAAAAATGTAGGTACTCTATCTACAAAAATATTATTCATAGTCGATTAAAAAAAAAAATAGGAAAAATTACGTAATTATGTAATTACGGAATTGGAGAAAAAAGTTGCGTAATTAGTTACGTAATTGACATTTCCGTAATTTTGGCAGCCCTAGTCGCGAGATTGTTCGAAAGAATACCGTGACCCTGGCACATGGGCAACTGAAGGAATACGGGTGGGTTTTAGTAAAAGTCTGACATGCCCTCCCGCTCCGCCCAGTGATGATTTACCATCCAAAAAAAAAGACTTATATGGTTTTCACATGGACCCCACTGTCCGAATGGTACCAAATTAAAATGGGACCATTCGGGAAGCACCAGCTTTCAAATAAAAAAGAATCATCGAAATCGGTTCACCCAGTCAAAAGTTCTGCGGTAACGAACATAAAAAAAAATACAGTCGAATTGATAACCTCCTCCTTTTTTTGAAGTCGGCTAAAAAGGGGCTCGAGTTTTAAAAAGGACTCCAGTCTTAAAAACGACTCGAGTCTTAAAATTAACTCGAGTCTTGTAGCTCATCATTCGAAAAATCTCGACAGATTTATTTGTACGCAGTTACATCATAACCACTAATTTGAATTTATTGCCTTCTTTCGAGTCTTCAAATAGGTCTTCAAAAATGAAATTGAGGTTTCTAATATCATTTTTAGGGTTCCGTAGCCAAATGGCAAAAAACGCTACCCTTATGGATTCTTCATGTCTGTCTGTCTGTCCGTCCGTATGTCACAGCCACTTTTTTCCGTAACAATAAGAGCTATGCTGTTGAAACTTGGTAAGTAGATGTATTATGTAAACCGCATTAAGATTTTCACACAAAAATAGAAAAAAAAACAATAAATGTTGGGGTTCCCCGTACTTAGAACTGAAACTCAAATTTATTTTTTTCATCAAACCCATACGTGTGCGGTATCTATGGATAGGTCTTCAAAAGTGATATTGAGGTTTCTAAGATATTTTTTTCTAAACTGAATAGTTTGCACGAGAGATATTTCCAAAGTGGTAAAATGTCCACCCCCCCATATAACTTCTACAATAAGAGAATGATAAAACTAAAAAAATATATGATGTAATTACCATGTAAACTTCCACCGAAAATTGGTATGAACGAGATCTAGTAAGTAGTTTTTTTATTACACGCTTTATATTAGCTTCACTTGCATGTTTGTTTGTATGTTTGTTCGTAACCGACTCTTTGTAGCGCGATTTTGACCCACTTTAAACGAACAGATTTCATTCAAACATTGCACACCTGTCAAAGACCGATGACAATACAATAATTTCATAAATGTGTGCCATTATCCTTGCCAGGGTTACCAGGACAGCAACAAAACTGTCTTCGAAAACTACGCTGACAACCGTCACAAACTACGCTGACATACGTCTCACAATTCGAAACACCCTAATAAATATAAAATAAATAATAGTTAAAAAAAACTAAAAAACACGATTCCATAGAAAACCAAACTAAAAAGTAGAAAATAATGGAAAAAAAAGCGTGGGGTGCCTTTTAAGGTATTTTTATTGATATCAGGCTTTCTAGGGTTTTCTATGGAAGCATGTTTTACAGTTTTTTTTTTTATACGTCATAAATCTTAAACCGCAATTTACCTTTCATTCAATCAACTCAAATACAAAAATTTAAAAAAACCATTTAATTTCATAAACATAAACCTTATGCATAAACCGTGAATACCTACAGGTTTGTACGGAACCCTCAATGCGCGAGTCCGACTCGCACATGGCCGGTTTTTTTTCTAAACTGAATAGTTTGCGCGAGAAACAGTTCCACAGTAGTAAAATGTGTCCCTCCCGTAACTTCTAAAATAAGAATGATAAAACTAAAACAAAATATATGATGTACACCCAAGTAGCACAGAACTGCATTATAAATTGTCACTTAAGGCCCACAGCGGTAATCTAAGC
Organism: Aporophyla lueneburgensis; assembly: GCA_932294355.1. Lineage (NCBI taxonomy): Eukaryota > Metazoa > Arthropoda > Insecta > Lepidoptera > Noctuidae > Aporophyla > Aporophyla lueneburgensis. Next base: position 17,077,619 of record OW028744.1, read on the forward strand.
ATTTATAAAGACTTATTAGTATTCACCTGGGCTGCAACAGCTGTTTCGAAAAAAACGCGGCCAACTATAACGCTTATTTCTGTACAGTAATTCTATTAAGCACCACAAATATGCCACAAAGTCACTGTTATTGAGCGCTTAGTAGTGCAGTACCCTATCAGCTGTAAGTTTTCTGAATAATAGCCCACACGTCAACACGTGTACTATACAACCGTTGCATTTTAAGAGAGAACATATCACCCATTATAACATAACCAGTTACTTTGTGAAGTTATTTAACAAAAATGTAATGCTTTATGCTGCATACCGATTTACTTTTCCCTTATCAATCCAAGTGCGCGAATGGAATATTGGACGCGACGGGTTCCGTACGTTATATTTGTAAATAAATAAAATGAAATTAATTTATTTAAGTAACAATGCTGCAGCAGAAAAGAATAAAATGTCATTAACAAAATAAAAATATATGTCACATAGTTGAAATAAAATAAAATGTCTAACTTACGTCGGATTTAAATTAAAGTAACAATAAATAATAATTGCACATATTAACAAAACAATACAAGAAAGCCTTTATAAATAGAGGTCAGTGTATTTGGTGACATTACGGTACTCCCTGATACAAAAATCTTCTTATAACCTACACATTTTCGGGACAATAATATGGTTGCCACAAAATTTATATTATTGTTTTAAATGTTTCTGGTACTTACCTAAAAATGAAGAAGATTTATTAAGAGAAATCTAAGATTTTTTTTATTATAATAAATTAATAAATTGCGAGACTTTTAAAGATTCCAGATTTCGACAATTTTTCTCAGAGGTAGTCAGTTAGGAAATACCTGCACCCTAATTGCGAAACGCACAATTTATCAGAATCTGAATGGGATTGAAGATTATTTCTAAACCATTGCGTCATTTGTTCGAATAAATTGTGGCTCAGCAACGTAAATAACGCAATGAATGTTGTTTAACTATGAATATTAAACCAATTCCTACCGATAAAAAGTTCCGCAATTACCCCTCTGTACAGCTAGCATCTAAAAAACAACGTAATTTTCTTTATGTTTATTTAATTTTCCCTTTTTAAAGTACAATTTAGGGTGTACCACCCTGGTCCAGGCCTTGAATTTTCATCCTTTTATAATTTCAAGGAGTATAAAAGTACTTCTCGGTGGCCACCATAGAATTTCCTTAGTTTTCCATTATGCAGGAATGACTGGTTAGATCGACAACACCTCTCTATAGTCTGAACTATTTTTAAAAGGCTTGTTCTGTAAAAAACAAGAAAAATATACTTATTATAATAGAAGTATCAGTTTCTCAAAATGACAACACTACCTATACAGTTTTTGAGGAAAAAAAACTACAAGATACAATAACATATTAAATACCTAAACTTAACGTAACATAATGCTATTTCATGTGGAAGTAATTAAATTATTAGGCCAGAAAAATACACTATTTTTAGATAAGTACCTACTAATTTATAGATATTTCGTCGCAAATTGAATAAATCAATAACTTATGTATTATACATATAATTAAATTATAATCTCAGGTACTTAAATTTCAATTTTAATTAGGTAAGTACTTATCGTCGAGTAACAACTAAAAAAGGGAACAAAATGGGTTTAAAAGAACCACGGCGGAACCAAATGTGAACCAATACGGCTCTCCTCATCGATCTATGTCTGATTTGTATTTCACAAATACTAAACTATTTTACTCTTGGCTGAATTACAGGCCACATGTGAACACCGGTACAGACCTTAGCATTACATTGAGATTAAAACTGTTCACTTGCCATCCGCCATATTCACTGCGTTACTTTGTATTATTATAATTTTTATTTTTGTTTATTTTAGAGGATATCAATTGTCATTCATTTGGATTAAAAATTATTTACACGAAAACAGTTTCTTTTTGGTTTCTTTGTACAAAAACGAACATATTTATTTTATTTTCATTCTAATTTTGTTGCTTTTCTTTTAGTATTTAGTGGTACCTATTCCGAGGGCGCGTGAAAATTTTGAACTAAATATGTATGGTATTTGACAATAAAGCTACCTTCCCAATAAGATTTCAAATATAATAGGAGGAAATCGAAGTTTTACTTACCTTAAATTTTATGTATGTATATTCTCCCAAATGGCACCTGAGATCTTGCACACAACGATACACTTCATGTTTTACAATTTGACAGTTCATATCAAAGAAAAATAAATAATATTAAGTTATTGCATTCCACAATTTCGCTCAGTGTGTCATTTCAACTGTATAAAAGTATTCAAAATGTACACATTCGTCTTCCTTGCTGTATAATAAGTAACACGTGCCTCATTAATCAGGCAATATTCAGCTCTATAGGTGACTGTTACACACATAAATGCTACTATAATGTTGTTATAATGCAATTGGACGTAGTTATGCAAAAAGGATCCAATCCACATTCAGTTAATTTTGAGTTATTGACGTTTTAAGTTCAAGAGGTACTTTTTCATTACTTAAAAAAAAATTGTCTGTGGAATATTAACACGTTTTTTATTAGTAATGGTATATTAACATATTCTGGTACAAATACTAGTTAAGAACCAGAAAGTTTAAATAGTTTATACTGGAAAAAAAAAATAAGAAGCGCCACACCATTGGTTTAAAAAATTAAAGTACACGAAAAATAAAGCTTTTTTAGCTAGGTCGTTTTTACTGACTCGTAGTATGTATAATTTGGATCAGTTTGGTGCACTTAACTCATTTTTGACCAAGTTGTGGATTGGATCCTTTTTGCATAACTACGTCCAATTATTTATCAATTGGATTTCTTATACAGCTATGTGCTGAATAATTTGTGCCCAAATTAGAGTTATATCATCTGAGGATGCGCTGTCGTCGCGCTATTATTCAGCAACGAATGCATCCACTGTGCACTGTTAAAATGTAGTAGCACAAAAGTGCTGTATAACAGTATACAGCACTTTTGTGCTACTTGGGCAATTACCATGTAAACTTTCACCGAAAATTGGTTTGAACGAGATCTAATAAGTAGTTTTTTTAATACGTCATAAATCGTAAACGCGAGCATTACTGCTTCGCAGAAGGAGGTGACGGCTTCCCATGCCCTCTCGCTCCGTACCATGGCTCGCACCAGGGCCGGACGCGAGAGGTCGCCGCCGCCGATCGCCTCCACGAGGAACAGGTTCACCTTCACGAGCGAGTCGAACCGGACGCTGCTCCGCACGCAAGAGTCTGGCGTTGCGGACCTTAGTGGACGCTCCTCGCTACGTGAGGAATGATATTATCCAGCGGGATCTCGGGATTGAGAGCCGGGATGAGCATGTGCGGCGCCTCGCGAAGAGGATGCTCGCGCATCGGCATGCGGCGTGCTTCTGTTTGGCCTCACGTCAAACATATCGCGCCCAGGCATACGCGGCCCCCTGACGCGAGACCCCTCCACCGCGTTCTGGTCAGGTACAAAGTTGACCACATCACCCGGACTGACTCCCGGGTAAGCCGCAATCAGGTTACACGCGGCTTGCCTGAACAACTTTAGACACACAACATACATCCACCGCGTGGCGTGTTTCAACTTAATATAGGCACGTCCTTGGCACGTCACGTAGCGTAAATCAGACATCCAACTCTAAACAGGCACCTATACTCATACGCGAACACGCGGGCGGGCCTGCGTCGTCACGTAAACATGAACGGTGTTACACCGTACACTACCGCTCACACACACCACTGCCCCTTAGCTCGGACCGCAACCAGCTAGATCTGGAAAACGGAACGAGCAGGAGCGCACACCCTATCTGTAGGAGCGTCGAGTGGGCACTCTTGTCACTGGTCGTCTCTCGTCGGGCCTCCCCCAGGCAACTGGGGGTCTCACCTGGCGAGGACAGACCGCCAAGGTGTCTTGAAGAAAGCGACGACGTTGATATAATTTCAACATCACGGCGCGCCTACAGAAACACTCTTAACAACCAGTCACATGGACGCATGTTTTTGCAGGCACGCGTTCAGTATTTCTAATGCATAAAAGGCAACAACGATGAGGGGTCCGTCGTAACGGACCACCACAAACCCTCCGCGGCCAGGGAGCAACTTCGCGACCTCGATCGAGTTACATAATTATTGCATTTTTGCGCTTACCGAAGTAACATCATATGTCAGTGAGCTTATGTGCGTGGCCACACTGAACACCCGGGTGCGGGGACGGCGCGGATGCGGGGACGCGCGCGTCGTCACTTGTCCGCAGTAAGCATGCGGGTCGTCCGAGTGGTGTCGTGTCCAGTGTTTGTCAAATACAATACGCCATGTTGCAAACGCGCGCGGTTAGCTCGGAATGGATTGAGATCCCCGCGCTCCGCGTTATTTGCCACTTGACTCCCGCGCACTCACTGCGGCCACTCCACTTGTATGAACGTCCTATTGCTTGAGTTGCCCCTACCCGCGCTATCCCCGCGCCACACAGTGGACTGTAAAACAAGCTTCCCTTTCGTAGGATTGTCGAAAAATAAAAAGGTTTGTTTTGACATTTCCAAGTATACAGTTTTGTTGACAACATCAAAACATCGTATATTACTAGTAGTCATGGATTTTTTTTTCGATTCCTCACCATGGAATATGAGTTTATACATTTCAAATGTATGAAAATGGAATTTGATATCCTCATAACTTTTTTTAGTCTTGCAATGTAAAGCTGAAAATTTTAGGCGTTATTACCGAGTCTATAATGAAGCCATGTGAGTATTGACCTTAACCCTGAAGGCGCCCGTTCGAAAGATATTAACTATTTAAAAATCCACATTTCAGCGATATTGTTTTCTTCATAGTTTTTTTTTGTCTTGCCTGGTTAAGCTGAAACTTCTAGATATTGTTACCGAGTCTGTAATAAAGCCACGTAATCTTTGATCTTGACCCTAAAATCATATATTGTCTAATTTGACTGCCTAACTTACAACAGTCGCTACCTGCACTTGGTTCCCATTGTTATACCACAGGTGTGCTCAAATATTTTGGTTTTGCTAATTAGGGCGATTAGTTTCTTTGTTTGTCAAGTAATGGAGACCTACTTACGTGCAGTTCCCATTTTTCTGCGAATTTTATGATATGTACTTACCTAGGTAATTACAGAATTCTTTGTTATTCTATACAATAAAGGTTTCACCAACCATTTTCACCACGACCAAATCTTCAAAATATTGATATTTCATAAATTCATACGTTTGGCTTTTTGTCAAGGTTAAAGTTAGACGGGTTTGTTGGTATCAATACTGGGCAGAAACAAATTAGGAAACTGACTTTTTGAGGTACATTGCATGAATTTCAAATTAATTAATATCTTTCAAACGGGCGCGTTCGGGGTCATGGTCAAAAGTCACATGGCTTCATTACAGACTCGGTAACAATATCTAAAATTTTCAGCTTTACAATGCAAGAACAAAAAAAAATATGAGGAAAATAATATCACCCAATTTATATGCATTTTCAAATACTTCATATCTTTTGAACGGGCGCGTTTGGGGTCAAGGTCAAAAGTCACATGGCTTTATTATAGACTCTGTAACAATATCTAAAATTTTCAGCTTTACATTGTAAGACCGAAAAAAGTTATGAGGTAACTAATATCGCCCAATTTATATGCATTTTTAAATAATTCATATCTTTTGAACGGGGTGGTTTAGGGTCAAGATCAAAAATTACGTGGCTTTATTACAGACTCGGTAACAATATCTAGAAGTTTCAGCTTAACCAGGCAAGACAAAAAAAAACTATGAAGAAAACAATATCGCTGAAATGTGGATTTTTAAATAGTTAATATCTTTCGAACGGGCGCCTTCGGGGTCAATGTCAATACTCACATGGCTTCATTATAGACTCGGTAATAACGCCTAAAATTTTCAGCTTTACATTGCAAGACTAAAAAAAGTTATGAGGATATCAAATTCTATTTTCATACATTTCACATGTATAAACTCATATTCCATGGTGTGGAATCGAAAAAAAAATCCATGACTACTAGTAATATACGATGTATTGATGTTGTCAACAAAACTGTATACTTGGAAATGTCAAAACAAACCTTTTTATTTTTCGACAATCCTACGAAAGGGAAGCTTGTTTTACAGTCCACTGTGCGCCATACCGCACGCGCCGCACGCCGCGCCCGCGCCGCGCCTGCTTGCCCAGTATGGACACTCAAATAGGTTTCATATGTTTAAGTACGTCGCGCCGCGTCCGCCCCGCGCCCGCGCAGTCTGGCCAAGCGCTTAGTGTTTTTAAAGTGTTAGTGATGGATCTTCAAGTTAAACTTAAGTGCTTGGCCAGACTAAAAGCGCGGCGTGGGTGGTACGGCGCGGGTATAGCGCGGGCAACTCAAGCAATAGGACGTTCATAGTACAAGTGGCCGCAGTGAGTGCGCGGGCGTCAAGCGGCAAACAACGCGGAGCGTGGGTATCTCAATTCATTCCGAGCTAACCGCGCGCGTTTGCAACATGGCGTCTTCTGATTTGAATATTGAAGAATTTTTAAACTCAATTCAAGCACGATCTGCACTTTGGATGTCAAAACTTAAGCAATATAAAAATAAAATAAAAAATTTCAAGACTGTAGAATGAAATGAAATCACAATTTTCTGGGCATGAATGTACCTATATATTTTTTTATTTAAAGAAACATAGGGACTTTTACAATGTAGGATTAAACATTATTTTCAACTTCTATTTTCCCATAAATACAGACAAAATATCTCAATAGGTGGGACGCTTCGGCGAAAGTTGGTATTCTTTTTTAAAAGACAATTTTCTATGTTTTCTATTAAGTAGTCAAATTCCACTCGGACGAGCCGCATGTTTACTGCGGACAAGCAACTGACAAGTGAAGGAGCGCGCGTCCCCGCACCCGCGCCGCCCCCGCACCCGCGTGTTCAGTGTGGCCACGCACTTAAGCTCACTTTATTTTATTACCTCGAATTTAAAAGAAAAAGATTTTTGACGATTTTCTGAATTCATGAGACTAGAAAGTACTTGTATCCTCATGTACATGAGGATACAAGTACTTTCTTACCCGGGCTAAAAATTGTATTTTATTATAGACATTTATCTATTAATTTTTAGATTTTAGTCATTTTAGCCCTCGCACTTTAGTGCAGCTTGGTAATTTTGTCTGTTTTTCAGAACATGAATTCTCTGCCTCAAAAATTGAATTTTTGATGAATGATTTTCTGTCGATGAAAAATGACCTTGCAAGTATCACGGAAGCTTCTGCGAAGGATATCAAAATGAAAATTGCAGGATTGTCATCCAAGTGCGCAGAAAAATGGGAAACATATGGAAAGCGCTGCGATCGATTCTTGTCAAAGAATTATGTGCGGTTGTCTGACAATTTTACTTTTAAAGTGTCCATGGACCACTCAGCACCATCAACAAACAAGCTTTGATCCCTGGGAGTCAATCAGTGGATTTTACCGAAGCAAGTGAAAAAACGACAAGGACGCGCGTGGACGACCTTCTTCGATCACGGGACCCAGCCCAGCCCAGCGGCCCAGCCAGTGGCGCAGCGGGGCCCAGCTAGTAGTGGCTGCTGAAATTTCAGCTTTAATATAGTCATTAAAGAAGCTAGTTAGAGTCCCGAAAAGCGCCAAGTTATGAAAAGGAGTGTGGGTGTACGCGATGAACCAAAGACAATCCCCGGTTGGAGTAGAACTATTACAGATTATGGAAACAAAACAAATTAGGTTATAGGTTTGGATGACTATAGTGGATTAGTAACCGAAACTATGGACTATGGCCTATGGCCTGCCGGATCAATGTTTTGTATACACGGATAAAATGGCAGTGGGTGACTTGCACACTCAATAATGGGTCCCCGGAAAACGTCGCTAGCACATGGTGACGTAGTAACAAGGCGGCAACCCTTCCTGAAGTGCTTGAGAAGTGGAGAGGTATTCCACGGCTTTCAGAACAATCCCAGAGCCCGGAAGATGGTCAAGATCCTTACGAGCACTTACTGGTATACTTCCTTTTTCCGAGCACGTTTGCTCTCGCGAATCTCCACTGAACCGGCCAATAAAGGCAAGAATGAGGTGGGAGCTCTGAACCTCTTCAGTGTTTACTTCAGCCGGCCAATAAAGGCAAGCCAGAGATGAGGAAAAGAAATTTAGTCTCTCTATTCGTGGTATTACATGCCTGTTACTGTGCACAATGTAGATATTGTGAGATTGGCTCTTCTACCTATCGGACAACTTTCCGAGGAACCAACAGCTCAGCCTTAACTAATCACATTTGATCCTGTAATAAGTGGTGTTAGAGAAGTCTCCAAAAAACCGACTAGTAAACTGCAATAAACAAACTTGCACTAAAATAAATATATTATGTACACTAACACTCACTGCGCATCAAAGAATTCGTCCGCATCGCTCTCGGTGGGAGAAGTGCCCAAAAGGTTGGCAGCGTTACCCCGTTGGATGCCGATGCTGATTATTTGACCTAAAAATAGGCCAGCCCTCTGGTCACATAAACAGTCGACCAACCGCTTGGCGATGTCCCGGAATACTCGATGAGCACTTGGACCCCACGGCCCGGCCCTAGTATTTCAGCCCCAAATGGCTAAAACATATAGCTCCCAATAAGGTTGTTATATTTGCGCCGTTTGAGGTTTTCTGCACCTGTAGCGACCGCCCCAGCACAACCTGCCGTGCTAAGAAGATGTGTCGACACAGGTAGCATCCCACACCAAAGGCCTACCCAACTTCCAAGGCATTACGGTCATTTCGTCTGGTCTCTTCCCATCGTCGCGTGCCAAGCTATTGGGCTCTAAGACAGCTGGAATCCCGGCGGTGACAAGAGCCCGACGGATGATGTCATTAATGCTGTCATGCTGAACCAGCCGACCACCGCTCTTGCTGCAAGCAAGGCCATGGTGTCCGAGGCGATCAACTGCTTCACACACACCGACACCGATGCGGAGCCACGCATGGAGCACCCAGATACAGACTTGTAGCGAGTCGGAAAGTAGAGTCACACAGCATAGCGCCTATGTTCGGTGACGGTAGCTCCTGCAGGGCTATTGCTTATCTCTGTTGACAGTTGTTAATGATGATCATTTGGCAAAGTGTTCAACGATCAACTGTCAAACAGTAACTTTCGTATTGGCTATCTTGAAGCCTGTCAACTTAAACTGAATATACGTATTTCAAATTTGAACGCAGCCTTTGCTTTGACAAATACCGCTGTCAAAAATTGAAGTATTACTGTCAAAGTTATTGTCATGCTCACAGTTTCGTCCTCTGTGGTTTCGTCTAATCGAGTTTACAATGAATAGAAACGGGAAACATCCAAATCTAGCAAAATAATTGTTTGTATTAATTAAGACACAAAACATACCTACAGCATTAAATCAGTATACTCTTAGATTCCAGTTAGGGTCCATTTTAATTACGATGTCTTCAGAGAAAGTGTTGCATTCTACGCTACATTCTTACGCCTGAAAAATGTTAATATTATATTTCGATTTATTTCCGCATTATTGTAATCGGTTTCGCAAGTTGAGTGATAATTTTTACAAGTATAAAATGTGGTATGCTGCTTTAGTGCGATTCATACGAAGAAGATTAGTGTTGGGAATAATATTTGCTTCTTCGTTAACTTATTGTATTGTCAGTTTTTTAAGAGAGGTTAGTAATAAAATTATTAATTAGGTACTATACTTATTCCCTTAAAACTTTTTGGTTGACCAGAGGAAACTAGATTATGTCCTAGCCTATGAAAGAATAAGTAATGTTCCTGGAAACTTAGTAAACAAGGAATAGATTAACTGCTGCAGCTGCTGCTCCTGTAGTAACAACTAGTGTTAACAAACACAACATGACGCCTTGTTTCCGCAAAGGGTTGGACAGCGGTGTATAGTACACCCTCTAATTCAACGTTATAATAATATTCCTCCTCCGCACCCTCAAGAACTGGAGGACTTCATTAAGTCCTCCTTGTTTATGACATGAGTTTAATTTTCCTAATATATTGGCCAAATGTTGTTGAAATTATGGCTTTATATGTTCAGTATAAGCTACATTGTTATTTGAGAGGGTGTGACATCTGAAACACATTACTTCAAAGATTTTTTGTTGCGATTTCCTGATCTACAATAGCTAGAGGTTGAGGTTGATACTGAAAGTGTAATAAGGCAGATAAATTGTTTATAACTATTGGGCTTAGATGCAAGTTTATTTGATAAATCGTATATGAGACTAACGCTAAGACAAGGAGAAAAAGTATTGGCAATTTTTCTAACATTTATACGTCTATTTTTATATATATTCCAATTCATTAATTAGGATATTGTTTCAAATAAAATCGTATTTTACATAGCTACCCTACCAGCCATGGCTATTGGTTACTAAATTGCGGCAAAACATTTGGGCAGCATTTATTTGAATAATATCAATTAAGTACCTTAAATGTGACTGAGCTTTGCGGTTCTTTTGAGACATCTTGTAGGTTCATCATATTAATAGATAGATATCGATATAAATGAATATGAATATGGTCAAAATCACATGCAAATTTGCACATGACAATATCTGTTGGATCATCACTGGTCAAAATTCAATCATAATTTATTTAAATTCAATCAATAATAATCAAAAATATCTGCACTGCTCCAAATAAACCACATTTGTACAAAATTTCCTACTCATCTGTCCGTTTTTGCTTCAAAGTTTTGCTTCACATATTTATACATAGATAACATCAATATTCCAGGGCAGCAGCAGAGGCATGATTTATCAAGATGTTTCATTTGAGAGAAAGCCATTTGTTTGGAGAACACTACAAGAACACAATGATACTATTGAGCACATGGTATGCAGAAACTCTGTGCAAGGAAAACAATTACTTGTTGATGATAGAGGTAATATTTTTATACATAACATATTAGTGTTAGTAGTATAAGTAGAGATAGTAGTAGTGAGTAGTAAGCAGATGTGTATGGTACACCAACATTATGCCAGTTATATGAAAGACTCATGTTATAGCAGATGGCCATTATCTTAAATCTTGTAGAAAACAACAACACCCTCACCAGAGTAATATAAAATTGGATCTAGGGGCTTGTTCATCATTATGTGCTTTTTGCAAGCCTGATTATGCAGCACTTTCTGCACGACTTAACTGCCTGAATCACAGGTATTGCCAGTCGCTCCCACATGAATTGCCAGCAGGTGGCAATCGGGAATAAAATTCCCAGTTGCCACCGGGTTGCGACTGGGCAGTTATTGTCCCTAATAATATCACTTACCTACTAATATAACATTGCAAAAGTCTGACCGCCAACCCCTCATTCTGGCCATAAGACACATAGTGATGAGGAGGGTTGGCGATCCACACCGCAGTGCAGCACAGCATTTCAAATGGGAGCAATAACTTCCCAGTCACCGTACCTGGTGGTGACTGGGATTTTTATTCCCGATTACTACTTACTATTATTCCGATACCTGCCTCTCTTTCTAATATTCAATGCACCATATTGCCCAGGTACAGACAGCATCAAAAATATCCGGACGAACACCGGTTAAAATTATCTCAACAACTAGGAAAATTAAACTTTATCTCAACTGGATAATGTTCTTGTCAGAATAACAGTTGTCTACTGTCTTCACTCTGAAACATTCCTTGTGCCTTTGAGTTAATATTAAATTTTCATAGTTGTTTAGATCATTTTGTCTGTTCGTCCCAATATTACTGACGCTGACTGTATGCACGGTGACAAGTCAAGCTATACATTTCCAGTATAAGCTGACTTCTGATTGTACGGAAAGCCTACACAAGGCACAGTTTGGAAATGTATAGCTTGGAATGTGTAGCCGTGTATAGGTAGTATAGCTAAATACTATACCTTTACTTAAGCTTTAACTTGCAAACATTTTCATTTCAGGATATGTGTGTCATAGGAGTGACGTGACAAAGAATGGCTGTTGCGACACCGATGCTGAGTCGGCAGACAGATACAGCTGCGAGACGTGTACAGAAAATAATTGCTGTATAATATATGAATATTGTGTGTCGTGTTGTTTGGACCCCAGTAAGGTATTGACTTTTTCCATTTGTTATATGAATTCGCATCCATCCTCACAAACTTTCGCGTTCATAATATAAGTACGAAGTAGGATATTGATATGAATCCCTCTTGGACACCTTGTGTGAATCAACTGTCGTCTGGCATAACATAAATCTGATCAATTCGACACTGTCATGCTGTGCTTATGAATAGAACGCAAGCCATTATATGCTACTAGCTTCTGCCCGCGACTTCGCCCGCGTCAAATATTTGCTCTCCTGACCCTTCCCGTCGCATCGCAGCCTGCCAGTTTCGGCCATTTTTGTTGTTGCTGCTCCGCTCTTTTTGATCGTAGCGTGATGTTATACAGTATGTTAGTTTAAACGAGGGACGTATTCAAACCCACAATAGTGCATGATTATATGATACTAATAAAAATATGAACAAAAAAAAAACACTGTTAAATAACAGACAGAACCATACCAAAAATTTCGCAAAAGTCTCACAACGTGTGTACACCCTTGCGCTAGCGATTTAATATTATCGCAGAACATGTGCGCGGGTCAATGACCTTTAGGTATAATCCATTTTCCCTTCATATTTTAAACCTAGCTTAGGACAGGCAAAAATATCTAGGTACCACCGCGACCAATCCACCTGTCACCAAAATTATTATTTAAAAACTCACGTACGCGCACCTGATAGTGCGCGGGCGCTCCGTCATGTTGGTAAAAGAGGTCTTGATAAACACTAAGAGGCACATCGTCCAACATTTCATCCACCACACTATTTAAAATGTTAAGGTATGATACACTATCAAGTCTTCCATCAATAAAGTACGGGCCTATTAAACAATTATTTAAAATACCGGCCCACACATTTACACTAAACCGGTGTTGATAAGCGTCCTGTCGCGTAACATAGGGATTTTCATTACTCCACCAATGTTCATTACAGTGGCGCAGGTAACTAATAAGCGGATTCCTGTCGGCTTCCCTTAGGAAATTATGACAGTCAGTAGTTCTCAGCAGTGTTTAATAATCACACTGAATGTATTTAATCTTACACCATAAAATTAAAGTATTACAAAACCTCAACCTACATAAAAAAATATTTGTCTTTATATTCCAACGAAAACAAAACATTTAAAGTGCGCGCGAATTTCCCGCGGCACCGCGTGATAGCATTTTTCTGCAGTATAACTCGCTGACAACACCGGGTTATGAAGTACATCAATTTCTATACAAAATAATCTCGTCATGACGTCACTTCAGGTCACGTGCCACGCATTTTTTTGAGGCCTTGGGAAGCCGAAATAGCTCGAGTTATGAACGAGTTAGACAGAGTAGGAATATCGGTCCATTCGTTGAATTTCGTAAGCAATCGTTGAGTTTCGGGAATCGGTCGTGTCGGGTGGCTCCTCGGCCCCCTTGGCTCGCTCGACGCAACAATAATTTTGTCATTTTGTTGATACTTGTAGTCAATTAGCATTTATTTCGTTGTATTCATATAAGTTATTACCGTAGTATTAGTGTAACAATTAGAATTAGATAATTGTGAGTTTGTTGTGAAATTGTGCGTTCGCAATTAGGAATTTGCGGTAAGTCGATAGATTAGCAAGTTGAAATTACTTTTTTAGAGTAGATTTGAAAAGTTATTAGTAGGATGGCGGCATTAATAGTTTTAGATTGTTGTGTGACAGATTATTTGTTTCGTGAGGAAACATGCTTTTCAAGGTTAAGTTTTGAAAATAAGAAACACATAATTAGGTTAGGTCGTGCGATGGGTTTTACAAACATTTTAATGTTTCCCTCTACGATAAATATCAATGGCTGACTGGTAGTTGTAAATTGAATAAGATGTTTTGTTTTCCATGTTTACTTTTCTCAGATTCTAGTAGTTTATGGAATAAAGGGGGCTTTACAGATATTAACTCATCGAATGCCGTAATTAGAGACAAAATAGAAAGACAATTGCTTATGTCGAACTGTGTAACTTAAGACATTCAAGGGGTTAATAATCTGACGAATTCATCAAAAAAACATGTTCAGACTGACATGACAGACTGAATATGCTTTATATTCGTAGCTGTTTAGATTTACATGACTTTGGGAATAGTAGGATAGAACCATTTTTCACTAATTCGCATGAAGGTCAGGAATAGGAAAGTAGGTCGAAATAGGAATTTAATGAAACGGTTTATTGACACCGTTATTTTGTTAGGTAAACAAGAAGTAGCTTTTCGCGGCCACGATGAAAGTCCGAATTCTGATAACCGCTGTAACTATATTGAAACCTTGTTATATCTGAGCAAGTATGACACCGTAATGGACTCTCATTTGGAAGTATGTTCTTCAGTTCAGAACCCCGCGTTTTCTAGTCTCTCTAGTGATATTCAAAATGATTTAATACATAGTATTGCATCCGTTTTACGAGACCACATTAGAAACGAGATAGATAAAGCTCAATTTCTGTCTGTAATGATTGACGAAACTGCCGATGTCAGTCATAGGGAGCAATTGAGTGTAATTTTTCGATATTTATCTGAAACTGGAATCGAAGAACGATTCCTAGGTTTTTACGATGTTAGCGGAAGTCGAACTGCTGAAGTTTTATTCAAACAGTTGTTAGAAATACTTGACCAGTATCGTTGTAATAATAAGTTTTTAAGTAACTGGAATACTTGCGCCACGTCCGGCCTAGGTAAACATTTTTTTTTTGCTCCGGCTTACCTCTGTAATAAAATCACCCTTCGCCACTGGTTCTGTATGCACATTAAATATCCCCATTCGTGTTAATGTGTATTCAACAGTAGTTAAACAAAATTTTGTCTAGATTAGGCAAAAACCAGCGGCAAAAATTCATCCGTGGTTCGTGGTCGATAACCCCAAGTTCTTGAACGGGTCTAAAATGGTAAGGGTGCATTCCTTCTCCATGCTGCAGATTCCACACAGTCCAATGCGATACGCCGAACCGTCTTGCAGCATTTCAAGTAATTTCTTGTGGGTGATGCTCGAAGTATTCAAAAATGGCTTCTTGTAGGTGCACTGGGTATGGCTCCCTTCCTCGTCCTTGGGTACGGTGAACTGACCGAATGTTCGAAATCGTTGGTTGATACCTAGTATAAGATTGTACGACGGAATCTGGCGGTTGGGAAACATCTCTCGGTACAAATTAATGGCTCCTCGCACACTATCATTAGATAACACATAGGCACGAACCATATCCCAATATTCTTCATTGGAATATTGATAAGACGTCATTTTTGTTTATTTAAGAACACGTTTACAGGACACATATCGCGAAGTAAGCGGGGTTGTTTATGCGATACGCGGAAGCGCAATATTAGACATGCGGAAGTAGCGGCGCACTCGCATAGACTGCGGACTGCGGTCAGCGCGGGAGTGTGTCGGTGCAACACAAAGGAAAGGGGCGGGGTTTGCGCACGAGCTTCCTTTTCGGCAGAATCGGCGCGTGTTTTGCCGCATGATTATTTTGCTGTTTACAAGTTCATTTCTTGCGCGCTCAATGTTCATGAATAATGTATTTTATTGGACAATTACGTCACAAATTAAGGTTATAGGTTTTTTACATATTTGGGACGAGAATCGAATACTGAATACCCTCCCTCAATAAGTCCCTCGTTTAACCTAACATACTGTATAGCCTATAGCCTTCCTCAATAAATAGGCTACCCGAATCAGAAAGAATTTTTCAACTCGAACCAGTAGTTCCTGAGATTAGCGCGTTCCACCCCCTATTTTAGGGTTAGAAAGAGACAAAAAGTACCCTATGTCACTCTCCATCCCTTCAACACATCCCTTCAAATTTCCACTTAAAAAACCACGTCAATTCGACGCTCCGTTTTGCCGTGAAAGACGGACAAACAGACACACACTTTCCCATTTATAATATTATTATGGATAGTATGGATTATAATCTAGAAATAATACTTACTTTAATCTGTTTCAGAGGGACATGCTAGAAGTAGTTTTATCCAAACTTTCAACGGAGAAGAATGTACTCTTCCGTTCACTAAGTGACGATTACGAACTGTGTTTGACGAAGTGTCGCACCAGTTCTCATAGTGTTCTCCATGAGAACTCTTATAAGGACCCTATTAATAAGCATTGTTTTGGCGATGAGTTGCCAAGATCCCGAACACCGGACTAGTGAAAATTAATATAAGTACTTAGCTTAAGTTAGTATTTTTTTACATTTATATTCTTTTCAAATGTAGTTAGAATATGATAAGTTTGTCTAAATGTTATTTTTGTGCACATTCAGTTAATTATGAGATTTGTATAGTAAGAAATGAAATTGTCCGAAATTTATTTTGTGATTGAGGAAGAGATTTAATTATGTGCCTCAAAAAAACTAATTTTACATTGAAGATTAGTTCGTCTCTAAAATATATCTGTTAAATTAATGCCAGTGAACAAAGATATATGTAGGTACAGATGCAAAACCATGTAACAAAAGATTTCAAGAGTAATAATAATAACTAAGTAATAAATCATAAATTCAAAATCTTTGCATCTGAAAAAGCCAGTTCAGGTAAAGTTTTTCACAGATAACTTTAAAGTGCCCTTAACCGACTTTGTTATATTGTTTACAAAATAAGTTCCATAGGATCAGTACAGATAGAGCATCAAAGTACTAGGGAATATTCATTTATTCGATGCTCTCAACTTGTAAGTTGTCATTCATAAGGACCTAATAAAATCGCGCGGGTTTTTCTCACACTGGTCTTTAACGCACTACTTAGCTTCAAGAGTTGAAAAAGAAAACTTTTTTTTCGACGCACTGAGACTCACTCGAGCTGCACTCTATTGGATTGTCTATTCTCAGTTCGACACCGAGAGTTGAAATTTCAGTGCGCGAAAAATCCGGCCGCGATTTTATTCCGTCCGTTTGATGTCGACTGAGTCAAAACTTGCTCGAACACGCCGTAGAAATGGTCTCTTGCATGCTATTTTGAACTTTATGACAATAGTGATTTAGTTAATTATCAATTAAATACTGCTCGAGCATTTTGCTGATATCTGTGCGCTGCGCTGGCCTTCAGGCAGACATATTATGTAATTTAGATAAATTAATATTTTATTACCGAATATGAATATATGAATGTTACCTACTGGTTTCTAATGCAATCCGGTCATCAACAAAATTTAGGCTGAAAGGAACTTACTTGTTATTATTTGCCAAATATTAGAAAAAACTAATAAAATTGTTAAGATTTGTAAGGAAACAAATTATTTAAATTTTTGTTACACAGGACAGGAAGTGATTTAAGAACCGATGTAATAAAACTATCAAACGTTATTCACTGGTACTGATTATTTGCAACAACAACAAAAAAACTTATTTACTATAGGACAGGATTTCATAGCGAATTGGTGCGTAGCGAAAGGACATTAAAAAAGTACTTATGTAAGTAGGTTTATGCAATGACATCGTCTAGCTGAAAGTGACATAGGCTACTTTTTTCTTTTTTAGGTGACTGAGGTGAACTTAGAAAAGCCATGCTTTTCCCATGGGCAATTGTATGCAGCATGTTCGCGTGAGTTCAATGCTCACAATCTTTACAATCTATCCCCAAATGGAAAAGACAGATAATATCGTCTACAGTAGCGTATTAAAATAACATTCTGTTCCGAGTTCTCTTCTGTGTTCTAAATCAAGAAAGGGGTACCGTGTTACGCCGAATTCAAGGCGGGCGAAGCCGCGGGCAGAAGCTAGTGTTACATACAATTGTCCATGGGAAAAGTACGGCTTTTCTAAGTTCACCCCAGCCACATAAAAAATAAAAAAAGGAAGCCTATGTCACTCCATCTCTTCAACTATCTCCACGTAAAAAAATAACGTCAATTCGTCGCTCCGTTTTGCCGTGAAAGACGGACAAATTGACACACACACTTTCCCATTTATAAAATTAGTATGGATAATACTCCCATTCTCCCTGCTTATACTAAATACTGTCGGGGCGTATGCTCCTCAATCTGTGCTATCCGCCACGTTAAAAACACACCGGGGTAGATGAGACTTGATCGGTGCCATCCACCCCGTTAAACGAAGGGGTTAGCGCACCAGGGTCGATGGAACAATTTTTCCCAACTGTCCCATAAAGAGGCGGGACGACCGGGGTGGATGGGATGCACTCACTGAGTGAACCTGTGCCCAGTGCATGCTTGCGTTTAAACTTTTCATATTAAAATACCGAGAATAACCACGCCATTTAAAATTGGAAACGTCAAAAAATATTAGGTCTTTACCTATGAAATTGCCGTTCTGCAGTACTGGCCATTTCAAATCAAAATAATTTTTGTTTGTCTAAGAATTCTAATTTCAAATTAATTTTATTTTAAAAACATGGAATTCTTTTTCCAAAAATAGTCATTTGTTTATTGATTAGTGTTACATTTTCATCGCATTTCAATCTTTTTCATCATCATGGATACGTAAAAAATTCGAGTAATTATGGAATATGAGTACCGTCGTGGCAGCAACGCGGCACAAGCGGCACGCAACATCAACGACGTTTACGGAGTTAACACTACAAGGAGTCGATTGCGGACTCCCGGCCACCGTAGGCGCGAGCTTGCGGGTGGCGAGCAATGGGTAGCTCGCCGCCCGGTAAGGACCAAGCTCGTGTCGACGGCGCGCAGTGTTCCACGCGCGCCTCAAAGAGATGTCAGCAGCAGTGTAGGGGTCTACTAGGACCGATGCCTGCCGGGGTCGCGTGATTGTTCGAAAGAGATACCGTGACCCTGGCACATGGGCAACTGATGGAACACGGGTGGGTTTTAGTCACTAAAAGTCTGACACGCCCTCCCGCTCCGCCCAGAGCGGGAGAAGTCATTTGATGATTTCCCATCCTGAAAAAAATAAAAATAAAAAAAACTACAAACCAACGCACCACCTGTTATTGGTTTGCTCGCTTCCGTTCTGGAAATTTCGACCTGAAAAATGAACCTCGCGGTCGTCCGAAGACTTTGATCGACAATGACGAATTAAAGGCGATTGTGGAAGCTGATGATTCACAATCTACGGCTGAATTAGCAGCAGCTTTCGACGTTAGCGTCAAAACAATATTGGTCCATTTGCGTCAAATTGGCAAGGTAAAAAAGCTTGACAAATGGGTGCCCCACAAACTCAATGATCGCCAGCGCGAAGTACGCGTCGAGATGTGCCTTGCACTGCTCAACAGACACACAAATGAAGGAATTTTGAACCGCATTATTACCTGCGATGAAAAATGGATTCTGTTTGATAACCGCAAGCGCTCAGCAAGTTGGTTGGATCCTGGTTCAGCACCTAAACAATGCCCTAAACGAAAACTTACCCCTAGAAAAGTGATGGTCACTGTTTGATGGTCTAGCGCCGGTGTGATTCATCACAGCTTCTTACCAAACGGGGTGAGCATTACTGCAGATGTGTACTGTAAAGAACTGAACTCAATGATGGAGAAGCTGGCACATCTCCAACCAGCATTTGTCAATCGCTCGTCTCCGCTGCTCCTGCACGACAACGCGCGACCTCATACTGCACAGCAGACGGTCTCCAAGTTGCATGAACTGGGGTTGGAAGCTTTCCGTCATCCGCCCTACTCACCAGACCTTGCGCCTACAGACTAGTACTTGTTCCAGAATTTGGATAACTTCCTGGCGGGAAAAAAATTCAATACCCGAGAGGCAGTACAAAATGCCTTTGAAGAATTTGTTGCCTCCCTCCCAACCGATTTTTTTAAGAAGGGCATCAATAAACTGCCACTGCGTTGGCAAAGATGCATTGATTGCATGGGTGATTATTTCGATTAATACAAATAAAAAATACATGAAAAAAATTCGTATATTTTTTTTCCTACAAAACGGCATTTTCATAGGTAAAGACCTATTATCTTATACTTAATGAGAGTTTTCTAATCATGGTTCGAGAAAATTGCCGAGTGTTGTAAAAAAATATCGTAGTCAAATTGATCCTTACTTGAGACATGACTAAGTGCGATAATCGCATAACAAAACTATGAATAACAAAGGTATGAATATTCTAGTATCTTGAAGGGCAAGAAACTACCCGTGTTGCAATTTAGCCCTTTGAAACTGGAAAGATCGAAGGCGCTTTGGGGGACTGTCTTATGTAACTTTGACGTTCATAAAGTGCTGACTCTCAGCCTAGTTTAACTTTAAATAAATAAATTTTGATTTTGAAAGAGGTCCCGGCTTAATTTACCTACTTAGTTTAGTTGCACAATTAAATCAAGGCCACATAAATGTTAATTTTAAAGAAACGTCAAAAATTAAATGTTTCTGGAATATTAAATATTCGTTTATGACCATTAATATGAGAGAGTTATGAACACCTTGCCCCTTTTACATGAATATGATGTAATGTCAAATTCATGAGTTATCCGAATCAACAATGTTTAAAATAATCTTGAATAACAGATATTTTTTACTTAGAATCTACATTTGTGTCTACTATCAGTATCATTTGTAAAAGATGGCGTCTGCCTCCCATGCTAACTCATTTATACTCGCGGAATGTCTATTTCATGACATAGTAAATGCACTTACAGGGTTGTATTTATGATTTTAGTGATAATCATTATGTAAATACTATATTTTATTCAACATACCGCCTGACATTGGCCAAGAAAATTTGAATTTCGCAGACTACTCTGGCGCGTTCACCTTAGCGAAGCCATGAGTCGCTTATTCTTCCTGTCAGCACGATTGCTTTTTAGGTATTGGACCGTACTTCCAAACCTACTGATTACGGAGAGAGAAGAAGGTTCCAACGTCTTTAGATTTTTTTTTAACTTTAAATACGCCCACGATCCTTGAGCAGTTGGATGCTTCCATAATGCACCATGTTACGTGGCGCTCTACTGTAAGGAAAGAATATTCACATCAAAAATCGTTTCCCAGCATTTATTTTTGCGCATACATAGTTGCAGGTACTGAATGCATAGATGACGGCTTTGTGAAATGTCTTGACAGGGTGTATTGGGTGTAACCTGTGTTTTGACGGACCACGAGACCGAAAGCAAAATAAAAACAGTAAATCCTGCCTTTATCGTCGCTCCATGTAAAATTCTGGTATTCAGCGGCATCCGGTAAGACTGGAAACCGAACACAACATATTTGGGAATAGGCTCGGCCTATTAATAACTGTCCGTATTTATGCAAAATGGAACCACACGACATTTTGAGATTTTTACTTTTTTTGAAGAATACTAATTTAAAAGGGTCCGTATTAATACAAAAAGGAACCACCCAGCAAACACGCACTTCTGAGATCAAAGGATTTACAAAAACATAGATAGACCACTTTTAAATTTATTATTCTTCAAAAAAAGTAATAAACTAAAGTCGTCTGTTTCCATTTTGCATAAATACGGACAATTGATTGAGTGACCGAGGGAGTCATAACCATAACAATAACAGCGTTTTCACACAGCATTCGAACCTAATCCAACTTTTATTTATTGTGGTTCCATTGTACAATCAGCATTAATAATATCGGGACGAACAGACTGCTCAAAATGATCTTAACAACTATGAAAATTAAATATTAACTCAATGATACAAGGTACGTTTATGCAATGCAGACAGTACTCGATCACTGTCATTCTGACAAGAACTTTAGCCAATTCAGATAAAGTTTAATTTTCTTAGTTGTTGAGATAATTTTGAACAGTCTGTTCGTCCCGATATTTTTGTCGCTGACTGTACTTAGCTTATTTTTCGCCCTAAAGCTAAAAGTCATCATCATCATCAGCCTATAGCAGTCCACTGCTGGACATAGGCCTCCCCAATTGCACGCCATTCAGCTCGATTTTCGGCAACTCTCATCCAGCTTCTACCAGCCACCCTGCGAAGATCGTCGCTCCACCTAACCTGAGGGCGGTCTCCACTCAAGAACACGTCTATCCCAACGGTCATCGGTTCGACGGCTAATGTGGCCGGCCCATTGCCACTTCAGCTTGCTAATCCTGGGAGCTATGTCGACAACTTTGGTTCTCTGCCGGATCACCTCATTCCGGATTCTGTCCCTCAGAGATACTCCAAGCATAGCTTGTTCCATAGCTCGCCTAGGGACTTTAAATTTGTGGACCAGCCGTACCGTGAGTGTCCACGTTTCGGCTCCGTAGGTCATAACAGGTAGGACGCACTGGTTAAAGACTTTCGTCTTTAAGCTCTGTGGAATACGCGACGAGAAGACTCGACGAAGCTTCCCAAATGCTGCCCAGCCCAGCTGAATTCTCCTGTTAGCCTCCTTCTCAAGGTTGTTCTTACCAAACTGCAGAGTTTGCCCGAGGTAAACGTATTCTCGAACAACCTTGAGGGCACCGCCATTGACCGCAATCGGTCCCGGAGTTGCGTGATCGATGAACATAACCTGTGTTTTGTCCAAGTTCATCCGGAGACTAATGCGTACAGAAGAATCAACTAGGCCGTCCAGCATCTGCTGCAAGTCCTGCAGCGATTCCGCCAATATGACGATATCGTCTGCAAATCTCAAGTATGAGATGTACTCGCCGTTGATGTTAATTCCGCGTCCACTCCAGTTTAGCGAAAGCTAAAAGTACCCTGTTTAATTTATAGGGGAAGTACGGCCAAAATGACATAGACGGACAAAATGACACACCGGGCTTTTTTCGAAATTGGCGGGCTATAATCCTGCAGTTGGCATATCATTATGTGACGCCGGCCATGGTGGAATACCTGTTAAGTTTATACCGCCATTCACTTGGTCACGCCGAAGTTACTTGCAGGAAAGCGTTTTGTGCGCATAAAAGTTTTTTATTTTTATTGATTTAGTCCTGTTTTTGATCAGTTTCTCGTGGTTTCTATTACATCTTTTGTAGTAAATTCAAAAAGTGTAGCATTATACTGCATTACTTAAAAGTATTTATTTATAAATCTCGTGTTTATAGTAATTATGACTTAATTAGTGTTTAGATAACCTGTGGGGCAAAACGACATACTTACATTCGGGGCAAAACGACATACCTTTATTCAATGATGAGGTTTTCCATGTTGAATCGAACTACGATAACGATCCTTAAAAGCAGTCAGAAAAGAGGTGAACCCAAGTACAGAAGACTCATTACGCTGAGGACTCGAATGTAGAATATTTCCAGCTGTGTCGAACGGTGATGATGATGACTGCGCATGCGTTTATTGTAACGACCTCTTTTCCCGTTCCAAGCCCAACGAGTGCGGTGCTACGGTGCAACAATTGTTCTCTTTGGGCTCATATTTAATATTTTGTGAAATATGTACTTTATAATTTTCGTTTTCATTATGTATGTCATTTTGTCCGTACTATATGGACAAAATGAATTTTCTTAGAGGCTTCGATTAATTTAAATTATATTTTTTATATGGGTCCTATTCAATTATGAGTTTACGTAGGTTAAAACTTATGAACCAAAGATGATTATTCAACCTAAACAGTGATTGTAACTATGTTAATTAAAAATATATGATTAAAAAACCAAACCGTATGTCATTTTGGACGTACTTCCCCTACTAACTAAAGACTGCATAATAGGAATAGTAGGTAGGCAGCGCCTGCCGGTATTGCAAGACTTCTACGCTTAACAATGTCAACATTAGGCGAAATTAAGAATTTTCAAATTTTTATAAGTGTCCCGGATATACAAATGCTTCCATCAATTTTACAGTCGGTCTTTTTAATGTATGACAAGATTTCTTTCACACAATTTCATAAGATGAAATAATGTAATCGATACACAAGTTTCACCTAATTCCTTTCGAACGCTTTACTTTGAAAACACTTTTGCTTTGTTTATCCTATACTACCCCACTGCTGGACAAAGGCCTCCCCCAACTCTTTCCAGGAACTCCTTTCTCACGCTACCTCTTACCGGCCTGTGGCCAGCCATTTGAGCCTGGCAGCCTTCTTGCCTACATCTATTATACTCGATTTGAAGCGCAGCGTAGTGTTCCGAACTTTTCCTGTTCTTTACACTCAGTATACTGCATTCCATCGCTCTTCGGCTTAAACAAGGCGTGAAAACACGTATCTAATCTAAATTACCACTCTAAAGATGCTTATTTAAAATATTAGGTATATAGGAACATAATTTTGCGTCGAGATACAAATATTAAACAAGGTGTTCACCTTTTTTTTCGTCTTTTTATAAGATCAATATCTGGTTGACCGAGCTTTGCTCGGTATTTTTTGGTAAATTGTGTTTAAAATAATGAGTTTATGTTCAAGTTGATTATCGATAAAGTTGGTCATTGAAAACATGAATAAAACGACATTGTATAAAAATTAATCCTAGCTAGATCGATTTATCGCCCCCGAAACCCCTTGTATACTAAATTTCATGAAAATCGTTGGAGCCGTTTCCGAGATTCAAATTATATATATATAGGTATACAAGAATTGCTCGTTTAAAGGTATAAGATTAACAAAAACAAAATACCTTCTACCTTCTTATTTCCTGTTTGTTGAAGACCTGCGTTCGTCAATATCAAGTTTCGAGTTCGGATCGGATTGCACGTTTAGATTTTTCCATAAAAAGTTCAATATTTGGTGGATGGTGATTTTACACCTGATAGATACCCGCTTTTGTTTTTGAGCTTACTTCTGCAGTTTAAAGATCCCAACAACTTTTTGTCCGATATCTTCACTCGCGTGCGTCGATGCTCGCCATCTGCGTATTCTCTTCGGAGACCTGCGAGACTACGGAGTCGTAATCAACCCCTCCAAGTATGTCCTTGGTGCACGAGAAATGACTTTATTAGGCTACCACATCAGTCCAGAGGGAACCCGTCCTCTCCTCAAGATCGTGTCCAAACCATTCTAAACATTCCCTGATCATTTCATGGATCATAAGCTGCTTCTCTACGCTTTTGTACATATGTATAGCGCCGTGAAAAACATCCCCCTGCTCAGTTGAACCAAATGTCTTTTATTAGTTAGCTTAGGACTGACATAAATATATCAACGTCGTCGTTATCGTATTGGGCCAGGAAACGAATCCCTGGCCGAAGCACAAAAGTTAGAGTCAGAGTTATCTTTCCTGCTTACTCAAGAGTCAAGCCTGCAATTGACAAATGTTAATATTCCAGGAATTAAGATCTCTCTCACCTGTGAAATGTATACGGGCAAGCCTCGTCCCTATCTAACCAGTTTCTTTCGAAGAGCGACTTTTAACAAGATCCGCAACCTTTTGATAGTCATCTCTGCGCACGAGCTTGCACCCACTTAGTGACCGAACGCTACTTTTGACCGGCCAACGAGAATTGCAAAGAGTGGGCACGAACTTGCGAGGCCTGTCAACGCGGCATACATCACATCACAATGTGTTTCCCCTATCGGTAATTTCGAAATACCAATTGGTCACTTCAAACATGTCCATATTGACAATATCGGCCCCCTGCAGATTTGCAGCAACTACAAATGCTGCTTGACAGCTTATTGATATAATAAGTAGATGGCCTGAGGTCTGGCCAATGCGAACTATTACAGCGGAGGAGGTAACAGAAACCTTTACTCGAGAATGGGTTGCCCGTTTCGGTGTACCGTCAGTCATTACGACAGATCTTGATTGAGCGTGTTCGGCGCCAAGTCAAAGCTGCTCTCATGTGTCACCATGAGTCTTGGGTACGTGCACTGCCTTTCGTCCTTGGCATCAAAGAAGATCTGAAAGTTACAGCTGCTGAATTGGTTTATAGAGAAACACTTTGGTTGCCCGGCGAAATACTTGTACCAGTTTGCGAAACTGATACCACAGTATCAGTTTCAGAAACTGGTACAAATAGGTATTATCAAATCCTGCAGACATTGTCGTAAAACTTCGACGTCCAATGGCCACTGTACTACCAATCCCTGTATCTCGTCATACTCAACCATCATATTTTGTTTTCAAAGATCTCTTGTCAGTAATTCACGTTTTTCTTCGTGACGATACACGCCCTTTACAACCAACATATAGGTCCATACCAAGTCTTGGGCAAAAACAATGACTTTGGTAACTAAGGGAAAAACGTCGCTGTAAGCATTGATCGCGTCACACCGGCGGCATACATGGAACACGCCAACCCTGATCGACCGACGAAAACACCATAACCCACTGAAAATTCCTTATCAAAATCAAAACAGCCAGATCCATCTTCAAACACAGACGCCAGTGCAGCAACCACTACAAAACTGCCATATACCACTCGGTCTAGCAGACGAGTCAGATTCAAGGATTTCTCCCGATTTTTGTTAATTAAATCGGTTCATCATTCTTCGTGGGGCGTGTTGTAGCGTCAGGTATTGTGTGCATTTTTGAAATCACCTTACATTACGTGGCATGGCCTGAAATTCAATTTAGTTATTGTAACTCTATCAGGAACGCACCTTCTTAGGATCTAAGGTTACGGCCACACGGCCAACACTCGTCATGATGCGGGCACTATCCACCCGTTCCATAAGTAGCGTCCCTCTCTCTTACTTGTCAACCGGCACGAGACATGAATTAGAAATTTAAGTCATTACTTTATTTTGTCGTACTAGTTTAATTACATAAATGACTGCTAAATAGTGTATCTAGTTGTATACGTATGTGGCAATTATGTTATTATCGTCTATAAGTTAGAGTTGCTCTTTGACCACAACCTCACAGCCCACAGGTAGAATATTTTCCCACTATGTCCCTAAACCACCTTTAGAATCCATCAAACAGTCGAAACATTGGTGTCTACGTTAAAGTCATATCACATTGCAGAATAGAAAGGATGCGAAGGCAAAATACCTGTTCCTTACATATACATTATCTACATGTTATGTAACACCTTGTCTACTGATTCGTGTGAATATTCACTCCAATCACTAGCTATTATGGTATTTACTTGTAAAAATATTAAACCATCTTTAGTTTTAATTTGCATCTAATCTAACGGTGATGTTTTGAGTTGGATAGATAATCGGATTATTTCGTATGCGAAACATGCACAAAAAAAACAAATCTACGTCCTCGACTTGAAGTCAGAAGCCAAATTACACAGGAAAGATTATACCTTGTTAAAATGTTATATCATCAGGAGGTTTCATCTAATCCTTACCCAACTTTGGGAACGAAGAATGTTTCATTCTCAAAGTTGGGTAAGATTACATTTCTCTGTTAGAATTCCAGAGAACACTAATAGAGAAAATCTAATAGAGTAATCTAATTTTTGCCCAACTTTTTGTAACTTGGGGCTCTTATCTCTACCCATACTTTTATAAAACATAGGCCTGAAGCGCATTAATAACGTTAATCGCACGTGCGCATATTAATCAGAACATTACCTACCCAAATCTGTCTGCAAATTTGTCTACTATCTTCTTATATCATCGATTTTATCTTCTGTTGTAAGCTAAGATATCTACATCAAGGTGTGAGATCGTCAATTCATGGTCCTACGCAATAGGAAAGCGAACGATCGACCTTAAACCATTCAAACAATTCTTCGCCTGCGCTCGCGCAGTTTGTGAGTGACTTCGATCACGGACTGTCGTCAGCATCAATCATGTGGTGAGAACATTGACGTTTATTTAAATAACATTACTTTTATCAGTGAAATAATTTATTCTAATGGTTTTTATTCCTAACGTGGTTTACAAAAATGTGTATTTGGTAGGTAGGTGCCTGTTAAAAGTTTTTAGTGTTCAAATTGTACGGCCAATTTTGCACCGTAGAAATACTAGTTTGCAACCAATTTAGATGTGTTTTTGTTTTCTATTATTTGCTATCACTACTCGTATCGTTTCTAGTATTTGAGGGCGGTGGTGATGGTGGTGAATGATGACTGTATCTACCATACTAAACTATTAGCAATAATGCGTGTATTTGTGGAAAACTTAAACGCAATATAGCGACTATAAAATCGTGTTAATTTGGACAGGTGGTTATATAAATACCTACCTCTCATTAATTAAAATTCGTTTATTGTAAAATCAAAAATTTACTAATGTCCATAACATTTCATTTAATTGATCAGCTATTGTGTGTCCGACATTCACACGTCTTCAAGAACGAAAAACGAGTTTTATTGTACTTTAGAATTTTTGTGGTTTTCGATATTTGATTACCTACTAGGAACAATAATGTAAGTTATCTACCTAATCTTAAACTTACATTTTATCAAATATTATTTATTACTATATCAATTAAGAAGTTAACGACACCCTAGTCAGTAATATTGTACAAACTTCCGTTGTTTATACCTAGTAGGTATACTTATCTATTTTTGATACTAGCCGTGCCCATGGTCTGGTTTGCATAGAATCGAAATTCCGTATAAAAAAAAAACGAATTAAAGTGCTACAGTTTCCTTCTGGAGTCTGTAATTCAACAAAGCACCTCACACGACCCAAGGTAAATGCTTCGTCTGACCAAACAGAAAATAATTAAAATGCGTTCTACCGTTACGGTTACAACGTAGTTGATTGTAAACATTCATGTTTTTTGGGATTAGTAAATAATTAGATTGAATATTCCGTACACATTTGGCTTAGTGCCTATGTGTGTCTACGATTTACAATGTAAAAGATTATGTTTTTGCTTTACCGGCTGTTTAAGGCTTTATTCATCATCTTCATCATCACTGCAGCCGTAAGACGTCCACTGCTAGACATAGGCCTCCCTCAATTTGGAGGGCTTTAGGCTTTATTCAGCTTGGCTTTAATAAGGTCCATCTAAATCATCATCATCATCATCATCAATCAAAGGCGCAGATTATCTTCCGTACCTATCTGCAGAGAGAGCAGTGTAGCATAAAGAAGGGTGCCTCTCTTTCTAGCCACGTCATGTTTCAAAATCCATCCTTGATTTTTTCGATGTTCCCCTATTCATTGGTATTTCTGATTTGCAGAGGCGTCTCTAGCCCTTGTGGCGCCCGTGTGCAACCAGTACCCTGGCGCCCTCTAGTCTAGTAGGAGCGGGGTCAAAATGGAATACTAATACATAGTTATATTTTCAAACGGAAATTCGGATGCAAATGGTGCAATTTTAAATGATGTCGGGAAGCAATAAGTTTTTTTAGGAAGGAAGGGGTTATAAGAATAAAAAAATCACAACTTTGTAGTTCTTTCAAAAATATTTAATTTAAAAACTATTATAGTTAAGTACATAACAGGACGCTCGTACACACAAATGTATTTACAAAAAAGTTACTTTTCGAGCTTTTGCATTAGCGAAATCTTTAACAATGTCACTAACTTCAATTTTGATTTCATGTTCAATACTTATTAACGATAAATTTGTCAATCTACTTTGCGACAATGTTGATCTAAGGTAGTTTTTAATTATTTTTAGTTTAGAAAATGACCTTTCGCTATGTGCGACCGTGACTGGAAGTGTCAGGTATATCCTCAGTGCTGTGGACAGATTTGGGAACACTGAAATTAATTTATTCGTAAACAAGTAATTTAAAATATCCAACGGCGTAGTGGAATCATCAATAAACATCGGTAATAATTCGATTTCATTATAGAGCTCGAACTGTTCTACATCTGAAGAGCCAGCATGGCAAAGTTTATTTTCTAAATTAGAGCAATGTGTTTTTTTTGTATCAGAGTCCAAATCTTTCCAGTGTTTCAATTTTTGAAGAAATGAAAAAGTTTCATTATTTTCATTCAAAAGTTCGAACCGTTCGTCGAACTTAGTAATTGCGGTGTCTAACAAATAGTAGTAAAAATTTACTTTAAAATGTGTTTTCGCGTCTGTTATCGGTTCATCCTCCGCCTCATAATTAAAAAACCTTTTACGAGCGCGAGGGCGTGCAGGTGTGGGAAATTCTACTATTGCCTCGACTTCTTCCGCTACATTTTTCGCCCTGTTAAGGAGCTCCTCAAAAGCGGGCTCATTACGAAATTCAGACAAACTTATTTTTGCATTATTAATCATTTTCACCGCTTCTGACAATACAACGTCTGACTTTTGAAGGGCCTTGCTAACTATATTTATCTTGCTTAAAATTTCAAACCAAATAAGCAGAGAGCAGATGAATTTAAACGACTTAATTTTTGCCAGTAATGAATTTGCCATATTTCTTGACTCTGCATCTTTGCTTCTATCAGAATATATAGTAAACAAGGCATCATACACTTTTCCCAGTTCAAAACGTAGAGCTTTTACTGCTTCAACCCTGCACTCCCATCGAGTATTTGAGAGTGGTTTTAGACTTAAAGTTGGCACTTCTTTAGCAAGTATTTGCCAACTTGCTGTTGACGCAGAAAAAAAAACATAAATTTCCTGCACAATTGAAAAGAAATTGACAATTTCTAATGAACTTTTAGCAGCGTCATTCACTACCAAATTTAGGCTGTGTGCCGCACAAGGTACATAAAATGCGCGCGGGTTTAAATCTAAAATTCGTTTTTGTAGACCTATATGTTTCCCTTTCATGTTTGCACCATTATCATAACCTTGACCACGCATATCTTGTATGTCAATTTCGTTTGAGATTAAACAATCTAACAAAAATTGAGTTAAGCCCAGGCCAGTAGTGTCTGTTATAGGAAAAAAATCCAGAAAGTGTTCTTTTACTTCAGCCTTGTTGTTGCTTGTATTTAAAAGAACGTACCGTACGACAACCGATATTTGTTCTTCGTGTGCAATATCTGGAGTGCAATCTAAAATAATGGAAAAATATTTAGATTGTGTCAATTCCAAAACAATAGCTTTTTTTATTCTTTCTCCCAATAATTGTATTATTTCATTCTGAATATTATGGCCAAGATAATGAGTTAGGCGTGACTCAGATTTTTGAATAAGGGCAATGTGTTCCGCAAGCACATTATCAAAGTTAGAGGTATATTCAACCAGCTTTAAAAAATTACCATTATCAGAATCGTAAATTTTTTGAGATCTTCCCCGAAAAGCCAGACATTGCCTCGCTAAAAAATGTATTATGTTGATTATTCGTTTGAGTACTGCAACCCAACGTTTTTTTTCCCGATCAATTTCATTTTGGTGCAAAAAATCTACCGACTTTTCTTTTAAAATAACAGTTTTCAATGTAATTTGTTTCTTAAGACATGTTAGGTGCCCTAAGCTCTTTTCATGACGTTCTATAGCAGTAGACAAATGCTGCCAATCTTTGTAACCCATTTCACCATTAAAAGGAGTCGGAGTCGCATCAGCATGAAAAAGTTTACAATAAAAACAATAAACAGAATCAGTTGACTTAGAATAAACCAGCCAGTTTCTTAAAACGGTTTCATTATTTAACATCTTTTTAGTATAATAAGCATTTGAAAAAGATCTTTTCGAACTATTCGATATGAACCCACTTTTACCTGTACTGGCCCACGCTCCATCAAAAATATTCTCTGTTTATCGGATAACACCTGTGGCCATAACGCGAGATCATTAATTATATCTTCTCGAAGTATATTCTCCGGAGACGCTTCGGCACTAGGAGGTTCTTCGTCTTCTTCAACTACCGACGATAAAGACAGCAGCGGCGGCGGCGGTGAAGTAGAAGTGACGAGTTCTGCTGTAGAATTATCTAGGTTTTCATATGTCTCTGTCTCCAGGTGTTCGTCCGAGGATGGACCGGGTCGAACAAAAAACTTTTTAATAGAACTTGTATTCTTTTTCAGAGACTGTTCCTTCTCCAGCTTTCTTTTTCGACTCTGTGCACCAGAAAGTTCCTTTTTTCCATTGCCATCAGACATCTAAAATAAATAAAAAACTAAGTAAGTATAGGCACCTAAAAGAACTAACAATGTAAATTACTATAGGCCCAGAGAACTAGTTGTTGCAACTTGGACTACGTATTATTTAATTTTATTTCTAGCTTCTGCCCGCGACTTCGTCCGCGAGGAATTTGTATATCGTGATTCCCCTGGGATCTTTGCACTTTTTCGGAATAAAAGTAACCTATGTCCTTCCCCAGGACTCAGCTATCCTATCTCGATACCAAAATTCATCCAAATCGGTTCAGCAGTTGAGCCGTGAAAGCGTAAAACACAGACAGACAGACAGACAGACAGACAGACAGAAAGACAGACAAAGTTACTTTCGCATTTATTTATAGGTAATATAAGTATGGATATGATATGACACATCAATCAACGTCGCGGTACCTAGGTAACTAACTACATTAGGCAATCAAACGGAATAAATAAATAAAATAAAAAAGTAGTTCGTTGTTCAAATAAATACCTAAGTATACTAGTAGGTACATATTAATGCACTTTAAGTTACCTTGTTTGTTCCGCACTGCAGTAGGATAAACAAATGAAAAATCCTAGGTCGTATAGGTACGAGCATAGATTTAACTTCAATATCAGTATTTATCACTCGATGTTTGGTTTTTTTTTCATGAATTTCGTTAGCTATTTTGATGACCTCCGACCTCGAGGCATGTCGCAATAATTGTGCAAGCAAATAACCAAATCTTACTTTTTATATATTTTTTATCAAAAGAAAAGCCGATTTACTTCATATTTACATGTTTATTCAAAGATGATACTTAATCAAATTTAATCAAGGCTTATTTTGCAAAACTACGGTGTGGCGGTAAAACAAAAATTGCGGCGCGCGTACACAAGCCTTTGAAAATGACCGCCGCACGTCCCTGGGAATTTTAATTTGAATTTTATAGCATTCTAATACAGCCGAGTTAGCAATGATTGTCGGCGTGTTGTCAATCGAATCAAAACAAACAGGTGCCGATGCCGGCACGCGCCTTTGTTTGGTAGCGATGCAAGATGCGACATTACGCCAATTTAATCTTTAATTATCTGTTTTAAGGCTGATTTCACGTTGAAACAAAAGTTATTGTGTAAATTTAAATAGAGTAGGAAAAGGAGTAGTCTTGCTTTGCCACGGTACCTACTATTATCTATACAGCATTGTAACTCACTCGGCCGTAAAAGAAATGCCTACAACCGCGCGGTACCTAAGGCGCGGGACAAATACAAGAGGCGTCGGGCGGAGGCGAGGCGCGGGCGTGGTGCGGGCGCGGCGCCGGTGCAGCGCAGAACAGGCGTGCTAACGGTGTCGGAAAGGCGAGGCGCGGTGTTTCTCGTTATTTTATGTTAAATTCTATATCGTCACGCATTTTCCGGGTGCGCCGAAGGCGAGGAAGCGGCGCCCGCGCCGCGCCCGCGCCACGCCCGCGCCGCGCCCGCACCCCGCCGTCTCAGTATGTCTCGCGCCCCACCTCTTCTATACATTTTGTATGAAATATCAAAGAAGTGGCGCCACGCCCGCGCCGCGCCCGCGCCGCACCTCCGCCCGATGCCTCTTGTATTTGTCCCGCGCCTAAACATGCGATAGGGCTGCCCGCCTCCAGCATTTTAGTTACATTTGCCTACTTTGTGTTTCTATTTAGTTTTGTGATTGTAAATATATTTTTTTTATATAAACAAATAAAATACTTTGTGAATTTAAAGAAGTGTTCAATAAAAATGCGTATGCGTGTTGTTTTTTGATTGGTAGATTTAATTAAAAAACCTCGTTAATGTTTGAGTAGGTAACAAATCGGTCTTATAAAAAAAATATTTGCGCCTCGTCTGAAACGTACGAAATGCTTTATTATTAAATTTTAAAGTATAAATAAACCGCATTATAATATACTTAAAGCTTAAAGGAAGTTCGGAATATTTCCTCCATTATTTCTATATATCCTACTCGTTATATTAAATACTGTTACGTATCTGCTTAGTGAAAGAAATGGATAAGGCAGATCTGATACAATTTATTAAATGAAAAAGAGTAAACTGTCAGAGTAGAACGCTTCAAGAGGGCTTCAGAGTAGACCGGCTTCAGTAGAACGCTTCAAGAGGGCTTCAGAGTAGACCGGCTTCAGTAGAACGCTTCAAGAGGGCTTCAGAGTAGACCGGCTTCAGTAGAACGCTTCAAGAGGGCTTCAGAGTAGACCGGCTTCAGAGTTCAGAGTAGACGGGCTTCAGAGTAGTTTCCCCAGAGTGCGGGTGCTTCAGAGTAGTTTCCCAGAGTGCGGGTGCTTGAGAGTAGTTACCGAGAGTCCACAGTCTTCCAGAGTGTACGGCCTCCAGTATGTGGTCCTCTAGAGTGTGGTCCTCTTGAGTGTGGTCCTCTAGAGTGTGTCATCAGCGGTTCAGACGCCCCTTTTTATACCAAAGCCGCCTTCCCTTTCCAAACATTTTCAAAATATTAATTTAGCCATCATCTCATCTGACAAGTGTAGTCGGCCAGGACATATCCATGAGTGCGTGTAGCTGGCCACATGAGTGCGTGTAGCTGGCCACATGAGTGCGTGTAGCTGGCCACATGAGTGCGTAAAGAATTTTATAAATATAATTTTAAGTTAAGTTATTTAGTAAACAATCGTAATAATTAATAAAATCAAATAGCTAGACATATTGATAAAAATAATTTAAAATTATATAAACCAAAAAGTAGCCATTCATAGACTAAGCAGAACAGTAACTGACAGTTGACAATTTGGCTTGTCACAACATGAAAATTTGAGTTAATATTTTATTTCAGCTATTTTAAGTTAATAAATCGTATTTAGATCGATTTGTTGAGTGTAGACATATAAATAAAATAAAATAAGTAAAGCATGAAGTGTAAATATAGAAACAAATAAAAAGGATGATAAATAGGTATTAGGAATCATGAATTAAAGTGTAAGTATAGGATGAACACTATATTTCCCCAACGACCCCGAGAAAATTTTTGGCCTAGAACAAAAATTTTGCTAAGGTTAAAGTATTACAGCATTCACAAAACTTACAAAACTCATTCAAACACACCGACATCTTACGAAGTTAGGTCAGGTAGGATTCACATTCAATGATCACTACTCAACCTGATAAATCAATAACTTTAAGGCTTATTTTAGGAGTTGTAATCCGCTCGCGTCTAAAACCACAAATGAGATGAAATAGAAAGATTTTAACAAAGGCTTATTTTTAACGGAGTTGTCATCCGCTCCTAATCAACGTTTAGTTGATATTTAGACTTTTAGAGTCATTAGTTGACATGGGCTTATTTTTATGGAGTTGTTATCCGCTCCAATCAACTTTTAGGAGTCGATAGGTTGACTTTTAGAGTCATATCAACTTTTAGGAGTCGATAGGTTGACTTTTAGAGTCATTAGTTAACATGGGCTTATTTTTATGGAGTTGTTATCCGCTCCAATCAACTTTTAGGAGTCGATAGAAAGAAACAAGTTAGACAAACTAACTTGTAGAAAAAGAAAAGATATAAAGAAAGATTTTAAAAAAAATGGTGGTTTAAGAACCGATGAATGAATTAAAAAAATAAATAGAGTTTTAATTAATCGAAAAGAACTCTATTAAAGAGGAAGGAGAAAAGAAAGGGATGAGTTATGAGTATAATGTAAAGGACTCAAAAAAAAAACGTACACTCAGAAGGGACTCGGAAGAGAGTGTTCAGGACTCGCACTCGGACTCACGTACACTAAGGAAAACTTATTTTTGGTGGTAAAATTTGGAACTAAAACATAAAGGTTAGTACATATGAAAGTAAACTTTAGTACCTAGTTTTGCCACAGTACAAAAGGACTAGTACTCCATGCCCATAAAACTCTATGGCCTGGTTTGTTACCTAGCAACCGATGACAAATACAAGACGATAAATATTTTGGGTTTTTACCTAGGAACCGATGACAAATATTATGAGAGCCTACGTATTTTGGTATGATTCCCAGATGATATATGTATAAATATATTATATGAATGTATAGTAAGATAGTGAAGTATTTGTAATAGGAGTTATGTAGATGTATAGGTTTGTAAAAACGTCCACAGGATATTCTCCTGTTTCTGTCGTGAAGTGTCTCAGTCCCCTAACTTGGTAGTGACCACAAGGGTTTTAAAAACACGCCAAGCGAAAACTGAGTACGATTACCAGTGGGTAAACGCAGTGGTGTGCAAGTGTGTGGGATGCAGTGTAATGATGTATTGGTAGAGAGTTATGTGTAGGAGGAAACGTCTACGGGATATTCTCCAATAGAACGTCGTAGAGTAAGCCAAACCCCAACTTGTAAGTGACCACGAATGGTTTTAAGAACACTCACAAGCGAAGAATGGATGCCAATTACCATTGGGTAAAGGTATGTCTGTGGGGATGTAGTATTAGATGATGTTCAGTATGAAGTATGTTGAGTAGGTTGAAGGAGTCAGTTGAGTAGGTTGTAGGAGTCAGGAGAGCTGAAAAAAAAAAATAAGTTAGTTATGTCAAATAGGGAGTCCAAAAGGAAATGCTAGTGTTAGTTTTTTTTTGAATTTTGAAAAAAAAAAGTGGGTTCGTGTCTATTTGGGCGCCAAACTGTTACGTATCTGCTTAGTGAAAGAAATGGATAAGGCAGATCTGATACAATTTATTAAATGAAAAAGAGTAAACTGTCAGAGTAGAACGCTTCAAGAGGGCTTCAGAGTAGACCGGCTTCAGTAGAACGCTTCAAGAGGGCTTCAGAGTAGACCGGCTTCAGTAGAACGCTTCAAGAGGGCTTCAGAGTAGACCGGCTTCAGTAGAACGCTTCAAGAGGGCTTCAGAGTAGACCGGCTTCAGAGTTCAGAGTAGACGGGCTTCAGAGTAGTTTCCCCAGAGTGCGGGTGCTTCAGAGTAGTTTCCCAGAGTGCGGGTGCTTGAGAGTAGTTACCGAGAGTCCACAGTCTTCCAGAGTGTACGGCCTCCAGTATGTGGTCCTCTAGAGTGTGGTCCTCTTGAGTGTGGTCCTCTAGAGTGTGTCATCAGCGGTTCAGACGCCCCTTTTTATACCAAAGCCGCCTTCCCTTTCCAAACATTTTCAAAATATTAATTTAGCCATCATCTCATCTGACAAGTGTAGTCGGCCAGGACATATCCATGAGTGCGTGTAGCTGGCCACATGAGTGCGTGTAGCTGGCCACATGAGTGCGTAAAGAATTTTATAAATATAATTTTAAGTTAAGTTATTTAGTAAACAATCGTAATAATTAATAAAATCAAATAGCTAGACATATTGATAAAAATAATTTAAAATTATATAAACCAAAAAGTAGCCATTCATAGACTAAGCAGAACAGTAACTGACAGTTGACAATTTGGCTTGTCACAACATGAAAATTTGAGTTAATATTTTATTTCAGCTATTTTAAGTTAATAAATCGTATTTAGATCGATTTGTTGAGTGTAGACATATAAATAAAATAAAATAAGTAAAGCATGAAGTGTAAATATAGAAACAAATAAAAAGGATGATAAATAGGTATTAGGAATCATGAATTAAAGTGTAAGTATAGGATGAACACTATAATACGTACCTACTTGAAC
Organism: Aporophyla lueneburgensis; assembly: GCA_932294355.1. Lineage (NCBI taxonomy): Eukaryota > Metazoa > Arthropoda > Insecta > Lepidoptera > Noctuidae > Aporophyla > Aporophyla lueneburgensis. The sequence continues at coordinate 17,114,964 of OW028744.1, forward strand.
TTATTTTTTGTGAAAAAGTCGCGCGGTTATTGTTATAAAAACAACACACCGTCCGGCACAGTCGCGACTGTCTTCATGCCGAGCGCATGCCGAGATCGAGGCGCGTAGATATAGCTCGCGTTGCGTCCGTTTGTATGAAGTTGGAATACTGTATAGATAATATTACCATGGCTTTGCTACCGCGCGCCCGGCGTCGGCCATAACACGAGCGCAGGGTCTTTAAAGAGCGCCGCCGCCGGGCGGCCGCGGCGCCCGCGAGTGACGCATCTTTGGAGGTGTCGCATTAGAGGGCGTTCGGCGCCCCCTTAGACCCGGCGCCCGTGTGCACCGCACACCCTGCACCATAGGTAAAGACGCCTCTGCTGATTTGACTGTATCATGGGGCTCTGCTATGCTACTCTCTAAGAGACAATTTCTTGGCTTTTATTTGACGAGCTCGTCGTCGAGACAGCCTTGAGATCGACTGACATGCACCGCTAATTTAGATCAATAACGCAGAAATGGTTGTCGACTAAAGCCTCGCTCGGTCACACACAGCGATTAATCGCTGCGAATGCCTACTCGCCGCGAGTATTCCCTGTATGTGACAGACTATTCGCTGCGAAAACATTCAGTTGCCGCGAGCTGAATTGAGCATGTTCAATTTTACTCTCGGCGAATGCGCATTCGCCGCGCCGCGAGTATTCGCTTGTGTGACAGAGTACTCGCTGCGAATAGTAATTCCGAGCAGACGACATTTTGAATTTGCGAACCAACAGACTGTCGAAATTCTCGTGTAGAACTCGCTGTGTGATCATTATTTGCAGCGAATGCACTCGCAGCGAGTATTCGCTGTGTGTGAACGAGGCTTTAGTGGATACCACTCTGTTGTTTCACCACTGCGGCAGCGCTGCGAGCAAGGTTTTATCCTAAAGCTTCGGTCACACACAGCGATTAATCGCTGCGAATGCCCCACTCGCCGCGAGTATTCGCTGTATATGACAGGCTATTCGCCGCGATTTGAATTGAGCATGTTCAATTTTACTCGCGGCGAATGCGCATTCGCAGCGATTAATCGCTGTGTGTGACCGAGGATTTAGAGCTGTCCCATGCTTAAAAGCACTGCTGATTTTACAAATCTTGGCTATTAGCTGAACTCGTTGACGAGGTGAAAGTACGGTCCCAGTTATATCTAAATCCTATCCTAGTAATTTACTAATATTATTCAATGTGGAAGTCGCTGAGTTTGGATGACATTTAGCATACGGGTACCTAGATTAGGAATTAAGATACTTTTTATCCGGTATTATGTAGGTATGTTTACGTGGGAAAATCTCATATATTCACGCGGGTGAAGCCGCGGGCATTTGCATAAGCTTTCGACTCCCTATAAGTACCTTAAAACATAATCGACATCATTTATTCCTATCTCAGCCACGCGAGCGGCATTTGTTATGAATTAACAAAGCAGGTTCTACTGCTTATCCAGAGCCTAAGGTAGGTTTTCAGTTTTAAACTCAGCCTTCAAAATAAATTATCATGTTAAGAACAAGGTAAACAAACCACATCCCAAGATGAGTAGTAAAATAGTTCAGGTAGGTAAGGTTTTCTTTTTTCTCCTGCACATACTGATTCCAATTCGAATTCGTTGACTTTTGATACCTACCTACCGTACCTAATAATTGCCTACTCTAAGATAGGTACTCGTCGTACTCGCAAATCCTTGCCGATCCTAAGAGCACAGTCTTCATTACCATTATGGCGCCCCCCGGTCTACTGGTTATGATATGCAGTGGTCTCTGTAGCATCATGAAAGATAATGCTTCAGAGGCTAGTGCAAATCTTGTTGTTCATTCTATTAATCGATTGAATTCAAACCACGCTGGTGTCGGTGCATTTCACTCATTCATTCTTGGTACCTACCATTTCTTAGAGGTATCCAACATCCAACTAAGTATATAATTTTTTTTCTTTTAATAGTCATTTTTCTTTTTGGTTTTGTATCCGGCTGTTCAACACTATAGGGTTTCAGTGAGAGTTAGACAAAATCCTGTGGGAATAGAGGTTTTATAACCTGGACTGGAAACGCTTCCTCTAAAGAGAAAGGGTTTCCAGAAATTATCACTAATACCTTCCATTTGGAACATGTTTGATTCATCGTGTTTGACTCCCATTTCTATACTTATACGCTTTTGACAAGTTCCCACCGAATCGCATATGCTGGGGCTCTGCTTCGTATAGCATTATGCTGAGCGATGGCCGTTAGATATGCGTTGATGTGGTGCAAAATGACAAGTTTTGTGTTTGTGTTGTTTCTCTGCGTTATGTTTATCGTGAATAACCGTTTTCACTTTGTTTCTTTCTTCTAGTCAACCCGTTTGTTATCCACCGCCACGCATTTGAACAATCCATACCATAGGAACATATATGTATAATTACCTCACAATTATTATTACGTCTAAGATACCAAAACTTACGTAATATTACCTATTGTATAGTATTGTATACAAGTAGGTACCTAGGAACTTAAAATACTACAGCGCATTTTTTAAATTTTATTCACTTGGGTAGTTAATCACATTCTCAAACCACAGTTTATTTTATCAATATTTAGGTATAATCTTGCCGTAGCTCTGCAAATATCCTACAAATATATGAATATTGACGAACGTGTGGACGATGTTTATGAAAATCTTAAAATAGTTAATCCTAGGAATGCACAAAGACGTAGGCACCCACCTAGTAAGTACCTAGATCATCCATAAACATTCACTAACAATTAATTAGTTACCTAATTGGTGCCAAGGCATTGGTGGCCTGCTTTTCATTTACCTAGGTACCTACAACTAATCAATTTAATGTGACGGGATACTTAAATAAATAATAATGTAGGAAAAGGCTGCTAATACTGCTATACTATATCTACATCCTGAACTACAAATTAATGATTTGTATCTTCATTTTCCGCCAGAACATTTCTCGAATACCTAGCTACATTCTAGCTTCTTTAGGCTTCTTTTCCATTGTAATGTAAAAATAGGAAAATTATTATTAAGCACCATAGTTATGGTGAGTGACGTCATAGTAGCGTGTTATAAATACAACTAACTACTTATGTATTTATAACACGCTACTATGACATCACTCGGTAATGCCATAACTATGGTGCTTAATAATCATTTTCCTATGTAAAAAAAAAAAAAAAAAAAGTTGTTAGTTGTACTGATACTTAGTTGACGGGTACCGTCACTAAAAGAGATAGGTAACTATATAACCTGGGTCGTCGAATGTAGTTGAACTGTGTTTAGGAACAAAAGTAAAATATTCCAAAACATCCATTGTTTTCGAATATTTTACTTAATTATTACAAAACAAACATTTCAGCTATCAGATTTTTCATTCGAAAATATACGTAGTTAGTTGTACTGATACTTAGTTGATGGGAACGGCCACCAAAAGAGATATAACCTGGGCCGTCAGACGTAGTTGAACTTTAGTAAGAAACTGATGTTTTTTTTTATATTTAACTTAATTATTTGAAAACTAACAGTTCAGTTATCAAATTAAACATTCGAAAACATCCATCGGTCGTTATCTACTAAACTTCAATTATATCCAACGACCCTGCACCCTAATTGCATAACGCACTATAATTCAGAATCTGAATCATTATGAAGATTATTTCTGTTCCATTGCGTCTTATGTTCGAAAACATTGTCTGCTCAACAGCGTAAATTACGCAATGAATGTTGTTGAACCGTCAAAATGAAACAATTCCTGCTGTTAGCATAGGTTACGTAATTACCTCTCTGGTTACTTATCTCTTATGGTGACTGTACATACACGTCAGCAAAAAAAAAGAAAACAGAACAAAAGGAAACTAAAGAAATCCCACCACATGGGAAACTGGCACGTTTGTTGTGATCAAATGCCTAGATACACATACCATGAGATTTCAATATCTCACAGCCACACATTGATTCTGACATTGCCAGCGACGAATTGGCTCTCCAAACTTGTGTGGACGGAGATTTTAGATTTTTTTAATGGATTTGCCCAAATTGACTCGCTTGAATCGGGTCGTCATTTTAAATAATATAATATTTTATAATCACTTTTTAATAATATCTTCATTACAGTCGAAAAACGTCCACTGGTGGACATAGGTCTCCCCCATTTTTAGAGGGGTTGGGGGGTGCCGAAATCGCCACGCTCGGGGTTGGTGCAGTGTGGTGGTAAAATGCATAGATAATGCTTTTGCCAATTCTCTAGTCCCTTAGTCGCCTCTTAGGACATCTATCTTTTATAAATATTTTGAAATTGCCACAGAGTCGCCGGTGACTAAAGGCGCTGCGCGTATAGGTACTTCCCTAACATAAAGAAAAACCTAGAGGTTTTCCTCGTTAAACTCGTAAGAACTGATGACACAATAAGATAACCGTTATGTTAAACCTAACCTCCTGGATGTGTACAATGGGATTTTACTAAGAAAATGTCACTATCTTGTTATCCTGATTTGCTTAGATGTTCTGTACAAACTCGCCTAGAAACTCACTTCTGAATCTATTATCATTATACCATACTAGCTTCTGCCCGCGACTTCGACCGCGTCAAATTTTCTCGTCCCTGACCCTTCCCGTCGCGTCGCTTCGAATGGCCCGCCAGTTTTCGAACATTTTTCGTTGCTGCTCCGCTCCTTTTGATCGTAGCGTGATAATATATAACCTATAGCCTTTCTCAATAAATAGGCTATCCAACACAAAAATAATTTTTCAATTCGGACCAGTTGAGATTAGCGCGTTCAACCAAACAAACAAACTCTTCAGCTTTATAATACTATATAGTAATATATAGTAACTAGCTTCTGCCCGCGACTTCGTCCGCGTCAAATTTTTGCTTCCCTGACCTTTCCCGTTGCATCGATTTGCCTGCTAGTTTTCGTCCATTTTTCGTTGCTGCTCCGCTCCTTTTGATTGTAGCGTGATAGTATATAGCCTTTCTCGATAAATGGGCTACTCAACACAAAAATAATTTTCAATTCGAATCAGTACTTCCTGAGATTAGCGCGTTCAATCAAACAAACAAACAAACCCTTCAGCTTTATAATATTATAGTATACTAGCTTCTGCCCGCGACTTCGTCCGCGTCAAATTTTTGCTCCCCTGACCCTTCCCGTCGCATCGATTTGCCTGCTAGTTTTCGTCCATTTTTCGTTACTGCTCGCTCCTTTTGAGTTATAGTGAGTCAACCTTGAAAGATAGACATATGCTCTCGCGGACTTTTTTTAGAACTTTTTAAAGGGAACCATTCCGTCATACATGAGTTTTGCGTTACTTTAACCGTTTACGCAGCGCACGCAACGGAAACTCTCAAAAGGAATAAATTTTCCCCGTTTTTTCAACATGTTTCATTACTGCTCCACTCCTCTTAGTTGTAGCGTGATGTTATATAGCTTATAGCCTCCCTCGATGAATAGGTTACCCAACACAAAAATAATTTTTCAATTCGGAACAGTAGTTCCTGAGATTAGCGCGTTCATTCAAACAAACAAACAAACTCTTCAGCTTTATAATATGAGTATAGATAGATATAGTATTATAGTATAGAGTAGTCCCGGGATGCCAACCCTTGGTCTAGTCCAGAAAATAGCGTGATTGAACTTGACTAATCCCAGGATTTTCGGGATTACCAGTAGGTTCCCAAACTAACTAAGAACCAAAGCAAAAGATACCAACCAACTGCTACTGATGCTGAAGAAAAAATTACACATCGTTCGAAAAAAATCTTCAGATCCTGTTGGTGCACAGAATAAGGCAGATTTGGTCAAGCATTATGTGTGATGTGATTTTATGTGATTAGATGTGTGTACCGTGTGGTGCCGGACGTAAAGAATAACACCACCCCATTTCTTCCCGTGGGTGTCGTAAAAGGCAACTAAGGGACTTATTAGAGAATAGGCAGCAGCGTTCTCTATGCATTTTACCACCATACTGCGATCGCCAACCCGCCTGCCAAGCGTGGCGATTATGGCAAAGCTCCCCAAATTGGGGGAGGCCTAAGTCCAGCAGTGGACGTCTTACGGCTGAAATTATGATTAGATGTGAAATGAACATATTTGAAAATGAAGAAGCTCGTGGATATCAGTTAGAATTAACATACCTACATAAATATATATTATCTATTCCTTCAAGCCGTGAATGAAGAGGATGTTGGAAGATTAATATTTAATACTTAAATATCCATACTCAATAGAAGTGGTTCTCTACTAAAGTTTGAGATACCTTTATTCTCATAAATATAGGTACAATATTCACTTACAGGAGAATATGGAAAATCCACACTGTCCACATCCACACTTAATATTATAAATGCAAAAGTAACTCTGTCTGTCTGTCTGTCTCGCTTTCCTGCTAAAACTACTGAACCGATTTAAATGAAATTTGGTACACAGATAGTATAGAGCCTGAGAAAGGCTACATGTAGCCTTTCTGTACACTGTGTTTCTTACAAGTAGCCTATGTTTAGGCTACTTTTTATCCCGGTAGTATGTTCCCGCGGGATAATTTCCGACCTCCACGCGGGTGAAGCCACTGGCAAAAGCTAGTAAAACATAACGAGTCAATAAAATGGTGCGCACCTAGTATTACAAAAACTAGACATTTGTACCTACATACGTGTGTGCGTTACTCCAGCGGAATGTTGTCGCTTTTCAGGATTTCAGCTTGATAGATAATTAGTACCCCATCTCGTGTAAATGTGCCAGAAATTTAGAATTTGTGCATCCAGCCGATCCAAAGATATACACGAAAAACAGATTCCGCTGGAGTAACGTTACTGCAACGGCATGATTTTTAACCGGTGGTCGTAGCTGAGTACAAACTAGCTACTTAGATAGATCAAATTTGTGCCTAATTGTGCCCAAAAAATGAAATTTGTGCGTCTTGAGGTTTCCGAGTTATTCAAGATGCCGCTGGAGTAACGTTTAGCGAATTGCTGTACCTCTCAAACGGCGTGACATACAACTACGATATTTTTTACTACGGCGGGTCTTAATTTGTGCTTATGCTGTGCAATTTTATTTTTTCTTTAATCGACACCGTTGGAAAATAAGATTTTTTTTTTCAAAAACCCTAAAATCGATCCTTGCGCTTCAATTAGAAACGCTAGAAATTTACCAACTATGGTGGTTTGTACCTTTTATGAACTCAAAGCATCATGCGAAATTAGATGTTTCTATTCGAACTCCTCAGAGAGCTATTCCATTTCAATTACAATCTGGCTATGCTAAAATGTAACACTCCAATACATGAGTTATTATTAAGTGACGGTAATTATGATTCGACAAAAATAAACACAAATTAAAAGATAAAATTTTATAACAATACAAAGTGTATTGTTATAAAATTTTATCTTTTAATTTGTGTTTATTTTAGAGGATATCAATTGTAAACATGGATTAAAAAATAATTACACGAAAACAGTTTTTTTTTTTGGTTACTTTGTAAAAAAACGAACATATTCATTTTATTTTCATTCTAATTTTGTTGCTTTTCTTTTAGTATTTAGTGGTATTCCGAGGGCGCGTGAAAATTTTGAACTAAATATGTATGGTATTTGACAGTAAAGTTACCTTCCCAATAAGATTTCAAATATAAGGAGGAAATTGATGTTTTACTTACCTTCAATTTTATGTATGTATATTCTCACAAATGGCACCTGAGATCTTGCACACAACGATACACTTCATGTATTACAATTTGACAGTTCATATCAAAGAAAAATAAATAATTTAAGTTAGTGCATTCCACAATTTCGCTCAGTGTGTAATTTCAACTGTATATAAAAACTTTTTACAAAAAAAAAACAACCGACTTCCTTAAAAAAAACACTACAAAGTCAAAAATAACTTTAATTTCGAAAGTCGGTGTCTTAGGTTCTGTATTTTAGGTTTTTGCCACCGACTTTCGAAATTAAAGTTATTTTTGACTTTGTAGTGTTTTTTTTAAGGAAGTCGGTTGTTTTTTTTTTTTGTAAAAAGTTTTTATTTTTAACTTTTTAGTTGTGGTAGATACTCCGCACTAATCTAATCGCGTTATTCGTTCATTTGTCGCGCAAATGCGTAATGCAAATTTAAGACTTATAATTATAGTTTTCACATAGACCCCATTGTCCAAATAGAACCAAAGCAAATAAAATGCAACCATTCGGGAAGCACCAGCTTTCAAATAAAAAAAGAATCATCAAAATTGGTTCACCCAGTCAAAAGTTATGAGGTAACAAACATAATAAAAAAAAAAATAAAGAAAAAAAAATACAGTCGAATTGATAACCTCCTCCTTTTTTTGAAGTCGGTTAAAAAGTACACACAATGTACACATTCGTCTTCCTTGCTGTATAATAAATAACACATGCCTCATTAATCAGGCAATATGCAGCTCTTTAGGTGACTGTTACACACATAAATGCTACTATAATGTTGTTATAATGCAATTATTTGTCAATTGGATTTCTTATACAGCTATGTGCTGAATAATTTGTGCCCAAATTAGAGTTATATCCTCTGAGGATGCGCTGTCTACGCTATTATTCAGCAACTAATGCATTCACTGTGCACTGTTAAAATGCTGTTATACAGCACTTTTGTGCTACTTGGGTTGTATTTCGCGCTACCATAAACAGCGATTTTTCACACCAAAAATAAGAGTGGTAATCCAGTTTTTTTTTTTTGCGCAATATTTCATTAATTTGAAATAGAATACGTAAATAACGGCTATGTTATGGGTTTTATTGGATGGGAAATCATTAATTGACTTCTCCCGCTCTGGGCGAGGCGGGAGGGTGTGTCAGACTTTACTGACTAAAACCCACCCGTGTTCTTTCAGTTGCCCATGTGCCAGGGTCACGGTGTCTCTTTCGAACAATCTCGCGACCCTGGCAGGTATGTCATGGGTCTTATCAGAACCTGCAAAGCTACTGCTACATCAGAGATCGGACCGATTACCATCTTCTGTTGGATCGGATATATGTCCTACCGATGAGGAACGCCCTTGAAATAAATTTATCAGAAATTCCTTTTTCATGATACAGTATTAGGTACCTACTGCTGATATGAAAATGCAACGTCAAATTTATCTTTGTTTATCAAGACAATTAATTAATTTAATAATAAAAAACGTTGCGTTGTTATCATATTATCATAGGCTTAGTGCTAAAACTGGTATGTCATTATGTTAATGCAGTCTCAAGTGGTAGCCGGTTTTTACCACTATTTAGCTAATAATGGTAAAGCCCGTATATTCTTCACTAGACTTGAGTATGTTGAGCTAAGTTAGGCTCGTATTAAAGAACCTCACCTCATGATTCAAGCATTATTTTAAGTTATTTCATGGGTTGAAAACAATGCAATACCGGATATCCGTATCCGCGGATCTTGACACCATATTCGGATCCGTATCCGCGGGTATACATTTTTAACGATCCGGTACATCACTAGTTGAAACATTTTATTTTCTGACGCTCGTTATTATTTATTTTCATAAATCTTAAATACAATATACAAGCCAACACTAAAATATGTATATAGGTACAAGTAGGTATATAAAATGGATATAGCTCATTGGGCATCAAATAATTCGTCCGCATCGCTGTCAATGAGAAAAGCTCCCAAAAATCTGGTAGCATTGCCACTTTGGATAAAAAGGCTAATATTTTCGCCTTAAAATAGGTCAGCCCCAGTATTTTAAGTAATGCTGGAGCCTATTGCGTAAGATTGTGTAACACAGGCCTAGTGCTCTTCAACAAACTCATAAAGATACCAAACAGTTTTGATTGCTAGAAACTCGTTGCAAGTAATTCTTAAGTCTTGAGCGAGGTTCTGTAAGACGGGCTTAATGCTCTCAAACACTCTCATAAAGATACGAAACCGTTTCAGTATTCTACTTATCTTTATTAGACGTGACTACCTATGCTAAGCTACGGCAATGACATCTCAGTGACTGAAAAACGAAGCCAGTATATATCCTTGAAGAAATGTATCTCTATTTTTTTACGCTGGGCATAGATACAATTTAAAAAAAAATGTAGGCCTACTGGATTGAATAGGGGGTACACACGGCTTAGCAGTTCGGCAGTTGTGGCTCAGTTTTAGCTAAGCTCGCATTGGATACCTATTTCATACAACGAGGGGTCAGTTTATACCTACTGGAAATGTACAGCTTGATTTGTCGCCGTGTATACGAAAGCAAACCATTTTGCTTTATAGTGCAAAATGCATGGCTGTCACATACATATTTTAATATGCGTGAAATCTATCGGGATCGCGATTGTAATATTGTCACTGAAATCAGAAGAAAATTAGGTATTATATGACGTCATGCCAATGATTATTAAGCAGATAACCGTGTGCTTATTAATCATTATAAGCGAATTTATAATGATTAATTCCCAATTAATGGATTAGTAGATATAATTTGAGCCGTGAGCGTAGTACGGAACGCCCCAACTAGATAGACTTATGACGACCTAAAGAAAGTGGCTGGACGACTGGACGCCCACAATTAGCGTATCTTGGGAAAGGCCTATGCCCCACTGTGAACTGCGATAGGCCGAGTTGATTGATTTAAGTCACAGCATAAGTTTATTCTTTTTTTAAATTCAATTTATAACATCTTTTCTCTTTTTTATTCGCATGCCTGCACCCTAAATGCGTAACACACTATTAATCAGAATCATTTTGAGGGTTATTGCTTATTATCCTTCTTTTAAATATACGAAAAAATTGTATGCAACGTAAACAACGCCATGAATGTTGTGGAACTCAATTTTGACAAATTGAAGCAATTCCTACTGATAGTGCATTAGCAATTACCACTCGGTTTAGTTTTTTCATTAACAAATCTTATTTTATTGCTTATTTGTTCGTTTATATTTATTTATGTGTGACATTGTATTTATAATTTTAATTTTGTCGTCTAATATGGGTTATGTTACCTGCAATATAAGATTTTTATTATAATCTATTTATTATTGCACCTATCAAATAAATGCATATCGCATTAGTCCACGTTCGCACACAAGTAAAAATATCGCAGCAGATTTTTTTAGCCTACGGACGCCTAGAGTTGAAATCGTCTATCTTTCGACGCTCTGGGATGCTGGGGATCAATGCTCGGTTCTACAATAAGAGTTCAAAATCCAGTGAAAAAAATATTTTCCGCATTTATTTTCCCAAATAAATAAAATTAAATAAAGAGAATTGCCGAATCTAGATCTAATTTCCACACACGTTGAAAGTAAAAAAAATACAAAACATACGGAACAAGGAACAATAGATGCCTAAACGACCGTAACACAATTCTCTAATTGTGTGCCAAGTACCTAATTAAGACGTTACTAAGAAGTTCAGTAGTTCACGATGGTTGTCCTTGTCCAAATATTTTAGTCGATGTGCATGCATAATTGAATTTTAATGTGACCGTTCGTGAGTCTGAATTGGTTTAAACGGAATACCATCATATTCTGATGTCAAGTAGCAGGAAGTAGGACCTATGGATATATACTAATAGCTACTATTTCAGTCTTTAAGATGATAACATCTGCAATGTCTCTGATGATGGCCATACATGGTCAAATTGAGTAAGCCCTCAATATTTTATCCACATGTTCAGTATCGATATCCATAACTAAGGACACAAAGAAAAACCACAACATCAATCTCTAGAAACTTGCCCATATGTAAATACTTATTTATATTTTTTCCCTAGATAAATACCTGATTATAATAGTAGCCTTAGCTAAATTTAATCTCTTTGCCATTAAGCAAAGAGATAAAGTTTGGCTAAGGGCGGTGGACGGGCGCTCACGGACTGTCATTTGACCAATGTTTGAGTAATCGGCCGATGAATACAGATAGCGTAACGAAATGAGACAACAAAACATTACCTCTTATACGCCATTTTGGTCTCCAATGCACTGACATCTAGGCCATTACCGAACTAAGGTAATTAGGTTAATGCTGACATAGTTCGGAGTTTCACTATCCATTCAATGAGTGTACCTAATCGTCTACATAGTTAACTTTGCGGTTGCGGTATAGAACCCTACTTATTGTTTATTGTAATTCCCCCCTTCCGTGAACGTTGTAGTGTCTTACTTTATCATCATTCTTCAGCTATCATCACAGCATTCATTCCTTTTCTAGTCATATCATCTTTCATACATTGTTACTTGGTCTTTCCCATGTCTTTCATCGATTGATTGATAATCAGACCGAAGGAGGCATTGCAAAGATTTCAATCGTTAGCAACTGAAGGAAAACGGGTGGGTTTTAGTCATTAAAAGTCTGACACGCCCTCCCACTCCGTCCGGAGCAGGAGAAGTCATTTGATGATTTCCCAACCTTAAAAAACTTCGACCTACTGAGTCAAAAGATGGCCGCTGTTTCTGTTTTATTTTAAGAACTATGAGTCTAACACACACTACTGACTTGACTGCTATGGAAACGATATGAGCTCACTCACTCACTCAAAAGGCTTGTCTAAGTAACTACACAGTAGTATCTAGACACGCGGCAGCGTGTCAAGCCAAGTTCAAGTAACAGAACTGGCGAGCAGCACCGTGTGTAATATTACACGAACCATTTGGAGCCACTTTTGACCCCCTCATAACTCAAAAACTATTTCACATAAACGTGTCAAATATGGCTCATATAGTGAGACTTACAAGATACTTATGCGCTCCAAATTTCATAAACATATCTCAAACGGTTATTTAGATATTAACGTCCAAAAATCGTAATTTTTATCACTGACTGACCTATAGATCAAAACTCTAACACAGTTCCAGATGACCTAGAAAGTTCAAATTTGGCATGCAGATAGGTAATTAGGTGAATACAAAGAAATAAATCAGAAACTAGTAAATTTTTATCATTTTTTTATAATTTTTCACTTAATTGATTCTAATATGAACACTTATAACAAAAACCATTTGATATTAATTTTGTTTTAAATTTGTTATAAATAAGTACCTACTAATAATTTATGTACAAAAAGTAATGATATCCCATCAAAAACATAAATGTGAAATGAGAGCCAAGTTCAATATTATGATATATGCCTCGGTTGTTGACTTCAACGACAAAAGAAGTGAGATGTAAATGGGTGCCAAGTTCAATGGTCAGTCCTGACTTGGCTAGTTTTCATATACGAATTATATTATAGCCTTCGCAAGTTGTAAACCTGTTACTTGTCGGTTCTTATTTTATTATTCCGAAAAATTGGCTTGCTGGTAGATACTAGCCATCGAATAATAATTCGTATATGAGAACTAGGCAAGTTAGGACTGACCATTGAACTTGGCACCCATTTACATCTCACTTCTTTTGTCGTTGAAGTCAACAACCGAGGCATATATCATAATATTGAACTTGGCTCTCATTTCACATTTATGTTTTTGATGGGTAAGTTTTAACCAACACAGTGCATAAAATATAGTAGGGAAGTCTGTAGTAGTCATATCTGAATAAACGTGATGTGATGACAAAAAATAATATGGGGTGCCTCTGCCTACCCCTATAACTACTACTCCAATGAGAATAAGTACAGTTTTTAAGTAGATAAAAGTAGGTACTAGAGGTGGTTGGATATCCGTATTCGCGGGTATCCGAGGGAGAAGAAAGATCCGTATCCGAAACTGTTACTTTTTTGGCTGATCTTTTACCTTATTATTTTTCAATACATAGATAAAATTCTGTGAAATACGTGATTAGGTAGCAATGAAAAACTATGAAATTCCATTAAAATTATTTTTTATTTCTCAAAATCTTTTTTTTAATCACTAAACTAAAAACAAAACAAAGAAAAACTCGCGCCATGCAAGTTGAAGAAACATGTTCTGTCAAGCAAAGGGTCAAGTGGCGTCAACTATCGTGTCAAGGTCACGCGCATCGTCACCAGCTGAATAAGAAAGTTAAGATCCGTATCTATATCCGTATCCGCGGATCAATCAATCAATCAACTCAGCCTATTGCAGTCCACTGCTGGACATAGGCCTCCCCCATGTTGCGCCACAACATCCTGTCCTCCGCTTTCCGCATCCAGTCTGCCCCAGCCACTTTCCTTAGGTCGTCGGTCCATCCAGCTGGGGGATAGCCGCAGATATTGACACCAAATATCCGTATTCGGATCCGTATGCACGGATATACATTTAACCATCTGGCACATCACTAGTAGGTACTCAACAAGTCTTGGCAAACATTGTAGACAAGTAGGTAAAAAGAAATTCATTATTATTTAACCGTGATGCCTACATCGCACTTACGAAGCTAAAGCAAATCGTCACCGTGCCGAGTGATCACGAATTCACGAAGTATGAAGTTAAGATATAATTCAGGCTTCCTTCAGTGGCTTCTTTTATTTGCAAATATAATAGTGTATTTTAAATTCCTACATTTTGTGCGCTTTACTTGGTGTAAATAATTTCATCATCATTGCCCTCAAAAACGGTGAAGGAAAACATCGGGAGGAAACCGGCATGCGGCATGTCCTAGATTAAAAAATTCGAAGATATGTGACATTTACCAACGCGCACTAGGCCCGCGTGGTAGATTACGGCCCACTCCCTCTCACCGAGAGGAGGCCTGTGTCCCAGCAGTGGAAACAAAATAGGCTGATTATTTAATGTAGGTACCTACCTATTACCTTGAACGTATAGGTTTGTCTATCGGTAACATGTTCACTGTAAAATCCTTTTTCGAAGAGAAAAAAAGGGAAATGTATAAACCTAAAATTTTCCATATCATGCCGCTAAGCAGTTCGGGGGCGTCCATTAATTACGTGAGGCATTTTTGAGAATTTTTCGACCCCCATTCCGCCCTTGGTGAGATATCGTAAGATTTTCCTCAACTCCCTCCACCCTCCCCTAATCTCACGCGAGATTCTTCAAAACTTCTATTTGGGCTGCGAACGTGTTGGACTATTGAGAAAAAAAAAACAAAAACAAGAAAATTTTCTTAGACCAAGAGTAATTTCTTACTCAAGAATGTATTCTCTTGATGCAAACAAAACATTGTCTTCAAAATGGTTCAAGATTTTGGGTCTTGAGTCAAGTGATTTTATTCATCAGTGTATAATTGTCTCAGATTTGGCCATATTAAATTGTAGGAATATTTTTTCAAGCACTCTTACACCGTTTTCTGCACCGTTTTTTAGAACACCTCACGTAATTAATGGACGCCCCCTTACCTGTAAATGGGCAAGTTTTTTAAGTTAGTAATAAAATAATTGCGTAGTTAAGCGGTACCGTACTCAAATATATTTAAATTATTTATTTCGTGGCCTTCTCCGACGATTACCCAGATATGTACGCTTTATGTACATACACTTTTTATTTAACTAAATAGAGGACGGATTTATTTTATATGCACTGTGCATATAAAATAAATCCGTCCTCTATTTAGTTAGAATACGATTGTAGAGAGATATTATACGAAATGAATATTTTGTAAGCATGACGTTTTAACAAAACATAAAGTATGTTGTTTTATGAAAGTATATTGCATCCATTTAATTAGTATGTAAGAACTACATAGTAATGCATCATTGGCGTTTGATGATGGTATTTTATTTCTGACATCATTACAGCATCATTGGCACTGTCGGATTCCATTACAGCGCTTCTGCCTTGGGGATTGGCTAATCAGAATCTAAGTAGACTTTCCGTGCCCCGGGCATAGGCAAGTCAAGGAACACGGGTGGGTTTAGTCAGTAAAACTCTGACACGACCTTCCGCTCCACCCAAAGCGGGAGTCGTTATTTGATGAATTCCCACAAAAAAAAACCTACTTAATATGTATTTTGACAGTACGTATGTAGCAACGCTATCTTGAATCATTTTTCAGTCCTTGTTTCTATAATCGATTTTCTAATTCAAACAATGGACGCATTTAAAAATTAGCCCAAATAAAACGGATCATTTACATACATCACTTGAATTGTTTTGTAATTTGCACGAGGCGCCCTTAAAACAAACATAACATCACGCCTTGTTTCCCCGAAGGGTTAGGCAGAGGTGTACCTATAGTACACCCACATTTCGCCTGTTATGTTTGAGTCTCATGTAATAGGGGGCGAGTCTATTGCCATCAACCGGGCACAAATCCAGACTCCGGGCTAATACTGAGAAATTCCAGTTGGAAAATCCCAATAACACTTTACCCGACCCGGGAATCGAACTCAGGACCTAATGCTTAGCAGTAGCGCTTGCTACTACTAGACCAACGAGGCAGTGCAAACAAATGCTTGTTAAAAACTGAATTTTTCGAAAACAACTCATCATCTAGGACCTAGATAGATAGATTGGAAAGTACATAGAGTAGTGGTCAATAAAAAAATCAATTTAATAATTTAAATAGATTATTCACTAAACAAACTTGCATTACTCGGAATTAATATAAGAAAGAGGTGTTGCATTGTGTGTTAAAACTTTTTAGTTCATGTCTGTTTATCTGCAAAAAAAGAAAACATCTTGACACACAGTTGACATTTTGAAGAGATCTTCCAGTTGTGTTATTTTAGCCTAAAAAAGCTTTAGAAGTCCCAAATTATTAATGTTTAAACATTGTGAGGATGCGAATTTTCAAATGTTTGTAAATAAAACGATAACAGCTGGTATCCTTTAAGGTAATGAATGATTGTTTACTTCACGTAGACCTTCCGCAGTACCTACTTACCCACTTATAATTTTCTTAAATAAAGTGGTGTCTTGCAACAGCAACTCGATCTCTGCTAGGCTCTGTTCCGCCGGAAGAATCTTGACCCTATTAATTTTTAACTGTGTCTACAAGAAATTTTAATCACAGTTTAACATTATTGTTACCCTTTTTTTTTTTTTTTTTTTTTTTTTTTTTTTTTTTTTTTTTCAGGATGGGAAATCATCAAATGACTTCTCCCGCTCTGGGCGGAGCGGGAGGGCGTGTCAGACTTTTACTGACTAAAACCCACCCGTGTTCCATCAGTTGCCTATGTGCCAGGGTCACGGTATCTCTTTCGAACAATCACGCGACCCCGGCAGGCATCGGTCCTAGTAGACCCCTACACTGCTGCTGACATCTCTTTGAGGCGCGCGTGGAACACTGCGCGCCGTCGACCCGAGCCTGGTCCTTACCGGGCGGCGAGCTACCCATTGCTCGCCACCCGCAAGCTCGCGCCTACGGTGGCCGGGAGTCCGCAATCGACTCCCGACGCCCGGGGCGTCTCCTCCTGCGGCGGCTAGGGGCGTGAGGGCGCAGAGACTGCCACTCCCTCACGCGCCCCGCCTCCTCCTTCACGAGCATTACTGCTTCGCAGAAGGAGGTGACGGCTTCCCATTCCCTCTCGCTCCGACCATCACCAACTACACACAAACTTACAAACCAACAAATTTTACCGCTTTATATTATAATTATTAGTTTAGATAAAGAAAGAAACAAAAGTAAAGAAATAGAATGGACAAGAGTGATAGTTTAACATTAGGTTGTGTGCCACTGCAGGGAAATGGCTACCCTTCTATCTTCCTATTTTTCTCGGTGTTGTCATCTCATTCTTTCATGTAGTGTCAGCTCGCTAAGTGATGACGATAAGTGTGGGCCCTTTATAAATGTGTTTGTTTTTTACTGTGTTGGTCAGGACTTGCAAATCGCGGCGGTGGTGTTTGGTGGGCAGCGTGTTGGCGGCGCTGGTCGTGGGCGCGCTGGTGGCCGTGCTGGTTCTGCAGCCGTGGGCCGGCCCCAACCACCCGCGCTACCCACGCGCTGCCGTCGCTGCCAATGGCCACGAATGTGCTTCAATTGGACGGTATGCACCAAACAATTTTCAGCTTCGTAAACTCAGATTTCCGAACAGAACAGAAGAGATCTTAGTAGCCCTCATTATAACTTTCAATCCCTAATCAATTTGATCTGAAATTCCTATAAAAATAATTGTGGATTGAACTAGAATTTTATCGCGTCACGATTCTGTCTCAAATGATAAATTTAATGATTTCAACTACAGATAGCTAAATCTATTTAAATGTCTAATACTTATCTTGAGTTATGACTTGAGTACGACGACTTATTATATGATTAATTGATTATATATGTACCTATATCCCCGAAGCAATATTGTGATAATCTGGTTTTCTTTATCATTAAAAATATTTTTGTTTTTAGTAAAATCCTGGAACAAAATGGTTCAGCTGTGGATGCAGCGATAGCGACATTATTCTGTGAGGGTATTGCATGCGCGCAATGCATGGGACTCGGCGGTGGGTTCCTGGCCACGGTTTACGACGCGTCGACGGGTCTGGTGCGCGTGATCAACGCGCGCGAGAGGGCGCCGGCCGCGGCCCACGAGGACATGTACATCAACGCGTCGTCAACCGTAGGCGGCCTCGCCATCGCCGTGCCCGGAGAGCTAGCGGGCTACGGCGCCCTCCATCAGGCGTACGGACGCCTGCCATGGCGCCAGCTCGTGGAGCCCACGGCAGAACTCTGCCGCCGCGGACATCTCGTCAACGCCTACATGGCTCGGGTGCTCAGGACTTACAGCGACAGAATCAAAGCCGAGCCTTCTATGCGGTAAAGACACATGCTTTCTTTTCTCTCGTTTGACTGTTCTGCACTCCTCTCTCATCATGAATGACGAAAACGTTAACAAGTCCGCGACCAATTCTATAACACCGTTTGGTTTTTTGTGGTTAACTGTAAATCAACTTCTTTTTTTTAAGGGAGGTGTACGTGAATCCGGTGACTGGCGAGGTATGGAACGAGGGCGAATACATAACCGAACCAACATTAGCCAAAACATTGGGAATCATCGCGGAGGAGGGCCCACAGGCGATACACAACGGTTCCTTGACGGCGCGGCTCGTGCAAGATATTCAGAGCTTCGGTGGTATCATCACAGAAGAAGATCTCAGGAGTTACAAGTGAGCCTATTAATTAATTGATGTCGACTGTTTAAGAGAGTCCAAAAAAACTTGGCCTAATTGGGGTAGAAAGTTAGGTTGGGCTACTTGCTAATGCCGTTCATAGGTGTACAAGTACAGCCAACCTCTCCTTTTCAAAAAAAGACGACTCAAATAATAGTCTTATAACATTTTAGGGTGGAATGGCAAGACCCCATCGAGGTGCCATTAACGGAGGAGTACACACTTTATTCCGTTCCTCTGCCGGGGTCAGGGTCGGTTCTGGCGTTCATGCTGAACATGCTGCGCGGCTGGGTCGGAGACGGTACGCCCGCTCCGATAGGCTCCAACCTTTACTGGCACCGCGTCGTCGAAACCTTCAAGTACGCGTACGCAAAACGAACCGGCCTCGGCGACCCTTCACGCTCTAACTTACCCTATGACATTCGTGATGTAAGTATTTGTACCGATTCGGTAAGCTGACTCGGTTATCGTATTATTTCTGGTGTAGGCAAGGTTTATACAGCGTGGCGATTAGGTTATCACATTAATTCAAACCACGTATTCTACATTACGTATTTTAAGCATACATAAATAAAATAATTAATAAAAGTTAACATTCTACCCGTGAGACCTTTTTTTCCCTTTTAGTATTTAACAACATCATGTATTGCATAAAGAAAATCACCTGACCAATACTAGTAGGTCAAAGACCCGTGGCCGGCGTAGATAGTTCAATCAAACGATGTAAGACGATGCCATTCCGAATTACTTGGAATTACTAACAATTACAAAAGACGTAAACAAATCAAGTGAAAAATGTCCTTAAACTAATAGTATCAAGGGTGGATTATTTATCGCCAATTTTTACGCTATTTAGTTTGTTAGAAAAATTCAGTTTTCTATTTTTAGGTCTATTTTTGTTTTTATTATTTTAACAGACTGATAACAACTTGTAATAACCGCTGTACTATTTAATGTGATAACCTAATCGCCACGCAGTATACTATGCAGTTTTATTCCTGTTTGATTTAAATTAAGAATCCTAGTGAACATACAAGAAAAATATATCTAAGAATATTAAAAAAATAACTTACTTACGCTCCTTAATTTACTTAATTCTCAGGTGAAGGCATCTCGGATTTATTTCATAAGATAAATCGATATACTTTATAAAACTAATATTATGTAACATAATTTATAGCTATTGCTATTGACACAAAGCAAATAATAGCTGCGCCCGAGCAGTTTGTGTCAATAAACTTGATATATCAAACATTAGTATTCACCATGAAGCATGCCAGCTGTTACTATTGTTATGAAACATTTTGACTATAAATACGTACAATATTAACGGAAGTAGAACAGGTAATTGCGTCACTCACTCATAAATATGAAATTAGTTGAATGAAACTGATGAAAGGTGGAACTTAGATAACAGAGAAAGAAATCTAGACAAGTCTTCTCCTCAAAATAGGTACCTATACTTGTATTAAGGTAGCCGTATTAAATGAGAGATCTAGGAAACTCTGTAATTGTCAGTTATTTCCATAGGAAGTAAAAAATACAATTTGTATCGTCGAAACCTATGACATCATCATAAACGGTGCAGTAAGTAATGCATTTATAATAGGGCAACACGCACAGGTACATGAAGAGCAGAGAGCAGATTTCATAATTTCATTTCAGATAAAAATCTAAGTGTCCAAAATCACAGCATCATATAATTGTTTTGTCAAAATCAGAGATGCAGCCATGTTCCCGAAAGAGCCTAAGATCAAATTAGGTAGGTATCCATGATTATATAAGGTGTATCTATTCATACATGAAATATTTTAAGAGGTACACCTGTAGGTGGTAAAGAAGCTATAGAAGCAAAAAGAAAATTTTTATGTAAGCGTTTTTGAATTTTCGTAATAATTATAATTTTAAAACTGCTTGAGACGTTTTGCATAAAACCTTTACTCCAAATTCTATGAATGGCCAGCCTGATGCTGCGAGGGCGGCGACCGAACGGCACGAGCATGGCCGCGGTGTCTCGGGCCGTAAAAAATAAGGAGCCAGTATATATCTTATGTGCGTCAAATAATTTATAAATATATTTTTTTTTTTAATACATTTAGAAATTCTTTTTTTTATTGCTGTAGCTTGTTTACCACCTACAGGTATACCTCTTTAAATATTTCGTGTATGAATAGATACACCTTATACCTATATTAATGAGAATGTCCCTAATCGAACATTGTACACTTGAAGTTCTCACGAACTTCCCAAAACATTAAAATAATACTTCAGATTGAGAGGTGTGATTTTGATCTAAATATTCGACCTCCCGGAGCAGAGACCAAAGGTTTCTCCAGAGAATCAGCTGCATAGGCATAATATAACGTCATTTGGTTTCAGTTGGAGCGCAATCTTTCAGACCCCGCTTGGGCGCGATCATTCCGGGAACTAGTCAACGACTCAAGAACTTACAATGACTGGCAACACTACGGCGCGCTGTTTGAAGGCGCTGATGACCATGGTACCGCCCATATCGTCGTCGTCGCCCCCGATGGCAGCGTCGTCTCCGCCACCAGCACCATTAATTATATGTACCTAAACTATGCTTTTTAAATTCATTTTATAAAAACCGAATCTAAAATGGCAACTGCGATTGAACATAGTCTCGTATAACTCAAGAGTCATATAACTACGGCATATGCCTAATAGTTCTTGGTGATCGCAGAGTGGCTCCGTTTATTACACAAACTCCGTTTATTATACAAATTGCGTTGTTCGATTTTTATGACGCCCTGAGGGAGATAAAAACACCTTAGGACATATCGACGGTCCCAATTAACAATGTCGGTTATGCATTTTTACCAATATTCACTATTTTACATAAATAGAATCACAATAAAAAGATCTATCGTACGTATTTTTTTTTTTTGTTGAATATCATGATATTTAGCCAGTTTTAAAGACAATATTGTCGGTTGTCGGGACGGTCGATATGCACATGATTAATTTACCTACTTACTTACACAAAATATTTTCTTTGAGGACAAAGATGGGACGAAGCGATAAACTTGAAATTAACTCGTAGCATTGTGTAAGCAAAAATAAATCTCAAACGGAACCAATGTATAAACAAAACCAACAAAAATACTCATTGTTTTCGATGCATATTTTGATTTTCTCCAAAATCTTTTAAAACTATTCGCCTGCTGATTGAGGATACATTGCCCTGATGTCCTTGAAAATATTCTTTAGAGTTTTCCTTTCACGTATTATCGTTTCAACTGCACTCTTAATCAAATCTAAGATCAAAATGATACCTTGTTGTATGATCGAAACCATTCACAAAATGAACGACATTTAATTTTTACAGTTGGGGCTCTCAGAGGCGGTCACGGAGCTTGGGTTTCATGTTGAACAACGAGATGGATGACTTTGCGATCCCCCACTTGGAGTCAGCATATGGTCTGCCACCTTCTCCTGCGAACATGTTGGCCCCAAACCTGCAGCCGCTCAGCTCAATGGTCCCCAGTATTGTGATGAACAGTAATGGAAGAGTGGACTTAGTCCTAGGAGCCGCCGGCGGTACTAAGATTACTACGCAAGTCGCATTGGTAAGCTTTCACTTAATTTTTCTTTGCCACCAAGTACTGCTAATACTAAAGCTTTGAGCTTTAGTATTAGCAGTTTTTCAAGACGTTATCCCGTTGCCTTTTACCTACTTATTGTATTTTCTCCAAAATCTGGCAAAAATTATTATGATTGCTACCAGTTCTTGTCCATGAGTTAAAGTTTACGTCAAGTTATTTTTTCGTTTCAGATGGCTCGGCATACAATATTAGAAGGTATTGACCTTCCGGAAGCTGTCCAGAGACCACGACTCCATCATCAGCTGCTACCTATGGAAGTGCAACATGAGGCGGATTTCAACCCGGTAAGATAATCTTGTGTCCTCTAAGGTCTAGTTGGTTGATAACCAACTCACTTGGTCTTCTTAATATAACAACCCTTCAACTTTCCACTATTAGTAGGTATAGCAAAACGCCGTTTAAATAAATAACAATACATGTCAATGGATGCGATAGTCGAATCGAGATATTGTTATGTAGACCGAAACGGCCTTGTATCTACATAATAGTTGTGTTATAAATATCTAATGCAATACTATTATATACGTCGATATAATCATAAATGATTTGTGAAAATGATACTTTAAATAATGATACGTTAGAATGATGAGGTTGAAACCGAAATGATAGCAGTAACCTTCTATTTTGTACATTTAAATAAGAGTCATACGTGGTAGCTGCTATATAGGCAGTAATTTAGGTTAGCTACACGGTAGTCTAATCGGGTTCCCTCTATATGGCAGAAACTTGATGCTCCGAATTTTATTTGGCATAACACACTTGGCATAATCTTATTTAAACGACTATTTGTAAGGCATAAAAAATGTTTAGCATAATCATTGTTTGGCCGACTGTTTATATATCCGACTTTACGCTGGTATACTTTTAAGATGGCAGAATTTTATTTCGCATAATTACCTTTGGCAGACTTTAAATTCCACATAATTTCGATTAGCATAACATTTATTTAGAGCTTTGATTATTTGGCATAATTTCACTTAGCATACTATGAAGATGGCAGAATTTCATTTAGAATAATTTTGTTTGGCATATTTTCATTTCTATTAAATTGCATTTTAACCTTAAATAAAATGAAATAGTGTCTCAAAAAGTCAGTATATGATGTGCTACAAAAATTATTGACAGAAACGAATCGCTGCAGAACCGACTCCACGTAGTCTTGTCTGCCCTACCCCTAGAGTGTAATTTAAGCCCGCGTAGGCGCGGAGTGGCGAGGCGGCCAGCGAGCTGAGGAGCAGGTGGTGAGCGTAAAACCATCTGCGACGATGAGCTCGCGTGGGACCGCCGGAGCCCCGCAGCGCCGAAGCCGTGACAGAAACCATGCATGCTGCATGTTGCATGCTCGCCTGCATGCTGTAAGCTTGCTTGCATGCTGCATGCTTGCTTGCATGCTTGCTTGCTGCATGCTTGCTTGCATGCTGCATGCTTGGTTGCTTGCATGCTTTATGCTTGCTTGCATGCTGCATGCTTGTTTGCATGCTGCATGCTTCTTAGATACGAAATGTATGCCAAAAGATGATTCTAAGTTTAAAGTTTCTGAGATATGATAGTTCTGCCTTTTAATAACTATCGATATGAAATTATGCCAAGAGACGATTCTGACTGCGAACTTTCTGCGATATGATGGTTCTACTTTTTAATTATTATGGAATAAAATTTATGCCTAAAGATGATTCTGACTTATAAAATTATGCGTTGTGAATGTACAATATGATAAATGAGTGTATGCCAAACGATTTTCTGCGAAATGAAGTTTATGCCATCCGCTGTTATGCAAAATAATATTATGACGAAAAAAATTCTGCCATAAAGGGTGGACCCAGTCTAATCGTTACTGCTAAATAAATACTTACCACTTCCATATAAGTTAACTAGCTTCTGCGACTGCGACTTCGTCCGTGTCAAATTTTTGCTTCCCTGACCCTTGCCGTCGCATCATCGACCATTTTTCGTTGCTGCTCCACTACTTTTGATCGTAGCGTGATGTTATATAGCCTACAGCCTTCCTCAATAAATAGGCTACCCAACACAAAATATTTTTTCGATTCGGGCCAGTAGTTCCTGAGATTAGCGAGTTCAACCAAACAAACAAACTCTTCAGCTTTATAATATTAGGATAGATACATCCCACTTTCATTACTTGGTCTGCATAATCTGCCTACCTTTAAGTAATGTCCCCACTGCTACGCCACAGGCCTCACGGTAAGAGGGAGTGAGCTGAAATTTACCCCCTGAGGGGTAATTACGTAATACACTATCAGTAGGTATAAATCGGTTTTATTTTAACAGTTCCACAACATCCAGGCATTTTTTTTTGAAAAAAACTATAAAAATTAGCAATAACCTTCAAAATGATTCAGATTCTGATTAATAGTGGGTTACGCAATTAGCGTAGGGCCCTATACTTTGGTTATCTCAAACATAGACATGCCAGACATGGTAATCTCAAACATTTTGACAAATAGGTACGATGACCTAAAGCATAAGGACAAGCCTTTATAGTTTAGACATTGTACTTGAAGTTATTTCCTTATCTACAGTTCTACACAATCTTACTCAAAAGATTTCCCTATCTTTGTCCCCGCTGATTCATACAAAGTTACGTCGTAACTGCTAATGCCTACGTTATTTCTCGTATTCGAACGTATTGAATATGTATTTCAGTATGGTCAGCCTGCTAAATTACGTAATATACCGTGACCGCCATATGTTTAGAACCGTGGAAAATAAATGTAGAGCCTATGCATTGTTCACGAACAATAATAGGTGATGTAGATATTCAAATGGAAAAAGTAATACAAGAGTTGTATTCTATTAATGGCTATGTGAAAAGAGTTTTTTAACATTCATAGAATTTTTTAGTAATGCTAAATAAACTCAGTTCTATTAATAGGCCTACATTTAGGCTTCCTATTAATAGGCCTCGTGGCTGAATAAATATACGGGTATGTCGAAGGTTAAGCTACGCTTGCAAAGGTCGGTACATGGATGAGAGACCATCCTCTATTAATGTCGAAACCCTTCCGTGCGTCGGAAAGGACGTTAAGCCTTTAGTCTCGGCTTTGACAGTCATTGACAGTCTTTACGGGTAGGTCGGGTAGTTAGACCCGAAAGTCTGACAACCAGTCTCACCAACGGGTACCTTACGTGTTACCCACTAATTGGGATGTGGAGGTCAAATAGGCATGCTGTCCATGTAAAATTCAACTGCGTCTGATAAGAATATGGTAGACAGATGATGATACATATTAATCTCATTAAGATTCTTTGGTTGGCTTTCCTGTTTTGCTAAAACTTATCTTTTTTATCGACCAAACGTGTTTTGTGTTCAAGTAGTTTATGTTTAATACGTGTTGGAAACTCGTCACCATGATCCTTGATTGCTCGTTTAGACTATAACAACCGCAAGCCACACCCATAGCACCTGTACAGTGAAATTTTTCAACATTTATAAAAACAAAGCCAGATAGGTTTGTGATAAGATAACATCTTACAGATACATAGAGGAAACCAAGTTCCAAGGTAAACAAAATAAAGGAAAATATACATAGGTGGGTTGCTAAGGTAAAACCCCAAGTTAGGCGTTACGTTTCGTAGATTATTTCAAAATGCTCAACTATTTTGTTACTTAAACTGTAATTGGGTTTTTTGTTCTTGTCAATCAGGCAATCATCGCATCTCTCCAAGAAAAGGGTCATGCAACCACCGAGCTGGGACCGACCGCTGGGTTTGCAGCCATGGTGGCAGCCGCCAGAGACTCCAACGGCTACTTAGTACCACAGACTGACCACAGACGAGTCGGCAGCGTCGATGGATTCTAAATTTAAATAGTTTTTAATCATCGACTGATAATAGTTTTACACTTTGCAGAGGTGTTATAATCGTAGGACCTATTTGCTTAATTGTTACATTTGGCCAAATAGCGTTTAAACTTTATTAGCATTGTAGGATTGTACTTTGTCGTCGCGAAGCTACTTACTACTTGATTTAATTCCTTTATTGTTGAATTAAATCTGAGTGAAATCATCTCAAAATTGACTAGTTTTATAAAAATCGATTTACTTATATATGGAGTGTTCGCGTGATGGGCTCACTTTGAAAACCATCGTTTGTTAGTAGGTCCTTTATGCCTCGACTTAGTAAAAAAAATAGCAAATAGCCTCTATAAATAATACTATCATTAAAATATTATGTATTTATTTGCGATCTTTTTCTCATCGAAAACTCAATTGTTACATTATTTAGTTACCTAGTTCATTGGATTTAATCCAAGTGAAAATCGATTGTGATATTATATTTTATGAAGGTGGATATTTCTGGTTGTAAGTATTATTTTGTTATAGAATTGTAATAAGTTGCTGTGGTGTTGTAATGTATTGTTATTCGTGAAATAAATGGTTTTGATGGTAGACATGAGAATTTGATTTCTTATTTTCCAAAAAACAGCCGTAACGTAACAGGGACGGTATAGGTACCGCCGTTTGCCCGAATTTTATTTGCTATAATAGTCAACAGCCATAATATTATATGACGTAATATTCATTTGCCCTACTCTTATTTGCTATATTAGTCACGTGCTCGAAGCATTGTTTTCCACGAAATCACTTACCATAACATCATTTGTCATAATCATTGTAAGCCCTAATTATCACGTGCCCTGATTATCACATGCCCTAATTATCACATGCCATAATTATCACATGCCATAACATCATTTGCCATCGACATTGGGTGTGTAACGGTTGTTATATTAGGAGAAACTGGATGCAATCGGGACTTTAAGGCACCTTGACTCGGATAGGTTAGGTTAGAAGCCGCCATCCCCTTCGTGGTTATTTTTTTATAAACCACCCAGAAGTAGGAGCCCCGCGTAGCGGGGCTCCGTCGCCTAGATTGGAAATACATTCGAAAAGAATTTATTATGGCGCTTAAATATCATGTGTAATGATTATTATGGCGTTTAAATATTATGTCTAATCATTAATATCTGGTTGACCGAGCTTTGCTCGGTATTTTTTGGTAAATTGTGTTTAAAATAATAAGTTTATGTTCAAGTGGATTATCGATAAAGTTGGTCATTGAAAACACGAATAAAACGACATTTTATAAAAATGAATCCTAGCTAGATCGATTTATCGCCCCCGAAACCCTCTGTATACTAAATTTCATGAAAATCGTTGGAGCCGTTTCCGAGATTCAGATTATATATATCTGTATTTAGTGCTAACACGAACATATTGTTGCCTTAACTGGAATAGTAGACTGCCTAGTACGTTACCTCTGACTTTCTGCGAACTAGATAATATCTTAAGCTTAGTTTCATAGAAAACGATCATAATATTTTATCTATGGAGTTGAGATCAAAAGTTTTCTAGAAACCTGCTATTATTATTCAAATGACAGTCATTCAAGATCAATGGGTCTATATGGTTTAAAGGTATAAGATTATGGCAATTAAAAATATGAAAAACAATACGTATGGCACTCGTATCTTATGGTATCTAAGTGTCGGGCAATTAAAAGTATGTCATATGTCTTTTAGGGCAAACAAAACATTCGGGCAAATGACATTCGGGTAAATGAAATTCGGGAATATGATGATTATGGTATATAATCTTCGGGTAAACAATAGACAACCAACAGGGACATGGTAGTATGGTAGTATGGTAAAATCCTAGTCTTTAGTAACCAAGGACCTGAAACTGCAATTAGTTGGTTCTGTGGGTGGCAAAAGGACAACGTCAGTACACTTACATGGATGTAAGTTACGAGTTAATTCGTAGATTAGGCATTAATGAACCGATACGGTATATGGGAGCGTCCAAGCCAAGCGGGCCACTCGGCGCTGGCAGCGGGTTTTTTGCATAAAACACGTTCTGTTCAACTCGCTCACAAGCTTTGGGAAATAGCAAAAAAAATTTGAAATACATAATTCGATAGATTTTAAGCTGCTCTTTCGAATGGTGCTATTTGTTTTTACCAAAATAATTTTCTTTTTAGTGAAAATTGAGGTTCAATTTGAAGTTAGATTGCCTCGAAAAATGTATTTTTTTAAATTATTTTTTTCACATCCGTCTAAAGTTTAACCCTTCAACAACATCTCTGTAAAATTTAAAGTTGGGAGGGGCAACGGTTTGCAAATGACAAGCAAATCAAGTCGTCGCCGCGTCGCGTCGTTTTGCGCGGCCGCGCGCCTGCTGCACTGTATTGCAGACGACGATCGTTGTAAGTGGGTGGTGAAAAACATCGCATCACTCGACGTCGCGGACTTGATTTGCTTGTCATTTGCAAACCGTTGCCCCTCCCAACTTGAAATTTTACAGAGATGTTGTTGAAGGGTTAAACTTTCAAACAATGTGAGAAAAAAAAAATACACTTTTCGAGGCAATCTAACTTCAAATTGAAACTCAGTTTTCATTATAAAGAAAATTATTTTGGTAAAAACGAATAGCACCATTCAAAAGAGCAGCTTAAAATCTATCGAATTATGTATTTCAATTTTTTTTTAAGCTATTTCCCAAAGTTTGTGAGCGAGTTGAACAGAACGTGATTTATGCAAAAAAGCCGCTGCCAGCGCCGAGTGGCCCGCTTGGCTTGGACGCTCCGATATGTAAACCTCATAAATAAGTTGCAAAGGTCAAACGGCATCGCGTAAGACCCAGGCGTAGATGTAGACAAACTTGATGCTTTTATGAAGAATTTGTCAAAATTGGCTCAGGATCGACTTGAGTGGAAAAAGGCAAAGGAGACCTTTGCCCCGCAGCGGGACCAATCCCGGACCATCGTACGGTGTCGACGTTGGCCGAGGCCAACTTGCAGGTCTTAGAAGGAGGCTGCGGGAAGAGAGTGGTAGGTATCTTCCACTCACCCAGCCCGCAGCATCCGCACCAATGGTCGGTGGAGGGCGGACAACGCCCTCTTCCAGCCACCCTAAATGGCTCCAGCACGCGTAGCATGACCGCCTAGAAACGGAATTTGTCGACGGAAGAAAAGACAAAATGATAGATTGTATCGTAGAAAAATTGTGTAAAACTGAAAAGAAGAGATATTTCTATTCTTCAGTCGACAAGAGTACGATGTCAAGTATGATGATGATTTTTCTGATGAGATAGAAACATTTTTACAGAATTAAAATACATAAGGAACTTTTCTTGTTCTTGGTAGAATATATATAGAATTGGTCATGCTACGCCGGCTGGGGTGACGAATCCGGGGACATCCGTCACTCCTATTCCCTAGGACCCGTGATGGCGGCGCGTAGTGTTCCATGCGTGCCTCTCTATGATATAAGGGGGGAGTTTAACACCTCACTCCCGCCCTAACGTGAGGAGGCCCGAAGAGGTGGGCTGGCACCAGTCGGAGATCGCGGATGACGCATTAGGTCCTGTGGTCCCCGACGTAGGAGTGGGACGGAACATCGAGGTGGTTTTAGTCATCCATGAGGAATTCCACACCGAAAACAAAACAAAAAATGGCCATCTTGCAGAGGCCTTTTGTTTTTGAGGCACTATCTGACGATAAGCTATGTTAACCACTTGTTATCTTATTATTAACAAATAGTAAATGGTGGTAACACTATTTTAGATAGATTAGCGAACTAGCATGAACACCGTAGAAAAGGGTTTTATCGACGGAAGATTAGATAAAGTAACGTTTCGGGTACACAGTGCGACGGCAGCAAAGTAGAAAGAGTCAAAGTAACTGCATTTTTTATAAAATTTACTCTTCGACATGATTCGACTAAAAATTATATTTTACCGACTTCAAAAAAAGGAGGAGGTTCTCAATTCGACGGTATTTTTTTATGTTTGTTACCTCATAACTTTCGACTGGGTGAACATATTTTGCCACACAAACTAAATGGTCACCCATCCAAAGGCTGATCTTGAGAAGTATAGCTTAACCTAGCGAACCTGCTACACAAGGCAAAACAAAAATTACATGGTCACCCATCCAAAGGCTGACCTTGCGAAGTACAGCTTAACCTTGCGAACCTGCGACAAAACGCCACACATAAAGTAAATGGTCACCCATCCAAAGGCTGACCTTGAGAAGTGTAGCTTAACCTAGCAAACCTGCGACACAAGGCAAAACAAAAACTACATGGTCACCCATCCAAAGGCTGATCTTGCGAAATGCAGCTTAACCTTGCGAACCTGCGACACAAGACAAAACAAAAACTACATGGTCACCCATCCAAAGGCTGGCCTTGCGAAATGCAGCTTAACCTTGCGAACCTGCGACAAAACGCCACACATAAAGTAAATGGTCACCCATCCAAAGGCTGACCTTGCAAAGTACAGCTTAACCTAGCGAACCTGCGACAAAACGCCACACATAAATTAATTGGTCACCCATCCAAGGGTTAACCTTGAGAAGTGTAGCTGAACCTAGCGAACCTGCGACACAAGGCAAAACAAAAAAAATATTTTGTAAAGGTAATATTTATAAAAATATTTTTATAAAGCATGCTTTACGAAAGGAAATACATATGGTATAATCATAGGATAATAATTACTTTCGATCGTTTCATTGTGGCAATACTAAATTTCATAGACAATAAGACTAGACTTTTTTTTTTTTTTTTAATTTATTCCTGACCATGGATACATGTCCTTCAGTCGTAATCATTAAACATACTACTCTTATTCTCAGCTAAGTACATCCCGAAACAATTAAATTTTTTCTACAGTATTCAGTAAAATATCTAAATAATGAATTGAAATAAACTGTGTTGGAAAGTAATTCCTGAACGTGGCGGGGAACACATAAAAGAGTTTTGTTCTGCTATATCACTAATTTCACTGACAAGTAACAGTCTTTGCATGTCGAACGATTCACAGTCTAACGTGTTTTATATCCGCATTTTCTTCAGAACAATAGGTACATTTGCTTTCACTGATGAATATTAGCTTCAATGTCTTCAGTAATTACTTTAAAATATGTATTTATGTTTTTGTTGTATTCTCTTCCGTTTCATCTTCACATTCTTCATCTTCAAAGTTTTCGTGTGATTCGTTCTCAATTAGTAGCAAATCATAGAAGATCTCATCGTGGAATAAAGCAGCTGTTTCAATGTTAACATTTTCGTAGAAATCTGAACTGTTAACATCAATTTCTTCAACATTATTTGGTTTTTCATCCATATCTTGAATTATATTAATAAATATAAAATTATTGAAAACTTTTTGTATCTTTCCCGCCGGCAACCTAAGACTAGACTATCATGGAATCCAAAGAGTAATGGAATCTGTCGAGAAGTGTCAGAATGTCAGCTGTCAACAATAATCAGACAGAGTTAGATTTTCTTTTTCGCGCCTCGGCAAAAAACACTGAGCAAGCGGCGTTCGTTATATTTTTATTATTTCTATTAATTGTAATAAATACAGTATTTTTACCACGAATCTCTGATTCCGCTCCCAGCTGAATTATAATATTAGCTAAAACAGGAGTGAGAACGTCATTTTCTTCAAAAATGAACCACAAACTGTCCGAAGGCTCTCTTGAGGTAAGTTTTTGTAATTCAACCATTTGAAATCATTGTTGATTTTTAACTTCAAGCTGCCCATAACTATTATAAAACTATTATATTCAAGCATTTGTTTAACAAACGAAACATATGATGCACAAAGTTAAAAAGATAATCAAGTAATCAGAGCATCCTTGTTTTCGGACAGGTTGTAACTTGTACCTTCTCGTGCAGATTATATTTATTCGAAATACGTCATTTAGGGGTCCCTGAAACGATCAGTTGTGATTGTCAATATTTACGCGATTGATACACGATACTCATGATGCGCACATTGATCGTATGCCAAATACAATTGCAGTGATTGACAATATTACCCCAATAGCAGTTGATCCTTTCGGGAACCCCGTAATTACGAAGACGTATCATATTATAGAAGGATATTGCAATACCACAAAAAAAAATAATACCCAAATGCGTAAAACGTTCTCTAAAAGATAGACCTTGGCTGGTGGATGCAATTGCTTTAAATCTCATGTTTAATTCATTTAATTTGTACACTCCAATGGTTTCCTCTCTTAGACTTCATGGTTCAAGACATTTCGGGAGTTGGAGTTTTTTGCACCACTTTTTCCCAGCTAAAGTACTGGGAAATAGTGAATGGTATTTTGGGGGACAGTCTTGTTATTATGATTTTCGAAATGTGCTGATTCTCAGCCCAATTCGAATAAATGACTTTTGATTTTGAAATACGAGAAGGAACACAAATTTAGGAAGACATATTTATGCCTTAATTCTTAATATTGTTAGTATGCAGTATGTATGCAGATTACAGCCTAACAGTATCACTACCGCTACAATATCATCCCTGCCGTCAAAGTTTTACTTTTGAACTTAACAGAATTAAAGTTTTAAAATATTTACAGGTGATAATGAATGGTGGGGTATATGACAAACCCATAATGCAAGTGTTGGGTAGCAAGAAGATCCAGGGCAGTGGTGCCAATGAGAGGTTTCGTTTGCTCGTCTCAGATGGCAAGCATTCCCACAGTTTCGCCATGCTCGCTACACAACTTAATGACAAATTGATATCAGGAGAACTCTCGGATTACTCTGTTGTGCAGATTGACCGTTTCGTCACCTCACTTCTGAAAAATACTGGCAAAGGAGAGAAGTATGTGTGACATACATAACTTAAGTACATAATATCAGAAAAACTGTATTTATAAAATAGCAGAGACTTTATAAATAGCTTTTTTAAGTGACTTCAAAAAAAGGAGGTGGTTTCTCAATTCGACCGTATATAGTTCTTTGTTTTTTTTTTTTATGTGTGTTCACCGATAACTTCGTCGTTTGTGAATCGATTTTGATGATTCTTTTTTTGTTGGAGAGGAGATATCCCAAGGGTGGTCCCATGATAAGGAAACCAGGATTTGATGATGGCATCCCAGAGAAGTCGAAGGGAACCTTCGAAAATCGTAGTGGCGACTAGTGCGTTTTTAGGGTTCCGTTGCCAAATGGCAAAAAACGGAACCCTTATAGATTCGTCATGTCTGTCTGTCTGTCTGTCTGTCTGTCTGTCTGTCTGTCTGTCTGTCTGTCTGTCTGTCTGTCTGTCTGTCTGTCTGTCTGTCTGTCTGTCTGTCTGTCTGTCTGTCTGTCTGTCTGTCTGTCTGTCTGTCTGTCTGTCTGTCTGTCTGTCTGTCTGTCTGTCTGTCTGTCTGTCTGTCTGTCTGTCTGTCTGTCTGTCTGTCTGTCTGTCTGTCTGTCTGTCTGTCTGTCTGTCTGTCTGTCTGTCTGTCTGTCTGTCTGTCTGTCTGTCTGTCTGTCTGTCTGTCTGTCTGTCTGTCTGTCTGTCTGTCTGTCTGTCTGTCTGTCTGTCTGTCTGTCTGTCTGTCTGTCTGTCTGTCTGTCTGTCTGTCTGTCTGTCTGTCTGTCTGTCTGTCTGTCTGTCTGTCTGTCTGTCTGTCTGTCTGTCTGTCTGTCTGTCTGTCTGTCTGTCTGTCTGTCTGTCTGTCTGTCTGTCTGTCTGTCTGTCTGTCTGTCTGTCTGTCTGTCTGTCTGTCTGTCTGTCTGTCTGTCTGTCTGTCTGTCTGTCTGTCTGTCTGTCTGTCTGTCTGTCTGTCTGTCTGTCTGTCTGTCTGTCTGTCTGTCTGTCTGTCTGTCTGTCTGTCTGTCTGTCTGTCCGTCCGTCCGTCCGTCCGTCCGTCCGTCCGTCCGTCCGTCCGTCCGTCCGTCCGTCCGTCCGTCCGTCCGTCCGTCCGTCCGTCCGTCCGTCCGTCCGTCCGTCCGTCCGTCCGTCCGTCCGTCCGTCCGTCCGTCCGTCCGTCCGTCCGTCCGTCCGTCCGTCCGTCCGTCCGTCCGTCCGTCCGTCCGTCCGTCCGTCCGTCCGTCCGTCCGTCCGTCCGTCCGTCCGTCCGTCCGTCCGTCCGTCCGTCCGTCCGTCCGTCCGTCCGTCCGTCCGTCCGTCCGTCCGTCCGTCCGTCCGTCCGTCCGTCCGTCCGTCCGTCCGTCCGTCCGTCCGTCCGTCCGTCCGTCCGTCCGTCCGTCCGTCCGTCCGTCCGTCCGTCCGTCCGTCCGTCCGTCCGTCCGTCCGTCCGTCCGTCCGTCCGTCCGTCCGTCCGTCCGTCCGTCCGTCCGTCCGTCCGTCCATGTCACAGCCATTTTTTTCCGAAACTATAAGAGCTATGTTGTTGAAACTTGGTAAGTAGATGTATTCTGTACATTCTGTACACCGCATTAAGATTTTCACACAAAAATAGAAAAAAAACAATAAATTTTGGGGTTCCCCATACATAGAACAGAAACTCAAAAAAATTTTTTTCATCGTACCCATATGTGTGGGGTATCTATGGATAGGTCTTTAAAAATGATATTGAGGTTTCTAATATCATTTTTTTCTAAACTGTATAGTTTGCGCGAGAGACACTCCCAAAGTGGTAAAATGTGTGTCCCCCCCCCTGTAACTTCTAAAATAAGAGAATGATAAAACTAAAAAAAATATATGATGTACATTGCTATATAAACTTCCAACGAAAATTGGTTTGAACAAGATCTAGTAAGTAGTTTTTTTTTTATACGTCATAAATCGTAAACCGCAATTTACCTTTCATTCAATCAACTCAAATATAAAAATTAAAAAAATAGGATTTAATTTCATAAACACAAGCCTTATGCATAAACCGTGAATACCTACAGGTTTGTACGGAACCCTCGGTGCGCGAGTCCGACTCGCACTTGGCCGGTTTTTATTTCTTTCATTAATTATCTTAAAGCACTACTATTTAATGAAGGTCTGAAGTTTCTCTGATGATGAAGCCGAAAGACAGTCGAGGGAACTCTTCAACGACTTACAGCAATTACCCGGTGTTTGGACTTAATTCATTTCTAATGATGAGAACTTTGCACTCATATGGGCTATAAGTGCCATTACGGGTCTGATGATGGAGACTATAGACAGTTGAGGGAAATCCTCAACTATTTACAGCAGTTCCCTATTGTTGGGCTTACTTTATACGGTTCAAAGTGCCAATTTTATCACTACTACTACAAATTAAGGTCCGGAGTTGATCTGATGATGGAGCCGAAAGACAATCGAGGGAACTCCTCAACAACTTACAGCAATTACCTGGTGTTTGAACTTAATTAATTTCTATTGATGAGAAAGCTCCTATAAGGCTTATAAGTACCATTACAGGTCTGATGATGGACACCATAGACAGACAGTCAAGAAAATTCCTCAACAATTTACGGCAGTACTAAAGTATTAAATTTTACCTGGCGATTAGTGGTATAGGAATTAGTGCGGGGTAGATACCATAACTAAAAAATAAAAACTTTTTTACAAAAAAAAAACCGACTTCGTCAAAAACACTAGAAAGTGAAAAATAACTTTAATTTCGGAAGTCGGTGGCAAAAAACTCAAATACAGATCCTAAGACACCAACTTCCGAAATTAAAGTTATTTTTCACTTTCTAGTGTTTTTGAGGAAGTCGGTTTTTTTTTTATATTTAACTATAATGTGAATCTTCGTTGTATTTACTATTTTATTTTTATTACTTACATAAATTTTATTTACTTTATAGCATCAAAACAGCAGTAGCAGCAGCGAAACTATCCTCTATAACTTAACTCTGTACACCTAATTTTACTAAACTTTACAACATTTTTGTCCTGTAGGCGTGTTATGATCATTTTGGACATCACCATAGTAACTCCTGGCAGCGAGGTGGGCAAGAAGCTGGGCAACCCTCAGACATGGACTGAGGACGCAGCAGGAGCGTCGACGGCGCCTGCGCAGGCCGCATCGTCACCCGCGCCCAGCCCTAAACCTGCTCCAACACCAATGTCGTTAGCACCTACTACGTCTGCAAATCTTGATTCCAGCATGCTCTCCTCACAGATGACCCATCCTATTGCTAGTCTCAGTCCATATCAGAACAAGTAAGTTATGTTTTATACTCAAACCTTTTATTATTTGCTACATACTCAATCTGGCATCTAATAGCCAAAAATTTCACAGCTTTCTGAATGTTTGATAATATTCCGGCAAAAACATATTACTATTTCATACAATATTTTGATTTGCAGGTGGGTGATCAAAGCTCGCGTGATGTCCAAGTCAGATATTCGCACTTGGAACAATGCTAGAGGAGAAGGTAAACTCTTCAGTATGGACCTGTGTGATGACAGTGGAGAAATCAGAGCAACTGCCTTTAAAAACGAATGTGATAAGTTTTATGATATGATACAGGTGAGACATACTTATTGAATTGCTATATCACTTGTTTTTGTTAAGTTTTGCAGTAAGTATGGTTGCTAACCAAAAGATCCTGGTGGAGTAACGCCAGTGTCCAGTAAGAACTACCAATATTACAATATTCAATCCTACTAATATAATAAGTGTGATAGTTTGGATGCTTAGACATAAGAATGTTTGTATCTCAATCACCCAGAAACGGATGAAATTTGATGCAGAAATAGTTTATAATCTAGATAGCTTCTGCCCGCGACTTCGTCCACGTCAAATTTCCTGCTCCCCAACCCTGAGACGAACTGGAACTGACCCCAATATATTTGGGAAAAGGCTAGGCGGATTGATTAAGAATGGTTAGCATGTGGTTCTTAGTAATATCATCAAAGCTATGTTGGTGAGATTAATAACACTGAAAACGGTATTTTAATAATTGTGTTTTTCAGGTGGACAAAGTATACTACATAAGTCGTTGTCAACTTAAAACAGCCAACAAGCAATACACCAGTATGAAGAATGACTATGAGATGACATTCACAGCTAACACAGTGGTTGCTGAATGTATGGAAGACGCTTCCAGTGTGCCCAGTATTAAGTTCGAGTTTGTGCCTATTAATGAGATTGCCGCCAAAAATGTGGATACTTTACTGGGTAAGAAAGAGACTATGTAGAAACGTTACAGGAGCTGTTAACAAGAGCCGAGTTGAGATAACCCACTCCTTCTCACAGAGAGGTCTCTTACATCATCATCAACAACCTATAATGTTCCCACTGCTGAGCTATAATGACTTTGCTGGGGTAGGTTTTGGGGTAGCTTCGATTATACATATTTAATCCACTTTGTTTATCGTATTGATTGTTGAACAAGGTACTATAACTAAAAAGTGATAAAAACTTTTTAACAAAAAATTAAACCGCCGAAAAAACTGAAAAGCAAAAAATAATAAACCTTAACATTATGAGTCGGCGCTTTGAGTGGTCTTTGTTCATTGATTTTTCAGCGCCGACTCAAAATTTTAAGGTTTATTATTTTTTGCTTTTCAGTTTTTTCGGCATTTTAATTTTTTGTTAAAAAGTTTTTATTTTATAATTTTTTGTGGCTTTAATGGACTCATAATACTTGGCAAGGTATACCCTATCCAATAAAAAAAGAATTATCAAAATCGGACTACTCTGTATAAAGTTATGTGTGGTTATACACTACCATCAGTGAGTGAACAATCAATCATCCCCTGTTTTCCGACCCTAAGCGTTCGATTTTGTTTTCCAAATTTATATGGGACCACCTTGGGAGTATACCCTTTCCAATAAAAAAAGAATTATTACAATCTGACTACTATGTAAAAAGTTATGCGTGGTCATAACCTCCTCCGTTTTTTTTTTCGTAGGTTGAAAAATAAAACCTTTTGCTTTAAAAATTACCAACTTCCAAAAAAACACTACTTTTGTGGAGAAAACGATCAGGAACTGAATTGTAAACAGAAGTTTACATTTTCAGATGTGGTAGGTGTATGCAAGTCGGCAGCAGACCTTCAAGAGCTTACTGCTAGAAGTACCGGAAAGTTGCTGAAGAAGAGAGAACTCACCCTGGTTGATAACTCCGGTGGCGCGGTCAGTAACACATATTTATTACGGCCCTAGTTTAGTAGAACATTCTATAGGGGAAATGTCGTTGTTAGCAGAAATATTAATGTGTTATCAAAATTACAGGTAGTCTTAACAATGTGGGGTAAGGAAGCTGAAAACTTTGATAGCAACTCAAACCCGGTCGTAGCTGTAAAAGTAAGTACTCTATTAAAATCAGTAAGAATGCATGTGTATTTTGTTTTCACAGTAAAATAGAAAACCATTATCTCCACCAGGATATTATAACAATTCAATCGTAGTAGGTATATGTAGCACATCTACTTCCAACCAAAAGACTTGGTTACATAATAATCATAATGTAACTTTCTAGGGCGCTCGTTTGTCTGAGTTCAACGGTAGCAAGTCCCTGTCTTGTTTAGCCAGCTCTATGATCCGACTGAACCCGGACGTACCCGAAGCGCACAAGCTGAGAGGGTGGTACGACAACGGCGGCGCTGACATGGAAATCGTTAATATTTCTGCCAGGTAAACAGTCATTCAGAAAAAAATGAGTAATCTTAATTATGAAATACAGATATAAATGTAAACATCTTATGGCTCCCCGAATCGATCAATTGCATCTGGTAGATGATCAATTTACGCATCAATCTATAACATTAATGTAAAAATAACAGTTGCGATTGATCGTTTCGGGGACCCTTTAGAAGAAAGATCTGACTAGGCAAGAGGATCTCACCTATTCTACATCTGATAAAATTTTTAGTAATGCTTTGGTTCCCGCTCACAAATTATTTCCAAAACTTGATATAGCTAGGTTTTAAATACCCAGAAGGGACAGGCAGTTGAATAGCGGCATTAGTGCGAGAGAATTCTCCAATTTTGAGAGTAGATTGTCGAGCAGTAGTATGTAAATTTTATGGCTTCAAGCAAAAAAGGAACTGAAACTATCGCTTTCTTCACATTTTCAGAGCTGGAGGTTACTCGGGCGGCAGTAACGAATGGATCACATTCTCGGATGCGGAGGCCCGTCAGCTCGGCTCTGGCGACAAAGGCGACTACTTCAGTCTCCTCGGAGTATTAACATTCACTTTTGCTGATAACGCAGTATACAAGGCCTGCCCACAAGAACAGTGCAACAAAAAACTCGTCGATCAAGAAAATGGGCTTTACAGATGCGAAAAGTGCAACAGAGAATATCCTAATTATAAATATAGACTTTTATTGGCGGTAAGTTGTATTTCATGTTACTTTACTAAAAAAATACAAGGGAAGTCTTCCATTTAATTTAATGCCGCTCACCAAAAAAAAATTAAATTTCAGTTTCATTTAAATTCTAATGTGATTACAATAACATAATTTTAAGAATAGATGCATACCTTTATGTGTCTAATGAAATAATACTCTATGCCAATGAACCGAGGTCCATTATTGTTTACCGACTACATGGTATGGAATAACCAATCTGACAATACCATGGCATCAATCAACCCCTTGTATTGCAGGCAAATGTATCAGATGCGACCGGTGACCAGCGCATAACGGCCTTTAACGAAGCTGCGGAGGCGATGCTGGGAACAAATGTTGCTGAAATTGGCCGTTTGTTCGAGTACGACAAGACTGCGTACACGCAGCTGTTCGAAGAAGTCAAGTTCAGGACTTTCGTGTTCAAGTTCCGCACCAAAATGGAGACCTACAACGTAAGTATATTACAGTTGTAAGTTGTTTCTTATATTTACCTGAAACTACGCTTTTTTATCGCAATTGATAAATGATTTTATTTCTGTAGATGAGGTCGGCGTTTCCTATATGACTAGTCTGAGACGAAAGGCCGAAACAAACTCAGATGTCATAGTCTCTTTTAAAGTCCAAACATAATCTTGGTCACATAAAATGATGGGCACGGAGAGAGTAGATATGGATTATTAATAGTACAGTGGTCATCACATCATAATAGGGAACGAGACTATTACTATTAAACACAAATCCAGGGCCCTGGCTGATACTCAGAAAACTCTAAATTAGGGGAGTTTAAAATTCCTACATTGCAGCAGTCACACTTGTGACCACTAGATACAGAAAATGAGCACTTCTGTTTAGCTATTCACAGCCAATCAACAGGCCCCCGACTCCATTACTTACCTGATTTGCCTAGTCCCTGACCGCTAATAGCCGTAGGAAGAATAGTGGTCCTCTATTCTGTTTAAACTATTTGATAAAACTAATTAATGTTCAATTCAACATATTGTATCTAATGGTTCTGAAAATATGCTGTACTATTTATCTGTTTTATTAATGTGTATGTATTTTGTAGGATGAAGCCCGCTTAAAAACTACAGTGATGAACGTACAGCCAGTTGACTATAAGGATGCCAACAAAAGACTAATCGCAAGCATTAAGGCCATCTCAGGCGTCGAAGTCTAGTATTTTAAGTTTAATTTTAGTCTTAAAACCGAACTATTACGTACCTATGTTAAGGTTTTGTTAAAATATGATAATTCCAATGATCCACCTCAAAAAGTGATTAATAAAATTGATCATGTAATTTGTAATAAGAGTTAATTTTGTAGTGATGTAATGTTAAATTATGCAAGTATTGGAACACAATAATTGCTTGATGCTATTTTGTTTTTTTTTTTTTTCAATAAATCTTAAGTTTTTCTAAAATGTTGTGTTTATTTTAACAAGTTATCTAAACTACAAGGTCAAATCAGATTAGCTAGGTATTGGATAAGAAGTTTAAAAATCGATAAATAGCGATTAAATCTGGTCTGTGAAATTTACGCAAAAATAAAGAAAGAATTTTTAAACTTATGTGTAAAATACATACTTGAAGTCGTTGATACATAAAAAACCATGTTTTTCGTTAGCTAACTTAATTCGCGAGCTACGTCTCTGGTTTATCTTTGATCTGATGGTTGTTGATGGCAGACATGGAAAAATGTCAACGACCCAATTAACTTTCAACAGATTCAATTAACCGATTGCTAACCGAGAGACCCCCGTCAGGAACGAAGTTCCTTACGTGATACTACCATATACACACCTGTATACTCATCTAATATAATGGAAAGAGAGAGAGTGATTATTTAATACGGACCCATCTGGTATAAGTTTCAAGAAGCTCTTATAAAGTTGTCATCTTCAATATTCTTGGTTCATGGGAAGATGACACGCATGATGAATAATTTGAAAATGTTCGCAGCTAGGTACTTTCTTGGATTTTCATTTTGACCTCAGTAGATTTGAGCACCCTCGTAAACCATGAAAACGATCTCTCTCTCTCTATCTTTTTCGATTATATCTAATAGAAAGAATATCTCTTTCTTTTATTGTAAGAGTGATAGTATGGAGCGGGCATTTATAACGCTTTTTGGTTACGTGACAATTTCTACCTTTTAGCTCCTACCAGAAGCCGTGTTAAAGAACTTCGTTCCAATAAATTACCTCCTGACCTTATTTCGATCACGGGGGCCATGCAGTCTCAATAGAGGAGTACGCAGGAGATAGTATGGTGTGCAAACAAAAACATATCTGACTCATGACTATTCCTTTTCTCTCATATTTCGATGGGACACCAATCCGACACGACCGGGATGCGATCAGGTGCAGCTTATTGTGCTCGTGGCACGGGGATATCACACGCCACCAACTTCCAAATTCAGCAGACCTACTCTTAAGTTTAAAACCAACCGTTCGATTAGAATACGATTGATTTATAGTGAATGCTACAAAATGGTAACTTTAATGGTAGAAAAGTTTTAGAAGATATACACATAAAATACACGTTGAGTGATTGATACCGGCAGCAACTTAATAAAATAAATAACTCAATTTCATGAAAAATGTTAGTTGTGCCCTTTTTTATTAAAACGGCAGTATAGTATTTCACACTACTAAAAGTAAAAACTGGACAAGTATTATTTGTGTACGT
The DNA here is from genome assembly GCA_932294355.1 of Aporophyla lueneburgensis. Lineage (NCBI taxonomy): Eukaryota > Metazoa > Arthropoda > Insecta > Lepidoptera > Noctuidae > Aporophyla > Aporophyla lueneburgensis. Next base: position 17,157,259 of record OW028744.1, read on the forward strand.
TACCCTAGCAAGAAAGTGTCTCCTAGAGTTATATGAGTAGAACGTATAATGTGTGCCTTATCTGCTGTAAATGTGCCCCCAAATAAAAAATGTGTGCCCCCTGTCGTTTTGGAAAAAAACGGAAAAAACGATTCTTGCTGGGGTAACGTTTTTCTAGCAGGAAAATTCTAAACGAATGATCGGAGCGAGAAAAATTGTGCATGGCCAGAGTGCTTATATGTGTGCCAAAATGTGCCCCCAAAAATAAAATCTGTGCCCCTTCAGGTTTTCGAGATATTGCATTTCCTGCTGGAGTAACGTTTTGATGAATCGTTGTGCCTGAGTACACTGAAGTAGAAAATAAATAAGTAATAAAATAAAGTTGTAATTGGATTATGTTCTACTAGCTGTTTCTATGACCATAAACATTATTAAGTACATTATAAATAGTAGCCTAAGTGCTATTCCATGGTAAGCTATCTTCTCCATTCTAAATTTCATTAAAATACATCCAGTAATTTATGTGTGAACGAAAGATATGGCAAATATCCAGATATTTGCCAGGTCTTTGACTCAAAATTTAATTGGTCCCGATGTTTAAAAAAAATATAGTTCATGAAATGTGTGATGAATACCTAGAGGTAGTAAGGTTGTACAACCTAGCACTGGCTTGCAAATTGCAAAAAACGTAATAAAATTTGAATTTCGCGGGTTGGTTGGAGCATTCACCTTAACCAAATAAATCTGGGTGTACTATGTGAGTTCGACAAATGAATGTGCGAATAACACTTGTGCGACAAAACTGTACTGCGACTCACCATAGTTCGAATGCACGCTTGTGCGACACACTCGAGCTCACATAGTACACTAGGTTAGGTTAGGTTAAAACTGTGACCTCCTACGCACGAGCCGAGCGAGCGAAGCGAGCGGTGCCGCGGCAGCGGCCGGCGAGTGCTTGAAACGACTAGATTCAGTGTGTCGCACAAGCATGCATTCGAACTATGGTGAGTCGCAGTACAGTTTTGTCGCACAAGCGTTATTAGCTCATCCATTTGTCGAGCTTACGTAGTACACTCAATAAATCTAGGTACCTACAGTTTTGAGATTTGTATTTAGTGTATTCCTATAGTCAACCGCACAATTATCTGTGTTTCAACAACGTGTTTCCATTTTTTATGTCATATTACGTACCTATGAGGGATTTATAATTATATTTTAGACTTACAAGGAGACCGCCAAGATTGTCCGCCTCCGATTTCAGTGATTTTTATATATGTGGTTATGTTTGAATAACTGAGTAATAACCCAAAAGGAATTCACGCAACGCTCAAAAGTTTCAGAGTTGCTTCTACCGAGCAACTTAAATATAAGTTCAGTATAAAAACTCAAAAACAATTGCAACTCTATCTGTAGAGATATAAGGTTCAAACTTGCAATGTTTGATTTGATGATAATTTTATTAAAAAATCATTTAAATTGAAATTGCATAGCGGTGCGTACCCTAGTAGGTAGGGTGACGTGACTGGCACGCAGATTGTCAGGGTTCGATTCCTGCTAACGTTTTTTTTTTTTTTTTCATTTTTTTTTCTTATAGAATTAGAATAAATATTAATATTCATCCAGAAACATACAAAATTGCAAGAAATTTGAACCTTATATCTCTACAGATAGAGTTGCAAATGTTTTTGAGTTTGTATACTGAACTTATATTTAAGTTGCTCGGTAGAAGCAACTCTGAAACTATTGAGCGTTGCGTGAATTCCTTTTGGGTAATTACTCAGTTACTCAAACAAACAACATATATAAAAATCATTGAAATCGGAGGCGGACAATCTTGGCGGTCTCCTTGTTAGATGAAAAACTGATCTGTGATTAAGTTCTTTTTACGGTACCATTATTTTTACATTTCCTCTTTAATCCGCGGGAAGCTGCGGTATGCTACGGAAGGCTTTGGTATTCGGAGCCATTAAAATGTTAATGAATTGCTGTGCCATGCCTCGTCCAGCTGCCTAAGGGCCGGGTCACACCGGAATGGCAGCGGCCAGCAGCGACGCGGCGAGCACTTTCAGTGTGAAATAATTTTAAACTTTAACTACATACTTAAAAGACCAGTATCGCTTGAAAAACCAACAGGTGTTTCCGCCCGCGGCTGCCAGCGGCGACGCGAGGCCGCTCGCGGCACGACGGGCGGCCGCGCGACCTTTTCAAGTTTTTCAAGCGATACTGGTCTTTTAAGTATGTAGTTAAAGTTTAAAATTATTTCACACTGAAAGTGCTCGCCGCGTCGCTGCCGGCCGCTGCCATTCCGGTGTGACCCGACCCTAATGAGCCCCAGCCATACCCGTCACATTAAACCTATTATGCCATCGTTGCATCCGTGTGGGCGTAACGATGGCAGCGTGGCAGGTTTTTAATCAAGTGGTATTTGGACGATTTGGCTCACTACTGCCCGGCTGTTGTGCCAAAGAAGGGTTGTAGGAAACAAAGCAAGGCGAAAAATAAAAACACAATTTATACTAGTTATTTTATTCAATCTCATTTGATATGACTCATAATTTGGCTAAGGAAATAGAAATTGTATAACTGATGTACTTGGACAGCTGCAAATTTTTTTTTTTTCTTGTACGAATTCATTTTGGGTTTACTCTAAATATGACAAAATTGATTCACTTGTGATTTTCATATATTAGATGAGTGTATTGAAAATTCTATTATTACACTAAGATTTGGGAGAAAAACAGTGTGTCCAAGTACTATTCGAGGTGCATAAAATTAAGTAGCTAATGTCATTCAATATCAATTACAAAGGGGTTATCATTTCTATGTAAAATGTACACTTACATTAGGAAATTCAATAATTTAATGTTATTCATTAAGACTACAGTAAAATTAATATGACTTACAAAGAAAATGTAAGTTTATAGATACATGGCAGTGTGATTTATACATATTCAACGGACTAATGATGACATTTTAAAAACTTAATTAATAATTTTAGCATTGTACTTAAATAAAAATCTGATTTAATTCTAAAGTAAGTAAAGCTTAGTTTTTAATATTAAATGAAGGTTAATGCAATAAAAAATTCCACAAGTTAAGAGGCGTTTTGGAGCAAATCATTAATATTTCCGTGTTACTTACAAAATAGTGACTAAGAGCGAATGAACGGGCTTCGCGAATGGAAGGTTCAGATGAGCTACGTATCTTATATCGTTATTGGAAGTTTAGGGGAGTTAATTATTATGTTTTACTATTAACAATCATGCTTCATCGACATTTGTACGTGAATGTGAAAATACGAATTGGACACTCTGTCAAAGCGCACAAGCTACTGCGCTCACTATATCAAAACATGAATTATGCAGAGCCTCTCACATGAACATTACATATAGTAGCTGCTTTATCACAAAAAAATATAATATAACTAATTCAACAGTTCCTGAGGCCAGATCCGTCAAGTTAGTTACTTATTTAATCTGCACAAATAAATTGATTTATGCATTGATAAATAAAACACATAAAAAATTAAAGCCATGACCAAGAACAGTCGACAATAAATACAAAGTTTCAATTTCGCAGTGTCAGACAAACACACAATGGCTTGCATTATAACATTGTCCACAAATATTACACTTACACATATTATTTCTAGTTAATAATTACGAAGTTATTCATCAATTAATTGTTCCATTACGTTAATACATAAATATTAAGAAAATATAATTTTTAAATAATCTTCAATTCCAAACTTTATGAGATTTACAAAATAGTAAAATCAATAAGAGATTCTAGACATCACTAATACAATGGAAATTAATCTCAATCAAGTATATGAATCTGTGTACATAGACAGACATGATTCCTATGTATACATATAACTGTTAATAAAATAGTTTTTCAATAATATGAAGTATATCATACTAAAGGGTAACTTTAATCAAAACATATTTAATTCCTTTAAATATCTCAGTAGTCATAGTCCGATAATCTCACGTATAACCGGTACATTGGAACGCGGTTATCGTTGGTCCTCTCGGCGAGGAAACGCACAGTCACTTGTGTTACAACGTCTTACAGTAGTCGTGCACTAACACTAGAATACGAGTTCGCATTACAAAAGACGCAAGTACGCGATACGAATATATTTGAGCGAGCGGTAGCAGTCCGAGTGGGTCGCCTGCCCGGGCGTGAGACTCCCACACACACACCTGCACGCGCCGCCCCAGGCGCAACAGAAGCCGTACGACATCACACTAAACAATATGTACACAACTATGGACGAATCAATAAATTAAAGCGAATAAATAAAACTAACGCTCTTTGGAACGGATTACATTCGAGGTACGACAGTACACACAGTTATCTGAATGTGTTCCGCCCATCGCGGGAGCGAGATGCGCCGAGGATCGACAACCGGCTGCCAAAAATATAAATCTACTCTAAACAATAAAAAAAAATCACAAAATATATCCTTGAAAAAGGCGATTATCACTTAAAACTTAGATCGTGGATTCAATTAAATGTCACATTTTCAGACCTTTTTGTTTTATAATTTCATCGCTCTAACCGATACAAAAATAAAATAATTGCGAATCAACACAATAAACACAAAATAAATAATAAATAACCGAGGTAAGATCTATAAAAACTATTAAGTAAACTAAAAATAAATCAAAAGAAACTGGGTGTCTACAAAAGAATCATAGCACTTACACTGGAAGTAGCCAAACACAAGTCAAATTACGCTATTATCGTTGCACAATAATATATTTAATATTAGAGTAAAAATTCAGTACGACTCGCAGTCAACGCGATACAATAATCATAATTTTGATCAGCCCAAGTACTATGATATTTTCGAACAACAAAATGAACGGGACCGTCGCTACTGTTGCGAAAGGTCCAAAAACTGCATCGATACGTCGCTCCCCGTCGCCGAGTAACGCGACCGCGGGCAATCCGACAAGGAACGAGCGCGGTCGGAACTCGCCAAACCCCGAACGAGCGGCTCGATCAACAAGTTTATAGTTCAAACGTGTATGTTGAAGACCGATTACAGATGACACAAATGTTCTGAAAAACGGTTCTTTCCCACGAAGAAGTGATCTATTCTTCAAGGATGTTCAATAAAAGTCCACGTTCGTTTATAATCTGTTTGATCGCAGCCGTTTAGTATTCGTGCGGGGCGTCGGGGAGCGGGGCTTCATGCGCGGCGGCGGCGGCTAGAGCGGTAGAGTGGTGCGCATCAGATCCAGCGCGCGCGCGGTGCGTGCGGCGCGTGCGGCGCGCGCGGTGCGTGCGCGCGCGGCCGCGGCGCGCTAGCGAGCGCGCGCGCCTCACGGCACCAGGTCGGGCAGGCGCCCGCGGCCCTAGGGGCGCGCCCCGCCCTCCGCGCTCACCACCTGCCGGCGCGACAACAGTTCATACACACGAATACGAATACACATTCATATATACAGGGTTTTGTAAAACACCGGCAACCTCTCAAGACTATGTTAGTAACATCACAATCAACAACTTTTGTTCTATGACTTAAAAAATCATCATATTTTAGTTCATCAGATTTTCATACAAAAATAAAAATTCTTCATTTCCATACGTTAAATAGAGAAATATGTACTCGCACCTCTCTCTTGCCACTACAGTAATTTACGAAATGCAACTCTCTCTCTATTTCTATCTTCACTAACTTAGATCTCCGTATAAACTTCCGTTCGCCTCGCCTGATCACACTTTTCGTAACGCTCTCGTCACAAATTCACCAGCTTTCTCCCCAAGGCAAGCGTGCGTAATAGTACATTACGATATTAGTGCGTTATGATGGTTATAACATGCGAGGCAGAATTTCAGCCCGAGCCGCAGGCGAGGGCTTAATTGAGCCGAGCATGTAATAACCAATACGCACGTATATCGTACGACGTTTTTTAACACATTTGCGAGAAAACAGAAAAAAAAACATTATTTTAAATAAACTCAATCTGTGAATGCACACTGTTGCTTTCCCGCCATTTTAACAGCGCGCTAGCGCTGCCTACTGACTGGCGCCGCGCGGCGATTAGTTCGAAATTTGAATAGCTACAGCGCGCTGCTCACTAGCTGGAGTCGTGCGGCGGCGATCAGTTCCATATTTGAAATGGCAAATAATACTGTTATGGAATTTGTATGGACTATAACTTAACTATTTGCTTTGGTAACACACGCGTTTTTTATGACCCGCTTTACATATTTAAAACCGATGGAATTACATCAGCTTTACGAGCAAGGGTGTTAAAAAGAAGTTTTACTTCAAAAACTCACAACCACAAACCACTCACTACATTCATAAGACCCATTCAACTTAAAAATATAATTCTTCACACAAGACTTTTGTCTTGTGTCGTGATGGACCAGTAAGTGAGGCCTCGCCTCTCATGTATGAGATTTTAATTTCAAATACGGGAAGTACCAATGTAAGATTTTAAGTTTACCTTGGACTTAAGTCAATCAGGTCAGTCGAACAGTATTAAGTTGGTATTTTATATAAGACTTTGTGGCACTTGCTAAGCTATATTAAACTCTAATTCTCTAAACTTTGAAGTCACTCACTTTTCGCTCCTTGTAGTAGAGCTCCTCGCTCTCCTTGTCACACAACAGCAGCACGACAGCTCCGAATAGAAAGATGGCGGCGCCCCAGCCCACGCCATACGCCCACCCGAACTCCCACACAGACCTATTGCCTGGACACACGCATCACACTAAATTAGTTAATCCTGACAACTGATTAATTCATGGAAATATCATGTATGTGATCTATAAGCTAATGGACGGCAGATGAGCACTTATTTCCAAGATGTAGGTTTAATCTAGTTTGGAATTCAGAACTCTATTTCTTTCAATAAAAATTTTGCCGAATATTTTCTTATCCATTTTTTCATAGGGTCGAAAAATTCGTCGGCTTAATAGCATAATAAAGCAATGAACGTACCAGAACTGACAAATGAAAGCCGTCGTCACTTTGTGCTTCGCAATTATCCCAAGAGTGCAATATTATAGTTGTAGTAGTTTACTTACTCACATTATCTGTATCCTAGTTCAGAGCAATATCAGACTATTTTTCAAATAAAATTGGGTTATTGTTTGGGTGAAAAGACAGAGAATGGCAAGGAAAAACAGAAATTAAGAAGATTAAAAGTACTTACATAAACTGAAAGAGTAATAAGTTACCTGATAACCGCAAGATTACTAAGTCCAATGGACGCAGTGACATTCATTGACACGCGATCCATTGTCTAAACAGCTCATGTCGATACAGCCCAAAAACTTCAGTTTTTGTATATAAATACACATAAAAATGCCTACTTGTGTTTTTAATAAAGTGTTCTCATCGCCCAAAAAAGGAAATTATCCATCCATCGCTGTGTCCATTTGCATGTATCTATTGTGAACCGAGCCCAGGTTTAGTGATTGCGATGTTAGAATGTAACGTATCTTCCCCTTTTAAGTTTATCGAAGAGAAATTATCGTGTTTTTCACTTACCCAGATTTAACTCCGCAGCAAAGCAGACTGGGTAGATCACTAATGCTATTAAAATGCACATTACTGGAAAAAAGAAAATTAGTTAATGGTTAAATTATTTTTCTAGATCCACCAACCTTCTATCCACAAATTCGGTTCTGCTACTATTTCGAAAGACCAAAATAACTCAAGCACTGCTCCAATCAAGACAGAATACAAGTAGAACAAGTGATGCAGTCTATTCAAATATTTGTTCCAATCATCATTATTTCAACTCAAATAAATATCAACTTTACCGCAATGTAATTTAAGTTGCTTTAAGATTGACTACGGTCAAAATAAAATCATTCAAGTTGTAGTGGAAACTTAACTTTATGTTAAGAAAGTAAAGTTTATTCATTAATCAAATAAATTGTGAGTACGTACGGGCTAGCGACATGGCGAGCACGGCGAACCGATAGTATCGGAACTTGGTGCGGTGGTCGGCGGAGCGCAGACCGAGCCCGGTCAACAACGCGCCGCACACGTCCGCCGCCAAAGTTGCCACGCACAGCCCCGCTGCCGCTCTGAGGGACACATACGGAAATTACATTGACTTAAACAAAATTTTGCCAAAAATTCAGAAATCAGTTCTCTGCTATAAATTACACGAATAACAATGGTAAATCTTTCAATATTGTGCGTTGCATCTTTTTCTGTTGTTCATATTCACATACAGATTCGGCCTGGATAATGCTAGAGAGCTCAAATTCCCAGGAAAAATATAAGTAGCAGACTCATAAAACAAAGTTTTAATACTGCTACGCTTTTATAGCTTTTATACTTAGCATTTTATTAATACTGTTACGTAGATCGTAAAGTCTAGAAACATCACGCTAACTCCGTCTCGGAAAGGGGCAGTGTGACGTAAATCGAAAAGTCTAGAAACATCACGCTAATTCCATCTAAGGACGGGGCAGTGTTGGAAACTTCTGGAAATGACACGCTAACGCCATCTGTTATTGAGTAGCAAGTACTACACGAAATTGTACGTAGACGCTACTGCCATCTATTGTCGAATAGTGGCATTAAACAGTTCGATGGAAGTTACTAGAAGCTTCTACGCTGTGGCAGTGTCGAATGTTCGAGAATGTTCTGCTCGGGATATAAATAGCGGATTGTTGGGCCGACAAGCAGTTAGATTTCGGAAGCGAGCGAATACGATTCGAGTGATACAGTAGCGAAGCGAAACAAGTGATTCCAAGTGACGTTTCTTGTAGTTGCGATATTTGTGTTTATTTAATTAAACAGTTTGTGTGTTTTGGTAAATTGGTTTAAATTAATTTATCCCGAACCCCAGCTCGTAACATTTGGTGTCAGAAGTAGGGGATAAATTATGCCAGTTTTACCGAAGGAGGATACGGAAGGTATCCGTACCAGGAGTCAGCGCCAGCAGGAGGTGGATCAGAGGCGATTTGAAGGAACTTCTAGACAGACACCTGGGGGAAATCAGCCGACGACGGAGCCAGTATCCCAAGTGTCTGGTGTTCTTTCAGCATCACCAGCCATGGATCTTTCTGCGCTAATGGCGATGCTGCAGGAGCAGGCCCGCCGACAGGAAGAACAGGCCCGCCGACAGGAAGAACAGGCCCGCCGCCTACAGGAACAACTGCAGCAGGACAAAAAGGAGCAAGTAATCAAGAAGGGTACATTGATGGGTTCCTGTGAGGAAGTAGCTTGGATGCGTGAATGCCAACATGGGCCTCCTCAAAATAACGCCCAAAGTGCAAGATTTAACGTGTTAAATCTTTTGGAAGACTGTCGTAAAGATCTATCGGAAGAAGAAAGAGAGAAGGCTAGGAAGATGCTACTTCAATATGCAGACATATTCTCTACAAATGATGCTGACATAGGGAAGACTGGATTGGTTCAACACAGAATTAATACCGGAAATGAGTTACCGATACGACAGCGACCAAGAAGACTACCAGTGGCAAGAGAAAAGGAGGTAGATACCATGATTAAAGGAATGGTAAAGGATGGAGTTATAGAGCCTTCGTCTAGTCCATGGTGTTCTCCTGTGGTCCTGGTAAAAAAGAAAGATGGCAGCATGCGGTTTTGTGTAGACTATCGTCGATTGAATGAGGTTACTAAGAAAGACAGCTATCCACTACCCCGGATCGACGACACGCTGGACACGCTGTCAGGAATGAAGTGGTTTACCACGTTAGACCTAAAAAGTGGCTACTGGCAAGTGGAAATAGACCCTGAAGACAAGAAGAAAACTGCATTTTCTACGGGAAAGGGACTATGGCAGTTTAACGTTATGCCATTCGGATTGTGCAATGCTCCTGCAACTTTTGAAAGGCTAATGGAGCTAGTTCTCACTGGACTAATTGGAGACGCCTGCCTTGTCTATTTAGATGACATCATCATCGTGGGCCGCACATTCGAAGACCACCTTCAAAATCTGGAACGTGTTCTATCAAAAATCCGAGGAGCCAATCTTAAGCTAAGTCCAAAGAAGTGCTCATTCTTTAGACAGCAAGTAAGCTTTTTGGGGCACGTGGTTTCGAAAGAAGGAGTGCAAACAGATCCTGAGAAAATTGTCGCCGTCAAGGAATGGCCAGTCCCGAAAGACAAGACGCAGGTCAGAGCATTTTTGGGTTTGTGCTCGTACTATCGACGGTTTGTCAAGAATTTTGCTGACATTGCCAAACCTCTTCACAAGCTTACTGAGGAGAAGAGACCGTTCTGTTGGGATGAGAACTGTGACATCGCATTTCGAGATTTAAAGGAACGTTTGTGTAATACCCCAATTTTGGGCTACCCTGACACAGAAAATGAATTTATAGTCGACACGGACGCAAGTAACATTGGGGTTGGCGGTGTGTTATCTCAACGGAAAGGAGATTATGAAGTTGTGATAGCTTACTTCAGCAAATCTTTATCAAAGCCAGAAAGAAATTATTATGTCACGAGACGCGAACTTCTTGCCGTAGTAAAGACATTACAGCATTTCAGCAAATACTTGCTTGGACGCAAATTCCACCTGCGAACTGACCATGCTGCATTAAAGTGGTTGTTGCAGTTTAAGAATCCAGAAGGACAAGTGGCGAGATGGATTGACCTGCTACAAGAGTCCGACTTCGCAATTGAACATCGTAGTGGGAAGTCTCACGGTAACGCGGACGCTTTATCAAGAAGACCTTGTCCTGAAGACTGTAAGCATTGTGTCAGGCAAGAAGATAAGGAAACAGTACCTGTCAGGATGTTAAGAACGGACCTTAGTGACGAGTGGAAGGAAACCCTACGGCATGCCCAGCAGAGTGACACAGATATCAGGCCAATTCTCGAGTGGATTAAAGCTAATGCTCCCAAACCCAAATGGTGTGATGTTGCAGCGATGAGTACCACCACAAAAAGTTATTGGGCACAGTGGGGGAGCCTGGTGATCCAGGATGGTGTCTTGTGCCGAAAATGGGAAAATGCTCGAGGGAATAGCTGTCACCTGCAAATGGTAGTCCCAAAAATGAAGGTACCAGAAGTTCTACGGCTCTACCACAATGGTTCTTCAGGTGGTCATATGGGAGTAAGAAGGACTCTGTTAAAGATCCGAGAAAGGTTTTACTGGATCCATTGTCGAGAGGATGTGGAGGACTGGTGTCGCAGATGCACCAGTTGTGCAGCGGTAAAAGGACCACACACACACGCAGCAGGGGTGCATTGAAAGTGTACAACGTAGGCGCCCCCTGGGAACGAATAGCACTAGATGTCGCTGGGCCATTCCCCGAAAGTGAAAGTGGAAATAAATATTTCATGGTTGTCATGGATTACTTCACCAAGTGGCCGGAAGTCTTCGCCATCCCTAATCAAGAAGCTGCAACAGTCGCTGATAAATTAGTCCACGAAGTCTTCTGTCGGTTTGGGGTACCCTTGGAAATCCACAGCGATCAAGGAAGGAATTTCGAGTCTCAAGTGTTTCAGGAAACATGTCGGGTTATGGGTACTCACAAAACCAGAACCACTTCATACCACCCACAATCTGACGGAATGGTGGAGAGATTTAATCAGACCTTGGAAAGATATCTGGCAAAAGTTGTAGCAAGCAGACAAAAGGATTGGGACAAGCACATACAACCGTTTCTTCTGTCATACCGAAGTGCAGTTCACGAGAGTACAACTGTGACGCCAGCCTTCGCGAACTTTGGAAGGGAGTTAAGGTTACCAGCTGATCTAATAACCGGCATTCCCCCTGATTCACCACGGAGTATAAATGATTATGCAAATGATCTGCGCAACAAGATGAATGACGTATATGAGCATGTCAGAGAATCAGGCCAACAGATGTCCGAGAGAATGAAAACTCGTTATGATCGGAAGATGAACAATACTGGCTTCGACGAAGGTTCGCTAGTGTGGTTGCATAACCCAGTGCGCAGCAAAGGAAAGTCCCCTAAACTGCAGGCAAAATGGGACGAGCCGTACCGAATTGTGACCAAGATCAACGACGTCACTTACCGAATACAAAAGGGTATGCGAACTGCACCTAAAATTGTCCATGTAGATCGATTGGCACGATACTACGGGAATAATGATGCTCGGGACGAGCATGTCTAAGGAGGGGGCAGTGTTACGTAGATCGTAAAGTCTAGAAACATCACGCTAACTCCGTCTCGGAAAGGGGCAGTGTGACGTAAATCGAAAAGTCTAGAAACATCACGCTAATTCCATCTAAGGACGGGGCAGTGTTGGAAACTTCTGGAAATGACACGCTAACGCCATCTGTTATTGAGTAGCAAGTACTACACGAAATTGTACGTAGACGCTACTGCCATCTATTGTCGAATAGTGGCATTAAACAGTTCGATGGAAGTTACTAGAAGCTTCTACGCTGTGGCAGTGTCGAATGTTCGAGAATGTTCTGCTCGGGATATAAATAGCGGATTGTTGGGCCGACAAGCAGTTCGATTTCGGAAGCGAGCGAATACGATTCGAGTGATACAGTAGCGAAGCGAAACAAGTGATTCCAAGTGACGTTTCTTGTAGTTGCGATATTTGTGTTTATTTAATTAAACAGTTTGTGTGTTTTGGTAAATTGGTTTAAATTAATTTATCCCGAACCCCAGCTCGTAACAATACTTTTTTTAAATTTGTCGATTTCGTCACTGACCTCACTCAGCTCACTCACTCATCAGAACATTGCACAGAAACCACAAAAAAAAAACAATAGTATTGTTCACCCTCCAACCCCCCTTAACATGAGACGCTCGTCTGCATTTTGTTTAGTTTGACGAAGACTGTAAATCTTCGTCTAGGCAACCTACTTGACATAAAATATTTTTGGCAGGTAACATTTTCATCATACGGAACCGTCGCCCCACGAGTCCGCCTCGCAATGTACTGTTTTTTTTTTTTGTATCGAATCGATAACACTATTTCTTTTTTCAGGTTTAACGCTCCAATTTCCAAGAAGATGAATTATCATAGAAATTGTTCTAGAAAAGTCTTGTCGCGCTCTCACGACGCGCCTGTATGAGCCTTTAATGTTTAAAAAATTAAGAGAAGCTAATGTAATGCAAATCATATAACAAAACTAGTAATCAATAGAGAAATTTATTGATCTGATAACATTGATATTACAATAATTTTAGTTGATGGTTTGTGCTACATACCTAAACAATGTAAAAATATTTGTATTTTTAAAAGCAGCCCAGTGTCGCCTGCCGTCAACCCATAAACGATTGGATTAAGAACTATTTATTTCGTCAGTCAAAAATGTTTTGTCCAAATTAATGTGATTGCTTTAGTCTTTATGTCCCAAAATTAAAACCAATAATTGTAAATCTATTGACAACTAACACGGTATATTGAAGCAGCCAAACCCGAGTCTATTAAATAAAATTCATTATTTTATGGACACAATAAAACCCATACTAATATTTTAAAACTGAAGAGTTTGTTTGTTTGGTTGAACGCGGTAATCTCAGGAAATACTGGTCCGAATTGAAAAAATATTTTTGTGTTGGATAGCCTATTTATTGAGGAAGGCTATAAGGCTCACCCTACGATCAAAAGGAGCGGAGCAGCAACGAAAAATGCACGAAAACTGGTAGGCAATTGGATGCGACGGGAAGGGCCAGGGGAGAAAAATTTGACCCGGACGAAGTCGCGGGCAGAAGCTAGTATTAACATAATTTTGTTATTCTGTATTTTGGTAATGCAATACCTTATCAAACCCTTCAAACTCAAATCATTAAACTGTGACTCGATGCCAAACTCGGGAGATTACACATCAGCTAAAGTAGGAGGGTTAGCAAGCGGATTACAAACTTTGAGTAGAGCAGAACACTTAGCAAGATGCATATACTAGCAGTTTTCGAGTCGTCAGAGCGGATTCCTTACATTAACACTATGGATAACTAAAGTTTTACGCTCAGAAGATGGCTGCTTTTATAATTCAACATAGGGGTGTAGTGTATTTAAGTATCATTAGTATTATTGTGAATGTGTGTGTAAGCACACCTTATGGCTATTCGCTAATAATAACAGACTAGCTGTTGCCCGCGGCTTCCCTCGCGTGGAATTTTGTTACGTTCGTTTCCAAAGTGACCCAAATTCAAAATTTTTTACTAACGTTTTTGGGTTGCAGAAATTCATAAGCGTACCAAATTTTAATTGGCGCAGTAGATATAGAGGAAACTGGTTTCAACTAGCAGACAGACAGACATGCTAGTGATCTTATATGGGTTGCGTTTTTTCATTAAGACGTACGGAACCCTAAAAAGCTGTGGTAAGGCCCCTAAAGTATCACTCACTTAATATAAGGCGCTGGTCTTGCAGCATAGCAGCCGGGCTGTGCAGTGATGTCGAAGGGCAGCGGCGTGGGCGCTTCAGGGTCTATACAGTGCATGAAGAGGCCTTGCCTCCATCCCGCCGCCATCAGCCAGTCTGCCGACGCCAGTCCCAACACCATCAGAATTACCACCAACAGCCCACATATCAGCGCGATCACCTGGAATGAAAATGTGAATTTATAGTAAGGACGGGTAATATTGATTGTTGAGCTACTCCTTCTGTCGTATCAGCACGAAGTATTCAAGAATAGGCCAAGTCCAACAAAACCAATTAGCAATGGAACTTATGTCAAATCCAGTTACATATACAAGACTAAAAAGAAGGGCACCCCAAAACTTAGAAGATACAACCAGCATAAATGAGCTTTAGAATCGATCGGGTGGAGCAGTGGCTCTATACCGCGGACGATCAGTTACCATCATGAATCATCTATATCTATTGCTGAATGTCCCAGGACAGTTATAGCATTAAATGGAAGGACATACAAAAATAGGCGAATAGCTCATGCCGCCATAAAATGGGTCTAGATTGTAGCGACTGTAACAATTTAACGAAGCTGACTACCCATTGTATACAGGGTACCAAAGACATCGACCAGCAAATTGTAACCATGAATTCAAGCACATAATTCTAGACACCCGGGTGTAGAAATTCATGTTAACGGTTGGTTATAAAAAAAAACTGCTGTTTCATAAAAAGTACAAAATCAAACCAACGCGGCCAAAATGTATGGAACAAAAAATTTAATACTTAAATACATACGCGGAAAGTTTCTACGCTGGAGGCCCATGTAGATACAATTGTATGTGTCTATGGTTACAGTTTCCGCGTCGATGTCTGTGACACCCTGTATCTTATCTTATCTTATCTTATACCTTTAAACGAGCAATCTGAGTCTCGGAAACGGCTCCAACGATTTTCATGAAATTTAGTATTCAGGGGGTTTCGGGGCTGATAAATCGATCTAGCTAGGATTCATTTTTATAAAATGTCGTTTTATTTGTGTTTGCAATGACCAACTTTATCGATAATCAACTTGAACATAAACTTTTTATTTAAAAAAACAATTTACCAAATAAAAACCGAGCAAAGCTCGGTAAACCAGATATTACATTATAATATCGCCAATCGTGGAGACTATTTTAATGCAAAACACCCAACTCTGTTATTTAACAGATTAAAGGAGCTGTTTCAGGTCACCTCCCAGAGAAATAGAAATTGTTTACTGAATTTCACACATTTTTTTTTCTTGAAGTCGCCAAGCAAAGTTATAAGTATTGATTCTTTCAACTGACCCAGGAATGATAAATAAAAAAAATTAAGGTACTGTGTATATGTATACGTAAATAATGTAATAAATGATTAATCATTTTTTACATTTAAGTAAACAATGATTAATCATTTATTACATTATTTTGGTTGCTGAATGGCAAGAAAATTTTACTACTTATTGAAGAAAAAATAATTATGTTTTCCAGGCGTCCTTTGCGGACGCCTGGAAAACACAATTATTTAACACAAGTACACACCGCAAAGTTAATTTGTATGCAGGCAGGGATATTAATATTGTGACTGTTGTTGAGTGAAATATTTTTGAGCGTGTTTTACAGTGTCCAACTGCCCATGATATGCGAGATATACCTATGCCATATAATTGGTACAGCATAACGAACTACATTATTATCAAACAAACCATGTGACCCGATGGATTTTCTAATCGGCAAAAAGGACAAATTTCCATTCATACTTTCTACCCCTATTAAACCCTTTTTTGGGATGAATTCAAAAAATCCTTCCTTATTGCTCATCTTCGTTATGAATGGAACTCTTGTGCAAAATTTCACGCTTATAGACGCAGGCTGCAGGCGGTGCGTTGTCTGACAGTGAATTTAAGAAATAATTGTATCAAGTATGTACTTAGATAAAAAGAGATGCACACACCCTTTTTTTTCTTTGTGGGAAATCATCAAATGACGTCTCCCGCTCTGGGTGGACCAGAAGGGCGTGTCAGAGTTTTACTGACTAAAACCCACCCGTGTTCCTTCAGTTGCCCATATGCCAGGGCCACAGTAACTCTTTCGAACAAAACTCGCAACCCTGGCAGGATGCACATACACTTGCATGATGCTCGCATACAGTTTCCCACGCACACTTTATCAGTAATTCAGTATTATCTACTTAATTGTCTACGTCCTTCCCCCAACCCAACGCCTTTTCGTTAATATTGCTCATACGTTCTGTTGCTCTTAGGTTAATCCCCCAAAGACAAGTAATGACTCGCCACCAAGACTCACATTTAGGTACTCACGGCTGACTAGTTCAATAAAAGTCTAAAAATATTCGTAGGTATTTTAGTACTGCCAACTATGTGTAAAAAATGGAGATTGCAAGTTGGAGGAATTAATACATTAAAAAGAAAAAAAAACGATTAAATGAATGTATTTGAATTAAGTTACGATTCATGGAACGCATGAAAGTAAGTTGAATAATGTAATACCTAATGTCACAAGTCTTGATGTAAATACTTCTGAATAGCAAACGAAGCTGAGCAATAAAACTAATCTAACAGACTGTTAGTCATTACAAAAACATTGCCATAGCAATTATTCACGAAGAAAAATGCATCATCCATCACGAGTGGCTCACATGAGACGCAATAAATAGAAGTCAAAACACGCGGTGTGGTGGGTGTGCGTCAAAGTAGGTACATGTACCTATATTCGAAGGAAAGAAAAGCGGGAAAGTGAGACGCACCCGTCGGACGGTGTCTAGAGGTGAGGGGGGCGCGCGGGGCGCGGTCATCGATCGCAGTCCCCGACGGCGGTGCTCGGAGCGCGGGGACCGCCATCAGCTGTTAGAGACGGCGACGATCCGCCTCTCGGACTCCCCAAGCACACTTCACGCGTGCTCCTTATAGCTCCTCTATTGCCTCAAGAGTTTTAAAGCTAAGTACGTATTGCATGCGACACCGGCGCACTTTTACTCCCCTACCTAGCAATCTTAGTATTGTTGTCTACTGTTCCATTGGATAAAGCAAAATATTACTAATGCACGGCCATTGACTGTTCAACTAAAGCAAGTATAAATGTAATATGGCTTTGATTTCATTGCTATTGATTGAATTTCTAGAAAACTCACATGCCTAGAAAAGTATCTATTTTATAATGACTAATTCTTGTAAGCTAACAATGGTATACTGTGTCTGCGTGATGTTGCCTAAGCTTTGATAAACGTATAACACAAACGACCCCGTCTTTCAAAAGTATTCCTGCCTTTACAAAATGATTTTGGATAAAAAGGGTCAAATATGTCTATTAATCAACTCTTCAACCCAGGCGGAAACATCTGTCATCAAAAGGGATTCCATTCATTAAATTGTAAAGCGAATGAGTTCACATTCGGTCCTTCCGGTCATTTGTAAAGGGGAAAGGACAAAACATAGTTTGAAGCTATGCTTTTTTCCATAGATGAAAGCAGGAATTAACTGCATTGATACATAGGCTGCACTAAAAGTATCTGGAATGGAATATTTTCACTGTTCCTGTCATATTAAAATCTTTTTAATTGAAAACTCCTTGGTTTTAAAAATCGAATACCATTTATTTATTTTAAAAAAGATTCTCGGTCTGGTCACAAGGTTTTGTCAAACTTGTTTAGTCATTGAGAAAACGGAATTGACTCGAGAAAATTCAAGAGCGATGATTTATTATGACTTTCGAAGTGGTTTAACCCAAAAACAGTGTGTTGACCGGATGATTTCTGCATTTGGTGATGAAGCCCCATCCAAAACCACAATTTATCGCTGGTTTGCTGAATTTCAACGTGGACGTGTCAAGCTTAGTGATGATCCCCGCCAAGGTCATGCAAAAACTGCAGTCACCCAAGAAAACGTTGATGCTGTGCGTAAGCTGATTGAGGAAGATCGACATGTGACATACCGCGAAATTCAGGCAACTTTAGACATTGGCATGAGTCAAATACAAATAATCTTGCATGAACAATTAGGTGTAAAAAAGTTATTTTCCCGATGGATACCGCATTCGCTCTGTGAAGAGCAAAAAGCGGCTCGCGTTACTTGGTGCGTCAGAACTCTCGAAAGATTCCACGCAAGGGCCTCAAATGCTGTATACAACATCGTATCAGGTGACGAATTCTGGATATACGCGTACAAACCCGAAACAAAAAACCAGTCACGAGTTTGGGTGTTCGAAAATGAGTTAAAGCCAACAAAAATTGTTCGTTCACGGAGTGTTGCAAAAAAAAAGGTGGCCACGTTTGTCTCTAAAACCAGCCATGTTGCGACTATTCCTCTTGAGGGACAAAGAACGGTTAATGCAAAATGGTATGCTAGCATTTGTTTTACACAGGCCGTTTCTGAACTCCGTAAAGAGAACCGCAACCGCCGCATCATCCTCCATCACGACAATGCGAGTTCTCACACCGCGCACAGAACAAAAGAGTTTTTAGAGCAAGAAAACATAGAATTATTAGACCATCCGCCGTACACCCAGACCTAAGCCCTAATGATTTCTACACTTTCCCTAAAATAAAGAATAAATTGCGTGGTCAGAGATTTTCATCACCTGAAGAAGCTGTGGACGCCTACAAAACGGCCATTTTGGAGACCCCAACTTCCGAATAGAATGGTTGCTTCAATGATTGGTTCCATCGTATGGAAAAATGTGTCAAATTTCGCGGAGAATACTTCGAAAAGCAATGAATACATTTTAAAATAGTAATGTTGTGTCACTTCCTTGATTCCCGAAATTTTCAGTGCCGCCCTCGTAGAAGACAACAAGAGAACTATATGCAAAAATTAATGGTAAGTTTGTAGGGCTTAAGGCTACCAAAACTCGTGAATTTAGTGTTCTTGCTGTCATATTCAGCGTTATCATCTTCCTATCCATCCCAATTCATTTGGGGTCGGCATAGCATGCTTTCTTCCATAACCATCATTCACTATCCATTCATTATTTTAGTCTTCCCCACACTTATTATCCAATTATTCCATTCATACTAAAACTTTCCTTATGTTCTACATTCTAGATTAGATTTAAAAAAATAAACACATCATCAATTTTTCATGATTTATGTATTGTTGCAAACCGATGTATACATGTCACGAAAAACTCCTTAAATAAAATAAGTTGAACACATGAACATACATACATAGGTATATGTAGTTACGAGGGGATCGAAAATCCAATTTCCGTTCTCATATGCACTCCAATGCAAACCAATCCGGTTCAGTTGCTCTAAATACTAGCCACTTTAAATACGCATGTGACGTTCAACGACATACCAGCGTAAACCTACGTAAGTATATCAGCCCAATTTTTGTCCGCAACTACTGGGTCACGGTATAATCAAATTGAAACGGTCTTCATGTCTTCAAAACTTCATACACTTTTTAACGAGTACTTTTAATAATCAGAATGCAGGTACGTTTATTTGAAGCCATCGTCTGAATTTGATTTGGCAATTAGGCTCTGTTTATTGAGGCTAACGCAGAGAAAGGAGCGTAGGCGTACAACAGAGTACCGCCCCGGTCCACCCCTCGCACTTTCCATCACAAACCTCGACTTTTATGCACGATGCAACCTGTCACAGTCTGCTGAGGTTATTAAAACTGTACGGCGAACGGCAGCAAAAATGTACAAGTTTACCGTGGTTGCAAGCAGGGGCATTGCTTCTTCGAGAGATTAATAGGTATGTAAGTATCTAGACATGCAATAGCAGGCTGTTGATATTTTTTATTTATTTCGAACCTGGGCAATTTGATTGGCAGGCATCTCGTCTTGCTCAGTGGCGAACTGCGGCGGTGGTGGTAAGACTGGCGGCGGGAGGGCGCGCGGGTTTGAGCGGAGCCCGCCCGGGCCTGCGCCCGCGCGCCCCTGCATGCGCTCGCTACCGGCCCGCCACCACAGCACGCGAACCCGTGCAAAACTCAACACATCACACCACTATCACTAATGCACTCAACTGCTTGTAACACTTGTCTTTATATCCACGATTAATCACACCATCAATTTTCTAGTACAACTTTATGGGGTTCAATTGCTTTTATCATGAAAAAAAAGGAAATGTTCATAAATCCCTTATTATAAAAGATTGCCAAATGACTAAATACTAGAATACGTTTTCCTGCTATGTAAGCTTTAAGCAAAGGACCATAGAACGTAATCAATCATCGCGCATAGGGATACAGACACAATACAGAAAAATCGTCCCTGTCCCTGCGGTTAAGTAAACTGCTGATTGAAAGGTGATTGATTGTGTCGACGAAAAGAATTGAAAGGGATCGGGCACGAAAGCCCGCCAAGTGCTGATAAATGAGTTCAAGCGGCGGGCAGGGGGATCCCTCATAATAATTATGGGGATATGGCTAACATTTACGAGAAAAACGACTTTATTCACTGCTTTCATAGAACAAAATTGTAATCGTCTCTAGCCGTATCCGTGATTACGTCCTTCCACATCGGAACGTTCGTATATAGGTCACAACACCCACAACCCTGCGCTTTGGTGGAAAGAGTGTGGTGAACGGGGTCACCCGTAAGCGACAGTGACGGTGGACAATAACATTCATGATACATGTACATGTAGGTACTGTCTTAGAATTTTGGGAAACATACATACATATACAACTTCTATAGAAAACAAGACTAGTATTGTGGATACTAGTACATGGAAATATACTCTGTAACCATGAACCATGCAAGATGCTCCAGCCGGATCAGATTTTTACCAAATTATTGCTGACCAAACGACTGTGTATACGGAAAGAGTTCCCATGCATGTGTCCAACAGTGCAGCAAAATAGGCCAAGCACGAGGACGCAAAACAGTATAATTTACCTACTCATTATCTATGAAAAGCTGGATCACAACCCACTTTAAAGATAATAAATAGCAACGACAGTTGTGAATTTGAAAATAAACTGAATAAATGCGGTCAACATTCCAGAGACTCGATAACAAATACGTCACCTTGGAACATTGCAACAAATATAATCAAGTATACTCATCGTTCGCGGAAGTGAAACCAATACGATTTACGATATAATGGTAATTATAATAAATAATATGCACCGCTCCATATTCATACGTGATACAGACACAAAGTTGGACACAGTTGGATGATAAACGAAGAACAAGTGGCTCATCATCGCTATAAATAACATTTATCAAATAAACTTGTATCATACCATAACAACTACAAAGCCAAAATAGCGTTTATTTGGAAACGTCAAACCAAACAAAGCGAGATAAATATTCATTGTCTTAGAAAAATGTTGGTTTTGTGGGTTACTCCGGAAGCATAGAAAACATAAATAATCTGACGAATACCCATATGAATTGGGAGCAGTCATTCTTATTATGTGAGCATGATGAGTCACAAACCCTGGATTTAAAAATCGAACGTTATAAAGTGAAAGGAATTCCTTTAACATCCTGATCCTAATTAGGATCAGTTATTTTTGTACATTAAACATAATTTTGATTGTTTTTCAATATAAATGGAGAGTATCTACGGGTTTGTGCTACTTCACAAGAAGGAAGTCCGTTATATCCTCGTGTTTTACTCGTCAATAGTCTAGCTCAGTCCAATCCGGAAAAGTTTTCTTTAACCGAGCGCACTCCTCCGCTAGAATTTTGCCAGAGTATTGGTTTTATTCTATAATCTAACTTGGTAGAAATTGTTCATCTGCTCATCAATTCTATCAGTTAGGTATTTATCTTAAGTTTTCTTTACTAAGTTACTAGTTATTTCTAGAGAACTCTCAACCAGTCCCAGTCTTCATAATGTACCGGCTTCAATGATCAAAAATTCGAGACCAAAGGATTGTTTGTCGTATTACTTGATTCAGCAGCGTCTAACATTATGCTATAAAAATTTATACAAATCTTAAATAATATTTATTTGATCGCCATTCATCAAATAAATCACAATAAAATAATACCCTTTCATTGGCTCTTCCGTCAATACTTTATCGGGTACTTGTTTCTCTGTAATATTTTTGATTGCCTATCTAAAATCATAATTCTTGTACAGTATGAAGTGATTGATTTCATTTATTTTTACTTGATTTTAGTTAAAATACATTTCTGTTATTTTATTTAAATATATATGCGAATATATATATTATCCTTTCAATCAAACTGTTTTTATTTCGTTTAAAAGTCACGGTATTATTCAATATAATATTATTAAATCATGAATAGAGTACATTAATAAATTGCAAAAATTGCTCATTACCTATATCAAATTATTGGTCGTCTTTCAATGCTTAATGGAAACAGCATAAATTGGCCTTGGATAATTTGGCTGCGCCAACAAAATTCGTCCTATATAGCACATAAAATGAATTATTAAACATTCCCATAGTAAAACTAACGTTTCGACGGCGTAGGTTTTTTTATATTATTGCGTAGTAGAACTCATTAAATAGGTATACAAAAAACGTAAAACAATTTTTCGTCCTAGTTTTCGGTATCATTCGTGAGGTTTGCGCATTGGGTCGCGCCGGTTTTGTGCCTTCACATAAAACAGCACCTTGTACGTATTTACCACTTTCAGCAGTCAAAAACTTTCCAAATAAATCACAATCAACAGTAAAAAAAGGGGTTTATGGGTATAATCGGCTATGTAGGTACGTGGTAGGCTGTTAGGGCGGTATTCGTTATTCGGGCGGTAAGACCGGGCGACGCGGCGCCTAACACGGGACTGCCGCCCGCCCAGCCTTCCCAAACCCCCTTGCATCCACCCGCCCGCCCGTGCGCCAACAAAACACAGATTATGGAAACACATTTATTAGCCAAAAACTCTACTTAAAACTCTATCTTTCTACAAAACGTACACAATTATCGCTTAGCGTTCAATACTATCGTTCGTTTTATGTCAATTGTAATATTGTATGTTACCGACTGAATTATTTTTGACACACAAAGCACTTAGCGAATTACGCTCACAATCCAGCTACGAGTTTTCGTCATCATCACACCTGCGTGATTTGTAGACGAGGCGGATGTGGCTGACGTCTGGGAGGGCGCCGAGGGCGGTGTCTGCACCAGTCGCTAAAAGTTCGCAGCCGTCGTGAACACGACGTGCGCGAAGGTAGCTTGCACCAAGTCCGATTCTTTTCTTCTGTTCCGAAAGTCGTAGTCATTCTATCCCCAGGTTTAGGCACATGATAAACGATCTTGGGGCTATCTACGGCCCCGGAACCCGGAGCTACCCGATATTTCACTCCTGATATAGCTTTTTTTATTCCATTGATTGCTCGTCGTGCCGAATTTTCGTCCTCTTTGATGTCGAAAGTCGTTTCCTTTAGCACAGCAGTTAAACGTCCAGTCGGTGGGCAACTTGCAATAATAGTCTTGTCGGGCTCATCTTGCTGGCGTTTCATAAGAAGTCTCATCCTGGTGAGAATTGTCGGAGGAGGTTCGGTATTCGTTCCAACGGTGCATACGCGTGGTCTACACTGACCGCTGTAGTCTTGCTCGGCGTTAATCGTTGCTGGATACATTTGACAAGGAAGAGTTGCCGCGCGTCTCGGTAATGGCTCATCTTGCAGGTATGCGATGTGCAGCGTGCTGATGCTTAAGGGTTGCTGTGGAGGAGGCCACAATTCTCTCGTGGGTGGCACGGGGGACGGTCGCTCTCCCAGCATTCGGCGGGCGAACTCGCCCGGCTGCCACAAGTAGCTCGCTGTCAAGTTTCCGTGCGTTTGCATCACGATACCAATCTTCACTAACTGTACACAAACTACGCTCGCTAATCCAATACTAGGCTTTATGCACTTGTGGGGTTTCGCAGAGATATGTCAGTAAAGGTATTTTAAATTGGATCAAGGATGGCGAATATTCAATAAACAAAGGGCATGGGGATAATCCACTTTGTTTCTTTTTTTGCACTGTGTAAGGTGCATGCATTGCGAACAGTTTATTAGTTTTCAATTTTACTTATAATATACTTATTACAATTTGTTTATGCTTTGTTTCTTTATTAAAATATCAACTACCATAAATCTATCACTAGAAGCATTAATTTATTTTACTCTGTGCCATACAGATCAGGAACATTGTTATATTATTATGCGTTAAGAGAGGATTGTAAGTACACACGGCAAAACAGTTAGCTATGCACGCAAACAATGAACGTCTTTCAATGCAATCTCGATGCAACTGTCTAACTAAACCATTGTGTGCATAATAACTTTTTGTTGTCAATACCACTGGGACAAGTTTTATCATGGCCTTGGGCCACCCGCCCATAGCAGAACTATGCGAAAATGTGAGGGAACATTTAGTTGTCTTTGCACATTCTCAGGGCGGGGCGTATGAGCGCGAGAGGAGCACCGCAATTGCAAATGGATCTTGAGAAGCCTCCGTGATATTATGAAGCAGTCATCAATTACTAATAGTTCTTTATTAGTGATTGATGGAAGAAGAAGCATAATCCAAATTAAATCACCTCTATCATCATCATCTGCCTAGCCTTTTCCCAACTATGTTGGAGTCGGCTTCCAGTCTAACCGGATGCAGCTGTATTTTATTTGAAGCGATTGTCTATCTGACCTTCATAACCCATTTACTGGGTAATACGATACCCTTTGGTAAGACTTGTTGTCAGACTTTTGGGCTTCTGACGACCCGTAACGACTATCAATGATCTACTAATGACAGCTGGGAACAACTGCTAAACCTGCTTTCCGAGGCACGAAGGAGTCTTGGTATGTAAAGATGTTCACCCAACCATGAACCAACCGGGGCAAGCGTATCTTAACCATGCTGCTGTTATTACTTAGCCACAAGCCCCTCAAAACACCTTTGTATCAGTTTAAATATACTCAAATACAGTGATAAATTATTTTACGCAACTCGTTGAATTTACGTAACAATCATATTCTGGACAATGGAAACTCGTGGTACCGTCATCGGCTTTGGCAATGGAATGACTGTTCGAGTATGAGTCAGACATATCATTAAAATCTATACAAATAAATTGAACTGGGAGTTTGTAATGTCAAAAAAACAGCTTTTTACTATATGAAAGTACAGTACCTATTACAAAAGAAACATTTTATTTTATTTGTCTGTCTGTCTGTTGCAGCTTATCTTCACAACGGATGTTAACGGTTTCACTTGTCTTGACGGTTTTCGAATAAAATTTGTTAAGGAGATAGATGGGCATCCTGAGGAAGGACATAGGCTACTTTTTGTCCTGGTAGCATGTTCTGTGGGGTAATTTGGGGGTAATTCGTGTTATGTCGGCATCCAACAGGGCCTAGACGTGAGCAGTAGCATAATAAAACCTCAGTACACAGGGTTCAGAGAACAGATAATTTAAGGTTAAAAATTAATGATTAGCCCTGAAAACAGTACCTACAAAAGTAAATAATAAAGAAATATAATACAAGACACACCTAGTAATTATATTTTTTTTTAAAAACAACCTTTCTATTGACCATATTTTTTTTATGAGTAAACGATTATAATTATATTATGTTCAACAATAATATGTCTGTATGTCGGCAACCACAACAACGAAGGAAGGCCATATTTTTATCATATACTTGCAATAAGCTTGTAGGTGTATTTGTTCAACAATATAAATCTTGAGGGCTATGGTTAGAGCTATCTACATTTTAACACTTATAAGTGAATGCTGAACAACCCACAGCTTGGCCTGAGTGGATGTAGGTAATTAGTCCGGTGGTATAGGCATGACAACGCTAAACAGTGTTACTGTTGAATTTATAAAATTACCCGATTTTTCCAGCAGCTTCACCAACATATTATGCATATAAACCTTCCTCTTGAATCCTCAAAACCTCACTCTAATCTATTGATGATAACAGCATTAAAATAAGTTGTATAGCGTAAAAGATATAAGCTTAGACGCAGGTAGCAACTTTATTTTATAGTATGTGGAAAAACGTATGGATTATATTACATATTCTTATTTCTTTAACGAAAAGCTTTTACATAAATAAATTCTATAGATCTTACCTTTAGTGGTCTTGTTATAGTGACAGTCTCAATCACTGTAGTTGATGCCATTCTGAATAATGTTCTCTCCTGCAAAACAAACTTAGTTTAAAAAATGAGTACAAACATTCTATAAGTCATAGCCTATCACAGAGAAGAGTAGAAGTCTTAGGCCTAATATACATGGTGCAATTTAATTGCCTGTGGCATACCATAAATTGAAGCAACTACAACAGTTGCACTGATACCAGTCAATTGTTGCTTCAGTTTTATTGTATTCCACAAGCAATTTGCATGGCATTGCTTCAATTAGCATCATGTAAACGGGGCTATAGGGAAGGCCTTTTATTCAACACTGGGAAACTAAATTGGGCCAGTTTTATTTTTTATTATTTTGGTTTTTATACCATGAGCGTATGAGGGGTTATTGTTGTTTCTTAATATTTTTTTTAGTTTTTATAATGTAAGCCCTATTTCTAGCATGTTAGATTTTGTAACAAAATCATATTTTTAGTTTTCTATCCTCTACAACCTTGGTGCACCCACTCAAACGGTCTCACTAACTTCTCTGTTGTATTTTGGTTGATATCAGTACAAACTATTGTTCATTGTCTTCTATACACTACTATCAACAATATGACATCTTCAAAGTGAGATTATAAAATAAAGTGTGAGATAGTAAATAATGTCATTGAAAACATAAATAGCATTGAGATCTCATCAACAGAAGTACAAACAGGTACTTAAGCATGCAGCAGTGAGTGGCAAATAACAATATGAAATAATTTGTTGTGAGGTACTAAAATGATTAATGCAGAAAGAAAGACCAGGCTAATAATAACACTGAAAGAATAACATAAACAAAAAGAGCAACAACTGTAATAGTCAATATATGGTGTTGTACATTTATATTTCCACCAAGATCATTCATTTCAATGCTGATATTAAAACAGTAGTTATATAAATACTAAACTGGAAATCAGTTTTTTAGCCTTGACCAAGACACAGATTTTAAAGTTTAAATTGATGATTCACAAGCATGAGTGAAATATTAAATTGCTTTTTTCAAGGACTGTAAGTACAATATTCCATGTGGTACTTACGTAAATAAAAATCAGTGTGTGTAATGAATTAAATATATGTTTATTTATTAAAACTTTATGCACAAGTAAAACTACTGTACAAAGGCGGACTTAATACCTGAGGCTTTTACTACCAGTCAACCTTATATGTTCATGTCCACTGTATTTTTTTTAAGTATGTATAGAAACAAAATATTATTATTATTTGTTTTTATTTATTTATGGTGGATTTCTGTGAAACTTGCAAATTAAGCCCTTCACCGAGTTTATTTTGTTTACTTGTAGTAAGTACTATGTAAAGAACATCAGCCTTCTAGATGGACTAGGTATTAAAAATAACTGTGGGCAGCTAAATAATTACTGATATACTTACATGAACGTATTAAAAAAAGAACACAATGCAGTGATGTGTGTTCACGATTTCTCCTGCCAGAAATATTGTTTTGTGAGAAGTTACACCAAATGATAAAAATAACTATCTTTCACAATTTATTAGGAAAGTTTAACACACCGAGCATTTGACATGGAACTAGATTTCACAAAATGATAATGAATAATTAAAATAAAAATACTATACTCCGCTTGACAAACAATGAATGACAGAAGTAGAGACAGCCAGCAGGCGGGCAGCGGAAAGCGTGTGTTATAGAGTAGTAGAGTTATACAAAAATCGATATTCA
Organism: Aporophyla lueneburgensis; assembly: GCA_932294355.1. Taxonomy (NCBI): domain Eukaryota; kingdom Metazoa; phylum Arthropoda; class Insecta; order Lepidoptera; family Noctuidae; genus Aporophyla; species Aporophyla lueneburgensis. The sequence continues at coordinate 17,185,325 of OW028744.1, forward strand.
TTCAAACAAAAAATTCGATTTAACGAAATTAAAAACTTACTACTTTTTTGTATATCAAGTCCCGTAGAAATGAAACACATCAATATAATTTATAAGGCTGTTCGTAACCTTCAGCTAAATTTAAGCTCCACATTTCAATGCTGAATTGCTTTGGTTCAATAGTGCAGTTACAAACCCCCAATGTACAAAATTATGAAATTATTGAAAAAATCTTCCAAATCACTGTATACGCGAAAACCACGGACACCAGGAGCAGGGTGCAACAGGGTGGATTTGTTGGCTTCGTTGAGACAATGTAGAAACGTTCAGACCTAAAAAATATATCCTAAAACGCCTACTAGATTAATAGTGAGCACAATTCAAGTGAGGGGTAATCCTAAAATTTTAAGGGTTAGTTTGCTCGCTTTCACATCTTAATGTATATTAATTCTTTTTTTATATATATAAATTGACACAGCGAGTCCTCTTTCTGTATGCATGGACAAAATAAAACCTTTCTCATTCGAAGCGATGATGTGGTAAAATGATCGTGCTCGCTTTGTTCGCTCTTACATCATACATTCTCATAGTTGTTAAGCTTTTCTGCTTAAGTCGACAAAGTTATTAATAAATTGTATGAATGGATAAACGATAACCAACCAAATCCGTAGTGAAGTGCAAAAATGAGTGAGCACAATTCAAGTGAGGGGTAATCCTTAAATTTTAAGAGTCAGTTTGCTCGCTTTCACATCTTAATGTATATTAATTCTTTTTTTATATATATAAATTGACACAGCGAGTCCTCTTTCTGTATGCATGGACAAAATAAAACCTTTCTCATTCGAAGAGATGATGTGGTAAAATGATCGTGCTCGCTTTGTTCGCTCTTACATCCTACATTCTCATAGTTCTTAAGCTTTCCTGCTTAAGTCGACAAAGTTTTGTATGAATGGATAAACGATAACCTACCAAATCCGTAGTGAAGTGCAAAAATGATTGACCTCACTTCGTGGAGCTGAAGACGGGAGATTTGGGGGGTAATATCCCGAAAATAATCTTGCCGATACCCATGCACAGTGTTTTCAATAGAACAAGCTAGCTAGACAAAAATATTTATTGGGTTTGTTTGCTTCGTAAGGCTTTCTTATTATGTTTTATGACGGTTTAAGTCCAAAATACACAAATAAAAGAAGTTGGGATCGCGGGTTACATGAAAACAACAAATAACAATAGATATTGTGTATAATTGAGGTACTTAAAAAAATTCCAATAGACAAAAGATTTACAAGAGTCACAAAATACTTAATAATTAATTAATAACTAATGACGTAGCTACTAATTACCACATGAGACATCATCACTTACCTACCAACAATAATTTTGTTACCTATTTAAATACCAGGCAGATCATAAAACTAAGTATTAACCAAATCAATATGTTTACAACTAATAATAAAGTAAGTAGGATACATAGCTTAAAAATGTATTAGTACAATAATATTTACAACCCTTATTTATTCTTCATCACTAAATTCTTCTTCTGAAGAATCTTCTAGATTATAATCTGACGTAGTGACATTTTGACTAAAGCTGCTATGACTTACACTAGACCCTAAATTTACAGTTGGGGGTATTATTAATTCTAATACCTCCGAAGGAAGTTTACTTGTCGGCTTTTTGGGAACTTCTCTCAAACCATTAATTACAGGATCAGATGTGATTAGTAGCATATTAAGTAAATCCCTATTAGTGGCAATACGTGAGCATTTTCGAGTATTGTGCTCTCGGAATCTTCTACAATCTTTATTGCGAGCTTCCTGAGCTTCTTCAGAAAGCTGCCCGATAGGTAGAAGAGCCGATTTTACAATATCTGCACTGTGCATAAGAATTTTGTGCACGGTAACAGGCATATAATACCAAGAATAGAGATGAAGATACAATTTTTTAGTGTCCTGTGTTAGAGAATTAAATTTTTCAACATTAATATCGTAACCTGAAGCCAAAGTTCTAAGGATAGTGCCAAACTTTTTAATTAAATTCACATCTAAACCTGTAATATCTGAAGCTAGTTCAGGATTCTCAAAAAACCGACGAGCAGTATTCCCATCATTTGTATTACCAAATCCTGGTTTTGGTTTATCTACAATTAAACCCATTTCAGCCTTAAACCTATCTTGGATGCGAGCCGAACGTTGCTTCACATTTGCTTTGTCATTTTCATCTCGAAGTTGCCATTTTTTAACTTCGAGACGATAGCTTATGTGAAGCAAACATTCGAAGGAACGTATCCAAGCATGAAGGGGAGATATACCAAAACCAAGATTTTCCTTATTTACTACAAATTCCCTAGACTCATCATTCATAAACTTAGGTGTAGCTCCACAAAGGTAACACTTTTGTGCCGAGGAAGTTTCAGTCATAGCATTACACACTTTACCGTCAATCATCGTGAACAGTAGTTCGTGTTTAACAGATACTTCATTACCATCTACAGAACCTATTGTTGTTGGTACTAATTGGTTTATTTCCTCCAAAATTCTATTAGTCTCTGTAACAGTAAAATCTGTAGTTTCTTTGGAGAAAATAAACTTTATAAGCCGACAATACATAGTAGAAGACGGTCGAGGGTTCTGCCAAACAACGTTACCACTATTGTCACGTAATTGAAGCGGTACAAATGAGAACACAAACAAAAACTCATCAGTATTTTCCCTGTTTGTGAACTTTTGTTTGTAAGTGCTATGACCGGAACTTCCATCACATCCCCATTTGCTTATAAGAGTATATGATGAGCCAGGAGTCAAAGATTTTAAAACTTCATACTGTGCAGTAATTAGACGCTCAGTCGTTTTATCTAAAACCGCCTGAAGTTTAATTTCTACACGCGTTTCGTTTACAAAAATATGTTCCTCCGGAGGGTAACAGTCTGCTTTTGCCTGCCTAACACTATAAAATGATGGGAATACCTGATGTCCCGCTTTGTTGCTCCACTTTCTCGTTTGTTTATATGAGTGGCTTGTAGATTTGGCGTCCACATAATAAGCCAGAGCCTCCTCCTTCGTCAAACATCTTGGTTTTTCGTGAACATCTACACTTCTTTTCATCATCACTTGACACTTTTCGGGACTTTGACTTGCTTCCTTAATCACTGAAGCCAAGTTCCGATGTCCGGACAAACGCGCTGAGATTTCAGCTGCCACTACCAACTGATTCACATCCCGAGATTGAAGAAGGTCGTCCACGCGCCTCCTTTTCGTTTTGTCGCTAGCTTCATCGAATTCCTTTGATGGACGCCCAGGAGTCGAAGTGAGACTTGATGTTGATGGTACTGAGTGGTGGACGGATACTTTGAACGTAAAACAACCAGCCAACCACTCAGCGTTCTTAGTGAGGAAGCGATCGCGTCGCTTCCCAGAACTTTCCCATTTTTCTGTCAACTTCGATGATAATCTTCCGATTGTCATTTTAATTTCCCTCGCAGATGCATCCGTAATACTTGCAAAATCATTTTTCATCAATAGAAAGTCGTAAAGTCTACTATTACGGTTCTCTTTAGGATGTTTCTGCCATTCTAAAAAAAACTCCATTTTCGAAACCGAGAATTCGGATTCTGAAAAAAATAAAAAAAACAAAGTTGTACTTAAGTGCGCAGGCTAAAATGGTTACCATTTGAGAGATAACTGATGTGGCTATCATATACATAATTTCTAGCTCGGGTACATAAGGGTACAAGTACTTTCTAGTCCAATGAATATAGAAAACTGGCAAAAAAACTACATAATTCTTTAAAATAGAGGTATTATAAAAAGCTTGGGCTAATTAGATTTATATATTAATTATAATTAAAAAGAACATACCTTTATCTTGAAGATCCATCACTAATATTAATCAAAAACTTCAAACTCACTAACATATGATGTTACTTCGGTAATTGCAAAAACGCAACTGATTTGTAACTTTCTCACCCTTTCTTTTTACACTGTCCTAATTACCTAATTAGTGGTAGACATTAGTAAAAAACAATTCTTGGAATTGAGACAATTAGAGTATTGGTTAGAGGCCCAGGTAAAAAAAAAAAAAAACTGCAAATTCAACAATGAGTTTTGTCTAGCTAGCTTGTTCTATTGAAAACACTGTGCCATGGCGAAAAGTGCTCAAACATTACAGAATAGTTTAATGCTCTAAGAGCCCAAAAAGCAAGAATAAGCATTGCCACGTTGAATGGCAAGGCTTATTCTTTGGCAAATAAATAGGCCAACTGCTTGGTGATGGTTCGAAGCCCTGAAAAACTAGGTGAGCAATTCACAATGCCCAACTAGTTTCATTGCTCTAGTGTTACATCCTCATTCTTACGACTCCAACATATTATAATTATTCATTTCCAGGCTATTTTAAGCTATTTCTGATTTTTTGCACCAGCCGGCAATAGCTGGCCCGACGTAGCCTGCCGCTTATTTCCAGGTCCACACATTAACACATTTTTGCATTACAAGTGACAAAGTGAAATTTAGAAAATATCGCCCTTTATGTTCTAGTTGTGAAGGTGGCTTTCGTATTGTTAACACTAGTTTACAGTTGATCGATGATTAAACAAAGCGATTGAAATCGACCACCTGGACAATGGAAACTCGGTCTCTTGCCTTTTATTTATTGGTAACACTTTTCGATAACTTTGGCAGAGATGGACTTTTTGGCGGGAAGTCAAACGAGGCGGTAATTTTGATTTCGCAAAAAACTCAATAACTAGTTAATTATACGGAAATACCACTAAAATAACTTCCTCGACCTCGAACAACCATGAGTGTCACCAGTGGCGGTGAGGAGCCGCCAGAGAAGGGAGAAAAAAAGAAAAAAAGAAAGTACAACAGCACTCCAAATAATAAGTATCACATATTTACTAAACAAAATTATAAAAGACTGTTCATAGAAAACACCAATTCTGAGTATGTAGTATACGTCGAATCAACAGAGCAGGAGAAGATAGGGAATAAAAACCCTATCACGCTCACCAACTTATTATCGGATAATGTTAAAGGAGTATCAGGAGTACATAGAATAAATGCGCACAAAATAGGCATAACATTCAAAAAGGCGGCTGCGGCCAACAATTTTCTGAAGATGGAAGACTTCCTTTGGAGAAATAAATTTAAAGCGTTTATACCATCATATTTGACAGAAAGGATTGGTGTATTGAGGTTTGTGCCCAAAGAACTTTCCAATGAAGAAATATATAAAAATATAGTATGCGACTCTGAAGTTATTTCAATTAGAAGATTCATGCGTAAAGTAGAGGGAAAATTAGTGCCTCTCAATACAGTTGCTGTTACCTTTTCTTCAACATCTTTACCGCAATACGCCTATATACAACTATTTAGATACGAGGTGAAAACATACATACCACCATTATTACAATGTTATAAGTGTCTTAAATTCAATCATTCTGCTAAGACTTGCAGAGGTGAGCAAAACTGCTCTTCTTGTGCTGGTCGTCACTCCTACAAAGAATGCGATGTCGAAGAGATCACATGCATCAACTGCTCAGGTAATCATCTTGCCATTTCAAGAGACTGTCCCATTAAAAAACAAAAAATTGAGGAGAAAAAGGCCAAATTCCTTATGCAGCAATCATATGCCACTGTTGTGAAACCACCCCCTACATTAAATGAGAAATCTTTCCCTGTTTTACCCAAGGTTACTGATAAGACTAAATCCAATGAGACTTTAGATATTAAACAAGTAGCAAATAATGATATTATAATTAACGCAATTGTTAAATCGTTGGTTGCATTAGGAAACAAGAGTGACTCTGATGGACCACTCACACATAAGAAAATAAAAGAAATATTTTTATCAAATTTAATTTAAACATGGATAATTATCTAAATATTTTACAGTATAATATACAGAGTTTACAGAGTAAAAAGAGCCTACTACAAAATTTATTAATTGATAAAAATATAGATGTCTGTCTTCTTAATGAGACTTGGTTCAAAACTAATTCTATAATTCCACATTTTCCAACATATAATTTAATCCACAAAAATTCCATAAATTCTCATAACGGAGTAGCTATTTTGGTGAGCCAACGTTTAAAATACAAAGTAGTTAATACACACTTCTCAGAATCTATTCAAAATTTATGTATCACTATAGAAACACAATTTGGAGCAATGGCTATACTTTGTGTGTACAGCCCTCCAAGTATCAGGTTTGACTCAGTAAAGTTAAAGGATTTAATAAATAAAATACCCAAACCTTGTATAGTTATGGGTGATTTTAACGCTCATAACATAGCCTTTGGATGTCATAGTGATAATAATAGAGGTAGATGCTTATATAATATAATTGATGAATTTGACCTATGTGTTCTGAATGATGGATCACCAACAACTGTTCCTTATCCTAATAGACAAGCTTCAGCGATAGATCTTGCCCTTGTTAGCTCTTCAATAGCTCATTTATGTAACTGGTATGTTCATGACGATCCCATGGGTAGCTATCATCTTCCAACCTTACTTGAGATCAATATTCAACCGTCTATGTATGACACATCACCTCCTGTGGATCAAGAGAAATATATTTATAGCAAGGCAGATTGGGACGAATATTACAGCCTATCAGAAACTTGTTTTTCTCACTTGGACTCAATAAATGATTCCCCTATCAATGCATACAATCATTTTATAGAAACATTAAATGATCTAAGGTATAAAACAATTCCAAAACGTAAATTAGGTGCAAACACAGCTATTAAAAAACCAGTACCATGGTGGAATACAAAATGTAGTGATGCTGTCGAAAAATCAAAAGATGCATTAAAGTATTATTTTTCTCAACCCAATATTGAAAACTGGATAAGGTATAAAAAACTAGATGCAAAAAAGAAAAGAATTCTGAAGGAAGAAAGTTCCTCTTCTTGGCAAAATTTATGTAGTAGCTTTAATAGGTTAACTCCAGTTTCTAGGATATGGGAATACATTAAAAAATTTAAAAAAGTTGGAACAAATCGAAACAAAAACATCAATGATGAGTGGGTTCCAAGTTTTTTAGATAACTTAGCTGATTCTACTGAAATAGACGGCAATAGGCTTGAGTATTTGTTCGAAAATGCTACAGAAAATGATGTAAATGTGTTTCTTAAGAACAATTTCACTGTAGAAGAGTTGAAAACATCTTTAAAGAGCAGGAAAGATACTACACCGGGATTGGATGACATACCTTATATATTAATCAAAAAGTTAAATTTAAATGCACAAAAAACATTACTTAATATTTATAATAAACTATGGGATGAATTCGTAATACCTGAGTCTTGGAAAACACAGTGTGTAATTCCAATATTAAAACCTAATAAACCTGCAAATAGTGCTTCTTCATATAGACCTATTTCTCTATCATCTTGTTTAGGTAAACTCTTTGAAAATATGTTGAAGTTAAGATTAGATTATTTTATTGAATCGCAAAGTTTAATTCCTTCTATACAGTTTGGCTTCAGAAAAGGTAAAAGTTGCTCTGAAAGCCTTGTATCTTTATTATCAGATTTAAGACAGGTTAAATTAAGTCACTCTAATGCAATCTGTGTGTTTTTAGATGTAAAGGGTGCTTTTGACAATGTAAATATAGAAGAACTTATTCAAGTATCTCATGATATTGGTATACCTGGTCATATTCTGAAATGGCTTTATTCTTTTTTAAACAATAGAACTGTATTTGTTAAATATAATAATAAATTGCATGGACCTAGGACTGTCAACAAAGGCACAATGCAAGGGGCAACTTTGTCTCCTTTGCTTTATAACTTGTATACTTCTGAAATATTAAAATATGTAGATGTATCAGGTGTAAATATCCTGCAATTTGCCGATGACTTGCTTTTGTACAGCATAAATCAAAACATAGATATAGCAATGGCTAATATTAATAAGGCTTTGTCTCAATTATACAGCTATTACCATAGTAAACTTAAATTAGAAATAAGTCCAGAAAAAAGTTCAGTTTTAATTATCAGTAAAAATGTAAATATTCATAGCAATGTTAAAATTTCATACAATAATGTAGAAATTCCTGCTGTTAAGCAACATAAATTTCTAGGCGTAATTATTGATGACAAATTAAAATTTGATGAACATATTAAACATATAAGTAACAAAGCACTGAATGGTATTAATCTATTGAGGCATTTAGCAGGATGTTTTTGGGGATCTGACCCCAAAGTTATGAGTATGCTGTACAAAAGTATAGTGAGAAGCCATTTTGATTACAGCAGTCTAGCTTACATGAATGCCAATAGCACCTTGTTACGAAAATTAGATGTAATTCAAAATATGGGACTGAGACTTATTTGTGGTGCTATGCGCTCCACACCTATCAATTCATTAGAAGTTGAAACATGTATACCTCCCTTGTCATTACGAAGGTTGTTGTTAACTGAGAGATTTTTATTAAAAGTCATGGCATCAAATGATAATCCTTTACTTATGAAGCTAACAATACATCCTAAAATCTCACAGTCAATTGCTTCCAATGCCATCTCTGCTTCTTCTTTGGTTGGTGGAACTCTACCTGAAATGCCAATAATATTTGAACATGTGAATAATAATTCAAAAGATATTGTTAAAAATGATATTTGGCCTATATACAAAATTCCTTATAATGGTATTATTAACAGCTTTGCAATCCATTTAGACACAGTGCACAATCATTTTGAATTTTTACAGTTTAAAGACAATAGACCAGAACATTATGTTATATACACAGATGGATCTAAAACAGATCATAATGTAAAAGCCGCTTTTTATGATCCACAGTTGGACTTCACTAAATGCATTAAATTAAACAGAGTGTGTAGCATTTTCACTGCAGAATGCTATGCAATTGATTGTGCACTGCAGCATGTAAATAGTCTTGTAAATAATGTACATAATATTTTGATAGTTACAGACTCTAAAAGTGTTTTATCTGCTCTACATAATGTAAATATTTCTTTTAAGTTAAACTATATTATTTATAATATTAGACTTTTAATCCAAAAACTACTTGACAAGTGTATTAGAGTAGAATTAGTATGGGTACCTTCACACAGTGGCATTCGTGGAAATGAAGTTGCTGACACTGCGGCTCGTTCAGTCCATGATGAGGATCGATCTAAGTTGCTCAAGGTTCCATTCACTGATTATTACAGCCTTTTTAACGAACATAATAGACAGTTATGGAAGGAGTATTGGGACATCACCCTGGAAACGAAAGGCAGATGGTATGCTGGAATACAAAATGAATTACCGATAAAACCTTGGTACCAAAACTTCAAATATATCACAAGAAGAATTATAACTATTATATCACGCATGAGATTGGGACATTGCCTAACACCAGCTCACCTGAATAGGATTCGCATAATTAATAATAGCCAATGTCGTCATTGTGGAGCAGAGGATGCTGATCTGGATCACATTATCTTACAGTGTTCAAGTTTTAACATTCAACGTTTGATCTTGGTCAGTGAATTGAGTGAATTTAATGACAATGACATTGAAAGTGAACGACAAAGTGTTCCCCGCAGTGTTCAGGAATTATTAAAAAATAAGAAATATTTTAGTGTGTTGTCTAAATATATTTGTAATACGGTAGAAAAAATTTAATTTAATTTGTAATTAGAAGTGTATTTGTAATTTAAATTTGTATGAAAACCATCAAGGTTTAACCATGATATCACTGAGATGTACCCACCCAACCCGAAAGGGGGGCAAGTTGGTAGTATAAAGAAAGTAATGAAAAATATTGATGTAATTTGTAAAAACAGATTGAAAAAATATTATTGTTAAAAAAGTGCCTTATTAACATTATTATAAGTAGGTATCTAATAACCATTGTAATGTTACATTCATAGTGTTAAAACCCATCTATGTATACGACTGAAAGACTTGTATCTATGGTCATGAATAAAATATAAAAAAAAAAAAAAACTTTGGCAGAATTCAAAAATGAAATGTCAAATTACGGTTGCTGAATGCTGTGCCGAAGCCGAATTGCCGATCCTAACCTGTCAACGATTGTGATTGAAGTAGGGATGTTCATGCATAAAAAGTATCGATATTTTTTTCGATATGATATATCGCAATGTTGTATCGATACTTTGCGATATATCGTACAAATATATCGATATTTTCGATATATCGTAAGTAATTTGTATTTATTTAGTCTATAATAAAAATATTAGAAAGGGAACAGAAATATGAGTACAAACAGCTAGGATTAAGAAACAAACCAACTTTATTTAGTTAAATCGCAATATTTTTTCCTCCCAAACTCTCCAAAACAAAATTTTATTAACTAAGTAAAATGCGACGTTGTTAGCTTGGTAATCATCAACGTTGTGAGCACAGTTGCATTAAAACTAAATATTGGGAATTTAATATGAATATTAATTAGTCTTTGTATTAAATTCCCAATACTTAGTTTTTAGCTATTCCATTATTCTTTTCTTTTATTAAAATAGTAATTTTTGACATCGATACTTACTATATCATATTCTTTATAAAACAAAACATGCCATATATAATTGCCACAGCTTGCTTCTTCTAAACAAATGAATAATAGGCAGCCTTTGATATCGTTTTTATATAACAATATAGACTTTTTATTATATATGTCGTAAACTGCATTAAACAAAACAGACTACCTAATTGTAACCAATCTATTACTATACTCTATTATTGTAATTTCATAGGATATATTATACATACGCTTACAAAGAAGCTAGCGACCACAAATTATATATTGTTTTTTTACTAGTAAACTGTAGGAAATATTACTCACGCAGAGTAATATTTCGTGTCAGAGCGTTTCATTTTTGGTTTCAGATATTTTCCATCCTTTCTATTATACTAACAATTAAAATAAATTAAATAAAAATTACTAGACTTGCAATATGCTTTTACTTTCTCACGATATATCGAATGAAATATATCGATAGTATAAATCGATATCAGATGATTCGATAATATCGTTTTGAATCGATATATCGCGAGCATAAAATATCGATATGCGAAATATCGATATATATCGAGCACCCCTAGATTGAAGTATCTTTGTTTGCCGCTTGGTGTTGGTGTTGGGTGATCTTCACTTGGCGCGAAATATACTACGTTACATTTTACCGCAAGTGTCTCCTCAATTATGGCGGTTGTTAAATCGTTAATGATACGGGGCATTCGTAGTTTTGGGCCTGATGATTCCGACGAGCAGGGAATTACTTTTGAGAGTCCCCTAACTCTGATACTGGGACAAAATGGATGTGGTAAAACAACTATAATTGAAGCTGTGCGTTATGCCATCACGTCTCAAATGCCGCCAGGAATGGGTCATGGTGAAAGTTTCGTACATGACCCTAAAGTAAACAGAACGACTGAAGTTCTGGCACAAATAAAACTGAAGGTACGTCTAACAGAAGTCCTTTGCTAAGAAAAAAGAACGATAACATAGGAAGGAAGAAAATCGATACTTCAATCAAAATTAGCATATTTTTAAATTATTCATTGTGCTCTCCCTGGAAGCTATATTCTGAGATATATTTTACTATAACTGCCTTATTCAGATTCTTATCGCATTTATAGAAGGATACTTATCATGAGACTATTATGTAGCCTAAAAAGTTCTCAAAGGATAAAGTCACAAATATAACCATTACCTGATTAAAAGATACTTATGTGCATATTATTTTAGCTTGCAAATGCAAAAGACAAAAACATGGAGGTGACAAGATCTATGAAGGTTGTGTTACAAAAAAAGAAAACATCCTTCCGTACTCTTGATTCTTTACTATCAGTCACTGATGAGGCTGGGAAAACAAAGGATATATCAAAAAGATGTGCTGATCTAGATGCAGTTCTATATGATGAGCTTGGTAAGTTGTTTCATCCATACATTATCCAGTAGAAAATATGTAGCTTTATTTATAACAAATTAATTCCATTATACAGCATGTATCAGAAGGGTGAGGTCATATAAAGACCATCAAATTGAACCACTTTCTCTATCGGTCACTATATCAATCTAAAGAAGATCAAAATCTATTCTTGGTTTTTCATCAGTTTCAACTTGTAACTTTAACAAGTAAAATTAAAGTTGAGTGGGGATTACTTATTAATTTATAACTCACATAATCATGATAAAAATAAACAAAAAACCATACAGATAGATACTTGGTTCTATCACGATTCTTAACCCATATAATTATTTATCTCTCAACAAAGAACAAAGTTAACATGATTAAATTCCAACTGTAATTTGTACACACAATATTTAGAGATTCACCATGTTATTTTAATACAATAGGCTTCTTATAGATTTTTCTGTAATCTGTAAATAACATATCTTCACTATTTTTTCAAAAATGTTGTCTCAATTTTTGTTTGTACATAAGGAAAGGCCAAATGCTCAATTTTCTTAAATAACTGTAATAAGTATTTATTTTAATATGCTTTATCCCACACATGCATAAAAAATAAGTAAAATTGATTAAATTAAATCAATCTATGAAATAAAAACACAAGGACAACTGCAACTCTATGACCAGAAAAACATTACACCACTAGTTGAGTTAAAGAAATTAAAAAAATATTTATATTAAGTTCAATTTATCTATGCCATTAAATTCATAATAGATTCATTAACTCATATTCCTTTCTTTTTAAATGCTTCCATCACATGTGCATTACCATAACCTTCTGGCAATTAATCAAGTAAATTGTTCAGCATTGTGAAGGAAGGCAAAGCAGGTAATAAATGCATTCTTTATTAATAATGCAATTTTTTATTAGTTTGTCTCTATTCTTCTCACACACACATATTAATTGTACATCCCTTTTTATTTTTGTCACTTTTTGACATAGGTATTTTTTATTAATTTTATTCTGAGCATTTTAAAGCGTCCACTCACCAAAGCCGCAGCGTGTCGGCGGATAAGCTGGCTTCAGAATTTTGCAAGTCAGACAACTTTTGTTAGTTAAAATGGTTTTGATGTGTAGACAGACTTACAATTTATTAATAAATTAAATTTGAAGTGCCTTTGTATTCACCCTAATTAAGAAACTGTAAAATGCTCATTAGAAAAGAGAATACTGTTTCTATTAACAGCAATGCATGAAGTATTGCTGTTAACCCTTTATGTCTTGATAATTTCCAGGCGTATCAAAAGCAATCCTTAATGCAGTGATATTTTGCCACCAAGAAGAAGCAAGCTGGCCTCTCGATGAAGGGAAAAAGGTTAAAGAGCGCTTCGATGAAATATTTGATTCAGACAAATATGGTAAATGTTTTGAACATATCAAGAAAATTAGAAAAGGTTATGCTACAGATATCAAAATTCTTGGTAAGTGGTAATTACATTAAACAAGTCCAAACCTAAAAATTGTTATATTTTTTATTCTCTCAAGTCAATATTTCGATAACTTTTATATCACATTCTTGTACTTTATAGCTGATAGAGTTGACGTTCTGCAAGAACAAAAAAAGGAATTAGACAAAAAGAAACTGGATGTCATCAATACAGAAACTAGAATCTCTGAAAATGAATTGAAGATTTGTGAAATAAAAAAAGATCTGAAGCCTGTTGAAGAAAAATTGAACAGTATCAAAACACTGGAAGCAACACTCAATACCTATGATTCTAAACTAGGGAAATTAAAAGTGAAGTATGTTATTTATATCCACTCCAAATAAATAATTATAGAAACCAACCTGTTTTCAAGTCTTTGGTTATGGATTAATTAACATTCAATTAAAATTTCAGACTGGATAACTGTCATAAACGAGAGGAAGAGCTCAAAAAGGATATCAAAAATTTATTTGAGGGCTCAATACCAGAATTGAAAGAGAAAATTAGTAAGATATATTATTTTCAGAATTTTAGTATGAAATATTTAAACAACAATAAAATGTGATAATATTATAATTATTTTATTTTAGACAACTACGAAGCGACTGTTAAAGCTAATGAAAAGGAACTTAAAGAATCTTACTCAAAAATTACTAATTTTAATAATGAGGAAGAAAGGGTCGCCAACGAAAAGGATGCAAATAAGATAAGGCTTGAAAAATTAATCTTGTTGGACAGCCAAAACGATAAGAAAGTAATAGAGCGCAATGAAATGATTGTGAAAGTTGCACAATTGGCTGGTAAGACCACAACAATGCATTCTTCTTTTTATTTTACTAGTAAGTAAATATGTAATACATGTTTAACCTATCTACAGGAGTTGAGGAAATAGTAACTGTTGAGACTAATGAGGAAGCCGAACAAGGAATGAGTAAATTGACACAAAAAATCAAAAGTCTGAAACAAGAACTAAATGAATTAAAGGCAGAGGCCGACAAACAAGAGAAGCAAAAGCAATCATTGGTGGATGAAAGTCGCGTTGCTCTTGTGAGTAAATTTTTTCTTGTGTACCATAAGCACTTGATACTTCTAATTCTTTATTCTCCACTCACTCTTCTAATTCTTTACCTCTATAGGTTGGTACAATTAGCAATGTTCTAGAATAGTATAAATTATGCTTATTTTGTACTTGACTAAAACTAAGTTGCAAAATTTAAAATTATTTTATATTAGCTTTTTTTGCCCGCGACTTCGTCCGCTTAAATGTCGTTTGTCGCGGACGCAGATGAAGTCGCGGAATATAAAGTAGCATATATCCTTTCTTGGGGTTCAAACTTAGCCTATATCAAATTTCGTCAAAGTCGATTCGGTGGTTTAGTCGCAAAAGCGTAACAGACAGAGTTACTTTCGCATTTATAATATTAGTATAGATAGTGAATTTTGTTTTTAGTCTAGACACAACCAACAAATATCCAGTAAAGAAAAAGACATTGAAAAGAACAAAAAAGAGGTAACAAAATTAGAAAAAGAGATTGTCGCTGCAAACGAGTCTAAATTACGTCTGGAGGCTGCAGAAAACAAATTTAAAGTTGCTGAAGAGTAAGCATGTGTTCAGAAAAATATTAATTAACTGAACTTGACTCATATCTAAGCTATTTTTAATGCCGTGGCATTCTGAATTTGATTGCAGAAATTATGAAAGAGTAGAGAAAGAGTTAAACACAGGAGAGCACCAACATCAAATGAACGAGGATGAAAAGGAATTAGAGAAACATGATGAAGAACTTGATGTCATTGATAAGAAGGTATCAAATTGATCTAATGTGATTTGTTAATCACAATGTTTCCTTTATAAGACTTATTTTCTAATGATTTATGTTTTGCATCTTCAGATTGCAAAATTACAAAAACAAACTGCCAAACTGAAAGAACGCGAGGTGAAAGAAGATTTGCTAAAGCAGAAGGAAAAACAGTTAACTGTGCTTAAAAACAAGCATAGAACATCTTTAACAGAACTATTAGGTAACATGCCAGAAAAAGACTTCGCAATGTCACTGAAAAAGCTAGAAACTGGCTTAAATTCTGAGGTCAATCAATTGAAAAAGAGCTTGAACGCAAAGCAGACTCAAGTAAGTAATATTATCTCAAATTTTCCTACTTCTACTACACGCCATCGATAACTACTAATCCTTCTCCAGAAGAACCTGCTTTTTATTCACTTACTGCATATTCCATAGCATAGGTACTATGGTGCAATAGAATATTCACATGTGACTTTGACTTATCGTAAGCCTTTCAGTATGTATACTATAACATTTTTCTTATTGATGTATAAAGATTGGAAAATATCAATAATATTACCCTATTTTTAATCTTAAGCTGTTGCTTTGGAACTCATCCACCCAATATTAATGGTAAGAGTAATTACTGGAGTTTATAGATTGATTCATGTTCCACATAACCTAACAATAAACAGTATCAAAAGTTATCTTAGGAGTTCCTCAAGGTTGCATACTTGGTCCTTTTATTGCTAAGACTCAACACATACAAGTTACAACATAACTAAACTTACTATGATCTTGTGAATTAAATGTTTTATATAATGTTTCCTTGCCATTAGATAACTAAGCTTGAGGAAGAACGGAAACATGTCCGTAGTACATTAATGGAAAAGTCCAAAGAACAAGTAGAAGCTGAAGAGCAAATGTACAAAGTTTGCGGCACGTCATCCTATGAAACCACTCTGAATAAAGTTATTGCTAATGTGGAAAAGCTGCAGGTTTGTAATTTTTTACTGTCAAACCGCATTATTTATTAAACTTTCGAAACTTCGGCCTTGATATCGTCCATATCTTAATTCTCGTTTATATTCCAGGATGATCGCAATATTCTCGAGTCCTCGATGTTTGTCATCACTAAATACGAATCGCAACTGAAAGCCAACAGTTGTTGCCCTCTATGTAACCGTGGATTTGACTCAGAAACTGAGGTATTAAAATGATCAATCATAAATATTCTTTCAAATGAAATATCTTTAATTATTTATATATAATTACGTATATTGTGCTATTCCTTAATTATTTCAGGTGTCAGATTTAATAAGCCAACTGAATACTAAGGTTCTGAATGTACCAGACCAACTTAAAAAGGTAGCAGAGGAGCTTCAACAAGAATCTGCTAAGAAAGATGAACTGTTGAGTATGAAATCTTTGAACGAAAAGATTAAATCGTTCAAAGAGAAGGTCAAACCACAGCTAGAGCAACGTATTGCTGATGTCGAAACTGTAAGTGATACATACAAATGTGCATGAATAAAAAACATGGCATATCAAACAAAGCATCTTGATAATGTTATTTTTACTTTTCAGAAAATAAACACACTTACGGAAGAGGTGGATGGATTGTCCATGTCTCTCGTAGAGCCCGAACAAAAACTACAGACCTTAAAGCAAATGCAAGGAGACATGCCATTGCTAGATCGTTACAACCAAGAAGTCAAAACATTCACCAAGGAAGTACGATAGTTTTTATCTTTATACTTTATAGAATCCAGGAAATAATTAAACATGAAAAAAAAAACGTTCAAATCAAAAATCTATTTTTTATCTTTTCACAGTTTGAAGCTATAAATGCACAATGTTCGGAATTTGAATCAGACATGACTTTGGAAGAAGCTACTGCTAAACAAGCGGAACTAAAACCAAAAATTGCAAGTTTGAAGGCAAAACTCAAGGATGCTCAGAAGAAACTTAATGCGCACAATAAAAAAATGCAGGATTTACGTGATAAGAAAAACAAAATTAAAGAAGAATGCCTTAATTTGCAAAAGAAGGTAAGTCTAGCAAATGACATTCTGCACATTAGTATGATTGCATAAGTAATATCACTTCTTGGTCGCGTCCTTACTTATTGAAGTTATAGAGAGGTAAGTATCCTTCAAGGGCCGTCGTGGCTTTATGTACGATGTTCTTCCACTTCGTTTGGTTCTCGGCTTTTCTCATGGCGATCGAAATAGAGAGTCCAGTGACTGTAGTTACTTGGTAGGACCAGCGGTTAGGTGACCGGCCGCGAGGTCCTTTCCCCTCACCATCACTTTTTTAAAGTTATTTGGTTTCCAACGGGAAATGTGACCAAAGTTACCAAGAGTCCTTTGTTAACAGATCGTGGATAGTCTACCTCTTGTGCGTCGTTGTTCGAGGATATAATTTTTTGTTATCTTGGCGGTCCATGGTATGTGGAGCATTTTTCGCCAACACCACATCTCAAAAGCTTCTATATTTTTCCGTTCTTTTGCCCGGATCATCTACGACTCCGAGCCGTAAAGGTATATCGGAACCAGTGTCCGGACACTGGCTGTCAGAGACATTTCTTTCTCCTGCCAAATACGTGACAGCATACTCATCGCAGCTTTAGCCATTTGAGTCCTCTTGATTTCTCTTCCGCTTGCGCTTCGTTCTGTCGATCAGCGTGACTTTTGTCTTCGACTTATTGATAGTGAGACCAACTATTGACTAGTATCCTACTCTGCAAAACAGATCAGCTAGCTCTTCTGAAGTTGAAAAGAGTGTAGTGTCGTTCGCATATCTCAGGTTGCTGATCTTTATTCCCCTGACAGAGACGCGTCCCTCTTATTCTTCTAAGGCTTTCTCATTACATAATGACACCATAATATTAAAAAAATACAAATCAATAATAATATTAATAAATTATGGTATCGTTTTTTTTTGTACATATTAATGACTACTATATATTTATAACTAGCTTTTGCCCGCGGCTTCGCCCGCGTGGATGTCGGAAATTATCGCAAGAGGACGTACTACCGCAGTCATCATCATCAGCCTATAATGTGGCCTGTGTGTTACATACATACATACATAAAATTACGTCTTTTTCCCATGGGGGTAGGCAGAAATGACGGAATGCCACCTGCTACGATCCTTACATATCATGTGTGTTTGATGTACTTGAATACTACTATAATACTTGTATTCAGAGTAAGAAGACTGCGACATAGAGCTGGATTGAATTGAATATAAGTCTTCCTGGTTTTTCTTAACGCTCCTATTCTACCTATACAGACATTAATTATTTACCAGACACCAAATCAAACATAGTTATAAGAATAGTACTTTGGCCAGTGGCTTCGCCCGTATAGCTGTCGGAAAATATCACCCGGGAACCTACTACCGGGATAAAGTATCGTAAATGGTAAGTATCCAGGATTACCAAAAATCCAAATCCATCCAAAAATCTAAACATCTAAGTCATATTTCGCGGTCTCTTACTTGGAATAATAACATTAGTTTTATTTTGAGTACTTCGAACACACATGATATTCGCATTTACTATTGTAGCCAAAGTAATATGAATTACAACATTACAATCCTGCACTACCCGACCGCTACCAACCGGGACGGCCGGACGCGGGACGGCCCGCTAGCCGCTCTGCGGCTATTTTATTATAATCTCTGATATCTTCTAAAATATTCATTTTAATGATATGCTGTAAAGGGCAATTTTGATTTACATGAAATGCACAACGTATCTAATGTATTTAATTGTATAAGGATTAATGCAGGATTGCTTAAAATCGCTTCGTAAATAAGCCATTATTTCTCGTAAAAAGTAAAAGATAAAAAATGGTTATTGTGGGTTATCCCTAAGTGTACGGCCCGAGTGAAAAAGCGTCGAGCGGGGCGTTCAGTGTTGCGCGCAAGCGGCGAAAGAGCGTTCTCTGAGTGGCCTCAGTGCACTAGACATGCGCAAAATGTGTCAGTGAAAAGAAATGAATGAAGTATATCTTTTGACTCAATGAAGTAGTCCACTCATTTAGTTCAGTACTTCATTTAGTTCAGCAAATCTGAACGAATCAATGGGATATAGAGCTCGCGTAGTGTGATACATTATTATGAATGATTCACTTAGTTCACTTTTATACGTATCTCTCTTTTGACTCAATGAAGTAGTCCACTCATTTAGTTCAGTACTTCATTTAGTTCAGGAGATATAGAGCTCGCGTAGTGTGATACATTAGTATGAATGATGCACTTCACTTAGTTCACTTTTATACGTATCTCGATTTTCCTTCATACTTTTATACAGGCTTAGGACTGTCGATCAAGAAATATGAAACCAATAAAAAAAAAACCAATTGTCATGTGTATTGCCATGTGTGTGTAAGCTAGACGCGCGACACACACATAGTCAGCAAGGCGCCGTCGTCGCTCGTCAGCCCGACGTCAGCCGACCGGCCGGCGATATGACACGAACACGTACGAGTCATGCATGCGAGCGAAACGAATGCTGAGTTGGTGCGAGTGAAAGAAAGACTGAACTAAATGAAGTAGAGACACATTTGAATGACTACTGAAGGAAAGATAAGTTTACTTTGTGAAATGAAGTACTTCATTTCCTTCAATCGTTCGCGAACTACCCATGTCTACAGTGCACGCTAGTCCACGCTCAGCGTTCGTGTAAGCCGGTCACATTTTTCATCATGGCGTCGGGGTCGTACGATATTATTGATATTTATTTAGAAGAAAATGTGTGGTCAAAATACTTCATTTTGTAGTTTTACTGCTAATGCTCCACCCTTTATGTTTAATTGTTCTATTTTTATATAGGGCATGTGATGTTGACCATAATTCTGGTTTAAGTGGATAATAATGTCATCGAACCACATGGCGCGCACGCTCTCGTCACCGCTAAAAACACAAACTGGTTTGAACTTGCACGCAACGCCACGCTCGACGCTCCACTCACCGCAAACAAGAACGCTCCTCCGCCCGCGCCGCTCGGCCACACTCAGGACACTCGCGAGTGTCTGCATGTGTTTAACATGAACGCTGCACGCCCCGCCCCGCTGGACGCTCGAGTCGAGCGTGCACTCAGGCCGTACACTAAGAGATAGACATATACCATCGCGGACTTTTTTGTAGACCTTTGTAAGGTGTACAATACTGTAGTATGTACATTATTTTCATCTATTTCGTGGGCTTCAACCAGCGTTCGCAATATAAGCGCAAAAAAATGAGTTTATTTATGACATCACATTAGAAACCTCTAAAATTATCAGCGTTTCTTTACTATATTATGCATGTTATATACATATAAATCTTCCTGTTGAATCACTCTATCTATTAAAAAAAACCCGCATCAAAATCCGTTAAGTAGTTTTAAAGATATAAGCATACATAGGGACAGACAGACAGACAGACAGCGAAGTGACTTTATTTTATAACTAGCTTCTGCCCGCGACTTCGTCCGCATCAAATTATTGCTCTCCTGATCTTTCCCGTCGCATCGATTTGCCTGCTAGTTTTCGTCCATTTTTCGTTGCTGCTCGCTCCTTTTGAGTTATAGTGAGTCAACCTTAAAAGATAGACATATGCTCTCGCGGAATTTTTTTAGAACTTTTTAAAAGGAACAATTCCGTCATTCATGATTTTTGCGTTACTTTAACCGTTTACGCAGCGCACGCAACGGAAACTCTCAAAAGGAATAAATTTCCCCCGTTTTTGCAACATTTTTCATTACTGCTGCGCTCCTCTTAGTTGTAGCGTGATGTTATATAGCCTATATCCTCCCTCGATAAATAGGCTACCCAACACAAAAAGAATTTTTCAATTCGGACCAATAGTTCCTGAGATTAGCGCGTTCAATCAAACAAACAAACTCTTCAGCTTTATAATATTAGTATAGATATGTAATGATACTAACTTCTGTCCGCGAGTTCGTCCACGTTAAACTTCTTGTGCCCCGGAACCTTCCTGTCGCGTCGAATCGCCTACCCGTGCGATTTTCCCCGTTTTTGCAAGATTTTTCATTACTGCTCAGGTCCTTTTGGTTGTAGCGTGATGTTATATAGCCTATAGCCTTCCGCGATAAATAGCCTACCTGACACAAAAATAATTTTTCAATTCGGACCAGTACTTCCTGAGATTACCGCGTTCAAACAAACAAACTCTCCAACTTTATAATATTACTAGGTTCTGCCCGCGACTTCGTCCGCATTAAATTTATTGTTCCCCCGACCCTTCCCGTCGCATCGAATCGCCTACCCGTGCGATTTTCCCCGTTTTTGCTCCGCTCCTCTTAGTTGTAGCGTAATGTTATATAAGGTGTATCTATTCATACACGAAATATTTTAAGGGGTACACCTGTAGGTGGTAAAGAAGCTATAGCAACGAAAAAAATTTTTTTCTAAGGTTTTCTCGATAAACAGGCTACCCAACACAAAAAGATTTTTTCAATTCGGACCAGTAGTTTTTGAGATAAGCGCGTTCAATCAAACAAACAAACAAACTTTTCAGCTTTATAATATCAGTATAGATTAGTATATTACATAACATCACGCCTTGTTTCCCCGAAGGGTTGGGCAGAGGTGTACCTATAGTACACCCACATTTCGCCTGTTATGTTTGAGTCCCATGTAATAGGGGGCGAGTCTATTGCCATCAACCGGGCACAAATCCAGACTCCGGGCTGCTACTGAGAAATTCCAGATGGAAAAACCCAATATCACTTTGCCCGACCTGGGAATCGAACCCAGGACCTCATGCTCAGCAGTAGCGCTTGCTACCACTAGACCAACGAGGCAGTAAATTATTAGTATTAGCAAGGGCGGATCCAGCTTTGGTGCCAGGGGGGGGTCACATAGTCGTGGTCAAGTCACAAGAAGTTATAATTTAATTTGAATAATCATACATAAAAGTAAAAAGTAGGTATTTTATTAATGTGTGTATAGTCTGGCAAAAACGGGTAGAAACGGCAACTAAAAGGGCATTGACCAACTTTTATGTAGTCCATTGAAATGTTACATGGGCTTTGCATTTTTTAGAGAACGCAATTTTATTTTTGGGATATGTGGGGGGGGGGGGGGGGGGTCAGTAGAAGCTTAACCTCAAGTTTGTAGGGTTGCCGCCCTTGTCCCCCGGCCGCCATCTTAGAAAAAGGGGTGCATACACATTTTTCGCGGTATTTCGAAAACTATGCATCTTACAAAAAAATTGTCGAGACATAATTTGTAGCAAATTGTTTTGCCTACAAATATGTTTAATAACTTTTTGCCCTAAATTTAAAATTAAAGAAGTTATAAGAGAAGATAGAGAAGGTAGAGTCTGTAGGCGTGTTTTTTTTTACGTGGTATCCCCAGTAGGTGGTGTCCCCCGTGGTACTCCACAGATATCTTGCTTATTAGGTAATTCTTGAGATCATAATATTTTCAACTACTTATTAGCTTGCTACTCTATTCTACTGCTCTTCGATGGTCCAGGCTGTGGCTCAGAATCTAATTACAATAGTACAGACTCTACCTCATAGGTGGCGGGGAAAAGAGTTTGTGATGAATAAGTGAAGTGGTAGGTAGGAATTTAACATCTACAATTTTTTTGTAAGACGCATAGTTTTCGAGATATGGCGAAAAATGTGTATGTACCCTTTTTTCCAAGATGGCGGCCGGGGGACAAGGTCGGCAACCTCACAACTTGAGGTTAAGCTTCTATTGACCCCCCCCCACATGTCCCAAAAATAAAATTGCGCCCTCTAAGAAATGCAATATTCGGCCCTCAAATTGTAACATTTCAATGGACTAATGGGACTTTGGCCACTTATAAACAAACAGTTCAGCTAATAATATATGATTGATTTAATAGTTCTTATCAGTAAGAATACCAATATAAACCTAGTTTTGTATCAAGTTTTATATTTAGATAATTTTTAAAATTTTATTGAAATTGTTTATGCTTATAATAAAACTTGCTTTAGATGTGCCAGGTTCATCATAAATACAAGGCTGAACTTTGGTCCACGGAAGTGCCGGGGTCGTCAAGAAGGGGAGAATCGGAATCCATTTAGAAACAGCCAAAGTAATGGCAATAAAACTTACAAAAACAACACTCACGATGCAAAAAAGTTTTTTTTTTTTTTGAAAGATTTTTTTTGCACTCGTCATTTTGACAATTAACACAACATTTTTAAAACACTGTTGCCAAATAAAAAAAAAATTGTATATCGATACATATGGAATCGATTATTGTTTTATAAGTTCTTCAGGTATAATGCACTCTTCAATTTATCATTTTTAAGTCTTTAATCATTTATATCGTACTAGCTTTTGCTCGCGGCTTCGCCCGCGTGGATGTCGGAAATGATCGCAAAAGGACGTACTACCGCGTTTAATGTATTGAATCCAGGTTATATAGGTAATAAGAGAGCAGTTGAGTGAGAGCAGCGGTGGCTCAGTGGTATCAGCCCCGACTTACTAATTGTAGGTCGTGGGTTCGAACCCAGGCAGGCTCTTTACTTTGTGTAAATATTTTCATCAACACTACTCTCAAAACGGTGAAGGATAACATCGTGAGGAAACCGGCATGTCCTAGAACCAAAAATTCGAAGACATATGACATCTACCAACCCGCACTGGGCCCGCGTGGTAGATTACGGCCCACTCCCTCTCACCGAGAGGAAGCCTGTGTCTCAGCAGTGGGAATAATATAGGCTAATTATATAGGTAATAAATACTATCTGTGTGCTTTTGCGTGATTGTGAAAAAAACATCTAATCTTACAAATGTTCACATTTATAATATTAGTAGTAAGTAGGTTTATAATTGATATTACTTCGGATTCATAGTTTATGAGAATATCATGTGTGTTTGATGAATAGTATTCAGAGTAAGAAGACTGTGAAATAGGGTTGGATTGAATTGATATAAGTCATCCTGGTTTTTCTTAACGCTCCTATTCTACCTATACAGACACTCAATTATTTACCAGACACCAAATTAAACATAGTTATAAGATCGCGGTCGCGGTCTCTTACTTGGAATAATACAATTAGGTTTATTTTGAGTACTTCGAACACACATGATATTCGCATTTACTATGAAGCCAAAGTAATATGAATTACAATCTTACTAATCCTGCAATACCCGACCGCTACCAAGCGAGATGGCCGGACGTGGAACGGCCCGCTAGCCGCTCTGCGGCTATTTTATTATAATCTCTGATATCTTCTAAAATATTAATTTTAATGATATGCTGTAAAGGGCAATTTTGATCTACATGAAATGCACAATTTATTTAAGGTACTTAACTGGATAAGGATTAATGCTGTATTGCTTAAAATCGCATTCATAAATAAGCCATTATTTCTCGTAAAAAGTAAAGGATAAAAATGGTTATTATGGGTTATCCCTAAGAGTTAGACATATACCATCGCGGACTTTTTTGTAGAACTTTTTAAGGTGTACAATACTGTAGTACATTATTTTGAGCTATTTCGAAGGGTTCAGCCAGCGTTCGCAATGTAAGCGCAAAAAAATGTATTTATTTATGACATCACATTAGAAACCTCTAAAATTATCAGTGTTTCTTTACTATATTATGGATGTTATATACATATAAACCTTCCTGTTGAATCACTCTATCTATTAAAAAAACCCGCATCAAAATCCGTTGCGTAGTTTTAAAGATATAAGCATACATAGGGACAGACAGACAGCGAAGTGACTTTATTTTATAATATGTAAAGATAATATGTAAAGATATTAGTATTTTTGAATAATATGTTTAAATAAAACTGCATTAAATACAGTGGAGAGATTACCCTACACTTTAAATCGATTTGAATGTATTGTTTATATAATTTTTTTTTGCAAAACTGAAGTCAAATTCAAAGCCAAAGACTTGGTCACACCTTCCAGGGTCGCGAGATTCGTTCGAAAGAGTTACCGTGGCCTTGGCATATGGGCAACTGAAGGAACACGGGTAGGTTTTAGTCAGTAAAAGTTTGACACGCCCTCCCGCTTCGCCCAGAGCGGGAGAAGTCATTTGATGATTTCCCATCCAAAAAAAAAGACTTGGTCACATCATCAAAAATACCAAAAAAAAAAATTTTTTTACAGTGCTTATTCATACAAAGTTATTAGCAAAAGATATTTACTAAAATATAATTAAAATTATTGGTAAATTACAATTTTGTATAGCAGAGCGTTTAAAATTGGCCAAGTCTGGACAATTCCCTTTGTTTGGGAGTTCGCCATTGTTCTTTTCGATGCGTTCGTTCCCGAATAATGCGTTTGCCATCATACAAAATATTAATCCACACTCCACACTAATATTATAAATGCAAAAGTAACTCTGTCTGTCTGTCTGTTTGTCTCGCTTTCCTGCTAAAACTACTGACCCGATTTAAATAAAATTTGGTACACAGATAGTTTAGAGCTTGAGAAGGCTACTTTTTATCCCGGTAGTACGTACCCGCGGGATATCTTCCGACCTCCACGCGGGCGAAGCCGCTGGCAAAAGCTAGTTTGAAAAATTCATTAAATATTGAAGGTATTTACATAAAATCTATATTGTGACAAAAAATATATCCTTACTCAAAACCATTACCTATGTTTAACAATATTAAATAGTGGTCGATGGTGGACCCAGCCCAGGGGGGGGTCATGACCCCCATGACCCACCCCCTGGATCCGCCCTTGAGTATTAGTAATTAGTATAGATTAATATTCAAATATACTGGGTGACATTTTATAACGTCTTGAAAAAAAATGGGTGTAATAGGTGAACGGAGTAGAAGCCTTTGGCACAGAATTTTTTTTTATTTTTTAATAACATGTAATAAAATTGATCTAGCAATAAATACTACACATTTAAAGCAACATTTTCATACTAGAACAACAGACGCAGAAATTTGGAAAAAATTAAAAAATAAAATCAATTAAAAACTATCGAAACTCAAATTATATGCACCCTACTCAATGCGTGGCATGTGTCAATGATTTCGTAGCGCGGTCCTACCCTTTGAAGCCGGCCGATAGGCGGCCTCATTGATCTTTCGCAGGCGCACGAGCCGTACATGCATCCCCGTCCGTCCGCGTCCCGCGCTCATTTAGTCACCTACGATGAATCTGAAGGCCTTCCTGCGTTCTATTCTAGTTACACAACACACCATATAAAGGTCGAGACGGTAAAAAATGTCATCCGGTATACATATATTTCAGAGAACATGAGAAAGAATACACCCCTGCGGGTAGCGCAGGGGTGTATTCTTTCTCATGTTCTCCTTGAGGTACGCCCATCTTTTGTAATATGGTCCACAGGAAATTCCATGTGACATAATCAAACGCCTTTGAGTGATCGATGAAGCACATTAAATATCAACGCGCGGCGTGGTGAATCTCGGCTTTTTTCATTTATTTGCCTCACATTGAGGAAAGATAAGCAAACTTTCATTCAACATTGCCTTTGAGTAGTTGCTATGTTTCTCTGTGGGCCTTCCTTGGTTCTTCCGTTAATCTTGCTCTGGCTCTCGTTGCGTAATGAAAAGATAACATTTTGCACTGTGTTCTAGTTGTTGTTGGTAACGCCAAAACATTTTTTTTTTAAATTGTAATTATGTGTATTTCGTAAATCAAGAATACATTTGCACTGTATACATTGCATTTAATGGCAAAGTTGGCTGATATGGTCTTAAAACGTTCACGGCAGGCCTTTAGTTCTCTAGGATCGGTGTTCTATGTGTCGGTTGAACGAATTGCATCTTTTCAGTTTGAGACACATATCTGCTATTAAGAGTTCGGTCCCGCAATCCACTCCAGAATACCTTTTCGTGGAACTTAGGCACGATCTCAATCTCTTGTCGACAGCGATGTAGTCTATTTGATTACTTGCTCGGTCGTCTGGCATTATCGACGTATAGTCTCCTCCTGGTGGTTTGTGAAGCAGGTGTTTTCCGTACAGAATTGCTGCCATATCTCGCCCCCTGTAATTTCTGGTGCCAAGTCCATATTAGCCGACTACGTCCTTAAGGTGTCTCCTAACTTTGCATTAAGGTCTTCCAGCAAAATTGTGGTATCTCCTTTTGACTTGGTGGAAGTTGGGGCATATATCACTACTAGATTGGCAAGATTACCAGTTGTTCTGTCACCAGTAGTATATTGTTGTGTCTGATGAGTTACACCATGAATACCTGGACTCAACATGGCGCCAAGTGGTAGCCAGATCGCATCCTATCGCTCTCCTTCCTTGGTCCACTTTCATAGGATTTCTTGGCAAAATAGTGCAGTGGTTTCCCTTTGCCTCCGACACCGTATTGATGTTGTATGTGTAGTCAGTACAGCCTGCTGCCAACGACTAATATCTGGTTGATGAACAGCTGCGACCAGACCCCCTTAAGTAATATACTGATGAATATGTTCCTATGACAGTCATGATGGCCTGCCACATATGATGTGCTCGTCTAATGTTTAGGTGTTGTAAAGCGTCATCTCTTTTATCAAATGTCAACAGGTTCAGGCGATATACAACCTTCAAGAAACAAAAAAACAACTAGAATCAAACAGGGAGAAGTTCATAGAGGAACTGGCAGAGTTGAAAGAAGGTGTAGCACCTTTGAAAGAAGCTCTCGAGGAGAAAGAACAAGCTAAAGCTGAAGTTGTTAAACAGAATAGGTAGGACTAAGAACAATGTTCTTTAAAACAATACCAAATTTTCCATAATTTTGACTCCACTCTAATCAATTGTATATTTCACAGGGCTACTATAGAAACTAAAAACAATGAGATAATGAAAGTAACAATAGCATTTGACAAAGTGAAGTCAATTGATATCGATATTAGACAACATAAAGAAAGAAATATTCCACTTGAAAAACAAAAGAAAGAGGAAGCTATAAAGAAACTGGAGGACAAACTGAAACAGATACAGAGTGATAGACAGACTACTACTAAGAGGATTGAGTGTTTGAAGGATGAAATTGCTAAGGAACAGGTAGGAATAGAATATAAACTATATGCATTTCTATTTTTAACAGTCTATTCGAACCTTTTTCCAGTATTATCCTACCTCCTACTAATCCTATCCTATTAATATTATTGATGTGCAAGTTAAATTTCGATGTTTGTTACTCAATCACACAAAAACTGCCCAACGGATTTTCATGAAATTTGTCACAAAGATACTTTATAACCTAGATTAATACTGGCCACTTTTAATCCGGGTAGTACGTTCCCGTGGGATAATTACCGACCTCCACGAGGGAAAAGCCAGTATTATATAAAAATAATAATGTTACGCTACGGTTTTCAGATTTACAAACGCGAATTAGACGACAATTTGAAACTAAGAGAACTTCAAAAGGAAATTACAGAATCTGAGAAAGAGGAGGCTGAGATCAAAGAAAAGTTGAGCTCAATCAATAGAGATGTTTTGAAGGAAAAGGATGCTCTGGCAGTGCAACACAGGAAACTTTCCAGTGAAAAGTTTAAGACTGATGGTATTCTCGATGAACTACAGGTAATATTCACATAAACGGGTCCTGCTTCTGCTTACTTAGTTACATATTGTAGGTATGTTTCTCAGGGTGCGTTGGGTCTATTAAATAAATTGGAACGCACGTTTAACAGTATATTAATTCATTATAAGTTTAAAAGAAGTGTACCTATAGTACACCCACATTTCGCTAATTATGTTTAAGTCTCATGTAATAGGGGGCGAGCCTATTGCTATTTGCTATCAACTAGGTACAAATCCAGACTCTGGGCTGCTCCCGAGAAATTTCAGATAGAAAAACCCAATAACACTTTGCCCGACCTGGGAATCGAACCCAGGACGGCCAGGACCTCATGTTCAGCATTACCGCAACACCAACGAGGCACGACTGCCCAACCCTTCAAGGGAGCAAGGCGTGATGTTATGTTGAGTTGAAAAGAGCGCAAACGGAAAAAAAAAACAAATAAACTAACAAGACAACTAATCGGGTCGCCAGCGTGGCGTACGAACTCGCGATCCTTCGTCCACTGTTGGTTAGCGTCGCGTTGGGGCGGAGGTGTATGCTCACCGTCGCCGCGCATAAAGAAACGATCTCACACATTCGCTATAGACCGTGTTGAAAAATTATTTTTATTATATACTTAATAAGCAGTACCTTTGTACTCAATTCTTTTACTATACCTTATCACTTTGTATTTTACTGTGTGTACATAAATAATAAAATAAATAAATACTTACTTTTATTGAATATTACAGATTACACTTAAGAAAAATAAATCAGATCTCAAAGCTGCTTTATCTAAAGATACAGAAAAGAAATACAGAGAGAAATTCTTTGAACTGGAAGTAACAAAAATGTTAGACAAGGATGTGAAGGACTATTTGGTGAATCTAGAAAAATGTCTCTTGGAGTTCCACAAAAGGAAAATGGAGAGCATTAATCTTATAATAAAGTAAGATTAAATTAAATAAACATATTAATTATACAATTAATACCTATGTTATATCCTTACATATGAAATTGGCGTTTTCTATGGAAAAAGCGAAACGATTTTTTAATTGCGTTTTTTAAGTACTAAGGCATGAGTTTTTTTGAGTTAGCTTCTATATCGCAAGTACTTCTTTCTACTCGTTATATAATATTTCTATTTGTATATTTTCAGAGAACTTTGGAGTAAAATTTATAGTGGTAACGATATAGATTACATAGCAATCAAAGCTGAAGGTTGTTTGTCCATGGATTCAGAACGTCGTAAATACGAATACAGGTAAAAGTTATGTTCATACTTTAATTTTAGCTGACTTTGTAATCATCCACATCTTTTATACCATCCCTGAAACATAATAATTTAATATCTGGATGACCGAGCTTTGCTCAGTATTTTTGGTAAATTGTGTTTAAAATAATAAGTTTATGTTCAAGTTGATTATCGATAAAGTTGGTCATTGAAAACACGAATAAAAGGACATTTTCTAAAAATGAATCTAAGCTAGTTCGATTTATCGCCCCCGAAACCCCCTGTATACTAAATTTCATTAAAATCGTTGGAGCCGTTTCCGAGATTCAGATTATATAAATACAAGAATTGCTCGTTTAAAGGTATAAGATATGCGATTTCATACACAATACAATACCAAAATTAAACAAAAAAATACAATATCCAATCAAAATTTATGAAACCTCAGAGTACGGAGACGCCTCAGTGCGGCAATTTCATGCTCTGTGCATGGAGTAGATATCATTTTTATTTTTTTTTGTTTTTCTTTATTGCCATATCCATTTCATTAGGATCTCTTCCCTATAAAATGACGTAAATGCATTGGAAGTTTATTATTACTAAGATTGTTTGTTGTTTCAAAATATTTTAGTGACCAAATAAATTTTGTTTCAGAGTGGTCCAATGTAAGAATGGTGTTGAGATCGATATGCGAAACAGATGTAGTGCTGGTCAAAAGGTGTTAGCTTGCCTCATCATAAGACTGGCTCTCGCGGAAACATTCAGTTCTAGGTAAGTGCTTATGAGCTGTTGTTAAAACAACATCACGCTTGTTGTGCCCGAAAAGTTAGGGTCTTTGTTGAAGTGCCATGTAATGGAGGCGAAAACATGTCCGTTTCCACCGCGCGGCCAACTCTTCAAATTTGATGAAATTTTGCCAGGAATTAGTTGTAATTTGTTACAATACGGTGTGTATCTCTTTGTACCTCTTTTCCTGAATTTGTTACAAAAAAAACTAAGGCGCTACGACCAAAAACAGTTGGCCGCTAGAACCGCCACTTGCCGTAGTGATTATCCGTGATTACACAGAAACTAAATAATGCAGATAGGCGAATGATACATCAAAAGAAAGGTCTTAAGAACGCGGCGCCTAAACTCGCTAGCCACGAGCCGACGCTAAGGCAAAATTCGGTCGGATTATTGCTATCTCTGTTTGACAATAGAAGGCCAACGATGACGCGGTATGCAGCCGTGTGTGAGTGAGTAGTTGTACCTATCCTTTATTCATAACGACTCGACGTATTTTTATTTACTAGTAATTAGGTATGTTCGTTATTTGCTTTATTTTTGTTGACTACTCTGGGGAATCGTTAGTAAATGTACAGACTAGTAATGCGTTTTGTGGAAATTTCTTTAAAATGTCGGCATCTCAAATTATTACAATATTTCGAGACCTTTCCTAACTTGGTACTTGTAAACCAATGTATAATTATGTTGTTTGTGGTCTTCTATAAATTGATACATGAACGTTGTGAGTCCAAGTCATATTTATGTAAGTAAGTATTCTTTTTACTAATTTTAAAAATTGTTATCACTACATATTATAAAACAAAGTCCCCGCCGCGTCTGCCTACTTCCGAAGAACTCAAAAAATGTTCAACGGATTTTCATGCGGTTTTCACCAATAGATAGAGTGATTTATGAGGAAGGTTTATGATGCATTTTCTAACCTCCATGCGGGCGAAGTCTCCGGCAAAAGCTACCTACTTACAAATAATGAATACAAGTCACTAAAAGTGTTACGCAAAATATTAGTAACAGACAAATATTCCAATAATTTATACATATTTACGTGATGTGCAGATATAAAAGAGGATAAATAAAAAAACAAAGACTCTTAATTAACATTTATTGTATTTTTAATGTACACGTCACTCTCCTAAGCTAAGCTAGGTTTAGAATCAGCACTTTTCGAACGTGAAAATTACATAAAATAGTCCTACAAACTGCCCGCCCGTCACCAATTTCTAGTGCTTTATCTGAGAAGAAGCGGCGCAACAAACTCCCCAGCAGTACCTGCTTTCTGTTTAGTAACATAAACTTGATTCTATACAATAGTAGGTAGGCAAAGTAATTACGAGGCACAGAATATTACAATACATTATTTACCATATCTGCATAAGCAGTGGTGGCCCAGTGGTAATGGCCCCGACTTACGAGTTATAGGTAGCGGGTTCGAACCCAGGGACGCGCTTTATTTTGTATAAATAATTTCATCAACATTGCTCTCGCACCGGTACAGAAAAACATCGTGAAACCGGCATGTCTTAGAATTAAAAAATCGAAAACATCAGACATCTGAACGAATCCGCACTGGGCCCGCGTGGTAGATTACGGCCCATTCCCTCTCAGAAAGGAGGCTTGAATCCCAGCAGTGGGAACTTTATAGACTGATTATGTATTTGCCATATGTCAGCTAGCTATGCCATATACCAACAAATAAATAAAAACTGGTGAAGGATAGTAGAAGTAGGTTTAAATAGTGTGTGTAACACAATAAATGAACAATACCATAATAAATTGTTCAGAATCGTTTACAGAATCGATTTCTGTTATTTTCTATACTGGCAATTATTTATCCCAGAAATTAAAACTACGTTAATTATGGTGAAACTTACGTTCCCACGGACGTAATAAGATCGCATTTTCAACTGTCGGTGTTGAACCGAGCATTGAGAATACAACACAGTGCAGCGCGGGTGAGTCTCAGCACGTCGAAGCACAGTTGGATTTTCAGCTCTTGGCGCTGAGCAGTATCTTGAAGACCCAGTGCACGAAAATAACCAACCGCGATTTTATTACGTCCATGGGGACGTGTGTTAAGTCATAACATATAATAATAATATAATATAATATAATAATATTCCACAACTATCACACAACGCCATCTAGTCCCAAGCTAAGCAGAGCTTGTGTTATGGGTACTAGACAACTGATAAACATACTTACATATTTCTAAATACATACATATTATAGATAAATTACACCCAGACACAGAACAAATGATCGTGCTCATCACACAAACATTTTTCCTGGGTGGGAATCGAACCCACGACCTCCGGCATAGCAGTCAGGGTCACTAACCACTAGACCAACAGGCGGCAATTACAGTATTACATTAACGTAGTCATAACATAATTAACCTATACCTAGATAGGTAGGTAAATACTAACTTATACAAAATATACTTAGTTGGGTACTTACTACTATTAAACTCGAACCACGAAAAAAAATTATCTTTATTTCATTGGGCTGAGTTTAAAAATATGTAAGTAAACAATTAGTAGCCAAGAAAATATTAGACAGGTAACTTATTATAATATATCTTTGGCTAATAGGTACTTACTGTGAGACACATCCCAACGTTCGGAGCAAACCGAATCGTAAATAATAAATCCAGGTCCGTATACAAAGCAAAGTTCCTGCCAGGGTCGCGAGATTCGTTCGAAAGAGTTACCGTGGCCCTGGCATATGGGCAACTGATGGAATATTGGTGGGTTTTAGTCAGTAAAAGTCTGACACGCCCTCCCGCTCCGCCCAGAACGGGAGAAGTCATTTGATGATTTCCCATCCAACAAAAAAAAAGAATCGTCAGAATGCTCTACATTCTGATCAGTCATTCAGTCTCTGTACTCGATACCAAATCAGAAGAAAAATCAAAATCCAAGTTCCATAGCATAGGGCAATAATAATGTCAGAAATATCACAATACAATTGAATAAACAAATTAAAGTACGGCCAAAATGCATGTTGCGCTAGTGTGAATGCATGTCCGAGCGGTACCTACACAACACACTACTGCCAGCCGTACGACCGTGCACACATTGATATTTTTGTGAGACGCGATAGCACTACTCGCTAGTGAAAATTTATGATAATTTGGCTGTGTTCCGTAATACCAAAAATGATGAATGAAAACTTAATGATTTTTAAATTGGTTTTCATTATTTTGTATCTTGATAATATAAGCTGTGTTATGGATAAAACATTATTACAGGTATTGTTGTTTTTAATGGAGAAAAAACAAAAAGAAAACATGTCATTCACGTTGTAAAAATGTGCGAAATGCAATTCGCTCAAACTTCATTTTAGCTCAGTTTTTTTTTTAAAAAACGTCACCATAACCTAGATAAATACTGTCTAAAGCCGAATATCATCTTAAAATGGTGGAAATATGCTCAAATTGCAAATGATTTTGGTATTACGTTTGTATGGACAGATTGACCGTCGCCGGGCCCTTAATTTGTTATATTTGTTACAAAAATAAAAATCATCAAAACTTAAATATACAAAAAGTTATGCTATATTTAGTTTTCAGGTTAAGTGTAGGTACGTATCTCAACATAAAATCAAATTAATAGAGGCTAATGTGTATGGACAATTAGTTGCTAATTTGTTACAGCAAATAAACAAGAAAAATACTAGAAAAACGGTTCAATATTTTTTTTACAGTCGATTTTAGTTGGCCACGCGGACGGCAATATGCCTAAAATACACTGACGTTTATTTCGTTATTAATAGTAGGTTCAAGCTTAGTTCTAGTACTAATCGACAGGTATGGTAGCCTACTTTGGATAAATGTGGCGAATATAACTAAAAGTTTTATATTTTAGGAGATATTCACTAAAATATAGTAGTATGAAACTGTATTAGAGTAGAGTGACCATAAATTTTCATAATAAAGTGAGACTGAATCGTCATTATTGGAATGTTCGGTAGTCTTAATTTTTTAGGGTGAAACTCTTTAAGACATCCTATAGCATACTTTATAAAAGTCAAATTCACAAATCGATAAAAATAGCTTTATTCAAAATCAGCATTCAAAAATGCTGACTCTCGGCTTTATTCAAAATCAGCTGAATGATTTTGAATAAAGCCGAGAGTCAGCATTTTTGAACGTCAAAGTTACATAAGACAGTCTCCCGCAACAACAGCCGCCCTTCACCACTTCCTAATGCTTTAGCTGGGAAGAAGTGGCGCAAGGAACTCCCCAGCAGCACAGCTGTCTGTTCAGTTCAATAGTGCAAAGGAATTATCATTACAAAATATTAAATTACATTATTTGTCACATAGCAGCTGACTCTGCAGCTAATTCTTCACAAATCCTTACCAGACATTAGGGAAAGTCTCATCTAATCAAACCAGCTAATTATCCAGATGTCTGGTGTCTCTGACGTCTTCACCAGAGGTCGTGATCCTCACTGTCAAAACGAAGCCGTTTGAACGTTCTCGTAATTAATCATTTATCTAACGTTGGCAATTATGCGTAATTATATAGACGAGCGATTAAGAATATTACATGTTGAAATAAATTAATATTAGGTATGTAGTTTTAGGTTAGGTATGAATGAGAAATTCGCTTTCTACTTTATATTTTGTGTGATTTCCGGGATGACTGATTCTTAAATACTATCGTATCTTAAACTGGGTTAGTCCACGTTTTCACGGACTTACGTTCATCCACCGCAATTTTACTACTAAAATCTTCGATCAATAATAGCACTAGATAAAGGATCAGGAACAAAAATAAGGCGCTCAACTGGCCACGTTTGCACACACTTACACATTTATATTTTTTACTACGAAATATGGAAAAACGTTTCATAATAATAACAACTTCAGTTTATTATAATCCTTAACACTCAAACTCAATATTTTTTTTTTTTTTTAATAAACTACCATAACATTTATAAATTAACTGAAACTAATGTAAGACACAGAATGTCGACACATTTTCTTACAGGTACTTATTTCAATTTTAGAATAATTTTAAAAATATAGTGATTTTATTTTAAAAATGACATAGTGATCTATTTTTGTGCCTGCTATAAATTACTAACTAAGAAAAAATCTTTAATGTTAATACTAATCGCTACTTCAGTGAGTAAAACTGAGGGCGCTACATTGCAATTGCAGTCTTTATTTTAGAAAAAAGTTTTTGCTATTTCAGTTCTACAGTTTAGAATTTACCTTTTTCTTTTCTATAAATATTTTTAGTCCGGCGTTGTTTAGATTTTAATTAACTTTGATGTTTTGAAGTTTTTTGGAGTAACAAGGCTAATGTGTATGGACAATAAGTTGCTAATTTGTTGCAGCAAATAAACAATAAAAATACTTGAAAATAGGTTCAATCATATTTTTAGAGTTGGTTTTAGTCACAGAACAAAGAATACAGAGAAGTGCCCCTACACTGGCTAAGCACGGGAACCAGTGTCGCCAAACTCACACATTTACATATCAAATTCTCCATTACACACATAAAAAACAGTGATATGATTGGCTACAAATTACAAACGCAACTTTTATAAATCATCTTCTTATTGCTTTCAAAAATTGTGTCTTATTGCAACGAATGAAAGTTGTTATTATTTGACATGACACAAACAATAAAGACGTTTTTCGTCTAAAAACTTTAAATAGACAAGTTTACAACGAGTTCAGCAACTCAACGCTAGATGGCGCTGTAACCAATTCATTCTATTCAGAACGCTAGCACCTTTGAAATAGATGTCATATTCATATGCACTTGTAATCTCTTATGGTGAGTACAAAAAAGAAAGTTAGAGATGTAGACATATATCGATATATTAATATCGATGTTACGTAATTTATTCGGGTGAGCAATGTAGTAATTTGTTAACATCATACAAATGCTTAATAACGGAAAAGGTTGATTATCATTAAAATATCAATGTTAAAGACCTATTTGTATGTTTGTATGTAGGGGGGTAATATTATTTTCATAAAATCAAGTACGCGGGCGAAGCTGCTGACAGAAGCTAACGATAAATGAAACGATAACAGATGGTGCTAAAAATATTTGACCTTTGACCTTGAAATAATACATATTTATTTAACATTTGCCATTTTGATAGTCCAATATTAATATATTTTGCCGTGATAGCTTTCATTAAGACAGTAATATGATTAAACGTAGGAAAATCCCCTAATTGGTTATAGCTTATGTTTTGGAATATTGATGACCCAATAAACTGGTGCATTATTTCAGCCATGATATAATCTTTATTAAACATATGACCGTCTTATAAAAATATTTCGGATGTCTGACATAACTTAATCACAGATTCTGATGGGCATAATAACCCCCTCTAGCCTTACCTATAATAAATCTATGTAATTATTGATTTGTTTTTCTGTTACTAAAGCACTAATGCAAATATCACACTTATGTTATCAACTGTCTTATTATATAACCAGCTATGTGAGCTATTGATTCCTTACTAAAATCAGACAAAACTTTCGATACTACGTACTTTACGGATGTGTCCCATCCCTAATCGAGTAGCGTCGAAGTTACTAGAATTTAGTTTGTGATTTTCCAGATGACGACCAAGTGCATTTAGACTTTGTTTCAATGAATATAAGGTTGTTTATAGTTTGCATTGAAGTCATAACATGTGGTATTGTAATTAAAATTATATTAAAAATTAACAAAGTTTAGCACTTACCAATGATACGATACACCTCTACAAGATACATTTTTTTTCTGCTTTCGTTTTTGCAGGTCAAAACCGCACAACAAGGCATAATTTCTAATATTTCGCGTATTTCTGAAACATCCAATCGCGACAAGTATCTGACGGCGAATAAGCTAAATGTTGCGCATCTGCGCTTAATGTTGACACGCGCGCGATATGTGAGGGGCACTTCCTCTAGTTTTCTTTATTCCGTGGTTTTAGTTGGCCGCTCGGACGGCAATATGGCTAAATTACAATGGAGTTTATTTAAAAAGTAGGTTCAAGCTTAATCTAAAATAAAAATTAATCTAAAATTGAAATAAGTACCTGTAAGAAAATGTGTCGACATTCTGTGTCTTACATTAGTTTCAGTTAATTTATAAATGTTATGGTAGTTTATAAAAAAAATAAAAATATTTTGTTGACTTGTATTACTTGTTTTTTGCCTGTATGCTGATTTTGAATAAAGCTATTTTTATCGATTTGTGAATTTGACTTTTATAAAGTATGCTATAGGATGTCTTAAAGAGTTTCACCCTAAAAAACATTCCAATAATGGCGATTCAGTCTCACTTTATTATGAAAATTTATGGTCACTCTACTCTAATACAGTTTCGTACTACTATATTTTAGTGAATAACTCCTAAAATATAAAGCCTGTAGTTATATTCGCCACATTTATCCAAACTAGGCTACGATACCTGTCGATTAGTACTAGAACTAACCTTGAACCTACTATTAATAACGAAATAAACGCCATTGTATTTTAGGCATATTGCCGTCCGCGCGGCCAACTAAAATCGACTGTAAAAAAGATATTGAACCTATTTTCTAGTATTTTTCTTGTTTATTTGCTGTAACAAATTAGCAACTAATTGTCCATGCACATTAGCCTCTATTAATTTGATTTTATAGTTAGATACGTACCTACACTTAACCTGAAAACGACATATAGCATAACTTTTTGTATATTTAAGTTTTGATGATTTTTATTTTTGTAACAAATATAACAAATTAAGACCTTTCTTTTGATGTATCATTCGCCTATCTGCATTATTTAGTTTTTGTGTAATCACGGATAATCACTACGGCAAGTGGCGGTTCTAGCGGCCAACTGTTTTTGGTCGTAGCGCCTTAGTTTTTTTTGTAACAAATTCAGGAAAAGAGGTGTGTATTGTAACAAATTACAACTAATTCCTGGCAAAATTTCTTCAAATTTGAAGTGTTGGCCACGCGGTGAAAACGGACATGCGAAAACTCCTAGCTGCTATTGATAAATTAATTCATTTGTTTTAATGTCCAACTTGGGAATTGAACCCAGGACCTCTTGCTCAGCAGTAGTGATTGCGGCCACAAGATCAACGAGAGTATGAACAAATATTTTTAACCCCCAAACTCCTGCGCCACGCCATTCTCTACACAGTCGTTGTCATTCGTTTTACAGTACTATAAATTGTTGTAAAATCTCATAAATAATATCATTACTTTCAGATTCGGAGTTCTAGCCCTCGACGAACCCACAACAAATTTAGATCAAGATAATATTAAAAGCCTTTGTATGGCTCTCGGAGAGATCGTCCAAGACCGAATGATTCAGAAGAACTTCATGTTCATCATCATCACACACGATCGGGAGTTCATAGAGTCTTTAGGGCAAATTGACAAGGTTACACACTTCTATGAAGTGTCCAGAAATGATGAAGGAAAATCTAGAATTAAAAGAGTTAAGTTTACATAGTGTTCTTGTTGTTAAATAAGAAAAGTATTGTAATCATTCCTATTTTTTTAAGTTCTAGTTATTAAGAGGCCGTGCCTTAACACATTTTTTTAATAGTTATTCACTAATTTTTTATAAGGAGATTAAAAGTCCTTTTCGTAAATATGTGTTTTATTTTTTTCAAATAATAATTTATAGGTACAAATTTCTTTACATATAAACATCATAATATTGCAATATTTGCATTTTTACATTCTTATAATTTAATTAACTGCCACTCCTGTTATACAATTCAATGGCTCACACACGGCATTTTGGTCAACATGTAAAATATTACTTTCTTGTAAAACAGTCAAAGTGACGCCCAGTAGTTCGGCTACTTGTGTTGAGGGAAACGATTGTGCTAGACACTTGGCTATGTACGGCACCAAGTCTTCACTGAAGCATACACATAAAGAAATAAAGTTCTGTTTCTCAGTATCAGTGAAGCTTTGTTGCTCTCTGTAGTAGAAAGCTAACAAAACCTGTACAGCTTTGTTGAAAGATTCCCTGAACGCATTATATACTTCCTTCACTATATTCAATGGTGCTGTAACTCTCATGGAATTTAAAACCGTTAGAATCCCATTGCAATATTCAGCTAGAGGATAGTAATCCAGTAGGTTTTCTGGTGGTCCTGTTGATATACTCTCATTTATTGGCCGTGGCACATTCTTTAAGCTCGGGACTTTATACATTCGCATCTGATTTTCAAACTGACTGTCTGCCTTGTCTAGCCCACTATGAAACTGTGTAAGAATGTTGTTGCGGAACAATGGTGTTAAAACACATCTCATATCTGCACCAACTCTTCCGAATGATAAGCAGAGATACATGCATTGATTTAGAAGGGACTCGAAACTGGCTTCGTCTTCCTTTGGCAAATCCTGATTTAATATGTGTGCCAATATTTCCACCTAAAAAGCAAGAATCATTAATTAATGCAATTATTATTATGTATCTAAGGTAAACAGTGCAAATACTATCTTAATAAGAATTATGAAATGGTTTCTTACCTTTAATTTCAACCAACAGGATAAGGCACTAGTACCACTCAATTCATCATCTTTTATTTTGGATTCTTGAGAATCAGATAAAAATATGGACTTGTGCTGTGTCAAAACATTGAACAGATGTATTCTGTGCAGTTCTACTATTCTTCGTAATAATCTCTCTGGTGCTGAAATATAAAAGAAGCAGAATGAATAAGCTGGCTGTGAATTTTAGTTTTTTTAACAATATAACATTAGTGCTACTTCAAGCAACCCAGATTCGTGATCAAGCACCAGATGCGTGTCTTTTTCGATTACTTTTCCGTTTAAAAGAACTGCGTGGCCATGGTTAAACCATTACAGCTTTCTGAATTTTGGATCTACGAATTTGCGAATTTCATTGTTAGTGATCTACAAATTTCTTTGTAATGTTGACGTAGTCGTTTTTCTTCTTAGACACTGTGTCCGAACAGTCGAAACAGACACCCAGATGCAAGCAGCCAAAACAGAACAATCGATAAGCATGGCAAAGATTGCTACAAAAGCCTAATGTTCCCGCACTTATGTGCCAAATCATCGACATTGTGTTTCCACTCATATATTCAGAAGTTTTTTTGCAATAGATTAAACAAGACATACCCTCTGTATTCTTGGCATCTTCCAATGCTTTTTCAAACCAAGCGTTTCTGGCTTTTAGAAAATGTACATGTAGACCATCAGAAGTAGCTGTGTTGTTTGATTTGATGCTACCAGCATACATACTGCTCTCATCTTCATCAGTGGATCTATAAACAGTATTGGCTCTGCGAAGATAGCCTAAAATCTATAACAAAATGTTAGTATTTATTTATTTGTAAATGACAATTATAGTAGGCAATTTTTAGGGTTCCGTTGCCAAATGGCAAAAAACGGAACCCTTATAGATTTGTCATGTCTATCTGTTTGTCTGTCTGTCCGTCCGTATGTCACAGCCACTTTTCTCCGAAACTGTAAGAGCTATGCTGTTGAAACTTGGTAAGTAGATGTATTCTGTGAACCGCATTAATATTTTCACACAAAAATAGAAAAAAAAGGGTTTTAGGGTTCTCCATACTCAGAACTGAAACTCAATTTTTTTTTTTCATCAAACCCACCCTTGTGGGGTATCTATGGATAGGTCTCCAAAAATGGTGTTAATGTTTCTGATATCATTTTTTTCCAAACTGAATAGTTTGCGAGAGAGACACTTCAAAAGTGGTAAAATGTGTCCCCTCCCCCCCCGTAACTTCTAAAATAAGAGAATAATAAATCTAAAAAATATATATGATGTACATGGGCGGATTTTTTTAAAAGTATACCTTGAGTTTTCATGATGTCCCTTAAGTTTCGATTTTTTTTTTACTTACTTCATTAGAAAATACTAATATTTTTTAACGTCACTTGATAGAGCATATGTTTGGTAGCATAGCAGTAATTTTTTTTTCTTTGATTTTTGGTTAATTGATCATTTTTCAGTGCAATAACATCACTAATCAGCAGGTTTTTGCCATGTCCCATCGTCTCGTAGTAACATAAAAACTAGAATAACAGTTTAGTTATCAGTATGTAGATTGCTGTAATTACAGTATTATACGGCCTTAATAATATATTTATGAAAAATCTAAACAAAAATTAATTACAATAACAAATAGATTTTAAATTCGTTTTTAAATCAAAGTCTGAGATTTCGACTGGGTGGAACTTTCCCCTGAGTAACGCGAGTTTTAGTGGTTTTATGAAAATATTTCTAAATCAGAAATATTTTCTTTCGTTGGCACCATAACAAAGCCGTCTGATTGGCTGCCGACATCTTGACAACAAATTACCAGTCTCGTTCAC
This sequence comes from Aporophyla lueneburgensis, assembly GCA_932294355.1. NCBI lineage: Eukaryota > Metazoa > Arthropoda > Insecta > Lepidoptera > Noctuidae > Aporophyla > Aporophyla lueneburgensis. The sequence continues at coordinate 17,227,317 of OW028744.1, forward strand.
AACCGAAAAATTGAGGACGCGTGCAGCGTGTGCACAAATTATATCCAGTGACAAACCACACTTTTTAAGGTAATTAAACAATCTTTTACATGTTTCATACTTAATTTACGAACAGTCAGTTATTAGTTTTTTAAATTGTTGCATTATTTCGTTGATATAACTACAGGTCATGGAAATATTAATGCAAACATATTTTTTGTCGGACTTTCGTTACATTCCACTGACTAATTCTGTTAAAAATGTTACTCAGTGGAGAAAATTGTTACACAATGGAACGCTAAAGCTGTATTCACGACGAACAGCGTTCCGTCAGATCTCTTTTATATTTGATTACGTAATTTAAATAGCTTCTTAATCATTTTAAAACTAGCTGAACTGAACGTGGATAATTATTTGTTTTTGTTGTGCGTGTATGTATTTGTTTTTTTTTTTTTGCTTGAAACATTGTCAAACAGTGACCATAGTAAGATTTTAGTTAATTTGTTTCATAATAACACAAGGATAGGAGAGTTACCTTTTTAAGACTTTTGTTATCTGTGTAAGAGCTTGTAATTTTTGTGTTGTTATGATTAAGAAGTTTATTTAGTTTTCTAGTTTACTATAGTATATTCACAAAGCAAAATAATTTCAATAAGTCGATAAAGCAATCAAAATTGGCAAAAAACTCCTTCATTGTAACCAGAGCCCTTACTTTTCCACTGACCAATTTCAACATTCCAATGAGTAACTGTCCCTATACAAATAATTCAACATTTTGGGTTTATTTTTATTTGGTGTACAGTTTTTAATATTTTAAATATTGTTATGAAGAGAACATACTCTCTTTACTTTAAAATTTTATGACAAAATAGTAATCAATGACAATTTGAATAGTTATAAAGAAAAACACGCAAGTGATTAATCAACAAGTTAGTCAGAGGATATAAACATACAATAATATACACACATCAAAAGTGTCTAGGGATCAACATATATTTTTGCAATAACTTTTCTCCTGATTGATATTAATTAAAATTTTCTTTAAGGATTCATCAAATAAAGTGTTTTCGTTTGTCACAGTAACGATAAACCAAGTCACCTTTGCATTAATAAAGAAATTTGCCATTTTCCTAATAAAGGGATTTTTGACATTTGAACCACTAACACAAAAGTTCGAAAAAAAGACTGAAATAACAGTTTTCTTTAAAATTTTATTGGGTAACTTAAACAATTAATAATCCGTGTTTCTACCGCGAACACTAACAACACAAGAACATCGGTTTGGCATACTCAAAATGAGTTCATCCAAATCACGCTGTGGAATGGCCGCCCATGTTCGTTGCAACAACAAAAAAAGGTCTTCTTGCGACTGGATACCCTCCATATTCGGCAGAACTCTTCTCTGTAGCATATCCCATGCATGCTCAATCGGATTCAAGTCTGGCGACTGAGCAGGCCAGGGCAGGACATTGATGTTAGCTGCGGCGAGAGTCTGTCTTACAACTCTTGCGGTGTGCGGTCGTGCATTATCATGCATTAACTGAAATAAGGGACCGATTTGCACTTGTAGAGGAACGATGACGTCTGATACAATCGTCTCAGCATAAATTTGAGCGTTGAGGTTGCCTCTGATCCAAATCAACTCAGTTCTTCCGCCGATCCAAATACCCGCCCATACCATGATGGTTCCACCACTATAAGGATGGACTTCCTGGCAGGATTTTAATCGCTGTTGGCGTCCAGGGGTTCTCCAGTGTCGTATACGTCTTGTATCCGGTCTCATACCAAAACGAGACTCATCAGAAAAGCACACGAAACGCCATTGTTCTTCTGCCCAATTTCTGTGTTCAAGAGCCCATTGATATCGAATCCTACGATTGTGCATTGCTATAGGTGGTACCCGTAGCGGTCTTCGGGATTGAAGGTTCACTTCATGCAAGCGGTTTCTGACTGTTTGGTCGCTAATTAAGTTCCCTGAAGAGTGATGAAGCCTCACGGCTAACATCATGGCGGTTATTGTTGGAGCTCTTCGAGTTAAGATTTGAATGTATCGGTCTTGTCTCCGTGTGGTGCAGCGATACCGTCCTCCATGGCGCTCAGCCACGGTACCAGTGCTTCGGTAACGTGTCCAAAGTCGACTGATAACACTCTGACTTGTATTCAGAGCTAAAGCCACAGTACGTTGCCGGGAACCAGCTTCTATCATTCCCACGGCTCTGAGCATTTCTTCCCTGCTTAAATGACGTCGCCGCTCCATAATAACGTTGGTTTTAATCAGTAGTAGGGAAACAGTAGCACTAATAATGTCTTCAATGCGTTGTATGTTTTTATAGGGAAAATATTGACAGCTGATTTTCATCTTTTACTCGAATTTGATTCACAGTTCCTGATTCAAATTATGAAATGCACCAAAAAGGATCCATATAAATTTATAAAATCATAAATTTATTACAAAGCCACATCTCAATCTCAAGAAATCCGCATAAAATGCTTGATCCCTAGACACTTTTGATGTGTGTAATTTTTTCATTACTTTATTCAAACTAAATGTTTATTATTCTCATATAAAAACCTACCTGAAATTAATAAAAGGATGATTTTTATTATACCCGATTTATTGAACTCACTGAGTAAGATAATAAATTGTTATTCAGTGGGACCAAAAATCCTCTAACTGAATTTCAATAACTTATTATGACTAATTTGTAGCAGCTATTCAAATATTCTATACATTTTAGTATTGTTCACTTATTATACAATAAGAATTCAACTACACATATTGAAAAAAATACAAAAAAATGAGGACCTGCATTTTAACTTAGGTACACTTTTTAAAAAATCCGCCCACATTACCATGTAAACTTCCACAGAAAATTGGTTTGAACGAGATCTAGTAAGTAGTTTTTTTTAATACGTCATAAATCGTAAACCGCAATTTACCTTTCATTCAATCAACTCAAATACAAAAATTTAAAAAAAAAATAATTTCATAAACATGAACCTTATGCATAAACCATGAATATATCTACAGGTTTGTATGGAACCCTCGGTGCGAGAGTCCGACTCGCACATGGCCGTTTTTTTTTGTTACTTACTTGCAAACATTGAGGGAGCGGCAAATCATACCGTAGTTGATTGAAAAGGTGGTAGAGAGTTTCAAACCAGAGCGTCATTATTTCTGATGTAGTGTTCTGAAAATCAATCAATTTAATAGAACACACTATGTAAACATGGCAATTGCACAATCAGATTGTAAATATAGCTAATAAGGTTTATTATACCTGCACAATAGGTATTTCAGAATATCTTTTAGACAGGTTACGGACAAATGTAAAGATGTCCAGAGCACTCTCATAGTCCTCAGCATTGAGTGCCTCTCGCATTAAAGATGGCAGCTCCAGCAACTCCAGTAGCTTGTCACTTTGGTTACGGATAGTACTATATCGACTGAAAAATATTTTAATAATAGTTATAAAATCTGTATCATACTGAAATATGGGCATCCAAATGTTTAATCAAACTAATTCATGATTCAAAAATCTAACAAGTTTTACCTTTTCTCCTTCACAATATTACCAGCAATTTGTGAGAATTTATCACATTCTTGTAAGAAAACTGGTGTATTATCCAGGAAGGAAGAAAGTGATTCTTTGGACTTTGCTAAATCATTTATGATTGTATGTGAAATCTCTGCGGTCTCAACAAATGTCTTGTAATTAGCGAATGCTAGCTCTTGTGTTTGTTCCGTCAGCTGTTTCATCTCCTCGGTCAGTCTCTCGGGTTCTTTTCGAATATGTTCCCAGTTCTGGGAACCTAGTTTTTTTATGTAGTCAGTTATATCACTAAAGTATTCAGCATTTTCTATAAATCAATCAAAATGATTGTATTACTACCTTTAGTCCTATTTTTTTAAAGAACCTAAGTTAAAATTTGATGGAAAAAATTGTCAGGTTTTTTTTTTAAATGGCAGAATACAGCAACCAAGGGATATCGAACTTAAATAGAAATTTCAGGATATATGGGTAATTGTATTTTTGTATAAAACAAAATATAAAAGAAGAGTCTTGATCTGTTTTGATACAATATGACTAATATTGAATTCAGTGCATAAAAAAGACCGGCTTACCATCAGTGGAGTCTGGAAATAGAAGCTGACAAAGTTCTTTTAGTTCCTGAGCCATTTTTCACTTCATCAACCTTTATTTGCTAAATAAATTCAATTCTTGTATACCAATTTGTGATATGAATTTGTACACGAAATCAATGTTACAGCTGTCAAGTGTCAATGTCAACGTCAACGAGAATAGTGTTAAACTGGCAATTAGACAGACATTCGTAACTCGTTCTGAAATTCAAGCAAGTACCACTTGGTCTGTGCTGATTTGCTAAAGGATTGCTATAATATTTGATCCTACGCTATTCCGAAAATTTCAAGCAAAAAGCAGCCCATTTGTGCCCACCATGTATTACAAGGTAGCCCAACAAGCGATAACCTCGTTTAAAACCTATCCCATTCGAGGCGAAAAGCTAAACTTTTAGAGTTCGATTCGCTCGTTCTTGCATCTTACAAATCTTCTTATTTTAATTGTTAGGTTTTTCTGCATTAGTCATTATGTTACCCGTTGAATGAATAAACAAACAAAAACCTGCCAATATCTGAGGTAATATGCAAAACTTTTGACCTTACTTCGTGGAGCTAAAAATAAAAACCGCACCCCTAGAAATAATTCTGCCGAGGACGTCCGCGTCCATGCCATATCGGTGTAAACGAGGGTTGTACTGCTAAATCAATAGAATGCGGTGGGTGGCTACTACTATACAGCCAAAGGTGGCTGAGAGCCAGAGACTGCTAGTCCGCTAAATCTGGTAAAGCAGTCGCTAACCGATTTAGTTGACATGCGAGATGTCATTACAAAATAAAATACTGCTAGTCCCGAGTCCGCTGTGGTTGCCCACCTATGTAATAAAATGCATTACATCCATTCAAGCGTTTTGCGATCAATTTGTAATGACTGATGCGATGCTAAATTAGAATTTAGATGATAATAGCATCATTCGTACTGTCAATGTTGCCCTTGTGTATTATACAGATTAAAATTATAGACTCCCTGTATTTTTAATAACAGTATCAAAATTATCCGAAATTATCAATAAATTGTATTTTTAATCATTGTGTCGATATACTTACATAAAAAACTGAAATGTGTATCCCATCAAAAACATAAATGTGAAATGAGAGCCAAGTTCAATATTATGACATATACCTTGGTTGTTGACTTCAACGACAAAAGAAGTGAGATCTAAATGGGTGCCAAGTTCAATTGTCAGTCCTGACTTGGCTAGTTCTCATATACGAATTATTATGTTCAATGGCTAGTTTCTACCAGCAAGCCAAATTTTCGGAATAATAAAATAAGAACCGACAAGTATCAGGTTTAAAACTTGCGAAGGCTATAATATAATTCGTATATGAAAACTAGCCAAGTCAGGACTGACCATTGAACTTGGCACCCATTTAGATCTCACTTCTTTTGTCGTTGAAGTCAACAACCAAGGTATATGTCATAATATTGAACTTGGCTCTCATTTCACATTTATGTTTTTGATGGGATATCATTACTTTTTGTACATGAATTATTAGTAGGTACTTATTTATCACAAAATGAATACCAAATGGTTTTTGTTATAAGTGTTCCTAATAGAATCAATTAAATGAAAAATTATAGTAAAATGATAAAAATTTACCAGTTTGTGATTTATTCCTTTGTATTCACCTAATTACCTATCTGCTTGCCAAATTTGAACTTTCTAGGTCATCTGGAACTGGGTTAGAGTTTTGATCTATAGGTCAGTCAGTGATAAAAATGACGATTTTTGGACGTTAATATCTAAATAACCGTTTGAGATATGTTTATGAAATTTGGATCACATATGTATCTTGCAAGTTTCACTATATGTGAAATAGTTTTTGAGTTATGAGGGGGTCAAAAGTGGCTCCAAATGGTTCGTGTAATATTACACACGGTGCTGCCCGCCAGTTCTGTTACTTGAACTTGGCTTGACACGCTGCCGCGTGTCTAGATTTGTGGCATTTAGGGCTTTCTATTTGCCCAAAAACTTTTTACAGGTTTGTTGGAGCATTTGCGTTAGTTTGTCTCATTTATATACTGTACTCTTTGGTTTGTCTATGGTGTGCTTGGAATGGAAATGGAAGATAGCCATTTGTCTGATAACCAAACATTAGAAAATATTGGCTTTACGAGTGCAATTTTGAGCTTAGAACGGTCAATCTATAATTATTAAACAATATCCAGGTAAGTTATTTTCAAAAAAATGTAATGACTTTGGTTATATTATTGTTTTCATCGATGATGAACTATCGATAAGTTCTATGATTGCGTCACGTAAACGTACAGATATGTAAAACAGCTATATTAATCGTATCGAACGTGATGTTTCTTGTTAGACGAGTGTTCTTTTTCACTATTTCAATAAATAATTAGAGTTAAAATGAATATTGTAACTAACCTTCTACTTTGACAGGATAACCTAACCGTTTTTTTACATCTTTACTCCCAAGTTGACACCATTTTTGTTTCGGCTTTCAGTCTTTATTATTAGAACGACTTCTACAGTAATGAATATTTTATTACCAACGATACGTCTTTTCGTATAACACTTGATTAGTAACTCTATAAAGTATAGTTAGATGATAAGGTTATGTTGATGTTTTGATTCAAGGATGTTATATGATGTATCTAGAATTAATGACAGGAATGTAATCAGTATGTTCCCTTTATCAGTTCAACCATGTAGTTTTATGAGATTATATTCTATTCACAGGCTGGTATTGCATAATTATTTAATTTGATACAACTTAAAACTTAATTTACCTTTATTAACTTCTGGAAGTACCAATGTAAGACAATAGTAAAACAGTAGGACAAAACACTTCAAGATTGAACAAACTTTTCAGTTATCTCAATTACTTCAGTTGACTCTGACTAACAAATTCATCTAAAATTCTAGGTGGCCACTGGATCCTCTAAACTATCAATGGAATGAAATCAAGGACTTATCATGGATGGGGAAGCCGAAGAATTCAACCTCCAATGGGAGGAGGAAGTTGAAGTGAAGGTAAAGAAAAGCAGGTTTAACCGTTCAGTGTGCCTTGTAATTGTTTGTTGCTTTTGCCACCAATTCTATGTAAAATGCAACTTCTCTAAACTAGAAACTACCTAAATCTCAAATTGCCTTCAAAGTGATATAGTCTTTTTTGTTTTATGACACGTAAGTGAAGTTCTACCCATGGGTTTTAGCCTAGGGCTTTACCTAGGGGTTTATTCATGCTATTTCCCAAAAATAATTATTATGAACATTGAATGCATCTTTTTAGGAAAACAACATACTATATACTTCTTTCACTTTTTTCTTGAATTGGTCTCAATCCTATTTTTGGTTTGTATAAAACTACCACTGAAAGAAATAAATTGATTATTTTTACTGCACTTCTCTTATTACAAGAGTAGTTTGTTATCATTTGTCACTACCTTTTATTTTCTTCTTACATTTTCTTTTATTTTCTTCTCCACTGAAGAAAATGTTTGCTTTTCAGCACAGTCCAGATGTTGTTGAGACAGAGGAAGAAATAACAGGCCTTGTTAATGTGCAGCACACAGAATATTCCAACATGGTGAGACAAATGGAATTTAAGACAAATTTCATTAATACATGTTTTCCTGATGGGAATAGCAGCATGGTATTTCAGTCTTTATTCTTTTTTTCAATAAACCTACTAAAACTCCTTTGAAAAAAAACTTTTAGCCTCTTTGCAGTAACATATTCACAGCTATAAAATTATCTATAAACAGAATGGAATGGATTGTGCAATATATAAGTAAGAACTATTTGTGTGTGTGGTGAATTAAATGAGTATATATATATATATTTATAAATTTTCTTAATTTTTTTTTGCAATTTGCAGGTCCTTGTCAGGCTTTGTGTTGAATGAAATATAATTCCTGACCATTACTTGTATGTTTTTACAGAATTATAATAATTTAAATCATCTTATGAACTCGTCATTCAATGGGATTAAATGAACTTAGATATAGAATCATCAATATAACTGTATTGATGATTATAATTCTGTAAAGCAATATTTTTCAACACCAAATCAGTCAACTTACAAATTACAATTAACTTAAAAATAATAATTTCACCAGCCACCTTATCACATCCACCTCAAATTAATTTTATTCATCATATTTAGTTGAAGGTTGAGAATCAATTGTACACACAGACAGCTGAAGAGATGATGAGCACAGACCAAATGGCTGCAGAGAACTTGATGTTTTTATCTCAAGATGTAGTGAGCTATACAGAGACAGCAGAACTAGCAGATGATCCTAGCGTGGAGTGTGTCACTGAAGAGGTCATTACAGACGATTGGGTGATTCCTGGTGGGCAGGAAAGGTACCAGTAAGATCTCACACATTTTATTTATTTATTGTTTAAAGTGCTTAATTAATATTGCCACTTAGTAACACAATTGTGGCTTCTGAGACAAAACGAAAGAATAAATATAAATAATAATTTGGTTACTGTAATTTGTTAATAGAACAATTTTGTGATTTAATTATTATTACTCCAAAGTTATCATTGACTTTTAATAACACAAATATTTTTACGTGTTGTAAAGTCAATAAGACTCTTTATTTAGCACAAGTAAGAACAATATTTCTTGTTTACCTATTATGATTGTTATACTTACTACATTTGATTCATTATTTTTATTATAGAGTTGAAGTTCCTATGGATCATCTTAATAATGCTGATGTGGTCCCGAAAGTAGAAAATGACCTTGATGTTCCGTTACCAACAGATCAAGTAAGTTGAAAACATGTTCTGTAAAGAAAAATAAAATGTTCATCGGTTTTTTTAAGCCAGTATAGCCACAGGAATCTAAAAAAATATTTGTTTATTCAAAATGTTGCGAACAATAACAATCCATATTTAATGCATTATCGTTTCAAATGTTTTAGACAAATATGGAATTATCATAGAAGTCTCGTCACGACTATTAAACTTCATACACGCGCCATATCAATGTATGGCGATTGTATCACGTGACAAGGACTGCAATAATCCCTTCCAACAACTTAAAGCTTCTTTCTCCATTTATACATCGTTTTTACAGATTTTTTCGGTTATCTCATTATCAAAAAGTCATTTATTCAAATTAGGCTGGGGGACTTTCCGAAAGTCAAAATTATATAACAGTCCCCTAAAACGCCCGCCCTTCACCATAAAAAAGTGGCCCAACACAGCTATTTCTTAGTTAAGATAAATTTGATTCCATAGAACAGTAAGTAGACAAAGTAATTACCATTACGAGACAGAGAACATTAATTTAAATAATTTGCCGATGTCAGCTAGCCAACCCAATATCCTAACAAATAAAATGAAACTATACTCAAGCAAATAAAAAAATAAAAATGTAAACAAAGCATAATACCAAAATAAAAGCCTCCTGGCTTAAAGGACATGACAGGTTACATACGCAATGCTGAATTATGTTTACATAGCTGTAACGACCTGAGTTACAACTCGAGGTCGCAAATCATAAACTAGGACCATTTTATAAGCCTTCTATGAAATCACAATATTTGTTCGAAATTTCCTAATATTAATCATCATCCCTATTGTTTCAATGTTATATCGCCTGACACAAATAAGGTGGTTCAATTAAATGGCTGCATAGGATACTGATTGATTTGATTGAGAGTGAAGCAAAAGCTTTTGTTTCACTTACGGCGAGTTTGTCAATGTGTTCATTGATACTTGTTCCTCGAACATGTAGCTATAGACGGTGTGATTCAACTGATACAGCAGGATTGTATGAAACCGGTGTATTGCACACTTTATCGTTTCTCAGGATGAATACACAGCGATGCGTCCTTGGCCCTGTGACTTTTGTTCGCGGCGGTTCCGTAAGAAGGCCGCTCTAATGAACCATATGGTAGCCCATCAGAACGACCGGCCGCATGCGTGTAATCTGTGTGGCGTGCGATACGTACGCAAGTGCGACCTCATGAACCATCTCAAGGTTCACGCCTTTGTGCCTGACAACCCTGATTCTATAGATTATGGTAAGTGTACTACGAAAAAATGTATCAATTAAATCGGCCTGTTTCTGTCCACTGCTAGACACAGGTTTCTTCCAAGAATTGAGCACCCAGTTCTCCGTCTTCCGCATCAAGTAATGAGTATTTTATTATTTAATTTTAGGGTATTTTTTGTATGTGGTGAAGAAAGTAAGGAAAATATGTGAAACCATTTACATTTGAGATTTCTCTGCTGAAAAGATTTGAAAGCTAAAACTGATGTGTTTCCAGAGAGTTTCTTTTGATCTTCAAAATAAAATGGGTGTTTAATTGTTACAGAGGATGTTTTAGACAATAACCAAATTGTAAAACCAAAGAAGAAACGAGGTCGACGGAAAAAGAATCCTGAGCCGGTCGAGGAGGTATGTGATTATTTTCGACATACCAAAGTTAGCTTACCTTTTGTACTTTCTAGATCTATCTATCTGTACTTTATAAATTCATATCACGGACTTGTAGATTTTACCTTTTAACTTGAGGGGCATCAGTGGGTCGCAAGTTGTTCCTGTGACCTGTTGCCATTTCAGCCATCCTGCGTTGATCCGGCGCATTACGTCTCGGTCTACTTCGCCAACCCCTTGGAAAAGTGACCCGAGATACCGAAAGTCGGAGCAGATCGGTAAGGGCGCGAGATGTGGGCACAAGACTAGAGAATGGCTTAATAAAAAAACAGCATTTGTTTATTATGTCCATTGAATATAGGGATCTCGAGGTTTTGTCCGCTTCGTCCGTAAAAACCATGCGAAGCTGAGGCGAATCACTAGTTTGGTAAATAAAATCCAATCAGTTCCCTTGTAGTGCTATGTATGTGAACCAATTTTGTTCTTGTCTAAATGTCTATTCCCAGAACGGCATGTGGGAGAACATGACGTCAGCGCGTACGCAGCAGTGGTCGCGGCGCGCGCGCTCGCCGGCTCGCCCCCCGCCCACGCCGCCCTCGCCCCCGCCCGCGCCCCCCGCGCCCTCGCCTCCGCCGCCTCCCAGCGACCCCTCGCGCCCCTTCGTCTGCAGACACTGCGGCGTCGGCTTCGCCAGGGAGAAGGCTTTGCAGTCACACGCTCGGGTTAGTGCTCATTTTAGATTACTGCTTTTGCTATCAACAGGACGGTATTGAGATGAAGTAAAAATAATTTTAAAATGTCATTTATTCGCTCTTTGCAATATTAGAAGTTAACATTGTTTTATATTGTGTTTGTTACATATTAAAAGTGTGTTTGTGTTTTGATAGGTGCACGGCGGCGACTCGCCAGTGGAGTGCGGCTCGTGCGGCGAGCTGTGCTGGTCGCGCGAGGCGCTGGCGGCGCACGCGGCCACGCGCCACCCGCACCTGCCGCCGCGCGACCAGCCGCCCGACCCGCCCTACGAAGACTCCGACTCGGGTAAAACGGCAAATGCCTCTCATACAGAGAAGCCACGAGTAGTGTTGGGAATTTATCCGGATAAATACTCAAAATGGATAAATACTCGATAAATATCCGTTTTTACTGAGTATTTATCCAAAACAGCGGATAAATACTATTTTATGTTTTCGTAACGTAAGTTTTGTCATTTTACTAATCCTTTTGTTATAATTAATGAAAAATAGATGATGCAGATTGGTATCGTACCTTATTAATCATTTTAACAATTACAAAACGCCGATATTAACAATAATTTCATTCAATTATGAATACAGTTAGACAATCACTGTCAAAGTTAGATAAAATTATACATTTGTTAATTGGTTTTTCACATACACACATGAACTCGTGCCTTTCTCCCATGGGGGTAGGCAGAAACTATTTAAGTAACGCTTAAATAAAAAAAAAAACTACCTCGTGAAAGTCGAGAAAGATAAACAAATCAAATATCTTGACTTGGCTCGCGAGGTTGTCAACATTGTAGGATATGGATTCAGCGAGCAATGTGCAGTTTTGAGACCAGTGGTGATGTTATTATTTACCACAAGTAAAGCGCCTGCCTGAGTGCGAACTCACGACCTACAAGTTGTAAGTCGGGGCTGATACCACCGGGCCACCACTGCTATCGCCAATATGAAAAGCATGTCAGACTTTTACTGAATAAAATCCACCTGTGTTCCTTTAGTTGCCTGTGCCAGGGTACCTCTTTTAAACAGATCCGCAACCCTGGCAGGCATCGATCCTCGCTGCCCGCAAGCCCGTGCCCATGGTGGCCGAGAGACCACAATGAACTTCCGACGCCTGGGCCGTCTCCTCCTACGGTGGCTAGGGACATGAGGGCGCACAGACTGTTTCTCCCTAACGCGCTCCACCTCCTCCTTCGCGAGCCTTACTTCTTCACAGAAGGAGGTGACAGCTTCTTATGCCCTCTCGCTTCATACCATGGCCTGCACCAGGGCCGGACGCGAGAGGTCGCCGTCAATCGCTTCTACGAGGATACGGCGTTGCTCCACCCAAGCAGGGCAAACCTCTACTCTATGCTCCACCGTATCTTCCAGGCGATCTACACAGTGATAAAATTTACTGAAACCTGCTTTTAGATTTTCTCAAATCCAATGAGTCATCCAATGATGTCGCTCGGAAAGCTGCCACGCTTAAATGGAATTGGGCTGGACACATCTGCCGTATGTCAAACGATCAGTGGGCCAAACTTACGACCCAATGGGTCCCGCTTAATGGCAAGGGGCATCGCGGCAGGCCCAGACGGAGATGGCGGGATGAGCTGGACTCTGGCAAGACTGGGCCTTGGCAGCTCTGGACAGAGAGACGTGGAAAAAGAGTAGGGAGGCCTTCGCCCAGCAGTGGGACAGCAACGGCTAATAATAATAATAATAAACCCGCAGGGCAGCTTGTGGCGAGCTGTTGGGCAGTAGCGACCCCACGGACCCTATCTCCCGGGAGAATTCTTGTTCCTCATCTCTGGCTTGCCTTTATTGGCCGGCTGGAGTGAACGCTGACGAGGTTCAGAGCTCCCACCTCATTCTTGCCTTTATTGGCTGGCTTGAGTGGAGATTCGCAAGAGCAAACGTGCTCGGGGAAAGGAAGTATTCCAATAAGTGCTCGTAGGGACATGACCATCTTCCGGGCTCTGGGATTGTTCTGAAAGCCTTGGAATACCTCTCCACTTCTCAAGCACCTCAGGAAGTGTTGCCCCCTTGTCGCTACGTCTACTATGTGCTAGCGACGTTTTCCGGGGGCCCATTATTGAGTGTGCAAGTCACCCCCTGCCTTTTTATCCGTGTATACAAAACATTGATCAGGCAGGGGCCATAGTCCTTCCATAGTTGCGGTTACCAATCCACTATAGCCATCCAAACCCATAGCCTAATTTGCTTTGTATCCATATTCTGTAATAGTTCTGCTCCAACCGGGAATTGTCCTTGGGTGCACTTGCATAGTGCATACAGGGATAATCGTCGGTTGGTGCCCCCTCATCATTTAAAATTATCTAAGGGGCCTCTGCGAGTTGGCTTCGGCCCCTCGTAAGCCTCCCAAAAGACCGGGATTCCAGAATCCCGAGATTATGTTAACATATACATAAAAATAATAATAATAATAATGAGTCATTATCAGTATCTGTCTGTAAATATAACCCATTTTGTGTTGATTTCAAATCCTTAAATATTATAAACACTAGAAGGGCATTGCATTTGCTGGACTCTTGTTGAAAAACAGGTTCTGTTATGGGTCAAAAACAGATATGCATTGATATATCTAATCCCAAAAATTATCATCAAGCAAAACTGCTTGTAGCATTTGACTTGACGATATATTTTTCTTTTGAGTACGCTGAGAGAGTGGCTTTTCTATTTTTCATACTCCTTAGTGATCGTAGATAGCTGCCCTATCTTGTGTAGCATGGCAGGTTTAACTTTTCTCCCGTTACCTTTTGTTTTACGATTTGTTGTAGCTTCGATCGTGGTTTTTGGGTTTAGTTCTTGTGATTTTTTGACTATCTTATAAATCGATGAACGCTGGCTGCACGCACGGAAAAGCATGACTCATTGTCACGTTCCGCCTGAACCGAGCGTGTAAGCGAGAGCGCGAAACAAGCGATAGAGAGGCACGATCGGCCTTAGCGTTCGACTTGTGAAATCTATCTCTCTTCCACTCCATCGGCCAATATGTCCGAGTAAAAGAGACTTAGACATTATCACGTAAAATTATCGTCCGTATACCGACTTTACAGACAACCAATTGTTTTTTTATTAAATGTTTTATCATATCTGCTTTTTTAAACTACCGCATTTCAGTGCACCATGAGCTAGCAAATTACTAGTGTGTGCTGCGCAGTTTAAAGGCTCAACACCTTTAACTAATTGAAAAGCCCTTAGCATGTTATAGCGTTGGCAAACAACATCAACAAACTTGTCTTCGCCGCATTTTTATTGACTTTTAGAAACACACAAAAATAATCAATTATGAGGCTATTCTCTACACTCTCAACAAAGAAAGATTCTAAATTTGTATCTAAAGAGCATGCTCTATTAGAGATGTTTGGGCTTCTGACACAATTACAGCCCTGGCAATTGACATTTGAACTAAATAATGTAATAACGTAGTGTTTTGAAAAGCCTAAATAACAATAAAAGTCATTAACATTTTAAAGTAATCATCCGATGCGCAAAAAAGATATTTATCCATCATTTTGAGTATTTATCCGATAAAAATGAGTAAAAACGAGTATTTATCCGTTTCGGATAAAAACTCGAGTATTTATCCTCCGAGTATTTATCCACTGCCCGTCACTAGGCACGAGCATTAACCACCACCTTTTTTTTAATTTTCGGGTCGTCTCCGAAACAGCTGGACCGATTTCGACGGGTCTTTCACTGGCTGCCGGTGTTAAACCGAGTAACATAGGGTACTTTCTTAGCACGGTAGCATGTTCCTGTGGAATAATTTAACCACCCCACGTGGGCACAACTAGTATTAAATAAAAATACCAGTATGTATGTATGTAATGGCAGTAATGTTCAAGATAAAGTCAGACAGTAAAATTGTGTGAAAGTGGATGTCGTATTTATTTATTAGATTTTTTTGAAACTGTATAATACTCTGTTGTGTATTGCAATAAATGTAATATTGCAAATACTGATTTCTACATTGATGTTCTATTCAGGAGACGACATGGAGTTCCGCCTATCCCCGCTGTCACACGGGGTGTCTGAGCGTGCGGTGTACGACACGATGCGCGGGCCCGAGTTGTTCTGCCAGGACTGCGGCGTCGCCTTCCAGCGAGCGGACCTGCTGCGGAGACACGTGGCTGCAGCACACAGGTACGTCTTCCCAGCTAAAGCACTAGGAAGTGTTTAACATACGAAAAGTGCTGATCCTCAGCCTAATTTTGATAAATGACTTGTGATTTGATTAATTGTAATAAATACCTAATTTTGATAAATGACTTGTGATTTGATTAATTGTAATAAATATGGCGCCAAAGAAAGCTTGGGTATCGTGTCGCTTGGGAATTACCAAATCATCTAGATTGCGGCTGCATTTTTTTTAAAGTATTTCGTCATGGTTGTCGTTTTCATGGTTTTCGAGTGTACTGTAGCCGATAGTGGAATCAAAATGAAAATCCAAGATAGCAGCTGCAGATTTAAAAACAAAAAACATCATGGTTGTCGTTTTCATGGTTTTCGAGGGTGCGGACGCCGGCAGTGAGATCAAAATGAAAATCCAAGATAAAAGCCGTAGATTTTCAAAATATTTCATCATTGGTGTCGTTTTGGTGGTTTCTGAGAGTACTGACGCCGATAGTGAGCTCAAAATGAAAATCTAAGATAGCAGCTGCAATTTTTTTAATTTTTCGTCTTGGGTGTCTTTTTCATGGTTTTCGAGGGTGCTGAAGCTTAATAGTAAGATCTAAATAATATTCAAGAAGCTGGGTGCGAGTATGTTATTATTTTTTATTACTGGTGTCTTTTAAAACGAGTCGAAATAAAAATCCAAAATGGCGGCTGCAAAAATTTCAAATACTTTCGTCATTGGTCTCGTTATTCATAGTTTTTGAGGGTGCTGAAGCTAATATTATAACTCACAGAAAACTTTGACAAAATTAATAGCGGGGGTCCTAAACTACGTACAGCCTACTTGTACTTGTATATGCACATAAATTAGCAACATCATGCAAACATTAGAGTAAAAAGAAGCTCATTAATTCTGTTGTTTCTGTAACAGCTACAAGCGACACGACAGTTCCAGTAGCACATGGGCGGAACACACGTGCGACGTGTGCGGCGAGGGCTTCACGGACGCGCTGCAGCTACTGGCGCACGCCGAGACACACGCCGAGCGACACCGCGCGCCGCACGCGCAGCCCAGGTAACAGTACGCGCGGCACGACAGTTGGAACACACTGCCACGTGTGCGGCGAGGGCTTCACGGACGCGCTGCAGCTACTGGCGCACGCCGAGACACACGCCGAGCGACACCGCGCGCCGCACGCGCAGCCCAGGTAACAGTACGCGCGGCACGACAGTTGGAACACACTGCCACGTGTGCGGCGAGGGCTTCACGGACGCGCTGCAGCTACTGGCGCACGCCGAGACACACGCCGAGCGACACCGCGCGCCGCACGCGCAGCCCAGGTAACAGTACGCGCGGCACGACAGTTGGAACACACTGCCACGTGTGCGGCGAGGGCTTCACGGACGCGCTGCAGCTACTGGCGCACGCCGAGACACACGCCGAGCGACACCGCGCGCCGCACGCGCAGCCCAGGTAACAGTACGCGCGGCACGACAGTTGGAACACACTGCCACGTGTGCGGCGAGGGCTTCACGGACGCGCTGCAGCTACTGGCGCACGCCGAGACACACGCCGAGCGACACCGCGCGCCGCACGCGCAGCCCAGGTAACAGTACGCGCGGCACGACAGTTGGAACACACTGCCACGTGTGCGGCGAGGGCTTCACGGACGCGCTGCAGCTACTGGCGCACGCCGAGACACACGCCGAGCGACACCGCGCGCCGCACGCGCAGCCCAGGTAACAGTACGCGCGGCACGACAGTTGGAACACACTGCCACGTGTGCGGCGAGGGCTTCACGGACGCGCTGCAGCTACTGGCGCACGCCGAGACACACGCCGAGCGACACCGCGCGCCGCACGCGCAGCCCAGGTAACAGTACGCGCGGCACGACAGTTGGAACACACTGCCACGTGTGCGGCGAGGGCTTCACGGACGCGCTGCAGCTACTGGCGCACGCCGAGACACACGCCGAGCGACACCGCGCGCCGCACGCGCAGCCCAGGTAACAGTACGCGCGGCACGACAGTTGGAACACACTGCCACGTGTGCGGCGAGGGCTTCACGGACGCGCTGCAGCTACTGGCGCACGCCGAGACACACGCCGAGCGACACCGCGCGCCGCACGCGCAGCCCAGGTAACAGTACGCGCGGCACGACAGTTGGAACACACTGCCACGTGTGCGGCGAGGGCTTCACGGACGCGCTGCAGCTACTGGCGCACGCCGAGACACACGCCGAGCGACACCGCGCGCCGCACGCGCAGCCCAGGTAACAGTACGCGCGGCACGACAGTTGGAACACACTGCCACGTGTGCGGCGAGGGCTTCACGGACGCGCTGCTCCATTTTTAGTATTTTTTTCAGCGACGTAATTTTTTTCTATGTTTCAATAAATCTAGCTAAAAAGTTCAGTCAAATACCCTATTATACATCAGAGATAAGTCAGACGCATGATAGAGGTAACACTTTAATGTACGAGGCTGAGAGTGCTCTTAACGGGCAAGCGCCAGAGTAGCCCGCGATATTCAAATTTCAAAAAACGTTCGACTATCGCGGGCTGCCCTGGCGCGCTTTCCCCTTTAACAAAATGCAAATCATGAGATAAAGCTTCCCTATCTAAAATGACTAATAAAATATTTTTCTCTTTACAGGTTAAAAAGAATGGCTAGAGGTCGGAATACGGCATCATCGAATAATTCGCGGCAATTCCCTTGTCGAGTATGCGGTGAGTACTTTAATACCTTGGGTGGTTTTAACAACTTTATTACTAGTAGTAGTACTTCATAGGTCTAGCAGTTAGTGGTGTACTAATAAAATGCTACCGGTACTAGAAATGTACCAACGCGTCAGTCAACGAGCAGTCGGAACGAGTCGTATTTCTATACGTAAAAATAAAGGCTGAAATAAACTCATAGCCTTTATTGTTACTAACTTAAAATTTTAAATTGTATTAATTGAAAGATATGTATGATAGATTTAAATATAAATTGTTAGTAACCTAAATATTTATAGGAATAGAACTCTGCCTTTGGTAGTCAATGATTGAACTTAAAACAAGAAAAATATTTTTTTTTTACAAAAACAGGAACAAGTTACACGATACTCGCACGCACACACTCCTATAAAATAAAAAGAGAGAGAATGTGGTATGGAGGGTACATATCGCTTCTTCTGCATGACGATTTCTACCAGTCAGTTCTTATCGCAATCCGCGGTAAGGCGCTTCCTGCCAAAAACATCTACGAGACCTACTGCTCTAAGAACGTGCGTAAGTTCATCATTTCAACCGAAACACGTCCACTGCTAGGCGTAACCTATTTTTAGTGTTGTTCACCCGAACTCCAACGAAAGCAATGATTGGCTTTTACGATTAGTTGACCCATCTGTAACCCTTACTGTTTAAAACGAAAGTAAGGGTTTATTGACTTAGAAGCTTGGCTCTACATGAGATCTGATAACTTTTTGACAGTGCGAGCCATAATATGGTTTCGTCTTGGCAATATTTTACCAAGAACGAAGGGGTCAGAACGGCAAACTGTATGTTATTGGTCTTCTGTTGCCTCAATTTAATCTTATACCTTTAAACGAGCAATTCTTGTATATATATATATATAATCTGAATCTCGGAAACGGCTCTAACGATTTTCATGAAATTTTGTACACAAGGGGTTTCGGGGGCGATAAATCGATCTAGCTAGGATTCATTTTTATAAAATGTCGTTTTATACATGTTTTCAATGACCAACTTTATCGATAATCAACTTGAACATAAAGGCCCTAGGGGTATAAGCATAGTGAATTTGCCCTTGAAAGATATTGGCACGATACTTACAGGATTTTTAGGTATTAACAAGACCTATTTCATCAAGCATTGCTGCTATCGCTTGATTTGTCGCCGTGCGTACAATGTTTATAATATTTTAGTTGAAATTCACTGATATTTTAACATTTAACTATTGGTTTAGACATGACTACTTTAAATAAGAATAAAAGACATGAACGAGCGATACAAATAAAGATGCAGGCTTAAAATACGTAAAGTAAATATTTGAACAAAAAATGGTTTTTATTTTTTTGCAATATGGCGTACCTTTTTTTTAAATCATAAAAGCATGTAAGTCTATAGAAAAATGAATGGGAAATTCGAAAAAAATAGTTTCATAATTGTGCCAAAATTGTATCATAGTTAAAAATCAAAATTAAAACAAAAGTGCATTTTTTTTCAAGGTTCTTATCAACCGTTAAAAGTGTTAATTTTTTTCCTAAAAGCAGCAGCAGTTTTTTTTTTTTTTTTTTACTATAAGCTTCCAAAACATATCCAAAATTCAAATCAATCGATTTACGCGTTCTTGAGAAAATTATTTTTTTTTGATTTTGTCAGATTTTTCTTTTTTTTTCTTTTTCTCAAAAACCAAATGGGTTAGAGATCTGAAACTTTCAGAATCTTATTATCTTGTTGATACCTAAAAATCCTCTAAGTATCGTGCCAATATCTTTCAAGGGCAAATTCACTATGCTTATACCCCTAGGGCCTTTATTATTTTAAACACAATTTACCAAAAAATACCGAGCAAAGCTCGGTCAACCAGATATTAAATTATTATCATACACGGTAGCAGAGACAAGAAAAATAGAACTGAAATTTAAACGACAGTTACTAAAAAAAAAATACTGTTCCATATATTTCGACCGCGTTGGTATTGTATATACTTTTCTATGGAGCAGCAAATTTTTTATTGATAAGCGACGAAAAATGTATACGCTTGGGTACCCTTTCTGTAAGACTTTGTTTATTTTGCTTATAGGCAAGGTATTTGGTTCGCGGAGCTCTCAACAGATTCACATCCGAATCCACACGGGCGAGCGGCCATACGCGTGTCGTTTCTGCTGGAAAGCGTTCGCGGACGGCGGCACGCTACGGAAACATGAAAGAATACATACAGGTAGGTTCCTAGAGATTCCTAGCACGTTCATATAACCAGCAAACTCATCTGTAGTTATAAATAAAACAATATCCAAAGACATTTATTAAAACAAGGCTAAGAGGCAGTACTTTTTGAACGTCAAAGTTATATAAGACTGTCACCCAAAACGCCCACCCTTCACCACTTCCTAGCTGGGAAGAAGTGGCGCAACAAACTCCCCAACAGCACAGCTGTCTGCTAAGTTAGAACAACTTGATTCTATAAAAATCGGCCAAGTGCGAGTCGGACTCACGCACCGAGGGTTCCGTACAAACCTGTAGGTATTCTTGGTTTATGCATAAGGTTTTTGTTTATGAAATTAAATGTTTATTTTTATATATTTGTGTTGATTGAATGAAAGGTAAATTGCGGTTTACGATTTATGACGTATTAAAAAAAACTACTTACTAGATCTCGTTCAAACCAATTTTCGGTGGAAGTTTACATGGTTATGAACATCATATATTTTTTTTAGTTTTATCATTCTCTTATTTTAGAAGTTACGGGGGGGGAGGGACACATTTTACCACTTCGGAAGTGTCTCTCGCGCAAACTATTCAGTTTTGAAAAAAAATATACTAAAAACCTCAATACCATTTTTGAAGACCTATTAGACTGTATAGGGTTTGATGAAAAAAATATATTTTGAGTTTCAGTTCTATGTATGGGGAACCCCAAAATTTATTGTTTTTTTTTTCTATTTTAGTGTGAAAATCTTAGTGCGGTTCACAGAATAAATCTACTTACCAAGTGTCAACAGCATAGCTCTTATAGTTTCGGAAAAAAGTGCCTGTGACATACGGATGGACAGACAGACATGACGAATCTATAAGGGTTCCGTTTTTTGCCATGTGGCAACGTAACCCTAAAAAGGGTGTTGGTTTGGCTTGGAAATGCTGGATCTAGCTAACAGGGGATAACTTGAATAAGTTTTGAAAACAATATTTGACTGAAATATAGTATGTCGCTTTATTTATTATAAGTTTCGCCAACTACGTGTATGCTACAAGGATATTTTTTTTTTTTTTTTTTTTTTTCAGGATGGGAAATCATCAAATGACTTCTCCCGCTCTGGGCGGAGCGGGAGGGCGTGTCGGACTTTTACTGACTAAAACCCACCCGTGTTCCATCAGTTGCCCATGTGCCAGGGTCACGGTATCTCTTTCGAACAATCACGCGACCCCGGCAGTACAAGGATATTTTGGCACTTCAATGACATGTCCAGTCCGGTGTTGGTAAAGATTTGTTATTTTTTTTACGGCGCTAGTTGCTATTTTGACCACGTGCCAAAAGAACCTTGTACATATACTTGTTGACTTGAATAAGGGGCTTTTGTTTAATCTATAAGTGTGCATTTTAACTGCCCCCTTAGTCTCGCGGTCCCAAGTGCGACTGACCGTGGGGTCCCAGGTTCGATTTTCAGGTCGGGCAGTATTATTGGGTTTTTCCATATAGGAATTTCTTAGTAACACACAGCCCGGAGTTTGGAAGTTGGCGGTATGTTTTCCCTGTGCCTCGGTGCGCACGTTAAGCCGTGAGTCCTGCGCCTTATCTCTCTCCGGTCGTGTCGGATTGCCGTCTCATCGGACTCTGAGAGCGAGGGAACAGTGAGTGCCCCTATGTCTGCGCACACACTTGTGCATTATATATCTCCCGCGCCGATGGTCGCCGGTAGTCTCTGTTGAGATTGGCCGATATACGAGCTGGAGGACTATATGTGTGCATTTTATGTAGTATTTTTTCGTAATATACGTTTTGTTTGTGCAGAACAATTTTTCATTCTTTCTTACTTATGTAACGTTCTGTTTCAGGCGAGAAACCGTACGCATGCGCGGTATGTCCACGCGCATTCAACCAGCGCGTTGTTCTACGTGAGCATGTCCGCTCGCACCACTCCGCTCCCGACCGGCGCGCTAACGGTATGTCGTACTTGAGTTGCTTCCGTCGGCTTGGTGACACCTTATTCATATTACTATTAAGCCTATTAATGCATAAGTAATTTAAATATAATGTTACGTACATCAGTAAGACAGAAAACGCCACGCCACCGCCATATTTATCGAGTAGCGGAACTAAACGCAAGTTTTGAAATTTTCTAGTAGCTTAAACTCGTACAAATAGAGGGTTGCCTGTACTGCATAGTCAATCATGATTCGATCCAGCCTGTCCCAACTTGCTGTCCACGTCCCTGTCTACACCCGACAGCGAGGGTCAGACATCCCCAGGCCAATGGAGCACGTTCACTATGAACTACAACAAGTAGGTTACCCCACGCCTAACCATGAAAGACGCCGACATATAGTGGCGTTCCTCAAACACCTCCTCAAGGATACCGAGCTCAGGGCCAAATATGACTCGTCAACTCACGGCCTTTCAAGGCTGAATCGCCTTTCCCCACCCCAACTCGAGCATCACTAAGTTTAGTGATGCCGAGGAGGCGCTCACTAGTAACGTCAATCCCGCTCCCAGCTCTCCAACATCCATAGACACTGACGAGGTCTCTTCCGACGAATCCGTTCATTCGGTTGAGTCGATTTCCTCTCCCTCATCCGAGAACGAGGGCTTCACCACCGTCCCCGGTGAGGGAAATAAGAAGAAGAAGAAGTGCAGCTCAACCCAAGCTAGCGGCTTGGGTTGAGCATAGCGACTGACGACTCCGGTTCATCCCCTTCCTAGCGTGCCCCAACTCCGCTGGCTTCTTCCGCCATGGCCCCCACCCCGAGCGCGTCAACCTCTACATAAGTTGCCAGCCCCAGTGCTCCTCTCCGCTTGTGTGTGGACCGAGGAAAAGTGGACCCAGGTATCTACATGGTGCGTCAACCACAAAATCGGCTTAACCAGCGCCCGCGCAACCCAACAGGTTCAAATCCCTACGTCGAATGACTACAGGGACTTTAATAAACTCCTAAGGTACCTATAAGAATGTGTCATTCCATATAGCGTGGTGATCACTAGGGTCACGAAAGAGATTTCCGCCGCTAACACTAAGGCAGACGTTGAGGCACTGAACATCCCTGTACTTGAATTCATAGTATGCACCTCGCCAGTCGTGGAGTGGCATTCGACATGGTCCTTGTTGTGTGCCCCCACTTTGAGAGTCACCACCCGATATTCCAGATCCGTGCGATCGGTATCCTCTCGGGAATCATAATAAAGAAGCCCCGCAAGGCCGACATTATCGGACCATGCCATAGATGCCAATTCTATGGTCATTCCCAACACCATTGCCAAGCCACGCCCAGGTGCGTAAACTGCCTAGGTGACTAGGGCACCGCCGATTGCTCCCGCCCTAAGGACCACTCGCTCTGCATGGAACCACCGAGTTGTGCGCTTTGTGGAGAGTCCGGGCATCTGGCAAACTACCGGGGCCGTCCTAAGTCCTCAGACCTAGTTGCTGGAACTACGTTCAAAGACCTGACCTCATCCATGTAAAAATTTCAACCTCCGGTTGGGTTCTATAAAAGTGATACAAGAGCTCTTCTCACATCACCTCGCATCATCAGTTGTCATGCAAGTTCAAGGTAAGTTCCAACGATAGATTGCCGGATAATGTACGTGTACTGCTGTATGAGAAGAACGCGGCTGTTCCTGTCTACAGCAACTATTCCAGAGACGCGAACCTGTGGTACTTACAGCGAACTGTAAGGACACGCGTGGTGGAGCTGCGTACCGCCAACTGGGACAGATGTTGAGCAACTTAGAGCCGATTCACCTAGCCTTCTGGGAGCTTCAAAGGAAACTCATATAGGCGCCTCAGAGATTACGCTAAGACAAAGGGCCTCATTCACAAAGATCAGTTTGGTTTTTGAACCCAACACTCCTGTGTGCAACAGGTCTACCGTATCATCGAACACATAAACGTTGGTTTGATGACAGGTGTCGTATTCTTCGATCTAGCGAAAGCATTCGACAAAGTCTGTAAGCTGTACCAACTCGGTGAGCCGGAACGTCTCGTGTTCATCTTACAAGACATTTTTCGACGCGCACCTTTCGTTATCGCATCGAAGTGGCACTATCTTCCCCCCATCCCATTCGTGCAGGAGTCCCTCAGGGCTCGGTACTGGCTCTGCTCATTTTTACGCTACTCACTAGCAATATACCCAAAAGTAAAAAGGCACAGTTGGCACTGTTCGCAGACAATACCTGTTCTCAGACGATACAGCCATTTACTTCACTGGGCGCAACCAAGCCGCGCAAGTTCGCTTAAGGCAGCCACAGGAAAGTCCGGTGAAATAGTCAACGCAGTGAGAGACAAGTGATTTAAAGTTTCTGACTATTTGAATAAACTGTTAGTGTTTTTAGCGTAAATTGGTATAAATTTATGCATCCCGAACGTCAGCTCTTAACAATAACTTAAACTGCTAAGTAACTATTAAATTAAAAAATCGTCCAATTACGTCTTTCTTATACACAAATAAGAGAAGATATTTCATTCATGTGTTCCTTTTATTAGTCAGCACTGCTGGTACCCGTCACGTAGGTTAGCAAACCTTTGGGCTATTCCGGTTGCTATGGTTTCACTACAAATCTCTTCATCTCTACCAATCCAAGCAGATCTTATTATTTTTGTTTGTTGTTGTTGCTAGGTGGCCCCGCCTACTGTTGTGTAGTGTGCGGGCGCACGCTGCACTCGAGTGCGGAGCTGGTGCAGCACCTCATACAGCACTGTGACGCCAACACGGCGCTCAAGAGACAACCCCAGGTGAGGACGACCTCTAAGGTGAATGCTTTTGTTGGGAGCCGTCACCAATATGGTGGACTAAAGACATTAAGGCTATCGGGAAAAAACTGTATTTGCCATAATATTATAAATGTTTGCAGACGGGGCCACGAAAGTACAAAAGACGACGAAAACTGAAACAAGAGCGGTCTCCGGCGACACCGCGCGATTGGGAGCGCACTTCCCCGTCGCCCCCGCCCGTCTCGCGCTCGCCCTCGCCCGCCTCGCGCGTCTCCGACACGCCGTTGCTGTCGCCCGCCTCGCCGCCCTCGCCCGCATCGCCTGCATCGCCCGCGTCGCCCGTGAGGCGCCGGCGCCGCCGCGCGCCGTCGCCCGCGCCGCGGCCGCGTATGATCCACACGGAGGAGCGGCGCGCCGGGCCGGGCGCGCGCCGGCGCCGCGCCGCGCCCGCGTCGCCGCCGCCCCCGCGCCCGCCCCGGCGCCGGGCGCGCGCCGTGGCCGTGCCGGAGGCGGCGCCGGACGCGGCGGGCCCGTACAAGTGCGAGATGTGCGCGCTGGAGTTCCCGCGGCGCGACGCGCTGCTGCTGCACGTGCCGGTGCACATTTGACGGTCCGCTCGCCTCCTCAGCCACAGTGACTGACTACGACGAGTACGAGTGGGCCGGTCTGGCGAGCCCTCGAGTTGACCTCGAGCCTATCGTCGTGCGATGAATCTCCTCTGTTTATCATGATCCGACGGTAGGGAGCGGGCTCTTGCCAGGTCACAGGCCGAACGTTCACGTGAACCGATGTCGCACTCCAGGCAAGCTGGTCACATAGCCTGTGACTCCAAAAAGAAAGACTCCGTAATGTGAAAATCATTGAGTATCATATTGTATTAAAATAAATCTTAAAGTTCACTATATTATTATGGAATACTTATATATGTTGTATAAAATATTATTGTTAATGTCGAGCCATTACTTGATGTTTATTATGGTAGCGGTCTGTTGTGATAGATAAACAATTCTGTATGATGGCCATTCGTTATTCCTTCTATACTACGTTTTAATTATCAACAAATAAATGCAAGTTGCAAACTTTTAATTTTGCTTAACGCTTAAAAAATAATACAATTAAAAAAGAACTTTCCGATAACTGATTTTTGAGGCTAAATAAAATTGAATATTTTTATTAGTTGCCGGTTGCTCATATTATTCTTTTCAGTCTATGAATATTGTTTTCTGTTATTTAACACGAATAATACGAAGGATTAGAATCCGGAAATAAAACCGATTATTTTTCAATAATAGGTTATTATTTATATAACATTATTTCTGTTGATCAACCATTGTTTCGTGTAACCTTGCGACATTTACTCATCGAATCCTGCGCATACTTTGTTGTTTGACTTGATATTGACTGCAGGTTATTAGACTGTTTTGTTATATTACCAAGATGTGTTGGGTATCGAGTGTATTGTTGTAATGATATGTATTGTTGTAATATACTAATTGACTGATTTATTGATTAGTTCAATGTAAATTTATTAAATGCTAGTGTAAAATTATGTACATAAAATTTGTATGTAATAAACATTTGTGACAGTTTTAAAGTTTTCATTGTTTAGTACAAATACTGTATGTTTTGGGGTTTTTACGGTTTTTATCAATTTATTGTGATATAGACATAAATAAACACGTGTGCCATGTGATGGTTATGAATTGGTTTCATGCCTTGTCCCATTAAAGACAAGAAATACCCTCTGATCTGGTTAAAAAAAAAAAAACATTTTTTATATGTACCTATCATCATATCCAAATTTTTATTATCTTTTATCATCTAAGCTAGTATTAAATACATTGTGCAATACATTCCCCAAAATGCATGGTAGTGTGTATGTTAGCCTTCCTGAAATTCATGTACGAAATCTGTTCTTTCTTTTACAATGAGGATCAATAAATACATTGTACATATACTGGAAAAACGTTTATGTACGATCCGAAGTTAATTTTGTCTTTATTTTTTTACCTATAACCCATGCAATATTTTTTTCAAGAGTTTGAACGAGCGCAATGATGAATGATGATTGTACATAAACATCAATTAAAATTAAAAGCTATTTATTCAAATTAGGCTAAGAATCTGCACTTTTAGTATGTTACCATTAGGTAAGACCGCGCCCCAAAATGTCCACCCTTTATCACTTCCTTGTGCTTTACCAAAGTGGCGCAACAAACTCCAGCAGCACACTTGTCTGTTCAGTTAAAATTCATTCTATAGGTACTATAGTAGGTATGAAAAGGAATTAACATTAAGCATTCATTTAAGTTAATTCAGTTGATTGCCGTGTCTGCCTGATGGAAAAGAAACAGCACTTCAGCACAGTCTCGTAGAGTGTAAGTACTTTTTTTTTGTGGGTGGGAAATCATCAAATGACAAAAGTCTGACACGCCCTCCCGCTCTTGGGCGGAGCGGGAGGGCGTGTCAAACTTTTACTGACTAAAACCAACCCGTGTTCCTGACGTTTCCCACTCCCGGGCGGAGCGAAAGGGGGCGTGTCAGACTTTTACTGACTAAAACACACCCTTCCTTGTGTAGTGTTCCTTCAGTTGCCCATGTGTCAGGGGCACGGTATGTAGGTACTCTGCATGCTTTACCACCGAGAAACCAAACTATTTAATTTGATTAACCAGTCAATTACCGTAATTACAGACAATTAAAAAACCATTATGTCTGTACCAAATGTATCTCAGGGACCTCAATGCTTCAAGGTAGCAGGATCACCTTAAGTGCAATAGCCTTCTATTTACTATTCGTTAGTAAGTGTATCAATGAAGAACGGTTAAACCGATTTGGCTATTTTGTGTACTAAAATGTTCCTAACAGTCCGAATTAAAATTAGGATAAAAATTTAATGTCCGTTATCACTGGTCTATCTGCTCTGTGGGTTTAATTTTATTACACTAACGTTTTCTAGCATTAGAAGGAAATACATTTTCAGAAAATAAAATAGTGTTCTTAACGAGCGTAGTTCCATGAAAACAAACAGAGAGAAACATCATAAAATGTGTGTTCATTCGAACTTCGTATGTAGGGTATTCCTAGGGATGTTCATGCGTAAAATGTATCGATATTTTTGTCGATATGATATATCGTGATGTTGTATCGATACATTGCGATATATCGTAAAAATATATCGATATATCGTAAGTAATTTGTATTTATCTAGTTTATAGTAAAACAAAAATTAGAAAGGGAACAGGAATATCAGTACAAACAGCTAGGATTAAGAAACAAATCAACTTTATTTACTTAAATCGCAATATTTTTTCTCCAAATCTCTCCAAAACAAAATTTTGTTAATTAAGAAAAATGCGACGTTGGTAGATTGGTAATCATCAAAGTTCTAAGCACAGTTGCATTAGTCTTTGTATTAAATTCCCAATATTTCGTTTTTAGCTATTCCATTGTTATTTTCTATTATTAAAATAGTAATCTTTGACATTAGACATGCGAAATGTAGCTCACTGAAAAGAAAAGAGAGATACAGCTCTTTTGATCAAAAGAGCTATATCACTCTTTTAGCTCTTTAGCTCACCGAATAACTCTTTTAACTCTTGAGCTCAATTGATTTACTTGCGAGCTACAGATCAAATTGAGCCGCGCTTCTTTACGCAAGTCAAACGACACAACTAGCTCAGTGGCTCTATAAAATCTTTAAAGTTCTTTAGCTCATTTATCTTACTTGCGAGCTCGAAATTAAATTAATTGGATTGTTTTGTTTTTATTACAAACAAATATTAAAATTATGAAAGCCAATGATTTTCCTTCATATTTGAACAGGCTTAGGACTGTAAATCTAGATGAATAAATATTTCAAAAAACTAATTAAGTGACAGTATAATGTAATGAATGGACAATGGACGTATGTCATGTATAGTATATCATTTAGTATTTGTTTTGTTTACAAAATCACAAATTATTATTCCCTAAGAATTTTCATACTTATGTAAAAGTGCTAAAGCATTTTTACTTTTAAAACAACGGCAATAAGAGTTATTTTACTATGACGTATTGATCCGAAGAGTCGGTCAGTGAGCGACATGCGAAATCGTTCACCTGTTCGTCGGGGAAGTTCGGGCATTGTCGGGCCGCTGTCGGCGTTTCGTCGGTATCACTCGTAACCAAGGAACTTAAATCCTATAAGTTCCTTGCTCGTAACTCGCACAGCCACAGAGTATCTAAGATTCAATGAGCCGTTGAGCTAAATGAACTAGTGAGCTATTCCGTAAACGACTGAGCGACTGAGAGCTAGATTGTAACTAAAGAGCTAGTTCAATTTTATCTCTCATTCGCGAGCTACCCATGTCTATTTGACATCGTGTTTAAAATCCAATGATACTTACTGTATGAATCATATTCTGTATAAAAACAAAATATGACATATATAAGGTGTATCTATTCATACACGAAATATTTTAAGAGGTACACCTGTAGGTGGTAAAGAAGCTATAGCAACGAACAATTTTTTTTTAATGTATTTTTTTCTAAATTTAATATTTATAAATAATTTGACACACATGAGAAATACTGGCTCCTTCTTATTTTTTACGGCCCGAAACACCGCGGCCATGCTCGTGCCGTCCGGTCGCCGCCCTCGCAGTGTCAGGCGGGCCATTCATAGAATTTGGAGTAAAGGTTTTATGCAAAACGTCTCAAGCAGTTTTAAAATTATAATAATTACGAAAATTCAAAAACGCTTAGATAAAAAAAAAAACTTTTTGCTTCTATAGCTTCTTTACCACTACAGGTGTACCTCTTAAAATATTTCGTGTATGAATAGATACACCTTATATAATTGCCACAGCTTGCTTCTTCTATACAAATATATAGTAGGCAGCTTTTGATATCGTTTTTATATAACAATATGCAGACTTTTTTACAGTGAATGTCGTAAACTGTATTAAACAAAACAGACTACCTAATTGTAATCAATCTATTACTATACTATACTTTATAGGATTTATTACACATATGCCAGCGACCACAAATTATATATTGTTTTTACTACTAAACTATAACAAATATTACTAACGCAGAGTAATATTTCATGTCAGAGCGTTTCGTTTTTGGATTCAGGTATTTTCCATTCTTTCTACCAATCGTAAAAATAAATTAGAAAATAAATTAGGGTCCAAGCTACCGGCGGTCAGGGCTCCAGAGAGAGGAACCTCCTGACAATGCGAGCCGTGTCCAGAAGTACCGCCTTCTGAATCAAGCCCTTGATCCAGCTGCCTAACGAGAGCCTCCTTTGGTGTTGTTCGAGGCTCTTGGCTATCAAGCCATTGGCAGTGACCACTATCGGCACAATGATCGCTGAATCCACATCCCACATGTCGACAACCTCGCGAGCCAAGTCAAGATACTTGATCTGTTTATCCTTCTCAGCTTTCACGAGGTTCTCGTCATGTGGGACCGTTATGTTAACAATCATTGTGCGCCGCTGATAGATATAATATGATAATATTATAATATAATAATACAAATATGATAATATTATATATGATAATATATAATATTATCATATTTGTCTTATGAATATAAGTTTAGTTATTTATTTATTATTATTGAATGCATTTTATCTTTATAATGCTTAAATAATTAATCAACTTTGTGGCTTTATAATAAAATCAATTTATTGTTTTGAATTATCTTCTGTTCCGAAAAGAAAGCAACTAAACGCATAGTGATGATTTGTCAACTGTCAATGCCACTGTCATCTGCTGCCAGCTAATTTTGCGATACTTGTTTTGTAAGATAAAATAGTTTCATTGTCGCTAAAACCAGGAGATTATTGTGGTGTTTCGCTTCATATTATCATTATTACGTCAGTAATATCTTTATGAATTGATCCGTAAGCGAAGAATACCTTTCTAACATATTGTCCAGAATATTGTGTGTAGTTTCATTGCATAGCATTGTTTTGCTAAATTTATCCAGTTTATTATAAGTTTTAATCAAAACGGCGGGGAGAAACAGTATGCGTCGAGCGCGGGAGGGGTATCAGTATCAGCCCGTGCCAAGAGTAGCAACAGAAGATGCATTGGAATTTGACAACAACCGGATGGCGGAAGAGCTCAGTGGGAAAATATCTTCACTAAAAGACATATCCATCGAGCTGGGCAATGAAGTACGGTATCAGGAGAAAATGCTGCGTGGTCTTGATGATGATGCAGACAGAAGTTCAGGGTTCCTTGGCAAGACTATGGGCCGTGTTCTAAGATTGGGCAAAGGAAATCATAACTACTATATATTTTACTTATTTCTTTTCTCTATTTTTGTATTCTTTTTGCTATATATCGTATTAAAATTTAGGTGATGTGATTCTATTATTGTACTACCCATAACAATACTTCATTCCCATATATTTATGTAAAATGTTATTCCTTGTAAATAAAGATCTTCATACAAGTTCACTGTTTTATTATTGCTGTTTTGGGACTATTATAAACATTAAACTGTCTTTGCCATAGTAAATCCATGTTTTGTCTTTAGTAGACTTTTAATAGGACATGGAAAGGTTAAATAAGGCTGTACAATTGAATATTTATTTAAAATACAAAATAGTTTTATAAAATGTTATTTCATTAACAATAAAATTCCTTAAGAATGTTACAATAGTCTTCACCTACAATCATTCTAGGAACTGATACAAATAGTCTGCATGTTCCTTTTAACAATTCAGAACAGCATCTTGAGGAATCTCGAAGAAGAGCAACAACACCACATGCATCTTGTAAATTGTTTTTATTACAGTATGCACTTAAATCATCTAAGATTATTGTTGAAGGAATACTTTGCCAGTCTTGTAATGTAGAAATACTTTCTATTAATGAATCCAAACTCTTAACATACATAAATGTGATCATTTTCATGTAATGCTTGTTAAGTGAACTCAAGTCTTGAGATAATTCTGGCAGTTCATTTAATTCTTCAGATAATATGTATAGAACTTTTCCATTCTTAGCATGTAGTATTGCTTCTTCAAAAAGTTTTTTTCGGTTTGTTCTTGCATCTTCAGAATAAAAAGTGCAACTAACTTTTTCCATTCTCTATAGAAAGATTAATTTATTTACTTCGTTACTCTTAATATCATTACTTTAATGTTAATAGCTTTTTCATGCATTAAAAGGTTATTTTAGTCATGTAAATAAAATTCGAGTTAGATAGGGTTGAACTTCTTTGACAGTTCATTTTTTTTTTTTTAATTTATTCCTGACCATGGATACATGTCCTTCAGTCGTAATCATTAAACATACTACTCTTATTCTCAGCTAAGTACATCTGAGAGGCGATGGAATTATCTCATTAATAACAACAAAATATTAGTTAAATATCTCAATAAAAATACATAAAACAATAACAAGTTCATCAAAAGTGTTTACCGCTCATACGAGCTAAGTACATCTGAGAGGCGATGAAATTATCTAATTAATAACAACAAAATATTAGTTAAACATAAAAAAAAAAACAATCTAATGAACCCCGAAACAATTAAATTTTTTCTACAGTATTCAGTAAATATCTAAATAATGAATTGAAATAAACTGTGTTGGAAAGTAATTCCTGAACGTGGCGGGGAACACATAAAAGAGTTTTGTTCTGCTATATCACTAATTTCACTGACAAGTAACAGTCTTTGCATGGCGAACGATTCACAGTCTAACGTGTTTTATATCCGCATTTTCTTCAGAACAATAGGTACATTTGCTTTCACTGATGAATCTTAGCTTCAATGTCTTCAGTAATTACTTTAAAATATGTATTTATGTTTTTGTTGTATTCTCTTCCGTTTCATCTTCACATTCTTCATCTTCAAAGTTTTCGTGTGATTCGCTCTCAATTAGTAGCAAATCATAGATCTCGTCGTGGAATAAAGCAGCTGTTTCAATGTTAACATTTTCGTAGAAATCTGAACTGTTAACATCAATTTCTTCAACATTATTTGGTTTTTCATCCATATCTTGAATTATATTAATAAATATAAAATTATTGAAAACTTTTTGTATCTTTCCCGCCAATCACCATTTTCCTTCTCCTGAAGTCCTGACAGTTCAACGATAAATAATGATACCATATTAAAACAAATAGTGTTGAGGTAGTGAACGATTTCACATAAAGAATGAATGATAAATGATTTAAATTAAATAAAACTTTAAAAAATCCTTTTTAAGATGTGGAATATACATATAAGAATAATTGATAATTATTAATAACAGTTATTTCGTTTTTTATTTTCTTCTGATAGAAACAAAACTAAATATAAAAATCATGTCATTTTACTTCTTTTTTTTACTATAGCCATTTTATTTCCTCTGGCAGCCATAGACTATATATATTTCGATATAATATATAGGTTGGCAAAAAAGAGTCTGTCGTGGTAACCATTGGAACTAAAATATTTTTTTGGTGGCAGCACTGCTTTGTTTATCATCAACAAGTAGCTAATCTGTCATTGTGTTATGTTCCCAGTTGTATTTTACTTATTTCTAATTAACTATCAATTATTAATGCTTTTGAACATATAAAAAATGAATAAAACAATAAGGAGTAGTGGTGTGAGCTGTGATATACTAAGTTTTCGTAAGAAATTTGGCGGAATCTGAAGCGGAACAAATTTTGCCTCCGATTGACAATGTTTACGAAAGAACTGCCGACACGACAGGTATTTATCCAAGAAATTTATCTTTTATTCAATGCCAGTCATTGTTTTTCCTTTCTAATTCTAAGTTTTATCTGTATTATAAGTTTCAAGCCATTTTATTGTTTTATTTACTAATAGATTATTGAGGTTATGTTTTCTAGTTTGACAAATCGCGTGTACATTAATTCTTGATGTTTGATACTTGCAATTGAAAAATGTATCAACATGGAATTAATATGATTGTCTTTATATTTTTTCAAGGTAAATCTCACAGTACAATTAGAGAAATTGTTAATGAAGAAGAAAACAATTAAGGATTTTGTCTACACCTGGAGGAACACCAAAACAGTTAGCGGAAGAAAGAATTAGACGATTTTGATCTGTGTGCAATTAGACAAAAAGTTCAACACTATAACGATACGGTCAAGTATTTTTTTTTTTTTTTTGTTAATGCTATTATCGCATACCACAGTAAAAAAGTATAATTTATATTTATTATTTTTCAGGTGCCTATTCTACGTAATATATTACCTATAGTTTGAGGAGACGAGTTGTAATGGGAGCCGTAAACGTGTAAGAAAGATTTTTACACTATTTTCATAAATAAGAAATGTAAAACTGACACATCAGTGTTAATGGATAAAATCTATCATAGCACCGAAAAGGAATACAAGAATGATGTTACGTCACGTTTTTCTTTTTAAATAAAATCTAAACTTTAGCGTGTTATTTCATTTTCACTGTCATGTGAATAGTGATAATGTTATGTATGTACCCCGCATAGACATACCTGACGCCTTCATTAGTCAACTGTTCAAGTTTATTCGATATTGCCCGTACCTTTCGAATGCGACATGTTATAGGTACTCTCTCACTTCCGAATAGTTTCCGACAGTAAGCAGCTGTAAGTCGCCTTCTTATCGACTATAAACTGTCAGCATTAACAGGATTCGTTCAGTATCATTCATGTCAAATTTGATACAGGCATACCAACCGTCGAATGGTTGTGAATACCCTAGATGGTGGCTGCAAATGCGATTGCTGAACATTATGTCTTGTGTATCGGGTTCAATCGGCAATCCCTGAGTGTAATTTAATTAATTTTTAAACTGAGTAAGTTTTCATTATGTTATTATGATGGCACTCTTAGATAAAAAGTTATTCCAGCGAAATAATGCGCAATCTACTAAATACAATGAAAGTAAAAGACTGTGTGCCTATCAAGTCTTGAAATCTTGACTGATGAGAATTTCCGGGATCTCGTATTTGTGGATTAAAACAACAAGTATCTTATCACTTTTAGTCCTAGTATACAGGGTGGCCATACCTGCTAAGCAGGCGCCCTCATTTTTTCCAGACTCTTTTTTGCCAAGCTGTACGTACGAGTACTGATGTCCTGGGTACTTTACCGGAGTCAATCAATGCTGTAAGCACATTTTAGTTTTGGTTGATGCTTTTTCTAAGCACTATTTGACTTATGCCCTTTATAGACAGGACCATGACAACTATAAATATAAAACGCTCATTCCTTAACTCCACACCATAAAGTTATCTATCGAGGTCGCATGTTTGAATTCACAAATTCTGTTAAATGGTTTAGGATGCACCATGTATTGTATAACTCCTGATATGTGCCATTCGAAGGGCCAGGTAAAATATGCGTGCCTATTCCTCTTAATATGTTACGTGTCGAGACTTAATAGTAAGAAAAGTGGTCCGAAGAGTTACGGCATTTGCCAGGGGCGTAGCTACCGCCGTATCTGCCGTATCAATTATACGGGGCCCCCGTGCCACGGGGGCCCCCGACGTGCCTAAGCAAAAAGTAATAAATAATACCCAATTTTTTTTTTCAGAAATGACAAAAGTCACAAACAGCAATTTCTTTTTCCCGCGTAAAGCGTGCATTCCAAAATTGGCAACACCCTACATGGGTTATCGTGGGTTGCGGGATTTCCCCGTTTATAGTTTTTTTCACATACTTCTTATTACCAAAAATCGAGAAATTTTGCAATTGAACATTAATCTTTTTTTTTTTTAATAGATGTGGTTAATTCTAAATAATTTCTAATAAAGATTATGGATGTAAAAAGAAAAAGTGAGCCGTCGCAGGACGCCTGGCAGATGTGAAACGTCGAAATTATTTTGTAAAGATAATATTTACGAAAGGAAATAAATATGGTATAATCAAAAATAACATATCGTACCACCCTAGTCTGAAGCACCAGCTTTCAAATAAAAAAAGGATCATCAAAATCGGTTGACCTAGTTGAAAGTTCTGAGGTAACAAACATAACATCATATTGCGTGGCGATGCGTCGCCACGGCCATTCTCGCCACACCAAAATTAAGGTTTACCCTCGCCTATAGATGTTTCACATAAAAAAAACACCCATCTAAAGGCTGACCTTGAGAAGTGTAGCTTACCTGAAGAACCTGCGACACAAGGCAAAACAAAAATGATTTATTAAATCCATTTGCCGAAAAAAAAGCAAGTTATTTCATTTGAATTGTTTACAAATAAATTTGGAAAAAGTGACAGATAGATAATTATGATGAATAAATATTTCTTTTAATTTTATGCAAACATTTTTTTTTTGTGAGAAATCGTTACCCTTCATAAGGGGCCCCCAAACAAATTTTTATGCGGGGCCCCGCCGAGGCACGCTACGCCACTGGCATTTGCGCTTGTAGTGAACAATAGAAAATAAAAGATCATTCAAGCATCTCAGACCAATTTGTTGATTAGTATTGAAGGTGCAACCGTTCTACAATCTTTAATCCGTGATGTCGCTACAGACTGTGTAAATAGTGATCACCGATCCTTGCAAGAAGTCGACGGGCAGAGGCCAGCTGAACTTTTAAGGATAATCAGAGTCTTCAAGACAATCCAAAGTAAATTGTATTCTGGAATGCGCGGTCCTTATACGGTTGCAAAGGTATTGTAGAATGGCCGAAACGAATTGAAGCTTATTCCTGGAGCCTACGACAAGGTGACCTACGCCGCGGCGCAATTCACGGTATCTTGGAATGGAGTGTGCTACTTTCTTTGCATGTGAGTAGCCATTGGTGCCGATTCTGTTGTCACAAAATTCTCTAAACTAAACTAAAAATCACTAAAATTAGGTTTAATCCTGTCAAACGACGATTTCCTATTCTGAAATAGACTAAAGTGACACAACTTAACTATATTTTAGTTTGACAGCACTAAGATTGCACTGAGTTATTAGTTTAGTCAATTTTGCTATTCTGAGTTTGCCGGTTTTCACCAAAAATTTTGACTATAATAATTTATTTTAACTAAATCTGACTATTTTTAATCGCGATTAAAAAGGTGTGGAATAAAACTAGTGGTCGTGAACTAAAATTCTCAACAACGCCTCGCCTTCACGTGCAAAAACAGTTTTGTATTTTTTATTTTCTTTTTGCTTATATCTTGAAAATGGCGTGTCCTATCGCAAAAATAATGAAATTTTCGGCCCCCTTAGTGTACCCCGGCACATTTAAATCTCAACACGTGGGTAATATTTTTTTTTATATTTTTCAAACAAAAGTGAAAAATTCCATATAAAACACGTTGAGGCTGCCCCCCCAGCACGCGCCTTCGCCTCTCAAAAAATTCATTCTACGCAATGCGAGTAAAGTACAACGTTGCGAAACCAAAAGAAAAAAAAAATACCACGCTGAGTCGCGATTGTCAAATTCGATTTTAGTCGTGTCAAAATAATTTTTAAATTTAGAGATTTTTCCTTGCAGAATAGCGTTACAATTCTCATAGCCAAAAGTAAGGAATTTTAGAGATAGTTTAGTTAGTTTAGTTCGTGTACAACAGAATCGGCACCATTAGATGTCTCTGATGTATTGTTCCCTTCAGCCTTATTTGAATGCTAGACCTTATGTATTATGTCTAGCCTTGTATGAATGCTAGACCTTGTGTATTATGTCTAGCCTTGTGTGAATGCTAGACCTTGAGTATTATTTCTAGCATTGTGTGAATGCTAGACCTTGTGTATTATGTCTAGCATTGTGTGAATGCTAGACCTTGTGTATTATGTCTAGCATTGTGTGAATGCTAGACCTTGTGTATTATGTCTAGCGTTGAGTGAATGCTAGACCTTGTGTATTATGTCTAGCGTTGAGTGAATGCTAGACCTTGTGTATTATGTCTAGCATCGTGTGAATGCTAGACCTTGTGTATTATGTCTAGCATTGTGTGAATGCTAGACCTTGAGTATTATTACTAGCATTGTGTGAATGCTAGACCTTGTGTATTATGTCTAGCATTGTGTGAATGCTAG
The DNA here is from genome assembly GCA_932294355.1 of Aporophyla lueneburgensis. Classification (NCBI taxonomy): domain Eukaryota; kingdom Metazoa; phylum Arthropoda; class Insecta; order Lepidoptera; family Noctuidae; genus Aporophyla; species Aporophyla lueneburgensis. Next base: position 17,265,303 of record OW028744.1, read on the forward strand.
ACCTTGTGTATTATGTCTAGCATTGTGTGAATGCTAGACCTTGTGTACTATGTCTAGCATTGTGTGAATGCTAGACCTTGTGTACTATGTCTAGCATTGTGTGAATGCTAGACCTTGTGTATTATTTCTAGCATTGTGTGAATGCTAGACCTTGTGTATTATGTCTAGCATTGTGTGAATGCTAGACCTTGTGTATTATGTCTAGCATTGTGTGAATGCTAGACCTTGTGTATTATGTCTAGCGTTGAGTGAATGCTAGACCTTGTGTATTATGTCTAGCATTGTGTGAATGCTAGACCTTGTGTATTATGTCTAGCATTGTGTGAATGCTAGACCTTGTGTATTATGTCTAGCATTGTGTGAATGCTAGACCTTGTATATTATGTCTAGCATTGTGTGAATGCTAGACCTTGTGTATTATGTCTAGCATTGTGTGAATGCTAGACCTTGTGTATTATGTCTAGCATTGTGTGAATGCTAGACCTTGTTTATTATGTCTAGCCTTGTGTGTATACTAGACCTTGTTGATTATGTCTAGTCTTGGGTGTATACTAGGCTTGGGCATAGTAGTTCGCGACTGAGATCGCTCAGTTTAGTTCACCGCTCCATAGCGAACTAGTTCGCTCTTCTAGTTCATCCGCTCTTCAAGTTCATCCGCTCTTCTAGTTCATCCGCTCCCAGCTCGAATCAAAGAGAGGCAGATCGTTCGCTCCTTCGCTCGTTTAGATTTTGCACGTACTGCATGTGACAAGATTATGGAATGTTCTACTTTTACCTACAATTTTTGGACTCTAAAAACAGCAAAAACCATTGAGTGATAATTCATAAAAAGATCATGATTGTAAAAAAATACCAAGAATTATTGTTGCAATAAATAACTAGTTTAGTGATTACAAAAACCTTTTTGTATTTTGTCCCGTGTATCAGTTCGGTTGACGCCATCTTCGCTCATTCGGTCGCGAACTGATGAACTAACGAACTATGGATCGGGAAATGAGCGAACTAGTTCGCGTAGTTCATCTATGGGAGCGCTCTTACGAAATGGTTCGTTCGTAAACTACACAAGACTAGACCCTACTGTAACTGAATAGAACCGTTCTAGGTTATAACACTCATCGGTACAAATAATATTTCACGAACTACTCAAAAAAAAAAAAAAAACGAACACTAATAATAATTTATTTCGAAAAAAGTGGCAATGGCATGTGCGTTTGGATTGAGAGATCTTTTCGAAAAACTCTTCCAATCGCAACCAAATTATAAGAGGATTTAGGAATTAATTGTGAAAACTTCATGGTAAGGTATAAAATTTGTGAAACCTAAAGAAAGAAAGTTAGAACTCATTAACTGGATCTCTCAATCTGGACAACTGAAGAAAAGGCCATAACGCGTATCCAAGAATATACTGCCTATGTGTTTATAATTTGCATTTTAATTAATTGTGAAGGATTTGTGAAAGCTGCTAAACAAAATTTATATTCGTTTCAAAGCCACGCTTAAGATTTATAACGGTTTATATGGATCACTCAGAGTGGACAATTTTCAATTGAGTGATCTTGTAAAACACGAACTAATACTGAAAAAGTATGAATAATTATCATGTTTATTGCAAACTAGCTTCTGCCCGCGACTTCGTCCGCGTCAAATTTTTGCTCCCCTTACCCTTCCCGTCGCATCGATTTGCCTGCTAGTTTTCGTCCATTTTCGCTCCTTGAGTTATAGTGAGTCAACCTTAAAAGATAGACATATGCTCTTGGGACTTTTTTTTTGAACTTTTTAAAAATAACAATCCCGTCATACATGATTTTTGCGTTACTTTAACCGTTTACGCAGCGCACGCAACGGAAACTCTCAGAAGGAATAAATTTTCCCCGTTTTTGCAACATTTTTCATTACTGTTCCGCTCCTCTGAGGTGTAGCGTGATGTTATATAGCCTATAGCCTCCCTCGATAAATAGGCTACCTAACACAAAAAGAATTTTTCAATTCGGACCGGATTCGATTCGGAGATTAGCGCGTTCAATCAAACAAACAAACTCTTCAGCTTTATAATATTAGTATAGATAATTAGTTGACCCAGACGTACCAAGTTTGACAACCTGGTACGCGGTGGTGATCTGGTAAGCGTTTTCTAGCTGACACTCATATGTTAGGTTAGCTCCTACCCAGTTATGATGACCTGGTACTTCGAAGGCATAAAGCGTTTTCTAGCTGACACTCCTTTGTTTGGTAAGCTCCTGTCAAGTTATGATAACCTGGTACTTCGAAGGCAACGTTTATAGTGACTTGTATTCTCTTTGACGTTTTATGTGACGTCTCACGGGAACGCGGTCGAACGGAATAAATAAATGATTATGGTAAAAAGTAAAAAAAAAAAAAAAAGTATCCTATGTCCTTCTCCTGGCTCTAAACTACCTCCCTGCCAATTTTCAGCTAAATCGGTTCAGCCGTTCTTGAGTTATAAGTGAAGTAACTAACACGACTTTCTTTTATATATATAGATTATGCTTCTGGAAAAATTTGTGAAACAAAAATCGCGATTGAAATCTTACTGGTTCAAGAGAAAATGAAAATCTTGTTTTTTGTCGATCGTCCGAACTGAGAGATCATTATTTTGAACTATATTTAATAAACCAAAACTTATAGGTAGAAGGTAGATACATCAGAAATTGTGAAAAATGTTGTACTAAAATTTGACGAATCAGTCGTCCTTGTAAGTGTTATATTTAAAAAGATAAATCATTTTTTACAATCCTTGAGGAAAACGTTGAGTATGGTGATCATATCGCCGGTCGGAATCATTACCGGTACAATTCAAATTATGATGCACTTTAAACGTTTTTATACAAGTAATTTGTGTCTCGTTTCACTACATAATTTAAATAATATAAAATTACGTTTTTAAATGATAAGTTTCTGCAAAGTTAGGTACTGTATGTGTAGTGCTCTTACTAAGGAATTCTAAGTAATTCTTACACACAAAAAGATCAGAAATTTTAAGGTAACCAAAAAAATACTTTTTTTATTGATTTTTTTTTTTAATTTCACTCATAATTACATAATAGGATGTAACCTAATCAATAAGTGCGTAGGACAAAGTATGTAAAATAACTGGTTCTTCTTTGCTGTTATACATTTTTCCCATCAAATCGTCATAACAGACTATTTGGTCGTTATGAACACAATGTCCTCTGTAATCGGAATCGAAAAAATCGGACAAAATAAAAAAGTATGTCTACCCTACTCAACATTTTCCTTAAGGATTGTAAAAAATGATTTATCTTTTTAAGTATAACACTTACAAGGACGACTGATTCGTCAAATTTTAGTACATAATTTTTCACAATTTCTGATGTATCTACCTTCTACCTATAAGTTTTGGTTTATTAAATATAGTTCAAAATAATGATGTCTCAGTTGGGACGATCGACAAAAAACAAGATTTTCATTTTCTCTTGAACCAGTAAGATTTTAATCACGATTTTTGTTTCACAAATTTTCCCAGAAGCATAATTTGCAATAAACATGATAATTATTCATACTTTTTCAGTATTAGTTCGTGTTTTACAAGATCACTCAATTGAAAATTGTCCACTCTGAGTGATCCATATAAACCGTTATAAATCTTAAAAGTGGCTTTGAAACGAATCGAAATTTTGTTTAGCAGCTTTCACAAATCCTTCACAATTAATTAAAATGCAAATTATAAACACATAGGCAGTATATTCTTGGATACGCGTTATGGCCTTTTCTTCAGTTGTCCAGATTGAGGGATCCAGTTAATGAGTTCTAACTTTCTTTGTTTAGGTTTCACAAATTTTATACCTTACATTGAAAGTTTTCACAATTATTTCCTAAATCCTCTTATAATTTGGTTGGGATTGGAAGAGTTTTTCGAAAAGATCTCTAAATCCACACGCACATGCAATGGCTCATGTTTGTTTGTTCCGCCTAGCAGTCTGCATGTGTGCGTCGCGTACTTCACTAGACGCACACGAGCGCGACTGCTGCCGCCCGTCGTCTGATTTACCTAAACCCTTCGATCAATAATAGCACTAGATAAAGGATCAGGAACAAAAATAAGGCGCTCAAGTGGCCACGTTTGCACACACTTACACATTTATATTTCTTACTACGAAATATAGAAAAACGTTTCATAATAATAACAACTTCAGTTTATTATAATCCTTAACACTGAAACATAAAGCATAATTACGATTGCAAAATATTCATATTTAAGTCCTTTTGTCATCGGAGAAAGGTAAAGAGCAATAAATTTAAAATGTCCCTTAAAAATCAAAAGTCATTTTGATATAAGTACAAAATTATTTATTCTTAACTGAAACTTAAAGTCTAAGCAATAAGGTTAAAAACAATGTGTTGACAATTTCGTGCTTACTCTATTTTGGAACAAGACGTAGTTCTTGGTATTATATTTCAATGTTCAGAACACAGTACGTATGGAAAGACGTAGAGTTGCAGAATATATTTTTTTAGGTGAAGGTACGTTTTGATGACGGCAAACATTTTTAATCGATTTAAAAAAGTAGTAGGACTAAAATAGTATAATAGTTATTTAATTTAATTAAGTGCGGGTTAAATCAATGTGATCCACCCGTATAAAAACTGGGTGCGTCTACTTTTATGTACCAGTATTTAGAAGTTAAATTTGTATTAAAGCAAATTATTTTTTCATTTAAATTAAAGTTCAAATATGAATTTTTAAAAAGCTTGTATATTTCTTCTCCTCTTTCTTTCGCTACAATAGATACCCATTCTGTACAGCGAAATGGCTCGCTAGGAAATCTACAAACAAAAATAAAATTACAATACTACTTCATGCATTCTCTGTTTCAGAACAGACAATATTTGTTACAATAGTTGGTGCGTTGTTGCAAACATTGGTCAAACAATCATAATATGTATTTGCTAAATGATTTATATTTACTATTTGATTGTTTTTATTTTATGAAAAACACTTAAAGATTTAAACTTATGGAAAAAAAGATATTCCTTCCAAAAACTTGGTGCTACAGTGGTTATTTACACAATTTTTGAACGCGTGCTGCGGCATTTAGGACGTCTTATCGTTGGCTATCATTGGACCAAACTAATTTCAAATAAGAGCACAAAAATATTTGTGCTCTTATTTTTCGGGCCGTTTTTGAAGCGCTCATCGGGCATCTAGTACATTTTTGATCGAAGCCTAAACCTGAGCAATTCGATTTTGTAAAAGCGCTCTTAATGATTTCTTTGTTCCAAAATCTTTTAAAGCTTTTAAAAAAACACGTTTTACTTGGAACATGTATATGGAATGGCAAACTCAAAGAAGAAATTTCGGACTGAGGGTCACAATAGCTCAAGGAAACTGGTTGCTTGTTTATAAAATTGGTTGGGTAAAACAATAAAAAACAAATTATACGAGTTTATAAAATTGGTTGGGTAAAACAATAAAAAACAAATTATACGACCTATTTAATCATAATTATACCATTATATTACAAAAATAAAATAACTAAGACTAAGTACATACCTAAATCTAATTTCTTACACGCTGTTATTTTTTAAATAAAAGTTGACAAAGGTTACATTTCAGTGAAAGAATGTCTTCTAGCTAAGGTGGATGCGATAAGGTAGACCCGAAAACTCAAAATTTTGGGTTATTCCCACTATTCATACTATGTGTAGGAATAACAAGACAATGGTGCCGATTCTGTTGTACACGAACTAAACTATCTCTAAAATTCCTTACTTTTGGCTATGAGAATTGTAACGCTATTCTGCAAGGAAAAATCTCTAAATTTAAAAACTATTTTGACACGACTAAAATCGAATTTGACAATCGCGACTCAGCATGGTATTTTTTTTTTTCTTTTGGTTTCGAAACGTTTACTTGTGTGTGCATTGCGTAGAATGAATTTTTTGAGAGACGAAGGCGTGTGCTAGGGTGCAGCCTGGACGTGTTTTTTATGGAATTTTTCACTTTTGTTTGAAAAATATAAAAAAAATGTTACCCACGTGTTGAGATTTAAATGTTCCGGGGTGTACTAAGGGGGTCGAAAATTTCATTATTTTTGCGATAGGACACGCCATTTTCAAGATATAAGCAAAATGAAAATAAAAAGTACAGAACTGTTTTTGCATGTGAAGGCGAGGCGTTGTTGAGAATTTTAGTTCATGACCACAAGTTTTATTCCACACCTTTTTAATCGCGATTAAAAATATTCAGATTTAGTTAAAATAAATTATTTTAGTCAACATTTTTGGTGAAAACCGGCAAACTCAGAATAGCAAAATTGTCATTTTCACTAAACTAATAACTCAGTGCAATCTTAGTGCTGTCAAACTAAAATATAGTTAAGTTGTGTCACTTTAGTCTATTTCAGAATAGGAAATCGTCGTTTGACAGGAATAAACCAAATTTTTGTGATTTTTAGTTTAGTTTAGAGAATTTTGTGACAACAGAATCGACACCAATGTCATTATTTCTATCAAGATACAAGCGATAAAATTGGTACATTAACTGAGAACAAAATTCATACTATATCTTCTGGTAGGAATTCATGTTTTTTACAATTTGCAGGTCAGTTTTGGGTTGTATGATCAATAAAATATGAATCGAGATCGTATCATGCATGTGATTGCATAGTTATCATTATTAAAATCACCAATACAACCCTCTAAGTTACTTTAAACCCCAATGAATAACTTTTTCATGTCTAGTACATGCAAAATTCATTTAAAGGGTCAAATGAACTTGAAGGGTTCTGTTGAACGTTTTTTATATTTCTGTTAAGCCATATTTGTTACAGGTAAAATTTCAATTTCGCGGATTGCCATAGCGCTTCCATCATCATAATCATTTTTTCCCTGATACAAAATGTGGTTTAGCGAGTCTTAGATTTAGTCAATTTTTTGAGCTGGATAAACCATCAGTATCGTTAATCCGCGTTTTGTCACCACGTGGATCGTCGTCTTCCGCTTTGATTCTGTAGTGGGTATTTACAATGAATATGTAAAATAAAATCTAAAATTTCCTAATAGCTGATAAAATATTTACATGAAAATGTTTATTTTCAATAAGAGACAATATGAATGTGATTATTATCGCAGCAAAATATACTTCTCATGCCTGTTATTTCCTTGAACTTGTGTCATAGTGAAACCAGTTTTATAGAATGGCCATAGTTTAACCAGTCAATTACCGTAATTACAGACACAATTAAAAACCATTGTGTCTATACCAAATGTGGTATCTCAGGGACTTAGAGGTTAATCTAGAATCTCTTGGGAAAACAGTATATTATTACGTTCCAGTGCTAAAGCCACGCATTTAGAAGGCTAAAACCCATCATAACAACAATCTCTTATGCTGGGTGGGGTTTAGTTCTCATTTGAGCCATATACACTCTCGCCTTCATTCCAAGGGGGTTGGCAGAAATAACTGAAAACCACACCATTAATTATCTCCTTTGAAACAATATGTTCTACAGTGCTTATTTTAGTGATGAATGATGAACCATATGCATGAAGAAATATGAAAACATATCAACAGATATAATTATAAAGACTTCCCGCTACTTACGACAAAGTATGAGGGTACGTTGTCTAAACAGAGTTATTACATATAGGGAATTTACTTTGTTTGATAGTTCACTTTTTAAATTTAATATTTCATTTTGCTTTACTTTTTTGGACTAGCATTACTTATGGTGTCATTTATTGCATACATGTGGTTCCCATACTGTATTTTTGTTGTAATTATCTTTTTTAAATGCGAAGTGCTTAGTTTAAATTGCGGCTAAGCCATTTACATGACGTCATCTACAAAATAAACTATATACATACATTAGAACAATCTATAGTTATCGTAATTCATAATTCATGATAAAGTGAATATTTTCTACATCTATTTTAGCGAAAATATGTTTAACCCTTTTTAAGGTAGAGGTAATCGCCGCCAGTAAAATTATTTGTTTTATTCAACTGTATTGTTGAAAACTATTTTATTTTTCATTGATGATAACATATACATTTCCGCAAATATCCCATTGAATTCCCAATTTGAAAAAATACTTAAAAATGTCATTATTAACATACTAAGAATTTACTACGAATTTTTATTTAAGAATTACTATACCATTCTAGTTTTCTCTGCCTTATAAAGGGTGAAAAGAGAAGAAACCATTACTAATTGCCTTTATACAGCTACTTCTAAGAAAATTTTAATTATAATACATGTTTAATTGAACATATTATTCTAATCAAGAAACACCTGCGCGGCGATCACGGCCTATTATGATGGGCTTGAGTCAAACATTTTTATCACAGTTTGGGAACAAACACCGTGATAAAATTCGTGACTCAACCTTATTATAGAGGCCGTCCTCGCCCAGCTACACGACATGTACTGCGAGTCTAAAAAGGCCACTTTGGCAGAATCATAATAGGATAATAAGAATCATATTATAAATCGTAAAATGGCATATGGTCACAAATTGACAACCCATAATGACAGTTCATTCTGAACTGAATTGAGTATGATTGTGCTAATATGTGTCATCATTTCACGTAAATTACAGGAATTGCTAATGAATTGCTGGGAATTCAGAATATGAATTGCTTAATGTGGCCTTTTTAGGCCCTCTGTAGTTATAATATTTACAGCTAAGTGGCAGTCAGTCTTCTTTTGGGCTAAGATACCTCACAACAGGTTACATAAGCCAGCGGCATTAGTTCCTCCACAATGCAAGGCCATCTTAAAATATCAATTCACCATATTGTTCATTTTTAATATGTCCATATGTTTTTCCAAAATAAATATATTGTTTTAAAAGAACAAATTGACAATAGAAACGCAAATCTCATTCTCTATGGTACACACTTGTACACACCATGTACATGGTATTTTACGAAGCCACTCAACCTGCCATGCCTATTACTGCCTATCTACATATTTTAATGAACTTAAGAAAAGTGAACAAATTATTGTTTCAAGCAATTCATAATTGCGCGAAATTCTTTTATTTCTTTAATTTATTTTGATTCGAAGCTATATGATAATATAGTCCTTAACTCACTGATTTACTCCAAATCGTGAGTCATAAAGTCATCTCGTGTAAAATTCGTCAAAGCCCTTATTCCTGTGCTTTGCTGGCTTCCGTTATTGATTCGTACTGCTCCTTGTCAAGTTCAGTCATTGTCAAACTGCCATCCGGCAACATAAGTACCACTCTTCGCGTGCCACCTGTGAAAACCAAATCATAATTAATTTGGGACTTCTATAGACACTTCTTTGCTATCGAAGCATACTTGTGCATTTATCTGGCTTTCCAAATGATCCAACCGGACTGGGGTCAATCGTTCCCCTTTAAGATGGAATGCCCGCTCCTCCTAATTCATTTTCCAGTAATGTTTGAAGTTGGTATTATAATGAGTGTGTACTGACCGGGAGAGGGCAGGTCGGCCTGCAGTAGCTGCGCGATGACCTGCGTGGCGTCCTCGCCCGGCTCGCCCTCCACCTGCACGGCCACCTGCTGCAGCGCCGGCGCCGCGTCGCCGCCCGGCATCAGTTGGTATTATAATGAGTGTGTACTGACCGGGAGAGGGCAGGTCGGCCTGCAGTAGCTGCGCGATGACCTGCGTGGCGTCCTCGCCCGGCTCGCCCTCCACCTGCACGGCCACCTGCTGCAGCGCCGGCGCCGCGTCGCCGCCCGGCATCAGTTGGTATTATAATGAGTGTGTACTGACCGGGAGAGGGCAGGTCGGCCTGCAGTAGCTGCGCGATGACCTGCGTGGCGTCCTCGCCCGGCTCGCCCTCCACCTGCACGGCCACCTGCTGCAGCGCCGGCGCCGCGTCGCCGCCCGGCATCAGTTGGTATTATAATGAGTGTGTACTGACCGGGAGAGGGCAGGTCGGCCTGCAGTAGCTGCGCGATGACCTGCGTGGCGTCCTCGCCCGGCTCGCCCTCCACCTGCACGGCCACCTGCTGCAGCGCCGGCGCCGCGTCGCCGCCCGGCATCAGTTGGTATTATAATGAGTGTGTACTGACCGGGAGAGGGCAGGTCGGCCTGCAGTAGCTGCGCGATGACCTGCGTGGCGTCCTCGCCCGGCTCGCCCTCCACCTGCACGGCCACCTGCTGCAGCGCCGGCGCCGCGTCGCCGCCCGGCATGAGCTGCGCCAGCTGCGACGGGTCGATGGCCAGCACCTGCAGTGAAATCACTTGAAGCTGACGAAACGCTACTTTAAAGCTATACGGAAATGCCTATTTTCGTTTAGCTTTAACGTTCGTTTAAAATTTATTTTCAGCTCCATTTACGTTTAGGCTTCTTCATTACATATCATTATTACATATTATAAAATAAAGTCACTTCCCGCTGTCTGTCTGTCCCTATGTATGCTTAAATCTTCAAAACTACGCAACGGATTTTGATGTGGGTTTTTTTAATAGATAGAGTGATTCAAGAGGAAGGTTTATATGTATATAGCATGCATAATATAATAAAGAAACGCTGATAATTTTAGAGGTTTCTAATGTGATGTCATAAATAAACACATTTTTTGCGCTTACATTACGAACGCTGGCCTAACCTACGATTAAGAACCCTACGAAATAGCTCAAAACAATGTACTACAGTATTGTACACTTTAAAAAGTTCTACAAAAAAGTCCGCGATGGTATATGTCTAACTCTTAGGGATAACCCACAATAACCATTTTTATCCTTTACTTTTTACGAGAAATAATGGCTTATTTATGAATGCGATTTTAAGCAATCCTGCATTAATCCGTATCCAATTAAGTAACTTAATTAAATTGTGCATTTCATGTAGATCAAAATTGCCCTTTACATCATTAAAATGAATATTTTAGAAGATATCAGAGATTATAATAAAATAGCCGCAGAGCGGCTAGCGGGCAGTCCCGCGTCCGGCCGTCCCGGTTGGTAGCGGTCGGGTAGTGCAGGATTAGTAGGATTGTAATATTGTAATTCATATATGTTACTTTGGCTTCATAGTAAATGCGAATATCATGTGTGTTCGAAGTACTCAAAATAAACCCAATTGTATTATTCCAAGTAAGAGACCGCGAAATATGGCTTAGATGTTTAGATTTTTGATGTATTTGGATTTTTGGTTATCCTGGATACTTACCATATACGTTCCCGGGAGATATTTTCCGACAGCTATACGGGCGAAGCCACTGGCCAAAGTACTATTCTTATAACTATGTTTAATTTGGTGTCTGGTAAATAATTGAGTGTCTGTATATGTCTGTATAGGAGCGTTAAGAAAAAGCAGGAAGACTTATATTCAATTCAATCCAGCCCTATGTCGCAGTCTTCTTACTCTGAATACTATTAGTTTTATTTTAAGTACATCAAACACACATGATATGTAAGGATCGTAGCAGGTGGCGTTTCGTAGTTTCTGCCTACCCCCATGGGAAAAAGGCGTAATTGTATGTATGTATAACATGGATTAATACATTCTTACCGCGGTAGTACGTCCTCTTGCGATAATTTCCGACATCCACGCGGGCGAAGCCGCGGGCAAAAGTTAGTTATTTATGTAAACATAATATCGTTATTTTTTTTAAGTCATTATGGAGTTTCTTGCCAATTCCGCTACATGCAAAACTCTATTTTCTTATGAATTCTGACGCTCAATAGTAAATAGAGTAAATGTACGTCATGGAAAGAAATGATTTGACTTTGAGAAGATGACAAGCAACCCCTTTACTCACAAAAATACAGAAGAACCGGTTCTTTAAAGAAATTAACTACAAAGGCAGCAAGACTTTTTTTTGGTTGTTTGTGAAAATCGTTTATATCGTGCGTGTCCTGTTGTCTGCACATTTCAGGAACTGATGCTGTCAAACTCGTAGCCGTATTCGGGGCCGACTCCTAGATTGTTATCAACATGCTATGAAGAAAAAAAGTTTGTTGTAAATTCTGACCTGTCCATCCTCTCTGGTGACATACATGACGTCATTGTCGCCCTCCACAGCCCCTTCTACGCCTTCAACAGCGCCCTCGACTCCTTCCGCCGCTACCAGTAGCGTTTGACCCGCCTCATTCTCGCCCGCGACCTGTGCGAGATAATTATATGTACATGTTAGCATAAAATAAATGTTTATTAATGCTTAGGCGGCCGACTTAAACAATTGTATAGCTGAATACAGAAAAAAGCCTAAGTTTATGACTTGGACACAAATAAAACCAGTATGATACATTTACGCATGAGGGTAGGTAGTGAGGTAGAAACAAGACACCTCTTCTTGATTTATTCAGGAATTAATGTTAATTATACCTGATACAGCACTCCATCCTCTCCTCGGATCATGATGGGCGTATGCCCGGCGTGTAACTGTAGTCCAACTTCCTCGCCGTCGTCGACGCCTCCTTCTAACAATTGTTTCACTGCACTGGCTTCCACTTTCACTTCAGTCTGTAACAAAACAATATTTGTCTTATAATCTAAATTATCATGTTTTTTTTTTACGTACAGTAGAATACACCCATAATGTTGCCACTGGCCTGGGGACTAACAGTAATAATTATAGCCTTATGACTTGTGAGCAAACATTCCCAAGGCTTGTAACTATTTGCGAAGTGACGTAAATATAGGGCGGTAGTAATATAGACTCTACTTACGCCATCTTCGTCTGTGAGCACGGGGAGTGAGGGTTGAGCGCCGTCTCCTTGCACCAACATGCCGGTCGTCCCGCCCGGGGACATTTCCACCTACGAATTTCATTTGAGTTGTTAAGTATTTGAGAAAGAGTTTTAGCCCTGGCTAGGAAGTCACTTTCTGCAATCGTTAACCCATAGAAGATTGGGCGTATGAGGAACAGGTTGTTAAGTTCACTCATCCTCCGTACAAAAGGGAGTATCCTTCGACCAGACCGCATATATATACAATGACCCAACATTGTCGGAACATTGTATATATGCTAGTTGCGCTGTAAACTCTGCTTGCATGATGTAAGATTTTTGCGTGACATCCCTGTGATGTAGGTCGCATATGTGAGGGTGTAGATGCCGCTACAGAATAATCAATGAAATGACTTAGGCTACCAAAAACTCACACGTTGCTACGGGCCTGTTTTTACAAACGAAAATTATCGCTAAATTACAGCTAACAGAGTATTAATCAATATAAAGCGGACATAAAGATAAAAAAAAAATGTGCGCGCGAACTGAGAGACCACGCTGAGATTTCGCAAAGTAAAAATGTTAGGATTTAGTATTAGACTCACAACATTTGTTGAAATAATGTGAGAATGTGTAAGCAAATACATTAAAAATGTACAGCCCTCAAAGTGACGTCCCTCAGTTCACATAGACCATCAGCCAGATGTCGGAAAGCATGAAGGCTAAAGAAAGCATGAAAAATGAAGGTTTTGTGATTAGAGAATTTGTAAAGATGCGTGAGTAGTGAGGTGGGTGTGTGGGTACCTTCATGAGCATGGTGGCAGCGTGCGCGTCAGTCGCGGGCGGCGGCGTGGGCGGCGGCGAGGGCGTGGGCGGCGGCGTGGGCTCGCCCTCCGCGCGCGCGAGGCGCCGCCCCGACTGCGGGCACAGCGTGAGCTCGCGCGCCGGGCTGGGCGGCGGCAGCGGGCCCAGGCTGCGAGGGAACGGGTCCTCGATGCCGTCCGACGTGTCCGACGACGCGTCCGACTGCAAACATGCACTTCAACTTTTGGCCTATCGATATCAATACGGTGAATGGTATGGCGCCAGATATCCATTAGCGGTTTAGTTTTTTAGCGCAAGTTGACTTCTGTTGGCAAGACAACTTCCTGCGTCATGATATTTTTATTTGGTGCCGTCCATCAACTAAAATATAATTACCACTTGCAAGTAATATTCCACAAAAAACTTGCTAGTGTGAACGTATTTCCACTATACTGCTAAAACAATTATGGCAATGAAATATCAAACTATGGTGTGCATGTGAATTGAAGGACCACTGGGAATTTACAAAGTAAAAATTCCTAGAATTCTGCAGTAGACTAGACTAGACAATTGTTTTATTGTAGAACGAAAAAACTTCAGCCCTTAAAGTGTGGTCCCTCAGTTCCCACAGACTATCAGCCAGATCTCGGCGAGTATCTCAAGAATGAAGTTGTTAAGATATTTACTAAATTGTTATTTAATACTTTTACTTCACTACGTTTTACGTTTTTTGGTCTGTTGACCACAAAGCATTAAAGAATTTTAAAAATATCATATGGTCCCCTCAATTTACACAACATATACAGGGTATCCCAAAAAAAAAAGTGTCAAACGGAAGTCCAGCGATAGACACCCGAATGGGATACCCGAATCACTCCCCATATATGCTCCGCGATTTTTTGACAAAAACTATATTTTTTATTAATATTATGTATTTATTTAATAAAACAATCAGCTTCGTAACTTTGACCAAAATTATGTTGGAAAATTGATGGTTGGTGAACTTCGATCAAAAATGTACTAGATGCCCGATGAGCGCTTCAAAAACGGCCCGAAAAATAAGAGCACAACTATTTTTGTGCTCTTATTTGAAATTAGTTTGGTCCAATGATAGCCAACGATAAGACGTCCTAAATGCCGCAGCACGCATTCAAAAATTGTGTAAATAACCACTGTAGCACCACGTTTTTGGAAGGAATATCTTTTTTTCCATAAGTTTAAATCTTTAAGTGTTTTTCATAAAATAAAAACAATCAAATAGTAAATATAAATCATTTAGCAAATACATATTATGATTGTTTGACCAATGTTTGCGACAACGCACCAACTATTGTAACAAACATTGTCTGTTCTGGAACAGAGAATGCATGAAGTAGTATTGTAATTTTATATTTTATTTTTGTTTGTAGATTTCCTAGCGAGCCATTTCGCTGTACAGAATGGGTATCTATTGTAGCGAAAGAAAGAGGAGAAGAAATATACAAGCCTTATAAAAATTCATATTAGAACATTAATTTAAATGAAAAAATAATTTGCTTTAATACAAATTTAACTTCTAAATACTGGTACATAAAAGTAGACGCACCCAGTTTTTATAAGGGTGGATCACATTGATTTAACCCGCACTTAATTAAATAAAATAACTATTATACTATTTTAGTCCTACTACTTTTTTAAATCGATTAAAAATGTTTGCCGTCATCAAAACGTACCTTCACCTAAAAAATTACAGTATAGTCCGTTTAGTACGACTTCGCATGTAACGACCGACCGTTTTTAGCGACGTAAGTATAGGCGCGTGTTTGGTTTTAATATGAGCCACTATGAAAGTACATACGTTTATTACGACTCCGCTTACAGCGACCGACCGCTTTTAACGACAGAATTTCACACAAAATTGTCCGGTTACAACGACGACGAGCGTTGACGTGCTTACAATAAATCGTAGGTAAGAAACTATCTCCACCCCGCGCTTCCCCCTTGCCTGCACGTCGTTGATTCGAATGCGACTGTTTAGTTTACGTCGTTAATTTGCGGGTGATGCGTAATTTCGCGTACAAGAATGGCTTCTACAAACCGAAAAAGTTTCTCTGTTGAAGATAAAAGTGTCATTATTATTATAGATTTTATGTACATTATGTGAAATAAATCAATATTTTGATTCAAATGTTTTTTTTTCTCTTGGTCACGTAAATATTATTAAATACATTGTGTATGTTTGTATTTACATGAATGTGATTTGAATAAAAATCGAAAAATTGTCATTTCCTTTAGTACGACTTCCGGTTAGTACGACGTAATATCGCCGGTCCCTTCACCGTCGTTATAACCGGATTCTACTGTATATTCTGCAACTCTACGTCTTTCCATACGTACTGTGTTCTGAACATTGAAATGTAATACCAAGAACTACGTCTTGTTCCAAAATAGAGTAAGCACGAAATTGTCAACACATTGTTTTTAACCTTATTGCTTAGACTTTAAGTTTCAGTTAAGAATAAATAATTTTGTACTTATATCAAAATGACTTTTGATTTTTAAGGGACATTTTAAATTTATTGCTCTTTACCTTTCTCCGATGACAAAAGGACTTAAAAAACTTTTTTACAAAAAAAAAAACCGACTTCCACAAAAACACTTATAACTTTCATTTCGGAAGTCGGTGTCTTAAGATCTGTATTTGAGTTTTTTGCCACCGACTTCCGAAATGAAAGTTATTTTTCACTTTCTAGTGTTTTTGAGGAAGTCGGTTCTTTTTTTGTAAAAAAGTTTTTATTTTTTACTTTTTAGTTATGGTATCTACCCCGCACTAATTTCTATACCACTTATCGCCAGGTGAAATTTAATACTTTACTACTGCTGTAAATCGTTGAGGAATTCCCTCAACTGTCTATGGTCTCCATCATCAGACCTGTAATGGCACTTATAGCCATATGGGTGCAAAGTTCTCATCAATAGAAATGAATTAAGTCCAAACACCGGGTAATTGCTGTAAGTCGTTGAAGAGTTCCCTCGACTGTCTTTCGGCTTCATCATCAGATCAACTTCAGACCTTCATGAAATAGTAGTGCTTTAAGACTATTAATGAACGAATTAAAAACGCACTAGTGGCCACTACGATTTTCGAAGGTCCCCTTCGACTTCTCTGGGATGCCATCATCAGATCCTGGTTTCCTTATCATGGGACCACCCTTGGGATATCTCCTTTCCAACAAAAAAAGAATCATTAAAATTGGTCCATAAACGACGAAGTTATCGGTGAACACACATAAAAAAATATATATATATATACGGTCGAATTGAGAAACCTCCTCCTTTTTTTGAAGTTGGTTAAATATGAATATTTTGCAATCGTAATTATGCTTTATGTTTGAGTGTTAAGGATTATAATAAACTGAAGTTGTTATTATTATAAAACGTTTTTCTATATTTCGTAGTAAGAAATATAAATGTGTAAGTGTGTGCAAACGTGGCCACTTGAGCGCCTTATTTTTGTTCCTGATCCTTTATCTAGTGCTATTATTGATCGAAGTTGGTGAATCATGACTTAAATTTGCAACTTTAAAGATTTAAATAGGTGACTTGGTTTCTAAGTAGGGCTTACGAATTCTCCAGACTCTCAGCATTTATTATCATAGAAAAGAAGTACTTAATGGGCTACTTTGGCTAAAATTAGTGATCAAAGACAGCAAGGTGGGAAATTCTTGAAATTAGCCATCTGAATACAAATTTTTATTCGGCCATTTTACCATTCCTAAAATTATTTTAATAATTAATTTGTTAACTCACCATTGTTTAACTAACGTCGACAGTTTGAAAATTTCTTGTAATTAATAAATGACTTTTTATTTTTGTTTCATTTATTAACCTTCAAATGTTTGGTTTCTTAAAGCAACCATGAAGTCAATTTTTTTTTATTTTTACATAAATTGAAAATGTAAGTCATTATTTACCAACCATAAATGTTGGTCTTTACACCAACATTTTAATAATTTTGGTAAAAGTTACGAAGCTGATTATTTTATGCATGAAATTATAATTTGTGGTCTGTTATTTAGTCAATATCTTCACAATACTAAATGTCTGTAAAATATTTAACTTTGTTGTATAGACTGAGGGACCACAGTTTAGTCGTGATATTTTTTTTATATTAAGTGCTTTATGTCTATTATTTAGTAATAATTTTTACAAAATAAGTGTAATATATTTAATTTTGTTGTGTGGATTGACAGACCACAGTTTAGTAGGTATTTTTTTCTTGCTGCTTTGTGGTCTGATACTAAGTCAACATCTTCACATTTATTTTTACAAAATGTCTATAAAATATTCAACATTACTGTGTGGACTGAGGGGCCACAATTTAGTTGTGGTATGTTTTTTATCTTTAATGTTTGGTGATCTGTTATTTAGTTAATATCTTCACAATACTAAATGTCTTTAACATAGTTAACTTTCTTGTATATACTGAGGGACCACAATTTAGTTGTGGTATGTTTTTTTTATCTTTAATGCTTGCTGGTCTGTTATTTAGTTAGTATCTTTACAAATTCTTATTGAATGCATGTAAATACAAAAACTTACTTTTTAAACTACTTTCCGAGATCTGGCTGATGGTCTATGAGATCAGCATGCACTATCGCTTCTACCATGCATGTAATAAAACATTCAAGCTACTTCCAAACAACATAAAATCTTAGTAACCACAATTTTAGCAAGATTAACTTACAGTAGCTAATTTTCTTCATAAACCACCACCAATAACGCGTCGACTGCCTTCCGGGAAACTTAAATGGTGTCCACACAGAAAATATTCTAACCTGTTCAAAGTCTAAAGCCACGGGAACCTTGTCCCGGATGCGAACGATGTTACCGCCAGCCGTCGCGACAGAGTATCCTCCACGCCCGCGCCCCCGACCTGACCCGCCGCGCCGCAGTAAACTGTCGCCCTGTGCAGTCAATCTGTTCGTTATTTACTAACCATTTGTTATGTTATTGTTAGTTAAAAGCTCTATTTAACTAGTTGGTTAATTTTTTTGTCTGTTTATAATCGCGATTTTTCTTGGTTGACTGGAGAAGGCAACAAATAGAGGGCATTGGAGATAGATTCAATGTCACTACAGCATCGATAACATTATAAGAAAATCTACAACAAATAATTCCCTTCTGAAACTACTTTATGCAACATAATTAACGCAAGACCTCTTATACTCCAATTAGATTATTGAGTTAAAAGCGTAATACAATGACCAAAACTTATTTTTCTAAAGCAAGTCATTATTATTAGGAAAATCGTGTTGACTCCAGCAATACTTCAAGCATTAAAATTTATAGTTGAGTCCAAGTTGAGAAATCAATACAGTAAGCAATTATGAGTAAACAAATTTCAGGACTTGCGTTTATTCTGTTACACTTTGTATATTTATTGGATTCTTACCTGAGCTAGTTTCTTGTTGAGTATGGTAACAGGTGATTTTCCTTCTCCCTGACCTGATGGTCTCTGTATTGTGCGTTGAATGATCTTTTGTCCTGAAGGAGTTATTATAGTTTTCTCTGTCACCTGCTGTCCTCCAGAGCCATAAGTTTTCTTTATCTATTAAAAATAATTTTGTGTACCAAATTAGTGTTATAGAAAAATAACCTTTTAAATGTCTTAAAACAATGATGTTCTAATTCTAATGTTACCTGGGTCATAGGCGTACGGACTGGCGACGTCTTTTTGGATTCCTCTAACTTTTTCTGAAACAATATGTTACTTTCAAAACCTCACACTTTTATGTAAGAAATTCGTTTTACACAATACTGAAACATGTAATACCTGTTTAGCTGCTAGTATCTGTTTCCGAATCACTTCTTGATCTATGTTCAGACCGGGTCCTAATTTTCCAGGCGAATCAATCTTCATAATTCCTGAACTCTTCGACATTATATAAACACCTGGTAAAAAGAGGTATAATATATTACTAAGGGTCAATATTAGCAGCAAAGCCAGCACATAAATCGCTGTCACAAACATAGCACGTCATTCCAAACAATCAAATACCTGTAGTAAGGTTAGGCATATGTTTAGGGTCAACTTTAATGACGCCCTTAATGTTCGGCATGCCCTTTCCAGCGAGGCCGAGTGATTTCACCAGCTCAGGGTCCAGAGTGGACTTGGGCGATGATTGACCATTCAGCACTCTCTTGTCAGCTGAAATGTTTACTATATTTATTATTACTAGTACTGGGCCTTGCTTTTTGCGTAACATAATTTAATGAAAGAAGCACCTAGGCTTCCCCGCCTTACCAAACCCAAAGAGCTAAGCATTGAAAAATCGAACACTAATAATAAGTGTGCTAGCTGTTTAAGGTCAAGTGCCCCTACCTTTGGTGGAGTCAGGGTCGGAGTAGTCCTCGTCTTCGCTGGAAAGTTCCTTCTTCACTTTCTTGGCGGCGGGCTCGCTGTCGTCTGCGCCGCACCACGCCTTCACCTGGTCTAGAGCACGAACCTTGCTGGTGCGCTGAAGACGACTACACAAACGAACAAACTACGTTATTATCGATTTCAGGACCAAAATCGAAACTATGACAAATGGTGGAAAATAGCTAAAGTTCAAAGAAGTAGGAAATGTAATTATTTTTAACAGGAAAGGAAAATTACAAATATTTGAAAACGTTTTTAGGACTCTTACCCAGATGGTGTAACAGCAGGGCTCTCAGATTTCTTGACCACTTGCTTGACAACCTGAGGCAATGGTGTGTTCATCTGTTTCACCTAGAAGACAAAATATATTTCAAAAGATATTTGTTAAGTTATCATATATAACAAAAAGCATCAATAATTATAATTTTAAAACCTTATGTCCATAAGTCACATAACACGTGATTATGCATATAAAGGGTGATTACTATAAAATCGTTTACCTGTACTGGATGTTGTTGCTGCTGTTGCTGAGCTCGCAGCGCCTTCAGTTCCTTCTGCCGCGCCAGTTGCTTCTCAAATGCTTCCAACAGATGTTTGCAAGTCTCCATGTTTTCGACAGGCTCCCATGTATTCTGTTCACTGTAAAATTAAATGTATTGTAAAATCTAGAATATGAACATCCGTCTTAATGCCGCACACAAGCCGTTGTTGCATAAACTCAATGTAAACCATGAGGCAGCCATTTGCCATTTCTCCTGGAATTATTCCAGGAGTAATGTCTAATGAGAAATGACGAAAAATTTTTGACAATAACTTTGTTTGACGACATTTCTTAGTGAAACCAGCACACAACTTACTGCGGATATCCCTCCCACTTGAGCAAGTACTCATATTGTTTCCTGCGTGGGTTGAACCGTTTGGCTAAGATCTTCTCTACGACATACTGGCCAGCTTCAGTGGGGTCGCCTTGTCGCTCCGTGCGACGAGCGATGCGTTCTTCGGGCGGCACGCGTTCTTGAGCGTTGCGAACTGACTCGTTCAATTCCTAGCAGAAAAGAATTTTGTGAAAAGGGTATCAAGTTATAGTGAAAACAAGACCAAGAGCCATGCAAACAAAGTAGGGAAGCAGTGAGCCATAAGAAGTGTGCATGTATGATAATGTCAGTAGAAAAGCAGCTTTTTTATATAATTTCTAAGCACTGAAATAAGACTTGTAAAACCAATTATTAATGCTATTACCTATATGGTCTACAAAAACATAAATAATTATCCAAATATATAGTATAAGTACCTTAGTTTTGTTAATACTTTGTGGTATTGGTACTTTCTGGACATTCTTGAGTCCAGGGCTAGCCTTAACAATATCATCACTGTCCTCCCCAGAGGGCTGTGTTTCAGAGTCCTCCTGCAAGAGTGAGTTAGTTAGTAGTCAATGAGTGTTAGGAATAATGATATGCACTAGGGGTTATTCAGCTGTGGTGGAAACATACCGGCTTGGCCAACTTCCTTGGTCTGCCTCGTCTCTTCACTTCTTGTTGAACTGGTGTTTGAACAGGTACCAGTTGATCTTCAGTCTTTACTTCCATCTGTATTTAAAAGTTTAATTATATGTATAATCATTTTTTTCTGTATGCCCCAGAAACTGTATATGTTGATAGATATGATAGCATGATAGGAAAAACCAATAACTTACAACTTTAGCATGAGCAAACTTAGACAGGGCCTGGACATTTGCTCCTGCTGTGATCCAGGCAGTCCGCTGTGCCTCTGCCATGCGACACCACTGCTGGTAAAGCTTCCAGCTGTTGTCTGTGTTCACTGTAGACCCATCACGAACTGATGAGCATTTCCATAGTAAGAAAGCCCAGACCTGTGCTTTACTTTCATTCTGTGGATGAAAATAATAAACAATGAATACCTAGATGATGATTTGCTTTTTGGTGGCTATAAACAAGAAAATCTTTTCTCAAAACTTTAATAAAAGGTAATCTCATCATTTCATAACCACAGATGTTGTTTTTGCGCAACTATATTTATAAATTTAACACAAGTATACTTACACTATCTCGTACAGGAGATTTCCCTGTACAGTTGTTGGCATCTTTATGCTCCTTGAACTCTTCAACAAAGTGGAATGCTGAGTGGCACAGGCCACACACCAGAACATCGAGGGTTGCCATTTGTTCATGAGCCTCTGAGAGCACAAAAAAACAATTATCATCATCAACATCATCATTTCAGTCGAAAGATGTCCACTGCTGGGCATAGGCCTCCCCCAAGCATCACCACTTCGACTGGTTCTGTGCGTCTTGCATCCAACTAGGGATGTTATGGATATGACATTTCGGATACGGATTGGATACGGATGTAGGAATGATTATTATACCGGTTACGAATACGGATATGGATATGAAATTATTTCGGATTATCCGTTAGTTTCGGATAATATCGGTTACGGATATTAAACTTTTAAGGAATTTCAAAAGTAAAATATAAATAGCTTATAAAATGATTTTTTTATATGTCACCATTTGGTAGGAATTACAATAAGTCCGTGAGTAATTATTACAGCTATTTAAAATAAAAATGATTATAAATATATATTATGTGTTATCTAATCTACCTAAAATAAAAATGTAATAAAAAATCCGATATTATCCGAAACTTTTATTTCGGATTCGGTTACGGTTACGGATAATTTTTTATATCCGATATCCGATAGTTTCGGTTACGGAGCTCCTTAACATCCCTGCATCCAACATAAAAAAAACAGTTATACATAAAGATGATTCAATCAGTTTTGTTACAACATTTTTTTTATGATTTTGAAAGATTGTTAGACTGTGCTAACAATACTGCCATCATATGGTGAAAATACTTAACTGGCATTTTTATGAAAATGACTTATGTTAGTTCAGACTTGCCAAGAAATTGTATGCCTTTCAGTGTAGGTGGTAAAGCTGTAAATCATTTGTAGCCAAAGTTACAAACAGTTAAAGCAATAACTAAGCCCTGAAAACATTGCTCTCTAAAATGAAAAACCCTTAACTTGGTGAAGTCCTTTCATTAGTTAACACATTCGTCGCAGGTGTATCATTTTTGCACACACTTGTTTATACAATGTGTATCAAAAATGATACACATGGCCATGAAGATATGAGAACACACAAAAGTATTTCGTAGGCAAGTGTATCATTTTTGATACACAGTCTGAACACTATGAAAAAGAGAAAAGAAAAGGAAGATTGAAGCTTTAAACACATTAATATAATACATAAACCACATAAATAACAAAAACAAAGTGTGATTCTGCAGATTATTCTTGGCGCTAGTTTGCAAACTTGTTAAACAGTCACTTTATTGTACGGCTTTTATATATTTATACACCTATTATCACATTTATTGATTGACCTACTATCAAAATCCGTAATACCTGTTACGGCTTTCCATCATTGCCATTTTGTATTATTATTCAGTGTTAAACTTAAGTGTGTATTAGCTTGATACTATGCCGATGGTGTGATATGTAGACGTATCCACAAACATTAACCAGTTGCTTATCAGGCCATAACATTGTGTCTTAGCCTTGCCTTGAATGTACAATCATGTTTTTCAACTGTAATGGGAAGACAAGCCACATTCATTCATATTATGAGGGCTGGCTGTTATTAATTAAACAAAATATTAACCTTTCAAAGCCGTCGGGTTTTTCGTCAACTCTTCAGGATTTCCCGGCGGAACCTCCTCCGGTGGCGTCTCGCCTTCCTCTACTGAAGTCATTTTTGCTTTTCAGGTTAGCCTACAAATTAAACGCGACTTACATTATTCAGCTATATTAAACAGGATCATTTATTTACGGTCTCCAAAATAAATTCTCAGATAACCTTTACACCCGGCAGATTCCCGCCAACTCAAAATTAATATGTAATACGCTGCTGTAAGTATTACATAGAGCAATATTATTTAAGAAACACTATACACTAAGCTATACATTAACACAAACTGTTCCAAAAACTAAACTATGAGTTTTAATTGTTCAAAAAAACTTATTATTTGTTCTCCCATGACACAAATCAACGCTCATTGAATTATACTGCCATCGTAGTGATAAAATTAGACGCTTCTGTCTTAGTTAATAAGTAAACATGCAATAATGTAAGATATTATCATAATTCAATTCATATAGATTTTAAGTAAGTTACACGATCAAGACAATGTCACTTACAAAACTATATTTTTTTTCTAAAATATGAAACTTTTCAGAGAATACAACGCGAACGGAACAAATCACATCAACAATCGAATGTGTAATGAGGATAAAAAACGTTTCGCCGACACGCTTTAGCTGCCACCTAGTGAACGCCGACATTTTCTTGTTTTCACTGTTATATTTTAAAATACCGGCCAATCACAATGCAGTAAAAGACGTTTCTATCCAATCATTGCACGTCACCATTTTGCACATGCTGTAACATACTTGCAGTTTCGTCAATGCCACTCCTCTTGGCCGACATTTGTGTTTCACCACCATGTTTCACCGACATTTCTCTAATTTTGTGTAATAATTGAATAATTCTGTAATTATTTACAGCCTTACAATCTAATTACTTACAATACCCTAAATAACATAAATACCATGCAGTTATGCTTCAAATAAATATAAAAAACGAATTTAGGGTCTTATAATAACAACAGAAATGATTTTTAGATTGGTCTTTTTCCGACTGAACGAGGATTGACAAGCCACAAATATCAGTATTTTTACTAGAATTTGTCTCGTCTCCACAGTACAGTTGTTTTTTTTTAAAATGATGTAAGTAAAGCTATCATTGCGAAATAAAAATTAAAGTATTCTACGTAGGTAATCTACTTATTGAAAAAAATAAATCATACTTGTTTTCGTTCACGTCATCTAAGCCTGTGTTGAGCATGAACATAAGTACTTAGTAATAATATACAAACCAAAGTGGTTTATAAGGTGCGTTGGGGTAATACCGGACGGATTTTGGGATAGTTGCAAGGATGTTACAAAAACTTTTTTTTTTCAATTTTGGTATACACTACATTCTTGAGAAATGGTGGAAATTTATATTGATTAAACACAGTGTAATTTAAATATTAATTTATTTATAAAAACTCAATACTTTTTGTTTGGTAAGCCTGTGAAATCTAGACACAATTTTTGTGAGTATGATGACGATTTGGCCATTAAGGGGTAAGTTCGGACAGCAATTTAATACTATTTCTATGGCTAGAAGTACTAGGTCTTACAAAAGAATGTACCCTATTTTTCCTGTTCTTTAAAATGACATCAACAAAATCTACCTAATATTACAAACATGAATGTACCAAGTGATTACTTTTTTTTCGGTTTAAACTGTCCGATCTTACCCCACATACCAAATTTAGAAGATGTTACGATTCTCAAAGTTTATTTCTATCCACAAGCAGACTACTAAATAAAATACGCGTATGTTAAAGCGTCATATAAAACCGGAAGACTATATGGTTGGTATAGAGATGAAGGTAAGAGGTAACAAGAAAAAAATTGAGCTTTTTGAGAAACCCGTTTTATTAGAATAGGATTTCAGGTCCTCAAATAATGAAAAAAATAATAATATAAAGTATAGAAATCACAAACATGGAATGAAATCATTTTAATACTTACTATATGTATATGAAATTAACATTCTTCAATTTAAAAGAAATTCTCATTATCGTCATTCATCAGGGTATACTCCACAGGATCTTCATTTATATGTAGTAGCTCTATTACCTGAACTACATAATTATGTTATAATCAGTATTCAGTAAATAAAAAATTTAGATTGTTTTTCTTGCCAATAGTTTTATAAAATGTTATCTTGTACATATTTGGGTTTGAATTGATATTGCTATTTTCAATGATGCCGACGTAATATATCCAAGTTCGTTTGAAATATCTAATTAGAACTGTATCCCCAATATTGTATATATTCGAATCATCAATATAATGTTTGGTCCCATCATTATCATCATCATTAATGTTGAAACAATAGTTTCCAATAAAATTGTTTTGACCTTTAGTCATTGTTTTTGTAGGGCAATCAGCTGTCTTTTTTTTTCTTTGGTATATTAGATACGCGTGCATTTTGTGATAATTTTCGCTTTTGGTTTGTAAACAAATCTATATCTTTATCAATTGGCTTTAGCTGCAAACTTCTGGGTAGAATTTTGTAGAAAGCTTGTCTTTCTGGTGTGATTTTTACAGATGAAAAGATAGTCACTTTCGTATTATCATTTGCATTAACGTTTGTCTGTATCGTAGGAGTTTCCGGAATTTCTCCTATCTCACATCTCTCTTCGCAAGTATCGTCCCTCTGGCTTGCTTTTCTCTCTTGATTATTATCCATTTCATGTATTTCTTTAACTATTTGTTCAATTTGTTGCTCTCTAGATGCAAAATTAAATCAGTCTTGTTTTCCTCATAATAATTTAAATCAGTCAATTTATCACAGTTAGATAATACTTCGATCAAAGAACCTAATAAGTCAGAATCACTGTGGATACTCATCTGAACACTTTCAAGTGTCGTAACACTGCTATTAGATCTTTTACGTTTTTCCATCGCTGTCTTTGTAGCCAATTTGGCCAAAAGACATTTTGGCCAAATTTGTTATCCAATCTATGTGATTCGCTTTTCTTCCTATGTTCATGATACTTGTCCAGATTGTTTTTTTTTTTTTGTCAGTTCGAGTTCTTTTCCTACTCCTTTGCCTTTTTTAGTTACGTCAGTGCTGTTCTTGTTAGTCAAAATCGATTCATTCGTTACCGCTTCTGTTCTTAAGTTTTTATTTTGGTTTCCAGATCCTGGTATAGGATCAAATGCATAATTTTTAGGTTGGTGTACTGTTTTTTTTTCCGTGTTATTGTTTTCTGTATTTATTTTTCGTTTGTTAATTCTATCGCTTGCTGTTTTTCTAGAAAATATAAAAACCCGCAGTCCTAGAACACAAAGGGAAACTGAATGACACATGTGTGGTTTTAGTCACTAAAAATATGACAAGCTCCACCCTAGAGCGGGAGAAGTCATTGGATGATTTCCCACCTCAAAACAAAAGATCCAAAACAGTTACAGTTGCGTAAGTTTGTTTAAGTAGATTAATATCTCTTACATAAGCCCCAGATTGAAACAATTACGAACACAATTAAGTATTTAAAATTAAAATCATGTGTAATAAAAGTTTGACAATCACTACCAATTTCGAAATGGGTTAGCATCGGATATTTTTGTCCGATCTTCACTCGAGATGGATAACACCGGATACCAGCCTACAGAGATAATAGACATTTATGGATACGTTTTATTGAGTTATACCTGCTTAAAATTTAGTATTTATGCAAAATAATACCAAAATAAGCTATACTTTTGCTAAAATATGCAAATACAAATGAAGGTGAAAGACCGGATCGACAAATATTTTATGAATTTTACCTTTTTTCTTTAACGGCACGTAGAACACGTCCGAGTTGCCGGAACGACTGGCGGCTACTGCGGGGCGGGGCGGGACATATTGACGTACCGCGCAATGTGGCTAGCATTAAATAATATAGCCAAATAAGCGGGATATTTGATTTCTACGTTCTTACCCCAGCTTCGATCTTACCCCAACGCACCTTAATTTAATGTCTTTGATAGGCAAACTAAAACCATGATGCTATGTTTTTTTCCATGTATGACCTAGGTAACTAGGGACCTACACATCATTAGTTCATTGCCTACTTATATACTTAGCTTAAAACGAACTTTAAATTGTTCCTGCTATAGATCAATGCTGATTACTGACCTACTATACCTATTTACCTATCTGATTCACGAAATCTTTAGTTCTAGGGTGCGGTCATAAGTTCACAACCCACGATTTTAGGATGGGTCATCATAGGGGCTGAGATGATGCCGAGCAATATTTTTAGGAAGCTAAATCTCCTAGTTGGTCTAGGACTCTAGTGGTTGCAAGCGCTACTGCTGAGCAAGAGGTCCCCGGTTCGATTCGGTCGGGTTTAGTGTTTTATTGACTTTTTACATCAGTTTCTCAGAAGCAGGTCGTTGTTTGGACTTTGTCGCCTTACGCCAGGAAAACCCATGCAACTATGAGAATTATGAATGCAAAAGCCTTTGATTATCAAAGGCAAAAGCGAACGAAGCGAGCTCGAAAATTTTACAACCCAGTTCGTTTAGGGTAGCTTTTGTTTTATATTCCCTAACAGGAATACAAGTTACACTGTCAAGTTAAGCCAGGAGTGTAAATATCTACGAGAATGATGAATGCCAGAGGTAGCATAGCGAGCTCAAAACATTTGCGCATGCTCGGGTAGGTTATAGATTTTGTTTTGAACATTCCAAAACTATTAGGGGAAAAGAGATTTAAGACGTCTTTGATTAGGGGATATTTACATTGTCGATTTGTCGGCTGAAGAAAAGTTCAAGAAGGTACTACTAGTGATGTGCCGGAACGTAAAAATGCATATCCGCAGATACGGATACGGATATTTGGTGTCAAAAACCGCTGATACGGATACGGATCTTAACTTTATTACTAGATCGGTCTCGATGCACGAGACCCTGAAACGCTAATTGACGCAACTTGACGCTTTGTTTGATAGGATATGTTTCGACTGGCATGGCCGCCGCGCTTTCTTTTGTTTTGTTTATAGTTTAGTCACTAAATATTTATTGTGGTGTTTGATTTTTGCTAGTTAGCACTGTACCACTCTTGAGCAAAGGCCTCCCTCCACTCCTTCTACCTTTCGAGAACCTTCCAGTTTTGACGGAACCTATTCAGCTCGTCCCGCCATCTCCTACGTGGTCTGCCACGACCCCGCCCCACTGTCTTAGGACACCAGTTTAATGGAATTTAATAGTTTTTCATTGCTACCTAATCACCTACATATAGAATTTAATACATGTATTGAAAAATAATAAGGTAAACGATCCGTAAAAGATCCGCCAAAAAAGTAACGGATACGGATCTTTCTTTCCCTCGGATATCCGCGGATACGGATACGGATATCCGGCACATCACCAGTAGGTACTTGTCAAGAGAATATAGAATGCATGAGGGAGCGTAGCGAGCCTGAAAATTCTAGCACTCTACCTTGAATAGGTTCTGTTTTCTTTTGAGCATTAACAGAGAGCGAGGTCACTTTGTCGAGTTATGACGAAAAGTTTTAACTCGTTTAACAGCAGTTTACTCCTTATGAGTATGACGTCTTGCGCATAGCTGGGCACCGTTAATCAAATAGTTAACTTCGTTAATCGTTAGTCCGCTACAAAAAAAGTTACCTTCGTTAAACGTTACAGCGTTACATTTCGGAAGAATTAACGCAAGTTAACGTTAATCGTTATCCGTTAATATGTGTAAAATTGCATTTTTATATCTTTGCGTTAGTGAACTAATAAAACCTATTGGTTTAGGTTCTGGAAGTTAACAGATTAGGAACAAAACAAAATACTTGTCTAATTCAAATGTGTGATTTAATGCTTTTTTTGGTGTTTTATGGCAAGCATCGCTTACACGCAAAAAGTATGTAAATAAAAAAAAAATAAACAACATTTATTTCAGATTGCTGGCCCGATCTGGATATAAATTCCACATACTCAGTCAAATGTGGCCATGGATTCTCATCAGGACCGCAGGAATCCGATTCCATGTCTTCCATGATATGGTTTTAATTACTACCTTTACTGCACAGTATACTTTTTCTTCCTAACAAAATTACACTGCACTCTTCTTTATCAACATGCAAATGATCACTGACAGTAATTTATAATAACAACAAACAAAACACTCGTCACTCTAAGCACCGGCGCTAAGTAATAGAATGATTAAACGAAACACATCTCTTCGCAGTTCGTTTCTCATTCACACGCACCGGCAAAATATATCTAGTTTTGTTTTTGTTTCACTCGCTGCCACGCGCCATCCGGTACTTGTCGTTTCATACTTATCTGAACCTGTTTTTGCGCTGCGCCGCGGTGCTGTGCGGTAAATAGTAGGCATTGCATTAACGATTAACGGACTTCTGCATATTAACGGAAGTTAACGTGTCCGTTAACATTTTTAAAAGTTAACTTAAAAGTTAATCCGTTAATCAAAATGTTAACTTCGTTAATTAACGATTAACGGATTAACGAGTTAATGCCCAGCTATGGTCTTGCGCTTGTAGTTGCTCAGATGTATTATATCACCAGACTCAGGTGACTAATAAAATTTTAATTTAAAATTTATGACATTTTACTTTGTGTTAAAATAATAAAAAAAACACTGTTTATGTATAGTTACAAGTTTTAGTCGGCAGTCAGTTTCCATTCTGTCGGCATTCCCCCATAACATCAATTAACTTGTTTTTGTATAATATGCCTGTCAGCGTCTCCGTGGCTCAAGTCTGTAGGTACAGTTTTAAGTTAGGAAGACAAGTAAATCATTCAGTCTCTTTACATCTTGATTGATTTTAGGCGGGTCATGACCTCCAGGAAACACATCTTTAGATTTCTATAGTAAACTCGAAAAAAGGAACGCATATGGTGTGACTTTGACTGTCAGTTTGTCGATCTGTCTACCCCAGCAGCACGCGTAGCATGACCAATTTTATCTCTATTCTACCAAGAATAGACAAAGTTCTTTCTATTCAATTCGACAACTCTTCGGCCCGAGCACGGGGCGACCCGTAGACTCGGTTTTCTATGAAGACAAAGACAGTTATTCTTTCCATAGCAAGAGAGTGGTAACTAATGTAATTAAGGTGGATCCGTTAAGGACTTTTCACAGAATAGTCATACAGTGGGATTAAACGATCTTAGAGTGTTGTATTGATGATTATAATTATTATAATCCTGTAAAAAAAAATGAACCTCCAACCGAAACTCCAACTCAAAAAACTTTTTAATTTTTGTTAAAAAGTTTTTATTTTATATTTTTGTGGCTTTAATGTACTAATAATACTTGGCAAGGTATACCCTATCCAACACAAAAAGAATGATCAAAATCGGACTACCCTGTATAAAGTTATGCGTGTTTATACCTTACAATCAGTGAGTGAACAATCAATCATCCCCTGTTTTCCGACCCTTAGGGTTCGATTTTGTTTTCCAAATTTATATGGGACCACCTTGGAAGTATACACTTTCCAATAGAAGAAGAATTGTCACAATCAGACCACTATGTAAAAAGTTATGCGTGATCATACATAAAAAAAAAAAAAAATATACGCGTCGAATTGATAACCTCCTCCGTTTTTTTCCGTCTTTTGAAAAGTAGAGTTCCTCTCTTCAGTTTTAACATCGCCATTTTGTCTATTCTTCCGTCGACAAAACTCGTTTCTATGGTGGTCATGCTACGCGTGAGGTTATTAAATTATTACCTAAATGTGTTTATAATTAATGAGAACCCAGTTACATATAAATTAAAGCATTGAAAATCTGTTGTTGTTTTCATTTTTGTTTATAGCGATGAAAAATGCCCGTAAAAATAATCTGTATTTACATAAGTACACACACACAGGTACACGGTTACACACACAGACACAGTTACACAGTTTTATGAATTCCCTAGTTCCTGCGTAGTGCGTACATTGTATTACAGGAGCTAGTGTCTTCCCCTAATTACTAGGAGGAACATGTAAATTATGGCATACAAATATCAGAAAGCGAAACAAAAATAGAAGAAATAATAAAATTTAAAGTAATCTAACATGCATGATAAAAAATATAATAAAAAACCCAAGCGCGAGTCGGACTCGCGCACCGAGGCCGAGGGTTCCGTACAAACTTGTAGATATTCATGGTTTATGCATAAGGTTTATGTTTATGAAATTAAATGTTTTTATTTTTAAATAAATTGCGGTTTACGATTAATGACGTTTTTAAAAAAACTACTAAGTTTACATGGTAATATACATCAGATATTTTTTTAGTTTTATCATTCTCTTATTTTAGAAGTTCCGGGGTGGGGGGGGGGGGGGGACGACGACACACATTTTACCACTTTGGAAGTGTCTCACACGCGAACTATTCAGTTTAGAAAAAAATGATATTAGAATTTTAGAAATGATATTAGAATTCATTTTTTAAGACCTATCCATAGATATCCCACACGTGTGGACTTGATGAAAAGAATTTTTTGAGTTTCAGTTCTGAGTATGGGGAACCCCAAAATTTATTGCTTTTTTTTCTATTATTGAAGAGAATGATAAAATTTAAAAAAATATGATGTGAATAACCATATAAACTTCCACCGAAAATTGGTTTGAACGAGATCCAGTAAGTAGTTTTTTTTTAATACGTCATAAATCGTAAGCCGCAATTTACCTTTCATTCAATCAACTGAAATATAAAAAAAAAAAACATTTAATTTCATAAACATAAACCTACAAGTTTGTACGGAACCCTCGGTGCGCGAGTGCGACTCGCACTTGGCCGGGTTTTTTTTTGCCATTTGGCAACGGAACCCTAAAAACAAAATATTTTACTATATGGGTTGTGTGGGCGGCAATGGTCCCGATTCTATTGTATACCGAACTGAACTAACGAAACTATCTCTATAGTTCCTTACTTTTGGCAACGAGAATTGTAACGCTATTCTGCAAGAAAAAATCTCTAAATTTAAAATTTATTTTGATACGACTAAAATCGAATTTGACAATCACGACTCAACGTGGTATTTTTTTTTTTGGCTTCGCAACGTGATACTTGTGTGCGCCACGCAATGAATTTTTTGAGAGACGAAGGCGCGTGCAAGTGGGCAGCCTGGACGTGTTTTATATGGAACTTTTCACTTTTTGGTTGAAAAAAAAAAAAAATATTACACACGTGTTGAGATTTAAATGTGCAGGGGTTTTATAAAGGGATTCGAAAATTTCATTATTTTTGCGATAGGACACGCCAAGTTTCAGGCTTGTAGCTCTAAAAATGACGGACTTCCATACAACATTTTAACCCCTTTTTCACTCCCTTAGGGGGCGAGTTTTCAAAAATCCTTGCTTAGCGGATGCCTACGTCATTACAACTATCTGTATGCCAAATTTCAGCGAAATCCGTTCAGTAGTTTCGGCTGTGCGTTGATGGATGAGACAGTCAGGTTTGCTTTTATATATTTAGATTTTTAATTTTTTGTTTGAATTCTATAAAAAAAATATTACCCACGTGTTGAGATTTATATGTGTGGGGTTTTATAAAGGGAGTGGAAAATTTCATTATTTTTGCGATAGGACACGCCATTTTCGAGATATAAGCAAAAGAAAAGGAAAACAAAAAATACAGTACTGTTTTTGCACGTGCAGGCGAGGCGTTGCGTTGGTGTGAATTTTAGTTCATGACCACTAGTTTTATTCCACATCTTTTTTTAATCGCGATTAAAAATAGTCAGATTTAGTAAAAATAAATTAGTCATCATTTTTTGTGAAATCCGGCAAACTCAGAATAGAAAAATTGTCATTTTCACTAAACTAATAACTCAGTGCAATTTTAGCGCTGCCAAACTAAAATATAGTTAAGTTGTGTCACTTTAGTCTATTTCAGAATAGGAAATCATCGTTTGACGGGAATAAACCAAATTTTAGTGATTTTTAGTTAAGTTTCAGGGGCGTAGCTACCGCCGTATCTGCCGTATCAATTAAGTATACGGGGCCCCCGGGACGCAGGGGCCCCAACGTGCGGAAGCAAAAATTAATAAAAACTTCCCAATTTTTTATTTATTTCAGAAATGACCAAAGTCACAAGAAGCAATTTCTTTTTTCCCGCGTAAAGCGTGCGTTCCAAAGTTGGCAGCCCCGCTTGTGGTTAATTATAAATAATTTCTAATACTTAAAGATTATGGATGTAAAAAGGAAACAACACAACAATTCATAGAAACCATTTTAATCTAATTCGTTGTCAGATTGCATTGGCAAAGACGAACAGTAATCCGAATCACCTAAGTCTAATAAACTCATCTCCGCTCTAGTAAAGTCGTTCTGCACAGATAACAAAACTTGACAAACACACGGAAAGCATTCGAAGCAGACGCACTCGTAAAAGGCTTATGTTTAACTTAGCACCAGATATAGTAACATATAACAGACAAAACTAGTAAATGATCACCAAAATTAAACCCGCATTTTAATGTAAAATTTTAACCAAAATTTTAACATCTTGCTATCCTATTTAAGCAAACTGACACCAAAAAAATCATTGTTAACCCAAAAATAGTTAGTGAACACGAATTTATTAAGAGTGTACTACGTGAGTTCGACAAATGGGTGTGCGAATAACACTTGTGCGACAAAACTGTACTGCGACTCACCATAGTTCGAATGCACGCTTGTGCGACACACTGAATCTAGTCGTTTCTAGCACTCGCCGGCCGCTGCCGCGGTACCGCTCGCTTCGCTCACTCGGCTCGTGCATAGGAGGTCACAGTTTTAACCTAACCTAACCTAACCTAGTGTACTATGTGAGCTCGAGTGTATCGCACAAGCCTGCATTCGAACTATTGTGAGTCGCAGTACAGTTTTGTCGTACAAGTTATGATTTGGTGATCATTTACTACATTTGGTGTTCGAATACAATTTAAAGTGCAGTCGTGACTAAAATAGCTAGTACTATTGTAATTTTAGACTTTATTTTTCTGGTGTCAAGTATATATTTTTGGTTAAAGAACTAAGGGTATCAAAGCATTTTATGGTGATCATTATATTTAATCCCCTCGTAAAATAGCCGATCTGATTAATTATCGATTATGGTGCGTCAATTTCTATTACTGGGCGGCTTTCACGAATCAAACCCTTATTTTTTTGTTTTCTCGTTTTTAGGGTTCCGTTGCCAAATGGCAAAAAACGGAACCCTTATAGATTCGTCATGTCTGTCTGTCTGTCTATCTGTCTGTCTATCTGTCTGTCTATCTGTCTGTCTGTCTGTCTGTCCGTCCGTATGTCACAGCCACTTTTTTCCGAAACTATAAAAGCTAGGCTATTGAAACTTGGTAAGTACAGCTTGGCAAAAAAGAGTCTGGAAAAAATGAGGGCGCCTGCTTAGCAGGTATGGCCACCCTGTATACTAGGATTAAAAGTGATAAGATACTTGTTGTTTTAATCCACAAACACGAGATCCCGGAAATTCTCATCAGTCAAGATTTCAAGACTTGATAGGCACACAGTCTTTTACTTTCATTTTATTTAGTAGATTGCGCATTATTTCGCTGGAATAACCTTTTATCTAAGAGTGCCATCATAATAACTTAATGAAAACTTATTCAGTTTAAATTTTAATTAAATTACACTCAGGGATTGCCGATTGAACCCGATTGAGTCCTTTCCAGTCCGGTTTCAGGCCTGGGCACAGGTACCACTTCAGCTCTCCTTAAGGTGACTGATGATATTAGGCGGGGCATGGAAGACACTAAAGTCACAGTCTTAGTGTTAATAGACTTCTCCAATGCTTTTAATACCGTGAGTCACGAAGTCCTTTTATCTATCCTTTCGTATCTTATGGTCTCTCCGGAGGTATTGGAATGGTTTGCTTCTTATCTTCAGGGGCGTCAGCAGTCTGTTCGTGCTGGAGACTCCTCGTCGAGTTTGTGTGATCTTACAGCTGGTGTCCCTCAAGGCGGTATTTTATCTCCTCTTTTGTTTTCTATTTTTATTAATCTCATTACCACTGAACTTCGGAATGCGTATCATCTTTATGCAGACGATTTGCAGCTTTACTACCAGGCAAGTGTTGACAACATATCAGACGCGATTGAGGAGCTAAATCGGGATTTAGAAGTGGTTAAAAGCTGGTCTGATCGATTTGGGGTGGCGGTTAACGGTCGTTGTAGGGAGCCCGCACAGTATAAAGAAGTTGAATGGCTTAACTGTGGCACCTGTAATTTTCGATAACTCAGTCATTTCGTTTAGCTCTGATGTTAAGGATCTTGGCCTGCATGTTGACACTTGTCTTGACTGGCGAAAGCAGGTCACGACTGTCAGTAGGAAAGTCACTGGAACGTTGCGGTCGCTCTATCGGTTAAAAAACCTTCTCCCATCACACATAAAGGCATTGCTTGTACAGTCCCTAATATTTCCCATAATTGACTATGGCGATGTGTGTTACTACGACCTGAATGCAGATCTACTCAATAAACTTGACCGCCTTCTAAATAACTGCATTCGATTCGTTTTCAATCTTCGTAAGTACGATCATGTGTCTGAGCACCGGTTGCTTTTAAAATGGCTACCCATCCGTCAGCGCAGAGAGTTAAGGGCTCTGTTAATGCTGTTTTCTATTCTTGACAAATCCACTTCTCCGTCTTACCTGACTTCCCAGGTTCAATACTTGTGCTCTGCGCATAGTAAAAATCTCCGTTCCACTCACAATCGTCTTCTACGATGTCCTTCTCACCGCTCTGGTTTCATTAAATCTTCTTTCTTTGTCCAGGCGGTCTTTCTATGGAACGCGCTTCCTCTGAATATCAGGCTGGCAACCAGCCGGTTTTCGTTTAAAGTGAAGGCACGTGAGCATATTCATAAGAAGTTGGCAGAATCATCCCAGCGCTGATTTGCTGGATTCGTTTTCTCCTCTACCTATCGTTATTTCTACAATGTTTATTTTCGTTATATATACTGGGTGTTAGTGTAAACACCGTTATCCTTGAAACCAGTGATTTGGTTTCGTTAATAGAACGTAAAATCAATGAAAAAAAAAACAACTTTTTTTTTTAAAGAAAATCTGCATTTTTCCACAAGAATATTTCACCCTATGCGCGAGGGCAACAAACTTCGGGAACTACACCTACACCGCGTGCGAACTGCACGACGCGACGCCGACACGGGTCGCGACCCCGCAGTCAGTCAGCTGGCAGTCTCGCTAGCGATCGCACGTAACGCCGCGTCTTAGCGTCCGTCGCTCATTTCTCGCGCGTGAATTGTGTTACAATGTCTTACACAAATGAACAGTGAACCGAAATGGTTCGGCTTTACGCCATTGCGGGTAATAATCTGAACGGGGCGCATTTTCGCAGTGGCTTATCAATAACCTCGATAACAACAGAATGTTGGACGGGGAACCCATTTTGAACACGTGTTGAGGTTAATGTAAGTCGGTAAGTGTTGATATTTTATTCAGTCAGTGTAAATTTAATTTAATTTTTAATTAAACTGTACATAAAATTGTGATTAACTTTTTAAATACGCCAAAAGTACCTACCCAATGGTTTGGTTTATTAAAAACAAAATGTTTTCAAATCATTTAGAATCCAAAGCCATTTCGAATCAAATTTACATTTAGACTCGTCACGGTAGGTATTTGTGGCTGTCCTAAGCCATATGATGGGAAAGTTACATCACAGGTAATGTGTATTATTTTATGTGTTGTGTGGACGGAACGGCTGGCGATCGTTGTAGTGATTACGTCACTGATGCGCATATCCATGAATTTGCGGGCGGTCTGGGATAAAATCTGTTCTAAACCTTTTTAGGAATTTTTATTTTTTATTTTTTTAACTCGCTCTGTTATTTTATATTTAAGTCAAATTACCCTTGGGTTAAGTGACAACGGTGTTTACCCTTACAGTCTGTATATATATGTATGTATGTATCTATGTATATATCTATGTATTTGTATGTATTTTTTTCTGAATTATCTATCCCTATGTTGCACCTGCCATGTTTTGTCTCTGCATCACCATAAGGTTGACTGGTAGAAAATGCCTCAGGCATTAAGTCCGCCTTTGTACAGTATTTTTTACTTGTGCATAAAGTTTTAATAAATAAATAAATAAACCCGATACACAAGCCATAATGTTCAGCAATTGCATTTGCAGTCACCATCTAGGGTATTCACAACCATTCGATGGTCGGTATGCCTGTATCAAAGTTGACATGAATGATACTGAACGAATCCTGTTAATGCTGACAGTTTATAGTCGACAAGAAGGTGACTTACAGCTGCTTACTGTCGGAAACTAATCGGAAGTCAGAGAGTATCTATAACATTTCGCATTCGAAAGGTACGGGCAATATCGAATAAACTTGAACAGTTGACTAATGAAGGCGTCAGGTATGTCTATGTGAGGTACAGACACCAGCACATCAAGCTACTCGATACTGTCAAATTCTCCCAATTAACATTGAACCTAATGCTTTAGCGACAAAGTTAAAAATCTATTATAGAAATTTGACAGATTGTAGTAGCACGATGTGCTGGCGTCTGTGCATAACATTATCACTATCCACATGACAATGAAAATGAAAGGACACGCAAAAATTATGGTTTTATTTAAAAAGAAAAAGGTGACATAACATCATTCGTGTATTCCTCTTCAGTGCTATGATAGATTTTTTCCATTAACACTGATGTGTCAGTTTTACATTTCTTATTTATGAAATCTAAATAGTGTAAAAATCTTTCTTAGACGTTTACGGCTCTCATTACAACCCGTCTCCTCAAACTATAGGTAATTTATTACGTAGAATAGGCACCTGAAAAATAATAAATATAAATTATATTTTTTTTTACTGTGGTATGCGAAAATAGCATTAACAAAAAAAAAAAATACTTGCCTGTTTCTTTATAGTGTTGAACTATTTGTCTAATTTAGTGGTGGGCGTTGCGACAACGAACCGTTTCCGAAGACCGTTTTATGTTTTACAACGATGAAACCGTTATACGTCCTGGGTCCAAACAGTCTTCGTTGCACAAACCAGTCTTCGAATGACTAGATGCGATTATGTATTTTACACCTAAGAAAATACGGTCGAGAATCCATTGATTCAACTATCACACTCGTCGCGTCGTCGTCCTTAATCCGTTCCAAAGACCGTTTTATGTTCTGCAACGACTACGACGATGAAACTGTTTTTACGTCTTAGATCCAAAGAGTCTTCGTTGCACAAACCAGTCTTCGAATGACTACATGCGATTATGTGTTTTACAGCTAAGAGAATACGGTCGAGAACGCATTGATACAACGATCACACTCGTCGCGACGTCGTCCTTTTTTTTTTTTTTTTTTTTTCAGGATGGGAAATCATCAAATGACTTCTCCCGCTCTGGGCGGAGCGGGAGGGCGTGTCAGACTTTTACTGACTAAAACCCACCCGTGTTCCATCAGTTGCCCATGTGCCAGGGTCACGGTATCTCTTTCGAACAATCACGCGACCCCGGCAGGCATCGGTCCTAGTAGACCCCTACACTGCTGCTGACATCTCTTTGAGGCGCGCGTGGAAGCGACGTCGTCCTTAGGGTACCGCGTTCGTTTAAAACAGTTCTTAGTTCTTACAGTAAAAAGTGAACTTTTTGTCAATGGTATAGAGTCTATATTTTATTACTACTTCTCGAAGAAACTGCAACTATTTCACGAGACGAAAACGCAATTCTATTCCATATTCGATAAGTTTCGTTTTTTACAAAACGGTCGTCGTCGCAACAACTGGTTTGAAGACGGCTCTTCAAACCAGTTGCGACGACGACCGTTTTCTGCAACCGTTTTCGTCGTCGGAAAAACGGTTGCGTTTCGTCCGTCAAAACTTCGACAACAACCCACAACTAGTCTAATTGCACTCAGATCTAATCGAAATTCTTTCTCCCACCAACTGTTTTGGTGTTTCTCCAGGTGTAGAAAAATCCTTAATTTTTTTAACCTTCATTTACAATTTCTCTAATCTAAGACAATCATATTAATTCCATGTAGGTACATTTTTCAATTTTAAGTATCAAACATCAGGAGTCAACGTACACGCGATTTGTCAAACTAGAAAACATAACCTCAATAATCTATTAGTAAATAAAATGGCTTGAAACTTATAATACCGCTAAAGCTTAGTATTAGAAAGGAAAAACAATGACTGGCATTGAATAAAAAATAAATTTCTTGGATAAATACCTGTCGTGTCGGAAGTTCTTTCGAAAACATTGTCAATCGGAGACAAAATTTGTTCCGCTTCAGATTCCGCCAAATTTCTTACGAAAACTTGGTATATCACAGCTCACACCACTACTCCTTATTGTTTTATTCATTTTTTATATGTACAAAAGCATTCATAATTGATAGTTAATTAGAAATAAGTAAAATACAACTGGGAACATAACACAATGACTGATTAGCTACTTGTTGATGATAAACAAAGCAGTGCTGCCACCAAAAAAATATTTTAGTTCCAATGTTTACCACGACAGACTCTTTTTTGCCAACCTATAGATGTATTCTGTGAACCGCATTAAGATTTTCACACTAAAATAGAAAAAAAAACAACAAATTTTGGGGTTCCCCATACATAGAACTGAAACTCAATTTTTTTTTTTTTCATCAAACCCATACG
Source organism: Aporophyla lueneburgensis (assembly GCA_932294355.1). Classification (NCBI taxonomy): domain Eukaryota; kingdom Metazoa; phylum Arthropoda; class Insecta; order Lepidoptera; family Noctuidae; genus Aporophyla; species Aporophyla lueneburgensis. The sequence continues at coordinate 17,305,480 of OW028744.1, forward strand.
TGTGGGATATCTCTATCTATGAATAGGTCTTCAAAAATGGTATTGAGGTTTCTACAATTTTTTTTTCTAAACTGAATAGTTTGTGCGACAGCCACTTCTAAAGTGGTAAAATGTGTGTGGGGGGGACCCGTAACTTCTAAATTAAGAGAATGATAAAACTAAAAAAAAATATATGATGTATATTATCATGTAAACTACCACCGAAAATTGGTTTGAACGAGGTCGAGTAAGTAGTTTTTTTTTAAAACGTCATAAATCGTACACCGCAATTTCATTCAATCAATAGAAATATAAAAATTAAAAAAAAAAAAAAATATTTTTTCAGAAACATAAACCTTATGCATAAACCGAGAATACCTACAGGTTTGTTCGGAACCCTCGGTGCGCGAGTCCGACTCGCACTTGGCCGGTTTTTTTAAAATATACACACTTGGTAAAATAACTTATTAAAATTGGATAACAGTAGAATTATGTAATATCTCCAGTTAGCCGAAAAAAGGCAAAGAGAGTTATTTAATTTGAATTGTTTATAAAAGTTTTGGAAAAAGTGACAGATAGATAATTATGATGAATAAATATTTCTTTTAATTTTATGCAAACATTTATTTTTCCTTTTGTGAGAAATCGTTACCCTTCATAAGGGCCCCCAAACAAATGTTTATACGGGGCCCCACCAAGGCACGCTACGCCACTGTTAAGTTTAGAAAATTTTCTGACAACAGAATCGGCACATGTGCTCGCACAAGTTAGTTATAGTGTGTTAGGGTTTGAAGTGTAAGGGGTAAATACCACTGCCGGGGTCGCGTGATTGTTCGAAAGAGATACCGTGGCCCTGGCACATGGGCAACTGATGGAACACGGGTGGGTTTTAGTCAGTAAAAGTCTGACACGCCCTCCCGCTCCGCCCAGAGCGGGAGAAGTCATTTGATGATTCTGAAAAGAAAGATCCTGAAAAAAAAAAGGGGTAAATACCACTCGAGCACTCCCACTACCCCACTTATCTCCAAAGGGTTCTAAGTGTCCGTACCAAATTTTATCAAATTCGGTCCAGGCGTAATGGAGATTAGCCGGAACGAACAGACAGATATGTTTTAAATCTTTGGTTTTTTATTTGTGGGTCCGAATATGCTTTCAGCATTTCGTAAAAACCTGTTTATTTGACATTATAAACAGACGTCAATTTTATTTATTGGTATTCAGTACAGGAAAAATAAAACTACTTGTTTAACTGTTTTTAGAGATCCGTAGCCAAATGGCGAAAACGTAAACCTTATAATTTCGTCATACGTCTGTCCGTCCGTCCGTCCCACCGTCCGTCCTAAATTCTAAGAGTAATTTTACTTTAACTCTATTTGAATTTATCGAAAATTGTAAAGGAGGCGTATTCTGTGCACCGCTATAGAATAGTGTTGTCAAATCAATCTTGCCTGCGCCGCGTTCCAATGCGGACGTGTTTGCATATTCTGTGTATTGATTAGCGCGGCGCAAGCTGTCGCTCGCAATTTTCTCGCCATGAGTAGTGAACTAGTGGCGAATGAGCTGCTGGCGTTCCTGCAGCAAAAGCTGGATGTGATGGACGAGGTGTCCGCTGTCCAAATCTGCGCAACGAACTTCAGCGAGGAGGACATAGCTGCTGCCAAGCTGTTGTTGTTCAATGTGCTGAACAAGCGCGACCAGATGGTGTCCCGCCGGCGTGACGGGACTAAGAGAAGCCTGCAAGACATTATCACGCTGTTCAAGGAGACCGACCTGGACGACGTGCCGACGATTGTGGCGAAGGAGCTGCACAAGCTTCCTCCTGTCACTTTTGACCACGTCAATATTACAAGCCTTCTGAAGGATATTGTCTTTCTGAAGGCCCGCCTCGCGGATGTTACAGCGAAGCTAGATGCATCCCAAAACACCGTCACCGATTTGCGCAAAGAATTTACCGAGTTGCGCAATAGTGTGGCGGTATCTAGGTCATCAGTCGATGTGTCTAACTTAAACATGTGTCGCGGAGCCGGCGGCGATGTATCGCCGTCAAATTCCGCGTCAGCAGTTTCGTCGCCAGCGCATCCGTCGTTTGCTGAGCTTGCAAAACGCCCTGCTCACGTGCCTCGCAGCCCCGCGCCCGTCAGCACCGGTCCTCTACGCAGCGCTGTCCGAACTCCTCGCCACGTCTCGCTGCCAGTGTCTGCAGCTCTGACGAAACCCTGCGTCACTGCGAGTGTCCCAGGCGATCCAACTATGAAACGTAAGCCTGATGAAGAGGGTTTCGTGACGGTGCAAAGGAGGAAGCACCATTCGCGAACCAACAAGAATCGCTGCGGGTAAGCTACTGCAAAGTCCGATGTCAGCTTGCGCGCTGCTAAGCTGAACACTCCCGTGTACATTTCCCGCCTACACTACACCACTAAGGCGGAAGACATTGTGGAGTACGTACGCCAGAAGACGAAGAACATGCCGAGGGTACAGTTACTGGAGTCACACCGCAACGTCAACTTCAAGGCGTTTGTGGTGCGTGTACCGAATTGCTATCTGCCCGTCGTCATGGACGAAGACTTTTGGCCACAGGACGTGGTGTTCCGTCGCTTCCGCGGACAAGTGCCACAGGACAGCTCACGGACAAGCTAACTTAATAGTGAAGTGCTACTAACATAGTTTATAGTACTATTATTAACACATGTTTTTGTATAATACTTATGTATGTTAGTTTGTAAGGTATTTGTCTATGGGTCTTTGTTACCTGAAAATAAATGTTTTATTATTATTTCGTTTATTTCTTTATCTGCATATTAGTTACATTTTTAAATATTTTTAGAAAAATAAATTTACAGCAAAAAACATTTAAAAATATAAAAAATAGTGGACCTCCGGTATCGGGAGCAGGGTCGAAGCTACCGGTGGTTAGGGCTCCAGAGACAGGAACCTCCTCACGATACGAGCCGTGTCAAGGAGTACTGCCTTCTGAATCAGGCTCTTGATCCAACCGCCTAACGATAGCCTCGACAGGTGTTGGTCGAGGGTATCGGCCATCAGCCCATTGGCTGATACGACAATCGGCACAATGACAGCCGAGTCAACATTCCACATGTCAACAACCTCGTGTGCTAAGTCGAGATATTTAATCTGTTTCTCTTTCTCAGCTTTCACGAGGTTGCCGTCATGCGGAATGGTAACATCGACTATCATTGTGCGGCGCGCTAACCGGTCTATCACCACTATATCAGGCTTATTGGCGACAATAGTCCTATCAGTAATGATAGACCGATCCCAGTACAACGTGACATGGTCATTTTCGAGAACTGGGTCGGGCACATACTTGTAATACGGTACCTCAGAATCCACTAGTTTGTATTGCAAAGCAGATTGCTGGTGAATAATAATAATTATTATTATTTTTATATATATTAACATATCTCGGGACCCTAGGGTCCCGGTCTTTTGGAAGGCGTACGAGGGGCCGAAGCCAACTCGCAGAGGCTCCTTAGAAAATTTTAAATGATAAGGGGGCACCAACCGACGATTATCCCTGTATGCACTATTGCAAGTGCACCCAAGGACAATCCCCGGTTGGAGCAGAACTATTATAGAATATGGAAACAAAGCAAATTAGGCTATGGATTTGGATGGCTATAGTGGATTGGTAACCGCACCTATGAAAGGACTATGGCCCCTGCCTGATCAATGTTTTGTATACACGGATAAAATGGCAGGGGGTGACTTGCACACTCAATAATGGGCCCCCGGGAAACGTCGCTGGCACATAGTGACGCAGCGACAAGGGGGCAACACTTCCTGAGGTGTTTGAGAAGTGGAGAGGTATTCCACGGCTTTCAGAACAATCCCAGAGCCCGGAAGATGGTCAAGTCCCTACGAGCACTTACTGAAATACTTCCTTTCCCCGAGCACGTTTGCTCTTGCGAATCTCCACTCAAGCCAGCCAATAAAGGCAAGAATGAGGTGGGAGCTCTGAACCTCGTCAGTGTTCACTCCAGCCGGCCAATAAAGGCAAGCCAGAGATGAGGAACAAGAATTATCCCAGGAGATCGGGTCCGTGGGGTCGCTACTGCCCAACAGCTCGCCACAAGCTGCCCTGCGGGTGCTCGCCACAAGCTGCCCTGCGGGTTTATTATTATTATTATGTTAATACACCTCGGGATCCTAGGATCCCGGTCTTTTGGAAGGCGTGCGAGGGGCCGAAGCCAACTCGTAGAGGCCCCTTAGAAAATTTTAAACGATGAGGGGGCACCAACCGACGATTATCCCTGTATGCACTATGCAAGTGCACCCAAGGACAATCCCCGGTTGGAGCAGAACTATTATAGAATATGGAAACAAAGTAAATTAGGCTATGGGTTTGGATGGCTATAGTGGATTGGTAACCGCAACTATGAAAGGACTATGGCCCCTGCCTGATCAATGTTTTGTATGCACGGATAAAATGGCAGGGGGTGACTTGCACACTCAATAATGGGCCCCCGGGAAACGTCGCTGGCACATAGTGACGCAGCGACAAGGGGGCAACACTTCCTGAGGTGCTTGAGAAGTGGAGGGGTATTCCACGGCTTTCAGAACTATCCCAGAGCCCGGAAGATGGTCAAGACCCTACGAGCACTTACTGGAATACTTCCTTTCCCCGAGCACGTTTGCTCTTGCGAATCTCCACTCAAGACAGCCAATAAAGGCAAGAATGAGGTGGGAGCTCTGAACCTCTTCAGTGTTCACTCCAGCCGGCCAATAAAGGCAAGCCAGAGATGAGGAACAAGAATTCTCCCAGGAGATCGGGTCCGTGGGGTCGCTACTGCCCAACAGCTCGCAACATGCTGCCCTGCGGGTTTATTATTATTATAATTATAAATCAAATCAAATAATTTATTTGCATCATACTTGTTAAAAAGGTGTTACAGGTATAGGTGTTGTAAAATAACGAACATGTATTTAGATATGACACAATGAACTGAGATCAATATTCAGCGTAGAGAGCGTTAGATCCCATGATAATATTTTGAAGTAACTTTTTTATTTATGTTAATAGTTGTGGGGCATGGGATGTTTTCGGCTACAACCGCAGTAATAATTTCGTTCGACTTAGGGTTTTCTGGAAATACTGAATTTCACTGAGAATTAATTTTTGCGATGGTCGGTAGAATCAATAAGTATGGGCAAAAAATATCATAAGTACGGAACCCTTCGCTGTGCGCGTTCTGACACGCTCTTGACTGGACCGTTATTTTACTAATCATCCCAAAAACTATTACAAACAAACTTTGAGGAAATGGAAATTTAATATTTTTCTATCTCGGCTTTTTATAGTCGGCAAAGGATTTGCATAATAATTTACATTTTATATGCATTTTTTTATTTTTTATTTGCATTTTTTATTACTTTCTATTCTATTTCGTCTCTAACATATGAGTTCGCTTAAAGACTATCATAATACAGTACAGCGTCGATTATCCGAACGTCGATCAACCGAACGACCGCTTATCCGAACTACTACGCCCGCCCCACTCGCGCTTGCTATCCTCCTCCCGCGCTACAATACACGCGAAATTGTCTCGAACTATTATTTTGTATGTACTCTTATGTCACTCCGAAGTACCGGTTAGTTGATAAACTAAATTTTACCGCGTAAAAGAAACTATTTGTCATTAATGATATGTCTAAAAATAAGGTTTTCAATACAGTTCGATTATCCGAAAAAAAAAACCATTTTCCGAACAATCCTGTCCCCCAATTAGTTCGGATAATCGACGCTCTACTGTAATTAGGCCACTGAAAACGTGTTCAAGAAGGTTTACAACATGTTTGTGATTTAACTAAATTTTATGCTGTCTCAAAGTATTAACACTTTAAATAACACTACTCAACAAAATTTTGTAACAAGAAAGGTGTTTACTAATTTTGAATACCCTACCTTCCCTCATTCTAACACCATATATAAATTGATTGGATCCTGGTGTCGTTTTTGTGTTACAGCTACTATCCGAAAATAAAAGATTTATTATTTGAAAAGCGTAGTTGTATATTCTGTTTTTCGAATGAAATTCTTAAATAATGCCAAGAAAGTGTAAAAAACATCCTGACAAGTTTTGTTACAATTGTGGCGATATAAGTTTTGAAACTCAGCGAAGAAATTTGACGCCATTAGCAAATTTGAGGACCTATAAATATTTTCAATTAAGTACCTATTGAAAATATTTATAGGTCCTCAAATTAGGCAATTGATGAAAATGAAATATTCAAAAAAGCTTAGTGATTTAAAAAAAGCAGCCTTGGAATCTTTAATTAATGTGGCTTTTAATTTTCTTGGCAATCACCGCTCAAATGACTATAAAAGTGAAATTTGAAATCAAATTTTAAAAAAACTATTTGTATTTGATACATTTTAATTTTATTTCTATTGTCCTTATTCTTGTTCTAACCATACTTAATTAGACAAAACATTTCATGTTACTTACAAAAAGTGTTTTTTTGTTGACCAGTGTAATTACTTAAAGTATCTAAAAAATTATCTAGTATATCCTATCTGTCTATCGCAATCGCTATTGTGGCTGCATTATTCGTAGACTACGTTATTACTTTATGCCATGAACCAATGCGTAGCAAAATAAATTATTAAACAAAACAATTTTTTTTAATGATTTCTAGAAGTTGACCTAAAAGGTTTAAACTTCTCAACCAGGCTTTCCTGTGTTTTCCTTAAATGAATTTAAGGCCTCCAGCCACGGCTTATATAAACTTGAAAACTAAGCGACTAAAAGGTACCTAGGGGCATCCCCTGTCTGTGGGGTAGGTACGGACCTCGGGGGGGACTATTTAGTCGGGAGCGTCGCGACGGACCTCGGCATTGAGGTCGGTAAGACGGACGTTTTGTCTTTATTAGCGTGCTATGGCCCTACTGCTTTCCTGGAGGAGGGCAATGGGGACATCAGAGTCGGACAGTATTTGCCTTGGGCGGTGAACTCTTCTGATACGGGAGGGGGTATAGCTGGCGGTAGCGACAACCAGAGGCACGCTTCGAGTTGCGTTACATTAACTGAAGGATTTTGAAGGATACTGAGGATTTTGAAGGATAGTGGGGGTTTTGGGTGTTACTTTATGAACGTACCAAGGCAAACCTGGGGCTTGACGGAGAAGTCGGTTTTGGAGAGTCTGTATCTTATGGATATCGTGAGGTTTCGCGTGTGCATAGACTGTACATGTCATGATTGGCCTAATGCACAATGTAAATGGGCTTCTTGCGCCTAAGTGACAATATACTACACGCATTTAGAACGGAGTAGAGCCTATCGAAAGCGAAAGCAGCCCGCGACCGCGGATTCTTTATGTGCTCAGAGAAGGTGAGGCGCTGATCGAGGATCACCCCCAAATATTTGGCTCGCGTTTCCCAAGGGATTGGCTTGCCGAACATAGAGATGGAGCGGCGGAGGGGAGGGTTTGAGTCGCGGTTTGGAAAAGAGGACCGCTTGAGTTTTATCAGGATTGACTTCGATTCGCCACTTCCTAAACCATGCACAGCGAGCTGGTCGATTGCGGTTTGAAGGTAGGGAACCATGTCGTCTTGAGAAACCAAACCACATTCAACAAAGGCATCATTTAGGTTGGCAAAAAAAAGTCTGTCGTGGTAATCATTGGAACTAAAATATTTTTTTGGTGGCAGCACTGCTTTGTTTATCATCAACAAGTAGCTAATCTGTCATTGTGTTATGTTCCCAGTTGTATTTTACTTATTTCTAATTAACTATCAATTATTAATGCTTTTGAACATACAAAAAAATGAATAAAACAATAAGGAGTAGTGGTGTGAGCTGTGATATACTTAGTTTTCGTAAGAAATTTGGCGAAATCTGAAGCGGAACAAATTTTGTCTCCGATTGACAATGTTTACGAAAGAACTGCCGACACGACAGGTATTTATCCAAGAAATTTATCTTTTATTCAATGCCAGTCATTGTTTTTCCTTTCTAATACTAATTTTTATCGGTATTACAAGTTTCAAGCCATTTTATTGTTTTATTTACTAAATAGATTATTGAGGTTATGTTTTCTAGTTTGACAAATCGCGTGTACGTTAATTCTTGATGTTTGATACTTGAAATTGAAAAATGTACCTACATGGAATTAATATGATTGTCTTTATATTTTTTTCAAGGTAAATCTCACAGTACAATTAGAAAAATTGTTAATGAAGGAGAAAACAATTAAGGATTTTTTCTACACCTGGAGGAACACCAAAACAGTTGGCGGAAGAAAGAATTAGACGATTTTGATCTGTGTGCAATTAGATAAAAAGTTCAACACTATAACGAAACAGCCAAGTATTTTTTTTTTTTGTTAATGCTATTATCGCATACCACAGTAAAAAAGTATAATTTATATTTATTATTTTTCAGGTGCCTATTCTACGTAATATATTACGTATTGTTTGAGGAGACGGGTTGTAATGGGAGCCGTAAACGTGTAAGAAAGATTTTTACACTATTTTCATAAATAAGAAATGTAAAACTGACACATCAGTGGAAAAATCTATCATAGCACCGAAAAGGAATACAAGAATGATGTTACGTCACGTTTTTCTTTTTAAATAAAATCTAAACTTTAGCGTGTTATTTCATTTTCATTGTCATGTGAATAGTGATAATGTTATGTACCCCGCATAGACATACCTGACGCCTTCATTAGTCAACTGTTCAAGTTTATTCGAAATTGCCCGTACCTTTCGAATGCGACATGCTATAGGTACTCTCTGACTTCCGATTAGTTTTCGACAGTAAGCAGCTGTAAGTCGCCTTCTTGTCGACTATAAACTGTCAGCATTAACAGGATTCGTTCAGTATCATTCATGTCAAATTTGATACAGGCATACCATTACCAACCATCGAATGGTTGTGAATACCCTAGATGGTGGCTGCAAATGCGATTGCTGAACATTATGTCTTGTGTATTGGGTTCAATCGGCAATCCCTGAGTGTAATTTAATTAATTTTTAAACTGAATAAGTTTGCATTACGTTATTATGATGGCACTCTTAAATAAAAAGTTATTCAAGCGAAATAATGCGCAATCTACTAAATACAGTGAAAGTAAAAGACAGTGTGCCTATCAAGTCTTGAAATCTTGACTGATGAGAATTTCCGGGATCTCGTGTTTGTGGATTAAAACAATAAGTATCTTATCACTTTTAGTCCTAGTATACAGGGTGGCCATACCTGCTAAGCAGGCGCCCTCATTTTTTCCAGACTCTTTTTTGCCAAGCCGTACATCAAAATTAGAGTCTGCCTGACGACAGAAGTCCCGCGGCAATAAATGAAACTAATTTTATTATACATCAAGTTAGCAACACCCTACAACAACACTCCTGCTTCACACACCTTCCCCTATTTCAGGTTGTGCATTTTATTAATCAGTGCCTGTAATATGATATTGAGATAAATCTTATATGTATATTTATATATAATCTGAATCTCGGAAACGGCACCAACGATTTTCATGAAATTTAGTATATAGGGGGTTTCGGGGGCGATAAATCGATCTAGCTAGGATTTCATTTTTAGAAAATGTCGTTTTATTCGTGTTTTCAATGACCAACTTTATCGATAATCAACTTGAACATAAACTTATTCTTTTAAACACAATTTACCTAAAATACCGAGCAAAGCTCGGTCATCCAGATATTATATCAATAAAGTTAAACCGTCTTCGTTTCCGTCGCGTGCATGTGGCGCCACGATTATGGGACTTCTTTCATTGGACGGACTCTATTCTATTTCATTGTATTGTACATACTGTTAGTAGAGTAGTGCTAACTTTGGAGTTTTAGTCGATTAATGTTGAAACGGATGAGTCGAATAAAATTTATTTCAGTTTTATTTTCTCACACAGCATGTTTCGAATTTTAGATTAATCACACAATTTAACAAATGATATTTCTTTATAAATTGAAAACACGTAAGAATTCAGTTCAGTTATAAAATTGCCATTAGCTACAAAATAGTGTAAAGTCTAAAATCGAATCGAATCGATTTTATAAAAAGTTCAACTGAAGTTGAGCGTCATTTTGACCTCTAATTTTTAGTATTGGTTTATTTTATTTCATCTGTGAATTAATCACTTCGTGGGACGCTTCGCGCCGTCTAATTTATTTTTTCATATTATTTCATAGTATTTTTCACTGAAAGACGAACATATAACGTGACTGTGTTTGAAGAATCCGAGGCGATCGTTTTCTGACGGTTCTTGTGTTTTCGTTTTTGAAAATGTCGGGAATAGCAAGTGCACGTTTAGCTGAAGAAAGAAAAGCCTGGCGCAAGGACCATCCTTTTGTAAGCGACATGATTTTTGTTATGGATTGTCCAGTTGTTTGTATAATATAAAGTAAGTGATCGAGAGCATTTTGTGTTTCAGGGCTTTGTTGCCAGGCCTATGAAAAATCCAGATGGGTCTCTAAATCTCATGACATGGGAATGTGCGATTCCTGGAAAGAAGGGGGTTAGTATTTCTAAAACTTTTCAAATCTACACTAACATTAATGCTAGTACTGTTTCATTGGGCTCAATCTGTAATGCAAAGCATTTTCAAATGATAGTGTATGTGAATTTACATAAGGGTCAGTAATTTAACACAGATACCTACTAACAAGAATGTTCCTAACAAATTACTTTTACTCTTGCAGACACCATGGGAGGGAGGTCTTTATAAGCTGCGCATGATTTTCAAAGATGACTATCCTTCTAGTCCACCTAAGTGCAAATTTGAACCTCCACTTTTCCATCCAAATGTGTATCCATCGGGCACTGTCTGCCTTTCTTTATTAGATGAGGAAAAAGATTGGCGTCCCGCGATCACAATCAAACAGATCCTCCTCGGTATCCAGGATCTGCTCAATGAACCTAATGTTAAAGACCCTGCACAGGCTGAAGCCTACACAATCTACTGGTTAGTAAACACTCTGAAATATATTGTAAACTTTGAATTAATTACTAAAACCTTATGTTGTTTTAATAAACACTATTGTAACCTTAAGTATTTTATTTCTTTTACAGTCAAAATCGGTTAGAATATGACAAAAGAGTTCGAGCACAAGCACGTGCCATGGCAGCGACAGAGTGATGCTGTTTACATCTAATATATCAATACACTCAAATGGGCTACTCACCATCACCTTGCTTTGTTGCAGAAAGCTATTCATAATGCAAAACCTTTTTGCAGCATTTTGTATCGGAGTAGAACTTGAGTCACAAATGAGTAATCAAAGAAATACTTTGATGATAATATGGTTTGGATCATCTTACTATGTAAAATATGCATTAGCTTTCTGCCACAAATCTGGGCAAGATAGTTCATGTCGGTGATATTGTTGAAGTGTTCAATGACTTCAAGTATTACGAATTATCTATGAATAATTCAACAGATCATCTGATTTTATTAATATAGATATTCCAATAAACATAAAGCCATTTGTTCTAATTGCTGTTCACATTCTAGAATTAATGGTTATTCTTAAGGCTCATTTATTTTATTTATTATTGTAAACTATCTGCATTGATTAAACACTGAATATAATGGTTAGTAATGCTTAAGTGAGTGTCAGCCATCTTGTATGAAAATCTCATGATTTGATTTGCGCATAGAAGTTATTGTGATGATCTACACTATTATTTTAACTATTTTTGTATTTTTATGTTAGTGAAACCCAGTAATAAATTTCTCATATCTATAAATAAAAGAGTTGTCAATTAACTACCATGTGAAATGCAAAAACATCTTGTAGAGGTGTAGGCACAGCATCATGTCTTAAAATTTAATTTACAGACTGAAATATCAATTTTGTAAACATTCCTTGTGCATTGAATTGTTGATTTTCTTTGGTTTGTATGTATAGGTGCAATGGAATTCTTAGGATTACTGCACAGAGTTACCTTCTAAATGTAAGGCTGAGGTTACACTAGCGTTCGTTAAGCGTGAGCCTAATAGCGCGGCCAAAAGATGTATTGGGCCAATTGAAAAGTCCCCGGTCTGACACACAGATGGCAGTGCTAGTATTAAATCCATATTATTTTTAGTTAGTACCAACCTTCAAACGATACGTGTCAAAATTTGAAAGCAGGTGCGACCATTAATTTATGAGATATTGCGTTGTGAGTTGTGCTACTTTTGTTATTTTAAAAAGATAGAAAAAAAAGAATTTCGTGTGCTGATAAAATATTGCTTTTTGAAGGGAAAAAATACAGTTGAAGCAAAATCTTGGCTTGATGAAGAGTTTCCGGGGTCTGCACCAGGAAAATCAACCATCATTGATTGGTATGCTAAGTTGAAACGTGGTGAAATGAGCACCGGAGACGGTGAACCACTGTGAACGCAGTGGACGCCAAAAGAGGCTGTCACCGACGAAAACATCAAAAAAGTTCACAAAATAATTTTGAATGACCGTAAAGTGAAGTTGAGCGAGATAGCAGACATTGTGAAGATATCATCTGAACGTGTACATCATATTATTCACGAATATTTGTACATGAGAAAGCTGTGTGCAAAATGGGTGCCGCGCGAGCTCACAATCGATCAAAAGCAACAACGTATTAATGATTCTGAGCAGTGTTTGAAGCTGTTCAAGCGCAATAAACCTGAATTTTTGCGTCGATATGTGACAATGGATGAAACATGACTCCATCATTTCACTCCGGAGTCCAATCGACAGTCAGCTGAGTGGACTGCACACGATGAACCGAATCCAAAGCGAGGAAAAACACAACAGTCAGCTGGCAAGGTTATGGCATCAGTATTCTGGGATGCGCAAGGTATAATATTTATTGATTACCTCCAAAAGGGCCAGACCATCAACAGCAATTATTATATAGCGTTATTGGATCGTTTAAAGGATGAAATCGTTAAAAAACGGCCCCATTTGAAGAAGAAAAAACTGCTGTTTCATCAAGACAATGCACCGTGTCACAAATCAATAAAAACAATGGCAAAATTGCATGAATTGGGCTTCGAATTGCTTCCGCATCCACCGTATTCACCAGATCTGGCCCCCAGCGACTTTTTCCTGTTTGCAGACCTCAAAAAATGCTCGCTGGAAAGAAATTTAGCGCCAATGAAGAAGTAATCGCCGAAACTGAGGCCTATTTTGAAGCAAAAGACAAATCGTACTACAAAAATGGTATCGAAAAGTTGGAAGATCGCTATAATAGCTGTATCGCCCTCGAAGGCAACTATGTTGAATAATAAAATCGAATTTTGCCAAAAAAATGTGTTTTACTATGGTAGACCGGGGACTTTTCAATTGGCCTGTTAACTTGCCACATAGTGCTTACTTCCAAGACTCAAGTTTCCAAGTTTCGATTCGATACAGAACTGCCGCGGCACAAAAAATCGTAATCTATCTAATCTGCCTGTCTACCATCCCCATTCCTTTGGGTGCAAAAAAGGGCACCGAAATAATATTTTCAAAAAATATTAATTTTCGCTGACTATGTTCCACTGCCGTGTTAAATTAATTTCCCTAATAACAGGAAAACACATGTAACGCAAATGCTTACCTAAGTCTGCGTGACGCCGTTGCGGGTTGTACGGTCAGCCAAGAAAGTGGTGTACCAGTTTTGATTTAGTTTCCCGGTCATCGAAAATTACAACAAGGTTCGTTATAAAAAGATATTACTGAAAGAGACAACATTATCATGACGTAAACCTATGTATTTAGTATTCATACGTCATATGTCACATATAAGTACATGACATTTTAACCTTTAGTATAAATGAAAAGGATGTTTCCAAACAAAAGTAATAAAAACTATTTAAATAGACAACCGAATTCCATTTGAAAAAGAAAACTGACAATTTACATTTTGTCAAATATATGCAAAAAATCGATATATTTTCCGTGTTATTTTTCAATCAACTGCATATAAAATCATCTCAATGCCTGCCAACTTGACCATTGCCGAAAGAGCACAAATAATTGCCCAATTTAATGAGGGAGCAGTATCAGTGCGATATCCCGGAATTTGAATATATCGAGGCGTTCTGTCCGCTTTTGGATTCGTCGTGAAGGAGAGGAGGGAAGTTTGTTGGATCACAGAAGAAGTGGTCGCCGGCCTGCACTCTCCAATAACGATAGAGAATTCATGAGACGGGAATATGAAATCAATGGTTTTAAGCCCACAAAACATTTTGCGGAGATGTTCGATGTGAGTGCCCAAACAATAAAAAAAAAAAAAAAAAAAATGAAAAAGTGTTTATTCACAATGTTAAGTTGTTTTTACAAAATATATTACTTCTGCCAAACTGCAAGGCAGTTTGTTGGCAGATGTAGCTCCTTTTTTCAAATTTTTGTAATAATGCTATATTAACACCTTTTCATTTAAACATATAAAACATAAACAACAATAAACAGAGACATAAAATTCGTAAATTTTTCAACTATTATTTAGAGTGAGACTTTGGAAAAACATATCTAAAAGGTACTTACTAACTTTACTTTTAAAAACGGTTTTGGAGATACAGCTGTTAATATCGTCTGGTAGGCTATTAAAAATTGTGGGAACTAGAAAATGTCTACACCTTTGACCATAATAATTATTATACGTGGGCACCACAAATCTTTTTACACTATTGTTTCTTTGGGATCTTGTGCGTATAATGTTATTTTTAAATGTATCACTACCATGTTGTTCTACAGCTAGAGACAACACTACCCTCTCATGAACTGGCAGCATTTTACATTCAAAAAACAAGTCCTCGTAATCGCTAATTTTGCAACGGTTTTTTGTGTTTTTGTCTACTAAAAGTTTCATGAATCTGATCTGTATTTTTTTAATTTTATCCAAATATGTTTTAAATGTGTTACCATAGCATGCCAGTCCATAAGAAAGTAGTGAGTCCACCAGTGCATAGTAGACCATATACAGAGTTGCCCTATCTAACACAAAACTAAGGTGGTGGAATTTTACTAAGACATACCTGAGTTTGTCACATAAGTGATTAATGTGTATTTTCCATGAGAAGCTGTTGTCTATAACTAAACCCAGGTACCTGTACTCCTCTACCACCTCAATCTTTGCACACTCACACAACGTCAGTCCGTCACTGTGTAGACATTCATAGCTATGCCCCACTATTCGCGGTGGATCATCTACATTACATGGGGTTGCACCACAGGCATTACGCCAAGAAAATATATTTGACGGATGCTCACAGACTTGCTCGTCTGAACTTCGCCAGAGAGCACTTAGACTTTGATTGGTCTAATACAGTGTTTTGTGATGAAAAAACGTTTAAATCCAGTCAGCATGGACGTCTTCACCTTTGGCGATATAATTCAACACGGTATAAAGATGATCATGTAATCCCAAATAGAGAATCAGGTCGAATTTCCGTAAATATTTGGGGCTGGATGAGTGCGGATGGTGTAGGAGAATTGTGTTCTCTACCTCCTCGAGCGACGGCTGTAAATTATATCGACGTGCTTCAGAATGCAATGCTACCGACAGTCCGTAATGTTTACCCGGAGAACGAAGTGCCACAATTTGATTTTGTTCAAGATAATTGTTCAATTCATAATGCGAGGATCGTAAGAGCCTGGTTTCGTTCACACACTGACGTAAGGGTAATTCAGTGGCCCTCAAGATCGCCGGACCTCAACCCGATAGAAAATCTTTGGGGCCTTATGGTCCAACGATGGTCGCATCAAAATGAAAGAACCAAACAAGCTCTTATTAGTCACTGTAATTATATTTGGGAGGAAATGCGGGGAACCGATATTTGCTCACGGCTTGTTGGTTCAATGAGGTCTCGTCTTTTAGAGGTTATAGAGGCCAACGGCGGTTACACCCGTTTCTAATTTTTAAAAATTTTCAATATCTTCTAAATATTACTATATATGCTATGTTTTTGTTTGTTATAAGTATTTTAAAATTGATTGTAGAAATTTAATAAAAGGATAAATCTATTTTTAGCTTGTTTTTTATTGATATTGTACTTACAAGTTTACAGAAATTGTAGGTTTGTGGATTCGCCTTGTGCCTTTACAATTTTATGTAACTTGTTGATTACAATTCTGAATTTGTAGATACAATTTTGTCATCAAAATCTACAGACCCCCGCCGTTGATTTTACGACGTCATTGGTTCCATCAAGTTCAAACTAAGAACAGCTGTCACGTTACAAACAGTAATAGTCGTTATCAATAATCAGATAAAGACAGCAATAGAAGTTGTCAGATCGATCTGCAAGCGAAACTAATCTTTATCACCTATGAATCTGCAAGCGATATTCAACCTTAGGGTGGTACACCACTTTCTTGGCCGACTGTACATACATACATACCAACAAAATCATTGGGTGTCTAATACTTGATACTTGCGCTCTTTAGACACTTGTACCGGTACTTGGCGTAAGAATATCGTTACTTTTGTAGTCAGCGACTGAAATCTTCGCTTCACAATGAATAATAGGTGTGATTAGAATGATTGTAGAAAGTAATTTTGGCGCGTGGTCAAAATTGTCATTAACGTTGCCTTTTATGCCGTATGAAAATGTATGGGAAGTAAAATCAAACTTTCTCCGTCACGTTACGTTGCGTTATGTGTTATGTTTATTAATCCATATATTTTATAATCGTTCGTAAGGAGTAAGCTCCAGTCGTGCATCGGAGCAGGCACATACATTTTTTTTTAAATATTTAACAAAACTCATGTCTATCAACAGCGCTCCTCTGTCAAAAGTACGACAATATCAGGATTTCGCAATCTTTCCTCAATTTTCCTTGACAGAACTACATCGTCCACGGCGTTAAAACAACTATTCAAGTTGTATTATGTTAATATGTATTATTTTTGTATATTGTTAACTTGGCTAAAATCTACTTTCAGCGAGATTAAGCCCCATAAAATGACAATCTTGAATACACCAATAGAATTATGTGAGCGTTACATCAATTTGTTTGGAAGGTGAAATAAGATGCTGTTGCTGTATGAAAACGTGTAACGTCTATACCAGGCGTTCCCAACCTTTTTTGTCTACTGCCCACTTTACGAATAAATTATTTTTTAACGCCCCCCTTTTTAAACATACTTAAAAACCGCTAAGTACTTATAACTGATTATTGAAACGCAAATTTATAGTATTCGGTCAGAGTATCTTTTATTGAAAATAAAACAAACATACTTAATCAATTCTTATATAAAAAACTAATGTGAAGGTTGAATCTGATGGGAGTAGATTGCGGACTCCCGGCCACCGTAGGCGCGAGCTTGCGGGTGGCGAGCAATGGGTAGCTCGCCGCCCGGTAAGGACCAAGCTCGGGTCGACGGCGCGTAGTGTTCCACGCGCGCCTCAAAGAGATGTCAGCAAAACTGAAGGGGTCTGCTAGGACCGATGCCTGCCGGGGTCGCGTGATTGTTCGAAAGAGATACCGTGACCCTGGCACATGGGCAATTGAAGGAACACGGGTGGGTTTTAGTCAGTAAAAGTCTGACCCTCCCGCTCCGCCCAGAGCGGGAGAAGTCATATTATGATGACTTCGCATCCAAAAAAAAAAAAAAAAATGTTGAGTCTGATGCTGTTCAATAAGTTTGTTGATATCAGGTTCCAATTTACTCAAAAACAGCCGCAAGTCGCCACGTCCGGTAACACGCAAACGATTTCTCTTTTTAGTAAGCAGCGTTGCCACAGCACTAAATCCACGTTCACACAAATATGACTATGGGAATGCTATCAAAAATCGTTGAACAATTGACCACAATCCAGGGTACAATTACGGGATCGGTTTTTGTAGCCAAAATTCTTGATATCCATTTTTGAACTTGATTTTTATTTCTTCGTTTGTTGTCAATTCTATAAGTTCTTCTTCCAGCTGAGGTGACATTGCTGCACAGACTACATAGAGATATGCATTGCTGTGTTGACATTTGAAAACGGATCCAACACCCAGTCTGGTATTTCCAAGTTTAAAATGTCCTGGTATCGTTCGGTGAAGTCAATGTGGAGGTTTTCCAAATGTTGGCAGTAGGCAAACAAGTCGTCGTTACTGCAGTATACTGATAAATTCGGAAAATTGTGAAACTCACGTCTGCCCATATTCTTTTTGTGCAGAAGCAGTTTGGCTGCGAAAGCAGCAACGACATTTTTTGTTTTAATTAAATTTAGTTCATCGCCTTGCAGTTGGAGGTTCATGTCGTTGAACATTTTATACAGGTCTGTCATGTAAGCTATATCATTCTTTGATGTTATGAGCTTGTTGCGCAGTTCTGTATCTTTAGTTTCCAAGAACTCTATCATAGAGTCAAACAGGTTGTAAAATCGAATCAGACAATTGCCTCTTGACAGCCAACGAACTTCAGTATGAAGCAACAAACGGTTGAAATCTTCGTCATTAGTAACACAAAGCTGATGAAATAATCTATCATTCAAAGAGCTGCTACGGATTTTATTGACTGCTTTGATGACATATTGCAGTGATTGAAATAGTCGTTCACTTAAGTTTCTAGCAACCAAATGTTGTCTATGAATAACGCAATGTTTAGCAAGGACATCTGGAATTGTATTCTTTAAGTATGCTATGCAGCCTTTATGGCGCCCTGTCATAGCCGGAGCGCCATCCGTAGCAACTGATATAATATTTTTCAAAGGAATCTCTTTCTCTTCACAAAACTTTTCCAATGTATTGAATATGGTTTCGCCTTTTGTATCTGTCTCCAAATTTCTGGCAAACAATAGTTCTTCACGTATTTTCTCATCTTTAATAAACCTCACGTAATATAGCAACAACGCTTCATTAGTTGGTAAAGTGGACTCATCGAGCTGAATTGAGAATTGACCAGTCCTCAGATGAATGCAAATTGATTCTTCAATGTTTTCAGCCATTTCATCAATTCGTCTTTGCACAGAATTATTACTCAAAGGAATTTTTCGGATAATATCTGCGGCCGGTTTATGAAGCACAGTAGTTATTACTTCCTTTATTGCTGGCAAAATTAACTCTTCTCCGATGTTGTGTGGTTTGCCTTTTTTGGGCAATTAACAAAGAGATATTGTACGAAGCTCGAAGTCCGTCGTCATCTTGCTTATTAGCCGCCGAAAATAGTTTTGATACACTTGGCTGAGTATTATGCTTCTTCTCTAGGTCTTGAAAATATGCTACATTCTTTTCTGTCTTATCTGGATGCATTTTATTCAAATGATCTTGCAGTCTTGAAGGCTTCATTGCTTCGTCCAATCTCTACGACTATTTGGCAATTACTAGAACACCACATGCCGCGGCTGTCGTGCCGCCGGCATTGCCGCCGGCAAAGTCGTTCGGCTTGGACATTCTGAAGCCACCGGGTTAACCCGCCGCGCCGGCACTAAGCCGCCGGGCTGTGCCGCCGGGTCAGCGGCTTTGGTGTGTAGACCGCTTTAAGGAGGAAGAATAATTGGAAATCAAAAAAAATACGAATTTATAACAAAAATGTAGCTTTATTCAAATAAACGTAATTGTTGCTTGGCTAACTAACATGGCTACTCTGCATTTCATTTCGTTGGTGATCAAGTACAGTGTCATCCAACATATGAATACGCTGGATGACCCGCACCTGATCCGATAGTCGTTGGGTTGAAATTTTGACGGTTGGCTCAAGCGTCTGAAAAAAGAGAGCATCTGAACACAGTACGAGGCAGGGCTTTGAATAACGTTAAAAATTTGGTATCGTTACTTTCATCGGACGACGTTAACGGTATTTTTAGAGGTAACGTTATGCTAGGTAACGATACTTCGCATACGTTTTACCGGTAAACTGACTTAACGTTATCAAAGATTTTACCGGTAAATGTAATGTTATCATCGCCCAGGGTTTGATAACGTTACCAAATGCATACGAAAAGTACCGTTAAATAACGTTATTTTCTTTCATCTCTTTCTTTCGTCTACATTCATGCAGTACTGGTTTAGTTGATCACGTTGGCATTCAAATCAAAAACACTTGCGCTGCGCAACATTTTCGAATTACGTACATTATTTTACTATATTAAAATGTCAAAAAGGATACGGAATTTTGCTCCAGAAACCGAAACGGACACGGAAGAATATTTTCGCCGTCATTGTTATGATAATAGTGGATATGATTCGGGATCCTGATGTAAATTAATCCTATACCTACCTAAATTTTTTTAACCTTCGATTGCATGACATACGTCATATATTTTTCGTTCATATATATCATATGTTTAATATTTGTGGCTTTGAGGTCTAGTTAATGGGCGGCAGTAAGGAGGTAATACTTTTCGAGCGTTTGTGGGTTTATGGCTTATGATACACATGAGCAATTGTTATTTAGTAGTAGTTAGTTAGTTTAGTAGGAAGTAGAAGAGCAAACAATGTTCAGGGTGCTGATGTAAAGAGCACGTGGACGAAGGGATTAAAACTTTCAATGACACAGTATGTATAATATAGTAGGTAAATAAATGAACCAAATCAGGTAGTAATGGGCCAGGGTTTGATGAATAAATAAAGAAGAATATAGGGAAATGTAGCATCAAATTGAAAAGTTATGAGACTTCGTATATCGATTTATTAAAAACAAGTCTTAGTATAACTTAAAATACATAACTTGTTATTGAAATGGTTTATGATTAATAGACAGATTTAATGCTTACATTTTTTTCTAATTTGGTCACATTTCAAACAATTTTAATGCTGATTTATAAGATACATCAAATTCAAGTACCTATACATACAGGTTGAATTTTTTATCACATCAAAATTTAAGTCATTGTGGAAGCACTGTTGTTAAATTACTTTGACAAAATAAAATATAAATTAAAAAATGACAAAGTAATTTTATTTTAATCAAATAGATCTTGATTAGAGCTGTGGTAGCCCAGTGGTAACGGTTTATGCTATGCTAGATCTTGATTCATCATCATCATCATCTCAGCCGCAAGACGTCCACTGCTGGACATAGGCCTTCCCCTATTTCCGGGACTTTGCCATAATCGCCACGCTTGGCAAGCGGGTTGGCGATCGCAGTATGGTGGTAAAATGCATAGAGAACGCTGCTGCCCATTCTCCAGTAAATCCCTTTGTCACCTTTTACGACACCCACGGGAAGAAATGGGGTGATGCTATTCTTTATGTCCGATCTTGATTATTCGTATAAATTATATTACTTAAGAGCATCCTTTTCGAGGTACGTTTTCATACAACCAACCGCTCATACGTGATTATGATGTTATTACAAATTTTTACCCGACAACAGCAAAGGCAAATGAGGGTTATGATTTTAACAGGCTATGTATGTGTGTAAGTTCATATGTTCCCTCATAGCCCCTAAGCTACTTATCATAACTCGACACATGAGGTATACATAGAACTGTTTTAATGGTCCGCTGAACATAGGCTATGTGACGTGTCACAAAACTCAATATTGTGTTAAAAAAAATATAAGATAAATACACCTGAGGAGTGGATAGAGAGACGTCACGGCGTCCTCACCTTCCGCCTGACGCAGGTTCTCACCGGGCATGGGTTTTTTTTTTCTGGATCGGAAATCATCAAATGACTTCTCCCGCTCTGGGCGGAGCGGGAGGGCGTGTCAGACTTTTACTGAGTAAAACCCACCCGTGTTCCATCAGTTGCCCATGTGCCAGGGTCACGCTATCTCTTTCGAACAATCACGCGACCCCGGCAGGCATCGGTCCTAGTAGACCCCTACACTGCTGCTGACATCTCTTTGAGGCGCGCGTGGAACACTACGCGCCGTCGACCCGAGCTTGGTCCTTACCGGGTGGCGAGCTACCCATGCTCGCCGCCCGCAAGCTCGCGCCTACGGTGGCCGGGAGTCCACTATCGACTCCCGGCGCCCGGGACGTACTGGGCATGGGTGCTTCGGTGGGTTCCTGTTCAGGATAAAGCGGGAGGAAACGCCCGGGTGCTACCATTGTGAGGACCGTCTAGAGGACGGGGTGGAGCATACGGTGGAATTGTGCCCTGCCTGGGCGGAGCACCGCCGTGACCTCGTGGAGGCGATCGGCGGCGGCGACCGCTCGCGTCCTGCCCTGGTGCGAGCCGTGGTACGGAGCGAGAGGGTATGGGAAGCCGTCACCTCCTTCTGCGAAGCAGTAACGCTCGCGCAGGAGGAGGCGGGGCGCGTGAGGGAGTGGCAGTCTCTGCGCCCTCACGTCCCTAGCTGCCGCAGGAGGAGATGCCGCGGGCGTCGATAGTCGATTGCGGACTCCCGGCCACCGTAGGCGCGGGCTTGCGGGTGGCAAGCAATGGGTAGCTCACCGCCCGGTAAGGACCAGGCCCGTGTCGACGGCGCATAGTGTTTCACTCGCGCTTCAAAGAGATGTCAGCAGCGTTGAAGGGGTCTGCTAGGTCCGATGCCTGCCAGGGTCTCGAAATTGTTCAAACGAGATACCGTGACCCTGGCATATGGATAAATGAAGGAACACGGTTGGTTTTTAGTCAGTAAAAGTCTGACACACCTTCCCGCTCCGCCCAGAGCGGGAGAAGTCATTTGATGATTTCCCATCCTGAAAAAAAAAAAAAAAAACAAAAAAAGCATCAAAAAACTCATCCACATCGCTGTTAACGGGAACAGTGTACAAAACGTTAGCAGCATTGCCACGTTGAATAGAAATGATGATTGATTCATTGTCCAAAGAAAAGCCCAGCCCTCTGGTCACGTGAAGAGTCGACCTGCTGTTTGCTGATATCCTGAAACACTCGATGAGCACTCGGATCCCATGGTCCTAATCTTTCAACCACAAACGGCTCAAAATATAACTTCCGATAAGGTTGTTATATTTACGCCGTTTAAGGTTTCGAGTCATTTTATATTTTTTCTTTTTAATTGACCGTGTTTTGCATAATTTTAATAAACAACCTCCTTAAACCTATTATTGCACTGATAATTTTATTGAACTACTCCCTCCTCTCATTGTCTTTCTATTGTGCCTCTAAGTACGGTATTCGAAAGATTAAACCAATTTTTTGTTGTATGATGATTAGCGAACCATGTTTTTGCCAATCGTTGGTTGTGAAATAAAAATTTGATCAAAATTGAAAAATTAAATCCTCCAGAGAGATAGCGGGCAGCAGCGTCATCGCTGCAAAAAGATTGGCTCTGCGGTCACCAACCCGCATGCCCAGTGTGGTGACTACGTGCATAAATCCTCCCAAATGAAGAAGTTGCGAAAACAACGGCCCCCAGTTTTATTTTATTTTATTTATTTAGGGACAATAAACAGCTACAATATATAATTTTAACATAACAAAAAATAGTAGAAGTGAATAACAATATTGCAGCCCACTACATTATCCGCATATTAAACAATAAAATATAGACAATGAGTGCCACCAAAAGGCATTATTAAACATGCAATACATATTGAAAATTATTACATCATTCACAACAAATAACTAATAGTGAATAAACTAAAAGTAAATAAATAAACAACTCAGTGACGAGAGAAAAGCAGAAATTTGAAATTACACAAAATACGATTAGATCTATTATTAATTATTATACATTCATTTCAAAGCATTAGTATTAGATAAAAGTTTCAAAACATTATATTTAAATTGTGATTTGGAGCATACGAAAATATCAATATCGATAAATAAATTATTATAAGTGTCTACCATTCGACGAATAGGACAGCGCATACCAGAGTTGGTTCGACAGCTATTTAGAGCAAATAGGGTACCAGCACGGACATTCCGTTTGTTAACGGTGCGAGGGACTGCATAACATAACCTGCTCGTGAGATCAATTGAGTCAAAATAACTGTGAACAATACCATGCAACACAGATGCCTCCAAGAACCTACGTCTGGATTCTAAGGTAACAAGTTTATATTTACGTAATAACTCAGGGTAAGGCAGGTAAATCTTGTGACACCTGTAATGCATGGTACGTAGAAACTTACGCTGGACCTTCTCGATCTCATCTATATATTTCTTATAGAACGGGTTCCAGACCGGTACTGCATATTCTAGTTGTGACCGTACAAGCGTCTTATACAAATACAGGTAAGTGGAATCTCGCTTGAACTCAGTGGATGACCTTATGATAAATCCATACATTTTGAATGAGTTATTAACAATTTTTTCAATGTGTTGATTTAATGACAGCTTATTATCGAAAAATACACCAAGATCTCTCACGATTGATACATTAGTAAGTATGGTGTTAAGCAATTTATATTTAAAACTAATGACAGACCGGTTTTTTGTAAAATTAATAAAGTAACATTTCGAAAGGCTAAGATGTAGTTTATTGTCGAGACAGTAACCCGCGAGTCTGTCCAGATCTTCTTGGAACTTAAAACAGTCATCCACAGTCTGTATCGTTTTATAAGCTTTTAAATCATCAGCGTACAGGAGAAATTTTGTATTTGTAAAGCACTTATTGATATCATTTATGTATATAATAAATAAAGTGGTCCCAGGATCGAGCCTTGTGGAACACCTGAGGTTATGGGCACAGCACCAGATTGATATCCATTCACGACAACTTTTTGTGTCCTGTTTGTAATATACGAAGTCAACCAGCGAAGCAAATTCCCCCGTATCCCATTAAATGCTATTTTGTTTAAAAGAATTTCATGATCGACCTTGTCAAATGCCTTTTTGAAATCCGTATAAACAGCATCTACTTGAAGGCGTTTGTCAATATTTTCAAAGAGATCATTGGAGAATATAAGTAGGTTGGAGATAGTTGACCGCTGTTGAACGAAACCATGTTGTTCGGCGATGAGAGAGCTGTGCAAGATA
Organism: Aporophyla lueneburgensis; assembly: GCA_932294355.1. Taxonomy (NCBI): domain Eukaryota; kingdom Metazoa; phylum Arthropoda; class Insecta; order Lepidoptera; family Noctuidae; genus Aporophyla; species Aporophyla lueneburgensis. The sequence continues at coordinate 17,330,219 of OW028744.1, forward strand.
GGATAAATTTCATTATGTACGAGTCTTTCAAAAAGTTTTGATAAGGCCGACAGAATTGAGATAGGTCGATATTGCTCTATGTCATGCTTTGAGCCGTCTTTGTGTACGGGCGTGATGTTAGCACGTTTCCGTACGCCAGGAAAAACACCCTCTCGTAAACACTTATTATAAATTATAAATAGTGGCTTACAGATACTGTCAGCGGTAAACCTAAAGAAAAGAGCCGGGTAACCATCAGGGCCCGCTCCCTTGGACGGATCAAGAAGTTTTAACTCTTTTAGTATTTTCGATTCCTCAATATGCAGGTTCTCAACCAAATTAGCATTGGGGTCACAGTTTGTTGGCGGAGTCCACGCCGACAGTGAGGGTGATTTCGGTTCAAATACCGAAACGAAAAATCAGAAAACATGTTGCAGATCACGTCCGGAGCACTTGACTTAACGGTTTGGTACTGCATTGTGGAAGGGATACCAGATTTATTTTTACGATTTGAAATGTACTTCCAAAAGTGTTTAATATTTGAGGAGATGTTATCTTCAACGGATTTGATATAAGCTGAATAACAGGTCTGACAGGTTTCTTTAAATGCTGTTCGGTATTCAGAGAACTCATTGTAGTCTTTAATGTTCTTAAATTTCTTCCACTTAATCCAGAGGCGCTGTTTCTTTTTGAAGGTTTTAATTAATTGAGCGGAGAACCAAACCGGAAAGTCAAGTGCTCGGGACTTAACACGTGGAACGTTGGGCCTGATAATGTCGTCCAGCATCTCATAGAAGGTATCCACGGCTTCCTCTGATGAAAGGTGGTCCAGCAGCCCCGACCACTCAATTTCACTTATCTGTTTATTAATAACATCATAGTTGGCCTTACGGAAGTCATATTTACTCAATATTTTTCTTCGCAAGACTTCCATCGATAGACTTGTAGGGGCAGTCACAACAAACTGGGGGTGATGGGGGTCAACAGGTAATAATGGGTCTAATGGAGGGTCTACAGAACTAATGATGTTAGAAATAAACAGATCTAAGATTTTCCCATTTCCGTTAGTTATGCTATTATATTGGTATGCATTTAGAGATGACATAAGCTGTAGTAGTTGGGGACATATAGGGGATGTTCCTGAACAAGTCATACCTGTAACCTGATGTGAATCATCACCAATCCGGGCAGCTGTCCACGCAATTTCAGGAAGGTTATAATCACCAACAATAAATAGGCCCTCAACAAAAGGTTCGTTTAACAACTCCTGCAATTCATCAAGGTGACAGTTGTATACATCTGAGGAAGCCCATGGCGGTATGTACACTGCACTAATGACATGCACTTTTGAACTATTTTTACTTGGGACTTCAACCATAAGGTGCTCAATGCACGACGCGAGGCCTCCCCGTTGGCGACTGGGAACATCATGTAAGCAGGACCGAAGCCCACGCAACACAGCAATGAGGACCCCGCCACCATCCTGCTTATTAGTTGAATTGCGATCTCGGTCGCATCGGTACACAACATATCGAGGATCCACAAACTCACCGCTAGCAATATGAGGTATAAGCCACGTCTCAGTCATTATTATTATGTCATAGCAAGAAGATAAAATACTTAAAAATAGGGAGTGTAATTTGGTTCTTATGCCTCTACAGTTTTGATAGTAGATTGTTATGTTGTTTTTATCCATTATCAAAATATTCCAACATAAATTCGTATAAAATGGGAAGAATTTTGCAAGCCAGTCGTATCGTAAAATTACAAGAAGTTATGAAACTATACAGGAGAGTATCAAGAATGCCCAGCATCATAGATTGGTAAGAGACACCATAATATAATACTAAAATAATCGAGAAACAGAAGTATCGCAATAGAAATGAATGATATACATTATTCCACACTGAGTGCCACTGAGTGACATCTAATTTTAATAACAAGTAGTTAGTTTTTTTAATCTTAATTATTATTAGAGAAACATGCAACACGAAACACACATTATTATTTAGAAACAAATGCAAAAACTTAGGAATAAACAAACAGCAGCACGCAGTTAGCGCGCATAGAACGATTAGGAAGAAGCAGTTAAGTAGTTGTTTTAGTTTTAGTTTTAATTTTATTAAGGTCGCTGGTCCCACGTATAGCGAATGCAGCCTCTCCATCACGCTCACGCACCAATATGGTACCATTTCTAATCCAAACATATTCATGGTTATGATTTTTTGCAACTTCACGGGTTTTGCGAAATAACTGCTTCCTCGCTAAGGTCAAATGCTCATTAATATAAATTGATGTGGAAGTACCTGTTACGCCAATGTGGTCAGTCTTAAGCGATTTGGCTTTACGAAACGCACTAAGTATGTTATCTCTATGTAGGCGCGTAGTGAACTTAACTATCCAGAAATAGCGGGATCACAGTTCCCGGTGATCCCGCTATTTCTGGTCAAGATAGCGGTTACGGTAACGGCGGGACGGCAAGTGCAAAGTGTCGAAGTCGACTGGACAGGGTATCAATGTGAATGACGAGTACATCTCACACCTTCGCTTTGCCGATGACACCGTCGTAATGGGAGAGACGCTGGAACAGTTGGACCAGATGCTGCACAGCCTGTATGGGGCCTCCCGGCGGGTAGGCCTCGGCATGAATTTGGACAAGACGAAAGTCATGTTCAACTCGCACGTCTTGCCGACTCCAATCCACATCGAGCTTTCGCTTCTCGAAGTTTTGAAGGAGTATGTCTACTTAGGGCAAGTCATCCAGCTCGGTAGACACAACTTTGAGAAGGAAGCCGACAGGAGGATCCAGTTGGGTTGGGCAGTGTTTGAGAAACTTCGTCAAGTCTTCTCGTCGCCTATCCCATAATGTCTGAAGACTAAGGTCTTCAACCAGTGCGTCCTGCCCGAATGACATACGGTGCCGAAACATGGGCACTGACAGTTGGGCAAGTCCACAATTTCAAGATCGCTCAGCGCGCTATGGAGCGGGCTATGCTCGGAGTTTCTTTGAAGGATAAAATCTGAAATGAAATTATCCGGAAAAGAACTGGAGTTACCGACGTAGTTCGTAGAGTAAGCAAACTGAAGTGGCAGTGGGCTGGCCATGTCTGTCGAAGGACCTATGGGCGATGCAGCAAACGAGTCCTGGAGTGGAGCCCGCGTGTCGGCAATCGTAGCGTGCAATGCCCCTCAGCTAGGTAGACCGCAAACTGGATGCGGATGGCGGAGGACAGGGTGTTGTGGCACAATATGGAAGAGGCCTATATTCAGCAGTGGACTGCGATAGGCTGAGTTGATTGAGGTAGGTACCTACTTACATAACGCCGGAAATTCAATTGCTTTTGTTTCATAAAAAAAAAACTTGAGAGGTGTCAAGGGACACCCGGATGAAACGAAGTTCCTTTCGATTAATTAGTGAAGGATTTGTATTTTTTTTTTAAATTTATGATTATATTTTTTTTTATTATTAACAAATATAATGTAATATAAACTTAATCAGTAGGCTCAATTTTAGTAATAATTGGCTTGTGGTAACTGAAGTAGGAAACATATGTTTGGGATTCTATTTTATTTAAATGTCTTGAAAAAACTGCATCGATGGTAGAAATGTTTTTTATTATTTATTATGTACAAAAACCTGTATACACTCAACAAAAATAATCATCGCGACACCACACTGTTCAATGCGAAATAGAAAGACGAAACCAAAATAACTGGCTTGCTTTCTATGCACAGAACAAAGAATATTTCCATGAGAGAGAGAGAGACAGACAGAGAAACACGCGCACGCCGCACGGCTTACAACTATAGCAAAAAGTGTCGTTACAACTTCTGGTCTTATTTTTTTTCCATCTAGCCCCCTTACGCAACGCGCGATAAGAAACTTCGTTCCAAAAACCATATCATCTGAGACCTAAGTAAATATTTCATTTCAATAAGTATAATAAACTAATAATTCCTACTAAAACTGTAATAGGTACCTAGCCTCAATATTTCTCCACATTCGTTTACTAAACACCTAGAAGTCTTCATATTTCCGTCTATTTCGAAGTAAAGATATGTATTCTGCTTCTTGTGCCTCATTTTTAACCGACTTCAAAAAAGTAGGAGATTATGAACTCGACTGTTTTTTTTTGTATTAATTTTTTATTTTTTACCTCATTACTTTTGACTGGGTGAACCGATTTTGATGACACTTTTTAGTTGAAAGTTGGTGCTTTCTGTGTGGTCCCATTTTAATTTGGTTTTATTCGGACAACGGGATCCATGTGAAAACCATATAAGTCCTAAATTTGCATTAAGTATTTAGCGACAAATGAACGAATAACGAATATTGCGATTAGATTAGAGCGGGGTATCTACTATAACCAAAAAGTTAAGAATAAGAACTTCGTTCCAAAAACTTTTTTCAAAAAATAACAACCGACTTCCTAAAAAAAAAAACACTACAAAGTGAAAAATAATTTTAATTTCGGAAGTCGGTGGCAAAAAAAAACCTTAAATACAGATCCTAAGACACGTAAAAAGTTTTTATTTTTAACTTTTTAGTTATGGTAGATACCCTGTGCACTAATCTAATCGCAATATTCATTCATTTATCGCGCAAATACTTAATGCAAATTTAAGACTTATATGGTTTTCACATGGTTCCCATTGTCCGAATAGAACCAAATTAAAATGGGTCCATACGGAAAGCACCAGCTTTCAAATAAAAAAGAATCATCAAAATCGGTTCACCCAGTCAAAAGTTATGAGGTAACAAATATAAAAATAAAAAATTGATTACTTCCTCCTTTTTTGAAGTCGGTTAAAAACCTTAAATACAGATCCTAAGACACCGACTTCCGAAATTAAAGTTATTTTTCACTTTGTAGTGTTTCTTTTTTTATCATTTTAAAGATAATAATATTCGTTTTATTTTTATTAAGGAATCAAAATTACTGAGACTAAATCCGTTACCTACCGCATACCTCGTTTGTGAAACCGTACTGCGTATTTACATTTTAGTTGCAACTAGCTTGCATTGTTTGATTGGCGATGTTGCCGTTCCGTAGAGCGTCGCCGCCGCCCGTGTCGCGCCGCCGACGCTTCGGTTGCGCGGGCTGACAACAGCGCATTAAGTAACGATAAAAGTATCGATACTTGGAACGTTAATTGGTAACGTTATTTTATAGTATCGATACCAAAGTATCGTTACCCGTGTTACCGTTAAAATGTTAACTTTATGAAAATAACGTTACTTAACGATACTTATTGTGTGAATTTGGTATCGTTACCAAGCCCTGGTACGAGGTCAGATTGTTTCCCCCCTCTGTAGCCCCATAGTATGAGCGCATGACATTCTCATCTTGTCCATCTCATGCGCTGGCCAACACTAGCAAAAGACAGAAATGTTTGGAAAAGGGTGAGGGAGGCCTTTGCCCTGCAGTGGGACAATATAGGCTAGTTATATTAGATAGATAGATTTGTTGCTTATGAAATGTCTCTTGTTATTTGAGCAAGACTGCCACAACATGACTTTTCTTCAGTTCTGTGCCTTGGAACTGGCGTCAAAGAATGTGAGGGGCTTAAAACCTACTGAGCCTCCTCCTGTTTGAGCTTTCCCTAAAAATCCTTTATCACGTTTACTTCGCATGAAGAATATGTACCTAATATGGAATTATTCTCATCGCAGATGTAAACAAGCCTTGTAGGTTTCCTCCGTCTATTTCCCGTCGGCGCGTAGCGTTTAAAAATTATTTAATTCTCCTGTATTATTCCGTAATCCGGGAAATATTGTTGAAATCAATATAGATATTAGGGACAAAATAACCTTGAAGCACACAATCCTATTGAACCGATCAGCTGATTCAAATAAAATCCGCCATCTTGCCTCTTAGCATCCTCTTAACAAGCTACCAGTGGTGTTTAACTTTGACAGCTTCTAATCAACAGTCTTATTCATAAACGCCTCTTAAATTTTAATCAATTGCTAAGCAACTGATTAGTGAAATTCTTATTCATAAACGCTATTTAGCGCTAAGTAGTCGCTAACCATTTGATTAAAAGCTGTCAAAGTTAAACACCACTGGTAAGGAAAAAAAACAGTGCTGTTTTTGCATGCGTAGGTGAGGCCTTGGTGTGAATGAGCACTAGTTTTATTCCACACCTTTTTAATTACGATTAAAAATAGTCAGATTTAGTGAAAATAAATTATTATAGGTGCCGATTCCCTTATTCACAAACTAAACTAAATTTAAGTTCAGTGCATCTTTTTCTTTCTATTTCATTAAGGAAAGGACAGAAGATTAGTTTAGTCCTGTCAAATTAATCAGCGCTTGACGTAATTTGACGTAATTTTAGTAAGCAAGTTTTTAATCACGTCTAAACTTGTACGGAGTAGTGACAGGCGCTGATTAATTTGACAGGACTAAACTAAAATTTTTCTTTTGTCCTCTTCTTAATGAAATACAAAGAAAAAGATGCACTGAACTTAAATTTAGTTTAGTTTGTGAACAAGCGAATCGGCACCATTGTCAACATTTTTAGTCAAAACTGGCAAACTCAGAATAGCAAAATTGTCATTTTCACTAAACTAATAACTCAGTGCAATCTTAGTGCTGTCAAACTGAAATATAGTTAAGTTGTGTCACTTAAGTCTATTTCAGAATAGGAAATCGTCGTTTCACAGGAATAAACCAAATTTTTGTGATTTTTAGTTTAGAGAATTTTTTGACTCGGCACCATTCAAGATTTCAAACATGGACATAAAGCACGAAACATTATGGAATCGATTCCATCACTAACATTTTGACTTTGACAAGTAGCAGTAATTTTTGACCTAAAGGTCCAGCTACCAGGTCATAAAATTCCAAAAAAAAAAAAGTAGCAGTAATTGCTTTGACTGACTTGAGTACCTGACACTTGACAGCCTGACAGGATGTCTTTGGTCTGGAAAAAAAAAAAGCGCGGGAACCTTGAAATAATAGGCGGTCTTTTTTTTACTTCTTGTAATTTTACTTTAATTTTAATTTAGTTTGTACATATTTTCCTGTTTTTATTCTATTAACTTAGTTTATAAAACAAGATCTAAGATGCCTAAGAAAAGAAAAAAACCCAAACAAGATCCTGGTGAAGAAATTGTTACTGGTCCTCCGGATTCATCTTCGGAGACAAGTGAGTCTGACTACGTCGACTCCTGCACTGCGGAAGAAAAGGCTACAGAGAAGTATGCCCCGTATAGGGTTACAGACTACAGTCGCAGGTACCCTGAGGATGCCGTAGCTGGGTATGACTTTATTGTATTTATCGAGAGCACAAATGAAGAACAACCAATAGGCCAAAGAGATATGATGTACCTGAGTGGATGCTTCACTAGATTTGTTAAAGGGATTAAGTACTTGAAAAAAATTAACAGATACAAAATCGGCGTAGTTTTCGATCGCCCGAATTTAGCCAATTCGTTCTTGGACAATGTTACTTTTCTGAAAGAACAGTCGATCAAAGCGTCGATTCCGGCTGGAACGACAGAATTGTCTGGAGTTATCACGTCAGTACCTACGGATATGTCAAACAAAAAAAAATTTTAAGGCAATATCAAGTTCAAAAAAAATTATAAGCGTTAGAAGAATAATGAAAAAAGTTAGAGTAGGTAGCTCATCTGAACTACAGCCTACCCAAACTGTAGTTATTACTTTTGCTTCATCTACATCTTTACCAGATTACGTTCATATTAAGATGTGGCGGCGGCTTTCAGTAGGGGAAAGCAGGTAGGATTCGTACAATTTTTATTCTTAGCCGTTTATATGAAATGCTATTAACTATTTCAAAATAATTTTAATGTCTTTATGTACCCTATTTATCTAGCTTTAAAAATAGTGTAATGTTGCCTTGATACTATTCAGCATGGCGAAGCTACGGTTACTTATCTAAAATATGGAAAACGTACGAAACTACCCCACACGTGTGGTACATTCGTACACAGCGTAGGGCGCATTCGTACATAGTGGGGAACCTCCGTACAGTCAATTAAAATGTAATTTTACAAATGTAATATAAATGTTTATTGAGATCAAAGTAAGCACTTAAGCAGTAATCAGTCTCATGTAATACTAATTAACAATTATTGTCTTTTTCAAAACTTATAAACTTCTAAACCATACAAATTTAAACACAATAAAAAAATAATAAAGGAATTCAAAAATCAACAAAATTCCCTCCGTCCTTTAGGCTGATAAGACTTACCATTTATAAATGGTAAGAGCTCTTACCATAAAATACCTACTAGCCAATATTATACATAAGTACTGAGATCCTTTTTAAAACTAAATATTTGGGCTGTTCTAGCAGTGGAAGCAGATTTTGATGGTGATAATATACACACCACATCTGCTAAATAAACAGTCCCTTCATCCTTGGTAACGGGAAAGACAAATTTCCAAGTTTGAGGTTTCTTCCTTAAACATGATACTTTATACTCGATAGGACTATATTTATGACGTACTTGTCCAACATAACATAAAATGGTTTTCTTTTTTTCAAACTTAACCTACTGGTTAAGTTTGAAAAAAGAAAACCATGAACACCCCTCCCCCCCCCCCCCCTCCGTTGATGTTCTCAGTCAGAACTGGTGTTTGATTTTCAATATCTGATTCTTCTTCAGAAGTCTCTTCGATGGGAGAACAAGAACTTTTCCTCAAACTCATATCAGCCTCATCCTCACAATCAGTCTCGTCGTTATAGTCAGTTTCACCTTCATAATCAGTTTCATTCTCATCAGTTTTCTTTTTTCTCTTTGGTTTATCTTTCCCTAAAGTTTTCTTCGGTCTTGTTGTTTTTGTTATTAAATTTTCATCTGAAAGTAACTTTAGTGCTCGTTTAATTTTTCACGCATCTGTGTATAATTCTCTCTATTGACAGTTTCTTGCTAATGAAATTTTGCCAGACGACTTTCTAAAGTTGATGGCTTGACACCATATTTTTGTGCAGATTTCCTTAATGATAAAGTTTTATCCAAAACTGTTTTCATCGCAGACTTCATTGCATCTTCATCTACTTCTCCTGTCCTTGTCCCCTTTTTTATGTATATTCGCGGGATGGTTCTGTAACAACAATTAGTTAAGTGATTAATATTTTTGCTGGCACAAAGGTAAGAATTCGTTTTCGGGAGCATTCGTACAGTACGAATCTACCCCATTCATAGCTGCACGAAGGTACCCCAACCAGAGAAATCCACAATAAAATTAAAAATAAAAATAACTGTAATAATTAGCCTAAAATGACTATTGATGTAATAAACTACGTAATCACTACATAAAATAAATAAAATTACTTTAAAATTTCGACCAAAACTTATAACAACTAAACTTGCTCAAAAGTGAATATGAAAAATACTTACCGAGAGCGAAAACACGTATCGACTCGTCACGTTGAACCCGGCAGCCGCACTGACCCGCCACCTCGCGGTTCACACGTGTGTGTGAGTTAGCGTCACGCACAGTAAAATCAACGCGGCAACGTATTGGATAGTGTAGATATGACTACTGTACGAACGCTCCCACTGTACGAAGCCTACCTGCTTTCCCCTACTGCCCTATATTCCACCAGTCAAGCAGTGTTTCCGTTGCTTACGTTTTGGGCATTTAGCCAAATTTTGTAAAAATTCGCAAAGATGCTCAGTATGTACTGAGGGTCATTCCTTCAAGGAGTGCTCTGTACCTGCTGAAAAAGCTGTATGTGTTCATTGCAAAGGTAATCATTTATCCATATCTGGCCAATGTCCCATTAAGAAAAGAAAGATTGCTGAAAGCAGAAATACATCGAAAACCCCTTTTTCGGACTTATTTAATAAAGCTAATTTCCCATCACTGAACAAATCGGAACATTCGACAGATATTATAAACTTGATGTTGTCTAATAGCACAGCATTAAGTTTGTTGACAGAATCTATTGTTAACTTGATTAAGTTAAATAAAACACAAAATGAAAGTATTTGTACACAAACTATAACATCTGCTATTAGAGAGACTATTAAAGGTAAAAATATTATAATATAAAATTCACTAACAAAATTTTAAATATTGCTCAGTGGAATGCACAAAGTTTGCTAAGTAATAAACTACAGTTTCAGCAGTTTCTCTATAATAATGACATACATTTAGCTTTAGTTTCAGAAACATGGTTAAAACCACACATACAATACAACATTCGTGGCTATACCACAGTTAGGAATGATTGTGGTAATGATCACAATGGTGTTGCTATATTTATACGTAATGGCATTGAATTTAGATTATTAGACACATATTTTGACGATTCTATTCAAAATATTGCAATTAAAATTAAAATTAATAACAAATACATTTCAGTAGTTAGTTTTTACAGTCCTGGAAATTGCAGTCCTACTTTTGAAAAGAACAAATTTGATTCACTAATAAATAGTATACCTAAACCATTGATAATTGCTGGGGACTTTAATGCCCATCACACTTTTTGGGGTTGTTGTAGTGACGACTCTCGTGGCAGAGCTATAATGAATTCCATGGATGAAAATGACTTGATACTCTTAAATGATGGTCAGCCAACTACTGTAGGGTCTCATCTATGGAGACCAAATGGTCTTGATTTAACTATGGTTTCTTCTTCCTTGGCTTTGTCTTGTGAATGGCAGGTTTATCAGGATTCTATAGGCAGCTATCATTTGCCTACCATTACAAAATATGTTATAGATACTGCTAATGATGTGGATCCTTCTAATGTTTCAAATATTCCTCTTCATTGTAATCTGAAATTAGTTGATTGGTCTATTTATAAAAAGATTGTAAATGACATGATGGAAAGTTTTCAGTATAATAACTCGAGTCATATCATTACATATTATAAAATAAAGTCACTTCGCTGTCTGTCTGTCCCTATGTATGCTTATATCTTTAAAACTGCGCAACGGATTTTGTTGCGGGTTTTTTTAATAGATAGAGTGATTCAACAGGAAGGTTTATATGTATATAACATGTATAATATAGTAAAGAAACGCTGATAATTTAAGAGGTTTCTAATGTGATGTCATAAATAAACTCATTTTTTTGCGCTTACATTGCGAACGCTGACTGAACTCTACGAATTAGATCAAAATAATGTACTACAGTATTGTACACCTTAAAAAGTTCTACAAAAAAGTCCGCGATGGTATATGTCTAACTCTTAGGGATAACCCACAATAACCATTTTTATCCTTTACTTTTTACGAGAAATAATGGCTTATTTATGAATGCGATTTTAAGCAATACAGCATTAATCCTTATCCAATTAAGTACCTTAAATAAATTGTGCATTTCATGTACATCAAAATTTCCCTTTACAGCATATCATTAAAATGACTATTTTAGAAGATATCAGAGATTATAATAAAATTGCCGCAGAGCGGCTAGCGGGCCGTCCCACGTCCGGCCATCTCGCTTGGTAGCGGTCGGGTACTGCAGGATTAGTAGGATTGTAATATTGTAATTCATATTACTTTGGCTTCATAGTAAATGCGAATATCATGTGTGTTCGAAGTACTCAAAATAAACCCAATTGTATTATTCCAAGTAAGAGACCGCGAAATATGGCTCAGATGTTTAGATTTTTGGATGGATTTGATTTTTGGGTTATCCTGGATACTTACCATATACGTTCCCGGGAGATATTTTCCGACAGCTGTACGGGCGAAGCCACTGGCCAAAGTACTATTCTTATAACTATGTTTAATTTGGTGTCTGGTAAATAATTGAGTGTTTGTATAGGTAGAATAGGAGCATTAAGAAAAACCAGTAAGACTTATATTCAATTCAATCCAACCCTATGTCGCAGTCTTCTTACTCTGAATACTATTAGTTTTATTTTAAGTACATCAAACACACATGATATGTAAGGATCGTAGCAGGTGGCGTTCCGTAGTTTCTGCCTACCCCCATGGGAAACAGGCGTAATTTTATGTATGTATAACATGGATTAATACATTCTTACCGCGGTAGTACGTCCTCTTGCGATAATTTCCGACAACCACGCGGGCGAAGCCGCGGGCAAAAGCTAGTTGATACATATAATAATTTTTGTTCAATAATTCTACAAGCAGTTCAGATGTCAGTAATCAGTTTTAATAAAAACAATACCACTTGCGACTCTCGCAGATCTAGGAGGAAGCTTCGACTCCCTTGGTGGAACGAGAAGTGCACTAGAGCTGTACAAGATTGTAAGCAAGCATACATCTTATTTAAATCAAATCCTTGTCTAGACAATTTTATAAGTTTCAAACATATGCAAGCCCGAAAAAAACGTATCCTACGACAGGAGCGTCGTGCATGTTGGTTAGAGTTTTGTCATTCTATTAATAGACTCACTCCAATGAGTCAAGTTTGGGCAAAAATGAGGAAGTTAAAAAATGTTTCTACAAATAGCAGTTTGTTTTCTAGTTATGAATGGATCTCTCAATTTCTGCATAAGTATACTCCTGATTCAGTTCAGAATTTTTACACAGTCAGTCACAATAACTTACAAAATTGCACAAATAATTTCATGGTGGAAACTTTTTCTATTGAAGAGCTAAAATCTGCTTTGAGATCAAGAAGAGATTCGGCATGTGGCTTAGATTGGCTCTCATACAAAATGTTAAAATTATTAAATTCACACAGTTTGTCTATATTTTTAAATATTTTGAATTCACTTTGGCATTGTTCTATTATTCCTGAGGAATGGAAAACAGATTGTTTAATACCTATCCTGAAACAGGGTAAAGACCCTAACAGCGCTGACTCATATCGTCCTATTACTCTAAGTTCGTGTGTTGGTAAAATATTTGAACAGCTTCTAAAACAATGTTTGATATTTTACATTGAAAGTAATAGTCTACTACCTTACAATCAATTTGGCTTTCGATGTGGTCGTTCTGCTCGGGAAAGTCTTAGTCATTTATCTCTGGATATACACAGTGCTCTTGTCGAGCATAAAATGTTGGGATCTGTTTTCTTCGATATTGTTGGTGCTTTTAATAATGTAAATTTAAGTACATTGTCATCCATTCTCCTTTCACTAAATGTTCCTGAAAAAATAGTAAGTTGGATTTTTGAGTTTTTAAATGAACGTAAATTGTATGTAAAAGTCAATAATCAATTAATAGGACCTAGGTATTCTTATAGATGAGTTTCTCAAGGAGGAATATTAAGTCCTCTATTATTTATTTTATATATTGCTAGATTAAATAATGTGCTGGGTAGTGATGTCTGTAATTTACAATTTGCTGATGATTTGGTTGTGTATTGTTCAGGAGAAAACCTTAACAGCATTGAAACAAAACTCAATGCTAGCTTGGAAAAATTGGGACATTATTTTGAAAGTCTCAGTTTGGAGGTCAGCTATGAGAAAAGTAAGGTTGTTGTCTTTTCCAAAAATGTTGTTGGTTCTCCTAGTATTAAAATTTATTACAATAATAGCCTTATGTTAGTGGATAGTTCCATAAAATTTTTAGGTGTTACTTTTCTCAGTAATTTTAAATGGAATGTGTATGTTGATTACTTAGCAAACAGAGCATTAAAAGCTTGCAATATTTTGAAATCTCTCGCTGGCACTTATTGGGGTGCTGATCCAGGGACATTACTGATTTTATATAAGTCCTTAGTAAGAAGTCACTTCGAATATGCATTTTTTTGCTACAGTGGTGTACAAAAACTAGTAGAAAAACTAGACAAAGTGCAAAATAGATGCTTACGTATTATTTTGGGAGCTATGTGTTCAACACCTATAGTGTCAATGCAAGTCGAATGTAGTTTGCCTCCATTAATAATTAGATTCAATTACCTCAGAACAAAATTCTTCATTAAGATTGATTCTATCAGTGATCATCCTCTTCTATTGCAGTTAAAGAAGGCTATTAATGGGATCAATCCCCCTTTTCTAGTACAAGGTTTATCTGAAATTTTAAAAGATTGTTCTAATCAAAATTATTTTTCTAGCTCCATTTGGCCTTGTTATTTATATTCCTATGAATCAAAGTATTGTCCATTTAAAATAGTAATTAATGAATCTTTGAAGTTTAAAGAGGATGTTTACAGAATGCTTGAGGAATGGAATGGTTACAATCAATTGTACACAGATGGCTCAAAAAATGATAATGCTGTATCTATGGCTATTTATGACGTTCAGGCTCGAAGTGGGTTTGGAAATAGGTTGTCTTCAGTAGCAACTGTGTATACAGCAGAGGCTATGGCAATACTCAGTGCTTTAGAGTATATTGAGACTAGGCAAGAAAATAAATGGATCATTATCACTGATAGTATGAGTGTATTGAGAGCACTAGAAAATCCCAGTTGTAATGCAAAAACAAGTTACATAATTTATAATATCAGAGAAAAATACAATAATTTACATAAGTTCAAAGATATCGTCCTTTTCTGGACTCCTTCACATATCGGGGTAGTTGGAAATGAACAAGTTGATTACCTGGCTAAATTCATTGTTAATCATCATCAGGAATGTCCAATTTTGCATAAGCCCATTCCAAATTCAGATGCGTTGACTTATTTCAAATCAAAACTGGCACGTGAATTTCACAATTTCTGGCAGCATGTAGTTGAAACCAAAGGAAAGTGGCTAGCTGAAATTAAAACAAAGATTTCTCCTCCTTGGTTTACAGGAGGAAATATCTATCGGAACAGAAAGTTTTATACAACGATTTGTCGTCTACGGCTAGGTCACTGTCGATTTAATGCACATCTGTTTAGAATTGGCATTCTGTCTTCCCCAAATTGTGATTATTGTAATTCTGCTATACAAACATTGGATCACATTGTATTTGATTGTCCTAATTTTGCTCTTCAAAGGATCATTTTAGTTGATCGCCTGCTAGGTATTTATGAAAATGCTGAGGATATCCCGCGCTCGCTTCAGCAACTTTTGACGAAAAAAGATTGTTTTTTACCAATTTACGATTTTATTGTATCAACTGTTGATGAAATTTGAATTTGACAACTACTACACTTTTGACATAAAATTATATGATATTGAGATATTGAGATAATACTAAATAAAACATGAAAGAAGACTCGGCTCCGGTCTAACAAAAGGTACTGAACTTGAATATATTAAAAGAAGACTTGGCTTACGCCTAACTATTGGTTATTGAAGACATTGATAAAAATAAGACTTGGTTTCGGCCTGACTATTGGATATCGAAGACATTGAATAAAGAAGACATGGTTTCGGCCTTGATTATATTATAGAAAGACAAGAAAGAAAAAAAAAAGAAGAATTGGATGAAAAAGAAAACTAAATCAGACTTGGCTGTATGGGCTCAGCTCCCTTTGCCTGTCCCAAAGAGGGACGAAAAGAACCAAAAAAAAAATGTTTACTGCCAAAAATATATTGATATTGTACTAGTGTGAGGGTTTTGCTTGAAATATAACAATTACTGAATTGTATTACTTATTAAATTGTTCGTGTTGGGTGTGGTTAGTGAAGAAGGATTCATATAATTCATAATGGCTGATGACGATCAGGATTCTAAAGAGTACCGGTGGGAGACAGGTTATGAGAAGACTTGGTGAGTTTGAGAGTTATTTTTGAGTTAGCCTTCAGCCTTAGATGTGGTGCTCGTTTGAAGTATTTAACCTTAGCTTGCGAAGCCAACTTGTATGTATGTGAACATGTTATTACTTGTTCAGGGAGGCCATCAAAGAAGATGAGGATGGGTTGGTGGAAGGCCTGGTGGCGGAGTTTGCACAGAAAGCGGCCCGGAAGGCGGTTGTGGCCCGTCGCGGACCCGTGAGGCTTGGCATGATGAGGCATGTACTAGTGGCAGTAGATTGTTCAGAAGCCATGAACTCACAGGATCTGAAGCCATCCAGATTTCTTTGTACATTAAAGGTAGGTTAATTCTTTGTTATTCTTGTATGAAATTCAAAATCTTAACTCAGTGCTTGAAATTTCTTGTTATAAACTTCTGGAAGTTGTAATACATACTTTGTAAACATTTCAGTTACTTGAAAAGTTTATAGAGGAGTACTTTGACCAGAACCCTTTAAGTCAACTTGGTTTAGTTTTGATGAAAAACAAAAGAGCAGAAAAACTTACTGAGCTCTCTGGGAATGTCAGAAAACATATCAAGTCTCTACAGGGGTATGTAAATCTTCAATAATTATATAACTTTCTTAGATTTGTGATGAGAGTAGTACTGCCATAAGGTATCAGCCCTGATTTACAAATCCAAGATAGAATTACAACCCACATACTTAAATAAACAGAACCCATATCTAATGTAGAATAGAAGCCTCTATTCTGCATTCGATGTGGTTTTTGCTTCTGTTCTCATAAGATAACGTAAGCTTACCTATTGTATGGTCTCCATTTCTTTCCATAGGCTAACAGACATGACACTAACTGGGGAACCGTCATTACAAAACACCCTGGAGTTTGCTGCACGAGTTCTCAAACCTCTGCCAGCCCATGCTTCTAGGGAACTACTAGTGTTGTTCGCATCACTCACTACTTGTGACCCTGGTGACATTAATACCACTATTCAGGTAAGTACAACTATTATGTAGTCTTTGAATATCAAAAGCTGTTAGTTATTGATATTTGAAAAGAACAACTTTTGTAAAAATCTGTGTCTGATAAAACATTCATTTATCTTTTTAGACTCTAAAAACAGAAGGAATAAGATGTTCAGTAATTGGCTTGGCAGCAGAAGTAAGAATTTGTAAGAAGTTATGTCAAGATACTGGAGGAGAATATGGTGTAAGTACATTGTAGAGTGCTACTTGTATTGCAGACAATTGGACAGCAACCAGCCAGTTCATATGGTAGATCGAGTTTTAGGATTAAATGACAGAGACCACATTCTTCGTAGACAGAATTTTTCAGA
The DNA here is from genome assembly GCA_932294355.1 of Aporophyla lueneburgensis. Taxonomy (NCBI): domain Eukaryota; kingdom Metazoa; phylum Arthropoda; class Insecta; order Lepidoptera; family Noctuidae; genus Aporophyla; species Aporophyla lueneburgensis. The sequence continues at coordinate 17,347,068 of OW028744.1, forward strand.
AATTCCATGTCATATATTAATGTCAAATCGGCTGAGAATCACCTGTTTATGAATGTCAAAATCACATAAAGCAGTCTTTCTAAATGGCTGAGCTTCACCACTTCTTAGTGCTGTAACTGGGAAGAAGTGGCATAACAAACTCCCCAGCAACATAATTGAAGACATGAGTGGATGAAGGGGATATGTCGCAAAATTCTAATTTCGAGAAAATTGAGTTCAAAGTGTCGCATAAACATTTTAGGATATTTCAAAATGCCTTACATTTATCCAAGGGTGTCTAGCGGCGCCAACCGTTTAATATTTTTAAGGTTTAAAATTGTTTGTATGCACATAACACCATCATTCATGCATAGAACAGCGAACATCTGAAAATGGGACATATCCCCTTCATCCACTCATGTCTTCAATTGTCTCTCATCCTCGTAATGTAAGTACTTAGAAATGTACAATTAATAAAATGTTTGTTGTTTATACTTTGTTCAGGTCGTACTAGACGATGTCCACTACCGTACCTTACTGCTGGACTCGACCAGTCCGCCGCCGCGTGCGCGGGCGTTGGACGCTGGGCTCGTGAAGATGGGCTTTCCGCATTCCGCGCCGCAGACCAACCAGACGGATCCTGGGACTAATGCTGACCCACCTATCACTGTTTGCATGTGGTCAGTATCAAAGGCGAAAGTACCATACAACAATATGTCTTAGTACTGTATTATGATATCATTATTTGCAATACTCTGACAATATTAGTTAATTAATGCTGCTCAGGTGACTGAATCTGCTTAGAATGAAAGCCGACCCCAAAATATTTGAGAAAAGACAAGGCAGATTCAAACTGAGAATATTAACAAAGTAGTTGCAGAAATTTTCTACTGCTGTTTTGTTTCTGGGATGTTTGTTTATACTAAAATAAAATTATTTATATGTTATTTTTTCAGTCACTTAGAGGACAGCGAAGGTGTTGGCGGGGAGGGTCACTTGTGCCCGCAGTGTCGCAGCAAGTACTGTTCGCTGCCAGCTCAGTGTCGTACCTGTGGACTTACACTGGCTTCAGCACCACATCTGGCCAGGTACTATACTTACCATAGAAAAACAAACACTTCTTAGCATAGCAGCAAAACCTCTGCTACAAAAACGCTTGAAACGGCGCTACAAAGCCAAGCTGTAACAGGCCTCAGCGCGATGCATTTTCATTACACAAAGTATGGTGCGGCCCGACTTTAGTGTGTGCTGGTTGATAGAAAATGTACGAAAGTGATAGTGGGTAGTGTTGCAGCGCGTCCCGCCCCAATCTGCGCTACCCTTTACCCTTCAGTTTCAAAGCGCCCACTTTCTCTTACTACGGAGATTTTTGTATCAGTTATTTCTCAATTATTGCAATATCCCATTTGCAATGGATATTTGACAGAGGGGGAAGAAATACGTCTGCGTAAACAAAAGCATTCTTATTACACAGCTATAATATAATTTTGTTTTTTGCAGGTCATACCACCATCTCTTCCCTGTTGAACCGTATGAGGAATTGGCTAATGAGGGACAAGCACAATACTGTTTTGCATGTCTGAGGAACTTCACAGATTTAGATAAACAGGTAAGATCATTGATACTTATCCTACATGTTCACAATATGCTACCTCTAAAAAGGTCCCAGCTGAATCTCCTAAAATTCTCGACGCGATATTCTTTTTATCGTTCCCCCAGTAGTCCTATTAATTAATGAAAGCCATTCGCTTTTAATCCACACTATCCACACTAATATTATAAATGCAAAAGTAACTCTGTCTGTCTGTCTCGCTGTCCTGCTAAAAACTACTAAACCGATTTATATGAAATTTGGTACACAGATAGTTTAGAGCCTGAGAAAGGACATAGGCTTTAACTTTTTATCCCGGTAGTACGTTCCCGCGGGATATTTCCCGACCTCCACGCGGGCGAAGCCGCTGCAAAAGCTAGTTTTCTATAAGTGAAGTACTAATCATTTCTTCACTTTCATATACCCAGGTGTATCGCTGTACGCGTTGTCACGAGTTCTATTGCTGGGAATGTGAGAGTGTGGTATCCACCACCCTTCACGTCTGTCCCGGCTGTTCTTCTCGACCACACCTCTACCAACGACTGCCCGAATCGTCATGACCTATCGACCATAGAGAATCTACAGTACTTGGACGTAAAGAAATATCAAGGTTTAGAAAAAAATCGGCGTCTAGTGCGTCGTCTTTTGTGTGACATTCTCTTTTTAAATCTGAATGTGTCAATAACGCCCCCACAATAAATATGGTGACTGTGTGAAGCAGCCAGTATGTATAATATTGTATAGTATGAAGCTGTGATTAAAATAATTTAATGGTTAAAAATTTTGTTTTTTTCATTGTATCGTACCATCCTATATGTATATATAGCATCATCCCATTTCTTACCTTGGGTGTCGTAAAAGGCGACTAAGGAACTTATTAGAAAATGGGCAGCAGCGTACCCTATAGATTTTACCACCATATTGCGCCTGTCAAGCGTAGCGATTATGAAAAACCCCACCAAACTGAGGTCTATGTCCAGCAGTGGACGTCGTTCGGCTGACATGATGATGATGAGACAAGGTCATATCCAGCTCGATAATTGGGTTAATATAAATTACAAATTAAAAACGATATTAATTTAGATAGTTTATTCATATCACAATTTGGAATTTTCTATGTGGCAATAGAAAAATAACTGCTCTTACACTAACAACTTACATGTTTTTTATTCTATCACGTTATTATTAAATATTGTTTTACTGGCATGCTTCGTTTCCATTAAGCAAGTGTACTATTACTTTGCATAATGTAAACGTAAGCAAACTTGCATGCATACCTACTTTACACATTACAGTGGGGTAATAAAATTGTGTAACACCATAGAACACAAATATCAAATGACAATTGATAGCAAATTCTTTAATTTTGACAGTTCTGCCACGTTCATTACGTCGCTGAACAAACGAATGTTTCAAATCTATGAACCAATTCATTAGGAATGTCCTTCTAAACCCTAATTGTGATTAAAAGTGTGTTACGTAACTAGGGGGCTGGTTGCCAATAAGAGTAGATAAAATATGGCGCCACTGTCGCTAGCTCATCACAATGAATTATCTTAAAACAAAACCGTCTCTTAAAATATGTTCCTGCAGTTTAAACACTTGATTTCGTTTTTAGATCAGAAAATAAAAGTATTTGGTTCTGTTTATAGACATTTTGGCCCAGCTGTAAGTTTAAACACGCAGATGTGACATTTCCTTTCAAGCTTCTCGCACAATGAAAATGCGTTTCTACGATACAGTCACCTGTGGATTCCAATAGATTTCTTGCGATAATCATCTACATTGCAAACACGATACATAAATATTAAATACCTTGTTATACATTGATAAGTACATAAATATTTTATTTCTAATCCTAAATAAACGTCTGCGAGTACATCTCATAAGCGGTCAGTTACATAAATCACAGATAAAAATCTCTCATTGCTATATTACAATGGTATTTTATCAAATACCATTGTAACAGCACAAACAACAGTTGTTATTTTTGGTTTTACATCATATTTATAAAAATATTATAAAAGGCATCATCTTGTATACGGAATAACCGTGTTTAGTGAGAATTACTTATAACTAGTGATTGATTTTATTATTGTATTGTATTTATTTGAGAAAAGTTAATTCGCGCCTTTCAGGCGTTTCAGTTTCTTACATTAGATTAAAATATCACTTTACGCGTTGTTCTACTTATAAAACAGTTATTTCAAATATGATAAAAGTATAAAGATTTTATTCTCTTTAGGTAGGTACCTAGTTTCTCATGAGTTTTGTGTGCAATATGTATAACAAATTAATTTATTTGCGGCTCATACATAAAGCACATGCCTCTTACCGATCAATAAAGGCATCTGTTTACTTTCAATGAATGTTAATTAAATTATTCTTTTTATCACAGATTCCATGCCATTCCATCTAGCTCCGTCGAGATCGTGCAATTTATTGAAAAATGTCCTTTTATTTTGAGGTATCGGTCGAGATTTTGACATTTTATCCTATTACACTATTATTGTAAGTTTAGTATACCTGCTTACATTTGGATCCAACAACCATTCTTTCGCTAGTAGTAGTCGGACACTTGCTTAAGTACAACATTTTTTTTACTAATTCCTTCAGACTCTTCGGACTTCTGTGGTCGTTTTCTTGCGCCCGATCCACAATATATTAGATTTTTGGTAATACTGTTCTATTTGTAGGAGGGACTTCCCTTTCGTCTCTGGTAGTAGAAGGAAAAGAACTACGGTAGCGAGTAGGGATGAGGCACCAAAGAGTCCGAAGACTCCAGCGATGCCGATAGCGTTCTTCATGACGGGGTAAAGTTTGGTGAATCCGAATAGGACGGAGTTGAAGAGGCAGAAGATGTAGCCTCCGCAAAGGCCTCGTACTTTGGTGGGTAGTAGTTCTCCGATCATGAGTCCGGGTAGGAGGAAGAAGCCGAGGGTGTTGAAGGCGACGTAGCTGAGGATGAGGGCGGGGGGCGTGAGGCCGGAGCCGGGACCTTGTGACAGGAGGGCTGCAAGGGCCAGCGTGCACACGGCCGTGCCGATGCCCGACACAAGCACAAGCGCGCGTCGTGTGATGCGCAGGAGTAAGATGCACGCTATCACCGTCACTGCAAGCCTCACCAGCGCACTCGCGTTAGCTGCCATCTGTCGACAAAACAGTGTCGTGTTTAGTAAATTATCTTTATGTTTCAAAAACTTTTTCAGTTAGCCAAAAGTTTGTAAATTTAACCTTTTTGTTGCAATTAATAACATAAGTTTGCTGTGTTTAATACTGATATTGATTCAGCCGTAACTGGTTTGGTTGGCTGGAGAGTCCTAGCAAGAGTTAAGATTCCACGAACAGAAGGCGTACTCACAGTAGGTTGAAGGGAACCACCGGAGTCCTTGACAATGTCCACAGCGTAGAAGATGACCACATAACTGCCAGACAATATCTGCAGTATGTTAAACGCGTTGATGAGGAGCAGTGGTTTCAGCACTGGTGCTCTTGTGACGGTCTCTAGGAAGTTAATCTTCTCTTCACCTCGCGCCTTCTCTTTCTCCCGAGCTGATATCAGCTCATGGAGCTCACGTTGGGCCTGAGGACAAACGGGATTTGATTATTAGTTCTCAAGTGTGGAAATACTGTCGACAAGTCGTCACAGTGCGCGTAACTATGCGGACGTCGACTGTTAATTATTAATTACTAACTTCAGTAGAGGCAAGAATACCTAGTTGTAAAATAACTAGGTATCAGCTTTAATAGTCTAGGCTTAATTGGGTCGGTACCTACTTAGTCTGGGGCGACATAAAGGAGTCTCTTTAGGAGATTGAATGAGAAAAGCTAGATAAAAACTCTTTTCATCCCACCATCTCGGAAAGAGTATTTTTAATCTTCAATATCTGAGTGGAAAAGCCGCAAGGAACTTATACCCGACCCCTGGAATGTGCATTGTCAATTTGACACCATTATAAAAATAAACCTTATGAATATGAAACTAAGTTCTATTGCAGACAATCACTTCGTCAAAGAGAAATTCGGTCCGAGAGAGAAAGCGTTTCGAGAGCCCTGTGTCCCTTTCTTGAAGTAGGGTGCCCATAATGAACGAAATTATAAGATTATTTACGAGTAAAGTCCAAAAGGGAATTGTCCAGAGTTGGCCATTTTTAAACACGCTGCTATACAAAAATGTAATTTACCTATAATTTTAATTCTATTTAAGTAAATATCTGATGCTAATAACTTTGTGTGAATATGCACTGTAAAAAAATCTTTTTGTTTGGTATTTAATATGATTTGACCAAGTCTTTGGCTTTGAATTTGACTTTAGTATTGCCGAACAAAAACTGCATTAACAATAAATTCAAATCGATTTAAAGTGTAGGGTAATCTTTCCAATGTATTTAACGCCGTTTTCATTTTATCATATTACGAAAAAAATACTAATATACGATATAAATGATTAAAGACATAAAAATGATAAACTGAAGAGTGCATTATACGTGAAGAACTTATAAAACAATAATCGATTCCATATGTATCGATACAATTATCTTTTTTTTATTTGGCAACACAATTCTTTAAAAATGTTGTATTAGTTGTCGAAATGACAGTTATCATTCGCTTTGTTTTTTTTTGCATCGTGAGTGTTGTTTTTGTAAGTTTTATTGCAATTACTTTGGCCGTTTCTAAATGGATTCCGATTCTTGACGACCCCGGCACTTCCATGGACCCTGAACCTTATTTATGATGAACCTGGCACATCTATAGCAAGTTTTATTTCATGCATAACCAATTTCAATACAATGTTAAAAAATATCTAAATATAAATCTTGATACAAAACTAGGTTTATATTGGCATTCTTACTGATATGAACTATTAAATCAATCATATATTATTAGCTGAACTGTTTGTTTATAAGTGGCCAAAGTCCCCATACAAGTTAGTCAATGCCCTTTTGACGCATTTGCCCAATAAAATGTGTCCCAACCATTTTTCTTAAAAACTAATAAATAAATATCTTAGGACAACCAACACATCGTTGTCTGATCCCAAACTAGGCAGAGCCTGTACTATGGTAACCAGACAACTGATAAACATACTTATATATTTCTAAATACATACATATTATGGATAAAATTACACTCAGACACAGAACAAATGATTGTGCTCATCACACAAACATTTGTCCTGGGTGGGAATCGAACCCACGACCTCAGTCTTAGCAGTCAGGGTCACTAACCGCTAGACTAACAGGCCAGTCAACAACAACTACGTCTGTTAGATTTTTACGACAATTAATACTAAACAAAATGGTTATTTGCCCAGCGCGCCAGATATTCCAGGTTATACAATAATACTCGATAGCAGAGTTTATGCGTTGCGTTGCGTTTATGTTTACTGCGTTTTACTTTAATCCATCTTTAAAGTGTAACTATTATTATTATTTTTTAATCAAATTATTGGTTAATATATTATATCCTGTTATATTAGTATCTACCTACATCATATTGCTTGGTCACCCTAATGAAAGGGACAGAGGGCTCTCGCGAAGCTATCTCGCTCGGACCGCGTATTGGCAGCCTGTGCGCATTCCAGGTTGGATTTAAGCTCAGACCAAATAAAAAAGATAGACGGCGCGTACGCCAACAATAGCGTTCGAAAAGTGAAGCACCATTTAGAGAATTGTGTGCGTAACCTCAGTGTAGCAACACTTGTATTGCGTCTGTGTACGAAGGAAAAAATGTTGCCACCAAAAACTTTTTTCCCCATTTCTGATTAAATAATTATAATTTTTTATGACATAGAAATACTTTTAAATAAAACACTTTTTTACGATTGGGTACTTTTAATAAAAATAAAAGAGATAAATTTTTAAAACCTTTGAGTTGCATTAATTTCCGGTAATACTGCCTTTTTTATCCCGACTTCTGGATATAGTATCTAGTTTTGAAATATGGTGGAATCTTATATTTATATATTTTTCAACAACAGTACGTATAAAATTTACTTTGTGATCCATGCCGGCGAAATTGTGTTCGTTTTCCAAATCAAAAATAAATATCTTTTGCCCATATAAAGGTTTTTAAAATTTGAGAAACGACATATAAATGTTGTCTCTCTGACTTATTATTATGTCATCTTTGATGATTCATTTTATTACGATTTCACAAGCGGAAAAAATTGCAAAAATATCTTTCGACGGAAAATGTAAACCACCTTTGTCCCTGACCGTAATTAACTTATGAAAATAAAGTCTCTAAGTGGATAAAAGTCTCGAGATACAAGATTTACATTTTAACTTTTTTGATAAGTAATGTACGACAGCACCAGCAATATAACCAACAAGCTTTTGCTCGCGACTTTGTCGGCGTGGAGTTCGGTTTTATCGTAGCGTAACGTAGCGTTGGCGAACGCTAAGAAAGGAAGTAGAATTGCACGGGCGAAGTCGCGGCCAGAAGCTATTGTTTATTCACTTTATATTAGTTCGAAAAACACAACGATACCGCGTTTTAAAACGATACCAACGCCATCTATTGGTAGCGATTGGAACTTATAAGTAGGTTCTTAGGAAGCTTATTTCTTTTGGTTTTGCCATTTTATTAATTTGAAAAAAAAAAAATTGGTTTGGTTGTTTATTTTCATTGTTTTTTAATTATAATTTTTTTTTGTTTAGGTGTAATTTTGTGCATTTTTTTTTGTATAAATCTTCTTGTCTATTTTGTTTTATGTTTTTGTGCAATTTTTGTGAAATAGTTGTTGTTTTCGTAATCGGCGACCCGATAAACCATTACAAACGTCAACGTTTTCAGAAACGGCAATATCAATAGCATTGCCAGGTTGGTCAATAAGAACCTAAAAAGAATATTGACCGAATGTTAGAAGGTACAAAAGTGTACAAAACATATAACATAATCTAATAGCAACATGGGTTCATACTTTTTGTGGTATTCTATTTTTCATCACACGACGCAGCCCACATTTAGTAACATACAAATCATTATCTGTAAAATGTGTGGAACACACAACACTAAATTTTGATGGCAACCAAGTTTCGTTATTTCGGCTTAACTTATAATCTCAATCCACTTTTGTTTCCACTTTAGGTCTCTTGGGAAACTAAAATAATAAAAACACTTTCAAATGTAACAAATGAAAAGGTTGAGAAGTAAATTAATCCAAAACTATATTTTACATAAAACCGTTTTATATTGTACTTGTATATAGAAATAATTATCCTAATAATCACATACTTATAGCTTATCGTATTGTATTCATGTTATATTACAAAATATTTAAACCCGAGTAATTTATTAATGCTTACTCTGTTTATTTGACGTCGAAAATAGATAATAATAATTTTCGTAGTATTTAAAAAGATTTAACCAATACACAAACAATTTTAAAATTAATAATTCTTAAACTACCCGCATTTCGGGGAGTTTTGTTTACGGATATACTGGTCACACCGAAGATATTATGCGAGGTTTCGTGTTCCAATAACGCATTACGAAATATTTTTGTATTTTTATTTCAAATGAAACAAAATGAAACACTTACTTGTGAAAAGTTATCCCACATGGATTTTTTTGTATCACAAAATTGTTTTTACAAGTTTTTACGACACAGGAAGGCATATTACAATAATTACCAATTTTAGGGTTATGACGTGTAGCGTATTCGGTGTCACGCGACGCACTGGAACACGATCGGCTTCCTATTCCTAATTTGGCTTCCTTTACCCTGCTTCACTGCGAGAGCGCGGCGCTCCGTCTACCTTTTTTATTTGGTCTGAGGATTTAAGTTCCTTGAAAAGCCGTTTTTATTCTTTAGAGGATAAAGTAAATTGAATTTAGAACATCGTGTGCACTAAGTTTGTGAATTAAAAAAAACATTAAACCTATTTACTGCTACCTCTATGGTGCCGAATATATCATACAACTTTTTTTTAATTTGTTAAAAACTCAGACTCGGAACCTTCTTGGTGTTCTTTTTTCAATTTGCTTTGTACGCGGTTCTTTACGCGGCATTTTTTCACGTCATTGTTAAACCTTATATTAAAATCAAGAAACTTGAAAACAAGTGAAAAAACTAAAATGAGTGATTCTAGCGACGAGGAAGTTTGCTTGACGCCAACAGAATTGACTGAAACTGTTAATAATGCGCAAATGAGCTTTCTCCCTCAACAATCACGCGAGAAGTATTTAAAACAGTACGATATGTTCAACACGTGGCGACTAGCAAAAGGAGCCAAAACTTTCTCAGAAAACGTTTTGCTGGCATATTTTATAGAATTATCCGAGAACAAGAAAGCAAGCACTCTATGGAGTACGTATTCGATGCTAAAAGCAATAATAATGATGAAAAAAGACAAACATATCGATACCGATCCTAAATTAGTGGCATTTTTAAAAAGAGCCTCATCTGGTCATCACCCAAAAAAATCGAAGGTTTTCACAATATCTGATATTGAAAAGTTTCTTAACGAAGCACCCGATTCCGTATATTTGGCGGGCAAAAGTAAGTCAGTTACACATTCAGTATCTACTTAAGTCTCAATTAAATAGTATACTTAGTAGATGTTGATAGGCATAATTATGCGTTCATATCAATTTTATTCACTTATCTACTCAGACCAAATAAAAAAGGTAGACGGAGCGCCGCGCTCTCGCAGAGAAGCAGGGTAAAGGAAGCCAAATTAGAAATAGGAAGCCGATCGTGTTCCAGTGCGTCGCGTGACACCGAATACGCTACACGTCATAACCCTAAAATTGGTAATTATTGTAATATGCCTTCCTGTGTCGTAAAAACTTGTAAAAACAATTTTGTGATACAAAAAAATCCATGTGGGATAACTTTTCACAAGTAAGTGTTTCATTTTGTTTCATTTGAAATAAAAATACAAAAATATTTCGTAATGCGTTATTGGAACACGAAACCTCGCATAATATCTTCGGTGTGACCAGTATATCCGTAAACAAAACTCCCCGAAATGCGGGTAGTTTAAGAATTATTAATTTTAAAATTGTTTGTGTATTGGTTAAATCTTTTTAAATACTACGAAAATTATTATTATCTATTTTCGACGTCAAATAAACAGAGTAAGCATTAATAAATTACTCGGGTTTAAATATTTTGTAATATAACATGAATACAATACGATAAGCTATAAGTATGTGATTATTAGGATAATTATTTCTATATACAAGTACAATATAAAACGGTTTTATGTAAAATATAGTTTTGGATTAATTTACTTCTCAACCTTTTCATTTGTTACATTTGAAAGTGTTTTTATTATTTTAGTTTCCCAAGAGACCTAAAGTGGAAACAAAAGTGGATTGAGATTATAAGTTAAGCCGAAATAACGAAACTTGGTTGCCATCAAAATTTAGTGTTGTGTGTTCCACACATTTTACAGATAATGATTTGTATGTTACTAAATGTGGGCTGCGTCGTGTGATGAAAAATAGAATACCACAAAAAGTATGAACCCATGTTGCTATTAGATTATGTTATATGTTTTGTACACTTTTGTACCTTCTAACATTCGGTCAATATTCTTTTTAGGTTCTTATTGACCAACCTGGCAATGCTATTGATATTGCCGTTTCTGAAAACGTTGACGTTTGTAATGGTTTATCGGGTCGCCGATTACGAAAACAACAACTATTTCACAAAAATTTTCGAACTAATATAAAGTGAATAAACAATAGCTTCTGGCCGCGACTTCGCCCGTGCAATTCTACTTCCTTTCTTAGCGTTCGCCAACGCTACGTTACGCTACGATAAAACCGAACTCCACGCCGACAAAGTCGCGAGCAAAAGCTTGTTGGTTATATTGCTGGTGCTGTCGTACATTACTTATCAAAAAAGTTAAAATGTAAATCTTGTATCTCGAGACTTTTATCCACTTAGAGACTTTATTTTCATAAGTTAATTACGGTCAGGGACAAAGGTGGTTTACATTTTCCGTCGAAAGATATTTTTGCAATTTTTTCCGCTTGTGAAATCGTAATAAAAAGAATCATCAAAGATGACATAATAATAAGTCAGAGAGACAACATTTATATGTCGTTTCTCAAATTTTAAAAACCTTTATATGGGCAAAAGATATTTATTTTTGATTTGGAAAACGAACACAATTTCGCCGGCATGGATCACAAAGTAAATTTTATACGTACTGTTGTTGAAAAATATATAAATATAAGATTCCACCATATTTCAAAACTAGATACTATATCCAGAAGTCGGGATAAAAAAGGCAGTATTACCGGAAATTAATGCAACTCAAAGGTTTTAAAAATTTATCTCTTTTATTTTTATTAAAAGTACCCAATCGTAAAAAAGTGTTTTATTTAAAAGTATTTCTATGTCATAAAAAATTATAATTATTTAATCAGAAACGGGGAAAAAAGTTTTTGGTGGCAACATTTTTTCCTTCGCACACAGACGCAATACAAGTGTTGCTACACTGAGGTTACGCACACAATTCTCTAAATGGTGCTTCACTTTTCGAACGCTATTGTTGGCGTACGCGCCGTCTATCTTTTTTATTTGGTCTGAGCTTATCTACTACAATACTCTTTACGTTACAGGTTGTTCTTATTATTGGAATAAACGGAGCATGTCGAACTAATGAACTAACACAACTTAATGTCAAAAACATTGAGAAACATTCAGATGACTTACTATTAATTAATTTACTAATACAAAGACAAAAAGAGACCGCAACTTCGTCATTCGCAAGGAATACGTAACGATTGTTGAGAAATATCAAGCCTTACGCCCGCCTAACACTCCAATTAATCGATTTTTTCTACAGTATCGCAATGGAAAGTGTGTTAGACAGCCTATGGGTACTAATAAAATTGGTAGTATCCCACGAGAAATAGCAACATTTCTTGAACTTCCAGAACCCCTGTTGTACACGGGTCATTGTTTCCGACGAACTTCAGCCACACTTTTGGCTGATTCCGGAGCTGATCTCCTGTCCCTTAAGCGCCACGGAGGCTGGAAGTCCAATGCAGTTGTAGAGGGATACATAGAGGATTCCATCCAAAATAAGTCTAAAATATGTGAAGGCATCGTAGGTGCCATTACACTGAAAGAGCCTAAATCGGATCCTTGGACTAGCCCTTCTACATCAAAAATAAGCCGTTATGAAACACCTAACCATCTCCCTCTCTCTCCAACATTCACGCCAAGGGAATCCGATGAATCGGTACAACTATTAAGTATGACAGATAGTTTACCGAAAAACAGTACACAAATGACTAACACCAATATTACAGTACCAAACAAAAATATTACACTCAATTTAAATAACTGTAGCAACGTTACTTTAAAATTTTCTTAATTATACCTTAGTATTATTTTGTTATAATTTAAAGATTATTCTGTAATACTTACCTGTCATAATGTAGTAATTAATACCTAAACTTAAATAAAAGTGTACCTATCTTGTGATTGTAATAGTTATTTGTTATACAAGAGTGCAAAGTTGCTTTTTAACCGCGTGTTCAATTTTGATGACCGAGCAAGCGAAGGATTCTAAAATTGAATCACGAGCGCAGCGAGTGATTCAAAATTAGAATCCTGAGCGTTAGCGAGGGAATCAAAAGAGCACGAGGTGAAAAATCTTTGCACTCGAGTGCAACACGTAACTTTTCATTCCACCTCAGCGAGGAAAGAGTATTTTTAATCTTCAATATCTGAGTGGAAAAGCCGTTTTTATTCTCTAGAGGATAAAGTAAATTGAATTTAGAACATCGTGTGTACTATCACAAACTTAGTGCACACGATTTTCTAAATTCATTTAGTAATTTCCTTTTTTTTTGCATTTAGTCATTTCCTCGCTGAGGTGGAATGAAAAGTTACGTGTTGCACTCGAGTGCAAAGATTTTTCACCTCGAGCTCTTTTGATTCCCTCGCTAACGCTCAGGATTCTAATTTTGAATCACTCGCTGCGCTCGTGATTCAATTTTAGAATCCTTCGCTTGCTCGGTCATCAAAATTGAACACGCGGTTAAAAAGCAACTTTGCACTCTTGTATAACAAATAACTATTAAACCTCCAAAATATAATATTGAATTTGATTGAATACTTATTATCTTTTCATTAAACATTGTGACGTTACTAATTAATTTGTTTATCAGATTCTACAATTCTCAAATTTGAAACACAAAACCTAACAATAATGGACAGCGTTTTACAAGTGTTGCTCTCTATTGCCTGAAATTGTTTATGTCGGCACATGTTCGAGAAAATGACAAATCAATTTGTTGTGTGCCTCCTTCCTTGTTGAGCTCATTAAGAGGCCATTCTAAAGGCAATAACATGTGCGGCCATCTTTCGACGTTACAATAACAATATAGCGAACTAAACAAACATGCATGTAGGTATGGCATGTTTAAAAACGGCTGTAGTCATTAATTTAGATGAGTCTGCCTGACGACCGAGAGTATTGCGATTGTTCGAGAACTGAGATATGTCTTGTCGTTAGAAACAGTACCTATTACTCATACCTGTGCGTAAGTAGGTATGCAGAAATTATAAAGAAATAATATGTTGACGAGGTTGCTCGCAGTAAGCCCACGGTCTCATGATCGTGCGGGATTTTTTCACGCACTGACTCCTCTTCAACGCACCGCTTAACGCGGGAAAAGGGAAAATCGAAAACTGTTTTTTCGACGCTGTAAAACTCACTCGCGTTATAGGTATTCTGTTGGATTTTCAATGTTCGGTTCAACACAGAAAGTCGAAAATCTAGTGCGCCATAATATCCTGCCACGATTTTGGCGACGTTGACTTAAGGAAGCTATCGCTAGCAAACGTAGGTACACACGGCTAAATATCAAGCTATACAATTCCAGTTATAGCAGACCTCGCATTGTATGGGCTTTTCGTACAATGAAACTACCTATGATAAATTTAAAATGCAAATCATTTGTCGTAGAACAAGTGTTTTGTGGCGTCGCCGCGTCGCCGTCATATTCAGTTAGATATCGAAGTGTATGTAAACATATAAACATTCGATTTGCGCACCGTGATCACGTCACAGTGTCGAGAGCAATTATGTACTCTACTTACATTTTTTTATTAATATTTAATTCTTTGCGCGGAGTGTATCTGTGTATTATACCTTTACCCATAAAGGTATAAATGGCTAAAAATAACACAAAATCACGCCTGTATTGCCTGATTGGTTAGGCAAAGGTGCACCAGTACACCCACCATTTCACGAGTTAGGTAAGTTTAAGTGCTATGTAATAGGGGCGTAGTAGGTCTGGAGACCAATAGACCACAGTTGCTAAATATAATAATGATAATATCTGCATAAGGACTAAGGACCGAGATATAAATAGATGCATAAAAATCGTTTCGAAAGCGTAGCAACTACGTCGCCGCGTAGCACTCGTAGCACAGTGCAAGCTCCGCATCCGTAGCTCGGGATTTTCGTAGACGTTCCCCATTTTACCTGATTGAAGTAAAAGGAAAGAAAACCGATTTTGATGTCTAGTTTACACTTTTCTTAGTTGCAGTCTCTATTGTAGTTGGGTTTTAGTTTTTTACTTTATCTAATACCTTTAAACGAGCAATTCTTGTATATATATTATAATCGGAATCTCGGAAACGGCTCCAACGATTTTCATAAAATTTAGTATACAGGGGTTTTCGGGGGCGATAAATCGATCTAGCTAGGATTCATTTTTAGAAAATGTCATCTTATGCGTGTTTTCAATAATCAACTTTATCGATAATCAACTTGAACATAAACTTATTATTTTAAACACAATTTACCAAAAAATACCGAGCAAAGCTCGGTCATCCAGATATTTTTTTGTAAACTACGATAAAGGTTTACATTTAATAAAGTAGGTAGTTTTAACTAAGTAGACAGGATGATTTAGTACATTCACATTAAATAATGTAACGTTACAATAATTCATGCTGTTCAAGCAAGGATTTAATGCGCTTGTCAAACTTGAAAGTTGAAACCAATTGGAGATTATGTTCAATTGTTCTGCAGACGATATAAACGTGTGTAACAGGGTAGTGTACTTATACGAATGCCTCACCTTATTTAGGAGCTCAATAAAAAATATACAGATATCATTGATAATATTGAGTCCATTGTTAACTATTTTAAACTGGGACAGTATGGGGACATCCGAATCCATACAGGGAACTGTCATAAGAAACATTACATTATTTTTTAGGAAATTAATGGCATACGTTACTTAGTTAATTTTTAGGGTTCAAAACCTACGGTTCTTCCCGTTGACCTAGTAAGCCTAGCAAGAAGCAAGGTCTCACAGCACAAATAAAAGGTCCCCAAAAATCCCCGATAATCGTTCCTTTGTAGCTTTATCTCATGATTTTTTGCGATTATAAAACATGTTTAATTGGTGACTTATATCGATGTATTTTTTAACTACAATGTTAAGTTTGTTTTTGAGATAAAGTCACCCAATTCTTTTTTTTGTAGTTGTGTTTTAATTGTATGTAGGTAAGTACTGTGACACGCACCTGGTCGGTTTTTTATAATGACGACCTACTTCTGCTTTTCAGATGAATTCTTCTGATACAATAAAATGGTCATAACTAGAAATAGAATGAACCAGCGTTAAATCTCAATTCTCATTATCATAATTAGATACCATACATTCCGCAACTAACTTAATCCATTATTGGTCCTTACATCAGAATGCTTCTCGTCCTAAAAATGATAGAGAGACCTTCATAGCCCTTTCCACCATTCGAACCAAACCATTCGATACGCTTCTATATCGAATCGATCATCCGATAAACGCTGTTCACAATTTCAAAACCCGAAAATGTTGTCAGTTTAAATTAAATAGACAATCGCTGTTCTTCCGACAGCTGTTTGCTGTCGGGGGCAAGGCAGATCAGATTATTGAAATTGTGTCGTTTTTGTTACGCTTACGATAATGGTTGTATGATTGTTTCTTTTCTAACGTCTAGTAACGCTATTATATTATACATATACTAGCTGACCGTACAGAGTTGTCCTGTTTCCTAGAACTCGATAGCAGCGCCACCTACCGGGTCCAATAGTGAATCTAAACCATCCAGGGTGTCACCCAAACGCATATAAAAAAATTCATTCAAATCGGTCCAGCTGTTTAGGAGGAGTTCAGTGACATACACACGTACAGTAGAATCTTTACATATTATAAAATAAAGTCACTTCGCTGTCTGTCTGTCCCTATGTATGCTTATATCTTTAAAACTACGCAACGGATTTTGATGCAGGTTTTTTTAATAGATAGAGTCATTCAAGTGGAAGGTTTATATGTATATAACATGCATAATATAGTAAAGAAACGCTGATAATTTTAGAGGTTTCTAATGTGATGTCATAAATAAACACATTTTTTTGCGCTTACATTGCGAACGCTGGCTGAATCCTACGAAATAGCTCAAAATAATGTACTAGAGTATTGTACACATTAAAAAGTTCTATAAAAAAGTCCGGGATGGTATATGTCTAACTCTTAGGGATAACCCATAATAACCATTTTTGTCCTTTACTTTTTACGAGAAATAATGGCTTATTTATGAATGCGATTTTAAGCAGTACAGCATTAATCCTTATGCAATTAAGTACCTTAAATAAATTGTGCATTTCATGTAGATCAAAATTGCCCTTTACAGCATATCATTAAAATGAATATTTTAGAAGATATCAGAGATTATAACAAAATAGCCGCAGAGCGGCTAGCGGGCCGTTCCGCGTCCGGCCGTCTCGCTTGGTACCGGTCGGGTACCTGTACCAAGCGATAGTGGTGGGCGTTGCGACAACGAACCGTTTCCGAAGACCGTTTTATGTTTTGCAACGATGAGACCGTTTTACGTCCTGGGTCCAAACAGTCTTCGTTGCACAAACCAGTCTTCGAATAACTAGATGCGATTATGTATTTTACAGCTAAGAAAATACGGTCGAGAACCCATTGATTCAACTATCACACTCGTCGCGTCGTCGTCCTTAATCCGTTCCAAAGACCGTTTTATGTTCTGCGATGACTACGACGATGAAACTGTTTTTACGTCTTGGATCCAAACAGTCTTCGTTGCACAAACCAGTTTTCGAATGACTAGATGCGATTATGTATTTTACAGCTAAGAAAATACGGTCGAGAACGCATTGATTCAACTATCACACTCGTCGCGACGTCGTCCTTAGTGAACCGCGTTCGTTTACAAAACAGTTCTTACAGTAAAAAGTGAACTTTTTGTCAATGGTATAGAGTCTATATTTTATTACTACTTCTCGAAGAAACTGCAACTATTTCACGCGACGAAAACGTAATTCTATTCTATATTCGATAAGTTTCGTTTTTTACAAAACAGTCGTCGTCGCAACAACTGGTTTGAAGACGGCTCTTCAAACCAGTTGCGACGACGACCGTTTTCTGCAACCGTTTTCGTCGTTGGGAAAACTGTTGCGTTTCGTCCGTCAAAAAATCGACAACGACCCACTACTACCAAGCGATAGTCGATTGATAGTGCACACAGATATAGATAGACCTAGATAACTTGAGAGCAACTACTTCGCGTGCCTAGCTTACGTACAAAAATCGTAAGTGGCCAATTTCGCGCTCAGTCTGCATCGGAGCATAGCGCTAATCGGACGTCAGTTAAAAATATTAAAATGGTTAATTATGCTGTTATAAATTGTAAAAACTGTACAAATGCGAGGAGAAAAAATAAAGTAAACGTTTACTTCCATCGGTAAGTCATTTTATGATTAATATTATGCGTAATTAATTTAAAAAAAAACAATTATTTTAAATCTAATACCCTCAGTAATACCTGGTAATACCAAATTTGAGAAAAACAAAACATTCCTATTACATTGTAGCTTTTACTTGGAGCGGTCGATGAGACGTTTTGTTTTAACAAGTAATGAATATCGAAACAAGTGATACTATCGTATATCGTTTCGGTTTTGTAGTACAAGGACTTTTATCATTTTTCTGTGAATTTTAGCGATTAGTGCTGTTCATCATATGCAACACAAATCGATTCTTAAGAATCGATTTCGGAAACAGAGGAATGATTTTGTTTTATATAAGTACTTATTATGTAGACAATTTTAATAAATAATCGTAACGTTTCGTGATTTTTTTAGTTTTCCACATGAACCCAATTTAAAACAAAAATGGATTGAGGCGATGGGAAACAAAGATTGGTTCCCAACAAAGCATAGCACTATTTGTTCAATACCTTTTGAGGAAGCAAGCTTTGTTGAAGGGAAAAAGCAACGAATGTTGACAAAAGCAGCATATCCGACTGTTGATGTACTGAAGATCACAACTGATGAAGTTAGTTACTTGATAAGTATATGTACCTTCGAGCTTTTAGAAGTGTATAACGGTTTAAATGTTGAATTTTACTTGTACTTGTATTACAGAATATAGATCCAAAAGTGACGCCAGAAAAAGCTAAGTTATCGCCAAAAAAGAGGAAATTAGAAAAGGTACTTTATTGTTTTATATATATTTTTATAAGTGCTTTTTTATTACATACAAGACCGGATAATACTCAAAATAACAAAATTTATAGTAGTGTACAAGTACCTACTAGTAGTACCTACTAATGTATGTTTTCTTGTGCTGTTTATCTTGTTATTATTATAAACACGCCACATAATACAAGCTAGCTGGTCTGTTAACATTAGAGGGAGATCTCTGTTCAGCAATTAAGGTCTTTTAACAGCTGACATGATAATAGTAATTGTTTTGTTTATAATATGATTTATGTTTCAGGATGTCAATGAATTACATAAATCAGACGAAAACACTCCAAAGAAAAAAAGATATTAAAAAAATTAAATCAATCAAACGAAAAAGTTAAACAGCAAAGAAAACAAATAAAAATTTTAAGGGAACAAAACCGTCGCAAAGTCCAAAAAATACACGCCTTGGTAACGTTATTAGAATTAACGTTAATTAATGATGAGCAAGCTAATGTGCTTAAAACAACCAACGTTACAACTCAAGCACTTTATTTTAGACAGTTGATGAACAAAAACGTAGTCAGTACGTCGCAGTATTCACCAGCATTACGGACTTTAATATAAATATAAATGTATAAATGGTAGTCCTGGCTTTACCACTGAATCTTTAGAGGCGTTGGTTGATAGCGAATAAAACAAAACGTCCTTTATATTGATGTCTTATGATTGATGAAATGGCAATTAGAAGGAAAATTGAATGGGACGGAAATAAATTCCATGGTTATGTAGATTTTGGTAGCGTATTAGATACCAAAGAGGTTCCTGAAGCTAAAGAAGTACTGGTATTTTTAGTCACTGGAATAACTGCTAACTGGAATGGAAGGTGATCTTGAAATTTTTATTAATAATGTATTTTTATTGTTTATGATGATATTTTATTAATTTGCTTTTATTTTATTTAGAAGGGTCGGGGGAACAAGAAATTTAACGCGGACGAAGTCGCGGGCAGAAGCTAGTTATATATATAACTAGCTTCTGCCCGCGACTTCGTCCGCGTCAAATTTTTGATCCGCCATTTCTTGAATTCATTTGTTACAAAAAATGTGATAAATGAAGAACCGCTCGACCGATGTTGTGCAAACTTCACATAAACCATCTACTAAATAGTCCGAACAAAGCCTAAACATTTGATTTGGATAGGTGAGCCCGTTCTTGAGTTATAAAATTACAACGAAAAGTGGCATTGATTTTTATATATATAGAAGAGAAGAAGAAGAAGATAGGAATGATTAGAGACAATGTGGAGAGACATGGTCTCTAAAATAATCTTTCGTATTCGTATTTGGTTTGTAAACTTGAATTTATTACGTATGATATTATTCATATCAAAGTCAGGTTCGAGATATACAGTAGCGCTCAAAAGTATTTTGACAACAATAAATTATTAAAAATAAAACAAAGTAAAAAGAATATTGAATTGAATCAAATTATTTATTCATAATAAGGATATGTTTTACAAATTGGCGACGATGGCGCGACGATCCAGCTGCTCCCAGAGATGTTCTATCGGGTTTAAAGCAGCACTTTGGCTTGGCCACTCCAATCATTTGATTTTCTTGAGAGTTATGAAGTTACTAACATGCTTAGATTTGTGTTTCGGGTCATTATCTTGTTGCAAGTACCAACCAGGAGGCATATTATCTCGAGTGTACGGATTTGCTTGTCTAATATCTCAGCATATTTAAAACGATCCATAGTCCCATCTATCTTAAATAAAGGTCCAACTCCGTGACGACAAAAACATCCCCAAATCATAACATTACCACCTCTATCTTTCAACGTGGGTATTTGGTATCGAACATCAAATTTTTTGTTAGTAGGACGTCGAACATACCGTATTCCATCAGATGACACCAAATTAAACTTACTTTCATCACTCCACGACATCTTGGACCATTCTGAGCTAGTCCAGGATCTATGCCGTTTTGCAAATGCAAGCTGCAGCTTCTTGTTCTTTTCAGAAATTAGAGATTTTTTGGCCGGACGTCGTCCATGTAGTGCGAAGGCTTTTAGCCGATGTTTCACAGTAGAAACATGTACATTCACGTTATAGCACTCTTGAAGTAATTTTTTTTTGCACAGCCGATTTTTGCACATTACTCTTCAATAACTTTTTTACTCAATGGTTTTCATGGGGAGTCGTTTTTTGGGGACGGCCACTTCGAGGCTTATTTTCTACTATCTTACGTTTAGTATAAACCTTATTCCACGCACTGACTAGCTGCCGAGACATATTAAAGTTTCGAGCATCTTCTGCTTGCGTCTTTTCACTTTTCAAAGCAGTTATCACAGCATTTTTAAAATCACTTTAATATTCTTTTGTCATAGACAATAATAGATAATAACAATATTATGAAAATAAAAAAATAATAGCTAGGGCTAACTCTGTCAGCGAATAATAAGAACACAGTATTTGTCAAAATACTTTTGAGCTGAATATGAACACATTTCTAAGAATATACGGAAAATAAACAAACAAGTTACAACTTGTTTTCATTAATATTTGCAGGCTCTTTGGAAAGATTAGTGTAGAATAAAATTTGTTTACCTAGGGGTACGCGACGATGAGATATTAACGAAAATATGCTTGTCAAAATATTTTTGAGCGCGACTGTATGTATAATTTTGTAATACCTAAGCATTCGAAACGTTTAAACTTTAAAATAAAAGCGTGCTAATAACGTACCCAGTAGTACCAGACACATGTTATTTACCTTTGTCGCGTCATACTTAGATACGTTTTCATTGAAACAACAATCTATATAGGTTTACTAGCTTTTGCCCGCGACTTCGTCCGCGTCAAATTTTCGCTCTCCTTCCCGTCGCATCGAATTGCCTGCCAGTTTTAGTCCATTTTTCGTTTGCTGCTCCGCTTCTTTTGTACCGTAGCGTGATGTTATATAGCCTATAGCCTTCCTCGACAAATAGGCTACCCAAAATAAAAATATTTTTTCAATTCGGACCATTAGCTCTTGAGATTAGCGCGATCAATCGACAAAACAAATAAACTCTTCAGCTTTATAAAATTAAGTATAGATGTGCCTATGTAACGGAAACTTTGAACATGATTTTGACTCCCTTTCGATTATGATGGGACTCCCTTTTTCGCACTTAGAGGGTCTAATTCGGGTGGGTCCCCGAATGAGGGTCTCTTTTTATATTTATTTTATTCTGGCTAACAAAGCCAGTCTAGCTCCGCCTAAAAGCGCAGAAGCTTTCTGGGAACATCAGAGGCTTTCCGAAGCGATCTCATTGTTCCGTAGATTGGACTGCAGATTGGAGTCAGCACTTTTCGAATGACAAAATTACATAAGACAGTCCCCAAAATGCCCGCCCTTCACCACTTCCTAGTGCTTTAGTTTGGAAGAAGACAGTCCCCCGGCAAGTTGGGAAGAAAAACTGACGCAACAAACTCTTCAGCAGCTCAACTGTCTCTTCACTTAGAAGAGCTTGATCATCATAATCAGCCTATATTGTTCCCACTGCTGGGACACAGGCCTGCTCCCGGTGACAGGGAGTGGGCCGTAATATACCACGCGGGCCCAGTGCTGGTTCGTAGATGTCACATGTCTTCAAATTTTTGGTTCTAGGATATGCCGGTTTCCTTACGATGTTTCAAGAACTTTATAAAATATAATACTAATAGCTGACCCGGCGAACTTCGTACCGCCATATTTTATTTCTCTGATTGCAACTGAGGAAATAAAACCCTTCCGGTAAAATCGAATTAGCTAAATTGAAAATAAAACTGGAGTACTCAATTGAAAAATTCATATTGTTGTACAAAATGCGTGGGTTGCTTATTATAATTACTACAGGTATACTAAACTATCGTTAAAATATTTACAGCAATGAAAATCAAGCCCCCCACGCTTTTTGTACAACAATATGAATTTTTCAATTGAGTACTCCAGTTTTATTTTTAAATTTTTAGTTCAATTAGTTTCAAAAGCGGGTTTTTTTAATTTTTTCAAACTATTATTAAATGTAGATTTTATTTTTCTTATCTTTAACTATTATTTATAAACAATGACTTCTTTACAAAATGCATGAAGAAAATAAAATAAAATGCAAGCAAAAATTACTTACATGTGTATAAATTTATGATTTTGCATTGATTAATACTTGCAGAGGTTATATATACTTGGTAAATGCACAGGTATATTTACGTAGAGACTGACGCAGAGAGTAGTACTAAGACTTGCACTAAGATTTTACTGAGACTATCACTTTCCGGGAGATAGTATTAATTCACTCGTTTAAAAAGGAACTGAACTGCGGTGTTTTTTTTTTTGGTGGGACATCTCGTAGTTAACCTGAAACGATTCTTACTACTTAAACGGATGGTAGCCCGGCAAGTTCTAAAAAGTTACCTTTTTAGGCCTCCAGCCGGGAAGAACTGCGGTGACACTAAGCACCAGTATTTATACCTGAACCTTGAATTTCCCGAACGTTCTAGTTCGCATGCTTCGAGAAGAATCGATTGTTCGAAATAGTGGGTCTCGATGGTTCGAGAGGGAGCTTTGTTTACGCTCAGAGGAGGTCTCAAGAACGAATGAGATACCAAAGCTTTAGACATTCAAACCAGAGATGGCGACTCGATAGAATTTGATGGCCAGATCTTGAAACTTTGATTAAAATTTGGCGCCAAGACTTTAATAATTCTCTAACGAAAATAGTACATTTTTTTTTGTTATTAATGGAAATAATATTGTAACATAATACGCAGTATAATTATAAAAAAATCAGTCACAAATCATTAAAATAATACTGTTATATCGTGAACATAAATAAATATTACGTGAAATAAAGTAATGCAATTTATATTCTAAGAAACATAACACAACGCCATCTATTGGGTGTATTTGCAACCTAGATGTCAAACAATATTGCAGAATTTTATTGATGAATCAACGTACACCGCCATCTATGAGAACTTCATAAAACTAAACAGTAAATAAACACTTGCTTAAGAAACAATCAATTGATACATTTTATTCTTTTACATTCACGACATAAGCGAATAATTGAGATGATAACTATCCTATCCGGTAAGTTAGACCAAAATACGGGTACATGTGAAATTTGATTGAAATCGGTTCAGTAGTTTTGGAGTTTATTGGCAACATACATCGTGACACAAGATTTTTATATATATAAAGAAAGATGTTAATACGAGAAGCAACTGCAAAATCTTTAAACCTCTTTTTAAGAAAATTTAGTTTATATGGAGGAGTGCAGAAAGCCAATAATAAAGAAAGAAAAGAAATTCGAGCATAATTTATTAATTATGCTCCAATTTCTTATTTTTTTAATTATAGGCGAATTTCGGCCAAGTAAGTTTTAATTAATTACTGATTGGCAATGCATAATAAATTGAGGTAGGTACATTAAATACTTGCAGTACCTAATCAGTTTGATATATAAACGAGTGTTATGACGGCAATCGATGATAATCGTACATACATAATTATGTATGTATGACTTGCATTTTTCAAGTGCATCGAGCACGTAGTTGTTAAGTTTACGTAGCTAATCGTTGGATCACTAGCTCCATCTCTGGTTTCCAGAATCATCATCATCATCATCAGCAGCCTATAATGTTCCCACTGCTGGGACACAGGCCTCCTCTCGGTGAGAGGGAGTGGCCATAATCCACCACGTGGGCCCAGTGCGGGTTGGTAGATGTCACATGTGTTCGAATTTTGGGTTCTAAGACATGCCGGTTTCCTCACGATGTTTTCCTTTACCGTTTTGAGAGCAGTGGTGATGAAATAATTTAACCAAAGTAAAGCGCCTGTCTGGGTTCGAACTAACGACCTACTCGTAAGTCGCGGCTGTTACCACTGGGCCACTACTACTCACATAATCAGTTTTTACTATGGAGCATTTGCGTAAACCAATATGACTTAATAATTAGGTACTAGATTCTGCTACTTTTAGTGCTTAATTAGAAGTTCTTCGCCCAAAAGAATCAATTAGTCTGATGGTAATCATTTCCAGATACAGATCTACACACTTAATGCTCTTCTTAAAAGCATGTGTAGTTCTAAAAAATCCTCATCAATTAATTGGAAATGCTGATTCACAACAAAACAGCTTTCTATGCTGGAAATGAAGTGACGTCACGAGTCCGAATCGATTATGGCCGTCTGAGTTTTGATAATGACCTCACTTCAGTTCATTAATAAGTAAGTGGATACTTACAGTGTCGGGGTCTCCGCGCAGGCGTGACATGGCGGCCATGGCGTCGTGGAAGCGCCCCCGCCGCGCCAGCCACGTGGGGCTCTCCGGCGACAGGCACAGGGCAATGAAGGCAAGGGCTGGCAGCACAGTGGACAGGTGGGCCACGGACCGCCAAGGTAGCGCACCCCCCAGCGCGTACACATACAACACTCCGAGAGAGTATGCCACGAATGGCGTGCCTATCATCAACCCTCTCAGTCTTGGTTCTGAAATTTCGCCTAAGTACACCTGCAAAAAAAATATTTAGCTCTAGATTTCAATGTATTTCTAAGCCTAAAATACGTTACAAACGTATCTTGGAACATCATTATGTCTAGAATGAGATGAGTGGATGTAATTTAAAATCTGTTGCAAAATATCGAGATCTCTTTATATGTACCTACCTATTTCTTTATACATGTTCCTATTATACAAAACGTGAGACTTATTTCAAAACCAACGAGAAGGTATTCTCGTTAGACATACCTGTGAAGGTGCTGCCATAATTCCGACGGCGAACCCGCACACCATTCTGCCGAGGAGAAGCAGGGCGTGATGAGAGGCCGTGCCTATAATAATCCAGCCGACGATTAGCGGCAGCGTGCATGTTTGCAGCGTCCTCTTCCGGCCTATAGCCTCCATGACTGGACCCGACAGCATGGACCCGAGGGGCGTCGCTGCTGAGTGGATACTTGCTGTGGACAAAGGAGGTTTATTGTTAGAACATCTTAGTCTAGTCCGAGGCTTTTTTGCTCTTTACTATGTCTGATCATTTCTTCATATAACCATTTCGGAATTGGGCTATTATTGATGTAGGTATATTAGACTGACTATGGTAATTAGACAATCGAGCATTCTACCTACTCATCTGCTGTGTCATGTATCCACAATTTTATGTTCAGAGTTAAGTATTTTGTAAGTGATCCTGCATGTTGGCCTTGTTTGTACCAAAAATAATGCTAGTCACGACGAGTGGTGAGTGTGATCACCAGCGTTATTCTTTTTTCAACTTTTCAAGGACATTTTCTAAATGTTTTGGTGTGTAGCGTATGTAAAATTATAATGAATCTTCAAACAGGTACCTGCTTCAACAAAAAAATGTACTGTAATACACTCACGACCGGTCGTTGGAGCGTGTCATTTTGAACTTTGATCTTTAGCATATAAGATCGATTAGTAACATAACGGTTCGCAATTCGCGAGCGACCAACGACCATATAAGTTACAAAGGTGGGTGTCTCGAAATTGTGGACTATGACACTACATGACACGTTATGAAATCGTGCTGTACATTTGCAAAATGTTGCGTAAGCATTAAACAAGTTTTATAAACAGCTGTTACTCGTGGAGTTACCGTGGCTAACTAGAATGTATGTAGTTTGAAATAGAGGGAAAACAGAGGCCACGAATATTGAGTGTAAGAGATTAAAAATAACTTCAGCAAATAAAGTGGAAAGGAGACCGCAATATTTCAGACAAAGACTGACATGGCTAGCCGAGCTAGGTGAACCTTTTGTGTTATTAACCTTTCAAGTATTTATCTTCCAACATCCTTCTACGACATGATTATTACCTAAATCGTTTCTGGCCTGATTGGTTGTATTTGGACAAATGTTTTAAAATTACACAACAGGCTGTGGTTATCTAGTTTTGGTAATAAGTGTATGTACTCCTATGCTGTTTGTCAAGTGACAAACTTTTTCTCGTGGTTCTACAACACCCACTGCTGAGCATCAGAGGCCTCTCTTTTCATGTGCTACTCGCCACTCTCCTGTACCAGCCTAATCCAAGTTCAACCCGCGACATTTTGGTGCCGGACGACCGAGACTTCATTTTCAAGTCCTTGGACGCCACTCGGTCGCTACTCCACCTTCAATGATTGCGCTTGTGTCTTGACCAACTCCATTTGACATCCATAACTTATTTTCCGATGTCGAAAACCTTCGTACGTCTTCGGATCTGGGTCTTTAAAGCCTCCTACAAACCGGCGCGACGCGGCAACGCGACGCGACACTCGTAGAACAATTTTTATGTGAACTTCATGGAAATTGTTCTACAAGAATCGCGTCGCGCTGTCGCGTCGCACAGTGGAACGAATGTATGGGAGCGGTTGGACGTAGACATGTCCGAAAAATAAGAGTAAAATTATGACAAACTAATGATGCCATCTTATTCGATTACTTAATGCCTTCATAAATTGTGGTGATGAATTTCTTCATAACTCCCATATTTCGGGAGTAATTTGAGAAAATGTGAAATTTTACTATGAAAATGAGTGTATCGAGCTCTCTCCCTCCTGATTCCGGGCTTGTTTCAAGTAGCGGTCTCTAATATCGTAATGCTATTACTAAGAGCTATATTTAATACTAAGACACATAGTGCGCCAAATGTGCACTTTCTGGGATAAAAGGAAATGAAAATTTAAAAAAAAAAAACGTTTTTTCCCCATTTGTATTTACTTTAAACCGCAGACAGACTTATTAAGAGGTCTATAAATATATTATATATATACAGAAATATATATTAACAAAAATATTCACAAGAACTGATGAGAGTATGACTTTTAAGTAAGTTGATAATAAATTACCTAGTTTCATTAAAAGTACAATAAATAATTAAGATGTAAGCTCTAATTTGTAAGTTACACATTTTAAAACAATAACATCATTTAATTATCTTCGTCATCATCATCATCATCAATTAATTCAAATTCAGAATCGATGTCCGCTAAATCATTTATGTTAACAAATTCGATATCACTTTTCTCAGAATCCGTAAGCTCATAAAATTCCTTAAAAGAAGATTTTTTTACAAACTTATTTCCTTTTGGACGGATACTTGTAACAAGTGGATCAGAAGACAGTAAAAGATTGTGCATAATATCTTCATTGCATGAGATACTGCTATGCTTTCGAGAATGCCCCTCTCTATATTTTCTAAAATCTTTATTTCTAGCCTCAGATGCCTCTTCGGATAGAAAACCAATGGGCACAATTGACATGTTCTGAACTATGTCTGGCCCATGCATTAAAATTTTATGAAGTGAAGAAGGCATATAATACCATGGGTATAACTCCACGTAAAGCTTAGCAGTATCAAAGCAGAACTCTCGGAATTTAGTTACGTTGATCTTCTCTCCTGATGAAATACACTGCAAGATCACACAGATTTTTCTTAAAAGCATAGCATCTATTCCGGTCAGTTCAGCAGATTTAGTGTAGTTTTCAAAAAATCTCCTTGCCGAGTTGCCATTGTTGGTGGATCCACTGCCTTGTTTCACAACATCGAGAAGTAAGCCCGTTTCTCTTCTTACAGCCTCTTGAACTCTTTTCTTCCTGTCATCAACTTGCCTTTTTGCTATATCACCCCTTACTTGCCATGATTTTATGTCTAATTTGTAGGAAATGTGTAATAAGCATTCCATTGAGCGAATCCAAGCGTGAAGGGTGCTTAAGCTATATTTATACATGTCCTCGTTTGCGTGTTTATCTTTGATTAACTCTAAATTATTCATTTCTTTAGGACAAGCCTTGCATATGTCACACACTGAAGCTGCTGTATTGGATATAATGGAATGAATTTTACCATCAATCATTGTCAACAGCAGTTGGTGTTTGACACTAATTCCATCAGTGATGGTGGATGGAGTTAAGGCTTCAATCTCTGCTTCGATTTCAGCCATCTCTCTTTGCACATTTTCTTTGGTTTCCTTTATAAACTTAAACAATATTGGCCGGCAAAATGAAGTGGAAGATGGTCGCTCGTTTTCCCAAATTGTTACACCTTTTGAGACGAGCCGCAGTGGTACAAGACTAATCATAAAATTACTAGCAAGATCGATTTGCTCATCTTCACTCGTCCTTTGATGATAAATGCTTTGGCTAGATGATCCGTCAAAACCCCATTTGCTGGTCAATACGAGCTGTTGATTGGGATCAACAGGGGTTTCTAACGACCTAATAAGTCTTCTTGAGGTTAAATCCATCAAGGCTTGTAATTTGATTTTTGCAGAGCTCTCTGTAACTGTGAGATCTTCTTTGGCCGGATAGCACTTAATTTTTTCTTTAACCAACATGTAGTAACTCGGGTATTGAAGAGCTCCTTCTTGAGTGTTGAAATCCCGAAGAGTGTTATAGCGCCATTTCGATAAGTTCATCGATACATAAAGAGCCAATGCCTTCAAAGGGGATATTTCCCGTACCTGAATTGATTTACCTTCAATGAAGGCTTTGATTTTTGAGGCCTCTTCTGGATTCTCCGTCAAGTATTTCATAACATAAGCTGTATCGCTTTGTCCTGCCTTTTGAAGCGCCCTTTCGGCCGAAAACATAATTTCAGCGCTGCTACTGCTGCATGAAAGACTATCTTCAGTGCGTCTTCTTTTTTGCCGGTTACTAAGGTCTTCAAAAGATTTACGAGGACTAGGATGTGTACAAGTTGAAGCATCAGATTTAGCAGGAGAAATTATGGGCTCGATGACGTCACTTATATTTTCTGTAGAAGGTTCCATATTTTCATTCTGTAATTCCGGCCATTGAATTGCAGCCTGTAGCCAAATCTCATGTTTCTTCCGAAACTTATCTGTGCTTCTTCCAGACTGTGTCCATTTTGCATAAATGCGGTAGCAAAATCGACGACACCAGTCTTTTAAACTTGTTTCAGCACTTTCACATAACTGAACACAACTGTTATCTTTTAAAACACTGAACAAATAGTTAAAGTCGCGTAATCGCGTAGTCTTTATGTGCGCGTGCGCATAAAGCAACGTGAATATCAAGATTTGTATTAAAATTTGGAAAATACATTGCGAGATTAGCTTGGATACAACGAGGTGTAAATCAACACTGATTTTAAAGTTACTAATAGTGACCTATTTATATAAAATCCAGGTATCCCAGGTATCCTTTGTTAAATATTGCAAGGTAATTAGTTATTGTGATAATTAGTAAATGATGCATGCTAAATTAGTGTATTAAGAGCCATTTAGTAATTAAATAATAGCAATGTTCTTATCAGTAATCATTAGTGCATCAGTTTTATATGTAAACCTTAAGTCCCTAATTATATATCCTAATTAGCTTATATCTTCTCTAATTGGCTGCTCAGAAATGTTATTGTAATAAGGTAAACCTTTAGAAAAACGGTTTTAATCAACAAAATAAACAAAAAATAAAAAAATTGTGTTATAAAATAAACATCACTCTTTATCCCAGAAAGTGCACATTTGGCGCACTATGTGTCTTAGTATTAAATATAGCTCTTAGTATTAGCATTATGATATTAGAGACCGCTACTTGAAACAAGCCCGGAATCAGGAGGGAGAGAGCTCGATACACTCATTTTCATAGTAAAATTTCACATTTTCTCAAATTACTCCCGAAATATGGGAGTTATGAAGAAATTCATCACCACAAGTTATGAAGGCATTAAGTAATCGAATAAGATGGCATCATTAGTTTGGCATAATTTTACTCTTTTTTTTCGGACATGTCTACGTCCAACCGCTCCCATACATTCGTTCCACTGTGCGTCGCGCCGGTCTGAATAAGCCTTAAGGCTGACCCCACATTAGGCGTGCGTGATCCTCGGGCGCGAGCGCCGCGCGCGCGTTGCGAGCGCGTCGCGAGCGCGCCGCGAGAACGTCGCGTTTAGCTGCCCTGCTGCGCGCTCGCGGCGCGCTCGCGGCGCGCTCGCGGCGATCTCGCGGCGCGCACGCGGCGCTCGAGTCATTCTTACCCCTTCGCCCGCTACAATACTCAATACTTTATTGCATTCCACAATGCTTAGGTGGTAAAACATTTTATTTAGAAACAGTTGTGGACCCTGTCGGGCACAGCAAAGGAAAATACAGTAGGTAGAGAGGAGGACCTATTGATTATCTTATAATGTAACTTATTCTAAAATAGTAATTAAAAATAGATGAAATACATGCTTTGGACTTTTCTAAACTAATTTCAGGGATTTATCATTTAAAATTTCGTTGTCGCTATAATAACATTTGCTTAACAGCAGCTTTTTTAATTTATCAGTAAATAGATGGCTTTTTTTCTCTGTCCTTATGGATTCTGGTAACTTGTTGTATATTGCTACTGTTTCGGTCAGTCACATGGTGGGCAGTGTTGTGTTGACACACGTTAAAAATAGAGTCACGAGTGAAATTAATATCGAAAGCTTTATCCTAGAAATACAGAATCGTTCTGCGATATGGGACATGACTACAAAGGAGTATAGTGATCGTATTGCAAAAAAAAGGTGTGGGAAGAAATCAGCACTTTATTTATAAAAGACTAGCTTCTGCCCGCGACTTCTTCTGCGTAAATGTCGTTTATCGCGGACGCAGACAAAGTCACGGAATAAAAAGTAGCCTATGTCCTTTTTCAGGCTCTAAACTATCTGAGTACCAAATTTCATTTAAATCGGTTCAGTAGTTTTAGCAGGAAAGCGAGACAGGCAGATAGACAGAGTTACTTTGCATTTATAATATTAGTGTGGATAGTGTGGATTTTGAAACGAAAATTGTCCAAATTGTGACTGACTTAGCTGTAGGGGGTTAAACGCCAAGGCGAGCGCCGCGTGCGCGCCGCGAGCGCGCCGCGAGTGCGCCGCGAGCGCGCCGCAGGGCAGCTAAACGCGACGCTCTCGCGGCGCGCTCGCGACGCGCTCGCGACGCGCGCGCGGCGCTCGCGCCCGAGGATCGCGCACGCCTAATGTGGGGGAGGCCTAAGCCTTATGCCAAGCATGGAACCGTCTATGGCTCTCCGTGCAACTCTCACCTTGTTCACATCTCTTCAAGATATAACAATATGAACGCCGTAAAGTATTATGATTATCATTGGTTCGGTTTAAATTTATTTTCAATATAATACAAAAGCAATAAGATGCGGTTACATTTTTTAATAAACAGTTCAGTCACGCATCGATTATTGAAAACTTTGTCAATATTTTGAGTACCGCATGCTTCTTATTGATTGCGAATCATTCATTACTTGCTTGCTTGCACTCAAATACTTGTAATTTATCAACAAATGTGGCTGGCAGTTTAATGTTTTCGTGCTTTGTCGCGTGGATTGTGTACTTACGAAACAAGGTTACGAATGTGATTGTTTCGGAGGATCTTCTTCGCAAAACTTCGCTGCTTACCATCGTCGCCCGTCGCCTCGGTGGCAGCGCAGAGGTCACTATGGCTGCAGTATTGAGGCACTGAGGGTAGGGGCAGGGGACATTTTGGGCTACGGTTCCACATGTACACCCTGCTATCGAACCGTTGAGAATTCGAGATATTCCCGCTTTGAGACGTTGTTATTCCGGAGAATAAAACAAGAGCATAGCAAATCATATAGCATGCATATTAAACAACTGATTTAAACGATCGCTTAAGTACTTATTTATAGTGATCGAATGGCGTTTTAATTTTGAGAGTATTATTGCCATAGTTATCAGAACATGCCAATGATGGACATAGCTAATGAAATTTTATCGCTGATGTGTTGCAATAACGACGTTTTAGATAAGGTTAAGGATTTTTTCACACTTCTCTATATGGTTCTCTTATGTTATTAAAATATCGTTATCCTTGAGAATAGTTACTTGCAGAAATATATTTCTATTTAGGATTCTACAAAACGCTTATGGCGATCCAATTCGGGGTCATTATAGTTGATTGCAATGTGGCAATATTCTCGGCGCTAAAATTACTGGGTTGGAGTATAACCATTAGTTTACTGATCGACCTAACAACATAGGTATGTATTTACACATTATCTGCTCTAACGTAACTTGGAGCTTGTAACAATAATTATCTGCGGGGTTATTGCTGACAGTAGAAATGACTGTCATTTTGACAGTTCAACAACATTCATTGCGCTTTTTACGTTGTTGAGCTGACGGATTTTTCGAACAAATTAAGCAATGGATTAGCAGTATCCTTCAAAATGATTCAGATTATAATTGATAGTGTTTTCGGCAATTAGGGTGCTGCTGTGCAAAGGTTCAGACGGTGAGAATTAGTAGAAACCTAATAGTATAAGGACAATCAGCCTACAATGTTCCCACTTCTGAGAAACAGGGCTCTTCTTTTCGAGAGAGAATGAGCTGTAATCTACGGCGCGGGTCCAGTGCAGGTTTCCTCACGACGTTTTCCTTCACCGTTTTGTAAGCAGTGGTGATGAAATTATTTACACAAATTAATGAAAAAAAAAAAATTAAACAGTGTTTATTCACAAGGTTATGGTTGTTTTACAAAATATATTACTTCTGCCAAACTGCAAGGCAGTTTGTTGGCAGATAGCTCCTTTTTTTTAATTTTTGTAATAATATTATATTGACACCTTTTCCTTTAAACATATAAAACATAAACAACAATAAACAGAGACATAAAATACGCAAGTTTTTCAACTATTATTTACAGTGAGGCTTTGGAAAAACATATCTAAGGGGTACTTACTGATTTTACTTTTAAAAACAGTTTTTGAGATACAGCTGTTAATATCGTCTGGAAGGCTATTAAAAATTGTGGGAACTAGAAATTGTCTACACCTTTGACCATAATAATTATTATACGTGGGCACCACAAATCTTTTTACACTATTGTTTTTTTGGGATCTTGTGCGTATAATGTTGTTTATAAATGTATCACTACCATGTTGTTCCACAGAGACAACACTACCCTCTCATGAACTGGCAGCATTTTACATTCAAAAAACAAGTCTTCATAATCATTAATTTTGCAACGGTTTTTTGTGTTTTTGTCTACTAAAAGTTTCATGAATCTGATCTGTATTTTTTTAATTTTATCCAAATATGTTTTAAATGGGTTAC
Organism: Aporophyla lueneburgensis; assembly: GCA_932294355.1. Lineage (NCBI taxonomy): Eukaryota > Metazoa > Arthropoda > Insecta > Lepidoptera > Noctuidae > Aporophyla > Aporophyla lueneburgensis. The sequence continues at coordinate 17,381,211 of OW028744.1, forward strand.
CATAGCATGCCAGCTAGTGACGGGCAGTGGATAAATACTCGGAGGATAAATACTTGAGTTTTTATCCGAAACGGATATATACTCAATTTTTACTCATTTTTACTGAGTATTTACTCAAAATGATGGATAAATATATTTTTTGTGCATTGGATGATTCTTTTATAATGTTAATGACGTGTACTGTTATTTGAACTTTCCGAAATACTATCTTTTTACATTATTTAGTTCTATCATCGATTGCCAGGGCAGTAATTGTGTCAGGAGTCCCACTGTCTCTAATAGAACATACTCGTAGATATTTTTTAGAAACTTTATTTAATGTGAGTGTACAGAATCGCCACACAAGTGAATGTCTCCGTGTAGAAATTCTAAAAGATATTATAAGCACGGTGAAGAAAAGTGTGGTGTTATTGGTGACCACGCTAGAGACGCAGTTAGTAAAAGATGTTGACCCTTTAAACTGCGAAGCACACACTATTAATTTGCTGGCTCATGGGTCAGAAATATGTAGATTTCAACAGTTGTATAAACTATGCAGATATAATAAAATCTATAAAAAATCAAATGAACTGGTATTAAACCAGTCATTATAAAACAAAGGAAATCAGTTAAAGCTGCCATGCTGCACAAGATGGGCCACCTGATAAATAAAAAAGCCGCTCTCTTAGTGTTAACAACAAAAGATACTGTCATGTCAAATGACACAAGTAGCTTTCCTTGATGTTATTTTTGTGGGATTGGGTAGATCAATGCTTCTCTCTTTCAAATAGAGCCCAATAAGCGCCCACCTAGTGTGTATCATCTTTTATCATACGAAATCTAAAATGAGGTTTATTTTGTTTAATGAAGGTTCTTGATAATAAAACCAAGAATCAAATTTTCTCAGCAGTGGCAAAAAGCGTAACGATTGCCTATAAATTTTCCCGCCTATCTGCTTGACTCAGAAGCTTGCTGCTTGGCACGTGGTACGGAGGAATGAAGAAAATGTCGTGGGGAAAGTTTTAAGTATGAATGTCGATGACTAAAAGAGTAGGGAGAGACGAAAGAAACGATGGCTGAACTGTGTGAATAATATGGATAGAAAGGGTGTGAAGATGGTGACTAGTAGCAAAGTGTGGAGGAAAGAGACAAGTTGCGCCGACACCAAATAAACTGGGATAAGGGCAGAAGAACGATGATAATGATGATGATGATCTGCTTCACCCAAACACTAAAGGTCGAGTTAAATCAAGACGAAGAACTGGATGCCATAGATTTTATAAGTGGAATGTCGAAATGAACTTTTGGATGTGGAAGAAATGCCAACATTTTCTGCATAATGCCAGGAAAGGTTATTGGTGAAAACCTTTTATTTGGAAGAACACTAACGAAATAAGCCCCTTAGCCGAGCGCGAGGGAGAGGCAATCTCTGCTCTCTCACGCCCCTAGCCACCGCAGGAGACTCCCCGGGCGTCGGCAGTCAATTGTGGACTCCCGTCCACCGTAGGCACGGGCTTGCGGGCGGCTAGCAATGGGTAGCTCACCACCCGGTAAGGAGCAGGCAACGCTGACATCTCCTTGAGGTGTCTCAAGGAGATGTCAGCGTTTTTGATGGGATCCGCTTGGACCGATGCCTGCCAGGGTCGCAGATTTTTTTTGAAAGAGTGACCGTAACCCTGGCATAGGCAACTGAAGGAACACGGGTAGGTTTTAGTCAGTAAGAGTCTGACACGTCCTTCTCCTCCACCCAGAGTGGGAGACATCATTTAATGATTCCCACCTAAAAGCCTGGCGGAAAGATATATGTTTTTCGACAAAGTTAACTAAACTAGCAGTGGGTATTCTCTCAACACCGTATACTTCTGTTGCAACAGAAAGGCCTTTTAGACCACAGAATATCCACAAAAAAAAATGTGACGACAGAAAAAGCGGCAAAACTTGCATTTATTAAATATAATTGGTTTATTTTTAATGATTGATTTTATTATTTTCTGACGAACTCTATTCATAATTGAGTGAAATTATTGGAATACAGTCTTTTTAAGTGTTAATGTACGGTACACAACTTATTTTTTAAAATTTTAATTAATTTCAATCCTTTTCTTTGTAAAATGACAATATTTTCATTAATTAAACTTGAGACAGTATTTATCCGTTGTTTTGGATAAATACTCAGTAAAGACGGATATTTATCGAGTATTTATCCATTTTGAGTATTTATCCGGATAAAATCCCAACACTAATGCCAGCCCATAAGAAAGTAGTGAGTCCACCAGTGCATAGTAGACCATATACAGAGTTGCCCTATCTAACACAAAACTAAGGTGGTGGAATTTTACTAAGAGATACCTGAGTTTGTCACATAAGTGATTAATATGTATTTTCCATGAGAAGCTGTTGTCTATAACTAAACCCAGGTACCTGTACTCTTCCACCACCTAAATTTTTCACACTCACATAACGTCAGTTCGTCACTGTGTAGACATTCATAGCTATGCCCCACTATGCGCGGCGGACGTTCTATTTTGTAAGATAAGGAGATCGTATATGCATACATTTGGTTTTATTTGCTTAAATGCTTTTGCATGGGTTCGAATCTACAACTCGTAAGCCGGGCCGTGTCCACTGGGCCACTACGAGTCTTTCACATACATATTATAAGGATCAAATAAGGTATCAGAGGTTCTATAGGTGAAGATCGTCAACTCATAGGTAACCCTTCAGATAGCAACGCGTTTCACTCTACTGACCTCTAGAACGTGATGCTGATAACGGGGAGCTGTTTGAGATAAGTCTCTTTCATTCTCTTTTGTGTTAGCAGTCACGTTATTAAGTAAGGGTTTAAAAAATTGGATTGTACATTGGACTACTTTTACTGGTAAAGCTACGGTTACCGTGGTCGTTCCGTGGATGGGTAACAATCTTTACATACAGAGACCACTCCGTGCCTCAGAAAGCACGTTAGGCCGTGGGTCCCTGCTGTCATTCTTGGATTTTTATTAGCTGTTACGGGTCGTCCAAAGCCCGTAAGTTTGACAGCCAGTTCTACCAAAGAATTTCATGTTGCCTAGCAACTGGGTTGTGGGAGTCCGATAAACAGTAGCTCCATATAAAATACTGGTCTTCAGCTGCATCCGATTAAACTGGAATTTTCCTCCAATATGGTTAGGAAAACGCTCTAGACGGATTGATTTTGAGGTGTAGGTATCTATTGTGCGCTCTCCACGTGACCGTAGGGCTGACCTATATTAAGGCCAAAGAATATTCATTGCTATTAAATGTGGCAATACTGCTAGCCGTTTGGGCATTTTTCCCATGGACGGCAATGCTAACGCTTTATTTATTCCCTATGAACTCATGATGATGTGCACAGTCTAACCGGATACAGCATGCAGCGAAAGATAGCCGTGACAAAAAATATAATGTCCGTTTCCACCGCGCGGCCAACTCTTAAAACTTGATGAAATTTTGCCAGGAATTAGTTGTAATTTGTTACAATACACACCTCTTTTCCTGAATTTGTTACAAGAAAAACTAAGACGCTACGACCAAAAACAGTTGGCCGCTAGAACCGCCACTTGCCGTAGTGATCGCCCCTGATTACACAGAAACAAAATAATGGAAATAGGCGAATGATACATCAAAAGAAAGGTGTTAATTTGTTATATTTGTTACAAAAATAAAAATCATCAAAACTTAAATATACAAAAAGTTATGCTATATTTCGTTTTCAGGTTAAGTGTAGGTACGTATCTCACCATAAAATCAAATCAATAGAGGCTAATGTGTATGGACAATTAGTTGCTAATTTGTTGCAGCAAATAAACAAGAAAAATACTAGAAAATAGGTTCAATATTCTTTTTACAGTCGATTTTAGTTGGCCGCGCGGACGGCAATATGCCTAAAATACAATGGCGTTTATTTCGTTACTAATAGTAGGTTCAAGCTTAGTTCTAGTACTAATCGACAGGTATCGTAGTCAAGTTTGGATAAATGTGGCGAATATAACTACAGGCTTTATATTTTAGGAGATATTCACTAAAATATAGTTGTATGAAACTGTATTAGAGTAGAGTGACCATAAATTTTCATAATAAAGTGAGACAGAATCGCCATTATTGGAATGTTCGGTAGTCATATCTTAATTTTTTAGGGTGAACCTCTTTAAGACATCCTATAGCATACTTTATAAAAGTCAAATTCACAAATCGATAAAAATATCTTTATTAAAAATCAGCATACAGGCAAAAATCAAGTAATATAAGTCAATTTTTTTTTTTTTATAAACTATCATAACATTTATAAATTAACTGAAACGAATGTAAGACACAGAATGTAGACACATTTTCTTACAGGTACTTATTTCAATTGTAGAATAATTTTAAAAATTATAGTAATTTTATTTTTAAAATGACAGTGATCTATTTTTGTGCCTGGTATAAATTCTATACCACTAAGAAAAAAATCTTCAATGTTAATACTAATCGGTAGTTCAGTGAGTAAAACTAAGTGCGCTACATTGCAATTGCAGTCTTTATTTTAGAAAAAAGTTTTTGTTATTTCAGTTCTACAGTTTAGAATTTACCTTTTTCTTTTCTATAAATATTTTTAGTCAGGGGCCTAGTCCGGCGTTGTTTAGATTTTAATTAACTTTGATGTTTTGAAGTTTTTTGGAGTAACAAGGCTAATGTGTATGGACAAAAAGTTGCTAATTTGTTGCAGCAAATAAACAAAAAGAATACTAGAAAATAGGTTCAATATTTTTTTTAGAGTCGATTTTAGTTGGCCGCTCGGACGGCAATATGCCTAAATTACAATGGAGTTTATTTCGTTATTAAAAGTAGGTTCAAGCTTAGTTATAGTACTAATCGACATGTAACGTAACCTTGTTTGGATAAAAGTGGCGTAAATAAAATGATTATATTTTTAAAATTATTCTATAATTGAAATAAGTACCTGTAAGAAAATGTGTCTACATTCTGTGTCTTACATTAGTTTCAGTTAATTTATAAATGTTATGGTAATTTATTAAAAAAAAAAATATATTTTGTTGACTTATTATACTTGATTTTTGCCTGTATGCTGATATAAAAAAAAAAAAATATCGATTTGTGAATTTGACTATTATAAAATATGCTATAGGATGTCTTAAAGAGTTTCACCCTAAAAAATTAAGATATTACTACCGAACATTCCGATAATGGCGATTCAGTCTCATTTTATTATGAAAATTTATGGTCACTCTACTCTAATACAGTTTCATACAACTATATTTTAGTGAATATCTCCTAAAATATTAGGTTGGTAGGAAAGTCTTGCGACACAAACAACACCTTTTTGTTAATTAACGTACATTTTTATTGAACTAAGATTAATCTATTGTATAATATAGTCTCCCTCTGTATCTACAACTCGTGACCAACGCTCTGGTAACTTTAGAATACCATTCGTCCAGAAATACTTTGATCTTGAACTGAAAAACTTTTCAAGGGTGTTTTGCAGATCCGTTAGATCAACAAACTGTTTATCGCATAAATGATTTTTTAAAGCGCGAAATAAATGATAGTCGGACGGGGCCAAGTCCGGTGAATAAGGTGGATGTGGCAGCACTTCCCATCCTAATTCTGAAATAGTTTTCTGTGTCATTTTAGCCACATGGGGTCGAGCGTTGTCGTGAAGAAGATGAACTTGCCGATGTTTACCACGTTTCCGTTTAATAATTTCGGACAGACGCTGTAGTTGTGTAGAGTATATTTCGGCGTTTATTGTAGTATTAGATGGAAGAAGCTCATAATATAACAGGCCTTTGGAATCCCACCAACAACACAGTAAAACTTTTCTCTCTTCTTGGGTAAGTTTAGGAGTTGGTTGTGGTTTTTCTCCTTGAGGTAGCCACTGGTGCTTTCGTCTGTGGTTAACGTATAACACCCAGCTTTCATCTCCAGTGACTATTTCCTTGAGCAAATCCTTCCTGTATGGACGAAGCAACAAAGAAAGACGTAACAGTGTGGCGTAACAGAAATGCGTGTCGCTTTATTCGACTCACTGAGATCGTGGGGTATCCACGATGATACAACTTTCCTATATCCAAGTTTTTTTAAATGTTCGAGGATCGTGGGATGACTACAGCCTAGTTCATTTGCTAACTCTCGTGATGATGCATTAGGTTTTATCCGCAGCAGAGATCGCAATGCTTCATTGTCAACAACAGTTTTCCTGCCTGACCTAAGTTTGTCATCAAAAGATATATCGTCAGAACGAAAGCGTTCAAACCAACGGGATACTGTTGAATGATGAACCACGTTACTTTTAAACACATTACACATATTAACTGAAGCAGATCTTGCAGAACTTCCTTGCAGGAATTCGTAATAGGCGATCGCTCGAAGTGTTCTTTGATCCATTTTTATAAAAACTGTCTTATTCCAGCGAATGAATGCTTTATATACCCTTTGAAATAGAATTTTCTAGAATGTTCTAATAATTTCTATTTTCGAATGTTTTAGAATTGTGTTACTAGAAAAAATATTTAGCTGAGTATTAAAATGTCGCAAGACTTTCTTACCAACCTAATATAAAGCCTGTAGTTATATTCGCCACATTTATCCAAACTTGGCTATTATACCTGTCGAATAGTACTAGAACTAAGCTTGAACCTACTATTAGTAACGAAATAAACGCTATATTGCCGTCCGCGCGGCCAACTAAAATCGACTGTAACAATAATATTGAACCTATTTTCTAGTATTTTTCTTGTTTATTTGCTGCAACAAATTAGCAACTAATTGTCCATACACATTAGCCTCTATTAATTTGATTTTATGGTGAGATACGTACCTACACGTAACCTGAAAACGAAATATAGCATAACTTTTTGTATATTTAAGTTTGATGATTTTTATTTTTGTAACAAATATAACAAATTAAGACCTTTCTTTTGATGTATCATTCGCCTATCTCCATTATTTAGTTTCTGTGTAATCACGGGCGATCACTACGGCAAGTGGCGGTTCTAGCGGCCAACTGTTTTTGGTCGTAGCGTCTTAGTTTTTTTTGTAACAAATTCAGGAAAAGAGGTGTGTATTGTAACAAATTACAACAAATTCCTGGCAAAATTTCATCAAATTTTAAGAGTTGGCCGCGCGGTGGAGACGGACATAAAATATATACGGTCGAAGTGAGAACATCCTTCTTATTTTTTCGTCAGTAAAGAAGTAACCATAATATCTTTATCTACTTTGCCATTAATAAAATTAATTATCTAGCGTTTGTAAAGCGTAACCTTATATTTTGCATAATATGTACCGACATACCTATGTCTAGGACATTACATAATATGAATACCTATTTATAGTTCTCACTGCGGACACATTTTTTCAGCTTCAGCATAATTCTTAGTCAATTGCTACTAATTAGCGTTAATTGTATGTTGTCTACGTTAATTAAAATCAAATTAATTTCAATAATCATAAAGTATTTTTATTCTACTTCTAGTTTTCTTAAGTGGCTTTTGTTGAAGATTTTTGTCAATATCACGTTATTAGCTATTTAAAGCTATTGATAGACCGTCAAACGATGAAAACTCTGTTTGTTTTTGACGGTTTTGTTAAGTTCAAATTGTAGATTTAAATTAGCATTCAAGATCAAGATTAATTGGTTTATTTATTCAAACTTCTTGGTATTACCGCAAGTCATTTAGAATGACGGTTCTGGCCACTTTGGGTCGAAAAAATGACATGATCACCATTACAATAATTAAACATTCATTTATGTTTATTTTTTCGTCACTTTAAAGCAGACTTCTTGCGGAAAAGTTTTTATTCTGTTCTCAGAATATTTTGCTGAGTACTTGCCTACTCTGAAAAAAATCCGCAGAAATTACGATACGTTTCTACATATTAAGTACGTGATTTTAAAACAGGTATCGATTGTAGTTCTGAACTCTTACGGTGTGCTGAAAATGGCTGGAAAAAATTGGAAAACTTACCAATACACACATGCGTATTGTAGACATTGTAGTATTTGTGTTGTAAAACTAAATTGGTTGTTTGTTAATCTTTTTATTAATACGTGTACCCCTTTTTATGAAAATTACGCGGACGGGGAAATATGAAATTTGGGACAGTTAAAGTTTTAATGGGAAGGAATGCAGAAAGTTATTCTTGATTAGAAGTTTGTATTTTTAACAAACCTAATAATTTGTGAAGCTACTACCAGAACTCGTAGGATCTGCCCAACCTTTTAATTTAATACAAACTTGACCTACGAGTGGTGTGAACTGGTTTGGACTTCGATACCTACTATTTATGAGGTAAAGTGACGAACTGACGGTGTCACGTAACGGCAATGTTGTGTACATTCGACACGTGCCGATTGTGTGACCGTGCACGCGACTCGCGACTTTATGCTAATTCTTCTAATAGATAAATAGTTAGAATTTGTATAATGCAAAGTCATCTTCAATAGCACAATAAATCATATTATGTGTCGTGATAAGACATGAGACGAAAGCACTGAAGATTTATACAGAAGTAGTTTGAGATCCGTCTCCGCTACCGATTGCAACAGCAACGCCTTTGTCAAAGAAGAAACGGCAAAATATTTAGGCATCATAATCCACATCCACACTATATAATATTATAAATGCAAAAGTAACTCTGTCTGTCTGTCTGTCTCACTTTTCTGCTAAAACTTCTGACCCGATTTAAATGAAATTTGGTACACAGATAGTTTAGAGCCTAAGAAAGAACATAGGCTACTTTTTATCCCGGTAGTACATTCCTGCAGGATATTTTCCGACCTCCACGGGCGAAGCCGCTGGCAAAAACTAGTCGATTATATTTATAACTTTTAAAAGTCGCTAAAAATCGTTCTTGAAGCACAGGCTTTTGGCCTAGTTTAGGAGGCATCTGTTTGCCCTTTAATAATGTACAATATACCCTTAGTCCTTTTGTACTTATATAAGTATATGTTTTTCTGTCTGTACGAATAAACTTTTTTTTTATTGTAAAAAGACTCGCAAGTTAATTCACATTGCGAAAGTCTTCCGAGTCAGTGCGCCTAAGAGTTTATTCTCTCTGTGCCACTCTGTCCTATAATACACAGCACGAACGTGGAGCGGCGCCAGCCCCGGATCTAAGGGGGGGCAAACCGGGGCACTTGCCCCGGGCGGCAGTTTCATGGGGGCGCCAAATCCTTGAGTGAAGAATTCGAAATATCAAAAAAAAAAAAATAAACAGTTTATCTCAAACACTGAAGGGGGCGCCACGATCAAGGTTTTGGCCACGTTTCGAAAAAATCGTAGATCCGGGGATAAATATATTTTATTGTATGTCATGCATGTTTTTCTGCTGACTACAGTTTATATGCAACAGTATAGTCACGGGTATAGTCCAAGCAGTATGTTTTCTATAAATGGCTAAGGGTTAAATTTTTCTGACGGTCGGCTAAATGGGAAGTTATAAAACATAACTAAACTGTAGCTAGTAATTAACGTAAAAGAAGTAAAATAAAGCAAGTGGAAAACGTAAACTGATTATCATGGGTAATTTATTTTGCTCAAAATTAAATGTCTGTAAGCTAAGCGGTTCGACTTAAACGACAGGAAGTTGATATGGTCCATAAAATTTAATTCGCACCTTGGCAAATAAGTTTTTTTTGATCCCAGAATCGCGGCCTGTTTCATACCTTGGTTTTAATTGAGCCATCCATGCGGGCATGGCCAATTTTGACCAATTAATTATAAACTGAAGCGGCAGTGACCATGTCTGTCGAAGGACTGATGGCCGATGTAGCAGACGAGTCCTGGAGTGGAGATCGCGTATCGGCAAGCATAGCGTGGGGACGCCCCCCAGCTAGGTGGACCGACGACTTAAGACTGCACCGACCGTACAAGGCGCGCGGCAAATAGGTATTTACTACAGCGCGCTAGTCGTGTGCGTCGCCACACACACATTGACAAGTTTGCTCGAAGCCCGCATGCAGTTGCACGACAAAAGGTGGTAACCTAGGATTTTTAAAATTTGATTCGTTGTGTTGAGTGACTTGAAAATACGCATATTGATTATTTCGATGATTTTATGTAGGTACCTACATAAATCCAGAAATTAAATCTAATAATCTGTATTATATAACAATTAACGTTTGTAGTTTATAGAGCGGATAATGTAGGTATAAATATAGTACAATATAGGAAATTACCTACATTATCAGTTACTACTCATCCGATTGCTATGAAATTTTGGCATTATGAATTTTACTTGCACGCCCGGGAATTTTACTCGGTAAAGTAGGTACGCAGGGTAGATGGGTAAGTGGTAGGTATTGTAATAATAAAACCAGTCTGTGATAAAAAATGTATATTTACCTAATGTAATAGAAACCTTGCTTAATTTACAAAAACATGCGAAAATCATAGGTAAATGTGGTATATATAATATATAGAGTATAACGGAAAAGTTGAAGTTAAATCCGCTATCTTGAATTTTGAAATGAATGCCAGATTTGCAATCGCCACCCCCCAAAACCCATTACACGACACCCATATCGAACATTTGAGAAAAAGCTACATCCGCCATTTTGGATTTCAATTTGAATGCCAGATTTGCAAACGCCACCCCCAAAAGCCACGACACTCATATCGAATGTTAGAGAAAAAAAATAACTTGAACTAATATCATAAAATATAAATACGTATAGGTTGGCAAAAAAAAGTCTGTCGTGGTAACCATTGGAACTAAAATATTTTTTTGGTGGCAGCACTGCTTTGTTTATCATCAACAAGTAGCTAATCTGTCATTGTGTTATGTTCCCAGTTGTATTTTACTTATTTCTAATTAACTATCAATTATTAATGCTTTTGAACATATAAATAATGAATAAAACAATAAGGAGTAGTGGTGTGAGCTGTGATATAATAAGTTTTCGTAAGAAATTTGGCGGAATCTGAAGCGGAACAAATTTTATCTCCGATTGACAATGTTTACGAAAGAACTGCCGACACGACACGTATTTATCCAAGAAATTTATCTTTTATTCAATGCCAGTCATTGTTTTTCCTTTCTAATACTAAGTTTTATCGGTATTATAAGTTTGAAGCCATTTTATTGTTTTATTTACTAATAGATTATTGAGGTTATGTTTTCTAGTTTGACAAATCGCGTGTACGTTAATTCTTGATGTTTGATACTTGAAATTGAAAAATGTACCTACATGGAATTAATATGATTGTCTATATATTTTTTTCAAGGTAAATCTCACACTACAATTAGAGAAATTGTTAATGAAGGAGAAAACAATTAAGGATTTTTTCTACACCTGGAGGAACACCAAAACAGTTGGCGGAAGAAAGACTTAGACGATTTTGATCTGTGTGCAATTAGACAAAAAGTTCAACACTATAACGAAACAGCATATTTTTTTTTTGTTAATGCCATTATCGCATACCACAGTAAAAAAGTATAATTTATATTTATTATTTTTCAGGTGCCTATTCTACGTAATATATTACCTATAGTTTGAGGAGACGGGTTGTAATGGGAGCCGTAAACGTGTAAGAAAGATTTTTACACTATTTTCATAAATAAGAAATGTAAAACTGACACATCAGTGTTAATGGAAAATATCTATCATAGCACCGAAAAGGAATACAAGAATGATGTTACGTCACGTTTTTCTTTTTAAATAAACTCTAAACTTTAGCGTGTTATTTCATTTTCATTGTCATTTGAATAGTGATAATGTTATGTACCCCGCATAGACATACCTGACGCCTTCATTAGTCAACTGTTCAAGTTTATTTGATATTGCCCGTACCTTTCGAATGCGACATGCTATAGGTACTCTCTGACTTCCGATTAGTTTCCGACAGTAAGCAGCTGTAAGTCACCTTCAGCTGTAAGTCACCTTCTTGTCGACTATAAACTGTCAGCATTAACAGGATTCGTTCAGTATCATTCATGTCAAATTTGATACAGGCATACCAACCATCGAATGGTTGTGAATACCCTAGATGGTGGCCGCAAATGCGATTGCTGAACATTATGTATTGTGTATCGGATTCAATCGGCAATCCCTGAGTGTAATTTAATTAATTTTTAAACTGAATAAGTTTGCATTCTGTTATTATGATGGCACTCTTAGATAAAAAGTTATTCCAGCGACATAATGCGCAATCTACTAAATACAATGAAAGTAAAAGACTGTGTGCCTATCAAGTCTTGAAATCTTGACTGATGAGAATTTCCGGGATCTCGTGTTTGTGGATTAAAATAACAAGTATCTTATCACTTTTAGTCCTAGTATACAGGGTGGCCATTCGCCCTCATTTTTTCCAGACTCTTTTTTGCCAAGCTGTACATTTTATGATAACGACTTTTTTGACGGAAATGAGCGCCAACTTTTTTCTTATCTGTCCTAATATTAGTAATAGCTGTATAATATTATTAATAGCTGTCCTTACGCTTTCCCATATTTACTTAAAACAAATATTTAAGAAAAATGTTATAGTAATATGAAAGCAGAAAAAAAACAACAAAAAGTAAAATTTAGTTATGCCTACTAAATATAAGTCATACTCAAAAAAACACAAATGTGACTTACCCTATTTCACTCTTTGCGGCAACGTATACGTACACAATAGATCGCGAATTATCGTTACCGGCGCGTCACTCAACGATGCGACGTGACCACTCTCCGAGCTCTCATGGACGACTGAATTTTCGACTCGTGTACGTTGCGTATGACTCAAAACGGGGTGGGAATCAAAACAAAAATTAATAATAAAATAAATAAGTGACATTTCGAAAATGTAAAAACTATAAATTGTAGTATGATAATAAGAGATTAATATGAATCCAAGTTAGTGAAAAAAATTAACAGTTTACTATACAAATTCAACTAAACCCGAGCATGCTTTTTTAAGATTTTTGTTCAACTTTACGAATTTTTGTTTATTAAACTATATAATATTTTTAGTTTTTGCCAACTATAATCGGTTAACACATTCATTGCGGTGTTTATTACATATTTTTCATGGTAATTGTGGTAAAAGTATTGATTGTATTACTTTAACAGTGACGACTGTTTTGAATGATTTCGCTCTGCCTCCCCTTAAAGAAAGTGGCTGGGACAGACTGGATGCGAAAGGCGGAGGACAGGGTGTTGTGGTGCAATATGGGAGAGGCCTATGTCCAGCAGTGGACTGCGATAGGCTGAGTTGATTAAATTAAACATGGTGTTTAAAATTTAATGTTCTTCATGGTAATTGGTGACCAATATTTCCACTTCACTAAATAGAGATAAATTGTCCCCGGCAGAATAGATTTACTCGAAATGACAGTCATTATGATTTTTATTACTTCGTCGTTGAAATAAATATGAATAAGTTTATGATTGTGTTGTAGGTATATTTTATCTTGTTCGATGAGTTTGAAGTATCAATAAATTGATTTGAGTGTCTCTTACAACAACATTTCGATAATGATTGTATTGGTGTTTATTTATTGTTTAATTTTCATGAAAAACATGTTGTACATTGAACAAAAAAAATAATTAAAGTAGCTGGAAACTGGAAGTAGCTACAACAGGTAAATTCAGCTTACGAAGTTAGGCGATAAAAAATGCTATCATATTGGTAAGCACAACAATTCGTTTTTGTTAACAGGAACCGAGCAAAAAGCCATGTTGTTGTCTGCGGGCACAACTTGATTAGGTGGGAGCTTTCTGATGAGGTGAAGTGCGACTGTTGGACAAAATCGCAAACTATGCCTCACTTCTTGCCATGCTCTCTGCGCATAAACTCCTGCACTATGAAAGACCTTTGTGAGGCCAACGATAATGCTGTCGAAGTGACGAAGAAGGTGTCTACTTATATCGCAATAGTTCAAGCACTACCAAAACCGTTACATGAAAAGTGTTGCTTTTCAATGTTTTTGCTTTCACTTTACGGTTGTTTACTGTAACGCTAATTTAATTAAATTTACATGTAATTTCACATAAACGGTATCAATATTTAACGGGTTCAATCCTGAACTGCTGACAACTAGAATTAGGGAACATATCTCCTTTTCGAATCTGCGTGTAACGACAATTAGGTATTGCCCGAAGATTTCAATCGTAGATTTACTCTGTTGCGTCAAAAGCCTTTCCGTTTGGGTTTGATATTTCTAACACACAATGTCGCAGCGCCTTGACCAGGCGCGACGCGACTCTCGTAGAAGTTTCTATGAAAACTTCATGGGAATTGTCCTATAAGTGTCATGAAATAAATTGTTATTTATGTAAGTAGATCTTAGAAGACACTTTTACACGTCAATATTTATAAAATGTGAGCACCATTGTTATTGTGCGAGCTCTCTCTTCTCACTCTGGACACTTTTTCACTTAGTACGGTGAAAGCAAATCTAACGATTTAAATCTTTTGTATTGCCATGATATGGTCTACATATTATGTAATGTAGGTTGCTGTTAACCTTGTATTTATGACAAAAAAAAAACAGCATATTTATCGTCCTTACGATTTATTTAGATTACAGATTTAAAAGTATTTTTTAGGGTTCCGTTGCCAAATGGCAAAAAACGGAACCCTTATAGATTCGTCATGTCTGTCTGTCTGTCTGTCCGTCCGTATGTCACAGCCATTTTATTCCGAAACTATAAGAGCTATGCTGTTGAAACTTGGTAAGTAGGTGTATTCTGTGAACCGCATTAATATTTTTACACTAAAATAGAAAAAAAAACAATAAATTTTGGGGTTCCCCATACATAGAACTGAAACTCAAAAATGTTTTTTTCATCAAACCCATACGTGTGGGGTATCTATGAATAGGTCTTCAAAAATGGTAATGAGGTTTCTATTATCATTTTTTTCTAAACTGAATAGTTTGCGCGAGAGACACTTCCAAAGTGGTAAAATGTGTGTCCCCCCCCCCGTAACTTCTAAAATAAGAGAATGACAAAACTAAAAAAAATATATGATGTACAGACGCCACCAGGTCAAGCTACCCGAAACTGTCAATTTTTCCCAATGAACCTTGAACCTAATGCTCTAGAAATAAAGTCGAAAATCTATCAAAGAAATCTGACAGATTGTAGTAGCTTGATGTGTTGGCGTCTGTACATTACCATGTTAACTACCAACGTAAATTGGTTTGAACGAGATCGAGTGAGTAGTTTTTTTTTAAAACGTCATAAATCGTAAACCGCAATTTACCTTACATTCAATCAAATGAAATATAAAAATTAAAAAAAAAATATATTTTTAAACCGAAAATACCTACAGGTTTGTACGGAACCCTCGGTGCGCGAGTCCAACTCGCACTTGGCCGGTTTTTTTGAAAATAGCTTCTCTATTGCATTTATAATCTCGCATGGTTTACTGTCTAAATTATCAAAGCCAAAAGGCCGATTTTTGAATATCTAGTTTTTAAGGTTCCGTACCCAAAGGTTGCCAACGGGATACTATTACTATGTCTGTCTGTCACAGACCTGTATCTTTTGAAACGTAATAGGTGGACACTTGATATTTTCACTGAGTGTCTCCTCTTCTTTTCTTCTTCCTCTTTCACTTTGGCCGTTATAACTACAAACTATAATAATATAATAAAATCGAAAATCAAAGGGGGATCTAGGTCATGATACAAGTAACGTGTGTAGGTAACCCTTCGCGGTTCCAATTCGCACTTGGCCCGTTTTTTTAAATAATTTCGATATGGTTGTGTTGTAAGTCTTATAAAAGTAGCTACTAAACTGTAGGCTTATTTGATTACCACACGTTTGCAAATTCAATAAAGCAGTCGTAATACATGTGTTCTTATGTTATCTCTAAGCAAAGAAGTTGGTGCCTCTAGTCTAATTGGATTATGCGTAAGTACCTATTGTGTATTTAACAAAATAAATATTGGAGTTTTTAGTACTTTATGGTAATTTTGCAATGACCTGCCACCTAACTGTGCAATTGTGCAATACACCATTAATCAGAGTCTGAATCATTTTGAGGGATATTGTTAAACCAATGAATCTTATGTTCGAGAAAATTGTTTGTTCCACGACGAAAATAACGCAGTGAATGTTGTTGATGTGTCAAAATCAAAGCCTTTCCTACTGTCTGTTACATAACACTAGTTTACAAAATTTAACTTTTTTTATACCCAAAAAAATATGTATATTTTTGTTAACCTACCTTCCTTAAACCTGAAAGTGTAAGCAGAAATATTTTATCACGTCACAATTTTTTTCTGCAGTCAAATGTTTATTTTAACTACCTAACGTGGTGACCACAGTTTATTATGTACATTATGCTACAAATAACTATAAAAAGAAGGGAAAAATTAGGCTTTTTTGTATTAATACCAAAATGATGTCTTTCAGGTAAATAAATATTTCTTAAACCAGACGTGACAGAATTTTTTTATTATTTTTTCTGGAGCTCTACCAAATAAACAATAAAATAACAACTTTCAGCTGGGTTATGAAAACCGTGTAAACTAGTGTAATTACCACGCAGGTCAAAGTGGACTGCGACAACGAATGATTTTCTTTTGTTTCCTTTTAAGTTTCTTTGAGTTAATTCTTGTGATAATCTTTCAGACAAACTATGTAAATACCTACACCAGGCTTCTGTGAATTCTGAAGGATTACAGTTGACTGCATGATTCTGATTTCCCGTAATTGCGAGAACACGCGATACTTTACAAGAGACGAATATTTTCCATGTGAGGTAACGTGTGTGTCACGAACTCATGACATACGTCGACGTCACACGGACGTAATAAAGTCAAGGCGGGATTTTTTTGCGCACCATATTTCAACCCTACTTGCTAGCGCCGAGAGTAGAAAATCGAACACTACGGCAAAATAGAAAAATCCCGCGGACGAACGTGGGGACAGGGTCCCACGATAGAACATAATGTGAAATTGTGAAATCCTCATTTCAATTTCATCTCCCGACGCCTATGTTCTATGTTAGACGGGAGTGGTTTTCGCACTGAGTCCTTCAAGTGGAGAATTGTGCGTGGGCTATGGCAGCCACTGGTTATTCCAGCCAGTCCAACTCCCTGCAGAAGATGACCGTATCTCCTGGTCTGTTGAGAACGTTCGTGTTAGGTCTGGTAGCCCCGAGGGTTTCTGTCCTAATCTGGGCGACACCTGCATCTGCAACAGTTTCTTCAGCCCTGCTTATGGGACTGTCCGTTATGCCTATTGTGTAAAAGTTTTTGTTTAGCGGGCAGTGTTCCGTGATGGTCCCCGTCATCAGACGCAGATCGTCCCTGTCCAGGCGCAATAGATGTCTGGTCAACCTGCCGACCAAGGATGGCATAGCTTCACTGAACTGCCTGCAGCCTGGTGTCGAGGTTCACCAGCTCTCCGCTTGTGTGTGGGTAAACCCTGGAGCTACTTGCGTAGCTGGTTGAAAGGGATGGGCACGATAGGTTTGGGTCCACAGACTGACGCGCTGGATGTCCTTCTAGCCAGTTTATCAGCAGCATCGTTGCCTAGTGATCCGAAGTGACCTGTGACTGGCGCCTTTTTGTTTTCAAACTAAGTAGTCCCTACATTTTAGAGTATTTAAAATTTCACACAGTAATTAATGTTATTTATTATGTTATTTAATGTTGTTTTAATAGCTGTTTCGCTCCAAAAATAACTTTAGTTTCGCTAAGTATTATGATGAGGACGGAATTAATTATGATTTATGTACCGAAACATACATTTTTCTAGAAAACTTGGTCCAGATATGTGGACTTTGGTCAACAATAAAATTATAATATACATATATCCAAGTATCATCATATAGGTACCTACCTACATGATGATACTTGGATATCTTTTCTGAGTCACCATTTGTGTCGTTCCGCACATAAAGGTACCAGTAGGGAGGTATTGAGTTAAGGCCGGATGTAATAGAATCTAGAAGAGTCCCTTTATTATGCTGATTCCCAAAAAAAAAATATTTTCCTAATACTTTTTTTGTAACAGTCATCCAAAGTTGAAATTCTGAAAAAAACTTGTTTCGAGAAAATGGAGTTTGAAAGTTAAGGTTACAAAAAAAAAAAAAAATGTTTTACTCGTTTGTTACATAGATTTTTCCACATAGATCCCAACAGATTATATGCATCAATGTAACACTAACATAACCGATACTGTACTGCCAATAATATACAAATAGTATTTTTTTCGCGCTCTGGATTTTCAACTTTCGGTGTTAAACCGAGCATTGAGAATTCAACAGAGTGCATCCCAGCGTGTCGAAAAAGGAAACGTGTGTTTTACTGTTCGATTTTCAACTCTTGGCGCTATGCAAAGTGATAAAATTCAATGTGCGAAAAAATCTCGACACGACTGTATGACGGACGTCCCTTGAACATGGAGTAAATCTTCCTTAGGGTACTTTAACCTAACACTTTAGATTTTTATAACATAACGTGGTAGGTATAAAATGGTCAATTTCTACGTTCCCGAAATGTTAAGCTACATTGCTTGCTTAACAAGTAATCATGTCTTAATGTCGATACTATGCATGAAGTATGTTAAGCAAAGTTAAGTATCTTTTGTTGCCGACCGTACTTCACTCTGGTACGACAAATTAGAGATAATGAGAGAGTCCAACTTTGTGCCTTATTGTGTGCGAAAAGTTTAAATCCACAACTTTGTCTGTCTGTCTGTCTCGCTTTTCTGCTAAAACTACTGAACTGATTTAAATGAAATTTGGTACACAGATAGTTTAGCGCCTGAGAAAGGACATAGGCTACTTTTACTTTTTACTTTTTATCCCGATAGTATGTTCCCGCGGGATAATTTCCGACCTCCACGCGGGCGAAGCCGCTGGCAAAAGCTAGTAAATAAATAATAATGCTGGTTCATTGTTGATAATAACTAGTTTCCCGGCAGGAATTCTATTCTTTTGCATTATTTTCTTTTGTGTTTTTTTTTACACGGAAAATACCATCTGCCAAAAATCTATTTTCGTTGTAGGTATAACCATTTGTGTTACGTGTCTGAAAATCTGCTTGTCATGAAAATGACATAATATTGCGAAATGGTCAAAGTATTTATATTAAATGAGTTGCATTTCTCAATTCCTTCATGTGTGATATTTATATTTACCTTATGCTACCTATCTGATCTACCTAGCAAGTAGGTGCCTATGATAGTTTTGTAGAAGAGATCGTTGGCTCTACCCATACGTTTTGTAATTTATGAATCGTGTACTTATTGTATTCTAAAATACAGCAGGCTATCCTATTTTTGGTGACTGGGTTATACCCATTTTGTACAGATTTTGCAACAATTTACGATATTTTAATTGTAATGTCCATTATAAAGCTTCTGTTTTTTTTTGTGAGAAATGTTTATTTTTCAACCGACGAAAAAAACGGAGGAGGTTATCAATTCGACGCGTATATATATATATATATATATATATATTTTTTTATGTATGACCACGCATAACTTTTTACATAGTGGTCCGATTGTGACAATTCTTCTTCTATTGGAAAGGGTATACTCCCAAGGTGGTCCCATATCAATTTGGAAAACAAAATCGAACCCTAAGGGTCGGAAAACAGGGGATGATTGATTGTTCACTCACTGATTGTAATGTATAAACACGCATAACTTTATACAGAGTAGTCCAATTTTGATAATTCTTTTTGTGTTGGATAGGGTATACCTTGCCAAGTATTATTAGTACATTAAAGCTACAAAAAATATAAAATAAAAAAATTTTAACAAAAAATTAAACCGCTGAAAAACTAAAAAGCATAAAATAATACATAAACCTTAAAATTTTGAGTCGGCGCTGAAAAATCAATCAACAAGGATCACTCAAAGCGTCGACTCATAATTTTAAGGTTTAAGTATTATTTTATGCTTTTTAGTATTTCGGCGGTTTAATTTTTTGTTAAAAAGTTTTTTATTATTTAATATTGTGAGTTCCTATGACTCCAACTGATCAACAGTGATCGACAATGTAACATATATACGCACATAGATATTCTGCAAGGGAGTTTGTTGCGCCAATTCTTATGAAGGATAATTTTGACGTTCGAAAATGTGCTGACTCACAGCCTAGTTTGAATAAATGACGTTTGACTTTGATTCATACCTGATGGGTATCAAAGCTTTATGTTAACATAAAGGTTAAAGATACAGGAACTTTATAATTCATCAATATTCATCGAAGTATGTAAAACATAAGGGACCTATGAGAAGACCGTTTGTGTTCCGCGACAGCATACGGGTTAAGTGGTCGTCGTTGCATAATATTGCGCAAGAATGATCAGCAAATTGTAAACTCTGGGATTGGTCAAAGAATCAAAAAATAAAAATAGAACAAAAACGTGTGGTTTTACCACATGTGACTCTGCTCTGCTCTGAGTGTATTAGCTGCGAACGGCGTTAGCGAATAGGATTATAACCTACACTTTTATTGATCAAAATGATTTCGATTGACTAGACGAATAGTTGTTACCTCGTTAGTCTAGTGTTCGATCTCGCTACTGCTGAGAATTAGGTCATGTGTTTGATTCCTAAGCCGCGTGAAGTGTTTTTAGGGTTTTCTACTTGGAATTTAGTAGGCTGAAGTCTGTATTTCAGCCCGGTTGAAGGCAATAGACTCGCCCCTATTACATGGGACGTAAAATATAACTGGCAAATTGTGCGTGTGCGTAGGGTACACCTCTACCTAACCGTTTGGGGATACAAGGCGTGATATTATGTAGAAAAATAGTATGTGTAAACAAAAATACACAATTAGAGCAATCTACTAAGGCATATTATTATGTTTGAGGCAAGGTACGGTCTACCTGTTAAGTACTTAACTTTTTATACTCATCACCACTTCATTCCATCTTGAAATTACCTACCTAAGTGATAATATTTTGTAGTCTGGCAAAGTACAGCTTAAAGGCTTCTTCAAAAAGGCGCGACGGGACTTTTGTAAAACTATTTCCATGAAGTTTTCATTAAAAAATCTACGAGAAACGCGTCCCGCCTGTTTTGTGGGAGCCTTAATTCCATTTATTCCAAAACAATTACTTATAGCACTTTTCCATCTACAAAGTGTTGTATAAAAGTGTTTAAAACTTACCGATCCAGGATCCCATTTCGTCATCTATCCTCATGGAGCTGTTCTCGATCCTGAGCTGCGGCAGTGCGACGGCGGAGAAGCCGATAGGGTGACCTGCCCCCGCCGCCAGAATAAGGACGGCGCATGTTATTAGGCACTGAAACAAACGAATGTCTTCATATAAGTGGGTTCCTGAAAATGTCCAACGATGGCGGGCGAGTTTGATGCCTATACGAGGGATTAGTCCCCGTTGGCGCAGGCTAGAGTCGAGTAGAAAAAGAAATGGAAAGCTTTTATCCAGCGGTGGGACACAGAGTCAGTTGTACATGATTCTTAACCACCTGTGTGATGAAAGGGTTTAGAATCATGAGCTAAATTCATGGTATCAGTTTGCCCGTCGATGTCCCTGCCGGGATAAAAAGTACCCTATGTATTAAACCAGGCTATAAACTTTCTGTGTGCCAAATTTCATCCAAATCCGTTTAGTAGTTTTTGCGTCAAGAGTCATTTATCAATACATTCTCACAAAGCACACAACCAACTTTACTATAAGGATTCAGGCAAGGTGTTTTTTGTATATTTTCCAAAAGGAAAATGTCATTCGTAGCTCGGAGTTCGTATTTGCGTTATGACATGGGTGTTATTCCGTCATAACACTCGTAACCGACTGAAAATAAGAAGCTATTCGTAATCAACACGTTAATCTAAGTACCTCCCTACAACCGGATATTGCGGGTTTTATCGCCCGGTAGTTTCAGTCCTAATCTATCATTTTCTAGCTCGTTAAACCTCTAGGGCAGTGATGGCCCAGTGGTAACGGCCCCCGACTCACCAGTTGTAGGACGTGGTTTTGGATCCAGGCAGGCACTTCACTTTGTCTAAATAATTTCGTCACCGCCGCTCAAAATGGTGAAGGGAAACATCGACAGTAAACCGGCCTGTTGTGGAACTAAAAAATCGAAGAAATGTGACACCTACCAAGCTGCACTGGGCTGGTATTGGGAACATTCTAGGCTGATTGATTTTGTATATACTGTCGGGTACTTGCACATTCTATTCTACTTACTATTGCACACTTATTATTACATTTGGGCAAGTGTGTATGCCAGAATGTGTGGTCGTATCGAATCTGTATCTTTTTGTGACACTTTGTCTGACAAATTCGCTGATAGAATGCTACAAAATTGGGATGACTAAGCAGTGTTTCAATTACGATATCACAGTTTGGGAAAATTTTAATCCTTTTTTATCTTTCACAATATTTATTTAGTTCATCATTGTATTAAGATATAAGTGACATTATCACGTAATGTTCGACTATGATACAGTGTTATCTGCTTCGCATAAAATATTCAAAATAATTCCGATTGAATCAAAGCAAGCACGTGTTATGAATGTGTGATCTTACGCAGACTTAGGAGACAACACATGACTTGCATTTACTTTTATTATTGATTCCGTCACGAATAGTTACGATCTAGAAGGTGGTTATCAATAAATTAAATAAAAAAAATATAACCCTCCTTTTTGCTTCACCGTAGTTGGGCAAAAAGACGGTATACCTTACCAATAGTACAACCACATTTCGCTAGTTATGTTGTAGTGACTGAGAAATTCTAAATAGAATAAACCCAATAACACGTTGCCCGACCAGAGAACCGAACCCGTCCCATGCTCAGCAGTAGCACTTGCGAACACTACACGAAAAGACATTACCAGCTACAAATAAGTAAATGTTTTAGGTTCTATATTTATGTAGTTTATTTTAAATTCCATACACTGTTGCAATGTAGATATGAAGGGAAATTGTATGAGGTTGGTTATTGGGACAACATCTAGGTACTATGAAAATAACAATCATACTGGACGAACATCTGTGAAAATAAAACTTTATATCTTAAACTACACGATATTTAGTCATTCTTACTGAATCAATCTGCCTGGTGTCTGCCCAACTATGTGGGGGACGGCTTCCAGTAACTCCAGTCTACCGGATGCAGCTGAATGCCAGTATTTTACATGGACCTACTCCCTATCTGACTTACACAACCCAATTACTGGGTTATACGATACTCCATGATCAGCTAGTCATGCTGACTAAAATAGGATATCCCCTATGGGAATTACAGTTGTTACATCAAACATACCTGAGCGCAAATACTCAAATGATTCATTTTCATTACTCAACATCGCATATTTTATTTAATTTAATGTTTTGTCAACACCTCATATCCCAGCGCTTAAACATTAAGTTGAATGTAAACACTATTGTAAATACTTGTTTTTACATCCTTACGGTTTGTTTTATTTTAACCTTAATTTAAGGTGAGTTGGATCAAAGAGGTCGTGATTCGGAGGAGATTAGACCTGAGCTGAGTGACCTCCTTATCTTTTAATTTAATAGAAACTAGAGCAGTTTGTTTAGACTGATCGTTTCAGGAAGTGACGAGACAAGGCTGTGGCAAGATAATGTTTATTTGTATGATGATTTGTATGTAGGTGAGTGGGTCTGGTTCTGGCGTGGTGGAATTGAAATGTAGCTTAGTTTTCAAAGCGAAGATAAATAATATCTACTGAATGAATATTCATTAATATTTGGTCTGTTGTGTAGTGGTAGTGGTCTGTAGTAACTAGAAAACGATTATGATTTTGCATGTATCATGAAAACTCTGTGGTCTCGAAAAGACTGACTGCCTAGTTGGTCTAGTGGCCGTAAACACTGCTGCTGCACATGAGGTCCTGGGTTCGATTCCGTCAGGCAATTACTTGGGTAAAAACTGGTTTTTACAATCTGGAATTTCTCAGTCTGCCGCCTGGATTTGTGCCCGGTGGATAGTTATAGGCTCGCCCCCTTACTTAGGACTTATAGATTGCTGACGAAATGTGGGTGAACTGTAGGTATCTACATCTCTGCCCAAACTTATGGGAAAACAAGGCGCAATGTTGTGTTTAAGTCTCGAAAAAACTTAAGACTAACTAAGCTGCTTAGGTTTAGCCGTGGCCTCTCTAAAGTAGCTGACTTTAATGGCCCATAATACACATTCTGCACGTCAATTGCTTCCACAACGTTAAGCAATTACACCGTTTGAAACTAAACACCCGTATTACGTAGGTATAAGGCCTGCCATGTTCACATGTTCAGCTCTTGACAGTTCCTACAACAAGCAATTTATTTAATTGAAATAAATGGAGTTTGCCAACACGGTTCATCCTTGTCATCATATAGCGTCGATAACATACTCGAAGGAAGTTTTCTAATTAACTAATGCTCGGGCGAATATAGGTGAACTGTCAATCTGTCCCACTTCTAACATGTAGACATTCGATTAGGTTTTTACCCTGAAGTTACGTACAATGTTAGCAAAATTGCATAAAACCGCAAGGTCACCTATAAAGGTTTATCAGATAAGTGTGCAGTGTTAACGAGCGTATTTTAAGCTATTTACCTGGTTAAAAGCCTTGTCGTTAACTGTGTATTTGGTGAGGTTAAGTGGGATAAATATGTTTTAATTCCCACAGCTGTGTTCGCGTTGAAAGTCAACCACATAGTTTGTGCTCGGGTTATCCGCATAGCAGAAGCCAAAGCCACAGTTTGATATTAGTGCAAACATGCGGGTTTCCTCATCATATCTTACTTCATTGTTGTAACCCGACGATACAATTTACATACTTATCAGGTTTTTGTTACTATATTCTTGAATACAAGGGAGATCTGAAGAAGCGTGGTTTATTAAGTTACTTTAGGTGTTTCAAATGTTGTTCGACATAGGATATGGGACCAAGAAAAATGCATCGAATCATCGAATAAAATGCTAGAGGAAAGGAAATGAAGATGAGGCAAGCACCGCTAGTCGACCTTTGTTTTCAGGTCAACCAATAGACTTCCTTCCATCATCATGATCATTATTTCAGCTGATTAAAGACGCCCATTACTGAACATAGGCCTCCGCCAAGCACCGCCACTTCGACCGGTTCTGTGCTTCTCGCATCTAGCGGATTCCTGCGGCCTTCACCGGTCATTGGTCCATCTTGTGGGAGGCACAAGCTTAAGCTTTTTATATATTTAGTTGCTAACAATTAAAACCTTACATATTTAAAAATAATCTCTACAAACACAGTTTTTCTTCACGGTGTATTTCAAAAGTTTTTTTTGTCCATAGCTAATACCATTATCTTTACAAATAGTAGATAATAACAAAAACTAAAACGTGAATCTTTTTGTTGTAAGACATAAACTAATCTCTCATCATTAGAACTTCGTGATTAATGTTTTCAAAGCGTAACAAAAACTGCTTTGAATGTAGAAACTCCATTTAATAAAAACATTTATGTAAAGAACACTTATTTTTAGTTTGTTTAAGAGAGTTTAGCACTCTTTGCCAAAACGTAGTTATAGCGAAATAGTGTTGGACTAATAACGTCACCTTGTCCGACATAATCCAGTTACAGCTCATTCATCTCATTGTCTCTCAGTTAGGTATGTGCAAAAATAATATTGACTTTTCTTATTAGCAATAACAATAGCTCGCGGATTCACTCGCACGCTGGAAACTTCTACATGTACTTGGCCGGATAAAATGTATCTTAAATGTTAATCTTGCGGGTAATTGCGAAACACACATCAGTGGGAAAGGGGCTTGTGGATAAGTAATTACAGCCGTACGAGTGATCTGAGGGGTGGTTTAATTTTGATAGTTAAACAATATTCATTGCGTTATTTACGTTGCTGAGCTTACAATTTATTCGAACAAATGACGCAATGGTTTAGAAATAATCTTCAATCCTATTCAGATTCTGATAAATACTGCGTTTCGTAATTAGGGTGCTGGTTAGGCTTCGCTTGCAGCGGTTGGTCCTTGGATATGGAGAGCGTCAGTGCGGGGACTTCTAGCCGTAAGCGCGGGGACCGCTAGTAGCCACGCGCCATACCGCGGTTCGTGAGCTTGTCCCGAGGCGAATCGTTTACGTTACGATTCCGATTAGTGTGCTTTTCAGTAGGGAGTTTCATACAAAGATACTAAACGGCTTGAGTTGATACGTTTCCGAGTTGATGTGTGCTTTGACCTTGAATCGGGAGTGCGCGAAAAAATCCCAACGCGATTTTATAGCGTTCGTAGGAAGGCGGGCTTATACTTTTTGGAATGTCATTGTCAAACCTCTGTTTCGCACATGTTGCAATTTTGGAATACAAATAGTGTATTACATAATTATGCAAATGTAGTAACTTTGAGGTCAATATCGTCAGCTGATATATAATAATTAGGATTTGCATAGCGACTGTGAAGCAACGTGACTTTGGACCGGCCAGGTACGGTATCTAGCATATATTTCTTTCTCGTTTATATTTTTATGTACCCATATAGTACGTACGTGCAAAAAAGAGTGACATAAAAAGATATTCAACAGACTCTTAGAAAACTCGTGATGAGGGGTTTTTTATTGACAAGTGTGACAACGTGATACTATAATAACTATAATAAGGAAGTAACTAAGCAATAATTCTGGCGATAGCTTATAATAGGTTAGGTACACACGGTTGTATGAGCGCAAAAAAGATGATGAATGACATTTCGCTACAAAAGGTCAGGGCTTTTTTTTTGGATGGGAAATCATCAAATGACGTCACCCGCTCTAGGGTGGAGCGGAAGGGCGTGTCAGACTTTTATTGACTAAAACCCACCCGTGTTCCTTCAGTTGCCCATATGCCAGGGCCACGGTAACTCTTGCGAACGAATACCAACTAAACAAACATTTGCATAATTGTTAACCTAGTGATTATAGTCCATATCTTATGACGTTCGAGCAGGGGCGGCTCAGTTACGAGTAGAAGTCGTGAGTTCAAACCCAAGCAAGCGCATTACTTTGTGTAAATTATGTCATCGCCACTGCTCTCAAAACGGTGAAGGAAAACATCGTGAGGAAACCGGCATGTCTTAGAACCAAAAATTCGAAGACACGTGACATCTACCAACCCGCACTGGGCCCGCGTGGTGGATTATGGCCCATTCCCTCTCACCGAGAGGAGGCCTGTGTCCCAGCAGTGGGAACATTATAGGCTGATGATGATGATGATGATGATATGACGTTCACAAGGTCGTAATTACATCTCTGCTTGAGCTCCGAGAACTCTTGCGCAGAAAGTTGAAAACGGAACAGTGTGTTGTTTAGACGTGTTAAAATGCACGCTGTTGTATTCTTAATGCTCGTCCAACACAGAGAGTTTCTGGAGGACACGGTGGAGCATACGGTGGAGGTGTGCCCTGCCTGGGCGGAGCACCGCCGTGTCCTCGTGGAGGCGATTGGCGGCGGCGACCTCTCGCGTCCGGCCCTGGTGCGAGCCATGGTACGGAGCGAGAGGGAATGGGAAGCCGTCACCTCCTTCTGCGAAGCAGTAATGCTCGCGAAGGAGGAGGCGGGGCGCGTGAGGGAGTGGCAGTCTCTGCGCCCTCACGTCCCTAGCCGCCGCAGGAGGAGACGCCCCGGGCGTCGGGAGTCAATAGCGGACTCCCGGCCACCGTAGGCGCGAGCTTGCGGGTGGCGAGCAATGGGTAGCTCGCCGCCCGGTAAGGACCAAGCTCGGGTCGACGGCGCGCAGTGTTCCACGCGCGCCTCAAAGAGATGTCAGCAGCAGTGTAGGGGTCTACTAGGACCGATGCCTGCCGGGGTCGCGTGATTGTTCGAAAGAGATACCGTGACCCTGGCACATGGGCAACTGATGGAACACGGGTGGGTTTTAGTCAGTAAAAGTCTGACACGCCCTCCCGCTCCGCCCAGAGCGGGAGAAGTCATTTGATGATTTCCCATCCTGAAAAAAAAAAAAAAAAAAAAAAAAAAACAGAGAGTTGAAAATCGTGTAGCTGAAAGTAGTGCGTGATAAAATTCCGTTGTGGCATTTTTATGAACGTTGTACCTGTTGACTAATTCGTATTAAACACTCTTGTATTACTTATCTTCTAAATTAGAGGGGGGAAGTACGCAATTTAAGAAACATGAAAGCTTAAATATATCAACATTTATCCTCTTATAATATACCTAAGATTTCAAAATTATTTTCCTTCACAAGAAATAGTGGATAAAACGGAGTTAGGCATCGGGTAAACCCCTGAGCGGCTCGTCTGGCGCATCGCGCTTGCATAATTTATGTCATTCAGGTTTTTCTATACTTGACACACGGTTCATAGATACGAGATAGTGTTAGAGGAGCTAAGTATCTTCCATCGGCCCTTTGGAAATATAACATTAAGAAAAAAAAAAATTCTCAAATTTGTTGGGTCAGAATTCAATGCTGCTTTGTACAAGGGTTGATGAGATATCCTTATACAAATATAAAAACCGTATCCCACCAACACTTCCCATACATATTTGCCAAGTCTCATTAGAATCTTAATCAATCTACCTAGCCTTTTTCCAATTATTTAGCTGTAGGTCGGTTTACAGTATTACCGGATGCGACTGAATTAGACTAGTATTTTACGTACAGCAACTGCCTATCGGACTCCCATAACCCAGTTACTGGGTCACACTGCACACTTTGGTAAAACTGGTTGTCAGACTTTCAGGCTTCTGACAACCGGGAACAACTATCAAAGATCTACATCGACCGCCTGAACCAACGGCTTAACGTGCTTTCCGAGGCACGGTATGGTCTTGATAAGTAAGGAATAGTCACTTATCCCCGGATCGACCACCACAAGCTTTGTTTAAAGATCGACCCATGGTGCTATTATTATTTGCAATATATTTTTATAATCAGAATGGAGCGCCAACAATGGGACAAGAAACGAGTTTAATGAGAAAAGTCTAAACGTGATCAACGTTTTCGAAAGTGCCTCTTCTTCATAACTAAACCATTTCAGCCAGCCGTTATAGATAAGGTATGAAATTAGAACACCCACGCTTAGGATTACTGGCGCTCCTGCGTGGGTGGGACTGACGGAAAAATGAGAAAATTTACAGCATAGAATTTCTTCCGGTTATAGGAAATAATCAACGACAAAGTTCAAACATTTTGAGCATAATTAGCGTATATTCCAATCAGTTAGACGCCTAGTGCTGTTTTTTTTTATCTCAGAGATACATTAATAATGGGTATTCATTTAGAAGATTTTTTTTCAAAAGTAAAGAAATATTAAAATATTGTTATTTTCTGACATCTTTGTTATGATACAAAAAATCATTCCTTACATTTATGTTTTTAAGATTATTTCTTTCAAATGTTGGCCGTTACTGCGGTTAAAATGGGCCATTCCGAAGTTCAAATTATCTGTGATGCGTACAAGCATTTACAGTGGTATATGGCGAATGCGCAGGGAATGTTGGCTTCTAATACCTTAGTCGTACTCGGCTCATCCGATTAGACTTTGGATTTAACATTAAAAATACAAAAAGGAATAAGTCTAGAGATGTGATGTCACACTGGAAAAATTAAATATGGACGAAATTGTTCTCGCAACAAAGCCAAGATTTCAGGGACTGTATGACACGTAGTGCTGTCTCATTGGTACCAAATATCCTGACAATTACGGGCATTAATTTCATACAGGAAATAGTCCGTTATCATGGCGCGATAACGGATTGCAATTTCAGAACTGACCATGCCGATAAAATAGATATTTTTGTATTTTATTTTATTTTAGTTAAAGTACCTCTAAATGAATCACCCATTATTTTCTGTGTAGTTTCAGTGTGTTAGTATCAGTTTCGATCGAGGTTTGAAGACCCGCCCCGCCTTCGACCGCAATATATAAGGTATATCTATTCATACACGAAATATTTTAAGAGGTTCACCTGTAGGTGGTATAGAAGCTATAGAAACGAAAAAAAAAATCCTAAGCGTTTTTTTTAAACTTAATATTTATAAATTTTTTGACGCACATAAGAAAATAATACTGGCTCCTTCTTATTTTTTACGGCCCGAGACACCGCGGCCATGCTCGTGCCGTCCGGTCGCCGCCCTCTTAGCGTCAGATGGGCCATTCATAGAATTTGGAGTAAAGGTTTTATGCAAAACGTCTCAAGTAGTTTTAAAATTATAATAATTACGAAAATTCAAAAACGTTTAGGTAAAAATTTTCTTTTTGCTTCTATAGCTTCTTTACCACCTACAGGTGTACCCCTTAAAATATTTCGTGTATGAATAGATACACCTTATATAGTCTTTACAACTTCCCTGATATACCTACGTAACGGCTCAGCTTTATACCACACAATGTCATGTTTGAATTATACAAATAAACCTTCACCAAGAAAATTCCATCTATATCGTTGAAAACTGTCTATGTGAATACACAGTTTTAGACTGCAACCAATCTTCACATATATCAAAACTCTTATTAGTTAGTCCGTGTTTGTTTGTTCGCAAGAGATCTCTACAAGTGCTGGCGAATAAATTCAAGTTTTCAGCAATTAAGATAGAATTTTCTTAGGTAGGTTAAATACCTATGTTTGTCTTTGTCTCATAGGTTTATCCATTTACAATAAGCCATATTAGCCTTATGCTATTGTTGACCTGCAGTACAGAACTTTATGATATTACTAAAAGCTTTCGCCAGCCATATAAACCTTCTTCCTGAATCACTCTGACTAATAATGAAATCCGTTGCGTAGTTTAAAGAATCAAAGCACGCACGAAACAAGACTTTATTTTATACTATGTAAAAAATAGTTAAAAAAAAACTAAAAAACACGCTTCGAAATAATGGGAAAAAGCGTGGGGTGCCTGATCAATAAAAAAATACCTTAAAAAGCACCCCACGCTTTTTTCCCATTATTTTCTACTTTTTAGTTTGGTTTTCTATGGAAGCGTTTTTTAGTTTTTTTAAACTATTATTTATTTTCAATTTTTTAGGGTGTTTCGAATTGTTTGAACACCCAGCAAAGCTTGTGACGTATGTCAGCGTAGTTTTCGAAGACAGTTTTTTTGTGCCATTGTCCTGGTAACCCTGGCAAGGATAATGGCACAAATTTATGAAATTATTGCATTGTCATCGGTCTTTGACAGGTGTGCAAAGTTTGAATGAAATCTGGTCGTTTAAAGTGGGTCAAAATCGCGCTATAAGGAGTCGGTTACAAACAAACATACAAACATACAAACAAACAAACAAACAAACAAACAAACATACAAACAAGCAAACATACAAAAAAACATACAAACATACAAGTGAAGCTAATATAAAGCGTGTAAAAATAAAGACGTGATCTGTTGTTTTTACCTGGTTAAAAACTCCTTTCGCAGAAGAGTAAGTTTCTCCCTTCACATAAGGCGGTAGTGTGGCGGTGGAGCTGATGCTCCTTAGGAAACTCTGCAGAGCCTCGTACTCATCAGCTTTCTTCGTCTCCTTGCTGACGATCTGCGGCACCTGGCCCTCGCCCAGCATAGCCTCGTGGGCTCCATCACTGTGCAAAAGAAAATCATGATAAGCTTGTAATACGAAACAAAAGTATGACTAAGAAAGAAAATACGTTTATTTCCGGTAAGCATGACGCAGAGAATTGAACAAAAAGCTTTTTGAGGTATTTTTATAATGACTTTATATACTTTTATCAGTATCTGTTGATAAAATATTCAAGCACCCCACGCTTTTTAGGGTTCCGTTGCCAAATGGCAAAAAACGGAACCCTTATAGATTCGTCATATCTGTTTGTCTGTCTGTCTGTCCGTCCGTCCGTATGTCACAGCCACTTTTTTCCGAAACTATAAGAGCTATGCTGTTGAAACTTAGTAAGTAGATGTATTCTGTGAACCGCATTAAGATTTTCACACTAAAATAGAAACAAAAACAATAAATTTTGGGGTTCCCCATACATAGAACTGAAACTCAAAAATTTTTTTTTCATCAAACCCATACGTGTGGGGTATCTATGAATAGATCTTCAAAAATGGTAATGAGGTTTCTATTATCATTTTTTTCTAAACTGAATAGTTTGCGCGAGAGATACTTCCAAAATGGTAAAATGTGTGTCCCCCCCCCGTAACTTCTAAAATAAGAGAATGATAAAACTAAAAAAAATATGTGATGTACATTACCATGTAAACTACTACCGAAAATTGGTTTGAACGAGATCGAGTGAGTAGTTTTTTTTTAAACGTCATAAATCGTAAACCGCAATTTACCTTACATTCAATCAACTGAAATATAAAATTTAAAAAAAAAAACATTTATTTTTAAACCGAGTATACCTACAGGTTTGTACGGAACCCTCGGTGCGCGAGTCCGACTCGCACTTGGCCGGTTTTTTTTACATTAAAATGATTTCATTTATTAATCACTCTATCCTTATTTTGTATTTTTAAAATTAAATGCTTTCTATTTAGTTTGGTTTTCTATTAAAGCGGGTTTTTTAAACTGTTACTTATTTTCAGTTTTTTAGTTCGACTAATTACAAAAGCGTGTTATTTAATTGCTTAAACAATTTTTTTTATGGTCCTGGCCAAGATAATGGCAAATTATTGTATTGTCATCGGTCTGATAAGTGTGCAAAATTTCAAATTACTCTGATGTTTTGAAGTGGTTGATATTTAAGTTTCAAGATTCTGATATAGATTGATAGATTTTTATCTATCAAGCCAATAAAAGTGAAGAAAATGAAAAGAAACTACCACGGACGAAAAGATCCATCGATTGCTTACTAAATTTCAGTTACATATCCGACGACTCTCTTTATTAATCTCTTTTGGTGATCGTCCTACGATGGCCTTTCTTCATTAAGGCGTATCAGTCACCTGTACTATTTCCATTAAGGACAATTACTTTCCTGTTTTCTCTGTAATGGGTGGACTACATGAGTACTATCATATAAATACTTTTACATGATGTAGGTAGTTGAGATGACTGAAAACCAGAAAAGGGTCATTGTAGCGAATCCTCATTGAAACAACTTTTCAGTTATTCTATAATACCTTGTATCTACCATTTGCGTTTCTATTACCTACCATGTAGGTGTAGGCAAATGGCCGATTGCCGAAATGATAATGCATTTTAGAGCAAACGGTTGCTGACCGCCCACACATTGGTGCGAAAAAATCTTGTTTTGCATTAAATGCTAGATGTGTATATGCATCGATAGATGAGAGAAAGGTGACCTATCAAAAGTTTGAGACAGAAATAGTCGGTCACTTTCATATGATGTACATTCCTAATAGCGAATTCCTTTTGGATATAGCAGCCAAAGTATCTACGTTTTTATAATTTCTAATGTGACGACATTATATACACTTTAGTTCTTTTGTTATCATGATATGAAGATGCTTTTAAAGGGGATCATAAATTGTTTGTTGTTTTTTTGTTTGGCAGCCATCAATATTAATTAAGTACGAACATATTTTTAAAGGACATTTTTAATAGAGAACATATTGTTTTTTACTGAAGCGTCAAAGTCAACAACAATTTGCGTTCGAAAATATTTTTCAGGTAAGAATTAGAATTTTGGTCGGTCAGTGACTAGAAACAATTATTATTATTTTGGTAAAACAATACGCGGTGCACGTTCAGATAAAAACGTGTCCGAGCCTAGCTTTCTCCTCCCGCGCCCCTTTCCATGTGATTTGTTTTGATACCTTTGTTCTATTTAATTGTAATCCGTGCTACGACGGTTACAAAAGGGCTAGATATGTCAGGTGGTACTACCCACAACAAAATAGCGGAATAAATCATACGGGATCTTACATAAAATGGCGGAAGAACATAGTTAATTTAATTTAATGATGGTTGTTTGCATATCCTTACCGTAAACTCATTATAGAGTGGTCACCACACAAATAAATGTTTCTCCAATACTGCCACCATTAAAATTAAATATAATTCATTGCTGGCCGCCGATTTTTTAAATTCGAAAACGCCGTACAAAATGGGTGATCTCATTTCCGTCCATTTTACTCTCTTGTTGTTGACTCCATAATTACATCGTAACGTTAGAAATTATAAAAACACACAATGAGTCAATAAAAGAAACTATTTTGCACTATGTTTATAAATTGCAAGATCACAGCTGATGTTTTATTTTTATTTGCAAATGGTGTAATGTCTGTGCCAGGTGTAAATACAAAGGTTATTCATGTTCACATTAGAGTCACGTAAGGTCGGGATTTTAATCAAAATATTATATGTATAATATTTTAAATATAAAAACGGTAGAAAGAGCGTTTGCAGACGAATAACCAGACTGGTTGACGACCTCCATAATATCGCGGGGAATATCTGGATGAGACTCGCCCAGACCAGAGAAGAATGGCACAAGACGGAAGAGCCTATAGCCCTAGCAGCAGTGAGTGGAACTGCCATTGATGACAGGTATTGCCTCATTCCTCAGACCAATTTAAATTGTCTTCATTTGCGGATTGGATGTAAACCATATCATGTGATTATTTTCGTTCCTGACAATCGAGACGCAACGCTCTTGACAATGAAAGCCAAGACAAGACAGTTAAGTGTTTGAATAAACTGTTGAAATGGTTTCAGCTATGCAGCGGTCACAATCCACAATAATAAAATGGCCGACATTATAAGAAAGTAATCACGTGGTTATTACGATATCAATAAAAAAAAAAACAATTTACTGTATCCTGCCTAGTACAGATGCCAGCACAAAAAGCTAATTCAATCTGTCAAATTTCTTTAATATATTTTAACCTTATCGCTTCAATATTAGATTTAAGATTGATTGGGAAATTTTGTCAGTTTCGGGTAGCTTGATGTGTTGGCATTTGTATATAATAAATTAAACTGATTAGTTAGTTCAAGATAACGCAGTAAGAAGCTCAAAAAACTCAAAATGTCATAAGATGGCTGACACTCATTGTTTGCTATCTAATCTTCCTGTACAAAAATCTAAAAACAATCAAATATCCAGAGAAAATATCATTATCATTTCAACTGTAGGACGTCCACTGTTGGACATAGGCCTCCCCCAATTTGGGGGGTTTCCCATAATCGCGACGTATGGTAGTAGGGTGGTAAAATGCATGGAGAACGCTGCTGGCCATTCTCCAGTAAGTCGCCTCTTACGACACCCACGGGAAGAAATGGGATGGTGCTATTCTTTACGTCCGGCACCACACGCATAAAAATATCAGCCTATAATGAATTAATAGAAATTATGAATTTACTTACGTATTTTCATCAAATATTTTCTAACGCATATAAATTAATTAATTATTTAGGTAGAAACCAATTTTATCGTTCGGTAGCCGAAGCGAGCCTGATTGATTATTATTTAATATCTGGTTGACCGAGCTTTGCTCGGTATTTTTTGGTAAATTGTGTTTAAAATAATAAGTTTATGTTCAAGTTGATTATCGATAAAGTTGGTCATTGAAAACACGAATAATACGACATTTTATAAAAATGAATCCTAGCTAGATCGATTTATCGCCCCCGAAACCCCTTGTACCTATACTAAATTTGATGAAAATCGTTGGAGCGGTTTCCGAGATTCAGATTATATATATACAAGAATTGCTCGTTTAAAGGTATAAGATTATGGTTCTCTAGGATTCGACCGTCTAGGTACTTCACACGTAAAAGATTTTAATTACGTACATTTTTCATACTAGTTATAAGCAAAATAATCATTTTGTACCAACTGAATACGAAATAGACATGGATGAAGAACGATAAGACGATAGGCTCATGAAAACAGATAGCGATCCAACTTCAGACAGTCATTCCTTTCAGTCTTCGATCAATAATATTCAGTAATTAAATTATATATTACAAATCATTGGTTAAAATGAAGACATCTGAACCGATGACTCGTAACTATATTATTATGCCTACATTACTAAGAATCACAACTGTACCAAGACAAACTTGTATTTTATATACGGCACAGACTTTCAATCAATGACTCTACACAAACGAAGTCTTTCTTACTAACAATAACAATTAAATTGGATGTCTGAACTTTGGTTGTTTACAACTTGTATCATAACTCTTAAGTATTAGCTGCCTAGGCAACAGGAATCAAGGAAATATCTTTTAAAGATACACTCTGCAGTTTCTACTGAATGAACGCCTTACACAATTATTAACCTGTGCTACAAAGTCACAATCTTCATCATTAAAAAAAGAATATGTCAACTTACCTCTGTACTTTAACGACCCTGAACTTCCGTTTACAATATATAGCAAAACCGAAAATGGTGCACACCATTTTAATGACACTAACACAGGTCAGGGCCCTTAGTCCTGACGTCTTCTTCCCGTACTCAAGTGTTGCGACTGGCGTAATATAAATAAAAATAATGTTATCTAAGTAACCCTTGACCCTTCGGTACATTGCAACTTCATTTTATATTTATAGGGACAAGTAGATACACATCTGTTGCATAATGTGTGTAAATTGTTGGGTACTAATCTATGTAGACACATAAAATCTCATAGCGGCATTAGTCATCATTGCTTGTATGGCCAAACGTTACGTATGGCTTAAACCTATTATATCCTACAATACACTCTTAATGATTATACGATTTGGGTGGTAAATAGTTCCGTCGCCGAATAATGGGACCATCATTAATTTGGCGTTATCTCTAATTCCGGGCTTAGGAGTATAAAAACCCAATGGCACTTTTTGTCCCGCCGACTTTTTATGGCTTTGTTTTTTCGAGTACAAATCCGATTTGACGCTTAGAAGCAACATTTAGTTCCAATTAAGATTAACTGGCGGATCCTAAGCCGACAAAAATTAATGCCAATATTAAATTGTTATTGGTCACATAACATGTATAACGTCTGAAATCCCCGAAGTGATCGACAGAGGTATAAATATAGTACACACCTACATTTCGTCAGTTAAGTTTAAGTCCCAAGTAATACGGGGCAAGCCTATTGCTACCAACCGGGCACAAATCCAGACTCTGGGCTGTTACTGAGAAATTCCCGATAGCAAAATCCAATACAACTTTGTCCGACTTGGGTCGAACCCAAGACTTCATACTCTGCAGTAGCGGTTACAATCACTAAAGCAACGAGGCAGTCATTTGATAATTAAGGTGTACATGGGTTAGGTATTGGCCTACCCCATTTAGAATACTAAGATTGTTAGATATCTATCTTTATGATATCAACAGTTATATCCACCGTAAAGTTTAATTGATGATATTGTTAACCACCACTAAAGCAGATTCTCTCAAAGTTCCAACCAAATAACATGAAGTTGTTGAATAGAAACTAAAATATACGTACAGTGACTGAACATACCAAGTAAGCAGATAGCGATGACATAGATCAGCCTTCTATTCAATTAATTGTGGCAGATGATACGTTTTTCTGGCAAGCGAGAATTTGTAACATCAGTGTGTTGAAAAGACGCATTTATGTCAATTTAGAAAGACTATGTTCTTATGTCATGAGGGTTGTCGAGATTTTCAACCCTAAACTAACAGTTCTCTTCCGAAAAGAATAAATTTTATTTAATAACGTCCCTGACATTTATCGTACTCGACAGCTGACATTTTCCCATCCTGGGCATTGTTGCGGAATATTCAAATATGGTGGCAACTCTATATTCTTATTATATGCATATCTATAGGTAAGCATAACAGGCGAAATGTGGGTGTACTATAGGTACACCCACACGCGTGATGTTATGTTATGTTTATCTATAGGTAAAGAACTAGGGACAATTGTAGTTTGTGGATATTTTCTTAGCAAAACCCATTTTCTTGAAGAACTATAAGGGTAGCCCACGATGTTCAAAATGTTCTTAATTTTTTTGCAATTTGCCGGTCAGTAGAAAAGCGTAGAAGTTAGAACTTGAACGGGGAACTGGCGCTTCAGCCTTCAAAGACCGTGGTTTTTCCAAAAGATCAGCTTACTACTAAAATATTGTCTAAAATTTCAACAAGTTGCAGGTGAATGATACTAGCGTCTCAAGAGGAGTAAAACTTGACGCGTGAGTCTAAAAATCACAGAAGTAAAATACCCACTTGAGATGAATGATGTTGTGATATGATAACGACTGATTCGAAGTACTTAGATATATATTATCATTTATGACATCAGTTTGCTTATGAAATAAATAAGAGTCATCGATTTTTACTCCATGCAAGTTTTATGAGTAAACTTAGGGTAAAGGTCACGAAACCGACGATTTGTTGAGCTATATGTCATTGTTACTCTATTTGTGTAGAAAAATCAATAATGTATAGAAGGTATATGGTATATATGGAGTGGTTGTAAAGAGGAACAGTTTGCTGCATTATTTATTTCCTACTGAAATGGACAACGTGATCAACGGTGTTTATAGTCGTGCCGACTTTACCGCAGCGCGCAGCGCTCGCTATAAAATTTTCTCATTAAGTCTTGTATGTGTTGGTTGCTAACATGTGCGTTTAGGTTTTGCAACTGTACATTGTTGGATTCTCGTTTCATTTGAATACCTCTGAACCAATCTGTCGGTTAACGAGCTGGTTGCGTCATATTTAGTTTACAATAACAGCTGCGCCGTCATTGGTGACTATGATCTATTGTGTGTTATAATGAGATAGATTCTTTATTTGCACACCCTTTTATATCTATCTTTGTATCTTTGTTTTGATTTGTGTATGATTAATCTTTATCTTGCTCGTGTTGGGTCAGATAACCCGTAAGCCTTCATAAACGAGCTGCGGGCTACTCTCTCAAGTTCATCAACTAAGATAAGAGTCGGTTAGAAAGTAGTTGATCTGTCAAAATAAGTCTCAAATTTACTTTTTCGGACGGGCAAAGACTGAGAACTGCCAAATCGTGATGTTATTCATTCTAAGTTCGCGCTCCGAACTAATCTTATGTTCGTATGTAGGAAACGTCGGTAACTGCTGACACTACGGCTTTATGCTTCGGGTGTGTAGACCCCTGTTCTATTCTGTTAGTTCGATTTGTATTAAGTACCACAAAGTAAGAAGTTAAGTACAACATAAAATGTTGAAACCTACTTATTTAGTAATTCATTTTTGTAAGTACCTACTTCGATAAAATCCACATATGTTTTTTGTTTGCTTGTATGATCGTATGACGTCATTTTATGTACTATTGTAACATGACATGTAAGTTTAAACTGTGCCTTTTGGATAAAGTGTCGCAGAAAAAATGATTTATGTTTTTCGTTACATATTCGACATACATTTATTACATCATTTTTTTTTCCGTATTTGTCATCGATACGATAAGAAGATTACATGCAATTGCGAAACGTGAATAAAATTCAGTTTTTACAGTACCTACTCACTATATGATTAATATTCTCATAGAATAAGAAGAATAAATTTGTCTTTGTAGTAAAACCTTGAAACAAAACAGCTTTGTTTAACTGTATCCGTACAAATTCCCAACTGTTTCTAACTGGGTAACATGGTCATCACTCATCAATGGTTTTTACTAAGAGATTAAAACCTAGATAACCTTAAATATTGTCCTTGTAGTAAAACCTTTGGTATGCCAATCACGTTCCTCTTGAAGCGAAAGACGTCACTTTTTAATCATCGCCATATCACATGTGTCTTCTACATTGTTGCAATTTTGGCAAGTGGTGGGTGTACATGCTTTTGTTTGGGAGTCTCCGGGCAGGCTCTACTCATGAAAAGGTTAACTAGGTAGCCCACGAAATTCAAATTTTGTTTCATTTTTTACGATTTCTTGGTCAGTATCAGATTGTTCAGGTATGTTGAACAAATTATGGTTTGCGACCGTATCGTGTGTATATTCACAGAATTATTCTTGAAGCCTCTATACTATCTAATTTCAATTTCAAATGATGATTTCGTGAAATCGTGACTGTTTTGGTATTTTTTTTTCTTGCTACCCTGATGCATACCCCTGTATGCTAACTGAAGGAGCAGGAGCTGTTCATGTCTATGTTGGCTTTAATCTGGTTTTAGCCAGTTAGATATTATGAACGTAAGTATGACAAGTAAAACTGCACGCATTGCTGCTTTCTTCTGAAATTGATGGGATTTAGAAAAACAACCATAAAAGTTTTGTCCTAATCATGAAAATAAAACCCAATCTATTGGCTCTACCTATTAGGTATGGAGATTTGTGACAAATTGTATTTCTTAAGAAACTTCGTACGAAAAATGAATAGAGCCATCTATTCATTTTTCGTACGAAGTTTCCTGTCTTAATCTGTGTAATACTTTTATATGACGTAGGACGAGGATGAAAACTAGGCGAGCTATTAGATTTTAGGTCAATGTGGCGCCAACATTTGTGATGTCTGGTTTTCTTCTAGTCGTGTAGGATGCCCTATAAGGTATAATCCATATTTGCCTTTGCCTTTGAGCAGTATCGATTTCTAGTTTACCGATCCCCTATAGAGACTTTATGGTTTATTTAAGTTTTGTTTTTTTTTTGCCATTCCCACAATTCGAGCTCAACATGTCGTATCGAATTCGAGCTCTACATCGATTCATTGTGATATTCAAGGTTGAATTTTTTGGAATATCTATGAATAATGTTATCATGAATTGCTTACATATCTGGAAACTCAGTTTTCTATCTTGTAGTTGAGGAGTTTCAAAAAAATGGTACAACTTGTAAAAATATGACTTTAAAATATAACTTCATGGTAGGGTCTGTTGATGAACTACATTTAAAAGTTTATACTCTCTAATTTAATAAAGTTACTATTTCTCTTAAATGAAATTACTATTTCAGGAAAAAAATAGGCATTATGATAGTAAGGTGTTGATTAGGTGTCAGTTTTGTTACCACAAATAAGGTCAAATATAAAAAAAACTATGATGAATTCTGCCACTCCAATGATTTTTTTGGATAAATACAGTTATTTTATATTGTTAGATGAATCAATAAGGAAACTAAAGTATTCAAATACTTAAAAAATACTACTTTTTTACGGTTTTGTTACCATAGGTTCCAAAACAACATTTGTTTTTCATGCTATCGATGTAAAATGGGCAAAAAAATACCAACGAAATAACCATTAAACGCCAATTAGTCATTACTTTGAACCAAAACCCAAAATATTTGTTAAAGTGTAGTAAGTTATGAGAAAATCCGTTAAACTCTTTAAAAAATTTGGGGACACAATTGTAAAGCACGGTTCACATAACCTCAAGGCAAATGAAACATTGCAATTAGTTTAAAAAAAAAACATTATTTACTTAAAAATATACTTTGTTCTAAATTAACATGTAGGAGATCCGTAAGAACTTACTTCTAATTTTTCAACATTGATTATAAACTCTGTCTTCTTTGGACGTTTTTATATAGGACCGACGCAATCTTCACATTTGTGTCATTTATTGAAAAGTTCCATTATCTATCTCTGAAGATCTTCAGCGGATCTTCAGCAATTTTAAATAAGACTACATCGGGAAAGCATTCTTTAAAAAAAAACATTAAAATCGGTCCCCAAATGGCGAAAACATAGCTGAAAATTAATTAACTAACAGTTGAATTTAGGACAATTCGTTTTATTGAAGTCAGTTAAAAAAATTCTAACACGGCTATTCAAACTTTTCACTTCTTAAAGAGAATAATCATCTCAGATTCAAATGCCATGTCTGCCAAGCTTTATGCTGTCGATTTTGTTACTTTGTCGGTCAGTCTATATGTTACCGAACTTTTAGTAACAAAACTGAAGTAACACAATCTGTCTATCTTCAATTCAAAAAAATATATTAGCAGCCCAGTTTCTCGGTAAGTTAAACAGCATACACCAAGTTATTCATTTAAAACATAGTATTTCTTTAGAAAATACATTCAAGTAAAAAATGTGTGGTAAAGTTGTGATTGTAATATAACAAACCTGGACACGATTTTCTCTCCAGTCCAGCCAGCCGCATAAACTCACTCATATCACCGAAAAAATGACACTGAGGTTTTTTTATTTAATTACTGATTTAATGTAAGCCATGTGGGTGGCCTTTAGAAAACATAAAATTATTTTGGTAGAATATTTTTAAAGATAATGAGATAACAAAACCGACATGTCCAGAAGTAACAATTTTCGGGGACAACATTTAGGCGCGATTTTAAATAGATTAAAGTTATTTTAAGCTATACATAGAACAATTAGCAATAAGAACAAGGTTCAATTTTTATAAAAAATAACCTATCATGTCAAGGTGTTTAAGAAAAAATTCAGTAATATTCAATCTAAAATGTTACAGTACACTGGGGACATACGAAAATTAAAGGCTCCGGCTTAGTAAATATTTTTACATAAATTCAATTTTCATTTAATCATATCAAATTTAAACTAAAACCCAAGTACAAAAGTTGAATAACCAGATAAGTAACAAGTCAACTTATAATAATGCTCCGAATTTCGGTAAAAAATAAATGAACTTGAGGGACATGCTAAAATGACCATTGTACCATTTTTTTGAAACTCCTCAGTTATTTTTGAAAATTAAATCGGAACTGTTGACCTTTTGGAGTCAAGTCAACTTCCAAAACATTCTCCTTAGCACAGGGTTTTAGTAGAAAAGATGACGCTGGCAGCAGATTCAAAACGTAGACAGTAAATTCTAATACCTAGAAATTAATTACTATTATTTAAATAAATAATTTATTCTGCATTATTTAAATAAATAATGTTTTCTGTTTCTAGGTGAAAGTAACTTATATGCGAGTTGCAGTAGGAAGTTCCGCTAATTTTCGTCCAATACATTCAAACGACAAAGTAAATCTTAATTTCTATTAACACAATAAGAAGAATTACGTATATGGCTTCCTGTTTCTTTTACTCGTGCTTTAAGACACGCGATGAACCGGTTCACAAATATTTACACCTCCCCCTTCCCTTTGTAAAATTGTGGTCAGATCGACGATACTTTTTATCCTCACATGATTCTGATATAATACACTTTGTTTTCTTCTTTTTTTGAAGTTTACACGGGTACGCACGACGACATCTGACGTCTCATTGTATGAAAAACTGGAAATTTATAACTTGATCTGTCGCCGTGTGTACCTACTGAGGCTTCTGCATTCGGTTGAATTAATCACACAA
This sequence comes from Aporophyla lueneburgensis, assembly GCA_932294355.1. Classification (NCBI taxonomy): domain Eukaryota; kingdom Metazoa; phylum Arthropoda; class Insecta; order Lepidoptera; family Noctuidae; genus Aporophyla; species Aporophyla lueneburgensis. The sequence goes on from OW028744.1 coordinate 17,424,215, forward strand.
TATCTTTATTGTAACTTGGGTCTTTACCTAATCTGTTTCTCAGACTAAGTTCAGTTACCAAACGAAGGCAGACAAGTCAAGGACCACAAAAAAAAAATTACAACAGGGAAGTTACAACAGCGAAGTTGGGATCAGCGTTTTACAATAAGTAGATATCTCTCTACCTGCTCGACCGTCTGATCCAAGAAATTACCTAGGTATTCAGTAAACTTGAAACTCTACTGATATTTTGGGGCTCCATTGGTGTATTTAAACCCCAAAATAAAAATTCATAATACCTTACCTTTTGTTAGTGTAATATGGTTTTACAATGAACATTTTAATGGGTAGGAAGGTAGGTTCAAATGATGAAACAATGCTATTGAATTCAGAGTGAAACGCGAAGCATAAATTATAAATTGTCGCTAACAGTTCGTTCTGTAACTAGGTAAGTAAATTAAATAAAATAACTTAGTAGCAGACAGAACACGAACATAAACTTTAAACTAGAACTGTATCATTAAAAAGTAAGGACAAAAAATAAGGACAAGTTTCGATCACTGATGCGTTTATGAAGTCAACGAGGAGTCAACTAGTCGTTGTTTGCGATAGTTATAGTTGGTCACAGCCATTCGATACCCTTCCATGCCGAAACGAATATTAATTTCAGAGGAGTAGTCCTCTCAACGATATACACAAATCCGTAAAAAATGTACAGTTTAACCGATACTATTCCGACGGCTATATGCTGTCGGGTCTAGGCCAATCAGGTTATCGAAAATGTGTAATGTTCGATTCGGCGGAAGCCTCTCGAATGGTTGTGAATATATGCTGAATAGGAACGTTTACACTGCGCGAAGACAGACAAAATAATAACAAAAGATACATTTTAGTACGAAATGAAAGTTTTGCATGTTTACGTTACGCTCGAGAATGATTTAGCAAAAGTTTGCGCAATCCTAGCGATTTCTAACGTTTTTGCTACTCTAGCATTTTATGCTGGAGAAACGAGTCTCGTAGATAAATATGTCGTGCTGGTCGTGCATGTTATTACTGGCAGTCATTATTATAATCTGTTGGCTAGTAGGTAAGCACCCTCATCAAGCAACTACAATGGTATTGTGATTGTGGACTATTAAAAGTTGTATCACCTTCCTATTGACATTCACATTCGAGAATGTCATATGTCAATTCTCTAGAAGTCAAGCATAATTTTCGCCTCAAATTGAAGGTCTGAATCTCAAGTGGTGCCAAAAGTTTAAGTAGTTTTTGTCAAATAATAACTATATTTTTCTGAATGATGAAAGTTGGCTTACATAGTTACTAAAATACTAAGTAGGTGTAAGTGCTAATGTTTTATATATTTATCCGAGTAAGGACGTAGAAACCTATTCCATTAATGAATTGAATTAAACACATTGCTGACATTTGCATTTCAAATAAGAAAGAGCTAAACAACGACATTGTGACAGCTATGGAAGTGATTGAAATGGAGCTCGTAGGTACGAGCGTTTCATTCTTTTATCAAAGTTGTCTGGTTTACAATGAAGGTTAATTTGGTAATTTTGATAAGCACCAGTAGTATATTCATGAATTAAAGTCAGTCTATTTTATAGTTAACTACACTTTCTGAAAAGAAAATATATGGCTCTATTTGTGATCAAAATGTACCTATTGATGTTGTGAATGAAAAGTTCTGTAATTGAAACTATAATAAGAGTCGATTATGTTTACTTACCTCTTTTTCTTTATATCCTTCATGTTGGAATTATATTCACTTAAGTACAACTAAAACTCTTATACATTAATACTGTTCAAAAAATGTTCTTCAACTGTTCACTTAGAAGTATTTAAAAATGCTAGTAAAAATAGTCAGTGTCTCGTAAAAAACATGTTGGATTTACGTTTACAGTATAGCACCAAAAAGGCCGGTTTGTTTAGTGGTCTCGTGAGAACACTTCAAAACATTGTGAATGAAGCGATCGATATTGCGTGTGTGAAAAGTGTAGACGGTGTGGCCGCGACGACCGACGACTAGTTGCGGGCGAAGCGCCGACCGACTGACTGAGCTGGCTCAGTACCGTGCCTCGTGGTCCCTCTTGAGTGCCGAGCGCACCACGAGCCCGCCTCAGCGCACCGCCCGCCAATTACGTCAACATCAATCAATGAACTTCGCAAACCTTGAACACCTACCGCCTGAGAACGTGCCCGTAAGCTCAAATGTTCCATGGATGGGAACCGAACGCCGAACGTCAGTAAAACCGGATTAAACTCACATTCGTTACAGATAACACTGATAACGAGTACGACACGTGAGATTTGCTCGTTTATTTAGATTATCCAATAACAGAAGTATTAAACATAGAGCTTTGATTACCCCCACTGTTTGAACGCTAATATTTATCTAGCGGTCATTAGATAAGTACTTACTTACTTAATTGCTAGGTAATGCGTATTCTAAGCATTGAAAAATGCTGTGTGTCGTTAGCAAATAGTTTATTGCAATTTAAAATTTCCGTGTTTCAGCTATGTGTCTACTACAGTCCTTAGAGGATAACTGTATCGAAGACAATACCTAAGCGTAAACTTGTGATACTACTTATATGCAGTGAAAATATGTATTTGTCACTTTAGCGTTGATCTAAATAATAAAGTTCAGTATTTAATTATTTTTTAGGTACCTACCTAACCTACAGCACAAGCTGCTTTAACCTCTAAGTCCCTGAGATACCACATTTGGTACAGATATAATGGTTTTTTAATTGTGTCTGTAATTACGGTAATTGACTGGTTAAAAGATAACATTCCTACTAAATTTCCTTTAACTATACCACAGCTTTACTGTGTCCAGAACGTTGTTAGCGACATCTTCAAAGACTGAAACGGAAGTTTCAGTCAACATTTGTGTGAGCGAGTAGTAATATTGTTCTGTGGCGAGTAGGTACCTACACGTCAGTCTCTTTTAAGTTCCTCATTGTTCCGGCAGATGTCATGGCTGCTGTAGATACCTAAATAAAAACCGCTGCTTCTTTATAATCCTTCATTACAAAGAGAACAACAGTTTATGAGTTACAAAACTTACAACTGATGAATTTTGTTTGACGATTAAAGTACTCGTGGGTAATGTATCTAAAAGAAAATATCAACTAATCCTACACTATAGTAGGTAATGGGACCTAGAATTAAACCCTGTGGCAGTCCTTGTACAAAATAAGTACGGGCAATCACATCACTTGACATTAGATATTTCACGAACTTGTTCTCTTACTTTCTTGTTTTTGCTACACCACGGCAGCGGCATTGCCCCCTTTGACACAATTGGCAATAGACAGACTGACAGTTTGCATAATAAAATCGACACGAAACGAAATTCTACATTGAAGTCTCTAAGACTCTACGATAAGGTACCCTTTGGCTACGGAAATAAGTTCAATGATATTCTTTTTCCTTGACATAACAAGGAAATTCTTGTTTTAGCATTAGATAAACGAGTAATCTTACCTATGTACAGTCACGAGCAATAATATATATACATTGTCACATTTTCTAAAATATCTTAACCTCTAACATTAAAAAAATATGTGTACGATATTTTTTTTCTAAATTACCTAACCATCAAACTGTGTCAAAACTTGGTATACATTGGTTTCACAGTAATATAAACGAAACAAAATCAGTAAAAAATTTACACTTCCAATGTAATTTTTAACTATCCATGACAATTTCTATAACATATATACAATTGTATACGTGTTATAGGAATTGTCATGGATACATTAAAATGATATTGAAAGTGTATACCTACTTTTTCCTGTTTTAAACTTAACAGTTTATTACAGTAATAATTTCAGTTTTATAAATAAATAGGGGTTGGTTACTGCAATAAACAAAACCTACAAAACAACTTACAAAATTATACATTTTGATCGAGTAAGTATTGAACTTTTGAATGAAACAGCAGATTTTTTTTCGCGATTTCAGGTTTGGTCCCATAGTAAAAGTTGTTCATAATGATGAGTTCAATGACCCCTTAAGACGGTGTGCGTTAATTACTGGACATGTTGTATAATAATTTATTTTAAATCACAATTTAATACGGGTTAAACCGCCGAAAAAACTGAAAAGCAAAAAATAATAAAGCTTTCAGTCATTTTGAGTCAGCACTTTGAGTGATCTTTGTTCATTGATTGTTTGACGCCGACTCAAAATGACTGAAAGGTTTATTATTTTTTGCTTTTCAGTTTTTTCGGCGGTTTAATTTTTTTGTTAAGCTTTTATTTTATTATTTTTTGTGGCTATAATCTACTAATCTGCTAGGGCCGCGAGATCTGTTCGGAAAGAGTTACCGTATCCCTGACATATGGGCAAGTAAAGAAACACGGGTGGGTTTTAGTCAGCAAAAGTCTGACACGCCCTTCCGCTCCAACCTAGAGCGGGAGACGTCATTAGATGATTTCTCACCCAAAAAAAATCTACTGATAAAACTTGACAAGGTATACCCTATCCAATTAAAAAAGAATTATCAAAATCGGACTACTCTGTAAAAAGTTATGCGTGGTCATACATTACAATACAACACAACACAAACAACATACAGTACAACTTTTTGTTTTTTTTTTTTTTTTGACAATCAGTGAGTGAACAATCAATCATCCCCTTTTTTCCTATCCATAAGGTTCAATTTTCTTTTCCAAATTTATATGGGGCCACCTTTGGAGTACCTTTACCCTTGCCAATAAAAAAAAGAATTATCACAATCGGACTTCTACTACGTAAAAAGTTATGCTTGGTCATACATAAAAAAAAACAAAAAAAAATACGCGTCGAATTGAGAACCTCCTCCGTGTTTTTTTTTGTCGGTTAAATAGTAGGAATCTAATAGCACAATAGTGTTAGGATGGTACACGGAAATAAAAACAGTCGACGGACGAGTCCATGCCACTCGCTGATGGCTACATTTACCTTACTATGACACAATATCTACATATAACGCAAATTAATGATAAAAAAATCTAAAAATAAATAATACAATAAGGTCCTATAACTATTTATGTACTCTGATTTTGGCAATTAGGTTAGGTTATTTCCACAATTTGATTGCGACTTATTTCCAAGCTCAAGCTGCTTGAAACTGCTGTTTTGTAATTGTTTACATAATTTCGAAACTGTACTGTAAACATGTTTTTGAAATTTCCTTGGGTTCATAATTACGTAACTAAAAGTTAATATTATTTTTTGGTAATCTATTGTTAACGAAAATTTGATGAAAATGTGTAGTTAATTTTGACACGATATAATGTTTACATAATTTTTGACCACAGTTAGCATGCTTATTTTTGCGATTTAATGTTGCTACATAAATTTGAATTTTAAGGGCGTTTCTATGTTATTGCTCGTGACTGTATGTACACATTTACTTCCGTATATTAATTAACCTGTTGAGTTTCGCAACCTATGTTATTAAGTAGTAGTCGGACAAAGGTAGGTAAGTGGTTTTTTATTAATTTTACTTTAAGTTTTTACTATTTTTAACTAATTTCCCTATAAGTTTTATTTCGTTTCGCAAGGGTTCAAAAAATGGGCCCTCAATCCAGATACACATTGTCAAACATTCCAACACATTATGAATCATTTTGAAGGATGGTGCAAATGCTTTTTGTTTTTTTTTGGATGGGAAATCATCAAATGGGCTTGTCAGACTTTTACTGACTAAAACCCACCCGTGTTCCTTGCCAGGGTCACGGTATCTCTTTCGAACAATCACGCGACCCGGCACGCATCGGTCCTAGCAGACCCCTTCAGTACTGCTGACATCTCTTTGAGGCGCGCGTGGAACACTACGCGCCGTCGGCGTCGCGTCGACCCGAGCTTGGTCCTTCCCTTAATCTACTGGTTATAAAATTAATGAATTGTGAATTGTTTTTTTTTATGTGATCTATGATAAATATAACATCACACCTGTTTTTCACAACGGCGTACGCAGAGGTATATATAGATAATCACATCTACATTTCACCAATAGGTAAAGGTTATTAGGTCTCATTTAATGGGGGCGTGCCTATTGCCCTACAATCAGGTACTAAAACAGACTTAAACTAAAAAATAATAATAACAATCTCAATATCACTTTGCTGGTCCTCTTGAGGACGGACCCAATCCTTCCTCACTTAGCAGTCACACTTACGACCACTCAACTAACGGGATAGACATGACTTGTTTAATCACAATGGGTTGCCTGATTGAGTTGAATGATCAGCGACGATTGTTTTGTTATAGTCAGTAGCGGGACGGGCAATACAGAAATTAACCAATGCCCTCTAAAAATGTGCAACGTCCTTTAACAAGCGTCAATCTTCATGCTTTGTTGGATTGACCAATTAATAACTCAAGTGTTAGTTTGGCATTATGGCTGTTGTATCACAGCCGTTTTTAAAACGCTTTTATTAGCTTGGTATGTATGTATTTAAGTTTAACCGAATCTTTGAACGTGATTTTCAACCCCTTCAAACGTCGGATTAATTTGAAACTTTGCACACTTATCAAAGACCGATGACAATACAATAACACTGCGTGACAAAAAAAAATTCAATAAAATTGATTTAGCTGATTTCTGTCAATGTGGGCCTGCTGAACACGAATATATGAATGAATTTCTTGTAACACGTACCATTTCAAAGTTATGATAAACTAGCTTTTGCCAGCGGCTTCGCCCGCGTGGAGTTCGGAAATTATCCCGCGGGAACATACTACCGGGATAAAAAGTAGCCTATGTCCTTTCTCAGGCTCTAAACTATATGTGTACCAAATTTCATTTAAATCGGTTTAGTAGTTTTAGCAGGAAAGCGAGACAGACAGACAGACAGACCGACAGACAGACAGAGTTACTTTTGCATTTATAATATTAGTGTGGATAGTGTGGATTTTACTTCCATAAAAGAAATAAGACAGTGTAAAAGTTTCAAATCAAATATAAACATGTTTAGTCACCTGTATTTTGAATTTAAATACAAAAATAGTAGTACTATTGTAGGGTAAACTTGCCTACCGTACCCCTTTAGAAAAAAACATCATATCTTGGAAATTAATAAAGACAAACTAGTTTTAATTATAAATCATTTTTATTTGGAAAATGTTTTATTGTTACCAGGATCAAATTTAACAATAGCACTATAAACTTCTGAAAAATAATCAATTTAAAAAAAGCTTAAAAAAGTACGATTTAAGACCATTCATCTTAAATCGTACTAATATATCCTTAATTCGTACTTTGAGATCTTATAATTGGTTTACAGTCTTCAGAATCAGCATCATAATCAACAATGTATTAATCTCATATGCTGTAATTCCAAAAAATTCGACGGATATTATTCGCCAATTCTTGGCAATCATCGCAGTTGTAATCTTTTATTGGTTCCTGCACATAGTTCATGTACCCACATCTCATATTGTGTACACTGGATCAGTTTCTTTTACGTCTTCTTGGCATAATTTGCAGTACCAACCATAATTTTCATCTTGTTCTTGTTTATTTTTGTTTTGTGTTGTCTAAGTAGATTTACTTTTTCTTGCACTTAGATTCTTTGATGCGTTCTTTTTCTTGGACTCTTCTATTTTATTCTCGAGTTCATTTTTATAAAAACTTTCTGTAATAACTATTTCGCCTGTAGTTTTTCATTTAATTGTTCTCATATTCCCAGGAATAACACGTAATGGAGATATTGTTTCAAGTGTTGCTCTAACGAGCGAAGAAGATCGAGAAGTCTCATTGGGTTGTGGCACACACGTAAAAGCATTTGTTTGTTCTTGCTATATTTCAGTTGTTAAATTCTGGGACACTTCAGCCAATTCACTCACATTAGCTTCTTCCAGAACGACATATTCCTCATCCCTGATCTTAAAGCGATTGCATGGCCATAAACCGCAAGATTTAAAGCCATGTAGGTATACCTGTTTCCATACAAACGGCTCGACGATAAAATCGTATCAGTACGTTTTAAGAACATGCTTCGAGTACGAAATAGGCGCAAGAGCCAAACAGATTTTTTTTCTGCCGGAAAATATGACAACGATCACGCATATAATATTATTACGTAAGATGGAATCAAAAAGATACGAATTAATACATATCAAATCGTAAAATAGATTATGCACGACCTAATTTGACTAAAACTCTTACGAAATGTGTAAAAATATTACAGCAATACTCGAAAAAAATTCTTTTTTTGATATTTTTGCCGAGAGCAGCTTAACAGGTGTTATCTGACAGATGGCAAAATGGCCAACTGCTATTTACATTTTTTGACGCTAGAGACGCTGGTAGCTATTAGGTCTTTACCGGTCTTTACCTATGGCAATTCCGTTCTGCAGTAGGGGAAAGCAGGTAGGATTCGTACAATTTTTATTCTTAGCCGTTTATATGAAATGCTATTAACTATTTCAAAATAATTTTAATGTCTTTATGTACCCTATTTATCTAGCTTTAAAAATAGTGTAATGTTGCCTTGATACTATTCAGCATGGCGAAGCTACGGTTACTTATCTAAAATATGGAAAACGTACGAAACTACCCCACACGTGTGGTACATTCGTACACAGCGTAGGGCGCATTCGTACATAGTGGGGAACCTCCGTACAGTCAATTAAAATGTAATTTTACAAATGTAATATAAATGTTTATTGAGATCAAAGTAAGCACTTAAGCAGTAATCAGTCTCATGTAATACTAATTAACAATTATTGTCTTTTTCAAAACTTATAAACTTCTAAACCATACAAATTTAAACACAATAAAAAAATAATAAAGGAATTCAAAAATCAACAAAATTCCCTCCGTCCTTTAGGCTGATAAGACTTACCATTTATAAATGGTAAGAGCTCTTACCATAAAATACCTACTAGCCAATATTATACATAAGTACTGAGATCCTTTTTAAAACTAAATATTTGGGCTGTTCTAGCAGTGGAAGCAGATTTTGATGGTGATAATATACACACCACATCTGCTAAATAAACAGTCCCTTCATCCTTGGTAACGGGAAAGACAAATTTCCAAGTTTGAGGTTTCTTCCTTAAACATGATACTTTATACTCGATAGGACTATATTTATGACGTACTTGTCCAACATAACATAAAATGGTTTTCTTTTTTTCAAACTTAACCTACTGGTTAAGTTTGAAAAAAGAAAACCATGAACACCCCTCCCCCCCCCCCCCCTCCGTTGATGTTCTCAGTCAGAACTGGTGTTTGATTTTCAATATCTGATTCTTCTTCAGAAGTCTCTTCGATGGGAGAACAAGAACTTTTCCTCAAACTCATATCAGCCTCATCCTCACAATCAGTCTCGTCGTTATAGTCAGTTTCACCTTCATAATCAGTTTCATTCTCATCAGTTTTCTTTTTTCTCTTTGGTTTATCTTTCCCTAAAGTTTTCTTCGGTCTTGTTGTTTTTGTTATTAAATTTTCATCTGAAAGTAACTTTAGTGCTCGTTTAATTTTTCACGCATCTGTGTATAATTCTCTCTATTGACAGTTTCTTGCTAATGAAATTTTGCCAGACGACTTTCTAAAGTTGATGGCTTGACACCATATTTTTGTGCAGATTTCCTTAATGATAAAGTTTTATCCAAAACTGTTTTCATCGCAGACTTCATTGCATCTTCATCTACTTCTCCTGTCCTTGTCCCCTTTTTTATGTATATTCGCGGGATGGTTCTGTAACAACAATTAGTTAAGTGATTAATATTTTTGCTGGCACAAAGGTAAGAATTCGTTTTCGGGAGCATTCGTACAGTACGAATCTACCCCATTCATAGCTGCACGAAGGTACCCCAACCAGAGAAATCCACAATAAAATTAAAAATAAAAATAACTGTAATAATTAGCCTAAAATGACTATTGATGTAATAAACTACGTAATCACTACATAAAATAAATAAAATTACTTTAAAATTTCGACCAAAACTTATAACAACTAAACTTGCTCAAAAGTGAATATGAAAAATACTTACCGAGAGCGAAAACACGTATCGACTCGTCACGTTGAACCCGGCAGCCGCACTGACCCGCCACCTCGCGGTTCACACGTGTGTGTGAGTTAGCGTCACGCACAGTAAAATCAACGCGGCAACGTATTGGATAGTGTAGATATGACTACTGTACGAACGCTCCCACTGTACGAAGCCTACCTGCTTTCCCCTACTGGCCATTTCAAATCAAAATAATTTTTGTTTGTTTAATTAAGTTGAAATTAGAATTCTTAGATTCTAATTTCAAATTAATTTTATTTTAAAAACATGGAATTCTTTTTCCAAAAGTAGTCATTTGTTTATTGATTAGTGTTACATTTTCATTGCATTTCAATCTTTTTCGTCATCATGGATACGTTAAAAATTTGAGTAATTATGGAATATGAGTACCGTCGTGGCAGCAACGCGGCACAAGCGGCACGCAACATCAACGACGTTTACGGAGCTAACACTACAAACCAACGCACCACCTGTTATTGGTTTGCTCGCTTCCGTTCTGGAAATTTCGACCTGAAAAATGAACCTCGCGGTCGTCCGAAGACTTTGGTCGACAATGACGAATTAAAGGCGATTGTGGAAGCTGATGATACACAATCTACGGCTGAATTAGCAGCAGCTTTCGACGTTAGCGTCAAAACAATATTGGTCCATTTGCGTCAAATTGGCAAGGTAAAAAAGCTTGACAAATGGGTGCCCCACGAACTCAATGATCGCCAGCGCGAAGTACGCGTCGAGACGTGCCTTGCACTGCTCAACAGACACACAAATGAAGGAATTTGGAACCGCATTGTTACCTGCGATGAAAAATGGATTCTGTTTGATAACCGCAAGCGCTGAGCAAGTTGGTTGGATCCTGGTTCAGCACCTAAACAATGCCCTAATAGAAAAATTACCCCTAGAAAAGTGATGGTCACTGTTTGGTGGTCTAGCGCCGGTGTGATTCATCACAGCTTCTTACCAAACGGGGTGAGCATTACTGCAGATGTGTACTGTGAAGAACTGAACTCAATGATGGAGAAGCTGGTACATCTCCAACCAGCATTGGTCAATCGCTCGTCTCCGCTGCTCCTGCACGACAACGCGCGACCTCATACTACACAGCAGACGGTCTCCAAGTTGCAAGAACTGGGGTTGGAACTTGGAAGCTCTCCGTCAACCGCCCTACTCACCAGATCTTGCGCCTACAGACTACTACTTTTTCCAGAATTTGGATAACTTATTGGCGGGAAAAAAATTCAATACCTGAGAGCAGTACAAAATGCCTTTGAAGAATTTGTTGCCTCCCGTCCAGCTGATTTTTTTAAGAAGGGCATCAATAAACTGCCGCTGCGTTGGCAAAGATGCATTGATTGCATGGGTGATTATTTCGATTAATACAAATAAAAAATACATGAAAAAAATTTAATTTTTTTCATACAAAACGGCATTTTCATAGGTAAAGACCTATTATTACCGAAGCCGAGATCGGAGTACGATTTAGGCGTTACTACGAATTAGGCAAGTTTACCCTACACCTTGTTAGTTGGAACTCTTTCTTGAGATTTAATAATATATTTCCCATAAACATAACAAAATTTATCTGGATGGTTTATGAATTTACGACAAACACTTTTCTCCATGGCTATTAAAAAAAAATGAGGAATTTTTTAAACAAAATTATATTAGAAACATCACATACTTAAAATGTTATGAGAAACACCAAAAGTTGAGATTTACAATTAATAAAATTGTGTATTAACTTCTTTGTATCGTTGCCTCTTTGCTTCGGTGGCACCACCTACCAATAAAATCCAAGTAAAACTACCAAATTGCGTTTCCTTCCTACTGGTCGCTCAAACCTATAATCTATAATCGTTTTATTATTGAGGGTCCATGAAAATAATCAAGACACCATAACTAAGAAATGTGACGTGACATGAGGCAATTTTGTTGATAACACTATGTGACACAATTTCTCTAACATATATAATATTCCGTTAATTGCATTACTTATTCGATTATCAAGTATATAGTACTACTATTTTTGTATTTAAATTCAAAATGCAGGTGACTAAATAGTAGATTATTAACTAAGGGGCTAAAGCAGTGTCTTCTGTCACGGGTGACGATTTAAATCGCGAGCGTAACGAAGGACTCGATGTTTACTCCCCAGCGTAGCGAGGGTGTTAAAAACTTAAATCACAAGCGAAGCGAGAGATTTAAGACGAGTCCTGAATGTAGCGAGGGATTTAAGTTCACCCAAGACTAAGACAGCTTTATCACCGAGGAAAGTACCTACTCTACTTTTCGTACCATTTGCGAAAAAAATAATAACATTCGAAACATTGGTCCAATTATTGATAGAGAGAGTTACATTTTTGTTTGGTACATTTATTGTTGATGAGTTGATTTGAGTATTTCTCTGTTCTTGCGTCTGAGGAACTTGCGTTTCATTGTAGATAGTATACGTCGGAGATAGTGGTGGTGGTGCATCGTGAGTTACGGACGAAGATAAGGTGCCGGAAGTTGATGGTTGTGGCTCTGATGGATTGAGTTTTATATTTTTGTTAATTTGACTGCTTTATATGGTTTTATTCGCCATTGAGCTTTCGATATAACCCTCAGCTACTCTATCAGAGCCCCAACCACCGTGTCTTTTTATTGACGTAATATCCGCCCCTGAATCCGCCAAGGAAGTCGCCGAAGTTCTTCTAAAGCAGTGACCGGTGTAGAGTTCAACATCTTTAAGTTTTAAATATTTAACAATTTCCTTTGGCATATTGCAAATTTTATTTTTGCCGATGGCTTGTCGAGCACATTTCCCATTCCGATAGTTTATAAAAAACCTATTGTTTTCCATGTTGGTGGGACGTAATGCTTGGTATTTATGAATGATTTTAGTATATTGTCCTTGTACAATTAATGACCGATTTTTCTTTGTCTTAGTTTCCTTTACATTAATCAGCAGTAACTCATTAGAATGATTTTCAACGTCCTCCATCTTTAAGTTTACAAGTTCACATCCGCGGCAAGCACCATTGAGTCCAAAAATTAAGGCCACCTATAACAAAGATAAAAAACAGGTAAATATATAGAATAATTACCATTACTAAGATACGAAATATTTATAGTTAAATCATGTAGGTATACTTACTTTTGTGGCCAGAAAAATTTCGTCAGGAGCTTCATTAAGAAAATTTTCTACATTTTGAGTCGTAAAATTTTAGACTTCTTTGCGCAATGCCCTTCTGATTTTCTTTTTAAAAAAGCCAGTAATTTCGTGAATCTATTTATTTCAATGCTGTGTTTGATGCTTATTGTAGCTTTCAGTTTTGAGTATATGCACCAAAGTGTATTCGGATTCTTTGTCTTGGATAAATAATCAAAATAGACAAGAAGTACTGATTCTGAAATTGAAAGGCCGTTCGCACTTCTCCACGTTGAAAATTCTTCATAAGTTTTTAAATAATTTTCCTTGGATTTTGTTGGAAGCAAATTATTTATAACTAGCTTTTGCTAGCGGCTTCGCCCGCGTGGAGGTCAGAAATTATCCCGCGGGAACATACTACCGGGATAAAAAGTAGCCGATGTCCTTTCTCAGGCTCTAAACTATCTGTGTACCAAATTTCATTTAAATCGGTTCAGTAGTTTTAGCAGGAAAGCGAGACAAACAGACAGACAGATAGACAGACAGACAGACAGAGTTACTTTTGCATTTATAATATTAAGTGTGGATTGCGGCAGCATTTGCACTGATGGAATCCGACAATTCACTGCCACTGTCGCTTTGATTTAACATCGTAACGTATTTTTAGAACATTAACTTATTTATAAAAATAAATTAAAATAAACTTAACGTTTATGTATTTGAAGAAAACAAAAACGCGGCATATTCCTAGACTAATATTTTTTTGTCGGAAAAGCAAAGGCATCAAGCTCATACGGCCTCGTCGGTTTTCGCTAATCATAACTGCATAATAAATGCGTATTCCTTTTTCAAAAAGATGTATAATGCTTTATATACAAACTCAATGGTGTAAACACAGATGTAGTTCAGTATAAATTTCGGTAAGTATTCCAAAAAATCACATTCTCCCCCTAGAGGATGAATGAAATTCAGTACAATTTTTTTTCCCTGTTTTTAACAGATTAAAAATGACTATTGTTATGTTAGCTTTTTGTGGCATAGAATGTCACTGTTTTGAGCAAGTGGTATGAAATAGTAGATTATTAACCAAGGGGATAAAGCAGTGTCTTCTGTCGCGGGTGACGATTTAAATCGCGAGCGTAACGAAGGACTCGAGGTTTACTCCCGAGCGTAGCGAGGGTGTTAAAAACTTAAATCACGAGCGAAGTGAGGGATTTAAGACGAGTCCTGAGTGTAGCGAGGGATTTAAGTTCACCCAAGACTAAGACAGCTTTATCACCGAGGAAAATACTCTACTTTTCGTACCATTTGCGAAAAAAATAACACAAAAATAATATGAGATAAGCATTTATTAAAAATAAATGACAATTAAAAGTAAAATAAACTTAACATTTATGTATTTGAAGAAAACAAAAACGCGGCAAATTCCTAGACTAATATTTTTTTTGTCGGAAAAGCAAGGGCGTCAAACTCATACGGCCTCGTCAGTTTTCGTAATTTTATTTAATAATCATAACTGCATACAAATGCGTATTCCTCTTTCAAAAAGATGTATAATGCTTTATATACAAACTCAATGGTGTAAACACAGATGTAGTTCAGTATACGGTAAGTATTCCAAATTTAAATCACATTCTCCCCCTAGAGGATGAATGAAATTCAGTACAATTTTCTTTCCCTGTTTTTAACAGATTAGAAATGACTATTGTTATGTTACCTTTCTGTGGCATAGAATGTCACTTTTTTGAGCAAGTGGTACGAAAACATATATATTATATTATATATATATGTATTATATTATATATATTATATTCGATTTGATCATAACTTTGAAATGGTACGTTTTACAAGAAATTCATTCATATATTCGTGTTCAGCAGGCCCAAATTGACAGAAAACAGCTATTTAAATCAATGTTATTGAAAAAAATTTTTTTCTGCTCACACAGTGTAATTGATTGAATACAAAAATAAATTGTGCCATTATACTGGCTAGGATAGCAAAATAAAAACCGGTAAGCCCGCTTTCCTAGCTAGCGAAACTAAAAAATAAAAGTTTCAAAAACACGCTTTCACAGAAAACCAAACTAAAAAGTAAAAAATAATGAAAAAAAGCGTAGGGTGCTTTTATTTGATATCAAAGAAACATGCTTAAGCATTTTAAGCGTGTTTTTTTAGTTTTTTAAATTTTTATTTGCCATCAATACCTATAATGTGTTAAATCCAGTTCTTTTTAGGGTTCCGTTGCCAAATGGAAAAAAACGGAACCCTTATAGATTCGTCATGTCTGTCTGTCTGTCTGTCTGTCTGTCCGTCCGTCCGTATGTCACAGCCATTTTATTCCGAAACTATAAGAGCTATGCTGTTGAAACTTGGTAAGTAGATGTATTCTGTGAACCGCATTAAGATTTTTACACTAAAGTAGAAAAATAACAATAAATTTTGGGGTTCCCCATACATAGAACTGAAACTCAAAAATGTTTTTTTTCATCAAACCCATACGTGTGGGGTATCTATGAATAGGTCTTCAAAAATGGTAATGAGGTTTCTAATATCATTTTTTTCTAAACTGAATAGTTTGCGCGAGAGACACTTCCAAAGTGGTAAAATGTGTGTCCCCCCTCCCCCGTAACTTCTAAAATAAGAGAATGATAAAACTAAAAAAAATATATGATGTACATTACCATGTAAACTACCACCGAAAATTGGTTTGAACGAGATCGAGTGAGTAGTTTTTTTTTAGAACGTCATAAATCGTAAACCGCAATTTACCATACATTCAATCAACTAAAATACAAAAATTAAAAAAAAAAAATATTTTTAAACCGAGAATACCTATAGGTTTGTACGGAACCCTCGGTGCGCGAGTCCGACTCGCACTTGGCCGGTTTTTTTAGTTTATTTCAAGTCATCCCCCATTGATGCCTCGTGACTTAATCGAGAGCACGTGTTTTTAGACTTCAATTCAATCATGCATCATCATCAACGAGCAACAAGATGCTGCGATTGTGACACTCACGTGGACCGATTGCAATTATTGTACTGACACGGGATACATCTAATAAAAACAATAAACATACTATACATCTGTAGGTAGGCGTGTAGGTATCTAGTCGTACCAACTGTACTAGATACCTAGAGAAAAAGCTTTTTTTTGTGGGTGGGAAATCGTCATATATCACGTCTCCCGCTCCGAGTGGAGCGGAAGGGTGTGTCAGACTTTGACTGACTAGAACCCACCCGTGTTCCTTCAGTTGCCTATATGCCAGGGCCGGTTCTCTATTGTGTGACCTAACTTTTTTATCCATAATCTAAAGAGCCATATTTTTTTTGTCCTAATCATCATTTGTCCGAATGATAACTTGCCCGAACTAAATGTCACATAATATCACATGCCATACAATTGAAATCCCTAAATATAATATGCCCTAAATCCGTGTGTTATAAATATTACTATCAATAACATACAAAAGACTTAAAACTGTTTTCCATAAAAGTTATAAGTTCTAAATTCAAATTATTTAAGTTTATTTATCCTAATTATATTTTTAAAGCAAAGTATTACGGAGTTCATTAAGAATTTCATTATTTTATCAAATTCAACTGATACAATACATAAATAGTAAAGATACAAAAGCATTATGGTATTTATCAAGGCCTGGCATGGCGCTGCATGTATTATCACTCAATAAATACAATATCACTCAATAAAACAGGTGATTGTGAACAAGTGATTTTATTTCCCTCTAAGAAACATACAAACAAACATACACCATGCATGCAGCATGCATGCACGCAAGCAACATGCAATCTAGCATGCATCATGTAGCATGCAAGCAAGCATGCAGCATGCAAGCAAGCATGCATGCAAGCAGGCAAGCAGCATGCAATCAAGCATGCAAGCAAGCATGCAGTATGCAAACGAGCATGCATCATGCAGCAGGCATGGTTTCTGTCACGGCTCCGGCACTGCGAGGCTTAGGCGGTCCCACGCGACCTTATCGTCGCAGACGGTTTAACGAACACCACCGCAGCTTCGTCTTGCTGGCCGGCTTGGCCGGCCAGCCTCAGCAGCGGCGGCGAGCGTTACAACCACCTGCTCCTCAGCTCGCGGGCCGCCTCGCCCTCCGCACCTACGCGATTTTAAATTACACTCTAGGGGTAGGGCAGACAAGACTACGTGGAGTCGGATTTACAGCGATTCGTTTCTGTCACTAAAACCTAACTTGTAGCATTTTTTTACTACTAACGATTTTATTATAAATGAACATTCGGCATAATACAATTTATATAATACAATACTTAGGACATATGACTTTATAACATACAAAATTAGGAGGCTTAATGATTATAGTTTTTGATATTATGACAGAATAGTTTTAGAAGCAAAGATAATTATGTAAAACAAAATTTCGACTTTTTGAATATTATGGTTACTGTTCTTTATAGCTAACGTGTTATGGATAATGATTTTCGGACAAACAATTTTAGGAGAAGAAAGGGAGTACCGCCGCCAGGGCCACGGTAACTCTTTCGAACAAATGTTGCGACTCTGGCAGGACCTACAGCAAAGGCTGGAGTAGGAATTATTTAATCAAATTATGAAGACAGTCTAGGACATTGACAACTAATATGCTGTAGGCGGCAAAAATTGATTTATTTCTTACACGTTACGGATTAACGTTACGTTTGCAGTGCGTGCTAAGAGCATTAAATTCGTCAGCTAGACACTTCCAACCACGAGCTTTTTCTATATTTGTTGTGGCGTCTGATTTTTTGTTCTCTATTATGTCTCTGTACTTTATCACGAGTTCCGTCAAGACTGATTTCTCGTCACTGGTAAAGTTTACAGTACGTTTGCGTTTATCTTCCATATTCACTAATTGTTTCAAAGAAAAATAACACGACACGACGATAAACTTAGGAATTTTGTTTGATCACAAAGTTTGACAATGAATGAAAATTGATTGAGGTTGACGTTAAACTCTCACAGACGAAAAATGAATTTATTTATTAATATAAATAACAACATAATACAATATATTAACTTAACCAAAACGATATATACACAAACTAAAATAAAGCATCGAAAAATTCATCCTCATCGCTGTCGACCGGTAACGTACCCAAGAGACTGGCGGCATTACTACGCTGTATAGCAATGCTTAGCCGTTGGCCAAAATAAAAACCAGCCCTTGGGTCACGAGAAGTGTCAACCAGCCGTTTAGATATTTCTTTAAAGAGGCCATGAGCACTCTGACCCCATGGCCCGAGGGTTTCAACCCCAAACGGCTCGAAAATATAATTACCAACAAGGTTGCTATACTTTCGCCGCTTGAGGTTTTCCGCAGCCGCAGCGGCAGCGCCAGCGCAGCAAGCCGAGCTAGGAAGATGGGATGGCGCGAGAGTATCGACACACGTTGCATCCCACACTAAAGGCCTTCCCACCTTCCAAGGAAACAAAGACATACCGTCCGGTCTCTTGCCATCGTCGCGTGCCAAGCCATTGGGTTCTAATACAGCTGGAACGCCGACGGTGACAAGAGCTCGTCGGATGATGTCGTTAATGTTCGCGTGCTGCACCCGCACTTCGGCTACAAGACAGGCCGTGGTGTCCTAGACTGTAGACAACTTCGCCACAGTGGCAGCGATGAGGAGAACAACAAGGAGCTCCTAGTCTTAGAGAAGCAGCGAGGCGGAAAGTAGTGTCGTCGAGCAAAGTGCCTATGTTCGACGACGGTAGCGCATGAAGCCACAGACCCGATTCCCATTTAACCACAGCCAGCAGGCGCGCACGCTCCGCAGTAGTAGCAGACGAGTTCAGTAAGTTGTCTTGTACAACTCTGCAGAGCGGCTCATCCCACCGTCTTTGGGAAAGTGGGTTATCGGGTAGATTTGAATTCGGGCAAACGAGTTTCCAGGCATCCATAGCCTCGGTAAAGCACATCAAAATTATTCAGTGTGGAAGCTAAGATTTTCCTGATTAATTTCTCAGTGCCGTGGACCGAGGATATGAAAGCCGGTAAACTAAGACTGGAAATTTTGCGGACTAGGTTAAAACATTCAAAAACAATTTTCGACTCACTCATTCAAAAACGTTCGGTTATTTAACCGTTGGTTAGAATAGAACGGTGAACTCGAAAAAAACGCGGTTTGTATAAACATCTGTTTAATGGTAACAGAACGGTTACGTAACCAATGGTTATGTTGTAGTTGGTGAACTCGGGTCTAAAGGCTCCTACACACAGTGCCGGCGGCAGGGCCGCCGGGCAAGCCGCCGTGGCGCCGGCGGCATTCAAAGCCGCCGGGGCGGCTTGTATTGCCGGTGGCATAGCCGCTCGGCGTAAACCCGGCGGCATTGCCGCCGGCACTGTGTGTAGGCTCCACCAAGAGCTTTCCAATAACTCTGTCTCATAGTTCTAGGACAGAAAGAGTGTTATTTGAAATCCTTTTCATTAAAATGGTAGGTACTTATATAGCTAAGGGAATGAACTTACCAATACCTGAAACGGCATCATTGTGTTTTATCTAATGTACAATAGGTATTGATGCAGTATTTGTTCAGTATCAAAGATATTGTTAGGGTACATTGAAGGTTACATCATATCAGAATCAGATTGCCTAGTATTTTTGATTTGGCCGAGATTTTACGCATCAGTGATGATTAATCATCAGTGAAAAGACCACGTAACATAACGATGTCGTCATGGAACTGTGATAAGATAAGCTTGTTTCGTGTTTATTTCGAAGATGGACATAAATATGATGCAAAAAACAACTTGATTTCATTAGTAGTAGACGAAAATTGCCTTTGAGTCAGGCGATCCCGAGGGTCACATAGTTGACGTAAAGCCAGGCCAGGCTTCAATCAGTGGCAGAATAACGGTTGGAGGCCCGGGACGGCAAAACAAAATGAGGCCCCTCCCGCTTTTCTCTGATTATGGGTGTGTCTAGGTACAGTTGTCAATAAAATAAATAATTGAAACTGATAAAAAAGAAGAAGAACAAGTATAGTTTGTGTAATCAAACTCTGCCTGCACTGTGGCACTACATTTACCTGCAAGAGCGAGCGAAGCGATCTCTAAATATTTAGCATTTTGCTTGTGAAGGTAAGGTTTTCATTTCAACAGTCATAGGAGTAACTACGTCAACTTACACAGAAAGTTAGATAATGTAGGCTGCAAGCAAGAGCGAGCGTATGCAGTGAGCTCGAAAATTTTAGCACCCTATACATTTACATATATTTGGCATAAGGGCTATCAACTCCAAACTGCTTCTTACTAAATAATATTTGGACCGTGTTTGGATTTGATTAACCCATTGAATGCCGTAATTACAGACACAATTAAAAACCATTGTCTCGCGTGGATCCACGTTCAGATTTGGGGGCATCTAGGACCAGGGATCCGCCGCGCCGAGGCGGTTTCTGTTCACACTATTCCATGTCTAGTTGCTCAGGTATTTCTCTTAGGTATCACTTCAAAACCTGTCAATAAACTATGTCCGCCCGCCTGTTCTCTTTTTCGTCGTAGGACTGTCAAGTGTCATTGTTATTATCATTATCATTTATAGCGTCTTTAGAGTACTTACATACTTTTTCATGGGTGTCACCTCACCTTACATCACCTATTGTGATCGAAGGAGAAATGGCGAATGAAAAAGGCGGCGGGACGTCAAAATCTGATGTCATATGAAGTATTTATTTTATTAAATTTATCCATGATATTATAAAAAAAAATAAGTGGTCGACCCAGCCTAGGTCATCATGGCCCCAATGACCTACCTTGGTCGACGAAGGGTGGATGCCTTGGCCGATTCTAGCTACATACCAAGAACTTGTTGGTTTAGTAGGTCGGTACTAGGTCTTAATTTATATTTTACATATTTTCCTGCTGTCGGTGTTGTTCCTGAATATAGTAATTTATGAATGGTCATGGTACTATAATTAAACATTTACGCAACAGTTTCAAAGATACCTAACTAAATCACACTCAATTTCAATTACAGTTGATTACGAAGTGTTTGAGTAAAGCTTTTATTGAAATTATGTTAAATTTTCAAGAACTCCATGTTTGTTTAGGTCCAGTAGGTAGTTTATGGGTGTTTATAGTTATTTATACAGCAGCATCATGATGACCTCGTGACTCATAGCACCTTGACAATGACTGATATGTAAACCAATGCTGTTCAAATTCATAGTGCGTTCGATTTAATTATAATTATAATGATCCTGATCGTATATGTATGATTTACGCAGGTTACATTCTCATTATGGCTAGGCTAGCTCCTTAGGTAGCAGCGGTGGCCTAGTGGTAACGGCCGCGACTCACGAGTAGTAAGGTCGTGAGTTCGAACCCAAGCAGGCGCTTTACTTTGTGTAAATTATCAACTCTGCTCTCAAAACGGTGCAGGAAAACATCATCACAAAGAAATCAGCATGTCTTAAAACCAAAAATTCGAAGACATGTGACATCTACCAACCTGCGCTGGGATCGCGTGGTGGATTACGGCCCACTCTCTCGAACCGAGAGGAGGCCTGTGTCCCAGTAGATAGTGGGAACATTATAGGCTACTGATGATGATGAGGCCCTTAGGTATAAGCAAGAAGGTTGTTTAAATATTTCTATGCCTGGGGCTCTAATATTATCGAGCCACGTAATCACATCTATTTTCTAGAAGGGACCTTCAAATTCGCACCTTGTCGCGTAGGTAATAAAATCAGCAGAATTATGTAGCTAGTCAGTGAGTTCCTAGATTCCCACTCCATAATTACGTATTCTATTTTTGGTTTTCCGTCATTGTTGTGTTGTTAGTACTTAGAAACTGTATCTACCAAAGTGTGTTTTCTCACCTTCAATGTCGATGTGTGTCATCACTTTATCAGGCCCTTTTTTTTTCAGTATGGGAAATCATCAAATGACTTCTCCCGCTCTGGGCGGAGCGGGAGGGCGTGTCAGACTTTTACTGACTAAAACCCACCCGTGTTCCATCAGTTGCCCATGTGCCAGAGTCACGGTATCTTTTTCGAACATTCACGCGACCCCGGCAGGTTTATCAGTCCCTCACTTGTCAATCAACGCCTATTGTAATCTGCAGCTGAACATAGCAAGTATCTGAAGTTGCACTTACACTACCGGGCGCTTATGCAGAATAAACAAAGTTTATGTCTTTCTTTACATAGCTATAGTTAAGCAGAATCAGCCTGAATATTCCTAATGCTGGGTTACAAGCCTTCTCTCTCCAATAGGTAGTGAGCTTGTAATCTACCACGCAGCCCCAATGAGGGTTGGATCTACCAACCCGCACTGGGCACATCACATGTCTGCAAAAGTTTGGTTCTAGAACATGTCGGTTTCCTCACGATGGTGATGAAATTATTTACACAAATTAAAGCGCCTGCCTGGTTTCGAACCCACGACGTTGCGACCGATAGCACTGGGCTACCACTGCTTACATACATACATACTTGTACCTAGGTAGGTAAATCCCGGAAATCTGTAGCATTGCGAGAACATTTTATTGACACTAGAACCTATTTTCCTAGGTGTAATGCTACTGTTTACGCAGGCCTATGTATGAAGGTACTGATTTAAACACGTTTGATATTTATTAATTTGTTTGTTTATTTCTAACCAGGAGAAACATAGGAGTGGCCACCACTCGTATGTGACGTTACGAATTTTATTGATTTGTGTACCTACTGTTATCCATATTTTGTGAATAATTATTGTTAGGTATGTACTACTTACATTGCATTAATAATAATGACGAAGGTTTTACATTTTTATTATTGTTTAAGGCGCTGACTGATTCAATCAATAATACAATGTTAATACAACAACTGTAGGTAATCGATATTGTGTCAGATCATTGTTATGGATATTTTGGAAACATGACACAGTATTTTAAATTTGTTTGAACTCAATATCTTGAGGTGGTATGTGAAAATAAATACAGTATTACGTCGTACAGGCGAAACTAGTTGAATCACTGAACTAAATCGGTAGGCTTCAGTATCCGTTACAACAATGTAGGTCTTACGGTTGTGCACCACCGGCCTATGAATGTGAGTCGAGGACGTGTTAATTGGAAGCGACCGTATGACCCGCTACATTTCCTCAAACTCGATAGGGTAAACAGATGCACCAGATGTGTGTCATCTGTTGGTAATTATCGTCCCTATAAAACATGAGCATGCTCTCGAAGACGGATACAAAGGGATTAGCCACCGTCGCTTTAGCTCAAACCTCACCGTCCTTTTTGTGAAAAAGTTACTTCATTTAAACGATCATCATGTTCAGTTTCAAGTTATTGTGTTTAACATTATTCGTCGTCTTCATGCTTGTTAACTCGAATCCTCTTGAGGAATCGAAGAGTGTAATATCTAAAGTAGATGACGACGAGATGATGGAAGGGGCAGAGTCCCAGAATCCATTCCTACCACGATTTGCAATGAAAAAGCTTAGAGAGCGCAGTGACAAAGCAAACGCTCAGAGGAGAAATTATCAGGGTCGAAGAATGGATCCCCCACATCGACTTCCATGCCATCATAGATATTATTGAGTGAGTAGTTTTATAATATAAATTATGTATTACCATATATTTTGCTCATTGGTGGAGGTACCTATTTACGGCCGCATTTGAGCATGAGTTTTTTGTTCCTAAGAAAAGAAAGTACCTACATTTTTAGCAAGAATGGTGGGCTGATTGGATGAACATTTCTTAGAAGACTTTAAGGGCTGATTTTTCAAAAGTCATTTTATCTACAGTAAAAATGGCGGTTCATATACTTTCTTTACAAAAGTTATGAAATCGCAATAAAACTTTCTCAGATTAGTTATCTAAGTTTAACGAGTATGTAAGGCCCGTAGGAGGTGATGTTCTGTAGTTTCTGCCTTCCGCCTTGGTAAGGAGGGTTCAGTTTATGAATGTAAGCAGGTATGTAAAGTTATCTACTTATATGAAGATTGAAAAAGTAGCCCCTTAAACTATTATGGTCACTTGTTTAGATATTTTTTGGCATTTCCGGTATTTGAGCAATTTATTTACAAATGAAATTTGTGTTGCCACACACCTTTCTTTGACCTCGATCTTTTATAATATAAGACTAGTTTACTAGAAAAATTTCACATTGAAGTTGTGTTCGTCGCGTTATCAAGTTAACATTTTGATTTATATTTTCAGAAACAAAAATGAAGCCGAATATAATATTATTATTAATAGTGGGGATTGTCAGTGCGATTGCAAATCCTGTTTCAAAACCAGACAACTTGAGTAATGATATGGAACCACCATTGCCAGAAACAAGTGAGATACAAGTGAACCTAGAAGTAGAAGACCCAACATTGAACAAAAGTGACCCGGACCCAATCAAGGTTGAAGTAATAAGTGAAGAATTTTTGCCCGAACCTGACACTAGCGGAGACACCACCAAATATGGCGAAGGAGAAGTTGATATAGTGATTGAAGAAAGTGTAACTCCTTTCGAAGAAGTGATTCCCGATGCACAGAATGAAATCAACATCGACGATGACGATTATCTATATCCGGGTGACCAAATTATTAATAATATTCTAGCGCATAGGATTAAAGATGAAATAATGGAAACTGCAGCTGGATTTGCACCACCTCCGTTTTTAAGAAAGCGGCACCAACAACCTCCACGACGTCGCTTTGCCATCCGCAGAAAATTTCAGAATTATCCGTATGCACCGTACAGGAGACTTCCCTACTATAATCCCTACTACAGATTTTATCGTCCTAGCTCTCTAAGGTTTTATTAATGTACCTACCTATGTCATAGTAATCTTTAATTTATTTAACTTATTCTAATTTAAACTAAATGTTTTGTTTTATGATTTGTCCAAAATAAAACAAGATACATGTAAATAATAATTGATTTTCATTTATTTCTAAAAATCTATAAGCACATCGGCCTTACCAACAAATTCATTTCAATATCATTATATTAATTTATCTATTTACATTGATTGTTAATGGTCGCATTCTAAACTGCATCACTTAAATTAGGAAAATCATTGTACACTAAATTGTATTTTACTCATGGCAGTTGCGTTAAGTGGTTCCTTCGTTAACAACAATACATGGACTTAAGAATTGTCTTTTTACATTATGCATGTAAATTATGACACAAATATGATATTCGATTACTAAAATATATTTGAATCACATAAAATTTCCTTACACATTAAACCATATACGACGAGATTAAAAGTAAGAATCAGTAAGTAGTTTACATAGAGAGAAAATTACGAATAAATTACTTGATAAATAAATATCCAATGATAAAATTACATAAGGAATCAGAAATGAGTTATATTTCAAACAATTATAATACGAGAAATGTTCATGATTTCTTTCGTACGCCGCGCAAAAAGTCGCGGCCTCGCACTAGGTGTGTGTGCTAGCACTCATTTGCCGGGACCTACGAGTGCTTCGTCCATGAGCTCGTCGTCGGTGATGCCGGGCGAGTTGGAGTGCGGCGAGGGCGCCACGAGCGGGGAGGGCGCGGGGCTCTTGGCCAGCTGGAGCGCCAGCGCGGGCGAGGCGGGGTACACGGGGCGCACGGCCAGCATGCCCGACACCTTGCTGCCCGACGACGACGAGAAGTCCAACAACATCTCCGCGGCCTCCTGCGGCGTCGTGGCCCCGCTGCGCGCCACCGCGCCGCTCGCCGGGGGCTTCATGCACGAGTCGGCGCCCTTCCTGTCCTCCGAACTGCCCTTAGGAGCCGCGAACCCCTTCGCCATTTCCGTTTTGAAATCCAGGGGCAGGATAGGAAATGACGGCGGATAGCCGTCTTTTGAGTCGTCCTTATTTCTCACTGGGCTTGCCCCTTTTGATATACTGTCCGCCATAGCTTTAGAAAATTCTAGGGGCCGGTCAGACTGATCATTCTTGCCGGGAGGTATTGTCTTAGGGCTCATACTGCCCATATTGAGTAGGGGTTTCGGGACGTTCAGAGGATACGCTGACTTTTGAAGAGAATCGGCCGTCCTGGCACCTGGATTATCGAAGTGCGGAAACTGGTATTTGCTTTGTTCTAGCGAGCGAGCAAAATCGTTAACTAAAGATCGTTGATCGTACTGTGCCGCAGGACTGTTCTTATCTGGAGTATTTTGATTTTTCAATTTTGGTATTTGAAACTTACTAGTATCGAGAGGTTTGATTAAGCCTTCTACAAGAAAATTCGATTCCTTGGAAGGTTTAAACCTTTCTCCATCTATTTCGTCTCTCGAACCG
The DNA here is from genome assembly GCA_932294355.1 of Aporophyla lueneburgensis. Taxonomy (NCBI): domain Eukaryota; kingdom Metazoa; phylum Arthropoda; class Insecta; order Lepidoptera; family Noctuidae; genus Aporophyla; species Aporophyla lueneburgensis. Next base: position 17,450,609 of record OW028744.1, read on the forward strand.
CTAGGGCTAGAATGGCGTTCAGATTTAGAAGAAAAAATAGATTTCTCTGAATTAGTCATAAGCTTAGTTCTGGCTTTCTCTCGTTCCCTGTCTCTGATTATTTTAGCGAGGTCCGTGCTGCTGTTTTTAGGGGAACCAGAACTGGATTTAGAACCAGACTTTGATAAGTTGATCCCTGCACTACTTGTGCTCGACGATTTTGTATAAGGCACTTTGGTCATGTTGGGGTTGCTAGAGCCGGAGGTATCCGAAGGGCTCAAGTTAGCTTTCGGAGGTGTTGATCCCGTAGTGACGCTACCGGATTTAGAAGATTGCATTGCTTGAGTCTTTTTCGAAGCGGGTCCACTTATGACCCCTGGCTTTAAGCCTGTGTGCGTTTTGGGAGAGCCCTGACTCGGAGGAGTGAGTTGTGGCGATGATTGTTTTGAACCAGAACTACTGTAGTTTAATTTAGAGCTACTGCTCGAAGAATCTTTGGTTCTAGTTTTATTGATTGTTATCTTGATACCGTCGGAGCTCGGCTTCACCATATACTCTTGATTTTTGCTATCGTTAAGTTTTCCACTACTGCCGGGAGTACTTGTTTTGGGATCTGAAAACTTGGCACTACTGGAAGAGCTACTAGATTTTGCACTTATTTCAGAATCTGTGCCACAGTGCTGGGCAGACTTGAGCTTATCTATCACAGCACTGAGGGAACCTTTCCTATTGCGAGCCTGGCTCGGAGCATTTGATTTATTTACTTCAATATTAGGTGGGGATATTAAAGGCTCTGTTACGGGACTATCACAGGACACGGGAGTAATTTCTAACTGTTTCAATTTGATTGGGTTTTTTAATTTTGGACTACTCCTATCGGAACTAGAAAAAGATAAACCGGAATGTTTCTTTTCTTTATCCCTCGATGTCACCGAGCTAGAGCCGTAACTGTCTTTGGATACTTTTTTTGTGAGGTCATACCCCGTTGTACCAGACTTTCCCGAGGGCGACCCGCTGGTTGCAGATTTTAGTGCTGACATGCTTGGCTTTCCCGACCCCGAAGAACTGTGCTTAGGGGACGAGATGCTGTGGTTTTTTGGACTCGAGTAACCAGGTAAATGTTTTGGGCTATTTTGTACTGGAGAATGTCTCGGGCTGTTGTGGTGACTAGATGTCCCCGACGGCTTCCCCAAACCCTTCACAGTGCTAGGGCTCGGCGACTTAGTTATCGAAACGGATCTACCATGCGTTGGGCTTGGACTAAATTTTCGAATAAGAGAGTTTGGGGAAGTCGCACGTAAAGGAGAGCCGTCAGTGGGCTTGATGCTAACCGACACGGGCTTAGTGAGCGGGTCTTGTTTGGGCGGCACTTTCTCCGGCGGGCCCATGGAGTCGTCTCTCCTGCGCTTCTTCTTCTTTTCCTTGCTGCGCTCTTCCCCCGACCTGCTCGACTTCTTCTCGGATCTGATGCGGTCGTCAAGCGTTTTCATTTGTGATGATGTGATCGGCGTTATTGTGATGGAGCTGGGCAGAGCGGCTGGCGCGGCCGCCGTGATGGGGATGATCTCAATGCCGGGCCGCCTGTCCAGGCATAACATGGAGGTTATGGAGCCGGAGCCAGCGTTGGGTGTGTTCGGTGAGCTACCTATAGGAGTTATGCTTACCGAAGACGCCATATAAGACTTCCCTTCGGTTAAATCCAAGAGGAGGGAAGACGCGCTCCTATTTGTGCGTAATTCGGAATCTTTGCTTTTAAGTTTTTGCCGTTTGTGATCAGACTTGTGAAAAGAATTCCTGTAAACAATAAATAACTGTGTAACATTAATCTGTTGAGATATTTATTGTAAGTTGAAAGAGTAGTAGGTACGCACCGCATTATGTCGTCAACGTCTCCATCGTTTGAGTTGTCCATGTCGGAGGAGGTTCTGTTGTCTGGTACTCCGAGCGCGTCGGTCGCGTCCATCACCGACAGCTCCATGTCTGACGTGAACTCATTTTGTGACACTGAAGACTCTCGACCCTCAAGGTCATCATTCGTTGAGTTACTATTGACAGTATTCTCATCTTCGTTAACATATTCGTCTGAATTGTCACTCTCACTATCAGAGTCCATCATTTCGGCGATGCCAGACGGTTTGCCTTTTTTCTGAGTAGTCCACACATCATCGGATTTTCTTTTTTTGGGTTTTCGTTCTTCTATTTGTGGTTTAATATCACTGGCGCCTGAGTCCTGGCACATGACAGACAGGTGATGTTGTTGCTCTGAGAGGTACCCTCCTGTAGACAACATGAGTAACTATTAAATCTTTGGCACATAAAATCCTTGGGTTGTGTGAATGGAGATCGCAACTACGTATAGATGTTGCATCCTACGTGCGCGAGTAAACAGATGCAGTTTAAACCCAATGACTTAAAAGTCAAAATCACATCGCAATAAACGCAATCGTACTTTACAGTGGTTGGTGTTACCAAGTCTTTCAAACGTTAAAACATATGAAAATTTGGATTAATTTAGCAAAAGCAAACCGCACTAACAATTATATTTACACTTTTTGACGACTTTAAGGGAAGGCCTAGAAACTCAACCACACCATCTCATCTTATACATTACTAGCTTCTGCCCGCGACTTTGTCTGCGTAAATGTCGGTTGTCGCGGACGCAGACAAAGTCACGGAATAAAAAGTAGCCTATGTCCTTTCTCTGGCTCTAAACTATCTGTGTACCAAATTTCATTTAAATCGGTTCAGTAGTTTTAGCAGGAAAGACAGACAGACACACAGAGTTGCTTTTACATTTATAATATTAGTGTGGATGGAATGCAATAAATAATTGAATATTGAGTACAGAATTTTGGATACTTTTTTTAAATTAAACATTATCAAGGACCAAATATTATTTATTTAGTCATCTTACGCCTATCATTACAGGGTCAACAAAGAAAAAGGCGTAAACATAACATAAGATATCATCACACATATAATTTCCGAAATATTTGGCGAAATGTGGGTGTACCTATGGTACCCTCACATTTTGCTAGTAAAGTCTCAAGTAATAGGGAGCGAGCTTACTGTGATCAATCGGCCACAAATCCAGGGTCTGGCTGCTACTGAGAAATTGATTATGGATAAACCTAATTACACTTTGCCTGACCTGGGAATCGGACCCAAGTCTTCATACTTAGAAGTAGCGCTTACGACCACTTAAAAATCAAAAGTCATTTATTGAAACTAGGCTGAGAGTCAGCACTTTTTGAACGTCATCAGACCAACATAGAAAAGTACAAAACTGTTTTGATCAGTATATGGTTGCAATCATCTGTGGTAGTACTTACCGCCCTGGTGCGGATGGTTGACGCTGGACGGGTACATGGCGCGCGAGTTCATCGACCCCGGCTCGTGCTTGACGTGCTCACCGCCGGGGTCGAGGCCTCCCAGTCCGCAGCTAAAATTTGGCTCCAGAGCCGAATACCCGCCATTTAACTGCTTACTAGCCGCCTCTCGCTCCCAGATTTTTATGAGGGACCTGTATAAAATAGGTTCTATTACACTTTAAAACTCAATTGTGGTACATAAGACGGACTTAAGAGGAAGGAAAGAAAGAAAGAAATGTTTATTGGACACAAACAAAAAACACATAAAATGCACACATACAAAGTAACTAGGGCTTGCAAATATTCGACAATTTTGGAATTCGAATATTCGATATTTTTTTGGGGTATATTCGAATAATTCGAATATTATTCGAATAATAAATAAAAAAATAAAGTTTTATAGAAATCATGTGCTTTAATTTCTAAATAGTCTTAATTCTTTAAATCAACATAATATTATTTTTACATAATATTATTTTAACGCAGTCTTATTGTGTTCTGTTATTAGAACAGCTAACATTGAAATAGGCATAACTGCTTGCAGTTACGTTTTTGTATTTTTTTGGAAGAATTTTAATGGTCAACTTAATAATATACTGAATATGTATCAATACACTATCAATGTTATTCTAATATAATATTCGCAAAAATTGGAAAGTAGAAACAAGTATTTTACAACAACAACAAATATTTTAAAACAAACAATATTTATCAAAATAAAATAATCTTATTTGGTTTTTCCACCCTGGACACAAACACAATACAGTCTTATAAAATGAGTATTGTAATAATATAATAAAATCAAACAAAACAATAACAAGTAAAGCAATTAAACCTTTGATGTAAAACGTTTCCCTAATGTTAAATTGACAATATGACACTAATAATGTGTGATATTTATAATTTAACATTAAATCTTAGTGATAACAAAAATAAAAATCACGAGATCAGATCAGATCTAAGTAGCACGCTACTCCGACGTTTGGCTCCCAGACTGGAGCGGGCTGGGGCTGCCTTAAAGCGGCTCCTGCCCAATCTGGGGGGTCCAAACGCCTCCTGCCGGAGGCTCTACACGGGGATCGTGTGGTCCATGGCCCTCTACGGGGCACCGGTGTGGGCGCCCTTATTGAGGCTGCGGCCAGCGCGTCGGTTGTTTGCGGCCCAGAGAGTCATGGCCATCCGGTTAATCCGGGGATACCGCACGGTCTCGTGCGAGGCGGCGAGCCTCCTTGCCGGAGTGCCGCCATGGGATCTGGAGGTAAAGGTCCTCGCGCACATGTGGGAGTGGCGCGAGGAGGCGAAACGCCGGGGCGAAACTCCGCTGCCGCGACAAATTGCGGCACGGCGGACAGAGCTCCGGTGTGATCTCATGGCGACATGGCGGGTACGATTGTCGCGACCCAGTGCTGGGCACGCCACAACTGCGGCGGTAAGTCCTCTCTTTGAGGAGTAGATAGAGGCGTCACGGCGTCCTCACCTTCCGCCTGACGCAGGTTCTCACCGGGCATGGGTGCTTCGGTGGGTTCCTGTTCAGGATAAAGCGGGAGGATACGTCCGGGTGTTTCCATTGCGAGGATCGTCTGGAGGACACAGTGAAGCATACGGTGGAGGTGTGCCCTGCCTGGGCGGAGCACCGCCGTGTCCTCGTGGAGGCGATCGGCGGCGGCGACCTCTCGCGTCCAGCCGTGGTGCGAGCCATGGTACGGAGCGAGAGGGAATGGGAAGCCGTCACCTCCTTCTGCGAAGCAGTAATGCTCGCGAAGAACGAGGCTGGGCGCGTGAGGGAGTGGCAGTCTCTGCGCCCTCACGTCCCTAGCCGCAGCAGGAGGAGATGCCCCGGGCGTCGGACGTCAATAGCGGACTCCCGGCCACCGTAGGCGCGAGCTTGCGGGTGGCGAGCAATGGGTAGCTCGCCGCCCGGTAAGGACCAAGCTCGGGTCGACGGCGCGCAGTGTTCCACGCGCGCCTCAAAAAGATGTCAGCAGCAGTGTAGGGGTCTACTAGGACCGATGCCTGCCGGGGTCGCGTGATTGTTCGAAAGAGATACCGTGACCCTGGCACATGGGCAACTGATGGAACACGGGTAGGTTTTAGTCAGTAAAAGTCTGACACGCTCCCGCTCCGCCCAGAGCGGGAGAAGTCAATTGAGGATTTCCCATCCTGAAAAAAAAAAAAATGTAGCACGCTACAATTAGTACAAAAAAATACAGGACGTTTTTAATCTTATCATAAACCTTTGTCCTTTAACGTTTTCCCTGGAAGTGAGACCTAAGGAAACTTAGCGCATCCATGGAATCATCGTTTAGAGCACATCTTAGATGGTTGCAAATATATTTGCTGGAAGAAAACACCCTTCACTCTACACTCGTTGGTGGTATACACTGCAGAAAGTCGTATGCTTGGCTCTTTACTTGTCTAGGACCTCCTCTATCAAATAGCGCCATTTGCATTAGAATTGACGTTTCCAACTCTTCTCTGCATGATAAATTTGCGGTAGATATAGAAGAAGTTGCTAAAATGGTGTCATTAGGAATTGTCGAATATTCGAATATCGCAAAATTTCTATTCGAATATTTGAAACAGTTGATTATTCGAATAATTCGAATATTCGACTATTCGAATGTAAGCCCTAAAAGTAACCAAAAGCCTCGTATACACGCAGTAAAAGTTTGACAATTATGTCGATTACTAGATGATCTCGGACCAGGAACCAAAGACAAAACACATTGATTTGTGTTGCGACACTGGTAAATAAATGACAACAAATAAACAATCAAAACAAAAACAAAATGCCGATTGCAGAGTAGGAAAATGACTAATTGTGTAACAAACAAGCAACAATAGTAAGAACAATTGCCTCGCATTTATGCAACAACAGAGGGACAGTTCTCATAATTTTAAGAACATTCACACTTTGATCTCAGTCTCAATGTGTCAAAATGACCTCAAGTTTTCATCCATATTTGAATTTTGATTGTCGCTGAGATGAGACTGCAACTAGATTTTTAACGTTTTTAATTACGAGAATAGGCCTTCAGATTGTTGCTCAGCGGGATGTCTCCGCACGAACCTATCGCCAACAAGAACACGTAAACACCCAGAAAAAGGTACCTGCCGCGCGTCCTTGCCCCACCCTCTCATCAAACACGACCAAACCAAAGACAATCCCTTCCCGTCAGCACAAATTTTTTACCTGGCGTAATCTATTTGAGTTTGAATGTGCTGTAGAAAGTATAATCAAATTATTCAGTTGTAACGATTCCATGACGAGGAAATGACACGAGAAAAAAACATTATTATGTAGTGCTCGGCGCTAGTATCTGATTTCTCGATTCATCCATTAATATATGATGGCAAATAATGTGCTAATTTGTCGAAGGCAAATGTCAGCACCGTTGTGCAATCGTATATTATCTCACGAGCCAAGCGACGCCAAAATATAAGATGCTGCACCGGCTTATAGATATAAAAGACCTGGGTTAGGTCATATGCTACTTTTTTTCCGGTAGTAAGTTCCCGTGAGATATGTTCCGACTTCTACGCGGGGGAAGCCGTTGGTAAAAGCTAGTAAGTAAATAAAATAGCACTTAAGGTAACGAACATTTCGCCTTATATACAGTTACATTTGGAATGTAACTGTATATAAGGCGGATTAAATGCCATAACTGGTCTCTTACCGACCTTGATGACCCCATTTTTTTTTTTTTTTTTTTTCAGGATGGTAAATCATCAAATGACTTCTCCCGCTCTGGGCGGAGCGGGAGGGCGTGTCAGACTTTTACTGACTAAAACCCACCCGTGTTCCATCAGTTGCCCATGTGCCAGGGTCACGGTATCTCTTTCGAACAATCACGCGACCCCGGCAGGATGACCCCATTATCCTCCTTCAGGAAGGCAGTAGGGCCACCAGTGTGATACACAAAAACAAACGTCCGTCATACCGACCTCGACGCCCAGGTGCCTCACGACGCCCCCGATCAAATAGTCTTCCCCGATCTTTGCTCGACGAAGTGCCAGCCTGCGCCGTAGCTGAGCATGTAGCTTTGAATTTCCCGAATAAGCGTCCGGGTCGTGCGGTCGTGAGGTGTATCTCACCTGAGTGTTATCGGTATGGAGTGCGTCTTCTGCAGCACCCTGGTGATGTACTCGTCGATGTGGTCGGCGGGCGCGCTGTGCAGCGTGTAGAGCGTGGCGCGCGGCGCGGCCGGGTCGCTGAGCTCCAGCTCTACTGTGGCCATGCTCTCGTCGACCGGGTGCTCCAGAGAGATCGAGATGTGCTGCCACGATAGAGCGCTAACCTCGAACATCAACACGCTCTCCAAGTCAATGACTGTGGAACAAAAGGCGAGAAATTGAGTGGTAAGAAGAATTAATAAAGAAAACTGAATATTGTCCGTTCTGAACGTGTATTGTATTATCAATAAAGCGTTAAATTGATACAGCAAATTCAAAATTATTTATTTGTAACGCATAGGTACCTATAGGGTAAGGTGCTGTGGTACATGATGCTTTAACCTTTTGAGCGCCACGACAAAAAAGTAAAATCGTGCCCTCAGCGCCAAGCTATGAATTCATCCTTTAATACCTACAAAATAGTAGTGAGTTCGAAATTATATCGATAAAGCATTAACCACGTATTTTTTAACATATAGTATGTTTTTAATAAAAGGTTACTATACCAGGAATATATAATAAAGGAGTTTTATTTCATCCCGCTTTGTCTTTTATGGTAAAAATGATACGATATGTGTCACAGTTTCGGCGTTAAATCCACAATTCAAAACAACAGTCGATAAAAGCAAGTCATTACCATCACAGCACTATGGTCAATCATGACGTACATTCTTGTCACGATAGGATGACACTGGCGTAGCTGGCACGACTTTTCTTAATTTGCTCGCCTCTGCACTAGAGGTGCGCATCCGATATTTATGAATAATATCGAAATAATAAGAGTTATTTTATTTTAATAGTTTCGCTTTTTATATACAGTAGCAGCATTTTATTTAATACAAGTAGCTTCTGCCCGCGACTTCGTCCGCTTTATATTTATTGCTCCCCCAACCCATCCCGTCGCATCGTATGTATATTTTTTTATATGAAAAAGAAAAGTATTGTTTTTACTATTGTCCAAGCGACTTTTTTTTATTATTAAAATCTTCCGAAGGCCATACAAAAAATATTAGACGAATCAGTCGAGCCATTATATATTTAATATTCATTTTTATTTATAAAGATTTAAGTTTCTCTGAAAGAACAACCAGTAATAATGCCTTAATGTACCGCCACGTAGGTACAGATGATATCTCAGTTGAAAAAAAAACCATTTACTGTAGATAAATACTTATCAGAATACGACGAAAATAGGCGAAAGCAAATTTAAATCATCAAATGAATTTGTATTTTAATCATTAAACGAAGTTTTAGTACTCAAGATTTGTAAGTACAAATATTATAATAAATACGAAGAAAGGGACAATATTATCCTCGGAAACGAATGAAACTTAATTCAAACAAACCTCAATCGGATACGAGTTTATTTTATGAAACGCCAGCCGAGCTTATAGCTGTTTGAAATGGTTTACATGAATTTTATTCTCTTTTTAATTATAAAATCTGAACTTCACTTTGTAGTTTTATTTGAAACAAATGACTTATAACACAATCGTATCGTTAAACAAGGATGTATGTTCCGATGACTATAGTCTGATATGCACGCCCTTCCGCTCCACCCAGAGCGGGAGACGTCATTTAATGATTTCCCACCCACAAAAAAGTCTTTCAGAATAATAAAGTAATGAGAACAAACTACTGATACAAGTAAAGGAACAGCTCTATTTACAAATCGACCACATGTGACGTCATCGGATTGTCACGATTAGATGACTCTGGCGCTCCAGGCACAGACAATATGAAAGTGTGATGGAGATGGGCATTACACTCATTATGATTTATCGATAATCAACTAACACCGACATTTAATGAGCAGATAGTTCAGTATTTTAATCATATTTAAATAATTTTCATGATTCCTGAATTATTAAACTTCTATATCAAAAGTTTTATTTATTTATTGTTGAATAATTTAAAGAAATTAAATATAACGTAGGTTACTGTCAAATTCGATATTCTTGTTATATTGATTGCTAGCTACATCACTACGTGTCATGATATGATGACTGTGGCGCTGAGGGCACTATGTTTTTCGAACTTTATAATTGGTGTTAGTTTTTGCCATCTTATGTTAATACGGATGAAATATAAAGAAAGAAGCTCAACTAATATAAATTAGGACGAGTCAAGGAACATAATTAGCAAAGGAAATAATAAAAACAATGTTGTTTTATGAGTTTTATTTACGTTTAAAAATCTGTCACGGTATCGTGACCGTGGCGTGCTGGGCACGTTTTGGTTTGTCATCTATACGTGACTCTGGCGGTCAAAAGGTTAAAATAAATGTTGTATCACTATGCACTGCTTAGCAAGGCATCCAATTACTGGTCAAGTATTTCTAACAACTGTTTGGATAAAACTTCAGCAGTTCAACTTCCGCTAACATCGTAAAAACGTAGGAATCGTTCTTCGATTCCAGTTTCAGATAAATATCGAAAAATTATAGTCAATTGCTCCCTATGACTGACATCGGGAGTTTCGTCAATCATTACAGACAGAAATTGAGCTTTATCTATCTCGTTTCTAATGTGGTCTCGTAAAACTGATGCAATTCTATGTATTAAATCATTTTGAATATCACTAGAGAGACTAGAAAACGCGGGGTTCTGAACTGAAGAACATACTTCCAAATGAGAGTCCATTACGGTGTCATACTTGTTCAGATATAACAAGGTTTCAATATAGTTACAGCAGTTATCAGAATTCGGACGTTCATCGTGGCCGCGAAAAGCTACTTGTTTACCTAACAAAATAACGGTGTCAATAAACCGTTTCATTAAATTCCTATTTCGACCTACTTTCCTATTATGACCTTCATGCGAATTAGTGAAAAATGGTTCTATCCTACTATTCCCGAAGTCATGTAAATCTAAACAGCTACGAATATAAAGCATATTCAGTCTGTCATGTCAGTCTGAACAAGTTTTTGATGAATTCGTCAGATTATTAACCCCTTGAATGTCTTAAGTTACACAGTTCGACATAAGCAATTGTCTTTCTATTGTGTCTCTAATTACGGCATTCGATGAGTTAATATCTGTAAAGCCCCCTTTATTCCATAAACTACTAGAATCTGAGAAATGTAAACATGGAAAACAAAACATCTTAAACATCTTATTCAATTTACAACTACCAGTCAGCCATTGATATTTATCGTAAAGGAAAACATTAAAATGTTTGAAAAACCCATCGCACGACCTAACCTAATTATGTGTTTCTTATTTTCATAACTTAACCTTGAAAAGCATGTTTCCTAACGAAACAAATAATCTGTCACACAACAATCTAAAACTATTAATGCCGCCATCCTACTAATAACTTTTCAAATCTACTCTAAAAAAGTAATTTCAACTTGCTAATCTATCGACTTACCGCAAATTCCTAATTGCGAACGCACAATTTCACAACAAACTCACAATTATCTAATTCTAATTGTTACACTAATACTACACTAATAACTTATATGAATACAACGAAATAAAGGCTAATTAACTACAAGTATCAACAAAATAACAAAATTATTGTTGAGTCGAGCGAGCCAAGGGGGACGGACAGCAGAGTCTAGTAATAGGGTCCCGTTTTACCCTTTGGGTACGGAACCCTAAAAACGACACCCGTGATCGAATTTTTTTTTTGCATCTTTGATTTTCATTGTGACCCCAATTTCGCTATCAACAAAAGAATACTATGAATTTGACACCCTTCTCGAAAGAAAACTCAAAAGAAAAAAAAAAATATGCGTTAAGAAAATTGCGTATACGCGATGACCGTATATGTGTATATTCGGATATCTCTGGTGGACTTCAACCTAACCCATTGTCATGAGGAATTTGAGAAAATGAATCCGAGGAAATTTGTAAAACGTTAAGCAAAATGAAATGATGTGTACTTTAATTTATAGTGTTTACTTTGCTAAAATCTACTTTTTTTATGACATCTCGCAAGTCAACCTATGAGATTGTCGGCTGCTTAGCCGGACTTTTAAAACCTACCCTCAGCCGGTTGACGCCCTTCCCTAATAACATTCCTGGATCCCACTGCATGCGATAAGAATGGTGCTGCAAGCTATAATAATAATGTTACCAGCTGGGGTTCGGGATAAATAACTTTATGTCAAATATACAGCAATCAGAAACTATTATCAGAATCTTCATTATTTAGACACGCGGTAGCGTGTCAAGCAAGCCAAGTTCAAGTAACAGAACTGGCGAGCAGCACCGTGTGTAATATTACATGAACCATTTCGAGCCACTTTTGACCCCCTCATAACTCAAAAAATATTTCACATAAACGTGTCAAATTTGGCTCATATATTGAGACTTGCGAGATACATTATGTGCTCTAAATTTCGAAATTTCAAACGGTTATTTAGATATTAACGTCCAAAAATCGTCATTTTTATCACTGACTGACCTATAGATCAAAACTCTAACCCAGTTCCAGATGACCTAGAAAGTTCAAATTTGGCATGCAGATAGGTAAAAATCAAAATTAATCAAAATCCTTGGCATTCTTTTTAAAAGCTGCCCCTTTTTTATTTTTCAATTTAAAACAGTCCATCTACCAATCCCAAGCGTATTCAAAAACTGTGTTCTGCAGACTTTGATTGGCTCATCATCCTTTTTTAAATGATAAAATAAAGATTGTCCTCTTTTCGATTCCTCATTATTCGTTTTTCTTCCCCTTGGTCTCTTGACAGGCAAAGCTGTCACAAGATTATCAATAAAAACTTATTTTTCTGCCCAACTCATTGTCCAAAATTCTATAAAAATATTCTGCCTATCTGTAAACATTGAACATTTCAAAGATCCTTTTTGAGTTTCTTTACACGAGCAAAGGCATAAATCAGAAACTGGTAATTTTTTATCATTTTACTATAATTTTTCACGTAATTGATTCTATTAGGAACATTTATAACAAAAACTATTTGGTACTAATTTTGTTATAAATAAGTACCTACTAATAATTTATGAACAAAATGTAATGATATCCCATCAAAAATATAAATGTGAAATGAGAGCCAAGTTCAATATTATGATATATGCCTTGGTTGTTGACTTCAACGACAAAAGAAGTGAGATCTAAATGGGTGCCAAGTTCAATGGTCAGTCCTGAAAGGGTCTCACCGGGTTTCCATATGAAATCTGCACTGGCGTCTTTTTTGACATTGGTGCCTTAATTATGTTGCTAGTTGTTGAAAACAATTTTGGGCCAATTATCAAACCCCTAGCTTCTTTAGTTCTTGAAAAATAAGAGTTGCAACCTCAAACTTGAATGTTTCTTTTTCTACGAAATTACAATAAATTTCAAAATGAAACCAACGCGACATGAAAGCTACTTAAGAGATTAACATTTCACATTTTTCTCATAATTTTTCAACCACCTATAGGGCAGAACCAAATATGTTTTAAAAATGGGTGGTTTTTCGTGGCCATTTTTCGAGGTACACCAACCAAATAAATTACATAAATTACGTATGTATCCAACTTTAATACATAACAATTACATAGATGTGTCATGGGTGGAACATATTCAAAACAATAAGTTTTTAATAAGGTACACACGGCTACAGGTCAAGCTGTACATTTCCAGTTTTAGCTAACCTCGCATTGCATAGGGGTTTCGTACAATGAGATGTCAGCTTATACTGGAAATGTGTGGCTGTGCGTACTGTACTCATAGGAATTATAATCATACTAGACTTATAATATACTGCGCTATCGACAAGTTTCGTGTTACACTTCTTCCAAACGTTATTACGTCAAGCCATAATGATTACGTATTCTTTAAAAAAAAAAAATGTTATTGTGCGTTAATTAACGTTCGAATATCGCATATTTTCGCCAACAGCTTATATGTGAGAACTTCTTCGTCTGTTCGAATTCGTTTATATTTTCCACAGATATTTTTTCCCCTTCAATGAATTTCTGAATCATACCCAAACAAATGACAATTATTTTCTGCTAGACACAACACGATATTCGAAGGTTAATTAACGCACAATACCTTTTTTTTTCCCAAGCGCTTTCGCCTGAAACGAAATAGCGGTTGCTTAAGAAATGTAAAATATATATTTTATACGGAAGCTAGTTTATAAATATATACAATATCATTTCTTTTTATAACTTAGGATAATATATTGTAGCCTTTTTTTTTTTTTCAGGATGTGAAATCATCAAATGACTTCTTCCGCTCTGGGCGGAGCGGGAGGGCGTGTCAGACTTGTACTGACTAAAACCCACCCGTGTTCCATCATTTGCCCATGTGCCAGGGTCACGGTATCTCTTTCGAACAATCACGCGAGTATATTGTAGCCTAAGGTCTGACTTGGCTAGTTTTCATATACGAATTATATTATAGCCTTCGCAAGTTCTGAACCTGTTACTTGTCGGTTCTTATTTTATTATTCCGAAAATTTGGCTTGCTGGTATAAACTGGCCATCGAACATAATAATTCGTATATGAGAACTAGCCAAGTCAGACCTTAGGCTACAATATGTTATCCTAAGTTATAAGAAGAAATGATATTTTATGTAGGTATTTATAAATTTCAGGTCTGACCATTGAATTTGGCATCCATTTAGCTCTCACTTCTTTTGTCGTTGAAGTCAACAACCAAGGCATATCATAATATTGAACTTGGCTCTCATTTCATATTTATGTTTTTGATGGGATCGTTCTTACATGAAATGCGTTCACTGTTTCGCATTCGTAACCGAACGTGTCCCGCAGTTTCACCAGCCCTCTATTTATATGACGCGTTTACATTTATAGATATTGCGCGAACATTCGTGAAGCTCCGCCACCCGATCACAGGTCGTGGCAACGTTCCTAGATAGTTCCATAACAGATAATTCCGCTATTCGATAATAGATGGCGGTGGTGTTGACAGATAGTTCTGCTATTCAATAATAGATGACGGCAGAGGTGGCGTTTCTAATTGATCCAGTTCGTATAGTACCTGCTACTTGATAATAGATGGCGGCAGCGTGGCGTTTCATGTCTTAACGATTTACGTACGATCAACTGTGGCATCTTTAGTTTCTACAAGAAATTTTACCCATTAATACCATGCCTAAATATGTTTCAATTACTAAACATCTGTCGCCGTCATTAAATATCAAAGCGACACAAAACTAGCAAACTCGATTATTTGTACAAGATTTTTAGTAATTGCGATATAATTATCATTCATATTCATCTTTTACTCCTGGGTAAAGTTGCTTTTCGGATGAATATGTGTAATTGAGAGGCAGACATTTGTTTTTTAAAATATTTTTTTTCATGTTACTTCATTTTGTGTTTTACGAACTGTGTCAAATAAAAGGTATTCTTTCTTTCTAATTGACGGTAATAATAAGATCCTAGACAACAGTAGCACACTTACATTGTTTACACTGCGTGCGGACACAGCTGGTGATGAGTGCGTTGAAGAGTGCCTGTTGACGCAGACAGGCCAGTAGTGGCGGCACGTGCGACGGGTGAGTGAACGGCACGCTCGACACCATGCAGCCCTCCAGCCCGCGTGTCTCGCACAGGAAGTAACACTGCGTCTGCTCCGGGAGATTCTACGACACGACACGCATACTTGGAAATAAGTATACGAATAAAATAGTGCAGTTTTTGAAGATGACGTGTATAACTAGCGGATTATTTGCAGCGAAATTGACGGTCATAGGGAAAGTGTGTGATAACTTTCGATTTGATGTGGTAATGTATAGCTAACGTTCTTGACTCGGCTTATAGTTACAGTGGGATTTTTTATATACACCATGTCACGGTCCACTGTTACGTCGCAGTAACTGAAAAATGTGTACGAAAAAGTATTCCGTGACGCGGTAGTATGCTAACCCGGAATCGAAGCGATTTCCTCGCTGCAAACCATCCGCTGGAAATGTAATGTCACTAAGATTTCCTGTGCTTTTAACAGTACATACAAATATTACTTGCACCAACGGATGTGTTAACTGTACAAACTCGAATCAACAGTGATCCGAGGTCATACAGTTTCCTGATGAGTCAGTGAGTCGAGTACATGTAACGAGATAAATATAAAATCATACAGAATGGATTCGAAATATTGAAATCAACTACTGATATTACAAACCTTTAGATTTTTTCAAAATTGTATTAGGCATTCAGAACCTGAGGTTAAGGAGGTTGCGCCAGGTTAGCTGCGAAATTTAATTTTCTTACCTTTTTTACAATTTGCAAAAGAATTAAGATACTGGTTATTGAACCAAATATGAATCATGAGTCACGACCATAAACACGTACATTTATCTAAAAGATTTTATGAGTTGATTTGCGATGGCGACCCAAATTCGTAAATTAATCGTAAGTTGACATGACGCAGATTTTATTAACCGGTTAAAACTGAGACGATTCATATGCTTAAGAAAGAGATACCGTAATGCGTGTACAAACCACAAACAGTCCTTTGCTGAGATTCAATTCAATAACTTTTCCTGGCGTGAGCTTATTGTACGCCTGTTGGGCAACTAGCCCCAACATGGGCTTCGCATTACTCCAGTCGCCAGACACTTCCACCTGCAATTATTATTTACATTACTTAAGGACATATATATTAAGACTTATTAACTTTAATATAATAAAGAATCTCGTTGTTTAGTAGTATTAGGGGCAGATTGCTAGTGTTTGAGTAAGTCTGTGTAATACATACATAAACTCACACCTTTTTGACCTTTCAGAATCCTCTCACATATCTTTTATCTTTAAACGAGCAATTCTTGTATAATATATACAAGATGTCCCAAGACTCAACGATACTCTGAGACCAGATGAAAGGCCAAGTTATACCAGTTCAGGGAAAAAAAAATAAAAAAATCCATATCACTCAGTTCAGCGATAATAGACAATTTAAATAAAAAGTTGAAATTCGACACCCTTGGTCGCGTTTTCAAGTCCTGTGATCACCAATGTCACAATTTCGCTGTGATTTTTTTAATTTCCTGATCTTCATTAACGATGCTATTAATCGTAACTACAAATTTATACAAAAAACATTGTTAATTTAATAAAATAAGTTAAGTTTTAGTGAGCCATGGTTTACAGAAATATTTTTAGTTAACTTTGACACTTCATATTGAAAAAAAAAATGTACTACACTACGCTTGGCAAGTTATTTCAAAAGATGGCGCATTTAATCAAGATTTTAAAATGGTGCAACACTTGCCACTTTTCTTGCCTTTAAAATTTTTATTTCTTATTTTTTTCAAATTGAGCTCATTTCGAACAACTTAACATTAGGAATTTTTGTTACTAAAATTTGTTATTTTTTGTTTCTGGTCTGAAATAAAATTATTATTTTTAGTAAAGAGGTAATTGACTCAGTTAATAACCAATTTTTATTGGAAATAACATAATAGGTAATTATAAAAAAAAAATGAACGAACCATCGTACAACTTTTTATTTAATTATTCTCCTTAAACTAAAGTAAATGTTCGAATTGTTTTCCTCCGGCACGAATACAGGCTCTGCAACGCCTTACAAAAGACCTTTTCACCAGTCGTGCGAAATTCCTTGCATTTATTTCTTCTGACGCTGCATCAATTTTCTGGCGAAGTTCTGATAGATTTTGTATAGGTTTCGAATAGACTTTTTCTTTTATGCATCCCCAGTAAAAAAAAAAACAACTGGATTTAGATCGGGGGAACGAGGAGGCCATAAAATTGAACCACTGCGTCCGATCCATCTGTCAGGATATTATTCGTTCAAATAATCTCTTACAGCCCGAGCAAAGTGCGCGGGACAACCATCTTGCTGAAACCACATTTCTCTGTACATACTAAGCGGTACGTCTTCTAACAAATTTGGCAAATCGTTTTGAAGAAAATGCAAATAGGTGACGCCATCTAAATTTTGAGTTAGCTCACATGGTCCAATTATTCGTCCGTTTAAAATTCCAGTCCACATGTTTACTTTGAATTGGTATTGGGATCGGTCTTCACGCATTAAATGCGGATTTTTGACGTGCCATTCATGAAGGTTGTGTAAGTTTAAATACCCGTCTCTTTTAAATGTTGATTCGTCGGTCCATAAAAAATGATTTAGGAATTCCGGATCTTCACGAATTTTCGCTAACATTGTCCTGCAGAAATCAATTCTAGGTGCGTAATCTCGTGGTAACAAACTCTGGACGCGTTGCACATGATAAGGATGAAATTCGTATCGTTTTAAAATTCGATGAGCGTTACTTTTCGGTACTCCCGTTGCTATTTCAATCGCACGAACTGAAGTGCTGGGGTCATTTTGAATTTCATTCAAAACTATGTTGTCGTAGTCTCTTTGCGGTCTTCCACCGGACGTACAGTCGGCCAAGAAAGTGGTGTACCACCCTAAGGTTGAATATCGCTTGCAGATTCATAGGTGATAAAGATTAGTTTCGCTTGCAGATCGATCTGACAACTTCTATTGCTGTCTTTATCTGATTATTGATAACGACTATTACTGTTTGTAACGTGACAGCTGTTCTTAGTTTGAACTTGATGGAACCAATGACGTCGTAAAATCAACGGCGGGGGGCTGTAGATTTTGATGACAAAATTGTATCTACAAATTCAGAATTGTAATCAACAAGTTACATAAAATTGTAAAGGCACAAGGCGAATCCACAAACCTACAATTTCTGTAAACTTGTAATTACAATATCAATAAAAAACAAGCTAAAAATAGATTTATCCTTTTATTAAATTTCTACAATCAATTTTAAAATACTTATAACAAACAAAAACATAGCATATATAGTAATATTTAGAAGATATTGAATTTTTTTTTAAAATTAGAAACGGGTGTAACCGCCGTTGGCCTCTATAACCTCTAAAAGACGAGACCTCATTGAACCAACAAGCCGTGAGCAAATATCGGTTCCCCGCATTTCCTCCCAAATATAATTACAGTGACTAATAAGAGCTTGTTTGGTTCTTTCATTTTGATGCGACCATCGTTGGACCATAAGGCCCCAAAGATTTTCTATCGGGTTGAGGTCCGGCGATCTTGAGGACCACTGAATTACCCTTACGTCAGTGTGTGAACGAAACCAGGCTCTTACGATCCTCGCATTATGAATTGAACAATTATCTTGAACAAAATCAAATTGTGGCACTTCGTTCTCCGGGTAAACATTACGGACTGTCGGTAGCATTGCATTCTGAAGCACGTCGATATAATTTACAGCCGTCGCTCGAGGAGGTAGAGAACACAATTCTCCTACACCATCCGCACTCATCCAGCCCCAAATATTTACGGAAATTCGACCTGATTCTCTATTTGGGATTACATGATCATCTTTATACCGTGTTGAATTATATCGCCAAAGGTGAAGACGTCCATGCTGACTGGATTTAAACGTTTTTTCATCACAAAACACTGTATTAGACCAATCAAACTCTAAGTGCTCTCTGGCGAAGTTCAGACGAGCAAGTCTGTGAGCATCCGTCAAATATATTTTCTTGGCGTAATGCCTGAGGTGCAACCCCATGTAATGTAGATGATTCCTTATTGTTTGGGCACTCACATCGAACATCTCCGCAAAATGTTTTGTGGGCTTAAAACCATTGATTTCATATTCCCGTCTCATGAATTCTCTATCGTTATTGGAGAGTGCAGGCCGGCGACCACTTCTTCTGTGATCCAACAAACTTCCCTCCTCTCCTTCACGACGAATCCAAAAGTGGACAGAACGCCTCGATATATTCAAATTCCGGGATATCGCACTGATACTGCTTCCCTCATTAAATTGGGCAATTATTTGTGCTCTTTCGGCAATGGTCAAGTTGGCAGGCATTGAGATGATTTTATATGCAGTTGATTGAAAAAACACGGAAAATATATCGATTTTTTGCATATATTTGACAAAATGTCAATTGTCAGTTTTCTTTTTCAAATGGAATTCGGTTGTCTATTTAAATAGTTTTTATTACTTTTGTTTGGAAACATTTCAATTGCTTTGTAGAAACTAATGTCCTTTTCATTTATACTAAAGGTTAAAATGTCATGTACTTATATGTGACATATGACGTATGAATACTAAATACATAGGTTTACGTCATGATAATGTTGTCTCTTTCAGTAATATCTTTTTATAACGAACCTTGTTGTAATTTTCGATGACCGGGAAACTAAATCAAAACTGGTACACCACTTTCTTGGCTGACCGTACGAACACTGGGCAATCTTCAAAAAAACCTTCCGAGTATGACGCATGCACATTTTGAAATAGACGATAATCTGGGTGACGCTGCACATTTGGGTATCTCTCGCGATACAATCTGGCTGCGGCAGAGGCATTACAACGGCATTCACTGTAGATAAGATGCAAAAAAATGTCTATTATCGCTGAACTGATATGGCTTTTTTTTTATTTTTCCCAGAACTGGTATAACTTGGCTTTTCATCCGGTCTCAGATTATCGTTGAGTTTTGGGACACCCTGTATATATAATCCGAATCTCGGAAACGGCTCCAACGATTTTCATGAAATTTAGTATACAGGGGGTTTCGAGGGCGATAAATCGATCTAGCTAGGTTTCATTTTTAGAAAATGTCGTTTTATACGTGTTTTCAATAACTAACTTTATCGATAATCAACTTAAACATAAACTTATGTTTTTCTTTTTCTTGGAAGAAAAATAACAAAATATAATCTGTATTTAAATATAATTTCTAAAAAACATTATTTACCAAAAAAAAAAACAATACCGAGCAAAGCTCGGGTATCTAGGTACTAAAATATTTATTTGTCACTTGAAAATCGATCTTTTAATTGATTGAAAGTTGGACTTTTTCATCGTTGATTTTATATTTACGACCACTTTTATGATAAAATAAATAGTTGTGTCATGAATTTTACAATGTTTATTTGAAAAGAAAATGTGAATTGTCTGCGAATGTCACGGAGTCAGGGGAGCTTTTCTTTTCCTTATCATATGTACCCATGGCGTGCCTCACCCGTTTCTCCATATCACATGTGACATCGTCGGCACAATTGCCATAAACAAAAAATAGAAAAGACGTGTTTATATAACGTAAACCGAAAATAAATTCTGTTAAAACAATCTCATTAGTTTATACTCCGGAACTAAACATGTGTATGTATGTACAGACGCCAGCACATCAAACTATCCGAAACTGTCAAATTTTCCCAATTAAATAAATTTGACAGATTGTAGTAGCTTTATGTGCTGGCGTCTGTACAACAATGATTATATCATCACAACTCACAGCCAGACATATATTATTACGTCAGCTGCTAAACTTCCCACAGAAATTGCAGGAATGACGGAAGCCCTTAGTAACTAGTTATATCGGTATGCAACAAGGTAAATTAAGTCCACGTTCATACGTAAATATCGTGACAGGATTTTCGTCGTAAACTCGATCTTCAACACTCTGCTCATCGCCGAGAGTTGAAAATAGAATAGTGTGTTTTTTGACGAGATGCACCCTGTTGGATTCTCTATAATCGGTTCAACACATAGGGTTGTAAATCCAGTGTGCGATAAAATCCCACCGCGATATTTATACGTCCGTGTTCCATAAGAATATGACAATTATTATTCTATAGTCTGCTTTTTGCTATAACTAGAATATTCAACATAGTTTTTTTAACAGGTGGCCACAGCACCTGTATTTTGGGGGCCTGAGTTACGTTATCTTAGTTTTTAATCCGCCTTACATCAGCTATGCTTACCGTTAACCTTTGTTATATGCATACAAAGTGCCAACATTCCTAATTTAGATAAATCAACATACTGACATTATATAAATACAGGACACATTGACAAAATAAATGACGCAAGATAAAGTGTTAATGAACGCTCCACTAGACCTGTAGTCTAAATAACTCTAACTTTGTCAAATGCTACTTCACTACATAGCATAGAACAAAGTCGGTTCCTTCTGTCTGTCCCTATATGTGCTTAGATCTTTAAAACTAAGCAACGGATTTTGATGCGGTTTTTTTAATAGATAGAGTGATTCAAGAGGAACTTTTATACGTATAACACGCAGGCAAAGCCGCTGGCAGAAGCTAGTAATATTATAAATGTGAAAGTCTGTACTGAATTACGTAAAAACGGCATGAAATTTGGCATACAGGTACACAATGACCTGACTAAAGACATATATTATAGGATACTTTTTATTCCCATTAAAGTACGTTCCCGTGGAGTAATTTCTGACCCACACGTGGGTTAAGTCGTGGGCAAAATATATGTTATAAGCCAGTCATAATGTAATAGCATATGAATGTATTGGTTATGTACATGGTTTAAAAGAAGATGTAGTGACAAAAATTGAAAAAAGTATGCTTAGATGGTTTGGTCATGTTGAGAGGATGAATGAAGGATGGCTCACAAAAGGTATTTACAAGGGAGATGTGAGTGGAAACACCGGGAGGGAATGCCCTAAGAGGACATACATATAGTGACCTTATTGGTGATGTTCTTGAGAAAGGTCAGGTGCGTAGTACTCGCAACCGGCGTGTGTGTATGACCAATTGTATGAACCTAAACGAGGCAAAAGGACTGTGTAGAGATCGTAGCAGGTGGTATTCCGTGGTTTCTGCCTACCCCCATGGGAAAAAGGCGTGAATTAATGTATGTATGTATGAATGTATTGCCACAAATCTTATCCTAACCCCCTAACTAGGCCTGGACTTGTATTTTTGTCACTACATCTTCTTTTAAACGTTGTCTTATCACATCATTCCTCAGCCTATGGTTCTGTGTACTGTGCTGAAAAAAATCATATATCACAGTATGTACGTGTTTCAAGATCATTTTAAAAAGCTTTTGCCCACTTACCTCTGTGGTGGCGTGTATAAGCTTGGCTAGTCCAGCGCACAGTGGGGTGGGCTGCGACAACTTGAGTGTAAAGCACGCGGGCAGCATCGCGCTATTCTGAGGCACCAGTGGAGCGTACACAGGTCCATTCCTAAATAAAAAAAGTCATAAATGTTTCACAGATTCGTTAGGTTACAATAAACTAGCTTAGTGAAATGAGTTACGGGAGTGGTGAATAACGGGAGGATTAAGATTAAATAAAATGTAATCAAAAATATGTTTTTTTTTTTTTTTTTTTGGTAAGAAGTTGGTATGGTTGTTGAGTGGCGGAAACATCGTAAAAAAAAAGGTTTTTAGTTTTTGTACACAATTTCGTAATTAAATTTTAGAAAACATGTGGACAGCTCTTAGATGCTTTTTAATACCTTCTACTGATAAATATAAACCTCGGAGAACGTCAATGACAATTTTTGGGACAATTTTTACTTCCCATGTAAAGTGTAGAAGTAAAACATCCATTCTATTCTATCTAGGTGTTTTTGATGCAAAGTAAAAATCTTACCCTTTCCCGGTCCTCTGCCCCCCAGATATGATAGGTGACAACTGCAGCTTATTTGGCGTGGATCCTTCTAGTAGGACCGTTGCGGAGAGGCCAATATGCGTGTGGTTAGGGACGATTAGTGACGCAAAGCCGCTGGTCGCGGAAGGAATGCCTATTGTTAAGAGCTCAACCGTCAGTGGATTGAGTCCCTTCTCTTTGTCTAACAGTTCGTAAGGTGACACGAAGTAAGTGAGACGCATGGCGTGACCTGAAATCAATGGGTTTTATGTTATTTCTTATTGGACCTTATTTTGTGTATACTCTGTATTGGGTCTGCCAAAAATTTGCAAAATCTAAAGAAGTGGAAAAGAGAGAATGTTTTTACTTGTTTTTTAAACAAATGATGAAGTCAGACTTGGATTATATATAATAAATCACGTTTATAAACATTATGCATAAGATAAGGACATACCTCCTCTTCGCTTTTGCAAAAAGCCAATAGGACTCTTGTGGACTTGCGCCCACAGGTCTTTGATAAAACTCTGGAGTTGCCTCATTGTACATAAGTCTTCTTCTAAGCTCTGTAAAGCACTAAATGCTTTACATTTTACCTGTAAAATAAAACGTGCAAAAACATATTTTAAGAATGTGAATTAAGTAGGTAAGTATAGAAATAAGGAAAATAAAAAAAAACAAAAATAAAATAAATAAATTGAAAAGCACAGACCACAGGGTGCACAACTCAGCACTGCCTAGGCGGTGTTGACTTAGCGCAGAGTCTCTGAGCAGAATGGTTAATGAGTTTCACGAAAATTGAGGCACCAATGCTCATGCAGTGTGCCTTGCACAGAGGCCTTGCATAATTTTAAATTTCATTTACAGACCAACAAGTCGACACTGCCCCGGCAGTGCTGACTCTACACACCCTGCGGACTTCCCCCGTAACAGGAATGGATGCGTAAGTTACTTTTTTTTCAGCGCCTAGTTGGTAAACAGCGGTTAAACCTTCCAGCTGAGCTGTGAAATCAGCGAAATCTCCGCGAGATATACAAGATACCAATTCTTCACAGCTTTGTTGTTCAATCTGTTAAAAAATCAAAAAAGTATTTATTAAAACATGTAAGTAATTCGCATAGAGGTAATAAATAAATAGATAGATGTATATAAACAGACTGTGTTGTTTTTTTTCCACCCAAAAGATGAATAGTCACATGGACGTAATCAAACTTACTTTTCCTTCATGATGAATTTTAACATCTTTTACTGACCCTGATGATTCAACTAATATTTCCAAATAAAACATATCAGATGATATGAATAGATTTACTCCTGATGTTCCCACTACGAACTTGAGCCTGAAACAAATGGTTAGCTTAATACGATTATAAGGTGCACTACAATTACTTCGTAATCAACCTATTTGCCTAGCTCACCTCCACAACCCAGAAACAGGCTAATATGGTAAGAAAATTTAACAACTGTAAAAGATCATAGAAACTGAGAAAGAGATAATAAAGACAGTTGCAACCAATGGCTTAGCATGCTTTGCATGCACCCTGATTGTGTAACGCAACTATCATTAGAATCTGAATAATTTTGAAGATTATTTCTAATTCATTGCTTCCTATGTTTAAAATACTGTCTGCTCATCAACATATATAATGTTATGAGTGTTGTTGAACTGTCAAAATGAAAGCGATTCCAACCGATAGTAAGTTACGCTATCTCCCCTCGGATTCATCAGCTTGTGCGTTTGTTATCAATTATTACTTCATAGTGATTGATAAAATATTATATTTTTTTTTACAAATAATGTAAACATTGAATACTGGGAGAAATATGTTTGATTTTCTTGTTCCCTAAGAATATATCACATACCTTCAAGCAGGTTTAGTTGTAACCAAGGAGGATGAAATAGTGATCAAAGTTTACAAACCCTAGCTGCCTAGATAAGCACTCCAGGCGCTCAATGAGGCTCTGTAAGGAGCTAACTTTAATGCAATGCTGCAAACTGTCAAGGCACTTTTTAAGTATCATGCGATCTGTACTGTCGATTCCCCATCTTTTGTCCTGTAAACATAAAAAAGACAAGTCATACATTGTTGTCATGCGATATGCATAGTTGTGTTGTGTAAATCACTCATGAGTCAGCTAGTTCCTATGTTGGTTGACTTCTAGTTCAACCAATGTTGTTACAGTTTGTATTTCTGAGCATAGAATACCACCTAAGATTTGAGAAAGCAACTAAGAGTTTATTCAAGAGGATGAGCAGTAGTATTTGTTTACTGTGCTGGCAAAATAAAAAACCAACAAATTAATTATTAAAGAGGTCACTAGGTAGGTGACATTTAGAAGCTAATAGAAGCTTCCAAATTAAAAATGTGAAGTTCTGAAAACCTATAATATAATTGAGAGATACTTGGAAGGTGGGCAGCCATGTGATATGGAAAATGTGTCATTCTTTACATTTATTTAATGCTTTATCATGCTCAAATCATTTTAGTGCAAAGGTGGATGGAGGCTAGAGGCTTTCTCTATAGGTCAACTAAATACTGTTGTACCCACTAAACATGCTGAGACCATAACATGGTTGTGCCCCTGCTTATCTTATTGAAGGCCAATGATATTTCTGATATATATGGGACACGCATCTTCAACATAATATACAAGCAAGATTACAAGCAAGCAAATTACAGCAATGTTTCCTTCTAATCATTCATTACATTGTGTAAAGAGAGCTAATTTGGAGTGGATATCATACGCTTGTGTACCAAACCCTTCAATTTGTTTAGAGCAAAATAGCTAGTTAAAGGTTATCAATAGTGTGCTGTGCATCAGGAAGCACTTATGTGCATCAAGACATAACTACTTAGAAGTGTAAACAATAATAAATGTAAATTAAATTGTATAATTTTCATCATATTATCATCAACTTCATAATGTTGTGTATTTATTATTTAAATTTTGATTAACTCAGATCATAGAGAAAATATTACTTAGCTAACTGGGGTTTCATCTTAAAACTGTTGTTTAAAAAGTTCTTAAAAAAAACGTTAAATCTAAATTATGATGATTTCTACTGATTTTAATAATACTACAATAATAACTTATTCACTTTCTACAATAACAGCTATGTTAATTTAGTGCATAGGTTTGGTTAGCACTGGTTTAGTATTTCATAAGTATTTTTTTACGTATTAGTAGCTACGATAGACATAATATAATAAAGATACATACCAGCAGAGCCATTCGGACGCCTTTGGAAGTCTCTGTTAAGTTTTTAAACTGTGATGTTTTGGACCTAAGTTTTTCCATAAGAATCTCCTTTTGGAGTTCTTTGGATTTGTCGATTAGTTCATTAGCGGAAGCCATGACCACTGGCTTAATGTCCGTCATTTTCACAAATTTTAATGCACCACTTATAACAACATACACAAATTAATGATAACACAAGAACAATCACAGGCAGAACATCTGATAAGCGAGGATCGCAATTTTTTATTTTTTATACAAATTTGATAAACACGTTCGTCCAAAGTTATTGAGCAATTTTTGGGCTTCTTGAAATATACAAATGTTCAACAATCACTCTATTTTAATTCTTAAAAATAATTATGTCGTTCACAGAACAAAACTGTCATTTTCACGCGATGCCATTTGCTATAATGTTACTAAATAGAAAAGATCCAATTTTAACAAGTTGGCATAAGTTTTGTCTACAAGTGGCGCTACTGGAATACGTCGTCGTGTGAGTAAAAAAGAGAGAACCGATTGTTTTGTTGAGAGATGACATACGCTATACTAAACAGACGGCTAATAAGAATAAATGCCAATGCCAAAATGCCAACAATGACTGCGTTCAGAAACAGTGGAAATACTACGTTTAGTTTTGACTAAAAATAAACACGTAAAATGGTAATAAAATAATTTGGTCTCAAGATTTATTGGTCAGTGGGTAGCCTTAGGGGCGGATTGCTTCCTAGATTGCGGAGATTGATTTCTAGATTGCGGAGAAGCCGCTTTTGAAGTCTGGAGAAAACAGTCTTCAGTCTGAAAACAGTCTTCAGTTCACATTCTTTAAGAGAGCTGATGGACTTGATTCAGCCAACGGTCTTGCCCAAGGCAAGACTGCTTTCGGATCTATTTTTCGACCATAATTATGCTGGGTTTTGGGATTACAGTCAATGCCACAGTGCCGTGCCTTGTCTTTTTTTATGAGAATGTTGATCGATTCATTACTGTTTTTTTTCTATTCCGTGCTTAATTCTATTCTGTAATGGGGAAGATTTTTGCCATCTTTCCCCGCTAGGTGTCGCGACTCCTATGATCCGCTATACATATCTGTGCATCGTTATATTTTAGATCTTTTTCACGTTTTTATATTAAATCTATTAAAATGACGAAGTGTGCAGTGCCGGGATGCAAAGAAAATGGTTATCATTTGTTCCCAAAAGATAAAAATAGGAAAAGGTTGTGGGCTAAAGCAATAAAACGGTCAGAATTGGCGAAATCGCAATCTTCATATTTACGATGATGTGGAAATCATTTTACAGAAAATGATTATAAAACTTTGAAATCGTCTACAGCTGAGAAGGTATATTCTTATATTTTGTCTTTGTTCAAATCTGTCACCCATGTCATATGTATCATGATTGCGTAAATTGCAGGTTTCAATTTAGAGCGCCGAATTTTGAAGAAGAATGCGATACCATCTATTTTCCCTTGGTCAAAGGTTCTACCACCTTACGCAGCTGCTAGAGAAGAGAGACTGCGGAATAGAAACTTAAAAAAAACAACTATTCGCAGTGAACTTCTTAGGGCGTTATTACACTAACGGTTTACGACCGTCTTCAGAGCGGAGCGGGCGCACAATGAATACGTTGCGAACACGTCGCGGCTGCACAGCGAAGACGCCGCGGGCGCGTGGCGATTACGCAACGTTTTCGACGCCGCCGGTTCGCGGGAAATTTACTACCTACAATACACTCAGTAACGGTTCTATCCGCGGCGATCTCGTTGCACGTCCGCGATGTATTCGCTGCGCGTCCGCGACGTATTCGCCGCGCGTGCGCGTTGTATTCGCTGCGCACTCGCTCCGCTTTGAAGACGTTCGTGAACCGCTAGTGTGATAAGGCCCTTAGGTTTTAGTGATACCTACCGGAACTCTGGATAATGAAATTTCAAATATAAATGAACAGCAGTGTGCAAGTTACAGCGATACTAAAATTCAGAATATTAACAATAAATCAACACAAACCTCTGTTCTGTTGAGATTATTTGCTACAGAGGAACTACTTTTTGATGACGCATCAGTAAAATTTTATACTGGACTTGAAACGTACGAAAAATTTAAATTTGTTTTGGATACTTTATGCCCTATGGCCTATAATCTGTGTTATAAATCAGGAAATGTGATTATCTTTAAGTGTGAAAGATCAGTTTCTATTAACATTAATGAAATTGAGACGTAACTATTGTAATTTCGAACTATCAAAAATATTTGGTGTCAGTCAAACTGTAATATCTAATATATTTGTAACCTGGGTAAATTTTAAACGTAAATAAAATTTATATATACATATACCCAGGTTTATAAAATTTTGAATTGTAAATAAAATATTTCGTATGAACCGCTCCGAACCATAGAATGTAAATAATAGATCATACGCATGGCGCCCTCTGACCATGAAATCTTCCCCATTGTAGGAAAATCTACCAAACGGTGACTCAATTACGCCAAGGCATAAAACCTTTTGTTTATTTTATTTGAGATGGGTCAGTTTAGGCTTGGATTTCCTATGAAAGCTTTGCCGTGTCTTTTACACCATATTAGGGGCCATCCATAAATTACGTCACACGTTAAGGGGGAGGGAGGGAGTCGACAAAGTGTGACATTGTGTGACAAGGGGGTGGGAGCGGTCCTAAATTTCGTGACGTCACATTTCAAAATCAATTTTGATCTAAGTGTTAAGTAAAACACATATTCGTATGATAGCTATTGCCCCAGTATCAAGGCATACTTGTTTTAGCGATCATGTGGCATTTGTGGTCTATATTTTGAATCATAAAGGCCATTAATCAATACAAGCAAATACGTAAGAAACAACAAGTTTTGCCCATCGTGAAGATTCGTCCTCAAAGAAATTCTGCTAGACGTGCCAGAGAAATTGTTTGTTTGGATGATGACGATGATGCTGTATGCTTCGATGAGAAAGATGTGGACACAACGAATATTCCTGACATTAACAACCCAAACGAGAACGATGTGGCTGCTATGCCATGCATATGCCTACCTATTTAGACTCAAGATGATTAAGTTTGATCTTTAATTAATATAATTAATCGTTTTTTGTTTTGCTGGTTTCTTGTAGTGTTTGATTTGATGTTCATTTTATTAAAGAAAAAAACATTTAAATTTCGGAATTGCTGTTTTAATTCAATACCTAATTATTTCTAGATGTAAAATTATAAAATTCGTGACGTCACACTAATGAGGAGGGGTCTCACAAATGTGACCAGCTGTGACAAGGACGGAGGAGGGGGTCAAAATTCATGAAATTCGTGTGACGCAATTTATGGATGCCCCCTTATCAAAACATAAAAGCGAATTTTCATGACAGCCATCATTAAGCGGCCTCTTTATGACGTCTTTGCTTTCTTACCTCGCTTCCTGCGATGGTCCCGTCAAAGAGTACTATTAGATATGGGTCCCGTTCATATTTCACAGGACTAACTTTTTAATCGGTGAACCGGAACGCGTAGTGGCGCCGACACAGAGCGCTTTCCGGTATCGGTACGTAATTCACGACGATCGCTTTTGGTTATGATGCAGCTTAGAACCCAAACATAAGTTGGTATGGAAAAAGTCACACATAAACTATTAGGGCTACACCCTATTGTTTTATGCATACATCTAAGAAGAAATGTATGGTTCTATACTTCTATATAGACACCAAATCGTAGCACGTCGTTACATTACATTTTTGACATGAATTTATGAAAAATACGTGTTTTACTATGCGTTGGTAGTCAATTAAAGCCAGTAGCAGCTGCTTTCTTGGTCGCCCGATGTCCAATTATGTAAGATGTGCCACATGTGTTTTGAAGTTCCTTAACCTTCATATGAAGAATTTCTTATTGTGCGCTGTGTTGTCTTGTCTGTTACATCATTGTTGGCATCATAAACTTTTTTAATAAAGTTGTTTCATACCGAATGTATATTACTATTCTATTGCTTTTAGACACAGGCTTTAATAGTCTATTTGAATTTATAGGACATTGCGTGCTATATCAAAATCAATTCGATGACGTTTATTTGAACCTTTTATTGAACTTTTATTTTATTCAATCGTAGTAGCTTCTAGGTAAAAAGTTGGTAGGCCTATTAGATTAGATACACATTACATACATTTTATTTGTTTCATCATCTGCCTAGCCTTTTCTCAACTATGTTGGGGTGGGTCATTGTCATAACCCTAAAAAAAACTGTTCATGCATACGAATCATATATGACACTTTTATTTGCGTCTTAATTTTACATCATACTAATAAACGAAACTTACTAGATCATAACTGTAACAGATTTACTAAAGATTTATTTATTTTTTACCTTATAACAACCACCATGTTACCGAATTTTCCATTTCGGTGGACTGTTCGGATACTACCTTTCAATAGAATGTAGCTTATAATAAATAGTTGTTTTTTATTATTTTACAAAAATTACATATTTTCCGAATCTACGTATGTTTTCCATTTAACGTTAAAAGTATTAAAAAACATTATAGAAAAAAAACACACTTTTTGCATCATTTAATCTTGTTACAACATTTTTTGTCTTTACGGTGGACATTACTTTCGATACTGACTAAAATAAAGTAAATGTCAAATAATGGAGCGGAACGTAAAATTGAACGCAGCCAATATCGTACTATCCCTGTGAGAGGCCATTTTGCCGAGACTCGAATGCTGAAAACGTTGTTGTTGTATTATGAAGAATATTTGGTAGTGTCAAAGTTGAGTTGTCTTTCCGGTTACTGCTGTATTTTGGTAAGTAACACACTATAAATTAATCAAACATTTTTAATAACTAGTTAAGCAATGAGACTTTATTAATATACCTTGGCTTTTGACACAACTTATAAACGGCGCAAAGTGTGAAAGATTTTGCGAAAAAAGTTCATTCGGTGGACATCTTTTTGGTGGAAATTTTGTCCACCGAAACGACAGATGTCCACCGAGTGAATTTGTTTCTTGAATGTGGGTTATTTAGTTACTCTAACTTATAAAACTGCTTCTGGTTACTGGTGTTTTTATCAGTTAAGGACTAATTACCTATTTTTATTTCATTTTCGCTTTAATTTTATGTGTAAATATGTTTTAAACCACCACTTCCTTCACACCTTTCTACATCATGTCGACTTGTAATTAATGTAGTTATCCATAGTTACATTCTCTAAGTTAACAATGATTGGTACCTGTAATTTATTTCTAACGGCATGGGAAATAAAAAAAAATACATAAGCACGGTCGTTTCGCCTATGCAAATTATTTTACCAACAAAATCTGCTCTACCTTTGCACAGCTTTACTTTCTTTTTGTTTGTGTGCATTGCTTGTTGTGATTTTTCAAGCGATGGCGAAAACAAGAAGTAAACTTAGCGGTAAACAGGAAAAACACGAAGCCGTAAGCAATAATACTGAGTATGAGGAAGGCGCGTGATAAACTTAAACAGGATCCAGAAGCCTTGAAAGATAGCGAAGAAATTACCAGAGAATAATTCTATCAGAAGAATGCCGAAGGGTAAATACAGGAAAACTATAGAAGATTTACCAGATGTGTAAAAAAAGCTTTCAAGAAGGAAATGGAGAGAGGATGTAAGAACGCGCAGAGAAAAAGTCAAAATTCGAAAAGAAGCTGAAAACTACATTGCACGCGAAACGTCTGTTAAAGAAACCGTCTGCACATCCAAACGTCAATTAGTCTACCATTTGCTGGATAATATAAATATATCAAAAACATGTATGTAGACGTTAGGTACTACGGAAAATTATCGACTCGTCACAAAATCATTTTGTACCGTAAATGAGATTAGGAATCACAATCCTATTTACATTTGTATTCATTTGAAGCCTATTATAGCTGCAATGAAGACCCTTGTGCCACATTTGAAACGGATGCATATTTTGAGCGACGGACCTTCAACTCAGTACAGAAACAAGACGATGTTCCACTTCCTTGCTCAAATAAGCAGCAATTAGCTACTTACTTGAGCAAGAAAACTTGTCATAGCACTGTGTCCCAGACCACTCCAAAATACCCAACTCTATCAAGTCCAGTCCTGACGAGGCCTCTTCAAAGTCTTACTCAGAATGACATACCACCGAGTGGATAAATTCACAGAGTCCAACCTTGACTCCTATGCACAGTCCAGTGGCAAGCCAATGGAACCATTGAAAATTGGCGAGCGCAGTTCATCACTGCTGATTGGAGGTACTGTCCATAAGCGCATACAATTTCCGGACGTAAGCATATTCTGACAGCTCAGATACGTCAACGTCAAAACCAGACAAGCCACCAATCCCCCTTTCTCTGGCTGAACGGATTGAATGCTTCTGGTCTTCTGACCACGAAGACATGTTTTGACCACCGAAACGAATTATCTTTTCGGTAGACAGACACAAAACATTTTTTATTTACTTTTTGAATGCTTTTAAGTGACTGATTTGTTTGTGATTAGGTATGTGAAGATAGCATTAACGTTCTTTTTGTTCAAAATTTTAATCACTTTTTGTTTTGTTTTGTTTCAATAATCAACATTTTAGTCCACTAGGTGGACATATTAGTCTTTTCGGCGGAACCGAAATATCGTTATTTCCTTATAAATCGCTTTTTTCGAATTATTGATCTCAGACTGATACGCACTTTTATTGTGACGTTATGCAAGAGTCATAATATACCTTTGATTTTTATAAATCACGTGTTTCATTTTTTCGCCAAAAAAAACCCTAA
The DNA here is from genome assembly GCA_932294355.1 of Aporophyla lueneburgensis. Lineage (NCBI taxonomy): Eukaryota > Metazoa > Arthropoda > Insecta > Lepidoptera > Noctuidae > Aporophyla > Aporophyla lueneburgensis. The sequence continues at coordinate 17,483,488 of OW028744.1, forward strand.
GCTTGACAATGACCCGGGTCGGCTTTCAGTCAAACCTGATGCAGCTGAGTAGCAGTATTTTACATGGAGTGACTGCCTATCTGACCTCCACGACCCCGTTACTGGATAATACGATACCCGGTGGTTAGACTGGTTGTCAGACTTTCGGGCGTCTCACAACCCGTAACGACTGCCTAAGATCTACGAAAGACAGCCGAGACAAACGGCTTAATGTGCTTTCCGAGGCACGGAAGGGTCTTGGTATGTAAAGATGGTCACCCATCCACGGACCAACCGTGGCAAGCGTAGCTTAACCTGAACGATTGACCCGTGCGGCTGTTGTAACTTAGCTGTGGCTAAGTTACAACAGCCGCACGGGTCAATCGTTTTTATTTGTTCATGTGTTTTATATTTAGAAGACAGTATGCAATAAACTTGTTAGGCTGGTAGGTACACACATATTTAATAACTTAAATTTTCTTAGCAAGCCGTTAAAGTGAAGGTGCCTACAGTACAGACTACCCACATTGCGTTAACGACAGTCAAGTTAAGTTAACGCCATCAGCAAGTTGCAGTATGCACCCATAAAGTACATTGGTTTCACTTCCTCGACGGAAACTAACTTCTTACAGATAGGCAGGAACGCGTTAAGCCGCGTATTCATGAGAAACAGCACTGCACCCTAAATGCGTAACACACTATCAATCAGAATCTGAATCATTAATCATTATGAAGGATATTGATAATTCATTCTCTTCTGTTCGAAAAAATGTCTAGGTACTCAACAAACATAATTATCGCAATTAATGTTCTTGACCTTTCAAAATGGAAGGCGTTTCTAGTATGCCTACTGTTAGTGTGCTATTAACCGACGAAAAAAAAACGGAGGAGGTTCTCAATTCGACGCGTATATTTTTTTTTTATCTATGACCACGCATAACTTTTTACCGAGTGGACCGATTTTGATAACTCTTTTTTTATTGGAAAGGGTATATCCTGACGATGGTCCCATGTAAATTTGAAAATTCCAACCCTAAGGGTAGGAAAACAGGGGATGATTGATTGTTCACTCATTGATTGTAATGCATAACTTCTTACAGAATAGTCCGATTTTGCAAGCATGTAGTAATTAGTAGATTATAGCCACAATTTTTTTTTAAATAAAAACTTTTTAACAAAAAATGAAATTAGTTAAATTTTTTTGTTAAAAAGTTTTTTGCAATAACCCCGCTTTCCTGTGTATGGGAACGTGTAAAGACCTCGTACGAAGTACCTACAATTTGATATTTTGGAAAACAAGGTTTTAAATTTTTGTTCATCATGAATAAGATAGGTACCTTATGCAGGTAGCAGGTAGGTACCTACCTGCTATCTGCATAAGGTTTACAATAGGCTAGGCTACATAAGGCTAGTCATCCTCCTTCATCGATTCAGCATTAGGTATACCTATGTATTTCGCATCATAATGTTGACAGTTTCCTTCTACGCGTACTCATATCTTAAACTACAGTATTTTGTTTCAACTCACGAAGCCATGCCCGCTTTAAGGCACACGGAGTCACAACCCGACGCGACTCTAGTTGATTTTCAACCGACGAAAAAAACGGAGGAGGTTATCAATTCGACGCGTATATATATTTTTTTTTTTATGTATGACCACGCATAATTTTTTACATAGTGGTCCGATTGTGACAATTCTTCTTCTATTGGAAAGGGTATACTTCCAAGGTGGTCCCATATAAATTTGGAAAACAAAATCGAACCCTAAGGGTCGGAAAACAGGGGATGATTGATTGTTCACTCACTGATTGTAATGTATAAACACGCATAACTTTATACAGAGTAGTCCGATTTTGATAATTCTTTTTGTGTTGGATAGGGTATACCTTGCCAAGTATTATTAGTAAATTAAAGCCACGAAAAAAATATAAAATAAAAAGTTTTTAACAAAAAAATTAAACCGCCGAAAAACTGAAAAGCATAAAATAATAAACCTTAAAATTTTGAGTCGGCGCTGAAAAATCAATGAACAAGGATCACTCAAAGCGCCGACTCATAATTTTAAGGTTTATTATTTTATGCTTTTCAGTTTTTCGGCGGTTTAATTTTTTTGTTAAAAAGTTTTCTATGAAGTTTTCATTAAAATGCTAAAGTCATTTGATGATTTCCTATCCAAAAAAAAAGACGAGTAGCGTCAACACATAACTCACACACGCACGAACACTTCCGACTTCGCCATTGTTTCAGACTATCTGAGAGCACTGCATTTACACACACATTCACAGCGTGTTTGTACACTTGGTTTGGTAACCATAAGTACCTAAGTAAAGTGCGAGTTGTTTCTTCAGATAAAAACACTGTACCGGAAAAGTTGAATTTAGACATTTAAAAAACCCCAGACCGAAACCGAAAGTCTTATAAGAAGTTGTAGGTAATATTTTGATCAAAGAATCATGGTGTCGAAATCGCTGAACTGATTTTAATAGACTTTTAAAGAAAAAAACCGCCCCCAAATCAGTTCACTCGTTCAGAGCTACAGTGCCAGTATTGCCACACACAGACACACAGCGGTCAAACTTATAACACCCCTTCTTTTTGCGTCGGGTGAAAATATGACACTGACAGACAGTTAAATTTAAAAAAAAAAATATCCCCAACTCAACATTTGTCAAAGGAGGAGGTATGCTATTTTGATCTTTGTTAACACAAAAATATCAGCTATAGTTATAGTTTTCTATGCAATAAATTGCTCAGTGCCGCAGCTTCAAAGGGTAGGTATAATGTAGGTATAAAGTCTTGACTTGATAAAGGAAAGCGATTAAAAACTGGAGAAGATACAAAAGACTCGACTGTACCTTCATAAAACAATTAAATTCGTAATAGAATCCTTACAGTAACGAGCCGTTTAGGTTTACCTATTCTATTTATGATACGCTTATGCATACTAACGATGTAAATGCATTATTAATGTAACATATTTACCTAATAACAAAGCGAGATAATAACGTAATTGGTATCTTCAATTTGAAAACATTATTCGTACATCTCTCTCACGTCTGTTGAAGCTCCTAATAAATGAGTTTGCCTCGAACTCTAACAAATCAAATTATGGATACCGTCGGATGCTTGGAACACCCTGTAAGTAAATCTTAATAATCTTATTTATTTATTTTCATATCATTTTTGCTGTTTGATTGCAGTTCGCCGTAGATTCTATTTAGAGTTGCTGAATACAATATTAAGCAGTGGTGGCCTTAGACGTTGGCGATCAGGGCAATCGCCCGGGGCCTCGCTCTTGTAGGGGCCTCGCGCAACAACCCAAGCAAATTAAAAAAAATATAGTTTTTTTAACTATATTTTTTTTATTTAATTCTTTTGATTATGAACCTTAATTATTTATTAAGGTTATATATAAGTTTATAACATAACGGTAAATTAAAATAAAGTTAGTTAACTAATTCATTCATTCAAAACATAATTGAATAATAATCATTCTCTAGTATTTGAATATCGCGCCTCGAAACTCTTGAATATCGGTTTTTTTATCGCATAGCACTCGGGTCAGCTGGGGAGACGGTCGGAACGTAATAGGTATTCTGCTCCTTTATCGCTCGGAGAATCCCCGTGTTTAATTTCGTTCGTCAACTCTTGTCGCCTTGGAATTATTTTATTTGCAGTATGAGTTACAAAATCGTTACTGTACCGTACATATCTTTCAATTTGATTGAATACTGGCTTCTGCCCAAGACTTCGTCCGCGTCAAATTTCTAACACCCCCGACCCATCCCGTCGCACCGAATCGCCTTCCCGTGCGAGGTCTTCATATTCGTACCTTTTTTATTTTTGCTTAGCTCCTAAAGATCCTAGCGTGATTTTATATAGCTTATGACTGTCCTTGATAAATGGGCTATCAAACACTAAAATAATTTTTCAATTCGAACTAGTAGTTCCTGAGATTAGCCTGTTCAACCAAACAAAGAAAAAACTCTTCAGCTTTATAATACCGGTATAGATCTGACGCTCATTCTGTAATATCTGAAAAACTTTTTTGGATATGTAAGGAAATTGTTATATCTTACGAAAAAAGACCTTCATAAGCCTTAACGGTTTTAAGGGATTGTCCCCAATAGCGGTTGGCCTTTTTTACGTAAAATAATAAATACATACTTACAGATAGCGACTCTTGTTTGGTAGTCCATAACGACGCGGACGTGTGGAGTGGGCGCCGCAGTTTTTTTTTTGTGGGTGCAAAATCGTGATCGGGAGACGTCAGTCTCCCGATCTAGGGTGGAGCGGCAGGGTATGTCAGACTTTTACTGACTAAAACCCACCCGTGTTCCTTCAGTGGCCTATGTAACACTTTCGGACGATCTTGCGACCCTGGCAGGCATCCCTGGCTTGGCATCGGTCCTAGCAGACCCCTTCAGTATTGCTGACATCTCTTTGGGCGCGCGTGGAACACAACGCGCCGTCGACCCTAGCCTGGTTCTTACCGGGCATTCATTGCTCGCCCGCCAGAAGCTCGCGCCTGCGGTGGCCCGAAGACTGCAATGGACTCCCGACGCCCGAGGCGTCTCCTCCTGCGGTGCCTAGGAGCGTGAGGGCGCAGAGACTGCATCTCCCTCACGTGCCCCGCTCCTCTTTCGGGAGCAAAACTGCTTCGCAGAAGGAGGTGACGGCTTCCCATGCCCTCTCGCTCCGTACCAGGGCCGGACGCGAGAGGTTGCCGCCACCGATCGCCTCCACGTGGCCACAGTCGTGCTCCGCCCAGGCAGGGCACATTTCCACCGTATGCTCCACCGTGTCCTCCAGACGATCCCCGCAATGCACCCGGGCGTTTCCTCCCGCTTTATCCTGAACAGGAACCCCCCAAAGCACCCATGCCCGGTGAGGACATGCGTTAGGCGGAAGGTGAGGACGCCGTGACGTCTCTCTATCCCCTCTCCTCAAAGAGGGGACTTACCGCTGCCATTGTGGCGTGCCCAGCACTGGGTTTCGACATTTGTACCTGCCATGTCGCTATGAGATCACACCGGAGCTCGTGATCGCCGTGCCACGATTTGTCGCGGCAGCGGAGTTTCGCCCCGGCGTTTCGCCTCCTTGCGCCACTCCCACATATGCGCGAGGACCTTTGCCTCCAGATCCCATGGCGGCACTTAGGCAAGGGGGCTCGCTGCCCCGCAGGAGACCGTACGGTATCCCCTGACTAGCCGGATGGCCATGACCCTCTGGGACGCACTCAACCGGCGGCGGACGCATGACGGCGTTAATTCTACCGTGCGGTAGAATAAACGCACCGCATGGCAGTGCCCGCTAGCCAGAAAATGATATTGACAGACAGTTCAAAGAAGTCAGAAGACGACGTAAAAAAAGGCATTTTCTCAGGCCTCGCAAAGCCCTGCCGCCCGGAGCCTCGCAATGGTTAAGGCCGCCGCTGATATTAAGGAAATTTGTTTTTTTTTTTTTTTTTGAGAAACCTTTGATGATTATAATTTTAATTTTGCTTTTCATTACACAACGTATCATAGGTATGTACAGTCGCAACAAGATATAGTTGAAGTTTAGTAAGAACGTGATGGATAATAATTAATAACATAAGTCATAACACATCACGCCTTGTTTGCCGGAAGAGTTGGGCTGAGGTGCACTTATATAGTACACCCATAATAATTGACAATATCAGTGTTATGAAATAAACAGTTTATCTAATTAAATTGTATGCGAAAACATTATCGGTTTCTGCTAATCCGGCGACCCTTTACTTATCTTTTTTGGTGACTGTAGCTACATAGGTAACTGAGGAGTTTCAAAAATATGGTACAATGGTCATTTTGGCGTGTCCCTCAAGTTCATATTTTTTTTACCGAAATTCGGATTATTATAAGTTGACTTGTTACTTATCTGGTTATTCAACTTTTGTACTTGCGTTTTAGTTTAAATTTGATATGATTAAATGAAAATTCAATTTATGTAAAAATTTTTACTAAGCCGGAGCCTTTAATTTTCGTATGTCCCCAGTGTACTGTAACATTTTAGATTGAATATTACTGATTTTTTTCTTAAACACCTTGACATGATTTGTTGTTTTTTTTTTATAAATATTGAACCTTGTTCTTATTGCTAAGTGTTCTATCTATAGCTTAAAATAACTTTAATCTATTTAAAATCGCGCCTAAATGTTGTCCCCGAAAATTGTTACTTCTGGACATGTCGGTTTTGTTATTTTATTTTCTTTAAAAATATTCTACCAAAATAATTTTATGTTTCGCAAAGGCCACCCACATGGCTTACATTAAATCGGTAATTAAATAAAAAAAACCTCAGTGTCATTTTTTCGGTGATGTGAGTGAGTTTATGCGGCTGGCTGGACTGGAGAGAAAATTGTGCCCAGGTTTGTTATATTACAATCACAACTTTACCACACATTTTTTACTTGAATGTATTTTCTAAAGAAATATTATTTTTAAATGAATAACTTGGTGTATGCTGTTTAACTTACCGAGAAGCTGTGCTGCTAATATTTTTTTTGAATTGAAGGTAGACACATTGTGTTACTTCAGTTTTGTTACTAAAAGTACGGTAACATATAGACTGACCGACAAAGTAACAAAATCGATAGCATAAGCAGACATGGCATTTGAATCTGAGATGATTATTCTCTTTAAGAAGTGAAAAGTTCGAATAATCGTGATAAGATTTTTTTAACTGACTTCAAAAAAGGGATTGCCCCAAATTCATATGTTAGTTCATTAATTTTCAGCTATGTTTTCGCCATTTGGGGACCGATTGTAATGGTTTTTTTTTAAGAATGCTTTCCCGATGTGGTCTTATTTAAAATTGCTGAAGATCCGCTGAAGATCTTCAGAGATAGATAATGGAACTCTTCAATAATTGACACAAATGTGAAGATTGCGTCGGTCCTTTATAAAAACGTCCAAAGAAGACCGAGTTTATAATCAATGTTGAAAAATGAGAAGTAAGTACTTACGGATCTCCTACATGTAAATTTAGAACAAAGTATATTTTTAAGTAATAAATGATTTAAAAAAAAACTAATTGCAATGTTTCATTTGCCTTGAGGTTATGTGAACCGTGCTTTACAATTGTGTCCCCAAATTTTTTTAAAGAGTTTAACTGATTTTCTCATAAATTACTACACTTTTACAAATATTTTGGGTTTTGGTTCAAAGTAATAAATAATTGGCGTTTTTTGGTTGTGTCGTTGGTATTTTTTTACCCATTTTACATCGATAGCATGAAAAACAAATGTTATTTTGGAACCTATGGTAACAAAACCGTAAAAAAGTGGTATTTTTTAAGTATTTGAGTACTTTATTTTCCTTATTGATTCATCTAGCCATACAAAATAACTGTATTTATCCAAAAAAATCATTGGAGTGGCAGAATTCATCGTAGTTTTTTTATATTTGACCTTATTTGTGGTAGCAAAACTGACACCTAATCAACACCTTACTATCATAATGCCTATTTTTTTCCTGAAATAGTATTTTCATTTAAGAGAAATAGTAATTTTATTAAATTAGAGAGTATAAACCTTTAAATGTAGTTCATCAACAGACCCTACCATGGAGTTATATTTTAAAGTCATATTTTTACCAGTTGTACCTTTTTTTGAAACTCCTCAACTAAGCTAAGCTACAAGGTACGTATGGCCTAGTTCATGTCTTTTCTTTATTTTACATCAACATGGCATCGTAAAAGGAATATGATTATGAAGTTAAAAAGAACAACACTGGGAGTGTTTTGTTCTTATTTCAGAAAATTGTTACGCACACCCAGAGGCTCCACAACAGAACAAAAACAAAAGGAGAATTAATAAAAAAAGAAAAGTTCTGACGAACTGTATTTTTAACAAACTCTACGGTCGTCTAAATATTCGTTGTATCGAATTTATCCGGATGGAATGAAATTGTTAAAAATAAAAAATGACGTGATAGCCAGAAGCCCGTAGGTGGGCAGTTATATAGGTCGGTATAGATTTAGCATGTTCTATTCGCATCCGTGCGCTTGTCCGGGACAACAAGTAACAAGTGGTTGAATCCTTTCACACTTCTAAACTTCCTAGAAGAGACAATAACAAATATGTTCTGTTTTTAATTCAAAATTGGTACCTAGGAGTTTTCCTTTTTTTGATTTATTATAGGTAGGGGTGCGCGAATTACTGCAACGTTTTGGGAATGAGAGACGATCTGTAACGTTTTAAAATCGTGGTTTTGAAAAAATTTGGTAGTTACACATAGTTCAGTAAATTAGACGCAGCCATGTTGTTGGACGTGCCGTAGTCAAAGATTTAGTATATACCTAATATTTATTATTAGCGTGTACTAAATCTATGGCCATAGTGGTCGAAAAAATTTGGATGATAAAAAAAAATCATCAGAAGCCTGTCATAGTTCAGGCAATTACACGCAGCCATGTTGGTGGACGTGCCGTACCTAGTCACAGACTTAGTATATACCTACTATTGACGTGGACTAAATCTATGGCAATAGTGGTCGAGTAAAATATTGATCGAAAAAATATCATCAAAAGCATGTCAAAATGAGCACCTATTCTAGTAAGTCACAAAAAGCAAAAAGCGGCCAAGAAATGGTTGAACTCGCAGACGTAGAGTCCCGTACCACTCTACAATATTGTGATAAATTATTTCTTTCATTTTGAATACGTTACAGTTAGTACCTTAAATAGACGCTGAAATAAACACGTTTCTTGTTTAGGTTTTCATTTTGAACTTTGTTTTATTTTTAGTAAGTATCAGTTGTTAGATACACCAGCTTTGCACTCAGTACAAATTTCAAGTGGTTACCTTTCAAAAGATGTCCCTGTGACAGACGAATGGACGGACAGCGAAGCCTTTGTAATCGTTGGCAGCCTTTGAGTATGGACCTGAACATTGGTACGGCACTGTCAGCACAATTATTTGGTGGCACATCCTGCCGTTTTATATCCACGTCAAACCCTACAGTCGTAACAAGGTAACAAGCACTGCCTGCAGCTGACGCGTTTGAAAATGCAATTTTTTGCTTTTTCTTTGTGTGCAGCATTCTGTGTGTCACTCTTTGCGTGTCGAGGTAATGTCGCAAACGCATTTTTCTACTTAAATGTACAGTGAAACGGTGTGATTTGCAATTTTGCAAGCACAAGGACATTTGTGAAAATGATCTAGAAAACGTTCCTTTTTTTTTTTTTTTTCAGGATGGGAAATCATCAAATGACTTCTCCCGCTCTGGGCGGAGCGGGAGGGCGTGTCAGACTTTTACTGACTAAAACCCACCTGTGTTCCATCAGTTGCCCATGTGCCAGGGTCACGGTATCTCTTTCGAACAATCACGCGACCCCGGCAGGCATCGGTCCTAGTAGACCCCTAAACTGCTGCTGACATCTCTTTGAGGCGCGCGTGGAACACTGCGCGCCGTCGACCCGAGCTTGGTCCTTACCGGGCGGCGAGCTACCCACTGCTCGCCACCCGCAAGCTCGCGCCTACGGTGGCCGGGAGTCCGCTATTGACTCCCGACGCCCGGGGCGTCTCCTCCTGCGGCGGCTAGGGACGTGAGGGCGCAGAGACTGCCACTCCCTCACGCGCCCCGCCTCCTCCTTCGCGAGCATTACTGCTTCGCAGAAGGAGGTGACGGCTTCCCATTTCCTCTTGCTCCGTACCATGGCTCGCACCAGGGCCGGACGCGAGAGGTCGCCGCCGCCAATCGCCTCCACGAGAACACGGCGGTGCTCCGCCCAGGCAGGGCACACTTCCACCGTATGCTCCACCGTGTCCTCCAGACGATCCTCGCAATGGAAACACCCGGACGTATCCTCCCGCTTTATCCTGAACAGGAACCCACCGAAGCACCCATGCCCGGTGAGAACCTGCGTCAGGCGGAAGGTGAGGACGCCGTGACGCCTCTCTATCCACTCCTCAAAGAGGGGACTTACCGCCGCAATTGTGGCGTGCCCAGCACTGGGTTGCGACAATCGTACCCGCCATGTCGCCATGAGATCACACCGGAGCTCTGTCCGCCGTGCCGCGATTTGTCGCGGCAGCGGAGTTTCACCCCGGCGTTTCGCCTCCTCGCGCCACTCCCACATGTGGGCGAGGACCTTTGCCTCCAGATCCCATGGCGGCACTCCGGCAAGGAGGCTCGCTGCCTCGCAGGAGACCGTGCGGTATCCCCGGAAGAAAACGTTCCTTAAAATACATATTTGTTCGTAAAACATCTAGGCGAAACACATGAATAACACGTACAATTTTGTATATTCTGTAAAATCTCACCTGGACAAATATTGATAAAGTGTTGCTTTGCATGAAGTCACAATCAGCCTATAATGTTACCACTACCGGGACATATGCCTCGCCTCTGTGAGTGGGATTGGGCCGCAACCCCAACGCGATCCCAGTTGGTAGATGTCTCATGTCTACGAATTTTAAATACTTAAATTAAAGCGCCTGCCTGGGTTGGAACTTGGAACTCACGATCTTCAATTTGAAAGTCGGGGCCGTTACCACTGGCCCAACATCGATCAGATTGAAGTGAACTGTCAATATTGTGAAACCCTATATCAGGTGGAATGACAGCTTACTTCTCCGAAGTATTGACAGTGTTTTAGTTTTTCTGAATAGATGGGCTGTTCTAGTTATCAAATGAGCAGATAAGCATCTGCCAGGGTCGCGAGATTGTTCGACAGAGATGGCACATGGGCAACTGAAGGAACACGGGTGGGTTTTAGTCAGTAAAAGTCTGACATGCCGTCCCGCTCCGCCCAGAGCTGGAGAAGTAATTTGATGACTTCCCATCCAAAAAAAAGAGCAGATAAGCATATAACACTGTCCATTGATGATGTTTTGTTTACAGCTTCAAGAAGCAAAAATATTTAAAACTTATTTCCTTTTCTTCCTATTTCATATTCCACGTCTTTGATTATGAACTTTTGGAAAGTTCAATGAATTTCAGAGGGAATGTCGAAAGTCATTGTCCGGTAGGTAATGCCCATATTTTGTGAGCAATAATTCTCTCGCCTATTATATCTTAGCTTGGCGAAGGCCTCTATTCGGCAGTGGACGTTTTTCGGGTGACGCGATGACGATGATAATGACTATATCTTAGGTTCCAACACTACAAAATCAAAAAAATCAAATCAAAATCAAAAGTCATTTATTCAAACTAGGCTGAGAGTCAGCACTTTTTGAACGTCAAAGTTACAAAAGACAGTCCCCCCAAAACGCCTGCCCTTCGACACTTTCTAGTGCTTTCGCTGGGAAGAAGAAGTGGCGGAACAAACTCCCCAGCAGCACAGCTGTCTGTTAAGTTAGAAAAACTTGATTCTATACAATATTGCAAAGTCTAGAATAACTAGTGCCTGCCATGAAGCCTAGGTATGCTTTGTTGTCATCAATATCAATTCTATTGGTAGAAATGTTTGATTGATGAAACAACCACACAAAGCCGTGTTTAATTATAAAAAATATTATCTGCTCTATTTCAGATAACAGAACGCAAACATTGTTAAGAAAATTAATTAAATTTCGTACAAAGGCAACAATCTCAAGGTGTATACAATCCCTTGGAATTAGACACTTAACGCGAAGACAAACTCGGAAGATTAATTTACAATTTTTGGGCTGTCTTTGGCTTTGATACTCTATTAAAAAGTACTTCAAATATAAATTTCCGGATGAAATTTCTTACCAGCCAGATGTCTGTGTCATTTTCCTTTATGTTCGCGCTCGGCTTTTAGGTTCACCCGATGCGAGCTAACGTCAGCTATTCAGTACATACCTAAGTGGTCATTGTATGGAGCGACTAGGTCGGTGTATCGTCTGTCGTCTCTAACGTACCTAACAATAGTATACCGTGATACAACCCCGGGTGTAGATTTTTTCAGGGCATAAACTGGCTTCTGCCGCCCCCCACAAAAACTTTAACCTTTATGTTTCTCTATTCCTTACCTAGTTTCGTGTCTGTCGAAGATAAACAGATTTTTTTATTACTCGACTCCTTTTTTTATAGAGTTTAATGCTAATTTTATGAAGCGTTTTTTGGCAACGTGTAATCGATTCAACGTGAAATTTGATTCGAGATACTATAAAATAGACTTCTGGCATAAAAAATACGGAGGTTTAGACGTTAATATCTCAATAATCATTTGAGCTATATTTATGAAATTTGGGATTCAAATCGAATAGACAAAGAAAATCCTATCCTACTAATCCATACTAATATTATAAATGCGAAAGTGTGTATGTCTGTTTGTCCGCCTTTCACGGCAAACCGGAGCGACGAATTGACGTGATTTTTTAAATGGAGATAGTTGAAGGGATGGAGAGTGACCCTTTGTCTCTTTCTAACCCCCCACTTCCCTAAAATAGGGGGTGGAACGCGCTAATCTCAGGAACTTCTGGTTCGAATTGAAAAATTATTTTTAGTCGGGTAGCCTATTTATTGAGGAAGGCAATAGGCTATATAACATCACGCTACGATCAAAAGGAGCGGCGCAGCAACAACAAAATGACGAAAACTGGCAGGCTGCGATGCGACGGGGTCAGGGGTGCAAATATTGAAAATAGCAAAAGCAAGCAATAGCAATAGCTAGTAATATTATAAATGCGAAAGTTTGTATGTGTGGATGTGTGGATGTTTGTTACTCTTTCACGCAAAAACTACTGAACGGATTTGGATGAAATTTGGAACACAGTTAGTTTATAGCCTTTTTTTTATCCCGGTAGTACGTTCCCGCGGGATATTTTCCGACCTCCATGCGGGCGAAGCCGCTGGCAGAAGCTAGTTTTATCGATGTTAGAGAGTCAGTCAAAAGTGGCTCCAAATGGTTCGTGTGACATACGGCTGCTGCGTCGTCGCCAGTTCCTTTTACTTGGAACTTGGTCGTAGGTAATTGAAAAATACCCGAGTCTTCTCTTTGTTTAATATGACATGAACAAATGATCTACGGTCAATCAGTCTTGCTCTTAACTTATGTAGGTTTGCACACAGCTAGAATGTAGATTGATAGAAACAAGGTATTTACTTCACTACATAGTATAAAACAAAGTCGCTTCCCTCTGTCTGTCCCAATGTATGCTTATATCTTTAAAACTACGCAACGGATTTTGATGCGGTTTTTTTTTAAATAGATAAATCTAGCTCTAAATTAAACGTGGATTTACCTTCATTCTTTGTATACCTACGTATGACTTTTATAATGAACTAGCTTCTGCCCACGGCTTTGCCCGCGTGGTTGGCGAAAATTTCACCATTTCAACCTCCCATTTCACCCTCTTAGGAATGGAATTTCAAAAAACCCTTTCTTAATGGATACCTAATCATCACAAAGAACACACTCTCCAAATTTCATGTCTCTAGGACCAGTAGTTTCGGCTGTGCGTTGATATATCAGTCAGTCAGGCAGTCACTCAGAGGGGTAATTGCGGAACTTTTTATCGGTCGGAATTGGTTTAATATTCATAGTTAAACAACATTCAATGCGTTATTTACGTTGCTGAGCCACAATCTATTCCAAAAAATGACGCAATGGTTTAGAAATAATCTTCAATCCCATTCAGATTCTGATAAATTGTGCGTTTCGCAATTAGGGTGCTGGACTTTGAATTTTATATATATGACTTGGGTGGCTCAGTTTGAACTTTGCATTTAGCTAATGAGTCAAAATGTAGGTCAATGCGTCTCACGTTTCTTCCCGGGTGCTTTAAAATGTAATGTGGCTCACTAGAGGTAAGTTATGCAACTACTCAGAACTTAACGACTTAAAATCCCTTGCTAGATCTTTCTCAAGTCATGGAAGCTAGTTTTATTTGAGGTGGAGTTTAAAGTTTGGGTCTTTAAAGTGCACGTGACAGTCCGTGTCACAAGAAGGTTTAGTCAAGGATATAAGTATCTACCTACCTACCTTTTTTTTTCTGGAAGGGAAATCATCAAATGACTTCTCCCGCTCTAGGCGGAGCAAAAGGGCGTGTCAGACTTTTACTGACTAAAACCCACCCGTGTCCCATCAGTTGCCCATGTGCCAGGGTCACGGTATCTCTTTCGAACAATCACGGGACCCCGGCTACCTACCTACCTTAACTACATATTGAGCAATAGATTAAAAAAAAAATAACAGCCGACTTCCATAAAAACACTACAAAGTGAAAAATAACTTTAATTTCGGAAGTCGGTGTCTTAGGATCTGTATTTAAGTTTTTGCCACCGACTTCCGAAATTAAAGTTATTTTGAAATGAAAAAACTTTTTAGTTATGGTATGTACCCCGCACTAATCTAATTGCGTTATTCGTCCATTTGTCGCGCACATCCTTTATGCAAATTTAAGACTTATATGGTTTCTCATGGACTCCATTGTCAGAACTAAATCAAATTGAACACGAAAAGCACCAGCTTTCAAATAAAAAAACAATAATCAAAATCGGTTCACCCAGTCAGTACTGAGGTAACAAACATAAAAAAAAAAACAGTCGAATTGAGAACCTCCTCCTTTTTTTTCAAGTCGGTTAAAAAAGACTAGCTGCCAAACACTGTTTGGCATTACAAATATATTTAAAACTGTTTAGCAATAAGTACAACTGAATTTCAGTTGGAGGTTAATTAATAATCATAGTTCTCTATATTTGTATCTATGTAAATTGCATGTGTATACATATATTCAAAACAATGAACCAATTTTGTGAAGAGAGAATAAATAAATGAATTGACTGAATGTAAATTGTTTTTTGAATAAATGAAATGAAACAGGTAGCTATGTATGAGTGACAGAGACGCGCTGTACAAAGCAGAAATTGACCTTAAAGCCTCCTACAAACCGGCGCGACGCGGCAACGCGACGCGACACTCGTAGAACAATTTTTATGTGAACTTCATGGAAATTGTTCTACAAGAATCGCGTCGCGCTGTCGCGTCGCGCCGGTCTGAATAAGCCTTAAACTGGATGTGCCATATACAATTATACATACATACATACGACCTGCGTAGGTATCTACTGTATTTATGTAGCTTCCATGTGTTGTGGACGGGATGTATTTATTAATTTATTTAAAACTAGCTGTGCCCGCGGCTACGCCCACGTGGACGTCGGAAATTATGTCATGGGCTACTGGGACAAAAGCCTATGTTACTCTTTATAACACCAGCTATTACTTGTGAAAGTCCCTTCAAAATCGGTCTGGCTTTTTCGGTAATTAGCCGGAACAAACAGACAGACATACAGGCAAATTTTGAAAATTATAGACTCTCACCTGCATTTATTACGATAAGAAACTTTTACTTAGATATTAAAAACAGACACTTTGATTTTATTTATTCATTTAGATAGGGACGCTAGTCAGACCGCAAACACAGACCCGTCAGACTTCAAAAGCTGTTTTGTTTTAATGTTAACTTATTATTTTATACAATTTACGAAGATGTTGCTTTATTAAATGTGAATGTCGTGTAAGATGCAGAGTATTATAGATTATGACGCGAAAACTGTAATGAAGAAATTCGGAACATCACTCTGAAACAATATAAGGGGTGCATTTATTGATATAGGGCTCTTGTATATCAATGGGTGCATTGAAATTTTTAGTCAAATTACCAATATCACTTAGACCACGTTTGCACGAACGTAAAAATATCGCGACGGGATTTTTTCGCGCATCGAATCTTCAACGCACTTCTTACCACCGAGAGTTGGAAATCCAACAGTGTGTTTTTTCGACGCTCAATGCATTTTATCGACGCGCAATGCTTTTTTCGACGCTAAATGCTTTTTTCGACGCTCAATGCTTTTTATCGACGCTCAATGCTTTTTTCGACGCTCAATGCTTTTTTCGACGCTCAATGATGCTTTTTCGACGCTCAATGCTTTTTTCGACGCTCAGGTCTTTTTTCAACGGTCAATGATTATTTCGACGCTCAATGCTTTTTTCGACGCTTAATGCTTTTTTCGACGCTCAATGCTTTTTCGACGCTCAATGCTTTTTTCGACGCCAAATGCTTTTTTCGACGCTCAATGCTTTTTCGACGCTCAATGCTTTTTTTCGACGCTCAATGCTTTTTTTCGACGCTTTTGATTCTCAAAATGACCGAGCATGTTGACACCGAAACTTGAAAATGTAGTGCGTGATAAATTCAGCCGCGTTTTTTTTTACGAATGCGATGTGTATAATTAAGTTTGTTTATAGGACTACGCAAGTAGGTTTTCAATTTAGGCAGGGGAACCAAATAACACATATAAAACAGGTAGTTTTGAATTTTGTTCGTTGAATCGAATACACATCCTAGATGTTGGCGAGTATCTTATATTGCTATATCGGTAACAATATCAAGACATGAAACACAAAAAAAAAATTGTGTAAATCAAATCATCTCAAGAAATTCCTTAATTCAATGGAACACCTTAAAACTCTATTAAGGAAGTAAATTAATAGAATTATCCTTTTGAGGCAGCCATTACTTAGTTCTCTGCGACTTCAAATTGGCCTTCGAGCTCTTAGAATTTGTTGGAAGTTAAACAAATATTCAAAACTTAAGGAACTTTATTTTGAGTTAGAAAAAAAAAATAGGTTTTTCAATTGTTGGGAAAGTTTTGGCTCTAAAAGTTCCACCTCATGTTTAATTTATCCGGTTCACCTTCTCAGTAAACCAGATTTTAATGAATCGTCAAATACAAGTTTTGCTAATAAATCAAAATAAAATAAATTTATAGTTCAAAAAATCACTAGAAAAACACGCTTTTATAAATGCACGTATAAACCAAAAACCTTATCGTGGTCAAAGTTTATTACAAGACCTTTCTAACAAGTCCAAATACGGCTATGATACGATATTCCATCATGGAATGCCAGTGCCTATCTTCCGGCTTCATCATCAGACCTTGAAACCTAATCGTGGTCAAAGTTCATTACAAGACTTTTCTAATAAGTTCAAACACAGCTATGATACGATGTTCCATCATGAAGTTCCAGTTCATATCTTCCGGCTCCATCATCAGAGCAGTTCGACAGTACCATATTATTGTATTGTCACCAGAACTACATACAGCTGCCAATTTTTATGACGCTACGATCCTTGAAAGATGGTTAAATTAGTTACCTTAGATTCCATTACATAGTTACATACTGGTCGACCTAATAAAAGCGTGTTAATAAATGAATATAAGATCACCCAAACTTTGAAGCTTGTATGTTGCTTGTATGATGTATGTGAACGATTTGAAAGCCACGCAGTTATTCGACGATCTCGTTAATTCTAAATCACAGTTGGTTTTCAGCAGCCATTTACTTACCCTTAAAAATGAAATGGAAATGTACCCATGGTATGTCAATTTCCTTATTTAATTTGATTTTAGAAATGATTAATTCAACGTAGAAACGTATTAATTGCAAAGTAGATTTATAATACATTTTAACACGGATACTAAAATATTTTCTCTACATTGTGTAGCGTTAATCCGCTACGGTTAAACCTTTTTGATTTCTATTCCAACCAAAACTTGCCTCAGTTTTTGGTGGATTTTAAATTTCGAACCTGGCAAAAATAAGAAAATATACTGCAAAATTGAATAATGACAATATGCGCTAAGTGATGGATTAAAGTTTTTAATCTTATCTTCTACCTTTAAACGACCAATTCTTGGATATATATATAATCTGAATCAATCTCGGAAACGGCTCCAACGATTTTCATGAAATTTAGTGTACAGGGGGTTTCGGGGGCGATAAATCGATCTAGCTAGGATTAATTTTTATAAAATGTCGTTTTATTCGTGTTTTCAATGACCAACTTTATCGATAATCAACTTGAACATAAACTTATTATTTTAAACACAATTTACCAAAAAATACCGAGCAAAGCTCGGTCATCCAGATATTACCTTTAAACGAGCAATTCTTGTATATATATAATCTGAATCTTGGAAACGGCTCCAACGATTTTCATGTTTAGTATACAGGGGGTTTCGGGGGCGATAAATCGATCTAGCTAGGATTCATTTTTGTAGAATGTCGTTTTATTCGTGTTTTCAATGACCAACTTTATCGATAATCAACTTGAACATAAACTTATTATTTTAAACACAATTTACCAAAAAATACCGAGCAAAGCTCGGTCAACAGATATTTATTGTATATATAAAGCTTGGGACTATCTGCATCGGGAAAAGGTGGTAAACCTGTGTCTCGGATTACATTTGATCCCCAAATATTGTGAACATTTAGTAGCCAAGCTTAAGGTTGTAAATATTATAAGATTGCTATGTAATAATGTATGTGGAAACTTGGAAAGTATACCAAATCGTCTCGTCGAAGGGATACGGGTCAAGTGCCAAAATAATGGTAAAAACTTGATTACCCATTAAGCTTGACTCTTTTTTTAAATGTTGTCTTTAAATTCAAATACGCAATATTTAATTGTTTTTAACTCATTTTACTAATTTTGGTGTTTGTTTTATTTTTCCAAAATTATACATTTAAAATGTATAATTTTGGTTCATGTGGCAGTAAAGGTGTTTCTTTTTTATTTTATACTCTCATTAATAGTTCAATATTAATAACACAAAGTTAACATCTCCTTACCTTACCTGTTGCTGCCGTATATGTACACACACATGAACATGTATATAATGTTGAAGGTAACAAGACGCTCATTAAAAGTAGATAGTGTGTGAGATACTAAATAAATGTTCTAAGTTACCTAGCAACAGGATCTAGGTTCTGTGTCTTAAAGAAAAACATGATGTAAAGTTGTAAACCATATGAAGTAGATAATACGGGCGGTTTCCGCAACTCCATGTCATGTATTTAGCGTACGGGTGGGAACATCGGTTATTTGATCCATCCCAGCTCCTCGAGGGTACCTGATTACCTAGGGTACCTGGATTACCGAAGGACTTTGCCCTGTAAGTGGGCATCGCCGGCTAGCTATAAACCATATTATTTCGTTAAAATTAAATGCAATGGTTGAAATAATCTAATTCCAATTTTAATCATTAATAATCACACTGTCCATAACTAACTGGACGGAGACCAAACTAGTCACTTGTCGAAATAATTCAACGTTGGCCATTCCGTTAATTTCAAAGCCTTTTTGTCGAAGTGAATCAATTTTATGAAGTCGACTGATATTGGTGTTGGACATATCCTCAGAAGTTTTAAAAAGACATCGAAAATCAAGGCGCTTATCACCGAGTTAAGGAATTAAACTAGCTGATTACCGATACTACATTGTGTTTAAGTAACAAGGCGTATGATCATCGGAATCAAGACGGCTATATAAGATTGATTGAGCGACTAATTACTCATTCGATTAATTAGGTACCTAATATCCTGTGTGATGCATCTCGATGACAGTGCACTTTCTGGGAATCCTACATGTGCTAACAATAGGAGCATTAGGCATCTGCCCTACCGTCGGCATCGACGAGGAAGTGATTAAGTATCTATCTACGATTTTCTCGGTCAATAACAAACCTACTGTACCTACTGTAGCGTAAATCCACTACGGACGAAACTTTTTAGTTTCTATATCAATCTTTTCAGAAACACTGGCTCTATTTTTTCGTTCAATTTTAAATTTAGATCCTCGAAAACAACATATGCCGAATTTTTTCTTGATATAGGTACTCCCAGATTGCAGACTGAAGCCACGCATGGTGTTTGTATTTTTCATTTCGGAACCACTACGCCTAAATTCCTATAAGTACTTCTAGTGTACTAGTTTTATAAGTGATTTCCGCTGTAAAGCAAAATATCAAGTGATATTAGTCTTCCGTGCATACTGGTACGTATTACGTCAGTTTTTTTTCTCTTTATTGTTCCACTGGCGATTTTCGCTTCTGCGAAAATTCTGCTTGTAACCTTGGTCTGATCGTTTTGTTTATTTGTCTTTAGACGACGACCATTCATTCAAGCCGAGTTTCATCTTTCCCGACGGGATACGAGTCACCAGATTTACATGAGGCCTACGACGATCCGACGTTTGGCTCCCAGACTAGAGCGGGCTGGGGCTGCCTTAAAGCGGCTCCTGCCCAATCTGGGGGGTCCAAACACCTCCTGCCGGAGGCTCTACACGGGGGTCGTGCGGTCCATGGCCCTTTATGGCACCGGTGTGGGCGCCCTCATTGAGGTTGCGCCCAGCGCGCCGGTTGAGTGCAGCCCAGAGGGTCATGGCCATCCGGTTAATCCGACGATACCGCACGATCTCGTGCGAGGCGGTGAGTCTCCTTGCCGGAGTGCCGCCATAGGATCTGGAGGCAAAGGCCCTCGCGCACATGTGGGAGTGGCGCGAGGAGGCGAAACGCCGGGGCGAAACTCCGCTGCCGCGACATATCACGGCACGGCGGACAGAGCTCCGGCAGGATCTCATGGCGACATGGCGGGTACGATTGTCGCAACCCAGCGCTGGGCACGCCACAATTGCGGCGGTAAGTCCCCTCATTGAGGAGGGCATAGAGAGGCGCCACGGCGTCCTCACCTTCCGCCTGACGCAGGTTCTCACCGGGCATGGGTGCTTCGGTGGGTTTCTGTTCAGGATAAAGCGGGAGGATACGCCCGGGTGTTGCCATTGTGAGGATCGTCTAGAGGACACGGTGAAGCATACGGTGGAAGTGTGCTCTGCCTGGGTGGAGCAGCACCGTGTCCTCGTGGAGGCGATCGGCGGCAGCGACCTCTCGCGTCCGGCCCTGGTGCGAGCCATGGTACGGAGCGAGAGGGCATGGGAAGCCGTCACCTCCTTCTGCGAAGCAGTAATGCTCGCGAAGGAGGAGGCGGGGCGCGTGAGGGAGAGGCAGTCTCTGCGCCCTCACGTCCGCGTGATTGTTCGAAAGAGATATCGTGACCCTGGCACATGGGCAACTGATGGAACACGGGTGGGTTTTAGTCAGTAAAAGTCTGACACGCCCTCCCGCTCCGCCCAGAGCGGGAGAAGTCATTTGATGATTTCCCATCCAGGAAAAAAAAAGGCCTACGATGAAGTGAGTCGTCATCGTCGTCGTTATCGTCGTTGCGGTCATTTTTTAGAAGACCTGACGCAGATCCTGACGTTCTCATACTCGGCAACCTACCGAATTAGAAACCGCCATCACTATACTCACATACTCACTATCGTTTCCGTCTAGAACGCTACACCCGGCTAGTTCAAAAGACTATTCTTTTTACATTGTATTTTTCTATTTTACTGTAGTCAATAGATTTACTATTAGTTCTATTCCATTTGATTAGCTATTAACCCCGTCTAATATAACATGTATTTCTCGGTTTAACTTAGTATTCGTCACCAAAAAGGGAAGATATTTATTGGCGTGCATAGGCCTATATTTAATCGATTGCAATCGTTTGGGGATAGGTCGTGTACTAATAGTACATTACGACATTAGTGCGTTATGATGGTTATAACATCGAGGCGGAATTTCAGCCCGAGCCGAAGGCGAGGGCGTAATTGAGCCGAGCATGTTATAACCAATACGCACGTATATCGTACGACGTTTTTTAACACATTTGCGAGGAAACAGAAAAAAAAACATTTTATATTTTGTCCATTTTTAATTATTGAAACAGTGAAATTACAATTATTAAAATGATGATACGTAGTTGTAGTTGGTTTTTTAATTATGTTTTTATTATTATTATGTTTACATAATCTCGGGATTCTGGAATCCCGGTCTTTTGGAAGGCTTACGAGGGGCCGAAGCCAACTCGCAGAGGCCCCTTAGACAATTATAAATGATGAGGGGGCACCAACCGACGATTATCCCTGTATGCACTATGTAAGTGCACCCAAGGACAATTCCCGGTTGGAGCAGAACTATTACAGAATATGGATACAAAGCAAATTAGGCTATGGGTTTGGATGGCTATAGTGGATTGGTAACCGCAACTATGGAAGGACTATGGCCCCTGCCTGATCAATGTTTTGTATACACGGATAAAAAGGCAGGGGGTGACTTGCACACTCAATAATGGGCCCCCAGAAAACGTCGCTAGCACATAGTGACGTAGCGACAAGGGGGCAACACTTCCTGAGGTGCTTGAGAAGTGGAGAGGTATTCCACGGCTTTCAGAACAATCCCAGAGCCCGGAAGATGGTCATGTCCCTACGAGCACTTACTGGAATACTTCCTTTCCCCGAGCACGTTTGCTCTTGCGAATCTCCACTCAAGCCAGCCAATAAAGGCAAGAATGAGGTGGGAGCTCTGAACCTCGTCAGTGTTCACTCCAGCCGGCCAATAAAGGCAAGCCAGAGATGAGGAACAAGAATTCTCCCGGAAGATAGGGTCCGTGGGGTCGCTACTGCCCAACAGCTCGCCACAAGCTGCCCTGCGGGTTTATTATTATTATTACTATTCACAATGTCATTGTTTTGTGTTAGGGTAACTGTTGGAGACGACGAAACTTCTTGAAAGGCGGCAGAAGAGCATTGTAATTCGTCATTAGTTGTAAATAAAAAAGTATTATCAGTAGAAGTAGAGGGGCGCGGCTCAGGGCAAAACTTCTTCGTTTGTGGCTTCAAATTTATTGCCTGAGTTATTTTGGCACTTATATTTGCTTTGTTTTGGATGGAATCTTCTACATAAGATTCTGCTACTGCGTTAGAACGCCACCCGCCATGCCGCTTTAAAGTCAATATATCAGCTCCCGAATCAGCAAGTAATGTAGCTGACGTTCTTTTGAAACTGTGCCCTGTATAACAATCAGCATCCGGCAATCCTAAAAACTTGGCGATTTCCTTTAGCATGGCACCGAATTTATTTATGCCAATAGGTTGCGCAGTACATTTACCTTTTTGGTAATTCTGAAAGAAATGATTATTTTTTGCCTTAGTCGTACTCAGAGCTTCATATTTTTTGACCACGTCATAAAATGGGCCTTCGATATTAAAAGATCGGGGTATTTTATTTTTAGTGTTTGGGATTTTAACTAAAAGCATTTTGCCTTGATTTTCAATGTCTTTGGTGGTAATATTGTGAAGCTCTTGCCGTCTACATGACATGCACCATTAATACCAAATATTAACGCAACCTGAAAAGAAATAAAAATGTGTTAGATAAGGTATAGGTACTTAAGCGGTCTACACACCAAAGCCGCTGACCCGGCGGCACGGATCGCCGGCCCAACCCGCCGGCCTTATTTTGTACAATCATGCCGCCGGCTTGCGCCCGCGCGGGCAAGCCGGCGCGGCGGGGCAGCATGCCGATGCCGACGGCATCCCTCTCCACTCACTCAGTCAGTTGCCCGCCGGCTTTCATAGAGTAGTGACGTATCACTTATTCATTCTCTGTTGTTGTGAAGTGTCGGCACTTTTATTTTTTATCAACTAACCAATATGGAGTGGGACGATGCAACAGTTATAAAACTAATAGACCTCTATCATTTAAAAGAAATACCTATGGAACCCAAAAAACCGTGACTACAAAAGCCGGCCAAAGCGTTACGACGCATTTAATGAAATTGCCAGTGAATTTGCTACTGATGTTCCGGAAATCGAGAGAAAGATAAAAAAATTAACTAGTCATTATTACCGAGAGAAAAAAAAGAAGATAATTCAAATAAGTCTGGTGCGGGTACTGATGATATTTATCATAGTAAATGGTTTGCCTACAAATCACTAAATTTTCTGCAGAACAAAAATGTGCTTACTGGAACCACCGATACTGTAAGTAAAGATTTAATTTTTTTTTTTATTTATAATCAGGCAACTAGGGCCCCATAGACATATAATTATATTAGTTTATTTATTAGTGTATCTTTGTATTTACATTTTAACCCTTTCCCGGGCATTGGCAAAATAGTTGCCACTCAGGTAAAAAAAAAATGTGTTTGAAAAAAAAAAAAAAATTGAAATGTTGATGACTTATTCAGTGCCTTTAATAAAATCCATAATAAAAAAATACACAATAAATGTTGATTTTGACTAGATATACTTATTTATTTTTTATTAAATAAAAGTAAAACGGCTAAACGGGCAGTCTTTTTCGTCTTTTTTCGCAGGACACACCGTCGACGAGCCACGATTCACAACGAGATTCACAATCAAATCAAAATGATATACCACAGATGTCGCCAGAAAATACAACTTGGCAACGAAATAAACGTCCTAAAATCTACCCTAATAAAGAGTTGATATCCGAAGCATTGAATATTATGAAGAATGTCTCCCAACGACCAAATGTGACAAAAGATGAGGATGGTTTATTTGGAGATTATATTGCGGGTCAGTTAAGACAAATGGATCGACAAATGAAAGCTATTGTGAGACATCGGATCAACAATATAATATTTGAAGCCAAAACTGGATATTGATCCGATACATTTACGGATTTTGCAAGACCAAGTAGTGTTTCTAGTTCACACAGTCATCCAGGATACTATACAGCATCTTCACTTCAACAGACGGTTGTAAGCCCTTCTACAAATAACTTAACTTCTTCTGAATACTCTGCCCAAACAAACCCAGATCCACAAACAATTCGACCTTCGTCACTAGAAACATTTGCTGAAGAATACCTAGCTCTAAATCCTTCTGATAGTGTTATAAAACTTATAAAGTAATCTTCAAAATATGTTATAAATATTTAATTTTCTTTTTGGTATAATAAAGGTAGCTATAGGTAGCCCCATTAAAGTTAAATTTAAAATTAGTGTTGACTATTCCCTTCACACGAGTAGAGCTTGACATATGTATGTGCGAAAGGAATAGCAAGGTTTTAATTTTAGTTTAGTGAAACTTCTACTGTTACCAATAGTTAATATCATGTTATTGGTTTACAAAAACACATTTCTTATTTTGTTTTAAACTTTATTATACGAATCACAATAAAAGTGTGTCTCACTATGTGTAATTTACGATTTTAGATTTAATGGATAATACATGGAACTACTTAATGATTAAAAATAATATTGATTATATGAGTTTTAATTTTATTCGACTAATGGGCGTTTATTGGTTATATTGCCATTCTAATCCTCCGACACTAGAAAGAAAATAATGAGTCAACTCCACTCTTGTATCCTCAGCGGTCACTGTAGTATCCGAGGTTTGATTGTCTTCTCCTGACATATTATCTAAGCAACTGTCGTTTTCAAGATGTCTACGCCATTCACCGGGAAAGACTTCTCCTTGATTATTTTCAGTATCGTATTCGTTTTGCTGAGTTGCAGCGGTTCGTTTGATATAATTAAATAAATGTATACACGCCAAAGTTACAGTAGTAGCTTTTTCTGGGATTAGCTGAATAGGTCTATGAAAAATCTTAAATTTGTGTGTTAACTGCCCAAACACGTTTTCAACTACTCTTCGCCCTCGACATACGCGATAGTTAAAAACCCTCTTAGATGATCCCATTGTGTGATTACCATCATAAGCCTTTATAATATGGGGTTGCAGAGGAAACGCGTCATCACCCAAAAAAAAAATACGGTACTGGTAGATTCCTTCCGGGTAAAGAGGTTTTATGTGGTATATTCAATTCATTATCATTTAACAATCGACATAATGCTGAATTATTAAAAACCCCACCATCTGAAATCCGACCCTGACATCCCACATTAGCGTACAAAAAGTTGTAATCAGCATCTACTAAAGCAAAGAGCACAATACTGAAATATTTTTTTCAACACACTTGCTCGTAAAGTGAGCCTTATTATATCGTTCTTAGGGCCATAAACCGAACTATAACATACACGTGCATAATAATATTACACACTAGTGCATAATAGAATGATCCCTACAAAGTTAAGTTAGTACCTAACTGCAAATTATATGCGAGTAAACAGAGCATTTTCAATTTAACCGGGTAATACAGTTTTTTTTTTTTTTTTGTAACAACAAAGAGGTTTTATGCCACCGAAAATCTATTTACATTTTTGAAATAAATAAATGTGTCCCTAATTAAGACGAAAAAACATTTATTATTATCAAATTATTTATAATTCACAATAATTTCTTATAAAATATTTGCATTTTATCACAAAAATTATCATTTTGAAGTAGGCTGTATGGCTGTAATCAATCAACTTAAATTTGGCGCGTGCAAAAAAAAAAAATTGCGCGCCATTTCCCAATTTTCCCCTAATTTTCATATTTTGTTTGTATCGCATTTGTTGCTGTTATTTGTTTTTTCCTCGCAAGTGTGTTGAAAAACGTCGTATGATACACGTGTGTATTGATGATTACCGTCCTCGGCTCTCTTAAGACCCTCACCTGACGGCTCGGGTCTCAATGGCGCCTCAGCGGTAATCACCAACATTACACACTTGTACCATAATGTACTATTATAGTTTATATAATCACTTCCACTTTTTCAATGTCCCCCGACATTGAAGTTTTATGTGTTTCCCATCCATTGACCCAAGACAATTGGGTATTTGCCATCTTTTTAAATATTCATCTGCAATTTCTCTCCATCCTTCCTGACTCCTTGGAATTTTCACATAATCTGAAAGTCCTTCAACTAAAGCATAACATACTTCAGGAATAATGCTTGAAATTAGTTGAGGAGATACTTTAAAGACGTCGCACAGGCTACTAAAAGAATTTCCTGAGCTTAGGTATTTTAACGTTATTGACAATCTTTCCACTGGTGAAACTGCTTTTCTGTAATTTGTGTCTTGTTTAGCTATTTTGTGTCCAACAATATTCAGTAAATATTCAAAGTCGGTACTGGTTAATGACAGGAAAGTCTTAAAAGAAATGGGTTTGTATAGAACCAAGTCGTCTTCCTTTAAACCACTTAATCTTTGACAAGTACTGTATTTATTGCGACTCATTAAACTTGGCCTTGTACCGTGTGGCGTCGGACTAAAAGAATATCACCACCCCATTTCTTCCCGTGGGTGTCGTAAGAGGCGACTAAGGGATATACTAGAGAATGGGCAGCAGCGTTCTCTATGCATTGCAGACCATCATACTGCGATCGCCAACCCGCCTGCCAAGCGTGGCGATTATGGCAACCCCCCCCCAAAAATGACAAGCACCAAAAAGAAATGGCCCCTAGTGCCCGGCGGCCCACCTAACCTTGACTACGGTAGCGGTCAAGGCCACGGTGAGCCAAGGGGTGCTAAGAATCCCCGGAAGAGATCCGGCTACCACAATCACCGACAACTGGACCTGGCAACATATAACACGCGTACACTTCGGACCGACGAGAAGATCGCCGAACTGGAGGAAGAATTGAGCAGGTTACGATGGGATATAGTAGGATTATCTGAAGTCCGAAGAGAGGGGGAGGACTCGATAATCCTCAAATCCGGAAACTTGCTCTATTTCCGGGAGGGCGACCAGCAGTCCCAAGGTGGTGTCGGGTTTATCGTCCATAAGTCCCTTGTGAGCAACGTGGTGAAGATCGAGAGTGTGTCGACCAGGGTGGTGTACCTTATACTCAGAATATCCGCAAGGTATTCGCTGAAGGTCATACAGGTTTACGCCCCGACCTCGTCACACCCCGACGATGAGGTGGAGACCATGTATGAGGACATTTCCAGAGCCATGCATGGTTCCAAAACTCACTTCACCGTTGTCATGGGGGACTTCAACGCGAAACTGGGCAAGCGAGACGATGATGAGTTGAGAGTGGGGCAATTTGGAGTTGGACGTCGCAACCGCCGGGGTCACCTACTGGCTAGTTTTATGGAGAAGGAAGGCCTCTTTATGATGAATTCCTTCTTCAGAAAACGTGAGCACAGGAAGTGGACCTGGCAGAGCCCTGATGGTGTAACAAAAAACGAGATTGACTTCATTATGTCGACGAAGAAGCAAATATTCAATGATGTCTCAGTGATCAACGCGGTGAAAACCGGGAGTGATCACCGCATGGTAAGAGGCACATTGAATATCAATGTCAAGCTGGAAAGATCTCGGCTGATGAAGTCAACGCTCCGTCCAGCACCAATCCAACTTCAAAACCCCCAGAGCTTTCAGCTCGAACTCCAAAATCGTTTTGAGTGCCTAGGGAGCTCCGTGGATGATTTTAACGATGGGTTCGTGGAAACTGTCCATACGGTGGGGTCTAAGTTCTTCAAGACCCGCCGTACTAATAGGAAAAAGAAACTCTCAGATCCAACATTACAGCTTATGGAACAGAGGCGCGGAATGATCCTGCAGTCTTCAGAAGCTGCGCTCGAGTACCGGCAGCTCAATAGACGGATCTCTAAGTCCTTGAAAAGCGACCTTCGCCGCTATAACACAGAGCAGATCAAGGACGCGATAGAGCGGAATAAAGGCTCCAAGGTCTTTAGTAAGGATCTGTCTATTGGGCAGAGCCAGCTTACGAAACTGAAGACCGATGATGGTAGGGTCGTATCCGCCAAACCTGAGCTGTTTAAGGAGATTGAGAGGTTCTATGGACAGTTATACACGTCAACAAGTGACCCCGTTAAAAATCTGGCAAATGACCCAAGAGCTAGGTTGACCCGACATTATACCGAAGACATCCCGGACGTCAGCTTGTACGAGATTCGGATGGCTCTGAAGCAGCTCAAAATTTCTGTGGCAGAACGTGAGCATGGATCTAAGGACAGCTATTAAATTCTCAATGATGAAGAACAAGCGAACAAGACGGTTGAAATTTTTCTCTGCATCGGCATTAGAGGTTGCAATCCGGATAGTTTGAAATTCGAAAATAACTGAAAAATCCGGATTTTCCGTCCTCATATAAATTCGAATTTTAATATTGAAATCAGGTTTTTACGAATTTCAATAAAGCGTTTCTTTGTAAACCTATAAAATAGAGCACATGCTCTATTTTATAGGTTTACAAAGAAACGCGAAGACACATGTCTTCAACCACCATACACTCTGTATAGCATTACACCCACTCTCAGTAACGACAACAATTAAATAATAAAAAGTCCTTTTTAAGTTGGCACAATTAGTAAAACCTGCGCAGCTGTGTACGTTTCTTTTGCCGTATTATTATCCTAGCCCGTAATAAGCTCGACTATCGGCATCATACATTGGTAATAGATAGAACGGGCTTGTGTCCGCAACTCCACGTCTGAGCGCGTATTTTGCGTACGGGTGCGAAATCGGTTATTCGATCCACCTTAGCTCCTCGAGAAAGGCCAGCAATGCCTGGATGTTGTAATTGGCCCTGTATGTGGCGATCGCCGGGCAGTTTAGAAGCACGTGCGCTGCTGTCTCGTCGTCCTCAATGCAGCCCCTGCACAGCGGACTGTCTGTAACTCCTATGACAAATAGATGTTTATTAAACGACCCATGGCCAGTTATTGCTGCTGTAACCATACGCAGCTGTCATTTGTCTAACCGGAGGACCTGTTTTGTGAGGCGGGCATTGATGGTAGGAAGTGCTTCCTTGGCCTGCCTGCACTCACTTTTGTCCACCCATAGCTCGCAGTGTAGATCCCTGGTACGTTTTCTTACCAGAGAGCGTAGGTACCCAAAGGGGAGTGGCACGATGGGTTTTGGTCCCACCGGTGTCATGCTCGACCCCATTCTGGGAAGTTCATCGGTGGCATCGTTACCTAGCGAACCGCTGTGTCCTTTTACCCATTGAATGGTTATATTATTGAGGTTACCCGCCTGGTTGAGGCGCTGGTAGCACTCGTATATTAGCCCAGAGTCAATCGAGTGACTGTCCAGCGCTTGCAGAACATTGCATGATATATACAAACCCATGTGCATAACCATTTTTACAAATATCTTGGGTATTTGTTGACTATTAGTGCCATAGCTGGATTTGGAAACAAAAAGAAAAAAAGTAACTGGTTCCAGTTATCATGTTCACGATAAAAGTATTATGTCAGTGATCAAAATAAATCTGCCAAATACAAACATACCCATGTAATGGCACCCATCCAATTTCTTTCGCGGTGTTCGAAGCTCCATTTCGGACCATTTGTGCCGCTATCGTTCTGGTGCGATTTACTATTGCGCATAGAAAGCCACTTACTAGCTGGGCCAAGTGGGCATTCATTTTTCTCGTCGTTGTTATTGACGACACCATTGTTGACTACGGTGGTACTGCATCGCCCAAAATCATTTGCGCCCCGTTCCAAAGTATCCCGAAAACGTCGCGTGACATATTTCCACATATTTTCACAAAAAATTGACGGATATCGATACTCCATGGGAACTTATTCACTATAGGATTTCCATTATAGGAATATTTGCTGTAAATATTTTGAATTTTCACACAAAATGCTTAATGGTAAGCGAACCTAATCTGTTCTAAACTAAAAACTTCTTATTTTGTTTTCTGAAGATTAGGGAAACTCCAATCGTACTCCAAAAAATACCACAATTTTTTTGTGATAAC
This sequence comes from Aporophyla lueneburgensis, assembly GCA_932294355.1. Taxonomy (NCBI): domain Eukaryota; kingdom Metazoa; phylum Arthropoda; class Insecta; order Lepidoptera; family Noctuidae; genus Aporophyla; species Aporophyla lueneburgensis. Next base: position 17,513,738 of record OW028744.1, read on the forward strand.
GATTTACCACAGAGGCGCAGACCGTGCGCAGACTCGTAATGTCAGATCTGTGACGTCAAGTCAAATCACATAGATAGCTGACACTCCTATGTTTAACAAACTCCTACCCAGTTATGACAACCTGGTACTTCGAAGGTATAACGTGTGTTCTAGCTGACCCAAGGGATTAGGTGAGCTCCAGAGTTGTGACCACTGGTAGTTCAAAGACATAAAGCGTTTTCTAGCTGACATACAAAATGTGTAAGAAAATGAAAAATCTCTTTAAACACTACCGGGGTGTATGCTACTCAATCTGTGCTGTCCACTTCATTAAAAACACACCGGGTTAGATGCAGGGCCGTAGCTAGGGGGGGGGGGGGGGGCATTGTGGGGCAATACCCTACCTAGAAATCACAATGCCCTACCTTAAAAATGCCAAAAACGAAGGTAACCTATTAGAATTGGATTGTATGTTTATAGTTTTAGATAAAAAATTGTAGCAAAAGGTATCCTAACTTTTCCGAGCATACCACAGTTTGGGACATTCATTTCATATTATAATAATTCTTTTCTCTGTGTATAGATGGCATTTGAAGCACTATCACATGAAGCAATGGGTCTATTTAATTACAATATGCCGATTAGGGATTGCATAATCCGGATTATTTTCAAATCCTGATTTACAAAGTATAATCGCACACAAATCCGGACTATCCGGATTTTTCGTAGTTCTTTATTATATTAAAAAAAAAATAAGTATACGTGTAAACTATACAACGACACTCAAGGGACTGTGCACATTTCGACGTTATAGAGAGTTGTCGTTAGTTAAATAGAGTACCGTGTGGTGCCGGACGTAAAGAATAACACCACCCCATTTCTTCCCGTGGGTGTCGTAAAAGGCGACTAAGGGACTTACTAGAGAATGGGCAGCAGCGTTCTCTATGCATTTTACCACCATACTGCGATCGCCAACCCGCCTGCCAAGCGTGGCGATTATGGCAAAGCCCCCCAAATTGGGGGAGGCCTATGTCCAGCAGTGGACGTTTTACGGCTGAAATGATGATGATGATGATGAAATAGAGAGAAGAAAAATCTTTATTAGAAAAAAAAAAAAAAAAAAAACCAAGCCGTCCTTGCATCCTGATAATTTGAAAGAAAGTAAACCAAGTTCTTCAGCAAACTTCTCCGCCTTAGCTTTCACGATCGTCCCCGACATAGGTATATTATGCCGGCGCTGTCGGTGAAACCATGATAGTATAGATTGATCCAAATCTTCGTATTTAGGTTTCTTATTTGGAAGGTTTTCCATCCTAATCTGCTTGTAGAATTTTTCTTTATTCTTCCATATGGTGGACACGGTAGAGCGACTAGATTCAAAGCGTCTGCCAACATCACTTATCTTCTCTCCCCCTCTATTGCGCGTATCAGTAAAACTTTTTCGTCAATACACACTGATTTTCTCTTACTTGCCATGTTTACAGTTAAAAAGTTTGTGAGCAACTTGGAATATGATAACGTATAGATAATCCATGACTCCTACTAACACACGTGCAAGCAATTCCAATTAGTAAACAAAATAACAGATTTCTTAGAAAGTTCGGTATGTATGATGCCGAAACTGAACTGGGCCTGTATCACATTCTGGCAATGCAAGAAAATGATAGGTAAGAAGTGGGGCCTATCCCCCAAAATCATACTTTGTACGTACACCGCAGTGATCAGACACATGATCACCTACGGGGCCGTGGTCTGGTGGTCCCGCACCAAGCTTATTACAGCCTGCAATGGCTGTTCTGCAAGCGCTGGACAGTCACTCGATTGACTCTGGGCTAATATACGAGTGCTACCAGCGCCTCAACCAGGCGGGTAACCTCAATAATATAACCATTCAATGGGTAAAAGGACACAGCGGTTCGCTAGGTAACGATGCCACCGATGAACTTCCCAGAATGGGGTCGAGCATGACACCGGTGGGACCAAAACCCATCGTGCCACTCCCCTTTGGGTACCTACGCTCTCTGGTAAGAAAACGTACCAGGGATCTACACTGCGAGCTATGGGTGGACAAAAGTGAGTGCAGGCAGGCCAAGGAAGCACTTCCTACCATCAATGCCCGCCTCACAAAACAGGTCCTCCGGTTAGACAAATGACAGCTGCGTATGGTTACAGCAGCAATAACTGGCCATGGGTCGTTTAATAAACATCTATTTGTCATAGGAGTTACAGACAGTCCGCTGTGCAGGGGCTGCATTGAGGACGACGAGACAGCAGCGCACGTGCTTCTAAACTGCCCGGCGATCGCCACATACAGGGCCAATTACAACATCCAGGCATTGCTGGCCTTTCTCGAGGAGCTAAGGTGGATCGAATAACCGATTTCGCACCCGTACGCAAAATACGCGCTCAGACGTGGAGTTGCGGACACAAGCCCGTTCTATCTATTACCAATGTATGATGCCGATAGTCGAGCTTATTACGGGCTAGGATAATAATACGGCAAAAGAAACGTACACAGCTGCGCAGGTTTTACTAATTGTGCCAACTTAAAAAGGACTTTTTATTATTTAATTGTTGTCGTTACTGAGAGTGGGTGTAATGCTATACAGAGTGTATGGTGGTTGAAGACATGTGTCTTCGCGTTTCTTTGTAAACCTATAAAATAGAGCATGTGCTCTATTTTATAGGTTTACAAAGAAACGCTTTATTGAAATTCGTAAAAACCTGATTTCAATATTAAAATTCGAATTTATATGAGGACGGAAAATCCGGATTTTTCAGTTATTTTCGAATTTCAAACTATCCGGATTGCAACCTCTAATGCCGATGCAGAGAAAAATTTCAACCGTCTTGTTCGCTTGTTCTTCATCATTGAGAATTTAATAGCTGTCCTTAGATCCATGCTCACGTTCTGCCACAGAAATTATTTGTCTATGAATAGCTATTGAATGTACATCACTGACCTAAAGGTGATGTTGATTGATTTAGGAGCCCGTGCTTCAGAACAGATCAATTATAATAAAAAATTTTACTTCCGCCCTACCTGTAGCCAATGCTGCCCTACCTCAAATTCGAGTCTAGCTACATCCCTGGGTAGATGAGACTAGATCTGTGCCATCCAGCCCGTTAAACGATCGGGTCGGCACTACCGGGGTCGATGCAACAATTTTTCCCAACCACCCCGTTAACGGGACGGGACCACCGGGGTGGATGGGATGCACTCACGGAACAGGCTCGTTGTTCGTCAACTCGCTTTTAGTTGCTAGCTCCACTCAGTTCTCGTAAATCGCTGGCGGTGAGACACGTACCAGATCAGTAGCCTTTTAACGGTGCATATAATTGAAAACAATTGAATCGCGCATCGAGTAAACCTAACACTAGGCCACTTCACTACGCAGAAACCATGCAACTTAGGCACGGAAGATTAATTACGTGGGAAGTGAGCAGCCCTTTTGTGTTTGTGTATTGGAATATTACTATGTATTCGAATATTAGGTGGATAGCTTACTACGCACCTGCTTAATATGTTTCCAATTAATTGCACTTCACGCTATTTAAGCGTGACATGCAATTAATTGGAAACCGATCCGTCTCTCTGATCGTAAGTAACATTTGCAATTTCTGGGTTTCTGTTCACCTAATTGCTGCACCTGATACTTAATGTTTATGTTATAATATGTACACGTAGGCTCTAAAACTATTTATGAATACAAAATGTAAATATACCTTTACTAATTTATTTACTATCTCCTGAAGTCCTGACAGCCGTATTAAAACGACTTACAATGGCTTAAAGATTTCACTGAGAGAATTGTATATGAATGCTTACCCGAGTGTAATGTTCAAGAAATTCCATGTTTATAAACATTTTTAATATAAATTGAAACACTGAAATCTCAACAGAGTGAAACGTAATCTATTGTTGTAACGTTTTACAAATATCTTTTTTGTAAAGATTTTTATGACTGGAATATTAAAATACCTACTTATTGCCTCTGGACAGAATTGTTAAGCGTATTCTTTTATTTGACGACATTTCTAAGATTCGTTTCACTGGTGCTTGTGATTATACAGAACTTAAAAGTGACCTAAATTCATAATCCTACTACTTAAATAATATTATAAATGTGAAAGTTTGTGAGTATGGATCTATGGATGTTAGTTACTCTTTTACGCAAAAGCTAATAAAATCCTTTTAATTTGTACTATTTTATACAACTAATTAGAAATTTTATACCACTCAATTATCGTAGATATACAGGGTGTGCTGGCTAGATTCCTTCCCATCACGAACACGCTAAGTTTGTAACTGGGATTATAACTATAGATGGTACTAAAATCCTTTTAATTTGTACTATTTTATACCACTAATTAGAAATTTTATACCTCTCAATTATCGTAGATATACAGGGTGTGCTGGCTAGATTCCTTCCCATCACGAACACGCTAAGTTTGTAACTGGGATTATAACTATAGATGGTACTAAAATCCTTTTAATTTGGACTATTTTATACCACTAATTAGAAATTTTACATCACTCAATTATCGTAGATATACAGGTCGAGCTGACTAGATTCCTTCCCAGTACGACCACGCTAAAATTCTAGCTGGAATAAAAGTTATTGAAACGGGAGTATGCCTAAAATTTACTCAAAATGTACTCTTATTTTATTAGTGGTAAATTGTCCTAAATTGTTAAAAAAGCAAAAAAAAATACATTTTCTGCCTGTAAGCCAGTATAAGATTTTTATACTTCACGTAAGATGGTGTTAATGATAACTGAGTGGTATAAAATTTCTAATTAGTGGTATAAAATAGTACAAATTCAAAGGATTTTAGTACCATGTATAGGTATAATGCCAGCTACAAACTTAGCGTGGTCGTGCTGGAAAGGAATCTTCTCAGCACGACATGTATATCTACGATAATTGGGAGGTACAAAATTTCTAATTAGTGGTACAAAATAGTACAAATTAAAGGGATTTTATTACCATCTAAAGTTATAATAAATGCGTTCATGGTCGTGCTACGAAGTATAACACAACGTATGTGTCAAATTTGAGCCCGATAGCTTCAGTGGAAGTGGATGAAATATTGATTGCGAAATTCCAGGACATACAAGTGAAGGTGTTGGATTAACTTTAATACTAAAGACCTGGATCGAATAAAGTAAAAGTAGGCAAATAAACTCACACTGCACATTGCGGGAACATCACAACAGGAACTAATAAAACTAATACTCACTTTAAAAATTACTAACTCGTTTATTTCTTAATAATCAATATTTATTCACTATCCACAGTCCAATAAATTCGTTAAGCACACTTAAGAAGCACTCAAGGGTTATGTCCAAACTAGACAAGAGCTGAAATCAGAATGCCAGTCCCCAATCCCGCCGAACATCTCCCCATCCATAATATTTTAAACGTTTTTTCTATTACTTGCGGTCAAGTACGTGTTCAAATATTACCACAAAAATAACTTTTAAATCATATTAAATACTGAAATTCTTAAAAACCTAACATTCGACCATCCTGACCCCGTGCATGTCCTCATGCACGCAGTCACGATGACCCGTCATGGCTGTGAATTGTAACCTAACATTCGGCTAGTACGACACTCTGACTCCACTCCTTCATTTTATATAATCTCAGTAAAGTTACAATATCTCAATACAATTAAACAAATCGCAATAAAATCAGAAAGAACAAATAAAAAATAACATGAATAAAAGAAAGAAAATCTTATTTTGTGAGCCTTTTCATTATCCAATATTTAACGTTAAATGCATTTGTCTGCAAACCCTTCCTTCTCGCAAACAATACACGTCTCTCCTATCATGTGAACCCATCCTTCTCACAAATAGCACATTCTAGGTTAATCAGTGATCGTAAACCCTTCTTTCTTACGAATCACATATCATTAAATAATCAACATCACAAACATAAACTAAACAGAATTCTATAGACCTATTTCTCTGGCTCTCTTTTATCTTCTATTTTTTCGGAACCATTCGAGAAATTCATTCAAAATGAACTAAATGGTTCCATCGAAAAAAAAAAGATATGTAATGAGCAAAAGGGATTTCGCGAAAATAATGAATGGCAATCTACAACTTTTCATACCGTATTGATAAAAGTGGACAAAACACCTGTATATGCTAACTTCTACCGATATGACTCAAGCATTTGACTACGTAAACCATGTCATTTTTATAAAAAAACTTGACGAATATGATAAAAGAGGTAATGTTCTTAATCCAATTAAATCCTATTTAGACAATAGAACGCAAAAGACAGAAATCAATAGAATTAATATAAACACAAAAATTGAGAGATATACTTATCAAATGAACGTCAAACTACTTTTAGTGTGCCACAAGGTTTTGTACTGGAACCTCCACTTTTTACAATAAACATTAATGACTTGCCAAAATCAATTCTACACCCTATGACTCTATTTGCAGATGATAGCACGGTGACAATTTCTAGTAATAGCAATCCCATCAAAAACATAAATGTAAAATGAGAGCCAAGTTCAATATATGCCTTGGTTGTTGACTTCAACGACAAAAGAAGTGAGATCTAAATGGGTGCCAAGTACAATGGTCAGTCCTGAAATTTATTTGTAACTACATAAAATATCATTTCTTCTTATAACTCAGGTTAATATATTGTAGCCTAAGGTCTGACTTGGCTAGTTCTCATATACGAATTATTATGTTCGATGGCTAGTTTCTACCAGCAAGCCAAATTTTCGGAATAATAAAATAAGAACCGACAAGTAACAGGTTTAGAACTTGCGAAGACTTTAATATAATTCGTATATGAAAACTAGCCAAGTCAAACCTTAGGCTACAATATATTATCTTAAGATATAAGAAGAAATGATATTTTATGTAGTTACAAATAAATTTCAGGACTGACCATTGCACTTGGCACCCATTTAGATCTCACTTCTTTTGTCGTTGAAGTCAACAACCAAGGCATATATTGAACTTGGCTCTCATTTTACATTTATGTTTTTGATGGGATATCATTACTTTTTGTACATAAATTATTAGTAGGTGCTTATTTATTACAAAATTAATACCAAATGGTTTTTGTAATAAGTGTTCCTAATAGAATCAATTAAGTGAAAAATTATAATAAAATGATATAAATTTACCAGTTTCTGATTTATTCCTTGGTATTCACTTAATTACCTATCTGCATGCCAAATTTGAACTTTCTAGGTTATCTGGAACTGCGTTAGAGTTTTGATCTATAGGTCAGTCAGTGATAAAAATGACGATTTTTGGACGTTAATATCTAAATAACCATTTGAGATGTGTTAATGAAATTTAGAGCACATATGTATCTTGCAAATCTCAATATATGAGCCAAATTTGACACGTTTATGTGAAACAGTTTTTGAGTTATGAGGGGGTAAAAGTGGCTTCAAATGTTTCGTGTTTTTACACACGGTGCTGCTCGCCAGTTCTGTTACTTGAACTTGGCTTGACACGCTACCGCGTGTCTAGATAACATGATCCAGTATAAACAAATAGAATGGTTAAATAATACAAAATTAAAGATTTTTTAGATAAAACTAAAATCATACCTTTTAGCCAACGACTGACTGCAGAAAATATGTACATAATTTTACATAATTAAAATTGTTGAAATCGTAAATACGACTAAATTACTTGGACTAATAATTGGCAAAAGACTTGACTGGAAATCACAAATCGAGAACTTCGCATAAAAAAATTGTAGTTCTGCATTTGCATTGCACCCTAGCTGCAGTTGTGAATGTAGATACCGTGATTGCGGCCTACCATGGTATAGTTGCGACTTCCCTAAGATACGGCATCATATTTTGGGGAAATTGTACTGACACTGACTTGGCATTTAAGGCCCAAAAGAGATGCATTAAATGTATGTTTGGGCCAAGAATGGTTGATACATATAAACCATATTTTAAAATGTACAAGAAATTAACCCTTCCTTGTATGTGTATCCCCGAAACCGCAATGTTTGTTAGAACAAGCACCAATTTATTTCCACGTCTACAGGAAAACGGGACATGACCATTCTTCCAGTCTATCCAGCAAAAACGGCACACATGAGTATCATCTAAATGGCGCCAACTATTTTTAACATATTGCCAAAACGTTGGAATGATGATAAAACGCGATATAAGTAACTATGAAATGTTGAGAAATGAGAGATAAAAAAAAACTGAACTTAAAGGTATTAAATGTAGAACAATTACATCTAAATCAAGTGCATTTGGTATTGGAATTAAAATCTATAACAAACTCCCAAATTGTATTAAGAATATATCATCAACAAATATATTTAAATTAAAGCTAAAAGAATTTCGCATATATAAAACGTATTATTTAATTAACGAATTTCTGAATGACCGAATTACTAAATAAAATTGTTTTGACTAATTTATTGTAAATTAGATGACTGTAATAATTATATCTAACTAGCTTTTGCCAGCGGCTTCGCTCGCAAATATACATATGAATCACTAGCTGCGCTGAATCACTATCTATAAAAAAACCGCATCAAAATCCCTTGCGTAGTTTTAAAGATCTAAGCATACATAGGGATAGGCGCGAGCTTGCGGGTGGCGAGCAATGGGTAGCTCGCCGCCCGGTAAGGACAAAGCTCGGGTCGACGGCGCGTAGTGTTCCACGCGCGCCTCAAAGAGATGTCAGCAAAACTGAAGGGGTCTGCTAGGACCGATGCCTGCCGGGGTCGCGTTTGTTCGAAAGAGATACCGTGACCCTGGGACATAGGCAACTGAAGGAACACGTGTGGGTTTAGTCAGTAAAAGTCTGACATCCAGCCTCCCGCTCCGGCCAGAGCGGGAGAAGTCATTTGATGATTACCCATCCAAAAAAAAAAAGCATACATTGGGACAGACAGAGGAAGTGACTTTGTTTTACACTATGTAGATAATTAATATAGTATGAGATTGACTAAAAATTGACATGTTAAACTTATATATATATATTTTTAAATTATCTAATGTAAATTGCACGACTGTAATAATTATTTATATGAATAAATGTAAGATGAGGTTGACTAAAACTTGACACGTTAAACATAACTAGTGATCGCCCATTGGTCGAAATTCGACCATACTTCATTTGAATATAAATACATTATTAAATGAAAAAAAAAATGTAATAATAAATATTAAAAAAAATATGGTTATATTTGACATTCAGTAACACTATAGCCAAATTGTTATATAGAATTTTCCCTATTATTTTTAATTAATTATGACAGTTCAAAATGTTATAATTATAACCAGCCTGTACAATCTATGACCAGCCTATACAATCGTGAGGCATACAACCTCTACAGTTTGCACACGACACTAAGTTTTGTATGCGAAACTTACTAATGCCATATTTGACACTCCCCATAAAACCACAAAAAATATTTCTAAACTAAAAAACTAAAAATCTAAACCAAAATCCTATCGTCACTAATACAAATAATATTAAAGACAAATATTCTCCATAAATTTTAAAAATGAAATGTTATATATCTATAAAATTAATTTATTATCTATGGTTATACTTGACATTCAGTAAGACTATAGACACAAAATATTAAAGACAGATATCTATGCATATGTGTATTGAATACACGGTAATGAATAGTAGTGTGTGTAACGTGTTATTTATTGAAAATAATGTATTTTTACGCATAATTTAAAAAAATATTAGCATTCGTCACTTCTTCTCTGTATAAACTATAAGTGTGCGAACTTTCATACTCCTCCGTCCGCCGAATTGTCGTAAAAAGGGATCCAAAGTTTTCGCTTCACGTATTAATATATAGATAACGAATGTCAAACGAGGTTGCCTAAAACAGCCAATGCAATGGATAATAACCAGCAACAATTAAGAGAGTATCTGTATTATTTTTAATTATTTTTAACATAGCCAATTATAAAACATTGACTAACAGACACATATTGTATACCCCATGGGTATGTTTCAGTGATAGTATCATTCTAATTATAAGAACTGTATCCGTGTTCGTTCTGTATCTGTGTGTATACCTGTGACAAAAATTAAATAAATGAATATGAATAGCTAAATACTAAATACAAACGTCAATTGAAAATGTTTCTTTGGAGAAAGTGTATTAGTGTTTCCGATTTTTTTTTAAAGTTTTTAATGACTGAATAATTTTATCAATCTCCCGACACTAATAATGAATGTGTTTGAACGTGGTATTTTGACATTTAAACAAAAATATTGTCTAATTTATAAACTTTATCATGTCCATTTTATTCAATTCTTTTTGATTTTTGTTGTTGTTAGCTCTTTTAATGTTATGGAAATATTTGTATGTCGATACTAACGGCTAAATATGACTGAACTTAAACCATGTAACATCTGTTGTATGAGTGGTATAAATAAATAAATAATATCTGGATGACCGAGCTTTACTCGGTATTTTTTGGTAAATTGTGTTTAAAATAATAAGTTTCTGTTCAAGTTGATTATTGATAAAGTTGGTCATTGAAAACACGAATAAAACGACATTTTATAAAAGTGAATCCTAGCTAGATCGATTTATCGCCCCCGAAACCCCCTGTATACTAAATTTCATGAAAATCGTTGGAGCCGTTTCCGAGATTCAGATTATATATATATATATATATATACAAGAATTGCTCGTTTAAAGATATAAGATAAATAAAAATCTTGCATGCTCTTATATGTATACAATGTTTACACAAATAAATCTTAAAAACTGTAAGCTTGTCTGCGAATCCGTCCTTCTCGCAGACAATACTCGTATCTCCTATCATGTGCTTTCGTGAACCCTTAATTCTCACTAATAACACATTCAACGTCAAGCAGTGATCACAAACCCTTCATTCTCACGAATCACATCATCATTAATTGCACTGCATTGCCTGCGAACCCTTCCTTCTCGCAGACAATACATGTATCTCCTATCATGTGCTATCGTGAACCCTTCATTCTCACTAATAGCACATTCAAGGTCAAGCAGTGATCGTGAACCCTTCATTCTCACGAAACACATCATTCATTGCAATGCATTGCCTGCGAACCCTGCCTTCTCGCAGACAATACACGTATCTCCTATTATGTGTTATCGTGAACCCTTCATTCTCACTAATAGCACATTCAAGGTCAAGCAGTGATCGTGAACCCTTCATTCTCACGAATCACACCATCATTCAATGCACTGCATTGCCTGCGAACCCTTCCTTCTCGCAGACAATACAATCATGTGCTATCGTGAACCCTTAATTCTCAATAATAGCACATTCAAGGTCAAGCAGTGATTGTGAACCCTTCCTTCTCACAAATCACATCATGATTCATTGCATTGTCCGCGAACCCTTCTTTCTCACAGACTATACAATGAAAGATCTTATTGTTTCAAAAAGTCGCACAAAACCTGCTCACTAGTTTTTTTTTTTCATTCAACGCTTTTTGACTCTATTAACATATCTAGTTCAATAAGTAAATAATATGTATACATGATTTAACCAGTCAATTACCGTAATTACAGACACAATTAAAAAACCATTGTGTCCATACCAAATGTGGTATCTCAGGGACTTTGAGGTTAAACACTTAACAGACGAAGAGTGATCAAATATTATAAGCGCGGGTTCTGTTGTGAATATTCACGTTTCTACTGATTATGAAATTCGAGAACTTGTTTATACTTTGTTTGTATTACATTACATTAAATCTTTGCGTTTTATTTACCTTAAATCACAGAGAATATTGATCCTAGTGGTAACTAGGTATTGAATTACCTACCTACAGATCACTTCTAGACCTAAATTACTGCACATTATTCTGGAGTGTGGATGGCAGTATTTTGTTCTAATAACAATGGTTAACATTTTGCGCTAAGGACCCCTGAAATATCTGCAATAGTGATTCTAGAAGCCGTAAAATGAAAACATCATTTCTATTTCTCGGCTAAAAGCAGAGTAAATGCTTAGTGATAATAAGTGAGTTGCTATTAATGGCGAATAAATTTTAACTATTAAACTAATACTGTTTGTGATTCGCTATTTATTAAGACATCTTGTGGCCTATAAAAATATTCACTAAAATGCAAGAATCATAGACGATAATATTAATTCCGCATATGAAATTAAGAACTATAAGCTAACTTCAATAAGTCTCAAATTGTCATTATGGCTGTGAAATTGTATGGCATAATACTTTATTTATTTTCATTTCTTTCCACAAACAAAACAGAAAAGCGATTTCATTATAAGATAAATAAAACGTTCTGAGTATTGCTTGGTTGCATTCACATTATCATAGATTCGAGTGATTGCAACACATTGCTATATTACTATGAATAAGTCGAAAAAAATGGGGTTCTATAGTTTTAAAAGAGCTGATGTGTAAAATAATAGCATACAGATGTAAATTAACATTTGAGCTATTCAGACGATCATCTTGCGATATTTACATCACCTAACGCAGAGAAAAGTGTGCCCAAATCGCGTTGAGTGAACGTGAACAAATCATTTAAACGACATTTTGAAGATCCTTCTTACCACGTTTGGCTTCCTCTGGACATGTGTTGGCCATGGCTGCCAATATTGTTTTCATCATGATGCCTGCTATGCACCGTTGGACTGCCGGCCTGACGATCGCTGCACACGGCCGCTGATCACCACTCGTGCTCAGCCTTCCGGGACCGGCACGTTGCGACAGGCTACGCCGCCCGTGCACTTTTTCCTCGAGCACACGCATGCGAGCGAGCTCTCGTTCCAGCTTACACTCCGCATCTAGCTTCGGCTGCGGTCATCGCAGGTCTCCTGCCGAGTGCGACTATGGGGCGAGGCTCTGTTCGGGCTCGATCGACGTCATTCAGGCGTTGATAGTCGACACTGCAATGAGCTACCATCACGCGGCATTTTTCTGCAACTCACACACAAGGGCACCTATGTATTTATTCAAAAATAAAAACACGAACTCGAGAAAACAATGTATCAAAGCTATATAAGAATATTTTCACCCTACCCAAGGTACATCAGGGCTATGTGGGATTGTATTAGCAGAGATAACTATTGCATTCAAACCAGACAAGCACGTGGGTTTGTGTCACTTCTGAATTGTTGGATTAACTTTAATACTAAAGACCTGGATCGAATAAAGTAAAAGTAGACAAATAAACTCACACTGCACATTGCGGGAACATCACAACAGGAACAATAATACTCACTTTAAAAATTACTAACTCGTTTATTTCTTAATAATCAATATTTATTCACTATCCACAGTACAATAAATTCGTTAATCACACTTAAGAAGCACTCAAGGGTTATGTCCAAACTAGACAAGAGCTGAAATCAGAATGCCAGTCCCCAATCCCGCCGAACATCTCCCCATCCATAATATTTTAAACGTTTTTTTCTATTACTTCCGGTCAAGTACGTGTTCAAATATTACCACAAAAACAACTTTTAAATCAAATTAAATACTGAAATTCTTAAAAACCTAACAGAGGTAAATAAAAGCTAATAAAAATAAAATAAGTTCTCAATTTGTTTGTATTTTTGTTATCATGTTGTTGCACCTCAGAACTCTGAGATTTAAAGGTAATTATATATATATATATATTTTTTTTGGTTATAAATTTAGTCAAATTCTGATGACAAATACGTATTATGATAGCTTACTTGTGGGTTTGAGTTCCCTTCATTAATACGTATGTTGATGATGTTATAATTATGAAAATAATAATTCTTTGTCACTATTATTTACTTAGCAAGTAAAGGTATACGCATATGTGTGGGTGTGGTAGGTACCACAGCTATAAAAAACAACCGTCTTCCAAATTTCGGAAGTCGATGTCTTCGGTTTTATATTTCCGTTGCCAACGACTTCGATGAGTTACTACTCAACTCTCTGTATCGTGTGTAGGTACTGAGCCTTATTTGTGCTTGTCCGACTCGCACGAAGCCGCTTTTTATTGTTCTTTACTTCTCATATATGCCTAAAACATCAGGTGAAATCGTGTCGCGTTGATTAAAAGTTCACATAAAGGGCGAGTGACAGGTTTTCATTATCATCGCAATTGAAGGTTTGGAGACATAATTGCAAAAGTGCTAACTCGATGTTGACTAGTTAGTTACACATATTTTTTTTAAATTCTAGAGATATTGCATCCTATTTTTAAGCGACGAAAAAGTAAGAGGTGCTCAAGTTGACGCTATACAGGGCGTCCCACGGATATGCCACATGGAGGGAAAGTACCTTGAATATTGTAGATGGAACATTTTACTGAAAGAAGACATTATTTCAATTTAAAAAACAATTTGAACTGCATTCATAGAAATTTAAATAATTGCATGGTTGAACCGGGAATCGAACCCGTTACACGAGAAAAATAATCATCCTGTAGTTTTATCATACTGATCGAAAGGCTTCATCATAAGGATTATTTTTTGATAAATAACATAGTGTCAAAAATAAAAGGAAGACCATGAATTTTAACATTTTTAATACAAAATTAATCAATTTATCAAAAACTCAAAATTAGTCCCTTCCTGTTGAACACAAAGTTGCACTCTTTTGATTATTTCGCTCACTGCCAATTTTTTGATCTTGTCGTGTTGGATATTTTTTATATTATTTTTTTATAATCAGCCAGCCGCATTGCGATGGACAAAATAATTTACGCGTCTTTCGGCTCAGGATACGGCTCGATTTGTTGCATACAACCTGGACCAGGTACCTACTAATTACGTATCTCTTTATCATTTTATCATGCACTTAAATTATAATAGGGAAATGATGCGTACTTTTCAAGTGGGTACATTTATTGGTAATAGGTACTTATGATAATGTCAGTTGTAGGTCCTTACGGCAATGTCAGCTTTTAATTTTTCTGCACAAAATTTCACATCAAATGTTAAAATTCATGGTCTTCCTTTTATTTTTGACACTATGTTATTAAGCAAAAAATAATCCCTACGATTAAGCCTTTCGATTGGTATGATAAAACTACAGGGTGATTATTTTTCTCGTGTAACGGGTTCGATTCCCGGGTTAACCATGCAATTATTTAAATATCTATGAATGCAGTTCAAATTGTTTTTTAAATTGAAATAATGTCTTCTTTCAGTAAAATGTTCCATCTACAATATTCAAGGTACTTTCCTTCCATGTGGCATATCCGTGGGACGCCCTGTATATACAGGGTCAAAAGAAAAAATCTAGCTAACTTTTTATAATAAACTTCCTAGCCTCATTCAAGAACTAAGCCTAAATAAATTCAAATCTTTTATAAAGCGTAAATTATGTCAGAAAGCCTATTATACTGTTAAAGACTATATTGAGGATAAAACGGCCTGGGATTGAGCTGCTCCAATAAATCTACACTGAATGTTGTTTTTTTATTATTATTATTATTTTGCTATTTTTACTCTTTTTTATTATTTCACATGACATGAATATTAATTGTATGAATATTACTTTGATTATTGCGAATTTGAGGACTATGTGGGTTGTTTCACTTTTGATTATGGTCTGGCAGTTTGAGTAGTTAGTGACAATATCTGTGTGGTTCTTTCATCAAAAGACCATTTCAGACGCCGATCTACATGGTCATCAAATGATGTGACCAACAAAATTATATCCGTTTCTTTTTTTTTTATAAACACTTTGACATTGATATTTTTATATATAAGATGACATGAATATTTACTTTGTAAAGTATCGTATTGTTTTAATTATTGTGAATGTGAAGACTATGTGGATCTTTTTTAAATTATGTTTTCTCTCGTTCTCAGTAATCATGATCTGGCAGTTTGAGTAATTTATGTGGCCTACCCAAATGTCCTTTCTTTGGTACTGTTCGTCAAAGCGTTGGGCTCCTTATTTTCCGAGTTGAGCTAAACGATTAGTGACAAATGCTTGTACTGACTGGACAGGTCCACTCAATCTGTGTGGTTCTTTCTTCAAAAGACCATTTCAGACACCGATCTACATGGTCATCAAATGATGTGACCAACAAAATTATATCCGTTTCTTTTTTTATATATACACATTGACATTGATAATTTTTTATATATGCAATGACATGAATATTTACTTTGTAAAGTATCTTATTGTTTTTAACCGACTTCAAAAAGGAGGAGGTTATCAATTCGGATGTTTATATTTTTTTTTAATGTATGTTCAGCCATAACTCCGTCATATATTAACGGATTTGCAAAATTCTTTTTTTGTTCGAAAGGGGTTTATTCCGAAATGGTCCCATATAAGTTTCATATAGATCTGATGATGAGTTCCGGAGACAGACACCGGAACTCTTTAAAAAATGACAGCAAATCAACCGCGATTTCTGCTATCGCATAAATATGCATTGTTTGTTTGGAATTAGTGCGGGGTAGATACTGTAACTAAAAATTTTAAAATAAAAAACTTTTTTACAAAAAAAAAACAACCGACTTCCTTAAAAACACTACAAAGTGAAAAATAACTTTAATTTCGGAAGTCGGTGGCAAAAACCTCAAATAAAAATCCTAAGACACCGACTTCCGAAATTAAAGTTATTTTTCACTTTGTAGTGTTTTTAAGGAAGTCGGTTGTTTTTTTTTTGTAAAAAAGTTTTTTTAAAATTATTGTGAATGTGAAGACTATGTGGGTCTCTTTTTAATTTTGTTTTCTTTCGTTCTCAGTAATCATGATCTGGCAAGTTTGAGTAATTTATGTGGCCTACCCAAATGTCCTTTCTTTGGTACTGTTCGTCAAAGCGTTGGGCTCCTTATTTTCCGAGTTGAGCTAAACGATTAGTGACAAATGCTTGCACTGACTGGTCAGGTCCACTCAATCTGTGTGGTTCTTTCTTCAAAAGACCATTTCAGTCACCAATCTACATGATCTTCACATGATGTGAACAAGATTATGTCTGGACTTTAAAAGAGACTGTGACCTCTGAGTTTGTTTCTGCCTTTCTTCTCAGAATAGTCAGTTAGGAAACGCCGAACTCATCTAGTTTAAAAAAAAACATTGACATGTAAAAGTGTTTGTACAAACCTACTTACAGAAATAAAATCATTTATCATTTATTTATCATTTAGCAAAACTTTGTAGATGTGAAGGGTATTGACATCAAAGTTTGAAGTTTGAGTTGATAAAACCACAGGTATAATTGAGTAATACACTGTCAGTAGGAATCGCTTTCATTTTGACAGTTCCATAGCATTGTTTACGTTGCTAAGCTAACATTTTTTTTGAACATAATATTAAAGAATGGATGACAAATAAGCTTCAAAATGATTCAAATTATGATTAATAGTGTGTTACGCAATTAGGGTGCTGAATTCTTTTATTTTATCACGTTTAGATATCGTCGATATCGTTTAATATCTATCACGTCTATGAAGTTTACATAAAAAAAGAGATTTTAAACTGACATTTCAAGTAACTACACTAACTGCGGTCGATAACCACACAACAAAACCATTAAATTAATTTTATTAGTTAGGCAATCCCGAAATAAGAGAAGCAATCGTAAAAAAAACCGTCCAAGCTATTGCTTGAGCTCATTATTATGACTAAGTCCGAGCTATTACCACAGACGTCTACTGGTCGTCAAGACCCAAATCGAGTTTGCAATCGACATTTCTACTCAAAGTTGAGGGCTCTACACGTATTGTGGAAAGTTTTCGAGGAGCCAAGTTTGTAGGCCTTATTTATGCGGACCCAAATCCAATCTGTCCGATGAATTAATGATTGATAGCACGAGATCAAGCCAGCAGTCCCTTGCAACAACTTTGGACTTATGATGCATATTAAGCAGTTGGTGGCGAGGTCAAACTGTGCGACGCTTAAGAGAACCTTTGAGCATTTGATATTCATAGAGACATTGATGTTTCAGCCTTTGATGTTACTGTTGGTGTTCTGGGAAGGTTAGAGTCGCAATGTGTCACTAGAATTATACTGTACAGAGTGTTTGTTAGAGATCTCCCAAACTTTTGGAGATATTAGCTATTGCAAGCGGCTTCGCCCGCGTGGAGGTAGAAAATAATCCCACGGGAACATATTTCCGGGATAAATAGAAATCGTATGTGGTACTCCAAGGTATAAACTACCGGTGTGCCCACTTTTAATCCTACACCGTTGAGCCGTTCTAGCGTGGCAAACATGGGTATTAATCATCCAATCATAGAAACTATCACATTTATAATATTGATAGGATTTCTTTGGTTGGTTTAGAAGTATAAATGAGTTTTGTCCATTCTCTGCAAAAATGTTCCTGTTAGTCCAGCCAGCATTTCCTCATCCTTTCAAAATCTCATGATATTATAA
Source organism: Aporophyla lueneburgensis (assembly GCA_932294355.1). Taxonomy (NCBI): domain Eukaryota; kingdom Metazoa; phylum Arthropoda; class Insecta; order Lepidoptera; family Noctuidae; genus Aporophyla; species Aporophyla lueneburgensis. The sequence goes on from OW028744.1 coordinate 17,532,066, forward strand.
AATAAACATAATAATGTTCGCTTTCAAAGTAACGCCATTAATATAGCATGTAAAACTAATTCTCCCTTCAACTCAATGGGTACCGTTTCATATTTACTCAGTATAAAGTCGATTATGTTATTTGCAAAGTATTAAGTAAATCCGTGAAGCTTCGCCGCTCCGAAACTTTATCAAAACATGAGTAGGCTTCCCTAAACAAATATGTTGTTAAATTAGATAATTTTTTGTTCATGATCACTTTGTATATTTCAGTCATTTAAATAATTGTGTATCGATGTTTCATACCATAATGGATATATGTTTTGATCAATGTTTATGAAAGCTTTTAAACATATTAACATATTATTGATTTTGGAAGTAGTTTTTATTGACATATAGATAGTGACCTTATTGGGGATGTTCGTCAGAAACGATGTATGAAGTAAAAGAAGTACGTAAGGATCTTCTTATACTTCATAGCTTCGTTTATGTTCATACGTCTATTCATACACACACGCCGGCGGTTACGCGTTCTACGCTTCTAAAATGTCTACACATCGCCTATGCTACGACAGTGGCGTTCTATAGTTTTTGACTGCACCCCTGAGAAAAAGGCGTGAGTTCAAGTATGTATGTTTCACGATTGCTTATTTGCTATCTATATAAAAATAGATCTAGAGGTGAACATTGAAAATCATCTTGTAAAGTTATTAAAAAAACTCATAGATTTTCTTTTCAAAGCTACACTATCAGGGTGAGAAAATTAAGTTATTATAAAAGAAATGGCCCGTCGTCGCCGCTTTAATGAAGAGCTCGGAGATTACCTGTTTCTTATACACCGTGACATTTTAATCGTCTTACAAAGGTTGTCCACTCAATGTATCCGACATAATATACCACTAGGCGTGATTAAATTTTATTTACCATTAATTAAGATTAGGTACTAACAAAAATAAATAATGTATTAGGATGATGAAACATCATGTTAATAATGTTTACGTATCAGATGGTAAAGAACATACCCACCCAGTGCACGAATCGACTAGATAATTTCATCTCCATTTTCCATGAGACCAAATATCAATTTCAAACTACGTCCTGCGTCATCATAATAAATAATATTTTTATTTTTTGATTATTCAAATTGTTTTTTTTTTCTTATGGATGTGTAGTAGTCGTTGGATACATGAAGTGGACTGGCGTTCTAACAATAAGACGATTTAAATGGCTCTTGTATGGGCTTGAAATGGTCTCTCGAGAGACACCGCTCTTTTTTTCATATTTATGTTCAACTAATTATAAAAAATACCTTACATGATATTTTGTAACGTTTTGTGATTTTAGGGCCTTTATCGTACATTCGATATTTTCAAAAGAATTAAGTTAAGTTTTGGTTCTCTAACAAAACTGTAAGCCGTGGTGAACGGTCAAACAATATTGGGAGTCTCTGAAGTAATCAGAGATTCCGTTTCAGAAATATTACGCTTGGAAGTGCAAATTTTTGATAGGGTCTTGTCCCCCCTCCTCTTCCTGCCAGTTAAAAGGTTATTCTAGGATATGTAAAAAAAAACACATTAGTAGTATATATAACGAAGTTAAAAGGAAAACTATCACAGCTAAGTACGAGTAGGGTTTAGAAGTTACTTACATTTGCATTTGGAATGTATGGTATAATAAGTTTTTCAAGCATAATGTTGAGTCTGTTCTTGGGACAAATTCATCCCATATACGGAACCCTTCGTGCGCGAAACCTTCCGACATGCACTTGACAGGTTTTTTCTGACTTTTTTTTTTCAAATACTGGTGAAAATGATAAAGTTTTCATGATGACTTTCATTAATGTTAAATTAGAAATGATTACATAATATATTTGTACAATTTTCCTTTCATGATGTCTTTTATTAATGTTAAATTAGAATTACATATACCTACATATATTTTCACGATTTTCCTCAGTTTTATGAGAATCAAAACAATTGTATGTTTTTCTCTTAATTTTGAAGGTTTTGCTTATGTGTACATAATTAGGCCTACTTGCATGTTAAGTCGGGTTAAATGTGTACATGTAGAGTTTGTAAACGTTGAGTTTCGTAATTAAAATTGTAACGCATATAGCGAGATGTGCCATTAAAAAATAACACCGACTTAGTTAACAAGGCATTGTGTTTTTTTTAGGTTGCGAACATTGCACTTCAATCGACGAAACCAAAAATAAAATTTCAATGGCTAAGCCAATCAAAAATGAATATACGAACAATGAACGGAAACTCTATACATATCTCTGCTGCATCACGTTACGATACATAACGCTTTATCTTTGATTTAATTACATGACAATTAATTTTAATTGTCTTGTATTGAGATACCCCTTGGTAAGACTGGTTGTCAGAGTTTCAGTCTTTGGACGACCCAGAACGATTGTCACAGATCCACAAATGCCAGCCGGGACCAACGTGCTTTCCGAGGCATGAAGGGGTTTTGGCATGTAAAGATGGTCACTTATCCACGGACCAACCATGGCAAACGTAGCTGTTTTGTTGGTAATAAGGTTCTGAATTGCTTGTAAGGATTTTTGTGAGAATGAAATGCGTGCTTTCTTGACGACACCTTTATTGCGACTAAAGAAAATGTTTTTTTTTTTTTGTAGGACATCTCGTAGTTAATCTGAAAAGATTCTTACTACTTAAGCGGATTGTGGCCCGGCGAGTTCTAAAAAGTTACCTTTTTAGGCCTCCAGCCGGGGCTTATTATACTTAAAAACTAAAGCGAAAGCTCTAAGGGGCTCCGAGGGGGGTACGAACCTCGGCTTAGGCAATCACTGGTAGGGGGACAGCAAGGGACTGGCTGGATCTTGGTTAAATTATTTAGGTACTAATATTTAGGTACTAATTTAAAGCTAACGGCGCAGCATCGCGGGCTGGCTCTTGCAAGGGTCGGGAGGGACTGTTAAGTCGGGGTCGCGACGACGGACCTCGGCGGCGAGGTCGGTACGATTTGTTTTTGTGTGCTGGTCTAGCTGTTCTGGTCTCTTTTCGACTCTCCTGGAGGAGAGTAGTGGGATCATCAGGATCGGTAAGAACGTGCCGCGAGCGGCGGACTTTACTGATACGGGAGGGGGTGTAAGTAGCTGCCGCCACAACCAGAGGGTTGCGGTGGGCTACGGCCCTATCGAAGAAACGCTTCGAAGCGCGTTTCAAGTATTGATGGATAGTCGGGAGTTTCATATCTAAATGAAGGTTGATATTCCGAACAAACCAAGGCGCGCCTGTGGCTTGACGGAGAAAACGGTTCTGGAGAGTCTGCATCCTATGGATGAATCGGGGTTTTGCATGTGCCCAGACTGGGCTTGCATATGTCATAATGGGCCTGATACAAGCGGTGTAAAGCCGCTTCTTACACAGAAGAGACATTTTACTCCGCTTGTTCAGGACGCAATGGAGCCTACCGAGAGCGAAAGCGGCCCGCGAGCGGGCCTGCTTTATGTGCTCAGAAAAGGTGAGGTGTTCGTCGAGGATGACACCTAGATATTTGGCTTGCTTCGCCCAAGGGATCTGCTTGCCGAACATTGAGATGGGTCAGGGAGGGGGGTGATTACGTCGCGGTCGGGTGTAATAGACCGCCTGACTTTTATCGGGATTGACCTCGATTCGCCACTTACTGAACCATTCGCCGAGCTCGTCGACTGCGGTTTGGAGGTAGCGAACCAGCGCTGTGTCACTAAATCCCGAGAAGAAGATGGCAGTGTCATCTGCGAACAGAGCTAACCTTGCCTTCTTACTTCTGGGGATATCGCTAGTGAACAGCGTGAAAATGAGGGGAGCTAGTACAGAGCCTTGAGGGACTCCTGCACGGATCGGGTGAGGGGAGGAAAGTGCCCCTTCGATGCGATAGCGAAAGGTGCGGTTCGCAAGAAAGTCTCGTAAGATGAGCACGAGACGGTCTGGCACTCCGAGTTGGTACAGCTTATATAATAAGCCGTTGTGCCAGACTTTGTCGAACGCTTTCGCTATATCGAAGTATACAGCGCCCGTGAACATACCACGCTGAAAGCCAGCATTGATATGCTCAAAGATACGGTGTACCTGATGGACACACGAGTGTTGGGTTCGAAAACCAAACTGCTCGTTGGGGATGAGGCCCTTGGTTTCGGCATAATCTCTGTCTCTGTGTATAAATAAGTCTCTCATAGATTTTGCCGAGAACTTTGAGCAAACTAATGGGGCGATAACTCGTGGGCTCGGTTTTGGGCTTACCGGGCTTAGGGATGCCAATGACGGTGGCTTCCTTCCACGCTTGGGGGAAAATATTATTACTCAAGGCACCATTGAAGATGGTACACATGAGCATAATCAGGTGAGTGGGGAACAGCTTGATCACTCTGTTGGTGATGCCGTCTGATCCGGGGGCTTTACGAGATTTCAGACCCTTGATGATCTCGTGCACCTCGTCAGGTGTGACAGGGGGCAGGGGATCATCAGGGTCTTCAACGGGCGGGAGTGAGGCTTTGCGTTCGACTTCCGCGTTTACCTTATCGACAAACGCTTGGTCTACTGGCTGCGAACTGGGTGTGCATTGGGCTTCGAGGCTATCGGCTAAGCATTCAGCCCTGTCGATATCCTCGAATGCAATGGTCGCATCGGGGCGGGTCAGGGGGGGCATAGTGGAAAACTCAAAGGATTTAAGTTTCCTTTGAAGTTCCCAGAATGCGAGATGAGTCGGCTCTAGTTCGCCCACCATCTTGTCCCAGTTAGCGTCACGCAGCTCAGTCACACGTGTCCTTACCGCACGCTGTAAGTAACGCATGTGAGCTTTGTTAGCGTCACAGGGAAAGTTGCTGTAGGCACGAACGGCCGCGTTCTTCTCTGTCAGCAGATCACGCGCATCGTCGGGGAGCCTCCATTTACGGTCATCCGTATCTGGAACCTCCCGTGAACTTTCGTTCACGATCGATTGTACGTGCTCTGTGAGAGAGTCGATCGCGGCCGTTGTGTCGGCGACAGAGTCGAACTGATCTGGGATAGAGTCTAAGTGATGTGACGTGTTAGATTGTAAGCGTTCGCTTACTTTCTTCCAGTCAGTGATCACTTTAGTGGCGGGGGGTTGAGAGGGGTCGCGAATACCTAATCGGGGGGCCAGGTTCATGACTACTGGTCGATGATCAGAGTCGAGTTCGTGAATAACCTCTATAGAATCCAACCTTAAGTTGATATTCTTAAGGAGTGCTATATCAAGAACGTCGGGTAACTGATCAGTATCGAAGGGGAAGTGGGTGGGAGTCATCGGGGCGATGACATCAAAGTTCATGGTAGAACAGAGGTTGAAAAGTTGCCTACCTCTAGTCGAGGTCCTGGTGCTATTCCAGGCAGGATGTTTGGCGTTGAGGTCGCCCGCTATGATAACGGAGTCGCTCATGCCGAAGAGTTCGGAAAGGTCATTAGCGAGGAGTTGGGGGTCCTCTGACTCATGTTGGGGAGGAAAGTAGACCGACACAATAGTGATCGGCTGGTGACCTGTCAGTGCTAACCGACAGGCCGAAACTTCTAATCGGGAGAGTTGGGGGGGATCCATAGGTATGCAGTACAGGGACTTCCTATAGTATATGAGGGTGCCGCCTCTGTGACAACGAGACCTGTCGTTGCGAACTAAACGATAGTTTGCAATTTTCGGGTCGCGTTGGTGAGGCTTTAAGAACGACTCTTGTATGAGTAAAATGTCTACGTGATGGTCGCGGAGGAACGTGGCGATCTCATCAAGTTGGCCGTGAATGCCGTTGGCATTGAAGAAGCCTAGCTTTAGGGAACGGGGTTTCAGTCTAGTTAATAGTCCTCGACTATCCATAATAGGGGCGTTGGGAGTTCATAGCGTGGAGTGCTTGCGTGATCTCTGGATACGCAGCATATATAGATTGAATATGGAACAGGTTGCCGCCGGCGGCAACTAGTTCCTGGGCCATCTGTTGGGCACGCGGGGAGAGGAACGTGCTATAGGTGTTGAAGGTCCCGGCAATGACGTTAAACGCATTGAAGGGAGCCTGCCCTTTCCTCTGTACTGGGGTTGGTCCTGCCATAGGGGCAGTGGGGGGGGCCGCGGCGTGAGCGGGGGGTGCGGTCGCGGGAAAACCGGGGGGCGTAAGGGGTGCGGGGGCGCGGGTACGCGGGTCCACTAATGGAGGGATGGGAGCGGGCTTAGGCCTGGAGGAGGCCAGTGCGGGAAATTCCTTCTGGGAACTCAAAAGAGGCCATTGGGAGGGACGTTGTGGGGCCAGTCTCGTGGGGAGTTTGGCCGAGGGGGATTCCCTAGTCTGACGAGCGTCGAAACGCTGCGCCAATTTAGGGGAAGATGATTTGGGGGCTTTCGGGCAGCCCCGGTAATTTGCCGGATGACCGGACTCTATGCAGAGCACACAACTGGGTGGCTCAGTGCAAAGAGTGCGGTCTTTTGGCCGGGTACAGTCGGCTGTACCGTGATCTCCCAGGCACTTGACGCACCTGGGAGTAGCATAACAAATGTATGCAGAGTGCCCGTATAGTTGGCAATGTTGGCATCTATGGCACTGAACCAATGATGACTTACGGGGCTTCTCAATCTTAAGGCCTGACAGATTGCAGACAGACTTGACGTTAAATATGGGGTGGTGACCCTCCGTGGGAGGGCACACCACCAGGACCATATCAAAGGCAATGCCTTGCCTGGATCTGTGCATCCTATGGACCTCTAAGACAGGCACGTTCTGCCTTTCGAGGTCTGCCTTAATATCGCTGGTGGCGATTTCGCAGGGGATCCTGCGAATCACCACCCTGGTCAGTCGCTCCTCGGGCAAGGAATACGTGTGGGAGGACACGTTCCTTGCTGAGAGGAGTCTGTTCAGTTCGCGATAATCGCCTGACGTGGGGACCGATACTTTGATTCCGTGCTGGGTGGCACGGGCACTAGTATAGTTGTCCCTTTGTGGACGGAGGTGTCCAAATGGTGCGTTGACGCACCATTTGGACACCTCCGTCCACTTGGCCTTGTCCTGTATAAATACAAGGGGCGGTGGAAGGAGTTTCCTGGCGGTGGTTGAGCCAGAGGGTACGGACGGGGTGCTACCTTTAGCGCGGGGCGCGGCAACCTTCGCGGAGGTTGAAGGCGAGGGACGGGAGGGGGACGCGTTGGCGGCGGTCGCCGGCGGCGTGGAGGGGATGGACTCGGTCGCGGTGGCGGGGGTCGCCTGCGTATCGGGGAGGGGATCGGTCGCGTTGGCGGAGGTCGCCTGCGGTGGGGGCGCGGGACGGAGGAGCAGAGTCCTCAGCCGCTATGATTTTAGCGGCTGGGGCTGAGCTGCTGTCCTTACTTTTCTTCCTCTTGCTCCCTTTGCCCTTTGTGTGGGAGACTAACTCATACGCCTCCGTGTCCGAGAACGAGGAGGGGTTTGGGTCAGCCTGGGGAGCGGTTGAGGCTGAATCGGTGTGATCTTCCGTGTCCATGGACACCGGAAGATCGGCTACTGGGGCGATAAAGGAGGGGATAGCCGGAGACTCAAGTGCATCGCTGAAAACAGCGATGTTTGAGTTAGCTCTGGCTTTCCTGTCCTTGTTCGCCTTCCAGCGTTTTTTAAAAGAGATGCGGAATTCGCGGTCATCCTCGACCAGTTCGAGGAAGGCCTCAGCGAGGGCTTGTCTTTCCTCGGGAGTCATGGGGGAGTCCATGATTCCCGGGGAGGTAAAAATAAAGGGTGGGGGGGGGCCTAATCACTCATGAGATTGATCCTGACCAAAACCCTACTCCTAAGTAGCCTAATCCCCGGTGGGTTGCCGGGGGTGAGTGTTACACTCCCTGTCGGGTGTAGACAGGGAGGTGATCCTAGGTGAGCCCTAAGAGTGAATCCCGTCGCCAATCTTATTGTGCGAAACGGGTTCCTAACCGGTCATGCGATGGGTACTGAGGGTACCCGACCAGTCTAGTGCGGGGGGTATAGAGATACCCGCGGCACTAGTACGCGGCTGTGAAGGGAAGACTGTCACCAGGGCTGACGAGGGAAGCCCCCAAGGCCAGCGATCTGGGACCCGTCCAACTTTCGCCTAGCCCTGAAGGGGATAGACGGGTGCGTTGGGTCTACACCCACTCGGCTTCGTTGGCACCGTTAAGGTATCCACCGAGTGACCACGAAACTGTGGATTTGCCCTGAAGGGGCCACAACACAACACACGTTTTTGACGATTCTGAAGAATCAGAGAAACCACTGTCTTGCGAACAAGACAGTAACGTTTTTAGACTGAATCTGACGAAAGAAACAGGAAGTCCGAATTTTGCGATTTAAATCGCAAAATAGCGGAGAGTAGTCAGGGCGACTACGCAGCGTGGCGCACGGAGCACAAGTGACGGGCGATCGAGCGGCGGGCGGTCGAGGGGATACGCGCAGCGGAGCAGCAGCGTAACGTCCTTCCAGGGCGAGCGTCGAGCGTAGAATGTGGATGTAAAGAAAATGGATGGTGGCTTACGCCTTTATACAACATACATTCAACAGTAGCTTAAGTTGATTGATCAATCTTATTATATGACGGAACCGCTATCCTAGGAAATCAAAGCTCTAGTAATTATTTATTTACCAAAAAAACTGAGCCTAGGTTCATTATTCGAAGTTCTATGTAAACTATTAGCAATCTATAGATAATAAATAGTGGAGGAAATAAAACGAGCCCCATCAAATTACAAGTAGGTACGTCTATCATTGAACAATATTATTTGGTCATTTCCTATCAATATTTCCGCTCCATTAAACCGTGGTACAGTCAAAATGATGAGTGTCCTACAAAAACCGCACTTACTACTCCTGGGATAAAGGTGCTGTCAATGTCAAATTATATAACGTTGTACGTGCGGTTGACTATACATGTAATAAGTATAGGATAGATATATCTTTATTCAACAAGATAGTTTTATTTGGTATTTTTTGTACAGACCCTCGTTACAGAGGATTTGTTATTTGTCATTAGATACTGTTTTCGATTTTCAGCTTCGAAGGACGCGGATGAAGATGATAGTGGACGCGTTGTAAATGATACTTTCTTTTAGTAATATAAAAATAACTATTACTTCAACACTGTGTTAGGTTTTTAAGAATTGCAGTATTTAATTTGATTTAAAAGTTGTTTTTTTGCCAACATTTGAATACGTACTTGACCGGAAATAATATTAAAAAACGTTTAAAATATTATGGATGGGGAGATCATTGGCGGGTTTGGGGACGGTGTTGCTTATGCATTATAATCCCACTAACTACTAATATTATAAATGTGAAAATATGTATGATTGGGTATTTGTTTGTCAATCACGCAAAAATGGCTGAATGGATCTGGATCGAAAATAAATAATAAATAAATAAATAAATATCTTAGGACAACCAACACACCGTTATCTGATCCCAAACTAGGCCGAGCCTGAACTATGGCAACCAGACAACTGATAAACATACTTATATATTTCTAAATACATACATATTATAGATAAATTACACCCAGACACAGAACAAATGATCGTGCTCATCACACAAAGATTTGTCCTGGGTGGGAATCGAACCCACGACCTCAGTCTTAGCAGTCAGGGTCACTAACCACTAGACTAACAGGCCAGAAAATGGCACGCAGAACCAGGATTAACACATTCTTACCGCGGTAGTACGTCCTCCTGGGTTAATTTCCGACATCCACGCGGGCGAAGACGCGGGCCAAGTGCTATCTATACTAATATTATAAAGTTGAAGAGTTTTTTTGGTTGAACGCGGTAATCTCAGGAACTATTGGTCCGAATTGAAAAATTCTTCTTATGTTTGGTAGCCTATTTATTGAGAAAAGCTATAGGTTATTTATCATCACGCTACAATAAAAAAAAGCGGAGCAGCAACGAAAAATTGACGAAAACTGGCAGGCAATTCGATGCGACGGGAAGGGTCAGGGGAGCAAAAATTTGACGCAAACGAAGTCGCGGGCGAAGCGCTATTGTTAATATATCGCTACTGTACGAAATTAGCAATGAGTAGGCGTAAAGACACGCACAACACTGCTACTGACATTATGTCATTTATTTAATATGGATTGCTTGTGGCTAAGTAATAATAGCCGCAGGAGTCGATCGATCAGCTTACGTTGAGCATACCGCGGTTGGGCCGTGAACGGGAGACCATCTTTTATATGTGAAGACCTCTTTGTGCCTCGGAAAGGATGTTAAGCCGTTGGTCCCAGCTATCATTCATGGATCTTTGGCAGTCGTTAAGTTATCAAAGGATGTTAACCAGTAACTAGGTTGTATAGGTCAGATAAGCAGTCACTTCATGTAGAATACTGATATTCAGCTGCATCAGGTGAGGATGGAAGCAAACATAGCTATGAAAAGGCGAGGGAGGTGATGAGAGATGTGATATGGACAATATAAATCATTAATATCGATCAAAAGAAGCGAAGAGAACCCCGTTGTGGATAATGAACACCCAAGTCATGGAACTTATATATTCCTCATCTACAAGGACCTGACTACTCTACACACGTTTAGCAAAGTATGGCTAGGGGGATGACCCTAAACAAAGAAGATTAAAGCTAGGTAGAGAGAAAGAGTTAAGAAAATGTGTCTATAGCTGTGAATTCGCTTCGAGCTACCTACGAAACGGTTACGAGCCGCCTACGAAACGATCGGCTTACGATATGGGCACTAATTGCCTACGAAATGGTCACGAGCTACCTACGAGAAGGTTACGAGCTGCTAGCGTAGCGGTTACGAACTGCCTACGAAATAGCTACAGGTGGCCGACGAAAGGGTTACGAGTTTGCTACGAAATGGTTATGAGCTTGCTACGAAACGGTTACGAGCTTGCTACGTCGTTTATGCGAAACTTTTCGATTAAAACATAAGTGTAAACTCACTAAACTATTTTGCTACGACAGCTTAAAAGGTTTTTCGCGTTTTACATTATCAAGTTTGCATTTATGAAAATAATAGAATATGACAGCACTCTAAGCTGCGTTCGATTTATTAGGGATAACCCGCTTCCGCGATCCATTCATCAAATGTAGTCGTTCCATCATCGAGTTTTGTTTAAGGCGTTTTGTATTCATGCCAACTGTTCGTAGTGTTTGTATCAAATGAACTAAAACAATTGAGGTTCGCAGCTCATTTAATGAACAGGCAATTAGTAATTGTATTCGGTTTACTACATCTCGCGGTTTCGTTGATAATACAGTTCATTTGGTTTATGTGAAACTAATATTAATATTACAAAGCTGAAGAGATTTTTTGGTTTGGGTTTGGCAGAACCTAGTGTGAAATATAAAATATTTTAATTTGGACCATCTTGTGATAAACTGAGCTTTTACCATTATGCTTATTAAATTTTAATTATGACATGTTTACTTACTAATTAAATAATTCTGGAAATATAATTTTGAGTTATTCGCCGCTAGCGTAATATTTGTGCGAGGGATTGTCCGTAATCGTAGATGGTTGAAAGTAGGTAATTGTAATTATTATAAAATGAAGCTGTGTATAACTGTGTGTGTGTGTATTAACTTATTATCTGAAAAAGATACCAGCTACCGAATATTAGATTTAAATTAATTCATCCTTATTTTAATATATATTATGGAGCTTTTACGGCTTGCTGGTAATGAAGTTCTTGAAAAACAATGGTTAGAGTGATATCTACTTAGTTTTAATGAAGTACTGACCAATTATTTATGGAGGGCACTTTGGAGCAAGAGCCGTCCGCGTAATGTTTGTTCTCTTTTAGCACTTAGCTGCTATTAATCTCTCTCTCTCTCTCTCTCTCTCCATCGTTGGGATACACTTATTTTTAACACTTCACTGGCTGTTCTAGGTAACATTAGGAAACGTAGGCTTTATATGAAGTCTACCAAGAATAGTTTGAAAAAATGCCGCAAAATGAGATTAAATATTACATTATTGCATGTCTGTTTTTATGAACAGGAGAGTAGAACGCTAATTGCGTAATATACGAGTACTTTCAATCACAATCTGAATGATTTTCAAGGATTATTGGTTATCCATTGCTTCATATATTCAAAAAAAGCGTTTTGTTGCATTTGTTTGCTCAGCGATGTAAAAACGCAATAAATGTTGCAGAACTGTCAATATAGAAGCCTTTGCTACTCTTAGTGTGATAGGCAATTACCCCACAGATAGTTCTGGAGGACAACTTAACGTTACCACTGGACCACCATTGATCTTAGACGCAACCTTACCCCATTTTCTTCGAGTATACAATATAAATTTATTATCACAGGCTTTGTACCAGATAAGTACTAACTATCTTCGATTAATTATAAAACTAATACGTTTCTCCGAGTGCCACCCGCGACTTAGTTTTCCGTGTTGATTTACTTCAGCATGTGTTCGCGAGTTTTTAATCGAATGTGACTGTACGTCGGTTATTTGTCACAGTTTAGATTGCTTAGTTAGATTGCGTCCCAACCTGAACTTTAATTACTTAGAAACGTTAGTCATCGGCCATTTGTCGCCATTTGTCGTCGCAATCTCGGCACACCTCACTTTTATGAGCCGTTTCGTGGACTTTGATTCGTTTAATCTCTTTACGTGATTATTTGAATGGTCATGAACGTACACACGTATAATTTAGTTTTTGCTTTTAATTATGTAAAAGTTTTTCTTTTTTTAGATGTCCTCGCTCTGCTGTAAGGTGTGTTGTTGTTTTGTGAAATAAAATTACTTTTATAATTGCATCTTTTTCTACTTACAGTGAAATGAAATGAGCAGGACAAGTTCTCTAAATATCGAACATTACATGAATCGCTTTGAGCCTGTAAGTCAAGGCCTTTCTTTCCTCTCTGTTTTTAAAGTTTGGTTCGTAAAGGTTTTTATTTATTTATTTAAGTTTTGAATTAAATTTCAACAATCCTGATATTCAAACAATACATAGCTATTATTATTTCTCAAAGAGAATTTCTGGGCTCTTAACATTTTAAGTTTTTGGTGGCATTCTTAAAAGTAATTATAACTCTGCCAACTTTAATAATATTAGATTGAATGGCATAGTTTGTAACTGAAATGTTTCAAAGTAAAAATAATGTGTTTATGAAGGCTATTTGTTGGTTTTTGGCGCCTTCGGCTAGTTATTATCCACAGTTTGTGCTTCTTGTCTAACCGAAAGACAGATAAGGGACACCGTCCTTTATCTTATACCTTTAAACGAGCAATTCTTGTATATATATATATAATCTGATTCTCGGAAACGGCTCCAACGATTTTCATGAAATTTAGTATACAGGGGGTTTCGGGGGCGATAAATCGATCTAGCTGGGATTCATTTTTATAAAATGTCATTTTATTCGTGTTTGCAATACCCAACTTTTTCTATAATCATAAACTTATTATTTTAAACAAAACATATAAAAAAATACCGAGCAAAGCTCGGTCATCCAGATATTGTAATTTATACAGTGTGCTGCGCAAACTTAAACATTAATTATATTTGCTAAGAATCTGAGAATTTGAGGAGTTTTAACTGTTTACAGACGTCGAAGAGAAACCACTAAGAACATTCATAATCTTTTTATTTATCCCATAATAATGTATACTCAAATTAACTTAGATTATAAGTACATAATCCAATTCAAGGTAAACGTAATTTACAGATACAACTTTTTTCAGGTTATGTTAAGGGTTGTTCGCTAATACTGATTTAACATTTAGATAAGATCTAAACCTCTCCCTCCTTACAAATATAAGTGTACTACAATTTATAATATCAGAGAAATGTACAATATCATATAAGTCTAATAATTTATCTAAACTAGATATTTTAAGAAGAACGAGAAAGTTACTATGAGTTAACGCGTGTAAGTGACCGCCTAGTTCGGAGAAGAAACAACTTTTTAAAAAGGTCTCTGTGACATCATTAAAACTTTTTTTAAGAAAAATAACAACTTTTGTATTATCGAAAGATAAAGAGAAGACCATTACTGTAACAACGAAAGAAATGTTTTATTAGGCAAACAGTACCGAAGTAAGAAAGTTTTATATGTGGATATAATGGTATTTAAATAGGACGGTTGCTAGATTCTGTTGTTTACAATAGATTGCGGGGAACCAGGGGGTAGCTGTCTTGAGACCTCTTGGAGCCGATGGGGAAGTGAGATAGGTCAATCTCATCCATGGGGTAGTCGGGTCTGTACCTCTTCTTGTCAAAGCTAGAACTGAAACACAAAGAATGCGTTAGAACATTGGATGCCGACGTCTTAGTTTTTCTTGACCTGGAAGGAGTTTTTGTTCTAAAATGTCTGAGTATTTCTGTGTTCGAGATCAGTGGTGTGTGATCGTAAGTACAGTGAGTACAGACGGCCAATGACCCCGGCTTACACAGGCGTATCAAGGTCAAAGTAGTTGGTTCCGTACACGTGGTAGAAGCGCTTGGTGGCGTAGGGGAAGGGCATCGAGGAGCGGTCGATCTCGTCGAAATTCCTCTTCTTCACGAACGTATCAAGGCCGGATCTGGGAAAAATTCACATTGATTAAAAAAGGCACACAAAATATTCTTAAAATGCGTTGATTAGGAGGAATGTGTGTCTTAAGGCTGCGTCAAAAGGTCCAGTTCAGCAAAACTGCAAGTCAACTATTTAGTGCCTGACACTGGTTTTCACCTGGACCTGAAAGTTAGCACTTGAAGTTTTCGAGCTTCGTTTACGTGGAGGTTGGAAATCATCCCACCAGAACGTACTACCGGGATAATAAGTACCTATACTATGTGTAAATCCAAGTTACAAAAAATTATGTGCTAAATCTATTCAGCCGTTTTGGCGTGATTGAGTAAGAAAAATATCCAAACTTTACCATTAAGAATATTAGTAGGATGTGTGTATGCATATAATTGTTTTTTGATTAATTGTTAGTATAAGTTCGGGTGTAAACTATGGAGTTATATGGATCGTACGCATTACCGGCAGTATGGCGTACCCGGCGCGCGGCGGTCAGTTACACGCCGTGCCGCACAAACGATGCTCTTGTACGTATAGCAATATTAACGATACGGTACGGTACAGTTTTATTGTTGCTGTAAAATCGCGTAGAGAAAACCCGAGCCGTTACGATATACGGAAGAGCTTTTGGAATGCATGTTAAATTGTGTCATGGTTTGATATCTTGTGAGTGATTTTAATGCCATCATTTATTGCGACTCATTTCATTTTCATTTCGACGGTGGGGTAGTGGTCGAATATTTTTATTTTAGTCGAGAGTATTACTAATGCAATGATTAAAAGAAAAGGTTTTATAAGCATTCTTTTACGAACATAAAATAATATTTGAGAGTCGCCTACATAGAAAACGAAAACGGAAGTACTTAGATCCATAAGTAAGTCCAATTATGGGTGTAATAATAAATACCTCTCTCGGAACTTGAAAAGTGAAAATATACCTGTCCCGACATTTTATTCACGACACCTCCAATTATTTAATGATTAACTTTAAAGGAATTTGTACTTAAGTACGTACAAATGCGAATTGTTTTTCTGAGAAATATTTAAATAAGAATTGTGTTAATTCAATTACAGCTATACTTCTTGAATTTTAATTAAGTACTTACTTGTTCTTAGAAATTATTTAATTATTAACCACACGACAAGGTACAAAGCCTCGGGCAAGTAAGTAGGTAATTACTCAAAGGTACTGACAAATTCAGCATGGATTATTATTACTTACTGAATGTGAAACATGAAACGTAATTAAATCCAACGACTTACAAAGGCTTGCTTTTGAAATATTGATAATTAGCTGTCAAAGGAATTTCACCTGTATCGGTCAGTTGAACGGTGAACCGACACATGAAATAAATTTCCAATATTGATGTGGGTGTTCCCTGGGGCTTTCACACATCAAATACAGTATTATTTCGAAGAGCAGATTCGATAATTAACGATTGTGCATGATCTTTTGTCAGTAATCTTATCTTATATCTTTAAACGAGCATATATATATATATGTATATAATCAGAATCTCGGAAACGGCTCCAACGATTTTCTTGAAATTTAGTATACAGGGGGTTTCGGGGCGATAAATCGATCTAGCTAGGATACATTTTTATTAAATGTCGTTTTATTCGTGTTTTCAATGACCAACTTTATCGATAGTCAACTTGAACATAAACTTATTATTTTAAACACAATTAACCAAAAAATACCGAGCAAAGCTCGGTCATCCAGATATTATTTATTTAGTCATAGACGCGACTGTAGCTAAAACTGTCAGGAAAAGCTCTATTTTTATAATTATGATTTCACTAATGGCTAGCTTGTTCATGTAAGAGTTACGGTTACGGGTTTCGGTTCCGATAATGCACATTCAGTCAGAATTTTGTGTATAGATTTTTTTATGTGAGGAGAAATTGTATTTCCTTGCTACTTAAACAAAATTTATATAGATATAAAACCCCTGAAGAGGACCAATACGTCATTTGACAGGCCTGTTGGTTTAGTGGTTAGTGACCCTGACTGCTATGCCGGAGGTCGTGGGTTCGATTCCCACCCAGGACAAATGTTTGTGTGATGAGCACGATCATTTGTTCTGTGTCGGGGTGTAATTTGTCTATAATATGTATGTATTTAGAAATATATAAGTACGTTTATCAGTTGTCTAGTACCCATAACACAAGCTCTGCTTAGCTTGGGACTAGATGGCGTTGTGTGATAGTTGTGGAATATTATTATATTATTTATTATCATTTTGGTTAGATAAATAAGTCATCATCTTCATTTCAGCTGAAAGACGTCCACTGGACGTAGGTCTGCCCCAATTTGGAGGGGTATGCCATAATCGACACGCTTGGCAGGTGGGTTGACGATCGCAGTATGGTGGTAAAATGCATAAAGAAGGGTGCCCATACTAGAGTAAGTCGCTTCTTACGAAACCCACGGGAAAAAATGGGATGGGGAATGTTTATGTCCGGCATCACACCGACAAAAACAAGTAATCAATTGAAAATAAAACATAGTAAAGTCAGTCTTACCGGTCGATCTCGTCGAAATTGCGCTTAGGGAGGCCATCTCCGTAATATCCGCTGAACTCGATCGGTGCGAGTGGCCACGGCTCGCGCTTGCCGCCGTACGGACTGCGGACAAACTCATGTGAGATTCAAGGCTTCATTAGGGTCAGGTCAGTTCAGTACAGTGGTCTCGAACCTACCGATTTTTCGGTAGGTTCGAGACTTCGTTACTTAAGTATGATTGTTATAAATTAGTCTGTAAGTTTTTTTAAATAAATAAACGAATTTGATTGTCTTTTTTTTTGTCATTTACCGATTTACCGCTTTTAGGTGGCAATTCTACCGATCTCGCTCTATGACGTTCGAGACCACTGGTTCAGTAATCCAAATGTATCATTTTAGTAATGGCAATTAAAGTGGAGTTAGAACTTTAGAAGGACTGTGTTGCTTCCATTTGACGGTTTTTTTTTTTGTATCCGGTGTTTGTTATCGAAGACGTTATTAATATTTTTTAGTGTATATGTGTGTCTACCTGTGCTGTATTTAAATTTAATATTACAGTCAGCCCAAGGCAAATTTCTTCTTACAACATAACTTTAACAATCCTTTATGTATTGGATAAACCAGTTATCAAATTAGTGTTCTATTTAAGAGCGAGAACCATGCGAGAACGAGCGAGGATGTCTGATAAGGACCATGTTCAGATATTACATAAGTGCCCATGTATGTTTATATGATATGAAATATTTTTATTTTGATTATATGTTACTTGACTTCTGAGTTTGTTTGGGCGTTTGTTCTCAGAGTAGTCGGACAGGAAACGCCGACCTCATCTAGTTTTAAAAATACGATTGACGTGAAAAAGTGTTTGTTGTAAACAAACCTACTTACAGGGTTTAAAGCACTTATCATTGACGTACCTACTCTGTTTCACTAATCTACTTAAAATTCATATAATGTATGCCTAGGGTTGCCAGGCGTCCGGATAAAGCCGGACACAGTCAGGCTTTTTAGTCGCATGTCCGGCTAAATTAGATGGTGTCCTGCCTGTCTGGCTTTTTGATAGGCTTTTTAAAATATGATCATTTTTGTCTTCACCCCACCTTGTATTGTTAGGGCAAGTGAGCGAACTAGCACTGTCCTCCCCGCGTTATTACTTCTCAATTTTAAAGAAAACCCAGCTTTTAAAATTTTTAGTTTATGTTACAAAGATTTTAAAGTGTATTTAGTTCATTAGTCTTATGTTTAGTTTTGTTTCAAGACTAAACAATTAAAGATGTCCGGCCTTTTTACCCAAATGTCCGGCTAAACTGGCAGGTCTGTCCGGCTTTTCGGATATATGACCTGGCAACCCTATGTATGCCTATAGTAATGTATAATAGATAATAAAGTTGTTATTCAGTGTGCACTCCATATAGAAGTATTCATGCATCCCGACGGGGTGTCGCATGCCTACGCAGAAATCTCTGTATCTATAGGTCTCTCTTTACCTCCAAGGAATAATCACGTAATTGGGTATTCAATCAGATAATATATTATTTTCGATATGCCACATAAATACGCATCTCTTACATAATTACGTTTTCATAATAAGATGGCAGTGGCGTGAGATAACTGATATGGGGAGAAAGCCAATTAAATAATAATTACGTTTAAATGTTATTTGAATAATTTTCAGCGTTTTAGTACAATGTGGGCGTATGGACTCGAGGATTTCTAGAATATTATAATTCTTTAAGACAATGTTTGCATAAAATCAACATTTCTCTATAGATAGGTCTAGAATTTAGGTGTTTTTTCTACTGGAGTTTTTAGCACTTGTAGCGTCTTGTTACTAGGAAGTCTAGTCTATTTTTTATCTACTGCTTCTTTTAACCTCTAAGTCCCCGAGATACCACATTTGGTATCGACACGATGGTTTTTTAACTGTGTCTGTAATTACGGTAATTGACTGGTTAAGTTGAAGAAATGGGGAAGTGTGTATATACTAACCTGGCAAAATCGAATCGTCTGGAAATGAGGTAGGGCACATAGCCGGAGTGTCGGATCTCTCGAACTTCTCTCACTAAGTTGCCGCCGAGAGTGTCCAGGGTACGAGTCTTTTGGCCTATGTGCATGTTATCCAAGAATAAGTTTAAAAAGAAACAAGATTAGACAGAAGGTATATGACATTGAAGATATTAGCTGACAGTCTTACCTGATTGAAGACTTAAGTATGTATGATAGGATGAAATGATTTTAAATTATAGGTTCTTCGGTGGAGTAATGAGTTGAGAATGTTAAGAGTTATGTGATATTATGGGAAAGTGTCGAATTAGGCATGAGATTGAGTATGTTACTAGTGGTCTGATAGAGGCGCCATTCACTGAGATGTTATGTTGAAATAATTTGTCATGGTATCGGCGTGTGATGCGATGGAATGATGTTTTTAGTGCGATTAGTATTTAGCAAGTAGGCTATTTCCATCGCCATCCATCGCCATCGGCCATCGTTTTTTTTTTTCCTCGTCTCTACGAGGAAAAAAAAAAAAAACGATGGATGGATCGTGTGACTCATGACAGGTCACAAGTCAGAAATACTATTTACCATACTAGTATTACTAGTATTGCGTATCATGTAGAAGATGGATAGAAGAAAAAGGTACCAAATAAAATGGCTAAGTATGCCATTTTATTTTGTATATTTTAGGTATATAAACAGTATGATGATGATGTAGAATGAAAGAATATCAAAACATATCTTCCTAGGTTGCAAAGTATTTATTTAAAAACATCAACACCAAATGATGAACAATGACAAAATTTCAATAAATAAAATTTTCTTAGGGATATCACAATTTATACGTCGTATGAGAAAATAATTTCCGAGGGTAGAATGACTAAGAAAGGGTTGACTAGTAATTTAAACGAAGTTGGAGCCTCCTATGGTATCCAGTTCACGAACAAAGTTGCCGCCACCGATGGAGTCCAGGTTACGGACGAAGTTGCCTCCGCCCAGAGAATCAAGGTTTCTCTTGACGAGGTTCGGTCCGCCGAGCTGATCAAGGTTCTTCTTAACAAAGTTGCTGCCTCCGATGGAGTCCAAGTTTCTCACAAAATTCCCTCCACCAATAGAGTCCAGGTTACGAACAAAGTTACCGCCGCCGAGGGAATCGACAAATCTGGAGTAAATCCTTTTGTCTCCTTCAACGTCTCTGCCGACGAGGGTGGAGCCCCCGATTCCATTTAGATTTCCATTGAAAGCTCGGCCTACGAGGGTGGAGCCGCCAAGTCCGTGAGTGTTTCTCCCTTGGCCACCATAATGTAACTCTCTACCTACCATAGAGCTGCCTCCCAAATTTCCAAGGTTTCTGTCCAACAGAGAGCTTCCACCGAGGCCGTTGGTGTTCCTACCGAGTAGAGAATTGCCACCGAGTCCATTCAAGTTGCGATCTTCATAACGTAAGAGGAATCGTAGGAATTCTTCAAGCTCTTCTGTTTGTTTATAATCTGTAACAATTTCAAGCAATTTTAACTTTATGCAGATGTGGATTAATAAAGATTGGAACATGTATGTGCATAAACATAAATTAGTACTTACCGCATATTGTGCAGAAACATGTATGCACCGTGTATAAAAGCTTCGTGATTCAATCTTGTGCAAGGACGTACTTTGTGATTGGTGCAATATTCCATCACCTGAATGGTATCGGTGCACATATAGATTTATTTACAAACTAAGTGCAGACTTCGAAGTGATGTACATAACAAGATAATCGTGGGTGTTTTTTTTATACGGAATGTGCAAAGATTTTTAAGTGCAGGTTTGTGAAACGTCTTTTGATCAGGGAATTAATCCTTTGCCATCAAATGAGACGTTGGACGTCACAGAACATAAACAACAAATTGTGCTTGACGTTCACGAAGTGTTTTTTGTGAAAAAGGTGCACAATGACTGTGAGAAATTCCTACAATTAAGTGCGGTCATGCACAATCAACATAATGGATTATTTCTATTTTGACTCAACCCGGTCTGATATTATATGAAAAACACAATTATAATTTAGCAATACGTCAGTACATAATAGATATTAATCCAATATTGATTGTGTTCCTTACAGTCCCGGTTGGTTAAGTTAGCTCTATTATGTGCCAGGTAAAGTATCCGTGTTAGCATTCTGTGTGCGTATAAATTGAATATTGAATAACACTGTAGAAGTTCGTTCAGTTTGCAGTAACGTGAGCGCGTGGCTTGGAACTTACCGGCGGGATCGTAGACGCGTTCCGCGGAGTTGTGGTCACTGCCACTCACGTCTTGCTCCTAGCGGAGAAACCAATGTTGTTATTATTTTATGAATCGGTAAACAATAGACGAGCATGATGAACATTAAAAATATCTGTAAAAGCCACTTAGAGAAACTTAGGTGCATTTCGTGTAGCAGTTACATAAATGCTGGGAAGTTTTCTGCGCCACTTCTTCCTAGCTAAAGCAGTAGGAAGTGGTGCAGGGGGGTTTGTGGGTACTGTTTTATATAATTTTGACGTAAGAAAAGTGCTGATTTTTAGCTTAGTTTGAATCAGTGAGAAACGGTTTGAACTTTGAAGTAATCCAGTAAGAGAGCGCACAATCATTCAATTGTAATATAGAAGCTGCAAAGTTAGACAAGCGAGTTAGTGATTCTAAGAACAAAGAACCGTACCGCCGCCATCCCATTGATCATGATGCAGTGTGGCTTAATGAAACAATCACAAACTGCACAGCTGGGTAATCTAGACATCGCAGCATTCACAGCCGTTCGTTAGAGTAAACAGAGCGTCAATGTGTTTATTTATTCTACCTGACTCTCGGATACGGACTTGGTCAATATACACACCTGTTAACGTAATTTAGGGGACCATGTTAGTCCACTGTGTTTAATAGTTTCAGTTCTATTGTTATTGGGGAACTACGCTAGAAGTGTGTGTTAGTTATAAATTACAATTCAAAGCATTAACGTTTGGAACGTTGGCACTGCAGTATTAATTAATCCCTCTACGGATGTTTGAAACCAAATCAAGGCAATATTACCTATGTTAGGTAAGTATGACTAATTTAATAGGCTTGAGATAATAGTGAGTTGGTTAAATTACAAATAGCTTACGATACGACAAATTACCCGTCATGTTGATAGGCAAACTTAATTGTCGCAGGTTGCCATCCAATATCTCATGATCATGACTGTGTAGGTACTTGTACCGACTCTCCGTGTCTCGATGGACACCATACCTACTCACTAGAAAAAAATTGTTCTGTTCACCATCGACTCTATCGCTACCCGTTATCTCCTTTACCGAGAAATGAAATTAGGCCCACTCCCTCGCTAGTCAATTTTAATTTTCTAATTTATATTTTTATAATATCGACTACAGACCGATTAATATCTAATTGGAGACTTACGAGTAAGTTGTTATTATATTTTCTCGTTACGAGCCAGCCAATCAGAATTTGTTTTGTCAATTAATATTCCAACAGTGCTGTATTTATGGGATGTACAGCGTGAGGCGACGAAATGAAAAACTGTTGACGAAATTCGTTCGATTTTAACAATTCAGTGACATTTTGAGTAATCTTTTATGAAATTGTGTTATTTAAACGGGTCACTGGTCTGTAACTGCCTTTCTTAAGTAGTGGCTTTTAGTGCCTAATTGAGGTCTCAGCGATATTGGTTTTTATAATCTAGGTAGGTAGGTATATACTTCTGAAATTCTGGAATATCAATAAGGATTTATATTGGTATTGGCGTTTAATACGTTTTAATAATTAATAACTGCTCGATGTTAGCATGTTTTATGTTTCGGAGTTCATCATCATCATTTCAGCCGTAAGACGTCCACTGCTGGACTTAGGCCTCCCCCAATTTGGGGGGCTTTGCCATAATCGCCACGCTTGGCAGGTGGGTTGGCGATTGCAGTATGGTGTTAAAATGCATAGAGAACGCTGTTTCGGAGTTACTAGTAAAGTTTGTGTTAAAAATAGCCACGTAATAAATATTAATGTGAATATTTATAAGTTGTACTACCTACCTAGTCGTGTTTATATAATTTCGCAGAATACCGTTAACGTTACACGCTATGTCTGAACGAACAAAATGAGGACTGAAGATGGTGTTGCCCTAATTAGGGAATAATCTTAATAATGAAAGGAGACGCCTGCTTAAACCCAGTACCAACGACTGTAGGAGTTAGAAGTAAAAGGGTAAGTTCTTTAAAATATTTGTAACACAAAACAGAAGGAAACACTCAAAGCCGCACCAATTAAAAATAAGGAAAGCAATAATATTTTGATAACTGTGAAGTCTTTGTTTTAACAACTGCAAAACTTGATCTTAATAAGGTACACGGTCAGTTGAAAGCAGTGTCGTGCAAACCGAACAGTATATTATTATATCATTTATTGGTACACCACAGACCATGCTTTATCTCTTATATGTGATTTATGTCCACGGAGATATTGTTTGGAAGCGATCGCTAAATGCGATAGGACTCCACTTTATAATATCTTTTCGACTTCAATTACTTTGTAACATTTCTCTTTTTAAAAAGAATGTATATTACTGTTCCTTTTACAAAATAGATAAAGTTCGGAAGAGAAACTTAGCGTATTCTGGCTGTATGTATTTATTGCACATAGTTCTAAAACACCACCTTGTTTCGACACGGTGCGTCACCGTCGCTGCCGGCATTTGTTTACACCAGCCTAAACTCTATCTGCTATTTTGATGACGAGGAGTCTTCCTTACCTGATGAGGATCAGCACTGCAGCAGACTAGCAGGGTGGCGACGGCCACAGCCAGCGCTCCGCCGGCACCTCGCATCATTGCACAGAGCTGGACACAACAATTGTATTAATTAATTGTATTAAAATAAATAAATAATTAAAAACAAACATACATACATAAAGAAACGCCTTTTTGCCATAGACCCCATGAAAAAGAATGAGTTTTTTGCTTATCCAGGCAAACACTGCAGAACCTGCTACGACTAATATGTCGCTGCTATGAAGGCTAATATGTCGAAAAAGGCTTTACTTGAAATAATAAATTGGCAAAATAATAATAATAGACTTTTTTTTGTGGTTGGGAAATCATCAAATGACGTCTCCGGCTCTGGGCGGAGCGGGAAGGCGTTTCAGACTTTTACTGACTAAAACCCTCCCGTGTTCGTTCAGTTGTCCATATGCCAGGGTCGCGGTATCTCTGTCGAACAAATCTCGCGACCCTGGCAGGATAAAAGACCTTCTATTACATTTAAAGACGACGATTGTTTAACTATGTTGTAGGAATGCCTGCTCCACGTAAGACTAGCGTGTACAATAAAGCATATATAAATAAATAAATAAATAAAGTAAATTAGTGAGAACATGGTATTTGATATTTGAATTTGTGCCGTTATATTGATGAATATCATTACATTATTGGTATCTTACTTATTGGGTTAAATTTGTGTAAGTGCTGTGTTATTTATACAGTAATTATATTCTGAGAACTGTTCACACTAGGTATTATAATATCAGCCTATTACTGTCCCTCTGCTGGGCAAAGTAAAGCTCAAGACGGGTTTCTTCACGATGTTTTAACGCACGAAATTTCTTGCTTTAATAACTAGAAATTGGTTACTAGCTACTACTAGTTACGGATGTACTTTCATTCATTATTTTTCTTGCTTTAGGAGTAAGTACTCTGATGAAAGCGTGAATCGTTATGTGAACACTTAAATAACACAACTAAAGATTATATGAAACATTCGACTACAAGGATGCAAGTTTATGTTATGTATGAGCTGAAATAGTACCTACTATACTTACAAATTATGTCAAGAAATAATAATCTGGATATGGACACTATGACAGCATTGTCAAGACCACAAGACTGTTATGACTAGATAAGAATAATGCAAAACACTGACGTCACATTATGAAATGCATTCATGTAAAATTGCATTCCATTGTGATTTACTATAGGAACAGACGTCAGCACATCATGCTACCCGAAACTGTCAAATTTCCACAATCCATTTTGAACCTAATGCTTTAGCGATAAAGTTGAAAACCTATTAAAGAAATTTGACAGATTATAGTAGCTTTATGCGCTGGCAATACGGCACGCTTTGAATCCATTACGTTTCATTAGATTACACTCACGCAGTACACTCTCGAGTTATTATTATACAGTTTTTCTCTTATATTTCCATCTACGTTTAATAAAATGGAGGTGGGAGCTTAATTTAAATTACGAAGGTACTTCATTAAAGCGGGAAACGGTAGCGAATAATGTGAAAATATATTCAATTAATTAAACATCTATTTTTTTACATTTACGAGATGTATTTTAACACTATTATAACAAACAGTAATACTTTATCGAGTGTAAAAATAGTGTTGTGTCTTCATCGTAATTATAAAGACATCAACGCACTCGCGGACTTGACTGTAACTAACTTTCCGTTGTAAGTCGAGTTACATTGGAGACTGATAAAAAAAAATAGAGAGAATAGCGATCCGTCCCTATTTCGCACAGTGTTATAACTTGTCAAAAAACATCGAGAGTTCTGTGTTATATGTTACTTTAAAATTATAGAGAAAGCCACATGAAAATCCGTTGCGTAGTTTAAAAGAAAAACGCGGTCACACAGGAAAATCGACTTTAATTAATAATAACATAACATCACGCCTTGTTTCCCCGAAGGGTTAGGCAAAGGTGTATCTATAGTACACAAAAAATAATATGTATAGATATATATATAAAAGATAGTCTTCGAGAGCAAAATATTAAGCGAATAGATGTCAGGTATCATAAATAAATAACTGGAGCCTAATAGTCGATGTATGGAAAATATATGCGTACATTAAAAATAAACTTTTTATTACTCGGTTCCTCTCACAGAGAGGAGGTTTGTGTCTCTACAGTGGAGACGATAAAGGCTGATTATAAGTTTATGTTATGTTATGGCCCGATAGGTAATGTATCTTCATTTTATGACCAATAGAGGTCATGAAAAGAGTAAGGAATCGATCACACTGTCTTTCATCTAATTCCTCTTCAGTTTTCAACGAGTTTCCTTAGAACCGGGTTGTGGGAAAATGTACACGTGCAAGCAATCATTCTGTCGATTAGGTTGGACCAATTTTTAATCTAAATATAGAATAATATACGAATCAAAGCATTCACTAACAAGATGTCACGACGATTTATTTTTAGATACTTACCTAAGTGTCTTATTAAGTAAAAATAATGAGAGAATGTCTTTTCTTGGCACCATTTTTTAATTCGTTCACTAAAAAGGGTCACTGAAAACTTTTGACATGAAGGAACAAAGTGGAATATTATAGAGACAAGGCTTCCGACACACAATGACATTAATTAATATGCCTCTTGAAAGCCTTTTAATTTTAATGGCTTTCATTAAGGCTGGGCCGATTCTGGTCAATATCTTTGAGAAGAGTGGCAGTAAAGACTTATCTTGGTAAGTAATACTCGGTAACTAGATTGGGAATGCTAAATAGAACACAAGAGCAAATACATACGTAAGTAGTTTCCTATAGAGCTCGAGTCAGAAAAAGAAAAAAGAAATGATCGGTCACTTGATTCGAAACGATTTCTAAATAATTTTATACGTGTAATTTTTTATGGTGTACTTAAATAAGAGTACTCTATCGAGCGTTTGTATTTTGTTTATGTAGATATTTATCTACATAAACAAAATTAAATACAAACGCTAAACTACGTTCATTACTGATATAGAGATGTGAAGGAGGAAGAAACAAATGAAAATTCACAACGCCGGTGTTGGTGTCGAGCACTTAGTATTATTTTAACTATCAATGGTATACAGCGCTAGTATTCCATAACTCTGCAAGAAGAGTCGATGAGTCGAGAACTCAGGGCAGAGTTGAGTAAAACGAAAGATAACACCTCTTTGAAAGCTACTTACTAGCGCTAAATAAGCTTTTAGAAAGTAGCTGTAAAGTGGAAAATTATGATACCTAAGTATTGAGAAATTGAAAAGTACTTAGTTATTGGATATTACTAGATTGAAGAAAAACGGAAAGGTTCATAGTTTATCTTTGAATTTATCTATATAAATTTTGATTATGTAAGTTTCTTTGATGTTTTATGTACTAAGTATTTAATTATAAAAACGATTACGATTATAACCTGAATAAGTGGCATACAATGCCTTTTGAAATTAAGTTCACCTTTTATACCTTCATAATGTAAGCACAAATAAATAATGAAGGCGTCTAATTAACACAGTTATATTTTTCAAGAATAAAGAAATTGGTTTTCCAACCGGAATGTCGGTATGTACAGCATTTTAATTACTTTTCTACGACAAAACACGACACATAGAGATGCAGTGACCATTATGAATAAAAATAAAATGGAACTATGACCATCAAGCACCGGATATGAGGTCCATATTGAACCGGAAGTGAAGTGAAGCGACGTAGAAAGATTCAGTGAAATAAACTCGTGAATATGGAATTAAAGTTTAAATGCAGTAAATTGGCTCGTTTATACCCACAACTATAGGAAAATGCAGTTTATTGAATAACTTATGGTCTCACTTTATAATATTTTGGGGTGCGGTTTAAGTTTAAAAGTAGTTATTTTATAACTTTTCATGAATATAAAGTTTACTAATACAAAACTTATGGACTGAACATTATGTTAAAAATAGGATAGTAAATAAATAATATATTAATTCGTATGAAGACTTTATAGCCAATTTAAAAATGTTAGTAAATATAATTTTAATTTCGTATAAAACAAAACAGATGAAAAATCTTTACTGGAAGAATGTAAAAGTAATATTAACTCGTATATAGACTTTATAGCTAACTTAAAAATCGGTTCAACCAGTCAAAAGATATGAGGTAACAAACATAATTTTTTTTTTTTTTAAATACAGTCGAATTGATAACCTCCTCCTTTTTTTGAAGTCGGTTAAAAATGTTAGTAAATATAATTTCAAGTTTATATAAAACAAAAACAGATGAAAAAAAAATCTAAACTGAAAGAATATCCCACAAAAGTTGAGTGTTAATAAATATATGTTTAAAATATGAAATAAAATATGTAGTCGTACCAACCTTTGTTGTTGTGGTAGAGGAGAGGAGAGCTCGTGGTGGTCGGTGGTTGCGTTGAATTGTGCCGCTGAAGGCTCGCCGGCGGCTTATATATCCGGTGCGTGAGCTAGGGCGGACCGGGATGGGCGGGCGGGCGGCATCGCCTACTGCAAAAACAGTCCACCTTTTTCCACAAATTACTCTAGAATATGCATTTCATAGTTTAGATTAGTTGTTAAAATTTGTTTGTTTTTTGGGTTTTAAGTAAACTTGCAGCTACTCGTACATTTCCCTTTTATGGCGTTCGAATTTATATTGACTGTTTTGTTAACTCTATTTCAGCGTTTGAGATTTGAATAGAATCAGAAATAGGCACATATAATTGATACTGACTCGTCTACATCTGAATATTAACGACTAAGTAATATTCTAATTTTAGATTAAGTACTTAAAAACCATAAATAACTTTCTGAATTGTTCAATTCGACGTTCATTTTGACTGACCGTTAAATTAAAGAGCTCTTAGTTTTAATAAAGAAGTTACGGGTAGTCAGAATCACTTAGAGAAGTACCTACTTCGTACATACATGACGTAGAAATCCTGAAAAGTTTTATGTGCTTACAGTAAAGTAATAGACTGGCCTGTTAGTCTAGTGGTTAGTGAACCTGGCTGCAAAGACTGAGGTCGTGGGTTCAATTCCCACCCAGGACAAATCTTTGTGTGATAAGCACAATCATTTGTTCTGTGTCTGGGTGTAATTTATCTATAATATGTACATATGTATTTAGAAATATATAAGTATATTTATTATCAGTTGTCTGGTTACCATAGTACAGGCTCTGCCTAGTTTGGGATCAGATAACGGTGTGTTGGTTGTCCTGAAATATTTATTTATTTATTTAAAAATATTTATTTAGTAGTGGAGCAGGTTAAAATTTTGAAGAATTCAACAGCCACATTGGTTAAGTCACAAGGGAACCTCAATATTTCGATGCACTTTACTTGCGGTGCATGTTATGAATGTAATATAGGATTATTTATTTATAATTCACTTAAGGCAGACTTTTGCCGGCACTGAGGTATTCTCTGCCAGTCAACCTTAATAATCAAGATTATCCGACTGCATTGTTGGTCTAATGGTCTTCTGAGTGAAGGGGTGTTGGGTTTGATTCCCAGGACAGGTAAAGTTTTATTGGTTGATGTGTATTTGCAGTTTCAAGTCAATATAAATACTTATATCGTAGAATTGATGTTACAGTCATGTGGTTATCTGGGCAAATACCCATTATTTCCCTTTCATTTGTTTTTGTTGTTTCATTAAGTGACTAAGTAACCTGGTTTTGGTAGAAAACAATTTTGTTTATTCTAGAAATATTATTCTAAAATACAAATAATAGTGTCATGCATTACTCAGTTTTGGGTTATTCCAATTTCCAGTATAATTGAATTAAATATCCATTTTCCGGATCTTTATTTATCCTTAATAGTAAGTATAGTTAACCGATTCGTTGCGAGGTCCAATTTGTCAAACTTATAGCTGTGGCGCTGAACAAAAATAACGTGACACGGCTGCCGTGCCAAGCGCCATACGATTAGATGACACGCCTCCTGTGTTTTCAGCCATGAAGGAGTTACCATCGATATCAGAATGACACGGCTCCCGTGCCTAACGCCACATGCAAAAAGAATGATTGCACGGAAGACGTGCCATCCGCAACGAATCGGTTAATTGGTCGAAGGAATATTATGTAAATAAACACAGAACTGAAGTCCATGACGCTTACACGTGAAGTTATTTTAGGTCGTAATTATACCGACACAATGCAAAACAAACGGTTCATGTTAAATTATTTCGTGCAAAAATTTCCTGGTAGAAATACCATCATAAAGTAATTGAAATGGGCACGTTCCTTTTATCTATGTTTGGTAGATCTTAACATAAGTGTCTGCCTGCTGTTTAAGACCTTTTCGGATGAACAGTTTTCGGATAAAAATTAACTAGCTTCTGCCCGCGACTTCGTCCGTGTTAAATTTCTTGTTCCCCCGACCCTTCCCGTGGCGTCGAATCGCCTACCCGTCCGATTTTCCCCGTTTTTGCAACATTTTTCATTCATTTCATTTTTCATGTTATATAGCCTATGGCCTTCCTCGATAAATAGGCTACCCAACACAAAAAGATTTTTTCAATTCGGACCAGTAGTTCCTGAGATTAGCGCGTTCAAACAAACAAACTCTTCAACTTTATAATATTAGTATAGAAGTATAGATTTAGTAAACAATCAAAATAGACATAAGTATCTGCTTTGATAAATGAAAATTGAACACTGAAGAAAACACTGTGTTAGTAGTAGGTACCAACAGAATAACCTACTATCTACAAAGATTACTTTAGTTTCGGGTTTTATAGTTTATCTTTCCAAGAGGCAGGATGCTCCTATATCAATAGGCGAACTAATTTGTTCGTACTTACGATAGTTACGTGGCGCGTAAACTATGAGTACCTTCAAATTGATTCATTTATGAAGTATTATATTTCTTGTTCCCCTGACCCTTCCCGTCGCGTCGAATCGCCTACCCGTCCCCGTTTTTGCAACATTTTTCATTACTGCTCCACTCCTATCAACTACTATCCAACACAAAAAGAATTTTTCAATTCGGACCAGTAGTTCCTGAGATTAGTGCGTTCAATCAAACAAACAAACAAACTCTTCAGCTTTATAATATTAAAATTATAATATAAGTATGGATTTTCTTTAATGTTAATGTTATAGGCATCATTTATCATATTTTTCTGTTCCAGAGGTCTTGAGGAAGTATTTAGTGTCGTTCTTTTATTGCTACCGTCGGCTTGTCACTTCACATTGCAACGAAAAGGCCTCACACCTTCCAGAAATTCGTCGCACAGCCAGTGAAGACTAATTTTTATTTATGTTACTCATTTTGGCCCGCCATTTCTTATTTATTGTGCTTACTTACACCACAGCATACAAATTGGTTGAGTTCAAGTATTACGTTTTTGGGAAACAAACTGTAAACTTGGCTTTCACATGACAACTTTGAAGAGGATGTTATTGACTTTATATTCTTTAGAGATCTTTAATGTAATCAATAGAACATAGAAAATTGCTTGTATATCCTAGAGGAAGCCAACCATTATTAACTTAATTGAGGAAATCGAAAATTTTATCAGCGGCATGTAACCATTAAATTTCTTTGTACTTATTAGTTACCAAGAGTTTGTGTGGAGCCGGATGTAAAGAAAAGCACCATCCCATTTCTTCCCGTGGGTGTCATAAGAGGCGACTAAGGGCCTTACCAGAGAATGGGAAGCAGCGTTCTCTATGCATTTCACCACCATATTAACATCGCCAACCCACCTGCC
The DNA here is from genome assembly GCA_932294355.1 of Aporophyla lueneburgensis. Lineage (NCBI taxonomy): Eukaryota > Metazoa > Arthropoda > Insecta > Lepidoptera > Noctuidae > Aporophyla > Aporophyla lueneburgensis. The sequence goes on from OW028744.1 coordinate 17,563,495, forward strand.
AAGCGTGGTGTTTAAGGCAAACCCTCCCAATTTGTGGAGGACCATGTCCAGCGTTGGACGTCTTTTAGCTGAAATGATGATGATGATGATGATTAGTTACCAATACATGAAAAACCATTTATAACGAATATAGATAAGAAATGTCTCTTTATGACGTTAAGAGACAAAAGGTAGAACATAAATGTCTTTTTATTACTGCGTTCTAAACCGAAACAATTCGTTTACATATGTTTTTTTGTGTTTGAAACAGGTATTCTTAGTCACTTTTGCATGTAGGTACACATTAGGCAGGCAGGTTGTCATAGCAGGCGACTAAGGGCCTTACCAGAGAATGGAAAGCAGCGTTCTCTATGCATTTCACCACCATATTAACATCGCCAACCCACCTGCCAAGCGTGGTGTTTAAGGCAAACCCTCCCAATGATGTTGATGATTAGTTACCAATACATACATGATGATGATGATGATGATTAGTTACCAATACATGAAAAAACACAACAACATAACGAATGTAGAAAAGAAATGTCTCTTTATGACGTTAAGATAGAGAGACATTCTCTAGTAAGTCGTCTTTTTATTACTGCGTTCTAAACCGAAACAATTCGTTTACATATGTTTTTTTGTGTTTGAAAAAGGTATTCTTAGTCACTTTTGCATGTAAGTACACATTAGGCAGGCAGGTAACGCGTCTAAAAAGGTGACTGAAGTTAAAGTTGAAAGAGAATTGAATTTAGCAGCGTGTGAAACATTTTTCCTCAGGGTAAGTTTACGCAACTATTGGTCGCACTTTTACTCAGTTATGTAAACTTTGTCTGGCTTCTGAGCCCGACAGCATCGTTTACATATTGAATATTTAGCTATTGGAGATCCCAATATGTTGTTAAGGAGTTAATATCTAAAAATGTGAAGTATTTTTTTCACTTCTTTGATTTTCTTTGGGAACGACAGCTGGGCAAGAAGGTCAAATCATTGCAGCTGTAAGACATCCTCTGCAGGACATAGGCCTACCTCAATTTTGAGGGGCTTGCTATTATTGTCACGCTTGGCAGACGGGTTGGCGATCGCAGTATGGTGGTAAAAGTTATAGAAGCGCTGCTGCCCATTCTCTAGTAAGTCCCTAAGTCGCCTTTTACGACATCCACGGATAGGAATGAGATGGTGCTATTCTTTACGACCGGCAACACACGGAATAAAATAAATTTATAGTTTAAAAACAATAGAAAAACACGCTTTTATAAATGCACGTAAAAACCAAAAACTTAATCGTGGTCAAAGTTCATTACAAGACCTTTCTAACAAGTCCAAACACAGCTATGATACGATGTTCCATCATGCAGTTACAGTTCATATCTTCCGGCTCCATCATTAGATCAGTTCGACAGTACCATATTATTGTATTGTCATCAGAACTACATACAGCTGCCAATTTTCATGACGCTACATTCCTTGTAAGATGGTTAAATTAGTTACCTTAGATTCCATTACATAGTTAGTTACATACAGGTCGACCTAATAAAAGCGTGTTAAAAAACACAATTCAAAGAAGAAGCTCAGCGAAATTAAAATGCTAAATTCACTACTATAAGACATCTAACATTTTAATAGTATTCCTTTTGAAAATTGCATGCAAATCTGTAATAATTCAAAGCTAACTATTATTAAAAATTGTAGCGAAAATATTTCGTGACATAAATAGATGCGTAAAGATGGACAGTACCGCCGAGGCTGACCCTGAAGAGATGGCATGATAAGCAAGCATGGCAAGCAAGCATATGAGGGAAGCATTTTGCCAAAAAAGAGAAAGTTAAAATAGTATGCATACTATAGGAAGATCCTTTTTGAACGGTATATCTGAATAAAAGGCTATTAAAAAAAAAATTGTTCCTGTTCTTTAGCAAAAAGGTAAATGAATAAGAGGCCCATTTTCCAAAGCATAAAGTTTTTATTGTATGTAGTAGTTATATACTTACTATATTTAGTTCCTAACTTTGACTAGTGTTTCCGCAGTTAACCTTGGCGTTAATTAACTGTGAGTTTGCTTAACCTGTGAACGGTGCTAAATGAAGTTACTCAACCTACATATGCAGGTTGAATATGTTTTCGCTATATGATTGAAGTGCAAGGGAGCACTACAATAGTGCTCCCTTGCACTTCAATCATATAGCGAAAACATATGTAGGTATGTATATCCTACTGATATTATTAATTTGAAATTTGTATGTTTGGATTTTTGTAAATCAATCACGCAATAACGGCAAATTTAGCACACAGATTTAGTTTATAACCTGGAAATATTATTCTGGCAGTCATTTCCAATATAATTCGGCCGCTATCAACTTCAAACGATTTGCAGAGATGGGACTGTTTCTTCTTGTTTCTATGTTCTTCCCAGCTAAAGCCCTAGGAAGCGGTGAAGGGCGGGCGTTTTGGGTACTGTCTCATGTAATTTTGACGGCCAAAAAGTGCTGACTCGCTGCCTAGTTTGAATAAATGACTCTTGTTTTTCTTTGATTGTTTGATTTTTGTGTAGCGTTCCAAAAAGTATTTAAGTAAGTTGTGATTTTTGGTATTGATACGGGCATCCATTTTTCAATGTATTTTATGAGGCCAAAAGTTTCTTATTGTTTTAATTGAGGAACGGCGGTTGATTGGATAGGTATTTCATTAATACTGAAGATGACTTTCGCTTTAAAAATCAAATTAACTTAGTTATTCAGAAGTTCTAATGATTTTTATTTGTGCGGAGTACGGCTCAAACCGAAAGTTTGGAAAAATTTAATTATTTTTTAGGATATTTCGCGATCGAAGATTCACGCCAACAGATAGATTGAATGTGATATTTTTATGACATTTTTTTAATTGATTTTATTTTTCAGAAAACCTGCGGCTAGACATTTAAGTATGTAGAGCCACAAAGTAGAGCAGTAAGTACACTCAAACGGCGTGCAGAAATTTAAGAAATAAAAGAAATATTTGATATGAATATTTATGTAAACTTTCACTCAAACAATTTCAAACATCGTAATAATATATCTTGCAAATATACGTCGTCGTTGGCAACATATTTAACGGCACGAGTTTAGCGGTAATTTTCAAAGTGCGGTACTTTACACGCTGCACAGGCATGTAGAATGTACCAGCACTTGGACCTATCTGCCCACCTAATGATGACAGGGTGATTCGCCCTGGTTTGGTGATTCACCCTCAATTTGGTTAACCTTTCACCCTGGGTGAAGGTTAACCAAATTATGTTTAATTAATTACAATCGATTGACGATGATGATTCAGTCATAAAACTACTCGTTATTAGTTTGATGGAAGTCGTTTTTGTATTCCAAGTCAAATTAACGATTTTATACCATTTACAAAAACATTGTTATGAGCTTATGGCTGCAGAAGTTAATATAAAAAATGTGTCTTTCACACAAATTAATCTAAGTATCGTGATTTGATTGGATATTTTCAGTTACATTACAGATATTAAATATTCTTTCAATAACAGTCCTTCAGCTTTGTCACGTAAATAATATGTAGAAGAGCATTAAACTCGGGATGCATAATATGATAAGTAATATCCGTAAAGTTATATTAATATGAGCGCCGTTAAATGTCGTCTACCAACAATGTTTTAAACGTTACTGATCTATGTACAGACGCCAGCAGGTCAAGCCACCCTAATCTGTCAAATTTTACCAATCGAAAATTAACCTTCCACTATTGTGATATAAGGTTGAAAATCTATTAAAGAAATTTGACAGATTGAGGTAAGTTGATGTGCTGGCGTCTGTACATGAGCTTAGCAATTCTGAACATTTCATTTAACTTGCATGTGTCAAAGGGTGTTGTGTCATATGTTTTTGGGAGCGTTAAAAAGCACCTCCTGCATATTTGGATGCCGAAAGGAAAATTTAAAACAAAGCTTCTTCTAAGAACGTTCAATACTCAATACTTAATTGCATTCCACAAAAAACATTCTTTAGGTATTCTAGATGAGTTTTAGGGATTTATCATTTAAATATTCGTTAATACTGTAATAACATTTACTAATTAATAGATTTTTAATCTGTTAGTGAATAGATTAAGTTTTTTTTCTTTTTAATTGATTCTGGTAACTTATTATATATCTTATACCTTTAAACGAGCAATTCTTGTATATATGTATATATATAATCTGAATCTCGGAAACGGCTCCAACGATTTTCATGAAATTTAGTATACAGGGGGTTTCGGGGGCGATAAATCGATCTAGCTTGGGTTAATTTTTATAAAATGTCGTTTTATTCGTGTTTTCAATGACCACTTTATCGATAATCAACTTGAACATAAACTTATTATTTTAAACACAATTTACCAAAAACTACCGAGCAAAGCTCGGTCAACCAGATATTATAATCTGAATCTCGGAAACGGCTGCAACGATTTTCATGAAATTTAGTATACAGGGGGTTTCGGGGGCGATAAATCGATCTAGCTAGGATTCATTTTTATAAAATGTCATTTTATTCGTGTTTTCAATGACCAACTTTATCGATAATCAACTTGAACATAAACTTATTATTTTAAACACAATTTACCAAAAAATACCGAGCAAAGCTCGGTCAACCAGATATTTGTATTTTAATTGACATAACCAGAGGGCTGGTTGAATGTATTTTTAGGCGAGATGTGACTGTGATATGGAATGAACCTACCGATGTCGAGTACGACGAGTCGTTTAGACCTTTTCCGTAGTTGCAACGGTAAAGGTAGTTTTACTGACTCAGGTTAGATAAAGTACCACGCCGTATAAGTAAATTTACCCATCCCACTATGACCTGACAAGCAGCTTCCATTTTCTTGTGTGATAGACATATTAAAATCCCGCAAACACTTAAAATACCGGACAATACGCACGTTCAAGTCATTTGTTAATATCTCCTTGAAACTTGATGCTATAAAGGCCTTGTCCAAGATAGAGCAATAAAGATAAAGTAAAACATAGGGAAATTCATTAAGCATAGAATATTCAAGCGCTATGCATAGTACACTCTAAGGTTGAGAATTTGGCCTGCTTCCTTTTGTAGGCAAATTTGATTGCTCTGAGCAATGCTTATCTCCCGTAAAAGGGTACAATTTTCTTTTGAATGTTTTTTTATGTTGTGTTTTACCTGCCGAAATCAGAAGTAGAGTCATGTGGGGTAAACGTACGCGGCGAATAAGTGTCCGCAGTGAATATTGTGCGTATTCCACAGATGACAGCAGGTCGAGACCTGGTGCGTTAAGTTCGCGTTTGACCACAGAGCTAGAAGACTGCGTCACAGGTTTGCCGCACAATGCTATGGAAACTTACGCAACAATATTGCTTTTGCACGGATTTGTTATTTATTTCTTTGAAATTGATTTGCTTGCTAAAGACATATTATTAGTCTGATTGAATAACAAAGTGACTAGGAACAGGAGTAATTAATCAATATTTTGTGTGAATGTACGTATTCTGTCTAAGGTAAGTCGTACTTCAAAATTTTATTTCTTTTGTTTGCTTTGATGGGATGGGGTAAGTGTCCGGGGGTAAGTGTCCGCAGTAATTAAAATGCGTATACTTACCCCGTCATATTTTTTTGCCTTCTAGACTGAAAATGCCTCGCAAATATATAAGGAAATATCCTGATTGGAAAGTCTGTACACCACAGTAGATTGATGAAGAGCAAGTTGATGGAAGAGAGAAAATCGAATCGCCGCAGAAATTGTTAGAATCGATGAGAGTTCTTTTAGAAAAAGTCTGAAACTAAAGCTACTCAAAGGATCTATTCCAGTGACCCTGAATGCTGAAGCTGCGTTACCTACAGTAGCAACTTTTTAAGTGCTCTGTCGAAAATGTAAATCACTTGGTATTGGTTAATAGTTCTACCAGGATGCTCTGCCATCCATTTATCAGCTCAATTGCGTACCTACTGCTTTTTTAGAGAACTGTAAATGGCCCTAATCCAAGGGTTGTATTTTGTGACTACTATGAGGTGGCAATGTAACTACAACGATGTTGTTATCTCTGCAATACAGAGTAGCTTGCAGGTTATTATGGCTTGAATGATGTCAATAATCAGTAGCATAGGATTATCCACAGTTGGTAAAGTGTAGTCTTTGAAGTGTACCAGTCACTGTAAAAATAAGTCCGTGTTAATGAATTTGGAATCAGATGTCATGCCAATGTTACCAGCCGGAGCTCCGTCTATAAGTTCACGCTTCATTCTTTTTCGAGGGAAAATAAATGCAGGCGGAACATAATTTCCAGTTGCACCTACCGACTACAGAAACTAACTTCTGTCCGAGACTGTCGAAAAAAGTACGGAGAGACGACTGAGGTGTCGATTGATTGTTCAATTTATAAGTCCTGGTGGCACGACGCCTGTACCAGTTACGAGGAGGGACATTCACATGTGATCATTGTGCAATATCAAATAAAGTTTACGTGCGGACACTTAACCGAAGGCATGCGGACACTTTCCCACCGATGCGGGTAAAAAGCCGCATTTCCCTTGTTAACTAAATAATTAAGTCAAAAAAACAATGATTGTTAAAACTGAAATTTTATGTTTTTTTTTCCCTTCACAAATGTTTATAGCATTAGAATAAAAATTTTATTCTTTTCAATTAACAAAATCTTTTATTTTGGAAGCAATCAACTAAAAAATGCGTACGTTTACCCCACATGACTCTAGGATAGCTGCTTATGTATTGTTTAAAAGTAGTGACAGGAAATGGTGTCCTAGAAGCTTCGAAGTGGTCTGGCGTCCATTTCCTTTTCGAAGTTGTTTCGTGAGTTTCAAGAAAAATAATCATACATTGTTTTCAAATTGAAGTAGTTGAGTAGTTTTTATAATAGGGTAGCAGCACCAGCAGTTAATATTTTTATCATTGTGTGTTACATTTTTATGCGTGCTCTCAATCGATGTTTATTCGTCACAGGGATCATAGCGCCTATGTTTATCATTTCCGCGGGTCCCTTAATCTGTCACGTCGAAAATTAAGTGGCACTTCGTGTGAAAATTTTCATATTTCACGCCAACGTCGGTCACTTGCGGTTATTTTGTCAACATTTGCAAGTCTTTGAGTGTCCGAATGTATGCGAGTCACGGGCGCCTCATCTTTATTAACCACAGTGGGTGTATTTTTCTTTAATATTTACATCACGGTGAGTCCGGCCTCTTAATTGACGCTTGGCGCCTGATGAACGTTGTCTCTAATGATTCTGCGTGGAGCACACGGCCGGCACATACCTAACGCGTTTGTGAGAACTCCGCGTTATACGAACCATTCTAATAGTGGACATTTGATTACTTTTGTTGTGTTTACTACTTTACTCAACAGAACACGTAGGTGTGGTCTGGGCCTCTTTCATCAAGGTATTTGAACTAGAGTTTATTTCAGACTGTTGGATTTTGGGTGATTAAATAAAATTAAAAATAAAATATTCGAATTAAGAACCTCTTTTTTTTAGAAATTGCTTCACAAAATATAGGTACATAAAAACGAGGAGGTTCTCAATTGTTTCATTTTTTTTAATTTTGTCTCTTAGCCAAAATCAACAGTCATTCACAAAAATTGGCGGACGAATGAGCTTGGGCGCTTACTCATTAAATATTGCATTGATATTTTTAGGTAAGAACCTACTGAAGAGGCAGCTTGGAGTTTAATTAACGAAATAAGCAGAAAAAAAGATAAATACTAGCTTTTGCCTGCGACTTCGTTCGCATGGATGCGGAAAATTTCCCACGGGAAAGTAGGTGTTACCGGGATTAAAGTAACGTATGGTTTAACTCAGGTTATAAACTATCTGTCTGCCCAATTTCATCCAAATTCGTTAAGTCGTTAATTATTACCACGGTAACCTCTAAGCGAGCAAATCCGCTGGCAAAGGCTAGTTACGCCCGTATAATGTGTGTAGGTAGAAACGAAGAGAAATAACAAAAAGAAAATTAACGTTTCATATTCACAAAAGTGCTCATTTTAATATCAGGATCTAATTACAATATAAAACATCAATTTTATCCGGATCATTTTACTGGATAAAAAACGGTAGATACGTTATTAGAGCGTGCGTGTGAACAATATATCAATCGTTTTTTTCTGAAACCAATTATTATATGGCGCCAGCATCTGGCAAGAGCCATTTTCATATATAAATGTAATTTTCTACGATATCAATATGATGTAGGTTTAGTACGCGAGCAATGCTTACTATATCTTCAAATAAATGTACAGAATGTTTAGCTAATACTAAGGAGGATGGCTTATTAAGCTTTTAACATAATAACACAACCAAATCGAATCAAAATATTTTTATTTATTTATTTATTTCATATAAACCTACATAGGCACTTAAGAAACGTCAGAAGGTGGGTGCACGGTTCCAAATTCCTGATTCCTATGGAGAAGAGCCGGCAAAAAACTCCATAGTTATAACAACATCACGGCTATAATCTCTAAAGGGTTAGGCAGAGGTATACGTAATAGTATACCCACAGTTTCGCCAGTTATGTTCTTTTTTTTTTTTAATACACCCGTCATCACAGGGCGTTGCGTGTTTCCTCTGACGTGTATGATCAGAGACCTTTTTTGGACAATTTATTTATGTTATCTCTTGTACATATTTTCTTATCTAGTATTACTTATTTTAGTTTTACAAATATTTTAGTGCTATGTTTTCTAATCTTATATTACTTATTTCAGTTTTACAATTATTTTAATGCTATCTCTTAATGCTACTTAAATACTGGTTTTATTCACAATACTACAATTTCTTATTTTACAATATTTGATTTACTTATTTCTTGTATCATTGATTACTTATCAAGTATCGCCAGTTATGTTTAAGTCACATTTAATTGGGAACTATTGTCATTCTTTTGGCACAAATCCAGGGCTTCTACTGAGAAATACCTCACTAACCGAGCACAAATCCAGATTCCGGGTTTCATCAGCAGCCTATAAATGTTCCCACTGCTGGGACACAGGCCTCCTCTCAGTGAGAGGGAGTGGTCCATAATCCACCACGCGGGTCCAGTGCGGGTTGGTAGATGTGACATGTCTTCGAATTTTTGGTTCTATGACATGCCGGTTTTCTCACGATGATTCCGGGTTTGTACTGAGAAATTCCACATAGAAAAACCCATTAACACTTAGCACGACTTAGGAATGACACCACGAGCAGTGGTGGCCAGTGGTAACAGCCGCAACTTACGAATAGTAAGGTCGTGAGTTCAAACCCAAGCAGGCGCATTACTTTGTGTAAATTATTTTATCGCCACTGCTTACAAAACGGTGAAGGAAAACATCGTGAGGAAACCGGCATGTCCTACAAACAAAAATTCGAAGACATGTGACATCTACCAACCCGCACTGGGCCCGCGTGGTTAATTATGGCCCGCTCCCTCTCACCGAGAGGAGGCCTGTGTCCCAGCAGTGAGAACATTATAGGCTGATGATGACGACCTGGGAATCGAACCCAGGACTTCAAGGACAGCAGTAGCACTTGCGAGCGCTAGACCAACGAGGTGCTCAGTTGTTTTATTCGACAAAAAATTACGTTTTAGTTACTACCTACTTTTTGTTTTCAATACTTTAAAAGGTGTCAATTAAATGTGTAGGTGTGCCGTTCAAGTGAGTCCGTAGGTGTATCAATAGTTTTGATAAAGTGCTTTAGACCACTGTAGCCGGTAGCGGCCAGCGGCACAATCAATAAAATTAAGAAGGTCAGATAACATTTCAGTGACGAATGTATGCGTTTTGTGGCAATTCCATTATCTAGAGTGCTCTCGAATGTTAATAACCGCACTTGACGCTCAATGAAGTGCGCTCGTGATACAACCCTCGAGATAGAGCGATAGAGATATGCTACCGAGTGATGTCACACGCTGTATTGCGTCAATACTAAGTTAGCAGCTCCCGACACAGCTGAACAACTGTTGTTCTTTTTGTTGTTCTAGAATTATTTTTGACGTTTCTTTTTGTTTGTTTCATACAGGGTGGCTGGATTATCAACGCGAGAACTGAAACCATGGATTCAGTGCATGATTCTAGAGGCGTAGAAATTTTTCGTCGGCTATAAAAAAAAAACAATAGCAGTGGTGGCTCAGTGGCCCAGACAGGCGCTTTACGTTGTGTAAATAGTTTCATCCTCACTGCTCTCAAAACGGTGAAGGAAAACATCGTGAGGAAACCAGCATGTCTTAGAATCAAAAATTCGTAGACATGTGACATCTACCAACTCGCACTGGGCCTACGTGGTAGATTTCGGCCCACTCCCTCTCACTGAGAGGAGGCGCAAATTATTTCAAACTAGCTTTTGCCAGCGGCTTCGCCCGCATGGAGGTCGGAAATTATCCCGCGGGAACATACTACCGGGATAAAAAGTAGCCTATGTCCTTTCTCAGGCTCTAAACTATCTGTGTACCAAATTTCATTTAAATCGGTTCAGTAATTTTAGCAGGAAAGCGAGACAGACAGACAGACAGACAGAGTTACTTTTGCATTTATAATATTAGTTTAGATTTAGATTTCTTACTGTAAACGACAAAAAAAGATACTGGACGATTCAGAATTATGTACTGAATAAATGGTATCAGGCTGAACGTCAATATCTGTGCCACCCTGTATACTACATCTAACGTTCCTAAAGCTCACATCGCATTGAAAACAATTTTCTAACAGATTTAATTTCGTCAAAATAATGATTTCTAATGTCAACGTCAAAATCCACAACATTTTCAATTAAATGTCAGATACAAATCTGTAATATACAAATAAATGTTTTCGTTTGTTTAATTCAGATCACCTTTGTTCGTTGTAACCAGTAAATACCGATAGGCAAATGCCACAGGCCATTTCAATATAACTCTCAATCCAATTTATGCCAATCCTAACATTCAATCAAATAAACATTCACATCCCTAGAACAATGAATTTATATCCGTATTCTGTTGGTTTATAATTTTTAACTGTACGATGTTATTAAGTATTGAGTTCTTAGTTCAATCAATCAATCAATCTGATTGGACAGTTGATTATTAAGTATTAAAAGAATCTGCCGAAGCAATCATTCAATTGTTCCTTGTCCCGTGTCCAGGAATTACCTTTAATTGTCCCAGATTCCATATAACTAGACTTGCCAATTCGTAATATTCAGCCTGCTGAAAAGTGAAAGTTTAACAGAACTGCAGAATCAGATCAATTTTGGCGTGAATTGCTTGGAAATTCCACCATTTTAGCAAAGCTCTGGTTGTCTTGGCCCAGAAAAAAAAAATGGTAAAATATCTCTCTTTGATTTATATAACTGTTTTTTTTTTTACTTATCAGTTTTCATGTACACATTTTTTTTTTGGATGGGAAATCGTCAAATGACTTCTCCCGGCGGAGCGGGAGGGCATGTCAGACTTTTACTGACTAAAACCCACCCGTGTTCCTCGAGTTGCCCATGTGCCAGATTCACGGTATCTCTTTCGAACAATCTCGCGACCCTGGCACTTTATATGTATAAAAAGAAACAATTATATAAATCAAAGAGAGATTTTGTTTTGTTGAATTGTTCCGGAAATGATGAGCCTGGCAACCCTAACCGGGACAGGCGTCCTCTCGGTGAGAGGGAGTGATCCGTAATCTAACATGCGAGCCCAGTGCAGTTTGGTAGAAGTCACGTCTTCGAATTTTTGGTTCTAGGACATGCCGGTTTCTTCACGATGTTTTCCTTCACCGTTTTGAGAGCAGTGGTGATGAAATTATTTACGCAAAGTCAAGCGCCAACCTCAGATCGAACCCACGACTTACAACTCGTAAGTCGGGGCCGATACCACTGGGCTACCACTGTTCTCACCTGCTCTGAACCAATAAAGAAAATAGTAAAGAAGCTAAAACTTGTTTCTTTTTTTTTCCATTAGAATCCTATGGTTCTAATGAAAAAAAAAAGAAACAAGTTTGACAAACAATGAGCCTATGCTCATTGTAACTACGTACCTATGTACCTCAAATGAAATGACAGTACTGCGGGTCATATCATATTATTATTTATTTATATATACTTTATTGTACACCATAAAAATACAAAACAAAAAACATTACAATGACTACAAAATGTACAATGAGCGGCCTTATCGCTTTATGCGATCTCTTCCGTAACCATGGAATGGACAGTGATAAGTCTGGACTTAAAATGGGTAAGTGAATGGGGTAAACATAAAATGTACTAAAATTATTAGACAGATATTTGTATTGTATATAATAGATACATAAATACATACATACCTACTAAATATATAAGGCAAAAAATAAATGAAGACAGTACATAGAAAATTACAGTTAGATTAGGAGAACAAGATTACAAGTCTTTTAAAAACATGTAACGTCTGCGCGCGTTAAATTTTAACAGGCAATGTATTCCACAACCGAGCGGCTTGGAAAGTAAAGGAATGGTCGAAGAAAGTTGTGGAATGCATAGGCATTTTAAGCTTCAAGTTATCTGATGACCTTAAGAATTTCGTGTGGGAGTCACGAAGAAACTGAAAACGTTTGTTGAGATAGAGATGAGTGGAGGGCGAAAATAGCACATACCGACATGCATACCCCATACCCCTCCATTCCCCTAGATAAGATTGGTTACACTTACAGGCTCCTGACGACTCGTAGAACGACCAAAGATCCACAACTGACAGCGATGGTTTTTACCATTCCCTTAAATATGACCACACCTTTTTGATGCATGTTGTATATGTGTAAAATCTTACTACATATTTAAGGAGCTTGCTCTAATATTTTAAAGGCATATCAGCAGTGGTGGCCCAGTGGTAACGGCTGCAACTTACGAGTTGCAGGTCGCAGGTTCGAACCCAGATAGACCTTTTACTTTGTGTAAAATATTTCCGCTGCACGCTCAACGGTGACGAAAAACATTGTGATAAAACCGGCATGTCTTAGAAACAAACATTCGAAAACATGTGACATCTACCAACCCGCCGACTGGTATAGATTACGGCCCACTCCCTCTCGTCGTGAGACCTTCGGCTCAGCTCGGCCTCAGCTCGGCCCTGTGTCTTAGCAATGGGAAAATTATTGGCTGATTATGACAGTCACATAACACGTGCAAGAGAGGTGAATAAGTGATACAACCGCAGTATGAGTTTATTTATCATGAGTAGGTGAAAATTGAACGTTTACGTGTGACGCAGCGAGTCGTCATGCGGAACAAGTGCCTCTGCTCAGTTCTCAGGAGTATTATGTTCCAAACCTCTTTCTATTCATTCCGCATTTTATTTTACCAATAAGTATTATTTTTCTGAATACACAGTAGAATGTTTTAGTAGACGATTCCACATGACATAACGCCTGTATCTTCCCGGAAAGGATAGATAGAGCTGTGCAGTTCTTACACTCGCAATCCCAAAAAAATCTATACTTATAATATAATATTATAATATCTATACTTAATATTATAAAGCTGAAGAGTTTGTTTGTTTGAACGCGGTAATCTCAGGAACTACTAGTCCGAATTGAATAGGTAAATCGTTTTGTGTTGAGTAGCCTATTTATCAAGAAAGGCTATAGGCTATATAACATTATGCTACAACCAAGAGGAGCGGAGCAATAATGAAAAATGTTGCAAAAAACGGGGAAAATCGGACGGGTAGGCGATTCGACGCGACGAGAAGGGTCGGGGGAACAAGAAATTTAAAGCGGACGAAGTCGCGGGCGGAAGCTAGTAAAAAATAAAGATAAATGAAAAATATTTAAAAAATAAATTTAATCTTGCGTGTCACGAGAACCAAACGTGTGTGCCACATTTTAGCCTGATAGCTTCAGTCAAAATGACGATTAATAAAAGCTTTTAATAACAATATTTTAACACACTGCCATTAGAACCCATCCTGAGTCCTGGATCAGTATCACTTGCGACCATTAGTAAATGAATAGTCAATCTATCCTAATTTTTATAATGATCAAAAAGCTCTAAAAGACCAGCTGAGGTTTGAGTACTAGACAAGTCAGAAGTCACAAAAAACTTACCATAAACTTTGGTAATGACATTATGTGAGAAATACAATGACCCAACAGTCAAATCATTTCATTACTTCACAGGGCTAAATAGGGAGATAATTACAGATTTTACTTGTGAAACTATTAGTATCCTGCTTTATCTTTATGGAGTAACACAGTCAATCATCCTATCCGTCCCGTGTAATGCCGGACGTGAAAAATAACATGACCCCATTTCTTCCCGTGGGTGTCGTAAAAGGCGACTTAGGGACTTTCTAGTGAATGGGTAGCAGCGTTCTCTAAATATTTTACCACCATACTGCGATCGCCAACCCGCCTGCCAAGCGTGGCGATTATGGCAAAGCCCCCCAAATTAGGCGAGGACTATATCCAGCATTGGACGTCTTGCGGCTGAAATGGTGATGAAATGATAGTCAATCATGCACCACTAGATCGTCGAGGCAGCCTAGACGCTACTTTGCTCCCATATGAGTTTTTACTTATTTGTGTTGCACTGTCGAATAAACCCGCGAGCCAGCATTACACACAAGCAAAAAACATAAATTTACTAATTGAGTTGAGCTCTAGAGCTCAACTCAATTAGTAAATTTATGTTTTTTTATGTACTCTGTAAAAATCGAGGAGTGGACGTGTGTAGAGGGGCTAACAACAGATAGGTAATTACAACTGGGTGAGCATCTTTACATACTAATTCCCCTCCGGACCTCGGAAAACACGTTAATCCATTGGTCTCGATTGTTATTCGTAATCTTTGACAGTTGTTACGGGTCGGCAGAAGCTCGAAATTCTGACTAAGGGCTGTCGTATTATCCATCCAGTAACTGGGTTGTGGAGGTTAAATAGGCCGTCGCTATATTGGTAGGACTGGTTGTCTTACTTTCGGGCTTCTCACGACCCCCGGCGCCTATCAAAATTCGACAAATGATAGCTGGGACTAACGGCTTAACGTGCTTTCCGAGGCACGGCGGGGATACTACGATACATATCCATGTCCAATATACATATCCATGTCCAATATAAGTACTTACGCGTGGATGTAGATACGCTTCATTCTTCAAACAATTTACATTGGAATTCGGTTGAGCAGGGTTTTTCCCCAAAACTTATTGATAACAGAGATAGATTCGTTCGAAATTGGAAAAGTTGATTAATGAATCCCCATTGTGGCTGTCACAACATCTCCGAGTAGATTGTGCGCGACAGCCGAGCTTGCCATCCGGCCCGGCGGCCCATCCGCCCCGAGCATCTACCGCCTAATAATACAACTGATACCAATGAGACCTCTCTAAAGTATGCGTACATGATTAATTATCGTCATATTATTAGAATTTTTAAATTCACATTCAAATATCCCAATGAGTATACTTTGATTCAATAGAGAAGTGTATAAAAAGTACGGCAGCCTTTGTCGTGGCGTGGCGTAGTGTGGCTTTGCCGTGAGACACCACAGACTTAATAATAATAATGTCTTTGTAACAGGGGTGATGTAATTTATGTTTATCATTACTTTGCTAATTGCTTCCTAATTTTGAATTTAACGAGGGCCACGATGTTCTCTTTAAAATATAACCAGCCTCATTTTATGAAGAAAAAGAAATGAACAATGTGTTTGCCTCCAGCAAGGAATCCCAACATAACACCATTGTATGAACATTATCAGTCAATTAAAACGGGTAAAGCTCTAGAATCTCACTTACTTAAACTTTCACAATCATAATATTATATTTATATACTTATGTATATATAAAGCACATGGCGTGGCGCAGAAGTACTAGGAGGGCAAACCCCAAATAAATGGTGATAATACCCAGGAGAAAGAAGAAGAACTTATATAAATTTTGATATTATATGTGAAAATTTGGATGTTTTTTACTCAATCGCGCAAAAACGGCTGAACAGATTTCGATTAAATTTGAAAAACAGGCAGATTATAACTTAGGGATACTATTTATCTCAATAGCACCAGTAAAAAAATTCCTACACTCGAGGGAAACTTAAAGTCAAATGAGAAAGTGACGCAATAAATAACATTAAAATGGTATGACAGACAATATTTTATTGCTCCGTGTTATAAAGCATGCGTGATATTATCTCTTTGTTTTATGTAGTTTATGTTTTTTTTTTTTAAATTTTGTCGTGATTATATTATAAAGCAGTTAATAGAATAAATTACATAATCATAATTATGTTGATAAGTATTATATGAAGATCATTATTGACAGTGAAATCTAGAACTGCTGTGGAACCATCAAGAAGACGGCAATCATGCTGGTACCTAGCTTAAACAATCATGAAACAAACCGCGTCTGCAATTAGCTTGATTGCTAGCTATCTAGAAATGATGATCACCTCTGTAAGGAAAAGGTACAAACGAGCTGGCTTTCTGGCTTCTAGCTTCAGACGGATTGCCACAGTCTTTACCAGGTCGTCGGTCCAACTTGCGCCACTTTATGTTTCTAACCCTATGTCGGAAACTCTAGTTCTTTCCCGGATAATTTCATTTCAGCACGCGTAGCATGACCACCGTAGAAAGGGGTTTTGTGGACGGAAGAATAGATAAAGTAACGTTTCGGGTACACAGTACGACGGCAGCAAAGTGGAAAGAGTCAACTGCACTTTTTATAAAATTTACTCTTCGACATGATTCGACTGAGAATTATATTTAACCGACTTCAAAAAAAGGAGGAGGTTCTCAATTCGACTGTATTTTTCTTTGTGTTTGTTACCTCATAACTTTCGACTGGGTGAACAGATTTTGCCACACAAACTAAATGGTCACCCATCCAAAGGCTGATCTTGAGAAGTATAGCTTAACCTAGCGAACCTGCGACACAAGGCAAAACAAAAATTATATGGTCACCCATCCAAAGGCTGACCTAGCGAAGTACAGCTTAACCTTGCGAATCTGCGACAAAACGCCACACATAAAGTAAATGGTCACCCATCCAAAGGCTGACCTTGAGAAGTGTAGCTTAACCTAGCGAACCTGCGACACAAGGCAAAACAAAAATTACATGGTCACCCATCCAAAGGCTGACCTTGCGAAATGCAGCTTAACCTTGCGAACCTGCGACAAAACGCCACACATAAAGTAAATGGTCACCCATCCAAAGGCTGACCTTGCGAAGTACAGCTTAACCTAGCGAGCCTGCGACAAAAGGCCACACATAAATTAATTGGTCACCCATCCAAGGGTTAACCTTGAGAAGTGTAGCTGAACCTAGCGAACCTGCGACACAAGGCAAAACAAAAAAAATATTTTGTAAAGGTAATATTTATAAAGCATGCTTTACGAAAGGAAATAATCAAAAATAACGTATTAATTATATTATGTTAATATGTTAATTATCACATCAAAAAAAATCGCATCGATATTGAAACTTTGTTGCATAAGTCCACTAATTTTCAGTATGGGCCACTGTGCGTAGCCACGCTCACCACGCCAAAATTTAGGTTTACCCTCGCCTACAGATGTTTCACGTCAAAAGTGCAGTTGACTTTTTCTACTTTGCTGCTGTCGTACTGTGTACCCGAAACGTTACTTTGTCTAATCGTCCGTCGACAAAACCCCTTTCTACGGTGGTCATGCTACGCATGCTGGAAAGAAAAAAATCAGAAGTCCAGTTAGCCTGAGAATTAGCACTTTATGAACATCAAAATTACATAACAGTCCCCCAAAACGCCCGCACTACTTCCTAGTCTTTTACCTGGGAAGAAGAAGTTGCGTTACTAACTTCCCAACAGATCTTTTATGTTATCCTTCAAATAAACTCCGAGCCGAGTACAGCTCGCTCCACAGCGCGCTGAAACTTGAAAACCGTGAAATAACCAGACTGCCATTTGTGATTTTAGTAAGTATACTCTAAGAATATTTTCTTAGTAAATATATCAGATCGACGCAAAATATGTAGGTTCTATTAATATCTGTACAGCATACACACACATGTATTTTTCGTGAGGTTGTT
Source organism: Aporophyla lueneburgensis (assembly GCA_932294355.1). Classification (NCBI taxonomy): domain Eukaryota; kingdom Metazoa; phylum Arthropoda; class Insecta; order Lepidoptera; family Noctuidae; genus Aporophyla; species Aporophyla lueneburgensis. The sequence continues at coordinate 17,581,479 of OW028744.1, forward strand.
TGAGGTTCAATGGAAACAATGGCGGTGTGCGTTGAATTATTTTGGAGTACCGTTCTAGGTATTTAATCTTGTTCAAAGTATTTATAGGCACAGCACTGCAGCGACTAAGACCAGTTATATGATGGGACCATCCTTAGAAAGGAGCTAAACAAGACCAGTGTCTCTGCAACTATTCACAGCTTGTTTTGGAAGTTTTCAAAAAGTTACAAATAAAAGTTCCTTATTCTTACACTCAGTAGGCTGGACGGAAAGGGGCATTATGTTCGGCCATAATAGATTATGAAATCCTCGTTTCGCCGACGACATTGTGCCCTTTTCGTCTTCAGCCTCCGAGTTGACTCAGATGCTAGAAGATCTTAGCACGGCAAGCCTCGGACTTCAGATGAGTATGTCAAAGACCCAGTTGACGACGAACACACACAGGGGAGGTGGAATATGTTGATCAGTATCTCTACCTTTGTCACATAGTCTCTTTCCAGGCAAGACAAAATAGAGACGGTGCAAGACGCACCGAAAATGCTTAGAAGAGCTATTGGGTCATGAAAGACATAATGCAGAGTGATCTTTCATTACCCCATAAGAGAAGAGTCATTCAAGAAGTGTGCATACTTCCAATCCAATACTCCTTCCAATCCTTCCAAACCAATATGGTGGCCAAACATGGTCTTTGACAAATCGGCAGAGGCCCACGCTCGAGGGATGCAAAATCTTAGTGGTTTATGCAAAAATGTGAAAGGTAATATCACAAATATAAGAAACTAGGTAAATATACATCTAAAACGTACCTGTTCATTGATATTCTGTCAGTTGTACGAGGCTTCGCAGCCGCATGACACTAATAGGACGGTTGAGCGCTCCACAACTTTACATTCTATCTCTTTATTCAGTTGTTACCTGAGCTTTCAATTTCTTGCCAAAATTCCTTGAAATGTGATATTAGTCGAACCCTATCGATTTTGAATAAATAGCAGGATGTTTGGATCCCCAGGAGTTTTATTTTTGGAAATATTTCGGCAAAGAGGTAAAAACAAAGGTTCACGTTAATTGCTTTTTTATTCAATTATTGCTATTTTTATACAGTTGTTCAGAGTACGCTTATGAGCTTTCTGCAACGTTAATAGACAATGTAGCATTTTAATCCTATTATAGGATAAGAATACCTGCCACGCACACTAATAAGTTGATTCAAGATAAAAAAAATATGCACCAGTCATGTCATCTTCGTGATCTTCGTCATCATCGTCATATTTTTTTACTACGAGTAGCTCTCCAATAAAATTCATTTTCAATTTGTACATTTTCAGTTTTAAGTTCCTAGGGACGTGTCAATCATTATTACTTCAGGGCTTTATCTCATTATCTGCTACCCGTTATTGATTCTAGCTACCTTATCATATACCAGTGGGAGTTACATAAATATTCGAATGACAAGTACAATATTAGAATAACTCCACAATTTTATGTTTTTATTCATACTAATGTATTTATTATATTACATTTCTTCTCGTGGGTGTTGCAGGAGGCGACTAAGAGACTTACTAGAGAATGGGCAGCAGCGTGCTCTATGCATTTTACCACCATACTACGATCGCCAACCCAGGTGGCAGGTGCCAAGCGTGGCGATTATGGCAAACCCCCCCAAATTGGGGGAGGCCTATGTCCAGCAGTACCTATATGTCTTTTGGTTGAAATTATGAATGTATTTATTTAATCATTTATGTAAACACATATATACACAAACAAGAACAGAAATACTGGTACAGAGGTGATGCTTATTTGCAAATAAATCTCTTCCAGCATACCATAACGTACTCTGTGAGCATACCTGCGACAGGAGAAAACATAAAAAGATGTACACAACTTGTTATTATATGAATACGAAAATTACTCTGTCGCTTTTTGCTCTGCCTGGCTATCTGTCTTTACCTTTCCGAATTTACATAAAATTTGGCACCCCGATAGACCATGCCCAAAGTATACTATGTCCCACGACATTTTTATGCCTGTAGTATATTCTCGAGTGATAATTTTCGGCACACCAACGGGCGAAAACCATTAGTAGGCACAAAATTCGAATGGGCGATTTTTATAATTCTCGCTATCAGAATCCAGAGGATATACTTATATCTTCTGAGAGACAAATGTAGTATGAATTAAATCATATTATTTGATTATAATATAGACCCAGCTGCGGTTTGGAACTAACTCCGTAACTTGAATCATCTGTATCTAAACTTACTGCTGCACAGAGTGCGTAAGAGTAACAACAGCATCCTGAGTGTGATTGCGGACAGGTATGACTGCCAGTTCTTTAAAAATTGTATGAATTTATGTGTGAACTAACATAGTTTTAAGCACTTGTTTACTAACAAAATGGATCATATTGTCCGAATTAATAAATAAATACTATAAATAAATACTTATTATATGATATACTTACCTACTAAGTAGCAGAATTTAGAGCCTAACTTACTTGAAACTATTTTCATGTAAATATCATTTATGATTCATGAATATTAATTGGTGGACTCTAACAAATTGTGAAGTAACTCGTGCTTTACCCGCGTTACTTCACTAGTTCTTAGAATCGATACTTCGAGAGCTTGTATGAGAGTTACTGAACTCTAGACGCACACTATGATATATGATATGCTATTATAGTGTAATTGCATCTGTTCCAGTCTTTAGTTAGTATAATGTAGGGTGCGGGTAGACAAGTCTGTTAAATATGAGGCATAATTCCCTCTTCGATTGCTTTAGAGCTTCAGATACGTACCTCTAAGTGTTGTTTGTAAAGATACAAATAGGTGGCCCAATGGTATGGACCTCGATTTACAAATTGTAGGTCGGGAGTTCGAACTTAGGCAGGCAGGCATTTTATATTGTACATTTAATTTCATCACCACTGCTTTCAAAACGGCGAAAGAAACGTGAAGAAACTGGCATGTCCTAGAATCAAAATTTCGAAGACATGTGACATCCACCAACCGGTACTGGGCCTGCGTAGTGGGTTATGGCCCAGCAGTGGGAACGTTAGCTATACTAATATTATAAAGATGAAGAGTTTGTTTGTTTGTTTGATTGGGTGGACGCGGTAATCTCAGAAAGTACTGGTTCGAATTGAAAAAATCTTTTGATGTTGGATAGCCTATTTATGGAGGAAGGCTATAGGCTATATAACATCACACTACAGTCAAAAGGAGCGGAGCAGCAACCAAAAATGGACGAAAACTGGCAGGCAATTCGATGCGATGGGAAGGGTCAGGGGGAGCAAAATTTTGACGCGGATGAAGTCGCGGGCAGAAGCTAGTAGGTTAATAAAATTATGCTTCCTGCAATTTACTTATAAGAGATCGTGTGTGGGTCTATATTAATATTATAAATAGGTTTCTGAGTTTATATGTTCGGAACGTCTGATCCGATTCCGAAAATTCTTTTATTTATACGCTACACCATACGCCAGTGCCATAGGATATGTTTAATGTTAAAACAGGCGGATGAAGTCGCAGGCGTTAACCAGTATCTTATAAATAGGTTGCGTATTAGAGAGCTTCGTTTTTCTGACTGGCCAACCCCTTGACAGTTAAAAAGTGCTTGTTATTGGTTTATTCGAAATAAATGCAATGCGTTTGAGTTTGATGTCCAGGCCAAATTAGAGAAACGCAAGCTCTATGTTTAATCTTGGAAAGAAAACTTAATAATAAGTTCTGGAGATGATGCCTGATACCGTAGCACAAATGCTTGCTACGGCGTGGCGTGATACCACCGCGTAGGTCTACGAACTTTTGAGAACTACGCGATAATTTTGTAGCACAAAAGGCGCATTAGTTTTTTTTTTTCACTTTATCTTTTGTGATTTATGGTTTGGTTAAAGTATAAGTTACGAGCACATACCTCGTAGCTACAAGTATTATTACATAGATTCTCCATAACACTTTTACGTAGATCCCTTTGAAGTCGGTGACGTATACTAGATGTAAATCTTATTCTACGTTTTTGACAGCCAGCCTGCGTCTGTTGCGTACTCAAGTGAACTACATAAGCTTTAGCTGATTGATCAATAAAGTATACGATCTAGAGATATAAACGACGTAACCCTGAAATTTACAGATTCATCGAAAACTAGTCTGTACCACTATAGTTATAGGCTTTAAAGGTACTATAAAGGCTCATATAGACTAGCGCAGCGCGCTGGTCGCGCGCGGTTCGGCGATTTATAGGCCTCGAACAATTTTTTTGAAAACGCGTGCAACACTTCATACAGGGGCGACTTGTCGCGCCACGTCACGGTCACTTCGCGACGGGTAGGGCGACAACATAAGGCACATTTTGTGGGGCATAGTTTTGTTTTCGTTTCTTACACATTTGGTATGTACGAGTATGTATTTATGTATCTGTTACATAGGATTTGTATATATCTGTGTAACGATTTTAGTATATTGTTTACTTATTATTTGCACCAACAATTTTATGTCCAGGCTAATTCCTGTCCATTCCAAGGTTGCCTGGAGAGATAGCGATACCGCTCATTGTATATTTTTGTAATGTTCATTGTTTTTTCTTTGTTATTTATTTAAAACGCTAAGAGAATAGATCATACCCACATTTCGCTAGTTATGTTTGTGTTGCATGTCAATAATGGGGGGTCAGCTTGTTGACAAGAAGAAAATCCAGACTACAAGGTGAAAATCGTTTTGGAGAAATACAGTACTTCCCGATGACCTTGAATCATGAAACTTGGCAAGAACTAAGGTCAGCAAGTAAAGGAAAAGTCCGAAATTTGTTCATTTGTACCTAGTTCTATCACATTTAAAATAGTTTTTGTGATTACAAACTTACATTTGCAGTTGAAGGATTGAGTGTGACGTATATCACTGTGTGGGAGAAAAATTAAAAATATTTTTGTTCTTGAGATACTATGTATAACATGCATCCCAACTACGTATAATAACTATTTATTGTGCGTGGTCCAACACGCACTGGGCCGGTTTTCTTTTATTTGTATCTTCAGTAAGACCTTACCTTTCGCCAAATATGCTGTTAAGGCAACAGGAAGTACCCTACAGGTTTTGATTTTTTTGCAAGTCATTATCATCATTTCAGCCGAAAGACGTCCACTGCTCGACCCGGGCCTCCCCAAAGGATACCGGCGAGAGAATTGTTGATGAAATTATTAAGCGTCTACGTATGTCACCCTACTAGATACCAACGCAATAATTTACTAAGTTTTATCAAATCAAACATAAGTACTATCAAAGTCTGAAAAAAAAAATCATCATAATAAAGAGCTTATTTGACTAGATTATTGATGATAAGAAATAATCATGGCTTAGTTTTTTTTTCTTTCTTGCTCGACTTCATGACTTTTGGCTAAGCGATACTTTTAATGTTGCCATGTAATATAAATCTTAGTCAACTTACATACGCTGTGGCTTTACGTATTGCATTAATATACTTAGGAAATATATTTTTGTGTCAGAATACAAATGTTAAAATAAAAATGATTATAGCGGTCATAATTTTTTAATACGTACATATGACATCGTAGTGCAACTGGAGTATGGCAACATCGCAAAAAAACATGACATTTCAATTGTCAATCGGCCGGCACTGATAACCTGTCGTTGTCTTCGCATACGTCTCGTTATTTTGTTTTCCATCGATTTTCCATGATTTTCTATTTCATCGACTGCTTCTGCTTATGGACTCTGAGATTTACGGTTCCCTGTGTGACTAGGATATATGCTTGCCTAAGGATTCTGATTGTTTGCCTATACGACGACATTTTTCTGTGACTCTGGATTCCGATTCTGCCTTTTTGTTGTGTGTGCATCGATTTGTTTATCAAGATGAGTAGCCGTGTAAGGCCTACACGCATCATGTGTGTCAACTGCAACATATTATGTGTCAATAAAATGCGCCGATACCCGGCATTGGCACTTAACTCGAGAGTTGGATGTTGCGCTCATACAATGACTGAAGTATGATATCTAGGATGGGCCAGACATCAACCATATATCACAGCACCCGCAGGTTTTCTTGATGACATTGTGGTTAGAGAAGATGAGGAATAAATATTAAAAAAACAAAGTTTTTTTTTCTATATCTACCAATGACCTACCCTTATCATGTAATGAATCATACTATATCTATAACTAACTGCTCTAAAGATAGTTGACTAAGATTATTAAATAAGTATTCTTCTGAACGTATAATTAAGTAGGTAGGGGAAAGTGGTCACCATTCGTACCCCAACAAACAAACTAAGCTTATAAAATGAAATCTATAAGGTCTAAATTCTTATACTTGTTATAAAAGAGCATTTATTATGTCAATGTTCCTTATATTGGCACATTATTAGAAGATTTGGCTAATACTACCTCTATTCTTATAATTTGGCTGGGTAAACGTTAATAAATCCAATTAATATGGCTACAATAAATGTGTTCTTCTTATAGAGGCTAGTTACTTGCTTTTTAGCCATATAATATTCAAAGTCATATAAAGGCTTTTAATATGGTCAATTATTCTTGGAAAAGTGATGCACAAGGTAACTATGATGCCTTTAACTTATAGGAGCATTTGATAAGAGGTCTATCCAACAAACAAATTCTAACATTTTATATGATATTTACAAGGATGAAAGCCATCCGTATTCCCTTATACAGTGATTATAAAGATATTATTCTCTTTATGGTTACATTAAAATGTTTTACATAACTAGATTCACCATTTTGAAATACAGCAGATTGTGTGAATTTATTACGGAGCGGAATTTACATTTAAAAAATGGATTCAAAAGACTGGAAGAAGTTTAAAAGGAGCGGTGGTTACAGAAGAAAAGTAAAAAAAAAGTCTACGAAAACATGGTTTTGAGCATTACATCCACCACCTATGATGCTACAAAATGACCAAGTCGATACCAACAAATCAGCCAGTTGTTCCGCAGAGGATTATTTTGTAGAAAATGAGAATGAAAAGGAAACCAGTGAGGAAGAATATAATTGTAGCGATAGTGATAAAGACATATTTTTAAATGAAGAGTTGTTTTTCAACTCTTCATTTAAAAAATGAAGATGAAAAAGTGAAGATTACATCCTTAGTAAATCAAAAAAATGGTATGATTTTTCATGAGCTGACATTAAATGTAAATGATTAAATGTAGAATATAATTCGGTATTGTATTTTACACCATTAATTCATACTTTGTAAAATAAAACAACTAATTTGAAATTCACGTATTTTTATTAAAGTCATCATTTTTTATAGGCTGTCATGTCCTTTATGTTTTCACGACGTATCACAAAGTGTATAGGTAAACTAGAAAGGGTCGGATATGTACAATTAAAACATTCCTTTCTTAGAATAGAATGTGTCCACTTCCATGGCCATCGCAAATTATGTAAATTAAGATCTTTTCTTTGTAGGAATTTGTCGACATCTGCCAATATGTATCCTACCATTGCAATATCTGCGGACAAACATATTATATTTATAATTATATTCTTTATTGTGTACTTACAATTATAATTATATTTCTAACTTAAAACTAGTGCACAAAAGCAAGTTTATCCCTATAAAGAGATCTCTTCCAGCCACCCCAACCATAGCGAAACATAGGAACAAGACTAGCTAGGTACAGGATTTTGTTCGTGAAAAAGGAACCCTAACGATATGTAAAATGGCGATAGCATAAGCAGCAAATGATGCCATTATAAAATCTTCACTCTCATAGACTCCTTGTAGACGATGTGCGAATCGTTTTGCTCTCATAATAGCACTGTTTATAACATGACTAAATAATTAATCACTTTTGTAGCACGAAAACAGCTAAAATTTAAGGGCGGGTTGATATTACAACACACAGCGTACCACATTTTATCATGCATTTAAATTCCCATACACTTTTCACTATAAACGAGCACATAAATCAGGTAAATAAACTACATAAAATAATAACTTACCGTTCACTTTAAATTAAAATGGTTGACGTTTCTCTATATTCGCGAAACTGTTAAAAATATAAATTACTAAGAAAAAGACTTATTGCAGAATTATAAACAGACGGCTATAAGGGCCTATGGCTTTTTAAGAGCCTTTGATTTGCCGTAATGAGTTTAACTCCCTTGTATCGGACCATAATAAAACACGTATAAGGGTGATCGCCCGTATTAACGCTTTCTATATGATTCTTCCAAGTGATGGCTTTGTTCCATGTCATAATATAACACGTATAAGGAAAAAAACGGACAATAAAGCAACTAAAAGGGAGGTATAAGGTTATTGTCCTTATAATTTGTGCCCAAACGCACCCTTATTAGCGATAATGCGGCTCCTATAAGAATAATATTTTTGGCCATATAAGCCACTACAAGAGCAATTTTTGTTTGTTGGGACGCGGGGCACATTCGTACAGTTAGTTTATCAGAAAAACTAAACGGCACACAAACACGCCTTTGCTTGTGTGGATAGACATACCGGCTACCATGTTGCTAGCGAAGTGTCGCGCCAATCACACCACGGTGTTTCGGCTGACGAGACGTAACGTTTTTTCGTGCGCGATGAGTAAATTTTTTACGTAAGTTTAATTCGCAATTGTAAGTAGAATTGTTTTGTTTTTGACAAAACGGTGATGATTAATTAATGTATAAATTGTTTATTTTTGAGCTTTAATTGTTATATTTCTGAAACTGAATTAGAATTTGTATAAGGTTGTGTTTTAATTTTGTTTCAGGCATGGGGTGCATTCGGACAGCCTAACAGGGGGCACATTCGTACGCTTACGAATGCTCCTCTTTAGATTTTATTAACTACCAGAACATCAAAATTAGATTTTGATGAAATTAACAATAGTGTATGCTTCAAATAATTCGGTAAATGTGACACCTAATCCGGAAACAAGCACTGTCCTGCCAGGGTTGCGAGATTTGTTCGATAGAGATACCGTGACCCTGGCACATGGGTAACTGAAGGAACACGGGTGGGTTTTAGTCAGTAAAAGTCTGACACGCCCTTCCGTTCCACCCAAGAGCGGGAGACGTCTTTTGACGAATTCTCTCCACAAAAAAAAAAAAAAAAAATTTGCACTACCACTCTAGACATTTTTACCGGAATTAGCGAACCTTCCACCTCTGCGGCTGAGCTGAGACACAATCCGAACCGAGTGCTTATCTTCTTATAACACCAGAAGTCATAAGAACTTATCCTACAGCTGTTAGAAACAAAAAAAAAAAACAATAAAAGAAGAAAACCGGGTAAATCCCGTATTATACAGATACACCTGAAACAACTGAACTAGAAGAGAGACATAGAAAAAATCGAAAAAAATAGAACAGAAAAGGAAAGCCAGAGCCAAAAGAGTGAAACGTAGTTTGAAGGAACTTAATTCAAGACAAAAGAAAAAGAAAACTAAGCAAATAGAAAGTGATGAAGATTCAGAGGAATCTGAAGGATTGCAATTTAGCTTGCGGGAGAGTTCAACATCTCCAATCGATTTCGAAACGGACGAAGAGACTGATGATCGTAGTATCAATGATAATTTAAGTGTGAAACCAGAGAAAATCAAAGATAATTGTTTTCTTTTGGTAAAGTATGAGAAAAAGACTTCTGTTGTTTATTACGTCGGAAAAGTTTTCAGTCATAATTCGCGTACAGAGCTGAATATATATTATCTTACCTCCGGAAGAAACCGGGATCATCATAGTCATTCTTTTTCCCTGATGTAGAAGACATACACACTCTGTATATCAGCGATGTCGCCATGATCCTCCCTGATCCATAACCACGAGCGGGCTGTACAGCTAGAATGGCTAGCTACTTTTTACTTTTGGCGTTAATTTATATAATTATAACTTCCAAAGTAACAAATGTACGTATGATTACATGCCTACTTTAAGTATAAAATGTCAAAGACCGTACAACAATCTCATAGAAAATGATTGTAAAACGATCATTATCATGTAAAGCTTAGGATTTATAATTTAAGTAAACTAAGGATGGACGATTTTTTTTTTTCTAAAGAAATATTTTCGACTATGACTCAATTCGAAGATTATTAGGTTAGTTCTTTGATAGATAAATATTTTTTTAATAGTTAATAAAAAAATTAACGACTGTAATAGGCTTTTTAATTACCCTGTATGAATGTGCCCCATGACGTATGAAAGTACCCCACCTACTGTACGGACGTACCCCATACGTGGGGTACGTTCGTACAAATATCTTATCGTCGAAAAACCGGCCAAGTGCGAGTCGGACTCGCGCACAAAGGGTTCCGTACAAACCTGTAGGTATTCTCGGTTTATGCAGAAGGTTCATGTTTATGAAAATAAATGTTTTTTTTTTTAATTTTTATATTTCTGTTGATTAAATGAAAGGTAAATTGCGGTTTACGATTTATGACGTTTTAAAAAATTCTCTTATTTTAGAAGTTACGAGGGGGGGGGGGGGGACACACATTTTACCAGTTTGGAAGTGTCTCTCGCGCAAACTATTCAGTTTAGAAAAAAATGATAATAGAAACCTCAATACCATTTTTGAAGACTTATTCATAGATACCCCACACGTATGGGTTAGATGAATAAAACCATTTTTGAGTTTCAGTTCTATGTATGGGGAACCCCACGATTTATTGTTTTTTTTTCTATTTTTGTATGAAAATCTTAATGCGGTTCACAGAATACATCTACTTACCAAGTTTCAACAGCATAGCTCTTGTAGTTTTGGAGAAAAGTGGCTGTGACATACGGACGGACAGACAGACAGACAGACAGATAGACAGACAGACAGACATGACGAATCTATAAGGGTTCCGTTTTTTGCCATTTGGCAACGGAACCCTAAAAATGACTATAATTCTTTAACCTTTTGACATAACAGTTTCGGACTTTTTTGTAACAAACTACAATATATTTGATACATTTTGGTGCAAAAACTAGATAAATTCGACAATTAATCATAAATTAAATAAATAAAATCTAAAAAGCGTATGAAGGGTGACCACTTTCCCCTAAGTCCTACGTACGTGGGTTGGACTTAATATTCTGAATACGTAGTCCGTAGTTAATTTTATATTTAAAATGCATTTCTATCAATTATATTTTGAGCAATAAGTAGGTATTTCTATATATCTTTTTCGATAAGTCTGTTGTTGACGAGACATAACCTCTAAAACTTCAACCTGAAATATCTTAAATTCCTGACTTCCTATAAAAGTATAACTGAAGACAAAACTGTTCAGCAATTCAATCTCTATACTTTTACATATTTTAAATAGGCAGACGCTAAAAAAAATGTCAACAAAAATTTGTTCGGGAGTTCGCCACTGTTCTTTGGGTTGGTTTCCCATAATCGCCGGGCTTGGCAGACGGGTTGGCGATTGCAGTAGCTAGCAGTATTAGTTATTGCATAAAAAATAAAGATTCTACTTTACAGAATCAAGAGACCGTAGATGCACATATTTATTTGCTATCAATTTCAACTTGATACCTCCACGCGTTTCCGAGAAATAGAGTATTGACAGACAGACGAACAACGAAGTGATCCTATAAGGGCTCAGTTTTCCTTTTCAGGTACGTATGGACGTAAGGAACGTATGGGACATTAATAACAATCCAAAATATTTGTACTTAGTTATTTGGGTACCGTAAACTCCTCATACATAACTGGTTAAGTAGTTCTATGTTAATCTTGACTGGATCAGCTTCAGGAACCATGGAACGACATGTCATATATTTGTTTTGGTATATTTACAGAGATCATCTTTTTATAGCTACGTGATTTAGTTAAAATCATATTGACTAATAACTAACTACTAAACTTTGAATATTTGAGTAGAAATAAAACATTTTTCATCCCCCCATCTCGGAAAGAGTATATTTGCCCTTCGATACCTGAGTGCAAAAGCCGTTTTTATCCACTAGAGGATAAAGTAAATTGAATTTAGAACATCGTGTGCACTAAGTTTGTGAATTCAAAACATCATTAAATCTATTTACTTCTATCTCCATGGTGCCGAATTTATCATTCAACCTTTTTCTAATTTGTTAAACTTAGACTCGGAACCTTCTTGATATACTTTTTTTTTAATTTGCTTTGCGCGCGCCATTTTACTTTTCACGTCACCAACATTACAGTACCTAACAAAAATATTACACTCGACTTAAGTAACTGTAGCAACGTTACTTTCAATTTTTCTTAATTATACCTAAGTATCATTTGAAATAATTTAAAGATTATTCTGTAATACTTACCTATCATAATGTAGTACATAATATATGTTAATACCTAAACTGAAATAAAAGTATCTTGTGACTGAAATGCTTTTTTTTGCATATTTAGTCATTTCCTCGCTGAGGTGGGATGAAAAGTTACGTGTTGCACTCGAGTGCAAAGATTTTTCACCTCGTGCTCTTTTGATTCCCTCGCTAACGCTCAGGATTCTAATTTTTGAATCACTCGCTGCACTCGTGATTCAATTTTAGAATCCTTCGCTTGCTCGGTCATCAAAATTAAGCACGCGGTTAAAAAGCAACTTTGCACTCTTGTATCACAACTGCAAATCTAGTAAAGCAGAGGGAAGCTTATAACAAGCTTCCCTCTGCTTTACTAGATTTGCAGTTTAATGAGTTTAAAGCTAAAGTAAAATCCAACCTTTGTTCAAAGGCATACTATTCTATCAACGACTACTTAAACGATAGGAATAGTTGGTCGCTGTGATTAACTCAAGACAAACTCAAGACAATGTTTATGTTCTTTCAATCCAGAATTAGCTTTCCTACTGACAGTTTATATGGGTAGTTCATATAATTGTTTTTTATTTATTTTTTTATTTAACAGATTTTGTTAATTTATTTATTTATTTTTATTTTCTTTTAATTTCATTTATTGTGGACATAATCTACTCTTTACAATGATTTTAAATGAGTTGTATTGCAACATGTAGTTAGCTAGCGACCTCGTCAGCTGTTCATAATATTCTTGCCTGACAAACCGGCAGCAAGTTCGTCATGCTCCCTTAGATGTCACTGCTTGCGGTAGCGTTGGGGGTCGGGTTACCACCTTCCCTCAAATATGGCGAGGGGGGTAATGGCTGACCTTTGCGTTATGCTCGTGAACGGGTGCTGCTTGTGGTGACTGGTCGTCTTGCTGACCATGGTTTTTGTTATTGTTATTTGTATTAACTGTTATTTTATTCTACTCCGGAGGTGCTAGTTTAACTATTGTAACTTCAACTTAGCTATATGCATCAACATATGGATCATTTTGCATCGTTGAACATGTAAGCGGGCACGCCTTTTATGCCTGGAGGCTTTATTTAGTTTTTAAGTTTTGTTTACGTTTTTGTTTCATTATTTCAGCTTGACTTTAGTATTCAATTTTTTTTTTTGTTGGTATATTGGCGTGTGCTCGCTGACATATGGCGAATAATGTATGTTTTGTTTTATAATATTAATTACTTACACAATATTGTATAGAATCAAGTTCTTCTAACTTAACAGACAGCTGTGCTGCTGGGGAGTTTGTTCCGCCACTTCTTCTTCCCAGCTACAGCACTAGGAAGTGTCGAAGGGTGGGCGTTTTGGGGGGACTGTCTTTTGTAACTTTGACGTTCAAAAAGTGCTGACTCTCAGCCTAGTTTGAATAAATGACTTTTGATTTTGATTTTGTATAACAAATAACTATTGTTTGGACCTGAATCATATTTTTTTAATTTATTGTTGCATTTGCATCAAATAATTTTTATTGCATACTCTCATGTATGATTTCTCTATTATCTATACATACATACATACAAATAAATAAAATTGGAGTGTCTGTTTATAATATTAAGATAACCACTTTTTACTAAGTGTATATGGATGTTGTTACGTATCTGCTTAATCCTGTTAGAATGAAATGATTGGATAAAGGCAGATCTATTACAATTTATTAGATGAATATTAACAGGAGATGGGAGGTACATACAGCTAAGTATAAAAGACCCTGCCTGGCACGCACTCTTTGTTTTATGGTTCTGTGGTTCAGCACTGAGGGACGGGAGCAGGCAGCAGGGCGGCAGGTCGTTATCAGGGTTTCTTCGAGGGCTTCGTGTAGAACTTAGGATCCGCCAGATGAGCTCCGTAGTAGAACTCGGGGCCTAGTAAGTCAGGCACGTAGTTGACCTGCGATGATCGGGAGTGGAGGTCGCAGGTGGATCTTAGCTGGATCCCCTGGGTTTGATGTTTTTCCAATCGGCTCCAAGAGTAGACAACAAGCCGCGGGCAAAAGCTAGTTCTAAATAAAACAATTTTTAGCAAAGATAGCAAAAATAAAACTAGACGAGCTTTCAAACTCTTGAAAATGAATTTATCTATGAAATACAGCGACCCTTAGAGGTCTAATCTATGACTGACACTTAGGACGTCTAGAGTCTATGGGTGAAAGTTATGACCTGCCCAATCCCCGAAAAATTTTGTCGGTCCATGCGCCAAACACGTAGTAAAGACGATTTTTAATAAATCTTACCTACCTACTACTCAAATGTGTTTTAGCCAGTCTAAGATACTTTTTAACATAATCGGAGAGGAAGTTTATTGCACTAGTTTATTACGGATTTTCTAACGCATTTAATCAAACATTGACATCACTAACCGCGTCACCATTCCCCCATACTCCGTTTTACAAACACTTGAAACATTTATATCTACTAGCACTATGGAGCTGCAATTGCAATAAGAAAATAGTTAAATGAAAAATGAAGTGGAGTTACACTGACAAGGGAAAGCCGGGGTTGTTCCACACCTACAGTAGAAAGCCGGTCTTTCCTTTGTCCTACCTGCATGCGTAGCATCACCACCGTAGAAATGGGTTTTGTCGACGGAAGAATAGACAAAATTAAAGATTGTAGAAAGATTTGTACCGTTATATGCTGGCGTAGCATGACAATTCTATCTCTATTCTACCAAGAATAGACAAAGTTCTTTCTATGGTGGTTATGCTTCGCGTGCTACGTGTGTGTTATCTTTTTATAATATGTTTTTATGCTAGCTCTTTTTGACCTATTTGTAGCGAGGCTTTGAGGCCTTTTTTATAGCGTTTAGAAAGAATTGCCATTGCAGTTCATGCCCAGTTATGTGGGACTAACTGTGGGAAAAACTCCACGGTGTTCTCGTGTGCTACTTATGGAGAGAATACGGGCACGCGTGAGCATTCTTCCGCGAACCCGCCGCGACTGTCCATCACCGGACCCTCCTCTGGGGGATACCCCCGTTACCACGCTGTGACCCCTCCGGGACTAAATACGTATATCTTGGGCCTCCCCCCGCGACGAGTCGGGACAGTGGCCCGCTGCCTACTAAGCAGTTCATACATGTATGAGTGTCCGTAACTGTCCTCGGTACTATGGCAGCAGTAAGCGGTTTACGCTTGTATTATGTGAAAGTAGTGTAGTATCGGCAAAGTGATGCCATCATTGGTTGTCGTTTGATCGCAACTTCTCTTATGTCGTATGTCTTGGCTCTAGAGTCTCTGGGGTACCTGATATATTGAGCCTAAAGGTGGCCAGCGCCACCTCCTCCCACACGATAAGGTAGAGATAGCAGTACAAGTATTGCCTGTAGGGCAGCAGTGGATATAGTACGAATACAGCTAGTGATTCCTACACAAGCAAACCTACAGTTTTTGTAGATATCTTTGGTCTGTCATGGACCACCAGATTCACGCTGACTATGGCAGTGATGTAGATGGTGTGTTTGTCCCAAATCAGCTGTTAATACAAAAATATTTGGTTTCGGTTGATAGGCTCAGAGTGTTCAGTATCCCGGGATTTCGAGGCACAAAGGACCGAGCTCTGTCAGATCCAAGTGGCAGATTTGAGGGTGCGACTCTAACTTGCACACCCAACTGGGGGCTCGCCGCTATAGTGGTATACCTAAGGCCTGTTATGGAGAAATGTCTACAGAGAAAGCAGTGCGCCCTCAGTGCTCATAGGTTGGGACCGGACGCCCGCTTGTCATCACTGCGTGGACTGCCCCGAAGTCACGGCGAAATATACGCAAGTAGAGTGCTCAGCATTGGCCAAATAGCGCTATGCCCACGTCGCTTGACTTGGTGCGGGTAATCTCTCGCTTCCGGCCGTGGTTCAGTTCATGGTCGAAAGCGAGTGTGGGACGCTGTCGTCTCTTTCTGCATGCAAAGGAGGAGGCGGAAAGGGACAAACAGCATACATCTCATTTCACTCGCACCAAAAGAGTAGCCGGGTGTCCAAGGGTGCTCAACGGTCTCCGATCATGGAGGAGCCCGCAGGCTACGAAATTGTGACTGTGTCGTCGCTCGAGCAGTTAGGCTCAAAGTGTGTGATCGGCCGCACTTGGTGATGGGGACCGCTAGGCATGGCAGGCTGATATAGTCAAACAAAAGGTTTTTTTTTAATAACCGAAGAATTATGTACTGAATCCGTAGTAACGGGCTATACAGCGATATCCCTGCAACCCTGTATCAGCATTCAAAATTCTAGTGTTTTTGGCTCTGTTAAATTGCTTGTAGTGCATCTCTAAGTTTACTTTGGTCAGCGTTCTATCAGGGGTTTCTATCGCGCTTGCTTTGTGGCGCCTAGTTTGTAGCATGTATTTTCATTCATGCGTTAGGTATTCAGATAGTTTTGTCACTGTGTATTCCAATTGTACAGGTAAGATTACTTGTAATAGGTGCCTAGCTAGTAGGGAGGCTAGAAAACGTTTCGCCTGAGTACGGGCTTTTTTAGGGTTCCGTTGCCAAATGGCAAAAAACGGAACCCTTATAGATTCGTCATGTCTGTCTGTCTGTCTGTCTGTCCGTCCGTATGTCACAGCCATTTTATTCCGAAATTATAAGAGCTATGCTGTTGAAACTTGGTAAGTAGGTGTATTCTGTGAACCGCATTAAGATTTTCACACTAAAATAGAAAAAAAACAATAAATTTTGGGGTTCCCCATACATAGAACTGAAACTCAAAAATGTTTTTTTTCATCAAACCCATACGTGTGGGGTATCTATGAATAGGTCTTCAAAAATGGTAATGAGGTTTCTATTATCATTTTTTTCTAAACTGAATAGTTTGCGCGAGAGACACTTCCAAAGTGGTAAAATGTGTGTCCCCCCCCCCGTAACTTCTAAAATAAGAAAATGTCAAAACTAAAAAAAATATATGATGTACATTACCATGTAAACTACCAACGAAAATTGGTTTGAACGAGATCGAGTGAGTAGTTTTTTTTTAAAACGTCATAAATCGTAAACCGCAATTTACCTTACATTCAATCAACTGAAATATAAAAATTAAAATATATATATATTTTTAAACCGAAAATACCTACAGGTTTGTACGGAACCCTCGGTGCGCGAGTCCGACTCGCACTTGGCCGGTTTTGTGTTTGTAGTTGAAGCGGATCCTTCTACGGTCTCATCCGATACGCGCTAGTTTGGTTTGTCTCGTATTCTGTAGCAAGCGCTACCGCTTCGCTTATAGACCTATCTCTATGATCGTTCTTCCTCGGACTGTGACCCGAGAGGGTTCAGACTCACGGTTTACAAAGTTAAGGTTTGTAGAGAAAAAAATTGGTGGATAATGGTGCCGATTCCCTTATTCACAAACTAAACTAAATTTAAGTTCAGTGCATCTTTTTCATTGTGAAGAGGACAAAAGAAAAATTTTAGTTTAGTCCTGTCAAATTAATCAGCGCCTGTCACTACTCCTTACAAGTTTAGACGTGATTAAAAACTTGCCTACTAAAATTACGTCAATTTACGTCAAGCGCGCCAAAATTTATCTTCTGTCCTTTCCTTAACGAAATAGAAAGAAAAAGATGCACTGAACTTATATTTAGTTTAGTTTGTGAATAAGGGAATCGGCACCAATACCTTTCTTTTAGGGTTGTAGGGTTGGTTGGGTAGTGCGTCGATGCATTGTGGGGTGGGTTTTTTGGAATCGAGGTCAAGCCTCCTCTGGGACCGACAGGATATAGGGATTCGATAAGCATTCGGTGAAGAATGTGGGTTCTTTGATTCACCCTAGGATCTAACTTTCCTAGACTAAAGTCCTAACTTTATGGCAGGCAAAGAGATTTAAATATATAATTTAATGTTTTTTTTATGGTAGGATGTTGCCAGACTTCAGGTTTTGGACTTTGGGTCTACTCCCACAAAGTTGGGTTATTGGCTCGTTTTGCCGAGCTTAATACCGATTGCAGACCAAAAGCTAAGCTAAGTTAGTCTAGCTGGTTACCTATCATAAGTTCGAAAAATATTTGACCGAATTTCATTTTACCTAAAACTTTTCAACTATTATTGTTTCGTTTTTTTTTTACTTCATCGAAGTCACGTCTGCCACTGTATCAGTTGACCTATTTTATTTCGACTTTTTACGTTACTTCGATGTTTTATTTGGTCGAAAAAGTTTTTACCGAAGTAACAGTTAGCCGAAATAACATTTGTTCAAATTATTATGTTTCCGAACATTCATTATAGGTACCACTGTTCAGATTAACCTACTCTTTTGTTTAATTAATTAATTATTTAAATATAATGGCACTAAATAAAACAGTTGATTATGAACAAAATTTTTTTTAAAGAGTCCCAGTAAGAAACATGCAAACAAGGATGCTTGCTTCAAGTATGCAGCATGCAAGCAGGCATAAAGCGTGCAAGCAGGAATGCAGCATGCAAGCAGGCGTGCAGCATGCGAGCAAGCATGCAGCGTGCAAACAAGCAAGCAACATGCAATCAGGCATACAACATGCAGCAAACATTGTTTCTGTCACGGCTCCGGCGCTGCGGGGTTTGGGCGGCCCCACGCGAGCCTATCGTCGCAGATGATTTTAACGCTCACCACCGCGCCTACGCGGGCTTAAATTACATTCTAGGGGTAGGGCAGACAAGACTACGTAAAGTCCGTTTTACAGAAATTCGTTTCTCATTAAATTTTGTAGTAGAATATATTGACTTTTATGACACTACGTATATTTTAACTTCATATTGAAAACGCTACCAAGTAACCGGCTATATAATTGAGACCAAATAATATTCCCTCAAATGTTGCTTCATTATGTTGAATATATGGCAAATAAATAATCTGGCAAATGAAAAAAGTTCAAAAGAGGCTTCGGCCAATAGTAAAAAGTAATTTTGTAACTCGGCGAAACATATTTCGGTAAAATAATACTTATGACACGTGATACTTCGGTGACATAAAATTTTGTCAAATAATGCATATAGCAATAAAACCGGCCAAGTGCGAGTCGGACTCGCGCACCGAGGGTTCCGTACAAACCTGTAGGTATTCTCGGTTTATGCATAAGGTTTATGTTTATGAAATTAAATGTTTTTTTTTTAATCTTGATATTTGAGATGATTGAATGAAAGGTAAATTGCGTTTTACGATTTATGACGTATTAAAAAAAAACTATTTACTAGATCTCGTTCAAACCAATTTTCGGTGGCAGTTTATATGCTTATGTAGGTACATCATATATTTTTTTTTAGTTTTATAATTCTCTTATTTTAGAAGTTACGGGGGGGGGGGGGGACACATTTTACCACTTTGGAAGCGTCTCTCGCGCAAACTATTCAGTTTAGAAAAAAATGATATTAGAAACCTCAATACCATTTTTGAAGACCTGTTCATAGATACCATAGATACGACAAACATATGGGTTTGATGAAAAAAAAAAAAAAATGAGTTTCAGTTCTAAGTATGGGGAACCCCAAAATTATTTTTTTCCTATTTTAGTGTAAAAATCTTGATGCGGTTCACAGAATACATCTACTTACCAAGTTTCAACAGCGTAGCTCTTATAGTTTTGGAGAAAAGTGGCTGTGACATACAGACGGACAGACAGACATGACGAATCTATAAGGGTTCCGTTTTTTGCCATTTGGCAACGGAACCCTAAAAAAGACGTCGGTCAATAGTTTTCGATGAAATGAAATTCGAACAAAAATAATTCGGAAAAGTAATCGGTTCCCGTCTAGCTTACTTCGCACAGCTGAGGTCAATTTTGAGTTGGTGTGCAGACCGGGAACTGTATATATGACATACTTAGCTAATTTTTCATACTTGTGTTTGAAAAATTATCTTAGCTATGCCAGCTAAGTCAGCTTAGCTTTTGGTCTGCAACCGGCTTAATAGTTTTAATTGTGAAACGACAAAATGATAAAGCGCCCCAGCTCAGCTTCGTGGGCCAAACTAAATTAGTTTAGCTGCATTCAAATGCAGATCTAAAACCATTTTCCACTAACAGCGCAAGGCTTAGCAGTAGGAGCGGCTTTCCATTTTCAAGTGTTGTGATATGCGGTTGACTGTACTATACATACATATAGACATGCATAAGGGAAGTATAGGTTTAAATAAAACTAAGAATTGCCCCGTAGTGTATAATATAAAAATATCACAGTTTGGTATTTATTTTCACATTATACTCACGTTAGTTAAACCAAAAATAATAACAGCCATTTTATAATTAAATTGGACGTATTTGAGTGTAATTTAAGTTATTGTAGCTTCTCTCATTATTGTTAGTAGGTATAATAAAGTCGAGGTAATCAGGATGTCAACTGGAGGACGGGATTATTATACGTACATTTCTATATTTTAATACTTTTAACACGATAACGAAAGTGCGGATTTTTTAATTGGTGAAAAACGATCATCCTTGGGGTTGTATCAGCAAATCCAATTTTAAACGCCACTGCACTGCGTTTGCGCAATTTAGACGATCTATTCTTTCCTATTTGTGAGTACTAATTACATAGGTTTGTGACTACTACGTTATTTAAAAACAGTTTTATGCAAAAAAGTCACCAATATAAAACATATCAAGCTACTTTTGTAAGCAGCATAGTATTTCATACGCAGACTTTCTTAACGAAAACAGAATAGTACTTTCGACTTTATATAAATTAAAAATACTATATCATAAATACTTCAAATGCGCGAGAGAAAACAAACAATTTGAACTTGTGTTAAATATTTCATTAGACATAAGATGGTACAGAAAAACACAAAATTTCTGTAGAATATAAAATATCAAAAATATAACAAAACCGCTTATTCATTGGAATCATCCATGACTTTCCAATGAAATAGCTTATACAACAAGAAATAAAAAAAATACATGATTCACTGCTAAAAACAAGAAGATAACTTCATAAATAGCGATTATACTGTAAGTGCATGACGTAAAATATTTATTTATAATAACTATTTATATTTATCCTAAGACTTCAGCTTAGCTAGCTGATCCATAAGATCTTTATCAGCGTCCTTGGTTGATTCTCCAAGTTTGTTTCGAGCCACGGACGGGGCACCAGCCATCTGTGAAAATTTAATAAAAACCGGTGAAATTAATTTCGAGTCGTTATGTAGACCAATAAACCACAAATCAGAACAAGGCAAAGTGAGTAAGTGATAGTATAATATCCTTCCTGCTAGTATTATAAACGCTTCAAAGTTTATGAGGATGGATGTTTTTCACTCTTTCACGCTAACACGGCTGGCCGGATTTGGATAAAATTTGGCACATATTTTATTACACATACAATACTTTTATCCTAGCACTACGTTCCCACAGGATAATATTCGAACTCCACGCGGGCAAAACCGCTGGCACAAGCTACTTTTACATAAATAGAAGTTTAATTAGAAGGCAAACGACGTGGATCTTCAGAAATAAAGCACGTGACACGATTCTGGATTCTTCTCCATGCTCTCTATGTTCTATGTTGTGGAGGTTTGGTTTCCGCACTTAGTCCTTTGAATCCTCTTTTCCATGCTCTCATTTCGGGAGCCAGTAACCAGTTTCTACGACGAAAATCTGAGGGCTTACTTATAAACCATATGAACTGAATACGTTCGATCCGACACGTCCGTATACGAATCGTACATTCATTTTGAAACGGACACGTTACTAATATTTGTATAACCAACCGATATTTGTCCCAAATGTTATATTACTTTACGACGAGCAAGCTAAGTAAGCAGGGTGACTTTACGTTAGATTGATAAAAAAAAATGCCTTAGGTAGAAATGAGGTGCATGGAAATAGAGTGGTTTTATAGAAATCGCCTATTGTCATCATTTGGTTAGCATTTTCCTAACTATGTTGGGGTCAGCTTCCAGGTTAACCAGATGTACCTGAATACCAGTATTTTACATGGAGTGTCTGCCTATCTGACCTCGACAACCCAGTAACTGGGTAACTGGTTGTTAGGCTACTGAACAGGGTTGATTCTTTAACGTGCTTTTCGAGGCACAGAAGCGTCTCGGTCCTTTTTTTTATATCTCTACTAGCTTTTGCCAGCGGCTTCGCCCGCGTGGAGGTCGGAAATTACCCCGCGGGAACATACTACCGGGATAAAAAGTAGCCTATGTCCTTTCTCAGGCTCTAAACTATCTGTGTACCAAATTTCATTTAAATCTGTTCAGTAGTTTTAGCAGGAAAGCGAGACAGACAGACAGACAGACAGACAGAGTTACTTTTGCATTTATAATATTAGTATGGATTAGTATGGAAGTATGGATTATATTTATAATATTAGTATGGAAGTATGGATTATAAATAATTGTAAAACAAAATTCTGTATTTTTACCTTTCCACTGATTTCAATGCCTATTTCATCAAGCACCTTGTTGACGATTCCTTCAGTCTCCTCTTCGTCACCGGACTCGTCCATAATGTCGTCAAGGGTCTCTGAAACTTTAAGTAAACATATGTTAGATTATCAGAACTGTCTTATCAGTGGTCAAGTGTAATCTATAGTTGTGCGATCTAGTCAAAAATCGAATCTAGTCCAAATAATCGCAATACACGGCCACAGCAGTTCGCTAGGCAACGATGCAGCCGATGAACTTGCCAGAAGGGGGTCGAGTATACACCGATGGGATCAGAACCCATCGTGTCATTGCCCTTCGCTCTCTGGTAAGAAAACGAACCAAGGATCAACGTAACAAACTATAGTTGGACCAAGGTGAGGGCAGGCTGATCAAGGAAGCACTCCCTACTATCGCTGCCCGCCTCTCGAAACAGTTTCTCCACCAAAATAAACAACAGCTGTGTACAGTTACTGCAGCTATGACTGGCCATGGGTCGTTTAATATACACCTGTTTGTCATAGGTTAACAGACAGTCCGCTATGCAGGTTCTGCATGGAGGAAGACGGGACAGCAGCGCATGCGCTACTAAACTGTCCGGTGATCGTCACATATAAGGCTAAGTACTTCGGTAACCAAGGTACCCTACGTGATTGTCAGTAACACCAAGGCATTGCTGGCCTTTCTCGAGGGGCTGTGGTGGATCGAATAACTTATTTCCCACTCGTACGCATAATACGCGCTCTGACGTTGAGTTGCAGACACCAGCCCGTTTTATCTATTACCTATAATCGAATTTGTGTAAGCTGTTTTTCCAATTACTTATTCGTTTGATACATAGAATAGTATGCTTTTCAATTAAGCATATCAGTAGCAGCCCAGTCTCCTTGGGCCCAATCATTATACTAGGCATGTCCATTCTAATTGGAATACGGGCTTACTGTTTAATTGGAATACGGGCTTACTGTTTTATTACTTACTCATATCATCTGTCATCTCCATCTTAGCGTTGGCATGTCTGAAGGCTTCCATGTCTTTAGCAATTTGTTGCGGGTTCATGACTTTGTTCATGCTGTCCATCGTTTTTGCGGTGGTTCCCATTGCCCCTGCAATCGCTATGTTAGCGCCCATTGCCTTATTTTGTATTTGTACACTTGAAATCTGTAATATGAGAGAGAACATTTTAATCTTAAAAAAATTAATTTAAACAGGTTTTCGCTCCCTGTATAATGAAAAAGTAATATATGATAAGAACTTAGACTTATGTTTAGGTGCCTAATTAAATTCTGTAAGAGTTATCTTGTTATGAAAAAATAAATTAGTTAAGTCCATTAATTTCTGCCGGGGTCGCGTGATTGTTCGAAAGAGATACCGTGACCCTGGCACATGGGCAACTGATGGAACACGGGTGGGTTTTAGTCAGTAAAAGTCTGACATGCCCTCCCGCTCCGCCCAGAGCGGGAGAAGTCATTTGATGATTTCCCATCCTGAAAAAAAAAAAAAAAAAAAAAAAGTCCATTAATTTTACATTACCTTACTATTAGCATTATAAATCCTAGTTTTCTGTTTCCTCATCTGTACTAGTTGTTTAGCTAATATTTTACAACCTTCATTGTCTCCTTCTTTAGCCAACTTTTTAATCTCATTTTCCTGAAAATGTAAATATGTAATATGTACAGATAGACATACCTGCTTCTCATTAGAAACATAATAGCTTGAATTTAATATTTTTCATTAGTATGAAATTAGTACTATAAGGATTCCAGTACTTGTTTTTGGATTAATGAGGCATACGGGTTTGTTTATGACCTATTTATCCTAACACAAGCAGTACCTGTTCTGTATATGGAAGGGTTTTAGACAGGCATATGTAGTGTCACCGTTGTTGGCTGTTGAACTTGTGCATGCATAATTGACTGACAGATTTTAAAGAGGTTAGGTGTGGAATGGCGATGAATGAGTTGCCTGAGAAATGCTTTCTATACACAGATGATACAAGTTCTACTGTCATCATCAACAGAATAGTTGCAGTTCATGCTGACTGTGATGGATGAAGCATATAAGAGGAAAGGGATAATTAAACATCTGAATAAAACGAAGGTGGTGTTTGAAAGAGAAGAGAATCAACATGTGATAAGTGTGTAGTGCAAGTGAGTTCATATATCTGTAGAATCAAAGTCAAAGCATTTATTTCAAATAGGCCCAAAAAGGCACTTCTGAATCTGTTTACAAGGGATGGAAAAATGTATGAACTTGTGTGAAGTAGAGTAAATTCAGGAAATAAAGGAAATGCTGTCCAAAAAAGCTCGACTTGCTGTTCATAAAAGTGTACTGGTGCTTAAACGATACTGAAAGTTTGAAACCAGTGTTGATCTATGACCAGATATAAAGTAAACAAAGCAAAATGAGTATTTCAGGATTGTAGCAGGTGGCATTCTGTAGTTTCTACCTACCATGGGGACAAATGTGTGAGTATTTGCATTTGCCATATGTATGTTTGTAAGAACTTACAAGCTTCTTTTCCTCTCTTTCTAATGCTGCCTTGTCTCGCTCCAAGTCTCGGGTGGCCTTGCGCAATTCGCGATCATTTTGCCTCTGTTGTTCTGAACAAAAAAAATATATTATGATTAGGTCATCTGCAAGATGTCCACTGTTGGACATAGGCATCCCCCAATTTGGAAGGGTTCGCCATAATAGCCACACTTGGCAGGCAGGTTGTTGATCGCAGTATGGTAGTAAAATGCATAGAGAACACTGCTGCTCATTCTCTTAGTAAGATGATTTAGTCATAATAATAATCATGATTTAATTTAGTTTTGATTGTGGATTGAGACATTCTGCAGTTCCACTACATGTATAAAGTAGGACACACTTTATTACATTTTTAACTTGATCATTGTGTCCATCATCTGATTGGTCAATTAACTATTATTATACACCTACTACAATCAAAGTGTAGTATGATGTAAACGGTGACCAAATATTCTGTTCTGTGACAATTCTTAGACTATTTTACTAAAACACAGTTAGTGTTCTAATAATCCATCAAAGCTATGATCAACCATACCAGTCTCACCCTAAGACTGCCCACTGACTAGACCCTAACCTGTCTTATGTGAAATTAAACATGTTATTAGTCATTCATTGTTGAGCAAATAGGAACCATTCTAGACAAGGCTGACCTTGTGTACGAAAATTAAAAAAAAATAAGCATATTAATTTTGCAATGAAACTACTGATAGTTTAAAATAGAAATCCATCCAATGAATAAGTAAAAGTGTACGAAAATTTAAAAAAAAATAAGCATATTAATTTTGCAATGAAACTATCAGTAGTTTCATTGCAAAATTAATATGCTTATTTTTTTACACTTTAACTTATTCATTGGATGGATTTCTATTTTCACGGATCAAACACAAGCAATGCAGTTTTTTATTGTGATTTTATCTACTACGTAACTTAAAAAATGTTTTAATTATCTGGAATTGTTATGAATTGAAAGCTTTTGGTATTGGAAAGCAACTTGGTTAAATCTCAACACTTACCTTTGACAGTAGGTTGTTTCCCAAAGAAAAAGTCCATTATAAAAACAAACTTTATAAATTAATGTATCATAAAAGTTGTGAAATATTAACCAAAACAAACTTGCAAGCTGATGACTAATTGACAAAATTGACAACCACACACACAGACAAATGACTCATTTTTTTTAACATTTGACATAACATTGACATAGTTGTGAGTAGAGTTACCACAAAAAAAAAACATTGGAAATAATAAGGGCGAAGACAAACTTATTAACAGACGATTTGGTGCCCGTGCATGAAAAAAAATTGATTTAATTTTCCAGCATATGCATAAGATCCTGGTGTCTAATGAATCACTAGGGTAGACAAAAGCCCAAAGGCCTGACAACCAGTCTTTCAACGTCAGATAGGCAGCCATAGAAAATACTGGTATTCAGCTGTATCCGGCTAAACTGGTTAGAGTTGCAAAAAGCCTAGGCAAATTAACGCTTAAGCAAGGTTTCTAATAAAACGTACGTACATACGTACAGTAAAACTGAAACAATCCTGTTATTTTCATACGGCACCATTAGTTTGCGGTTGAATAGCTAAAAAATAACAAATTAGGCTTGTTCAGATTCATTAAGACTAGATACCTTTCTGTTCCATCACTTTTAGGGTCTAAAGAATCAATATCACCAAACTTGTGAAAATTATTAAGAATTTGACAATTCCTTGAAATGAACACAGCCTCTATAGAAATCTTGGATAATAAAACTGACAGATTATTATGACAGATACATAAAAGAGACCTGATGTGAATGAATGTAATTGAGACTACTTGCAAGACTACAGCTAGCAAGCAGTTCCAATATTTTTTTCAGCAAATGGGATTTGGTTCCCACGCGGAACGAACGTAAAACGTAGTGGATTGATAGCGCATAGCGCCATCACTGCGATCAGTAATCAGAACATAATGGGATTAAAAAAGAAGAGAAGTGAATATAAAAATTATATGGTGATTTCTGACACCAGTTATCAACCGCTATTGATAGGGCGAATCAGACAGTAGTAGAAGCAGCACGAGCAATGATGCATGCTCAACTCTCAAGGTTTTTAATCAGAGCTCATTCATCAGAGCGCACCACTGCAGCGTACATTCCTAATCAGACTGTCTAGGTCTCGTTAAGTGTACAAGGAAAATCTCCCTATGAGTAGTGGTACGGAAAGGAACCAGGTATTAAACACTTGAGAATCAATGCTTTTTTTTTGTGGGTCGGAAATCATCAAATGACGTCTCCCGCTCTTGGGTGGAGCGGAAGGGCGTGTCAGACTTTTACTTACTAAAACCCACCCGTGTTCCTTCAGTTGCCCATGTGCCAGGGTTACGGTATCTCTTTCGAACAAATCTCGCGACCCTGGCAGGGAGAATCAATGCTACGCTCACATTCCTTAATTAAATCGTAAAAAGCTAGACAAGAAAGCTCAAAAATATTTATTTGTTATACAAGAGTGCAAAGTTGCTTTTTAACCGCGTGTTCAATTTTGATGACCGAGCAAGCGAAGGATTCTAAAATTGAATCACGAGCGGAGCGCAGCGAGTGATTCAAAATTAGAATCCTGAGCGTTAGCGAGGGAATCAAAAGAGCACGAGGTGAAAAATCTTTGCACTCGAGTGCAACACGTAACTTTTCATTCCACCTCAGCGAGGAAAGAGTATTTTTAATCTTCAATATCTGAGTGGAAAAGCCGTTTTTATTCTCTAGAGGATAAAGTAAATTGAATTTAGAACATCGTGTGCACTAAGTTTGTGATAGTGCACACAATGTTCTAAATTCAATTTATTTTATCCTCTAGAGAATAAAAACGGCTTTTCCACTCAGATATTGAAGATTAAAAATACTCTTTCCGAGATGGTGGGATGAAAAGAATATTATTTGGCTACAATGGAAATGAGGGATCACAGTATTTGGGATAAAATCAAACACAAAATGATAAGATCTAGAGTTTGATATTTGAAGAGAAACCGTTACATGGATACTCTATCAATAAAGAAGCTCCAAACGATCCATAACCTTTAACCTCAACCAATAGAATATTATAATATCATGACGGGTTACCAGATCTTCGACAAGAGTGTAAGTTGAAAATAATGGTACGGAATGATACCCAAAACACCCCGCTTAGTAATAGCAATCGTTTATTTTAAAAAACTTAGACGTAAATTACAAAATATTTTAACAGGCTGTTTTAGCGGCTGTAAAGTGGTGTAGTCATCTGTAGCCGAACTAGAAGGTGCCTAGTTAGGCAGGGCCTGTATTTCGGCTATCAGCGCCAGACCCCTCGAGTATTTTACATTTAAATAGCCTTAATTAATTTTAAATGATTTCATTTGTATCGTGTACATAAGTTCGCGAGCACATTCGCAAGAAGTTGGCAGTTTCATCACAACGGTAATGTTTCGTCATTGTTTGTCTCATTTGTTTTTAGTAAATTCGATTATTTATGTATATGTATGTATGTATGATGTTTTTATATTTTTTATATAGTTAGGTATATGTAATAGGTTTATGATTTAAATAGGTTATACGTTTATTTTTGTATATCTTTAATTTCATTGCACCTACCACTGTTTGTTTCTGCATCACCCAAAGGTTGACTGTTGACTGGTAGAAAATGCCTATGGCATTAAGTCCGCCTCTGTACATATATGTGCTTAAAGTGTTAAATAAATAAATACATAATCTGTAAAAAAGAGTGTTTACAAAAATTTAATTAAATAATTAAAACTTGTGTAGTGTTTACATGCAGGTCCTTTTATTTGTGTGCATGGGAGTGTACGTGTCTGATATGTAAGAGGGTGTGTGGGAGACTTACATCTACAAATGATACAATTTCGACATCACACTATGATGGTTATAATTAACACGAAGATTATGTATAGCGAGATGCACATGAGGAGCGTGATGTTCCAGCAGAGTAAAATCAGACGCACACAGAAGAGTCTCAACAGTTTCTTTACACTATAGATTCAGTGTCAGTCTGGACACTGAGACTCCATGCTGACACTGGTCCTCATTTTTTTCTACTTTCTCAGAAGTGGAAAATAATGAGGAACTCTCTGAAGATGAAATAGATGGCGAATGTTAAACGACTCTTAGAGAAGACAATAATCTCAGAACCGGTTATACCTGGAGCAGATTAGGACTAACGGCAAGATGCCATGAACAATGAAATTGGTAGGACAATGAGACCTGGGAACTGATTGAATTACCAAAAGGCAGAAATCCTTGCAAATGGATATTTAAGATCAAGACTAATTCTGACAGCACTCTAGATGGTGTAAGACTAGTTTAGTTTAGTGATCAAAGGATAGGAATTCTCAAAGGCAAGGATTAGAGTTTTAGTCATGTAGCAATAAGCAGTACCGGAACTCGGTAACCTAACTACACTAATCATAGTTCTAACTGCTAAGGAAAAGTTGTCTTCGTCCCAGTTTGACGTATCAACCGCTTTCTTTTATGAAAACTACAATAAACATAGTTCTAACTGCTAAGGAAAAGTTGTCTTCGTCCCAGTTTGACGTATCAACCGCTTTCTTTTATGAAAACTTAGAAGAGGACGTTTAACCTTCCAGGCTACACAGACGCAATTGATCGAAAACTTGTTTTTAAAGTGGCGTCAACTGTCGTTTCAAGGCAACGCGTGTATCCTCCGCATCTTGACAGCAAATATCAGCGGTGTACATTTTTAACACTAGATTTACCAGACAATCGTGCAATTTCAATTCAAAATTCCCATTACATATAACATTTATTTTCCGAAATGATGTTATGACTTTTGTAGCTATAAATAGAGAATACATTTTATGAATTTAATGTTACTTTACATATATTAGTAACAAATATATTTTTTGTTATTAACATTTATACGTTTGCACGACCAGTCAAAATGACTGGTCTGGTAAATCTACTGTTAACATCACTAGTACATACATATGCTGTGTCCCAGCAGTGGGCACAATATATACTGATTGATATGAAATATTCTGTTTTCATATCTATACTTCTAAACTTACTAATATTATAAAGCTGAAGAGTATGTTTGTTTGTTTGATTGAACGCGCTAATCTCAAGAACTATTAGTCCGAATTGAAAAAATCTTTTTTTGTTGGGTAGCCTATTTATCGAGGAAGGCCTATATAACATCACGCTACAATCAAGAGGAGCGGAGCAGTAACGAAAAATGTTGCAGAAACGGGGAAAATCGCACGGGTAGGCGATTCGACGCGACGGGAAGGGTCAGGGAACACGAAATTTTACGCGGACGAAGTCGCGGGCAGAAGCTAGTCATTAATAAAATATTCATTATTTTGCGCTGTATGTTACCTAAATGCTCGAAGGCTGCATTGTGAATTGAGCCTAATTACTTAGGCAAACAAACGAAGTTCATCGATTACTGCTAGGTCCGCTAGTGTTATAAGAGCAATTTAAAAGTCTTTAATTTATAATTCATCAGGCCTCGTAGCTTGAGCGCAGGTCACATCGATAGATAAGCTAACTTAGTATATTTTCTGTTATGAATAATTTACCAAGTCTTTTCGTATTCCCAACGCCGCCGCGACATATAGAATCATAGACCCAAGCTAAACGAGCTATGTGGGCTAGCAGACTCGATGAATCAACCTTTCCTAATCATCATCATCATTTTAGCCGAAATACGTCCACTGCTGGACATTGACCGCCCTTAATTGTCCCCCCAGGCTTTGACATCAACTTCACGCTTGTCAGACAAGTTGGCGTTCACAGTATGGTGGTAAAATGGACAGAGAACGCTGCTGCCCATCCTTTAGTAAGTCCCTTAGTCGCCTTTTACGACACCCACGGGAAGAAATGGGATGGTGCTATTCTTTACGTCCGGTACTAGACGGAGCACGTTTCCTAATACCTACAGTCAACTCCCATACATTTAACACTACATTTACCAGACCAGTAATTTTGACTGGTCGTGCAATTTCAATGCAAAATTCCCATTACATATAACATTTGCTTTCCGAAATGATGTTATGACTTTTGTAGCTTTATGTAGAGAATACATTTTATGAATTTAATGTTACTAAATATATTAGTAACAAATATATTTTTTGTAATTAACATTTATACGTTAACATTTATACGACCAGTCAAAATGACTGGTCTGGTAAATCTAGTGTTAATAACCTAATTTCGCCGACTACACGCTAAGCTACACGAGCTTATGTTAGCTTGTGATATGACCTACACCTTACATAGTTAAGGGAGGCTTGCCGGGCCCACATTAGTGGTATTGACTCAGTGTGTTTGAACAATGTGGATATATATATACTCCGGCTTGATATGAGACCGTTATTTCTATCTAAAGGCTGGTAGGGACAGCACGGTGGCATTGTGAGCACTCCTGCTTGTAAAAGACGCAAAAATGACGATTCCAGACTATCTTTTCGATGAAGGTCTCAATAACAGTTATCTAGATCGCGATATGATGCATGTGCAACAAAATAAAACGGTGTACGCAAAATCACAAATAGATTATGTGAGTATATTTTCATATTTTTCGTAGACAACGGACAACGTATCTAGCTTAGCTTAACATGTGCCTCATGTGCATGTTCTTTACTGGTTTCGATATCTACTCTCAAATAATACAATTCAATATTCTGAACTTTTGGGAATTTTCCATTTAACATTGTCGTCATTTCCACAAAGATCATTTCGTACCTTACTTGGTATGATCCTGACATTTGAAAACTAGAGAGTTAAGAGCTAATCTAATACTATAGCTACTCTAGGGCATGGGTCAAATATGATGTTCCATCTTAGAGTAGTCTGAACGTTTTGGGAAAGGCCTGCAGCCAGAGCAATCAATTATTCAACTTCAATACACATATTTCTTCATTCTTCCATCTAAAGGAGAAGGAGCAACGCGACTTGCTGTCGTCCCAAGATGGAGACACCTGTGAGATCCACGATCAGTTCTACAGAGACCACAAATTACTGCTAGTTCTGTTCCGAGCACTAGCCGTCATGCCCATCACACGTTCGAGACCAGGTTTGTACGAACAACATGAAGCTCTCTCCACAACACCACAGTTCTGGGTCAGCGCCTTTCGGGCTTGTGTTAATTTATTTTTACTCCGAAGGTCCTAGTTTAACATTTATTACTTCAAGTTTTCAAGTTATCTACATGAAAATAATGCAGCATTGTATATGTTAGCGGGCACGCCCTTTATGCCTTTAGGCTTTTATTTATGTTTTGAGTTGTTTGTTTGTTTGTTCTTTGTTATTTATTTCAGCTTGAGTATAGTTTTCAATGTTTTATTGGTATAGTGGCATACTGCCGGCGTAGCATGACCAATTCTATATCTAATCTACCAAGAACAAATAAAGTTCCTTATGTATTTTAATGCTGTAAAATGTTTCTATCTCATCAGAAAAATAGTTATCATACTTGACATCGTATTTTTGTAGACTGAAGAACAGAAACATCTCTTCATTTCAGTTTTACACATTTTTTCTACGATACAATCTATCATTTTGTCTTCTCTTACGTCGACAAATTCCGTTTCTATGGCGGTCATGCTACGCGTGCTGGCATGTGCTAGCAAATTAATTTTATGTTTTGATTTTTGTTATGTTAATTAATTACATATTGTTGTATAGAATCAAGTTCTTATAACCTAATAGACAGCTGAACTGCTGGGGAATTAGCTGCGTTGCTTCTTCCCAGCTAAATCACTAGGAAGTTGTGAAGGGTGGGCTTTTTGGGGGAATGTCTTATGTAATTTTGACGTTCAAAAAGCGCTGACTCTCAGCCTAGTTTGAATAAATTACTTTTGATTTTGTGCGTGTGACCTAGTGTTTATTACTTTTTTTTTTTTTTTTTTTTTTTTATTTATTTATTTATTTA
This sequence comes from Aporophyla lueneburgensis, assembly GCA_932294355.1. Taxonomy (NCBI): domain Eukaryota; kingdom Metazoa; phylum Arthropoda; class Insecta; order Lepidoptera; family Noctuidae; genus Aporophyla; species Aporophyla lueneburgensis. The sequence goes on from OW028744.1 coordinate 17,614,533, forward strand.
CTCAAAACAATGGATTATGGTACACGTTAGAAATACAGTAATACAGAATAAGTACTATTTATACAGACGTGTGGGTGAGCACTGCTCTCCTAGCTAGGTTATGAAAACCTGTGTTAAGGAGAAGCAGTCCGGTCCCCTAAGGTACAATGTCGTAAAGTTATATAGTGCTTTTGATGTTACTGTACAATTTCAGAGATATGACTTAAGTTTAGAAGTTTAAGTTTTAGAAAAGTTTTATTAAATTAAAATAATTTAGGATAAATATGTGAGTGTGTGTGATTGGGTGTGGTATGTGTGATATCGTGGGTGTGTTTGGGTGTGTGGTGTGTGTGTGTGTATGTGTGTGTGTTTGTGCTTGTCCATACTCACCACCTATTTTAAGATTTGTTCAGTTTCGGTATATGATTTATTTTGGAGGTACGATTGTACGATCTTTTTGCATTTGTAATACGGTAGACCGTAGATTTGGCATTCGTCGTTTATTTTGTTATACAAAAACGGACCAAGAAAAGGAAAGAATCTCGTGACAAAAGTTGAGCGTACACGCGGCAGGGTGCATATCCTATCTTTTCGGCGTTTACTACGTTTTTTATTTTCTAGTACTCGGTATGGAGTGTTGCGGTGTTGTAGAATGACTGTTTGTAGTATAAAATGTTGCCGAACATTTAGCACTTTGCAGTCACTGTATAGTTGGTCTGTTGGAAATAGAATAGGACGAAAAGTAGCCACTTTTAATATGGCCCTGTGTGCTACTTCTAGCGGCTTGAGAGTGGTTTTTGGTGCGCCGCCCCAACAAGAAATACAATATGTAATGATGGATAGGCAAAGTGCGAAATAGACGTTACGTATAACTGTAGGATTAGCAATATACCGAAGAGTTTTAAATATGTATATCAGTTTGCGAACCCGTCCAGTTAGTAGACCGATATGAGACTTGAAGTTGAGATTCCTGTCTATGACTATTCCCAGGTATCTGATGCTTTCAACAGAGGTTAAATGTGGGCATTGACAGTTTGAGCCCTGTATTTGTCGATGATAAGTATGGGCTTTGATCGTCACTGGGGTCCGTGGTTGAGAGACCGAGCTATTAGAATAGGTAAGGAATTTGGTTTTGGAGGTATTAAGGGTTAGAGTGTGGAAATTAAGCCAATGTAGCGCTACGTCGAAGCCAAGCTGAGCTTGGTGCTCTAATTGAGACCAGGAATCCGCGACGAAGGTTATTGCTGTGTCATCTGCAAACGATATTACCTTGGCATTAAGGATATTGAGGTTACACAAGTCATTGATAAAGATTAAGAAAAGGGTGGGGCCCAAGACGCTTCCTTGTGGTACCCCATAGTGAATTGGAAGTTCTTCGCTATTATGGCCATCGATTCTAACTTTTTGCGAACGATTGGAGAGATAACTTTGGAAAAGATCAAGTTGTAGCCCCCTGACGCCTATTTTCTCAAGTTTGTTTAAGAGTGTGGAGACGGGAACGGTGTCGAACGCTTTCGCGAGATCTAGAAATATTGTGAGTACTTTTTTATTTTTATTTATGTGTTCGATGACAAAGCTGGTTAGATCGTGAACTGCGTCACAAGTTGACTTATTTTTGCGAAAGCCATATTGTTGTTGCGAGATTATCTTGCAATGCTCCAAGTAGCCAACCAATCTTTTGTTTATTAAGCGTTCAAGAATTTTTGATAAAGCACTTAGAACGGCTATAGGACGGTAGTTATTCGGCAAAGTTCCGTCACCCCCCTTGAAGATTGGATAAATTATTGCCTTTTTAAAGGAAGTTGGAAAAACAGCTGTTTCAAGACAAATATTGAATATATGGCATAAAATAGGCGCCAAAGTGGTAGAGAATTTCTTTAATACTGTAGGTGAAATACCATCCCAGCCAGTAGCAGCGTTTGGTCGCAGTGAATTTATTGCTGATATAATTTCTTCTGGATCAATTTTATCCAAGACAAAGGAAGAGGTTGGTATGGAACTGTTTTGTGAGACAGTTGAGTATTGTGAGGGCCTGGTCTTTATAACGTCATCTGCAAGTTTCTTGCCAATATTGACGAAGAAGGAGTTCACATCGTTACATGATTGAGTGAGTGTGGGTGATGAGGATAGCAATTGTGTGGATGAGTGTGTAGTTTTTGTGGTGTTTGTTATTCTTTTTATGGTATCCCAGAGTAATTTTGGGTTGTTGCTTGCTTTGCTGAGTTCTTCTGCATCGAAGAGCCTCTTCGCCTTTTTAAGAATTTTGCTACAGAAGTTTCTGTATCGTTTGTAGGTTATGTTTAGCGTTTCGTTATCCGGAGACTGCTTGAGGTTTCTGTGCATGGCATCTCTATTTCTCATGCACCGTAACAAGCCAGGAGTTATCCAGGGTTTAAGGATCTTCTGCCTAGCAGTCACTTTTTTAACTATAGTATTTTCGGCTATAGCTGAACTCAATTTTTCAATGAATTTGTCGGTAGCGATATTAGCGTCTGTTGCACTTAAGATAGGGTCAAAGTCTATATTCAAAATCGATGTGCCTAGTGCCTCATAATTAAGTTTTGTTATGGTTGACGAGGTGGTGGCAGGGATACGCTTGCTGTCCAGACAAAGTAGTGAAGAACCATGGTCGGTAACTGTAGACTCGTAGACAAATGTGAGAGCGGACGATCTTGTTTTCAAGATAATGTGGTCCAGGCAATTTTTGCCCCTGGTGGGAAGTGTATGTGCTGGGAGAAAACCGTGAAAAGCGAGACAATTCAAATACTCGTGAGATCGCGTATCAAGAGAAGAAGGTTTGATGTCAAGATTTAAATCACCCGCTATCACTACAGTCCCGATGTTATGTAGGGATGGAAGTATGTGATTTAGGGCGGAAAGAAAATTCTGTATGTTGTCTGTAGAAGGTGAGCGATAGATACAGAGTAAGGCCACGTCCAGGTTAATTTTTATTATTAATCCAGAGGCAGATTGATACATTTCTGGTTCCTCACCGACCGCTATAATTTCTGACTTGATATAGACCACGACGCCATCACTTTGGTTAATGTGGTTGGTTGTTTTAAATGTGGTATAATTTGGAAGAATTGGAAGAATTGAATTGCTAGCACATGGAAGCCAACATTCTGTCAGGACTATAACGTCGCAGTCAAGTGCAATACGGTGCAGTAGAGTTTGTAAGTTTAGGAAGTTACAATTTATTGATCGAATGTTTTGTGAAAAGACTTTCAGGTATTTATTAGGGTTTACTAAAAGCGATTGCGTTTGCTCCGGAGTGCATGTTTGCGTAACAGATACAGAGAGTTCATCGATGTTATTGATTAGGTGAATTGCGTTATTAGCCACTTGTAAATGATTTTATAGTTAAGAGGCGGCAACGAAAGTTTGCAAGCTGTCGGCTTAAATAATTGGGACGTGTTTGGGGTGATTCGAATGTGTGATTTTGAGACTGATTGGGTGTGTTTGGTGTGACTGTAATTTGTTGGGTTGCTTGAGATTTGTTTATGTCTTTTTGATTCTTGAGAGGAGTGTGTGAAAGTTGTGTTTGATGTGTCTGGGTGTCTGATTACCACAGTGGTGTAATACAAATATGTTTTTAAAATAACAGTGAAAAGCAAAAACAGTACAAAAAATCTTAAAATTAAAGTTAGAGTGAGTAGAAAGTTATATGATTCAACATCTAGTCACTTCCCTAGCTCAGTTGTGTTAAGGTCGGCTTCGCTTCTGATCAGGAAATGTTTTTTTCCCACCGCTTGACGAAGAAATACTCTGCCCAGTGAAGTCCAGCAGAACTTAAATTCATTTTCTGTTGCAAATTTCCGAGCCAGATAAAAAAGCCTTTGCGATTTAGGGGTGAGACTCTCTGAGAGGTAGATTGGTTTTGCAGCGCCGGCTAGTTTTATATGGTTTGTATTTAACTTATTCTGACTGTTCTTTTGGTTGAAGTTCCGTAGATTTTGCAGAATATTATCTTTCGTGGTGACACTGACAAAGTCGACTATGATAGGGGATGTACCATTTTTCTTATTTACGCGGTAAATGTCTTTGATTTCCTGGCGTTGCAGGGAAATATCTAAGACGCTAGTTGTTTTCGTTATTAAATTATAGAGGTCTTCTTTACTTTCGGCCTCTAGTTTTGGTATATTTCTAACCTCTATCTTGGATAAAGATAACAGCCGCTCCATGTTTTCAACTTTGTCCTCGAGTTGGCGTATGTAGTTCCGGTCATCTTTACGTTCGGACTCAATTTGATCAATTTTTGTCACCATATCATCATACTGTTTTGAGGTAAAGTCCAGGGATTTCTTTATTTCCACATTTTGTAAAATAATTTCTTCCATTGATTTTTGAAGTGCTAGAAACTTACTGTCGGTCTGAGCTGTGGCCGATTTTAGCAGGTCGCGTATCTCCTCCATGAAGGATGCCTCCTCTTCGCGTTTGCGCTTAGAGTTACGCATCGTAATATAATCAGTATCACCCAGAGTTAGATTCGGGGCAGAACCGGATTGTGTCATTATTGGGGCTATTAAATTTTGATCGCAAATTTTGATAGTTTTGGGTGGTGTGCGTTTTAGCGACACAGAGTTCATTTTTCTCCGTAGGTACCACAAGGTTAGAGTTTAACAGAACTCACCGCGAACGTAATGAGTATTTACGTTATTAGTACTGTTTATGGTCGGGGTGGCGCCACTAGTCCCATTCACTAATGCAACAAGTTCGCTTATATTTGTCGCTGGAACACAGTACGAACTTTTTCGCCAGGAGGTTGGTAGCACTGACAACAGAGCGATAATAATTGCGTGCGCAGGACTTTCACTTTTATAGCGTTCGTACAGCGTGTCAGGATTCTGTGCACTCGCGGGCTAGACACTAATGATACGGCACTTTTAAATATTAGTACACTGCTTATTGTTGCTTGAGTTTCACTTCGTGAAGGGCCGAAAACAATTATTTGTAGGTTTACAATATATTACACTTGTGTTTAGCAAAAAAAGTTAAAGTAACAATAACTAGTAAGTATTTTTCCAAATATATTTACTGAGGGCACGACTTAGCGGTCTCGGAGCGCGTTCCGGGTCTCTTAAAGTATATTCTGGGACCCAGTCGGTTCATAACCCTCGATGTGATGTGATTTTGTTCGCGATGACTCTGTCGCAACACCAAACCTGAACTAGGAAGGCCTGACCCTGATACTTGTGGATGATCAATGCAGATCAATGATTTCGCCAACCTAGATGATGCTTTTCAAAATCCAGTTTTTTTGGAACGAAGTCCCTTATCGCGCGGTGGAAAGGCGGCTAGACGGAAAAAATTAAGATCAAAAGTTGTAACGACACTTTTTGCTATAGTTGTAAGCCGTGCGGCGTGCGCGTGTTTCTCTGTCTCTATCTCTCTGTCTCTCTCATAGAAAGCAAGCCAGGGATCCATATTTATGTTTTAATTTATGTACTTACTCATATATGTATGATGTTCGGTAAATGTGACAATAAATGTTTTTTAATACCTTTTCAGGCACCATCACATTTAGCTGGAGGTCAAGTGCTACCATTTATGCCGTATGCTTCTACATCGCAGCCACGGTAGTGGTCCTGACCGTGGGATACGAGCGCATCATAATATTGCAGTCAATTCGACGTTTTGACGACTATATCTACGCTATTCTTTTCGTCATTTTTCTTGTTCCGCATTTCTGGATTCCATTTGTAGGTTGGGGCGTAGCTCATCAAGTGGCCATTTATAAAACGAGTTGGGGAAAATTCCAGGTAAGCAGCATAAATTAATTAGCTTTTGCCCGCAGCACCGCCCGCGTGGATATTGAAAAATTTCATACAGGAACGTATTACCGGAAAAAAAGGATCCTAACCCAGGTCATGATCTATATCTTCCAAGTCCGATACAATCCGATATAATATTAGAAGGACTAATTAAAAAAAAAAAACTAAATTATGTCAGTTGTAATGAGCATGAAGGCTCCCAAACGGACAAGCGCGACGCAACTTAAATATAACATCTATGAAAACTTTGTGGAAAAAAATTGATCTACTGGGTCGCGTCATGCTGTCGTTGTTGAAACTCATACTTCTTTGGCTTAAAAGTACCTCTTCTTTGGTTTAAAAGTACCTATGTGAGAATATTATGGGTGTATGATCTAGGTTTTTTTTTTTGTATTTTTAATTTGATGCACACAAAAGACATACGACGACGTATTCAAAGAAAGAAGACGGGGAAATATAGCTAGATTAAATGTAGACAATCAAGCTATATTTCCCAGTCTTCCTGTTTTTTCTTAAGGCTCCAATTCTACATCAGACACTCAATTATTAACCAAATTCGACAGATTTATATGAATCTAAATTTTACCGGCAGCTTCACTTACTTCCATTTAGATGTTGGGAATTATCCCACGAGAATCTGCTACCGAAATATATAGTTTTTATGTGTTTGAGTAACAAACATCCAAAATTTCACATTTTTAACATTAGTGGGATGACTCGGATGTATCTACCATGAAACATGAGCGAGCTAGGAAAATATAGATACGGGCTTTTTTTCAATTCATTGCCCTACACGTTGCCCATGAAATAGCTTCCTTATAATATCACCAACAGCCGCACACCTGTGTTCTATCTCACTTAATTTTTTACTCATTTGTAGGTCAGATACTACCGAGTTACCGGCGAAAATCTTCAGTTCCCGAATTTAAAGACGACCATAGTTATCATAAGCGTGGGTTGCTTGTTGCTAGCCGTGTGTTTCCTGCTCAGCCTCTGTATCCTCATGGATGGGTTCCTGCTGAAACATACCACGGCATACTACCACATCATAACTATGATCAACATGAACTGCGCCCTGTGGTACATCAACTGCAAAGGAATTACGATCGCATCGCAAAGTCTGTCCGAATGTTTTCGCCGGGTAATGTATTTTATTTATTGTTTAGGTACTTTGGAATGTCACTTCAAATGCCATCTAGAATTAATGATGTCCGTGTAGACTTAAAGCTTTCGTCCACCGCCACCGTCAGCGGGACGTCAGCGTCACCGAGAAACGAGATTATTCAAATCGAATATGACGTCCTCGGTGATCGTTTGTCCACCGCGAATGAAGACAGTGGTTCAGTATGATATGATAGACGAAACAGCAGCCGGGCGAATGGTGAAATGCCACCGCACGCCACCGCGCCGCCTCGCCTGTGCGATGTCAGTGTGTGGAGAATGGTCCGTTACAATCCCGGGCCAAGTTTCAGCGGCGCCGAACTACTCGAAACTACGGCGCCCGGGATGACAACTCTCGAGTGACAGAATTGCGGTGGATACGCGGCTGCAGTAAAGAACAGTGGCGAACTCCCGAACAAATTGTTGACATTTTTGTTTTAGCGTCTGCCTATAAAAAATATGTAAAAGTATAGAGATTGAATTGCTAAACAGTTTGTCTTTAGTTATACTTTTATAGGAAGTCAGGAATTTAAGATATTTCAGGTTGAAGTTTTAGAGGTTATGTCTCTTCTACAAGACTTATCGAAAAAGATATATATAGAAATACCTTCTTATTGCTCAAAATATCATTGATAGAAATGGTTTTTAAATATAAAAAAAACTACGGACCACGTATTCAGAATATTAAGTCCAACCGACGTGCGTAGGTCTGCCACATGGTCCACGTAAGTAAGTAGGCAGGTACTTACCTACTTAATTATATGTCCAGAAGAATATTTATTTAATAATCTTAGTCAACTATCTTTAGAGCAGTTAGTTGTAGATATAGTATGATTCATTACATGATAAGGGTAGGTCATTGGTAGGTATAAAAAATACAACTTTGTTTTTTAAATATTTATTCCTCATCTTCTCTAACCACAATATCATCAAGAAAACATCCATCCAACTCTCAAAGTTAAGTGCCAATGCCGGGTATCGGCGCATTTTATTGACACATAATATGTTGCAATTGACACACATGATGCGTGTAGGCCTTAAACGGCTACTCATCGTGATAAACAAATCGATACACACACAACAAAATCCAAGGTATCAGGCAGAATCGGAATCCAGAGTCACAGAAATATATCGTCGTATAGGCAAACAATCAGAATCCTTAGGCAACAGTGGCGCAGGTAACTAATAAGCCCATTCCTGTCGGCTTCCCTTACGAAATTATGACAGTCAGGAGTTCTCAGCAGTGTTTAATAATCACACTGAATGTATTTAATCTTACACCATAAAATTAAAGTATTCCAAACCCCAACCTACATAAAAAATATTTGTCTTTATATTCCAACGAAAACAAAACATTTAAAGTACGCGCGGCACCGCGCGTCAAGATTTTTCTGCAGTGTAACTCGCTTACAACGCCGGCTTATGAAGTACATCAATTTCTATACAAGATCATCTCGTCATGACGTCACTTCAGGTCACGTGCCACACATTTTTTAGAGGCCTTGGCAAGCCACTAGACGTCGGGTTATCCGAACGAACTGGAGTAGCAATATCGTCCTTTCGTTAAATTTCGTAAAGTGTTCGGGCCCTTCCCCCGCCCCCTTGAGCCCCGCCCGCTCGACGCGACAGTACTTTGTCATTTTAAATGTTTGTTTGACCATTGACGTCAATAGAATTATAACCTTATAACAAACCTTTTATTTTGTTGATATTTGTGGTTAATTAGCATTTATTTCGTTGCATTTATATAAGTTATTAGTGTAGTAACGCACGATAAGAATTTGATAATTGTGAGTTTGTTGTGAAATTGTGCGTTCGCAATTAGTAATTTGTGGTAAGTCCTAAGTTTTGAAAATAAGAAACACGTAATTAGGTTAGGTCATAATTCATTATTGTGTGATACTTTTCCACAAATTACAACATTATCTATACTAATATTATAAAGCTGAAGACTTTGTTTGTTTGTTTGTTTGATTGAACGCGCTAATCTCAGGAACTACTGGTCCGAATTGAAAAAATATTTTTGTGTTGGGTAGCTTATTTATCGAGAAAGGCTATAGGCTATATAACACCACGCTGCAACTAAGAGGAGCGGAGCAGTACGAAGAACGCGGACGAAGTCGCGGGCAGAAGCTAGTGTAGTATATTTTTGACACTTCCCGTTGCATCCGCGGAGAGGTCGTTTTCGGCTTTGAAGCGAATTCATACGTACATGCGTAATTCTCAAAAACAAGAACGATTATCTGATCTAGCCATTTTTTCTATAGAAAAACATTTATTGTTAAAAATTAAGAATCATCTCGGCTTTTATGATAATGTCTTAGCGCACTTTGTACTAAAGAATAGACGAATAGCTTAAGAGTATAAGTAGTATTATAAGTAGAATAAGTCAGTAGTCTTGTTGTTAAGTAGTTTTTTCTAGTAGACATCATGCGTCAACATCATCACACTGATCACACCACAAACGGCTTTTTTCAAAGCCGCTTTTATTATACTTGCAAGACACTGTTTCAATCACCAGTGCTTACACGTATAGTAAAGGTGGACTGAAGACATCTGCTTGTAGAAGACTCAAGCCAGGCAGTCAGTCACATATTTTAAGTAACTGGACTACGTGCGCCACTTCCGGCCTAGGTAAGCATTTTTTTTTTGCTCCGGCTTACCTCTCTAATAAAATCACCTTTCGCCCAATGATGTTATAATGTAAAGATATGCCACGTTCATACTGATCGGCGATCAGAAATCGTTCCGTTGTTAGACTTGTTAGTACAAATGTACTTACCTACAGATGTTTAGTAATTGTCAACAACGACTGCGATAGATAATACGGAACGTATAATACAGAAAGAGATAACTAGCTGTAGTGTGTTGCGCTTGAAGTACACTAGTGAAACATAGAATATGCGGAATTGCCACAGAAGAGGCATTGATTATAACTGGGAATACTACACTGATAATAAACAAAAAACACAATTGTTATCTATTTACTCACAAATTCTAAACAATTTTGAGGTCTACAGACCGGATTTTCGATAATGTATGTACCTACTCAGTGAGTATATGATATTGTACTTCTTTTTGTAGGAATCCAGTCATACTGACTTCTTTCCCCTTGACCTATGCTGACCCATTTACTTCTTGTGTAATTATCACTCGAAAATCTGACAAATAATGAAAAATAATGAAAAATTAAATATTTGATTACATACATTTTAATATTACTAATAAAACATCTAATAACCCGCTATCACTAATCAATTTCTCATTTATAACACGTTGAAAGCTACAACTTATTATGATACATACATAATATACATAATATTATTGTTAGAAAGACGCTCACAAAATAACAACAAAACTCACGTTGCGCATTCTAGTGGCTAACGAATGCTATGAATTGTGCCTACGATTTCGCTTCTGGTTAATTTAATCTATGACGCATGCTGTTTGACCTTGTCGCGCTGCAGTTGCCATCATATTTTCTATCCTTTTCGAACCACAATGTTAATAAATCGAAATTTATTTCTAAATGTGAAATATAATCGTGATATTTATACAAATATTCACTATTTTACTACATTACCTACTATGGTATGAAATTCCTTCACTCTTACTTATTTTGGAACCATAATTTTACACTTTCTTACAACACAACTTGGCATTTTCGATATAATACTTTACGCCACGGACACGCTTTGCTTCGCTCGCTGCTATTAGCCGACTAAATCAAATCACACCAAATGTTGTGATTTGTCGGGAACAATTTTTGCACGCTAATGCCCCATCTATACATTAAAACATCATTGCCTTCGCCACTGTTAGGCAAGCACTAATCACACAGGGAACCGTAAATCTCAGAGTCCATAAGCAGAAAGGTCGATGAAGTAGAAAATCACGGAAAATCGATGGAAAACAAAATAACGAGACGCACGCGAAGACAACGACAAGTTATCAGTGCCGGCCGATTGACAATTGAAATGACATGTTTTTTTTTTGCGATGTTGCCATACTCGAATTACACTACGATGTCATATGTACGTATTAAAAAATTATGACCGCTATAATCTTTAGCACAAGCAATCATTTTTATTTTAACATTTGTATTCTGATACAGAAATATATTTCCTAAGTATATTAATGCAATACGTAAAGCCACAGCGTATGTATGTGACTAAGATTTATATTACATGGCATGGTATCAGAGGCAACGTTTTAGAATTAATTAAATCGTATCTTCGTAACCGTAAACAAGTCACAGAAATTACTAAAATAAATAAAAAAACTAAACGTGAAGAACCTTCAAGATCAGAGGAACGTGACGTTATATACGGAGTACCTCAAGGCAGTGTATTGGGACCTCCGTTGTTTACTTTGTATGTAAATGACCTGCCAAAAGTAACTGTACATCCGATGACACTTTTTGCTGATGATTGCACTTTGACAATAGCTTGTAATGACATAAACACATACGAACTTGACATTAATAATTCAATCATATCTATTATAAATTGGTTAAATGATAATAATTTAAAAATTAATTTAAAAAAGACTAACGTAATGCACTTTAGACAACGTACACAAACAATTAACACTCCTAATATTCAATTTAATAATATAAATATCAATGAAGCTGACACAACAAAATTTCTGGGAGTAATAATAGATTCTAAATTGAATTGGAAACCTCAAATAGAGGCACTTAGTAAAAAATTGAGTAGTGCAGCCTTCGCTCTGAAACAGCTTGCTGTGGTTCTCAACACAGATGCGCTAGTTACTGCTTACTATGGATTAGCCGAATCAATTCTTAGATATGGAGTTATCTTCTGGGGGAAGAGCACGGACATTGAAATAGCGTTTCGGGCACAGAAAAGATGCATTAGATCGATGTTTAGACTGCAAACAATGGACAGCTGTAAACCTTATTTTATAGAGCGTAAGATATTGACATTACCTTCATTATATATCCTGGAAACAATAATGTTTATAAAACCCAATTCTCATTTATTCCAGCGTTTGTCTGATGTTGCTCCTAGGAATAGACGTGATAATTTCAAACTCTGTGTTCACGGCGCTAAAACAACTCTTATGCATAAGAGTATCTTTTGCATGGCTCCGAACATTTTTAATAAAATGCCCAAATCGTGGAAAACGTTAAATATTTCTGCTCTAAAAAGTAAATTAAAGAAAATACTAACTGAAAGAGCGTATTATAGTGTATCGGAATTTATGAAAGAGGACAATTTTCTCCGTTTTTGAGATGACAATGTTGTATTTTGGACTTTATTAATTTTTTAACCAATGTATTTTTTTGGAATATTTGTAATTTTAGTGACATTTTATTTTATTTCATATTTATTGACCAACTAATTTAATCACTACTTTGACATTGAATTGTAATATAAATATTAGGTATCTTTAATGAATAATTTAGAAATGTAATTTTGATGAATATTATAACGGTTTATGCACCATCTCTTCCTACCAATTTGTACGCCACGATATGCGGCTGAACATGTCTGATCCTTTATGTATTTCCATAATATCTTGCATGCAATGTATGTACACCATGTTTAAACAAATAAAATTTACTTTACTTTACTTACAACATTAAAAGTATCGCTTAGCCAAAAGTCATGAAGCCGAGCAAAAAAGAAAAAAAACTAAGCCATGATTATTTCTTAGCATCAATAATCTAGTCAAATAAGCTCTTTATTATGATGATTTTTTTTTCAGACTTTGATAGTACTTATGTTTGATTTGATAGAACTTAGTAAATTATTTCGTTGGTATCTAGTAGGGTGACATACGTAGACGCTTAATAATTTCATCAACAATTCTCTCGCCGGTATCCTTTAAGTAGGTATCGCTATTTCGACGTCGTCATCTCGTTCTCGGTGACGTCCCGACGATGGCTCCAGTGGACAAACGCACTTAACTTATCACTTTCTAGTTTTATTTCCCTTCAGGTCTATAATTACGCAGACATAGGTAAAAGAGCATCATGCCTCAAAACTTTGAATGAAATGGAGAGGGTTTTGTTTGTTGATGAAATCCTACTTCTTTTTAGCGATATTAATATCTTCTTTACATTAACAGGACGTGCACAATGAATGCTCAGCAAAATTGATATCTCGGTATCGGTTCCTGTGGCTCAACTTGTCCGAGCTGCTGCAGTCGCTGGGAAACGCTTATGCGCGAACTTATTCCACTTATTGTGTTTTTATGTAAGTTCCTTACCCGTGCTTCAATTTTTTTGATTACATCAATCTTTTCTCACCAAATTATTCATTTTAGGGTTCGTCCGTCTGAATAACAATTTTACCTTTATAGCATCACCTCGTGACTCTATCTGTTTGTCCGTCTGTCACAGCCAATTAGCTACGAATAGGAATAACCGATTAAATTGAAATATGGTACAGATATGAATTTTTGTGACTCGAACACAAACATGTAAGGTGATTGAAGTGATTCTTTAAAATGGGGGTCGTCAGGTTTTACGAACTCGTTTTAAACCATGGTCTATTTCATTAAATAAATTTAAAAAACTAAATATCATTCTATTAGCGACGCCTACCGAAAATATTAACACTGCTTTATCCCCTTAGTGAATACTGAATCCTGCATGTTTAATGTTCAGGTTCGCGAACATAACGATAGCTGTCTACGGAGCCCTGTCAGAGATAGTGGACCACGGCTTTGGGTTCAGCTTCAAAGAAATGGGCCTGTTCGTCGATGCCGCCTACTGCTCCACACTGCTCTTCATTTTCGTCGACTGCTCGCATAAGTCTACCCTCACGGTAATGTAAACTCAAGAAAATTAATTGTTTAGCTAATTCACTGCTAACTCTAATCGTTCGTATATTTAACTCACAACTGTCACTCTCAGACAGTTATATCAAATGGCAATAACTCCGAAAATTCACGTAAGGATGTCAATTTCTTTAACAATTGACTGTTCAACTAATGTAAAAGGAATGCAAATGTATAATGTAATGTACGTGTAATTAAAGAGCATAATTGCAAATAAATGTATTAAGGTAATGAATGAAAAAAAAAATGTTATTGGTCTAACGCAATTACCGTCCACAGTTCGAACAAATAACGATTAGCTTTTGATGTAGACCAGTTTCTAGTCTGGAGATTAGGTTCATACTATAAATGACTATTTACTATTACAGGTGGCTGCGGGTGTCCAAGATACACTTTTCGCAATCGACGTCATGGCAGTTGACAGACCAACACAGAAAGAGGTACCTATATTTTTGTAGCTAACATCGCGAACACCAGCAGTCGAACACTTTCAACCTTATTGCTTCTAATAATGGCGAAAAGTGATCCACCTCTATTGTCCGCGGTTGTACATGCATATTTTAAATCCACATAAAAACGGCCACGTGGGCTTATAGTTTCCAATGAATTGAGGGAGTAATAGTAAGTGTAAATGAAAACAATATCAAATGAAGGCATTTACAAAAACCACATTTAAAAAAATCAAATCTAAGTTCACCCCTGACGCGTACTGCTACGCTACGCAAAGGTCTACACGCTACGCTACGTAGTGCTACGGCGTAGCTTGGTCTATACTATAGTGATCACGCTCATCTCATCTCCTAGCCTTTCCCCAGCTATGTTAGGGTTGGCTTCCAGTCTAACCGGATGCAGCTGAATATCAGTATTTTACATAGAGTGACTGTCTATCTGACCTTCACAACCCAGTTACTGGGTAATGCTATACTGGTATGTCGATAACGAATGAAACAACCGTCTTGCTCCAAAGCTAGTTTATTACTGCCAGTACCCTCACTAATTACACAGAACATACTTGACATGACTTATTACTAAACACATACAGTTCATCTCCCTCCAACTTTAATTTCAAAACCTGTAACAATAACAAAAGACATTCTTACAACATAAAATTTTACATGTGTTCCTATCAATACTATCCTACTTAAAATATTTCTTATAACAAACATGTTTCCTAAGCCTCTTGGAACGTCCGACCGGACTAGTGTTTACATCATTCGAATTTAAATCCTCATTTGAATCAACACTCCGTTCATGCGGTCGGATTCTGCCTTCCATCACATCGCAAGCCTCCACCCACTCCTCATCGTCCGAACCCCTCTGTTCCCTCACCTTATCAACACTTGTTGCTACGGTATTCCTATCACGATCAGCCGTGACTTGCCCCTCCCTCTGCTCCATGGTGCTAGCGGATGGAACTGGAGACGCTGGCGATGGCAAGGTCACGGAAGATCGCTCATTAGATAACGATGCGGAGGATGGAGACTGCGGTCGCGATGGCGATGGAGCGCCCGACGGCAACACGGGCCGTGCATTGCAATCTGGCACATTGTGGACAACGGGTGGTCCTACTGTCGGCGGACTAACAACTGCTACCTCACTATTATGCGAAATAGTATATTTTCTTATTTGATCTATATGTCTGTTACAGCAGATTCCGTAATCATTAAAATAAATTTCATACATTCTATTACCTATAATCCTTTTAACGACACCTATACTCCAAATACATTTTCTAGCGATAAACCATTTCGCCCATACAGTTTGTCCTACTTGAAAACACCTTTTACATTTTATTGCGGTTTGGTCGGTGTTGTCTACAAATTTGTTTTTTTCTGGTAAAATCAAATCCAACCTACATCTTAAATTCCGTCCTAACATTAACATAGCTGGCGTGACACCAGTCGCACAATGAACAGTATTCCTGAAATCAAACAGTAAACCCTGTAACTTTTCCTGAATATCTTTTTGACATAATCTGTCTTCTGCGAACATGCACTTTATCATCTTTTTGCAAGTTTTAACAGAATTTTCTGCCTGCCCGTTACTGGCAGGATGATAAATAGGCGAATTTAGATATTCAATTCCATTGACTCGACAAAACGTATGAAATTCCGTTGAGTTAATTTTAACATCATTATCTGATACAATTACATAAGGCACACCGAACCTTGAAAACATGTCTTTCAATTTTTGAATAAGAGCATTGGTAGAAGTGCCACGTGTGACACTCTTTACAAACGCTTTCTTTAGACGTCTCCGCTTCCTCCGTGCCGATATTATGTAAATTTGACTTCTTTACCGCACACAACTTTTTTAAATGACCTTTTTGCCCACAAATAAGACACTTATAGTTCTTAAATCTACACTGAGACGCATTATGATTTTTTAAACCACACACTGCACAACGTGATTGCTCGCCGTCATCTTTACGGCTAGCCGCGGCACCACCGACGCCAGCCGCTCGACTTCCGCTCGTGCCAGCAACGGCCCCGCGTGCATCGCGGCGCCCTCCTGCATTCGCATAAAACACCTGCTCTTCCTTTACCACGACGTCGGCGCGTGCCTGCCGCGCACATGCAGCCCTCTGAGCGACTTCTAAGGCCTGCCCAAAAGTCAGGGTCTTTGAGTCACTCTCGAATAATCTGTCACGTTCAGGTCCCGTTCTGAAGCCTAAAACGAACCGGTCACGTAGAAGCGTGTCCAGCTCCGAACCAAAGTCGCAGTACACGGCTAGCCCTCGCAGCCGTGCTGCCCATTCCTCGATGCTTTCACCGTCGGATTTAGTCGCTTCGTAGAACTTCGCCCTATCGGCGAATGTTGACCTCTTTGGCGTGAAATGATTATTGAGTATATTCACTAGCTCACTATAGGTGCTTCCCTCGAGCTTATTCGGATGCACTAGGTTCCGAACCAAACGGTAAGATTCGTCCGACAAATGCGTCAACAACACCGCACTCTTGTTGACGTCCGTAATGTTGTTCAACTTGATGAACTGCGTCAGTCTGCCGTGAAATACTTCCCATTCGTGCATTTTGTAGTCAAAAATGCTCAAATTTCCGATGTAATTCGCCATTTTAATAATTACGTGGGTAGATTTAAAAAAAAACTCGTCGCCAAATGGTATGTCGATAACGAATGAAACAACCGTCTTGCTCCAAAGCTAGTTTATTACTGCCAGTACCCTCACTAATTACACAGAACATACTTGACATGACTTATTACTAAACACATACAGTTCATATACCCTTGGTAATTCTGGTTGTCAGACTTTCGGGCGTCGACTGTCAAAGATTCGCAAATGACAGCCGGGACCAACAGCTTTACGTGCTTTCCGAGACACGGAGGGGTTTTGGTATGTAAAGATGGTCACCCACCTACGAACCAACAGCGGCAAGCGTAGCTTAACCTGACCGATCAATCCGTGCGGCTGTTTTACACAGCCAGAAGCCCCTCACGATAGTGATATAGTGATCACGCTATTAGGAATATTATAAAAAGGTGTCTCTTCAAGGCCCTTTCTATGATGTTTTTTTCTTATCTTGCATTAACGGCCGAATTAAATATATTAAATGGATAAAGTTGCTTTTTACTAAAAATATACATGTTATCTTTACAGGTTGATCACTTCATCCAAGCCATCGAGATGAACCCGGCCGTTGTAAGCCTGAAAGGGTATGCAAATATTAATAGAGAGCTGCTTACTTCGGTTAGTAGTTTTGTTCAATACATTAATAGATACAGGATTTTTTTTAACCAGTGTGCAATAATTTTTTTGTTGGTTCAGTATCAGTAATAGAACAAAAATTCAACAATTTTTTCAATACTTTCTTTTTTAATTTTTATCCGATCTTAAATCAGTAAACTGTGGACTACCTACATATTTCGTAATATGATATCAACAATAGGAATAGGGCAGTAACCGTGCGCCGGTACTTCGAACTTCTTCGAATTTTAACCGATCGAACACCTGGTAGGTACTTGTAGCTACGCTCGGTCGTTCACCTTCGCCGCCGCGCCGGCACCACGCGTAAGTTACCATAAAAACCAGTTTCAAAATAAACATCTTTCGTTAACGATAACTTATTTTTTTTTTGTACTAAGATATATCATAATAAAAATTGCATGTTTATTATAACTCGTTTAAGATTAATATGTAAAAATTTGCGCACTGGTTAAAAAAATATCCTGTATTTTCTCCCCTGTTTTCGTATGACTTTCTAAATCAAAGTAATAGAATAGAATTTTATATGCTATAAAGTACACAGATACAGGGCGACACTTAATGTAATATGCAAATAGATATGAATGATAAAGTCGCTGTGAGTTGGGAGTGAGTTTCTGCTGGGGTTGCTATTTGCTATAGTCATCATCATCATCAGCCGCCTATAATGTTCCCACTGCTGGGACACGGGCCTCCTCTCAGTGAGAGGGAACGGGCCATAACCCACCACGCGGGCCCAGTGCGGGTTGATAGATGTCACATGTCTTCGAATTTTTTGTTCTAAGACATGCCGGTTTCCTTATGATGTTTTCCTTCACCGTTTTGAGAGCAGTTGTAATGAAATAATTTACACAAAGTAAAGCGCCTACTTGGGTTCAAACTCACGACCTTACTACTCGTAAGTCGCGGCCTTTACCACTATTTGCTTTTCTTTATGAGCTTGACTTTTTTGGCAAGAAATGGTTGTTCAAAATTCTTTTTTTAAATATTATTGTAATATTTGCACGCCAAAATTGCAATTATGGCACAATATGTCTTTGCCCGTGGGTGTCGTAAAAAGCGACTAGGAGACTTACTAGAGAATGGGCAGCAACGTTCTCTATGCATTTTACCACTATCTATACTGCGATCATTAATCCACCTGCCAAGCGTGGCAATTATGGCAAAGCCTCCGAAATTGGGGGTGACCTATGTGCAGCAGTCTTATGGCTGTGATGATGATAATGATGATGTGTTTTTGCACTTCAATATTTAGGTATTTCTGCCTAATTTTTTGCAATTAAATTAATGTAAATAAATGTTTTTGAAGGCCGCAGGCATCTGCTGGATGCGAGATGCACAGAACCGTTCGAAGTGGCGGTGCTTGGAGAAGCCTTTGTCCAGCAGTGGACGTTTTTCGGCTGAAATGATGATGAATATGATTTTTTTTGTTATGATGCATTCAAAGAAATTCAAAGTTCTGTGCATGTGCACATACATGTCCTTTGTTTTCTGAATGAAAAACGAACTATCATTTTAATCACGATGCTAAATCAATGTTTTTGTTCACAGGCTATCAGCATGATTGCCATCTACTTGATAGTTCTACTGCAGTTCAAGATCTCGCTGCCGAAAGATCCTCAAATTGCTGGAACATAATTACATTATTACAAACTACCAGTAGAGTGCAAACGGCACTCACTTGGAGTTAAGGTTGCCAGATGGCCGGGAAATCCGGGATTGTCCCGGAATTTTACGTCTTGTTCCGTGGCCAGTAATTATCTGTTACTGTCCCGGATTCCGAACGCATACTAGTTTTTTTTTTATAAAGTTATAAGTATAACTAAAGTTGCCAGTACGTAATATTTAGCCTGCTGAAAAGTTTAACAGAACAGACTTGGATCAATTTTGGTGTGTCTCAGAAATTAATTGCAAAATCAGAAAGACACCATTGTGGGTTTTCCAAAAAAAAAATGCATTTGCCTGGCTTTGGCCCCAAAATCTACTAAAACGGCAAAAATCTGTGATAGGTATAAAAAAACAGTTTTATAAATCAAAGAGAGGTTTTTTTTTGTTGGATTGTCCCGTAATGGTAAGCCTATAACTGGCCATCCTACTTGGAATCCATAATTATCCACTAGCTCAATATATGTTTTTTTTTTCACTTCAAGTTACAAACAACAGTGTAGCACTAGCTCTTATACTAGGAGTTGCTGTATCACAAGAGCCAAAATAAAATTATCTGCCAAACAATATCTTTATAATGTTACGCATAGTTTTATAGCACGAAAAATAAATTTTGCTCGCCATGTTAATTTCTTTTATTTTTATCTTCCATCTTGTTTCCCGAGTTGCCCTATACTACTGAATATTTATACGATAGTATTTCACTAACCGTTTAAGGGCAACTTTAGCTTAGGAGCTAGTTTATGTAGTACACACAGCTACTGGTCAAGCTATACATTTCCATTTTGAGCTGACCTTGCATTATATAGGCTTTTCGTTCAATGAGATGTCAGCTTATACCGGAAACGTTTAGCCTGATGTGTGGCTGTGCGTACAAGGAGCAAACTAAAAGTTATTTATGCTAAAACTTACGTGTTAAAACTTTCTTGATCTGCCTAGCCTTTTCCCAACTATACTGGAGTCAGCGTCCAGTCTAACCAGATGCAGCTGTATACCAGTATTTTACATGGAGCGAATGCCTTTTTTTTCTGGATGGGAAATCATCAAATGACTTCTCCCGCTCTGGGCGGAGCGGGAGGGCATGTCAGACTTTTACTGACTAAAACCCACCCGTGTTCCATCAGTTGCCCATGTGCCAGGGTCACGGTATCTCTTTCGAACAATCACGCGACCCCGGCAGGGAGCGACTGCCTGTCAGACCATCAGACCTTCTGAGGACCTGTACCTAACGACTGTCAAACATCCACAAATGACAGCCGGCACCAACGGTTTAATGTGCTTTCCGAGGCACGAAAGGATCTTGATATGTAAAGATGGTCACCCATACACGAACCAACCGCGGCAAGCGTAGCTTAACCTGATCGATCGATCCGTGCGGTTCCTATAACTTAGTTACAAGCCACAAAACTTACTAGTTACCTACTCTTTTTCAAATAAAGTCCGTAAAGGTTACAATATAATGTTATTACACTTTAAATTACTTGTAACTTGTTCAATATAGGAACCGATTCACCGCCCATACGGATTTTGTAGTACTAGCTTTTGCCCGCGGCTTCGCTCGCGTTAAATTCGGGGTAACACGGTTCCACTTTCCTGGCGTATTGGACAGTTTATTTAAATTGTTTTAATTAAATTATTTTATTATTCGTTTGTATCATAGAACCTGTACTAATTTTGCGGAGAGTCTCACACAAATTTCCATTACCTACTCATTTTTTTTTGGTCCATACAAACTTCCACCCCCCATTTTAGGGAAGTGGGGGGTTAGAAAGAGACAAAAGGTAGCCTATGTCACTCTCCATCCCTTCAACTATCTCCACTTAAAATCACGTCAATTCGTCGCTTCGTTTTGCCGTGAAAGACGGACAAACAGACACACACATTTTCCCATTTATAATATTAGTATGGATATTCGAGTAATTGCCTATTGGTGGTCTACCACCAGTGAGACCAGATTCAGTATTTAAAATACTGAATCTGGTCACACAACTCGATAGCAGCGTCACCTACCGGTTCTAATAGTGAATCTATACCATCCAGGGTGCCACCCAAACGCATACAAAAAAATTCATTCAAATCGGTCCAGCCGCTTAGGAGCCATTCAGTATTTAAAATACTGAATCTGGTCACACTGTCTACCACCTCATAACAACAAGAACATATAATAATAGTACTCACTGGCAATATGCATGTAATTGATGCGGGCCGGTTCACGCGTCGTCGTTCCGTCACACGTAAAGAATCAATTTTCACAAACTCATGATGAAACATGAATATCATGACTAAGAACTACTCTCAAAATGATGACGGCGACGTGAGAAAATCAAAAACAGATAGGTTCCACGCAAAAACTCGAATATAATATGTGACATCACACTGCTGGCTGACTGGCCCGTAGTCTAGTGGTGACCCTGACTGCAAAGACTGAGGTCGCCGGTTCGATTCCCACTCAGGACAAATTACAATTATTTATTCTGTATCTGGGTGTAATTTATTTATTTATAATATGTATGTATTTAGAAATATATAAGTATGTTTATCGGTTGTCTGATTGCCATAGTACAGGCTCTGCCTAGTTTGGGATTAGATGGCGGTGTATATTATTCATTTATTTTTATCAACGGGGTGCCCGCGTTTCGGATTACGGCACTTTACCTCTCACAGGGCTGAGTCCCAACAGTGGGGAAATTATATGTCTACCACATTTTGCTAGCGGCTTCGTCCACGTGGAAGTCGGAAATTATTTTACAGGAACTTTACTACCGGTATTAAAAGTATTTAGGTTACAAACTTTTAGCCAAATTTCATAAAAATTCGTTTAGCAATTTTGGCGTGAGTAAAAAACATCTAAGCATACAAACATTTACATTGATACTACTGTACTTCTTTTATTGTTACTAGCTTTTGCCAGCGATTTAGCCGGTTTATCTAGACGTCTAGACAATCTAGACAAATAAATAAAATTGGGAGTGTCTGTTTGTAATATTAAAATAACTGCTTTTTACTAAGTGTATGTGTATACACGGTTCATATACCAAAACAACATGTTTTACAATTTTTGTCTGTCTGTTTGTTCCGGCTAATCTCTGAAATGGCTAGGCCGATTTTGACGGGACTTTCACTGGCAGATAGCTGATGTAACAAGGAGTAAATTAGGCTACTTTTATTTCAGTAAAAAATGGAATCTCACGAAAAAAAAAAAACGAACGAAAAACTTTTTTGTTAAAAATACCACGCGGACGAAGTCGCGGGTAATTACCTATATAACCCGGATTAATGCATTCTTAATACATTAACCGCGGTAGTACGTCCTTTTGCGATAATTTCCGACTTCCACGCGGGCGAAGCCTCGGGCAAAAGCTAGTTATACATATAAACCTTCCTCTTGAATCACTATGTTTATTGATGAAAATCTCATTACAATCCGTAGCGGAATTCAAAAGATCTACGCGGAAAGCGACTGTATTATACTATGTAGAGAAAAAAGCAGTAGGATAGTAGGATTTTGGTAAACAATACTGAGAGTTTTAAACGTGGGGCTTTCATAGGCCGTAGCCATGAAAGCCATGTCTTCATTCATTCTCACGTTGCTTTCCTATGCACCTTAAACAAAGAGATTTATTTACTAAAGGATATTATTTAAAATTTGACTTTAATGGACATAGACTCTTGGTACTTCGTTTATATTAAAAATAAAGGGTAGGTACTGCGAAGCTTTGAGGCTTGTCGGTACTCGGAGTACGATTTTTTTTAAACAGCAGCCTTGTAAAATTGCCTTATTTGGATGAAATTTGCCACTCGGATAGTGACTACATAGCTACTACGGACTGGATTAGCACATAGGGTACTTTTTATCCCGGTAGTATGTTCCCGTGGGATAATTTTTGACCACGACGTGGACGAAGCCACTAGCAAAAAAGAAAATGAATTTAATTTACTTTGCAAAGGAACTACGCATACCTACCAACGCTGACATGATATCACCGTTTTATTTAAAATGCCCACGACTTCGTCCGCGTTAAATTTCTTACTCCCCGACCCTCCCCGTCGCATCGAATCTCCTGCCCGTACGTGGTCTTCGTATTCTTGACTTTTATACCCTCGATAAATGGACAGGAATCGGAACGGATACTCTCAAAAGGAATAACTTTTCTCCGTTTTTGCAAAATTTTTCGTTGTAGTTCCGCTTTTATTGGTCGTAGCGTGACGTTATATAGCCTTTCTCGATAAATGGGCTACCAAACACTAAAACAATTTTTCAATCCGATCCAGTAGTTCAATAGATTAACGCGTTCAACCAAAGAAACAAGCAAACAAACTCTTCAGCTATATAATATTACTATAGGTACCTACATAAGTTGTATCTGTATCATAATTTAGTCTCGGTCAAGTACTAACAAAGTGAAGCTTAGCAGCTACCACTTTATCCATAAGGGTTGGGCAACTGCGGTGAAACCCTGGTTGCTTTTATTCAAAACAGACAAATGCCCTTACGAGAAAAGTTTTTAGCTAAAGTGTCTTAAATGACGTGGAATATAATTAACGCAATACCTCATACACCCCAATTAGAGTTTTGAGTTGAAAAACGAGTCGAAAAACTTACTGTTATTATTAAGAAAGTAGCAATACTTTACGCATTTATGGGCAGATGCCCGTCATCTTCCGAATCAGCCATATTTCCAATAAGTGGTAATGTGGGTAGGAGCAAACAATTAATCACTCAAGTCATGATCAAAAGTTATTTAATTGTACTGTGTACAAATGTCTATTCAACAGAATTACACTTAAATCGAATCACTACTACAAGGGAAATCTCTTAATTAATATCTTTTAATTATTTCTTTAACGAAAAGGGTCCAGATTACGCGGAACAAAAGCGATTCGTCGGATACGTGGTGCGCTCGCCGTTGACGTTCGGAAACAAGTCCCGTTCAACATGGCCGCGCTGACCATCGACTCAACGCTCCGCCAGACTGACAGTTGTCAATCTCGTTCCGACGTATTTTTAATAGATGGCGCTAGCAATGCGCCGTCACGGCCGGACTGCAATGACTATCGACCGTCCTCGGGCGCATCAGATTGCAGTCCTGTAACAATCACACAATCAATCGAACGGGTGTCGGAAAATATACCCGCTCGCACCTGACAAACTATGACTGGTAGACAACGATACTCTCAAACAAACAAACTGTAACTGTCTCAACACAAAAGAAAGCGTGTGTCCTTTCGACCACTCATGGACCGGACGGCACCTTTCTCTTTCACTCTAAACTGTCTCAGAACAAATGAAAGCGTGTGTCCTTTCGACCACTCATGGACCGGACGGCACCTTTCTCTTTCACTCTAAACTCGATCAGCATGTCATAACAACCAACCCTCCCAGTTGGCCCGGACGATGCCGTCTTGTTGCGATCAACTTTCCACACAATATTAACCTGGACAGGACGGGTGTGTCCTTTCGACCAGCCCCTCGTGCATGGACCGGACGACACTGTCCCTTCGACCAGTGAACACTTAAGGCTGGACCGGATGAATGTGTCCCTTCGACCAGCCGCTATCAGCTGCATGGCCCGGACGACATTATCCCATCGACCACCTTCACATCAATGACTGCTCCTAACGTCCCAACACAATTAAGTAGACTTCATGCAAATAATGCTAACTGATTACACATACCTATAAGTTACGGACCGTCTTGCACTGCGTGAATTTGGACTTTATGCCCAATGATTTCATGATCTGAAATGTTACTAAGCGTATCAGAATCTGCTGCAAGTGTGTCTGATCCTGCGGAAAGGGTATCGGAGTTTGCAGTTAATGTATCACAACTACTTCGTCTGTCGAGGTGACCATTATCACCAAAAACCTAATTTCCCTTTAAAAAGTAAAAAATAATAAAAAAAAACTCAATCTTAAAGTACCTAAGTATGTATTAATAATTCAAAAAAAAAATACGTCGCGTTGGGGGACCGCTCCAGACCTAACAATTTATTTGCAAATAGTCTATTACCTAAATAATGAAGAAAAGAAAACTTTTATAAAATTACTTCACAATATTGCATTTAGGATACGACCGTCAACGTCTGCCCTCGCGGAGCGGTCCCCCAACGCGACGTATTTTTTTTTTTTAATTATTAATACATACTTAGGTACTTTAAGATTGAGTTTTTTTTATTATTTTTTACTTTTTAAAGGGAAATTAGGTTTTTGTGTCGGGGGTTTTTAAAATTTTTAATTTAATTTTTATTTTATACTTTTTATAGGTACATACTTATTATAATGTAGAAACAAACGAAGCTAAGAACACTCTCGATTAATTCATTAATATTCTCTTTCAGTGCGCTTTCATTTGAGACCCCAGTCGAGTATATTTGCTGACATTCGGTTACCCTTCCCCACTTTCTCCCCCACAACTTTTAAACGGCTCGACCGATTTTCATCAAACATATCTAAGAACACTCGCACATAAGTCACCTTTAATACATTTTTTTTTATTGACATCGCTTCATCCATTCGGGAGCTATGATGCCACAGACAGACAGACACACAGACAGACAGACAGACACGTCAAACTTATAACACCCCTCTTTTTGCGTAGGGGGTTAAAAATTAAATATACTACCATTTTTTTTTAAATGGTCTTTTATTATTTTCTTTCAGTAATTAGCCTCTTTATATTTCTATGGCCTCTTGCACAATGTGACGAATCTGAAAATGTTTTGCTTACATTAAATTTAGGTTTTCATTTCTCTAATTGAATTCATTTTCATGTCACCGTTTCCTACTTACATAAGAAGGTGATTTTAATAAAGTGCCCCTCCTTAATTATACATCGACTCAAAATAAGACAAAAACTCTGTAAGTATCTATGTAATATAATTAATGAACTAACGTGTAAGTAATACAAAAATGTAACGTACCTATAAGGTTCAAAACTTGACGTTTACTGCTTACCTACCTTTTTTTTGTGGGTGGGAAATTATCAAATGACGTCTCCCGCTCTGAGCGGAGCGGAAGGGCGTGTCAGACTTTTACTGGCTAAAACCCACCCGTGTTACTTTAGTTACCTATACGCCAGAGCCACGGTAACTTTTTCGAACAAACCTCGCAACTCTGACAGGCTGCCTACCAACCTAAAGTAAAGCATATAGAATGCAATTTTACATTATTGCCTTTAATAGCTGATGTCAGAGAATCCTACTATCCCACACTTAGAACATTATACGTATATATTGTTAGCGGACATGACAGAGTATGTCCTGCCTGAACAGCGCACCTACCGGGTCCAATTGTGTATCTTACAAGCCGTTTTTGAGGATTTCAGTGACATGCATACGTACAGATAAATTACGAATAAGTATATAAAAAGATTATTAATATTATAAATGTGAAAGTTTGGATGTTTGTTAATCAACCACGCAAAAAGGGCTGAACGGATTTGGATGTTTAACACACCTATGGTTTATAACCTGGATTAACACAGGAAATATTTTCTATCCCCGGCAGTAAGTTCCTATTGTATAGTTTCCGACATCCACGCGAGTTACCAGCAATTCTGGCATGGTGTGGTGGTAGGTTCGAACCTATACAGGCGCTGTACCTACTTTGTGTAAATTATATCACCACTTCTCTCAAAACGGTGCCAGAAAACATCGTGGAAACCGGCATGTCCTAGAACCAAAAGTTTAAAAACAACTGAAATCTACCAACTCGCACTGGGCCCGCGGTGGATTACTGCCCACTATTTCACCTAGATGAGGTCTGTGTCCCAGCAGTGGGAATAGTATACATATAGGCTGATAATGATGATGACGTCGGCGAAGCCGCGAGCTTAAGCTAGTTATTGAATAATCTATACTATCTATACTAATATTATAAAGCTGAAGAGTTTGTTTGTTTGATTGAACGCGCTAATCTCAGGAACTGCTAGTCCGAATTGACAAAATCTTTTTGTGTTGGGTAGTCTATTTATCGAGGAAGGCTATATAACATCACGCTACAACTAAGAGGAGCGGAGCAGTAATGAAAAATGTTGCAAAAACGGGGAAAATCGCACGGGTAGGCGATTCGACACGACGGGAAGGTTTGGGGGTATCTAATATGTTTGCCAAACCCGCCTTCTGATCGTGGTATTTCTGTCTTAGTTAGAGTATCATTAATTTTATTAACATACGATTCCTGTTTTCTAAATTAACATGCCTGCACTAGTTGAAGTTGGGTAAGTAGATATCTTCATTGTCTGGGTAGTGCCGGAGGAAATGAATAGCACCATCCCCTTTCTTCCCGTGGGTGTCGTAAAAGGCGACTAAAGGACTTACTAGAGTATGGGCAGCAGCGTTCTCTGTGCATTTTACCACCATACTGCGATCGCCCACCCGCGTGCCAAGCGTAGCGATTATGGCAAAGCCTCCCAAATTTGGGGAGGCCTATGTCCAGCAGTGGACGTCTTACAGCTAAAATGATGATGAACTAGTTCTAACTTACTAACTTACTTGTGAACTTTAGTTTCGTTTCCGTTGAATTAACCGGGATCATATCTGTATGCCTAAAATTCTTAGCCGTTACTGTTGTGTTGAGTTTACAAACATTGAAACTCACAAACATTCAAACTGTCACATTTTATACTAAGTAGTAAATTTTTTTTAAACCGACTGAAAAATTGCAAACATAGGTATCAGCATTATAGTTTCCTATTGTTGTGAAATTATTTAACTGTAAAACAACCCAATTACAGCTATGAAATCCCATGTTTCCAATAATTTGTTCTTCAATATTATAGTATAAATACCGTTGTCCATGGAGGTCAGATAGGTATAATCATGCAAGCTGCCGGTGCAACGTTCACTGCGGCCGTCGCTGTGCTGCAGATATAGTTTATAGCCTGGATAAACACAAAGGATACTTTTTTCCCGGTAGTACGTTCTTGTGGGATAGTTTTCGACTAGCACGCGAGCGAAGTATCGGCTTTACAAAAGTTAATGCTTAATATTTTCGTGTTATCGAGAAACTGAATCGCCTCGATATGCCTACGCGTGGAAATGAAGCATTTTCTGATGTACGAGAAACCATTAACTATACCACTATCCCTTAAGACAAACGACAAGGGTCAGTCCCTTCTAGGCTTTCTTTATGGTAGTTACCTTGGGCCTGAGCTGGTTATTTATCAAAACTTTCAGAAAGTACTGCAGCTTCGACTTAGTGAATTCAATATACAACATATGACTTCAGCCAAGTCAATGAACTTAACTTTGATACTCCGTGTCTTTGAACTTTTTCTACAGGCTCTTGGCGGCAACTTAAACGAAGAAAAATGGGACTACCGGCGTGTCGGCCCACCCATAGAACGGCACTCACAACCAAAGACGTCTGTAAGGTATTTCGATGCGCAAACTGGTCCCATAAATTCAGCATATAATTTTAGACCAGCATAGAAATTTCTGGAAGTTTTTCAAAAGAAAAAAACAAATTCTACTTCATACAAAACTACAATAAATGCACCGTCAGAATGTATAGAGCTGCCGATTTTGTTTAATAGTCAACGAAGAGAGGGCTTAAATTCATGGTAGTGGTTTGCGTGTTGATGTTTAACTCGATCCTCGGCAATCTGCCTGCTACCATAAATCACACTTCAGATATCTTTCATCCGTGGACTGAATTTTTAGTATAGAAAAATTGACAAAAAATCTAAATTTATTGTCAGGGTAAGTCTTATTCCCAGTACCTACATGAATCAAGAAGACAATCTAACCGATGTGTATGTTCCTTAGGTCTGGCAGGTGGCAGGGCGGCATGGACGAGATTGACATTACACAGATACCCATCGGTGGACACCGAAGACAGTGGAGAATGGACGAGATTGACATAACACAAATACCCATCGGTGGACCCCGAAGGCAGGGTGGAATGGACGAGATTGACATAACACAGATACCCATCGGTGGACACCGAAGACAGGGTGGAATGGACGAGATTGACATAACACAGATACCCATCGGTGGACACCGAAGACAGGGTGGAATGGACGAGATTGATGCAACACATATACCCATCGGTGGATAACGAAGGCAAGGTGGAATGGACGAGATTGATGCAACACATATACCCATCGGTGGATAACGAAGGCAAGGTGGATTGGACGAGATTGACATAACACAGATACCCATCGACGGACAGCGAAGGCAAGGTGGAATAGACGAGATTGATGCAACACATATACCCATCGGTGGATAACGAAGGCAAGGTGGAATGGACGAGATTGATGCAACACATATACCCATCGGTGGACAGCGAAGGCAAGGTGGAATGGACGAGATTGATGCAACACATATACTCATCGGTGGATAACGAAGGCAAGGTGGAATGGACGAGATTGATGCAACACATATACCAATCGGTGGACAGCGAAGGCAAGGTGGAATGGACGAGATTGATGCAACACTTATACCCATCGGTGGACAGCGAAGGCAAGATGGAATGGACGAGATTGATGCAACACATATACCAATCGGTGAACAGCGAAGGCAAGGTGGAATGGACGAGATTGATGCAACACATATACCCATCGGTGGACAGCGAAGACACCAGTGGCAGTATAGTGACAGGCCAGCCGTCCACCGTCGTCTATATTAATTTTAAAACAACAGAACTTTAGAACCGTTCTACCATAATCTCACCAATATGTCATTGTGACCAAATAATTTAATTTTATATAACAAAATATGGAAAATCAGTCATTCGAATGTTTTGTTCATGGGCTCAGTGCGGTTATTCTTTATACGTCATCCAAGACATACGAGATTTGTATTGCTAACTTACCAAGTAGTACACATCAGAGGGGTAATTGCGTAAAGCCTCGTCCCCACTAGGAACATTTGTCGAGCGACATGTGTCCCCGGAGACATCGGGCGATGTCGCCCGACATCGCCCCA
Source organism: Aporophyla lueneburgensis (assembly GCA_932294355.1). Lineage (NCBI taxonomy): Eukaryota > Metazoa > Arthropoda > Insecta > Lepidoptera > Noctuidae > Aporophyla > Aporophyla lueneburgensis. Next base: position 17,644,571 of record OW028744.1, read on the forward strand.
CGTCACCCGATGTCTTGTCTCCGTCCACATCAGTTCAGTCGAACCTATCATGTCTCCGGAAGAGGTAGTGTTGTACAGTGCGGCTTATATAATGATGAATGCATCAATAACAAAAAAGAAGAGAAGATGGTGGATTAAACAGTACTTGCGAAACAAAACAAGTGTATTTAATGATTTCAGTGTTCTAGACGGCTCATTTCATAATTTTACTCGCATGTCATCAACAGACTTTGAAATACTCTTGTGTAAAATATCCCCATCAATATCTAAACAGAAAACTAGATTCCGTGATCCCGTGGATGCTAAATTTAGACTTGCTGTTACGTTAAGGTACCTAGCAAGTGGTAATTCTTACACGTCCTTATCATATACTTTTATAATTTTTCAAATACTCATAGGAGCGATATAGTTCAATAAGTCGCAGCACTACGTCGTTCGACCACATTGTCGCAGGTTGCACGCACGTCCACACCCTATCACTACTCTTCATCGACTGTGCGACAAGGAACAGTTTCAACAATGTCGCGGCGATGTCGTCGAACGTCGCCCGACATCGCCCAATGTCACCGGGGACACATTTCGCTCGACAAATGTTCCTAGTGGGGACGAGGCTTAAGACATTATCAGTAGGAATATCAATTCGAATTCAATGAGCAAACAAAATTTTTCGAACATATGAAGCAATGGACAAAATATAATCTTCAATATGATTCTGATTGATAGTGCGTTTGACTGGCCTGTTAGGCTGGTTTTAGTCTTACGCCGACGGCACGCGCACCGTCAGCGCTGATGGCCGAGATATATGAACTTCTAGGAAGCGTTTTTGAAAGACGCGTAGCTATCAGCGCGCACGGTGGTCAGCGCTGATTGCTACGCGGCCGTACGCGTCGCGCGTCGGCCCCGCGTAGCTGTCGGCGCTGACAATCGCACGAGCGCCTCTGCTTTCAGTGAGCGTTCTAGTGTCGAGCGGAGCGGACGCCGTCAGCGCATACTATCATGGCGAATCGCGAAGTGGATACAGGTCGAGTTATCGATGAGGTACGCCTGAGGAAGAAATTGTGGGATGCATCCGATCCACTCTACAAAAATAAAGATGCAAGAAACAAAGCCAAAGTGGCATATAACAAGACAAAGTCTCCTGCGACGGCTTTGTCGTCGCCGGTTTTTATTTTTTTTGGGATAGATAGTACAAAGCAGCAATAATTAATACACTCCGCATTTTGGTCGTCGTCTGTACATCAAGGCGGTCAGTACGAGACTAAAACGAGTCACGCTGAGCCTCAGCGCTGACAAACTACGCGCTGAGCTATGAGCGCTGACGGTGAGCGTGAGACTAAAATCAGCCTTAGTCTAGTGGTTAGTGACCCTGACTGCAAAGACTGAGGTCGTGGGTTCGATTCCCACCCAGGACAAATGTTTGCGTGATGAGCACAATCATTTGTTCTGTGTCTGGGTGTAATTTATCTATAATATGTATATATTTAGAAATATATAAGTATGTTTATCTGTTGTCTGGTTACCATAGTACAGGCTCTGCCTAGTTTGGGATCAGACAACGTTGTGTTGGTTGTCCTAAGATATTATTTATATTATCATTTATTTATTTTCTTACATATTAAGTATATTTTTAAATATTTTTACAAAAATTATACAAAAAACATTTAAAAATATAAAAAATAGTGGCCCAACGGCATCGGGAGCAGGGTCCAAGCTGCCGGTGGTCAGGGCTCTAGAGAGAGGAACCTCCTGACAATACGTGCCGTGTCTAAGAGTACTGCTTTCTGAATCAAGCCCTTGACCCAGCCGTGCAATGAGAGCCTCCTGAGGTTTTGGTCGAGGCTCTTCGCTATTAGCCCATTTACTGTAACAATTATCGGTACAATGATTGCAGAATCCACGTCCCACATGTCGACAACCTCGTGTGCTAAGTCAAGATACTTGATTTTTTTATCTTGTTCAACTTTCACGAGATTCTCGTCATGAGGGACAGCGATATCAACAATCATTGCACGACGCTCTCGTCGATCTATCACCACAATATCAGGCTTATTGGCTACAATAGTCCTGTCTGTGATGATAGATCGATCCCAGTACAATGTGGCGTGACCATTCTCGAGAACTGGGTCGGGCACATACCTGTAGTATGGTACTTCAGATTCCACAAGGTTGTATTGCAAAGCAAGTTGCTGGTGGATGATTCTAGCTACTTGATTGTGTCTGTGCAAGTACTCGCCGTTAGCAAGACAAGAACAACCGGAAACAATATGTCGGATGGATTCACCGGGACGGTGGCATGCCCGACAGATGTCAACCGTACCGTCCTTAACAATGTATTTCCGATAATTATTCGTCATGATAACTTCATCCATAATCGCACAGATAAAACCTTCGGTTTCCCCAAAGAGGTCACCGAAACGCAGCCAGGATACGGACGCCAAAAAGTCTACATCAGGCCCATGGAGAGCCCGGAAAAAGCGACCGTGAAGCTCTTTGCTTTGCCATACTTCCTTACGATCCTTAATATCTAATACTGCAGGTTTGCGCCAGTTCTCGTTCGCCAAGGAGAGCGGGGTGAGGCCCTTGTCCACTGCAACCACATCTCGGTGCATCCCCACGTCAGTTTGAAGGAAATATTCCCTGAGACTGCAGATCTCGCGGTTGTGGAGGGTTTTAGCGTTTAGGAAACCTCGACCCCCACACTTCCGCGGGATGTACAGTCTCATCACTGATGACCGAGGGTGATGCATCCGATCTGCCGTCAACAATGTACGGACCTTCCTATCCAGAGCGTCAAGTTCCGTTTGAGTCCATTTGAGTATGCCGAAAGAATACATCAAAACCGGCATGACCCAACCGTTGAAGGCACGCACCTTGTTGCCGCCTGATAAAAGACTATTAAATACTTTTTTCAGGCGGCCAAAGAAGCGTTCCCTCAGCGATTGTTTCATGTCGGTAGCATTGATGCCTAATGCTTCCGACATACCCAAATATTTGTAGGTTTCGGTTGATGAGAGGGGTCTAAGGTGTATAGAATCCGTAAGTTCGGTCCCCACGGATTCTACAATCCCCCCTCGCTTTACATGCATGACTGCACATTTGTCCACACCAAATTCCATCCTGATGGCACTACTGAACGTTTCTGTTACCTTCAGTAGCTCCATCAGTCGCAAATTGTTGGGGGCAAAGAGTTTCAGATCATCCATGTAAAGGAGGTGTGATATCACCTGACCACCTTTTCTCAATCGATAGCCTAGACCTGAATCCTCCAGCAGTGTGCTTAGAGGATTCAAGGCTAAGCAAAACCAAAGCGGACTCAAACTGTCGCCCTGAAATATTCCTCGCTCAATCCTGATCGGTTCATTGATCTGCTGGATTTGTGGACATCCTGGATAGAGAAGGACCGTCCTCCACTGCCTCATACACGACATCAAGAAGGTGCGTAGAGTTGCATCTATTTTGTACAATTCTAGCACCCTCATGAGCCATGTATGTGGCACGGAGTCGTAGGCCTTCTTATAATCTATCCAACATGTCGACAAATCCTTCCGGGATCTACGAACCTGTTGGCTTATGGTCATGTCTATAAGGAGCAGCTCCTTAGTACCACGGGACCCATTCTTACATCCATTCTGAGTCACCGACATAATTGTGTTACTTTGAATATGGTGTGAAATTTTTACTCTAAGAATGGATGTAAGAACTTTATAGACCGTCGGTAAACAAGTTATGGGTCTATAATTTTTAGGTTCCGTAGTACTACCCGATTTATGAAGAAGGTGGGTAACTCCTGTTGTAAAGAACAGTGGTAGCGACCCAGTCTCTAAAGATGACTGGAATTATGAGGCTAAGCAGGCATGTGACCTTTGTAGCCATTTGATCCAAAAATTGTGCAGTCCGTCCGGTCCTGGGGATTTCCAGTTAGGCAACGGACGGACTGCACGGGCCACATCCAGAGGACTGATGCTAATAGCCTCCATGTTTGGTATTGACTCACATGCCTGCTCAACAACACGCATCCAGGGTCCTTCAGTGTGACTGACGGGCACCGACCAAATGTTTCGCCAAAAAGCACTCATTTCGTTATTATTTGGTAGACACGCGTCAGTCACACCTTGAGTTGGGTTGGGTCGCTCCCAGGCTCTGTACACCCACCTTTCATCGCTCTGGAACATGCGGTTCTGAGTGAACCGGTCCACTCTTCGCCTATACCGACGGATACGGTTTGCCCATGCATAAACTTTCTGCTTCAGGGAGTCGATGCGCTCTGTGACACGGGATACATATTCTCGGGGACTAATACTAGTTCCCGAGAACGCCCGCTTCACAAAGCGCATCACCCTTGGGCGTGTATTGCCCTCCCTGAAGCAGATGAGCTTCGCGATGAGCACTCTGGCCTCATTAATACGACGCTCAATCCTGCATTGCCAGGCCGGTGCGACAGGTTTTGGTCGTATAGCTCGATCAGTGTTTGGGAATTTGACTCGAGCTATACGACAAGCCGCAACAGCCGTGCAATACAAGATTGAGTGTGTATCGCAAAGGTCTGCACTGCTGTCAATAAAATTTGGCAGCAGCGCATCCAGGGCGCACACCAGTGCTTTGTTTTTTTTATTCATGGGCAAACGTGGTAGCCGTGGTCTAAGGTCAGATGATATGAACCGGTACTCACGAATCGCATCCTCCAGAATGCTCCTTATGTCCACATTGCACAGGTTATCTGCAGATATAGCCCTGACTTCCTCCTCCTCATCATGTTGGTTTGCCTGCAGAACATCGGTAGGCGTATGCATGACATTCTGAGATGGGGGGGATTACTAGCAGAACTATTCTGCATTTCCGAGCGCAGTCGATCAAGTGTAGCGTCATCCAGTCTATGATTGTGTTGAATGACGCGCACCTGATCCGATAATCGTTGGGCCGAGACGTTGACGGCTGGTTCAAGCACCTGAAACAGAGAGAGCATCCGTAGGTACTCGGTACGCTGTCAGGTTAATTCCTCCCTCTGTAGCCCCATAAAATGCGCGCATCACATTTTCATTTATGGACTGAGTCCATCGCATGCGCGACACATTTCCACCGGCAGCGGGGACCCTACTCGAGGCCTGTTGGCTTCGAGGTCCCAAGCCCGCTGGTGGCCGTCCTCTTCCTCGCCGTCGTAGTGGTGTTGGTGACGAGTCTAGGGCTTCCAAAATTACGGAAATGTCAATTACGTAACTAATTACGCAACTTTTTTCTCCAATTCCGTAATTCCGTAATTACGTAATTTTTCCTATTTTTTTTTAATTGATTATGAATTTTTGTAAATATTGTAGATAGAGTATCTACAATTTTTACAGTTATCTTTTATTATCTCAAATTCAAGGATGTATCAAAATAAACACAATATTTAAACAAAAAAATATGTATTTATATTTATTTATTTTATTTTTAATTTTTAGAAAGCTTACAGACTAATAACATTATAGTAACAAGAATATATAACTAAATTGCTAATAACAAGCCTCCACAGATAGATACAAAAAAATAATAATATTTGTTCCATGACAAAATAATCTAACACTGTACTGTCAAATTATTGATTCATTTAAAGAGGTGGTTAATTTTATTTAATTGTTATGAATTATTCAAGAACTTAGTTAAGTCAAACCATTTTTTATCGTCCCGAATATATAATCTTTCTTCTTGAAAATGTGATCTCATAAATGACAAGGCATTTAAAGTTTTGTCACCTAGGGAACTTCTTAGTTTATTACAAAAATATCCGGCGGATGAAAAGGCTCGCTCGGCTTCAACACTTGTAGGCGTTATCGAAAGTAAATAATTATACGCTGCAGTCAAAAAAACTTCGCGACCGCCGCCAGCGCTGTCGTAAATGCACATTTCTACCCTAATAATGGAATGGAGATCTGTGTTTACTGTTGAAATTGTTTTATTTACAGTCACTTTGTTTATTTCTTTGTCTAACTGTTGTGCGATTGTCAACTCCTCGTCATCATCGTCACTGGTAGCAATTGCATCCGATGCACTCGGTTGTGGTTGTGAATTAGTGCTTTTTTGAGTAGAATTATATTTCAACCGTTCCAAAAGTTCCACTATGTACATTCGTATATCATCCGACGATGGTTTCGTGAAATATTCTGAGGCAGCTGTTTTAAAAAATTCCTCATTGTTATGCAAATATTGCAAAACACCGAATACATTTGTTCGCCTTTCCTTAATTCTCTTTCTAAGAGATATGGCTAGTTTTCCACTGAGATCGTTTGACTGAAGATTAAGTTTCTCTAGCATGAATGCAGCGTCGGCCGTCAATAAGTTTGAATCACGGCGACATAATGACAAAACTGTAGTTTTTATTACATCCAAGCTGTAATGAATGTCGTGAAGGTCTTGGATCTCTTCGTCTGTAAATTTCGCATTTGATTTCAAATCTAATAACGCCTTAAAAACGCATGATTTTAATTTGAGAAATCGGCCTACCATATCTGATAAGCTGTTCCATCGCGTTTTACAGTCTAGTATTAGGTCAATATTTTTACCATGTTCTTCTAAAATGTACTTTTGCAACAAGTCGTTTTTCAAAGGGGAGTTTTTAAACGATTTTATTAGATCTCTTAATTTTTTTTATAGTGCCTTTGTATAAAAACTCCGATTCTGGAACTCTGGTCGATTCTACAATAAACACATCCTCATCTTCTTCAATTTCCTCTTCTTCTTCAGCGCCGGTATTTGAGACATCCTCCTGGACTTCATGTTCTGGAGATTTTTGTGTTTTATATAAAACATCCAGGACTGCTAGTTGTATCCCATGAGCCATATACAATTGGTGGTGGCCGTCAAAATTTCTACCCATTTTGACCATAACACTCGCTCCATCTGTTGTGAAAGCAATTATGTCGTCTTCCAGACTTAAACCGAAGTCACTCAAATGTTGCTGTAATAATTGAGTGCCTACTTCAGCTGGCATTGATCCCTATATCCGTACAAGTCCCAAATTTTTATATTTGGCCATATCAAAGTCTTTATTGTGGATATTTATATTCATATACCTTTTATTACGGGTAGACGTCCACTCATCAAACGTGATAGTAAATCTTTTATTTTCAGACTTCATAATTTTCAATTGATTTTTCAATTTGTTTTTTGTGTTATCACTCTGTTTTAGAATTATCTGTGTTATAGTCGTAGAAGATTTCGGCACATCGTTGCCAGAGTTTTTAAAAAGATATCTCAGATCTTCTGACGTACAAAATGTGCTCAATGGTATCCCATCCAATGCAGCCATTCTGGCCACTCGAACCTCCATATTTAAAAAATAATCAGTGAGTTTAATTTTCTTTTGTGAAGGGTCATTCGTACGTTTTCGTGTTTGAATTTGACCACTATTAGACGTTGATGTACTCGGGCTTTGCGACTCCTGCTGTTGCGGCATCTCTCCGATATGCTTGGCACGCATGTGAGTGTGTAACGCTCCAGTTGCGCCACCTGGAGTTTTCAATTTTTTTTTTGCAATGCTTACATTCAACACTCTGTCCATTATCAGCTCTCAAGAAATGTTCCCAGATAGAGCTTTGTGTGCGTTTGTTCAAAAACTCCTTGTATACAGTCTTATTTGAAGACCTGAAAAAAAATAAAAGGAAGTTAGGTTAAAATGATATTGGTTAAACATAGTTGTCAACTCATTACAAAATAATGTAAACACTTATTTTGTAGTCAAACGTTTTTTTCTTCTATAATAGGCGAAAGAGCATGCTTAGTTCATTCATTCCTGATTTAGAGACGAACTATGAGGAATTTCAAATTTTTGATAGGTACCGACCTTTTATGTTTTAATCAGTGTTCTTAATTAATATATATTTGGGAACCTAGATATTCTATAATCTAATCGGAATAAATACACCTTAAGAAAATGTTTGATTTACAAATTATTTTGTATGAACTATGCATCCTCCACGCCCCATGAGGTTTTTAATGCCCTTTTAATACTAAATAAGACTGATTTAAGTACTTACATCTTTGAAGAGATAATCCACACATTCAAATTTCAAAGTCACCCACGATAAAGATACAACTGCTACACATTGTTAATATTTGCGCGCATTTACCACCAACTTTTAATTAAGTATCAGATCAAGTGTCAACTGTGCCGAGAGTCTAGCGATGTGAACTGAACAACCGACAATTGAGCAATGAAACTACTTTCTTTTTAGTTAAGAATGTGAGGAGCATAGTAGTTCCCCTAAGTTCCCCGTGGTCGTAGGGACTTTTCGTCAGGGACTCCCCGGCCTTGCCGACTCGCCAAGTTGATATATTTGAACTCTATTCTGTACGTCTTAGAACTATTTTTTGCAAAATAGATATAAAATAAACTGCGGGGAATACCCTATTTGTACAGTTTCGATGTAGGTATATAGTATAGTGTTGCCACATTATAAATGTGTACGAATAATGCTTTTTTATTGGTTGACTATTTTGATGGATTGATGATACTAATAATTACGTAAGTACGGAATTGACATCTTCAGTTACGGAATTGAAAATACTTTAAAATGAGTTCGTAATTACGTAATTGCGTAGTTACGTAATTACGTAATGGAAGCCCTAGTGACGACGGTGGGGAGAAAAACTCGTCGCTCGAGCTCGACGCAACTGCAGGGGCCGGTGACACGACGCTCACGGTTGAGGCGCGTCCCGGCGGCTGCGAGGCGGAGCTGAGCGACAAGTCCGGAGATGGTGGGTGTGCCTGTCGTCTTGTCCTGGCTCTGGTCTGCATAATTTACTTGCTCACATTACATATGTAGGTATATTAGTATTTTATTGTTCTGTATGGGTTTCATTTTTTTTATTGGTATTTTGGAGTTTTTCATTTTAACTTATTGAATAGTATTATTGTGTGGTTTTTTTTTACTGAAACTATTAAATCTATACTGTAATTTTATATATAATCAATGTAAAAATGTAGAGCGTAAATTTTCCGTTTTGACTTTGACAGCTGCCTTAGACATTATTTATATTTCCTTTATTAATTTGTAAACTCTTGTAAATTATATTTTTAAATATTAGTACAGAAACATATAAAAACATTTAAAAATATAAAAAATAGTAGCCCACCGGTATCGGGAACAGGGTCCAAGCTACCGGCGGTCAGGGCTCCAGAGAGAGGAACCTCCTGACAATGCGAGCCGTGTCCAGAAGTACCGCTTTCTGAATCAAGCCCTTGACCCAGCTGCCTAACGAGAGCCTCTTTAGATGTTGATCGAGGCTCTTAGCTATCAAGCCATTGGCAGTGACGACTATCGGCACAATGATTGCTGAGTCCACATCCCACATGTCGACAACCTCACGAGCCAAGTCAAGATACTTGATCTGCTTATCTTTCTCAGCTTTCACGAGGTTCTCGTCATGTGGGACCGTTATGTCAACAATCATTGTGCGCCGCTCTACTCGATCCACCACCACTATATCAGGCTTATTTGCTACAATAGTCCTGTCAGTGATGATGGATCGATCCCAGTACAATGTGATATTTCCATTTTCGAGAACTGGGTCGGGCACATACCTGTAGTACGGCACTTCTGATTCCACAAGGCTGTATTTAAGAGCAAGTTGCTGATGGATAATCCTGGCTACTAGGTTGAGTCTATGCAAGTATTCTTCGTTAGCTAGACGAGAACACCCGGAGATTATGTGCCTAATTGATTCCCCTGGACGGTGGCATGCCCGACAGATGTCAACCGTGCCGTCTTTCACAATAAATCTCCGGTAATTGTTCGTCATCATAACTTCGTCCATAATTGCACAGACAAAACCTTCGGTTTCCCCAAAGAGGTCACCGAAACGCAGCCAGGCTACGGACGCTAGTATATCTACATCGGGTCCATGTAGGGCCCGGAAAAAGCGTCCGTGGAGCTCCTTACTCTGCCATACTTCCATGCGTTCATTGGTGTCAAGTATTACAGGTTTGCGCCAGTTCTCGTTAGCCAAGGAGAGCGGGGTGAGGCCCTTGTCAACCGCCACCACATCTCGATGCATCCCCACGTCGGTTTCTAGGAAATATTCCCTGAGACTGCATATCTCGCGATTGTGGAGAGTCTTAGCGTTTAAAAAGCCTCGACCTCCACACTTTCGCGGGATATACAGCCTCATTACCGATGACCGTGGGTGATGCATTCGATATGCAGTCAGCAGCGTACGGACCCTCCTATCCAGGGCGTCTAGTTCGGTTTGAGTCCATTTGAGTATGCCGAAAGAGTACATCAAAACCGGCATGACCCAACCGTTGAAGGCGCGCACCTTGTTTCCGCCTGATAGAAGACTATTAAATACTTTCTTCAGGCGGCCAAAGAAGCGCTCCTTCAACGATTGCTTCATGTCAGTAACATTGATGCCCAACGCTTCCGACATACCCAAATACTTATAGGTTTCGGATGCGGAGAGGGCTCGGAGGTTTATGGAATCCGAGAGTTGGGTTCCCGCGGATTCCACAATCTTCCCTCGCTTTACATGCATGACCGCACATTTGTCCACACCAAATTCCATCCTGATGGCGCTACTGAAGGTTTCAGTTACCTTCAGTAGCTCCATTAGTTGAAAATTGTTGGGAGCAAAGAGTTTAAGGTCATCCATGTAAAGGAGGTGAGATATAACCTGACCACCTCTCCTCAACCGATAGCCTATACCTGAATCCTCAAGCAGTGTGCTCAGAGGATTCAGGGCTAAGCAGAACCAAAGCGGACTCAAACTATCACCCTGAAATATGCCTCGCTCGATCCTTATCGGTTCGCTGTTCCTTTGGATATTTCGACATCCTGGATAGCAAAGGACCGTCCTCCACTGCCCCATACATGAAATCAGGAAGGTGCGCAGAGTTGCATCAACTTTATACAACTCCAGCACCCTCTTGAGCCATGTATGTGGCACCGAGTCATAGGCCTTCTTATAATCTATCCAACATGTCAACAGATCCTTTCGGGAACGGCGAACCTGTTGGCTAATGGCCATATCAATGAGGAGCAGCTCCTTAGTACCGCGAGACCCGTTCCTACATCCATTTTGAGAGACAGACATGATGGAGTTGGTGTCAATATGATTGTACATTTTAGCTCTCAAAATGGATGTAAGAACTTTATAGACCGTCGGCAAACACGTGATCGGTCTATAATTTTTGGGTTCCGCGGTACTACCTGATTTATGGAGCAGGTGGGTAATTCCTGTTGTTAGGAACTGGGGTAGCGAACCAGACTCCAATGCAGTCTGGTACTGAGCCGCCAAGCGAGCATGCGATCCAATGAACCATTTGATCCAGAAGTTGTGCAGCCCGTCCGGCCCTGGAGACTTCCAATTGGGCAATGGACGGACTGCACGAGCTACGTCTTGGGGGCAGATGGTAACAGCCCCCATTTCTGGTATTGGATCGCAGGCTCGCTCGACTTCTCGAGCCCAATCCCCTTCGGTGTGACTGACAGGCACCGACCAGATACTGCGCCAAAAAGAACACATGGCATCATTATCCGGCAGGTGCGCGTCCGCCACACCTTGGACCGGTCGCTCCCAAGCCCTATAAACCCACCTTTCATCACTCTGGAAGGTGCGGTTCTGAGTATATCGGTCCACTCGCCGCTTATACCTACGAATACGGTTTGCCCATGCATATACTTTCTGCTTCAGGAAGTCTATGCGCTCTGTGACACGGGACATATAGTCCCGAGGGCTGATATCAGTCCCCGAGAACGCCCGCCTCACAAAGCGTATCACTCTAGGGCGAGTGTTGCCCTCCCTGAAGCAGATTAGTTTGCCGATGAGGGCTCTGGCCCCAGCAATACGACGCTCAATTCTGCACTGCCAAGCTGGTACGGCTGGTTTCGGTCGTGTAGCTCTAGAGTCATTAGGGAATTTAACGTGAGCTACACGACATGCAGCTACAGCCGCGCAGTACAGAATCGAATGAGTATCGGTGAGGTCTTCGCAGTCATCAAAGTAGTTTGACAACTGCGAATCCAAAGCCGCCACCAGTGCCCTATTTTTGTTATGCATGGGCAAACGAGGTAAGCGTGGTCTAAGTTCGGGAGTCATGAACCGATATTCCTGAATCGCACACTCCAAAGCGCTCCTCAATTCATCATTGCAATGGGTACTTACGTTTGTAGCCCTGTCATCCCATCCCTCGTCAGCATAAGTTGTGGTAGGCTGCGCTGGTACTGCAGCAGTCTGCGGCGTGGGGGCGATAACATGGCTACTCCGCATTTCATTACGCAAGCGATCAAGTACAGTGTCATCCAACATACGATGACTTTGGATGACCCGCACCTGATCCGACAGTCGTTGTGCCGAAACGTTGACAGCTGGCTCAAGTACCTGAAACAGAGAGAGCATCCGAACACGGTACGCGGTCAGATTGTTTCCCCCCTCTGTAGCCCCATAGTATGAGCGCATGACATTTTCATTGATGGATTGTGTCCATCTCATGCGCTGCACACTTCCGCCGGGAGCTGGGACCCTATCAGAGGCCGGTGGGCCTCGAGGTCCTAAGCCGTCCGGCGGCCGGCGTCCTCCCCGTCGACGAGCAGGTGGTGGCGTCGTGGGCGGAGAGAAATACTCGTCATTCGAGCTCGACGCAACTGCCACGGCCGGTGTCTTCACAACGCCCGCAGTGGGGCTAGGTACCGGCGGCGGCGAGGCGGAGCTGAGCGACGAGTTTATTATTTATTTATATTATTATTATAATTAGGGTGCTGGTTGATATTCGATCTATATCGAATATCAACCAGCATCCTATACATTTTTTTTTAATTTGACCAAACCCTTTGAGTACCGTAAGCGTAATAGTCTTTCGAAGTTTATTTTGTTTAATCCAAGAGTTGGGTTGTCTAAGTTCGAACCCAGGTCGTCGTACACTTTTGTGCAATTTATGTCATCATAAATGCACTCAAACTTTTTTACTTACATAAGAATTAAATTGAGAGCTCGGAGCTTACGTTTGCTTTCTAGATGTGCGACTATAAGTGAGTCGGCATTCTGCAAGAAAGCCACAGCATGTTACCAGAGAGACAAATTCTCTTAATTTTAAGGACGTTCGCAGTCTGATCTCAATCTCAATCTGTCAAAAATCACTCGAGTTTCCATACATTTTTGACAAGTTTTTGACATTTTATTGTCATCGAAATTCAAGTGTTTATAGGTAAGGAACTTGGGGTATGGAAACATTATTTACTTATAAATTATATTGATAATAAATAAGAAAATAATCAGAGGTATATTATGTTGGAAACATTTATTTTCGAGAGCAAAATCGAATTTATAAGTCACTTCATTTTTATTAACGCTCACAATAAATACAGAGGGTCTCATTTCGTTATGAGTAGGTTCAGAATGATTCTTCACAAAATGTATACGTGTAAAATATTTTATGATGAAATGAATATAAACGTAATTACACAATTAAAGTACAAAGCCGATCTTTGAATTCATCAAATACGTACAGAAATAATGAAACATGGTCAAGATGATAAAACTGACAAGCTGATTTTTCTAAAATATAAGATTTCATTAATATGTCATTTATAGATACTTAAACATAGTCATATCTTTTAAGATTCACGGCAGTCTGTCACCAAGGTTCTGATTCAGGCACAGAACAGCAGAAACTAAAACACATCTAAGACAAATATACAAACGAACATAAATCCAATAAATAACCTTAACGTAAACATTGAAATATAATATTATGAACAGAACTTGCTACAAAACATTTCATTCGATTCTAATCGGAATGAGCACAATAGAGGAAGATTAAAATATCACATTTTGTCAAAAATAAAACAGGAATACAAGGATTGTTTAGTCCTGATAATCTTATTAGCTATTTGAAAGTGGCGAACCAGGGCTTAAAATTAAGTTAAGACAAATTATTATGAATTATGTATATGATGACTTGGATATTCACCACGTCCATTTAGGTGTGTATAGTTCAAAAGCCCACCTATCGGGTAGACCTTGGTGTGTAGCGTTCTTGAATTCACCCTCTGACCAATCGAAAGGTTTTATCAGGCCCTTGTTCAGCAATTCCAGTTTATCTTCTTCGGCTTTCTCCTGTTCATGCATCACAAGGTCTCTTATTTCAATGCCGTTAACGTCGGGCTTGTTATTTAACAGTTCTGTATAAATGGGTGCAACATTTCCTTTGTTAAGTAGTATCTTAGTTGCGTTTGGCTGTATTTCTGTGTATGGAGGGCCGGATATCGCGACAAAATCTAAATTAGACTCGTTCAGGGTGCCTGTAAATAAAAATAAAATGTTTTTAAATACACCTCTCGAATGTTTTAGTTCTGGAATATTGGTATCAAAGATTTCTCATTCATTAAACGGTATTCAGGTGGTTAAACTTCAAGACATTTCACATTATAGTCTTAAGGAAAGACATTGAAGAAGTCAACTTACCGCTTACGACTTTAGTGTCAATAACTCCGTAGGCTTCTTTGTAAAGGCTGGTGATATCCCCTCGAACTCCAACTACAGACCAATAACCTCGCTCGCTAAGTACACAGCTGACATCACCGGAACATTTATCAATGTCTTCTTGATTAGTACTGTTTGCTTCCGTCATGTTATTCTGTCTCATCAACGCAACAATGCTCTCCAATCTCGTCGCGTTCTTGTGACCTAGCTTGAACAGCATAGCTCGAGGTGACTCCGTCTCGGAAAAGATGTTCCCATATTTCTCTTTCATTTGGTTGACATGTGTTATTTCTGCGATATCCTGAAAGTGATGTGAAATAAACAATAAGTACAATTATTTTAGACCTATTTAATAATATATCTTATCTTATCTTATATCTTTAAACGAGCAATTCTTGTATATATCTATATATATAATCTGAATCTCGGAAACGGCTCCAACGATTTTCATGAAATTTAGTATACAGGGGGTTTCGGGGGCGATAAATCGATCTAGCTAGGATTCATTTTTATAAAATGTCGTTTTATTCGTGTTTTCAATAACCAACTTTATCGATAATCAACTTGAACATAAACTTATTATTTTAAACACAATTATTTTACCAAAAAATACCGAGCAAAGCTCGGTCATCCAGATATTCGAATATTATGAGCGCAACAATCTTGTGTGCAAATGATTAAATCAATAACTTACTGGGAAAAACGGTATTCCATGTGTGGCCCAATAGCCTTGTTCCAAGAATGCGTCAGACAAGTCTGCAGAGTGAGTCCTCCCTGGAACTTGCTCTACCAGTGCAAGCAGACCCTTAGAATGACCATTGCTGTTTCGGTACACCACGATATGCCTGACGTCCCTGAGGGAAAAAACGTATTATTAATTCACTGAAAAAAGTACTCTTTACCGTTTTTTATTCCGGTTTAAAACTGGCTTTTACCCATGCCCATAACAAAACATACATACTGGGCTTGCAACGACAAGTTATTTACTAGAATGCCCCAGTCTTCTTCCTGCATTTATAAAGTCTCATGCAGTTTACCTACAGACGTGCAAGGGCAGTTTCGTTTTCGTTCACCGGTTCTGAGAAAAATGTTAAGGTAGGGTCAGATAGTACTTTGCCTCGATGACAAACAGCATTTTTAGAGTTGAAAAGGAAACGTTGTAAGAAAAATACTGTAGTGGGTAAAGTGATTAGAAACTTACTTGTCTACAGTGCTTTGAGTAACCACCTCATTACGGGCTGGTTTGGTTTCTTCAGTGCGAGGTGCAAGCGTATGCAAGTGGTCAAATCTGTTAAAGTCTACGATGAGCCACTGCTTGCTGGCTGTGCCTGAGTTGCTGTTTGCCAGGATATGTCCCCAGGAACTCACATTGGACGCCAGATGGTTAGCGGCTGATACTCGGGGACCAACAGGCACCTGGAAAATTTGAATAATAAAATTAGTGCTTTAGAATATTGGTGTATCTCCTTGTCTTATTGTGTATATTACGAATTATGCTGATATTGGGAATACTTGCAAAGGGCTGCTAAGTCATATTATAACACCAGTTCAGTTTAGTTATTTGTATACTAGTCGTCGTATATTTGTTAATCTTTCGTGTAAGGACTAAAATATGTGAGATGGATGGACGACGTTGTTGCCATCACGGTCAAAGCTTGGTTGAGGCTGGCATAGGACCAAGAGGATTCACAAAAGTAAAGAGAGGCCTATGCCCAGCCGTGGGTGAAGAGGATTGTAGATGATGATGATTTGTATACTTAGTTTGATTGCAATCTTTGTCAAATTGACTTTGAATTATCACGTTTCTTGGTGCGTCTTATTAACTACAAGTCTATCTGCTACGTCTATCAATGCTGAGGATCGTACCTTAATATCACGAATCACTCTTTGTCTGAAGATGTGTTGTCGGTGTGTTTATGAGGCAATGAAATGGCAGAAATATATTAGGTAATTGTACTTAGTCATCTGCAGTTATCATAACATCATAATGAATAATGACGGATATTTTGTTATGACCAAGTGTGTTATCGTCTTACTGGATACGTAGGTACTCCTATATATCCTACATAGCTTTTCATATATTTTATAATATTAGTATATTATAAATATGAAAAGCTTGTATGTTTAGACGTTTGGATGATTTTTACTCAATCACGCAAAAAGCTGAACGATTCGGATGAAAATTGGCGCGTAAGTCATTTATAACCTGGACGTTAATAACATAGGATATTTTTTATCCCAGTAGTACGATCCCGTGCGATGGTTTCCGACCTCAGTGCGGGCGAAGTAGCTGGCAAAAGCTAGTTTATAATAACATTACTGCTGTTATTCCTACTTACTTGATCAGTAATGTTGACTTCCTTCCACAGTTTTTTATTGTAGTTTCGTAGCGCAGTGCCGGTTACGGCCATCCTATGGTTTTCACCCTTCACGATGTAGAATTCATCCTGGCTGGTGATGGAGCCAGGGTATCCTGAGAAGTGGACTGCTGTTCCAGGAACTAGTTTGGCGTCTTTGGCTGTCTCGTGGTAGTTCAGTTTATACTTCTTCATAATGCGAGTCATTGATGAGTAGCTGAAATAAAATGGGTAGATATTATGTTCCATTATTTCTTTAATTCATTTTTAGCCAAAAACTCTACTGTTGGAAATATGATTTCCATAAAAAATTAGGTGGTTTGCCATAATCACCACGCTTGACAGGCGAGTAGGCGATCGCAGTATAGTGGTAAATTCACTCTCTAGTAAGTCTCTTAGTAGCCTTTTACGATAGCAGCGGAAGAAATGGGATAGTGCTATTGTTTACGTCCGGTATCACACGGAATGATAAATACATATATTATGTATATAAGGTGTATCTATTCATACACGAAATATTTTAAGAGGTACACACCTGTAGGTGGTAAAGAAGCTATAGCAACGAAAAAAAAAATTTTCTAAGGGTTTTTTTTAAATTTAATATTTATGAATTATTTGACGCACATAAGAAATACTGGCTCCTTCTTATTTTTTACGGCCCGAGACACCGCGGCCATGCTCGTGCCGTCCGGTCATCGCCCTCGCAGCGTCAGGCGGGCCATTCATAGAATTTCGAGTAAAGGTTTAATGCAAAACGTCTCAAGTAGTTTTAAAATTATGATAATTAATAAAAATTCAAAAACGCTTAGAAAAAAAATTATTTTTGCTTCTATAGCTTCTTTACCACCTGCAGGTGTACCCCTTAAAATATTTCGTGTATGAATAGATTCACCTTATATAAGAAATTATGTTACATACATTTTATTTCAACACGGAAATTATTGCACCAGGTTAACTACATACAGAGCAATAAAATTGCAAAACATAACCTTTCTTTGCAGTGCATCATCATCATCATCATCATCATCATCATCATCATCATTTCAGCCGAAAGACATCAACTTCTGGACACAGGCTTCCCCCAATTTGGGGAGTTTACCATAATCGCTGCGCTTCTTGCAGTTACGTTAGAAAATTGAGGACTTTCATTAGACTCACCTTCCCGCGGCGTTTTGTGCAACAAAAAGCTTTTTCGTTGGAGTTCCGTCTTTAGTTTTATCATCGACAACTCTCAAAAATGCACTAGATAGATGAGGAACTGTTTCAAGAGCTTCGTCTTCTAAAGAGATGTTCATTTTTCGTTGGATTTCGATAGCTTCTGATACGGAGTTCAGCCAATACAAGTCTGAAATGTCGGTTTCATACTCTTTCAAGCCACGGGCGACGCCATGCTTCCAGCCGGTAAATATTCCACTTATTTGTGTGTAGTACAGAGATACCTAAAACAGGAAAATATGCTTTGTTAATATACTATGTATAAAGTATCTGTTTCATGCCGCAGTTGTTTTAATTGTTGTAAGTTATAATTTTAAGTCGTGATTGAGAGATAACATGGGGACATATTTATTTTCCTTAAGAAATTTTCGTGTGATCTGCAACGACCACAGAAAAAACCGGCCAAGTGCTAGTTGGACTCGCGCACCGAGGGTTCCGTACAAACCTTTTGGTATCCTCGGTTTATGTATAAGGTTTATGCTTATGAACCAATTTTCGGTGGAAGTTTATATGGTTATGTACATCATATATTTTTTTGAGTTTTATCATTCTCTTATTTTAGAAGTTACGGGGGGGGGGACACACATTTTACCACTTTGGAAGCGTCTCTCGCGCAAACTATTCAGTTTAGAAAAAAATTATATTAGAAACCTCAATACCATTTTTGAAGACCTATTCAGAGATACCCCACAAGTATGGGTTTGATGAAAAAAATCATTTTTGAGTTTCAGTTCTATGTATGGGGAACCCCAAAATTTATTGTTTTTTTTTTATTTTAGTGTAAAAATCTTGATGCGGTTCACAGAATACATCTACTTACCAAATTTCAACAGGATAGCTCTTATAGTTTCGGAGAAAAGTGGCTGTGACATACGGACGGACAGACAGACAGACAGACAGACAGACAGACGGACAGACATGACGAATCTATAAGGGTTCCGTTTTTTGCCATTTGGCAACGGAACCCTAAAAAGAGTAATTCATTAGGAAAGTTAATTTGATGATCCAGAAAAGACGTCCAGTGCTATAGTACCTGGTATAGTCTATCCTCAATCATTACACTGTTCAACCAAATTAAAAGTATGAGTACAGAAATGGCGCAGGATTTATACACAATTTTATCACGAATAAAAATTGTGACATAATTATAATGGTTTGGCTTTTGTGAAACAGGAACTCCTAGTACGAGCGGCCACAGGTCAAGCTATAAATTTCCAGTATAAGCTGACTTCTCACTGTACGAAAGCCTATACAATGCGAGGTCAGCTAAAACTGGAAATGTATAGCTTGATGTGTGCAAGAGCCAGAACTACACAGATGTTTGTAATTTGAAGTGAAAAATAAATATAGGTATTATTTAATTATGTCACTAATGTCGAGATATTCTGGTGGACTTGGCGCTTAAATATTTGAAGAAATATGCAACAAATATCCATCATTTCTACACAATCGTCTAAAAGTCTTAAGCATGTTGACTGATGCTTATATAATTTATTATACTTATTCCGTTGTTTTTGCACTCTCCAGGAAAATATATTTACGAAAGTAAGGATAAGAAGTACAAAAATGAACATGGTATAGCTTACATGATGCCAGAATGGATCCTCCCCACCCTTATCCGCAGCATGGGCCTTCCAGATATCGACAGACTTCTCCAGAGCGTCCCTGAAGTTGTTGCACTGCTTCATCGCCGAGGGTTCTTGGTCGCATCTGGCTCGGATGGTGTTCTCCAGGTGTGAGTGAATCAGCGACCAGGTCAAGGCTCCTTCGACGATACCCGCGGCGTATGCTTGGTGCTCGTCGGAATATGATGGATCGGTCTCTATTTCCAGAAGAGACCAGCTGAAAAGAAGAGAGAGTTTTATTTAATTTGTGAATTATGGAATATACGCATGAGGCCATTAAAAAAAAATAAAACAGTCGCCCATCGCTTAATGTGCCAACGTGAACTGAGTGATAAATATTTGAAAATTTCGCTAGATGTTTAAATTAGGTCTACAAAACATCATTTTCTGCAAGGTTTCTGCAAATCCAAATTAGGCTGGGAACCAGCATTTTTTAACGACAAAATTACATAAAACAGTCCCCCAAAACGCCCGCCCTTCGCCACTTTCTAGTGCCTTGGCTGGGAAGAAGAACTGGCGCAACAACCCAACAGCAGCCCAACAGTCATGGAGGCGAGCCATGGTACGGAGCGAGAGGGCATGGGAAGCTGTCACCTCCTTCTGCGAAATAGTAATGCTCGCGATGGACGAGGCGGGGCGCGTGAGGGAGTGGCAGTCTCTGCGCCCTCACGTCCCTAGCCGCCGCCCCCGGCCACCGTAGGCGCGAGCTTGCGGGCGGCGAGCAATGGGTAGCTCGCCGCCCGGTAAGGACCAGGCTCGGGTCGACGGCGCGTAGTGTTCCACGCGCGCCTCAAAGAGATGTCAGCAGCAATGAAGGGGTCTGCTAGGACCGATGCCTGCCGGGGTTGCGAGATTGTTCGAAAGAGATACCGTGACCCTGGCACATAGGCAACTGAAGGAAAACGGGTGGGTTTTAGTCAGTAAAAGTCTGACACGCCCTCCGTCAAGTCATTTGATAATTTTACATCCAAAAAAAAGCCCAACAGCTAGGCCACTTTGGCAGAATCATTTAATCGTGAAATGGTCCATAAATGATGACTCGTAGGGACTTTGTTTTAATTCAGGCTTGTAGAGGAATTACTTTACGTAGCATTTTTCGGCACCCAGCTGTCTCAAAGAAAATATTACTTAACTTACCCTGTAGTGTCAATATCCATTCTGAAGTAAGCACGAGCTACCCCCCTAGGTATGTCTGCTAGTTCGTTGCTCTGGCCCCAGTACTCGATACGATATCCGGTTTTATTGGAGAAAAATACAGTAGCTGCGTAATTTCCATCTTCCTGAATTCTGAAATGAAATAAACAATTCATAAATGCTTTAGTAAAATTGTAAACAAACCCATAGATTATTCGGAATTGTGAGCAATTTTGTTATTATTGTATGAATTCATCTGATAAGAAAAGTAAAATAATTGTAGCGCAATAACTTAGATGTTTTGTTTATTCGCTACGCAATTTGACTGAGATTGTTTTCCTCTTCTAGACGCAATCACATAATCACTGTAAATGGCGGCGAGATTAAGATGGTTTCCTGCATTTTAAAACAGATGATTACTGATGTGAGTGCCTCGTTCGTCTAGTGCAAGCGCTACAGCTGAGCATGATTTTGATTCCCAAGTCGGGCAAAGTGTTATTGGATTTTTCTATCTGGATTTTCTTCAGTAACAGGTCGCAATTTGGATCTGTGCCTGGTTAGGTTAGGGCTCGCCCCTTATTACATGGGGCTTAAACGTAATTCGCGAAATTTGGATGTACACAGGTCAACCCTTCAAAAATCAAGGCGTGTTTATTATGTGATTACTGATAATATTTATGTATTAGATATTATACCAACCTTTCGATTTGTCCAACGAACAGCGCCAAGATTGACAGAATGCCGAGAATCCCAAGGATGTAGGAGCTAATCTTCGTCTGGAGCCACGAGGCCCCGACGACTTTCAGAATCTTGCTCATTTTCAAATGAGTATACAGCAAGTTGAAATATATGTAAACAGATAGATAGACTACAAAATGAAGAATATGTTGAGAAACTTAATAATAATGAAGTGACAGTGTGTGTAGATGATTTTCTCCAGCGGGAGAGTGACCATCAAACTTGTGATGGCGCGGCCGGGTGTTCACGGGTCTACTGACGAAGCTCCGAATGCTGCGCTCGGAGTCTTCATTGGTTATAGCTCGTCGGCTAAGTATTTTTAAGGTGTACTTTGGCACCACTTCTCAATTGATTTCCCTTTAAGTCTGAAACAAAGGAAACCACATTTTATTTGTTGCCATGTTTATTTGTTTACAAGTTTCCTATACTATCACTAGCCAGCAACTTCTCCCGCGTATTATACATATAAATCTTCCCCTTGAATCACTCTGTCTATTGATGAAAATGGCATTAATATGCGTTGCATAGTTTAAATGATCGAAGCGTACAAGCGCGGGTAGCAACTTTGTTTAATACTATTTAAAGATTATGTCTAACGATGGAATAAACAGGGTGGCAGTGACACAATCACACAAATTGAAACCATGAATTCAGCCATAGTTCTTGACGTACACAGTGTGGAATTTTTCGTCGGTTATGAAAAGATATATCTGTTGTAGCAGTCAAAATGTATGGTAGAGTATTTTTTTTTATTGTTTGATAAAAAAAATGCGCTAAATTACTACGCTATGAGGTCTTGAGCTGAATTCGTAGTTTAGGTTTGCGCCTGAATCTGAACCCTCTGCTTTGAAATGTTTCATCCGCAATTTACTGGATCAAACATTTCAACGTAGGGGTTTCAGCATCATGTACTGAATCTATGATAATAGGTCATCACCTATGAAGAGAGGAAAGTACAAATTCATGAAAATGCACATTCGTTTACGTTATTATCTACGTAAAGCACTCGAAGTGTAGTGAGACTGTAACTATAACTTGTATAAGGGAATGATTGCTTGCTGGAGGTTATCCTACAGTAAATTATAAACGTCAAAAAAGATCTCATACCATCACCAGCCAACAACGTGACCATGACATGAATAACATTAAATACAAAGAAAATTATAAGTATAGAAAGTTCTAGCCAACATTTCACATTACACCCAACTTAATCAACATTTATGAACGCAAGACAGTGATCAGAGCATGAACAGATAACTGGTGCGGGTCACAGAGCGATGCACTAAGTTATCTCTAAGTATAACTACATGTTTGAGTAATGTTACAAACGGGAAAACTTTGTGCTATTTCTTTCATTACAGTTCGCTATGACAGTTCGTTGCGATCGCCATTAATTGGTTGTGGAACTTTGTTTTACATCGTACCTAAATCATTTTTATAACATAATAACATAAATCAAATAAGACCATATTTAACAAGGAAATGTATAGAATTAAACATTTTGTTTCCTTTCAGGGAGTGATTCAACGCACTATTTTACTTATATGAAGTAGAGCGTCAATTTAAATTGCTGTAAACGGAATAGAATGGAATCGTTGTAACGAAATTGAACATCATCATCATCATCATCATTTCAACTGAAAGACGTCCACTGCTGGACATAGGCCTCCCCCAAGCACCGCCTCTTCGACCGGTTTTGTGCTTCCCGCATCCAGCGGATTCCTGCGGCCTTCACAAAGTCATCGGTCCACCTTGTTGGAGGCCTTCCAACTCTACGTCTTCCGGTACGCGGTCGCCACTCCAGAACCTTATGGCCCCATCGGCCATCTGTTCTGCGTGCAATGTGACCTGCCCACTGCCACTACAGTTTCAATTCTTCGGTTAAATTGAATAAAACAAAATAAATTAAATGTCAATTGTGTATCACACAAACTAGGTATGATACGAGCCAAAAAACAGGTTTCATGGCTTCTGGAGAATTCTCGCACAGTTTTGGGAATTCCCGCAACTCGTATGCAATTACATGACATGATACAGCTCGTGCCTAATTTGTATGAAACACTATTGACACAAAGTTCATTATTCTTTGTATAATTTCATCACAACCCTTCGGTCCTATATTATGTTCCGTAGGTATGTACTTAAATTGGGTCTTACGGTCAATCAAGATGAGCTGAAACTATTCTTGAAGAAATGATCAAAAAGAAATTTGTGTCTGGGGCCAACCCAGGCATGAATATCTTTACCCTATCCCTTTTATTTATGTTATATCAAAGTACATAATAGTGATCTTGATGGAGTACTTATTTTTAGATCTTTTCTCATAGGTCTGTCTGTCCTACACTATGCTTACTATATCTTGAGCTAAGTTATAATATTTGTATCTACTAAAAATATATTGTTATTATGTACATTTTATTATTTGTATAGTGACAGTTCGTCTGGACAAACAATTTCTACGTCTTACATAACGTGTGGTAGCCAATCTAAATTCGATATCAGAGATAAAAAGATAATTTACTCGTCATCAGACCATGTTATTACTATTCTTGTATATTTGCACAACACGTCGCCCGTTTCCATCTTTATCACCATTTCAGTATTGTTCGTGTTCAGTATAGCATCTTTTACATATAAATTCACCGTTTATTTACCGTTCTTGCTGTTTTACCCATCCACATATTCTACTCAAAACTATCCTCAGACAATGACCTTCATTCATCGGGCATTATAATACATAGACGCTTACCGCTACAAGGGGCGTAAAGACCGTTTAAGGCAAATTTAAGACAAATATACAGATCGATAGAGCGCGAAAAACTAAGTAAGGCTACATCAAAAACAAATTTGCCTGAAATGGTCTTTACGCTCTTTATAGCGGAAAGCGTCGACATATCATCATCAATTTCAATACAACTTCTCGGTCACTGCCACCAAATAACTTTATCACGACAAAAAATAAGACAATTATCAGAAAACTGATGTTGAGCAACATGATATTATTTCATACGTTAACAACACAAACAACACCACATAGGTGTGTATGTAACATATAAAGATTGTGCTGATAATGTTTGAGAAATTTCCATAGGAACGGAACCGATATCGATAGCAGCGCAAACGCATCGCACCCTGCCAGGGTCGCGAGATCTGTTCGAAAGAGATACCGTGGCCCTGGCATATGGGCAACTGAAAGGAACACGGGTGGTTTTTCAGTCAGTAAAAGTCTGACACGCCCTTCCGTTCCATCCTAGAGCGGGAGACATCATTTGGTGATTTCCTACCCAAAAAAAAAAACGCATCACACGACGCAAAATTCCACTTACAATGTCGCAAGTTTTTATAACTTTCTGGCACTTTCTGGTGCTCCTTCACTTAAATAAACACTTTGAATGCACGTCCACAGGTCCTCACTGTTACAACTGGTACGTGAACATCAGTAGTCAGGTAGATATACTTCGTTATCACTGTACCAATAAAAGATACTCTAATGTCTATGGATTGCGCTCTCCTGTTATCTATCACAGTGTTTAATTACTAAATGTGGAATAGTAGACAAATAAATTGGTTATTTATATGTAAAGGTAAGGATATAGTACCGTAGCCCATCCCTACAGCTAAATATTTAGGTATTTCCTACCCACTGGTTATATTGACCGGGAAATCTATTGCTGTTTGCTAATATAAGAACCTTTAATGAAAGGACATTTAATGTTTTTTTATAGAAACGTAAGGCTAGATGGGTAATTGCGTAACACACTATCAGTAGGAATGGCATTCATTGTGACAGTTCAACAACATCCATTGCGTTATTTACGTTACTGAGCAGACACATTTTTCGAACATATGAAGCAACTAGCTTTTGCCAGTGGCTTCGCCCGCGTGGAGGTCGGAAAATATCCCGCGGGAACGTACTACCGGGATAAAAAGTAGCCTATGTGTTAATCCAGGTTATAAACTAACTGTGTTCCAAATTTCATCCAAATCCGTTCAGTAGTTTTTGCGTGAAAGAGTAACAAACATACACATACACATACATCCATCCTCACAAACTTTCGCATTTATAATATTAGTAGGATGAATTAGAAATATCTTTTGAAAATGATTCAGATTTTGATTGATAGTGTGTTACGCAATTATGAGTACGCAAAATACGCGCTCAGACGTGGAGTTGCGGACACCAGCCCGTTCTACCTACGCAATTATGGAGTTAGAGACAGTGAGATGAAAATTAACCTACCGTATTGTTTAATTTGAACATCAGAAAATAACAAAGTTTTAATTCAAACGATCTGTAGCGACGACAGGTTAGGAAATGAGCTAAATTTTAAGAGTAAGCATTTACTTATCTCTAAAACATTCATAAATAAGACTTTAAAAAATAAGCCACGGCTTCCCACTTCCAACAAATGTGTTTACTTAACAAGCTCTAGGTGTCTAGCTTAATCAAAAGATATTTTCATTCAGGCGATATTTGTACAGTTAGATATGAAAAAATCGTCATAGAAACATTAAATATATTATAATATGTACTTACAGTTTATTTTAAATTCGTGTATCACATTTTTATCGTATTTCGTTCTTTAACACAATTTATTTTGTAATCACCATCTTTGTTTGATAAATAATCGACTTGAGAACAGCATTAAAAAAAATAGAAGCAGGCTCAAAATGGTTCAAAATTGGAATGGGAATCATGACACAAAACCACTTCTCCTAGGACAGGACATGTGCTGACTTGGGCCAGCACAAGTGCACTAGCAACAATGGCCTAACCTGAAATCATACACTACCTACTGGCCTACACGTGGAGTAACTTAGACAAACGCCTAATAATAACCTGACTATAGGTAGGTACCTACCTAAGCAAAAATATTCCAAACGAATCAATTTTTGCTCGCATTTGTTCTGAAAAAAGTTGTAAACAGCAGACGTTTTGGAAAATCCGATTAGGTGGTGTAATGAAAATTGATGATCGATTTGAAATATTCAATAAGCAAGATTTTCCGGTAACACGTGTAAATTTAAAATTGTAGCTGTTTATTTGGGCAATTATTCAATAATATCCATTTTGACGTTCTAAAAGTACTAATAGATACTCTAATCTATACTTATAATATTAATATTTAATATTTTTAATATAATATTATAAAGCTGAAGAGTTTGTTTGTTTGTTGGTATGTTTGGATGAACGCGCTAATCTCAGGAACAACTGATCCGAATTGTAAAAATATTTTTGTGTTGAGTAGCCTATTTATTAAGAAAGGCTATAGGCTATATAACATCACGCTACAATCAAAAGGAGCGGAGCAGCAACGAAAAAGGGACGAAAACTGGCAGGCAATTTGATACCGTCGTAAGGGGCAGGGGAGCAAAAATTTGACGCGGACGAAGTTGCGGGCAGAAGCTAGTATGATATAATAAATATGCCTTTTTCTGGGAGCCTTCAATAATTCCCATTTTGTTGTCCTAAAATATTCTAAATAGCCAATTAACTACGACGAGCAACTTGGATATAGTCCTCGCTCAGCTCGAGCGTGGTTGGTCACAGTTCTACTAACCCATTTTTTCTTGATGCCCTAGCTCAGTTACTGCAACAAACTTTTGAAAAAGGCAAGAAAGTTAGGTATGGTCCCGTGTGGTGCCAGACGTAAAGAATAGCACCATCCCATTTCTTCCTATGGGTGCTGTAAAAGGCGAATAAGGGGCTTACTAGAGAATTGGCAGTAGCGTTCTCTATGCAATTTAACCAACATACTGCGATTGCCAACCCGCCTGCCAAGCATGGCGATTACGGCGAAGCCTTCAAATTGGGGGAGGCGTAAGTTCAGCAGTGGACGACTTACGGCTCAAATGGTGATGTTGATGAGTAAAACACACACATTTATATGTATAAAGAATGCATTATAATATCAAGGAAGGGTAATGAATTTTAAGAGGATCAATTAATCATTTCCAGTTGTGTCTGGGACCAACCGGCCGATGCTCAACGGTACGGCTCCGGTTGCAATCAGATTCGAAGTACCAAATACACGCACTGTGGTCGTGCTCAGGTTCCAGTTGACACCGGCAGACCACACTCATTCTTCTGATTATTATCTTAGCAACCGGACATACATCAGAAACACTTTTTTGAAATGCAATATTTTGGGTTCGAAAAAGGTTGATGGATTCTGAACGCACAACAACTGGCGATTTTATTTTTAGACAGTTCGAATTATTTTGATAACCCTTACAGAGACATAGTATAACCTACCTATATACTATCTTACACATTCGTAGATCAAGATAATATTTGAAAATGTAGAGTCATTTTCACTTAATACCTAATTATACGAGGTTATTGGTATTTTCGGCGGAGGATAGGGTGTTGTGGCGCAGCATGGGAGAGCCCTATGTCCTGCAGTGGACTGCGATAGGCTGAGTTGATTTATTGGTATTTTTACTTTACCCATTGCCTCTACCTATAGAGACGTTATCGGTATTCAAGATGACCAAAATATCATTAGCCGTACCCTGGCTAAATAGCAAACTGAACTGAATTGATATAAAATATTAAGATTACGCATTTACTCACAATGAACAATCGACATAAAAACCTAGTCATGGAATCGTGTAGAGCAGCTATCATACAATGCATTGTATTCTATAATGAGATCCGCATTAAACGTTTTTCAATAGCACAATCGTTCGTTACGGCGAGCATACTAAATTCAAGCCCTTTTGAATCGTATCTTAGCGAAGAATTTATGTTCAATAGTCGTTTGCTGGTCAGATTTATCTCATGTAAATGGAAATTCCATTTTGCTGCTGACGTCAAGCGTCAGTCCGGTAGTTCTACTCAAAATAGCACTAACTACATTCATACTAGTCCCTTGATAATACGTATCGGTATGTTCAATGATTGGACAGGTCCACTCAATCTGTGTGGTTCTTTCCTTAAAAGACCACTTCAGACACCAGTCCACATGGTCTTCATATAGTCTGACCAATATTATGTCTGAACTTTAAAAGACACTGTGATCTCTGAGTTTGTTTCGGCCTTCCTTCTCAGAGTAGTCAGATAGGAAACGCCGACCTCATCTAGATTAAAAAAATATGATTGACGTGTAAAAGTGTTTGTACAAACCTAATTGCAAAAATAAAGTCATTTATCATTATTACTTTTTCACGGTACAGTCTTGCACGAAGAATCCCTGTTACGGTTGTATTATTATTAGTAACAATTGAAAAGACAAAATATATATGTTTGCATTAGTCATAATAAATTGCAATATTCATCACAATATGAGTACATTGAAAAAGTAAAACGTTGGCAAAAATAACGCACTTTGCGTAAAGTTCATTATATTGCTTATGTTTACGGTAAAAGTGCTTGTATGGCAAACTGAGTGCAGACGCACCTACTCGGCCACCCGCACGAGTGCCGCCAGTGCTTCCGTACTTTGTCCTTATCGTGCAAGGTGCAACCCGAGCGTCGCTGTCTGCGCATCCACAGAGCTACTTAGCGCCATGGCAACCAGCCTACGGCTCCTGTTGCACCACACTTCCTATTACACTATTAGATAACACATCAGCCATTGCATCTTTTAAACAAAGAACGAGCTTAGCTACTCTTAAGGTAAATGTATATAAAAATTTCTAAACAATCATCAAAGTATGTATCGACTTACCGGAGATCCGTGAGAGGACAGAGCTGATCACACGTAATACGACGCTCACAGCTAAGGAAATAGACTACTGAAATAATTCCCTTACTGGCGAATAAAACTGCAAGCTCTCTTTAGCCGTAGAGATGGTATAGAAATAAGAGCAACACCTAATCTTAGACGAGTTATTCTGGTAGCACTCGCTGAATTTATGTTACTTTATTATAAATATTAGAACCGAATTTGCAAAAGTACGTTCGGCGAATACGTAAACATATCTAGAGTAAATCAATACTGTCGGGAGGTACAGCACATACGGTCGGTTTTATGAATTTTATGATGATGCTCTTGTGTATATTTATGGTCGCACGTGTCTCTCTGGCTGTTCCAAGGTAAACATCATGTTCACCGCCAAAAGTTTAACACATTATCCCGTAGATGAAGTGGTGAACTTTCTGTGGACTAGTGCAGTCAGTCGTCTTGAGTCAAAGATGATTTTCAAATGAGTACCTACCCGTCAATGAAGTAACTTGTCATAGAAAACTGATTCGTTACAATTTTTTTACATGACAGCCGACTTTGACAAGACATTAACAAAGAGACTTGGCACTGACAAAATGTTTGTTACCCAGAAATAGCTATCTACTCGCGCCATGAAATCTAATCATAATATGTACATTAATATTAATAGGGATATCAGTTCATAAATTTGAGTTAATTTTATCTAAGTCTCTATAGTCTGATGTGACGTCGTCTCCATTTGTAAAGGCTACGTGATTTCTTTCAGCTGTTGCAGCTTCAACAAAAACCAGTGCATTTGAACTAACTACAGATTTACGTAAATCATTATAACAATAATAATACATCAATTTATTTAGTTGCTGACCACACAAGCGCCGTTGCAATAATGTTACAGAAATATGATTCTGCGTCATAGCAAAACCTAATGCTCGCAGGCTCACTCACAGGCCGTCAAGAAACATGGGTGGTATCAACGTATCTAGGCAGGCAATCGCTTCGCGGTGCTGTGCGAATGGTACATTACTTTGGCGCTATTTCTGGCATCAAAAATGTATTTACTACATCTTTGATGTACCTAGTACATGTGTACCGGTGCGGTATTTGTATACAGCAAACAGAACTAACGTAGCTCCGGTACATACGTACAGATAAATAAATGTATGCCCTTGGCATTCGATGGTGTTAATTCTGTACAATTTATTACTATTTGCGTGGCTATTTTCTTCTGCACTGGTGGAAGCACGTCCGAAGTGGTGCTAATGTAGAGTGTCGCGTACTCGAGTGTAACCACGTTCGACTCCGATAAGAGGACCAATTAGATATCGAGCAACATGATAATTACCACCGAGAGCACAACACATAATTGTTAACTATGAACGTTTATCCGTTCGTTTGCTTTCTTGCTTGAGCTAAATTGTGACAATGAACACTAATTTGTAAAGTGAATGTGATACGACACATATGTTACAAACTTACAAATGTTACAACTAAAACTATTAATTGTGTTAGGATTATGTATATCTACTATTGTATATATACTTAATTTTCATATTTGGAATATAAAAACGTCTTCATTATTTTGCGCTAAAAGCAGATTGGATAATGTCTTTAAGCTAAGAAAACAATTGATTAACCCAATTCAATTTATCGATAAAAATATTGGATACTTCCCATCACCAAGAAAGCGTTAACCTCGATCGACCCCAAAGAGACTTCGCACACGACCGCAAATTCCTGTCTGGATAAAAAAGTCCTGTCTATAGAAGCACGAAGCGCGTCGCATACCTGCTAACGTTCGGAGTACAATAAGATTTTTTTATAAAACATTTGTCGAGACTACCCGAGTGTACCCGAGCTTTGCCGAGCCTCGGTAGAGTTTATAGTCCGCTTCCCTACTTTCACTCGAGATTTAAGTGGTCGTTATTGCTCATACATCATTTTATTGCAATCTAGAGCAAATACACATTGGTGCCGATTCTGTTGTCACAAAATTCTCTAAACTAAACTAAAAATCACTAAAATTTGGTTTATTCCTGTCAAACGACGATTTCCTATTCTGAAATAGACTAAAGTGAAACAACTTAACTATATTTTAGTTTGACAGCACTAAGATTGCACTGAGTTATTAGTTTAGTGAAAATGACAATTTTGCTATTCTGAGTTTGCCGGTTTTCACCAAAAATGTTGACTAAAATCATTTATTTTAACTAAATCTGACTATTTTTAATCGCGATTAAAAAGGTGTGGAATAAAACTAGTGGTCATGAACTAAAATTCTCAACAACGCCTCGCCTTCACGTGCAAAAACAGTTCTGTCCTTTTTATTTTCCTTTTGCTTATATCTTGAAAATGACGTGTCCTATCGCAAAAATAATGAAATTTTCGACCCCCTTAGTATACCCCGGAAAATTAAATCTCAACACGTGGGTAACTTTTTTTTTATATTTTTCAAACAAAAGTGAAACATTCCATATAAAACACGTCCAGGCTGCACCCTAGCACGCGCCTTCGTCTCTTAAAAAATCATTCTACGCAATGCACACACAAGTACACGTTGCGAAAACAAAAGAAAAAAAAAAATACCACGCTGAGTCGCGATTGTCAAATTCGATTTTAGTCGTGTCAAAATAGTTTTTAAATTTAGAGATTTTTCCTTGCAGAATAGCGTTACAATTCTCATAGCCAAAAGTAAGGAATTTTAGAGATAGTTTAGTTAGTTTAGTTCGTGTACAACAGAATCGGCACCAGTGTATACGAAAGTAAAAATAAAAGTAAATTTTTAGACATCCTCTTGGATGTCTAAAAATTAATGTATCGAATAGGTAACTTTCACTTTCTACAGAATAATCAAAATTGGTGTCTGTATCTAATTGATTTTGTTTAATTTCATAGATTTAAGAGAAGCATATTCATAATTTTATTATTGGTTTAATTTTGACAGCTATTTAACTTATTATAACTTCATGCTTGCATGGTGCATTTTACCAGTTACTTATATTCAAGTTCCATGTAATAAGAGGCGAGCCTGTTAAGACCCTTTTATTAATTTAAATAATTATAATTAAAACGGTGATCGTAGATAAACTATTAATGGGTATTCTTTCCAAACTATCACGTTTTTTTTTTCAGGTTTATCATACACTACACGCTTTTTCCAGCGGCTTCGCACGTGTATTAAACATACGAACCTTCCCCT
Source organism: Aporophyla lueneburgensis (assembly GCA_932294355.1). Lineage (NCBI taxonomy): Eukaryota > Metazoa > Arthropoda > Insecta > Lepidoptera > Noctuidae > Aporophyla > Aporophyla lueneburgensis. The sequence continues at coordinate 17,676,957 of OW028744.1, forward strand.
TGAATCACTCTGTCTTTTGATGAAAACCGCATTAAAATCCGTTGCGGAGTGTAAAAGATCTAAGAATACAGACGCGGGAAGCGACTTTGTTTTATATTATCTTATCTTACCTTATATACCTTTAAACGAGCAATTCTTGTATATATAATCTGAATCTCGGAAACGGCTCCAACGATTTTCATGAAATTTAGTATACAGGGGGTTTCGGGGGCGATAAATCGATCTAGCTAGGCTTCATTTTTATAAAATGTCGTTTTATTCGTGTTTTCAATGATCAACTTTATCGATAATCAACTTGAACATAAACTTATTACTTTAAACACAATTTACCAAAAAATACCGAGCAAAGCTCGGTCATCCAGATATTGTAGAGATAATACTAGGTGATGAGAGCCTCAACACTAGTAGCCTTACTTTACTTACCAAATAAAACATTAGGTAAATCTATCTATAATAAGTATCTATGATAACACTCTTGTTCGTATTAAGTAATTCCTAGGTTGGAATCACGCTCTTCGAACTCAATGAATGGATATTTTGGTAACATAATACAGTGATTCATTTATTTAGGTAAATTACTTAGTACGTACTCATCAATGAATAATACAATAGGTAAGTATTCATAATACATACGCTTGAATCAATCTGTTTAATAAATCGCAAGAAAGAGCGACTAAAAGAAATAAAAAGGAGTCGAGACCTCTTTAGTTCTGTTTTTCTTGTCTTTTCTTTTACCTACAGTTTTATACCAATATTTTGTTTTTATTCGATACTAGCTTTAGCCGCGGCTTTGCCCACGTGTAAGTCAGTAATTATCCCACGTACCCCGTAGTAAAAAGTATCCTATGTCCCCAAATTTCATTGAAATCCACTCAGCCGTTTTCGCGAGAAAGCGTCACAAATAAAAAGCATTTATAATATGTCTTAGGATGCTTTTATAATGTATTAACATGTAGGTCAGAAAATGTAATAATCTAATCAGAATCGAAAATATTATTATAATGGCCCAATACGAGCGGCCCAGCCGGGACGGGTCATTATAGACCAAAGTTATAGACCTTTACGTCTTTTGAGTTTTGGACCTAGCGCTCTCCGATTGGTTGTCTGATATTTTCCATGTACATAGCAGGGATGTTAGGGAGCTCCGTAACCGTAACCGAAACTATCGGATATCCGATATAAAAATGTATCCGTAACCGTAACCGAATCCGAAATAAAAGTTTCGGATAATATCGGATTTGTTATTATTATTACATTTTTATTTTAGGTAGAATAGATAACACTCAATATATATTTATAATAATTTTTATTTTTAATAGCTGTAATAATTACTCACAGACTGATTGTAATTCCTACCAAATGGTGACATATAGGTAAATAAAACCATTTTATTAGCTATTTGTATTTTACTTTTGAAATTCCTTAAAAGTTTAATATCCGTAACCGAAATTATCTGAAACTAACGGATAATCCGAAATAATTTCATATCCATATCCGTATCCGAAATTTCATATCCATAACATCCCTAGTAGCACAGCTACAAATTGTAAGACACAAAATTGTTTGTAAGCCATACTATTACTTCAATAAACATTTTTTCAATTATCCCATACACTTGAGTTGTATTTACTTAGAAACCCTAAAAGAAAAAACAAATGCGACCTAATAATAACCGGAGAATGCACTCAAGACTCAAAACTGCATGTCGTTCAATAAGTGCAGTTGCAACAGTGAATGGAGCACAGAGAGAGGGCAACGACCCCGCCTGGTTGGCCACCATGACACCGCGCCGGCTGCACGGAACCGACCCCATCATACAGGCTACAGACAACAAGGATTTTTTATTCACGTCTCTGAAGATCGATAAATCTTTTTGCATCACTATACAGTTCATTGTATAGTATTCGCGTGTTCGTATAGATATCGATTTTATTTTCAATGAATCAATTGATTTTATGTGCAACTACATATTATATTCACATAGATATCGATTTTATTTTAATTATATCAATGATTTTATATGCATACTAGCTGACCGTACAAACGTTGCCCTGTTTCCTAGAACTCGATAGCAGCGCCACCTACCGGGTCCAATAGTGAATCTAAACCATCCAGGGTGCCACCCAAACGCATAGAAAAAAATCATTCAAATCGGTCCAGCCGTTTAGGAGGAGTTCAGTGACATACACACGTACAGTAGAATCATATAAAGATTAGCTTTTGCCCGCAACTTCGTCCGCGTAAATGTCGGTTAGCAGACGAAGTTGCGAAATAAAACGTAGCCTATGTCCTTTCTTGGGGTTTAAACTTACCCCGTACCAAATTTCATCTAAATCGATTGAGTGGTTTAGTCGTGAAAGCGTAACAAACAGACAGAGTTACTTTCGGACTTAGAATATTAGTAGGGATTATCATCGCAACCGACCGCTGAACTGGTGATATTGGGCGACATTTGAATCCTGTTTTATTGACTATTAAGAATCTATTTTCTAGATAGTTTCACGATGTTAGTAAATTCTTAGTTATGTATAAGATCTAACTAATGAAAACTATGAGTATATTAAAATTAAATAAGTAGGTAGGAATTATTCTATTAAATAAAAGTACGATAGCCATGTACACAGAAAAAAAAAAATTGGTGGCAATACTTTATCCAAGTCTGGGGTATTGAAACGATGGATAACGAAGACTAATTAAAAAAAGATACAATAACGATGAAAAAATTATCATCATTCAAATGTTAGTGGTTGCGTGGCCTTTGAATCACACTAATATAGGTATACGAAGGACTGTTATGTTTTGCTTTTTAGAAATTCGTAAAAAATATCTTCGTTCCACGAAAATGACAAAAACAGCTGATCGATTGCGGGACCTTCGACCACAAAAATTAAGAAGAAAAAAAGTTTTTTTTTTTTTTGTTAGCTATTATATTTTGATAGCGATACCTAAACTGCCAGCTTATTTAACACGTTAACTGTGGTGAAAATCAGAAAAGTCACAAAATGTACTTAGTATTATTTCACTTCAAATAGTTTATTTATACCATAAATACATTATTTATTCCAGAAAACAAAAAGTGTCGGACAGATAGTCCGACAAAGCAGTTAACGTGTTAATTTCACCTGTATATTGCCAATGAAACCGATATATCAAGATTATTGCAGTGGCCAGTCTACATTTCCCAATGACAGTATTCAGGAAACAATAGTTGCTTCCGTGTGAAATGAAATAATATAATGTACTACTTGTAACCTGCTACTTGCTAACAAATATCCCACGATCTATTGTTAGTTTAATCGTAATAAACATGTTATAAATATTAATGAAAATGTATTACATGTTTATCTTAAAATTAAATAAAAAATATAGGTATATTATAATACATTTTCTTTGCCCTATAAATAAAACGTTAACGTCAATATTTTTTCCTGTACTATTGTGTTAGAATTCTGAAAACATCTAAAATTTCGATAACGATGGTATATAACCCCACATTATAATTTATGTAAATGTATAATTACATAAGCATTTATTGAACTCAATACCAGAATCTAGATCGTTCTAACTAATTTTCCTATAGGTTAACTGAAGGTAATCTAAGGATTAACCCAAAAACCCAGTTCTAAGTTGGCCAATTTATTTTTATTTCACGGACTTACTTCTGAGCAATCAAAGAAGTCTTTAATAGTTTAGTGTACATACTATTTAAATAAACATTTTCGCTATATGCGTCTCAACGTGTAAAATCAGCATTTCATTTAATAACGAGGTTAATAGGTCAATGAATTTGCGGTAACTCTTCGATAAATGCGCAAATACGTTCGTTTATTAATTAATCATTAGGATTTACATAAAACCCAACTAATATTCAATATTACGATTTTAAAACTAAGAATTACAATCTATGAAATTATATTTTTTGACAGAAAATAAAAGTGCTCAATACATGACACAGAATATTACTAAAAGTTTCTTGTTACCCTCCAACTGTTTTAACACATTCTACAGATTTGTTCAGAAGCAAAAGAAAACAACGAAGGTATTTCTATCATTGTCCAAAGGAATCTTTTGAGAAACATTAGCCAATTAAGTCAGAATTAACCCAGGCTTTCGTTAACCCTGTTCCTCTAGATTAAAGACCTGTTTCACCAGTTGAAATTTTACTAAAATATTAAATTGGAACATTATTTAATTTACATGAAATAATCTGCCAAGTTGGTAATGTATCCGAAGATGGTAAAACAAACCTTAAGACTTACACATTAAAGTCAATTATTGAATGGTTACTTACAGCGTGAGTGGTGTGACCACTATCACAGAACGTCGGCGTACTCAACCCATCGGGATAGAACACTGTTGTAGACTGTGGGAGACGGTCGATTACAGATCTAGACCGCAGATGATCTGAAACAACAAGAAACATACTTTTATAAATATAAATTCAACTTATAGAAATAAAATCGAGATTTGGGATATCGAACTTTATAACCTTAGCTTTATTTATTATTGGCCTGAAATAGAGTTTCTTTTATAACACTGGTCGAACTTGCATTTTCGTAACGGAGTTATTTTGCCTGCTATTTTTATAAAATGAAAGTGTTTAATGTCATCGATGCAAAAACTAGGTATGTACAGCCGCCAGCACATCGAGCTACTACAATCTGTCAAATTTCTTTAATATATTTTCAACTTAATAAACCTTGGACTTAATGCTTTAGCGATAAAAGCATTAAGTCCAAGGTTTATTGGGAGAATCTAACAGTTTCGGGTAGCTTGATGTGCTGGCGTCTGTACTAGTATTCCTTCAGTCGGTATAAACTTACAAAAAAAAAAGAAAGAAAATATTTTTTTTTGGTACTCGCACAGGTAATATTATAGGTACTTAAACAATTCTTTGCTCTGTTTCTGTTCCTACGCCTGTTATATTTTTGTCAAATTAGAAATTCATTAATACCTAGGTATACTTACTCAAACGCTAACTTAATCGCGTCTAAGTACCAAACAATTTACCGTGTAATGATCGACGGGGGAAATCCCTTTACTTTTAAAGTAATAACCTATTTACATTGTGTGGGTAAATATTTTTGGCTAAGCAAACTTGCTATACCAAGCTTTTATTTAACTTACAATGTTTGTAGGTAAGAGTCGACTAAGCTGCACTTAGTTTTATTTAACAATGTTTCGTTCGTTCCTCTCTCCTGGAACTTTTATGTAAATCTTACCAGTATAACAGCAGAAATGTATATAGGTTATATTTTTACTAATATATATTTAGGTGAGTGGTTGGTGTTCTGGTTGTGAGTTGAAAGAAAACGGTAATAGTTTTTCCGAGAAAACAGAAATGGATGTTGGTTCGCTCTTCAACCAATTTGTTTATTTCATTATTAAAATACTCGGAAATTCGATTTTGCTTATATCTGTTTTGTTAAACTAAAAACAGATACCTGAATATAGTCATCATCATCATCATTTCAGCCGTAAGAAGTCCACTGCTGGACATGGGCCGCCCCCATGCACCGTCAATTTGACCGGTACATTTTTTGGGGGGATTTGCCACAATCGCCACGCTTGACAGGCGGCTTGGCGATCGCAGTTTGGTGGTACAATGCATAGAGAACGCTGCTGCCCATTCCCTAGTAAGTCCTTTAGTCGCCTCTTACGTCACCCACGGGAAGAAATGGGGTGGTGTTATTCTTTACGTTCGGCTCCACACTGTACCTGAATATAGTGTTATTATATAACGTTTCTAAAAATATATGCTCGCGCAAACTGCTTAGATACAGTGGCTTGCATTGCGTATATGCAGTGTCTACCTTGAAAAATCACCATAAGTCTGTCAATTACATTTTACTGTGTGTCCTGAAATCATTAACAATAGAAGTGCGGGCGTCCCAAATTTGACCCACTTCGATGTTCTTCCTTCTCTAATTAATATTTTATTATGCATAATAATAATCGTAACTTTTTATAACTTTTCATGAATTATGATGATTATTATATTTATTATTTATACGAGACTTCAACCACGTAATTGCAAAATACATATTTTTTACCCAAATTTACCTCAGTCGGTATGTTCAGCGCTTCATCATACCTAAAAGAAACCCGCATTTGTCTGCCTAGACAAGAACAGGCGACCCAGTACCTACCTATACAGTAAACTAAAGCAAATGCACACCACTGCTTAGATAAGTTTAAAAATAGATGTGTTAAGGTAATCTCGCCAAGGATTTTCCACGTTGCGACCTGGCAATGGCAATGTACCTACTTTAAATATCACGGTTTCATTAAAAACGAGTTCGACCTTATCGACCTGATGGTCATTAGCGTCGTCTGATAATATTAATGTATAGGTAGCTTGTATGGCGGCGCGGACGACGGTCACTCGACACTGTAGCAATTAGTTAGCGGTGATCACCTGTTTCTGTAAACAAACGTCTGTGACACGAGATTAGAAGACAATTAGCGTCGCCCGGGTTACTCTGAGGGTGGCCCCATTGCTAAGTAGCCGTACCGACGTACCCAGACGCCATAATTATACCTTTATACAAACTATCGTATATAGCTGTCATTATAGAAAGAAAGAAAAGAAAAAAGTACAGTATCGTATTTTCTTTCTTTCTTTTCTTTTATTATATTATACCTACCAAGGAACAAGTCCGTCGCCATGGCAACAGAGAACGTGTCGGGTTATTTTAGAATTGTGTTTAATTAAGGTTTACCTACTTGCGCTTTCTTCTGTGATAAACCTTTATGGATAATTAAGTAAACTTTTTAATTAAAACTTCCTTAGTTTTTGCCTTCAAGTTTGTTCTAAAATATTTTCTCATATGGAGGGAAAAAAGTCAGACGTTTTTCATTAGGATACCTACGATACACTAGCTATGATTTATGATAAATATGCATATTTTAACTTTTCACATAATAAACGTACAAGGATAGATGAACAAAAAAAGGAACAAAGGTACGTATGTACCTATATGCTTATTTCGAAAGTAAAACTTATTACAGGTGTGCTCACTGTCATGGGAAATATGAACAAAAATAGGGGTGAGAAGAAGACAAAATTAAATACATAAAACAATTTATAAAACATCGGTAGTATAATATGAGAATATACTTACATCACTTTTGATAAAATATGTATATGTCTCCAGCTTAGCTATTAACTATTACATAACAAATTGTCTTGCTCTACCTAGAGTAGATATACCTTACGAAAGTCTGTAAATTCACCCAGGATAGCTAGCTGGTATATTTCCAGTGTCATCCAGTGATATTTTGGCGAAGTGAACGACCCGCTCCTCAGAATATGAATGAACTATTAGAATAGATCATTAATACGTCATAGTTTCCCTTTAAACTTGGCATTCGTTTTAAGAATGCTAAAATATTTTTATCATTCCACGAATATATTCGCGGTGTGACGCAGTAATACTAAATAATGGGCAGTGTCACAAGACCCTGAGACGAATAATTTTCCGGCGGTTGATAAGACTTACAAGACGCTTATTTGACGTCACATTTCATACGCACGAAGCACGAATATACGAAATATACTCTTTCTGAATTTAGACAACAGTGACAATTGATAGGCGTTAATGAAACAATAAGCAAAGCAAGACTAGCTTTTAAATTTTCTAAAGAACATCTTTAAATGAAGAAGTAGAGTCTCTTAAAAAGTCTACTTTCAGAAAAATTCAGAAGTGATTAATTTATCGTCACAGAGATCAGCGTCAATTTCTCAAGCACGTTCATTAAAATTCTTTCCTCATAATTCATCATGGCAAGAAAATTCTAGGTGCAGTACGCAATTAACTCAGTGTATATTTCCATATGACGCATGTGCCTTAAATAACTACATTATAGTTATTCATCCTTTTTTTTTGTAGATGGGAAATCATCAAATGACGTCTCCCGCTCTGGGTGGAGCGAAAGGGCGTGTCAAACTTTTACTGACTAAAACCCACCCGTGTTCCTTCAGTTGCCCACATGCCAGGGCCACGGTATAGTTATTCATCCTTCATATTTCATTTTGTCTGTTGAAAAGAAGGACGCTTATGGCCATAAATGACACTCACGCCAAAAAAAACTATGCGTACAATGAAAACACCTAACGTTTCCATGACAATAGACACAACTAACTGTGCCGTGAGTTCAACCTGCTCTGATTTCACAATGAAAAAAGAAAAACAATCTTTTAAGGTTTCTATCATTAACGTGAAACTATTTTATAGAACTCGAACACCTCCGACCGTGGCGTTGCTGAAGTGCCTACTCGCAACGAAATGTTATGAAATAGAAATGGAAAATTATTGCAGCATATAGGCACACTGCTGAACTTACCTGCTGCAAATTATATGAGAATGATTGATTGAAGGACTTTTTGGGCGACATTGAGTCGACTCGCAGTAATGAGAATATTGAGATGGAAGTGTGGAGTGACGATAGTGGATAAAGTAAGAAATGAGTATATAATTTTAAAGGTAACGCTAGCGAAAGAAAAGTTGACAGGATATCGTCTGGTTTGGTATGGGCATATTATGAGGAAGGAAGAAACGCATGAGAATAAAAGAGCGATGAATATAAAATGTTGATGGATGGGGAAGGAGTAGAAGGCTCAAGAAAATACAATCCATCCAGATTGTGTGAGGGAGTAAATGATAGCGTGTCGGCTGACAGGGAGAATGGAAGAATAGCTGAAGAAAAGGTGTTGTGCCAATTCCAAGTAACATGGGACAAGGGCAGGAAGATAATTATGACAAATGAACGACAATGAATAGACAATACTGATGTAATAATCTGAATAAGTTACATTTCAGGGGCATAGAACCAAAACTCGTTATGTGGTTGGAAAAAATCGTACAGTATTTAAAAAAAAACGTATTATTTTTTACCCAACCATTTTCTATGATATCATAATAATCATGCATACAATAGGAAAAATAACCCAAAAAAGTTAAATACTGTTGAACAAATATAGGTGTTGGACGTAACCAGTTTTGTTACCAAGCACTGGATATCTCTAAGTATCCATTTAAAATTAGATAAAAACAAAGAGCTTACAAAAAAGAGCGGCCATTACTATTTTGTTTCAAATGTCAAAAACACTCCTTTTGGTTTAACTTGGATGTAGCCGTGGATGTAGCCAACTTTGATACTCAATTTAAAGGGACGAAACCAAGTTTGATTCGAAAACGCATTATTTTATTTAAATAAATAGCAACTGAGTCATGATTGATGCAAAATGTTAGGATGCTAAACATAAGATCCATGAATGATCACACTAAACTACAACAACATAAAAGGTGCAACGGAAAGACGATTTTGAAGTCGGGTAAGATAAAGTTTATTTTTTGTATTTTATAAATCGATGCTGGTAAATAGAAAATAGTGTTATTTATCATTTAACTACAACTTAATAAAAAAGAACAGACAAGATAAGATCAAGATTACGTATATTTTAAGCCGGGGAAGATAAAGACAGCTTACACAGCTAATCCAGTAATAAAAAATGACTTAGGTTTACTTGTCAGTTACACACAAATTGCTCAATGCTTAGTAACACTACGCCAACGTTTAAATCAGGGTTGCTGTTTATGGTGCAATGTTTTATCAAGCCTTGTGTAGGTATATATTGTCGAACGACAACCATTACAAGAGAGGTAAATCCTAGCTACAGTCATCCTGGCTTAATTTCAGAGCTAATATAGAAGTTAAGGTTTGTAAGTCTGGACTGCATTGAGACGATACAATACTCATAAATACAATACAATACTTATAAAATATATAAAAGTTAGACATGTGTACTAATGCTCATGAAACGGTCATAGACTGCAGCAGTGTTGCATAATCAGCCAATGACGTTCCCACTGCTAAAACATAGACGTCTTCTTTGGGAGTTGGAGTAGACCTAAATCCACCACGCGGTGGTGGATTACTGCCGACTGCGGATAGGTAGATGTCACACGTCTTCGACTTTTTGGTTCTAGGACACGGTTTCTTCAGGATGTTTTCCTTCACCGTTCTGAGAGCGGTGGTGATGATAAATTACACGAACTAAACTAGCGCCTGTCTGGGTTCGAACTGTTGTAGGAGTGGTCACAGCAGTGCTACAACACCTAGCTCCTAACTAAAGGACCCTAAGGAATCTCTGCCCATCGATAACACCGTCTAGTGAGTCAAAGATAAAGTCTCATAGAATTAGTGCATAATACGGTGAAGACTCTATCGGTAGGTCCGCCTCAAAATCGTAGTTCTGTGGTCGAGACAGGTAAAAACCTTTATTATTTCTCACGACGGGAATAACAATGGATGATGAAAGATAATTTGAAACAATATCAGCTGGGTTATAATAACATTGTAGTGTACAGGATAAAAGGACAAAACATTGAATATAATAGTAATTTATTGGTTGAGAATATTAATGACGGTGGCATACTTGTTTTCGCGATAAAGAAGAGAAAAAAGGATGATAATGTCAATGCTGCTGGTTTCGTAGAGATAGTCTCAACTTAAGCTGATTAGACAGATTTAGTTAGGACTACTATTATAAGTGAAGTTGAAGAAGGCAAAGCTAGTTTTAACGGATTAATTGCACTTATTAATACGCATCTAACAAGCAGACCGACACGTCACATAGGTACACAGGTCAATACATCAACGAATTGATTTCCAATACCAAACAAAATTGATTTCCGCGTTATCGATAACATACACAACGGAAATCAATTGAACGGACCGAAACATTTTCCTTGTTGTGACACTTGGACTTATTGAGGTTTACTCACTTTGTAAATATAGTACTGGCATGTGCATGTGCTTGATCATAGCAATGACTACCTTCGGGGCACGACCCATCGCGTCGTATCCCATCGCCCACTTCGCTATAACTTAATTTACAATTAGTGCTCTTTCCTATAACATTTCTCGAGAATTAGGCAATCAAATGCAAAAAGATTTTTCTCCTCAACTCAGATATTAATTTTTTTTAGAGATTACTTTCTGCAATCAAACTTACATACTTTAGCTCTTTATAATATATTAAGTTTATACATATAGATAATGATAATTGCCAATGCTGTCTGCACTCTAATTTAATCACTATCTGAATCAGCCTGAAGGATATTATTAATCCATTGCTTGTTATGGTCGAAAAAATTGTCTGCTCAGTAATGTAATTAATAACGTTATGAATGTTGTTGAACAGCTGTCAACATGAGCCATCCCTACTTTGGGTTAAAAATTGTAGAAATTTGCATTAGAATATCGAAAGTTAAAAAATTATAATACTGAACCAAAGAAAAGATCAGTAATCTGAAATACACATGTGCCTACTACGTTAAGAACTATTTTACATATAAAGCTTGTGTTGAACGTTTAATAACAAGAATAATGAATAATACTATGAATGATTATTATGTCTCGTGTGAACATCTATCTATCACGCGATCAATACATGTATGTATGTATTGTGTACATATTATGCTTATCGGAATAGGTTTTTCCTTAGGCTACTCTTCGATATGCTAACACTTGAGTACCTAGATCGCATTATAACAAGACATACCTACTTCATCAGAGTTATCCACCGCAATAAATTTGTCGCTTTCACAGATTAGATAGAGCTATTTATTCCGTGATTAGTAATTTCCGGAATTTTTTCTGAATAGTTGCTCAGGACTATGAATCATTGCCATTTACTTATCAGGCCGAGCAATCTTATCTCATAGCAACAGAACCAATAATGTACAAAGTACAATACTACGGTTTAACCGAGCCGTAACGCAGGCAGCTAATTAACGAAGCACCGTTACCAAACATAAATGGAATTTTATTTAATTCAAGGCAGAAGTAGATAAACAGTTTCCTGAACGCGAATTCGTTTTACGAAGGAGTTTTCGAGTATTTGACGTTACAAGTTGAGCATATTTCGATGTAGAACCAATAAGTTTGCACATCGGCTGTCTGCTTCATGGCGTGGTCTAAATATAACAACCACGTGCAAGTTTAGGGGACAATGTTCGGAGTTATTCGGTTCATAAACTGATTTGGGGTCAGATGCCGTGCGTCTAGACACCATTGTGACACAAATATCTCGTCTTGTATAGTATTTGGCATCTAATTTTTTTATGAATGATTTAGGTACACATTGTGAGATATTTTGAAAGTGCTTAATGAATTTTAATTTGTGTATTACTAAAATGGTTTTGGTTTCTGTTACTCTCAGAAATTAAAGGTCGCGACCGAAGTTTCATCTTGATGAAGAGAAAGTTACTGAGGCTTACTGCTAGTATAGAAACATAAAATTACACGTTACATCAACAACAATTATCACCATTTTCTCGGAAAAACTATTATTTCCTGTAAACCACGTAAAATTGTGCAATATGCTTTCAATGACTTACTGGGAAATAATGGAAAAATTATGACAAGGTACTTACGATTTCATCGGTTTTCCTCTCGAAATTCAGATACTAAGCCTTTGCGCTGAAAAACACCAAAGGACTACATTTGAAAAGGCACTATTAAGGGCTTTCGTGTGAACTACAATGAGCCCTGTAGCGACACGACTGCTCGTTATTACATTGAATTGACGAGTGGCTGGCAATGGCTGATGGCGCTGCGGGCGACAAGCGCAGGCGCTGCCTTTTGCAGCGTGCTACGCGACAATCGCTGTTATTAACATCAACATTATACAAGTCTTACACAAAGAAATCAAATTGTATACCAAATATTATATCCTCAAGAGCTACATGGTTATTAATTTTACAGCTATCTTCCTGCAGTTTCTCTCCGATTCATTCATTTTGTTTACAGATACGAGATTTATGAGATCTACCAAATATCTTTACGAAATAGCATGCATCCATTTGGACTAATATTTCATCATTATCGTTCTGTTGGGTCGAAAGACTCAAACATGACCACTTTCATGACTATTAGCGCCATCTGTGAAATATTATTTAAACTACAACATTAACGGGCCGACAAACCATTCGTTTTATTTCGTTGGATGCTACCTCCGAGTATTTTGTCATTGGTTACTTGGTACTGCGACATTAACTGAAGGTGGCGCCACTGGTAACTTTTTACCATTTTATAACGTTAATATGTGGAGTTATTACTTTTCACGTATAATAATATTAGAAAAACTGAACACTGATCTGTCTCTATTCGGTTGAAGGATAACATTTAAAGTGGTTCATAAAAAAATTACCTATTCTAAAATAAAATAACTCAAATAAATGGTTATAGCGTGTGAAGTGAGCCAAACATAAATTATCATAATTACAACGTTCCGTGTAGATACTGTCTTTTCAATGTTACATTATAAACGGACGTCATTTTAGCATTTTTGCTATCATGTTTAGGTATACAATCATCATTTATGTATTTTATAACCTATAAAATCATATGGATACTTATTATTATATTGATTATATACCTACCATCGTCAAGTCTGGTTTTATATGAATTTATTTTTAATTTGAAATTATGTGTGCAACCTATTTGGTTAACATCCCTGGCTAGAGCGGCTACCTAGTCGATCGTAATACCAATCAATTGGTATTTCCATATATAATAAAAGTACTCTGTGATACCAATTTAACCTTTACTCAAAGACATAAATAAATTCAAGAACAGACGTTTACTATATATTTCAGGCTAGACACAAAAACCAACTTGTTTATTGTTTATTAAAATATTATTTATGTCATTTACACAGCTAGACACAGTTGATGATGGCCAATGATCACTGAAGTAGATATTCTAAAAAGGTGCAGGTGTTGTAGTAGTAGGTACCTATGTAGAAAAATATGTAACGATGTCATAATTTTATATAAACTGTTGAACACGTGTCTCACTTTCTTGACTGTTTTAGAACACGCTAAGAATAGTCTGGAAAAAAGATTACCTACAAGTTGGTAGATAATATGATAGGTAGGTATGCGTCGTTACGACTACGAGACCGTCTTGTTTATATGAATTGAATGCAATTACCTATATTATTTAAATTTGTATGTTATCACATCTCATTCATATTGATGTTCATTGCAAAATGTATTATTTTTTGCAATGAATGACAATATTACATGGCTTGGCATTTAGTAATTTGAATTTTAAAATGGATGAGGTCTAGAATTGGAACAGATTACATTACTAAATGTATGTAGGTAGTATTAGGCGTATCGGGCAGCTACGATCTGTAATCCTAATTTGGTGTACACTGAGTGCTGACACTGACAGTGCTAGGTATTGTGTGTAGAGCACGGAGACCTTGAGGTGTTACGTAGCGTTATGTCGAGTGTTCCCCAACCGCGACCTGCCCCACAAGCCCACGGCCCACAACGATGGCTCAACGTCACACTACCTCGGGTCAACGAACTCACGCTACACCGCCATTTGCCTAATGGCTGCTTCCTATCTTTGACGCTTCCCAAACTTTATCATGTCGCCACATTAGACATAGGTACCTTCACACACTAGGTACCGTAAAAATGTACTGATATATATTCACAATTCTAATATGACGTGGTAGGTACGTCCTACTATACTAATATTAACTTCGATAATTATACATAGGTTTTGCAAGTAGTGACGTTCACGTTTTCCTTGGAGTTTATAAATCAAAATATTTATGAATCGTTTTGAAAACACAAAGGTATGAATCCTCTATTTGTATAACGCCGGTATCGCAGAGGTATGTACCTACCATAACTACCTATTGTGTGAATTAAGTGATCTTTTCTAGTCTTCAATAAACTTGTAGCTAGCGTAAATTAAATAAGATTCGACACATACTGTTTTATTGTCTCACATACAGGCCTCTCCATTGTGAATATTATAATTATTGGACGATTAACTAAATCGTTAATTACACTATTCAGTTTGTAGGAAATCTAATTCGGAACTCGAAAGATGTAATCGAAGTTAGAACACCGATTTAGGTCGATTGGAAAGTCCCGCTCCTGACCGCAGTACTTCCTGAATTATTGCATTGCAGCCCAAATTAATCGTCGATCCGATTTAGAGTTACATTTGGTCTAGTGTGATCACTAGCTTCGAAGTTCTTAATTAGAGTATTCCTAATTATAGTTTCTACAAATTGATTAAACACTTAACCAAATAACAGTTCTAGATGAGACGATGAGTAAATAATGCCGTGATAGACAAAAAACAGCTCGATTTTTGAATTTAGGCACAGGTTTTCCCGGCAAAGCAATGGAACAAATATCTATTTGCACGACTACTAGTACGGTTTCTAGAGCTTCTTTCACACGTAAACCACAGATTATGTAAGTAGTAACTACGCCTATAAACCTCATTTGATGACCTTGAACTTCGGCGTAATGTGTGATGTGTGTGCTCATTCGTGATGTGTTTGTCAAAATATCGTGGTATTGTTAACTCACTCATAGGAACTAATAACACAAGGTTACTAGTACTCTTTCACATTCATTTCTGTATTTAATTGGTAACAGCCATGTAAGTAATTAAACAGTGCAATGTGAATTGACCGTAAACGGTCGCCAGCTGTTTTTAATAACGTGATAAGATCTCTACTTATACCTTTGTAACTAAGTTGCTTCATAGAAAACATTTTTTTAGTCGGATTTTTTGTATCGTTTATAGCAGGGTTACTCAAAGTGGGGTTCGCGAACCCCTAGGGTTTCGCCATGCGACGGTAGGGGGTTCGCGACAAAATTCACGTAATGGCGGCTACAGAAATCGACTTGATGCTGAGTCGAATTAAGGCGTAAATTGTCCAATATTATTCCAAAAATTGACTCAATTTGTGACGAGAAACAAGCCCATCCATCGCATTATAATATCGTGTCGTAAAAGGCGACTAAGGGACTTACTAGAGAATGGGCAGCAGCGTTCTCTATGCATTCTACCACCATACTGCGATCGCCAACTCGCCTGCCAAGCGTGGCGATTATGGCAAAGCCCCCCAAATTGGGGGAGGCCTGAGTCCAGCAGTGGACGTCTTATGGTTGGAATGATGATGAATGATGATATACAATGTTATTATTTTCTTGTTGGGGGGTTCGCCCCCCCCCCCCCTGGTTGGGGGTTCGCTGTCATCTGGAAACTTGAATGGGGGTACGTGGAGCCAGAAGTTTGAGAAACCCTGGTTTATAGGATGTAGTTATGAAGTTCAATGTACTTAACAGAAGAATAACTCGATCTTGGACTTCGAACTACAAGGTTCAATGTACAGGTTTTTTTTTAAAGTACTACCTCTTGTACCTACTACATCTTGTCGAGATAATAGCCAACAAATCTTGACAGTCTCAACAAGCCCCGACCTACTATGCTGTAGCAGTACACATCTGCGTGGCACTTACGTAATACACTGGCAGTAGGAATGATCGTCGTTTTGACAGTTGAACAACATTCATTGCGTTATTTACGTTGAGCAGATATTATGAAGCAATGGTTTAGCAAAATCCTATAAAATCAGATCAGATTGTTATAGATAGCAATTAGGGTGCTGCAACATTCATTGACACCTTGACATACAATATGCCTAGCATTTTTGCTTGATTCTATCTTGCCAATTACACGTTAGTTCAATATGTCGACGACAGGGCTTCCCAAATTGCCAACCACTTTGTATCTGCCTGCTCGAAGATGCGGCCATCTCTTGTCCTACGTCTAGCCGTCGTTCACTGTTCTGCAAGTAATAGCGCAGGTTTCATTTTACCCGACGGAGCGACGCAAAGAAGGGCTACGTGTTTTTCAGCCGTCTGTGCGTATCGATGGTCCCTATTAACAATGTCGGTTATGCATTTTTACCAGTATACACTTTTTAACAATACATAAAACGATCAGTGCACAATTGAACATCCACAGTCTTATAATCTTTTAATTATGGCCCTTTACGGGGTACCGGTGTAGACGAGGTATTCCATGAAACCCACCCAAACGAAGCACACCCAGACGAAGCACACCTAAATTATTCCACTTAGCACACCCGTAGGTGGGCTTCAAATAAAATTTTTATATAATTAATTTCCTGTTCCACGAAGCACACCTACGAATATCACTCAAATAGTGCGGGGAGTAAGAAATAAAAATGTCGATAGAAGAAAATATTTATTACTAGCTTTTGCCAGCGGCTTCGCCCGCGTGGAGGTCGGAAATTATCCCGCGGGAACATACTACCGGGATAAAAAGTATCCTATGTCCTTTCTCAGGCTCTAAACTATCTGTGTGCCAAATTTCATTTAAATCGGTTCAGTAGTTTTAGCAGGAAAGCGAGACAGACAGACAGACAGACAGACAGACAGACAGACAGACAGACAGACCGACAGACAGACAGAGTTACTTTTGCATTTATAATATTATTAAGTATGGATTTAATAGGCTAACTTAAATTTCTAACATCATTCAGTTTCATTATAATAACGTGACACAATTTTTGTCATTTTTGTAATCTTAATATTTAAAATCACAGATTTTTTCATAATTATCTTTCCAAAAAAATAATTATTTTTTTATTATTTTTCTATTATTTTCCTTGTTTATGCTCTTAATAAAATCACAGATTGTTTCATAATTATGCAATAAAAACTTGGACAAATATCAAAAACATTGTAAATTTAGTTTTCCATAGAGATCTATGTTGAAGTTTTCTTATAGCTACCTGTTTAGTGAATAATAAAAATACTCTACTTTAACATAAAAAATCGCAGATTGTTTCATAATTATGCAATAAAAACTTGAACAAACATCAAAAACATTGTAAAATAGTTTTCCATAGAGATCTATGTTGAAGTTTTCTTATAGCTACCTGTTTAGTAAATAATAAAAATACTCTACTTTAACATCACAGATTGTTTCATAATTGTGCAATAAAAATTCGGACAATTTTTTTATACCCTATACTGGTAAGAAAAAGCAGTAAGAAAACTTCAACATAGAACTCTATGGAAAACTATATTTACAATGTTTCTAATATTTGTCCAAGTTTTTATTGCATAATTATGAAACAATCTGTGATTTTATTAAGAGCACAAAAAAGGAAAATAATAGAAAAATAATAAAAAAAAAAAAATTTTTTTGGAAAGATAATTATGAAACAATCTGTGATTTAAAATCGTAAGATTTCAAAAATGACAAATATTGTGTCACATTATTATAATGAAACTGAATGATGTTATAAATTTAAGTTAGTCTTTTAAATAATAAATATTTTCTTCTATCGACATTTTTATTTCTTAGTCCCCGCACTATGCGAGTGATATTCGTAGGTGTGCTTCGTGGAATAGGAAATTAATTATTTTAAATTTTTATTTGAAGCCCACCTACGGGTGTGCTAAGTGGAATACTTTAGGTGTGCTTCGTCTGAGTGTGCTTCGTTTGGGTGTGCTTCATGGAATATCTCGTGTAGACGCCCTCATTGAGGCTACGCCCAGCGCGCCGTTTGAGTGTGTCCCCAGAGGGTCATGCCCATCCGGCTAGTCCGGGGATATCGCACGGTCTCCTGTGAGGCAGCAAGCCTCCTTGCCGGTTTGCCGCCATGGGATCTGGAGGCAAAAGTCCTCGCGCATATGTAGGAGTGCCACGAGGAGGCAAAATGCCGCGCCGCGCCGCGCTGCACAGTGGGCCCATACTGAAAATTAGTGGACTTAGGCAACAAAGTTCCTATATCGATGCGATTTTTTGTTATATGACGTGTTATATTATTCCTGACAACTTTTATTCTTATAAAATTTTTTCTAAAGTTGATAGTTTGTCTTGAAAAAAATTAATAATTTTTTTTTTGTATGGAGCGAATCACGTTTAATTTTTTTCTTCAATTGTACTAATATGTTGAGTGTGTGGCGTGAGTATATGATAGCTAGGGTCATTCTCTATCCGCGAAAAAAAAAATCAGCGCCGGCCATCTGCGGCAGCGCGAGTAATCATTCGGTAAAAAAAATGATTTGGAAGAATTTTTTTGTCATTTAAAATAAATTCAAAGCATATTTTTTGTCTCATTTGGCTGTTTTCACCTTCTTTTTAGTTAAATAAATAGTTTTAATAGCGCATACGTACTTATAACTAGTAATTCTGGTAGAGATTTAGTTATTATTGCATGTTATCGGTAGCACCTGCATTGTGATTGATGACTCATTTGTTTGTGCACTCGGCTAAGCGCATAACTAATGAGTCATCGAAAAATGCTCGTCTCTGATTGGCTGAATAATTTTCACTCACTGTTATGTCCACTACTTGAGTAATTAACACTAACTATAAATATAAAGACATTCATTAAGTCCATCTAGTTTCGCTCTTGTCGCTTGTTTGTGAACACAGTGAAATACTTGTATTTTTATATTTACATTAGAACTATGGCTGGATTTTGTACCAACCTAGATCTTTTTGTGAAATTAAGAAGTGGCGGTGATCTGAAAAATCATATGTTTCTGTATGAAAGTATCATTTCTGTCTTGACTACCGAAGTTTCTGAAGAAGACAAGAACCGAATCAAGGAGTTCTGTCGACTTTTTTGTGTAAATTTAAATAAAAAGTGGATAGAGTCAAGTAGAAATCAAAAAACTTTTATGAATCGTGTAATTAATCGCAGGTGGTTGGAAAAAAACATCAACTGGCCTGTTTGTGACAGTGTTGATCTGAGAAGTGTGATGGGCTTTTCGGACGCAGCCTTATCTGAGCTTGTGGATATAGATTGCCATGTTCCTACTCTTGCAGTATGTACTGCGGAAGCGGGAACATCTACAGAAAAGGAGCACAGAAAACCGTTCGAAGAGTTAAGTAATAAGCAAAAGAAAAGACGTTCTACTTCCATAGTAGAAGAAAATTCCGAGGAAGAGTTGCAGCACTGGTACATAACAAAATTGAAAGACAACGGCAAAACGAATCTGGCAAAAGTGGTCGAATACCTTTCCAGTAATCCAGATGCGCTATCCGAAGTAGAAGAGATACTATTCAAAAAGCAGAGCTTAAGTACTGTCTCTGAAGATAAGTGTTTAGCTCTTTATACATCAGTTGCGCTCTCGAAATGGAAGTACTTAGCTCTTCGACAATTTCTGAAAGAAGAAAACTGTGCTGTGCTGCCTTTCCATCTTATCTAAAGCTTGTAAATGCCAAGAAAAGATGTTACCCACCACAAGAGAGTATGGAGATTACCGAAAACGGAGCTCACATTAAATTGCAAGCGCTATTGGACCACACTGTGGAGAGGATATTACTTGATATAAATACTGTTGATAGGTCTCAAAATGAAGAACTCAAGTTGACCTGGAAATGGGGACTTGATGGTTCTTCGTCGCAGAGTAACTATAAACAGAAAACGTCAAACACAGCTACAGAGTTCGATGATTCATCAGTAGTCATGATAAGCATCGTCCCTCTTCGGCTAGTGTCTACTAGGCCATCATCTGGGAATGAAAATCTAGTTTGGGAGAACCCCACACCTTGCTCAACTCTGTACTGTCGACCAGTGAAGTTCACTTTCACTTCGGAGACAGCTGACTTTATAAAGTCTGAAGAGTCTGAGATGAAAAAACAAATTGATGAACGAATATCTACATAGTGTGAAAATATTATTGTATCACATGAATTGCATATGACTATGATTGATGGAAAAGTGGCCAATATTTTTGCTGGAGTACCATCATATGCAACGTGTCCCATTTGCTTGGCAAAACCGAGTGAGATGAATAATTTAGACGCTTTGACTTCTAAACCACTTCGTGAAGAAATTTACAAACAAGGAATTTCTTCACTGCATATGAAGATTCGGTGTGTGGAATGTCTTCTCCATATATCTTATAATCTGGATTTTCAACGATGGACTGCTCGCGGCGAACATAAGGCTTTGAAACAAGCTAAAAAAAATACCACACAGTAAGAGTTTCGTGAGCAAACTGGAATGCTGATTGATATAGTCAAACAGATATGTATTTCATTTTCGCTCTCTTTATGTTGTTTGTGAATTATATCTCTATGTATTGTATATTACAGTATTGTTTTCCCATTTTAGGGTTTTGGAACTACAAACGACGGGAATACAGCGAGGCGCTTTTTCCAAGATTACAAAAGATCTTCCAGAATAACGGGAATTGACGAAAATCTGAGTTTCAGATTTTCCGTTATTCTACAAGCCATATCATCAGGCAAAAACATTGACTGTGAAAAATTTAGAAGATACTGTAGAGAAACAGCTGATGTGTACGTGCAACACTATTCGTGGTACTACATGCCAGTTAGTGTACATAAACTTCTAATGCACGGTGCAGACATCTGTAACCACTTTGGTGTTTTGCCAATCGGTAAGTAAAAAATAAATATAGTTTGATGTATTATTTGACTCGATTGCGTTTTGAAATTAAAATGTATGTACTTATTCGTTTTAGGTACCTTATCTGAAGAAGCTTCAGAAGCCCGTAATAAGGACTTCAGAAACGTCAGGGAGAGGCACACTCGGGAAACGGGGAGAATAGCAACAAACGAAGACATCCTCCATGGACTTCTAATAAGCTCTGATCCCCACATATCCTACATAAGGCCTAAAATAATGAAACAGGTTCATAATGAGTTGTTGCCTGAAGCAACTCAGTTGTTACAGACTACTGAGCCTCCCTATGACAGTGAAATTATGGAGGAAGAAGAATGCCTCTGTTACGAATCTGCTTAGTGAAAGAAATGGATAAGGCAGATCTGATACAATTTATTAAATGAAAAAGAGTAAACTGTCAGAGTAGAACGCTTCAAGAGGGCTTCAGAGTAGACCGGCTTCAGAGTTCAGAGTAGACGGGCTTCAGAGTGTGAACGCTTCAGAGTAGACGGGCTTCAGAGTAGTTTCCCCAGAGTGCGGGTGCTTCAGAGTAGTTTCCCAGAGTGTGGGCGCTTGAGAGTAGTTTCCCAGAGTGCGGGTGCTTCAGAGTAGTTTCCCAGAGTGTGGGCGCTTCAGAGTAGTTTCCGAGAGTCTACAGTCTTCCAGAGTGTCTTCCAGAGTGTACGGCCTCTAGAGTGTGGTCCTCTAGAGTGTGTCCATCAGCGGTTCAGACGCCCCTTTTTATACCAAAGCCGTCTTCCGTTTCCAAACATTTTCAAAATATATTAGTTTAGCCATCATCTCATCTGACAAGTGTAGTCGGCCAGGACACATCCATGAGTGTGTGTAGCTGGCCACATGAGTGCGTGTAGCTGGCCACATGAGTGCGTAAAGACTTTTATAAATATAATTTTAAGTTAAGTTATTTAGTAAACAATCGTAATAATTAATAAAATCAAATTTTTCTAGAATTTTTAACACCAATCATGGAAAAATGTTTTATTATAAGTTTCTACAACACCAAGGAAGTACCTGATATTGGTGCTATAATGATAACATTATACCAGGATATAAGAAAAAATTAAATAACACGAGAAATTGTGAGATGCTGACGCGAAGTCGGGCACGTTTTCTACATAACACACGCCTAACATCTTCGGGTTCGTCGCTCAGCTCCGCCTCGCAGTTGCCGGATCCTGCTCCAGACGTGAGTCCAGTGACACCGGCCTCTGCAGTTGCGTCGAGCTCGAGCGACGAATACTTCTCGCCGCCGACGACACCACCACCAGTACGTCGGCGCGGACGAGGCCGACCACCGGCCAGCTTGGGACTCCGAGGCCCACCGGCTTCTGATAGGGTCCCCGCTACCGGTGGAAGTGTGCAGCGCATGAAGTGGACACAAGCGGTCAACGAAAATGTCATGCGCGCATACTATGGGGCTACAGAGGGGGGAACTAACTTGACTGCGTACCGTGGTCGGATGCTCTCTCTGTTTCAGGTGCTTGAACCAGGTGTCAACGTGTCGTCGCAACGATTATCGGATCAGGCACGGGTCATCCAGCGTAATCATATGCTGGATGCCGCCGTGCTTGATCGACTTTGCCTTGAATCACGGAATAGCCATGTTACGCCTGCTTCGCCACTGGTCGCGGTGCAACTGCAAAATTTACCCAGTGTTTCACCGCGACCCAACTGTGTTGGTGGAGAGGATGATGACGGGGCTATATCCGTGAGTACCCAATGCAATGCACGATTGAGGAGCGCTTTGGAGGATGCTTTCAGGGAGTATCGCTCTACTCCGCCTGAACATAGACCACGTTTACCTCGTTTGCCCATGCATAAGAAAAACAAGGCGCTGGTGTGTGCTCTAGACTCACAGCTGTCAACATATTTTGACGGCAGCAAAGACCTGGTTGATACCCACTCGATCTTGTACTGCGCGGCTGTAGCGGCTTGTCGTGTAGCTCATGTTAAGTTTCCTAACAGTGACAGAGCTACACGACCAAAACCAGCCGTACCAGCTTGGCAGTGCAGGATTGAGTGTCGTATCGGTGAGGCTAGAGCACTCATCGGTAAGCTAATCTGCTTCAGGGAGGGCAATACTCGCCCTCGAGTGATGCGCTTTGTGAAGCGGGCGTTCTCCGGGACTGATGTTAGTCCCCGAGATTATTTGCCCCGCGTCACAGAGCGCATCGACTTCCTGAAGCAGAAGATCTGTGCATGGGCAAACCGTATTCGTCGGTATCGGCGGAGGGTGGAGCGGTACACTCAGAATCGCACATTCCAAAGCGATGAAAGGTGGGTTTACAGAGCTTGGGAGCGACCGGACCAAGGTGTGGCTGACATGCCCCTTCCGGATGATGACGCCATGTCTTCGTTCTGGCGAAACATCTGGTCGGTGCCTGTCAATCACACCGAAGGTGACTGGACTAGGCAGATCGAGCGAGCGTGCGGACAAATACCAGAAATGGGGGCAATTACCATCAGCCCCCAAGATGTCGCTTGTGCAGTCCGTCCGTTGCCTAACTGGAAATCTCCGGGGCCGGACGGACTGCACAACTTTTGGATCAAGTGGATCCAAAAGTCGCACGCTCGCTTGGCATCTCAGTTCCAGTCAGCCTTAGAGTCAGGGTCGTTGCCCCAGTTCTTAACAACAGGGATAACCCACCTGCTCCATAAATCAGGTAGCACCGCGGAACCCAAAAATTATAGACCGATCACTTGTCTACCGACGGTCTATAAAATTCTTACATCCATTTTGAGAGCTAAAATTTACAATCATATTGACACAAACTCTATCTTGTCTGTCTCTCAAAATGGATGTAGGAACGGGTCCCGCGGTACTAAGGAGCTGCTCCTAATCGATATGACCATTAGTCAACAGGTTCGTCGTTCCCGAAGGAATCTGTCGACATGCTGGATAGACTATAAGAAGGCCTATGACTCGGTACCACACACATGGCTCAG
The DNA here is from genome assembly GCA_932294355.1 of Aporophyla lueneburgensis. Taxonomy (NCBI): domain Eukaryota; kingdom Metazoa; phylum Arthropoda; class Insecta; order Lepidoptera; family Noctuidae; genus Aporophyla; species Aporophyla lueneburgensis. The sequence goes on from OW028744.1 coordinate 17,701,219, forward strand.
GAGGGTGTTGGAGTTGTACAAAGTAGATACAACGCTGTGCACCTTCCTGATGTCATGTATGGGGCAGTGGAGGACGGTCCTTCGCTATCCAGGATGTCGACAAATCCAGAGGAATAGCGAACCGATAAGGATTGAGCGAGGTATATTCCAGGGCGATAGTTTGAGTCCACTTTGGTTCTGCCTAGCCATGAATCCTCTTAGCACACTGCTGGAGGATTCAGGTATAGGCTATCGATTGAGGAGAGGTGGTCAGGTTATATCTCACCTCCTCTACATGGATGACCTAAAACTCTTTGCCCACAACAATCTGCAACTGATGGAGCTACTGAAAGTAACTGAAACCTTCAGTAGCGCCATCAGGATGGAATTTGGTGTGGACAAATCTGCAGTCATGCATGTGAAGCGAGGGGAGATTGTGGAATCCGTGGGAACCCAACACACGGATTCCATACACCTAAGATCCCTCTCCTCAATCGAAACATACAAGTATTTGGGTATGTCGGAAGCGTTAGGCATCGACACTGCTGACATGAAACAATCGTTGAGGGAGCGCTTCTTTGGCCGCCTGAATAAAGTTCTAAATAGTCTTTTATCAGGCGGAAACAAGGTGCGCGCCTTCAACGGTTGGGTTATGCCAGTTTTGATGTACTCTTTCGGCATACTCAAATGGACTCAGACGGAGCTGGCCGCCCTGGATAGACGGGTCCGCACACTGCTGACCGTAAATCGGATGCATCACCCACGGTCCTCGGTGATGAGACTGTATATCCCGCGGAAGTGCGGAGGTCGAGGTTTTTTAAATGCCAAGACCCTGCACAACCGTGAGATATGCAGTCTCAGGGAATACTTCCTTGAAGCCGATGTGGGGATGCACCGAGATATGGTCTCAGTGGACAAGGGCTTCACCCCGATCTCCTTGGCTAACGAGAACTGGCGCAAACCTAAAGTATTAGATACTAATGACCGCAGGGAGGTATGGCAAAGCAAGGAGCTCCACGGACGCTTTTACCGGGTCCTACATGGACCCGATGTAGACCTCTTAGCGTCCGTATCCTGGTTACGATTCGGAGATCTATTTGGAGAAACCGAAGGTTTTGTCTTTGCAATTATGGACGAAGTTATGATGACAAACAACTACCGGAAATATATTGTGAAGGATGGCACGGTTGACATCTGTCGGGCATGCCACCGTCCGGGGGAGTCAATCCGACACATTATTTCTGGTTGTTCTCGTCTGGCTAACGGAGACTACTTGCATAGACACAACCTTGTAGCCAGGATTATCCACCAGCAACTTGCTCTGAAATACAGTCTTGTGGAATCAGAAGTACCGTACTATAAGTATGTGCCCGACCCAGTTCTCCAAAATGGAAATATCACATTGTATTGGGATCGATCTATCATCACTGATAGAACTATTGTCGCTAATAAGCCGGACATAGTGGTGATAGATCGATCAGAGCGTCGCACAATGATTGTTGATATAGCAGTCCCGCATGACGAGAACCTCGTGAAAGCCGAACAAGATAAGCAGATCAAATATCTTGACTTGGCTCGCGAGGTTGTCGAGATGTGGGATGTGGATACAGCAGTCATTGTGCCGATAGTCGTGACGGCCAATGGCATAATAGCCAAGAGCCTCGACCAACACCTAAAGAGGCTCTCGTTAGGCAGCTGGATCAAGCGCTTGATCCAGAAGGCGGTATTACTGGACACGGCACGTATAGTGAGAAGGTTCCTCTCTCAGCGGCTCTGACCACCGGTAGCTTGGATCCTATTCCCGATACCGGTGGGCTACTATTTTTTATATTTTTAAATGTTTTTATGATTTTTGTTATTTTAATATTTAAAAATGTAATTTATATGTTGTAAAAATTTAAATAAAGGAAATAAAATCAAATAGCTAGACATATTGATAAAAATAATTTCAATGATATAAACCAAAAAGTAGCCATTCATAGACTAAGCAGAAAGGTAACTGACAGTTGACAATTTGGCTTGTCACAACATGAAAATTTGAGATAATATTTATTTCAGCTATTCCCAAGTTAATAAATCGTATTTAGATCGATTTGCTGAGTGTAGACATATAAATAAAATAAAATAAGTAAAACATGAAGTGTAAACATAGAAACAAATAAAAAGGATGATAAAGAATCATGAATTATAGTGTAAGTATAGGATGAACACTATACCTCATAGCAGAGTCCGAAAATTTGCCGGACCCATTAGCACTTCTGGAACAAGAAATAATGTGATTCGGCTCTAAATTATTCCCACAAAAGCCCATCAGGGTTAGGAATATGACAAACAGCCCTTTACAGGGCTACAATTACTTCACAGTTTCATATTGATCATACGTACGATAACTTATACTTATACATACAGTTGATTATGTAGATAATTATCAACGACTTGCCCGTACAAATTTAAATTATTTCACCTATCATTAACAAAATTAGTATAACCTGAAACATTACGATATATTTATTCAACAATAGATAACGTGCAGTTAAAAAATAACACAGCCAATCAGAGACGAGCATTTTTCGATGACTCATTAGTTATGCGCGCACAAACAAATGAGTCATCAATCACAATGCAGAGCACCTGCATTTTGATTGATGACTCATTTGTACCGATAACATGCAATAATAACTAAATCTCTACCAGAATTACTAGTTCTAAGTACGTATGCGCTATTAAAACTATTTATTTAACTAAAAAGAAGGTGAAAACAGCCAAATGAGACAAAAAAATATGCTTTGAATTTATTTTAAATGACAAAAAAATTCTTCCAAATTATTATTTTTTTACCGAATGATTACTCGCGCTGCCGCAGATGGCCGGCGCTGATTTTTTTTCGTGGATAGAGAATGACCCTATCTATCATATACTCACGCCACACAACCAACATATTAGTACAATTGAAGAAAAAAAATTAAACGTGATTCGCTCCATACAAAAAAAATCTAATAATTTTTTTTCAAGACAAACTATCAAGTTTAGAAGAAATTTTATAAGAGTAAAAGTTGTCAGGAATATTATAACACGTCATATAAAAAAAAATCGCATCGATATGGTAACTTTGTTGCCTAAGTCCACTAATTTTCAGTATGGGCCCACTGTGCGCGCCGGGGCGAAACTCCGCTGCCTCAACAAATCGCGGCACGGCGGGCAGAGCTCCGGTGACATCTCATGGCGACATGGCGGGTACGATTGTTGCAACCCAGTGCCGGGCACGCCACAATTGCGGCGGTAAGTGCCCTCTTTCGGGAGTAGTTAGAGAGGCGCCACGGCGTACTCACCCTACGACTTACGCAGGTCCTCACCGGACACGGGTGCTTCGGAAGGTTCCTGTTCTGAATAAGGCGGGAGGAAACGCCCGGGTGTTTCCATTGCGAGGATTGTCTGGAGGACACGGTGGAGGTGTGCCTTGCGTGCGCGGAGCACCACCGTGTCCTCTTGGAGGCGATGGGTGCGGCGACCTCTTGCATCCGGGCCTTGTGCAGGCCATGGTACGGAGCGAGGGGCATGGGAAGCCGTCACCTTCTTCTGCAAAGCAGTAATGCTCGCGAAGGAGGAGGCGGAGCGCATGAGGGCGAGGCAATCTAATGCGCCCTCACGCCCCTAGCCGCCCTAGGAGGAGACGCCCCGGGCGTCAGGAGTCAATTGCTGACTCCCGGCCATCGTAGGCGCGGGCTTGCGAACGGCGAGCAATGGGTAGCTCGCCGCCCGGTAAGGACCAGGCCCGTGTTGACAGCGGCGCGTAGTGTTCCACGCGCGCCTCTAAGAGATGTCAACAGTACTGTAGGGGTCCGCTAGTACCGATGCGTGCCAGGGTTGCGAGATTTGTTCGAAAGAGTTACCGTGGCTCGGGCATATAGGCAACTGAAGTAAGACGGGTGGGTTTTAGTCAGTAAAAGTCTGACACGCCCTTCCATTCCACCCAGAGTGGGAGAATCATTTGATGATTTCCCAACCACAAAAAAAAGGTGTACCGCGGTGTGGGATTGGAGATAGAACACCTTGTATAAAAAAAATAAGTTATTTTTTCACGCAGTTTGGTTTCCTATAAAAAACTTTTAAAACGTTGTAGTTTCTCTTCTCCAGAGGGTGGGTTACACGTTAATTATGTTGGCAACATTGTAGTCACCTTGAATCAGGTTAGTCGCGAGGAAACTACATTAGTTGCTAACTCACTTCGTTTGCCGCCCTTAATTGGACGGCGCCGGCGTTAAGGCTTCTTTAGACAGGAGCGACGCGAAATTTGTAGAACAATTTCCGTGAAGTTTCAATAGAAATTGTTCGATGAGAGTCGCGTGACGCCTGTTTGTGGGAGCCTTTATGAGGCAACGAATCAAACGACAGTTTAATGTTACTGAGAAGATAAGAAACTGCGTTATAATCGCTGCCCGCGCAGTTATAATTGTTTGTTCTGATTATTATTATAGAGTAGCTAAAACTTTTACAATATAGGTAATCCACTGGATAAAGTCTTAGCAAATATTAAGAAAGCCAATTTGTTTTTTCAGCATAAACACAAGGGACTTACAAAATATTTAAACAGACTAAGTAGCAAATAGCCTCGAATAATGCATAGTTTTAATGATAAAGACAATTTCCCGTTTATTTGCTTTTTGCTATAGGCAACAAATTACTTATTAGTCTCGTGAAAAAAGACACCTCTGGGGTCCCAAGTGAAAAGTTCCTCTTTTGCAGTACCTACCTATAGAGTACTAGAGTAATAATAATAGAGGAATAATAATTAATCGATCAGGCTAGAACTGAAAAGCTTACATCAGATTAAATGGCATTCGACATTTATCTCCCTTAATAAAAATCACTGAGGGTACTACTTTAATTTGTGACAATCTTAACAATGTAGGTTTGATTAATCTGAAGCTCAAAGAGAGTGGGTTGCAAAGTTATACCGCGTTTAATAATTAAGGGGTTGGGTTTTCATACGACTGCTCGACACAAAGGTTGTTTATCAGCCTATGTTATTCCTTTGTGGAACTCCAGAGACCAAACGCGTGGGCCAAGTTTGCCAGTTTCACATTTTACCAGTTTGGAAGTGTCTCTCGCGCAAACTATTCAGTTTAGAAAAAAATGATATTAGAAACCTCAATACCATTTTTGAAGACCTATTCATAGATACTAGGGCATGCACCGTGTGGTGCCGGACGTAAAGAATAACACCACCCCATTTCTTCCCGTGGGTGTCGTAAAAGGCGACTAAGGGACTTACTAGAGAATGGGCAGCAGCGTTCTCTATGCCTTTAACCACCATACTGCGATCGCCAACCCGCCTGCCAAGCGTGGCGATTATGTCAAAGCCCCCCAAATTGGGGGAGGCCTAAGTCCAGCAGTGGACGTATTACGGCTGAAATGATGATGATGATGATGAGGGCATGCAAACCGGATACCCGGATAACCGAAAAAACCGGATAACCGACTGATTTGAAAACCGGGTTTTTTAGAATATCAAAACCGGAGTTTTCGGTTTTTTCGGTTAACATTAGAAATAAGCATTTTTCGACAACTCAACCGACAGCAACTACAACTCAGGAAAACTTAGACTATACAGGAGTACATTTTTCATGGAACATCAGGGACAAACTCGGACAAGAAATAAAGAAGGCGCTCAAACAACATATCTCTGGTGCAAGCCCATCTACAGAACTTGATTTATAAACTATTATGAGGGTGGAAATGGCACTTTCCGACAGTGGAGGAATAATGGGAGAGCACTTAATAAAGTATACATATAAAGCGATTCAATATATACTACACTTACTAAAGTATATATATTGAATCTATACCTCCAACAAGTGTGGAATCAGAGAGAGCCTTTTTATCAGCAGGTCTCATCTGTACTATCTATACTAATATTATAAAGCTGAAGAGTTTGTTTGTTTGGTTGAACGCGCTAATCTTAGAAACTACTAGTTCGAATTAAAAAAATATTTTTGTGTTAGGTAGCCTATTTACTGAGAAAGGCTATAAGCTATATAACATCACGCTACAATCAAAAGAAGCGGAGCAGTAATGAAAAATGGACGTAAACTGGCAGGCAATTCGATGCGACGGGAAGAGTCACGACGCAAAAATTTGACACGGACGAAGTCGCGGGCAGAAGCTAGTGTGTAATAAATCCGTAATACTCTAAATGATGACTCCTTCGATGCACTTGTATCCTATCATAGTAAAAAATATATGGTCATTCTATCAAAGTAAAAAATAGTAGTTTGATTTAGCTGTGTAATTTTAATTTAGACTTAAAAAATCTATTATATCTATAAGAATGTCTATTTTGTTTTGGTTTATTAGGAATAAGACTTCTATTTTATGCGATATTTCAATAATCACAATATATTGATCTCATTTTACGTACTGTTGATTTTCAACCGACGAAAAAAAACGGAGAAGGTTCTCAATTCGACGCGTATTTTTTTTTGTATGACCACGCATCACTTTTTACATAGTGGTCTGATTGTGACAATTCTATTGGAAAGGGTATACTCCCAAGGTGGTCCCATACTAATTTTGAAAACAAAATCGAGCCCTAAGGGTCGGAAAACAAGTTACTGTGGCCTCGCCGTTCGATGCTGGATTGACGATGAACAGTGTACGAGTTCAAAACCACAATCTATCTATCATCAATTTCTTCCTGCCGGGGTCGCGTGATTGTTCGAAAGAGATACCGTGACCCTGGCACATGGGCAACTGATGGAACACGGGTGGGTTTTAGTCTGTAAAAGTCTGACACGCCCTCCCGCTCCGCCCAGAGCGGGAGAAGTCATTTGATGATTTCCCATCCTGAAAAAAAAAAAAAAAGGGTTGGAAAACAGGGGATGATTGATTGTTCAATCACTGATTTTAATGTATAACCACGCATAACTTTATACAGAGTAGTCCGATTTTGATAATTCTTTTTTTATTGGATAGCGTATACCTTACCAAGTATTATTAGTACATTAAAGTCACAAAAAATTATAAAATAAAAACTTTTTAACAAAAAATTAAACCGCCGACTTATAATTTTAAGATTTATTATTTTATGCTTTTCAGTTTTTTCGGCGGTTTAATATTTGGTTAAAAAGTTTTTTGCCTGTTTGTATTTTATGACAGTTAAATTGTTATTTAATATTCTGTAATTTTAGGCCTTTATCTACCTACCAAATGTTTCTAATTGTGTATGTTAGATACCTTAAGTTTTAAAGAATATGTTATTTCCCTAAATAATAAGCTTTATGATTATTATTCTATGTTATGTATAAAGAAGAGAAACTTTTTGTATTGTTTGTTAGTAGTTGTAGCTTATTTCAGTCCGTAAAAAATACATATTTTGATTAGACTTCAACATTTTCATTTCTTTACAGACATATTTCTCATTTATACATATCGCACCTCCGCTCAAATAACGTCACATCTCCAAAAACCATTTTTTTCAGGCGACACGTTTAAAGTTTACCTTGCCTAAATTTTTCACTTTTTGGATCATAATTAAAAAAGTAAACATTTTAGAAGAAAACGTTCTTCAGCGAGTTCGATTGATTTTTTAAGCTGTATAAATTCATATATTTACTAACCTGAAAATCCTGAAAAAAATGTGAAAAAATTCCGGGTTGTGACACTATATGTACAAAAATAACAAAGTTTTACTATAATTTGTTTATTATAATGACACAACTATATTTTACTTCTTACGGAATACAATAAATTATTAAATGTACTACACGTATCACACTTAGAAATGTCTTATTTAAAAAGACAATAAAATTAACAAACGTATAACTGAAAAATAGACAAAATTCTATCAAAATTTAATAATTTATGTACTTCAATCATGTTCAATTTGCTTACCGTAAAGTTCATATTATTTAATTTGCTCTTATAATAAAAAACAGAAACATCACCACAAGGTACCTGTAAAACTGCTTTCAAATCGTATACAGATACAATCAGGTTTTTGTTTACTTTTAGGGCTTCTTTATCTTTCTTTTTTTCTTCCCTGGATAAAATCTTATCAATTAAATGTTCATCATACTTTTTCTTGAGCAACAGTTTATTTTCAGGAACTGCATTTTCATAAGCTACACACAATTCACACCTGTCTTTTTTTGGCACAAAAAATCCTAAATTAAATTCACCGTTAAAAATGCGACTGTACATCACATAGTTTCCAAAGTTGCGCCCATCTTGTTTACACTCATTCACATAATCCATATGTAAGTCAGATATAGTCTTTCCTCCATCAATGAATTCCCGTGTTGTTTGTACTCTCAAATAATGGCTTTCAATCTTCGGTATACATTTTATATGATCTCTTATATCATTTTTTTATAGTGTCACCTACAGTATAATATTTACAGTGTTTTCCTCTTTGATCTTCTTTCAAAAATCCTCCAGTAGATTTCTCTATTACGGTTCTAATTGTTCTATCATTAATATCCAATGTATTTTTAAACATTGTTTTGCAGACCCTCTTTAATGAACTTTCAACCTCAAAGTAAAACGCATAGTTGGTTTTTCGATATTTCTGTGCTTTAGTGGACCGAAACTTTATCTCTATCTGTTGTATGTGTTTGTGAATGAATTGTCTCTGTTTCTCCAAATCTTTCAAAGCCCAGTAAGAATCAAAGATTTGAATTCTTATTTCATCGCTAAGAAAAGAGCTGCATTTAAGTCTACAGTAGGGCGCAACAAATATGTTTATTGTATAACTTCAATCATATATACTGTTGTAACTCTGTATAGGGCAATATTAGTGAATATATTTCAATCACATATACTGTCATAACTCTGTATAGGTCAGTATTAGGGCGCAACAAATAATTTTATTGCGTTGTTTCAATCATATATACTGGCATTACTCGAGAAGCATCAGTTTAGTTGCAGAAAAAGAAAATAAATTTTACTTACCTTGCTAACGAAAACTGTCTTGAGTTGACAGAGCTCACTTTTACCGAATAACGTACATATGACCACCTCGCGCAAGTCGTAACATGACACTGTTTATGTTCGCCGCGTCACAACTTTCGGTAAACATTAGAACGTCACTAGTGTCATCTAGAGACAAATAATAGAACTACGTCTATGACGTTTTGTGAGCATAAAGTATGTGATATTCTGATACGAATGGTACAATTAAAGTCATTTAACATTTTATCGAGTTATGACGTTATTTGAGCGGATGTGCGATATAACAAAAATTAAAAAAACCCGAAAAAACCGATTTAACCGGTTTCACCGGTTTTGTAAACAAAAAACCCGAAAAATACGGTTTTTATAAGCAACCCGGTTTTTGCATGCCCTAATAGATACCCCACACGTGTGGGATTGATGAAAAAAAAATTTTTGAGTTTCAGTTCTATGTATGGGAAACCCCAAAATTTATTGTTTTTTTTTTTCTATTTTAGTGTAAAAATCTTAATGCGGTTTACAGAATACATCTACTTCCCAAGTTTCAACAGCATAGCTCTTATAGTTTCGGAAAAAAGTGGCTGTGACATACGGACGGACAGACAGAGAGACATACAGACAGACATGACGAATCGAAGGGTTCCGTTTTTTGCCTTTTGGCAACGGAACCCTAAAAAGAGCAATAGGAAAGTTAACGAATTATGTCAAGCGGGATATCATAAAATAGGTCTTTGAAAATCATCTTTCGGTGTTTTCTTAAATATATGAATTGATTTTTTTTTATTTCCGTGTGTTTTTCGTATTATTTTGAATGACCATTTAGGATCTACAACGATTTAAAGTTTATCAGCAACCATATATTTATTTAAAATTGCCGGTTTAAAAACGGTGACTTTCCTATATTTATTCATACGATACGCCATAATAACGTGAAAACTAATAACAACTACCTAATGGTCGCCCAGTGGTTGAAATTCGAAAATGATTTATTTAAAACTTAATGTATTTCTAATGCTTTATTATGTAAACATAATTAGGTTTCTGTACTCCTACACTAAATAAACTTTAACTGTGCCAAGTTTCATTTCATGCTGTTTCGAGGGAGCGAAAAAAGGAGTTGGGATGGCCTTTGCCCAGCAGTGGGACAGTTTAGGTTAATTTAAAAGGGCGGCTGCGTTAAAAGTGAACTTTACAAGATATGAAAACAAGATAATTAAGTAAACTAAATACTATAGGTAAGTAGACAATCTCATGCAGTCGGACGCACTTTCTTAAATTAAACAATAATGAATTAATGACCTTTATTAATGACTCCGACGGCAACAACGTAGTCATCAACATAGTCAACAACTTCTTAAATAGAACTTTTTTGATGCCGCCCTTTTCCAATTTTAACGCAGCCGCCTTATAAATTGACTTTTTTGTTTCCTTTATTCCTGACTCCTTATGGCTATGGCTACGTGGGCTATATGGATTTAAGAGCCCTCTCACAAAATTTGAATGCTCAAGTTTAGGTAAAAGACGGCAATCTTATATATGTGTGCGTAGCTTTCCACACATGCACAATACAAACAGTGTAACGCGAGTGTCGAGCCGGTCTAAACAATCTTAAGCCGTTAGAATTATAATGCGGTATTTAGAGATTTATGAAAATACTTACTTTTATTTAGTCAGTCTAATAAAGATTTCTAGACTAATAAAAAATTACAAATACATGCTATGTAAAGTATACAATAAAAATAAAAAATTCAAACAATTACATATTGGTGCCGATTCTGTTGTACACCGAACTAAACTATCTCTAAAATTTTACTTTTAGCTATGAGAATTGTTACGCTATTCTGCAAGAAATAATCTCTAAATTTAAAAATTATTTTGACATGACTAAAATCAAATTTGACAATCACGACTCAATGTGGTATTTTTTTTTTCTTTTGGCTTCGCAACTTGGTACTTGTGTACGTTACGCAATGAACTTGTTGAGAGACGAAGGCGCGCGCAAGGGGGCAGCCTGGACGTGTTTTATATGGAACTAGCTTTTGCCAGCGACTTCGTAGCGTAACGTAGCGTAAGCGAGCGCTAAGAAAGGAAGTAGAATTGCTAGTAAAAAGCTAGTAAACTACAAAATTTCTTTATACACCACATTTTTTGCTAATCTATTACTGTATGCCAAAATTATCAGACTACTGGGCGAGCTTACGCGAGAGCAAGCCACATAGAATTGCCCGTGTGAAAACCAGTTTTCTCTCAAGTCTATACCCACAAATTTTAATGTCTACCCTTGTGATTCTGTTCATTGCAAAGCACTTTGAGGGGAAACTGTATTCGTTTGAATTCAAAGGGTAGATCATTCAGGATCAATACAAAATAGGTTAGTATTTCTCACCTTAGTATTTATTTTGGTATTGCCATTTAATTAATTTTAAAAAAAATTGGTTTGGTTGTTTATTTTCAATGTTTTTTTAATTTTTAAATTATATTATTTTTGTTCAGGAGTAATTTTGTGCAATTTTTTGTATAAATCTTCTTGTCTATTTTGTTTTATGTTTTTGTGCAATTTTTGTGAAATAGTTGTTGTTTTCGTAATCAGCGACCCAATAAATCATAAAAACGATACCCATGTTGATTTTTAGAATTTGTCACCCCTTTTCTACCTTTTAGGGGTTGAATTCTGTGAAGTTTCGAATAAAATAGTATAACTGATCTTGTTTCCCCATACAAACTTTCAAACCCTTTTTCACCCTCTTAGGGGTTGAATTTTCAAAAATCCTAGGACATTTAATTGTTTATTTCTATTTGTTAACAAAGTTTCAGGCTTGTAGCTCTAAAAATGACGGACTTCCATACAAAATTTTAACCCCTTTATCACCCCCTTAGGGGGCGAATTTTCAAAAATCCTTTCTTAGCGGATGCCTACGTCAGTACAACTATCTGTATGCCAAATTTCAGTGAAATCCCTTCAGTAGTTTCAGCTGTGCGTTGGTGCATGAGTCGGTCAGGTTTGCCTTTTATATATTTAGATTTTTCATTTTTTATTTGAATTGTATAAAAAAAAATATTACCCACGTGTTGAGATTTATGTGTGTGGGGTTCTATAAAGGGGGTCGAAAATGTCATTATTTTTGCGATAGGACACGCCATTTTCGAGATATAAGCAAAAGAAAGAAAAAAAAATACAGTACTGTTTTTGCACGTTAGGTGAGGCGTTGGTGTGAACTTTTGTTCATGACCACTAGTTTTATTCCACACCTTTTTAATCGCGACTAAAAGTAGTCAGATTTAGTTAAAATAAATTATTTTAGTCAAAATTTTTCTACAATCTATTAAAATAATGCTTTACTTGATAATAAACGAAACTCTTATTTTATACAAAAAAATAAAATGCGAAGAGTTGCAAAATATTGTAGTCGTAGTATATTTTTGCGTTCACGATACGAGTACCCGAAAACTGAGACGCGGGAAAAAGTGGCACAGGTCCTACCTCGTCGGGCGCTTGCGCCGTACTAAACGCTGCCCGCTTGTGCATCGTAATTTATTCTAATTTAGAGTGATTTCAAGAACGATATTATGTCTAATTATATAAACGGATTTAAATAAAACTTGAGGATTCGATTTGTTATAGAGCATACTTTATATTGAAATAAATTTTTTAACGTAATTATGCTTTATTCAAACGAAAAAAAACACGATAAAATTGCGAATAAATCGTAAAAATTGCCATAAGACTTATTTTTTTAATAATTAATGTTATTAAAAATCAATATTCTAGTACTAAATGTAACAATTAGATTATATGTCTGATGTTTTGTGTATTTTTTTTACTCAAATTTCTACATATTAATGATAGAAATAGGAGTCTGAAATTGACCCTGCGCTGATTTTTAAGAAAACTAGTTGTGGGAGATTAATTATTATTACTACAAAGTAAACAAATAAGTTTTTGTAAATGTGCTGCTAAAAGTAACAAAACAAAAGATTGATCTATTTTTTACATGTATTCGTCAATGCCAGAGTATTTAATTATAATGATGAGATGAGAGGTAACTAAAATGAGGATGAGGGACTAAAATCTTAGATATTCGCGCAAAAATGTAAAATGGCTCTTAACACACATTATAGCTCATGAATTTATAATAGACATTCGTATCAGTAGCTTACTAAAATTAAAATTCAAACCCGTGCAGGCAAAGATAAGTTTTTCGAAAAGCCAAAAACACAGTAACCCTTGACTTAGGAATCGTTTTTAAGATAACAACCGTACAGTACGACGTTTTTGCTTTTTGGAACTGAATAGAAACGCGAAAATAGACAAGATGTTAGTAACTTTATGCTCTTTTTTTTTGTGGGTGGGAAATCATGAAATGACGTCCCCCGCTCTGGGCGGAGTGGGAGGGCGTGTCAGACTTTTACTAACTAAAAACCCACCCGTGTTCCTTCAGTTGCCTATGCTAGGGCCACGGTAAGTGTTTCGAACAATTCCGCGACCCTGGCAGGATTTTATGCCCAATGCTCGCAAAACTATCGAACAAATCTTGGTAAGTTTTTCTGTACCTATGTTACCTTTGCAATAGATGCCAGTAGATAGGTGCCATCCTGCGGAAGGACATGGCTACTTTTTAATTTTAATAGGCTACCCAACCATAAATATTTTTTCAATTTGGACCAGTAGTTCCTGAGATAAGCGCGTTCAACCAAACAAACAAACTCTTCAGCTTTATAATATAATAATTAAAAAAAATATTATTATAGTATAAATAACAACATAATACAATATATTACTTTACTAAAACTATATATACACAAACTAAAATAAAGCATCGAAAAATTCATCCTCATCGCTGTCGACCGGTAACGTACCCAAGAGACTGGCGGCATTACCACGCTGTATAGCAATGCTTAGCCGTTGGCCAAAATAAAAACCAGCCCTTGGGTCACGAGAAGTGTCAACCAGCCGTTTAGATATTTCTTTAAAGAGGCCATGAGCACTCTGACCCCACGGCCCGAGGGTTTCAACCCCAAACGGCTCGAAAATATAATTACCAACAAGGTTGCTATACTTTCGCCGCTTGAGGTTTTCCGCAGCCGCAGCGGCACATCAGCGCAGCAAGCCGAGCTAGGAAGATGGGATGGCGCAAGAGTCGACACACGTTGCATCCCACACTAAAGGCCTTCCCACCTTCCAAGGAAACAAAGACATAAAAAAAAATTAGTAATGATATTAAATAATTGTAATGATTATGACCGCTGCTGACGTGTCTAATTACGATAGTGATATTTTTTTAAGATTATTGTTATTGTTACGTTTTGGTGGGTGATTAGGGGGACGATAGGTGATTTAAACACTCAAGATTACTTTTTAAAATAGTAGTTTGTATTCTTTTTTAGGTTTAATTCTCATACAAGGCTGCCATTTTGAAATAAAATAAATATCGTTTTATAAAAATACTTGTATAACTTCTAATTTTTTGGTTGACCGTACTTTACCAACACATAACTTTGTTTATTTTACTTGTGGTCCCAACATACTACTAAAAATATTTATTAATAGGTGGAATCTGGGACCGCGGTCCCGGTCCCGAAAGCCCCACGACCCGTCTCGCATCGAATTGCCTGCCCGTGCGAGTACTTCGTAATATTTCATGTTTTTTTTTAATTTTTGCCCGGTTCCTAATTGTCTTAACGTGATGTTATATATCCGCTAGGCATATCCTTCCTAGACAAATGGGCTATCCAACATTTAATATTTTTCAATTCGTACCAGTAGTTGAGATGAGATTAGCGCGTTCAACTAAACAAACTCTTCAGCTTTATAATTTGAGTATACTATAATACGCTATCGTCATCTACGTTTTTATTTACACTCATGTTATCAACTTATCGTTGACTAAATGTGTCTGTATTCCAGTTAGCATTGTAGTAAAAAAAGATATGACCTATCTGCCATAGAGATTATTCAGACACAGATTACGCTCACTACAACGAAAAATACAATGCCATTTATAAATCCGCATTGTTTTATAATCACCTTTTGTGTTTAAATTTATAAGCCGCGGCAAACGTTACTTCTTCAGGTAAATTATTCTATTGAAAATATAGTAGCTAAGTCTATTAATTATTCTCATCAGCAGCATAATGTTCCCACTGCTGGGACACAGGCCTCCTCTCGGTGAGAGGGAGCGGGTCATAATCCACCACGCAGGCCCAGTGCGGGTTGGTAGATGTCCCATATCTTCGAATTTTTGGTTCTAAGATTTGCCGGTTTCCTCACGATGTTTTCTTTCACCGTTTTGAGAGGTGATGAAATAATTTAAACAAAGTAAAACGCCTGCTTGGGTTCGAACTTACGACCTAGATACTATCTACTCGTAAGTCGCTGTCGTTACCACTGGGCCACCACTACTCTACTATCTCTATTAACTATTCAATCAAATTATATTAGGTTTGATATAGCTTTTAAGGAAAAATCTGGATGTTCGATTTTTTTACAATTTGCAGGTCAGGAAATATGAAACCGATTCCTACTGATAGCAAGTTACGCAAATACCCCTCGTATTTGCGTAACTTGCTATCAGTAGGAATCGGTTTCATATTTCTGGTTAAACAACATTCATTGCGTTATTTACGTTGATGAGCCGACAATTTATTCAAACAAATAACGCAATGGATTAGAAATAAGCTTCAGTCCGGTTCAGATTCTGATAGATAGTGCGTTTCGCAATTAGGGGTCAGGCTGTATGTTGAACAGAATGTGATTTACGACCGTAACACGTCTATATTTACAGAATTACAAACATTAATACAATCCTCGACATTTCATTTCATTCTATTGATTCAACCTGGCAGTGGACCTTAAGAACGTTTTCGAAGCATGCTAGAAGCTAAAAATGTTATACAATATCTATGAAATGATTAAGCTCAAACATTTACTAGGAGCTATTATTACGTTGTCGTTTTACATGTACCAAACTAAGGTATTCTTTGGATTTTCGGATAATGGAGTCGCATTATTAACAACTAGCTTCTGCCCGCCTACCCTTGCGATTTTCCCCGTTTTTGCAACATTTTTCATTAGGTACTGCTCCGCTCCTCTTAGTTGTAGCGTGATGTTATATAGCCTATAGCGTTCCTCGATAAATAGACTACTCAACACAAAAATAATTTTTCAATTCGGACCCATAGTTCCTGAGATTAGCGCGTTCAATCAAACAAACAAACAAACTCTTCAGTTTTATAATATTATATATAGTAATATAGTATAGATAATATAATTAAATTACACGTACGCACGGCTACAAAGCCAGCAATACATTACCAGTATAAACTGACTTCTCATTGTACTAAAATACCATACAATGCGAGGTCTGTTAAACTGGAATTTCTACCTTTTTTTTTGTGGATGGGAAATCATCAAATAACTTCTCCCGCTCTAGGGTGGAGCGGAAGGGCGTGTCAGATTTTAACTGCCTAACCCACCCGCGTTCCTTCAGTTGCCCACCATATGCCAGGGCCACGGTACCGCTTTCAAACAAATCTCGCGAACCGTGCAGGCGGAGTTTCCACGAACGTTTTCGAAGTACTTAGCTATGAAATTATTAAGCTCAAAAATGTCATTAGTATTATTACTTTGTCGTTTTACATGTACGTAATTAAGGTATAGTTTCTTCTTTGGACTTTTGGATAATAATAATAATAATAATAATAATAATATCGTTTATTTATAAAAAGGGGCACATTTACAAAGTCACTTAATAATTAAAATAGAGCACAGTTGCTCATTCGCCTGAACTAGGTTGAACCTGTGCTTCAGGCTAGTAAGTGCATAAATACTTAATATAATAAATTAACAATGAGTATAAAGTATAAACTAAATTAAAATTAGGAAAGTAAAAGTAAAATAGCATATTATGTTAGTCGTTCTATTTGCAGACAACAAGTAGATCTTCTGTCTGTGCATAATCGATGGTTAGTAAATATTTAAGTATAATTTGTTTACAGCTAAAGTAATTTAATTTAAAGATACTCAGTTTTCTATTTAACCTATTATACAGAAATGGGCCTAAGAATGTAAAAAATCTTTCTACAAAAACATGTTTTGAGGTTGCATTAGATGTGCATACTATATCATTCCGCCTTTTGTTAGTATTGTCAGCAGTGTAGGTAAGCATGGTGTGCTGTTTTAATACTAAGTGCATTATAAAAAGTTGGCGCACAGTCAGCACGTTGCAGGATTTATATAGCAGATCTGTGGGAAAGAAAAAGGGATGGAAGTTTGCTACCTTTAAAATTGCTCTCTGAGCTCTTTCAAGAGGAAGCAGATTAGTTTTTGGTGCGCCACCCCATGATGTGATGCAGTATTGAATTATTGATTGACATAGGGCCAAGTAAACTTGTGTGATTAGTTTTGAATCGGCGAATGTACGTAATTTTTTAAAAACATATATTAATTTGCGCACTCTTTTAACTAGACTTTCGATATGTATTCTGAAAGACAGTGTGTCGTCTATTATTATGCCAAGGTATTTTATGTAGCTCGTTTTGAGGATAAAAGGACAATTACAAATGTTGACTGAACGGTCACCACATTGATGGGCATATAGATGAGGGTTAGCAAACTTAAGTTGGGACTTGCGCATGGAGAAGTGAATATATTTTGTTTTGTCAGCATTTAATGTTAGTAAATTTCTTTGAAGCCAATTAGTCACAGTATTAAAACCTAGTTGTGCAATTTCGGAAAGTTCGGTACTAGTTTTAGCGCTAAATATTAGCGCCGTGTCGTCGGCATATGATATAATTTTGCCGTCTTTAATATTAAGGTTACACAGGTCGTTAATATAAATCAGGAAGAGCGTTGAGGCCAGGATACTTCCCTGAGGAACACCAAAACCCGTACATTTTTGCTCATCGCTCAAGGTTGTATCTATTCTAACGCATTGGTATCGGTCATGTAAGTAGTCAGCAAGTAGTTTCAATGGCGTTCCCCTTATTCCAATAGTCTGTAATTTATTCAGAAGGACAGAAACAGACACCGTGTCAAAGGCCTTGGCTAAATCAAGGAAGACTCCCAGGGTCTGGTTCCCTTTGTCAAGTTCTTTTGAAATGTACTCGGTCAAGCTATGTACCGCATCAGCTGTGGATAATTTGGCTCTAAAACCAAATTGCGCAGGGGATAAGAAGTTATTGTGTTCGAGATATTTCACAAGTCTACTGTTTATAATTTTCTCTAATATTTTTGAAATTGAAGGGAGTAATGATATTGGCCTGTAATTATTAACTACATCCTTATTTCCAGATTTAAACACAGGGATTACAACTGCCTTCTTTAGACATCTAGGGAAAATTCCATTGGAAAGACAGATTCGAAATATGTGCGTTAATGGAGGTACCAAAATATGCTTATAAAGTTTAAGAATCTTGTTGCTTATATTATCCCATCCAACAGCACAGCCATCTTTTAGGCCAGAAATAATTTGGGTTATTTCATCTTCGTCGGTGTCGAGCATAGCAAAAGATTTCAGGCTACACATTTTGCTTGATTTTTGGAAAGGTTGGTCACAATAATGTTTCGGAATCTGTTCGGCAAGAGTTTTCCCAACATTGACAAAAAAGTTATTAACATTGTTAGCTGACAAGAGTGGCGAAGGATTAGTGAGCAGTAAACTCGAATTTGATTCACACCGCTTAGACATATAGGTGACGTTTTTAATATGTTTCCAAAGTTGCTTACTATTGTTACCTGCTTTGTTTAATTCGTTTTTATCGTAATTATTTTTTAAATTCTTTAGGAGATTGTTGCAGAAATTCCTGTATCTTTTATAGATGGTTTGAATTATAAGATTATCAGGGTATCTTCTTGTTCTCTGATGGAGTTTATCTCTGTGTCTTATACATCGAATTAGTCCAGGCGTAATCCAAGGTTTAATATTATATCGTTTCTTATCCACTATAGAAACAGTGGTGTTACGTAATATTGCTTGTTGGACATGTTTTATTAAGTACGATAAAGCTAAATTACCGTCGGCAGTATTGTAAACAAAGCAAAAATCGATGTTGGATAAGTCATATTCGAGTTTATTTGTGTTTAATTTGCTTTTGGTCAGGGGACGATTTAGCTTAGGCAGCGTTAAATTTATCGAAAGTAGGACAGCGTGATGGTCAGTAATTGTTGCGTTAGTAACAAGCGTAATATATGATAAGCTGGTTTTGATCATCATGTGATCGAGACAGGAACCGCTTTGATGAGTAGGCAATGTGTGAGCAGGAAGAAAACCATGGTATGAGCAGATATTAAGGTAATTTTGGGTCCCTGCATCGCAGTTTTCGGCGCCAATATTTATATTTAAATCGCCTGTTAATATCACATTCTTAAACGAGCTTAGCGTTTTAAAAATCTGGTTTAAGGAGTTGAGAAAGATATCAATATTTCTAGCGGAAGGAGACCTATACATAGCGATTATCGCTGTAGTTGCACCAATTTTGATGAGCAAGTAATTACTCATACAGTCTGGTAGAGTTGGTTCTTCGACTTTGACCTTTAAACATTCTTTAGCAAAAACGACCACACCATCATTTTGATTGCGGTTTATTGTGGTATGCAATAAGTTATATCCAGGTATTACTGGGAGGTTATCTAAGCGGTTAGCTAGCCAACACTCAGTTAGTACAATTATATCACAATCAAAATTAAGTCTATGCAGGAAAATTTTAAAGCTATCTATGTTCTTAAAAATACTACGAATGTTTTGGGTTAGTATAGTTAGTGACTTTTGATGATCGGAAAGATATTGCCTGCAATCCTCAACGTCACATGTTTTTGAGACTGTTACAAATGAGTTATCTATTTCGGTAAATAAGTTATTATCCATACTAAGACTAAAGGAAATAACAGTGAAAATTACGTCTAAAATATAAAAAAAGGATGTGGCGCTCTTAGGCGCCTACATAATCAATTGAGTTGATGTACCTGTTTTCTGCTGCTTTTTTGGCCGGACAATCTACGTCTCCCGTCTTGTGGTTCGCTTGTTTTTTAAAGCGCAAACATGTTGCACATTTAGGTGCGTCGGATTTTTTAGTACAGTCTTGTATTGCGTGTCCTTCTTCACCACAATGTCCACACGTAGAAACAGCAAGTTTGCATGTTTTGGCTGCATGACCGTACTGCTGGCACTTGTAACATCTCGTTACCAGTGTGAAATCTCGTACCGGGCAGGACGTCCAATTGATGAATACACGGTCTTGAGTAATGAGGGCCTTGCGTACGACGGCTGGAACTTCTAGAATGTAGTTACAGTTCTCAGAATCTTTTCTGCCTGATTTGTGGCTTAGCTTTATTGAGGTCAAAAATGTATCTAGGGATAAAGTAGGGAGTTTGTCGGCCAAGTTTTGTTCATAAATACATTTATAAACCTCATTTTCAGCCATCGCTGTGGAAACTCCGATAACTATAATTCGAGGTTTGCGCTTTTTAGGTTCGTCGACGGTAAGCCCTGACGAAGCAAGTTGGACTGTTTCCTTGAGCCTATCTAGGTCATCTTTAGTCTCCGTGCTAATTATAAGGCCTCCTTTTCCAATTTTGCGCACGCCTCGCACTTTCAGCTTCATTTCTCCAGGGCATATTATTTGTTGGACCATGTTCTTGGTATCGTCACTGGTCTTAGAGTTGTCACTGGGATAAATGGCCACGGAACTATAAGTGTTTGGACGAACAAAGGTGTTGGACGCCTTCTTGACCATATCTGCAAAAGATGTTGAGGGTTCTTCCCGCTTCGTACAGGACTCTTGAATCGTCCGGTTCATCTCCATTAAACAATCTGATAGGTTTCGGGCTTCGGTCATGGTTTTAAGGGAGTTATGGTTTTGAATTGCTTTTTGTTTCAGCGATTGGTACTGAACGGCCATTTGCGAAACTCCATGTCCAACTTTCCGGCAGAGATTGCTAATTTTCAGCTTCTGATCAGCATTCAGCTTTCCCTCAGAAGCAATAATAACAACCTCATTTAGACACTGCTCTATAGACCCCATCCAGTTCTGAATTTCCGGAGTAGACACCACTTCAACTCCCTCATCTTGGTCCTGTGCTTGTTGTTTGGGCGGTGTCCTTGCCGGTATTGGTACCGGGGTCGGAGTAGGTGGAGGGCTACGTCTTATCATCGCGCTGCGATTAAAGGGGCTGCTTTCCATATATCAGTTTACAATAATATATTTCGTCAGTCCATTATATTAACTCATCACTATAATGTTTATAGGTATTACACGCTATGATACACTAAAACTGGGTCACTGTTTATGCAATTGTTAATTTATTTTTATTGATATTGTGCACTGATGAACACGTCTGTATGCGTTGAATGCAAATATCACAAATGTAATAATGAGGTCGCATTATCAACAATAATAATGCACATATATAGATATCTACAGTAGCTCATTGATTCGACTTACGCATGCCACAGTTCTAATTTCAGGGGAGTTATTTTGAGCATGTTTTGAGAATCGGAAATTGGTCCAATTTGCTCGTATTGTACTTCAATAGTCGAGATTTTTGTGATGTCTCCTTCGGCTATGGACTGATTAGGATATTTTTGTGGCGTAGTCGGCGAGGGAATAATAAAATAAAAAGGTATTTTGATAAAATTGATTACGTAGTAAGAACTTACTTATAAGAAAGCTTTCCAGTGTACAATATTTTCATATCTACGTACATAGGGTTGCCAGGCGTCCGGATAAAGCCGGACACAGTCAGGCTTTTTAGTTGCATGTCCGGCTAAATTAGATGGCGTCCGGCCTGTTCGGCTTTTTGCTAGGCTTTTTAAAATATGATCATTTTTGTCTTCACCCCACCTTGTATTGCCAGCGCATGTGAGCGAACTAGCACTGTCCTCCCCGCGTTCTTACTACGCAATTTTAAAGGAAAATAAGCTTTTAATTTTTGGTTCTCAGGGGTCTGCCAAACAAAAACACTAATTAATGTTACAAAGATTTTAAAGTGTATTTAGTTCATTAGTCTTATGTTTAGTTTTGTTTTAAAACTAAACAATTAAAGATGTCCGGCCTTTTTACCCAAATGTCCGGCTAAACTAGCAGGTGTGTCCGGCTTTTTGGTTTTATGACCTGGCAACCCTAAACGTACATAATTGACCTGCGTAATCTCTCAATTAGGTACCTTTTCAATAAACTAGTTACTCATTTTCTATTTTCTAGGTAGGACGCCATCAGGCTAGGTTGAGTGACGAGCTTCGCAGGATGGCTTGTAGCAGATGGATGAGAGTTGCCGAGAATCGAGCTGAATGGCGTGCTATTGGGGAGGCCTTTGTCCAGCAGTGGACTGCTATAAGCTGATGATGACTCATTTTCTACAAATTAAAAACTTTCTTCCAAGTCACAGCTAAACTGTTCATGCTCCATTAAAACTCGTTACAGTGCCCATATCTACCTACTTAAAAATTAAGATTAGGTACCAAAAACGAGCACATACCTTCATATGAATTTTGTAGGTAAGTACTACTTATCTAAAAGGTAATAAATAGGTTAAAACGGGCTGGTATCCGCAACTCCACGTTACAACACGTATTTTGCGCACGGGTGGTAAATCGGTTATTCTATCCACCCCATTTTCTCGAGGAAGGTGAGCAAGGCGTTGGTCTTACTATCTCATGTAGGGTACCTGGGCTATCGAAGTACTTTGTACCCTATATGTGGCGACCACCGGGCAGTTCAGCAGCACGTGCGCTGCTGTCTCGTCCTCCATGCAGACCCTCGTCCTGCATTGCGAACTGTCTGTTACTCCGATGACAAAGAGGAGGTACCTACATTATTATAAGAACGTATAATAAAACAAGTATACCCACATATAATAATCTAGACATCTAGACAAATAAATAAAATTGGAGTATCTGTTTGTAATATTAAGATAACCACTTTTTACTAAGTGTATAATATGGATGTATACGGTACATATACCAAAACAATTTTTTTTACAATTTTTGTCTGTCTGTCTGTCTGTTTGTTCCGGCTATTCTCTAATATGCCTAGACCGATTTTGACGGGGTTTTCATTGGCAGATAGCTGATGTAACAATGAGTAACTAAGGCTACTTTTATTTTAGAAAAAAAAAGGATTTCACGAAAAAAAATAAAACGTGGTATTTAACTTTTTGTTAAATACCACGCGGACGAGGTCGCGGGTAACAGCTATTACCTTACCTATATAACCTGGATTAACACATTCTTACCGCGGCCGCGGTAAGCCCCGGCTGGAGGCCTAAAAAGGGAACTTTTTAGAACTCGCCGGGCCACCATCCGTTTAAGTAGTAAGAACTGTTTCAGGTTAACTCAGAGATGACCCACAAAAAAAAAAATCTTACCACGGTAGTACGTCCTCCTGCGTTAATTTCCGACATCCACGCGGGCGAAGCCGCGGGCAAAAGCTAGTTTCAAATATGCATCATCCAAAATTTCTTTACTCCTCCCTAGCAATGTGAGAGTTTACGCTTTTTTCACCCAGTATCCTTTGAGTTATCGACCTCAGAAGGCCCTTATTTTCTTTGTCATAAATTCCCGATCCAAACAAAGGCCTCTAATCCGATCCAACCATATCAGGGCTCCCACTCACTGGTGCGACGCGATGCTGGTAGAACAATTAACAAAAAGTTTTTATAGAAATTATTCTACTAAAAGGCCGTCGCGCCTGTAAGCGGGGGTCTTCAATTTATCGTTTTGTCCCGGTAAGGAAAACATCGTGAGACCCAGACGGAGGTACAATAAATCAATAACGTTGTATCAGATACGGTGTGTACCTAAACGGTGAGAGAGCGGACAGGCTCACCACCTGTTACGTTTAACATAGAGTGTGTTACCAGGAAGAAAAATAATAGTTTGAAATACTACTGCTTCTTGAGGTATTTTTAGGGTTCCGTTGCCAAATGGCAAAAAGCGGAACCCTTATAGATTCGTCATGTCTGTCTGTCTGTCCGTCTGTCTGTCTGTCTGTCTGTCCGTCCGTATGTCACAGCCACTTTTCTCCGAAACTATATGTTGCGTACCGTTTATTATCTGTGCGCCTAATGGAATGCGCGTGTAACGAAGTGACATCTGACTTGTCATTTTTTGACGTTGACACTTGACAGCGCTCTCTTGATTTGCCGCTAAAATGGGCCCGTCGCGTTTTGAGACGCCCGCGACGCTTTTGTTGAAATTAATCCTTTTGAATCGATCCGTTTGTGACAATTAGTCGTGATCCAATTGTATTAATTAACCGGTCGTTTTGTGGACAATCTGTCATGACCCGATGGTTGAGTGTGACGCTGTTGGGAGCGAGTGCTTTGAAGACCGCATGCTGTGACCTCCTCCAGCCTAATTGGAAGCGGAATCTAACCTGAAGAATACTCGTAACGTCACGACACGATACACATACACTCACTTACATACAGAACTCCAGGTTGGCACCAGAGCAGTGTCCTTCAACCACCAGGTAAGTGCTTTTGTTGTATTGTAAGTGTTTGATTTGATTGTCTGCTCCGCGTACGGCGGACAGTACGCTAGCCACTCTTGTCTCTAGAGCCCCACGATTATAACTCTTCCACTGCGCACTTGAAATCGTATTGGGAGGCCTAGCCTGGCAGCGTACATTTTGGTATGCAGAGGCGTGGTTTTAACCTACAAAACCACCAAATTGGTAATTTTACAGTAGGCTAATTACTTGGCAGTCTCTATAAGGGAAGTAGTAATTCGCTGTAAATGTTTGTTAATGGTAATTAATTGGTATTTGAAATAATTTGTTTAAATTTATTGAGACGGGTAACCTGATGTTGCCAAGGTCAGCCGGGCTAATAAAGTGGATTGGATTGGGCTGTGTTGCAGCCCCTTGTTGTAGCCCCTTTTTGTGTCTGATCTGTGTTGTATTGAATGTCAGGAAGACATTAAAATATTGAGTTTGTACCATCAATATGGTAGTTTTGTTGAAATTGGCATTTTTGAGTATTACCATTGTTTTGAATTGGAATAAAGGTTTATTATTGTTGTACCTTTGACACAGTGGTTTGTGAAGTTAACATTTGGAATTGGATAGAATTTGAATATTTGAATTGAATATGAAATAGAATTTTGAACGTTGATATTGGGTTTGAATTAAAATAAAAGTTTATTGTTGAATTGAATTGAAACTAATATATTGTTATTTCTTGAGTTGCTGATTAGTCAGTTTGGTAGTTTGATTGTTTGATTGTAGTTATTTTGTAATTGAATGTTTGAACTTTGTTACTTATTTACCTTTTGCTTGGTTTATTTTATTTGATTGTTTGCGTTGGATTTCTTTGTTATTTATTGATTGAACTTTGTTATTTGATAATTTAATTGTTTTGTTTATTTGTATGGTTTTGTTTGTGCAATGGCATACAAATGGAAATATTGCAGTGCCGGACACCTGTCCAGGTCAAGCCGGAGACCTCGGTTGTTTCAGGTCCCGGACTATTGAGTAGATTGCCTGCTTTGGAACTGCCACACTTGACGGTCGCTGGGACCACTGGTACGGTTTCCACAACCTGTTTGCAAGTTTGGTTGATGCACGCTCGGACCTCAGACCCGCCCTAAAGTTGGCCTATTTGTTGTCTGTCCTGGAAGGTGAGGCCCGAGCCTTGGTACAGCATCTGTCGTTGACTGACTCAGCCTACCCTACCGCTGTGGAGCTACTCACCCAGCGGTACCAAATGAACGTTGTTTGGCTGATGTTCATATTGCATTGATTTTGGGGTTACCGGTCATTACTAGTTTGTCAGCATTGCGTACTGACCTGTTGAACCCGTTGGTGGTAGCGACCAACGTTTTAAAGCGATTGGACTTGCCGGTGGACCAATGGTCTTACCCTTTGGTGCATGTTGTGCTGCAACGGCTTCCTGCCGATTTGAGGGCTCGTTTCGAGCAAAAGTATGGTGGGGATAGTGTCACACATCTCCCCCAATTGATGACCTCGTCCAATTTTTGGAGGATGAGTGTCGGTTTGTGGACAACTCTGGCGTTGCCACTGAGTCATGCCAGCCGTCTTCCCGGCCACGAGACCAGGGACGGACTAGGGCTCGCGGGCCTGTTGATGGTCGCCCCGCCGCTCGTTTTGCTGGCACCCAGAGTCGTCCTGGTTGTGAGTTTTGTAGGGACACGGGGCATGGCATGGCAACTTGCGCGGCCTTTTTGAAGTTGCACGTGAGTGCCCGCCGCCGAATTGCCAATGCACGCCGCCTGTGCTTCTCTTGTTTGGGGGCTCACTTCCATCGGGACTGCCCCAACCCCCGCCCTTGTAGAATTTGTGGGGGGTCCCATTTGGACATATTGTGCGCTAACGCGAACCACGCTGGCAGACCAGCCTCTGATGAAGGTTCGCGTACGGGGGGGTACCATGGAGTTGGTCACCGGGCTTCTGCCTCGCCGGTTCAGAACCGGGGAGAGGCCCGCAGTTTTGAGCGCCGCACTCCACCCCCCGCGCAAATTGATCGGGAGCCGCGCGACCGCCATTTGGTCTCCCCGCGTAAAGGCGATTACGCAGTTGTTGCTAGGCAGCGCTGGCCAGACCAGCACCGCCTTCCCTCCCCTCCATTGGCGGAACGTCCCCGTTTGGAGTCACGCCCTCCGCCATTCAGGCATCCGGTGGGATATGCCCTTCCGGCGATGGCGCGTGGCTCGGGACACCGCGTGGACGAGGAATTTGACCTCTATCCTCGTCGGGAAAGACTTGGGCCTGGGTGCGGCGATCGGTCGCCGCCCAGGCATTGTTAGAACATTGGCGCCTGCCCCGCTAAGGTACCCCTCAGATCGACACGGTTTTGTTGCCAACGGCATCGGTCAGGTCTGGGGGCCCACGGGGACTCTGTTGCGGTCCGTGCCAGTTTGGACACGGGAGCCCAGGGTTGCCTTTTGTCTATTGTTTTGTTGTTTTGTTTGTATTGTTTTGGGCAAAATTGTTTTCTTGAGCGCCTTTGGACTGCGGGACTTGGCTGGGACGAGCCAATTCGGGAAACCCTGTTGGAAGATTGGCTCCAATTTGTATCCGCACTCCCTGCAGTCAACGAGGTCGTGTTACCCCGCGCTATCCTCCCCCCTGGGAGCTACTCTGCTACCCTTGTTTGTGATGCGTCTCCGCACGGTTATGCAGCTGTTGTTTGTCTGCGCACCGTCTGCGCACAGGCCAGGTGAATTTGTCACTGGTCTTGGCCAAGAGCAAGGTGGCCCCCCTCCGGACGACACTGACCACCCCTAAGTTGAATTGTCAGGGGCGGCGCGTCTTGTGCGTCTATTGAACCACGTTGCTCACACTTTGGGTGGAACTGTGGACATTCGGGCTTCTTACGCCTGGACGGACAGTCAAATTGCTTTGTGTTGGTTGAAGACGTCCGTCCACTCTTTGGAGGTCTTTGTTGCGTACCGAGTGTCCCAGATTCAAAATTTTGATACGCCTTTGATTTGGAGGCCCTTGCCTGGAGATTTGAACCCAGGCGCCGTGGCCTCACGTAGGTGCATGGCACCCCGCCTGTTTGCTTACCCCCTATGGTGGGGACCAGACTGGCTGACTCATCCCGAGGATGATTGGCCTCGATCGCCAGTCTTGATGTCGGGTCCTTTGCCCGGGCTCAAGGTGCTCGCTGTTGGAACAAAGGACCCTGAGTTTGTTGAGTCGATTTGGCTCCCTCGACAAATTGTTGGATTGTTTTTCTGTTGTTGAATTGTTGGTGACTGATCGTCACATTAGGAACTCGCATGCCGGTTGCAATGCGCTGTTGGCCATTCTGCAGCGAGAGTTTTGGATATTGTCGGGAGCCATTAGTAAATTGAACCCCTTTTTGGACGATACGGGTCTCTTGCGTGTTGGGGGACGGTTGAGGCACTCTAGCCTTCCTTATGGGGCCCGTCACCCCCTTTTGTTGCCTAAGGAGGGCCATTTGGTTGTTGTTGTTGTTTGGTTGTTATTGTTGTTTGGTTGTTTTTGTTGTTTGTTGTTGTTTGACCCGCCAGCCTGCCCCCATTGGGGGGGTATTTGAGGCCGCGGTGAAAGCGGCACAGGGACTCTGGCGCAGATTGTTGGGGGACACCGTTCTCACCTTTAAGGAGTTAGCTACGGTATATTTCCGTTTTGAAGCTGTATTGAACTCGCGTCCATTGTGCCCGCTGTCTACGGACCTGAACTAGGGCTCACAAAACCGGTTTCACCGAAATCGAAAAAACCGGTTAAACCGGGTTTCACGTCATTTTTAGAAACCGGGTTTCAATTTGGCTAAAACCGAGGTTTCGATTATTTCGGTTTTCCTTTAAAATAATAACTTATTCAACGATATGACATGTTTACAAAGTACACATATTGTCTCATCAATTACAATGATTGTATTGATCACACCATTGGTGCTGTCTTTGCCGAGGTATAGTATTAATCAGTTGAAAAGTATGTGTCTGAGTCTCAACCTAACAACGGACGTAAGACGTCCACCGCTTTCCCTCTTTGAGGAGTGAGAGAGGCTCCACGACGTCCCCATATTCCGCCTTACGCAGGTCCTCAGCGGACGCGGGTGCTTCACGAGGTTTTTATTCAGGATAGAGCGGGAGGAAACGCCCGGGTGCTACCACTATGTGGATCGCCTTGAGGATACGGTGGAAGTGTGTCCTGCCTGGGCGAAGCACCACCGTGTCCTTGTGGAGGCAATCGGTGGTGGCGATCTGTCGTGTCCGGCCCTGGTCCAGACCACGTACAAAGCGAGAGGGCAAGGACAGCCGTCACCTCCTTCTGCGGGGCAGTAATGCTCGCAAAGGAGGAGGCGGAGCACGTGAGGGAGAGGCAATATGTGCGCCCTCACGCCCCTAGCCGCCGCATGGGACACCACGGGCGTCGGGAGTCCATTGCGAACTTCCGGCTTCCGTAGGCGCAGGCTTGCGGGTGGCGAGCAATGGGAAGGTCGCCGCTCGGTAAGGGCCAGGCTCGGCCGACGGCGCGTTGTATTCCACGCGTGCCTCAAAGAGATGTCAGAAACAATGAAGGGGTCGGCTAGGACCGATGCCTGCCAGGGTCGCGCGATTTATTAGGAAGAGCGGTGGCACTGGCATAGGCAACTGAAGAAACACGGGTGGGTTTTAGTCAGTTAAAGTCTGACACCCTTCCGCTCCACCCAGAGCGGGAGACGTCAAGTGATGATTTATCACCCAAGGACGTCCACCGCTATTGATACGGAATTTGAGAATGATTTCACTGCCATCACTAAGCTGGCCCTTATGAAAATGGAGGCTTATGCAGGTGTACAATAATTTGTTTAAAGTTTCTCCTTCCGAGTGTTGAGGCTAACAGAATCTTCTCATCAGCCGGTTAACTTTTATAACCACTTAAAAGGGCGAGGCAGATTTTTTTTTTTCGATTTTGCTGGTTTGTTTGATTTTACAGTTAAATACTGTATTTCTATGTTCGTTCATCATTTCAATTTTGATCAAACTATGATCATTTCAATTTTGATGAAATTAATGGTCTACGTCTAATAATTGGATTTTGATTAATCGACGTCAAACAGACTGTAAAAATACGTCTGAATAATAAAGTAAATCATGCTCTGAATCTCGCTAAATTTTAACACTTTAGGCATTCTTTCAATTTTACAGTCGATAATAATGGAGTTTAATTTATCGTTGCTTTAAGCCAGATGTTTTGTTGATTCTCAGATACAATAATTGTTGTTTTCTTTTAGTTTATTCACTCAAAAGAAGTTTTTCAATTTATTCTTGCGTTCTCTGATTTAGCGATAAAGCTTATTAACGACTGTTGACGACAAAAAGACTTAAGAACCATAAAAATGGAAATAATCGAAATCACCGAAAAAACCGGAAAACCGGGTTTGTGATGAATTACAAACCGAAAAACCGGTTTTCTAATATACCAGCGGTTTTGTGACCCCTAACCTGAACGTCTTGGAGGCCCTGACCCCGGGCCATTTTTTGATTTGACAGCCACTTGTCGCCCTGCCGGAGCACCCTTTTGTCGATGTGAGCCAAAATTGGCTATCGCGGTTTCAGTTGGTGCAGCAGCCCGCTCAGAGTTTTGGAAGCGTTGGAGCTTGGAGTATTTGCACATCCTCCAGCAGCGCGTCAGGTGGACTGATAAAACGCAACCTTGTCGGGATTGCCAAGTGATTAGCGGACGGGAAGGCCCGTCCGGGGGGGGTAGATGTTGCGTACCGTTTATTATCTGTGCGCCTAATGGAATGCGCGTGTAACGAAGTGACATCTGACTTGTCATTTTTTGACGTTGACACTTGACAGCGCTCTCTTGATTTGCCGCTAAAATGGGCCCGTCGCGTTTTGAGACGCCCGCGACGCTTTTGTTGAAATTAATCCTTTTGAATCGATCCGTTTGTGACAATTAGTCGTGATCCAATTGTATTAATTAACCGGTCGTTTTGTGGACAATCTGTCATGACCCGATGGTTGAGTGTGACGCTGTTGGGAGCGAGTGATTTGAAGACCGCATGCTGTGACCTCCTCCAGCCTAATTGGAAGCGGAATCTAACCTGAAGAATACTCGTAACGTCACGACACGATACACATACACTCACTTACATACAGAACTCCAGGTTGGCACCAGAGCAGTGTCCTTCAACCACCAGGTAAGTGCTTTTGTTGTATTGTAAGTGTTTGATTTGATTGTCTGCTCCGCGTACGGCGGACAGTACGCTAGCCACTCTTGTCTCTAGAGCCCCACGATTATAACTCTTCCACTGCGCACTTGAAATCGTATTGGGAGGCCTAGCCTGGCAGCGTACACTATAAGAGCTACGCTGTTGAAACTTGGTAAGTAGATGTATTCTGTGAACCGCATCAAGATTTTTACATTAAAATAGAAAAAAATAATAAATTTTGGGGTTCCCCATACTTAGAAATGAAACTCAAAAATTTTATTTTCATCCACACGTATGGGTGTGGGGTATCTATGAATAGGTCTTCAAAAATGGTATTGAGGTTTCTAATATCATTTTTTTCTAAACTGAACAGTTTGCGCGAGAGACGCTTCCAAAGTGGTAAAATGAGTGTCAACTTCTAAAATAAGAGAATGATAAAACTCAAAAAAATATTTGATGTACATAACCATGTAAACTTCCACCGAAAATTGGTTTGAACGAGATCCAGTAAGTAGTTTTTTTTTAATACGTCATAAATCGTAAACCGCAATTTACCTTTCATTCAATCAACTCAAATATAAAAATTAAAAAAAAAAACATTTAATTTCATAAGCATAAACCTTATACATAAACCGAGGATACCTACAGGTTTGTACGGAACCCTCGGTGCGCGAGTCCGACTCGCACTTGGCCGGTTTTTTTTTAGTGATATCAAGCACCCTACGCTTTTTTCCATTATTTTCTACGTTTTATTATTTTTTTAGTTTAGTTTTCAGTGAAAGCGTGTTTTTTTTTAATCAATTTTTTAGATCGGCTAGCTACAAAAGCGAATTTGTCCTTTTTTAGGGTTCCGTTGCCAAATGGCAAAAAACGGAACCCTTATAGATTCGTCATGTCTGTCTGTCTATCCGTCAGTCTGTCTGTCTGTCTGTCTGTCCGTCCGTATGTCACAGCCACTTTTTTCCGAAACTATAAGAGCTATGCTGTTGAAACTTGGTAAATAGATGTATTCTGTGAACCGCATTAATATTTTAACACTAAAATAGAAAAAATAACAATACATTTTGGGGTTCCCTATACTTAGAACTGAAACTCAAATTTTTTTTTTTCATCAAACCCATACGTGTGGGATATCTATGAATAGGTCTTCAAAAATGGTATAGAGGTTTCTAATATCATTTTTTTTCTAAACTGAATAGTTTGCGCGAGAGACACTTCCAAAGTGGTAAAATGTGTGTGTCCCCCCCGTAACTTCTAAAATAAGAGAATGATAAAACTGAAAAAAATGTATGATGTACCACCGAAAATTGGTTTGAACGAGATCTAGTAAATAGTTTTTTTTTAATACGTCATAAATCTTTCAATTGAATTGATTGACAATTCAAATATAAAAATTAAAAAATAAAACATTTAATTTCATAAACATAAACCTTATGCATAAACCGAGAATACCTACAGGTTTGTACGGAACCCTCGGTGCGCGAGTCCGACTGGCACTTGGCCGGTTTTTTATTTTGTTACTCGGATTTGAATATATGGATTTACAGCATGAAATAATGCAATTGTGACCTCTGAGTTTGTTTCGGCGTTTCTTCTCAGAGTACTCAGGTAGGAAATGCCGACCTCTTCTAGTTTAAAAAAAAATAAAATTGATAGACGTGTAAAAGTGTTTGTACAAACCTACTTGCAAGAATAAAGTCATTTATCATTTAATTATTTTATTGTCGTCGATCCTTGATTAGTGTGCAAAGTTACAAACCAATCCAAAGTTTTGAAGGGGTGACAATCACGTTCAAATATTCTGTTACATAGATACATACATACCTACCTACCAAGCTAATAAAAGCGTGTTAAAAATATCGTACTTCATCAGTCATCAGCTTCGTGCTCATTTGCGCGCGCGTTACCGATCGGACGTGGCATGCGGGTCTAATTAAGTGCAGGATGAGTTCCTCCAAAGTAGTGAAATGTGCGAGCTGCAATGTCGTTATTAACGAAGTGTTAGCTTTCGTGAGTAATAAACTGGACATAATGGACGAGGAAAGCCTAAGTCGGATATGTATAAGTGCTTTCTCGGATAGTGATATTGTGGAAGCAAAAAACCTTCTATTTGATGCGATAGCAACAACTTCCAAACGTAAGATTACAAGGAAGAAAGATGGAAAAAAGTTACGTGAGATCGAGGATATCATTAGTTTACTACAAATAACCCATCCTAATGACCGGCCAGTTTTTGTTGCAAAAGATTTGCAAAAACTACCGCCCGTACTGTTTGATCACGTAGATGTGACCAAACTGCTTAAAGATTTATTAATAATGAGAAGTGAAATTGAAGAAATTAAATCGCAATATGTTTCTGCTACTCAACTTGATCCAATCCGGAGTGACATAGCAGATTTGAAAAAGTTGACAAGTGCGAAAAGTCCTTGTTATTCATATGTAAACACAAAACGAAGAGGTGGAACTCATATGATGGACAGTTGTGATTATGATAGCGGGCCGATGGGATTACAACATGTTCCTATTCCTAGCGGCAATATATCGGATCAACGTTCTTTCGTTTCTAAAAGTGAAACGATTTTACCGCCTACCCACTACTCGTCAATATCAGCTGATCCAAACATGAATAGCACAAAGTTAATTAATGAGAATAATGGTAAAGAGTGTGAAACCGGCTTAGGGTCACAGCTGTGCATCGTCAACAACACTGACTCGGACCAAGCGACTGCAGCACAAAAAAGTACTGATAACAACATTGCGAGGTGCCCGGGACACACGGCCGCGGCGGTCTGCCAATCGACTTCCAAACCTAAAACGCTTGCTCAGATTGTAAGTGAAGGGGAGTGGACCCTGGTACAGAAACAGAAGAAATCGAGGAATCGCTTTGTGGGAAAAATAGGAAAAGCTGTTATGGAACCCACGGCCAAATTTAAGGCTGTTGATGAAAAAGTCGTCTTATATGTCTATAATGTGGATAAACAGGTGACACAGAGTGACATCACAGAATATGTTGAGGAAAAAGCCAAAATACGTGTGGATATTGAGAAAATGATAATGAAGATGCCCAGAAGTTATAATGCATACAAGATCTTTGTTCCAAAACAAAAGTATAAAATCTTCATGAGTGATGATTTTTGGCCTGAAGGTGTATCTTATCGTAAATTTATAGACTTCACTAATAAGAAAACAGACAGAGAAAATACTCTGAGAAGAAATACTACACACAGTTTAAATGGATAATACGACACTAATAAGTTTCAATTGCAAATGTATTAAAAGATCTGTTGACTGTGTGAGGCGGCTGTGTGTAGCGGCCGACGTCATCGCGTTGCAAGAAACCTGGCTTTTGCCACATGATATCGCCTTTCTTGGCCAAATAGATGATGACTTCGCTTTTACTGGCAAGTCAGCAGTCGACACCTCAGCGGGAGTGCTACGTGGAAGGCCTTATGGAGGAGTGGCCTTGCTGTGGAGGAAGAGCCTATTTCCATCTGTCACAGTAATTAGTTGCAACAACGTTCGCCTAATAGCTATCAAGATAGTGTCGCAGGACTGTTCTATACTCATTTTCTCAGTGTATATGCACACGGACTCGAACGACAACATAACGGTGTTTACAGATTGCCTTAGTGAAATTAGTGCGATAATAGAAAGTAATAATGTGCAATCAGTGATCTTACTCGGTGATTTTAACGCTCACCCAGGAGAGTTATTCGGTAGTGAACTGTTGAGCTTCTGTGAGGAGCAGTGCTGGACCTGTGCGGACCTGGACTTACTGCCGCAAGGTACGTACACTTTCGTGAGTGACGCGCATGGTTGCCACCGCTGGCTCGACCACTGTGTAGTGACCGAAGCCGCGAGGCGTCTGCTCGTTAGTGCAACTGTGTTGTATGATACGTATTGGTCAGATCACATGCCTATACAAATTAAATGTAATTTTAATATAATAACACCAACAATTTTCACACCCAATCTGAGCAAAAACTTTGCGATATGGGGGGAACGAAATACTAGTCAAATAAGTCAGTACAAAGAAAAATGTAATTCAATGTTAAGGGAAATTAATTTTCCATTAGAATTTAAAGAATGTGCTAACGGATGTTGTGTAGATTCCAATCACAAAGTCATATTAGACAATATGTACAAGAGCATTGTATGTACACTTACAGAGGCTGCCCAATGTCCCAGAGATGGGGATACCGCAGCGGGTAAATGGAATAAACGAGTTGTCGGTTGGAATAGGCATGTTAGGCAGGCTCACGCGGACGCCCGGCTAGCTTTTCAAGTCTGGAGTTTGTCTCGTAAACCAACCTCTGGTTCTGTGTATGAACATATGTACGACACGAGAAAAGTCTTTAAGTCAAAGTTAAGATGGTGTCAGAACAATCAAGACAAAATTAAAATGGACATCATAGCTGACAATCATAAGTCTAAAGACTTTTCAAGGTTTTGGAAAAATACGAATAGACTGAATCCAAGGACGGGCGTCCCCGTGAGTGTGGCGGGGCAACATGAGCCTACGGCTATAGCAAACTTGTTTGTGCAACATTTTAAGGTCGAATCTCCTCTTGGCTCCGCATCGCAGGTGGTCGATGCTGAGGATGGTCTGACGGATTTAAAGGTCAGGTTCTCAGCAAAAGATGTTGCTACAGTTATAAAAAGTATGGTAAGGGGCAAGTCACCGGGGCATGACTACCTCAGCATCGAGCACCTGCAACATGCAGGCCATCACCTACCTAGGGTACTGGCAATGTTCTTTTCACTCTGTCTAAGTCACGCTCATCTGCCCAGCGATCTAATGAAAACTGTGGTTGTACCTATTGTAAAGGATAAGACGGGGGACACATCAGATCTCTCCAACTATAGGCCCATATCTCTTGCCACTGTCATTGCCAAGGTGCTGGACAGTTTGCTTGATAGACATATGGCGACCCGCATTGAACTGCACGATGCGCAGTTTGGATTCAGACCAGGTCTC
Source organism: Aporophyla lueneburgensis (assembly GCA_932294355.1). Classification (NCBI taxonomy): domain Eukaryota; kingdom Metazoa; phylum Arthropoda; class Insecta; order Lepidoptera; family Noctuidae; genus Aporophyla; species Aporophyla lueneburgensis. The sequence goes on from OW028744.1 coordinate 17,736,753, forward strand.
TCCACTGAAAGTGCCATATTGTCTCTCAAGCATACTGTACAATATTATACGTCTAGGAAAACGCCTGTTAGTGCGTGTTTCCTGGACCTTTCCAGGGCGTTCGATCTGGTGTCGTACGACTTGCTGTGGCAAAAACTATCGAATGATACTTCTGTCGATAGAGAAGTTATAGCCATTCTACGGTTTTGGTATAACAATCAGACCAATTGTGTACGGTGGGCAGGCTCGTTGTCGGATGTGTATAGGCTGGAGTGCGGGGTGAGGCAGGGTGGCTTGACCTCCCCTCGGCTCTTCAATCTGTACATAAACAGGTTGATCGTCGAGCTCAGCAAGACCTATCAGGGTTGTTATGTAGGTGGAGTATGCGTCAACAACATTAGTTATGCTGATGATATGGTCTTGCTGAGCCCGTCGATTAACGCAATGATAAACCTGCTCACGATATGTGAAAAGTATGCGGAGGCTCATGGGCTCAGATACAATGTCAAGAAGAGTCAGGTACTAGTCTTTAAGGCGGGCACTAAAACATACCCCATTGTACCGCAGTTAAAACTGTGCGGAAGTTCCTTGGAGCAAGTGTCTTCCTTCAAGTATCTGGGCCACTGGGTTTCCGAAGACATGAAAGACTGTCTGGATATTGAGCGTGAGCGCAGGGCGTTGGCTGTCCGCTGCAACATGTTGGCTCGCAGATTTGCCAAGTGTACGACTCAAGTAAAAGCTACACTGTTTACAGCGTATTGTCAGCTACACGCAGAGGACATACAGCGCTCTGCGCGTTCAATACAATAATGCATTCAGGGTGTTGATGGGGTTGCCGCGCTACTGCAGTGCTTCCAGCATGTTTGCAGAGGCGGGAATAGATGGTTTCCACGCCATCATGCGCAAGCGATGCGCCTCCATCATGCGCAGGGTACGCGCCAGCCCTAACAGCATCCTGAATGTTATAGCAGATAGGTGGGACAGCCCCATACTGGGACATTGGATACGCCTACATGCCACTGTGGCGTAATAATATTTTTAATTTAAATTCATTGGTAGATATAAGTACTAACACTAGTTTTAAGTTCTTTGTATACTAACCAAATGGACTTTAAGGGTCTGAAATAAAAGATTTTTTTTTTTTTTTTTTTTTTTTTTTTTTTTTTTTTTTTTTTTTTTATAAAAACAGCTGAATATCTACTACTAGTAAGCGAGCCGCGATTGGCGATTTAGATTAACTGAGATTTTGCAAAAGATTTTGTTCATTTTCTTTGTTGCTTCATACACACGAACGTTATAAAAGAGCCGGGTTTTTTTAGCGCACTGGGTCTTCAACATACTGTATAGCAACGAGAGTTCAAAATCGAACATCGTGTTTTTTTGGGCTCGCTGGGATGCGCGAAAAAACCCATCCGCGATTTTATAATCAACTAGCTTTTGCCCGCGGCTTCGCTCGCGTTAAAGCCCCCCCCCCATTTTAGAGAAGTGGGGGGTTAGAAAGAGACAATAAGTAGCCTATGTCACTCTCCATCCCTTCAACTATCTCCACTTTAAAAATCACGTCAATTCGTCGCTCCGTTTTGTCGTGAAAGACGGACAAACAGACACACACACTTTCCCATTTATAACATTAGGGACAGACAGACACACACACTTTCCCATTTATAATACTAGCTGCTGCCCGCGACTTCATCCGCGTTAAATTTCTTGTTCCCCCGACCCTTCCCGTCGCGTCGAATCGCCTACCCGTGCGATTTTCCCCGTTTTCGCAACATTTTTCATTACTGCTCCGTTCCTCTTAATTATAGCGTGATATTATATAGCCTATAGCCTTCCTCGATAAATAGGCTACCCAACACAAAAAGAATTTTTCAATTCAGATTAGTACTTTCTGAGATTAGCGCGTTCAATCAAACAAACAAACTCTTCAGCTTTATAATAATACCAGCGGCTTCGCCCGCGTGGATGTCGGAAATTATCCCGCGGGAACATACTACCGGGATAAAAAGTAGCCTATGTCCTTTCTCAGGCTCTAAGCTATCTGTGTACCGAATTTCATTTAAATCGGTTCAGTAGGTTTAGCAGGAAAGCGAGAAAGACAGACAGACAGACAGACAGAGTTACTTTCGCATTTATAATATTAGTGTGGATTAGTGTGGATTAAATCAAATCAAAAGTCATTTATTCAAACTACGCTGAGAGTCAGCACTTTTTGAACGTCAAAGTTACATAAGACAGTCCCCCCAAAACAACCCGCCCTTCACTAATTCCTAGTGCTTTAGCTGGGAAGAAGTGGCGGAACAAACTCCCCAGCAGCGCAGCTGTCTGTTAAGTTCTAAGAACTTGATTCTATACAATATTATGTAAGTAATTCATTTTGTAAAACAAAACATACATTGAATTATTCGCTATATTATGTCAGCTAGCTCACGCCATAATGTCCGTGTTTACGTCAACTATGATTTGGAAGTGGTGGCCGGCGACGTATCTAGACCAATATTATAACAAGGTAAAGTTTGTAAGTAGGTAAGTGAGTTTGTTTGCAAGAAATAATCGCTGGAACTAATAAAAGAAAAAATACTTTTGCATTTGCTAGCCCAATTCTTGAAAAAGGTTATTTATATATTAAGGGTATTTAAATATTATTAAGGTTATATATTATTAAGGTTATTATTGATATATTATTAAGGTTAGTTATATTATATTATGGGCACGCCAAAAATGCGGCGGTAAGTCCCCTCTTTGAGGAGTGGATAGAGAGGCGCCACGGCGTCCTCACCTTCCGCCTGACGCAGGTTCTCACCGGGCATGGGTGCTTCGGTGGACTCCTGTTCAGGATAAAGCGGGAGGATACGCCCGGGTTTTCCATTGTGAGGATCGTCTAGAGGACACGGTGGAGCATACGGTGGAAGTGTGCCCTGCCTGGGCGGAGCACCGCCGTGTCCTCGTGGAGGCGATCGGCGGCGGCGACCTCTCGCGTCCGGCCCTGGTGCGAGCCATGGTATGGAGCGAGACGGCATGGGAAGCCGTCACCTCTTTCTGCGAAGCAGTAATGCTCGCAAAGGAGGAGGCGGGGCACGTGAGTGAGTGGCAGTCTCTGCGCCCTCACGTCCCTAGCCGCCACAGGAGGAGACGTCCCGGGCGTCGGGAGTCGATTGCGGACTCCCGGCCACCGTAGGCGCGAGCTTGCGGGCGGCGAGCAATGGGTAGCTCGCCGCCCGGTAAGGACCAAGCTCGGGTCGACGGCGCGTAGTATTCCACGCACGCCTCAAAGAGATGTCAGCAAAAATGAAGGGGTCTCTTAGGACCGATGCCTGCCGGGGTCGCGTGATTGTTCGAAAGAGATACCGTGACCCTGGCACATGGGTAACTGAAGGAACATGGGTGGGTTTTAGTCAGTAAAAGTCTGACACGCCCTCCCGCTCCGTCCAGAGCGGGAGAAATCATTTGATGATTTCCCATCAAGAAAAAATTATCTTCAGGCTGCAACCCTAAGGAGACGAGCAAAATGACGGAAATGTAGGAAAGAACGTTAAATGCAAACGAAGTAATAGCACCGGCGGTGGCGGGCGATGAGACGTATCCCATTGCCCGCCGGTCATCGGATGGCAGATCGGGGGCCAAAATTACACGCGTACGAAGTCGGGGGCAGAAACTAGTTATAGCATTTAGCAGGGGATTGTTTTTGTAGCTAAGCTAATCTAACTTGAATAAATGGTTTCTGATCGTAAATCGTACGTTGTGGACTAGAGACAACCTCATTAAGCAGAGTAATATTCGATCTATATAATGTACTTAGCCCCCACAAAAACAATGACCCTGTCTTTGTACCGATTGCCCTTCATGTCATATCACCTGTCCCGAGGGTATCACTACCTACTTACCTATGTATTGGAATCCATTTTCTTTTTGTCTATCTCGAACTGGCACGCACTGAAGCGTTTAAACATAAACTCTCGCCTTCTTCTTACAAGGATAGCCAGGAACTATAGAACTCCACCTTGTACGATCCTAAATACTCCTTTTGCTTCGTTTAAGTTCATAAAATCAAAAAATCTAAATCAAAAGTCATTTATTCAAACTAGGCTGAGAGTCAGCACTTTTTGAACGTCAAAGTTACATAAGACAGTCCCCCCAAAACGCCCACCCTTCGACACTTCCTAGTGCTTTAGTTGAGAAGAAGAAGTGGCGGAACAAACTCCCCAGCAGCACAGCTGTCTGTTAAGTTAGAAGAACTTGATTCTATACAATACTGTGTAAGTAATTAATATTATAAAACAAAACATACATTATTCGCCATATGTCAGCAAGCACACGCCAATATACCAACAAAAACATTGAAAACTAAACTCAACGTAAACAGAACTGAAAACCTAAATAAAGCCTCCAGGCATAAAGGGCGTGCCCGCTTACATATTCAACGAAGCAAAATGATCCATATACATACATTGATGCATATAGCTAAGTTGAAGTTACAATAGTTAAACTAGGACCACCGGAGTAAAACAAAATAACAGTTAATACAAATAACAATAACAAAAACCACGGTCAGCAAGACGACCAGTCACCACAAGCAGCACCCGTTCACGAGCATAACACAAAGGTCAGCCAATACCACCCTCGCCATATTTGAGGGAAGGTGGTAACCCGACCCCCGACGCTACCGCAAGCAGTGACATCTAAGGGAGCATGACGAACTTACTGCCGATTGGTCAGACAAGAATATTATGAATAGCTGACGAGGTCGCTAGCTAACTACATGTTGCAATTATGTCCACAATAAATGAAATTAAAAGAAAATAAAAATAAATTAACAAAATCAGTTAAATAAATAATTATATGAACTACCCATATAAATTGTCAGTATGAAAGCTAATTCTGGATTGAAAGAACATAAACATTGAGTTACAGCGACCAACTATTCTTATCGTTTAAGTAGTCGTTTATAGAATAATATGCCTTTGAACAAAGGTTGGATTTTACTTTAGCTTTAAACTCATTAAACTGCAAATATAGCAAAGCAGAGGGAAGCTTGTTATAAAACCAAGACCAACAAAAGAATTATGAACCTTATGAAGCCGGTGATAGGGAGCACGTAGTTTGTCCTTATTTCTAGTATTAATGTTATGAATATCACTGTTTTAGTGTACAGGTGTATATTTTTCCTAAATATATAAGATGTTGGCGAAGAGGAATTATGATGCCACCGTAAGAATAAAAATATCTTTAAACAAATCTCTCAGAGAAACTCTAGCACCTATGGTTGAACTTTTAATCCTATTCACTAACTTGACAGTTCAATGCAAAATAATGATACCATTCTAAAACTAATAGTGTCGGGGTAGTGAACGATTTCGCATAAAGAATGAATGATAAAAATGTTTGAAATTAAATCAAACTTTAAAAAATCGTTTTTAGGTGTGGATTATAAGAATAATTAATAATTTTTGATAACAGTTATTTCCTTTTTTTATTTTCTTCTGATAGAAACAAAACTAAATATAAAAATCATTTCATTTTGCTTATTTTTTTACTAAAGTCATTTTATTTCCTCTGACAGACATAAACTACATATATATCGATATAGTACACATCTTGTTTTAAGACAAGTTATTAAATTTAAATTACAAAGTTTGCATGTAAGTACATTATTTCAAGTTCATTCAATTTCATTCATTATTGCACCACCTCACTATCTTTTTTTTGTCAAAACCTGGTATCCCTCTAATTGTCAAGTTAGTGAATAGGATTAAAAGTCGAACCTTAGTTGGTAAATCGCTCGAACTCGTTTTTAAAGAACAAAAACATTTTGAATCCGCGGCTTTGCGCCACAGCAGAATTCCGTAAGACATTATGCTATAAAAATAACTAAAAAAATAGACTAATCGAGCTGTACAACCGTAACTGTAACCGATAAGATATAACTTTAACGATTTTTTCACGCATAAGATTTGCAACTCTCGGTGCAATTTTCAACTCTCGGTGCATTGAGAATAAGATTTGCAACTCTCGGTGCATTGAGAATAAGATTTTCAACTCTGGGTGCATTAAGAATAAGATTTTCAGCTCTCGGTGCATTGAGAATAAGATTTTCAACTCTCGGTGCATTGAGAATAAGATTTTCAACTCACGGTGCATTGAGAATAAGATTTTCAACTCTCGGTGCATTAAGAATAAGATTTTCAACTCTCGGTGCATTGAGAATGAGATTTTCAACTCTCGGTGCATTGAGAATAAGATTTTCGACTCTCGGTGCATTGAGAATAAGATTTGCAACTCTCGGTGCATCTAAATATATAAAAGGCAAACCTGACTGACTCATCTATCAACGCACAGCCGAAACTACTGTACGGATTTCGATGAAATTTGGCATACAGATAGTTGTAATGACGTAAGTATCCGCTAAGAAAGAATTTTAAAGAAATCACCCCTTAAGGGGGTGAAAAAAGGTGTTAAAATTTTGTATGGAAGTCCGTCATTTTTAGAGCTAGGGTTGCCAGGTCATAAAACCAAAAAGCCGGACACACCTGCCAGTTTAGCCGGACATTTGGGTAAAAACGCCGGACAGCTTTAATTGTTTAGTTTTAAAACTAAACTAAACATAAGACTAATGAACTAAATACACTTTAAAATCTTTGTAACATTAATTAATGTTTTAGGTTGGCAGACCCCTGACAACCAAAAATTAAAAGCTTATTTTCCTTTAAAATTGCGTAGTAAGAACGCGGGGAGGACAGTGCTAGTTCGCTCACATGCGCTGGCAATACAAGGTGGGGTGAAGACAAAAATGATCATATTTTAAAAAGCCTAGCAAAAAGCCGAACAGGCCGGACGCCATCTAATTTAGCCGGACATGCAACTAAAAAGCCTGACTGTGTCTGGCTTTATCTGGACGCCTGGCAACCCTATTTAGAGCTAAAAGCCTGAAACTTTGTTTTTACGTTTACAATTAGAAATAAACAATTACGTGTCCTAGGGTTTTTGAAAATCCAACCCCTAAGGGGGTGAAAAAGGGCTTGAAATTTTGTATGGGCGAACAAGATTAGGTAAACTATTTTATTCGAAACTTCACAGGAGTACTCCTATCAATAAAAGGGTAAGTAAACAAGTGTTTCAGGGTCTTTCAGAATTTATTTATTTATTTAAATTTGGATCTCCAACAAAAGATGTACACAATACATTGACACGTAAACAAAGGGTAACATGAGGTAGGTATTAAATAGGTGTACTCCTTCACTTATAGGAGACCACAGCATGCACAAAAGAGTTTACAACTAAGCTAACAAAGTTAAAATATTAATTATAGGTAAAATTTGGTAACAGTTTAAACATTATTAAAGGATATACACTAAAAAGAAGAATATGAAATACATTGAAATACTTAAATGAACACCTAGAGATATTTAAATTAAATTAAATCTACTAAACAATTTTTATATTTAGATAGAGACTCACAGATGTCTAAATTCATAGTTTTGGCTAATATGTTATATTGCCTACAAAGTCTCGGAACAGCGGCGTAATGACCGAGGTTAGTTTTTGAGCCAGGGATGTAAAATAAATTGTATGTGTTAGGTCTGGGAATCCGAGTTGGAATTTTAATCTTTAATGAACTCAAAAGTTCACTGCAATGTATCGTTCCATTTAATAGTTTGTGGAGGATGACGCAGTCCAATTTCTTCCTACGACTGGTTAGTGTATTCATGTGGTAGTGTTTCAACCTATCAGTGTAGCTAGTAAGTTGTTTAGCCAAGTGATCTCCGTAGCACAAATGGTAAAGGAACCGCTTTTGGACACTCTCTAATCGCTTCGAGTAAACTTCGTAATGTGGATTCCATACCACTGAACTGAACCATATTCTAGGATTGGACGGACTAAAGTATTGAAAAGTTTGATTTTTGTGGCGGGTCTTTTAAAGTCCTTACTATTTCGCAAAACAAATCCCAGTACCTTGAAAGATCTTGACACAATACTCAAGATGTGTATATTGAACTTTAGGGCTTGATCGAGTTGAATTCCCAGGTCGCGAATTTCACTCAGTTTCTTTACTTCAATTCCCTCTATGTAATATTTGTTTTCAACTATTTTTTTATTACGTGTGAACTAGATGTAGTGACATTTACTAATATTTAATTCAACCCGTAAAAGGTGGAAAAGGGGTGACAAATTCTGAAAATCAACATGGGTATCGTTTTTATGGTTTATCGGGTCGCTGATTACGGAAACAACATCTATTTTTTAAAAAAAAAAATTGCACATAATTACAAACCAATTTTTTTTTCAAATTAATAAAATGGCAAAGCCAAAAGAAATTGGTACTTAGGAAATACTTACACAGTAATAGATTAGCAAAAAATGTTGTGTATAAAGAAGTTTTTTAGTTTACTAGCTTATCAATCAATCAATCAATCAATTTATTTATTTCGGGCTACAAAGACCCATATTTTTTTTTTTCAGGATCGGAAATCATCAAATGACTTCTCCCGCTCTGGGCGGAGCGGGAGGGCGTGTCAGACTTTTACTGACTAAAACCCACCCGTGTTCCTTCAGTTGCCCATGTGCCAGGGTCACGGTAACTCTTTCGAACAATCACGCGACCCCGGCAGGCATCGGTCCTAGAAGACCCCTTCAGCGCTGCTGACATCTCTTTGAGGCGCGCGTGGAACACTACGCGCCGTCGACCCGAGCTTGGTCCTTACCGGGCGGCGAGCTACCCATTGCTCGCCACCCGCAAGCTCGCGCCTACAGTAGCCGGGAGTCCGCTATGGACTCCCGACGCCCGGGGCGTCTCCTCCTGCGGCGGCTAGGGGCGTGAGGGTGCAGAGACTGCCACTCCCTCACGCGCCCCGCCTCCTCCTTCGCGAGCATTACTGCTTCGCAGAAGGAGGTGACGGCTTCCCATTCCCTCTCGCTCCGTACCATGGCTCGCACCAGGGCCGGACGCGAGAGGTCGCCGCCGCCGATCGCCTCCACGAGGACACGGCGGTGCTCCGCCCAGGCAGGGCACACCTCCACCGTATGCTCCACCGTGTCCTCCAGACGATCCTCGCAATGGAAACACCCGGACGTATCCTCCCGCTTTATCCTGAACAGGAACCCACCGAAGCACCCATGCCCGGTGAGAACCTGCGTCAGGCGGAAGGTGAGGACGCCGTGACGCCTCTCTATCCACTCCTCAAAGAGGGGACTTACCGCCGCAAATACAAAGACCCATAACATAAATACCTTACAGACTAACATACATACAAATAAAAACAATGTAAAAGTATTGTACACGAAGTGACGGCGTCATGTTGCGCTGCGTGGTGTCGCGTAGCCTTGCGCGGAATCGCCGATACACGACACCCTTCGGCCAAAACTCTGCCTTGAGGAAGGTCTCGATTTCAAGATTTGGAACTCGCACCACGAATGACTTGAAGTTTGTGTTGTGGCGCGGTTCCAACTTCTCGACCCTCAAAGTCCAGTTCGTTTTTACTCGTACATACTCCACTCCAACCAACTCAACCAACCAACCACCACCACCAACCCAACTCTCCCCCCCCCCCCCCCCACCAACTCTACTTCCTTTCTTAGCGCTCGCCTACGTTACGTTACGCTACGATATAACCAAACTCCACGCGGACTAAGTCGCGGGAAAAAGCTAGTTAAGAATATGATTTTCAACTATAGGTGCATTGAAAAAAAGTTTTGTATCTCTTGGTGCATTGAAAATAAGATTTTCAACTCTCGGTGCATTGAGAATAAGATTTTCAACTTTCGGTGCATTGAGAATTCGGCAGAGTGCGTCACAGGGCGTTGACAATCGAACATTATATTCTCGTGTTCGATTTTTAACACTCGTCGCTAAACAGTGCGTTCAAAATTTAGTGCGCTAAAAATCCCGCTGCGATTTTATTACGCCCGTGTGTATGTCGAGTTGTCGACTAATTGATTCGCTGATCCCGCGACGACGATGGTTATCGCCAGAATCAGTACTTATTACAATGTTTAAAAGTAACGCAATTAGGGTGCCGAATAAGTTGATATTATGGAGGTACCATACCATAATGTCACCTTATTCGGCACCCTAATAAACGGTTATCAAAAGTGATAACTAACTAGGGTCGTCGGATACAGTTGAAGTTTACTAAGGAACCGATGGATGTTTTCAAATTTAATTGAATTTATAGAAAACAAACAGTTCATTAATTAAATTAAATATCAGTCTAAAACACACCGGGTCCTTACTAAACTTAATCTATATCTGACGACCCTAGCTACTTATGTATTTTGCTAACTGTACATTATTGTCGGTACATGTCACAAGTACTTAGGATCAGTCATGAATCTGTTACGTATACACAAGTGTCAATTTGTATGTGTGAAAGCAATCATGCTGAAAGCCATTCCAAAATGATACAATAAACTGCTTTTCGGCATTTCATATTATAGCTGAAAAAATATTGTTTACCTTTTACTTCTGTTCCATATTTTAATTAAATGTAATGCCAATAATCCTTGAAGGATTAGCAGAGGGTGTAGCGTTCACCCACATTTCGTCAGCTCTATATTAAGTTTGAAGCACACTGTGAAGTACTACACGGATCGCTGCACTCCAGTCTTCGCATGTTTTCTTGATTTGACCAAGGCTTTTGACTTGGTGTCTTATAACATTTTATGGAGAAATATGGAGGAGTTAAATTTGCCACCAGAGGTGACTAATGCTCTCAAAGACTGGTATGGAAACCAAGTCAATAGTGTGAGGTGGGCTGGTGCCCTATCTAGACCGTATGGGTTGGAGTGCGGGTTGAGGCAGGGGGGGTTATGGTCGTCTGGCACCCATGTGCTGATTGGTCCCCGGGGTGGTTACGGCGTGTTATGAGTTCATGCGCGCCGTGAATGGGGGTATCCCCCAGAGGTGGGTCCGGCAACGGACAGCCGCGGCGGGTTCGCGGAAGAGTTTTTCGTGCCCGTGTTCCTGCTCATAAGCGGTTTAGGAGGACACCGTGGAGTTTTAGTGGGTTGGAGTCCCACATAACTGCGCTATTTCCCCGTGGTAGCGCAGTATGCATAAGCATTTCTCCACGAAAAAAAAAAGGGGGGTGGCTCTGCTCACCTGCGCTATTCAACCTATATGTTAATCATCTGATTGGCGCGCTTAGCAGCATGCGTGCCGGGTGCCATAAGTATATGTAGATGGTGTGTGTTGTAATAAATAACATTAGCTACGCTGACGACGTGGTGCTGCTGAGCGCGTCAATCTGCAGGCTAAGGATACTTGTAGCCACTTGCGAGTAATATGCCAGACTACATGGTCTGGCATATAATATTAAGAAGAGTGTTGTCATGATCTTTGGGCCAGGGGTAAATGCCCAGAAGCAGTACCTTCAGTGAAAATAAACGGTATACCCCTTGTGAGGGTAGACCGATTTAAATATCTGGGTCACTTATTGACCACTGACCTCAAAGACGATGAGGATATTGAAAGGGAGCACTGTGTGTGAGAGCTAACATAATTGCCTGCTGATTCAGAGGTGCCTCGAAAGAGGTTAAGCGCACTATATTCAGTGCGTACTGAACGTCTTTTTACACTATTAGTCTGTGTGTTCATTATACTCAAAAATCATACAACGCTCTTCGCGTCCAATACAATAAAGCATTCAGGGTGCTGATAGGGTTGCCCCGATACTGCAGCGCATCAGTGATGTTTGCTGAAGCTCACGTGGATTGTTTCTACACGGTGATGAGGAAACGGTGCGCATCCCTGGTCCGTAGGGTGCGGGGCAGCGCCAACAGCATCCTATCTATGATAGCAAGTAGGCTGGATAGTGAGTTTGTGAACCACTGCTGCAAGGTTTCAGCTGGGCCTGTCACCTTGCAGCAGTAATATCATAATCTGTTTCTGTTGTTGTCTTTGTAAGGGTGTTAGTAACACCCTTACAAAGACAAAAAGTAGTAGTGTTACTAACATAGTTTGTAAGCTCATTGTTACTAACACTATGAGTCTTGTTGTTCGAATTAAATGATTAAATAAATAAATATACATATTCCTAACATCCGTGCCCAAATTTAAAGTCGGGCTGCTACTGAGACATTCCTAATAATCTTCGGCCGGAGGTTCAGTTTCGCCGCCAAAAAAACAGTTTTCAGCCGCAATTTCGGTTTCGGCCAAAAAGTTATCGAATCTTTGGCGAGACCGAAATTGGCATTCGTGAGCTGTCGGTTTGTTAGAATACGAACGACTGACAGATAATCAGACAGAGTAGACGACGTCATGGGGTCCTGTTTTGGTATTCAACGCTTTTGGTATTCAACTAAAAAAAAACAAGTTTTTACTTAGGTATCAATGGAATTCATTTGCGTTCTTAGCAGGTGATTGATTTTAATATAAGCGAGTAGGGAAATATTCACTTTCTGGAAGATTGATACGACCTCTAAAGGCAACAACAGATGTACTCGTATATCAGAAATTCCCCGCTCGGTCACAATAGCAAAATCACACGTTTCACAGCGGTTTGCGCAACATCGAGTTTTCTTACGATTCTGAATTGTTTGGCATAGAGATAAAGTTTTGTCGCTAGGTATTACGAGCATCCGAACAGCGATTATTTATTTATAAACACTTTATGCACAAGTAAAACTACTGTACAAAGGCGGACTTAATGCCTGAGGCATTTTATACCAGTCAACCTTAGGGTGATGCAGAGAAAAACATGGCAGGTACAACATACGGGATAGATAACTCGAAAAATTCTTCCGAATATTAAATACATAGATACAAATACATACATATCTTTGGAGATATAACGATAAGTAGAGAAGAAACCGAATCCAGCAAATCAGCGCTGGGATGATTCTGCCAACTTCTTGCGAATATGCTCACATGCTTGCGTGCATTATATTGCTGATGTTAAAATTATGTTGTATTTAGAGTTAAATCGAGCAGCAAAAACCTTACTAAATCGCCAAACGCAAAAGTTAGCATAATATGCGCCTCCTATTTGAATTAGAGCTCAATTTTAATTGTCATTAAAAAAAAAAACTTCTTCATCAGGAAAAGTATAATATTCCGTTGTATAAAAGAAATCTGAAAATCGCAAAGTATTCGTGTCCACTCCACGAAAAACGACCGGTCTCAGGAAATATTGTCAATTTAACGGCTTAATTTTTTCCTTACATGGGTTTTTCGGCTGCGTTTTCGGTTTCGGCAGAAACTCGTCACACGTCTGTCGTAATATTATTAAAAACACAAAAGTGTGTTTTAATATTATTACGATAGACGTGTGATGAGTTTTCCTTTATAAAAATATAATAATAACAAAGGTATTGTAGTAATTTGTAGAACGGCTTTTTCTTTGGTGTGCTGTAGAGCTTTTTTTTTTTTTTTTTTTTTTTTCAGGATGGGAAATCATCAAATGACTTCTCCCGCTCTGGGCGGAGCGGGAGGGCGTGTCAGACTTTTACTGACTAAAACCCACCCGTGTTCCATCAGTTGCCCATGTGCCAGGGTCACGGTATCTCTTTCGAACAATCACGCGACCCCGGCAGGCATCGGTCCTAGTAGACCCCTACACTGCTGCTGACATCTCTTTGAGGCGCGCGTGGAACACTGCGCGCCGTCGACCCGAGCTTGGTCCTTACCGGGCGGCGAGCTACCCATTGCTCACCACCCGCAAGCTCGCGCCTACGGTGGCCGGGAGTCCGCTATTGACTCCCGACGTCCGGGGCGTCTCCTCCTGCGGCGGCTAGGGACGTGAGGGCGCAGAGACTGCCACTCCCTCACGCGCCCCGCCTCCTCCTTCGCGAGCATTACTGCTTCGCAGAAGGAGGTGACGGCTTCCCATTCCCTCTCGCTCCGTACCATGGCTCGCACCAGAGCCGGACGCGAGAGGTCGCCGCCGCCGATCGACTCCACGAGGACACGGCGGTGCCCCGCCCAGGCAGGGCACACCTCCACCGTATGCTCCACCGTGTCCTCCAGATGATCCTCGCAATGGAAACACCCGGACGTATCCTCCCGCTTTATCCTGAACAGGAACCCACCGAAGCACCCATGCCCGGTGAGAACCTGCGTCAGGCGGAAGGTGAGGACGCCGTGACGCCTCTCTATCCACTCCTCAAAGAGGGGACTTACCGCCGCAATTGTGGCGTGCCCAGTGCTGTAGAGCTGACGATTCGTTTACGGTTTCAGTTTCAGCTGAAAATCGTATTTCGGTAGGACAGTAATTCTTGATTAAATAAATATATTGCTAAAAACGATGTTAAAAACGGCAACTGTTCCAAGAACAGGTATACATGTTATTCCATTTTGCTTCCTTTTCTAGATAGACATAATTTATTGCATAAGCACATTTTCTTTTTGAAAACCGTTAAAAAAAAAAACATTTTATCTATAGTAAATGCGCCACACACTAGCAGTAGATAGGAATGACTTTCATTTTGAGAAGTCAACAAAATTCATCGCGCTATTTACGTTGTTGAGCAGACAAATTTTTCGAACATATGAAATTATAGCCCATTGTATGTTTTTTTTTTTGTTAAATGTTCTTGTTGTTATGTATTTTCTGGTGTACAATAAAGCATATATAAATAAATAAATAAATAAGCAATGGATAATCACTTCTTTTCTAATTGAATCGGATTTTTATTCATAGTGTGTTCCACAATTAGGGTTGCGTTAAGTATAAAGGTCATGGCACATTATACCGGCACCGCAACGGACCGCTCCAAACCAGGAATTAACTTGTCATTCAATTTAGAGCATTAAATCGTGTGTAGTAAAATATATTTTATAATGTCAATATAAAAAAGTCAACGGCGGGCAGTCAGCGCGCTTGCCGCTACCATACAACTCGACTCGCAGCCCGCGTGCTGCAAGTGAGTGGACCATGAGTTTACAGCGCGCCGACCGCATGCTTACTACGCGCCGACTCCGAGTCGTCAGCGACACAACTTCATTGCGCCGTCGTTTGCGCAACACCGTCGCCTCACGCGCCTCGCTGCATACTCCCTCTAGTCTCGAATCAGATTTAACACAGTCCTAGGCGTGTTTAATCATAAATGCCATATAACAATTGTTTTCGCGGTGGCAGCAAGCTTGCACCTCGCGGCCAGCGCGCGGCCTGCGAGCTTGCATATCGCATCCAGCGCGCGGACTGCGAGATTGCATCTCGCGGCCGACGCGTAGTTAGCGCGCTGGCAGCTAGTCTTAGCCTAGATTCGAGGAGACGCCGCGCCGTGCTGTAGCTGTGCTGTTGCGGTGCCGGTATAATGTGCTATAACCTTAACGCAGGTGCAGTAGCACCTAAAAAATACTTATTCAAATTCATTTCTGGTGATACAAAAATTCATTACCACTACGTTTAATATCAGCTGAGTAACAGCTAATTGTCCGTGTGATCTCGGACGCAAAGAATAGCACCATCCCATTTCTTCCGTGGGTGTCGTAAGTGGCGAGTGTGGCTAAGGAACTTACTAGAGAATGGGCAGCAGCGTTCTCAACGCATTTTACCACCTTACTGCGATCGCCAACCCGCCTGCCAAGCGTGGCGGTTATGGAAAACTACCACAAATTGGGGGAGGCCTATGTCCAGCAGTGGACATCTTACGGCTGAAATGAGGGTGAGGATGATGTTGAAGTATCAATAAGACAAGAACAATTTGAAATAGAAAGATGTAATAAAACATTTTCGGTTTTGGTTAAAACGTTCCTCTATTATTGTTAGAAATATTTACCTACAGGGAAGATTTTCCAGAGCAGCTGCTTTGTAAATCTGAAACGGAATAATAAATAAAATATATAATTAATTACCGCAATTATAAGTTAATTGCCTATTTCATCTACAATTATTCAACGACTTGCTGTGAGAAGTTTTTTTTTTCTAATTGAAGTCTTTTGTCGTTTTCCTATAGGTATTGCGAGCGACGTCAGTATTGTGAATCTACAATCCACATCCACACTATAATATTATAAATGCAGAAGTAACTCTGTCTGTCTGTCTGAAAGTTAAAATTTAATCACCCCCGACCAAAACAAAACCAAAACCTTCAAAAATTATGTTTGGCCCTTTAGGAAGAAAATTTAGGTAATATTTGATAAAGGATCGTCGTGTCGAAACAGTTAAACCGATTTTGATAAAACATATCTAAGAACCACTGCTGGAAAGCCTACTTATAAACCCTCTTTTTAAAAAAAACCGCACCCAAATCGGTTAACCCGCTTAAGAACTACGGTGCCACAGACAGACATACATAGCGGTCAAACCTATAACACCCCTCTTTATGCATCGGGTGATAAAAATAAGTAGGTACTAATCTCTTATTTTCTACAAAAAAACGTAAGTTCTGCGACTTCCCTTTTCCTTACTGTCATTAAGCTATACTTGTACCTATATACGATATCTTTATACTAACAATACATTATGAAATTCGACCCTGTGTAATTTATTGTATTCTTCTAATTATATAAACAAAACTCGTAATCATGTTTCGTATTGACAAGTTATAACATTACGATCCAAAGTTCATAATCGTTTGACAGAACTCTTGGAAATGGGATAATTATGGCTATTGAGTCGCCAATTTTGAGTAATCAAGCCATTTGCCATCAGCAATTTGCATGTAGCATCAAGTCGTCTAATCAGTCCTATAACGGTATGTAGTTTAAGGTCCCGTTAGAATCGAATAGTTCAACTTCATGATAAAGATTCTTCAAAAAATGCTGGAACACGAGTTAAAATGGTAGTGACAACACTAAGTGTTCCATAATGTCAATTTTACAAAATAAAAACAGCTTTCTTCTTAATGAACAGACGAGCGGTGCCCGTCGTGTGTCATATGTCGCACGTGTTAGAGCACTTAAGCTAATTATTATTGTATGAGCGTGCAGCTTTTTCCATAAAAGAAAACACTTCCTTTCCTTGTCATTTTGAAGGCTATAAAGTGAGAGGGCGATATAATAGTTTACTGAATATAGGGGCTTCCTAAAGTAGCATTAGGTAACAAGCAAGTAACATTAAGACATCATCTGCCTAGCCTTTTACCAACTATGTTAGGGTCGGATTCCATTTGTATTTTACATAAAGCGACTATCTATCTGACCTCCATAACCCAGTTACTGGGTAAGACAATACCCCTTGATAAGATCAGTTGTCAGACTTTCGGGCTTCTGACGACTCGTAACGACTGCCTAAAATCTACGAAAGACAGCCAGGTCCAACGGCTTAACGTGACTTCTGAGGCACGGAAGGGTCTTGGTATGTTACGAGTAAAGACGGTCACCCATCCACGGACCAACTCCGGTAAGCGTAGCTTAACCTAAACGATCGACCCGTGCTGCAGTTATTACTTAGTCACAAGCACCTCATCAAGTACATGATTATAAATCGGGTAAGGCGAATACAGTGGATTGCCCCAAACTTTGATTATGAGTACTGACCTGTAAGCAAATCTGGACAATATTTAATTGTGTGGGCCATGTCACCAGTAGCGCCACAGCGGGGACAGCGGATTCCGCGTAGAACTGGACACTGCACTCGGCCGCGAACGTCCCGAAGTGCGTGCGACGTGTACCAATATGACGGCTTACCGTTGTTCTTACAGAATGCACATTCCTGTGTAGAAAATAAAATATTTAGTTGGACCTCTTGATCGACATTTATTAATTAATATTAGTTAATATTTAACGCCCCGTTCGTACCGTGTGGTGCCGGACGTAAAGAATAACACCACCCCATTTTTTCCCATGGGTGTCGTAAAAGGCGACTAAGGGACTTACTAGAGAATGGGCAGCAGCGTTCTCTATGCATTTTTCCACCATACTGCGGTCGCTAACCTGCTTGCCAACTGTGATGATTATGGCAAACGCCCAAGGCTCATGTTCAGCAGTGAACGTCTTTCGACTGAAATGATGAATGATGATAGATAGATAATATATTTATTGACACAAAAAATATTAACATTACAAACAACTATTTTGCGTAAAGAAAAAATTGTAGGCTGTACTGAAAATAATATAACAGGGTTGCATCTGTAGCCGAACTAGGTGAAAAACCTGTATCTCGTCTGCAGCGCCATCCTCTCTGATAACGGACTGGGAGGTTTTTAGCCAACATTTCAAATGTTAAAACTAATCTATACAAATAAATAAAACTGAAGTGTTTGTTTGTAATTTCAAATTAATAGCTTTTCACTAAATGCATATGAAAGTAAATACTGTACTTACACCATAAAACATTTTATTAAACTTTTGTCTGTCTGTCTGTTTGTTCCGGCTAATTTCTGAAATGGCTGGACTGATTTTGACGGGACTTTTATTGGCAGGTAGCTGATGTAATAAGGAGTAACTTAGGCTACTTTTATTTTAGAAAAAATCTTTTTTTTAGAAAAATACCTGCGTTAATTTCCGACATCCACGCGGGCGAAGCCGCGGGCAAAAGCTATTTTAAAATTTTTTTCTTACACAGTAATTCTTTTAAAAAAGAGAATTGATAAGATTTAAAATGAGTAGTAGAACTTGTAGAGTGTAAGTGGTATGTGTGTGTGTGTGTGTGTGTGTTTGTGTGTGTGTTGTTGTGTGTGTGTGTGTGTGTGTGTGTGCGTGTGCGTGTGTGCGTGTGCGTGTGCGTGTGTGCGTGTGCGTGTGCGTGTGCGTGTGTGTGTGTGTGAGTGTAATATATGTGTGAGTGTAATATATGTGTGCTGATGAGTAGGTGTATGAGTGCATTTTAATATGTGTAAAGATGATAATGATGATTTAACCCGCATCCGTATCCTCTAAACTCGTTTCCCATTAACTTGAATTGTATAGGTTCTAAACTGGTATAATAATAATTCTATAGCCATTTAATCAGATCTAACAAATTACAATTTTATCACGTATTACAACATATTTGTATATCTTATGAAAAATAAAAAAGGATAGTCTAGAACTTGGTTTGTGATTTGTTGTTTAACTATTTTATGCAGATCTGTTTGCCAATTGGCAAAGGCCGGTTTAACTGGTAGCAAATAATAATTTAATGACGGTGACGCGCGACGGTGTTGTAGCTAGTCAAAATAAACCATCATTTTTATATTAAACACGCTTTATGTTTGTTTGTTTGTAAGCATGTTTGTAACAGACTCCTTTGGACTTGATTTTTGACCCACAAGAAACGGTCAGATTTCAATTAAGCATTGTAGACTTATCGAAGACCGATGACAATACAATATTCTTGTGTCATCCTTGCCAGGGTTAGCAAAAAAATATATACTAAAAAACACTCTTTTGTAGCTAGCCGAACTAAAAAATAGTAAACAAATAATAGTTTAAAAACTATTATTTATGTTCTATTTTTAAGTTAGGTTTTGTATGGAAAGCGTGTATTAAACTATTATTTTTATTATTCATTTTTGTTAAGTTACTGGAAGCTTCAATTTAATTAAAACGACTTACGGGTTAAGGAACTCACCAAATTTCTTTGTGTGAACATCCTCTGTCTGCGTAAACCGTCAGCATATTTCATTAGCGCTTCCAGTTGGTGAGGGTTTAGGGAGAGCAGTGCTGCTTCTTGCTGTAACACCATGTATTTGAAACCGTTGGGCCCCTGTGATGACGTCGGCGCAGGTGTTATTGGCGGCGTGGGAACTCTCTCTAAAACAAGGATGAGTTTTATTATGGAAGTTTTGACTTGCATCGTTGTCTACGTGTACTTTAAGTTGAAATTCAAACGGATGGACGTAAAAAATTTCACTCATTGGATATTCAACGCACTGCTTGGCACTGAGAGTTGAAAATCGAACAGTAGAACATACTGTTCGACTTCGATGTACTCTGTTGGATTGTCAATTGTCGGTACAACACCGAGAGTACAAAGTCCAGTGTCCGAAAAAATCCCACCGCGATTTTATTACGGCTGTGTGAAATTCAACAAAGTATCTACGGCAGGGATAGCAAACACTGGTAGCACGCGACGAAATCATTTGGCAAGAAAGAAAGAAAAGAAAGAAAATAAATTTATTTGCGGTAAATATGACGCAAAGAAAAACTGAACACATAAAAATATCAAAAAGCTGAGGAAAATATGCGTCAAATCCACGCAAAACAGCCATCGCTCAGCATAACAATTACAAAACAATATCTATTGCATTCAATTTAGGTAGATACCTATGTAGCTCACAGTAGCAAACATGGAAATTTGAGCGCGCGATACGATAACCCAACGCTTCCATTCCATATATCGTTGCCGCGTGTGTATTAATGCGGGGGAAATGTGAACCTAATATAATTGATTTAGCATCTACTTTGTAATACTAGTCGTACTATATTTTTCATTTACTTAACAATTTATCTTGATGAATTCCTTCTTTAAGAAACAGCCCCAAAAAAAGTAGACGTGGCGAAGCCCCGACACTATGACAAAAAATTAGATAGACTTCATCATAACGGATAGGAAGCATATATTCAGAGATGTCTCAGTGGTCAACAGGTTCAATACCGGCAGTGATCATAGACTTGTTCGAGGCTCTCTGAATATCAACTACAAGCTCGAGCGAACTCGTTTGATGAAGTCTAGGCTCCGTCCAAATTTGCTCCAAACTATGCTGGGATCTGAAGCATTCCAGTTAGACCTGGAAAACCGATTTGCTGCCGTGGAAACCACCAATGACGTCGACCAGGCGCTCGACCAAATGGTGGGAATCCTCAGGGAAGAAGGTGCGAGGTTTTGCAAAATGCGGCGTACGGGCAGGAAGTCCAAACTTTCGGAAGAGACTCTGGAGCTTATGACGGAACGACGTGAAAACCCACCTGTCACTTCTTCAGAACATCGGGCACTCAACAATAAGATAAGATCTTTGGTACGACGCGACCTCTGACGCTCTAATACACGCTTCATAGAGCAAGCGATTGAGCAAAGTCGGGGGTCGAAAGTATTCGTCCAACCACTTGGGAGGAGCCACCTGACGAAGTTGACTACATCTAGTGGGGATATCGTCGTTTCGAAGCCGGAGATCCTTTCGGAAGTCGAAAACTTCTACGGCCATTTGTACGCATCGCATGCATCTCGACCTGATCCCGAAAATGAGGATTCTAGAGCCACTTTAACCCGCCACTTCACAGAAGACCTGCCAGAAGTCAGCCAAGACGAAATCGAGGCGGCTCTCAAACAGCTTAAAAATGGAAAAGCCCCTGGTGAGGACGGGATTGCGACCGAGCTCCTGAAAGCGGGAGGAAGTCCTGTACTGAAAGAGCTTCGGGAGCTCTTACTCTGTCCTGTTCTCTGGGAGAACTCCAGAAGCGTGGTGAAGGAGTGTGGTCGTACTGTTCTTTAAAAAGGGGGATAAAACCCTTTTAAAGAACTACAGACCCATTTCGCTCCTAAGCCACGTATATAAGCTGTTTTCAAGAGTCGTCTCGAATAGTCTAGCGCGGAGACTCGACGAGTTTCAGCCGCCGGAGCAGGCCGGGTTTCGAGGAGGATACAGCACCATAGATCACATCCACACAGTGCGGCAGATTATACAGAAGTCCGAGGACTATAGTCGGCCGCTGTATCTTGCGTTTGTGGACTATGAGAAGGCTTTTGATTCTATCGAGACCTGGTCTGTTTTGGAGTCTTTGCAGCGATGCCAAGTCGACTGGCGATACATCCAAGTGCTGAGGTGTCTTTATGAAAACGCCTCAATGACCGTCCAAACCCAGGATCGGCAAACTGAACACATCGCCCTGCGTCGAGGAGTGAGACAAGGGGACGTAATCTCCCCAAAATTGTTCGCTAACGCACTGGAGGATGTGTTCAAGACGCTAAACTGGAGTGGACGCGGAATAAACATCAACGGCGAGTACATCTCACACTTGAGATTTGCAGACGACATCGTCATATTGGCGGAATCGCTGCAGGACTTGCAGCAGATGCTGGACGGCCTAGTTGATTCTTCTGTACGCATTGGTCTCCGGATGAACTTGGACAAAACACAGGTTATGTTCAACGATCACGCAACTCCGGGACCGATTGCGGTCAATGGCGGTGCCCTCAAGGTTGTTCGAGAATACGTTTACCTTGGGCAAACTCTGCAGTTTGGTAAGAACAACCTTGAGAAGGAGGCTAACAGGAGAATTCAGCTGGGCTGGGCAGCATTTGGGAAGCTTCGTCGAGTCTTCTCGTCGCGTATTCCACAGAGCTTAAAGACGAAAGTCTTCAACCAGTGCGTCCTACCTGTTATGACCTACGGAGCCGAAACGTGGACACTCACGGTACGGCTAGTCCATAAATTTAAAGTCGCTCAGCGAGCTATGGAACGAGCAATGCTTGGAGTATCTCTGAGGGACAGAATCCGGAATGAGGTGATCCGGCAGAGAACCAAAGTTGTCGACATAGCTCATAGGATTAGCAAGCTGAAGTGGCAATGGGCCGGCCATATTAGCCGTCGAACCGATGACCGTTGGGGTAGACGTGTTCTTGAGTGGAGACCGCGAATCGGCAAACGTAAGGTAGGACGCCCTCAGGCTAGGTGGAGCGACGATCTTCGCAGGGTGGCTGGTAGCAGCTGGATGAGAGTTGCCGAAAATCGAGCAGAATGGCGTGCAATTGGGGAGGCCTATGTCCAGCAGTGGACTGCTATAGGCTGATGATGATGATGATGAACAATTTATGTTGGTAATACATTATCAGGCTGCGAAAATAACAGACAAAAAAAGCACGTACTTCAAAAAAGTAATTGTTAAGATGACTTTAATGTGTATAGTGGTATTTAAAGGAATTCATACTACTATATACGAGTAATGCATTATAAATGTCATCTCACTTACCTGTCGTACATGGATTCACTAAAAAAGTTTAAATTGCTCACTTTGCAGTCAAGACGCCTACTACTTCAAACCATGATGCTTCACGGATTGGTACATAATAACTTTAATTGTATTGAATTAATTAATAATATTTGTTACGTTGTGCCTAGAACTGTGATAAGACGGGAGGTGCGTGCTTACCCACTTTTTGCAACGACTACTAGCCGAACAAATGCCGGTGAGCGAGCTCCACTCCGTCGACTAGTAAAAATTTATAATTATAACTTTAATCATTTGGATATCTTCCACCTGTCTCAAATCAAATTCAAAAAAATCATTTTGATAGTTTGTGCGAATGAGTTAAAAACATATTAGAATTTAATTAGTACCTAAGCTAAATATTAAATTAAGATAGTATTTAAGTGTAATTGTACTTACTTACCTAATTAATAATGTACACAAGTAATCTGTGGAAACGTTGTGGATTGTACATTTAACCATTTGTTTTCCTATATTTTATTGTAACACATATTGTACAATTGTTTGTTTTTCCCAAATAAATAAAATAAAATAAAATATCTGTTTTCTAACATATTCTAAAACTAGGTTTTCCGCGGCTTTGCCCGAATTGATGTTGAGACCACAACGTGCTACCAGGCAAAAAGCCTTTGTCCTAATACACATACAAAAACTACCTATCATTGAAATCCCGTCAAAATCCATCCTGCCCAGTTTCATTTTGGAGATTTACCATGACAGACAGACAAACTGACAAAAAAAAAAAACAAAATTGTTTTGTTATTATTAATGCCGTATCTATTTAAACATGTAGTAAAAAGCTTTTATTTCATCATTACAAACATAAACTTCAATTTTATTTATGAGTATTGATAGACTATTTAATTATTTACCAGTAGTCTCTAAGTCAGAAATTGTATGTGGGGACGTCATCGTCATGGCCAAATTAAATATTTATTTGGAAATAAATAGCACGTAAAGGTTCACCATCCCTGACCGCTAATTTAGGTCTAGGTCCAAGAGGAATCAATTTCAGGAAAAATTAAACAAAAACCTAGAAATGTTTTGACAAGGTGACCAATCTATACATTACAAATAAATAAACTTTAAGTGTATGTTTGTAATATCAAATTAATAGCTTTTCGCTAAAAGAAAGTAGATACGATACTTTAAAAAAAACATTAAAATTTTTTTGGCTGTCTGCCTGTTGGTTCCGGTTAATCTCTGAAACGGCTTTTTTTTTTTTTCAGTATGGGAAATCATCAAATGACTTCTCCCGCTCTGGGCGGAGCGGGAGGGCGTGTCAGACTTTTACTGACTAAAACCCACCCGTGTTCCATCAGTTGCCCATGTGCCAGGGTCACGGTATCTCTTTCGAACAATCACGCGACCCCGGCAGGCATCGGTCCTAGTAGACCCCTACACTGCTGCTGACATCTCTTTGAGGCGCGCGTGGAACACTGCGCGCCGTCGACCCGAGCTTGGTCCTTACCGGGCGGCGAGCTACCCACTGCTCGCCACCCGCAAGCTCGCGCCTACGGTGGCCGGGAGTCCGCTATTGACTCCCGACGCCCGGGGCGTCTCCTCCTGCGGCGGCTAGGTACGTGAGGGCGCAGAGACTGCCACTCCCTCACGCGCCCCGCCTCCTCCTTCGCGAGCATTACTGCTTCGCAGAAGGAGGTGACGGCTTCCCATTCCCTCTCGCTCCGTACCATGGCTCGCACCAGGGCGGGACGCGAGAGGTCGCCGCCGCCGATCGCCTCCACGAGGACACGGCGGTGCTCCGCCCAGGCAGGGCACACCTCCACCGTATGCTCCACCGTGTCCTCCAGACGATCCTCGCAATGGAAACACCCGGACGTATCCTCCCGCTTTATCCTGAACAGGAACCCACCGAAGCACCCATGCCCGGTGAGAACCTGCGTCAGGCGGAAGGTGAGGACGCCGTGACGCCTCTCTATCCACTCCTCAAAGAGGGGACTTACCGCCGCAATTGTGGCGTGCCCAATCTCTCTGAAACGGCTGGACCTATTTTGACGGGACTTTCACTCGCAGATAGCTAATGTTATAAGAAGTAACATAGGCTACTTTTTGTCCCGGTACCACGTCCATTTTCACACCCACGCGGGCCAAGCCGCGGGCACAGCTAGTAATAATATATTTATTTCGCTTTACATTTGAAAGCGAACCATGTGGCTGATAAAATTCGCTAAGTCTGAGCTAAGAAATCTAGATAGATAAATATATTTAGGTATTAGGTATTTTAGCACAGAAAAAGAAACAACTTTTATATTCATGTTATGCGCGAAGTTATCTTAAGTTGGTAGTGATCTTGAATACGGAATAAATGTCATCTTCTGATAGCAATCTTCAAGCTATATTTTATAGAAACACATACTTTAGCTTGTCACTAAGTTAGTCGACGTAACACACGGTCGCAATAAATCGCGACTGGGTTTTTTAGCGCACTGGAAATTCGTGCTTTAGAGCCGAGAGTCGTAAATTGAACAGTGTATTTTTCAACTCACTATGATGCACTCTGTTGGATCATCCAGCGCACGATAAAAATCCCACCGCGTTTTTATTACGTGGGAACATTTTTCTTCAAAACAAACATGGCCCTCCATTTTTAAACTCCCATAAAATTCAAACAATATACGGGTTAAGAATACAACAATCCGTTCCATTACTAAAATGATTGATGTCACTCGGAAAGCTACCACGCTTAGGTAAATGGAATTGGTCTGGACACATCTGCCGTATGTCAAACGATCAGTGGGCCAAACTTACGACCCAATGGGTCTTGCTGGATGGCAAGAGACATCGCGGCAGGCCCAGAAGGAGATGGCCGGATGAGCTGGACTCTTTTAATAAAGATTGGTCCCTGGCAGCTCTGGACAGAGAGACGTGGAAAGAGAGTTGTGAGGCCTTCGCCCAGCTGTGGGACAGCGTGTTTGGACTTTAAAAGAGACCATGACCTCTGAGTTGGTTTTGCCATTTCTTCTCAGGGAACAGTCAGCTAGGAAAAGCTAGCGCCAACTAGTTTTAAAAATATTGACGTGTAAAGTGTCTTATGATCTGCCAGGGTCGCGAGATTTGTTCGAAAGAGATACCGTGACCCTGGCAAATGGGCAACTGAAGGAACACGGGTGGGTTTTAGTCAGTATAAGTCTGACGCGCCCTCCCGCTCCGCCGAAGAGCGGGAGACGTCCTTTGATGTTTTCCCACCCACAAAAAAAAGTGTCTTATGATCTACTTACAACATTTCATTCCATGGGTTTTGTGTGGTGGTTACTCAATCGCTAAACAATTGTTAAACAGGTTTGAGTAAGGTAAGTAGGTACAGTTTGCAATAGACTGGTAAGTGAAGGCTGATCATCTGCCTAGCCTCTTCCTAACTATCTTGGAGTCTGTCTTCCAGTCTAACCAGATGCAGCTGAGTATTATGGAGTGACTCCCTAACTGCATTCCACAACTCAGCTACTAGATAATACGATACTCCTTGGTAAAACTGATTGTCAGATTTTCGGGATTCTAATGACTTGTCAGGACTGTCAAAAAGCCACGAATGACAACCGAGACCGATTATATATCGTGCCTTGGAAAGAACATCTCGGTATGTCAAGAAAGTCACGCATCCTCGGACCTACCTCGGAAAGCATAGCTTAACGTGCTCAATCGACCCGTGCGGCTGATATTACCTTAGTCACAAGCCCGTCTAGTGAACGCCTGAAAACCTTCAACTTAAATTAAAATACATCTTATTTTATTTGGACCCTGTTAAGCAGAAAAGATCCAACCAACATTTTGTGACTTTTGAGTAAATACGATTTGAAGTTTAGGAGTGATTATAAAACTAACAAGCAGAGGAATACAAAAATGGAAAGTTACTAATGGTAACACAGTAAATTAGCATTATTTGAAATGTAACGCCACAGGCAAGTTGAATACAGTTTTCGTGATTTTCTTAAAAAACTACCTGTGGATCTTTTATGCAAAAAAGAAAATTGTCGGTAACATCTTTACACAGGAAATCCAAATAAAAAAAATATGAAGGTTTAAAAATCTTTATTTAAGGGAACACATTTTTTTAGTTACTTTTACTTTATTATGTAGCCTGACGTTTCGGACACTTGCCCCGTGACAAAGGATCGTAAAAATACTTAAATAGTGTCCGAAATTTCGGCTTAAATAATTGATAAAGTGAAAGTAAATAAAACGCGATAGTTCCGTAAGTTTTAATTTTAATTGTAGTCTTGAAAGGGTGCATACAACTAATTAAGTTTAATCCACACTCGATCTAATAGGAAAATATAATATATTTCATTTTTTTGAGATACAAGAGTCATGGATCTTTTTTGCTTTTCTTTTAAAACGTTAAATGTGTTTTGGTATATGTAGTGTCATAGAAGTTTGTATGGTGAAAGTGATCGGACTGCTTAGTTTTTTTTTTTTCAGTAAGGTCAATGTGGGCAAATCCGTCTACGGGGCTATTCCATACACAAGCGTTTACTATTCATTCCAGAATAGTTACGCTGTTACTGGTTCGGTCGATAAAACAGGATTAGTTTTTAGTTCTAACTATGATTCATAAATGGAGCAAGGTTGTCTACAATTGTCAAAAAATGCATTTGAAGTTTAGTTGTGCTACGAACTCGAAACTCAAGTGTTGCGTGCCGCCGTTTCTTATAAGGTAAATATTCAATTTCAGAAGTTACGACTTTCTGGGTATGCATAACATGTAGTTTAATAATTGTTTCAACGGATTTTTCTATTTGTTTTGAATATAAACCAGTAGATACAGAAAGAATTGTTAAAAAAATACGTAACCTCAAAATGTTCAAGTTGGAAAATCCGTCTAATTTCGAAGGGGCTAAATCATCATATACCGGAATTACCCCATTGCAGATGTCTTCAACCTTTTTCATCCTTCCTATTTTTAGTTTTATACTTTAAAAGTCCACTGGTAACTAACAATTGGGTCTTTGAACTACTATTTTTTGTGTTTAATTGAAAGATTAGGTATTTATTTCATAACAAACTGTTCTTAGTTTTTTTCGGTCTAATTAAGAATTTATGTTAAATTCAAAATCATTATTTGTACCTCGAACCAAGATCACGTCGACAGTTCCCGAACAAAATCCGATCGGGTGTGACGTCATTTTGGCAATTTTGTCGTCGCGGTCTCCGGCGCGAACTGGCACCTTAACAGTCGCAATTTCCTGTCGCGGTCTCCGGTCGTGGTCTCCTGTCTCTGTCGCGGCACGAACCGCCACCTTTAAGGTGCAATCACCTTAATTCAATTTTTAGTACAACATGTCAAGTGCAACGTTGTTACAATTATAATGTTCTTATACCTAACCGAATTCATTAAAAATAACCCTGTTTATTTAAGTTAATACCATAAATACCATTGTCATAATAAGATAGGATTGTTTCAATTTACCTGAAAAATTAAACTGATACTGTAAAAATATTTAGTTTTCAAACTTTTTAGAAATGTTTAAAGTCCCTGGTTATAAAAATAGGCCGGATTAGCCCCCAAAAAAGATTTTAGGGAGTAAAACGTAAAATAAACATTATTTTTATGATGTTACAAAACATTTTTCTTCATCATCTGCATTTACTTGTTTACAAATTACATACCTTGATAAAACGGCGTAACTCGAGGCTTTGCTACTAGACGGATTTGCCCCAATCCTGGGGAAAATCCGTCTAACGACCGACTTTTAAAAAAACCTTGTTAGTTACATGTGGAGGGCTGATTTGTTGTTTAAAATGGATGTGTATACAAGACAACAAAATTTTCTATCGCTTACAATCATCAAATTTATATTAAAGTAGTAAGTGTACCAGTTTTAGTTAACCAAATTCGACTTTCAAAAAAGTATGACGGATTTGCCCACATTGACCTTATATAAAGTTCGATGTGTAGATTCTAACTATATATATAACTTGATTTTCGACAAATTGCTGGTTGGATCTTTTCTGCTTAACAGGGTCCATTTATAACTAGCTTTTGCCAGCGGCTTCAATGAAAATCGTATATAAATCCGTTGCGCATGTATTTTAAAAGATCTAAGCGAGGCACGAAGCTACTTTGATTTATAATACTATGCGAATAAGTGCTTGAAAATTAATGACATTTTTAATGTGAGCAAAATAAATATAAATGAAAAATCCTTTGACATATTTTATCAAAGGATTTTTTTTGCTTTTGACTGTACATACATTTTGAACCGCGTAGGTACCTTTTTTCCGAGAATTTTAAATTCCTACTAACCGCGTAGGGCCCAAGTTGCCCTAGGATCTAACGCTTACGCCGGTAGATCGTAGGGCAACTTGGGGCAACTTAAATAACTTTCAGTATTACCAACTGTTTAAAAAAAAAACGAAAACATACAATCGTGTCACTGCTGCGTCTTAATTTCAGATGTTATCAGACGTGAATATTAATCAAGACCTTTCGTAATTATATGCATCAGAGATTAAGTAGTCTGCAAATGCTTTGCCAATAACATCAAAACTTAATCAAATTAACTTATTTTAAGTAGAATAGACTAACGTTTATACTCGGATTTTTTTTTTTTTGCTGGACCAAAATGACGGGTAATATACTCGTTTAGTTGTCATGTTGACAAGAGAGGTCAATTGCAGCTGCTATTGTAATGTCAAGCAAATTAAAAATCAGAATGCAGTAAGAGAAATTCACGACAAACTTTAGCAGTAGGTTAAAGAATGCGAAGAAACGAGCGTCACAGTAAGTTGCCAGGCAATTAATAAGCGCCATTTCTCACATAGTAACAGATAATATACTTACAGCCAAAAAAAGTGTATGCACACTTCAACGACCTTTTCACCCCTGTGCCCTGTGCTGATTGGTCAAACCATTGACATCGCACCTCTGAGCGTGTCTTTTGTTCAAAAGTGTACGCACACACCGAAATAACACAACTTACAATGAACTGCGTTTTTGCTCTGTGTACCCACCTTTCTTCTCTCCAGTGATTGCTTCAGGCCGTCTATTCAAATTCGCGGCATCAATAGCTTTGTCTTGCGAATGCACCGTCACCTGCGCTTCTAGCACGGCTGGATCCAGTTTGACAGCTTCCAAGGCATCTGCAATTCAAACACACATAATGAACCACTTATTTTTGAATAATTTGACATACCGTCTAACAATACTTTCACAAGTTTGGATTCCTAAGTTGGGTAATTGTTTAATAAACACACTTAAATTTTACGAATAAGTATCCAATATTTTTTAATTTAGTATTGTTACTATGAATTTTAATAAATAATTCCTGATACTCACCTTGTTTGACATTTCCACCGAGTGAACCGCTATTATCATTGAATAGACCCTGAAAATAATCATAATGAAGGAAGTGATCTTTAGATTTTTTAAATGTCCCCACAGAGTGACTGGACTTATTTGTCACGCTTCTTTCTGCTTAGTTACAGATTTGTCCGTGATTGTTGATTGAAGTTCAGACTAATTGAAAAGAGGTCAATTACATACACGTTTTTGCTGCCTTTATGGTTAAAAGTAGAAAAAAGATACCGCTTACCCTGCGGGTAAAAACGTCTTGATTATTCTAAATTTAAATTAATGACTTACCTTAAGGAAGCTAAAAGGTGATTCCAAGTCGGATGTGCTACGAGAAATTAATGATTTCACGTCCATTATTCAGTCTGAGTTACAAAATAATAAAGGACCTTTTGAGAGTAGACAACTACTTCAAATATTAATGCTAAAAGCTTTCCAAGAAAACGACTCAGTGAATTGTTTCTAACATTTGACAGAAGTAACTCACAGATAATTAAGAAATTATTATTAAGAGATGTGGAATAAAGGTAGGGTAGATTTATAACATTTTTTTTTTTACACAAAGGGGTATTTGTGTATAGTAAGAGGGTATAGTTTATTATCAGTAAATAATTTTACTATGTCCAGTGTCGCCCGATATCAAAATATAGTTTTTTATTAATCAATAAGAGTACATACTTAACTTGTTAAGAAAGATATCTAGTTTTTGTCCTTATATTTTTTTACGTCTGGAAGGAAGCGTACGAGTCTCTTTGGAAAGCGTACGAAGCCAACTTGCAGTGGCCGTTAGACATTTTAAATGAAATGAGGCACCAACTGACGGGCAGACATGTTTGCATTAAGCAAGTACCTACACCCAAGGACAACCGCCTCCGGTTGGTGTTGGACTATTGAAAAATATGGAAACAAAGAAACTAGATTATGGATTTGGGTGGCTAAAGTGAACTGGTTAACTAGATAACCAGTTCACTGAGACGAAGGACGGCTATAGCCGCATATTTGGTCAACCAAATAGGTATATAATTTACTAGCTTCTGCCCGCGACTTCGTCCGCGTTAAATTTCTTTTTCCCCCGACCCTTCCCGTCGCGCGTCGCGTCGAATCGCCTACCCGTGCGATTTTCCCCGTTTTTGCAACATTTTTCATTACTGCTCTGCTCCTCTTAGTTGTAGCGTGATGTTATATAGCCTACTAGCTTTTGCCAGCGGCTTCGCCCGCGTGGAGGTCGGAAATTATCCCGCGGGAACATACTTCCGGGATAAAAAGTATCCTATGTCCTTTCTCAGGCTCTAAACTATCTGTGTACCAAATTTCATTTAAATCGGTTCAGTAGTTTTAGCAGGAAAGCGAGACGGACAGACAGACAGACAGACAGACAGAGTTACTTTCGCATTTATAATATTAGTATGGAAGTATGGATATGGATAACCTTCCTCAATAAATAGGCTACCCAACACAAAAATAATTTTTCAATTCGGAGCAGTTGTTCCTGAGATTAGCGCGTTCAATCAATCAAACAAACAAACAAACAAACTCTTCAGCTTTATAATATTATATATTAATATATATTAATATATTACTAGCTTCTGCCCGCGACTTCGTCCGCGTCAAATTTTTGCTCCCCTGACCCTTCCCGTCGCATCGATTTGCCTGCTTGTTTTCGTCCATTTTTCGATACATATAACCTTAAAAGATAGATATGCTTCGCGGACTTTTTTTAGAACTTTTTAAAAGGAACAATTCCGTCATACATGATTTTTTACGCTGCGCACGCAACGGAAACTCTCAAAAGGAATAAATTTTCCCCGTTTTTGTAACATTTTTCATTACTGCTCCGCTCCTCTTAGTTGTAGCGTGATGTTACACAGCCTATAGCCTCCCTCGATAAATAGGCTACCCAACACAAAATGAATTTTTCAATTCGGACCAGTAGTTTTTGAGATTAGCGCGTTCAATCAAACAAACAAACAAACTCTTCAGCGTTATAATATTAAAGTATAGATAGCATAGATAAATAATGGCAGGCGGTGGCTTACACACTCAGTAACGCGCCCCCGAAAACGGTCGCTAGCACATAGTGTCGTAGCGACAAGGGGGCAACCGGTCCTGAGATGCTTATGAAGAATGAAGAGGTATTCCACGGCTATCAGGATAATCCCGAAAGTGCGGTTAAGATGTCTAGCGTCTTACTGGAATCTTTCCTTCTTCCGAGCACATTTGCTCTTGCTCGTCATTGTTCACTGTGGCCGGCAGTACAAGTAGGCCAAAGGCGAGGAACAAGATGTCACCCCGGAGAAAGTATCCATAGGGTCGCTACTGTCCAACAGCTCGCAACATGGTTGCC
Source organism: Aporophyla lueneburgensis (assembly GCA_932294355.1). Lineage (NCBI taxonomy): Eukaryota > Metazoa > Arthropoda > Insecta > Lepidoptera > Noctuidae > Aporophyla > Aporophyla lueneburgensis. Next base: position 17,769,171 of record OW028744.1, read on the forward strand.
TTGCGGGTTTCTGTATCTCTCTTTATCTAGCTCATCACCCTAGACATGTTTCGGCAAAGAAAACTACCGGTACATAGGACTATAGTCCAGGAGCGTGTAAGCCCCACCACAACATCAACGTAGAGGTACAGTGGTCCGCACCACTGTTCTTATTATAATATTATGAAAAGCCTTCGATGTCCCACTCCAGGCTGCGGGCGATGCACCACGGCAATATTAATGTGAGTGGTGTGGAAAATATGTTGATATTAGGTATAAACTAGCAATTCGCCCGCGACTTCGTCAGCGTGACCCACAGGAACTGTGCATTTTTAAATTACATCTTGCGATTAGTGGTATAGGAATGATTGCGGGGTAGATACCATAACTAAAAAGTAAAAAATAAAAACTTTTTTACAAAAAAAAACCGACTTCCTCAAAAACACTAGAAAGTGAAAAATAACTTTAATTTCGGAAGTCGGTGGCAAAAAACTCAAATACAGATCCTAAGACCCCGACTTCCGAAATTAAAGTTATTTTTCACTTTCTAGTGTTTTTGAGGAAGTCGGTTTTTTTTTGTAAAAAGTATTTTTTTGTAACTGGCCTTTTTTCCGATAAAGATTAACTCGATGAAAATCTGTTGGCTTTTTTTTTTCAGGATTTTTTTTTCGGGAAGTCATCAAATGACTGACTAAAACCCACCCGTGTTCCATCAGTTGCCCGTGTGCCGGGGTCACGGTATCTCGCTTGAAAAATCTCGCGACCCCGGCAGGTATCGGTCCTAGTAGACCCCTTCACTGCTGCTAACATCTTTTTGAGGCGCGCGTGGAACACTACGCGCCGTCGCCGCGTTTTTTGGCTGTAAGTCGCCGCGTCGACCCGAGCCTGGTCCTTACCGGACGGCGAGCTACCCATTGCTCGCCACCCGCAAGCTCGCGCCTACGGTGGCCGGGAGTCCGCTATCGACTCCCGACGCCCGGGGCGTCTCCTCCTGCGGCGGCTAGGGACGTGAGGGCGCAGAGACTGCCACTCCCTCACGCGCCCCGCCACCTCCTTCGCGAGCATTACTGCTTCGCAGAAGGAGGTGACGGCTTCCCATGCCCTCTCGCTCCGTACCATGGCTCGCACCAGGACCGGACGCGAGAGGTCACCGCCGCCGATCGCCTCCACGAGGACTAGGCGGTGCTCCGCCCAGGCAGGGCACACTTCCACCGTATGCTCCACCGTGTCCTCTAGACGATCCTGACAATGGAAACACCCGGGCGTATCCTCCCGCTTTATCCTGAACAGGAACCTACCGAAGCACCCATGCCCGGTAAGAACTTGCGTCAGGCGGAAGGTGAGGACGCCGTGGCGCCTCTCTATCCACTCCTCAAAGAGGGGACTTACCACCGCAATTGTGGCGTGCCCTAAATCTGTTGCCTCGCGCAGTCACCGATAAAGCTCAAAACCGTAACATTTTCAAGCCCGTTGGAATAGAAACTCTAAATGTAATTGTTGGGAATTAGCATCGTATTGTTGGAAAACCAAGATAATATGACGCGGCGACGCGTAACGCATAAGTCGAGTCGATAGTTGAAACTGACTAACCAATGGATTTGCCATACCGAGAAATTGGTGTAGTAATTAGCAGTAGTTAAGAGTCGAGTCTTTTTTTTTGCAAAATAAATAACAGGTATTTGCATCGGTGACTACAACGGCCTTGTAGAATTTCTCGTCCGACAAGTCGACTAGTCGTTGTTACGCCAAATTAAAATTCAAATGGATTTTGAACGTAGCTTTAAGTAATAAAAGTAAAATGTTGAAATACCTATTGAACTTCAGTAAGTAAATACAGTCAATCAACTGGTCTTGTCGTAGCCCACAGCTGGAAAAAACCTTCCAGCCAGCCCTCTGGGGTATATACCTAGGTACTCTGTTATTAGTCTGAAAAGGCAGTCTACATGCATAACCTGGAAAAAGCTTTAAATGAGCTTAAATCATTGAAGAAGGAAGTAATCAGGGAATCAGACACCTAGCTGTTACAATTATTGTTGACCAATCACAACAACAACAGCCAACATGAGACAGCTGATGATCCACGACGATCAAACTTCAAAGACCCTCACGCTAACAAGTCAAAAATCGAATCCATTGTATTTTGTTGTCGAGACAACGAATTACCAAAACATATGAAATAATGGATAAGGAAATAGACAATACGGTCATAAATAATGGCCGTGGTGTTATGGAAAGGTAATCCTAAATAAGAAAAGTTATTGCTGAATTATTGAGTAGTACTCAAGCAGGAAGTACCTACATCGTTGATGTTTTGATGACGCGCACAGTTTGCGTGGCTAGTTTCGTGATATAACTCCAGTGTTCTTTTTATTGCATCTACCTACGTCTCCGTGTGACCGATAAGCCAACGTATGTACCATGGTACGTACATCTGGCGTTACGTTACATTATAGAAGTAATAGTAAATACGTACTTTGTACTGTGTTCACACGTGGACAAATTTTACGATCTTTGCCGATGCGAGGTTGAAAGTGTTGGTGCGTAGGTAAGAACTTCTCTTCATCGTGGATTTTTCTCTTATGATTCTTGAGAAGGCAGACTATTTTAGCTAAAATGATGACCCTTTATCGTGATGTGATTTCCTCACGAATAGCGGTACCTATATCACGTCTTTTGACATATTTTGCTGTCAGCCCAGTGAAAGACCACACACAAAAAAAGAGGATTGCGTACTGGGTCAATCCTTTTTTTTTGTGTGTTGGTAATTATCAAATGACGTCTCCCGATCTGGGTGGAGCGGAAGGGTGTGTCAGACTTTTACTGACTGTTCCTTCAGTCGCCTATATGCCAGGGCCTCGAACAAATCTCGCGACCCTGGCAGTAGCAGTCAACCCTGCTAACTTAGCTTTTTACCGAGCCACAAGCTGTTCTCATGAATTCCTTATATTTCATGTCGATACGAAAGGTAAGTTAGTTTATTCCAAAATACTTACTTACTTCATTATTATTTCAGCCCAATTTAATATTTCATCGTCGTTACTTTGGCCTTGTGGATGAATAATTACATAAGACTCTTTGGCTGGGCCCAACCGGAAAATAGGTCACGACAGATATTTTGAATGTTTCTTGCTTTGAATGTTAGCTTCTACTCTTTTTACTCAGCTCCTTAGGGTCGTAGCATGATGTTAAATAGCCTAAATATACCTAAACTTTAAACTAACAATTGGGTTGTCAAATGCAAAAAGATTTTTTGTATTCTCGCAGCGTTGAAATTTTTCGTCGGTTACATCGGTGAGCGATGGTTGGTTATTAAAAAAGTTAGCTATTCCATTCAATTTGGCCGCGTATTGCACTGAGGTTGTTATGAAACCACAGTTTTTTTTTTTCGGAAATCGACGAAAAATTTCAACGCAAGGATCCAGTATCCATATCATATTACATGTAGGTACTGTAGTGCTATTTCTGTACAAGTCTCACCGTGATAACTCGGGTGAAGTGACCTGTCATTACTGTCAATCCCTAGCATCTGATGGAATGACAGCTCACTTTTAGGTCACTTCACCTAAGTTCTCACGGTGAGACTTTAACAGAATAAGTCGGCTGAACAGTCTGCGGGACATTTCCCGCCAAAGGACCGGCAATACGTCGGCCATATTGGAATTAGAACAGACATACTATTTAGTGGATACTGCAAATCTGCAAACTTATTAAAGGACACGCTCGGGCTGGGTGGGAGCGACGATCTTCACTGAGTGGCTGATGGATGCTGCATCAAAGTAGCTGAAGGTAACGTAGCATGCCAATTTGATAAAAGAGTTAGATCCAACAGTAGAGTCCTATGGGCTCATAACGACGATGGAACATACAAAACATATTTTATATTAACAAAGAATTTCAAACATTTCTTTGAAAACTTTTCATCATCGTCAATTCAGCCGAAAGACGTCCACTGCTGGACATAGGCCTCCCCCAAGCACCGCCACTTCGACCGGTTCTGTGTTTCTCGCATCTAACAGATTCCTGTGGCTTTCACCAGGTCCATCGGTCCATCTTTTAGTAGGCCTTCCAACACTACGTCTTCAAGTTCTTGAAAACTTTTGGTTTAAAAAAATTAACCAACTAGGGGCTGATGCAATTATATTCAGCATTGAGTAATCCGTCCAATGTAGCTGGCAGTCCGTAAAAAAATGTAAAATTAAATGTACCTAATTCTTGTTTTAATCTGTTCTGTGCTTAATGTTATTCTTATTTAAAATTACACAATCTATCTCTCACTATCTAATCACATGAAAGCACTAGTTTATATAACTATAAATAACGATACATAATATTGGAGCATTATATATTAGGTAATTGATATCAGACTACCAATTATGCTATTATAACTGAATATTTTTATTTCAGTTGTTCACTTTCTTGCCGTTGTCACCGACCACGGAATATGTAATGTAGTATAGATATACGTGTATAGGTATATTTAGGTATACTAAATTTACGTATTTACGAACACATAATACATAACTCCAAGGCCTTTGTACATGATAACAACCGTTGTTACAGATATCGCGTTCAGTTCGAGTACCTTTTACAATATTACTGTGTTAGATAGATGATTAAGTTATTACTTTATTAGGGTAGGTCACTTTGTATGAATTAGAAAATGAAACGATTGTCTGCGTCATAATGAGTCAAAGGTCACATAAAGAGATGCCATCATTGATCCGTTTTGCGAAAGAGATGGAGGTATTAACTCCAGCCCCCCTAGCCAAGTCACAAACGTTTACCGTTCTACAATCGGTAACGCTTCAGTGTCAGCAATTGTAGAAAACGATAAGTTGGTAGCCATGTTGAAGCGCCTGAGTCGGCCGCTCGTTCTACAGTGTCTTTAGAAAAACGACACCTTATAACAAAGGATTTAGCGTTGAACATTGTAGAAACGATAAAAAAACATTCTATCATTTTGAACGATGTGAATTTGGCTACGAATTTTCTGTTCGTTTGTTCTAACCACGTGACTTAACGTTGAGCGACTACCGTTAACGATTGCAGATTATCAACTTGGCTAGGGCTGCTGTATAGCTCCAACTCTTTTCGTATTAACATTAATTTGACTTTAGTTTACTTTAAGGCATTGTGATTGCTATTGTACTTGGCATACATATATATTAGGTATATGCCTACTATATTATAGTATTCTTTCAAACTAGTTTCAACCAAACAAATAAAATGAATCTAGTTTTATGTAATGCTTGAGTATTGAGTGACATTCTGTAATTTGGGCTTAAGAATACTATATGGACTAATACTATATGTGTATAATGTTTCACCTTTACCATCAGTGATCCAGAAAAACACAGTTACATTTTTAACTAGCTTCTGCCCGCGACTTCGTCCTTGTCAAATTTTTGCTCTCCTGATCCTTCCCGTTGCATCGAATTGCCTGCCAGTTATCGTCCATTTCTTATATTCCATTTGTTATATAGCCCATAAGCCTTCGTCAATAAATAGGCTACTTAAAACGATTTTTTTTTCAATTCGGACCTGATTATATATGATTTAGTTCCTGAGATTACCGCGTTCAAGCAAACCAACAAACTTTTCAGCTTTATATTTATAATAAATTTTATTGATCCAATGTTACAATTATTACCTTATTATTAACTTAATGATGGTCTGTAACTGTTCTGTTAACGATTTTCGTTTGATCCCCCAAACCAGGCGGCGCCTTTATCTTGCGGGCCAGAGTTGTGACTAGGGATGAAAATTGCCGAATGTTTCCGAAAGTTACCAGGAAAGTTTCCAATATTGCCGGCAATATTGGGCAATATTGCCGGAATGTTGCCAAAGTTGCCAGATTACATAGGGTTTTTCAAATGCCATTTTCAAAGTTTGTGCGCTCGTGAGGTTTTATGTAATGGTGTAATTATAGGTATTATTAGTAAGCCTGTATTATTAATTCATAATTATAATTACTTTTTAATTATCCATGCTTATATGTGAAGATAAAGTTAAATTATGCCACTGGTAACTTCATGATAGCTGAACCCATACTTGTTTGAGAATATCACTTAAACATTTTATACACAAAGAAAGAGGGTATTGATACCAAATAAAGTAGATATAAATCACACAACTGTGTAGTGTTATTTTGTAAATATTTTCATCTTGTCATCAAGGACTTCCTGTTTGAAATAAAATCGATTTTAATCATTTCCTGAAGTCTGATAGCGCTAAAATTATACATATCTATTTATATCTGGTGAGAACGCAACGTTATGATGACTGTGTGCCAACCTGATGATGGAGTTGGAAGGTGGTTATTGGATCTACGCTCTGTTAAACGAAACGAGATTGGTCTCTTGTGATGGGTACGTGAGTTTTAGGTCTATTGTTTCTTCCATCTGCCGGAGAATTTAATGTGTTAAGTATGTTTAAAAAAAAACACTGGCATTTAATAAAAACTAAAAATTCATTCATATTGATTATCGTGATCGCCACTGTTTTGCTGCCGCGTACTCTCCATGACAATGGTGCCAATTCTGTTTTACAACCAACTAAACTAACTAAACTATCTCTAAAATTCCTTACTTTTGGCTATGAGAATTGTAACGCTATTCTGCAAAAAAATAAGTAAATTTAAAAATTATTTTGACACTACTTTTGCTATTTTTTTACTGACTTATACTGTACTGACTTTATAGACTAAAGTGACACAAATTAAATATATTTTAGTTTGACAGCACTAAGATTGCACTGAGTTATTAGTTTAGTGAAAATGACAATTGTGCTATTCTGAGTTTGCCGGTTTTCACTAAAAATGTTGACTATAATAATTTATTTTTACTAAATCTGACTATTTTTAATAGCGATTAAAAAGGTGTGAAATAAAACTAGTGGTCATGACCTAAAATTCACACCAACGCAACGCCTCGCCTTCAAGTGCAAAAACAGTACTGTATTTTTTGTTTTTTATTTTCTTTTGCTTATATCTCGAAAATGGCGTGTCCTATCGCAAAAATAATGAAATTTTCGATCCCCTTTAATAAACCCCTGCACATTTAAATCTCAAAACGTGGGTAATATATTTTTTTTTTCAAACAAAAAGTGAAAAATTCCGTATAAAACACGTCCAGGCTGCCCTTCAAATAATTCATTGCGTAGCGCACACAAGTACCACGTTGAAGCCAAAAGAAAAAAAAATACCACGTTGAGTCGCGGTTGTTAAATTCGATTTTAGACGTATCAAAATTATTTTTAAATTTAGAGATTTTTTCTTGCAGAATAGCGTTACGATTCTCATAGCCAAAAGTAAGGCATTTTAGAGATAGATTAGAGATAGTTTAGTTCGGTGTACAACAGAATCGGCACCATTGTCTGATGTTGATCAAATGACGTCTCCCGCTCTTGGAGCGGGCTCAACTAGGGAAGTGAGGGCGCAGAGACTGCCACTACCTCACGCGCCCCGCCTTCTCCTTCGCGAGCATTACTGCTTCGCAGAAGGAGCTGACGGCTTCACATGCCCTTTCGCTCCGTACCATGGCTCGCACCAGGGCCGGACACGAGAGCTCGCTGCCACCGATCGCCTCCACGAGTACAAAGCGGTGCCCAGGCAGGGCACACTTCCACCGTGTCCTCCAGACGATCCTCGCAATGGAAACACCCGGGCGTTTCCTCGCGCTTTAACCTGAACAGGAACCCCCTGAAGCACCCATGCCCGGTGAGAATCTGCGTCAAGCGGAGGGTGAGGATGCCGTGGCGCCTCTCTATCCACTCCTGAAAGAGGGGACCTTACCGCCGCAATTGTGGCGTGCCCAGCGCTGGGTTGTGAAAATCGTACCCGCCATGGCGCCATGAGACCCTACGGGAGCTCTGTCCGCCGTGCCACGATTCGTCGCAGCAGCGGAGTTTTGTCCCAGCGTTTCGCCTCCTCGCGCCACTTCCACATGTGTGCGAGGACCTTTGCCTACAGATCCCATGGCGGACTTCTTGTACCCTTACCTATGTTGATTTACGATAGCTTAAATCTTGAATACTACGTACCCCAAACTAGTCGCTTAACCACTGCACAAATCATGCCATTAAAAGAATTTTCAAAATCGGATCAGTACCTTTTGAGAAAATCGTAAACAAACAAACAAACCAACATACATATATTAATATCAAATAAAAAACCTCCTTTTTAAAATCGGTTAAAAACATCAACTTGTTGTTGCTGATGAAATCGTCTTGCAGGTTTGCCCCTTCTATACATACAGATATGTATACATATAGATATATATACTTTCTTACATTCAAGTGCAGTTAAATTATAAGAACGTAAAAGAAAAATAAATACGATATCTCTAAAATAGTTATGGTTTCATCACCAATGAACAATCATGGATAGCTTATTTCTTTTCTTTAGTTTATCAGTAAGTAAATAAATGTAAAAACGAAAATTTTAGGTTGGATATTATAGATAAGCATAACAACTACCATCCTGCATACCGCAATTTCATTCTACTACTCAATTATAATAGTAAAAGTTGTTTTCTATTTATACGTTTCTTGCCCAATGTTGCCGGCAAGTTTGGAAACATTCCCGGCAGTTTTGGCAACTTTGGCAATATTGCCGGCAATTTTCATGGCTAGTTGTGACACATAGTACAATTTTCTACTGGGGTTTCAGTTAGAATGGGTAATGCAAATGAAAACTAAATTAAGAGATCAAAGTGAAAATAAAACTTAAATCGTGAATTATAAAAAAAAACCTTAATTTGTTACCACCACATAAAACTAAAATATTGTATTGATTTCTTAAAAACTGTGTAACCGCAGATAAATATTAATAAACACATAATATAGTAGACATTCAACATAGCAGTCCGTAAAAAGATTTCGTTTCAATTCAGTATCCATCTATCAACGATCCTGATCTTCTTACAATAGGTCCCATGGTAAAATTAACGGTTTTTTTTGAGCGGTTTCGAGGTTCTCCGCACCGCCACCCTAATTGCGTAACACACTTTCAATTACAATTTCAATAACTCTGAAGCGTATTGCTTGTCCAATGCTTCATACGTTCGTTATTTAAAATTTGTCTGCTCAATAACGTCCCTAACTACGCAATTAGGGTTGCCAGGTCTTAAAACCGAAAAGCCGGACAGACCAGGCAGTTTAGCCGAGCATTTGGGTTAAAAGGTCTGACATCTTTAATTATTTAATCTTAAAACAAAATTAAACAAAACACTAATGAAATAACGTTAAAATAAATAATTAACACAAACGAATTATATTTTTGATTGGCAGAATTGAGTAGGTAGTAATAAGGCGGGGAGGACAGTGCTAGTTCGCTAGCTTGCGCTAGCAACACAAGGTGAGGTGGGTGGAGCGCCAAACCAAGGCAAAAATGATCAAATTTGAAAAGCCTAACAAAAAGCCGGACAGGCCGGACACCGTCTAATTTGGCCGGACACACAACCAAAAAGCCTGACTGTGTCCGGCTTTATCCAGACGCCTGGCAACCCTATGTACGTAGATATGAAAATATTGTACAACCCTATACGCAATGGATGTTGTACGAACTGTGACAGTGAAAGCCATTCCTGTTCCTACTATTTGTGCTACGCAATCACCTCACTGAAGTGGCTACTGGTTTTGATAGTCTCAATCTGTAGAACCTTTATCTTCTCTCCTGTCGCACGTATGCTGGAAAACGTTTCTTTACAAATAAGCATCACGTCTGTACCTATTTTTCTGTTATTAGTCACATTCACGTACATGTATATGACAGCCGGGACCAATGGATTAACGTGTTTTCCGAGGCACGGGAGGGGTACCTATACAATAGGTACCTAAAGATGGTCTCCCATTAATCTTCTAAAATACCAGGTTTTTTACACGATGTATTCCTTCACCGATTTTAGATTACCAGCAGAAATTAATTGAATAATTTCTAACATGACCCTGTTTGAAGGCTTCGTTAGCCAGGCGTGACGCGACATTTTTAGAAAAAAATCGATGAAGTTTTCATAGAAATAGTTCTACGAGAGTCGGGTCGAGTGAACTACGTACATCATACTTCCATGCGCCATAATAGTTGTATAATATACTAGCTTCTGCCCGCGACTTCGTCCGCGTTAAATTTCTTGCTGCCCCGACCCTTCCCGTCACGTCGAATCGCCTACCCGTGCGATTTTCCCCGTTTTTGCAACATTTTTCATTACTGCTCCGCTCCTCTTAGTTGTAGCGTGATGTTATATAGCCTATAGCCTTTCTCGGTAAATAGGCTACCCAACCCAAAAAGAATTTTTCGATTGGGACCAGTAGTTCCTGAGATTAGCGCGTTCAATCAAACAAACAAACATACAAACAAACAAACTCTTCAGCTTTATAATATTATATAGTATAGATTAGGTCTTTACCTATGAAATTGCCGTTCTGTAGTACTGGCCATTTCAAATCAAAATAATTTTTGTTTGCCTAAGAATTCTAATTTCAAATTAATTTTATTTTAAAAACATGGTTTTTTTTTTTCCAAAAGTAGTCATTTGTTTATTGATTAGTGTTACATTTTCATCGCATTTCAATTTTTTTCATCATCATGGATACGTTAAAAATTCGAGTAATTATGGAATATGAGTACCGTCGTGGCAGCAACGCGGCACAAGCACAAGCGGCACGCAACATCAACGACGTTTACGGAGCTAACACTACAAACCAACGCACCACCTGTTATTGGTTTGCTCGTTTCCGTTCTGGAAATTTCGACCTGAAAAATGAACCTCGCGGTCGTCCGAAGACTTTGGTCGACAATGACGAATTAAAGGCGATTGTGGAAGCTGATGATACACAATCTACGGCTGAATTAGCAGCAGCTTTCGACGTTAGCGTCAAAACAATACTGGTCCATTTTCGTCAAATTGGCAAGGTAAAAAAGCTTGACAAATGGGTGCCCCACGAACTCAATGATCGCCAGCGCGAAGTACGCGTCGAGACGTGCCTTGCACTGCTCAACAGACACACAAATGAAGGAATTTTGAACCGCATTGTTACCTGCGATGAAAAATGGATTCTGTTTGATAACCGCAAGCGCTCAGCAAGTTGGTTGTTGGATCCTGGTTTAGCACCTAAACAATGCCCTAAACGAAAACTTACCCCTAGAAAAGTGATGGTCACTGTTTGATGGTCTAGCGCCGGTGTGATTCATCACAGCTTCTTACCAAACGGGGTGAGCATTACTGCAGATGTGTACTGTGAAGAACTGAACTCAATGATGGAGAAGCTGGCACATCTCCAACCAGCATTCGTCAATCGCTCGTCTCCGCTGCTCCTGCACGACAACGCGCGACCTCATACTGCACAGCAGACGGTCTCCAAGTTGCAAGAACTGGGGTTGGAAGCTCTCCGTCATCCGCCCTACTCACCAGACCTTGCGCCTACAGACTACTACTTTTTCCAGAATTTGGATAACTTCTTGGCGGGAAAAAAATTCAATACCCGAGAGGGAGTACAAAATGCCTTTGAAGAATTTGTTGCCTCCCGTCCAGCTGATTTTTTTAAGAAGGGCATCAATAAACTGCCACTGCGTTACAAAGATGCATTGATTGCATGGGTGATTATTTCGATTAATACAAATAAAAAATACATGAAAAAAATTCGTTTAATTTTTTTCATACAAAAGCCATTTTCATAGGTAAAGACCACTGACTAAAATAAAGCAATAAAGAACCACTGACTATATAACAAAGACCACTTTACAAGAATGACATTACAAACGCGCAGAGTGAAGTAGTTCAATGGGTGGGGTTCAACCACAACCAAGTATTGATAACGTCTATTTTCAGCAATCGAGAAATATCTAATTTCGATATAATATCTTAACCTGACATATTGTTATCGCACTGATAAATGCTACATTACAGTATTTCGTAAATGCATCGCTGCCAATGCCAACTTCTCATACGAGTTTTGGCAAGGGATTCAATATTTTCCAAGGCCAAAGAAATAAAACGAGCACAATATTAGTATTGGTATAGGTACACGGCGACACATCAAGCAATACATTTCCAGTTTTAGCTGACCATTCATTGTGTAGGCTTTTCGTACAGCGAGAACTCAGCTTATACTGGAAATGTATAGCTTGACCTGTGGCCATGCGGACATTCCAAGTTCTGTTTGAAGAAAATGTTTAATGACTAGAAAAGTAACTAAAATTAATATAAGTAGTACATAAGTAGAGATGTATGTAGTATTGCAGTAGGAACGAATAAATACACGCAGCTATGCAATACATGTCTTAGAGGGGTGCAGTAAGACTGCGTTCGATGCAGGGGCTCCGGGCTGCCCCCCACTGTTCGTCCGGAGCATTCTCATCGGAAATCTTGGCCTGCCGGCGGGGTAATTACGTAACACACTATCAATCAGAAACGGAATAATTTTGAAGGATATTGCTAATCCATTGCTTCATTTCTTCGACACATTTGACTGCTCAACAACGTAAATAACGTAATAGTACATGTTGTTGAACCATAAAAGTTAATGCTACTGATTGTGTGAAGGTACTATTAGAAAAAAAATGTGTTTTCGGAGGTCGTGTTGTTACACGACCTCCGAAAACACATTTATATATTAGGTGTTCCTCCACATTTAATGAAAAATCCACCTAGGTAGTAGGTAAATCTATACTTAATATTATAAAGCTGAAGATTTTGTTTGCTTGTTTGTTTGATTGAACGCGCTAATCTCAGGAACTACTGGTCCGAATTGAAAAAATATTTTTGTGTTGGGTAGCCTATTTATCGATGAAGGCTATAGGCTATATAACATCACGCTACAGTCAAGAGGAGCGGAGGAGTAATGAAAAATGATGCAAAAACGGGGAAAATCGCACGGGTAGGTGATTCGACGCGACGGGAAGGGTCGGGGCAACAAGAAATTTAACGCGGACGAAGTCGCGGGCAGAAGCTATAAAATATAAAATACACCCTACGTAACACACAATTTACCTAAAGTAACAGCAGTGATGTATTCACTGTAAAGAAAAAAAAAATTACATTATTTTAGACTCGGAAAGGTAGATACTGAACTTTATTAAAATAACAACTCGTTGTAACTTTACGAAAAAGGTACATTAAATTGATTTAAACTTTTACCTACTTTCCGATAGCTAACGATGCCCAACAGAATAGTCCACGTGTTTGAACCGAAGGCCAAAGATTAAATCAATATATTTTACCTATTTACTTAAGTAGAGTATCTACGAAGCCAATAAGGCTGTATTGAGTCCTTTCAATCATTAACTTACCTACATATAGGTAGGTAATCATAATAACATTTTAAGTACCGTTCTAAAACTTTAGCTTATTACGACAGAATAAATAGACCTCAGTTTAGTGATCCAGTATTATCATTGTGTTCACACTATCAGTCAGAATCTGAATCATTTTGAAGCTTATTCATAAACCATTGCTTCATATGTTCGACAACTTTGTCTGCTCAACAACGTAAATGACGCAATGAATGTTACTGAACTATCAAAATGAAAGCGATTACTACTGATAGTGTGTTACACAATTTACTCCTCGGGTCTGGCTTCCAAAACTTAATAAGGCTAATAGCCGTTTGAGATCGAATACAGACCCTTTAAAGGTAGATTCACTTACTACGATGTGGAGCTCACCTGTGTGTAGGATCTAACAGCTGAAATTTGAGACCATCGTCACAGTACCAGTTGTGGCTTCAACGAGATACCAATAGCACTAAAATAAAGTTCTGTACTCTCTGTAACAGGAAATCTCCTAATCAGATTCGAAAATCAAAAAATATATTTAAAAAAATCCGAAATCATTTTTTTAAAAAGAGAACGTCTTCACCATAACGTCAATGGCAGCGCGTCGTACAGTTAACGTCAGGACTTGCACACGCATGTGTCGATTTATTTGGTCATTCCTTTACTGGTTATTCGTTATCGTAGGCAAGTAATGCGTAACATGGTCAGTCGGCAGTCGTCACTGATAACGTCGCAAGTACACAATGCAATTTCTCAAGGCTGTTATCGCGCGTACGTACTCGTTTTTATTTCCTTTCATTTTCTTACGTCTTCGTAAAATAGACTTTATTTTATTTTTCGGTAAAGTTTACTTAATTTCTTCTCTCATTTCCTATATTTTAGAAAGGTCTCATCATTTTTGAGGATCATCTCGTAACATTATAAATTCAATTATGTAGACAAAACAATCGTGTTCAAAGTTACAACATTATTTTTCCTTCTGTTTCCGAGCAGTTAATATTGTTTTAGTGAAATTGGGCTGAGTATTATGGTAGGTATTTCGTATCATGAACGATGAATAAGTAAGTAGAGAGGAGGCTTGTGTTCCAGCAATGGAAACATTATAGGCTGACTGTGATCAGTAAGTTATCTTAATATTTCTATAGTTAGTCAGCTAGTTCCTAGCTAGAGGATTACCTAAATAGATACTTATTCACCAGTTTTCTAAATAAACGAGACACAGGAGTTTGTAGTAGAACAAGATGGGTACTACATATAAGATACGCATGCTTCCGCAGCCAGATGCGACGCGTCACCGTAACGCGATTCTAGTCGATATTTTTTTATGAAATCTTCTTGGAAATTGTTCTACTAGAACCGCCCTCCCCTTGGGCCTAAAGCACCGAGCTCCGGTACCCTCCCGAACTCTGCATTATCTCTACGCTAATGAACCGCATTGTGATGTGGAGAACCGTTCCGAACGCTGGACTGGAACAAGATGCTCGGCAAACTCGAGTCCATCATCTAAGCCTTCTAGCATATTTAAAAGAAGCTACGCTCCTCTGAAGAACTTTCCATGCCTCTTGTTACCTACTCTGGTAAGAGCATAGCCTTTAAGCCACATGATAAGGCCGAATGCCTAGCCAACAGCCTAGTGTGCCAATGCAATCCTGGTACTCAACTGGTAGACCAAGTGCACCTTGCCAAGGTTGACGCAGAAGTCGAACGGAGGGACTTGCCACCCATTGAAGACCCTGGTAATCCTCTGCTTCCCGTCACTCCAAGAAGCGTACGAAATCATTAAAAAGCTCCAAGGTAGGAAAGCATCCGGTTTGGATGGTAAGGTATTTATAATATGGGTCTTTGAAGCCCGAAATAAATTGATTTGATTTGATAACCAATAAGGTGTACAAATTCCTCCCCGTCCCTCTCATATTGCTCATGATCAACATCTTCAATAGCGCTTTGAGCAACAATATCTTCCTGCAAGCGTGGAATGAAGCCACCGTTAACGTTAACCCCAAACCAGACAAGCCTAAGTCTGAGTCCAATCCAATTACCGTCCCAGAGTCTCCTCAACGTTCTCGGCAAAATCTATGAGAGGCTTATTCATAAGCGTCGTAAAGGCTATACCGAAACAAAGAGCCTCATCCCCAATGAGCAGTTTGGTTTTCGAACGCAACATACGTGCAACCAACAAGTTCACAGCATCAGTCCACCCAAAGACGCTGGCTTCCAGCGTACTGTGATGACGGGCACGTTGTTCTTCGACATAGCGAATGCATTCGATAGAGTCTGGCACAACGGTCTATTATATAAGCGTTAGGTACATACTCGGAGTGCCAGACTGTCTCGTGCTAATCTGACGAAACTTTTGGATCGCAATGTCCGCTATCGCATCGAGGGTTCAATCTCTTCCTCCCATTCGCGCGGGAGTCACCAGTGTCATTCCCAAAAGTAAAAAGGCTCAGTCAGGTTTTTTCGCCGACGACACTGCCGTTGGCAGCTGTCAGGACGCTATCGCTTGCACTCTCCAGACCTCCGCAAACGTCTTAACCTCGTCCCTGAGATACCACATTTGGTACAGACATAATGGTTTTTTAATTGTGTCTGTAATTACGGTAATTGACTGGTTAAAGGCTTGGTTCCGGAAATGGAGAATGGAATTCAACCCCGACAAGAGCTATGTGGTTCTTTTCAAAACCGCGCCGATTCCAGCAGCTCAGGAATGGCTTTTCGAAACGTTTTTTGACTCTGATGAGTCACATGTCATTACATCACAATAAAAAAAACAGGCCAAGTCCTACCGCTAGCCACGTTAAGGAATTTCGTTTCAAAAATATTTCTAAAACGAAATAAGTAAATTAAATCCCATCGATCTTGTAAAATAATTTCGGATCCGATATTTTATTATCTTTTCATAAAACGTACCAAAATAAAAGAGGAACAATGTTCTATGTACCTACCTAGGTACTCGTTACATAACAAATTAAAAGCTCCGGCCCGTGTTGTGTAAGCGTACCGTTCCTAATTTTTATTATTCCGAACTTTGCTTTTCTAAAATTTGTGGAGGTAGGTACATTAGTTCGATCGTTGTTACTCGATGGCCCGGGACTTTGTCCGACCCTATCAGAGGCTCTAATTATTTGGCATTTACCGATTGTAGATTGGTAACCTGTCATTTGTCATGTGAAATGACAGCTTGCTACTAGGCCACAGACAAGCAGAAGCGTAAGATTGCTACTTAGATTGAGGTTTATAATCTAAGGATTGCTACTAGGCCACAGACAAGTAGAAGCGAAGACCGCTACTTGTGCCGCTACAATAACGTTTTAAAATCGTGCATGTGCTGTTTTTTTTTTTTAACTGTATTAATATTGTCTTAAGAAAAATGGCACAGAATGCACGTTGGAATTAATTTGCATATCGAGCTAATCAGATAGTCAATTCCCTTAAATATCAGAGGCACTACTCGTATCCGTATTCATTTTTCTAATCATAGGTAATTTGCAGATTGACTACGAGTCTTTTATTTTATTTTTAACCGACTTCAAAAAAGGAGGAGATTCTTTATTCGGTTGTATTTAAAAACATATATGTTTGTTACCTCAGAACTCCGTAATTTATAAACCGACTAGTTTCTCCCCGCGACTTCGTCCGCGTCTAATTGTTGCTCCCCTGACCCTTCCCGTCGCATCGAACTGTCTGCCAGTTTTCATCCATTTTTCGTTGCTGCTCCGCTCCTTTTGATCGTAGCGTGATATTATATAGCCTTCTACAATAAATAGGCTACCCAACACAAAAATCATTTTTCAATTCGGACCAGTAGTTCCTGTTCAATCAATCGAACAAACAAACAAACTCTTTAGCTGTATGATATTACTATAGATTTGAAAAATTATGTATTGGTTTGTAAGGGTGGGATATAAATTTTGGTCAAGTTCTGATTAGCTGTTTTTGAGTTAGCTTCAGTGATACGTATTTTTCCACTTAGTTTATGTTGATGATGTTAAAATATTAAGTTTAATTTTGGGAGACGGAAAAAAAAAACAAAACCAAAAACCAGTGTCTTTGCTTTTGTTTTTTTTTTTCGGTCGTATTTCCGAATCGGTTGTATTGTTAACATAAGTTACGAATTCAGAGTTTCCTTTCACCTTTTAACCTTTCAGTATTTTACTCATGATTTAAGAATACAAAAAACATGAATCAATTCAAACCCTATAGGTGGCAGAAACTGTTGAACTCTCGCGGCCACGTGCCATCGATCCTTACTATTTCTAGTAGTCCTTCCTTACCCATCCCCTTTCTCTCGTCCACGTTCCAATATCTTGTCACTTACACGCGTACCTGTTCGAATATTGTAATACAGGATAATGGGATCCTATGGCTATAAGTAGCTACTCGTATTTTTAAATGCGTCGACTTCAGTCTCTAGTATCGTACCCCCTTATTTATAAACGTTACGTAAAGTTAAGTAATGATTCATCATCAGCCAATAATGTTCCCACTGCTGGGACACAAGCCTCCTCTCAGTGAGATGAAGTGGGCCATAATCCACCACGAGGCCTCAGGGCGGGTTGGTCCCAGTCGGTAAATAATTATTAACGTCTGTTAACCCATACATTTTTGACGTTTAAGCATCTCTTAACTTGAAGCGTTTTTAGGGTTCCGTTGCCAAATAGCAAAAAACGGAATCCTTATAGATTCGTCATGTCTGTCTGTCTGTCTGTCCGTCCATATGTCACAACCACTTTTTTTCCGAAACTATAAGAGCTATGCTGTTGAAACTTGGTAAGTAGATGTATTCTGTGAACCGCATTAAGATTTTCACACTAAAATAAAAAAAAAAACAATAAATTTTGGGGTTCCCCATACTTAGAACTGAAACTCAAAAAAACAATTTCATCATACCCATACGTGTGGGATATCTATGAATAGGTCTTCAAAAATGGTATTGAGGTTTCTCATATCATTTTTTTCTAAACTGAATAGTTTGCGCGAGAGACACTTCCAAAGTGGTAAAATGTCCCTCCCCCCACCCGTAACTTCTAAAAAAAGAGAATGTTAAAACTAAAAAAAAAATGATGTACATAACCATGTAAAATTCCACTGAAAATTGGTTTGAACGAGATCTAGTAAGTAGTTTTTTTAAACGTCATAAATCGTAAACCGCAATCAACCTTTCATTCAATCAACTCAAATATAAAAATTTAAAAAAATATTTAATTTCATAAACATAAACCTTATGTATGAACCGAGAATACCTACAGGTTTGTACGGAACCCTCGGTGCGCGAGTCCGACTCGCACTTGGCCGGTTTTTTATAAATAAGTGGATTAATGTTTACCCATTTTTGATGACGTTTTCAGAGTAACTCGTAAAAGTAAGTGACAAAATAAAGTGTTCTTCTGTTTTATTCATCACTAGCTTTTGCCAGCGGCTTCGCCCGCGTAGAGGTCGGAAATTATCCCGCGGGAACATACCTACTAACGGGATAAAAAGTAGCCTATGTCCTTTCTCAGGCTCTAAACTATCTGTGTACCAAATTTCATTAAAATCGGTTCAGTAGTTTTCGCAGGAAAGCGAGACAGACAGACAGACAGACAGACAGAGTTACTTTTGCATTTATAATATTAGTATATAGTATATATAGTATATAGTATATAAGTATATATATGGAAGTATGGATAGTATGGAAGTATGGAAGTATGGATAGTATGGATAGTATGGATAGTGTGGATAGTGTGGATTATCATCATTTCAGCAAAAAGACGTCCACTGCTGGATATAAGCTTCCTCCAATTTGGGGGATTTTGCCATAATCGCCTTGGCAAGCGGGTCATGTCGATTGCAGTGTGGTGGTAAAATGCATAGAGAACGCTACTGCCCATTCTCTAGTAAGTCTCTTAGTCGCCTCACCTGTTACGACACCCACGGGAAGAAATGGGGTGGTGCTATTCTTTACGTCCAGCACCACACGGTATGTACATTCTGTTCACTCTGTTTATTATTATTATCGTTTATTTCAGGTATCCTTCTACTTCTTAGGTATTATGGTAATGTGTCGACACGGAGCGCACTGGGCACCGGTGGGCGGTCACATGCATTAAACATTATTTTCATGCAATCCATCGGGATCTGATAAGAACGCTATTTTGGAATCAATCGATTCTTGTTGACTACGTAGGTATCTCACGTCTCCATTTTTTTAAATAACTTGCACTTGCACTTCAGAATATTTAAATCACTGAAGCAATAATATAATGGCATTTTATAAATGGACTAGCTTAGCTTCTGTCCGCGACTTTGTCCGCGTTAAATTTCTTACTCCGCCGACCTACCCCGTCGCATCAAATCGCCGCCGGTACTCCCTTTCTTCTCCTAAAATTGTTTGTCCGAAAATCATTATCCATAACACGTTAGCTATAAACGGCAGTAACCATAATATTCAAAAAGTCGAAATTTCGTTTTACATAATTTATTTATTTATTTATTATTTATTAAAACTTTATGCACAAGTAAAACTACTGTACAAAGGCGGACTTAATGCCTGAGGCATTTTCTACCAGTCAACCTTAGGGTGATGCAGAGAAAAACATGGCAGGTGCAACTTACGGGATAGATAACTCGAAAAGGAAGAATACTAAAAACATAGATACAAATAGATACAAATACATACATATATACATACATATAACGAAAAAAAAAAAAAAAACTTTGTCTAGAGATATAACGATAGGTGGAGAAGAAACCGAATCCAGCAAATCACCGCTGGTATGATTCTGCCAACTTCTTGCGAATATGCTCACGTGCTTTCACTTTAAATGATAACCGACTGGTTGCCATCCTGATGTTCAGAGGGAGCGCATTCCAAAGAAAGACCGCTTGGACAAAGAAAGAAGAGTAAATGAAACCAGAGCGGTGAGAAGGACATCGTAGAAGACGATTGTTGGTGGACCGAAGATTTTTATTATGCGCGGAGCATAAGTACTGAACCTGGGAAGTCAGGTAAGAAGGAGAAGTAGGTTTGTCAAGAATAGAAAACAACATTGATAGAGCCCTCAACTCTCTGCGCTGACGAATGGGTAACCAATTTAAAAGCAACCGGTGGGCGGACACGTGATCATACTTACGAAGATTGAAAACGAATCGAATGCAGTTATTCAGAAGGCGGTCAAGTTTATTGAGGAGATCTGCATTCAGGTCATAGTAACACACATCTCCATAGTCAATTATGGGAAAGATTAGGGACTGTACAAGCAATGCCTTTATGTGTGATGGAAGAACGTTTTTCAACTGATAGAGCGACCGCAACGTACCGGTGACTTTTTTACTTACAGTTGCAACCTGCTTTCGCCAGTCAAGACAAGTGTCGACATGTAAACCAAGATCCTTGACATCGGGGCTAAACGGGATGATGGAGTTGTCGAATATTACGGGAGGCACCACTAAACCATTCAACTTCCTCATACTGTGAAGGCTCCCTACAATGATAGCCTGACACTTGGTAGGGTTAACCGCCACTCCAAACCGATCAGACCAGTTCTTAACCACGCTTAAATCCCGGTTTAGCTCCTCAATCGCATCGGAGATGTTGTCAACACTTGCCTGACAGTAAAGCTGCAAGTCGTCGGCATAAAGATGATACGCAGTCCGAAGCTGGGTGGTGATGAGGTTAATAAAAATAGAGAATAAAATAGGAGATAAAATACCGCCTTGAGGGACGCCAGCTGCAAGATCACGCCAACTCGACGTAGAGTCTCCAGCACGAACAGACTGCTGGCGCCCCTGAAGATAAGAGGCAAACCATTCCAATACCTCCGGAGAGACCATGAGATAGGAAAGGATGGATAATAGGACTTCGTGACTGACGGTATTAAAAGCGTTGGAGAACTTTAGTTTAATTATTAGTAATAATTATCTTTGCTTCTAAAACTATTCTGTCATAATATCAAAAACTAGAATCATTAAATCTCCTAATTTTGCATGTTATAAAGTCATAATGTCCTAAGTATTGTTTATCTACAAAAAGTAATGATATCCCATCAAAAACATAAATGTGAAATAAGAGCCAAGTTCAATATTATGACAATTGCCTTGGTTGTTGACTTCAACGACAAAAGAAGTGAGATCTAAATGGGTGCCAAGTTCAATGGTCAGTCCTGACTTGGCTAGTTCTCATATACGAATTATTATGTTGGATGGCTAGTTTCTACCAGCAAACCAAATTTTCGGAATAATAAAATAAGAACCGACAAGTAACAGGTTTAAAACTTGCGAAGGCTATAATATAATTCGTATATGAAAACTAGCCAAGTCAGGACTGACCATTGAACTTGGCACCCATTTAGATCTCACTTCTTTTGTCGTTGAAGTCAACAACCAAGGCATATGTCATAATATTGAACTTGGCTCTCATTTCACATTTATGTTTTTGATGGGATATCATTACTTTTTGTAGATAAATTATTAGTAGGTGTTCCGGCCCGTTTAAATTGGTTACTCTATGCGCCTTCGGAACGCGCCCGAACGGAGTGACATCTGACTTGTCAAGTTTGACTTTGACACTTGACACTTGTCTCTTTTTTTTTGGCTTGAACAAGGGAGCAATGGCCGTATTGAGTTCCGCGACGCGTTTGTAAATTAATCCTTGAGAATCGGTCGTTTTGTGGACACCAGTCATGACCCAGTTGCTTTGATTGTAAATAACCCCAAGTTGATGTAATAATACGGGTTGAGTTTGGATATATCTTTGTTGAAACTTTGAGGTTAAGTGTTGAAGACCGCATGTGCTGGTGGCAGGGCGTATTGCAGCGGATTGTAACCTGGAGATACTCATAACGTCACAACACAATACAATACACACTCACTTACATACATAAATCCAGGTAGGCCCCAGAAGCAGGTGTTCTTCAACCAGGTGAGTCCTTTGTTTGTTGTATTGTAATTGTACTTATTTGAATTATATCATTGTTCGGCTCCGCGCTCGGCGGACAAGTTTCGTACGCCACTCTTGTATCCAGAGCCCCACCATCATAACTTCCACTGCGCTAGTGAAATCCGATGGTGAGGCCTGGCCTGGCAGCGAACATTTTCGTAGCAGAGCGTGGTTATAAGACATATAACCAACAAATTGGTAATTTACAGTAGGCTAATTACTTGGCAGTCTCTATAAGGAAGTAGTAATTCGCTGTAAATGTTTGTTAACGGTAATTAATTGTTTATTTGAAATAATTTGTTTGAATTTATTGAGTCGAGTAACTCATGTTGCCGGGGTCAACCGGGTTGCATATGCTGATAGAGTTGGTTGGATTGGGCTATGTTATAACCTCTTGTTGTTGTATTTGACCTCTGTTGTTGTATTGAATGTCAGGAAGACATTAAAATATTGAGTTTGTACCATTGACATGGTTGTTTGTGAAAATTAATATTTGAGATTGGCATTTTTGAGCATTAACATTGTTTTAAATTGGAATAAAGGTTTATTATTGTTGTACCATTGACAAAGTGGTTTGTGAAATTAACATTTGAATATTTGAATTGAATTTGAAGTTTGAAGTTTTGTGAGTTTGAATTTTTTGAACGTTGACATTGGTTTTGAATTAAAATAAAAGTTTGTTGTTGAATTGAATTGAAACCAATATTTTGTTATTTCTTGAGTTGCTGACTAACAGTTTGGTAGTTTGATTGTTTGCTTGTAGTTATTTTGTAATTGATTGATTGAACTTAGTTATTTGATTATTTAATTATTTGGTTTATTTGAATTGTTTGTTTGTGCAATGGCATACAAAGCGGTGAGAGAGGCAATCAGTAGATTGACCACACAGCTACGGTGGTTCACTTCAGCTGCAGCGACTGCTGACCGCCAGGATCTAGGGGATCACTCTTGCTCGGTTCGAGCAGTTGAACGTGAGACTCGGCAACGTTGATGCTCTGCTCACCCGCTACAACGAGTACATTTGTGAAGTGGATCTGGAAGTGCTGGACCAGGCAGCACGTGATAAGGTCCTTGCTGACTACGACCAGATCTTGGACCTGGGGGATGTTATTGGTCAACGTGCTCGGGAAATATTGCAGAGCCGGACACCAGTCCAGGTCAAGCCGGAGACCTCGGTTGTTTCAGGTCCCGGACTATTGAGTAGATTGCCTACTTTGGAACTGCCACACTTTGACGGTCGCTTGGACCATTGGTTAGGTTTCCAAAACCTGTTTGAAAGTTTGGTTGATGCACGCTCGGACCTCAGACCTGCCCAAAAGTTGGCCTATTTGTTGTCTGTCCTGGAAGGTGAGGCCCGAGCCTTGGTACAGCATCTGTCGTTGACTGACTCAGCCAACCCTACCGCTTTGGAACTACTCACCCGGCGGTACCAAAATAAACGTTGTTTGGCTGACGTTCATATTGAATTGATTTTGGGGTTACCGGTCATTACTAGTTTGTCAGCATTGCGTACTGACCTGTTGAACCCGTTGGTGGCAGCGACCAACGCTTTAAAGCGATTGGAGTTGCCGGTGGACCATTGGTCTTACCTTTTGGTGCATGTTGTGCTGCAACGGCTTCCTGCCGATTTGAGGGCTCGTTTCGAGCAAAAGTATGGTGGGGATAGTGTCACACATCTCCCCCTATTTGGTGACCTCATCAAATTTTTGGAGGATGAGTGTCGGTTTGTGGATAACTCTAGCGTTGCCACCGAGTCGCGCCAGCCGTCTTCCTGGCCACGAGACCAGGGACGGACTAGGGCTCGCGGGCCTGTTGATAGTCGCCCTGCCACTCGTTTTGCTGGCACCCAGAGTCGTCCTGTTTGTGAGTTTTGTAGGGACACGGGGCATGGCATGGCAACTTGCGCGGCCTTTTTGAAATTGCACGTGAGTGCCCGCCGCCGAATTGCCAATGCACGCCGTCTGTGCTTCTCTTGTTTGGGGGCTCACTTCCATCGGGACTGCCCCAACCCCCGCCCTTGTAGAATTTGTAGGGGGTCCCATTTGAACATTATGTGCGCTAACGCGAACCACGCTGGCAGACCAGCCTCTGATGGAGGTTCGCGTGTTGGGGGTTACCATGGAGTAGGTCACCGAGCTTCTGGCTCGCCGGTTCAGAACCGGGGAGAGGCCCGCAATTTTGAGCGCCGCACTCCACCCCCCGCGCAAGTTGATCGGGAGCCGAGCGACCGCCATTTGGTCTCCCCGCGTAAAGGCGATTATGCAGTTGTTGCTAGGCAGCGCTGGCCAGACCAGCACCGCCTTCCCTCCCCTCCATTGGCGGAACGTCCCCGGTTGGAGTCACGCCCCCGCCATTCAGGCATCCGGTGGGATATGCCCTTCCAGCGATGGCGTCGTTTCCTTCTTGCGAAACAAGGGTTCGACGCGGCTCCTCCCAAGCTGCGCATTCTGCAAGCGTTTGAACACCGTGTCTTCCCGACAATGGACGCAGTGATGACACCGAGCGTCTGACTCCCTGCCTACCCGAAGCAACCGTGCCCCGAGAGCACCTGCGTCGCCCTAAATAACAGGGAGCCGTGCCTTCTCCGAAGCCAGTCGTCTAGCATCGGCCAGACCGCCCCGATGCCGATGGTGACGAGGCCGGCGGGTATTAGATTCCTACGGCAACATTGCAAATCATACAGAAGGGATAGGCGAGCATTACGGTTGTTTTTTGTTATCGTGCAGTACAGCTGGATAAATATGTATTTCCTGTGTTATTGTGATTATTATTCAAAATCGATATAAAATCAATAATAACAACGTGCCATATCGTATTTCTAATGAAAACACTGATTTTGTAAGTCCTTGTTTTATTGCAGTAACCAACCCCTATTTATTTATAAAACTGTGGTTATTACTGTAATAAACTTAACAAAAACAGGAAAAAGTAGGTATACACTTTCAATCTCATTTTAATGTATCCATGACAATTCCTATAACACGTATACAATTGTATATATGTTATAGAAATTGTCATGGATACTTAAAAATTACATTGGAAGTGTAAACTTTTTACTGATTTTGTTTCGTTTATATTATTGTGAAACTAATGTATACCCAGTTTTGACACAGTTTGATGGTGAGGTAATTTAGAAAAAAATATCGTACACATATTTTTTGAATGGTAGAAGTTAAGATATTTTAGAAAATGTGACAATGTATATATATTATTGCTCGTGACTGTACTCTGTTGTGGTCCGTGCCATTTTGGACACGGGAGCCCAGGGTTGCCTTTTTTCTATTGTTTTGTTGTTTCGCTTGTGTATTTTTTTGGGCGAAATTGTTTTCTTGAGCGCATTTGGACTGCGGAACTTGGTTGGGACGAGCCACTTCGGGAAACCCTGTTGGAAGATTAGCTCCAATTTGTATCCGCACTCCCCGCAGTCAACGAGGTCGTGTTACCCCGCGCTATCTTTCCCCCTGGGAGCTACACTGCTACCCTTCCTGAGTTTTGTGATGCGTCTTCGTACGGTTATGCAGCTGTTGTTTATTTGCGCACCGTCAGCGCGACAGGCCAGGTGAAGTTGTCACTGGTCTTGGCCAAGAGCAAGGTGGCCCCCCTCCGGACGGCACTGACCATCCCTAAGTTTGAATTGTCAGGGGCGGCGCTTCTTGTGCGTCTATTGAACCACGTTGCTCACACTTTGTGTGAAACTGTGGACATTCGGGCTTCTTACGCCTGGACAGACAGTCAAATTGTTTTGTGTTGGTTGAAGACGTCCGTCCACTCTTTGGAGGTCTTTGTTGCGAACCGAGTGTCCCAGATTCAAAATTCGTAATCGCCTTTGATTTGGAGGCAGGTGCCTGGAGATCTGAACCCAGGCGACGTGGCCTCACGTGGGTGCATGGCACCCCGCCTGATTGCTCACCCCCTATGGTGGGGACCAGACTGGCTGACTCAGCCCGAGGATGATTGGCCTCGAACGCCAGTCTTGATGTCGGGTCCTTTGCCCGGACTTAAGGTGCTCGCTGTTGGAACGAAGGACTCCCCGAAGGACCCTAATTTTTTGTTGAGTCGATACAGCTCCTCGACAAGTTGTTGAATTGTTGGTGACTGATCGTCGCATTAAGAACTCGCATGCCGGTTGTAATGCGCTGTTGGCCATTCTGCAGCGAGAATTTTGGATATTGTCGGGAGCCGTTATTAAGTTGAACCCCTTTTTGGACGATACGGGTCTTTTGTTGTTTGGTTGTTGACGGTTGAGGCACTCTAGCCTTCCTTATGGGGCCCGTCACCCCCTCTTGTTGCCTAAGGAGGGCCATTTGGTTAAATTGTTGTTGTTTGGTTGTTGTTGTTGTTTGTTATTGTTTTGACCCGCCAGCCTGCCCCCATTAGGGGGGGGGGGTATTTTTGAAGGCCGCGGTGAAAGCGGCAAAGGGACTTTGGCGCAGATTGTTGGGAGACGCCGTTCTCACCTTTGAGGAGTTAGCTACGGTGTTTTGCCGCATTGAGGCTGTATTGAACTCGCGTCCATTGTGCCCGCTGTCTTCGGACCCGAACGACTTGGAGGCCCTAACCCCGGGCCATTTTTGATTTGACAGCCACTTGTCGCCCTGCCGGAGCACCCTTTTGTCGATGTGAGCCAAAATTGGCTATCGCGGTTTCAGTTGGTGCAGCAGCTCGCTCAGAGTTTTTGGAAGCGTTGGAGCTTGGAGTATTTGCACATCCTCCAGCAGCGCGTCAAGTGGACTGATAAAACGCAACCTTGTCAAGATTGCCAAGTGATTAGCGGACGGGAAGGCCCGTCCGGGGGGGTAGATGTTCCGGCCTGTTTAAATTGGTTACTCTATGCGCCTTCGGAACGCGCCCGAACGGAGTGACATCTGACTTGTCAAGTTTGACTTTGACACTTGACACTTGTCTCTTTTTTTTTGGCTTGAACAAGGGAGCAATGGCCGTGTTGAGTTCCGCGACGTGTTTGTAAATTAATCCTTGAGAATCGGTCGTTTTGTGGACACCAGTCATGACCCAGTTGCTTTGATTGTAAATAACCCCAAGTTGATGTAATAATACGGGTTGAGTTTGGATATATCTTTGTTGAAACTTTGAGGTTAAGTGTTGAAGACCGCATGTCCTGGTGGCAGGGCGTATTGCAGCGGATTGTAACCTGGAGATACTCATAACGTCACAACACAATACAATACACACTCACTTACATACATAAATCCAGGTAGGCCCCAGAAGCAGGTGTTCTTCAACCAGTTGAGTCCTATGTTTGTTGTATTGTAATTGTACTTATTTGAATCATATCATTGTTCGGCTCCGCGCACGGCGGACAAGTTTCGTACGCCACTCTTGTCTCCAGAGCCCCACCATCATAACTTCCACTGCGCTATTGAAATCCGATGGTGAGGCCTGGTCTCGCAGCGAACAGTAGGTACTTATTTATAACATAACAAAATTAATACCAAATGGTTTTTGTTTTAAGTATTCCTAATAGAATCAATTAAGTGAAAAATTATAATAAAATGATAAAAATTTACCAGTTTCTGATTTATTCCTTTGTATTCACCTAATTACCTATCGGTATGCCAAATTTGAACTTTCTAGGTCATCTGGAACTGGGTTAGAGTTTTGATCTATAGGTCAGTCAATGATAAAAATGACGATTTTTGGACGTTAATATCTAAATAGCCGTTTGAGATGTGTTTATGAAATTTAGAGCACATATGTATCTTGGCAGTCTCAATATATGAGCCAAATTTGATACGTTTATGTGAAATAGTTTTTGAGTTA
Organism: Aporophyla lueneburgensis; assembly: GCA_932294355.1. Lineage (NCBI taxonomy): Eukaryota > Metazoa > Arthropoda > Insecta > Lepidoptera > Noctuidae > Aporophyla > Aporophyla lueneburgensis. The sequence continues at coordinate 17,797,115 of OW028744.1, forward strand.
TGAGGGTGCCAAAAGTGGCTCCAAATGGTTCGTGTAATATTACACACGGTGCTGCTCGCCAGTTCTGTTACTTGAACTTGGCTTGACACGCTACCGCGTGTCTAGATTTACTGAGTGATAATTCATGCATTGCCATGCCAGGCCTTGATAAATACCATAATGCTTTTGTATCTTTACTATTTATGTAGTGTATCAGTTGAATTTGATAAAATAATGAAATTCTTAATGAACTCCGTAATACTTTGTTTTAAAAATATAATTAGGATAAAAAAACATAAATAATTTGAATTTAGATCTTATAACTTTTATGGAAAACAGTTTTAAGTGTTTTGTATGTTATTGATAGTAATATTTATGACAAACGGATTTAGGGCATATTATATATATTTAGGGATTTAAATTGTATGGCTTGTGATATTATGTGACATTTAGTTCGGGCAAGTTATCATTCGGACAAATGATGATTAGGACAAAAAAAAATATGGCTCTTGAGATTATGGATAAAAAAGTTAGGTCACACAATAAAGAACCAAATCGCCTGCCCGAACGAGGTATTCGTATTCGTGACTTTATTCTTTTTGCTCGGCTCCTAAGTGTCTTACCGTGATGTTAAAAGTCTATAGTATTCCTCGATAAATGGACTATCCAACAATAAGCGTAGTTCCTGAGATTGACGATAAAGTAGAGTCGACAACCAAACAAACTCTTTATAATATTAAGATTTTATTACAATTTAAAACGTTATAGTGAGCCAACCTTAAAAGATATACATATGCTATCCCGGAGTATTTTTTTAGAATGTTTTAAAAGGAACAATTCCGTCGTACATGATTGTTGCGTTACTTTAACTGTTTACACAGCCCACGCGACATGAGCTCTCAAAAGGAATAAATTTTCCCCATTTTTGCAGAATTTTTCATTGATGCTCCGCTCCTATTGGTTGCTGCGTGATGTTATTTAGCCTTCCTCGATAAATGGGCTACCTAGCAGTAAAATAAGTTTTCAATTCGAACTATAAATTTAAAAAATAATTGGCCTATAAATTTTAAACTTCGTGGAGCTCTTTTGATATATGTAATTTATAAGATCCTGCGATAAATTTTCATAAAAGTTTAATAATTTGTTAATTATGATTTTTTATAACTGTTGAAAAATTAAAAATCTAAAAAATGTTGTTAAGTTTTTTTTCTGCTTCACATAATTTTTTTTTATTAACATATTAGATTTTTAATTTTTTAATAGTTATGAAAAATCATAATTAACAAATGAATAAACTTTTATGAAAATAGGCCAATTATTTATACCTTTCATCCCATCGTTTATGCCAATGGAAATTGGGAAAAAAAATTTTAGTTAACAATTGAATAACTTTTTGAAAAATGGTGATTAAACTTTTTTTTCTACAGGGCTCGATTCTTTCAAGTGTTAAGATACTAGAATTTTTTCAAATTTTAAAAATCACATTTTATGTTATAAAAAATGTTTTTATTGCTGAACTCTCTTTAGCGGCGGCGCGCGCATGCCGTAACAGCCACGCGGAGCCCTATTTTCAACGTCAAATTAAAATTATAAATAATGGAGATAGAGTTCCGGGAGTCAAGACATTTTTATTGGTAATATCCTCCTCTTTAACGAGCTTTTTCAAAATTACTTAAATGTTAATATTTTTTGAGTTATTAACAAAAAACTAAATATCATTTGTTCTTTCATTTTATTTTGTTAATAACAATTGCAATTTTTTACCTGCACCAAAATCCTTCAAAAACATTTTTCTAGAGGTGATTCCGAATCGAATGAGCCATCGCTCATATTTATAGGACCTGTATCTCTATTTTTCACGTTTTTGAACTTGTTTTTCCGCACTTAGACTCTCATTCGGTCCGTTGTGCGTAAGGGTTCTGGCTAACAAAGCCAGCCATCACCCGGAAGCAAAGAAGCTTCCTGGGAGCCCATTGTTGCAAGAATTTCTTCGCGTTGAGAAGCCACGGCCTCGCATTCCAGGATGACGTGTGCGGCCGATTCCTCGGCGTCAAGGCAGCCCCTGTAAAGAGGGCTGTCTGTGGCGCATATATTATAACTAGCTTTTGACCGCGGCTTCGCCCGCGTGGATGTCGGAAATTATCGCAAGAGGACGTACTACCGCGGTTAATGTATTGAATGCATTAATCCAGGTTATATAGGTAATAAGAGTGAGAGCAGTGGTGGCTCAGTGGTATCAGCCCCGACTTACGAATTGTAGGTCGTGGGTTCAAACCCAGGCAGGCTCTTTACTTTGTGTAAATATTTTCATCACCACCAAAGGATAACATCGTGAGGAAACCGGCATGTCCTAGAACCAAAAAATCGAAGACATGTGACATCTACCAACCCGCACAGGGCCCGCGTGGTAGATTACGGCCCACTCCCTCTCACCCAGAGGAAGCCTGTGTCTCAGCAGTGGGAATAATATAGGCTAATTATATATAGGTAATAAGTACTATCTGTGTGCTCAGATCCATTGAGCCGCTTTTGCGTGATTGTGAAACAAACATCCAATCATACAAATGTTCACATTATAATATTAGTAGTAAGTAGGTTTATAATTCATATTACTTCGGATTCATAGTTTATGAGAATATCATGTGTGTTTGATGAATAGTATTCAGAGTAAAAAGACTGTGAAATAGGGTTGGATTGAATTGATATAAGTCATCCTGGTTTTTCTTAACGCTCGTATTCTACCTATACAGAAACTCAATCATTTACCAGACACCAAATCGATCATAGGAATTATAGGAATAGTACTTTTGCCAGTGGCTTCGCCCGTATAGTTGTCAGAAAATATCACCTGGGAACCTACTACCGGCATAAAGTATCCTTTATGGTAAGTATCCAGGATAACCAAAAATCCAAATCCATCCAAAAATCTAAACATCTAAGCCATATTTCACGGTCTCTTACTTGGAATAATACAATTAGGTTTATTTTGAGTACTTGATATTCGCATTTACTATGAAGCCCAAGTAATATGAATTACAATCCTAGGTACTAATCCTGCACTACCCGACCGCTACCAAGCGAGATGGCCGGACGCGGAACGGCCCGCTAGCCGCTCTGCGGCTATTTTATTATAATCTCTGATATCTTCTAAAATATTCATTTAAATGATATGCTGTAAAGGGTAATTTTGATCTACATGAAATGCACAACATATTTAATGTATTTCATTGGATAAGAATTAATGCTGTATTGCTTAAAATCGCTTCGTAAATAAGCCATTATTTCTCGTAAAAATTAAAGGATAAAAAATGGTTATTGTGGGTTATCCCTAAGAGATAGACATATACCATCGCGGACTTTTTGTAGACCTTTTTAAGGTGTACAATACTGTAGTACATTATTTTGATCTATTTCGTAGGGTTCAGCCAGCGTTCGCATTGTAAGCGCAAAAAAATGAGTTTATTTATGACATCACATTAGAAACCTCTAAAATTATCAGCGTTTCTTTACAATATTATGCATGTTATATACATATAAACCTGCCTGTTGAATCACTCTATCTATTAAAAAAACCCGCATCAAAATCCGTTGCGTAGTTTTATAGATATAAGCATACATAGGGACAGCGAAGTGACTTTATTTTATAATATGTAATGTTGAAGATGTTTGTTAAGAGGGTTATGGCCCCTAATTGTTCCTATGAATATTCTAAGGTTATTTCTACTCAGGCTTAGAAGCTTTTTGGTTAATCGCGGGTAGGGTTACCATTTGACAGGCATTCGCCGCATTTGACAGGCATTTTAAGGTTTAGACAGGCGTGCAGCCGGCATAGGTCTGAGACAGGCATTTTTAAATTTCGCGACAGCGCGCGCATCGCGGTTGCATAGAACCAAGCGCGATGCGCGCAGAAGAAATATCGAAGAATTCTCTTCCTTCCGGTGGATGATTTTACAAAAAGAAATGAAAAGTTTCTCAAGTTCTGATTTAGCTTCATCTTTAGAATTTCTCTCTAAGCTGAATATCAGTTTTGACGACGTGAAACTGTTTGCCGAATACGAAGTTCTAAAAGAATATTGTAGAAGTTCAGATAACATTTTTTTTTCTGAAAGGTTAACTACACAGTGGTGCAATTTTCTCAAAAGTAGGGAAGTGAATGGTGACATTACAGAATTCATGAAAATCTGCCAGTTTGTGTTCTCTATTTTGGCACACAATGCGAACGTAGAACGTACGTTTTCTCTCGTCAACGCCCAGTGGAGTAAAGAAAGAAATCGGCTGTCAATTGAATCAGTAAAAGCAACATTGATTACTCAGGAAAATTACAAAACTGTTTCTTGTGAAGATTTTTACGTTTATGTTTTAAAAAAGAAATAATGTCCTCTGACAAATATCAGTAATAAATATGCCTCTTCATTATTATCTGTTGGCTTTTACTTATTACCTACAGCGTTTTGCTTTAGACAGGCATTTTTCTGAAAATTCAGGCATTTTAGGTACCTACCATAGACAGGCATCCCTCTATTTACATATGGTAACCCTAATCGCGGGTTTACAGTCGGTAAACAAGGGCAAATTTAACGTTCGACCTGCCGTTTTATATTCTGGAAAATGATCTGAGCGAATGTTATAAAAGAAAAGATTAGATTTTTAGAAGTTTCTTTGTTGCGGTTTCACGTTAAAACGTCTGAACGTGTTTGGATGACATTTAGCACATCAGCACGCGTAGCTTGAGCACCATAGAAAGAACATTGTCTATTCTTGGTAGAATAGAGATAGAATTGTCATGCTACGCCAGCATAAAACGGTACAAATCTTTCTACAATCTTTAATCTGTCTTTAATCTTTCTACAATCTGTAATTTTGTCTATTCTTCCATCGACAAAACCCATTTCTACGGTGGTCATGCTACGCATGCAGTAGATCAATGACCTGGACATAGGTACTTTTTATTCTGATATTCCCACGGGATAGTGCTATGCGGTTAAATACTCCAAAAGCATCATACAAACGAGATACATGTCAGGTGGTCAGCGATACAACAATTGAACCCCTTACCCAAGTATTTCATAGAAATGTAAAGTACAGACGCCAGCACATCAAGGTACCCGAAACTGTCAAATTCTCCCAATCAACCTTGAACCTAATGCTTCAGCGCTAAAGTTGAAAATCTATTAAACAAATTTGACAGATTGTAGTAGCTCGATGTGCTCGCGTCTGTACCAACACAGGTGCGTAGTTTTGTTATCGCTATAACGGGAATAGCAAGCAATGGATTGTTTCACGCTACTTCTGCGTTGTTAGAACGCAATAAACCTATGTAGGTATACGCAGTAAGTAGGTCTTAAACGTATACTACCTACTTTTGTATATTACTGCGTATGAGAAAAATATAACTGGTTTTCCACAAAAGAAAACTTGAAAGAATTGAGATAGGGATTTTAAAAGCAGAACAACATGGCCGAATTTCCCGCGCTTTATTCCGTGATCATGGAATTGTCTACTAAACCTAATTATTATAATAACTGTTGGAACGTTTTAAATTGCGATTGAAGGTATTGATCTGTTTTCTGCTCCGCTCTAGCTTTATAGTTACAATACGAATTACAAACCCTCAAATAAAATTGGTTTTGGGTTTCTAAAAGTTATCAATAAGTATTGATCGTTCCAAATGAGAGAATTGCATGTGTGTCGGTGTGGGGATCAGCACCCCAATTGCGAAACTCACAATTAATCATAATCTGTTTCGTTTTGAAATAGATTTTTAAACTATTGCTTCATATGTTCGAAAAATGTGTCTGCTCAGCAAAGTAAATAACGCAATGAATATTGTTGAACTGTCTAATTGAAACAGATTATGATTAATTGTGAGTTTCGCAATTAGGGTGCAGCACGAAGGGTAACTAATCAATTTTTATAGTAACATCAAAACCAGTAGGTAGTTTATAAGGTACGTAGTTGACTGAGAGGCGGGATTGTTTCCAATAACATTATATATAGACAGTTGGGTACTTACTTCAAAATGAACTAATTATTAAAATAAAAGCATAATAACCTAACCTAAATAAAACTTTATAAGCAAACAAATTACAACCAAACAGAAAGCATGCCTGCTTGTTATAGGCTGCACAATGTTTACCACACAAAACTATAAAAAATTAACATTACAACATTTATGACGCATTCGACAAGACAATGCTACGTCGTCAATATACGACGCGGCGCGGCGTCTTTACCTAAGGTTGGACTTTTAATCCTATTCACTAACTTGACAGTTGGAGGGATACCAGGTTTTGACAAAAAAAAGATAGTGAGGTGGTGCAAGAATGAATGAAATTGAATGAACTTGAAATAATGTACAGACGCCAACACATCAAGCTACTACAATCTGTCAGATTTCTTTGATAGATTTTCGACTTTATTTCTAGAGCATTAGGTTCAAGGTTCATTGGGAAAAATTGACAGTTTCGTGTAGCTTGACCTGGTGGCGTCTGTACTTACATGCAAACTTTGTAATTTAAACTTAATAACTTGTTTTAAAAGATGTGTGTACTATATCGATATATATGTAGTCTATGGTTGTCAGAGGAAATAAAATGACTATAGTAAAAAAATAAGCAAAATGACATGATTTTTATATTTAGTTTTGTTTCTATCAGAAGAAAATAAAAAAATATTAAAAATTATTAATTATTCTTATAATCCACACCCAAAAACGATATTTTAAAGTTTTATTTAATTTAAAACATTTTTATCATTCATTCTTTATCCGAAATCGTTCACTACCCCGACATTATTAGTTTTAGAATGGTATCATTATTTTGCATTGAACTGTCAAGTTAGTGAATAGGATTAAAAGTTCAACCTTAGTCGGTCTCGGTCCTAGTTTTCCAAGAATGTTGGTCGTGTACGGACGAGTCGGACATCGTCCAAGATGGGTCGCACGCGCACGCTGTCATGCAAACGCGTGGGGTGCAACGTGACTCGACGATTCATTTAATAACACGATGTATAATGTATTCATAATAAAATGTTCTATCGATAGTAGCATTCATATTATACCGGAGCTTAGACAACACGTCTGTTTAGCTTTAGAAAATTAGAACCCTCTGCAAACACTAGAACTAACAATCTTTTTGTCAGACCAAATCAGTCCGACTTAGGGTTGTTACAACTTTTTCTAAAAGTAGATTATTTCTGATATCAGAGAGGATATTAAAGAGTACAGATTAATAAAAAAGGGTATAATTTTTTTTCAAGTTTGGTGTTTTCTAGCTATTTTTGCGGTACGTAACTTTTTATATTATCCAAACATCCATAATCTAAGACAAGAGTCAGATTATGTAAAATGAGTATTTTAGGGTACTCTATTAGTGATAATTATAAAGTGAGTGTCCTGTGTCGGTGGAGAGAAAGGTTGACAACCCTAGGTCTACTTCCTATGCACGATCTCCGTAGTTTTGGCCAGGTTACGGGCGCTTCCTAACTCCGTATCTAACTTGAACTGCTCCGTTGGTCTCATGGTCGCAAGCTCAGCTACTGAACTTGGCGTCCTGGTTTCGATTTCCAGGTCGCGCAATGTTATTGACAGTTTTTCCATTAGGAATTTCTTAATAACCCACGGCCCGGAGTTTGGAAGTTGGCGGTGTTAAACCCCCATGCCTCGGTAGACACGTTAAGCCATTGGACCTGCGCCTGATTTCTCTCCGGTTGTGTCGGATTTCCGTCCCATCGGACTGTGAGAGTGAGGGAAGAGTGGGTGTCCCTGGGTCTGCGCACACACTTGTGCTCTATAATATCTCCCACGCCGTTGTTTCTGTTTCTACGAATTAGATACCTAGTATACCCCCCCCCCCCCACACACACTGCGCGCGCGGCAATGCACAGTTTTTATCGCAGCGCATAGTGCGGTTCGGGCAAGTGCTGTTCAAATCAGTGCTGTTAGTGGAATACCTCTGAGTCGAAAGCAAGAGCAAGATTTTTAGATTTTGTTTTGTTTATGACATGTTTCATTAAAATTATTGAAGGCTTCGTTTTTTTTTCGACAATTTGTGCCTTACTCTCCTAATTACGAAGAAATTAATTATTATTCATTAATTAATATTGTGTCTCTCTCAACCCGCTTGAAGGTCAATTCATTTGAATGACTTTTTCATGAAATAGTCATTCAGTGGAATTAAATGAACTTAGAAGGTTGTATTGATTATTATAATTCTGTAAAAACATACCTGTTACCGTCGTGAATCATACTTTTATCAACATACAACCTGGAACTGACCTCAAAAACCTCAACATTAAATAACGCCAAAGTATAAGGTTAAAGATTGCTTGGGAAAGCTTGACAGTTTCGGGTACCTTGGTGTGCTGGCGTCTGTACCTATTTATAAGGCGACTTTCTTTCGTGGTAGGTATGTAACGTTCTCTATAGATCATTTTGTTTATCTGAATTTGTGCTATTAGAATAGCATAATCATTTGCATTCGCTAAAACACGTCAGGCTTTATGACGGGGAAGAACCCTTCCTTTGATGTCACACTAACAGCAAGATACATAATGTACCCACCATGTGTCACATAATAACGGCAGTTGTTTATATACTACTTAAATTGGTTAAGATACCATCGGGACTTCGGGAGTTCCTCAAGGCTCTGTTTTAGGGCCTCTCCAGACGGACAAAGGCCCTGAGTCTTATACAAAATAAACTATAGCCGTAAGAAATTAATTCTGAAGATTTATTTGGTAAGAAAAAGATTTCTAGCGTGGAATTGTATTCTTCCAGAGGCAGCCGTTTAGGCTGTATCTTGTCTATCAGTGAATTGAAGATTTTTATTTTGTAGATTTTTTGTAAGAAGTAAGAAAACTGGGTTGGTACTTACTCAAAACCTTCTAAGATTTAATTAATTAAATCGATAACATTCAAACCTAATTTTACTATTCAGTTCGATACTTCCTTACGTAATTATTCCCTAGCAACACAGTTAGGTAGCCTATATCTTCCGTCAAAGATTCTAATACAGGCTTCAGTGCGAACTAGAGGTGTGCGCCAATTTCATTTTGATCGGCGGCGGCGTGATGCCAAAATTTAGACGGCGGCGGCGGCGTAACCGGCGTGAAATCGGCGTCAGGACTTTTGATTTAGACTTCAGAGAGGAGAAAAGTAATTCAGATTCTGTAACCTTTTATTTTTATAAAAAACAGCATGTTACATTAATAAAACACTTATTATCACTTATTAATCAAAATCTTTGCAGGAATTGTAATTACCATGTATAAATATAATTTTATCAACATTATTTGGATGCAATCTGCTACGTTTTGCATTAAGGGTTAATCCTGCTACCGAAAACACTCTCTCACTTGGTGTCCACGTTGCTGGAACACACAAGATAGACTGCGCGTATAAATAAGGGAAAGGTAATCTTCGTTCACGCCAGTACTTGAGAAGATCTCCATCAGAAAGATCTCTAGCATCCAATGCCGCGAAGTATTTCCAACATTCTGTTTCAATTGGATTCGTAACAGCATCTGTGCTTAGAAGACGTGGAAGAATCCGACGTTTGTCTCCCAGACTGGAGCGGGCTGGGGCTGCCTTAAAGCGGCTCCTGCCCAATCTGGGGGTTCAAACGCCTCTTGCCGGAGGCTCTACACGGGGATCGTGCGGTCCATGGCCCTTTATGGGGCACCGGTGTGGGCGCCCTCATTGAGGTTGCGCCCAGCGCGCTGGTTGAGTGCAGCCCAGAGGGTCGTGGCCATCCTGTTAATCCGAGGATACCGCACGATCTCGTGCGAGGCGGCGAGCCTCCTTGCCGGAGTGCCGCCATGGGATCTGGAGGCAAAGGTCCTCGCGCACATGTGGGAGTGGCGCGAGGAGGCGAAACGCCGGGGCGAAACTCCGCTGCCGCGACAAATCGCGGCACGGCGGACAGAGCTCCGCCAGGATCTCATGGCGACATGGCGGGTACGATTGTCGCAACCCATCGCTGGGCACGCCACAATTGCGGCGGTAAGTCCCCTCTTTGACGAGTGGATAGAGAGGCGCCACGGCGTCCTCACCTTCCGCCTGACGCAGGTTCTCACCGGGCATGGATGCTTCGGTGGGTTCCTGTTCAAGATAAAGCGGGAGGATACGCCCGGGCGTTTCCATTGTGAGGATCGTCTAGAGGACACGGAGGAGCATACGGTGGAAGTGTGCCCTGCCTGAGTGGAGCACCGCCGTGTCCTCGTGGAGGCGATCGTCGGCGGCGACCTCTCGCGTCCGGCCTTGGTGCGAGCCATGGTACGGAGCGAGAGGGCATGGGAAGCCGTCACCTCCTTCTGCGAAGCAGTAATGCTCGTGAAGGAGGAGGTGGGGCGCGTGAGGGAGTGGCAGTCACTGCGCCCTCACGTCCCTAGCCGCTGCAGGAGGAGACGCCCCGGGCGTCGGGAGCCGATAGCGGACTCCCGGCCACCGTATTCGCGAGCTTGCGGGTGAGCAATGGGTAGCTTGCCGCTCTGTAAGGACCGGGCTCGGGTCGACGGCGCGTGGTGTTCCACGCGCGCCTCAAAGAGATGTCAGCAGCGCTGAAGGGGTCTGCTAGGACCGATGCCTGCCGGGGTCGCATGATTGTTCGAAAGAGATACCGTGGCCCCGACACATGGGCAACTGAAGGAACACGGGTGGGATTTAGTCAGTAAAAGGCTGATAGGCCCTCCCGCTCCGCCCAGAGCGGGAGCAGTCATTTGATGATTTCCCAGCCAGAAAAAAAAAGACGTGTAAGAATGTTTTTTTGGACAATTGAAGCTATAACTGAGGTTCAGATGGACTTTCGTTTTTGGGATTATTGGGAATAAGATCTGTTTGCTGTTCAGACTTCGTGCATTTTAGATCGGAATCTTTTAGATTATTCTGGATTTCTCGCGACAAATATGAGACTGTGGTTTGGTCAGTTGTTTCTAGGTAAATATCAATTTCATGTAGCCCCTGACACCTAGGATCAAGAAGAGCAGCTGACACAATCATACTATTTAATGGCAAAGATACGCCGATTTCACGCCGGCCCCGTGACCGGCGGCGGCGGCGTGCTTCAGAACCACCGGCGGCGGTGGCGTGGCGGCGTGGCGCACACGCCTAGTGCGAACCAAACAAACAAAACTTTCGGAAATGAGTCCACTTAAAAGCTAAGAATTCGACGAGAAATTGGAAAAACAGGAATCTGTGCAGAGTTCCTACATTATCACTATCACCTACAGTAGATACAAGGCTGGAACCGATTTGAACGTATAAGTAATTTAAATTGAATGCATCTAGGGCACCCCCCTTTTTGTGCCCCAGTCCACCTAACTAGTGTATGTGCACTTAAAACATATTGCAACTCATAGACATAATAATATAGGTAGGTACACTACAAAATGTTGCACACTGCACCAGCGAGACGCGCCCTGCAACATTGTTGACAGCCATTAAAAGAACATGACGTAACAAACGATTTGAGATGTAAACAAAACATGTAGGTACCAAGTTATATTTTTGTCTAGTGGTTGCAATAAATGATTACGTCAATTGTAATTTTGTCATGAGGTAGTTATGCACACCTAGCGCTACTTAACTAAAACCTTTCTTTATGGGTGGGCAATCATCAAATGACGTCTCCCGCTTTGGGTGGAGCGGAAGGGCGTGTCAGACTTTTACTGACTAAAACCCACCCGTGTTCCTTCAATTGCCTATGCCAGGGCCACGGTAACTCTTTCGAACAATTCCGCAAACAACATCTAATTGCGCCGCACACTTTTAACCACAATCCGAGGGTTATGAAGGAAACTCCCAATATATTGATTCATAAGTTTAGAAAATGCGTCCGCTTAACAATGTTAATAGCGCAATGGAGTAGCTGAACTGTCAAAATGAAAGGCATTACGATGAACTACCATTTTACGTGTGCTACGAAATTATAAAACGCTTGGCAGTAAAGCAACGTTTTAAAGGAATTTGGACATTTTGACGTTTACTACTAGATGTATGAACGTAAACGAGGCAAAAGAAGCAAGTGTCTAAGGATCGTTGATTAAGCAGGTGGCATTCTTTAGTTTTTTTATTTTTATGGAAGAAAGCGTGTGTTTGTCTTGTTTGTATGTATTTGAGACATTTAGCTTTGTTTCTGTATCCGCGAGTTGAGGACAACTGAGGGTGTCTGCCTCTTTAATAAATTCTAAGCTAACTAAACACACGGCCCTGAATGAGAATAAGGCTTCTTTGATAATCGACACAATAAAACATAGCTCATTTTGAGGCAATTACAAAGCTATGCCAATGGTGGGCTAGGGTTGAACAACAGGTTGTACAACTACACTAGGACATCCTCAGGTTTACCGCTTTGATCCACTAGCAGGATCAAGACAGCAGGCAGTGTCAAATGTTCATAAAAGGACTAGCGACGCGACCCTGCTTCTTAACAAAACATTGAGATTTCTTTAGTATGTGAGTTTAATATTAATGTTGTGTCCACATAAAACTTTCGGAATAAATACTCTAAATGATGCTGAAAAACGCATCATCATCCGTTGCGCAGTTTAGAAAAACAAAGCGGTCATACAGACAGACTTGAAATGTGCCTTCAATCTATACTTAATCTATACTAATTATACTAATCCATACTAATACTAATATTATAAATGGGAAAGTTTGTGTGTCTGTTTGTCCGTCTTTCACGGCAAAACGGAGCGACGAATTGGCGTGATTTTTTAAGTGGAGATAGTTGAAGGGATGGAGAGTGACATAGGCTACTTTTTGTCTCTTTATATAACCCCACACTTCCCTAAAATGGGGGGTGGAACGCGCCAATCTCAGGAACTACTGGTTTGAATTGAAAAATTATTTTTGAGTCGGGTAGCCTATTTATTGAGGAAGGCTATAGGCTATATAACATCACGCTACGATCAAAAGGAGCGGAGCAGCAATAAAAAAATGGACGTAAACCTAAACTGGCAGGCTACGATGCAACGGGCAGGGGTCAGGGGAGCAAATATTTGACGCGGACGAAGTCGCGGGCAGAAGCTAGTATAATATTTATAATATATAATAAATAATATAAATAATAATATTATAAAGCTGAAGAGTTTGTTTGTTTAAACGCGCTGATCTCAAGGTCCGAATTGAAAAAATATTTTTGTGGTTCTGTACACACCGGGACTTACAGCTTAGTACGGCCGGTGTTCCAAGTGTGTACGATGTGACTACGTTTGAGATAATTGAACCTGGATCAGTACCTAAAGCCCAACTGACGCCAAACCTAGCCCTACAGTAATTACCTAGCACCCCAGTTATCCTAGCCCTAGCCTACCATACAAACCACACCAAACGTAGGTTACGTTGGTTGTACGAGAGGGAAGTCTGTCACAAGGAGACCTACGGTGACAGACGGAGTTTGGGTAGGAAGAGGGTTTTGTGTACGTCGTGCAATGTACACAGGAAATGGTTTTCTTACTGCCGATCCCACAGACTCATAGGACCGATGATGGCTAAAGGTGTCTTGGCCACAGTAAGAGGAAGTAAGGAGATAAATCACACTCGACTCCAGCTTGATGACTAACTTTATTACAATAATGAACTTAATAATATACAATTTTTGTGGTAAATACACATTGATGGCTATTTACATGTGTGTCGTGTGTGTATCGAGCCGATGAAGCGAAGATCTCAGTAGGCCACATCTTAGTGCTGACGGTGTGCTGGTGTTGCCGGCGCGTGGACCGTATGTGTGTCGCTGACGCTGTGATGCTATTGTTGGCGCGTGCAACTATAGTATGTTCACGGTTGAACATTCTGGCGCCTCTCAGGACCTAGGCTCCAGTTGGTATAATTCGATAGTTTCGTGTTGACGTGGTAAACTGTACACAGGTTCCGTTGTGATAGTTGGTTGGCCTGTTGTCGGTTTGGTAGTTGTCTTGTTGGCAGCAAGCGAGTTTGGTTCTCTTGCTGGTTGGTTTTCTGGCTCGGGACTTGTTCTTCTGGTCTTGTGCTGCAATGTGACTCCAATCCATCTCAGTATGGCTGGGCCGTAGCAAACTAAAAACAAAAAGATTAAAAACATGATTATACACGATATCGCACTAGTTAAGTATGCGTGAGAACTGATTTGACTCCAAATAGTGCTATCTAATTCGGTTTGTAAAGCATTTTCTTGAGTAACTAGATTCTGAAAAATCTCCTTTGAGTTATCTACGACTTCTTCCTCTTTGGTAATGTTTAGCATGGATTTAGTCACCATGTGCGTTGTTATGGGAAAGTCTATTTGTTTTGAGTATGATGTTACTATCGGTACTGAAACAATTCTTTTGGCAGTTAATATATTATTAGTTGTTTTAATAATGCAGTTATCTGCGATTCGTATCACACCAACATTTTGAAGCTCGAATTCTTCTCTTTGTCCATCACAAAGTATTGACGTCGTAACTCGATCTCGTACAATGAATAACCAAGTGTTTGGCATGTAAAGTTGTTTCCATATTATTTTATTGGATAAATAGTATGTTTTAGTAGGACATTTCGTCTGTGTTTGGTTTTTGAATAGTTGATTTACAATGCAATTTTCTTTTAATTGCATGTTTTTCACGGCCCCAGGAAAGCAAATAAAATGGTTAGTCCATTCTAAACAACGTTTGAACTCCTCATAGTCCAAGTCAAAATACATTTCGTTGTTGTAATCTAACCCTATGTAAGCTTTATGTACTTCTATACTTTGGGCTGACTTGTCAGAATTTATCTTTGGGACTGGTGTAACATACATTAAAGTATATTTAGTTATCTCTTGTATAGGAAAATAGGCGTATACTTTTAAATGAGTCTTGTTCTCATATATCTTGGTGTCTAGTAACTGTTGTTGAACGATTCTTAGTTTAGATGGTAATTTTTTGTTTGCTGATGATATTAGGTCAGTGACGTTCTTTGGTGTTAAAACACTATATGCTGTCGCCTTGGTTAAGTATATCTCTAATAGTCCGTTGTAATAATCCATGATTTCTTCCATGTAATTATATGCTAACTGGTAAGTCTGCATAATACGTATGTTTACACTGTTGTGGTCGACTGTACTGAACCAATGGTTGTTACTCTCGATGTAACCTATGACTTGGTTTAATTTAGTTTGAAATCCTATAAGTTTCTGTTTTATTCTTTCTTCAGTTTTGTTTACTTGTGAGATTGTTGATATCATGAATTTGGTTTGATGGTTGGCAGCTTCAATTAACTTTTTTTGGTTTAAATTTAATGTGTCTATATCTCGGTATGCCTCATCATTCACTCCGAAGATAGCAGTTAGTAACTCTCCCCATATTCCCCTTTTCTTCCTAATCTGGTTCACTTCTGTCAAATATTCTTTAGTTCGCTCTAATTTTGATGTTTCTTCTAACAAATGATGGTGTAATTGTTTACAAAATCCGGAAGCTGTTATTTGTTCAGCATTTGTACATAGTTGACTGAATTGTGACGTCATTGTTTTTATTTTGACAAGGTCTTGCTCTAGGTGTTGTTTTTCATAATTTATTTCTATCCTAAACATTCCTCTATCAATGCTTGCCGTTCCTATTTTTTCAACATAAAATCCTGGTGGTACTGTTTTTACAGAGTATGTCGTTGTAGTTGATTTTGCTGAACCCAATATTTGTAACATGATGAATAGCAACGTGAACCATTTAGATATTTTATTACATTGTTTGGGTTGATTCGTTTTGTTTTTTCTTAGGATTGTAACGGTATTTGTTTGTATTGACTGTTTCGGTTCATTGCTACTACTACACGTATTTGTTTCAATTGGCAATGGTATTAATGTGTGAATTGATCGTTTTTGAGTTGTTCCTGACGACTTTTGAAGTGTCACTACTCGGGATAGGTCGTCGTTGCCCATATGTATTTCCTTTATTTTTGCAAGTGGCCATTTGCTAGGCGAAACTTTTTCATCTTTTATAATTACTAGAGTTCCAACCGACAAGTTTCCTTGATTAGTTTTCCATTTGTACCTTTGTTGAAGTTGGTGTAAATAGTCTTTAGTCCAGCTTTTCCAGAAATCTTTTTTCATTTTTTGGATTTGTTTCCATCTGTTTATATGATCTGTATTAGTTTCCGATAGCGAGTCTGGTACCCCTACCGCTTCTCTGCCTATTAGAAAGTGACTTGGTGTTAACACAGTGTTATCATTTATATCTTCACTGAGTGCACATAATGGTCTTGAGTTTAAACATGCTTCAGTTTGGTGTAAGAACGTGCTCATTTCTTCATAAGTTAGTGTCTGCTCTCCTATCACTCTACGCAAATGGTGTTTCATCGATTTTACTCCTGCTTCCCAAATCCCTCCGAAGTGGGGGGATGATGGAGGAATAAAGTGCCATTGTATTCCAATATTGGTCAACGTGTTTTGAAAGTCGTCAGACTGGGTTATGTCTAACATTTCTTTATACAAGTAATTGGCAGTGCCTACGAAATTCGTCGCGTTATCACTGTACATGTGTGATACTGGACCTCTGCGTGCCATAAACCTCCGTAGTGCTGCTATAAACGTTTCTGCTGATAAGTCGCCTACCAGCTCCAAATGTACCGCTTTCGTGGATAGGCAAACAAATATCGCAATGTAGCCTTTGTAAGATTTATGTCCCCTTCCTTTCATTGTTCTCACTGATATTGGTCCAGCATAATCCACACCTGTGTGACTGAATGGGTACGATTCCGTCACTCTTGGTTTTGGTAATGAACCCATTTTTTGTGTGGCGGTAGATGATCTGTATCTAGTACACTTTACACATTTTCTAATGCTACTTTTCACTGCTCGCTTTCCTCCAAGTATCCAATACTTCTGTCTTATATACGCTAAGGTCATACTATTACCTCCATGTAATGTAGTTAAATGAGCATCATGAATTATGATTAATGTTACATGATGGTCATGAGATAACAGAGTTGGGTGTTTTTGATCGTATGGTAGACTGGAGTTTTGAAGTCTTCCTCCTACTCGCAGTAAGCCCTCGTTATCAATAAATGGATCTAGGCATGACAACCTGTTTCCTTTCTTCAATGATTGTCCGGCTTTAATTGTTTTGTACTCCTCAGCAAATACTTCTTGTTGCACTAAGCGGAGGAGTTTTTTAGTTGTTGAATTAATTTCCTCACAGCTTAATGGTTTTTTGTATTCTTGTTTATTCACGAATCTGTAGCAATATGATAGTACTCGTATCATCCTTTTGAAACTTGAAAATCTTATCCAGATTTTGTTTTTTGGTATAATAGTTATGTGATAACATCGTTTAATCTCCTCACATATCTCTGGTACAGTTTTCGTACTAGGCATGTTATCACTTTTTAACCACTCTGGTCCATTCCACCATTGTGATAAGTTTTGTAATTTATTTGGTGCAATGCCTCTTGTAATTAGGTCAGCTGGATTTTGTAATGTATTTACATAATTCCATTTTGCTTCTGGTAATGTTCTTTGTATTTCTGATACCCTATTAGCTACGAACGTCTTCCATCGCTCAGCTTCACCCTTGATCCAACCGAGAGTAATCATGGAGTCCGTCCAACAGTAAATATTCGCGATTTGCATTTCCATTCCAGTAATCACTTTTTCCATCAGTTGGGTTAACAATAAAGCTGCACATAACTCCAACTTTGGTAATGTAGTTTTCTGCTTTTTTGGCGCTACCTTTGACTTAGCTTGCAACAGGGTTACGTTAAATGTGTTGTTATTTTGTATCCGACAGTATATTGCTGCACCGTACGCTTTTTCAGAAGCGTCACTGAATCCATGCAGCTCGACCCTCGATTTATTTGAAAAATGACACCATCTTTGTATGGAAATCTTCTCAATAGTCTTAAGTTGTGTTTGTAATTCAATCCACCTTGTTTTAATAGTTTCCTCTACGGGCTGATCCCACTCTGTGCCATTTGTCCAAAGTTCCTGAATCATCAGTTTCATATTTATGACGACAGGTGCTAACCATCCCAGAGGATCAAATATCTTAGCTATTTCTGATAAAATAAATCGTTTTGTTGGTTTTTCATTTTGATTAATAGTGATCTGAAAACAGAAACTATCCTCTAATGGTGACCATAATACCCCTAAGGATTTTCTAGTTTCATCTAGCGGTATTTTCATCACTTGGTCGTCTTTGCTTTCGTTAGGTATATTTTCCAACAATTGAGCACTGTTAGACGACCATTTGCGTAGCCTGAATCCGCCTTTTCGTAGCATATTTATTAAGTTTTCTTGTAAATTTTTTGCTGCCTCAACATTTGTATCTCCTGACAAAATATCGTCCACGTAGAAGTCCTGGAGAGTTCTTTGGCTGGCTATTGGGTAGTTCGCTTCTTCATCAGCAGCGAGTTGTTGTAGCGTCTTAATCGCTAAGTATGGGGCAGCTGCAGTTCCATACGTCACAGTAGTTAATTCGTATTCGTCGATCATATGTTTCGGTGAATTCCTCCATACTATTCGTTGGTAGGTGTAGTCTTCTTTGTTGATATTTATGTATCGGTACATTTTTTCGATGTCCGCCATAAATGCTATCTTGTGTTTACGCCAACGTAACAGTATTACTGCTAATTCTTGCTGTAGTCTTGGTCCCGTAAACATATTATCGTTTAGACTTATGTTAGTACTTGATTTGCTCGACGCATCAAATACTACTCGTAGCTTAGTAGTTAGTGAATCTTCTCTAATGACTGGTTGATGTGGTATATAGTATTTACCTTGGTAATAGTCAGTACTCGATACTTTCCTCATGTGGCCCATTTCTAAGTACTCATTGAGAAACTCTTGGTATTTTTTCCGTAAGTTTCCATCCTTGTCGAACTTCCGTTCTAATTGTAATAGTCTTGCAATAGCTTTTTTGCGCGAATTCCCATAATCTACGCTTTGATTCTTGAATGGAAGTTTCACTGTGTATGTCCCATCTGGATTTCTTATAGTTGTTTTTTGGTAATAGTTTTCACAAGCCTGATCCTCGTTAGTTACTTGGTATTTTTCAGGAATTTCTTCTAATTCCCAAAACTTGTTTAGTTGCTGAACTTCTGTAGTCCGTGTCATCATACTGATAACTGTATTAGTATTGGTTGTATCGCCGCAAATGCCGGATAAAATCCACCCAAATTCGGTATTTTGAGCGATGATTCCGTCTTGCATCTTGTGTAATCCGTTTAGTAGTAAATGGCTATATTCTTGAGCCCCCAATATTATATCTATTGGTCCTCTTCTGTAATATGTAGGATCGGCAAATAGTTTGTTTTGTAAACAATCCGATTTTAGTTCTAGTACATTTTTCTCTGGTAAACAGCCAGTTAGTTTTGGTAATATTATAAGTGTGACTGGTAACCTATATTCGCTCGGAAATCTTGGCTGTAGCACGACATTGATAGAGTTTTTCGATGTTTTAGGTTTTTCGTCAGCAATCCCGATCACTTCAGTATGTATCTGAATACGTGGGTATGCCAATAGTTGGGCAACCTCTTCTGTACAAAATGATGCCTCTGAACCTTGATCACATAGAACCCTCAGTAAATGCGATGTCCCGTCCGACGAGTGAGCTTTTATTAAGGCCGTCGCTAGTAGTGTGGTTTTTGGTATATTCGTTTTGTTATAAATAGTAGACATGTTGGACACAGTTTTTTTCATGGATTTACTTGTAGACGGGGTCGATACATTTTCCTTGTTTGGCTCAGTTTTTGCGTTTCTTGTAGTAACATTATTGTTATGATGGTGTAAATAGGAATGATGACCTCTTTTTCCACAGTATCCACAACTTTTATCACTGTGACACTTTACCGACGTTTCATGAGTCAAACAGTTTTTGCACTTCTGTTTTTCGTTTACGATGTTATTGCGTTCTTGTACTGATAGCGTTTTAAAACCAGTACATTGGTAAATGCTGTGTTCGCGACTCTGGCAAAACCAGCATACACGTTGATCTACTTGTTTGGTAGTTGAATTTGAAGACTCATGGCGCGATTTGTGAGCAAACGCTTCTTCTCTCAGAGTGCTTGAAGTTTCCAGACACTTAAACCTTTTTTCTAAGAATTGCATCATTGCCGAAAACTCTTGTACTTTGTTAGGCTCTAATAGTTGATGTTCGTATTTTTCATCAGTTTCTGAGTCCCATATTCTACTTAGTATTCTTGTCAAAATGGGGTCCCAACTTGAAATGTCGATGTTTTGATTTTTTAGTGCTTCTAGGTTTTCGTTTATTGTGTCATGGAGATTTTTTAAGTTCGCGGCATTACTTTTCTTTATTTTCGACATACTTAGAATATTATCAATATGCTTAGTAATGATTAGTCTTTCATTCTTGTATCGTCTTGTCAACAAATTCCATGCAGTTATGTAATTTGCGTCACAAACTGTTAAATGCTTGATCAGCTTAGCGGCGTCACCTCGTACATGCGTTTTTAAATACTGCATCTTTTCTGTGTCACTCAACGATTTATCTTCGTGGACTATTTTCAAGAATAAATCATAAAAGGAATTCCATGACTCATAACTTCCACTGAATGTTGGAATTATTATTTGTGGTAACTTAACCGAGGTTTTATGATTGTATGTTGATTTTTGACCTATCATCTCAAATAATTTTCCCATCACAAGGTCGAATTCCGTTTGCGTTCTCTCAAACATATTCTCGTGAAAATAGCTGTGTTCTAACGTACTATCTTCCATTAGAATGAGTACATGTGTTTCTTCAATTTCTTGCCATTGTTTTTGCAAAGTAGTCATTACAGATTCTAAGTACCAACTTGCTTTCCCTTCAGTAATTAATTGAGTTGCCGATTGTAACTTTTTCTGCATCTGATTAATCCGAAATAGTTGAATAAATAGTTTGGGTGAGCTACTCCCTTCTTCCTCCTCGGGTTGTAAATCTTCTGGCTCATATAGTTGGTTTACTACCTGTAGTCTTTTCTCACACTTTAACAGGTATTCAATTGCTTGCGTATACAGTGCGTTGATAGACCCAAAGTAGTTGGTGGTGATGTATTTGTGATCACACAACACATCTTGGTCTTGTAGTAGTGAATGGTTTTTGGATGTTCTAGTAAATACTTCTGTGAGTTGAGTTTTCCTCTCCGTGATATATTTTAGAGTCTTCCTTGATGCTGAGTCTTTCTTGATGTTGGTGAATATTTGTCTTAGTTCGTTGTAATCTGCTTCTTGGCTTCTTATAACTTCGTTTATCCCTTGTATGTCCATCTTTACTGCCCTTGATACTATAAGTGTTACTTCTCAAAATATCGGTGAACCCGTTTTCCCGTTTTCCCGTTTTCCCGTTTTCGTTTCCCGTTATCCGGCTCGAAGGACCAAATGTACACACCGGGACTTACAGCTTAGTACGGCCGGTGTTCCAAGTGTGTACGATGTGACTACGTTTGAGATAATTGAACCTGGATCAGTACCTAAAGCCCAACTGACGCCAAACCTAGCCCTACAGTAATTACCTAGCACCCCAGTTATCCTAGCCCTAGCCTACCATACAAACCACACCAAACGTAGGTTACGTTGGTTATACGAGAGGGAAGTCTGTCACAAGGAGACCTACGGTGACAGACGGAGTTTGGGTAGGAAGAGGGTTTTGTGTACGTCGTGCAATGTACACAGGAAATGGTTTTCTTACTGCCGATCCCACAGACTCATAGGACCGATGATGGCTAAAGGTGTCTTGGCCACAGTAAGAGGAAGTAAGGAGATAAATCACACTCGACTCCAGCTTGATGACTAACTTTATTACAATAATGAACTTAATTATATACAATTTTTGTGGTAAATACACATTGATGGCTATTTACATGTGTGTCGTGTGTGTATCGAGCCGATGAAGCGAAGATCTCAGTAGGCCACATCTTAGTGCTGACGGTGTGCTGGTGTTGCCGGCGCGTGGACCGTATGTGTGTCGCTGACGCTGTGATGCTATTGTTGGCGCGTGCAACTATAGTATGTTCACGGTTGAACAGGTTCTATTCTGCATAATTTAATTTCTGATTTTATCCTTAAAAAATCTCCGAGAATGGCCCGCTCCATGGCGCGCTGTGCGATCTTGAAATGGTCGACCAGTCCAACTGTCAGTGTCCACGTTTCGATACCGTATGTAACAAAAGCCTACGGTCCCGTACAGCTCTAAAAAAATCAAGCTTCACAAGCTAATCAAGATTGTGTTCTTCAAGGCAACGCCATAAAAAAAATATTGCGTTGACTTGACATGTATGTGATATATTTTGATATTCGCAAATAAATCAAAACCTTCAAGGTAGGGTACAATAAGGTGCTTCCCGTTGACCCAGAATCATGAAATTTGGCAAGGAGCAAGGTCTCACGACGCAACTTAACGTAAAAGTCCGAAAATCGTTCTTGTATTTCTGTCACATTTTTTTTTTGCGATATCATACTTACATTTTCAGTTGGCGAATTGACCATCACATTTGTTCATCGTTTGTTCTTGGGATAAAATCAACCCAGTAACGAAATTAAGAAACCCTACATGTGTGTGGGCCGGTTTATTCAGTTTGAATGTCTCTATTAAGATTTTTTATTCATTTTATGCTTTCGGAGTTACGGTTGCTGGTTGCTGATTCATGGTTAGAGAGGTATCTACTCGAATTGCGGAACACACTATCAAACAGAATTTGAATTATTTTGAAGGATATTGCTAAACCATTGCTTCATATATTTTAAAAAAGTGTCTGCTCAGCAACGTAAATAACGCAATGAATGTTGTTGAACTATCAAAATGAAAGCCACTCCTACCTACAGTTAGTGTGTTACGCGAATACCCCGCTAAATATATTGCCCTACATGTGGTAGGTAGTACTGCGTAGTTATCTGATTTCACATCAGAATCAGTTCAATAATACCAATGAAAACAGACAATTCGAGCCAAGCCCTCGTGGAAATTCAGACTACTGGAAGATCAACATTGAATATGTAATTTATTACGCTTGAAACTTACGTTGGTTTAGAATGATTGTATAATTAAACTTTGACATGCCCATGTCTCGCCGCCGCACGCAGCCCCAGATCTCATTCTCTATAATCTATAATGTTTTCCAGGCGGCGCAAACTGCCGGCTGCCCCGTCCCCCGCGCCAGTCCTTTAAACTTTATATTTTTAAACAAACATGGACACGTCGCGCATTTATTTTAATTATGTTAGGGAAGGAAAGGGTTCTACTCTATTTCAATAGAGTAGTGAGATTAAAGCATAATTAATTCAGACTATTACTATTAGAAAATCAACGTTGAATACCTAAGTAATTTACCTGTTTTCCCGTTGTCCCCGCACTCTGTGTTCTCGTCACGGGAACAGCAGAACGTCATTAGTAGGCTTGAAACTGACGATGATTTTGTATTATTGTATAATTAAACTTTGAAATGCCCAAGTGTATGGATGTTTGAAATTAGAATAACAAATGGTAGCAAAATTGCAAAAAGTCAGAGCAAGGCCGTGTCTCACCGACGCACGCAGCCCCGGATCTTTTTCTCTTTAGTGTATATTTTTTTCGTGGTGAGGCAAAAACTGCCTTCCGCTGCCCCCCGCTAATCCTTTCTCTATGAATCACTAGCACTTTGCCCGCGACTTCGTCCGCGTGTCTACTGTCGACTTCGGTCGGCGAGGAACTGTGCATTTTTTCAGGATAAAATATAGCTTATGTTACTTGGTGATAGTGTAGCTTTCTATAGGTGAAAGAATTTTTCAAATCGGTTGAGAATATTTCGGGTTTATCCATTACAAACATACATACAAAACATCAAATCTCTCCTCTTTATTATATTAGTTTAGAGACCACTTGTTACTTCGAAGGCAACGTTTTTGTCATACCACGGTTTTATAGTAACTTGTATTCTCTTTGACGTTTTATGTCACGTCACACGGGAAAGCGGTCATCATCATCATTTCAGCCGTAATACGTCCACTGCTGGACATGACCTCCCCTAATTTGGGGGGCTTTGCCATAATCACCACGCTTGGCAGGCGGATTGGCGATCGCAGTATGGTGGTAAAATGCAAAGAGAACGCTGCTGCCCTTCTCTAGTAAGTCCCGTAGTCGCCTCTTACGACACCCACGGGAAGAAATGGGGAACGCGATCGAATGGGATAAAAAGTATCCTATGTCCGTCTCCTGGTTCTAAGCTACCTCCCCACCAATTCTCCGCCAAATCGGTTCAGCCGTTCTTGAGTTATAAATAGTGTAACTAACACGACTTTCTTTTATTTATTTAGATTATTTCTTTTAAACAAACATTGACATGTCGGACATTTATTCTAAGTAGGTTACGAAAGGATAGGTTTTAACTATAATCGTAAAATTATTTCCATTTCTGTTCGGTAAACGAATCACATCAAATTTTAGATTGCTAAGGTTGCCAGACTTTAAAATCGACTAACAAGAGTGAGCATAGCGAGCACAAACATTTTTGCACTTTGCCTGAGATAAGTTACTTATATTTTCTTTTGACGATGTTTTAATAAGTAAGAGAACTAAGCTGGAGGAGCGAGCGAAACAATCTCAAAAATTTTGGGAGCAACATATTACGTAGTCAAATTTTGAGGTTTGGGCGCCCAAACCGTGGAAAAAAGAAATCGTGTAACTATACATATATTTTTTACGCAGGGGCGCTAGTCGAGCCTTTACAAAATTCAATAGCAACCTATGTCTTCACTTCTCACGTTGTGATTTTCTCAATGTGCCACCCGCAGAAAAATAAGTTCTGCACGTCTCCTTTATGGTAAAGTCGCGGTGTGCTAGGTCAGCTGGGTAGTACAGTTGTCTGCCACGCTTCTTTTTGGCGCATGGGCCCCGGCGTGCCCCCACCTTAGTCCGGACCCGGCACATCACCAGGCGACCGGGAGCGCGTGCCAAGGTCGAATCGCGGGCGGCTCGCGGCTGTATAAAACTCGGTACCAGTACTCTATACAACTCGTACCCGACTCACTTCACAACACTTCAATAAATGTATGATTTACAACCCATCAAACAGAAAACAACGTCGCATTCGCTATTCTATACAACCTCTTTTGAACACGTGCTAAAGTCGTTATGAGTTTCTAATAGGTGATCAATGACGGATTTTGTGACAATTTCTGAATGAGTTTTGCCATATTACCTATCTAAAACATCGCCTTGGTTTTAATGTGAAAAGCAAATGAGTTTTCATCGTAGATATAATAACACGCGCGGGGAGTTGGTTGCCAAGCAACGGCGCGGTTCTCCCGGCCATCCCAGCAGCCCTCCCCAGCCGGCTGCACCATCGATTTCAGAGCTCGACTATTTTCATGTGGGCGTAACGCCAATACCGGACAAGCGAATCTGCACCGTATACTTACTTACAAACAGAACAATTTACATTGCACGTTAGTCTAACATAAAACCGTTTATGATACCAGAGTTTCTACTGAAGGAAAATCTGTTTTCCGTTCAACACGTAGGGATCATTTTTCACTAAAATTGTTCCAAGTTAGTTTAGTACGTATGTTTATTATGGTAATCTCAGGAACGTAGATAGATGCAACAATGTTGCAAATGCAGTGAGTACCTACCGACGTGTAAATAAGTTGTGTAATCTAGTTTTTTCCTAGTTAATCATGCTTCGTAACGTACCTAATGGAAACTTTATGCCAAGTACCTACTACTCACCGTCTGCTTTCTCATTTCTCGAGGCATTGTTAATATTCTATGGTCTCTCGTTAGCAAAACAAAGGATCTTCTCAAACAACTGCCCTCTGGCTGTAATACCTATTTATTGGATAAGTAGGTACTTACTTTCACAATAAAACACAAATTGGAAGAAAATTTGAAGCGTACACTTGGAGCTTGTACTATAATTAAAATTTAACTTGAGGCGTGTTCCAATTTTATACTTTTTTCTAATAACTACTAAGTCTTTTTTTGAATACCTACCTTAACTGTTGGCATCGCTAGACACTACTTAAGCGTGGCTAAATTATCTCACATGGAATTAACGTTAACCAGGCTAATTTGAACCTTAATAAATAAAGAAAACACGAAAAAGCTTTTAGTTTAACTGGCACAACCAAGCAATTCAAAAT
The DNA here is from genome assembly GCA_932294355.1 of Aporophyla lueneburgensis. NCBI lineage: Eukaryota > Metazoa > Arthropoda > Insecta > Lepidoptera > Noctuidae > Aporophyla > Aporophyla lueneburgensis. The sequence goes on from OW028744.1 coordinate 17,823,139, forward strand.
TTTAAATAATATGTCATACACACAAATCTGAGTTAAATGTTTAGTTCAAAAATACAACGATTTCGAGGCTTTATAATTTACATGGGTCGAGAAGACTGCGGTATCTATGTGAAAGTTTCTTATCACAAGAACCGCGTGGGACTCGTACACGAAGGGGAGATACCACAAAGTAAAGAGCGCCGAAAACACACATTTCCCTCCTTATTATTAACTTTATTTTGTTTGTTATTTGTTGTTATAACAGCAATCGCAGAAAACACAAAATTTCAACTATTGGTGCCTAAGATACACCCCGCTGACAGAAGACGGACAGATGGACAGACGAACGGACGGATGGACAGCGGACGCTAACTTAGATTAATATGGTCCCGTTGGCACAATTTGGATACAATCATAAAAACTGTAGTTTTTTTATAAACTAAACGTTTGCCAACGTCTGACGATTCTTTAAGGAAATAATAAAGGAAACCAATACAACCAGTTTTCAAAGTTGAACTACAGTTCAATCCTAAAAAAATATACAAGTTTTAATCGCAAACTTTTAATTTAGACTATTGTAAATTTACATCCATGTGAATATTATTTTCGTGCCCAAGAAGGAAGCAAGAGAACATGAATATTATTGCCCTGAATATAAGCTATCAATGTAGGTACAGCGCGTAAATTTTAGAAGGACAGCTGGTAGAAGCTGGTTAAGAGTTCCCGAAGATCAAGTTATATGAAGCGATTGAAATGACTTTTGTCCAGTAGTGCATTGCTGGTGACGAATAAAGTTGTTTCTTCTTTTCATAACAACACTCCGATACAGAATGTCTAGTCTGTAGACTGTAATATTCAGTACCTAATTCAATTAATCTATACTAATATTATAAAGCTGAAGAGTTTGTTTGTTTGCTTGTTTGATTGAACGCGCTAATCTCAGGAACTACTGGGTCCGCGCAGCAGCAACGAAAAATGGACGAAAACTAGCAGGCAAATCGATGCGACGGGAAGGGTCAGGGGAGCAAAAATTTGACGGGACAAAGTCGCGGGCAGAAGCTAGTTAGTTATAAACTGCTAGTTGATGACTACATAGGTACCTACACCAACTAAGTAGTCAAGCGCAACATTGTATTTTTATTATCATTTACATTGTTGGCCTCACTGGCACTTTGAAAGTAGATAACAGTTAAAAGTCACAAAGGGCGAAGGGGCTAACCTGCACATTTGAGTGGCCTGAAGGTCACCGTGAGGGTTTTTGATTTTTCACCGACTTTAAAACATAGGTGCTGGGTGGTGTCTGTAAGAGAGCGTTGAATCTTCCAATCATCTTATACATGCTTATGTAATCTTAGGAAGTGTAGATAGCCTATTTAAAATACTACTGGCTTCCGTAGACTGTACAGAACGAATTTCCTCGTATTAAATCTGAATCTATAGCAAATTCGTATTTCTCAAATTCTTTGAACCTACACTGTTTGTCTCTGCATCACACAAAGGTTGACTGGTAGAAAATGCCTATGGCATAAGGTTCGCCTCTGTACATTTGTGCGCTTAATTATAGTGCTAAATAAATAAATATAGTGTATTATCCACCTTCTCATATCGTTGTCAACTCAAAGATATAACATCGTCACTAATATAGAGACGTAGCAACAACCGACCTTTTTTTCTTTTCAACAATACTAGGTTCTTCAATTGTCAGTTAATCAATTCTTTATAATTATTCATTAAGCTGTTAAAATAGGTACTGGATAAAGAGGGAGTTCGACAACACTTCACAAACAGAATCGAATGTAGGTCGATTCTGAAATGAATTCCAACTTTTCAAACCTCCGCCACAACGCCTTCGTCGAAGGAAAGACGCTCACACACGCAACATCGTCCAAAAGTTTTGACAACTAATGTCAAACCAACGTCAGCATCAAGTGTTCATAGTTCTGTAAAAAAAAACCGGCCAAGTGCGAGTCGGACTCGCGCACCGAGGGTTCCGTACAAATCTGTAGGTATTCTCGGTTTAAAAATATATATTTTTTTTAATTTTTATACTTCAGTTGATTGAATGTAAGGTAAATTGCGGTTTACGATTTATGACGTTTTAAAAAAAAACTACTCACTCGATCTCGTTCAAACCAATTTTCGTTGGTAGTTTACATGGTAATGTACAGACGCCAGCACATCAAGTTACCTCAATCTGTCAAATTTCTTTAATAGAATTTCAACCTTATATCACAATAGTGGAAGGTTAATTTTCGATTGGTAAAATTTGACAGATTGGGGTGGCTTGACCTGCTGGCGTCTGTACATCATATATTTTTTTTAGTTTTATCATTCTCTTATTTTAGAAGTTACGGGGGGGGGACACACATTTTACCACTTTGGAAGTGTCTCTCGCGCAAACTATTCAGTTTAGAAAAAAATGATAATAGAAACCTCATTACCATTTTTGAAGACCTATTCATAGATACCCCACACGTATGGGTTTGATGAAAAAAAAACATTTTTGAGTTTCAGTTCTATGTATGGGGAACCCCAAAATTTATTGTTTTTTTTTTTCTATTTTAGTGTAAAAATCTTAATGCGGTTCACAGAATACATCTACTTACCAAGTTTCAACAGCATAGCTCTTATAGTTTCGGAAAAAAGTGGCTGTGACATACGGACGGACAGACAGACAGACAGACAGACAGACAGACAGACATGACGAATCTATAAGGGTTCCGTTTTTTGCCATTTGGCAACGGAACCCTAAAAACTCACTATGAAAACAGCATTTGACAGCTCACTTTGAACTTGAAGTGAGCCGTCAAATAGTTGTGATGAATTCCATCTGATGCTAAGGATTGACGCTGTTGACATGTCACTTCACCTTAGTTTTCACAGGGAAATTTGTTCAGAATAAATCGGTTAAATTTTCCTTTGACTAATCAGTAATTTAATACAAGTAATGCAGATCTTTCAGGATAATATTCTTATCTATTACACTGATATATTTTGATTGCCAACGGGATACTATCGTAATTAAAATCCATCAACACACACACAATTTTACCCGCAATTAGTTATCTTGAAGATTAATTAATAGATACCTATATCAAGAATAACGCATAGGATGCAGGTATCCAGCGTAGATACCTAAGTATATAATTATTTATTAGGTCAAAGTAGATAGGTTTATAAGTAGATGCTTGTTATCAATAGATACTTTGTACCTAGACGTTCCCAGTCGCTATTTTCCATGTCATGTGTGTGCTTCTGAATCCATACTTCCATACTTACTATATACTATATTACTATATTTACTATCCAGACTATTATATTATTATATATTATATCTATACTAATATTATAAAGAGGAAAAGTTTGTATTTTTGTTTGTTTGTTTGTTTGTTTGTAATGGATAAACTTAATAACCACTGGACCGATTTTAAAAATTCTTTCACCATTAGAAAGCTACATTATCTGCGAGTAACATAGGCTGTATTTTATCTAAAAAAAATAGGAGTCCGTAAGATAATTGGGTTTTTCGGACCCAAGGTGTAAAAAATCATCCAAAAAAGTTCCTTATTAATATGTCTTCGAAGTACCAGGTTGTCATAACTTGGTAGAAGCTCACCTAACATGGGTGTGTGATAGCTAGAAGACGCGTTATGTCTTCGAAGTACCAGGTTGGCATAACTTGGTAGGAGCTCACCTAACATGGGTTTTATTGATTCTGAGGCGGTACGAAGTTCACTGGGTCAGCTAGCTATATATATAATTATATATTATACTAGCTTTTGCCCGCGACTACGTCCGCGTCAGCTCTCCTTCCCGTCACATCGAATTGCCTGCCAGTTTTAGTCCATTTTTCGTTTGCTGCTCCGCTTCTTTTGGACCGTAGCGTGATGTTATATATCCTTCCTCGATAAATAGGCTACCCAACACAAAAATATTTTTTCAATTCGGATCATTAGTTCCTGAGATTAGCGCGATCAATCGAACAAACAAATAAACTCTTCAGGTTTATAATATTAAGTATAGATGTGCCTATGTAATGGAAACTTTGAACATGATTTTTACTCCCTTTCGATTATGATGGGACTCCCTTTTTCGCACTTAGGGTCCCCGAATGAGGGTCTTTTTATATATTTATTTTATTCTGGTTAACAAAACCAATCTAGCTCCGCCTAAAAGCGCAGAAGCTTCCTGGGAGCATCAGAGGCTTTCCGAAGCGATCTCATTGTTCCGTAGATTAGACTACAGATTGGATCAGCACTTTTCAAATGACAAAATTACATAAGACAGTCCCCAAAATGCCCGCCCTTCACCACTTCCTAGTGCTTTAGTTGGGAAGAAGACAGTCCCCCGACAATTTGGGAAGAAAAACTGACGCAACAAACTCTTCAGCAGCTCAACTGTCTCTTCACTTAGAAGAGCTTGATCATCATAATCAGACTATATTGTTCCCACTGCCGGGACACAGGCCTCCTCCCGATGACAGTGAGTGGGCCGTAATATACCACGCGGGCCCAGTGCGCGTTCGTAGATGTCACATGTCTTCAAATTTTTGGTTCTAGGACATGCCGGTTTCCTTACGATGTTTCAAGAACTTGATAAAATATAATACTAATAATAGCTGACCCGGCGAAATTCGTACCGCCATATTTTTTTCTCTAATCGCAACTGAGGAAATAAAACCCTTCCAGTAAAATCGAATTAGCTAAATTGAAAATAAAACTGGAGTACTCAATTGAAAAATTCATATTGTTGTACAAAATGCGTGGGGTGCTTATTATAATTACTACAGGTATAATAAACTATCGTTAAAATATTTACAGCAATGAAAATCAAGCCCCCATGGTTTTTGTACAACAATATGAATTTTTCAATTGAGTACTCCAGTTTAATTTTTAAATTTTTAGTTCAATTAGTTTCAAAAGCGTGTTTTTTAGTTGTTTCAAACTATTAAATAATTTATTAAATGTAGATTTTATTTTTCTTATCTTTAACTATTCTTTATAAACAATGACTTCTTTACAAAATACATGAAGAAAATAGAATAAAATGCAAGCAAAAAATACTTACATGTGTATAAAGTTATGATTTTGCACTGATTAATAGTTGCAGAGGTTATAACTTGGTATGTGCACAGGTATATTTACGTAGAGACCACAGAAATCTAAATAATTAGATTTCTGTGGTAGAGACTAACGCAGAGAGTAATACTAAGACTTGCACTGAGATTTTACTGAGACTATCACTTTCCGGGAGATAGTATTTATTCACTCGTTTAAAAAGGAACTGAACTGCGGTGACACTTGGCGCCAGTATTTATACCTGACTGAACCTTGAAGTTCCCGAACGTTCTAGTTCGCATGCTTCGAGAAGAATCGATTGATCGATTGTTCGAAATAGTGGGTCTTGATGGTTCGACAGGGAGCTTTGTTTACGCTTAGAGGAGGTCTCGAGAACGAATGAGATACCAAAGCTTTGGACATTCAAACCAGAGATGGCGACTCGATAGAATTTGATGGCCAGATCTTGAAACTTTGATTAAAATTTGGCTTTAATAATTCTCTAACAAAAATAGTACTTTTTTTTGTTATTAATTGTAATAATATTGTAACATAATACGCAGTATAATTATAAAATATCAGTCACAAACCATTAAAATAATACGGTTATATCGTGAACATAAATAAATATTACGTGAAATAAAGTAATAGAATTTATATTCTAAGAAACAGAACACAGCGCCATCTATTGGGTATATTTGCAACCTAGATGTCAAACAATATTGAAGAATTTTATTGATTAATCAACGTATACCGCCATCTAGGAGAACTTCATAAAACTAAACAGTAAATAAACACTTGCTTAAGAAACAATTTAATTGTCACATTTTATTTGTTTACATTCACGACATAAGCGAATAATTGAGATGATAACTATCCTATCCAGTAAGTTAGACCAAAATACGGGTACATGTGAAATTTGATTGAAATCGGTTCAGTAGTTTTGGAGTTTATTGGCAACATACATCGTGACACAAGATTTATATATATATAAGATAAAGATATATTATATTATTATAATTACTAGCTTTTACCAGCGGCTTCGCTCGCGTGGAGGTCGGAAATTATCCCGCGGGCACATACTACTGGGATAAAAAGTAGCCTATGTCCTTTCTCAGGCTCTAAACTATCTGTGTACCAAATTTCATTTAAATCGGTTTAGTAGTTTTCGCAGGAAAGCGAGACAGACAGAGTTACTTATAATATTAGTGTGGATATCCACATCCACACTTCAACACTATCCACACTAATATTATAAATGCAAAAGTAACTCTGTCTGTCTGTCTGTCTGTCTCCCTTTCCTACTAAAACTACTGAACCGATTTAAATGAAATTTGGTACACAGATAGTTTAGAGCCTGAGAAAGGACATATGCTACTTTTTATCTCGGTAGTATGTTCCCGCGGGGTAATTTCCGACCTCCACGCGGGCGAAGCCGCTGGCAAAAGCTAGGAATAAAATATGTTTCAAATATTTTGTGTTATTGGACGTGAATGAAACACGCAAAATATTAGTACTATACCTACTGTAAAATTTCATTTGGTTAAATTTAATTATTTTAATTTCATTTAATTTAAATTATCTTGTTCCGAAGACAAAAAATGGCAGTCACGGGCACTGCCGATAGCTAGATCTGAAAACTTAAAACTTTGGAAAAAATTACACGTCACATTAGCATGTCAGTGGCAAGGTCAAATGGCAACACAAGCGTAACTTAGTTAAATTATAACTAAGTTACTTGAAGTTTGTTACTTGTAATACACGTCATGTTTCAGTACGATTGACCCTTGTCAAACTAAAGCTTTGATAACAAATAAGTAGGTATATTGTTCCTGGATAAAGTTATTCCTTACAAGTCTCAATTTCTCTCTTAAGGCTATTTAATTAGTAGCATCGGTTCTACTGTATCTCCGGGCAACATTCGGTTTCACTACCACCCATGTCGGTGATGTAAATATATAAGGTGTATCTATTCAAACACGAAATATTTTAAGAGGTACACCTGTAGATGGTAAAGAAGCTATAGAAGCAAAAAGAATTTTTTTATCTAAGCGTTTTTGAATTTTAGTAATTATTATAATTTTAAAACTGCTTGAGACGTTTTGCAATAACCATTACTCCAAATTCTATGCATGGCCCGCCTGATGCTGCGAGGGCGGCGACCGGACGGCACGAGCACGGCCGCGGTGTCTCGGGCCGTAAAAATAAGAAGGAGCCAGTATTTCTTATGTGCGTCAAATCCACACTAATATTATAAATGCAAAAGTAACTCTGTCTGTCTGTCTCGCTTTCCTGCTAAAACTACTGAACCGATTTAAATGAAATTTGGTACACAGATAGTTTAGAGCCTGAGAAAGGACATAGGGTACTTTTTATCCCGGTAGTATGTTCCCGCGGGATAATTTCCGACCTCCATGCGGGCGAAGCCGCTGGCAAAAGCTAGTAATTTATAAATATTAAATTTTGAAAAAAAGACATTTAGAATTTTTTTTTTTGTTGCTGTAGCTTCTTTACCACCTACAGGTGTACCCCTTAAAATAATTCGTGTATGAATAGATACACCTTATATAAATCTTGTCAGGTAGTTTATGGTAGGTTGTCGGTCAACTATTATTTGACGATCTCTAATATTATAGAATACTAATAGTCTTTATTTTGCATAAAATATGGTAGTTAATAAAAGATCTTAAATATAAACAGTTCCACAATAATTTTTTTTTTTTTTCAGCATACAAAATTAACTTTAAATACTTAAAATTTTAAGCAAATAGACTAATTACTAAGTAGGTAGGTATTGAGATCACGTGTTTTAAAAAATACTTTAAAATTAAATTATATAAATTCCTAGTGTGCATGTGTATTGTTGTTAATTTAAATATCTCTGTAATGATAGTTTGAATTTTGCTTATACAGTAATACCCCGCTTTACGCGAGGGATACGTTCCGGAAAAAATCGCGTAAACTGAAATTCGCGTATACCGAGGTTTATGATTAACCCGTTGAATGCCGCTAATTACAGACACAATTAAAAACCATTTTGTCTCGTGTATATCTACGTTCACGGCATACGAAAGGTTAAACATAGTCAAAATTTAATACAAAAAAATACGAATCATTTTAATCAATCACTTTAATTCTAAGAAAACTTTATGCGTTACATACTATTAATTTTTTTTTACGGAAAAATACATCTATTGTCTTTTGGGTAACGTTTTTTTTACGTTCTTGTAAAATACGTTCATAACACCCAACACTGTTTTTAATTGTTTGACACACGGTCAAGACACGGTCATCATTATTGTCTATATTCTGCAATATGTCCAAACCTAAATAAATTTTTGAAAGAGCATTTTGTATTCCCCCTGAAGATAAAACTTTCTCTTCTACTTGTTCTTCCTCATCGTAGATAGGATTATTCTGTAACTCGATCAGATCTTCATTGCTGAGAGGATCGTCGTGCGTTGCTACAAGTTCTAAGAGATCTTCTACCGCGACATCTTCAAGTTCAGCTTGTGTTATGGGTACTAGACAACTGATAAACATACTTATAGTATATTTCTAAATACATACATATTATAGATAAATTACACCCAGACACAGAACAAATGATCGTGCTCATCACACAAACATTTGTCCTGGGTGAGAATCGAAACGACGACCTCCGGCATAGCAGTCAGGGTGATGGTGGTGATGGTGAATGATGATGATGGTTATGAAAACTTTTTCAGCCTGAGAAGAATTATCCCGTATTGGCTGCCCGTGTCTAAGAACAGACCCGATGTAGCCATGGTACGCAGCCCCAGCATTTCTTTTTCTTAATGACTTCTTAAGCCACAGGGGAGTGTTTTGGGGCCGTCTTTATTTATATTATATATAAATGATCTACCGAAAGGCATCCCTCAACCTCTGACACTATTTGCCGATGATAGCACCATAACGATACCTTGCAAAAGTGTTGATACTTATGAAAGTGACATAAATGATTCTATATATTTAATGGTAAAGTGGCTAGCTGACAATAACTTAAAAATTAACCTAACTAAAACTAAATTAATACATTTTAATCAACGAATTAATAGTAAAAGTAATTTAAATATACACTACGATGACCAGCCTATAGAAGAGGTAGATTCAACAAAAATTTTAGGGCTCCACATTGATAAAAAACTGAATTGGAAAACACATACCGAAATCTTATGCAAGAAAATCAGTAAATCTGCCTATGCCCTGCACACATTGTCGTCTATAGTAGGTGTGGAGGCATTACTTACAGCTTACTATGGTTTAGCAGAATCCCATCTACGCTATGGTGTCATTTTTTGGGGCAACTCAACAGAAAATGACATGGTGTTCAAGGCTCAAAAGAGATGCGTTCGTTCAATATTTAAAATTAAACCTACTGATAGTTGCGTGCCTTACTTTAAAAAACATAAAATGCTTACTTTGCCATGTCTGTATATTTTAGAGGTATCTGTATTTGTTAAAATAAATCTACACCGATTTAAACGACTAGATGAAGTAGTCCCACGTAACAGGCGCGATAACAGTAGGATATGCTCTCAGACTGCAAGAACAGCCCTCATGCGCAAAAGTGTTTTCTGTATGGCTCCTAGGATATTTAATAAATTGCCTAAAAGTTGGAGAGAACTGCCCTTGTCACTTTTTAAAAAAAACTGAGAAGTTTTTTAGTTAATAAAGTGTATTACAATGTTTTAGATTTTTTGAATGAAAAGGACTTTTCTATGCATTCTTGTGATGTCACTGTACGAATAATTTATGTAAATAAGGAAGAGAAGAGGGCCTAGTGCACTTCCCTGAGGAAAACCAAACTTATTTCTTTCAAAAGTAAACCTGAATTGGGTAGACACAAGTTCATAATTGGATTGAGCCAACTACAGTGCTTGTTGTTGATCCTGATCAGAAAATCATAAATTTTTGGAGCACATTTCAGGGGTCTGACACCGCTGGATGTTTGAAAGTTTCGAATTATATTTCGGGTTCTGAAAGAACCACTAGCTATCCGTTACAGGACTGATTAAAATGGAAACCGATGAGTATGTACCAAATACGTAGGTATGTAGGTTATTCAAATAATAGGTGGGTAGGTACCTACTCATAATTATAGATGAAAGTTCCAATCGATCGGTAATGGCAGCAACTTACAATTAAACAGAAGAATTGCGTACTAATAATAATTGGTACGCAGCCCCAGCATTTCTTTTTCTTAATGACTTCTTAAGCCACAGGGGAGTGTTTTGGGGCCGTCTTTATTTATATTATATATAAATGATCTACCGAAAGGCATCCCTCAACCTCTGACACTATTTGCCGATGATAGCACCATAACGATACCTTGCAAAAGTGTTGATACTTATGAAAGTGACATAAATGATTCTATATATTTAATGGTAAAGTGGCTAGCTGACAATAACTTAAAAATTAACCTAACTAAAACTAAATTAATACATTTTAATCAACGAATTAATAGTAAAAGTAATTTAAATATACACTACGATGACCAGCCTATAGAAGAGGTAGATTCAACAAAAATTTTAGGGCTCCACATTGATAAAAAACTGAATTGGAAAACACATACCGAAATCTTATGCAAGAAAATCAGTAAATCTGCCTATGCCCTGCACACATTGTCGTCTATAGTAGGTGTGGAGGCATTACTTACAGCTTACTATGATTTAGCAGAATCCCATCTACGCTATGGTGTCATTTTTTGGGGCAACTCAACAGAAAATGACATGGTGTTCAAGGCTCAAAAGAGATGCGTTCGTTCAATATTTAAAATTAAACCTACTGATAGTTGCGTGCCTTACTTTAAAAAACATAAAATGCTTACTTTGCCATGTCTGTATATTTTAGAGGTATCTGTATTTGTTAAAATAAATCTACACCGATTTAAACGACTAGATGAAGTAGTCCCACGTAACAGGCGCGATAACAGTAGGATATGCTCTCAGACTGCAAGAACAGCCCTCATGCGCAAAAGTGTTTTCTGTATGGCTCCTAGGATATTTAATAAATTGCCTAAAAGTTGGAGAGAACTGCCCTTGTCACTTTTTAAAAAAAACTGAGAATTTTTTTAGTTAATAAAGTGTATTACAATGTTTTAGATTTTTTGAATGAAAAGGACTTTTCTATGCATTCTTGTGATGTCACTGTACGAATAATTTATGTAAATAAGGAAGAGAAGAGGGCCTAGTGCACTTCCCTGAGGAAAACCAAACTTATTTCTTTCAAAAGTAAACCTGAATTGGGTAGACACAAGTTCATAATTGGATTGAGCCAACTACAGTGCTTGTTGTTGATCCTGATCAGAAAATCATAAATTTTTGGAGCACATTTCAGGGGTCTGACACCGCTGGATGTTTGAAAGTTTCGAATTATATTTCGGGTTCTGAAAGAACCACTAGCTATCCGTTACAGGACTGATTAAAATGGAAACCGATGAGTATGTACCAAATACGTAGGTATGTAGGTTATTCAAATAATAGGTGGGTAGGTACCTACTCATAATTATAGATGAAAGTTCCAATCGATCGGTAATGGCAGCAACTTACAATTAAACAGAAGAATTGCGGCTTGCGGCTGATAACTTGAAGTACTTACCGTACCTAACAATACTTTCAAGCGCGAATCCTAGATGCATGAATAAAAATATACATTGGATTGGATTCCCGCCAAACCAAACTAATTTGAGCGATGGTGAGGTTTTTTTTTCGCTTCTCTTTACGTAGCTTACCAATTCAAAACGAAGAGTGTTATTAACTAGATAATACTAACTTCAGAAGCTTAATTTAGAAACGCTCAACATCTGATTCTACATCTAAATAGGTATGTCTCTTTATAGAAAGTCTGACTTGCTAGTTGGCAGAATTCCAAGACGATAGAATCTGCTAATACTATAAGAGCGATGCACAAAAAGTGAGACGATCACGAAACCCAAACAGGAATAAAAGTAAAGCGGGTCGACGACCGAGCAAAGTCACCTTTAGCGCCTAATGACGAGATAAACCTCGCCGCCCGCCGGCACCGGCACAGGCGCACACCCGCCGCCCCCTCTTATCTACATTTGTATAATATATACTTATAACAAACTCATACAGTTGCCTACACATAACTGCACTATGCTTATCTAGAATGCACACGACGCATTGATAAAGAATCAGCATAGCAGAATTATAATTATTGTGTAGCTCAAAGAATATTTTATTTATTCATAAATACCGTCAAGTGCATTACGTAAGAAAGGCACACAGACAATGGAAATGGAGGGGTTATAGTCGATGCAATGAGTATGACTAACCAGTTTATAGATTGGTCGTATGTTCACTATAAAACGTAGCTCACAAGTAGGTATAGCATTGAGTAAAAATGTCGTACACGTCTGTCTACATAAATAATGATCATACCTACTTCGTTACGATGCTGGCATTGTGTGCGAGCGTATTCCGTTTCGGAGGGCACCTTCAAACGATGCCGTTGACCGTGGTCAGGGACAAGCGGGCCCTGACCGTGCCGTCGCGCCATTCGCCGAAACATTCCGCGCTTGGCCTAAATCGCAGTGACGTAACGATGCCGCTTACGATCCATGTCGTGCTAGCTAGCTTTGAACGAATTTACCACAAAAGGAGTAAACTGATACAAATATTCTATAGCTAGGCAAGCCACATAATAACGACTTATGCTGTGGTTGCATCTGTGGCTGTCTTAAGGAGCATCGAAGGTATTTGTTAGAAATTGAAAACACCAAATTATTGACTATTTCATAGCAACCTTTGCTCAGTTGTCAGGCATTAGAATAATCAATACAAAGTATATACTTGGATTTCGGGAAAATTGCCTATCGACCGGCCTTCCTCAACTTCAAAATTACACACATTGTAGTGTCAATGCCCGACAAGTCCGTGCCGAACTCGCGGCGATGGGCAGACAATTTGTCCAACTCGGGCAATTACAGACTCGCCAGCTGCGTCACAACACACAAGTGCGACAGAGATGCAGTTCCTAATTGGCATTCGAACCGAAAACAGAATATACATAGCTATAGAAGTTTTTCTGCCTTGGTGGAGACTTTTATCAATTCAGAAATTGTAACGGCTTTTACTAAAGTCTTATATATACCTACTGTAGATGTTATGCACGTTGAAACGACGTGTTCAGTTAGTATTGCAGCTATTTTTTAATAAAAGGGAAGGAAAGGGAGATGGTCAAAACTGAATGGAAATAGACAACCTATTAGAATTCGTAAAAGTTCTAAGAGAGTTAGTGTGGTGGTGTCACCACCGATCTATGACCGCGAAACCACCAAAAAGCGCTTAATGAGATACTTTTACAACGGTAAAGTACAAGTCAATTATAGACGAATGCAAACTAAAAGGCAAATCATGAGTGAATCGCAATAAAACATGAAGTCATTTTTATTATTCTTTATTACATCAATAATATCAATGTAACATTTAATTCATTCTTACACAAAAACAAGTAAAGATTACTCAGTGTATAACGCACCCCTTCACAAGAATTTTGTTCAAGATAACATACAGTAATATCACTTCAACTAAATTTAAATACTAAAGAAGCACGTTTATGTACAAAAATATATTTACAATTATAAATCCAATATTTGGGATGCATTCCTCAGATCATAGCACAGACAATATCTTCCTCCTAAAATCTTAACAAACTTACGTTCTGAATAATTCGTTTTGTATGTATCTTGACTTCAATCAATATTTCCAAAAGTTCTTTCTATCTAGAATTTCACAACCCTTATAGCCATTCATTTTAACTACCTACAAAATGTATTTACAAAAAAAAAGCTACCCGAAATAACAATACCCACCAGCGGCTACAAGCGACATCAACATAAAATTAAGAAATTTAATTTAGTTTTGTATTAGTGTGTCATGATAACATTTTGTGATGATAACAGACATAACTGGAAATAATAGGTCATTTTTAGAAAGATTTTAATTTATCACACTCATTTTTGCTTGAACTCCTCAATAAATTCGTCACAAAACCACTTTTGTCTCTATTTCAGAAGCCTTTTATAATGTTTAAATTCAATACCAGCTTAAATAACATTTTCGTACAAAAACGCAAAACAATGCGATAAAAAAATATATTATATATAAGGAACCATTACATTGTAATATCTCTTGTATGATAAAAGCCAAAATTAAAAAAAAAATTGAGAACATTGGTTGGCTCTTCGAATCTTGCTTCTGATGTTCTTTTTGTCATCTTGTTCTATCATAATAATGAATTAACATTTATATTGCGCAGGGCATAATTTGACAACAACATTATTAATTACATTATCTTATCTTATACCTTTAAACGAGCAATTCTTGTATATAGGTATATATATATATATATATATATATATATATATATAATCTGAATCTCGGAAACGGCTCCAACGATTTTCATGAAATTTAGTATACAGGGGGTTTCGGGGCGATAAATCGATCTAGCTAGGATTCATTTTTATAAAACGTCGTTTTATTCGTGTTTTCAATGACCAACTTTATTGATAATTAACTTGAACATAAACTTATTATTTTAAACACAATTTACCAAAAAATACCGAGCAAAGCTTGGTCATCCAGATATTGATTATATAACTAGACACCTTTACATAACGTTATTATTTAAACAGCAAAGATTACCCCTTGAATGAACAAACGCCTTACCTTACGAGCATATACAAGGTATTATTTGCCCAAAACACGAGTTTTAGTTTATAAATTAATAGGAATTTCAATGTGTGTGTATTGATTGCGGCAAGGGTTTCATAAGTTGGAACATGTGCTATAATTATTATTCCCTGAAGACTGGTACATACATAGTAATATATTATATATTTTTAAACAATTTACTTCTATGTAATAGTCATAGATTGACGATGTAAGTTAGAGGCCATGGATATTTATAATAAATTCAATATAGATACCGCTAATTCATATTTTCTAGAGTCCAGTCTGTTAGATTATGTACTTGTAAAAAGTCAGACTTACATTTTTGAAATGCACCCAATGAGATCGTGGTGCACTTCAATAGCAAATCAAGTAGAAAAACATTCATATGCATCATATAAGTAGTATAAACCTGTAGTCCAGATATAGTACTACCTACCTACATATATGTATCTAATGCTATAAAAAATCTACTTTGGACAAAAAAAAAAGTTATATTTGAAAATTTCACGTAGGTGCACAGACCCATATACATATAATAACTGTGTGAGAAATTACAAAATTTAAGTGTTACCAGTTATTTTTATTAGTCTTAGTAGAAAATTGCCGAGTATTGGTTGCTCGTGTCATAAAAAATTAAGTAAGTTTGTATAATATTATTCAAAATAGGTCCTATTTTAGCATAAACTGCTTGGCCTTGCCTTTATACTACGATAAATGGTTCAGTCGATCGACGTTTGTTCCTGTTTAGCCGCAATCTGACGGACATGTTAAGTTTGCATACATTATAACACTGAAAATTTGCCGTGGTGCACTATCTATATATATTATTGTGTGCTTAAAACCTTGTGTCAGCACAACACCTATATAGCTTGCCAACTTTTGATTTGGCGTAACAACAGGGGTAAACACGAAACGTGAAACATTTATTACCTTTCAATGTGTATTTTATAATAATTTTATGATAAAAGTGATTAATTATTATGTACCTACCTAGCTACCTACAAAATTGCAGAGAAATAGAAAACATATCAATATTTTTTTTATAATTAAACCGTATTTTTTTTAGTCTACCTAGTAATTCTATAGACCTAAATCAGTACGATTTAGGTCTATAGAATTACTAGGTAGACTGCATAATAGGAAGCCGAAATAAGCTTCAACTTTTACGTATATCTACATCAAATTACTTTTACTAGATATTAATATCATTATCTTGCGATATATAGTGCTAAAACCTATGGAATATGCTTATTTCTAAACATGATATTATCAATGTAAGTATGTATGTGGTTACGCAAAATCGAACTGTACAAATTTACTGAATTATAACTAGAAGTATCTCATTTAAAATTCATGAATTGGGTACGATATTTTAAAATATTCAAACACCGATACAACAGACATTTAAATCACTACACGTTTATTCAATGACAACAACATTTTAACGTTGGCGGTCTGTAGTTTCTGTCTATCCCCATAGGAAGATGGCGTAAAACAATATTTAGAAACATTGCACCGAAGTTGTTGAGATGTAACTAATCAAGGGATCACTTATCAAGCTCGGCTTTATTCGTAGAAATTGTATAACAAAGGTGTCACTGGTACTCCGCATTCCTATGCATTGTAGGAATAATGCAGTTGTTTTGTACTGTCGAACGAAGGTCACTGAAGTAAAATTATATATTTCGTAGTCCATTTCCGTTACGCCAGATCACGCCATTGAAACGGTCGCTTAGGGTTTGTCTTAAAATACGCAAAGGTTAAGTAAGGTTAAGTATCTATTTTATTTGGCCCGTGAATAGAAATGTTCGTATTCAGACTACATATGATATTACTTTATTCTGTACCTAC
Source organism: Aporophyla lueneburgensis (assembly GCA_932294355.1). NCBI lineage: Eukaryota > Metazoa > Arthropoda > Insecta > Lepidoptera > Noctuidae > Aporophyla > Aporophyla lueneburgensis. The sequence goes on from OW028744.1 coordinate 17,839,745, forward strand.
CTATAGCCTCCAAGTGTACTACACACACTGCAATTTACACAGCTGCGGTAACTGCTTGCTTTGCCTCTCGTCAAGTTATGCCAGTTGGTAATATTAGCAAAAAATCTTTTAATGACTGACGATTACTATCTAGACCTGTAAAATGAAACATCCCTGTTACTTTTCTTCAGATGGCCCATCTTGATAGAGGGTCTCGACCTATCTATAGAGATTCAATAACTTGGTCACTTTGGTCATAAGCTAGCATGAAGCAACATCTATCGCCCACAACCCTACAATTTATAAATTCCTTCACAATTTATTATGTAAACACAGTACCCTGCTTGATGTATTACTTGTATCCTACTGAAACAAGTATTGTCGATGTGTTATTCTGATGGACTTTCCTTAATTATCATAACCCTGACGATATCTTATGAGTTTTTTCATAGTTTATCTCGTTGATTCGAAAGAAATGCGCGTTGTGCATAATAAAGAGCAGTAAATTGGTACCAATTTCGCTTGGATTAATATTAAATGCCAGGGAATTATTTGGTTGTTAATTCCTATTAAATAATTATGATTTCCTCAGTTGAATTTCGATAAATAAACGAACACAAGTACGCGAGGTTTGGTTTAGCTGCATTAAATAAATGTTTTTTTTTTTAGTGCGGGCTACAGAATCAATGTCAAAGGCGCAGTAGCACTCACTCTAGAACAGAAATAGACGCTAGCTGGGCGAAACTCAATTTAAACTGTAAAAACTCTATCGTCGCCGAGCTTCGACAAGCGATGGCTTAGCAATTACAACACTGGCTTTGTTATCTAGTATTTAAATAACTATGTGTGACTTTGGATGTTTCAAACTTCTATAGTTTGATACGTTTTTACCAGTCTCTTTGTGAGCTTCTCATACCATTAATGAAGCTGCTCTTTTTTCGTACACCTCGAACGTGCATTGTTTCCGTCAATTGTTCAGTACGATTTTTTTATGCTTTTTCAAATAAATTACCCATGGTTTTCAGTTATATTTTATTACTAGCTTATCCCGCGGCTTCGCCCGCGTGGATGTCGGAAATTAACGCAGGTATTTTTTGAAATAAAAGAATTTTTCTAAAATAAAAGTAGCCTAAGTTACTTCTTGTAACATCAGCTATCTGCCTGTGAAAGTCCCGTCAAAATCGGTCCAGCCATTTCAGAGATTAGCCGGAACAAACAGACAGACAGACCGACAGACAGACAAAAATTGTTAAAAATGTTGTTTTGGTATATGTACCGTGTATACATCCATATACACTTAGTAAAAAGTGGTTATCTTAATATTAGAAACAGACACTCCAATTTTATTTATTTGTATAGATATAGAAGTAAAGACTAGTTGTTGCCCGCGGCTTCGTCTGCGATCCGGGATGAATTCTTTACCCAGGTCATCTATCTGTGTGCCAAACGTTATCCAGATCCGTTCAAACGTTTTAGCGTGGAAGCGTAACAAAAAAACAAATTTATTCTCGCATTTATAATATTAGTTAACCAGTCTGGATTGTTTTGTATTGAAAACGATTTTATATCATACAACACTCCTCTTAGTTGAATTCCCTTCTATGATTATGGCATGTTTTGTCACTTAATATTTTCATATCACAGACTTAATTATAATCATAGATATCTTAAATATATTATGAATATTGAAGCCATTAAAATATAAAATGCACGACTGTCTAAACTTCCGCCGATATCTTGTAATTTTGTCGACTACGGTGAGAGAAATAAGTGTTTTCTTAATAAGAGAGTTGGTAGCGATTACTTACCTACCCATAATTATTGATTAAACTTATAAAGAAAAAAAGATTTGATTTGGTGTATGTTTGTTTGTTACGCTTTCACGCTAAAACGGCTGAACGGATTAGGGTGAAATTTGGCACATGAGTAAACCATGGCCTGGATTAGGAAATAGGATACTTTTTTCCCGGTATTCCCACGGGATCGAGACTTATGCGGGTGAAACCACTGGGCGCAGTTAGTTAAGAATATAATAATATTATTGTGCATAATATGTATACTAGAAGTTGTATGCCTGACGGAATTCCCGGAATTTCAATTGGCAAAAATTACGAACTTCCATACAAAATTTCATCCCCTAATTAATCCCTGCTACTACACCTAGCGGTTAAGGCTGTGCCCTGTATGTCAGTGAATGAATTTAATTAAGATTTTTATTTAGAGAAAGATACACAATCTCTGAGAACAAAAACGCAAATACAATAACCTCTTAGTTTAAATAATAGTTCCTAGGCAATTATTAATTAGGTATTACTCATACGTTTTTGGCACATGCTTATGTTGTAAGTAAATGATGATAATAAATTAATACAAATTTTAACTGCAGCTTGCGTGAGCTAACCGTGTACGTGAGAAGACACCTTAACAAAAAGCATAAATGCGCATTCAATGCGGACGTACGCAAGGAACGTATAGTACGCATCAATCGATCCTGAGCACTGCACAAGTCGGGTGCAAAAATACTGCAGTAGCTTACTATGGTCGTAACTATTGTAGGGCAAGTCATATTCATCACGAACTTTCGACTTCAGAATGTTTTGCGTTTCGCAGATTTTATTCGATTTTATTGATCGTACTTTAGAACTTACAACAGGCGCCGTAGATATTGCACAGTTACACGCGATGATAATATAATCAAACGTGGATTCGGCTGATGTAGGAGATAACGTCGATCGTCGATTAAATATTTCCGTGATAACTGAATGTTCGTCGTAGCAAACTCTTACACAACTGCCCTGACCTACCCGATTAGTTGACTTAGCTACCAATATTTTTTACCTACATAGACCAGTTATTCCTAGGATACAGAACGGTTATTGAAACAATTATAACGGTTTAAACTATATCAGAAATAATCAAAACGACAAAATAGCAATATTTTACATGGAACAACTGCAACCGGCTCAATATCGATACTCTGAGATTAGGTCAGTTATTCGATTTTAACTTTGTGACTTTATTAAGATATTTATTATTCTTTGAGTCGATTCGTATGCAGACCATACTGATAAGAATAGCGATTGATTATGAAAGTCATCAAGACTCAGCGAATATACGGAAGTAATCGTAATCACGGTCTGCGTATATCCGAGAAGCAATTTTCAATTTAATCGGGATTAGTATCAGATTGTGGACGAAAGGGATTCCTTTAGTAAATTGTCAGAGCTTTCGACTGCCATATTGTTACTATGATATGTTATTCAAATTGCAAAGACATAAATTGACATGTTTAATACTATAAAGTTAAACTAACTCTGTTTTATTATTCTTTGGTTAGGTGGCCCATGATCGTTTATTCGTGTACCTAGTGAAATTGTGGTGGCTCTCTATGGGGGTCTACTATAGAATAGTAATCCGATAATCATGAGTTGAAGAAAAAGATGGGTGTACATTTCTTTGAAATAGAGGACACACCTAAAGTCAAAGTAAGTTAATTTGATAGTACTGATGTCTCCTGAATTAAATACTATTCGAAAACTGACACTAACAGCTGTTTAAAAATGTACAAAAACTAGATGACTGCGAATAATACATTCGCAAATAAGTCGGCAAAATAGACAATAGTCTTTTTGTAGACACATCAGAGCCAGTCACCTTAAGTAACAATTATAAAATGGACATTTATATTATTGTATGTAATAATGTGTATGTGTGTCTTATACTATAATTATCAATTTTGCCTTTTTTTTTATTAGATTTGGTAGTACTTTTATGCACCTAAGTAAGTGCTGTTTCTTAAATACAATATTTTTTTATAACTTTCAATTATTGAGCTTTAGGTGTCCCGACATGGTCCCTTCGAGAATTTTTCGTATTGACATCAGTAAGTTATATTATACCCGACCACGCCAAAGCGAAGTATTTTTGTTTTTAGGTTTTAGGGCTATAGTCTGTGCCTCCTGGCTCGTATGTACCTGCCGGCGTTTCCATTAAGATAAATTTAAGGAGTTCCCTTTAATAATCGCCTGCTATTTTAAGTCATTGCCGATTTTCGCTTCCATAGGGTAGGTACTGAGGTTCAGAAAGTTTGGCATAATGGTGTATTGTATTAAATACCTTACTGATGTTAAATTATGAAGTCATTGATTATTATTTTTATATGGAAGAATCCTATTTCAAGTTTTTTTTTCTTTTGAGTAGTCCCTTTTATATCAGTGCCTAGCAAATCAATTATTCCTTATTAATTATTTACAGGAAAAATCCGTAGAAAAAGTAAGTGTTATTCCAGTAAAAATGAAAACTTTTTAATTCATGATTTATTTATCACGAAACATACAAGATGGTTAAGACAAAATATATCTGCAACACAAGCGCTGTATCAAGTACTTAATTTATTGAAATGGACCTAAATTTCTTGACTAACTATGAATCAAGCACTTAACTTTACTTGGTTTACTGATAAATACCTATACTGTAATAACAAATCATTCAGTGTAGCCTTGTTTTAATGAAAATTCCCAAATTGCCAAGGGACGCAGTCTTTCAGGATTTTATATAAATTCTTATAACCTTTAGTCAATGAAGTCTGCCCACACAGTGGGACTTACCCATACTTAGTCCATTGCAGCAATGTCCACTTAACAGTAGAACGACACTATGAATGTTTAGTTCTGAAATATTTGGTCAAATACATATACCAACCATCTACTTACGTAATATTAACCATTTTGGAAACTTAACCAACTATCTTAGGAACAGACAGATCAACTTTAACATCTTGCAGTCCACTGTGTCGCTTTAAATATTCACTATTGTCATCACAGTCCACCTTTCTCCTCTTCCTCGAATCAAATCTCACTCCTGTTTCTTGAACAACCTTTTCACTATTCTGAATTGCAGAAATTATATTTTCTTTAGAAGGTGGCACCAGTTGCAACTCGTCAATGTTTTCATTAACTGATGGCTCCACTAGATGCATCACAATGCGTTCCAAACGTTTAGGATGTTCCACTGGAGCGTCATCAGTGGCAGGTGCTTCAGTTTGTTTCTCCACATCAATAATTACTGAATACTTTCTTTTCATTTCCTCCATCATTCTGCATCCATAATCTTCGCCAATAACACTGTTGACACATACAAAACTTTGAACTTTTTTTGTTGCTCTATCAATTTCAAGGAATCCTCGTGTCCTCATGTATATGAAGTGTCCAGATCGTGACATCAGTCTGTAGTAAGACTCGCCGAATTCTCTGCTCTCGTCATACATTTGCCGTAGTACACAAATGACCCAGCGGACATCTTCTTTGTGCATAAATACGAAGGCTGATGTACCAGTTACTTCTTCTGTCATGTAGCCTATAGCTAATGAGATACTCTGGTCACACTGTACTATACGACCATCAATCAAATGTCTTGTCCAATATTCTGAGTAGGCCGTTGGGGGCAGAATCCGTGCTGGCATAGCACTGGACAGCACATGAATCATGCCAATGAATACTACATCATTTCCACTTGATGAAAATGTTCTATTGGTCCTCACTCTTTGCCGTCTAATGATCTGCTCATCTTGAACACCATTTGATGTAGCTTTGTCAGAGCGTCTCAAAATGCCATCAATGCGACAGCGCTCATATCTAGCCGGGTCTGAGCGAGCGCCTGCTCTCATCATGCGGATATGGAAATTATGATGGTTTTCAAAAAGTCTACTGTCACAACTTGTTTGCAGTTCTTGAGGGTAAATATGGTGGCGAAGAGTTTCTTTATCATCTGGATGGACATAATTGTACATGTCTTGTCCAAGTAGATCTATGTGACAGTAACCCAACTTTTCTTGAACATTGGGTGATACAATAAACAGACGGCCGCGGCATGTGACGCCGAACATAATCCCGCCAAATAGGTCGAAAAACTTTAAAAAAGATGATGACCATGTCTCTATATGGCCGCATTTGATAGTATCTCCAAATACATGCTCGTTGCGGAGCTTGTTGGCGGCGAGTCTCAGCACGCTCGTCTTATCAACTTTACGTTGCGAGTGCACGATATCGGACAACAAAGACATGATTAGACTTATTTGGGAGTTGTATTGGCTTCGACGTTGTTTTTCAGCTATGATACGGGATTCTCGATCACTCGCTTTAGCTGCGGGCATACCTGGTGAGTGCGAATCGGAGGAAGAATCACCACTGTGGGTAGCCTGAATCTCATAGCCCATCGTCGGCGCTGGCACACCCACCGTTAAACCGAAGTCTTTCGGTGGGCTACCTAGGGCTATCTGGCTCGCTATCGCCGAGTGCATTCCAAGATGTGTACTTGCTCCGCCCGAAGATGTCATTTTCGCGCGAACGATGCTACTACTCGCAAAACTTATGTCCTTGTTAGTATCATTACAATCCAATAACCTTCCGTAGATAGTGAAACCGTAAATAAACACCGAAAAACATGCTGTCCCGGAGATTAACGTATTGCAATTGTAGTAGTTATTTAACACAATCACGTCACAGCAAAAATTAAATGTACTTCAGCTAAATGCACAACATAGATATTTATTTCCGTTTCTGACTTTGTGTATGGTTCAACTGGATTTGGATTGCCGACTATCAATCACATCAACAGCCAACGCAGTGTTACCATTTTTAATATCACTCATCAGTATTCATTCAGTACTCAACACGACAGCACAGTGTTGCAATCGCAAATTTTTTATCATGTTTTTTTTTACCATGAACACTAAAAGAAATTTGAAGCAAGGTCTTTTGGATCTTTAGTCGATTCATCAGTAAGTTACTAAAACGACAAAAAAAATCTTGACATCTTACCTTATAGCATTTAACTTAAGGTTGAACTTTTAATCCTGTCCTATTCAAATAACTTGACAGTTCAATGCAAAATAATGATACCACTCTAAAACTAATAGTGTCGGGGGAACGATTTCGCATAAAGAATGAATGATAAAAATCTTTTAAATTAAATAAAACTTTACAAAATAGTTTTTAGGTGTGGATTATAAGATTAATTAATAATTTTTGATAACAGTTATTTCCTTTTTTATTTTCTTCTGTTATAAACAAAACTAAATATAAAAATCATGTCATTTTGCTTATTTTTTTATTAAAGTCATTTTATTTCCTCTGACAGCCATAGACAACATATATATCGTTATAGTACACATCTTGTTTTAAGACAAGTTATTAAATTTAAATTACAAAGTTTGCATTTAAGTACATTATTTCAAGTTCATTCATTCTTGCACCACCTCACTATCTTTTTTTTTTTTTTTTTTTGTCAAAACCTGGTATCCCTCCAATTGTCAAGTTAAAATTTAAATGTCCAACCATAAGTTTAAATTAAAAAGTTTACCTTTAGGTTTAATGCTTTATGCATCCCCTTTGCCTGTCCCAAAGAGGGACGAAAAGAACCAAAAAAAAAAAACGCTTTATGCATCTCACAGTTTCAAAATTAATTCTATACCTATAGCTAAAGGAGAATCTATACTAATAGATTTTTCTTCAGCTAAAGCATTAATTTTACTACTAAGTTTTAACTTTAGTTTTTTTTTTTATTTACTACTAAGAAGAGCAAGTAGTCTTAAGTAGAGCGTAATCTAAATTATGCTCTGTGAATGGGAACTCATGCCATAATCTTGTTTTTTCAGTACATTTTCATTAAACAATTTTCACAAATGTTTACCAACAGTCCCTCATGTCAGCCTCATTCAAGCATCAAAAGAAAGATCCATTTCTCCCTGATAAAAATCAGACAGAAAGTAACATTGCTATTTGTGCATTGTTGATTCTTCGCAAATCTCGCGCACATTAAGCACGGCGTGAACGGTGATCGCGCGAAGCCGCGCCTATCTGTGTGAAGCTTTAGGGGGGTAATATTTTTGTCAATGTCAAAACTGACAATGTCAATAAGTTAAATAAACTTGTTTTTGGTGGCATTATGAGCAGTGTTGCCAACTTAGTGGAATTTCCACTAGATCTGGTGGTTTAGACTTACTGTTTAGTGGGCAAATTTTGGTTTTAGTGGCTAGTGGATTTTTCTAGTGGCTTTGGTTACTTCTGTTAGTGGTAAGGTACGAAATTAACCACTAGAACGGTTAACATATTTTCGGGAAATAACTCGAACGTTTACGTTCTAAGTGTATATTTTTTTATGTGTAGGTAACACTAGGAACTAAGGATGTTGTTTTCGGGGATTACCCGAAAATAGTTTGTCAATTCCTTGAATAATTTTGATTATAGACTTTATTGGTATGAAAACTGAGTCAAGTTTAATGTTTCCTATGTATGCACAAACATATAAATACAACGGACAGTACAGTACAGTTCAGATTTGGCGTTGGGTGTTTTACTTGTTTTGGTTCATTTTGTAAAACGAATATGCCTAAACCACAGTACACTTAAAAGTTCCGTGAAAGTTGGTTACGTGACTCAGATTTAGAGGACTGGTTACAAGTGGTGGAAAGTACTACTGGTCCAGTTGCTAAGTGCAAATTATGTGGTTCAATTCAAGTTTTGCCTCATTCTAACACAGACGTAGGGCGATTATTTAGTATGATGAACGTTATCAAGACGAAACATAAAAACCGAATGAAGTTATATTTGCTTTATTCAATTCTCACAGTTCGTGCTGGTTTAAAACGCGAAGGAAAAAATGCTGCAATAAAATATTGCCCAATAGCGTAGTACAAAAAATTGGGCCTAAGGAGATTTATGCTGCAAAAACAGAAAAAATAGATGAAACCGATTCTTCCAAAGATGTTTGCCTATAAGATTTATTTTTTTCGTAAGTTTATCAAAAATAAACTATAGGTAATAAAAAAAAATGTGGTTGTTTTATTTTCAAATAATATTTAGGTATTATTTGTCTGGCATAATATGTTAGTGGTTTTCTGGTGGTTTGAGGGATCGTCAAATTTAGTGGTTTTCTGGTGGGTTACGATACCACAATTTGTGGTTTCGTTAAAATAAAGTTGGCAACACTGATTATGAGTACTTAGCTATTAGCTTAGCTGTTGCATAGGAATAACTCGTCGTTTGACCGGTTTTATTTAAAAATAATAAATGCATTTATTTCTATTAAGATACGTTAAACTAGGTACTAAGTGTTATAAATTAATCTTGAGCCCTTTCTATTAGTGTAGTCTCATTATACAATTTTTTTTTACTGTTTATCGTATGAGGAAAACTTTTATTTGAAAACAATAAACCGGTTTTGAAGAAGACCGCTTGTGCCAGTGACAAGGAAAAGTAAATTTTGGTTTAATATTCAAATTAGCAGGATGTGGTTGAAGTTTTTGATTGTTTTAAATATTATTTTATTACATTCTGCGATCTCAGAAGATGGTAAGTCCAAGTGTTTTCTTTTTAATACTATTTTCAGTTCGTGACCACAGCCAACCAACGAGAGTAATTTTTAAATGTATTATTTCCTGACTCACTGGTCAGGTTCTTAGCCATGCATGGGGGAGGCTTATCTCCAGTAGTGGACATATATTGGCTAAGGTAAAATTATGGTGCCTTTATAAATATAATAATAGGCAGCCTTACACCACATTTAAAAAAAATCTGTTGATCTTTCATTACTTAATGTGTTTGTAAGTTAAACTCTTGTGCATTATTGATTTAATAAATGAACAAAAATATTTAAGACTACATATTATGCTTGTAGTTTGCTATGTATAAGGCTTAATTTGCATTAAGAACAACAGCAAATTATTGTATCTGAAATTACTAAGCTAAATTGGAAATATGTTCAATTACAATTTTAATGAGGTGTCAATTGATTTCACGGTAGGTACCAATTATTTTTGATGTTTGAAATGTTTTAGTTGGCGAGAGGTGTATGACAAATGACCCAATGTTTGAAGGCACTTGTGCCAGAGTTTCCAGGTGTGAGGCAGCCCTCGTGTAAGTGTAATAAAACAGTCTATTGAATGTGAATTTGAAACACACAGCAACTGATTTATAGTATGGCACTTACATACTCCTACTAAACCTTTGATTGGCTTGCTTTACTTTTTTATGCATCATGCTGAATAATTATATTGAAACTATAATAAAAAATTAATAAATACTTTATATTTTTATGAAGGTCAATATCACAATTGTTTATTTAGAATCACACTCAAATAGGTACCTATTGTATTTGAAAAATCAAAATCAAAAGTCTTTTATTCAAACCAGGCTGAGAGTCAGCACTTTTTGAGCATCAAAGTAACATAAGACAGTCCTCCAAAAGGCCCGCCCTTCACCAGTTCCTAGTGCTTTAGCTGGGAAGAAAAAGTGGCGCAACAAACTCCCCAGCAGCACAGCTGTCTGTTATTTTAGAAGAACTTGATTCCATACAAATATTTATGTAATTAATATTATGAAAACAAAACATACATTAAATTATTTGCCATATGTCAGCTAGCACACACCAATTAATATATCATGTTTCAGAGAAATTAGAAAAAAGAAATTTCATCAATTTGAAAGGTGTGGTTTTGAAGGAGTTGAAGAAGTGGTCTGTTGCCCTCATGGCACTAACAAATTTGGTAAGTTTGTGTAGATATACATATTCATAGTCAATTAAAATGAAATCCCATGGTTATTAAACAATAACATTTTTTAAGGAGGAGATGAAACTAGGATGAAAGCAGATAGAATCGCTGATAGAGGTGAGCATTTTGTTATTTCTATTATCGAAATATTTGTAGAATATTTCCCAGCACCTGCTCAGACAGGCATTCAGAAATGAATAAACAATTTAAATGTGAATAAAACAACGTTAATTTTGATAAGGCCATTAGGTATGGTAGCTTGGAACATAATATCCGCACCCACAGTAAGAATAATCTTACTGTGAGTCTCACTTGCAAACATTCATATCAAGCTGACTGTGTGAAGTTTTGATCAATTTGGCTAATACAGTATAATGTTTTAGAATGCCAGAAAATCACAGCATCAAGTATACCTCCTTTGGACTTGCATATTTTGGGTGGGGAAACAGCTGCACTCGGGGAATTTCCGCACATGGTAAGATACATAATTATTTTCCTCATATTATTGATGATTTTGTGATTATATCTCAGCAACTTAGTTATTATTGTTCTCTGCAAAGAACTCCTTTTTTAAAAAAAAAAACCTGTTTCTTGTATATATATTTTTATTTGATGGTGATGTCAATCCAGTTTACACAACAAGTTCCATAAGTTATTAAAAACAACTAGCATTTGACAATAATAGGTATGCATGCAAAATGCATTGCTCATAACATTCTGGTTTTTAAATGACAAATCGGTTTTAAGAACTAACTTCCAATGACGTAATTCTGTTAATTTAATTTTAATTAATGGTGGCAAAGTACTTACTAATGACAGATTTAATTAATTGAACGTTTATTAAATGCGTGACCTATGGCACATTCTGTTATTTTATTACATTCCTTGTGTTGTTGATCTTGAATCAGTGCATTCTGTTTAATCTAGAAGCCATCCTCTCAGTGAAGAAACAAGGCAACACTTCTAGGATTTCACAGATTCTCAAGGCGTGGCGCACACTAACGTCCCGTCCATCCGATGTTTTGTAGCGAGAAATCATTACTTAATCAGAATCTTCGGTCATATTGATCGAAGATCAGAATATAGTACCTAACTACTTGAATTAGGATTTGCGCAATAATCCGTGTCGTGACTACTGAGGCTCAGAAAACAGGCCCAATGAACTTTATTGAATTTTAAAAAGACGTTTAAACGTTGAATATAGGCGCAAAACGCCACTGATATATTGTATTTAGCGCCATTTATTGTTTACAAGAATCCCTATTTAATCCCTAATTTTCAAGAATGTCTCGTCGGTAAGTATAGATAAGTACCTAGCCTTTTCTACAAAAACTAGGAGAGTGTTGCTGATGGCGGAAATCGCATCCCAATCCATAACTGTTTCTGCGTTCAGGCGATATGGAACTAATGCAGCAGCTCCATGACGAGTTGAAGACCATATCCGGTCATTCTGATTAGGCATGGGCAAAAAATATCGATATATCGAAATATCGATATTTTTCCATACAATTATCGATATATGTCGTCGATATTTTTAATCGCGATATATCGATATTCGATATTTATTTTAGAGTATCGAATTCGTATCAATTTCGATTTTTTTTTAACGCAACTTTGGTTTTGTTGAATGTTATTAAATACTCCTTGCATGCTCCTCGCGTATCGTTAACTTTAAAAAATCCCGCCACGTTCACCTGATCTAAGAGCAATACAAATAGCACGAGCGCAAGAAAACTCTGGGACATCTTCAATTTGGTCTGGGCATGAAAAGTTATTATCCCTGTCGTCAACAACTGTACCTGAGGTTCGAAGCTCTGGCTCTGTGCCCAATGAGCTAAAACAATACCTCGATCAACTTTTCCTTGAGAGAAAAGCTGACCCATTAAAACTTTGGGTAAATTGCCAGCATTTCACGCCGGTTCTGTCAGAAGTCGCCCTTAAATATTTAACTGTCTAGGCTTCTTCAGTGTCTTCCGAAATGGTTGCTTCAGCCGTGAATTTGACAGTACCCAACAATAGAAAAAGTTTGCTATGCGACCACATCAAACCGAGGGTGTTCCTAATATCTATATCTGATGACTACTGGTTTGATTAAATTGAATATAATTATTTAGGCTCGAGCATTAATAAAAAATACATTTTTTTTCTATTTTCGTCTATTCTTTTTTACGAAATTTGAATGCTTTGGAAATATGTATGAATAATCATGCGAAAACTGACGATATATCGATATATCGATATTTTGCACTCGATAATTATCGATACTGTTTAAAAATATCGATACGATAAATATCGATATATTTTTTTCAGTTGCCCATCCCTAATTCTAATGATTATAAGCTTGTTTTCTCCAAAATAATTTTTCGTTAGAGAAAACGGTAGTTTCCCAATTTGTCACTGCGGAGCGTTGTTTAAAAGCAAACGACATCTCGAGCCGAAATGTTTGTCTTTGACCGTAAGCCATTGAACTTTTCTGAGTAGGTACCTACCAATTTTAGATCATTTACGATACGCTGTATGGAGGAGCAACTAATTCCCAAGTCTCAAGACATGTTCATCACATTGATTTGGGGATTACGGACTAATCTTTGTTTGATATTGAGTCAGTTCTTAGAAATGCTTACAGTCCTCTTCCGGTCTTTTCCAGGTTGGTCTCCGATGTTGCCGAGCTCATTTTAATTATTAATTGCTGAAGTAACTAACTGAAGACTAACATCAAGCATGTTTACTGTGTGCAATGAAATTATGGCTCCACGTTGCACTGACATAGCGAAAAAAAAATAAAATAACACTTTTCAAAATTTTTTTAATTGTCTTCGAAGAATGAGTTAATCATACACAATAGCAAAAACAAAAGAAAACACTAGAGATTCCTTTTTAATGTTGTCAACGTTATTTTGGGTGACAGTGTATTTATTTTATAAGCATACAGAAATTGTAACTACCTATCTGTATATTCATTGTAAGTAAAAACAACTGAGAAATGCATTCGTTGAATGATATTATTGCTAGGTACTCTTGAGATAGATCTTCTACTATCTATAAGTCAGAGTTCGTGATACGATACCCTTTATGCGCGATTCATTTCGTACTGGGCTGTTGTTATTGTTTATTAAACCTCGTTTGCAATGTTGTTCGCAAAATTACATTACGATTAAACCATCATGTTTTATTTTTAATGAGCAGTTTACGTCGTTCTTTCGTTCTGGCTTGATTTCAGATTTTTCACTCGCTTCTACGGTTCGAGTAGGATGAACCTTGTTTTCCGAGAGTAGTCTGTAGGAAAATGAGACAACAATATTTTTGTTGGAACAATTGTTTTTTTTAACACGCTTTTATTAGCTTTACCTGAATCTTTGTTTGTAGCCGACTCCTTTGGATTTGATTTTGACCCACTTCAAACGGTCAGATTTTATTTAATCTTCTCGCCAGGGCTACCAGGAAAGCAAAAAACCTGTTTTCGAAAACTACGCTGACATACGTCACAATTCGAAACACCACCAAAAATAGAAAATAAATATAGTTTAAAAAAAAATAAAGAAAACGCTTCCAAACTATTATTTTATTTTTCAACTTTATTATTAACTTAAATACACAACGCGTTATACCTGTAATCCCAACCTTTGATTAAGACAACTCTGATTTTTCATCTTTCAATAGGCAATAACTTTTTACTTTTTTACCTTCCTATGAGAAACATAATCAGCCAGACAAATAAAGTTCACTAAAAATAAGTTACACTACATAAACATAACGGTAGGTCTATTCTCGTTCGTCCCACTGCCATTGTCCCACCGGTGGGACGAACGGGAATTGAATAAATAATATTAATCAGATTAATTTCATCCTAAAATAACATGAAATACACCATCAGGAAGAAAACTATCATATATCACCAGAGCATACAATCCCGAGCATGTTTTTTGAAGCATAATCCCGGGATCCCGGGCCTATCCCAGGATTAGACTATGTGGCTTCTAATTGGGCTCAAATGAGAAAAAATTTAAATAATAAAAAAATGTTTTAAACGCCTTTGCACAACACAAATCACAATATAATAAGAAAAGAAAAAAAAAACCGGCCAAGTGCGAGTCGGACTCGCGCACCGAGGGTTCCGTACAAACCTGTAGGTATCCTCGGTTTATGCGTAAGGTTTATGTTTATGAAATTAAATGTTTTTTTTTTTATATTTGAGTTGATTGAATCGAAGGTAAATTGCGATTTACGATTTATGACGTATTAAAAAAAAACTACTTACTGGATTTCGTTCAAACCAATTTTCGTTGGAAGTTTACATGGTTATGTACATCATATATTTTTTTTAGTTTTATCATTCTCTTACTTTAGAAGTTACGGGGGGGGGGGGACACACATTTTACCACTTTGGAAGTGTCTCTCGCGCAAACTATTCAGTTTAGAAAGAAATGATGTTAGAAACCTCAATACCATTTTTGAAGACCTATTCATAGATACCCTACACGTATGGGTTTGATGAAAAAAAATTTTTTGAGTTTCAGTTCTATGTATGGGGAACCCCAAAATTTATTGTTTTTTTTCTATTGTTGTGTAAAAATCTTAATGCGCTATACAGAATACATCTACTTACCAAGTTTCAACAACATATCTCTTATAGTTTCGGAGAAAAGTGGCTGTGACATACACGGACAGACAGACAGACAGACAGACAGACAGACAGACAGACAAACAGACCGACAGACAGACAGACAGACATGACGAATCTATAAGGGTTCCGTTTTTTGCCATTTGGCAACGGAACCCTAAAAAAGACAAAACAACAAAATGATACTTTTGCAAGAAATCAAAAAGACAACACAAAAAAAATTGAATTTCGAAAATAACATCGCAGAAAATATCAAAGCACCCAATCTTTGTCTTCCAAGCCTGCTTTGTAGTTTTTGCCAAGATAAGTCTGTACTTATCTTGGCAAAAACTACGAAGCAGGCAGAAAGCAGCAGGCAGCTGAAAACGCTCGCTCAGGTTCTACGCTGGTTGGAGGAGCAGACAATAGATACTTATATACTGTTTCTAAGTGGTATCCTCAAACTCCTCCATTTTTTAATTGGCTCATTTCAGTTCTTATACTATTTGCCAACTCCAATTCATTTTGTACTTGTACTTCAGGATCTGGGGAATGCGTACTCTTGTTAATTTCTAGCTTTTTGTTTTTGTTAACTTAAAAGGGACTTTTATTAAAGGAAAACCTTTAAGTCCCTTTTAAGTACTACGACAAACATATATTAGGACTGTACCTGTGTAGTGTATACTGTGTATAGTAGGTACGTATCGTACGACGGCGTATCTAAGGGTTTGTTTATGTCGTTACGTTATAAATAAAGAATAAGAATAAATTTATTAAGAACAAGTTAACAGACACGATAAGCACAAAATAAAATTAAAGAACAAAGACTGGATCCTGAGACTAATTTATGTGCAGTGGTGCTCTAGGCAAGGTTATTGTCAAGGCGCAACGGACTACGGAATACAAATAAGACTTGTTTTTGGCAATCCCGAAAACCCCGAGATTAGCCAAGTACAGTCCTGGGATTTTCGGGGCCAGAATACGGTCGGGATCCCGGGATCCCGAGATTCGGGATCCCGGGATTGTATCCTCTATATATCACACATCTAAGATTAAAACTATCTTCTGTGTGTCAAATTTTATACAAATCCTTTGTGTGGGCTAATACTACTAATTGAAATACTATCATGAATTCATGCAACTCTAGTACTTTTATTAGGTTACTGCTCGAAATTGTACAAAACGTATCGGGAACAGAATACCGTTTTGTATGCATGAAGCATACTACCTAAATAAAAAGTATCCTATTCGTACACATAGGTAGACCAGAACCTAGGTCCTAACCAGGTCATGGTCTACCTGTGTCAAATTCCATCTAAAACCTTTCAGCTGTTTTAGCGTGAAAGCGTAACAAATAAACAAACAACTCACTTTCGCATTGATAATATTGCATTGTTACTTAAGATAAATAAGTACTTTTGCACGATTGAACAAAAATACTTAAATAATTTACTGTTGGGACGATCGGGAATCTATACAAATAAATAAAACTGAAGTGTCTGTTTGTAATTTCAAATTAACAGCTTTTCACTAAATGCATATGAAAGTAAATATGGTACTTACACCAAAATGTCATTTTTTTAACTTTTGTCTTTCTGTCTGTCTGTTTGTTCCGGCTAATCTCTGAAATGGCTGGACCGATTTTGACGGGACTTTTATTGGCAGGTAGCTGATGTAATAAGGAGTAACTTAGGCTACTTTTATTTCAGAAAAATACTTGCGTTAATTTCCGACATCCACGCGGGCGAAGCCGCGGGCAAAAGCTAGTTAAAAATAAAATAATAAATTATTTATTTTTATTTCGTCCCAATACCAATGTCAGTGGGATGAACGGGAATAAATTTGATGTTATTTCTTAAATTCCCTCCCTATCAACCTACCATTGGAACGCCGGCAGTGGGACGAACGGGAATACACGTAACGCTAAAAAAATAGTTGATTGAGATCATCATCATTTCAGCCATAAGACGTGCACTGCTGAACAAACTGGGCTGCCTCTTCCAATCTGGGGGGTTTTGCCATAGTCGAAGTAAGTCCCTTAGTCGCCTTCTAGACACTCACGGGAAGACTCAAACTCAAAGTCAAGACATAGGATTGTGCTATTCTTTACGTCCGGCAACACACAGAACAACGATACAGATCAATGAAATGGTCATCTCATTCTCCTGCTCTTATCCCAATTTATTTGTGGTCGGCGCAACATGTCTTTTTCTTCCACAGTTCTCTATTAGTCGTCTTCTCAGTAGTCACTCCCTTTCTATCCATATCATAATTCACACAGTCCATCCATCGTTTCTTATGTCTCCCTCTACTCTTATAGCCATCGATATTCATACGCAATACTTTCCTCACGACATTTTCCTCATTCCCCCGTATCACGTGACCGTACCATGACAACCGATTCCCACACAACTTTTCAGTTATTGGTGCCACTTTCATACTTCCTCAAGATCAATGGAATGGTATGGAATGTATGTTTCTTAATCCAATTATATTTAATTTGTTTGTCTATTTAATTTTAGGTTGCTCTGGGATATGATCGAGGCGATGGCTATGAGTTTGACTGTGGCGGGTCAGTGCTGTCACCTACCTACGTCCTGAGCGCTGCACATTGTGTGGACACGTTAGACAGGTAACAAGACAAATAATTATACAGGATAAGTTTTTAAGTGCGCAAATTTTAACAAATTAAACTTAAATGAGTTATAATAACCATGCAATTTTTATTTTGATATAACTTAGTACAGAAAAAAATATCGTTAACGAAAGATAAAAACAACAACAAAGAAACAACAACAACAAACAACATAGAAACTGGTTTTATGGTAACTTGAGCGCGGCGCCGGCGCGGCGGCGAAGGTGAACGACCGAGCGTAGCTACAAGTACCAGCTATTCGATCGGTCAAAATTCAAAGAACTTCGAAGTACCTACGCCGCGGTTTCTGACCTATTCCTATTGTCGATATAATATTACGAAATATGTAGGGTGTCCACAGTTTACTGATTTAAGGTCGTATAAAAATAAAATAAAAAGTATTGAAAAAATAGTTAAAATGTGTTCTATTACTGATACAGAACCACCAACAAAAAATTAGCGCACTGGTAAAAAAAAAAACTATGTATAAATAACGGGAGAACTGGACAAATTTCAACAAAACTTGAACGAGGACGCTTTGTCTCACGAATGATAGAACGAGTGGAGAGAGACCTTTGCCTACGAATAGTAGGAAGAGTAATTACCGCGACAGGATTTTTTCGCGCACAGGATCTTGAACGGACTGCTCAGTGCCGAGAGTTCATCATCAGCCTATAATGTTCCCACTGCTGAGTCACAGGCCTCCTCTCGCCGAGAGGGAGTGGGCCGTAATCCACCACGCGGGCCCAGTGCGGGCTGGTAGATGTCACATGTCTTCGAATTTTTGGTTCTAAGACATGCCGGTTTCCTCACGATGTTTTCCTTCACCGTTTTGAGAGCAGTGGTGATGAAATTATTTACACAAAGTAAAGTGCCTGCCTGGGTTCGAAGTGTTCGAACCCACGACCTACAACTCGTAAGTCGAGGCTGACACCACTGGGCCACCACTGCTCTCTGAGTTGAAAGTTGCGGAGATTTGAAAGTCGTTTATTCAACACTCTGGAACGCACTGTGTTAGTTTCGCTATGCTTGGTTAAACACGGATAGTTGGAAAGCAACTATGCCATTAAATCAAGCCGCGATATATGTGGGACCGTGTAAATGTAGTCTAAAAAACCTTGTAAGTTCGGGAAGGGAAGTTGAGAAGTCCCTTACTCAATACTGGCGCGCACACACACATGTTACGGGCAATTTGATAAGTCCGGGCACTATTAATAATGGCCGGTCTGTATTCATAATGCCCGACTCAATTGGGCAATGTGATTAAAATAGCATAATTAATCACTTTTCCCGGCCATTATGAATAATGCCCACTCTATCTTGGGCAAAGTAATAAAATAGGTGAACTGTAGTGTTATATGAATTTCTTGGTTGTCTATTGTTTACCCAAAGATCATATACCATAATCATCATATTCCCGAATTTCATTTGCCCGAATGTTTTGTTTGCCCTAAAAGACATATAACATACTTTTAATTGCCCGAAACTTAGATACCATAAGATACGAGTGCCATACGTATTGTTTTTCATATTTTTAATTGCCATAATAATGATTAGACAAAATATTTAAACGCCATAATAATCATTACACATGATATTTAAGCGCCATAATAAATGGCAGCAGGGTGGGCTTGGGCGACGGAGCCCCGCTATGCGGGGCTCCTACTTCTGGGTGGTTTGTAAAAAAATAACCACGAAGGGGATGGCGGGGTCTATTCGCTCGCTTCGCTCGCTCAAACGACCGGGAGAAGGGGATGGCGGGGTCGCCATCCCCTTCTAACCTAACCTATCCGAGTCGGGGTGCCTTAAAGTCCCGATTGCATCCAGCGGCTGCAGTCCAATTTCTCACATTGCCCGGCTACAAGAAGGGAATTATTCATACTGCCCGGTCCAAGTGATAAATTCAAGCCATCTCAAACACTGACTTATTACATAGACCACGGGCCGTCGGGTATTATTAATAATGGCCGGTCAAAGTGGGAAATTAATCACTTTGCCTGACGCTCTTGGGCATTATTAATAATGGCCGGTCTTTATTAATAATGCCCAGTTAATCACGTTGCCCGTAACACACACACTTGTAATAATAGAAAGAGATAATAAGTCTCATGGAGGGGCATAACGCTGTTTCAGTTAGTGACGATTTCTACCAGTCAACTCCTACCGCATGCCACGTTTAGGAACTTCGTTCCAAAAATACCGACCAGGTTTTATGTATTTAGTTAATATCTACATAAATAAATTCAATTGAATTGTCTGTTTGTAATTTCAAATTAATAGCTTTTCAATAAAGGCATATAAACTGATCTCACATTGTATGGCATTTCATGTATAGCTTGATGTGTAGCCGTGTGGACACATAATTACATACAAAAATCATAAAAATAAGGTAGTGCAATATGTTTTTCCAATACTAGCATACAATTAAATCAGTACTATTCAAGTAAAGTGATGGAATTACAATATAATTATAGTTATGGGAGTCTTACCTAATTGTGCATGCCAGAAAATTAAATTTTATTGCAACTGAACGCAAACACTAAACTACAAAAATCACCCTTATTGCTTATTAAGGCTCTGACAATGTAAAATTGTTCCATGTACTCTTCAAGAATAGTTTTCACTATATATTTATTTTCACTATATATTACACTTCAGGATACAACCGTCAGTAATCCGCGGTGGCGTTATAGAAATTGGCGGTAAAGAGTTCAACCCAGAAACTGACACCAGAGTAGCGCAGATTATAACCAACCCTAGATATACGAGGAAGGAGAAATATCATGACTTGGTTTTGATAAGGTAAGTGTACTTTAAAACGAATCAATTTACAATAACCTCGACATATCGAGCTTTTGAGTCACCATACCTCGAAGTACCTACCAATTTCAACGTCAGTCTTCAAGGTAGAGTAGCCCGAGGGTCTGACGGCTGGTTGAGACCACTGGATTTTAACTCTCGCTGTTGGACTTAGTGCCAGAAAAAAGTCCGCCACGATATTTTTACGTCCGTGCATACGAGGATTTGATATTTCAAAAACAGAATTACCTAAAAATTTAATCACTATACCGGGTGACATTTATTAACGTCTTGAAAAAAAATGGGTGTAATAGGTGAACGGAGTAGAAGCCTTTGGCACAGAAATTTTTATTTTTGAATAACATGTAATGAAATTGATCTAGCAATAAATACTATACATTTAAAGTAATATTTTCATACTAGAACAACACAAGCAGAAATTTGGAAAAAAAAAACCATTAAAATCTATCGAAACTCAAATCATACGCACCCTACTCAATGCGCCGCATGTATCAATGATTTCGTAGCGCGGTCCTACCCTTTGAAGCCGGCCGATAGGCGGCCTCATTGATCTTTCGCAGGCGCACGAGCCGCACACGCATCCCCGTCATCCCGCATCCCGCGCTCCTTCAGTCACCTGCGATGAATCTGAAGGCCTTCCTGCCTTCTATTCTAGTTACACAACACACCATATGAAGGTCGAGACGGAAAAAAATATCATCCGGTATATTTAACAGAATTAGCAACCATAATTCGTAAAAAACTAGGAAGGTCGTCCCTTAACTATATTCATTTTAAAATACAAACAAAAAAAACTCGTTTTGGTACTTTATGGCAAAAATAATGTAATTAACCCGAAGCCTTTAGTAGTGTCTAATACGAAGGGGCTAGGGAACTTCTCCCGCTCTGGGCGGAGCGGGAGGGCGTGTCAGACTTTTACTGACTAAAACCCACCCGTGTTCCATCAGTTGCCCATGTGCCAGGGTCACGGTATCTCTTTCGAACAATCACGCGACCCCGGCAGGCATCGGTCCTAGTAGACCCCTACACTGCTGCTGACATCTCTTTGAGGCGCGCGTGGAACACTGCGCGCCGTCGACCCGAGCTTGATCCTTACCGGGCGGCAAGCTACCCATTGCTCGCCACCCGCAAGTTCGCGCCTACGGTGGCCGGGAGTCCGCAATCGACTCCCAACGCCCGGGGCGTCTCCTCCTGCGGCGGCTAGGGACGTGAGGGCGCAGAGACTGCCACTCCCTCACGCGCCCCGCCTCCTCCTTCGCGAGCATAACTGCTTCGCAGAAGGAGGTGACGGCTTCCCATTCCCTCTCGCTCCGTACCATGGCTCGCACCAGGGCCGGACGCGAGAGGTCGCTGCCGCCGATCGCCTCCACGAGGACACGGCGGTGCTCCGCCCAGGCAGGGCACACCTCCACCGTATGCTCCACCGTGTCCTCCAGACGATCCTCGCAATGGAAACACCCTGACGTATCCTCCCGCTTTATCCTGAACAGGAACCCACCGAAGCACCCATGCCCGGTGAGAACCTGCGTCAGGCGGAAGGTGAGGACGCCGTGGCGCCTCTCTATCCACTCCTCAAAGAGGGGACTAGCTGTGGCCCCTTGAGGCGAATTTCTCTCAGGATACGATTGGGCGCGTGGGAAGAGGGTGGGCGGTAAAAACTATACGTTCGTATTTAGTTTTGTACCTAAACAGCAAGAATGTTTTCTGGTTGTTTAGTGAACTTATGTTAGTTCCCATTAGAGATGTGCTGGATATCCGAGCGAGAAGAAAGATCCGGGTCAGTATCCGTTACTTTTTTGGCGGATCCGTTACGGCTGTTTTACCATATTAATTTTCGATACATGGATGAAATTCTATAATAGGTGATTAAGTAGCAATGAAAAACTGTAAAATTCCATTCAGATTTTTTCACCTTTATATTAAAAACATATCATAGTGAGTTCTCATACCAATAGTACATAACTCAGAGGTATTAAATCGACTATCAAAGACTCAAGTGGCGTCAACTATTGTTTCAATGTCGTGTTGAGAAAGTTAAGATCCGTATCCGTATATTTTTAACGATCTGGTACATCTATAGTTCCCATGTATATGGTGTGTAGGGATAGGGTTTATGAACAAAGACCACGCATTTACTATTAACACGCTTCGCTTGTATCTAGGATATCTCTGTGTAATGGAATATTGGAACTCGATTTTCACCCACTTCAACTTCAGATTAATTTAAAATGTTGCACACCTATCAAGGACTGACTTTTGTGCCATTATCCTGGCCAG
The DNA here is from genome assembly GCA_932294355.1 of Aporophyla lueneburgensis. Classification (NCBI taxonomy): domain Eukaryota; kingdom Metazoa; phylum Arthropoda; class Insecta; order Lepidoptera; family Noctuidae; genus Aporophyla; species Aporophyla lueneburgensis. The sequence goes on from OW028744.1 coordinate 17,862,605, forward strand.
AATCACCTGGATAGCAATAAAAATAGCTTAAAAAAAACACGAAAAAACACTCTTTAATAGAAAAACAGACTAAAAACTAGAAAATAATTTCAAAAAAAAATCAAAAGGCCCGGGGTTTTTTTTTTCTCAATATTCCAGTGCCAAAGAGAGATGGCGTTATTCGTCCTCATCTCAGCTAATAAACGTATGGGCAAAGAATGTAGTCAGAGTGAATAAATACAGCTAAACTAAAGACGTTCGTTACATAAAGAACATTGGCCACGGCCCATACATGCTGTGACCTGACTATAAAATACCACGAACATGAATAGTGTATGGATTAATTCGTTGCCCTAGGCTCAATTATCAACCTTAAATTGAAAATATATTATTTAAAAGCCGAGGATCATAGAACTTTACACATAAGTATTTCGTAACTTTTGAGGTTATGATGTATGTAATAAGTTTGCAACCTCAGTTAAAATCGCAAAAATGAATCAGTAGCCTTTCTTATTATTTCTATACTAATATTATAAAGCTGAAGAGTTTGTTTGTTTGTGTGATTGAACGCGCTAATCTCAGGAACTACTGGTCCGAATTGAAAACTTCTTTTTGTGTTGGGTAGCCTATTTATCGTGGGAGGCTATAGGCTACATAACATCACGCTACAACTAAGAGGAGCGGAGCAGTAATGAAAAATGTTGCAAAAACGGGGAAAATTTATTCCTTTTGAGAGTTTCCGTTGCGTGCGCTGCGTAAACGGTTAAAGTAACGCAAAAATCATGTATGACGGAATTGTTTCTTTTAAAAAGTTCTAAAAAAAAGTCCGCGAGAGCATATGTCTATCTTTTAAGGTTGACTCACTATAACTCAAAAGGAGCGAGCAGCAACGAAAAATGGACGAAAACTAGCAGGCAAATCGATGCGACGGGAGGGGTCAGGGAGCAAAAATTTGACGCGGACGAAGTCGCGGGCAGAAGCTAGTCACTGATATGGATCTAAGACACAGGTGTAGTGCAATGTGCATGAATCAGGGTATGATTTAGGTAATGATGAAACCATTTCTCATTGTGTAGCTACGTATCATTGTCTTACATAATTATGACAGTTAAAAAAAATGTTATCCATGTATTTACAATCCGATCGGTGTTGTCTTTGTTAGCTCTAATGTCATATAATATATTTACGTTTCGTTCTACCTATTAGTGCATTCTACATTTACTGTTAACATAATCATTTGCGACTCATTTCGGAATACTCAATTCATATACGCATCTAAAAATAATTTTATTCATAATACACTACAAAAATAAATAAAAAATTGGCAATAATATTTAGAATTAAAAAAAAATATATGTTTATTTGAGTGTCATAATAAAACGCGTACCACAGATGAAAACGGGACGGGTTTGGATGCGTTCAAAATGTATACAAAGAAGTAAGACAATGAGGTTTTTATTATAAACCTAAATTATTTTACCGGCTCCAATAAAATAAGCTAAACCCCGTAATTTAATTTAGACTTATCAGACTTATCAGTCATTGGTGGTCGTTACATATTTTGGTCAGGTCGTATTTGACCGATGTTCTTTTTAAACTGTATGTATTAGATAAATAACTTGTAAAAGAATACCATTCCAAGAGGGTAATAAAATAATAGGTACACGTTGTTTTAACAGCTAACATTCCACTTCACTTTATTCGCATTCTCAACATGAAGGTAAGTATTAGACATACTTTTCACTATCATGTTTAATACTCTTTTTGCTTCGTTTACGTTCATGAATCGGCACCCTTATTGCGTAAAACAGTTTCAATCACTATCTGAATAATTTTAAAAGATATTGCTGATACATTGCTTTAGATGTTAAAAAAAGCGTCTGCTCTGAGAAGAAAGTCCGAAAGAAACTCAGAGGTCACAGTCTCTTTAAATTCCAGACATATTCAATTCTTGGTCAGATCATTTGAAGACTATATGGATTGGCGTCTGAAATGGTCTTTTGAGGAAAGAACCACACAGATTGAGTGGTCCTGCTCAATCAGTGCACGAATTTATCCTCCGATACCGTAATAATGTTTATCATACGTTCAGCTTGTGACATAGGGTCAAACTTGAGCACAGTAGTCCTAGCTAGCACGTAGTTGTCCTAGCTAGCAGTCACGTCTAACAGAGCGGTGTGGCGGCACGATACAACACATTACAGACCCGTCCGGCAGCGCTGCCAGCACCTCCGGATGGTTCAGCAACCCTAGCAGTATGCGAGTCATATTTGACCTGCGCGACGTTTCCTTTTACTGCCCATTTTATTCCCAGTCTGGTGAATCCAACCATGGCCAAGACGAACAGACTCCGTACTGTTTCCGGTGAAGAAATCCAGTAAAGTTCTGATTTTTTTTCCAACATGAGGCTGTATTTCCCTTCATGTGAATTCCAAATGATTGCTCTTGTTTCTTGATTAGTCCTCGATCGGCAAGCAACAAGATTAACTGCTGCAGTAAAATGTCTCTGTTGCTAACACTGTCTCAAGATGATACAGAGATTTTTGTAAGCCCTGCCGGACACCTTAACAGTGTGTTTGCGGAACGTTAGCTCAGATAGACCTATGGATTAGCATTTTTCTGTATCTGATATTTGCTGTATTCTCTAACGATAGTATAAGCTCGCAAGCATCAGCAATCAAATTAAGCACTTTTATATGGTACCATCGAATAGACTTCGTGTTCTAGCTAGGACTAACAGGAAGGACAAGGGACATAGGAAAATGATGATCTAAGAAACCAATTTACACGGTGTATCATTCCACTAAGATCAGTCCCTGAGGTACGGAAGTGCAAAACATGAGCTATCAATAAATAAATAATTATTGATTAGTTAGTTTACTTATTGGTGATGTTCTTCAGTAAGGTCAGCTGCGTAGTAATGGTAACCGGCGTGCGTGTATGACCCAAATGTATGAACTTAAACGAGGCAAAACGGGTATGTAAAGGGTCTAGTTAGGGTTGCCAGGTCTTAAAACCGAAAAGCCGGACAGACCCGTCAGTTTAGCCCGACATTTGGGTAAAAAGGTCTGACATCTTTAATTATTTAATCTAAAAATAAAAATTAAAAAAAAAACACGAATGAATTAACGTTAAAATAAATAAGTAACATAAACGAATTAATATTTCTGATTGGCAGACACATGCTTTAAAAGCTAATTTTCTTTTTAAATTGAGTAGTAATAAGGCGGGGACAGTGCTAGTTCACTCGCTTGCGCTAGCGATACAAGGTGCGGTGGGTGGAGCTGAAACCAAGGCAAAATGATCAAATTTGAAAAGCCTAACAAAAACCGGACAGGCCGGACACCGTCTAATTTGGCCGGACACACAACCAAAAAGCCTAACTGTGTCCGGCTTTATCCGGACGCCTGGCAACCCTAATCGTAGTAGGAGGCGTTCTATAATTTCTGCCTACCCCCATGGGAAATAGGTGTGAGTTTATGTATTTAGATAAGTTTACTTTTAATTCATGTTTCATTTTCATGTCATTAACACGCATAATTCACTTTGCCTTATACCTACATTTTATGAATCGTCACGAAAAAATTGTACGTCCACGTTTTGTATTTTGTTTTCTAATTGTCTCATCATTTCAGCCGTAAGACGTCCACTGCTGGACTTAGGCCTCCCCCAATTTGGGGAGCTTTGCCATAATCGCCACGCTTGGCAGGCGGGTTGGCGATCGCAGTATGGTGGTAAAATACATAGAGAACGCTGCTGCCCATTCTCTAGTAAGTCCCTTAGTCGCCTTTTACGACACCCACGGGAAGAAATGGGGTGGTGTTATTCTTTACGTCCGGCACCACACGGTACATCTAATTGTCTGCTCAGTACTAATATAGGAAAGATTTGATTGTTTCTTAAATTGTTTTTAATGAATGAACTCAAAAACGACATAATCGATTTTTTTAATTCTTTCACCTATGGAAAGCTTCATTATTCCGGATTAACATGAGCTATAAATTTCACGCGGCCAAATCTCGGGCGAAGTGCCAGTATTTTATCATTCCATAAGTATTTTTAGTTGATTACGAGGTATGGTGAATGCTGTGTATTCCTAGACATACATACCAGAACGTTTATTATGTTATTATTCTGTTTTATTTGTTTGTACCTACTCGTACTGGTGTACCAAATAAACAATAAAACTGCGATTTTATACTACCCTCACTTAAAACAAATTTATTTCAGATTGCAGAGACCTTTGCGCTTCACCAATAACTTGAATGCAGTGTGTTTGGAGACAAATGACAATGATCCCACGGTACCGCTCACTATAACCGGATGGGGGAAAACCAGTAATTCCAGTATGTATTTTATTTATAAGAAATACCTGAAAATTATTATATAAACGTTGTAAATACGCTTATAGCCAGTTACCGCTGGGTTCTCGCCCACTCTTACAGGAGATAATAGGACTTATACATGTCTTAAACTCTCGAAATGTGAGTGTAATAAGTTTTCTACCTCCACATAACGTTTCAGGGAATAAAGGCATTACGTAATGTTAAAACTTTTTAACAAAAAATTAAACCGCCGAAAAAACGGAAAAGTTTTTCAGTATTTTGGGCGGTTTATTTTTTTGTTAAAAAGTTTTTATTTTATCATTTGTTGTGGCTTTAATGTACTAATAATACTTGGCAAGGTATACCCTATCCAACAAAAAAGAATTATCAAAATCGGACTACTCTGTTTAAAGTTATGCGTGGTTATACATTATAATCAGTGAGTGAACAATCAATCATCCCCTGTTTTCCCTTACCCCTTGTTTTCGCAACCCTTAGGGTTCGATTTCGTTTTCCAAATTTATATGGGACCACCTTCGGATTACACCCTTTCCAATAGATGAAGAATTATCACAATCGGACCACTATGGAAAAAGTTATGCGTGGTCAAACATAAAAAGAAATATACGAGTATATACGCGTTGAATTGAGAACCTCCTTCGTTTTTTTTCGTCGGTTGAAAATGAACGTCTATTTTCTTCTTTAAAATTGCAGGGGATACAAGAAGCAGCTTGCTTTTGAAAGCGAACGTGACGACCGTTGGTCGCAGTAAGTGCAGCGAGTCTTACACCAACTGGCGCAAGCTTCCTGCTGGCATCTCGCCGGACCAGATGTGTGCTGGTGATCCGGAAGGCATTCGGGACACCTGTCAGGTAATTATGTGCATAGAGTGTCATTACGCTCTTCAACTAAGTAGGTACTGTCACTTATAGAGATAACCAGAGTCGTCAAACAGTACATTTATGAAATAAAATTTCTTTCGAAAACATACATAATTTTCTAACTAAACTCTACTACGGACATCTGACGATCCTGGTTACTAATTTCTTTTAGTGACTGTACATACAACACAATTTTTTTACCAACTACGCGACTGACTACATAAGCTAATATTATACAGACTCCGTACGCAAAATACGCGCTCAGACGTGGAGTTGCGGAAACCAGCCCGTTCTACCTATTACCTATTATACAGACTGCTTTTCATGTCCGTTTCCACCGCGCGGCCAACTCTTAAAATTTGGTGAAATTTTGCCAGGAATTAGTTGTAATTTGTTACAATACACACCTCTTTTCCTGAATTTGTTACAAAAAAAACTAAGACGCTACGACCAAAAACAGTTGGCCGCTAGAACCGCCACTTGCCGTAGTGATCGCCCGTGATTACACAGAAACTAAATAATGCAGATAGGCGAACGATACATCAAAAGAAAGGTCTTAATTTGTTGTATTTGTTACAAAAATAAAAATCATCAAACTTAAATATACAAAAAGTTATGCTATATTTAGTTTTCAGGTTAAGTGTAGGTACGTATCTCACCATAAAATCAAATTAATAGAGGTTAATGTGTATGGACAATTAGTTGCTAATTTGTTGCAGCAAATAAACAATAAAAATACTAGAAAATAGCTTCAATCATATTTTTAGAGTCGATTTTGGTTGGACGCTCGGACGGCAATATGCCTAAATTACAATGGAGTTTAGTTAATTATTTAAGTTAATTATAAAAGTAGGTTCAAGCTTAGTTCTAGTACTAATCGACATGTAACGTAACCTTGTTAGGATAAATGTGGCGTAAATAAAATTACTATATTTTTAAATTTATTCTAAAATTGAAATAAGTACTCCTGTAAGAAAATGTTTCTACATTCTGTGTCTTACAAAAGTTTCAGTTAATTTATAAATGTTATGGCAGTTTATATAAAGCCTGTAGTTATATTCGCCACATTTATCCAAACTAGGCTACGATACCTGTCGATTAGTACTAGAACTAACCTTGAACCTACTATTAATAACGAAATAAACGCCATTGTATTTTAGGCATATTGCCGTCCGCGCGGCCAACTAAAATCGACTGTAAAAAAATATTGAAACTATTTTCTAGTATTTTTCTTGTTTATTTGCTGTAACAAATTAGCAACTAATTGTCCATGCACATTAGCCTCTATTTATTTGATTTTATGGTGAGATACGTACCTACACTTAACCTGAAAACTAAATATAGCATAACTTTTTGTATATATAAGTTTTGATGATTTTTATTTTTGTAACAAATACAACAAATTAAGACCTTTCATTTGATGTATCATTCGCCTATCTCCATTATTTAGTTTCTGTGTAATCACGGGCGATCACTACGGCAAGTGGCGGTTCTAGCGGCCAACTGTTTTTGGTCGTAGCGTCTTAGTTTTTTTTAGTAACAAATTCAGGAAAAGAGGTGTGTTTTGTAACAAATTACAACTAATTCCTGGTAAAATTTCATCAAATTTTAAGAGTTGGCCGCGCGGTGGAAACGGACATTGCTTTTCGACCTCTTCGCCTAAATCAACCAGATGTTGCCAGCCATCATGGTCACGTGATGATGTGCCCCAGTTTCTTTTCTTTAAAATGCTCAAAAATCAAAAGTCATATAATTAAACTAGGTTGAGAATCAGCACTTTTAGGACGTCATATGACAGCTGAAGAGACGGCCGATGTGGTCGGAAAGTACTGAAGTGGCGACCGCGTAATGGAAGGCTTAGCGTTGGAACGCCTCCCGCAAGATGGACCGATGGCCTGATGAAGGCCGCAGGAATCCTCTAGTTGCGAGAAGCACGGAACCGGTCGAGTACGGAGCTTTGGGGAGGCCTATGTCTAGCAGTGAACGTCTTTTGGCTAAACGATGATCATTAACAGCCTATAATGTTCCCACTGCCTCCTCTCGGTGAGAGAGTGGGCCATAATGCACCACACGAGTACGGGTTGGTCTTCGAATGAAGACTTCCTAAGACATGCCGGTTTCCTCACGATGTTTTACTTCACCGTTTTAAACGATGGTGATGGTTACGAAAGACTTTTTTAGCCTGAGAAAAATTATCCCGTATAGGTTGTCTCTAAGAACAGACCCGATGTAACCATGGTACGCAATCACAGCATTTTTCTGACTTGATAACTTCTTAAGCTCTTTTAATGCAATATATTTAAATTTGGAGCTTTGGGATAGTCCAGCAGTGGACGTCTTTCGGCTGAAATGATGATGGTAGCTGATGCTCAGCTTTATGTGTTGAAACTGTAAGTGTAATAGTTTAGTGTATGTTCGCAGGGCGACTCGGGCGGGCCGCTACAGAGCTCGACGCCGGACGGGCTGAACCGCCTGGTGGGTGTGACGTCATTCGGGAGGGGCTGTGGCTCGCCCGTACCTGGCGTGTATACGCGCGTCAGTCGCTACCTCGACTGGATCGAGAGCGTCGTCTGGCCTAACGCTCAATAAATAAAAAAATCACTATAATTATAATAAATCTTTTATTTCATATATTTGTCCTGCCCGCGACTTCACGATCCAGGGTGAAAAGTGGCCTATGTAGTGACCATGGTCTATTTGTGTATAAATTTCATTAAAATCCGTTCAAGCAGATTTAGCGTGAATAAGTTTGTTTGTTTCTTTATGACTGGCCTGTTAGTCTAGTGGTTAGTGACCCAGGGAGGACACGGCGCGGCATACGCTGGCAGAATGTGCCGCTTGGGAGGAGCCGCGTCGTGCCCTCGTCTCAGGAGTAGGCAGTGACCTGTCGCTGCCGGCCGTAGTCGAGTCGATGGTCGGCAGCGAGGGGTCCTGGGACGCGGTGGTATCCTTCTGCGAATCAGTTATGTTGCAGAAGGAGGCTGCGGAAAGGGAGCGGGAGATATCTTCCGCTCACCCGGCCCGCAGCAGGCGCACCGGGCGTCGGCGGAGGGCTGACAACGCCCTCTTCCAGCCCCCCTAAATGGGTCCAGGGGCGACGGATCCGGGGACATCCGTCGCCCCTATTCCTTAGGACCCGAGATGGTGGCGCGTAGTGTTCCACGCGCGCCTCTCTGTGATGTATGAGGGGGAGTTTAACGCCTCACTCCCCCCCAACGTGAGGAGGCCCGCAAAGGCAGGCCGGCACCAGTCGGGGATCGCGGAAGACATATTAGTTCCCGCGGTCCTCGATGTAGGTGTGGGACGGAACACCGGGGTGGTTTTAGTCAGTAAGAGTCTGACAGATCCCTGCGCCCACCCCAGGGCGGAGGACATCCATGAGGATTTCCACCTCAAGATCAAAAAAAAAGTGGTTAGTGGTGCTAAGACTGAGGTCGAGGGTTCAATTCCCACCCATGACAAATCTTTGTGTAATAAGCACAATCATTTGTTCTGTGTCTGCGTGTAATTTATCTATAATATGTATTTAGAAATATATGTATAAGTATATTTATCAGTTATCTGGTTACCATAGTACAGGCTCTGCCTAGTTTGGGACCAGATAACGGTGAGTTGGTTGTCCTAAGATATATTATTAATGCTCATTACGAAACTAACTACTGCATGAACTGGTACTAAAGCACCTAGCGGTTACACTTTTCCTTTTTTTTCTAAACTATTATGCCCACCTGTGGACAGCGTTGTGGGTTACAACATTACTAAAATTGTGCATTTGTAAAATTAATTGTAAGTTCTAATAATGTAACTATTTGCTGTTCCTTTCAATAAAAATAAAATAAACAATTTCGATAACTGAGTTGTGAGACAACCAAATATCATTGGATAAGCAGATCGTTAGGACTTTGTGATATAGGTATTTGATGTGACTTGGATTTCCCACCCGTACGCAAAATACGCGCTCAGACGTGGAGTTCCGGACACTAGCCCGTTCTACCTATTACTTAATTGACACCAAACAGGAAACACTGGTGCCGATTCTGTTGTACACGAACTAAACTATCTCTAAAATTCCTTACTTTTGGCTATGAGACTTGTAACGCTATTCTGCAAGGAAAAAATCTCTAAATTTAAAAACTATTTTGACACGACTAAAATCGAATTTGACAATCGCGACTCAGCGTGGTATTTTTTTTTTCTTTTGGTTTCGAAACGTTTACTTGTGTGTGCATTGCGTAGAATGAATTTTTTGAGAGACGAAGGCGCGTGCTAGGGTGCAGCCTGGACGTGTTTTATATGGAATTTTTCACTTTTGTTTGAAAAATATAAAAAAAATGTTACCCACGTGTTGAGATTTAAATGTTCCGGGGTAGACTAAGGGGGGGTCGAAAATTTCATTATTTTTGCGATAGGACACGCCATTTTCAAGATATAAGCAAAATGAAAATAAAAAGTACAGAACTGTTTTTGCACGTGAAGGCGAGGCGTTGTTGAGAATTTTAGTTCATGACCACAAGTTTTATTCCACACCTTTTTAATCGCGATTAAAAATATTCAGATTTAGTTAAAATAAATTATTTTAGTCAAAATTTTTGGTGAAAACCGGCAAACTCAGAATAGCAAAATTGTCATTTTCACTAAACTAATAACTCAGTGCAATCTTAGTGCTGTCAAACTAAAATATAGTTAAGTTGTGTCACTTTAGTCTATTTCAGAATAGGAAATCGTCGTTTGACAGGAATAAACCAAATTTTAGTGATTTTTAGTTTAGTTTAGAGAATTTTGTGACAACAGAATCGGCATTAATAAAAGATGACCTACCTAATCATCTCAATAACTGTCCACATAGGTAATAGATTTTTTTTGAAAGAAAACAAATCATCACTATGTTAAAACAACTTTAATGATTAAAAAGCAGGAGCTACATATTAATATCTGAATAACATAAAATGATAGAACAACGAACTTCTTTCATTCCCAAAGGGTTTGGAAGATGTATTCCTGTATTATACCCATTTAAGAACAATAAAACATAATGTATGGAAAATGAACATAGTAATAAACTTACAATAAAATATAAAAAAAAAAAACATAATAAGAAACCGGAAAGGGTGTTGGACGAGCGATGTTGCTGGTAGGACGTCTGAACACGCGTCTGACGCATCAAATCTACACACTGCCGCAGTGGGTCCTGAAAATTGTGTTGCGGTTTCGCGCGCTACGGTAACACAATTCGAAAGGGAACGGCACATTGGGCCGACAACTTGTAAATTGGCGAGAGTACCACTCTATTTTCGTCGGGGATCAAAAACACAAATCCCATTTCCTCTCTATAGAGATGTCACTCAGATGACACTGAGTGTGCAGTTAGATAAAGAGTGTAAATACTTAGTAATGCGGATGCGAGATGGGTTTGTATTGGTACACAATAGATTAGCTTACGAACTAATAAAATATAAATTGAAATTCAAGTACTTGCAAACAAACCTACTTAGTTTTATGAAAATGTTGTAAAGTAAACCGTCATGATTAAAATTAGTCAAGTTGTTCTATTCCGATCATGCTGCATAACTAGCGCCATCCATTTCTGGATCATGGCTGTTCCCGGCCGTGAGCGCATGATTCCTGCCACCTATGCGCGCCCCACACTCCGGACACGAACTCTCTTCCATTGCTCCGCCACACTCTCCAATGCAATAGGCATGTCCATTCGGACATTTATACCAGTGGCCAGCTCTTAAACCAATAGCTTTAACAATTAATGCGCGCTCGTACTTAGTGACAACACCGCTTGTTTTGATCACTGCCTGCAACTGTCTTAGAGACTCTAAAGCCTTGTCCTCATTAAATACAGAGAGCGAGAACACTACCGCTTCGGTACTTTTGACTTGTTGTGTTACTTTAGGTTCATCTTTCATACTAATCGCGAGATGGAGAAGTGTAGAAAATTGCACCATAACATTCAAGCGTTTAATCTCATTGCCGATATCCTTTTGCTGTTGTTCGCTTATTTTGATAGGTATCTTGGATTTTGGCTGAATCTTGAGCACATTCAGTAGTGTTCTGATATGCTTCTGCAATTCATCCATTAATGTAGTTATTTGCGGTTTCTGTGTTCGATATTTTTTCCAACATTCTACGATCATTTCAAATATATTGAAGTATACGCATTCCATTTCCACTTGCAAGAGTGACACTTTATTTTGTGTTTTTAAAAGTGTTAGAAAACTCAAAAACGTAGCTGTCATATCCTTATAATCTGGAAAGAAACAAAAATTAGTTCTCGCCGATGATTCGCCAAACTCCGGAGTTTAGGGCACCCTGACTCGGAGTACGCATAATTATTTATTTATTACTAGCTGACCCGGCAAACGTTGTTTTGCCATATAAATAAAGGAAAAATGATTAAATTACTAAAATGGCTATTAAAAAATAAGGGTTGATCGTAGAAGGGTGAAAATTGAGGATTGTATGTATTTTTGTATGTTGTATCATAAAAAAATAGAAATTAAAAATTTTTGTCTAAAAAATAAAAAAATAAAATTAGGGGTGGACTACCCCTAACATTTAGGGGGATGAAAAATAGATGTTGGCCGATTCTCATAGATACCCGATAAGCACAAAAAATTTCATCAAAATCGGTCAAGCCGTTTCGGAGGAGTATGGCAACGAAAACTGTGACACGAGAATTTTATATATTAGATTAGATTAATACAAACCCGCCATATATTCTTTATTTCCTTCTGAAAATCTATCGACTTTGAGGCGTAATTCAGACATTTTCTTAAGTATCTGCTCGTCAGTTCCGTAAACTCGCACTTTTATAGAGTAAATATAATCCTTGATCATTCTTTTCACAGTATCTTTGTATCTGTTGGTATTGATGATCGGTTTGCGACAGAAAGGACAAGTGCGTATTTTTATGTTGTCCTGGTCTCCCAGCATTAAAGTGTCCATGTTATTGACCTCCAGAATATGACCACAGTCTTGAAGTACAATAAACCTGAAATTACTTAGGGTAAATGAAAATGCAGATTGAAATTTTCTACAGGCAGTAACAAAAGAATCAAGAACCATGTGCTACGGAGATGTGTAGGTAGGTAGTTTTCCTAGTCGTAAATTGTGATATGATGAGTTTAAGTAATTGATTAAAACAAAATTGCGCTAGGGTTGGATATCTTCAAAGACTGTTGATTAAGTGAACAGAATTTTGAAGTTAATTTTTTTTCAAGGCAGATGAGTCTTCGAACTGGCTGTGCTTAGAGTTGTAAGCAAAATGAAAGTGTCTCACTTGTCGTGTTCTTCATACGCGTCCCCGAGGAAGTCCGTGGGGAACTGGTCGGGGCGGCACAGCTGGCAGATGGGCGGGCAGGGCTCGCCGCACAGGCCGCGGCACATGTGGCCGCACGCCAGGCGCCGGCCGCAGCGCGCGTCGCACGGCGCACGCTCGCACGGCTCGCCGCAGCGACGCGCGCACGCACCGTGCGCGCACCGACGACTGCATTTTTCCTGCAATGACGTGCAAGGTATTATTAGACTATGGATTTTCATACATAGTCAAATCCGAATGAAAGAAGGTGGGTAAAGTTTAGAACATTTTTCGCCCATCAGAGTCATGAAAATTCAAAGTATTTATTGACATCATGTTATTGTGTTTATGTGAAGTTTAGGTATCGACCTTTTCATCTATTCTAAAATAGTAAGAAAAAAAAATAGCAAGTCACATAAAACAAATCATCAAACTTAGCAAATTCGCTAAGTTTTGTTATTTTAAGCACTTTTTTTTTAACTTTCATTACTAAATAAACTGTTAAGCGCTTTATGCATAAAGCGCTTAACAGTTTATTTTGTAAGCGCTTTATGCATAAAGCGCTTAACAGTTTATTTAGTAATGAAAGTTAAAAAAAAAAGTGCTTAAAATAACAAAACTTCAACGAATTCGCCAAGTATGATGATTTTTTTTATATGATGTGCTATTTTTTTTCTTACTATTTTAGAATAGATTTAAAGGTCGATACCTAAACTTCACATAAACACAATAACATGATGTCAATAAAAACTTTGAATTTTCATGACTATGATAGGCGAAAAAACTTCTAAACTTAACCCTCCTAGTTTTTCTTTTTTTTGATCTGTTATAGCGCCCGGATACCTACTGGTGTCCGTTTCGACTGCTCGGACAGTATCGTAGAAGATAAACGACTAAGTCAACATTACGAAGGAATTTGTAAAACACTAACAGTGAAAGTCGCAAATTCATAGATCCAATACTGAATAATTGACTCGACAGCGATTCGGGCCCCCCCCAACCACTATATGTGTTTCCGGCGGCGGCGCACGGCAAAGTCCATAACAAGTGATGGCCTCAGACTTATTGAGGGCTCGCTTCCGACCCTAGTCCAGGCCGCAAATTTACAAAGGCTATACTATTTTAGTCACGAGTCAGACTTTAATCAGTGAGCTTTTGTTTTTGAATATTACTCGACAATACCTAGTCTATCTCAGTAAAAAAATTGACTCAAATAGACTAGCTTTTTGTTTTGATATTTTCAAAGAAAATGCACGGACAAAATCTAGTACCATTTCAGTCACGCGTGGTCGAAATCCCATCCATGGTTAATACCCCGACTCAGAGTACCCCGACTGGTACGATTGTCGCAACCCAGTGCTGGGCACGCCACAATTGCGGCGGTAAGTCCCCTCTTTGAGGAGTGGATAGAGAGGCGTCACGGCGTCCTCACCTTCCGCCTGACGCAGGTTCTCACCGGGCATGGGTGCTTCGGTGGGTTCCTGTTCAGGATAAAGCGGGAGGATACGTCCGGGTGTTTCCATTGCGAGGATCGTCTGGAGGACACGGTGGAGCATACGGTGGAGGTGTGCCCTGCCTGGGCGGGGCACCGCCGTGTCCTCGTGGAGGCGATCGGCGGCGGCGACCTCTCGCGTCCGGCCCTGGTGCGAGCCATGGTACGGAGCGAGAGGGAATGGGAAGCCGTCACCTCCTTCTGCGAAGCAGTAATGCTCGCGAAGGAGGAGGCGGGGCGCGTGAGGGAGTGGCAGTCTCTGCGCCCTCACGACCCTAGCCGCCGCAGGAGGAGACGCCCCGGGCGTCGGGAGTCAATAGCGGACTCCCGGCCACCGTAGGCGCGAGCTTGCGGGTGGCGAGCAATGGGTAGCTCGCCGCCCGGTAAGGACCAGGCTCGGGTCGACGGCGCGCAGTGTTCCACGCGCGCCTCATAGAGATGTCAGCAGCAGTGTAGGGGTCTACTAGGACCGATGCCTGCCGGGGTCGCGTGATTGTTCGAAAGAGATACGTGACCCTGGCACATGGGCAACTGATGGAACACGGGTGGGTTTTAGTCAGTAAAAGTCTGACACGCCCTCCCGCTCCGCCCAGAGCGGGAGAAGTCATTTGATGATTTCCCATCCTGAAAAAAAAAAAAAAAAAAGAGTACCCCGACTCGGATAGGTTAGGTTAGAAGGCTAAGGCAGGAGCGACGCGGAGCGGAGCTCCCGCCTTAGCCTTCGTGGTTATTTTTTTTTAAACCACCCAGAAATAGGAGCCCCGCGAAGCGGGGCTCCGTCAACCTATCTTAGCCCAGGTGGCAATCAGTTACATACATATTAATTTTGAATACATATTAATCCCTTCAAAAACATAAATGTGAAATGAGAGCCAAGTTCAATATTATGATATATGCCTTAATTGTTGACTTCAACGACAAAAGAAGTGAGATCTAAATGGGTGCCAAATTCAATGGTCAGTCCTGAAATTTATTTATAACTACATAACATATCATTTCTTTTTATAACTTAGGATAACATATTGTAGCCAAAGATCTGACTTGGCTAGTTCTCATATACGAATTATTACATTCGATGGCTAGTTTCTATCAGCAAGCCAAATTTTCGGAATAATAAAATAAGAACCGACAAGTAACAGGTTTAGAACTTGCGAAGGCTATAATATAATTCGTATATGAAAACAAGCCAAGTCAGATCTTTGGCTACAATATATTATCCTAAGTTATAAGAAGAAATGATATTTTATGTAGTTATAAATAAATTTCAGGACTGACCATTGAATTTGGCACCCATTTAGATCTCACTTCTTTTGTCGTTGAAGTCAACAATTAAGGCATATATCATAATATTGAACTTGGCTCTCATTTCACATTTATGTTTTTGAAGGGATATCATTACTTTTTGTACATAAATTATTAGTAGGTACCTATTTATAACAAATTTAATACCAAATGGTTTTTGTTATAAGAGTTCCTAATAGAATCAATTAAGTGAAAAATTATAATAAAATGATAAAAATTTACCAGTTTCTGATTTATTCCTTTATATTCACCTAATTACCTATCTGCATGCCAAATTTGAACTTTCTGGGTCATCTGGAACTGGGTTATAATTTTGATCTATAGGTCAGTCAGTGATAAAAATGACGATTTTTGGACGTTAATATCTAAATAACCGTTTGAGATATGTTTATGTAATTTGAAGCACATATGTACTTCACATGTTTCACTATATGAGCCAAATTTGACACGTTTATGTGAAATAGTTTTTGAGTTATGAGGGGGTCAAAAGTGGCTCCAAATGGTTCGTGTAATATTACACACGGTGCTGCTCGCCAGTTCTGTTACTTGAACTTGGCTTGACACGCTACCGCGTGTCTAGATCAAATAGATAAGCTTCAATTATAGGTTGATAGTTACATGGCAACTGTTATCATTTTAATTGCTCGTTTCTATTATGTATTTGAAAAACAAAAATAAAACGAATTAACAAACGAGAAGTGCTTTTATTAGGTAAAGAACACTATCCACTTGTTGCAAGTATAAATTTAAAAATATCTCGCCAAAAGCTTAGCTATTCGAGTGATATGTATTATATAGAACTAGATTTTGTCGGTGCATTTTCTTTGAAAATATTAAAACAAAAAGCTAGTCTATTTGAGTCAATTTTTTTACTGAGATAGACTAGGTATTGTTGAGTAATATGCATAACCAAATGCTCATTGATTAGAGTCTGGTTCGTGACTAAAATAGTATAGCCTTTGTAAATACGCGTCCAGGCCATGGTATGGAGTGAGAGAGTCTGAGAAGCCGTCACTTTCTCTCTCTTAATCGCGTAATCACGCGAAGAAGCCGAAGCGCGTGAGGGAGAGGCAATCTTTGCGCCCTCACGCCCTTAGCCGCCGCAGGAGACGCCCCGGGCGTCGGGGATTTATAGCAAACTTCCAGCCACCGTAGGCGCGGGCTTGCGGGCGGCAAGCAATGAGTAGCTCGCCGCCTGAAAAGGACCAGGCCCGGGTCGATGACGCATTGTGTTCCACGCGCGTCTCAAAGAGATTTGAGCGCAGACTGAAGGGGTCCGTCAGGGCTGACGCCTACCAGGGTTGCGGATTTGTTCGAAAGAGTTACCGTGGCCTTACACGGGTGAGTTTTAGGCCTTCCACTCCACCCAGAGCGGGAGACGTCATTTGATGATTTCCCACCCAAAAAAGGGGTGTTAATGGTACATCCTTATTGGAAAAGCCAAAATCTAACATAGTCCGAGCTGGAGGTAGACCAACGATCTACTAAAAACTCTCATAATGGTTTCAAATTTTCGATATCTCTACGAATGCAACGCTGCTAGACCATAACACCTGAAAATTGAAGTTCTTATATCTACTATGAATGGGACCTAGATTTTATTTAGACAACACAATTGTTATTTACCCGACATGGCGTGCATGGTTCGCCGCACAACCTCCTGCAGTGCGAGTGCTGGCATTTTACTTCGCAGAGCATCTTGCACGGTGGACAGATTTGATTACACGGCTCCTGGCATCTTAACAAACATTAACATCGAGATATATTATTAAAGTGAATTTTTTATTTTTTCTTTGGCAGCTTTCCGAAGTCTACTATTCTGCCAGTGTCAAGTAGTGACGGCAATGCATTAAGATGAGCCGTCGGACTTTACACTTCGTGGTAGTTATTTAAAATTTTTGTCGTCCTTTCAGCTACTAACATAATACCTACGTATTATGTTAGTAGCTGAAAGGACGACAAAAATTTTGTTAGTAAACATAGTATCTTTTTTTTTATAATATATGCATATAAAAGGTCACAAATCTACTTAAAATATTTACAAGCTTATTATTAATACACACCAAACTACATTTTGGTATCATTAACTTTTAAAAATCTTCATATTTGGGTGAGTTTAGGGGAAGTTATTCGAGACAGAATTAAAGTTTAAGGAAGGGGGATTTTAAGTTTGGGGAACTTACGATACAAGTCAAAGGATTGGGAATTTAAAACACAAGAGAAAAAGATGTGATCCACAGTTCCATCATCAAGACCCCATTCGCACAGGGAACCGTCATTATCAGCCTATAGTATTGTTCCCACTGCTGGGACACAGGCCTTCTCTCTGTGAGAGGGAGTGGGCCGTAATCCACCACGCGGTCCCAGTGCGGGTTAGTAGATGTCACATGTCTTCATTGTTTGGTTCTAGGACATGCCGAATTCCTCACGATGTTTTCCTTCACCGTTTTGAGAGCAGTGGCGATGAAATTATTTACACAAAGTAAAGCGCTTGCCTGGATTCAAACCCACGACCTACATCTCGTAAATCGGAGCCGATACCACTGCTCTCCAGGAACAAGGAACCGTCGCGAACACGAATCTAATTAAGGAATACAGGACTGCAGCGACTGGAGTGAACTGGACTGGAGGACTGGAGCAGGTTGAAGTTACAAGCAGATGTGGATACCTCCAACAGATTTTTACACTCACGTCAAAATGCAACGTACCTACCTACGTAATTTTAGGCCTTATGGTTTCAGTTGTAATATGCTGTTATACACCGTGAGATTTTAGTAGTCTTACAAAGACTCAATGTTTCCGACATAATATACCTCTAGGGTTGATTAAAAAATTGTTACCATTAATTAAGAGACTAGGTACTAAGAAAAATAAATAATGCTTTAGAATTATGAAACATCCTGTTAATAAAGTTTACGTATCAGACGGTACAGAACATACCTACCCAGCACACGAGTCGACTAGATCATTCCATCTCCATTTTCCATGAGACAAAATAACAATTTCAAACTACGTCATGCATCATCATAATGAATAATATTTTTATATTTTAGTTATTCAAATGTTAATTTTTTTCTTATGAATGTGTAGTAGTCATTGGGTATATGAAGTGGGCTGCCGTTGTAAGACGATTAAAATGTCACGGTGTATACATAAAAGCTTTTTATGCATTAACCAATCGAAGTTCTTTCCTAACATCTATGTTCCGTAGAAGTGTCGCGAGACTCACTGGTGTCCGCAGATGTTGTCCTGGTTGCAAGTCTGCGTGCAGGGCTGGTGCAGCCGGCCCTGCACGCAGCGCGCGCACGTGCCGGCGCACACGTGCCCGCACGCCAGCGTCGCGCCGCATGCGCTAGCGCAGTACTGAAGCAGCTGCTCCGGCTTCACCTCACCTGCGCACTTGCACTTATATAACCACACATAGGGATAATTTGCGTTGAATATATGTATTCATTTGCGAAATAATCAGTCTACCTGACTGACACATATTTATTTCAGGATTTGTGCGGGTTCGCGACTGAGTCAACGAGTAATACAAAATTAAGTTGTAACGCTTAAATTTATTAAAATACCAAGTAACTAAAGCTAGCAGTTACACTTGGCCTTAAAATGTAAAAATTAGATAAGGCTATATGAAAAGTTACAACTAGACAGACAAGATCACGGCAAGCTTTGGCGAGTAATGATCGGGGTCAGAAAAAGGACCTCGCACGATCGTAGTTAGAGACAGACTGCCTGCCTCGTCCAAAGCTCGGACCATCCTTCCCACACCTGCAGTTTTCTAAACAAAGGATGCGGCAAAACGATTGTTACATAAAAGTATAATAAGACACAGGAAATATAAATACAAATGGGTACAATAAACGATAACTAAAAATAACAGAACAATGAACCTTAAATAAAGATAAAAGAATTCCAAAAGACAATAGTACCTAAAACTATAAAGAATTATAGAGAACAATAGTACCTATTACTTAAATTGCTTTGCAGATGTGGGAACGTGGGAAAACACAAAATTTAACTTTCTAAAATAATTACAATAGAAAAATATTTAACTATGCAAGGGATGAGTACGTGAGACACAGTCACACAGTACCCCCCTACCAGTGATACAGATCACGAAAAATTTGCCTGATAGTAATCAGGAAATTTAACTTGCCTACCAGAACAGCGAGGAATATGCTGTCGCTGTTGTTGTGTGTTACTATCGGCCCTTAGTAGCTGATCGGAAGCAGCGGTTTGGTGATCATTTTGATTCACAATATAAGTTGTGATATTCTCGCTAGGCGCAAATTGATTTTCTGACAGTATATGAGCCGGTTTTAACCTATCAATTGTGACTGTAACGTCACGGTCCCTAATTCGAATGACAAATGTTTTGTCATTCCTTGTGATGACTTGGTAAGGCCCATCGTAAGGCTGTACTAAAGGAGCTTTAACAGTGTCATTGCACATGTGCAGAGCCATTTACTGGTTTTAAAGAATTGAATTGAGATCGAAGTTCTTGAGCAAAGTCTGGCACCACTAAGATACTACTATTTACAGAAGGTGCTAAAAACTCACCCGGCAGTCTAATACCTTGACCGTATAACATTTCAGCTGGGGTAGCTTGAAGATCTTCCTTCCAGGCTGACCTAATACCTAACACTACTGTTGGTAAGATGCGTACCCAATTATCAGTTGGTAAGTGACATTTTATTGCGGCTTTGAGTTGCCTGTGCAGACGTTCTACCATTCCATTGGCAGATGGGTGGTACGCAGTAGTACGAAGATGTTTGGTTCCTAATAGGGTATTGAGATTTCTAAATAGGTGCGATTCAAACTGTCTGCCTTGATCTGTAGTAACACGTAAGGGAACGCCGAAGCGTGATATCCCAGTGAGTGTAAAATGCACGAACAACGGTTTCAGCTTCTTGGTTTTCTAGAGGTATGGCTTCAGGCCAGCGCGAAAAACGGTCGACACAAGTAAGACAGTATCTGCATCCATCTGCATATGGCATTACAATTAAGTCTAAGTGGATGTGCTCGAACCTAGCTGACGGAGGTGCAAAATTTCCTGGTATCGAATGGACATGTCGTGAAACTTTAGCACGCTGACAATCAATGCATGCCCTAGACCATTATTTACAATCTTTGTTCATAGAAGGCCACACAAATCGCTTCGACACTAGCTTCGTTGTAGATCTAGCACCCGGATGTGATAGTTTAACTTTCTAAAATAATTACAATAGAAAAATATTTAACTATGCAAGGGATGAGTACGTGAGACACAGTCGCCACAGATTGTTTGAATTAAAGTTCACAAACCGACACATTGCACTCGAAGAGGGCTGCTAAAGTGCATGTGCTAACTTGGACAATAATTTCACAAATTACCTTTAGCAAATAAAGCTGATACATTGCACGGTAGCTTGACTT
The DNA here is from genome assembly GCA_932294355.1 of Aporophyla lueneburgensis. Taxonomy (NCBI): domain Eukaryota; kingdom Metazoa; phylum Arthropoda; class Insecta; order Lepidoptera; family Noctuidae; genus Aporophyla; species Aporophyla lueneburgensis. Next base: position 17,883,308 of record OW028744.1, read on the forward strand.
TGTGCCCACAAGGAGACAAGACCTCGTCAGACGAAGGCTTCGTGCACTTCGTGTGGTCACACGCAGATCCGCATCGGTCCATGCACGGATGCCCACATGAAAGGAGTCGTTTACACTTCTCATTGCAAAGCTCATGACTTACACTTTGCTTACACTGCACTTTTATTGTATGGAGACACTCAGGTATTACTTTGTCGACCTGAGAAATAAAATAATAATGGTTAACAATCAGTTCACTGCAAAAAAAAATATAGAAGCTGTAGGAGATCATGCGGCCGGTTGTTTGACGCTACGACTGCGACGAGCTACGGCGTAGGCTCCGCACGAGCCGTAGCGTAAGCGATGGGGCTACGAAGTTTTATAACGCGGCTAATGTAGTTGAGTGAAAAAGGCCTTATTTTGATCATAGCCAATAAAACTATATCTGACCATGATGAAATATGGATGCGCAATTGAACACGTACAAAATAAGCAAGGTAACATACCATTTGTGTGCAATCTCCGCACGGTTCGCAACACTTCTTCTTACAGAAATGTCCACAGCTCATGGTACGTGCGCATTTCTTATTACATGGTATCTCGTCAACTGACTTGGAGCATGCGACGTTCTCCGAGTGCTTGCAATTCGATCTTTTTTTCTTAACCTGAACAATCAAAATACTCATTATACATATTAACCCATCGAATGCCGTAATTACAGACACAATTAAAAAACCATTGTGTCTCGCGTGGATCCGCGTTTACGGCATACGAAACTTGGTTTTGAAATGGGGCAGCCGATATTATAGTCTCGTGCATTGGAAAAAATATCCACAACAGCGACTAACCCCGGGTTCAAACCCCAAAATAAATGATGTTCTTTTTGTTGAATTTGCTTATTTGATATAATCATTTTTTAAATTATTATTATTAATTTTTTGTCCATTTTCTTGTTTGAAATTTTCAGTTATTATTATTTTTGTTGTTTTTCTTATTTTTGAAACAATAATAATGCAATTTTATTATTATTATTTTTTAAAGTAAAAAGAAACCGTTGGCGAGCAATCCGTCAGCAGATGAACCATCGGAGAAAACTTTCATGAGCAAGCTTATACATGGTGTGACAGAATATTGTAGTAATTACTAATGCGAAAGGAAGTCATTGAACTCATGAAGGAAGTCATTGAAGTCATTGAACACTTTGATCCAAAAAATAAGAATAAAAATTTGACAACCCTAACAAAAATAGTTAATTGGAACAACTTCTAAGTTCCATGGATTTGGGATGTTATAATTATGTGGTGTATTGGGGAAGTAAATAGAATTATTTCTGTATAAATAACTTTTCCCGAAATGGCGGAGTTTTCGAGAAAAAAAAAAAGAAAAACTAAAAACCAAAAACTCGTATAAATCTGGATCTAACAAAGTTGCGAGGTTCATTTATGGACTAAAATACTCTGCATAAGATACGCCATGAATGTACTTAACATCATTATTTCGTATCATGCTTAGTTTAAGCGTAATTGATTTTTTCTTATCATCCGGATGGAAAAATTACGATTTTCAAAAAGCTATAACTCAAAAACTAGACTTGGTAGCTCAGTCGGGATACGAAATCTTGCATTTATATGATTATTTCTGTCAGCTTTTTCAATAAAAATGGGATGTCCGAAAATCGGGCTTCTTAAAACACTGTGCGGCGACCGGACGGGACGAGCATGGCCGCAGTGTCTCGGGCCGTAAAAAATAAGGAGTCAGTATTTCTTATGTGCGTCAAATAATTTTTAAATATTAAATTTTGAAAAAAATACATTTAGAATTTTTTTTTCGTTGCTGTACCTTCTTTACCACCTACAGGTGTACCTCTTCAAATATTTTGTGTATAAATAGATACACCTTATATATAAATTACATCAATTGAAATTGACAGTATGAGCCAAATGTAGTGGTAATGCCAAATGCAAATTACTCAAAATGCACATTGTTAGTTAATAGTTAGTAGGAAAAATCACAAGACAATATAAAAATAATCATTTAAGTATTTAAATTTAAAACTTTTATTTTTATTTTAGATAACAAAAGAACTCTGAGCACGAAAACCCTGGGATATCACTTTCAATTGCAATAGTTATCACTCCAGCACGCGTAGCATGACCACCGTAGAAAGGGCTTTTGTCGACGGACTATTAGACAAAGTAACGTTTCGGGTACACAGTACCACAGCAGCAAAGTAGAAAAAGTCAACTGCACTTTTGATATGAACTAAATTTTGGCGTGGTGAGCGTGGCCACGCACAGTGGCCCATGCTGAAAATTAGTGGACTTAGGCAACAAAGTTTCAATATCGATGCGATTTTTTTGATGTGATAATTAACATATTAATATAATATATAATTAATACGTTATTTTTGATTATACCATATTTATTTCCTTTCGTAAAGCATGCTTTATAAATATTACCTTTACAAAATATTTTTTTATTTTGCCTTGTGTCGCAGGTTCGCTAGGTTCAGCTACACTTCTCAAGGTTAACCCTTGGATGGGTGACCAATTAATTTATGTGTGGCGTTTTATCACAGGTTCGCTAGGTTAAGCTACACTTCTCAAGGTTAACCCTTGGATGGGTGACCAATTAATTTATGTGTGGCGTTTTATCACAGGTTCGCTAGGTTAAGCTGCACTTCGCAAGGTCAGCCTTTGGATGGGTGACCATTTACTTTATGTGTGGCGTTTTGTCGGAGGTTCGCAAGGTTAAGCTGCATTTCGCAAGGTCAGCCTTTGGATGGGTGACCGTGTAGTTTTTGTTTTGCCTTGTGTCGCAGGTTCGCTAGGTTAAGCTACACTTCTCAAGGTCAGCCTTTGGATGGGTGACCATTTATGTGTGGCGTTTTGTCGCAGGTTCGCAAGGTTAAGCTGCATTTCGCAAGGTCAGCCTTTGGATGGGTGACCATGTAATTTTTGTTTTGCCTTGTGTCGCAGGTTCGCTAGGTTAAGCTATACTTCTCAAGGTCAGCCTTTGGATGGGTGACCATTTAGTTTGTGTGGCAAAATCTGTTCACCCAGTCGACAGTTATGAGGTAAGAAACAAAAAAAAAATACAGTCGAATTGAGAACTTCCTCCTTTTTTTGTAGTCGGTTAAATATAATTCTGAGTCGAATCATGTCGAAGAGTAAATTTTATAAAAAGTGCAGTTGACTCTTTCGGCTTTGCTGCTGTCGTACTGTGTACCCGAAACGTTACTTTATCTATTCTTCCGTCGACAAAACCCCTTTCTACGGTGGTCATGCTACGCGTGCAGGAGCCAATCCAAAATCAAATAATGATGAGTAAGGCCTCCCCCACATTAAGCGTGCGCGATCCTCGGGCGTGTGAGTAGCGCGAGCGTCGCACGCTGCGTGAGCGTCGCGTTTAGCTGCCCTGGGGCGCGCGCGCGGCGCGCACGCGGCTTTCGCCTTGGCGTTTAACCCCCTTCAGTCAAGTCAGTCACAATTTGGACAATTTTCGTTCCAAAATCCACACTAATATTATAAATTCAAAGTAACTCTGTCTGTCTGTCTGCCTGTCTCGCTTTCCTGCTAAAACTACTGAACCGATTTAAATGAAATTTGGTACTCAGATAGTTTAGAGCCTGAGAAAGGACATAAGCTACTTCTTATTTCGTGACTTTGTCTGCGTCCGCGATAAACGACATTTACGCAGAAGAAGTCGCGGGCAGAAGCTAGTCTTTTATAAAGTGCTGATTTCTTCCTACACCTTTTTTTTTGCAATACGATCACTATAGTCCTTTGTAGTCCTGTCCTATATCGCAGGACGATTCTGTATTTCTAGGATAAAGCTTTCGATATTAATTTCACTCGGTGACTCTATTTTTAACGTGTGTCAACACAACACTGCCCACCATGTGACTGACCAAAACAGTAGCGGGCGAAGGGGTAAGAACGCGACGCGTGCACGCTGCGTGCGCGCCGCGCGAGCGCCGCAGCCCGCAGGGCAGCTAAACGCGACGCTCACGCAGCGCGCTCGCGCTACTCACACGCCCGAGGATCGCGCACGCCTAATGTGGGGTCAGCCTAAATGTCAACAGATGGGCGAAGGTCGTCACACAAAGGATAGCCGATGACGCCGCGGTCGACTTCCAAAGAGTGGCGTGACGAACTTCGCGACTTCCAGCCCAATTGTTCCCAATCAATATTAGTAATTGTAGCACAGGGAGACTAACTCTACTGAACCGTAGGTTCTCAGCTGAGGTCCCGTACACACCCGTCTATTTTTCCACCCACTCGTATGTCAACGCATTGTATTCGTACATACCGCATAATTGCCATTATTTCTTTTTTTTTATTATAAAATAAAATATGACGGTTTTTTCCTTACAGAGAAATAACTGACGATGTGCTATTCGTTGAACCATAGACAGAATCTCAAGAAGATAATATACAAGGTTATTTGTAAAACACCGGCAACCTCTCAGAAATATGTTATGATTTTTAAAGTTTCATCATATTTCAGTTCATCAGAAATATGTTATGATTTTTAAAGTTTCATCATATTTCAGTTCATCAAATTTTCATACAAAAAAAAAAATTGTACGCTCTACATGTTACGAAGTCTATGCGAAGCAAAAGAAAGCGATAGTACATTAGTGAGGGGAGCGGGGTTAAGGCGGCGGGGGCGCTTAAACTTGACCTATTTACGGGTGGCCTATTTTTGTTCTAGAAAATATCAATTATTGATTAATTACAAAAAAATATATATCTCTCTCTCTCTCTTGCTCTCTCGCTCTCTCTCTTTCTCTCTCTCTCTTCGTTCCAAAAACTTCGTTCCAAAACAAAATATATACAGTCGAATTGAGAAACCTCCTCTTTTTTTTAAGTCCGTTACAAAGTGTCGTTACAACTTTTTCTCTTAATTCCATCTAGCCCCCCCTTTCGCAACGCGCCATAAGGAACTTCGTTCCAATAATAATATGGGCATATTTTAAAAACAAGAACTCGCAAATTAATATATTTACATATTTCAATCAAAAATAAGAAAATAAAAATATAAGCGTCTAATGAGATACGAACTCGGTGGTCACCGCGGAAGGGCGGTACGAAGCCGGACGCCGCGCTGGCGCGCTAGGCCAAGCGTGCATTGTACTTGACTTGACTATTGAAATTACGCTTCGCGAAAATTGACATCGCACATCGGTGACATTTGCGCGGTGCACCCCGCAGTAGGCGGGACTACTTGACAACCACTTCATCTGCTTCACCCCCTCAAATACAGAAAAGTCGTCTATTCACCGCGCCTTAAAGGTGAAATTGCAAGGACGATTGATTCCTTAGCCTTTTGTTTTACAACCGGTTTCCAAAAGCATAATCGAGACTAAGAATCTACTTGTCTAATCCCATCAGTTGTTTTATTGTAAACCAGAAAATTCATAACGACAAATAAAAAACATTTTACACCAAAAACATACAATGGGCGGCTTTATCGCTTTCAACCTTTGAATGGACAGTGATGCGTGGACATAAAAATGGGGTTGTCACTGGTGCAAAATATACATACAATTTACTATAATAAATACATAGAATCTATACTAATATTATAAACCTGAAGAGTTTGTATTTTTGTTTGGTTGAACGCGGTAATCTCAGGAACTACCTGGCTTTAGGCTATATAACATCACGCTACAATCAAAAGGAGCGGAGCAGCAATGAAAAATGTACGAAAACTGGCAGGCAATTCGATGTGACGGCGACGGGAAGGGTCAGGGGAGCAAAAATTTGACGCGGTCAAAGTCGCGGGCAGAAACACTCATAATAAATATATCCTGTATTACAGATACTTATAAACAGACATCCATACTAATATTATAAATGGGAAAGTGTGTGTGTCTATTTGTCCGTCTTTCACGGCAAAACGGAGCGACTAATTGACGTGATTTTTTAAGTATAGATAGTTGAAGGGATGGAAAGTGACATAGGCTTACTTTTTGTCTCTTTCTAACCCCTATTTCCCTAAAATGGGGGGTGGAACGCACTAATCTATGGAACTACTGGTTCGAATTGAAAAAATATTTTTGAGTTGTTTTTGAGTAACATCATGCTACGATCAAAAGGAGCGGAGCAGCAACAAACAAATGGACGAAAACTGGCAGGTTGCAATGCGACGGGAAGGGTCAGGAGAGCAAATATTTCACGCAGATGAAGTCACGGGCAGAAGCAATTACTATAATATATATATAAGAAAATAAATGACGACTGCAGATTATCACAGCTAAGTGAACAAGATCACAACAAAAAGTAATGCTCCTTCACGAGTTTCTTAAATACAGATAAAGATTCATCATCATCATTTCAGCCGTAAGACGTCCACTGCTGGACTTAGGCTCCCCCAATTTGGGGGGCTTTGCCATAATCGCCACGCTTGGCAGACGGGTTGGCAATCGCAGTATGGTGGTAAAATGTATAGAGAACGCTGCTGCCCATTCTCTAGTAAGTCCCTAAGTCGCCTTTTACGACACCCACAGGAAGAAATGAGATGGTGCTATTCTTTACGTCCGGCACCACACGGTACCGGTGGATAAAGATTGCGCGCGTTAAATTATCTACGTAGCTATCTATTTAAAAGTAAGAACTTCCAATATTATGAACTGAGATGACGTCAAGAGATGAGCAACAAATCAACTCGCTAACCCTTTACCTAGTGGTGCAGATGACAAAAGCAACATTCGATCGCGACATTCTGGCATTTTGAGGCGCCGGTTTATTAGAGCGATGCTAATCCCGGTTTACCTCAGTGTCGCCGCTGGTAACTCACTTTCGTATTAGGGCGCTTCTTCATATCTGGCGACGCTTACTGCCTCCCGTCTCTTTTTACCTCGCGGTCGTCTCCACTTGCTCAGCCATTTAACGGCGTACGATAAGAAAGTGTAGGTAACAGATTAGCAAGAAACGCACCTGGACATCACAGTCATCGCATTTCTCGTTGCAAGTCTTCCGGCATTGATGATCCCCTCGATCTTCTGTCAGTTGTGCCAAACAACCTGCTTTTGCTCGTGCACAAGGTTTGGCGCATTTATACTGTCAAGAATGTTACAGGCAATAAGATTTGGCGGCTGTAATATTATTATTTTTTCTTTATAAAAGTCAAACAACTCACGTTTCGATGGTTTCGATCGTCTGTCACATGACATTTGCGATCGCAGATATGACCGCACTTTTCCAAGCGGTACACGCAAGGTTCCAAACACGTTACCGTTTCTATATTCTGGTAACAAGGTTTCTGTGCCTGTAGGTAATAAAAATAATAAATAATTTTTAATAAATATTTGCAACGGAAATCTAGTCTAGTTTTAGTCTCTTTTCGACCTATTTTATAGATTTACCTTATGTTTACAGTATGGTAATATAACATCAACTTGGGTAAGACATTTGTTTAATTCGCTTCTAGGATCGCGATGGCAATATATGTTCATTTCGTGACCGCATGGAAGAGTCTTCATCACGAGTACCTTGCACGGTGCACAATGTACCCGGCATTTTAATGGGCACACATGTCCGAGGTCACATAAAATTCTAGAAAAAGTAGGTAATGGCATTTTAATATTTTGTAAGTAGAAAGGCCTAGTGTACGTAAACATGACTTGGCTGAGGTCTTGCAATAGTAATATACCTTTCGCAGTTCATAGTGCACTTCGTTTTAATATGTTTGCGGTCATATCCGTGGCAGTAAAGTTGACACATATGGCCGCAGTCATACTGGTATTTGCATTTCTCAAAGCATCCTCCTTCTGGTGGCAAATTGTTGAAATCCTCTGAAGTCGAAATCTGCAACCCAATAATGTGGTTTAATGAGTACCTACTGACAACGATGACCTGATGCAGTATTTTGTGGCCTAAGGCTCACTACAACGTTGTTATGGGAGACTTCAAGATCTTAAAAAGGTGGCTGGGATAAACTAGATGTGGAAGTCGGAGGATATAGTGTTGTGGCGCAGATTGGGAGAGGTCTATCTCCAGGTGTGAACTGCACTAGACTGAGTTGATTGTTCCTAGGCCCCAGTGTGACAAATTAGCGGCCTAAATCAGCTAAAAGTGTTGGTGAAGTATTTGTACGGTCATGGTGAGCGTAGTCCCAGCGGAAAAGTGTCGAATTTCTTAATTTCAGTTTAGCAGATATTTAGTCTATGACGTCGTGTAATTGTGTATGGTAAATAGAAATTTGTGCATCCAACCATTGCGGAGATATTCAACAAAAACTGTTACCGCTGGGACTACGTATTCCTAGCGGCACTTTTTTTTTCCTATGGACGTACAAGAAAAAAATACATACAATAATTAGTGTGTAACGAGAGGTAAATGTGTACGTTAAAATGAAATTTGTGTGTCTTATATTTGTCAAGATATTCAAGTTGCCGCTGCGCTGACGTTTGACTATTTGATGAAAATCATATAAAACGGTTTAGAACAGAGTTGTAATTTTTTACGCAGGTTGGTTTGAATTTGTGTGTAATGTGTGTGAAAACAGAATTTGAAAAAAACCTACCGTACAGAAGATATGTACGTAAAAGTAAAATAAGGTTATTAGGTCCAAGTACTTAAAATAGGTACTCTAGAGCCTAACTCATCTCGTTTATTTATATCTTGTAAGGGTCTACAATGTCCTGCCAAGTTTCATTCATGTGCTCTTAGTAATTAATGAGCAGTGGCATAATTTACTACGACTGGAACACTATATTTTATGGCATCCGATTGTAGGACTTTTTAAAGGAAAAGCAAAATGAAACTTATTCCAATATTTAGTGTATTAATGCAACTATTCACATGTAAAATTTCAGCTCATTACACTGAATGATTAAAGAGATATAATAAAAATAACAGAACAAGAGCAATCCATCGATAAATCGACTAAGTTTGAATGGCTACATAAAAGCGGCCGTGCAGTACAAAGAGCTAACGTTCTAAAATTTCCAGTGTTTTACAGTTATTGGATCGGTACAGGTGTGCACACAATTCTTGAAGAAGTAACTACTTAATAACTTTAGTGATAAAAATAGTAGGTAACTTGTTTTTTTAGACTTACGAAATTATTACAATAATAATTGCATCTGTATTATTAACAAATGCATTTATTTGTCAGAATATTACGAAAAAATTGTTACAGTAGGTAATTATTATGTCCTTAATATCTCTATCTCTCTATCTCTGCTTCCAGCGCACAAATACTTTTGATGTTACACGGTACAATTTGATTAAATAGAAATACTAATAATAATAAGAAAAGAAAAACATTAACACCAGTAGTCATTTCAAAAGTCGAATTTTCAAAAACTTAACGGTATAATATGGAATAGTTCAAAGTAAGTAGCTATCTACTCAGCGCGCGCTTCCTGTTCTGTTTTGTTTATCAGTCACAAACTTGCAGCCAAGGACATCGTGCGTATGCGCTATTTATTTTGACAAATATAAGACACACAAATTTCATTTTAACGTACACATTTACCTCTCGTTACACACTAATTATTGTATGTATTTTTTTTCTTGTACGTCCATAGGAAAAAAAAAGTGCCGCTAGGAATACGTAGTCCCAGCGGAAACAGTTTTTGTTGAATATCTCCGCAATGGTTGGATGCACAAATTTTTATTTACCATACACAATTACACGACGTCATACACTAAATATATGCTAAACTGAAATTAAGAAATTCGACACTTTTCCGCTGGGACTACGCACACACGGTCATGGTGTTGTTGGCCAGCTTTCAATTAAATGCAGCAGAAAGAGAATTCAGTTGAAATTATATTAAATATTAATAAATAATCAGGAAGAATAAAACCGGCCAAGTGTGCGTACAATGAAGGGGGATGTTTATTTATGTAGGTCCACAGATTCACAGTATTGATTTTATCGACCGCTAAAGTACATAAGTTGGTACCCAGTTAACATAGTATTTTCGAATAATCTTACACCAAGATGGTATTTTGTCACTTATGTCCCTACTCTTCTCCATTTTGAGGATGCAGTACATCCAGATCGTGTGTCTATAAATTGTGTCGATTCAGTAATAGGCCTACAAACTTTTAATATTTTTAAGGCACAGAAACCACCAATTACTTTAAGCTTTTAATTAATTACGGGAAATTACACCAGAAAAATTACACGAGAAGACGATAACATTTTGTTGTCATAGACTATATTGACATTACGTCTATTGAGGCAAAGGTTTAAAATTATTCTGCAGAATCTATGACTAACACACCCCCTTAATTTTACAACCTTTGTCTTTTACAATTTTATTTTATATTTTACTACATTAATTCTAATTTTAGAATATTAGTATTTTAGTTTTACATCAGTTTAAGAAAATGAAATAAACTTTATCTTAACAAAAATATTAATTTTATACAAATAAAATTTTATACTTCTTAGTATTAAAAATATTAAATTTATTTTAACAAAATATTTTTAAATTTTATGAATTTTTCTGATCCTAAACTTTTAGTCATGAAATCAGCTATGTTATCATTAGTATTTATGTAATTAATATTTATCAATCTTTTATTAACAATGTCCTTTAAGAAATAATACTTAATGTCTATATGTTTTGTCCTTTTGGAGTTTTCATAATTCTTTGCTATGCATATAGCACTGGAGTTATCTACTAAAAGTGTGTTGTTTTCTCCAGAGCAGTCGAGGTGTTTTGCAACTCCTTTTATGTTGAGTAGGTCCTGTGCTGTGACAGCTGCTGCAACATATTCAGCTTCTGCTGTCGATAGTGCCGCGTAGGGTTGTTTCTTTGATGACCATGCTACAGGATTATTTCCATGGAATATGATGCTTCCAGTGACACTCTTTTTATCTGTGCCTTCACTCGCCCAGTCTGCATCCGAATATGCTTTTATGTTATTATTTTTACTTTTGGTGTATATTATTCCTAGTTCTTGAGTACCTTTTAGGTATCGCAGAATTCTTTTGGCAGCCTTCCAAGCAGTCTCATTAAATTTAACTAGGTATCGACTGAGGTAAGAAACTGAATAAGTAAGATCTGGTCTTGATATTGTAGTTAGGTTAGGCTTCCTATTAGTTGTCTGTATAAGTCTTTCTTTTCACATTCTTCTTTTTCTATTTCAGTATTTATTTTAAAATTTACTTCCATTGGAGTCTTAGTTTCTTTACATTCTTTCATGTTAAATTTGGTAAGTATTTTATCAATTCATTTTGTTTGTTTAATTTTAATTTTGTCTTTGCTTCTATCTATGTCTATACCCAAGAATGTTTTTGTTTCTCCTAAATCTTTTGCATTGTAATCTTTCTTTAGTGCTTCTATAATTTCTTCACTCTTTTTTCCTTTAATCCAGATATCATCTACATAAATTATCATCCAACAATATTCTTTGTAATACAGGCATGAATCATATTCTGAATGTTTAAATCTCTTTTCTTTTGCAAATTTATTTATTGTATCGTTCCAGCATCTTGGGGATTCAATAAGACCATATAATGCTCTGTTTAATTTTAATACTTTGTTTGTATTTTCAGGTGTGTATCCTTCAGGTGGCTTGATGTATATTTCGGATTTTACCTCTCCATTCAAGAAAGCTGTAGGAATGTCGAGCTGTCGTATTGGTTAGTCTTCATTTACTGCCTTGGATATCATCAGTCTAATGCTTGACATTCTTGCAACAGGTGAGTACATTTCTGTATTATCTTCAATTTTCTGCTGAAAGTCTCGTACGACTAATCTAGCTTTTTTAGTTCCATCATCTTTTTGCTTAAATATCCATTTGGTATCTATTGCTTTTTTTCTTTTCAGGTAAGTCTGTTTCTGTCCATGTTCCAAGTTTTATTAAAGCATTTAATTCTTTTTCTATTGCTTGTTTCCATTCTTTATCTTGATAAGCTTTTTTGTAAGAATTTGGTGCTTCTGCAGATGTGGTTTTATTTATTGCTATGTTAGTTTCATAGTTTTTTAGATATGTAGGTTTTTTAACTGCGCGACCTGATTTTGTTTGAATTGGTATTACCTTTTCTTTGTTTCTTTCTTCTTTTTCTTCTTCTGTGTTTCTTCTGTCATCTTCTTTGTTTATTTCGTCTTCTTCTGTATTTATTTTGTCTTCTTCTGTATTTATTTCGTCTTCTGTATTTATTTTTTCTTTTATTTTTTGAAAGACAACATCTCTTCTTATTTTCATTTCTTTATTTTCAGGATCCCATAGCCGGTAACCTGTTGGAGCATAGCCGACCATGATGAGTTCTTCACTTCTTTCATCTGACTTCTTCAGTGGCGTTAGACGTTTTGCATAAGTAGTACAACCAAAGGTTTGTATATTTTTAACATTAGGTTTTCTGCCTGTCCATTTCTCTATAGGTGTCTTCGTCTGCCCTTCTTTTGGTGTTCTATTTAGAAGGTAAGTTGCTGACCGTACTGCTTCTCCCCACAGGTTCTTATTTAATTTGGATTGAAATAACATGGCTCGCACTTTCTTCATAAGGGTGCGGTTAAAACGTTCAACCTTTCCGTTTTGTCGTGGGACATATGACAGTGTAGTCTAATCTTATTCCTCTTTTTCTGCACCAATCTTTAAGTTGGGCTGTTGTATATTCACCACAATTATCACAACGAATCATGCTGACTTTTTCACTTGTGTGGCGTTCTACTTACTGTATATATTTAGTTAAGTAGGTGAAAACTTCACTTTTATGTGCAATCAGGTAAGTATATGTGAAATCGGTGTAGTCATCAATAAAGGTAAGCACATATCTATCACCATCCCAGGTTGCAGGTGTAACCGGTCCGCACACATCAGTATGAATGGTATGTATTATTCTGTCAGCTTTGTGTCTTGTGTAGAACGGCAATCTTGTTTGTTTTGCTTTGATACATATATCGCAGCTTCCAGACATTTTAACTATTTGTTCATTAGTTATATTTATTCCTTCAACTGTTTTTATAATATTTTTTAATGTTTCTTTTCCAGGGTGACCATACTTCACATGCCAGTCTTCAGGGGTTTCAGTTTTGCAAGACAGTAAGGCATCTTCAGAATTTGTAGTTAAGTCAATATTGTATAAAACATTTTCATTTTTTGTTCCTTTTAAAATTATATTTTTATTTTTCTTTACAGTAACATTTTCTTTTGTGAATAATACTTCTCCATCTTTTTCAGTAATGGCGTGGACTGACAGGAGACTTTTCTTCAAATTTGGCACAAATAAAACATTTTCAAAATTCACATTTTGTGTTTCAATTTTACCCATTACATTTGACTTTAAAACATTATTTTTATTTGCTGTTTGTATGTTTATTGTTGACAATAGGTTGGAATCATCATGCGTCCCATAGAGTTAGTTTTTGTTTTTGTTACTAGGTAACAACTTGTTTATAATTTTCTGTGTCAGTGTGATGTCTTAATAAGATACAATGATAATATTTAAAACCAACTGCGTGTTAACTCTGTCGTTTAGCTCCCTTTAGTACACCAATTTACAACAGGTTATGGGCCCAGGTACGTAGTCTCGTTGATACTAAATTTTAGGGACAGTTATATGTATTGAGAATAAAAAATGACGTCGCAAAATACGACGCAAATTTCCAAGTTGTCGGGGCAAGAAAACTACGCTACATGGTCTTTTTCTATGCAAATGCTCCTTATCGACAATGATCTGTGGGATTGTGTTCAAAATACGTTCAGTGCGACCTCAAATGAGTTGGTGAAGCGGGATGCTAGAGCAAGAGCCAAGATCTGCCTGATGCTTTCGGAAGGCATCTACCCCCTTGTGACGGAAGCAAAGACGGCACGAGAGACATGGCTGGCACTAAAAAATGCCTATGCGGATGCTGGACTAATGCGCAGGCTTTCGTTGCTGCGAAAAATGTTTCGCATCAAGCTGGAATCGTACCCAAGTATGGAAGCCTACGTCACGGAAGTTCGATCGATTCAGCAGCAGCTGCGAAGCATTGGTGCCGGACTTGACGATGAGTTTGTTGGAATAATAATGCTGGCGGGATTGACGGACAACTACAATCCGTTAGTAATGGCCATAGAGCATTCCCGCTCGACAATTACCTCAGAACTGGTTATATCAGCACTTCTGAAGGAGGGTCAACGTCAAGAGTCGAATGAAGCCCCAAGGGATGATTCGGCGCTAGCATCTAGCGCTGGTGGTAGTGGAGGAAGAGAACACACCAGAGAGATTGTTTGTCACTTCTGCAAACGGAAGGGCCATTTCAAGTGGCAATGCAAGCAGTTCAAGGCCAAGCAGCCGGATAAGAAGAAATCAAATGCGAATTCGGCCATGATGACCAGTGTGAACGCGAATTCAGACTTTTTGACCTTGTTGTCATCTGTTGGTAGCAGTGATAACTGGGTGTTGGATTCAGGAGCCACGTCCCACATGACACCGGTGAAATCCCTCTTGAACCCTACGAAATCTTGCTCCAAAACGATAACTTGCGCGAATAGCGAGAAAATTGTTTCGACTTCGCAAGGTTCTGTGGAGTTAAACCTGCGTCACGGGGAACGTGACACTGTAGTGAAGATGAATGATGTTCTTCACATTCCTGAACTAATTACCAATTTAATGTCTGTAGGAAAGTTTGCAGATGCAGGAAATATTATTGTTTTTGATAAAACCAAATGTAGTGTTTTTAACAATAATGTAAAAATAGATGGTAAGGCATTGTTTACCGCACCGCGCCAAAACGGACTTTATGTTATAGGTTCCGGTTGTAATCAGGCTACAGCTCTTTTAGGGGAAGACAATCAGGACAAGTTTGAATTATGGCACCGGAGATTGGGCCATTTGTTTCCCGCGCAAATGTACATTTTGAAAAGAATTGTCCAGGGCCTAGATTACGGCAAAAAGGGTGATGGAGCCCCTTGTGTTCCTTGTAGTCAAGGAAAGCAGTGCGTAAAAAAGTTTCCTAAACGGAAGAAGTCTTTTAGAGCCTCCGGCATGCTGGACTTAATACATAGCGACGTAGCTGGTCCAATAGATGTAGAGACTTGGGGAGGAAACAGATATCTCCTCCTGTTCATTGACGACTTCAGCCGAAAGGTTTTCGGTTACGTCATGAAGCAAAAGACTGAGGTGTTAGAGAAGTTCAAGGAGTTTAAGCGTCTGGTAGAGAACCAAACCGAAAGAAAAATTAAACGGTTTAGAAGCGATAATGGTACTGAGTATACCAATAAGGAGTTCCAGGCTTATTTGGCCAAATATGGAATTACGCATCAGACGAGCGTTACTCATACTCCTCAACAGAATGGAGTTGCGGAAAGGACGATCCGCACCATTACTGAAAAGGCGAGATGCATGCTCCATGACAGTAACCTAAGTAAACGGTACTGGGGAGAAGCAGTGGGGACTGCGATCTATTTGAAAAATCGCTCACCCACATTAGCAATCGCCGGGAAAGTTCCCGAAGAAGTTTGGACAAATCATGAGGTGGATCTTACCAATTTAAAAGTTTTTGGGTCCACAGCTCAGGTTTTGGTGAAAGATAATAGCCGAAGGAAATTCGACTCCAAGACCCGTGAGCTTGTCTTCGTTGGATACAGTGAAGTACAAAAGGGGTACAGATTTGTCAACCCGGTCAATCCGCGCCGCATAATAGTTGCTCGCGACGCCGTGTTTGACGAGCGGTCAAAAGTAATCAAGGAGATTAAACCCCCTGAGCGCAGTGTACAGGTTTCGAGGGAGAAACAAAGGCGAGAATATATAGAGGTACCAATTTTTACTGAGCCAGATACTGCTCAAGGCACTTCTAGGGCTGTGGCGCCTGAGGATGGCCCAAGCCAGAGTAACATGGTTATGTCACCAAGTTCATCGCCCACTTGTGCTGAAGAAGAGTTTCACGACTCTTTTGAAGAACCGTCAACAGAGCCGGTTCAAGCTGTAGAGGAGCCTGAGGAACGGCGTTATCCTCTAAGAAATAGAGTCAGAAGAATAGATGAGGACATGGTATACAACTTCCATGTCATGAATGCTACTGACCCGATTTCAGTTATGGACGCTATGGAGCGTTCTGATAAAGACCTGTGGATGAAGGCTATGAAGGAGGAATACGACTCTCTTATGAAGAATCAGACTTGGGAGCTCGTCGATCGTCCCAGAGACGCTAATGTCGTCAAAAATAAATGGATTTTTAAGTTGAAAATCGGGGCAGATGGAAAGGTTCAACGACATAAGGCTCGCCTTGTCGCCAAGGGGTACTCTCAAAAGTTTGGAGAAGATTATACCGAGACCTTTGCTCCTGTAGTCAAGCTTTCTTCCATTAGGCTTCTGCTGGGATTATCAGCAGAATTGGATTTAAATGTACACCATATTGACGTCACCACAGCATTTTTAAATGGTGATTTAGATGAGGATCTGTATATGGAGCAACCTGAATCTTTCATAAAGAAGGGAAATGAAAAGAAAGTATGCAAGCTGAAGAGAGCCATCTATGGCCTCAAACAAGCTGCACGTTGCTGGAACGTCAAAGTACATGATCACATCACTAAAAGTGGTTTTACAAGATCGAAGTATGATCCGTGCGTGTACATTAAAAGAGGGAAAGATAATACCGTGATTGCAATAGCACTTTATGTCGACGACTTCTATATTTTTGGAAGTTCAGTGGGGGACATAGAAAGAGTCAAAAAGACAATCGCCAAAGCGTTCAAAATTAAAGATTTAGGTGAGGCCAAGGATTGTCTAGGGATCCATATCACGCGATCCAATGGGCAGATATCCCTATCACAGGCAAGCTTCGCCAAAAAGATTCTAGAAAAATATGGAATGCAAGACTGCAAGCCTGTAGCTTCTCCGATGGAATTGAATCTACGACTTGCAAAGGGGGAGAGGCGTGAGGATTTTTCTTTCCAAGAAGTAATAGGATCGCTCATGTATCTATCCTGCGGCACAAGGCCTGATTTGACATTTGCGGTCAGCTATTTGAGCCAGTTTAATACATGCTGGAATGAACAGCACATGACTGCGCTCAAGCGGGTGCTCAGGTACTTAAAGGGCACCGTGGACTATAAACTAGTCTATGAAAGAACAGGCAAACCCCTGGTTGCATACTCAGACGCCGATTGGGGAGCCAACGCCGATGGGCACTCATTTACCGGTTATGCCCTTATTTTCGGTAGAGGTGCTGTTTCCTGGCAAGCTCGCAAACAGCGATGCGTAGCCTTAAGCACAGCTGAGGCTGAATATATAGCCATCTGCGAAACCGCAAAAGAACTAGTCTGCGTTAAAGGCTTGTTAGAAGAGCTAGCTGGATTCAACGACTGCGTTACAGTGTTCAGCGACAGTCAGAGTGCAAGTAAATTAGTGTACTCTTCTGCGATTGGTAGAAGGTCGAAGCACATCAACATACGCTATCATTTCATAAGAGAGTTGGCTGAAGCCGGTGTGATTCGTATAGAATATTGTGATACAAACCAGATGCCAGCTGACTGTCTTACTAAAAGCCTGGCTCGGATTAAGCTAAAGTATTGCATGGAGCACATGGGGATTCAGTGGGGGTGTTGAAAATAGGTTGGAATCATCATGCGTCCCATAGAGTTAGTTTTTGTTTTTGTTACTAGGTAACAACTTGTTTATAATTTTCTGTGTCAGTGTGATGTCTTAATAAAATACAATGATAATATTTAAAACCAACTGCGTGTTAACTCTGTCGTTTAGCTCCCTTTAGTACACCAATTTACAACATTTATTGAGCAGTCTTTTTGTTCTTTCAGAAGTACCTCCTTGTTGGTCATATGGGAAGAACATCCGGAGTTAATCACAAATGTTTCAGTCAGTAACGAGACAGCATTTTTATCTTTCTTCCTTTTGAAATAATAATCTTTTTCTTTATGATTGAACTTTTTACAAATTGTGCACTGTTGTTTGCCTTTGAAAAAACAATTTTTCTCTTCATGATTATCTTTTTTACAAATTGAACACTTATTTTTATTTTTTTTATTTGTCAGCGCCTTAAATGCAACTGAACTTTGTTGCTCTTCACTGCTATTTCTCTGTTGTTCCACTAATAGACGTGCAGTGAGATTGTTTACAGTCTGTTCTGTTTTTGGGGTTGATTCCCATGCTGTTACGAAGTGTTTGTAGGTATCTGGTAGTGTTGATAGTATTTTGGAGATCAGCATATTATCATTTATCTTTTCACCGAGACTGTTTAACTGATAAGCATAGTTTTCTAACATACCTATGTGGTAGTTCATGTCTTTGCTGTTATCATAAGTATATTGAAAGAAATCTTGTAATAAGTGACATTTTTGTTGACTTGTTTGCTGTTGAAAGATTATAGTGAGCTTGTCATACATTTGTTTAGCTGTGTTGCACGACATCAATGAACATAGAAGTTTTCTGTCGATGGTGCTTGTTATAAAATGCGTTGCGCTTTTGCATCGAACTGCATTTCTTCATCATCAGGTTTTGTTGGGCCTTTGTTGACAATGTTGTATAGTCCTTCACTCTTGAAGGTTATATCTATGGTGAATTTCCACATGGGATACGTCTTTTCGTCCGTAAGACGCTGTATTTGTTTGATGGCGGAGTCCGTTGTGTTTTGTAGTTTGTCGTCGTATTCACACGGATTTGCACGCACCGTTTTTGTTACAACTTTTATTTTGTTTTTACTGAACTGGCTAGGCTAGTATTGAACCTAACCACGCTCTGCTACCATTTTAATATTTTTAAGGCACAGAAACCACCAATTACTTTAAGCTTTTAATTTATTTCGGGAAATTACACCAGAAAAATTACACGAGAAGACGAGAACATTTTGTTGTCATAGACTATATTGACATTACATCTATTGAGGCAAAGGTTTAAAATTATTCTGCCTAATCTATGACTAACACAAACCACCAGAAGTGGGTATTTAACGAGTCAAGGTCCCTAGCGATCTTAGAACGACTACCAACCGATTTTATGGAGGTTTTTGATGCCTACCCCAGAAATGTGCACAGCAAGCCTCACGCAACGCGTTCTGTGGCGATACCTTTTTAGAAGCAGTCATCGTTACTAACGTTTTTTTTTTTCTGGATGGGAAATCATCAAATGGCTTCTCCCGCTCTGGGCGGAGCGGGAGGGCATGTCAGACTTTTACTGACTAAAACGCACCCGTGTTCCATCAGTTGCCCATGTGCCAGGGTCACGGTATCTTTTTCGAACAATCACGCGACCCCGGCAGGATCATTACTAACGTTTGGTTAGTTTATTAATGTAAAATGTTAATTATAGTTTGGCTTTATAACCCAGTATAAATGAACTGCGATTGTGTATGGCTCTGCCTACAATATGTGGTGAGAAAGTGAAAGGTGGAAACGTCTTCAAAAGTCAGCGTTAGTGCTCGGAGTCACGTATAATGCAAAGCTTTCCCCGTTTCGGAGTAGGAAGTGGACAATGGACAAATTAAAGGATTACATAGATAAGAATGCTTGGAAGCATGCTTGTCTTGCTCCATAGGACAAACAAACAAACTGGACAAACAAGCAAAACAAACAAAAAAAAACTAACAAACAAAAAAAAACAAACCAAACGAAACGACGTCAACGACGGACGACGTCGTCGTCTAACTGGTTGCTAAATTAATTGTACATTTTCGTACCGTAGTTTTTTCTTTCATGACACTGGTTTACATTCTGCGACTACTGCATACTCATAGGGTCCACCCTTTATGGCAGAATTTTTTTCGTCATAATATTATTTTGCATAACAACGGATGGCATAAACTTCATTTTGCAGAAAATCGTTTGGCATACACTCATTTATCATACATTCACAACGCATAATTTTGTAAGTCAGAATCATCTTTAGGCATAAATTTTATTCCATAATAATTACAAAGTAGAACCATCATATGGCAGAAAGTTCGCAGTCAGAATCGTCTCTTGGCATAATTTCATATCGATAGTTATTAAAAGGCAGAACTATCATATCTCAGAAACTTTAAACTTAGAATCATCTTTTGGCATACATTTCATATCGAAGAAGCATGCAGCATGCAAACAAGCATGCAGCATGCAAAAAAGCATGCAACATGCAAGCAAGCATACAGCATGCAAGCAACCAAGCATGCAGCATGCAACCGAGCATGCAGCATGCAAGCAAGCTTACAGCATGCAGGCAAGCATGCAACATGCAGCATGCATGGTTTCTGTCACGGCTTCGGCGCTGCGGGGCTCCGGCGGTCCCACGCGAGCTCATCGTCGCAGATGGTTTTACGCTCACCACCGCGGCTTCGGCTTACGAAGCCGGCCAGCCTCAGCCGTGGCGGCGACCGGGCCGCCTCGCCACTCCGCGCCTACGCGGGCTTAAATTACACTCTAGGGGTAGGGCAGACAAGACTACGTGGAGTCGGTTCTGCAGCGATTCGTTTCTGTTAATAATTTTTGTAGCACAACATATACTGACTTTTTGAGACACTATTTCATTTTATTTAAGGTTAAAATGCAATTTAATAGAAATGAAAATATGCCTTACAAAATTATTCTAAATGAAATTCTGCCATCTTCATAGCATGCCAAGTGAAATTATGCCAAATAATCATTGCTCTAAATAATTGTTATGCTAAACGAAATTATGCGGAATTTTAAGTCTGCCAAAGGTAATTTTGCGAAATAAAATTCTGCCATCTTAAAAGTATGCCAGCGTAAAATCGAGCATATAAACATTCGGCCAAACAATGATTATGCTGAACATTTTTTATGCCTTACAAATATTCGTTTAAATAAGATTATGCCAAGTGTGTTATGCCAAATAAAATTCGGAGCATCAAGTTTCTGCCAGATAGAGGGAACCCATACTCATACACTGACTTGTAACTTGTTAAAATATTAGGAACTTCGGATACTTTGCCTTCGCAATGTTTGAAAATATATGCACACCATGTATCTATCTATCTTTAGCGATTAGAGATAAATTAATTACAATTCATTTATTTCTCATTGCTAGAATAAAATTACTAAATAATTATAAATTCATTTGTTTATTCGTTCTTCTCATTGCTTCAATTTCAATTCTTGTACCTGCTATGGTAATTTATGGTAATTTTATTCTAGGTGCATCGACTTCACATATATTTGTTGTATACAAATATTGAAAAACATTTTAAAAGAGTAACGGTGGAGTTTTTTCCACATTCGTCTCCATACGAATCTACCTTTTGGAAAGGGCGACTAGGATCTATTTTAATTTAATGTAACTTTGAAAATTACACTAATTATAAAGTCGATTAAAATATACAATAAATAGCTTCTCAGCGATATCACCAAAATGGTACCTACATTCTTATTAGCCAGTGCGCAATTTTTTTTGGTGGTTCAGTATCAGTAATAGAACATAAATTTCCATCATTTTTTCAATAGGTTATTCATTTTTATCCGACCTTATCAGCAAATATGGGGACACTACTCCAAAACTATTAAATTTTCCTTCGAAAACATCCATTAATTTCTTACTTAACTTGAACTATATCTGACGAAACCGGGTTACTTATCTCTTTTAATTGCTGTACCTACTTACAAGGTATACATACCGTTGTTACATGGTCGGGATGATTTTGACATTTCAGGATCAGAGTTGTTCCCAAGGAACCATTATTTTCTAAAGTCGTTGCTATTTTGCTCCATAATCCTGATTTTGCTAATTTTAACATGTTGATATTGCCAAAAATATAAAATCCTGTAAATTATAATAAAACCATTAGATATCACGCTGAAAAGAAGAAGTAAAGACTAAGAGTCGGAATGTTTTCGTATTATGAATTTTAAAATGAAAATCATCTATACCTTCTTTTGCTCGCGACAGAGCGACGCAAACCCTGTTGTCTGTCCCCAGAAATCCAATGCTATTTTCTTCGTTATTCCTCACAAGCGACAAAATTATAATTTTAGATTCCTCTCCTTGATAATTGTCGACTACTGTGATTTTCACTTGCGATAAATTGGCATAGTTCTGGCGTTCCTGTCAAATAAAATATAAGTGTATCGTTAAAAATGAGTAGCCGCGGATACGGATGCGGATATTTGGTGTAAAGATCCGCAAATAAGGATACGGATAGTTGGCGCCACTTGACTCTTTGCTAGACAGGAGGTGTTTCGAATTGCATTGTGGGGGTCTTTTCTTTGTTTTATTTATAGTTTAGTCAATAAATGTTTGTTGCTGTGTTTTATTTGCTAATCAACAGTCCCACTCCTGGGCAAAGGCCTCCACTCCTTCCATTTTTTGCGAACCTGCGCGTCCTCTTTCCAGTTTTGACGGAACCTATCCAGCTCGTCCCGCCATCTCTTACGTGGCCTGCCGTGACCCGCTTCACTGTCTCAAGACACCAGTTCAGTGCTACTTGGGTCCACAGTTTGTCCGGCAAGCGGCAAACATTTGATATTATGAAAAAAAAAAAAACTCAAGAATTTAATATGCACAGATGTGGTGAGTGGCGTTATTGTTGCGCCAGACAGTACACGTGGTTCCAAATCTTGTCTTGAAAAAAATCTGTGTCGTAGGCGTAAGAGACCTTCCTCAGCAGAATCCAAATTGTCTGTTTGAGATAATGTTGTTTTTGTTTAGGTTTACGATTCTCTTCTCAACTATTTTCTCCAGAAATTTTGAGACTATGCACAACATAGCGATTGGCTTATAGTTTTCTGGCATTTCTTTGTTACCGCTTTTGTAGAAGTGCAGCAATTTTTCAGGAGTCTGGAAAGACACTTGATTCTAAACTTAAATTTAATATGTACGTAAGTGATAAGTTTGATAAGTCTTTCTCGGCAGTAATGGAACTGCTGGTTGATGTGGCCCCGGTGCGCTAGTGTTTTTCACGTTGTGTATTATTATATTAGAGAAATCTTCATCAGTCGGATGCAGATAGATAGATTGTAGAGCTTGGTGTTATATGTGATTCTATAAGTGATTGATAAGACAAGTTATGTATGTAAAGTATAAGTATGTCAAGGATATTAGCAGTGAGATTTTCCCCTACAGAAATAAAATGCTGATTACAGTTGTAAAGTGATGTTGTTGGAGACTGGATGCTATTAATTGCGTTGATGAATTTTGAGAATTATTAAAACTAATACATAATATTACTGAAAATATGTTTGTCGTTACTATCCATAGTTTTTAGGGTGGTTCTTGTTGGTTTCAATTTCCTGTCTATTATGCAATGTTGGCAGATTGCAAAGGAGTGTGTAATGAAGTCGTAGAAGTGTATTTTTTTCTCTTGGTACAGGACCTAATGTAATAATAGTACATTATGGTACAAGTGTGTAATGTTGGTGATTACCGCTGAGGCGCCATTGAGACCCGAGCCGTCAGGTGAGGGTCTTAAGAGAGCCGAGGACGGTAATCATCAATACACACGTGTATCATACGACGTTTTTCAACACACTTGCGAGGAAAAAACAAATATGTATTGCATAAATCGTTTAATTATTAAAACAATTGGTGAATGTACAATTTTCAAAACGATATTGGATTGTTTTTGATGGCAATTTCACAGTTTGTGTTACATTGGTACTTGCCACTTCTTTAGTACCTTCATTTACTTCTTGTGTAAATGTCGGCGACAAAGGTAAATCATACAAATTACTGGAAGGAGAGGGCACCAAATAACTCACGCTAGTAGATGTACATGGTTGTGGTTCGGGGCAAAACTTTTTTGCCTTTGGCTCCAAATTAATGGCTTGCGTTATTTTGTCATTGATTTTTGCTTTGTTATGAATTGAGTCTTCTATGTACGATTCAGCGATTGCGTCAGAACGCCATCCACCATGTCGCTTCAAAGTTAGTATATCAGCCCCCGAATCAGCCAACATTGTAGCCGACGTTCTTCTAAAACTGTGTCCAGTGTAAAAATCGGCCTCAGGCAAACCTAAATACTTCGCTATTTCTCTTGGCATATTACCAAATTTGTTAATACCGATTGTTTGTGCAGTACATTTTCCTTTCTGAAAGTTTTGGAAAAAGCGGTCATTCTTTGTTTTTGTTGAACGGAGATCTTGGTATTTTTTCACTATTTCACGAAACGTTCCTTGGATTGTAAAAGATCGTGGAATCTTGGTTTTAGTCTGGGTAATTTTGACAAGAAGCATATCTCCGTGGATTTCTACATCTTTTGTTGTAATATTGTACAGCTCTTGTCGTCTACAAGCACCAGTAACACCGAATATTAAGGCAACCTGCAAAGAAATCAATTAATTAGTTCTAAGAAATTATGCTAAAGTTACACACTTGTATATTGTAGATTCGTTTCGATTAAAAATATGAAACGTACCTTTGTTGCTAGATACTGACTATCCGGAGCCTCATTCAAAAACTTTTCAACGTCGGCTGGTGACAAAACTTTAGATTTCCGACCAATATATCCATCCGAGCGTCTCTTCAAAAATGCCATCAGGTTACAGTACGTTTTGATATCAACACCATGTTTGAGCTTAACCATGCTTCTTAACATGGAATAGATGCACCACAGGGAGCTAGGTTTGTATGTATTGGCGAGTTCAGAGAAATACGCCAAAAACACATTTTCAGAAAATGACTGGGTTTTTTTGTTGCTCTTCCATTGCAGGAAACTATCGTAAGCAGCTAAATACTTTTCTCTAGATTTTGCAGGTATTAGGCTTTCGTTTGCATTTTGTGCTGCATTTAGTATTTCTGGCGGGGTTAAATCAATCAATTGTTCATCTTCTGTACTAAAACCTGACATTTTTATAATTAATTTACCACACAGCAACAAATGCGATACAAACAAAATATGAAAATTAGGGGAAAATTGGGAAATGGCGCGCAATTTTTTTTTTTTGCACGCGACAAATGTAATTTGATTGATTACAGCCATACAGCCTACTTCAAAATGATAATTTTTGTGATAAAATGCAAATATTTTATAAGAAATTATTGTGAATTATAAATAATTTGATAATAATAAATGTTTTTTCGTCTTAATTAGGGACACATTTATTTATTTCAAAAATGTAAATAGATTTTCGGTGGCATAAAACCTCTTTGTTGTTACAAAAAAAAAAAAAACTGTATTACCCGGTTAAATTGAAAATGCTCTGTTTACTCGCATATAATTTGCAGTTAGGTACTAACTTAACTTTGTAGGGATCATTCTATTATGCACTAGTGTGTAATATTATTATGCACGTGTATGTTATAGTTCGGTTTATGGCCCTAAGAACGATATAATAAGGCTCACTTTACGAGCAAGTGTGTTGAAATATATTTTTCAACACACTTGCTCGTAAAGTGAACGGTAATACAGTTTTTTTTTTTTTTTTTTGTAACAACAAAGAGGTTTTATGCCACCGAAAATCTATTTACATTTTTGAAATAAATAAATGTGTCCCTAATTAAGACGAAAAAACATTTATTATTATCAAATTATTTTTAATTCACAATAATTTCTTATAAAATATTTGCATTTTATCACAAAAATTATCATTTTGAAGTAGGCTGTATGGCTGTAATCAATCAACTTACATTTGGCGCGTGCAAAAAAAAAAAAAATTGCGCGCCATTTCCCAATTTTCCCCTAATTTTCATATTTTGTTTGTATCGCATTTGTTGCTGTTATTTGTTTTTTCCTCGCAAGTGTGTTGAAAAACGTCGTATGATACACGTGTGTATTGATGATTACCGTCCTCGGCTCTCTTAAGACCCTCACCTGACGGCTCGGGTCTCAATGGCGCCTCAGCGGTAATCACCAACATTACACACTTGTACCATAATGTACTATTATAACACCCTTGCTCGTAAAGCTGATGTAATTCCACCGGTTTTAAATATGTAAAGCGGGTCATAACAAACGCGTGTGTTACCAAAGCAAATAGTTAAGTTATTGGCGATGCAAAGATTATCCGCGCGCCTCTAGCGGCGAAATTTAGAAGTTGTCTAAGAACGACACTTTGCTCTAAAGTTGAGATTAAGTTTAGACATAATCAGATGGATCACGATGACATAAAAAACCTGTTGCTAATGAAAGCAGAAATACGAAATATTGTTGCGTTCCTCAATGTAGTACTTATGGAGATTCGAGAATAAGTTTTTCCAAAAGACAAAATTATGAAGAAAAATTGGGAGACTGCTTTAAGTATAGGCAAGCCGATTTCATTAGCAATGAGAGTTTGTTCTCATCATTTTCAACCGGCGTAGCATGACCAATTCTATATCTATTCTACCAAAAACAAAAAAAGTTCCTTATGTATTTTAATTTTGTAAAAATGTTTCTATATCATCAGAAAAATAGTAATCATACTTGATATCGTACTCTTGTCGACTGAAGAATAGAAACATCTCTTCTTTTCAGTTTTACACAATTTTTCTACGATACAATCTATTATTTTGTCATCTCTTCCGTCGACAAATTCCGTTTCTAGGCGGTCATGCTACGCGTGCAGGCTTCAAACTATTTTCCAAACAGTAAGTATAATTATGTTTTAATTATTTTATTGTACATAAATTATATTCACATGTATTTTATAAGTTATTTATTTAGTTTAGGCTAAGGCGAGCTTCTCGTCAGATAACGAGATTATGTTTATTGTTCCAGATTCTAAAAGACAGAATTTTTTTCCTAATGTCGTACCGTCTTATTCCTAAAAGAAGCTATCTTAAAGAAGTACCATCAGCCCAAAAAATAAAATCAATTTCTCGAGAAAATAGGGCTGATATCAGACGCAGGAAAATAGTTGTATCCTTAGAATAATAACGCATAGAACCGCAGTAGTTGCACGAAAAGTGAAGCCATTTCAAGGTAGCCTTTTAAGGCTAAGTACGACTTTCGGACCGTTAGTACAAAATACCAAGCGCTATTGTAAAGAGCTCCCGCAATTTCACAAAAACATGACGTACTGTGTAGTGAAAGGGTGTCACAACTCATCACATAACCACGGAAAACATTTAAAGATCCCATTTCACGGGTAACTATTGCCTAACATCATATATTTTTGATTAAAACATTCATCGAAACAAAATAAATAAATCGTAAATTTGACAGACGCCATTTTTTTTTTTTTTTTTTTTTTAATTTATTCCTGACCATGGATACATGTCCTTCAGTCGTAATCATTAAACATACTACTCTTATTCTCAGCTAAGTACATCCCGAAACAATTAATTTTTTTCTACAGTATTCAGTAAATATCTAAATAATGAATTGAAATAAACTGTGTTGGAAAGTAATTCCTGAACGTGGCGGGGAACACATAAAAGAGTTTTGTTCTGCTATATCACTAATTTCACATTATTATACTCTTTGAATTTCACTGACAAGTAACAGTCTTTGCATGGCGAACGATTCACAGTCTAACGTGTTTTATATCCGCATTTTCTTCAGAACAATAGGTACATTTGCTTTCACTGATGAATCTTAGCTTCAATGTCTTAAAATATGTATTTATGTTTTTGTTGTATTCTCTTCCGTTTCATCTTCACATTCTTCATCTTCAAAGTTTTCGTGTGATTCGTTCTCAATTAGTAGCAAATCATAGATCTCGTCGTGGAATAAAGCAGCTGTTTCAATGTTAACATTTTCGTAGAAATCTGAACTGTTAACATCAATTTCTTCAACATTATTTGGTTTTTCATCCATATCTTGAATTATATTAATAAATATAAAATTATTGAAAACTTTTTGTATCTTTCCCGCCAATCACCATTTTCCTTCCGCCACAGACGCCATTACAATAAAAGTGTTGCTAGGCAAAGAAAAACATTTTACCCCATTTTTTGTTGTTATAACTATGTACTGCCAATTTTATTGCAAAATCACATTTAAGTAGGTATTTTTACTAGCCTAATACTATTGGGGGTCCCGCTTGCCAACCTAAGAATTTACCTATATTCTACATTCTACCTAAATTCTTGTTACCAAAGAATTCGATTCTTTTATGAATACAAAAAAGATAATATTTCGCGAATAGCGTCATCAAAGCGGCAGTTGTTTAGAAAACAGTTGCAAATTCAGGGTTATTAAGTAAGGTAGTTTAAGTAATCGATCTTGGTATATAATAAATATTTTTAATTTCATGTTTTATTTAATAGTTTTTCTACTCACGAATCTTGAAACAGTTTTATTTTTCACACTATTTGGGGAAAATGTCAATTACTTGCAACATTACTAGTTTGCTTCTGTGTGTGTCGGTGAATGTTTTTACGTGCCGCTTATGCACACATTGATTGTGTTGTGGCTTCAATTTTAAACGGAATTTTGAATGAAGCTATCTCTCTATGCATTATTACTCTAAGGTTGTATCAAAGAAAGATCTTGGAATTGAATGAAAAAATTGACGTTGAGGATGGATTTATAAATAATTCTTCTCCAGAACGCATTGGTTTTGTGTATCCTGCAGACGCATTAATTACATCGACTATTGACAACATAATTATTGTTTCATCTAGCAAAAAAAACACATAAATCTGATTTATATTGGGTTAATAAATTTTTCCTGAATTTTTAATTGAATCGAAAACTGTCAAAGTGTCGTTCTTAGACAGCTTCACAATTTTGACACTTGGGGCGCTAGTTAGAATCTTTGCATCGCCAATAGTCCATACAAATCCCATAACAGTATTATTTGCCATTTCAAATATGGAACTGATCGCCGCCGCACGACTCCAGCTAGTGAGCAGCGCGCTGTTGCTATTCAAATTTCGAACTAATCGCCGCGCGGCGCCAGTCAGCAGGCGCGCTGTTAAAATGGCGGGAAAGCAACAGTGTGCATTCACAGATTGAGTTTATTTAAAATAAAAAAAAAACAGTTTATTCGGTAATTTAAAAACTTGGCTGCATGCTCTAGCGTCTTTGCCAACATTTTCACGCAGCCACGGCAGAAAATAATCCTAGCGCCATTTTTCTCAAATTTTCTTTTCTTTGTACTTGTATTGTGAATATCTTTTTTTTCTGTTTCCTCGCAAAGGTGTTAAAAAACGTCGTACGATATACTCAATTACGCCCTCGCCTTCGGCTCGGGCTGAAATTCCGCCTCGCATGTTATAACCATCATAACGCCAGCCCCGGATCTAGGGGGGGGCAAGCCAGGGCCCATGCCCCGGGCGGCAAGTTCAGGGGGCGGCAAATTATTCAAGCTTGGCACACGTATGGTCAAATTTGCGTTAATGATGAGTTGTAATGATACAACTCATCATAACGCAACTTTACCATTGAGACGCCCAGTACTTTAAGCACAAACTATTTTTCGCGAGTCGCATAGGTCAACAACCGTGACAATCGCGCTTGCCCCGCCTGCAGGAATTGCAAACTGCGGCAACGCATGCATACGCGGCGGCGTAAATAAATAGGGTAAACAGAGAAAGAGCAGCGCTCCCATCAGCTCCTCAACGTTCTGGGCAAAATCTATGAGAGGCTTATTCATAAGCGTCTCAAAGCCTATGCCGAAGCAAAGGTGCAGCTTATCCCAAACGAGCAGTTTGGTTTCCGAACCCAACACTCGTGCGTCCAACAAACTCACCGCATCGTAGAACACATAAGCGCTGGCTTCCAGCGTAGTGCAATGACGGACGCGTTGTTCTTCGACATAGCAAAGGCTTTCGACAAAGTCTGGCACAATGGCTTATTATACAAGCTCTACCAATTCGGTGTGCCTGACCGTCTCGTGCTCATCCTTCGAGACTTTTTATCGAACTGCACCTTCCGCTATAGCATCGAGGGTTCTCTCTCTTCCCGTCATCTCATTCATGCCGGAGTCCCCCAGAGCTCCGTGGTATCTCACCAGCGATATTCCGAAAAGTAAAAAGGCCCAGTTGGGTTTATTTGACGACGACACCATTTATTACACCGGTCGCTGTCAGGACGCTATCGCTCGTACTCTTCAAACCTCCGCAAACGTCTTAGGCGCTTGGTTCCGGATATGGAGAACGAGGTCAACCCTGACAAAGAGCCAAGCGGTTTTCTTCTCGAAACCGCGCAAGCTACTTCCCCCCCTCCCCAGTCCGATCACTATGTACGGTAAGCCGGTCCCTTGCGCGAATCAACCCAAATACTTAGGTGTGATCCTCGACCACCACCTTACCTTCAGGGAGCACGTTTGCGCGTCGCATTCGCTATTGGTAGACTCCACTTCATTCTAACCGCCCGTAGCAAATTGTCCCTTAGATGCAAATTGCGTATCTACACCGCGGTGATATCATGACTTATGCGTGCGTCGTTTTCGCGCACGCTAAGCCACACCACATCCATAGGATGCAGACCCTCCAAAACCGTTTCCTTAGAAAGGTTACGGGAGCCCCCTTCTTTGTCCGAAAAGAGAATCTCCACCTAGATCTCAGAATGCCCACCATTCAGCAGCTCATGAAACGCCTTGCAAAGCGTTTCTTTGACTACACGGTGGAGCATACGGTGGAGGTGTGCCCTGCCTGGGTGGAGCACCGCCGTATCCTCGTGGAGACGATCGGCGGCGGCGACCTATCGCGTCCGGCCCTGGTGCGAGCAATGGTACGGAGCGAGAGGGCATGGGAAGCCATCACCTCCTTCTGCGAAGCAGTGATGCTTGCGAAGGAGGAGGCTGGACGCGTGAGGGAGTGGCAGTCTCTGCGCCCTCACGTCCCTAGCCGCCGCAGGAGGAGACGCCCCGGGCGTCGTGAGTCGATAGCGGACTCCCGGCCATCATAGGCGCGCGCTTACGGACGGCGAGCAATTGGTAGCTTGCCGCTCGGTAAGGACCAGGCTTGAGTCGGCGGCGCCTAGTGTTCCACGCGCGCCTCAGCAATACTGAAGCGGTCTGCTAGGACCGATGCCTGCCAGGGTCGCAAGATTCGTTCGAAAGAGTTACCGTGGCCCTGGCATATGGGTTACTGAAGGAACACGGGTGAGTTTTAGTCAGTAAAAGTCTGACACGCCCTTCCGCTCCACCCTAGAGCGGGAGAAGTCATTTGATGATTTTCCACCCAAAAACAAAAAACGTTTCTTTGACTCTGCTGTGAAGCACCCCAATCCCTTGATCGCGGCAGCCGCCCGCTACACTCCCTGCCGTATTAGTACGATTCGCCGACCGCGGCATACTCTAACCATTCCCGATGACGCTACAACCCTTCTCCAGGAGAGTAGTAAACTAACTAGCACACTCAAGACACATAAACACAGACCGCCGTCCTTCCGGCCTTGCCACCGAGGCACGCCGCGACGCCCCAATCCTTGTCCGCACCGACCCTTGCTCGAGCCAGCCCGCGCCGCTGAGCTTTAAATTCGCCCCTAAATAATAATCATTCCGATCCAACCCGTCCCTTGCTGCCCTCTACCAGCGACGCTCTAAGCCGAGGTCTGTACCCCACAGGGGGTGCCCTTAGCGAGTAGTCACTCTAGTTTTAATTTGTTTAAGCCCTGGCTGGAGGCCTTAATTTACTAAGGTAGCCACAGGCAATCCGGTTAAACAGCCGACAACCTCATGGTTGACCTGCAACATGGCATTTAAAAAAAAAACAGCAGCGCTAGATAGGTCCTTGAGGCGTTCTATCCGTGAGGCCTATGTCCATCATTAGGCATCTGATGGCTGAAATAATGATGATGATAAAGGTAAAAATATAGACGGGCGGGGGCGGCATTTTCAGTTTTTGCCCCGCCTCGAAAAAATTCAAGATCCGGGGCTGCATAACGCACTAATATCGTAATGTACTATTGTGTGATCATCAGGGTAGGCTTTGCAATCAAGATGAAGTTTACCACGTTACCCTATGCACCTAATTAAATCAGGCTTAACCCAGGGTTGAATTAAAAAAAAAAACTTTTATTAACAGACTACATGGCCCCAAATTGCGTTACAGACTAAATTATCTTATAAACTATGTCAGTTTACTTATACTTAGTAAAACAAAACAAGATGAAAATATATCGAACACAGATAGTTTCATCAAGCTCCATGCAATACATGAAGCTTGATAAACCTACCCATTGTAGGCTCATCCAACCTTTCAGCAAACACCCTCAAGATACTGTTGGTGCTTCCCCCTACTCTGCGTATCACCGACGGACGCCACATTCTTACGCATTAATGCAAAAAAGTCGTCAGTGTCACTGACGACTGATTCGCTGACAACAGATTCGCTACTAGACAGTGTGCAAATAATAATAATTGATCAAAACAGACCAAATCCTTTTACAAATAATAGGCCCAGCAAGAAGTGGTTTCAGTCGTTCATGAAGAGACATCTAAACTTGACACAAAGAGTGCCAGACAACTTGTCAAGAGCTCGAGATACTGTGTCTGAAAATAACATCAGGACTTGGTTTACTGAGATCGAAAGTTATTTGGATGAAAATAACTTTAAAACTATTTTACTATATAACTAGTTACTACTACGTATGACTGATTGTTATATAGTTATAATAATTCATAATTAAAACTGGTTAGGACACATTGTTTCGATTAAACTGAAGAGTGATTTGATTACTAATAAATATTTAATAAGTAGTTAAGTAAGAATAACTTTACAGTAAATATTGTTAATTTTTGCAATTTAAACTTTTTGACAATTGTTACTTATTTTGACCTTTTTTATTATAGTAACAAAATTGTGTATGTGTGTATTTGTATGATTATAGAAAGAAAAATAAGGACACTGTACTATGGACAATAAATTAATAATTATTAAACAGTTAATTTTATTTTAATGACCTACTAAGGGGGTGGTGATTTGACAGATACACATTATAGGTAATAGTCGATAGCTGGGTGTCGGTAACTGGTAACTGTCGATGAATGGGTGTTGATTACTGGAGATTCGGTGTCGATGATTGGAGATTTATACACTTTTTCCTTTTTTGGGATTTTTTCTAGTCCGTGTATAGTTAATAAAAATAATACATCCTATTGTTATCTCAAGAATATACCTTACCATACTCAATCGTTACTTTTGATTTAAAAGTGACGAAACGACCTTTAATTTTATAAAGAAGCCCACTATCTCCTTAAAGTGTCGATCATTGGTGCCACTACGTTACTTGACCTAGTAACTGGATCCCAGTTGGTTTGATTAAACTCAGCAGCTACGGCGGCTCAATCGATTCTGACTAATCAGAGTGTAGTGTTTTTATGCAATTACGGTTTAATGGGGACACTGCATAGAGCTCGGCCATGATCAGTAATAAATAAGCTACATACGAGACCAAAAGATATTGCAGATGATTTTATAAATATCTGATTAACACAAGTTTCTCATCTTGTTAGGAGAGTTACGGCGGGAATACAACGTGTGACACCATGAGAGACACGTACTTAGCTATTACTTGGGACGTTTAAATTTAGGTTGATGTTACCAGCCACAATTGATGCTTTTTGGTTTACGAAATCTAAAAGAGTGGTGTCTAAGCGCTCTGCGTTTGTCAAAGAGACCGATAAATACTATCAGCCTTAAGTCATTGTTCATTTTAATTAAAATACTGTCAGGGTCAACAAGGTTAGATTCGGCGGTTGTAAAACTGCAACTTCAGGCTGTTCTTGTGTAAACAACGAGTATTTCATTTTCTGTACTTCACTTGTTGTTCTGTATGCGCTATATCCCTGTAGCTTCTTTATAATAGAACCGTAGACAGCAAACACTCGGTTCGATTTAGAGTAATTTTAAAGGTTTTTTGATAATTTCTGATACTGTATGTAAGCATCTGATATTATCTTTGACAGCAAATAGGATAGTCTTGTAAGTTCCTCATACCTCCAAAGCAGATTCCTTGGCACATGGCTTAGCTGCTCGAAATAACAGTCATTTTGATTTGTCAGTCACTCGTTGAAATATAAAGCCCTGCGGGCACCGGCTTTTATTTAGATCTTCCCTAAAAAGTTGCATCTTGTTTCCCTGCTCAGTGCTCGTAGAAATTCACGGGATTAAATATAATGATCACCATAAAATGCTTTGATACCCTTAGTTCTTTTACCAAAAATAGATACTTAACACCAGAAAAATAAAGTCTAAAATTGCAATAGTACTAGCTATTTTAGTCACGACTGCACTTCAAATTGTATTCGAACACCAAATGTAGTAAATGATCACCAAATCTTAATAATTGGGTATATACTACGTGTGCTCGACAAATGAATGTGCGAATAGCACTTGTGCGACAAAATTGTACTGCGACTCACAATAGTTTGAATGCACGCTTGTGCGACACACTCGAGCTCACATAGTACACTAGGTTAGGTTAGGTTAAAACTGTGACCTCCTACGCACGAGCCGAGCGAGCGAAGCGAGCGATGCCGCGGCAGCGGCCGGCGAGTGCTAGAAACGACTAGATTCAGTGTGTCGCACAAGCGTGCATTCGAACTATGGTGAGTCGCAATAATTTGGTGTTCATTAACTATTTTTGGGTTAACAATGATTTTTTTTGGAGTCAGTTTGCTTAAACAGGATAGCAAGATATAAAAACTTTGGTTATAATTTTACATTGAATTGCTGGTTTAATTTTGGTGATCATTTACTATTTTTGGATTAACAATGATTTATTTGGAGTAATTTTGCTTAAATAGGATAGCGCGATGTTAAAACTTTGGTTATAATTTTACATTAAAATGCGGGTTTAATTTTGGTGATCATTTACTATTTTTGTCTGTTATATGTTACTATATCTGGTGGTAAGTTAAACATAAGCCGAAATTCACTAGAGGTAGAATCGAACTAGAGGTAATCTCCATGTTATCGCTGTGGCGTGACCTAGCTCTGGTAACGTATTCTATTGCTGCTGCTAATTTTTACTGCCGCTGTGAAAATTATATAAACGGGTTTACATTGGCAGTATCATTTACGCCTAGTATTTCAAGTTTCAGCTGGTTTTTCAAGTTAGCTTATGCTTGTGATTGTACTTGCTCGCTGAGTCGTTGTTATCATTCAACTTTGAGGTCGGAGTTTTCTCCGCATAGTAGTTTTATTTCAGACGTAAGCACGGACAAGCTACTGGCTACCGATACATATGGAATTTTTTGTAATGAGCTGGTTCTGGTGTCATTTTTGTTGTCAACATGTTCATTTCGTTCCGACATGTCAGAGTTACTCGAGTTGAGCTTTTACTCCGACTAATCGTGCATAACCAAATTGTCTTAGCGGCCTCCAATAATTTATGGAAGTCGGTTACTTTTATACATAATGGATGATAATACTGCGTATTCAAAGCATTGGATGACGTAGGTATTGGTTGGCTCTTACTGGCTTAACACTCGTTGTGTATGTTTACCATTTTGAAATGTAGAGTGTTAAAATTAAAGATTAATAATTAACGCTGTCGTTTACTTGTTATGGCATGTGTTTGTTGTGCTCATGATGGTTCAGAGACATCGGGCAAACTTGGAAGGATCGTCTTCTTGATTTCGGCGGTCGGTGGTTGCCGTCCTTTAAGTTCCAATGCGACAAGGATAAGCGATAAGGCGTCCCGTCTCTTTTCCGCGAGGGGGAAGAAGAGGTTAGTCTCGGAGCACATTTGGTATCAGATTATAATGAATAATTGACTATTTTATTTGTTTACACTGTACTATACAATTGTTTTTATCATGTAGTTTTTAGTAATTTTTGCGAAAGAATTGAATATGTCTATATACTTCTCAAGCTCTCTGGATCGACCAAAGTAATTGAAACATTGGCACGCGTGGTAAATTACGGCCGACTCCTTCTCACAGTGAGGAAGCCTGTGTCCCAGCAGTGGGAACATTCTCGACTGATTATGCTTATTCTATGTAAATTGAAACATTACTGCTGTTAGGTTTTTAACTTTACACTTGACTTACTTTTCTCATATAAAACATTTGGCCTGAGTATGCGGCAAGAATTGTGATGTCATCAGCGTTGTACCCTTGCTGCATCAGGTAATTTGCCAAACCGAGTGCCATGTCCGCTTCTTTGTTATTTGATTTGCTGTTACTTTCATGTTGTCTCTGGAAAAATAGGGGTTTCATTAGTATGTTTACTTTAGCTTAGCAAGGTAAGTACCAATTAAGTGCATATACACTGTTCAGTGTAGGTACAGTGACTTAGCACCAATTATAGTTATATCATCATTTAGCCGAAAGACGTTCAGTGCTGGATATAGGCCTACCCCAATTTAGGGGGTTTGCCATAATCGCCACGCTTGGCAGGTGGGTTGGCGATCGCAGAAAAATGCACAGAGAAAGTTCCACAGTCGCCTTTACACCGACGGGAAGAAATGGGGTGGTGCTATTCTTTACGTCCGGCACTATAGATTCAGTTACTGGCAACATGTATGTTCAGATAGGTACTAGAAGTATACACCTCGATATTATCTGCTAACCGATTTACAGACCTTTTTTTTTTCAGGATGGGAAATCATCAAATGACTTCTCCCGCTCTGGGCGGAGCGGGAGGGCGTGTCAGACTTTTACTAAAACCCACCCGTGTTCCATCAGTTGCCCATGTGCCAGGGTCACGGTATCTCTTTCGAACAATCACGCGACCCCGGCAGGCATCGGTCCTAGTAGACCCCTACACTGCTGCTGACATCTCTTTGAGGCGCGCGTGGAACACTGCGCGCCGTCGACCCGAGCTTGGTCCTTACCGGGCGGCGAGCTACCCATTGCTCGCCACCCGCAAGCTCGCGCCTACGGTGGCCGGGAGTCCGCTATGGACTCCCGACGCTCGGGGCGTCTCCTGCGGCGGCTAGGGACGTGAGGGCACAGAGACTGCCACTCCCTCACGCGCCCCGCCTCCTCCTTCGCGAGCATTACTGCTTCGCAGAAGGAGGTGACGGCTTCCCATTCCCTCTCGCTCCGTACCATGGCTCGCACTAGGGCCGGACGCGAGAGGTCGCCGCCGACCGATTTACAGACCTTGTGTTGAATATAATTGTTTTTTTTTAGACCTTTTGTTGATTAGTTATAAAACAATTATATTTTAGATATACCTCTTCTTTGTAATCATGTGTAAAGAAGTAAAGGTTTTTTTCCATTCCCAGCACGTTGTTGAAGCTTTCGACAGAAGGGTGGTTCGCCAAGTCAGGGTATATGTGTGGCGAGATGAGCGCGGCGATCTCTGGACGCATGCGGTGTTGCACGTTCAGTCGGCGGCTGTGGATGCCGTTCGTGATCATGCGCTCGAATAGTGACACTTCGATGTTGTATCTCTTCGCTAGCTTCATGTGGGACGCCGATGGCCGTAGCTGCTGGTGATCACCTGCAAGTTGTGTTGCGTATAGACTCACTGTATAACTATCTTCTTCTATATATAAAAATCTCATCTCTCGTGTCATGAAGTATGTTACGGGTAAACTCTGAAACTACTGAACTGATTGTCATCAAACTTCGTAATTATTTCGGCCAACTTAAAAGATAGGATAGTTTTAATCTCAATTGTTGACCTTGATATTTGCGAATGAAATGTTTTTTAAAGGACAATGTGTGTATTCATTGGTTAGTTCTAAGACTTCCTAATGTATGTAAGGTCGTGTAAGTAAATTCCTCTATCGTTCGACATCAAGGTTGCGCAGACATCCACTAGATAGCGTGGGTTTGGATTACTAGAAAATCTTCTTTACATAGTAGGTATACAAAAGTCGGCTACCACGTCGTTGGTACGCTGAGATCTTTTAAACTACGGAACAGATTTTACTGTGGTTTCATCAATTGACAGAGGGATTCAAGAGGAATGTTTTTTGGAAAAGCGGTATTATAAATGTGAAAGTTTGGATGTTAACATCTTTGTTGCTCAACCATGCAAAACGGCAGAACGGAATTGAATAACATTTTGTACAAAGATGGTTTCAACCTAGATTAACGCATATAATACTTTTTATACCGGTAATACGTCTCCGTAGGATAGTTTCTAACCTCCACGGGGGTAAAGCCGCTGGCAAAAGCTAGTAGATATATAAAATAGGGGCTATTATTGCGAGTACAATGTTAACACTTATGTGGTGAGGCCAGGTACTGACCAATTAGAATTAAATGTTGGCAGTCCTGTGTCAGTGAGGTTATTATGTGCTGTTCCAGAACTTCCGCAGCTTCTTCCACTATTACTGCAAAAACAAAGAAAACAAATCAGCTTATATATTTTGGTTCTAATTTTTTTTTTGCACAGCAACAGTAAAGAGATCCTTAATAGTGCGAGATACACCCGGTGCGACTCGGACATAGCTGCCAAACAAATGCATCCCGACGGAACGAGTAAGTTCCATTTTCTAAGCAAAGTAGTTTTTTTTTTAATACGTTTCAAAGCAATGCTAAATTATAAGGCTAAGGCTTACCAATTTTTGGTGCGATAGCCTGCAGAAGCTTCCGCATTCTCGCAGCTCCACTAGTAGTCATTCCTACAACTTTGACGCACTTATCTTTAAGCAATTCCACGTCCATCATCATTCTAGCTTCTTCATACGCCGTGAGGGCGGGAGCTATTGATTCCTGGTATTAAAGATTCATTCATTCATTTATTTATTCATAACAATTAGCATTGTGTTGAACATTACATTAATTCAATAAAATTATTAAAGGCAGTAACAATACATTAAAACTGGCCTGTTAGTCTGGTGGTTAGTGACCCTGACTGCTAAGACTGAGGTCGTGGGTTCGATTCCCACCCAGGACAATCCCTTAAAGATCAGAAAGCTAACGCGACGCGACCTTCGGTGCTCCAACACCCGCGACATTGAGGTCGCGATTGAGCAGAACCGAGGGTCGAAAGTGTTCGCTCAGCAGCTAGGAAGGTCTCATCTGACGAAATTTAGTACTGGGGATGGCAAAATCGTGAATTCGAAGTCCGAGATACTCGAGGAAGTCGAGGATTTTTACGGGCACCTATACTCAACGCGGACGGCAAAACAAGCGGAACATAGTGCGGATGACCATCGAGCCGAACTAACGCGCCACTACACGGAGGATCACATCCCAGATGTCGACCAGTGCGAGATTAGGGCGGCTCTCGAGCAGCTAAAGAACAACAAGACACCTGGCGATGACGGAATAACGACAGAGCTCCTTAAAGCGGGCGGGGCTCCAGTCTTGACAGAGCTCGCGAATCTCTAACTCCGTCATCCAAGAGGGTACAACGCCCGAAGCGTGGAGCAGAAGTGCAGTGGTTCTGTTCCTTAAAAAAGGTGACAAAACCTTGCTGAAGAACTACAGACCCATCTCACTTCTGAGCCACGTGTACAAGCTGTTCTCGAGAGTCGTCACGAACCGTCTCGCCAGGAGACTTGACGAGTTCCAGCCGCCAGAACAAGCCGGTTTTCAAAAAGGCTTTAGTACCGTAGACCACATCCATACTGTTCGGCAAATTGTACAGAAGACCGAGGAGTACAACCAGCCGCTGTGTATGGCATTTGTGGACTACGAGAAATCCTTCGACTACATCGAAATATGGGCAGTTCTGGCCTCTCTGCAACGATGTCGTACAGTTGTATCAAAAGCGGAGCTGAGGTCCATGAATAGGCCTGCTACTTTCATTTTGTTATTTAATTTTTCAATTATGTCATTTATAAGTGTGTCTATAGTATCTGAACAACCGACGCCTTTCTGATACCCAAATTGTCTTAAATTAATTATTTTGCTTACATTTAAATGTACCATCAGTCTCGTTTTAATGATTTTTTCAAATACTCGTACTTTTGACAAGGTTAGCAAAAGGGATATGAGTCGCTAATTTTTCGGATCAGTCTTACTACCCTTTTTTGAATATGGGTACTACTTTAGCCAGTTTTAACTGGTCCGGAAAGACAGACTCTTCGAAACATTTATTAAAAAAGTCAGAAACAGGGAAAGCCAAAGAGTACATTCTCCTTCAAAATTGACGGTAAATCATCGTAACCACATGCTAACAATCTTTGTAATTTCAAAAGGTGTAGTTTTATAGAAGGTTAGTTCACTTTCAACTCTTGATGACAGCGTCTAGCGCGCATCCGCGGCTTGATCACGCGATCCTCGCAATGCCGTTGTCATGGTAACATCACTTCACCTCGCGAGCACGCGGGTGACCGTTTTGAACTGTTGAATTTTAACATAATATTTTCAAGATGGTGACCATTTGATGAATATTCTTTTTATTGATAATAACGACATAAGTAAGTTAGTAAGTAGGTATATTTTTATCTATGTTACTCGGCACATTTTTGGACGCTGGTATTGCATTTTCCTAATATTCTTAGTGCGCATACGTGACACGTTATAAGTTAAATAAATACCTACCTAGTAAACAAATGTCAATGTGAATATGACAGCGCCTAGATGTGGGTTCCCACATAGTATGTGTGTGATTGAATTCTATGCTCCGTCAGTCAGGCACGGCCAGGTTCTTTCATCTTTTTTTAATAGATTTGGCAGAGTAACAACGCTGAAGAACGTTGCACAATCTTTACTCGAGTCGATCTACAATCGCTTCTACAAGACACATCGTGATTAGGCCATGTGATTGCACTTACGTATTTCATTTTAATCAGTTTTTCATTGGATTCATAATAACTGACAATGTCGATTCACATTTTCTGTTGTAGCTATCTTACCTATACATGTACATATGTCTTACTGTATTCATTAATTGTTCGTGCGTGTCGCACTTGTGCGTCAGGCATAAAGGGCTAGTCGAGGAAAAAATAGAAAAAAAAAAACAACAATGTCTGAATTTCGGTTTTGCTATTTCATTTGAAAAACTTCCCGAATGAGTAGTATTGTTTAGACACTACGCTAGCTTTGAAATCCTTATAAAAATAATCAATAGAATTAGCATAAGAATATTAGGTATCTTAATCTCGATTGTGATTGTACATAATTATGATAGTTGGTCATCCCTAGCATCAGGTGGAATGACATTGATAGCTCACTCCACGCTCACTTCACCCGGTGAGATGGTTACAGAATAGCACTGCAGTTTCATAAATAACTGTGCTATAATTACATACCTTGGATGACGATTTGGTAAGTTACGGGTAGAGGAGGTTAAGAGGTTAGAGGAGGATAAGAGGAGAAAAGAAGGCACCCTGTCCACTCTTCACTACTGTAGAGGCAGGCGCGGTCGCAGCCTAGGATTTTGGGGGGGGTCACCATGAGTACTGCAGAATATTTTTAGGAAGATACATCTCCTCGTTGGTCTAGTAGTCGCAAGTGCTATTGCTGAGCATGTGGTCCTGGGCTCGATTCCCGGGTCGGGTCGGGTTATTGGGTTTTTCCATCAGAAATTTCTCAGAAGCAGCCTGGAGTCTAGATTTGTGCCCGGGTGATGGCATAAGGCTCGCCTCATATGACATAGGTGTATTATATATAGGTACATCTTTATCATCCTTTCGGAAATTAAAGGCGTGATGATATGTATATGTTCATGTACAGACGCCACCAGGTCAAGCTACCCGAAACTGTCAATTTTTCCGAATGAACCTTGAACCTAATGCTCTAGAAATAAAGTCGAAAATATATCAAAGAAATCTGACAGATTGTAGTAGCTTGATATGTTGGCGTCTGTACATCTCCAGCTCCACATTACTTATGCTATTCAGTGACGCAGCTTTTACAAGAGGGAGGGTGTACTTAATAATGCTGGGAAATTGGTCACAGTACCATTTGATAAGGCAATTAAAACGGAGTAGCTAATCAATAGGTTACGTAGGATGATAAGAGCGAGCTCGAAAATTTTAACAACTCGCGTGGTTTAGGTTCAGTTTTGTTTATATTTTCAACAGGAATAGATAAATGATAAATGACTTTATTTTTGCAAGTAGGTTTGTACAAACACTTTTACAAGTCAATCATATTTTTTAAAACTAGATGAGGTCGGCGTTTCCTATCTGACTACTCTGAGAAGAAAGGCCGAAACAAACTCAGAGGTCACAGTCTCTTTTAAAGTCCAGACATAATTTGGTTAGATCATGTGAAGACCATGTGGATTGGTATCTGAAGTGGTCTTTTAAGGAGTATATTAAATAGAAGTTACATTGTCTATTTATGCTAGGAAAGCTAAGGTAACTATGAGAATTATGAAAGCAGGAGCGAGCGAAGCGAGTTCGAAAATTTTAACAATCCGCATGTTTTGGATTCGGTTTTGTTTTTTATTTTCAAACGGAAATAGGGAGTTACATTGTCGATTTATGCCAGAAAAGCCCAGGTAGCTATAAGAATTATGAATGCGAGAGCGAACGAAGCGAGCTCAAAAATTTGAACAACCCGCCTGGGTTAGGTTCGGTTATGTTTATATTTTCAAACAGAAATAGGAGTGACATAGTCGATTTATGCCAGGAAAGCCCAGGTAACTATAAAAATTATGAATGCAAGAGTCGCTCTTGCATGCCTAATTCGATACAGCGAGCGAAGCGAGCTCGAAAATTTTCCACACGCTCCGATAGGTTAGTTTTTCTTTGATCGTTCCAAAAGGAAAGCTCAAGTATCAAAAGAATGTAGAATACAAGAGAGAGCAAAGCGAGCCTAATAAATTTTAGGTAAACACGGCTCAAGTAACACCAATTTTAAGTCAGTAAGACAGGCAAATCGTTCAGGGTC
This sequence comes from Aporophyla lueneburgensis, assembly GCA_932294355.1. NCBI lineage: Eukaryota > Metazoa > Arthropoda > Insecta > Lepidoptera > Noctuidae > Aporophyla > Aporophyla lueneburgensis. Next base: position 17,925,691 of record OW028744.1, read on the forward strand.
TCGACAGCATGACTGACTTTGGGGGGGGGGGTCATGACCCCTAGGACCCCCCTCTCGGACTGCACCTGTGTAGAGGTAGTTTCCATGAGACAAACTTACGATTGTATTGACTGGCTATGGCTGGCTATAATGATTACTTTAATACATTTTAACGGCCAAATTAATTTTGAATCGAATAGAGAAGTAACAATAAAAGAGAGATCGGGCCGACAAGCAGAAGAAGGAAATCATAAAAATAAGATTTGTAGAACGATTTATATTTAAAATAGTTGTCAAATATCACAATAAACCGTTCATTATTAGATCCCGGTACCAAAGGGACCTCTGCGTTCGTACAGTACCTACACAAGAGGAGATTCCGGTCCCCAGGGCGCTAATCACTGGTGGTTTGAACCCCGGCGAATTGCCACCGTTCCTACTGACATCTGCCTTCTAAATATCTTTTGTAAGCCGTTCCTCATTCATCCTCTCCACATGACCAAACTATCTAAGCATACTCTTTTCAATTTTTGTCACTACATCTTCTTTTAAACCGCACCGTTCTCTCATCACATCGTTCCTGAAACTATCATTCATAGTCGCACCATGCACGCTGCACAAGGAGCGCATTTCCACAGCTTTAATTCTGCTTTCATGCTTCTTTTGCTACACCCAACATTCACTTCCACACATAAGCGTAAGCACCAACACACCATTGTGAACAGCCAGTCGAGTTTTTCGGACATTAATCGGACAGAATTTTCTAACAAAGTCACATTAAAATCATTACAATAGCTGATAGACTTATTCGCATCATAAATTTTGTGCACCACTTCATCCATGACCTTTTCAAAACAATCATACAATTCTTAAGGGCGTCTGTAAACTCTTATTCTATACTGCTCCAATTCTATAAATGTTATTTCAATTGTCTGTTCAACAGAGAAGCTCACAATACCCTTTAAACTGATTATTTACTCAAATTAATGAACCATGTATAGCATTTACTATGCTGAACGAACACCTGTTGGTTACTAAAATTGATCATTAACTGGTGGATTTGAAACCAATGCAAATGTTCTGTCATACAAAAAAATATCTGTGTTATTCAGGAATAATTATATTTCTGAATCTTTGTTCAAATATCCTAGAATGTTTTGATGCACCCGCGAAGCGAGCACAGCCTACTGTGATAGGCTGAGTCATACATTTTTATCACAACTCAAATTGTGATAAAATGACTCAAGCCTATCACAGAGGCCGTGCTCGCCCCGCTGGTTGATACTATGAATTTTTACAGTTTCGATTAATTTATTACATCATATTTCGTTTTCCCATCAATTTAAAAGCACCTACCTGCAGTTGTACAATTTTCTCTTGTACTCCATTGATTTTCTTACGAATCCACATAAAATACAAACACCATCGATTTTGCACAGTTATTAACGAAAAATTTGTATCAGGATGTATTTGTAGATTAATTTCACGGTTTCGACAAGTCTCCATATCCTAAAACAAGCGAAAGGTCTCATCATGTCCTAGAGGGACTGGTTACAAGTACAAAATGTTATTAATAATACTGCCTTCATACGGAAAAAAGACGTATCTGACTTTTTTCGAAATTGAGTTTTATACATATTCGGAATCAGCAAAAAAAGATGCATCTACCAGTATTTTTATATTAGCGTTATCTTAACTAAAACCTAGTAATTCTTACTACTAAATAAGACGCATTTGCCGTATGTCATAATATTTACCAAGTAAGAAAGACATTTCTGACGTATAATAAGTAGAAAAGGCGTATTTAAGTAGAAGAGTCTTATTTGTTTACAAAATGTATACTTAATCATAAAATGAAAAGTCATTACTGCATGTTCATGAGCAAAGACGGTTCTGCGTAGATATACCTTTTCATGTTAGTATTACCAAAAATTGCTGGACGCAAGTGGTAGTAGTGCCTTTTCAACTTAGTATTGTTAGTTGTGTGGGGTGAAGCGGTTACGTACGTGGTTGAAAACACTGTTCCATCAGTTGCGCCCAGGAAGTCGGGAAGTCATACAAAAGTGATGTTGAAAAACAAAATAACGCAAATATCAATTCAGATACTGCCTATTTTGCAGCTGATTTACAGAAAGTAATAATGCTTCCGCGTATTGTAAATTTATGATTGTAATGTTTTGCCCGAGAATAATAGTATTCAATGAAAGTTTTGTGCCAATAGTTGACAAAGGAATTGCTGGCCGCAAAGTACATAGTATAATAAGCTGTTTTAGAACTTTTTACTCGCAAATAGAGATTTAAAACAAGTTATCATAAATAAATTAATTAATTCAGTCGAGATTAATTTAGAAACAATAACATTAAAATATTTAGAGGTAGGTCATGCGTACATGGCCGCTGACGAATTTCATCATCAAGTGGAGCAATCCATGAAGAGGAAGAAACACATTTATGGTTTTGAAGACTGCTTGGTAAACAAGCAGTTCTCACTCAACAATAGAACCAATATTGCCGTAAAAGTGATGAATGTAGAAGATTTTTGCCAGTTTGAGAACTGTTCCTCATCATATAAATTAGGTACAACATTCTTCTCCTCGAGCTTATTTAAGTGACATGTGTGAAGTAACATTCCATAGAGGCACCCATGGCATACGCTACAAGACATGCTTCTATGATGAACAATATTACTCGCTGGACTTTCTGGGACTAAAGAATATAAAAACTGGGAAACCACCTCCAAAACCTAATAATGAATTTAGAGGTATAACTCAAGAGTGGACGTCAGCAATCTTACAAAAACTGACACCCTTAATGCCAGACACCAGAAAAATATTTTGGTATAATTTACCTACTGATAATAATAGTGTTGATCTAACTCAAGCTTATGAAGTCTGCTTTACAGTTGGCATCCAGAGCTAGGATAAATTACTCCTAATTAGAATGTAGCAACACAAACTTTGATAGTTATTTTTATTTTGTAATGAAAATATATATTTTGAGAAAGCTAGAGAGGTTTGTGATAGCTGTTTTGGTTTGTACTAATTAAATAGTAGGCAGTTTCCAAAGCTGTGATAATTATTTCTTTTTAATTAGAATTAATACGAAAATGATGGTTAAGGTTTATATATTTTTTAAATAAAGAATTTTTATTTTATGTTGCCAAATCCAAAGAAGCTTGTGATATTTATTTTGATTTTTACTAATTAACAAGTTAGGATGTACTGATTGACCAGGTTAAAGCTGTGATAATTATTTTTTATTAGAATTAATACAACCTTCCATAGTAAATTAAAACTATCTTAGGTATTGTTTGTTTAGTAAAAATAATAAAATGTAATAAGAAAGCCAGAAAAGCTTATGATAGTTTTTTTTTTACATATAATAAGTAAATAGTTTCCACAGCTGTTATATTGTTTTGTAACTAGTTAGGTTAAATACTAACTTTGGTACTCAGTAAATATTCAGCATTTTATTTACTGTCACAAAGTTTATGATAACTCAATTTCTTTTGTATTTTTGAAAGAATATAAGTCTGACTCTAATAATTGTGTTTTATTCAATAGAAAATGATTAAATGTACCTATATTAATTGTTCTTACAACACATATCTGCTATACGATAAGCAAGAAGGCGATTCTGAAAAGTACTTAAATAAATATACATAGATATAGCTAGGTAATACTAACAGCAAATGGCTAGAAACGTCTTTTCTATTTAGGTAGCTACGACCTGGGAGTACGTTATCACTAAGTACAAAAGACGATTTGACTAATTACTAAGTTGAAAGGACGCATGTGGTTAGATACGACTTTTCATTGCAGTATAACGTATTTTGTTATATTTTTTTTACTACAATGAAAAACAAAATGTTATTTATTTATTATATAACATACATTTAATTAATATTTCCATATATATTTCAATAGATCAAACTGTAACCTACACTTTTGCAATAAAAAGTTATTGTTAATGTTATTTTCCTTCGAACAGCGAATTTTTTATTTTTTAGCGTATAAAAGATTTTTTTTCTCCATTTTAACATTTCTGTAGAAACGCCCTTTTTCCTTATGGCGGCAGAATATAGTAGAACTAACTGAAAATTAAATACATAGGAAAGCAGGTAAAACTTACATTGAATAAATTGATCTGAGAATCAAGTTTCTGTATTTTTTGTTGCAACTCATATCTGTCACGAAAATTAACGCTTTTTTTATAAAGTGCTACTAACTTTCTGATTTCTGTCTTTGCATTAGAAAACAAAAATAGTGCGTTACGTTCAACGAAATCATCCAAAAAATATTGTTGTTGTGCTTTTTCGTCATCCAAAATAATTTCTGCTCTCTTTTCGTCAATGTCGTCGTTCACCAAAACATCATACTCCAGTAGACAATCACGAAAATCTCTTTTGTATCTCTTTTGTGCCGCTTCAAACAACCAATATTTCAGAGGATCTTCTCGAATTGGCGTATTTTCGTAATAAGAGTACAGATGTTGTAGATCCGGTATGTCAACGCCACCATCGTCCATAACGAAGTTGCGGCAACGAAGAACTCCGTTGTTTAAAATGTCAAGAGTCGTCAAAGCCAGCTGAAGATCCTCCGTTAAATGTCTCAACTGATCCTTTTGATCGATGAAAAAGCTGTAGGTCGAACAAGAGGACTGACGTCGTAAGATTGATAAGTTAAACTGCTCCATAGCTTTGTTACGAGACTGTCCCCCGATGCGCACTATAGATTGAGTAATTTTAGATATTGCTTCAAGAAACTGATCTAAAGCATGATTTGTGTAACATATGATCAGCATGAGGCAGGGTCCTTCTGGTTTAATATTCTGTAACAATGTTTTTGCCACTTTTATGCCGATGAAAGTTTTTCCCGTACCCGGTGGTCCATGTATAACAGCAAACTCGTGGGTGAGTGCCAAACGATACGCCTCATACTGACTTTCGTTAAGACTCAGCTTGTCTGTCTTTGGCCATTTCTCAGGCTGTAAAACTTGGAATTTTAGTTTTATGTGCTTTTTAATCATTAATTCGTTCCTGTCAATCAGTTCTTTTTCATCAAAGAAACGTTGCACTTCCTCTATTTCTACCAATGTGTTATCCTTGTAAATAATGAGCTCAGTATCAGTAGATAAATAAGCGGGATGTTTCGAGGCAGCCTGAAAAGCAAGGTTAAGGTGAAGAGAATAAAGTGGTATATTCTGGAAATAGGAATCCACAAGTCCTATAGATAGGACCATAGGTAGACCATGCAAATCGTAAGTACTCACATCAACTTTAACAATATATTGCTGCATAGCCAAATGTTGCGGAAAAGAAGGTTCTTGTAGAGCTTTTAAAACATGATAATAAGGTTCAAAATAAACTTCGCTTTCTATCATTGTATACGTATCTTCGTTGAAGATACTATTATCCAAATCAGTGTCAATTACAGAAACTGGTATCTGAAAACGTAGATAAGCTGGTATATTTAGGATTAGTTACGTACTTATAACAAAAATACATAATAACTAGCTTTTGCCCGCGGCTTCGCCCGCGTGGATGTCGGAAATTAACGCAGGTATTTTGCTAAAATAAAAGAATTTTTCTAAAATAAAAGTAGCCTAAGTTAATCCTTATTAAATCAGCTACCTGCCAATAAAAGTCCCGTCAAAATCGGTCCAGCCATTTCAGAGATTAGCCGGAACAAACAGACAGGCAGACAGACAGTAGACAGACAGGCAGACAGACAGTAGACAGACAGACAGACAAAAATTGTAAAAAAATGTTGTTTTGGTATATGTACCGTGTATACATCCATATAGGTACACTTAGTTATTTTAATATTAAAAACAGACACTCCAATTTTATTTATTTGTATAGAGTATAGATATACCGTTAGGTACGGGGTTGAGAAACAAATGTTCAAATTTATAATAATTAGGAGTACCTAAGTACGTTTATAATTCATAATACTTCTTAAGTACTACTTCATACTACTTCTCTATTCTTTATCAGAGTATAATGTGTGTTTCTTAATAAAACTAATAGTATTCAAAGTAAGAAGATTGCGAAACAGAGCTGGATTGAATTAAATATAAGTCTTCCTAGTTTTTCTTAACGCTCCTATTCTACCTACACAGACACTCAATTATTTACCAGACACCAAGTCGAACATACTTATAGGAATGGTACTTTGTCCAGTGTCAGCTAAACATGATCATAAACCTACTACCTACTGTAGAGTATTATTATCCAAAGCCACTACCCACCTTGCCTGTTGACAGTAGATTCACATCGCGGTCTAGAATCGTAGCTGCCATGAAAGTAGCACAATGGTCTTTTGTGAATAACACTAAAGAACCGAAAAGAAACCTCTTGTTGTGTGCCCAATTAATTTTACGGAAGTTCTTGTTGGTTTTCAAATCGATTTGTGCGATGACTCCGACTTTCAAGTTGTCAACATAAGGACACACAAATCTTACATTATGGAATATCCTAAAAAACAAGATTAGTGTAATTAAGACATGATGGGTTTTATATATGAACGTCTCTTACTACGTTGATCATAACTTTAAGCAACGTGTATCTATAAATTTGTTTAAAAATAAACTCCAAAAGCAAAAGCGAAAATTTAAAAAAAATATAAACTGGGTGTTTCACTATGAAAAAATAAAACATTACGAACTTACCGAATGTGATCGTATTTCATTTTATCAGGGTCTTCCAGATAGTGTCCTACAAATAAAAAAATAAAGTTTAACTAGATACATGTACCCACTAGCACTTCGTCCGCGTGGATTTCGTTATGTCTCTATGAAAATTAATGATTATAATCTTTCATTTATTAAAAAAGTATTCAGGTCCATTTACAATTTCCAAATAAGAGGAAAGGAGAATCGGCAAAGATGTATGGAAGCTGGTCCCAGCACCAATAAGAATCCCACATATGCTATTACAAAGGTATTTTAATAAGAAGCAATAATTACTATGGCGGCTCATTTCAACTCGCTGTGTGGAAGAAATTGTGGCGATGTTTGGTAGGACGTAGGTACAGGACGGAAGACAACGGAATAGTCGGATAGTTAATCACTTCGTGTTGGTTAAAATATTTGCAAATGCATTCATTCCGATGATAATACTATGCCATAGTACCACTTAGGTGATCTGATTGTGGATCTGGACGTTAGATTACGGAACTCGAGACTCTTCTCTACGAGACTCTCCTCTAGCTACTAGGAAACCCATCGTCTTTGAGCTCATTAGATGTGTCTCAACGAGTCTTGTTAATTTTACCTAATGATGATGACCTGATGACTGACCTGATGACTGGGTAACGGAACTCTTTAATACCAGCGTTTATAGGACTGTACAGTCCATGGGATTACTAGTAGACATTCAAGAGTTACGTTATCTGGCGTCCATGACAGGCAGGCAAGACCAGCTCGAAGGTAGGGGAGACCGGGGCGCGAATTAACAAAATTTATATTTTCAGTTGTATCTTCCAAACGCCTAAAACATTTTGATATGATTGTTGTGTTAAATGACGTCCAAACTATTCAATACCCATATCGTTGGTTTTAATTTGACAAGAAATTGGTACTTTTTTTTAAAAGTCGATTTTACTCAGAAAAGTCAGAAGTTAATACTTACCCCGCGGTCGGGGCTAGAATTAACGGTTCCGAGGTAAGTATTAACAAAAGGGGCAACAATTAACGTTCTTGGTATTTTCCTCTAAAATTAAAGAAAACAAAAAATAAAAATTATATTTTTTTTTAATAAGCTATACAATTAACATTAGGCTTAAACAATTATAGCACTTTGTCTACGCAACAATATTTTAGCAATATAAATATAAAGAAATGGAACCCTAAACAAAACCTCTCTTTAGAGAAGAAAAATCAATTGAAGAAGATCAACAAATCTCTGAATGACTTCTTATTAACAGCTAAGTACTTTTACTGTTATTATTATTGAAGAAAACGTCAGTTTTCAATAATCACATTTTTTACTAAGTGAAACAATAAACATTCATCTTAAAAGTTGTAACACTTTGTTCAGCGATATACATGTAAGTATAGAAACATAAACTCAAACAAAACCTCTTTGTAGAAGAACAAAAATCAACAAATCCTTAAATAATTTCTAATTAAAAACTCCTTTTACTGTTATATTAACAGTCTTTTAAGTATCATATTTTCAATATGTTCTTTAATCAGACTTATGATATCGAATAACAATATAGGTAACGCTATAATAACCTTATATGAGGTAGTAAATGGCTTATTCTTAAACGTAGCAGTCTTTATATAACCTACTTAGGTGTATAGTCTAAAGCAGTCTCAATAAAGCTTAGTTTCATATATAAAATCAACATCTTATCTAGGTATATTATAATCTAATAGGAACCATTTTCATTTAGGGAGGTAGGTAGGTACCTACCTACCTAATCACAATAATTATGTTGCATTTTTATTCATATTCATCGTCTGAATCACAATTTCGGCAAATGTATGAAATAGTATCGCCTCTGATACATCCAGACTGGGCCCACTGCTTGCACAATATGCATTGTACCCAGTCTGCACTAGATGTGTCTTCATTGTATGAGACACCACAAACGATACAGAAATATTCATCTTCTGCACTGTCGCTGCTTTCTTCCAATATCCTTTTCTTTGCCTTTTCCACTTGTGATGTTCCTTTTCCTTTCTCCTTTCCTTTAACCTTGCCTGTACCCTTTCCTTTACCCTTTAATTTACCCTTTTCTTTACCTTGCTGTCCTTTTCTATCGTCTTTATTCTGTGACTTTTTTCTTTTTAAATTTCTGTTATTTTCTTCCTCTTCTAGTGCTTCTTTTTCCGGTGTGTCGGTTAGTATGGCAGATTTTCTCAGGCGTCTACGATTCAATTGAATTCGTGGCTGAGCTTTTGGGAGAGGTCGCACGGATTCGATTTGAAAACAGTTATCTGTTTTAGTACGTGAAGGACCAGCAACCGCTTCCATAAGTATTATAGGTATTTGCGATCGTACCTCAGACAAATTTACATGTTTACTGGATGAATTTAAACCATTTTCTTTTTGGAAGCCTGAAGGTATAGCAACTGGTTCAATAGGTATTTGATCTCTTACCACAGATACATTTATCCCTAAAATGGGTGTACAATCATTACCTTTTGGCATGCTTGAGGGTCTGGGCACTGGTTCATTAGACATTTGTGCTATCACGTCAGAAACGCTAATATCTAAACTAGGCATGTCATTTAAAATCTCAGGATTTTCTAAATTTAATGACACGTCATCAAGAATTAAGTTGTCACCTTCTACACATGGTGTAGTCGTTACGTTAGGGCTGCTTCTGGTGGGATCTGGACGATCAGTGACAAAAGATGGTGCATAGTCTGATTCTTGAAAGACGTCCTCATTGCAAGGCCAGATACCAGCTTTCCTAAATGCGTTTGTCACGTTCGTGGGATTTAATGCCAACGGCAGCGAATCTCTCACTACCTCTGGAAGATCGTAAATTGACATAGTTTTTCCTGGATTGTTGGTCATCCAGTTGGTCTGACTCCTGCTTATGTAATTTTTTAAAGGACCATATACTCCCACATCAAGAGGCTGCAGATTGTGCGAGCAATGTGGCGGAAACGACAAAAGAACGACATGGTTTCTCTTCGCTTTGTCAACGACTTCAACGTTTACGTGCGAGTTGTGGTTATCCAGTAAAAGCAAAACTGGATCCTCTTCCGACGGCTTCACATGATGAATGAAGTGATCCAGAAATTTCGGAAACTCTTTTTGAGTCATCCATCCTGATGAATTACCGACGCCAATACATTCTGGTGGTCCGTTTCGAACAAACAAATCGTTGTAACGAACACGGGGAAAGACGAACATACAGGGAATCGAATTACCTATTGCATTTACGGCTACAGCCAATGTAACCAAAACGCCCCTTTCGGCGGATGTCACAGCACCGACCTGCTTTATGCCCCTTCCAGCAACCACTTTTTTTGGCTTTTGGACTGTAGTTACACCCGTCTCATCCATGTTCCAAATCCGGGATGGGCTAAGTTTGTATCTTTCTAATACAGATCTGAACTTTTCAAAAAATGCGTGCACATTTGTTCTATTGAAGGATGTCGCCCTACTTAAACTTGTCGCTTCGGGGCTTCTAATCGACAACATTGTATTTCTTTTCATGAAATTCGTGAACCAGTCATCACCTGCCATTTCCTTAACCCTCCATGATTCTGGCAAATTCTGGATTTTGTAAAAAATAGCACACTGGTAGGCTAATTTTTTTACTTCCGTAGGTAGCAGCCCGAAATAAATATTGGAACATTTTAATAAATAGTCTGTAATTTTTTTCTCCTGCTCAGAAGTGAATACTAACCGGGTCTTTTTGTAGCCTACTTCTACTGGAACTCCTGTTTTCTTCTTTTTCACAAACTTGAACAGCGTTACGTGACAGATTTGAAACTCTGTGGCTACTTCCCTGTAGTTTCTCTTCTTCTCCATTATTTCTAAAGCAGCTGACTCGTAGACCGCCAGCGAAGTCATGCCTCGAGTGGTTTTTCGCTTATAAGTCCTCATGCTGTAAACATTTAAGTTAAATAGTAATTAGATACAATGGTGAATATACACAAAATAATAGAATCTATAGGTAGGTATATACTGTTAATACTAACCCCGCATATGGGGCAAGAATTAACATGTTAATACTTGCCCCGTGTGTTTTGTTAATTTTAGCCCCATGGATACTTTTTCAATAATAAAAACTATATTTAAGAAATTGTTTACATTAGCGTTAGTAAAGTTATGTAGCATTATTAGGAATAAAACTAGCCACCACGAAACAAAAAAATATTACGGCAAACTCAAATATTCAACACGTAAATCAAAAAATCGTAAAGTAAAAAAAGTTCGTTACCTGGCCAAAATAGACGCACATCACACAACTCGCACCCACGACGCACAGAGCGGTACTGACGAGTCTCAACCTGTACAGCGCTGTCGCGGGGACGAGTACCAGCAATCGTTAGTGACGTGCTAGTTATAGTTTCTTAGAAATTCGCTTGTTAATACTTACCTCTGTTAATTGAAGCCCCGGGCTCCCCTACTATATTATTTTGGTATCGTCGGAATGCTTACATTTGGGAATATTGTAGTGATTAACTATTCAAATGTTCCTTTATGTCCGTTCTGTACGTCTTACAAAACATCGCCATAACTTTTTTCACACGACGATTTCATCACAAACAAATCGCCATAATAGTTATTGACCTATATTAAAAATCCTATCTAATGCCATAAGTGTGGTTGTTATTGGTCGTGGGTACCATTTTGTCCGGTTCTCCTTTAAAATAATGTTCGTATATTAACTTTATCTCCCTTTTCGCCCACTAAAGGTTTATCTTTTATATAAAACTCTCGTGTCGCAGTGTTTGTTACCAAACTCCTCCGAAACGGCCGGACCGATTTTAATGAAATTTTGTGTGCATATCGAGTAGGTCTGAGAATCGGCCAACATCTATTTTTCATACCCCTAAATGATAAGGGTGACCCACCCCTAAATATTTTTTTTTTAATTTTTTGACAATTTTTTCTATGTTTATTTTATTATGATTTAGCATTGAAAAATACATAGAGCTTAAATTTTCACACTTTTACACCCGGAAAAACAACGTTTGTCGTATTATATTGGTATTTGACTTATAGGTTTCCTATAGGGCTCAATAACCTCAATGGAAGCAGTGAGGTTTGAGTATTAGAAAAGTCAGAAATCGCACTAAAAATAGATTGGAGCACACACCTATACCAGTGTGTGACAGCGATGACATTATTCTATTACTTTCTGAGCTGAATAGGAAAAAAAGCAGATAGTTACAGATACAACTTTTCAACCGACGAAAAAGAACGGAGGAGGTTCTCAATTCGACTCGTATATTTTTTTTTCTTTTTTTTATGTATGACCACGCATAACTTTTTACATAGTGGTCCGATTGTGACAATTCTTCTTCTATTGGAAAGGGTATACTTCCAAGGTGGTCCCATATAAATTTGGAAAACAAAATCGAACCCTAAGGGTCGGAAAACAGGGGATGATTGATTGTTAACTCACTGATTGTAATGTATAACTACGCATAACTTTATACAGAGTAGTCCGATTTTGATAATTCTTTTATAAGTATAATAAGATCACTCAAAGCGCCGACTCGCTGCTGACGATTTTAAGGTTTATTGTTTTATGCTTTTCAGTTTTTTCGGCGGTTTCATTTTTTGTTAAAAAGTTTTTTTCAATGATAAACATCCCGCTATGCCTTTAAATGCCGAAGGGTAAGCTGTCGAAAAAATACATAAAATAAAATCATGTGACATCTACCGACCCGCACGGGCCCGCGGCGCGGATTACGGCCCACTCCCTTTTCTCAAGAGGAGGCCTGTTCGTCCTCTATGTAATAGTGGGCACTTCTCAGCAATGGGAACATTATGCATGCATATCAACAAGGATGAAATTAAGTCGAATAATTTTGAAAAAGCAGGTTCGTAGCAAAACAAAATTGCAATCACGATAGCGTCTACCGGAGTCACTGCCACACTGCTTCCCGGTGGCAAAACAGCGCACGCCATGATCAAGATTCTCAGCTGTTTGTAGGGTGTCACGCAACAGTGACAAAGGGAGCGTGCTTAGAGATTTTGCTTTCATCGTATGAGATAGATGCACTATGGCAAATAAGTTGGCAGTGGAAGCTGTAAACAGAACCCTGCAGGACATCCGCAGGAACCACACGTGACAGATGAAGTCACATTCCTGTTTAAAGGCGATTTCCAGCAAACACTAAGGTGAAAATTCGTTGAAAAGGTCGGCTGAACTACAAACGTACTGTATAGGGTAGTTTTATAAAAATGTGGCTGTTATTGCAGTTTATTGCAGTGTCTTACGACATCCCCGTGAACGAAGTGGCAGGCAGAAACTAGTACTTATATGCATAACTATGTTTTTATTTTCGTCCGAAAACCGAGTTTCGAGTTAATCAGATCGCGCTAAAATTCTGCAACACTAATTTTAACATCCCTTCCCCCCCATTCCCCCATTCCTTTTCCCTTCTTTTGTTAATAAAAAAGCAAAGCAAAAAATCAAATTAATAAATTAATTTGATTTGGTTATTTCTATAAATTTAAGGTAATCTAGTGATCTTTGTTAATTGCTTGTTTGGCGCCGACTTAAAATTACTTAGGCTTCTTATTTTTTCTTTTCAATTTTTTCGGTGGTTTAATTTTTTTGTTAAATAAGTTCTAATTACTACACACTTGCAAAGTCAAACTATTTTTGTAAGAATTTATGTGTGAGACAATCAATGAGTGAACAATGAATCATCCCCGGTTTTCCTACCCTTAGGGTTGGATTTTTTTTCCAAATGTTTACGGGACCAAATTCAGGGTATATCCTTTCCAATAAAAAAATAATTATAAAATTCGGACTGCTCTGAAAAAGTTATGCGTGGTCATACATTAAAAAAATATATATATGCGCGTCGACTTGCAAATAGTGTTACCAAAGGACTCGAGTCCTCGAGTCGTAATTTTAAAGACTCGACTCCATTATGCAAGACTCAGTGTGCTCAAAAGGCGTCAAGAGTCAAGCCGAGCCCAAGTCATTTAACAACCACTCGAGTCTGAAAAAGGATTCGAGTCTTAGAAAAGGACTCGACTCTTGAAATGAATTACGAGTCTATGAATAATTCTTCTGATTTTTCTGTACGCATAATTACATCATAACCACTAATTTGAACTTATCACCTTCTATTCGAGTCTTTTCGAATGATGAGCTACAAGTCTCATCTTCATGCTCCGAGTTTTTCTTTATGACTCGAATTCATTTTAAGACTAGTCCTTTTTAAGACTCGAGTCCTCTTTAAGACTCGAGTCCTTTTTAAGATTCGAGTCTTTTTTAAGACTCGAGTGCTTGACTCTAGACTTCGAGCCTTTTGAGCACAATGAGTCTTGCATAATTGAGTCGAGTCTTTAAAATTACGACTCGAGGACTCGAGTCCTTTGCAACACTACTTGCAAACCTCCTCTGCTCTTTTTTCGTCGGTTAAAAAAACTATAAACATTTTTATTTCATTAGGTTAATATCCCCCTTTTGGATCCCTTCGAATACCGGTCCGGTCACAAATCCCTTCATAGTGCTCGCCTACATTATCAACCAATCTATGTACAAAATTTGATATGCCAGTCAGTTTCCCCTTTTTATAATTATGTCGTAACCAGATTTCAGAAATGAACATTCCATGAAGTGTTTGACCATTTTATGAAATGGTCGTATTTCATGAAATAGAACATCGACCGCTAGACTCAGCATTTTATGTTTTTGCCAGATTATTGAATAAACGTTTCACGGTATGAACAGTAAAACGCACGTCTACTTCATGCGTTTCTTTCTTCTTCTATTCACCTTAAACCATGATTAGCTTACATTGCTGATTTAGCCAATCGTCGACAGACATACCTATACGATGACATTAAAATTTACTTTCATTTGAATTTTAGTTAGTCATTTCTTGAAATGATCAATTCTAGGATTAGTAACATAAGTAAATAAACCTGCTGACGTGATGCTTTAAATTTATTATTAAATCTATACTCACTTAAACCATCTCTGAATGGTCCAAAGCAGTCTTCTCGGAATAGCCTGAACTGAACGTCCAAGTAGTGCTCCACGTCATTGTACCCGCCCTCCACAATGTTAGGTCGCAGGAAGGGCGTGGTGCCCAGTAAGTCCTCTTTAGTTGGCACCACACTAAGCTCACGAAAGTTTTCTGGAGGCTGTTGCATTTGCGCGTCCTGAATGTCTACTCCCGTTCGGTTCCCTACCGGCTGCTATGAGAGAAAAAAACAAAGATCAGAAGAGCATACTCAGCAAACTTACTATCGGTGGATGTTATGCAGTTGAATAAGTGGAGTCAAACGTAAAATTTATATTAATTAGTAAAGTAATTCACGGGGTCTTAGGTACTGGTACTTAAAATATAAAGTCGTGGGGCGTATTGATTCCTGAGTAAATATGTAAATAACAGTAAATATAAATGAGCGGTTAATTGTTAAAGATGCTGTCACATTTTTGAATTTCTTTATTTTATTTTATTTTTAAATCACTCAAGTTTTGGTATCTGTGTCGCCACACAACAACATTACACGCACGCACACTTGGTACCCGAAGGTATTGTTTATTTTAATGTTTTTTTTTATCATTGTTGAGTAAAGTTAGTAGACAATAAATACGTTTTATCTCTATGTTCATCATTCGTTTTGGAATAACGTTAAATTCGGAAGTACAAAAGAAATTCAAGCATAAAAACAAACCGGAGAAGTGCGAGTAGGATTCACGATCTCAAATATAACAATAAAATACTTTAGCTAATATTCGTCGCTGTTAAAAAAATATAACATGAAAACGATACCCATGTTAAAAATTGGAAAAATTAAGCAACGACCATTTTTATTTTCATTTTGACCTAATTATCGGCTTGAGCACCCTCGCTTACCCCTACTAAATAATCATCCATCATCCACCATCTTAGGGGCTGTCCATTAATCACGTGAGGCTCGAAAGGGGGAGGGGTCCATAAAAAATCACGAAAAATCACAAAGGGGGAGAGAGGGGTGTATTAATATATCACGTGTATTTTTTTCTTTTTTTAATTAGATGATACTTATGTATTATACAGAAAAAATTAGATTCTTTGTAGGTACTAAAAATACACGTGATATAGGGGGAGGGGGAGGGGGGGTAGTCTTAAACCTCACCATATATCACCAAGAGGGAGGGGGGGTTCAAAAATGGCAAAAAAACATCACGTGATTAATGGACGGCCCCTTATATTGTATATTGTTTTCAAGAGTACCGAATCACGTGTATGCAAAATTAACATTGGAATCGTATTGGCTTTAGATTGAAATTAAAATTAGGTTGAAGAGTAAGTTTGGTTCTCATTCTTGTGGTCCAAAAAATATCAACTGTTTCCAACCACAGTAAACAGCACGGCACTCAATTTATTATTATTTTGATCGTGTTTATTTTTACAGGACAGAATCTGAATCTGATCAGAATCTGAGCACGGAATGACAAACAGCGAGTAAAAAATGTAGGAAGAAAATTTGGAGCGTTCTTTATTTTTGTCATACATTATAAAATATTTCATAATACTTAGATATCGCGAAGAAGACTATATAAGCCACAATTTATTTTTATTTTGAAATTCAAATATGCAGTTAATCTACCTATACTGGTTCCTATTCAGACCCCCTAATTTTTCATTTTATGCGATTATAGTGGTGGTGAAAACGTATTTGTGTGAAAATATTGTATCTCTACAATTTTTATTGTGTCATTGTGGAGCTGACTACATTATCTTTCATTCAAGACCATAATTGCTTTGCAGTTGTGATTCTGTTTGATTTAGTGGTAACTGAAACCCAACGGTATTTGTAGAGAATGTGATTAGAAATTTTACGCGCCCCACGATTATTATTTTTTCATCATCATCATTTCAGCCGTAAGACGTCCACTACTGGACTCAGGCCTCCCCCAATTTGGGGGGCTTTACCATAATCGCCACGCTTGGCAGGCGGGTTGGTATTATTTTTTAAGTAACAGCATCTAGGACCTATCTAATAATGTTATAGCTTTTAGTGCATTATCTACATAATAATTGTCTTTAGTATGTAAATAAAACTAACTCGTTTAACTTGAAGTTTTTAACTTATTCTCTTCGTATACTTAATAGTAAGTAGGGTTTTGTTTAAAAATATTTAAGGTAAACTTACATGATATGTAGCGACATGTGATGTCATCTTCTGGCGTATTTCATCTAATTTTAAGACATTGGCTTCTGACAAAACGAAATTATGCTTATCGTGCAAACAATTCAGACACGTCTTCGTTACGCTGTCTAAAAGCGCCTTACATCTCTTAAGAGCTATAGATGGAGATGTATCAACTATATCCCCACAAAATGTTATAAAGTTCGTCCAAAATTCATCTGGATCATCCCAATATAAACTATTTGAAGACTTGTCATCGGTATAAGGCAGATCCACTAAATAATTCCGCAAGTAATTAATAAACTCAGAATTGCAAACATCAAGAATCAATTTTGATTTTAATTGTACAAAAGGCGATTGACTTATTTTCGATAATATTCTGATAAGTAACACATAATAATCGAGTTTATCGGTGTTGGGCGAGCTTACAACATTCAAAAATGCTTCTCGTTTTTCATTTACTTTCTGAAGCATTTCTTTTTCTTCCGCTTGTGCTATTTCTTGTAAGGTTCCAAGTCCAATAGACCTAATTCTCTCAATTTCACGGCCTAACCCTATGTTGTTTCCTCTGCCTCTTCCCATACCACCACGTCCGCGAATTGGTTTGTTATTTTGGTAGCGCATACCATGGTTTTGTTGCATCGCTGGATCTAAAAAGCCATTTTCAATCAATAAAATCAATTATGAAAAAAATTAATAATTTTGAAGTGAGCAATTAAATACATACTACCATTGTATCTTTGGCTGACGTTGCTGTGTTGTTCTGCATGAAAATGTTTTCTATTTTGGCTATTTTGTCTCATCGTCGGTCTCTTTACTTCATGAAACTGTTGTCGATCAAGACTAATATGTCTTTGCTTGTTTAAATTTGTAATTCGGCTACGGTTCTCAATATGATTTTCATCAGAAAATCGCCGAGTATTTTCGTTCATTCTAATTCGATTTTCATTTCTCCAGGAAGGTCCTGAAATAAAAATGAAACCACCAACTATGCAATGTGTTATATGTATTTATTTAAAGCTGTTTTTGGTTTTCTTGTTGTTGAATTGGTCATAGCGGACGGCTATAGCTAGGCCATAATCAGTTTCCTTATAATAAACAGTAGCACTCGTCTTATTTGGCGCTTCTTCTAAGGCGTTGAAGTGCCATTTTATCGCCAGGATATAATTATGTATATAGAGATTAATCTATGCTCTGCTGGCCCTACTGTAGTAGGGGAAGCCCCGCTGTCGAGGAAGAACAACAATGATGGTCACACATATTCCTGCGATACGAGTTGGAAGTATAAATAACACTCATACAACAGACTTCTTGTATACTCATACAATGAATAATAGCATATGCATAAAGCATTGTATAATGTTCCTTATCTTATTTTTACATAGTATAAAACAAAGTCGCTTCCTGCGTCTGTACGCTTAGATCTTTTTAACTACGCAACGGATTTTAATGCGGCTTTCATCATTAGACGGTTATCCAGGAGGAAGATTTATATGTATAACTAGCTGTACCCGCGGCTTTGCCCTTCCACACGGATGTGAAAATGAACGTGTTACCAGAATACAAAGTAACCTATGTTACTCCTTATAACAATAGCTATCTACGAGTGAAAGTCCCGTCAAAATCGTTCCAACCGTTTCAGAGATTAGCCAGAACAAACAGACCGAAAAATTTAAAAAAATAAGTACAGACTGTAAGGGTAAACACCGTTGTCACTTAACCCATGGGTAATTTGACTTAAATATAAAATAACAGAGCGAGTTAAAAAAATAAAAAAAAATATTTTCCTAAAAAGGCTTAGAACGGATTTTATCCCAGACCGCCCGCAAATTCATGGATATGCGCATCAGTGACGTAATCACTACAACGATCGCCAGCCGTCCCGTCCACACAACACATAAATACACATTACCTGTGATGTAACTTTCCCATCATACTTATCTTGGCTTAGGACAGCCACAAATTGGTATTGCGTGACGAGTCTAAATGTAAATTTGATTCGAAATGACTTTGGATTCTAAATGATTTGAAAACATTTTGTTTTTAATAAAACAAACCATTGGGTAGGTACTTTTGGCGTATTTAAAAAGTGAATCACAATTTTATGTACTTACAGTTTAATTAAAAATTAAATTAAATTTACACTGACTGAATAAAATATCAACACTTACCGACCTACATTAACCTCAACACGTGTTCAAAATGGGTTCCCCGTCCAACATTCTGTTGTTATCGAGGTTATTGATAAGCCACTGCGAAAATACCATCCGTGGTATGCGATCGTTATCATTTAGTTCTTGGACCGGCTGAAATGATATGGATGTTGACGATCGATGAGGAGAGTATTATTGTCCATAGTGTCCAGTGGGAAACATTGAAAATTGAACCGCCGCCGGCACAGTGAACTAGCCGTAGGTACGTTGCGCGCCGCCAACATCGTTTCACGGTTTGGCACAGGTTGTCCAGGGAACAATTCTGCGTACATCCTACGCGCCCCGTTCAGATTATTACCCGCAATGGCGTAAAGCCGAACCATTTCGGTGCACTGTTCATTTGTGTAAGACATTGTAACACACTCAATTCACGCGCGAGAAATGAGCGACGGACGCTAAGACGCGGCGTTACGTGCGATCGCTAGCGAGACTGCCACCTGACTGACTGCGGGGTCGCGACCCGTGTCGGCGTCGCGTCTTGCAACGCGGTGTGGTTCCCGAAGTTTGTTGCCCTCGCGCATAGGGTGAAATATTCTTGTGGAAAAATGCAGATTTTCTTTAAAAAAAAAAGTTGTTTTTTTTTTCATTGATTTTACGTTCTATTAACGAAACCAAATCACTGGTTTCAAGGATAACGGTGTTTACACTAACACCCAGTATACTTGTATATGCATTTAGTGAAAAGCTGTTAATTCGAAATTACAAACTGTCATTTCAATTTTATTTATTTGTGTAGATAGATACGCGGGTGAAATCGTTGGCAAAAGCTAACAAGTTAGTAATGAAATGAAATTATTGTCATTGTGCGATCATTGTGTCAGTGTATTGCGTACATCACAATAACACTACAAGTGTATTAAAACGGATGAAAATGTACTTACATATAATATTAAAACTAAATTAAGAAACTGGTTTTACACCTAGTCGTTAATTATAAAGATCAACAAAAATACAACCGAATGTATCGACATTGATTTGTGTTTTGGCCATGCTGTTCACGTTCTGCTTTCGCTATTCGTACTTGCCGGACAAAGTGATGAGGACGGTCGTGGTACCAATTGTAAAAAATAAAACAGGTGATATTTCAGATAAAACCAATTACAGACCGATCTCATTAGCGACAGTCATCGTGAAAGTATTTGACAGCATGCTTAATGCTCACTTAAATAATTTAATAACTTTGTACGACAACCAGTTTGGGTTTAGGCCCATACTGTCCACAGACAGTGCTATACTGAGTTTAAAGCATGCCGTCAGATATTACACTGATCGAAACTCGCCTGTTTACGTGTGCTTCCTCGACCTATCCAGAGCGTTTCACCTGATTTCGTACAAAGTGCTGTGGAAAAAGTTGCTTGATAGGCAAGTTGCGCCTGAAGTTATTAAAATCCTCCAGCACTGGTGCGGGAACCAGGTCAATAATGTTAGATGGTCGGGAGCTCTGTCGGACTCTTACAGGTTGGAGTGCGGGGTGAGACTGGGAGGATTGAGTTCACCTACGCTTTTCAATCCGTATATCGATGGACTTGTTACAGAGTTCAGCAGCCACCATTTTGGATGCCATGTTGATGATGTTTGCTTTAAAAACTGGTGCTGCTAAGTGCGTCAATAGGGGGACTCCGAGAGCTTATACGCATTTGCAAAACGGGCGCTCATACACATGGCTTAAAATATAACGTCAAGAAAAGCGAGCTTATGGTTTTCAATGCGGGTTCTAAGTGTCCGGCAGAGATTCCACCAGTAAGGCTATGTGGTGCGCTCTTGGAGCGGGTACATACGTTTAAGTATCTGGGCCATATTGTGACGTCTGACCTAAAGGACGACGCTCATATTGAGCGAGAAAGGAGGGCGTTGTCGGTGAGGGCGAATATGATTACCCGCAGGTTCGTTCGTAGCTCCAAGGATGTGAAGATCACCTAGTTTCAAGCCTACTGCCCATCTTTTTATACGAGTAGTCTGTGGGTGTCATATTTGCAGAAATCCTACAACGCTCTCCGCGTTCAATATCGGGAATGTTCGCAAAAGTCCGCATTGACTGTTTTATGCCAACATGCACAAGAGGGCGACCTCGATGGCGAATAGAGTGTGGGGCAGCGGCAACAGTCTTCCCGTTGCTGCCAACACGTTGGACGGGCCTTTCTTGTAGCACTGACAGGTATTACATGCACCTGTCTATCGGGCTTGGGGGCAGATAAAATTTGTATTGTATAAAACTATGGAATACAAATGATGTCTGATATAAATAAAATTAAGTAACGTGAATACACCTAAGTTTTAGGCCCATTCAAAGTTTGTGGCGGCTGTATTATCGCTATATATTCCACACCTACTTGTAGGTGTGGAATACTGCATAGGTACAGCTCGATTCTTGAAACATGGCGGCTCGGATTTCACAGCTGCCAAGAACTTTGAATGGGCCTAAATAAAACTCAGGTATGTCACGTTAATTAATTTCGGTATATTCGTTAAACTGGGATTTATGTTTAAACTTTTTAAAGAGGTGTTCGGGAGTAGTACACATGGCTATACATCATGCTAAACATTTCCAGTTTTAGCTGACCTCGTATGGTATGAGCTTTTCGTGAAATGAGAGGTCAGCTTATACTAAAAATGTATAGCTTGACCTGTAGCTGTGCATACGCATAATTATAATGTAGGTATTGATAATTTAAACGTCGTCATATAGCTACACTGGCGTTGCGTTGCCAGGCGTGCGGATAAAGCTGGACACAATCCTGCCAGAGTCGCGAGATTTGTTCGAAATACCGTGGCCCTGGCATATAGGCAACTGAAGGAACACGGGTGGGTTTTAGTCAGTAAGTCTGACACGCCCTGCTGCTCCGCCCAAAGCTGGAGACGTCATTTGATTATTTCCCACACACATAAAAAAAAACCTGGACACAATCAGGCTTTTCGATTGCGTATGAGGCCTCATTAGATGGTGTCCGGCCTGCCTAGCTTTTTTAGGCGTCTTAAATTTGAGTATATGTTTATATTTGTAATGTGTTGGTTTCCACGAATATGATCCACCCACCGAATCCTGTATCGGTAGCGCAACGACCAGACTAACGCTGTCCAATATAAAGAAGATTGATTCATTAAATTGTAGTGTTAAGTTTTTATAATAGGTCAAAAACACCTTGTTTTACTTTAAAAAAATGTCGTGTATAAACACGACATTTTTTTAGTATAAACTAAGACTAAAAATATGGGCGACCGGCCTTTTAAGCCAGTTGGCTAAAAAGGCCGGTCGCCCATATTTTTTAGTCTACTATCCGGCTAAACGGACTGGTATGTCCGGCTTTTCAGTTTGAGACCTGGCGACTCATAATGAAGCACTTGATATCGATAAATTGCTTACCTGGTTCGGGTCTGTCGTCCTCCATTTTTCTATTTCACCTGAAATACAAGAAACATCGTCATAATTTTATTGTTTAAGTAATTAGAAGTACAAATAAGGTGTCTCTGACGAGGCAAACGGTGGCTAGTTATGGTTGCGACAATGATGCACATAAGTAAATCTATTCCAGTAGGTTACAAGTTGTACCTACTTTTGGGTGGTCATAAAAGGATTGTGATGAGACATTGTCAGATATACAGTTGTGGGCGCAGAATTGGGACAAGGGTAAACGAGAGAAATAACACAATAGTCAATTAGGTACTAACACTATTGTACTACTTAAATAATAATTCCATTCTTCCACCCAATCAGGTTTCCAGCATGAGGTTTTAACTAGAATCACTAGTAAAGGGCTTGAGGTTTAGAGAAAATTCACCGAATAGTCAACAACGAAAGTCCCGCTGTATCCCCATACAGCGGACAGTGGACAGCGCACTTTCTTTAGGCGCTGCCGTTTATTTGTGAGCTAAAATAGTATGTACTGATGCAATTTATACGAGCCAATAATTGTTTAAGGACAACTATTGCAAAGGGTTGCAAAAAAATTGTGCCTGTTTATGGAAGATGATCATGGATTAGTAATAGTATATTTATTTGCATAAAAACACGGTATACAAAGATGGTAAAACTACAGCTTAGAGGCCATCCATAAATTACGTCACACGTTAAGGGGGTCGACGAAGTGTGACATTGTATGACAAGGGGGTGGGACGGGTCGTAAATTTTGTGACGTCACATTTCAAAATCAATTCTAATCTAAGTGTTAAGTAAAACACGATCTTGAACTATTAACGAAAAACTCAAAAACATTTGCAACTCCATGTGTAGAGATATAAGGTTCAATTTTCTTGCAATGTTTTTTGATTTGATGTTCATTTTTATTAAAAAAATCATTTAAATTTAAATAAAACTAATTTCGGAACTGCTGTTTTAATTCAATAATTATTTTTATATGTAAAATATGTGACGTCACAAATATGACCAGCTGTGACAAGGACGGGGGGGGGGGGGGGGGGTAAAAAATCATGAAATTCGTGTGCCGTAATTTATGGATGGCCCCTTAGCACAAAACATGTTTTGCCTATGTAATAATTGGCATGCACTTTTTTGGAATCTTTAACACTACCTATAGAAACTATTAACAGATAACCATTCGTAAACCTTATTTTTAAAGCACCAGTGTTTAAATGTTTGAGATCATTTGGTAACTTGAGTGCCGGATGTGGAATGCCATTTATACATCGAAGGTTCTCTTCATAGAGAACCGCACCTCTCCGACGATATTAGGCAACTCTAATCCAGTGACCATATTCAGAATTTCAGATCTGCTTGTTTTGTTCAAAAGATCAAACAATCCATGAAAATGGTCTAGAACCATTTAACGCATATTTCTAGAACCTTAATGCTTTTGAACCAAAATAACTTTAACATTTGGTTGCCTACACAAGCAGCTACAAGACTATGTCATGGAACATTTCTTAATTTCTAGATATTTAATGCGAATTAAATTATCAGGATGACTTAATTACTTATAAGCACGAGATACACAATAGTCGTCAATTGTAACGAACCCTCATAGGTAGATATTGGTGCCGATTCTGTTGTACACGAACTAAACTAACTAAACTATCTCTAAAATTCCTTACTTTTGGCTATGAGAATTGTAACGCTATTCTGCAAGGAAAAATCTCTAAATTAAAAAACTATTTTGACACGACTAAAATCGAATTTGACAATCGCGACTCAGCGTGGTATTTTTTTTTTTCTTTTGTTTTCGCAACGTTTACTTGTGTGTGCATTGCGTAGAATGAATTTTTTGAGAGACGAAGGCGCGTGCTAGTGTGCACTTGCAGCCTGGACGTGTTTTATATGGAATTTTTCACTTTTGTTTGAAAAATATAAAAAAAATGTTACCCACGTGTTGATATTTAAATGTTCCGGGGTGTACTAAGGGGGTCGAAAATTTCATTATTTTTGCGATAGGACACGCCATTTTCAAGATATAAGCAAAAAGAAAATAAAAAATACAGAACTGTTTTTGCACGTGAAGGCAAGGCGTTGTTGAGAATTTTAGTTCATGACCACTAGTTTTATTCCACACCTTTTTAATCGCGCTTAAAAAATAGTCAGATTTAGTTAAAATAAATTATTATAGTCAAAATTTTTGGTGAAAACCGGCAAACTCATAAATAATAGCAAAATTGACATTTTCACTAAACTAATAGCTCAGTGCAATCTTAGTGCTGTCAAACTAAAATATAGTTAAGTTGTGTCACTTTAGTCTATTTCAGAATAGGAAATCGTCGTTTGATAGGAATAAACCAAATTTGAGGGATTTTTAGTTTAGTTTAGAGAATTTTGTGACAACAGAATCGGCACCATTGTTGCACTTCCACAGCTTCTAGAAGTTTCAAAGCACAAAGGATTCTTAACATTGACATATTATTATTATATTACTGCGTAAATCAATGATTCTTAAGTACCAAATACCTACCTACAACTGACAAACCACAAAGTTGACTAATAAATTATAATAGAACAAAAATATTAATAAACGAGGTGTACGTACCTCGTTTATGAATATAACTTACTACTATATACCTACCGCAATAAATAAAACGAAACACACAATACGAGTAGCTAACTACTACTTAACTCTGTAAAAACATAACTTCTCATGGCGAAAATTCAACTTGATCTTTTCAAAACTATAATATTGAACTACTTACACTTTCACGTTCCCGATAAAGGTCCGAAGGGCTGAACCGTCTGCTCAAGGATGGGAATTGCAGGCAGCTTGCACCACCGCACACGACCCACAGCGTAATGGCAAAGGAGAGTATCAGAGTAAACTCCCCGCTTAGTCACTAGTCTGTGACGTGCCGGCGTTTCACTAGGGAAGTAACATGCCCTAAGCGAAAAAAATAATTCGATCCCAGCAATGCCGAAATGGAAACCATTACGAAACCGAATTTTAATTCACTAATAAGGAGACGGCAAGAGAGTGGGATCCTTAAATCAAACGGAGGTTCCGCGTGTAGTTAGTACTGAGTGAGTGTATGCATATACTCAAATCCACGAGCGCACTACTTCGTCATTGCCGAGAAATAAGATCCTGAAGTTTGAAGAAAAAAAACTTTTTTTATTAAAATTAATAACTCGTTATAAACAATTCCTTTCAATCATTCATCAGTAGCAATCAGGGATCTGAATAACGTTAAAAATTTGGTATCGTTACTTTCATCGGACGAAGATAACGTTATTAGTAGAGGTAGCGTTATGCTTGGTAACGATACTTGGCATACGTTTTACCGGTAAACTGACTTAATGTTATTGAAGATTTTATCGGTAAATAGTAATGTTACTATCGCCTAGGGTTTGATAACGTTACCAAACGAATACGAAAAGTACCGTTAAAAAACGTTATTTTCTTTCATCTCTTTCTTTCGTCTACATTATTGCAGTACTGGTTTGGTTGATCATATTGGTATTCAAATCAAAAACACTTGCGCTACGCAACGTTTTCGATTATTTTACTATATTAATAATTGCAACTAGCTTGCATCCCTTATGTTGCGCGGGTTGACAACAACGCATTAGGTAACGATAAAAGTATCGATACTTGGAACGTTAATTGGTAACGTTATTTTATAGAATGGATCTAAAATATCGTTACCCGTGTTACCGTTACTTAACGATAATTATAGTGTGAATTTGGTAACGTTACCAAGCCCTGGTAGCAATACACAAATCTGGATGATATTGATCATGAAAACAAGAAAAACAAATTTTGTCGAAAACTTGCACAACAAATAACAACTTTTTTCAAACCTGAGGATTTTTTTCTCGGCAGTGACGAATGAGTGCGACCAAGGGTTTGAGTATATGAATACACTCACTGAGCACTAACTACACGCGGAACCTCCGTTCGATTTGAGAACCCCACACACTTTTGCCGTCTCCTCGTAAGTCGACGAATACAGGAACGTCATAATATCGCGGTAGGATTTATTCTCACACTGGATCTTCAACGCACAGCTTAACGCCCATAGTTTTTAGAATTCGATTTACACTCTTCGATTTGCTTCTATTCAACGCAAAATTGTTAAAAAAAATAATTGGAAAAGGATTGAAATATTTTTCATCGTACTCGTGTTATAACGGACTAATTTGACCAAAAAGGGGTTCACCATAATAGTTAGACATACAGCCTCGCGGACGTTTTTGTAGGTAATTATGACTATTCCTAACATATACTACAATATTTTATGTATCATCAAGAGTTTTCGCAATGCACGCCAAATAATGTCATTTGTATGCACATTTTGGACTCCTTGTATTACACTATTGCATTTTTTGTAAAGATATAAAAAAAAAAAACGACTCCGAAATAATGAAGGTTTCCAGGTAGGTGAACTATTTTTAAATCGGTTATGCAGTTATTGAGTCTTCATAATATTAGTGTAGATAGATTAGGGTAGGTTATGATCATATCAACTTAAAAATTAATAACAAGAAATTCAACTTTTGAATATCAAAAGGCAAATGCGAAAACTAAAACAGTTTCGAATTCATCAGTCACATCACTATTCTAATAAAAATAGCACAGAATGTACCCACCAATCGT
This sequence comes from Aporophyla lueneburgensis, assembly GCA_932294355.1. Lineage (NCBI taxonomy): Eukaryota > Metazoa > Arthropoda > Insecta > Lepidoptera > Noctuidae > Aporophyla > Aporophyla lueneburgensis. The sequence continues at coordinate 17,952,720 of OW028744.1, forward strand.
CACTCATCGGTAAACCCCCACCATAGACTATCAAGAAAACAATGTTGCCAAATTCAATGAATTGGCTATATTTTACCCTAGGCCACTTTAGTGTGATCCAAACATAAAGTAAATAATCAAATAAGAGAAAAGAGGTGTTACGTTACGTTACACATTGAAAAGCAAAAAGTTAATTAAAAACAGTGCTCGGTATAAAACTTAGGGGAAAGGTGTACTAGATGATCCCCCTAAGGGAGAATGCTCGTAGTTTGAACGATATTCAACTTAATGCAAATGTAAAAGCGTTTAACGATACCAAATTTATCTGTGTACCTTTTGTCATACCCAAAATGTTTAAATTGTTTGTTTACCTTTCATAATTATATTGAATAATTTTTAAAGCTGCATCAAAGGATCATCTTGCTTGCCCCTATTTTGAGAAAGTCCAGTGCATTGGTAGAATTAAACGAAAACTATAACTTGTTAGAGTTAACTTTGTCTTTATTTATGTACCTAATCTTAGATATATAATTAAAAAAAAAAAATAACCTTAACGTTGCTTAACCTTGAGATCAAAATAATCCTTATAAAGATTTTTATATTACAGAACTAGACTTAAAGTGAACTAGTCTTCAGTCCGATAATCCGCACGGATCATCTAGCCCCAAGTTCAACTTTTTTATTCTTTGTTCGATACCATAACCTATATGTTTTCTACTGTTACCATCCCACCCAAAAAACAAAATAGAGCATTATACAAAACTACCTATATAACAATATTTGCAATGGACTGCCTAGAACAAAAGTTACCTAAACTTAAAATCCACATTACCTTAGATCAAAGTCACATAATTTTTGTTTTTTTCCACAAAAATGTAGTCGTCACTTTCGCCGGCATTACGATTTGACTGATGCGAGGGGATATCAGGAGCTACGTTTTACCAAAGAAAACAACTAGATGGCTTTACTAGTTTCGCTGCAATTAAAAACGATCATCTTACCTCAACGGATCATCTCTTACACCTTTCCCCTACTGTTAAAATGACATTAGAAAAGCATGCCAATTTGCCACTTAGCTAGAGAAAAAGTGCATTTCAATCACTAGTGGGTTCTTGATTCAAAGACTGGCTCGGTGGCTTAAATCTATTCTAAAGCCCCTTCCAGACGACACAATTTTTCGCCCAATTTGACTTGACTAGATTGACAATCGAATCGGGTCGTCTGGGTGGAAATATGAAATTCAAGGTCATTGGGTGGTCGGTATCGCCCGATTTGAGATTGCCCAATCAAATTGGGTGATGTGGACGCTAATTGGCCAATTCTTTGACGTAGTCACCGAGGAAGCGGCGTGCCAAGCGGATGTATGCGTGCGTTGACTTGATTTTGTTTGTTGTGTATGTTGCCAGCAGTTGCCACTGTTGCCAGTTGTGAACGTTGTTGTTAAGTAAAATCAAGATAGAGGAATATGACGATGTGCCGTCTATTCAGTCCGAACGGGAATTAGTGGAGGAGATTTTAAACACGTATAAAGACCTGCCATGTCTTTGGAATGTGTCCCATGAATTATATAAAAATAAACAGGCAACGCATAATGCCTTGGAGATTTTGTTTGTTTTGCTTAGTAATATACTTAATATACGGGCTTACTAGAGTCAATAATTCATGAAACGTGTCATGATCCATTCTCATAAAATTTCTAAAATCGTCACTGTCCAGCTCTCTTACTATATTTATATGACTCAGTTGGTTTCTATTTAGCAACCATTCTTTGCTCCATATCCTTCTTTTTCTTTTTTTTCATCTACATTTGTACAGCTTGGCAAAAAAGAGTCTGGAAAAAATGAGGGCGCCTGCTTAGCAGGTATGGCCACCCTGTATACTAGGACTAAAAGTGATAAGATACTTGTTGTTTTAATCCACAAACACGAGATCCCGGAAATTCTGATCAGTCAAGATTTCAAGACTTGATAGGCACACAGTCTTTTACTTTCATTGTATTTAGTAGATTGCGCATTATTTCGCTGGAATAACTTTTTATCTAAGAGTGCCATCATAATAACTTAATGCAAACTTATTCAGTTTAAAAATTAATTAAATTACACTCAGGGATTGCCGATTGAACCCGATACACAAGACATAATGTTCAGCAATCGCATTTGCGGCCACCATCTAGGGTATTCACAACCAGTCGATGGTTGGTATGCCTGTATCAAATTTGACATGAATGATACTGAACGAATCCTGTTAATGCTGACAGTTTAAAGTCGACAAGAAGGTGACTTACAGCTCCTTACTGTCGGAAACTAATCGGAAGTCAGAGAGTACCTATAGCATGTCGCATTCGAAAGGTACGGGCAATATCGAATAAACTTGAACAGTTGACTAATGAAGGCGTCAGGTATGTCTATGCGGGGTACGTAACATTATCACTATTCACATGACAATGAAAATGAAATAAAACGCTAAAGTTTAGATTTTATTTAAAAAGAAAAACGTGACGTAACATCATTCTTGTATTCCTTTTCGGTGCTATGATAGATTTTTTCTATTAACACTGATGTGTCAGTTTTACATTTCTTATTTAAGAAAATAGTGTAAAAATCTTTCTTACACGTTTACGGCTCCCATTACAACCCGTCTCCTCAAACTATAGGTAATATATTACGTAGAATAGGCACCTGAAAAATAATAAATATAAATTATACTTTTTTAATGTGGTATGCGATAATAGCATTAACAAAAAAAAAAAATACTTGGCTGTTTCGTTAGAGTGTTGAACTTTTTGTCTAATTGCACACAGATCAAAATCGTCTAATTCTTTCTTCCGCCAACTGTTTTGGTGTTCCTCCAGGTGTAGAAAAAATCCTTAATTGTTTTCTCCTTCATTAACAATTTCTCTAATTGTACTGTGAGATTTACCTTGACAAAAATATAAAGACAATCATATTAATTCCATGTAGGTACATTTTTCAATTTCAAGTATCAAACATCAAGAATTAACGTACACGCGATTTGTCAAACTAGAAAACATAACCTCAATAATCTATTAGTAAATAAAACAATAAAATGGCTTGAAACTTATAATACCGATAAAACTTAGTATTAGAAAGGAAAAACAATGACTGGCATTGAATAAAAGATAAATTTCTTGGATAAATACCTGTCGTGTCGGCAGTTCTTTCGTAAACATTGTCAGTCGGAGACAAAATTTGTTCCGCTTCAGATTCCGCCAAATTTCTTAAGAAAACTTAGTATATCACAGCTCACACCACTACTCCTTATTGTTTTATTCATTTTTTATATGTTCAAAAGCATTAATAATTGATAGTTAATAAGAAATAAGTAAAATACAACTGGGAACTTAACACAATGACAGATTAGCTACTTGTGGATGATAAACAAAGCAGTGCTGCCACCAAAAAAATATTTTAGTTCCAATGGTTACCACGACATACAGACTCTTTTTTGCCAACCTATAGTTAGAACCAAAATCAATCCAAGTTTTTGCTTCTTGGTAAGAGGCATCTTGATAATAAAGAAGTCCGGTCAGTAGAGGCAGCGGCACAGAACTAAAATTGGCGATTTAATTGTGTACGTGTGGATGGACGAGCAGATTGTGCCCGATTCGGTCGGCAATCAAATCGGCTGATTAAATTGTGTCGTCTAGAAGGGGTTTAAGGAAAAAACCTTGTTTTGTAATAAAATAATGATATCTTATCTATGGTTCAAATGATTTTTGAACGTTACCACAGTAACTTTGTAGGTAGCATGCTCACATAAAGTATTATGCTTGTTCTAACGCGTTTACAGACTTGCCTTTTATGCTGGGGCCACACTAACGAGAAATGCCATTAATTATCGCGATAATGGACGTTAGCCGTAGGTGTAGCCACGACTTAACGCGATAATTTGTCAACGGCATGAACATTGCCGTTTGGCGTTAGGCGATGGCACAGAAATCTAAATAATAAGTGCCTTATTATTTAGATTTCTGTGGGCGATGGCTTAAGTGGCGGACGTGGCGGTACATCAAAAAAGAGATTAATGCGAGAATTTATGCGATGAAGCGGCCACACTACGTCAGTGTGCGCATAGATTAGAATACTATATTAAGTGTGCGTCGTGAGCGCGACAATATCGCACGTGTTTGTCTTTGAAATACATACGTACTATGGCTATGGAGTGGAGTAACGAGAAAGGAATTGCGTTTCTCGAGATTCTGCAAACTGAACCATGTTTGTGGAATCCGAAAGTCAAAAGTTTCAAGAATCGTAGAATGCTATTCGGTATTGAAATTGGAATTCGGTAATGATTCAATGAATAAAAAGTTACACTAATGAAATACAGAGCTCTGTCAACGTCCATCTTGTTAAATTCAAGTAAAATTAACGCCGTTTTTATCGCCAATAATGGGCATTCACGTTGACCGTTTAAGTGTAGCCACCCACTTTAGCGCGTTAATCGCAATAGTTATCGCGCTAGTGGGCATTGACGTTAGCCGCTAGTGTGGCGGTGGCCCCAGCATTAGAATAAGTACACCATCTTTTTTTACCGACGAAAAAAATGGAGGAGGTTCTCAAGTCGACGCGTATATTTTTTTTATGTATGACCACGCATAACTTTTTACAGAGTTTAAGGATTTTGGTCATTCTTTTTTTATTGGAAAGGGCATATCCCGAAGGTGGTTCCATGTAAATTTGGAAAATTAATTCCAACCCTAAGGGTAGGAAAACAGGGGATGATTGATTGTTCACGAATTGACTGTAATGTATGACCACGCATAGCTTCCTACAGAATAGTCCGATTTTGCAAGCATGTAGTAATTAGTAGATTATAGCCAAAAAAATATAATATAAAAACTTTTTATCAAAAAAATAAACCGCCAAAAAAACTGAAAAGCAAAAAATAAGAAGCCTAAGTAATTTTGAGTCGACGCCAAAGAATCAATGAACAAGGATCACCAAAATTACCTTAAATTTATAGAAAAATCCAAACCAAATTGTTAATTAATTTGCTTGTTTAAAAAGTTTTTTCATACAAATTGTTTCTAAGAGGCATCTCAAAAGTATTATGCTTTTGTCATTTGTGCTACTACATAATTCATATATTTAATATACCATTCAACAAATCGCAATTTTTCCTAACTCTGAAATCAGTTTCGAATGCCTTCTCTAGAACTTCGTTCAACTGAAAGTCTTCACTATCCACTTCCCTTAGTTATCATCAGCCTATATTGTTCCCACTGCTGGGACAGGCCTCTTCTCGGTGTGAGGGAGTGGGCCGTAATCTACCACGCAAGCCAGTGGCGTAGCGTGCCTTGGCGTGGCCCCGTATAAAAATTTGTTTGGGGGCCCATATGAAGGGTAACGATTTCTCACACAAGAAAAAAAATGTTTGCATAAAATGAAAACAAATATTTATTCATCATAATTATCAATATGTCACTTTTTCCAAAACATTTACAAACAATTCAAATTGAATAACTCTCCTTGCCTTTTTTTCGGCAAACTGAAGATAATACATAATTCTACTGTTATCCAATTTTAATAAGTTATTTTACCAAGCGTGTATATACGGTGTATTTATTCATACACGAAATATTTTAAGAGGTACACCTATAGGTGGTATAGAAGCTACAGCAATGAAAAAATTTTTCAAAATTTAATAATTATAAATTATTTGAGGCACATGAGAAATACTGGCTCCTTCTTATTTTTTACGGCCAGATACACCGCGGCCATGCTCGTGCCGTCCGGTCGCCACCCTCGCAGCGTCAGGTGGGCCATTCATAGAATTTGGAGTAAAGGTTTTATGCAAAACGTCTCAAGCAGTTTTAAAATTATAATAATTACGAAAATTCAAAAACGCTTAGATAAAAATTTTCTTTTTGCTTCTATAGCTTCTCTACCACCTACAGGTATAACGCTTAAAATATTTCGTGTATGAATAGATACACCTTATATTTTTAAAAACGAGAAAACAAAAAAATCACTTAAGCGTTTGATGCGTGAAATGAGCCGCCCAGTGATAGAGATTGACGCACCATAATCGATAAATCAGATCGGCTATTTTACGTGTGCGTCTGCTTCGAATGCTTTCCGTGTGTTTCTTATTGTGCAACTTGTTTAAACTGAATGCTGTTAAATTGTCAAGTTTTGTTATCTGTGCCGGACGACTTTACTAGAGTGGAGATGAGTTTATTATTGACTTAGGTGATTTGGTTGACTGTTCGTCTTTGCCAATGCAATCTGACAATGAATTAGATTAAAATGATTTTTTTTTTTTTTTTTTTTTGTTTATGGCGTTGCACTATTCGTGCTTATTGCCACTGACAATATTTTATATAATAACAAAACGTAGGAATCAAGTACTCGCGAAATTTATATAAGTACAACGGGAAATTTGGAAATAGAAAGGAAATAGGTTGCTAATATAATATATATTATATACAAAAAAAAAATATAACAAGTTTTATCAGTAGGTTATAAATAAAAACAAAAAATAAAACATGAACGCCACAAGGTGGCCCAACAAATAGGCCGACTCGTGCATAAACTAAGAATTACCTAAGAACTACATGGTAAATTAAGTACTTATATACAGTTTATAAACTAATATTTAGATAGCTATATCATTATTTACAAAGAAAAGAGCTATGGTTTTATAAATATCTACATTGAAATTAAATAAAATACACGAAATAGAAGTGGGAAAAGGGACTCGGAGGGAAACAAGACTTTGGAAAAGTGAGGAGTGGTCATAAAGGGGGCAGGAAAAAATAAGATGGTTCAGATCTCCCACCTCAGCGCCACATTCACACGCAGGGTTCTGCACAATGCCAAGCCTGGCAAGATGAGCAGGAGTGCACACGTGACCCAATCGCATACGTATGAATATTGTTGTAATCTTTTTGCTTAGCTTGTACTTGCTAAACCAAGGTTTTACAAAAATGGATGGCTGAATAGTGCGATAAAATTTCCCTTTCACTGATTGCTCGGACCAAAGCTTACCCCAGGATTCCTGTAGGTAAACCTTGGGCAGAGCTGCCAGATCTTGGGAGTTATTTTTGTACGGAAAAACATCTCCACACAATACGGCATCATTAGCCAACTGGTCAGCTCTCTCATTACCTAAAATGCCACAATGCGAGGGTATCCACGCAAAATACACTGAATACCCCTTAATAGAACACCTATAAAGAAATTCACGTGTTTCAAATATAATATGAGGATTATGAGAATAGAAAGGGAATCTGGTCAAAGATTGTAAGGCACTCCTTGCATCAGTTAAAATGAGTGAATTTCGTAAGCCCATCATAAGTATATATTCGACAGCTTTGAATAGACCGTAACATTCTCCCGTAAATACAGATGACTCGGGCGGGAGCTTTATTTTTTGAACTATATTAAGTATATTGGGAGTGGAATACACCTACTCCCACGCATGAGTCTCTTCCATGCTTCGAAGCATCTGTAAACAAGAGCTGACAGCCCTTCCAGTCTCTATCCATAGTGAAGTTGAAGTCAGTGTTGCCAACTTAGTGGAATTTCCACTAGATCTGGTGGTTTAGACTTACTGTTTAGCGGGCAAATTTTGGTTTTAGTGGCTAGTGGATTTTTCTAGTGGCTTTGGTTGCTTCTCTTAGTGGTAAGGTATGAAATTCAACCACTAGCACGATTAACATACTATCGGGAAATAACTCGAACGGTTACGTTATAAGTGTATATTTTTTTATGTTTAGGCAACACTGGGAACTGAGGTGGTAGTGTTCGGGGATTCCCCAAAAATAGTTTATCAATTTTTTGAATAATTATGATTATAGACTTTATTTATATGAGAACTGGGTCAAGTTTGATTTGAATCAAAAATGTTTGTTTCTTATGCATGCACAAAATTATAAATACAACGGACAGTACAATACAGTTTGGAGTTGGTGTTGGATGTTTTACTTGTTTTGGTTTATCTTGTAAAACGAATATTCCTTAACCAGAATACACCCAAAAGTTCAATGAAAATTGGTTACGTGACTCAGATTTAAAGGACTGGTTAGAAGTGGTGGAAAGTACTACTGTATCCAGTGCAAATTATGTAGTTCAATTCAAGTTATACCTCATTCTAACGCTGACATAGAGCAATTATTTAGTATGATGAACGTTATCAAGACAAAACACAGAAACCGAATGAAGTTAGATTAGCTATCATTATGATCTTCAATTTTCACAGTTCGTGCTGGTTTAAAACGCGAAGCAAAATGCTGCAACAACTACAATATATTGCCCAATAGCGTAGTACAAAAAATTGGGACCTAGGTTTATTCTGCAAAAACAGAAATCATAGAAGAAGCCGATTCTTCCGAAGATGATTGCCTTTAAGATTTTTTTTTTGTACTTACCAAAAATAAACTATAATTTTATAATAAATATAAAATTTATCTGTTTGGCATAATATGTTAGTGGTTTTCTGGTGGTTTGAGGGATCGCCAAATTTAGTGGTTTTCTGGTGGGTTACGGTACGACAATTTGTGGTTTCGGTAAAATAAATTTGGCAACACTGGTTGAAGTTAATATTATGAGGAGAAGGAAAATGGTGATTGGCGGGAAAGATACAAAAAGTTTTCAATAATTTTATATTTATTAATATAATTCAAGATATGGATGAAAAACCAAATAATGTTGAAGAAATTGATGTTAACAGTTCAGATTTCTACGAAAATGTTAACATTGAAACAGCTGCTTTATTCCACGACGAGATCTATGATTTGCTACTAATTGAGAACGAATCACACGAAAACTTTGAAGATGAAGAATGTGAAGATGAAACGGAAGAGAATACAACAAAAACATAAATACATATTTTAAAGTAATTACTGAAGACATTGAAGCTAAGATTCATCAGTCAAAGCAAATGTACCTATTGTTCTGAAGAAAATGCGGATATAAAACACGTTAGACTGTGAATCGTTCGCCATGCAAAGACTGTTACTTGTCAGTGAAATTCAAAGAGTATAATAATGTGAAATTAGTGATATAGCAGAACAAAACTCTTTTATGTGTTCCCCGCCACGTTCAGGAATTACTTTCCAACACAGTTTATTTCAATTCATTATTTAGATATTTACTGAATACTGTAGAAAAAATTTAATTGTTTCGGGATGTACTTAGCTGAGAATAAGAGTAGTATGTTTAATGATTACGACTGAAGGACATGTATCCATGGTCAGGAATAAATTAAAAAAAAAAAAAAAATAATATTATGACATATGTCATCTCGGTAAATGTTAAGGTTATAGTATATAATTGGTGACATAATTAATGAACTGTAATTACAGTGAAATATAGGAAGAAATTGAGATTGGTGACAGGGAGCTTCAATTAAATTGTATTTTCTAAAGCTTTTAACTAAACACGGAGTATCTTTGTGCCTCCAGTAAGTGGACGAAATTACTTCTTCAGAGAGAATGGAAAGTTTATTTCGCAAAGGATGACATGTAAATTGCAAACACCGAGCCATAAATCTATCAGCTAAAAATTGACGTCGTAAATGAAGTGGAGGGTCTCCACATTCCACCTGTAGACAATTAATAGGACTGCTTTTCATTGCACCTGAAACCACTCTAAGTGCCTTGGACTGAACACTGTCAAGTTTCTTAAGACCAGCAACATTAGCAGGCTCCAGCAAAAAGGTGCCATAGTCCAATACGCTTCTAATCAAGGTGTTATAAAGTAGTTTTAATGAAAAGGGATGTGCACCCCACCAAACACCAGAAAGACATCTAATTATGTTGATATTTCGTTCACATTTAGCAGTTATATAATCACAGTGTGGTAAACCAGTAAGATGTGTATCCAAAATAAGGCCTAAAAATTTAACCTGGTTTTTAACAGGCATAGGGATATTATTATACTGTACTGTAACTATAGGAGGCTTACGCATCCTTGTAAACAAGACAATGTTGCTTTTATCAATTGACAGGTGTAGACCATTGGTTTCTAGCCAAGTCTTCAGTAAACATAAAGAAGAGGTTAAGGAAGTACAAATATTTTCAACAGAATGACCAGGGGGTCTAAAAAGGCCACTTTGGTGGAATCATAATAGGAAAATATTATGAATCATATTTCATTTCGTAAAATGGTCACAAACTGACAATTCATAATATGTTCTGCGTACAATTCGTTAAACACAATTCATCTATTTGACAGTTTTGTATGGAGATTCGTAAAATGGTACACTTAATATGAATTGCTATATTGAAGTTTAATGTCAAATAGCAGAATCATAAGAAGTTAGTCAAGAGGATCATTTTACAAATCATATTTGGGATTTTGTGAAAAAATATCGTAATAATGGCAAATTTAGGCCTTAAGAAAATTTTCTTGAGCACGTTCGTGTTATGTAGTCCATTTTAAGTCATCAACGAATTGTGGCACTTCGAAAAATGGACATAGCGTTTCAAATGTGGGTCCTCCAGGTTTTTTTGGGTTATATAGGCAAAATATATGTGATAAGGTCCATGAGCTGGAGCCGTACATACGTACTGCCGCGCTGGCATGAGTACTACCTACCTTCAAGAATAGTAATGAAGTAGTCAGTTTAAAGGTAGTTCCAAATAGACACTACCATCTAGTCTGTCCCGTGTGGTGCCGGACATAAAGAATAGCATCACCCCATTTCTTCCCGTGCGTGTCGTAAAAGGCGATTAAGGGATTTACTAGAGAATGGGCAGCAGCGTTCTCTATGCATTTTACCATCATACTGCGATCGCCAACCCGCTTGCCAAGCGTGGCGATTATAGCAAAGCCCCCCAAATAGGGGGAGGCCTATGTCCAGCAGTGACAGTCTTGCGGCTGAGATGATGATGATGACTACCATCTAGTGTTGTGAATGTTACAAATTATTACAATCTTTTCATATTTAGGCACTGAGTGGATCCAATTAGTAAGTACTTAAGCATCTGGATCACACAACAGGCTAATATGGGCGCACACCATATACACAACACAACATATACTTATATACAACGATTAACGATTAATATTGATTTAAGATGAATAAGTATTTACTTACTCTGTATTAAAAACGATCTAACTTACATGAAATAAACATACAACCTACCTTCAAGAATAGTAATGAAGTAGTCAGTTTTAATGAAGCAGTTCTAAATGGACACTACCATCTACTCTTGTGAATGTTACGTACAAATTACTACAATCATATTTCACAGGCACTGAGTAGATCCACTTAGTACTTATGCATCTGGATCATACCACAGGTTACCAAGGGCGTACACTATATGAAACACCAAGTTAGTGTATAAAACAGTGTGATAGCTGTAGGTACCAGTAACTTTCTTCTCAGAGTAGTCACTTAGGAAACGCCGAACTCATCTAGTTTAAAAAAATATCATTGACATGTAAAAGTGTTTGTACAAACCTAGTAACAGACATAACAGGCGAAATGTGGGTGTACTATAGGTTCACCTCTGCCTAACCCTTCGGGGAAACAAGGCGTTATGTTATGTTGTGTTACTGACAGAAATAAAATCATTTATCATATAACTCGTAACACTTGTCCCAGTTGAAAAAAAGAATTATTCAAAAGTACAGACTATTCACACCTAGCTTATTTTTGTAATTTGCACCCGGTAAGTAATAAACATTTCCAGAGGAAATATGTAGGTATATTTATTTTCCACATCATACAGCCCGTTCACAGACAGACAGATGGACAGACCAATGGACAGCGGAGGCTTAGTTATAGGGTCCCATCCTGGTTACTCATTGGTTACAGAACCCTAATAAAAATCTACAACCTACGGGGGACATAGGCCTTATATTACTTTACTTTCACTCCAATTTTATTAGGTAGTGTGTATCTATAAAATAGGACATACATTTTATCTTTATACCTATTATTTAAATAAAACAATACACAACGTTAAATTATTTTAATACAATTCTCATGTTGTACTGTGTAAAAATCTAGCAATAATCAAATAATGAAACTAACATAAACACTATAGTTAGTCAGTTTATTTTTCTATGAATATTTTGTGTTGATGCTAGTCACGGAGCTGCAGAGGCAAACGATGACTGCTTGGAACAACTCCACCAGGCTAAAAAAGAAAATGTGTGGTTTTTAAGAAAGTCAAATCATCAGTCAATAATTAACATAACTGCTAAATAAAATGAAATTGAAAATAATAATATCATTGTTTAAGACACCCTAAGAACAACAGTGATGACAGGTTGGCAATAATAGTAGACTTGGAGCCCAATAGCTTCTTTAGTTATTGTTTAGTTAAATGGTAAAATATACATAGTTTATTTTCCTCTTTTTATTTCGTTATATATTTCATGAATGTTAACGATAGTGGGTACTCAATTTTATGTCGAGCCAGAGGGCACCTAAAATACGTTAAATAAATAACATCATAATCATTTTCAATCGTCATCATAAGTCTTAGTCGCAATAAAAATAGCTGTAGGGTTAGAAAACTCCACTCACTTCGGTATCTTGATTGCTGAGTTCCACGAGTCAAAGCCGCTGTTGTAACATCGGCCGGGGTAGAGCTTAGTGCTGGCACACGAGTCTCGCCAGAACTAGACACTGCAGTGATCTCGATAAAGGGTTCAACAACGACAGAACTCCCATTATCAATGCAGAAAGACGAGCTCGAGCAGAATGTTCTTCGATTGTGTCTCGGACCAGCTGCACGCCATTCTATGCCTACAAAATATTACGTCCAATTAAATACCTTTGCACAATGATACAATTATATATTGATTCAAGATAAACAAGTATTTACTTACTCTGTATTAAAAATGACCCAATTTACATGAAATCATTTAAGTTTTATTTTGTTGATGTAACCACAGATTATTATGACCACAGAGTTTTTTTTTTTTTTGGTTCTTTTCGTCCCAATCTATGACCACAGAGTAATTATGACGTACACATATCTGAAGAGAAAACTTTTATGTATTCGTTGCCAGCTTATAAAGTTTTTATTGTTTCTAGTTTCCCTTTTCAGGGCTTATTTGTGACATTCTTATAATTTTTATGCATACTGTAATTAAATAACATTTCAACAGTTAGAAATAATCACTTGTTTTTATTAAATCTTCAAAGAAATATTTACCGGTAAAATTACGGTCTTTATTTTTTTCATGCTGCAACATTTACACCAAATATGATTCGGATACGAATTGCATTGAGTATGATATTGCTAATTTATGTCACCATTTTACGAAAGTTAGAGGAATTGCTAAGGTATTGCTGGGAATTCAAAATATGAATTGATTTTAGCGGTATTGCTTAATGTGGCCTTTTTAGACCCCCAGTTAGAAATAATCACTTGTTTTTATTAAATCTTCAAAGAAATATTTACCGGTAAAATTACGGTCTTTATTTTTTTCATGCTGCAACATTTACACCAAATATGATTCGGATACGAATTGCATTGAGTATGATATTGCTAATTTATGTCACCATTTTACGAAAGTTAGAGGAATTGCTAAGGTATTGCTGGGAATTCAAAATATGAATTGATTTTAGCGGTATTGCTTAATGTGGCCTTTTTAGACCCCCAGATAAATAAAGAAGTAAATCATCCGCATATTGAAGGACTTGTACTGACTCATTTAAAGAGGATTCCAAATCATAAGTGTAAATATTGTAGAGAATTGGACTAAGTACGGAACCTTGGGGGAGACCTTTCCATACTAAACGGGTAAATGTATACCCTTCAATATGGAGATTTAAAGATCTCTCTGAAAGCATGTTAATTATGAAGTTAGACAGCATTTTTGGAACTTGTAATGAATTCAGCTTTTGTTCCAGGACTGATACCAGGACATTATCGTAAGCTGAGCTAATATCCAGGAAGGCAGCAATTACAGAGTTATGGGAAGAGAAAGCTAAACGAATATCAGTTGTGAACACACTAAGGCTGTCCATCGTACTTCTACCCTTCCTAAAACCAAACTGTGATGTGCCTAGCAAGTTTTTGCTCTCCAAATACCATTCCAAACGATTCTTAATGAGGTGTTCAACAATTTTTGCAAGAACTGTAGAAAGTGCAATTGGTCGATAAGAAGTAACATTAGAAGAAGGTTTGTTTGGTTTTAGAATGGGAATAATCGTTTGAGACTTCCAACTTGATGGAATGCTGCCAGATATCAAAGCTGTATTGATGAGATTTAAATAAATTAAAAGAACAGAGTCAGACAGATTAGCTATAAATGAATATGGTATACCATCTTCACCAGGGGCTGAATCCTTAACATGTGAAAGGACTCCTTTCAACTCACTTAGTGTGAACAGGGAATTCAACTCAGAATTAGGAATAGGAACATATGGAAGGTGGATTAAAGATCTTTGTTCTGGGACTGAAGGGGGAGCTAAATTATCCATAAATTCATTGGCTAATTCTAATGGTAGTTTTGAGGCTGTTGTGTCGCTGAATGCTGACCTGAATCGCCTAATATTTTGCCATACTAGAGATGCATTAACTTCTGGCGAGATAGATGCACAGAATCTTTGCCAACCTTCAAATTTCTTTTTCCTAAGGAGCTTACGAGTTGTTCGAGCAGCTTCTAGGTATATCTGAAAATTGTGGCGAGTCATAGTATGACCATAATTTTTTTCTGCTTCTTTTCTTTTTTTAATGGCTTGAGTACATTCAGCATCCCACCAAGGTGGTGAAGGAATTTTGCCTGTAGCACCATTCTTAATAGGGAAAGTATTATCTGCCACCTCTATTAAAACTCTTGTAATTTGATTAGATAATAACTGAGGGTCATGTAGTTGTAAAGAATCAGATAAGGCAAGCATTCTTTCTTCTACACAATTTTTATATGTATCCCAATCTGCATTTTGAAGTCTGTACTTTAATCGTGGTGTTGGAATGCAAGCAGCTGGTTTTTGATGTGGAAAAGAAATGATTAAAGGGTAATGATCACTACCATAAGAAGACGTTAAAGGAGACCAGGATAATGTTGATGCTAAATCAGGTGTGCAGATTGAGAGGTCAGGGGCGCTTATTCCCTCATCTGGATTCGTTTGGCGTGTTGGGAGACATGTATTTAAAATACACAAATTATTAGAGTCTAGAATTTCCAATAACTTTTCCCCATAGTAATTGGAACTAGAACTACCCCAAGACTGATGTTGTGAGTTAAAGTCGCCCATTACCAAAAACGGTTTAGGTAAAATTGAAAGAAGATTACTTATTTCAGAAAGGATATTTACAGTGGGACGAGAATAATATATACATACTAAACAGATTTTATTTACAATAGCAGCGACAGCAGATATATCATCACTGAGACTTGGAAGAGGAAAAGATTGAAAAGGCAAGTTGTTTTTAATAAGTATGGCGACACCGCCATACCCATCGCTTCTGTCTGTTCTTAGACACGCATAGCCAGGAATTCTAAAAGAGAACCCTGGTTTAAGCCATGTCTCACAGAGAGCGACTGCAAAGGGATCGTATTTGTTCATTATGTAGGACAGATCAGATTTTTTATTCAAAATGCTGCGACTGTTCCACTGAACAATCTTGGATAGATTTGGATCCATTAAGATTAAACAAGTTAAACAGCGTATCAATTACAGTGGCAACGTTGGACGGTTCAATATTATTATTTTTAGATAATGTGGTAATTAACATGATTATTAAATTTAAAATTTGACTTTCACTATTATTTGTTGTTTTATTTTGGAATGCAACACCATTCCCTGACACAGAAACTTCGTTATTGATTAATGCTTGATGAGCTGTACGGTCATACCCCTTAGCTGTTTTTGGGGGATCCCGAGGTTTAAGGAATACCGTTTTTCTTTGTGAGGAGACAATTGGTGGGTTACGTAATTGGGGCGAAGGTTGTGAATAGAATGAATTTTTAGTGGTATGTGATGGGTCAGATGTTACCACATCTGCATACAATTTTGATATAGGTGGATGTAGCTGAGACCCTTCAGCATACGACACGCAGCTATGGGCCATATAATGCTTAATTGATTTTTGCCTCTCAAATTCTGGGCATTTTTTATTGATGGCGTAATGAATGCCACCGCAATGACAGCACTTACTACTACTCTCATCTTCAATCCTGCAAGTGTCAGCAGAATGCTTCTCCCCACACTTGAAGCACTGAGGGTTCGACCTGCATTGTACCTTTGTATGGCCAAAACGACAACAATTATAGCACTGAATTGTTGGGAATGTATACAATTCCACTGGCATGGAATTGTAACAACAAAACACACGTTTTGGTAAAGTTTGTCCGTCAAAGGTGAGCACGACTGTTTGCGATGGTTTCCACACAGGGGTCGGTTCGTGCACTTTATAATTGAGACGCCTTGCCTTGATAACCTTCCCGCATCCAGCAGGGACAGATATATTTTCGATTATTTCCTCCGGAGACCATTCGGTAGGTACGCCTTTAACAATACCAATGCGACACACATTAATTGATGGAACAAATGCCTTCAATTTCTCTTTGGCCAAACTTGGGTCATCTATAAAAGAATTGGCATCTACGTAACGAGAGAAGCTCAATGATATTCTATTACGACCAATGCGTTTTAATGAACCGTTAATTATATTATTGAAACTGCGTTTTTTAAGAAAATGTCCTAAAGTTATTGGGTGTAATGTTAGGGCCGAGTTTTGAGTATCAGAAATTTTTTGGATGTGTACAACGTATGGCGACAGGTCTGTGGCTTCGTACAAAGCCCTAGTAACCTGTGGCGCCTTCTGGGGAAGATCAGACTTAATGAGGTTTTCAGTCTGGGGTCCATCCACAGAGCATGGAGTGGATTCTTGCTGAACTACAATTGAACTTTGACTGAATGTGACTGATTCATTATCGCAATGGCAATGAGTTCCTTTATTTATTTCAGATAAAGTGTGTGAATGATTATTTCGCCTTCTTTTATTGCAATTTTTGCATACTTTACGTGGAGCTCTAGTCCTTTTCCGCTCCGATCTGGTTATGGACGAGTCGGTATCCATACTGGATTCTATAATAGTAATATTAAGCCCGACCGAGGGGACTGTGCCCCCCGGATCAGGTGGTTCGTTGTCCATTGTGGCCACTGGCCAGAAAAAATAAAATATAAAAAACTTACCCTATATATGAAGAATTATATCTACAAACAATTAAATTAACTAATCTAATGAATATTTACATAAATCTACACAACTTATCTCCAATCGCAAACGTTTTTTATTATCTAAAAGAAAACGAAAGAAAAATCACGCCCGCCAAATTCGATGATTCCCGCGCTTTTTTTCTACTACCTATTTCTAAAATGATTTTTGTGAATTGTGGTGTTTTTCTTTTTACATCCATAATGTTTATTAGAAATTATTTATAACTAACCACATCTATTTAAAAAAAAAAGATTAATGTTCAAATGCAAAACTTCTCGATGTTTGCTAATAATCGAATTCATTACGCAAAGAGACCTCACTATTTAAGTCACGTGACGTCACTATACCCATCCAATGTGAAAAAGACTATAAACGGGGAAATCCCGCAGCCCGCAATAACCGATGTAGGGTGTTGCCAACTTTGGAACGCACGCCTTACGCGGGAAAAAAGAAATTGCTTTTTGTGACGTTTGCCATTCCCGGAAAAAAAAATTAGGATGTTTTTACTAATTTTTGCTTACACGCACGTCGGGGGCCCCCGTGGCCCGGGGGCCCCGTATAATTGATACGGCAGATACGGCGGTAGCTACGCCCCTGACGCAAGCCCAGTGCGGGTTTGTAGATATCACATGTCTTGGAATGATTGGTTCTAGGCAAGTTCTAGGACATGCCGGTTTGTTCACGATGTTTTCCTTCACCGTTTTGAGAGCTGTGGTTATAAAATTATTTACACAAAGTGACTTACGAGATGAAGGTACTACTTATATTTCGTAAGTCGAGGCCGATACCACTGCTCTTCCCTTAGTAAACACATACTATTAACTGTGTCTAAGGAAGAAAAGTGAGTATGCTAAATGTAGGCGAAGCCCAATAAAACAAGCTATCTTTAATATTAATGTTTCTTTGTTATTGTGGGCGAAGCCCAATGAAACCAGCTATATTTGGATGCTAACATTTCCTTATTATTGTAGTAGGTAGGTAACTCAGGTAGGTACCTATAGCCCATGTAAAATACCAAAATACATACCTAAATGTTCTTTAATAATAGTAGTAGATATCTAAGAAAATACTTACATAAATAGCTATGCATTTTTGTAATTACGTGTATTGCCATTGTCTTAGCCTTTTGAATGCAATAAACCTACAATTACCTATAACAACAACCTGTTGGAGTCTAAATTAGTCTAATGCCTGTGCAGGGCCGTGCCGCCCCTGTGTGCGAAGTGTGCGACGCACACAGGCGCCAAGACAATAGAGGCGCCCGCGCCGCCATCGAAATTATTTTTGTTACACTTACACAACAACAATTAGGTCGACCTGTATGTAACTAACTATGTAATGGAATCTAAGGTAACTAATTTAACTATCTTCCAAGGATCGTAGCGTCATGAAAATTGACAGCTGTATGTAGTTCTGATAACAATACAATAATATGGTACTGTCAAACTGATCTGATGATGGAGCCGGAAGATATGAACTGAAACTTCATGATGAAACATCGTATCATAGCTGTGTTTGGACTTGTTAGAATTTTTTTTATGAATTTTGACCACGTTTAGGTTTCAAGATCTGATGATGAAGCTGGAAGATAGGCACTGGCATTCCATGATGGAATATCGTATCATAACCGTATTTGGACTTGTTAGAAAGGTTTTCTAATGAACTTTGATCACGATTAAGTTTTTTGTTTTTACGTGCAGTTAATAAAAGAGTGTTTTTCTAGTGTTTTTTAAACTATACATTTATTTTATAATAAGATTAAGTTCTAGCTCTAAAAAAAATATATAGGTAGTTTGTGTGTTAGTGTGTTTTAACGTGTTTTCACGTTGAGTGATAGTACTCAAGATAAAAAAACCGGCCAAGTGCGAGTTGGACTCGCGCACCGAGGGTTCCGTACAAACCTGTAGGTATTCTCGGTTTAAAAATAAATGTTTTTTTTTTATTTTATATTTCAGTTGATTGAATGTAAACTAAATTGCGGTTTACGATTCACGACGTTTTAAAAAAAAAGTACTCACTCGATCTCGTACAAACCAATTTTCGGTGGTAATTTACATGGTAATGTACATCATATATTTTTTTAGTTTTATATATTTTAGAAGTTACGGGGGGGGGGGACAGGACACAGATTTTACCACTTTGGAAGTGTCTCTCGCGCAAACTATTCAGTTTAGAAAAAAATGATATTAGAAACCTCATTACCATTTTTGAACACCTATTCATAGATACCCCACACGTGATTGATGAAAAAAAAATTTTTGAGTTTCAGTTCTATGTATGGGGAACCCCAAAATGTATTGTTTTTTTTTTTCAATTTTAGTGTGTAAATCTTAATGCGGTTCACAGAATACATCTACTTACCAAGTTTCAACAGCATAGCTCTTATAGTTTCGGAAAAAAGTGGCTGTGACATACGGACGGACGGACAGACGGACAGACAGACAGACAGACAGACAGACATGACGAATCTATAAGGGTTCCGTTTTTTGCTATTTGGCAACGGAACCCTAAAAAAGAAATTTTCTGGTTATCAGAATTTAATAAGGAAAAGAAAACAGGAAGAAGAACGTGATAAAAATACAACTAAAATAAGTAAATATTTTACGGCTCTACCATCCACTTCCAAGGAATCGTTAGAGACAGAAACCAGTCATTTTATTGATGAAGATGTTATGAAATCTGATTAAAAAAATAATAGTAAAAATTATTAAAAAACTAAAAAACATGCTTCCATAAAAAACTAAACTACAAAGTAGAAAATATTATTTATTTTATATTTTTTAGGGTGTTTTGAATTTTGAGACGTATGTCAGCGTAGTTTGTGATGTATGTCAGCGTAGTCGAAGTAGTTCGAAGACAGTTTTTTTGCTGTCCTGTTAACCCTGGCAAGGATAATGGCACAAATTTATGAAATTATAGTATTGTCATCGGTCTTTGACAGGTGTGCAAAGTTTGAATGAAATCTGGTCGTTTAAAGTGGGTCAAAATCGCGCTATAAGGAGTCGAGTACAAACAAACATACAAACATACAAGGGAAGCTAATATAAAGCGTGTAAAAAGAGGCGCTTCATAGGTTTCGCACACAGGCGCTGTGGGGGGTCGGCGCGGCCCTGCTAGCACGTTTGCCTAACAGTCTGTCTGTATGGATGTATTAACAAACAGATTTTGATGGGGTTGTCACTAGTAAGTAGATTGGTTCTTTCTTTATAATGTGCACCTGGCAGAATTGTTTACCTATAAAATCTAGAGTTATTTGGTTTTTTTTCACAGGTAGGTTTTTTTATTTCAATACTTGAAGAATTTAAATTAATTAAGAAACAAAATTAACTAACACTATTTACAGATTAAAAAATATTTGGGTCAGTTAATATTAATACTTATTTTTACTTTTTCATGGTCCGGACATGTCTGCCGGATGTCTGATGACAAATGGGCTGATAAAACCACCAATTGGGTCCCACTAAACGCTCGACGACATCGCGGCAGACCGAGACGAAGATGGCGGGACGAGCTTGACTCCTACCGAAAGGACTGGCCAGTACTAGCAAAATACTGAATTATGTGGAAAAAGGAGACGGAGGCCTTTGCCCTGCAGTGCGACAATACAGGCTAGTTAGATTAGATTAGATTTTAAAAAACGTTCATGCTTTCAGCCACTTATTTGTATTGTCTGTAAAAACTGTCTTATTTCTACTCATTTGGATAAGTAGTTTAGGTTTTACGAGAACGCAAATGGGACTTTTTTACACGCGGGCGGGAGTGATTTTTGCGCGGTTTGTGGAGCGGTCGTTATACTACGTTTTTGGTGCAATTTGCCCTTTGTAGATTTTCACTCAAATACCACCGTGCGAAACCGGGGTCAGACTCATCCAAGCGCCTAAGGTAAAGTTCATAGCAAAGTCATTTGTATGCAGTTTTAATCCTACTGACGTTGGAGTTACACGATTTTAATCCAGGATTGCAAGATATGAAAAGTTTTTGAAACTTTTATATTTGAAATGAATGAAATGAAATGAAATGAATTGCACCGACCCCAGCGTGGTTTGACCAGACTCGATTAATCGAATGAACCCCAAGATATGCACTAGCCTTTGAAGCCTCATGTTTCATGGTGCTACATAGGCCATTGCATATCAAGAAGTAGACCGGGGGGCGCTGTAATGGTAGGGAAGACGTGCCCATAGGATAGGAAAGGATTACGAGCCTACCGACTATGCAGCCTTAAGTAAGCATTGGACTAGTGGAGAGAAGGGTGATATTTGTCTATAGGAGGGCATTTTCTCACGTCGTCGCCGGCATGTTGATCCAGGTCGAGCTTCACCGATGCATGTTTTGGTGGGGTTAACCGTTTGCTGGCTCTTTTCTATGTCAAGGGTTCGCTAAGTTCCGTGTTGTTGTTTGCTTGGTCGTCTTCTGCGTTTTCACTGCTATCAGTTTCTGGTTTTTTGTAGATATCACGAGCCACTTTCTTGATCTTATTTCTGTCTCCAGCCGTGCCCCTTCAAAACTGGAGTTCCTTTTAGAAGTATTTCATGTCCTGTTTTAGGTTGTCATTCCATGTGTAAATAGGTCATCCGACCTTCTTAGGTTTTGCCCTGTACTGCATTGCTGCTTGTAACAGGTGTGGTTCAGAGCGTCTGAAAATGTGTGCCAGGTAGCAAATCCTGTGGTTGTCCTAACGAAGCGAAACGAAAATATAAATTCTAATTAGAGACCCCCTCTCCAATTAGAATTTTCATCCTTGTTTCGTTTATTCGGAGGCTTACATTATTTAGCGAGGTTTTAATTTGGTATTGGATGCATTCTAGTCCTTCTAGCTCAACAAAGGGAGTGAAATGTTGCAGTCCCAATTGATGATTTCCATTATTTCCTTTACCGTCGGTCTATTGTGCTTCGGTTATCGGTTTTGTTGGTTACGCAAAAGTACGCTCTGCCTATTTTTGTACTGATTTTTAACCTTTTGGAGTATTGTCTGGCATTCTTGTACGCGATTATGCCTATTGGGTTATCCAGTTGCCAGCTTTGGCCTTTTGTAGCTTAGCGAGGGCTATTCGATGGTCCCTTGAGTAAATTGGCTGAAGACTCAAGAGTTTCCTGGGCAGCGGCTTTTAATACCTCCGTTATGTTGTTCCATGTTATTTCGGTGTTTTCATTCGTTGGGATGATACCTATATTTGCTAGTTGTTTTTTTTATTTTTATATGCGATCTTGATATTTTATTTAAATATATTTTCGATTGAGAACGGTATAGTTGCATTGTTTATGATTGAAATACTTAGCTTCCATTGTTGTTTCCTTCGTTCCTATTTGTTGCTTTTGTGTTTGGTTTTTTTTTTCGTTTTTGTTTACAATTCTGTTTGATCTTGTAGTCCCGTCTCGTCAATGTGGACGAGTTTTTCTGTTGCCTGTGGCATGATGATATAGTCCAATTGCGATTTTTGAGTGCCTTTTGACCATATTATTCTAATGGATGATCAACCTTTTGTCGTTTCTGTTTGAAGTTTTTCTCTGTAGGCTTTATCCTTTAATAGTTCGCCTTGTAGTTGGGAAATTTATGCTGAAAGTTTTGTTGGATCCTTTGCGTTTTCTTTTGATTAGAGTATCTTGTCGACCAATATGGACGTTGAAGTATCCGAGTATTATTAGCGTACTTTTTGTCTAATCAAGTTTAATAAGACGGTGAAGGGTCTGGTTGCTTTCGGGGAACAACTGTTGAAGTGGGAGTTGAATAAATGCAGAGGAGTTGGCTAGTCATTTCCCATGCCAATAGTTGACCTAGTATCCTTTAACTGTAGCTAATTCACTTGTACTATTAACTAATTCAATTTGGGAATACGTTCTTAATAAAATTGCAAGATCCTGGTGCGTGTTACCTACCGGTTCGGAGAGATGCCAATCGTGGTATGTGTAGTGTAGCTGAATGTTCCTAAGTTCATCCCTGTTTCTTGTAGGTTGGTTTGAATTCCTGTACGTGGCAGTGCCGCGTCAATACGTTTTTTTTAGCTGGTTTTTCTGTGCAAGTTTACTTAATTGGGTAGACTTCGGCTTTCTCAGAATTGCGTATCCCGTGTCGTCTGCGATTACGTTTGATACAAGTGTAAGTAGTGTTTGTTCTTATTGTTCGCACGGTGTGATTGATTTAACTAATTGGGGGTTGCTCGTTTGAGTTTAGGGTTTCATGGGTTTTGCTCTTCTCATGTGTTGTGCCTGTTACCTAATGTTTTGGTATGATCCAGTGCTTTCAATCTAGTTGAACCTTGCGTTAGGTTATTCCGGTTGTTGTTGTATTGTTTGTCGTTTGTCGGGACCCAGTTGTCATAGTGCTGGTTCATGAACAGTACGTATTTGTTAGCAGGAGCTTGTTCGCTAGTAGGTGAATGCACCTGTGTGTTTCTGTTTTGCATATGCACATGAACATTTACGACGTAGAATTCGGACGCGGCAATTATGATATATTCGCCACCCCAGATTTCTTCATTATATTGCGCGGCTTTGTATTCTGTTATCCTTTATTCCTGGGAAAGAATGCTGTTGGGGAGAACTTCCTGTATATTATTTAGAAGTGCCAATTATAACCATTATAAACGCTTTGTCTGTGTGGCCACTAAAGACACGTGCAAGTTGGGGGCTGAAGCACACTTGTAGTGAGTCAATTTATGGGATGACCTTTTTTTTTGGTTTCTTTTGTTTATCTGTATAGCAAAATGTGCATTTAACTTGAAACAGAGAGAGTCTGGATTGGGTACCCTTTTTTTATTAAGCTGCCGCCCATGTGTTCATTTGGAGGGGCTGTGGCCTCTTAGAAAGCTTTTAGAAATTTTAAGAATTCATTACTGTGTTACAAAAATAGGATCTTTTGGTGCGGCGCGCGGCGTCTTAATCGGTTTCGTATTATGTTCCAGAATTATAGCGTGAATAGGGTTATTCAGCCTATTGCAGTTAGTGTGAACACAATCCTTCACACAACGCTTCCTGGTGTGATGTGATGACGATGATAGGTCCCCAAGCGCGGCAAAACAAAGCCGCGGTCATGCGCAGTTTAGTAAACAAATCCCTGAAATGTTAGGAACGGGCTCACCGGGTTCGGCAGGGGTCAGCTGGCAGGCAGGCTCTGCTGAGGGCTGGGCGCACGAATGACACATTTGCTTCCTTGTTTTATACAATGTGTAACTGAATAGACGCAACTCCACTTATTGAGCCCGAAAGAATTCAATCCTATCTCAAGGCAATAGGACTCAAATTTAAATGCACAAAACAATGCTAGTGTTCACACGATTTTCTTTATTCAATACTCTAATAAACTCAAAACTCTAATTCGGGTGTATGAGGTCTTGCGTTAATTATGTTACACGTTGTATTATGCCACCCGATTTTAAATTATGACACAAAAGCACGCACACACAATAACACGGTTTGATTTCGAACTCAGGCGGGTCGGACCACATCTGTTGCGCGCGCGCCGACTCTTTGGCGCCGACACGTCCGGCTGTGTCGATAGCTCAACTTGAACCTTTTGAAACTTTTATATTTGAAATACTAATATTCAGCTATCCGCGTTATATATTGCTAGGTACTCTGTTTATACATTGTTGGGGCAGTCGTCCTACTTTTCAACCGACGAAAAAAAACGGAGGAGGTTCTCAATCCGACGCGTATATTTTTTTTTTTTTATGTATGACCACGCATAACTTTTTACTTAGTCGTCCGATTGTGACAATTCTTCTTCTGTTGGAAAGGTTATACTCCCAAGGTGGTCCCTTTTAAATTTGGGAAACAAAATCGAACCCTAAGGGTCGGAAAACAGGGGATGATTGCTTGTTCACTCACTGAGTGTTATGTATAATCACGCATTACTTTATACAGAGTAGTCCGATTTTGATAATTCTTTTTTTGTTGGATAGGGTATACCTTGCCAAGTATTTTTAGTACATTAAAGCCACAAAAAATTATAAAATAAAAACTTTTTCGCCGACTCATAATTTTAAGGTTTATTATTTTTTGCTTTTCAGTTTTTCGGCGGTTTAATTTTTATTAAGCCATCTCCTTTGAACTGCGCCTAGCCTGGCATTATCGAATGCAAATAAAGATATGAATATGCCTAGAGGCTTTGTCATTGATTAAGACGTTTTTTGCACTAGGCGTTAGTTTAGCGCACGCTTATTATTTTCGGTGTAGGTATTTGTAACTAAATTGATATCAAACCGTAAACACTATTGGGTATTAATAAAAGAAAAGGACGTAAACATCTCAATAAATGTGCACATCACAGAATTCAACAATAAAAACAAAACATCACAATCACAAAACAGCTTTATTCATTAATGAATCGAACCTTCATATTAATATCGGAATAACATAACAATACAAAACAACACACGTCTTTAGGGCTATATTTCACCGGGACACCATGGCGGCGCAACCAGTTGCTGCTACCAACAAAATGTATACAGCTCTATAGAGAGTTACTCACCTGGTGTCCGTTTGGTTGCGCAACCAATTTGGCGGCGCGACCAACTCGGACGCGTGCACAGAATGTTACTGGTTGCCCCGCCACTCTGGTCGCGCCGCCACTAATTACTATAGCGCTGTTTGGTATCTCACTGACTCTGCCGCCAGTCCGGCCGCCAGTGACTAAATAAGGATGAACCCACCACTGTTTCTTTTTCTCTTGAACTCTCTTTTCCTACGTACATACAGCAGTAGTGCTATCTCTTCGAGGTCCATTTTGATACTGTCTCAGTATGGTGTGGCGACTCTGGTGTCTGTATGGTGTCTAGTTTGGTAGCTTACGGACATCACGGTGGCGCAACTGGTTGCGCCCCCATGGTGTCCCGGTGAAATATAGCCCTTAATCCTCAAAGATGTGCGGTAGATGTGTTCCTATAGAACACTCATATTATAACAATAAGACAATTTTTGGCTCAAAAACAATTTTTGGAAAAAAAAAAGCAATGCATCGGGCTATGCTTGGAGTTACCCTACGCGATCGAATCAGAAATGAAGAGATCCGTGGGAAAATCAAGGTAACTAACGTAACCCGAAGAATTGCTAAAATTAAGTGGCAGTGGGTACGGCACATTGCTCGCAGAACAATCGGTCGATGGGACGGGAAGGTTCAAGACGTAGCGTTGGATGGCCTTCCACAAGATCAACCAATGACCTGGTGAATGCCACAGTAATCTGCTGGTTGCAAGAAGCACAGAATTGGTCGAACCAACGATGCTTGGGAGATGCCTATGTCCATCAGTCTTTAGGCTGAAGTTATGATGGTCATGATGATGTGTAGGGAGTTCCATCTGACGTACTACATCTACGCACCGCCCGCCTCAGGGGCTCGTGAAAATTGTGTCGCGCTACTACGCGTTTAGGTACCCCTTACTACTAAAAGTACAAAGCTACTAAAAGCCACACCTTTCTAAGGGGAACAGCACTGTGGGCAGGATACTTGTGTAAAAGTGCCGAGCGTACCCCTCCGTTTCGGGCGGGGATTAAAAAACAGTGAAACATGCAGGGATGAAATGGGATTAAGAGTATTGCGGGGGCAAGGTGTGTTTGTATAGATACAAACAGACCAGCTGATAAACTAATAAAATATGAATTGAACTTCCAGTACTTGCAAACTAATAACTAAATACCTACTGTTGTTTACAAACATATCTAAAGTAAACCGTCAAGATTAAAATTAGCCAAGTTGTTCTGTTCCGACCATGCTGCATAACTAGAGCCGTCCATTTCTGGAGCATGACTGTTCCCGGCCGTGAGCGCATGATTCCTGCCACCTATGCGCGCCCCACACTCCGGACACGAACTCTCTTCCATTGCTCCGCCACACTCTCCAATGCAATAGGTGTGTCCATTCGGACATTTATACCAGTGGCCAGCTTTTAAACCAATAGCTTTAACAATTAATGCGCGCTCGTACTTAGTGACAAAACCGCTTGTTTTGATCACTGTCTGCAACTGTCTTAGAGACTCTAAAGCCCTGTCCTCATTAAATACAGATAGCGAGAACACTACCGCTTCGGTACTTTTCACTTGTTGTGTTACTTTAGGTTCATCTTTCATACTAATCGCGAGATGGAGAAGTGTAGAAAGTTGCACCATAATATTCAAGCGTTTAATCTCATTGCCGATATCCTTTTGCTGTTGTTCGCTTATTTTGATAGGTATCTTGGATTTCGGCCGAATCTTGAGCACATTCAGAAGTGTTCTGATATGCTTCTGCAATTCATCCATTAATGTAGTTATTTGCGGTTTCTGTGTTCGATATTTTTTCCAACATTCTACGATCATTTCAAATATATTGAAGTATACGCATTCCATTTCCACTTGCAAGAGCGACACTTTTTTTTGTTTTTTTAAAAGGATTTTAAAACTCAAAAACGTAGCTGTCATATCCTTATAATCTGAAAAGAAATATAGAAATTAATATTCACCGATCATACACCAAACTCAGGAGCTAGGGGCACCCCAACATGGGGTACGTAAAAAAATTTAACAATTTAATACAAACCTGCCATATGTTTTACATTTTCTTCCGCAAACCTATCCACACTGCGGTGTAATTTCGTCAATTTCTTTTGTATCTGCTTATCAGTTCCATAAACTCGGACTTTTATAGGATTGATATCATCCTTGAACATCCTATTTACAGTATCTTTGTATCTGTTGGTATTGATGATCGGTTTGCGACACAAAGGACAAGTGCGTATCTTTATGTTGTCCTGGTCTCCCAGCATTAAAGTGTCCATGTCATCGACCTCCAGAATATGACCACAGTCTTGAAGTACAATAAACCTGAAATTACATGGAGGGTAAATGAAAATGCTAATTGAAATCTTCTACAGGCAGTAACAAAAGAATCAAGAAATGGTTCTTGGTCCTACACATCTTCGTGGGACATGGGTCCCACGGAGATGTTCAGGTAGTTGTCCTAGTCGTGAATTGTAATAAGATGAGTTTTAAGTAATTGATTAAAACAAAATTGCGCTAGGGTTGGATATATTCAAAGACTTGATTAAGTGAACAGAATTTTGCAGTTAATTTTTTTTCAAGGCAGATGAGTCTTCAAACTGGCTGTGCTTAGAGTTGTAAGCAAAATGAAAGTGTCTCACTTGTCGTGTTCTTCATACGCGTCCCCGAAGAAGTCCGTGGGGAACTGGTCGGGGCGGCACAGCTGGCAGATGGGCGGGCAGGGCTCGCCGCACAGGCCGCGGCACATGTGGCCGCACGCCAGGCGCCGGCCGCAGCGCGCGTCGCACGGCGCGCGCTCGCACGGCTCGCTGCAGCGACGCGTGCACGCACCGTGCGCGCACCGACGACTGCATTTTTCCTGCAATGACGTGAAAGGTATGGTCTTATGGTTCTTCGGGCTTTACGCCCGAAGAACCATAAGACCAGCGGTGGCACGCACTATACCTACTTAATATTAATGAAGACAAACAGGAAAGGATAAAAGAGGTGGAGAATGCAACGACTCCAAGAAAAGGAAAGGTATACTATAAAAACAATATACCAACGCTCTCATGACTATTTAAATTTGACTGCATCTCTCGGGTTTCTGCCTGCACATGTTCTCCCCACCCGTTTAAACAATCGCCTTCACCATATTTTCCTTAAATCAAACAATAATGCAATCACACTCGTCCTGGAAGCTACCGTCACCGACCATTCGGCAGTCATACTCAGCATAGAAGCTAAAACCCCTCTAATGCTACTCACAAATTCAACACATCTCGCCTCAATCTCCTTGACGGTATTAAAGATATTGAAGGATATGATTTCTCCAACATCATCGCGTTGAATGATTCTAATGACGCCACTAACAAATTACTGGAAGTAATGTCATCAATTATACACAGGAACACTATCCGCTCATGCTTCCCATGTAAACTAAGAATCATCAAGCCGTGGATAACACCCGGACTATTCAGATGCATACGAAATAGGGATAATATGCACAGGGAAACAAACAAGCAACCCCATAACTCTATTCTGAAATTAAGTTACCTGCGATATAGGATTTAGAGATGACCGGAAGGACTGAAATAGAGCGGTAATTGGTGACACCGCCTCTGCCCCTGACTTGAAAATTGGGTGTACGATTACTTTTTTAACGCCTTTGGAAAAGTTCCAGTAGACAGAGCTAGGTTGCAGATATGCGTGATGGGCTTAACTAGAGCATGACTGGAGGCTTTGACCAAGTTTGGGGGTATACTGTCCCAACCAGGTGTACTATTCGCACGGAGATCCTTAAAAATACAATCCACTTCATCCTCATCTGTCGTGAGGACCCCAACGAATTGACCATTTTTTTTTTTTTTTTTTTCAGGTTGGGAAATCATGACATGAAAATGACTTCTCCCGCTCTGGGCGGAGCGGGAGGGCGTGTCAGACTTTTACTGACTAAAACCCACCCGTGTTCCATCAGTTGCCCATGTGCCAGGGTCACGGTATCTCTTTCGAACAATCACGCGACCCCGGCTGGCACGAATTGACCATGGATTGGTTATTGTTTGTGGTTGATTGGAAAGACCTTGCACTTGGAGGTATTTGATTGGCCAGAGTTTGACCCAAGTTTGCAAAAAAAATGCATTGACAGAATTAACAGCCTTTGAGGGGCTTCTACTAGGGGCTTCTAATGTTCTACTTTCAGGAGTTCAATGGGTGTAGGTAATGAGCGGTGCGGGTCAGTCACAGTCCGGATAGCATTCTACATTTTTTTTGGGTTGTTTTTAGCGTTAAGAGTTGTTTCTTGTGATCTATTTTTAGTTTTTTCAATAAATTGTTGCAGAAGTTCCTATATCGCAGGTAAGTCAATTTCAGAATAGAGTTATGGGGTTGCTTGTTTGTTTCCCTGTGCATATTATCCCTATTTCGTATGCATCTGAATAGTCCGGGTGTTATCCACGGCCTGATGATTCTTAGTTTACATGGGAAGCATGAGCGGATAGTGTTCCTGTGTATAATTGATGACATTACTTCCAGTGATTTGTTAGTATCGACACATCTGTAAACTGTAAGTGAAACTGTACCAAATAATCGTCGCTCTAAATAAATGTTATGCTAAACGAAATTATGTGGAATTTTAAGTCTGCCAAAGGTAATTATCCTACTAATATTATAAATGCGAAAGTTTGTGAGGATGGATGTATGTGTATGTTTGTTACCCTTTCACGAAAAAACTACTGAACGGATTTGGATGAAATTTGGAACACAGTTAGTTTGTAACCTGGATTAACACATAGGCTACTTTTTATCCCGGTAGTACGTTACCGCGGGATATTTTCCGACCTCCACGCGGGCGAAGCCGCTGGCAAAAGCTAGTGCTAAATAAAATTCTGCCATCTTAAAAGTATGCCAGCGTAAAGTCGTACCTATAAACATTCGACCAAACACTGATTATACTAAACATTTTTTGTCTTACAAATACATATTCGTTTTAAGAAAATTATGCCAAGTGTGTTATGCCAAATAAAATTCAGAGCATCAAGTTTCTGCCAGATAGAGGGAACCCCTCTGGTGTACGTGACGGCTTTATACTCGGTTCCCTTTTGTTTATTTTATAAAGGTGTATCCATTCAAACACGTAATATTTTAAGAGGTACACATGTAAGTGGTAAAGAAGCAACAGCAACGAAAAAAAAGAATTTTTTTTTTTTTTTTTTCAAAATTTCATATTTATGAATTATTTGACGCACACAAGATATACTGGCTCCTTCTTATTTTTAACATCCATTACTCTTAGTTTCTACGTAGTATTTACTATGATGGCGGCGCGGCTTTTATGAATACGATCAATAGACTATACCGCACCGCCGCCGCCGCCGCCGCCGTAGTGCGCGCGCGCCTCTCTCCCACGATCCGCGGCGCGCGCAGCCCGCGCGTCAGCTCCTCACGATACGCGAGTTGTACCGCACGCGTTTTTATTAACACGCGTCGGGATTCGGGCAATAATGCCAAAGCATAGGTTTACCAACCAGGAGTACCAGAATATGGTGGTGTCAGTGGTGTGCTACAATAATAAGTACTCGTATCATAGGGAGGCACTAACTGTCTATTGTGATGTAATTCCTCTCGAGAATAACAAAGTTCTCAAAAACAATGTACAAGTGTACATCGTGCATCTGTACGAGTAGTGTTCCGGACCGTTTAAATTAGTTACTCTATGCGCCTTCGGAACGCGCCCGAACGGAATGACATCTGACTTGTCAGTTTGATTTTGAAACTTGACACTTCTCTTGGTTTTTGGTTCTTGAAAAGGGTGGATCGTCGCCGTGTGGAGTTTCGCGACCCTTTGTAAATTAATCCTTTTAAATCGATCCGTTTGTGACAATTAGTCGTGATCCAATTGCTTTGATTGTTAATAACCCCAATTTGACGTAATAATACGGGTTACGTTTGTTGAAACTGAAGTACTTTGAAGTGAAAGTGACCTTATTGGAAACCGCATGCTGTGATTGCCTCCAGCCTCAATGTTGCGGCCTGTATCCTGGAAAACCCATTTACAACGTCACTACACGATACATATACACTCATTTACATACATAACTCCAGGTAGGCACCAGAGCAGGTGTTCTTCTACCACCAGGTGAGTGTTTTGAATTGTACTTGTATTGTCTGCTCCGCGTACGGCGGACTAGTTTCGCTAGCCACTCTTGACCCAGGGCCCACGATTATCACGCTTCCACATAATAATTGAAATCCTATGGTCGGGGCTCTGGCCTGGCAGCGAACATTTTTGGCAGCAGAGGCGTGGTTCTAACCTACAAAACCACCAAATTGGGAATTTACAGTAGGCTAATTACTTGGCAGTCTCTATAAGGGAAATAGTAATACGCTGTAAATATTTGATAATTATGATTGCTTGTTTATTTGAAATATTTTGTTTGAATTTATTGAGTCGAGTAACTCATGTTGTCGGGGTCAGCCGGTTGCATTTATTAATAGTGTTAATTGAATTGGGCTATGTTACAACCCCTTTGTATCTGACCTCTGTTGTATTGAATGTCAGGAAGACATTGAAATATTGAGTTTTGTACCATCAATATGGTAGTTTTGTTGAAATTGGCATTTTTGAGTATTACCATTGTTTTAAATTGGAATAAAGGTTCATTATTGTTGTACCATTAACAAAGTGGTTTGTGAAATTAACATATTGAGCGTTGACATTGTTTGAATTAAAATAAGGATCATTGGATTGGAACCAATATTTTTGTAGTTGTCTTGAATTGGTATTTTTTGGAATTGGATAGAATTTGAATATTTGAATTGAATTGGAACGTTGAATGTTGAACGTTGGACATTGGTTTGAATTAAAATAAAAGTTTGTTGTTGAATTGAATTGAAACCAACATTTTGTTATTTCTTGAGTTGCTGACTAACAGTTTGGTAGTTTGATTGTTTGCTTGTAGTTATTTTGTAATTGATTGTTTGAACTTTGTTACTTAATTATATTTTTGCTTGGTTTATTTGAATTGTATTGTTTGTGCAATGGCACACAAAGCGGTGAGAGAGGCAATCAGTGGATTGACCACACAGCTACGGTGGTTCACTTCAGCTGCAGCGACTGCTGAGCGCCAGGATCTCGAAGGGATCACTCTTGCTCGGTTCGAGCAGTTGAACATGAGACTCGGCAACGATGATGCTCTGCTTACCCGCTACAACGAGTACATTTGTGATGTGGCTCTGGAAGTGCTGGACCAGGCAGCACGTGACAAGGTCCTTGCTGACTATGACCAGATCTTGGACCTGGGGGATGTTATTGGTCAACGTGCTCGGGAAATATTGCAGAGCCGGACACCACTCCAGGTCAAGCCGGAGACCTCGG
Source organism: Aporophyla lueneburgensis (assembly GCA_932294355.1). Taxonomy (NCBI): domain Eukaryota; kingdom Metazoa; phylum Arthropoda; class Insecta; order Lepidoptera; family Noctuidae; genus Aporophyla; species Aporophyla lueneburgensis. The sequence continues at coordinate 17,985,686 of OW028744.1, forward strand.
TTGTTTCAGGTCCCGGACTATTGAGTAGATTGCCTACTTTGGAACTGCCACACTTTGACGGTCGCTTGGACCATTGGTTGAGTTTCCAAAACCTTTTTGCAAGTTTGGTTGATGCACGCTCGGACCTCAGACCCGCCCAAAAGTTGGCCTATTTGTTGTCTGTCCTAGAAGGTGAGGCCCGAGCCTTGGTACAGCATCTGTCGTTGACTGACTCAGCCTACCCTACCGCTTTGGAACTACTCACCCGGCGGTACCAAAATAAACGTTGTTTGGCTGACGTTCATATTAAATTGATTTTGGGGTTACCGGCCATTACAAGTTTGTCAGCATTGCGTACTGACCTGTTGAACCCGTTGGTGGCAGCGACCAACACTTTAAAGCGATTGGACTTGCCGGTGGACCATTGGTCTTACCTTTTGGTGCACGTTGTGCTGCAACGGCTTCCTGCCGATTTGAGGGCTCGTTTCGAGCAAAAGTATGGTGGGGATAGTGTTACACATCTCCCCCCATTTGGTGACCTCGTCCAATTTTTGGAGGATGAGTGTCGGTTTGTGGACAACTCTGGCGTTGCCACTGAGTCATGCCAGCCGTCTTCCCGGCCACGTAACCAGGGATGGACTAGGGCTCGCGGGCCTGTTGATGGTCGCCCCGCCGCTCGTTTTGCTGGCACCCAGAGTCGTCCTGGTTGTGAGTTTTGTAGGGACACGGGGCATGGCATGGCAACTTGCGCGGCTTCTTTGAAGTTGCACGTGAGTGCCCGCCGCCGAATTGCCAATGCACGCCGCATGTGCTTCTCTTGTTTGGGGGCTCACTTCCATCGGAACTGCCCCAACCCCCACCCTTGTAGAATTTGTAGGGAATTTGTAGTGTACCCTTGTAAAATGGGACCCATTTGGACATATTGTGCGCTAACGCGAACCACGCTGGCAGACCAGCCTCTGATGAAGGTTCGCGTACGGGGGGTACCATGGAGTTGGTCACCGGGCTTCTGCCTCGCCGGTTCAGAACCGGGGAGAGGCCCGCACCGCACTCCACCCCCCGCGCAAGTTGATCGGGAGCCGCGCGACCGCCATTTGGTCTCCCCGCGTAAAGGCGATTACGCAGTTGTTGCTAGGCAGCGCTGGCCAGACCAGCACCGCCTTCCCTCCCCTCCATTGGCGGAAAGTCCCCGTTTGGAGTCACGCCCCCCGCCATTCAGGCATCCGGAGAGATGTGCCCTTCCAGCGATGGCGCGTGGCTCGGGACACCGCGCGATCGAGGAATTTGAACTCCATCCTCGTCGGGAAAGACTTGGGCCTGGGTGCGGCGATCGGTCGCCGCCCAGGCATTGTTAGGACATTGGCGCCTGCCCCGCTAAGGTACCCCTCAGATCGACACGGTTTTGTTGCCAACGGCATCGGTCAGGGTCTGGGGGCCCACGGGGGACTCTGTTGTGGTCCGTGCCATTTTGGACACGGGAGCCCAGGGTTGCCTTTTGTCTATTGTTTTGTTGTTTTGTTTGTGTATTGTTTTGGGCGAAATTGTTTTCTTCAGCGCCTTTGGGCTGCGGGACTTGGTTGGGACGAGCCAATTCGGGAAACCCTGTTGGAAGATTGGCTCCAATTTGTATCCGCACTCCCTGCAGTCAACGAGGTCGTGTTACACCGCGCTATCCTCCCCCCTGGGAGCTACACTGCTACCCTTGTCTGTGATGCGTCTTCGCACAGTTATGCAGCTGTTGTTTGTTTGCGCACCGTCTGCGCGACAGGCCAGGTGAATTTGTCACTGGTCTTGGCCAAGAGCAAGGTGGCCCCCCTCTGGACGGCCTGACCATCCCTAAGTTAGAATTGTCAGGGGCGGCGCGTCTTGTGCGTCTTTTGAACCACGTTGCTCACACTTTGGGTGGAACTGTGGACATTCGGGCTTCTTACGCCTGGACGTACAGTCAAATTGTTTTGTGTTGGTTGAAGACGTCCGTCCACTTTTTGGAGGTCTTTGTTGCGAACCGAGTGTCCCAGATTCAAAATTCTGAAACGCCTTTGATTTGGCCGGCGTGGCCTCACGTGGGTGCATGGCACCCCGCTTGATTGCTCACCCCCTATGGTGGGGACCAGACTGGCTGACTCACCCCGAGGATGATTGGCCTCGAAGCCAGTCTTGATGTCGGGTCCTTTGCCCGGGCTCAAGGTGCTCGCTGTTGGAACGAAGGACCCTCCGTTTGACCCTGATTTTTGTTGAGTCGATACAGCTCCTCGACAAATTGTTGTTGAATTGTTGGTGACTGATCGTCACATTAAGAACTCGCATGCCGGTTGCAATGCGCTGTTGGCTATCCTGCAGCGAAAGTTTTGGAAATTGTCGGGAGCCATTAGTAAGTTGAACCCCTTTTTGGACGATACGGGTCTTTTGTTGTTTGGTTGTTGACGGTTGAGGCACTCTAGCCTTCCTTATGGGGCCCGTCACCCCCTTTTGTTGCCTAAGGAGGGCCATTTGGTTAAATTGTTGTTGTTGTTGTTTGGTTGTTTTGTTGTTTGTTACTGTTTTGATCCGCCAGCCTGCCCCCATTGGGGGGGGTATTTTTGAGGCCGCGGTGAAAGCGGCACAGGGACTCTGGCGCAGATTGTTGGGAGACACCGTTCTCACCTTTAAGGAGTTAGCTACGGTATTTTGCCGTTTTGAAGCTGTATTGAACTCGCGTCTATTGTGCCCGCTGTCTTCGGACCTGAACGTCTTGGAGGCCCTGACCCCGGGCCATTTTTTGATTTGACAGCCACTTGTCGCCCTGCCGGAGCACCCTTTTGTCGATGTGAGCCAAAATTGGCTATCGCGGTTTCAGTTGGTGCAGCAGCTCGCTCAGAGTTTTGGAAGCGTTGGAGCTTGGAATATTTGCACATCCTCCAGCAGCGCGTCAGGTGGACTGATAAAACGCAACCTTGTCGGGATTGCCAAGTGATTAGCGGACGGGAAGGCCCGTCCGGGGGGGGGTAGATGTTCCGGACCGTTTAAATTAGTTACTCTATGCGCCTTCGGAACGCGCCCGAACGGAATGACATCTGAATTGTCAGTTTGATTTTGACACTTGACACTTCTTTTGGTTTTTGGTTCTTGAAAAGGGTGGATCGTCGCCGTGTGGAGTTTCGCGACTCTTTGTAAATTAATCCTTTTAAATCGATCCGTTTGTGACAATTAGTCGTGATCCAATTGCTTTGATTGTTAATAACCCCAATTTGACGTAATAATACGGGTTACGTTTGTTGAAACTGAAGTACTTTGAAGTGAAAGTGACCTTATTGGAAACCGCATGCTGTGATTGCCTCCAGCCTCAATGTTGCGGCCTGTATCCTGGAAAACCCATTTACAACGTCACTACACGATACATATACACTCACTTACATACATAACTCCAGGTAGGCACCAGAGCAGGTGTTCTTCTACCACCAGGTGAGTGCTTTGAATTGTACTTGTATTGTCTGCTCCGCGTACGGCGGACTAGTTTCGCTAGCCACTCTTGACCCAGGGCTCACGATTATCACGCTTCCACATAATAATTGAAATCCTATGGTCGGGGCTTTGGCCTGGCAGCGAACAAGTAGGTAGTTAGACCAACCAACAATTAGCTGATAGATACGGTTCGACGCATTCGTCGTAACGTAAACAGCATAATAGTAATCACCATGTTTAAAGGGGTTCCCTCTATGTGGCAGAAACTTGATCCTCCGAATTTTATTTGGCATAACACACTTGGCATAATCTTCTTTTAACGAAAATTTGTAAGGCATAAAAAATGTTTAGCATAATCATTGTTTGGCCGAATGTTTATATGTCCGACTTTACGCTGGCATACTTGTAAGATGGCAGAATTTTACTAAGCATAATTAATTACCTTTGGCAGACTTAATCGGAAAAACCAAGACAAACAGATCAATTCCGATTTGTCGAATTTGGACTTGACTTCCTGGAGTGTGCTTCCATCAATCTTTAGGTTAAGTGTGTTAAATATATTGAAACCACGTACTCCAATTAAATACAGTAGAATGGCAATTTTCCGCTTCTCGCTTGACTTGTCTAGGCCTGTGGCTAGCAAATATAATTCCAGCTGCTGCCACCATCTCTTCCACGCCTCCGCATTATTATTTGCTGGATCCGACGAAATGTGGAGTTGTTTCAAGCGCGTGCTTAAGGTTCGGTCATGTCCGCCATCATTGTCGTCACTCGTGGCTTGGTTCGGCATTTTCTGGACCGAACTTCTTTTTTTTTTTCTACACGACTTCAGACACCATGTTGTGTTTATTGAAATGAAAGATAATGTTGAGTAGACTTGGTTTATTGAGACTAGGATCACAGTTTACACAGAGACCGTTCAGTCGTGGTATTTCAGACGGGGTTAGACATAGCAGTGCCGGACAGGTACAGAGCGGAACCATAGATTATATCTAGTGGTGTACTAATTACTTACTAAATAGTGACGTTAGAACAGTTTCGTTTAGCATAACATTTATTTAGAGCGACCATTATTTGGTACACTTTCACTTACAGTTTACAGATGTGTCGATACTGTAGATGATGATTTAAATCGCACCTAGTTTCCTTTACGTAAACTTTTAACAAAGGAATTATACGAATCGACGTTCGCGCGTCAAACTCGTTAGAGGTCATTCACATACGCGAAAACAAGTTGCACATAACATCTATTTTTTAGTATTTACCTACAAGTGTAGATACTATAGTTCAGGATTTGTTTTAATCACACCTGGGTTCCTTTTATTAAAGCTTTAAGAAGGGTATTTAATAATGTACCTACTTCGGTTTTGTATTTTAATGCACGTTTAAGCGATAAGCTTTTAAAATAAAACTTGATCGAGTTGCGAAGTCTACATGAGTTTGTTTATTTATAACATTATAATGCCTCCTGCATTCCGCGTAGCGACAGGCAGAGGTGTATTTTCGAAAGTCCACTACAGTTCACCAGTTATATCGTTTGGTCCCATGAAATAGGTGGTTAGGGTGAATGTTTGCGTCTCACACCACAGTGACTGTGGATTGCGATAGGTAACCGTCACGTCAGGATGTGAATAAAATGCTTCCTTACGGTCGCGCGGAAAAATGCATGCGAACACAACCACACTAATACACCTCTCAACACAGAATAGACGAGACGCCCTGGCCCGAGACACAGCGGCCACGCTCGCGCCGTCCGGCCGCAGCCCTTGCAGCGTCAGGCAGGCCATTCATAGAATTTGGAGTAAAGGTTTTATGCAAAACGTCTCAAGCAATTTTAAAATTATAATAATTACGAAAATTCAAAAACACTTAGATAAAAAAAATCTTTTTGCTTGGTACTCCCTTACTTCTCCTAAAATTGTTTGTCCGAAAATCATTATCCATAACACGTTAGCTATAAACGGCAGTAACCATAATATTCTATAAGTATAAATTGTGTTTTACATAATTATCTTTGCTTCTAAAAGTATTCTGTCATAATATCAAATACTATAATCATTAAATCTCCTAATTTTACATGTTATAAAGTCATATGTCCTAAGTATTGTATTATACAACATTAATTTTTGTTTATGCGAAACCCGAAACACGGGTCTAGTATTTTTATGTAAAGAATCTATGAAAAAAATTTCAAAACTGTATCATTAATAATTATGCCGAATGTTCATGTATAATAAAACCGTTAGTAGTAAAAAATTGCTACAAGTTAGGTTTTAGTTACAGAAACGAAACGCTGTAAATCCGACTCCACGTAGTCTTGTATGCCCTACCCCTAGAGTGTAATTTAAAATCGCGAGGCGCGGAGGAGCGAGCCAGCAAGACGAAGCTGCGGTGGTGATCGTTAAACCGTCTGCGACGATAAGCCCGCGTGGGACCGCCTAAGCCCCGCAGTGCCGGAACCGTGACAGAAACCATGCTTGCTGCATGATGCATGCTCGCTTGCATACTGCATGCTTGCTTGCATGCTCGATTGCAGGATGCTTGCCTGCTTGCATGCATGCTCGCTTGCATGCTGCATGCTTGCTTGCATGCTACATGATGCATGCTTGCATGCATGCTCGATTGCATGTTGTTTGCTTGCATGCATGCTGCATGCACGGTATATGCTTGTATGTATGTTTCTTAGAGGGAAATAAAATCACATGTTCATAATCACCTGTTTTATTGAGTGATAATACTGATAATACATGCAGCGCTGTGCCAGGCCTTGATAAATGCCATAATGCTTTTGCATCTTTACTATTTATGTATTGTATCATTTGGATTTGATAAAATAATGGAATTCGTAATGAACTCCGTAATACAAAAGTGTTTTAAAAATATAAATAGGATAAATAAACATAAAATAATTTGAATTTAGAACTTATAACTTTTATGGAAAACAGTTTGAAGTATTTTGTATATTATTGATAGTAATATTTATGACAAACTGATTTAGGGTGTATTGTATTTAGGGATTTCATTTTTATGGCATGTAATATTATGTGACATTTAGTTCGGGCAAGTTATCTTTCGAACAAATGATGATTAGGACAAAAAAAATAATAGCTCTTTACATTATGGATAAAAAAGTTAGGTCACACAATAGAGAACCTTTTTGCTTCTATAGCTTCTTTACCACCTACAGGTGTACCTCTTAAAATATTTCGTGTATGAATAGTGTATAATACATATATATATCAATGACATCAGCCAATGCTTCCCCGCAATACTACAATTTTACTATATGCTGACGACCTTAAGGTATTCTTACGTAGATCGTTAAGATTTGAAACGTCGCGCTACCGCCATCAACAAGTAGCAGGTACCTACTATACGAATTAGATTACCTGTTAACACGTAACCGCCATCTATCATCGAATAGCGAAATTATCTATTCTGGTACTTTCTAGAGACGTCGCTCCTAACCTACAGTGCTCGTATTTTGTTAATTTAACCCTTCGTATTCAGTCACAAGTCAGAGGCAATTCACAATTGTTCGCGAATATTATTATTGGCGATTAAGCTCGTCATATAATTAGCGGATTATAAGACTGAAAACAGTTCAGCTTAAAATATTTGTACTTAGCAATTATTATTTTTCACATTCACAATAATCTTTAAACAGCGTTTTAGGCTGCAATATTGTCAAGTTTTGTGTATTTCCTTTCTCCATTAAATAAAATAAATAAAACCCAATTGTTATTTACCCGACATGGCGTGCATGGTTCGCCGCACAACCTCTTGCAGTGCGAGTGCTGGCATTTTACTTCGCAGAGCATCTTGCACGGTGGACAGATTTGATTACACGGCTCCTGGCATCTAAACAAACATTAACATCGAGATATATTATAATTATTGAAGTGCAACTTGCCAGCGTTTAAAATAAGAAAACATCACGCCTGTATTCCTCACAGGGGTAAGTAAAAGTGTATACTTGGTTATTACAGTCAGCGTCAAAATTTGGCTCGATCATTTCAGCCGAACGATGTAACGGAACGCGGCACCATACCGATTGCTGCTGGGCCCCAATTCTAAACGGTTATCATTATTCCCCGCGGAATCTCACAACATTCAAACCACGTCAATATCGTGTCTTGTAGAAACCAATTCAACAGTCATTTGATGATTTCCCATCCTGAAAAAAAAAATACTCAATACATCCATACTCGGCTGAAGATAGACTCAAATGAAGCCTCAAGTAGAGCTGTGAATTGTTTATGCATCAGCCTGTTTTCAATTGGGTAAGGCCGTGTAAAATTATACAATTTGTTTTTATTTTTGTCCGAAGAAAGTATTTGTTAATAACTAATTAAATACTGGGGTGATATGGTTAATATAGTGGCCACACATTATAGAAATCATCATTTTATAGTGATAATCTTTAAATTTATCATTTAAAAAAAAACTTATGATTTGTACCTTACGATTTACCATTTTTTTTTTTGTATTTTGAAAAGTTGTAATTTTTTCTTCCCATACAAAAATAATAATAGGTCTATACCTATGAAAATGCCGTTTTGTATGAAAAAAATTAAACGAAAAAAAAAAAATTTTTTTTTTCATGTATTTTTTATTTGTATTAATCGAAATAATCACCCATGCAATCAATGCATCTTTGCCAACGCAGTGGCAGTTTATTGATGCCCTTCTTAAAAAAATCAGCTGGACGAGAGCAACAAATTCTTCAAAGGCATTTTGTACTGCCTCTCGGGTATTGAATTTTTTTCCCGCCAAGAAGTTATCCAAATTCTGGAAAAAGTAGTAGTCTGTTGGCGCAAGGTCTGGTGAGTAGGGCGGATGACGGAGAGCTTCCAACCCCAGTTCTTGCAACTTGGAGACCGTCTGCTGTGCAGTATGAGGTCGCGCGTTGTCGTGCAGGAGCAGCGGAGATGAGCGATTGACCAATGCTGGTTGGAGATGTGCCAGCTTCTCCATCATTGAGTTCAGCTCTTCACAGTACACATCTGCACTAATGCTTACCCCGTTTGGTAAGAAGCTGTGATGAATCACACCGGCGCTAGACCACCAAACAGTGACCATCACTTTTCTAGGGGTAAGTTTTCGTTTAGGGCATTGTTTAGGTGCTGAACCAGGATCCAACCAACTTGCTGAGCGCTTGCGGTTATCAAACAGAATCCATTTTTCATCGCAGGCGCTTGCGCTCCAAAATTCCTTCATTTGTGTGTCTGTTGAGCAGTGTAAGGCACGTCTCGACGCGTACTTCGCGCTGGCGATCATTGAGTTCGTGGGGCACCCATTTGTCAAGTTTTTTTACCTTGCCGACCAAATTGTCGACCAAAGTCTTCGGACGACCGCGAGGTTCATTTTTCAGGACGAAATTTCCAGAACGGAAGCGAGCAAACCAATAACAGGTGGTGCGTTGGTTTGTAGTGTTAGCTCCGTAAATGTCGTTGATGTTGCGTGCCGCTTGTGCCGCGTTGCTGCCACGACGGTACTCATATTCCATAATTACTCGAATTTTTAACGTATCCGTGATGACGAATAAACAAAGGCGAATAATCAATAAACAAATGACTACTTTTGGAAAATAAATTCTATGTCTTTTAAATAAAATTAATTTGAAATTAGAATTCTTAGACACACAAAAAATATTTTGATTTGAAATGGCCAGTACTGCAGAACGGCAATTTCATAGGTAAAGAAAGACCTAATAAACTCTGGCACACGAAAGTTGATCCTGGGGCTTAATCGTAAGTTTTTATATGGCAACTTTCTAAAAACAGATGATTGTCATTCGACTTATATATTGTCAGACTATTCATAGGATTTCATTGTATTTATACTCGAATTTTAACGTTTAAATTGAACAAAACAATAAAAAGTGACTTGCGGAAGTTATTGTTTACTATGATGAATTCATTTGAAGAAAAACAACAAAAGAAACGAGATGATTACAGCAATGTTTACTTGCGATAACAGACTTTATAGGTCAGTTTATACATATAATTTTGATACTTCTAAATAGTATTATAATATTTGCTTCAAAATCATGTTTACCTTATTCGCATAGTTATGTAATGGATGTTTTGTTTACAGACAATTTGAATATTGAAGGTACCGAAGTTGCATCGGTTAAAGGAACTATTGCAAAACTAAGTGCTTTGGGAGAGAATGAGCTAATTAAAACCCAGAACCAGTTTTTGGAAGAAATTTCGTCACTGTGTATGCAGTGTTTTTACTGTGTAATGTACTGCTAGAATTCATATCATGATGGTATTATAAATGTATGGGATGTAATTTATGTTTTATTGTTTTCTTTTTCAGGAGTTAGCGTCGCAACTTTAAAAAGAATTAAAAGGGAAGGACGATTGAATGATGGAATTTTTAGTACACCAGGGAAAAAACGACCCCATAAGCCCACAGTATCTAATTTGGACAGCTTCGATATAAATGCTATTAGAAATAAAATTAATGAATTTTACTTAGTACAAAAACGAGTACCTACTTTGCGAAGCTTATTGACTGAACTGAGGGAATCTATCGAGTTTACTGGCTCCCGTGAAACTTTGCGTCGCATATTACATAATAATGGTTATGAGTTTAAAAAAAACAAAAATGAACGGTGCTTACTTATTGAAAGATTTGATCTTGTAGCTTGGAGACACAAATTTTTACGAACTATTTCTTCCAAACGTGCAGAAGGGAAACCAATAATTTATTTAGATGAGACATATGTTCACCAAAATTATAGACCCAAGAAGTCATGGCAGGGGCCTTCAACAAGTGGTGTTATAGACAAGATATCAGCAGGCAAAAGGTACATAATTGTTCACGCTGGTTCAGAAAGAGGTTTCGTGCCAAATGCACTTTTATTGTTTAGCACTAAATCAAAAATGGCAGACTATCACCATGACATGAATTCACAAAATTTTAACAAATGGTTAGTGGAAAAGCTTATACCCAATTTGTACGAGCCAAGTGTCATTGTCATGGATAATGCAAGTTATAAAGTGCAAGTGAATAAACCACCTACAACGCAGACTGTGAAAAACAAAATTCAACAGTGGCTCAGAGAAAATAACATAGATTTTGAAAGTCATTATACGAAAGCTGAATTGCTCTGTCTGGTTCAGAAACATAAACCAGATCCAATTTATGAAGCTGATCAATATTAGAACAGCATGGTCATGAAGTACTGCGTTTACCTCCTTACCACTGCGACTTAAATGCCATAGAGCTAACTTGGAGCCTGGTAAAACGTAAAATCGCAAGTAAAAATATAAATTTACCATCTATTGAAGTGGAAACAATTATAAAGGAATCCTTTGAGTGTGTAACCCCAGAAGAATGGAAAAAAAATACTGATCATGTTATCCATATAGAAAATACATACAAAGAAAGAGACAGAATAACCGATGAAGAAATGGATCGGTTCATCATAAATGTTGGTGACGATAGTAGCAGTGATTCGGATGCATCACTAGAAATGGAATTTTTAGATTCCGATTTTGATTATGATTCATAAAATAAAGTAATTAAATAATTAACCGTTTATTTTTTTTTTCTATCAACATACATAGTCTAAATAGCTTGATGTCTATGAACCTCACTAATTACGATCATTGCATACGATAATTAATAAAATAACTAAAGTTTACAGATACTAATATTATAAAGCTGAAGAGTTTGTTTGTTTGTTTGAACGCGCTAATCTCAGGAACTACTGGTCCGATTTAAAAAATTCTTTCAGTAACCAAAATGCGGATGAAACTGCGGCGGACAGCTAGTTTGATATAAAACTGGTGAAATCTATTTAAATTAATCAGAACTCATTTACGTAATTCACTGGTCGAATTTTCAATTGTCAAATAACTTTTACTAATATATAGTATATGATTTGGTAGCTTTGTATAAAAAATATGTCAATCCACCGTATTCATTCGTACCCCACCACCCTAAAACCACGAAACCCCACCACGAAAAATCGGTTTCAACCTTGTTTGAACATAATATTTTTTTTTACAAATATCAAAACTAGTTATTCCTATTGCACTCCGGGTTACCACACTTGGATTTTTTAAATTTGCCGCTGTTTTTCAGGATCAACTTTCGTGTGCCAGACTCTATGTCCGAAATACATTTCTTGAGTATTATTTGTAAAATATTTTGAGAAAAATGTCTTTTAGCGCTAAGAAGTTGCTTTTAATTATTTTATTACTAATTATCCTCTACAGTGCTCGTATTTTGTTAATTTAACCCTTCGTCTGTAAACCTGGGTATTTCGTGTCCGAGCCAAAACTGTTTAGTTCAATAATTTTCTAAGGAGCGAATAGATAGAGCTACTATCCCTACCTAAAAAAAGTTAAATAGGAAATGGATTTGACACCTAAAGTTGAAGGTCTCAGTCCCTTCTATGCGGTAACAGTGCGCAGTTGAAACTCGGAACGGACACGAAATACCCAGGTTTACAGACGCCGTATACTGAACTCGCAGGTAAATTAAAAACTTTTGTTTCATTTAAACTTGTTTTTCGCATGATTAAGAGTACAGAATGACAATAATTTATTTTTACACATTTTATATTAGCTTCACTGTTTGTATGTTTGTTTGTAACCGACTCCTTATAGCGCGATTTTGACCCACTTTAAACGACCAGATTACATTCAAACTTTACACACCTGTCAAAGACCGATGACAATGCAATAATTTCATAAAGTGCCATTATCCTTGCCAGGGTACCCAGGACAGCTAAAAATCTGTCTTCGAAAACTACGCTGACATACGTCACAAAATTAAAACACCCTAAAAAATAGAAAATAAATAATAGTTTAAAAAACTAAAAGACACGCTTGAAATAGACATCGTTTCGACCAAACTAAAAAGTAGAAAATAATGGAAAAAAGCGTGGGGTGCTTTTTAAGGTATTTTTTTTATTGATATCAGGCACCCCGTTGTCTATGGAAGTGTGTTTTTAAAACTATTAAAAAAAAAATTACATACATTTTTCTCAGTGTTAGTATAATGGAACAGCTGTCGCGGTTTGATAATTAAATGTGTTTATACTAAAGTTTAATACATGTTTCATTGCCTGTTTTACCTGTCCAAACTTTTAAGCATTTATTGATAAAAAAATAAAAATTCTGAAAACTGTATGATTATCCTTTAATTTGCTTTTTTTTAATTACAATATCTTAATTTTTCATAAAGTTGCGATTTTTTGAGTAAACCTCCATTTTTGCAGCAAGTTGCTCCATTTTTTTTTAATAAAAATATATGCAAAAATGAATTTCTCTACAATTTTATGATTGATATATTAAGTTGAAGGTTTCACACATGAGCATGAATTTTTATTAATTTTTTTTTGAGTGCATTAACAGGTTGAAAAAACGACCGGACTTGATATACCCACGTTTACAGACGGGAGGCGCCGAAAAAACGTTTACAGACGAAGGGTTAAGTATGTTTCTATAATATTTTATTAGCATATAAACATGTGTCCCGGAATTTCATGTCCCAAGCGTTACGCTAAGAGAGTTACCAACTACTGGCTCAATATTACGTGTATCTACGCCGGAAAAAATTTTTTAGCGCGGCAACACTGATGTTTACTCAATTTTAACTTTATCTCAAATTGTAAAAAACAAAATATTTTCCTACAATCGTTCACGTCATTCGGCTTTTTATGTGTGTTGTACGAGTTGTCCATTTTATTTTGTGGCGTTAAAACCCCAATTTCGAGGTTCATATATGTTTTATTTTTATCCGTCCCGCAGATACGTTAATACTTTTTTTTAAAAGCTTGGGTTCTGGTAATAAACTGCATTTATTCAAAAGATACTAGATTTTACGTCAGCATCGCTTCATTTTTTGTCCCGAGTGATACCGAACGGAACGTTACTAAGAGAGTTACGTAACTTTCGGAACATATTTTAGGCATAGTTTTTAATCACGGTAGATTTATTTAGGGTAGGTTGAAGGAGGAAAAAAAAAGATGATTTTCTGTAACTGCTTATTATCATTTTTTCTTTTTTTTATAGCTATTTAACGAGCTTTAATGCTATCAATAATAATTATAAAATATTCTACATTACTACTACTATACTTTATTATAATTATTTATTTATAGCGGTGAATGGGCATGCTATTTAATTTTTTCAGATCGCTCCGTATCGGCCGCCGAAAAATACAAAAAGATATAGACACCTTAGCGTTCTTCTTAAAATTAAATTGTTTTTAAACATGTCATCAAAATTATGATTTACTTTAGCATCTAGTTTAACGCATGTCAAAAAATGTGTAAAATAAAAGTAATTTAACAAATAAGATAGGTTGATTGCTGAATAAGTTTATCATATTGTAGACCTAGCTTTAGATGGGTCGCGAGCGTTACTGCGTTACCGTGTGTTACGAATTGTTTCATGTCTCAAGAGTTACTTTGTACAAAATTACACGGCCTTACCCAATTACGATTTATTTACCAGGCAACTTTTGTTCTGATCTTCAAAAAACTGAAAAGCAAAAAATAATAAACCTTTCGCTCGGCGCTTTGTTCATTGATTATTTGGCGCCGACTCAAAATGACTGACAGGTTTATTATTTTTTGCTTTTCAGTTTTTTCTGCGGGTTAATTTTTTCTTAATAAGTTTTTATTTTATAATTTTTTGTGGCTATAATCTACTAATTACTACATGCTTGCAAAAGTGAACAATCAATCAACCCCTGTTTTCCTACCCTTAGTGTTGGATTTTTTTTTCTAACATTGGATCACCTTAATAACAAGTTCTTAAACTAATGTAAGTATACCTAAGTAATTTTGAATCGGTGCCACCACGCATCACGCTCTGCAGTTATTATAAGGTTAAATAAAAAAGGTTTATTATTTTTCCTTTTCAGTTTTATCGGCGTTTTAATTTTTTTTGTTAAAACGTTTTTATTTTATAATTTTATGTGGCTATAATCTACTAATTATTACATGTTTTTTCCTTTTTTTTTTGGATGGGAAATCATCGAATGACTTCTCCCGCTCTTGGGTGGAGCGGGAGGGCGTGTCAGACTTTTACTGACTAAAACCCACCCGTGTTCCTTCAGTTGCCCATGTCGCGGCCGAGGTCACGGTGTCTCTTTCGAACAATCTTGCGACCCTGGCAGGATTACTACATGCTTAATTTTTAAGTGATCAGTCAATCATCTCCTGTTTTCCTACCCTTAGGGTTGGTTTTTATCTAATAAAAGAAGAACTATCAAAATCGGACAACTCTGTAAAAGTTATGCGTGGTCATACATGAAAATATATGCGCAATATATACGCGTCGACTTGAGAACTTCCTCCGTTTTTTTTTTCGTCGGTTTAAAAACTACAGTGAAATATTATTTTGACTTACTCAATCATTATTTTGACAGCACTGTTAAAATTTATTGAGATTATGCTTTTGAACGCACTTCCGTCTAACTGACGAGTGTGTTTATATTGTACTTTTATTTGTTTTAAGGGTTCTTGCAGGCTTGAAAAAAAAAATACATTACCAAAAAAAAAACTGATCAGACCATTTCGTGATTGAAGGGAAGTAACAACATTTGCCACCTACAATATTTTATACTTATTGTTACTAGTTGGAACTTCGTATCAGAATGATTGATTTACTTGTATTTACATTATACACTAGCTTCTGCCCGCGACTTCGTCCGCGTCAAATTTTTGCTCCCCTGACCCTTCCCGTCGCATCGATTTGCCTGCTAGTTTTCGGCCATTTTTCGTTGCTGCTCGCTCCTTTTGATTTATAGTGAGTGAACCTTAAAAGATAGACATATGCTCTCGCGGACTTTTTTTTAGAATTTTTTAAAAGAAACAATTCCGTCAAACATGATTTTTGCGTTACTTTAACCGTTTACGCAGCGCACGCAACGGAAACTCTCAAAAGGAATAAATTTTCCCCGTTTTTGCAACATTTTTCATTACTGCTCCGCTCCTCTTAGTTGTAGCGTGATGTTATATAGCCTATAGCCTCCCTCGATAAATAGGCTACTCGACACAAAAAGAGTTTTTCAATTCGGACCAGTAGTTCCTGAGATTAGCGCGTTCAATCAAACAAACAAACAAACAAACTCTTCAGCTTTATAATATTAAGTATATGTAGATATGTTGTCGTACGATCGCGGGCTATTTGACGCAGTAGGCTGTAGGCTGAAGTAGCTTTCATTATTTGTTGCTACAAATTTTCCGTAAAATATGGAAAATGTTTTGTAAAGTGAATTATTAAAGATTAGATAGCACCTATTATTAGCGTAGTGTTTACAAGTTTGCTGAATTTTACCCGAACACGATCATCCTATGATCGAAACTACAACGATTCCGTGCGGTTGTCAAGCGTGTAGTTCAAACCAAGCCAACGTCGCGTTCATTTTGCGTGGTTTCGTTCATTGTGTCATAGATAATACCAAATTCGCAGATGTGTTATGTGATCTAAGGTTGACTTGGATCACATAACACATGACTTGGTTTTAAAGTAAGGAATCGTTAGGGAATTAGGGCCCTGGTTACGTCCACGCTCAAAGGTTCGAGCCGATGTAACCTTTGACTGTAGTCGTACTAACACTTACGTAAGCTGAGGCTCATCCCACCTCTTTGTAGTTAAGAGGAAATGAGCTTTAATACAACACGCCTTAAGCAGGTTGAAATTACTAGCAGATGCGGATATCTGCATTCTGACCAATTTTTACATTTACGTTAAAATGCAAAGTAAGTAATTTCAGCCCTTAGTTTAGGCCTTGATATGTTGTCATTTTAAAAGTTTTTTAGTCGGTAACAAATCGAAGTTCTTTTCTAATATCTATGTCCCGTAGAAGTGTCGCGAGACTCACTGGTGTCCGCAGATGTTGTCCTGGTTGCAAGTCTGCGTGCAGGGCTGGTGCAGCCGGCCCTGCACGCAGCGCGCGCACGTGCCGGCGCACACGTGCCCGCACGCCAGCGTCGCGCCGCATGCGCTAGCGCAGTACTGAAGCAGCTGCTCCGGCTTCACCTCACCTGCGCACTTGCACTTATATAACCACACGTAGGGATAATTTGCGTTGCATATATGTATTCAATTTGCGGAATAATCTGTCTGCCTGACTGACACATATTTATTTCAGGATTGTTTGAATTAAAGTTCACAAACCGACACATTGCACTCGAAGAGGGCTGCTAAAGTGCATGTGCTAACTTGGACAATGATTTCACAAATTACCTTTAGCGAATAAAGCTGATACATTGCACGGTAGCTTGACTTTGTGCCCACAAGGAGACAAGACCTCGTCAGACGAAGGCTTCGTGCACTTCGTGTGGTCACACGCAGATCCGCATCGGTCCATGCACGGATGCCCACATGAAAGGAGTCGTTTACACTTCTCATTGCAAAGCTCATGACTCACACTTTGCTTACACTCCACTTTTATTGTATGGAGACACTCCGGTATTACTCTGTCGACCTGAGAAATAAAATAATTATGGTTAAAAATCAGTTCACTGCACGAAAAAATTATAGAAGCTGTAGGTTATCATGCGGCTGGTGCTTTGACGCTACGACTGCGACGAGCTACGGCGTAGAGCTCCGCACGAGCCGTAGCGTAGACGTTGGGTCAGGGTGCTACGAAGTTTTTTTACCGCACCTAATGTAGATTGCGTGAAAAAGGCCTTATTTTCAAATCAAATCAAATCAGATTGCAGTCGGGACGGAATGTTGTCACTTTTGTTTTATTTTTTATTTTTCTATATTCATTAAATCTAACGATAGTGTGCTGCACCGGTCGACGTCAGTAGTTGGAATATAGGGTATTCAGATCACACGATCACGATCGTGATCTGAATAACCCTATATTCCACATTTAAACCATTCGTGTATCAGTTTATTCCTCTGTAACCCCATAATATATTTAATTATTCAAAATTTTCTTTCAGTTTATACCTCTGTTTTTCAATCCAAGCCACTTGTAACCATTCTTTCTTCGTCAAGTCATAAAATGGTCTACTAACAACATTTTATAGTTTTATATTCAAACTTTTTTTTTATCGCATACTCATCAGCAGCATCTGTTCGAGTGTGTAATAAAACAGAGCAGTTCAATATGAACTGCTGATTATAAGAAGCGGTTCAGTATGATCAGCTCATTATAACAAGCTGTTCAGTATGAACTGCTCATTATAACAAGCTGTTTTTGCTTTCGATTTCGAACTATAATATGCGGTTGGCAGGCGGTTAACTATATTAATTTTATTAGTGTTTAAGAAATAAAACTCACAAGTAGGTCAAGTTTAAATATTTATTTCTACATAATTATAAAAAATATTGTAGCAAGCAATACATTTCTTACATCACTATTACTTACATTTTAACTAACCTAAATAATAGAATTTGTCTAAGTTTGTAGATTAGATATTCGCACTTCAAGGTTTAACATTCTATAATAATTTATACGTAAAACTAGGATCGTTCTTATTTTAAATTACTGACAAAACACTTGATTTTCTTCACACCATTTATTTAAGCAAAACACATTTTTTAAGGCACATGTATTGGTATGATACATACAACTTATAATGTCAGATGAATCTGAATAATTGTTATATAATGTCAACAAACTCGGGCAGTTCTTACTTTCTAAATTGTATACTTACATTATTAATTTGGAATATATTTTTATCCATAACACTTTTTCGTTTCCTTTCGTAAATATAGATTTATTTTTAAAAAAATCACTAAAGTTTGCTTGATAATTAAAATATGGTACAAAGCCGTCGTTCCAGTTTATTCCTCTGTTTTTTTTCAATCCAAGCCCTTGTAACCGTTCTTTCCTCGTCAAGTCATAAAATGGTCGTGGTGGTTTTATCAACAGTACTTGTATACCTACGTCCTTTGTACATTATTGCTATTTCTGTTGGAATAAACTCGTTTTCTTCACTCTTAAACCCTTGAACATCTACGATGACATTCATGATAGTTTTCTCACAATATTACTCAACGACCTGTATTCGAACAGTCGATCGTTTATTATTAAACAATAGGCAGATGTATTATTTTGAATATATTCAGAGCATTTAATTTCTAATCACACGTCAACTGGTCCAGTTTTAAGTGAATCGTTTTGTCTTGAACAGTCAATCACAAAAAGTGGAGCAATTTCTTTAAACTGGTCTAAGCTAAGCAATGGATCAATACCTAAGTTGTAATACGACTGACGAAAATTAGCATACATTTCATATAATATACTATATTTACCTTCATCAAATTTCAGATTAAGTGAGTCATACGGATAGTACTGAGAATTCAAATATAATTTAATATTGCTTACATTACAGTGATCAAATATAGAAGAACTTTTAGTTTTATTATTTTTTCGAGCTGTTTGCAAGCCAAATATTACAAACCTCGGTTTTTCTAGCTGGGAAGTTGTCTTTACTGACAGGAATGTTTTGTTGTTCTTGGAAGTAATGGATATTCATACAAATCCCAATTTCTAAATGCTATCTGTATAGAACGATCTCACTCCAAGCTTTTGAGCAATAACAATTTATTACGATCAGAAACTTTAATATGCGGCACACGCCATTGTATTTTTTGTATATCTATTTATACGTTATCATTTTTGTCTGTAAGCACACAGTTCAATGCTGAGCTGCTTCGTTGTAAAATAAGTTCATGTTTACCATTGATTATTATTTTGTTGTAATCTTCTGCAAATCCCAGTATTCTGTTCAATGCCCGATAACACTAAAATATTCATTTTTTAAATTTATAATAAATAATAAAATGATTGGCGTCGTAATGTCTTACGTTTCCTATTTCACTATACCATTTTTGGAAAAGATATGGTATCTAATTTAATAATGTGTGATTTGAACTCTATCCATAAAATTAAATTAGGGTAGGTATATAAATAGAGAGAAAAAATCGTTTAAAATCTATTCCAAATCTACACTTGGACCGTTACAACTGGCTTGATCGTGTATTATTGGTAAGTTTTAATATTATTCTTCTGTATTTTATCTGGTAGATATTTTTTATACAACACTATGTTTCAATCGCAGTTGCTGTTTTTGAGATAGAATATTGGTTAACGAAATACTCATTTAGACTATTATTTTCCAGGTGTTTAACAAAGTCGGGACATAGAATTAAATATGTCAAACTCACCATCCTACAGTCCCTGTTTTAGAAAATATTAACCTACAGTCTGATGTAAGTATCTAAGTAATCATCGATATTAGCAATTGAATTCATTTATGATGGTGTTTAACAGTATAAAATTATTCACAGTTTCAGAATTTGATAGATTGCTCCGATCCAGTTCTTAATCCATTTTACTATGCTCAAGACCGAGAAAGCTGGGATATCGAAGTGGCGGAAAAAGCATGTGAAGAGAGTAGACAGCAAACAAAAAATACAAGAGAAACAAATAAAGAAGAAGAAAAAAATCAAAATCATTTAAAAAGACATCCTTTATCAAGCGTAAAGAGCCCGGACATATTCACCGAATTATAAAAAAAATTGTACATGATGTGGAAGGCCGTCAGATGGATGAAATAGACAGTGATCCCGATATCGATAGTGCAAGCGTGAATATACAATATTTAGCCCGTAGTGATATTGATGACATAATGAGTGAAACCGAGTATTTAGTTGCTAAAATAGTTAAAAAATAAGTTCAACTTCATGTACCTAATTGATGTTTAGAATAGACGTATAATAGTTTTGTTGGAGGTGGTGGATATTAATTAATTAGGCCAGTGGTCATAGTTTATTACCTTTAATAAAGTTTTACTCGTTTTACTTGATCAGACATGTTACAGAGGAAAAAAGCAAGCGACGCCATGACAGATAATTTATGCTTAGAAAAAAGGGCGGTAATGTTGCCACATTATACATCAAGATTATAACATTTACCACAGATTACAACACGCCTCCTTAAATTTATAATCTTGATCTTCTACAATATTGTTTTAAACATATCTAAATTAATTTTAACCCTAACCTATTTTTCAAAAATTTGGTCTTATCTAAACTTTTAGTCAACATGTCTGCTAAATTAAATTTTGAATCAATTTTAACAATATCAATTATACCCTTTTCATAGTTTTCATTTATATAATGATACTGAACTTCAATGTGCTTTGAATTTTTTGTAAAATTACCATACTTAGCAATTGAAATTGCACCTGAATTATCTTCATATAGTTTTATAGGTTTATCAAATTTTACATTGAATGAATCACTTAACAAGTTTCTAATGAAAAGTACTTCTGTCACTGCTTCTGATATAGCAGTATATTCTGCAAAAGTTGAACACTTAGTTACTGTAGTTTGTTTATGTGTTTTCCAAAAAATTACATTTCCAAATAATCTAATTACAAAACCTGTTGTAGATTTCCTATCGACATTATCTCCTGCATAGTCAGAGTCTACCATACAATCTAACGTTTCAGAGTTTACATTATCATAGTACGTTAACTTTAAATCCTTAGTCCTATACAAATATTTTAAGATTCTCATGGCATATTTGTAATGTGTTCGATCATAACAACTTTGATATCGAATTAAATAATTAACACTGTATGCTATGTCTGGCCTAGTGCCTGTACTAATATACAATAATTCACCAATTATATTCCTATACTTTACACTATCATCTACTTCTCTGGCTTGTTCTAATTTTAAATTTGTTTCCATTGGAGTATCATATAACTTACTATTTTCCAGATTATATTTTACAGCCAAAGATTCAATATATTTTGTTTGGCTTAAGGTCATTTTATTTCTATCATCATTATAATCAATATCTATGCCAATATAACTTTTAATTTTTCCTATGTCTTTCATTGCAAATTTTTCCATTAAGCTAGTTTTAACATTTTTTATTTTATCTTTATCTTTACAACAAATTAGGAGATCATCAACGAATATTAGTATGTATATTGGATCTTTGCTTGCTTTGTTTACATATAGACAGTAATCATAGTTACTTCTCACAAAGTTTAGTTTTTCAATAAATTTGTTGAAACAATCATACCATACTCTTGGGCTCTCTCTGAGACCATAGAGTGCTTTTTGCAATTTGTACACTTTATTATCACCAGTTTCATAACCTTTCGGTTGATTTATAAATACTTCTGACTTTATATGACCATTTAAAAATGCTGTCTCAACATCCATTTGTTCTATAAATAAATTATTTTTACAACTATGTGCTAATAAAATTTTCAATGTTTGCATTTTTCCTACTGGTGAATAAACATTTTCGAGATAATCCTTTTGCTGGAATCCTCGTACAACTAATCTAGCTTTATAAACATTATTACTTTTAATTTTAAAAACCCATTTGACATCAATAACCTTTTTATCTTTTGGCCGTTCAACAATTTGCCATGTTTTATTTTTATTTAAGCTATTTATTTCTGAGTCCATCGCTACCTGCCATTTCTTATAATCGTGGGAGCTCATCGCCTCCTCAAATGTATTTGGTACACTTGCATCAATGTAATTTACATAAATAAAATGTGATACTGGATTACCATATCTGGAAACTGGACTTATCTTCCTTTTTGACCTTTCTTCTATTACAAGCTTGTCCTTACTGTTACTTAAATTATAATCATTAACAAGATCTTCCACAGTATTATTAGAACTAGTTTCGTTTGCATCAACATAGTCTTCATCAATTTCAGTTTTAAATGAATCAGATTTTATATTAGAAGTTTTATTTTCCAAGTCCCTGTCCTTTTCATCATCAAGTTTTTCTAAACAAATTAGTTGAGTATTTTCTTCGACTACCTGTACATGTCTAGCATTAATTATTCTGTTATTTAATAGAACTCTATAACCATTTTCATGATAACCTACTAGCACTCCTAGTTGGGCTTTATCGTCCCATTTACTTTTTCTTAAAACTTCTGGAACCCTGACATAAACTCTACTTCCATAAATCTTTAAATGCTCAACATTCGGTTTAATACCGAAAAATATTTCGTAAGGAGTTTTATTCTCTACTGTATTAGCAATTGTACGGTTTTTTAAATATGCTGCTGTTTTTATAACTTCAGGCCAATACCTTCTGTGAATTTTAG
The DNA here is from genome assembly GCA_932294355.1 of Aporophyla lueneburgensis. Taxonomy (NCBI): domain Eukaryota; kingdom Metazoa; phylum Arthropoda; class Insecta; order Lepidoptera; family Noctuidae; genus Aporophyla; species Aporophyla lueneburgensis. The sequence goes on from OW028744.1 coordinate 18,008,202, forward strand.
CTTCTCTCATTAAGCATCTGCCTATGTCCATAGCAGATCTATTATACCTTTCCGCTACTCCATTTAATTCATGGACATAGGGTGGACATGGTAATAACTCTATTCCCTTTTGTCTAATGAAATTATAAATATCTCGATTTAAATATTCTTTGCCATTATCGCACTGTAATTTCTTCACTCTTTTATTAAATTTATTTTCTACTAAATTAACAAATTCTATGAAACAATTTGCAGTTTCCGCTTTGCTTTTAATACAAAAAATTCTCGTGCATTTACTATAGTCGTAGATAAAAGTCAAAAAATATTTTTCTCCACCATAACCAGTTGTGCTATGTGGACCGTTGAGATCAGTATGTATCAATTCTAAAATTTCAGTAGTCTTAGTTCTATTATTTTCAAAAGGTACATTAGCCATTTTACTTTCAATACAATTTGAACATTTCATTTCCGTACTTTCAATCTTATCTGGCAAACCTTCTACTAATTTATTATTTATTAACTTGTTTAAATATTGAAAATTTACATGACCAAGTGCCCTATGCCATTTCTCTTTATTAGTTAATTTTATTGAATTCACATACATTTTGTTGTCATAAATTTTTGAAACAAAACTTTTTATCCAGTACAAATTGTTTATTTTGTTAGCAACAACTATCAATTCCCTTGACTGATTATAAATTTTAGCATTTTCATTTTTTGCTACTATTGTGCAATTTTTGGTTATTTTTGAAACACTTAACAAATTTTGGTTAATACCTTTTACAAAATATACATTTTTTAAATCAATATGTTTTTCATTATAATAATTTTTGAAGTAGATTTTAACTGTACCTACTTTGGTCGCTTTTAAAATTTTACCATCTGGCAGTTTCACATCAATGGGAATTTTCAAATCTACATAATCATAAAAACATGTATCATTCATTATAATATGATCTGTACATCCACTATCTAATAACCAATTAATTTCACTATTATCATCATATTCTTGTTCGCTACATCCCGTTACCTGATTAACTTCTGGATTGCATACCTGGGCTGTCCATGACTCTGCTGCAGAGCGGTCTTGGTGAGTGCTTGTTGGCTCAACTCTGGGATGACTTTCACCTCTGCCACGGCCACGACCTTGATGAAATGTACCTCTGTTGTGACCTCTTTGTAGTCCTTGCTGGCGTTGACTGGTTGGATATTTTCCTTGTGAGTTTTTCTGACCGTGCCAACAGTCCTTCTTGAGATGGCCAGTCTTTCCACATATAAAACATTGTGCTTTAGTTTTTGCTGAGAACGTACTCATATTGCTTTTCTTGTCTGGGTCACTAGTAGTCATATTTTTCTCTTTTATTTTGGACTTTACATAATCTACTGTTCTTTGCTCTTCTGGAATGACATCAATAAAATCTCCAATATAACTGTAACTTGGAGGTAATGCTCTGAGCAAGTATCTCATCTTCTCGGGTTCATTCATATTTCCTCCAGCCGCTTTGAAATCATTCGTTGTTTTCTCAAAATCAACAAAAAAATCTTCTACTGTATTGTAATTGCTTAATTTAATCTCTTCCATTTTTCCTCTACATATTATTTGCATAGCAGTAGACTGTGTTAAATACATCTTGTCAAACTTTTTCATCATATCGTAAGCTGTTGTACATTCACTAATATACTCTAATTGTTTATCGGAAATGGTGCTCATTATTATAGTCCTTGCTTTTAAATCCATTTTCTTCCAATCCGCTTCTTGATTTACGTATTTAGCAGGCATCATGCAAATGGCGGGCTCGTTGCATTCTTTGTATTCTAGCAAAGTTACTAACCTTAATTTCCAACTTGAATAATTTGCTCCATCGAAAATGGGCATCATGATGTCTTCTATCTTTGCTTGTTTAGCCATTCTGGTAATGATAACGATTTTTATTCTTGTTTTATACGAGGCGCGAACTTCTATGTATCCACGTGGCCTTTTTTCTTGATTTCACTTATTTAACCAGATCTCACTTATTTAACCACCCAACCACGCTCTGCTACCATGTTGGAGGTGGTGGATATTAATTAATTAGGCCAGTGGTCATAGTTTATTACCTTTAATAAAGTTTTACTCGTTTTACTTGATCAGACATGTTACAGAGGAAAAAAGCAAGCGACGCCATGACAGATAATTTATGCTTAGAAAAAAGGGCGGTAATGTTGCCACATTATACATCAAGATTATAACATTTACCACAGATTACAACAAGTTTTATTTTTATTATTTGTTTTTTAAATAATTATTAGTATATACTGTAAATATTCATTGTAAATAAAAGTATTTAAAATAAAGTACCTTTTATTTCTACGTCATAACATTTAAACTATATCGTCGGTGACATTTTATAACGTCTTGAAAAAAAAATGGGTGTATTAGGTGAACGGAGTAGAAGCCTTTGGCATAGAAATTTTTATTTTTTATATTTTTTAATAACATGTATTAAATTGATCTAGCAATAAATACTACACATTTAAAGCAACATTTTCATACTAGAACAACAGAAACAGAAATTTGGAAAAAAATAAAATCAATTAAAATCTATCGAAACTCAAATCATATGCACCCTAGTCAATGCGTGGCATGTATCAATGATTTCGTAGCGCGGTCTTACCCTTTGAAGCCGGCCGATAGGCGGCCTCATTAATCTTTCGCAGACGCCCGAGCCGTACATGCATCCCCGTCCGTCCGCGTCCCGCGCTCATTTAGTCACCTACGATGAATCTGAAGGCCTTCCTGCGTTCTATTCTAGTTACACAACACACCATATGAAGGTCGAGACGGTAAAAAATGTCATCCGGTATAAGGTAGCGCGATAAACAATGGCGAGCGCACTTCATTTTCGTTAGTCTGTCGTATCGAACATACACCGCCTGTTGCTCCAATTTCAGTGTCATTGAATTGTTGAATGAATGTAATGATACATTATAATATACGTATAATGACGAATGTTCATTATGATAAGATAAATGTTTCATATGTATATTGAACATCTAAAATTCTCATGATATCTATTACATTATAATTGTTGAATAATAAAGACCACTAAATAGTCAAGTCAGAATATTTTGCAAGTACTATTTAAAAGCAATGAATGATGAATGTAATTAGGTGTTTCTATATCTAATAACATCTGTGCACATTCCACTCCGAACTCGTTGATGTCTGAATAGACTATTCCTACTGAATTATCCATTGATAGGTATGAAGTGACTGCTCTTTTCATTCACATGAAACTACTTTCAATGAATTTAGTCAGTCTCATTTCGAGTAGTGAAATATATGAATACTCGAATGATTTAACTGTGGAATATAGGGTTATTCAGATCACGATCGTGATCGTGTGATCTGAATACCCTATATTCCAACTACTGACGTCATCGCGTCAGCGCCGGCTGTCACTGCAAACCAGCGCTGGGGCTCTGTCTCGCATAGAGTCACAGCATTATGCTGAGTGATGGCCGATTTGCGTGGATGCACCGTGGATGTGACGCATATTTTCCCACACATTATTTTTTATTTTTGTATGTTTCTGTTCTTACTGTGCGTCATGTTTGCCGCAAATAAACGTATTTTCTTTCTTTCTTTTTTTTCTTATTTAATCTATATATATAAAAATGTTATGTTGGTTTGTGTAGGTACGCTTCAAAAACTCAAAAAGTTCTGCACCGATCGAGGTAACATTTTAGCATGATATATAATCCGCATCAAGGACTGTTTTAATCTATTTTTTTGCATCAGTCACATATCCGCGACCGAGAAAAAACAGTTTTTTTAACGATCAGCTGTGTACCAGTAACCGCGCCATCTGCCGGAAGTGAGGAAAATACTCGCTGACAACCGCAATAGTAATGAGAAACAATATTTTGTTTTGTTTCGCATTTCTCAACCATTCAATCACAATGTGCCACAGCGAAGCGTGGCAGGGTACAGCTAGTTGCATACATGCAGGTATTTTACAGAAATACGTATAGTGAGCCGGGTACATTCTGCCTGAGTTTAGGCATGCAACATTTTTACAAATGATGAAGCATATCAAGAACAAAATTTTGAAATAGTTAATTAGTAAATACATTATCATAACAAGTCTAGGTCATGCATAGAGGTGTATCATAAGTCACTCTTGACTCCTTCCTTGACAAAGTATCTACACTGATGGAATCGACGAATGAAGATACAATTATTGCCGGAGATTTCAATCTAAGCTTCATAAGTTGGAATATAGACAATACTGTTAGCCCTCCATGTACAATTCCCACCAATTATACCAATAGGTTAGGCTCCTCGCTTGTTGATTTCATGTCCGAAAACAATATGTTGCAAGCTAATATTGTGAAAAATTGTTACAGTAAAACCTTAGACCTGATTCTATCCAACCTATCTGTAAGTGTCAGCGAATGCAATAACCCGATGTCAAAAGTAGATGCACATCATCTTCCCCTTGAAATTGACATCACTCATAGTTCACCAGCACCGTTAAAAACCAACATTACTCCGAAGTATAACTTCAAACGTGCTGACTTTCCGTTGATCAAGGCGAAACTTAGTGCAATAGACTGGACTAAAACATTTTCTCAATTGCCTGACATAGACGAAATGGTTGATGTGTTTTACGAGAAAATTTATTCTTTAATTAAAGAACATGTGCCTCGGTCCAATTTACCCAATAATAAATTTCCGTGGTGGTTCTCCAGGCCGTTAATTAAACTTCTGAACGAAAAGGAAAAAATCAGAATCCGCTTTAAAAAATATAAAAACCCTAGAGACAATTACGAATACAAAATACTAGACGGACGCGCCAGAATTATGGCAAAAAGTTGTTATAAAACGTATGTAAGCAATGCTGAAAAAAATATAGCGCAAAACCCAAAACTTTTCTGGTCATTCGTCAAAGCCAAAAAATCACAGTCTAGTGATATACCAACTACAATGCGTTTGGGAAACAATACTGCTTCTTCAGGTGAGGAAATAAGCAATCAATTTGCCAGACATTTTTCATCCACCTTCATACCGTCAAGTAACTCGACGAATCCTGATACTTGCTCGCGCAACTTTTTTCAATTCGCTCTAAGCAAAATTGCTTTCACCGAAGCAGAAGTATCAAAGAAATTGAAGAAACTTGACACTTCTAAAAGCCCGGGACCTGATGGCCTTCCCCCGCTATTTGCCCAAAAATGTGCATCTTATCTGTGTCTTCCTCTAAAACTTATTTTCAATCGTTCTATCGAAACATCTAAATTCCCTACAGAGTGGAAAACCGCTAACGTGGTACCTATTTTCAAGAAGGGAGAACCCAGCGACACTTCTAATTATCGTCCCATATCTCTTCTTTCTATCTTCGCAAAGGTGTTTGAAGCGTTAGTTTGTCCTGTAGTGTCTAAGCATACTAATGTGCAGTTGGCCTCTGAACAGCACGGCTTCCGAGCTCGTAAATCGACTACCACTAATTTGGTTCACTACATCAACGACATTGCTAAATCTGTGGACTCCCGTGTGCAGGTTGATTCCATCTAAACAGATTTCAGCAGTGCTTTTGATAAAGTTAATCACAACATACTTTTAATAAAGCTGGAAAATCTTGGCATAGGCGGTCAAATGCTCAGATGGTTCGCTTCCTACCTGACGGGGCGGAAGCAGAGAGTGGTAGTAAGAGGATACGAATCACTGTTCTACTCTTCCACTTCCGGAGTACCACAAGGATCGCACCTGGGGCCGATCTTGTTTCTCATATTTGTAAATGACATTGTTTCCTCAGTACGATACAGCAAATGTTCCATGTTTGCAGATGATTTAAAACTGTACAAAGAAATTAAAACGGACTTGGACGTATTATTTCTTCAGAAGAACCTGGATGCAATCCATGAATGGTGTCGTTTGAACAAGATGACTCTTAACGTAAATAAGTGCTACCACATGACGTATACGCGTAACAAAAAAATTGTACCTTCGTGTTATAGATTAAATGGAGTACCTCTGCAAAAGGTTGACACCATCCGTGACTTGGGAGTCCAGCTCGACAGTAAACTCTCGTTCATAAATCATAATTATTGACCTAATCGTATCAAAAGCGACAAAAATAGCAGGTTTTGTAAAAAGAACTTGCTCGGAGTTTCGTTCCATATCGACCCTAAAACTTCTTTTCAGCACGCTTGTTAGAAGTGTACTGGATTACGCATCTCCGGCTTGGAATCCTACATATCGCGTCCATGTTAATAGGATAGAACGTATACAGAAGGCCTTCACCAGGTATCTGCGCTTCAGATGTTCAGGTTGCGATCGGGACGCCAGTTATCCTGATAGACTCAACCATTTCAATATGATATCTCTGGAACAACGTAGAAGTCTCTCCGATCAGATATTTCTTTACAAAATAATCCGTAATCGATCCGATGTTCCAGAGCTATTATCGGAATTAAATATCATTGTACCTAGGCGCACAATAACTAGATCTGTACGCAAAATAGACATACTTGCTGTGTCCTCATCAAGAACAAACCTTGGTCGCAATGCCCCTATGAACCGATTTGTGGCTAATTATAATATAATTCACAATAGCAGCAACACTGACATCTTCGCCGACACTTTTTACCAATTCCGTAAAAAACTTTTGACCCCTAATCATTCTTAACATTTTGATCACGTTTATTGCAGTCGCTTCATGTATCACCAAAATCAAAATCTAACTAGTATCTATTATTTAAGAAAATCTGATGTTGTTTTTTTTTTATACTGTCTTCCTGTGGTTAAGTAGCTGTTATTTATCTTCCATTGTAACAAAAATTGTTATTCCGAATCCCAAAAAGTTATAAAAATTTGTATGTATTTTTTATCTATGTGTAAGCTGTGTACTTCTTTAAGTGACTAATTCACCATACTAATAGGTATAAGTTAGTAATAAGTAACATGTTATTAGTGAATAAGTCGTTGGAGTACCTTATACAAGATTATTTTTAGTATATGCGAAACCTGAATATAGTTTGTTCAGAATCAGTAACTGAATCGATTCCAATAATTTTTACACCATGTTGTATTTTGTACCAAAAATATTTAATTACGCTTCCTAGTCGCGGGCCTTAGTGTTTTGTTTCGATTTTAAAATTATCATGTCTTTCTCGTATTCAAACGTCCATTACACGGAGATGGTACGTACACTAGCTGTTTGTGGTGATCTGCATATGTTTTTGCGTGGACAACCAGGTAACTTATCAAGCTTATAACTTTGTGATTATTAATGATACAGTTTTGAATTTTTTTTCATAGATTCTTTACATAAAAATACTAGACCCGTGTTTCGGGTTTCGCATAAACAAAAATTAATGTTGTATAAATAAATAAAATAAATAAATCAGATAATGTCAATAAAATTAAACTGTTTTACAATACAGTACAATACAATCCTTTATTTCAGGCAACTTAGGCCCATAAAAAACACAATTGATGATGATGATGATGATGATTGTTTTGATGTCATGGGGTCATTCAAAAAGTCACTTATCGAATAATAACATGTCTGTATCAAGAAAGCCTTGAGTTTACTTTTAAATTGTTGCAGGGTATCACTTTTTATGCTGTCCAGGAGTTTATTAAATACTAGCTTCTGCCCGCGACATCGTCCGCGTGCCATCTACCCAGAGAATAGAAAAGTTTCACAGAAAATTCAACCCCCCATTTCAACCTCTTAGGGGTGGAATTTCAAAAAACCCTTTCTTAGTGGATACCTACTCATCACAAAGAACACGCACTCCAAATTTCATGTCTCGGCTGTGCGGTGATATATCAGTCAGTCAGTCACTCAGGACTTTGAATTTTATATATACATATAAGATGACTGGACCCATGCAGAAAACACTTTTTTTAAGTACTTAATCCTATTTTACAGCTACTGACAGTTAAGAGGTTTTTACATTGACTTATAACGGGACCTTACTTGGTGTCTGAAACCTTAGCAAACAGGTTTTTATTCCTTTTTACAAAGACTGACTTACAGAAATGACCACAGGGCATGGTACGTGCGCATTTCTTATAACATGGTATCGTGTGTTCCTCTGTGGCCGGACCACAGTTTAGTACTCAGATGCTATAGTTCGAAATAAATCCTACCTAAAGTCTACTTTCATCGGAATATATAGATATTTTTAGTACCTCAAGAGATATCTTTTTAATTAACAATTTATGTGGGCCGGCCGCCAGGCAGTGCTCTCTGGCCGCGCCACCTCAAATTAAGTAAAGTATAATGAACCATTAATAAAGCAATATCCCGAAAAAAACTACCTAAAGAGTACCTTGCATACGACAAATATGGTCCAATAAACCCCTTTAGTTAAGGAGTTATTGGCCGTAGGGTGTGGTCCGGCTGGAAGGTATACTCTGCAGCAAGTCAATTTTGCAATATTTAATATTAACTATCCATAAATCAATTTATATAATAGTACCTTTTCTCTACTCTTCGTTGATACTTTTTTCTCTCAAGAAACTATTCATTTTGATTAATTAATCTTTAAAGTACGTGGCGCGGCTAGGGAGGATTACTTTCAGCAAATATAACGAAATATGCTTTATTTCTTTATGCGAACGAAAACTGCTTAATAAGTACTTTGTAAAATGACCTGGACTTCATCTATTAACTTTTATTTTTATTACCAACAATGATTTTGAAAAATCAGTTTTTGGTTTTTGTTTACCTATCTACCTAAGAATAGGTAATTAATTTGACGAAGTAAGTGAACATGTTGGTTTTTAAATAAACAATAAGTATACGAATAACAAATATATAATAAAATAATAATAAATAATTGCGGCGGTAAGTCCCCTCTTTGAAGAGTGGGTAGAGCGGCGCCACGGCGTCCTCACCTTCCACCTGACGCAGGTTCTCACCGGGCATGGGTGCTTCGGTGGGTTCCTGTTCAGGATAAAGCGGGAGGAAACGCCCGGGTGTTTCCATTGCGAGGATCGTCTAGAGGACACGGTGGCGCATACGGTGGAGGTGTGCCCTGCTTAGGCGGAGGACCGCCATGTCTTCGTGGAGGCGATCGGCGACGGCGACCTCTCGCGTCCGGCTCTGGTGCGAGCCATGGTACAGAGCGAAAGGGCATGGGAAGCCGTCACCTCCTTTTGCGAAGCAGTGCTTGCGAAGGAGGAGGCGGGGCGCGTGAGGGAGTGCAGTCTCTGCGCCCTCACGTCCCTAGCCGCCGCAGGAGGAGACGCCCCGGGCGTCGGCAGTCGATCGCAGACTCCCGGCCACCGTAGGCGCGGGCTTGCGGGCGGCGAGCAATGGGTAACTTGCCGCCCGGTAAGGACCCCAGGCCCGTGTCGACGGTGCGTAGTGTTTCACGCGCGCCTCTAAGAGATGTCAGCAGCACTGAAGGGGTCTGCTAGGACCGATGCCTGCCAGGGTCGCGAGATTGTTCAAACGAGATACCGTGGCCCTGGCATATGGGTAACTGAAGGAACACGGGTGAGTTTTAGTCAGTAAAAGTCTGACACACCCTCCCGCTCTGCCCAGAGCGGGAGAAGTCAATTGATAATTTCCCAGACAAAAAAGGCCTTGCATTTTAAAGTTGGAAAATAACTTCAAAAATCCTTTATTTGTAATATTGATGACTATATTTTGAATACGCGGTTTTGGTACACCACTTTTTCTCATTGTTATTTCTTGTTTAAAGGATTAAATGCTTAAATTCAATCTATTGACTTTAGTTTATTATATAAAAGACTTTTCCGTCACTTACAATACCTTGTATTAACAATTGTTAATATTTGATTATGGAAATATATTTGTTATTCCTATACTTATCGTTTATTTTAAACCAAAATTTTCACTTCGTCAAATTAAGTACGTATTCTTAGGTAGATAGGTAAACAAAAACCAAAAAGTGCACCTTTATCATAATCATTGTTGGTAATAAAAATAAAAGATTATTGATGAAGTCCAGGTCTTTTTATAAAGTACTTAGTATGCAGTTTTCGATGGCATAAAGAAATAAAGAATATTTCGTTATATTTGCTGAAAGTAATCCTCCCTAGCCGCGCCACATACTTTAAAGATTAATTAATCAAAATGAATAGTTTCTTGAGAGAAAAAAGTATCAACGAAGAGTAGAGAAAAGGTACTATTATATAAATTGATTTATGGATAGTTAATATTAAATATTGCAAAATTGACTTGCTGCAGAGTATACCTTCCAGCCGGACCACACCCTACGACAAATAACTCCTTAACTAAAGGGGTTTATTGGACCATATTTGTCGTATGCAAGGTACTCTGTAGGTAGTTTATTTCGGGATATTGCTTTATTAATAGTTCATTATACTCTATTTAATTTGAGGTGGCGCGGCCAGAGAGCACTGCCTGGCGGCCGGACCACATAAATTGTTAATTAAAAAGATATCTCTTGAGGTACTAAAAATATGTATATATTCCGATGAAAGTAGACTTTAGGTAGGATTTATTTCGAACTATAGCATCTGAGTACTAAACTGTGGTCCGGCCACAGAGGAACACACCATGGTATCTCGTCAACTGACTTGGAGCATGCGACGGTCTCCGAGTGCTGGCATTTCGATCTATTTTTTTTAACCTGAATATTAAAAATACTCATGAATTTATCATATAGGTACATACTTATCGCACTGCTAACACAAGACTGTATCAACTCAAAATGAAGCTTTTTTTCAGAAATGATAGAAAACCGATTACTCGTTTCCTGTAAACGATTGTAAAAAATTGAACACTGTTTTAAAATTAGTGATAAAATTAAGGGGTTTCTTTAATTATGAGTAATTTCTGAGATTGCGGGTTATCAAGTTATTTCCAAATTTGGAGTTAATACAGTATTATGCGAGAAATTAAAAAAAAAAATGAATCATTTTTAGTTGCGTAGTTTTAAGTGATATAATTTTGACTTCCTACAATTTATTTTGATTTTATTTTAATGATTTTAGGTAACGTATTTTGAGTTAGTATATCTTTTCGTTAGATCTGTTATTTTAGATAATATGGTTAGGGCATAAATAAAGCAAGGTAGAAGTCAAATATTGTATTTATCAAAAGAAACCATAAAAAATAATTTACAAGAACTATAATTATGGCACTTACAACAGTCAAAATCAACATTATGAATGAAGTACGTATTTTATATTAATTAAAGTTTCTTATTTATTTATTATTCTTAGGCAATTTTAGTTCAGTCATACAAATAATCACAAATCTTTGTAAATTTTTATGTTATGCAAACATTTTGGACTAATTATTAAATTAAAAAATATATACTTTTTAAACAAAACAAAAAAAAATGTATTCAGTAGGTAAACAGTCACTTTACAAATAGTCGTCACTAATCTTATCAATCAGAAAATCATACAATGAATCTTTGTGAATTCAAAATGTTTTACAAACATTTTGGACTTATATATAAATTTAAAAAAATAATCTTTTTTAAACAAAACAACAACAAAAATCTCTTAATCACTTATTTATCAGTCTTAAATCACAAATCACAAAGTTAAATGCTTCAAAGCAACATAGAATACCAAATTGTAATAATATTATCTGATAGGTGCTAACTAATAGTTTGTCGTTTGAATTACTCAATCAAATCTCGATAGTACGATTCATAATAGGTCCTCGGAATTATATTTTTATCAATCAGTTCTTTTATGTCCCTTTTTTATTCTGATTTAAGGGTATCTGGCTTGTGTATGCTGGCGACAAACCTATAGAAAATATTATCGATTGGTTTCCAGACCGTCGTGAACTACGTACAAAAACTTTATGGTAATTTTCATCTTCATAAGAATTCTTATAGAAAAAAGTGAAAGGATTTTCCTTTTCAACACGGAGCACCTTAATATCATGCCAATTCACTTGGTTTCAATCCTCGTTTACGTTGAAATTATTGCCCCACTGCTCTTGAAGAAGTTTAAGATCAACAAATTGATCGTGGGTCATGTCAGTAACTTTGTAAGGTTGTCCGGTCTTTTTAGCTATTTGAATTACGGTGGCATATTCTGCCGTCATTATTAAAAAGGGCACAACTAACATTTTGTCAATGTTGAGAAAATCGATGTTAAAATATTTTTTGAATTATGTTTAAAAAAACACGACTAAACTATGTTTTTCGAAATTGTGTGAATTTAAATAGTTGTATATATATAGTACATATAAGACTATAGCAATATTTGTTATTATTTTTAATGCATATAATAAATAATTAGCTTATTTTTTTTCAACTTAACATAAAAAATTACATAACAGGAGCAATATTACAGTAAAAAGGCATATACAACCAAATGTGCCTTTTCAATGTAAAATTTTAAAATGTTACATTGAAAAGGCACTTTTATTCAATTGTGCCTTTTTACATATTATTAAAATAGTATACATACAGTAAAATATTAGAATATATTATATTTTATACTTCTTGATGAATAAAAACAATCTTATTGTGCACTTTCTTGTGTTTCTGCAGTGGGACGTGTAAATAACCTTGATCCACCACTTCATCTTCGTTCATAGATGTTTAGTAGTAAAGGCATAACCACCAGTGTGCCTTTTTTTAAACGCTTTATTTATAAAAAAATAAGGTATAGGGTAAATAGTAAAGACATAACTGCTAGTTGTGACTTTTCTTCTTCAATAATTGCTAGGGTGTTGGTATAAAAAAAATAAGCACAATTGCCACATAAGCCTTTTATATTTGACGTAAGCCAATTACGCCTTTTCAATTAAATATATTAAAAATATAAAGGTGAAATAAAAGGCATATCTCACAATGTGCCCTTTTCCTGGTTAAAAACTTTAAAAATGTTGCAGTTGTGCCCTTTAAGCTTATGGTATCTCTGTAATTTTTTTTGCTAAAAATAAAAAAAAATAGGCATATAGGCTTTTTTTTCCTGATTCCGGTGATATATATAACTCAATTTCATGAAGAATGTTAGTTGTGCCCTTTTTTATTAAAACGGCAGTATTGATGCGGGACATAGATAGGTCCTGATTTAAGGAAACGCTTCACTTGTTTTTCAATAACGCTGTGTACGTTATCACCCTCATTTTGTGAGTGACCTCTAATCAAAAATTTGTGGGTGATACTACTTATGTTAAATTTTTATGTTGCATATGCGTAGGCTGATAAGAGGTACTTATTTTTTTGCTGTCCACAGCAGTTGTCAGAATAGAAAATCACATCGACTGGTTCTGGTTTATTCTGTGAAATCTTTTCTAAATAATTTAAAATGCATGTTCCTATTTCAGTCGCACCTCGTTTTCCCTCGATTTCATTCCAGAAGTAACATTCAACGTCTTTAGCATGTAAGTAGCTTACAGTAAAGTTAAAACAATTAATTCGACTTTTGTAGTAAAAAACTGATATTTGGCCCTTTTGGTAACGGCATGACGGCCTGTAAGTCGTACACAGCAATAGTTGTGTTATCGTTCCTAGTCTTGTCTTTTTCTTTCTCCCTTCTGGCCAGTTCTTTTTCTTTTAAATGAATTTCATAAGCTTGAAGAATTTTCTGCTTCCCTTCTTCGTCAGCATTGTTAAAACTTTCACATAGATCACATTGATCTTTCTTTGGTATATAGAATGAAATATTGAAATCACTATTGAAAATACGGTTAAAAGTAGATTGAGATGCAAACGGTAGGCTATCTTTTGTACGAATGTCTTTGTAATCCCTGTATAAGTCAGCTAAAGATTTATCACAGGAAATGTATTCTCTTGATGTCTGGGCTCTAAGGTAATGGGACTCAATTCGTGGTACGCTATTTATAAAAATTTTCACGCTATCATAGACCTCTGGATCCACAGTGCGATGATTATTATGTTTCCCGCGTAATTCACCCTCTACAAAACCAGTCTCTGATTTTTTTGTTATGCAGTAGCAATCGGTCTGTCATTTATTGCGAGAGTATTTTAAAAAAAGGTTTTGCAAACTCTAATATTAATGTTATTTAGCTCGAAATAAAATGCAGTATTTAATTTGCGGAAATTTTGAGTAGATGAGTATCTGTATTTTGGTTTTATTTGTGAAGTATGAGCTATTATGAATTGTCTTTGCTTTTGCAAGTCTCCCAAACGCCAGTAATCATTAAAAATATCTCGTCTCGAAATCTCATCTATTTTTGCTCGACAATTTAATCGACATTTATCTCCACACAAAGGACCCATCTTCCTTGCTGGGACTTGTTTTTTAACACTTGATGTGTAGTCTTTACCTGTGTTTCGAAGTGTTTTTGCAATTTTACTTTTCCAATTCTTTTCATTTCTCACCTCTCCCTTTTCTTGCCTCGTAAGATTTCCTGTACCTCTGAAGCATTTGCCTCTGTAGTTATTTGACCTGCTGATCCACTAGTAGAAGCAATGTGGTCTGAATTATTTTCTGCTTCATCATCTGAGCTACTTGATGAAGATGAACTGGAACTACTTGCAGAAGAGCTACTTGAGGAAGAACTACTTGGAGGTCTCGTGGCTTCACCTTGAAGTAAACGGGGAACATTACCTGTTGACCCAGGAATAAAATGAGGGTCGCAGTCCGAATCGTCAAAATCACTCTGATCACTGTGCAGGGGTGAAATGTAATAATTTCTCTGGTCAGATGCAGTGTTTTCTTCGTTAATATTATTTTCCTTGTCCGTTTCGTCGATGGAGTTCGTTTTGGTCGCCATATCTACCAGAAGACGCCCACGGTTCATGCTACAAATAAACAAAAAGTAATGTACCTATTTACGAAGCGAAAATATTTTTTCGTCACCTAGGATGTGGTAACTCAAAATTATTTTGTAAATCATAGAGAAGTGTTTTATTTTGACTTTAACATAACTGATTGAACATGCGGTTTTAAATACTATTAGTAACAGCAATTATACTATTGAAATTTTAATCATTTACCCCATAAAACTTAATAAACAAAATTTTTTCAACAAAACTGCATTATGTCTAAAATTACTAACTAAACCAACAAGAATGTCGTTATTCAAAATATCACTTCAAATCCATTCCTTGTTAACCAACAATAATGTCACAACTCGAAATAATCCGATTTCATAACTAGGTTTTAATCAACAATAACGTATTAAGTCGTAAAAATACATCAATTCTTACATACCTGGTTCAGCAATAACGCAGCAATTCAAAATAATGCGGTCTATTACGCAAAGCGACACGTCCTCACCACTCAAATTTTAACCGAAACTAAAGATGACGCAATGTTGTGCGGGGGGTAATAACAGTCGGTAAATCATGAACAGGGACTTATAATGCCATCTCGTAATTGTTTCTTGCACTATTTTAGTGACGGTTTTATTGACACGTTGAGAATTAAATTTTAAATCTTATATCTTTAAACGAGCAATTCTTGTATATATATATATAATCTGAGTCTCGGAAACGGCTCCAACGATTTTCATGAAATTTAGTATACAGGGGGTTTCGGGGGCGATAAATCGATTTAGCTAGGATTCATTTTTATAAAATGTCGTTTTATTCGTGTTTTCAATGACCAACTTTGTCGATATAAACTTATTATTTTAAACACAATTTACCAAAAAATACCGAGCAAAGCTCGGTCATCCAGATATTAATTATAATGAGTTATCTCGATTTTGTCTTTTTTTGAGTTGATACAGTCTTGTGTTAGCAGTGCGTTATATATCCTACAAATTTCACCGGGAAATCACAATCATAAACCACCAATCACTTTCGATCACTAAATGAATGAAGCATAATAGCCAATTATAGGTATTGATAAGGATGCCAGCAAAAAAACGACCTTATATTCCACAGGCTGGCGATAAAATAAGATAAGCTACTTTCGCTCGTTTTCATAATCAGCTAGCAAAGTTATAGGTGTTTTGTTCCTAAAAGACGGAGGAGTATGACAGACGTGTTGCTGTAAACAAGAAAGCGTAGAATAAAGGTGATAATTTTAATATTATCGGCGTCTTCATTCCGATCCCGTAACGTCTCACAGACTCATCACACACAAAAGACACACGTCACAGTGCCTACCTCATCATTATCTGCCAAACGTTTTCCTCAGTATCTATGCTGGGGTCGATCGATCAGAATTATCTAGTAGTAAAGGTTTTGTTTCGGCCGATCCTTTCAAGTAGAAATTAAATAATCCAGATCAACTTGAGTTAACGTCAAGAGATGAGTAACTACAATTCACTCGGCATTCGCCGCTTCTCATCCAGGGGCATTTTAAAGCGCGACGCTAATCTTGGTTTACCTCAGTGTCGGCTTTGGTTCCTCACTTATCATATTAGGGCGCCTCTCCATATCTGGCGCCACTACCCGCCTGGCGATGGCAGCCGCCTCTTATCACGCTCTCGGCAGGGTCGTGATGAAGAATGATAAGAAAGTGAACATACTAGATTAGCAAGAAACGCACCTGGACATTACAGTCATCGCATTTCTCGTTGCAAGTCTTCCGACATTGATGATCCCCTCGATCTCCTAACAGTTCGGCCGCACAACCTGCTTTTGCTCGTGCACAAGGTTTCACACATATGTACTGAAACAAAGTTACAGATATTATGATTTCGGTTATGATCAGATACTAGCTTCTGCCCACAACTTCGTCCGGGTCAATTTTTTACTCCCCTGACCCTTCCCGTCGCATCGAATTGCCTGCCAGTTTTCATCCATTTTTCGTTGCTGCTACACTCCTTTTCATTGTAGCGTGACGATATATAGTTTATAGCCTACCTCAATAAATAGGCTACCCAAAACAAAAAGAATTTTTCAATTCGGACCAGTAGTTCTTGAGATTACCGCGTTCAAACAAACAAACTCTTCAGCTATATTATATTATTTATATATATATTATAATATTATATTATATATATATATATATTATAACATTATATTATTATATTATATATTATAGCTTATGCCCGCGACTTCGTCCGGATCAATTTTTTACTCCCCTGACCCTTCTCGTCGCATCGAATTGCCTGCCAGTTTTCATCCAATTTTCGTTGCTGCTACACTCCTTTTCACTGTAGCGTGGCCTATAGCCTTTCTCAATAAATAGGCTACCCAAAACAAAAATAATTTGTCAATTTGGACCTGAGATAACCGCGTTCAAACAAACAAACTCTTCAGCTTTATAATATTATACTACAATATTATAACTTCTGCCCGCGACTTCACCCGCGTTAAATTTCTTGTTCCCCCGACCCTTCCCGTCGCGTCGAATCGCCTACCCGTCCGATTTTCCCCGTTTTTGCAACATTTTTTATTACTGCTCGGCTTCTCTTAGTTGTAGCGTGATAGCCTTCCTCGATAAATGGGCTACCCAACACAAAAATATTTTTTCAATATGGACCAGTAGTTCCTGAAATTAGCGCGTTCAATCAAACAAACAAACTCTTCAGCTTTATAATATTAAGTATAGATAATAGATAGTATAGATTTCCAACTATGGAGACATTTTCACGAGAATACAAAAGTCAAAAAACTCACTTTCTCATGGTTCGGATCGACGGTCACATGACATTTGCGACCGCAGACATGACCGCACTCTTCCAAGCGGTACACGCAAGGTTCCAAACATATAACCTTTTTTATATCCTTGTAACAATCTTTCTGTGCCTGTAGGAAGTAAAATGAATTATAATGATTTATTTTATCAAATTGTAAAGCGTGATCTAACACCGATGTTATCATGCTTGGTAAATTTTATAAGAAGCGCGTTATCTATTGGTAAACTTTAATTAAGAATCCACGTTAAAGGCCAAGTTGACGTTTTTTAATGCTTAGCGGATTTAATCGAGAAATGCAGACTTAATATTTTTGAACAGCATCCCTCTATTCGAGCTATGCTACATACAGGAAAAGTTATTAACCAGTGCGCAAATTTTAACAAATTAAACTTAAGGGTCGGATACACTGCGAGCGCGAGAGAAAATTAGGTATTGAAGCGCTACTCACACAGCGGTAGGCGCGCGCGCCCCGCTCACTCACACATAGATGTTTACATAGTGGTTCGAGCGGCAGGAACCTTGAAGAAAATATTTAAAAAAATAGAAGTGGATATTATGTTGTTCTTTTTATTGCATTTATACTTAGTGAGGAAGGATGGGAGAGGTGGTGGTTTATTGCAGTTTTGTATGTAGGCATCAATCAGCTGTTATAATTATGATTTTCAAAAACAAAGTCTATTAATACGTCTACATCATGATTTTTTTTTTCAGAGTGCAAGTGCCCCTTTTTGTTCCCTGAGACTGCGCATGCAATCTAACGAGCCCAAACTAGAGTTGCAAAGGACTCGAGTCTTCGAGTCCTAATTTTAAAGACTCGACTCAATTATGCAAGACTCAATGTGCTCAAAAGGCTCGGAGTCTACAGATAAGCATTTAAGTCTTAAAAAGGACTCGAGTCTTACAATGAACCAGAGTCTTAAAGAAAAACTCGGAGCATGAAGATGAAACTTGTACCTCATCAGTTGAAAAGACTAGAAAGAAGGCAATAAATTCAAATTAGTGGTTATGATGTAAGTTTCATCATCATTTCAGCTGGAAGATGATGATGATGAGATTGTAACTTTGCGTACAAAAAAATCTGACGATTATTCGAGGTTTTTTGAATGATGAGCTATAAGATTCGAGTTCATTTTAAGACTCAAGTTGTTTTTAAGACTCGAGTCCTTTTTAAAAACCAGTCCCTTTTTAAGACTCGATTATGACTCTGTCTCGGCTTGACTCTAGACTCCGAGCCTTTTGAGCACACTGAGTCTTGCATAACTGAGTCGAGTCTTTACAATTACGACTCGAGGACTCAAGTCTTTTGCATCACTAGCCGAAACACGATGAGGTTATGTTGTATACTTAAAGTAGTCGACGAAGGGCATGGCGGGGTCTTCCAGACCCCGCCGTGGTTATTTTTTCTTAAAGCACCCAGAAGTAGGAGCCCTGCGAAGAGGGGCTCCGTCGACATGACCTCCAAAATCACATGACTTTGTACTCAAATTCGACATTGATCCTAAGGTACTTTGACCTTAAGGTCACTTTCCATGAATTTTGACCTGTTGCTGCTGCTGTTTTGTTGCTCTTGACAATCGCGAAAAGTGACTTCCGGAATTTTGACCTTGGCCTCAAGGTCAATGACCATGAGGTCGAGGTCAGTGAACTTGTGATAATAGCGAAACTTGACTTTCGGAATATTGATCTTGACCTCAAGGTCTAGGTTAGTGACCTTGGGAAATGGTGGATCTTGACTTTTGACATTTTGATTTTGACTTCAAGGTCAATAGCCATGAGGTCAAGGTCAGTGACCTTGGGAGAATCGCGGATCTTGACTTTCGGAATTTGACTTTGGATCTAGGTCAACGACCCCAAGGTCAATGTCCTTAAGGAGCCCCATGGTGTTCCCCCACCCTACTACTCCCACATCGCACCGGGTCCCGAAGGCTTGATTAGGCGATAGATTATGGTGAAATTCTTCCAAGTCTTTTTTTCATAGTGCCCCGTTTCGTATCCACTCACCAAAGAGTTTCAATGGCCACCTTCCGACTTCATCACCAGACCCTGGACACCATCTAGATCTGTAGTACTTGTCAAGACAAATCTAACGAGCCCAACCACGACGAGGCTATGTTGCATACTTAAAGAGTTTCTATGGCCACCTTCCGACTTCATCATCAGACCCTGGATACCATCTAGTCCTATAGTACTCGTCAAGACACATCTAACGAGCCCAAACACGACGAGGTTATGTTGTATACTTAAAGAGTTCCTATGGCCACCGGTTGGCTTCATCATCAGACCCTGGACATTATTCTAGTTCTATAGTACTCGTCAAGACAAATCTAACGAGCCCAAACACGACGAGGTTATGTTGTATACTTAAAGAGTTTCTATGGCCACCTTCCAACTTCATCATCAGACCCTGGACACCATCTAGATCTATAGTACTTGTCGAGACAAATCTTATGAGCCCAAACACGACGGGACTATGTGGTGTAGTTAAAGAGAACAATTATGTAGTTAGAGCAAATTATGTCACACTAAGTACTTGAAAATAAGATTACAATTATGAACCGGAAAGACGTAAAAATAATAACAAACAAATAAGAAATGACACAATATACAAAATACGTGCAGAAAGAATCGAGCGTAAAATCTTAAATAGTACTTGTATAAATTATTGTTCTGACTCTGCGAGTTCCGACCACTTTGCGGGGGATCTCGTGTACGCACAGGCCACTATTTGCCGCGTATTTTTTTTAATAAGAGCGACGTGCTCCCACCTTGAAGACGCTCGGTCGACTGAGCTCCGCGGTTCGAACACTGCCATATATAAAGTAATACGCGTTGCCATAGTAAATTATGGAGATTTCGGGCGTCAAAATTGAGAAAGTTTGCGAATTTTTTACGAAAAACAGAAGTAACATTATGGGAAACTAAAAAATGCATTAGGTTCACTGTTCTTTATTGTTTTTATTTATATATAAATGAAATAAGTGCTTTCTTGTTTTAAGCCTTAAGTTATCAAATTACGGCAGTGCTTTTTACACGTTTTTAGTGATTTTCAATATTTTTTTTAACATCATCTGCAAGGTTTATCCCCAACTTAATTTTTTCATGGTCTAGTAAAACTCTTGAGCTAGCCAGATGTATTTTTTCGTGGCAATTACTTTAAGTTTACTACATAAACTTATCGAAATCCCATAACACGATTGCCTACTGCTGAGCCTTAAACGAGTTATAACAACCACGCAATTTTTATTTTTATATATCTTAGTACAAAAAATTAAGTTATCGTTAACGAACGATGTTTATTTTGAAACTGGTTTTATGGTAACTTTCGCGCGGCGGCGTAGGTGAACGAACGTACGAGTACCTAACATACCTACACAGCTGGGCGCTCGCTGGATTTTAAGAACCGCTCGCTCGATTCTAAGAAGATCGAAGTACTTACCTACGCCGGCGAAGCATTCGCGCGGTTACTGACCTATTATCAAGTTCGAACTAGATTTGTTTTTAAGTTAACGCCATCACCTGAAGTTATAAGAGTAATACCAACTTTTCCTTCATACTTTCATGGGCGTAGGACCATAAAATGCAGAAAATAAATCATTATGATCAATTAAACTAAGATTACAGTAATGTTCATCCAAAAATGACCTACTCGTTAAAAAAATAATTAAAATGAATTGCTTGT
This sequence comes from Aporophyla lueneburgensis, assembly GCA_932294355.1. Taxonomy (NCBI): domain Eukaryota; kingdom Metazoa; phylum Arthropoda; class Insecta; order Lepidoptera; family Noctuidae; genus Aporophyla; species Aporophyla lueneburgensis. The sequence continues at coordinate 18,029,385 of OW028744.1, forward strand.
CACAAATCACTGTATTTAATTTGTTCAAAATGTGGTCCTTCTCTTTCTAGGCTATATTTAGCAACTTCTATACCGCGTGCTGGCTTACACCGAAGCGCGACGTGCCGTTTCGTGGAAATTGAATATCGCTCAAAGATATCAAAAATGGCTTTTTCGACTTCGACCGCCAGTCGAGATCTGCCAGATTCTTGTGCATGATTCGGGGTCCTGAATGGCTCATAATCAAGCAGCCTTTGAGTGGTTGCTAAAATGGTCGTTCCATTAGGAACGGCGGGGTTACGGACCCTATGAGCTCACATACGAAGTCTGCTTTCCTTCGCATACATACATCCTGCGACCTGCTCATAAACTTTCACCACTTTATAAGCACACTCGCATCATCTCATAAAACTCACGGTCTACTCCAAGTCGGACATCGCGACCTACGAGTTACGACACGTTTAGCGCGGCGCTTACGCGGGAAGATGTTAGACACGACGTCCCGACAGCGCATGCGTGCGCAGACTATCACTGCAACACCGCCGCGCGAGTAACGTGCCGCGCGCTATTGTCGATATTATTACGATATATGTATGGTGTCCACATTTTAATGATTAAAGGTGGGATAAAAATATTTAAAAAAGTGTTGAAAAAAATTGAAATGTGTTCTATTACTGATACTGAACCACCAAAAAACACTGGCGCACTGGTTAAAAAAAACCTGTATAGATTCATGGATCTACCTACCTTATGTTCACAATTTGGTAATATAACATCAATTTGAGTAAGACATTTGTTCCTGGGGTCTTCAGTATCCCGATGGCAATACATGTTCATTTCGTGACCGCATGGAAGATTCTTCATCACGAGTACCTTGCACGGTGCACAATCTACCCGGCATTTTAATGGGCACACGTGTCCGAGGTCACATAAAACTCTTAAACAAGTAATAGCAATTTAGTACTATGTAGATTGAAACGCCTAGTTGGTATACCTAAACATGACTTTTGGTAGAGTTCGTTCTTCCAGGTCTTGCAGTGGTAACTTACCTTTCGCATTTCATAGTGCACTTCGTTTTAATATGTTCGCGGTCATATCCGTGGCAGTAAAGTTGACACTTGTGGCCGCAGTCATACTGGTAGTTGCATATCTCAAAACATCCTCCTTCTGGTGGCAACTTGTTGAAATCCTCTGGAGTTGAAATCTGTAACCAAATAATCTGGTTTAACGAGTACCGACTTACAGTTTAGTACCCGGTGAACCAATCTACACCAAAACATGCTACAGTATGTTTCATCTCACAAACGGACGCGTGCTTTACATGAGGTAACCAAGAGTGCATACACGCTGAGAATGTGTGTGTGAAGACGAGTGGTATCAGACGGTGGTTCCGACTTTGTCATTGTCACAATATAATTATGGACAGCATGGAAATTAGGCCTATTTGTAGAATTGCTCCTACCTAACCTACCTATAATTATACCTACGCTCTATTGGAACGTTAGGGTTCTCACTCTTAGTGTTTGTAGAATTGAAGTGTTTTATTGGAACGTTTTTTTTTTTTAAAGGCTTTGATTTATTTATGTGTGTATGTATGTCTGTATTACAAAGTTATAATGTGTACTTGTTGGCTGGCTTAACGCTATTTAAGAAATCTATGAAAATGAGGACTGGATAAAATGATCCCCACGACCAAAAACAACCAAACGTATGACATTAAGATTGGACTTTTAATATAATGCAATAACTACTATGACGTTTCATTTCAAATCGCTGTGTGAGATAAGATATGGAGATGTTTCGTAGGACGTACCTGGACGGTGGATATCGGAGTACTTGAATAGTAAATCACTTCAAGTGGTCTTTTTTTCGGATGGGAAATCATCAAATGACTTCTCCCGCTCTGGGCGGAGCGGGAAGGTGTGTCAGACTTTTACTGACTAAAACCAACCCGTGTTCCTTCAATTGCCCATATGCCAGGGCCACGGTATCTCGTTTGAACAATCTCGCGACCCTGGAAGACTTCAAGTGGTCTCAGTTTGAATTTTTGCAAAACAATTTATGCATTCCAAAGATGACAAAATTAAATAGCACATGCAATCTGGTCAGATGACAGGCATTTTTTTTTCTGGATGTGAAATCATCAAATGACTTCTCCCGCTCTGGGCGAAGCGGGAGGGCGTGTCAGACTTTTACTGACTAAAACCCAACCGTCTTCCTTCAATTGCCCATGTGCCAGGGTCACGGTACCTCTTTCGAACAATCACGCGACCCCGGCAGGCATCGGTCCTAGCAGACCTCATCAGTGCTGCTGACATCTCTTTGAGGCGCGCGTGGAACACTACGCGCCGTCGACCCGAACTTGGTCCTTACCGGGCAGCGAGCTACGCATTGCTCGCCGCCAGCAAGCTCGCGCCTACGGTGACCGGAAGTCTGCAATCAAATCCCGACGCCCGGGGCGTCTCCTCCTGCGGCGGCTATGGACGTGAGGGCGCAGAGACTGCCACTCCCTCACGCGCCCCACATCCTCCTTCGCGAGCATAACTGCTTCGCAGAAGGAGGTGACGGCTTTCCATGCCCTCTCGCTCCGTACCAGGGCTCGCACCAGGGCCGGACGCGAGAGGTCGCCGCCGCCGATCGCCTCGGCGAAGATGACAGGCCTGGATACTCGATAATATTTAATATGTGATCCATCCCGTTTGACTGTTTACTCTATGCGCCTACGTTTCTAAACGTACCTAACGGAGTGACATCTGACACTTGTCAATTTGACGTTGACACTTGGGTTTTTGATCTGAGGAAGTAATGTCGGTCCAATTTGCGTGTGCGACCCTGTTGTAAATGAATCCCTTGGAACCGATCGTTTTGTTGGACAGTTAGTCGTGATCCTATTGTTTGATTGTGATAACCCCAATTTGGCGAGATAATGCGGGTTGAGTTTGGACATATTTGTTTGTTTGAATTGATTTTGAGGTTAAGTGACGCTATTGGAAAACGCGTGTTGGAGACCGCATGTCCTGGTAGCGGGACGTATTGCAGCGGACTGGTGTCCTGGATACCACTTACAACGTCGAACAATATGACTCTTTAATAACTACGAGTTAAGGCGCTAAATCGATTTATGCAACCAAAACGATTTCAAGTTTTCATATTATTATTTGTGGTTATTATTCGCGCTTGGACCAGCTTCCATACACTTTTACCGATTGTCCTTTGACAAAACCTATTTTAAAAAGCTTAACATGTCGCAAATGGAAGAATCACTTAATGAAAAATTGTCAATAATACATTTTTTTAATGCGGAAATCTGAAGAACCTGGCGAACTATAAGAGGACCTGCAAAACCCCTAAAAAAACGTGATCTAGTCTACGAACTTAATCCTTATTTGCGAAAAATACTTGTTGGAAAAAAACAACGAAGTATTGTCTTTCATCTGTTCATCTGCCTAGCCTTTTCTCAACTATGTTCGGGTCGGCTTCCAGTCTAACCGGATGCAGCTGGGTACCAGTATTTTACGTGGAGCGAAGTATCTTCTTTACATAGTATAAAACAAGGTCGTTTCCCGCGTCTGTACGCTTAGATCAGGGATGTTAGGGAGCTCCGTAACCGTAACCGAAACTATCGGATATCCGATATAAAAATTTATCCGTAACCGTAACCAAATCCGAAATAATAGTTTCGGATAATATCGGATTTGTTATAACATTTTTATTTTAGGTAGATTAGATAACACTCAATATATGTATATTTATAATCATTTTTATTTTAAATAGCTGCAATAATTACTCACAGACTGATTGTAATTCCTACCAAATGGTGACATATAAATAAAACCATTTTATTAGCTATTTGTATTTTACTTTTTAAATTCCTTATAAATTTAATATCCGTAACCGAAATTATCCGAAACTAACGGATAATCCGAAATAATTTCATATCCATATCCGTATTCGTATCCGGTATAATAATCATTCCTACATCCGTAACCAATCCGTATCCGAAATTTCATATCCATAACATCCCTAGCTTAGATCTTTTAAACTACGCAACGGATTTTAATATGATTTACATCAAGAGTTAGTCTGCGGGTACGAAACTTGCGACGGCCGAAGCGACGGCGGGGCGGGGCAGCGCGGCGCGGGGCGATGAGATAGCGGTGTCTTGCGTGTGTACGAAACAAACTTCCGCGCAGTCGCGCTCACGTAGTATTATTATAACTCTTTTGTTCTGCTGGTGTACGTTTTTACTATCCTATATAGCCTGTTTTAATAAAATAATAGTTATTTGTTATACAAGAGTGCAAAGTTGCTTTTTAACCGCGTGCTCAATTTTGATGACCGAGCAAGCGAAGGATTCTAAAATTAGAAAAAGAAAAATTATAATCCTGAGCGTTAGCGAGGGAATCAAAAGAGCACGAGGTGAAAAATCTTTGCACTCGAGTGCAACACGTAACTTTTCATTCCACCTCAGCGAGGAAAGAGTATTTTTAATCTTCAATATCTGAGTGGAAAAGCCGTTTTTATTCTCTAGAGGATAAAGTAAATTGAATTTAGAACATCGTGTGCACCAATGATGTTATAATGTATAGATGGGGCATTCGCGTGCGAAAATTGTTCCCGACAAATCACAACATTTGGTGTGATTTGATTTAGTCGGCTAATAGCAGCGAGCGAAGCAAAGCGTGTCCGTGGCGTAAAGTATTATACCGAAAATGCGAAGTTGTGTTGTAAGAAAGTGTAAAATTATGGTTCCAAAATAAGTAACAGTGAAGGAATTTCATACCATAGTAGGTAATGTAGTAAAATAGTGAATATTTGTATAAATATCACGATTATATTTCACATTTAGAAATAAATTTCGATTTATTAACATTGTGGTTAGAAAAGGATAGAAAATATGATGGCAACTGCAGCGCGACAAGGTCAAACAGCATGCGTCATAGATTAAATTAACCAGAAGCGAAATCGTAGGCACAATTCATAGCATTCGTTAGCCACTTGAATGCGCAACGTGAGTTTTGTTGTTATTTTGTGAGCGTCTTTCTAACAATAATATTATGTATGATGATCATAATAAGTTGTAGCTTTAAACGTTTTATAAATGAGAATTTGATTAGTGATAGCGGGTTATTAGATGTTTTATTAGTAAAATTAAAATGTATGTAATCAAATATTTATTTTCTGATTATCTTTTATTATTTGTCAGATTTCCGAGTGATGATTACACAAAAAGTAAATGGGTCAGCATAGTTCAAGGGGAAAGAAGTCAATATGTCTGGATTACTACAAAAAGAAGTACAATATCATATACTCACTGAGTAGGTACAGACGCCAACACATCAAGCTACTACAATCTGTCAGATTTCTTTGATAGATTTTCGACTTTATTTCTAGAGCATTAGGTTCAAGGTTCATTGGGAAAAATTGACAGTTTCGGGTAGCTTGACCTGGTGGCGTCTGTACATATGTTATCGAAAATCCGGTCTGCAGACCTCAAAATTGTTTAGAATTTGTGAGTAAATAGATAACAATTGTGTTTTTTGTTTATTATCAGTGTAGTATTCCCAGTTATAATCAATGTCTCTTCTGTGGCAAATCCACATACTCTATGATTCACTAGTGTAATTCAAGCGCAACACACTACAGCTAGCTATCTCTTTCTATATTATACGTTCCGTATTATCTATCGCAGTCGTTGTTGACAATTACTAAACATCCGTAGGTAAGTACATTTGTACTAACAACGGAACGATTTGTGATCGCCGATCAGTATGAACGTGGCGTATCTTTACATAATATATCATTGGTGTGCACTAAGTTTGTGATAGTGCACACGATGTTCTAAATCTCTGTTATAAAACTCTTTCCGAGATGGTGGGATGAAAAGATATTAACTCTTCATTGTCAATTTCCATATTATTACTGTGATAAAAATGCAACACTATGTACCCGCGCGAGCGGCGAAACCAAACTACAGTCCGTTCACAGTTATTTTACCTCTGACAGCAGCAACCTAATATGAACCTTATTTAACGGATTTAAAGATCATTGTGATATTGACAGACTTGTCAATGGCAGCAACTCAAAAGCAACCTTATTGTAGTGAAAACAAGGATCACTTTGATTTTGACTGTGACGCAAAATCAGAGGTAAAATAAGTGTGAATGGACTGTAGTTTGTTCTCGTCGCTCCGCGCCGCCACCGCTCTACCGCCGCTCGTGCATCGCTCGATCGCGCCGCTCCGCCGTCGCCCGTTTCGTACACAGCGCTTAATGTTTTTATGCATTTGATTACATCGCCGTCGCGCCGCCCCGCCGCCGTCGCTCCGCCCGTCGCAAGTTTCGTACCCACAGACTTAGAGTAATTAAATTGAGGAAGGTATATATGTATAACGAAGCGTCACGTATCGAGATTCGCTGATAGCTGTCATACGTGATCAGAAGTAACTCCTATTAGGCGTGGTAACGCGACATTAATTGTTTAAAGTTGTGAGAACCCTAGTTCATACAATGAAATTAGAACACAACATAAATCTTATGATCAAATAATAAATAGGATTTCGCAGAGAGGAACGTTTTCGTAGGTCGCGCCTATACCTCACGATATCTCAAAACAGAATGTGGGCTCGAAGACCCTTTTCCCAACATCTCTCTTAAACAAAAAAACATTGTTAGTTATTCCTCATAGGCCGACCCACGACTACGTTCGGTAAACCATATGCAGACCACATGTTACTGCCGCACTGTGGGCTGAAAATCGAGTTTCATAGTCATTTAAAACTTTTTCACTTTTACATTTTTTTTTTTACTGGGAATGGCTTCTAACATCTTCAGCAACCATGAATATGTGTATAAGGAATATCATTTCATAGGTAAACTAAATTATAAAAAATTGAAAATTTTGTATGGAGCCAAAGTAATAAATCCAAATGTCTTCAAAACCGCGGTTTCAACCAGTATATCCTTAAAGATGGTTGTTCTACAACTTATTTGCCAATTTTTGGTGTACCTTATATAACAATGACAACTGCGGTTTTTTTTTTTTTAATACAAACGGTTTAAAAAAATGGTTGAACTAAAATTTGAAATTAAATCCGGACCAATGGGTTTATAAACTAGAAATTTTGCAGAGAGGTGTCCGTATTTTAGTGCAAAACTACCACATTATAAAAATTTAGAAATATGTTCAATGACATCCAGGAAAAAATAACATAACATCACGCCTTGTTTCCCCGAAGGGTTAGGCAGAGGTGTAGCTTTAGTACACCCACATTTCGCCTGTTATGTTTAAGTCCCATGGAATAGGGGGCGAGCCTATTGCCATCCACCGGGCACCAATCCAGACTCCGGGCTGCTACAGAGAAATTCCAGATGGAAAAACCCAATAACACTATGCCCGACCTGGGAATCGAACCCAGGACCGCATGCTCAGCAGTAGCGCTTGCTACCACTAGACCAACGACGACCAGGAAAAAATGTTAAGTGAAAATTTAAATACGCATTCTAAAAACTCTTTTTTAACTTTTTGTTGTATGATCGTTAACCTATTAGGAATGATCTATTACCCAAAATATGTAACTATGTACTTACCTTAATTTATTTATATGAGTTACTGTAATTAGTACCAAATTATTAGGATTATGACATTAATTAGGATAGTTAAACTAAATATTATAACATTAATGAGGATAATTAAGCAAAATATTACAATTAAATAGAACTACAGTATATTCTATTACTCAGTTCGTTTTGAGCATTTGTATCTTTCACGTTGATAATTATTTACCTAAGGTAAAAGTATGGAGGGCTTTGTTGTAAGCCTAGATTTGTTTGTTATGTTGAAAACTTCTTGTAAGAAGAATGATAGTGACAAATTGTTTGATAGTGGTATCTCGTCTGGATCATAGTCTTTCTGAGAGGACAGTTTGACTTTGAATATCTTTTGCCAAAGATTCACGAGAGCTACAATGATGAGATGGCAAAAAAGCCAAAGGAACTTCACGATTTCAAAAAAAATACGGTACTTGGATTGAAGAAAACATCAACTGGCATAGTTGTATACAACCAACTGTTGAAAGTTCTGAAACAAGCTGTCCTAAACCTGAACCTGCGACATCAACCACATCATCCGTTGGAACGATAACAAAGAGAAAATCAACACCTCGAAAGCCCTTTGAAGTACTAAGAACTAAGCAGAAAAAGAGAAGAGCAATGGACCAGAAAGGTCGCGATAGCACTAAATTAGCAAATGCAACTATAGTTCAATTAAGTTTAATGCTTTACGCACGTCTTTGCTCGCGCGTCGACATATATAATACGCGGGTGAAGCCGTTGGTAAAAGCTAGTTCCTTACAATTTAAAGTATGTATTTAGAAACAGTGAGTGAAACTAATTGTTGAACGAATGACCACCCTACGATGTGCCGCTATGAAGTGAAGCCAAACTATGCACAGAGTAGATGCCTAATCACCTACATCTAGTTTCCGTAGGATGCGAACTTGCTGTGAATCAGATGATGCACAATGAATGGATGAGCTAAAATTTAATTAGTGTCATATTTATAACGTTCTTATGTACGTACTTAGTAGGCATGGATACCTACCGTTGTTACTTGATCGGGATGATTTTGACATTTCAAGATCAGAGTTGTTCCCAAAGAGCCATTATTTTCTAAAGTCGTTGCTATTTTACTCCATAATCCCGATTTTGCTGTTTTCAACATGTTAATATTGCCAAAAATATAAAATCCTGCAAATTATATTAAAGCAAATAAATATCACACTCTGCAGTGAAAAAACTTCTAGCACAAGTCAAACAGGAGTGAGTGAAATTATGAATTTGAAAATAAACATCAACATCAACAAACCTTCTTTTGCTCGCGACAGAGCGACGCAAACCCTATTGTCTATCCCCAGAAAACCAATGTTATTTTCTTCGTTATTCCTCACAAGCGACAAAATTATAATTTTAGATTCCTCTCCTTGATAATTGTCGACTACTGTGATTTTCACATGCGATAAACTAGCATGTTTCTGGCGCTCCTGTCAAATAAAATACTAATGCATTAGATGTTAGGAACTTAAGCTAATAAAATTACCGTTCTGTAAAGCTAGCGCGAATGACATAATATTGACATAACAGTAAGGCTTAAAAGGTGTCTGAAAGCATATCCATGACCAAATTTGATATTAGTAAATGAAACATTTGCCCGCACTGGGCCTGCGTGGTCGATTATGGCAAAGACCTTCCCACAGAGAGGAGGCTTTTGTCCCAGTAGTGGAAATATTAAAGGCAATTATGCTTATGCTAAGCAGGTTGAAACTTTGGTTAGGTTCTTTGACTTCACACTTGACTTACTTTTCTCATGTAAAACATTTGGCCTGAGTATGCGGCAAGAATTGTTATGTCATCAGCGTTGTACCCTTGCTGCATCAGGTAATTTGCCAAACCGAGTGCCATGTCCGCTTCTTTGTGATTTGATTTGCTTTTACTTTCATGTTGTATCTGGAAAAATAAGGGTTGTATTATTAGTTCACTTGATACCTTGGTAGAAAATTGGTACCTACCTTTGCAAAGTGTGCCTACACTGTACAGTGTAATTAGATAGATGAGATGATTGAATTGTAAGTATTAAGCTTTAACGTAACTACTGGCGATATGTGTGTTTTTTTTTTTATACCTGTTCTCTGTAATCATGTGTGAAGAAAAAAAGATTTTTTTCCATCCCCGGCACGTTGTTGAAACCTTCGACAGAAGGGTGGTTCGCCAAGTCAGGGTATATGTGTGGCGAGATGAGCGCGGCGATCTCTGGACGCATGCGGTGTTGCACGTTCAGTCGGCGGCTGTGGATGCCGTTCGTGATCATGCGCTCGAATAGTGACACTTCGATGTTGTATCTCTTCGCTAGCTTCATGTGGGACGCCGATGGCCGTAGCTGCTGGTGATCACCTGCAAGTTGCGTTGTGTATAGACTCACGATATAACTAGACATATATATAAAACTAGCTTCTGCCCGCGACTTCGTCCGCGTCAAATTTTTGCTCCCCTTACCCTTCCCGTCGCATCGATTTGCCTGCTAGTTTTCGTCCATTTTCGCTCCTTGAGTTATAGTGAGTCAACCTTAAAAGATAGACATATGCTCTTGGGACTTTTTTTTTGAACTTTTTAAAAATAACAATCCCGTCATACATGATTTTTGCGTTACTTTAACCGTTTACGCAGCGCACGCAACGGAAACTCTCAGAAGGAATAAATTTTCCCCGTTTTTGCAACATTTTTCATTACTGTTCCGCTCCTCTGAGGTGTAGCGTGATGTTATATAGCCTATAGCCTCCCTCGATAAATAGGCTACCTAACACAAAAAGAATTTTTCAATTCGGACCGGATTCGATTCGGAGATTAGCGCGTTCAATCAAACAAACAAACTCTTCAGCTTTATAATATTAGTATAGATAATTAGTTGACCCAGACGTACCAAGTTTGACAACCTGGTACGCGGTGGTGATCTGGTAAGCGTTTTCTAGCTGACACTCATATGTTAGGTTAGCTCCTACCCAGTTATGATGACCTGGTACTTCGAAGGCATAAAGCGTTTTCTAGCTGACACTCCTTTGTTTGGTAAGCTCCTGTCAAGTTATGATAACCTGGTACTTCGAAGGCAACGTTTATAGTGACTTGTATTCTCTTTGACGTTTTATGTGACGTCTCACGGGAACGCGGTCGAACGGAATAAATAAATGATTATGGTAAAAAGTAAAAAAAAAAAAAAAAAGTATCCTATGTCCTTCTCCTGGCTCTAAACTACCTCCCTGCCAATTTTCAGCTAAATCGGTTCAGCCGTTCTTGAGTTATAAGTGAAGTAACTAACACGACTTTCTTTTATATATATAGATAGGGGCTATTATTGCGATGACAAAATATTTTTTTTACTCTTTGTGTACCGAGGGCACGTAGGTACTAACCAATCAGAATAAAATGCTGGCAGTCCTGTGTGAGTGAGGTTATTATGTGCTGTTCCAGAACTTCCGCGGCTTCTTCCACTATCACTGTAAAAACGAAGAATAACAAAGTAGCTTTTAGATTCCTTATAGCAACACTTATCTTGGCCTCTTTTTTTAACACAGTGTGACTGGCAAATTTAAATAAAATCCAAAAGAAATCTTAATTGTGCGAAATAAACCTGGCAGGATTCGGTCATTTCTGCGGAACTAAATATTTTACCTAGCGCAACGAGTATAGGTTACTGCTAAGGCTTACCAATTTTTGGTGCGATAGCCTGCAGAAGCTTGCGCATTTTCGCAGCTCCACTAGTAGTCATTCCTACAACTTTGACACGTTTATTCTTCAGTAATTCCACGTCCATCATCATTCTAGCTTCTTCATAAGCCGCCTGGGCCGGAGCTACTGATCCCTGGTTTTAAAGAGTCAGCGAGTTACAAATTATAATAAATAATGGTGGCTGGATCATGGGGATCAGGAGACACTCCTAAATACATATCAAATCAATCAAATCAAATCAAAATATTTTTATTTCACATACTTAAACCTACAACGGCAATTATGAAATGTCAGAAGCTAGGTGCACGGTTCCAAATTGTTGATACCTATGGAGAAGAGCCGGCAAGAAACTCCACGGTTACTCTTTTGAAAATAATTGGCTTTTACAATGGTTTCAAGTTACAGTGTTAATGGGAGAACAGTGTAGGACTGTCAACAAGTACCAGGTAATTAAAGAAAATAGAAAATTGTCTACAGTATACATGGCTTACAACGCTCTCACATACACAAAATATAAAAGAATCTACTTATATGATAGTATTTCATAAATAAAACATAATTCTCCTGCCCTTATCATAATTTATTTGGGGTCGGCGCAACATGTCTTTTTCTTCCACAGTTCTCTATTAGTCGTCATCTCAGTAGTCACCCCCTTTCTATCCATATCATAATTCACACAGTCCATCCATCGCACAGTGTTTTATGAAGACGATTTTTCGGACATTGCTTTTTTATATAAAAAACTGATAGTTTAAGTTACTACAATGCAATATTTCGTATCCCCATTACAGTAGTATGTTTAGTTTTTGAGATATAATTTTTTGAAAATCGTCTTTTTTTCAACCGGGTATTTAGAAAAAAAATCATATCTCTGAAACTAAATATGATACGCAATTGTGACCTTAGAAACATCGATGGCGTTTTTTATGCTGCATATTTTAGAGTACAAATAAACCTCGGAACTTCGTTAGATTCAGACTTATACGAGGTTTTTCGTTTTTCGTTTTTATTTTTTTTCTCGGTAATTCCATCGTATTTGGAAAAGTTATTTATACTAAAATTATGCCCTTCATTTTCTATGACTAAAGTGACACAACTTAACTATATTTTAGTTTGGCAGCACTAAGATTGCGCTGAATTATTAGTTTAGTTTTCACCAAAAGTTTTGACTATATTAATTTATTTTTTCTAAATCTGACTACTTTTAATCGCGATCAAAAAGGTATGGAATAAAATTAGTGATCATGAACTAAAATTCACACTAACGCAACGCCTCGCCTTCACGTGCAAAGACAGAACTGTATTTTTTGTTTTCCTTTTCTTTTGCTTATATCTCGAAAATGGCGTGTCCTATCGCAAAAGTAATGAAATTTTCGACCCCCTTTGTAACCCGCACAAATATAAATCTCAACACGTGGGTAATATTTTTTTTTAAATTTTCAAACTAAAAGTGAAAAATTCCATATAAAACACATCCAGGCTGCCCCCTTGTGCACGCCTTCGTCTCTCAAAAAATTCATTGCGTAGCGCACACAAGTACCACGTTGCGTAGCCAAAAAAAAAAAAAAATTCCACGTTGAGTCGCGATTGTCAAATTCGATTTTAATCATGTCAAAATATTTTTTTAATTTAGAGATTTTTTCTTGCAGAACAGCGTTACAATTCCGTAACTCCGGAATTCCGGATCAATTTTATTGATTTTTCAGTTCCGAGATTGACGGGAGTAATTCCGGAATTCCGATATTTATATATAACTAGCTGCCCTCCCCAGTTTTGCCTGGGTGCAATTTCTTTTTCGATTTCTTTCAATTTTCTTTACAACAGACCTTGTCCTGACAATACGAACGCTACAAAAAAAAAGCCAAATAGGTGCAGTCATTCTGAAGTGATGTCCTTACGTGTTACATAACTGTAACAGTTAGACATATGCTGTGAGCTGTCGCGACACTTTTTATAGATAATGATGTATTCTGAAAAGCCGTAGTACATTATTTTGTTCCATTATCCATAGTTTTCGCAGCGCATGCGATGGAAGGATATTTTTTTAACTCCTTCCAGTCCTTCCATTATGATCATCATCATCATCATTTCAGCCGAAAGACGTCCACTGCTCCGCCACTTCGACCGGCATCCAGCGGATTCCTGCGGCCTTCACAAGGTCATCGGTCCACCTTGTTGGAGGATTTCCAACTCTACGTCTTCCGGTACGCGATCGCCACTCCAGAACCAATGACAATTTTTATTTTGATAAGAATTTGTGCTAAATTTTAAGTTTATTAACCTAAGAAATAAGATTCCTCCATATAATCTTTAAAAACCCCTAAATTGTTCTATTAGAGGTAGTTCTGAAAATCTAAAATGACATTAAAATGTAAATGTGCCCTGCCCACTCCCCGTTAAGTTTGGCGATTCTTCTGATTGTGTGGATAACTTCAGATCCGGATATGAAGTAATATAATATGATCGCGTGACAACCCTAACGACGTAGAATACGGATCAAGCTTAAAAATGTTGTGGTTTCTAGATTCCACGCAATTAGGATGTGTTATTTTTGTGGTATGTAGGGAAGATGAAGGGCATAATTTTAGTATAAATAACTTTTCCAAATACGATGGAATTACCGAGAAAAAAAATAAAAACGAAAAACGAAAAACCTCGTATAAGTCTAAATCTAACGAAGTTCTGAGTTTTATTTTTACTCTAAAATATGCAACATAAAAAACGCCATCGATGTTTTTAAGGTCACAATTGCGTATCATGTTTAGTTTCAGAGATATGATTTTTTTTCTAAATATCCGGTTGAAAAAAAGACGATTTTCAAAAAATTATATCTCAAAAACTAAACATACTAGTGAAATGGGGATACGAAATATTGCATTGAAATAACATAAACTATCAGATTTTTATATAAAAAAGCAATGTCCGAAAAATGGTCTTCATAAAACACTGTGCATCGTTTATTATATCTCCCTCTACTTTTAAAGCCATTGACATTAATACTCAATACTTTCCTCACGGCATTTTCATAATTTCTCCGTATCACGTGACCATACAATGACAACCGATTCCCACTCAACTTTTCAGTTATTGGTGCCACTTTCAGACTTCCTCTTATGTACTCATTTCTTATTCTATCCATTAGTGTAACACCACACATCTCTCTACATTCATAAATAAAACATAATAACCTATTTACTTAACCAAAACTATATATAAGGTGTATCTATTCATACACGAAATATTTTAAGAGGTACACCTGTAGGTGGTAAAGAAGCTATAGAAGCAAAAATAAATTTTTTATCTAAGCGTTTATGAATTTTCGCAATTATTATAATTTTAAAACTGCTTGAGACGTTTTGCATAAAACCTTTACTCCAAATTCTATGAATGACCCGCCTGACGCTGCGAGGGCTGCGACCGGACGGCACGAGCATGGCCGCGGTATCTCGGGACGTAAAAAATAAGAAGGAGCCAGTATTTCTAATGTGCGTCAAATAATTTATAAATATTAAATTTTGAAAAAAATACATTTAGATAATTTTTTTTTTCGTTGCTATAGCTTCTTTACGGGTTCCCTCTATCTGGCAGAAACTTGATGCTCCGAATTTTATTTGGCATAACACACTTGGCATAATCTTATTTAAACGAACATTTGTAAGGTATAAAAAATGTTTAGCATAATCACTGTTTGGCCGAATGTTTATATGCTCGACTTTACGCTGGCATACTTTTAAGATGGCAGAATTTTATTTCGCATAATTAATTACCTTTGGCAGACTTAAAATTCCGCATAATTTCGTTTAGCATAACAATTATTTAGAGCAATGATTATTTGGCATAATTTCACTTGGCATACTATGAAGATGGCAGAATTTCATTTAGAATAATTTTGTTAGGCATATTTTCATTTCTATTAAGTTGCATTTTAACCTTAAATAAAATGAAATAGTGTCTCAAAAAGTCAGTATAAAATATGTTGTGCTACAAAAATTATTGACAGAAACGAATCGCTGCAGAACCGACTCCACGTAGTCTTGTCTGCCCTACCCCTAGAGTGTAATTTAAGCCCGCGTGGGACCGCCGGAGCCCCGCAGCGCCGAAGCCGTGACAGAAACCATGCATGCTGCATGTTGCATGCTCGCCTGCATGTTGTAAGCTTGCTTGCTTGCATGCTTGCTTGCTGCATGCTTGCTTGCATGCTGCATGCTTGATTGCTTGCATGCTGTATGCTTGCTTGCATGCTGCATGCTTGTTTGCATGCTGCATGCTTGTTTGCATGCTGCATGCTTGTTTGCATGCTGCATGCTTCTTCGATATGAAATGTATGCCAAAAGATGATTCTAAGTTTAAAGTTTCTGAGATATGATAGTTCTGCCTTTTAATAACTATCGATATGAAATTATGCCACGAGACGATTCTGACTGCGAACTTTTTGCGATATGATGGTTCTACTTTTTAAATATTATGGAATAAAATTTATGCCTAAAGGTGATTCTGACTTATAAAATTATGCGTTGTGAATGTATGATAAATGAGTGTATGCCAAACGATTTTCTGCGAAATGAAGTTTATACTATCCGCTGTTATGCAAAATAATATTATGACGAAAAAAATTCTGCCATAAAGGGTGGACCCCTTCTTTACCACCTACATGTGTACCTCTTAAAATATTTCGCGTATGAATAGATACACCTTATATACACAAACTAAAATAAAGCGTCGAAAAATTCATCCTCATCGCTGTCGACCGGTAATGTACCCAAGAGACTGGCGGCATTACCACGCTGTATAGCAATGCTTAGCCGTTGGCCAAAATAATAATCAGCCCTTGGGTCACGAGAAGTGTCAACCAGCCGTTTTGATATTTCTTTAGAGGCCATGAGCACTCTGACCCCACGGCCCGAGGTTTTCAACCCCAAACGGCTCGAAAATATAATTACCAATAAGGTTGCTATACTTTCGCCGCTTGAGGTTTTCCGCAGCCGCAGCTGCAGCGCCAGCGCAGCAAGCCGAGCTAGGAAGATGGGATGCCGCAAGAGTATCGACACACGTTGCATCCCACACTAAAGGCCTACCCACCTTCCAAGGAAACAAAGACATACCGTTCGGTCTCTTGCCATCGTCGCGTGCCAAGCCATTGGGTTCTAATACAGCTGGAACGCCGACGGTGACAAGAGCTCGTCGGATGATGTCGTTAATGTTCGCATGCAGCGCTAAGCGACCCGCACTTCGGCTACAAGACAGGCCGTGGTGTCCTAGACTGTTGACAACTTCGCCACAGTGGCAGCGATGAGGAGAACAACAAGGAGCTCCTAGTCTTAGAGAAGCAGCGAGGCGGAAAGTAGTGTCGTCGAGCAAAGTGCCTATGTTCGACGACGGTAGCGCATGAAGCCACAGACCCGACTCCCATTCAATAACCTATTTAAACCAAATGTCATTGTTGCCATAACAACCAATAATAAAGAGTTCAAATTAGAATTGTAAGTTTTTAACAGTATTTAATGTCAAATAATGAGCAGAGTATGTCAAAGAAGAATGTAAAAAAAATGTTATATAAAAAATTTACATCGTCATTTGGGAGCAGTTGATAGACATTTACATGGTCATCCTGTAATGAGCTACAAGGGAAGCCACATGTGCAGAAGGAGTTATTGCCAAACTTCCTTGTCTTGAACGTAGTATTTTATCTTATAATACCTATGTTTTTTTTAATAAGGACACGTTTGATGTGTGATTTGAACATTCCATAGCTAAGTTCAGTAACTTTAGCCACTTGTTATAGAAGCGGATACTGTTTATAAGAAATGATTTACTAGTTTTAGCTAATCTAAATTAGATTTCTATGGTATTAGAGGAAAAGCATATGAATGGATATCTAGCTAATAAACAGGCAACAGTGTACCGAGATATCAAAGTTGTAAAGAAAGGGGACAGAATATATTGCAAAGAGAAATTCAAATCAGTAGCGGTACAAAATAAGTGTGGCGTTCCTCAGGGAAGCATTCTCGGTCCTTTACTTTTCTTACTTTATATAAATGATCTTCCAGAGGCCACTTTACACAAATGTATACTTTTTGCAGATGACACCACAGTTGTCATAAAGTGTCAAAATAAAAGCGACTACAAATCAGCTACGGAAAAGACCCTAAAAGACATAATAAGTTGGATGCAAAACAATGACTTAAATATACATTTTAGTAAGACAAAATTAATTGAATTTAACTCTTTTAACGTCAAACCAATAGCTTTGGATATTTTATATAATGGTGAAAAAGTACAACAAGTAGATCAGTTAAATTTTTTAGGAATCTATGTAGACAAAAACCTGAATTGGAAGAGCCATGTGGAGCATATAGGTCAGAAACTAGATAGGTTTGTGTTTGCTTTAAAAAAGCTGATACAAAATGTCTCAGCTTTTTTAAAGCAAACACAAACCTATCTAGTTCTGTCTGTCTGTCTTACCATGGTTACGTGTCATGTGTTCTAAGCTATGGACTAATCATGTGGGGTAACTCTACCGATAGCGACAGAGTTTTCAAACTCCAAAAACGATGCATCCGGGTTATCAACAGGGCGTGGTTCTTAGATAGCTGTAAGCCACTCTTTGAAAAAATTAAGATTCTTCCCCTGCCCTGTATGTATATTAGATATATCTGTATTTTTACAAAGACACACATGCATTACTTTAAGCAACATACCGAGGTTATACCACGACAGAAGAGGAGTATGTTTCGCAACCTCTTATATCATCCAGCTGGACATAAAGATATTTATAAGAAAAATGTGTTCAATATGTGTATATTAATTTATAATACCTTACCAAACTATTTCAAATTGTTGCAGGGTAATATTTTTAAAACAAAATTGACAGAGTGGTTACAGAAAAAGTGTTTCTATAGTATTAAGGAATTTAAAAATATTTGGTTAGAGTATTAATGAATATTTTTTTGTGAATTATTGAATGTGTGAAAATAATGTAATAATTATATAATAATAATGTACTAATAATCACATTATTATAACATTTGTATGTAATAATAATGTGTGAAAATAATGTAATAATTATATAATAATAATGTACTAATAATATAATCTGCATGATAATCAGGTCTGACATTTAAACATAAATAATTTGCACGCTTGCTTACAGGCAGAATACAATAACTTTAAGGCTGTAAGATCTTCCCTTGTAATGATGTATTTCTTGCAAATGAATATTTTGAATTTGAATTTAAATTTCGGTATCTCAATTTCATTTTTACTACAAGTATTATTTATATTACGGAAATCGCTTCTTATTTTGAAAAGGCCTAAGTTTTTGCGAACATACAATATACATTCTAAGATATAAAGAGAAGGTAGAGTCAGTATATCAATTTCTGTAAAGTTTCTAAGAGACTCGCGAGGCTTTACTTTATAGATCGCGCGGATTGTCTAATTTTGTAAAATAAAAACTGAATCTACGTCAGCTGCCGAACCCCACAGCAGAACGCCATAAGACAAAATATTGTGGAAATAAGCAATGTACACTAATCTAGCTGTAGCTATATCGAGAAACTGCCTTATTTTTCTTACTGCACATGCAACTGAACTGAACCTACCTGAAATAGCTGTAATGTGGGCACCCCATTGCATTTTTGAATCTAAAGTAATTCCTAGAAATACAGTTTCCGAAACAGCATCTAGTTTATTGCCATCAAGTTTTAAATTTTGGCCTACTTGGGGTACATTTGGTAATGAGAACTTAATACATTTAGTTTAGTTTGCATTAAGTAAAGCTAATAATCTCTTTAGTAGCTGCAAACCATTTAGAAAAAATAGCTAGACTCTCATTAACGTGTAAGAAATCTGTATATTTTCTATCTTCTTTAAAAATAAGAGAAGTGTTATCAGCGAATAAAATTATATCCGAGAAGTTAGCCATCATGTAAGGAAGGTCATTAACGTAAACTAGAAATAAGAAAGGGCCAAGAATTGAATCTTGAGGCACGCCCATCTTTACCCCGCGACGTCCCCCTTTAAAATTACTCTTTGCTGTCTGTTTGATAAATAGGAAAGAACAAGATCAGCAACTTGTCCACAAATTCCGTAATGGTGTAATTTACAGATCAAAGTATTGTGGTCAACGCAGTCGAACGCTTTTGAGAGGTCACAGAAGATGAATATTGCATCCTGGGACTTTTCCCAGGATTCCAAAATGTGACTGATGAGAGTGATGGGTTTTGCTCCCGCGTCAGTAGTCGACCTACCTTTTGTGAAACCAAACTGTTAACTATGTGAAATCCCATTCGAGTTAAAATGAGCTTACATCTGATCCAGCATGATTTTTTCTTAAATTTTGCTCAATGCTGGTAGCATAGATATAGGTCTATAATTAGAGGGATCAGTCTTACTACCCGATTTGAAATTTGGTACTACTTTACTATGTTTAATTCAATCAGCAAACGTACGCTGCCTAACCATTGATTAAAAATGCCTGTCAGGACAGGAGCAATTGTGTCAATGATATCTTCAAGAACCTTATTTTTCATAGGAGGAGAACACAGGAGAGGAGTGGAAGAGATACCGATCTCCGGAGCGCCAATCACCAGTGGCTTGAATCCTGATCCTTATTTGGTTGGCATTCTATTTTATTTTCTCATATTTTGTGAATTATTGTTTTGAAGCACATACAACGATAGTTGGTAGGTAATAAACTATTAGACAAGTACTACAATCTACTTAAAACTAAATATTTTTATGTTTACTCATTTGTTAAAAACTACCTACCTGCAATACTGCAATTTCTTCTTTTACTTCATTGATTTTGTTACGAATCCACATGAAATACAAACACCATCGATTTTGCACTGTTATTAACGAAAAATCAGTATAAGGATGTATTTGTAGATGGACTTCACGGTGGCGATACGTCACCATATCCTAAAACATGCGAAAGGTCTCCTCATTATGTCCAATAGGTCCTGAGCACAAATAACATTAAATAATCTATATAAATTTTATGAGGCGAGAGGGAGGATTCTCTGGGTTTGTGTATCTGTGTAGAATACTTGCTGGAACCACAGCTCCTATTTGAAAAAATATTACACTATTTAAAAGTACATTATTCCAGATAGACATAAGCTTTATGTTAAGTAAATATATAAAAAAGGAGTACTTAATACTAATTAAATAGTTATCTCGAATTTATGCAAGCCTAGTACTTATTGTTAAATTAGGTCAGCTCAGAACTTATGCACAGCGTGTCCTGTACAGAATACGCTCTTCTCATGTGAAACACACGCACGAATCCGGCGTAGCTAGTTAATAAGATACGTAGGTTGCTCCAAAAGTTTTGCAAAATGACATATATTTACTAACATTTCTCAAAATATTTACCATCACAGTAAACTCACTCACTCAGTAAGTTCACTTCTGCATCCGTACAAACCAACTATTAAAAATTTCTTGCCATTTATCCTTTGATACGGAAATTTATTGCTTGGGACAATGCCACAGGCATTGTGCCAGGTGTTGTGCTTTAAATTATTCCTCCTCAGTTATAAATTGACCTTTTAATTAAGTCAAAAACTCCTGAGTAAGGCTTCCTCGATGTGCCGGCGCATTGTCGTGATGAAAAAAGCCAAGTACTGAGGCGTGACTTTGGTCGCAGTCCCTTCAGCTTTATAACTTGAGGTAAACAAGTGCCTGTGTACATACCAGGTAGCAATGATCGTCTTCTGTGAATCCAACACCACCCTTTTTATAAGGCCAAAAAAAAACTACGATCATTATTTTTTTACTGATCTCTGCTGTTTTACCATGGGCGGTGGCGTTTTGATCGAGATTTACTGGGAACATCGAAAAAAAATAACCTATTTTCGCCACCTGTGGCGATTGAATCAACATCCTTTGAACGGCCGGAGCCATATTTCTTTGTCATTAATTAACACCCATTGAATAAGCAGACTGAGCACAGCAATAAGTTGTGTTCACTTTTGAACTTAATCTTTATACTTATTTATACAATCAATCAATCAAGTAAAAACTTGCTAGATCTCTCATATTGCAAGACTTATAGAGCAACCTACGTAGTATCTAGTATAAAAACAAAATACAAAGAAAAGCAGGTAAAACTAACATTGAATAAATTTATCCGAGAATCAAGATCCAGTATTGCTTTTTGCACGTGATATCTCTTACGACAATCACTACTGTTTTTAAAAATCGAGACTAGCTTTCTGATTTCTGCCTTTGCATTAGATAATAAAAACGATGCGTTACGCCCTACAAAAGAATCCAAAACTGTTTGTTCGTGTGATACGTCTTCGTCATCCAAAATCATTTCTGCTCTTTTATCATCAATTTCGTTATTTCCCAAAACATCATACTCTAATAGACAGTCATTAAAATCTCTTTCGTATTCTGAATTGTAGCCCAGCACGACTTCAAACAACCAATATTTCAAGGGATCTTCTACTTGAATTCCCCTTTTTTTGTAATAAGAGTACAGATGTTGTAGATCCGGAATCTCAACGCCACCATCGTCCATAAGGAAGTAGCGATAACGAAGAACTCCGTTGTTTAAAATGTCATGAGTCGTCAAAGCCAGCTGAAGATCCTGTATTGAATGTCTCAACTGATTCTTTTGATCGATGAAAAAGCTGAAGGTCGAACAAGAGGACTGACGTCGTAAGATTGATAAGTTAAACTGTTCCATAGCTTTGTTACGAGACTGTCCCCCGATGCGCACTATAGATTGAGTAATTTTAGATATTGCTTCAAGAAACTGATCTAAAGCATGATTTGTGTAACATATGATCAGCATGAGGCAGGGTCCTTCTGGTTTAATATTCTGTAACAATGTTTTTGCCACTTTTATGCCGATGAAAGTTTTTCCCGTACCCGGTGGTCCATGTATAACAGCAAACTCGTGGGTGAGTGCCAAACGATACGCCTCATACTGACTTTCGTTAAGACTCAGCTTGTCTGTCTTTGGCCATTTCTCAGGCTGTAAAACTTGGAATTTTAGTTTTATGTGCTTTTTAATCATTAATTCGTTCCTGTCAATCAGTTCTTTTTCATCAAAGAAACGTTGCACTTCCTCTATTTCTACCAATGTGTTATCCTTGTAAATAATGAGCTCAGTATCAGTAGATAAATAAGCGGGATGTTTCGAGGCAGCCTGAAAAGCAAGGTTAAGGTGAAGAGAATAAAGTGGTATATTCTGGAAATAGGAATCCACAAGTCCTATAGATAGGACCATAGGTAGACCATGCAAATCGTAAGTACTCACATCAACTTTAACAATATATTGCTGCATAGCCAAATGTTGCGGAAAAGAAGGTTCTTGTAGAGCTTTTAAAACATGATAATAAGGTTCAAAATAAACTTCGCTTTCTATCATTGTATACGTATCTTCATTAAAGATACTATTATCTAAATCGGTGTTAATTACTGAAACTGGTATCTGAAAACGTAGGGAAGTTGGTATATTTAGCATTTGGTACCTCGTTACAACAAAAATACATAATACCACAATAAATGAATCATGAATAAATAAGTTACAGGATAGAAAATATGGTAAGAAGGTGGCATGGCACACATGGTGAGAAGCTTTTTGCTAAATGATAACAGCCTCACGGGTGGACCGTTCAGGTAAACTGCCGTGGTTGGTCCGTCGATGGGTGACTATCTTTACATACCGAGACCACTCCTGCCTCGGAAAGCACGTTAAGCCGTTGTTCTCGGCTGAAATTCTTAGATATTTGACTGTCGTTATGGGTTTAGAGGCCCGAAAGTCTGAGAACCAGTCTAACCAGGTGGTGTCAAGAATACCGAAAAATTGTTAATTGCAGCTGCCTAAGCTGCTCGCTCACAGTATCGGCAAAATAGTCAGCTACAATCCCCATAATTGGAACCGAATTAAGTGGGCAAGTGGCTTGTTAAGTGGTGCTACGTTGAAAACATAGATGATAAAACCGGTCATGTATATCGCGAACAAAAATACCGAGCAAACGTATGCTAAAAGTAACAGGTACTAGCTACTACTAAACAGTATTATTATCCAAAACCACTACCCACCTTGCCAGTCGATAGTAGATTCACATCGCGGTCTAGAATCGTAGCTGCCATGAAAGTAGTACAATGGTCTTTTGTGAATAACACTAAAGAACCGAAAAGAAATCTCTTGTTGTGTGCCCAATTAATTTTATGAAAATTCTTGTTGGCTGTCATATCGATTTGTGCGATAGCTCCGACTTTCAAGTTGTCGACATAAGGGCACAAAAATCTTACATTATGGAATATCCTAAAAAGATAAATGGTTAGTTTGGTTCCGAAATGATGAGTTTTATTTATAAACGTTGCGTAGAGTTAAGTGATTTAGCGTGAAAATATATGGCTAAGTATTGAAGCACACTTAAATTAATAATTCATAACTGAAGTTTAAGCAACGTTTCCATTTGATTATTTAATCATTAACGCTAAACAAAAATCTGAGAATAATAAAAAGTACTGGTTATTTAAAAAATAATTTCAAACAGAAACATTATATTACAATACGAACTTACCGAACGTGATTGTATTTCTTTTTATTAGGATCTCCCAGATATTGACCTATAAAAAAAATGGATTAGCTACATATTTGTTACCTATAAGGAAATAAACCTACATAATTGGTGTAACTGCGATGCTCTACAATATCAAAGAACCTATACGCACTTAAACCATCTCTGAATGGTCCAAAGCAGTCTTCTCGGAGTAGCCTGAACTGCACGTCCAAGTAGTGCTCCACGTCATTGTACCCGCCCTCCACAATGTTAGGTCGCAAGAAGGGCGTGGTGCCCAGTAAGTCCTCTTTAGTTGGCACCACACTAAGCTCACGAAAGTTTTCTGGAGGTTGCTGCATTTGCGCGTCCTGCATTTCTACTCTCATTCGTTTCACTTTCGGCTGCTATAAGATAAAAAGGCAAAGATCAAATAAACCTACTAGGCAAATTTACCTCTGATGATCAATTTTATGAAGTTCAATCAAATCAAGAAATGCTCGGGATGGGTCTAGTCACAAATTCGCAACACCCGGGCGAGTAATAGTTTTTCGTCTATTAACTAAGTACCTGCGTATTTGTATTTCTGTTTAACTTACCTCATAACAATCGTCATATGAGGTCATCTTCTGACGCATTTCATCTAATTTTAAGGCACTGGCTTCAGGCAAAACGAAATTATGTTTTTCGCTCAAACATTGCAGACACGTCTTCGTTATACTGTCTATAAGCGCTCTACATCTTTTACGAGCTATAGCTGTAGATGTATCAACTATATCCCCAAAAAATGTTATAAAGTTTTCCCAAAATTCCCTTTGATCATTCCAATACAATCTATTTGAAAGCTTGTTTTCGGTATAAGGCAGATCCATTAAATAATTCCGCAAATAATTAATAAACTCAGAATTGCAAACATCATAAATCAATTTTGTTTTCAATTGTACAAAAGGCGATTGACTTATTTTCGAAAATATTCCGATAAGTAACACAAAATAATCAAGTTGGTTGATGTTGGGTGAATTGACAACGTCCATAAACGCTTCTCTTCTCTCATTTACTTTCTGAAGCACTTCTTTTTCATCCGCTTGTGCTATTTCTTGTAAGGTTCTAAATCCAATGAACTTAACTCTCTCATTTTCACGGCCTGACCTCATGTTGTTTCCACTACCTCTTCCCATACCACCACGTCCCCGAAATGGTTCGTTACTTCGGTAGCGCATACCAAGGTTTTGTTGCATCGCTGAATCTAAAAAAGTCATTTTCAATCAATAATAATTTATAACAAAATAACTTTTAAACTGAGCAATTAAATACTTACCGCTATTGTATCTCATTGGTCTATTGCTGTGTTGTTCTACATGAAAGTCTAGTCTCCTCGGTCTGCTTTCTTCATGAAAATGTCGTCGTTTAAGGCTATTTTGACTTTGCATGTTGAAAGGTGTTAATCGGCCGGAGTTCTTCATACGGTTTACATTAGAAAATCGACGAGTGTTTTCAGTGTTTTTTCTAATTCGTTTTGCATTTCTGTTTCTCCAGGAAGGTCCTGAAATAAATATTAAGAACTAGCTTCTGGCCCGAGACTTCATCCGCGTCAAATTTTTGCTCCCCTGACCCAATTTTTTGTGGTTGGAAATCACCATATGACGTCTCCCGCTCTGGGTGGAGCGGAAGGGCGTGTCAGACTTTTACTGACTAAAATCCACCCGTGTTCCTTCAGTTGCCCATAATATGTCAGGGCCACGGTATCTCTTTCGAACAAATCTCGCGACCCTGGCAGGTGCTCCCCTGACCCTTCCCGTCGCATCGAATTCCCTGTCAGTTTTCGTCCATTTTGCGTTGCTGCTCAGATCCTTTAATCGTAGCGTGATATTATATAGCCCATAGCCTTCGTCAATAAATAGGCTTCCCAACACAAAAAGATTTTTTCAATTCGGACCAGAAGTTCCTAAGATTACCGCGTTCACCCAAACAAACAAACTCATCAGCTTTATAATGTTAGTATTGATAACCACGAACTGTGTATTGTGTTGTATTTATTTATAACCATATTTGGCCAGCACATAATCAATTCCCATAATACGCATTAGCACTCTTTGTTTTATGCTCTTTCTAAGTGTTTATGTGCCAGTTTATCGCAAGGGTATGTCCGTCTACAGTGGGTTATCTATACCCTACTGCCCGGTAGTAGGGAAAGCAAGACCGAAAAATCTTTGCGTCTTATTTTCACTTGGCCGCGATACGTGTTTAGGTACAGTCACAAAAAGAGACAACAAATGAAATTTAATTTGATAAATGAACCGTTTGTTTTCTATTAATTTAATTCGAAAACATTCATCGATTTCTTACAAATATTTAACTATATCCGATGACCCTGGTTACTTATGTCTTTTGGTGACCGTACCTATACATAAACATATACAAATCTATAACTGCCCCGTTGGTCTCGAGGTTGCAAGTGCGAGTGCTGAGCGTGGGGTCCTTTTTTTGTGGGTGGGAAATCACCAAATGACCTTGATAAATGTTGGTCCTACGTCTGATCTCTCTCCGGTCGTGTCGGATTGCCGTCCCATCGGACTAATGAGTGTGAGGGAACAGCGAGTGCTCCTGTTTCTGCGCTATATTATATTCCTTATTTTAATGTTGTTTTCGAATATGGGTTAGTTTACCTGAAGTAAACATTTTTTATATTTCTCAGTAACGCATTATCCACACTATCCACACTAATATTATAAATGCAAAAATAACTCTGTCTGTCTGTCTCGCTTTCCTGCTAAAACTACTGAACCGATGTAAATGAAATTTGGTACACAGATAGTTTAGAGCCTGAGAAAGGACATAGGCTACTTTTTATCCTGGTAGTACGTTCCCGCGGGAAATTTTCCGACCTCCACGCGGGCGAATCCGCTGGCAAAAGCTAGTAATCTATACTTTACTTTAATAATATTATAAAGCTGAAGAGTTTGTTTGTTTGATTGAACGCGGTAATCTCAGGAACTACTGGTCCGAATTGTGGTGTGGTTCTTTCATCAAAAGACCATTTCAGACACCGATCTACATGGTCATCAAATGATCTGACCAACAAAATTATATCCGTTTCTTTTTTTATATACACATTGACATTGATATTTTTTTATATATACAATGACATGAATATTTACTTTGTAAAGTATCGTATTGTTTTAATTATTGTGAATGTGAAGACCATGTGGGTATTTTTTAAATTTTGTTTTCTTTCGTTCTCAGTAATCATGATCTGGCAGTTTGAGTAATTTATGTGGCCTACCCAAATGTCCTTTCTTTGGTACTGTTCGTCAAAGCGTTGGGCTCCTTATGTTCCGAGTTGAGCTAAATGATTAGTGACAAATGCTTGCACTGACTGGACAGGTCCACTCAATCTGTGTGGTTCTTTCTTCAAAAGACCATTTCAGTCTCCAATCTACATGATCTTCACATGATGTGAACAAGATTATGTCTGGACTTGAAAAGAGATTGTGACCTCTGAGTTTGTTTCGGCCTTTCTTCTCAGAGTAGTCAGTTAGGAAACGCCGAACTCATCTAGTTTAAAAAAATATAATTGACATGTTAAAGTGTTTGTACAAACCTACTTACAGAAATAAAATCATTTTCATCCCACCATCTCGGAAAGAGTATTTTTAATCTTCAATATCTGAGTGGAAAAGCCGTTTTTATTCTCTAGAGGATAAAGCAAATTGAATTTAGAACATCGTGTGCACTAAGTTTGTGAATTTAAAAAAAACATTAAACCTATTTACTGCTACCTCTATGGTGCCGAATATATCATACAAACTTTTTTTTAATTTGTTAAAAACTCAGACTCGGAACCTTCTTGGTGTTGTTTTTTCAATTTGCTTTGTACGCGGTTCTTTACGCGGCATTTTTTCACGTCATTGTTAAACCTTATATTAAAAACAAGAAACTTGAAAACAAGTGAAAAAACTAAAATGAGTGATTCTAGCGACGAGGAAGTTTGCTTGACGCCAACAGAATTGACTGAAACTGTTAATAATGTGCAAATGAGCTTTCTCCCTCAACAATCACGCGAGAAGTATTTAAAACAGTACGATATGTTCAACACGTGGCGACTAGCAAAAGGAGCCAAAACTTTCTCAGAAAACGTTTTGCTGGCATATTTTATAGAATTATCCGAGAACAAGAAAGCAAGCACTCTATGGAGTACGTATTCGATGCTAAAAGCAACAATAAAGATGAAAAAAGACAAACATATCGATACCTATCCTAAATTAGTGGCATTTTTAAAAAGAGCCTCATCTGGTCATCAACCAAAAAAATCGAAGGTTTTCACAATATCTGATATTGAAAAGTTTCTTAACTAAGCACCCGATTCCGTATATTTGGCGGCAAAAGTAAGTCAGTTGCACATTCAGTATCTACTTAAGTATATTAATCTCAATTAAATAGTATACTTAGTAGATGTTGATAGGCATAATTATGTGTTCATATCAATTTTATTCATTTATCTACTACAATACTCTTTACGTCACAGGTTGTTCTTATTATTGGAATAAACGGAGCATGTCGAACTAATGCACTAACACAACTTAATGTCAAAAACATTGAGAAACATTCAGATGACTTACTATTAATTAATTTACCTAATACAAAGACAAAAAGAGACCGCAACTTCGTCATTCGGAAGGAATACGTAACGATTGTTGAGAAATATCAAGCCTTACGCCCGCCTAACACTCCAATTGTTGGGGTAGGTAGCGAGGTGTCGGTGTTTTTGAGGAGAAACAAATGTTTATGTTGAACACTATTTATTGTTTCCACTCAAACTGTTCTAAATGTTAAAATGTTAATAAAATGTTTGAATACACCCGGCTAACGCGGTAAACGAAAGTGCACTGAATCTAATATAAATGATTAGTAATAAGTAATAAAATTAGGTCAACGCGTCGCGCCGATATTGCTAACTAAGGTGGAACATATTCCGGGCCACGAAGGATAGGGATGCTGAGATGAAACAATTTTTGTTAGTAAAGTAATGGAATGATCATAATAATAATGTTTACAAGGTGAAAACCAGCCACTTAAGATTAAGATGTTAGTAGAACAAAGCATAAATGATTTCAAATAAAATTAAGAGCTTATTGTTCCTAAAGGATTCCTAGGCACGCGAGGACACGCCCTATTTACCATTGTATTGTTTAATTCACCATAAATATTTGTCGCACTAGAATTACGTTCACTAATGTTTTGCCGCGCACTAAATCTAACACTATTGATGTTCACATCACTAACACTTCTGGTTGGTTGAAGCTCCATGTCCGACGTAATGTGGACGTGGCGTGCTCGCAGCCTCAGCCATCTGTACAGCAGCGCTCCCGCCGCCAGCGCCAGCGTGCCGACCAGGATGTAGCTTACTGCATACTGATGGATGTCATGAGTGGATAATGTTTCTCCTACTTCCACTTGGCTGTTTTTCATATCATCAATGCGTTTGTGTAGCCTTTTTAAGGCGTACTTCATCTCGCCTGAGTCTGTCACGTCTTGGAAATTTGTGAAAGGCATGGTACTGTTAATTATTAAGTTCAACTGATCCATCTCAGGTATAAAAATATCCGAGCTCATATTAATGATGTTTTTCTTTTGACTCTGAATGCTCAGAGTAAAATCCTGACCTTTCAACAGGCAACCTGGTTCTAAGTAAATGACACCAGCCTTGTTCAATTGGATCTTGTTCAGTTGTTCATCGCAAATTACTTTGACGGCATACATGTTGCAGCAATGGTACAAAAACAGTGACGGGTTCGCTAGTGATATCCATTTGTTTTTGCACCTGGATCTTCGTATCTTGCACTTATTTGTGTCTCGATCGAGATCACAAAAGTTGTTGTCGTTATTAAGATGGTATATCGGCTTTTTCCAATTGCACATATACTTATCATCTTCTTGCTTACAACGTGAAAGTTCGTCCGACGTAATTTTTAGGTACGAGTCTCTTTTTAGATCCGTGGCGACGTATTCTGAAGACGGGATAAACTCTATCATAGTGTTGTTCGTCTGGTGTTGTATAGGATGTATTCTATACAACTTATATCGGTCTCTGCTGATAAGTGGGAATGTTATTTGGAAGAGGGCGTATTCTTCAGTTATTCGTGCTTTAATGCTTATCATAGAATAAAGCTTTCGAATATCATGTGATTCACTAGGCAATGTTAAATCATCGGATAAATGCCCAGAGATAATGTTAAGCTCTTTTTGGAGCTGTTCAGGGGTGAGCAGATGAATGTTCACCTGGCCATGGTGGACATTGGTCAGAATGTCAAGTAGAATGTCTTGAGTTCTTCTTAAGTTATGCAATAAGTTACTGGCTATTAGGGCTGTCATGGTGAATTCTTGAAGTAAAGATATGTTGTTTAATTCTCGTTGTAATTTGTTTGAAAAATTATCCAGCGTTATCAGATGTTTATTAATAATTTTATGTTGTTTTGCCATGATTTCTTCTGTTCTTTTCAACAAATTGTATTCTGATTCAGCAATCGATGTCTGGTTCTTCCATAAACCAGCTAAATGTTTTTCATTTTGCTGTATCATGTTGATGTCTCGGGTGTATTTTTCCGCGAATTGTTCGTCTAATACGCCGAATAGGGAATTTGCAATGTTTCCAACTGCATTGATAAGACCCCGCCGCCGTCTGGAGTGTTCACTTACATGTTGCGTCATCAAAAGTTCGCTGTAGTATTTTAGTTCATTACACTCGTGGATCAGCTGAGGGACTATCATGTTACACTGTTCGCTGCCTGTTGTTTTGCATGTTTTGTCCAAATATGTTGTTATTTTTTCAAACGCCTGCATACCTTCCCAATACGGAGACATATTATAGAATACAACTAGGACCCAACTATCTTTTACGAGACTAACTTTGGATATTGGGTCAAAGTAGAAAGATTGGTTATTTAATGCGGTGACGTTGTAGCTGCAATTTGCAACGCTACAGATTGACATAAAAAATGTTAATGCCATGGCGACATACGATAACGTAGCTGGTGCTGTCTTTCTTGTTCGTTTACTGTTGATATTCCGGGTCCCAGAATCCTGTTCGGCTGAAATTTCTGTTTCACTTGAATTGTTTTGTTGGTTGTTTGTTTTGTTTTCTACCGGTAATAACGAAAGTTTGACTACTGGTCGCTTGATGATGCCATTTTTAGTTTTCAATGACACCACCCTGACGTAGCCATCATTACCGGGATGCAGGTCTGTCACTCGGCCCATTATCCACCGTCCAGCTGGAATATTATCCTCATGCACTACCACCATGTTGCCTATTTTTAAGTTTTCCTGGGGCTTACACCACTTTCCTCTCGCTGTTAATTGGCTCAAATATTCATTTCTCCATTTTTGCCAAATCTGTTTAAAAATGTTGGTGGTTAAATGCCATCTTGTTCTCGCATCCTCCTTCGTCTCGATCACTGTCAAGTCAGATCTTCCTGTTAAAAAATGTGCCGGTGACAAATAATCTAGATCCTCAATATTTTCCGTAAGCGAACATAACGGTCTCGAGTTCAGACACGCCTCCAGTTGTGTCAGTATAGTGGTGAATTCTTCAAACGTTAGTCTTTGTTCACCAACCACTCTTTTTAAATGGAACTTCAGACTGCGGACGGCTCTTTCCCACAGCCCGCCTGCGCTCGGCCAAGATGGAGCGTTGAAATGCCATTGTATGTTCATTTCAGCGATTTCAGCTTGGCAATTACCACCGAAAACTTGTTGTAGTTGGTTGTACTCTTCTTGCAGCAACCTATTTGCTCCGATAAAATTGCTTCCTTGGTCACTATACAAGTTATGTGGTGTTCCTCTCCGGGCCGCCATTCTCTTGAGTGCAGCTAAGAATGCTGAACTGGTGAGGTCAGACACCAATTCCAAATGAACTG
The DNA here is from genome assembly GCA_932294355.1 of Aporophyla lueneburgensis. Taxonomy (NCBI): domain Eukaryota; kingdom Metazoa; phylum Arthropoda; class Insecta; order Lepidoptera; family Noctuidae; genus Aporophyla; species Aporophyla lueneburgensis. Next base: position 18,061,083 of record OW028744.1, read on the forward strand.
CTTTCGTGACCATGCAAATGAATACTGCCACGTAGCCTTTCAGTGTTCTCACTCCCCTCCCCTTGTTTGCCTTGATGTTCACAAAACCTGTGTAGTCTACTCCAGTATGGTAGAATGGAGGAGCGGGGTTGGTTCTAGCTGCGGGAAGGTCACCCATCAATTGATGTTGCTTCCTTGCTTCATACTTCCGACAAGTTACACAATTTCTTAATTGTTTTTTGGTCGTACTGTATCCACTTGTGATCCAGTATTGTTGTCTGAGCGCAGCTAAGGTCAATTGAGGACCCCCATGGAATGTTAACTGATGAGCTTCCTCTATGAGTAACTCCGCCAATCGACTCTTGTTAGGGATTATCTTAGGATGTTTCATTTCGTCACTCATCTTCGCGTTCCTTAAACGTCCTCCCACTCGGAGAAATCCGCTTTTATCGACGAAAGGTTTTAAATTCAATAATTTGCTGTTACTTGCAACAGTACCATTTTTGTTTAATAATTCAATATCCGACGTAAATTCTGTACTTTGCACTCGTTTTATAATTGCTGATTTGGCTTGTCGCAGTTCTTGTAATGTTAGGTGATTCGGTAAATGTTTACGTTGCGACTTTGGCGTCAATGCCCTCAGTATCCATGCCAAGACGCGAGTTATTTTTATAAACGAATTATGTTGTAATAATAAATTATCTATTATACTATTACTGCTAATGTTTTGAACGGTGTTCACCAATTTTATGTTTTTCATCTCTTGGTCTGTTTGGTAGATAGGCTGTTTTTGTTCCTTTTCTACGTCATAGGATGCTAGCCATGCTGGTCCCTTCCACCATAAAGGATGTTGTAATAGTTGGGGTGCTGTTACACCTCGGCTGGCGCAATCGGCCGGGTTTTCTACCGATTTCACATATCGCCAGCAGTTTGCCGGCATTATCTGTTTGATAGCGTTGACTCTATTGGCCACGAAAGGTTTCCAACGTGTTGATTCGCCTTGTATCCAACCTATGACCACCATTGAATCACACCATCCATAGATTTCCAATTGACAACTTATACTCTGTTTTATTTTGTTGATGAGCTTAGATAGTAGATAAGCACCACAAAGCTCCATCCGTGGCAATGTAACGCTCTTTTTACTTGGTGTAAGTTTCGATTTTGCTGCGACGATTACTGTTTCTTGTTGGTGTTTTTTTCGTGCGTATACCACGCATGCATATGCTTCGATGGACGCGTCGCAATAGCCATGCAGTTCGATGACGTCATTCTCGTTGCATAATATCCATCGAGGAATCTTGCAATGTTTGATGCTGTCAATTTCTGCAATCAACTTGACCCATTCCTTATGTATATTGTCTGACACTTTATCATCCCACTGTAGATCATGTTTCCATAATTGTTGAAATAATAACTTTAGTTTTGTGGATAGGGGTGTCAGCCAACCAAGTGGGTCATATAATTTTGATATTTCTGATAGTAAGCTCCTTTTAGTTGGTTTTGAGGTGGCTTGGGAAAAGTCACAACGGAATGTAAATTGATCCCCCTTTGGGTTCCAGCATAATCCTAAGGTTTTCAACATGTCATCGTTCTTGAAGCTATAAACGAATTCCTCTTGACTTGTTGATATGTTCTCCAATAATTCCTGACTGTTAGATGACCACTTCCGAAGGTTAAAGCCTCCTGATTTCAAGAGCTGGATTAAATCATCTATCGATTGTTTACCCTGTTCTATGTTGTAGCAGCCGTGTAACAGGTCATCCATATAAAAACTGTTTTCCAGGACAGCAGCTGCTTTTGGAAACTTGTGTCGCTCATCCACCGCCAGCTGTTTTAATGTCATAATTGCTAAAAACGGTGCGGCCTTTGTCCCGTATGTTACCGTGTTCAATTGATACACTTGTATAGTTTGTGTTGATGACTCACGCCAAACGATTTTCTGTAAATGTTGATCAATGGGGTCAACTAAGATTTGGCGGTACATCTTCTCGATGTCCGCAGTGAAGGCAAAGGGATATTGTCTCCATTGCAGTAGTAACGCCTGTAAATCTTTTTGAAGATTGGGCCCCTTCAGCATGACGTCATTCAAGCTGTATTTGGTAGATGTTTTCGCGGATGCATTGAATACCACACGAAGCTTTGTTGTTGAAGATTCTTCTCTCTGCACGCCATGATGAGGCAAGAAGCATTCGAGTGTTATGTTATTGTTTGTCTGTTCAGGTTTCATGTGATTCAACGCTGCATATTCCTTCATGAACTCCTTGTATTTTTCAGCTAAAGTTGGTTGTTTTTCTAAGCGGCGTTCCAAATTCTTTAGCTGTGCCACAGCCATAGGTTTCGAAGATCCTAACTGTTGTTTTAGCTCTTCTTTCAGTGGTATTCTGACTTCATAGCGACCGTGACTGTTTCTTCTTGTCGTTCTTGTATAAAAGTCCATACATTCCTGATCTTCTACTGATAGATTTGAGGGTTCTATAATTTCCTCGACTTCCCAAAATTTCTGGATCTCTTCGATGTTATTTAGAACCACATTACATTGGTATGTTTTGACGTTTCCGCATAGTAACTGTGGCGGCTTAGTAATAGCAATTTGCCGAGTTGCATTCTTGACGGAGTATGGGAGCGCGGGCGATCGGCTCGCCAGTCGTCCACGTCACACCGCCCTGCCTTGTCGCATACCTAGTACGTAGTTAGTCATAACGAAGTATTGTGGAACCCGAATTAAAGACATATTCTTCTTTGGAGTCACGTCTCTTTAATTACCTCACCATAACAAGAACACGCCCAACACTGGTGACCTTTCGACGATTTCAAGATTTTACGTTTTCGTGACAATAGAGTAGGCGACTCAAAAAGCGTACGAGGCAGGGGCGTAAAGACCGCGTGGTGCAAAGTAAAACGCAGCGTGCTAAAGTTATATTAGAGCAACGCGTGTATATCGTTCCGCAAAATGAACCCGCGAGTGGTAACCGGTTCCCCCGGGACTTCAGAAGCAAATGCAGACGTCGCGATGGTTACGGTGCAAATGAGAATTCCGGAATTTTGGAGAGAAATACCAAGATCGTGGTTCTGCCAATTTGAGGCAATAATGGCACCACAGAAGCAAGGTGACAGTCAAAAATATGATATGGTGCTCGCGAGATTGCCCACAGACGTTGTACAGCAAGTAACCGACATCATCGAGGCACCGCCGGAAACAGGGAAATATGAAACGATCAAAAAGCGATTATTGTCCATTTACGAAGAGAGTGCAGATAAACAATTTCAAAAATTAATGCATGAAATGGACCTGGGAACACAAAAACCGTCGCAGTTACTAAGAAAAATGGCAACTTTAGCGAAGAAATGCGATTTGACAGAAGAACCGCTAAAGAGACTGTGACTGGATAAGCTAACACCCAACGTACGCGCACTGCTGGCAATGAGCGAAGACACCAAGTTGGAAGATATGGCCAGAAAGGCAGACAGAATATTAGAGACTTTGGGAAACGGCGAGGTTGCATCCATAACACCAAGCACATCAACAAACCACAGTGTAGCCGACCACTTGAAGGATTTAGTAATGGAAATGAAAGAATTGCGCGGGGAGATAAATGAGATAAGGCAGCGAAATAGAAGCACGGCAAGGAACACAGAAGGTGGGCGATGGCAACAACGACTCAGATCCAAAAGTCCGAGACGGCGCACACCAAAATCACCCGACTGGCTGTGCAGACATCATTATCGCTATAGGAACAACGCGCGGGAGTGTGAATCGCCGTGTAGCTGGGCCAAGAAGCAGCAGAAGCCGGAAAACTAGACGCGGTGCAGTCAGCGACGGTGGAAGATTGTGCCGCGGGGAATCACCGACTCTGTGTAAGAGACTTTAAAACGGGAATTGTGTATCTAGTGGACACGGGCGCTAACGTGTCAGTGATACCTGTAAGTAAAGTGAAAACAAAGCAAAATCAAGAGTGTACGTACAAACTTTTCGCAGCAAATAATTCGGAAATAAAAACCTATGGTGTAGTGACTATAGAATTAAACTTAGGTTTACGTAGAAGTTATAAATGGCCATTTATAGTTTGCGATGTGAAGCAGCCAATCATAGGGGCAGATTTTCTAAAGGCACACCAATTAGTCGTAGACTTACATAATAAAAGGTTGATTGACGGTCTCACTAATTTGAGTAGGGAAGCAACTATAGTGAAATGTGCCGAATTCTCCATATCTAGTATTCAGCATGATAACCCGTACAAAGATTTGCTCGAAAAATTCTCAGAAATAACCAAGCCGATATCGTATAAAGAACCGCCTAGTCATAATACATTCCATCACATAGAGACTACAGGCCCTCCCGTATTTTCCCGCGCTAGGCCGTTGCCACCGCATAGATATAAAATGGCACAAGACGAATTTAGGTTAATGCAAGAATTAGGTATATGTAGCCCGCAAAGAGCCCATGGGCGAGTGCGCTACACGTCGTGCCGAAGAAGGATGGCCAGATCAGACCCTGTGGCGACTATCGTGCACTCAACGCGATCACGAAGCCGGACAGATACCCGATCCCAAGGCTACAAGATTTCACCTATGGACTAGCAGGTAAGAAAACTTTTGCACGTTTAGACATTAATAGAGCCTATCATAATATTCGCGTAGCACCGCAGGATGTAGAGAAAACAGCGATCATTACCCCATTTGGACTGTTCGAATTTCCTAGAATGTCATTCGGTTTGCGTAACGCAGCGCAAACATTTCAGAGGTTTATGAACAATACAGTTTTACAGGGAATAGAGTATTTAAATGGAGAACGGAAAGGGGAATGTTCATACCTATTCTGTTACATAGATGACGTAATAATTGGAAGTACCGACGCCGAATTACTTCGCAAACATCTAAGCCTTGTTTTTAGCAGATTCGAACAGTTTGGAATAACTATTAATCTGTCAAAATGTTGTTTTGGTAAACAGGAAATAGAATTTTTAGGGTACAATGTTAGCCAGGAAGGGATAAAACCTTTGAAAGAAAAAATCGAGGCTATACAAGGTTATCCACGGCCGGAAACCGTCGAACAGCTACGACGATTTCTGGGAATGGTGAATTTTTATAGGTTACACATAGAGCAAGCGGCTGAGCACCAGTCCGAGTTAAATAAGTTTTTGCATGGGGCCAAGAAAAAGGATAAGTCAAAAATAACATGGGACGATAAGGCCACGGCGGCTTTCGAGCAGTGTAAGGCAAGCCTACAAAGCGCCATTACACTGGCTTATCCAGAGGACAAAGGTAGATTGTCTCTAATGTGTGACGCATCCAATACATGCGTGGGGGCAGTTCTACAACAAGGAGTCGCCGGAAAAACGAGGCCCTTAGGTTATTTTTCTAAGAGACTATCGGAAGCCCAGCAAAAATACAGTACTTACGATCGAGAGCTATTGGCAGTTTATTTAGCTATCGTACATTTTAGAAACATGATCGAAGGTCGAGAGATTACGATCCTCACGGACCACAAACCATTAACGTATGCATTTTCTAAAATAGGTACCGATCGAGAGACCCCACGACGCACAAGGCAGTTATTGTATATCAGCGAATTCACAAGCGACATACAATACGTCAACGGAAGCGAGAACCCGGTTGCTGACGCGCTATCGCGGGTAGAGTCCGTTGTTTGCCCAACGTCTATCGACTTCGACGAAGTCGCCCGAGCACAGGAAACAGACGATCAAATGGCGCGTATGTTAGCAGAATCGCAAGGTAACATTGTATTAAAACAAATACATTCACCGTTGTGTAATCAAACAATTTATTGTAGCATTTCAGATAAACAGGTAAGACCATATCTCCCACACAAATTTCGTAAACTAGCTTTCGATACAGTACATAACATAAGCCACCCCGGAATTAGGGCCACACGGAAGATGATAACGAAACGTTTCTTTTGGCCAGAAATGAACAAAGATGTAACCAGATGGGCAAGGGCTTGCATTCATTGTCAAAAAGTAAAAGTACAGCGCCATACAGTTTCCAAATTAAGTAGTTTCCCGTTGACAGATAGATTTGAGCATTTACACGTCGATATAGTTGGTCCACTACCGACGTCACAAGAAGGCTATAGGTATTGCGTCACTATGATAGACAGGTTTACGCGGTGGCCTGAAGCAATTCCAGTGACAGAGATAACCGCGGACACAGTAGCAAAAGCCATATACGAAGGCTGGGTATGCAGGTTCGGGTGCCCCCTGACACTAACAAGTGATCAGGGAAGACAGTTTGAGAGCGAACTTTTTAAAAGTTTACTAAACATTTTAGGCATAAGAAAAACCCGTACAACAGCGTATCACCCGCAGGCGAACGGAATGGTTGAAAGAATGCATCGCTCACTTAAGGTTGCAATTAGGGCTAGGCTACAGGATAATAGGTCATGGGTCGATGAATTACCGACAGCATTGTTGGGACTTCGCGCGGCTTGTAAAAATGATGATAATGTAAGTTCAGCGGAATTAGTATTGGGACAGACCCTACGTTTACCAGGAGATTTTTATTGCGAAACCGAGAAAACCAAAGTAGATCATCAACCAACGTTCGTAAGCAAACTTCGAAGCGTCATAAATAGTATGCGGCCACAGTCAAGAGAGAACAGCGATTCGCGGAAAATATTCATCCATAAAGATTTAAATACGTGTTCTCATGTTTTTCTAAGGAATGATATGGTAAAAAGTTCGCTAACCCCATCATACAACGGCCCTTATAAAGTAATCAGTAAGGATAAGAAAACTTTTCACATACAAATAGGTGATCGTCAATCAACCATTTCTATAGACAGATTAAAACCAGCGTATATTATTAATGAAGAAAATCCGCCAGAAAACATAGGTACTGATAATGAGTGTGATTCGGATATAAAATCAAGTGGACAAAAATCGCTACCGCCTATGGCTAAAACCACACGCTGTGGTCGAGTGATTAAGCAACCGGTGCGATTTTTGCTCACCTGACAAATAATGTAAGTACATAGAAGGTTGTTAAAATTTATTGTACATTTCACTGCGGCTATTTAGCAATTATTCTCGGTGTGCAAACTAAATACAGTGTTTGAGTTTAGAGATGGGAAATTACAATAATAAAGAGTTCACGGCCACAGTACAGGCCCAAGTAGTAGCAGGACAGCAGTTAGAAAGCAAACTGAACTATTTCGGGATAATACTAATTATCATCGCTGCAATAATGGGCATACTATTATGTTACGCAGTCAAGAGGGGTTGCATGGGCCATGCGAGACAATGGTTAAGAAGAGAAGTGCCATTGATACTGGCAGGACAACCCAGTACAGTAGGTAACCCGACACCTACCGCGACCGCCACAGGATACGTTTAGCGAAGCAACGTTGTGAAAGGTACAAAAATTAGCAGGTCAAAATATAATTTGTTATTTGTAACCAGTGATCCTAATATCGTAGGTTGTATTATCCGTAATTTATATAGTGAATGGCGTTACCATAACCAACGCTGCCGACCCTCGAGGTGTTACTTATTTATTGCAGAGCGGGCGTTATGGTAACTACCCTTAATAATGTGTATAGCGTATATATAATTTCAAGTCGGCTCGGAGCTCAGGCAACGATGAGACCGCAAACATGTTAGAAAATAAGTTACTTAAGATCTATTTTAGCGACAGAATTGAAACAATAGGCAGCACTCAACTGTTGGAATGCTGACAGGTATAGAATATTATCGTAAGCGATATTGTAAGCTTAGAGACTTCTGAGTACTGTAATAGTCATGTAAGTATGTAGTTTTACTATGTTTTAAATACATATTGTTAAAAAAATGTTTTAATTGTAACATTTGTTTTTGAAAAAGGGGGGTGTGATGTGGCGGCTTAGTAATAGCAATTTGCCGAGTTGCATTCTTGACGGAATATGGGAGCGCGGGCGATCGGCTCGCCAGTCGTCCACGTCACACCGCCCTGCCTTGTCGCATACCTAGTACGTAGTTAGTCATAACGAAGTATTGTGGAACCCGAATTAAAGACATATTCTTCTTTGGAGTCACGTCTCTTTAATTACCTCACCAAAACCAGAACACGCCCAACAGTACACACTATTCACACCTAGCTTATTTTTGTAATTTGCACCCGGTAAGTAATAAACATTTCCAGAGAAAATATGTAGGTTTATTTATTTTCCACATCATACAGCCCGTTCACAGACAGACAGATGAACGGACCAATGGACAGCGGAGGCTTAGTTATAGGGTCCCGTCCTGGTTACTCTTTGGTTACGGAACCCTAATAAAAATCTACAACCTACGTGGGACATAGGCCTTATATTACTTTACTTTTACTCCAATTTTATTAGGTAGTGTGTATCTATAAAATAGGACATACATTTTATCTTTATACCTATTATTTAAATAAAACAATACACAAAGTTAAATTATTTTAATAAATTTACAATTCTCATGTTGTACTGTATAAAAATCTAGTAATAATCAAATAATGAAACTAACATAAACACTATAGTTAATCAGTTTATTTTTCTATGAATATTTTGTGTTGATGCTAGTCACGGAGCTGCAGAGGCAAACGATGACTGCTTGGAACAATTCCATCAGGCTAAAAAAGAAAATGTGTGGTTTTTAAGAAAGTCAAATCATCAGTCAATAATTAACATAACTTCTAAATAAAATTAATTTGAAAATAATAATATCATTGTTTATAACACTCTAAGAACACCAATGATGACAGGGTGACACTAATAGTAGACTTGGAGCCCAAAAACTTCTTTGTCTTCAGTTACTGTTTAGTTAATGGTAAAATATAGATTATTTTCCTCTTTGTATTTCGTTATATATTACATGAATGTTAATGATAGTACTCAATTTTATGTCCAGCCAGAGGGCGACCATACGTTACATAATTAACATCATAATCATTTTCAATCGTCATCATAAGTCTTAAGTCGCAATAAAAATCCACACAGAAAACTCCACTCACTGCGGTATCTTGATTGCCGAGTTCGACAGTCAAAGTCACTGTTGTAGCATCGGCCGGGGCGGGGTTTCTGCTGGCGCACGAGTTTGGCAGGAACTAGAGGCTGCAGTGATCTAGGTAAAGGGTTCAATAGCGCCAGAGCTCCCACTTTCAATGCAGAATGTCGAGCAGAATGTTTCGGAAACTCTAGCAGCACGCTTTTCCATGCCTACAAAGAATTACGTACAATTAAATACTTTTGTACAACGATACAATTAAATATTGATTAAGGTTAAATAAGTATTTACTTACTCTGTATTAAAAACGATCCAACTTGCATGAAATACTTAAGTTTTAAAATAATTAAATAAACACAAGTTTTGTTGATATTTATTGTTGACATAACCACAGATCACACATATATAAATAAAAAGAAAAACTTTAAGTAAGCATTGCCAGCTTATAAAGTTTGCATTGTATTTAGTTTCCCTTTGTAGGGCTAATCTGTGATTATTTTATAAGTTTTTATGGATATTATAATTAATAACATTTCAACAGTAAAAAATAATCAACTATATTAATTAAATCTTCAAAGAAATATTTACCGGTAAAATTACGGTCTTTATTTTTTTCATGCTGCAACGTTTACACCAAGTATGATTCTGATGTGAATTGAATTGAGAATGATATCGCTAATAAGTGTCACCATTTTACGAAAATTAGAGGAATTGCTAAGGAATTGCTGGGAATTCACAATATGAATTGGTTTTAGCGGTATTGCTTAATGTGGCCTTTTTAGACCCCCTGACCAACAAAATTATATCCGTTTCTTTTTTTTATATACACATTGACATTGATATTTTTTTATATATACAATGACATGAATATTTACTTTGTAAAGTATCGTATTGTTTTAATTGTTGTGAATGTGAAGACCATGTGGGTATTTTTTAAATTTTGTTTTCTTTCGTTCTCAGTAATCATGATCTGGCAGTTTGAGTAATTTATGTGGCCTCCCCAAATGTCCTTTCTTTGGTACTGTTCGTCAAAGCGTTGGGCTCCTTATGTTCCGAGTTGAGCTAAATGATTAGTGACAAATGCTTGCACTGACTGGACAGGTCCACTCAATCTGTGTGGTTCTTTCTTCAAAAGACCATTTCAGTCTCCAATCTACATGATCTTCACATGATGTGAACAAGATTATGTCTGGACTTTAAAAGAGATTGTGACCTCTGAGTTTGTTTCGGCCTTTCTTCTCAGAGTAGTCAGTTAGGAAACGCCGAACTCATCTAGTTTAAAAAAATATAATTGACATGTTAAAGTGTTTGTACAAACCTACTTACAGAAATAAAATCATTTTCATCCCACCATCTCGGAAAGAGTATTTTTAATCTTCAATATCTGAGTGGAAAAGCCGTTTTTATTCTCTAGAGGATAAAACAAATTGAATTTAGAACATCGTGTGCACTAAGTTTGTGAATTTAAAAAAACATTAAACCTATTTACTGCTACCTCTATGGTGCCGAATATATCATACAACTTTTTTTTAATTTGTTAAAAACTCAGACTCGGAACCTTCTTGGTGTTGTTTTTTCAATTTGCTTTGTACGCGGTTCTTTACGCGGCATTTTTTCACGTCATTGTTAAACCTTATATTAAAAACAAGAAACTTGAAAACAAGTGAAAAAACTAAAATGAGTGATTCTAGCGACGAGGAAGTTTGCTTGACGCCAACAGAATTGACTGAAACTGTTAATAATGTGCAAATGAGCTTTCTCCCTCAACAATCACGCGAGAAGTATTTAAAACAGTACGATATGTTCAACACGTGGCGACTAGCAAAAGGAGCCAAAACTTTCTCAGAAAACGTTTTGCTGGCATATTTTATAGAATTATCCGAGAAAAGAAAGCAAGCACTCTATGGAGTACGTATTCGATGCTAAAAGCAACAATAAAGATGAAAAAAGACAAACATATCGATACCTATCCTAAATTAGTGGCATTTTTAAAAAGAGCCTCATCTGGTCATCAACCAAAAAAATCGAAGGTTTTCACAATATCTGATATTAAAAAGTTTCTTAACGAAGCACCCGATTCCGTATATTTGGCGGCAAAAGTAAGTCAGTTGCACATTCAGTATCTACTTAAGTATATTAATCTCAATTAAATAGTATACTTAGTAGATGTTGATAGGCATAATTATGCGTTCATATCAATTTTATTCATTTATCTACTACAATACTCTTTACGTCACAGGTTGTTCTTATTATTGGAATAAACGGAGCATGTCGAACTAATGCACTAACACAACTTAATGTCAAAAACATTGAGAAACATTCAGATGACTTACTATTAATTAATTTATCTAATACAAAGACAAAAAGAGACCGCAAATTCGTCATTCGGAAGGAATACGTAACGATTGTTGAGAAATATCAAGCCTTACGCCCGCCTAACACTCCAATCAATCGATTTTTTCTACAGTATCGCAATGGAAAGTGTGTTAGACAGCCTATGGGTACTAATAAAATTGGCAGTATCCCACGAGAAATAGCAACATTTCTTGAACTTCCAGAACCCCTGTTGTACACGGGTCATTGTTTCCGACGAACTTCAGCCACACTTTTGGCTGATTCCGGAGCTGATCTCCTGTCCCTTAAGCGCCACGGAGGCTGGAAGTCCAATGCAGTTGTAGAGGGATACATAGAGGATTCCATCCAAAATAAGTCTAAAATATGTGAAGGCATCGTAGGAGCCATTACACTGAAAGAGCCTCAATCGCATCCTTGGACTGGCCCTTCTACATCAAAAATAAGCCGTTATGAAACACCTAACCATCTCCCTCTCTCTCCAACATTCACGCCAAGGGAATCCGATGAATCGGTACAACTATTAAGTATGACAGATAGTTTACCGAAAAACAGTAGGTACACAAGTGACTAACACCAATATTACAGTACCAAACAAAAATATTACACTCAATTTAAATAACTGTAGCAACGTTACTTTAAAATTTTCTTAATTATACCTTAGTATTATTTTGTTATAATTTAAAGATTATTCTGTAATACTTACCTGTCATAATGTAGTAATTAATACCTAAACTGAAATAAAAGTGTACCTATCTTGTGATTGTAAAGGTTTTTTTTTTTGCATTTAGTCATTTCCTCGCTGAGGTGGAATGAAAAGTTACGTGTTGCACTCGAGTGCAAAGATTTTTCACCTCGTGCTCTTTTGATTCCCTCGCTAACGCTCAGGATTCTAATTTTGAATCACTCGCTACGCTCGTGATTCAATTTTAGAATCCTTCGCTTGCTCGGTCATCAAAATTGAACACGCGGTTAAAAAGCAACTTTGCACTCTTGTATAACAAATAACTATTATCATTCATTTATCATTGAAAAAATATTTTTGTGTTGAGTAGCCGCAGAAGGCTATAGGCTATATTAACCGGTGAAAATCGCACGTGTAAACGATTCGATGCGACAGGAAGGGTCGAGTGAACAAGAAATTTAACGCGGACGAAGTCGCGGGCAGAAGCTAGTTTTAAATAAAAAAGGAATCCAAAATAGTGATACTATTCTTTTTTTTTTATCGAAAATGATTTTCTCCTTAACTAAACTGATTTTTCCTTAACTTATAAATAAAAAAATATGTCTGTCTCGAATTTTTCAGAGACTTAGTTATGAGCCGCTAAAGAGCGGTGTACTAATAGTGCTATTCTCGTCCGAAACGGGTTAAAAAATGAATTAATTCCAAATGATTTCCTACCAGCCTCAGCAAAACAATGAGGTTGAGGAGCAAATACCGTTATCCTTTTATAACATTCACGATGTTTTCCTTCACCGTTTTGACAGCAGTGATTATGAAATTATACAAAAAGTAAAGCGCATGTTTGAACCCGCGACAAGAATTTCATAATCAACCAATAATGTTGCGACTGCCGGGACATAGGGCTCTATCGACTAATAGCTTACCTGGTTCGGGGCCATCGTCCTCCATGTTTGTATTTTACCTGAAATGCAACAAACATAATTTTATTGTGTTAATTAATAAAAGTATTCATAATTTGTACCAGGGCTAGGTAAAGCGGGTTACAGCAATCATGCACATAAGTTAAACTTCCCCTGTGGGTTATAGGTATCTACCTAGTTATAAGTTCCTAACAAAAAAATATTAATTTTACGTTTATTCAAAATATGCGATAATGGCATTTATAACTTTGTTTTATATTAAATAAAACACACTTCCATTTCAAATAATGACGCTTAAAGGAAACTAAAAGCTGTTAGACACGTATATACTTAAGCATAAATAATAAAAATAATTTTTCACAAATGATTTTAAGACAAAGCTCAAATGTTGCAGTATTCGGGAATATGAGTAAAGAAACCTTTAGGCGTTTATACATATCGCATAGTTTGTGGTCTGCACACAAGTATGGAAAACTGCGTCAGCTATGCGAGCTAAGCCAAACTAACTTAGCTTAGCTCTTGGTCTGCAACCCGCCTTACTCTGAGTTGTTTGGTTTTATTGAAACACACAAAATCAAAAGTCATTTATTCAAATAAGGCTGAGGATCAACACTTTTCGTACGTCCAGTCCCCTAAAACGGCCGCCCTTCACCACATCCTTTAGATGGGAAGAAGAAGTGGCGCAGCAAACTCCCCAGCAGTACAGCTGTCTGTCCAGTAAGAAAAACTTGATTCTACACAATAGTAAGTAGTAATCATTGAAAGACACAAACCATTAAATGAAATCATTTGTCATATTTGTGTCAGCTAATCTACCCAATATACCAACAACTGAAATGAAAACTACACTCAAAAAAAAAAAATTGTAAACAAATGTTGGAGATTGCCGCGCTCTACAAAGAGTGACATCAGCGGAGCGGCATGGTGGTTCACAGCAGACGAGGTGCTTGCACTGCAGTATCCCGAGCCGGATGTAAACATCAATAAGATGGGTCAAAATTCAGCATGGGAACATAATCAAGAGCAGCGTTGCGACCATTTCTATTGTAGAGAATTGACTATGAGGGGAATTTTGGGTAGACTACTCTAAGATGCAGTCGTTTTATGTGTTCATTATTTCCCTTATCATCTGTCTTTATTTTATAAATTAAAGTTACAATCCAAGCTCAAATAACTAATTTAATCTATATATGTATTTAGATATTTCAACTATTAATTGAAACCACTTTGTACGTTTAACAATATATTAACATAAATTTATAAAATAAAGACAGAATGACTAGGAAAATACTGAATACATGAAACGTCTGCCTCTTACAGCAGTCTACCCAAAAGTCCCCTTATAGTATCTATAAAACAATGGCCGCAACGCTGATACAACAACATCCCAATCAACAACGATTTCATGATCTCAGCAGCGGTTAAGCCACTATACTTTTTAGTGCTCCTTTCACTGCTGTTTACATCTGTCACCACATATCGATCTTACCCCGATACCTTCATATGACAGGGGCTTTTATAAATAGGTATCAACTTTCGACTTTGGCCGTAAATTTTCTGGCTTGTATATTAGTTAGTACCAAATGTCTTTTGACGTAAACTTCTGCGTTTGTACGGTTTCTATTAAATATCGCTGTTTTTCTGATTTCGCACTTAATATTTATTTCTGTTCTCTCTAAGATAATTCAGTGAGATTCAATCTATGCTCGTTGCCAATCATATCTAAGAAAAATTCACAAGGAATAATTTTTATTGTCGTGTGAACTGTTGTTCATACCTTGTAGTGTGTTTGTATGAACTGATCCCACCTATCATCTGCTTCGTTAGCACCTAACTACTCTGTTTTTAGTGCTTCTTTCTCGAGTAGTTTTGTAAAAACCTTGTCTGGTCATTATTAATAAATTCAATGTGTATACATTGAATTTATCTGTAAACTGTATAGTTTTAAAATATATTTCTTTATGATATGTCGCATTCTAGGAAATCAATACAGATGGCTTACTCGTTCTACTATTTTAATTAACTGTAAACTTTGCCACCGTTTTGACTACACATTTGTTAAAAACATCCTTATTATCTTCGGCCCCTCCTGATTCTATAATTGTTATAATACATTGTAACTCAGAATCTTGTATTTTTACCGAAAGTAACCAATCCGCTTCCTTAATTGACATTATAATCTCGGTTTCAAATTTTTATTTATCTCAGCACTACATTGGCTTACGAGGAGATTCATTCGTCTACGTGTTGCATTCGGGTGCCTTCTCCGTGAACGATATCAAAAGAGAATTCTCGGATAAAACCCAACGCGCAATCCAAGGAATAATTTCCTTTTTTCTTTTGTTAGTGCGTAACATACGGCGTTGCAATCGGTCACTATTTTAAAAGATGATCCGATTAGGTATAATTGAAACTTCCCGAGAGAACTAACAATCGTCAGTAACTCCACTTCAAACGAGTGGTACTTTTTCTTATCCTCCGGAGTCTACTAGAATAATGGACCGTTTTTTTTTAACTGTGTTGGTGACTTGCATAAATAAACCAGTAACATCATCTTGACTACCGTCCATATATATACATTATCTTTATTGGGGTTAAAATGGATAGACACTTTCGAGGAATTTTTGTTTTTTTTTCGTTTAACGATTGAATTGCGTTTTCATTAACCTTGCCCCATTACCAGACACAGTCTTTGTTCAACAGCTTTGAAAGTGGAGCCCTCATAATTTGATGAAGTACGTAGCTTATAAGGCCAAGAAACAGTTGAAGTTGGTGTACTGTTTAGGGACAGGGGTCATTTCAAATAGCCACCAGTTTGCGCTGATTTAGCATCACACAATCTTGTTTAATTTGGAAATCTATAAATTCTATTTCATTTTAGAAATCTCTACCTATTGTATCTATCTATCTTTATATTCTACGTAAGCCCATTTACCCTAAAGATTTTGAGAACTACAATAGTTACGTTACTTATCATCTCGTGGCGGTTTAACTTTCCTTGTTCATTGATATTTGACGCCACACCATCATCATATTTAACTCTAAATTACTATGTGTTAAAAATCTCTGTAAATGTATCGCATTGTCTAATCAAAGTCTGTCGTCATCCACTCGTGAGTATATCAGTCAGACTGCTCCGTTACCTTTCTTGCTATCAATATTCTCAGTCTGCCAGGTCGTCGATTACATAAAAAATCAACCTGAGTCAGACACACCGGATTGTGTTTCAGAAGATCAGCTGTTATCTTGTAGGTTAAAAACTTAGAACTTTTTTTTTTTTGAGAACCCTTGTATCAAAACTGGCGCGGCCAGTGCAAAGTTTTCCATAGAATATCTGTTAGCAAACGATTCAGAAATTATTAAACAACTGCTTCCCGTATCAATTAATGCTTCATGACGCAGGTTATTGATACTTAACATTTATTTATTTAAAACACACATACAACTATCATCACAGGCCCACCTAATACAATAGTGCAGCCATAGTTATAATAGCTTACAATGAATCGACTTACAAGTAACTGTATTATTGTGAACAACCAAAAGTAATCTTACAAAACGCGGCCTGTGCGAATTCGCTCAGAGTACAACTGAAGCAGTCAATCCGCTGCGACACCATATTGAGTGTACGTAGGGCGCGCGTCAACATAACATTATCACACTTGTAACCCCGAAGGGTTAGGCAGAGTTATACCTATTAAAGTATACCTACATACAAACGGGCACAAATCCAGACTCCGGGTTATTACTGAGAAATTCCGGATGGAAAAACCCAATAACACATTGCCCGATCTGGGAATCGAAACCAATACCTCATGCTCAGCAGTTGTGCTTGCGACCACTAGGCCAATGAGGCATTTGATACTTAATATTTTAACATATTGATTTTGTAGGTCAAGAGTTGAAACACATTTTGTTTCTTGTTACTCTGGTTTTACCGCGTTTTCTTTTTATGGTAACATCTCAACTTTAAATGACCTCGCTTGACATAATACCACATTTATTTGCGTCACACTGACTTCATTTATGGTAACCGCCACTTAGATAACACTTGACCTATTTCCGAACCTGTGCCTAGTCCACGTCTTGATTATTGCTAGCAGAGGCGGGTTCAACCCACTATGTTCGCTGCAGGCACAGTCGATAATGTCGCAGTCGCAGACATCCGATTTTGACTGATTAGTTTCGTCTAGCCATCGCGTTTATTTGCGCCTGTCTGTTTCCCGAATTTTGATGTAGATTTTTGACCATGTAAGAAACTAGCTAAATTGTCGCATGTTTCAAAATTATAAAATTATTCACTTCAATCGATGCCCATATACTGCTGTCTACTATATTGTCAACAATAATATAAATAATATTTTGTTCCGAAAATTCCAAAGTTAAACGATCTATTTTTTTTAAATTTTGTTTAAAATAGAACTCGTATAGCGACTGATTTCGTAAAAGCTCTTTATTAATAATATCTTTTAAAAGATTATACATATTCCAACGGATTTCAAAATTGTAAGTCAACTTACGTGACCAGTCCTTCCACTTCCACGTAGGCTAATGACCATACGATTGTAACAATAATCAGTTATACCACACTTTTGCGGAACCCTATAGTTTATTGAGAGCTTAATAACGGTTCATTTCAATGGTTCGAATTCAGGTATAATGTTATTCAAAGTAATATTCGTACTCACAGTTGAGGTATCAGCCTTACGTGATACCTGTTTCCTGTATTTCGGCGGAGGTGACGGAGTCCTGTCACTACTACTGCTGCTGCTAGAACTTGAGCGTGTGCGTTTTTTTTTCTCCTATTTTATAATGCGTTTATTTCGTTTACCCATAACTGTGTGTGGGTATCACGTACCACTTCTGATTTAATCTATATATGTATTTAGATATTTCAACTATTAATTGAAACCACTTTGTACGTTTAACAATATATTAACATAAATTTATAAAATAAAGACAGAATGACTAGGAAAATACTGAATACATGAAACGTCTGCCTCTTACAGCAGTCTACCCAAAAGTCCCCTTATAGTATCTATAAAACAATGGCCGCAACGCTGATCTTGCTTATGTTCCCATGCTGAATTTTGACCCTTCTTAACGATGTATACGTCCGGCTCGGGATACTGCAGCGCCAGCACCTCGTCTGCTGGAGGCCACCATGCCGCTCCGCTGATGTCACTCTTAACTTTGTAAGGAGAGCGCGGCAATCGCCAACACTAATATACGTTCAAGTCAAATCCATGCATGCACGGACAAGTCAACTAGAAAATATGTCACCTCTTAACAATTTCTTACTAAACACGTTTGTTTAGTATAATTGTAATTGAATTTTGTTGTTTTTAATAACCTAGCATTATTTATGCAATAACATGTACAAAAACCGCTTTTCTTCATATATTCAATTGGATATCCGGATTTTCGATTATCCGAATGCCTATCGACAACAATTAGTCCGGTTAATCGAGTCTCTATTGTATAATATTTTGTTAAAAGTACAAAGTGGTTTCAATTAATAGTTGAAATAACTAAATACATATTAAGTTTAAACAAAGCATAATACAAAAATAAAAACCTCCTGGCTTAAAGGGCATGACTGCTTACATATGCTATGCTAAATTATGTTCACATAGGAGTTACAACTCGAGGGCGCAAATGATAAACTAGGACCATCGACGTAAAATAAATTAAACAAGTAGGTAATTATTTATAACGATATCAACATCAAGGTCAACAAGAAGACCAGTCACCTCAAACAGCACCCGTTCACGAGCATAACGCAAGATCAACCATTACCCCCCTCGCCATATTTGAGGGAAGGCAGTAGTAACCCGACCCCCGACGCTACCGCAAGCATTGACAACTAAGGGAGCATAACGAACTAGCTGACGGTTGCTCAGGCAAGAATTCGATGGTCCCTATTAACAATGTCGGTTCTGCAAAAAGACTACTGTTCAGTAGAGCAGTTCAAAGTTTTTTTTACTACTAACACTGTTGCGCGGACAAGGTTAATACAACTGACAATATTATCTTCAAAACTGGCTAAATATGATTAAAAAAAAATACGTACGATAGATCTTTTTATTGTGATTCTATTTATGTAAAAAAGTGAATACTTGTAAAAATGCATAACCGACATTGTTAATAGGGACCATTGCATTGAATGATCACTTGTCGAGGTCGCTAGCTAACCATCAACATCTGCCTAGCCTTTTCCCAAATATGTTAGTTAGGGTCGGCTTCCAGTCTAACCGGATGCAGCTGAGTACCAGTATTTTACATGGAGCGACTGCCTATTTGACCTCCACAACCCAGTTACTGGGTAATACCATACCTCTTGGTAAGACTGGTTTTCAGACTTTCGGGCTTCTGAGTCTTCTGACGACCCGTAACGACTGTATAAGATGTACGAAAGACAGTCGGGACCAACGGCTTAGGCGCTCCACCCACTGCACCGCGCCCCGTCGCGTAGCGCGGGATGGCAGATTTTACCATTGTATGCAAGTATCTCAATTTGTATAGAAATCACGCCTAGCACACCACACTGCCGACGCGGAATGCGCGGGAAGGCGCCCTACGTTTATCCGTCGCTCCGCGCACCGCGGCGGGACGCATCTTCAGTGGGTGAACCGCCTTAACGTGCTTTCTGACGCACGGAATGGTCTTGGTATGTAAAGACGGTCACCCATCCACGGACCAACCGCGGCAAGCGTACCTTAATCTGAACGAACGACCCGTGGGGCTGTTGTAACTTAGCCACAAGCCCTTCTAGCACAACACTTTAACTAAAGGGTTCAAATCTTTGATCATCTGTCATTCTGTGCAAGTGCAATACACAATATACCTATCTACCTAGTTCCTATTATAATAGAACGTTGAATCGTGGTACATCTTATTTGGCCGATTTGAGTGTTTTGACATACAACCTGCAAGAATAGATGGAATTGCGTCACGTCTGTTAGTCGACAATTACACGGACATAATAAAATAACGGGGGGTTTTATTCGCACATTAGATTTTCGACTCTCTGTGTTGAACCGAGAATTGAGAATCCAATAGAGAGCGGCACGGGCGCTAAGCACTCAGTGTATTGCAGATCCACTACGCGAAAAAACAGGCTTCGTCCCAACTCATCCCCATGCCCCAGTTCCAACTCGCCCGCTTTTTTAAATGACTATTAGCTGCAAAGGTACAGTCTGTCGGAAAAATACTACGATGTAGGAAATAAATACCTACTTAACATAGATAAGTATAAGTAGTAAGCTATTAATTATGAAATAATTAATTCCTAGATATTTTACAATAGGCCTTAGCCTGCACGTATCCAAGCAAAACAGTCTGTCGTCGAAAATTGGGGGAGGCTCATGCCTCCTCAATTTTTTGGGGGGTTGCCGTTTGCCGTAATCGCCACGCTTGGCAGGCGGGTTGGCGATCCTAGTAAGGTGGTAAAATGCATACAGAACGCTGCTGCCCATTCTCTAGGAAGTCCCTTATTCGCCATTTGCGACACCTATGAGAAGAAATGGGGTGAAGCTAGTCTTTAGGTCGGGCACTACACGGACGCACTTATTTATGAGCACGAGCAAAACAATAGGCGTCAACTGTAACAAAACCTCACGTTGTTCCACAGCTTCTGGAAGTTTCAGAGGACAAAGGATTCCATAGTACAAACTACTAAGCTGACTAATAAATTATATTAGAACATAAATATTTATAAACGTATGCCTACTGTATGCTGTGCAGGTTGACAGATTAAATGTACTCTGAACTGGTATATCGTTTAAATTATTCAACTTTTTGTTTTGACAAAACAACATTAATGTAATGTTTTTCGTAAAAAAAGGTTTATACATATATTTTAATAATCGCGATGTAAACACGTTCCCTTTATAACATTCTATCATTTAATAGTACTTTTATAAAGGAGGGAAAGGTTCACTAACTGGGTAGGTTCAGTAACTAGGTATTTTATGTGGAGCGACTGCCTAAAGCTTTATTCACACAGCGAGCGCGGCGTGACCGGGCGCGACGTGAAGTTGCGCCGGCGCGGCGAGAGCCTTCACACTGCGGGCGCGATCACGTCCTGTCGCGCCGGCACACATATACAATACAAGCGGTGTAACGCGAATGTCGAGACGGACTAAACAATCTTGAGCCGTTAGAATTATAATGCGGTATTTAGAGATTTATGAAAATACTTATTTTCATTTATCCAGTATTTGTATTTTTATTAGTGTGTAAAAATATGTAAAGTACATATGATAAAAATAAAAAAATAAAGCAAAAACATATTATTGTCAAGTAATAATGACTTACACTTCGTTAAATAAATATTTGTCATAAAGGCATTGATCTTGCCTTTCTAGGATCTATGATTTCTGGCAATACGCAATGAGGATCAGCGACGATTTTAGTTAACCTTTTGAGCGCCACGACAAAAAAGCAAAATCGTGCCCTCAGCGCCGAGCTATAAATTCATCCTTTAATACCTACAAAAATAGTAGTGAGTTCGAAATTATATCGATAAAGCACTAACCATTTATTTTTTAACATATAGTATGTTTTTAATAAAAGGTTACTATACCGGAAATATATAATAAACGAGTTTTATTTCACCCCAGTTTGTCTTTTATGACAGAAATTATACGCTATGTGTCACAGTTTCGACGTTAAATCCACAATTCAACACAACAGTCGATAAAAGTAAGTCAATACCATCACAGCACTATGTTCAGTCATGACGTACTTTCTTGTCACCGTATGATGACACTGGCGTAGCTGACACGGCTTTTCTTAATTTGCCCGCCTCTGCACTAGAGGTGCGCATCCGATATTTATGAATAATATCGAAACAATAAGAGTTATTTTATATTAATTGTTTCGCTTTTTATATACAGTAGCATCATTTTTATTTAATACAACTTGTTTCTGCCCGCGACTTCGTCCGCGTCATATTTATTGCTCCCCGACCCATCCCGTAACATCGTATGCATATTTTTTATTATGTGAAAAAGAAAAGTAATGTTTTTACTATTGTACACGCATTTTCTTAGCAACATTCATTTTTATTTATATAGAAAGTTTCTCCGAAAGAGCAACCAGTAATAATGCCTTAATGTACAGCCACGTAGATACTGATGATATCTCAACTGAAATAAATACCATTTACTGTAGATTTGTAATTATCAGAATACGACAAAAATAGGCGAAAGCAAATTTAAACCATCAAATGAACTTGTATTTTAGTAAATGAAGTTTTTATACTCAAGATTTGTAAGTGCAAATATAATAGGAAATACGAAGAAAGGGACAATATTATCCTTGGAAACAAATGTAACTTAGTTCAAATAAATCTCAGTCGGATCCGTGTTTATTGTATGACACGCCAGCTGAGCTTATGGCTGTTTGAAATGGTTTACATGAATTTTATTCTCTTTTTAATTACAAAATCTGAACTTCACTTAGTAGTTTTATTTGAAACAAATTACTTATAACACAATAGTATCGTTAGACAAGGATGTATGTTCCGATGACTAAAGTCTGATATACTAATCTCACAAAATGTATTGACATGATAAACGAATATTTTAATATGAGATTTTAAGTCGTTCAGAATCCTGCTGGGGTAGCGAAATTGTTCGAAAGAGTTACCGTGGCTCTGGCATATGCACTGAAGGAACTCGGGTGGGTTTTAATCAGTAAAAGTCTGACACGCCCTTCCGCTCCACCCAGAGCGTGAGACGTCATTTGATGATTTCCCACCCACAAAAAAGTCGTTCAGAATAATAAATTAATTAGAACAAACTGCTGATACAAGTTAAGTAACAGCTCTATTTACAAATCGACCACATGTGACGTCATAGGATTGTCACGATTAGATGACTCTGGCGCTCCAGGCACAGACAATATGACAGTGTGGTGGAGATGGGCATTACACTCATTATGATTTATCGATAATCAACTGACACCGACATTATTAAGTAACAGCTCTATTTACAAATCGACCACATGTGACGTCATAGGATTGTCACGATTAGATGACTCTGGCGCTCCAGGCACAGACAATATGACAGTGTGGTGGAGATGGGCATTACACTCATTATGATTTATCGATAATCAACTGACACCGACATTTAATGAGCAGATAGTTCGTTATTTTAATAATATTTAAATAATTTTCATGATTCCTGAATCATTCAACTTCAATATCAAAAGTTTTATTTATTAACTGTAGGAGAATTTAAAGAAATGAAATATAACGTAGGTTACCGTCGAAGTCGATATTCTTGTTATATTGATTGCTAGCTACATCACTACGTGTCATGATATGATGACTGTGGCGCTGAGGGCACTAAGTTTTTCGAATTTTATAATTGGTGTTAGTTTTTGACATCTTATGTTAATATGGACGAAATATAAATAAAGAAGCTCAGCTAATATAAATTAGGATGAGTCAAGGAACATAATTAGCAAAGGAAATAAAAAGACAATGTTGTTTTATGAGTTTTATTTACGTTTAAAAGTCTGTCACGGTATCGTGACCGTGGCGTGCTGGGCACGTTTTGGTTTATCATCTATACATGACTCTGGCGGTCAAAAGGTTAAATATATAGAATTACAGTCATACCTAAACCTATTATTTCAGTGAAAGAATTATTAAAATTGGACCAAAAATGACGAAGTTAGAGCGGTTTTAATTTTGCATTTTCAAAAACACTCGCCAATACGCACAATTCATTGATGACGCCATCTACCACATTCGCGTCCGCGGCACCACCGCGCACGTTCTTTCTGCCTTTAGTTACGTGACTCGCAGTACATTAAAACGAATAATGGTACCGATTCCCTTGTTCACAAACTAAACTAAATTTAAGTTCAGTGCATCTTTTTCTTTGTATTTCATTAAGAAGAGGGCAAAAGAAAAATTTTAGTTTAGTCCTGTCAAATTAATCAGCGCATGTCACTACTCCATACAAGTTTAGACGTGATTAAAAAACTTGCCTACTAAAATTACGTCAATTTACGTCAAGCGCTGATTAATTTGACAGGACTAAACTAAAATTTATCTTCTGTCCTTTCCTTAATGAAATAGAAAAAAAAAGATGCACTGAACTTAAATTTAGTTTAGTTTGTGAATAAGGGAATCGGCACCAATGTCTTCTTAAAATCGACTGTCCCAATTAACAATGTCGGTTATGCATTTTTACCAATATTCACTTTTTTACATAAATAGAATCACAACAAAAAGATCTATCGTACGTATTTTTTTTTTTTTTGAAAATCATGATATTTAGCCAGTTTTAAAGATAATATTGTCGGTTGTCCGCGCAACATTTTTAGTAGTAAAACAAACTTTGAACTGCTCTACTGAACAGTAGTGTTTTTGCAGAACCGACATTGTTAATAGGGACCGTCGAAATATTGTATCGTGCCACGATGCGAAAATACAAGTGTTGCTACACCGGACAAATTGTTATTTTGTACCCCAAAAGACCCAAAAAATAGAAAGAAGTGGTGTACTTTCATGAGGAGCGACGCCCCATATCCCCTTAACTAAAAGTACTTTATATTGCTGTAAGTTTGCCGGTTTTCACCAAAAATTTTGACTATAATAATTTATTTTAACTAAATCTGACTATTTTTAATCGCGATTAAAAAGGTGTGGAATAAAACTAGTGGTCATGAAATAAAATTCACACCAACGAACGCCTCGCCTTCACGTGCAAAAACAGTACTGTATTTTGTTTTCCTTTTCTTTTGCTTATATCTCAAAAATGGCGTTTCCTATCGCAAAAATAATGACATTTTCGACCCCCTTTGTAACCCCCTCACATATAAATCTCAACACGCGGGTAATATGTTTTTTTTTATTTTTCGAAGAAAAAGTGAAAAATTCCATATAAAAACTTGTTAAAAAAAATTTCACCGCCGAAAAAACTGAAAAGCAAAAAATAATAAACCTTTAAATTTTGAGTCGGCGCTGAACAATCAATGAACAAAGATCACTTAAAGCGCCGACTCATAATTTTAAGGTTTATTATTTTTTGCTTCTCAGTTTTTTCGGCGGTTTAATTTTTTGTTAAAAAGTTTTTATTTTATAATTTTCTGTGGCTTTAATGTAACTAATAATACTTGGTAAGGTATACGCTATCCAATAAAAAAATAATTATCTAAATAGGACTACACAGACTACACTGTATAAAGTTATGCGTAGTTAAACATTACAATCAGTGAGTGAACAATCAAACATCCCCTGTTTTTCGACCCTTAGGGTTCGATTTTGTTTTCCAAATTTATATGGGACCACCTTCGGAGTTCACCCTTTCCAATAAAAAAAGAATTATCACAATCAGACGATTAGGTATGTAAAAAGTTATGCGCGGTCATACATAAAAAAAAAACATAAAATATACGCGTCGAATTGATAACCTCCTCCGTTTTTTTTCGTCGGTTGAAAACACGTCCTGCTCCATCGCGCGCGCCTTCGTCTCTCAAAAAATTCATTGCGTAGCGCACACAAGTAAAAGCTGAAGAGTTAAGTCCGTTTAGTGTTGGATAGCTCGTTTATCGAGGAAGGCCATATATGTATAGACGATATATATAACGTCACGCTAGGACCCTTAGGAGCCGAGCACAAAGAAAAACGTCACGCATGCAAAGACCTCGCACGGGCAGGCGATTCGATGCAACGCGATGGGTTGGGGGAGCAGGAAATTTTACGCGGACAAAGTCGCGGGCAGAAGCTAGTAAGAAATAATATTTATAAAATAGGTACAGAGGTGCCTACACACTGTAGAAACACGAAAAAGGTACCTACCTGCCAAATCAAAATATTCTAAAACGTACTACCTGCCTACGTATAGGTACTTAGTGGATCAAGAACTGTAGACGAAAGCAAATCTACTTGTCTTGTCATTTTATCTCATCTTATCTATGCACTGGTTTTTTTTTTTTTATCTTTGTAACCATCAATCGATCGAACGAATCAATCTTCGCGAGATTCTCCGACTGCCGTTGCCGCTGTTTCCTATCTACCTGTATGACCTATATCTATATTGAAATCTCTATAAAACTTAAAGTAGGTAATAATTTGTTGTTTATTTATCTCTATAAAACTTAAATAATCTATTATAAAAAACAAGAAACAACGCCTTTACTCCGCAAATAATAACAAAGCAGTACGGTGGGTGGCGGGCGATCGTAGCTCGTGACGTCATCACATGATTCGCGCGGCCGGCGTGCGTTTTAAAACTCGTTTTCTGAAAACTTTAATATCTCCCTAATTTCTCGATGGATTTAAGTGATTCTAAAAGAGATTAACTTATTTATATTGTATTCGATGTAGTATTCAAAATTGCTATATCCTTTTGTCGAATTGATCCTCATTATGGTACGGCTGCAGAGTGTTTATTTTGCCTTTTTTTGACACAATGGTATAAACGACCCTCACACTCCATTGCTAAAAACAAAAATATAATATGATTCTACAATCTATTAAAATAATACTTGATAATAAACTAAACTTATCTTTTACAAAAATAAATAAATGGGAAGAGTAGCAAAATGTGTAGTATATTTTTGCGTTCACGATACGAGCGTACTACTACATACGTAAACCATTCAACACAAAGTGGTGCACAGTGGATCGAAACTTCTATATGAGGGACATTCGAATTTTTTTTACAAATTGCTTTTTTTTAATACTCATCGAAAGATCTCGTCATTCCGATAAATAATTATCATTGCAAGTTTTTCTCTAAAACTGATAGTTCGCCCGGAAAAAAAATATTTTAGATTTTTTTTATGGAATGAAACAGAAACTGCTAATTGTAAATGTTTTAATGTTCTATCTATGCCCTATTAGTTTAATTACTTATATAACTGTGTTAAATAGTGTATGTAATTCTAAACTGTACTACGTGTGTAATAATTATAATATTATTACCTACAAGCATGATTCTTACTTCCGGCTTCCACAACCTCACCTACAATACTCGTAAGAGGACACAGATAGAATCCTTTCACCTATGTCCCCAGAATATTATTAGTGAAAAAGTACTTTTGTCTTAGGTACTTTTTTTTTATTTTTCCGAACTTCATAACTCTTGAACGGGCAACTATCATATGAGCGCGCGCTGATAGCGTAGAATTATAGCCAGCAAATCAAAGAATTAGAATATAGTAGTTTGAAAGCCTGGTCTTACAAGACATGGCCAAATTTAAGCAGTTTCTGTTTCAATTCTCACAAAAATATCTAAAATATTTTTCCGTAAACAATATTTTAGATATTTTGCTACTTGTAATGATAATTATTTATCGGAATGACGAGATCTTTCGATGAGTATTAAAAAAAAGCAATTTGTAAAAAAATACGAATGTCCCTCATATAGAAGTTTCGATCCACTGTGCACCACTTTGTGTGGACTGGTTTACGTATGTAGTAGTACGCTCGTATCGTGAACGCAAAAATATACTACGACTACAACATTTTGCTACTCTTCCCATTTATTTATTTTTGTAAAAGATAAGTTTAGTTTATTATCAAGTATTATTTTAATAGATTGTAGAATCATATTATATTTTTGTTTTAATTGTTTAGCAATGGAGTGTGAGGGTCGTTTATACCATTGTGTCAAAAAAAGGCAAAATAAACACTCTGCAGCCGTACCATAATGAGGATCAATTCGACAAAAGGATATAGCAATTTTGAATACTACATCGAATACAATATAAATAAGTTAATCTCTTTTAGAATCACTTAAATCCATCGAGAAATTAGGGAGATATTAAAGTTTTCAGAAAACGAGTTTTAAAACGCACGCCGGCCGCGCGAATCATGTGATGACGTCACGAGCTACGATCGCCCGCCACCCACCGTACTGCTTTGTTATTATTTGCGGAGTAAAGGCGTTGTTTCTTGTTTTTTATAATAGATTATTTAAGTTTTATAGAGATAAATAAACAACAAATTATTACCTACTTTAAGTTTTATAGAGATTTCAATATAGATATAGGTCATACAGGTAGATAGGAAACAGCGGCAACGGCAGTCGGAGAATCTCGCGAAGATTGATTCGTTCGATCGATTGATGGTTACAAAGTTAAAAAAAAATATTCCAGTGCATAGATAAGATGAGATAAAATGACAAGACTAGTAGATTTGCTTTCGTCTACAGTTCTTGATCCACTAAGTACCTATACGTAGGCAGGTAGTACGTTTTAGAATATTTTGATTTGGCAGGTAGGTACCTTTTTCGTGTTTCTACAGTGTGTAGGCACCTCTGTACCTATTTTATAAATATTATTTCTTACTAGCTTCTGCCCGCGACTTTGTCCGCGTAAAATTTCCTGCTCCCCCAACCCATCGCGTTGCATTGAATCGCCTGCCCGTGCGAGGTCTTTGCATGCGTGACGTTTTTCTTTGTGCTCGGCTCCTAAGGGTCCTAGCGTGACGTTATATATATAGTCTATACATATATGGCCTTCCTCGATAAATGAGCTATCCAACACTAAACGGACTTAACTCTTCAGCTTTTACTTGTGTGCGCTACGCAATGAATTTTTTGAGAGACGAAGGCGCGCGCGATGGAGCAGGACGTGTTTTCAACCGACGAAAAAAAACGGAGGAGGTTATCAATTCGACGCGTATATTTTATGTTTTTTTTTTTTTATGTATGACCGCGCATAACTTTTTACGTAATCGTCTGATTGTGATAATTCTTTTTTTATTGGAAAGGGTGAACTCCGAAGGTGGTCCCATATAGATTTGGAAAACAAAATCGAACCCTAAGGGTCGAAAAACAGGGGATGTTTGATTGTTCACTCACTGATTATAATGTTTAACTACGCATAACTTTATACAGTGTAGTCCTATTTAGATAATTATTTTTTTATTGGATAGCGTATACCTTACCAAGTATTATTAGTTACATTAAAGCCACACAAAATTATAAAATAAAAACTTTTTGACAAAAAATTAAACCGCCGAAAAAACTGAAAAATGGCGTTTCCTATCGCAAAAATAATGACATTTTCGACCCCCTTTGTAACCCCCTTTTTTTTTTTTTTTTCTCAGGATGGGAAATCATCAAATGACTTCTCCCGCTCTGGGCGGAGCAGGAGGGCGTGTCAGACTTTTACTGACTAAAACCCACCCGTGTTCCATCAGTTGCCCATGTGCTAGGGTCACGGTATCTCCTTCGAACAATCACGCGACCCCGGCAGGCATCGGTCCTAGTAGACCCCTACACTGCTGCTGACATCTCTTTGAGGCGCGCGTGGAACACTGCGCGCCGTCGACCCGAGCCTGGTCCTTACCGGGCGGCGAGCTACCCATTGCTCGCCACCCGCAAGCTCGCGCCTACGGTGGCCGGGAGTCCGCTATTGACTCCCGGCGCCCGGGGCGTCTCCTCCTGCGGCGGCTAGGGACGTGAGGGCGCAGAGACTGCCACTCCCTCACGCGCCCCGCCTCCTCCTTCGCGAGCATTACTGCTTCGCAGAAGGAGGTGACGGCTTCCCATTCCCTCTCGCTCCGTACCATGGCTCGCACCAGGGCCGGACGCGAGAAAATAATAAACCTTTAAATTTTGAGTCGGCGCTGAACAATCAATGAACAAAGATCACTTAAAGCGCCGACTCATAATTTAAAGGTTTATTATTTTTTTGCTTTTCAGTTTTTTCGGCGGTTAAATTTTTTTTAACAAGTTTTTATATGGAATTTTTCACTTTTTCTTCTTGATATAAGCAAAAGAAAAGGAAAACAAAATACAGTACTGTTTTTGCACGTGAAGGCGAGGCGTTCGTTGGTGTGAATTTTAGTTCATGACCACTAGTTTTATTCCACACCTTTTTAATCGCGATTAAAAATAGTCAGATTTAGTTAAAATAAATTATTATAGTCAACATTTTTGGTGAAAACCGCCAAACTTACAGCAATAGAAAGTACTTTTAGTTAAGGGTATATGGGGCGTAGCTCCTCATGAAAGTACACCACTTCTTTCTATTTTTTGGGTCTTTCGGGGTACAAAATAACAATTTGTCCGGTGTAGCAACACTTGTATTTTCGCATCGTGGCACGATACAATATTTTAAGAAGACATTATTCGTTTTAATGTACTGCGAGTTACGTAACTAAAGGCAGAAAGAACGTGCGCGGTGGTGCCGCGGACGCGAATGTGGTAGATGGCGTCATCAACGAATTGTGCATATTGGCGAGTGTTTTTGAAAATGCAAAATTAAAACCGCTCTAATTTCGTCATTTTTGGTCCAATTTTAAAATTTTCTTTCACTGAAATAATAGGTTTAGGTATGACTGTAATTCTATATATTTAACTAAAATCGTCGCTGATCCTCATTGCGTATTGCCAGAAATCATAGATCCTAGAAAGGCTAGATCAATGCCTTTATGACAAATATTTATTTAACGAAGTGTAAGTCATTATTACTTGACAATAATATGTTTTTGCTTTATTTTTTTATTTTTATCATATGTACTTTACATAACATATATTTTTACACACTAATAAAAAACAAATACTGGATAAATGAAAATAAGTATTTTCATAAATCTCTAAATACCGCATTATAATTCTAACGGCTCAAGATTGTTTAGTCCGTCTCGACATTCGCGTTACACCGCTTGTATTGTATATGTGTGCCGGCGCGACGGGACGTGATTGCGCCCGCAGTGTGAAGGCTCTCACCGCGCCGGCGCACAGTGGAACGAATGTATGGGAGCGGTTGGACGTAGATATGTCCGAAAAAAAAGAGTAAAGTTATGCCAAACTAATGATGCCATCTTATTCGATTACTTAATGCCTTCATAACTTGTGGTGATGAATTTCTTCATAACTCCCATATTTCGGGAGTAATTTGAGAAAATGTGAAATTTTACTATGAAAATGAGTGTATCGAGCTCTCTCCCTCCTGATTCCGGGCTTGTTTCAAGTAGCGGTCTCTAATATCATAATGCTAATACTAAGAGCTATATTTAATACTAAGACACATAGTGCGCCAAATGTGCACTTTCTGGGATAAAGAGTGATGTTTATTTTATAACACAATTTTTTTATTTTTTGTTTATTTTGTTGATTAAAACCGTTTTTCTAAAGGTTTACCTTATTACAATAACATTTCTGAGCAGCCAATTAGAGAAGATATAAACTAATTAGGATATATAATTAGGGACTTAAGGTTTACATATAAAACTGATGCACTAATGATTACTGATAAGAACATTGCTATTATTTAATTACTAAATGGCTCTTAATACACTAATTTAGCATGCATCATTTACTAATTATCACAATAACTAATTACCTTGCAATATTTAACTAAGGATACCTGGGATACCTGGATTTTATATAAATAGGTCACTATTAGTAACTTTAAAATCAGTGTTGATTTACAACTCGTTGTATCCAAGCTAATCTCGCAATGTATTTTCCAAATTTTAATACAAATCTTGATATTCACGTTGCTTTATGCGCACGCGCACATAAAGATTTACGCGACTTTAACTATTTGTTCAGTGTTTTAAAAGATAACAGTTGTGTTCAGTTATGTGAAAGTGCTGAAACAAGTTTAAAAGACTGGTGTCGTCGATTTTGCTACCGCATTTATGCAAAATGGACACAGTCTAGAAGAAGCACAGATAAGTTTCGGAAGAAACATGAGATTTGGCTACAGGCTGCAATTCAATGGCCGGAATTACAGAATGAAAATATGGAACCTTCTACAGAAAATATAAGTGACGTCATCGAGCCCATAATTTCTCCTGCTAAATCTGATGCTTCAACTTGTACACATCCTAGTCCTCGTAAATCTTTTGAGGACCTTAGTAACCGGCAAAAAAGAAGACGCACTGAAGATAGTCTTTCATGCAGCAGTAGCAGCGCTGAAATTATGTTTTCGGCCGAAAGGGCGCTTCAAAAGGCAGGACAAAGCGATACAGCTTATGTTATGAAATACTTGACGGAGAATCCAGAAGAGGCCTCAAAAATCAAAGCCTTCATTGAAGGTAAATCAATTCAGGTACGGGAAATATCCCCTTTGAAGGCATTGGCTCTTTATGTATCGATGAACTTATCGAAATGGCGCTATAACACTCTTCGGGATTTCAACACTCAAGAAGGAGCTCTTCAATACCCGAGTTACTACATGTTGGTTAAAGAAAAAATTAAGTGCTATCCGGCCAAAGAAGATCTCACAGTTACAGAGAGCTCTGCAAAAATCAAATTACAAGCCTTGATGGATTTAACCTCAAGAAGACTTATTAGGTCGTTAGAAACCCCTGTTGATCCCAATCAACAGCTCGTATTGACCAGCAAATGGGGTTTTGACGGATCATCTAGCCAAAGCATTTATCATCAAAGGACGAGTGAAGATGAGCAAATCGATCTTGCTAGTAATTTTATGATTAGTCTTGTACCACTGCGGCTCGTCTCAAAAGGTGTAACAATTTGGGAAAACGAGCGACCATCTTCCACTTCATTTTGCTGGCCAATATTGTTTAAGTTTATAAAGGAAACCAAAGAAAATGTGCAGAGAGAGATGGCTGAAATCGAAGCAGAGATTGAAGCCTTAACTCCATCCACCATCACTGATGGAATTAGTGTCAAACACCAACTGCTGTTGACAATGATTGATGGTAAAATTCATTCCATTATATCCAATACAGCAGCTTCAGTGTGTGACATATGTAAGGCTTGTCCTAAAGAAATGAATAATTTAGAGTTAATCAAAGATAAACACGCAAACGAGGACATGTATAAATATAGCTTAAGCACCCTTCACGCTTGGATTCGCTCAATGGAATGCTTATTACACATTTCCTACAAATTAGACATAAAATCATGGCAAGTAAGGGGTGATATAGCAAAAAGGCAAGTTGATGACAGGAAGAAAAGAGTTCAAGAGGCTGTAAGAAGAGAAACGGGCTTACTTCTCGATGTTGTGAAACAAGGCAGTGGATCCACCAACAATGGCAACTCGGCAAGGAGATTTTTTGAAAACTACACTAAATCTGCTGAACTGACCGGAATAGATGCTATGCTTTTAAGAAAAATCTGTGTGATCTTGCAGTGTATTTCATCAGGAGAGAAGATCAACGTAACTAAATTCCGAGAGTTCTGCTTTGATACTGCTAAGCTTTACGTGGAGTTATACCCATGGTATTATATGCCTTCTTCACTTCATAAAATTTTAATGCATGGGCCAGACATAGTTCAGAACATGTCAATTGTGCCCATTGGTTTTCTATCCGAAGAGGCATCTGAGGCTAGAAATAAAGATTTTAGAAAATATAGAGAGGGGCATTCTCGAAAGCATAGCAGTATCTCATGCAATGAAGATATTATGCACAATCTTTTACTGTCTTCTGATCCACTTGTTACAAGTATCCGTCCAAAAGGAAATAAGTTTGTAAAAAAATCTTCTTTTAAGGAATTTTATGAGCTTACGGATTCTGAGAAAAGTGATATCGAATTTGTTAACATAAATGATTTAGCGGACATCGATTCTGAATTTGAATTAATTGATGATGATGATGATGACGAAGATAATTAAATGATGTTATTGTTTTAAAATGTGTAACTTAGTAAATTAGAGCTTACATCTTAATTATTTATTGTACTTTTAATGAAACTAGGTAATTTATTATCAACTTACTTAAAAGTCATACTCTCATCAGTTCTTGTGAATATTTTTGTTAATATATATTTCTGTATATATATAATATATTTATAGACCTCTTAATAAGTCTGTCTGCGGTTTAAAGTAAATACAAATGGGGAAAAAACGTTTTTTTTTTTTAATTTTCATTTCCTTTTATCCCAGAAAGTGCACATTTGGCGCACTATGTGTCTTAGTATTAAATATAGCTCTTAGTAATAGCATTACGATATTAGAGACCGCTACTTGAAACAAGCCCGGAATCAGGAGGGAGAGAGCTCGATACACTCATTTTCATAGTAAAATTTCACATTTTCTCAAATTACTCCCGAAATATGGGAGTTATGAAGAAATTCATCACCACAATTTATGAAGGCATTAAGTAATCGAATAAGATGGCATCATTAGTTTGTCATAATTTTACTCTTATTTTTCGGACATGTCTACGTCCAACCGCTCCCATACATTCGTTCCACTGTGCGGCGCCACGCCACGTCGCGCCCGGTCACGCCGCGCTCGCTGTGTGAAGGCACCTTAAGGCGCGGTACAAATACAAGTGGCGTCGGGCGGAGGTGTGGCGCGAGCGTGGCGCGGGCGAGGTGCGGGCGCGGCGCCGCGCGCCGCGCCGCGCCGGTGCAGCGCAGAAAAGGCGTGCTAACGGTGTCGGAAAGGCGAGGCGCGGTGTTTCTCGTTATATTCTATATCGTCGCGCATTTTCCGGGTGCGCCGAAATTTTTGCTCCCCTGACGCTTCCCGTCGCATCGAATTGCCTGTTAGTTTTCAACCATTTTTCGTTGCTGCTGCGCTCTTGTAATCTTAGCGTGATAGCCTAGCCTTCCTCGATAAATAGACTACCCAAAACATAAGATTTTTTCAATTCGGTCCTGAGATTAGCCCGAACAATCAAACAAACAAACAAACTCTTCAGCTTTATAATACTATAACCCTTGGTAAAACTGATAGTCTTCTAGACTTTCGGATTTCTGACCAACTGTAACGACTGTCAAATTTCGACGAATAACAGCGGGGGCAAACGGTTCAACGTGCCGTCCGAGGCACGGAGGAGTTTCGGTACCACGGACCAAACTTTATCAAGAGTTTGTTTACACAGCCAAAACTCAGTAGAGCCTCCGTAAATGATAAATTAGGTACCTACCTATTTGAAATGATTGTAGGTCAATGATGTTATAATGTATAGATGGGGCATTCGCGTGCGAAAATTGTTCCCGACAAATCACAACATTTGGTGTGATTTGATTTAGTCGGCTAATAGCAGCGAGCGAAGCAAAGCGTGTCCGTGGCGTAAAGTATTATATCGAAAATGCGAAGTTGTGTTGTAAGAAAGTGTAAAATTATGGTTCCAAAATAAGTAAGAGTGAAGGAATTTCATACCATAGTAGGTAATGTAGTAAAATAGTGAATATTTGTATAAATATCACGATTATATTTCACATTTAGAAATAAATTTCGATTTATGGCAACTGCAGCGCGACAAGGTCAAGCATCAAGCATGCGTCATGGATTAAATTAACCAGAAGCGAAATCGTAGGCACAATTCATAGCATTCGTTAGCCACTTGAATGCGCAACGTGAGTTTTGTTGTTATTTTGTGAGCGTCTTTCTATCAATAATATTATGTATGATGATCATAATAAGTTGTAGCTTTAAACGTTTTATAAATGAGAATTTGATTAGTGATAGCGGGTTATTAGATGTTTTATTAGAAAAATTAAAATGTATGTAATCAAATATTTATTTTCTGATTATCTTTTATTAATTGTCAGATTTCCGAGTGATGATTACACAAAAAGTAAATGGGTCAGCATAGTTCAAGGGGAAAGAAGTCAATATGTCTGGATTACTACAAAAAGAAGTACAATATCATATACTCACTGAGTAGGTACATATATTATCGAAAATCCGGTCTGCAGACCTCAAAATTGTTTAGAATTTGTGAGTAAATAGATAACAATTGTGTTTTTTGTTTATTATCAGTGTAGTATTCCCAGTTATAATCAATGTCTCTTCTGTGGCAAATCCACATACTCTATGATTCACTAGTGTAATTCAAGCGCAACACACTACAGCTAGCTATCTCTTTCTGTATTATACGTTCCGTATTATCTATCGCAGTCGTTGTTGACAATTACTAAACATCCGTCTGTAAGTACATTTGTACTAACAACGGAACGATTTGTGATCGCCGATCAGTATGAACGTGGCGTATCTTTACATAATATATCATTGTTGTAGGTACAACGCACGCCCATACTGCCGTGATATATCTATAATGCCGTTATCTACCAAAACCGTTGTTTGGAATAACATGCAAAATCCGCGGTTAAAATTTAAACCGATGTCACTTTTTAATGACAACACCTATTTTTATTTCCAAAACTATTCAAGGTATTGAAAATTCGGAACCACAGATCGATAGATTTATTTTTTCTCATTATAATAGCATTAAAAGTTAAAAATCGACCATAATAATTATGTCGGACGACCATATAACGGCATTTAAGTTATGCTACGGTAGCATAGCGGTCACAGAAATACCTAATTAAAACTCGTACCATGAGCACTACAGATATCGATAGGTACCTATGAAAACTGACGTACTTAATCTATTTCATAGTTAGGTACCTACTAACGTTTTTCAGCAGGCGTCAGACAAAATACGCAACATGAGTCAATAATTTGACAGAGCAATCGAGAAATACCTACGCTTACGATAACAGATGTAGTAGCTCACTGGCATTTTGAAGTGTTATTAAAACATTGTTTACATTAAAATTACTTCTACGTTTATGAATTAATAAGAGTCTATGAAAGTTAAAATAATGTCTGAAAAAGCTTATTTAGCATGGAATAAGTTAGTGGCCGCTAAATAAGAAAACCAAAACTACATAGGTATGTGCAACGTAATTATCAAGCAAAATGAGACTTCTAGTTGAAACATACATATGAGTGAAAGAAAGTTTAAAACACTTTAGGTACTTATTGTATTAATCAATTTTTGTAAATTTATTGGTCAGTCGCAGTCGGTCGTGTTAAGGGATTTCAGTCAATTTAAATTAGAAACGCCGCGATCCACACGTCAACAAAATCACAAATTGTACCTATCATTTAATAGTCCGTTATATAGAACCTATAATACGCAGTAAATAATGCGAACCACACGATTCGAGTGGTCATTTAACTCTGTATAAACATCCTAAACCTTTTACAAAAGCAACCTTTACAACCTTTTTTGTAAAAGGTTTAACGTGAGGTTTACAATTTTATAATAACTACTTACACTTCCACGTTCCCGATACAGGTCCAAAGGGCTGAACAGTGTAGGATACTAACAAGTTTTCAGTGCACAGCGCAAAGGCAAAGTATTCTCCCTAACGACTTTACTTAGCGACTAGTCCACAACACAACTCCACAGAGCACGTTTAGTCGTTGACGTCCCACGCATTTCACTAGGGATGTAACCGACCGAAAGCGAAACAATTATTTCGACAACAGCAATACCGAAACGGAAACCCTTATGATACCGAAAGTTCGTACACTAATTCTTGTCACTTTATTTCATAAAGACAGCTTTCTTTGATAAAGAGGTGAGAGGTATCTTAAAAACCTAGGTACTTTAAATCAATGTGACCGGTCAGGGACGGGTTTATAAAGGTAACAAACAAGCAAAACAGCACTAAGCAATGGTATTCTAATAAACAGATATGTTATACGTGACACGTACTTGAAACAACTGAAAAAAGTGTGCACATACACACTTTTCACTCATTTTACCATTCACTACAAGTCAAAATTATAGAAAGGGATAGCTTGAAAAAACCGACAAGAAAAAAGTAACAGTGTTGTCAATTGCGCTTGAATGTAAACAAACATTATTCTGGTGACCAATCAAAATCAAAAGTCATTTATTCAAACTAGGCTGAGAGTCAGCACTTTTTGAACGTCAAAGTTACAAAAGACAGTCCCCCCAAATCGCCCGCCCTTCGACACTTCCTAGTGCTTTCGCTGGGAAGAAGAAGTGGCGGAATAAACTCCCCAGCAGCACAGCTGTCTGTTCAATCACCGCATGTTGGCATCATAGACTACAAATTTAACGAGACAACGCGGTTTGTACCTATAACAACAAATAAACAGGACTATAGTGGATTCATTTTAATAGGTAACTTTGACATCTGTCAGTTCATATGAAAGCAAATCGTAAAATTACTCATATCGGTCATTATTAAAATAAATATGTAATCGTAATTGAAAAGCAATTGTTAAGCAATTGTGCAGTTCTAATAAAACGAAAAAATATATTATTTTATGCCCGCCGTTACAAGGTTATGTTCACGAATTGTCAAATGTTACCTATCAAAATTACTCCACTTTAAAGGCAAGTAGGTGAGAAATAAAACTAAAATATTTATTTTATAATAAAAACAATCATACACCTTCGAATATATTAAATATATTTTCTGTTTCTTACAGTGTTTCTTATTTCGAAATTATTAAAATTCGCTGTTGTCACACTGTTTAATTTCTAATTTAAAATGTCAATTATTATATAAAACAAAATGTGTTGTATATTACTTAATAATTACGTAAGAAAAAAGGAAAACAGAACTGTGGGGCAACGATGACTTTACTGCCTACGATATTCGCATCTGTACTTTTATTGTTTGTCCGGAGTGAATGCGTCCTTGTCTTCCTCACAACAAAAAATGTATTTCAATTTGTTTCTTTTTTCTAATCTCGAAATATCAAAATATTAGAAAAATAATTGAAATTTATAAATAAATCGAATTATATTACGTAATGACATGGGATACGACATCCCTTGTGTTTTATTAACTTTGGTATCTTATTTGGTGCGCTTTCTAAATACACAAAATTGCATTTTTTATTTATTTTAGCTGCTTTATCGTCGCTATGCGTGACGCAGACTAAAAGCAATACGTCCCAATTAGGAAGTTTTCGAGTCTTCAAGATTGCGCGCTCATAACATATATGTTTAGTATCGATACATATTATACGAATATAATTATAATGTGAATTTAAAATTGATAACAACAGAACAAACTAATTTAACTTTTTATTACAAAATACGAAAACTGAAGCAGTTTCGAGTTCATCCGTCACATCACTATTCTAAAATACAATAACTCTGGCGAGCATTCAGTACTTATCGGTAAACCCCCACCATAGACTATCAAGATAATAATGTTGCCAGGATCAATGCGTGCTTGGAACTAAAATATTTTTTGGTGGCAACACTGCTTTGTTTATCATCAACAAGTAGCTAATCTGTCATTGTGTTATGTTCCCAGTTGTATTTTACTTATTTCTAATTAACTATCAATTATTAATGCTTTTGAACATATAAAAAATGAATAAAACAATAAGGAGTAGTGGTGTGAGCTGTGATATACTAAGTTTTCGTAAGAAATTTGGCGGAATCTGAAGCGGAACAAATTTTGCCTCCGATTGATTACGAAAGAACTGCCGACACGTAAGGTATTTATCCAAGAAATTTATCTTTTATTCAATGCCAGTCATTGTTTTTCCTTTCTAATACTAAGTTTTATCGGTATTATAAGTTTCAAGCCATTTTATTGTTTTATTTATTATTAGATTATTGAGGTTATGTTTTCTAGTTTGAGAAATCGCGTGTACGTTAACTCTTGATGTTTGATACTTGAAATTGAAAAATTTACCTACATGGAATTAATATGATTGTCTTTATGTTTTTTTCAAGGTAAATCTCACAGTACAATTAGAGAAATTGTTAATGAAGGTGAAAAAAATTAAGGATTTTTTCTACACCTAGAGGAACACCAAAACAGTTGGCGGAAGAAAGAATTAGACGATTTTGATATGTGTGCAACTAGACAAAAAGTTCAACACTATAACGAAACCGGCAAGTATTTTTTTTTTTTTTTTGTTAATCGCATGCCACAGTAATAAAAGTATAATTTATATTTATTATTTTTCAGGTGCCTATTCTACGTACCTACAGTTTGAGGAGACAGGTTGTAATGGAAGCCGTAAACGTGTAAGAAAGATTATTACACTATTTAGATTTCATAAATAAGAAATGTAAAACTGACACATCAGTGTTAATGAAAAAAATCTATCATAGCACTGAAAAGGAATACAAGAATGATGTTATGTCACGTTTTTCTTTTTAAATAAAATCTAAATTTTAGCGTGTTATTTCATTTTCATTGTCATGTGAATAGTGATAATGTTATGTACCCCACATAGTACCTGACGCCTTCATTAGTCAACTGTTCAAGTTTATTCGATATTGCCCGTACCTTTCGAATGCGACATGTTATAGGTACTCTCTGACTTCCGATTAGTTTCCGACAGTAAGCAGCTGTAAGTCGCCTTCTTGTCGACTATAAACTGTCAGCATTAAAAGGACTTGTTCAGTATCATTCATGTCAAATTTGATACAGGCATACCAACCATCGAATGGTTGTGAATACTCTAGATGGTGGCCGCAAATGCAATTGCTGAACATTATCATCCATATTCTAAGTCAAATCCTCATGTTTTCCTCAACTCAACTCAACCTCACTGAGGTAGTTTGATATTCATAGTTGCAATTTTACTCCTCGTCTCAAATAATTTCCTCAGTCGAGACTGATGAGAATTTCCGGGATCTCATGTTTGTGGATTAAAACAACAAGTACCTTATCACTTTTAGTCCTAGTATACAGGGTGGCCATACCTGCTAAGCAGGCGCCCTCATTTTTTCCAGACTCTTTTTTGCCAAGCTGTTGTGTCACTTTAGTCTATTTCAGAATAGGACATCGTTGTTTGACAGGAATAAACCAAATTTTAGTGACTTTTAGTTTAGTTTAGAGAATTTTGTGATAACAGAATCGGCACCAATAAGCATAATGTAGTCAATACTGCGACCTGTGTTGCTGTGGTGTGTGTGTATCTAGTTAGCAAAGACTGCTATTATCTTTTCGTTTTGACACACGCAATTGTGTTAGGTCAAAGAGATTTAAGACAAATGTTAGGTATATAAAAAAACCGGCCAAGTGCGAGTCGGACTTGCGCACCGAGGGTTCCGTACAAACCTGTAGGTATTCTTGGTTTAAAAATAAATGTTTTTTTTTTTAATTTTATATTTCAGTTGATTGAATGTAAGGTAAATTGCGGTTTAAGATTTATGAGGTTTTAAAAAAAAAGTAATCACTCGATCTCGTTCAAACCAATTTTCGGTGGTAGTTTACATGGTAATGTACATCATATATTTTTTTTAGTTTTATCATTCTCTTATTTTAGAAGTTACGGAGGGGGGACACACATTTTACCACTTTGGAAGTGTCTCTCGCGCAAACTATTCAGTTTAGAAAAAAAAATGATATGAGAAACCTCATTACCATTTTTGAAGACCTATTCATAGATATCCCACACGTATGGGTTTGATCAAAAAACAATTTTTGAGTTTCAGTTCTATGGATGGGGAACCCCAAAATTTATTGTTTTTTTCTATTTTAGTGTGAAAATCTTAATGCGGTTTACAAAATACATCTACTTACCAAGTTTCAACAGCATAGCTCTTATAGTTTCGGAAAAAAGTGGCTGTGACATACGGACGGACGGACAGACAGACAGACAGACAGACATGACGAATCTATAAGGGTTCCGTTTTTTGCCATTTGGCAACGGAACCCTAAAAGAGGCGTTTTGACGAATTGACTGCGATTTCAAATATCTGTCTTTTGGTTATGAATTCCAAATTCGATGACTTTTTTTTTTAAATGAGGTAGTTCTTAAAAAATCGAACTGGCTTTCCTCGATCTTCCTCCATCCTTTTTTTCTGTTGGAAATCATCACATGTTATCTCGCTCTGGGTGGAGCGGGAGGGTGTGTCAGAATAGTATAGGTCTAAAACTAATAAAACCCACCGGCGTTCCTTCAGTTGCCTGTGCCAGGGCCACGGTAACTCTTTTGAACAAATCTTC
The DNA here is from genome assembly GCA_932294355.1 of Aporophyla lueneburgensis. Lineage (NCBI taxonomy): Eukaryota > Metazoa > Arthropoda > Insecta > Lepidoptera > Noctuidae > Aporophyla > Aporophyla lueneburgensis. The sequence continues at coordinate 18,102,646 of OW028744.1, forward strand.
GACCCTGGCAGGCATCGGCCCCAGCGGACCCCTTCAATACGTGCTGACATCTCTTTGAGGCGCGCGTGGAACACAACGCGCCGTCGACCTGGCCTGGTCCTTACCGGGCGGCGGGCTACCTATTGATTTCTCGCGGCAGAGGAGTTTCGCCCCGTCATTTTGCCTCCTCGCGGCACTCCCACATATGCACGCGGACTTTAGCCTCTAGATCCTAGATAGATATAAATGTGGCCAAGCTGGGGAAATTCTCTCCCAGATCGGCCAATTAGATACGCCTATAACTTTTGAACCAGTGACCGACTAATTCTGATATTTGGCGACTAATGTTATGTGTTATCAAAATTAATACCCCGATGGTCGCCAAGCCAGTGTCAGTTACAAAGAGAACTCAAGTCTTATTATGGTAAGACTTAGGACTCGAGTTTCTTACAAAACTGGTCATTGTGCGTGCCTGTGCCTTGCTCGTATGGAGCCAGCCTTTGATTTCTATTTATTTGGTACAATGGTGTTACTACAACTCATAAGTCATAAAGCAGTTCACTATTACAAATGTCTCAAGCGATTATGAACCACGAATATTTTAAACCGGTTGACTTACCCTACACATCATTGCATCATTTAGGCCAGTTGCCAATGATTATGGCAAAACTGGCCTCAGTGTATTGTAAATACATTTTTACTTTGATGACAATCGATCTTAATAACAATCCCGAGGCCAGACATTTTAATCTGTCAGTAGGACGATATCGCACTAAAAGTTTGTATAGGGCAGGCGTTAACACCGCGCACACATTACCTATTTCGATTCGATATATTTAAAACCAAGCACTACTGGTTATTAATAAAAGGACTGCAGCATCACAATAACTGTGCACATCATAGAATTATAAGAAAAAAGGATAAGAAAACATCACTTCATAAAACAGCTTTATTGATTAATCAGTAGTACATATATCTGAATAACTAAAGATAAAAGTATAACACACGCACTTAATCCTAGAAGAATTAGGCAGCTGTGATCCTAGAGAATTAGTTACTTACTCACGAATTAGTTATAAGAACAATAAAACATAATTTGTGGAACAACACATAAAATTATACAAAAAAGTCATTATTAAGAAACCACGAAAAGGTTCGGTCGATACCTATAAAACATCCAAATTAGAACAATTAAATAAATTCAAATCAGTTTTCTTTCACATTTAAAACATAATAATATACAGTGGAAATATCATTATTAGAAACCCTAGACGTTGTTCTGACGTATGTCAGAACCACATCTACGCACTGTTCGTGTAAATAGTGTCACACGGTAGCTACCTGAAGTGGCAGCCATAAATCCGAAGGGTAGCCATAGAGCACAGTCACAAGCAACTTGGGTGAAAGTGCCTTGAAGTCTACAGTATAACTCCGTAAGAATACTAAGAATTGATATTCATATAAGCCCGGGGTATAAAATTAATGGGGATTAAAATTAAACTTTCTCCGTTAAGTTACGTTATGCTCGTGCTCAACTTATCTTGTTTTTTATAATTATATCAATTGAAATTTATTTTTGTATTATAGATTGAGAAAATTAACAAGTGAATGAAGCTAGCAAAATATTGCTAGCAAATAAATGTATCCAGCATGTTTACCAGTAATATAAAAAATGCGTTAATTTACCCTCATTTACTAATCTATATATTTTATAATCGTTCGCAAGGAGTAAACTCCAGTCGTGCGTCGGAGCTGACACACACAATTTTTCAAACAAAATTGCAAATTGTAGTAGGTATGACGGTCAGTAGGGAGAATCAAAAACCGAATAATTTGTGTCAAAGATATTGAATGGGTGTCACAATATCTCTGACACAAAAATATTCGCTACAATAATTTCAAGCGCAGCATTTCAAGGAGGTAGGTAGGTTCTATGTGTTAATCGACTTCCGTTGCTGACCGTGCCTACGTGTATTAAAACTCCGTATTTTTTTTTTCAATTTTGTGCCAGTTATATTTTTGCCACTGCCGTGTTGTGGCACGTCAAATCGCACACCTAGATCTAAAGTAAGACAACTCAAAAATTGTGAATTTTGAGTTATCATTGTATTCATATGCTCGATAACCCTACGCAGCTATCCAACTTAACAGGTTCAATAAAAACTTGAAAGATTTGTCGCTAGATGGCATTAGTTTTCTTTTGTTGAATCAACGCATGTCACCCCCCTCCCGCCTAAACAAAGAATACAATGATAACTCAAAATTCACAATTTTTGAGTTGTCTTACTTTAGATCTAGGTGTGCGAAATGTAAAATCATACAAAACTGCAAATCACAATGCTTTCTTATAATAAAGTATTTCATTTAGTAACCATTTTTTATTCGTCAAGTTATATTAAACCACTTTTAGAGAGTTATTTCAGCTGGTTTTACTATAGTCAAAACGATGAGAGAAGAAAAAGTTAGTCTTATTTATAACATAATCAGGTACTTTCCTAAATCTCTATCTCTTTTTATTCAATAAGTGTTTAAAAGAATATGACATTTTGGTTCATTCAGCAAAACGCATGTGGAGATGAAATGGTATTAAGAGTATAGATGGTGATGCGGGGGTTTGTTTAGATACAGATTGGACTAGCTGACAAACATGAATTGAACTTCCAGTACTTGCAAACGAATAACTAAATACCTATTGTTGTTTACATACATATCTAAACTTTAAATATGTATGACGAAATGTATGAATCTTGACGGTTTACTTTAGATTCTAAAGTAAACCGTCAAGATTAAAATTAGCCAAGTTGTTCTGTTCCGACCATGCTGCATAACTAGAGCCGTCCATTTCTGGAGCATGACTGTTCCCGGCCGTGAGCGCATGATTCCTGCCACCTATGCGCGCCCCACACTCCGGACACGAACTCTCTTCCATTGCTCCGCCACACTCTCCAATGCAATAGGCATGTCCATTCGGACATTTATACCAGTGGCCAGCTTTTAAACCAATAGCTTTAACAATTAATGCGCGCTCGTACTTAGAGACAATACCGCTTGTTTTGATCACTGTCTGCAACTGTCTTAGAGACTCTAAAGCCTTGTCCTCATTAAATACAGATAGCGAGAACACTACCGCTTCGGTACTTTTGACTTGTTGTGTTACTTTAGGTTCATCTTTCATAGTAATCGCGAGATGGAGAAGTGTAGAAAGTTGCACCATAACATTCAAGCGTTTAATCTCATTGCTGATATCTTTTTGCTGTTGTTCGCTTATTTTGATAGGTATCTTGGATTTTGGCTGAATCTTGAGCACATTCAGTAGTGTTCTGATATGCTTCTGCAATTCATCCATTAATGTAGTTATTTGCGGTTTCTGTGTTCGATATTTTTTCCAACATTCTACGATCATTTCAAATATATTGAAGTATACGCATTCCATTTCCACTTGCAAGAGCGACACTTTCTTTTGTTTTTTTAAAAGTGTTATAAAACTTGAAAACGTATATTTAATATCTTTAAAATCTGAAAAGAAACACAGAAATTAATTATCGCCGGTTATTGGCCAAACCCGCGGAGGCACCCCAACTCGGGGTGCGCAAAAGATATGTGAAATAGTTTCAATACAAACCTGCCATATTTTTTTCATTTTCTTCCGAAAATCTCTCAACTTTGCAGCGTAATTCAGTCAGTTTCAATTGTATCTGCTCGTCAGTTCCATAAACTCGGACTTTTATAGGATTGATATCATCCTTGAACATCCTATTTACAGTATCTTTGTATCTGTTGGTATTGATGATCGGTTTGCGACACAAAGGGCAAGTGCGTATCTTTATGTTTTCCTGGTCTCCCAGCATTAAAGTGTCCATGTCATCGACTTCCAGAACATGACCACAGTCTTGAAGTACAATAAACCTGAAATGAAATATGCTATAATAATATGCTATGATAATAATAATATGATAATAACATAGTTGCCCTAGTTGCGTATTGCCATAAGTATCATGTATTTAATTAAGTTAATGATTAGAACACAATTTCGCTAGGGTTGTTATCGTCAAAGACTGTTGAATCAATGAATGATATTTTGTACGTAATTTTGTTTCAACGCAGCAATGCCTACAATCGGATCTGGGATACTTGCGCGAAAGACAGTTCCTTGAAAGATACTTGTGCGAACCCACTTGTGCAAATAGACATTTACGCGATAAAAAAACTGGGCAGGGGTGTGACTTGTCCATTCATTCCCTACAATACGTCCATTCGCCCAAAAGTTTTGCATGTTGATTTAACATTAATATCTAGATGACCGAGCTTTGCTCGGTATTTTTTGGTAAATTGTCAATAAAGTTGGTAATTGAAAACACGAATAAAACGACCTTTTATAAAAATGAATCCTAGCTAGATCGATTTATCGCCCCCGAAACCCCCTGTATACTAAATTTCATGAAAATCGTTGGAGCCGTTTCCGAGATTCAGATTATATATATATATACAAGAATTGCTCGTTTAAAGATATATAAGATGAGGAAACCAAAATAATGAACATTAAACAGTTATACAGGATTTTTTTTTAACCAGTGCGCAATTTTTTTTTTTGGTGAATCAGTATCAGTAATAGAACACATTTCAACTATTTTTTCAACACTTTTTTTTAAATATTTTTCCTACCTTAAATCAGTAAACTGTGGACACCCTACATATTTCGAACCTCATATGATATCGACACTAGGAATAGGTCAATAACCGCAAGCCGGCGTAGGTACTTCGAACTTCTTAGAATAAAATGTTGACCGACCGAACAGCTGATACCTACCAGCCGAGTACCTACTCGTAGCTACGCTCGGTCGTTCACCTTCGCCGCCGCGCCGGTGGCGGTGTAGGTACTTTAAACTTCTTAGAATTTTGACCGATCGAACAGCTGGTAAATACCTACTTGTAGCTACGCTCGGTCGTTCACCTTCGCCGCCGCCGCGCGCAAGGTACCATAAAAACCAGTTCCAAAATAAATATCTTTCGTTAACGATAACTTAATATTTTTGTACTAAGATATATCAAAATAACAATGAGGATCAGCGACGAGTTTAGTTAAATATGTAGAATTACAGTCATACCTAAACCAATTACTTCAGTGAAAGAATTATTAAAATTGGACCAAACATGACGAAGTTAGAGCGGTTTTAATTTTGCATTTTCAAAAACGCTCGCCAATATGCACAATTCGTTGATGACGTCATCTTCCACGTTCGCGTCCGCGGAACCGCCGCGCACTTTCTTTCTGCCTTTAGTTACGTGACTCGCTGAACATTTAAACGAATAATGGTTCCGATTCTGTTGTACACGAACTAAACTAACTAAACTATCTCTAAAATTCCTTACTTTTGGCTATGAGAATTGTAACGCTATTCTGCAAGGAAAATCTCTAAATTAAAAAACTATTTTGACACGACTAAAATCGAATTTGACAATCGCGACTCAGCGTGGTATTTTTTTTTTCTTTTGTTTTCGCAACGTTTACTTGTGTGTGCATTGCGTAGAATGAATTTTTTGAGAGACGAAGGCGCGTGCTAGGTTGCAGCCTGGACGTGTTTTATATGGAATTTTTCACTTTTGTTTGAAAAATATAAAAAAAATGTTACCCACGTGTTGATATTTAAATGTTCCGGGGTGTACTAAGGGGGTCGAAAATTTCATTATTTTTGCGATAGGACACGCCATTTTCAAGATATAAGCAAAAAGGAAATAAAAAATACAGAACTGTTTTTGCACGTGAAGGCAAGGCGTTGTTGAGAATTTTAGTTCATGACCACTAGTTTTATTCCACACCTTTTTAATCGCGCTTAAAAATAGTCAGATTTAGTTAAAATAAATTATTATAGTCAAAATTTTTGGTGAAAACCGGCAAACTCATAATAGCAAAATTGACATTTTCACTAAACTAATAACTCAGTGCAATCTTAGTGCTGTCAAACTAAAATATAGTTAAGTTGTGTCACTTTAGTCTATTTCAGAATAGGAAATCGTCGTTTGACAGGAATAAACCAAATTTTAGTGATTTTTAGTTTAGTTTAAAGAATTTTGTGACAACAGAATCGGCACCAATGTCTTCTTAAAATTTTTGAGAAATAAATGTCTTTAAACCGAAAATATTGTATCGTGCCACGATGCGAAAATACAAGTGTTGCTACACCGGACAAATTGTTATTTTGTGTCCCAAAAGACCCAAAAAATAGAAAGAAGTGGTGTACTTTCATGAGGAGCGATGCACCATGTGGGTTAACTAAAAGTATTTTATACTGCACTAGCTTCTGCCCGCGACTTGCCGCGACGCGTCGAATCGCCTACCCGTGCGATTTTCTCCGTTTTTGCAACATTTTTTATTACTGCTCCGCTCCTCTTCCTTGTAGCGTGATGTTATATAGCCTATAGCCTTTCTCGATAAATAGGCTACCCAACACAAAATTTTCCAATTCGGACCAGTAGTTCCTGAGATTAGCGCGTTCAATCAAACAAACAAACAAACTCTTCAGCTTTATAATATTAGTATACATTTCAAAAATTTTGACTATAATCATTTATTTTAACTAAATCTATTTTTAATCGCGATTAAAAAGGCGTGGATTAAAACTAGTAGTTATGAACTAAAATTCACACCAAAACGAACGCCTCGCCTCTTCACGTGCAAAAACAGTACTCTATTTTTGGTTTCCTTTTCTTTTGCTTATATCTCGAAAATGGCGTTTCCTATCGCAAAAATAATGAAATTTTCGACCCCCTTTGTTACCTCCTCACATATAAATCGCAACACGTGGGTAATATTTTTTTTTTTTCGAAGAAAAAGTGAAAAATTCCATATAAAACACGTCCATTGCGCGCGCCTCGCCTTCACGTGCCTCGCCTTCATGTGCAAAAATAGTACTGTATTTTTGTTTTCCTTTTCTTTTGCTTTTATCTCGAAAATGGCGTTTCCTATCGCAAAAATAATGAAATTTTCGACCCCCTTTGCAACCCCCTCACATATAAATCTCAACACGTGGGTAATATTTTTTTTTTTTTCGAAGAAAAAGTGAAAAATTCCATATAAAACACGTCCATTGCGCGCGCCTCGCGCCTCGCCTTTACGTGCCTCGCCTTCATGTGCAAAAATAGTACTGTATTTTTGTTTTCCTTTTCTTTTGCATTTATCTCGAAAATGGCGTTTCCTATCGCAAAAATAATGAAATTTTCGACCCCCTTTGCAACCCCCTCACATATAAATCTCAACATGTGGCGCGTGGGTAATATTTTATTTTTATTTTTCGAAGAAAAAGTGAAAAATTCCATATAAAACATGTCCATTGCGCGCGCCTTGGTCTCTCAAATAATTCATTGCGTAGCACACCCAAGTAAAAGCTGAAGAGTTAAGTATAGGTTGGCAAAAAAGAGTCTGTCGTGGTAACCTTTGGAACTAAAATATATTTTTAGTGGCAACACTGCTTTGTTTATCATCAACAAGTAGCTAATCTGTCATTATGTTAAGTTCCCAGTTGTATTTTACTTATTTCTAATTAACTATCAATGATTAATGCTTTTGTACATATGAAAAATGAATAAAACACTAAGGAATAGTGGTGTGAGCTTTGATATACCAAGTTTTCGTAAGAAATTTGGCGGAATCTGAAGCGGAACAAATTTTGTCTCCGATTGACAATGTTTTCGAAAGAACTGCCGACACGACAGGTATTTATTCAAGAAATTTATCTTTTAGTCAATGCCAGTCATTGTTTTTCCTTTCTAATAGTAAGTTTTATCGGTATTTTAAGTTTCAAGCCATTTTATTGTTTTATTTACTAATAGTTTATTGAGGTTATGTTTTCTAGTTTGACAAATCGCGTGTACGTTAATTCTTGATGTTTGATACTTGATATTGAAAAATGTACCTACATGGAATTAATATGATTGTCTTTATATTTTTTTCTAGTTTGACAAATCGCGTGTACGTTGACTCTAGATTTTTGATGCTTGAAATTGAAAATTGTACTTACATGGAAATCATGGAACTAATATTTTATATTTTTTTCAAGGTAAATTTCACAGTACAATTAGAGAAATTGTTAATGAAAGTGAAAAAAATTAAGGATTTTTTCTACACCTGGAGAAACACCAAAACAGTGGGCGGAAGAACGAATTAGACGATTTCGTGTGCAATTAGACAAAAAGTTCAGCACTATAAAGAAATAGGCAAGTATTTTTTTTTTTTTTTTGTTAATGCTATTATTGCATACCACAGTAAAAAAAGTATAATTTATATTTAATATTTTTCAGGTGTCTATTCTACGTAATATATTACCTATAGTTTGAGGAGGCGGGTTCTAATGGGAGCCGTAAACGTCTAAGAAAGATTTTTACACTATTTGGATTTCATAAATAAGAAATGTAAAACTGACACATCAGTGTTAATGAAAAAAATCTATCATAGCACCGAAAAGGAATACACGAATGATGTTATGTTACGTTTTTCTTTTTAAATAAAATCTAAATTTTAGCGTGTTATTTCATTTTCATTGTCATGTGAATAGTGATAATGTTATGTACCCCACATAGACATACCTGACGCCTTCTGTTCGGGTCAATCACCGAACAATAATGAACATGTCAGCGTAATTGCGACACCGCGCTGTATGACTTGAATATTTTATGTATAATTATTAATCTAAGTAAAAATAGTCAGTACGTTTCGGACAGCATATCGGGCGCGACTCAATCTCATCCTATTCACCTCATTAGTTTTAATTGTTATCCCATTTGTATTACTGAAATATAGTTATCTTTATAATCTTTAATCTTAGTTTATCTCAATCTCACCCCAACCCCGAACATTGGTCCTTCGAGCCTTCGGAGCGGGACCATTACGCGTATATCTACGAACTGTACTGTGTAAGTGTCTCGCTTGGAAGTTATTACCAGACCCTGTGAAAACAGACCTGAGTGATTTCGGTCTCACAAATCTCATCCCCTGCTGATCCTGATTGAACCTGAAAGCATCGCATCATCTCATCGCGCTGCTACTCCAGGTTTGTTCTTGCAGCTATCGCAAGGACATTTGATCTCCAAAGAAGCCTTCAATACAAGTAAGGTCTCCTTTTTATCTTTATAATGTCGAAAATGGACGACATTTTAGCGACCCAACAACAACTAATCGAAGCCGTAGATAGGCTCTTCACCAATTTCAAGAAGGATGGTGCAGAGCGCAAGACCTCAGACTACTTACGTCGCCGATTAGCCACCTTGGAACAATACTTTACGGAGTTCCATAATAATCATATGACTTTGCTATCTTTTGGTGATGAATCTCATGCATATTTCAGTACTAATCAATACGATCAAATGAAGGAAAAATATAACAACATTAAAACTACTATTCAAAAATATAACCCTCTCGCAAACAGACCGCAAAACCTCGAATTGAAACCTCCTGCGTTTCATCCTACTGCCGAATCTCAAACCTCGAACCTCACATCTCCCGCTGTTTCTAAAACCCTTGTTCTCGAAGAGAGTAAAGCCGAAGGTCTCTTCAAAAAGCAAGCTACCAACTTTAAGGCTTTCTTGAGAACATCTTCCAATATCGACCTTGATCTCATCACGGAAAAATGGGAGTTTGAAGACGTCCTGAAGACGATACAATCTCGTTGGGCGGCTATTGACTCACTTCATTGGGAGCTGGACAACGAGTATGGCGGAACGAACCCGGAGTACGAAGAGCAATTTACTCATTATGAGAAATATTATAACAAAATCAAGAAAGACATCAATAAGAAAATGTGGTCCGTTGCTCATATTGAAAAATCTACTCCAAAAATGGAGATAGTCACCTTTGATGGAAACTACAATAAGTGGATTTCCTTCAAAGATCTTTTTACCGAAGCAGTGCACAACAACCCTTCTTTGTCGAATGCACAAAAGATGCAGTTTCTGAAGAGTAAAATCAAAGGTGAGCCCGAAAAATTGATCCAGCATCTCCAAATAAGCTCCGACAATTATCCTGTATGCTGGAATATCCTCAATCATCGTTATAATAATAAACGACAGATCTTCACCTCTTATCTTAACAATCTCATGAACATCCCTGCAAACCAGCAACAATCATCAAATCACATAAAACGCATTCACGACACGACGTACGAGAGCGTGAACGCTATCAAGAATCTGGGAGTCGATGTGTCTTCTTGGGATCCTTTCCTAGTATGTATATTGTCTCAAAAACTGGACTCAGATACATACGAGGATTATCTACAAGCCTTAAAATCCCCGCGAGAGTTGCCTGTCTTGGAAGATTTCCTTAATTTCTTGGAAACTAAGTTTATGATGCTGGAAACTTCACGTAAGAAGCTTGATAATTCCACACATAAATCATCTCCATCTCAATCCAACAACAATAACAAAACATCATTTTCAAAGGGTCCCAATCATAATCGAAATTATAACAATCCTAAAACGAATTACTCAACAAGCCAAGTTTCGCAATCGTCAAAGTCCAAACGCAAAATTAATAATCGCAAGCAATGTCCTATTTGCAATTCCGATGACCATCGAATTCATGCATGTTTAAAATTATTGGAATTGCAACCTAATGAACGTAAAAATGCTATTGCCAACTTGAACCTTTGTATTAATTGTCTACATTATCACGAAGGCAAAAAATGCTTTTCCGAAATAAGGTGCAAGGAATGCAATAAAGAACACAATACCATTTTGCATGAATCTTTTACGTCACACCGATCTGGGTTAAATGCAGCCACGATTACGAAATCGCCAGCCCAGCAGCAAGAAAGTAACACAGTTGCATCGCTTCGTAAGGAACCCTCAGAAATATTGCTTGCCACAGCAATAATTAACGTACAAGCAGCAGATGGATCTTACCAAAAAATGAGAGTTCTTTTAGATCAAGGGTCACAGACATCCATTATTAGGGAAAGCGCAGCTCAGTTGTTAAGACTACCGCGCCGAAAATGTAATGGTTATATCTCTGGAATAGGAAATAAGGAAAACAACTGTAAGGGAATGATTACCATCAAATGTTCGTCGCTGGTTAGCGAATTCACCTTTGAAACGGACGTATATGTAATGAATAAACTCATAAATAACTTACCCAGCTGTACCTTATCTAAGCCAGACTGGCCTACTCTTAACCAAATAACTCTAGCAGATCCCGAATTTTACAAAAGTAGGCCTATTGATATCTTATTAGGGGCAGATATCTATTCCACTATCCTTATGGACGGTATCTGTCGGTCAGAAGGTACGATGCCCATTGCCCAACAAACCCAGTTGGGATGGATCTTAAGCGGCAACTACAAAACGTACCAGTGCAATGTGATCCTAAATAATATTGAAGAGATTCAGCAATTTTGGGAAGTGGAGGACATACATGAAACTCCAGCGATATCAGAAGAAGATCAAAAATGCATCGAGTTTTACCAATCCTCGACCTCTAGAAGGAAAGACGGAAGCTACGTCGTTAAAATACCATTCAAGGAGAATTTTGAGGATAAAATAGGGGAGTCGAAAACAAAATCGATTGCTCAATTTTTCCAAATAGAGCGGAAATTAAGTAAACAACCAGCACTGGCACGTGACTATAAAATGTTTATTTCTGAATACCTAGAACTCGGACATATGACACCCGTTACGTCACACGTACAGCCGGACTGCTACTTATCGCATCATTGCGTCCAACGAGCTGAGTCATTGACTACCAAATTGCGAGTTGTTTTTAATGCCTCGGCTAGAACCTCGAGTGGACACAGCCTCAATGATCTTATGTGCCGAGGACCTAATTTACAACAAGACCTTCAGAGCCTTATCTTAAAATGGAGACAATTTAGGTACGCTTTTACAGCAGATATCGAAAAAATGTTTCGTAAAATCTGGCTACATCCCGATGATCAGAAATATCAGAAAATTATCTGGCGGAATCATCAATCTCAACCTTTAAAAGAATACCAGTTAGCGACAGTCACATATGGCACAAAAGCCGCACCCTTCTTAGCCATGATGACATTGAAGCAACTGGCCATCGATGAAAAGCCAAGCTATCTACAAAGTTGCGCTCCTGACATCTTAGAACACTCGTTTTACATGGATGATCTCATGCATGGTGAACATTCAGCGAGAGCAGCTATACTTCTCAAAGCAGAGATGATCAACCTCCTCAAATCTGGCGGGTTTAATCTCAGAAAATGGCGATCTAACTTGCCGGAAATAATAGACAGTTCAGATGAACTGCAGAAGGAAGACTTTGACTTTAAGCAACCGGAGTCAACCAAAACTTTAGGTCTTAGGTGGGAACCAAAAAATGATCAATTCATCTTTCATCCCATAGAATTTACCACTAATGACATCCTTACAAAAAGACAATTCCTATCTCAAATATCTAAAATTTTTGACCCTTTGGGCTGGCTAGCACCAGTCACAATAAAACTTAAGATCTTGTTCCAAGAATTATGGAAATCAGACCTGGGTTGGGACCACCCTGTCCCTCATGAAATCGCGTTGGAGTGGAATAATATTAAAGTCGATCTATCTCAAATATCTCGATTAAAAATACCACGTTGGATTCAAACCCAGGAAAAGGATATCATCGAACTCCATGGATTTTGTGACGCCAGCACAAAAGCATACGCTTGCGTCGTGTATTGCAAAATACAGAGAGAAAATGAAACTCACGTGACCCTTATTGCAGGGAAATCAAAAGTAACACCGCTGAAGAAACCACAATCGATCCCGCGATTAGAACTATGCGGCTCTCTCTTATTAGCAAAACTTATGCGAAAAATCATATTATCCCTATCGAACTACAAGGTGCATGTTTATGGTTGGACTGACTCAACGGCTGTTCTAGGTTGGTTAAGTGGCGAACCGGAGAAATGGAAACCCTTTGTTGCGAATCGAGTAAGGATTATCACTGAAATAATCCCTAAAGGTAAATGGAATTACGTAAAATCCAAAGAAAACCCCGCAGATTGCGCAAGCCGCAGTTTAACTGCTGCGCAATTAGCCAATCACTCGCTGTGGTGGCAAGGTCCCGACTGGTTACCGCAATATAAGCCAAAGGAATCTCATGAGATGCCGATTTATACGAGTGATACTAGCGAAGAACTCAGAAAGAAAAAGGAAGTAAATACGGTCATTGTTAACCCCGAAAATTTAATAATTAATCAACTATTAGCAAAATATAGCACTTTAAGGAAAGTTACTCGAGTATTAGCTTACATCAACAAGTTCATCGACATTATTGTTTACAAGAAAGAACGCACGTGTTTTCTTACTCTGCGAAATATAAAGACAGCTAGAGAAATGTTAATTAAGCACGTCCAAAACGAATATTTCGACGAAGAAATATCCCGGCTGAAAAATAATGAACCTTTGAATAAGAAAAGCCAGATTCTTAATCTCAATCCCATACTAGACACTAATCAAATTCTCCGTGTCGGTGGTAGACTTAAACATTCGAACCTTGATCCGGAAATGAAGCATCCCATCATAATCCCGAATCAATCGAAGTTGGCTGATCTTATCATTGATGAATCCCACGAACTTGTATTTCACGGTGGAGTTAAAATGACTACTGGATTTATAAGACACAAATACTGGATTCTTGGAGGAAACAGAGTCACAAAGAAACGATTAAGAATGTGTGTCAAATGTAAAAGAAATAATCCCATACCACAACATCAAATCATGGGTGACCTACCTCCAGCACGATTGATTCCTAACCGACCTTTTTACCACACCGGCATAGATTATACCGGACACATCCTTATTAAGGCAAACAAAGGTCGTGGCATTAAAACCTGTAAAGGATATGTCGCAGTTTTTGTTTGTATGGTAACAAAAGCCATACATATAGAAATCGTATCAGATCTCACAGCGTCAGCATTTATTGCCGCGCTTCGACGAATGTCGGCTAGAAGAGGGGTTCCTGGGCACATCTATAGTGATCAGGGAACTAACTTCATAGGAGCCAACAAAATCTTAAAACAAGAGTTTGCCGAAATCTCCGACATCTTGTCTGACCAAGAAGTAACCTCGACAATCTCTGAAATGAATATTGAGTGGCATTTTAACGCCCCGTCATGGGCATCTGCTGGCGGACTCAGGGAAGCTGCAGTAAAGAGCCTAAAACATCATCTCAAGCGTGTCGTGGGAGAACAAAAATTAACCTACGAGGAATACAATACCCTATTATCCCAACTCGAGGCTTGTTTGAACTCCAGACCACTGTGCCCTCTGACAGAAAATCCTGAGGATCTGGACTTGTTGACCCCGGCTCACTTTTTAGCAAGTGGCCCCAACTTAACGATTTTTGAAACAGAGCATGATCTCAGAACACGGTGGCACTTGACGCAAAAAAATCTATCAAGACATATGGAATAAGTGGAAGACTGACTATCTCTCGCAGCTTTCTACGAGGTCCAAATGGCGACAGCATCAAAAGGATCTCAATCTAAACGACATCGTTATCATAAAGGACGACAATCTTCCACCAGGAAAATGGAGTCTAGGTCGCGTAGTGGTGCTGCATCCTGGAAGTGACGGACACGTAAGGGTCGTCACATTTAAAACAAAAAACGGTTTCTTTAAACGCCCAGTTGTAAAACTGGCCTTACTGCCAACAAATAAAAATTATCCAGATCCGAATGCCCCAAAAATTGATAATAAAGTGCCAGCGGCGAGAAAAAAGCGTCCTATCTCATTCTCAGCTGTGGTTTTATCTTTAACATTATTCTTACTGTCAGTAACAAGCACCGTTCAAGCATCCTACAACTTCACCCTGTTGACAAACAATAGTGTCTACTTCGACAAAATATCTAATATGCATTTAATTAGAGATGATTGGCATTTAATAGTCTATTATGACACAAATCCTTATCAAGAAGGAACGGCGGCATTATTAAAATATATCAAGTATCTTGAAACCTTATGCTCTACGATCAGAACACAAACACCTTGCGACGGCGTCATGTTACAACTTGAGCACGAGTTCGAAGAACTTAAACATTACGACAATATTGTCATGATAAATGACTCGTTTATGACTAATAAGAAACGTCGGCGTCGTGGCTTGATAGACGGAGTAGGCTACGTTGCAAATAGTTTATTCGGAGTGTTGGACCAACGATTTGCAGAAAAATATGAGAAGGATATTGACCTTTTGAAGCAAAACGAAAACCATTTATACAACCTCTGGAAAAACCAAACGTCCGTCGTAGAAGCAGAATTTAATCTCATGAAAAGGATGGAGAATACTATCAACAAACATCACAAAATAATAAATCAAAAACTTAATTATCTTCAAGATTCTTATAAAAATCTCTCTCAGCAAGTGCAAAACATAACTGTTATCACAGATTTCATAACCTCGGCTTTCACTGCCAACAACTTGTTGTATACCCTTCGTCGAATCCAGGACTCAATTTTAGACACAGTAACTGATATTTATAATGGAAAACTAGATTTTCATTTGATATCTCCGAAGCAACTCAGATCAGAGTTAAGCATAATATCAGCGCAAATATCTGGAGACTTGGTAGTTCCTGTCGACAACTTCAATTTTAAAGATCTTTACAGCTTGCTCAAAGTACGAGCCAAATACTCTGGAAAATACCTAATCATAGAAATAAAAATACCCCTGATTGAAAGAGATCTTTACGAGGTATTCAATCTTATCCCGGTTCCACGTATTGTAAAAGATAACATGATGATGAAGGTCGAAACTATTTCTGAATTAGCAGCCATCAACGTGAGAAAGGATTCATATTTAACTATCTCAGACACGGATCTACAGTCATGCATATTACAAAACTCTGTGACTATTCTGTGTCATATCAGAAAGCCTGTTCACCACATGAAAGACGATCATAGCCTTTGTGAGACGATCCCAGGCACAAGAACTTGTAAAACTAAAACTAACTCGTGCAAGAATGACTGGAGAGAGTTGACAACAGATAACAGATATTATTATTTCTGCTGCAATGAATGTAACGTCAAACTTCTGTGTGAAAATCAGGTTATGGCAGTTAGGTTATCAGAAGCGGGTCTTTTGCGTGTTGGGGAAGGCTGTTTAGTAAAAACAGAAGATTTTATAGTGTATTCCAACAAAAGATTGTCTAGTAAAATTAGTACGACGACAAAGATTATCTCGCCAGAAATATCACCAATAAATCACTTAATAAATATAACTATGCCAGAAATCTCATATGAGTTTAATCCTAATAACTCAGACAACCTCAGGCAATTTGAAGCCATTAAGCGAAGTCTTGAGATCATGAAGCAGAGTGAACCTTTGAGCACCAGTATCTCCTACCACGACGTCCATCAGTATACTGCTATATATCTCATCATATTGGGAATCCTGTTATTGGGAGTAGCTTACGGCTTTAAATGTTGGCGACAAAGGCAACGTAAAAGAAATCGTTCCACTTCTACAGCAGAGCGGTCAACAGCCTCTGCGACGACTGCGTTGCCATCTCCACACACCATTACGGAAAGTGTTGTGTTTAAGTGTAGTGAAATTAGGGAAAAAGGGCAGTCTAGTAGCAAATCAGTGAAAAGTGATTCTGAACGACTAGCTCTATCTAGTGAGTGCCTACAAAAAAGTGAAGATAGAGGTTCTTCACCAATCTTTCGTGTGTTTTCTCTTCCTGATTTACACTGTAGCGATTCCGTTTAATTTGTAATGTTACTTTAATCTCATCTTTTAACATAACTAACCCTACATTATTATTTTAGAACTATTTGAATATTGTTTTCACCTTGTTAATATTAAGTGCATTACCCATTTAACTATACCTATTTACTAACCCCACCTTTTTCTCCCTCGGGAGCATGTTCGGGTCAATCACCGAACAATAATGAACATGTCAGCGTAATTGCGACACCGCGCTGTATGACTTGAATATTTTATGTATAATTATTAATCTAAGTAAAAATAGTCAGTACGTTTCGGACAGCATATCGGGCGCGACTCAATCTCATCCTATTCACCTCATTAGTTTTAATTGTTATCCCATTTGTATTACTGAAATATAGTTATCTTTATAATCTTTAATCTTAGTTTATCTCAATCTCACCCCAACCCCGAACACCTTCATTAGTCAATTGTTCAAGTTTATTCGATATTGCCCGTACCTTTCGAATGCGACATGTTATAGGTACTTTCTGACTTCCGATTAGTTTCCGACAGTAAGCAGCTGTAAGTCACCTTCTTGTCGACTATAAACTGTCAGCATTAACAGGATACGTTCAGTATCATTCATGTCAAATTTGTTACAGGCATACCAACCATCGAACGGTTGTGAATACCCTAGATGGTGGCCGCAAATGCGATTGCTGAACTGTATGTCTTATGTATCGGGTTCAATCGGCAATCCCTGAGTGTTATTTAATTATTTTTTAAACTGAATAAGTTTTCATCATGATATTATAATGGCACTCTTAGATAAAAGGTTATTCCAGCGAAATAATGCGCAATCTACTTAATACAATGAAACTAAAAGACTGTGTGCCTATCAAGTCTTGAGATCTTCACTGATGAGAATTTCTGGGATCTCGTGTTTGTGGATTAAAACAACAAGTATCTTATCACTTTTAGTCCTAGTATACAGGGTGGCCATAGCTGCTAAGCAGGCGCCCTCATTTTTTCCAGTCTCTTTTTTGCCAAGCTGTACGTTTAGTGTTGCATAGCCCATTTATCGAGGAAGGCTATAGACTATATATTATATAAGGTCACGCAAAGACCCTTAGGAGCCGAGCACAAAGAAAAACGTCACGCATACAAAGACCTCGCACGGGCAGGCGATTCGATGCGACGGGATGGGTTGGGGGAGCAGGAAATTTTACGCGGACGAAGTCGCGGGCAGAAGCTAGTAAGAAATAATATTTAAAATAGGTAGAGAGGTGCCTACACATTGTAGAAACACGAAAAAGGTACCTACCTGCCAAATCAAAACATTCTAAAACGTAGTACCTACCTGTGCACTGGAATAAATTGTTTTTTTTTTTTTACTTTTCAACCATAAACGAATCAATCTTCGCGAGATTGTCCGACTGGGCCTTGGGTATATCCGACTTCCATGTTTCCTATCTACCAATATCTATAAAACATAAATAAACAAGAAACAACGAAATCATAACAAAGGAGTGCGGCGCGTGGCGGGCGATCGAGCCTCGTGACGTCATCAGCAGTTTCGCGCGCGCGGCGTGCGTTTTAAAACTCCTTTTTTTTAAAGTTTAATAACTTCGTAATTTCTCGATGGATTTGAGTGATTCAAAAAGAAATGAACTCAGATATTTATATTGTATTCGATGTAGTATTCAAAATTGCTATATCCTTTTGTCGAATTGATCCTCATTGCATGGTTATTATAACTCATACGTTTAATTTGTTAAAATTTGAGCACTGGTTAAAAACTTATCCTGTATATTTACAATACAACCCTTGTATTTTTAGTCGTAAGGCACTCAACAAAATTATACAGACCAATTTATCGTTAACTAAAGTCAAACAAGCTACACAACGTAGCAGTCGCCGAGCTAGTTTTCTGATTTTACCGATGATAAGAACCAAGTCTGGCAAAAAAAAAAAACTTGTGATGGAGCATAATTATATAACAAAATACCCTCACAAAAATACAATACACTCATGCGATGCATTCAAAACACAATTAGCTGCATATTTAATGACAAATACCACTTTTCCTAAAAACTGAATGTATTGGATACCCTATGTATAATTACAATAATAAAGTCTGTGATAACGTTTTTGTGTAAGCATCATGTGAGTTACTGTGTCTTATTTGAAAATAAATACATATCTTTAAACCTACACTTAATTTTAGACTATGTTATATTATTCTAGTAATAATATAAGTATCGTGTAAGGCGCGTGAAACTCAGTGAGTGTGTATGTGTGAATGAATGTGTAAGTGTCTCACTATATTTTTTTATTGATTAATACTTTATTAAAATTAAAAAATACTGTAAAAAGGCGGACTTAATGCATGAGGTTAGGGTTGCCCGGCGCGGCGGCGTCCGGATAAAGCCGGACACAGTCAGGCTTGTTGGTTGTGTGTCCGGCCAAATTAGACGGAGTCCAGCCTGTCCGGTTTTTGTTAGGCTTTTCAAATTTGATCATTATGCCTTGATTTCAGCTCCACCCACTGCACCTTGTATCGCTAGCGCAAGCGAGTGAACTAGCACTATCCCCGCCTTTTTACTACTCAATTTAAAAAGAAAATTAGCTTTTAAAGCATGTGTCTGCCAATCAGAAATATTAATTCGTTTATGTTACTTATTTATTTTAACGTTAATTCATTAGTTTTTTGTTTAATTTAGTTTTAAGATTAAATAATTATAGATGTCAGACCTTTTTACCCAAATGTCCGGCTGAACTGACGGGTCTGTCCGGCTTTTCGGTTTTAAGACCTGGCAACCCTACATGAGGCACTTTCTATTCCTGCTATTTTCTCTTGTATTATGTATAATGTCCTTATCCGTAACTTGATAGATATTTGTGAAATGCGGTTGTTTTTATGGTAACGGAGAAAGCTTTACTTGACGCAGCACTACTTTTGACGACTATTGACTTTTAACTGACGCACCACATATAGGAACTAGAACCGTAAATACTCAGTCATTTAAATCAAACTAGGCTACAAAAGTGATCCATAATTGCGCTATAAACCAACCATCCGTTAGTGATTACTAGTGTTGCCGAAAGGTTTCGCCACAGAACACGTTACGTGAGGCTTCTTCTATGCACTTTCCGAGAGAGGGAACTTCACTAAGTAACGCTAAGTAGTCGTCCTAGGGACGCTGGGGAACATGTCTCGTTAAAACAAAATCCCGGCTGTTTGTAGGCCTATCACTGAATCCACACTAATTATCGAGACACGAAATCTAGATGTTAGGCCGCTTAAAGCCGCACTGCGTCCTCTAAATGGGGCAAAGTAAGGAAATGAGAAGTGAAGAAATTCCACTTCGATGTGCACGAAGAACGACAGCAATGAGTTTTGCTAGAGACAGAGTCTTCAGTGCGCATGTGAGCAAAAAAAGCTAAGCCAACGTAAGGTTGTTATGCACATAAATACGCTGGTAGAGATGAGAGGTTGCCCTTGTCTGATGATGTGCCCTACAGGATACGCAGTCGGAGGTGCACGTTCCCTTTCCCTCAGGGAAAGCCGATCTTAACACTAATATTATTAGGAAAAACGAAAAGATAGATCAGCCTAGGGTAATATAAGAACAGTCACAGCGCCATAGTCGATTCGCGCAAAAGTTCATTCACGGAAATGTCTTTCGCGCAAGTCCATGCTACCTTGCAACCGCGATTGACTGAGTCAAATTTGTAGCAAATGAAGTCTCACTTGTCATGTTCTTCATACGCGTCCCCGAGGAAGTCTGTGGGGAACTGGTCGGGGCGGCACAGCTGGCAGATGGGCGGGCAGGGCTCGCCGCACAGGCCGCGGCACATGTGGCCGCACGCCAGGCGCCGGCCGCAGCGCGCGTCGCACGGCGCGCGCTCGCACGGCTCGCCGCAGCGACGCGTGCACACACCGTGCGGGCATCCACGACTGCATTTTTCCTGCAATGACGTGAAAGTACGTTCGTTATTTTGGCACTTTGGGTTTTACAAAGAGTTTGGCTTTGTAAAGCGTGTCGTCTCCGTTACCCAGTGTGAAAATTTATAAAATTTCTAATACTTAGGTAATGTGTTATTGGCGCCCGGGTAAGGACACGGATAGCGACTATGAGTTATATTATACACCCTTTATAAAGAAATTAGGCTATCATTATCAGTAGTCTGTGAAAGAGGCAACTCGCTAGTGCCGTGGTCGTCAAACTGCGGCCCCCGGGCCGCGTATTTACAAAGGCTTATACTATTTTAGTCACGAGTCAGACTCTAATCAGTGAGCTTTTGTTTATGCATATTACTCAACAATACCTAGTCTATCTCAGTTAAAAAATTGACTCAAATAGACTAGCTTTTTGTTTTAATATTTTCAAAGAAAATGCACGGACAAAATCTAGTTCTATATAATACATATCACTCGAATAGCTAAGCTTTTGGCGAGATATTTTTAAATGTATACACGCAAAAAGTGGGTAGTGTTCTTTACCTAATAAAAGTACTTCTCGTTTGTTAATTCGTTTTATTTATTTATTTAAACTTCTCGCACACAAAAAAGGTACAAAGGCGGACTTAATGCCTTAGGCATTCTCTACCAGTCAACCAAGGGTGGTGAAGAGATTACATGGCAGGTGCTATGGTTGAGAGGAACAATAATTAAAAATCTATAACAATGAATTATAAATAATAGAGAAACACTAGTAAAAAATAGGTTTACGTTTTATTTTTGTTTATCAAATACATAATAGAAACGAGCAATTAAAATGATAACAGTTGCCATGTAACTATCAACCTATAATTGAAGCTTATCTATTTGATTAATATGTATTCAAAATTAATATGTATGTAACTGATTGCCACCTGCGCTAAGATAGGTTGACGGAGCCCCGCTCCGCGGGGCTCCTATTTCTGGGTGGTTTAAAAAAAAATAACTACGAAGGCTAAGGCGGGGGCTCCGCTCCGCTTCGCTCCCGCCTTAGCCTTCTAACCTAACCTATCCAAGTCGGGGTACTCTGAGTCGGGGTATTAACCATGGATGGGATTTCGTCCACGCGTGACTGAAATGGTACTAGATTTTGTCCGTGCATTTTCTTTGAAAATATCAAAACAAAAAGCTAGTCTATTTGAGTCAATTTTTTTACTGAGATAGACTAGGTATTGTCGAGTTATATTCAGAAACAAAAGCTCACTGATTAGAGTCTGACTCGTGACTAAAATAGTATAGCCTTTGTAAATTCGCCCCCGGGCCGCATGCGGCCCGCTGCTGGTATTAGTGCGGCCCGCGACAGTAAATAATTTTACAAACAATTATAACTAAATATAATACACAATTTCTTTTAACTATATTCCCTTCGACATACCTCCGTGAGGCTTCATTTTCGAAAATGACATTTTTGAAAAACAAATATCGCAATCACCTCTCCAGTCATTTAGAAGACACCATAAGGATTGCATGTAGTTCCAAAGATGCCAAATATGGAAGAAATAATTGAAAAAATGCAACATCATAATTCGTGAAGTTTTAACAATTTTTTTTTTCACTTATTCAGTAACTTAAAATTAATGTTTTTCTTTATAAAAAATCTCAAATAAACAAATTTGTTTTTATTCACGTTCACTTGCACCCGCGTTGCTAGTTTACACATACAATTCACAAGTGTGCGGCCCTCAGTACTATCTCACGTTGTCCTATGTGGCCCTTTACCAAAAAAGTGTGACGACCGCTGCGCTAGTGGATGCATTTGTTCTAAATAACATCACACTTATTTTCCGCGAAGGCCAGAGGATGCCAGAAAGTTTGCAAGGCGGGGAACCTCCTTGCCGAAGTGCCGCCATAGGATCTGGAGGCAAAGGTCCTCGCGCATATGTGGGAGTGGTGCGAGGAGGGTGAGAAAAGCCGGGGCGAAACTCCGCTGCCGCGACAAATCGCGGTTCGGTGGACAGAGCTCCAGTGTGATCTCATGGCGACATGGCGGGTACGATTTCACAACCCAGTGGTGGGCACGCCACAATTGCGGCGGTAAGTCCCCTCTTTGAGGAGTGGATAGAGAAGCGCCACGGCGTCCTCACGTTCCGCCTTACGCAGGTCCTCACCGGACATGAGTGCTTTGGGAGGTTCCTGTTCAGGATAAGGCGGGAGGAAACGCCCAGGTGTTACCACTGTGTGAACCGCCTGGAGAACACGGTGGAGCATACGGTGGAGGTGTGCCCTGCTTGGGGAGCACCGCCGTGTCCTCGTGGCGGCGTTCGGCAGCGGCAACCTCTCGCGTCCGGCCCTGGTGCAGCCTATGGTACGGGGCGAAAAAGGGCATGGGCAGCCGTCACCTCCTTCTGCGAAGCAGTAATAGGCGGCAGTAACGGCGCGCGTGAGGGAGAGGCAGTCTCTGCGCCTTCACGCCCCTAGCCACCGCAGGAAAAGACGCTCCGGGCGTCGGGAGTCTATCACGGACTCCCAGCCACCGTAGGCGAGGGATGGTGGGCGGCGAGCAATAGATATTTCGCTGCCCGGTAATGACCAGGCCCGTGTCGATGGCGCGTAGTGTTCCACGCGCGCCTCAAAGAGATGTCAGCAAAACTAAAGGGGCCCACTAGGACACATGACTGCCAGGGTTGCGATATTTGTTCGAAAGAGTTACTGTGGCCCTGGAATATAGGCAACTGAAGGAACACGGGTAGGTTTTAGTCAGTAAAAGTCTGACACGCCCTTCCGCTCCACTCAGAGCGGGAGACGTCATTTGAGGATTTCGCACCGGAAAAAAAAATGCCAGAAATTTAAGTTTTAATCATAATTTCTAGGGTACATTTCTCCATATTAGGGGTTATAGGTCAAGCTCCACAAACCATGCACCAAATCGGACTTCGGGCTGTTACTGGGAAATTCCTATTGGAGAACTCAATATGTAACGCCGTCCGACCTGGAGATAGAGACCAACGACGCAGGTGACATAATCTGCTTACTTATGTTGTTTTAGATCAAATGTTTGTCAGATAAGATACTCATTAAAATTTTCACAAAATATTTTTGTTATTCAGTTTCCCAGTGTTTTAATTTATTCTGCTATTCGAAGCGGAGACAAATCCAACAAATCAAAACCATGAAAATTGGCCCAGCAGTCCTCGAGTTATGAGTGTTGTAACAAACCAACTTTGCCATACATATACAACATATTTTTATTTTTATATATACACCGTGACATTTTAGTCGTCTTACAAAGATTGTCCATTCAAAGTATCCGACATAATATACCTCTAGGCGTGATAAAAAATTGTCACCATTAATTAAGATAATAGGTAGGTACAGTACGATTAAAACTTAATGGCGGCTCTGAAGTTAGCTGCGAGTGCAGGTACGCGCATGTGCAGTCAAGTCGAAAATCATTAATGCTCTTTAATTATTTGTGTAGCTGAAACTTGTGTGAAATGTGTGAATGTTTTAGTAATGTATATGTACGTATTTATTTGTTAGTTTTTCAAGTAAGTACAGGGAGGGTTCAAGGAAAAATAAAATAGGTTTTATGAAAATTATAACAAATAATGTATTTTAAATTTATTTTATGACAACGGTTGTACACCCTCCATAAAAACTTGGTTACTTGTGGAAGGACCTTCCATGGAACTATCGCTTCCTTCGTCTTCACTTGAATGTGATTCCTCTTCAGAGTCAGTATCGGATTCATCATCACTGACACGTATGATAAATTCCTCAGTCATTCTGTCGATGACAACGTCACTTTTTTATAATCTTCCTCTATCCTTATCACTTTCCGACACAATGCCCCCCATTCATTTTTCCCCCATTTCATTTACTTTTTGCTGGAGCAATTCCATGACCGAATTTACGTTCCAGTTAACGTTTTTCTTTGCAACGTATTGTTTAATGGCTGCCCATGCCATCTCGATCAGGTTTAAATCGGGGTGGTAAGGGGGAAGGCGTAGCGCCGTGTGTTCATTGTCTTTAAGAAAACCAGCTTCAGAACCCGCCTGTACGATTACAACTCGTTGACCTTTGGATATATTTTTTTTTATTCCCATAAGGGTCTCATCGCCCCAAGATTTCGGCTTGGTGTGGGAAGAAACGACATATGATTCGTTGGTATATACAATGGGTCTGCCTCCCGAGCGATACTTTGCGATTTTATGCAGATATTCGATGCGCTGTAACCGAATATTTGACTGTTCTATTAATACTTTTCTCTCATTTTCGGTTTTTTTCCATTGAAACCCTAATCGTTTCAGTATTCGGCCTAAGCTAGTTATAGAACCGTTGAAATTAATATCATTTTCTAATTTACGTTTTAATTGCTTCAATGTCGGCATTTCTTTTTCAGTAACGTGAAAGTTGTGCACGCACCTTTTGATGACACCTTGGTCGAAGCCGTCATTACCTGTCACTTTCTTGGCTCCCTTCCTTTTTTTTGCCAGGTGTGCGAAAAATGGCTACCATATCCGACTCATTTGCTGTTGCAGCTATTCTTTGCACAGTCCTTAGTGAGACGCCTGTAGCTGCTGCCACCCGTTTTTGAACAAGCTTCAAAGGAATTTGGACGCCGTCTTCATTCTCCTTTTTCATAAATTGCATGACGGTATACACCATTTTTCTGGCTTGCCTGCGTAAAACGTTGTAACGTCCGCGAGGCATTTTACAAACGAATACCAAAGTATTTTCCGCACAACCAACAACAGTCTTAAAACTTAAAAAACGAACAACAAACGGAACAATAACATAATTTAACAAAAAAAAAAAAACAAAACTTAACAAAAAAAAAACAAAACTTAACAAAACAGTTAACAAACGGCAAAAAACTATTATGAGCTCGACTGTACTCGAAAATCGCGCACGTGTGCAGCATACGGACGTAACTCACACACTAAAGCGAAGACGCGTAGGGCGGGTGTGGGTGAGAGAGAGAGAGAGCGCGGGGATGTGCCCCGCCGGCACGTCCCTGTACGCCCCGCTGATACCCAAAAATTGCGATATGCGCAGCGGAACACACGATGTTCCGAGTCCCATTAAGTTTGAATCGTACTATACTAAGAAAAATAGATGTTGCATTAAAATTATGAAACATCCTGTTAATAATGTTTACGTATCATACGGTAGAGAACATACCTACCCAGCGCACGAGTCGACTAGATCATTCCATCTCCATTTTCCATGAGACAAAATATCAAGTTTCAAACTACGTCATGTGTCATCATAATTTTATTTTTTAGTTATTCAAATGTTCATTTTTTTTCTTATGGATGTGTAGTAGTCATTGGATTCATGAAGTGGGCTGCTGTTGTAAGACGATTAAAATGTCACGGTGTATATACATAGATATAGATTTTTTAGGGTGTTTTTGAATTTTGTGACGTATGTCAGCGTAGTTTTCGAACCCATTTTTCTGCTATCCTGGTAACCCCGGCAAGGATAATGGCACAATAAAGTTATTATATTGTATTGTATGATAAATGGAAACTAAAAACAGAGTTTACTTAAACAATATTATATTATTACTAGCTTCTGCCCGCGGCTTCGCCCGCGTGGATGTCGTAAAATATCCCACAGGAACGTATAACCAGGATTAAAAGTACCCTTTGTGTTTATCCAGGTAAACAATGGGTTATTGCACTGCTTGCTTTGTGTTATCCAAGGAGCAGCCTTCGGATTGATAAATGATTGTTGTAGGATAAATATTGCTTAAACATAACAATATTGACGGAATATATAACGGAACGGCAAAATACCTACTTGCATGTCAAATTTGAAGGCAACTTTAAAGTGAAAATATAAGTTCTGTTTATTCCCTGGGAATTTCGAAAAAAATTGTTACTTAAATTATTCAAATGACGATTTTACTTACATTGCTTTTCACAGGGGTTAAAGACTATTTATTATTTAGTTTATACTTAAAGTATCTCTTTATATACTACTTTAGAGGTTCTGCCTTCAGGTGCTAATACAACCGGCCTGCTAGATGAGCTCACTCTCGAGCAGGCAACGTAAACCTGGCCGTGCGAGAAGCAGTCCCCTCTAAGATGATATCCCGCTGTTTTAAGTGACTGTCCCCGAGACTTGTTAATCGTCATTGCGAAACATACCATAAGGGGACTGCAGCCTTTTAAACTCAAATGGGTACTCCGACGATATTAGTGGTATCTGCGGTATATAGTACACCGATTCACCTTGAGCACAGCCAGTAAATACAATGGCGGAGCCTCTACCACGTATTGATGTGAGGTTTTCACACGTGACCTGGTCCCATTGCACAAATTGGCCGGATTGAGATTTCGTGGTAGCATTGCTGAAGCACCCACTTTGAGAATAAGTGTGTGCGACGGGGACCAGATGGGTTGAATAAATTTAAGAGCTCCATAGAATAGTGTATAGCATCATATTTATGAATTCGACACGTATGCATGTAATATAATTACAACAGATTTTTGTTGCCTGTGTTTATTTCATTGGTTTATTTTGTACTAGCTGTGCCCGCGACTTCGTTCGCGTAAATGTCGGAAAACAGCATTATGCCTCTTATAGTAGATTATAGCAGATGTAACACCTCCTCTATTGATCTTTTTACCAGGCGTGGTGACTTTCTCTAGTAAAAAGCTGCCACAAAACTTGTATTCTTTAGGGGAGCGTAAACAAAAAGGTTGCTAGGATTGCTCGTACGCGAAAGAGCTACATAAAGTTGGTCGTGGGAAAAGCAACCAATACTAAGGTCCACCCCCGCAAGGGATAGTGTCTGGCCCCAAGCTTTGTTAATGGTCATGGCGTAACTAAGGCTGACCGGGAATTGTACACGTTTAAAACTAAATGGGAAATTATTAGGAATGAGTGGAATTCTGGGAATAAATAAAACATCACCAGCGCCGCAACTTGTTAAGATTTTGGCTTCGATGACGTTTTGTTGGAGATAGGTGACTATAAGCCGAGTGCCGTTGTAACCTCTAAAGTAGTATATAAAGAGATACTTTAAGTATAAACTAAATAATAAATAGTCTTTAACCCCTGTGAAAAGCAATGTAAGTAAAATCGTCATTTGAATAATTTAAGTAACAATTTTTTTCGAAATTCCCAGGGAATAAACAGAACTTATATTTTCACTTTAAAGTTGCCTTCAAATTTGACATGCAAGTAGGTATTTTGCCGTTCCGTTATATATTCCGTCAATATTGTTATGTTTAAGCAATATTTATCCTACAACAATCATTTATCAATCCGAAGGCTGCTCCTTGGATAACACAAAGCAAGCAGTGCAATAACCCATTGTTTACCTGGATAAACACAAAGGGTACTTTTAATCCTGGTAATACGTTCCTGTGGGATATTTTACGACATCCACGCGGGCGAAGCCGCGGGCAGAAGCTAGTAATAATATAATATTGTTTAAGTAAACTCTGTTTTTAGTTTCCATTTATCATACAATACAATATAATAACTTTATTGTGCCATTATCCTTGCCGGGGTTACCAGGATAGCAGAAAAATGGGTTCGAAAACTACGCTGACATACGTCACAAAATTCAAAAACACCCTAAAAAATCTATATCTATGTATATACACCGTGACATTTTAATCGTCTTACAACAGCAGCCCACTTCATGAATCCAATGACTACTACACATCCATAAGAAAAAAAATGAACATTTGAATAACTAAAAAATAAAATTATGATGACACATGACGTAGTTTGAAACTTGATATTTTGTCTCATGGAAAATGGAGATGGAATGATCTAGTCGACTCGTGCGCTGGGTAGGTATGTTCTCTACCGTATGATACGTAAACATTATTAACAGGATGTTTCATAATTTTAATGCAACATCTATTTTTCTTAGTATAGTACGATTCAAACTTAATGGGACTCGGAACATCGTGTGTTCCGCTGCGCATATCGCAATTTTTGGGTATCAGCGGGGCGTACAGGGACGTGCCGGCGGGGCACATCCCCGCGCTCTCTCTCTCTCTCACCCACACCCGCCCTACGCGTCTTCGCTTTAGTGTGTGAGTTACGTCCGTATGCTGCACACGTGCGCGATTTTCGAGTACAGTCGAGCTCATAATAGTTTTTTGCCGTTTGTTAACTGTTTTGTTAAGTTTTGTTTTTTTTTTTTGTTAAGTTTTGTTTTTTTTTTTTTTGTTAAATTATGTTATTGTTCCGTTTGTTGTTCGTTTTTTAAGTTTTAAGACTGTTGTTGGTTGTGCGGAAAATACTTTGGTATTCGTTTGTAAAATGCCTCGCGGACGTTACAACGTTTTACGCAGGCAAGCCAGAAAAATGGTGTATACCGTCATGCAATTTATGAAAAAGGAGAATAAAGACGGCGTCCAAATTCCTTTGAAGCTTGTTCAAAAACGGGTGGCAGCAGCTACAGGCGTCTCACTAAGGACTGTGCAAAGAATAGCTGCAACAGCAAATGAGTCGGATATGGTAGCCATTTTTCGCACACCTGGCAAAAAAAAGGAAGGGAGCCAAGAAAGTGACAGGTAATGACGGCTTCGACCAAGGTGTCATCAAAAGGTGCGTGCACAACTTTCACGTTACTGAAAAAGAAATGCCGACATTGAAGCAATTAAAACGTAAATTAGAAAATGATATTAATTTCAACGGTTCTATAACTAGCTTAGGCCGAATACTGAAACGATTAGGGTTTCAATGGAAAAAAACCGAAAATGAGAGAAAAGTATTAATAGAACAGTCAAATATTCGGTTACAGCGCATCGAATATCTGCATAAAATCGCAAAGTATCGCTCGGGAGGCAGACCCATTGTATATACCAACGAATCATATGTCGTTTCTTCCCACACCAAGCCGAAATCTTGGGGCGATGAGACCCTTATGGGAATAAAAAAAAATATATCCAAAGGTCAACGAGTTGTAATCGTACAGGCGGGTTCTGAAGCTGGTTTTCTTAAAGACAATGAACACACGGCGCTACGCCTTCCCCCTTACCACCCCGATTTAAACCTGATCGAGATGGCATGGGCAGCAAAAAATCTTTAGCATACTTATCTTGGTATTTTTGCCACAACTGCCAAAAGGTCAGTAAGATGGCAAACAAATGACGCAACCGATAAGGACTATTGCTGACGCATGCCTCGGCTAAAGCATCATCCCTATGTTCATCTCCATCTAATAAATGACGTGCGCGGCAAGCAGCTGGTACCTATGTGGGATTTTCAATATCATCCACTTTACGGAGCTCCGTAAAGGAAGTAGGCCCCCGCACCACGTGCAGAAGGAGGCGTAAATAATAAAACTCTGGATTATTTGGGTGCACAGTGTACAATCGTCCAATCACGTGTTCCTTGAAAACGCCTGACTCGCCTTCCACATCAGTTCCACGTCTTTTACGGTTAAAAACACATTGCTGCTTGTACATGTAATAAGATGGAACTTCGTTATATAAAATAATTTTGGCGTAATTATCTGTTTGGCAGAGGTGAAAGAATGCCATTAAGGTGGTTTATCTCGGATTGTGACATTTTCAGATTGAAAATATACTCGTTGTGCGTCTTAATGATGGCATGCAAATTTGGATCTTCATTTTGGTCTGGAAATTCAGCGCTTATGACATTGTCAACAGCGTCAGGACGAATTTTGTTTTCCAACCATAGGAGGATGTGCGCGTGAGATAAACCACGCTTTTGCCACTCGACGCTGTACATAAAACTAAGAGCTGGGCCGAATAGTTTCTATTCGGTAAGGATATTAATCATTACTTTGAGCTTCAAATGAAAAACCCTTGCAATAATTATGTCATGCCTATCATATGACGCCTGTCCTGAGAGAAGTTCCTGACAAATCTCGGTCCACTTTGGATTTGTTGTGAACGTTATGAAAAGGTCCGAGCGGCCGTATTTACGGACGTAGCAAAAAGCATCTTGTGTTTTTTCGTGCATGTCTCGCGGACCGCCTGTAAAACTGGATGTCAAGTTAACCAATCGCTCCAAATTTTCATCGTTATTATCTGTTTGTATCGCGTACCGCAAATGCTCGTATTCTTCAGCGCGTAAACGACGTTGAAAAGTGCGCATGTAAACTAAACGTTCCGTTTCTATTTTTGCATACATATTCGCAATACATTGGCTAAACAACCCCCGAAATCATTGCAAATAGACGAAACGATTACTCCTTATTTGTAAAAGATATGAATAACGTGAAGTGTGCAAAAATAATTAGGTCAAAACAATAATCTCACAAACCTACTTGATTTTACGTTAGTATCATTTTGGGTCAGTAGATGTCGCTACGTGTTGTTACATTACGTAATAGTGAAAATAAATAAATTAATATAACTTTTGATAGAGCGAAGCGATTGCGATGAAACGAAAACTAAAATATACTCCTCGTCTACAGACTTATTATATGTATAGATTTAATACACTTTGAAGAAATGTCTAACGATTAAATACGTTATTGTGGCTAATTTATAAAAGAAATAGATATATACTATTGATGACTTTTTTGTAGATTTTTTGAAGACATAATATCTTTGTAATACATAGTTTTGGTGTATGATCAACGTATGCGAGGATAAAAGCTCAAAAGCGCATTTTCATCCGACTTGCTTCAAATTTATCGTCACTGCTCGGCTCCTATATGTCTTAGCGTTATGTTATATAGCCTATAACCTGCCCAGGAGTTTGGACTACAATCGTACCAAGTTTGATTAAAATCCCTTCAGTAGTTTTTGACCCATGCGTGCACATACAGACAGACAGACAGACAGACAAAAAATTTACTGATTGCATTTTTGGCATCAGTATCGATCATCATTCATCCTCCAATATTATTTTTTAATGTAGGGTAAAGGTTGGCTAATTGGTGATATAGGGTAATATGGTGATAAATTTGGTTTTGGCTAGCTTTGTAGCGCCCAGTGAGCCGGACGCGGTTTTTAAGTATAATATCGCGTGCCCCCGACCCCTCTCCTCAATTTGCTACCGGCCACGACGCAGGGTGTACGCCGCACTCGCGCCCCAGCGGCCTCAAAATGGCGAATCGGGAGCATAATAGGTACGTAAATATCACTATATTACTTACAATACTTATGTGTGGCTTCTCACTGTATTTTCTATATGGCATTAATGAATTTAAGTTATAAGATAGTACCATAACCGTCGTAACGAACCATGTAAAAGGTATATAGGTATGCTTTATTAGTGTGAATTAGAGGCTTACGAATTTGTTATTTTTTCTTACAGAACCGCATCAGTGGAGCGCAAAACTCGAAAAATGAAAGGCAAAACCCGTCGCGATTACAATGCCCCAAATTTTTGAATCTATGAACGTTGCCATTGCATATTTAGTAACTTTTCAACAACAGCCACTTAATGAACAGTCCCCTTACAAATAAAAAACAGCCGTCTCCAGAAGATGGCTGTTTCGTCACAAAATAAAAGAATACCCGAAGGTTCTTCAGGCAGAAACAAAAGACCAGGGTCCCAAAAAAACGCAATGTGTGACATATGCGGAGGCTATTGCGCTGAAGATATAGGCTTCAAAAATGGTGCTGTTTGATTATTCTAACCAAACAGCACCATTTTTGAAAGTTACATCTTTGGAATGCGGACAATGGTATCACCAGAAATGCGTGGGTTGCTATTCACCACAATTTCTCAGTTTAAATTGTGACGCACATTGTGACTTTTCAGACAGTAACGACGATGATTGGTCCTCAGAATAAATAATCACAATATTGCCTATAAGGTGTCACTGTATTACTCTATTGTCACCATATTGGCACATATTCAGGAGAGAATTATTAGGAATAATTAATGTACGATCCGAAAGACAGATTGTGAAATTTGTAACCAAATTAGAGACTTAATTTATTTAACTTAGTGTTATTGAAATAAGGATTAAAATAAAAGTTGATTTGACGTCTAAAAATTGTGTTTTGTCCTTATTATCACTATATAGCCAACCTTTACCCTATATTCAATGTACAGAATTGACCTCTCTACAGTTTTATTATAAGTATAGATAGCTTCTGCCCGCGGCATTTTTTTTTTCAGAAACGAACATCCGCGCTCACACTACCTCTCAATTTAATATACAAGCTGACAATATCCCAAACAAATAGTACGAAGTTCTTCGTAAAACTTAACTAATCTCTGGGACTCTGGGATGAGAGTATTATAGTTTTAATAGAACTTAAAGCGTTTGTGAAAAGATTTATTTAGGATAATAAACAATTAATATTGTTTAAAACGAAATACTATGCCTACCGCAGTATTTCTTTGTAAACAATAATTTTTTTTACTTCAGGTGCTAGAAT
The DNA here is from genome assembly GCA_932294355.1 of Aporophyla lueneburgensis. Lineage (NCBI taxonomy): Eukaryota > Metazoa > Arthropoda > Insecta > Lepidoptera > Noctuidae > Aporophyla > Aporophyla lueneburgensis. Next base: position 18,135,557 of record OW028744.1, read on the forward strand.
CACCAGGCTGCTGGTCTGCACCAGACCGTGTGAAAAGCAGTTCTCCCTTAAGTCTACCCTGTTAAATTAAGTGTTTGGCCTTGAGATTTATTTATGGCCATGTCAAAGCAGACTTTGAGGGGAAACTGCACTCTTTTGAACTCGAAGGGGTAGTTCGATGGCGTTAGAGGAATCCTCGGAATAAACACAGACTCCTCTCTGGAACAACCTGTCAGTATAGTTGCCTCAATAACATTTCGTTGCAATATATTCACTCAGGTTTAAATTACGCAGCAACATAACTGGGACGCCAACTCTAAATTTTAATATGTGAGTTGGGAGACCGGGAGGCTTCAATGTGTTAAAAAACTCAACCGGGTAATGTATGGCGTCATCGCGGTTTATCACGAGTCCACTGATTTATAATGATTTTCAACTCCATCGAACGATCTGAAGAGAATTTCATTGATGATTGTGGCTTGGTCGTTATGTTTTACTTTAATGTATAAACTAAAGTCACATTATTACTCACTGAACGTACAGATGTATGTGCCCAATTAGGTTTTACTTATAAAATTGCATAAGTATCTATTTAACAATAGTCACTGTAGTCATTTTATTTTATTGAATACAGAAACAAACGCGTTTTTTTACATGTGCTTACTTATTACTTGCAAATATTAGTTCATGTTAATATCAGTTACTTAATTGATACATCCCCGTTACCTTGGTTGAGATTGGACACCGGTGACGACAATGCGCTCCCCGGGCTGCCCCGCACGCCATGCGCCCGTCTACCAGGATAGGTAACGCGTAGGATATTTGAAGCCCTATTTGACTCAGTAAAGGAATGATTTTGGAAAAACTGTGAAACACGTATCTCATAATTATACTTGAAGATTATGTGTACCAATTTTTGTGTCAATCGACCCAGAGAATAAAAAGTTTCATAGAAACTTCAACCCCCCATTTCATCCCCTTAGGGGTAGAATTTCTAAAAACCCTTTCTTAGTGGATACCTACCCTTCACAAAGAACACACCCTCCAAATTTCATGTCTCTACGACCAGCGGTTTAGGCTGTGCGTTGATATATCAGTCAGTCAGTCAGTCAGTCAGTCACTCAGGACTTTGAATTTTATATATATAGATTATTGTTTTTTACCTGACATGGCGTGCATGGTTCGCCGCACAACTTCTTGCATTGCGAGTGCTGGCATTTTACTTCGCAGAGCATCTTGCACGGTGGACAGATTTGATTACACGGCTCCTGACATCTAAAAAAACATTTCAATCATGATATCGTATAAAAGTGCAACTCACCAGCGTTTAAAATAAAACAACACGACACCTGCATTCCCCGTAGAGGGAAGTCGAAGTGTCAGCCACAATAGTCGACTCGATCATTTCAGACTGACCATAGAACTGAACGCGGCACACTACCGAGTACGACCACGCACAAAGGTTATATCCGATATAACGTTCGAGCGTGGCCTGTTGTCCTACTATACCTAGTTATTGTAAACGCTGGTGGCGTTTAAAATAAAACAACACGACACCTGCATTCCCCGTAGAGGGAAGTCGAGGTGTCAGCCACAATAATCGACTCGATCATTTCAGACTGACCATAGAACGGAACGCGGCACACTACCGAGTACGACCACGCACAAAGGTTATATCCGATATAACTTTCGAGCGTGGCCTGTTGTCCTACTATACCTAGTTATTGTAATCTCGGACTCAGGCTCCCACTCTGTAAGAGAAAATGGGCGCGAGCCTAGAGCGAGTTGAATCTAACATATTTTCTTTCTGACTTACTAGTGGATGTCTAATCTAACCGATTTTTACGCTTCCATCAAAATACAACGTAAGAGACTTCAGCCTGATAAATGTTGTTGTTGCTGTGCATTACAAGGTGGTAGCAAACTGAACTACCGAATTACTACTTCTGTAGAAGTGTCGCGAGACTCACTGGTGTCCGCAGATGTTGTCCTGGTTGCAAGTCTGCGTGCAGGGCTGGTGCAGCCGGCCCTGCACGCAGCGCGCGCACGTGCCGGCGCACACGTGCCCGCACGCCAGCGTCGCGCCGCATGCGCTAGCGCAGTACTGAAGCAGCTGCTCCGGCTTCACCTCACCTGCGCAGAAATCATTAGTAGCTGCAGCTTTACTTACAAGCATGTATTTTAAAAAGAGATAATTTTCAACCCTCGGAAAAAGAAATTGAAAGAATATAAACCAGCGGCTTTTTCCTTTCCTTGTGCATCAAGAACTTTTCGCATGAACATTATTTCTTTATTGTTTTCGCTTAGACCTCCAAGGAACCATAGATCTATGTATATTTCTGTTTTTTTTTTTCAACTTGAAACCACCACGCGTTCCTGCGCAAAGGGGTTTGCTTACTGACTGACAGACAGAGAGACGAACAGACAATGAAGTGATTGTATAGTAAGGTTTTCCGTTTTTCCTTTTGAGGTACAGATCTCAGAAAATTCTCCCTTGAGAACGGATCACTTGAGAACAGCTGGACCCATTAGGCTAAATATTTATTTTAATAAAAACCTAATTCAGGCTGAATCAGATTTTATTGAAAGAAAAATTGGAAAACTTCCCTGTCAACATCAGAAAATAGAGAACCTTCTTATATTTAAGATGTATAAATTAACCAGTGGAGTAGCGTGCCTTGGCGGGGCCCCGTATAAAAATTTGTTTGGGGGCCCTTATGAAAGGTAACGATTTCTCACAAAAGAAAAAAAAATGTTTGCATAAAATTAAAAGAAATATTAATTCATCATTATTATCTATCTGTCACTCTTTCCAAATTTTTTTGCACAAAATTCAAAATAAATAACTCTCCTTGCTTTTTGTTTCGGCAAAATGATTTAATTAATCATTTATAGCTGATCGTGACTTTAGTTTTTCTATAGTTTCTGTCTCTACGACGATAGTGACAGATCTGACAGGCGTTCAGTTCCCATCGAAGTTCTTAGGTAATTGTTTATCTATATTAGAAATTAAAAAAAAATTGGGAAATTTGTATTAATTTTTGCTTACGCACGTCGGGGGCCCCCGTGGCCCGGGGGCCCCGTATAATTTATACGGCAGATACGGCGGTAGCTACGCCCCTGAAATTAACTCAAGACGACAGGCCTTCGTCTGTCTGGTCAGCTAGTGACTAGCAGTTAGTAGTTTTATTTATTTGTATAGACTAACTACTCTATACATACATACTATATATGCTATGCATAGAACAACTTTTTACTTAATGCATAAGAAAGTATACAAGGTACTTTAAGAAAAAAATGGCTTTTTGTGTCTGTCTGTCTGCTGCTTGTTCCGGCTAATCTACATTACATAGTTGAAGTTATGATGTCCTGGCGCGTTCCCATGAGATTGTTTCCGACATTTATGCGGGTGAAGCCGCGGGTATGGCAACTACGAATATAGATTTGACAGGTTTCTTACAGTCACTTATGGTCATTTAGAACCATGTCACCCTGTAGGTACATAAGTACAACCTAGTTTAGCCAGTTATGTATGTAAGTGTGTGTATTTAAGTGTCATGTGATATTTTCGAGTCTATTGCCATCGATCGGGAACAAATCTATATTCCGAGCTTCTACCAACCAACCAATATTCTCATCAAAACTCTTTTAGTTAGGTACATGTTTAATCGGTACCGGAATGTAAGAAGCCCCTGCAGGTACAAAGGTCTATCTATCTATCTATATATCATCTAAATAATGTTGAAAGAAATAATGCAATCTCGGATTGATAGGTGTCATGAGGATGTATTTCATGCTCACTCAGAATGAGCTGGAACGACCACGGCTTGAGTGACCAAGAGGTTAGCTTGCTCAGCGCCATCGTCAGTGTGAGCACTGGTTTAGCAAGAATATTAAATTTAGCCATGGGTTGGCGATTTTGATTAACTTACAGATTGCTTTGGCTCATCACAATTATGAACAGGCGGTCTATTTAAAGTGATTTACCTAATATCAAACTATGTAGAGGTTAGCAATATACATTAACCAGCACTTAAGACGAATTTGACGTGGTTTATGCCAAAAGGCAAAACAAACCGAACTAATAGAGATACCTTTAAACGAGCAATTCTTGTATATATATATATATATATATATATATATACAAGAATTGCTCGTTTAAAGGTATCTCTAGTGTAGTGCTGGTTAATGTATGTATATATGTTATAGTCAAAGTCCGATACATAGTCTCTTCGCGGAAGGACTGGTTTATCCTAGGTTTGGCCAAAGCCATCAGGCAATCCCCGAAATACATTTCAATTTCGCCCTTTGCCTGAAGTATTTTTAGTCAAACCCAGGAGCTCCTAACTTTTCAGTCAAACGTCGAAAGTAAATTATTCTGTTTCGGTTTTGGCCTAGTCAATCCTAGAAGCGACTGCAAAACTCGGTCAAACGTTGATCATGTTCATAATGTCTCTCGCGGTGTTCCGACCGATTGTTTTGTCATAAAAATGATTAATTTGCCACTTTAATTACCTAAGAAATTATTAAAACAATTAACATTAAAGTTAATGCCTCACCATGTCAGAAAAATGATTAATTTTCCATTTTAATTACTTAAGAAATTATTAAAACAATAAACATCAAAATTTTAAAAATGTTATTTTTTTATACCTAATCTTACAAACTAACCTCCGTATATTCCAAAGCATTTATTTATTTATTTTATACTTTATTGCACATCGTACAAAAGGCGGGCCTAATGCCACACGGCATTCTCTCAAAGCATCTCAAATATAAAAGTGAAAATCACGTAAGCTGACCAATCAGGTGTCAGAACTGGCAGAGTTAAGCGGTTCTTAAGACTTGAAAGCTGCTTAAATGATAAAATGCTTCCAAATATACGAAGATAAGACACTTCATACCTATATCGGAGTTTGACTCGTCAAACCCCGATTTAATAAAATTGTGTTTTGACGTTTGCCTGACCAAATTAGTCTCTCCCAGGTTTGACGAAAATTGTTTAGTCAAAGGCCGAAAATTTACATTTGTTTGGGCTTTGACTACGTCATTCAGTCTGACCTGAGGATTGACCAGTCCAACCTAGGAGCGCCGGAGCTTCGGAGTTTGCCTATAACATATATATATATAATCTGAATCTCGGAAACGGCTCCAACGATTTTCATGAAATTTAGTATACAAGGGGTTTCGGGGGCGATAAATCGATCTAGCTAAGATTCATTGTTATACAATGTCGTTTTATTCATGTTTTCAATGACCAACTTTATTGATAATCAACTTGAACATAAACTTATTATTTTAAACACAATTTACCAAAAAATACCGAGCAAAGCTCGGTCAACCAGATATAGAGATTTAAACGAAATCATTAGGTGTCATTAGAAACAAAAAAAATCTAAAAAAGGGAAAACAAGAAAGAAGAGCGAGAAAAGAGATAAAAAAACAGTTTATAGTTTAGTTAAAACTTGTTTTCACAATCAAGTGGGGGCTATATGCACTGATTCCACAACTTACCTTTAGCGAATAAAGCTGATACATTGCACGGTAGCTTGACTTTGTGCCCACAAGGAGACAAGACCTCGTCAGACGAAGGCTTCGTGCACTTCGTGTGGTCACACGCAGATCCGCATCGGTCCATGCACGGATGCCCACATGAAAGGAGTCGTTTACACTTCTCATAGCAAAGCTCATGACTCACACTTTGCTTACACTGCACTTTTATTGTATGGAGACACTCAGGTATTACTTTGTCGACCTGAGAAATAAAATAATAATGGTTAATGATCAGTTCACGGCAAGAAAAAAATATAGAAGCTGTAGGTGATCATGCGGCCGGTGCTTTGACGCTACGATTGCGACGAGCTACGGCGTAGACCTCCGCACGAGCCGTAGCGTAGACGTTGGGTGCTACGAAGTTTTGTACCCTTTAGTGTTTTGTACGCTTACCACAGACAGTAGCGAAATGAAATTATATGAGTAAGATCTTATTTTTCAATAGTCAGATAAGTTTTATCTGAGGGATAAATATAAATGAGCAATTGAACACGTACAAAATAATTAAATAAGCAAGGTAACATACCATTTGTGTGCAATCTCCGCACGGTTCGCAACACTTCTTCTTACAGAAATGACCACAGGTCATGGTACGTGCGCAATTCTTATTACATGGTATCTCGTCAACTGACTTGGAGCATGCGACGGTCTCCGAGTGCTTACAAGCTGATCTTTTTTTCTTAACCTGGACATTAAAAATAATCATTAACTTATTATGTAGGTATTATACCTTACATACATATGATATTTCACCGGGAAATCAAGGTTACCACTAGAGATCAATGAGGCATAATACGTGCCCAGTGGCGTGCAAATAGGCACATAAGCAGTGCCACCCACGAACTCGAGTCACCATAAGTCTATCAATTACATTTTAATGTGTGTCCCGAAATTATTAAGAGACTAACTAAATTATCATACCTATAAGAAACCCGCGTTGGTCTGCCTAGACAAGAAAAGGCGGCCTAATGCCTACACGTATACAGAAAAACAATGCACGCCACTGTAGGTACCTGTCTATATAATAATCACAACTTTTAGGTTAAAAAACTTTTTGATTTTTTGTAGTACCTACCTACTTCATTATCATTATTTATCATCATCATTTCAACCGAACTACGTCGAATGCTGGACAAAGGTCGCCTCCCAGAGGACTACCTAACATGAAATCCAATAATAAGTTAGTAAAGGCTTTAGCTGAGCCGTTCAAGTAGGTAGTAGATAGCCTAGAGATCAATTTTCAATACCGCCAAGAGGTGAGCAACAAAACTCGCCAATTCTTTTACCTAGTGGTGATTGTGACAAATTGAACGTTCAACTGCGATCTCCTAGCTTATTTGGGCGCTCTTTCACATATGGCGCCGCTTGCCACCCAGGTGCATGTTAAACAGGATTCCAGGGACATTGACGCGCAAACTGTACCCTCATCTCGCTTAGCCTTAGTGTCGCCACTAATAACTCACTTTCGTATTAAGGCGCCCCATTATATCTGGCGCCACTCACTGCCTCTCGTCTTGGTCTATCGTCTCTAGTTACTCAGTCATGTAATGACGTAACTTAAGAAAATGAAAGTACTAGATTAGCAAGAAACGCACCTGGACATTACAGTCATCGCATTTCTCGTTGCAAGTCTTCCGGCATTGATGATCCCCTCGATCTCCTATGAGTTCGGCCGCACAACCTGCTTTTGCTCGTGCACAAGGCTTGAAGCAGATGTACTGAAAATACATACATAAATAAACTCACGCTTTTGTCCCATGTGGGTAGACAGAAACTACGTAACGCCGCCGCCTGCTACGATCCTCACACACTCCTTTTGCCTCGTTTAGGTTCATACATCTGGTCACACACGCCAGTTGCGAGTACTACGCACCTGACCTTTCTGACGAACTTCACCAATAACGTCACTATATATCCTCCTAGGGCCTATCGTCCCCTGCCGGCGTTTCCACTCACATCTGCCTTGTAAATATCTAATACAAAATAAAAATACCTCTTGTAAACCATCCTTCATTCATCCTCTCAACATGACCAAACCATCAAAGCATACTCATTTTAAATTTTCACAATAAATCTTCTTTTAAATCGCACCGTTCTCTTATTACATTATTCCTCAATAACCTATCATTCATAGTTAGAACTCACATGTTTCGCAAGGAACGCATTTCCACAGCATTCATTTTGCTTTCATGCTTCTTTTGCCACACCCAAAATTCACTTCCGTGCATAAGTCTAGCTACCAGCAGCAAACGGTTCGACTTGCTGTTCACAATGGTATGGACCATTGTGAACAGCAAGTCGAACCGTTTCGGACATCAATTGGTTGGTCACAATCGCATGTATCGCACCATTTACTTTATTTCCCGCATTTACTCTCCTATCCACATCTTTATCAATATCCTTTGTAAATAAACTCCCCAAATATACGAACTCACTTGTTCCATACTCTTATAATTTATTTTCACATCACACACCGATACATTATCTTCTCTTTCAAACACCATGGTCTTCGTCTTATTCACATTTATATTCCTCCCCTTCATCTTAAATGCTTCATCCATTACAGTCATCATGTCTTGCAACTGTTCTGCTGACGATGCAAGTAGAACTTGATCATCTGCGTAGAGAAGGCATTTGACAGGCAACTCAGTCATTGTCTATCCACACTCGCCCCCTTTCAAAACTGTCAGATCCATGCACAACTTGAACAGACACGGTGCCATTACACAGCCCTAACACCCCTCAAGATGCAGAACCAGTCCATGTATGCCCCATTTATCCTAACACAAGCACTGGAATCCTTTTATAAAGATTTCAGTGCCCGTACCTAGCGCCAGTCCACATCGTTCATGGATAGTGTTGACCACAGCTCTCTACACACATGTGATAGGCCTTCTCCAAGTCAACGAAAGAACAGTAGACTTTCTTGTGCTTTGCTGGATATTTTTCAGCTGTGCACCTTAGGGAGAAGATCTAATTCATACAGCCCATCTCTCTAAATCCTGCCTGCACATCTCATATTTTCACCTGTCGTTTCTATCACTCTATTTATTAAAACCTTCGCATACAGTTTGCCGACAACACTCAAAAGACTAATGATGCGGTAGTTTTAACATTCCTGTTGTGAGCCTTTTCCCTTATACACCGTGACATTTTAGCCGTGTTACAAAGATTGTCCACTCAATGTATCCGACATATATACGTACCTACGCAATGTTTACGTATCAGATGGTAGAGAGAAAATAACTACCCAACGCACGAGTCGACAAGATCATTCCATTTTCCAGGAGACAAAATATCAATTACAAACTACGTCATGCGTCATCATAATGAATAATATTTTTATTTTTTAGTTATTCAAATGTTAATTTTTTTTCTTATGGATGTGTAGTAGTCATTGGACACATGAAGTGGGCTGCCGTTGTAAGACGGCCACGGTGTATAGTGATACAATTACACCAGTCATTCGGTACTCGGCCATATCTCCAACACATATTAAAGATCCGGCACAACAGAGGGCCTAGACAAATGGCCATCGCTACCAAACGTTAAGAGTAAACGCTCAGAAGTCTTCAATACATTTTCAACTTTATGTTCTTGAGTATAAAGTTGGAAATCTATTAAAGATTACAGAGCATTGTCGCTCGTACCGGTGCTTAACACTCCGTAATCTGTAATAGATTTTCAACTTTATGCAATAGGGTTTAAAGTTGAAAATCTATTAACGACTACTGAGCGTTAACGTTTATCGTTTGGTAGCGATGGCCATTTGTCTAGGCCTCCAGGCTTGCTACCACCCCATCATCACTCTTGAGCATTTCAGCAGGCACTCTGCCGTAAACTTTCCCATCCCTTTCAGCGCTCGTACAATCTCATCTATTTCTATTTCATTTTCTCTGACTAGATTCGGGTCGTCTGCAAAACTAGTATCTGCCCAGTTACCCACTCCTTGCACACTGTCCTGACAGCTGAATAAACTTTCAAAGTATCCCTTCCAGCTTTCCAAGACCTTACATTCTTCACTTATTGTTAGTAAACATCCATCTTCTGCTCTTATAACATTCATGCGTTGTAGGTATTATGATTTTGGGACTTAAACCCGGTCACTCACATGCACGCAATAAATTGTAGTATGTACAAATGTAATGAAAATGCAATTTAGTTGGCACGCATGTGAAGGGCCGCCAGAAAATCATTCGCAAGTCAGCAGATAACCAAATAGCTGCATGAAGATTCGTAAACAACTATAACAGGAAACGCAAATGGGTTCGCATATTGAATACGCGAACCCATTTACGTGCCCTACTACATTTGTTTACGAATCCCTATGCAGTTATTACAGAATTTCTCTTCCTTTTAATTCGTCGTTAGTAATGGAACATTAACGAATTGAAAAAGAAGAGAAAAAAAATTTAATGACGCCTAGTACTTTCTGCACTAGGCGTCTTTACACCTATACAGTAGGTTCATTCTGCGAGAGTTTAATGAATTCTAACACATAGGTGCTGTTCCAATCCGTGACCAAATTAAGTACTTACATAATGTAAAAATGGCGAACCACCGCATAAATTTCGCAATCGTGTACGAACTGCACAATATGTTATAGACCCTCATTTTATCTGACGTTGGTTTTATTGAAGAATTCCATAGTTATTATCATTACAAACATCAGAGTAAAGCTCAGAAATCGAAATAACTTTTAGTTCTTCAGAAAACAAATTTCAAAGTTTGCTTATAACTGGGTCCGGAAATACGCAAAAAAAGATATTTAAAAATAAATGAACTTGTTCTTTTAATTTTTATAAAAAAATTGTGTACAGTAAAAAACTCACTTTCTCATGGTTCGGATCATCGGTGACATGACATTTGCGACCGCAGACATGACCGCACTCTTCCAAGCGGTACACGCAAGGTTCCAAACATTTCACCTTTTTGATATCCTGGTAACAATCTTTCTGTGCCTGTAGGTAGTAAAATGAATTATAATTATTTATTTTATCAAATTGTAAAGCGTGCTCGAAAACCGATGCTATCATGCTTAGTATATTTATAAGAATCGCGTTATCTATAGAATAGAATAGAACATTTTTATTTCAGACCGGAGTCCATAGGGTTAGTAACAATTTTTCTTAACGTCTAGTGTCAGTTAGGTTACAAACACAGATACAAATATACAATGACAATTATAAAATTAAAATTCAGCATGGAGCCGCATCCATCTCCGCAGCATCGGGGAATCCCACCGATCTGCGAATACACTGAGAATATTGTTGGTGCTGCTGCGAACACGAGTCATCAGAGATGCACATCAATTTCTAATAGTGGCGGCAAAACCATCAATGTTATTATCTGCAAACATCCCTGACGCACTATTATGGGGAAACTTTATTTAACAATCCACGTTCAAGGCAAAACTGACATTTGAATGCATAGCGGATTTAATCAAGAAAAACAGACGTTTTTTTAAGGAAGTCCCTCTTTTCGAGCTCTGCTTTAGATTTATGGATCTATCTACCTTATGTTCACAATTTGGTAATATAACATCAACTTTGGTAAGACACTGATTCTTCGGATCTTCGGGATCGCGATGGCAATATATTTTCATTTCGTGACCGCATGGAAGAGTCTTCATCACAAGCACCTTGCACGGCGCACAATCTACCCGGCATTTTAATGGGCACACATGTCCGAGGTCACATAAAACTCTGAAACAAACAATGGTATTTTATTATCATACATAAAGGCGTAAAGGCCTAGTACCTATACCTAAACATGACTTAGCTGTGTTCAATGTTTCAGGTCTTGCAGTTGTAACGTACAAAATCAAAATCGAAAAGTCATTTGTTCAAATTAGGCTGCGGATCAGCACTTTTCGAACGCCAAAATTACCCCCCAAAACGCCCACCCCACCCTACTCCACTTCCTAATGCTTTAGCTGAGAAGAAGAAGTGGCGCAACAAACTCCCCAGCAGCACAGCTGTCTGTCCAGTTAGAAGGACTTGATTCTATCAATGGAACATTGAGAGACACAAAACATTAAATGATTTGCTATATGTCAGCCAGCCAACCCAATATATAAACAAATAATATGAAAACTATACTCAAGCAAAAAATATATATATAAAATGTAAACACAGCATGACCCCGAAATGAAAGCCTCCTGGCAAATGTACCTTTCGCATTTCATAGTGCACTTCGTTTTAATATGTTCGCGGTCATATCCGTGGCAGTAAAGTTGACACTTGTGGCCGCAGTGATACTGGTAGTTGCATATCTCAAAACATCCTCCTTCTGGTGGCAACTTGTTGAAATCCTCTGGAGTTGAAATCTGCAATACAATAATGGGGTTTGACGAGTACCTACCTACTCAAAGTTTAGTACTCGGCTAAACAATTAGGCCGCTATCCCACTAGGCGTTTTACGAGCGTCGGCGTCTCTCGAACGTCTGCGCAGCGTCAACGTTGCGCAGACGCGACGTTGACGTCGCGTCGTCGTGTGACAACCATTAACGTCTGCTGAACGCGACGTCAACGTCGATTACACATCAAGTTAAAACATTCGAAACAGGTGGACGTTTTTGTTTAGTTAGAGCCTGTCCAGAAAGCGCGATTACGACGCGTAAGCACTCGCGCCTTCTCGAGGTACTAGAGCTACATACATCCCATCCAGATGCTTTCGCGCGTTACCTCACACGCGCGTAAAACGCTTGCAATGAGCGGGACTCTCGACTCGCTCATTTTACGCGCGTGCGCCGCGCGAGTCGAGATACTCCGGCGCCAATGCTACGTCCAGTACTACGCGCGTGTCCGTGGCGAGTGGACGCATTCGGTTCAAAATGGAGAGTGATAACTTTGACACGGAACTTTTTATTGACGAAATTGAGAAAAGGGTAGCTATTTGGAATATGGAATCATCATTATTCTGATTAATTCCGTTATAAACATACTATGCGTCACAGTGGCGCAGGTAACTAATAAGCCCATTCCTGTCGGCTTCCCTTACAAAATTATGACAGTCAGGAGTTCTCAGAAGTGTTTAATAATCACACTGAATGTATTTAATCTTACACCATAAAATTAAAGTATTACAAAACCCCAACCTACATAAAAAAATATTTGTCTTTATATTCCAACGAAAACAAAACATTTAAAGTGCGCGTGGCGCCGCGCGTCAAGATTTTTCTGCAGTGTAACTCGCTTTCAACGTCGGGTTATGAAGTACATCAATTTCTATACAAGATCATCTCGTCATGACGTCACTTCAGGTCACGTGCCACACATTTTTTAGAGGCCTTGGCAAGCCACTAGACGTCGGGATATTCGAACGAACTGGAGTAGCAATATCGTCCTTTCGTTGAATTTCGTAAGTGTTCGGGCCCTTCCCCCGCCCCCTTGAGGCTCGCCCGTTCGACGCGACAGTACTTTTGTCATTTTAAATGTTTGTTTGACCATTGACGTCAATAGAATTATAACCTTAAAACAAACCATTTATTTTGTTGATATTTGTGGTTAATAGCATTTATTTCGTTGTATTCATATAAGTTATAAGTGTAGTACTAGTGTAACGATAAGAATTTGATAATTGTGAGTTTGTTGTGAAATTGTGCGTTCGCAATTAGGAATTTGTGGTAAGTCCTAAGTTTTGAAAATAAGAAACACGTAATTAGGTTAGGTCATAATTCATTATTGTGTGACACTTTTCCACAAATTACAACATTATCTATACTAATATTATAAAGCTGAAAACTTTGTTTGTTTGTTTGATTGAACGCGCTAAACTCAGGAACTACTGGTCCGAATTGAAAAAATATTTTTGTGATGGGTAGCTTATTTATCGAGGAAGGCTATAGGCTATATAACACCACGCTGCAACCAAGAGGAGCGGAGCAGTAATGAAAAATGTTGCAAAAACGGGGAAAATCGCATGGGTAGGCGATTCGACGCGGTTGCATCCGCGGAGGTCGTTTTCGGCTTTGAAGCGAATTCATACGTACATGCGTAATTCTCAAAAACAAGAACGATTTATCTGATCTAGCCATTTTTTCTACAGAAAAACTTTTATTGTTAAAAATTCAGAATCATCTCGGCTTTTATGATAATGTCTTAGCGCACTTTGTACTAAAGAATAGACGAATAGCTTTAGAGTATAAGTAGTATTATAAGTAGAATAAATCAGTAGTCTTGTAGTTAAGTAGTTTTTTCTTGTAGACATCATAGGTCAACGTCATCACACTGATCACACCACAAACGGCTTTTTTCAAAGCCACTTTTATTATACTTACAAGACACTGTTTCAATAACCAGTGTTTAGTGCTTACACGTATAGTAAAGGTCGTGTGATTGTTCGAAAGAGATACCGTGACCCTGGCACATGGGCAACTGATGGAACACGGGTGGGTTTTAGTCAGTAAAAGTCTGACACGCCCTCCCGCTCCGCTCAGAGCGGGAGAAGTCATTTGATGCTTTCCCATCCTGAAAAAAAAAAAAAAAAAGTGGACTGAAGACATCTGCTTGTAGAAGACTGAAGCCAGGAAGTCAGTCACAGATTTTAAGTAACTGGACTACGTGCGCGACGTCCGGCCTAGGTGAGCATTTTTTTTTTATCCGGCTTACCTCTCTAATAAAATCACCCTTGGCCACTGATGCGTCATTCTGTCACGTAGAATGGGATGCACGTTAAATCGTCGATTTTCTCTTCGTTTACGACGTGTCCATCGACGGTATGCAAGCCACAACACAACCGCTGTATCCGAGTCCATGTTTATAACTGACCAAGTCCGTCTCATCACTTGCGCGCGAGAACGCGCCTGATTTCGCCGCATCTGGACGCAATACAAATAAAAACGCGCGAGTGGTTGCGCGCGTAAATCGCGCTTTCTGGACAGGCTCTAAATGACTGTTTTAAGAATTTAACATCAACAGGTTTGTTTACATTTCTATCAAAAGATTTACTTTTTTTTTTTGTATGACTTCTCGCTTGTCAACCTGTGAGGTTGTCGGCTGATTAATCGGACTTGGCAGTGGCTACCTTAATAAATTAAGGCTTCCAGCCAGGGCTTAAAATACGTAAAACTAGAGTAACTACTCGCTAAGAGCATCCCCCATGGGGTACGGACCTCGTCTTAGGGCATCGGTGGTAGAGGACAGCAAGGGACGGGCTGGATCGGAATGATTATTATTTAGGGGTGAATTTAAAGCTACAGGCTCAGCGGCGCGGGCTGGCTCGAGCAAGAGTCGGAGCGGACATGGATAGGGACGTCGCGGCGACGGTGGACTGTGTCTGTGTATCTTGAGTGTCCTAGTTAGTTTAATACTCTCCTGGAGAAGGGTTGTAGCGTCATTGGGAATGGTCAGGGTATGCCTCGGTCGGCGAATCGTACTAATGCGGGAGGGAGTGTGGCGGGTGGTTGCCGCGATCGGGGGATCACAGCAGAGTCAAAGAAACGCTGTTTCATGAACTGCTGAATGGTGGGCATTCTGAGATCTAGGTGGAGATTCTCGTTTCGGACATAGAAGGGGGCTCCCGTAAACTTTCTAAGGGAACGGTTTTGGAGGGTCTGCATCCTACGGATGTGGTGTGGCTTAGCATGCGCGAAGACAACGCACACCTAAGTCACGATATCACTGCGGTGTAGATACGCAATTTGCACCTAACACTTATAATATTGTAATTTCCCTGACTATAACTACTCAAGAGTAAATAACAACCACAGTAGTACTTATCAGTAAGTTCCTACTCAAGAATCGAATCGTCTTACAACTGAAGTGTGTGGTACTGACATGATGGCACGTTTGTAATCAAATACAGGGTGTTTGGCGCATAGACTAACAATTTTGTTGGGGGTTTGGCTGGGTCATGTTTTATCTTTAACCAAACCCTCCATGTCCTAAGTGTCACTGTAATCACGGCGGACAGAACTCCGGCAGGATCTCATGGCCACATGGCGGGTACGATTGTCGCAACCCAGCGCAGGGCACGCCACAATTGCGGCGGTAAGTCCCCTCTTTGGGCATGGGTGCTTCAGTGGGTTCCTGTTCAGGATAAAGCAGGAGGATACGTCCGGGTGTTTCCATTGCGAGGATCGTCTGGAGGACACGGTTGAGCATACGGTGGAGGTGTGCCCTGCCTGGGCGGAGCACCGCCGTGTCCTCGTGGAGGCGATCGGCGGCGGCGACCTCTCGCGTCCGGCCCTGGTGCAAGCCATGGTACGGAGCGAGAGGGAATGGGAAGCCGTCACCTCTTTCTGCGAAGCAGTAATGCTCGCGAAGGAGGAGGCGGGGCGCGTGAGGGAGTGGCAGTCTCTGCGCCCTCACGTCCCTAGCCGCCGCAGGAGGAGACGCCCGGGCGTCGGGAGTCCATAGCGGACTCCCGGCCACCGTAGGCGCGAGCTTGCGGGTGGCGAACAATGGGTAGCTCGCCACCCGGTAAGGACCAAGCTCGGGTCGACGGCGCGTAGTGTTCCACGCGCGCCTCAAAGAGATGTCAGCAGCGCTGAAGGGTTCTGCTAGGACCGATGCCTGCCTGGGTCGCGTGATTGTTCGAAAGAGATACCGTGACCCTGGCACATGGGCAACTGAAGGAACACGGGTGGGTTTTAGTCAGTAAAAGTCTGACATGCTCTCCCGCTCCGCCCAGAGCGGGAGAAGTCATTTGATGATTTCTCATCCAGAAAAAAAAAGTGTCACTGTAATCGAGATACGAATTTTTTGTTTGTTTTTGAAAATGACCTGAATAATCGTCTTTAAAACGACATATTTATAGGTTGTTGTTGTATTTATACCAAATATTTTTATTTTGTATTTGTATTTTTTTACACTTAGGACATGGAGTCTATGGATGAAAGATAGCACATGAACCACCTATTCCGCCAATTTTTTTTGTTTATTCCTACTTGTTAGATTATTTATGATCCCTTAAAATGTTAACTATATTTGTTCGACGCCAGGCCAGGGCCTCACCATAGGATTTAATAGTTATGTGGAAGCGCGATGATGGGCCCTGGGTCAAGAGTGGTGGGCGAACTGTCCGCCGTGCGCGGAGCTGATCAATACAATATTCAAAGGACTCACCTGGTTGAAGAACCCCTGCTCTGGAGCCTACCTGGATTTATGTATGTAAATGAGTGTATATTGTATTGTGTAGTGACGCTGTAAGTGGGTTTTCCAGGATACAATCCACCGCTCCAATACGCCCTGATACCAAAGGCATGCGGTCTCCAACACGCGTTCAATCACTGTCACTTAACCTCAAACTATTTCAACCAAACTTCAAACTAAAACCCGTTCTATTTCGTCAAAAGGGGTTATTTACAATCAAACAATTGGATCACGACAAATTGTCCACAAACGGATCGATTCCAAAGGATTACTTTCAAAACGTCGCGTAAGGTCCAAACGGCGACGGACATTTTTCCAAAGACCAAACCAAAAACAGTGTCAAGTGTCAAAGTCAAACTGACAAGTGACAGTTGTCACCTCGTTACACGCGCGTTCCGTTAGGCACACAGATTAATCAAGTCAAACGGGACGGAACATCTACCCCCCCCCCCCCGGACGGGCCTTCCCGTCCGCTAATCAATTGGCAATCTTGACAAGGTTGCGTTTTATCAGTCCACTTGACGCGCTGCCGGAGGATGTGCAAATACTCCAAGCTCCAACGCTTCCAAAACTCTGAGCGAGCTGCTGCACCAACAGAAACCGCGATAGCCGATTTTGGCTCACATCGACAAAAGGGTGCTCGGGCAGGGCGACAAGTGGCTGTCCAATCAAAAAAATGGTCCGGGGTTAGGGCCTCCACGACATTCGGGTCCGAAGACAGCGGGCACAATGGACGCGAGTTCAATACAGCTTCAAAGGCAAAATACCGTAGCTAACTCCTCAAAGATGAGAACGGCGTCTCCCAACAATTTGCGCCAAAGTCCCTTTGCCGCTTTCACCGCGGCCTTCAAAAATGGGGGGTATTTTTGGGGGGGCAATGGGGGCAGGCTGGCGGGTTAAAACAATAACAAACAACAACAGCAACCAATCAACAACAACAACAAACAACAACAACAATTTAACCAAATGGCCCTCCTTAGACAACAAAAGGGGGTGACCGGCCCCATTAGGAAGGCTAGAGTGCCTCAACCGTCAACAACCAAACAACAAAAGACCCGTATCGTCCAAAAAGGGGTTCAACTTACTAACGGCTCCCGACAATATCCAAAACTCTCGCTGCAGAATGGCCGACAGCGCATTGCAACCGGCATGCGAGTTCTTACTGTGACGATCAGTCACCAACAATTCAACAACAACAAACAACAATCCAACAATTTGTCGAGGGAGCTGTATCGACTCAACAAAAATCAGGGTCCTTCGTTCCAACAGCGAGCACCTTGAGCCCGGGCAAAGGACCCGACATCAAGACTGGCTTCGAGGCAAATCATCCTCGGGGTGAGTCAGCCAGTCTGGTTCCCACCATAGGGGGTGAGCAACCAGGTGGGGCGCCATGCACCCACGTGAGGCCACGGCGCCTGGGTTCAAATCTCCAAGCACGTGCCTCCAAATCAAATGCGTTTCAGAATTTTGAATCTGGGACACTCGTTTCGCAACAAAGACCTCCAAAGAGTGGACGGACGTCTTCAACCAACACAAAACAATTTGACTGTCCGTCCAGGCGTAAGAAACCCGAATGTCCACAGTTCCACCCAAAGTGTGAGCAACGTGGTTCAATAGACGCACAAGAAGCGCCGCCCCTGACAATTCTAACTTAGGGATGGTCAGTGCCGTCCGGAGGGGGGCCACCTTGCTCTTGGCCAAGACCAGTGACAACTTCACCTGGCCTGTCGCGCTGACGGTGCGCAGATAAACAACAGCTGCATAACCGTGCGAAGACGCAACACAAAACCCATGAAGGGTAGCAGTGTAGCTCCCAGGGGGGAGAATAGCGCGGGGTGACACGAACTCGTTGACTGCGGGGAGTGCGGATACAAATTGGAGCCAATCTTCCAACAGGGTTTCCCGAAGTGGCTCGTCCCAACCAAGTCCCGCAGTCCAAAGGCGCTGAAGAAAACAATCTCGCCCAAAACAATACACAAACAAAACAACAGACAATAGGCAACCCTGGGCTCCCGTGTTCAAAATGGCACGGACCACAACAGAGCCCCCGTGGGCCCCCAGACCCTGACCGATGCCGTTGGCAACAAAACCGTGTCGATCTGAGGGGGTACCTTAGCGGGGCAGGCGCCAAGTTTCTAACAATGCCTGGGCAGCGACCGATTGCCGCACCCAGGCTCAAGTCTTTCCCGACGAGGATGGAGGTCAAATTCGTCGCACGCGCGGTGTCCCGAACCACGCGCCATCGCTGGAAGGGCATATCCCACCGGATGCCTGAATGGCGGGGGCGTGACTCCAACCGGGGACGTTCCGCCAATGGAGGGGAGGGAAGGCGGGGCTGGTCTGGCCAGCGCTGCTTAGCAACAACTGCGTAATCGTCTGTACGCGGGGAGACCAAATGGCGGTCGCGCGGCTCCCGATCAACTTGCGCGGGGGGTGGAGTGCGGCGCTCAAAATTGCGGGCCTCTCCCCGGTTCTGAACCGGCGAGCCAGAAGCCCGGTGACCAACTCCATAGTACCCCCCCGTGCGCGAACCTCCATCAGAGGCTGGTCTGCCAGCGTGGTACGCGTTAGCGCACAAAATGTCCAAATGGGACTTCCTACAAATTCTACAAGGGTGGGGGTTGGGGCAGTCCCGATGGAAGTGAGCCCCCAAACAAGAGAAGCACATGCGGCGTGCATTGGCAATTCGGCGGCGGGCACTCACGTGCAATTTCAAAAAGGCCGCGAAAGTTGCCATGCCATGCCCCGTGTCCCTACAAAACTCACAAACAAGACGACTCTGGGTGCCAGCAAAATGAGTGGCGGGGCGACTATCAACAGGCCCGCGAGCCCTAGTCCGTCCCTGGTCTCGTGGCCGGGAAGACGGCTGGCGTGACTCGGTGGCAACGCCAGAGTTATCCACAAACCGACACTCATCCTCCAAAAATTTGACGAGGTCACCAAATGGGGGGAGATGTGTGACACTATCCCCACAATACTTTTGCTCGAAACGAGCCCTCAAATCGGCAGGAAGCCGCTGCAGCACAACATGCACCAAAAGGTAAGACCAATGGTCCACCGGCAACTCCAATCGCTTTAAAGCGTTGGTCGCTGCCACCAACGGGTTCAACAGGTTAGTACGCAATGCTGACAATCTAGTAATGACCGGTAACCCCAAAATCAATTCAATATGAACGTCAGCCAAACAACGTTTATTTTGGTACCACCGGGTGAGTAGTTCCAAAGCGGTAGGGTAGGCTGAGTCAGTCAACGACAGATGCTGTACCAAGGCTCGGGCCTCACCTTCCAGGACAGACAACAAATAGGCCAACTTTTGGGCGGGTCTGAGGTCCGAGCGTGCATCAACCAAACTTTCAAAAAGGTTTTGGGAACCCAACCAATGGTCCAAGCGACCGTCAAAGTGTGGCAGTTCCAAAGTAGGCAGTCTACTCAATAGTCCGGGACCTGAAACAACCGAGGTCTCCGGCTTGACCTGGACAGGTGTCCGGCTCCCCAATATTTCCCGAGCACGTTGACCAATAACATCCCCCAGGTCCAAGATCTGGTCGCAGTCAGCAAGGACCTTATCACGTGCTGCCTGGTCCAGCACTTCCAGATCCACTTCACAAATGTACTCGTTGTAGCGGGTGAGCAGAGCATCAACGTTGCCGAGTCTCACTTTCAACTGCTCGAACCGAGCAAGCGTGACCACTTCAAGATCCGGGCGCTCAGCGGTCGCTGCAGCTGAAGTGAACCACCGTAGCTGTGTGGTCAATCCACTGATTGCCTCTCTCACCGCTTTGTATGCCATTGCACAAACAAAACAATTAGATAAACCAAACAAAAAAAAATCTAATAACAAAGTTCAACAATAAACTGCTAAACTGCCAGTCAACAACACAAGAAATAACAAAGCAAACAATTGGTTCCAATTTAATGAACAACAATAAACTTTCATTTCAATTTAAACAATGTTAATGCTCAAAAAATTCAATTTCATATTCAATAAAAAAATGCCAATTTCAAATGTTAATTTCACAAACCACTATGTCAATGGTACAACAATAATAAACCTTTATTTTAATGTC
This sequence comes from Aporophyla lueneburgensis, assembly GCA_932294355.1. Classification (NCBI taxonomy): domain Eukaryota; kingdom Metazoa; phylum Arthropoda; class Insecta; order Lepidoptera; family Noctuidae; genus Aporophyla; species Aporophyla lueneburgensis. Next base: position 18,156,252 of record OW028744.1, read on the forward strand.
TTCCAGACATTCAATACAACAGAGGTCAGAACCTACAAGGGGTTGTAACGGGTACGTATTTGAATATCGAAGATTAAAATACCTACCCTTAAAATACCAATGTTCAAAACATCGAAAATTTAAATTTCGATTATATAAAAATGTCGAAAGTGTTATACCTACGCTTAAAACGTCGAAGCTTGAAATGCCGAGTGATTAAAATTTCGAATGATTCAAAATATTGAATGACATTATGCCTAAGTTCAAAATATCAACATTTAATACATCTAAGTTCATAATATCTACGTTAAATATACCTACTAGTTAAAATACCGAAAAAAAATTGCAACAAGCATGGTTTCTGTCACGACTCCACGGTCGCCGGAGGCGACCAGCAAGCCGAAGCTGCGGAGGTGAACATGGGTGCCTATTCTTTGTTACGCAAGGGCGAAGGGGTTGCACTTCCCGTAGCGCCGGAGACGTTGCAGAAGCAACCTTTTTCCACTCATACTACTTACATCAAATTTTTTTCGATATTTTAACTTGTAGGTACGTATTTTTAGGGTGAATTGATGAATGTATTAAATGTTGAAAATTAACCCATTTTTACACGTAGGTATATTCATTTTCGTTGTTCTATGTACCCATCGATATTTAGGACGTTCGATAGTTTGTACTTCGATATTTAGGACATTCGATAATCTGTATTTCGATATTTGGATCTTTCGATGTAACTTTTGTAGATGTTTAGATTTTAGATATATTGGACGTAGGATATTTAACCATTCGATACCTACTATAAACTTTCGTTATTTTAATTTTCGGTTTTATGGTCGTTCGATTTTTCCATTTTCGATGTTATGAACATCGATATTTTAACAGTAGGTATTTTAATCTTCGATATTCAAATACGTACCCGTTGTAACATAGCCCATTCCAATTAACTCTATTAGCATATGTAACCCGGCTGACTTTGGTGACACCAGTTTACCCGTCTCAACAATTTAAAACAAATTATTCCAATAAACAATTAATTACAGTTAACAAATATTTACAGCGAATTACTACTTCCCTTTAGAGACTGCCAAGCAATTAGCTTACTGTAAATTACCAATTTTGTGGTTGTATATCTTACAACAGTTACAACCACGCTCTGCTACCAAGAATGTTCGACGCCAGGCCAGTGCCTCACCATAGGATTTAATAGTTATGTGGAAGCGCGATGATGGGCCCTGGGTCAAGAGTGGTGGGCGAACTGTCCGCCGTGCGCGGAGCTGATCAATACAATATTCAAAGGACTCACCTGGTTGAAGAACCCCTGCTCTGGAGCCTACCTGGATTTATGTATGTAAATGAGTGTATATTGTATTGTGTAGTGACGCTGTAAGTGGGTTTTCCAGGATACAATCCACCGCTCCAATACGCCCTGATACCAAAGGCATGCGGTCTCCAACGCGCGTTCGATCACTGTCACTTAACCTCAAACTATTTCAACCAAACTTCAAACTAAAACCCGTTCTATTTCGTCAAAAGGGGTTATTTACAATCAAACAATTGGATCACGACAAATTGTCCACAAACGGATCGATTCCAAAGGATTACTTTCAAAAGGTCGCGTAAGGTCCAAACGGCGACGGACATTTTTCCAAAGACCAAACCAAAAACAGTGTCAAGTGTCAAAGTCAAACTGACAAGTGACAGTTGTCACCTCGTTACACGCGCGTTCCGTTAGGCGCACAGATTAATCAAGTCAAACGGGACGGAACAATATTACTTTTAAAAGTGATATGACTAATAAATTATATATCGATTTCACAAAATCACTTATTATATAGGTTGGCAAAAAAGAGTGTCGTGGTAACCATTGGAACTAAAATATTTTTTTGGTGGCAGCACTGCTTTGTTTATCATCAACAAGTAGCTAATCTGTCATTGTGTTATGTTCGCAGTTGTATTTTACTTATTTCGAATTAACTATCAATTATTAATGCTTTTGAACATATAAAAAATGAATAAAACAATAAGGAGTAGTGGTGTGAGCTGTGATATACTAAGTTTTCGTAAGAAATTTGGCGGAATCTGAAGCGGAACAAATTTTGTCTCCGATTGACAATGTTTACGAAAGAACTGCCGACACGACAGGTATATATCCAAGAAATTTATCTTTTATTCAATGCCAGTCATTGTTTTTCCTTTCTAATACTAAGTTTTATCGGTATTATAAGTTTCAAGCCATTTTATTGTTTTATTTACTAATAGATTATTGAGGTTATGTTTTCTAGTTTGACAAATCGCGTGTACGTTCATTCTTGATGTTTGATACTTGAAATTGAAAAATGTACCTACATGGAATTAATATGATTGTCTTTATATTTTTTTCAAGGTAAATCTCACAGTACAATTAGAGAAATTGTTAATGAAGGAGAAAACAATTAAGGATTTTTTCTACACCTGGAGGAACACCAAAACAGTTGGCGGAAGAAAGAATTAGACGATTTTGATCTGTGTGCAATTAGACAAAAAGTTCAACACTATAACGAAACAGGCAAGTATTTTTTTTTTTTGTTAATGCTATTATCGCGTACCACAGTAAAAAAGTATAATTTATATTTATTATTTTTCAGGTGTCTATTCTACGTAATATATTACCTATAGTTTGAGGAGACGGGTTGTAATGGGAGCCGTAAACGTGTAAGAAAGATTTTTACACTATTTTCATAAATAAGAAATGTAATACTGACACATCAGTGTTAATGGAAAAAATCTATCATAGCACCGAAAAGGAATACAAGAATGATGTTACGTCACGTTTTTCTTTTTAAATAAAATCTAAACTTTAGCGTGTTATTTCATTTTCATTGTCATGTGAATAGTGATAATGTTATGTACCCCGCATAGACATACCTGACAAGGCGTCAGGTATGTCTATGCATTAGTCAACTGTTCAAGTTTATTCGATATTGCCCGTACCTTTCGAATGCGACATGCTATAGGTACTCTCTGAAATCCGATTAGTTTCCGACAGTAAGCAGCTGTAAGTCACCTTCTTGTCGACTATAAACTGTCAGCATTAACAGGATTCGTTCAGTATCATTCATGTCAAATTTGATACAGGCATACCAACCATCGAATGGTTGTGAATACCCTAGATGGTGGCCGCAAATGCGATTGCTGAACATTATGTCTTGTTTATCGGGTTCAATCGGCAATCCCTGAGTGTAATTTAATTAATTTTTAAACTGAATTAGTTTGCATTATGTTATTATGATGGCACTCTTAGATAAAAAGTTATTCGAGCGAAATAATGCGCAATCTACTAAATACAATGAAAGTAAAAGACTGTGTTTTCCGGGATCTAGTGTTTGTGGATTAAAACAACAAGTATCTTATCACTTTTAGTCCTAGTATACAGGGTGGCCATACCTGCTAAGCAGGCGCCCTCATTTTTTCCAGACTCTTTTTTGCCAAGCTGTACGTGTTAACTAAGCGGTGAACGCACACCAGCCTTGGATTTACATAAGCAAACAGTCTCCTGGTGGGCACCTCCCGTCCATGCACATGTCGAGGAACTAGGTAACACAAACTGTTTACTATGTCAGAGCAAACAAACTTGTTGCAAAACTATGGCAACCGAACAGCTGATAAATATACTTGAATATTTCTAAATACATACATATTATAGATACACACCCAGACACAGAACAAATGATTGTGCTCATCACACAAAGATTTGTCCTTTTTGGGAATCGAACCCACGTCCTCAGTCTTAGCAGTCAGGGTCAATAACCACTAGACTAACAGGCAAGTCAAAAAACTAAAGCTACTTTATAACAGTGTTTATTTCCGTAGGATGCAAATCAGGCAGTGAGCCACATTTTTTATTTCGCGTTATCTGTTCATGTTAAGTACTTATGCACCGTGTATATTATTTGTATGTACAAACAATGTAGGAATACTTACCGTTGTTACTTGGTCGGGATGATTTTGACATTTCAAGGCTAGAGTTGTTCCCAAGGAGCCATTATTTTCTAAAGTCGTTGCTATTTTACTCCATAATCCTGATTTTGCTGATTTCAGCATGTTGATATTGCCAAAAATATAAAATCCTGTAAATAATAAAAAAAAAAATAAAACATCACAGTCTTTATAAGAAAAGGTTTTTTTATTCACGATTTAGCTCCTTAATAATACACGTTATCATTAACACACTATACCTCACTAACTGAATCATTTTAAAGGATATTACTACTTAATTCATTGCTTCAACGGGCTGTGCCGGGGTGGCTGCGGCAGATGCGAAAAACCTCAAACGGTGAAAATATTCCAACCACCTTGGGAGTTATGTATTTGAGCCGGAACTCGGACCCCATGGCCTAGGCCCTCGGGCCATGGGGTCCGAGTGCTCACTTGGTTTTTCAAGACATAGCCAAGCGGTTGGTCAACTCTTCACGTGACAAGAGGGCTGGCCGGCCAAAGAATCAGCATTGCCATACAACGTGGCAATGTTACCAGCCTTTTGAGCACTTTTCCCATTTACAGCGATGCGCACGAGTTTTTCCTGTCAAAATGAAAACAGTTCCTACTGTGTGTTACGCTATTTCCCCCGCAAGCAGGCGTGAGAAAAAGCGGAAAAGAGATTATAAATTTGAAAATTAACATCCAAGTGTCGTTGCTACTCAAAGAGATGTCAGCAGTATTGAAGGGGTCCGCTAAGACCGATGCCTGCCAGGGTCGCGAGATTTGTTCGAAAGAGATACCGTGGCCCTGGCATATAGGCAACTGAAGAAACACGGCTGGGTTTTAGTCAGTAAAAGTCTGACACGCCCTCCCGCTTCGCCCAGAGCGGGAGATGTCATTTGATGATTTCCCACCCACAAAAAAAAAGTGACGTTGCTATCACAAACCTTCTTTTGCTCGCGACAGAGCGACGCAAACCCTGTTGTCGGTCCCCAGAAATCCAATGCTATTTTCTTCGTTATTCCTCACAAGCGACAAAATTATAATTTTAGATTCCTCTCCTTGATAATTGTCGACTACTGTTATTTTCACATGCGATAAACTAGCATGGTTCTGGCGTTCCTGTCAAATAAAATTAGGTAGCTTTAAGAGTACATACCTAACGATATTTTTATGATAATTATGGTTTTGTAGAGTTAGCGCGAATGACGTAGGTAATAGGTATAAACGCAACGTTACAAAGTTTAAAAGGTGTCTGAATGCATCCAAGACTTATTAAAAAGATAAGTAGGTAAATGAAACATCGCAACGCAACGCCACAGAGAGAAGGCTGGTGGTCCAGCAGTGAGAACATTTTCGGCTGATTATGCTTATGCTAAGCCGGTTAAAACTTTAGTGCTAGCTGTTAGGTTCTCTGACTTCACACTTGACTTACTTTTCTCATGTAAAACATTTGGCCTGAGTATGCGGCAAGAATTGTGATGTCACCAGCGTTGTACCCTTGCTGCATCAGGTAATTTGCCAAAGCGAGTGCCATGTCCGCTTCTTTGTGATTTGATTTGCTGTTACTTTCATGTTGTCTCTGGAAAAATAAGGGTTTCATTAGTATGTTTACGTTAGCTTAGAAACGTAAATACCAATTAAGTGCATTATACACTGTACAGTATAGGTACAGTGAATAGAGCACCGATTATGGTTATATCATCATTTAGCCGAAAGACGTTCAGTGCTGGATATAGGCCTACCCCAATTTGGAGGGTTTGACATAATCGCCACGCTTGGCAGGCGGGTTGGCGATCGCAGAAAAATGCACAGAGAAAGTTCCACAGTCGCCTTTACACCCACGGGAAGAAATGGGGTGGTGCTATTCTTTACGTCCGGCACTATATGTATATTAGTTGATTCAGTTACTGGCACCATGTGTGTTCAGATAGGTACTAGAAGTATACACCTCTGTATTATCTGGTAACCGATTTATAGACCATGTGTTGATAAGTTAAAACCATGATATTTTAGATATACCTCTTCTTTGTAATCATGTGTAAAGAAGTAAAGGTTTTTTTCCATCCCCGGCACGTTGTTGAAAACTTCGACAGAAGGGTGGTTCGCCAAGTCAGGGTATATGTGTGGCGAGATGAGCGCGGCGATCTCTGGACGCATGCGGTGTTGCACGTTCAGTCGGCGGCTGTGGATGCCGTTCGTGATCATGCGCTCGAATAGTGACACTTCGATGTTGTATCTCTTCGCTAGCTTCATGTGGGACGCCGATGGCCGTAGCTGCTGGTGATCACCTGCAAGTTGTGTTGCGTATATTTATTTATTTATTTAAGACTTTAAGCACATAAATGTACAGAGGCGGACTTAATGCCATAGGCATTTTCTACCAGTCAACCTTTGCTTCACGCAATAAATACGGATACAGGAAAACATTTCAACCAGTGCGCAATTTTGTTTTAGATGGTTCGGTATCAGTAATAGAACACATTTCAACAATTTTTCAAAACATAAAAAAGTATTATCCGACCTTAAGCCAGCAAAATATGGACACAATATATTCGTAATAATATCACTGATATCGCGCGGCGGGCGACGCACCGACGCACAGTGTTTTCAAGAGAACAAGCTAGCTAGACAAAAATATTTATTGGGTTTGTTTGCTTCGTAAGGCTTTCTTATTATGTTTTATGACGGTTTAAGTCCAAAATACACAAATAAAAGAAGTTGGGATCGCGGGTTACAAGAAAACAACAAATAACAATAGATATTGTGTATAATTGAGGTACTTAAAAAAATTCCAATAGACAAAAGATTTACAAGAGTCACAAAATACTTAATAACTAATGACGTAGCTACTAATTACCACATGAGACATCATCACTTACCTACCAACAATAATTTTGTTACCTACTTAAATACCAGGCAGATCATAAAACTAAGTATTAACCAAATCAATATATTTACAACTAATAATAAAGTAAGTAGGATACATAGCTTAAAAATGTATTAGTACAATAATATTTACAACCCTTATTTATTCTTCATCACTAAATTCTTCTTCTGAAGAATCTTCTAGATTATAATCTGACGTAGTGACATTTTGACTAAAGCTGCTATGACTTACACTAGACCCTATATTTACAGTTGGGGGTATTATTAATTCTAATACCTCCGAAGGAAGTTTACTTGTCGGCTTTTTGGGAACTTCTCTCAAACCATTAATTACAGGATCAGATGTGATTAGTAGCATATTAAGTAAATCCCTATTAGTGGCAATACGTGAGCATTTTCGAGTATTGTGCTCTCGGAATCTTCTACAATCTTTATTGCGAGCTTCCTGAGCTTCTTCAGAAAGCTGCCCGATAGGTAGAAGAGCCGATTTTACAATATCTGCACTGTGCACAAGAATTTTGTGCATGGTAACAGGCATATAATACCAAGAATAGAGATGAAGATACAATTTTTTAGTGTCCTGTGTTAGAGAATTAAATTTTTCAACATTAATATCGTAACCTGAAGCCAAAGTTCTAAGGATAATGCCAAACTTTTTAATTAAATTCACATCTAAACCTGTAATATCTGAAGCTAGTTCAGGATTCTCAAAAAACCGACGAGCAGTATTCCCATCATTTGTATTACCAAATCCTGGTTTTGGTTTATCTACAATTAAACCCATTTCAGCCTTAAACCTATCTTGGATGCGAGCCGAACGTTGCTTCACATTTGCTTTGTCATTTTCATCTCGAAGTTGCCATTTTTTAACTTCGAGACGATAGCTTATGTGAAGCAAACATTCGAAGGAACGTATCCAAGCATGAAGGGGAGATATACCAAAACCAAGATTTTCCTTATTTACTACAAATTCCCTAGACTCATCATTCATAAACTTAGGTGTAGCTCCACAAAGGTAACACTTTTGTGCCGAGGAAGTTTCAGTCATAGCATTACACACTTTACCGTCAATCATCGTGAACAGTAGTTCGTGTTTAACAGATACTTCATTACCATCTACAGAACCTATTGTTGTTGGTACTAATTGGTTTATTTCCTCCAAAATTCTATTAGTCTCTAGTAAAATCTGTAGTTTCTTTGGAGAAAATAAACTTTATAGGCCGACAATACATAGTAGAAGACGGTCGAGGGTTCTGCCAAACAACGTTACCACTATTGTCACGTAATTGAAGCGGTACAAATGAGAACACAAACAAAAACTCATCAGTATTTTCCCTGTTTGTGAACTTTTGTTTGTAAGTGCTATGACCGGAACTTCCATCACATCCCCATTTGCTTATAAGAGTATATGATGAGCCAGGAGTAGAGGATACAATCCCGGGATCCCGAATCTCGGGATCCCGGGATCCCGGCCGTTTTCTGGCCCCGAAAATCCCGGGACTGTACTTGGCTAATCCCGGGATTTTCGGGATTGATACAAACAAGTCTAATTTGTATTCCGTAGTCCGTTGCGCCTTGACAATAACCTTGCCTAGATTATATGAACAGCATTTATTACATAACGACAAAAAACAACCCTTAGATACGCCGTCGTACGATACACAGTACACACTAAACAGGTACAGTCCTACTATACATATGTTTGGCGTAGAACTTAGAAGGGACTTGAAGGAAAAGTTACAGCTGGAAATTAACAAGAGTATGGAATCCCCAGATCCTGAAGTACAAGTTCAAAATGAATTGGGGTTGGCAAATATTGTAGTATTAGACGTGAAATGAGCCTGTTCAAAAATGGAGGAGTTCGTGGATATCACTTAGAAACTGCATATATACGTATTGTCTATTCCTCCAACCAGCGTAGAACCTGAGCGAGTGTTTTCAGCTGCTGCTTATGTTGGCAATAAACTACGAAGCAGGCTTGGAAGTCAAAGGTTGGATACTTTGATATTTTTCTGCGATTATATTTTCGAAATTTTAAATATTTCTTTTGTGTTGCCTTTTTAATTTCTTGCAAAAAATAGGTTTTTTTTTTGTTTAGTCTTTATCTTTTCAGATTTTTTTTTAATTATTTAAGTCGTTTTTTCATTTTAGCCCAATTGGAAACCACATAGTCTAATCCCGGGATAGGCCCGGGATCCCGGGATTACGTTTCAAAAATCCCGTAATCCCGGGATTGAAAAAAATGCTCGGGATTGTATCCTCTAGCCAGGAGTCAAAGATTTTAAAACTTCATACTGTGCAGTAATTAGACGCTCAGTCGTTTTATCTAAAACCGCCTGAAGTTTAATTTCTACACGCGTTTCGTTTACAAAAATATGTTCCTCCGGAGGGTAACAGTCTGCTTTTGCCTGCCTAACACTATAAAACCGGCCAAGTGCGAGTCGGACTCGCGCACCGAGGGTTCCGTACAAACCTGTAGGTATTTTCGGTTTAAAAATATATATATTTTTTAATTTTTATATTTCAGTTGATTGAATGTAAGGTAAATTGCGGTTTACGATTTATGACGTTTTAAAAAAAAACTACTCACTCGATCTCGTTCAAACCAATTTTCGTTGGTAGTTTACATGGTAATGTACATCATATATTTTTTTTAGTTTTGTCATTCTCTTATTTTAGAAGTTACGGGGGGGGGGACACACATTTTACCACTTTGGAAGTGTCTCTCGCGCAAACTATTCAGTTTAGAAAAAAATGATAATAGAAACCTCATTACCATTTTTGAAGACCTATTCATAGATACCCCACACGTATGGGTTTGATGAAAAAAAACATTTTTGAGTTTCAGTTCCATGTATGGGGAACCCCAAAATTTATTGTTATTTTTCTATTTTAGTGTGAAAATCTTAATGCGGTTCACAGAATACACCTACTTACCAAGTTTCAACAGCACAGCTCTTATAGTTTCGGAATAAAATGGCTGTGACATACGGACGGACAGACAGACAGACAGACAGACAGACAGACAGACAGACAGACAGACAGACAGACAGACAGACAGACATGACGAATCTATAAGGGTTCCGTTTTTTTCCATTTGGCAACGGAACCCTAAAAATGATGGGAATACCTGATGTCCCGCTTTGTTGCTCCACTTTCTCGTTTGTTTATATGAGTGGCTTGTAGATTTGGCGTCCACATAATAAGCCAGAGCCTCCTCCTTCGTCAAACATCTTGGTTTTTCGTGAACATCTACACTTCTTTTCATCATCACTTGACACTTTTCGGGACTTTGACTTGCTTCCTTAATCACTGAAGCCAAGTTCCGATGTCCGGACAAACGCGCTGAGATTTCAGCTGCCACTACCAACTGATTCACATCCCGAGATTGAAGAAGGTCGTCCACGCGCCTCCTTTTCGTTTTGTCGCTAGCTTCATCGAATTCCTTTGATGGACGCCCAGGAGTCGAAGTGAGACTTGATGTTGATGGTACTGAGTGGTGGACGGATACTTTGAACGTAAAATAACCAGCCAACCACTCAGCGTTCTTAGTGAGGAAGCGATCGCGTCGCTTCCCAGAACTTTCCCATTTTTCTGTCAACTTCGATGATAATCTTCCAATTGTCATTTTAATTTCCCTCGCAGATGCATCCGTAATACTTGCAAAATCATTTTTCATCAATAGAAAGTCGTAAAGTCTACTATTACGGTTCTCTTTAGGATGTTTCTGCCATTCTAAAAAAAACTCCATTTTCGAAACCGAGAATTCGGATTCTGAAAAAAAAAAAAAAAAAACAAAGTTGTACTTAAGTGCGCAGGCTAAAATGGTTACCATTTGAGAGATAACTGATGTGGCTATCATATACATAATTTCTAGCTCGGGTACATAAGGGTACAAGTACTTTCTAGTCCAATGAATATAGAAAACTGGCAAAAAAACTACATAATTCTTTAAAATAGAGGTATTATAAAAAGCTTGGGCTAAGTAGATTTATATATTAATTATAATTAAAAAGAACATACCTTTATCTTGAAGATCCATCACTAATATTAATCAAAAACTTAAAACTCACTAACATATGATGTTACTTCGGTAATCGCAAAAACGCAACTGATTTGTAACTTTCTCACCCTTTCTTTTTACACTGTCCTAATTACCTAATTAGTGGTGGACATTAGTAAAAAACAATTCTTGGAATTGAGACAATTAGAGTATTGGTTAGAGGCCCAGGTAAAAAAAACTGCAAATTCAACAATGAGTTTTGTCTAGCTAGCTTGTTCTATTGAAAACACTGTGCGACGCGCGACGGTATTGCAGCGCAGCAGCGCAGGGCAGCGCTGTTGTGGCCGGTCGCAACAGTCTGCGCATGGCATGGGCCGTCGAGTCCGAGCCGTTATGTCTAATTGTTTTCCCGCGCAAGCGCCACGCTGAACGTGTCGTTCGTCACGATGTCAGACTACACTTATTGCTGGCGAGTTTTGTGAAATAGTGTGAGTGTACTTATTGAGTGGTGAAAATGTACGAGCAGCTTGCAGGATGTATGCGAGGGAGAGCAAACTACGTATGGGGGGAGAGCAAACTACGTGTGAAAGCCCATGGGATCCATAACCCAGCTGTCCCTAGCGGAAGGAATATTTTAGCAGCCACTCAAAGGCTGCTTGATCATGGGCAATTCAGGACCCCGAATCATGCACAAGGGTCTGGCAGATCTCGACAGGCGGTCGAAGTCGAAGAAACCATTTTTGATTTCTTTGAGCGAGCTCCAACAGCCAGTATCTAAGATTTGGCCCGTTACTTCTGTGTGAGCCATCACGCGGTACAGAAACTGCTAAATACAGCATAGAAAGAGAAGGACTACATTTTGAATAATGATTAAAAACAGTGATTAGTGTCATGTAGGCAGTAGTAAGCAATTAATTTTAATTAACAGTTTTAGTGAATATATTAATTTTGAATGAGCATTATTGTACTTAGTTGATTCCGTTTTTTAAATACACCTGAATGCATAAGAAGCCTATGCGTTGTCAGTTTAAATTGTATAGGTAATGTTTTTAATAAGTGCCTTAATTTAATTGATCATAATGATTTATTTTCTGCATTTTAAAGTCCTAATCCCATAATGAAGAGAATTTCCAATTTTTCCTTCGTACCTTACGAAGGAAAAATTGGAAATTCTCTTCAAATATCTTCAGGTCACGGCCTAATCTTAAAAAAACCTAGTTCGAACCTGAAAAAAGTAGCGATCAGTAACCCGCGTGAATACTTACCTATCTACGCCGGCGAATCGAGGAGCGCACAGCTGATTGCTGTTAGGTATACTTACGTACGTTCGTTCCGAAATACCGCGCGTAAACGAAATTGCCGTTGCGAAAGGACAATGCCAAATATCGGCTCGAATCATCGTGGTGTCCGACAGACTTTCTATAATAATGATAATTCATACTATAAAACAGTAAGAATTATACAATATAAATAAAATCTGTAGAAGTACACCGTTGAAAAGTAATTTTAAATAGTTATTCAATTTATCAACACATTTCAAGGCTATAACTTCAATTAGAAATGTTGCCAATACCAAAATAAAATAATATCGATACGGACACTTGCAAACCGATTACAATAATATCAATATGAAGCTACGTAAGTAAGTATTTAAGTACTTACGTCGTACCTCGTAATTCTTATAATAATAAATAGCGTTTATTTATATTTTTTAATATACATTTGTAGTTATATAATAATTAAAAATAATTTAATTCGATTATCGATACCGTCTAGAATAGTTTATTCGTAATAATGTTATTATAGCGCTGGCAACACTTGACGTAAAACAACTTTTGTGAAGAAAAATGGTGATTGGCGGGAAAGATACAAAAAGTTTTCAATAATTTTATATTTATTAATATAATTCAAGATATGGATGAAAAACCAAATAATGTTGAAGAAATTGATGTTAACAGTTCAGATTTCTACGAAAATGTTAACATTGAAACAGCTGCTTTATTCCACGACGAGATCTTCTATGATTTGCTACTAATTGAGAACGAATCACACGAAAACTTTGAAGATGAAGAATGTGAAGATGAAACGGAAGAGATACAACAAAAACATAAATACATATTTTAAAGTAATTACTGAAGACATTGAAGCTAAGATTCATCAGTGAAAGCAAATGTACCTATTGTTCCGAAGAAAATGCGGATATAAAACACGTTATATTTGACTGTGAATCGTTCGCCATGCAGACTGTTACTTGTCAGTGAAATTAGTGATATAGCAGAACAAAACTCTTTTATGTGTTCCCCGCCACGTTCAGGAATTACTTTCCAACACAGTTTATTTCAATTCATTATTTAGATATTTACTGAATACTGTAGAAAAAATTTAATTGTTTCGGGGTTCATTAGATTGTTTTTTTTTTTATGTTTAACTAATATTTTGTTGTTATTAATTAGATAATTTCATCGCCTCTCAGATGTACTTAGCTCGTATGAGCGGTAAACACTTTTGATGAACTTGTTATTGTTTATGTATTTTTATTGAGATATTTAACTAATATTTTGTTGTTATTAATGAGATAATTTCATCGCCTCTCAGATGTACTTAGCTGAGAATAAGAGTAGTATGTTTAATGATTACGACTGAAGGACATGTATCCATGGTCAGGAATAAATTTAAAAAAAAAAAAAAAAACAACTTCTGTCATTGTCAAAAAATTTGACTTCTCACTTCTCCCGCGTGTCATTTGTAAAAAGTAAACATGGTGGCAGTTTTCCTGGACATATCAGCTGCATATGATTCAGTCCTCCTCCCTGTTCTCAGGCAAAAGCTACACGAGCCGAAAATCCCGGCTAGGATTTGTCGTATCATTGGTATCATCTTTGCCAATCGCGTCATTCAATTAAGAATCCCCGGGGTTGACCCTGAACAAAGAACAGTATGGAGAGGTTTACCTCAAGGTTCTGTTTTGAGTCCCCTATTATATAATATATATACAGCAAATTTGGCCTCATCCCTAAATTATGACTGCAAAATCCTTCAGTATGCTGACGATATTGCTTTACTGGTCACTGGCGATTCCATCCAGGATGCCTCTCTATCAATGAATGTCTCTTTATCCTCATTAAACCAATGGCTCCTTGATCACGGGTTATCTCTAAGTGCTCCAAAGAGTTCAGCTGTCATTTTTACCCGCAAGCGTTCCGTTCCCCAAGTAGATATAAATATCGATGGGCAAATCATTCCAGTTAAGGATAGTGCTAGGTTTCTGGGAGTAACACTGGACTCGAGATTGTCTGGGGTTGATCACATAAATAACACGGTCAAAAAATGTGAACGCTCTGTGTCGATCCTTAAGGCCTTAGCCGGGGTGTGGTGGGGAGCTCACCCCTACACCCTCAAACTGGTCTATAATGCGCTGACCAGGAGTGCTCTGGACTATTGTTGCTTTCTCATAGAGCCCTGCAACAAAGAAGCGCTCAAGAGACTGGACAGCATTCAGGCCAAATGCCTAAGAATGATTATTGGTGCCATGAGATCCTCTCCCATAAATGCGCTTCAAAATGAATGTGCAGAACCTCCCCTTTTCCTAAGAAGACAGTATTTGGCAGATCGTTTCCTCTCCAAGGTATTTTCTCTTTCATCCCATCCCTTACTTCCAATTTTAGAGCAAATTGACCTTTCCTTCAATAACACTCCCTATTGGAAAAATAAAACAGTCCCACTATTGATAAATAGGTACAGAGAGCTTAAAAACCTCTCCTCGCCTGTTTGTCAATACCCAATCCTGCCCGTCTTTTCCGCTGCATATGAAACGATCCATTTCGAACCAAAGGCCGTTTTGGGACTGGGAATCTCGAAGAATTCTCAAAACGCAAGACGTGACTTTGAGTTAGCCATCAAACGTTATTGGGAAGGATGGAATTTTTTCTTTACGGATGCATCAAAATTATCACCAAAAGAATGTACAGGAGTAGCTGTATACTTTCAAAATTCCAAAATTGCCCTACTCTTTCAATGTCCACCAGAAACATCAGTTTTTACAGGGGAGTGTATTGGCATTTTAGAAGCCATACACTATATCAAGTCACACCAAATTACAAAAGCAGTTATTTTCTCAGATTCCCGCAGTAGTATTCAGGCCCTAAAACAGAATCAACTTCGTAGTAAAACCCATAGTAAAATCATTTTAGATATTAAGAGCTTGTTATTTGACTGTTCCCAAAACGGCTTAGATATCGAGATAGCCTGGATACCTGGTCATTCAGGGATTGTTGGCAACGAGTGCGCTGATTCGTTAGCAAAGTATGCCACATCAAATCCGGTTGATCGAAAGCACTACGTAGCCCATAACTACGATTTGCGAAATGGTGCCAAACCCAAACTGTTCGACTCATGGACCAAAAAGTGGAATGAGTCCTCAAAAGTCAAGGGTATCTACTATTCATCCATACAGCCTGACATCCAGCCGAAGCCTTGGTTTTTTAAGTACCCAAAATTGGCCAAAAGAACTGTTTCCTCGCTTTGCAGATTGCGACTTGGACATTGTTGTAGCCCAGTGTTTCTGAAAAAGATCCATGTTAAGAATAGTTCCCTCTGTGAATGCGGTCTTGCAGACGGTACTTTGGACCATATATTTTTCTCCTGCTCCTTGAATACCAAATCCTTCGACCTCTATGAAGAAATTTCCAAGTGTAACATTCCTCTCCCAACTAACTTTCATTCCCTTCTATTTCACTTCTCCCCCAAAATTATTCAAATTTTAACAACTTTTTTAAACGACAATAATCTAAAATTTTAAATACGACTAACTTCACGACTAACAGAATCTGTAAACCTACCACAAAGTACAAAGTCGACAGTTTGCGCCAGTTTGCGCTACGCTACCGTCTAAACGTGACTCTGGCAGAATAGTCGACATCGGCTCAATTGCCAAAAGCGAAAAAAAAAAAAAAAAAAAAAAGTAAACGTGTTTTTTTTTCCTAATACCTAAGTATTCTAAAATCATTTAAGTATGTTAAATGTATGTTCTTACTATAAATATATATATATATGATGCAAGGATAATGTGCTAAAAGTTATTAATTGAATAAATCATTTGTTTATTTCATGGTATTGTTAAAATCAGAAGTATAAAGTGGTCAACTTAAAAGAACTATAACTTTTGTTGGTGTACTTTTAATAGAAAACTAGTTATACTATCAAATTCTATAATAATTTTCCTTTTTTATGAAATATTAATCATCTTTGTCGGTTCTGGCCGAGACTTGTAGGAAACCTTGGCATTCTCCTTTGCGCATTGCTTAAAAAAATTCCTGTAGGTATACAGGTTAAGTTTTTAACCAGAGCGCAAATTTTAACATATTAAACTTAAACGAGTTATAATAACCATGCAGTTTTTGTTAAGTTATCGATAACGAAAGATGTTTATTTTGAAACTGGTTTTTATGGTAACATGCGCGCGGCGCTGGCGTGGCGGCGAAGGTTAACGACCGAGTGTAGCTACGAGTACCTAGCAGCTGTTCGCTCGCTCGATCCGCCGCCGTAGATAAGAATCACGCGGTGTACTGGTCACTACTGTTATCAGGTTCGAACTAGGCTTTTTTAAGTTAAGGCCGTGACCTGAAGTTATTTGAAGAGTAATCCAATTTTTCTTTTATACTTTCATAGGCTTAGAGCCATAAAATACAGAAAATAAATAATTATAAACCATTAAAAACAATACAATTTAAATTGACAATACATAAGTAATGCCTTATGCATAGGATTCTTACGCGTATTTAAAATATTTAATAAACTAAGTAATTACAATAATGTTCAATCAAAACGAATCTATTCGACATGCTGGTACTGGCTGTTGGATCACAAATCAAAAATGGTTTCATCGACTTCGACCGCCTGTTGAAGTCTGCCAAACCCCTGTGCATGTTACAGGGTCATGAATTATGATCAAGCAGCCTTGGAGTAGCTGCTAAAATGGTCCGTTCGTTAGACACAGCAGGGTTATGGGTTATGGATCCCATGGGCTCGCATACGAGGTATGCTTTCCCTCGCATACATCCTACAAGCTGCTCGTACATTTTCACCACTCCAAAAATACACTCGCACATCATAAAACTCGCGGTTGATGTACACGTACGACTAGTTCGGCGCGGCGCTTGCGGGCGATAACGATTAGACACGACGCAGCGTCTCGACAGCGCGTGCGATCGCAGACTGTCGCGACCGGCCACAGGTTCGCCAAGCGCGATCTTTGATCATTATTACGAATAGTATTGCCATATTTGCTGATTTAAGGTCGGATAGAAATTTATAAAAAGTATTGAAAAAAATAATGGAAATGTGTTCTATTACCACCAAAAAAAAATACGCACTGGGTAAACAAAAATCCTGTATATAAAACCGAAGCTATTGTTGCGAGTACAATGTATCTGTTTACACTTTATGTAGTGAGGAAAGGTAGGTACTAACCAATCAGAATAAAATGTTGGCAGTCCTGTGTCAGTGAGGTTATTATGTGCTGTTCCAAAACTTCCGCGGCTTCTTCCACTATCACTGTAAAAACAAAGAATAACAGATCAGCTATTATATTCCGCATAGCAACACTTATTTTGGCTGTAACTCTTTTTAACACAGTACGCATGGCAAATTAATAGAGAATTAAAAAAAAGGGTGAATAGTGCTGGATAAACCTGGCAGCACTCCATAATATCTGCCAATCTAAATATGTACCTACGCATCTAACTTATCTGACCGGAACGAGAATACTTAGGTTTGTGAAACAAAGTAAGGATTAGCTTGTAATTAGTGCAAGCAAAACAAAATAAATACGTTTGATTGTAAGGCAACTTACCAATTTTTGGTGCGATTGCCTGCAGAAGCTTGCGCATTCTCGCAGCTCCACTAGTAGTCATTCCTACAACTTTGACGCGCTTATTCTTCAGCAATTGCACGTCCATCATCATTCTAGCTTCTTCATATGCTGCGAGGGCCGGAGCTACTGATTCCTGGTATTAAAGATTTGGTAAGTTACAAATAATCCACACTAATATTATAAATGCAAATGCAAATTGCAAGTTACAAATATGCAACATATATGCAAATAATATTATAAATGCAAAAGTAACTCTGTCAGTCTGTCTGTCTCGCTTTGGACACAGGCTACTTTTTATCCCGGTAGTATGTTCCCACGGGATAATTTCCGACCTCCACGCGGGCGAAGCCGCTGGCAAAAGCTAGTAATAAATAAAAAGTTCAAAGGGTATTCGGGAGAGCAGCCCCTCCTCCAAAGGCGGATCCAGGGGGTGGGTCATGGGGGTCATGACCCCCCCCTGGGCTGGGTCCACCGTGGACCACTATTTAAAATTGTTAAGCATAGGTAATGGTTTTAAGTAAGGATATATATTTTTTTGTCACAATATAGATTTTATGTAATAGTCTAGTTAACAAGTTCAAAAACGTGAAAAATAAAGATAAAGGTCCTAAAAATATGAGCGATGGCTCATTCGATTCGGAATCACCTCTAGAAAAATGTTTTTGAAGGATTTTGGTGCAGGTAAAAATTGCAATGGTTATTAACAAAATAAGATGAAAAAAAAATGATAATTGGGTTTTTTGTTAATAATTCGAAAAATATTAACATTTAAGCAATTTTGAAGAAAGCTCGCAAAAGAAGAGGAAATTTCCAATAAAAAATTCCTAATTCCCGGAACTCTATCTCCATTATTTATAGTTTTAATTTAACGTTGAAAATTGCGCACGCCGCCGCTAAAGAGAGTTCAGCAATAATTATTTAAAAAAAAAAAAACACAAAATGTGATTTTAAAAATTTGAAAAAAATCTAGTATCTTCTTAACACTTGAAAGAATCAAGCCCTGAAGAAAAAAAAGTTTAATCACCATTTTTCAAAAAGTTATTCAATTGTAAACAAAAAAAAAAAATCCCAATCTCCATTGGCATAAACAATGGGATGAAAGGTATAAATAATTGGCCTATAAATTTTAAACTTCGTGGAGCCCTTTGATAAATGTACTTTATAAGATCCTGCGATAAATTTTCATAAAAGTATATCAATTTGTTAATTATGATTTTTTATAACTACTGAAAAATTAAAAATCTAAAAATGTTGCTTGCGTTTTGCGTTTTGTTGTTGCGGCTTGT
This sequence comes from Aporophyla lueneburgensis, assembly GCA_932294355.1. Classification (NCBI taxonomy): domain Eukaryota; kingdom Metazoa; phylum Arthropoda; class Insecta; order Lepidoptera; family Noctuidae; genus Aporophyla; species Aporophyla lueneburgensis. The sequence goes on from OW028744.1 coordinate 18,175,237, forward strand.
AGTGAACTTTATACACTACTGGAAAAAATTAAGGGATCAAAAATAATATAAAATTTTTTTGGATAATTTTCAACAGGCCGTAAGCTTCAAGAGAAATGGTCGTAAAAGAAATTAAAAAAAGAAAATTGTAGCTCCAAGTGTCTAGTTTATGGAACATTTTGTTGAGTCAGTGGTTTTTGAGTAGTCTTAGAAAAAGAAAACAACAAAAAAGAAATTCAATTTTTTTTGAGTATTTTGTTTTGGTATACGGGCGTGGAATTTTTTTTTTTTTTGAGTAATCTTAGAAAAAACAGCAACAAAACAGAAATTCAATTTTTTTGAGTATTTTGTTTTGGTATACGGACGTGGAAAAAATTTTTTTTGCTTAACCACTACATGCATCAAATACTTCGTTCATTTAGCTTAGATTTATTTTTTTAGGACCCTTGATACGTCCACTTTTTGCCGAGATATCTGTCTTCAAATGGAAAAGGATCCTTTTTATTTGATTATTTATCGATATGTCAGCAACCAATGATCGCACAGAAAGTTAAAGGTGGGTTTCAAGAACTGCAATGAATTCTCTTTAACTGACTGGCTAGTTACAATTGATTTTTCGAAAAAAAAAAATTCTTCCTTTTGTCGCATGAATTTGATAATGCAACAAACAAGGGCTTTTAATGGTGTTTTGGAAAATCAAGCGCTGTATCGAAAATATTAAGAAAACCAATAATGTTAAATGTGCCTTTTACAGTTCAATATGTCCACAAAAACCGTACAAAGAGCCAAATTAATCCAGCCAGCCGTTTTTTTGTTTCACTCGATCGAATTTTTGAAAAAATTAAAGGATCACGTTTTCTGCTCTGAATAGCTCATTATCTTCAAAAAATGAGAAAAGAACAATTTTTTGGCACTAGGAAATTTAAGAGCCCAAAGCCCAATCATTTTTAACGGGTATCCGCCGCTGTACTCCGTCATTCTACTGATCTCCCGTTAATTAAATTAAAAATAAAGTTAATACCCCTAATTGAATTTCGGAGATTGTTTTTCTATACTTTTCGTGAATCCGCAAATCGCTTAATTGAACAGTATTTTTTTTTTCAAAACTAATAGCTTAGCACTTTTTTTTTAATTTTTCGTTAAAACTAATAATTTCTATTTTTTTTTTAAATTTTTAACCATGTTTAGACGACCTTTAGAGGACGTGGAAGTTGCTCGGTTAGTGACTCTTATTGATGAAGGTTACCGTCAACATGCAGTTGCCATCCAGATTGGTGTAAGTCAATCCGTCGTATCTCGAGCTTATGCCAGATACCGACAGACGAACCAATACAATCGTTTTTTTTTTTAATTTAAGCACTATCTGCAATAAAAATGTGGAAAAAGCTCAGATTTCTTTAATTCTCATTTTTTAAAGATTATGAGCTTTTCAGAGCAGAAAACGTGATCCTTTAATTTTTTCAAAAAATCGATCGAGTGACACGAAAAAACGTCTGGCTGGATTAATTTGGCCTTTTGTAGGGTTTTTGTGAATATGTATATTGAAATTATTTAATTTAATTGATGTCGGAAATTAATGCAGGTATTTTTCTAAAATAAAAGTAACCTAAGTTACTCCTTTTTACATCAGCTATCTGCCATTGAAAGTCCCGTCAAAATCGGTCCAGCCATTTCAGAGATTAGCCGGAACAAACAGATAGACAGACAAAAATTGTAAAAAATGTTGTTTTCGTATATGTACAGTGTATACATCCAAATACACCTTGTAAAAAGTGGTTATCTTAATATTACATACAGACACTCCAATTTTATTTATTTGTATTGTATAGTTTAATATTTTGTATGATAATATTAATGCGTTTGCGCATTATTCGGGAGCGAACGCATCGAAAAGAATAGTGGCGAACTCCCAAACCCGCCGTTTCTACCCGTTTTTGCCAGACTATACAAACATTAATAAAATACCTAACTACTTTTTACTTTTATGTATAATTATAAAAAAATAATTATAACTTCTTGTGACTTGACCACGACTATGTGACCCCCCCCCCTAGCACCAAAGCTGGATCCGCCCTTGCCCTCCTCTGTACACATAGGAGTCTCCTGTCTTGTCCACATAGGAGGAGAAGACAGGCGAGGAGTGGAGGGAACCTGGCCTCCGGAGCGCTAATGGCCAGTGGCTTGATCTATTATCCTCATGTAATATATATAAGTTGGCGAGTAATAAACAAACAATTTACAACAACATTATCAAAACATTACCGACCTACTAAAATTATTTAAAACTACCTACTTGCAATTGTGCAATTTCCTCCTTAACTTTATTGATTTTGTCACGAATCCACATAAAATACAAACACCATCGATCTTGAACGGTTATTAGAGAAAAATCTGTATCTGGATTTATTTGTAGATGGACTTCACGGTGTCGATAAGTCACCATATCCTAAAACATGCGAAAAGTCTCATTATGTCCTAACGGTAACACGCGATGTAACACGTAACAATGTATGTAATCTTTACTAATATCAAAAAAAGAGAGCCGAGCTTTGTTCACAGAAATGGCTCTCTAAAAAAGAAAAAACAATTCCACCACATATGTGGAGACTTGGAGAGTAATCTCTCCAACCACAACTCCTAGTTGAAAAATTCTTTCATCCTTTGAAAGGTACATTATTCCAAAATACATATTAGGACACACAATTATAGTACATGGCACAAGGTGCCATGAACAGAACACGGTGATGACATACGCGACACTAGTTAACAATAGAGTAGATTTAACTGAACATAAAATGCATAGAAAATCAAATAAAACTTACATTGAATAAATTTATACGAGAATCAAGTTCTTCAATAGCTTTTTGCAACTCATATCTCTCGTTAAAATCACCACTTTCTAAATAAATTGAGACTAACTTTCTGATTTCAGCCTTTGCATTAGATAATAAAAAGGATGCTTTATTTCCTACCAAACCATCCAAAACTCTTTGTTCTTGTGATGCTTTTTCGTCATCCAAAATCATTTCTGCTCTCTTTTCATCGATGTCTTCTTCGTTGTTCACCAAAATGTCGTACTCTAATAGACAATCATCAAAGTCTTTTTTATATTCTGAATTGTAGCCCAGTACAGCTTGAAACAACCAATATTCCAACGGATCGTTTACTTTAATTCCCTTATTTTTATAATAAGAGCCTAGATATTGTAGATCCGGTATGTCAACGCCACCATCGTCCTTAAGGAAGCAGCGGTAACGAAGGACTCCGTTATTTAAAATGTCAAGAGTCTTCAAAGTCAGCTGAAGATCCTGTATCGAATGTCTCAACTGATTCTTTTGATCAATGAAAAAGCTATACGTCGACCGGAGAGCGGGCGTAAGAGACTGACGTCTTAAGTTTGATAAGTTAAACTGGTCCATAGCTTTGTTACGAGACTGTGACCCGATGCGCACTATAGATTGAGTAATTTGAGATATTGCTTCTAGAAATTGATCCAAAGCATGATTTGTGTAACATATGATCAGCATGAGGCAATGTCCTTCTGATTTAACATTCTGTAACAATGCTTTTGCCACTTGTATGCCGATGAAAGTTTTTCCCGTGCCTGGTGGTCCCTGTATAACAGCAAACTCGTGGGTGAGTGCCAAACGATACGCCTCATACTGACTTTCGTTAAAACCAAGCTCGTCTGCCGTTGGCCACGTCTCAGGTTGTAAAACTTTGAATTTTAGATTTTTGTGTTTCCCATCAGTTACTTCGTTTCTATTAATCAATTCTTCGTCACTGTCAATATCTAAATTTATAATATCAAATAACTCAACTAATTCCAAATGATCCATTTTTTTTAATTTGCTATCCTTGCAAATAACGAACTCGGTATCAGCAGATAAATAAGCGGGATGTGTCGAGGCAGCCTGAAACGGCAAAGTTAAGTTAAAGATATGTAGTAGGTTCCGATAAGGTGGTATAACCGGGTAAACGGTACCAACCAGTCTTATCTACCATGCCAATAAATGTAAGTACTCACATCAACTTTGACAATATATTGCTGCATAGCCAAATGTTGCGGAAAAGAAGGTTCTTGTAGAGCTTTTAAAACATGATAATAAGGTTCAAAATAAACTTCGCTTTCTATCATAGTATACGTATCTCCGTTGAAAATACTATTATCTAAATCGGTGTCAATTACAGAAACTGGTATCTGAAAACATAATTTGGAAAATTTAAGATTAAGAATGTACAGACGCCAGCACACCAAGCTACTATTATACAATCTGTCTTAATAGATTTTCAACTTTATCGCTAAAGTTTTAAGTTCAAGATTAATTGGGCAAATTTGACAATTTCGGGTAGCTTGATATGCTGGCGTCTGTACGTATTTATAATAATATAATACACACGTCAGTCATTCAGAATCAATACGTTATAGACATTATAGCATACAAAATAGGTAAGAAGATGACATGGCATAAGCCATTTTCCAGCCCTACTTCAGTTTAACGACCATCTTTTTAGGGTTCCGTAGCCAAATGGCAAAAAACAAAACCCTTGGCCTCATTTACGGAGACGCGGGGCGTCGCGCGGCGCGTGCGGCGCGTCGGACGTTTTTGCTGTTTACGGAGAGGCGGCGCGTGAAGCGGCCCGCGTCATTGCAATCGTAAACACAAATATATGGCAATATACGATGTTGTTCATAGAGACGCGAGGCGGGCAGAGTGGCGGTGCCCGCCGCGTCGCCCGCGGCGACTTTTTAAGCGTGTAGCGGCGCACGCGGCGGGCATCGCTGCGGCGCACGCGCGGTACTCAATAAAACCGACTATTTCGATGATGTTTACTATATAATCAAAAGTTGTAGTAGACATCCGTGTATAGCCATGAAATATGTACATCATAACCACTTTCTCTTATTGACCTATAAATATTTGCAAATCCCCTAAACTTCTCGTGTTCCGATGCTAAACTGGGCCAATTTTTATATTAAATAATACACGTTTATCATAAAATTTAAAAAAGTCGATGATATTGTAGTCCATTGCGACGGTAAATACATCTGCGTTGTGCAATTTCCAAATAAGATAGGCAGAACGTTCCGCCGCGGGCACCGCTTCATCGAGAATTGCCGCCGCGTGCGCCACCGCGTGCGCCGCCGCGATGAACGCCGCGTGCGACGCGTCGTTGCCCGCCGCGGGCTCCGCCGTAAAGAACGCTCCATTTCAAACAAACGCGTGTAAAATCGCCTCTCTGTAAACGCACTCATACAACGCTATATGTTTGAATTCAGTGCTGGCCGCGCCGCCCAACGCCACGCGCGACGCCCCGCGTCTCCGTAAATGAGGACTTATGGATTCGTCATGTCTATCTGTCTGTCTGTCTGTCCGTCCGTATGTCACAGCCACTTTTTTTCCGAAACTATAAGAGCTATGCTGTTGAAACTTGGGAAGTAGATGTATTCTGTGAACCGCATTAAGATTTTCACACAAAAATAGAAAAATAAAACAAAAAATTTTGGGGTTCCTAATACTTAGAACTGAAACTCAACATTTTTTTTTTTTTTTTTTCATCAAACCCATAGTGTGGGGTATCTATGGATAGGTCAAAAATGATATTGAGGCTTCTAAGATCATTTTTTTATCAGCAACAAAATGTGACCACACAGATTGAACCTAATCTAGCGGCTGTTTGTTTTTTAGGTTGTGATGGTTGTAACCATAATAGCACATCCTACAATAAATTCCGTATAGCGAAAAATACGATGTTAAAACGACTACTGCAGAGTATTATTATCATGCCACTACCCACCTTGCCGGTTGACAGTAGATTCACATCGCGGTCTAGAATCGTAGCTGCCATGAAAGTAGTACAATGGTCTTTCGTGAATAAAACTAATGAACCGAAAAGAAATCTCTTGTTGTGAGCCCAATTAATTTTATGAAAATTCTTGTTGGCTGTCATATCGATTTGTGCGATAGCTCCAACTTTCAAGTTGTCGACATAAGGGCACAGAAATCTTACATTATGGAATATCCTAAAAAGAAAAATGATTAATTTAGACATGACGAGATTTTTTTTTAAAGCTGCTTAAAGTTAGTAATAATACGTCAAACAAAATGTATGGTTAAGTATTAAAGTATACCTACGTTAATCTTAACTTCGAGCAAATATGTTTATCTACACAAGCAAAGAAGACAATTAAATAAAAAAAAATACCTACTAGTTGTTTTAAAGTGAATGAAAAAGAAACATTAACACACTTACCGAACGTGATCATATTTCTTTTTATGTGGATCCCCCAGATACTGAGCTGTAAAACAAGATATTTAATCCATATCCATACTTCCATACTAATCCATACTTCCATTCTAATATGTATTATAAATGCAAAAGTAACTCTGTCTGTCTGTCTGTCTGTCGGTCTGTCTTGCTTTCCTGCTAAAACTACTGAACCGATTTAAATGTTTGGTACACAGATAGTTTAGAGCCTGAGAAAGGACATAGGCTACTTTTTATCCCGGTAGTATGTTCCCGCGGGATAGTTTCCGACCTCCACGCGGGCGAAGCCGCTGGCAAAAGCTAGTAAAACATAATTTAATAAATAAATCTGAATAAACCTATACATTCAATTGGTGGTGGAGCGCGTGACCCCTTGCTTTACAATATTAATTAATCTATACTCACTTAAACCATCTCTGAATGGTCCAAAGCAGTCTTCTCGGAGTAGCCTGAACTGCACGTCCAAGTAGTGCTCCACGTCATTGTAGCCCCCCTCGACAATGTTAGGTCGCAGGAAGGGCGTGGTGCCCAGTAAGTCCTCTTTAGTTGGCACCGCACTAAGCTCACGAAAGTTTTCTGGAGGCTGTTGCATTTGCGCGTCCTGAATGTCTACTCCCGTTCGTGTCCCTTCCGGCTGCTATGAGATAAAAAGACAAAGTTCAAATACTCGTCAAATTTACCTCCTCTCATTGGTCGAAGTTATGCAGGTAAATAAAATTCTTAAAAAAATAAAATGACCGAGTGCAGTGACTGCACCCAATGGGGTCATATATTTCTTCGGCTATTAAGGGGGCGCAGTGCAAAATAATCCAAAACAGCCGTCACTGTTAAAGAGATAAAATCAATACTTTTACCATAATTACCATAAAAAATATGTAATGATCACCACAATGAATGTTTTAACCGATTATAGTTGGCAAAAATTAAAAATATTCTATAGTTTGATTAATAAAAATTCGTAAAGTTGAACAAAAATCTTAAAATAGCATGCTCTTGTTTAGTTGAATTTTGATAGTAAACTGTTATTTTTTTTTAAAAACTTGAATTCATATTAATCTCTAATTATCATACTACAATTTATAGTTTTTATATTTCCGAAATGTTACTTACTTATTTTATTATTAATTTTTGTTTTGATTCACGCCCTGTTTTGAGTCATACGAAAGGTATACGGGTCGAAAATTCAGTCGTCCACGAGAGCTCAGAGAGTGGTCACATCGCATCGTGGAGCGATGCGCCGGTTACGATAATTCGCGATCTATTGTGTTCGTATACGTTGCCGCAAAGAGTGAAATAGGGTAAGTCACATTTGTGTTTTTTTTAGTATGACTTATATTTAGTAGGCATAACAAAATTTTACTTTTTATTTATTTTTTTCTGCTTACATATTACTATAACATTTTTCTTAAATAGTTTTTTTTTTTGTTATCTTTACGTGAGGACTTGTAATTGGCTTTCGGATGTCTAATATTTTTTTTGTCTGTTTTATTTAGCTGTAAGTCCTCCATGTACTAAATAAATAAGTAAATAAATATTGGAAAGCGTAAGGCCAGCTATTGTAAGAAAAAAGTAGGCGCTCATTTCCGTAAAAAAAGCCGTTATCAAAAATGTACGTATTTATATTTTGTGATATTAGTTCCTTTTAATTTGTTTTTTTCTCTAACATGTGATATGGATGTCGTGGCTTTTGGGGGTGGCGTTTGCAAATCTGGCATTCAATTTAAAATCCAAAATGGCAGATGCAACTTTTTCTCAAACGTTCGATATGGGTGTCCTGTAATGGGTTTTGGGGGGTGGCTATTTCAAATCTGGCATTCATTTTAAAATCAAAGATAGCGAATTCAACTTTTTTCAAAGATTCAATATGGATATCGTGTAGTAGGTTTTTGGGGGTGCCAATTGCCATTCTGACATTAATTTTCGAATCCGCGGTGGTGAACTATTTTTTTTCGTGAAACTGAAAATTTATTTTATAACCTCTATATAGCAAACTTCTATCCAACGAAAAACTCTTTAAAACATAGAAATGACTAAGGTTTGTTTGGTTTACATTGTTACCCTTGTATTAAACACTATATTTTACTATATTATTATAGTGTACCAACGACTCTCAATAGCGAAACAATACATCTTTATTTAGACCCCAATAAACATTAATTTCACTGACCTTCAAGCCAAATACTGATACAAGGTCGTAAATATTTCGTATTTACCATGGAATTCTTAGAAATGTGTTCATTTCTTTGTTGTAATTACTTAGCACGTGTTTAATTATTGTATCTTAAAATTATATTGTTTTTTTTTTTCGTTTCACGAAACCTCTTTATAGCGCAATAAAATACCCGGTCCTTTCAATTTCGCTATAAGAAACAACGAAACGCGCACCAAAATTCCTAAGTGAAATTTAGGAATTTTGGTACATAATAGATGTATTCAGTCGGTAGTCCAAACTACAAATATACGTCTAGTAATTGTCCTTATGGTTGGAAATATCAATCATGTTTTTAAATGAATGATATAAAATTCCCGTTTTTTTTATTTTTTTGTTATTGTATCCTCTCACAAATTTTGGTCAGCTAATGGCAACTTTGTGCGTTAAATTTAATTTAACGTCCCTGGAAAACGTTGTTCATTTTCATGGGCAAAAGCAATTTTTATAATATGGCCACACTCTTCGTTACACTATATAATACATATTATACATACCACATTTCCCTATGGTTATCGTATGTTTTTGTAAAGTAAGCAAGGTTACATTTGGTAATTATAGATTTTTTATCACAGTCTAGTTTTATTATTACAATACCTACCACCTACCCATCCACCCTGCCTATCTACTTACCGAGTAAAATTCCCGGCCATGCAAGTAAAATTCATAATGCCAAAATTTCATAGCTATTGGATAAGTAGTAACAAACGGATAATGTGGGTATTTTCCTATATTGTACTGTATTTATACCTACATTATCCGTTCTATAAACTACATACGTAATTTTTTATATCATACAGATTATTAGATTTATTTTCTGGATTTATGTGGACAGCTACATAAAAACATCGAAATAATCAATATTTGCGAATTTGCAAGTCACTCAACACAACGAATCAAATTTTAAAAATCCTAGGATACCACCTTTTGTCGTGCAACTGCATGCGGGCTTCGAGCAAACTTGTCAATGTGTGCGTAACGACGCACACGACTAGCGCGCTTAGTAAATACCTATTTGCCGCGCGCGTCGTATGGACGGCGCAGTCTTAAGTAACTAGGTACCGTTTATTTCTGTTTAGATTTTATGGTAAACTCACCTGATATCTATCGACATATGATGTCATCTTCTGACGCATTTCATCTAATTTCAAGACATTGGCTTTAGGCAAAACGAAATTATGTTTTTCACTCAAACATTGCAGGCACGTCTTCGTTATGCTATCTATAAGCGCTCTACATCTTTTATGAGCTATAGCTGTAGATGTATCAACTATGTCCCCAAAAAATGTTATAAAGTTTTCCCAAAATTCTCTTTGATCATTCCAATATAATCTATTTGAAAGCTTGTTTTCGGTATAAGGGAGATCCATTAAATAATTCCGCAAATAATTAATAAACTCAGAATTGCAAACATCCAAAATTAATTTTGATTTCAATCCTACAAAAGGGGATTGACTTATTTTCGATAATATTCTGATAAGTAACACAAAATAATCAAGTTTGTCGTTGTTGGGTGAATTTATAACGTTCATAAACCCTTCTCGTTTTTCATTTACTTTCTGAAGCACTTCTTTTTCATCCGCTTGTGCTATTTCTTGTAAGGTTTTAAATCCAATGAACCTAATCCTCTCATTTTCATGCCCTGACCTCATGTTGTTTCCTCTACCTCTTCCCATACCACCAGGTCCACGAAATGGTTCGTTATTCTGGTAGAGCATATCAGGGTTTTGTTGCATCGCTGGATCTAAAAGAGCAAAGGAAAAAAAAATAGAGCAAGTAAAAAACATGGAAAAAAGAGTAGGGAGGTCTTCGCCCAGCAGTGAGTAGCAATGGCTGATAAAAAAAAAAAACATACCACTGTTGTATCTCGTCAGTCTGCGGCTGACGTTACTGTGTTGTTCTGCATGAAAATTTTGTCTATTTTGGTTATTTTGTCTCATCGATCTGTTTTCTTCATTTAAGTGTGGTCGATTTTGTCTCATCGGTCTGTTTTCTTCATTTAAATGTTGTCTATTTTGTCGCATCGGTCTGTTCTTTTCATGAAAATTTTGTCGACTTTGGTTTGTTTGTCTTTGCATGTTGACAGAACGGCCACGGTTCCCCATACGATTTTCATCAGAAAATCGTCGAGTGTTTTCAGTGTTCATATTAATCCGATTTGCATGCCTGTTCCGCCAGGAAGGTCCTAAAATAAAACAATAAGAGTAACGACTAACTAAATATTGTGTTGTATTTATTTACCTATATTTTTTTGTATTCGTTTGCTGTTCAATTTACTATAGCAAGACTGCAATGGCTATGTCATTAATTAGTGGTACTATAACAGTCGTCTTTTATTGCACCCTTTCTAAGGCCTCCCCCACATTAGGCGTGCGCGATCCTCGGGCGTGTGAGTAGCGCGAGCGCCGCGCGCGCGTCGCGAGCGCGTCGCGAGCGCGCCGCGTGAGCGTCGCGTTTAGCTGCCCTGCGGCGCGCTCGCGGCGCACTCGCGGCGCGCTCGCAGCGCGCACGCGGCGCTCGCCTTGGCGTTTAACCCCCTTCAGCTAAGTCAGTCACAATTTGGACAATTTTCTTTTCAAAATCCACACTATCCACACTAATATTATAAATGCAAAGTAACTCTGTCTGTCTGTCTGCCTGTCTCGCTTTCCTGCTAAAACTACTGAACCGATTTAAATGAAATTTGGTACTCAGATAGTTTAGAGCCTGAGAAAGGACATAGGCTACTTTTTATTCCGTGACTTTGTCTGCGTCCGCGATAAACGACATTTACGCAGAAGAAGTCGCGGGCAGAAGCTAGTCTTTTATAAATAAAGTGCTGATTTCTTCCCACACCTTTTTTTTGCAATACAATCACTATACTCCTTTGTAGTCATGTCCCATATCGCAGAACGATTCTGTATTTCTAGGATAAAGCTTTCGATATTAATTTCACTCGTGACTCTATTTTTAACGTGTGTCAACACAACACTGCCCACCATGTGACTGACCGAAACAGTAGCAATATACAACAAGTTACCAGAATCCATAAGGACAGAGAAAAAAAGCCATCTATTTACTGATAAATTAAAAAAGCTGCTGTTAAGCAAATGTTATTATAGCGACAACGAAATTTTAAATGATAAATCCCTGAAATTAGTTTAGAAAAGTCCAAAGCATGTATTTCATCTATTTTTAATTACTATTTTAGAATAAGTTACATTATAAGATAATCAATAGGTCCTCCTCTCTACCTACTGTATTTTCCTTTGCTGTGCCCGACAGGGTCCACAATTGTTTCTAAATAAAATGTTTTACCACCTAAGCATTGTGGAATGCAATTAAGTATTGAGTATTGTAGCGGGCGAAGGGGTAAGAACGCGACTCGAGCGCCGCGTGCGCGCCGCGAGCGCGCCGCGAGCGCGCAGTAGGGCAGCTAAACGCGACGCGCTCGCGACGCGCGCGCGGCGCTCGCGCCCGAGGATCGCGCACGCCTAATGTGGGGTCAGCCTAAGGCGTTAATGTGCCATCAATTGCCAGGGTATAATTACTGTATACAGAGAGTAATCTATGCTCTGCTAGCCTGTAGTAGATGAAGCCATCGCCAGCAAGCAAGACTAAACAATCCACGAGTCTATTTTCGGAAATTCTGCAAAACGTGTCGTGAACGGAATACCGTCTTGTAGGTATACATGTAAAGTACTACCAGGTTAAACAGTTTGCCAGGCGCGGTCCAACGTGGTGGTTCTAGAGGTCATGACTAGGGTTGCCACCTTTTTTCTTGCAATTAAAGTACATTGGTTATTATAGGTAAGAAAAAAAAGTACATAGTATAAAAATAGAGTATGTTATAGAGTTTTTTTTTTTGCTTTGTCTAGTTTGTATCACATAAATTTCGTTTAACGAAAAAGTACTTACGACTAAACATTTCAAAATCCCAAACAAATAAAATCTTACAAAATAAAGTATTTTCGTGTACTTAATTTTTCTCATAAAGTATAGAGTACAATTATGTGAAATAGCGTAGAATACTTTATTATAAAGTACGGGTGGCAACCCTGGTTATGTCATCAGTATTAATATACAAGCAATCGTAGGGAAGGGACTGCCGGCAGAATTGACATCTTACATTGTAGTATCAAAAATTAAAATGTCAAAATTTGTTAATTAAAATTAATCTGATTATTCTGGTATTATATATCGGCACTCCAAGCAACAACCAGCGCAACACATAATACTCATAGCCAATAGGTTTACTGTTAACACGTAGCAGGACATTAAACGACGTGTTTGCCTTTGACTTGACTTAAACGTCCGTTCGGGGGCGGACGTAATAACAATAAAATTCTATTGTGTCTCGTTCAGTGTCCTTCAATGGGTTAATAATAATACTGCCGGGGTCGCGAGATTGTTCAAGCGAGATACCGTGACCCCGGCACACGGGCAACTGATGGAACACGGGTGGGTTTTAGTCAGTAAAAGTCTGACACGCCCTCCCGCTCCTCCCAGAGCGGTACTGGGGGCCTATTACGAACTTTTAAAAAACCAGGCAAGTTCCAAGCAATTCATTTCACTGGCTAGTTAAATTTCGTACTATGACATTTCAAATTCTGCCCGACTTGACGCTGGCTAGTTTGTCTATGGCTGGCTTGTAATTCTCTGTCGGTAGGGTCAAATGGGCGGTAGTCGTCACGCAAACATTGTGCTCCCGTTTGAAATTGTTTTAAAAATATAATATCGAACTATTTACCAAATTAAATACGACTAAAGTGAAGAAAATAGTCCAACAAGTGTGTGAAAATGTTATCTCAACTTTATATCAACTATTTTATCAACATCTTACTATCTTCCACTGACTAGCTAAATCCGTGTTAAAATTAAGTACTGTGGCTTTTAACTATGTATGATAGTATAAATAACAAACATTTGGGAAGAAAAAGTGCAAAACATTAAAAGTGTTTCAAAAATAACAAAACAAAGTGTTAAAAGTGTAGTGACGGTTGCTGGAAAAAGTATCACGACAATCATCCAACCACGTATTTTTTATATCTCGTAGTAGCATAAGAACCGTAATTTCAACACTACCATTAACCGCCACAGTGGCCCGTGTGGTACTACGTCCGCTTAAGCGCGGTGACTCGGGTTCGATTCTGACCATCTGTTATTCTTTTTGTGATACATGAAATTTCGAAAACAGAATTTACTGAGAAGTGTAAATATATCTACGGTAAAAACAATCTACACGACCATCACACAACATAATAATGGACGAATATAAAAACATAACTCAAAGAAAACAAAATACTTGTAATAAAAATATGACGTCTAGTGATAGCGAATTCGAAATGGATGTTTCATACCAAAGTTTACCTAACTTAGTAGGAAATAGTGACGATATTATTATAATGAAGGAGGATATTGAAAAACTAAGATTGGAGTTGCAAGCTGCTAACTCAGAAATTGATCATTTAAACTTTGAAAATACTACACTAAAAACAAAATTAATGGAATGCGAAACCAAGGTAAAACTTCTTAAGTCGATAGGAATACAAGACAATTCAAATAAAGGAAACTTACCAAGACAGTTCTATTCGCCTCAATATCAGCGGAGAGTACAGACACTGGTAATGAAAACTGGTTTACCAAGGACCTCTTCCAGAGAATTTACAATACAGGCGTTAAACTTGATAAGCCCTAAAGCTGATGTTATAAATCATTCGCTAGCTGACAAAATTAAGTCTCCTGGTGTAGATAAAATGCTTTCCTCTGTAGCTGCCCCATATATAGCTCAATACCGACAGGATAGTGTCTTAAACAAAACGTTACTAAATTTTTCAAAAGAGGACAATTGTGAAAATGAAGAAAGTATTAATATATTGCACACACCTATTGATGAAACGACTCACGAGTCTCACGACACACGTAATACTTCCTCACGCAATTACAAAGAAAATATTACTAAGAAAAGAGTTATGATACTATGCAATGAACAAGGGAATGGACTACGTCAGTCACTTAATCAGTTATTGGGATCAGATTATTCGGTGTTCTCGTTTATAAAATCTGGTGCTACATTGGAAAACCTCATCAATTCAGCAAACAATGAAATAGCCAAATTCAACATGAATGACTACGTCATTATTGTTGGTGGCCGCTATGAACGAAAACCATATGACACGGAAATGTACTTACATGCATGGCTTTCATCCATCAAGAACACAAATATAATAATAAGCGAGGTTCCGTCAAATCGGTATCTTAATGAAAAAAAAACTCAATTACATGTTAAGGTTTATCTGTAGAAAGTATGAAAATGTCTTTTTTATGGATATGGAGTACTCTAGATATCGGCCACGAAGAACACACTTTATACTTAATTTATCTAGGTCATTATTAAGAGAAATTTTGCAATTGGACTACAAATACAAATCAACTGAGTATCAAAAACTGTTAATTAAAAAAAGTAAAAAAACATATGTAGATAAATCTGTTCAAACTGACCTTACAAACTATAACAATAACAAAGATATTGAAAATCTCGAAGAAAAAAATGGCACTGATAACTCATCTAATATTAATAATCAGTCTTTAGTGGATAATACTGTTCGCAGACAGTTTTTTCGTGAATAAATAAATACCTATGTGTTCTACACCAAAATATTGCGGGTCTGCTTAACAAAGCAGACAACCTCTCTATATGCCTTAATGAACTATCAGAAAAAGACCTGTCCGTTGATGTATTATGCATAACGGAGCATTTTATGATGTCAGGTCATGAAGATCGCCTTGTGGTACCTAATTACCGATTGGCTGCATGCTTTAGCAGACAAAATAGTAAAAGAGGTGGATCTTGTATTCTGGTCCGGTCAGGACATTCATGGAGGGAGTTGCCAGAGGTCTCAGAACTTTCACTGACTAATATAGTAGAATGCTGTGCAATTGAATTGACAAACTATAAAATTGTAATAATATGTATTTATAGAGTTCCAAAGACAGGGAATATAAATGTATTTTTTAGCAAATTAGAGCAATTATTAACATTACTGGCAAAAAGAAATTGTAGGAATATTATTATTGCCGGCGATATAAATATAGACATATTGAAACATAATAACATGACTTTTGAATTAAAATGCCTCCTAAAAAGTTTTAACATGACGCTAGCAATAGAAAAACCAACCAGGATGCAAAGCCAAACTTGTATTGATAATTTCGCTCACAATTTCGAGAAAAAATGCAAAACGGAAGTGATAGAATTTGCCCTGTCGGATCACACTGCGCAACTGCTGAAGTGTCCCGTACCTATTAACTGTGTTTTGAAATATTGGTACAAATCGCAACGGGACTTTAGCCCAGAGAACATGACACAATTTAGAGCCTGTCTTGAGAAACTAACGTTCTCTGAAATATATGACAAGGACGACCCAAATGATGCCTTTAACTCATTTCTCGAACAATTTAAATTATTTTATGACCAATGCTTCCCTTGTAGACGTATTAAAATACCAACAAGTAAAAAACCCAAATGGATTTCACGAGGACTAAAATTATGTAGCTTCAAGAAAAGGCAGTTGTTATGGACGTCTAGACTTAAACCTACCCAAATAAATAAAACAAAATATTCTAATTACTCAAAGCTATTTAAAAAAAATTTATTAAACTGACTAAAAGATCACAAAATAATTACAATATTAAAACTTCTGACAATAAAAGCAAAATGACATGGAATATAATAAAAAACCCTAAACTAAACCTACCCAACGACTCAATAAATGCAATTCAAATTGACAATGAAACAATTAACAAACCTCAATTAATTGCTGACAAATTCAACGATTATTTCATAGAAAAAATTATGCCAATACCGGGAGCAGGTAAGAAGCCGACTGCTTATATATTAAATAAACAAAAATCAATGTTTATGGCTCCGTGCCAACCGATACAAATATATATAACATTATAAAAGGTCTTAAAAACACTAATAGCGTAGGTTATGACGAAATTTCTACTAAGATTATAAAATATGTTGCCGATTTAATCTCTAAACACTTGAGTCATATTCTTAACCTGTGTATCAGCAAGGGTATTTATCCAGAGCGTCTGAACATAGCCATAGTTAAACCTATATTTAAAAAGGGTAATAAGCAGATAATGCAGAACTATAGACCTATTGCGCTTTTGCCAATTTTTTCCAAAATTTATGAGAAATATATTTATAATGAGCTATACGCGTACTTAAACAAACAAATGATTCTCTGTAACGAGCAAAAAGGTTTCCGGAAGAATATGACAATTAATATGGCTATCTATGACTTTTTAAATAAAATTATGACTAAAATTGATAATAAGACACCTGTTTGTGCTGTGTATTGTGATATGACGCAAGCTTTTGACTGTGTTGACCACAACATATTAAGAAGCAAACTTGACTCCTATGGTATTAGAGGTAACATTCTGGACTTATTATGCACCTACCTCTCAAAAAGAAAACAAATTACTGCTATAACAGACCTAAATTTGAAGAATAAAGAAGAGATTACATACCTGTCAAAAGAACGTACGATATATTTTGGAGTACCACAGGGTAGTGTACTAGGTCCTTTGCTGTTCTTAATCTATATCAATGACTTGCCCAAAGCCATAGACTTCCCCATAACACTCTTTGCTGACGATAGTACGGTAATAATACCTTGTAATGAACCAGAGTGTTATGAATCTGATGTTAATAACGCGCTTAATTCATTAATCTCCTGGCTAAATAATAATAATTTAAAAATTAATCTTAGCAAAACCCAAATAATGCACTTTGGCCATAAAAAACCGAGTTCAAAAATGGAAGTTCAATATGAAAATAACAAAATCCATGACGTAGACAGTACTAAATTCCTAGGCTTAATTATTGACAGACAACTCAATTGGAAGGATCATATCGAAGCGCTATGTTCAAAGGTTAGTAGTTCATCCTATGCCCTGTATAAACTTGCTCCTACTGTTAACACAGATGCTCTTCCCACAGCGTATCATGGTCTTGTAGCATCGGTATTAAGATACGGTTTAATATTTTGGGGTAACTCTACGAACAAAGAAGCCGCTTTTAAAGCGCAAAAGCGATCAGTCAGAGCCATGTTTGGACTGCAAGTAACGGACAGTTGTAAACCATATTTTAAAAAACACAGAATTCTAACACTACCGTCCTTGTATATTTATGAAACTGCCTTATTTGTGAAACTAAACGCACATTTGTTTCCCCACCTATCCGATACTGTTAAACGTAATAGGCGTAATGATATGTTACGCGGACGGAGAGCCAAAACAGCTCTAATGTGGAAAAGCATATTCTGCATAGCCCCGCAAGTCTATAACAAAATTCCGAAATCACTCAAAGAGTTAAATTTAAATGGATTCAAAAAGGGACTCAAAGATTTTCTTTGTAATAAATGTTACTATAATTTAAATGAGTTTTTGAATGACACTTTGACTTCCTAACTGTAATCTCTATTCCTTGACATCTTTGACTTTTTGATTTAATCTGACATTTTAATTATACTTTGACATCCTAAATAAATTGTGTGTTTACTATATTATTATTAGCTGATATACCTGAAATTGTAATTTTAATCCATAATTATACAACCAATAATTGTTAATTAACTATTAATCCAATAATATTTTATGTGTAATAATGTATGTAATTAATATTTGCACGCCACACTTGGCAGAATGTGAAGATGCCATCTAATTATCTTAAGACCTTATAATGTACCATATTCTGACAAATAAATGATTATGATTATGATTATGTCGCAACGTTCAGAAATAGAATTAAATATTTATCGGTAAGTTACTGTTTTATTTAAATCATTTATTTTATGATATAAATAATAATCTAGTTACACTAGTGTAAAAGTAGGTGAAAATATAAACACAATATTTATTGCGACATACAATTAATTCATATTATAATTTTCTATGTTTGTAAATTGTAACGCGAGATTATGTTTCCGAACGTACTCAACAAGTTAGGAAGTATTGTTTCACAAACTAAGACAGCGTATTGTTCGTTTGATACTTCCGTTCGTAATATATTCGGAGTATAAACAAAATTATGGCGTAAATGTTATTGAGTGTTTTAAATTAATATTCAGTTTTGAACATGATATAATATTAATATATTTGTAATTATTATAGTTCAGTGCATGAGAGTTCTAGCCGTCGTCGGCGCGTAACTTATGTGCAGCTGGAAACATTGTAGGTGTTCTTAAATTCCCACAAAGTGGCGATTGGGTACAATAAATCTGCCCAAGCACGAGAGTACTCAAAGCGGTCTCAACTCCTCACAAAGATTCAGTACCAAGTCTTTGCTAAGTCGATATCTTTGAATAAATTGCACAACATCCATGTCGAACGCATTACATTCATCACGAAGTCGTCTTCTTTTGTTCCTTGACACTCTATTTCGATGAGAAAAGTCACTTTCCAGGAACTCAAATAGTTCATATTCGTCACACATGATATTTTCTTTTGCTAATATATATAATACTCGAATAATTTCGCCAAATAAACTCAAAACAATTCAATAAAAGCTCCTCTGACGCAGCGTAAACAAAATGGATTGTGAAGTTACTTTTTGACAGTTCTAATACGAAAAGAAATGTCAAACAAACGGTTGTATTACGGTATTGCCAGGCAATATTCGGTCAGAAGTCGGCCAGCGTGTCACGTGACCGCTGACTGGCTTGTTTGGCGAGTTCATAAAACGAAATTGCAAGGGTTCAGTTAACGCCGTAAACTGCCTGGAAATAAGAGTTCGTAATAGGCCCCCTGGTCTTTTAAGTATGAAGTTAAAGTTTAAAATTATTTCACACTGAAAGTGCTCGCCGCGTCGCTGCCGGCCGCTGCCATTCCGGTGTGACCCGGCCCTAAATATAGCTCAACGCGCGCCCCCAAAGAAGTTCTTCTTCAAAAATCTATACTAATATTAAAAAGCTGAAGAGTTTGTTTCTTTCTTTGTTTGATTGATTGAACGCGCTAATCTCAGGAACTACTAGTCGGATTTGAATAATTCTTTTTGTGTTGGGTAGTCCATTTATTGAGGAAGGCTATAGGCTATATAACATCACGCTACGGTCAAAAAGAGCGGTGCAGCAAACGAAAAATGGACGAAAACTGACAGGTACTCGATGCGGCGGGAAGGGGAGCGAAAATTTGATGCGGACGAAGTCACGGGCAGAAGCTAGTCTGTAATAAAATACTAGCTTATGCCAGCGGCTTCACCCGCGTGGAGGTCGGAAATTATGCGGCGGGACCGTACTACCGGGATAAAAAGTACACTATGTTTTATACACTATATGTATCCAGATTTATTGATTTAACGAGTAAGCTGCGTTATTCTGTCCCCCGAACAGTTCATGTGCGTCAGGTTCGTGCACGAAGGTACTCTGTTCGCGCTTAGTTCTTGTCGTACGAACTCTGGCTTACGCTGCCCTATTCATAGACTGTTGGAATCCTATAATTCAAATTTTATTGATATTGATATATTTGCATGCTCAAAAAATAAATTTAAATCTAATATTATAAAAAAATATCTTAATTTGTAATCGTATTATAACATTACTTACTTATTGCATAATTTACGTAAATGAAACTGTTTCTGTTCCGATATGGTTTTTAGCTATAGCTCGCTTTATAGTAACCTATTTATTTATTTTAAAATATTTGTTAATCTTGGTTATGCTCGTCTAGTGGCAACCACAGATCTTTAAATATGTCTTATCTGCGGATAATGCAGTTGACTGCAACATTACCTCTTAAAATTGTGTTAACCTAATGTATTATTAGGGTTCCGTTGCCAAATGGCAAAAAACGGAACCCTTATAGATTCGTCATGTCTGTCTGTCTATCTGTCTGTCTGTCTGTCTGTCCGTCACAGCCACTTTTTTCAGAAACTATAAGAGCTATGCTGTTGAAACTTGGTAAGTAGATGTATTCTGTGAACCGCATTAAGATTTTCACACTAAAATAGAAAAAAGACAATAAATTTTGGGGTTCCCCATACATAGAACTGAAACTCAAAAATGGTTTTTTTTCATCAAACCCATACGTGTGGGGTATCTATGAATAGGTCTTAAAAAATGGTATCGAGGTTTCTAATATCATTTTTTTCTAAACTGAATAGTTTGCGCAAGAGACACTTCCAAAGTGGTAAAATGAGTGTCCCCCCCCCCCCCGTAACTTCTAAAATAAGAGAATGATAAAACTAAAAAAAATATATGATGTACATTACCATGTAAACTACCACCGAAAATTGGTTTGAACGAGATCGAGTGAGTAGTTTTTTTTTTAAAACGTCATAAATCGTAAACCGCAATTTACCTTACACTAGCTTCTGCCCGCGACTTCGTCCGCGTCAAATTTTTGCTCCCTTGACCCTTCCCGTCGCATCGATTTGCCTGCTAGTTGTCGTCCATTTTTCGTTGCTGCTCGCTCCTTTTGAGTTATAGTGAGTCAACGTTAAAAGATAGACATATGCTCTCGCGGACTTTTTTTTAGAACTTTTTAAGACGAACAATTCCGTCGTACATTATTTTTGCGTTACTTTAACCGTTTACGCAGCGCACGCAACGGAAACTCTTAAAAGGAATAAATTTTCCCCGTTTTTGCAACATTTTTCATTACTGCTCCGCTCCTCTTAGTTGTAGCGTGATGTTATATAGCCTATAGCCTCCCACGATAAATAGGCTACCCAACACAAAAAGAATTTTTCAATTCGGACCCGTAGTTCCTGAGATTAGCGCGTTCAATCAAACAAACAAACAAACAAACAAACAAACAAACAAACTCTTCAGCTTTATAATATTAGTATAGATTCAATCAACTGAAATATAAAAAAAACCGGCCAAGTGCGAGTCGGACTCGCGCACCGAGGGTTCCGTACAAACCTGTAGGTATTCTCGGTTTAAAAATTTTTTTTTTTTTAATTTTTATATTTTAGTTGATTGAATGTAAGGTAAATTGCAGTTTACGATTTATGACGTTTAAAAAAAAAACTACTCACTCGATCTCGTTCAAACCAATTTTGGGTGGTAGTTTACATGGTAATGTACATCATATATTTTTTTTAGTTTTATCATTCTCTTATTTTAGAAGTTACGGAGGGGGGGGGGGGGACACACATTTTACCACTTTGGAAGTGTCTCTCGCGCAAACTATTCAGTTTAGAAAAAAATGATATTAGAAACCTCATTACCATTTTTGAAGACCTATTCATAGATACCCCACACGTATGGGTTTGATGAAAAAAAACATTTTTGAGTTTCAGTTCTATGTATGGGGAACCCCAAAATGTATTGTCTTTTTTCTATTTTAGTGTGAAAATCTTAATGCGGTTCACAGAATACATCTACTTACCAAGTTTCAACAGCATAGCTCTTATAGTTTCGGAATAAAATGGCTGTGACATACGGACGGACGGACGGACAGACAGACAGACAGACAGACAGACAGACATGATGAATCTATAAGGGTTCCGTTTTTTGCCATTTGGCAACGGAACCCTAAAAACCGGCTAAGTGCGAGTCGGACACACTCACCGAGGGTTCCGTACAAACCTGTAGATATTCTCGGCTTAAAATTATATTTTTTTTTAATTTTTATATTTCATTTGATTGAATGTAAGGTAAATTGCGGTTTACGATTTATGACGTTTTAAAAAAAAACTACTCACTTGATCTCGTTCAAACCAATTTTCGGTGGTAGTTTACATGGTAATGTACATCATATATTTTTTTTAGTTTTATCATTCTCTTATTTTAGAAGTTACGGGGGGGGGGGGGGGGGAACACACATTTTACCACTTTGGAAGTGTCTCTCGCGCAAACTATTCAGTTTAGAAAAAAATGATATTAGAAACCTCATTACCATTTTTGAAGACCTATTCATAGATACCCCACACGTATGGGTTTGATGAAAAAAACATTTTTGAGTTTCAGTTCTATGTATGGGGAACCCCAAAATTTACTGTTTTTTTTCTATTTTAGTGTAAAAATCTTAATGCGGTTCACAGAATACATCTACATACCAAGTTTCAACAGCGTAGCTCTTATAGTTTCGGAGAAAAGTGGCTGTGACATACGGACGGACGGACAGACAGACGGACAGACAGACATGACGAATCTATAAGGGTTCCGTTTTTTGCCATTTGGCAACGGAACCCTAAAAATTAAAAAAAAACATTTATTTTTAAACCGAGAATACCTGCAGATTTGTACGGAACCCTCGGTGTGCGAGTCGGACTCGCACTTGGCCGGTTTTTATATTATGTTGTAGTTGTTTATTATCCCTCAATAAATAAATAAATTATAAACTATCTGCGTGCCAAATTTCATCCAAATCCGTTCATTCGTTTTTGCGTGAAAGAGAAACAACAACATCCATACATCCTCACAAATTTTCACATTTATAATATTAGTAGGATAGGATCTAGAAAGCAAATTCTCGTATGTAGGGTTCAAAAAGCTTAGGTTCTAGGCCAGATTCCAAAACCTAAGCTGCTGTAAATCGATTTTAAGGTTTTCATCTTAATTCGACATTTCTAGTTCTTCTCTTTCTGTGTAATGGTCAAAAGAAAACATAAATTACAGCTAGGTTGCTACAATGTTTCAGGCTCGCTTCGCTCTCTCTTGCATTGTACAATTTCTTGAAACTTGAGCCACATCCAGCCCAACCCATTGTTCTAATTGCCTACTATTCATCAAAATGTGCTGCAACCAATATGCCCGCGTTATTAAAAACTGTAACAATACGCACCAAGAACTACAGGAGATGCTTACCTAACACACGGTGAACCACACCGCGCATGCATGCAGCAATGCAGTATAAGGCCAAATTTAAAAAGGTCGAACGACCTTTTTACGCATGGAACGATAAACTAAAACAGGACATGAAATACTTCAACGTGGGAACCAAGTTTTGGATGGACACGTCTAGAGACAGAAATAGATCAACAAAGCGGCTAGCGAAAAACCAAGAAACTGGTAGCAGCGAGAACTCAGAAGACGACTCTGAAAACAACAACACGGAACATAGCGAAGCAACGACATAGAAAACAGTAGAGAAAAAAGTTGAATCCCACCAAAAGATGCACCGATGAAGCTCGACCGGAATCAACATGCCCAAGACGTCGTGAAAAGATAAATACCACCCGTCTCTCCACTAGTCCAATGCTTACACAAGGATGCATATCCGGTAGGCTCACAATCCTTTCCTATCCTAAGGGCACGCCTTCCCTACCATTACAGGACCCTCGGTCTACTTCTTGATATGTAATTGCTTATGTAGCACCCTAAAACATGAGACTTCAGGGACTAGTGCAAATCTCGAGGCTCATTCGATAAATCGAGTCTGTTCAAACCACGCTGGGATCGGTGCAATTCATTCATTATCTTCTATACTTATAATAAAACTGTAGAGAGGTCAATTCTGTACATTGAATATACATTCAAAATTAATATTGGAGGATGAATGGTGATCGATACTGATGCCAAAAATGCAATCAGTAATTTTTTTGTCTGTCTGTCTGTCTGTCTGTATGTGCACGCATGGGTAAAAAACTACTGAAGGGATTTTAACCAAACTTAGTACGATTGTAGTCCATACTCTCGGGCAGGTTATAGGCTACATAAAATACCGCTAAGACATATGGGAGCTGAGCAGTGACGATACATTTGAAGCAAGTCGGATGAAAATGCGCTTTCGAGCTCTTATCCTCTCATGCGTTGATCATACATCAAAAGTATGTATTACAAAGATGATGGTCTTTAAAAGATCTACGAAAAAGTCATCAATAGTATATATCTATCTTTTATAAATTAGCCACAATAACGTATTTAATCGTTAGGCATTTATTCAAAGTGTATTTAATCTATACATATAATAATTCTGTAGACGAGGCGTTTCTGTACAATCAAAATACTAAAAAAATAAATAGTTGCGATGTAATTTTTGTCTGTTTGACTGGTTTATGTTTATTTGCATAGGTATCACGCCAAAAGTAAGAAACCTGTAATGTTAACTTTTAAGCTCAAATATTGTGTATAACTCGGATTATATTAATTTATATATTTTCACTATTACGTAATGTAACAACACGTAGCGACATCTACTGACCCAAAAAGATACTAATGTAAAATCAAGTAGGTTTGCAAGATGATTGTTTTCAACCGACGAAAAAAAACGGAGGAGGTTATCAATTCGACGCGTATATTTTTTTTTTTTTTTTTATTTATGACCACGCATAACTTTTTACATAGTGGTCCGATTGTGACAATTCTTCTTCTATTGGAAACGGTATACTCCCAAGGTGGTCCCATATAAATTTGGAAAACAAAATCGAACCCTAAGGGTTGGAAAACAGGGGATGATTGATTGTTCACTCACTGATTGTAACGTATGAACACGCATAACTTTGTACAGAGTAGTCCGATTTTGATAATTCTTTTATTGTTGGATAGGGTATACCTTGCCAAGTATTATTAGTACATCAAAGCCACAAAAAATCATAAAATAAAAACTTTTTAACAAAAAATTATACCGCCGAAAAACTGAAAAGCATAAAATAACAAACCTTAAAATTTTGAGTCGGCGCTGAGAAATCAATGAACAAGGATCACTCAAAGCGCCGACTCATAATTTTAAGGTTTGTTATTTTATGCTTTTCAGTTTTTCGGCGGTATAATTTTTTGTTAAAAAGTTTTTTGACCTAATTATTTTTGCACACTTCACGTTATTCATTATACATATATCTTTTACAAATAAGGAGTAACTTAATCGTTTCGTCTATTTGCAAAGATTTCGGGGGTTGTTTAG
This sequence comes from Aporophyla lueneburgensis, assembly GCA_932294355.1. Lineage (NCBI taxonomy): Eukaryota > Metazoa > Arthropoda > Insecta > Lepidoptera > Noctuidae > Aporophyla > Aporophyla lueneburgensis. The sequence goes on from OW028744.1 coordinate 18,200,537, forward strand.
CCAATGTATTGCGGATATGTATGCAAAAATAGAAAGGGAACGTTTAGTTTACATTCGTACTTTTCAACGTCGTTTACGCGCTGAAAAATACGTGCATTTGCGGGACGCGATGCAAACAGATAATAACGATGAAAACTTGGAGCGATTGGTTAACTTGACATCCAGTTTTACAGGCGGTCCGCGATACATGCAAGAAAAAACACAAGATGCATTTTGCTACGTCCGTAAATACGGCCGCTCGGACCTTTTCATAATATTCACAACAAATCCAAAGTGGACCGAGATGGTGTCAGGAACTTCTCTCAGGACAGGCGTCATATGATAGGCATTTTTTCAGCGATTAGTTACGATCCCGTAGAATTGGTAGAAACTCTGCAAACTGGTTGCTCAAATTTGACACTGGAACAGCATCAAATATTTCGATTATCGAGTGTGCTACAGTGTGGATCATACTTTGCGAGAAATCTTGCTTTTAAACGCGACTGGTGGAACGGGCAAACCTTTCTTACCAAAGTTATTTTGGCTCGAATAAGGAGCCAAAATAAAATTGCTCTTGCTGTCGCCTCCTCAGGTATAGCAGCCACATTGTTGCCCGGAGGAAAAACCGCACATATAAAGTTTAAAATCCACAGTGACTTGGAACGAACAGAAAGCCTGGTTTGCAATCTGTCACGCAATTACGATAAAGCTAGAGTTTCACGCGATTGTGTCACAATCATTAGGGACGAGTGCACGATGGCAAACCGCTTGGCTAAAGAAGCAGTTGACTGAGCTTTGCGGGACGTAAAACAAAATGACTGGCCGATGGGAGGCATTATGCTACTTTTCGGGGGTAATTTTAGGCAGATACTACCCTGAGGATCAAGAGCCGATGAAATTAATGCCTGTCTGAAGAGTTCAATTCTATGGCATAATTTCATATCAACTCATTTAAGTTTTAATATGCGAGCACATAAGGGAGGAACCCCAAATGCGCAAGAGTTCGCTTTACAAAAAAATTGGTGACGGCACATATCCCACACAAGATGGTAACGTAATTTTGGTAGAGAACCTATGTTGTAACGTTACTTCACAGCTGGGCCTCATTTCTTCTGTGTATGGAAATCCCTCTGATATCGGTAACCACGCCACTGCTTAGCTGTGTCAACGAGCTATTTTGACCCCCCGCAACGACCAACCGGCAGCAACAAATACACAAATATTGGCACAAGTTTTTGGGGAAAGTAAGCAATATACTTCCATAAACACGGTTACGGAAAAAGAAGATGGCACACACTATCCAGTAGAGTTCTTAGATTCCCTTAAAAATCCGGTCTTCAGCACACAACATTTTTTTTTTGAAGTCGGAGTGCCAATAATTCTTTTCAGAAATGTATATCCTCCCAAACCATGCAACGGCACTCGGCTCATAGTTCCGACCCGATACCAATCTCCAACAAAACGTCATCGAAGCCAAAATCTTAACAAGTTGTGGCGCTGGTGATGTTGTATTTATTCCAGAATTCCGCTCATTCCTAATAATTTCCCATTTAGTTTTAAACGTGTACAATTCCCGGTCAGCCTATGTTACGCCATGACCATTAACAAAGCTCGGGGCCAGACACTATCCATTGCGGGAGTGGACCTTAGTATTGGTTGCATTTCCCACGGCCAACTTTATGTAGCTCTTACGCGTATGAGCAAGCCAAAACTTTTTGTTTACGCTCCCCTAAAAAATACAAGTTTTGTGGCAGCTTTTTACTAGAAAAAAAATATAAACATCCGAATTGATAACCTCCTCCTTTTTGAAGTCGGTTAAAAAGTCACTACGCCTGGTCAAAAGATCAACAGAGGAGGTGTTACATCTGCTACAAGCGGCATAATGCTGTTTTCCGACATCTACGCGAACGAAGTCGCGGGCGCAGCTAGTTAAGTAATAAAAATACTTTTTGTATGTACTATGCGAGGTCAAATTAAAGTTTTTAGAATAGGTCAGTAACAAAACGAGAAGTAAAAAAACAAAATTTTATATGGATTAAATTTAAAAAAAAAAAAAATGCAAAAGTAACTCTGTCTGTCTGTCGGTCTGTCTGTCTGTCTCGCTGTCTGTCTGTCTGTCTCGCTTTCCTGCTAAAACTACTGAACCGATTTAAATGAAATTTTGGTACACAGATAGTTTAGAGCCTGAGAAAGGACATAGGCTACTTTTTATCCCGGTAGTATGTTCCCGCGGGATAATTTCCGACCTCCACGCGGGCGAAGCCGCTGGCAAAAGCTAGTAATATATAATTTAAAAAAAAAATAGGTACTCTTTCGGAGATCTGTAGATGTGTAATGAAATGAATTCATATGTCATTTATTTTTATAACTTGGCGGTAATTTTAAGGGTTTGTCGTAGGTCGAAATGGATATGACTAGAAAAAAAAATCGCTCATTGATCTAAGACTACTTTCATTGCGATCTTACTCAACAACAATGCTGCAATGTTACGAAGACGTCTTCTACTGCATACCTTTCGTTCCTTTGTTTCGTAGACTCGCACGCCTTCCACCCTAGTCAAAATGTTTGGAACCGCTATTTTTTATAACAAGTAACCAACTAATTATTTCAAAGGGGGTTTAAAATCATTCTGTATACTATAAAGCTGAAAAGTTTGTTTGTTTGGTTTAACGCGATAATGTCATGAACAACATAATTTATTTCTTTATATAAAAAGTTATTCTAAAAATTAAAAAAAAAAATATGATATACTCTGTAATGTAACCTAAAGCCTCGCGTTGGTTTTATTCCTCTAGCTCGATCAGTTTTTGAGATACACTATTTTGAAAAATAGTCATGCGTACGATAATTTTTTCTCGTATCTCAAGGTCAAAGCGAAAGCCGATCGCAAAACTTACATAAATTGTGTTTACTCATCATCATCATGATCATCATCATCATCATCATCATCATCATTTCAGCCGAAAGACGTCCACTGCTGGACATAGGCCTCCCCCAAGCTCCGCCACTTCGACCGGTTTTGTGCTTCCCGCATCCAGCGGATTCCTGCGGCCTTCACAAGGTCATCGGTCCACCTTGTTGGAGGCCTTCCAACTCTACGTCTTCCGGTACGCGGTCGCCACTCCAGAACCTTTCGGCCCCATCGGCCATCTGTTCTGCGAGCAATGTGCCCTGCCCACTGCCACTTCAGTTTAGCAATTCTTCGGGCTATGTCGGTTACCTTGGTTCTCCTACGGATCTCTTCATTTCTGATTCGATCGCGTAGGGAAACTCCAAGCATAGCCCTCTCCATCGCCCTTTGGGTGATTTTCAGCCTTCTAATAAGGCCCATTGTGAGCGACCACGTTTCGGTTCCAGAAGTCATCACTAGCAACACACACTGGTCAAAGACTTTCGTCTTGAGACACTGCGGAATGTGGGAGGAGAAGATATTACGTAGCTTCCCGAACGCTGCCCAGGCGAGTCGGATTCGACGATTGACCTCTTTCTCGAAGTTGGACCTACCTAACTGGACAGTCTGTCCTAGGTACACATATTCGTCCACAACTTCGAGTGTAGCGCCAATCTTCACTGGAGTGGCCTTACCGACCTTAATGACCTTAGTCTTGTCCATGTTCATCCTGAGTCCCACTCTTTCGGAAGCTCTACTGAGGTCATTGAGCATTGTACTGAGGCCCTCCATAGTCTCAGCCATGACAACTATATCATCAGCAAACCGAAGGTGAGTTATGTACTCGCCATTGATGTTGATGCCAGCCCCTTTCCAGTCCAGAACCTTGAAGACATCCTCCAGTGCAGCGGTGAACAGTTTCGGAGAAATAACGTCTCCCTGTCTCACCCCTCGCTGCAGAAGGATAGGTTTCGAGGTCTGATCCTGAAGTCGGACTGACATAGTGGCGTTTTCGTACAGACACTTCAGCACCTCGATGTACCGATAGTCGATCTGGCACCGTTGAAGAGACTGCAGTACAGCCCAGGTTTCGACCGAATCGAAGGCTTTTTCGTAGTCCACAAACGCTAAACAGAGAGGCAGGTTATACTCTTCGGTCTTCTGTATAACCTTCCGCAGCGTATGTATGTGGTCTACGGTGCTAAAGCCTTTACTCATCAAGTTGATATTAAAACATAAGTTTCGATACAGGTTTCTATTTGAGGGCAGACTCGTCATATTTATCCGGCTAAACCCTTTCATTTTTTAATTATTTGATAAATTTATTAAAAACTACTTAAATAATTTGATTTCGGTAAATTGCTTACCTGGTTCGGGGCCGTCCTCCTCCATTTTTCAATATTACCTAAAACAGAATATACATCTTTATAATTTCATTGTGTAAGTACTTAACTAAAAGGAGGCACTAATCATTTGTATCACGACTGGGAATGTCCACGTTTGCACGAACGTAAAAATATCGTAGCGGGTAGATTTGAAAAAACGTCCTGCTGGAAAACTGCTTCGAGTCCTGCTAGCAGAATACAGTCTCTATGGTATTCCAGCAGTACGGTGACCCTAATTTTTAACTTACAATTAGGGGGCGTCCATTAATTACTTGAGGCGTTTAGGGGGGAAAGGGTAAAGCCGAATCCGAAAAAAAAATTTAAAATTTTTATTTTTATGCCGCCACGGGCCAGCCGAGCTACGCATAAATTAAACACAAATAAGCAAAGAAGCGAAAGCCATTTCAGAGCAATTGCCTTTGCCTTCTTTTTATATGTTAGAAAGTCTGTATGATCGTGTGACTGTTCCTAAATTACCCTAGGCTGCTTAAATTTTCGTATTTTCTAATTACGTTAATATTAGTGTTTAAGTCGGTTCTCCCTGATGGGGGAAGGGCGGCACTTCACCCCGTACCGCCCTGTATAGCTCGGCACCAGACCTGGTCACTCCCCACCGACAGAGATAAATGGTCATGTGTAAATGGTAATATGTAGACATGGTTCCATCAGTCCTTGGACTGATATAAGATGGATGTGGTCCCCCAAACACCTAGAAGTTCACCCGTAGCACTACAAGCATATCGTAGGAGACGTGTTAAAGTCAATCTGACCGGTTTATCGATCTGAGATTTAGGATATAACATTCAAGATTTGCTAGATAATAGAGTTGAGAATCGAAACTCAACAATAATTGTTTAAAGACTTATGATAATCTGTCTAAAGTTCCTAGTATTGGCAGTAACTAGTGGTATTGGTCGGAGGCAAAGAATATACAATTCAAGAATTTGTACTAAGTTGATAAGGGTAGGTAATCAAAACCCATGAATCATTATTTAGAAGAGTTGCGGATCAACTTTCTTCAAAGTTTATAGACAGCCCCAAGGACCCACCCTTCACTACTTCCTAGTGTTCGAGCTGCGGAGAAGTGGCGCAACAAACTCCCCAGCAACACATCTCTGTCTAATGAGTTACAAGAACTTTAATCACTATCAGCCTAGGATAACTATTATAATAAAAAACTTTTTTCAAAAAAAAAAAACAACCGACTTCCTTAAAAACACTACAAAGTGAAAAATAACTTTAATTTCGGCAGTCGGTGTCTTAGGATTTGTATTTAAGGTTTTTGCCACCGACTTCCGAAATTAAAGTTATTTTTCACTTTGTAGTGTTTTTAAGGAAGTCGGTTGTTTTATTTTTTTTTGAAAAAAAACGTTTTTATTTTTAAATTTTTAGTTTTGGTATCTACCCCGCACTAATTCCAAACAAACAATGCATAAGTATTAATGCAATAGCAGAAATCGCGGTTGATTTGCCGTCATTTTTTAAAGAGTTCCGGTGTCTGTCTCCGGAACTCATCATCAGATCTACATGAAATTTATATGGGACCATTTCGGAATAAACCCCTTTCGAACAAAAAAAGAATTTTGCAAATCCGTTTATATATGACGGAGTTATGGCCGAACATACATAAAAAAAATATATATAAACATCCGAATTGATAACCTCCTCCTTTTTGAAGTCGGTTAAAAAAACTCACCCAATCGCACCAACAAACACGCACACACACACATACTACTACGTAGGTATATGTTAGATTCGTTTTATTTGGGATTCATCCCAACTATATTTTACTTATTTAATATTAATCGCTGCCCTACGAGAGCTAATCTATAGTAATATTATAAAGCTGAAGAGTTTGTTCGTTTGTTTGATTGAACGCGCTAATCTCAGGAACTACTGGTCCGAATTGAAAACATCTTTTTGTGTTGGGTAGCCTATTTATCGAGGAAGGCTATCGGCTATATAACATCACGCTACAACTAAGAGGAGCGGAGCAGTAATGAAAAATGTTACAAAAACGGGGAAAATCGCACGGGTAGGCGATTCGACGCGACGGGAAGGGTCGGGGGAACAAGAAATTTAACGCGGACGAAGTCGCGGGCATAAGCTAGTTTCTCAATAATTGTTGGCAACCAGATGTGGCTCTAATATGCGTTGGCTTTGTGTTATACCACCGGTTCTTCGAATTTGTACGAAATGTTGTATCTTTAAGTGACGTGAAATATTGCTTTCGACTAATTGCTGGCGTAATAAGTACCACTTTCGTTTCCCATAAAATAGAAATGAAATGGGTTTCTAAGGAGTTCGATATTGTTTTACAATTTTAAAGAAATATATTACTTTGTTATTTATAACGATAACGTGTCAAGCTGTCAGGCCATAAAATTAAGCTTAAATGTGCTTTCTAAGTGACACGTTATCGTGTGACAATTTTAGAACAATAGGTGACATACCGTCACAATCGCAAAAGTTTAAGAAGAAATTTACGCAGTAAAAATTGAAAATGAGGTAGGTACCCAAATTTAGATTAACTAAATAACTTTGCACAAAGCAATTGCCGGCGCGCGGCGGCAGAAATACAATAACTTGTACATACAATACAGATGTTGTGCTTGAGTAGGGTTGCCATCCGTCCGGGTTTCCCCGGATTTGTCCTAGTTTAGAGGGCATCCGGGGAGCGTCCGGGCGGGGCTTCATTTGTAGTCCGGGTTTAAAAAATTCTTGGGCCGCCCGCGAACGTGATAAAACGACGAACGTTTTGGTAGGTACATTTAAAATGATGATGAAAGATGACAAAATTGAATTTTCAGGTCTGTAAATAAATAAAAAAGTGATTTTGACATTTTCAACTGTTTTTTATTACACTGACTATGTTTAAAAAATCTTATTGACATGTCCGGGTTTTGGGCTCTAAAATCCGGGGTTTTCACGCGTCTTGTCCTGGTTGGCAAATTTTTGAGATGGCAACCCTATGCTTGAGTTAACCTTCTGTCTTTTATTGTTCAACCTTCCAACTTTGGGTAGTTAATTATTTTAACTAAGTAATACTTTATTATCTGACTATAATGTAAACTAACAATTGATCAAAAAGGACAGTTTGACAAAATTGTAACAATTAGAAACTATTTGTAACTATTGGTTGAGTTAACTGCCCACGTATCAAAACCGGCTCTTCGCAGTTCTAAACCGACATCAAACGTGACCTTACCAAAAAAAAGCATTTTATAAAATAAAGAAGAGTCCATTGAAGACAAGGAAGACTGGCAATAAAAGGCACATGATGTGGCTACCCCGGTACCTCATTTATAGCATAACTAAATAAATGTCTATACACTGCTCCCAAATTACGTTTTATTTATGATATTTTATTTGTTTTACTTATTTCTTTGACATAATCTAATCATTCATCATTTCATATTAGACGCCGACAATTCTATTGGATTTTAATAATTTATTTATCTTTTATATTCAGTAGTTTTTTTATACTCTGTGAATGTGAGAACGCTGCAGCGCTGAAAATTGTTTACAAAATTACTTTCTACAAGGCCTCTCGTAAAAGTAATTTTGTAATCAATTTTCTACTATATTAAGTATGTACCTCCCAGTTACTTGATTACAGGCCGTTAGATTATTGCTTACTTACTGTCCCCCAAAACCAATGCAATAAGAAAACATTGTAAAGCCCAATTACAGTGGATTTCGGTTATAACGACGATGAAGGGACCACTCTCTGCCAGGGTCGCGAGATTGATCGAAAGAGACACCGTGACCCTAGCACATGTGCAACTGAAGGAACACGGGTGGGTTTTAATCAGTAAAAGTCTGACACGCCCTTCCGCTCCGCCCAGAGCGAGAGATCAGTCATTTGATGATTTCCCATCCAAAAAAAAGGGACCACTCTATTTTCGTCAAAAGGCAAAGGTAAAGAGATACAGGCACGTACAATAGCCCCAAGAATTTCGGTCTCACAAGCCCATGATGGGAACACCCTAGTCATAAAAGGTGAAGTGAACGGAAGACCATGTAAGCTGACATTGGATACTGGAGCTTCTCGCACGGTTGTCAGTTCCCAACTAGCGAATCGTTTTCTTGGGGACTTCTTCGGTAAGCATGACGGCGTTAGTAACAGCTACCGGTCAGCACATAACCGTCCGTGGTGAGAAGTATAGTTTATATTCATTTATTATTATTACGGCCTTATTAAGTATTGAAAATATTTGCACACATAGTTATTCAGTGGTACATTTAAAAAAAATGTGCAATATTAGTTTGCTTCAAATTATTTTTTTGTACACGCTTGCCTACCTATTTAGCTGATATTTATAAACAAAAGGTAACGGTCTCCACACTTGCTGACCATCTGTGTGGATGTATACAAAAGATAAGAAATGTTTGTGAGAGAAATAAATCTTTGGCGGCCGACTCCGGTCGCAATATCTGCATGGGATTTCTAGGAATTTGTTACAAATAATTAATTAAAAACAACGCTACACTCGAACTCGACGTTACATCCAAAGTCGCTATGGCCACATGAATTTTGCACTAAAGTATGCTTTAAATTCAAGGGACTTAGATTTAACGTCGCTATAGGTAAATGGTCGCTCAAACCAAGGTTGCAATAAATGAAATCCACTGTATTTTTAAAAAGAGTAACCGTGAAGTTTCTTGCCGGCTCTTCTTTATATGAAACTTTGTTTAATTTTAATAAAAATAAAATATTATAATAAAACTAAGTATTCATATTTATTAAATGACAAATTATTAGTACTTAAAGGAGCACATCTAGACACGCGGGAGCGTGTCAAGCCAAGTTCAAGTAACAGAACTGGCGAGCAGCACCGTGTGTAATATTACACGAACCATTTGGAGCCACTTTTGACCCCCTCATAACTCAAAAACTATTTCACATAAACGTGTCAAATTTGGCTCATATATTGAGACTTGCGAGATACATATGTGCTCCAAATTTCATAAACACATCTCAAACGGTTATTTAGATATTAACATCCAAAAATCGTCATTTTTATCACTGACTGACCTATAGATCAAAACTCTAACCCAGTTCCAGGTGACCTAGAAAGTTGAAATTTGGCATGCAGATAGGTAATTAGGTGAATACAAAGGAATAAATCAGAAACTGGTAATTTTATATAATTTTACTATAATTTTTCACTTAATTGATTCTATTAGGAACACTTGTAATAAAAACCATTTGGTATTAATTTTGTTATAAATAAGTACCTACTAATAATGTATGTACAAAAAGTAATGATATCCCACCCAAAACATAAATGTGAAATGAAAGCAAAGTTCAATATTATGATATATGCCTTAGTTGTTGACTTCAGGGACAAAAGAAGTGAGATCTAAATGGGTGCCAAGTTCAATGGTCAGTCCTGAAATTTATTTATAACTATCATTTCTTCTTATAACTTAGGATAATATATTGTAGCCTAAGGTCTGACTTGGCTAGTTTTCATATACGAATTATATTATAGCCTACGCAAGTTCTGAACCTGTTACTTGTCGGTTCTTATTTTATTATTCCTAAATTTTGGCTTGCTGGTAGAAACTAGCCATCGAACATAATAATTCGTATATGAGAACTAGCCAAGTCAGACCTTAGGCTACAATATATTATCCTAAGTTATAAGAAGAAATGATAGTTATAAATAAATTTCAGGACTGACCATTGAACTTGGCACCCATTTAGATCTCACTTCTTTTGTCCCTGAAGTCAACAACTAAGGCATATATCATAATATTGAACTTGGCTTTCATTTCACATTTATGTTTTGGGTGGGATTATCTTATCTTACATCATTTATTAAAGGCAAGGAACTATTATCTATCACTTCGATATTGTGCCTGTATGGTTATCAACTTAAATTAACTATTCTACTATATTCATGCATTAAACTGTGCAATATCATTAGGGTACTGTGACCGAAAAAGTTGTGTCTGGAAGCCGGCTAGCCTGACTGCGGCCTACCTCTGTAGGTTAAAGGTACCTATTTATAAAAATACCTACCTATCTTTTTGTTTTTGTTGGTGGGAAATCATCAAATGAAGTCTCCCACTCGGCGGAGCTCACGAGAGCGTGTCAGACTTTACTGACCCACCGTATAAAGGTACCAGAGGTATTGAGTTAAGGCCGGATGTAGAATCTAAAAGTGACCCTTTATTATGTAGGATACAACAAAAAAATATCCTTGTTTTTCCTATCTGTAACAGACATCCAAGAAATTCTGAAAAAAGTAGTTTCGATAAAATAAGGTTACAAAAAACAATGTTTTATTCGTTTGTTACATAGATTTTTTCCACATAGATCCCAATACATTAAATACATCAATGTACCACTAACATAACCGATAGGTACTGTACTGCCAATATACAAATAGTATTAAAATTCAATAACTCAACATAATTATGAAAATATCGACATTTTATAAGACCTACCGACATTTGGTACCTTTTTACTAAACATTTCCTTTAAAAAAAAGTGCTTAGAAATGTCTGTAGATGTTAATTGTATGTATCAAATTGTAGCTTTGTTGTTTGTAGAACAATAATCAGTAAAAATCACAAAATGCCATATTTTCACCCCATTTTATAAAAACGCAAATAACTCTGAAACGGGTTTACCGCCAAATCGAATGTCAAATAATCGAATATTAATTGATCGAACACTATAAATCGAACGTCTAAATACTCGAACGTTCATAATATCGAACGGTTACTAAATCGAACATTCAATATATCGCACACTCAATACATCGAGTGTTCAAAATATCGAACGTTTGTTTGATCGAGCGGTCAACGCATCGCATAAGTATTCATTATATCGAAATATGAATATGCTGAATACTTTAAGTACAAGAAAAACACAAAATTTACAAATAAATCATATTTTACTTTTTAATTATTATCTTTTGCTAGCTGTGCCCGCAGCTTCGCCCCCGAGGTGTTCACAAATTATTACACAGGGATCTCGTGGGATATATACAAGATGCAGTTTTGAACCTGCAAAACATTTCAGGAGGTTGTTATGAGACTCGTAAATAATCATAAATAACAATACGATACCAAGTCAATAACCAATAATACTTTTTATTTTAGATTTTCAATTTTATTATTTTTCAGAATAACTCTCTTCAAAAAATCTATGAAAGATTTGGCGTAGTACACCCCTCGGAAACTAAATGCCGAAATTGAGGCCGAAATCTAGTACCTTTATGCGTGGAACGCCACATGTTACCTACCTACCTTACAACAAAATAAGAGCAGTGGTGGCCCAGTGGTAACGGCGGTGACTTCCGAATGGAAGGTCGTAGATTCCAAGCCAGACAGGCGCTTTACTTTGTATTTTATCACTAGTGCATCATAAAATTTATCTGTTTGTAACTTTGTATGTAGGGGTATGTCTGGACCTAAAGTACCCATGGAATTTTACAAAATCTTTTTGCACTCGATAGCTCAATTCTTGAGGAAGGTTATCGTCCATTTAACATCACGCTATGACCCTTAGGAGCCGAGGAAAAGAAAAAAACAAAATCGCGGGCAGAAACTAGTTAGTAATTATTTGAATAGGTAGGTACCAGTGGCGAGGCGTAAATTTTTCTAAAAGAGTAGCCGAAGCGAAGTCGGCCTTAACTTACTGACTCATCAATAAAGAATACTTACTATCATTCTAAAATTAATATAGGAATGTAATGAATTAAATACAATTAAATTGAACAGATGAAAACGAATAAAATATGCAATATTCCTCTATCTCGTTCTCGCTGACGCATTTTTCTATACTTGTCTCTGTCATAACCCGTTGTACAGCGGCTTGCTCTCGTACATATCAAGCGGTGCCACGTGACCTAAAGTGACATCATTACGGGATCGCTGTTGTATGAATTTTTAGTTCCCGATTATGACGTTTTGGCGCCGGGTTAATTTAGAACATTTCTCTTTTGTTGTAATACAAAGGTATTAATAACCTTTTTTGTTGTTTGAATGTTATGGTGAATTAAATACCCGTAGTGTAACTATATTTATTGACAATAGTAGCCACTATTTACATACTATTGTATTTTTAATAGTGATAGAGTTACCAATGCGAATCCCCGAAGGCAAGCCGGTAGGAATCGTGTTATATGGTGCCTTCGCCACTGGTAGGTACCTACATGTGACATGGACACAGTCCCGTCACGAACGTCATAGAGCAAGATCGGTAGAATTGCCAGTTAAAAACGGTATATTTGTACCCAAAATCGGTAAATGACATTTCCATGTGTACTGTGAAATCGTAGAATATTCGTTACTAGCTTCTGCCCGCGACTTCGTCCGCGTCAAATTTTTGCTCCCCTGACCCTTCCCGTCGCATCGATTTGCCTGCTAGTTTTCGTCCATTTTTCGTTGCTGCTCGCTCCTTTTGAGTTATAGTGAGTCAACCTTAAAAGATAGACATATGCTCTCGCGGCCTTTTTTTTAGAACTTTTTAAAAGGAACAATTCCGTGATACATGATTTTTGCGTTACTTTAACCGTTTACGCAGCGCACGCAACGGAAACTCTCAAAAGGAATAAATTTTCCCCGTTTTTGCAACATTTTTCATTACTGCTCCGCTCCTCTTAGTTGTAGCGTGATGTTATATAGCCTATAGCCTCCCACGATAAATAGGCTACCCAACACAAAAATAATTTTTCAATTCGGACCAGTAGTTCCTGAGATTAACGCGTTCAATCAAACAAACAAACTCTTCAGCTTTATAATATTAGTATAGATATTTCGGTATTTCGGTAGAACAGAGCCCATATCGGTAGAAATACCGAAAAATCGGTAGGTTCGAGACCACTGCATGGACATCTACCATCCCGCACTGGGCCCGCGTTATGCATTACAGTACAGCCCACTCCCTCTCACCAATCACCGTAACAGCAATGGGATAAATTGTGTGAAATATGGATTCACAAACAAAATATGCTATTATAAAACTAACTTCGTTTTGGATTAGATAAAACACACTTCCCTTCCAAAGAATGACGTAACGGAAACGTTGGTCTGTGCTATTAGATAGAAAACATGGCACGAATGTTGCAGGATTCGGGTGTGGTTTATTGAAACACTTTAACTACTACATAACCTTCAATGAACTTCTGTCATTCTCTAATAGGTAGATCAGCATCATATAAAATTCTCGTTTCACAGTTTTCGTTGCCATACTCCTCCGAAATGGCTTGACCGATTTTGATGAAATTTTTTTTTTTGCTTATCCGGTATCTATGAGAATCGGCCAACATCTATTTTTCATCCCCCTAAATGTTAGGGGTAGTCCACCCCTAATTTTTTATTTTTATTTTTTAGACAAAATTTTTAATTTCAATTTTTTTATGATACAACATACAAAAATACATACATCTATAAATTTTCACTTTTTTTCACCCGGCAAAACAACGTTTGCTGGGTCAGCTAGTCAGCATAATTATATAATTTTATTATCATCTATTACAAGTACATGCAAGCACAAGTATGTATAAAATGAATATAATCGCGTTTGGCTAGACGCCATATATGTTTCTTTTTAAGATTTAAAATGAAAAACACATTAAAAATCATTTCAATATTGATCTAATGAATAAGCTACATTTTTAAAATTTTATTTTAATTAATCGGCATCAGAACTTTTGTGAAATTTGCTATCACACATGTTTTGATCTTTACGAATCTTTTTAACGTCTTCGCGATATGAAAAACTTATACCTAGGTAGGTACTTAATTCACTGTTGTGATAGTCATTTAGACAATGTTTAAATCACTTTTTACCATTTCCATTAAAAAAAAGCTGTAAGTAAGTATAAAAGTATTTAAGTACACCTAGGTTACTTCGTCTAATTTTAGAGAAAATGGGAAAAATTGCTTTGGATTTCGACTACTTAGAACTCTTGTTCACTTTTGTTTATAAATCAATTGAAACTAAAGAAATAAACTTCAGATCATTATTAAATTAACTACACATCCCAAAAAAAATTGGCAGAAATGTTATCTTTTAAAACAACCTAAATCTCGCATATATGTACATATAATACTCGATGCAAATAAAAAGTAGGTACCTAGCTCATTTCTTAGTGCCTACCTACTTACAATCTTATTATTACTAGGTACTTCTCACTCAAAATTAATTTAAGTAAGTAATAGGAGACCAACTGCCTGCACAAACGGCTACAAAGCCACGAACGTTGGCTACTAAAGATTGCATGGAACATTTTATATATTTAACGCGTATAAATTTGTTACGATGATTTAGGTATAATTATGAGCACGAGCAAAACAATAAACGTCAATGGCAACAAAACCTCACGTTTTGTTCCACAGCTTCCAGACGTTTCGAAGCACAAAGGATTCCTAATTGTACCTACAACCGACAAACCACAAAGTGAACTAATAAAATAGAACGAAAATATTTATAAACGAGGTACCGTCAAAAGAGGCATCTTTACCATATTTTTTTACTTTTATGCAATTTACTCTAACACAAGAGCTAGTTGTTTAAGTTTTTATTTATTTATATTGTAAAAAAGGTGCGTCTCTTTTGGATGAACCAATGAATTCTACTAAATCTCACATAGTATCGCTATATTAACCAAAAGTATGAACAGGGTAAAATTGACACATTTTTGGCAACTTTACCTAGCCTACGTTTATACTGAACGTGTGTCCCAAAACGGACGCGACGTAAAGTTACTAATAGTCCCGGCGCTAAAAAAGCGATGTATTTATTTTCGAAACTACCATCTTCATTTATCAGGCACTACCAATACATAGGGAAAGTTGCCACAAGAATTTCAAAATTATCATAGAAACGGGTGAATGCCATCAGGGTTGTCAAAAATAATAAAACATTAACATTAAAAAAAAATATTAATTATTTATTAAGGAACCAAGTAATAGGGACTTTTGTTTATGCATTACAGTTTAACATCTATTGTGGTTGTAAACACAGTAACATAAACTATTCTAGACATTAAAACTTTGCCTAAAAACAGTAAACAATTAAATACTATGCGTATTTATAATCAAGAATATTCATTAAACAGTATAAAAAAGAACTCTCACACAGAACAAATAGTGGTGCTCTGGTTCCCTGGGTGGGAATCTAACTCACGACCTCCGTCTTAGCAGTCAGGGTCACTAACCACTAGACTAACAGCCCAGTCATTGAATTAGTTACACATATACATATATTTCATAAACGAATAGAAAAAAATCGATAGGTATTATATTTAAAGTCCTGAATAACTGAACGAAAGTCCAAAACAGTTCCCACATAAAAGTAGATTGCTTAGGCGTGCTAAATTTGACAACCCTAGACATAGGTAAAGTTGCCTTCGTGCTAAGCGAGGTAACTTTACCTAATATCAAGCATCATTACCTTTTCCAGTTATTCAAGAAATATTAAATTTATAAGATTGAATCATTGCGATACACCTTAATAACAATATGCCACATACTATTTAATATAAGTCACTTACTTGCACATTGTTTTTCTGTAGGAAAAAACGATCTTTATGCGATGACGCCGCAAACATAATTGACCACATAGAACGAAATAGCACCCTCCCACGACACAGGGAATCCTAGTGTGGGATCTAGGGAACCACTGTAACTAATTATTAAGACAATAAAAAAATACTATTACCCTATTTTGAGAACTAAGGAAGTGGCTAGCTTAAAAAACTTTTTGGGATAGCACAATTTAATATAAAATCAACCAATATGCCTAAAATTACGGCAAATGCCCTAGACAAAAAAATATTTAATTAAAACTACTATAGGGTATGCTTAGGTAAAGATAACCACGGAAGGTAAAGATGCCTCTTTTTACGGTACCTAACCTACGTATGTACCTACATACGCAATTCATAAAGCGAAACTCACAACACTCGTATCAACCACTTAACTCTGTACAAATATATTAATAACTACCAATTGGTTTCATGGCGAAAGTGCAACTTGATGTTTTTAAAAATATAATAATATACCTAACTACTTACAATTCCACGTTCCCGATGAAGGTCCGAAGGGTTGAACCGTCTGCTCAAGGATGAGAGTTGCAGGCAATTTGCACCACCGAACACGACCCACAGCGTAACGGCCAGTAATGGCAATGGATGAAGGATTGAAGGGTAAACTCCTTGCTTAGTCACTAGTTTGTGACGTGCCGGCGTTTCACTAGGGAAGTAACATGCAGAATGCGAAAAAAATTCGATCCCAGCTACGCCGAAACTGAAATAATTATGAAATCAAAAGTTCATTCACAAAGTTATTTTATCAAGACGTGTGAAGAGTTTTCTCTCATAGAGAGTTGAAAAGTATTTTAGGTTGTTTTTTTGTAGGTTGAAACCTACTTTAACCATGTGACTGGTCGGGGACGGGCTTATAAACCAAACGAGCAAAAAAGCGTTAGGTGATATATAAGAATGCAATGATAATGTTAACTGAAAATCAATAACAAAAGACCTCACTAACTAAATGTTCGAATTTTAAAAGACATACGCGAAAACTGAAGCAATTTCGAATTCATCAGTCACATCACTATTCTAAAAATAGCTCAGAATGCACCCACCGAGCGTTACCTATCGGTAAACCCCTACCAAAAGCTATCAAGACAAAAATGTTGCCAAGTTCAATACATGCAGCACATGTATTTTTTTTTTTTGTATTGGCTACATTTTACACTTATTTTAAACAACATTATTTTAAACACATGTTATTAGAAAAGTACGCTAACTAATTTGCACTCATAGTTTTGGTAGTGAAAACGAAGTCCCTCTCGTATACTTCTTACAAGTTTACTAGCACACCCATAGAGCACGGAATTGCCATGCGGTAATAATAGAATTCGTAGCGCCACCGACAATTTGTTGATCGGATAACTTCAGTTTTTATACCTACATCGCTTGGTTTTTATTGAAAATGTTGTCAAAACCGATGCTAGCAGCGGCCACCTATTCGAAACGTCATCTTCGTGGTCTGGGAGTATACCTTCTGAGATGCACTTTTCATTTTCATTCAACATTCAAAATGGAAGTATCCCTGCAGAATTTTTTTTTTTTTTTTTTTTGTTATATGATGTATCCCAATAAGGTAACAACATAAAAAAATACAATCTAGCTTAATACTAAAGCTAATGAGTAATTTAATTCTAACTTAATTTGCTAGGAAGAGTAAACCTAAGAATGTGTCCATTAACACTTTTCTTATTGTCTCTATTAAGGGGAAGACACTTTGTTCTTGTGTACTTTATGGGTAGCACTCACTTCACTACATTAAACTAACACTTCACTAAACTAACTCGAAAGGTTTTGTCCTTTTTAGTCTTCTCACTATGTCCGTGTTGTCGAGGAGCTGGATAGCCTCGACGTTCACATGATGATGAAGCCTTCGTTCATGAGCTTCGGCGTTCGTTTTAATTATGTTTGTGACGAGGTCTACCTTGAGGTCCCGATGAAGGTCGTCATTTCTAATGTACCAGGGCGCATTGACGATTCCTCTGAGTACTTTGTTTTGGAATCGTTGAATAATTTTGATATTACTTTGTTTGGTACAGCCCCAAAGCTGAATACCATAAGTCCATACAGGCATGAGGACTTGTTTGTACAAAAGTATTTTGTTTTGTACTGACAACGAGGAATGTTTTCCAATCAGCCAGTACATTGACTTGTAGCGAAGCTCACATTCAACAACACATTGTTAACATGAGCTTTCCAGCGAAGCTTTGTGTCTAGTGTCATGCCTAGGTACTTGGCTATGTTTTCGTGCGGTATGACATGGTTGTTTATGTATACCGCATGATAATTTGGCTTTTTATTTGTGAAGTCTATGTGAATGGATTTCGTTTCATTGAGTTTCACTCGCCATTTTTTTGTCCAGTCAAAGATGGTATTGACGGCTGTTTGAACTTTTTCCACTGCTTCTTCTTGAGTGACACCTGTGGCCATTATAGCTGTGTCATCCGCAAATGTTGCAATGGTGTTGTTTTCTAACTCAGGAATATCGCAAGTGTACAATAAGTACAAGACGGGACCTAGGACACTTCCTTGCGGTACTCCAGCTGTTATCGACTTAAGTTCTGAATATGCATCATCTTGTCTTACTCTAAACTTACGCTGTGATAGGTAAGACTCTAAGATATCAGCAAACTGTTTTGGGAGCATGTTTCTTAGTTTTCTAATAAGCCCTTTGTGCCAAACTTTATCGAATGCTTGCGCTACGTCCAGGAAGACCGTTGAGCAAACTTTGTTTTCTTCTAAGGCCTTTTCTATAATGTTGGTA
This sequence comes from Aporophyla lueneburgensis, assembly GCA_932294355.1. Taxonomy (NCBI): domain Eukaryota; kingdom Metazoa; phylum Arthropoda; class Insecta; order Lepidoptera; family Noctuidae; genus Aporophyla; species Aporophyla lueneburgensis. Next base: position 18,219,113 of record OW028744.1, read on the forward strand.
ATCCTGTGTACTTGGTCTATTGTTGAATGTTTTTCCCTAAATCCAAATTGGTAGTCAGGGATTAAATTTCTTTCTTCGATGATGGGTTTTAGCCGTTTCAAGAGAAGCTTTTCGAATAATTTTGACATGATCGGCAGCAGAGAGATCGGTCTATATGATGTGGTTTCGTGAGGTGGTTTACCAGGCTTTGGTATCATTATAACTTCGGCAACTTTCCACAGATCAGGCACAGACTTAAGCCTGAACGTAGCATTGATAAGAGTTGTAAGTTTTACGATGGCTTTACGTGGGAGGTTTTTAAGAACTTCTCCAGTAATAAGATCGTAGCCAGGTGCTTTCTTTAGTCTAAGGCGCTTGATTTCGTTGAAAACTTCTCTTGGTGTTAGGAATTTTATTTCTTGTTCATCATCATTTGGTGTTTCATCTAACAAAGCGCAGTCTTCATTTTCTTCATTCGGCTTAAAAATGAGTTCCAAGTGTTGTGCAAACCTTATAGCTTTTTGCTCGTTGCTTATTGCCCACCGCCCGTTAATATCTTTGATAGGTGGGATATGCATAATTGGCTTCTTAAAACTTTTTGTAGATTTCCATAGGGAGTAATCTGTCGTGCGATCGCTGGTTAATTGATTAAGATAACTGCTCATTGATTCATTTTTGAACTTCTGAATTGCATTCCTTAGTTGTTTTGTAAGGTTGTTCAGAAGCCTTTTATCTTGTGGATATCTTGTTTGTTGCCATATTCGTCTCTGTCGCCTCTTTTCGGCTATGAGTTTTGTAATTTCTGCTGGGTAGTAGGTTAATCTATTTTTTAACTTGAATGTAGGTGTGTTTTTCCAGGCGCATTGTTGTATTTGAGTAATGAATTGACGGATATCCCGATCCAGGTCTTCTGGCTTCTTTAGTGGAACTTTTAAATCTATTATAGAGTCCAAGTCTATTTTAAAGCTTGCCCAATCAGTGTTCTTATTTACTAATGTGGGGTAGTTTTCTTTCAACATTAAAGACTCACTTACAGTAAGTATTATAGGTGAGTGATCTGAGCTCATATCATAACCTTCTTCAATGCGGAGAAGATTTGGTGATAGATTTTTATATATAAAAAAGTCAATGAGATCTGGAATCTTGTTTGGGTCAGTAGGCCAATAAGTAGGCTTACCTGTTGATAAAGCTTTGCATTGTGCTCCTTCAATTGCGCACAGTAGCTCTCTTCCTTTGGTTGTGGTCAGTCTAGATCCCCAAAATGTATTTTTAGCATTAAAATCGCCTCCCAATATAAATCTATTTCCAAGACCGTTTAGAAAGGTCATGTATTGATCTGTTTTTACCGAATACCTAGGTGGACAGTATATGGCTGATATGGAAACAGGGCAATATTTCGTTTTGACACAGACAGCCACTGCTTGGATTTCTTCTTTTTCATATTTGAGTTGTTCATAATGAAATATATTCTCCTTTATAATAACTGCACTACCACCTCTTGATGTGTTATTGGGATGCAATGCATGGTATACTTTATAACCTTTAATTTGAATATGAGATTCTTTAGTGAAATGTGTCTCTGATATAAGGCACACATCAATACTTTCCATATTTAGGACAGCCGTAAGTTCATTCTGATGTTTGAGCAGTCCATTCGCATTCCAAGCCATAATTCTTAGTATGTTAGCCATTTATGATGTTTTTTTGTTGTTTGGTAGCTGCTTTAGTGCCACCTTCAAGCTTCTTCAGCCTTTCATCAAAATTAGTTAAAAGATTTATGATTTTATTAATCTTTTCATCCATGTTAGGGCTCACTGGTTTCATATGTGATTGTGGCGGTGGTTGGGCTCCTTTCGCCATTTGTGCATACGATACACTTTTAGTAGCTGGCTTGATGACACTAGGTCTTTTGTCTCCGTTTGCACTTGGACGCTGAGAGTTTGTTGGTACCACTACATTCTTTCTAGTATTTTTATCTTTAATATTTTGAAGCTCTTTAGCTACTATGCATCCTCTATAGTTAGCAGGGTGAGGCTCACCACAGTGAACACATTTTGGCTTTGCTTCTGCTGGTTTATTGCAGTCTCTGGTTAGGTGCTTGCCTGTACACTTCACACACCGGGGTTCTTTAGAACAGTATTTCTGTGTGTGGCCATATGCTTGACACCTTTTGCATTGAGGGATTAGCTTTGATGTTTTTAACGGCTGTATATCTACTTTGCAGCCTAGTATGGATTTAATTCCGTAAATTTTCTTTATGTCTTCATCTTTTTGAAATGAGAGCATAAACATACTGAGGGGCTCTTTGCTCTTCCAGCTCAGTTTGTTGACCGCATCCTCTATTTTGTATCCTTGAGATGTTAGGTCCTCAACTATTCTATTTGGCAGGCAGGAAGAATGAAGGTTTTTTGCCATCACCCTTATCGGCCTGTCTTGTTTATTCTCATACGAGTACCAAAGGCAGTTATTTTGCAACAATAGCTTAGTAATGCATCTGTATGAGTCATCATTATGGGAGTTAATTTTAACTTTTTCTCCATTCATCATTTTTGTAATAAATGAGTCTTTCGTGAGGTTAGTCGAAAGAAGATCGTAGAACTGTTGGTAGTTCTTAACATTTTCCACTACTATAGGTGGCGGTGTAGGCTGTTTCCTTGTCTTAACATTTTCCTTAGGTTTTTCGCTGGATTCGGGTCCTTGTTGAGGTGGTGGGGACAGTGATGTGTTCAATTTCCTTTTTTTTCTGCTCTTCTGTCGTACCCACTCCGTTTCCTTTGCTAGTTCCTCTTCGTCTGTCTCATACTCGATTGGTATTGGCTTCTCGGTAGTGACATTTTTATTTTCTAGGTCAGCAGTTTTTTGCTCCTGGACTTTTTTCAGCTGCTGCTGAAGTTCTTCTAATTGACTTTTAAGGTCATTTACCAAACGTTGCAGTTTTTCTCTTTCTAACTTTTCTTCTGTATAATGTTTATACAAAAGATGTTCCGTTTCGGTTTTTATTTTAATTGATGGTGAGCAAGCCATAATTATTATGAGAAAATTACAACTTCACCTTAACACTTTGTTTACACAAATAGTTGCGAAATTCATTCGGTAACTGGGTCATCGCGGCGACCGCGCACGGCTAGAGGTAACGACCGGTATGCTGCTGCGTCAGCGCTATACCCGAACACTAACTAGCGCAAGAGCGTGTGCGACGCGACTCCCTGCAGAATGAAAATCTCTACATCTCCATCGCTACATAGTACATACGCTAGTCATGCATATCCACAACTATCTTTTTATACGTAGCGTTGAGAAATTGCATGACAACGAAGTTATTTAACATAGTTTAGCATGGCAATAAAAAAGCGACGTCAACCTCAACCTGTTTGTCAGTGTCAGTGAATCAAATCAACTTTTGAACTTACTGTCAAGTCAATGTCAAACGAGTAACCCGCATGTTTGATTGAACGTACCAGTACAAAGATTATTATGGTGGATTTGTGTGGTGGATTTTAATTATATATTCGTTTTGGAATGTGATAATGATGCAAAGCCAAGATACAGATGAACACAATGAGGCCACAGGTCCTGTTGACAATGCTTGGGCTATGAAAATACCGAAATTTACTCCCGACGATAATCCACATGGTCTTTTAGAAGAAAGCAAGTTTGCGACGTTGTTTCCAAAGTACAGAGAACAGTACTTAAAAGAATGCTGGCCACTTGTACAAAAGGTACTGAAAGTACACTACATCGTCGCCGAACTTGACCTCATCGAAGGCAGTATAACCGTGAAAACGACTAGAAAAACATGGGATCCTTACATTATAATAAAAGCCAGAGATTTGATGAAACTGCTGTCACGAAGTGTCCCATTTGAACAAGCTGTGCGAGTCCTAGAAGATGAGATAGGTTGTGACATCATAAAGATCAATTCATTTGTTCGCAAGAAAGAGACATTTTTGAAAAGACGGCAACGTTTGATTGGTCCCAATGGAGTAACTCTCAAATCTATAGAACTATTAACTGAATGTTATGTGTTAGTGCAAGGGAACACAGTTTCTGCTGTAGGACCATACAAAGGTCTGGTGCAAGTGAGGCGTATTGTTGAAGATACAATGAAAAATATTCATCCAATGTACAACATTAAAAGTTTAATGATCAAAAGAGAACTCATGAAAGACTCAAGACTAAAAAACGAGAGTTGGGATAGATTTCTACCAACATTCAAAAGTAAAAATGTCCCAAGGAAACAACCTAAAAAGAAAGTTGAAAAGAAACCCTACACACCATTCCCACCACCACAACAAGAGAGTAAAATTGACCGTGAACTTGCTACTGGAGAATACTTCCTCAAAGATGAACAGAAGAAGGCCAAGAATCGTCATGAAAAGGAGGAAAAGCAAGCACAGGTTAAACGTGCCAAGCATGAGCAGAGGCAGAAGGACTTTATGCCTCCTGAAGAGAAAGCAACTGCTCCTAATGACCCCTCGGATACTAATGTTGATATTAACTTATTTAAATCTAAAATGAAGAAGCTTTCCAAGCAGCAAAAGGGATTAAAATGAAATTACTCAATCCTTAAAATAGATAATCAACATTAAAGGTATCTACAAACTAGCTTATGTAGCTGTTTGAGACTATTTGCTCTTGTCCAACAAATAATCTATCTAATCCATCTCTGATCAGTTTTGATGATATGATAGTCTTAAAATTATAATACCTCATGGTAGCTTTTTAACACAATAAGCCTATAATATTCCTCCCACTTCTGGGACACAGACAGACCTCCTTGAGAGGGAGTAGGCCGTATTCCACAAAGGGGCCAAGTGCAATTAGATAGATTTCACAATTTTTGTTACAGGATATGCTGGTTTTCTTCCATTTTTGTTCTTCCTGATTCAAGATGCAGCTGTTACTAATGGGTTACAACTACTCACTGCTCAGATTGCTACATGATATCTAATGGTATTGTTCAAAACTCAGGGAATCAGTATCATTGTTAGTTGTGAGATTGAAAATCTAGGGAGTGTCAGTAAATTAGTTTTGTCACAAGTGGAGCCTCTTATTGCATGCCTAGGGCAAAAATACAGCCTCCTAACTGGATACACTACTTATCCTATTGGTTCTGACACAACTAACTTTATTATTTGTATGCTCTCAAGTAAAATGTAGCAGCTGACCATCTTATTAGAACATCCTATTGTAATTTAACCTACAATATCTGGATAACCGAGCTTCTCGGTATTTTTTGGTAAATTGTGTTTAAAATAATAAGTTTATGTTCAAGTTGATTAATTATCGATCAAGTTGGTCATTGAAAACACGAATAAAACGATATTTTATAAAAATGAATCCTAGCTAGATCGATTTATCGCCCTCGAAACCCCCTGTATACTAAATTTCATGAAAATCATTGGAGCCGTTCCGAGATTCAGATTATATATATACAAGAATTGCTTGTTTAAAGATATTAGATATCTGAATAATGTTGATTTCACTGGTTTTTTTTAAATTATGCAGTTTGTATGCACCCTATGTTAAATTACATTATTCAAAGACAGATAAAGATGATGCAAAGACTTATCCTAGCTGGATTTCTATTGAATTTGCAGTTGTATGCAGATTCTATGTTGAAGTACATACATTATTATAATACTGCCTAGAAAGGATAAAATGCAGCCTAATCAAAAACATCCTAACTGGATTATTGTTCATAATGTAGTTGTATGCAGTTTGTAGGCACCTTATGTAATAATGTACTCATTATTATAACACTAGGACTATAGTAAGCTGTAATCTGTTTGAAATTAAATAAATAACTGATTGAATGTATTATTTTATCTCTTTATTTTCATTAGTTTTAGTTCTGGAACCAAATTATTTTTAGCAATAAACTTTTTTCCGTTCATGTAGGGCTGCAGTACTTCAGGTATGTAAATTTTGCCTTTGGGATCTTGATGTGTTTCTAGTAAAGCTATCAACATTCTTGGTACAGCACAAGCCGTTCCATTCAATGTGTGAGTATAGCTTGTTTCCCCGTTGCAAACATATTTGATGTGCAGTCTTCTTGATTGATAATCTGTGCAGTTGCTACAGCTTGATATTTCACCATAATTATTACGACCTGGCATCCATGCTTCTATGTCATACTTTCTGTAAAATAAAGTCATCTTGAAATTGTATGATGATGATTATAGCAAGTCAACAAAGCCATTGCTTATGGTTTCCTTAGCAGGTTTGCGCTTAGGCCAAGCATTTAAGATACATACCTATAAGCAGGAGCACCTAGTTCATGTGGTGGCATGTCCAGTATTTTCATATTAAATCCTAAGGGTGAAAACAATTCTTCCTGCATTGTTCTCAAATACTCAAGCATACTTTCTGACTGACTTGGAGTAGTAACTGCAAACATTTCTACTTTGGTAAATTGATGTACTCTGTGGGTTAATGAAGAAAGATCAGTAAGAAACGTCTTTACACCTTATTTATTTATTTTCCATAATATTTCATTTATAGATACACTAGCTTCTGCCCGCGACTTCGTCTGCGTAAATGTCGGTTATTGCGGAAGCAGACAAACTCACGGAATAAAAAGTAGCCTTTGTCCTTTCTCAGGCTTTAAACTATCTGTGTACCAAATTTCATTTAAATCGGTTCAGTAGTTTTAGCAGGAAAGTGAGACAGACAGACAGAGTTACTTTTGCATTTATAATATTATATATTAGTGTGGATGTGGATAACTGATGCAGGATTAGTTTTGCTGCATTACAGGAAAATTTTCTGTTACCTGTATATCCCTCTTTCTTCAATAACATTAGAAGTTTCTGCCCTAAAGCATCTACTCACAGCAGCTAATTTCATTGGCAAGTCTTCTTCTGTGTGGACTGTATTCATCAACAGCCCTGCTAAGGACATTTCTGCTGTACCCGATAAGTACAAATCTGGACCATGGTACACCGGGTCCAAGGAATATATCTAAAAATAGTAAAAAAAAAAAACTTTAATTTTCATATGAGTACAAAGCAAGTAACATTTGTTCCATGTCATAGAAAACCAACTAAAGTTTTACTAAAATAAAAAGATTTCCTTGCCTTTTCATATAACAAAATACTAAGTTTTCACCATATGGAATTATTTTCTTAACAGATACTCTTAATTAGCAAAATTTACCTGTGTTCGGTCGCTGTTAACCGTCATGCCACAGCTCTCCAAAACTTGACTAGGCAAAATATCTGGTACTGACACCAGCTGGAACTTTTCTTGAAGGAGTTTGTTAACAGTGTATTTAATTAATGCTTCTTCTAGCTCTGCCAGTTCTCCCAAGAAATAATAGCTCTTATGACCACATGTGTGTCCTAATTTATCTGTTCTCACTAAATTCAGACGTCTTGTTATTTCACTGAATTCTAGAGGTGCATGTGCTTGGAAATCTCTTTGCTGGTTTATTTCTTGTACAATTTTTGGGTCTACATTTTCCGCAACAGAAGGATGTGTTTTATTAGGTAAAGAACTCAGTTCTTTGTATAAACTGTCCCGTATATTTTCGTATGAAGCATCTGCTACTGGAGTTGTTTTAAATATTTTATACTTATTCATTACACGATTCACATCACCAACACCTTTTCTTATTTTAATATTATTTTCAATTTCCAATAGATTTTCAGCACTACAATAATAATTTATATCAATATCCGGCACAAGTATAGTTGAACTAAACCTTAGAAACTTGGGTTTGGTTAAAACTAGTTGTCGTAATAAAGGGTAAAATATCATTTTATTATGCTTGCAAAATAAACTCATCAATCGCAAGGCTCGTAACAGTTGAGCTAACCCAATAGGAGATACTACCCACGTTTTCTTCGGTACAGACTGGGTCGTAAATTTCTAAAATCCTAATTATCGCTTGCAAAATCGCAAATGTCAACAAACCGAATTCTGAATTCTTGACAGCCAGCTGAGCCACTCAGTATTTGACACTACCAGTAACATCATGTCAGACATTAATAATGACAGCTACATAAGCTAAGGCTACATTATCGCAAAAAAATAAAAGGAAGTAGTACTCTACTTCCTTTGAACAAATAAACACAGATACACTTAGAGCTTTTTCTTTATTTTTACGTAATTTCCAGCAACAACATCAGTGGCAAACTGCAATGTTTTTAATAATAAAACTAAAAACTTTTATTTCAGACCCATAACGTCCGACTCGTAACAAATGCTCTCTGTAGAAACAAACATTTATTATTTCTTGACCACTTCAAATGTTTTTTTAGATATATAACGAGAGTGACCGTATTTTGTTTCCGAAAAAAACGTCTAGTTTTTTCCGTTCTGAATGACCGTACGCACGGTTTGTTTCCGAAAAAAACGTCAGGTTTTTCCATTGGAAAAATGTACTAGCGTGTGTGCCTTGTTGAATATTTTATATGTAAGGTAAGCATTCAGGTCTCCGAATCAGGAAACCAACGCTTACGGAGCCGGCCTTATTAAAAAAATTCCGGTGTGATCTTTTATTTGGAAAACAGACAGTAGAATTTTTCACACTAAAGCACAATATCGTCACAACCATAATAAGAATATCACGGAAAATCTGTTAATTTAATTTGGGTAGTAGACGCCTAAAACCGTATCCGTGTGAAACTAAACTACGGAATATTTCAGTCGTCAAAATGAGGGTTTTATTTTAAGCAAAATAATTCAGGTGTAGACGTGCATCCAAAACCTTCATAATACAATCATCGTCAACTTTGCGCCAACTTTTCTAAAAATAACAGATTTGATGCTGAAAACATGTAACACTTACGTAAAACTAAGCATTTAATACTGGTTGCCTTTGAACCAATGCGCTATCTCATGTTCCTAATACGGCGGGCAGTGCTGGTGCCGTGACTGCTGAGACCCTCAAGTGGCGCAAATACTGTGACCTTATAGGTAATAAGTAATAACAGTTTTGAGCAGTTGAGGTTGAAACGTTCGGTCACAGGGCCCGAGTGCGCGTCTCCTTTTTAATGAAATGTGTTATCGACTGGTCGACACTTCACGTGACCAGAGGGCTGGGTCATTTACTGGCCAAAAATTAGCATTGTTATTCAACGAGGCAATGCTGTCAGCTGGGCACGTTTCCGGATGACAGTGATGTGGATGTGTGGTGTTATTCCGAACCTTCCCTTGATGCCTTTTTCTAGCAATGACCTTGGTCGAAGTCTGTTCCCCACAGGGGCTGCCCTTATCGTGTGCTCGCTTGGTGTTAATTTTTTAGACCTGGCTGAAAGTGTTAATTTATTGAGGCAGCTACGGACAAGTGTGATAAAGCAGCCGACAACCTTCTTTCTTTTTTTAACGTGAAGAAATATTCATGCATAATGCGCTACCACAGGGAGATAGCGCAGTTATGTGGGACTCCAACCCACTAAAACTCAACGGTATCCTACACCACGTATGGTGGGATCACAGGCACGCTAAAGCATTCTTCCGTGAACCCGCCGCGGCTGTCCGTCGCCGGACCTACCTCTGAGGGCGCATGAACACAAAATGTTGTGACCACCCTTGGGACCAATTAACATATGGGCGCTAGACGACGCCGTGTATGGCACCCTTGGTCCCTCATCGACGGGTCGGTGGCCCCGCCACCGCACTGCCTATCATTTTTCGGCCACAGGGGATAGGGAGAGTGGCCAACGCTATACCATACCAACCCTCCTCTCCTCTTCCCCTGCGGCCCCACTGCATCCGCCATCGGACGGTGGCGAACTCGTTCAGGCCGCGGAAGGTAGGGAGAGCGGCACACCTCAATACCGGCACTCCTCTCCCGGTTGACCTGCGAGATGTTAGTCAGTCATTAATTTTTTTTTTATATGGGAACAGGGAAATCGTCAGTCAAATTGAGCGGATTGTACGATCTGCACCTGACCACTGTCAATGTCAAAGTCGAACTGTCACTGTCAATATATGACAATCTCTACACTGTACTGTAATGGTTCCGTCCGAGTTCGTTTGGCGCCCTTTTTACTTCAGTTTTAATTGACAATAAATTATATTAAAACCGACCAATAATTCACGGTTTTCGCACCATGACTTATTGTGTGCTATAAAATATTTACAAGTTGTATTCTGATATAGGTATTTGCCAAACATGCCTGTACAAAGTCGTAGTGTTGTTAAGAACTTGCAAAAGGATGCTGAGGAAAGTGTTTCATCTGTGGGCAAACCGAAATCACCTCAGATGTAAGTACCTATTATTATATTAAGATGCTTATTCTGCCCCCACTCTGCCGGATTCGCTTTGCCTAAACAGAGTGGGAATATTGTTTTGTTGGTCTATCCGTACCTATAAAAATGTTATGTATGTCAGGATGGGAATGTTCTTACATGCATGCATTTAAGAAAAGAACCACATTGATTGAGTAACCTGTGAGCTGTCCAGTCAGAGCAGGCATTTGTCAGTAATTGTGCATCTCAATTTAGAACACAAGACGATTTAATGCACAATACCAAAGAAGGGAGATGTGAGTGTGCCGCATAAAGTATTAAAACAGCCAGATATTCATTTTTTTTTTTCGAGAAAGAAATATGAAACAAAATAAAAACATGACCCACATAGTCTTCGCATTCACAATAAATAAAATAATAATATTAAACTTCACAAAGCAAATATTTATATCATACATAGTGCTTATAATAATCATTAAATGTCAATGTACAAACCTACTGTTTCCAATTTAATTTTTATTTATTAAAGAACTTCCTAGAGTTTCTCTCTTATCTCAAACATTTTCATAATATTTTCGGTGTTCTCTCATGCTGTACCTACACAGTTATCAACTTTTCGCCCTGTTTAGGGTCGTTTCAAAATCCCTCTGGTTTCTGGTGTTTAGGGTCGTTTCAAAATCCCTCTGGTTTCTGGTGTTTAGGGTCGTTTCAAAATCCCTTTGGTTTCTGGTGTTTAGGGTCGTTTCAAAATCCCTCTGGTTTCTGGTGTTTAGGGTCGTTTCAAAATTGGTATCATCATTCTCCTGCCCTTATCTTATTTATTTAGGGTAGTGGTTTGGGATGGGCGCAACATGTCTTTTTCTTCCACACTTCTCTATTAGTCGTTAACTCAGGAAAAAATACTGATTAAGTTTATCCCCAAAACAGTATTTTTTAGTAGAGTATTATTATATTATAATTAAAAGGATTTATTAGTTTTATGCTTGAAATATAATGCTTAAGAAAAACCTTTCTGCTAGGTACAATTTAAATTCTGAAAATGAAAACTTCTTGACTGCATTATAAAATGGTAATCAATGTGTTTTCAATGTTATTTAATATGAGTAAATCTATTTATACATTTTAATAAAATGTATAACGGTTTGGTGAAAATAATATGAAAGATGGCATTAATATTTCATAGGCAAACAAAAATATTATAGGAATACTAGTTGACATTTGTTGTCACAGTAATACTTGTCCAAGATAAAGGAATGGTTGTTCGATGCAATAATAAAAATTATGAGTTAAACTTACCCAACCAGGGTAACATTTCTTTTCGCTGGCTGCCCATCTATTTGGTTTTTAGACACAATATGGCTGATCTCATTTGCTCAATTTAAATTTCAGGTCTAAGAGGAGGTCACCCCGCAATGGAAATCAGTCGCCACACAATGGAAATCAGTTGAAAATAACTAATATGTTTGCCTCTAAAAGGAATAGAAGTCCTGAAGGAAACGATATTATACAACCGGTAAGTTTTAAATAACGAAAATTAAATCAAAGTTTTTAAGGTAAGTTTTAAATTATGACATTTAGAATTACAAGTAATGCTACTGAATTACTGTTCCCAAAACACAAAATGACAGTGGGCAAAAATGTATGGGAGTTGGTCCAAGCGTCGCCAAGGATGAATCATATACTTAATGGAAGGGTACAATGTACTGTTCAAATTGCAGCATAGTGTTTGAACAGTACATTGTACCCTTTCATTTGGTATATGATTTATCCTTGGCGACGCTTGGACCACATTTGCCCACTATCCTTTTAATTGTTACCACTATGCGGAATTGTATTTTTTTATTTTCTGATGATCGCAATATTAATTACTTAGGCCTTTAATAGAATTATATTTAACAATTAAAAAATGGTTACTACATTTTTGCATTGCATTTATTTAAATTTTAGAAAAAGCTGAAATATGAGGACGATGAAACTAAAGAAAAAAGTATAGATAGCATAACCAAGGATAATAGCAGTGAAAAGTTGGAAGTAGAAGCAGTAAATGGAAAAACAGACACAGAAGTGAAAGAAGTACAAGCAAACGTCACAAAAGATGAACAAGTGAATAATGCAGTTGACATTGCACCAAAAGACATAGAAATGAATAAATTTGAAGACAATATAAATAAAGATAAAGTAGACACTATAAAACAGAATATAACTGAAAAGGATGACCAAAACCAAGAAAAAAATGGTCCCACTGATGAACAGAAAGAAAATGGTAAAAATGAAAATAATAATGAAGTAGGAAGCTACACAAAATCAATGCCTGATAATGAAAAATGTAACATCTGCGGTCAATTTTTGAACAATTCTGATATAATATACTATCAGGGACACCCACAGAATGCGGTTGAAGAGTATATAGCATTGACCAATGAGAAACTTGTCTTAGCATCAGGTCAGTACTTATGCTAAATTTCTTATATGGTTTTACACATTTGTGTAGGAATGGTAGTGAAACTTAACAAAATTCATCAAATATTTCACTTTCACACATCACTTTTTCTTAAAACAACTTCATTTTGTATTATTTCAGGCGATGATGGGGATATAATGGAACGCCCACAGACTAACATAACCAGTTTTTCTATATTTGATGAACAGGGACATCTTTGCCCTATTGATGGAGGTCTTGTAGAAAATGATGCGCGTATCTACGTGTCAGGGTATTTGAAGTCCATATGTTCTGATTCAGCTGAAATTGATGAAGAATCCGTGCCTGTGAAAGATGTAGGTCCTATTATTGAATGGTGAGTGGTATTTTTGGACTGTAATATTTCATATTTATACATAATGGCAAAAAATAGCAAGACAAAGAGATGAGTGGAAAGCGCGTTAGACTCTAGGACACACTACAAAGAACTTCTGCACATGTTTGAGTTTTAAAAAAAATCTGGGTGCACGGTAGTGATCTCGCCAAGACGAACCACGCGTAGCGCAAGGGCACTACCTACTTTTCTCGAAGCGCTTCGTCGTTTTTTGAACCCTCATAACTTGGGTTTGGATTATCCGAGATAAACAAAATTCTCTTGACATGGTGTCAGTAGTAGACTTATTAAACATAATATAAAGTTTCAATTGTAGCTCCTATATTTTAGATTTTATTGATATCCAAACTCACTGATGATCATCAAAATTCTAAGGGTACTTCTGAAGTGCTAGAAAGATGAAATCTTCACAAACTATACACCTCAGTCAAAATATATAGCTTGGCCGTTTCGCTATCGTCACATGAGCGTAATGTGGAAAAAACATTATTCTTTTGTTATACAACTGTTCTTGTAGTAACGAAATGGCCAAATCACATGTTTTGACTAAGGTATAGTAGTATAGTTTGTGAAGATAGGGCTTGTACAATTAGAAGCTTGGCTGTAAATGAGATCTGATAATTTTGGCGGTGCTAGCCATATAGTCTCGTCTTGGCAACATTTTACATGAAAATGTTTTTGGTGGGATTTTATTGTTTTTTACTTTTTAGTGAATAAAAGCTTTGAATTTCATATACTTATAATAACTTGAGAACAATGAACGCTTTTCTGATTCATAACATATAGGTGCCTATACATTATAATTCTTCTACTTCAGGTTCATACATGGTTTTGACGGTGGCGACAGGAACTGTATCACCTTATCAACAGAATTTGGAGAATATAACTTACTAAAACCCAGTGAACAGTACACACCACTTATGAACAATCTCTATGAAAAGATATGGCTAAGCAAAGTTGTTGTAGAGTATTTAGAAGAGTATCATTACCTTCAGCCAACATATGCAGACCTGCTAGAATTGATCAGAGAGTCAACTATTCCTGAACTCAATGACGCTAGAATGACTGAAGAAATGCTCCATAAACATGCTCAGTTTGTGTGTGATCAAGTAGTGAGCTTAGAAGCCGATGAAGATGATGAACCACTCATTACATTACCGTGCATGAGGGAGTTAATTAAATTAATGGGTATCAAATTCGGCAAGGGAAAATCCCGCACTAAAATAGATTACAAAAAGGTTGACAAAAAAGCTTGGACTAAAGCTACTACTACTCCCCTTGTGAGGAAAACATTTGAGAGCTTTTTCACAAATCAGTTGGATAAAACTAATCATGAGTTGGTGCTGAGAAGGAAAAGATGTGGTGTTTGTGAAGCTTGTCAACTGCCTGACTGTGGGGAATGTAATGCTTGTCGTGCAATGGCAAAGTTTGGCGGACATGGACGTACTAAGAAAGCGTGCGTGAGAAGATTCTGTCCCAACATGGCAGTAGAGCAGGCGCAAGATTCAGAACCAGATGATGAAGAAGAGTACCAACAAATGGCTGAGAAGAAACTACACGACAAGTTAGAGGACACAGTGCCAGTCAAGTTAACTGGTTCCAATAACAGAAAAATTAAATGGATCGGCGAACCCGCGAAAGCCGACGCCACCAGAGTGTATTACGAAAGAGTTGAAATTGATGGCTCTGAACTTTGCAATGGGGACTTTGTAATGGTTGAAACATCTCAAACCAATATTCCTGCTTTGGTGGCCAGAGTAGTATACATGTGGAGAGAACCTATGAACACTAAATCTGGTTTCTTTCATGCAGAGGTATTCATTAGGGCCTCTGACACTGTTCTGGGTGAGGTCAGTGACCCAAGGGAAGTGTTTTTAGGAGACAGATGTTGCCATGGTGCTCCACTGTCATCAATATTGAGGAAAGCTTGTGTTAAAAAGGGAGAAATCCCAGCCGATTGGTTCAAACTAGGTGGCAAGGAAGTAGATGAAAAACATTTTGAAGATGATGGTAAAACCTATTTTTACAGTAAATACTATGAAAGGTTCAATGCACGATTCGAAGATTTACCTGTTGATCCAGTTTGTCCTAATCCACTGAGGCAACACAGATTTTGCCCTTCTTGTGAGAGAAAAACAAAAAGGGACACTAAAAACATACCTAGAGCATCTGGAAAACTGATAGAAAAATCCAGTATTGTAACTGAATCTAATAGAACAGAATGGTCAATAGTGAGATGGCAAGATTATGAGTACAAGAAAGGTTGCGGCGTATTCCTCAAACCAGGAACTTTCAAGTTAAAGAATAGTCTCACTAATGCAAACAACAGCCTCAAACCAAAACTAGAGAAAGTTGATGAGGACATCTACCCTGAATATTACAGAAAGAGTGACAATAATTTGCGTGGATCAAACGTAGATACTGGGGAACCATTCTGTGTTGGTTACATCGCAGCTGTAACTGCCATTGGAGAAGGACCTTTGATTGCTCCTCAGGATATTTATTTAAAAGTCAATGTCCTTTATAGACCTGAAAATACGACCAGCCGGTTTCCGCAGCACGAAGACTTGAATGTAGTTTACTGGAGCGACGAAATTCGTGATGTATCTTTCTCCGCGGTTGTAGGAGCATGTCATTTAATTTATGAACAAAATGTACCACAGCAATATTCTCTGGCCGAGTGGCTAGAGAGAGACCCAAATAGGTTTTACTTTAGGATGGCTTTTGATAAGTCTTCAGGTCAGTTTATAGATGTCCCACACCATGCTATTAGTGTTGGACGCACTGAAAGAAGCAAAGACAAGGGTAAAGGCAAAGGAAAGTCTAGCAAACCTGCAGAAACAGTTGAAAATAAACTGGAACATGTGTCGGTACGCCCTTTAAGAACTTTAGATGTATTTGCTGGGTGTGGTGGACTATCAGAAGGCTTGCATCAGGCTGGCGTGGCGGAATGTAGGTGGGCTATAGAGAATGTTGAGGCTGCAGCTCATGCCTATGCTCTCAACAATAAGAACTGCATCGTTTACAATGAAGACTGTAATGCATTACTAAAGGAAGCAATGTCTGGAGCCACTCATAGTGTTGGTGGCCTACGCCTCCCAATGCAGGGTGAAGTAGAACTGTTAGTTGGCGGACCGCCCTGCCAGGGCTTCTCTGGAATGAACAGATTCAATTCAAGAGAGTACTCCAACTTTAAAAACTCTCTCGTAGCTTCATACTTATCTTACTGTGATTATTATCGACCGAAATATTTTATACTCGAAAATGTAAGAAACTTTGTAGCATTCAAAAAAGGTATGGTTTTAAAACTGACATTGAGAGCATTACTGGACATGGGATATCAGTGCACATTCGGGATTCTTCAGGCCGGCAACTATGGGGTACCGCAGACGAGAAGAAGGCTTATTATTTTAGCTGCAGCGCCCGGGTATAAGTTACCGTACTATCCGGAACCCACCCACGTATTTAGTAGACGAGCATGCTCTCTGACTGCCAATATAGATGGTAAACGCTTTGTTACAAACATTAACTGGGATGAGTCCGCTCCCAGAAGAACATGCTCCATCCGAGATGCGATGAGCGATCTACCACGAATTTGCAATGGTGCTAACAAAATAGAAATTGAATATGGATCCATGCCAGAGAGTCATTTCCAACGTCTAGTGAGAAGTAAGGACGAGAATGCTAAACTACGGGACCACATTTGCAAAAATATGGCGCCATTAATTCAAGCCAGGATATGTAGGGTCCCTACTTTGCCTGGATCTGATTGGAGGGACTTGCCTAATATATCGGTGGCACTGTCTGATGGAACTAAATGCAAGGTATGTTATCATCATTATATATTATTAATCAAAGTCGCTTTTCGTGTCTGTCTATGCGAGCGTGTTGTTCTTTTAAACTGCACGACGGATTTTGGTACGGAAGGGTTAAGCGTACAATACCTTTATACAATACTAGCTTTTGCCAGCGGCTTCACCCGGTAAGACCTGCTGCCTGAGAAAGGACATAGCTACTTTGGTAGTACCGGTACTATCTGTGTACCAAATTTCATTTAAATCGGTTCAGTCGTTTTAGCAGGAAAGCGAGACAGACAGACAGACAGAGTTACTTTTGCAGTTATAATTGTGGATTAAACGTAAAATTACGATACAGAAATCACGATGTTCTGTGAAAGTCATTGAAACTGAGCGAAGTAGGAGTGGATCGCTAGTGTTTTATATAATCCTACTATCCTACTAATATTACAAATGTGAAAGTTTGTGAGTATGGATGTATGTTTGTTACTCTTTCACGCAAAAAATACTGTTCGGATTTAGATGAAATTTGGCACAGAGATAGTTTATAACCTGGAGTTACACGTAGTACGTTCCCGTGGCATAATTTCCGACCTCCTCGCGGGCGAAGTCGCTGGCAAAAAAAGCTAGTGTTTATTTAACGGACACTCGTGTCGCCAGGTCCTGCAGTACCGCCACGACGACAAGCGCGCGGGGCGCGGGCGGGGCGGCGCCCTGCGCGGCGTGTGCGCGTGCGCCGCGGGCGCCGCCTGCGCGCCCGCCGACAAGCAGGAGAACACGCTCATCCCGTGGTGTCTGCCGCACACCGGCAACCGGCACAACAACTGGGCCGGGCTCTACGGTAATACTACACACCTCCTATATCCTATATATTATGTATCGTTTACAAAAGTCAAACAAGATACACAACGTAGCAGTCGCAGGGCTAGTTATTTGATTTTACCGAAGACGAGAACGAAGTTTGGCAAAAAAATGTTAAGTTTTGAAGGAGCACAATTATATAACAAAATACCCTCACATATAAAAAAATTGCACTCATTCCATGCATTCAAAACACAATTAGCTGCATATTTAATGAAAAATATCACCTTTCCCAAAAGCTGAATGCATTGGATGGGTGTAAAATTATTTCAATAACGTCTATATTAAAGCCCTATTTATATTTACAGAATTTGACAACATTATAATTTTTTTACTGGCAACATGTTTCACTCTCAATCTAATTGAAGTGTAAAAAAAAAAGGAAATAACCCTGATTAGACGAAAAAATTGCATCTAATAATCTTTTTTCTTCGGCCTTATCGCGGCTTATAATTTGTCGGAATTACGGCTTACATTCACTATGGAAAATAAACCTTATGCCATTGCTATTCAGGTCGTGTATGCTGGGACGGCTACTTCAGTACAACGGTGACGGACCCCGAGCCAATGGGCAAGCAAGGCAGAGTACTGCATCCTGAACAGAACCGCGTCGTTTCGGTTCGAGAGTGCGCGAGGTCGCAGGGTTTCCCCGACACGTACATATTCGCCGGCTCAGTACAAGATAAACACCGACAGGTAACGTAATATTTTATTTAAATTTATTCTCTAGTAAATTAATGTCAATTAAAATGAAGGGTCGATTTCTGTGTACGTTACCCTAGCAAGAAAGTGTCTCCTAGAGTTATATGAGTAGAACGTATAATGTGTGCCTTATCTGCTGTAAATGTGCCCCCAAATAAAAAATGTGTGCCCCCTGTCGTTTTGGAAAAAAACGGAAAAAACGATTCTTGCTGGGGTAACGTTTTTCTAGCAGGAAAATTCTAAACGAATGATCGGAGAGAGAAAAATTGTGCATGGGCAGAGAGCTTATATGTGTGCCAAAATGTGCCCCCAAAAATAAAATCTGTGCCCCTTCAGGTTTTCGAGATATTGCATTTCCTGCTGGAGTAACGTTTTGATGAATCGTATATCTCTAAAACCATTGCATGTGCCCCTGTAGAGTAAACATACACGAGTAGCTCTTAATGTGTGCCCCTTAGTGCCCCAATTAGATTCAAGAAAATATTTATAGTTTTCAAGTTATCGCGGTTTTGAAAATCCGAAAAAACATCGCAGTGCCTAAATGAGACAAGGCACGAGTTCGCTGAAAACTGTATTCGGTCCTTCTTGACCCTAATAATAACCATACAAAGTTTCAAAACTGTTCATGCATGCGTTTTTGAATAATCTTGCTAAAAGTCAAAACGATGGTGTCATAACTTTGACGGCAAAATACAAGGAACCGGCTCAATCCCAGATGTGTACGTGTAAACCAAAATCTTGTGCCTTTAGTCAAAAATATATGGTGAAAATATTCAGCTTGGAATGTTTCGCATTAAGTAAATATAAACAAAAAACCAAAATATGTAAACAACGGCTGGTTATCCGACCAAATTCCAATGACTACTAAAAAGCGACTAATTCATACATATCGATGACCTTCTTTATTGGACGTATTTTACCTAAGCTGTTGTCCGTACAGTCGCGTTCAAAAGTTTTGGGGGCTAATTAAAAAATATATTAAATTCACCTTGTGACCAAATTAAATGAAACAGCTTGTTGATGTGGAAATTATTATTTTTATTCCCTTAATTTTAATTCTTAAAGTAATGATTGCATCAAATCACAGATTAAATTTCCTACCTATAAGTATTAGAAATTATTTGCACGTTGTGTAGTCATTATTATTTAAATCACAGATCAGTTTTTCATCTAACAAGTAGACCGCCAAGATTGTCCGCCTCCGATTTCAATGATTTTTATATATATTGTTATGTTTGAGTAACTGAGTAATTACCCAAAAGGAATTTACTCGAATCTGCTCAATAGTTTGTTGCTTCTACCGAGCAACTTAAATATAAGTTCAGTATACAAACTCAAAAACATTTGCAACTCTATCTGCAGAGATATAAGGTTCAAATTTCTTGCAATTTTGTATGTTTCTTGATGAATAAATATTCTAAATTTTATAAGAAAAAAAAAAATGAAAATAAAAAACGTTAGCAGGAATCGAACCCTGACCATCTGCGTGCCAGCCACGTCACCCTGCCTACTAGGCTACGCACCGCTATGCAATTTCAATTTAAATGATTTTTTAATAAAATTATCATCAAATCAAACATTGCAAGTTTGAACCTAATATCTCTACAGATAGAGTTGCAATTGTTTTTGAGTTTTTATACTGAACTTATATTTAAGTTGCTCGGTAGAAGCAACTCTGAAACTATTGAGCGTTGCGTGAATTCCTTTTGGGTTATTACTCAGTTACTCAAACATAACAACATATATAAAAATCACTGAAATCGGAGGCGGACAATCTTGGCGGTCTCCTTGTAAGTCTAAAATATAATTATAAATTCCTCATAGGTACGTAATACGACATAAAAAATGGAAACACGTTGTTGAAACACAGATCATTCTGCGGTTGACTATAGGAATACACTAAATACAACTCTCAAAACTGTAGGTACCAAGATTTATTTGGTTAAGGTGAATGCTCCAACCAACCCGCGAAATTCAAATTTTATTACGTTTTTTGCAATTTGCAAGCCAGTGCTAGGTTGTACAACCTTACTACCTCTAGGTATTCATCACACATTTCATGAACTATATTTTTTTTAAACATCGGGACCAATCAAATTGATATTTGCCATATCTTTCGTTCACACATAAATAGAGATGGGATTTTACCCGGTAAAAACCCAAAAGTGGGTTAATTCGTGGGAAAATACCCGATTGGGAAAATATTCGGGTGTTTTAAAATTTAGTTTATGTAATGTTTAGATACACATACATTAAATAGTACATAGTTTTAAAACTTTTATTACTACTGGTTAGAGCTTGTATAAGTTAAATGACGCACTCCACTACCACATTTTATGTAAACAAGCTTTAAAGAATGGATAATTAAGTAATGAGTCACGTTATTTCCACTTAGATAAGCTTTAACACTAGTTAGTTAAGACAAGTTTATCTTTTTTTAGAACCTGTAACTATTATTAACTATCTATTGGCGACAAATAAGCCGCTCGAAACTACCTGCTCCCACCCCGGGAGCACGTACTGTCGAGCCGAACAATAGCCAGTAGTACTTGTCGCATAACATAAGTGATCTTTCACAAGTTGTTTTGGCTTTATACCGTGCGCCCTGTGTTATTTTCTTTGATTTATTGACGACCTGGATTTTGTTTTGTGGACACTTTATATTCTAGTGATTAAATACGTGATATACTTTGGATTGATAACTACTGCTATCCTTACGGACTTCGATACCTACTGCATCCCATCAACATAAATAAACCGGTAAGTTTGAGCTTATATTAGAAACGTAGAATACTTTAAAACATGTGTTTGCTTCTGTTCGTACAATTGTTTTTTTTTTCTTTTTGCATTAGATCACACCATGCCCAGAAAGAAAAATAACGATGTATGGGAAAACTATTTCCATTCCGCAACCAGTAAAACGGTTAAGTGCAAACACTGCGAAAGTTTACATATTTGGCAATGTCAACAAGATGGCCCGCCATCTGTTGAAATGTTTTAGATGTCCAACTGTTATCAAGAACAAACTAAACAAAACATCTGACGTTAACGCAACTGCAACAAATCTGCCTTTACAAGATGAATCGCAGCATGAAATGTTACAAGATAACAGTTTGACAGATACAAATTCCAGTACTACAACTTCAGCCGAAAAGAAACTTTATCTAGATCAGCTTTTGTCGAAAGCAATATTTGTTTCCGGTTCTCCTTTGTCCATTGTTGAACATCCGCTGTGGGCACGATTTT
This sequence comes from Aporophyla lueneburgensis, assembly GCA_932294355.1. NCBI lineage: Eukaryota > Metazoa > Arthropoda > Insecta > Lepidoptera > Noctuidae > Aporophyla > Aporophyla lueneburgensis. The sequence goes on from OW028744.1 coordinate 18,240,711, forward strand.
TTGATGAATTGCAACCACTTTACAAATTACCATCCAGAAAAGCAATCTCAACTACACATCTGGAAGCTATTTATAAAGAAACGGTAGAAGAAATTACAGACGAACTAAAATCTATAAATAATTTGCATCTGCAGTGTGATGGCTGGAGCAATCAGCGCAATGAAGGTATTATCAACTGCATTATTGCAAAACCCGAGCCCGTTTTTGTCAAAAGTCTTAACACTCTTACCAACCGACATACAAGCCAATATCTTTCCCAAGAGATTATAAAAGTTATAAATATGTATGGAGGCCACAAGTTTGTAACTCTTATAGGAGATAACGCTAATAACATTCAAAGAGCATTTCAGATGGTAAAAGATGTGTATACACACATAATACCGCTGAGATGCGGAGCACATACATTAAATTTACTTTGCGAAGATTGTATAAGACCAGAACCTGTTAAAGCATTTATATCGATTGCCATAGAGACCATAAAAGCAATAAAAAGAAGTCAAACTATGGGTGCTTTACTAGCCCAGATTATAAAAGACAAACGATCAGGCGAAACATTGAAATTGCCAGGAAAAACCCGCTGGGGCAGTTACTGTACTGCTATAAAAAGCTTGAAAAATTTGAAAGTAGCATTACAGACATTAGCTGTTCACGAAGATGCTACTATTTCAGAAGAAATAAAGTCAAATTTATTGGATCTCAATGTTTGGAACATGGCCGAAAACTGTATAAAATTGTTGGAACCCATAACTGATAAAATTTTCAAACTTGAAGGAAACGGAATATTGATAAACGAAGTATACATGGCTTTCAAAGACATACAATCTACATTTAACTTTGTGCTACCCGAAATTTCTATTTTAGATGACCAGCACAAACAAAATATAATAGATGCTGTAACCAGGCGAACAAATAATTGCATCAGACCAATCCATTACGCTGCATATTTGTTAGATCCGAGATCGCATGGCATTGAACTCGATGAAGAGCATGAAGTACATGCCATGGAGTTTATACATGAAGTGAGCCAATCACTCAATATTGATGTTGGTGTAGATTTAGCTAATTATTATAGAGCTAAACAGGGTTTATGGGGCAGACCATTTATATGGAAAAATGTCGCAGAAATGGACCTAGTCGTTTGGTGGAGGGGACTTTGCAGCTCTAAATTGCTGAGTAGGGTTGCAGTACGCCTTCTGACTGCTCCCTGCACTTCTGCAGCGACTGAGCGGTCATTTAGCACACATGCTCATATACACAGTCACAAAAGAAACAGATTGACTACAGACAGAGCAGGAAAGATAGCTTTTATATCATATAATTGGAATCTTTTGCATAAACATAAAGATGATGACAACGACGAAGATGACGAGACCTTATCAACCCCTAGACAGTTGTCTAGCCCGATGAACAGCCCAATTCATGACCAACAACCTTCTACATCTCGTGGAAGCCAAGAAGAAATAGAATTCTGTGAAATTGATGATTTGTATGATGATCATGATAGTAGCGACAGCGATTAAAATTTTAGAACGAGTGAATGAAAAAATAGTTTTGTAATTATTTTCTATTGTGTAATAAATAATTGTGATTGTCTATGTTTTGTTTTATTTTTTATATGCAGAAACATGTTTTACAATCCTACTGGTAGTTCCACAGATTACCGCTTTTGAACAAGCAAAAAAATCGCTTCATCTTTATTGTATTATTGTAGATAATGAAAATACCCGTCTAATGGGTTTTTTCTCACATAAATACCCGGTATTTACCCAAATGGGTAAAAACCAGGGTATTTTCCCGTCGGGTTTTTTCCCATCGCCCATCTCTACACATAAATTACTGGATGTATTTTAATGAAATTTAGAATGGAGAAGATAGCTTACCTTGGAATAGCACTTAGGTTACTATTTATAATGTACTTAATAATGTTTATGGTCATAGAAACAGTTAGTAGAATATAATCCAATTACAACTTTATTTTATTACTTATTACTTTTCTACTTCAGTGTACTTACTCAGGCACAACACGTGTGAACGTGAACGTGTGAAAGTGTGAACGTGTGAAAGTAAAGAAGGTCATCGATATGTATGAATCCGTCGCTTTTTAGTAGTCATTCAAATTTGGTCGGATAACCAGCCGTTGCTTACATATTTTGGTTTTTTGTTCATATTTACTTAATGCGAAACATTCCAAGCTAAATATTTTCACCATATATTTTTGACTAAAGGCACAAGATTTTGGTTAACACCTACACATCTAGGATTGAGCCAATTCCTTGTATTTTGCCGTCAAAGTTATGACACCATCGTTTTGACTTTTAGCAAGATTATTCAAAAACGCATGCATGAACAGTTTTGAAACTTTGTTTGGTTATTATTAGGGTCAAGAAGGACCGAATACAGTTTTCAGCGAACTCGTGCGTTGTCTCATTTAGGCGCTGCGATGTTTTTTCGGGTTTTCGTAAAACCGCGATAACTTGAAAACTATATTTTCTTAAATCTAATTGAGGCACTAAGGGGCACACATTAAGAGCTACTCGTGTATGTTTATTCTACAGGGGCACATGCAATGGTTTTAGAGATATACGATTCATCAAAACATTACTCCAGCAGGAAATGCAATATCTCGAAAACCTGAAGGGGCACAGATTTTATTTTTGGGGGCACATTTTGGCACACATATAAGCTCTCTGGCCATGCACAATTTTTCTCTCTCCGATCATTCGTTTAGAATTTTCCTGCTAGAAAAACGTTACCCCAGCAAGAATCGTTTTTTCCGTTTTTTTTCCAAAACGACACCGCACACATTTTTTTTTTTGGGGGCACATTTACAGCAGATAAGGCACACATTATACGTTCTACTCATATAACTCTAGAAAACACTTTCTTGCTAGGGTAACGTACACTCGATTTATTTAGAAAAAAAAATCTTATTCGCCAGACTATAGTCTGTTCCAAAAATATCCAATGAAAATGTAAACAAATGAATGATAAAACGTACCATATAAGTGGTTTCCAAATTGTAGTGCAACTTACGAATTGAGTGCTTACTGATCATTATTATTTATTGAATAATTAAACCCGAAATTTTGAATGAAATTAAAATGACCTTAATGATCCTCCGAAATCCGAAGGCAAATCGCAGCGGTATGTCGCCCAATAAATAAACGCTTCCAAATATTGCGACTTTACTGCTTTTCACTGTTTTTGCATTTGTTAATTTAATAAAATATTTTTAGGTTAGAATTTAATTATGTTATTCGAACAAAAACTGCTGAGATAATTAATTGAAACCTTCTAAATACAGCTTATTGTGTTAGCTGAACTGGTTTTGGTTACACTTTCATTGGATAATTAATTTCCAAACAGAGCAGGCGCGGTCGCAGCCTATGATTTGGGGGGGGGGGGGGGGGGGGGTCACCATGAGTACTGAAGAATATTTTTAGGAAGGTATATCTACTCGTTGGTCTAGTAGTCGAAAACGCTACTGATGAGCATGAGGGGGCCGATTCTACTAACAAATTTGTGCAAAAATCGCAATAGCACCGCGACTGGATCACGACTTTTAAGGGTTTTCTCATTCTGCTAATGAACAACGATCCAACTGCGGCTACGTTTTAGTGGACGCCAACGATCGATCGAAACAATGTAAAAATCTATTCTGCTAACAAAGTCGTACATGAGCGTGACGTTTAGTCACATTCTGCTATTATTTTGACACTCGCTATAATCGAATCAAAGCTGAAATTCGGCATTTCATCTGTCAAAATTTGCGGTTGAACATAAGTCAGTAAAATGCAACTTTTATCGCATCGATCTAGGACTGCTTTAGTTTTATTTCCTAAAAATATAATGTTTATACAGATTTCGTTGAACTTGCCCATGTGGGTGACGTTGGAAAGGTAAGAGGAAGAAATTTTGCGTCAAGAGTATGCAGTAATGCTTTGGCCCTTACGGATCGTCACGCGTCAGTGCGTTACGACATACCAATTCTCCAGAGACCTCTTATGAGCTTTGATTGACGAGATCAGTGACCACACATGCTTCGTTTTTACGGTATTGATGACGGAAAAGGTAACATAGTTACAGTGTGTTACTACGTGAAACTCTATTGACTCAATCTTGGACCGCAACTTGCACCGGCTTTTTATGTGCCGCAATGTATATGCAGTGTCAAAACTTTTAATTTCTTGAGTTTTAGTAATAAACTAGCTACTGTCCACAACTTCATCAGCGTCTAATTTTGCTCCTCTGAACCTTCCCGTCGCACCGCATTGCCTGTCAGTTTTCGTCCATTTTTTGTTGCTGCTCCGCTCCTTTTGATTGTAGCGTAATGTTATACAGCCTATAGCCTTCCTCAATAAATAGGCTACCCAATACAAAAAGAATTGTTCGATTCGGATCAGTCGTTCCTGAGATTACTGCGTTTAACCAAATAAACCAACTCTACAGCTTTATAATATTATATAGTATAGATATAATGGAATATTTGGTAGTTAAAACAACACAAATTTACAGACTGCCCTTGTAACATATTACGCCTATGTCTATGCATGGCTTAGTTACGGCATAATAATTTGGGGAAACAGTAGGTACAGATGCACCAACATTAGCAAACATTTAAGTGATAAATCCCTGAAATGCAGTTAGAATGCCCAAAGCATGTTTTTAATTTAATTTGATTTTAGAATAAGTTAGATTATAAGTCCTACTCCTACTACTATATTTCTTTTGATGTGCCCGACAGGGTCCCACAATTGTAACTAAATCCAATGTTTACCACCTAAGCATATACATTGTGAAATGCAATAAAGTATTGAGTATTGGAATGGTTCATGAAATCAAAAAACAAATAATGGAATAAAGCATTTTTATTACTATAAGTATATCAATTTTAACGTCAGACCACTTGAGAAGTAGATACTTAGTATTTCATCTAAAATAGTAGGGTCGTTTCACCACTCATGTTGATACCGTGTGCCAGATAGAAATACATAATATATTAATACTGCATGCTCAACATTATAAGTGCACAACAGTCAACAGAATGTCTGCCTACCAAAAAATTTACCGACCACGATCAACTCTTAAGTCAGAAATTGATTTTTGGGTGTACCTAAGTAATGTTTCTGAAAAAATATATATTTATGTTAGAAGTGGCTAACTTATATTATTATTTTTCTCATCGGTGTGCTGGTACCTACTGCAAAATAATGTTTTTTCCCCACTGAGTCAACAGGTATAGGTAGTATGTTTTTGTTTTTGCAGATTGCCATGGAATGTAAATATTCCTGTATCCAGATTTCCATATTGAATAAACAGTTTAAATTCTTCTTGCATCATCAATACACACTTTCCTCAAACTGCATCTAAATGGTTTTACTGAAGACAGGGAAACATTCATAAGTTATTTCAAATCTGGAACAGTCTCGGGCAACATCTTCACACATTGTGTTGAAATCTTACTGAACAGTTAACAGCACATTATTTTGCATTAAATGCTGTACCATCTTGAAGATTCTATTTTCATTATAATTCTACAAGTACACACATGAAAACAAATATCAATTTCGTGCAATTAGAAAGAAACGGATTAACTACTCCCTCTCACAGAGTCACAGAGAGGAGGCCTGTATCGCAGCAGGGGGAACATTATAAGCTGCTTATATAATATGTATGTTAAGAGGAATAAGAGTATTATTATAAATCAATTAAAACTCTGAACTTGATTTTTTTTTTTTTAATTTATTCCTGACCATGGATACATGTCCTTCAGTCGTAATCATTAAACATACTACTCTTATTCTCAGCTAAGTACATCCCGAAACAATTAAATTTTTTCTACAGTATTCAGTAAATATCTAAATAATGAATTGAAATAAACTGTGTTGGAAAGTAATTCCTGAACGTGGCGGGGAACACATAAAAGAGTTTTGTTCTGCTATATCACTAATTTCACTGACAAGTAACAGTCTTTGCATGTCGAACGATTCACAGTCTAACGTGTTTTATATCCGCATTTTCTTCAGAACAATAGGTACATTTGCTTTCACTGATGAATCTTAGCTTCAATGTCTTCAGTAATTACTTTAAAATATGTATTTATGTTTTTGTTGTATTCTCTTCCGTTTCATCTTCACATTCTTCATCTTCAAAGTTTTCGTGTGATTCGTTCTCAATTAGTAGCAAATCATAGAAGATCTCGTCGTAGAGTAAAGCAGCTGTTTCAATGTTAACATTTTCGTAGAAATCTGAACTGTTAACATCAATTTCTTCAACATTATTTGGTTTTTCATCCATATCTTGAATTATATTAATAAATATAAAATTATTGAAAACTTTTTGTATCTTTCCCGCCAATCACCATTTTCCTTCCTCTGAACTTGAACTAAAGTAAATAGTGTTGCTGTCAGTTGACAGTTGACACTTCTTTTTTTTTTTTTTTGAATTTTATGACCTGGTAACTGGACCTTTAGGTCAAAGTTGACACTTCTCAATAAGCTATGTCAGGTAGTGATGCGATTCGATTTTGTTTAACTCGATACTCGAGTAACTAAAGGCTCGTGATCATTTTATTTATTTATTTTCTCACGCGTTGTCACTCGATGTATAGCTTGGCAAAAAAGTCTGGAAAAAATGAGGGCGCCTGCTTAGCAGATATGGCCACCCTGTATACTAGGACTAAAAGTGATAAGATACTTACTGTTTTAATCCACAAACACGAGATCCCGGAAATTCTCATCAATCAAGATTTCAAGACTTGATAGGCACACAGTCTTTTACTTTCATTGTATTTAGTAGATTGCGCATTATTTCGCTGGAATAACCTTTTATCTAAGAGCGATTTTGCCATCATATTAACATAGTGAAAACTTATTTAGTTTAAAAATTAATTAAATTACACTCAGGGATTGCCGATTGAACCCAATACACAAGACATAACGTTCAGCAATCGCATTTGCGGTCACCACCTAGGGTATTCACAACCATTCGATGGTTGGTATGCCTGTATCAAATTGGACATGAATAATGCTGAATGAATTCTGTTAATGCTGACAGTTTATAGTCGCCAAGGTGACTTACAGCTGCTTACTGTCGGAAACTAATCGAAAGTCACAGAGTACCTATAACATGTCGCATTCGAAAGGTACGGGTAATATGGAATAAACTTGAACAGTTGACTAATGAAGGCGTCAGGTATGTCTATGTGGGGTACATAACATTATCACTATTCACATGACAATGAAAATGAAATAACACGCTAAAATGTTAGATTTTATTTAAAAAGAAAAACGTGACATAACATCATTCTTGTATTCCTTTTCGGTGCTATGATAGATTTTTTCCATTAACACTGATGTGTCAGTTTTACATTTCTTATTTATGAAATCTAAATAGTGTAAAAATCTTTCTTACACATTTACGGTTCCCATTACAACCCATCTCCTCAAACTATAGGTAATATATTACGTAGAATAGGCACCTGAAAAATAATAAATATAAATTATACTTTTTTTACTGTGGTATGCGATAATGGCATGAACAAAAAAAAAATACTTGCCTGTTTCTTTATAGTGTTGAACTTTTTGTCTAATTGCACACAGATCAAAATCGTCTAATTCTTTCTTCCGCCAACTGTTTTGGTGTTCTTCCAGGTGTAGAAAAAATCCTTAATTTTTTTCACCTTCATTAACAATTTCTCTAATTGTACTGTGAGATTTACCTTGAAAAAAACATAAAGACAATCATATTAATTCCATGTAGGTACATTTTTCAATTTCAAGTATCAAACATCAAGAGTTAACGTACACGCGATTTGTCAAACTAAAAAATAAAACCTCAATAATCTATTAGTAAATAAAATAATAAAATCGCTAGAAACTTATATAAAATTTAGTATGAGAAAGGAAAAACAATGACTGGTATTAAATAAAAGATAAATTTCTTGGATAAATACCTGTCGTGTCGGCAGTTCTTTCGTAAACATTGTCAATCGGAGACAAAATTTGTTCCGCTTCAGATTCCGCCAAATTTCTTACGAAAACTTTGTATATCACAGCTCACACCACTACTCCTTATTGTTTTATTCATTTTTTATATGTTCAAAAGCATTAATAATTGATAGTTAATTAGAAATAAGTAAAATACAATTATGAACATAACGCAATGACAGATTAGCTACTTGTTGATGATAAACAAAGCAGTGCTGCCACCAAAAAAATATTTTAGTTCCAATGGTTACCACGACAGACTCTTTTTTGCCAAGCTATAGTCGTGTTTAGATAAGTATCACGGAGTTTTCAACAACTACACCAGTTCATAATTCAATATTAATAATATCGTGTAACAAACTGTCAAAGTAATGTGATGTATTGAATCACGGATGTTTTAAATAAGAGTGATTATGCATTACATTGTTCTGTAAGTATTAGTCAGTTGATAACGTGTAATTCTCCCCAAACAGCAAGAGTCGATTGTAGCCCTAATATTGATTGGATGCCGCATTTTGAATTTTGCTATGATTATTTTCTTTTAAGTTATTATTTAATGTCTCGTTTTTAACTAACAAAGCTGCTAGAAACCTCCCTAAAGGGAGGTACCTACTTTAGATTCAACTTGAAATAAATTGAGAAAATCAGTGCCTGACGATTTATAACTAGTAGTAGTAACATCACTAGCCAAACTGACAAGCCACCAAAAACTTCAATCCATTTCACGAAGATTTTTAACCACTTTATGCGAGAGTAAGCGAACTTAAAAACGGGATTAAACACCGGACCGTCATTATTATTTTTTTTAAATCAAAACAGATTAGGTTACTACCTCTATCTGTAAATAGGTACATATGTACTAAAGAAAATCATAACATCGTTAAAAACGCTTCAATAAATGAATTTTTAAGTAAAATACGATTAACAGAAATACTCTTCGAGTCTTTAACTTAACCGAAGGGTTTGATTTCGTAGCTTTAGCTAGTTAGGGACGTAGAACGAAACGTTCTTCTGAATTTTTGTTATCTAGTAAGTTAAAATGTTGTATTATTGTAACAAAAAAATATCAGTACAAAACTATAATTATGGTCAAGATATCTTTTTATATTAGAAAATCCTTTATTGCCACTTATTCGTGTTTAGTGACATTTTTAGATTCAACTTTTTTCTTTGTGGTAATAATAAAACATACTATTTGGCATGTTGGTAACACAGGAAGCCCACTTGTGTGTTCTCGTAACGAGTCAGTTGCGGTTTGGCGTAAGTTTAGTTTCCCTTGTGCTTATCAAATAGTAGAATGACTTTATAGGACATCATCGACCTGCGATCGAAATCTAACCGTTGTGAAAACACAATTGAGCGTGTAACTTTGCAAATTAGTAGAATCGCCCCCGAGGTCCCGGGTTCGATTCTCAGGTCGGGAGTATTATTGGGTTTTTCAGGCAAATCGTTCAGACTCTCTCAGTATGGCTGACTTTGGGGGGGTCATGACCCCTAGAACCCCCCTCTCGGACCGCGCCTGAAACAGCATATACAGTCACAATATCTACTAGTCCCATGCTTATATTTGTTCACAGGTCGGTAACGCCGTGCCTCCCCCTTTGGGCGCCGCGATGGGCAGACAAATAAAGACGGCTTTAGCAGCCAGTTTAGCAACATAGACTAGTTATTGTAAAACGATAATTTTATAACATTTTTGTAGTATAATGTAAAATGTAGTATTTATAACTATGCACCTTTGTATGCCTTTACAGTTTTGATAGGATCATGACTTGTTACTTTTTTGACGAACGTATTAAATAATAATATACATTTTAGTAAATCGTTTTATTTTTTCAATGCATGTTTAGTTTTTCTTTGAATGTTTTTCACTAAAATACTTAGTTCAACATCTTCTTTAGATTTCTTGGGCTTGGAAGCTTCAGGAGGCGTATCAGCTGGTCTGCGTTTCAATTTCTCTTGAATAAGCTTATCCATGTTCTTTGTTTTCTTGAAATTAGGATCACTTGGATCAATGTTATAAAGATGCGAGTTATACAATGCTGAAAAGCGGTCATCATTCACGTCTATTTCAAAGTCAGGTAGGAATTGTTTCTGTTCATTCATTTTCGCTTTTAATTTCTTTTTCCTTCTAGATTTTTTGTTGCTCTCTGATTCTTGAATTTTCTTCAAACTAAAGTGTGCTTTGCCATCGTAATCATCCAAGAGTAACTCTAATTCTGCTTTCTTTTTTTCCTCTTCTGCATCTGATTCAGTGTTATTACTTGGCTTCTTTTGGGCTTTATTCTTGTTACCTGGTTTAGATTTTTTAAATTCTGGTTTATTAAACTCTTCAGCAAAGTATGGGTCGTTCATATCAATGTCGGAAGGCACGTCTGACATACTGCCGTCTTCTGAATCGGATTCATTATCTTCATTTTTCTCCTTTTTCTCTTGATTTTTCAATTTCTTTTGTTTTTTCTTTTCTTTACGTTTTTGCATCAATTTTTCAAATGGTGTCAACTCTTTAGTTTCTGTAAAAAAAAAAGTGGTTATCATTTAGCAGTGTATGTATTAATTTTACTCTTAAATAAACTTAAAAACACAAGATCCTGTATGGTCTAACATCACATTCACTAAACCTTGGATCGGTGCATAATTATATGCAACAAAACTCGCACAACTGTGCACATACACAGCTCATACTATGGAGGGTAGAGGTAAGGAGAATCATGTCTGTATATGAGAAAGTGTCAGTCGAACTGCATATGGATTTTTATAAATGAAAGGAACCCAAACACTTGTATTTTGTTAGTGTCATACCTGCACTTATTTTCTTCTTGACTAACTCCTCCGCTTTGTCTTTGATTCCTATTCCCCAACTTATTTCCATTTCCATATCTTTATTGCTCTTCTTGTCGTCTTTTTTCTCGATGTCTTCAAGCAATTTCTTATATTTTAGTATAGGATCTTCATCTTCATTGTCGGACTTGGCTTCGATATCTTCAGTTTGACCATCCTCTACAAAATAAATTAAATGTTATTACTTACTAACTTTGTATCTACAGAATACGAGTACACTCCTTATCATTATCCTCAGATCCAGCTGCCTTTATCATCATTAGCCTAGCTTTTTTCCAGCATTGTTGGGGTCGGCTTCCTGACTAACCGGATGCAGCTGAATACCAGTATTTTATATGGAGTGACTGCCTATCTCACCTGCACAACCCAGTTACTGTATGATACCCTTTGGACTAAGACTGGTTGGCAAAGTTTCGGGCTTCCAACGAACCGTAACGACTATCTAAGATCCAAGAGACACTGACAGTCGCGAGATTTGTTCGAAAGAGATACCTATCGTGGCCCTGGCATTTGGGTAACTGAAGGAACACGGGTGGGTTTTAGTTAGTAAACGTTTGACACGCCCTCCCGCTCCGCCCAGAGCGGGAGACGTCATTTGATGGTTTCTCACCCACAAAAAAAAAGATCCACGATAGACAGCCGGGACCAACGGCTTAACGTGCTTTCTGACACGGAGGGTTCTTGGTATATGAAGATGGTCTCATCCATGGACCAAACAAGCGTAGTTTAACCTGATGGATCGAACCGTGCGATTCTTTTTACTTAGCCACAAGGCCCCTTATGCTTATGCATTTTTTGATAACTGGCTTTTGCCCGCGACATCGTCCGCGTAAATGTCGATGATCGCGGAATAAAAGTAGCCCATGTCCTTTCTTGAGGTTCCATCTTACCCCGTACCAAATTTCATCAAAATCGGTTCAATGGTTTAGTCGTGAAAACGTAACAGACAGACAGAGTTACTTTTGCATTTATAATAATAAGTAGAATAGCAAATACAGTACCATCACTTTCACTACTGGAAGCTAGATATTCTTTAAGTTCCAGATCATCGATTTTGCCATCAAGAGCGCCTTTGATCGTTTCTGTTCGGTTTGGGTTTGTGGCATCCCATGTCAGCTCAACTTTAGCTTGCTGCAATGCTGTTGTTGTAAACAATCGAGGTTTGTACTTCGTCAAGTCAGGGAGTTTCGTACATTCCTCTCGGGGCTCCTGAAATTAAAACAAAATGTTGTCTTCAGATGTCATAATACTAACCTAGAAGAATCCGATGCTTGAAAATTTTATGTCGATTACTGGAATTAGTGTCAAGATGCTGATAGTAAATCGATACGCGACCGATGTCAGTGCTAACCGCCGGTCGACCACTAAATCCATCCTAAAGATCGCTAAGGTGTAAAAGAAATTGATGATAGAATAGGTAGTCCATACTTTGTTAGGAAATTCATACTTGATACTGGCAATTCATTTGGAGTATTTGCTCAAATACTCGCGTAACTTGATCAATTTAAAATATACCCTTTAAATATTGAGATAAAGTTGATTTTGCCTCGTTGGTCTAGTGGTAGCAAGTGCTACTGCTGAGCATGAGGTCCTGGGTTCGATTCCCAGGTCGGGCAAAAGTGTTATTGGGTTTTTCCATCTGGCATTTCTCAGTAACACTCCGGAGTCTGGATATGTGCCCGGTTGATGGCAATAGGCTCGCCGCCTATTACATGGGACTTAAACATAACAGGCGAAATGTGGGTGTACTATAGGTACACCTCTGCCCAACCTTTCGGGGAAACAAGGCGTGATGTGTTATGTTTATAAAGTTAATTTTTATATTTTCGAACTAATCCGTCACGAGAAATAGCATACCTGATCAAAAGTAACGTCATCAGGAATAAACCTCATATCGAGCCGCGTAGCGCTACTTTCATACTCCATGCCATCACATTCGCTATACAGCTTGTCTGCCGTGGACACTGAGTCGCATTCTACCACTGCATAGAAATACTTCAATCTATTTAGTTGATATCGACGTAGTTTTTCCATATGATATGAAGAACCTGAAATTTTTAGGGTTTAATAAATATAAAAGTAACTGGGAATGTTGGAGGGTGTAAGTTTTTAATACGCTTTTATTAGCCTGGTATGTAGATACATTCCGATACATAGATATGTATCGGAAACTTTGAACGTGATTTTCACTCCCTTCAAAATATCGCATTAATTTGAAACTGCTTACTACATCAAGGACTGATGACGATACAATAATTTCATAAATTTGTTTTTGTGCCTTTATCCTGGCTAGGATCACCAGAATAGATAAGAAAAAACGAAAACCGGGTTTTTTTGCTAGCTGAACTAAAAAATAGACTATAAATAATAATAGTTCAAAATTATAAAAAAAATAAATGCTTTCACAGAAACCGAAACTACAAAGTAGATAATGGAAAAAGCATGGGCTGCTTGATATGAATTAAAAATACCTTAAAAAGCACCCCACGCTTTCTTCCATTTTTTTTTAAACGTTATCATAGGAGCAAAATACAGTAACTCGCCTCTGCTTCGCACATAATTATAAAACGTTGAACTTTAAATGTCATTTCAATGCTCTAAATGATGGTGGAACCACATCAAGATCCATTGTGTAGTTTAGAAGATCTAAGTAGTCATATGGAAAGACATGAAAAGCGACTTTGCTTTATACATGTATAGATATAGCCTAAACCATAGAATCCATAGATAAAAGTTGTAAGAAAACGCAGTTGTTGCCGCAGTGATAATGTTGTTTAGTTGTACACATATAGTTTTGTACCACTCAAATCTATGACTGTATCAAACGTATGGGAACATCATTTGCAGCAATAAAGTGTAAACAGTGAGTTAAAATAGGCTGCTATGTGAGTGCCGAATGGGCGCTTTCTATGGCGTTCCACAAGGGACTGTTTTGAGATCTGCTTTATTTTTGGTCTCTATATTTTTTTTTTTTTTTTTAGCTTTTGGCAATTGAGCCGATGTCGACTATTCTGCCAGTGTCACGTTTAGACGGTAGCGCAGCGGCGAGCCGTCGACTTTGCACTTTGTGGTAGGTTTACAGATTTTGTTAGTCGCTGAAAAAACGAGGACAAGTGTTAGAAAACATAAATATTCTACATTATTATATAAATAAAGTGATACACAACACAAAGACATACAATACATATTATTTACATATTTATTACGCACCATTTAAAATTTCAAATCATTATCATTTAAAAAAGTTGTTAAAATTCTAATAATTTTGGGAGAGAAGTGGCATAAAAGGGAATGGAAGTTAGTTGGGAGAGGAATGTTACACTTGGAAATTTCTTCATAGAGGTCGAAGGATTTGGTATTCAAGGAGCAGGAGAAAAATATATGGTCCAAAGTACCGTCCGCAAGACCGCATTCACAGAGGGAGCTGTCCCTAACATGGATCTTATTCAGAAACACTGGGCTACAACAATGTCCGAGTCGCAATCTGCAAAGCGAAGAGACAGTTCGTTTGGCCAATTTTGGGTATTTAAAAAACCAAGGCTTCTATAGTTCAAGGGTCTCTATAGTTGTTAGACCAAAAATAAAGTACCAAACAAACACTTCATTTACTTATATGTAGCACTAATACAGAATCCAGCTTCACGAAGATCGCCGGTGTGAGGGTCTGCGCCCCACTGAGCTGCGCATCTTCACGGACGGATCAAAAACAGACAGTGGCACAGGTGCTGGAGTCTTCTCGCAGGACTTCAACATACATATAGCCACACCATTAGGAGTCCACAATACAGTGTTCCAGGCGGAATGCATTGGGATCACTCTTGCCGCCTCAGCCATCATGGCCAGGGCAGTTAAAGACCACTCGATCCGCATACTCTCAGACAGTATGGCTGTTCTGCAAGCGCTGGACAGTCACTCGATTGACTCTGGGCTAATATACGAGTACCACCAGCGCCTCAACCAGGTGGGTAGCCTCAATAATATAACTATTCAATGGATAAAAGGACACAGCGGTTCGCTAGGTAACGATGCCGCCGATGAACTGGCCAGAAGGGGGTCGAGCATGACACCGGTGGGACCAGAACCCATCGCGCCACTCCCCTTTGGGTTCCTACGCTCTCTGGTAAGAAAACGTACCAGGGATCTACACTGTAAGCTATGGGTGGACCAAAGTGAGTGCAGGCAGGCCAAGGAAGCACTTCCTACCATCGATGCCCGCCTCACTAAACAAGTCCTCCGGTTAGACAAAGGACAGCTGCGTATGGTTACGGCAGCAATAACTGGCCATGGGTCGTTTAATAAACATCTATTTGTCATAGGAGTTACAGACAGTCCGCTGTGCAGGGCCTGCATTGAGGACGACGAGACAGCAGCGCACGTGCTTCTAAACTGCCCGGCGATCGCCACATACAGGGCCAAGTACTTCGGTAACCCAGGTACCCTACGTGAGATAGTCAGCAACATCAAGGCGTTGCTGGCCTTTCTCGAGGAGCTGGGGTGGATCGAATAACCGATTTCCCACCCGTACGCAAAATACGCGCTCAGACGTGGAGTTGCGGACACCAGCCCGTTCTACCTATATGTAGCACTTCTAGAGCAAAACTGCAAATAAATAGAATTTAAAACTATCAAACCTTCCTCATTGCCTCCATCCTCAGTTAAATCTTCCAGTTTATCTTCTGTTAGTTCAATAGGGCCACGAACTTCTTCCTCTTTCATTCTTGCTAAACCATATTCAGATGGATAAATCTGAAAACATCAGATTTTAAGATTTGAATAAGGATATTTGCACAGAACATCAATCAACTCAGCCCATCGCAGTCCACTACTGGACAAAAGCGTCCCCCATGTTGTGTCAAAACACCCTGTCCTCCTCCTTCCGCGTCCAGTCTGCCGCAGCCACTTTCAAAATAATATACAATATGTCAAATTCCACTTCTGGACACCATAAACTAAGTGGAAAAAATCGTATTATTGAACTTCAAAACCACTAGTCAGAAATTGACCAAAATATGGAATGAATCAGTAACTACACAGGAAAAAGAATTTTTCAAATCAGGTGAACCTCCTCGTTTTTTTTGAAGTCAACTATAAATGAACAACTATTGTAACTTACTGTGATTTTCTTGATAACACCTCCAGCTGGTAGAAACGAGTTCAGTAAGACCATGAGGTCTGCTGCTTTTATGTTGTCCCAATCCATGTTGCATATGGCAATTCTGAAAAATAAAATGTTTATATGTTACTCTTTTGCTTCTATTGAAATGGCACTTAATACTTTTCTAAGATTCCAGTTCATTTGCCTTAGGAAAAAATTAGGTTGGGGCTGGTGTCTGCAACTCCATGTCAAAGCGTGTATGTGGTGTATGAGAACTCAGTTTTTATGCCCTTTTAGCATACCTCATATAAATTTGCGGTGTAAGAGTAGATGAATGTATCTACATTTTCTTAATTTTAAAATTCTGTGAAAATTCACCTCTTCCCGTCACAGAATTTTAGCTCTCCTGCAAAATGGCGAAAGTGTAGATATGTTCATCTGACTCTCACACCTTGAATTGGCAGGAAGGCTGGAGAATGTAAACAACCAAATCCTATACAATAAATGTCTACTAAACTAATCTAATGTTTTTGTGTGTGTGTGGAAACTAGTAAAAGGTTGGCCTCCAGTTATGAGAAATAAGTTAGGTCAAGCACCTCTTAGTTGACTCGTCTGTAGTTCCTGCATCAGCGTCAAGTTCCCCCCACTCGTGTTCTAGATCACTGTCTTCTTCTGCCTCACTGCTCTCCTCATCTGAAGAGCTGTCAGTTTGGATAACTCCTGTAAGAAGCAATAAGTACAAGTATTAATAAGAATATTTTGTAATCATAATTAATCTCTTTTAAAACTATTGTTCAGTTTATTTAAATTATTTGTAATTTTAATAGTAATGATTAATAACTAAATTTTAATGTAATGATAACCCATAACTTTACAAACCATATTTGTACATCGGAAACCGCAGAATATTATGATTGTAATATATAATCCACATAACAGCTTTGTACAATATTCTAACAAATAAATGCTTTCTTTCTTACAGCTTAATTAAGAGAAACTGTAACCAAAGAATAAGAAACCCACTTAGCAACTAATTGTCTTTACCAATAAAAGATAATTAATTTTATTACTATGTAAACCTGTTTAATTTTATTATTTAATGTACATTGTTTATGCTGTGGGCATACCTATTTAAATAAATAAATCAACAGCAAAATAAACGCAACCTACCTTCTCCACGGGCATAATCAATGTCCAAATCTAACAACCTAGACTTTACTTTTTTCTGTAATTTTCCACGAATTAACTTATCATTAAGAAAAACTGGTTCCTCATCATCTTTTTCAGCATCACTGGGTGGTCGTTTTACGAACCGGCCCGGCACAGACTCGTCCCCAGACCCATCACTTTTATCAACAACGGATGACTCCTCTTCATCTTCTCCACCGGAACTACTTCCCTCAGATTCATCGACCTCGTAGTACTTCCTCAAATTTTCCGTAGAAGTTTCACTAATAGGCCGCCCACGTTTATCCACTGTGTATTTCACTTTAAATTTTTCATCTTTGAACATAGACTGAAATCGTTTGTCTATTTGGACTTTCCTCTCATGTTTAGGAATTTGACGATATTTTGGATCGTTAAGATATTTTGTAAAACGACTGTCTTTTAGTATATCACCCATGATCGTAATATAACAATAATATTGCGAATTTTAATAAATACTGTGTTTAGTTTATAGCCAATTTTTAAGGTTATTAGGAAAACATCACAACGATGCAGCGATCACGTTTATTTGACATTTATATTTATGACATTAAGGGCAGTGACATACATACGGGCCCGGTTCCGAATTGCGATAAAAGTGATTATTTCGCGAATCCGACCAAAAATAGTCGCAAAATGTAAGGGTTGTTCAGTTATAATTGTGACGTTACGCGTTGGTCGGATTCGCGATATAATCGCTTTTGTCGTAATTCGGAAAGCAGGGACGGTTTCCCGATCTGATTCCTGATTCGGATACTCATTCATTATGGATGTTTTATATGGGATACATAAATGGATCGAAAGAATTTACAGCCAGTGACAACTTTGTTTGTATTAAATAGTTGTTGTGGTCATTAAAATAGATACAAGTGCATGCATGAATATTCATCCCGACCACGGAACCCTTCATTGTGCCTGGTCCGACATGTATTTGGCCGGTTTTCGTTTGTTTGGCGTCAACGCTAAATTGGTAATTTTGAATCAGTAAATCCTGTATAATAAAAATATCGTCCAAATCGGACTAGTCTGTATAAAGTTATGCTTATGCGGCAGCATCGTACGTTAAAAATATAAACAAGTAAACTCGAGTCTCATCCTTTATTTCATCGGTTTAAAGTAAAATACTTTACTACACTGTACTCTCACTGAATATGAGATTTGGGGAACTCAGGTTTTTATTGTTTGAGAGAAAAGTTCGCCTTTACTGCGTAGGAATCGATATAGTAATACTTGAGATCAAAAAATGCTCGATGCAACCGTAGTGAATGATTTATGCTTCATCTGTATGCGTCTCTGCGTTACTTTTTTTTAAATAATGCTGTGATGCTGTCAGTGTCAATGTAAAGTTCTGTCACCTTCATCTGTCCTGTCACTGTAAAGTAGAAATACTCCTGAATTTATTCAATTTCAATTCTACTTTATCAAATTATTTGAGTTAGAAGCTATTCGCTCTGGATTTGTTTCAACATCATGAATAGTATTGGAGAAGAATGCACTGAGCTAAAGAAAAAATATGATGATTGTTTTAATAGTTGGTTTTCTGAAAGATTTCTAAAAGGCGACCACGATGATTCGGTCTGCGCCGGAATATTCAAAGTTTATCAGGATTGCGTAAAGGTAATTGTATTTTATGTATTGCTTTGACCAGCTTTTTTAACCACTATTTTATTCCACTCTACAATATTGCAATCAAATCTATTGTGACAATTTTATTATCACATTTGACAACATGGTGTTATCAATTTATTTGATAAGAAAACTTCTGTTCAGTAAGAGATACTAATAACAGACTTTTTTAAATGAAGTGTTTGATAAATTTATTTAATTCACTTAATAAAAGAAATAATATTAATTGAAAATAGTTTGTAGTATCTGATGCAATATATAACGAAAATGTTTGAAATAATCAATTATCTGTAGCCTATAAAATGGAATCAATTCTGATATTTTGTTGATTTCATACATAGTGTAAATATAATTTCAACCATTTGGGGATTTCATTGTTTAGCTGTGGTTTGTGACTGGCAGGAATAGCATAGCTACCATTAGGCATCTTGGATTCTTTAAGATTAATGATATGTATTTATTCATTAAAACTTTATGCACAAGTAAAAAAAAAAAAATAAAGGACTTAATGCCTGAGGCAATTACCAGTCCACCATAATCTAAGTTTATATTGGCAATTACTAAGCTCTGATCATTAAATATTGCATGTATTTATTTTCAGAATGCTATGAAACAGCAGAACATAGACTTTAAAGAAATTGACAAGGATGTACTGGGTACAGATGGAGAGTATAAAGCCCCACCATCAGGCAGTAGTTGACAGAACTTCATTTTGTGTGCATTGCAACTTGCTACATGCCACAAGATGTACTCTTGGAAGAAACAACACATGCCAGTTGAATACAAAAATAAATCTAATATTCATAAACAGAATGTTGTCAATGTATTATACAGTACCCACACCTAAATATGGCACTTGAGTTTTAGAAAAAGTTTAACATTGTAGAGAGACTCCATGCCATATTTATGTCTGGTTTTATTTAACTCTGAAATGATCTAAATGTTGTTACTTAGAGCTCAAAGTTTTAAGAATAAGAAGGCATTTCATAACCTTGCTTTTCATTAGTGCAAATATAGATAATGTTTATATTTAGGTTTTTATGTTATTTAAGTAGTTATCTAGGGACAATTAAAAGTATTAAATGTTTTTTGTTTTTTGTGAATTTTCCCTGCCTCTTAGCCTAAATATGTCTAGAGAGGGTCTAAATAGGCCATATATGTTGACAGCCCTGCCTATTTTGGGTAACTTCATGCTACATCCAATGGGTTTTTTTATAAACTGCATTATTTTATGTTTGTAAGAAAGGGCTGATATGTTGAAAACTGTATAATTATACAGGCCTGCATTTCAGCATGAATAACATGTAATGCACAAATGTTACAGCCAGATCAAAAATGCATTACATACATATAATGCATGGACAGTTAATGTGTTAAGAAATTTATCCAATACCATATTATATTAGGTATCCTCAAAGATACATTTTTCTATTTCAATAAATCAATAAATAAGAACCAGTGGGTAAGTACCGATTCATCTGTATATTACAAATGAATCAGTGCTTCCCCACTGCCATAAAATTATAGACATAAATATGAGAATGATTTTAATATTAATATTTTAAAATAAAATTAGGTGCTGTGTTGATTATCTCTGGCTCGTGTCTCTGGGTCGGTACACATAGCCTCGACTCTTCATTTCTCTTATAACACCAGCTGGTAATCTGCCAGACACTGATATTGCATATACTCCTTTAGTAAATCTATCTGTAAACAAGGATGTTAAGTTAATTAGTCAACTATCAATACTAGTAGTATTGATAAATAGCAGAACAACCATCATGAACAAAGTTCAGTCACTAGCCTTTGTGATTTTAATATCTTTTTAATTAAACACCAACTAAATCTATGACTTTCCGATTTTGAGATTCAAATGGGCTTAACTAACTTTGGAACCAGTGACCGACTAATTCTGACTAAATTTGGAAGTAAACAGATCTTTGGTAGGTGCCCTAAATTTTGAGATTCATAAGGGCCAAGCTAGGGTAAGCTCTCTCGAGGTTGGCCACCACCAATTTTTTTTTTTTTGTTTACTACATTAAACCTCCTGATGGTGGCCAAGCCAGTGTCAGTCACACGTGAAAGCGGTATATTTTCCTAGAGATTTGGCACAAGTAGACCACCTGATTGGCAGACTTATCACACACTCCATGTATGTCATCCTCTTATGGGTTAGTGAAGCAGCCATCGAGAGCCTATATTAATATTTGGTGCTAAGAAGTTCTTTTCTTGTATCAGCATAATTAACCGCTAAGTCCCTGAGATACTACATTTGGTATAGACACAATGGTTTTTAATTGTGTCTGTAATTACGGCATTCAATGGGTTAATATAACACTTACTTATGCGTTGCCACTTGCATACCCAACTATCCTCTGGGCTCATAACAGCAATCATTCTGAAAAGTGAGAATTCAGGATTAAAATCATTATATTATTATATTATCAGCATTTTAAATGACCCATGTGGTGCCGGATGTAAAGAATAGCACTATCCCATTTCTTCCTGTGGGTGTTGTAAAAGTCGCCTAAGGGGCTTATTACAGAATGGGTAGCAGCATTCTCTATGTATTTTACCACTGCAATTGTCAACCCACCTGCCAAGCGAGGTGATTATGGCAAACCCGCCCAAATTGTGGGAGGCCTATGTGCACCAGTGGGCATCTATTAGCTGACATGATGACCTATTAGCTGACATGATGACCTATTAGCTGACATGATGACCTATTAGCTGACATGATGATTATGATGATAATTTTAAATGACAAACATAAGCAGTGTGATTCATAAAAAATAAAGAGTTATTATTAAAATAAAGATGTAGTGACAAAAATTTAAAAGCTTGCTTGGTTTGGTCATGTTGAGCCGATGGGGGGTGAAAAGGGCAGCTAACAAAAGGTGACAAGGCAGATGTGAATGAAAACATCTGCCCTAGGAGGGTGTATAGTCACATTCTTCAGAAAGGTCAGTTGCATAGTACTTACAACAGCATGCATGGATGACAAGATGTATGAATGTAAACAAGGCAAAAGGATTATATTAGAATTCTTGCAATTGCCGTTCTATAGTTTCTGACAACCCCTATGAGGTGTGAGTTTATGTATGTAAATGGTAAACTAACCATGCTATCCCTGGTTAGGTAGAATATAATAAAAAAGTACTTTTACTGTTTGGATATTGACATCTCTAATTATCTATGAATATAAAAGCTGTTACACACAAATGGACACAAAACTTACCCATCAAAGTTATTACTAGTGCAGTCATAAACATTGTCTTTGTTGTTCTTCATACGAAGAAATTCATCACAGTTGTCGCAGCCATCATACTCAAATTGATCGAACGTCTGGAAGATAAATTTACAATATCACAACATGTTTGGGAAGGGAGCAGTGGTGGCCCAGTGGTATCGGCCGCGACTTTAGTAGTAAGGTCGTGAGTTCGAACCCAAGTAGGCACTTTACTTTGCGTAAATTATTTCATCACCACAGCTCTCAAAACATTGAAGAAAAACATCGTGAGGACATGTGCCATCTACCAATCCGCACTGGGCCCGCGTGGTGGATAATGGCCCATTCCCTCTCACCGAGAGGAAGCCTGTATCCCAGCAGTGGGAAATTATAGAGGCTGTTGATGATGACAACATGTTTGCCCGTTGGTGAAATCGTAAGTAACAAGAAAAATAAGTGGACTATGGTAATCAGGGCAAGAGGGTTATCTTATGGACGGAATAACGACGAAACAACAACCAAGTACCTTTATCAAAGAGCATACTAAACAAGCTCGCAGGCCTCGGAGGTCTTTTGGCACGGTTTCCAACGACATTCTTCAAGTTTCGTTCTCAAAATACTGTTGGAATTAATTTCTAGTTTTTTGTTCGTTTATGCAACTAATACACCTGGTTTTCTATGGTTTGAAAGCTCATATCAAAAGCTTTACGGTGAAAAACTGAAAAATTGCAAGAGAAACGCAAAGACTAATGACATAAGACAGACGTAGGAATACTTTGACATTGACAATAACAGTTAAATGACATTTGAAGGAATGTTCACTGACATTCAGGGATGCGTTCAATTGATTACGTTAGCTGCCTTTCGAGGTCACAACGCAACGCACAGGAGCCCTGAATCTTTTGATGGCAACCCGCGCCGCAACACCGTGTGGTCACCGAACCAATGTCAAAGTCATCAGACGTGATGAAGTGAGTGTAATAATTGATCGATTCCTGACGACATTAGTGTTGCCAAGTTAAAAAGTTATATAGAAAAATATCACACTATTGCCCTAAGAGGCAGGCAGAGGTGTATAGAACCTACCAAATCGTAATGGTAAGAACATTTTCCAACTCGGAGTGATTAGGTTAGAACGATATGACGGCATTCTCTCCAGTTTATTATCTTTTCGGCATTATCTTCATACAATATGGAAACCACATACAATATGGAAACCACATATATGCAATAAATTAAACCACATACTTGTTATCGCCTTTTCTGACGATACACAAAAAAATGGACGAAATCGGTCCAGTAATTAAATAAAAAACTAGAGTTCTAATTTTGATCAAATTTGAACACTGTAGAATTGGATCACTAGGTCAATGATTCAATGAACTTGAATCCTTGAACATTGAAAAGCGACGACGTTGCCATACAGTGCAAACTATCACGACGCTGTTACGTATTCTACTTACCTATTTGCCTAAAATGTAAAATCGGTACACCTACGGACAAGCTGGAATTTAAAAAAAAATTGTTTATTTCAATTACAAAAGAAAAAAATATTAAACTCCACGCGTGATATCCGCCGCCGCCACACAGTGAGACTAAATGGGTTTTTTTGTTTCAAAAAGGGCTGGAGGTCATAGTTTTAAACCAGTTACAACGATTTTTTTTAAACACTTAGAAATGAATTCCAAAGAGAATGTCGGAGCCTGATTGAAGAAAAAAAATTACCCTATGAATGACATAACCTTAAATGCTCAATTTCGCCCCGGACGTCGGGAGTCAATAGCGGACTCCCGGCCACCGTAGGCGCGAGCTTGCGGGTGGCGAGCAATGGGTAGCTCGCCGCCCGGTAAGGACCAAGCTCGGGTCGACGGCGCGCAGTGTTCCACGCGCGCCTCAAAGAGATGTCAGCAGCAGTGTAGGGGTCTACTAGGACCGATGCCTGCCGGGGTCGCGTGATTGTTCGAAAGAGATACCGTGACCCTGGCACATGGGCAACTGATGGAACACGGGTGGGTTTTAGTCAGTAAAAGTCTGACACGCCCTCCCGCTCCGCCCAGAGCGGGAGAAGTCATTTGATGATTTCCCATCCTGAAAAAAAAAAAAAAAAAAAAAAAAAAAAATGCTCAATTTTTTTTTCTCATTTTTGGTGTAGAAAGCTTCCAATAACGTCGAAAGTTACTGACAACCGTAGGAAAATAGTTGTAAGAATTACGAGCCATATTTCAGGGGCCATAGTTTCTGAGATTTTACATGAGAAAAAATATTTGAGCATTTAAGGCTACTTATGTCATTAATAAGGTAATTTTTTTTAATCGGGCTCCGACATTCTCTTTGGAAATCATTTCTGGGTGTTTAAAAAAAAAATCGTTGTAATTGGTTTAAAATTGTGACCTCTAGCCCTTTTTGAAATAAAACAACTCATTTGGCCCCACTGTGCGCCATTGCTCTACGCAAATACATTCGTTTCTTGAAATATATGGAATTTAATACTATGATGGTTCGGCCTACTCCCTCTCACAGACAGGAAACCTATGCAGTCAATTTGTGCAGGGAACATTAGGCTGATTATTAAATTTAATGTTTATGTTGTATTTTTTTCGATACATGAATACTTGAAATTACTGTTATAAAATACTGGCATTCAGCTGCATCCAGTTAGACTGGAAGCTGATTAGTACTTGGAAATTATGAATTTCCTTTTGACCTGCCACGGCCGAAATTTTGTTTTGCAATTTACACAAACATAACCTATCATCACTGGCACGCGCTAACATGTCCTGCGGGTGTACGTAGGCAGCGGTGTCTTTGGCGGTATCTTGCAACAGACGGCTCACGAGACATGCGGCGCGCCGCCGCGGCGTTTTTCAAAGGCGGCGGTTATTGTGAATGAATTTTGCGGGTAAGGTAAGGACATCTGTTATTGACTATTAGGGAATAATTATCGATCTCCCGGGGGAGCCTTCAACCCTAGAGAGCGCGTCCTCAGGTGGCGGATCGAGAAATGCCCGTCAACAGCGTCCAGTTGTTGAAGGGTAGGAGGGAAATAAAATACCTCCCGCGGACCAAAAAGGCCGGAGAGAGAACTTCGTTATCAAACCTAACCCGGGAGCTTCTCCGGCGTATTCGGAGTAGAGGTCCTCGTTTGTGATGGACTCTTAGGTCTGAGAGTACATTAGAGAAGGCGGCGGACGAACCTATTTTGGTCAACGGCGGCTCTCTAGTCTTCCAGCAAGATTAAGACCTTAGTGTCAGGTGGCAACCGACTGTAAAAACCAATAGCCAATTTTTATATTAATCATGAGGCACAACAAAAATGGAAAGAGATCTAAGGCTAGGGCGTCCCCCTCAAGCGACGGCAATGCGAATGCGATGGGTATTAGGGCGTCCCCCGAAGCGACGGAAGAGCAAAACAAAGTAACACTGTACCAATGCCTCAACTGCGCATAGGCACTTGGAACATTGGCACAATGACTGGAAAAAGTGCAGAACTCAGCGCTACTCTACACTGACGACGCATAAACATTTGCTGTGTGCAAGAAACAAAATGGAAAGGCGCCAAATCACGTCATATTGGGAACAACTTCAAACTTGTATACAATGGCAAAGAGAATGCCAAAAATGGTATTGGAATTGTCTTGGATCAACATCTCAGCCAAAAAGTTATTGAAGTTAATAGAATCAACGACCGCATCATGTTTGTGAAGTTAGCCCTGGAAAAGCAACCATGCCTCAACGTCGTCTCAGTCTACGCACCACAAGTAAATTGCTCTGATATAGAAAAACAAGAATTCTGGGAAGACCTGCAGACGCATCTTTTAGCAATACCCCGAACAGAACAAAGAATCATATGTGGAGACCTGAATGGCCATGTGGGGATAGACAAGGACGTCTTCGAGGGGTGCCATGGTGGCTTCGGGTACGGAAAGCAAAACAGTGAAGGCGAAACAATTCTTGAATTCGCAGCCTCTCATAATCTTGCAGTGGTAAATACGTTCTTCCAAAAGAAGGATGAACATTTAATAACTTATAAGAGTGGAAACTCGAAGACACAGATCGACTATATTCTAATAGATAAACAAGATCTGAAACAAATTAAGGACTGCAAGGTTATTCCTGGAGAACCCTTCACCTCCCAACACAGGCTACTACTAACAGCCCTGAAACTCAAAACACCCATTAAGATTAAAATACCTAAAGTGGAGAGAATTAAATGGCATGAACTGAAAACGGCTAAAGGAGCTACTCTAGAGAAACATGTTGTGAATTATTTAAGTAAAAACCCCCCTCGAGATCAGACTCCTACAGACGCGTGGGCAGACTTTGAGAAACTATGTGTCACTACAGCAAGACGTGAGCTAGGGATAAGCAAAGGACAATTGCATAATGCAAAAGATCCTAAATGGTGGAACGATCACACAAAAAATAGTGCTGCCGAGAACAAATGCCTCTTTAAAATTTGGCAAGGAACAGGCTCCGATGAAGATAAAGAAATGCAAAGAAGACTACCAGAAGAACAGTAGCTGTTGAAAGAGAAAAAGCCGATCTAAATCTTTACCATCGCTTAGAACTAGCCACTGATAATGAAATATACAAATTAGCTAAATACAGAAATAATGATTGTAAAGACTTTAAAACTACAAAATACATAAAAAGCAAAGAAGGCACTCTACTCACAAACGATAAGGATATATGTCAAAGATGGTACGAGTACTACCAGGAGCTGCTTAATGAAGAATTTCCTAGGCAAACAGAAGCAGAATCACCTCCGACGCAAGGCCCTGTAAATGAAATAACTGTTGCAGAGGTAAGACAAGCCATATCCAAAATGAAGAACCATAAAGGTGTGGGCCCAGATAGCATACCTGCTGAGCTCTGGAAATCTCTAAAAGGGGACGGAGAGGTCTGGCTTTGTGAGTTATTCAATAACATCCTCAAAAGCGAAACAATGCCAGATGCCTGGAGAAAGAGTATACTGGTTCCGTTCTATAAAAATAAAGGAGATGTTCGAGAATGCGCTAACTATCGGGGTATAAAACTCACATCACACACCCTCAAAATTTGGGATCAAGTCCTAAGTGAACGCCTTTGAAAAATAATTCGTTTAACAGAAAATCAGTTTGGTTTCAGTTCTGGGAAAGGAACAACAGATGCGATCCATGCGATCAGACTGGTAATGGAAAAAGCTCGTGAAAACAAACAAAATCTGTGGATGGTATTCATAGACCTTGAGAAGGCTTTCGATCGTGTGCCGAGGACCCTAATATGGCAAGCTCTGAGAGCTCAAAATGTCCCTGAACACTTTGTAAAACTCATTATGGACATGTACCATAATGTACAAACCTGTGTCAGAAGTCCAGCCGGCCTGTCTGAGAGCTTCGGTATCAAAGTAGGAGTTCATCAAGGAAGTGCACTTAGTCCCGTGTTGTTTAATATCACCATGAACTATCTAACTGAGAAAATCCAGAAACCCACACCATGGAACCTTTTATACGCGGATGACGTTGCTCTCATCTCAGACAGTATAGACGAAGTACAACAAAATTTGGAACAATGGAGAAAATCTCTCGAGTTAAATGGTATGCAACTTCAACCCCGACGAACCTATACCATCAAGCGCGGAAGTGAAACTGGATGGCGCAGCCCTACCTAGAGTAAATAAATGTAAATACCTAGGATCCGTAATCACGGAAGACGGATCGTTGACAGCCGACATTACGCACAGAACGATTTCTGGGTGGAATAAGTGGCGTACACTAACAGGAGTTTTCTGCGATCCAAAAATGCCAATAAAAACCAAAGGCAAGGTCTACAAAACAGCTGTGAGGCCTATTTTACTCTATGGTAGCGAAACGTGGGCCTCAAAGAAAACCCATGAGCAAAAAATTCAGACCACTGAAATGCGCATGTTACGTTGGGCGGGTGGAGTCACTCTCAAAGATAAAGTGCGTAATGAACACGTGAGGGGGAGTTTTAAAGTAACGCCTATAACTGCAAAAATTGCAGAGTCCAGGCTAAGGTGGTACGGACATGTTATGCGCAGACCCGATGACCATATTGTGAGAAAGTGCCTTTCCATGGCTACTAAAAAGAGAGGGAGAGGTAGACCGCAAACTACCTGGATGACAAATGTCCGGAAGGACATGCTTTTTAGCTTTAAATACTTAGGGCGTAGTGTTTTTATTAGAATTATCGTGCTCTTGTGATAATTCTAAAAACACTATGCCCTAAGTATGTATAGCTATACAGCTTCTTTGTTTAAGTGTGTTGTGTAAGTTCTTGTTAAATATTCAGTAGGTTTAGAGATAAAATTAATGAAGTAGAAGTAAACAATAACAATTTTATAAGTTACGTAGAAGAAACCTATTAAAAAAAAATCGTACCTACTTACACGTTTGCTAGTCAGGAAATCACTCACAAAACGGTAGTTCTTAAGTCCAATCGTACAAAATTACTAAAACTTTTTTAATACTTAATCCAATCAATAATTTGTTAGTCGTTAAAAATATTAAAACAATCGAATAACACAAAAATGCTTGTATTTTAATGCCTTGTTTTGGTAGTAGGTAATTAAGTTAGTGTAAAAACGTATCGATAAACGATAATTGCGCCGCTAACCCTAAATTGTAACGCCTTTAATACCCTGCCCTGGAGTTGCATTAGGGAGGCACTCCGGTATCACCGGATGCCGACCTACCTCTGTCGCGTGGTCGAGGCTTACTTGACGGATAGAGCCATCATCTACCCCGGTCACCAGGGAGACTGGAACCGGCGAGAGATGTCGTGCGGTGTCCCACAGGGATCGGTCTTGGGGCCGCACCTGTGGGACATCGGTTACGGCTGGGTGCTGCGCGCCGACCTCCCTAGCGGCGTCAGCGTAGTTTGCTACGCTGACGACACGCTGGTCCTGGCGCAGGGGAGGTCGCACGAGGCGGCGGCCGAACTCATGACACGCGGGGTTGCGACAATCGTGGATAGGATCCGGCAATTGGGACTCGAGGTGGCATTGCACAAGTCCGAGGCCATGGGTTTCCATGGTCCTCGGAACGCGCCACCTGCGGGTTCCCAACTCACGGTGGGAGGGTTTCACATCGGCGTCGAGTCGACGATGAAGTACCTGGGACTTGTCCTCGACAGCCGGTGGAACTTCGTCGAGCACTTCCGGTTCCGACGTTTGGCTCCCAGACTGGAGCGGGCTGGGGCTGCCTTAAAGCGGCTCCTGCCCAATCTGGGGGGTCCAAACGCCTCCTGCCGGAGGCTCTACACAGGGGTCGTGCGGTCCATGGCCCACTACGGGGCACCGGTGTGGGCACCCTCATTGAGGCTGCGCCCAGCGCGCCGGTTGAGTGCGGCCCAGAGGGTCATGGCCATCCGGCTAATCCGAGGATACCGCACGATCTCGTGCGAGGCGGCGAGCCTCCTTGCCGGAGTGCCGCCGTGGGATCTGGAGGCAAAGGTCCTCGCGCACATGTGGGAGTGGCGCGAGGAGGCGAAACGCCGGGGCGAAACTCCGCTGCCGCGACAAATCGCGGCACGGCGGACAGAGCTCCGGTGTGATCTCATGGCGACATGGCGGGTACGATTGTCGCAACCCAGCGCAGGGCACGCCACAATTGTGGCGATAAGTCCCCTCTTTGAGGAGTGGATAGAGAGGCGCCACGGCGTCCTCACCTTCCGCCTGACGCAGGTTCTCACCGGGCATGGGTGCTTCGGTGGGTTCCTGTTCAGGATAAAGCGGGAGGATACGCCCGGGTGTTTCCATTGTGAGGATCGTCTGAAGGACACGGTGGAGCATATGGTGGAGGTGTGCCCTGCCTGGGCGGAGCACCGCCGTGTCCTCCTGGAGGCGATCGGCGGCGGCGACCTCTCGCGTCCGGCCCTGGTGCGAGCCATGGTACGGAGCGAGAGGGAATGGGAAGCCGTCACCTCCTTCTGCGAAGCAGTAATGCTCGCGAAGGAGGAGGCGGGGCGCGTGAGGGAGTGGCAATCACTGCGCCCTCACGTCTCTAGCCGCCGCAGGAGGAGACGCCCCGGGCGTCGGGAGTCGATTGCGGACTCCCGGCCACCGTAGGCGCTTGCGGGTGGCGAGCAATGGGTAGCTCGCCGCCCGGTAAGGACCAGGCTCGGGTCGACGGCGCGTAGTGTTCCACGTGCGCCTCAAAGAGATGTCAGCAGCAGTGTAGGAGTCTACTAGGACCGATGCCTGCCGGGGTCGCGTGATTGTTCGAAAGAGATACCGTGACCCTGGCACATGGGCAACTGATGGAACACGGGTGGGTTTTAGTCAGTAAAAGTCTGACACGCCCTCCCGCTCCGCCCAGAGCGGGAGAAGTCATTTGATGATTTCCCATCCAAAAAAAAAAAACCCTAAATTGTGACTTTTATTATTTTCGCCATTTTTGAGAAGTCTCGCTTTGTCAGTTCACCGCTATCTTCCGGGATAGTGTATCGTGACTTTCGCAGAGATTTCATAGCGCGCATTGCTTCAAGTGATTTTGGCAAATTAAACTAATACTCGTAAATAGTTACTTTTTTTAAGGTGAAATTGACACTTATTTGCTACTTGACTTTGTGTGTGTATAAATAGTGTTTTTAAGTTTATTTTTATTTATTTTTTACGGTGAAATTGACACTACTTGACTTATGTGTGTGTGTACCCCTGTGTTTTTTTTTAACAAAATGCCAAGACAACATAATTTTTACAGTGCTGCAGACATGGTTTTATTGTATGGCGAATGCCGCCAAATTTCAGCCTTAACTCTACGTACTTATCGTGAGAGATACGGCGCAACTCGTGTCTGCCCTACTAATGTCCGGACAATCCTGAGGGCTGACCAAAGGATCAGAGAAAATCAACACATAGTGCCGAACACTCATGAAGGAGTTGCTCCGCGTCACGTTCCAGCCTCTTTTGAACAACGAGTTTTAGACCATTTCGATCGGAACCCAACTTGCAGCCTTAGACAAGCTGGGCGTGTGTTTAGAGTGAGCCATAGAACAATACATCAAGTGCTGAAAAGGAACAAAATACGTCCTTATAAATATGCAAAGGTTCAGGCGCTGCTGCCCCGTGATAAGCCGATTAGAGAGTTTTATTGCCGCTGGGTACTTGAAAAAATCTCTCAAGAGCAAATTTTTTTATCAGATGTGTTTTGGACAGATGAAAGCACGTTTACTCGGAACGGCATGTGGTGTCGGTTCCACATGCCACTGCACCATGCGTCACTGGAGCCATACGAATCCCCATTTATTTAGAGAATCAGCTCATCAATACCGTTTTTCCGTTAATGTTTGGGCAGGCATTCACGGAGATCAAATATTCGGTCCTATTTTTATCAACGGAAACCTGAATGCACAGAAGTTTCTAGATCTTCTTAACGGCCCGATAGCACGATATTTGGAAAGATTGCCTATGGTAACTTTCAGGCGGGTATGGTTCCAGTTAGACCAGTCTTTCCCAACGTGGGCGATAACGCCCCCTTGTGGGCGCTGCAGACCTAAAGGGGGGCGGTAAGAGACCCAGAAAAAAAAGGGGGCATTGTGTAGGGGCTTTGGGGTCGATTTATAATTTCATGTACCTAGCTAGGAAGACTCTTAGACACCGACTGAGCTCTCGACTCTCGACTACATCTTGTGAACATCAACTAATATTAATTAAGATATAGCTCAAACTCGGTTCGATATAAAAGACCGCGGGCAATCATGTTTTAACAAGTTTTTGTTAAATAATCCGAATTGTACATTCCTATACCAATCGGCTGGTTCTATAATACTTGTTCTTGCTTGTCGAGTACGATTGGGCGTCGAATGAGATAAACGAGTTTATGCACGTTTGTCTTATTCCTGTTGGTGCGTGCTGCTTATGCAATCCTATATAAACGACGTAAATTTATTTTATTTTCATTTGCGGTTTCGTGCATAATAGATAAGCAGTACTTGATTTCAACACTTACGTATTTCTTAAAACAAAACAATGTCGGAAGTAAAAAAGAAGAGACGGCAATACTCTGCGGAATATATTAAATTCGGATTTATTGAAAATCCCACAAACCCGTCGTCGCCTTTGTGTCTTCTATGTCTAAAAACATTTTCGAACGAAGCAATGAAGCCTTCAAGACTGCAAGATCATTTGAATAAAATGCATCCAGATAAGACAGAAAAGAATGTAGCATATTTTCAAGACCGAGAGAAGAAGCATAATACTCAGCCAAGTGTATCAAAACTATTTTCGGCGGCTGCTAAGCAAGATGACGACGGACTTCGAGCTTCGTACAATATCTCTTTGTTAATTGCTCAAAAAGGCAAACCACACAACATCGGAGAAGAGTTAATTTTGCCAGCAATAAAGGAAGTAATAACTACTGTGCTTCATAAACCGGCCGCAGATATTATCCGAAAAATTCCTTTGAGTAATAATTCTGTGCAAAGACGAATTGATGAAATGGCTGAAAACATTGAAGAATCATTGTGCAATCATCTGAGGACTAGTCAATTCTCAATTCAGCTCGATGAGTCCACTTTACCAACTAATGAAGCGTTGTTGCTATCTTACGTGAGGTTTATTAAAGATGAGAAAATACGTGAAGAACTATTGTTTGCCAGAAATTTGGAGACAGATACAAAAGGCGAAACCATATTCAATACATTGGAAAAGTTTTGCGAAGAGAAAGAGATTCCTTTGAAAAATATTATATCAGTTGCTACGGATGGCGCTCCGGCTATGACAGGGCGCCATAAAGGCTTCATAGCATACTTAAAGAATGTCCTTGCTATACATTGCGTTATTCATAGACAACATTTGGTTGCTAGAAACTTAAGTGAACGACTATTTCAATCACTGCAATATGTCATCAAAGCAGTCAATAAAATCCGTAGCAGCTCTTTGAATGATAGATTATTTCATCAGCTTTGTGTTACTAATGACGAAGATTTCAACCGTTTGTTGCTTCATACTGAAGTTCGTTGGCTGTCAAGAGGCAATTGTCTGATTCGATTTTACAACCTGTTTGACTCTATGATAGAGTTCTTGGAAACTAAAGATACAGAACTGCGCAACAAGCTCATAACATCAAAGAATGATATAGCTTACATGACAGACCTGTATAAAATGTTCAACGACATAAACCTCCAACTGCAAGGCGATGAACTAAATTTAATTAAAACAAAAAATGTCGTTGCTGCTTTCGCAGTCAAACTGCTTCTGCACAAAAAGAATATGGGCAGACGTGAGTTTCACAATTTTCCGAATTTATCAGTATACTGCAGTAACGACGACTTGTTTGCCTACTGCCAACATTTGGAAAACCACATTGACTTCACCGAACGATACCAGGACATTTTAAACTTGGAAATACCAGACTGGGTGTTGGATCCGTTTTCAAATGTCAACACAGCAATGTCACCTCAGGTGGAAGAAGGACTTATAAAATTGACAACAAACGAAGAAATAAAAATCAAGTTCAAAAATGGATATCAAGAATTTTGGCTACAAAAACCGATCCCGCAATTGTACCATTTTTTTTTTTTTTTTTTGAGGATGGGAAATCATCAAATGACTTCTCCCGCTCTGGGCGGAGCGGGAGGGCGTGCCAGACTTTTACTGACTAAAACCCACCCGTGTTCCATCAGTTGCCCATGTGCCAGGGTCACGGTATCTCTTTCGAACAATCACGCGACCCCGGCAGGCATCGGTCCTAGTAGACCTCTTCACTGCTGCTGACATCTCTTTGAGGCGCGCGTGGAACACTACGCGCCGTCGACCCGAGCTTGGTCCTTACCGGGCGGCGAGCTACCCATTGCCCGCCGCCCGCAAGCTCGCGCCTGCGGTGGCCGGGAGTCCGCAATCGACTCCCGACGCCCGGGGCGTCTCCTCCTGCGGCGGCTACGGACGCGAGGGCGCAGAGACTGCCACTCCCTCACGCGCCCCGCCTCCTCCTTCGCCAGCATTACTGCTTCGCAGAAGGAGGTGACGGCTTCCCATTCCCTCTCGCTCCGTACCATGGCTCGCACCAGGGCCGGACGCGAGAAGTCGCCGCCGCCGATCGCCTCCACGAGGACACGGCGGTGCTCCGCCCAGGCAGGGCACACCTCCACCGTATGCTCCACCGTGTCCTCCAGACGATCCTCGCAATGGAAACACCCGGACGTATCCTCCCGTTTTATTCTGAACAGGAACCTACCGAAGCACCCATGCCCGGTGAGAACCTGCGTCAGGCGGAAGGTGAGGACGCCGTAACGCCTCTCTATCCACTCCTCAAAGAGGGGACTTACCGCCGCAATTGTGGCGTGCCCAGCATTGGGTTGCGACAATCGTACCCGCCATGTCGCCATGAGATCACACCGGAGTTCTGTCCGCCGTGCCGCGATTTGTCGCGGCAGCGGAGTTTCGCCCCGGCGTTTCGCCTCCTCGCGCCACTCCCACATGTGGGCGAGGACCTTTGCCTCCAGATCCCATGGCGGCACTCCGACAAGGAGGCTCGCCGCCTCGCAGGAGACCGTGCGGTATCCCCGGATTAACCGGATGGCCATGACCCTCTGGGCCGCACTCAACCGGCGCGCTGGGCGCAGCCTCAATGAGGGCGCCCACACCGGTGCCCCGTAGAGGGCCATGGACTGCACGACCCCCGTGTAGAGCCTCCGGCAGGAGGCGTTTGGACCCCCCAGATTGGGCAGGAGCCTCTTTAAGGCAGCCCCAGCCCGCTCCAGTCTAGGAGCCAAACGTCGGAAGTGCTCGACGAAGTTCCACCGGCTGTCGAGGACAAGTCCCAGGTACTTCATCGTCGACTCGACGCCGGTGTGAACCCCTCCCACCGTGAGTTGGGAACCCGCAGGTGGCGCGTTCCGAGGACCATGAAAACCCATGGCCTCGGACTTGTGCAATGCCACCTCGAGTCCCAGTTGCCGGATCCTATCGACGATTGTCGCAACCCCGCGTGTCATCAGTTCGGCCGCCGCCTCGTGCGACCTCCCCTGCGCCAGGACCAGCGTGTCTTCAGCGTAGCAAACTACGCTGACGCCGCTAGGGAGGTCGGCGCGCAGCACCCAGTCGTAACCGATGTCCCACAGATGCGGCCCCAAGACCGATCCCAGTGGGACACCGCACGACATCTCTCGCCGGTTCCAGTCTCCCTGGTGACCGGGGTAGATGACGGCTCTATCCGTCAAGTAAGCCTCGACCACGCGACAGAGGTAGGTCGGCATCCGGTGATACCGGAGTGCCTCCCTAATGCAACTCCAGGGCAGGGTATTCAAGGCGTTGGCGATGTCCAGAGACACCGCCAAGACGACCCCACCCCGGGCCACTGCATCCCCCGTCGTGAGGGCTCGCACGCGCATGATGGCGTCCACCGTAGAGCGCCCCTTGCGGAAACCGAACTGGCTGTCTGCCAAATCCAGCCCCTCCCGCACCAGCCACCCAACGAGGCGGTCTGCAATTACTCTTTCAAAGAGCTTGCCCACCTCGTCGAGCAGCACGATGGGCCGGTAAGCGAACGGAGAGTCCGCTGGGCGCCCAGGCTTCTTAATGAGGACCAGTTTCCCCGTCTTCCAACGAAGTGGGAACTGGCCCCTCTCCAAACATGCGCTTAGGAGCCCCCTGAGTCGAGGCCTGAGAGCCTCTAAGGCCAGGACCCAGGCTTTGCCAGGCAAGCCGTCGGGTCCTGTGGCGGTATTTTTGGCATTTAGCCGACGTACCGCCACTCTCAACTCTACCCCGGTCACTTCTGGAGCGTTGTCGTCGTCATCGGTGGTGTGGTCCGCAGCATCGGGCACCGCAGGAGGCGGAGCTATGGGTGGGGGACTATGTTCTCCTCGCGAAGGGAACAGAGCGCTCACCACGCCCTCCACGAGTTGGGGCCGGAGACTTTGAGTCAGCGGAGGAGCCCATGGGCGGAGTTTCTCCCGGACGGCCTTGTAGAGCCGTCCCCATGGGTCCCTGTTCAGAGTCTCCAGCGACTCCTTGCGGGCCAGTCCTCTGGCCCGCAGGATCTCCTCTTGGAGGGCGGTCTTCGCCGCTCTGTACCCCTCATATAGCTCCGCCTGAATGGCTTCCGTATCCGGGGGGCGGATACGGAGCCTGCGGTGCCTGGTGTACCGGCGTCGCGCCGCAACACACGCTTCGCGCAACGCTGTCAGCTGCGGCGACCACCAGTACACCTGGCGCCAAGCCCGTCCTGGCTGGACTCGGAGCATAGCCACGTCACAAATCTCGGACATGGCCTCCCGAAACCACTCGGCCTCGTCGTTGATGTCAGCAGGCCTGTCCGGTGGTGACACCCAGGCCTGCACGATCGAGGGTCGGAATACGTCTCCACCCCCTCCATTACACGCCAGTCAATGACCTGCGGCGATAGAGCGGGACTGACGAACGAAATGTCCACCACTGAATCGCCCCGCATCCGTACGCACGTAGGGACAGAACCCCGGTTAAGGACGACTAGGCCTGTCTCCAGAGCCCAGTCCTCCACCATCCTGCCCCGTGTGTCCGTATACCGGGAACCCCAAGCCAAATTCTTGGCGTTAAAGTCCCCGAGTACGAGCACGGGGAGGGGATGGAACCCGACGACGACAACTTTCAAGTCCGCAAGGGAGTTGTGGAACTCGGCGAGAGTTCGGCTCGGGGAGCAGTATACTCCTACCACGACAATCTCCCCGAACCGTGCTGCTACGCAACCCCGTCCCCTCTTGACAGCCTCGAGGGTCGGGGTTCCGGCGGCGGCCGACAAAATGAGGGTCACTGAGCCGCTGAGGCCCTCCACCCAGTCATCCCTGGGCGGGACAAAGTACGGCTCAGCGACCACGGCGATGTTAATCGACCACTGCGCCATGCTCTGGAGCAAAAGATCCTGAGCAGAGGCGCAGTGGTTGATGTTCGCCTGGAGGAGGCGTAATGGAGCAGCCATTACTGACAGTCCATATCAGCCCCCTCCCGAGCCCCCTGTGAGGGCCCTGCCGTGGCGGTGCTGGCCACGACAGCAGTGGTTGAGGCGGCAGCGGCGACAGCGGTGACGACGGTGGCGGAGGGCTTACCCTTGCCTCTGGCCCTGGTGGCTGCAGCGCAGGCCTTACTCCCAGCCCGGTGTTCGGCCGGCTTGCCAGCCGCCGCACATGCATAGCAGTGCGGCGTGGCATTGCACGAGCCGGCCTTGTGACCGGGCTGACCGCAGCGGAAACAGTGACCGCTGCGGTCCACCTCTGAGGTGCAACTCACGAACACGTGGTTGCCCATCTGGCATCGGAAGCACCTCAGAGGTCTGGGCTCCAACAGTTTCACCTGCGCTGAGACCCAGCCCACCAGAAGCCTTCGGCCCTCCGCGGTGATTCTTTGGGCTGCCGACACGGGGCAGCTCACCGTGATGGTTCGCAACCCCGCATTGTCAGGGCGGATGGTGCCTGCCCTCACTTGCTCGGCAGGACAACCCCCCGCCCTAGTGATGGCGGCCACCACCTCCGCCTCCGTCACGCAATCGTCCAGGCCCAGGATGCGCATGTCAGCGCACTTGATGGGCCTGGACACCCGGGCCTCCTCCACGTCTAATGACGCCCTAAGCCTTTCGGCCAGAGCGTCAGCGGTCGGGCCACTAGCCGCACCGGGGACCTCAAGCATCCGGGCCCCAGTCAAAGTGACCTTAACCCGGAGCCCGTCGGCGATGCCGAGCTCCGTCAGGTCCACCGCTGCCTTCGCCTTGGAGAGCACGTCGCGGTAGGACACGCCCTTTTTCACCGCTTCCGGCTGTAGTGTAATCACTACAGCTGCGGACTTCGGGGCGCGGAGCCTAGCCGCGATAGTGCTCTTTTTGCGCCGCTGCTGCCTCTTTTTATTTCTGGCCGCCCTTGCAGCCTTGCTTGCCTTCTTTTTCTCCCCAACCACTTGCCATTCGGCGTTAGCAGGGGGAGATTTAGAAGGCGGGGGCGGCATTGGCGGCCCTCTCGCCACCTGCGCTGGGGGGGCCCTAGCAGGTGCCTGCTTGGGCTGGCCTTTGGTTTGCCCCGGCCCATTGGCTGGGGCAGACGCGGCGGCGGCATAGGCCGCCGCCTTTGGCTGGCCCGAGGCTGCCCTCGGCTGGGCCGTGGCTGCCTTCGGCTGGACCGTGGCTGCCTTCGGCTGGCCCGAGGCCTTCTTCGGCTGACCCGAAGCCGCCCCAGGCCGGCCCGAAACCGGCCGGCTTGCCGCCAGCGGGGGGCGCAGGACCACGGCCTCCAGAGCAGAAAACCTGCTCTGGAAGACCGCGAGCTCCTTCCGCACCAGGGTCAGCACCTGGTTCTCGGTAGGCAGGAGCCCGCCCTGCCCATGCCGAGCTTCCCCCTGCGATGCCTCCTGGGGGGCGGCTCCTCGGAGACCGGCTAGGTCCGCTCAAAGCTCCTCATTCTCCTTTCGGAGGAGCTCCAGGGCGGCAGTCACGCGGGCGACCTCCGCCCGCAGTTCTGCCACCCCATCCACCACCGGAGGCCCAGAGCGAAAGGCCTTCGCTGCCGCCACGATGGCTTTCGTGGCAGCAGATATGGCCTTGTCTTTCGACCTCTGGAGCCTCTTTAAGGTCGCCGCCTTGATGGACGTGGCCACGACCTCCGCGAACCTGCCCATTTCCTCGGAGTAGGCGGCAGCGTCCAACTCGCCACCGGAGGACTCTGAGGGGGCCCTACTACTGGTCCCTCCAGAGAGATGCCCCTCCGTGGCGAGCCTCTCCCCTCCTTGGAGGAGCTCGGCTGGGCCTGCTCGGCTCGGCGCGCCGGCCTCCTTGGTCGGGAGTCCTCGGCCGGTGCCCATATCCTGGAGCCCACCACGCCTCGATATTTTCCGACGGGCCAAGCTCAGCCCGCCGTCGGAGGAGGACTCCTGTCCTGCCCCTGATTTAGGGCGCTTCTGGGAGACCTTACGGTTCCCACCAGCAGCGCTCGACACTCCTCGCTCCGAGCTCGCAAGCGAGCCCTTCGCGCTCGACGCGGCGTCGGACTCCGACCCCGCATCGCTCCCTTCCACTTCTTTCGGTTTTGGTTTTTTCAAATAATTTTCCATAGTTGTTCCCACGAGTAAAAACAATTTTAAACAAGAAATCCAGTGGTTCGCACTAGTGACTAATTCAGCTAACCATTAGTCAAGCTGTCAACCTCCCTCACGGTGCGCCGCCGCTTGGAGGTTTGGGGTGATTTTTTATAGAGGTTTTCTACCTCGCGGCCCGGGCGATTAAGCCAAGACCCTCGACCCCCGTCAAAAGTCAGAGACATGACCGTGACGATCTTCGGGGCTACGAGACTAACGGTGGCAGAAGGAGTACATTCCTTCTTGCCTGCCCGGCGGCAGGTTAGTGAACACCGAGCCCGCTCTAACTCCACCGCTGTGCGCCTCTGCTAAGATCAGAGGGACACACGGTGGAGCGTTCCTCCGACAGGACATTAGCGTACGGGCACCGAGACCCCTTAGGCACACAGTACCTAATGGGGAGTCCTTGCCCGCACCCCAGGATGCACCGTCCCGGACATTGGCCTTCCCCCCGGACGTATCCATAAGGGAACTCCAACCCCCGGGCACACGAGGAGGTTTCCTGTCCAAGCACCCCGCAATTGTACCCTGGATTGTGGTCAATTGTTCAACGATTTTTGATAGCATTCCCATCGTCATATTTGTGTAAACGTGGATTTAGTGCTGTGGCAACGCTGCTTACTAAAAAGAGAAATCGTTTGCGTGTTACCGAACGTGGCGACTTGCGGCTGTTTTTGAGTAAATTGGAACCTGATATCAACAAACTTATTGAACAGCATCAATGGATTGGGCGCTATGGCCCCCACAGGTGGCCAGCTCGGTCGCACTCCTCTAGACTTCTTTTGATGGGGCTTTATTAAAAGTGAAGTTTACTCGCGGGTCTCCGAAACCGAAGATGAACTGCGCAATCGTATTGTCGCTGCCTTTGACAAATTAAAAGCCATGGCTCTGGATCCTGAACGAAATTTGTTGAGCAGGCTTCGGGACAACATTGTGCGGCGATGTAACTTGTGCATTCAGAAACGTGGTGGACATTTTGAAAATTTGAAAATTTAAGTTTACTTTTTTTTACTAATGTGCAATAGTTAATTTAGTTAGTTCAGTTCAGTTATCGCGAAATAAAAACGTGGCGGTAAAAATGAACTAAGTGAATTTTGATTTCATCGAACATTGACAAACGATCAAACGCCAGCGCGCCCAGCGCCGACAAAAAAGCCGCCATTTGATGTCACCCGCGTGCGCAGTTGCCGCTCTTCCTGAGATCAAGGTACGTTTACTAAACAGAGTGTTTAGTTTTATATAGAATTTATTTTGATATTTATTTTGTTCGAAAATTTCACTTTTTTAATTTACGGTGTTTTATTTAATATTTAATTTTGTTATACTTCTGTGGACTAGTATTACTTGTGGTTTCGTTTATTGCATATATGTGGTTTCCATACTGTATATGCCATAAGAGGAAATAAATGAAACGGCCACAGGATAATCAAAAACATAATATGTATTCTAAAAAGAACAAATTTGGCTACATGAGATCAAGTGAGGGTTTTATGACACCCTGGGGCCATATTAAATGTATTGTTTGAATTCGAACCTAACAGCAAAAATCGCAGATATAATAATCGCCTTTAGGACCTGCATAGGCTGTATGAGCCCACAAATTACAACTCTGGCACTAAATCCACTCCTCGACACGTCTGTTGTTACAGTAACTGGTGTCACCGAATATGCAGGTCGTATTTAAGCTTTCGGGTATGCTATTTGGATAGTTACTGTCGTC
This sequence comes from Aporophyla lueneburgensis, assembly GCA_932294355.1. Lineage (NCBI taxonomy): Eukaryota > Metazoa > Arthropoda > Insecta > Lepidoptera > Noctuidae > Aporophyla > Aporophyla lueneburgensis. Next base: position 18,281,451 of record OW028744.1, read on the forward strand.
ATATTTAGAGTTGGATTCTACGACTGCATTACTTTCAGAGCTACTGCTGGATGTAACGAGTCTCTGGCGATCATCTTGACTAAGTGCGAGACCACGTTCGCGTCATCGTACTCAACCTCGTTCACCTCCACATCCACGTCCATGCCCGCGTCGTCGTCCACGATTTTATGCTAAACTCAAAGATTTGATAACTGTTTTTGTAAAATGATGATGTGGTGACTATGGCTGTTGTAGCTTGTCTGCCACGATAAGAAGACCTAGTCATGGCCCTTGGAGTAGGGTGTCATTCTTCTGGTAGAACCAAATTAGTCTGTAGCTCTTATACCGTCGTACTCACTGCCGGAACACCTTGGTCACCGAAAACCCTCGTGTCCGCTGGACTTACTCCTGCACAAGTAACTCCAAAGATTCTTGAGAATCCTTCACTAATCATTTCAGTGTAGATCTTGGCACAGAAAACTTTTTACAGCCTTTTTATAACATACGACCTTTGTTCTCACTGCTTTAATTGCGTTTTACATTTGGTCAGGATCCCATGTTTTGTTTTCTTTGAAGATGAAGATAAGACACTTTGTCGAGCCATCTATAGCGTAAATTCAAATAATTAGGAAGTGATCGATCGTTCATACAAGCAGTGGCGTAGCGTGCCTTGGGGGGGCCCTTATGAAGGGTAACGATTTCGCTCAAAAGAAAAAAAAAAATGCTTGCATAAAATTAAAAGAAATATTTATTCATCATAATTATCTATCTGTCACTTTTTAGGGTTCCGTTGCCAAATGGCAAAAAACGGAACCCTTATAGATTCGTCATGTCTTTCTGTCTGTCTGTCTGTCTGTCTGTCCGTCCGTCCGTATGTCACAGCCACTTTTCTCCGAAACTATAAGAGCTATGCTGTTGAAACTTTGTAAATAGATGTATTCTGTGAACCGCATTAAGATTTTTATACAAAAATAGAAAAAAAAACAATAAATTTTTTGGTTCCCCATACATAGAACTAAAACTCAAAAATTTTTTTTTCATCAAACCCATACGTGTGCATCTATGAATAGGTCTTCAAAAATGGTATTGAGGTTTCTAATATCATTTTTTTCTAAACTGAATAGTTTGCGCGAGAGACACTTCCAAAGTGGTAAAATGAGTGTGTCCCCCCCCGTAACTTCTAAAATAAGAGAATGATAAAACTAAACAAAAAATATGATGTACATTACCATGTAAACTACCACCGAAAATTGGTTTGAACGAAATCCAGTAAGTAGTTTTTTTAAAAAACGTCATAAATCGTAAACCGCAATTTACCTTTCATTCAATCAACTATAATATAAAAATTAAAAAAAAAAAAACATTTATTTTCATAAACATGAACCTTATGCATAAACCGAGAATACCTACAGGTTTGTACGGAACCCTTTGTGCGTGAGTCCGACTCGCACTTGGCCCGTTTTTTCCAAAACTTTTACAAACAATTCAAATTAAATAACTGTCCTTGCCTTTTTTTCGGCAAACTGAAGATAATATATCTACTGTTATCCAATTTTAATAAGTTATTTTAGCAAGTGTGTATATTTTAATAAAATCAAAAAAAATCATTTAAGCTTTTGATGCGTGAAATGAGCCTCCCAGTAATAGAGATTGACGCACCATAATCGAAAAAAAAAAATCAGATCGACTATTTTACGATGCGTCTGCTTCGAATGCTTTCCGTGTGTTTCTTATTGTGCAAGTTGTTTAAACTGAATATTGGTAAATTGTCAAGTTTTGCTATCTGCGCAGGACGACTTCACTAGAGTGGATATGAGTTTATTAGTTAGTATTTAGTAGCGGACTTAGGTGATTCGGATGACTGTTCGTCTTTGCCAATGCAATCTGACAACGAATTAGATTAAAATGATTTTTATGAATTGTTGTGTTTGTCTTTTTACCTACATCCATAATCTTAATAAGAAATTATTTATAATTAACCACATCTATTTAAAAAAATCGATTAATATTCAATTGCAAATCTTCTCGATTTTTGCTAATAATCGAATTCATTACGCAGAGACCTCACTATTTAAGTTACGTGACAAAGTGTCACTGTACCCATCTTATGTAAAAAAGACTATAAACGGGGAAATCCCGCGGCCCGCGATAACCTATGTAGGGTGCTGCCAACTTTGGAACGCACACTTTACCCGGGAAACGCTTTTTGTGACTTTTGTCATTCCTGAAATAAAAAAAAAAATTGGGAAGTTTTTATTATTTTTTGCTTACGCACGTCGGGGGCCCCCGGGCCCCGTAGCCCGGGGGCCCCGTATAATTGATACGGCAGATACGGCGGTAGCTACGCCCCTGCATACAAGTTATATGGCCCCAGGGGGCATAAAACAAACAATGTGAGGAGGCCAAATTAGCCATGGTACGGAGCGAGAGGGCATGGGAAGCCGTCACCTCCTTCTGCGAAGCAGTAATGCTCGCGAAGGAGGAGGCGGGGCGCGTGAGGGAGTGGCAGTCTCTGCGCCCTCACGTCCCTAGCAGCCGAAGGAGCTCGCCGCCCGGTAATGACCAAGCTCGGGTCGACGGCGCGTAGTGTTCCACGCGCGCCTCAAAGAGATGTCAGCAGAACTGAAGGGGTCTACTAGGACCGATGCCTGCCGGGGTCGCGAGATTGTTCGAAAGAGACACCGTGACCCTGGCACATGGGCTACTGAAGAAACACGGGTGGGTTTTAGTCACTAAAAGACTGACACGCCCTCCCACTCCGCCCAGAGCGGGAGAAGTCATTTGATGATTTCCCATCCAAAAAAAAGGGGGCCAAATTGTAAGAATGAAAGAAAGAAAAAACCATAGCACAAAGTGTTTTATCAAATGTTTTTTTTTAGAATTACCTTCAAACTCCTGTAGAACAACGTTAATCGAACACAATGTATAAATCGCCATAGCTAAAAGTCACGTATTTCAAGGAAAATTGAATAAACTGCAGAGGGGTTTTAATCTTTGCCACTTGCGTGTTTCGACTTGTTCGTATGAAAAAAAAAACAACCGACTTCCATAAAAAAACACTACAAAGTCAAAAATAACTTTAATTTCGGAAGTTGGTGGCAAAAACCCTTAAATACAGATCCTAAGACACCGACTTTCGAAATTAGTGTTGTTTTTTTAAGGAAGTCGGTTGTTTTTTTTTTATAAAAAGTTTTTATTTTTAACGTTTTAGTTATGGTAGATACTCCGCACTAATCTAGTCGCGTTCTTCGTTCATTTGTCGCGCAAATGCAAATTTAAGACTTATATGGTTTTCACATGGACCCCATGGTCCGCATAGAACCAAATTAAAATGGGACCATTCGAGAAGCACCAGCTATCAAATAAAAAAGAATCATCAAATTCGGTTCACCCAGTCAACAGTTATGAGGTAACAAACATAAAAAAAGAAAAAGAAAACTTTTTAACAAAAAATTTAACCGCCGAAAAAACTGAAAAGTATAAAATAATAAACCTTAAAATTATGAGTCAGCGCTTTGAGTGATCATTGTTCATTGATTTTTCAGCGCCGACTCAAAATTTTAAGGTTTATTATTTTATACTTTTCAGTTTTTTCGGCGGTTAAATTTTTTGTTAAAAAGTTTTTATTTCATAATTTTTTGTGACTTCAATATACTAATAATATTTGGCAAGGTATACCCTGTCCAACAAAAAAATAATTATCAAAATCAGACTACTCTGTATAAAGTTATGCGTGGTTAAACATTACAATCAGTGAGTGAACAATCAATCATCCCCTGTTTTCCGACCCTTAGGGTTCGATTTTGTTTTCCAAATTTATATGGGACCACCTTGGGAGTATACCCTTTCCAATAGAAGAAGAATTGTCACAATCGGACCACTATGTAAAAAGTTATGCGTGGTCATACATAAAAAAAAAAAAAAAATATACGCGTCGAATTGAGAACCTCCTCCGTTTTTTTTCGTCGGTTGAAAATCAGTCGAATTGATAACCTCGTCCTTTTTTTGAAGTCGGTTAAAAAAGAAACGTGACGCACCTTCACGGATTTCTTGGCTTAAAATCATTAATATCACACCATCTCCGCGTTCCACCAAAAACATACTAGGTAGATGGCTATTTTCTAAATCAAAATTATCGAGAGGATCATGAAAATGCAAGGGCAAATCTAAACGAGCCACTTATTTTCTTGAGCCTGGTTGTAGGAACAAGAAATTTATGTTAGTTTCTAGTATTTATAATAAGGATATCACTGTATATTTTAGGCAAATCAATATTTTATGTACATACAACACATTTTCATAAATTTACTGAGAAGACAGTCATTATAATAATCTCTTTATAAGTAGGATATTTGTCTCTGAGGGAGTATCTGGGATTTAATTTATAAATTGAACGAATAGCCCTTTTTTGTAAAACAAAAAATATCTGAATATAGGCGGCATTTCCCCACAAAAGAATACCGGAGTCCGGACGACATCGCACACTATAAAAATAACTAAAGTAAAAATAATAAAATAAAAATGTTCTGATGAAATAGGGTCATTTCGCCTGTTCGCGTCCATCGCCCAGTTCGCGTCCATTTTACGGATCTCTTTTTAAAAATCCTCGAAAATAAGTAAACTAACACACCAATCAAACGAAAAATTATTACCGCTAATACCTCAATGTATAAGAGGCACGTACACATGGACAAAAGGTCCGTGCGCCAAACCAATCCCGTTAAAAAAATAGTTAATTTCAGCTGTTCATCAAGGAAGTGCGTATGCGCGGGATTTTTAAATAAAAAATAGTTTGTAGCGGCGCGTTCGATGGTAAGTTTTTTATTATTTTATGTGAATTTTAGGATACATAGCTGTTTCTAGACTTTTATAATGAAGAAAGGAATAATTTTAATTATGAATTTGCTACTGTTTTTTATATTTAACAAATAAAATAAAGTGGACGCGAATTACTACATCAAATTTACAAAACTTCCACTTTGCGTCCGCAATGGACGCAAAGTATACCAACAGGGGATAATAATAAACCAAATTGCGTCCACTATGTTCGTTAAATACAATTGACTTGCTTGTAAAAATAATTTAAAATGTATTGATTATTATTATTATTGTAATTTTTTTATTAAGACTACGTGTTTATAATTCTATTTTTAAATGTAATGAGTAATTTCTTTCATTCTTATTTAAGATGAGTTCTTCCGAGACAAGAAAGAAGAAGGAAAAGAAAACATACACAGAAGACGATTTAAAGAAAGCGTTAAAAATTAAATTCGAGAGAAGAATAAATCGAAAATACAAATATGCAAAGAATATGCTATTCGCAAGACCACAATATTCAACAAAATCAGTGGGCGCAGACCGGATGGAGTAAAGAAACCGGGACTAGAACCAGCGCTAGGAGTAGATATTGAAAATAAAGTAGTTGAATGGCTTCTTAACATTTCTGAAAAAAATGACCAGCCTTGGAGCGAGTGAAATGCTATGTGACGACATACTAATATCAGATGTAGAAGAAGACGATGAGAAAAACATAGGCTGTTGTGTGTAACAAGTTTATTTGATGGTATCATCTGAAATGCAAACGATTTGTAGGACTAAGTTATTTGGAGGCCAAAGATAAGTCTTTTGAATGTGAGCTGTGTCATTAATTGAAATTCTAAGGCTATAATAATCATACCTTGTCTCATAATTTAATGATTCAACAATTCTTCTTGTTGTATGATTAGACAAAATTGTTGTCTTGTTTTGTTGCTTTAATATAGCCAAAAACTTATTATTAATCAAGGCTGATCTTTTAGGGTAAAATTAACAGAACTGATTACTGTTTATTCTTAAAGGTGCAATCATTATTTACATACTACTTACCTAATTTTAAGTTCAATCAATGTTGAGAAGAATTTTTAATATGTTTATTTTTTTAAAGTGATGTCTTTAATGATAATAATGTTGATTTTATATTCTCAAATAAAGAAATTGTTAAAATACAATCTTTCTTTACAAATTCTTAAAAATATCACCCCTTTATTCCTTTTCTAAGCTGGTGGACGCTAATTGGTCCACGGGTGGACGCGAATTGGATTTTGTGGACGCAAAGTGGGTAAAACGCCTATTTCTGAAGTTTATCTATTAAAAAAAAAACACAAGATGTTTCGAACAAAACTGAAAGTTAATCTTAAAATAGACTATATAATGAACACATTACAAAAATTTTTCATAGAAATGAGTGCTGGGATATTTTTATTATCGCCGTCAAACTTGCCAACTGCACTAAATGGACGCGAACAGGCGAAATGACCCTATGTATTTATATTTTCTTGTTCTTGGTAATGAGCATTTATACTGGATTGAAACGCTTTGCTAAGGCAATTTTATACGCCAAAGTATTAGACACTGAAACTTACAAGTACAAGATTGTCTTTATGTTAACGCGTAATTGACATTCAAGTACCTACTTAAGTACTAGGTATGTTTATCATAACCATAACATACCTAGGGGGAAGTGGGGCAGATTGATTCACAAAAATTGAAAATGTAATAAAATGTGAATAAACACACATTTTTAGTTTATTTTCAACTCAACATTCAGCCAAATGTATAAATATTATAATGTCAAGGATAATAATTGTTTATGTTGTGATAGAACGGGAAAAATACTTGTTATGTAAAAAAAGTCTTTTGAATCATTCTGCCCCACCAACGGGGCACTTAGATACAACACGTGGGGTACTTTAATACAGTGTGAAAGTTGTATGAAATTGTGAAGATACTACATATAATCAGTCTTACAAAATGCTTCTTCTTCAAAAATGCTTGTGATGTATTGGGTGTAAAAGATTCCAGAAAGGCAGATTTTGAGTTAGGCTATGTTATATATCGATAGTCTTGACAATATTTTGAATGTGCCAATCATTAAAACCTATTTTCAGTTTGCTTTTAAATGGACCAAAAATGCTGACTTCAAACGGTTGTAATTTATGTGACGTATGTGGTGGCAAAAAAGATAGATAATCAAAACTTTAGGTGTTGGTAAGACCGTGTTAATACCTGTTTCATCGCAATTTATTAAACGGTCAGATGTGAATTTATAGCATTGCATTACATGCTAATAATTATTTAAAAAATCAGCTACTGAGGTCTTATTAAATGCAAAACTTCTTGCGGCACTTGTTTTCAGGCTTTCTTAGCCTAAGTTCCTTTTTCCATTTTCTAAATCCTGCAGCCCAATCTTTCCCGGCACTTTTATTCATTTTTTCCAAGAATCTGGATATTTAAATCCTAAATATTTTGCATACTTTATGAGTATGCTAAAGATGAAAGTTGCTGCAAGGATAACCCATAGTGCATCTTGCTGCAATTCAATAAATATTCTGAAAAGACATTTCCTTGCTGGGCAGTAAATACTTGAGCAACAGTATACTTTGACCCGTACAAATTAGTTGATGACGTTTTGTTTTCCTCGTAATCTTTTCTGAACTTTTCAACACGATGTTGCAGAGTTGCGATTTGATACTTGATACCATATTTGTCAGCTGCTTTTCGAATAGACAGTACTCTCGAAGTAACTTCTGATATGGCGTGCTTGATTGTTTCTTCATCAATACTACGTCTATCGGTCTTTGGCTTGTACTTGCGAACCATTTTCTAATGACAACAAAGGAATATATAATTTTAATTGAAATTTATATATTTTCACATTTTGTTGGGGCACCTTGAAACAGTTATGGGGCACAATGATGTGTATCATTGTGCCCCGTACTTCGCTGTATCTAAGTGCCCCAAAAGATATTTTTCAAAATATACGAATTTTGTAAATAAACTAACATTTAAAAAAATCAAAAGTACTAAATCCTTAACAATTGATCCCCTAACTTACATTTGGTGTATATAAACATTCACAGGATCGTACAGAAGACCATAGAAACACTTTTACAAATTACATATTTTTTTAGTTGATCGCACTCGAAACACGTTACGACTTGTTAAATGCCACTAATTGACTGGCTGTCGACGAGATCACATCGGATGCGATCAAACATATGTATGATCGTTTTAGAGGTGTCACCATTCAAATACATTCAATCGATTTTTAAATAATGCTTGTGTATCTATGTGCCCCTTGCATCATTGTGCCCCACCTCCCCCTACTTAGTAGTTTGTAGGGCCTGCGTCGTTATCAGCACATAAGTAATTGTATTCTACACATTTCGATAACAGCCATTGCTCAAGGTTTATTATTATTCGATTCGATTAGTGTATAGATCTGTGAATGGAGAGGTGATAGGTCAGAGAGCCCTCAATAGTTGACGTCATGACGGCAGCTGCGCCGGCGGCGTGTATCTCCGTGGAAATCCAATACTGCGTAGTAAACTTCGTTCAAGTTATAGATTTGAAACGTTAATGATGAACCGTAATGCGCAGTATATCATAGACTCGGCAAACTAATTGCGTAACACTATCTGAATCACAATCTGAATAATTATGAAAGATATGGTTAATCCATTGCATCATTTAAACAACCCAATGAATGTTGTTGAACTGATAAAATGAAAGACAATCCTACTATTAGTCCTGCCAAGGTCACGAGATTGTTCAAACGCGATACCGTGGCCCTGGCATATGGGTAACTGAAGGAACACGGGTGGGTTTTAGTCAGTAAAAGTCGGACACGCTCCGCCTCTGGCGGGAGAAGTCATTTGATGATTTCCCATCCAAAAAAAAAAAGCGTACCAACGTTTAAGTTTCCACTGATAATGCTGTTTGAATCCTTTAAGGTCTTGGATGACAATTCCAGTAAAAGTTAAAGTAAACGTAGTCTGCAGGGCCTCTGTAATAAAATTCAGTGCAGAAGTGTCAAACTCTATTCAAAATTGAGGGTTGTTTGCCAAACTCCAAAATCTCGACATCAGAGCCATCGTCCGATATCATATTTTGCAACTTTTCAGGAGAGCAAGTTAGAAACATTATTAATTGTTGTCGACGACATCGCGTCAGGCCGAGACGAAGATGACGGGACGAACTTGACTCCTACCGAAAGGACTGGCCAGCACTAGCAAATGACAGATTCTGTGGAAAAGGGAGAGGGAGACCTTTGCCCTACAGTGGGACAAAACAGGCTATTTAGATGAGATAGATAGATATGTTGGATGGGTTCTTAATTTTTTTTAATACATTTTTGCGCACCTATTTCCAGGCAGAATGTACATACATGGCTCACTCCTATGTACTCTACCTGTATTTTAATGCAACCTACATTCGTTGCAAACAAATAATTTGATTGATTGATTGATAGTTGATATCAGACCTTTCGGTTCGAAAATATTTGTATTTGAATGAAGAAATATGCTGGATGATGTATAAATCAGACCATTTCATTCTAAAATAAAAAAAAATGTATGTAAAAAATATCTAGGTCCGGGTCCTAAGAATTCTAATTTCAAATTAATTTTATTTTAAAAACATGGAATTCTTTTTCCAAAAGTAGGCATTTGTTTATTGATTAGTGTTACATTTTCATCGCATTTCAATATTTTTCGTCATCATGGATACGTTAAAAATTCGAGTAGGTAATTATGGAATATGAGTAGGTACCGTCGTGGCAGCAACGCGGCACAAGCGGCGTTTACGGAGCTAACACTACAAACCAACGCACCACCTGTTATTGGTTTGCTCGCTTCCGTTCTGGAAATTTCGACCTGGTTCATTTTTATGAACCTCGCGGTCGTCCGAAGACTTTGGTCGACAATGACGAATTAAAGGCGATTGTGGAAGCTGATGATACACAATCTACGGCTGAATTAGCAGCAGCTTTCGACGTTAGCGTCAAAACAATATTGGTCCATTTGCGTCAAATTGGCAAGGTAAAAAAGCTTGACAAATGGGTGTCTCACGAACTCAATGATCGCCAGCGCGAAGTACGCGTCGAGACGTGCCTTGCACTGCTCAACAGACACACAAATGAAGGAATTTTGAACCGCATTGTTACCTGCGATGAAAAATGGATTCTGTTTGATAACCGCAAGCGCTCAGCAAGTTGGTTGGATCCTGGTTCAGCACCTAAAAAATGCCCTAAACGAAAACTTACCCCTAGAAAAGTGATGGTCACTGTTTGGTGGTCTAGCGCCGGTGTGATTCATCACAGCTTCTTACCAAACGGGGTGAGCATTACTGCAGATGTGTACTATGAAGAACTGAACTCAATGATGGAGAAGCTGGCACATCTCCAACCAGCATTGGTCAATCGCTCGTCTCCGCTGCTCCTGCACGACAACGCTTGACCTCATACTGCACAGCAGACGGTCTCCAAGTTGCAAGAACTGGGGTTGGAAGCTCTCCGTCATACGCCCTACTCACCAGACCTTGCGCCTACAGACTACTACTTTTTCCAGAATTTGGATAACTTCTTGGCGGGAAAAAAATTCAATACCCGAGAGGCAGTAAAAAATGCCTTTGAAGAATTTGTTGCCTCCCGTCCAGCTCATTTTTTTAAGAAGGGCATCAATAAACTGCCACTGCGTTGGCAAAGATGCATTGATTGCATGGGTGATTATTTGTGTGTGTTTAATTTTTTTCTTAAAAAACGGCATTTTCATAGGTAAAGACCTATTATGTATGTTGCGTATGTATCCATGTGACATTACCTAAAAAAACCTCTAAAAAAATCGACTAACTTTATCGTAGTACTATTTGCCTTGTTTATTACTTCTTGCCAAAAACTAACTTGTGCGTAATGACGGTGAACTTAAGGCCTAAATATGTTATCTAATGGTGCGTCCAGACCTGGCGAATACGTCGCTCACGAGCCGCTCGCGAGCCGCTTGCTGCGCGCGTGCGCGGATTCAGCCAACGTTAGGTGCGCCGGCGCCGCTTTAGTGCCGCTCGTGCCCACATAGCTTCTTTCGCGTTTGAACTATGAGTCTCATTTGTGAATTTTCTTCCGAAAACGTCGGACCTTAAAGTGTGGCCAGACTTGGCTGATGCGCCGCTCGCGAGCCGCTTGCGAACTGCACGTAGCTTGCGCGCGAGCGGCGCAGGCCGGGGCGCAGCGGCGCAGGGGCAGCGTACGAACATGAAATGCACGCGCGTAGTTCACAAGCGGCTCGCGAGCGGCGCATTCGTGCGCATTCGCCAGGTCTGGAACAGTTTAGGGTGTGCGTAGTTTGTCCATGATTGAACAAATCTAAGATTTCATTAGGTAGAAGATTATTCTGGGGTGCAGCGAATGTATAAGTATCTCCCAGTCCCCCGACACATGATACTAGAAGGAACAGGGGTTTTAGTCGGTAGGAGTCCGACATAACCCTCCGTTCATCCTAGGCGGAGGGTATCCATGAGGATATCCCCGCGGAAAAAAGGTAGATTATAATATCCATTAGTTACCTATATCTAAATTCAAAATTTGTAAGTTTCAATGTTTGTTAATCAGTCACGCTTAAATGCCTCAACAAATTATTGAAATATGGCACACGAGTAGACGATAACCTGGATTAGGACAAAGGATAATTTTTAAAAGCTTTTAAAATCTCCGTTTGTTAATTGCGATTATTCCGAACCTGACCCAAAATAAGTGCCATTCCTATCATAGCCCGAATTGCGATAGATAGAATTTTCCCTCTAGAGGAGAGAGCACAACAATTAAAAAAAAAACATACAAAGGTAGGTAAGGCTTTTTTTTTTTTGGATGGGAAAGCATCAAATGCCTTCTCCCGCTCTGGGCGGAGCGGGATAGCGTGTCAGACTTTTACTGACAAAACCCACCCGTGTTCCTTCAGTTGCCCATATGCCAGGGTCACGGTGTCTCTTTCGAACAAACTCGCGACCCTGGCAGGCATCGGTCCTTGCAGACCCCTTCAGTTCTGCTGACATCTCTTTACGGCGCGCGTGGAACAATACGCGCCGCCGTCGACCCGAGCTTGATCCTTTACCGGGCGGCGAGCTACCCATGGCTCGCCGCCCGCAAGCTCGCGCCTACAGTGGCCGGGAAATCAGAAAGACAGAAATCTTTTCCACCATAGGTACCTGCGATAGGAGAGTAGATTAAAAGAGATGTAGATTTTTTAATCTTCTCTCCTAGGATTTAGTCCAGTTGTAGTCCATAACTTTGTGTAGTGCACAATAAGAAGCCCCTTTTGCGTCTACAGTACTCATAACTATACTCGTAGCTATAGTGTTAGTGTATAGTAATTATAACTTTTCTAGCTGGGATAGGACTCATATGTCCTGGTGAGCAGGGTAATATAGGGCTAGATTATTAGACGTTATGTAGTTCACCTATACTATACCGAACTCCTACTAATACAAAACTGCCTCTAGATTATTTTCATCCGAAGCTTGTCTGTTTCATGAAAAAAAGACTGAATTTTAAATAAGGTCGAATTGTTACGAAAGCAAAATATTACCTATCTAAATCAAGACGGCAGGTCAAAATATTTACCTTACCATTTTTAAAATATTAAAAAATATTTTACATAATAAGTGTCGTTTAAGAGTTAAATCAATCATACTTTGAACTTTCAAATTTATCTTGTTCATTAAATGCCAACGCTCAAAGTTACGGGATTCAGGGTAAAAACTTGTAAAGATTTGTTTGGCAGAAATTTCGTCAAACAATATTTTTACACTGCCTCGATGTTTTTCATGCATGTGCTAGCTACTGCTGAGATGTCCTGGTTCCCATTTCCAGATCGGGCAAAGTATTATTGGGTTATGCCGTCAGGATTTCTAAATAGCATTTTACCATCCTGGAGTCATCCTCCATGATGGAGTTTGGCAAACAAGGCGTAATTTTATGAAGACGTGAATGTAAATTGGTTAGTTTTTTTTTTAATTCAAATCTTTCATTAGCCTATTAAATTAAATAAAAACCAATAATTAGATTGACCTACCTACCTAAAATTTATATGGAGTGGCGCTGTAAATCAGTACCTACCCACCTTCTACAACAAATTTCTCTAAAGAAGTACAGAAGCCAGCGCAACAAGCTACCCGAAACTGTCAAGTTTTCCCAATCAATCTTGAACCTTATACTTAAGCGATGGAGTTGAAAATCTATTAAAAGAAATTTGACAGATTGTAGTAGCTTTATGTGCTGGCGTCTGTACATATCTTCAGAAAACGTAACAATGTATAAAAGCTTTAATCGGAAATAAATTTTGTCAAGCACCGAAGCACATTAAGTAGTTTTATGAACGCTAAGATCAGAATTTATTTGTGTGATTGTGTCATTACTTCAAGTTCAGCCGATGGCTATTAAGAAAGCGTTAAAGCGAAGTAGGTAGGTGCCGTGTTACTTGCCACGAAGTATCAAGTAGTACAAAATGTGAATCCCTGAAACCGAACATATTAACAATTTTAAAACGAATAGAAAGGTTGTATAAAGGGCAAATGAATGCAACATAATATTTAACCTTCAGCCAACCGAACTTGGTCCTTGTAACCTTTGCCGAGGGCACTTTGTCGTTAAGTGCTAGCGAGACGTGTGTTACTAGTTAAAAAAAATAGCTAGATACTTACGCTTTTCTGATGTTTCTTTTGGTTTATGATTACCTAAATTGTTAGTGTTGTTTTAGCATTATGTCGTCTTGTTCCTGCAATTTGATACGTATTGCAGTTGTTTCTTTTGCGAGTATGATGATATTGTATTATGTGATAAATATGAATTTATAAACTGTGGTGTTTTTATGTACCGTTGAAGTTCTTGAGTTGTCTCACAATTGGAGTAAAATTATTATTTGATATCAAATAAACGCGAAAGAAGGAAGTCTTGGACGTTAGGCGTCTAAAACATTCTCATTTCGCGTCTGCATCCCGATATCATTATCCAGTGATACCAAATCATTCAGAGGTTGCTTTATGAAATCTGGGGCAATCCCTGGTCGAGAGTTTGTACGATGTTGTCATGGTAAGAACAATATTATCATTGGAAGTTATTTTGAATATACGGAGAACTCTTTGAAAGCCGTGTTTCCTATCTCTGAAAGTTTTGGGTTTACATTGTAACGTGAAGTTTTGTTCTAATGTTTTCCCTTATTTGTGTATTTGTAATAGTGCTGGAAATATGGTTTAGGTGTTCTCCCTGTTCACTTAATACCTGGCTTGCTACCTAGTCAAGTTGTTTTCTGTAATATGGCATGGGGTATTGGTATGAGTATTAGAATTGCTTTAGGCATGAAAGCGATGACTTGTGTTATTGCGGTCGGTCTGTTCACGCGTTTGCCCCAAGTTCTGATGTTAGAGAGTGAAGACTGCTGTTGGTTATTTGGTCCATTGTATCAGGTGTAGGTATCCACCGTAACTATCTACGTCATATGTGAGGGCTTGCATATGTCATCCCGATGGCAGGTGCAAATCCAGTAGCCGGAATCTATAAAAATGGACCACATACGTATCTCTGAATGTGGCCCTGTTTTAGGTGTTTACGTACTCGGACCCTCGCGAGATTCAATGTGGTGGTTCTAAGGGGGCTTCCATTAATTACATGTGGCAATGTTGGCCATTTTTCGAACCTCCCTTGAGATGTCGTGAGATTTGGCGCGACTCTCCCCCGCATAATCTCACGTGGGATTTTTCAAACTGCCTAATGTAGTGTAAATACGTTTATTTGTGCTTATTTTGTTTTGAATTTATGCGTTGCGTTTGGCTAGCTTAGCTGGCCAAGTGGCCGGCTTGTCGGTGGCAACATAAAAAACAAGGGGCTACTGTGCCACATTACCGCGTAAGTTTTATTTTATAGGATTTAGCCATATTTTAGTCGAAAAGTACATTGAGTCAAAAAAGTTTCGGAAATTGATGATTTGTTTATGGTTCCAAATTCAATTGTTTGTTGTTGTTAGACTGAAACACCGGTTTTCAATTTTGGCGCTGAATTTAAGTTATATAGATAAAAATACAGTGCTGTTTTTAGTTATATCACATCTACTGCCTAAACATCGAACAAAGAGTTTGTCTTAAATTATGCATCGATTTAGGATTTTTCGTGATCGGAGTCACTGAAAATGTTACAGAAGGCTTACGGTAAATTGACTTTATCAAAAACACGTGCTTATGAGTAGTACAAAGCGTTCAAAAGCGGTCGAGATGTGATGGAAGGTTTGCCTCGCACTGGTATCAACGTCTGCAACTGAAGTTAAAATTGCAAAAGTGAAGGAAATAGGTAATAGTGACTGAAAATCCTCATTCAAGTTTGAGAGAGATAGCCCCGAACTTTCTGTGTATCAAAGGTCGGTCCATAACATTTTAAATAATCTATTGGGCATGTAATATGTTGCCGCTCGGCTAGTCTCAAGAGACCTGAATTTTCTCCAAAAACTCAATCGCTTATGAGTCCCTGAGGACATGCTAGAACGAGTCAATTCCGACCCAACATTATGAAACGCATTGTTACTAAGTTTTAGTAAGTTTTTTATTTAGGAACAAAAACACATTGACATAAATTACAATAGAAACGATGATAGCTACAAAAGTTATAAACTGTGTCGCAGCTATCAACGCCCGTCTAAACATATGAAACATATTGTTCCAGACACATGACATGGGCTACAATTTGGCTCAGAATTTAAATTTAAGCATAAAAAGAACATGAAAAAAACTGTTACTGGTGATGAGACGTGGGTTTACGAGTTCGACATGCAAAATAGTCAACAAGCTTCGGAGCGGTGCCTCCAACCGAACTGAAACCGAAATAACCACGCCAAAGTCGATCAAAAGTCAATGTCATGTTGACTTTTTTCTTTGACTATCGCGGTGTTGTGCACTCGGAATTCGTGCCGGAAGGTCAAATGATAAATAAAGAATATTATTTGAGCGTTATGCGGCGTTTAAGAGAGCAAATTAGAAGAAAAAGGCCAGATTTAAGGAAAAAAATATCTTCAATTTTGCACCACAATAATGCACCTTCGCATAAGGCCATCATTGTGAACGAATTTTTGACCAAAAACTCAGCAAATACCATCGATCAACCACCTTATTGACCAGATATGGCTCCAGCCGACTTCTTTCTTTTTCCTAAAGTACATACCAGTTTGTGGCACCCGTTTTCATTTGGTAGAAGATAAAAGGAGAATTCGCGTGGAGAACTAAACTCAAGTCTGGAAAAGACGTGTTGATGATTGGATTATTCGTCATAAGTGTATCGCCATTATATATTTGCCAAGACGGAGGTCTTGGCATTTGTCTCCCTCACGTGAGATTCGGCCTGACCCTCCCCCCCCCCCCTAAACGCCTCACGTAATTAATGGACGCCACCTAACCTGCACATAATTTTTAATTAGCCCAAAGATAAGTATTTTGCGGTGTTTCTATAAGTTTGGAAAGAGACCTATGTGGCGGATTCGATCATCCTTCATCCATTATCCATTCCATCATGTGTCTATGTAAGTCCTGCATCTTTAGAACCACTAACTTAATAAAGGAACTTTTTTTATTTATTCAGTTCATTTAAAACAGTACAATATTAGAAAAAAAAACAAAGAACAGATTATATTAAGCCTTAGGTGCTAGTTTTTACAAATGCCCTGGACCCCACACTAGGATTCTCTATGTCGTGAGGTCCAGTCTCTTCCCAAGTGAGGCAAACATTTAAGTGTGTGTCTTTCAAATAATTGGTTTGCTTAGTTGTGTCATACCTACAAAAAAATTAAATCTTACTAATATTATAAAGCTGAAGAGTTTGTTTGTTTGATTGAACGCGCTAATCTCAGGAACTACGGGTTCGAATTGAAAAATTATTTTTTGTGTTGGGTAGCCTATCGGGGAAGGCTATAGGCTATATAACATCACGATACAACTAAGAGGAGCAGAGCAGTAATGAAACGGGGGTCGTGCGGTCCATGGCCCTCTACGGGGCACCGGTGTGGGCGCCCTCATTGAGGCTGCGCCCAGCGCGCCGGTTGAGTGAGGCCCAGAGGGTCATGGCCATCCGGTTAATCCGGGGATACCGCACGGTCTCCTGCGAGGCGGCGAGCCTCCTTGCCGGAGTGCCGCCATGGGATCTGGAGGCAAAGGTCCTCGCCCACATGTGGGAGTGGCGCGAGGAGGCGAAACGCCGGGGCGAAACTCCGCTGCCGCGACAAATCGCGGCACGGCGGACAGAGCTCCGGTGTGATCTCATGGCGACATGGCGGGTACGATTGTCGCAACCCAGCGCAGGGCACGCCACAATTGTGGCGGTAAGTCCCCTCTTTGAGGAGTGGATAGAGAGGCGCCACGGCGTCCTCACCTTCCGCCTGACGCAGGTTCTCACCGGGCATGGGTGCTTCGGTGGGTTCCTGTTCAGGATAAAGCGGGAGGATACGCCCGGGTGTTTCCAATGTGAGGATCGTCTGGAGGACACGGTGGAGCATACGGTGGAGGTGTGCCCTGCCTGGGCGGAGCACCGCCGTGTCCTCGTGGAGGCGATCGGCGGCGGCGACCTCTCGCGTCCGGCCCTGGTGCGAGCCATGGTACGGAGCGAGAGGGAATGGGAAGCCGTCACCTCCTTCTGCGAAGCAGTCATGCTCGCGAAGGAGGAGGCGGGGCGTGAGGGAGTGGGTGGCGAGCAATGGGTAGCTCGCCGCCCGGTAAGGACCAGGCTCGGGTCGACGGCGCGTAGTGTTCCACGCGCGCCTCAAAGAGATGTCAGCAGCAGTGTAGGGGTCTACTAGGACCGATGCCTGCCGGGGTCGCGTGATTGTTCGAAAGAGATACCGTGACCCTGGCACATGGGCAACTGATGGAACACGGGTGGGTTTTAGTCAGTAAAAGTCTGACACGCCCTCCCGCTCCGCCCAGAGCGGGAGAAGTCATTTGCAGATTTCCCATACTGAAAAAAAAAAAAAAGCAGTAATGAAAAATGTTGCAAAAACGGGGAAAATCGGACGGCTAAGTGATTCGACGCGACGCATAGTGGTCTGAAAATCGAGCTCCATACTCATAGAAACTCAAACTCAGGAAATTAAAAAATTAAAATTGCAATGTGTCTGGTATACATACATTTATGTAATATTAACGTATGGAAGGTATTAGTAACTCCACGCGTGAGAAAAAAAAGTTTGAAGTTTTTTTTGTATGGGAGAAAACACGTAAAGTTAATTTATTTGAAACTGAATGGAACTGAAGGGCTGGTGCTCACACGAGGTATTGTACCATACATGGCGGTCAAGGTGACATCAAATTCATATACCTTTCGGTGCCGCTTCGCGCGTAGCAAATTTTTTAATTTTCGATAGGTGATTTTTCAAATCTTTGACTTGATCAAACGAAGTTGACCATCGATTTACTTGTACTATCGTTAGTTAATAGCCTACTAATGACTTTTTTCATGAGAATAATTAAATATGTTATTAACCTAATCCTTTTTTTATACAAAATTTTACAATCAGTCATAATCACGGTGATTAAAAAGTGACTGAAAACTGATGTTACGAGTACAAAGTACCTCATTTATTAATCACCGTGACTATGGCTGAGTTATAATTAGACACTAATGACATGAAGCATTTAACCAGTTAAGATCTAGCGGGGCCAAATGAGCCCTAGTCACAATAAAAAAATATTGTCTGTGTATAGGTATGAGAGAAAAGCGAACGTTAATAAGGGTAGTTGTATAACAATAGGACGTTAATTTTAATTTTATCAGTTATTAACTTACACTTGTGCGCTGTCCAAAAAATTCGACAGGTCGATTCGTGTCGTGTATCGTTTGGCAAATGACCAGTGCGGCCAGTACCTGCGTCGACTTTCGGACGATTACCTATAGGTTGGCAAAAAAGAGTCTGTCGTGGTAACCATTGGAACTAAAATATTTTTTTGGTGGCAACACTGCTTTGTTTATCATCAACAAGTAGCTAATCTGTCATTGTGTTATGTTCCCAGTTGTATTTTACTTATTTCTAATTAACTATCAATTATTAATGCTTTTGAACATATAAAAAATGAATAAAACAATAAGGAGTAGTGGTGTGAGCTGTGATATACTAAGTTTTCGTAAGAAATTTGGCGGAATCTGAAGCGGAATTTTTTTTGTCTCCGATTGACAATGTTTACGAAAGAACTGCCGACACGAAAGGTATTTATCCAAGAAATTTATCTTTTATTCAATGCCAGTCATTGTTTTTCCTTTCTAATACTAAGTTTTATCGGTATTATAAGTTTCAAGCCATTTTATTGTTTTATTTACTAATAGATTATTGAGGTTATGTTTTCTAGTTTGACAAATCGCGTGTACGTTAACTCTTGATGTTTGATACTTGAAATTGAAAAATGTACCTACATGGAATTAATATGAATGTCTTTATGTTTTTTTCAAGGTAAATCTCACAGTACAATTAGAGAAATTGTTAATGAAGGTGAAAAAAATTAAGGATTTTTTCTACACCTGGAGGAACACCAAAACAGTTTGCGGAAGAAAGAATTAGACGATTTTGATCTGTGTGCAATTAGACAAAAAGTTCAACACTATAACGAAACCGGCAAGTATTTTTTTTTTTTTGTTAATCGCTTACCACAGCAATAAAAGTATAATTTATATTTATTATTTTTCAGGTGCCTATTCTACGTAATATATTACCTATAGTTTGAGGAGACAGGTTGTAATGGAAGCCGTAAACGTGTAAGAAAGATTTTTACACTATTTAGATTTCATAAATAAGAAATGTAAAACTGACACATCAGTGTTAATGGAAAAAATCTATCATAGCACTGAAAAGGAATACAAGAATGATGTTATGTCACGTTTTTCTTTTTAAATAAAATCTAAATTTTAGCGTGTTAATTCATTTTCATTGTCATGTGAAGAGTGATAATGTTATGTACCCCACATAGACATACCTGACGCCTTCATTAGTCAACTGTTCAAGTTTATTCGATATTGCCCGTACCTTTCGAATAAGACATGTTATAGGTATTCTCTGACTTCCGATTAGTTTCCGACAGTAAGCAAATGATAAATGATAAATGATTTTATTTCTGTAAGTAGGTTTGTATAAACACTTTTACATGTCAATGATATTTTTTTAAACTAGATGAGTTCGGCGTTTCCTAACTGACTACTCTGAGAAGAAAGGCCGAAACAAACTCAGAGGTCATAGTCTCTTTTAAAGTCCAGACAAATGCGTAGATTGACTCATCACGTAGATTGGTGACTGAAATGGTCTTTTGAAGAAAGAACCACACAGATTGAGTGGACCTGTCCAGTCAGTGCAAGCATTTGTCACTAATCGTTTAGCTCAACTCGGAACATAAGGAGCCCAACGCTTTGACGAACAGTACCAAAGAAAGGACATTTGGGTAGGCCACATAATTACTCAAACTGCCAGATCATGATTACTGGGAAAGAAAGAAAACAAAATTAAAAAAAGACCCACATAGTCTTCACATTCACAATAATTAAAACAATACGATACTTTACAAAGTAAATATTCATGTCATTGTATATATAAGAATTATCAATGTCAGTGTGTATATAAAAAAAAAAAAATAGAAACGGATATAATTTTGTTGGTCAGATCATTTGATGACCATGTAGATCGGTGTCTGAAATGGTCTTTTGATGAAAGAACCACACAGATATTGAGTGGACCTGTCCAGTCAGTGCACGCATTTGTCGATAATCGTAGAACTCAACTCGGAACTTAAGAAGCTCAACGATTCGACGAACAATACCAAAGAAAGGACATTTGGGTAGGCCGCACAAACTACTCAAACTGCCAGACCATAATCAAAAGTGAAACAATGACCCACATAGTTCTCAAATTCTCAATAATCAAAGTAATATTCATACAATTAATATTCATGTCATGTGAAATAATAAAAAAAAGAGTAAAAATAGCAAAATAATAATAATAAAAAAAAACAACATTCAGTGTAGATTTATTGCAGCAGCTCAATCCCAGGCCGTTTTATCCTCAATATAGTCTTTAACAGTATAATAGGCTTTCTGACATAATTAACACTTTATAAAAGATTTGAATTTATTTAGGCTTAGTTCTTGAATGAGGCTAGGAATTTTATTATAAAAACGAATACATTGGCATCTAAACGAGCCACCTATTTTCTTGAGCCTGGTCTTAGGAACAACAAAGTTTTGTTTGTTTCTAGTATTGACATTATGGATATCACTGTATCTTTTAAAGAGATTAATATTTTTATGTGCATACAGCAGATTTTCATAAATATACTGAGAAGGCACAGTCATTATATTAATTTCTTTATATTTGTCTCTGAGGGAGAATCTGGGACTTAATTTATAAATCGAACGAATTGCCCTTTTTTGTAAAACAAAAATTGTCTGAATATCGGCGACATTTCCCCACAGCAGAATACCGTACGACATCACGCTATGAAAATAACTAAAGTAAACTAAACGGGCTGTCTCTAAATCAGTTAAATCACGAATTTTTCTAACAGCGTATGCTGCAGAGCTAAGCTTTTTTGACAATTTATCTATATGGGGGCCCCATTAAAGCTTGGCATCCAGAGTTATGACTAAGAATACTGTGGTATCTTCGGGTTTCAACACTTCACCCTTTATGAGGACACTAGTTTCTACTTGTCTAACATGAGGTATCGTAAACTTAATACATTTAGTTTTTTTACTCGTTAAGAAGTAGGTTATTAACATTAAACCAGTTAACTACATTAGCAAGGGCTCTATTTACATTGTCAGTAACCAGCTGCTGACGTTTGAGTTTGAATAAAAGTGAAGTGTCGTCTGCAAACAACACTATATCATGTTTATCCTTTATGAGGTAAGGCAAGTCATTTATATAAATAAGAAATAAAAATGGGCCTAAAATTGAGCCCTGGGGGACCCCCATTCTAACTATAGATCCAGGTGATCTTTTTCCGTTGACGTCAACTCTCTGAATCCTATCACTTAGGTATGAAGTAAGAAGATCCAGAGAGGCGTTCCGGATTCCGTAGTGGTGAAGTTTCCTGATCAAGGTTTCATGAAGAACACAATCGAATGCCTTGGACAAATCGCAAAAAATACCCAAAGCATCGCATTTTTCCTCCCATGCATTATATATATGACCTAAAAGTTCAACTCCGGCATCGGTAGTTGAACGACCCTTTGTGAAACCAAACTGTTTGCAGCTGCAAGTCGCCTTCTTGTCGACTATAAACTGTCAGCATTAAAAGGACTCGTTCAGTATCATTCATGTCAAATTTGATACAGGCATACCAACCATCGAATGGTTGTGAATACCCTAGATGGTGGCCGCAAATGCGATTGCTGAACATTATGTCTTGTGTATCGGGTTCAAACGTCAATCCCTGAGTGTAATTTAATTAATTTTTAAACTGAATAAGTTTGCATTATGTTATTATGATGGCACTCTTAGATAAAAGGTTATTCTAGCGAAATAATGTGAAATAAATAAATAAATAAATATCTCAGGACAACCAACACACCGTTATCTGATCCCAAACTAGGCAGAGCCTGTAACTATGGTAACCAGACAACTGATAAATATACTTATCCTGTAGAGCGCCAAGGGGTACTGTAGTACCCAGAACGAACATAACTAACATCTACCCTCAAAATTAATAAAAAAAAAAACTCATTTATTTCAGCTTTTTAACTGTATATTTTATTTTGGTATACAATTGTGATTTTAATTTACGAACTACGGATGTGTATGTGATCGGATTCGGATGTGATCGAATAATATTTGCGGTCGGCCGGAAAATTGCGGAAAATGAGGCTATCAAGTCGTTATATATTTCTAAATACATACATATTATAGATAAATTACACCCAGACACAGAACAAATGATTGTGCTCATCACACAAAGATTTGTCCTGGGTGGGAATCGAACCCACGACCTCAGTCTTTGCAGTCAGGGTCACTAACCACTAGACTAACAGGCCAGTCAAAATCTACTAAATACAATGAAAGTAAAAGACTGTGTGCCTATCAAGTCTTGAAATCTTGACTGATGAGAATTTCCGGGATCTCGTGTTTGTGGATTAAAACAACAAGTATCTTATCACTTTTAGTCCTAGTATACAGGGTGGCCATACCTGCTAAGCAGGCGCCCTCATTTTTTCCAGACTCTTTTTTGCCAAGCTGTAATATGGGACGATTTGTCCAAAAATCAAAAGGACGACTGGAGAAATATTAATTTGTTACGATTGAATGAGAAAAAGTATACCTAATAGGGCCTGAGTACAAACAATAGTATACGTATCAAACAAATAAAAAGTGATTGGTTTTGTTAAAGATGTTCAATATTTTAATTCTGTTTCTTGCATGTCTTTGGTCGGCTCAAACTTAACGACAACCTTGATTCCTGCACTCGTTGCCATCAAATATACTAAAGTATTGTTGTTGAGGCGGGTTCTGCTTTACGACTTAAATGATAAATGATTTTATTTCTGTAAGTAGGTTTGTATAAACACTTTTACATGTCAATTATATTTTTTTAAACTAGATGAGTTCGGCGTTTCCTAACTGACTACTTGATTCTTTTCAGTTTCCTGAAAACTCTTTCCACGCTTGCATTTGCAAATGGTAAAACCATCAACCAACCAACCAAACCAACAGCATTCCAATAAATTTTCTGATGTTTGGGTATTTTACTTTCCTGGCAATATCCTTATTTGGAAAACTTTTTTCCAGTATTGTTCCACCGGTAGACCCTAACTCGTTTGCGCATCGGTCTTCATTAAGCAATACTCCCGCCAGTCTTTAACTAATGTTTTGTAATCGAATACATCTTATAAGAATGGAAATCTTTCGATTGCTGATGTCAATACTGGGAAATTGAAACTTGTACTCGTGGCGGAGTCAACAATTGGTAGATTTTTTTATTGCTTGCTTCAACGTAAAACAACTGCATGAAGTCAAGGCTTAATCTGTCTGTGTCTGATTGTGCGGGAGGATTTAACTAGCGTTGCATTTCATACCATGTTTCCTGTGCTGATATTCCAATGTATATTTTATCTATTGGCACGTAGAGCCTTTTTTTTTCCAGGATGAGAAATCATCAAATGACTTCTCCCGCTCTGGGCGGAGCGGGAGGGCGTGTCAGACTTTTACTGACTAAAACCCACCCGTGTTCCATCAGTTGCCCATGTGCCAGGGTCACGGTATCTCTTTCGAACAATCACGCGACCCCGGCAGGCATCGGTCCTAGTACACTCGGTCCCTACACTGCTGCTGACATCTCTTTGAGGCGCGCGTGGAACACTGCGCGCCGTCGACCCGAGCTTGGTCCTTACCGGGCGGCGAGCTACCCATTGCTCGCCACCCGCAAGCTCGCACCTACGGTGGCCGGGAGTCCGCAATCGACTCCCGACGCCCGGGGCGTCTCCTCCTGCGGCGGCTAGGGACGTGAGGGCGCAGAGACTGCCACTCCCTCACGCGCCCCGCCTCCTCCTTCGCGAGCATTACTGCTTCGCTCGCAGAAGGAGGTGACGGCTTCCCATTCCCTCTCGCTCCGTACCATGGCTCGCACCAGGGCCGGACGCGAGAGGTCGCCGCCGCCGATCGCCTCCACGAGGACACGGCGGTGCTCCGCCCAGGCTGGGCACACCTCCACCGTATGCTCCGCTGTGTCCTCCAGACGATCCTCGCAATGGAAACACCCGGACGTATCCTCCCGCTTTATCCTGAACAGGAACCCACCGAAGCACCCATGCCCGGTGAGAACCTGCGTCAGGCGGAAGGTGAGGACGCTGTGGCGCCTCTCTATCCACTCCTCAAGGCACGTAGAGCCTTGGATTATTATATTGGACTTTAAATGCATTGGTTCCTTTAACGTGAGAGAGTTCCTTATAATTAGCAGCAAGCGCTTTGTATTAATTTCTCTGTTTTTGGCTTTAGTTTATGTAACAGTGGAGTCTCTGATTGAAACATAGTATTAAAATAGTTCAATAGCTCCAAAACGTACGACATAAATTCGAGATAAACATTCGTTCAATTAAAGTTTTACGCATTTTTGTAATATTTAAAACTGCGTTTTGTTATTTGCAATTGAAACGCATTAAGAAGAAAGTAAATTACTGTAGTTGGCTATTTGAAAAGGGACGGAAAACGGACGGAATATATGATCGGACATCGAAGGGACGTAAAGATGTTATTGTTCTATGATTCGTAAATAAACCTCCGTTATAACTCCGCAAAATTTATACGGAGGCGGAGGCGGAAGCGAAGATACGATTTCTTGCGGAACTTCCGCAGTAACGGAGGCGGAGGCGAAGTTTCGTTACAACCCTATATCAGACTTATGTG
Source organism: Aporophyla lueneburgensis (assembly GCA_932294355.1). Lineage (NCBI taxonomy): Eukaryota > Metazoa > Arthropoda > Insecta > Lepidoptera > Noctuidae > Aporophyla > Aporophyla lueneburgensis. The sequence continues at coordinate 18,306,641 of OW028744.1, forward strand.
TGCTCGTTGAGGAACAAAAAGATTTCGTGTAATCGCATGAGACGTACATTCATAAAAAAGTATGAGGCATAGCAGCAAGAGGACATAAAATAGCCTGAGGTCGTGAGGGAAAAGATAACCCCTTCTGTAGTGTTAGTAGAACAGCAACCATTTTCCAGTTCGGTCTTCGCTATAAAAGCTTCAACATCCTGTGGACTGGAAACGTGCAGTGTTGGAACATCAACATCCGTTGTGAGTCTCAGAAAACCATTTGTGAAGCTAAGCCCGCTACAGAAGAGAATAAGAGTGGAAGAGCTCCTAACGTACAGCACTGAAAGTCTTGCTCATGCAACTGATTTAAAAGCACAAAATAAGAATGTAGCATATATCATTAAACTAGTCTCGGAGCATCCCGAAGAAGCTACAAAGATAAAGGAATTGTTAAAGGCAAAGAAAACTATGCCCATAATATATTCTGCTGATAAAAGTTTAGGTATTTTAGTTTAGGTATCCTTCTTATATAGCTATCCTTGAAGCGAAGAAGAACTGCTATCCGCCAAATGCCATAGAAGTCTCGGAAAGCGGGGTTAAAGTAAAAGTTATTTTGAACAAAACTGCGGCTAGACTTGGAAAATTCCTACATGTAGAATATTTGAATTAGATGTTTATTAATCGAAAATTCATAAAGCTGCTTTAGCTGTATTCCATTAATGCTCATGTCAAATTATAACTCAGCCACAGTCACGGTGATTAACAAATGAGGTACTTAGTACTCGTAAATTCACATAACCGTCCATTTCATATGTGTTTTTTTTTTGTTTTTAACTGTACTTTATTTTTATTTTATTGGTATAATTGTTTTTACTTTTGCATGCCGTAAGGTAGAGTGTGCTGAACTGTCTTTTACAATGTTAACATCCTATTTTGTACCCACATTCATGGCAAATAAATGATTTCTGATTCTGATTCTGTAACATAAGCTTTCAGACACTTGTTAATCACCGTGATTATGACTGATTGTACAATTTTGTATAAAAAAGTATTAGATAAATGACGTATTTAAGTATTCTCATCAAAAAAGTCATTAGTAGGTTATTAACTAACTATAGTACAAGTAAATCGATGGTCAACTTCGTTTGATCAAGTCAAAGATTTGAAAAAAAATCACCTATCGAAAATTTAAAAATTTGCTACGCGCGAAGCGGCACCGAAAGGTATATGAATTTGATGTCACCTTGATCGCCATGTATGGTACAATACCTCGTGTGAGCACCAGCCCTTCAGTTCCATTCAGTTTCAAATAAATTAACTTTACGTGTTTTCTCCCATACAAAAAAAACTTAAAACTTTTGTTTCTCACGCGTGGAGTTACTAATACCTTCCATACGTTAATATTACATAAATGTATGTATACTAGACACATTGAAATTTTAATTTTTTAATTTCCTGAGTTTGAGTTTCTATGAGTATGTAGCTCGATTTTTAGACCACTATGCGACGGGAAGGGTCGGGGCAACAAGAAATTTAACGCGGACGAAGTCGCGGGCAGAAGCTAGTTTATTATAAACAACTTTGTGGTGTGGGTACTCCGGCGATGTTTATATTTTGCTACTTAACTTTTAATGCCTTCAATAATATTGCCCAGGAAACTATTTCGTTAAATATGAAAAGTGTCAGAATACCTTATTTAGGTATGCCGATTTCCTCGTAATCACTTTTATCAATATGTATCCGACATAACCTCGAACGCTGTTTCATTACATTTGTTTTCCTACGAATAGCTTTGAGCTTTCTAATTTTACAGTCTTCCGAAAATGGTAGACATCAATTTCGGAACATGACAGCAAATCATTTTCGTAAAAATAAAAATAAAAAAACGAAATTTAATCTTAAAATTTATTTTATTAGTGTTTGTTTTTAATATGATGTATTGCTGTCTCTATAATAACACTAGGCAACAAAAAATACTTTATTTTTTTCACGGAGATCTGATTGCGTGATTCGGAATCGCCATGCTATAGAGAACTTAGAACAGTAGGTAAATAAAACATCTCAGTCACGTATAGCTTTTAAGAGAAAAGTATTTTCAGTTTAAAGAAAATTTCGTACTTGTTTTAAAGTAAATACATTATTTAGACATAAAAATAAACTAGTTTTTGTTCTTTTGGCATGCCTATTGTAAAAAGAGGTTGAAGTCTCTCTAATCAAAAAACAACAGTAGTCTGCAAGTATTGCAGTGGTCCATTTTCCCTGAAAACGCTTTTCTATTTAAGCATTATCTTGGTTAAAGCGCACTGCACCGAGATTTTCTTTGAAAAAAATCTGGGACCCAGATTTTTTTCAAAGAAAATCTTAGATGCATTGCCATGCCACCCAGATTCTGGGTGGGAATGCAAAAAGTGCGTCTTTAATGACATATTTGCAACCCCATTCTTTATAAGCATGTATGATGTAACAATTGATTTATAAAGGCTTTCATATAGAGGCGATCGTTTATTTCGCATACAAGATTCCATCGTTTTAATCTTGAACCTAATAGTTCAGATTTTTCCTTAGGCAAGTCTAAGTCTCTAACAAAGTCATCGAGGTCAGCTTAGATGATCAAATATGGTGTTTTAGATGTACTTGCCACACGTTCGACACTTGAGCGTTCAACGTGACTTGGTGGCTTAGGTACTGGAAGATCTTCCGAATGTGGTATTGGTTTTGTTACGGAAGACACCTCTCCGTAATTTACTGTGTGTAGATTAGATTAGATATCTTAGAAAAACCTTTGACATCCGTAAGACAAAAATTATAGTCACTCACATGATCCTTAGCTTCTCGCCAAATCATAGGTTGACCAAACGGCATCTTTTTTGGTTTCCCATTGAACCAGTTCGTCTAATTCTTGTGGCATGAGGGGCACCACAACACATATGTGGCATCCAATATTTGTCTTGGTTGCGAATGTCTAAAGCAAAATATGCACGATAACGTAATCAAAGGCGTTATGCGTTTCTTTTGACACTTTGGCGAATATAAGCCCCAAATAAAACACCGGAGAATTAACACAAAAGCGAGGCATGGTGAAAGAACTAAATGTATACTGACACTCCAAAATATAATTGTGATCGTTTCTAAAAAAAAAGTAGAGCTACGCTCCTAAATTTGTCAAAAGAAGTGATAAAAAAAATGAAATCTTCTTTTCTATAGGTCATTGATATATTATTATTTTTATATGTTATTATTTTTCTGGTACTAGGTGTATTATTATCTACGAAATACGCAATGAATTTTCCCCGGGAAATTTTAAGTGTTGCCTAGTGAATAGGTCTTATGTTTCAAGCCAATTTTTATTTTATTTTTGGATTTTAATGTTACTTACTTGCTGTTGTTTATACGTTACTTAAAGTTTCTATGTTGCCCCTACTTAATTATTAATTTTATAGTAGGAATAGTACTTGTGGCAAAATTATTACGTTTATGGAGCATGCAGTAACATAATTATGAGAAATTGTTACACTAACCTTAGATTTAAGTAAAATATTATTTTTTAATTGTAACGGTGTGAATAATTGTTGGGTGGCCATTAAAGAAAAATAAAAACCACCTGTCGCCTTGTATTACCTCGTTTTGGGAACTAGCCGACAGCGCTATTTTGACAGTTGTCTTCCCCATGGAAGCGGTGTCAACCGTGTCAAATGCTTTAGCTAGGTTCGTTACTTTATGCGTTGCAGTGCATCTTGCCTACAGAGTCTTAACTGCCAACTCGTATTCATTATTATTATTATATTGCATCCTCTTCTCCAAAATCCCTTTGAGATTACAATGTTATGCTCTAGCAGTGGTCTAGTTAGGTAGAAACAATCGGTGTCTATGTATTAATATCAGTAATGCGGTTGCGGTCGCCGGCCGCCGCCCTGCAGTCTGCGATCGTTTTACCGACACGTGAACCGGTCGCCTTTGATCAACCCATAGCTCCTAATATTTATATCAACATATAAGATGTAAGACGTACCTAATAATGTTACATAAAGTATGAATTCATATTCAACTAGAGAATATCATTGCGTATAATATAACCTCTTCGATATTAACAAACAAGTAGGTAGGGTATTTATTGGGTACTTAAGTTCATGACCACTATCTAAGTTGTAAAATTACAACAAAACAATATCAATCGCGTAATCAGTTTTTAGAACTCGGGGTTGTATTTTTATCTCTTTTAGACGTAACAAAGTTTTGAAACGATTTTCCTCAATGTTTCGGGGAAAACAATATTATTTTATTGCGCAGTCAACGTCTGCGACTCACACGCATGTCGGAGCCCAGACACCTAAATAACACATTATGTAAGCGGTAATTATACGATCCCAAATTGTTGATCTTCTTTTGATCGAGCATTGAACTCCGTCCTACGGTGTGAACTGCCAAGCCAAGAGTTTCTGGGTCGACTGTGATGTGTTTGCCAGACAGAAACTATGGTCAGACACCCGTGAGACGTGATTTGAAATCACGTGAAGATATTTCGTCATTATAAACGACTGTTTTGTTTTTTAAATATTATCGTCTGTAACATTCAAGGGTGTTTTCCGTATGTACTAGATTATTGTCTCATCGGTACCTACATAACTATCTTCTATCTATTTTCGACAGTTTTTAAAGATTGCATCATTATTGCACAATTTGCTCAATACAACTACGATCTTGTTTATTTTTTCAATACGACGGATATATAATGTAATTTAAAAATTGCAAAATAAACGACTTCATTTCATTTTATTATGTCGAGAAAATTATATATTCCTAATTTCATATGATTGAAGTTTGAACGTTAAAATAATGATTAAATTGCATATTTTTTACCTAAGAAATACATATCGACAAACAAGAAAATTTTCATCTTTCTTATATTTTTCATTTTCAGTTTCCGGATGAAAATAAACTTAATTTTCGTTTGAAACAGTTCCTTGAACCGGAAATGATGTTCTTTTTCTTTATCTACCTAGGTACTACAGAAATCGCGTATCTAAGAAATGACATCGATTTATGTTCCAACAGAACAACACCATCAAGTGAGTGACGACTACACTGAAGATTAGATGAATTTAGATTTAGAACCGATAGATTTCGTAGCAATTTGTTTGAATCGAGAATTCGAGGTACAGCGTTCGACAATAACACTTACTTGTAAAGAAATCTCAGTTGATAGGAGGAAAGCTGTTCGCTTTGAATGTATTCAATACATCCGTTCGTTCCTCAGTTCGTTTTTATTGGCAATCCACAAATGTGAGGCAAACCACGACGCCTTCAATGGATAAGAGCCGTGCACTGCAGCAAGGCACTGCTGTATTGTTGTTTAGACGTTTATGGCCTTATGGCCATAACTCAGAGAAACGCTCGCACTCTCATGGTGCTTGGCTGTTTCTGTGCGCCAATTCTCAGAACACTCGACTATTCCACATGCTTGTTGCATCGTAAACGGTAGATAGTATTATGATCTGCCAAAAAAACGAAATGAGATTTAGATTCCTATAGAGCTAACAGTAAACTGTAGTAATGTAGAAGACGGTGGAATCAAAATCAAAAACCGGCCAAGTGCGAGTCGGACTCGCGCACCGAGGGTTCCGTACAAACCTGTAGGTATTCACGGTTTATGCATAAGGCTTGTGTTTATGAAATTAAATCCTATATTTTTAATTTTTATATTTGAGTTGATTGAATGAAAGGTAAATTGCGGTTTACGATTTATGACGTATAAAAAAAAAACTACTTACTAGATCTTGTTCAAACCAATTTTCGTTGGAAGTTTATATAGCAATGTACATCATATATTTTTTTTAGTTTTATCATTCTCTTATTTTAGAAGTTACAGGGGGGGGGACACACATTTTACCACTTTGGGAGTGTCTCTCGCGCAAACTATACAGTTTAGAAAAAAAATGATATTAGAAACCTCAATATCATTTTTAAAGACCTATCCATAGATACCCCACACGTATGGGTTTGATGAAAAAAAACATTTTTGAGTTTCAGTTCTATGTATGGGGAACCCCAAAATTTATTGTTTTTTTTTTCTATTTTAGTGTAAAAATCTTAATGCGGTTCACAGAATACACCTACTTATCAAGTTTCAACAGCATAGCTCTTATAGTTTCGGAATAAAATGGCTGTGACATACGGACGGACAGACAGACAGACAGACAGACAGACAGACAGACAGACAGACAGACAGACAGACAGACAGACAGACAGACAGACAGACAGACAGACAGACAGACATGACGAATCTATAAGGGTTCCGTTTTTTGCCATTTGGCAACGGAACCCTAAAAAGGAATCTAATAGCACAATAGTTTTAGGACGGTACACGGAAATAAAAACAGTGGACGGGCGAGTCGATACTACTCACTGATGGCTACTTTTACCTTACTATGACACAATATGTATAACGCAATGATAAAAAATCTGAGAGACCCCTCCGTCCGCCCCAGGGCAGAGGACATCCATGAGGATTTCCACCATGATAGCAAAAAAAAAGTAAAAACCGGCCAAGTGCGAGTCGGTTTTTTCGGTTTAAAAATATATATATTTTTTAATTTTTATATTTCAGTTGATTGAATGTAAGGTAAATTGCGGTTTACGATTTATGACGTTTTAAAAAAAAAACTACTCACTCGATCTCGTTCAAACCAATTTTCGTTGGTAGTTTACATGGTAATGTACATCATATATTTTTTTTAGTTTTGTCATTCTCTTATTTTAGAAGTTACGGGGGGGGGACACACATTTTACCACTTTGGAAGTGTCTCTCGCGCAAACTATTCAGTTTAGAAAAAAATGATAATAGAAACCTCATTACCATTTTTAAAGACCTATTCATAGATACCCCACACGTATGGGTTTGATGAAAAAAAAATTTTTGAGTTTCAGTTCTATGTATGGGGAACCCCAAAATTTATTGTTTTTTTTTCCATTTTTGTGTGAAAATCTTAATGCGGTTTACAGAATACATCTACTTACCAAGTTTCAACAACATAGCTCTTATAGTTTCGGAAAAAAATGGCTGTGACATACACGGACAGACAGACAGACAGACAGACATGACGAATCTATAAGGGTTCCGTTTTTTGCCATTTGGCAACGGAACCCTAAAAATCAAAATCATTTATTCGCGTAAATAAGGTACAGAAGGTTGGTAAAATATATGAATTTGTTCTCTTATTCTGCCTTTAATTTCGGCGTGCAAATATAAGCTAAAATTACACATTTCTTATTAATCGACCTGAATTACGAAGACTTACTTAGATACGAAAACGTAAGAAAGTGAATGTAGGCATAGGACCTTCGATCAAAAATGTATTATTGATCGAAGCATAGGACCAAAAGAAATGAATGACCTACCTAATAATAATTGTTTGTCGGATGGATATTAACCTATTTTTTCCTAACTAAATGGCTTGTTTCTATGATGATAGTATTAATTTCTAGCTAGTTTATTACATTCCGTTCGTAACGAATTGAGTAAACGCTCTCTGAGGGATAATGATTCTTCGCCAGAATAGGTACCTGTTGTACCAGTGAAATATTCAATATATGAAATATTCAATTGGCTGCATACCGCTAGGTAGGCTGCTGCAGATACAACTTGACAACGAAATAGGGGTTTTAGACCTCAGAACATTCGTGATACATGACCCCACATGCCGAAGTGTCCCAAGTGTTAAGTGTAGGTACCGCACTCGTGAGGATCCAATGAATGTTATTGATGTTGCTATTAAAACATGTTCACCATCGATTCGAAAAAAAGAAGAACACCATCTCCTTGTATTGAGACCCTCGACGGACGAGTCGTGAATTGTCGTAATTACGAACCAAATTTTTAATCCTGACGGGGTAAGATTTTGTATGATATCCACAGTGACTTCTGATTCCATTCATAACAGTTAAACGCTGCTATCTTATCTTATACCTTTAAACGAGCAATTCTTGTATATATGTTATAGTCAAAGTCCGATACATAGTCTCTTCGCGGAAGGACTGGTTTATCCTAGGTTTGGCCAAAGCCATCAGGCAATCCCCGAAATACATTTCAATTTCGCCCTTTGCCTGAAGTATTTTTAGTCAAACCCAGGAGCTCCTAACTTTTCAGTCAAACGTCGAAAGTAAATTATTCTGTTTCGGTTTTGGCCTAGTCAATCCTAGAAGCGACTGCAAAACTCGGTCAAACGTTGATCTGAACATGTTTAAACAGGTTCATAATGTCTCTCGCGGTGTTCCGACCGATTGTTTTGTCATTTCATGTTCGTTCATTGAGCGTGCGGGCGTGTAATTGTGTAAAATTGAAGATGAGTGAATCAAACGGTGTTGTTGTTACTAAAAACGTGGATAAAGAAGCTTTAAAAGTAAAGTTTAAAGAGAAAATTTCTAATTTGAATAAAAATAAGTGTTCATTTCACATAAAAAACAAACAGTTGTATGAGCAGATTATCAGTGAGGTAGAATCCGCTAAAGTAGCTGAAAAGAAAACGTCTTTGCAGTATCGCCGTCTCAAACGCTACGACGTTGTTTGTTTTGGGGACGAAAAAAAATTGATTAAGCCATTGTCAGATACAAAAAATATACAATACTACGTTACGGATGACGAGTTATTCGATGTGATTGAATGTGCTCATCAGGAATGTGGTCATGGTGGTAGAGATCTCACATTGAAAGCTTTAAATAAAAAGTATGCAAATGTCACAAAAGAGTGCGTAAACTATTACTTGGATTTATGTGAAACGTGTCACAAGAAAAAGAGTCAGCCTAAAAAGGGACTCGTCGCTAAACCGTTATTATTTAAAGAGACTCACGCACGGGGACAAGTGGATCTTGTAGACATGCAGACGTGTCCTGACCGTGATTACAAGTATATTTTAAACTACCAAGATCATTTGACAAAATTTGTGATTCTTCGTCCCCTACACACAAAAACAGCACAGGAAGTAGCGCACAATCTCCTTGATATATTTTGTACTATAGGTGCGCCTTCTGTGCTTCAATCAGACAACGGACGAGAATTCGCCAACCGTGTCGTAGAAGAGTTAAAAGTAATGTGGCCCGAATTGTCCATAGTGCATGGCAAACCACGTCATTCTCAAAGTCAGGGAAGCGTGGAGCGTGCAAATCAGCATGTACAGCAAATATTGTTCGCATGGATGGAAGATAATAAAACTAATCGCTGGAGTGAGGGCCTCCGATTCTGTCAACTGAAGAAAAATTGCGCATACCATCATGGCATAAAACAATCGCCATTTGAAGTGATGTTTGGTGAGTATATTAGGGCGCGTTCTGATGACCCGCGCCCGCTTCGCGCTCGCCCAGCGTATCCGCGTTTAAGCCGCGTCTAAGCCCCTTTGTGTTGTATGTAATTTGAGTCTTATGACACTTCAATTAGATCTCAAATTGAATTTATCGAAGTCCACCCGCGCCCGCCCCGCGCTTGACCCGCGCCTGTGCGCGGGTTGTGCGCGGGCTGTGCGCGGGGCTGCCGCGGGGCGAGCGCGCGTACAGTACAACGCGTGTGCGGGTTCTGCGCGGGTACGATACGACGCGGGTCAAGAATCTGAACATGCCCTTACAGGGTGTAACGGGTAGCTAGCCGAAACTTACTTTGAGAAAGTCCTTTCATTCATCCTTTCAACATGACCAAACCATCTAAAAGTTTAACTGCGAAAATAGAATAAACTTAACATTTTATGAATTCTTTTTTTTAGGACGAAAAGCTCATGTTGGAATTGAATCACTACCAGATTCAATAAAAAAGGTTCTTCAGACCGAGGAAGAGTTAGAAAACGCTATTAACTCGTCTCGTGAGAAGCAGAATAATACTGATGACACTAGTAAATAGCAACAAAAACCGTTTCAAATTACTATATTTTTAAATGTCAGCTGAGAGTAGGCGTTCCTCGAACATAAATTACGCGACGCGAGCGCTGCGCAAACGGTACGCTTGCGTCGCGTTCTATGAGCGGCCGGCCGGCCCATAGTGCGTCAGTCAAGCAGCTGCAATGCAACGCGAAGTTTTTTTTAAATTATAAAATAGGCCCGCACTTGTCTGCCATCTCACCGTGGTAAGTGCACGCCAGTACAATTACTGCATGCTCATAAAACGCGACGTAATCGCCGGGTTGTCGCGGCGCTTACGCGGCGTTCGCGTCAAGAACACGTACGCCCGGCGAATGCTATGTGGGGACACCCTCACTTATAATTGCTATTTACATGTGTAATCTGATTTAGCTAAATAGGTACTTAAGTATATGAATTTTAATATAAGATAAAAAAATATTTAGCTACTTCCACACGAGAAATGGCAAGTTATGCAGTTGTTAAGTGCACCGCCCGCCCGCCCCCAATTTAGTGCAATGCAAGCGATACAATGCACTTGTACCACCACCGTTAACTTTTCTACACGTGTTTCGCCCCTAATAACGGTCTAACTGCTGCTGAGGATGCCCCGTGTAGGGGCGAAACACGTGTAGAGAAGTTAACGGTGGTGGTGGTGCAGGTGCATTGTATCGCTTTGTATTGTATTAAATTGCGGGCGGGCGGGCGGTGCACTTAACAAATGCATAACTAACTTGTCATTTTTCGTGTGGAAGTAGCTAAATATTTTTCTATTTTATATTATGATGGACTTCGGCAAAATAACGCCTGATTCCATTAATTACTTATATAAATTTTATTTTAGTACAAAGAAATGAGATGGAAATACCTGGACCGTCGTCGTCAACTGTGAAAGAAGATACTTCTGTCACAGAAAAAAATAAGGATCACCATATTGACAAAGTTCCTAGATTGTTGCCACTAAGAAAGGAAATAAACTCTCCAACAGTTGAGATAACTTCTTCAGACATCGTTTGTTGTATTTGCCAAAAAGAGAGCTCCGGCGCACATACGTGCATTATTTGTAATCAGGTCGTGCATGTTATTTGCACTGACAGCACACTTGGCGCAGACTATGAAGGCTTCGGAAGTAAAGTTACATGCATACGTTGTGCGCAGACAGAAAATATAAAAAAAATAAAGAAAAGGCGATAGAAGGTCTTCAAGCTCAGGCTGATATTATGAAACAATTATCTGATCAAAAATTTCCGCCAATCGCGATTGGAAAAACTGTAACCTTACCTATTCCCAGCTTTGACAGAGCCAAAGGAGATGCTCGAAATGTTTTGGGTATCATACAAGATAAAACAGATGATGGTTTATACAGAGTAGGCACGAAACACGGGACAATAAACACACTTTTTTCGAGGAATTAAATAAAAGAATGCAAAGAAAAATTTCTTAAGATCGAAGATGTGCCTGACGTTCAGCTGTCTCTTAGAGAAATCAGTGCAAAGGATTCAAAATTTGGTGGCCAAGGCTTTATAAAATGCCACTGCAATAAAAAATGCTCTTCAAAATTATGCAAATGTAAAAGATCTAATGTATTGTGCAATTCTAAATGTCATAATGCCTCACCATGCCAGAATAAAGATTAATTTTTCATTTTAATTACCTAAGAAATTATTAAAACAATTAACATTAACATTAATGCCTCACCATGTCAGAAAAATGATTAATTTGCCACTTTAATTACCTAAGAAATTATTAAAACAATTAACATTAAAGTTAATGCCTCACCATGTCAGAAAAATGATTAATTTTCCATTTTAATTACTTAAGAAATTATTAAAACAATAAACATCAAAATTTTAAAAATGTTATTTTTTTATACCTAATCTTACAAACTAACCTCCGTATATTCCAAAGCATTTATTTATTTATTTTATACTTTATTGCACATCGTACAAAAGGCGGGCCTAATGCCACACGGCATTCTCTCAAAGCATCTCAAATATAAAAGTGAAAATCACGTAAGCTGACCAATCAGGTGTCAGAACTGGCAGAGTTAAGCGGTTCTTAAGACTTGAAAGCTGCTTAAATGATAAAATGCTTCCAAATATACGAAGATAAGACACTTCATACCTATATCGGAGTTTGACTCGTCAAACCCCGATTTAATAAAATTGTGTTTTGACGTTTGCCTGACCAAATTAGTCTCTCCCAGGTTTGACGAAAATTGTTTAGTCAAAGGCCGAAAATTTACATTTGTTTGGGCTTTGACTAAGTCATTCAGTCTGACCTGAGGATTGACCAGTCCAACCTAGGAGCGCCGGAGCTTCGGAGTTTGCCTATAACATATATATATATAATCTGAATCTCGGAAACGGCTCCAACGATTTTCATGAAATTTAGTATACAGGGGGTTTCAGGGGCGATAAATCGATCTAGCTAGGATTCATTTTTAGAAAATGTCGTTTTATACGTGTTTTCAATAATCAACTTTATCGATAATAAACCTAAACATAAATTCAAGTTTTTTGTTATATTGGAAGAAAAATAACAAAATGTAATTTGTATTTAAATATAATTTCTAAAAAACACAATTTAGCAAAAAAAAAATTAAATACCGAGCAAAGCTCGGGCATCCAGGTACTGTAAACTTATCTAAATAATATGTCACTTAAATGAAGGTTGGTTTTTGTCTTTTAACTGTTGAATCCACATTTACAAATATAAATAATTTGGTTCTTGTATTCTTAATATATCTAATCTTGTCCTCGTGTCCACTGTCACGTTGACTGTACACTAGATATCTGCGCACAAATGTTCACCTGTTGCTCTGCGTCCGAGACAGTCTTTAAAATAGCACCCTTTATTTATTTACCTATTGATAAAAACACGGCATGTAGACTGTTGTAAACAAAGTGCTATGACAGCATAGTTTGATATTGATATGATACCAAACCCATCGAATAATAACAACTTGCAATTTACATACATTTGGAATTTACATGGTGTAACACAATAAAAGTAAGTCCTGATAGTAGTTTGTTAATAAATTGACTACTGAATCGATTTCAGTTGCCATGCCTGGGATGCCAAAATTTGTCAGTGTACAGTTTGGTATTGTATAATGCTTTTATCCCAATATTGTAATGAGGGTGTATGAGGTCTTGCGTTAATTATTTTACATGTAGTACATATTGTTTAAGTTCTTTGTAAATGTGGGCAAAGTAAAATGTAATTTTCGCCAGTTGCTTATCGTGGTGACTCACAATTTGATAATGGCATGTGATCAGAAAGTCGGCCATAAATCACCAGCTTTATAGTCTTATTGTTGTCCATGGACCGCACACCTCGTAATGTTCGGTTTTTTGTGGAGTCGTAAAACTTGATTTTGTTTGGGTGCGATTTGAAATACTGCGGCGGAGATTAGCACGGGATCTGGCAATGGTCCAGGCCCTACTAACGTTCGGCGGTGACACAGTGAACGCCAACTAGTGAGAGCATTGGGTGCGTGTCCATCGGTGTTTGCACCGCATGCAGTATTCGTTTATTTCTCATTGACTCAGAAATGTATAGGTAACCTGCAAGGGAACTCGTAACCTGTGTAAAATTTTGACTTTTAACCTATAGCTGCAGCCAGTAACGGCGAGACGCGGTGGCACCGTGCTCACGCGCACGTGCGCTGTCTTTTGCGCTCTTCTTCTGAACTTTAATTTATCTATGACTACGTGAGTACGTGTATCTTCGCTTTGATTACACATGTCTAGTATAATATTATTAGTAAACATTCAGTTGGAGAGAAATGCGTCGTTAGATAACGTTTTACGGTTATCAGACTATGGAACGCACTGATTTCTGCCTCATCTATGTAGGAATGAATGTGACTTCAATGTTCTGGTTATCTGTACTGGCTAGCCGGAAACGTTCCTCTCTCAGAAAGGAGGCCTGTGTCCCAGCAGTGGGAACATTATAGGCTGATGATGTCTCTACACGAAGATTGGTTTTGTTGAGTTTTTAAATCAGTCGATTAGGTATCCAAAATTTAAAACCGGCCAAGTGCGAGTCGGACTCGCGCACCGAGGGTTCCGTACAAACCTGTAGGTATTTTCGGTTTAAAAATATATATATTTTTTAATTTTTATATTTCAGTTGATTGAATGTAAGGTAAATTGCGGTTTACGATTTATGACGTTTTAAAAAAAAACTACTCACTCGATCTCGTTCAAACCAATTTTCGTTGGTAGTTTACATGGTAATGTACATTATATATTTTTTTTAGTTTTGTCATTTTCTTATTTTAGAAGTTACGGGGGGGGGGGGACACATTTTACCACTTTGGAAGTGTCTCTCGCGCAAACTTTTCAGTTTAGAAAAAAATGATAATAGAAACCTCATTACCATTTTTGAGTTTCAGTTCTATGTATGGGGAACCCCAAAATTTATTGTTTTTTTTTCTATTTTAGTGTGAAAATCTTAATGCGGTTCACAGAATACACCTACTTACCAAGTTTCAACAGCATAGCTCTTATAATTTCGGAATAAAATGGCTGTGACATACGGACGGACAGACAGACATGACGAATCTATAAGGGTTCCGTTTTTTGCCATTTGGCAACGGAACCCTAAAAATGAACGGCCTTAAAATAAGAATATGTACTAGTATTGTACCTAAGTTTATGAAATGAAAATAATCATAGGGTAGATTATAAATCTATACTATCTATACTTTTATACTTTATAATATTATAAAGCTGAAGAGTTTGTTTGTTTGTTTGTTTGATTGAACGCGCTAATCTCAGGAACTACTGGTCCGAATTGAAAAATTATTTTTGTGTTGGGTAGCCTATTTATTGAGGGAGGCTATAGGCTATATAACATCACGCTACAACTAAGAGGAGCGGAGCAGTAATGAAAAATGTTGCAAAAACGGGGAAAATTTATTCCTTTTGAGAGTTTCCGTTGCGTGCGCTGCGTAAACGGTTAAAGTAACGTAAAAATTATGTATGACGGAATTGTTTCTTTTAAAAAGTTCTAAAAAAAAGTCCGCGAGAGCATAAGTCTATCTTTTAAGGTTGACTCACTATAACTCAAAAGGAGCGAGCAGCAACGAGAAATGGACGAAAACTAGCAGGCAAATCGATGCGACGGGAAGGGTCAGGGGAGCAAAAATATGACGCGGACGAAGTCGCGGGCAGAAGCTAGTATACTATATTACTATATAATATTATAAAGCTGAAGAGTTTGTTTGTTTGATTGAACGCGCTAATCTCAGGAACTACTGGTCCGTATTGAAAAATTATTTTTGTGTTGAGTAGCCTATTTATCGAGGGAGGCTATAGGCTATATAACATCACGCTACAACTAAGAGGAGCGGAGCAGTAATGAAAAATGAAAAAATCAGGGGAGCAAAAATTTGACGCGGACGAAGTCGCGGGCAGAAGCTAGTGTTAAATGTGTTTGTGTAAAGTACGCTTATAACTGTCAAGCAAAAACATGTCATGCTCTTGTTATTCTTTTTACCATCTTTTATACCCTGTTTTTTAGCTAATAAATATTATTATATTCTAAAGATTTGTCCGTACCTATCGTTGTCAACGGGAAAAGTGCCCAAAAGGCTGGCAACATTGCCACGTTGAATGGCAATGGTGATAGTTTGGCCAGCCTTCTGAGGGGGGCAATTTTCCAAATTTTAAGAACGTTCGCAGCCTGATCTCAGTCTAAAACTGTCAAAACACCTTTAGCTTCCCTACATATTTGATAAGTTTTTGACATAACCGTGTCGCTGAGATGAGATTGCGACTATATTTTAAACTTTTTTCTTACGAGAATCGGCCTTTTGGTCACGTGGAGAGTCGACCATCCACCGAATTATGTAAATATCTGTACTTACAAAAGAAATAAGATAAATTATTCATGGTAGTTAAATCAAAACCTTATCCTTGTTTTGCATTAGGGATTTACATTTTGCTTTTTAAGTTTCAAAACTTATTAATAGGTTTAGTCATGTGTCAGCACCGGTTGCGGTGCACTCCATTGCACTCAATTACATTACTGGCACCTGAATGCATAAGCTATTCTTGGAACAGACTATCACGGGGTGTTCGATTTTCTGTGGTCGGTGACGATCAAGGTCCTATATTCGTACCTTATCTATATCTATACTTATAATAAAACTGTAGAGAGGTCAATTCTGTACATTGAATATACATTCAAAATTAATTTTGGAGCACGAATGGTGATCGATACTGATGCCAAAAATGCAATCAGTAAATTTTTTGTCTGTCTGTCTGTATGTGCATGCATGGGTCAAAAACTACTGAAGGGATTTTAACCAAACTTGGTACGATTGTAGTCCATACTCCTAGGCAGGTTATAGGCTATATAACATAACGCTAAGACACATAGGAGCTGAGCAGTGACGATACCCGCGGGATATTTTCCGACCTCCACGCGGGCGAAGCCGCTGGCAAAAGCTAGTACATACATAAACTCACGCCTTTTCCCCATGGGAGTAGGCAGAAACTACGGAACGCTACCTGCTACGCTTCTTACATACTTCTTTTGCCTCGTTTAGGTTCATACAATTGGTCATACACACACGCCGGTTGCGAGTCCTACGCACCTGACCTTTCTGAAGAACATCACCAATAAGGTCACTATATAGGTCCTCCTTGGGCGTCCCTCACACCTACATCTTCATGTAAACCACACCGTTGTCTTAGCACATAATTCCTCAGCCTATCACTAACTAGGTATGTAATTAATAAACGTCATAAGAATGTTAGAGTATGTTACTAACTATCATCCATACTAATATTATAAATGGTGAGTGTGTGTGTCTGTTTGTCCGTCTTTCACGTCAAAACGGAGCTACGAATTGACGTGATTTTTTAAGTGGAGATAGTTGAAGGGATGGAGAGTGACATAGGCTACTTTTTGACTCTTTCTAAACCTCCACTTTCCTAAAATGGGGGGTGGAACGCGCTAATCTCAGGAACTACTGGTTCGAATTGAAAAATTATTTTTGAGTCGGTTAGCCTATTTATTGAGAAAGGCTATAGGCTATATAACATCACGCTACGATCAAAAGGAGCGGAGCAGCAACAAAAAATGGACGAAAACTAGCAGGCTGCGATGCGACGGGAAGGGTCAGGGGAGCAAATATTTGACGCGGAAGAAGTCGCGGGTAGAAGAAAGGTGGCAGGGAGGGCCATCGACGGCGACGCGCAAACTGTGTGTAGAGATACTTTATCGGTTGTAAAAAATATATCTAGTGGTACAGACGCCAACACATCAACTTACCCCAATCTGTCAAATTTCTTTAATAGATTTTCAACCTTATATCACAATAGTGGAAGGTTAATTTTCGATTGGTAAAATTTGACAGATTGGGGTAGCTTGACCTGGTGGCGTCTGTACATCATTATCATCATCATCATTTCTGTCGAAAGACGTCCACAGCTGGACATAAGCCTTCCCTGATTTAGGAGGATTTGCCATAATTGCCACGCTTGGTAGGCGGGTTGGCGATCGCAGTATGATGGTAAAATGTACAGAGAACTCTGCTGCCCATTCTCTAGTAAGTCCGTCAGTCTCCTCTAACGACATTCACGGGGAGAAATGGGATGGTGCTATTATTTTCGTCCGGCACCATACGGATCGGCTGGTATACCTATACAAAAATGCAAAAGTACAAATAGTCGAAATGTATGGAAACTGAATTTTGATTTTAATAACTTACGATACATTTTACGCTGGGAGTTCAGGATTCTGAATACATGATTATGTACCTACTGAATCCTGAACACCGTATCTATATATATAAAAGAAAGTCGTGTTAGTTACACTATTTATAACTCTAGAACGGCTGAACCGATTTGGCTGAAAATTGGCTGAACTTTTTATCGCGTAAGTAGATAAAGCTGAAGAGTTTGTTTGTTTGTTTGGTTGAACGCGGTAATCTCAGGAACTTCTGGTCTGAATTGAAAAAATCTTTTTGTGTTGGGTAGCTTATTTATTGAGGAAGGCTATATGGTATATAACATCACGCTACGATTAAAAGGAGCGTAGCAGAAACGAAAAATGGACGAAAACTGGCAGGCAATTCGATGCGACGGGAAGGTTCAGGGAAACAAAACTTTGACGCGGACGAAGTCGCGGGCACAAGCTAGTAATTAATAGTTTATTAAAAAAAGAACTAAGGCGGGAGATGTGGTCAAAACCGGACATTGAAATGGAAATGGTCAGGTCATATTCAGAGAGCTATGGATGAAAGATGGTCACAAATAATTACTAATTTGTATAATATCCAATATATACAAAAAAAAGGGACGTAGACCACTTAAAAGATGGAGTCTCATCTAACAAATAGCCGGAAAATGATGGTAGTGACGGCCAAAGGAGGCACCTGGAAAGGTTTTTGGCTTTCGGCCCTTACACTTAAGAAGACTAACCTTATTTTAAGTACAAAATTAACTTCACTAACAAATAATACACAACACAAAACTTATACAAAGATGGAAGAGTGACCTACATGTAGGTGATAAAATAAAAATACAGTGAACATAAAAAATAGTAGCTGAGTAAATAAATAGGGACAAACTTGGATAAGGATTAGGTCTGCAATTTTCCATTAGATAGAAGCGGAGAATATTTATTTATTTATTTTAATTTTATTTATTAAAACTTTATGCACAATTAAAAAACTGTACAAAGGCGGACTTATGCCTGAGGCATTTTCTGCAGGCAGTCAACCTTAGGGTGATGCAGAGACAAAACATGGCAGGTGAATGCAACATAGGGATACATAATTCGGAAAATAATACATACAAATACATAGATACATACTTATATTTATATAACGAAAATAAACATTGTCTGGAGAAATAACGATAGGTAGAGGAGAAAACGAACCCGGTAAAGCAGCGCTGGGATGATTCTGCCAACTTCTTACGAATATGCCGACGTGCCTTCACTTTAAACGATAACCGACTGGTTGTCATCCTGATATTCAGAATATTTCAGCGCTATGAGAACATTAGCCAATAGAATTCCACTAAATTCACGTCATGATACTTTAGAGGAAGTCCCTAATCTTTAACCAATACAATTACACCAAATTCACGTCATGTGAATTACTTAGTAGAATTCTATTGGTTAATGTTTTGTGATGTTTAGAGTGTCGGGGGGTCACTATATTTTAGTTGATATTATAACGCAATGACGTCATTGGTTTGCGGAGTTCCGGCTCGTGGAGCGTCCTCTTTTGTTATCATATCATGTAACTTGATAGTTTGACACTGACTTAACCTACGACCTAGCTAGAATCTATTAAGTTCGCATTAGTTTTATCTACTTGGTAGAATTTTGATGATCCTATGTCTGACAAATCTACCGTTCGATTTTCGAACCGGGATGGCAGCAAAGTTATCAAGAAATGAAAAGAAAAAAAAATTGTACCTACCTGGTACTAGTATCTTTGTACGATATTCTGGTGGAAACCTGAATGGCGACGTGTCTCGCTCGCAACAGATTTAACTGCTACTGTTTCTACATAACCTTCAAGTTTCTAGTTTTCACGAGCAAAACAGAACATTTGTTTATTAAGTAAGTAATACAAATATACTAACAAAGATTTCTAAGCGAATCATCTTCAAATTCTTGTAAAATTTAATCACGGATTTTAATGCGGTTTTCATCAGGGATGTTAGGGAGCTCCGTAACTGTAACCGAAACTATCGGATATCCGATATAAAAATTTATCCGTAACCGTATCCGAATCCGAAATAAAAGTTTCGGATAATATCGGATTTGTTATTACATTTTTATTTTAGTTACTTAGATTAGAGAACACTCAATATATATTTATAATCATTTTTATTTTAAATAGCTAAGTATAATAATTACTCACACACTGATTGTAATTCCTACCAAATGCTGACATATAAAAAAAACCATTTTATTAGCTATTCGTATTTTACTTTTGAAATTCCTTAAAAGTTTAATATCCGTAACCTAAATTATCCGAAACTAACGGATAATCCGAAATAATTTCATATCCATATCCGTATCCGTATCCGGTATAATAATCATTCCTACATCCGTAACCAATCCGTATCCGAAATTTCATATCCATAACATCCTTAGTTTTCATCATTAGACAGATTCAAGAGGAAGCTTCGTTATCTATACTAATATTATAAATGGGAAAGTGTGGGTGTCTGTTTGTCCGCCTTTCAAGCAAAACGGAGCGACGAATTGACGTGATTTTTTATGTGGAGATAGTTGAAGGGATGGAGAGTGACATAGGCTACTTTTTGTCTCTTTCTAACCCCCCACTTCCCTAAAATGGGGGTGTAACGCGCTAGTCTCAGGAACTAGTGGTTCGAATTGAAAAAATCTTTTTGAGCATGGTAGCCTATTTATTGAGGAAGGCTAAAGGCTATATAACATCACGCTATGATCAAAAGGTGCGGAGCAGCAACAAAAAATGGACGAAAACTGCCAGGCTGCGATGCGACGGGAAGGGTCAGGGGAGCAAATATTTGACGCGGACGAAGTCGCGGGCAGAAGCTAGTGTACAATAAGCGGGCGAAGCCGCTGGCAAAAGCTATTTGTTTGATATTGTTTGATTTGGCTGAACGGATTTAGATGAAATTTGGCACATGGATAAACCAGGAGCTGGAGAAAGACATCCAACATAGGGTAGGCTTTTAATTGTGGATCGCAGACTAAGTTACGGGTAACCTAACAAAGGCCTAACTGTCGGTCTATTCTGTAAAAAAAAAAAAACATCCTAAAAATGAAGGTAAAGTGACTTTGAAGTGCGCTGTCATTCCACTTGATGCTAGGAATTGACACAATTGATTGACAGTTCACTTCAAGTTCACTTCGTCTAAGGTTACACGACGGTGAGATTTTGTGCAGAATCGATCGGCAAGTGCGAACGGAGAGTACCTAATTAAAGAACTTATCCATACTATTTCAACTGATCTACACAGCATCAACGTTTTGTATTTGAATCACTATCAATGGTAATTTAATATCATGTCAACACAAAATTAATAAACATTTTCATCCCCCCATCTCGGAAAGAGTATTTTTACCCTTCGATATTTGAGTGCAAAAGCCGTTTTTATCCGCTAGAGGATAAATTGAATTTAGAACTTCGTGTGCACTAACTTTCTGAATTCAAAACGGGTTCCCTCTATCTGGCAGAAACTTGATGCTCCTTGATGTACTTGGCATAACACACTTGCCATAATATTCTTTAAACGAGTATTTGTAAGGCATAAAAATGTTTAGCATAATCATTGTTTGGCCGAATGTTTATATGTCCGACTTTACGCTGGCACACTTTTAAGATGCCAGAATTTTATAAAGCATAATTGCCTTTGGCAGACTTAAAATTCCGCATAATTTCGTTTAGCATAACAATTATTTAGAGCGACGATTATTTGGTACAATTTCACTTGACATACTATGAAGATGGCAGAATTTCATTTAGAATAATTTTATTAGGCATATTGTCCTTTCTATAAAATTACATTTTAACCTTTAATTAAAATTAAAATAGTATCTCAAAAAGTCAATATATGTTGAGCGGGATCCCTTCTTTTCGCATAATGTTCTTTTTCCTAATGTATTTTGGCATACTTTGTTTTGCCATAATAATACTTTGCCATATATTTTTTGTACCTTGTGATGCCGGACGTAAAGAATAGCACCATCCCATTTCTTCCTGTGGGTGTCGTAAGAGCCGACTAAGGGACTTACTAGAGAATGGGCAGCAGCATTCTTTATGCACTATACCACTATACTGCAATCGCCAACCCACCTGCCAAGCGTGGCGATTATGGCAAACCCCCCCAAATTGGGGGAGGCTTATGTCCAGCAGTGGACGTCATGCGGCTGAAATGATGATGATGATATATATTTTAGCATACAGTTTATGTTGGCATAATGATCTTGGAGGCTAATTTGTTTTGGCATAATTTTAATTCGTGTAATGTTACTAGACCTAATGACTATTAGCATAATAGTATTTAGGCATACTTTTTATAATTCAATTTTTAACCCAAAATTAAAGTTAAAGTATTGTCTTATAAATTCAATATGTTGTGCTACAAAATTTAGTGACAGAAACGAATCGCTGCAAAACCGACTGCACGTAGTCTTGTCTGCCCTACCCCTAGAGTGTAATTTAAAACCGCGTAGGCGCGAAGGGGCGAGGCGGCCCGCGCGCTATGGAGCAGGTGGTTTTGACACTCGCTACCGCGGCTGAGGTTGGGCGGGAAAGCCGGCCAGCGAGCCGAAGCTGCGGTGGTGAGCGTAAAACATATCTGCGATGATAAGCTTGCGTGGGACCGCTGGAGCCCCGCAGCGCCGGAGCCGTGACAGAAACCATGGCTGCTGCATGTTGCATGCTTGCTTGCATGCTGCATGCTTGTTTGCATGCTGCATGCCTGCTGGATGCATGCTTGCATGCTGCATGCCTGCTGCATGCTTGCTTGCCTGCTGCATGTTTGCTGTATGCATGGTGTATGCATGTTCACATGTTTATTAGTGTGTAACATTTTAGGAGTTAATAATTTATGCTTTATTATTATGCCTTTAAAAAATATGTTTTAATATCATTATGCGTAAATATTTTATGATTTAGAATGTTATGCTTAATCATTATTATGGTTAAAGAAACTATGCTTAAAAATATTATGTGTAAGCTGTTATGCGTAAATAATGTTATGAGAAAATATAATTAGGAGAAAAAATGTATGCCAAGTTTTATTAGGTCTTAAAATTTTATGCAAATGGATAGGGAACCATGTTGAGCTACAAAAGTTATTGACAGAAACGAATCGCTGCAGAACCGACTCCACGTAGTCTTGTCTGCCCTGCCCCTAGAGTGTAATTTAAGCCTGCGTAGGCGTGGAAGGGCGAGGCAGCCCGCGAGCTGAGCAGCAGATGATTTTGATGCGCGCCACCGCCGGCGACGAAGCTGCGGTGGTGAGCGTAAAACCATCTGCGACGATGAGCTCGCGTGGGACCGCCGGAGCCACGCAGCGCTGGAGCCGTGACAGAAAGCATGCATGGAGCATGTTGCATGCTCTCCTGCATGCTGTGAGCTTGCTTGCTTACATGCTGCATGCTTGCTTGCATGCTGCATGCTTGCTTGCATGCCGCATGCATGGTGTATGTTTGTTTGCATGTCTGCATGCAGCGTGCTAACTATGATTTTTCTGTAATGTAATAGATGAGTGTTTCAGTTATTATGGATATAAAAGATGATTCTAACTGTAAAGTTTCTGAGTTATGATAGTGCTGCCTTTTAATGACTATCTATATGAAATAATGCCAAGAGACGATTCTGACTGCGAACTTTCTGGGATATGATGGTTCTACTTTTTCATTATTATGGATATAAAATTTATGCCTAAAAATGATTCTGACTTATAAAATTATGCGTTGTGAATGTATGATAAATGAGTGTATGCCAAACGATTTTCTGCGAAATGAAGTTAATGCTATCCGCTGTTATGCAAAATAATATTATGACGTAAATAATTCTGCCATAAAGGGTGGACTGGACCCATTCAAAACATCATTAAACCTATTTACTTCTACCTCCATGGTGCCGAATTTATCATACAACATTTTTTGATTTGCAAAAAACTCAGTCTCGGAACCTTCTTAGTATTCTTTTTTTTAATTGCTTAGCGCGCGCCATTTTCTTTAAACGTCATATTGTTAAAACCTTAGGTTAAAAACAAGTAAAAAGTAGAAAATAATGGAAAAAAAGCGTGGGGTGCCTGATCAATAAAAACATACTTAAAAAAGCACTACACACATAAAACTCCTGAGACGAGGGCACGACGCGGCTCCTCCCAAGCGGCACATTCTGCCAGCGTATGCCGCGCCGTGTCCTCCCAGCAGTCGACGCAGTGGTGACACCGGGCGTCCGGCTCCCTGTTTATGCGACACAGGTACTTCCCGAAGCAACCATGCCCCAGGAGCACCTGCGTCGTCCGGAACGACAGGGAGCCGTGCCTCCTCCTAAGCCAGTGCCCGAGTACTGGCCGTACCGCCACGACGGTGGCGAGGCCGGCGAAAGGTCGTGAAAGCCTGTCCTGCCAGCCCGCCACCAGGGGAGCCAAAATGACCGTAACTCAAGTGAAAATAGAGATTTAAAGGATAATTTGAGTATTATAATGTAATTTTATGAAAGTCTGTCCTTAAAATAAAAATAGCCAAATAACTTAGGCCAATGTGGAAGTAGCTCTCTCCGGCCCCTGCCGCGGCACTGTTTGCTGCGCTCTCGTTCGGCTCGAGCACGGTTGGTCTCTGTTCTAACCTAAAACAATTGGCCCTCGTCGTTCCTTTATTTTTTTGGTGCTGTCCAGTCTCTGCGGGCTCCATCTAGTCAAGCGGGAGGAGTGAGGTGTTTGACTCCCTTGCGATGTCTAAGAAGGGCGCTGACGTCCCCAAGTCCGCCGTCCCTGGACTCATTTAAAGGGGGCCGGAAGAGGGCATAATCTGCCCTTTGCAGGTCCGGCTAGGGCGTAACCCGCCTCGTAAGAGATCGTGCGATACCGTCGTATGACTCTGACGACCATCGCCCTCTGTGGTACTCGCAATATAGCGATAGTGCGGGCCGTTAGGTCAGTTGCCTAATACAGGGTTATATGGATCGCACGATCAATACGTACAACCCCCGAAATTGGAAAGCAGCGTTGATAGGCTGCCGCACCCCTCAAGTTGGGTGCCAGCCGCCGAAAGTGGGGCCCCATGTCACAAAGGCTGTCGAGCACCAATCCCAGGTAC
This sequence comes from Aporophyla lueneburgensis, assembly GCA_932294355.1. NCBI lineage: Eukaryota > Metazoa > Arthropoda > Insecta > Lepidoptera > Noctuidae > Aporophyla > Aporophyla lueneburgensis. The sequence goes on from OW028744.1 coordinate 18,331,295, forward strand.
TTCATGATTTGACTCGAAAGCGATGCGGGAACCCAACCACTATGTATGATTCCGGTGGCAATGAAAAGTGATGGGCTTCGACGTGTTGAGGGCCACCTCCAGGCCCAGGTGCCAGATGCGGTTCACCACCTGTGAGACTGCCGCGGTTGCCAGCAACACTGCCTCCTTGTCCTTGTGCATCTCTGCGTAACATTTCAGATTCACCCACGGTTGGAGTTCGCCTCTTAGTTCCTACTCGTACCCGATGTCCCACAGAAGTGGTCCTAGAACTCAACCCTGTGGAACATTGCACGACATATCACTCCGGCCTCTGCCGTGGCGGAGGTAGAGAGCAACTCGTGCCCTAGCTTAGTTACTGTGATGCGATTCGGCATTAGAAGCCATACCTACAGCTTTTTGTGTCCACATATAAGCCATCCTACATTACGTCTAAAGTTGGTAGCAATTTTGTAATGCGAGAATGATGAATCCAGCTGATCGTCGCGTCGTTCAGTAGTTTTGCATAACGAGCTCCGTTAATATCAAACTACTAGCGGTTTTGCAAAACAGCATATTCGATAATCAGTCTTCGACATATACCTACATAAGGATTAATTGTATTAATCTTAGCATGTAATTGTTTTTGTCCCTAATAAATAAAATAAAATAATTCATTCGAAGCCTATGTCAGACTCATACAATTTAGTTGAGGTCGATAGCACGTCGATAGGTAGATATTTTCATAGTAAAGTATGTTATCTGTCTAACGATTACTTATTCAGACTTAATAAGGTAGGTATTCATTTCTTAGGTCTCAGTGGTTTCGGTAAATAGTTTCGATCAAAGGAAATTTGAAACTAATAAACTTTTCGTCGAAATAGGTATACATTATTTCTTTATTTCATTAGGATAGCTTTAGGTCTCACTTTTTTGTTTTATGTACGTCCCTATGTAATATTCAAAGAAATATTGAGACTTTTGACCTAAATATAGGTCGTTAATTCATTATTCCACGTGTATTGATACACGTGTTTCAAACATGAATGCTTATTTTTCCATTTTCTTTTCGAGATTTTCTACCCTGTCCCAAATATCAACTTTGTATACGCAGGCAATAAGGTTATCTCGATTTTAACGTTAGCCATGTTAACGACACAACACACAACAAGTCCCTGAGATACCACATTTGGTTTGGTATAGACACATTCGTTTTTTAATTGTCTCTGTAATTACGGTAATTGACTGGTTAAATAAAAAACCTAATATGATCCTATATATATTTTTTAAGTTAAGTACCACGAAAATCACGCAGACGGAAGAGCATGAAATTTGGCACAGTTAACTTACTTTCTGCTTAGCAGAGAAGGCAATATAAGAAGAGATTGTTTTTCTTTTGGATGTGGTTGTCCTTGAAATCTGAATTCATTTGGGTGCGACTAGAGATTGCAATGGCGATTTCGAGCGTTTTTGTGAGATTCAATTTTCATGAGAACTCGTTCTTCAAATCTCGGATGGTAGAGAACTCGGATGAGATTTCGCGCGTCCTAGCACCCTTCTTACTGAAAAACCATTTTCAGCACAATAGTTACTAGATATATTGTGTGTGAGCTGATTTGTTGCGTTATTATATGCGTAAATCCGATGATTATTGCATAAACTTTGTTAAAAAAAAAAATGACATTTCTTTACAAAATACCTAAATAGGTTAAGGGCATTTTTCGTAGATAGAAATATAGAACTCTATTATATACACACAACTCTATTATACATGCTTAGATTAGGTAAAGTGCACAGCGGATTTAGATATGGTGTTCATGATTGTGCAATAAATTATGTATGTGAGGACTTAAAGCATTTATCGCACAATTTACGTGTACCTACTATTGCAATCTCTGAAATCAGGTAATATTAGAACACACGCATCGCCAATTTCGGACCGGACCTAAAACAGTACCTTAAAGCACCCCGTGTTTAGAAGCCTGCATGACATCATCAAAAACATTATGTTCGTTTAGTATGATTCCAACACGTAGGAAATGGCTAGGGAACAGTATGATTTTAGATATGTTAGAGCTTAAGCTTTCAATTAATAGCAAAAGTACAGAAAGCTTCAGCTAGTTCCAGAAAGACAGCGACGCACAATGTCATAACAAACTGTTTTGCGTCAGCTGAGCAGCATACTGGAAAACAGCATAAATTTCGCCAGTTGTGGTTAAGTCTCACGCAATAGGGGCGAGTTTATTGCCATCAACCGGGCACAAATACCAAATCTGGGCACCGAGGGGCTGATGACATCATTATGCTGCAATTTAAGTCACGCCGAAATTACTGAACCAAAACTGATAACTAGTGACAGTAAAATTTTAAAATATTTATGTCACTTTTTTAAATAGTTATAATAAATAAATATCTTTAATAATAAATAAATATCTTTGGACAACCAACACACCGTTATCTGATCCCAAACTAGGCAGAGCCTGTACTATAGCAACCAGACAACTGATAAATATACCTATATATTTCTAAATACATACATATTATAGATAAATAACACCCAGACACAGAACAAATGATTGTGCTCATCACACAACGAGGGAATGGGTGGGAATCGAACCCACGACCTCAGTCTTGGCAGTCAGGGTCACTAACCACTAGACTAACAGGCCAGTCAAATATACTGTTACGCCGCATGGGTTGGTCATATGATCCTGTTTTTTGGGTCCTATTTATAACAAGCGTTTTAGCAAGTTACAGCTAGTTACCAAACTCACCAGTCAGCTGTCAGCTTAGTGCCAAACTACTAATAGTCTCTGAGTTAAACCACAACCATGCAGACGGACTTGACGAAACTATAAGGGGTCCCTGTTTTAATGTTACGTAGATCGGTAAGACAGATAACGTAACACTACCACCATCTATGATCGAGTAGTAGAACTACACGAAAGTTCTGGAATTATCTAGAAGTTTACGCACGTATAAGTAGAGAGTTGTCTGGATTTTGGAATCAGTAGAATACGAAACAGTGAACTACAAATGAGAGAAGTGCAAGTGATTCTGATTAGAGTACTTATTTTATTGGTGATTATTTGAATAAACAGTAGTTTATGGCGTAAATTGGTAGAAATTTACAGTCCCGAAACCTAGCTCGTAACATATGGTGTCAGAAAGGGATTATGCCAGTTTCACTGAAAGAGGACACCGAAGGTATCTTTACCAGGAGTCAGCGTCAGCAGGAGGTGGATCACTCGCGGTTTGAAGGTTCTTCGATACAGACCCCTGGTGATAATTAGCTGCCGATGAATTTAGCTTCCGGAATATCTGGCGTTCCTACAGTATCATCAACTATGGATGCTACTGCTGTAACGGCAATGCTGCATGAGTAGGTCAGCCGACAGGAAGACCATGCGCGTCGACAGGAAGAATTGGCCCACCGGCTGCAAGAATAGCTATAATGTGACAAAGAGGAAAAGATCCTCCTTATAAAATATCTACACGCGACATTTGGAAAAGACTTGAAAGCGGTGGAGGAGAAGGTTCAGCTACACGAGAAACGTATATCTCTGAGGCTGAAATCCAGATCGCTGATATGAGAAAAGCGATTGGAAAACGGAAAGCTGGAGACGGGACCGGGCGTCTGCAGTTGCTGCACCTTCCGTGCGAAGGTTTACAGCGCCACCCTTCAATGGAACTTTTTCCTGGTCGGTATACAAAATCCAGTTGAAGCTGTCATGGATACAAATGGGTGGATATAAGGACCGCATTTACTTGAAGAGCCAACTCTTCGCGACGAGGTCTTAACCATATTTTAGGCTCTCGGCAAGAATATGACCTATCTAATCGATAACAAACTGACCTGGAAACAAGTGGTTTCCAGCAGAGGATGTATGTGAGAGGTTAAGCAAGTCAGCGTACGTACTTTATAATCTGGCAAAAAAGTAAGCAATCGCACCGTACTGCAAGCTTATCACGGACTAGTTGCGTCCGTTTTGAGATTTGGAGTCATATTCTGGAGTAACTGTACTGATAGGGAGAGAATATTTAAAGCCCAAAAACGGTGCTTACGATCAATGAGTAATCTTAAAAATACCGACAGTTGTGCACCTGTGTTCAAGTCCCTAAAATTGCTCACCTTTCCGTCTTTGTATATATTTGAAGTAGCAATTTTTGTTAGAACAAACATACACCTTTTTACCCTAATGGACGATATTAGAACACGACCCGGATCGGTTAGATCGCAATATAAAAATCTAATGTTTACAGGGAGGTATAAAACAGAGTGTTCTACCAATGGGGCCAGTTATCTATAACAAAATACCTCATGCCTACAAAGGTGAATCGCTAAGCATATTTAAAAAGAGGCTAACATCCTTATTAATAGACTAGCTTCTGCCCGCGACTTCGTTCGCGTATCAATCAACCCAGAGAATAAAAAGTTTCACAGAAAATTCAACCCCATTTTACCCTTTTAGTGATGAAATTTCAAAAAACCCTTTCTTAGTGGATACCTACTCTTCACAAAGAACACACCCTCCAAATTTTATATCTCTAGGAACAGCGGTTTGGGCTGTGCGTTGATATATCAGTCAGTCAGTAACTCAGGACTTTGAATTTTATATATATAGATAGATAGATAAATGCTATTATTCTATACAAGATTTTATTAATGATAAAAGTTTATAATGTTATTAATTTTAATTTATTTTAAATTTCGTTATGTACGTATTTGTGGGTGTGTATGTGTAATTTTATTAATGTAGGCAAAAATAAATAATCAATTTAATCAATCATAATGGGTAAAATACGGAATTGATATTGTTATTTTTTTATGTTTGTAAGGAAGGCTATAAATTCACAAAACCGTCCGTTTTATGTGTTTTTATTTTGTTTTTAATTAATTTTAATTTTATTTGTATAATTATTTTTACTTTTGCATGCCGTAAGGTAGAGTGTACCCACATTCATGGCAAATAAATGATTTCTGATTCTGACTCTGATTTCTGAGAAGATGCCTCAAGCGTTAGAATCCAGATACGGTGACGCACACCTAGAACACATATTTCGTGCCCAGTTGTGATATGTAATGTTATGCCATTTGGATTGTGCAATGGGTAGGAGTAGGACTACCTAACCTCCCCAGTCTCTTTCCTCATAATGGAGAGGGATATCTTGTGTATTTAAATTATATCATCATCGTGGGCCCCGCTTTCGAAGACCACGTCGTGACGGACGTGTACTGTTAAACCCGAGCCCGAATCTTATGTTAATTAGGCTGACGAAGTGCTAATTTTTCAGGCACCAAGTAAGATTTTGGGACATGTGGTTTCGAAAGGAATGCAAACTGATCCAAAGAAAATCGTCACGTCAAGGATTGGCAAATTTAGAAAGACAAGACGCAGGTCAGCGCATATTTTGGGTTTGTGTTGGTACTACCGACGGCTTGTCAAGAATTTTGCTGGCTTTGCCAAACAATCTTACTGAGGAGGAGATACCACGTTCTGTTGGGTGAGAGCTGTGAGATAGCTTTTCAGGAGTTATAGTAACTTTTAAGCTATCCTGACACGAAAAATTTATTCATAGTTGAAACGGACGCCAGTAATACTTGAATTAGCGGTGTGTTGTCTCAACATCAGCTATCTCTATCAAAACGAGAAAGAAATTATTACGTCATGAGACGACAAAAGTTCAACTTCGCATTTGAACATTGCAGTGGGAAGTCCCACAGTATCGCGGACATTATCAGGAAGGTCTTGTTCTGAAGATTGCAAGCATTGTGTCAGGCAAGAAACTAAGGAAGCACTTCCTGTCATGAAGCTTAGAACAGACCTTAGTGACCAAGCGACATAGATATCAAGCCAATTCTCGAGTGGAATGCAGCTAATGCTCCAGACGACACAGAATACTACTACAACAAGTCAACAGTTATTGGGCACAGTGGGAGAGCTTGATAATCCAGGATGGTGTCTTGTACCGTAAATGGGAAAATACTCCAGAGGATAACCTCCACCTATAAATGGTCATCGCGAAAGCATAGGTCTACAGTTCTACCACAATGGTTGTTCAGGAGCTCATATAGGAATAAAACAGATTCTATAAAAAATCCGAGAACGGCTAAACTAGATCCATCGTCGAGAGGGTGTTGAGGATTGTGTATCGCAAATGCACCAGTTGTGCAGCGGGAAAAGGATTTAACACACCCAACAGGGGTGCATTGAAAGTGTACAACGTAGAAGCCCCCTGCGGACGTATAACACTAGATGTCGCTACTTAGTCCATTCCCTGAACGTGGAAACAAATATTTCATGGTTGTCATGGATTACTTCACTAAATGGTCGGAAGTCTTCGCCATTACTAATCAAGAAGCTTCCACAATTGCTGATAAATTAGTCCAAGAAGTCTTCTGTCGGTTTGGGGTACACTTAAAAATCCACAGTGATCAAGGAAGAAATTTCGCGTCTCAAGTTTTTCAGGAAATATGTACTCACAAAACCAGAACTCATACTACCCAAAATCTGATGGAATCGTGAAGAGATTAAATCAGACGTTGGAAAGATATCTGGTGCAAACAAAAGAAATCAAGATCAGCATTTCTAAGGAGGGGGTAGTGTTAAGTAGATCGGTCTCTAGAAGTTTAAACTCGTATATCTATGGCTATGTAAAAAATAAATACCAAGACAATTACATATAATTTAAACATTGCAAAGTATTACTTGTCGTACTACAAAGTATCATCGCGCACTGAGTAGCTGTTCCTCATACAACGTTTTGATGACAGTGATATCCCGATTCCCGTAAAATATGATGCGAATACACGATAAGTGAAAATTAAAGTCATTTGAAATGCTTCACAAACATTACTTTTATCAGGAGTACCGCTTCTTTCACAATACCCAATTTACTAAATAAAATAAAATACCTGTAGACAGAGACAACTTCTTGATATGCAATGGCCTATGTAGCACCATGAAACATGAGGCTTCAAAGGCTAGTGCAAATCTTGGGGTTCATTCGATAAATCGAGTCTGGTCAAACCACGCTGGGATCGATCGGTGCAATTCTTTTCATTTCATTTCAACAAAAACATAAAGCGTAAGCTGAATGAACATTATCTTAACTCAATAATAACTTAACCCATTAACGCCGAGGTGATCAGAATTTTTACTAACTTTTCAACGTATTTATTTATTACTAGCTTTTGCCAGCGGCTTCGCCCGCGTGGAGGTTGGAAAATATCCCGCGGGAACATACTACCGGGATAAAAAGTACCCTATGTGTTAATCCAGGTTATAAATTAACTGTGTTCCGAATTTAGTAGGATAGATATTGAAGACCATCATCTTTGTAATACATACTTTTGATGTATGATCAACGTATGCGAGTATAAGAGCTTGAAAGCGCATTTTCGTCCGACTTGCTTCAAATTTATCGTCACTGCTCAGCTCCTATGTCTCTTAGCGTTATGTTATATAGCCTATAACCTGCCCAGGAGTATGGACTACAATCGTACCAAGTTTGGTTAAAATCCTTCATTAGTTTTTGACCCATGCGTGCATATACAGACAGACAGACAGACAGACAAAAAATTTACTGATTGCATTTTTGGCATCAGTATCGATCACCATCCTTCCTCCAATATTAATTTTGAATGTATATTCAATGTACAGAATTGACCTCTCTACAGTTTTAGTAAACTGGTACAAATCTAGACACGCGGAAGCGTGTCAAGCCAAGTTCAAGTAACAGAACTGGCGAGCAGCACCGTGTGTGTTTAGAACAGGTTTAGAACTTGCGAAGGCTATAATATAATTCGTATATGAAAACTAGCCAAGTCAGACCTTAAGCTACAATATATTATCCTAAGTTTATAAGAAGAAATGATATTTTATGTAGTTATAAATAAATTTCAGGACTGATCATTGAACTTGGCTCTCATTTCACATTTATGTTTTTGATGGGATGTATTTATTCCAAACACCAACTCGTAACAGTTTATATGAGATTGATAAATTTATGTTTCGTTCATAAGGAAGGGCGAACCTGCGAGCGAAAGTTTTTTGGAGACCCAAACATGCAAAAGAAGCATAAGTACGAGATTTATTAGTAATCATCATTGTCTTGCCCTAATCCCAATTTATTTAAGGGCCTACCTTGTCAATATGTCTGTTTCACCCTTCTCTATCAGGAGTGGCAGTGTCTGTGCCCTCACTTCCCTAGCCGCCGCAGGAGGAGACGCCCCGGGCGTCAGGAGTCGATAGGGGACTCCCGGCCACCATAGGCGCGAGCTTGCGGGCGGCGAGCAATGGGTAACTCGCCGCCCGATAAGGACCAGCCCCCCTAGCCAAGTCACAACCGTTTCGTGTCGAATTCCGTTCTCCAATCGGTAACGCCTCGGTGTCAGCAATTGTAGAAAATGATAAGTTGGTAGCCATGTTGACGCGCCTGAGTCGGCCGCTCGTTCTACAATGTCTTTAGAAAAACGACACATTATAACAAAGGATTTAGCGTTGAACATTGTAGAAACGATAAAAAATCATTCTATCATTTTGAACGTTGCGATGTGAATTTGGCTATTTTCTATTCGTTTGTTTTAACTACGTGACTTAACGTTAAGCGACTAGCGTTAACGATTGCAGATTATCAACTTGGCTAGGGGTGCAGTTTCGGGTCTACGGCGCGTAGTGATCCACGCGCGCCTCAAAGAAATGTCAGCAATACTGAAGGGGTCTGCTAGGACCACAGAAATCTAAATAATAGTGCCTTATTATTTAGATTTCTGTGGCTAGGACCGTGAGCCTGCTAGGGTCGCGAGATTCGTTCGAAAGAGATACCGTGGCCCTGGGCAACTGAAGGAACACGGGTGGGTTTTAGTCAGTAAAAGTCTGACATACCCTTCCGCTCCACCCTAAAGCGGGAGACGTCATTTGATGATTTCCGACCCTAAAAAAACCCCTTTCTATCTATATCATCATTTACCAAGTCCATCCATAGTTTCTTGGGCTCCTTCTACACTTATAGCCAACAACATTCATACTCAAAACTAGAACTATTTTATTCTATTTCAATTGGAAATCAGAAGATGAATTGCATTAACAGCATCACAATCGGCTTTTCCCGCTGACTAATTTTAAAGGTAGCATTAAAAAAAAAACGCTCGTTTCTAAAAAAAAGGCGGCCATCATTTGAAGTCCAAGAAATTGTTCGAAGTTCAATAAATATTTATCTACTAAAAATTAATTCCTACAACAAGACGATAAGCTCTCAGTACTTTGTAAAGCGGCCACAAAATATAGGTACGCATTGCATTAACTACGTATTTACTACTATTTACCAACAATGACCGAAATCTAATGTTCCTCAAAAAGCTGACACGAATTACGTTGTGGGGTTACGCAAGGGTTGATTCTGGGCCCGGATATACTCTTATGGAATTCCGCGCTTTATCTCCTTGCGATAGACACTGTTATCCTTTCCCACGAGGGAAGAATAAAGTACAACACCAGATCAGGCAATGCGTGACGTCCTGCATGTAGGCACGTTAGTAAATGGAATAATAGGACATTGATAATGATACTGTTAGGCCACGCCACGTTATGCCAAGTTTGGTGTTTTTAATAGCTTGGTGATGAAAACCACACAGTATGTGGTTTTCATCACCAAGCTATTAACCTCGTAAGGCCCAAGCTAAGTTTCCCAAGATGAGCAAAAACACCCAATTTACAATACAATGAACAATATCGTCTAAAATGGTTTCGGTCCAAGCACGTTCAACTAGTTTTCTTTACGAACAACTTAACTATATGTAGTGTTGCCAGGCGTCCGGATAAAGACGGACACAGTCAGGCTTTTTGGTTGTGTTCGGCTAAATTAGCCGGGGTCCGGTCTGCCCGGCTTTTTGTTAGGCTTTGCAAATTTTATAATTTTTGCCTTCACCAGCCTCACCTTGTGTCGCTAGCGCAAGCGAGCGAACTAGCACTGTCCTCCCCTGTTTGCCAACCAAAATTATTAATTCGCTTTTAACGTTAGTTCATTAGTGTTTTGTTTGATTTTGTTTTAAGATTAAATAATTAAAGATGTCAAGCCTTTTTACCCAAATGTCCGGCTAAACTAACTGGTCTGTCCGGCTTTTCGGTTTTAAGACCTGGCAACCCTAACTATATGGGTACTCTTAATTAGAAAGGAATTTAATACAACTACTTTAAGTTGATATTTTGTGATTTAAAAGTACATTTTAGGAGAAAATTTTGTTTTTAAGTCTGGGCCAGAATGCTGCATGTCACTTTGTTCAATACGTTGCACATTGGGTATTACGAGGTTAAAGCCATTGATATACCTACCTTTCTTCATATGACTGCACTCATCAAGCCAGTAACTAAGACAGTAACTTGGATGTATGTGAATGTTGATCAAGAAAGTATACGTAATTGTATTGATCGAGTTCTTTCGATATATTTCGGAAACACATAATTGGTCTCTATGGTATGGCGTAACATAAATAACGGAGATGAGAAGTGTTCCCGAATCTTCGAGTCTCGAATGGGTCATGGAATAGTGGCATGATGTTTCCTCATAATAGTTCCACGGGCCGTATTTGTATATATGGATATTTCCATGAGGTCATAAGGTCCGGTGGCTTCCCAAATAAAAGTGCCGCCACGAAAAAATTAACGTTGTACACTGTGTGAATCATCAGTCGATAACCGCATCGCGTGATCCGAATCGTAACATAGTTTTATCTTATCGCTTTCATAGAAGTCTTCATATTTTACGCATTAGTTAGATGAGCGTAACACGTCATTGTTAGATGATGGAAAATAGGAAAATATAAACTACTTCGATGGATGGTATTGGTTTATAAAGTTAAATGTTCTTGAAAGTTTAATAAGCTTTAACTATAAGTTAATTGTATATTTATTGTCTTTCAATTTAATCACGCGAGTTTTTTTTTTTATTTGAAAGTCTTGTATTATTTGCATCATAATATGAAGAAAAACAATGCAAAAACGAATCCTGACATTTTTACACGCTTTATATTAGCTTCACTTGTATGTTTGTGTATTTGTTTGTAACCGACTCCTTATAGCGCGATTTTGACCCACTTTATACGACCAGATTTCATTCAAACTTTGCACACCTGTCAAAGACCGATGACAGTGCAATAAATTCATAAATTTGTGCCATTATCCTTGCCAGGGTTACCAGGACACCAACAATCTGTCTTTAAAAACTACGCTGACATACGTCACAAACTACGGTTACATACGTCTCAAAATTCGAAACACACTAAAAAATAAATAATACTTTAAAAAATCTTTTTAAACAGTTTTAGTTTTTTTAAACTATTCTTTTTTTAACTACACAAATTATAGTTTATAGGTTTTTAAGAAAGTTATAAAACGAACACAAAATACCTAATAATTTTATAAATACCGCTCAAAATAAATCAAAAGCTACCTGGCAAATAATAAATACGTCAAAGATGCCGCAAGAGCTTATAATTTGCGTAAATAGGGATCACGTTAACAACACAAAACACAAAACACAAATATGTTGGATATAATGATGGCGTTTCTACAAAAGTAGGTAATAAAATTTACCAAAGACGTGATAACTCGAATATTTACATTGTGTTGTTGATGACACATAAGACAATCTTAAAAACGTTATAATTAAAAGCTTTATTTATAACACCTGACGAAGCACGGCCTACTCTCTAAGTCCGTCAACGAATATACAATCCGTTCGAAATTAATTCGAAACTTCGAAGTGTCCCGATGTTTTTTTAGACGTGTTATAATAACACATCGGGAATAGGGATATACGGGAGTAATGGCGGCCTAGAAGTATCGGCTTCGATTTGTAGATCGTGATTTCGAACCCTGAGAGGCGCTTTAGTTTGTGTAAATCATTTCATCACCACTGCTCTCAAAATGGTTAAGGAAAGCATCCTGAAGAAACCGATATGTCCTAGAACCAAAGATTCAAAAACATGTGGCATCTACCAACCTGCACTGGGCCCGCGTGGTAGATTGCAGCCCACCCCCTTCTCGGAGAGAAGAGGCCTGTGGACTGGAAACATCATACGCTGATTATGCAGTAGGCCTGTCAAATCGTGTTCATCATTAATTCTTAGTTCGGGCCCTAAACTAATTTTATGTCCGTAAGTGGTATGGAGTAGGAAACGCCCGTAAATTCAGCCGGAACTACGCATTTCGTGGTTATGGAGTTGACCACCAGATTGTAAAAATTACGGGCCCATTGCATATTTTCCGATTTCTTTAAATTTTATTATTTGTTATAGTCATCTATCATTCTTTGTACACCTATTCCTAAAACTAGAAAAGAAACTAAACTATGAAATATTTTGCAAAGAATAAAAAGGATTTTGTAAAAACACCACGATTAATATCATCACCAGTGAAATCTTGTCTGTGTAATTTATATCGACATGACTAAGGCTTTTGATCATGTGAAGAACTTAGGTAGATGTGGTTTAAGAGAGAACATCCTACAGCTAATAGCATCGTATTTAGGTAAGGCTTCAATGTTCGGAAATTTCTAGAATATGCGCAGGGCAAACAGTAAATTAAAAACTATTTATGTTTCAAAACCAAGACACGTAACATATGGAGTCCCACGGGTAGCGTACTAAGGCCGCGCTTTTTTCAAATATACATAAACGATTTCTCCAAGTAACATCAAACAAAATGGTTCCCTTTGTATATGACAGTACAGCAAGCTGTAATAATGAACAAATGAAAATAAGTATGACATCAGTACTTGTTTGCATGATATTATAAAGCAGCTACATAAGGATAATTTTGTAATAAACTTAGATAAGACAAAACTTTCATCAACGCTGCGAAAACCCGAGCTTTACCTACCTACAGTACCTACCAAGGCAAATAAATCTAAACTCTTAGGTACAAACAAACTGCCGTGGGAACCTCGTTGAAAAACGATGTAAAAAAGAAATTGAGTAAATCTCCATTATGCTCTAATTCAACTTTGGTAGAAAACAACAGCCTGGAACCTTTTTACCATTTATCATGGACTAGCTGCTAGTTCTTTTTTGGGGTATGCATGGCTTTCTTTTTGGTAGGAGGGAAGAAAAAGAGGAGGCTAAGAAATTATGACAGTCTGTTTAGTAAAGATATAATATAGCCTCGCCAGTACTACACCGTTGATAAGTAGCTACTATAACTGCAAATTCAAGGCAGAACTTTGAGTGTAAAGTGTAACAGATTTAAAAGATAATATAACCATTTCAAACTATCATAAGTTCTTAAGCCACTGTTGGACCAACCTCTGCCAAATAACCACAAGAATTCTTTCTTTTACTCAATTTGTACTAGAAGTATTTTCTATTCCTTTTTCAAAAATATTGTAATATTTTTAAGCCTGGTTTGTTGGAATGTTGGAGCGATTTTGGCCTCTATTCTATAACCAGCAAAGCTCCAAAATTTTGTTATTGGTTTAATAACAAAAACGTTGCAGTTTATCTTCGCAAAATAAAAAAGCAGTTAATGAACAAGTCTTTTAAATTAAATTTGCTTTAATTGTTCAAGTGCTACAGCGCGCGTTACATTCGTGCGGTTAAAAACACGATAATAATAGACAACGACAAAAATAATAGTTGTAAAAAGAAACTTCTATTATATTTCAAAAACCCAAAAAGAAACGAATTTTTCAGCAGGGAGACTTGTAGGACAGCCGTTACCTTCCCGTGAATGTTGTAAAAGGCGGCTAACATGAATCTATTTGCATCTGGAGTTCTGGATGATGCAACAGTAAACATATTTGTCGTCAGGGCAACGGCAAGTGGTCCCTCTCCGGTTCCACAGCTTTTGCCACGGATGTTTTATTTTATTTTTTGGTACTTTGAGTCCCATATGGTTATGGGCAACATATAGGTACAGGTTATTTTTTATTATCTGGCGATATTTTACAAGCGTGATGTCGTATCCCAATACAGCGAAAAACTGGTCAAGTGCATGTCGGACCATGCACATTAAAAAGTTGCGTAGTTGGAATGAATTTAGCCTTCCCATATAATCCCATATGTCACAGTGAAATCTACAACTTACCGGACTTTTTCTTTAAATGTGCTGAGACCTAGTTTCTTGCCACTTTTCATGGTTCTTGGTCAATGGGAAGTAACCGTATCCATAGCCATACATATATTGATATTTGCAAAGAAACCTACAGTTTTGATTTCTTTTTAAACATCAAAATATCTTATATCTTTAAACGAGCAATTCTTGTATATATGTATGTATATATATCTTATCTTATCTTATATCTTTAAACGAGCAATTCTTGTATATATGTATGTATTATATAATCTGAATCTCGGAAACAGCTCCAACGATTTTCATGAAATTTAGTATACAGGGGGTTTGGGGGGCGATAAATCGATCTAGCTAGGATTCATTTTTATAAAATGTCGTTTTATTCGTGTTTTCAATGACCAACTTTATCGATAATCGATAATCTTGAACATAAACTTATTATTTTAAACACAATTTAGCAAAAAAAAACCGAGAAAAGCTCAGTCAACCAGATATTGGCGCATAAATCGCCGATTTTTTTATTGCGTTCACGTAAAAGCTTAACTTTTTAGAGCTATAAGGGAACGTAGACATACGTATTTGACATTAATTTTAACTTTTTTACACGTTCCGGACAAAAAGAGTATTTATTGGCAGACGGACTGACGGACGGCCAACGAATTGCAAAGTTACTACGCGTAACGTGCGACTTGAAAATATTATATTTATTAGCTTTAGTTAATTTACAGAATGTACAGTTGCCACATTTTATTATTTAATCTAAAATACCTAAATTTTACATACATAAAGTTAATTCAACGTAGTTATCTACAGCCCCTAGCTATTTAAACGTATTTATGTTTGAACTCAACCGTGAATCACTACAATAACAACACATTAACACAATATTTAATATATGACGCGTGTCGTTTGTATAACGCTATCGCCTATAGGCTCGTTCATTCATGTCAGCGAAAATACAAACAATAATGTAGATAAATGGGCGTATCGTAGAGTAGTACAGTTGTGGTGATTTTGTTAGGAAAATCTTTAGCGGCGGCGGCGGTGGTGCGTCCGTCGGGGCTCTTCACTCTGTGCCAGCGTTGAGCGTAGGTACTTATAACGGCGCGCCTGCTCGTCGACGCCACTCCGGCACGCTCCGTCACCGCGCGCGCCAAACTTTTTTTTCGCAAGTACAAGACTTTCTGTCGAGTAGCGGCATTTGTGACCATGACGAGAGGGCTGCTGGTGTTTCTTGCAATCTGTACTTGTGCCATCGCCATGTCGCATAGAGGCAGGGTGAGTAGCTTTTTAATAATCAGCTTAAAGATCAAGTGTGCTCTCAAATTGTCGAGTTCGTTGTGTTAAAGGCGAATGGTTTCAATGTTTGGTGCTGCAGTTTCTTATTTAGATAGGTTAATACTTGTGAGGCTGTGAATAGTTAGAAAGAAGTGTTTACTTAATATTTTTGTGGACCACAACCGGTATTTACGGACAAAAAAATATCAGTGTATCTTTCATTAAGTTTTCTTTAATGAATTTCTGTTCCATCTTACATGTGACTTGATACTTAAATTTCAAAGTTTGCCCACAATTTCCAATGTGAAGTTTCTCGAATAAATTAGGATCATGGTGCCGTAGTAAGCTACACCGTGATGGCAATAGGTACCTTAGTAAGTAGATGAAAACTTTCTTCATGAAAAACTTTAAAGTTGTGTAGGTATGTGAAGTTTGGTCACTTAACACAAATCGCCAGAAATACAAACTAAATTGAAAGAAATACACTTCAATAAATATAAACTACAAGCAGAGTGTGATTTCAATACGTCGTACTGTAATAAATATTGGTCGAAAATCGGTTATCGCAATGATATATTGTTTTGGTTGTGGTTCACTGTAATCGGTCATTTTAACGTCATGTTTTTTCAAGAAACGTAAAATCAACACTACGCATGATGTTGTAAATATGTTTTTGTTATTTAGTTTTAGCTATCCGTTATTTTACATACTTACTACACGTATTATTAATTTGAGGAGCTAAACTTACTTCGATTTGTGCCTACAGTTAAAATTGTATATATTTGATTTTAATTTATAACTTTGTGTTAAAATAGTGTTAAATTAAACTATAGGTATACCTGCCCGGTGGAAGGGATTTCACAAAAAAAAAAACTTTGGCAAATATGTAAACACCCATAGTATTTTTTGTCGGTTTATTAAAGAAATACTTCATATAAAAAGTGCAATTTCTAAACTATTAAAATGTGTTCCTCATCGTGTATTAGTTTGATAAATAAATCAATAAAGCAAGAATGAAAAATCTGATGAATGAACTATCTACTAATGACTTACACTTACGCTATTATATCTAATTGCGTATTTTTCTCATAAATAACACGCACATTGCAAGTCATTATAATTACTACAATTAATACGATTTAAAAGGCGTAGGCACTATTCATGTCATCATGCACTTAATGATAATAAAATCTTGTTTGCCCTGCCTTCTGTTCGGTTCACTGGTACACTGATAAACAAGAAGATCAATGTGACACCCATGAGATAAAAAGGAGTTAGTAAACCATAATATAAATACTTTAAGTGTTTTAGGTGCCTTAAATAAGTCCGCGCTTTGAGTGATCTTTGTTCATTGAATGTTTAGCGCCGACTCAAAATGACTGAAAGTTTTATTATTTTTTACTTTTCAGTTTTTTCCCAGTTTTATTTTTAGTTAAAAAGTTTTTATTTTACAATTTTTTTGTGGCTATAATCTACTATGTACTGCATGCTTCCAAAATCGGACTATTATGTAAGAAGTTATGCATTACAATCAATCATCCCCTGTTTTCCTACCCTTTGGGTTGGAATTTTCTTTCCAAATTTATATAGGACCACCTTCAAGATATACCCTTTCCAATACAAAAAGAGCGTTACGAAAAAATTTAGAAAAATGTTCTATTTCTATTAAATATTTTCTTCGTGTTATTTAACCAGTCAATTACCGTAATTACAGATACAATAAAAAACGATTGTGTCTTGAAAGGTTAGTGTTAAAAATATTTTTCCGCTTTTTTAAGGAATCTGCCTCATCAGCATTGCAAACGAAAGACGCCATTCTTGAGTAAGTCCCTTTAGTCGCCTTTTACGACACCCACGGGTAGGAAATAGGAACCGGTGTAATAGATTCCTCTTGAATTATTTTTATTTGCCATAACAGAGGCCGTTGATAAAAAAAAATACAAATGTTTTGTGTAAATTGGCTTACAGGTTGGCGATATGGTTTTAAAGATACATAAGGCGGCGGCATAAGCTTAGCGAGTGCCAATTTCGCTCATTTAGGAACGTGATTTTACATTTAAATAAAAATATCTGGTTGACCGAGCTTTGCTCGGTATTTTTTGGTAAATTGTGTTTAAAATAATAAGTTTATGTTCAAGTTGATTATCGATAAAGTTGATCATTGAAAACACGAATAAAACGACATTTTATAAAAATGATCCTAGCTAGATCGATTTATCGCCCCCGAAACCTCCTGTATACTAAATTTCATGAAAATTGTTGGAGCCGTTTCCGAGATTCAGATTTGTATATATAGATACAAGAATTGCTCGTTTAAAGATATAAGATACTGTAATACTCTAAGTTGACACCTTACACCTTAGGAAAGATCATTTCAAATATGATATAAAAAATGTGCTACTTTTTTATTATTTTGTTTTGATTATACCCTGTTAAGCAGAAAAGATCCAACCAGCAATTTGTTGAAAATCGAGTTATATATATAGTTAGAATCTACACATCGAACTTTATATACTCAAAAAATATCTAAGCAGTCTGTTCACTTTCACCAAACAAACCTCTATGACACTACATGTACCAAAACACATTTAACGTTTTAAAAGAAAAGCAAAAAAGATCCATGACTGGATCTCAAAAAAATTAAATGTATTATATTTTCCTATTAGATCGATTGTGGATTAGACTTGATTAGTTGCACGCACCCTTTCAAGATTTCAATTAAAATTACAACCCTACGGAAACCCAAAACCTACGGAACTATCGCGTTTTATTTGCTTTCACTTAATCAATTATTTAAGCCAAAATTTCGGACACTATTTACGATTCTTTGTCACGGGGCAAGTGTCCGAAACGTCAGGCTACATAATAAAGTAAAAGTAACTAAAAACTATGTATTCCATTTATTAAAGATTTTTAAACCTTCATATATTTTTATTTGGATCCCCCATGTAAAGATGTTACCGAGAATTTCCTTTTTTGCATAAAAGTTCCACAGGGAGTTTTTAAGAAAATCAGGAAAACTGTGTTCAACTTGCCTGTGGCGTAACATTTCAAATAATGCTAATTTACTGAGTTACCATTAGTAACTTTCCATTTTTGTATTCCTCTGCTTGTTAGTTTTATATTCACTACTAAACTTCAAATCGTATTTACTCAAAAATCACAAAATGTTGGTTGGATCTTTTTTGCTTAACAGAGTCCTCGATCTCAAGCCGACTGTTTTGTTAATT
The DNA here is from genome assembly GCA_932294355.1 of Aporophyla lueneburgensis. Lineage (NCBI taxonomy): Eukaryota > Metazoa > Arthropoda > Insecta > Lepidoptera > Noctuidae > Aporophyla > Aporophyla lueneburgensis. Next base: position 18,349,848 of record OW028744.1, read on the forward strand.
TTGCTGTATGGTTTAGCGTTTACAAGCAATGTAAAAAATACAATGTATTGTTGTAAAAGTCATCTGTATAACATATGAATAACTTTTACGACTTTCATATTAAAAAACATAGAAAGTGAAAATATATTAAACTTAGTAAAATTAAAAAACATAGAAAGTAAAAATATATTTAAACTTAGTAAAATATTTGAGAAAATGTGTAATGAATCATTTTCGATTTGGGCTATTCAGAGCTGTCGTTCATAAAATAAAAACAAAAATAAACTTCAGTTTAAGATCAATCCATTTCTCATAGGAAAAAATAAAAAAGAATTGGCATTATACGTGGGACACTCAGGAAGTTTTGCGAAAATAAAAAGAAGTGTTCTATAGGTAAATATTTTTTTATTAAATCTCTTCAAAATACTCTCCACTAGCCTCTATGCAAAGATTCATGCGTCTGAACCAGTTTTCAAAACACTTTTTCCAGTCCGCCGCAGACAGGTTTACAGCCTGCTCAAACGCTGACAGCGCATCTTCCGGCGACGAAAATTGTATCCCTTTAAGCTGATTTTTAATTTGTGGGAATAAAAAGAAGTCACACGGTGCTAGGTTAGGGCTGTAAGGAGGGTGACCCAGAAGTTTGACCGGCGTGCTGTCCAAGAAGTCCCTCGTTTTGAGCGCGATGTGCGTGGGCGCGTTGTCATGGTGGAGCAGTAGCCCGCGGAGCCCTGTGTTCGGTCGCTTGTTGCTCACAACAGAGAAAACTTCTGCCAAGCATTTGGTAGTATACCATTCGGCGTTGATGCTTCTTTGGTTCCGTAAAGGGATTGACACCAAGTAGCCAGTCAAATTAAAAAAGCTCGCGATCCAAATCTTCCCCCGCTTCTAGATCGCTTCACTTTGGTAGGTGTTGATTCGTTTTGAAACACCCAAACCGTCGACTGGCGCTTCGTTTCTGGATCGTATTTATAAATCCAGGACTCATCACTTGTAATAATGTCGTAAGCACGCCGAGACGAGTCTACTTCAAATTTGTTTATCATATCACAGCACCATTTTACCCGGGCTTGCTTCTGAGCATCGGTGAGGTTGTGCAGCACCCAGCGTGAAACTATCCTCCTGACGCGAAGATGCACGTGTAGAATCTCGTGAGGGCTTCTCAATTCAATCTGCAGTATGTGTTGAATCTCCTGATATGTAATTCGCCTATTGTCTTGGATTTAATTTTTCACTGCTACTATAGTCTATCGTATGATTCGTCCGGTTTCAGGCGACACTTGAAATCGTAAAAAAATCATAGCGCGAAAATGTTCCCGGCGCATATCCATTTTCCAATGAGACACGATAATTTAATTAGCTCGCAAAAAATGTGGAGCGAAATTTTGAAATTGGACCGTACCTATTTTTACTTATAAATAATAATTATTTTTATAATAGTTTATAACTGGCCAGTCCCTCATACAAAAAAACTTTTTTTCGTAATACTTTCTGAGTGGCCTGGTATAATATTACAGAAATAACCAATACAAAATCTCGAATCCCTCATTTTAATTTTCGACAAAAAGAAAAAAGGATTTTCACTAGATAATTACTAAAACGGTATTTCATGTTTATGGGAATGCAGTATTTTAACTGCAAAAGCACATCTGCAAAATCAAATAAACCAACGAAATCGAAAAATTTCGAATATGGCCTCTTAAGTCGTCTACGGACGTATGAAAGAACGCCACGCCGTTTAACTCAAGATGTTACTATTAACGTCAACGTTAAGATTCTTGAAAAAGCACCATGTATCTTATCTAGCCTTCCAATGAGCATGAATGTCCAAAAAACATTTTTAATAAGTCATTAATAAATTGTGTGTCACGTAGTGTTAGCCCGTACAAATTGTATCTACAAATTGTATTATACATCCTTTCTTTGAACAGCCTAGAATTGCATCGTCAAGTCATTCGCATTATTCCGCACGTGTAATATGTGCGCGGCCTCCATCTTGATTTTCCAACGCAGGAAAATTTAAAAAAAAAATTACACACTATATATTTTCATAAAATGTATCAATGACCAAATTCTGATACTTTTTACTGTGATTCAATAACGTCTTGATAATGATTTTCACGATTTTATGAAATGTTTTCACGTAAAAGTAATATATTTTTTTGGAAAATCGCTGAAAACTGTTATTAGAACTAAACTTTTCATAATTTTTATCATGGATTTGGAAAGACCGACCCCAGAAGCTTTAGGATTTCATGGGAAAAGTTTTCAGACGAGTATTTCATCGAAAGTTATACTTTTGAAGTAGACGTAAAATTTTAGTCACTTAGGGTGTTAATGGGTTAATGCAAGTCCTCATACACCAATTAGAGTATTGAGTTAAAACAATAACACAATGACCAAAACGTATGTTTATTGTATATTATATTTAAAGATTATCTTAAATCGGTAATAGCTATACTATAATTATAGAGCTCATAGGCAGAACAAGGACAAACTAACCATAAAAAAAATATTATTTATTTATTTATTATAACTTTATGCACTAGTAAAAATATTGTACAAAGGCGGAGTTAATGCCTGAGGCATTTCCTTCCAAAAATACACAGATACACAAAAACACCAAACCAACCAAAACCACCAAAATATCAGTAATTTTGTACCAAAATACATATTTTGAAAAAAAAAAAAAAACAACAACATCCAAGAATCACTTTAGTTTCTTAAGTCAGTGTCTTCGGATCGATTTTTCAGTTATTTTCCACCGAATTCAGAAATTAAAATTATTCGTCAGTTTATAAGTCATTTGGAAGTCAGTTGTTTTATTTTTGAAAATTTTATTTTTCGCTTTTAGATATGGTAGGTACACCACATTAATTTGTTTACAGCTACTTGCTATGCAAACAACAGTGACAAGAAGTATTATAACATCCTCAAGATACATATTTGATTAAATACGTATTATCGAAACTAACTCAGAAACTACCTTTGAGCAAAGTTAAAAAAATATTGAGTCCACCCCTGAGGGTTACCCTATCATTAAAAATAATTTTCAAAAATGGACCTACAATTGTCGAAGATATCGCGGAACATAGATTTTTTAAACATTTTATAATCACCAAAAGAGGTAATAAACCAGGAAACAACAAAATGCCACCTGCTACAATCCTTACACACCCCTTTTGCCTCATTTACGTTCATACTCTCCGGTCACACTATTCATAGTCACACCCACACATGCTTCGCAAGAAACGCATTTTCACAGCATTTATTATTTCTTAAAGACACAAAATACAGGATTTATTTTTACCAGTGCGCAAATTTTTTTTTTTGGTGGTTCAGTATCAATAATAGAACACATTTCAACTATTTTTTCAATATTTTTTTAAATTTTTATCTCACCTTTAATCAGTAAACTGTGGACACCCTACATATTTCGTAATATGATTTCGATGATAGGAATAGGTCAGTAATCGCGCGCCGGCGGCGTAAGTAATTCGAACTTCTTCGAATTTTGACTGATCAAAGAGCTCGTAGGTACTTGTAGCTTCGCTCGTTAGTTTACCTTCGCCGCCGCGCCGACGCACAGTGATTCGTCTAGTACAAGCTAGCGAGACAAAACTCATTGTTGAATTTGCAGTTTTTTTTTTACCTGGGCCTCTAACCAATACTCTAATTGTCTCAATTCCAAGAATTGTTTTTTACTAATGTCCACCACTAATTAGGTAATTAGGACAGTGTAAAAAGAAAGGGTGAGAAAGTTACAAATCAGTTGCGTTTTTGCGATTACCGAAGTAACATCATATGTTAGTGAGTTTTAAGTTTTTGATTAATATTAGTGATGGATCTTCAAGATAAAGGTATGTTCTTTTTAATTATAATTAATATATAAATCTACTTAGCCCAAGCTTTTTATAATACCTCTATTTTAAAGAATTATGTAGTTTTTTTGCCAGTTTTCTATATTCATTGGACTAGAAAGTACTTGTACCCTTATGTACCCGAGCTAGAAATTATGTATATAATAGCCACATCAGTTATCTCTCAAATGGTAACCGTTTTAGCCTGCGCACTTAAGTACAACTTTGTTTTTTTTATTTTTTTCAGAATCCGAATTCTCGGTTTCGAAAATGGAGTTTTTTTTAGAATGGCAGACACATCCTAAAGAGAACCGTAATAGTAGACTTTACGACTTTCTATTGATGAAAAATGATTTTGCAAGTATTACGGATGCATCTGCGAGGGAAATTAAAATGACAATTGGAAGATTATCATCGAAGTTGACAGAAAAATGGGAAAGTTCTGGGAAGCGACGCGATCGCTTCCTCACTAAGAACGCTGAGTGGTTGGCTGGTTATTTTACGTTCAAAGTATCCGTCCACCACTCAGTACCATCAACATCAAGTCTCACTTCGACTCCTGGGCATCCATCAAAGGAATTCGATGAAGCTAGCAACAAAACGAAAAGGAGGCGCGTGGACGACCTTCTTCAATCTCGGGATGTGAATCAGTTGGTAGTGGCAGCTGAAATCTCAGCGCGTTTGTCCGGACATCGGAACTTGGCTTCAGTGATTAAGGAAGCAAGTCAAAGTCCCGAAAAGTGTCAAGTGATGATGAAAAGAAGTGTAGATGTTCACGAAAAACCAAGATGTTTGACGAAGGAGGAGGCTCTGGCTTATTATGTGGACGCCAAATCTACAAGCCACTCATATAAACAAACGTGAAAGTGGAGCAACAAAGCGGGACATCAGGTATTCCCATCATTTTATAGTGTTAGGCAGGCAAAAGCAGACTGTTACCCTCCGGAGGAACATATTTTTGTAAACGAAACGCGTGTAGAAATTAAACTTCAGGCGGTTTTAGATAAAACGACTGAGCGTCTAATTACTGCACAGTATGAAGTTTTAAAATCTTTGACTCCTGGCTCATCATATACTCTTATAAGCAAATGGGGATGTGATGGAAGTTCCGGTCATAGCACTTACAAACAAAAGTTCACAAACAGGGAAAATACTGATGAGTTTTTGTTTGTGTTCTCATTTGTACCGCTTCAATTACGTGACAATAGTGGTAACGTTGTTTGGCAGAACCCTCGACCGTCTTCTACTATGTATTGTCGGCCTATAAAGTTTATTTTCTCCAAAGAAACTACAGATTTTACTGTTACAGAGACTAATAGAATTTTGGAGGAAATAAACCAATTAGTACCAACAACAATAGGTTCTGTAGATGGTAATGAAGTATCTGTTAAACACGAACTACTGTTCACGATGATTGACGGTAAAGTGTGTAATGCTATGACTGAAACTTCCTCGGCACAAAAGTGTTACCTTTGTGGAGCTACACCTAAGTTTATGAATGATGAGTCTAGGGAATTTGTAGTAAATAAGGAAAATCTTGGTTTTGGTATATCTCCCCTTCATGCTTGGATACGTTCCTTCGAATGTTTGCTTCACATAAGCTATCGTCTCGAAGTTAAAAAATGGCAACTTCGAGATGAAAATGACAAAGCAAATGTGAAGCAACGTTCGGCTCGCATCCAAGATAGGTTTAAGGCTGAAATGGGTTTAATTGTAGATAAACCAAAACCAGGATTTGGTAATACAAATGATGGGAATACTGCTCGTTGGTTTTTTGAGAATCCTGAACTAGCTTCAGATATTACAGGTTTGGATGTGAATTTAATTAAAAAGTTTGGCACTATCCTTAGAACTTTGGCTTCAGGTTACGATATTAATGTTGAAAAATTTAATTCTCTAACACAGGACACTAAAAAATTGTATCTTCATCTCTATTCTTGGTATTATATGCCTGTTACCGTGCACAAAATTCTTGTGCACAGTGCAGATATTGTAAAATCGGCTCTTCTACCTATCGGGCAGCTTTCTGAAGAAGCTCAGGAAGCTCGCAATAAAGATTGTAGAAGATTCCGAGAGCAGAATACTCGAAAATGCTCACGTATTGCCACTAATAGGGATTTACTTAATATGCTACTAATCACATCTGATCCTGTAATTAATGGTTTGAGAGAAGTTCCCAAAAAGCCGACAAGTAAACTTCCTTCGGAGGTATTAGAATTAATAATACCCCCAACTGTAAATATAGGGTCTAGTGTAAGTCATAGCAGCTTTAGTCAAAATGTCACTACGTCAGATTATAATCTAGAAGATTCTTCAGAAGAAGAATTTAGTGATGAAGAATAAATAAGGGTTGTAAATATTATTGTACTAATACATTTTTAAGCTATGTATCCTACTTACTTTATTATTAGTTGTAAATATATTGATTTGGTTAATACTTAGTTTTATGATCTGCCTGGTATTTAAGTAGGTAACAAAATTATTGTTGGTAGGTAAGTGATGATGTCTCATGTGGTAATTAGTAGCTACGTCATTAGTTATTAATTAATTATTAAGTATTTTGTGACTCTTGTAAATCTTTTGTCTATTGGAATTTTTTTAAGTACCTCAATTATACACAATATCTATTGTTATTTGTTGTTTTCTTGTAACCCGCGATCCCAACTTCTTTTATTTGTGTATTTTGGACTTAAACCGTCATAAAACATAATAAGAAAGCCTTACGAAGCAAACAAACCCAATAAATATTTTTGTCTAGCTAGCTTGTTCTATTGAAAACACTGTGCGACGCCGAAGTTACCATAAAAACCTGTTTCAAAATAAACATCTTCCGTTAACGACAACTAAATTTTTTTTGTACTAAAATATATCAAAATAAAAATTGCATGGTTATTATTATTTAAACTCGTTTAGGTTCAATTTGTTAAAATTTGCGCACTGGTTAAAAATGTATCCTGTATATCAATGCCTAAGCCCAAGTTCCCACGGACGTAATAAAATCACGGCAGGATATTTTCGCGCACTGGATCTTCAACGCACTGCTCAGCGCCAGGTATGAAAAAGCGAACAGTCAAATAAATCTCGATCTAGTTCGATTAGACAGATTCTCGATCTAGTCTGTTAGATTGTCGACGCATTGGAATGCACTCTGTTCGATTCTCAATGCTCGGTTCGACACAGAAAATCTTAAATGCAGTGCGCAAAAAAAATCCCGCCGTGGTTTTATCACGTCCGTGTGAAGTGGACTGAATACTACAAAATAATAATGAGTCAACGACCGGCATGTCTACTACCAAATGTTTCTTCCTGTTTACGTGTTGTGCGAGCACAGCTCCACGTGGAGCCCATATTAGTGATTCAGTCGACTCATTCATTCATGGTTTGTGTTTGTGGTGGTCGCGGCAAGCCGGACGCCGGATACGCTCAAGGGCGCGCCGCGTGCAAACCGTACGATGTGGATGTGCGACATATGAGATACATCCGACATGATAGCGCGTTTTTTGATAACTGGCACTTCTACGAGTATAAAGCTGTAGTTTTTTTACATATTTTTTCTTTACATATTTCGGTTTGTTCATCATAATACGAGTGTAATATCCTACCGGCTCAATTTCGGCTATGGCGTGCAAATTCAACGGATATTAGCCAAATATGCAGGTGAAATTATAGTGCACGAGCTTGTGCGTAAACATTGGTCCACTCCAGCTTCCCTCACTCTTATAGTCCGATGGGACGCCAATCGGACAAGACCGGGGAGAGATCAAGCGCAGGACTCCGTGCTCATCCTAATCAGCCTATAATGTTCCCACTGCTGGGACACAGGCCTCCTCTTGGTGCGAGGGAGTGGGCCGTAATCCACCACGCGGGCCCAGTGCGGGTTAGTAGATGTCACATGTCTTCTAACTTTTAGTTCTAGGACACGCCGGTGTTCTAACGATATTTTCCTTCAACGTTTATAGATCAGTAGTGATGAAATTAATTTACTCACTGTAAAGCGCCTGCTTGGGTTCGAACTCACGACCTACTACGCGGAAGTCGCGGCCGTTACCACTGGGCCACCACTGCTGGACTCTGGGCCACTAAGATATTCCAGTAACACTTTGCTCGACCTGGGAATCAAACCCAGGTCGCTCAGCAGTCACGCCTGCGATCACGACACCAACCGTGCAGTTAGCTCACATTGTTGCATGTAAAAAATATACATATAGCTATATTTATCTATGGTAAGAATGGGACTACCAGTCTGGTCAAACAGCTCCAAAAAATCTTACTTAATGAGAGAGATGAGAGTAAAATTTCTCTAGTTAACAGCAATGAGTTTACTATTGAAACAGCAATTTATATTACAGCAATTCATCATCATCTCAACATTTCATTTAATAAAGATCTCTCTCTCACTCTATTAATGCCTTCTTTGCGAATGTTGGAAAATCACTTGCAGAGAAACATGTATCCCATGAATCTTTGCCAAATTCTCCAGTACCCCTTAAGCCTACCTATCCCAATTCTTTCGTAATGCTTCCTACAGATGAAAATGAGATAAACAACCTAGTTCTCAATCTAAAAATTAACTGTGCTGCTGGACGTGACAATATTTCTGCAAATTTACTTTCCCGCTACAAGTCCATACTAGTTTCCCCACTAACATTTATTTGTAACTTGGCATTTACATCTGGAACTTTACCGCAAACCTTCAAAATCTCACAAATCCTGCTTATATTTAAGACTGGTGATCGCGGCTGTGTTAATAATTATAGACCAATCTCAATATTACCTACTCTGTATCTTGGAAAAACTAATGAATAGGTAAAAGACTGATAAACTACTTAGAGAAAAATAATCTACTTTCCACTTAGGGATGGGCAAGTGAAAAAAATATATCGATATTTATCGTATCGATATTTTTAAACAGTATCGATAATTATCGAGTGAAAAAAAAAAACTGTGAGAGTGTTTAAAAATATCGATATATCGTCAGTTTTCGCATGATTATTCATACATATTCCCAAAGCATTCAAACTTCATAAAAAAGAATAGACGAAAATAGAAGATAATTGTATTTTTTATTAATGCTCGAGCCTAAATAATTATATTCAATTTAATCAAACCAGTAGTCATCAGATATGGACATTAGGAAAACCCTCTGTTTGATATGCTCGCCTATCAATTTTTTTTCTATTGTTGGGTACTGTCAGATTCAGCCGTCTGAAGCAACCCTTTCGGAAGACACTGAAGAAACCTAAAAAATTAAGTATTTAAGGGCGACTTCTGAAAGAACCGGCGTGAATTGCTGGCAATTTATCCAAAATTTTAATAGGTCAGCTTTTCTCTCAAGGAGAAGTTGATCGACGTATTGTTTTAACTCATTGGGCACAGAGGCAGAGCTTCGAACCACGGGCACAGTTGTTGACGAAAGGGATAATAACTTTTCATGCATAGATCAAATTGAAGAAGTCCCAGAGTTTCCTTACGCTCATGCTATTTGTATCGTTCTTAGATCAGCACCCCTAGCCAAGTTGATAATCTGAAATCGTTAACGCTAGTCGCTCAACGTTAAGTCACGTGGTTAGAACAAACGAATAGAAAATTCGTAGCCAAATTCACATCGTTCAAAATGATAGAATGATTTTTAATCGTTTCTATAATGTTTAACGCTAAATCCTTTGTTATAATGTCTCGTTTTTCTAAAGACATTGTAGAACGAGCGGCTGACTCAGGCGCTTCAACATGGCTACCAACTTATCGTTTTCTACAATTGCTGACACTGAGGCGTTACCGATTGTAGAACGGTAAACGTTTGTGACTTGGCTAGGGGGGCAGGTGAACGTGGTGGGCTTTTTTAAACTTAACGATACGCGAGGAGCATGCATGAAGTATTTAATAACATTAAACACAAAACCAAAGTTGCGTTAAAAAAAATCGAAATTGACACGAATTCGATACTCTAAAATAAATATCGAATATCGATATATCGCGATTAAAAATATCGACGATATATATCGATAATTGTATGGAAAAATATCGATATTTCGATATATCGATATTTTTGCCCATGCCTATTTCCACTTATCAATACGGGCTTAGACGTAATAAGACAACTAGTGATGCAGTTCATGAAGTCACAGACTTTGTGGTCAATAATATTGATAATAAAAATAAAGTACTGGCTATTTTTCTAGATTTGGCCAAGGCTTTTGACACAGTGTCAGTCCCCAGGTTGCTAGTCAAACTTGAGCGAATGGGCATTAGGGGGCTACAGCTTAAACTCTTTACAGACTATGTTAGTAACAGATTTCAATGCGTCTGAGTTGGCGACTGGATAAGTGAAGACCTTCCCATTACCTTCGGAGTCCCTCAAGGTAGTGTCTTTGGACCTACTCTATTTTTCATATACATTAATGACCTTTGTGACCTTGAACTCCAAAATGGGAAGATTGTTGCCTTTGCAGACGACACGGCACCTGTTTTCAGAGGTACCTCATGGCGCAGCACTTTTCAACACGCACAATGTGGTTTTGATGCCGTTAACCAGTGGCTGAGATGTAACCTCTTAACATTAAATATTGACAAAACAAAATATTTAAAATTTTCCCTCCGCAATGTCCCACAATTAATTGATAGTAACATAGAATCCATTCTGGCCCATTCCCATATTTGCAGTCGTTCTACACCCTGTAACTGCCCTTCGCTTGATCAAGCGAGTACTATTAAGTACCTTAGCGTCTTAATAGACAGCAGGCTTAATTTTGCTCCCCACATAGACCTTGTTTCTTCCAGCCAGAGTGCGGGAATTGATATATATTTTCAAAAATCTCAGATGTTCAGCTAGTCCCAAGGTACTAAAAACTGTTTATTATGACTTATGTCAATCACTATTGGTTTATTGTATAACTTCCTGGGGCGGTACGTGTAAAACAATTATTTTGAAACTTGAGCACGCTCAAAGAGCTCTGCTTAAAGTTAATACGTTTCTTCCATTCTTTCATCCCACTACCGACCTCTACAAAACCTGCGAAGTATTAACAATACGACAGCTATTCATACTTCATACTATTCTCAAAATGTATGGTTTACTGACGTATGACCCTACAACTTTTCAACAGAAACGTAGGAAACGTACAGTCTGCGTATATAAAGCTTGCCACATTAATTTTGCACAGAGGTTTTTTAACTTCTTAGGTGGATATTTGTACAACAAAATCAACTATATCTTAAAAAACTAAACAACAATGCAAAATAGTGGTCACCAAATGGCTGCTAGGTCTTGATTATACAAGTACGGAAAAAACAATGGATATTATAAAATAGAATTATTATACCGAAGCACACCTATATGTTATAGTGCACAGTATGTATCTACACTTAATACATACAACACTCACATCACCCCCTAAACCTATACTACACACACCATACACATTCACAACCTACACCCACACCACACACACCATACATAATCACTTGCATCAATCACCCGTCAAGTTTTAGACATAAGCTACTATTGTTTCTCCTTTCATAGTCTACTCTAAGTTATTTAATTGTGAAATTGTCATATATGTGAATTTATAGTTCTTACACCTATTTTACCACGGAAGAGCACTGATTTCCAAGATACAGGTTTTTGCCTAGTTTGGAATTCAGGAGTTCATATAGTTTTAGCCGTTTACTCGCCACATTATTTGTATCCTAGTTCGTAAGAATATATTACTGTATTAGGATATATTTTATTGAGTCCAAATAAACGTTATATTAGGTCTTTACCTATGAAATTGCCGTTCTGCAGTACTGGCCATTTCAAATCAAAATAATTTCTGTTTGTCTAAGAATTCTAATTTCAAATTAATTTTATTTTAAAAACATGGAATTCTTTTTCCAAAAGTAGTCATTTGTTTATTGATTAGTGTTACATTTTCATCGCATTTCAATCTATTTCGTCATCATGGATACGTAAAAAAATTGAGTAATTATGGAATACGAGTACCGTCGTGGCAGCAACGCGGCACAAGCGGCACGCAACATCAACGACGTTTACGGAGCTAACACTACAAACCAACGCACCACCTGTCATTGGTTTGCTCACTTCCGTTCTGGAAATTTCGACCTGAAAAATGAACCTCGCGGTCGTCCGAAGCCTTTGGTCGACAATGACGAATTAAAGGCGATTGTGGAAGCTGATGATACACAATCTACGGCTGAATTAGCAGCAGCTTTCGACGTTAGCGTCAAAACAATATTGGTCAATTTGCGTCAAATTGGCAAGGTAAAAAAGCTTGACAAATGGGTGCCCCACGAACTCAATGATCGCCAGCGCGAAGTACGCGTCGAGACGTGCCTTGCACTGCTCAATAGACACACAAATGAAGGAATTTTGAACCGCATTGTTACCAGCGATGAAAAATGGATTCTGTTTGATAACCGCAAGCGCTCAGCATGTTGGTTGGATCCTGGTTCAGCACCTAAACAATGCCCTAAACGAAAACTTACCCCTAGAAAAGTGATGGTTACTGTTTGGTGGTCTAGCGCCGGTGTGATTCATCACAGCTTTTTACCAAACGGGGTGAGCATTACTGCAGATGTGTACTGTGAAGAACTGAACTCAATGATGGAGAAGCTGGCACATCTCCAACCAGCATTGGTCAATCGCTCGTCTCCGCTGCTCCTGCACGACAACGCGCGACCTCATACTGCACAGCAGACGGTCTCCAAGTTGCAAGAACTGGGGTTGGAAGCTCTCCGTCATCCGCCCTACTCACCAGACCTTGCGCCTACAGACTACTACTTTTTCCAGAATTTGGATAACTTCTTGGCGGGAAAAAAATTCAATACCCGAGAGGTAGTACAAAATGCCTTTGAAGAATTTGTTGCCTCCCGTCCAGCTGATTTTTTTAAGAAGGGCATCAATAAACTGCCACTGCGTTGGCAAAAATGCATTGATTGCATGGGTGATTGTTTCGATTAAAACAAATAAAAAATACATGAAATCATACAAAACGGCATTTTCATAGGTAAAGACCTATTATTATATATTATATTAAAGATCCACTGCTGGACGTGGGCCTCCCTAAATTTGGGGGGTTTTGCCATAATCACCCCGCTTGGCAGGCGGGTTGGCGATCCATTATGGTGGTAAAATGCATAGAGAACGCTGCTGCCCATTCTCTAGTAAGTCCCTTAGTCACATCTTATGACACCCAGGGGAAAATGGGATAGTGCTTTTGTTTACGTCCGGCAACACACGAAATAGCGATTACTTAAAAACAAACTATTTTATTTCAGAAAAGTCAGAAGCTAGGTGCACGGGTCCAATTGGTTGATTCCTATAGAGAATAAACGGCAAGAAACTCCATGTTTACTCTTTTAAAACGAATTGGCTTTTAGAGTAATTTCAAATTACAGTGTTAATAGGTATGGTAGGCATGTCAAGTACAAGGTACTTAATAAAATAGAAAACGGTCTATAAATCTACAGTCTACAAGATATACAACGTTCTCACATTCATAAAATACAAAAGAATTGACTTGAATACTAACTTAACTAATCTACTAGTTATACAGAACTAAGTAAATAGTTACCTACTTGGCAATGAGTTACTTACTACTAAATAGTACTCTACATTACTTAGCCAGAACCTGAAACCGAGTAATTAGATCAATTTTCATAAGTTTTCATCGTCAGAAATCGTTATAGTAAACTCACGTCGCGCTGAGCTTTAAACCTTTATGCAAATGAGAAAAGCATAGAATGTAGATAAGACAAAAAAAAAAATACAAAAACCTTCTCTGTAGATTTATAAACTTTCACGCAACCACACGGTACTTATACCTTGTCATCAACTGTCCAAGAAGAGACCAACGGTGACGTTATCAAAACCTTGAGATGGACGCATTTCTCAATGAAATCATGTTTCGAGGCTACAACAAACAGTTCGAGTTGACCCACGAAACTGTAACTCACATCACGCCATCACGCACGACAAAATGCACATTGACGCACGTAGGTATTCGATAACTTAATTGCCCTTTGAGACAATGTTATCAATTACTTGGCCAGATAAAAAAATAGTAGTGTCGGTTAGAGAACTTACTTTTTCCTCGTGGCGCGTACTATCGTTAATATTTATGACAAACATCAATCAAACTAGAATCATCTCCTGGACCATCGTTCGAGTTATTTATTGCTTTTTTATATCTCCCTCGTACCTAATTGAACTTTTTTACAAGACAGACACGTACCTAATGGCCGTCTGTGTTGCGATTGTAAATCGTATCTTTAACTTCAAACAGTTTAGAAGACGACTCATCTTAAATAAAACCGATCTACCCGCGTAACTATTTTTTTCTTACGTTTTTTGGGGTCTCATTTCATTTCGGTTCTTAAAAGGGTCTAACTTTTGGTACGGTTCTGGTTCCAAATAAAGGTTCCGTACCGGTTCCGTTTCATATGATTTAAAGGTTCTCTAAAGAAGAAGAGAAATGTTTGACGCGTTCCTGGCGAGTGCAAGTTTGTACTGTACACTGTACAGTGTCCGCAAATTAATATTGCCATCAATTTATAATTAGTAGTTTGAATAATATTACTATGGCACCGACACGTTTGATTGAAAAAGTTTTGACACGTTTTGTAGAAGAACCGGTAAAATAAAGATTCATAAAAGTCCCAATTTAGGTTCCTGTTCCGGTTCGGGTTCTAGTAACGCAAACACTAAATACCGGCTCTTTGCCAGTACTTTAGAAACCTTTTCAATCCCTAATCCCGAATAATATTTGGTCAACAAACAGTCTGATACTGGAATTACGATAAAAAGGAAGAAAATTGAATTTCGCAGCCTACCCTAGTGCCTCTCCCCTTAAGGGGTTTATAAACGTTGTTTTAAGTCAACAATGTATAGCCAAATTACTCGCTCATCATTACTTAACCGTAAGCAATGCTTATAATAACTAAAGCATTAGAGTTTAAAAGCACCCATCTAATAAAAATCTGAAGACGCTACAGGTCTACATTTTTTTTTCGGTAAAGGGACTTCCAAGATATTCGCAGCTAAATTCATAATTCCACAATAATTATTTATATAATTAATTAAAAGTAAGTACTTATTTGAAAATGTATTTATCTTTCCAGCGAGCGGTTAATACTGAAGAGTTTAAGGAAACACCCAACGGAACAAATGTAAGGGTGTGCGAGCGTCACACACCCTGCGCCTGGTCTGTTTATGAACCTCTATCAAAGAAAATAGAACTCAACATCACCAATACATAGTGAGTATGCAGAACTATCTATTATATTTATCCTATTGTGCGTATGATCTTTGTATGTATGTGGGATTCTCTATAGGTCCTCGAGGCATCCGTTTGCCCCAAACGGAACCGACCTATTCATAAAGAAGCAATGCAGGCGAGCGGTTCGACTGCATGACGTGCGACGGTGCGAGTCGATTAAAATTAAAATGGCGGAATTAAGACGTCAAAAGAAAAAATCTTGATCGTCACGTTTTTTACTACTTATCATATTTAATAATGCTAAAATATGTGGTGTATCAAAATAAGATTTTGAGGACACGATTCCAAAAAGAAGAAAATCGACTGCAACTGAATTGTTCTAAAACAAGCTCAGTTTTTAAGCAGTCTGATGCAGTTGAAAATACATGATAAGTTTTTAACCAGTGCGCAAATTTTTACAAATTAAACTTAACCTCTAAGTCCCTGAGATACCACATTTGGTATAGACACAATGGTTTTAAATTGTGTCTGTAATGACGGCATTCAACAGGTTAAACGAGTTATAATAACCATTCAATTTTTATTTTGATATATCTTAGTATAAAAAATTAAGTTATCGTTAACGAAAGATGTTTATTTTGAAACTGGTTTTTATGGTAACTTGCGCGCGGCGCCGGCGTAGGTGAACGACCGAGCGTAGCTACAAGTACCTACCAGTTGTTCGATCGGTCAAAATTCTAAGAAGTTCGAAGTTCCTACGCCGGCGCGCGGTTACTTACCTATTCCTATTGTCGATATCATATTACGAAATATGTAGGGCACAGTTTACTGATTTAAGGTCGGATAAAATTAAAAAAAAAGTATTGAAAAAATAGTTGAAATGTACCACTGCACTGCACTGCACTGATACTGAACCACCAGAAAAAATATGTGCACTGATTAAAAAAAAAATTGCTGTATAAAATTGAACTACAATAAAATAACGTGCCTATAAATATATTAATTACTGAAGTCAGTACAATCCCTTTCTCAACAAAAACAACAAAAGCAACATAATCAGCCTATAAAGGTCCCACTGTTGGGACTCAGGCCGCCTCTCGGTGAGAGGGAGTCGGGCCCAGTGTGGGTTGATAGATGTCACATATCTTCGAATTTTAGTTCTAAAACAAGCCGGTTTTCTAACGATGTTTGAAACTCCGCTGTTTTGAGAGAAGTGATGATGAAAATTATATTAAGACATGACCGTTGGAGTCGACAGCGGACTCCCGGCCACCGCGCGTAGGCGCGAGCTTGCGGGCGGTGAGCAATGGGTAGCTCGCCGCCCGATAAGGACCAAGCTCGGGTCGACGGCGCGTAGTGTTCCACGCGCGCCTCAAAGAGATGTCAGCAGCAGTGTAGGGGTCTACTAGGACCGATGCCTGCCGGGGTCGCGTGATTGTTCGAAAGAGATACCGTGACCCTGGCACATGGGCAACTGATGGAACACGGGTGGGTTTTAGTCAGTAAAAGTCTGACACGCCCTCCCGCTCCGCCCAGAGCGGGAGAAGTCATTTGATGATTTACCACACTGAAAAAAAATAAAAAAAACCGTTACATACAGACTTGTTACTGATTACAGTAATCTGATTCATAACACACACTTAAATGGTCAGAAAGCCAGAAGGCACATGGATTAATTTCACATTTACATTACATCTAATACCCACTGGGGTCAATTAGATACTACCTTGGCGTTCAATTAGATTGCTCTTCCTTGAAGATTATGGAATTTTGGAGGAGTTTACCTAGCTGAATCATCAAACAAAGCAATCATTAGATGTTGTTCTCAGATAAACTGATCGAAGTGAACTTTGTATAAAAGGAGTCAATTGCTGGTTTATCTTTATGATCATTATCTAAAAAAGATGCCCAAATCACATCAATGAATGGTTATATCTGCCAACCAATCGCAATATCTTTCATTTTGACAGTCCGCCACGTTCATTGCGTTTGTGTTGCTGAGCAGACGAATTCTTTAAACCTCTGAAGCAATGTAAGAATTTAAATTTTAAACCCTTTGATTCTGATTGAAAGTGTGTAACAAAGTTTTAACGAAGCTCAAAAACTGGACATATCAGAAGGCCAATTCTCGTAATTAATAATGTTCAAAATCTAGTCGCAGTCTCATCTCGGCGACAACCAAATGTCAAAAACTTGTCAAATATCGTATATATACGGAAACTCGAGGTATTTTTGACATATTAAGACTGACAAGGGGAGTACCAAACTTAGAAAATAAGATTCCGTTGATTTTTATATACATATGTTGTAGGTAGTCTCCCCTGAATAACTAGGTAAAATGACAAGAAGCACTTCACTTTCGTTTTCGAGAAAAATGAATTTTAAGTTCAAGTCCACTCGACTCATTTTTTTCCAAATTTATTTATTTATTCAATATTTTTTATTTAAATCAATAAATAATTCAAATGGTGAAGTTATTTAATATTAAATTTATTATAAGTATATCTGATGTTTATAACTACTTTTTTGTAAATTTTAATGGATTTTATTATTTTATTTAATTGTTAACAATAATAATAAAATATTAAACATTTTTAATTCTAATAATACTCGTTATTATTATTGGGATTTTTTAACATTAATAAATTATATTAGGAATATAAATTTTCAGTTATTATACGCTCCTGCCGTGCAGGACCCCTCTCCCCCTAATTTTAGCTGCTCCGACATCTACTACCTGGGGAAAGGGACGTACGTGTAAGAATATGAGTGGCCAAAATTTGGTATTGACATGCGGCTGCTTTTAACTGCTACGACTACGATTTTTCATTAGTGTAACACGTAAAAATTGTTTAGTGCGGTTTGTTCGAGTGATCGGTGCATATTATCAAAATGGAGGGAGCGAGTACAAGTTCTCAAGATCTTGTTTATGAAACATCCAAACTTGACGAATCAGTGAAGGGTGAAATTACTAATCCTTTACTTTACTTATTGTAAATCGTTATTAGAAGTAAATGAACTGATAGTGGACGATCCTCCATCAGAAATTTCTTTTAGATCAATTGCTATGGTAAAGGAATTTTATAAAAGTATATCTGGACTGCTAGATGAAAGAGAAATCATTTATGATGAGGAGCTAATCACCATTGATGAAGATGATGAATTTAATCAATATTAAATGACTACACCATTTGAATTTTATTATTTTTTGATTAAGATAACAAATTATTTAATAAAAATAAATGCATTTTGGAAAAAAATTAGTCGAGTGGACTTGTAAATTCATTTTTCTCGAAAATGAAAGTGAAGTGCGTCTTACCATTTTACATAGTTATTCAAGAGAGACTACTCTACAATATATATATAAAACAACGAAATCTGTGATTCCCAAGTTTGGTACTCCCCTTTTTTTTTTTTTTTTTTTTTTTTTTGCATGGGAAATCATCAAATGACTTCTCCCGCTCTGGGCGGAGCGGGAGGGCATGTCAGACTTTTACTGACTAAAACCCACCCGTGTTCCTTCAATTGCCCATGTGCCAGGGTCACGGTATCTCTTTCGAACAATCACGCGACCCCGGCAGGCATCGGTCCTAGCAGACCCCTTCAGTTTTGCTGACATCTCTTTGAGGCGCGCGTGGAACACTACGCGCCGTCGACCCGAGCTTGGTCCTTACCGGGCGGCGAGCTACCCATTGCTCGCCACCCGCAATCTCGCGCCTACGGTGGCCGGGAGTCCGCAATCGACTCCCGACGCCCGGGGCGTCTCCTCCTGCGGCGGCTAGGGACGTGAGGGCGCAGAGACTGCCACTCCCTCACGCGCCCCGCCCCGCCTCCTCCTTCGCGAGCATTACTGCTTCGCAGAAGGAGGTGACGGCTTCCCATTCCCTCTCGCTCCGTACCATGGCTCGCACCAGGGCTGGACGCGAGAGGTCGCCGCCGCCGTTGGTACTCCCCTTGTGAGATCAGACCGTGAACGTTCTTAAAATTACGTGAATTGCCCCCGCTCTGGACAAATCCCGGATGGATGGTAACCCTAGTTCCTTAGTTGTACGGAAACATACTTACCTAAGAATCTTCAAATTAATTGAAATATTTTTTTTCAGTTGCAATTGTGGTGTTGGCAAAATTTGTGAACGAGATGAGGATGATCGGACATCGAGTGCGTTCGTGTATCGGTGTCGGGAGCCCGGTAACAGCGAGAAGAAACCTGATGACAACTAGCGCGCCCCCTATCGGCGCTCACACGCCGACCTAGCTTAGTAGTTAGTCTACGTGCCCACCGCTCCCGCTCACGAACAATCACCGCTCTATGTGCTCTACAATTTCCTAACTCACAAATCAGTGTATTTTAAATTCTTTCAAAGACAAGCTCCAGCAGTCAGTGAACGCTAGACGCTTGCCGATTCGCGGTTTGCAATCATGGATTTATTTGCACTCATGGAAAATCGATCCTTCTACAGAATAACACGAAAGATCATCAACGACACGATCCCTCTTAAAAGTAGGTGAAGGTAAATGGAACCTTGCGTAAATGGAACCGTGCGTTGTTTGTCTTTCTTTGGACGAATGTAGGAAGTCAAGTTTCTGTATTTAATACTGAAGTGTGTTCCTGGATAAAGGGCACAAATAAAAAATGGTAAAACTAGACCATTATCCATCCACAAAACAATTGGAAAAGAAAGTTAAACAAATCGTATTTTTTAATGGACTTCTGTTTAAAATGTCTTCAAAGAAACGTGTTTTTTTAACTTGATGACTGTTTTTAAAGGTTTCTTTTTTTTTCTTACCATGGAACATACAGGGGTCTTTATAAGCTAAAAATCGATAATACTACTGTGATTTTTTAAATACTTTTTGTTTATGAATAATGGTCTCCTTTCACCTATTTTCGTTAGTGTAAATCTAGGTCCACACTGTTAGTATAGTGCTTCTGTAAAAACCAACAGACATCCAGTTGGCTGGCGCGGCGTTGTGTTTTTATTTTTTCAGTACTGAACGAAATAGCAGTAACTGCCTACTGAAGATGGCAGTTGGTTAGGATTAGCGATTAGATCAAATGCAGACTCATTGGTAATATTCGTGGCTGAAGGTAATACAGACGAACTAACTCGACGTAATACATCATAGATGGCTACATTGATTTTCTTGGTCAACCTTATTAGCTTTACTTAATACCAGGCAATAACTGTTCGAACACGAAGGTTTCCGTACCACCGTACAATATAAACGCCGAAGAAAAACACGTTTGTATCAATTTATTACTTTTTGTTGTTATAGCGGTCATACTATACACCCTGTGAAAATTTTAAAAGTGTCTACGCTTCAATAGATATAGGCCCTATGACAGACGGGCGGACGAACAGATAAGGAGCCTTAGTTATAGGGACTCGTTGGCAGCTTCAGGTACGGAACCCTAAAATGCAAATTTTTATCGTTTTTCGCATATGGGTTATTTTGAAAAATGTACCAGTGCTTAATGTTTGCCGATTGTAGGATAGCTCTGTTGCTCTGTTGATAAATTGTGCTCTTTGTGCCATCGATAGAGCAAACGTCTCATTCTAATTGCGTTTCTTCTGTTTTTCAGTATCTTGTAATTTGAACAAATGATATATAAACTATTTTACACATAACCTAGTAGTTAGTACCTATCTACCTTTAAATGTTACTTTAAAATTAAAATAATTATAATCTTTTTAAATAACGCATACTGTTGACTCCGCCTCAATTCATTTATATTTTAAATTGTATTAAGGTTTCTGCAAACAGGCGCGATGCGACAGCGCGATGCGACTTTAGTAGAACAATTTGTTTGAAAGTATCATGGAAATGTCATACAAAAGTCAAGTCGCGTCGCGCGGCGATCTGTCGCGGTTCGCCAGTCTGTGCGAGCCTTTAGTTTATATTGTGTAAATCTTCAGCACAAAGATCATTCGACGACATGGTGATTCGGAAGGCTTTTAGGGTTCCCCGAATCGCCAATTGTTCCGTCGCTAATTTATAAACAATAAAAGTACTTACTAGTTGTAGCTCATCTTTTTTTTATTATTTATGTCATTTTTACCTAACCGACGGAGATCAACAAGCACGTAATTTTTAAAGTTCCTATTTTTTTATTATTTATAATGTAATTTTAAGTGATAGAACTTAGCTTTTTTGTAACGCCAATAATTCATGTTGATGAAATTATGACATAATATCATAAAGTTGTATTATTAGTTTAGAATAATCTTGTGAAATCTAGTTTTGACAAAATAAACGATCAAAACTAAATGTTTTTTAATGACCCATATCCCACTTCTGGAACTTATACAAGGTGGCAAGGGCAACGACGCTCATACTGAAACCATGAAATCGGTAGGTACATGATTCTAATAACTCTAGACCTCCTAGGGAAGACATTTTTTTTTTCTTTCTTTCTTTCTTTCAGTCAAAATGTTGTATGGAATAGAACAGCTAATTTTTGTGTGATATTATACATCATCATCATTTCAGCCGAAAGACGTGCACTGATAGATATAGGCCTCCCCAAGATTAGAGGGGTTTGCCATAATCGCCACGCTCAGCAGGCGGGTTGGCGATCGCAGTATGGTGGTAAAACGCATAGAGAACGCTGCTGCCCATTCTCTAGTAAGTCCCTTAGCCAAAAGACGACACCCACGGGAATCAATGTGATGGTGCTATTTTTTACGTCCGTCACCCCACAGCATGCATTCATAAATACATAAAATCATGCTTCTTTTCCATTTTATAGAAACTACGGAACGCCACCTGGCACCCGCTACCCTATATAAGGTGTATCTATTCATACACGAAATATTTTAAGAGGTACACCTGTAGGTGGTAAAGAAGCTAAAGCAACGAAAATTTTTTCTAAATGTAATATTTATAAATTATTTGACGCACATAAGAAAAACTGGCTCCTTCTTATTTTTTACGGCCCGAGACACCGCGGCCATGCTCATGCCGTCCGGTCACCGCCCTCGCAGTGTCAGGCGAGCCACTCATAGAATTTGGAGTAAAGGTTTAATGCAAAACATCTCAAGCAGTTTTAAAATTATAATAATTACGAATTTCAAAAACGCTTAGATAAAAAAAATATTTTTGCTTCTATAGCTTCTTTACCACCTACAGGTGTACCTCTTAAAATATTTCGTGTATGAATAGATACACCTTATATACTTCTTTTGTCTCGTTTAGGTCTAAGTATACACATCTGGTCATATAACCTATGAAAATGTTCAAAGCCGGTGGGGCAATTAGAATCATGAATCACTGAAGCCACGGTAACAGTTTGCGTATCCAAGTCTCTGGCACCCTGTATAAATAAATTCTGAATTACAATGAATTCGTAAACGCAACCATTACCGTTCTAAAGGCGCTTAAAAGAATAATGGTCTCTTCAATCAATCATATACATATAACATCACGCCTTGTTTCCCCGAAGGGTTAGGCAGAGGTGTTATAGGTACAACATCACGCCTTGTTTCCCCGAAGGGTTAGGCAGAGGTGTACCTATAGCACCTACACCCATGTTTCGCAAGTAACTGGCTCGCCCCCCATTACATGGGACTTAAACATAACTGTTATGTTTAAGTCCCATGCATGTAATGGGGGGTGAGCCTATTGCCATCAACCGGGCACAAATCCAGACTCCGGGCTGCTACTGAGAAATTCCAGATTGAAAAACCCAATATCACTTTGCCCGACCTGGGAATCGAACCTAGGACCTCATGCTCAGCAGTAGCGCTTGCTACCACTAGACCAACGAGGCAGTCATTCAATGAGTGCAATGAGCATCAACCAATGAGTCTTATATCTTGAACTTAAAAAAATTATGTAATCATTTGTAGAATGTCTCTCAGTTCAGTTGTCATAGACTTCCTCTTACATTTTTCATTGTTTTCTATCTCTGGCCACACTTCTCCGTTTGGGTTGTCTTTCTCTATTCCTTTTACCATCTCTAGGGTACCATTCAGTATTTATCTCCATTTTAACACGAGATTCAATAAGTTCATAAATGCCATTATCTTGATCATGATCAACACAATAGCAAAAAAAAACAGAAGTGCACGCTTTTGTAGCCGAACTAAAAAATTGAAAATTAATAATAGTTACAAAAAAAAAGCGTGGGGTGCTTTTTGAGGTATTTTTGATGGATATGAAGCATTCTCCACCCTTTTTTCCATTTTTTCTTGAGTACTTCGCAGTAAGTGCAGTATTGGTCTCTTGCTTAACCTTTATAAACCCTGTAACACGACACTCAAGTTTTGCTTATAGTATTGAGTGGAGAACTCGGATGGTTCATCATATTGTATAACAATCGTAAAACAGACCCCTAAAAATATTCTTCTCTACATAATTCCCATGTCTGCCGGATGCCAGGTGACAAATGTGGTAATAGAACCAGCAATTGGGTCCCGATAGACGCGCGACTACATCGCGGCAGGCCGAGACGGAGATGACGGGACGAACTTGACTTCTACCGAAAGGACTAGCCAGCACTAGCAAAAGACAGAATTCAGTGGAAAAGGTCTCCCTTTCAGAAGCCCTGCAGTGGGACAATACAGGTTAGTTAGATTAGACATCTATATATATAAAATTCAAAGTCCTGAGTGATTGACTGATATATCAACGCACAGCCTGAACCGCTGGTCCTGAAGACATGAAATTTGGAGGGTGTGTTCTTTGTGAGGAATAGGTATCCACTAAGAAAGGGTTTTTTGAAATTCCATTCCTAAGAGGGTGAAATAGGGGATTGAAATTGTGAATTTTTCGACATCCACGCGAGCAAAGCCGCTGGCAGAATCTAGTAATTCACAAAATTTTGACCGTAAAAATATTTTATGTAGGTAATGATAATTATGGAAATTCAATCAACTGAAGAAATATCTAAAATTATTCCACTGGGCCGTGCATTTTTGCACTGCAAAATTGTTTTTATTTTGGTAGCCATTCGATTCAATGAACAACAAATGCATCGTACTTTGAACCTTATTAGTAGCCGCTATGTGCTATTGTCAAATACCTAAAAGAGGGTTCCTACCGCGCCTTAACGTAAAAAAAGAGATCACGATTTAATAACATAAACCAAAACATTGGAAACTTTACAACATTCCAAAGATCGAACGAGATAAGAACGTTTAAACGACTACCCTCCTTTCTGGATAATATTCTTGCAACTGATGATTCTGATGAATCAAAACATGATCACCTCTTTATTTATGTTTAAATACCAGTAGTACTAGTAATATTATGATGAAGTGTTTATAAACATTACTACTTTACTGGATTTAGTAGACATATTGTAAAATTATTCAGTAGGTATATGTTTTATATGAGGGTAGCTTTAAAACAAGTTGTCAACCTATAAGTATTTACGTTTGTGCGTATGTAAGAACGGTAATTAGTATAAATGGTGCAGCTGCGATACAGTGAGTCCTTTTCTTCGGTGGCAGCTAACGACTTACAAAGTTTAATTATCCGAATTAGTTTTGTGTAATTTTCAATTGAATTTTGATAAATATTTCTTTGAAATGGACTCTGTTTCGGTGAGTTACAATACGGAGGATCAAAAACCTATATTTACACTTGCTGGTGATACAAATCCTACATCAACAACTGTGAGTATTCATGACGCTTCTGCAGTTATTAGGTTTACCTACTTCGTACACACAATCTCAAAATAAAATAATTAAAAGTTTGAACGTTCGAACCAAGATGTTTAACACATTTGATAGTTTGTTGAATACCTACCATAATTGTTCGAATTGAATGTTATATAATTTTGTACTATTTGAAATAGAAGCGTGAAAATGACGCGCTTCGGGAAAACAATGTGTTGACGCTGTATCTTCATCAGGTCGGCGATAGGTACCTATTAGGTAGGTACCCACATATTTTGATATGTGAGCTGATAAAAAAAGAATCTAAGCAGTTGAATATATTATTGGACAAATGCCATTTAGTATTTACACGTGGCACGCCACTTTTATGTCCTTCAGTACCATTATAAGAAATTATAATTTCAACTGTCTGTGTACGAATCGTAAATCTTGTACCAGTAATGCTATCTACCTACTTTTATGTATTCTCAGGACAGCTTCCCGTTTCCGGATACTAGGAACATAGGAACAGAAGGAGTTATGTCTTCCATGACTCCAATGATGCATGGTCTTGGAGGCAACGAGTTGTTGAACTTGTTGACTCAACAGGAACCTAAAGTTGCCGATGCAGGTACGCGATTATATTTTACAAGTGCGTAGGTACCTACGCCAATAGAAGATTCATAGTTTGACTTTGACACTTTAATTTAACCGCAGTACCTACCTAAGCTTCCGTGTTTTGTCGGACCATCTAAAGACTTACTAGACTTACTAGAGAATGGGCAGCAGCATTCTCTATACATCTTACCGCCATACTGCGATCGCCAACCCGCCTGTCCAGCAGTGGACGTCTTTCGGCTGATTTTTTTATTTTTATTATTTATCATAATCAAGTAACAATGGGCTCATTAGGCATACAATTATAAAAACAATACACATACAAATTTAGAATTGAAATCAAAATTAACAATCAAAAATTAAAAATTAACAATCAAAAATTAACATTCAAAAATTAATATTAAAACTTAAAATTAAATCAACAAATTGTCTTAAAAAAAAAAAAGAAATGATGAATGATGAGTATCTATCTACCTAAGAGTGATTTTGTGGTAGTTACAAAGTTACTCTCCATTAAGCGGATCCTACGAGTATCTATAAAAAAAAAATTGTTTATTCATCATATATCGCCTATAGGGTTGACAAATTGACTTTACTAAAACTACAACTGAAATGATGGTCAGGTGCTGCATTCCCAGCTAGGTTATAGAATAACCTGTATAAGTATTTAATAAATTATATGGATAAGTACGTCGACATAAAATCGTTGTCCAACATAGTTGGCTGTGTTCACTATTCCAAGAGCACCAATAACTGTATTACATCCGTGTTTCCCCAGCGCCTTCTGTCGCCGATATGGAGGAGTTATTAGCAAATATGCGCTTAAACGGATCTGACGTGTTCAATGACGATGCCAGCGTCAATAACTATTTCACAGGTAATATGTTGTTTACCGTTTACAAACTCATGTAAATGTTTAATTATGATGTCTCTGAGTCACCACAATATGTTTAATTGCAGGCTATAGCAGCCGTTCGGAATCTGGAATGTCTAATATTTGGCCTGACAATACGAATGTGCAAAATTCGCGAAACAACGAAATGACGGACACATTCGACTTTCTCGTCAAAAGTATGTACCTTCTATCCCTTATTGCGTAACACACTCTCAATCATATAGATACTGAATCATTTTGAAGAATATTGCTAAACCATTACTTTATATGTTCCAAAATGTATCAGCTCAGCAACGTAAATAACGCAATGAATGCTGCTGAACTGTCAAAATGAAAGCCATTCCTACTGTGAGTGTGATATGCAACTACCCCGCTGACGTCAATATTTTTTTCTATTGTTCATCGGCAACAGCTATATTTCCCAAAGGTCTTCTAATTTAGTTAATCCTAAAACAAAACATGTGTAAGCAACTGATTTTCAGAAAAGTAATACTCATTTCTCTGACCACTAGTTAAAATTTTTACTAATTTACAAAGTGTGTAGGTATTTTTTAATGTATATATTTACAAAAGGATCGCATTTCAGGTATCACATCAGCAAACAACTACGTGTCGATGTTGACACGGGAGCAGCTGAGCGTGCTGCGCTCTATTCGTCCCGTTGTGCTGCACGACTTCTTGCAAGAGGTCGCTAGAGCCCGCAGCGATCGGCGCATGCGACGCGCTTTGCCGAATGTAAGCTTGCTTGCATGCCAATCAAGACAAAAAATTGCTGACAGATTGTTGGAAATTGTCATTGGCCGACTGAAAAACGAACTGCAGCCACTTACTAAATACTGTTAACTGCTTGTGTTGATTAGAGGAAACTGCTTCGTCAGCACTGTTTGATCAGTGATATTGACTTTTCAAATGTTGACCGGGTAGAGCACATGGGCAAATAAAATCACACCTGCTGTTGTGTATGGGCACTTCATCATCAGCAGCCTATAATGTTCCCACTGCTGAAATACAGGCCTCCTCTCGGTGAGAGGGAGTGGCCCGCACCACGCGGGCCCAGTGCGGGTGGATGTCACATGTCTTCAAATTTTTGGTACTAAGACATGCCGGTTTCCTCACTGTTATCTTCATCGTTTTTGAGAGCATTAGGTAGGGAGAGCACTTAAGTAAAGGTATTGTACCAAACGTATATTTGTTTTTTAGGAATGTGCATTCTGCAAGAACAATGGTGAGAACGAGGAGTGCTACTCATCGCATGCTCTGAAGGACTGGCGCGGTCGAGTGCTATGCCCAGTTTTGCGCGCGTTCCGCTGCCCTCGGTGTGGCGCTACCGGCGAGAAGGCCCACACCATCAAGTATTGCCCGGAGGGCGCTGAACAAGGTAACGTGGCTTTGGAAATTCTTTGATAATTTCTGTTAAAAATTCTTCTAACGATGTCAGGGCAATTATAGCACGAAGTTTTTCAACGTTAAAGGATCATTGTAGTAGTGCAATAACCTATGCGAGATTGGATTTGGGTATAGTCATATCAGGTTAGCTGATGGCCTCTTTAATAAGCTGTAGGTAAAGTAAAACCAGTCTATTTTTAAACTATTTTATTTCACCAGCATGGCCCTTCTCTACTTAGCGCGTGACAATAAACTGGCTGATACAACAGTGTTCCGTTATACAGCAGGTACTGGAGGGCTGGCGTCCCGCCGGCGCGCGCCGCCGTCGACGTCACTTCTGTTCGGACACGGCGCCGGCGCGTCACGCTCGCAAGCCGGCACCGCTGCGCCCTCGGCATCGCCCGTCACTTCACCGGCTAACCCATCTTTCTCGTACTCGTCTCTTTGGTCCAACTTAGGTCTGAACTAAACCACCCGACCATTGAAATCTTCTACCACAAGCGTCCTAGATTTTGGTTTGATTTAAATTCATAATCTTGATTGCCGTTTTTATCTGAAACCATAATTTGCAAATATGGTTTTCTGTTTTAAATATTACTCCTGGTATTTTCTTACAGGAAGACTATATTTTTTGTTGACTAGTTTCGTTCCTTTTTCTACTGCGTAAAGTAAAAGAGTGAAATGTAAAAGAACACTAGTTCTAAGGAATCAATGTAACATACAAAAGTGTGCAGGTCATGCTATGTTATGAACATCTTAAAAAGTGGTTTCAGATTATTTATATTTTCTACTTTTTTGTTTCCCTTAATTTACTTTTCATTGGTTTTATAAAATGTAATGCCGTTATGTTATCAATTGGCAAAGTTGAATAAGATTAATAATAATATCTAATAACCATCACAATGTTTCTACATCACAAACTACAATTGAATAGTTTCTCAATCCTAATGAATTTATTGTTAATATTGATTCGTTCTATCAATTCGGATTATTTTACAAATGTACACTGTCATACTTCGGTAATATAAACTTTGGCAAAATATATAATAACCAATGTGTACCAAAAATGGTTCTTTCGCTTTTTGTTTCTGATATAATATGTATTATACCTATTCTTGTGCACTGAGTATTTTTATTTCTAGAGATAATCACCTTTACTCCTAGATACACCCTATGACGCCAGTTCCGTGATGGCTAGTCCATATTTTACAAATAAATTGAAGAATCTATAAGTACAGACAAGCCTTCTGTATGACAATCGCCATACATTACTTACTATCACACACACAACAGCGGCAGACTAACTTTATGTTGCAACGATATCGTTGAGACAAAACGAGAGTTAAAAGCAAATTTAAAGGCAAATATTGCGATGAAAGCATCCTAGCTATTGCGATAGATAACTATTAGCATAGCTATCTATCGCAACAGCTCAGCTACTCATCAGGCTTTTCCCAACTATGTTGGCGCCGGCATCCAGTCTTATCGGATGCAGCTGATTACCAGTATATTATATGGAGCGACTGCCTATCTGACGGCCAGTAACTGGGTAATAAGATACCCCTTGGTAAATAAATAAATATCTTAGGACAACCAACACAACGTTATCTGATCCCAAACTAGGCAGAGCCTGTACTATGGCAACCAGACAACTGATAAACATACTTATCTTATATATATAAAAATCTTGTGTCACGATGTATGTTACCAATAAACTCCAAAACTTCTGAACCGATTTCAATAAAATTTCACATGTACCCGTATTTTGGTCTAACTTGAAAGATAGGATAGTTTTTATCTCAATTACTGATCTCAATATTTGCTAAATGTGTGTGTTCATTGGTTACTTCTATGAATTCCTAATAGATGGCGTGGGTTTCAATTTCTAGATAATCTTTTTTACATGCTTAGATCTTTTAAACTACGCAAAGGATTTAACACGGTTTTCACCATAGACAGGGTGATTCAAGAGGGAGGTTTGTAAGTATAATACGCGGGCGAAGCCGCTGGAAAAAGCTAGTATATTTCTAAATACATACATATTATAGATAAATAACACCCAGACACAGAACAAATGATCGTGCTCATCACACAAAGATTTATCCTGGGTGGGAATCGAACCCACAACCTCAGTCTTAGGAGTCAGGGTCACTAACCACTAGACTAACAGGCCAGTCAAAAGTAAGGCAAGACTGGTTGTTATATTTTCAAACTGTCAAAGATACACGAATGACAGCCAGCAACCAACAGACTTACGTGCTTTTCGAGGCACGGAGAGGCTCGGCAACCTAAGATGGTCACCCAAGCCACACCCATTCAGGTTACCTAAGAGCTCTTACACACGAGCGGCATGTTGGCAACAGCAGGTCGACACGTGATGATGACGCTGATCATTGAAGATGGCATGTCGCCGGCTGCCGACGTCGCGTCAACGGCAGACCTTTGCCGTTGGTAACATGCCGCCCGTGTGTAAGAGCTCTAAGCTGCTATGCTTTCAAAATAAATTCATTAAATATTAACCATTTATTTTACAAAAATATTCATAAATACCACAAAAGGGAGAAGACAACATTTATCAATAAAATTCATTCTCCTGTCAAATGTTTATTCAAATACAACTATAATAATAGACGATACATTAACAGTGTAACAGAGTATTGTTACGTGGTACATTTTTTTTTACTAACAATAACTATGCCGAGGCTTGCCGCACACTTAAGGGAGCGACACGGTGGGACACGACATTCAAATTTTAAAACGTCTCTTGTATAATCCTGTTGCAGATTTTTTATTTAAGGAAAATTTCTTAGTCATTCAATAGAATTATATGAACACTAGCTGACCCGACAGACGTTGTCCTGTCTTAACAATATCTATTTAATTCGAATTGGTATCTATATATATAAAAATGAATCCCTATTTCCCTTGGTCACGCCATCACGCGTGAACGGCTGGACCGATTTCACTTTTTTTTTTCACTGTTTTATTTTTTTTCTTTCATATGAAACTTCTCCTGACAATAACAAACATAACAAAAAAAAAGTGAAATCGGTCCAGTCGTTCACGCGTGATGGCGTAGCCAAGGGAAATAGGGACTCATTTTTAGGGTTCCGTTGCCAAATGGCAAAAAACGGAACCCTTATAGATTCGTCATGTCTGTCTGTCCGTGTATGTCACAGCCACTTTTCTCCGAAACTATAAGAGCTATGTTGTTGAAACTTGGTAAGTAGATGTATTCTGCGAACCGCATTAAGATTTTCACACTAAAATAGAAAAAAAAAAACAATAAATTTTGGGGTTAGAATTGAAACTCAAAAAATTTTTTTTCGTCATACCCATACCTGTGGGGTATCTATGAATAGGCCTTCAAAAATGGTATTGAGGTTTCTAATATAATTTTTTTCTACACAGAATAGTTTGCGCGAGAGACACTTCCAAAGTGGTAAAATGTGTCCCCCCCCCCCCCGTAACTTCTAAAATAAGAGAATGATAAAACTAAAAAAAATATACGATGTACATAACAGCGGCGAGGTGTAATTTTTTCTAAAAGAGAAGCCGATGCGAAGTCGGCTTTAACTTACTGACTCATCAATAAAGAATACTTACTATCATTCTAAAATTAATATAGGAATGTAATGAATTAAATGCAATTAAATTGAACAGCTGAAAACCGAATAAAATATTCCTCTATCTCGTTCTCGCTGACGCATTTTTCTATACCTGTCTCTGTCATAACCCGTTGTACAGCGGCTTGCTCTCGTACATATCAAGCGGTGCCACGTGACCTAAAGTGACATCATTACGGGATCCCGATTATGACGTTTTGGCGCCGGGTTAATTTAGAACATTTCTCTTTCGTTGTAATACAAAGCTATAAATAACCTTTTTTGTTGTTTGAATGTTATGGTGAATTAAATGCCCGTAGTGTAACTATATTTATTGACAATAGTAGCCACTATTTACATACTATTGTATTTTTAATAGTGATAGAGTTACCAATGCGAATCCCCGAAGGCAAGCCGGTAGGAATCGTGTTATATGGTGCTTTCGCCACTGGTACATAACCATATAAACTTCCACCGAAAATTTGTTTGAACGAGATCCAGTAAGTATTTTTTTTAATACGTTATAAATCCCGCAATTTATTACCTTTAATTCAATCAACTCAAATATAAAAGAAAAAAACATTTAATGTCATAAACATAAACCTTGTGCATAAACCGAGGATACCTACAGGTTTGTACGGAACCCTCGGTGCGCGAGTCCGACTCACGACGACGACACACTTGGCCGGTTTTATATATGTAGATGAGGGCTGTATTGATGATTATACATACACACGTACATAAACTCTAACTTTTTTTCCTTGGGGGTAAGCAGAAACTACCGAATGCCACCTGCTACGATCCTTACATAATATTTTTGCTTCGATTATGTTTATACATCTGGCCATACGCGCCGGTTGGCAGTACTACGCACCTGACCTTTCTGAAGAACATTACCAATGAGGTCAGGTTCATCTGAAATCTAGTACGTATATTGATCGAAGTACCGCGGCATTGTTACCATCATTTTGCGCTGGTGATGGCGGAAGATCCCATGCCGACAGTGGCAAGCCCGAAGTGTGCGACAGCTTCAGTTTTTTAAATCGACAAAGTGCCTTTTCGATGGCACTTTCATTTGGTTACATTAGTCAGAATTCCGACTTGTATTAGTCGATTTGAACACTTCAGAATCAAAACTATAGACAATAGTAACGTGTAGAAGTTTAAATTCGTTCCAATTTCAAATTCGTACCACTAACCATTCGTATTACATAGGGGGCACCACCCATTGAACTGGTATCCGAAATAAGAATAGTTATTACATAGTTATTTTAATACATAGACTTAAACTTCGAAGAATTCTTAATAGGAGTAACATCTAACAAGCATTAAAATTATAGTAGGTATAGGACTTAAACTATATACTTAGGTAAATTCATCCAAATAGTAATAAAGGAATAACATACAGCTATGTTTAAGAGAGAGAAAGAGGGGGATATTATGTCTCGACTGTATTTAAAGTTATACTTCGATTTATAATCAATCAATCAATCATTTTTATTTTGTTAAACATAGGTATGGTTACAGATAGTAAATTGTCAAAATTATGTGCACTATGTTTTGCCAATAAATGGCGTACAACAATCGTATCCAGTAACTTGACAGATCAAAGAAAAATGGTGTGAGTGCACGATTTCGCGTAAAGAACGAATGATAAAAACGGTTTAGTTTAAATAAAACTTTAAAAATCGTTTTAAGATGTTGAATATAACAATAATTAATATTTTTTAACAGCAGTCATTTCCATGTTTATTTTCTTCTAATTGAAACAAAAGTAAATAAAAATCTAGTCAAATTACTTTTTTTTTACTTTAAAGTCGATATCCTCTGGCAACCATAGATAATACATATCTCGATATAGATATTAAAATAAAAAGTTTGCATGTAAGTACATTATTTCAAGTTAATTCAATTTCGTTCATTCTTACACGACTTCACTATCTTTATTTTGTCAAAATCTGGCCCCTTCAACTGTCAAGTTTCTGAATACGATTAAAAGTGGAAGTATATTGGATGTTTTACATAAATCAACAATCATTGAAAATCAAACATGGTTCTGACAACTAGTCCATTACAAGTTTGAAAAATGTAGATAGTGCTCTGCCCTTAGTAAGGATATTATTTCATTATAGTGGGACAGAACGTTTTAACACAATATGCTTACATTGTAAAAGTAAAAAAAAATACTGGTAAAAAAAATTAAAATCGCTGTATTTGATTGCAAAAGCAATATTACAAGGCAAGTTGAGAATATTGCAAAAATTTGGCAAGTGATATTTCATTAGGTACACTAAATTACATTTATAAAATATATGTAAAAAAAATAATAGTTAACAATAAGTTTCGATTGAGATTCATATCTGAGCCAATTCTAAAAAAAAAAACATTTAAATGCCAACATTTTTGGAATGGCTTGTTAGTTTCTCGGTAACAGGAATGTTATTAATCGCACTTCAATTCATACAAAAGCCATACAATAAACCTTTGGGTAAATAGGCCAGAAAGTTAAATAAACCTCATTATTTTTAACTAACTATAAGTCTAGCGTTATAAAACCAATACTAAAATCTTTGGTTTGCTAAAGAAAAATCACACCTCCCTATGAATTTATGGCCCTTGAAATATTTGATGCTTATGAAGCAGTGGCTGGAAGAATATTTAGATATTTGTGATAATTTTTATTTAGTTCTAAGACTTATTAGGGAAGCAAGAGTCGTAACAAAGACTGGGAGACAAGTCCTTGGTTGGCTGGCTGAAATAACAACAGCCAAACAAACTCATATTTGACACGAGTTGAACAGTCTGATAACCAATTTCTGTTGCTTTTCAAAAAGCATTATTATTATAACAGTAACCTACTCAGCCAGAGGCCCAGAGCATACGGGCACTGTGTTATATTATTTTTTCGAGATACATTTCTCCAGTCAGAGTCAATAATCTCGGGACGGACAGACTGTTCAAAATGATCTAAACAATTATGAAAATTACATATTAACTCAATGACACTGACTGGAAGTGTATCCAGTTGAAATAAAGTTTAATATTCTTAGTTGTTGAGATTATTTTGAACAGTTTGTTCGTCCTGTTACTTTTGAACCTGGCTGTACAACATGTCCCGGAATTAACGCACATAACTAAATATCCCAATTAGAATATTATGTTATAATCATAATAAATACATTGTTTTTTTTTTTACTTTATTGAATAATACATTGTTTATATATTAAATTAGGTATACTGATGGGACAAAATTGTGGTCACATTACAAATCTACGCATGCACAGTCGCACGCGTATATGGGACTAGTGTAGTAGACATTTCGTCTATTTTGGTTTATTTTAACTGTACAGCGGAAGTGTGGCTGTAATTTACGTAGTTTTAATTATTTTTGGGAAAAAAAATTACATACTTATAATAAATAATAATAAAAATAACAGAAATCGATTTGGTAAACGATTCTGAACCAATGACTTTCATAATGTGCATTAATTCAGTAACACATTGTATAATAAAGTATTAGATACATTCTTAAAACGTAAACATTTAAAGCTTACATGTCACTCGCCACCCCGACTATCTACGCTATGCATCAATTACATTTAATTATTATTTTTATAATAATAACAATATCGATTATTATGTACACTTCAGCCGAAATGAATTATTAACAAGTATGGAAGAAATTGAAGTTCCTGATTCGCAATCTCAAGGGGTTTATGTAGCAACGATTTATACTATCATCGTTACACATAAACACACAAACAGAGTGCGCCGATCCTGCTGTGTATCAATTTTACAGAAGCTGTTATTGCAATCCTTTTTCAAATATAATAAAGGGATAGAAAAAACATGAGCAGTCAGTATAGGTTTGATTAGAACCTCCTTGCAAGTTTAGTTGAAATGTAAAGTCAAAATCAGATGGGTAACAATTCTTACTTAGAAAAGTGTGAGTGTGCTGGCCAGTAAGAATTCCTTACGGAGGGCAACTTCAGCAAGTATTATTGCTAATCTTAACTTTGCATAACAAATAAGTTAGTTATGACAGCTCTTATTGGCTCAGTCAGAAAATTTCCTTTTCGTATTAGAATTTTTGCCCAAAGGGTTATTTTGCAAATAGAGGCGTTCTGAGAAATGGACGTCTGCGTCCGGTAGAAATTTTTCGAAGTAGGCATAATGCGACTGAGCCTCTTAAAGACTCCCACAGACAGGCGCGACACGATATTTGTAGAACAATTTCCGTGTTTTTTTTTTTTTAGAAATACCTACAAAATTCGCTTCAAGCTGTCGCATCGTGCCTGTTTCAAGGAGCCTTAATTCTCACTATATCGCCGCCCTGCCCGTTAGTAAAACACAGCAATACTGTTGTTTAGTTCATTCGATTCTCTACATTATCAGTGGCAGTGTTATTTAATTATATTAATCGGAACCTTAGGCACAAACACTAAATAAAGTGTTCTGATCTATTTGGAATTCAACAGTTAACATATATTATATTTTTAAATTTGACTATGTATGTTTGGCAGCAAAAAGTTGTTATATAGATTTTTTTTTAAAGGCCTCATACAAAAACGTGACAGAGATCAATTTGTCGACCCCTAGCCGCAGCACTTTAATATGTTATATTTATAAATAACATCTTAATATTTTATCCAATGTCTTAAATGCCAATGGCCAGCAACAAATTAAACTATCCGAGATTTGGAACAACATTTATTAAAAAAGAGCAACGCTAATATCACTATAATTTTCTCAATATCAATGTAAAAATACAGGAAGTAACGTAAGTATTAAAAAAGATAAGATTCGTCAACTTGAACAAGTCCTTACAGCCTTTTGGTGTACTTAGCACTTGGTTACTCTTGCGTTATGTGCTAGGCGATTGATTACACTGTCACTTTAGAATGGGAAGAAAACAGTCTAAAGACTACACTCAACATTTGATTTCTAACGACAGTGGAAATGGTGGACTGCCTTAATGTAATTTTGACGTTCAAAAAGCCTTTGTTTTATCTGCGAAAAGAACGGGAATGCTCCAGCCGCATAAGGTTATGGTTTACAATGAATATCAATTTTTAACGGAAGGTATAACAGTGTTTCATTCGTTCTCTACCCCGAGTATAGACAGGTATGGTATGTCTGAGCAAAAGTATAAACAGGCAGTCTATAAATAAATATCAAATAGACAAATTAAACCGTCAAGGATCTGTTAAGTTAACCACCTACCACAGAACAGTTCTGTTGTTCACTTCGTGTTAGTTTCCCGTTGTCTTCCCATGTGTGACGTCACAATACGCAAAAGTGTGGGCCCGTGACCGCTGGCGTGGCTGAGCGACGTGAAGTGTGATGCAGTCGCTACCACAGCCATCGTCGCCGACCGCCCGGCTCGCTGCGTCATTCACTCGGCTGTTCACCTACACAAGAAACTGTATATGTTTAGAAGAGTATTTTGTGTAAATAATTTCATTACCACTGCTCTCAAAACGGTGAAGGAAAACATCGTGAGGAAACCGGCATGTCTTAGAACCAAAAATTCGAAGACATGTGACATCTACCAACCCGCACTGGGTCCGCGTGGTGGATTACGGCCCACTCCCTCTCACCGACAGGAGGCCTGTGTCCCAGCAATGGGAACATTATAGTCTGATGATGATGATGATGAAGAAGAGTATACACCGCTTTAAAAATATCCTCTCGACCGAATTTGGACAATGGCGGTCGATCTCAACGGAGACTATAAGCACGGTACGCAGGAGATATTATAGGGCACCCTGTTCCTTTACTCTTATAGCCCCATAGGACGGCAATCCGACACTTGTGAGGAGAGACGGATTAACGTGCTTTCCCAGACATCAAGAAAATTCATTCAAATCGGTCCAGCCGTTTAGGAGGAGTTCAGTGACATATATACGTACAGTAGAATTATATATATAAAGATGGACACAGTACTAGCCCATATTATTTTTCTATACTGATTCCCAACACGTGGATAACTTGTTGCCAGATAATTTAATTTGGCCCTGTAAACGATGGGACCCATGCCGAACACAGCTTTAGTATTTTCGCTTTTTCTTTTTAAGCATTTTATTTAGTAAAGCAGTTCCTCGCACATACCTTCGTTGTTGTTATGTTTGGCGCGCACGAGTCGCTCGGGATGCGAGTGCGCGAGCTGCGTGTAGTCGCGGAACACTTCGTTGTACGTGTCGTCGTTCGACGTCATCTCGCTCTCGCGCATCTCCTCGTTCAACTTGGTCAGCCTTAATCTGTAGCGAGAATAATAATAGAAGTAACTTATTAGTGAATGGTTTATCACTATAATTTCAGCCGAAAGACGTCCAATGCTGGACATAGGCTTCCTCCAAGTACCAGCAGTTGGACTGGTTTTGCACATCTCGCATCCAGTGGATGATATAAATGGTTATTTCATGTAAATTACTTGTTTTTAGCGGTTTCTTGTCATAGTACCAGTGGTCAATTTAGGAAGTAACATTCTTGTAAGTAGTAAAAACAGCGAATCGACATTAGATTTGAAAAAAAAAAAATGGGATTCAAACTCAAAACATTTATTTCATTTAAATGAAGTAAATGCTTTGAGTTTGAATTCCTGTAAATGGTTTAAATCATTTACCGGCACTTTTTAAATGTCAAAAAGTAGGTGTTCATATACTTAATTCCTTAAAAAATATTTTATTAACTGATAAATTATTTACAAGGCTGATGTGACTGGTCACACCGGAAGGGGAAGCCCTAGGAGAACATTTAGTGACCTTATTGGGTGATGTTCTTCAGAAGGGTCAGGTGTCACTAGTAACCAACGTGCGTGTATGAGTATGTAAGAATCGTAGCAGGTGGCGTTCTGTAGTTTCTGCCTACCCCATGGGAAAAAGGCTTGATTTATGTATGTATGTAAATTATTTTATTGAGAACTGGCAAAATGTGGGTACGCCCTTGCCTAATCATTCGAGGATGCAAGGCGTAATGTTCTGATGATGATAAATTCATTCAAATAACTGGAAGTTGACTTTCTCATGTTCAAAGTTCGTAAACCAAAAGTCAATATCACTTACAGAGTAACAATATCAGCGTTGGCGTTATTGACAGCGATGTCGAGCGGCGTCTGTCCTTCCTTGTCAACTATGGACTGGTCGGCGCGGTATTTCAGTAGCAGGCAAACCTGAACAGATAAAACAATTTGAAATTAAAATCTACCTTTTCATTTGTTTTCTGGCTTTTGCCAGCGGCTTCACCCGCGTTTATTTGAGCTTGAAAAAGTATTGTATGTGTTAATATCCATGTTGTGTATATGTCACCGTTATGTTGTAAATACCATTAGATTACAATCTATCTCGTGAGATTATAATCCTTCGAAAATTTGTGAACTGCAAACACCATTTACAATTTAACGCATTCTTTTTCGACAAATCGTTCGATAGCAAACCGAGAAATTGTGAACCGGTATCAAACTTGCATGCGATGGATCGCATCTTGCATTAATACTAAATAGTCAAGTAATTGCCATCAGCTTGAAAGTAGCGCTCGCTCGGCTCACGCACGGTTGGTCACAGCTCACAGCTCTAAACTAACCTATAATCTAACGATGTTCATAATGTCACGGTGACATTTACATTCGACAGCAAACGAATTACAAAACAAATATGGCAGCGCGGTGCATATGACGTTCAACCAATCAGCGTGCGAGTTACGTTCCGTCGCATGCCATTTCACAATTTGACTGTTTCACTTCGACAGATTATAATCTACCGCAAAATAATGCGTTAAATTGTAAGTAGCATGTTACGGTTCACAATCTTTCGACAATTACAATCTCGCTAGGTAGATTATAATCTAACGGTATTTACAATTTCACGGTGACTTAGATCAACTACCATGTTGGTGAGGAACGCCCACGTGGAGGTCGGAAAATATCCCGCGGGAACGTACTACCGGGCTAAAAAGTAGCCTATGTGTTAATCCAGGCTATAAACTGTGTTCCAAATTTCATCCAAATCCGTTCAGTAGTTTTTTCGTGAAAGAGAAACAAACATCCACACATCCACACATCCATACATACAAACTTTCGCATTTATAATATTAGTAGGATAGGATTTTTAAACGCACACAGAAAAAGAAACAAAATCTTGAATGCTATAATTTTAAGTTACCTGCCCAGTGTGTCCGGCTTCGGTTG
Source organism: Aporophyla lueneburgensis (assembly GCA_932294355.1). Taxonomy (NCBI): domain Eukaryota; kingdom Metazoa; phylum Arthropoda; class Insecta; order Lepidoptera; family Noctuidae; genus Aporophyla; species Aporophyla lueneburgensis. The sequence goes on from OW028744.1 coordinate 18,389,194, forward strand.
CGAGGTGTAGAGGAGTCTTCCCGTCATCATCTTGTACGTTCAACTTGCTGCCGTTCAGCAGTAAGAAAGAACATGCCATCACAGAACCCTGAAATAACAAGTACTGTATTTGAATGGGTTGCTTATACTTTTGGTGTAAAACTAAACATCATTCTAGATTGTATCTTGTTAAGCTGTTGGTCTCAAGCGTTCTTAGACCTTAGATGGTTGTTATGAGTAGTTCAGAACCCTGAAAGTCTAACAACTAGATTTACCAAGGGGTATTACGGGCTCAATAACTTAGTTTTCGAGGTCAGATAGGTAGTGGCTTCATGCAAAATACGGGTACTCCGCGAAACAGCCATGCCCGAGCGTACCTGCATCGACCAAAAAGTCAGGGAGCCGTGGCTCCCCCCAAGCCATTCATTGAGAACTGGTCGGTTCACCTCGACGGTAGCGGAACAACAGTACCTGGGGCGCTAAAGCCTGCCCCGCCATTCCGCTACCAGGACCTCGCGGAGCTGTGACGAAGAAGTTCAATCTCTCGTATGCGCCTCCTCGCGCCTGTGGTACAGTGAAGCGAGGGTCCTGGGCACGAGGTTCTATGGCGGGCAGCCGGCCAGTGCACAAGCCGCCTCTTGAAGATCGTGCGATATTCCCTGATCACTCTGACAACCGTCGCCCTCTGCGGTTGTTGCAGAATTGCAGTACTGCCAGCTGGCAGGTCATAAGCCCACATGGGGGCCTCGTACAGGGCCATTGATCGCTCGATCCTCAAGTACAATCGCCGACAGGCGGTGTTAGGGCTCCCAAGATTGGGAACCTGCGCGCATGACGTCACGTAGTGCGACATGTCCTGTAGCGACTGATGTACAACTGACTCACACTGAGCACGGCGGAGTGCAGCGGCGTGCGCCCCCCGGGGCCGCGCGCGCACAGCTCGGCGCCGGCCGCCAGCGCGCCGCGCATGACGTCACGTAGTGCGACATGTCCTGTAGCGACTGATGTACAACTGACTCACACTGAGCACGGCGGAGTGCAGCGGCGTGCGCCCCCCGGGGCCGCGCGCGCACAGCTCGGCGCCGGCCGCCAGCGCGCCGCGCATGACGTCACGTAGTGCGACATGTCCTGTAGCGACTGATGTACAACTGACTCACACTGAGCACGGCGGAGTGCAGCGGCGTGCGCCCCCCGGGGCCGCGCGCGCACAGCTCGGCGCCGGCCGCCAGCGCGCCGCGCATGACGTCACGTAGTGCGACATGTCCTGTAGCGACTGATGTACAACTGACTCACACTGAGCACGGCGGAGTGCAGCGGCGTGCGCCCCCCGGGGCCGCGCGCGCACAGCTCGGCGCCGGCCGCCAGCGCGCCGCGCATGACGTCACGTAGTGCGACATGTCCTGTAGCGACTGATGTACAACTGACTCACACTGAGCACGGCGGAGTGCAGCGGCGTGCGCCCCCCGGGGCCGCGCGCGCACAGCTCGGCGCCGGCCGCCAGCGCGCCGCGCATGACGTCACGTAGTGCGACATGTCCTGTAGCGACTGATGTACAACTGACTCACACTGAGCACGGCGGAGTGCAGCGGCGTGCGCCCCCCGGGGCCGCGCGCGCACAGCTCGGCGCCGGCCGCCAGCGCGCCGCGCATGACGTCACGTAGTGCGACATGTCCTGTAGCGACTGATGTACAACTGACTCACACTAAGCACGGCGGAGTGCAGCGGCGTGCGCCCCCCGGGGCCGCGCGCGCACAGCTCGGCGCCGGCCGCCAGCGCGCCGCGCATGACGCCCACGTTGTGGGCGCGCGCCGCCAGCTGCAACACAGCGTCAGCCGACAGACGCGACATGTCTTCTACCGCTGTAACACAACGTATTTATCATTAGCGCGACAGCGATACCCATCCAAGTTAAACAAACGTTAAACCTTTAATGCCAAAAAGATTACACGGGATTTTTTTTTCATTGGCCACCAAATTAAACGAGTCTGTCAGCCATCTAGGATATAAATATGGAGGTTTTACCATTTTAAATATTTATTTTTAAAACATGTTCGTTAAGACGGCGCCGACCGTACAAGGCACGCGGCAAATAGGTATTTACTACAACGCGCTAGTCGTGTGCGTCGTCACGCACACATTGACAAGTTTGCTCGAAGCCCGCATTCAGTTGCACGACGAAAGGTGGTAACCTAGGATTTTTAAAATTTGATTCGTTGTGTTGAGTGACTTGAAAATACGCATATTGATTATTTCGATGATTTTATGTAGGTACCTACATAAAATCATCGAAATAAAATGTATAATTACCTAATACAATCTTGCTAAATTTACAAAAACATGCGAAAATCATAGGTAAATGTGGTATATATAAGGTGTATCTATTCATACACGAAATATTTTAAGAGGTACACCTGTAGGTGGTAAAGAAGCTATAGAACCAAAAAGATTTTTTTAATCTAAGTGTTTTTGAATTTTCGTAAATATTATGAATTTAAAACTGCTTGAGAAGATTTGCATAAAACCTTTACTCCAATTTCTATGAATGGCCCGCCTGACGCTGCGAGGGCGGCGACCGGACGGCATGATCATGGCCGCGGTGTCTCGGGCCGTAAAAATAAGACGGACCCAGTATTTCTTATGTGCGTCAAATAATTTATAAATATTAAATTTTGAAAAAAATACATTTAGAAATTTTTTTTCGTTGCTTTAGCTTCTTTACCACCTATAGGTGTACCTCTTAAAATATTTCGTGTATGAATAGATACACCTTATATAGAGTGTAACGGAAAAGTTGAAGTTGAATCCGCTATCTTGAATTTTAAAAAGAAATCCTAGATTTGCAATCGCCACCCCCCAAAACCCATTACACGACACCCAAATCGAACATTTGAGAAAAAGCTACATCCGCCATTTTGGATTTCAAATTGAATACCAGATTTGCAAACGCCACCCTCAAAAGCCACGACACTCATATCGAATGTTAGAGAAAAAATAATTACTGGAACTAATATCATACAATATGAATACGTACATTTTATGATAACGGCTTTTTTTACGGAAATAATCGCCAACTTTTTGCTTACAATAGCCGTCCTTACGCTTTCCCATATTTACTAAAAACAAATATTTAAGAAAAATGTTATAGTAATATGGAAGCAAAAAAAAAACAACAAAAAGTAAAATTTAGTTATGCCTACTAAATATAAGTACACTAAAAAACAAATGCAGAAACGAAACGAAACGAATGCAGTATACTAAAAAAAAACAAATGTGACTTATAATATATAAATAACACAATAGATCGCGAATTATTGTTACCGGCGCGTCGCTCCACGATGCGACGTGACTACTCTCCAAGCTCTCGTGGAAGACTGAATTTTCGACCCGTGTACGTTGCGTGTGACTCAAAACAGGGTGGGAATGAAAACAAAAATTAATAATAAAATAAGTAAGTGACATTTCGAAAATGTAAAAACTATAAATTGTAGTATGATAATAAGAGATTAATATAAATTCAAGTTAGTGAAAAAATTTAACAGTTTACTATCAAAATTCAACTAAACCCGAGCATGCTATTTTAAGATTTTTGTTCAACTTTACGAATTTTTGTTTATTAAACTATACAATATTTTTAATTTTTGCCAACTATAATCGGTTAACACCACGGAGCAAATACAAAGAGGAGTCGGCCTAAACAACTGTGCACTGTGATTTTCAACTTGGTCCTGACGTCATCAAGTAGGCGTGGCCTTAGTCAGTGTATTGTTAGCGTTCGTCCTGTGCACAACTAAGTAAAAGTTCAATATATTCGCGCTAGACAAAAATAAGAATGAATTGTTGTGTTCTATCTTATAAAAACTACTCGGATAGACGTTCTGATGCTATGAATGGTATCACATTTCATTTGTAAGTAATTTTAAACGTAATTTATAAAAATTATTCTAGAAAAATGTCATAACTTCGGTGTTTCTAAATATAATTCTACCCGACATTAGATGGCGACACTTTGTGACATGGGTACTAAAATTATTTAGGCACGTAAAGCTCAGTATTAATATATTTGAATAATTGTATGTACTGAAATTTATTCAAAATTAATTCCCAAAAACCTTTCAATCGCCTAAATATTGTTTTTGTAGTTTTTATCGTGGTTTTTATATCATTATGTCAACAGGCCGCCATCTATCGTCATCCATGAACAACAAACATAAATATAAAAAAACAGGGTCGTAATCGGATTCTAATTATTTTACCAAATGTGCCGCGACTGTCTCATAAATGGAAAGTGAAAAGTGATTTTTATTTCATACGAGTTTGTCTTTGTGAGAAATCGACATTTTGAGAAATTGACATTATGCGGATTGGATATTCTAAGAAGTTGACATTCTGAGAAGTGAACATTTTGCGTCTGGTTGAAATTTTAAGACTGGCATTATGCGATGATACGGTCGTGTTAGGTCCAGTAGCAACATTATAATAAGCGTGTTCTCGAATAGGTGGGTCTCTCCACTGCTTTGCCACTGGATATGTTTACATATTGCCCTGTGAGCAGCGGACAGTGCTTCCCGGTCTAATGTTTTTAACAGCTACATTTCGTGTGTTCTTTTTGCTTTCTTTGTTTTATTGTTGATGTCAATTAGTTGTATATAAAATCTGTTTGTTTTATTTGTGTGTGAAATATAGATGTTTTGAAAAATAAATGTTTATGTTTAATGCTTGTCATTTAAAAATAAGAGACACACTGATTATCTTCTTTCGTCATGCATCAAAAATATTTTTATTCTAAAATTATTGTTTTTCGTAAAAAAATACGTATTAAGATGAGTAAAAAACAAAGTACTCCCTGGTACGCAAATTCTGAGTACGACCCTGTTGCCTCCTGCACGTAGTGACATTTAGTATGAGATAGATAAATAACTACAAAAGCAAAATTGACGGTACGAGCACCTAGTTTTGCTATTAACCGGTAGATGGAAAATAAAGAAGTGGGCGGGATCTAACACCCCGCACCCCGCAAAATGTCACGCGTTGTTTCTTAGGAAAATCTAATTACAACATCTCCTCTTTGTATTTGCTCCGTGGTTAACACATTCATTGCATATATTTTTTATGGTAATTGTGGTAAGTATTGATTGTATTACTTTAACCGTCACGACTGTTTTGAATGATTTCGCTATGCGTCCCCTTAATAAATAAAAACCGGCCAAGTGCGAGTCGGACTCCGCACCGAGGGTTCCGTACAAACCTGTACGTATTTTCGGTTTAAAAATATATATTTTTTTTAATTTTTATATTTAAATTGATTGAATGTAAGGTAAATTGCGGTTTACGATGTATGACGTTTTAAAAAAAAACTACTCACTCGATCTCGTTCAAACCAATTTTCGGTGGTAGTTTACATGGTAATGTACATCATATATTTTTTTTTAGTTTTGTCATTCTCTTATTTTAGAAGTTACGGGGGGGGGGACACACATTTTACCACTTTGGAAGTGTCTCTCGCGCAAACTGTTCAGTTTAGAAAAAAATGATAATAGAAACCTCATTACCATTTTTGAAGACCTATTCATAGATACCCCACACGTATGGGTTTGATGAAAAAAAACATTTTTGAGTTTCAGTTCTATGTATGGGGAACCCCAAAATTTATTGTTTTTTTTCTATTTTAGTGTGAAAATCTTAATGCGGTTCACAGAATACATCTACTTACCAAGTTTCAACAGCATAGCTCTTATAGTTTCGGAATAAAATGGCTGTGACATACGGACGGACGGACGGACGGACGGACAGACAGACAGACAGACAGACAGACAGACATGACGAATCTATAAGGGTTCCGTTTTTTGCCATTTGGCAACGGAACCCTAAAAACGAAGATTTCCTCAGTATTTCAAAAATGAAAGAAAAAGTAACATACAAAGTAAAAATAAACTAATATTAATAAGAACCTAACTACGCCGTATCTCTACGTTTGTTACGTTGATGTCGTAGTGAGGCTTGGACTCTCCAGAACTCTAGGTCTGTACCGGTAGTTTACCTTGCCAAAACTAGTCTACAATGCAGAGCCTGAGCCTTCGGCTATGAGTTAATAGTCTGGCTCTTCACCCGCAGAGCAGCATGTGGCGAGCTGTTGGGTAGTAGCACAGAAAAAAGAATAAAGGAGAAGTGCCCCTACACTGGCTAAGCACGGGAACCAGTGTCGCCAAACTCACACATTTGCATATCAAATTGTCTATTACACACATAAAAAACAGTAATATGATTGGCTACAAATTACAAACGCAACTTTTACAAATCATCTTCTTATTGCTTTCAAAAATTACGCCTTATTGCAACGAGTGAAAGTTGTTATTATTTGACATGACACAAACAATAAAGTTGTTTTTCGTCTATGAACTTTAAATAGACAAGTTTACAACGAGTTCAGCAACTCAACACTAGATGGCGCTGTAACCAATTCATTATATTCAGAACGCTAGCCCCTTTGAAATAGATGTCATATTCATATGCACTTGTAATCAATCTCTTGTGGTGAGTACAAAAAAAAAAAGTGCAAAATGCTTAATAACGGAAAAGGTTGATTAACCCTCCACCAACCGTGTGTTTTTTTTGCACACCGCCAACCGTCGCGGACGATATCGTCTAAACCGATAATTTAACCCATTTAAACGTAGGGAAAAAATCCAAAAAAAAATCAGGGAAAATGTTCTAGGTTTCTTTTTCCTGTTCCCATAGTTTTTGACTTGAATACTTTGCCCCCCTGATGGAATAACATTTCGTAATAGCTGCAAAAACCGTAATTTCGAAAGTTTCACTAAAAAATCGATATCTTGGATATACATTGGTTATAAGGAGTAATGTTTTGGGGATTTATTCTTCATATAAGGGGCTTTCAAAAAATATTAGTTGGATCTTACATCGCTCAAAAAAGTATATTTATTTGAAAACTCGAAAATGGAAATTTTTTAAAGGGAACATTTTTCAATAAAAATAGTTCCTAGAAGCTTCTACGCTACAAGTGAACTGTGGCACAGTGTCGAATGTTCTGCTCGGGATATAAATAGCGAATTGTCGGGCCGACGAGCAGTTCCCTCCCGACCCTTGCATGAGCCAACCCGCCATGCTGCGCCTGCAGCTTAAAATTAGTCCCTAAATAATTTTAACCCAGATCCAGCCAGTCCCTTGCTGTCCCCCCCACCAGTGATTGCCTATGCCGAGGTTCGTACCCCCCTAGGGGTAACCCTTAGAGCTTTCGCTTTACTTTTTAAGTATAATAAGCCCCGGCTGGAGGCCAAAAAGGTTACTTTTTAGAACTCGCCGGGCCACTATCCGTTTAAGTAGTAAGAACTGTTTCAGGTTAACTACGAGATGTCCTACAAAAAAAAAAACCGACGAGCAGTTCGTTTACGAATGCGGTCGAATGCGATTCAAGTGATACAGTACAAGCGAGACAAGTGATTCCTTTTGACGTTTCTTGTTGTTGTGATTATTTAATTAAACTGTTTTGTGTGTTTCGGTAATATTGGTTTGAATTAATTTATCCCGAAACCCCAGCTCGTAATAATATTTTACATACCTAAAAATTCGTAAAAGTTACGTCACCAACCGTATAGGACGATATCGTCCGTCCACAAACTTGAACACGCTCGTACTCACTGACGTTACAATAGCTATTGACGCGCTTGCGCCTGTGAGGTGTGGGCGAGTGTGAGTTTTTTTACAGAGGGGTTCGAGGCCCCTTCCTTTTCTCCTTCCAAAGATATGCATCAGCTCCAAATTTGGCACGGACGATATCGTCTGGTACGGTTGGTGGAGGGTTAAGGTAAAGGTTCTTTAATGTTACAGAGGTATTTGTATGTTTGTATGTAGGGGGGTAATATAATTTTCATAAAATCAAGTACGCGGGCGAAGCTGCTGACAGAAGCTAACGATAAATGAAACGATAACAGATGGTGCTAAAAATATTTACTGACCTTGAAATAATACGTATTTATTTAATATTTGCCATTTTGATAGTCGAATATTAATATATTTTGCCGTGATAGCTTTCATTAAGACAGTAATATGATTAGACGTAGGAAAATCCCCTAATTGGTTATAGCTTCTGTTTTGGAATATTGATGACCCAATAAACTGGTGCATTATTTCAGCCATGATATAATCTTTATTAAATATATGACCGTCTTATAAAAATACTTCGGATGTCTGACATAACTTAATTACAGATTCAGATAGGCATAATAACCCTCTCTAGCCTTACCTATAATAAATCTATGTAATTATTGATTTGTTTTTCTGTTACTTAAGCACTAACGCAAATATCACACTTATTGTATCAACTGTCTTGTTTTATATAACCAGTTATGTGAGCTATTGATTCCGTACTAAAATCAGACAAAACTATCGATACTGACCTACTTTACGGATGTGTTCCATCCCTAATCGAGTAGCGTCGAAGTTACTAGAATTTAGTTTGTGATTTTCCAGATGACGACCAAGTGCATTTAGACTTTGTTTCAATAAATATAAGGTTGTTTGTAGTTTGCATTGAAGTCATAACATGTGGTATTGTAGTTAAAATCAATTATATTAAAAATTAACAAAGTTTAGCACTTACCAATGATACGATACACTTTTACAACATAATTTTTTTTTCTGCTTTCGTTTTTGCAGGTCAAAACCGCACAACAAGGCATAATTTGTAATATTTCGCTTATTTCTGAGACATACAATCGCGACAAGTATCTGACGGCGAATAAGCTAAATGTTGCGCATCTGCGCTTAATGTTGACACGCGCGCGATATGTGAGGGGCACTTCCTCTAGTTTTCTTTATTCCGTGGGTAGTAGCGACCCCACGGATCCTATCTCCTTATTGGCCGGCTGGAGAGAACACTGATGAGGAAAAAAGCTTCCAGCTTTCCTTGCCATTATTAGCCGGCTTGAGTGCAAATTCGCAAGAGCAAACGTGCTCAGACGAAAGACTTATTCCAGTAAGATGCTGGTATCACCTGATGGCTCGTTCGTGCGCCGTATTGGCTCACAGTTTGCTACGGGCGGTCAAAATGAGGTGGAAGGCTTCACTTCATTCTGACCGCCCGTAGCTAATTTTCCCTTCCCTTCCCTTATGTAACTTGCGTTTCTAAACCGCAGCCATTCGCCCGCCCTATCATGAATTATGCGTCGTACTCGCTTTCACTAAGGACCACCTAGAAAGGTTGCGGGAGCCTTTTTCTACGTATGTCCGAAACGAGAATCTCCATCTAGATCTCACAATGCCGACCATCCAGTAATTCAAGAAACACCTTTCTAAGCGTTTCTTGGACTCTCCTGAGAAGCAACCCTTTCGCGGTAATCGCCCGCTACACTCCCTCCCGCATTAGTGGGATTTGCCGACCGACGTCTAACCATCCATGTCCGCCCCGACCCTTGCTCAAGTCAGCCCGTACCGCTGAGCCTGCAGCTTTAAATTTGTTCCAAAATAATCATCATTCCGATCCTGTCCGTCTCTTGCTGCCCTCTACCAGCGATGCCCTAAGCCCAGGTCCGTACCCCACAGGGGTGCAGTAGTCACTCTAGTTTAAAGTTTTTAAGCCTTGACTGAAGACCTTTATTGCCATACAGGCAAGTGCGTTTAAGCAGCCGACAAAATCATCAGGTTGACCTGCGAGATATCATACCAAAAAAATTAAAAACTGTCACGAACTCGATTCAGTGAACTACAAGCGAAACAGTGAAGTACAAGCGAGACCAGTGATTCTGATTTACGTTTCTGATTATGTGATTAAACAGTTGGTGTTTGTGGTAAAATTTGTTAAAATTTATTTATCACGATCCCCAACTCGTCAAATTATCCATACCTGCTGAAATTTTTCTACCGAAAAAACCGGAGAACCGGTTTTCTAATAAAATAACAATCGTCAAACCGATTTTCTAAATTACCTGCGGTTTTCCCCTACTTGATACCCCGCACTTATCAGCGACTACTTGGACAGTTTCCCGATCAAGTTTTTAACAACGTTGGACGGAAGAATTTTTTTTTGTGTTTCATTAGTTTTCGATATCGAATAGAATTACGACGCGTGGGTTAAGTGTTGCCAGCTAATTTAAACCCATCTGTATATTTATGTATCTATATGTCACCGTGAAATTGTAAATACCGTTAGATTATAATCTATCTCCCGTACGTAAAATACGCGCTCAGACGTGGAGTTGAGGACACCAGCCCGTTCTATCTCGAGAGATTGTAATCTGTCAAAAGATTGTGAACCATAACATATTGCTTACAGTTTTACGCATTATTTTTCGTTAGATTACAATATATCGAAGTGAAACCGTCAAATTGTAAAATGCTATGCGACGAAACGCACCTCGCGCGCGGATTGGGTGAACGTCATATGCACCGCACAGCCAAATTTTGTTTGTTAATTTGTTTGTTGCAGAATGTACATGTCACCGTAATATTCTGAACATCGTTAAATTATAGGCTAGGTTAGACGAGAACTGTGACCAACCGCGCACGAGTCGAGCGAGCGCTACTTTCAAGCTGTTGGCAGTTATTTGGGTATTTAGTACTAGCTTCTGCCAGCGACATCGTCCGCGTCAAATTTTGCTCCCCTGGCCCTTGCCGTCGCATCGAATTGCCTGCCAGTTTTCGACCATTTTTCATTGCTGCTCCGCTCCTTTTGATCGTAGTTACATACCATATAGCTTTCCTCAATAAATAAGCTCCCCAACACAAAAATATCTTTTCAATTCGGACCAGTAGTTCCTGAGATTAGTGCGTTCAAACAAACAAACTCTTCAGCGTTATAATATTAGTATAGATTTGTGCAAGATGCGATCCGTCGCATGCAAATTTTATACCGGTTCACAATTTGTCGGTTTGCCATGGACAGATTATAATCTGTCGAAAAATAATGCGTTAGATTGTGAATAGTTTTTGCAGTTCAGAATTTTTCTAACGGTATTTATAATTTGACAGTGACATATATATAGACATACTAGCTGACCCGGCAAACGTTGTTTTGCCATATAAATAATTTCCTAGGCGGGGATAACTAATTAAATGACGATTGATCAGTTTTCGACCGGAGAGGAAAAATGATTAAATTACTAAAATGGCTATTAAAAAATAAGGGTTGATCGTAGAAGGGTAAAAATTAAGGATTGTATGTATTTTTGTATGTTGTATCATAAAAAAATAGAAATTAAAAATTTTGTCTAAAAAATAAAAAAATAAATTTAGGGGTGGACTACCCCTAACATTTAGGGGGATGAAAAATAGATGTTGGCCGATTCTCATAGATACCGGATAAGCACAAAAAATTTCATCAAAATCGGTCAAGCCGTTTCGGAGGAGTATGGCAACGAAAACTGTGACACGAGAATTTTATACACGCTGATTTTTTAATGGTTGTTTTCCCGTGGCGACATGGTTTGGTCTTGGTAGTACAATCCATTTGTCAAAAAAGAAAAACAAAATATAAAAAATGGCAGATTTGCAAATGTGAAAAACCAAAATCGAAAGTGATCTCGAATAGTAGTAGGTAATGTAGGTATTACAGCGCGAACGATTGACTGCAGGCCGGGCGGCCGGCCGGCGCGCGGCGCGATTGATGTGCGGTCTTTGTCCCTACAGCTGATGATTACCTACTCCTGAGTTAATGGAACACAATAGTTACCTAAAAGTTATTCCAATTTTCCCTTCATACTTTTACGGGCTTAGGACCGTCATAAATACTTTTTTTACCTACATCGTACAACTTACTGAACACGAAACTGTGAAACAAGTTTAACTTACAAAAAATAATTTTCTGATCGTGAAGTAGGTATTTAAGGCTTATTTAAAAAAATGGAATCAACTTATTTACAAATTACAACGATTTTAATTAACTAAACTAAAATGTTCGCTATTTACAAAGGTATGTACCTACACTTCCCGGTAACGGAGTAATTGTTCGAAGTGCTAGCCACTGCGTTCGATACACAACCGGGCACGTTTTATTTGATTGTCTTTTAATTTTTATTAAAGTGTCTCTCTCACTTCGCACCACAGAACAAAGAATAAAGGAGAAGTGCCCCTACACTGGCTAAGCACGGGAACCAGTGTCGCCAAACTCACACATTTGCATATCAAATTGTCCTTTACACACATAAAAAACAGTAATATGATTGGCTACAAATTACAAACGCAACTTTTACAAATCATCTTCTTATTGCTTTCAAAAATTATGTCTTATTGCAACGAGTGAAAGTTGTTATTATTTGACATGACACAAACAATAAAAACGTTTTTCGTCTAAAAACTTTAAATAGACAAGTTTACAACGAGTTCAGCAACTCAACGCTAGATGGCGCTGTAACCAATTCATTCTATTCAGAACGCTAGCACCTTTGAAATAGATGTCATATTCATATGCACTTGTAATGTCTTGTGGTGAGTACAAAAAAAAAAGTTAGAGATGTAGACATATATCGATATATTAATATTGATGTTACGTAATTTATACGGGTGAGCAATGTAGTAATTTGTTAACATCATAAAAATGCTTAATAACGGAAAAGGTTGATTAACCCTCCGCCAACCGTGTGTTTTTTTTTGCACACCGCCAACCGTCGCGGACGATATCGTCTAAACCGATAATTTAAACCATTTAAACGTAGGGAAAATATCCAAAAAAAAATCAGGGAAAATTTTCTAGGTTTCTTTTTCCTGTTCCCATAGTTTTTGACTTGAATACTTTGCCCCCCTGATGGAATAAAATTTCGTAATCGCTGCAAAAACCGTAATTTCGAAGGTTTCACAAAGAAATCGATATCTTGGATATACATTGGTTATAAGGAGTACTGTTTTGGGGATTTATTCTTCATATAAGGGGCTTTCAAAAAATAATAGTTGGATCTTACATCGCTCAAAAAAGTTTATTTATTTGAACACTCGAAAAGGTAAATTTTTAAAGGGAACATTTTTCAATTAAAATAGTTCCTAGAAGCTTCTACGCTACAAGTGAACTGTGGCACAGTGTCGAATGTTCGCGAATGTTCTGCTCGGGATATAAATAGCAAATTGTCGGGCCGAAGAGCAGTTCCCTCCCGACCCTTGCATGAGCCAGCCCTTGATGCTGCGCCTGTAGCTTTAAATTAGTCCCTAAATAATTTTAACCCAGATCCAGCCAGTCCCTTGCTGTCCCCCCCACCAGTGATTGCCTAAGCCGAGGTTCGTACCCCCCTAAGGGTAACCCTTAGAGCTTTCGCTTTACTTTTTAAGTATAATAAGCCCCGGCTGGAGGCCAAAAAGGTTACTTTTTAGAACTCGCCGGGCCACCATCCGTTTAACTTGTAAGAACTGTATCAGGTTAACTACGAGATGTCCTACGAAAAAAAACCGACGAGCAGTTCGTTTACGAATGCGGTCAAATGCGATTCTTCCTTTTGACGTTTCTTGTTGTTGTGGCATTTGTGATTATTTAATTAAACTGTTTTGTGTGTTTCGGTAATATTGGTTAGAATTAATTTATCCCCCAGCTCGTAATAATATTTTACATACCTAAAAATTTGTAAAAGTTACGTCGCCAACCGTATAGGACGATATCGTCCGTCCACAAACTTGAACACGCTCGCATTCACTGACGTTACAATAGCTATTGACGCGCTTGCGCCTGCTAGGTGTGGGCGAGTGTAAGTTTTTTTACAGAGGGGTTCGAGGCAAAGGAAGGCCTTTTCTCCTTCCAAAGATATGCATCAGCTCCAAACTTGGCACGGACGATATCGTCTGGTACGGTTGGCGGAGGGTTAAGGTAAAGGTTCGTTAAAATATCAATGTTACAGAGGTATTTGTATGTTTGTATGTAGGGGGGTAATATTATTTTCATAAAATCAAGTACGCGGGCGAAGCTGCTGACAGAAGCTAACGATAAATGAAACGATAACAGATGGTGCTAAAATATTTACTGACCTTGAAATAATACATATTTATTTAATATTTGCCATTTTGATAGTCGAATATTAATATATTTTGCCGTGATAGCTTTCATTAAGACAGTAATATGATTAGACGTAGGAAAATCCCCTAATTGGTTATAGCTTCTGTTTTGGAATATTGATGACCCAATAAACTGGTGCATTATTTCAGCCATGATATAATCTTTATTAAATATATGACCGTCTTATAAAAATATTTCGGATGTCTGACATAGCTTAATCACAGATTCTGATAGGCATAATAACCCCCTCTAGCCTTACCTATAATAAATCTATGTAATTATTGATTTGTTTTTCTGTTACTTAAGCACTAAGGCAAATATCACACTTATGGTATCATATCAATGTCTTGTTTTATATAACCAGCTATGTGAGCTATTGATTCCGTACTAAAATCAGACAAAACTATCGATACCGACCTACTTTACGAATGTGTCCCATCCCTAATCGAGTAGGGTCGAAGTTACTAGAATTTAGTTTGTGATTTTCCAGATGACGACCAAGTGCATTTAGACTTTCTTTCAATGAGTTTAAGGTTGTTTATAGTTTGCATTGAAGTCATAACATGTGGTATTGTAATTAAAATCAATTATATTAAAAATTAACAAAGTTTAGCACTTACCAATGATACGATACACTTCTACAAGATACATTTATTTTTCTGCTTTCGTTTTTGCAGGTCAAAACCGCACAACAAGGCATAATTTGTAATATTTCGCGTATTTTTGAGACATACAATCGCGACAAGTATCTGACGGCGAATAAGCTAAATGTTGCGCATCTGCGCTTAATGTTGACACGCGCGCGATATGTGAGGGGCACTTCCTCTAGTTTTCTTTATTCCGTGCTTCGCACCATATTAAAAGCGTCCACTATCGCAGTTACTGCCGCGTCGCGAGTTTCGTGTTCTTCTCGATACACTAGGCGCTTGAGCTCAGACCACAAGTAGAAATCCAGCGAAGTCAGGTCTGGGCTTCTAGCTGGCCAATTCACTGGCCCGCCGCGTCCAATCCAGCGCTTGGGAAACACCGCGTCCAGGTGCTCGCGCACGGCGCGCTGATAATGGGCCGGGCACCCGTCATGCTGCTAGTGCAGATTGTCCACGGGGACTGCTAGCAGAACGTCGTCTAATCAGTCGTTTTCGTGTAGGGCATGAACTTTGCGAAAATGATATGGTTGCAATCCTTCGCAATTGAGCACTTTCCAGACGTAATATTGGCTTACGCCAAACCTAGTCGCAGCCATACGCGTACTTAGACGAGGATCCCGTTGAAAGTACTCGATGATCTCCTCGTCGAGCTCTGGTGAATACACGGCCGGTCGACCTCTGCCCTGTGCATGCACTGGTGTCTCGAACTGTCCATGGTCGAGTAGCCGCTGTGTCGCCGCTACTATCGTTCGGGCCTGTGGGACTTAGGGGTTCAGAACCCCGCGAAGGCGAAGCGACTCCAAGTGTTGTGGCTCCGCGTAAAGTCGCCGGGCAGCATGGGAGTCGTAATTAGCCCTAGCGTACAGCTGCACCATAGCGACGTACTCTAAATTCGAATAAACGTAATGTCGATTCATTTTAGCAAATCGCGATTTCGCACTGTGATGCGCATACGGCGGTCACGGCCCGACTGATTGAGCTGGCGCCCGCGTCCCGGGCGGGAACTGCTTTGATGCGCTCGCCGCGTGCGGGCTAAATTATGCCGTATCACTACGCGCGACAGCTTATTTTGCTCTGAACATTTATGAACGCGCGGCACCGACAAAGGGTCTTTGTCGGCATCGGGCGGCGGCACGTGCGGTTTCTTTACTACCTAGACCTACGTTTAGTAGTATACTACTGTTTCTCACGCTTTCGAGTTGATGCATATTTTTTTTAATTATTTGAAAACAATTAATTTTTATTTTTTTAATTTTACTCTATGAATCGATAGTACTACTGAGGGCAAATCGCCCTGCCGCGGGAAAACAACCATTAAAAAATCAGCGTGTATATTAGATATACATATGATAAAATAATAACGGACTCAAAAATCTACATTTTACACGAAAAATTAATTACTACGAGGTATGGGAATGAGTCCGATGCAAAAAATATAGGTTCACAATTTTAGTCCGTTTGTCTGCATGTATGTTCGGATATTGCGCAAAACTGGCTGATCAGATTTCAGATTGTTCAGGCCTGACTGACCAGAGGTTACTTCGAACAAAGGGAGAACTACGTTCTTTGGGACAAAGTTCGATGTAACCAATCCACTTAACCACCCAAATCCATGGGCGAATATGTTTTATTTCAATGTGCGCCAATACACCAACCGGGTGTTATCCCTAGGTGCATTCACGTAGTGTGTATGTCACAGACGGGTTGTCGAATCGTGTTTTACAAAACAGCTGAACGACCTTTAGCTGATTTACAAAAATACTAACCTTTACAGAGTAGAATTATATAAAGTTTTACATTTATCAATGAAGCAGGTCAACAATTAAGGTTATGTAAAACATCTTTTATGAATCCAAAAGTAACTCTGTCTGCTTGCATGTTATCTTATTATGCTTTAATGGCTAAATAGATTTTAATGTTATTCGTACATGGTTAAGACACGCAGGTGCAACTGTGGAGCAAAAGAAAGTGATAACATACGACTAACCTAATTCATCGCTGTCCTCTCCTTCAGTAGAATCGTGATCAGAAGGCAAGCTGAGATCAACACCGCGCTCATTGGCCAACTCAGTGCCAATCAGTAGCACAGGACTGCCGTCCGATTTGCTAGAACTTTCCGATACTGAAACAATTAACTTTCATAAACAAACGTATGTGGAATACTATAATGAGCTATGTCTCTCACGCACACAATAAAAGCGCGCCGTTGGATTTTCTACTTTCATTGCTAAGCCGAACGTTGAAAATACAACAGCACAAGTGTTAGTGAAAACGAGCATTCAAGGTACACTTTAAAAGGGTAGGGCAAAGCAGGGCAGGCATGAAAACAGACTTTTTATCTCTTGTATCTTTTTATGACTTGTTATGTGCTGACACTACTCGTCTTCACGCACACATTTACAGCGTGTCTGTACACTTGGTTACCATAAGAAAAAACACGTTCCTTCGTGAGATAAATTACAGTACATTGTTTAATATTTTTAAGAACTCCGTATTAATTAAGTAAATCATTTAAAATCGTTGTTTTTGTTGTATCGGTAAAATTAGCGTGCAGTTATAAATTCTTCTAAAAGTTGGGATATTTACCACTTGTATTACTGTTAGCGTCACTTTTTTCATCAACGATGGTTTCTGGCACCGAGGGCGTAGTGCGGACCCTGAAAAGAAAGGTAATTTAAATTCAATATGACAAATGCATAAATCAGGGGTCAGAGTTTGAAAGAGAGCGGTTGTTGCTTTACCACATTCGACAACAAAAAAATCTGCCAAGCCTTTTCCCAACTATGTAGGGATCAGCCTTCAGTCTAACCGGATGTAGCTAAATACCAGTAATTTACATGGAGCGACTGCTTATCGGACATCCACAACCCAGTTTCTGGGTAACACGATACTCCTAGGTAAGAGTGGTTATCAGAGTTTTGGGCTTCTTACTATGTGTAACGAGTGACAAATCAAAGATCTGCAAATGACAGCCGGGAGTAACGGTTTAACGTACTTTTCGAGGCGAAGTGGCCCAATGGTATTGCGAGTTGTAAGACGTTGGTTCGAACCCAGGCAGACGTTTTACTTTGTTTGTATAAATAATTTCATCAGTACTACTCTTAAAACGGTGAAGGAAAACATCGTGAGGGAACTGGTATGTCCTAGAACCAAAAATTCGAAGACACGTAACATTCTACCAACCCGCACTGGGCCCACTCCATCTCACCGAGAGGAGGCCTGTGTCCCAGCAGTGGGAACAATAGAGGCTGATGATGATGAGGATACTTTTGGAATAGACCATAGAACATGGTCCTGGATGCTATGTGAGTACCTGCGCCTGGCACGTCGCACGGACCACCTACGGCCGCTGCGCAGCGGACTGTCGGCGGCGGAGATGGCGCCGCTACTGCCCACCAGGTCCTTCACCCACAGCAGAGACACGTACTTGGAGCGGATCCACGTCTCGCGTACGTTACTATTGGGAAATGCGACATTTTATTACACTGGTAACTTGAACAGTCCTTTCACAGCTATCTACAACTCGTGCGAACTTGACACCAGGCTGGTATTCCCCGCAATCGCCCGCGTGTCACCCAGCATTCACCTTGTGCGCAGCGATAGAGTGTAGCCCGCAAAATTCGAATTTTCATACGTTTCTTGCAATTTGTAGGTCAGTTCCAGCTTGTACGTTGAAAAAAAAAATGAGTTCCGACCGTAACTTACATGGCTTTACATAATTCAAATCTATACTAATCAGTGGCGCAGGTAACTAATAAGCCCATTCCTGTCAGTCCTGACAGTCAGTAGTTGTCAGCAGTGTTTAATAATCACACTGAATGCATTTAATCTTACACCATAAAATTAAAGTATTAGAAAACCCCAACCTACACAAACAAAATCGCTTTATATTCCAACGAAAACAAAACATTTAAAGTGCGCGCGAATCTACCGCGCCACCGCGCGCAAACATTCTACTCCAGTATAACTCGATATTAACCCCGGCTTATGAATACATCAATTTGTATACAAAATAATCTCGTCATGACGTCACTTCAGGTCACGTGATACGCATTTTTTGTGGTAGTAGGTAAGCCAGAAAAAGACGGGTTACTACGATAGAAACAGTGAACGAGTTGTAGGAATAGGGGACTAGATGGCGCTGCTGTCTAATAAACATCAGTGTAATGTAAACAAGCCCCGTATATTTTTCTTGATTAAAATAGTTTAGAGTGTTCTTTTATAACTAATTCTTATATTTAATACTTACATTTATAAAGTATGTTCCTATCAATTTGGACAAGTGTTATCTGAGTGTAATAGTGTGGAATAGTGAACTTTTGGGCAAAATAACATTTCCATAAATACATCTAATAAAGTGCATAAATACGACCTCGGTATTGTGTTCACGAGGTGCCGTGAGTTCATACCTCAGAAATCGCTTCACCTTTTAAAAGATTTTTTAGGATGGATTAATAGTTTTATATTGTTGTGTGACAGATTATTTGCTTCGTGAGGAAACATATTTTTCAAGGTTATGTTTTGAAAATAAAAAACACATAATTAGGTAAGGTCGTGCTGGACCAGATATGACTATAAACTACAAACGTTGCGATGGGTTTTTCAAACAGTTTAATGTTTCCCTTTACGATAAATATCAATGGCTGACTGGTAGTCGTAAATCGAATAAGATGTTTTGTTTTCCATGTTTCTCCACTTTTCTCAGATTATAGTAGTTTATGGAATAAAGGGGGTTTTACAGATATTAATAATCTGACGAATTCATCAAAAAAAACATGTGCATACTGAAAAGCATATTCGTAGCTGTTTAGATTTACATGACTTCGGGAAGATTCGCGGAGAGGTCGTTTTCGGCTTTGAAGCGAATTCATACGTAATACGCGTAGGTAATTCTCAAAAACAAGAACGATTATCTGATCTAGCCATTTTTTCTATAGTAAAACATTTATTGCTAAAAATTAAGAATCATCCCGACTTTTATGATAATGTCTTAGCGCACTTTGTACGAAAGAATAGACGAATAGCTTTAGAGTATAAGTATAGGTTGGCAAAAAAGAGTCTGTCGTGGTAACCCTTGGAACTAAAATATTTTTTTGGTGGCAGCACTGCTTTGTTTATCATCAACAAGTAGCTAATCTGTCATTGTGTTATGTTCCCAGTTGTATTTTACTTATTTCTAATTAACTATCAATTATTAATGCTTTTGAACATATAAAAAATGAATAAAACAATAAGGAGTAGTGGTGTGAGCTGTGATATACTGTTTTCGTAAGAAATTTGGCGGAATCTGAAGCGGAACAAATTTTGTCTCCGATTGAAAATGTTTACGAAAGAACTGCCGACACGACAGGTATTTATCCAAGAAATTTATCTTTTATTCAATGCCAGTCATTGTTTTCCTCCTTTCTAATACTAAGTTTTATCGGTATTATAAGTTTCAAGCCATTTTATTGTTTTGTTTACTAATAGATTATTGAGGTTATGTTTTCTAGTTTATCAAACCGCGTGTACGTTAATTCTTGATGTTTGATACTTGAAATTGAAAAATGTACCTACATGGAATTAATATGATTGTCTTTATATTTTTTTCAAGGTAACTCTCACAGTACAATTAGAGAAATTGTTAATGAAGGAGAAAACAATTAAGGATTTTTTCTACACCTGGAGGAACACCAAAACAGTTGGCGGAAGAAAGAATTAGACGATTTTGATCTGTGTGCAATTAGACAAAAAGTTCAACGCTACGGAACAGCCAAGTATTTTTTTTTTGTTAATGCTATTATCGCATACCACAGTAAAAAAAGTATAATTAATATTTATTATTTTTCAGGTGCCTATTCTACGTAATATATTACCTATAGTTTGAGGAGACGGGTTGTAATGGGAGCCGTAAACGTGTAAGAAAGATTTTTACACTATTTTCATAAATAAGAAATGTAAAACTGACACATCAGTGTTAATGGTAAAAATCTACCATAGCACCGAAAAGGAATACAAGAATGATGTTACGTCACGTTTTTATTTTTAAATAAAATCTAAACTTTAGCGTGTTATTTCATTTTCATTGTCATGTGAATAGTGATAATGTTATGTACCCCGCATAGACATACCTGACGCCTTCATTAGTCAACTGTTCAAGTTTATTCGATATTGCCCGTACCTTTCGAATGCGACATGCTATAGGTACTCTCTGACTTCCGATTAGTTTCCGACAGTAAGTAGCCTTCTTGTCGACTATAAACTGTCGGCATTAACAGGATTCGTTCAGTATCATTCATGTCAAAGTTGATACAGGCATACGAACTATCGAATGGTTGTGAATACCCTAGATGGTGGCTGCAAATGCGATTGCTGAACATTATGTCTCGTGTATCGGGTTCAATCGGCAATCCCCGAGTGTAATTTAATTAATTTTTAAACTAAATAAGTTTTCATTATGTTGTTATGATGGCACTCTTAGATAAAAGGTTATTCCAGCGAAATAATCTGCAATCTACTAAATACAATGAAAGTAAAAGTCTGTGTGCCTATCAAGTCTTGAAATCTTGACTGATGAGAATTTCCGGGATCTCGTGTTTGTGGATTAAAACAACAAGTATCTTATCACTTTTAGTCCTAGTATACAGGGTGGCCATACCTGCTAAGCAGGCGCCCTCATTTTTTCCAGACTCTTTTTTGCCAAGCTATAGTATTATAAGTAGAATAAGTCAGTAGTCTTGTAGTTAAGTAGTTTTTTGTAGTAGACATCATACGTCAACGTCATCACACTGATCACACCACAAACGGCTTTTTTCAAAGCCACTTTTATTATACTTGCAAGACACTGTTTCAATCACCAGTGCTTACACGTATAGTGAAGGTGGACTGAAGACATCTGCTTATAGAAGATTGAAGCCAGGAAGTCAGTCACAGATTTTTCTTTTGCTCCGGCTTCCCTCTTTAATAAAATCACCCTTCGCCACCGATACTAATATTATAAAGCTTAAGGTTTGTTTGTTTGTTTGATTGATTGAACGCGCTAATCTCAAGAACTACTGGTCCGAATTGAAAAATTCTTTTTGTGTTGGGTAGCCTATTTATCGAGGGAGGCTATAGGCTATGTAACATCACGCTACAACTAAGAGGAGCGGAGCAGTAATGAAAAATGTTGCAAAAACGGGGCAAATTTATTCCTTTTGTGAGTTTCCGTTGCGTGCGCTGCGTAAACGGTTAAAGTAACGCAAAAATCATGTATGACGGAATTGTTCCTTTTAAAAAGTTCTAAAAAAAATCCGCGAGAACATATGTCTATCTTTTAAGGTTGACTCACTATAACTCAAAAGGAGCGAGCAGCAACGAAAAATGGACGAAAACTAGCAGGTAAATCGATGCGACGGGAAGGGTCAGGGGAGCAAAAATTTGACGCGGACGAAGTCGCGGGCAGAAGCTAGTCATCAATACAACCCTGTAAGTTAATTTAATTTCATGGAATTACTATTTTATCAAAACTCATTGGTCACACACTGACCCACAAATTGCAAAAGACGTAAGAAAATTTGAAATTCGCTGCCTACCCAACTAGCAAAAATATATTATATGCAATTACTCTCACGAGTATAGATCGAAAAACACTCGTATGACAGATCCTATTATTTCATTAAGCCCTTAACAGATTTTTTGCATTCAACGCTTTTTGGCTCTATTTACATGTCTAGTAAACGTGGACTCAACGAATTCATACCGCATTAACTTGATAATTGTTTATAGATATCTCCCTATTACCTTCATGCAACCATAAGTCTTATGACAGCTCTTTGAAAGCAGCTGAATTGCTAATTATGTAGTTATAAATGATAAATGACTTTATTTTTGCAAGTAGGTTTGTACAAACACTTTTACACGTCAATCATATTTTTTTAAACTAGATGAGGTCGGCGTTTCCTGACTACTCTGAGAAGAAAGGCCGAAACAAACTCAGGTCACAATCTCTTTTAAAGTCCAGACATAATTTGGTTAGATCATGTGAAGACCATACGGATTGGTGTCTGAAGTGGTCTTCTAAGGAAGGAACCACACAGATTGAGTGGACCTGTCCAATCAGTGCACGCATTTGTCAGTAATCATGCAGCTCAACTCAGAACTTAAGGAGGTCAATGATTCGACGAACAATACCAAAGAAAGGACATTTGTGTAGGTCGAATAAATCGAACAGCACTTTATATCATGTGATAGCTTTCTCCAAGGCTTTCATTTGACTTAACTATCGAATTTGAAAAAACGCTTTAAAATTATCTCTAACAGCCCCTAAGGTGCTCTAAACGTTTTTAGAAAGCCATTTATACAGCGTTATAGTGGTATGAAAGTTTAATAAGAAAATAATATGTATACACGATGTAAACAATTAACAGACGAAGAGTGATCAAATAATAAAAGTGCAGGTCATGTAGTAAATATTCATGTTTCTACCAATTATGAAATTCGAGAACTTGTCTGTACTTGCTTAGTATTACAGAACATTGCCTACGTTGCATTACATCTTTGCGTATGAGACCCGGGAGTATACAGGTTGATTGGAAGATGGGTGTAAAGCTTTAAGGTGAAGATAGTATAGACAATTTAGAACCATTTAAGCCATGGTTCTCTTAGACGAAGTCTTACCAAATTTTTAAGTTTTTTTTTTCGGAAATTCTCAAAATTTTATGTAAACTGCATAATTATGGCCAAATTGAATGATAAATGAATTATTTTTTTATTTATTGAATTAATGTGTAAGCAACCAAGCAAAGCATGTTTTAGGCTTCTGTGTCATTAGACATTTTTTTTACAGATATTTAAAGCTCAGAAAAAATAAAAAATCTGTACAATACGTCTTTCAAACCTTATTTAAAAAAAAAAAACGGAGGGTGCTTTTTTTGTTCAAACCTTTTTGAAGACATGCTTGATAATCGCTCTTTCTTTTGAGGTATCATTTATGCGGATATCTTACAAATTATTGAAATTAGGACCTACAAACCAATTCGAGGGAGAAATTTAAAATTTTAGGCAGTCTAACAAAACACAAAATTTTTGCTTAAAAGAATACTTTATGTGCTCGAAATGATAACATTGTTCAATTCTAAGAATTTATGGCACATGCAGGAACCAATTGAGGGGAACCCATTGAGGGGATTCTCTAAACAATGGCCACCGAGCGCGGTGCGACGGCATTTCCAGGTAGAACGTCCAATGAATAGCAAAAAGCGATAAGAGTTGGTTTTTACAACAAAATGGTCTTAGTTACTGAGGCAACAAAGTCGTTTTTCTTTAGTCAGGGTCAGTCGGTCTGTGATGAAGCCGTTACATCTTTTACTTATTAGTCAAACTGCTGCCCTTGTGAGTGGACGTTGTCGTGTTGATTCACAATTTACCGTGTTCAGTTGTAGCCCTTTGCGTTCCTGCACTTGTTGTTTGCGTTAGTTTTGAACTTTTTTGTTTCACCGTGTCCAGTCGTAGCCTCGCGCTCCTGCACGTGTTGATTTTTGACTTAATTGTGTTGAGTTGACATTTAGTGCGCTCCTACGCCGTTTTTCTTAATTGTTAAGTGACTATGGCTACTTTTTCCAATCAAGAATATGCGGATATCGTATTTATGTACGGTACAGCAGACGGCAATGGATCTTTGGCGCGACGGATGTATCAAGAGCGCTATCCGAATCGCAGGATACCGAATGTCCGAGTGTTTTGCAACACGTTTCGTCGTCTTGCCCAAGATGGGTTTTACCGCGTGGAACCTGGAGTCAACCCGGGCAGACACGAAACTGCCGTCGACGAAGACATTTTAGCAGCATTTCAAGCGGATCCTACTACCAGTACTAGAGCAGTAGCTCGAAATTTAAACATTTCTCAATGGAAGGTGTGGCATACAATGTACCAAAATGATAAGTATCCGTTCCATGGCAGGAGTGTGCAAGGTCTAGTAGAGCAAGATCCTCAAAGAAGAATTCAGTTCTGCCGTTTCCTCCTCAACAGAGACATCGAAGATGCGTGGTTGCTGAAATCAATCTTGTGGACGGATGAAAGTAAATTTTCAAGGGAAGGTATTACAAACTTTCACAACATCCATGAATGGGCCGACGCAGACAACAATCCACATTTTAAGAAGCAGGTGTCATTTCAGATGAAATTCTCTGTGAATGTATGGGTTGGAATAACTGGCAGAACATTGATTGGGCCCCACTTTTTGCCTGATCCATTGAATGGCGAAAATTATTTGCAATTTCTGCAAATTGATTTACCACTGCTGGTAGAGGAATCAGGTGTCCCGATCTTCGAAAGAGACCGAACAATCATCTTTCAGCAAGACGGCTGTCCAGAGCATTGGACTTTAAATGTAAGGGAACACCTCAACAATTGCTTTCCTGATAGCTGGATCGGCAGGGATGGACCCATCCCTTGGCCCGCTCGCTCCCCAGATCTGACCCCGTTGGACTTTTTCGTGTGGGGCCGGGCCAAGGAACTGGTGTATAACAACATAGAAATAAACACTAGAGAAGAATTGATACAAAGAATAAATTCAGCGTTTGAGACAATGAAGCAGGAGATGCTGTTGAAAATAACGACTACAGAAGTTAGAAGACGGGGCTGTGCTTGTATTAGGAATCACGGCCGTCATTTTGAACATGAAAAATAAATAATTTTAATTCAAATGTTGTTTTAATTAGTCTGCCTAAAATAAAAAAATTCTCCCTCAAATTGGTTTGTAGGCCCTAATTTCAATAATGTGTAAGATATCCGCATAAATGATACCTCAAAAGAAAGAGCGATTATCAAGCATGTCTTCAAAAAGGTTTGAACAAAAAAAGCACCCTCCGTTTTTTTTTTAAATAAGGTTTAAAAGACGTATTGTACAATTTTTTTATTTTTTCTGAGGTTTAAATGTCTGTAAAAAAAATGTCTAATGACACAGAAGCCTAAAACATATTTTGCTTGATTGCTTACACATTACTTTAATTAAATAAATAAAAAATGAATTCATTTATCATTTAATTTGGCCATAATTATGCAGTTTACATTAAATTTTGAGAATTTCCGAAAAAAAACTTAAAAATTTGGTTAAAAATATTTGGTAAGAATTCGTCTAAGACAACCATGTCTTAAATGGTTCTAAATTGTCTGTACTATCTTCGCCTTAAAGCTTTGCACCCATCTTCCAATCACCCTGTATATGACACATCGAGAGACTGTTACACGGGTATGAGTAACAAAGAAGAAGCTAGAAACACAAAGGTTTTTTAAAAGTCAATGCCATATTTGCGACTCATTGTACTTTGGAGATGCAGCAAAGTCCAGCACAGTACGGTCCTAAGAATTTATTAAAAATATTAAAGAGAACGGTATAGTGTTTTCATGTCACAAGGCGACGCGCACTTTACTTAAAGTTACCAAGTGTGCAAACACGTTGCGAATGTGTGTGTTAGCGCATAGCTACCGTTCGAGAGAAAAGTGAAGGCGGAAGTAAGTGAGTGTGCGTGAAGACAAGTAGCGTCAGCACATAACATTGGTAACCACAAGGAAAGGGCACGTTGCTTCGAGAGACAAAAGTTAAAGTTATAGTAAGTTTTTAATTCCTTAAAGTTTTTTCAAAATCAGCGCCACTCCTCTCGATGTGACGTTTTTTGAAACATTTATTTCAAATAGGCACAACAACAAGGCACTTTAGAACGGCAACATTTACATTAAAATAGAATTGACTCTAGTTGCTAATTCCAAAAGGTACTTTCGTATGGAGACGAATGGTCAAGAAATCCCACGTTACTCTTTTAAAATTTATGTTTTACAAAATTTTAGATACGCTCATTAAATAATTACATGTGAAAACGATGTACCTACAATAAAATTACTATACCACACTTAGTAAAAGAATATTAAAAAAGGAATTGGAGCAATAGCATATAAAATAATTATATGATTGACTAGCTTCTGCCCGCGACTTCGTCCGCGTCAAATTTTTGCTCCCCTGACCTTTCCCGTCGCATCGATTTGCCTGCTAGTTTTCTTCCATTTTTCGTTGCTGTTCGCTCCTTTTGAGTTACAGTGAGTCAACCTTAAAAGATAGACATATGCTCTCGCAGACGTTTTTTTAGAACTTTTTAAAAGGAACAATTCCGTCATACATGATTTTTGCGTTACTTTAACCGTTTACGCAGCGCACGCAACGGAAACTCTCAAAAGGAATAAATTTTTCCCGTTTTTGCAACATTATTCATTACTGCTCCGCTCCTCTTTGTTGTAGCGTGATGTTACATAGCCTCCCTCGATAAATAGGCTACCCAACACAAAAAGAATTTTTCAATTCGGACCAGTAGTTCTTGAGATTAGCACGTTCAATCAAACAAACAAACAAACTCTTCAGCTTTATAATATTATATAGTAAGTATAGATATCCATCGATCTTGATATCTCACATATTTACAAACATGGTTAAAGTAAGCATACGATGTTCAAAGAATTATAACAGTGTGTTAGTTTAAGTAATCACAGAGTGTAAATCAATATCATAAAAAACTGACAGAATATTATATGCATCTTGTTTAAAAAAATTCTTACGTTTCACAGTCTGGGGTCGCCCTCGGGATAGTTGTCCCTTCAGCATTGGCTTCATAGATTAAATTCACAATTTTATTGCCCAGCTCTGCCATCACCTGAAACATTACATTTTAGGATTTAAATTGTTTCTCTTGTTTGTCTGTCTGTCTGTTACGCTTTTACGCCTAAACAACTAAACCAAATTTGATGAGATTTGGTACAGAGATAGACTAGACCTAGGGAAAGGTCTTAACCTACCTTTTATTGCGAAAAAGGCTTGAAGGAGTTGTGATAGGGGTGCAATTTGTATGAAAACAAGACTATAAATTGTATATGAGTACCTTTATTATTTCTGGTTCCCAGTCATCCAAGGTAAGAGATCTCACTTTACTAACGTGGACGCCCAGCGAGCGATGTATACCAGAACATTCTAGAATAGATATAAAAATAAAATAATAATAATCAGCCCATATTGTTCCCACTGGGAGACCTATGTCCTAAAACAGGCCTTCTCTCGGTGAAGGGGAGATGGCCGTTATATGCCACGCGAGCCCAGTACGGGTTAGTAGATGTCACATGTCTTCGAATTTTCGGTTCTAAGACATGCTGGTTTCCTCACGATATTTTCATTCATCGTTTTGAGAACAATGGTGATGAAATGATTGACATTAAGTAAAGCGCCTGCCTGGGTCCCGAACCTAGATCCTCATGCTTAGCGGTAGCGCTTGCGACCACTAGGCCAACGAGGCAGTTAATGACAGTAGCAATTGGGTGGCAATCACTTTAGTGCATACCTATACATAGTGTAATGCCAAGATTGATGCTAGCCCAACGAGGGTTTGGGCTCCCACAGTCACAGCAGTAGTTGTTACCAGGAATGCTCAGAAGTTGCTCCCATATCCTGGAAATATGATAAAACTATAAGAAAACAAAAAAAAAAATTAAGAGCACCTGAGGTATAAAGGTGTAATGCACTACGTATTTACACTTCTTATGTTGTCGAAACAATAGAACAAATGTTGCCTAAACTAAAAAAAACTAGTGGAACATGTACCTGATCTTCCGCATGCCCCTGACGTTGGCAACACTGTGCCTGTTCTCTGAAGGCCTGTCATCTGGCACTAGTATGAGCTGCGTGTCAGGGTTTTCTCTACTCTGGCCCTGTTGTATGGCGGAACGAATGCCGTTCTGAAGCGCAGTTATCCAACAGTTGAGCATCTCTTCTGAATCCGCTTGGAGCATGTGACTCCTGGGAATAAAGTTCAATCGTTACATTTGAATTCGGAATATGAGATGATTATCAAGTTTTGGAACAATAAACTCAATTTCGTGCGCGACAATGCTCAAATTCTATTGCAACCAAATATTTTTTAGGAACTCCTATTAGAAATGTTCGTTCAAAAATCAACATAGAATACATAAAGTTAAAATGGATAGCTGAGTTACAGAATGTATTCTTTGAAATTATGAATTGATGTAAGTTAGTATTCTTTAATTTTTAAATATAGGACCTATCTTTATCATCACGTTCCGTGTGGAGCTGGACGTAAAGAATAGCATCTCATTTTTAGCTCAGTCTTAAAAATACCTCTAATTTACTTATAATTTCGACATTTATTGTTGCTGAGACGAGAAAGCGACTACATTTTGAACCTTTTTTAAATACGACAATTTGCCTTCTGGTCGTCAACATAGCTAGCGGAACTGGCATAGTCCCCAAACTATTGCCATATGGAGCTAAGTTAAATGATGCCTTATAGCTTCTTTTTTGTCGGTGGGAATCATCAAATGACGTCTCCCGCTCGAAAGGGCGTGTCTGACTTTTACTGACTAAAACCCATCCGTGTCCCTTCAATCGTCTATATGCCAGGGCCACGGTTACTCTTTCGAACAGATCTCGCGACTCTGGGAGGATGCCCCACACCTATGCTTTCTTGTAAAGCTGATATAAAAACTCAGGCACACTTACTTCGATGGTGACAATACTTCGAAGCAGTACCGCCTCTCGCCATCTAGCACCGGCTTCACAGTACACAGTCTCAAGTCTTCCTCCATTACTGTTACGTTTAGTTCACCTGTCCTTTTCCTAAAAAAAGAACCAGGCTGGTCAATACCCTCATCAATAATAATGATGAACCTGGTCTGTTTTATATGTTCTGAAGTTAGTACTGTTAGTAGTCGAAGTTAATAGCAAAGCATTATGAATAGGTACCTAAGTTACAAAATCAAACTTTCGCAGTTTTATTAGATAACAGGAGGTTGCTGCAACCTACTTCAACAACCCGCTTGAAAGGCATTGGCGTAATTAAAAATGTCAACTAAGATCGATCATTTCCGTAATTAATTTACTAGTAACACACAAACATACATTTTTATAATGTATTCAGTAAGAACTTACGTCACGGCTCACATAATTAAAATCCAAGATGCATAAGAATCCGTAGGTACAAAACGGAATACAAAATCAATTGAGCAAATTGTTTTCCCAATCTTATCGAACGGATCTAATCGAACAAATAAACAATAGATAAAGAAGTAGACCGATTATCAAGGCGTGACGTCACTGGCCTACATAACAGACCTCCGATCGAAAACCGCAATCGAGAATCAAGAACTCACCTATACACGAGACGATTGTCGTATAAATAGAACCATCTCCTATTCCATGTCTTGAAGGCATTCGAAGTCCTTTTGAACAGGTACCCTTGCATACGAGGCATGTTTTTAAGGCACGGTGTGCTCAGTAAACCATCTTTGCAGTCCCCTTCGGCTTCTCTCGACTTACAGCTCGGTAGCACCGTGTCCTTACTGTTTACAATCGTATGGCGGTTCTCCATCTCTTTGTCAAGTATTTTTGTGTCGTTACGCATAGCTACGATCTGAAAATGTGATCATTAGTGGTAAATACTCGTATGATTGGATATTTCTTGTAACTAACATGGCGTGCTTTGTAACGCTTTGTGTATCACGGTCAATTGAGTTTGTTATGTTGTCAATTTTAAGTACATCGTTAACGGTGAATAAAGTTGATAAGTGGAATGTGGTGAATTATGGTATTTACTGAAGATTACTCACAAGGCGGATTTAGAAGCAAATCAAAGCGTTGTAATATTTTGAGCAGCCTTTGTCGTGGTTTGTGTCGGTGAATGCAAGCAACCACGAAAAAGAGGCTCCAAAGCAGACTCGCAACATTTAATCGAGCTTTTCAGAGCAATAACGACACTATTAAGACTTTTATAATTTATTCTAATGTATATTCTATTGGTGTTCCAGGTCAGGATTTTAAATACATATACGAAGTATATTGACTCACATCTTCAGCGATAGTTTTGAGGAAGGGTTCCAAGTCCTCTGATAGGTCAGCACCTTGATGGTAGTAGGTGCAGCACGCTTGCAAGTATGACAGGAACTGAAATAAACATGGTTTTCTTAATAAGTTATAACTCTTAAGCAAAATGAAATGATTGCTATACACAGTCCAGTCCCATTCAAAATATGTTTGTGACTTTAAGGGCTATTTTTGACTGCTCATTGCATGATAGAATCTGGTTTACCGAGTACCGAGTAGTAGTTTAAGACTTGAAAAACTAACGAAGATATAAAAGACTTCACTGTACACAAAGTAAGTATGAACTGTGTTATTGATTGTTCCTATCAATCAAATCATAAGAGTTTCCACGAGTGACGGTAGTCGAGACGTTCGTCGCACCCTTGACACTGGCAGTTAGCCACGCTACTAACCTTACTAAGTGGTAAACGTTTTCAAAAAGAGAATAGAAAAAAAAACACGATATTCTTTGAATGTCGTATGGAAAGGTTTGAGTATGAATGTATTTTGAGTATGGCTATAAGGGTAGGAGTATTCTCCTACCCTTATAGCTTATGATGTGGCTGGATGCGGGTGTAACTACCGACATATCAACTAATAGAGGAGTTTGGAAGAAAAATACAAGGTGCGCCGATCCTAAATCAATTGGGATAAGGGATAACGTCACACTACTTCATATTCGTGTTTATTCACAGGCACATTGTATTACAGACTGTATAGTTTGATTAAGTACTCATTAGGGATAAGCCAATTACGTAAATTGCCGTCGGGCGTTAATTTCAGTGCGATGAGTGGTCACTATTTACTTGACAAACTAAGTTCTTATCGTTATCAGCTAAAATTAGGTTTAGATTGCGAACTAAAACGCGTTTATCTTGCAATTTAAACCTTTATCAATTTTGTGAATGAGACTAGGCGCGAAGGAGTGACTAAGTTGGTGAAGTAAAAGCAAAGTAAATTTAGCGCAAAACAATTTTAAGTACTTAGATATCTGCTCAAATATAGGTGTGCCTTCCATTAAAGTCTACCTTACCCATAATTCAATTATAAAAACGCTATGATAGACACTAAATAAAATACATTTTTGCACGCAATTGAGACGCCTGCTACAATAATTATTATGTTCGCCCTACTTTAGCACTAACATAGGCCACACCTTTCAGTAACTACCCGCTAACCTAAATGTACTAAGTGTACTATACATACATAAGTATTGTGTGAAAGAGTATTTATTACATTAAAAAACATAGAAAGTTATATTTAGTGTGGTGAGTTGTGACCTGTTGCTTTAGTTTTTATTTATACAACACTTCGGTGAAAGTCACGATCGAAACGTTATGAAATTTGCGAGTCGGCTTTCTTCTCGGTGTCCAGCACTTCCATATGACCATATTTGATGGCTTTACGATTTTGAAGAGATGCAGGACTACTATGTTATTTCTCAAAAGTAATCTTAAGCGGAGGCCACATTGCGAGCGACGGTAACTTAATTCAGCTTTATTCATTTGAAATATTAAAGTTTATTTCGTAATCAACAGGTTTCAATAAATACATATTAGATGCCTTCCTCTAATTCTAGATATTAATTCGTAGAATCCACCGACTGGATAAACTTGACTAGAATTCCTAACTCATATAGTCATAAGGGATAAACACGCCTTCTACCTATGGAGTACGTAGAAACTACAGAACGATCCCGCTACGATCCCTACATAATCCTAACATAGCCAGTAAATACAAAATAATATAAAAATCTGCCGTGAGATCGAAAAAGTAACTCTAAACATAATGTTTAAAAGTTGTATTGCATTGTCCAACAAAATAATTTAGTGATACCGAGCCACGATAGTGATGTCGATTATGTTTTCGGCTGTGCGTCGGCAGTTGCATGTTCGGTAGATATAAATCATGACGATTGTTATATCATACAGTCTGTTATGGTATTGAATTATACCGGTACCATTACGTATTGTTTGCTTTTTAATAGACGGAGTGCTACAACACGAATATTTAAACTTTAACCCTCTTACTAATAAACACGGAATAAACATATACCTACCAGGAATAACCATACATTTTCATAAGTTTAAACTTAGAATAACTTTATTATTTATGTTCCTTGTTGTGTCGGACGTAAAGAATAGCACCATCCCATTTCTTCCCGTGGATGTCGTAAGAAGCGACTAAGGAAATCAGTAGAGAATGGGCAGCAGCGTTCTCTATGCATTTTACCACCATACTACGATCGCCAACTCGCCTGCCAAGCGTAACAATTATGGCAAACTCCTCAATATTGGGAGATGCTATGTTCAGCAGTGGACGTCTTACGGCCGAAATTATGAATGATGATGATGATATTTTTTATTAGTAAGAGGGTAAATATCCGTGCAGATGTTTTAAATTTTAATTTGATTATGGTCAGAAGGTATCCTGCCCCAGGAGGAGACGCCCCGGGCGTCGGGAGTCGATAGCGGACTTCCGGCCACCGTAGGCGCGAGCTTGCGGGTGGCAAGCAATGGGTAGCTCGCCGCCCGGTAAGGACCAAGCTCGGGTCGACGGCGCGTAGTGTTCCACGTGCGCCTCAAAGAGTCAGCAGGACGATGTCAGCAGGAGTGTAGGGGTCTACTAGGACCGATGCCCGCCGGGGTCGCGTGATTGTTCGAAAGAGATACCGTGACCCTGGCACATGGGCAACTGATGGAACACGGGTGGGTTTTAGTCAGTAAAAGCCTGACACGCCCTCCCGCTCCGCCCAGAGCCAGAGTGATTTAATGATTTCCCATCCAGAAAAAAAAAGGTATCCTGCCCGAATTACTATTACAGCGTGAATATAATGCAACCATTTATTTGCCTTTTTTCAGTGGCCTCTTGGGGAAAGCGGAAGATAATATCGGACTGCTATTGACTAAAAACCCACTATCTTCCTGCATTGTCAGTCGAAGGGAGAAATACACACACAAGCCCCAACTGATCCTTCTCCCGTTGGTCCCTTGGCTTAGCATTGCCCAAAGTTCTGGGATTTGAGATTTACAAATCAATAAAAAATTACAAATAAAAAAGCCTATATCAGTTCACTGCTGAACTGGTATTGTGACAAGAAGAAACAAAGAGGTAATTCTCAATTCCTGGATTAGTTGGAATCGAGTATAGGTACTCGATTCCAACTAATCCAGGAATTGAGAATTACCTCTTTGTTGAAGGTAAGCCTCATATCAGGAATGAGGTAGGCCTCATATCAGCAAATGGTCTACATGCGACAAATCACAGCGGATTACGGTAGGTTATTGAAAGGTAAATGGCAAAACAGTATGCAGTTTGTATAATAAGATTATGGTAAAAATAAATATCCTATTAGCTTCCCAGTAAGTCATAATAAAACAGCTAAATGACGTAAAACAAATGAACACCCCGTTGGCCACGCCCCCGGCTATACGTTGTCAATGACTCACAAAGATAATCAAATGTTTTTACAGACAATATATCCGGAAAAATCGAACTATATTAGATTAGCTACATTACAGTGAAATCACTAAAATTATTAATTGAAGAATTAATAATTTTAGTGTATTTTATTCGAAAGTTAATATTTTGAATTGCTATCGGGAGCGCTACTAAAAGGTGCGCTCCGAGGAATAAAAAAGGAGCGCCTCATTAGGTGCGCCTCAAAATGGTAGCGCTTCGAGGAATACCTCACGAATCGAACTGGCACACGAAGGGTTCTTTGTTTGGAGATCCTTTTAATTTTTAAGTTTGCTTTTATTATTTGTTGTTATAGAAAAATACAAATGAAATGAATCCACTTAGGCAATAATGACAATTTCTGCAATAGTACAGAGACAGCCAGGTTGAAAGATCGATGTTCTACGAGTCGAGAATTCCTCCACCTGGACATCAATGGTTGACCACTTACAGGTAGAGCGAGGGAATCGGTGCAAATTATCGGAATAATACGATATACCATAGCAAGCTATTATTATTGATTTCCTGTTAGCTGCTGTTTTTATGAGATACACACGTAAAAGATGGTTATGTTAAATATTTATAGTGCCATGTTTCAGATAAAGAAGGGCATGTAACGTAGGTAAACCCATAAGCGCGGCCTACGGGGTATGTTGACATTTATCTTAAAGCCGCGGGTCTATATTATTTTCACGATGACCCCTAAAACACTTTGAACATTGACCGAAACACTCACGCACACGGGTATTTTGGGGTTGACATCATTTATTGCAGGGTTACTCAAAGTGGGGTTGTCATCAGGAAACTTGAATGCGGTACGTAGAGCCAGAAGTTTGAGAAACCCTGATTTATTGTATGTCAAATTGAACATACAACCTTTTTTACTGTTCATATTTTAAACCTAGATTGTAATTTGATAGGTGTACCTACCTAATGTTAAAAGTCCTATGCTAAAAAAAAGAAAAAAACAAACGCACAAAGACTTCAAATGTCAGATCTGGAATTAAAAAAAAGGAACTTTAGTTTTAAAAGATAACCACAATTTGCGTCTGTGACGCCAAGCTACTTCGAAATTTAAATGAAATGTTTTGACATCTTAACTAACCCGATACCTATACGACTAGTATTTATTTCTAGTTCGATTGTTAGTTTCCTTTTCATAGTTTTTACGCCATTTACCGATGACTCATTGAGCAAGCTTAGTATGTTGCCTTCTCAGAACAGTGTGATTCAAAATGTTATGCTAATTATCTATGTCGTTCGTTTACACAGTTCTTAAAGATAAAAGTATTATTTTAGTATCTGTTAACGTCCCATTTAAGTGCTTGAGGAGTCCTCGTAGGTGACGTAGGTACGGCTATTTTTACTTGATAGGATCTAATTCAATTCACTGCGCACTTGTGCCATAATCGGCTTATAAGGATTTATGGTATAGTGCGTACGACGCTCGCGATTGGTTTCCCGTATTGAGAACGTTAAAATAAAATTTGCACGTACGCAAATATTTTTAATTAAAGTAAAATAGAAGGATATTTTTTTCCTAACATATTTCTAGTTTTTATTTCATCGTCAATATTATTAAAAAATATATAATATACCTGACAAGTTCCCGAATCCACTTAACACAGCTGTCTATGCTAATATTTTTATTTTTGTGGAATAGAAAAATGATTTTTTCTTGACAAATTTTTTCCCTGACCATTTCTCTATTATTTTTATTAAGTACCAACCAAAATAACAACTACCTGAAAGGTTTCCAAATGCACTTATCAAAGCCGTCTATTCACTGATTCGTCACAGAACTAGTAGACTATGAACACTGTTATTTTAAAAGAACAAAAACCACTTCCATCTTTAGCAACTCGAGACATAACTGTCGTTCGAAGACGCCATCGCCAGATTAGTCGTGCACTCGACCAGACTTGCAAACTAGAGGTGCGTTGCAAAACAGACTGTTGAAAATGATAACTGTCAATAGTGCTAATGAGTAACGAATATAAGATACGCGCTATCTTTATCGAGGAAGTGAGCTTGATAAACATTTTTTTCCGAAGAACACCTTATTAGGGAATTCCTTCAGGCAAGTATCACTTCCTGTTCAGTTATATCTTTATTTACCTACACCTTTATTTATAAAATTAAGCAATGATTAGCGGTCGTTAAATACTTCTTCAGACAGACGCGACGCGATATTTGTAGAATAACAACATGAAATTTTAATTGTTTTACCGAGTGTTGCGTCCGGCTTTTTTGTGGGAGCCTTTTGTTGGCTTTTAACAATACATTGCGACGTTTAAACGTCTCTTAACTTTAAGTAATGTTTATTATTACACCCCCAAGTAATTGTCTAAGTATTTGAGATTATTCATAACTCATAAGTTTTTTTTTTGGTTCATGAACGCATTTTAATTAAAATTCCAAACAGATAATTAAAATAAATAAAAATGGGGTTACATCGGCAGTGTAACTTAAAACAATGCGAAAACGTTGCATAACAAAGTAATATGGAATCCGACGTCGCAATTACATTTTCTAAAACGCGTCCTTATACAATAGCGTCACGTTATGTGATGTAAACAAAACGTATGACTCACGTTTTTTTAAATTAATATGCGCGGTAATCAGCGCACAAGCACGGCGGTAAGCAGCTTCTCAGTTCCCACGACGTGATCGCTTCAACACAAATACGGTGGTAGTACGAATATCACCTTGAGAATATAATTAGATGTATGTATTATAGTCTACGTATAGTTGCCAGAACATTTAAAAAACAAAGTATTGTTTTATGGTCCACACACGCTAGACGATTCCCCTCACTGGTTTGTCCTTGATCGTTTATTTAATGCTGGCATTCTTTACAACGGCATCGCGAGCTAGTAATAGGAAATCTTGTGATACGCGCATTGGCTATTAGTCAAAACGAGTTAGAAACCTGTAAGAGGATTATTACCGAGTCTCAGTCTAGGTGAAATCTGGGACGGTCCGGGCGACGTCTCATGAATAATTCCACATGCTTGTCATGTATAGCGAGCGACCCCTAGTGTATCAATTAAGGCACAATAACCCGAAGCGCTCAGCTGTTGACAGATGACAAAAAGGTCAATAGAGTTCGTGAGTTCAGATCATACCCCTTTGTTTTATCCTTGTGGACTTATTCCCGAATTTTTAACCCAAGCCTTTGCGATTTGGATTCAGAATTTGATGGGTTTTATGAGCAGTTTCTTATAACATGTTATTTATAATAAAGCATCTTAGAAGTTCGTCTTTAGACGACCCTGGCTAGGTAACAAAAATGCTCATTTATAAATAATCTACCAAATTCTGAATTCAAACTAAAAACTTGGATTCCAGAATTAGTATTACCATAAATGTACGACATTCAGGTAGAGACAAAACGTATAAGTAACGGTTATTATAACCGAAATCCAGTCCCAACAACTTGAATACTAGAATCATGGAAACAAGTGACAGTGAAAGTAGAAGCACGTAAAATGTCGTGTTTATGCGGACATTCTTTGGGCGTTTGTCCATCGCAGCTGTCAACGGCCGTCAACGAGAACGAGAAGACGGCGCCGAAGTAGTGAAGAAGCGATACACACATTTATTATAACCGCGTGTCCACCGCATATCAATCACCCGAGCGTCGAGATCCAAGCTCCCGATTTTTTGAGTATTTCGGTGCGACCGCTAGAAATCGGCCCCTAGATTTTAAAGGTCCGATGTGCCAGCAATAGAAAACACGTTTGATCTACCGGCCCTCCCGCTCGATTTGAATAATCTCCTCTAACGTGGACATCCCGGTGACGGCTGCGGTGGACATACGCCCGCCGTGAGGACAGCACATCGGCTCAGTCGTCCGTGACGATGTAGCAGAATTAGGCATTGGGGACAGCTGCTATGAATAACCGCGCAAAACTCGCTACTTATATACGGTTATTAACCTATTGTCCCGGAGTGGAGCGTGATTATTGTCTTCCTATTGTTGTTTGACACTGACCGGTATAGTAAATAGAATTGTTTGTCATTGATATTGTCTATATTACAATAACGGGCTTTAGAGAAGGATGTTTATCAATCAGTAGGCTGAATAGCTTGAGCTGATGATGCCTCTCTATTTCCTTTACAATAGGGACTTTTAAGACAATCCAAGTCAATTGAGAGGGAAAGAGAGCAGTGGTAGCGCAATGGTAATGGCCGCGACTTAAGAGTTGTAAGACGTAGGTTCGAACCCATAAAAACGCTTTACTTTGTGTAAACTTTTCTCAAAATTGTAAAGACAAACATCCTGAGGAAACTGGAACGTCCAAGAACCAAAAAATCGATATGTGACATCTACCAACCCGCACTGGGCTCGGGTAGTTAATTACGGCCCATTCGCTCTCACCATGAGAAGGTCTGTTTCCCAGCAGTGGGAAAATTATAGGCTGATTAAGCTGGTTGTGTTCGGGTAAGTAACTTAACTTGTCTTAGCATGACACAGCCACAAGCGAACATTCATTAATTCGTTTGCTTTACATTTTTTGCTGCTATTGTTTAAAATTTACCCAATACTCAGGTAATGATTAAATGTAATTTAATTATTATTAATAAGAATGAGGAAAACCCGCGATTGGCATGTTTGTTTTATGACACGATGGCAGCGATGCCGATTACTGTTTTTACACCCGATGCAAAAAGAGGGGGGTGTTATAAGTTTGATCGCTGTCTGTGTGTCTGTCTGTGGCACCGTAGGTCTTGAACGGGTGAATCGATTTCGGTGCGTTTTTTTTAATTATTTAAAAGTAGGTTTTCAAGCGGTGATTCTTAGACACGTATTATCAAAATCCGTTCAGCCGTTTCGACACGACGATCCTTTGATGCAAATTACCTACAACTTCTTATTAAAGTTAAAGGGCCATTACGTATATTTTTTACTTTTTAGAAATTTTTATTTTGGTCGGGGTTTTCATTCATTTCATTGCAACATTGATCTCTAAAATCGCTGCTCATTGTAGGTAGGTATGCCAGTGAACCGGAACCAATTATGCTTTGCGTTGCATTGCACTATAAATATTATTATAATTATAGTTTCCACGATGTTTACAAAAATTCAATTGCTCGCTACATCCGTCAGTCAGACAGTTTTATGTATTCATCATCATTTCAGCCGTATTACGTCTACTGCTGGACACAGGCCACCCTCAACTTGGTGGGGGGTTAACCATAATCGCTACGCTTGGCAGGCGGGTTAGCAATCGCAGTATGGTGGTACAATGCATAGAGAACGTTGCTGCCCATTCTCTAGTAAGTCCCTTAGTCGCCTCTTACGACACCCACGGGAAGAAATGGGGTGGTGCTATTCTTTACATCCGGCAAGACACGGGTGTTTTATGTATTACAAAAAATCATAGTCGCGTGATTTTGAATGTTACGATTTAAATTGGTTGACTGCAAAAAACTACCCATTGAAGTCACTAGACATGATTTGACATGGCCTCCCGCTCCACCCTACAGCGGGAGACGTCATTTGATATTTTCCCACCCACAAAAAAACAAAGCGAGAGAGGTAATTTGATGATTTCCCACCAAAAACAAAAGGGTGTTGGGGTGTCAGTATTCCAACGGCGGCGGCGGTTTAACTCAAAAAATCTACAACTGGTAAATTGAAAACTGACAGAAGTATTTGTACTTTACCAGGGATTTCCAACGTTCACCGCTTCCTACATAGTGCTAATACCCGCAAGGCTTCTTAATCGATGATACTACGTATATTTACGACGGTAAGCCTTTAGCATTATTATCTTTTACCACGAACGTTTTGATATTCCTTTCCTTGTTCATCGCAAGCGTAGGTATTGTAAAAATATATTTTGTTTTCTTAATTGCATGAGGGCGGTGTTAGGATCCTGCCAGGGTCGCGAGATCTGTTCGAAAGAGTTACCGTGGCCGTGGCATATAGGCAACTGAAGGAACACGGGTGGATTTTAGTCAGTAAAATCTGACACGCCGTTCCGCTCCACTTAGAGCAAGGAGACGGCACACAGTGTTTTATGAAGACGATTTTTCGGACATTGTTTTTTTATTTAAAAAACCGATAGTTTAAGTTATTTAAATGCAATATTTCGTATCCCCATTTCACTAGTATGTTTAGTTTATGAGATATAATTTTTTGAAAATCGTCTTTTTTTCAACCAGGTATTTAGAAAAAAAATCATATCTCTGAAACTAAATATGATACGCAATTGTGACCTAAGAAACATCGAAGGCGTTTTTTATGCTGCATATTTTAAAGTACAAATAAATCTCGGAACTTCTATAGATTCAGACTTATACGAGGTTTTCAGTTTTTAGTTTTTATTTTTTTTTCTCGGTAATTCCATCGTATTAGGAAAAGTTATTTATACTAAAATTAGGTCCTTCATCCTCCCTATATACCACAAAAATAACACATCCTAATTGCGTGGGAAGATGGAGGGCATAATTTTAGTATAAATAACTTTTCCAAATACGGTGGAATTACCGAGAAAAAAAATAAAAACCAAAAACAAAAAACCTCGTATAAGTCCGAACCTAACGAAGTTCCGAGATTTATTTGTACTTTAAAATATGCAGCATAAAAAACGCCATCGATGTTTCTAAGATCACAATTGCGTATCATATTTAGTTTCAGAGATATGATATTTTTTCTAAATACCCGGTTGAAAAAAAGAAGATTTTCAAAAAATTATATCTCAAAAACTAAACATACTAGTGAAATGGGGATACGAAATATTGCTTTTAAATAACTTAAAGTATCAACTTTTTACATAAAAAAGCAATGTCCGAAAAATGGTCTTCATAAAACACTGTGCGGCATTTGATAATTTCCCAACCAACAAAAAAATCATCATGGACACAAGGGCAAGAGCTTGATATTTAAAAATTAAAACAATGACCGTGCCCCCGTGCACTTGCATCCTCGTAAAATACGGTGTTTCGTTACACTGATAACATTTAATTTTCGTGATTTA
The DNA here is from genome assembly GCA_932294355.1 of Aporophyla lueneburgensis. Lineage (NCBI taxonomy): Eukaryota > Metazoa > Arthropoda > Insecta > Lepidoptera > Noctuidae > Aporophyla > Aporophyla lueneburgensis. Next base: position 18,430,123 of record OW028744.1, read on the forward strand.
TCACGTATTTTTATTTCACGTTTGAATAACCATGTAGAGTAAACAAAATTAAATCGAATAGTTTAAAACTAACGGTATAAATATAGGGGCACATTGCCGTCTAAAAGCGGATCACACATGTCTGATGCGAAACACATTGCGTCGCGCTTGCGACCCTCGCGGACATTCCTTGCATATTTGTTTTTTACTCTACAATCATGGAAGTTTGCAATTATTACGTACTTCTCCGCTTTTGCACCTACATAGTTACGTATAAGTACTACACATGCCTTTACATTTATCGGTTCGTGTAAAGATTCAAATTGTCTAAAAACAGTTCATGTCTAGAATCTTCCTCTCGGAAATGGAATCAATACTCATCGCGTGTGTGTTTTTGGAAGCAGAATTTTTAACCCATTCCCTGTCCCATGAACCACATATGGTTCAGGTTGATTGTTTAACTATTGTGTCTACTATATGGACTGTGAATGTGTTAAGTTTCGCCCTTCAATTAAATGTAACCTTATACACATGACAAAAAGGTTGTAGATGCGTGACCATTCACGCCTTTCAGACTGGAAGTATTCAAGGTAACTTAATTCCTTAGGTACTTTATTATGGCTTACGTGAAGCCTGTAGCCTGCTGGAAAGAGTTTAAATATGGAACTCACCGTGGCCAGTATTTCGTGGCGCTTCCGAGCCTGCAGCATAGTGATCTTCTGTACATGATCGAGCGCCGTGTGACGGAAGCACGACCGTGTCGCCAGCAAGAGATTCATCACCTCCTCCACTTCCACGCATTTATGTCGAGATACCTAAAGGGTGAAGATGTAGGATTTAGGGACATAGTTTATTTATCCGACTAACATCCGCGGATGCAGTAGGTGCAGGACTTACGAACGTGAGTTGGAACCAAGATAGGCACTATACGGTCAGAAAAACATCGTGAGGAAACTGGCATGTCCAAGAAACTAAAATTAGGAGGCAAATCCGCCAAGCCGCGCTGGGCCCGTATGGTGCACGTAGGCGCACTCTCTCTCACAGTAAAGACGGCTATATCAAAGTAGTGGGAAGATTATAGGTTAATTGTGACCGGTGAGTGTTAGTCGGATAAATGGTCTCGCTTCAAAATCATCATCATCATCATCATTTCAGCCGTAAGACGTCCACTGCTGGACTTAGGCCTCCCCCAATTTGGGGAGCTTTGCCATAATCGCCACGCTTGGCAGGCGGGTTGGCGGTCGCAGTATGGTGGTAAAATGCATAGAAAACGCTGCTGCCAATTCTCTAGTAAGTCCCTTGGTCGCCTTTTACGACACCCACGGGAAGAAATGGGGTGGTGTTATTCTTTACGTCCGGCACCACACGGTACCGCTTCAAAATAAATGATTCAAATCTTGAAAAATCTTGAATGACAGTTTTCAGTTCTTAAAATCTTGCCATTACCTATGGATCTCAAAGATCTAAGGAGCTCAAAGTTGAAATCCTATGGAGCTAATGTATTTACGACAGATTTGAAAAACTCATAAAATTATTTTTGCCATTCTCCATCATCATCATCATCCTTGCGTTATCCCGGTTGCATCCTTTTGGAGCCCGGGGTCCGCTTTCCTGCTTTTAGCTCTCCACTACGGACGGTCTTGTGCATCCCTTATGGTGAGTTTGTTGGTACGCATGTCATCTGCTACGACGTCAAGCCATCACTTTTTGGGTCTTTTTTGGTCTCCATTTAAGTCATTTCATTTTCAAAACCCAAGAGCGTAATAAAATCGCGACGGGAGTTTTCGCGCACTGGATCTTCGACGCACTGCTTAGCGCCGAGAGTCGAAAATCAAACAGTGTTTTTTGGACTCGCTGAGACTCTCTCGCGAACTCTGTTAGGTTATTATCAATGCTCGGTTCAACACCGAGAGTTGTAATTCCCGTGCGCGAAAAAATCTCGCAATTTTATCGCGTTCGGGTGCACGTGGGTTTATGTGAGGAAAATATTTTTTATTCCGTTGCATTTGTCCTGTATACAATGTACTTGATTGACGAGATTCACTAGCGTATTTCCTTATTATTTATTACCTAATAACTAACAGAGAGCAGTGGTGGCCCAGTGGTATTGGCCTCGACTTACGAGTTGTAGGTCGTGGGTTCGAACCGAGGCAGGCGCTTTACTTTGTGTAAATAATTTCACCACCACTGCTCTCAAAACGGTGAAGGAAAACATCGTGAGGAAACCTGCATGTCCTAGAACCAAAAATTCGAAGACATGTGACATCTACCTACCGACACTGGGCCCGCGTGGTAGATTACGGCTCACTCCCTCTCACCGAGAGGAGGCCTGTGTCCCAGCAGTGGGAACAAGATATGCTGATGATGAATAACTAACCTGTGAATTTCTATTTAAAGCCGTATCCAGATCATTTGAGATTTTTTCAAAGTGATTTTTACTTTCTTTGACACCTTTAATATCCCTGTAACAAAACAAAAGCTGTTGAATGTGATAAATACATGATTGTCGCATTTGTGTTTGTGAAGGAAGTGGGGTGGCGGCATTGCTATTAATCAATTCTATGAGTCAGCTTTGTAATATGTTATGTATTCCACACTGATTTAGAAATTTTGTAACTACGACACATAATAATACAAGACCTTAATTTTTGTATCTTTTACAACATTATTTCAGTTTAAAATAACAAATAGAACTATACTCTGTTTTTTATTTGCTAGATCAAAATGACATCTGCGATCGAATAACTTTGAGAGACACAAAATTAAATTTATTTGATTGCAGATGAAAAATGGAAAAACTGCCAATGTGTAGAACGTGTGTAGTCAAGAATGTAAGAATGTATTTAGTTGTCAACAGGAACTTGCACAAACTATATTAGAAGCTGACCACTGTAAATGGTCTATCCCAGCAAATTAAACACCAGAGTCTAATTAACAAATTACAAACTAAAATATATAGTAAAATAATTGATTCGCAGAAAATAAACTCATCAAATGTGTTCTACAGCCGAAAGAAATGAACATAATTCCCAAAATAAATTAAACACCATCATCAAATTTAATACTCAGCAGGGCAGAGTAACTGGCATAAATCAATGAACTTTAAGATAAATATTATTATACATCTCAGCTTAACGCCATTAAAACTAAAAATAAAATTGTTCCTCTTCCTATAGTTTGTTTTTAATACAAGCCAACCAATAAACCAGGAAGAATTAGGAAGTCAGAAACATGAAAAAATAATTTGGTAGGTTCTAATATTTTAAATTAAATAAAAACTTCATTATGATTGAATTGTTATAGGAAGGATGTATCATTTCATAAATCTATATGTCAAGCCCTGTGAGAGAGTAGTTTCATTGAAAGCATGTGATTCTTTATAGCACTGAACAATTAATTTTATCATAAATGTTTTGTTTAAAAAACAATAAAAGCACTTATCAATATTGTGATAAGCAGAATAAAACCGGTACATATCGTATTACACTCTGAAAGTACTGTAGAGTTCATGTTATTGAGTATCTTGATATATAACAACTTAAACTTGAAACTTTGAAACTCTATGATGAAATGCTTCATTAAACATTACCTGAAGGTAATTAGCATAACACTTTTTTATAATGACTCATTCCATACTGTGTTATAATAATAAAGATAAAAAATAGTCATTAAATAGTGTAGTTTCAAAGCTTTAGGGCCTATGAACACCACGTTTTTAAAACGCGCCGTTGACGCGCGTTTGTAGTGATAGGCACGCGAGTGAGACGCAGGCTGTAGACCTTTGCACACCTGTAGGGTTGCCAGGCGTCCGGATAAAGCCGGACACAATCAGGCTTTTTAGTTGCATGTCCGGCTAAATTAGATGGTGTCCGGCCTGTCCGGCTTTTTGGTAGGCTTTTTAAAATATGATCATTTTTGTCTTCACCCCACCTTGTATTGCTAGCGCAAGTGAGCGAACTAGCACTGTCCTTCTCGCGTATTACTGGTCAATTTTAAAAAAAAATCAGCTTTTTTTTTAAATTAGTTCAATTAAATATATTAATTAGTTTATGTTACAAAAACTTTAAAGTGTATTTAGTTCATCAGTCTTATGTTTAGTTTTGTTTTAAGACTAAACAATTAAAGATGTCCGGCCTTTTTACCCAAATGTCCGGCTAAACTGGCAGGTCTGTCCGGCTTTTCGGTTTTATGACCTGGCAACCCTACACACCTGTATAAATTCAAACATGCGTTTGAAGCGATACAGACGCGCGTGTGTAGCGATACAGACGCGATGATAACGCTCCAAGAGCAAGCGCAAGCGTTCCAAAGACGTGTTCAATTGCAACTAGCGTAGATTCACACCTCCTTCGTTTCCCCCCGATGCACCAATGTCGCACGTTTGTATCGATACAAACGCGATGCTAACGCGCGTGTGTATCGATACAAACGCGATGCCAACGCGCGAGTGTATTGATACAGACGACAACAAACTGCTCTGTAGGATAAAAGCGCGCCGTCGACTTTTATAAAACGCGCGTCAACGGCGCGTTTAGAAAACGTGGTGTTTACAGGCCCTTATTAATTTTTTTCTCTGCGTATCAAATTAATGTTAGATTGATTAATGTATTATTTTGTAATGCAGCCTATTTGAAAAGTAAGGTTTTCCTCACCAGGGGCATTAATCTGTAATGTAACATTAAAGCATTACATTAATGAGTGAGGTGAACCAAGCATTACCGTGCACAACCTGTAATGATACAATTTGCAACATTACGTTCACGGGAACCACTCGCTTGAAATATATCAGTAGCACCTATGATCAGTGGTCTCGAACCTACCGATTTTTCGGTAGGTTCTAGACCACTGGCTCTGTTCTACCGAAATACCGAAATATAACGAATATTCTAAGATTTCACAGTACACATGGAAATGTCATTTACCGATTTTGGGTACAAATATACCGTTTTAATTGGCAATTCTACCAATCTCGCTCTATGACGTTCGAGACCACTGCCTATGATACAATTTGGAAAATAAATGTGAATATTGGACTGTTACATTACAGGTGAATGCTCTGGTGGGAGAGCCCTGAGCAATAATAATAATGCCAGCTTATTACTGTACCACTGCAGTCTGCAGGGTACAAGGTATGAAGAAAGGCACTAGACAGTATTGTGGATCACCAAGCCTGCTCATTGTATGTCAGCAATTTTACTATATTATTTTAAGTCCACATTTTCTTCAAAATTTACTCAAAACAGAGGATTATGTATGGTACATGTAAAAACACAGTTGAATAAAAATAAGTACTATTTCTACTAACGTGTGGGTGAGCTGCTCTCCTAGCTGGACTGCTTCTCCTTAACAGAGGTTTTCATAACTTATATGAAAACCTCTGTTAAGGAGAAGCAGTCCGGTCCCCTAAGGTACAATGTCGTAATAGTTATATAGTTATTCTGAAGTTCCTGTTACAATGTCGGAAAATTGAGTTAAGGTTAAGTTTTAGATATGTTTTATTAAATTAAAATTAAATAATTGAAGATATAAGTGTGTATGTGATTGGGGTGTGGTGTATGTAAGTGATGTCTAAGATAATCAAATATACTTACACTTTAATAAAAGCAGTGAGATTCTTCAGCACAGTTCGAGAGACTTGGTCAAGCAGGATTGAGTGGAATTTGTTCATCTCTTGCAGTGAGTGGATCATTCTGTTTAGGGTTGCCATCACTGGTGGGTCCTCTGCAAAGCTTCCCGTTAGATCCCATAATGCATTTGTAAATGTGCTAAAAGTATAAAGTGACACAGATCATTTTATGTGGTGTTGCTAAATAAGTTTTTATCTTATTGTATTCTATTCCTATAGATTGTCTGATAGAAGAAATTTCCAATAAAATGAGCTGTGTATTTCATTCAATCCCATAATTTCATAATCCTATGTCTGGATAACCCAAACAGGTGTTCCCCACAATGTAAAATCATTTCTAAAGTATACTCAAACAACTAATACAAGAAGGCTAGTGTACTTAGAACAACTTTTTTGGTATGTTAATGATTTCAAAACAATAACTGATTATTTTGAAATATGTAGGTATCTCTCTTATTCTTTCACAAATTATTTTTTTAATAATTTGTTATTATTATTTTAGTAGTGTAAATGTTCAATGGGCCTGTATGACTGATTATTGTAAATGAAGCAAAGAGAGTATGTAAATTCCCCAATGGGAAAATATATGAGTTGATTTATGTGAACTTTCATTTCACATAAAAACAAAAATATTTGTATTGCAATTTTTATAATTATAACAACACATTGTAACCTGATAATAAATCGCTTTTTATAAACAATGTGATTATTTTGAAGATAATAAAAAGGGTGTTAGCATTCTTATCTTTTTGGGCTTGTTAATTATTTTACTGATGTCATAATAATATGTAGGAAATACTACCACTCTGTCTTAATCTGATAAAAAAGAAGTGTACTCAAAACACTATCAAATCTAATATATCTAGGTATTTTAACAATGACAGTTTATTTCAAGAAACTAGGGCACATTGTTTTTTAGAACAATAATGTAAGTAGTATGCCAGTAAGGAATGTTAATGCTAACGATGTATTGATCTATGATTACGGAAGAGCCGCGTCGTGTGAGAAAAACTAGACAAACAAAAAAAGAAAGGTAGTACAATCCTCACCCTCTATGACTCATGTATGTTTTACCAGAGTCTATCATTACAGAGCATGCTTTTAGAACTTTGTCAAGTTTCTGCTCCAATGAGTCAATGCTGGCTTCCTCAGTTTCCAGCTGCTCCCTATAATAACAAACAGGATGGCTTATACAACAATAATTTATCACGCACAACACGTACAAAGTTTCACTTTCTATGATTAACTCTCATTGATTACGATCTTCACAATACCTAAACTTGGGAGAATCTCTGAGACACTCATCGAAATCTATTAGTGGCTTCATAATTACTAAAACTTTGTATCACTGAAAGGTTTACACAAATATATTTTATTTCATTTCCACATAGAACACAAAAAACTTCCTTCACTTCTTTGATTTGACATGACACTGACAAATAGTGCTGCGCTGCCGCTACGAAACCTGTGCAATAGTATAGAAACGTAGTTAGTCAGAGAAGTCACTGTGACTCTACTATTTGACATTTTCAAGCGATATTTGAGTATATATTAGCAAAATAACAATCAAAAATAGTTATATAAAAAATTCTAGGTGTTCCTAACATGAAAATATTTATGGTAATCAATCATTTATAAGTTTATTAAAGGTTATTAAAATCCCACGGAATTTGCTAAAATTCCGATACAAACCGAAAAATTTCTTTTCAGACATACAAACATCTTAATTGGAGCAGTGTTCTGTTTTACATTATTTTTATGTCAAATCAGATAAAACAAAACAACAATTTTACAGATACAACAATTTTATTACTCTTGACTATACGCACTTGTCACCACAACCACCTGGGTCTAAACTAAACAATGCCTGTTTTGCTGACTACCAAATCTTGGGTTTCATAAAGCTGTAACCAGATCGCGGTACATCCAGTTCGACCGTGTAATCTCAAAATATGTATGTCAGATGTCATCGAACGATCGCGATACACTGATTGCATCCAACTGCGCAGGGACTTCGGTCACCAGTGACTCGCACCTAATTTCAAAATATCACGTCCATATTCAAATTTAGACATCGTTAACGACAGTTCCCGACCGTTATCGTCTATCAAAATCTGTGTGTGGTCGTAATAATATCTAATTGAACTAACACAATGCAAAGATGACCATAGCCACCATAATGTTGGTTCTCATGAAAACCGCATCTGAGGCCACCGCTATAATAATACAACAATATTAGTACGCACAGCCACAAATCAAGCTATAATTTCCAGTATAAGCTGACTTCTCATTGTATGAAAAGCTACATTACGAGGTCAGCTAAAACTGGTGAAGTATAGCTTGATATGTAGCCGTGTGTACAACCGCCATATATAAGGTGTATCTATTCATACACGAAATAGTTTAAGAGGTACACCTGTAGGTGGTAAAGAAGCTATTGAAGCAAAAAAAAATTTTATCTAAGCGTTTTTGAATTTTCGTAATTTTTACAATTTTAAAACTGCTTGAGACGTTTTGCCTAAAACCTTTACAAATAAATGTTACTAACATGAGTTCATAAGTTTTCACTGTTACTAACACTTATGGAAGAAATTCTGAAATAAATGTTGTTTATTTATTTATTTATTTACTCCAAATTCTATGAATGGCCCACTTGACGCTGCGAGGGCGGCGACCGGACGACACGAGCATGGCTGTGGTGTCTCGGGCCGTAAAAAATAAGAAGAGGCCAGTATTTCTTATGTGCGTCAAATAAATTATAAATAATACATTTAGAAAAAATATATTTAGAATTTTTTTTTTCGTTGCTGTAGCTTCTTTACCACCTAAAAAGGTGTACTTCTTAAAATATTTCGTGTATAATAGACACACCTTATACGTATTAGTTTATAATTATTGTTTTTACATTATTTATGTATTGTTTTTTAGCGTGGGCCTTAGTTGCCCGAAATAAAGGATTGTATTATTATTATTTTTTTATAAACTAAATATAAGTTGATTAGACTAAAATGAGTTGACCGTTGTCTTTAAAGTTCAAAATAAACATCTGTGCCTGTGCCATCATATCCTCAGTGCACTATTATCGCCGTATCAGCATCAGCATTATCTTGTTTTTAAAGTGAAATTTTTATTACATCGTCTCACACTTTTTCGTCTGTGTGTTGCATGTCGCGTGACAGTCGGCCGCGGAGTAGGAATAAAGTGAAAGGCGCTCGCTGGTGCATGTTGTTGCTTCTGGATTTATTTCAATTTTGAGTGCTTGAATTTATTATTTAACTTATTTCGTATGAATATTAAATTAAGTCTTTTTTTTATTAAGCTATTGTATATATTCCGAAATTTTTCAGTTAAATGTCTATAATGTGAAAAAAGTTTAACTTTTACCGTGGTTTCATAAAAACCACACAATCCTTTTTAATTTGGAAGTCAGAATCTAAGTGAGTCCACACTTAAACAATTGTACTAACTCACTGAATCTCAAAGGAAATAATGAAATAATGAAAAACATAACTATCTTCCTGGCGCAGTCGGGTAAAAATAAGATTTGTTATTTTTGTCACTCTTATTATTCCATAATAACATTAATAAACATTGAAAGCATTTGAATAATCAAACGCAAGGTGAAATGCAATGAAGATTTATCATTCAAAGGTAAAACGTCAAAAAAATATTGAAAAAAAAAAATGAATCTTCAAGGTAACTCCGCAACCTCAAAGGTCATGATATAATCGAAACGAAACTAATCGTATACAATTTTGTACACAACGTTACATCCACACATCGCATCACTAATTTTGTGAAAGTTGTCAAAGTTGACGTTTGTTTGAGTTTTATGTTCTATCAATCAAACAAAATTTAGGTTACTGTGAAAAATAACACCGGGCTTAACTTTCACTAATATTTTGTGTCTTCGTATATATTGTCTATTTTGAATTATGAATGCTATTAAAAATAAGTAGGATGTAATATATATTGTGCAGCATCAGTACTTTCTGTCATTTTTAGAAAATTGTTCGCGAGAAAGTTAAGAAAAGTATAAAAATGGCTATAAACAACAAACTTCTAAAAGATGAACATTTAATTAATGTTCTTTTGTGCGCCCTTGCGATACCCCTATCGATGTCGATGTGGATTATCAACTTGGTATATTCTAAATTCTTATCAAAGAACGAAGGTTTTGACGGTAATGTATTTATTTGTTTTATTTACTTATCTTTGACTGCGCACTTTGAACTTAAATGCAGCTAGTGATTGATATAATTTAACCTTAGTGAGACAAAACAATATGTTACAAATTAAATAGGCAGATAGTTTACTACCCTACATGTAAAAGACTTATGACAAACATTTTTTAATGTGTGTAATATGCTATTTCAGAACCGGTAGTGATATCTCCTGGGAGATGGCTGGCATCGTGTCTAATACCACTCATCATAGCAGTGCATGGGTACAGAAAGAAAAGTATTACTCTCAACGGAGCCGTGCTTGGCTGTGCATTAGCTTTTGTTCTAACACTGAGCAATTATTCCTTTCTTGTATGCCTGATTACATTCTTCCTATCATCATCAAGAGCCACAAAAGTCCGATCTCACATAAAAAGAAAGATTGAGGAAGATTTTAAAGAAGGTATGTGTACTTTATTTGTATATACTTAATTTTTTCTGTGTAACTAGTATACCTAATCAATCGAAACGTGGTATTTCTAGGTGGGCAAAGAAATTGGATACAAGTTCTCTGCAATGGGGGTATGGCTGCACAACTGGCCCTCTTGTACTTATTGGATGTAGGAGCATCAGAGAGACCCATAGATTTTGTTGGAGATTATAGAGCATCCTGGCTTTCAATAGGAATTCTTGGTAAGTAACCTGTTGCATGATTATTGTTGACCCAGTACGAAAATGACAAACTTGGAATATGAATACCTACTCCTTCTTTCCTTTTGGTGGACTTCTGGAATCTTTAATGATGAAATATAATTTAAACTATTTCTTTTCAGGTGTATTTGCTTGCTGCAATGGCGACACTTGGGCATCTGAACTAGGAACTGTTTTTTCAGACTCTGATCCATATCTAATCACAACTTTTGAAAGGGTTCCAAAAGGAACAAATGGAGGGATCAGTGTGATGGGGACATTGTTCAGTACAGTTGGAGGTCTTGCCATTGGAATATCACAATATATAACTCTTTATTATTTCTCTGAAAAATCTTTATGGAAATATGCCCCTCCCCAGTGGCCTATCATTTTCTTTGGAGCCCTTGGAGGATTTCTTGGTAGTGTCATAGATTCTTTAATGGGGGCAACTCTACAATACTCAGGTAAAATAATAATTTTACAACACTACATTATTCATAGGTTTATTTGGTGTTGTTCTCAAATAAAATATTTCTGAAAACTTATCTTTTGTTACAGGGTTAGATAAAGAAGGAAAAATTGTATCACACTCTAGTGTAACAGTCAAACATATCAGTGGAAGAAATATTCTGGACAACCATAGTGTTAACCTCATATCAACAGTCATCATGGGACTACTGATGCCCACACTTTGCAAGAGTTTATGGCCTCTGTTCTAACATATTTGTAGCATGTAACTGGTGTTTGATGTATACTTTATAATAGAAAAAAAGTAGTTTGAATGGGAATTTTATGAATTTTATCTAGTTGAAAATGTCTATTTTATAATTATGGGTTTAGCGGGTTTAGCTATGTGGGGCAACTATGTTACGGGCCAATAATGTCTGTATTCGAAAATGTGTATGAAGTTGAAAGTTTTTTTTTGATGTACTAGTAAGTTACTAGGTTGCAGTCATTTTAATGTACTTACTGGTTATGTATGGCAATAATTTAAAGTTTTTATATGAATGTTATTTGATTTATAAATATTTTGGTACAACACATTTTTATCATTTTCCCTTTATGGTGGTTTTAGTTAAGGCGAAAGCTCCAGGGTAGACCGCGAAATTCTAATTTCGTTACGGTAGTTGCAATTAGCAGGTCAGTGTGAAGCTTTATGTTGAACAAAATATAATTTCGGGACCATAATAAATATGGTTTTATATGTAGAACCATATTTGTAACGGTCGCAAATTAATGACGAAACGTCCGTTACCTTTACAATCGTGTGTGCATCTGGTCGCACTAATGCGATTGGGAGACTAAGCGAACGGTCGAGGTTCGTGCACTTTGATATATGTAAAAAACCGTCGCAGCTTGGAAAACCACGACGAATGCAACGAAACATTTGGGAATGCCGGTACTTGTGGGTACGCGCATTCGTGTGAATGTGAGATAAGAGCTATGTACGGTTGTTATATAGTGACGTTATGTGGCTAAAAACAGTTGATAAATTGAGTAATAATGTACATACCAAAACGTGATGCCTTTTCAAACGTTTTAAAAGAACCAGTTTTTGTTGCTACCCTATGTGTATCCGAAATATTCGTAGTATTTTCTAAGTATCCAAACATACAAAAATAAAACATGTCAGCGTTCCAGGTACGACAAAAAATATATTAAGTATTTGATACATTTACACCAAACAGCTGTTTTACCTAATATTGTTTATTTTGAAGCGTTTTAGAAAGATACCAAGTTTGAACTGTTGAAATATTTTATTTTATAAATTTCTCGCATAGTGAAATGTGCTGCGGAAAAGCCACAATGAAAAAAAAAGAAACATTGCTGATTTTACTAAAGTTATGTTAGTATAATATGTTCATGTTATGAGGTCAATAGTGGAACGCAATCAACAACAGACACCCACTGCCCCTTTCTGTCATGAAATGAAACTGATGATCTGTCACTTATGTCAGTGTGTCCAGAAAGCGAGCTATTCTTTGTTTACGAACAAATTAAATAATTCTCTAACAAAAAAAGTCTTCGTGCGTGACTCATACACGGAGTGCAGTGTTACTGATTTTTTAATGCTACTTGCTTGTTCTATTGTGTTTGTTGATATCGAGTTCAATGACGAAGGTTCAATTTAAGTAACAATTTTAGTGCGGAATGGTGTTATTATTGTAATTTGAACATTAGAATGTCATCGTCAGCAGAAGAAAGTCCAATAATAAACTCGGATATAGAAAATGATGTTACGAGCAGCCGTCGGAACTTGGTGGAGGCGGAACATGGTAAGTTTATGTTGTGTTTTAGATGACCTGAAAACAATAGGCACCTGGAGCAAACTTGATAAAGGTCATTCAAAACAAAGTTCGTTTAAATGTGCGACACGCATTAATAGAAACACAGACTGACGAAAAATACCCCTTGTTTTTACTCGTTAACTATACACACCTAACTATTTAGCTTTGTGTAATTAGCATGATTACATGATGAGATAATGAATAATTGTTTTGGTATGAGATCAAGTCTCCTGCTGCATTAGAATAATGCACGCTCTGCTACCATGTTATAGTTATAAGATCAGAGGCATAAATCCTTAAAATAAGTTTAATTATATTTAAGACATTTTCTATGGAAAAATATATGTCTTCGTTTATTACGTGTTCATGTATTCATTTTCATAATTTAAAACAATGGAATCTGGTATTTCAGTTATACCATGGAGGTTCCATAGGTTCACCTTCAAAGAGTTTTGACATGCAAACTCTAACACTTGTTTTGAAATGATAAATATCATACCTAGAGTATCTACATAACCAATATTATAGTAAAATACCTTTTTAGTGGAAGAAACAACAGGATGGATCAAATGTCGGACTGTGCTTGGCATTATGGGCTTCCTGGGCTTTGCCAGCGTGTATGCCATGAGAGTAAACTTGTCTGTGGCCATAGTGGCTATGGTCAATGTCACAACACCAACACCAACAAACTCTTCAACAGATGTTGATGTTTGTCCTGCAAGTCCAGTTAGCAACAGTACTGCACCACAGGTGAGGTCCTTGACCTATTTTATTTTTTAACTGTATACAGCATGTTACAAAAACCCTGTCCGATCCTTAAGGGTATTATTCGGCATCGTACTGCGTACATTATTACGTAACCAATTAATGGATTTGAGATTATTATTTTTCCCTTGTGAATATAATTAAATAAAAATAAAAACGAATCAAAGGCAACACTGATCGCTCACAAAGTTCACGTGTTACTATGTACAGTTTTGTGTCAAAGAAGCCGCCGCCTTTGTCATGAACCTGCTTTGTCGCGTGCCGCCAAACAAACTTATAACGAAAAAAAATTACGCTACGTCATACCTTATGCCGACGCGTAGGTATCAGCTGATATTGTTTTGTAGGCATAGTGATCCGGAGACCTAATCATGTTTATTAAGAAACAATTTATTGAATTAAATGTAGCCCTGATAAGGGCTTTTTTTAATATGATGTCCTTTGGGCAAAGTACTTACCGACTGCAGGTTTCAGTTCTCTTGTTGTTGCATACTTCGGCGATCGTGCTCCACATGTCCACCTCCAACACTGATACACATTCGACACCTTTTCACTAAATTTGCACGTACTCTTTGCAGCGAATTTGTGTCCGATTTAAGTGAGTCGAAAGCTGCCACACTTAGATTCTGCCACAATTCGAGATCTGACTTCGATTTCCAAATCGCACTCTCTTTTATAAACAATTTGTTTAACATGACCCCATAAATAAAAATCCAGTGGAATGGCTGATTGGAATACGACATTTTTCGCGAAACGATAGCGGCACGTGATACGTACAGACAGACGTCCGATCAAAAGCTATCTACACGAAAGACTGGCCATTGGCCAACAAGTAGCGCGCCGGTAGGCAACCAGTCGGCATCATCAAAGAGTCGAACGAGTGCCTACAACGCGGTACTGTAGGGCGGTAGGCGGTAGCCTTTGAAATAAAAATAGGTAAAAATATCAAGATTTTGCCGACGGGTGGAGTGTTGTTAACTTATGAAAATTTCCCATATTATTTTATTTTTGATTATAAAAATAAAAAAATCAATTACCTTTTGTTTTTTTTTAGATAGATTTATATATCATTTTTTCTAGTACGTATGTTGAACGAAGATTACGCCTTTATTGGATCGGACAGGGTTTTTGTTACATATTGTATATGTAAATAACTACACCGGTAGCTGAAATGTTGTTTGACAATCGGTTGTCATGGTATGGGCATGTGATATGGAGGAGTGGATAAGATTTTAAGTATGAAAGTCAATGGCTAGAAGACTAGGGAAAGACCAAAGATACGATGGATGAATTGTGTAAATCCTGATATGGTTAGAAAAGGCGTCACTACCGCAATGACAACTAATAGAGAAGTGTGGAAGAAAAAACATGTTGACCCAAATAAATGGGGATAGTCGCAGATAGGGACAGAAGAATGACTGAAGAATGATGTTGATGTAACTATTTGGTTCTTCAATGATTTATTTAATAAAGCCTTTATTGCTGAATCATCAATGTAATTTTCATTATGTTACATGTTAGAAGTGTAATTAATGTATAAGTGGAATAGTTTTGCTACTTAATACAAAACAAACTCATTCTAAAATAACAAAATGTAAGCAATAACATTATGCACTGAAACTTGTTATGCTCTAACAGGAACTAAATGTTATTCAAAACATCTGTTGAATGTTTTGCAAGTGTCTCGAGTACGTAATAAAGTAGTAAAAAGAGTATCTTTTCACCAAATAGATAAGTTAAAAAAACGCTATAAATTTTAGTTGAACAATTCCCTCATCATCATCATTTCAGCTGTAAGACTTCCATTGCTGGACATAGGCTCCCCCAATTTGGGGGGCTTTGCCATAATCGCCACGCTTGGCAGGCGGGTTGGGGATCGCAGTATGGTGGTAAAATAAATAGAGAATGCTGCTGCCCAGTCTCTAGTAATTCCCTTAGTCGCTTCGAACAATGCCCATGGGAAGAAATGAGGTGATACTATCAGTGGCGAAGGCACCATATAACACGATTCCTACCGGCTTGCCTTCGGGGATTCGCATTGGTAACTCTATCACTATTAAAAATACAATAGTATGTAAATAGTGGCTACTATTGTCAATAAATATAGTTACACTATGGGTATTTAATTCACCATAACATTCAAACAACAAAAAAGGTTATTTATACCTTTGTATTACAACAAAAGAGAAATGTTCTAAATTAACCCGGCGCCAAAACGTCATAATCAGGAACTAAAAATTCATACAACAGCGATCCCGTGATGATGTCACTTTAGGTCACGTGGCACCGCTTGATATGTACGAGAGCAAGCCGCTGTACAACGGGTTATGACAGAGACAGGTATAGAAAAATGCGTCAGCGAGAACGAGATAGAGGAATATTGCATATTTTGTCGTTTTCATCTGTTCAATTTCATTGTATTTAATTCATTACATTCCTATATTAATTTTAGAATGATAGTAAGTATTCTTTATTGATGAGTCAGTAAGTTAAGGCCGACTTCGCTTCGGCTTCTCTTTTAGAAAAATTTACGCCTCGCCGCTGGATGCTATTCTTTACGACCATCACCACACAGAACAAATCCCTATAAAAATCAAATTATTATACTGACTCATCCATCAGACATTAATATAGGTATACCTTTTAATTAATAAATTAGAAATACTTGCAAAGTTCATAAAAGTAAAACCTTCATTATAAATGGTTCAATGACTCATGAATGCTATTAGAATTTAGGCATAAACATGTTCTTTTGTTTCAGAGACCTGGAGACTTCAACTGGACTGTTGAACAACAAAGTATAGTTTTAGGCTCATTTTTCTATGGATATGTTTTAACACAGGTAAAGGAAAATCTTGATTGATATATTATGTAACAATGATATTCCAACACTTGTTTTGTGAGTGTCATTGACAAAACAAAAGTATGATGATAATGTTAATTAGTCAGTCCCAGTTCTCGGAAATTGAAATATTATATTGTGCTGGGATCTACCTACCATCACTGAATGAATTATTGTTGCCAATAAATCGGAGATAGTGGTGGTGGATCGAGTAGAATGGTGCACCCTATCTGTTGACATAATAGTTCTGCATGACAGTCACGTCTTGAGAGCCGATAAAGATGAACAAATTAAGTATCTTGCGAGGTTGTCAACATGTGGGATGTGGCAATCAGCAATCATTGTCCCGATAGGCGTGACAACCAATGGCTTAATAGCTAAGAGCCCACCTGAGGAGGTTCTTGTTCAGCAGCGAAATTTGGCTTGATTAAGCAAGCGGTACTTCTGGACATGACTGACATTGGAAATATGTGGAGCGCGTAGGGGGGATCCTATTTCCAAAATCAGTGGGCTACTATTTTGAATATTTTGAAATAATTTTTAGTAAAATTAAAAAAAAATGTAATTATGTAGGTTGGCCAGGACATCTACGCGAAAACCCAAACCATGAAATTCATGATCTTAGAAAGCGTGAAAATTTTTCGTCAGTTATCATAAAAAAATAATGTGCTGTTTCATAGAAAATTGCAATACCTACGCGATCAAAATGTATGGAACAGCATTTTTTTTACCAACAAAAAATTTCATTTCATTGAGGTTCAGAATCATTTACTGAATCCATGGTAACAGGATATGCGTCGATGTCGCTACCACCCTGTATAAATAAATTATATCAAGGTCATTAACAGAATGCACTAGATACTTGTAGATACTTTTGTTGCCTGAAAGGGTAGGCAACAAAAGTATTTGCAAGTGATGTGGGTTTCCTGAAAAATAGGGCCATTAATCAATTTTGTAAACATTTTCGTAAGTTAAAAGTCAAATGTGTGTATTTTTTTAGATCCCAGGAGGAAGAATAGCTGAAATGTATGGAGGGAAACTTGTATATGGTTTAGGAATATTTTTCACAGCAGTATTTACAATTCTTAGTCCAATTGCGGCATATACGGATATTAGATTCTTCATTGCTGTGCGGGCACTGGCTGGCTTATCGGAAGGCGTTACTTACCCAGCCATGCATGCTATGCTAGCCAGATGGATCCCACCACTAGAGAGATCAAAGTTTGCAGCTTACGTGTATGCGGGTTTGTATTCTCAGAGTTATTTTTCTTGCCTTCGCTTGAAAGCCTCAATATGTAGTCCATATTTATGATAATTTTACACTATTTAAGTAGTAGTGCATGTTAAATTATATACTCTATTTAGTATTAATGTCAGTAACTGTTGAACAGAGATAAGACAGCAGCTGTTTCAGAGAAGTTTCCTTGTCTATTGTTTTTTTTTTCTGTCTATAGATTTGTTTTTGATGTCTTCGGTAATGGAATTGCATTTTTTTAAACGGCGTCTTTGTCTGCTGCCGCATCCTTTTTTCTCTAAAATTAAGTCTCCTGCTTCTTCTACAAGAGTCGCGTAGCGCCTATGTGGCGCTACGCGACTCTTCCCACTTCCACTGTCATTTCCTTGTCGGTAGTGGGACAGGTGTCCCAGGATCAGTTCAGATAGAACGGCAAAATGCCCGAGCAATTTACTGTCTTCATTGAAAATAGGACCATAACCTACAGTAGAAAGTTGTATGCATTTCGACACAGTCGAAGATAGAGAAGGCTGCCGAAGCTGGCTGGCAATCTTTCAAAGTGTAGCTATTAGCTAACCAATAAAACGTTTCGCAATTTTTTCAGGTTCAAATATAGGCACAGTAATTACCTTGCCTATATCTGGGTGGCTATGCACCCTTGAGTTTGGTGGTGGATGGCCACTTTGCTTCTACATCTTCGGAGGTATTGGTGTCGTATGGTTTATATTCTGGCTGTTATTTGTGTATGACACGCCACAGAAACACCCCAGGATTTGTCCGAAGGAGATCGAATATATTACGTGGAGTATTGGACCTCAGGTGAGAAATGGAATACTTTACTTTTCACTATATTCAGCCGAAAGACGTCCACTGCTGGACATAGGCCTCCCCCAATTTGGGGAGGTTCGCCATAATCGCCACGGGTTGGCGATCACAGTATGGTGGTAAAATGCCTGAGAACGCCGCTGCCCATTCTCTAGTGAGTCTGTCAGTCTCTTACGACACCCACAGGACGAAATCGGGTAGTGCTATTCTTTACGTTCGTCACCACAGGGAACACTGATAAATGGAATACTGATATTATAGTTTATTCTCTTGGCTTTATCCGAAATGGGATAGGGATGCGCTTTTGGCAGCGGCTTCGCCCGCATGGACGTAGGAAATTATCCCAGGGGAAAATACTCCCGGATATCGAACGTACTACCGGGATAAAGTTATCCCATGTGTTAATCCAGGCTACAAAATGATCTGTGTGCCTTATTCCATCCAAATACGTACGGCGATTTTTGCGTGATTGCGTAACAAACATTCAAACTTTTTAGATTTATAAAATTAAGTAAGAAGGTTTGGCTCGCATGTCCATTGTCTAACACATTGGCTCTATGCTTGCCTTTAGACTTTTTTATGAAATAGTCTAATGATAAAGTTTTATGTAATAATAGTTAGTATCATAAAGTGCTAAGTTGTTTAACCAGTCAATTACCGTAATTACAGACACAATTAAAAAACCATTGTGTCGATACCAAATGTGGTATCTCAGGAACTTAGAGGTTAACATCGAATCAGTATATCACAGGGCTTTTTGAAGGTCCAAAGTCGTGCTCACGCGGGGTCGTTTATGACTTAAAATCACGCCAGTATTCCCGAAGGGTCAGGCAGGTAGGCAGAGATGTAAGTATAGTACACCCATATTTCGCCAGTCTCCCATGTATCCGGGCGAGGCTTTTGCCATATCTTGGGCACAAATGGAGACTCCGGACAGCTACTGAGAAATTCCAGATTGAAAACTCAATTTGTCCGACCTGAGAATCGAAGTCAGGGCCTCAGGCTCAGCAGTAGTGCTTGCAACCACTACACCAACGAAGCAGACTTTTATTTGAATAATAAATATGATTTTGATTCGATCCCACAAACATCTCAAGCTCAATTGATATTAACTCATTTGTGGCGCCGACGTTTTTTGATTTACTCAAAAATATGTGTCATTCTTTTATACTTAAAATTAAATGAGTTCAAAGGGTAGGCTATCTTATCGATCAGGGCCCCTGATGTTCTTTTAAACGTAAAACTAAAATACTATTGAATACTTGCGTTTTACTAAACGTAAACCGTAAACAAATTATTAATTCGGGATTTAATAAAATAAATCTATATATATAAAAGAAAGTCGTGTTAGTTACTTCACTTATAACTCAAGAACGGCTGAACCGATTTAGCTGAAAATTGGCAGGGAGGTAGTTTAGAGCCAGGAGAAGGACATAGGATACTTTTTATCCCGTTTTTTTTTTTTTTTTTTTTTTCCCCTTTTTACGACCGCGTTCCCGTGAGACGTCACATAAAACGTCAAAGAGAATACAAGTCACTATAAAACGTGGTACTATGACAAAAACGTTGCCTTCGAAGTACCAGGTTATCATAACTTGACAGGAGCTTACCAAACAAAGGAGTGTCAGCTAGAAAACGCTTTATGCCTTCGAAGTACCAGGTCATCATAACTGGGTAGGAGCTAACCTAACATATGAGTGTCAGCTAGAAAACGCTTACCAGATCACCACCGCGTACCAGGTTGTCAAACTTGGTACGTTTATAACAACATTTATTGAATCTGAGGCGATACGAAGTTCGCTGGGTCAACTAATTATCTATACTAATATTATAAAGCTGAAGAGTTTGTTTGTTTGATTGAACGCGCTAATCTCCGAATCGAATCCGGTCCGAATTGAAAAATTCTTTTTGTGTTAGGTAGCCTATTTATCGAGGGAGGCTATAGGCTATATAACATCACGCTACACCTCAGAGGAGCGGAACAGTAATGAAAAATGTTGCAAAAACGGGGAAAATTTATTCCTTCTGAGAGTTTCCGTTGCGTGCGCTGCGTAAACGGTTAAAGTAACGCAAAAATCATGTATGACGGGATTGTTATTTTTAAAAAGTTCAAAAAAAAAGTCCCAAGAGCATATGTCTATCTTTTAAGGTTGACTCACTATAACTCAAGGAGCGAAAATGGACGAAAACTAGCAGGCAAATCGATGCGACGGGAAGGGTAAGGGGAGCAAAAATTTGACGCGGACGAAGTCGCGGGCAGAAGCTAGTATTCAATATATTTTACTAGCCTCTGCCCGCGACGTCGTCCGCGTCAAATTTTGCTCCCTTGACCCATCCCGTCGTCGCATCGAACTGCGAGTGTTCGTTCATTTTTCGTTGCTGCTCCGCTCCTTTTGATCGTAGCGTGATGTTATATAGCCTATAGCCTTCTTCAATAAATAGGCTACCCAACAAAAAAGATTTTTTCAATTCGGATCAGTAGTTCCTGAGATTACCGCGGTCAACCAAACGAACAAGCTCTTCAGCTTTACAATATTATAGTATAGATTTTAAAGTAGGTGAGAGGTGTACCTTGTACACTCACATTTCGCTAGTTATGTTTAAATCCCATGTAATAGGGGGCGGGCCTATTGACCATCTACCGGGCACAAGGCACAACTTTGGGCTGCTACTGATAAAATCCCTATAGAAAAACCCAATAACACTTTGCCCGATCTGGGAATCGAACCCATGACCTCTTGCTCAGCAGTACCGCTTGCGTCCACTAGACCAACGAGGCAGTCTGAAAAGAATATTACAAAGTATTTGACGTAATAATTTGACAATCAATGCGTGACATCATTACTATTGAATACCTACGGATAGTTTCAGTACAGTTTGCGAGCAGTTATCATAATGTGGGACAAACATGAGTCACTGATTGACCTCACATGTGTTTCGATGCGTTTCGCTAATATTACAAGTATAAACATATTTTATAATGTAGGTATTGCTTGCAAAATGCTGCATGTTTTCGAAACAATGACACAGCTGTATTCTCCGAATGAAAATGCGGTAGATAAACATAAAGGTAATGTTAATTGACATACGCACACGTTGATATGCCCACTCCGCCCGGAGCGGGAGAAGTCATTTGATGATTTCGCATCCAAAAAAAAAAAACGGCCACACATCAAACTATTTTACATTTTCAGTTTAAGATGACTTCTCATTGTACGAAAAGCCTAGACAGTGCGAGGTCAGCTAAAACTGGAAATGTATAACTAGACCTGTAGCCGTGTGTACCCAAATAACGGAGCACTGGTTAAAACTTATCCTATAACGCCTCCCGCCCCTCAGATTTGGTCAAGGTAGTTTAAAACAATCCACTAATTAAAAAAGTATAAGGATTGGATATGTCCACGCTTAAGTATCCCAATTGTCTTTATTTTGGCGGTACAAATACAAAATGTCTGTTGTTTAAAGTGATTATGTTACTGAAATAATGAGTAATGTTTGACATAGATCATTTATTTGTATTGTAACGTGATCGGATCAAATTTATTGTTCATCCATATCAATATATAATCCGTTGTATTTGCTTAGATAGAGCAATGGCGATGAACCTCTTTCCATATATTCCGTCCATCATAACTAGTAGATATGATGTTGACTGCTATCGTCAACCTGCCTGCCAGACGTGGCAGATTATGGCACACCCCCTCCCCTTGTGGGGGGGTTTATGTCCACAAGTTGACGTATTTCGGCTGTTATGATTATGTATCAGTCTACCTATTATCGTGTATTCAACTCAAAAAAATAAATGATGGTTGTTTTTATTTCAGCAGGAAGACAAACCATCGATGTCTATACCGTGGCTGAAGTTCTTAACGTGCGTGCCATTGTGGGCCATTCTCATCGCCCAGTGTGGACAGGCATGGGTGTTCTACACGCAGTTCACCGAACTACCCTCATATATGAACAATATACTGCATTTTGATATTGTATCTGTAAGTAGATTTTTTTTGTATTTTGGCATTTTTACAGATAACACCAGCAAGATTTTATGCCTCGAGGCAAAGGCACTGCCACTGGACATTTCATGTATACTACTATATATCACGAAGCGAGCTTTGCTTGTGGTTACCAAGCTGTGAAATGTGTTTCTAAGAGCAGTAGCTCGCGGTCACAATATAAATATGGACAGCAAAAAAACGGCACTCTCACACAAGACGTGCGCATCTATGAGACCTATAAGCTATAGTCGTGGCAGTCTCAGTCGCGGGTGAATTGATTTTTTCGAATGGAATTTAATTTAATAAATTAACTGTTTGTTTTCCATTACTGATTTTAAATTTTACTCGAAAACAATCATTGGTTTTTTAATAAATGTTAACTATATCCGACGACCCTGGTTACTTATTTTGGTGATCACGGCTACAGGTCAAGCTATACATTTCCAGTTTTAACTGACCTCGCATTGTATAAGGCTTTGCGTACAATGTGATGTCAGCTTTTATACTGGAAATGTATAGCTTTAATTGTGACCGTGCGACATAAAGGAGGGTTTATTTCGATAAGGTATTATCTACCAGTCACTTTTAGGGTCGGTTCACATCTGACGGAAGATGCGTCGAGCGTATCATCGGTCGCGTCTATTCGGTAAAATAGTGTGTTTTCATATCTGACGGAAGATGCGTTGGGCTTAATTTTGCATTTCCGTGATAAATCGTTTTGTATCAAACATTTTCAATGCAAGAAAACTTCGAACGGTCAGTACACAAATATCTCCGCAGATGTTACGTCTAGTCTGAATGCATCAGTCAATATACGCGTGGCACGACGGTGCCGCCCTTTACGTCGGCCGACAATGCGTTGACGGAAACGGAACAGACGCTGTACGCTCGACGCTCTAACGCATCATCGGTTAAGTGTGAAAGGTTGAATGTTTTCTCATATAATTGTCTGTTCTGGCGTTACGCGACCGATGATACGCGACGCATTTTCCGTCAGATGTGAACCGACCCTTACTTACATAAACACATTTTATTTCCAGAACTCAAGACTGAGTGCTCTTCCTTACTTAACGGCGTGGATTGGCGGCATATTACTGTGTATATTCGCCGACTGGACACTAGCCAAGGGATGGATATCTAGGCTAAACAGCATGAAACTGTGGAATACAGTCTGTAAGTAATATAATTAATTTGATTATTTATCTATACTCGGTCAAAATAAATAGCTGGCAATATTTTACCCACGTGTAGGATATGGATATCAAAAACTAATGGAACAAAAAAATAACATCATTCAAAGGGCGAAGGTCAATGGCTCGTAATCGATCGACTGTTTTTGTAATTTTTTCATGAACGTAGACGTTTTTTTTACGCGTGGTCGTCACGAGTTATCCGAAGCCCGGAACTCTGTCGACCAATCTTACCAAGAGATACCGTATTACCCAGTAACTGGGTTGCAGAGGTCAGATAGGAAGTCGCTCCTAAAATACTGGTATTCTGCTGCATCCGGAAGCCGAACTCGGTTAGACGGCAAAAGGCTAGACACATGATGGTGATTGTCATTAGTTCGCTCTGCACTTTTAGACCGTAGAGTAGGTTCTTTTAATAAGTTATAGGAGGGATAGAAGTCCGCACAGTACCGCGCAGTCCGCTCATTTATGACGTTTCTGCCTAGATACAAGTACATTTAGTACATAGGTTATCTAATGTACCCGGCAGATAACACATTCTGAAGCACTTAGAAATAATAATCACAATACTTATAGTAAATGATGTCATAAATATATAAGATATTGATTTAATTTACAGAGAAATCAATCTTAGACACACGGTTATGTGATATGTATACCTATACATACTATTGGACGTAATAAATTTAAAACGTCATATATTTCTATTGCATTATTGTATAAAATAATAGCTTAACTGCACTCCTTCTCTATATACACATTAACTGTACGAAATTTCATACTCCTCCATCGGCGTTATTTTCGCGAAAAGAGGTACAGCCTTTGCTTAACAAACCCGCATCCCAAATAAAAACCTCTAAAAAGTAAAAAAAATGTCTGTATTGGCCCTTTAAGTTTAAAAACAAGTTGTGGGGTAGTATTTTGATCATAGGATCGTCGTGCCGAGACGGAGGCATCAGTTCAAGGTTACCTTTATCTTCTTGAATATTAAATTTCAACTCGATCAGGGTGCTTACTCTCGAATTTAATTCCAATAGATCGACATTGGAATTGTCAGTCAAACGTCAGTGATTGGCTGGACTCACTGAGTCTAGCCAATCCCTGACGTTTAACTCAACCAAGTGACGTTTGACCAATGTCGATCTATTGGAATTATATTCGAGAGAAAGCACCCAGAGCTGCGGAAGATGCTCAAATCCCTTCATCAACCGGAAAGGACCTGATAATTTTTCAAACGTCTGAACCGATTTTCTTGAATCATAGCTAAGAAATGGTGACTTAATCGAGCTCGCTCGATTAAGTCGCCTTTTAGACAAAACAAAAAAAACTTAAACTAAATCAGTTTAGCCGGTTGGGAGCTACGATACCACAGACTGATGTCAGTTAATACACATACAGACACGTCAATCTTATGACACCCCTCTTTTTGCGCCGGGGGTTAAAATAGGGTCGTTTATTAATTTAAAAAGACGAACAACATTAGGAGTCCATAAATTTTCTAGAGGCTATTTTGATTTAGTAAGCGAATTTTTTAGAGGTAAAATTAAATATTTCTCTTTATAAATGTGTGTATTATTTGGTCTACAGCGGCGTTCATACCAGCGTTCGGTCTGCTCGGCATCGCTTGGGCTGGCTGCGACAGAATCGCTGTCGTTCTACTGCTGTGTATAGCCTCGACCTTCGGTGGAGCAGCGTATGCCGGTGAGTTATCTAACAGCGTATCATGGCGACATATCAAGCTTTACATTTCCAGTATGAGCTGAAATCTCATTGTACGAAATGCCGATACAATGCGAGGCCTGGTAAAACTGGAAATGTCTATACTCAAACTCGGTATGAAAATAAAGAATTTCCATGTCAATTATTGGTGGATTCAGTACTTCGTGTGAATCATAATATTTTGTTCAACATACATCCTGACACTAATCTGCAAATTGCAAAATCGTAAGAAAATTATAATTGCGTGGGCTATCCTGGCGCTATTCCCTTAAATTATTGTAGTTATTGGGGTAATTTGATACTATATTTCATATGTAAATGGATGTTATTAACCCTTAAATAAATATCAACTTAATGCCGTGTAAATTAAGTTTATTTCAGAATGACAATGATGGTTGAAAATAACTTATTTTGAGCAAAGTAGTAAAGCATTTTTTTTGCTTACAGTTTTTTTTACATATTTCACTTTCGTTTACATATTTGGAAACTAATTTGCAAACGCAGAATACTTTGTTCATTCAAAGAAATGCTAATAGACTGGTTCAGGTAGCAGTGCTCTAGTTACCTTCATATTACATCAGCTGTTTTTCCGGCCTAGGTCAGCTGGCGTGACGGAAGTAGATGCGGAAGTATAGAAATACGCTTCTTATTAGGGAAAACGACAAGAACATGATCAGCACGTTAGCTAACCAGAAACATGCCTTATCCATTTGAACTTGATCTCGAAACTCGAATTCGAAGTCTTTCGTTCTGTTAAATCAATTAAGTATTGCTAAGAAGATGACCAAGTGTATTATCCATCCCAAAGTGTAGTAAGCTCTAATGGAGAAGAACGGAAAAGAAAGTCCATGGACACTATTATATCAAAATGTTGTTACAAAATATTCGTTACATAATTCATGTTGTAATGATAAATATACTATGTGAAAGCTATGTAGAAACGTGCACATAAGAAGCACGTAAAAAGATAAAACAATACAATTAAAAAAAGAACTGTATCTTAACAAATTAATTCTGTCTAACATACACTGCTACCTGTTCGAACCCAAGCGCCTGCTTGGGTTCGTTATTTCATCTACTTTGTGTTAGTTATTTCATCACCATTGCTCTCAAAACGGTGAGGAAAAATAACATCGTGAGAAAATCTGAATGTCCTATTAGCCAAAAATTCGAAGACATGTGACATCCGCCAACCCACACGCCAACCCGCGTGGTGGGTTATGTCCCACTCCCTCTCACAGAGAAGAGTTCTGTATCCCAGCAGTGGGAACATTATTGGTTATTATTACGTATTGGTTTATTATTGTTTATGTAGCGCTCCTACACATATAAAATTGAGATTTTAATAAGTGCTTTTAAAGTCTATGCATTTCTATATTATCTATTATAATATTCCAGGTAATCAAATGAACCACATCGATCTCTCGCCGCAATTCGCGGGTACCATGTACGGTATAACTAACGCCGCGAGCAACATCTGTGGTTTCATGGCGCCCTACGTTGTGGGACACATTATAAAGGCTGAACAGGTAATTACCATACCATTTACACAACATTACTACTCGTTGATCTAGTGGTAGCAAGCGCTACTGCTGAGCTTGAGGTCCTGGGTTCGATTCCCAGGTCGGGCAAAGTGTTATTGGGTTTTTCCATCTGGAATTTCTCTGTAGCAGCCCGGAGTCTGGATTTGTGCCCGGTTGATGGCAATAGGCTCGCCCCCTATTACATGGGACTTAAACATAACAGGCGAAATGTGGGTGTACTATAGGTACACCTCTGCCCAACCCTTCGGGGAGACAAGGCGTGATGTTATGTGTGTATGTTATGTTACACAACATTACACCTGTTTTCCCATTAGCATTAGGCAGTGTGCGTACTAGGTACACCCACATTCTAGTCAAACCCCTTAACCAGTCAATTACCGTAATTACAGACACAATTAAAAAACCATTATGTCTGTACCAAATGTGGTATCTCAGGGACTTAGAGGTTAAACTGGGGGAGGCCCAAGTCCAACAGTGGACGTCTTTCGGCTGAAACGATGATGATGATGATGACCAGGGAATAGACTCCAAGACCTTCGCGCTGCTTCGTTTACTCTTATCTGAAATTTATTCTATTTAATAATAATAATGACTATCTAGCACACGTACACCTCAACAATGACGATGAGATTTTCTATATCTATTTTCTATATCTTTTTCAGCAAACTCTGGGCCAATGGCGTGAGGTGTTCTACTTGGCTGCGGCCATCGACCTCGGCGCCAATCTCTTCTACTTATTCTTCGCGAGCACAGAAGAACAGGTAATTTTTTCTAGTTACCATCCAAGTAAGCATATGTCGAGAACTAGACGTCGGCTGAAAGAACAATGAATGTGTAGCTCTAATTATGCCCTCTCATTCGCACATTCAAGATAGGAATACTCTGAGAGTTAAAAGGCTAGATAAGCTGGCTGCCATTTTCAATTCGTTTCTTTGATGGTACGGGCGGGGTATAATGATGATGGTAAAAAGAAGTATTATATTGAGTAATGACTATTTTTATTGGCTTTAACGTTGCTAAGAAACATTGTTGACGCTGTTTCGGCAGCGCAGCCAAACGATTTTGATACTATTCTCCATTCCTCTAGAGAATTCTAAACCAATATTCAGTTTCCAAAGGAAATAAACAGTAATAAAAGTCAAGCTATTTGCGATATTCAGAATAATATAGATGTTCCAAAGTGTTCATTTCCTTTTTTTTCAACACCTATTAGTACTTATAGCGTTATATGGTAACGTTTAAAAGTAGTGACTTGCCGGATATCCGTATCCGCAGATATCCAAGGGAGAAGAAAGATCCTTAACCGTATCCGTTACTTTTTTCAATGCTATCGTTTCATTGAGTAAGATACTTAAGATCCGTATTCGCGGATCTTGACACCAAATATCCGAATTCAGATCCGTATCCACGGACATACATTTTTAACGGTCCGATCCGATCATTTTTTAAAATTAATTCCTTAAAACTAAAGAATGTCTAATTAATATGTGATTTATTCACCAGGACTGGTCGCGTTCCGATCTCGACGACATGACAGCGCCAGCGCCCGTCGAAAGCATTCTGTTCCCCGAATCATAGACAACGTCACAAATGAAGATGAAAGCATAAACAAGGAACGATTCGTTCATAAACTTATTCGCCAACATCGTAACATGGATTCACGTTTGTATTGTTTTTTGTTAATAATATTTATAATGCAGTAGATATTTATGTAAATTAATTAACTATTGATATGGATGAAGAATGAATAGTAAAATAACTTTGGAAAATGAGTTCCCCAAGTTTCTAGAAGTCTGATTTGGTTGAGAGAAAGAATAATAGTATAATGGTTCGTTTGTCATAGAAACACGTGCGTGATCAACTGATATTGTTTCAATTTCTACTTATTACAAAAGCTGGTGGTCATCATTATGTTGTGGAACAAAACCAATCAAACAACTAAACTTTATTTAGGCTATTGCTATCTTTTTCCTTCTAATGAAAGAAGAAAGAGACGGAAACAAATACGAGCTGTGAAATTTTGTTAAACTAAGTTTTTTTCGACGCAACTATACTCTGTTTATTATAACATTAGAAAAAAGAGGCTACCAGAAGCAGGAGTACGAAACCTTTTATTTCAAAACAATTTAAATAAATAATGTGAGCTTTTTTGTAACAATGTATGGCATGCATACAATAAAGCATTTACTATCGATCTACTCGTCACAAGGCTTGGATAGGCACATGAAATCAAACAATTTGTAGTAACAATCAGTTTATTAAAAAACAACTATCACAATGGCATGACGTTCATATTGTTTTCAACAAACCAACTATAATAATTTAGAATGTCAGAGGATCTAGACACGCGGTAGCGTGTCAAGCCAAGTTCAAGTAACAGAACTGGCGAGCAGCACCGTGTGTAATATTACACGAACCATTTGGAGCCACTTTTGACCCCCTCATAACTCAAAAACTATTTCACATAAACGTGTCAAATTTGGCTCATATGCATGAGACTTGCAAGATACATATGTGCTCCAAATTTCATAAACACATCCCAAACAGTTTTTCATAGATATTAACGTCCAAAAATCGTATTATATTATAACCTTCGCAAGTTCTAAACCTGTTACTTATCGGTTCTTATTTTATTATTCCGATAATTTGGCTTGCTGGTAGAAACTAGCCATCGAACATAATAATTCGTATATGAGAACTAGCCTAGTTAGACCTTTGGCTACAATATATTATCCTAAGTTATAAGAATAAATGATATTTTATGTAGTTATAAATAAATTTCAGGACTGACCATTGAACTTGGCATCCATTTAGATTTCACTTCTTTTGTCGTTGACGTCAACAACCAAGGCATATATCATAATATTGAACTTGGCTCTCATTTCACATTTATGTTTTTGATGGGATTAAAAAATACACTACAAACAGTAAAACATTATCTAGAGACAAAAGCGTAAATTGAGATTTATTACTATTAAAGAAGAGAAAAAGTTTTGCCAACTTAATGAACAATACAAAACTAACAATTATAACGATAACAAAAAAATAACAAAAGAAAAACAGTAAAAAAACAAAATCACGAAAATTCAGCAATAACAACGAGAAAAGGCGTAGCATTCACAAGTACCAAGTGAATGACAACACAATTGACAATTGCAGATACGCAATTAGACGGATGGTTGATAGCATAAACCGACAAAATAAAAATAAAAACACGTGCTCCCATAACTTATGAAGGAAATACGTAACATTTTAGATTTGGTAGAATTATGGT
Source organism: Aporophyla lueneburgensis (assembly GCA_932294355.1). Taxonomy (NCBI): domain Eukaryota; kingdom Metazoa; phylum Arthropoda; class Insecta; order Lepidoptera; family Noctuidae; genus Aporophyla; species Aporophyla lueneburgensis. The sequence goes on from OW028744.1 coordinate 18,460,257, forward strand.
GACGTAAAAAACGTTCCCGGTAGGCGGTACTGTTCACCCCTGCTTCTTTTAGATTTTAAACATCGACACGACAATATAGAATGTAAAATCTAAACAATATTAAATGAAAGCCTTGTAATTTCAGAAGGTAGATAGGGTAAATAAGTACAATTAAGTGTGACAGCTGATAAATAAATTGATTATATTTAACTCCACATCAATCTTGACTGTAATAATGTTTGTTGTAATTTTATTGCAAAGTGTGCACCTAAAAAGCCTTTTTTAACTTCTGTCTAATGCTATAGTAAATGGAGTATAGAACGAACTAAATACCTCATGCTTAAAATCACGCCAAACTTAACTTGCAATCAAAACTAATTTTAATTTAGCAGTTCGAAACTGTCATTTGTCTTTTTCTTTCGCTGCCTGTCAGTAAGGGATAGCAATACTCTTATTTTAGTTTAGGTGGTGAATAAAAGGATCAGAAAACCGATTCTCGTAATATAAAACGTTCAATATCTGATATCGGCGACAATCAAATGTCAAAAAATGTATGGAAACTAGATGTATTTTTGACTGATTGGGAAACTGAGATCCGACCATGAACGGCCTTAAAATATCGAGTATTGCTTGAGATTTAATCAGACCTTCAGAAACGGGGACCTGAAGTCCTTTCAAACCCAAATAATTTCTTAGTAATTCCTGCAAAACTAGTGTACACACGGCTAAATATCAAGCTATGCATTCACCGTATAAGCTGACATCTCATAGTACGAAAAACCTATACAATGCGAGGTCAGCTAAAACTGGAAATGTATAGCTTGATCTGCAGTCGTGTGTACAAACAATATTATCATTTGGAATCGACAATAAAAGTGAGATATGTGACCCTTGTTACTTATTCTAAGGTTTATTGTATCAGTGTCTGTATATCATGGATTTACTTTTATATTCTAGATGTAAGTCCCACACCTGTGATAAATACTATTGTCGAAGACCGATTCTGTTAAAAAAAACAATGATAAATACAATGTGTAACTGAATTAATGCACATTATGAAAGTACTTTGTTCAGAATTGTATACTGAATAATACTGTAATTTTTAATAAATTTTTAGCTCAAAAATAATGAATATTACGTAAATTACACTCACACTTTCGTTGTACAATCAAAATGGACAGTGCCTACAGTGGGTAGGAACCCATGACCCTTATGCCGCAGTACCACGGCCCATTAACTGATGGGCCGCACTAGGCATTGGTGGGCCTGACGAGGTCTGTCTCGGCCCGTGCCGAGCATTTTAAAATCAAAATATTTCCATAAAGAAATAAAAAAAAACACGCCAAGCCGCTCCTTTGAACTTAGTGACTCCAAAGGATCGGACAGGCCGCCACAGGATATAATGGGACGGTTTCCTCATCCTGGGCAGCGCTGCCTGTCATTTAACGGGCCGTGCGACCGCGGCATTATAAGTGTGCGACTGTGTGGGTGCGTAGACTTATAATGAGAACATGATTTTCTTTCATAATCAGTATAAGTAATTTAATAAATACGCAGTCTTAGACATAAAAGCAAACATTTTATGTATGTATTCTAATATAATATTTTATTTGGGGTGTTTGGTGGTGTGCGTTAATTCCGGGACATGTTGTAGATATATGTGAATCCCTGTGTTAAAATTATGAGATATTTTCTGACAGTCTAATATTATCATGTCGAAAAGATTCGATTCTGTCTCCTTAATAAATATGATCTTACGAGCACGTAACGACGGCGTCGTTTGATCATGTTAAAATTTAAAATTTATCTTAAATATTTTATCATTTTTTAAAACTCAAATGATGCTTTAAACTGTCCGAAACGACCGGCCAAAGCATTCTTCGGGTAAATATTCAGGTAATATTAAAATAATAATTTTAATGTTTTAAATAACGGTGTAGCGTATTAGGAAAGCCAAAAATTATTAAATAATTTCGACATAAAGAAAAAAATTGTTTCAGGACAACATCTGGAGAATTTATGGAATTTTTAATAAATAAATCGGTCCTATTTAATTAGATGGTCAAAAAATAATGCGTAGTAAATAAATGCTAATATTTTAAAGTCTTCACTATAATTTGCTCAAACTTACATTTTAAATTGGAAAAGATTTTGCTTTACCGTTTTTTATTAGAAGAATTAACTTCAAGTACACATATAGCGTGTCGAACTTGTAGCGAATAATTAGCCAATTTATTTATACAAACATGGCTGTAGAACAAAGTTCAATATATCAGCCACAAAACTAAAACACTTAATTTGTTTAATTTTAATTAAGTTAACATTCATGCTCTCATTTACTAAAGACACCGATCATAACGGGTTTTATATTAAAAGCTATCATTATTCATCATCATCATCATCATCATCATCATCATCATCATCATCATCATCATCATCATCATCATTATCATCATCATGTCAGACGAAAGACGTCCAATGCTGGACATAGGCCTCTCGCAAGCTCCGCCACTTCGACTGGTTCTGTGCTTCCCGCATCCAGCGGATTCCTGCGGCCTTCACCAGGTCATCGGTCCATCTTGTGTGTGGCCTTCCAACGCTACGTTTTCTATCATCATTCATTACTAGCTAAATATTCCTATTGGTTATTTCATGATGTTTTAAACATCATTTAGTCTGTGGATATGACAATTATTTTAACTTAAAGAAGTTATCTGCGCTTCCCTTAAAGAGACCCATGTCATTAAATCTTTAATAATTCACTGAAACTTAGAAATAAATAATTAAAGCTGATTTGTACGCGGAGAGTTTCTAGCCAGGCGATTCTCGCAATTATTTATTTACACATAACATACAAGATCAAACCTTGTTTCCACGTTGGGCAGAGGTGTACCTATAGGACACCCACATGACGATCAACAGGGCACAAATCTAGACTCCGGGCTACTACTGAGAAATTTTATATAGAAAACCCAGTGAGTGACACTTGGCCGACCTACTAATCGAGCCCAGGGCCTAATTCTCAGCAGTATCGACCATTGGACCAACGAGTCATTCCTGTATTACACTCACGCGAGAACTGATAATCTGGCTACGATTAAGTCAAGAGGCTCATCAGACAAATTTATGAACTGAAAGAATATGCACAAATGAGGTAAATGTTATCATCATTGGTCTTTTTAACCGACGAAAAAAAAAACGGAGGAGGTTCACAATTCGACGCGTATATTTAATTTTTTTTATTTTGTTTGTTTTTTTATGTATGACCACGCATAACTTTTTACATAGTAGTCCGATTGTGATAATTCTTTTTTAATTGGAAAGGGTATACTCCGAAGGTGGTCCCATATAAATTTGGAAAACAAAATCGAACACTAAGGGTCGAAAAATAGGGGATGTTTGATTGTTCACTCACTGATTGTAATGTTTAACTAAGCATAACTTTATACAGAGTAGTCCTATTTTGATAATGAGGATCAGCGACGATTTTAGTTAAATATGTAGAATTACAGTCATACCTAAACCAATTATTTCAGTGAAAGAATTATTAAAATTGGACCAAAAATGACGAAGTTAGAGCGGTTTTAATTTTGCATTTTCAAAAACGCCCGCCAATACGCACAATTCGTTGATGACGTCATTTTCCACGTTCGCGTCCGCGGCACCGCCGCGCACGTTCTTTCTGCCTTTAGTTACGTGACTCGCAGAACATTTAAACTAGTAGTGGGACGTTGTCGATTTTTTGACGGACGAAACGCAACCGTTTTTCCGAGGACGAAAACGGTTGCAGAAAACGGTCGTCGTCGCAACTGGTTTGAAGAGCCGTCTTCAAACCAGTTGTTGCGACGACGACCGTTTTGTAAAAAACGAAACTTATCAAATATGGAATAGAATTGCGTTTTCGTCGCGTGAAATAGTTGCAGTTTCTTCGAGAAGTAGTAATAAAATATAGACTCTATACCATTGACGAAAAGTTCACTTTTTACTGTAAGAACTGTTTTGTAAACGAACGCGGTTCACTAAGGACGACGTCGCGACGAGTGTGATAGTTGAATCAATGCGTTCTCGACCGTATTTTCTTAGCTGTAAAATACATAATGGCATCTAGTCATTCGAAGACTGGTTTGTGCAACGAAGACTGTTTGGATCCAAGACGTAAAAACAGTTTCATCGTCGTAGTCGTCGCAGAACATAAAACGGTCTTTGGAACGGATTAAGGACGACGACGCGACGAGTGTGATAGTTGAATCAATGGGTTCTCGACCGTATTTTCTTAGCTGTAAAATACATAATCGAATCTAGTTATTCGAAGACTGGTTTGTGCAACGAAGACTGTTTGGACCCAGGACGTAAAACGGTCTCATCGTTGCAAATCATAAAACGGTCTTCGGAAACGGTTCGTCGTCGCAACGCCCACCACTAATTTAAACGAATAATGGTGCCGATTCCCTTATTCACAAACTAAACTAAACTTAAGTTCAGTGCATCTTTTTCTTTCTATTTCATTAAGAAAAGGACAGAAGATAAATTTTAGTTTAGTCCTGTCAAATTAATCAGCGCTTGACGTAAATTGACGTAATTTTAGTAGGCAAGTTTTTAATCATGTCTAAACTTGTATGGAGTAGTGACAGGCGCTGATTAATTTGACAGGACTAAACTAAAATTTATCTTTTGTCCTCTTCTTAATGAAATACAAAGAAAAAGATGCAATGAACTTAAATTTAGTTTAGTTTGTGAACAAGGGAATCGGTACCAATGTCTTCTTAAAATATTGTATCATGCCACGATGCGAAAATACAAGTGTTGCTACACCGGACAAATTGTTATTTTGTGTCCCAAAATACCCAAAAAATAGAAAGAAGTGGTGTACTTTCATAAGGAGCGACGCCCCATGTCCCCCCCTTAACTAAAAGTACTTTATACTGCATTTCAAAAATTTTGACTATAATAATTTATTTTAACTAAATCTATTTTTAATCGCGATAAAAAAGGTGTGCATTAAAACTAGTAGTTATGAACTAAAATTCACAACTACGAACGCCTCGCCTTCACGTGCTTTAATAAGTAGGTACTGTATTTTTGTTTTCCTTTTCTTTTGCTCATATCTCGAAAATGGCGTTTCCTATCGCAAAAATAATGAAATTTTCGACCCCCTTTGTAACCCTCTTACATATAAATCTCAACACGTGGGTAATATTTTTTTTTTATTTTTTCGAAGAAAAAGTGAAAATTCCATATAAAACACGTCCATAGCGCGCGCCTCGCGCCTTGCCTTCACGTGCCTCGCCTTCATGTGCAAAAACAGTACTGTATTTTTGTTTTCCTTTTCTTTTGCTTATATCTCGAAAATGGCGTTTCCTATCGCAAAAATAATGAAATTTTCGACCCCCTTTGTAACCCGCTCACATATAAATTTCAACACCTGGGTAATATTTTTTTTTTATTTTTCGAAGAAAATGTGAAAAATTCCATATAAAACACGTCCATTGCGCGCGCCTTGGTCTCTCAAAAAATTCATTGCGTATCACACCCAAGTAAAAGCTGAAGAGTTGTGCGTTTAGTGTTGCATAGCCCATTTATCGAGGAAGGCTATAGACTATATTATTATATTATATAAGGTCACGCAAAGACCCTTATGAGCCGAGCACGAAGAAAAACGTCACGCATACAAAGACCTCGCACGGGCAGGCGATTCGATGCGACGGGATGGGTTGGGGGAGCAGGAAATTTTACGCGGACGAAGTCGCGGGCAGAAGCTAGTAAGAAATATTATTTAAAATAGGTAGAGAGGTGCCTACACATTGTAGAAACACGAAAAAGGTACCTGCTTGTCAAATCAAAACATTCTAAAACGTAGTAGGTACCTACCTGTGCACTGGAATATTTTTTTTTTTTTTACTTTTCAACCATAAACGAATCAATCTTCGCGAGATTGTCCGACTGGGCCTTGGGTAAATCCGACTTTCATGGTTCCTATCTACCAATATCTATAAAATATAAATAAAAAAGAAACAACGATTAAATTAAACTCCGCAAATCATAACAAAGCAGTGCGGCGCATGGCGGGCGATCGAGCCTTGTGACGTCATCAGCAGATTCGCGCGCGCGGCGTGCGTTTTAAAACTCCCTTTTTTTAAAGTTTAATAACTTCGTAATTTCTCGATGGATTTGAGTGATTCAAAAAGAAATGGACTTAGATATTTATATTGTATTCGATGTAGTATTCAAAATTGCTATATCCTTTTGTCGAATTGATCCTCATTCTTCTTTTATTGGATAGGGCATACCTTGCAAAGTATTATTAGTACATTAAAGCCACAAAAAATTATAAAATAAAAACTTTTTAACAAAAAATTAAACCGCCGAAAAAACTGAAAAGCAAAAAATAATAAACCTTAAAATTATGAGTCGGTGCTTTGAGTGATCTTTGTTCTTTGATTTTCAGCGCCGACTCAAAATTTTAAGGTTTATTATTTTTTGCTTTTCAGTTTTTTCGGCGGTTCAATTTTTTGTTAAAAAGGTTTACTACATAATAATGAAAAAAGATTAACTTGAAAACGTTTTTATTATCAAACTAGCTTCTGCCCGCGATTTCGTACGTGTGAACCTTTTGCCAGCGATCGCCCGCCTTATTACTTCGTTTTCACTTAGCGTTCTTTCCGACTTTTTTCATTTTGCTTCGCTCCTAAGGTTCGAAGCGTGATGTTAAATAGCCTAGAAACTTCCTCAAGAATTGGGCTGTCAAATAGAAAAAGAGTTTTTCAAATCCGACTGTTGGTTCCAGAGATTTCTTCCTACAAACAAACTTAACACGTTAACTGCCATGTCGAACTATTTGTCCGACACTTTTTATTCCATTCAGGCCTTGTCGGACTATATGACCGACAACACATACCAAATCTGAACGTGTCTTTGCTGCCTGGCGGCCACGTTTATTACTCTTTCAGCTATATTAAGTGTTCCATAGAACACAAAAACCACTGTGTTAATATAATCTCATACACTTTTTGGAAAGTATGAAGTCAAAATTAAAGTAAGGAATTAAATTATGAAAATAGGCTGTATATAATGTAATAAATATGATATATGTATTTATGGAATAAATAAACTATTTAAAGTGAAATAAACTAAGTACATTTTTTCACTTTTTCTGATTTTCACCATTGCAGATAACGTGTTAAAAAAAAATCCTCTCTATAATATTGCTGATTGATTGATGTTGATTAATGATGTTGATGCACATGTACAGTCAGTGCCCTGCATTACCTGACCCCTCCTACACAGCAGAAATGAGGAAGAGGGGTCAGGTAATGCAGGGCACTGACTGTACGATCATTAGACAAAAGTAACCAGGGTCGCCGTATTTAGTTGAAGTTTAGTAAGAAACAGATGGATTGTTTTCAAATAAAATTTAATTTAATTAAAAGGAAAACAACCGTTCATTTATCAAATTGAATTTCATTCGAAAACATCCATTGATTTCTTACTAAACTTTATCTGTATCCGACGAATCTGGTTACTCGTGTCTCTTGGTGACTACTAGTAATGTTCAAGTATAATCGGATACACAAGTAGTTTTTTTTTAATAGAAAATAAATGCGGCTGATTTTTCCAAAAATGCGGTTTCGAACCCTGAACAGTCTATCCCTGATAATATTACTAGGTTAATAAATACTAAAATGAAACAATTATTTCCAATATTACGTGATAATGAATTGTGAAAACAATAAAATCATAATATTATATATCACTAATCTCTAGAATTATGCAAAGCTACCATTACAATGAATTCCAGCTCTCATCAAACATAACATCAAATATATTAGTGTGCACAATTATATACATTTATATTATTACTATTACTTATATCGCTGAATTAGTGCAGTGCGTGCCAAAGACGATTCCGTCTTTATTTTTGTTTATCATGCCTCGCTTGTAAAATTTTTTTTGGATTGTGCAAAAAATATAAGAAAATTGTGTTTGTACAAAAATAATAAATTCTGAATATAAGCATATATTTTTGTTATTTAGCTTCAATGAACCAAATATACAAATAAGCAGTTTCCCTAACACTATGATCATTCCAAACATAGCATGCTTACAATTATTTTAAATGTATTTACTCAATTAATTTAAGTTTCAAAGAGTTCAATCGTAAGCATTCAGCAGTATTCATAATGTGATGACCTTATTACAAATGTAATCATACAAAAATATTTTATTACAATGTTATTTTTTAGTTTCAATTTTTTATCTACATACTTAACGTTTAATTCAAATAATCAGTTTGTGTTAAATTTCATTTATTTTTAATGTAAGCTTAAGATAATTTTGTTATTTGATTTGTTTTTAGAATCTCTAGCATGTCTCATTCTAATTCCCAGTTATTTTTCTTAATAGGAATTCAGATTAATAATGTCAAAAAGTTACGTTGAATTTATTTGCTGTGATTTTAAAACTTATAAATGCAAAGTAAATGTAAATAAAATTATAATGTATATGACGTAGGTACCTATTTTTTTAGCGAAGGCCAATAAATTTTACAAAAAATTATAACGTTTTGTTTTACTTTTTCCCTATATTGAAAATTTGCATGAAATTATGAAAATAAATATAAAATTCAGAATTGAAACCATGTCGTGTGTAGCTTTAGTTTTTTGTGGATCCTAATTGCGTACATAAACTGCGAGAAAATTATAACTTGCGGGCAGAGTCCACCACGACAGAGAAAGCGAAGATCATCATTATTTTTATTGCATTGCCCTTTGGGGTCGGATGGTTTGTGTATTATTGAAGACGGATACCGCAATGGATAATAAAATAGAATTTAGATCTTTATGATTGTTATGTTTTTGGTACTATGTTGGGGTGTGGGCGAAATTCACGAGTAATCTCGACACTATCAGGTGCAGCGTCCGCCCGTGGCTCATCGTACGTAATTACAGAGCCAGGGCACCGGGCGTCAATACTAATATTTGCTTACGCCCCGAAGTGATGCCTCGGCTGGGATGCGAGCGTTTATCTCGTAACGAGGTGTGGTTCACGTATAATTATGACAGTCGTCAATTTTCGAATGATTGCTGCGGATACGGCAGGTGCCACATTCTGTTCTGCACGTGATTGTACCCGTCCACAAAGTTAGGATTTAAACAACGTTGGTTTTATTTTCGGAAATTATAGGTCCCTTGTGTTAGGTAGTTGAAAAAAAAATCTATCCACTTTATTTTGGTCATTTTTTTACCACACTGGCCCAAAGTAATTGCCGAGAATAACAGTTAAAAACGGGTCCTTAAAATATTTCTTGTGCGACGTCGTAAACTTTCTGTAAATAAAAGAGTTGCCAACAAAGCCGAGGTTATTGGCAAACCCTTGCAATTAACTGTTAACAAAGTATTATTGTGAAGCGCGTGTTTGCCAACATTTCGGTATATTGTTCTTTTGTCGATTTCGCTTCAACCCGTCAATTTCGGTGTGCGAATGGCCGAAAGGACGTCGACGGTTGATCTGCGATAAAGTTTAAGAAAAACTTTACGAGCCGCCAAAGGCGGGTAACAGAAATACAAGGAACAAAGCTGCTTAACGACCAATGTGTTTATGGCGGTGGGCTGTTTAACTATATTTTTTGTTCTGAAGGTACAAACAATAGTTGCGTCTTTGGGTATCTTTGGTTAGGGGTGTTAATATAACGGTGATGTTATGATCTGTTTGTTGGTAGTGTCTGTTTCGGCTTTCATGTCGCGTCGACACCTGTCTTTCATGTTTTGAAAGGCACCGCGCTTTGATGACGCGCGTGTCGTGGTGATGGTTTAATAAATAGAAAACAAGTACTTTCATAAGATCTTTTTAGTTTAGTGTATCATCTGCAGTCTGATTGTCTACTTGGCTAGGTATACGGTGAGGCAGGGTCATCGACGTGCAGCGTTACCGTTACCATGTATTCAGTGAAAATTTCAATGCAGGGCTTTCAAATTTAGCGTCGGTTATTTAAAAAAAAATGCTGTTTCATTCATTTACGCCGCAAGCATTGTACTTTTGTATGAAACAGCATTTTTTTTAAAGTTTCTGTGGTCTTTGGTCTAGAAACATGTGCTGAATTCATGGTTTAAGTTTGCGTGGATGACTGTGCTACAGCGTTTATAGCTAGGTACTGACGCCAGCCCATCGACCTACTACAATCTGTCAAATATCTTTAATAGATTTTCAACTTTATGGCTAAAGCTTTAGGTTAAAGGTTGTTTCGGAGATTTAACAGTTTCGGGTACCTTGATGTGCTGGCGTCTGAACAACCAAGTTTAACAGAGGTAGGCATGAGTGACATGCAATATTTCGTAAATAATATCTATCTACATATATTGCATGATCTTTCACCAGAGTAGGTACATACTTAGGTACCAACCTTTCTAATTCAAATGTCGAGGTACGATTTGGGAGAGCGAATTTTCAGTAATACATTACTAAATGCCAGTTTTAATTGCACATTGCAACTGCACATAATGCGTTGCAGTGTGTAAGCTAAGCATAAACACACGTGTAAGATACATTACATACCTACGCCCACTTACGGTAAAACAAAGGCGATTCAATATTTATATGATTAAAACTAGCTTCTGCCCGCGACTTCGTTCACACGTAGAAGTCGAAAGTTACACAATTATTTATCCTTTATAATAATAATAATATATTTATTTAGGCACATAAAGGTTTTGTAGTACATAAGGGACTTAAAATGTAAGCATTATTACAACGGTACAACGAATTCTTGGGTGAATCGCTACTCTCCTTTATTTCAGGCATCTATGGCCCATAAATCAGTGTGATATTTGGCGACTGATTCCTACTAAATTTGGTAGAAAACTGATCTTCGCTAGGTGCCCTAGCTTTTAAGATTCAAATGTGCCAAGCTGAGGTAAGCTCTCTCCAGGTCGGCCACCTATAAACCCTTATAACTTTTGAACAAGTGCCCGACTAATTCTGATATTTGACGACTAATTAGCGACCATTTTTGTATTATCAAAATTTAAATCCCTGATGGCCTTGCTAGTGTCAGTCACACCATAAATCCAAATACATAATTATAAGTATAAAAACAATAAGTATAAACTAATACATATTTCATAAAACGAACTTAAAAACGACGGCATACGAAGTGACGGTGTCGTGTTCGCTGCGTTCGTAGCGTAGCTGGTCGTAGAAACCCTGATGCAGCACACCTTTCGGCTCAAACTCTTCCATGACGAAGGTCACCAAATGGTGAGTCGGAACACGCACCACGAACAACTTGAAATTGGTTTTAATGACGTGTGCGTAGTCCCAGCGGAAAAATGTCGAATATCTTCATTTCAGCTTTACAGATATGTAGTGTATGACGACGTGTAATTGTGTATAGTAAGTACGAATTTGTTCATCCAACCAGTGGGGGGCTATTCAACAAAAACTGTTTCCGCTGCGCTGGGACTACGCCATCCCAGCGGAACATTTATTTTTCCTATGGACGTATAAGAAAAAAAATTACGCTCAATAATTAGTTTGTAACGAGAGGTAAAATGAAATTTGTGTGTCATCACTCATCAGACCCAGAAGATATTCAATTTTCCGCTGCGCTGACGTTTGGCTATTTGATGAAAATCAAAACGGTTTAAAGCAGAGTTGTAATTTTCTACGCACGTTGCTCTGAATTTGTGTGTAAAGTTTGTGAAAACAGAAATTTGAAAAAAACATTTCAGGGATTAGCGCGTTCAGACGAACAAACTCGTAAGTTTTATTATTAGTAGGTATAGATTAGCTGTATCAAAAAATATATCCAGTTAAAATCAGAGATATAAATAGGTGATGTATTATAAATGTGTTAATCTACAATATTATAAAGTGGTAAAGGTTGAGTTTGTTAGAAGGAAGCAATCTCTGGAACTAACAAGCGGACTAGAAAAAATCTTTTTGCATTCGAGATGCCTAATTCTTGATGAAGATTGTCGGCTATTTAACATTACGTTACAACCCTAAGGATCCGAATGAAAAAAAGTCGGAAACAACGCTAAGTGTAAATGGATTAAGAGCGCGGACGGGTGATGGTATAGGTACGACGCGACGACGAGCGACGGTTCGGGGGCCAAAATATCCCGCGAATGATGTCAAATCAAATTCATTTATTTACCAGAACGTAGGTTTACAATTTATGAAGCTGAGCTGAAGCTGCCATGGGCAAAAGCTAATGTCTTATAAACTTCATACTTATTCTCCATGTAAACAAGCATAGGTACCTAATATACCTACTGCAACAGATAGTAATGATAAGGCGGCTATTGCGTCAGCGCAGCTCTGCAGTCAACGCGCACACATTTTGAGCGACTAGAAATCAATATTAATTTAGTAAGACACTTAACTCGTGCGTCCTCATTTTGTGCAATAACGTGACGTAGCAACAGTACTTAGCAAACAACATGAATTTCTGGAAGTTCTTGATGGTATGTGAACTGTCCAGCTACCCGTTTTACAATATAAGGTAGATCCGAAAAGTTTGAACCATTTCATTTTCCAGGCGAGTATGAGTTTTTCTTTTAAGAACTTTGCTTGATAAAATAGGTATAGATAAGTAGGTAGGTATTAAAAATGCGTACCCGTCCTGCAGGTATGCTGTACTCTTACCCTTCTAGGGTCCATATTTTTGTACCTAGCTTTAAGCCCTTTGCCCTTTTTAGGGTTCCGTTGCCAAATGGCAAAAAACGGAACCCTTATAGATTCGTCATGTCTGTCTGTCTGTCTGTCTGTCTGTCTGTCCGTTGTCACAGCCACTTTTCTCCGAAACTATAAGAGCTATGCTGTTGAAACTTGGTAAGTAGATGTATTCTGTAAACCACATTAAGATTTTTATACAAAAATAGAAAAAAAAAACAATAAATTTTGGGGTTCCCCATACATAGAACTGAAACTCAAAATTTTTTTTTTCATCAAACCCATACGTGTGGGGTATCTATGAATAGGTCTTCAAAAATAGTATTGAGGTTTCTTATATCATTTTTTTCTAAACTGAATAGTTTGCGCGAGAGACACTTCCAAAGTGATAAAATGTGTGTGTCCCCCCCGTAACTTCTAAAATAAAAGAATGATAAAACTAACAAAAATATACGATGTACATTACCATGTAAACTACCACCGAAAAATGGTTTGAACGAAATCGAGTAAGTGGTTTTTTTTTTAAAACGTCATAAATCGTAAACCGCAATTTACCTTCCATTCAATCAACTGAAATATAAAAATAAAAAAAAAACATTTATTTTCATAAACATGAACCTTATGCATAAACCGAGAATACCTACAGGTTTGTACGGAACCCTTTGTGCGAGTCTGACTCGCACTTGGCCGGTTTTTATTTTCAGACCATTTGTAGTCCATATTGTTTTTTTTTTTCTCCGAGGATTTAATCTAAGTAACATCACTGTAAGTAACCTACAAATTAAATTAATAATTTCTACTGGTGAAAGCAAGGCCCACTCGCTAGTATGCGCACAACAAACAAACGCATCGCCTGATTCGCTCTGGTGGTAAATTAAAGCGTACGAAACGAGATTTTCAACAGACAAGTAATTATAGAGCGGTTCCAAAAAGCGGTTTTGGTTTCGGTAGCAATAAAACTTGCGTTGTCAGCGACAAAAGGGTTTGTTTTTGGGCATTTCGGACTTTCTTCGAACAGCGGGAGCCGAGGAATCGTACAAATAAACGGTGTAAGTATACGATGGCTGGCTCGTCGACGTGCGCAGCTAATAACGTGTCGTCTGACATAATAGGCGGGACAGCGAAAGACGATCCTCATAATGAACCCGTACCGAGCTTTGTTCTGCACAGAATGGGCTTGAAATGTCACCGAGATAGGTTTATTTACATCAGAAAGTTGTACGTCGCTCAGTATTGTGTGTAAAGTCGCACCGTACTAAATTAGTTTTATGATTTTTATGAAAACAGATCTTCCGAAGTAAAGGCTCGTTTACGACGGAGAGTTTGATTAGTGGGAGTCTTTAGTGGGCTTGTTTTGTGAGTTACCACTAATCAAAGCGCTAATAGACGTTTACACTCGTAGGCAAGAATTCTAGCGTGGGTGTTGGTATAGATACACAAATCGCTTACGTAAACAGTAGACTCAAGGCAGGGCTATATGTATGACGTAAGTTTGATTTTATATCTAGGCACAGGAATAGAACCCGCGCCTCTTTGCGCGACAGACAAACACTCCGCCCGCGCCACTGAGTGGAAATACTCACACTTTAAATGATAAGTAACATCGATTTAGGTTTTAAACTTAAGAAACACGTAAATGCTTTACCGTTAAAGGGAAAACCTCGTTTTATTTAATTACCTTTTATGGTATATGAAAATCCTCTCATGTATCGCTTTTGGTCTGGAATCCCGAAATTTGCGTTTAAACTGGGTCGAGATTGCGTTTAAGAAGCTGCCGGCTGGTCATAGAATTTCAACACTTAAGGTAAAATAAAAAGGTTCTTTAAGTAAAATAAAAAGTAAATAGTTACAGTAATGTTTGATTGCTTTGAAAACAGAACTGTATTGTTTTTAAATAAAACGGTATTGTCGGCCCGATAAAAAATTGGAGCAAACAATACAAAAAAATGTATCAACAAACTAATTCAAAGGAATGCTCTATTTTTGGACTCATAAAAATTAGTAAAATAGGGCAGGACTTTTGTCTAAAAAGGTTTTATGGCGGCGCGGCAGTTGCAGTAAAACAACGCTGTTGTTATAAAAATATTTTGACCGTTAATTGTAACAGTTTGTTGTTTTTCTTCCTTCCGAAAATACCGCAACGATACCATTTAACAGTCACTGTTATTTTGTACGAAATCTGAACTAGAATGGTTCCGTATCTTTCCCTTGTCCTCTAGGACCTATATTCCTCTGTAGATCCTGCTAATATTATAAATGTGAAAGTTTGTGAGTATGGATCTTTGTTTCTCTTTCACGCAAAAACTACTGATCGGATTTAGATGAAATTTGGCACAAAATAGTTTATAACCTGGATTAACACATAGGGTACTTTTTCCCGGTATTTTAGTACGATCTTGCGGGATAATTTCCGACTTCCACGCGGACGAGCCGCTGGCAGAAGTTAGTATGATATCATTCTATAAGTTTTGCTCTGATTAGGTAAATTCTTAAACGGATTAGGCGCACAATGCCACATTCGCAAAATTACATTTTGAAATTTCGTAAAATGTCACATTCTCAAATTGTCATATTCCGAAAACGCCACATCGCAAAACGTCACATTAGCAAAATGCCATTTTCGCAAAATGTCATTTTCGCAAAATGCCTTATCGCAAAATACCATTTTCGCACAATGTCAAGTAATCAGAATATTTAAATGTGACTTGGGACATAGTCAATTTTTTATATTTAGACGTTAAATGTTTTTATAAATAACGCCACCTAGCTATAACTTTAAGAAAGACTTGATTAAGCATATCGTATAATCAATGCTGCAAATAAATTAACCCTAAAGGTACACTGATAATAGATGGCGCATGCGGAAAAAATACTTTGAATCATAATTCTAATTATTCTTCTGACGTTAATTATATGTTTGATATATCATTGTATCACATTTGCTTCTAATCATTATTAACATTTAAATTGTTAAAAAAATATATATTAAAAATGAGCAACGGTGGGTACTTCCAATAAAAAAAATAAATTAGTTTACTCATAAGGAAAATAAAATCAGTGTAATGAAAATTAGACTGTTTGCAATCCTATTTGTGTTGACTTATGCTGTTTAATCATTAATTACGATTTAAAATAGATCCAAAGTTTAAGATTGTTCGTAATCAAAAGACATACAAATCTCTGATTTGTGGCGATTATAGGTACAACAAACAAAGATATATCAAAGGAAAAATGATAACTGTGTGGCGGTGTGTAAATAGAAAATACTGTAGTGCTTTAATACACCTGACAACTCAAATTAAGTTATAATAAAAAATAATTATAATTATCATCAAACAGCGGACCCTGTGCAACTAAATAGTTGATGAATCCTTACAATTTTACAAAAAATTAAACTTTTTTGAAAAAAAGTTACAATTTTTTGTTAATTATGTTTATGATTCTCAGCGACATATATTATTTCATTTTAAATTTATTTTATGTTAAAATAAATGAAAATGAATAAATAATGAGATTAAATACGTAATTAAATTAGTTTTATTTTTTATTCATAAATCATCGGCTCACAAGTCACTAAGTGGCTTTAATTTGTAAGAATATGTCATTTTGAGAATGTGACATTTTGAGAAATGACATTTTGCGAATGTGTCATTTTGCTAATGTGGCATTTTGCTAAAGTGGCATATTGAGAAATGACATTTTGCGAATGTGTCATTTTGCGTCAATATGTCATTTTGCGAATGTGGCATTGTGCGCCTAATCCTCTTAAACATGTTACACGACCAAGAGGATGCAGTCGTCTTGAAAGTTTCCAATTTACGATTGAACCTCTCCCGCACCTAGATTCTTAACTAGTCCCACTAAATAGGTGTTGGAATGAAATCTGGGGAATGTGTACTCAACTAACCAAGTGATTTCTAATCCATCAGCCTTACTAGAAAGATACAGGGAAGCGTTACAAATATGTTAATGAGTGAACCTAATGGTAATAAGCACTACTTCAGATCTCTACCGGTTCTGAGATGATCCCAAATTGAGCAAAGCGTGCATGTATTTTGCTTTCTCTCGTAAACAATTTTCAGGTAGTCCGAAATTGGTGCTTGTGTGGTGAATGCGGACAGACACGCCTAGATTGCGAAAGACGGAGATTCAACAGTCAACTTTCAAATACCTTTATAAGTGACCCTTGATGCACATCGATCCATCAATCTGGTAGACCCTAAATTAAACTCCTAATACAGGTTTTATATCTACCTACACATTTTGAACCTTGTATAATTTGAATAACAAATTCTAAAATCGTTACCTGCGTTTAATCCTCTGAACTTGTGCTTTTTATGTCCAAGCACAATTAAGAATTCACAGCGTTTCTTGGCACGTCTAAAACTACTACTAATAAACGACCGGCTAATACTAAGATCTAATAAGCGACCCATGGTAAACGCATGGCGACCATAGCGTTGATTTGAAATCTAAGAAGTGTACATTTACTAATTAGTCTTGCGCGGTGTACTAACCGCTTACTTTTACCCGTCTTTACACCACCATGTAGTTGACATTTCTTAAGCCCTAATTAGCTACGTTCAGTACTACAATAGATCATTTGAATAAAGATCTCAAGCATGTAGGACAATGCTGGCGGGTGGGCAAGCCCGAGCCAGCCCGAAGTCAGGCCGAACCTTTGCATATGCAAAACAGAGGCTGTATCAGCGACGGGCGGCTGCTTTGAAGTCGGACGGTAGACGCGAACAAATTTATGCTCAGTGTCAATACATTAGAGGAGAGCGGCGTCGCGACTGATGTCAGAGTCGCCTGTGTTTGAATAATAAGTGCGCGGCTCCATTGTGTGATAACCTGACCCGCGGGTGAGAGATAATGAAGGATTGCATTAGAATTCAGTTACGTTTGTTCAGACCTTCCGTTAAACATATATAGGTGATTTTTCTATGCATGTATTCTAAGATCATGCTCCATTGTTTCCGTTACCTAATCATAGCCGTCAAGACTTTTCTAAAACCTGATTGCTTTAAAATACTTAGGTGGTAATGCAATTCTGAAGGCCAAGCTGAAGCCATAATAGCAGTGCCAGACATAACATGTGCTCCAGTTGTGGCGTTTTAGTTCCAACACCTAACATAAACAATCAAAAAGAGTGATGACATCATTAACATAAGCCACTAATCTCAAACAAAAAAGAAACAAAACGTGACGTACGATAATGGAGCTTGGTGTAATAACGCGGAGGCACGCGAGACGCCTTGCGCCGCACCCGCGCCGCGTGCAGGGCGCGCGTGCCCGCCGCGCGACACGGCGCGACGCGCGGCTTGCGCTTAGTCGCGCGTCGACCGCAGGACCGAGCGCACGTACCACACGCTCCCTTATCTAATGATGCTGTGATCGCTCTTACGTACTGGATGTTTTTTTAGTGAAGTGTTAATTAGTAACTATGGTGACGGGTATTGCCGGTAGCCCTCAGCAGGCCGTTGCAAACCCAGTGGTGGTGAATATGAGCCCTTCAGCGACGCCGGTTGAACAGAAGAAGAGTGGTGATAATAGAAGGGTAAGTTAGTTTTGTTTGTTTATTTTTTTGCTTTGTTTTTTAAATGAAAGTAATGATTATTTTTATTAGTAAAATAAATTTAATGGTGTTTGGTCTTGATAGTAAATGGTTATTAAATTGTTACCATGGTGCTTTTAAAGAAAGACATCAACGCGCTAAATTTGGAAATGATTTTTGTAATGTAAAAAATAAATATTTAATATTAATTAAAATAAAAACATAGTAATAATTAATACTTTTTCAGTTTTTAATTTACGCTAGTAGTAAACTTACAGTAAAAAAGTACGTAATAGCTACTTGGCATAATAATTTCAAGTTCGACATTGTAGCTTGAAGTCTACGGCGTAGTAGTGACTTCATAGACTTTCGTAGGCCTACATTTTGTTAAATTATTATGCAATGCGGAAAAATGAATTGATTTTTTTACATTATAAAGTTAATAGCTCTTTCGTAATAAACTTATTATTGAAAATAAAACTGATGGCGAACTCTGAAATAAAGCCACAATTATTTTTACAAACGATTTATAGATAACTGCGTATTTTCCTAGATTCACTCAGTTATATCTTTGGCAACCAGATCGTGTGTGTGCAGTTAACTTATACATACATATAGCCACTAAGAAGGTGGGCAGGGATGGTGCATCACGCTCTCATTTTAGCGAGGCGACGCGAACTGCCAGCATTGTCACGATTCTGTTTGTGGTCGAGGCGTGAAAATTACTGTGTAGCTCTTAACATGCAGATGTAGGACTTATAGAACTGTCGATACAAAATATAATAGAATTCACCAACAATTTCTATGGCTCACCACGTCATCGATTCAGTCAAATCTCACGATAGCAGAAGACAACTCTTGTATTTAAAAACGTCCAAATTCTAGTCTTGATTTAATCTTAGAGACAATTTAAAACTTTGTGAATAATGTAAGTAAATTAGAGTTATTTTTGACAGATTAAGGAGAGAATGCGGATGCGAAAATATTAGTAAATAGACCCTCTGGTATAATTTCTTAGCCGCAACTGCAGTAACTAATGTTTACATGACATTTGAGAATGGAATACAGACTCTTCCAGACACCGTTTCTTCCACATAGCAAAGATTCGTAAAGATAAAAGATCATTTATCTATATAATCATCTTTATTTTGTTTAGTACCTGACTTTGAAATATAATTATCCCGTATCGTGCGTACAGTTCGGAATTTTAGTTATAGAATCTGTTTAAAAGAGAAACTATCTTCTCTGTTTTATATGATAATAAATATATTATACTAGCTTTTGCCAGCAGCGTCGCCCGTGTATTATGCATATAAACCTTCATCTTGATTCACTCTGTCTATTAATGAAAACCGTATTAAAATCCGTTGCGTGGCTCAAAAGATCTACGCGTAGAAACACAAAATGAAACTTTGTTTCATACTGTGTCAAGGTATATTTACAATCATTAATAATTATATTTACTCATTTTTCAATTCAATTCACACTGCGTGACCCAGGCTCTTGTACAGTGTACTAGGAGTTCCTGTGTCACAAGAGTCAGTTCTAACTTTGTATTAAAACAGTATTTTTACATTCAGTCCTGTATTTACATAAACTTTCATGAGTCGAGGTATTAATAATAATAATAAGCCTGTAATATCTCACTGCAGGGCAAAGCCTCCCTTTCCGTTTTCCATTATCACATTTTATAATAAATCCTACCTCTAGTCTCCTTTACGCATTAGAACTGTTATTTATTCGAGATTGCTGTACTCTGAAGTGTTTACAAAACCATAATTATCTGAAGGCGATTTTTGAAATACCCACTTAGTATAAATAAATATGAGCCGGCAATCTCGTGGCGTTTGTCACACGGCGCATTTTCAGGAAAACCTGCGACGCGTAGCGGTAAATAAATGTGTGAGACGGTGTGCAGATTGCTAATGTGATCTATATGTACATATTTTTTTGAATACCGGACAGTCGCTTAGATTTGATACTCTTTCTGATTGAAATGAAAATGTGGTTTTTGTGATTTATCCCTTTTATTGGTATTCGTCATTAAGTCACTTTAAATATTGCTTGTTTTCTTGGGTTGTAGTTGTTAGACTTATAACAGCGTGACTAAATTATTTTACATAAAGTCCGCTTCTATTTAATATGAATCTTCCTAATATTATAAATCTGAAAGTTTGTTAGTATGGATATTTGTTATTCTTTCACGCAAAAACGACTGATTGGGTTGAGATGATATTTGGCACACAGATAGTTTTGAAACTGGATTAACGTATAGGGTAGGTACTTTTATGCCGTTGGTACGTTACCGCAGGATAATTTCCAACCACCACGCAGGCAAATCAGCTAGCAGAACTTAGTACAAAATAAATCAGCAACGCATGCTGTCTGTCTGTTCCGTGTGGTGTCGAACGTAGAGAATAGCTGGTGCTATTCTCTACCTCCCATTTCTTCCTCTGGGTGTCGTAAGAGGCGACTTAGATACTTAATAAAACTCTGAAACTCTGTAATTGGTTTAAGAGGTAATTGTAATCATCTCACTATCAATGTGCAGTGGATGCTAGTAACTTTGACGCAACTGCATTGGGCTGTTCGTTGATAGTGAGCTGAACTTTCATCATAATTGCATGTAATTTTAAAAATAAGCTGTTGAGTTTCCTAATAAATAAATAAATATAAATAAATAGAGAATGGACAGCAGCGTTCTCTATGCAATTTACCACTATACTGCGATCGCCAACCCGCCTGCCAAGCGTGGCGATTATGGCAACCCCCCACAAATTGGGGAAGGCCTATGTCCAGCAGTGGACGTCTTTCGGCTGAAATGATAATGATGCATACTGTTTTATTATTTTGTTGATTCTCAACAATCAAACGAAGGATACCACCAAAATTATAGGAAGTATTTTTCCATGACTTCAGTCTGTAGGAGGCAAGTTTTAATTAACCTTTAAACGCCGCAAACATTTTCCCACGCAGCGTGGAGTCCGCTTCGAGAATCCTACGCAAGCGCGTTAACACCAAATAATGCAACACTCAGGCGCCACCCACATCGCATCCCTCTTATCTTGCCAGCCACTCGAAACGACTTAGTGGCAGGCTAGGGTTATCACTTGCTGGCTTTTGCTGAGTCTAGGCTTGGTAATGACGCGGTAGTTGCTATCGGACCGTTTGGCGGTGTCATATTTTGCACTCACATAATTTTTAGTGAGCAATCAATTTTTCAGTTAACACAATTTTTATCATTAGACACAAACTTTTAACTTGAGAATTCCGTATGTTGTTCGGCACTGGGAGGAGTGGTATCGACCCCGATTTCCGAGATGTAGGTCGTGATTTCGAACTTACACTCCGTTCATCTTTGTTTTACCTCTGACAGCAGCAGCCCAACAGCTACCATAATATAATGACAATAAAGATCACTGTGATATTGACAGACTTGCTAGTGGCATCAGCCAAAAAGCAACTTTATTTTAACGGTTACAAAGGTCACTTTGATCTTGACAGTGATGCAAAATCAGGGGTAAAATAAGTGTGAACGGTCTGTAGGTAGCCACTTTACTTTGTATATTTAGCCACCAAAGCTCTCAAAACGGTGAAGAAAAACATTGTTATGTCCAAGAACCCAAAAATTCGAAGACACGTGACATACACCAACCCGCACCGTAGATTATGTCACTGTCCCAGCAGTGAAAACATTAAAGGCTGATTGTGTGCACTTCCTGTCTTCGCCGGTTGTATAATCTCTTGTTTGTATGCGTAGCACAAGACGCGTGAAAACCTTCCTGAAATACGTGCCAAGTGTGCGCAATATTAAAAGCAAGATGGATGAGCACTTTCACTTGTTTCGCGATGGATGTGAACTCCTCTGTACTTGTATATTGTTTACTTTACACCTTGACTTTAATTGTTGGCCTTCTGTTTATAACTTCGCTTTGATATTTATTTGTTTCCAGCCTTTGTTCCAATTCATTTCCGTCCTAGTCTGAATGAAGGTCATGTCTATCCATCGCGCTGACTATTCCTACATGAACAAACCACGCTAACACGTTCTAAAATCTGCTGCCAAAATCCATTAATCGTAGTTTTACCGGAGTCAGCCCTCAGTGCCGTCCAGACAGTAGGAGCGTGAGTCAGTGAGGCGTGGGCGTCGCGTGGGTGACGCGCCGTGGGCTAATTGTCGTGGGAACGTCCCCTCTTCCCCCCGACCGATGTGGTCGCCTACACCAGGACGCTAGAGTGCGTCATAGGATAGCATAATGAATGAGACCCGCCTCAGACCTGTCAACATTGTGTTTTTATGACTGTCGCATCCAGAAGTGAACGCGGTTTGTGAATACGGTATTTGAAACTTACGTTGCGTATTCTAAACATATTTCTTAATATCTATAACGTATCCTGTTACTATAGACTATTCCGAGTAGCCTGGCTCCGGACTGTGTCCTGTCACATGAGAAAAAGAAGCTGATAGCTATTTAAATACATGTTCTGTCTGTCCTTACGCTCAGTAGATGCCAGATAATTTGATAGGTACAATTGGAAAGACAGCCTCGTCCATCACCTATCCGATCGATCACACGACGCAGCACCCATATTAATCACGCTACAAGACACGCAACAGACAGTAGATGGATGCTGACGCGTAATTACACGCGTCTCGACTCTTGTGACTGGAGGAAGCTATTAGGCGGCCGGCAATCCATCATGAGATGATAAACATCATGGCTGCCGTGAGATAAGCCGTCGGCGCGTCGCGTGTGACCGGCCTAACGCCCACGTGTCGACGCCGCCGACCGATACCACCTACAGCGACCTTACCAGCGCTAGATAAGGCTTCTCGATTGTATCGTACTAAAGTCGTGGGCTTATTACACGCCTTAAATGGAGAAGAATGTTTTGAATATTTAGTGAAAGGCGTAGTATTTGAAATTTTGTTCGAAAAATTAACAGTATTATCACTGGTGTCTTAATTTTGCGAAATATGAGAAGCTTCCATGGCTACTAATAAAATGGTGTAGACTCAAACTTAATCTCCATCATAGATCATTCTAACACGTGTCGCTACTCAAAACAAAAAAGCATCTAGCACTGGCTCATCCAGACGTCTGGCGAACTATTATAGCGTGGCGGAAGTTCGGCGTCCGCTCCCACGCATTGGCACGCGACGCCGCGCCGGGCGCGTGGCTGCCAAGCGCATGCCAGCGGCCGCCCGCTGCCCACTGGCAGACCGTGCCAACTGCCAAGCGGCGGCAGACAATACTGACTGACACAGAAGGTGAACTCGCTGCAGGCGTCAAGAGCGTTCAGTTTCAGAGTAAGCAGAAACTATAAGTGTAGGCCTGACGAAGTGTCTATCACACTTCGGGGTTTCCACTTTCTGCATTTAAAGTGCCGAAGGTAACCCGGAAAATTTAAATTTTCTTACGTATTTTGCAATTTACGAGTCATTTTTAGACTGTACGTAGAACATTATTATTATGTATGATTTGCAAAAAATCATCATAACCCTCTAAGTTCATTTTCCCATTGAATGTCTTTGTCATGAAATAGAAAATTTGAATGGTTCGGGTTATCTTAGTGCATCCTCCTAATTATCATATTTTCTCAAGATGACGGGTTGATCTATTTTATATTAAAATCGCATAGGTGATGATTAGGTCGGAAACCGGGAAAATTACGAAACAAAGGCCCTTGTGTCAAGATTTCTAATTTGTGATATTCCTTAAACACCAGAGTTGTAGTAATTGAAATGTAGCTGATTCAATATAATTGAAGAAACTTGACAACATCTAGTTCCAGAATTCGATTGCTGACGATAAATAAGTACATGAGAAGGACCGGAGGATTAATAGACATGCATTATAAAATGAAATGCAGAATGAACCTTTTGCCACACATTTCATGTTTCTATCAAACAATTCCGCACTCCGATATTTCGAGGATTCCGTGAATCAACTGTTTGACTAACGCCTTTTAATTAAATACTACATAATCCTCTTAGATACCACGATGCGCTCAATATTAATCGCTTCACGTTAAAGACTCGATTATGAATCCTCACAGCCATTATTAGGAGTAATGATAGAGGCGGCTCTATTGATGTTAGTACATTAAGTCGATGTAACAAGATGTTTAATTCCTACCTCCTCATACGCGTAAGTTAAGTAAACGCTGATAAAATGGCTTAAAACGATGTAATTAGTAATTTTGTTCAGTGTTATTTATTGTCAACTAGTTTTTGCCCGTGACTGCGTCTGTGTTCCAGTTTAAAAAGTAGCCTTTGTTCTTACCCAGGTCTACCTTTGTGTTTGTGCCTAATTTCAGATCAAATCCGTTTAAGCGTGAAAGCGTCACAAAAAAACATACGTACTTTGGCATTTATAATATTAGTTACGTTGCGCAATACGTCTAATGATTCAGAAAATTATAGCCTTTTGTTCAACAAAGCATTTCCGACAATACCGTCAGGGCGACAAATACCTGCATAATATTATGCGCAGATTGCACGACTTATCTTTCAGAAGGTCGCAGCGGCAGCATGGCGTCGCTTAGCTCGGTCGCATCCAGCTATTTATCGCAAGCATTAGCACCGAGCTGTCAAACGTGCAGATTTAGGTGATACGAATGTGTAATGACCACTGGGCGAGTGCCAGACAGAGCGAAATAGCCGTCTGTAGGGGTACTCAACCTGCGTGTAGCTGGGATCGGGTAGAGATAGCTATTGGGAGAGATGCAACGCCCTATGTGACATACTGTAGGTTTAGTATTTACGCACAAATAATGCTGTCGTAGGTACAGTTACCAAAGGAGATAAGAAAGTAGGGTCGTCGGATAGATACAATTGAAGTTTAGTAAGAAACCGTTCTATGTTTTCGATTGTTTAATTTGATAAATTAACTGTTAATTACATAAAGTTTTAATCGAAATCATCCATCGGTTCTTGTTAAACTTCAAATATATACGACGAACCTCGTTACGTGTCTCTTTTGGTCACCGTACGTTCTTTCCGTTTATTGAAATGTAGAAGATAATACCAAATTGCTTAGGGTATCGCTGGTAGAGGGCAGCAAGGGACGGGCTGGATCGGAATGATGTCTAATGTTATGGAAACGCAATCTTAATGGCTTCTCTAACACGCGGCTTCAATTGCTTCACTCAATTAGGAAAAGGTTGACGATCCCTGCCCACGAGAGCGCCAATGACATGGCACGCTGTGTAACCAGGGTGCATGGCGTGACTCAGCTGCTCCTAGTAAATAGATATTGACGACTTGATCATGTCTCTCGGCCCATTCGCTATGCGTTAATATCAATTGGGAATGTCGCTGAGAATTTTGTGGCGAGAGAGATATGACTTGACGGTTTTAAGATAGAGTTGTGGGGAACGAAGCAGATATGTTATTAAGATAAATACTCCTAGGAATTCGCTTTTATAATGTCATTGAGAATGAGACTCCTAATCTATTTTAGATTTCTCGAGTCTTTAGATCTCGTCACAAGAAAAAAAAGGCTAACTCCATATTGATGTTTGAATTCTTTAGATGACACAGCCAGACCAATACGAAATATACGTAATTACTCATGATTTACGCCAGGAAGAAGCAGACAAACCACAGCACAAAAAAAGCCGTCCGTCACGAATACCGGAACGCAGTCACTGCGTCTCAGTCGGTCGCAGACAGTTGATAACCCTGGCACGTGGCGCCTCGCGACTAAATCCAGTCCGCATGACGGGCCAAACGTTACGTAAACGATAGTGTGGGCACGGCAGAAGTTCCACTGGACTATGTCTGATTATCATACTGAATATATGTAGAAAAATAACGTAAAGTACCTAATAATTTATATTTATTTCTATAAATTGGATCAACGAACCTGTAAGAGGCCAAAGGACTATGTAAGGATCGTAACAACGTAGCCATCCAGCCATTCGACAGGGCTGTCTACTCTTGGATTATATACTTTTAATTACTTAATTGCCCATAGAGTGACGGTTGTCAAACTTACAACATTTTCGGGTTTTGGAATTATTACAGCCTTATTACAGCCTTTAAAGGATTCTTTTGATAACATTGATAGATGGTCGATTATGAAAGTGTATCGTGTGGTCAGGAATAGCTATGCAAGTGGCGATTTCTAGTTTCTGCCCACATCCGAGTGAAGAAGGCGTGAGGGTATGTACGTAAATTGGTTCAAAAAACACTTAAAATAAATTATGTTTTAAAATCAGATAGATGATGATGTTTCCAATCTTAATTCCTTGGAAAAGAAAGATGTCAACAAATTCTCCATTTTAAAGTCCAGACCAAATCTTGCTCAGGCCATATGAACCACACAGATTCGAGGCAAGACTTTAGAACTGTCTTTCCGATGCTGGTTCGCCGTTTGAAAAGATGGCAGTATAGCGCCGAATGTTAGCAACAAGTGATATAGCTATAATTTGGGAAGTCTAGGATGACTCTGGGTTAGCATAAACTGTAAGAGAAGTCCTTATTGTCTTTGAATGTGCTGCTGCATTTCGTCTTCCATTTTCAAAGTGTCCAGTGTAGCAAGCACAAAGGTGATAATTTACTTAAGTTACTCTAGCCTGCGTTTAGTATCGAAATGGGCTACTTTCTCACATATTCTTTTTTATAATAATAATATTCACTCAGAGCGTAGACGGTCATCAACACAGGCACTTGATACCTTCGCATAAAGGAGTCTATCACATGGGTATCAATTAGTGTCAGGGCGGTTCGAAGCGAGCCCTTTATCGAGCACCTGTTATCTGAAACTATCAGCTGACGTTATCGGGTCAACATTTACGTGGGACTGCGGGGCGTGAGTGCGTGACAGATAGCATGCCGTCCTGCCAGATAACATTTTTTTGTTTTGGGTCATTAGCTCATTGACTCTGACGCCTCCAATCTTTGATCATGATCACTAGTACCTATAAAATCTGAATACACAAAAAATACCAGATTTTCCTCATGTCATAGAAAGAATATGAATGTTACGCTGTTAATAATGTGTACATTCAAACAAACGACTTGTTATTGGCATGTTGTAGAGGCGATTGTAATAATGTAAACTTGTAACAAACGTCGTGTTTCTTTTGACTCGCCTGACAGGTATTTTGTTAGCAGTTAATATATTCAGAAATAAACGTGATAATTGAAATGGCGCGTTGGTAATTCGCATGCGGCGGCGGCGGTACAGCGGGTAGGTGTGGGTGCTGGTGTACTAGCTGTACTTATGTCTGTGTGTGTTCGCTATTCCGGGGCGCCGCGACGCCGCAGGGCGCCCGTCCGCCACGTGCCGCCCGCCGCCCGCCGCCCGCCGCCGACAGCGCGCGGCGTCTTTACGATCTGCGGAAAACTAGACGACGTTGTTTCAGTACGAATTTTCTCTTTCATGTTTTTAATATGCGTTAAAGTTTTAGTATGAATAAAATATATCATATTTATGATATTTTAAAACATTTACGATGTTGGCTCGTTGGTATATGTTCTCGTTTTGGAATTGGTGATATTATTGGAATCAATATTAGTTTCTGTAATAAATTGTTCTCAAGCTCTAATAAAATAAATTTACCGAGACCTCCAACCCTCGACATACTTATTGAACAAAACCTTTGTCGTAGTAGAGAGCCACACTTTTTTCAACTGATTATCCCCTTACCATCAGCATAAACAACGTTCCTGTCAATCTGTATGTCACCTCACCTCTCAATATATCGTTAACGCTAACTGAAGGCGACAGGCACGTCGCGTGTCAAGTCGCACACCTCTGTAATTACTGTGAACATTTACATCTACGAGATACACGCGTCTAAGAAATTAGAGCAGGAAAATCTATGGCGACACTAACGACATTTTCCTTTTGTTAGAAACTTTATAATTAATATCTTTTTGATACGTTGTGTACTGTACCGGTACAGTTATGAAAATAGTTAAGTACAGGGGCAGTTGCACTATGTAAACTTGATATTTTTAGCGATATAGGTATTATGTCTCGAGTCTCGAATAATGTGCTCTCGAGTAGGAAAATATATTTTTTTTTTTCATAAATACGTATATGTAGGAGAAACACAGAATAAATACTGGTTATTATATGTATGCCATTGAATATGAAGGCCCTTTATCCTCGGCTACGGAAGCGATGTCTCGTGCGGAAGGCGGCCAGAATTTCCCGCCCTCGCACGAGCACCGCTAACTATCATGCTCTATATTTTATTTTGTTTATGCGCAAAATATAAAGCGGTTCACCCGTCTGACATTGGCGTATCGGTCAGACAGTGTTTGCGAGAGCTAATTTTGAACACATAACGTGACGTTTGTGTACTTCGAAGCCGTGTTAACGTAAAGTGTGCTTACGAAACAAGATCAAATGTGATAGACGAGGCGTTTACTATTGATCTGACATAGTGCCAATTCTGAGAATTTTTATATGAAAATTATTTGATCTTTCGCGTTGGACTCACGCCAAGGACCGATACCGAATCGTCGCCATATGTTGATTAGAAACGAACCACGCAGTAATCGTGATGATGTTAACAAACAGAAGGCGGCGCGAGCGACGGTGTGTTACACATTAGTAACGTCCGTTTGATCGTCACGTGGTCCCGCCACGCGTGATTTAGCGTCACGGCGCGCGCGCAGCCAATCACGACACGGACGACCTTCACCTTGAGGCAGTCGCACGCGCCGTCACCGGCGTGTAACCAGAGATTAATGGCTCTTTTTGTCACGCGCCTTACTTGGTGTCACCCGGCGATAAAGCGATAACAGTGTTGTTTATATACAGCATAAATAATACTACAATGCATGTACCACGAACTTGTGCGACTGATTATACGAGTATGATTTAGCACTGAGTTACATAAAGTTTGTCCGCTTGAAAACAGATCATGCGTCGCATGAGAACAACATGCGAGTGTGTTAGGTTAGCGAATATTTATGTGTAGGTGAATCTGCGTGTGTGTGCTAGACTTTAGCCTTAACCTTGCGTATAACATTATTTTAGTTGTTACACGTGTTGCTAATGGATGCAAATGCGGCGCGTTGACGCAACTCACAAGGATATCTGCCTATTATCAGCTAAATGTTCGAAACTTGATGTAAATTGACTTTATTAACAAAATGTTTGTGTTGTTACAGAGCAACAAGCCCATTATGGAGAAGAGAAGACGGGCGCGCATCAACAACTGTCTCAATGAACTGAAGGCGTTGATTTTAGATGCCATGAAGAAAGACGTAAGTTAGCGTACCTATAGGTAGTGCCTATTAATCTTCTGTCTATATTTACTTAGGCTTTGAGGAATTATCGTCTAGACATTTAATATTTTCTTAACCAATATGAATATTAAATATTTAAACATTTACTTAACGGGTTAAGGATAAAGTTAATATTCCTAGTAGTGCTATGTTCTCTCTTTTATTAATGCATAAACAAAGGCAATCCATTTAGGTATCTAATGGATAACTTTCCTTACCAACAATTTCATCCTTGTTACAGCCGGCGAGACATTCGAAACTAGAGAAGGCTGACATCCTAGAGATGACTGTGAAGCATTTAGAGAGTCTTCGGTCAGAAGGCGCTGGTTCTCCAGACCGGTTCCGTGCCGGATATAGGCACTGCGTGACGGAAGTGTCAAAGTTCCAGGGTATTGAACCAACGTTGAGGAGAAGACTTGTCAGGCATCTGGAAGGGTGCGTCAACGCACCCGGGGCCAGGCCTGCTGGAGCCCCCACGCCACCCTCGGATGTTGAAGATGTTCCTCAAAACCAACATTCTACTATTTTTATTTCTGGTGAGTTTTTAAACAATGCTTTATCATTCGTTTCGGGCTGACTTTAAAATTTCACCTTTATGGTTTCCGTTCCCTTAGTTTGGTCTTTACAGATCTTTTTAAAGAATTCATACCGTAACAACCTTTGCAAAATTGTTGATTTTAAACATGATTTTCTTGATGTATGTTCTGACTGGTGTCTATTATTTCAGCTGGTCCCGGTTCAGGGGTCCGTCTAGTACCAACGCGGTTATCGAACGGCGACATCGCTCTGGTGTTACCAGCCGGCGTCAACGCGAGCACATTGGGTGCATTACCAACACTGGTGCCGCTCTCACCAAGAGACGCTTCGTCCTCCACGTCTTCGGAAACTCGCTGCTATTCCCCCGCCAGCTCAGGATGGGGGACCCCGCCTCCTCCCAACGAAGACTCAGCCCCTCTTGCCCTCGTCACAAGAAAACAACCCCCAGAAGAAAAACCTTGGCGACCATGGTGACGCTACTTCCATTCCTTTCATAACTCTGTGATATA
Organism: Aporophyla lueneburgensis; assembly: GCA_932294355.1. Lineage (NCBI taxonomy): Eukaryota > Metazoa > Arthropoda > Insecta > Lepidoptera > Noctuidae > Aporophyla > Aporophyla lueneburgensis. The sequence goes on from OW028744.1 coordinate 18,490,762, forward strand.
TTTTAGCTGTACAGTGTACATAGTATGTCTATTTTGACAGAAAATAGTTCCTAGTGTTAGCTATTAACAGAATTAATGCTTTCAGCAATGAAAGCTACATTTACTTGTGTTACTTGGCCGGTCAGTTTAGAAAGTGTGATAGATTTTATAGAGATAATTTTCATATGAGAGTTTGTATGGTTCCTTTCTGTTTAACGAGAGGTATATTTTAATATTAAGATATAGAATATTATCGTGTATATTCGCGGATGACATCTGAGGCAGTATTTCATTTTATCATTTACGTAGAGACGTAGTATTCCTACGTTATATTCATTAATTATTTGTAAGTAAATAACTAGTGCCATTAATTAATTTTCTTCATTTTACAATAAGTTTGCTTAAAGCTTTTGTAAATACGAGTTTATGTAAATATTGAGCACTTGAGACTCAATGTTTGATTGTAATCGATATGATAGAATTCTGTGTGCCTTATACAGCAAAATCGTATAGTCTTCCATTACATAGGTGTATGCATATTTAATGTTTAACATGTAAGGTGTAGTTAATCGCAATGATTGATTATCTGTTGATAATTACGCTCAATATTCATTTAGTTGGCTTATGAGTCGATTCGCACGAATTTACTCGCCCGAATCGACACTTTTACACAATATAGGTGACTCGCTCGAAGGTAACTCGCCCACAAATAAACTAAATTCGTGGGAGTCACCTATAAAAAAAAAATATAATATGTAAAAGTGTCGATTCGCCCGAATCAGCCAAGTAAATTCGTACGAATCGACTAATAAGTCATTTAGTTACGTTACCGGAATAAACCAGTAGTCATTATGGTCTTCCCTTACCAGTTACCGAATGAGGACAGTTTATTTTTTAACATACATTTAGTTAAAATGTTTATTTGTATGAGTGACGAAATATATAGCCTTTATAGTTATACATACCTAAGTAATTACAATTGATGTGTACCTATTTATGTTTGCATCTTATTATTAATTAATCGAATGTTGTATGAACAAGGACTAAGTTTATTTTATTGTAAACAATTATAACAATTTGCCGTCTCAATGTAAATTATTAAGAGAATAACGTGATATTATTTAAGATTGTGTAGTAAATATAAGAAGATGTACCTAAAAGAAATATGCCATTAATCTAGAAATAAAACTATGATTATAAAAGGACGTTTTATTTTACAAGAAACAAGTATTTCCTCCCAGTCTTATCAATGCGGTATGGTATTACCCAGTCAACGGGGTTGTGGTGGCAGTCGCTCCATGTAAAATACTGGCATGCAGATTTATCCGGTCAGACTGGAAGCTGACCCAAAGCTGAAAAAGCTAGACAGATTGTTTTCAGTATTTCGATTTAGTAAATTGCTTTACTCGGATAAAACACAGAAAATTACGGAAGCATCAGTCAATCAACCAACTCTTCATTTCACTAATACAGCCCATTTCAAAATCCCCATCACGGTCCTTTGCAAGGTATCAAGTAGTATATGATGACGTAACGTAGGAAGGGGTCCCACAAGGTGAACCGATGACCTTGTAAAGGCCGCAGGAATCTACTGGATGCGGGAGAGAACCGGTCGAAATGGCGGAGCTAAGGGGAGGTATATGTTCAGCAGTTGACGCCTTTCGGCTGGATTGATGCAGATGAGGAAGCGATATTTATTAGAAAGAAGTCTTAAGTCTTTTATAGGTATATGTGTAACCTTTAAAAAGTGAAAATAGTACCTACTAGAAAAAAGCGAGAGTACGTAGATACTTCATGCGATAGCGATATTATAGAATTGTGGTCGAATAATCTCCATTTTTATTTCCTGCATCCAATATTAATGCTAGTAAGTAGGAATGCTATAGGCGAAGATGAAACAAGACATTCATTGCTGGACACAGGCCTCTCCCGATTTGGGGGCATTACCAAAATCGTCATGCTTGGTAAGCGGGTTGGTGATCGCAGTTTGGTGGTAAAATGCATAGAAAACGCTGCCCATTCTGTAGTATGTCCCTTAGTCACCTTTACGACACCCAAGGGAAGAAATGGGATGGTGCTATTCTTTACGTCCTGCAACACACGGAAAAAACCAAGACATTCCTCATAATACACTACAAATCCATTGCTACATTTAGAATGACCCAAGCTCTTAAGATGGGTACCTACTGATACTTATTCAGAAGCCAAAACACAAGTAAAAGATAGTAACTTTTTACATTGCTAACAAAAAACTACTTCCTTACTTTCCCGCCCGACTTTAAGCCCACGTTCGCATGGGCGATATTTTCCCATCGCGATAATTTTTAGCGCATTGGATTTTCCACAAACTGTCTTAGCGCCGAGAGTGTAAAATCCAACAGTGTGTTCTATTGTCGCACTGGGATGTTCTGCTAGAAACTCTACAAGCAGTTCAACAAGGAGAGTTGAAACTTCAGTGCGCGTTAAAATCTCACGATATTTTTACGCCCGTGTCTGTAACGGGGCCTTATAGGCAAAAGATTTACTGGAAATTACGCAAGATGCATGTAAATTCCTTATGAAAAACAGTTTCATAGCACCCATCATGGTTTCTGATAAAGATTCTGTAAAAATTCGATCATCAAAACTTAGATGACGTGAGCTGTCATGCCGCCAGATGAGTGGAACCTAGGGCATCTGCCAGGGTCGCGAGATTGTTCGAAAGAGACACCATGACCCTGACACATGGGCAACTGAAGGAACACGGGTTCTTGTCAGTAAAAGTCTGACACGCCCTCCAGCTCTGCCCAGAGCGGGAGAAGTTATTTGATGATTTCACATCCAAAAAAAACCTAGGGCATTGACAACTCACTTCAAACTCACTTCGCCGGAATCGATCAGCAGTTGGAGATTGTAGATAATATATGAAGAAGTATCACCATCTGCTTAGCCTTTTCCCAGTAACGTTGGGTTTGGCTTCCCGTCTAAACGCTGCATCCCAGCTGAATACCAGTATTTTAAATAAAGCGATTGCCTATCTGACCTCCACTTCCACAACCCAGTTACTCGTAAATATGATCCCTTTGGTAAGACTGGCTGTCAGACTATCGGGCTTCTGACGATTCGTAGCGACTGTCAATAATCCACGAATGATAGCCGGTGGCAATGGCTTAACAAGCTTTCCGAAACCTGGCGGGATTTTGGTATGTTTAAATGGTCACCCATCCGCAGTCCAATCGCGGTTAACGTAGCTTGACCTGATCGATGAGCAATGGTGGCCCAGAGGTAACGGCCGCGACTTACCGAGTTGTAGGTCATGAGTTCGAACCCAAGCAGGCGCTTTACTTTGTATAAATTATTTCACCACCACTGCTCTCAAAACGGTGAAGGAAAACATCGTGAGGAAACCGGCATGTCTTAGAACCAAAAATTCGAAGACATGTGACATCTACCTACCGACACTGGGCCCGCGTGGTGTATTATGGCCCACTCCCTCTCACCGAGAGGAGACCTGTGTCCCAGCAATGGGAACATTATTGGCTGATGATGATGACCTGTAATTTTAACTTAGCCACAGGTACCTAAAGTATGGCACAAGTATTTATTCTTCTTTCATCATCATCATCATCATTTCAGCCGCAAGACGTCCACTGCTGGACTTAGACCTCCCCCAATTTGGCCCAATTTGGGGGGCTTTGCCATAATCGCCACGCTTGGCAGGCGGGTTGGCGATCGCAGTATGATGGTAAAATACATAGAGAACGCTGCTGCCCATTCTCTAGTAAGTCCCTTAGTCGCCTTTTACGACACCCACGGGAAGAAATGGGGTGGTGTTATTCTTTACGTCCGGCTCCACACGGTACTTCTTTCCCTGAGTCATAATTACGTGTCACTATGGCAATAGACCTTATATTGTATTGTCACGTTCTCCTGCGAATTCCTGATAGTATCGGCTAGGCTAACCGGAGGCTTAGAACTAAAACAACATTGTTCATATAGGCAGCTCAGTGGGTATTTGTTTTGACTAGAACTTGAAAGGTTTTGGTTTCGTGAATGTTATCCTGACTGGGTCAAAAGTCGTCTAGGTTATGGAATCGGCTCCTCCTACAAATAGTCTACACTCATAGTATAAAGAGGAAAGATTTGATCGTTTGTAAAACTTAACCAGTTTTCAAAATTCTTGCACTTATAACTAGCTACGTTATTCCGGAGTAACATGAGCTATTAATTTCACGCGGACCAAGTCGCAGGCGAAGTGGTATATATAATTTGATTAAAAAAGCACCCAGCCAATGTCTCTCGATGCTTTATAGACTGAAGGTTAGATATATTTGTACACAAATTGGAAGCTCTTTTTCATATTTAGGGTCAATATGTAAAATATTTACTATGATATTCAAAGAAAAGCAGGCATAGCCAAAACCTTCATCCTGTCAAAAAATCTTTTATAAGTTTCTAAACATTGAAGGAAAGAAGAAGAAAGCTAAGATTGATGTAGTACTTTCATTTTGTTCGCCCTCTGACATAATTGCAAAAACAAAAGGCACAGAAGCCCCCATACATTCCAGTGGCACGCAGAACCACCACGTAGTTCTCCCTCGGTGGTCGCACTAATTCGTCAAACATTCAATTATAACCGTTTGTTTGCGCTGTCCCGACAATAATGCCGGGTATTGGAGAATTATTGCACCTGCGGCTGCAATTTGCCACAATCGCCAACTCCACTAATTATTTACACAATTTTCATATCTACGCATGTGGTGGCGGGGTTTATTTTTGGCAAAAGTGTTTATCTCTTTGCCAAAAATAAACCGCAGTCAAGATAGGCTTATAAGTAATCGATTTGCACGAAATTTTATTGCATGTTGTAGGTACTTGCAGTGAACTTTTCTCACAGCTTAATTGCATGAAATTCAAAACGTGCCATTTGTCTAATACGTATTTCATGAGTTGTCGATTCTCTAGATTATAATAGATACATTGAATTCAGATAAGTTGCGTCGCTGATGAGCCCTGTCGGCGAAAAGTCCTTTCGGCGAAATGTCCTGTCGTGAAATGTCCTGTCGGTGAAGAGTCCCGTCGAAGTAAAGTCTGGTTGGTGTTCAGTCTGTCGGCGTAGTGTTTGTCGGCGTTTAGTCGTACACTTTTTAGATGCTTTAGGTACCTCCATTCCTAATTTTATTTGTTAACAAATATCTTGTTTAGTTTATGTTAATTTAAATCAACAGATTAGGCTGGTACAACAAGAGTATGAGACGAGATAACTCCGTACCTATCTAAAGTTTGCACAGCACTCGTGTTACCGTGTGACTTGGTCTGTTATCACACCGCAACACCTGTTACACAAACACTTGATTGATTCCCGTTAACACTGACGTGAATCAATTGCCATCAATTTTATAACCTGACGTCCAATACCTATTACGCAAAAATAAACAATCTGGAATCAACCGTTGTCGCCAAGCAAGCGATTATTAATTTAGAAAGTGGTAACACGATACCGCAGTCAGTAAATATTTTCCAACACAGAATTCAAGAGACGCGGACACTCGGCTCATCTGATCACGTTCATTACATAGCTCATTAAAATTCATAAGATGATGTGTTTACGCATAATGTCCGTAATATCAACTAACGATCAAAGTAATTGAAATGTGATTTTTTTATGAATCAGAGCAACATCTGCCGAGCCACCCAAGTGGAGCCGACCGCGGGCGCTGTTGCTAACTACTGTCTCGCTATCATAATATCGATACCCGTGTAATTTTCTCTCAATACCACTCGATTCCGAATATATTAATTGAACAGCCTCGTCGATTACTCGTTTAATGAGCACGAGATATAAATTCGCATTAAGATTCGCATCGAAAAGAAACAACGTAGATACGAACGACATTTTATGATAATGTTACGAAAAATTTTCGGCGATAACGTCGATATTCGATAGGTATCGTAATGGTGCCGTGACTTTATTGCCTATCATTCAAGTGGGAACGAGTGTAGGCATCGAGTTGCATATAAATTGAAGTTGTCAAGTGTATGCTGGCCGGCGCGCCCGCCTGACTGACGGCTCCTCGTTACCGAAAGGTCGTTGCTTGCTTGTCATTGTTTTTTTACATCTCTTTGTATTCGCATCAAGCGTTGGAGGCCAATTAATCAGTGTTATGACGCGTGACACGAGCTAATGAGCTGGTTCCATGGCAGCCGCATGCAAATCGCCGTATTACCAGTGATTGTTATGTTTTCTACACACTGTTGATTGAAATAAGTGGCAATGTAAGTAAGGGAACATTGATCGGCGTTAGTGTTAGCGTTAGAAAACAACTTGATTGCTGAAAGACCAGTGAAAAGAGAAATAAGTAGGTATACGAATTTGGAATACAAAAATGCCTTTACTGTTGTGCGATTTTTAATCCACTTCCATACTTAAACTGTAAATAAATCTGCAATAAGACCCTATATTCCTTAAAAGAATTGCATAAAATAATTAAGTATAACCGCATAAGCTGCAATAAGGATTAGTTACAACATTATAGTCTTTTTGCTACCTAAGTCAGCGGTGGTCCGGATAATTTTCTCTTTTTATAAGGCCTATGTAGTATGAAATCTAGGTGGTCGCCGAGGCTGCTGGTCGAATTTCGATCAAACTTAGGCCCACCGGGTTAGAAGTATCCGTAGTATTTAAGTAGTTATTTGTCGAAATTGCGGTTTTATTTTTTTACAAACAAGATTATAAAAGGATACGCGAAATCCATGTCAGATCAAGACTTCAGATTGTGTTGAAGTCGTCCGAAAGTAATTTGAATTAAGTTTGAAGACATTTCTGATTCGGCGGTCGTACTGCGCGGCCGCATCCGAATATCTTTTCGTACATTTTTATTTAAATTTCAAGGCGATTAGGATTTGACTGGTTGTTAAAGGAGGTTGTTTTCAGTTCTTGAATCCTAATTCATTAATTAAGATTTTATGGGTAAGAATATACAAAAAGAAGAGATGACATTTTGACTGGTGATTATGAATAGTGTAAGAGTCGGCTTAATAATATTATAAACTTGTTATAATTTCTACAGCCCAAGTTAAGTCACCAAAAAGTCTCATAAATTAAACTGCTTCTTGTCCGAAAAACAAAGGACATTTTACTGAAATAAAGGCCAATATTGAAAGTCTTTTTCTCAAACCAATCTTACACGTAATTAGATATTGGTAGCCAGATGATTGTCTTCCCTAAGGACCGCAGGTGCATCTCAATTCTGAACATAATGATGAGTTTAGACATCTTTGTTTTAATAAACATTTTTTGTACTTTTTCACTTTTTAATAAAGCAATTGCCTTAAATACAGTTTTGTTCTATCTGGGTGGGCCGATTGGTGGGCTTTTAATAATGGCAATTTGTACAGAACCCAAAATTGAGCATCTCCGGTCCGAAGTACCTACTTGGAAGATATTATGAAGTTGTAATTTTTCTGTAAATATGAGAACGTACCACGAAATGTACGAAAACACCAAGAAATGTTCCTGAAGATAGTATGGTAATGAGGACTGGTTTATTCGCTACATATGCAAAATTTAGACTAGAGAGTTAGGAACGCAGTAATTTTTGTCGGGCAGTTATTAGCCGCGTTTTTTGTAACTTACTTAAATAATGGCTAAGGAAATAGCCTCAATTATGTTGCTAATATGAGTAATCTTTACAAAAGATCTTTATTAAGAAAGTAAAAATAATTAGGTACTTAATAGAAAAATAATTATTCAAACACATTCATATAACTGGGTCAAATAAATTAGGCACATATTTGAATATCCGTCACTCATCTGACACCTAATTAATGTGATTAGAACATGTTATTTGTTTTTAAATCTAATGCGCCCGCGCCATCCAAAATGTCCCCGTCTCAACATGTCGGTGGTCTGCCTTAAGGCTGTTTATATGGTCATCACGTGTCGTTAGACAAAAAAATGCGAAAAAACAAGGACGGTCCCACCACGGCCACCACCCACGGCGGAGCTGCGCAGACGCACGTGGTCACGTCAGTTTGACAACTAACAACAGTCATTTCATATATTAAACTGTCTTTCTTTTAGTTTACATGTTGATTTGTGTAAGTTTTTGTCGAAGTGGTCTTTAAGGCGATTATGTTTTTGTCATCATAACGTGTTCATATTTTACCTTGTTATTTATTGTATGACATGAATTCGAGACGACATCATTAAAATGGTACATTATTATTTTACTAGCTTCTGCCTGCGACTTCGTCCGCGTAAAATTTCTTTTTCCTCCGACCCTTCCCGTCGCGTCGAATCGCCTACCCGTGCGATTTTCCCCGTTTTTGCAACATTTTTCATTACTGCTCCGCACCTCTTAGTTGTAGCGTGATGTGCCTTCCTTGATTAATAGGCTACCCAACACAAAAAGAATTTTTCAATTCGGCCCAGTAGTTCCTGAGATTAGCGCATTCAATCAAACAAACAAACATACAAACAATCAAACTCTTCAGCTTTATAATATTAAGTATAGATTGACGTTAAATCGCAATGTGTTAACGACGATCGCTATCAATACCGAAATTATTGTTCTATGGAACAAAACAAATGACAAAGCTTGTTGAAAAAATAACGGAACCCAAATAATTTAGAAATTCGCAACAATACTTCGATTAATTATAAATGAATATAATCCTAGAGATTCTGTAGATGTTATCAGGCCCAACAAAGCGTAGGTAGTTAGTTTTCAGTCCGATTCATTCCGAACATGCCTTCAATATGTCCGATCTCGATATAAAGAAAGAATGGCTCATTCGAGGCGTACATTAATCGTTCCAATTACTGTGCTTCGTCGATCGCTCGGTAGCTATCCCTTCAAATTAATTGAATTGATTAACCAATTGAATTTAGTGCAATTCAGTTTTTGCTCGCATCTCGTCGTGCGCGCAACAAGCGTTTACAAACCGTAAGATACCAAGATCACTAGTCGAAGAGTTACACCCTGCTTTAATTACATACAGTCGCATTGTTTGATAATTTCTACACGGTTGACTGTTTTTTTCAAGTCCTGCAATTAGTTCCCTGTGTTTGTTTTTTTTTTTTTTCTGGTAAGGTATAAGGTATGTTGAGCGTGTCCTGGCATTAGGTTGGAATCAGGACTGGTATACATAACCAGCCTGCAATGTTCGTACTGTTGAGACACAGGCTTCCAATGACTACAATCACGCAACGACGAGATATTTCAATGCATGGCAACGTATTATTAATAGCACATGATTTATTCAGAGCTTATTGTTTGTCCTCAAAATAGTAGAAAAATCGTCATAATCCGCCTATAATGTTCCCACTACTGGGAAATAGGCCTGTAGGGAGTGGGCTGTAAGTAATCTATCACGCGGGTTGAGTGCGGGTTGGTAGATGTCACATGTCTTCGAATTTTTGGTTCTAGGACAAGCCGGTTCCCTTACGATGTTTTCCTTCACCGTTAGGAGAGCAATAGTGATGAACAACACTAGCGCTTACACAAAGTAAAGCGCTTGTCAGGGTCCATGGGCCACCAGTGTTCTCAAAATTGGTATCAGAACTAAGAATCCAGCTAATTGACCTGGTTAATTAAATGAACGAAGGTTTCACATAGTTTTGTGGCCCATTGCCCATCAAACTAGCAGAATAGATGACCAATTTTATTTGAGCCACGTGTCAAAACCCTACACCTATTTCTAGCTACAAGTAGAACCAAGTCGTTTATTCCACATCTGCATCATCCCACTAATAACTCAGTATGGTATTTTATGATTTAAACCGTGAAGATAATGAGGCAAATTGTTGAGCGACGATTATTTAGAACGACGCCTCACTACGGCGACATTTCGATGCTTAATTACCTACGTTGTTAATGCGAGACTTAAAATAAACGAGACGGGAATTTTATCGAGCTGGCAACACAGCCTTCGAGAGAGCGGGAGCGGTTCGTGAAAAAACAAAGGTTTACTTTTTGGTACTTGAGAGTAATTTTGTCGCATTTTAATTGTCTTAAATGAGGTGTTTTAAGCGGAACCGAATGTAAATCGTTTGCTGTTTGAGTATTTTAATAAAAAGTTTAACTTTGGTTTTCTAAAATTGTTCTTTTTAACCCGTCAAACGTAGTTAGTAGACGATCTAGAAGCCGTTTGTTTTTAATTTCCTTTTGAGTGTATTGGCAATCGCTGTTTGCATTCGATATTTGGTGGGTTAAGGAATAAGTAGCCTATGGTGCTAAATGGGATACATTGAGTTTTTTTTTTTGGATGGGAATCATCAAATGACTTTTCCCGCTCTAGGGTGGAGCGGAAGGGCGTGTCAGACTTTTACTGACTAAAACCCACCCGTGTTCCTTCAGTTGCCCATATGCCAGGGCCACGGTAACTCTTTCGAACGAATCTCGCGACTCTGGCAGGCATTGGTCCTAGCAGACCCCTTCAGTATTGCTGACATCTCTTTGAGGCGCGCGTGGAACTCTACGCGCGTCGCCGTCGACCCGAGCCTAGTCCTTACCGGGCGGCGAGCTACCCATTGCTCACCTCCCGCAAGCTCGCGCCTACAGTGGCCGGGAGTCCGCTATCGACTCTCGACGCCCGGAGCGTCTTCACCTGCGGCGGCTAGGGACGTGATGGCGCTGCCTCTCCCTCACGCGCCCCGCCTCCTCCTTCGCGAGCATTACTCGCCAATTGCCTCCACGAGGTCACGGCGGTGCTCCGCCCAGGATACATTGAGCTTTAGAAGGAGACCAGTATAAAGTGACAAAAATGACATTATAAACATAGGACATACTAATTCAGTCGCGGAATTGTTGTCACGGGTTTGTTCGAAATAGTTACCGCGGAACAAGCAACTGAAGGAATACGGGTGGGTTTTAGTCAGTAAAAGTCTGACACGCCTTTCCGCTCCACCCAGAGCGGAAGACGTCATAGTATGATTTCTCAACCACAATAAAAAGGATAACTAATTCTATGCACTCTACTAAGTACAGTCTTTTTATAAAAGTGAATGTGTCCCTATTTAGCTCACGTTGACACCGACGTAAAAATATCGCGACGAGATTATCTGGCACACTGGATTTTCAACTTTCCGTGTAGAGTCGAGCATTGAGAATCCAACAGAACATATCCCAGCACGTCAAAAACGTATTGCTGGATTTCAAGTGTCGACCTATTAACACTTTTAAAAGAGTAACCGTGGAGTTTCTTGCCGGTTATTCTCCATAGGAATCAACAATTTGGAACCGTGCACCTAGCTTGTGACGTTTCATAAGTGCCCATTTAGGTTTATGTGAAATAATAATATTTTGATTTTGACGCGGGGGCGGCGATAGCGGCGATTTTTTTTTCAAAAAGGAGGACTTTATCAATTCGGATGTTTATATTTTTTTTTAAATGTATTTTCGGCCATAACTCCGTCATATATAAACGGATTTGCAAAATTCTTTTTTTGTTCGAAAGGACTTTATTCCGAAATTGTTCCATATAAATTTCATGTACATCTGATGATGTGTTCCGGAGACAGACACCGGAACTCTTTAAAAAATGACGGCAAATCAACCGCGATTTTTGCTATCGCATTAATATGCATTGTTTGTTTGGAATTAGTGCGGGGTAGATACCAAAACTAAAAATTTAAAAATAAAAACTTTTTTACACTACAGAGTGAAAAATAACTTTAATTTCGGCAGTCGGTGTCTTAGGATTTGTATTTAAGGTTTTTGCCACCGACTTCCGAAATTAAAGTTATTTTTCACTTTGTAGTGTTTTTAAGGAAGTCGGTTGTTTTTTTTTGTAAAAAAGTTTTCTCCTACTGGGTTTACTTTAACAGTAAAGAATTAAAGAAAAAAAATCACCACATGAAAATACGGCCGTGCGGACCAGACACGTCCTGTAAAACTGTTTGTGTTTGGTATGTGTCATGATTTTATGAATACCTCACCTATACTTGTCAGGCCACGTAATATTTTTTACTAGCAGAGTAATCGCGATTATAATCGACAGTTAAACGCGCTGCGAGCACTTAACTACTTAGTAACTCCAGCACATAAGCAGCTATGTGATCGTAAAAACGTATAATTGTTATAAAAATAGTGACGATGCATTAAATGTCAAATCGTCAAGGTCGGTCAGTCTATTAAATCCGGGATCTTAGTTTTTATAGTTTAGTTTATTGCTTCATAAAGATCTAAATATAGTGTGCTATTAAGTATTTTGTTCTGGGAGACAAAGTTTACTGGTAATTTATATCAATTGGTGCTTCATTTTTGCTTAGTGTTTTAAATTGTATTGTTAAAAAATCATCTACATTATTTAAATGAACTATTAGTTACGTTTTAGCTACTACGAAAATCCAAATTTTTACTAAGTACGAAAATGCTGCTACGCGGCGTAGCTAACGTAGGCGTATTCGTAGATGCATATTTTGAACAACCTAAATCGCAATATTTGGAATTCTCGATGGGACTACTATCGGCAAAAATGAGGAATATTCCTTACAAACTTTCTATATAAATTCATTATGCTAAATGTTTAATTTTCTTCTTCCTTAGTAACCACTAACTTTTGTTACCAATTGTATCATGTTTTTTGTGCCAAATATCATGCTTCTATAAAGACTTATGTGATTTATGCTGAGCGTGGTCTGCTGTCAGTGAATGAATGAATGAATGAATGATTTAATATTTTATTTTATTGCGACCGCCAATCCGCCTGCCATGCTTGGCGATTATGGCAAATCCCCTAAATTGTGTGAGTCCTATGTCCAGCAGTGGAAGTCTTACGACTTCAATGTAGATGAGGATTATTTTCGCGTGATGGAAACCTATTAGCTTAGCTTTCCAGCTAGTTGTGGGGTTTTCTTTAGTAACCCGAACGTTGCTTAAATTGTTGCACATGTTTGTTGGAATGCATAGGAGCGACAAATAATTACTGGAAATAAAAACCTGTGCGTATAAAGTGTTGCCTAGTAATTAAGGAGATCTAATTACAGATGCTTAACATCTAGCCGACTCGGCTCGGTGTTGCATATGTTGGAAAACAGATTCTCGATTTAATATTGATACGTTTATCGCGGTCGCCAAATGGTCGAAATTCGATCGACACTTTTGACTAATTGTTTGACATTCAGTATGACTATAGACATACTGAATTTAAAACAAATAATATGATGTATGTCCGTCAAACGCATGGTAGAGCGTGTAATTCATTATTATACAAGAATATTAGGTTTCTGCACTCCTTCTGCATATAATTTTTAACTGTGCGAAATTTTATACACCGACAACGTAATTTTCATAAAACAGAGATGTTATATAAAGTGCAACCACTTCACGTCTATATTAATATATAGATAATCTGTACTGATAATAAAAACTGAAGATTTTTCTTGTTTGCTTGAACGCGCTAATCTCTGGAACTGCCTGTTGAATAAGAATAATACCTTATGCATCTGATAGTTCAATTTTTGAGAAAGGCTGTAAGTTATTCAACATCCCGCTAAGACCCTTGGGAGCCAGGCAAAAAGAAAGTCTGAAAGAACGCTAAGCGAAAACGAATTATTCGCACGGACAAGCGATGCGATGCGACGGGGTAGGTTTCAGTCATCCATCATGATCAACTTCAAAAGCTAAAACGCTCCCGCAAACAGGCGCAACGCGATATACACTTTGATCTTAGCCAAAAGGCCGAGAAGCCTGCCAGGGTCGCGAGATTGTTCGAAAGAGATACCGTGACCCTGGCACATGGGCAACTGAAGGAACACGCGTGGGTTTTAGTCAGTTAAAGTCTGACACGCCCTCCTGCTCCACCCAAGAGCGGAAGACGTCATTTGATGATATCCCACCCAAAAAAAAGAACACGACATTCCTAGAACAAACTCTTCTATAAGCGGTGCGTCATGCTGTTGCATACCACCTGTTTGAAAAAGCCTTTATGGTGAATATGACAAATGTCTTATCATCCGTGATTACCTAAATAGGGAGACACGCAACTAATACAATGTCTAAGTGAAAAGTTTACGAACATTTTCATGATTAACAAGTTTTTAGATAATTAGATTAACTTTTTTCATAATTATATTCATTTAATTTATTTATTTACTAGCTGTGCCTGCGGTTTCACCTGCGAGGATGTTGAAAATAATACCACGGAAACTACTACCACTTATAACATCAGCTATCTGCCAGTGAAAGTCTTATCAAAATCGGTCCAGCCATTTCAGAGATTAGCCGGAACAAACAGACAGACGGACAAAATTAAAAAAAAACCGTATGTACCTTATGTAAGTACCTTATATACTTAAATATACCATTTAGAGAAAAGCTGTTAATTTGGAATTACAAACAGAAACTTCAATTTTATTTATTTGTATAGATTATGACTTTCCGTATGGTGCCGGACGTAAAGAATAGCACCATCCCATTTCTCCCCGTGGGTATCGTAAGAGGCGACTAAGGGACTTACTAGAATGGGCAGCAGCGTTCTCTATGCTTTTACCACTACTGCGATCGCCAACTCGCCTGCCAAGCGTGGCGATTATAGCAAACCCCCCAAATTGGGGGAGGCCTATGTCCAGCAGTGCACATCTTACGGCTAAAAATGATGATGCTGATAAGATTATGACTAGTTCAGAACTTAGTCATAATTTATATGGTACTACAGTGAACTTACCACTTGAAGGTGTACACAGCACTATGAATAACTAATAGTTTCTTACCGCGTCATAACATAATTTAGTGTTTGTTGCTTAGTGCTTTTGCTATGTTTGTGTCATACTCTATAGTTGTTGTTTTTTCTGTGAATCGGTATAGAATGTCCTCACTGCTGCGACACAGGTCTCCTCTCTGTGAGAGGAAGTGAGCCGTAATCCACCACGCGGGCCCAGTGTAGGTTGATAGATGTCACATGTCTTCGAATGTTTTGTTTTAGAACATGCCGGTTGTCCCACGGTGATTTTCTTCACCGTTTTGAGAGCAGTGGTGATAAAATAATTTACACAAAGTAAAAGAGCCTGTCTGGGTTCGAACGTACGACCTACAAACTCGTAATTCTCGGCCGTTACCACTGGGCCACCACTGCTCTTTCTGTGCAAGTTTTATTTAAAATACTTTTTCTTTCTTTTTTATTTCTCTATGCGATCACAATTTTGAACAGCATGTAATTCAAGAGTTCTAGTGCTATTATTGAACATTATTATACAGGGCTTTACGATCTCGGTATTGTACCCGTAGGTACAATATTGACCTTAATAATTTTCGCGTGCTGCGCGCGCGCCGCTCGGAGGACGGACTTGTCACGAGTCAGCTTGTGGTTGGTTGCAATAATTATACGCCGCTGTATGTACGTGCGAAGTGCCGTGTTCTCTATATTTAGGTCTAGAAGTGTGGGAAAATGTTGTTGAAAGATAAAATACACTTATTATAAGAAAATGTAAAAAGAAAGCTCTTGAATTCTAGCTGAATGTCTCATCGTTTACCCATGCAATTTCTTCAATAAGATCTTTAAGGGTGAATACCTACGTTATCGATTTGTCACATTTGCTTTAATCTGCGGAGCGAAGACGACCTATTGTGATAGACTTTTTTTTTGGATGGGAAATCATCAAATGACTTCTCCCGCTCTGAGCGGAGCGGGAGGGCGTGTCAGACTTTTACTGACTAGAACCCACCCTTGTTCCTTCAGTTACCCATAAGCTTAAGTCACACATGTTTATTACACTTTGGGGACAAAAACCGTGATAAAATGTGTGACCTAAGTCTATAACCGAGGCCATACTCACCCCGCTGGACTGACTATCATTCGACAGGACCATAAATCGAAAGAGGATTTATTCCGGACTAACCCATTGCCAATTTCTTTTCAATTCCAAGATGTCCTGTTATCTATTCAACATGATGCCTCCGCATTTTCTATATTATTCTACTTTGGAGGTGTTGACTTGTATTCAACATTTTCGTCTTCAGGAATTTGTAGTACCTATTCGTGATCATCCGGCTTACTCAGAAACGGACCATCTTAGCTCGAAGGATTAAATATTAAAATAAAATATTTACTGCCTAACTCTCGCTGAGGTCGCAAGTTATAGTTAGATCAAGTTACAATGTGAATATTATCCACGTGGATAAATAAGGATTCACTCGAACCACTTTTACTACATATTAGGTACCTACATATTTTATGTAGGGTAGGTATTTATTATTTTTATCGGACTGAAATCTACCAACATTAAATTGTAAGATAAGATGAGCGTCAATTTTCCGCTTAAGAGTTAAAGTAACATCCCTAATCACCTATTTTTGAAACATTGATGAATGACTCTTTTCTTTGTCAGTAGTCTTCCCTTGTCTTGGACTTCTCAATGCTACCTTCCTTTCTTTAACAAAACAATTCGGGATGGATATCCACTGGATCTTAAAGATAAGCCAAGCCATGCCCAATCCACTTTAACAGCGCAGACACACAAAACCGAACCGATGACACAGATATAGGTATCTTTAGTGCAGCAAGGATCTATTTAAGTGTGCATTAAATAAACGGTGTGTAGGCCTCGGTTGCGCGCGTAGGTGCTATTTAGCCCTCAAGGTGGCGTCCGTCGTGACTTACCCGCCGCGTGCTGCTCCGCTGCCAATAAGAAATAAACGCCCACGCCGACTTAAAAATGTTAAAATAAATAAAATGCGCACGTCCCGGCTTATCTCAGAGCGTAGTCGAGACCGAGGACAGGGAAGGCAGCGCGCGCACTGAGCATAGCGGATCCAGTAATGAGGGAGTGAGCCTGTGAAGTTGTGGCGTAATTGCAGGTTTTATGAAGCTTTAAAAATTGAAATTATAGGAGTAGGGAACATAATGATAATGTGCGATGTGACTTACGAGACGGACAAGGTGAAAAACGGTTTTGGAAAATTTTGCGCTAAGCTGCTGTCGATCAGCTGAAATTACCTTTGTAGCAAGATTTGACGTTTTAACAAGGATCATTAAACTATTTATGTAGGTAGGTAGATGATTGTGAATGGAATGGTAAATGTTGAACATCTATTTTGCGTGGCAAGAGGAAGGAGGTTTTACAAAATTCCAGTGCGCTGCAAAAAGAAGAGAGAGATTTTCTAGACATTTAAGCTTAATTTGGAAATTATTATGGTGGTCCTTAAATACTTTTAATTTTTCCGCATTAAGGTTTATTGGAATATTCGTCGACCTATGCCAAATATTTTTACCGAATTCAAATTATTTTTTTCGTCCGTTCTAGAGATAGCACCGTCCTTATAGCACACAGCAGAACTAGCAATAAGAAAATAATTTGTCCAATCTATACTTTTTATAATATACTATATATATATATATATATATCTATATCTATACTATATAATATTATAAAGCTGAAGAGTTTGTTTGTTTGTTTGTTTGATTGAACGCGCTAATCTCAGGAACTACTGGTCCGAATAGAAAAATTCTTTTGGTGTTGGGTAGCCTATTTATCGAGGGAGGCTATAGGCTATATAACATCACGCTAAAACGAAGAAGAGCGGAGCAGTAATGAAAAATGTTGCAAAGACGGGGAAAATTTATTCCTTTTGAGAGTTTCCGTTGCGTGCGCTGCGTAAACGGTTAAAGTAACGCAAAAATCATGTATGACGGAATTGTTTCTTTTAAAAAGTTCTAAAACAAAGTCCGCGAGAGCATATGTCTATCTTTTAAGGTTGACTCACTATAACTCAAAAGGAGCGAGCAGCAACGAAAAATGGACGAAAACTAGCAGGCAAATCGATGCGACGGGAAGGGTCAGGGGAGCAAAAATTTGACGCGGACGAAGTCGCGGGCAGAAGCTAGTAATATTATAAAGCTGAAGAGTTTGTTTGTTTGTATGTTTGTTTGTTTGATTGAACGCGCTAATCTCAGGAACTACTGGTCCGAATTGAAAAATTCTTTTTGTGTTGGGTAGCCTATTTATCAAGGAAGGCTATAAGTTATATAACATCACGCTACAACGAAGAAGAGCGGAGCAGTAATGAAAAATGTTGCAAAAACGGGGAAAATCGCACGGGTAGGCGAGGCGATTCGACGCGACGGGAAGGGTCAGGGGAACAAGAAAAATAACGCGGACGAAGATGCGGGCAGAAGCTAGTCTATAACAATTACTTAATAATAAAAAGTTAACCCTTGCCATTCCAGTGTGCGGCGGTCCTTAGTGGCGTGTGCCCGAGGCAGGTGCGTACGCGCTGAGCGGACCGGTCGACTCTCGCGCAGTACCGCACGCCGCACTTACGAGCTTACGAGCAAGCGTTACGTACCGACGCTATTAACAATTTAAACTTCGGACCACTTATTTTTCAAAGATACTTATTGTATGTAAAGGTTGCGAAATGGAAGAAAGCCGACGCAAAGATCGGAGATGATGATAATACTATTTTTTATGCTTGCAGAGTTCAGGAATAATTTGAATATCTCCATTCGGTAGTTGATGGGACATACCACGCTCTACCAACTGATAGCCTTATATATGCATGTTTTAAGTAGCTTTGCGTAATTCAAATAATTCCAGTCTAGTACCTCCATCTATCCTAATCCATGTGATTTTAAGAATAGCACCATCTCATTTCTTTCCGTGAGAGTCTTAAGAGGCGACTAAGGGCCTTACTAGAGAACGGGCAGCAGCGTTCTCTATGCATTTTATCATCATACTGAAATCGCCAATCCAACTGCCAAGCGTGGCGATTATAGACACCTCAGCAGTAGACATCTTACGGTTGAAATGGTGATCTCTATCTATCTATTTAACCCTTAATGTCTCATTGCCTCCCTCTACTTTTTCCACAACCACACGTGGGCCAATCCTTTTACCCAAAAATTTATAAGAAGGTTAATTTTTCACACGTTGCAGTCAGTAAAAAAATTGTCAAAGTAGAAAATTATTTCCTATAACGGCTGCGGCTCTCTGATTATGAGAATGACTTATTTGATTTAAGTTATTAACGTAATCATAACTTAGATGGACAACACCGTCCATGCAATTCTGTTTTGTAAACACGACAGTGCAATAAAAATATGAGTTGAATTGAAAATACGAAAGCAAGCCTTCACAAAATTGGAATTGGCTCGTAATTTCCCGTTCTTATATCTGCTGAAAAATTACGTAATGGTATTTTTAATATATTTTTTCTGATTAAATAAATCTTTGGCTTGAAAGAAATATTAAGGAATTTACGTTTTCTTGTATTCATTTTTGCTACCTATTTTGTGCATACTATATTATTACCTATTTCATGTTAACGTTGATTTATTATGTACACCTAAATCTTTGCTTTTAAACTTGTCGATCGGAATTGTTCGTGTTACATATTTATTTAGGTATAAAAAGGTTTTGTAGAATATGTGGGACATACAAAGTATGCATTATTAATAACATGGCATAAAATGCGACTAAGGGTCTTACTAGTGAATGGGCAGCAGCGTTCTCTATGCATTTTACCACCATACTGCGATCGCAAACCCGCCTGCCAGCGTGGTGATTCTGGAAAACCCCTTCCATTCCTTTGAGGGAGGTCTATATCCAGCAGTGGAAGTTTTTCGGCTGAAATGATGATGATGATGATGATGAGGTACAACACATTGTTGGGTGAATTGAAGCAATCTATATTTAGGAGAGGAATTAACTTTAGTTTATAGTTTTTGAATTTATTTATCTCTCTGAAAAAGCTTTATCTCGTAACATTTCAAAAGGTGCATTACGAGCCACAATTATGTTGTTCCACTCACAATAATAAATTGCAAGTAAAGTATTTTAAATATAAGTAGCAGTCGGATGGTTGTCTTTCATCGCTGTCTCGCGAATCCATTCACGGTACGGAGCGTTCATAATTCGGGGTGCTCTCGACTGCACTGACTTGCATTTTATACTCGGTACCTTGACGTGGCATGCAGAGGGTTATAACGGTGTATAAGTACGCGCACAGGTTTGAACATTAGTGATTTAAACTCAAATTATATAAAACACCGTCAATGGTTTATCGATATTTTTTAAAGGAGGACTCTATCTCTTTCTTGGCTTGAGTAAGACAGTTTACAGTTTACGAAATTGTAAACGTCACTTTAATTAATTTTAGTCCTAATAAGGATAAGGCTATTTATAAAATTTTCGTAAGCTCCTTTTGATATTCCAATATAAAAGAGGTGATAAAACATCCGTAAATGATCTCTACTTTAATTTATATATATTATTACGATTTAAATATGAATCGTAAAGAATAACAATAATTAATTAATGTTTCAACAGTTTTTTTTTTCAGTGGACTGGTCCATTGACGGCCACTTTGCCGGCTATCTAATAATTACGGTATGGTTAAATTAATTTCCCCGACGATTATTAGTGTCACGATAAAAACTCTCATTAAAAATAAAAAGTGACATAAAGTGTGGCCTAAGAGACTAAGACCTCGCCGACTGTGCTTCGGTTAAATCCGCCAATCCGGTTTCAGAAACGTTAACCTCTCGGCCTCGTTTGTTTTTTCATTCGCAAAACTGTCTTATTTACGTTAATTAAGTGAAGTATAAGTTCGTGACTAGTACTGTGGGAGAGCGGAGGAAGGCGACGAGAAACGTGACGGCTCCACTGTAGCACTGTGTCATAAGTGTGTTTTATTTTCACCACACAATGCGCTACTCCGATCCGAGGGCGACTGGGAACCTATTAAATACAAGACACTCGTTATATCCAGATAATGAAGCTGTTACTTTCTTCATTATGTGCGTCCCTCTCAGCTCGTAAGTCTATGGTATTTTGACAGGTGTTTAATGAGAATATTATCGCAAAAACTCGTATCTGGAATACGTTTTTGTTATGACAATTACTACTAACGAGCTTTCATTAAGGAATTAAGGATGGTAGCATTATGTTGCAGAAAATAAAATTTGCTGTGCAATTTTATCCATTTTTATCATCCTACAAAAATACTGCATTTTCTAAACCCCACTTTTCTTTTTTGTCGTTTAATTAATACTTGTTGAGTCTTTCGTCTTTTTGCACAATTTGTTATCCTTTAAGGGCGAAACGCCCAAGATTCAAGTTTGACATCTCCCAAGGAAATTAAAAAATATTTCATGTGCAGTTACTAAGTTCTTTTCGTAATGAGGGCCCCGATTTACAGCGAGGCAATGTGACTTATGGTGGCCATGGCATGTCTTATTACTGTTATTACAGGCCCGAGGGCTACACAAATTATAGAATAACAGGTCCGAGAAACGAAGCACGGTTTTTTAACCGTTTTTTTTTCATCGATACTGTGTTACCCCAAGGGAAGTTACATACATCATGTATTGTTCGTGCTCGGTACAACGAGTGTAATGGCGTTATTTTTTACAATTTTACTACGTGTAAGTTATAAGTACAATGTTTTTAATGGGCCCCCATTCTTTAGCTGTCGTTTCACTAGGTTAAAGTTTTGTAAAAAGTTTTAGCGGGTGCTTCAGTAAATGAGAGACCGCACAATGAAATTTATTGTGTGTTTAATTTTATCGTTCTTCATAATTGTCTTCGGTAACGTACCCGCATCTTTGTCCCGTGGTCTACTTGCCTGTATGCTCTATTCTAATTGTATCACATCACAACCTGTTTTTATTATCCCGTGATCATAACAATCAAATTTAATGATCTTGTGATACCAAAACTATTTTCTACGGTTTCTACTGTTAGATATTAAGTGACAACACTATTTTGGTCTAAGAAGTCAGTTAGTCTATTGTTCATGAAGATAGTAAATTGTAATTGTTGATTTCGAATATGTGTGTATAACTATCAAGTTATCGAATGAGTTTCATTCAAGTAAACGGAACGCTATAACGTTCACAAAAGCTTAAAATTCTAAACAAAAATCAAAACTGTCTCTTAGGATACGCGAGGTTTGGAACCTCACATCTACGATGCAGGAGCAAAAGTGTCACCATAGTTCTAGTTTAGATATAAAACTAGATACTCCTTTGAAACTACGTATATTAGAGTTAGACACTTAAGCCACAACATACAACAATTGTCACGAAGTCTTTAAACAACAAGAAATTGTACAAGAATACCGCAAAAATCTTACACCTACATATGTACCTCCACTATATGTTTATTATAATGTCCTTTATTTCCTCCAAGATATCGCACGGAGATATCGCTTACTGCTATTACTTACAAATGACACACGGAACTGGCTCGTTCATAAACTGAGCGCGGTTGTCTCTACTGTCTCCTGAGAGAGGTCGTAATTGAGACATTCGAACTGATAACCATCATCCAGGGAATCGCTTTAAGCACCAATAACCTGTTATTATGGGTACTGTTATAAATCTGCGTTTTTTTTTTGTCTTCATACAGGCAAGACAGACTGAGACAATTGGTACTTCAGATTTAAAGTATAGGATACAAAGACTAATATTTTCGTTATCAAAGGTCAGATTCTCATCATCTGCTTAATATTTTCCACACAATGCGTCAGCGCCGGCTGTTGCTGAAAACCAGCACTGGAGCTCTGTCTCGCATAGGGTCTCAGCATTAGGCTGAGCGATGACCGTTTTGCGTTACCACAAATAATTATATTTTCATCCCCCCAGCTCGGAAAGAGTATTTTTGGCCTTCGATACCTGAGTGCAAAAGCCGTTTTTATCCACTAGAGGATAAAGTAAATTGAATTTAGAACATCGTGTGCACTAAGTTTGTGAATTCAAAACATCATATCTATTTACTTCTATCTCCATGGTGCCGAATTTATCATTCAACCTTTTTCTAATTTGTAAAACTTAGACTCGGAACCTTCTTGATATACTTTTTTTTAATTTGCTTTGCGCGCGCCATTTTACTTTTCACGTCACCAACATTACAGTACCTAACAAAAATATTACACTCGACTTAAGTAACTGTAGCAACGTTACTTTCAATTTTTCTTAATTATACCTAAGTATCATCTTTATCTTTATCTTCTTTACATATTATAAAATAAAGTCACTTCGCTGTCTGTCTGTCCCTATGTATGCTTATATCTTTAAAACTACGCAACGGATTTTGATGCGGGTTTTTTTAATAGATAGAGTGATTCAAGAGGAAGGTTTATATGTATATAACATGCATAATATACCTAATAAAGAAACGTTGATAATTTTAGAGGTTTCTAATGTGATGTCATAAATAAACACATTTTTTGCGCTTACATTGCGAACGCTGGCTGAACCCTACGAAATAGCTCAAAATAATGTACTACAGTATTGTACACCTTAAAAAGTTCTACAAAAAAGTCCGCGGTGGCATATGTCTAACTCTTAGGGATAACCCATAATAACCATTTTTATCCTTTACTTTTTACGAGAAATAATGGCTTATTTATGAATGCGATTTTAAGCAATACAGCATTAATCCTTATGCAATTAAGTACCTTAAATAAATTGTGCATTTCATGTAGATCAAAATTGCTCTTTACAGCATATCATTAAAATTAATATTTTAAAAGATATCACAGATTATAATAAAATCGCCGCAGAGCGGCTAGCGGGCCTTCCCGCGTCCGGCCGTCCCGGTTGGTAGCGGTCGGGTAATTCATATTACTTTGGCTTCATAGTAAATGCGAATATCATGTGTGTACGAAGTACTCAAAATAAACCTAATTGTATTATTCCAAGTAAGAGACCGCGAAACATTGCTTAGATGTTTAGATTTTTGGATGGATTTGGATTTTTGGTTATCCTGGATACTTACCATATACATAGGATACTTTATCCCGGTAGTAGGTTTCCGAGTGATATTTTCCGAAAGCTATACAGGCGAAGCCACTGGCAAAAGTATCTACTATTCTTATAACTATGTTTAATTTGGTGTCTGGTAAATAATTGAGTGTCTGTATAGGTAGAAATGCTTTTTTTTGCATATTTAGTCATTTCCTCGCTGAGGTGGGATGAAAAGTTACGTGTTGCACTCGAGTGCAAAGATTTTTCACCTCGTGCTCTTTTGATTCCCTCGCTAACGCTAAGGATTCTAATTTTGAATCACTCGCTGCGCTCGTGATTCAATTTTAGAATCCTTCGCTTGCTCGGTCATCAAAATTTAACACGCGGTTAAAAAGCAACTTTGCACTCTTGTATAACAAATAACTATTTCTTTCTTTTTTCTTTATGTTGGGGTCGGCTTCCAGCCTAACCGAAACCAGCTGAATACCAGTATTTTATAAGGAGAGACTGCGTCTGACTCACACAGCCCAGTTACTGGGTAATATGAGACCCCTTAGTAAGACCGGCTATCAGACTTTCGCGCTACTGACGACCCGCAACGACTGTAAAAGATGAAGGAATAACAGATGGGACCAACAGCGTAACACGTGCGCTTACTTGTCTTGGTATGCAAAAAATGGTACACTCCAAAACACGGACCAAATGCGGTAAACGTAACTTAACCTGATCGATCGATTCGTACGGCTGTTGTTACAAACCCCTTTGAAATGTATGAGAATTCTGTTTCTCCGAGTGGATAAATGTGTTTTTTGTAACTGACATTCTGATAGCATTTGCAATTAGATAAGGGCCTCTTCTTCGAATAAAGTATAAGTAAATTATCAAACAATGCGATAGTATCTAATTAAAGCAGGGTGTAACTCTTCGACTGAGTGATCTTGGCATCCTACGGTGGACTGCTCTAAGAGAGCACATCTGTGTATGTGCAATAAGCGTAACATGGACAAAGCATTTTCCTTTTACAATTAGACCTTTATGAAAATCAGCTATGCAATATCTTTTTGGAGGTATGAGGAACAGGGTGTAAAGTTCACTCAACCTCCGTACAGAAGGTAAGATCCTCCGACCAGACCGGTGTCACAACGATTAATGTCGGGACGTTGTATATATAATAAATAAATAAATAGATATCTTAGGACAACCAATACAACGTTATCTGATCCCAAACTAGGCAGCGCCTGTACTATGGCAATCAGACAACTGATAAACATACTTATATATTTCTAAATACATACCTATTATAGATAAATAACACCCAGACACAGAACAAATGATCGTGCTCATCACACAAAGATTTGTCCTGGGTGGGAATCGAACCCACGACCTGTCTTTAGGAGTCAGGGTCACTAACCACTAGACTAACAGGCCAGTCAAATAATAGTTGGCAGTGGCGTGTACTCCATACATGCAAATCTTTACTTAATATTATAAAGCTGAAGAGTTTGTTTAGTTTAACGCGCTAATCTCAGCAACTACTGGTCCGAATTGAAAAATTATTTTTGTTATGGGTAGCATAATTTGTAGCATTGAGGAAGGCTATAGGCTATATAGCGTCACGCTACAATTAAAAGGAGCGGAGCAGTAACGAGAAATGGACGAAAACTGGCGGGAAATTCGATGCGACGGGCAGGGTCACGGAAGGAAAAATTTGACGCGGACGAAGTCGCGGGCAGAAGCTAGTAAGCTATATTCTCTCAACTAGTAGTTGCGCGGTAAACTATGCATGCGCAATGCAGGATTTTTGCGTGACAACAGTTTGATGCTTAGTTCGCAGGCGGTGTAGATCCTACTACATTTTTGCGTGACAACAGTTTGATGCTTAGTTAACAGGCGGTGTAGATCCTACTACATGTTTGCGTGACAACAGTTTGATGCTTAGTTCGCAGGCGGTGTAGATCCTACTACATTTTTGCGTGACAACAGTTTGATGCTTAGTTCGCAGGCGGTGTAGATCCTACTACATTTTTGCGTGACAACAGTTTGATGCTTAGTTCGCAGGCGGTGTAGATCCTACTACATTTTTGCGTGACAACAGTTTGATGCTTAGTTCGCAGGCAGTGTAGATCCTACTACATTTTCAATATTTCTTCGTTAAATGGTCAGGTATAAAATTTAACACTTACAATCAGCCATACAAGGAAAGAAATATAGACGATCCTTTTCAAAATAGTGCGTGATCTCTCCTTCGACTTAAGTTCACTTTCTCGATGGACATTAAATCACGATACATCTCGATATATGTATCTACATTAAGCCGCATCTTTACGAGCCGCACATGTCCGTAATAAGGAAACGACTATGAAAGCTTCGTAATAGTTGTTACATGAAGATATCGTGACTATTTTCACTTGCCGTAATGTTTGGTGAACGGTAATTTTGATGCTTTGGGTGTAATTGGTGAAATCGATCAATTAATGGTTGAATTCGTCTGTTTCGTAAGCCATACTGAAGCCCTCTTTAAATTGGTTGCTAGGCTCTAGTTAGAGCATTAATATTGAATGGAATCATTTTCTTGAAGAACAGAACAACAAATTCTATTTTGAACCTTCAAAATCGTTCGAGCCATTTTAGCGTTTTTGCGAGACTATCGCTCCACAATTGATTACTATATAAACAGAGTGGCATCCCAACAGGACACGCAACATGTTAGGTTGGATCCAGTTCATGATTCTGAACCTCTTGTCCCTCTGTCGGTTTAGAATCATGTACTAAATTCATTGTTATAGTTTGCGTGACGATGTCCTTGCCATCCATTATAGTTAGAGTAGGGGCTCTGTCTAACGTCTCTTCTTGTCTTTCAGAATATGTAGGTACGAATTTTTCGTTCAGTGTAATACCTATAGTACACAAAAATATTATTTCAGTTACAATTAAAAAACATACAAAAGCTGGTTTACACTTCCAAAGAGTTGGAAAAAGTCCACTGTGAAGCTTTTGTTATTTTTACCCCGATGAGTAATGGGACCATTAGTAAAACATCAATTATTTTATTGTGATAATTTATTCGAAAGTATTTTATATGTTACACATAAAATAAACCAACGAAAAATATCGGCGACAATTAATTGACCCCGTTAAAGAGGAAACCAATAATTTTAATATGGACAAATTATATGGCTTTTAAACTGAGAAATGGACATAAAGTGGTACACATTTATGCCTTCAATAGTATCTTAAAATTAATATCTGGAATCCTTGATAACTCGGCGTACCCTCTCACTTTAGCATTTTATGTACCATCAGAATAAATGAGTACATTACTCGGTCCGTTAAAATGTTGAGATAGGGTGTGCAATCATAGTATTTCAAAATAATGTTTTGTAACATTTATAAGTGATATTGGATTGAAATTAATTGGCAGTTGGCATTTACTGTCAGTTGCATCTGGGTGGTCTAGCCGGTGAGGCTTTGTTGTGGACGCGTGTATATCTTATTTATTTATTCGCAGTACAATAAGCGTCTCTCCATTTTCAGTTGCAAATTGGACCACCTCTAAGAGGATAGTAGCGATGTCTACACGTGTTCTATATGCTATGAAATGTCAACTGCGAGAAGCGGTACATCTGCCGAATGCATATCAATATATCTGGAATAAAGCGAATTCTTGGGTTGAATTTCACTGTCAACAAAATTATTGTTTACATGTAGGTAGGCACAGACAGGTCATGTTATTATGATTGTTAATCAGAGTATGATATCTTTTTTTATCGACCACAATGTAAGTACGTGAATAACGACTAATAATAAATCACTACATAGTATAAAACAAAGTCGCTTCCCTCTGTCTGTCCCTATGTATGCTTGGATTTTTAAAATTATGCAACGGATTTTGATGCGATTTTTGTTATTAGATAGAGTGATTCAAGAGGAAGATTTATAAGTACAATACGTGGGCGAAACCGCTGGCAAAAGCTAGTTATTAATAAAAATAACAAAAACAAAATTGTAACAAATTAAAATATAGCGTCGAAAAATTGATTCGCATCGCTGTCGATTGGTTCTGTTCCCAAGAGACTGGCGGCATTACTACGTTATAAGCAATGCTTAGCGTATTGATTGTTGAGCGAATTGATACACTACGTCAATTTGTCGTGTTATACCTATTTCAAATGACTGACAGTAACTATTTGAATATAGCCAATTTGCATATTAGTCCTTCGCTTAGTTTCCAGGACTTAATTTATATACCTACAAGTCATCCAATAAATGTCTGTTGGCTATTAATTGTCCGTATTTATGCAAAAAGGAACCACCCAGCAAAAATGCACTTCTGAGATATCAAAAGATTTACAAAAACATGTGCAACTCTGTTAGATGAAGTATAATTACCTACTATTTATTTTATTTAAATTTATTGATAAACTAGCTGACCCGGCGAACTTCGTACCGCCTCAGAATCAATAAATGTTGTGTTAACTTATCAGATCCCACCAACACAAAGCAAAGAGCACCAAGTACCATATACCCATGTTAGACCAAGTTATGACAAACTGGTACTTTGAAGGCATAAAGCGTTTTCTAGCTATCACACACCCATGTTAGTTGAGCTTCTACCAAGTTATATCAACCTGGTATTTCGAAGACATAAAGCGTTTTCTAGCTATCAAACACCCATGTTAGGTGACTTTGTATTCTTAAAGAAGTGTTCTTAAATTTTCTAATTTTTTAAATTTTTTCTTTCATAAGAACCTTCTCCTGACAATAACCAACACAACAAAAAAAAAAGTGAAATCGGTCCCGCCGTTCACGCGTGATGGCGTGACGTGACCAAGGGAAATAGGGATTCATTTTTATATATATAGATTACTTATTTAAGTATGCGTATATACATTTCCTCTGAATACTCTTAAACGTACTAGATAATTAAGAGAATGTGCATGTGGTTCCTTTTAACATTTAATAATTGTATTCTTATACGAAAAAATGATTATGTATTCTCATACGAAAAAAGAACCACAACCCAGAGATTTACTGATATCAATGAAACTATGTAACTTGGTTCCATTTGCTGTATTAAAAATAATTGTTAATAATAGAAATATGTGTAATTTATAATGGTACCAAGTATCTGTGAATCTGTTTTGTGTAAAATGACATAGTAGTAATATCGTTTATTTGTTTGAACAATCGAGTCCCGTTGTGCTGTGGTTCGGTTTTGCTTTATACGTAATTTATTGTTAATAATTTATTGTTGCTGTTGGTTCAATTCTGCTTTTAGTACACCTTGTTTCCAAGGGAAAAATCATGTGTTTATTTTTGTATAAGAATTTAGACCACTTTTAAATTTGTATTCTTCAAAAAAAGTAAAAAACTAAATTTGTCGTGTGGTTCCATTTTGCATAAATACGGACAATTTGTTGTTCTGACGACGAAATATCAGTAAAGAATGATAGTCTATTATTATGTTTACAGTTTCCTCACACCGCTGCCAGTATCCTCGGTGTTTATTGAAAGTGTTTGACAACCACTATGATCGACTGGCTACCTTAGAGCCTCGGCACCAACTATCAGTTACGCCTCCCTGCATTGCCCGCTTTTGCAACTTCCACTATTTACCAAATTATATGCATCCAGTCAAATGTGATGAAACCGAAAGGTAATCTTAAAGGTCTTCGAAGTCCTAGTTATAGAGATTGCTTAATGTCTTGGATGGAATGGAAGACGCAATCTATCAGGTGGTAGAGTCTGCATACTTCATTTAGTAATTTGCGTCTTCTAACCAAGACGGCTTGCGGGCAATGGGTAGCTCGCCGCCCGGTAAGGATCAGGCCTGAGTCGACGGCGCGTTCTGTCCCACGCGCGCCTCAAAGAGATTTCATTACAAAATTGAAGAGATCCGCTAGGACCGATGCCCGCCAGGGTCGCGGTTTTGTTTAAAAGAATTACCCTGGCCCTGGCACAGGCAATCGAAGGAACACGGGTGGGTTTTAGTCAGTAAAAGTCTGACACACCGTCATTTGATAATTTCCCAGCCGGAAAAAAAGGGTTCTGCATACTTTTGCGGACAAAACAAGAGGAAATTACTCAACCTAAGGTTAGCAAAAAATGTTCCTCAAATACGTCCTTTATCGGAATAATGTGATGTTATTCGACTTTATTTTCTTAAAATACCATTGCCGATCATTTCCTGAATAAATTCTAAAGGTAAACACTATCCGGTCCGCGAATAAATAGCAAGAATGTACGAAAAGGTAAAGCGAAGTCATCCAATATAACAAGTATCGGTCATGATGATTATATCTCGATGGATATCATTCTAAAACACACATTTGCACAGTCACTGCTACTGCTCAATAATTCAGCGTCGTAATGAGCGGGTACAAAATTTGTAATCCTGATGAACAGAATACCTTTTGAGACTGGTGTTGCAAGTTCTATATCCAGACTTTTGACAAATATAAAGATATTTATTCGAAAGAGGGAACTTAAAAGGTTGGTTTACCACGATCATCATTGACGGCTTATTTCTGTTCTGCTAGTGAAGTAATTATTTCATTTCTGATTTTTTTCTAACCGTCGCGTCGTTTTCCCTACCATTAATTCATTGACTTGATTATTTTATACATAGTTACCAAATCTTAAATTGGAGTATAGTAGAATGCAATCAGTACCCTACTAATGTTATAAGTGTGAGTTTGTATATTTGGATGTTCGTTACTTAGTCATGCAAAAACGGCTGAACGGATTAGGATAAAATTTGATATACAGATAGTTTATAACCGGGATTAACACATAAGTTTTCAATTTCGGTAGTAGGTTCCCGTGGGATAATTTCCAACTTCCACGCAGGCGAGGCCGTGTGCAAAACCGAAATAGGTAATATTCTTATGTTTTTCTGGAAAAAAACAAACAATTAACTTATAAATAGTTGCAGTGGCTGATAGAAACTGTAATACTATATTACCTATTCATTTTATTAATATTTTGCAATCTTTCAGGGAATTTCCCCAACATAGAAATCGTGGCGCAAGCGCAGTGGCTACTGGTATTAGCGGCGCATCATCACGAGCCGAGCTTAATTCTACAGCCTGCGCCTCCAATTGAACCCTTAACTCTAGCAGACCAAGAATTCTACCTTCGGCTAATTTCATACCTCCGTTGATGAAAGGGTACAGTACGGATTTAGAAATTTGCGCTCAAACATCTGCTTGGCGATTTGCTTCACAATTTTCAACCTTATTTAACTTATATTTCTGAAAAGTTTAAGCGAAGCAAGATCTTAAAATGTATTTTTGCTTGGAGTGTTTTTGATGTTTGCCTGTGGATACCTATATGTACCCCGAATAGGTTCATGGTCAGCCTATAATGTTCCTACTGCTGGGATACAGGTTATCACACATCGACAGGTAGTGACCTGTAAACTACCACGCAGGCTCAGTGCGGGTTGGTAGATGTCAAATGTCTTAGAATTTTTAGTTCTAGGACATTCCAGTTTCCGTACGATGTTTTTCTTCAATGTTTTGAGAGCTGTGGTGATTTAATTACTTACATAACTTAGAGTGCCTATCTGGGTTCGAACGCACGACCTACACCTCGTAAGTCGGGGCCGGTACCACTGGGCCACCAACCATTGCTTCAAATTCGGGTTATTCTTCCGATTTATTTAATCTTGCTATACATCCTACTAATATTATAAACGCGAAAGTTTGTATGATGGACGTATGGATGTATGGATATTTGTTCCTCTTTCACGCAAAAACTACTGAACGGATTTGGATAAAATTTAGAATACAGATAGTTTATTACCTGCATTAACACATAGGATACTTTTTATTCCGGTAATACATTCCCGTGGGATAATTCCGACCTCGACGCAGGCGAAGCAGCTGGCAAAAGCTAGTATATTATAAAACCGCAGCATTACCATCCAGTACCAAACCCGTCTTTATACCCACGTCAAAATGTCAAGAGCAAACCGCTACATATGGAACCTTCGCTATCTCCTTTATAAGGAATCATTGTGCGAATAAAGCACCCTTTCACGCTAAACGCAAACAGTTCTAAGGACAACAAACATTTTATTTCAAACACATCAATCAGTGCGCAGGCGTCAGTCGCGCCGTAACTATAGAAGAGAATGTTTGCGCATGCGCCGTGACTGAAGAGTCCTCACGCATCGCCACACGTGCGATCTTTGTGCTCGTCATCTATCATAAAAAGAA
The DNA here is from genome assembly GCA_932294355.1 of Aporophyla lueneburgensis. Lineage (NCBI taxonomy): Eukaryota > Metazoa > Arthropoda > Insecta > Lepidoptera > Noctuidae > Aporophyla > Aporophyla lueneburgensis. The sequence goes on from OW028744.1 coordinate 18,522,633, forward strand.
CCAGAACTGTGTGTTATTGTCAGCTTTCTGGAGGTCAAAGTTAATTGGCGATCTCTGACTTAAAGTGAAGCGGCAGGATCTAATTCTTGGTCGAGTCTGCGCGTCACGACTCAGGGATGCGCCGCAGATATTTAGGTCGAAACTAATCACGATCGGGCGACCCGAAAAAAGATAAAAATATCTTAGTAGGTTGAAAGAATTATCAATTTTTTTTAAATCAACGTCATCTGGCCGGATGTTTCATCTAGATTCTACCAGAGACAACGCCTCGATGATTAGTCTTACTAATCAATCTCCGAGGCGTTGTCCCGGAAAACTCAAAATTAGAGGAAACGTCTCATGAATTCTTTGCAGTATGCTCCATTCAAGCAGTATGGAAAAGCAATTTATTTAAATTCGAACCAATCGCAAAATACAGGTATGTACATACTCGTACATGCTTACACCCTGAAAAATCACACGTATTAATTTGAAGTTTTGGAAACGCTGTAACATATGGCCAGTCATATATAGCTTCTAAACGAACTCATAAAACGAAAACAACAGAAGCAGCACACAAACACAGAACCAAATATGACTATAAAGCAGTCAGGTAAAAATGTAGCAGCCATGTTTTTTTATGCAGGTATGTGTAGCAGCCCTCCCAGAGGCGCGCGCGTCGAGCGGTAGGCGAGCTGCGCACGACCGTGCATAAATTAGAAATGACGCCCGTCGCCGCCGAGCGACGTGCCTGCATCACTGACTCGAGAAATATCTGCGAGATGCACAGGAAATTAAAGGGATACTGATGTGATACGAGGAGATAATTAGATATGGAAGTATGATTTTAGATTGCTGTGATAGAGAACTTTGCATGGGAGGTCTGGTAAATGCTTCAGAAAGGACGTTAACACGTTAGTCCCGGCTACGAATTGTGGATCTTTGACAGTCGTTACGAGTGGTCAGAAGCTTGAAAGTCTGACTACAGTCTTACCAAGGGGTATTGTATTACCTAGTTACTGGGTAATGAAGATAGGCAGTCGTTTCATGTAAAATACAGGCATTCAGATGCATCCGGTTAGACTGAAGCCGACCCCAATACTTAGTTGCGAAAAGGCTGGTTGATTTATTGATACCTACCTACATAAGTGTGTAACGTAAGAACGGTAATAATCATCATTATCTTGCCCTAATCCCAATTTCAGTTGGGGCGATGATGATGAGGTCTGGAAACGGAGAGGCTTATCTCAACAGATCCTGGGTAAAGACTGCGTCACGGACTCCCGGCCACCGTAGGCGCGAGCTTGCGGGCGGCGAGCAATGGGTAGCTTGCCGCCCGGTAAGGACCAAGCTCGGGTCGACGGCGCGTAGTGTTCCACGCGCGCCTCAAAGAGATGTCAGCAAAACTGAAGGGGTCTGCTAGGACCGATGCCTGCCGGGGTCGCGTGATTGTTCGAAAGAGATACCGTGACCCTGGCACATGGGCAATTGAAGGAACACGGGTGGGTTTTAGTCAGTAAAAGTCTGACATGCCCCCCGCTCCGCCCAGAGCGGGAGAAGTCATTTGATGATTTCCCATCCAAAAAAAAAAAAAAAAGACTGCGTCAAATTGATAACGAAGTAATCTACCAATCCAGAAATATCTTCTAACTGATCGATCGATCGACTGAGTGATCTCTCATACGATGCGAACATTTTCTTCATCATCGCTATCTTGTCGGACTTAGACTTCCTCAAACGTTGCTATATCGACAACCCTGTGCTCGTCGCATTCAATATAGATAGTCTTATTTATGAACTAATGCTTATAAAAGCTATATAAATTTAAATACACATCTCTAACTACCGGTCTATTAAAAAAAAAACCGCCGCTCGTCCCTATCTCTAACATTACAATTTCCAGTGGTATCTCGCTGCGATGTAAGCATGTTAGTAACAAGGTGGATTCCTGGCGCGGCTCGCAGGCTATGCACGTCGCGGCTCACCTCTAGCGTCTCACCTCTAGTGGCTCTAGTGCTGGTCCCGTGAGAAGGGCGGCGAGGCGCGACCGCGGCGACCCCGGCGACCGACTCCCAACTAAGACGGAGTACACCTCTAAGACAGTGGTTCAAATGAGTTTTTAGTTATTTTTTTTTTCAGTAATCAGTTGACTGTTTTGTTGATGTATGAGAGTTTCAGAGTTGTCGTCTAAAAATTCTTACAGTTGTGCTTGTTAGCAAGATTGCATGTTCAAACGCTATATTGCCATATATTCCAAAAAACTAGTAACCTAAGGGTGTTCTACAGATACAATTTGCCCGAACCTTCGAGGAAACAAGGCGATGTTATGTATGCACTTTCCTTTTTAAAGTTCCTCTTTTACCTCTCAATCTTATCCAAACTTAACGAAATTCAATTTATGATCTACCATGCTACCTAATCACCACTTAACACAATTACCACTCGAATTACAAGCATCCCAATCAAATGTTTCATCTCAATAGTCGCTGGCAACAGCAGGCGTGCGTTGGTCGCGCGCGCTTCTCGGCGCGTGCCTGGGAACCCGACGCACGCGCAACTTCTCACGGCCTCTCTGACCCGCGCCTCGCCCCCCTCCCCCCCTCCCGCCTCGCCTCACCAAGTCGTGCCACACCGAAACTGCCTTTCCTTACGCCTCATCTGTGTGGGTAACCGCCTCCTAACACCGAAGTATCGAACACTCGCCAGCAACCATTAATTTGTTGAGCCGAAGATTGAATGGTTGGCAAACATTCTTAAATTGGATTGGATTGGAAGTGATTTTGTCTATAGATTTTGGTTCGCTATCTATTATTTTGTTTAATTTGAACAATTTGAAATATAACAACGAAAAACGAAACATAAACTGTATGGTAATGAATGAGTCATCACACTCATCAAACGACGAGAAAATTGGCCAATTCGATAAATAAAATTAATGTATTAGTTAACTAGCTTCTGCCCGCGACTTCGTCCGCGTTAAATTTCTTGCTGCCCCGACCCTTCCCGTCACGTCGAATCGCCTACCCGTGCGATTTTCCCCGTTTTTGCAACATTTTTCATTACTGCTCCGCTCCTCTTAGTTGTAGCGTGATGTTATATAGCCTATTGCCTCCCTCGATAAATAAGCTACCCAACACAAAAAGAATTTTTCAATTCGGACCAGTAGTTCCTGAGATTAGAGCGTTCAATCAAACAAACAAACAAACAAACTCTTCAGCTTTATAATATTATAGTATATAGTATAGATATATAATATATATATATATATATATATATATATATATATATATATATATATATATATATATATATAATATATAGTATAGATAAGGTCCAGGAATTTGACACACGTAGCTCGTGGCTAAATAATAAAAGACGCACCGGGCGACCGAAGGTTTAGCTATGCTTGCCGTGGAAACTCTTCTATGCTTCGGTTCTGGTTGCCTTTCGTACATCATCGTACTTTCATCTCTGACAGCCATCACGGGGGTAGACAGAGGTTCAAAAATCGTGTAACTAGTCCCACCAAGGGGTATCGTGTTACCCAGTTAAGGAGGTCATATAGGCCGTCGGTCCATTTGAAATCCTGGTACTCAGCTGCATCCAACATAGATAGAAAAAAGCTAGGCAGATTGATATTGACAGGGACCAAGAAATCAACACAATCATAAAAACCTCTATATTGAATATTGACGAACGGTAACGTACTATAAAAGTTTTATATACTTTACGTGCACAGATGATGTATCTTGTAATCATCTGCTATCATGAATATCAGGTATACAATATACCTACATGTTCTGGACCTTTATAATAACAAGACGTATGCAGATACCAACATAACTTTACAAAGTACAGGATAAATATGAATCATAAAGTTCGTGTGTCTGTATGTTCATATTTATAGGGATGACGGCTAATTGCTATACCTAATTTTCTTTATATGAAGCAGCGATAATGCAGTTGTACCTAATGTTAGTCAATGACAGCAATTGCTTACCGTCTTCTTCAGCAAATAACGGTCATTATAGTTTTATGATACAGAGCAACAGCGGCCCAGTGGTGACGGCTCCGACTTACAAGTTGTAGATCGCAGATTCGAAACCAGGCAAAAAAAACATCACCACTGCTCTCAAAACGGTGAAGAAAAACATCGTGAGGAAACCGGCATGTCCTAGGTCGAAGACATCTAACATCTACCAACTCGCACTGTGCTCGCGTGATGGATTATGGCCCAATCCCTCTCGAAGAGAGGAGGCCTGTGTCCCAGCAGTGGGAACATTATAAGCTGCTCAGCTTATAATGTTCCCACTGCTGGGATTATACTACAGTTCTATGTCAAATTGACGATAGTGATCATTCTTTGGGAGGCCCAAATTGACGAGTACCCATTCCAGATTTAAATAAAATCTAGAAACCACGCGAGCGGATCAAGGAACAAAAGACTATATCTTGCAGAAGGTATTTTTCAAAGCGACCACGATTGTGTGGAGTCCGAAAAAGAATGTTACGTAGTTTCCCACGAGCCTCGAGTGTGTATTACGGACTAATAGGTACACGGCACTGCGCCCCGAGGTTTTTGCCTCACCTTACACAATAAGCACTCACATTTTCTCTGCACATCATCATTAAGGCTGATGGCAGCCTAAAATGTAGCTAAAGTGTTTATGGAAATGAAAGATGGAGCAAGTGCTGATCATGTTTGTTTCAAATATGTTTTTGGTCGAATACTAAATACATATAAAACATAAACATCACACTTTGGATCCCCGAAGGATTTATTATTTGTACACCCACATTTCGCCAGTTATGTTTTAGTCCAATTTAATAGGGGATGAGCCTAGGGCACGACAGGTGAAGCACGTAGGATTCCGTAGATGCGAGATGCACAGAACCGGTCAAAATGGTGGTGATTTGGGGACGCCTATGGCCAGCTGTGGACGTCTGTTGGATGAAATGATGATGATGATGAAGAAACATAAGTTGTCCTTCAATACTAAATGATTGTGATCTCAACATGGTACAACACGACACATCATATCATAACACACAGATCGGAGATAAATGTTTGCACATACAAAAAGCTTTTCCCTTCCTCTTACAACGAGGACCGGAAAATGCACCTTCTGAAGTAAACCGATTCGTATAATGCGATTAATTCCTTTCTCCACAAAAACAACACCGCCATCCTAATAAAAGCAATTATTCTACAGCATATCTAAGTAGCAGCTTTGATAAGCCCAGCGGCAACAAAAACTAAGCGATGAATAAACACGAATAGAGAAACAAAACGGTTCAAAGTGGGCCGACGGCGTACTCCGGCGCAGTTAGGGTTACCATTTCGAATTTTGAAATGTCCTGGCTGGCAAAAAGCTAAAAATGTCACCAGTCAGGTATTTTACTTTTTATCGTTCTTTTTTCAGTAATTGATTAAATGTTTTTTTTATTTCCCAAAAAACAGAAATCCTGTCGCACAGTTAGGGTTACCATTTCGAATTTCGAAATGGTAACCCTAACTGCAAAAAGCCGAAGATTTTACCAGCCAGACATTTTGCTTTTTTATCGATTTATTTTTTCAGTATTTGATAAAATATTTTTTATTTAATTATAAAATCCTCTCCGAAAAATTTCCCCTCGTGGGAAGAGTCAACAAGGCCAGGCAAAGCCCGGACGGGAGGATTGAAAGCTGGACAAATCCGGACGGATGGTAACCCTTGCCGCAGTGCGCTGCTGTGGTAATCCAGGGCCATCGCGCACTTATCTCCACGAAGGCACTTTAAGGTGCGCGCGCGCCGGTACGTGATTCTGCGCATCTCATTTAACTAGGGCTGGCTAGCGCTAGGAGGTTTGTTTTGTTATGAATACTTATGAGTAAGATTTCATCTAGTTCTGTTTATCTTTATAGGTACTTTAAACAAAGCTTCTGACTTTACTGCCTAGTAAAAAAGCATCACAACACTTAACCTAAATTGTATATAAACGATTTACCACGAGCCGTGAAAATTCCGTTAGTCCTTTTTGCTGACATTAACACATTCGAAAATTACATAAACGATACTTTAAATGACATTATAAATTGGTTAACATGTAATAATCTCATAATTAATTTAGATAAGACAAAAAAAGATTAGTTATTTCCAAAGAAAAACCCCTTTGCCATTAAATGTAAATTATCAAATGAAAACAATAGAGGAAAAGGATACCATCAAATTCTTAAGACTATGGATTGACAAAAATATGTCAAGGAAAACACAAATTGATACGGGGTGTAAATAACTAAATACATTTTCTTACGCTTTATACAGACTGTCGAGGATTGTAAACCAAGCAGCAGTACTAGTCGCCTATCATGCCTATGTAACGTCTACACTTAGACTTAGATATGGACTAATTTATTGGGGGAATGCTACAGACAGGGAACTCGCTTTTAGGGTGCAAAAGAAATGTTTGTGGCATACGTACCCCAGAGAGTTGTATGCCATATTTTAAAAAGCTTAAGATTTTGACCTTTCCTGCCCTCTACATTTATGAGGTCGCTACATTCCTGAAAACCAATGGGGAAAAGTTTGAAAATCTGCACACCCGTCGACATGCCGACAAAATAGCAAATATTATGCCCTCAAAAGCAACCCTACTATCTAAAAGTTTCTTCGGAATGTCGTCACGAATTTATAATAAGCTTTCTAAACAAATAAGAGAAATCGAACACATTAATCTTTTTAAGAAAAAATTAAATGACTTCTTGGTAAATAGGCCATATTATATAGTGCACGATTTTTTGTCCGACAGATTCGTGATGAGTTAGTGCCAAACTGCTTTTATGCTTCGATGCAAAAATTAACTTTAATTCCATTTAAATGTCTTGTTGAATTTACATACCTATATCACATAAACTTAGGTCTAAGATGACAAATTATTTCAAACTATTTTATACCTAACATGGTAGAGCAGTGCAAACGCACACCAAAATATATCAATAACAACTCTGTAACCACTGTCTCACAATAAAGAATTTTGACTTTGACTTTGAGTAAAAAGTAAAAAGCCTCGTTAATTTTTAAGTTAAGCATTGTGGTCGATCGAAGCTCTATCAGTCAACTCTTCTGGATGATATTCTTGCTTACCTATTTCGTAGAGTTGTTAACCCACAGTTTAAAAAAACGTTAAGCTCAGTAATAATCCAGGGTCAGTGTGCACTTATCTCGTCGAAGGAACGTTACGGTGCCCTTGCGCATCTTATTGAGGTAGGGCTGCCGATTGAAATTATATGGAGTTTCTATCTTTATACTGGTATTTAAAAATGAAAAGTGTTCCTTTAAAATGCTGCTGCTAACTTTGTGTAACATAAAAGATCTACGATACGAATATCATTTGTACCACAAATGCTCGTTCAGTAGACTATCATAGTTAAACACACTCAAAATAGTTTAGCAGATTCAATAAACAAAAAATGTTCATCCTAAATAAAAACATAAAGCACCGCTGCTCTGTCGTTTTAGAAGACGTATCTATTTCCAAACAAAAAAGGGGATAACTTTTTTTTGGTCCCGATATCAAGAGATGTACCATTCGGCTTAGTGATTTCATAGATGACACGCCTTTGGTGCGGCGCGTGTGTACCCCGCGGCACGTACGACAGAGCACAGATGTAATCTGTTTACTTTATAAGCTCCGCGGTCGACTTCACTGAGCCCATAGAATACGTGTATACGTTTTATAAGTACAGGAACGTTTCCTATCTCACGCATCCATAGATATTGGCCGTTTACACGAGATTTTGAATGCCATCCCTTTTGAGCAAATTACAAATCACAATTTTTGTGGGGTAATTATACGCGTGGACAGGTAATGAATTTATGTGGGACTAACTTCCACCCGCGTCTTCGTCCACGTGGTATGTCCACACCAAATAACATCCAAATCGGTTCAGCGTGTCCGTTCCAGCTAATCTCCGAAATGGCTGTTTTGGCAATTAGCTGGGACAAAAAGGACAAAAATTTAAATATTCTTTATTTTATTACACGTACCATGTACTTCTACTTTAATAAGTACTTAGTAAAATAATTTTAATTTGACATAACAGAGAGAAACTTCAATTAAATTTATTTGTTCATACCCATATGAAGAAATAAATTTAACTGAAGTGTCTGTGCAACAATTTAGCTTTTCTAACATATTATTCTATGTATAACCCTATCAATATAATTATAGATTCTGTAGTCATATTTTCATAGTATAAAGTGAAACTATGTAATTCCACTCTTCCAAACAGTTGATTGGGTTAACCATGATCAACCATAACTAACGCATCTTTAACCGTTTTCATTATACCCAATGAAATATTTTCTCAATTCGACGCGTATATCCTCGCGAATACACCTCGATATTCACATGTCCAGCCCGTAGCGAACGCATAAACTTATGACGTACAATTCAAAACCGTAATTTGCAATATCACACTGAGTTGGAATAAACTTTATTACTATCAATATCAAGTAAGGAACATTTACGTCAAAGCGCGGTACATAAACAAGGTATCCGAACATATATCGTATCGTGAGATGTAAAGAAAAATATTGTTGGCACGAACAAGTGGTCATGAGTCCGCGCACGTTCGCCGCGTCTTCATCTACATTGTACGAAACGAATGGTTAAGGCTGGACCACACCTAATGCTAATGAAGGAATTTCAGTTTTTAAAGGCAGGCATTGTTTTCTGCTGAGATTTTTATGCGAGCCACCTTAAAACCACCAGATTATTAAGAAGGCACAAGGAAATATTTTCATGTAACTTTATAGATATGTGGCACCACCTATAACGCTACAGGTGAACTGCGCAACACGCTGACTTCACCCAAATCCTTGATTGCACAAGCATAGTTTACCGTGCAACTAGCATACTCATATACAACGTCCCGACACCAAACGTTGGGCAGTTGCCCACCTGACACGACACTAGTAGGAGGAATGACACTTTTCTTTGGAGGATGAGTAAATTTATACCCTGTTCCTCATATTTGTAAAGGTAATTGTGCTTAGGCACTGGTGTACTGTAATTAACATCTATTAAGGACTGTTTGCAGGTGTCAACCTGGAAGAAAAGGGAGGCTAGCAGCCAACAGGATCTACCAGACCTAATCGAGCACTTCACTGGGAAAAGGTAATTTAAGAAAGTTTATGAACCTTAAGAACATGCTAACAAATGTAACTAAATTAGTGGTGAAAAGCTTTTCCAAGAGGTCCCTTTTTAGCAGTTGATTTTATCTGGTAAATATCGATTTTCTCCCGTAATGCACAGCCTCTACGGGGCGAGCACGGCCTCTGTGTTAGGCTTAAGTCACGAATTTTATCACATTTTTTGCTCCCAAACTGTGATAAAAATGTGTGTCTCGACCCTATCACAGTAGGCCGTCCGCTGCGCTGGTGTGGTTCAGCCTTTAACGCCCCACGATCCGACACGATGCGTGTCGTGCTCCGGACTAATTCCTTATACTGAATTATCAGTTGCACTCACAATAAATTCATTTTCACCTGCTAATAAAATGCTGTGCCTATCTCTATTTCTAGGTGATCTCAGTTGTGTTAGTTAGTTTAACCATGTGATGTTTTCAATGGTTTATTGCACAATATTGCATTTTTTTTAAATATAAAACGTCGTTTGTCTTCGATCCTACTGTGACTGAACTAAAATTATTTTCTTATTATAAGTTTGTATGTATAAGGGTAGAAGGAGACCAAAGAATCGATGGCTGGACTAAATGGACTGTGTGAATGATGATATTATATGGTTAGAAAGGGGGTGACTACCGAGATGATAAAAGATATGTCGAAATCAAAGCATTAGTTTCGAATAGGCACTTAAAACGCACTTTTATATTTATTAAAATAGAATTGATTCTACTGAAAAAGGAATATAAGAGGAACTCCTCTTATATTCCTTTTTCAGTAGAATCAATTCTATTTTAATAAATATAATGAATGATGATATTATATGGTTAGAAAGGGGGTGACTACCGAGATGATAAAAGATATGTCGAAATCAAAGCATTAGTTTCGAATAGGCACTTAAAACGCACTTTTATATTTATTAAAATAGAATTGATTCTACTGAAAAAGGAATATAAGAGGAGTTCCAAAAGGTAGTTTCGTAAGGAGAACAATGGGCAAGAGACTACACCGTTACTCTTTTTAAATGTTTTACAATATTTTACATACAATCAATATTTATGAAAACAATGCATTAAGAATAATATACCACAGTAACTAAAAATAATTAAAAATGAAGCAATGCCGGATAAATGAATTATATGATAGATACATGGTGCTACACCAACAATTTTAAAAGTAGAAGTTTAATTTGTAATTTTGCGCCGTCTCCAAATAAATTGGGATATGGACAGGTGATGATTATGATTAAAAGTATGTGTGTGAAAAGTGTAAATGTAGATCTACCCTACTAGAGTCTTCGAAATCATTGAAAGAATCCGAAAGGCTCAATACACACAATCAAACATTGCGAAGAACGTGACTAAAGACTAAGTTAGTGCTAGTGTAAGGCATGTGACAGCTAGGATCCTGTCGCTTAGAACATAAAATATTGCCTAGGAAGGAATTCCAAGTGCTGGGAAGAAGCCATTCTTTGAATATTTTATCTTGTATGATGAAATAACACTTGTAATTCATCATGATGACTTAATGAGTAAGTCTTTAGGTATCAAAGAAATCGGGACGAACACGGACGAACAGACTGTTCGAAATTATCTAAACAACTGTGTGAAAATCAATGACACAAGGAATGTTTCATAATGAAGACAGTGCACGAAAACGAGTATTAAATGAAGGGTTGTTACTAGCGAACAAAATTTAAAATAAGTTAATTTTGTAGAATTTAAGCAAAAGTTTGTTTTAGTGTTTTATATATATATTTTAAAGTAAGAAATTGAAGACTTTAGCATAATATGAACAAAGAAACTTTGTGACACGATTTTCCGCATATACAGCACGCTTCGTGACTTCGTGTGGAGCGTACCCCGCGGCATTCCCTGACCCTATTCTAGCGCCTTGTGTCGCAGTTCGCAGTTCGCACTGCATGTTGAACAAACTCAAATAGCTCTTCTTTACACGTCCTATTTGTGAAGTCACGTGGCACGCTCGTGCGTACGAGGTCACAATATAAACAAAAAACAAACGCCGCCTCAGATTAGGTGAGAGGGACCTGCAAAAACCAGCTACCTGCGCCCCCGTCATTTTGGGAGCTTATTATTAGGATGCCGCCTCGGTCGCCTCTAAAATGATGAAGCCGCTTCAGAAAGAGATAAACTATACAAACTATTGAAGGAGGAAAGAAATACTGCATCCCTTCTAATTTAAGGGTTATGTCAAAGGCGGTGGACGCCGAAACAAGTTATTTAAATTCGGCTGTTGTCTCGATACCGCTACGCCTACGCCGCCGTCTGCCACAAGTAGACTCAGCGCTGACTGAGTCCTTTTTCTTTTTAACATCCAAATGCAATAACGGGTAAAGGAGAATAGAAATAAATTGGCAACAAAATGCTTCACGTGATAGCGGGGTATGCGTGTGACCAATAAAGTAATCATCGGGACAGGCGGACCAATTACGGCACTGCCGACTCATTCGTTGGCGATCGAAAATTAAAATTTAATTGATGGCACACTGGCCGCCGCGCGCCGCTGCGGTGCGTGTCCGGCGCAGCCCCCGGCCGCACCACACTCTGGTCCCACAGCGTTTATTTAAAATGAATGTTAATTCAATTTGCGCTTTTAAACCACCAATTTTGTAAGTAATTAAAGCACCGTACGTGCTTCTCGAGCTATGCACGCGTCGCTCTTTACATTCAGTTTCAGACGATAGCTTTCTCTACTTGACAACTACCGTATTGTATGGGAGTCGTTTACTTATTCACTTACTAGTGGACTGGACAATCGTCGTTTGTTCCGGACTAAGGATTCCCATATAACGACAAGTTAAGTGGCTGAAGTCGTGGTTATCCTATAAATGGGTATGCAAATGCAACTTTTCAAACGAGCTATTTTCGCGACAATGATTGACTTTTAAATGGGTATAAACACCGGAGTATCAGCGTATCTCATGGCGTCGTTGGGACACGGAGGCGCGTCACGTCCTTCGGGACTTGTCCTCAATTACTCATATAGCCGACTTAAAAAACGTGCGACACGTCGGTTTTTTACTGAAAAAGGATCGCCGCGTTCCATTTTCACAAAGAGTAGCCTCTGGTTAAGGCAATTTGTTTTGGATTGTGCGGCGCGGATGAATGGCTTGGTGACGGTGGCATGTGCCGACTCCGCTCCTTGCATACTGATGAGCTGTGCCGCCTGCGCCTCACATAGACAGAAGCTCCCAATTATTTCTCTCATCTATTGTGATACTCCGACTTTTTTCGGCGTCTCGTTTGTCGCCCGTATGCATACCTCCATTACCTCTCAACGTATTATTGTACATCAAGTTTTAAACTGAAAGAATTCTCAGAACAAAGTTTACGTGCTCGGTAATTGTAACTCGCAGTAGAAACACTTGAACAGACTATAAAACCGATTCTTAATTAATCTTTAATTGCTTTCAAAGCTCGTCCGTAATACCTATAACACAAGATTAAACTGTGTGCAATTTAGTCTCATTGACCATCCAGATTATTTAATGCGTCCGGTTTTGAGAGGTGGAAAATAAGAATCGAGTGGGCATTTTCAAAAATCGATTAAGAAAGACATGATTAAGTACTGGAGTTTTTGTGCTCGTACGTTCCTCTCGTGGGGCGATTGTAGTCTGTGCACTGAGTTAAAATGTTTGCATATACGACTATAAAGCAATCCCTCGGTAAATAATTACGTTAGCGCGGTCCCTTTTTGTTGGTCACCGTAACGCCATAATTATTTCCATTCAGCTCCACTGTCAAGCAATGTATAATACAGCGAGATATCTCGTACAATATAATGGTATGCTTCGACGTCAGCACACCGGGAGATTAATGTTACGAACAATATTTTAAAAGATGGCTTGTAAGATAACCTTTAAGGTTTACTCTTTCGTAATGACTTAATTGAAAAAGTCAACAAACATCACTAAAAATCTGCCATTAAGATAATTCATGCGAGCAAGTTGGTGCGCGACACGCCCACCGACGCGATTTAATTACAAAATCAATAATCGAATTGCGGAGGCGAGTTAATTGATTGTCTCTGGATATGAACCGCGCTATCGATGTGCGTGCATCGGGTTCCTGCAATAAGAGTAACGTAACGTGTCTGAGACCCAGCGAGTACCGAGAGGGAAAGGTGGCTCAGCGTTTATATCATGCTAAAGTGTGGATATATTTTCAAAGTTATTACGTCTGATTGCCGGGCAGTAATTGTGCTATGCGGTTCTACGTGCACTTGTAGATACTTATGAGTGAAAAAGTTACTAAAAAAAAAAAAAATACGCGTCGATTTGAGAACCTCCTCCGTTTTTTTCGTCGGTTGAAAAGAGGGGCTTTATTATGTGTTTTATTGTATATCTATTTTGTTCTTTAATCTCCTTTATTTGGAGGCCATAAATATCTACTCCTACTATTTTTTCTATAGCAGCGGTCGCCCAGTGATTTCGGCCCCGACTTACGAGTTATAAGTCGTGAGTTCTAACCCAGGCAGGCTTTACTTTGTGTGAAGAATATCATCACGACTGCTGTCAAAATGGTGAAAGAATTCATGCAAAGAAACCGGCATGTCCTAGAACTAAAATTCGAGATAAAATATATGAAGATATGTGATATCTGCCAACTCGCACTGGGCCCGTGTGATAGATTTCAGCCCTTACTGAGAAAATTATAGCTTGATTATGATGATTTTTTCTACAATTTTTAGAACGTACAAAGTTCTGAATAAATTATGTGCAATAATAAGTTACCATGCATTGATATATCTCGTCGTAGCGTGATTGTAGCCATCCCTAATACGTTTCCACGATCATATTACAAATTAAAGTAAAGCCTTGAAACATGGTACTTCAATGAGCAGTAACTGCTTGTTTCTCTTCCATTTACACTAACTGTTTAGTCGTTATATGAGTAACAAAAACGCGTCCGTTCGTCTGGCGGCCATTAAAAACACATCAGCGTCATATAAATTATTTTATTAAATGTCGATTCACACCTTTGGCCCTGAGCGTGTCTAATCGATCGGGTCCTTGCTCGGGTTTATTGCTTTCATATTTCTGGTTTATAGGTATTTCATAGGTACTCATTTTCTTCTTAATGTAATTACCATACACGACAAAAAAATGCAACCGAAAATATGTGATTTGGTGGAAGGTAAAGTAACAAACGTTCCGTGTGGTGCCAGACGTAAAAAAACACCACCATATTTCTTACCGTGGGTGTAGTAAGAGGCAACTAAGGGACTTACTAGAGAATGGGCAGCAGCGTCCTTTATGCATTTTACCACCATACTGCGATCACCAACCCGCCTGCCAAGCGTGGCAAATATGGTAAATTTCCCAATTCGGGAGGCCTATGTCCAGCAGTGGACGTCTTTTGAAATGATGATGGTTATAAAAGTAACAAACAGTCGGCTTTTAGTAACGAGGCGGACGAAAAGAAAGCATCCAAACTATTTAAAAACCGGCCAAGTGCGAGTCGGACTCGCGCACAAAGGGTTCCGTACAAACCTGTAGGTATTCTCGGTTTATGCAGAAGGTTCATGTTTATGAAAATAAATGTTTTTTTTTAATTTTTATATTTCAGTTGATTAAATGAAAGGTAAATTGCGGTTTACGGTTTATGACGTTTAAAAAAAAAACGACTTACTCGATTTCGTTCAAACCAATTTTCGGTGGTAGTTTACATGATAATGTACATCATATATTTTTTTTTAGTTTTATCATTCTCTTATTTTAGAAGTTACGGGGGGGGGGGGGGGGGGACACACATTTTACCACTTTGGAAGTGTCTCTCGCGCAAACTATTCAGTTTAGAAAAAAATGATATTAGAAACCTCAATACCATTTTTAAATAAACAAAGGGCATCGGCGCTGATTGGGACCAGTACCAGCCCTTCCAAAACTCAGGGGAGGACCACGGCGAAGTCTAACACCGCTGCCGGTCCGACCCTTCCTAAACTAACACCGGTGCCGGTTATTACTGGCACTGGGAAACACCATCCCACCTCTGTGGCTCCTCTAGCCTCCTCCCATAAGGAGGTCGCCGCCGATCAAACGGTGACCGACAGCCACGAGGACGCGATCTCTCGCGCCTAGAGGGTTGTTCAGCAGCGGGGCAAGGGCAAGGGTAAAAGCACTCAACAAGCCCGTTGCCCTTGCACAAACCCCTCATGCGCTCCAGCTGCCACAGCACAGCGTATGACGCGGAAGGAGCGCCGTCAGGGTTGCAGAAGGCCAGGTAGGGGGGCTCCAAACAACCAGGCCACTGCCGCTAGTTCGGGCAAACCAACTAGCGGCCAGATAAACTTCGCCGCTGGGAAGCGGTCGCAGTCGGAGGCCGGCTTAAGCCGTCCGACGACCAGTCGACCGTCATCCAGTGCGCCGGAAAAGACTCAGCAACCCGGTGGGATGGGTCAGGCTGCGGCCAAGCGAGCTCTCAACGAGACTATCACACCTCGTGGAGAGCATAAGCGGCCGCGTCTTGATCAATCCAAACGGGTTGCTCAAAGAAGCTACGTCCAAGCTGCTAGTGCTACCCTCGATGTAGCGGTCACCTGTGACCGCACTGGGTTCATCAGCAAGGACGTATCAGACCAGGTACTCGCTGCTATTCAGAAGCAGATACTAGTCGGGCCTGCTCTCCGAAACAAGACACCACGGCGCCGACTTTTAACGCAAAGCCGCTGTATGCCGGTGGTGTCCTCAAACTGTGGTGCGAGAATGACCACACCTTAGCCTGGCTAAGGAAAACAATCTCCGGAATGACTCTCCCTACTAACCTAACGCTAGTAGTCAAGAGTCAGTCGGAGATCCAAAGACGGGCACGATGTGGCATCGTGATCCCCGACGAGCAGGGGGTCCTCGGAGAGCCGACCAATATTGGCCGTGCTCTCAGTTACCAGAACCCCTGGCTCGACGTCAAGCGCTGGTTGCTGCTGCACGCCGACAAGCAGGCCTCGGCATGGTTCGTGGTGGTCGGTGTCCCGGTGGACCAAATCCCGACCCTGATGGGCGCGGGTCGCCGTCTATCTTTGGGGGCAGGGAAGGTGTACCTGCAGTTCCAGGGTAGGAACGGCAGGTTCACCGATGTCCCCCAGGGATGGGACTCCGCCACGGGAACCATTTCGGAGGCTCTGTTGCAGCAGCCACAGACACCAGCGGGGGAATCGACTCCCCCACCAAACAACCCGGTAGCAACCGCGGCCGAACCTGCTGTAGCAGAATCGGCCGCCCCAAGTGCCGCCACCATGGGAGCTGTCCCTTCTTCGGGCGAGGAGTCGAACGACATTACCTTGTCTCCGGCTTCGCGCCGGGAGGGGGATGACTTCGAAGAGGGCGGTCTGCTTGCCGGGCTCAATCTGGAGGAAGACGATGAGGAATCGACCAGCAATGGCGTCCTCCTCGTCGAAATGTAAAATCCTCCAAGCAAACCTCCACCACAGTCAGACCGCAACGGCTCAGCTCCGGAAGTGGTTGGAGGTGCAACAAACGGCCATCGCCCTGATCCAGGAGCCGTGGATTAGAGCAGGCCGCATACAAGGACTCTCCAATCTTGGCGGTAAGCTCCTGGTTACTACTGATCACGATCAACCAAGATCGTGTATCTATGTAACAGGAAACCTTAAAACACAGCTGCTAACTGAATTCTGTTGCAGAGATATCTCTGCAGTGAAGCTGATTATACAGCGTGACGGCGCCATGGAGATGGCAATCGTCTTCGCTTCGGCCTACATGCCCGAAGCGGAGGCGCCACCCCCGCATGACCTCGCCCGCCTCATCATCGGTGCCGATGCCAATGCTCACCACCAGCTGTGGGGTATGGAAACGCAAAACGAAAGAGGTAAGGCCTTGGTTGACTACTTATTCTCGACTAACCTATCCCTACTAAACACTGGCTCCGAACCGACATTCGTAACCAGACGAAGCCGCACAATCATAGATCTCACTCTGGCAACAGAGGCCGCGGCGGAAATTACCACTGGGTGGCAGGTCTCCAGGGAGGCTTCCTGCTCCGACCACAGATGGATCCGCTTTGACATCCAGGCCTCTGTCCCGCCAGTAGCTCCGCGCCGTAAACCGCGCAGCACAGATCGTGGTACCTACACACGCAGCCTAGTTTCCAAACTTGCAACACCAAGCGATCCGACGTCATTAGCGGACACTACACAGATTGAGGTACAAGTAGAACACCTCACTAAATTAATGATAGACAGCTACCAAACTGCGTGTCCAGAGACGACTCCTCGTAGTACACCGGGCAAACAGTCATGGTGGGGTGCGGATCTGGAGCGAAAGCGCGAGAAGGTAAGGAAAGCTTTGAATAGAGCAATGAATACATGTGCGGATGAGGACTGGGATGAGTACTACGCAGCCAAATCCTGCTACAAAAAATGCATCAGGTTCAGGAGCACCTCGGGATGGCGCAAATACACTGGTAGCATTGAGTCCTGCCAGGAAGCAAACAGGGTAAGGAAAGTACTGGCGCAACAAACTACACCAGGGCCAACTACCCTTCGCAAGCCAGACAACACTCTCACATCCTCGCCAGAAGAAACGAGACGCGTCCATATCGAAACACACTTCCCGGGATGTATTTTCTCGCAAGCAATCGACTGGCAAGATGCAACTCAAAGACCATCAGACAATGATTGGTTTTATGCTAGCAAGGTGATCACGCTGGAGAAACTTCAATGGGCCATCCGGAGTTTCCATCCATTTAAGGTCGCTGGCCCGGATGGGGTGTTCCCCGCCTTAATACAGTGGGGTGGAACCCTCATTGCAAAAAGACTGGTGCCTTTAATGAGAGCGTGCCTGGCCTTTAGATACGTTCCCAAAGGATGGAGGGAAGTGAAAGTAATATTCATCCCTAAACCAGGTAAGGGCGACTACACAAACGCCAAATCCCATAGACCAATCAGCCTGACCTCTTTTCTTCTAAAGACCCTGGAAAGGCTGTGCGACAGGGAGCTTAGGGACGGCGCTCTGAAAACCCTACCGTTGCACGGTAACCAACATGCATACAGCTCGGGTAAGTCCACCGAATCGGCGCTTCATCTGGTAGTTAGCCAGATAGAGGAAGCGATACATCAGAAAGGGACCTGCCTGGGCACTTTCATAGACATTGAACCGCACCGCAGTGATCCGACCCATGATCACCTACGGGGCTGTGGTCTGGTGGCCCCGCACCAAGCTTATTACAGCCTGCAACAAACTGCAACGCATGCAAAGACTAGCCTGCATGGCGGTCACGGGCTGCATGAGGACTACTCCGACTGCAGCCATGGAAGCCATGCTAGGACTACCACCGCTCCACCTGTTCATACAGCAGGAAGCCACGATGGCGGCGGCGCGTCTGAACGCAACTAACCGCTGGAGGAAGAGAGACACACAACACACCGCGCTGCTTAAGGAACTCAACAATGAGTTCCCCATTACTAAAGCTATAATGGACCGGGTGCCTAAACAATTCATTTTTGATAAAAAATACAGAATCCAGCTTCACGAAGATCGCCGATGTGAGGGTTTGCGCCCCACTGAGCTGCGCATCTTCACGGACGGATCAAAAACAGACAGTGGCACAGGTGCTGGAGTCTTCTCGCAGGACTTCAACATACATATAGCCACACCATTAGGAGTTCACAACACAGTGTTCCAGGCGTAATGCATTGGGATCACTCTTGCCGCCTCAGCCATCATGGCCAGGGCAGTTAAAGACCACTCGATCCGCATACTCTCAGACAGTATGGCTGTTCTGTAAGCGCTGGACAGTCACTCGATTGATTTTGGGTTAATATACGAGTGCCACCAGCGCCTCAACCAGGTGGGTAGCCTCAATAATATAACCATTCAGTGGATAAAAGGACACAGCGGTTCGCTTTGTAACGATGCCGCCGATGAACTTGCCAGAAGGGGGTCGAGCATGACACCGGTGGGACCAGAACCCATCGCGCCACTCCCCTTTGGGTTTCTACGCTCTCTGGTAAGAAAACGTACCAGGGATCTACATTTTAAGCAATGGGTGGACCAAAGTGATTGCAGGCAGGCCAAGGAGGCTTTACCTACCATCGATGCCCGCCTCACAAAACAGGTCCTTCGGCTAGACAAACGACAGCTGCGTATGGTTACAGCAGCAATAACTGGCCATGGGTCGTTTAATAAACATCTATTTGTCATAGGAGCTACAGACAGTCCGCTGTGCAGGGCCTGCATTGAGGACGACGAGACAGCAGCGCACGTGCTTCTAAACTGCCCGGCGATCGCCACATGCAGGGCCAAGTACTTCGGTAACCCAGGTACCCTACGTGAGATAGTCAGCAACATCAAGGCGTTGCTGGCCTTTCTGGAGGAGCTGGGTTGGATCGAATAACCGATTTCCCACCCGTACGCAAAATACGCGCTCAGACGTGGAGTTGCGGAAACCAGCCCGTTCTACCTATTACCTACCATTTTTAAAGACCTATTCATAGATACCCCACACGTATGGGATGGATGAAAAAAAATTTTTGAGTTTTAGTTCTATGTATGGGGAACCCCAAAATTTATTGTTTTTTTTCTATTTTTGTATTAAAATTTTAATGCGGTTCACAGAATACATCTATTTACCAAGTTTCAACAGCATAGCTCTTATAGTTTCGAAGAAAAGTGGCTGTGACATACGGACGGACGGACAGACAGACAGACAGACATGACGAATCTATAAGGGTTCCGTTTTTTGCCATTTGGCAACGGAACCCTAACAACCGGCCAAGTGCGAGTTGGACTCGCGCACCGAGGGTTCCGTACAAACCTGTAGGTATCCTCGGTTTATGCATAAGGTTTATGTTTATGAAATTAAATGGTTTTTTTTTTTGATTGAATGAAAGGTAAATTGCGGTTTACCATTTTTGACGTATTAAAAAAAAACTACTTGCTGAATCTCGTTCAAACCAATTTTCGGTGGAAGTTTATATGGTTACGTAGATCATATATTTTTTTTAGTTTTATCATGCTCTTATTTTAGAAGTTACGGGGGGGGGGGGGACACATTTTACCACTTTGGAAGTGTCTGTCGCGCAAACTATTCAGTTTAAAAAAAAATGATATTAGAAACCTCAATACCATTTTTAAAGACCTATTCATAGATACCCCACAAGTAAGGGATAGATGAAAAAAGAATTGAGTTTTAGTTCTATGTATGGGGAACCCCAAAATTTATTGTTTTTTTTTTCTATTTTTGTATTAAAACTTTAATGCGGTTCACAGAATACATCTATTTACCAAGTTTCAACAGCATAGCTCTTATAGTTTCGAAGAAAAGTGGCTGTGACATACGGACGGACGGACAGACAGACAGACAGACAGACAGAAAGACGAATCTATAAGGGTTCCGTTTTTTGCCATTTGGCAACGGAACCCTAAAAACCGGCCAAGTGCGAGTTGGACTCGCGCACCGAGGGTTCCGTACAAACCTGTAGGTATCCTCGGTTTATGCATAAGGTTTATGTTTATGAAATTAAATGGTTTTTTTTTTAATTTTTGTATTTGTGTTGATTGAATGAAAGGTAAATTGCTTTTTACCATTTTTGACGTATTAAAAAAAAACTACTTGCTGAATCTCGTTCAAACCAATTTTCGGTGGAAGTTTATATGGTTACGTAGATCATATATTTTTTTTAGTTTTATCATGCTCTTATTTTAGAGGTTACGGGGGGGGGGGGGGGACACACATTTTACCACTTTGGAAGTGTCTCTCGCGCAAACTATTCAGTTTTAAAAAAAAATGATATTAGACACCTCAATACCATTTTTAAAGACCTATTCATAGATACCCCACACGTATGGGATAGATGAAAAAAATTTTTGAATTTTAGTTCTATGTATGGGGAACCCCAAAATTTATTGTTTTTTTTTCTATTTTTGTATTAAAATTTTAATGCGGTTCACAGAATACATCTATTTACCAAGTTTCAACAGCATAGCTCTTATAGTTTCGAAGAAAAGTGGCTGTGACATACGGACGGACGGACAGACAGACAGACAGACAGACAGACAGACAGACAGAAATGACGAATCTATAAGGGTTCCGTTTTTTGCGATTTGGCAACGGAACCCTAAAAACCGGCCAAGTGCGAGTTGGACTCGCGCACCGAGGGTTCCGTACAAACCTGTAGGTATCCTCGGTTTATGCATAAGGTTTATGTTTATGAAATTAAATGGTTTTTTTTTAATTTTTGTATTTGTGTTGATTGAATGAAAGGTAAATTGCTTTTTACCATTTTTGACGTATTAAAAAAAAACTACTTGCTGAATCTCGTTCAAACCAATTTTCGGTGGAAGTTTATATGGTTACGTAGATCATATATTTTTTTTAGTTTTATCATGCTCTTATTTTAGAAGTTACGGGGGGGGGGGGGGGGGACACATTTTACCACTTTGGAAGTGTCTCTCGCGCAAACTATTCAGTTTAGAAAAAAATGATATTAGAAACCTCAATACCATTTTTAAAGACCTATTTATAGATACCACACACGTATGGGTTTGATGAAAAAAAAAAATTGAGTTTCTGTTCTAAGTATGGGGAACCCCAAAATTTATTGTTTTTTTCTATTTTAGTGTGAAAATCTTAATGCGGTTCACAGAATACATCTGGTTACCAAGTTTCAACAGCATAGCTCTTATAGTTTCGGAGAAAAGTGGCTGTGATATACGGACGGACAGACAGACAGACAGACAGACAGACATGACGAATCTATAAGGATTCCGTTTTTTACCATTTGGCAACGGAACCCTAAAAAGGAAGTCTAAAACGTAGTTATGTCACGAAGGATTTTTTAATTATCATTATCATTTTCTGCGAAAACGTCCACTGCTAAACACAGGCCTCCCCTAAGCATCGTCACTTTGACCAGATTTTTTTTCAGATTTTCAAATTCAATTAATAAAAAGATGACGGAGGCAGAGGCGTCTTTCATAATATCCTGAAAAGCAAGCGATACCCGCTGAAAGAAGATATATGTACATATAACAGGTACTATTGAAAACAGGATTACTAGATCCACCTATCGCTCTTACTTGTCTACCATTTGCGGCAATAAATAAATTCTTTCCGAAACAATATCGCTGTGTATTCCACTTTTTACTTGTCTTTACGCAGAGCTGTATCTGACTTGGCAATATAAGTAGTTTTGACAATATAACTGCAGGTATCCTGCCGTTTATGGATAGTTCGTCTTCAATTTCCCATTTAGTAAAACCTTTAACAATAGATATATACTTTATTTATAGATAGGTACTTTATTTAACAAAAATAAAATTACCATAGCTAGGTTTTGAAATTAAATGTTTATTTTATTGGGTTGCATTAAAACTCGCTGTTTTTTCATGTTTTATAAAACGTTTACTTCTATGATAAAAATTGTAATGATTTTAATCAAAATATGCGCCTGTGGCAGCTACAACCTTCTCCCACTTTTCTGGCAACAATTGAATTCCGCGGCAAAAGAAAGCTCTATCTTTTGAGCCAATCCAATCAGCAATCCATTTTTGGACTTCTTCATAATTTTTAAAATGCCTGTCTTCTAAATCATGCTGCATCGAGCGAACAGATATCGTCTGATGGAGCTACGTCTGGAGAATAGGTTGGGTGAGGGAGGATTTTCCAATCAAACTCTATCAGTTTTTGTTTGACCTTCAAAGCAACATGAAGCCGAGCGTTATCATGAAGAAAAATCACTTTTCGTCGATTCCATGCAATTGATGGTCTATTTTTCATCAAATTTTAGAAAAGATTCTCCAACTGTTGTTCATAACATTCAGCGGTGATTGTTTCACTCGGCTTTAACAACTCGTAATAGACAACTCCTTCCATATCCCACCGAATACAGAGCATTGTCTTATTAGCGTGGATGTTCCGTTTTGGAGTCGATGTTGTTGGTTGGCCAGGATCAATCCATGATTTTTTTTCGTTTTGGATTCTCGAAATAAATCCATTTTTCATCTCCAGTCACGATACGCCATAAGAAACTCTTCTTTCTTTGCTTAGCAAGTAATGAAATGCAGATGTTTAGCCGATTGGCAATAGCACTGTCGGTCAATCGATGTGGCAGCCATTTCCCTTTTTTTGTATCTTCCCAATGTCATGCAAACGTCGCGATATATTTGATTTATCGACTCCAAGTTGTTGAGCTAATTCTCTAAACGATTGGGCGGGATTATCGTCCAATAACGATTTTAATTCCATATCTTCAAATTTCTTCGGTTGGCCTGGCCGTTCTTTGTCATAAACATCAGAATCACCGCTTATAAACCTTCTAAACCAATCTCTGCATACTGTTTCGGATGGAGCAGATTGCCCATAAGTTTCCGCGAGTAATCGGTGAGCTTCAGCCGCACTTTTTTTCAAATCGAAATAATGCAGAAGGAAAAACAACTTATCGTGATCCATTTTTCACTGTACGTTGAATATCACTTAATGAATATAAAAATGCCGACTATTCAACTGGATTTTATTAACAAACATTCAAGCTTCAACAATGTACAAGTTACAGTAATTTTAGTTCAGTCTAAAAATTGTTACCCACATCTATATATGAACAGCGGGAATTAATGCAACCACCCAATATAAGAAACTTATATCTACACGTCAACATTTTTTAAACGCCGAAATAAACTCAGAGGTCATAGTGTCATAAAATTTTATGTCAGTCTAACAATGCAGGGCAACGTCTGGAAGAGCCTTTTGAAGAAAGAGCCATTGCAGCTTTTAGCTGACCTGTCCCAACTGACGGCATATATGTACGAGTATCAGTTATTGTGCAGCTCAACTCTATTTAAGGGACCTCAACGACCCGTCACAAGACGCTACCAGATCTGCAGGACATTTGCGTAGGTCATATACAATATACTGAAAAGAAATGCTTTTAATCAGAGATAAGATATTTATTTACGTCTAACATTTTTAAATTAACGATAATTTATAATTAATCTCTGTATCGATAAATCTCGTAAGCGATTATTATGGGAGCCTTTACGATACAAGCATGTAAAAATTAATGAACGCTTGTTACACGAGCGGTACTACACGCGTGCTACGTAATCGTCCGTTTAATTAGCAGATAGTTAACTTGGAGTTTATGAACAGGTCTCTAATGTATTAGCTGGAAGGCTTCCAGCACAGAAAAAGGGATGTGTTCCACTCATAATAAAAATTTTGGAAATAGTGGCTGCCAGTAACTTTGCATATCTACGTTGAGTTACGTAATTTATCAAAATCTCACGGACAATCTAATTAGCTCAACGTCAACTTTGAGCCAAAAAGTCAGTCTCCACCGGTTTCGGCAGAATGTTTTATCCTCAAAAGAGGTAGCATTTGGTCGCTTCACTTAATTAACGCGTAATTATTTGATCCTTTATAATTTGAATTTGACTTCCTTATTCAGAAAAGACCGAAATTTTATACGTCTGAACAATTTAACTCAGTAAACGTAAACCGATATTTTCAATAAGTCGTACGAAATGAGGCTTTTAATTTTCAAATATGATACTCAAAGTATAATTTGTGAGTAAAGTCTAAAATATCCGTCTAAATGGATGCTAGTATTGTATCGGTTACAGCTGCGAAACGATTATCCCTCCACGACATTCGCTTCACTTGATACGATCTCGATTCTCGATTGAGCCCCACTCTAATTCACACAAATTTCATCTTTGATTTCTATCTTGCTAATTGAATGCTGCGTTTCAGGTGTCGATTTTTATCAACAGAACTTAATATCTACGCCATTGAAAGTTAAACATAAATCAGTTTATATTTTTCATATTACTTTTGTATAAATTACTTCGCACATACCTTCAAGTTGGACTGCTAAAAATAGGCTTATGTATGTCTTTTTAATTATAGTTCGTCTTAATTTATTGGACACGTGAGCCATTTTAATTTCGTATCTCTTAAAGGAAGTAAATTCAAGATATTATTTTTCGATTATTAATTCTTATTGCCTGCGGAGTCCCAGTCAGTTGCATCGACTTTAACTGAAGCTTAAATAAGCTTGAAATGGTCGTTACAACTTTCAGATGGTAGTGTCGGAAAGTTTGTTTACGTAAAAGCACACCCACTGAAGCCCTTGCAATCATTTAGGTACCAATAGGTCAAAGTCAAAACCAAATCATTTGTTTCGACTAGGTATGTAAAAGGCACTTTTGGAAGCCAAAATGTATAAAACTGAATTGATTCTAGTAGCCATTTCTAATAGTTTGGTATGGAGAAGAATGGTTAAAAACCCATTATCTTTTAAAATATTTTGTACATGTTTTTATTTTTACTTTCTTCAGAAATGATTTTCATAGTTTTTTTTTATGATTGTGTGTTTAATGTGTGAGCTTCCTGTGCGAGTCACAATAAAAAATATTTATTCCTTCTTTCTTTCTTTCTATATGTTAAACAAAAATGAAGACGATGCATCCAGAATAAAATTACAATAGGTAAAGTAATGACAGCCACACGGATTGATCGTTCAGGTTAAGCTACGCTTGCCGCTGTTTATCCATGGATGGGTGACATATCTACTAAGACCCTTCCGTGCCTCGGAAAGCACGTTAAGCTGTTGGTCCCGGCTGTCTTTCATAGATCTTAGTCTGTCGTTACGGGTCGTCAGAGGCCCGAAAGTCTGACAGCCAGTCTTACCAAGAGGTATCGTATTACCCAGTAACTGGGTTGTTAAATCATAAATCATATATTTATTTGCATAAAAACACGGTATACAAAGATGGTAAAATTACAACTTAGAACAGTACATGTTTTGCCAATATAGTAATCGGCATGCAAATTTTTCGTAGGTTACATTATTTAACATTTTATATCAATGTAATCTTTAACACTATAAAAACTATTAACACATAACCATTCATAAATCCTTTTTTTAAATAATCTAGTGTTTAAATTTTTGAGATCATTTGGTAACTTATTATATAAACGTACACACATTGCAAGGCAACTCTTATTATATTTCGTTATTCTTGGAATTTCGCTTAGTACGAACTTGTTGGGGTCTCGTCGGTTACGGACATTAACATCATCAGCTTTAATAAATTTTTGATGTTTCCTTACAAACATACATATCTCATAGATGTAAAGAGAAGGCAGTGGTAACAAACCAAGTTTCTTAAACACAGGTCTACATGATTCATCTGGCTGGAGCCCGTAGATTGCTCTTATACACTTTTTTTGAGCAACGAATGCTCTATCATGATCGGTGCTGTTACCCCACATTATTAACCCATATCGCAACAACGACTGATATGATGTTATTGCCGTTTTAATGTTAGTTATACTTCTAACCTGTTTGAGTGCATATACAAACTTATTTACTCTTTTTGAGACATTATCAACATGTGTTTTCCAGTTAAAATCTTGATCTATATATACGCCTAAAAATTTAGTTAGAGACACTTCTTCAATTTTAGGTATATTCAGTTTTATATCGCATTTGGGATTATTTGATTTATTAAATTGTATATAGATGGACTTGTTTAGATTTATTGATAAGTTATTTATGTTTAGCCATTCAATTAGTTTTTCAATTGTGTTGTTTATGTCGGTTTCATGATCACTAACTGTGTTATTTTTTCTATCGGATGTAACAATTATAGAAATATCATCGGCAAATAATATACATTTATGATTTGTAATATCAGTTATGGAATTTATATAAAGTAGAAATAGGATTGGCCCCAAGACACTTCCTTGGGGGACGCCAAATTTGTTACATTTATATTCGGATGAGTGTGGTACCATATCATTATTTTTGTCTATTTTAGTAATGGTTACCCGCTTTTGTCTGTTATTAAGATACGATGATATCCATTGAAGTGCTGGCCCCCTAATCCCGAGTTTTTCTAACTTTTGCAATAATAAGTCATGGGACACTAGGTCAAAGGCCTTTGATAAGTCGAAGAATAACCCTGTAGTAAAATGATTTTTGTTAACATTCGTTAAAATTATACTAATAAGAGAGAAGATAGCTTTTGTGATAGATTTTTTTTTTGAAATCCGTACTGTTCCTTTTTAATAATATTGAATTTATTGCAGAAGTTAATCAATCTCCTATACATACATTTTTCGAATATCTTTGACAGAATGGGTATTAATGTTATAGGGCGATAGTTACTGACATCGGATTTTTCTCCCTTTTTAAAGAGCGGCTTGACTATAGATCGTTTCAATGCTTCGGGAAATGTGCCTACTGAGAACGATAAATTTATTAGATACGTTAAAATTACAATGACTTCATTTGCACATACTTTTATGCTTTTCTTGTTAATTTCATCATAACCTTCAGAATTTATGTTATTTAGTGATAATATCTCTGTTCGAACGTCGCTTTCAGATACAGGTTTGAGGAACATTGAGTGGACTGTTGAACTTTCATTGGAATACTTGTCTTTTGTTTTCGTTCTGGTGCAATTATGTGTCATATTAATGTAGTGGTTATTGAAAGCAGATGCTATTTCTACTGGATTTGTTAATACTGTGTTATTAATTTTGATGTTATCTATATTGTCTTTAAAATAAGTGTTACTAATTTCATCTTTAATCACTCTCCACGTGGCCTTGCATCTGTTGCCATTCTTGTTTATATACTTGATATTTGCGTTCTTTTTTGAGGCGAAGATACATTTTTGTAATAACTTTGAATAAGTCATATATTTTGTTTGTTGAGGTCAGATAGGCAGTCGTAGCTACATCCGGTAAGTCGGGAAGCCGACCCCAACATAGTTGGGAAAAGGCTAGGCAGATGATGATGATGAATAGGTAAAATGAAAAAAAAAAACAACAATGGCAAGTACATTTATTATATGATAGATAGTACATACAAGTGTAAATACTAGTGTACAACTGCACGAGCTCTTATTGGTTGCTGCTGTCTTTTGTTTTTTAATAATAGCTTTTTGCAGGATGACATTAAATATTAGCACACCATATAAATGGTCGATTATAAAGGAGCCATAGTCATAAAGACCATACATTCGTTGTAAACGTACATTTGAACAAATAAATGAATTTGAATTTTACATAAGCCGGCGTTGTATACTAAGCCGAAGGGTTCTTTAGCACCATGTGACACAGAAAAGCTCCAGAAGGAACCAAGGCAGTAAACTAGAGCCAGTTAAGAGTGGTTTGTTGACGCTTACTGTCCGTTGTCTCCTTGGGACTGATGACACATTGACTCGTAAATCTCGGGACCAGCTCGGAGCTTGAAAAGTCGTAACTAATGCTACCATCTATGGATGCCTGAATGGTGTGTGATTTGAATTTTGCGAAAAGCTTGTCTTGCATTTTACTTTACATTGTATTTTCTTGCGTCGATTGTCACGTTAATCTAGTGTTCGCAAGCGCTACTGCTGCATGAAGTCCTAGGTTCGATTCCCAGGTCGGGTAAAGTGTTATTGGGTTTTTGTATCTGGTAGCAGCCCGGTATAAGTAACAGGCTCGGCCCCTATTACATGGAAACAACATAACTGGCAAAATTTGGGTGTACTGTAGGTACACCTCTGCCCTACCCTTTGGGGAAACAAGGCGTGATGATATGTTATGTTTTCATGGCTCTTTGACCATTCATCTTGTATTTATGATATGTCAATAAAAAAAAGTTATATGAAGATACAAAACATCAATTAAATAATTTGAAGTTAACACATTGACCAGTGCAATTAAATTTAACCCTTAAAATGTTCCTTTAAAGTTATAAAATTTAACTGCAGAAGTTGTTTAATTCACTATAAATCGATCACTCCCGCGCAGTCTCACTTATGATGACTCAGGAATGTTGCTGGCCATAAATATTTAAAGGAATCAAGTTTTGAAAAATACTGATGTTCCAATTCGATATTAAACTCATACTAAAAGTATGAACACAAAAAGAGAACAGATGTATCTCAATTAAGTAAATACATCCTGTTTTTTTTACCGACTTCAAAAAAAGGAGGAAGTTTCTCAATTCGGCCGTATATATTTTTATTTTTTTTATGTGTGTTCGTGGATAACTTCGTCGTTTATTAACAGATTTTGATGATTCTTTTTTTGTTGGAAAGGAGATATCCCAAGGGTGGTACCATGATAAGGAAACCAGAATCTGATGATGGCATCCCAGAGAAGTCGATGGAAGCCTTCGAAAATCGTAGTGGCGACTAGTGCGTTTATTATTTTTTTCAATAATTATCTTAAAACACGACTATTTAATGAAGGTCTCAAGTTGCTCTGATGATGAAGCCGAAAGACAGTCGAGGGAACTCCTCAACGACTTACAGCAATTACCCGGTGTTTGGGCTTAATTCATTTCTATTGATGAGAACTTTGCACCCATATGGGTTATAAATGCCATTACAGGTCTAATGATGGAGACCATAGACAGACAGACAAGAGAATGGCTCAACGATTTACAGCAGTAGTAAAGTATTAAATTTCATCTGGCGAGTAGTGGTATAGTGCGGGGTAGATACCATAACTAAAAAGTTAAAAATGAAAACTTTTACAAAAAAAAACCGACTTCCTCAAAAACACTACAAAGTGAAAAATTACTTTAATTTCGGAAGTCGGTGGCAAAAAACTCAAATACAGATCCTAAGACACCGAATTCCGTAATTAAAGTTATTTTTTTTTGTAAAAAGTTTTATTGTATTTTTTTAACGTATTCTAAAAACAAATGCAAATTCTGTTCCTAAAAGAGCTTTGAACTAACATTAACGTAAAAGTTTCTCTCTCCACCATATTTATGGTGAACTAGAGAAGGTTCACCATAAATATGGATGTTAAAACCGTCATAAAACAGTATTTTACCACATCTAATCTTTTGCAATATCCATACCGGTAACAACCATCACAAACTTTAGCAACTCGCATGTGTTCTGTTTCGATTGCTTTATAGCTCAATTTTTACGAGGGGGTAATTGACGCAGGTAGTGGTGGGTACCGTAGCGCTTGCAAGGACGACTTACGACATTTTAACTGATGGCATGTTGTTTTTGATGGTATAATAATTATAGGTAACTGTAGAAGGTTCAATTGTCTTCAGTTGATACTTGCATTGACAGACATACCTAATTGGGTTGTAGCTAGTAAGGAGGCTGACGACAATTATTGATTCGTAAACCTTTGGGTTAATGATAATTAATTTTATTTCTGTAAGAATGTTTGTATAAATACTTTTACAGATAAAAATTAAATTATGTTTTAAAGCTAGATGTGTTCGGTGGTTCATAAGCGACTATTCCGAGACGAATGACCAAGACAAACTCAGAGCCACAGTCTCTTTTAAAGTTCAAATAAATATATAATCTTGGTGAGCTATGTACCTATCCTTGTTATTAGTGAGCCATCTACATATATTTATACACTAGCTTCTACCCGCGACTTCTTCCGCATCAAATATTGGCTCTCCTGACCCTACCCATTGCATCGCAGCCTGCCAGTTTTTGTGTTCTATCAAGAACCACAGGTATTTCGTATTTTCTAAACGGTTATATTTTTCTTTAGTATATTTTTATTATAACGTAGATGGCTGTCTAGACAAAAGCTGTGCCTTTATAATTAACTGCGTTCCACAGGTACCGGTACAAGAGTCAATGTTAATAAAATAATACCAATCTCCAAAGTCTTATTGCACCTCACTGTTTCACACAAATGAGCTACAAAATGAACACCTCACACAATGCAATTTAATCGTATATTACGCCGACTGTACAATAACATGTAATTAAGAATTATAGAATAGATTGCTTAACCAATGCGCTGCGCCTTCACGCAAATTAAGAGCTATGTCAATTGAGTTGTGCAGACGAACAAAACGTTAATTATTGTTGTAATTACTTTTCGAAATTATGTTATTAAACCCTAATGAACTCACGTACACTAGCGGCAACACAAAGCGAACCGAAATACAGAATTAACATTTGCTTTTCCCGCTAAACGATTATCGAGCAATGGCACTCCGAATATGTGGCCCTGTTTATGCTAATTTCTTTCACTTTCAATTAGATGAGACAGTAACTTACAACTACCAAGGTGCACGGCAGTTTATCGTGCCTTATTTAGCTCTGTTTAATTCTCGTCAACGATGCCACATCGCGATCCAATACATTTCTCTTGATAATTTAATTCTTCAATCTTGTTTAATGTGAAGATACGAGAACTGTATGTATTATTTTCTGGGTTCTATTACTTTAAATGTATTTTTTTCGCTTTCATCAACTATTATATGGAAGACTGTGAAATTGTTTAGTTTCGAGGTTAGGTTTAGGTCGTCGTGACAAAAGTAGAAACTGCTAATGGTTTTTTATGTCATTTGAATAAGAAATAGCCAGGTGTCTCGATTGGGCTGTAATAAAAATATTACTGGGACTGAAAATTTGAATGGTAAGTAATCGTTTTTCTTCCATTGCAAGTATAATCAATTATGTTAATTGGAGATACAAAAATAAAAACATCCAAGGCTCTTCAGGACGATCCTCCTTAAGGTGAAAGCTCTGGATAGCCCGCGCAAATAAAATTTTCTTGCGATTTTTTTTCTTTATATTTGTAGGTCCTGTCGGTATTGAACAGAATATGATACGCACCCGTAACACGTATGTAGTTACAGAAAAATATTTGATGAAAAGCCTTTAAATGAAACGTTATTAAACATGAGCTAACCTGGCATTAAAAAACAAAAAAAAATAGAATCTCGCGGAATAACCTGAAGCTTCCATCTCAACAGGATTCAATACTAACTTCTTTCATAAATGTCAGGCTGGTCAACAAAAGTATAGACGAAACTTCACAATGCTGAAAATCCATTTCCAAATAAATAAAAAATCGCTCCACATAACAAAAAGCAGGCGAAGGTTTCGAACTGATTGACCGCGTGTAAAAGAGGTGGTCGGTAAGCAACGATGCGCGGGCGCCGTGACAGATTCGATTTGTCCATTGTCCGGTAGTAGCGATAATGATTCGGTACGAGAACGCTCGATTGCACCATTAAACGAAGCCTAAATATTAGTTTGTCAACTTTTTGGAGTTTATTGGAAAATCGATTTTCATATAAAAGCCCGTGGTATGAAAATTTGTGGTGAGTAAAATCAAATTTTCTCCGTTACGTTATGCGTTATGTTAAGTTGGAGTTTACTCCTTAAGAATCGTTTTTCATATAAAAGCCCAGGGTATGAAAATGTATGAGGAGTAAAATCAAACTTTCTCCGTTACGTTACGTTATTCGTTATATTATGTTGGAGATTACTTCTTCAGAATCAATTTTCATATAAAAGCCCGGAGTACGAAATTTTATCGGGAGTAAAATCAAACTTTCTCCGTTACGTTACGTTATGCGTTATGTATGTTATGTTGGAGTTTACTCATCTAAATTTTTTATAATGTTCGTAAGGAGTAAACTTCAGTGCGTCGGAGCTGACACACAACATTTTTTTTTGCGTAAACAGTCTAAACACTACAGACTTTATACAATGTTTCTATTATTCACGGTTTGTTAATTGAGGAAGATATTTATTTAATGTTTGAAGTGTTTTGACATAATGGACCGTATTACTAACGTGAGTAGGAGGTAAGTCATTTGTTTTGTCAGTCACAAATGATCTGTGTTTGTTCTACTTCTGCGTACGTGACTCATGTGTTAGGCAGGTAGACAACAATTGTTTTTTTATGTAATGTGACAAAAGATTTTAGTATGAAGATCTTGAGCCCATGAATCTGGCTTCTGTTTTCCTTTATCCAACAGTTAACCTTCTTTATCTTAGGTTCAGAAACAAAAAGTTATCAAACTTCATTATATTCAACATTAAACTACTATACTCTCTAGCTCTATGAACAGTGGATGGACTCGAATATGGCAGATGGGTGAGGTGACTGAAGAAAATTGACGTTTATGTCAAGTTTTAACTGTCATTGTCAATGTCACTGATAGACGTGGACGTAGAGTGTAGGAAATGACTTAGATGATTCTAAATCATATAACATAACAATGAAGTCGGCTTCCAGTCTAACCGGATGCAACTGAATACTAGTATTTTACATGAAGCTACTGCCTATCTGATAATCCACATTTCCACAATCCAGTTACGAGTAACACGATACCCCTGAGCAAGACTGGTTGACAGATTTTTTGGGCTTCTGACGTCTTCTACCCGTGACGACTTTTAATAATCCACGAATCACAACCAGAACCAACAGCTAAACGTACATCCCAAGTCACGGAAGAAGCTCAATATGTAATGGATCGTAACCCATCTACGAACTGACCAAGGCAAGAGTGGCTTAACCTCGATTGACCAGTAGCTTACCACTGTTATTATTAACCACAACCCTCAATGGAGACTGAGTGAACTAAGAATATGGGTGTAAAATCAATTAAAGCTAACCGTTGGTGCCGCCGACCGCAAGTGCCACACAATCTATCAGTGGCATCGATTCAATTAGCGGTAGAACAATAGAATGGCCGCGCGTCCGGACCCGACCGAACACCGCCGAAGTCGTCCGACCGTAACCGAACGCTATTACGTTTTATAACCAAATCCTATTGTTTGGGAAACAAATAACATTTGCTTACGGATCAGTGTGCCCGTAAAGTTGTTCTCCGTTATGTTAATTCAACTTAATTTTCTGTATCGCTTCACACATTTCAGTAACTATACACTTCCTTTTAGCATATTTTCACTTATGTTTTCCACTGTCAATGAATCTTCATATTTCAGCTGCTGTATATCGTAGGCTAGCGCTGGAAGGGTTATAAACATTAAAAAGACCACAGTCATTTTAAGTTTCATATCTAGCAATTTCAGTGTCCTTTATTATACAGGGCGTCCCACGGATATGCCACATGGAGGGAAAGTACCTTGAATATTGTAGATGGAACATTTTACTGAAAGAAGACATTATTTGAATTTAAAAAACAATTTAAACTGCATTCATAGATATTTAAATAATTGCATGGTTGAACCGGGAATCGAACCCGTTACACGAGAAAAATAATCACCCTGTGGTTTTATCATATCAATCGAAAGGCTTCTTCATAAGGATTATTTTTTGCCGAATAACATAGTGTCAAAAATAAAAGGAAGACCATGAATTTTAACATTTTTATACAAAGTTAATCAATAATATTTTCATCCCACCATCTCGGAAAGAGTATTTTTAATCTTCAATATCTGAGTGGCAAAGCCGTTTTTATTCTCTAGAGCAGTGGTTCCTAACCTTTTCGATCTTCTCACCCCTATGACTTAGCAAGAGAATCTGATTTACCCCTCCCGCTCTCCCTCATTTTACCAATGAACACAAAACAAAACAACACACATAATTAAAAACTGACTTTATTAGAAATATAAAAGTTGCATAAAAAACTTGCAAATACAAATTACCAATTACCTTGCAATACAATTTGTACAAACCGTATGTCCGTACGTTTCACGCGCTTTATTAGAAACGCGGCTCCGACTTGTCATTTCATTACACAGTTAGGGCATGAAATGCACTGGTGAGCTAGATTTGGTCTTATTGGTCTAATCTTTGTTATATATTACTAGCTCATTACCCCCGCAGAATACCAGCTTTACCCCCGCAGGGGTAATTACCCCCAGGTTAGGAACCGTGGCTCTAGAGGATAAAGTAAATTGAATTTAGAACATCGTGTGCACTAAGTTTGTGAATTAAAAAAAACATTAAACCTATTTACTCCTACCTCTATGGTGCCGAATATATCATACAACTTTTTTTTAATTTGTTAAAAACTCAGACTCGGAACCTTCTTGGTGTTCTTTTTTCAATTTGCTTTGTACGCGGTTCGTTACGCGGCATTTTTTCACGTCCTTGTTAAACCTTATATTAAAAACAAGAAACTTGAAAACAAGTGAAAAAACTAAAATGAGTGATTCTAGCGACGAGGAAGTTTGCTTGACGCCAACAGAATTGACTGAAACTGTTAATAATGCGCAAAGGAGCCAAAACTTTCTCAAAAAACGTTTTGCTGGCATATTTTATAGAATTATCCGAGAACAAGAAAGCAAGCACTCTATGGAGTACGTATTCGATGCTAAAAGCAACAATAAAGATGAAAAAAGACAAACATATCGATACCTATCCTAAATTAGCATTTTTAAAAAGAGCCTCATCTGGTCATCAACCAAAAAAATCGAAGGTTTTCACAATATCTGATATTGAAAAGTTTCTTAACGAAGCACCCGATTCCGTATATTTGGCGGCAAAAGTAAGTCAGTTGCACATTCAGTATCTACTTAAGTATATTAATCTCAATTAAATAGTATACTTAGTAGATGTTGATAGGCATAAATTATGCGTTCATATCAATTTTATTCATTTATCTACTACAATACTCTTTACGTTACGGGTTGTTCTTATTATTGGAATAAACGGAGCATGTCGAACTAATGAACTAACACAACTTAATGTCAAAAACATTGAGAAACATTCAGATGACTTACTATTAATTAATTTACCTAATACAAAGACAAAAAGAGACCGCAACTTCGTCATTCGCAAGGAATACGTAACGATTGTTGAGAAATATCAAGCCTTACGCCCGCCTAACACTCCAATCAATCGATTTTTTCTACAGTATCGCAATGGAAAGTGTGTTAGACAGCCTATGGGTACTAATAAAATTGGCAGTATCCCACGAGAAATACCAACATTTCTTGAACTTCCAGAACCCCTGTTGTACACGGGTCATTGTTTCCGACGAACTTCAGCCACACTTTTGGCTGATTCCGGAGCTGATCTCCTGTCCCTTAAGCGCCACGGAGGCTGGAAGTCCAATGCAGTTGTAGAGGGATACATAGAGGATTCCGTCCAAAATAAGTCTAAAATATGTGAAGGCATCGTAGGAGCCATTACACTGAAAGAGCCTCAATCGGATCCTTGGACTGGCCCTTCTACATCAAAAATAAGCCGTTATGAAACACCTAACCATCTCCCTCTCTCTCCAACATTCACGCCAAGGGAATCCGATGAATCGGTACAACTATTAAGTATGACAGATAGTTTACCGAAAAACAGTACACAAGTGACTAACACCAATATTACAGTACCAAACAAAAATATTACACTCA
The DNA here is from genome assembly GCA_932294355.1 of Aporophyla lueneburgensis. Classification (NCBI taxonomy): domain Eukaryota; kingdom Metazoa; phylum Arthropoda; class Insecta; order Lepidoptera; family Noctuidae; genus Aporophyla; species Aporophyla lueneburgensis. The sequence continues at coordinate 18,558,867 of OW028744.1, forward strand.
ATTTAAATAACTGTAGCAACGTTACTTTAAAATTTTCTTAATTATACCTTTGTATTATTTTGTTATAATTTAAAGATTATTCTGTAATACTTACCTGTCATAATGTAGTAATTAATACCTAAACTGAAATAAAAGTGTACCTATCTTGTGATTGTAAAGGTTTTTTTTTTGCATTTAGTCATTTCCTCGCTGAGGTGGAATGAAAAGTTACTTGTTGCACTCGAGTGCAAAGATTTTTCACCTCGTGCTCTTTTGATTCCCTCGCTAACGCTCAGGATTCTAATTATGAATCACTCGCTGCGCTCGTGATTCAATTTTAGAATCCTTCGCTTGCTCGGTCATCAAAATTGAACACGCGGTTAAAAAGCAACTTTGCACTCTTGTATAACAAATAACTATTATCAAATGCTCAAAATGAGTCGCTTCCTGTTGAATACAAAGTCGCACTCTTTTGGTTATTTCGCTCACTGTCGATTTTTTGATCTTGTTGTGGTGGATATTTAGAATAATACGTCTAAGTTCTGCTTGTAGCTCGTGGACACTTTAATACTGGTTCTTGTAAACTAAATTTTTTTACATAACCCCATAAAAAAAATCTAACGGAGTTAGATCTGGAGATCTCGGTGGCCATCTTATTTGTTCATTTGTCCCGATCCAGGGATGAAAGTGTTCATTGAGATAGATAATATACTTATGATTATGTCAGTTGTATGTCCTTACGGCAATGTCAGCTTTTCATTTTTCTGAAAAAAAATTCACATCAAATGTTAAAATTCATGGTCTTCCTTTTATTTGTGATACTATGTTATTCAGCAAAAAATAATCCTTATGATGAAGCCTTTCGATTGGTATGATAAAACTACAGGTGATTATTTTTCTCGTGTAACGGGTTCGATTCCCGGTTCAACCATGCAATTATTTAAATATCTATGAACGCAGTTTAAATTGTTTTTTAAATTCAAATAATGTCTTCTTTCAGTAAAATCTTTCATCAACAGTATTCAAAGTACTTTCCCTCCATGTGGCATATCCGTGAGACGCCCTGTATAAACTTTGGCCACAGAATGTCAACACAGATACGTAATTTTACATACCTACACCTCTACCGAACCTACCGACTTATAGTGAATTAGTGCCATACCATACCTTATAATATATTTGCCCTACCAATAACCAGAAAGCCAAGCAAACATAAGAAGAAAAAAATCACCGCGTAAGTCTTCTTAAAAGATTTTATGTTCTGTCCAATTACAAGGAAAGTACACGACACATATCTCACATGCACACTTAACCTATTTCTGTATCTCGCCATAAAATAAAAGAACACTTCGCGAATCGTAAGGTAGGTAATACGGCGATCGTAAATCGATCGAAACGACTCTTATTTCAAACGTCGGCAGCATCCAACATGGCGATCAATAAAAGGAGCTGAATTTATCACTGCGCGGTAATGCTAGGATGTTTTAATCTTTCGGCGCGTGGGCAGGCCTTTAAGCTCGCATTAAGTTTCGTCAGGACAAGGTATTGCCTGTTATGTGCTGATTGTATCGATAAATCAGTGAAAAGTTTCTGTTGCTGGTTTTTTTTTTCATTTTAAGTGTTTTTTAGGGTTCCGTTGCCAAATGGAAAAAAACAGAACCCTTATAGATTCGTCATGTCTGTCTGTCTGTCCGTCCGTATGTCACAGCCATTTTATTCCAAAACTATAAGAGCTATGCTGTTGAAACTTGGTATGTAGATGTATTCTGTGAACCGCATTAAGATTTTTACACTAAAATAGAAAAAAATCAATAAATTTTGGGGTTCCCCATACATAGAACTGAAACTCAAAAATGTTTTTTCTCATCAAACCCATACGTGTGGGGTATCTATGAATAGGTCTTCAAAAATGGTAATGAGGTTTCTAATACCATTTTTTTCTAAACTGAATAGTTTGCGCGAGAGACACTTCCAAAGTGGTAAAATGTGTGTCCCCCCCCCCGTAACTTCTAAAATAAGAGAATGACAAAACTAAAAAAATATATATGGTGTACATTACCATGTAAACTACCACCGAAAATTGGTTTGAACGAAATCGAGTGAGTAGTTTTTTTTAAAAACGTCATAAATCGTAAACCGCAATTTACCTTACATTCAATCAACTGAAATATAAAAATTAAAAAAATATATATATTTTTAAACCGAAAATACCTACAGGTTTGTACGGAACCCTCGGTGCGCGAGTCCGACTCGCACTTGGCCGGTTTTTTAAGTAAATGATTGATGATGTCACTTGGGTAGATAGGGGCTTTGAATTGACTCGACAAAATGATAGTAGAATTTTCACACCATTTTACGCCATTGAAGAGATGATGCTATTTTCTATGATATACCTTTATTTTGTATTACATTCCTATTCAGTCCAAATGATACGCGACGCGTGATAAAGTCACTTGTAGCGGGGCGTGCACGGCCTACTGTATTTTTATCACAGTTTGGGAGCAAAAACCGTGATACAATGCGTTACTCAAGCCTATCACAGAGACCGTACTCACCCTGCAGTTATTCGATTATCTCAATTGATTAAGCATTTAAATATCTAGCTATCTAGTTTCAAAGGAATTAATACATTCATACATACATTTGACTATACTATTACATTAATTTGACTACGTTAGTTTTAAGACTGAGATTCATATTATAGCATTAAAAATTACACAACTCAAACGACAGCTTAGATTTGAACGTGTGAACCAGTTTTTTTTTAATAAATTTACTAAATAAAGAACAAAACAAAATATGAACAGAAACATCACAAAAACCTCTATACGTTTGTCCAGATGTTGAAAATTATTAGCATTTCTTCTCGTTCCTGAACCAACCCGCAGCGCAACACAGACTATTTTTGTTACTTGTGTCTGACCTACTACCATGGGTCTTGTTATTCCACCAGTTTATGACAAAAATAAATCCAGATAGCCATCCATATGGCCAGTTGAATTTATAACCACGCAGTAACACATACATACATAATCAACCTATATATAATATTCCTACTATTGGGACACAGGCCTCACAGGAAAGGGAGTGGGCCGTAATCCGCCACGCGGAGCCAGTGTGGATTGGTGGATGTCACATATCTATGAATTATTGACTCTAGGATATGATATTTTTCTTGACCGAATTTAGATCAGTGACGATGAAATATTTTTCTCAAAGTATAGAGCCTGTCCGAGTTCGAACCTACGACTATTCGTAAGTTGCAGCTGTGACCACTGGACCATAACCGCTCCTCAGTAAGACTAAGATACTTTAATCCTCGCGCGTGGGCGAGGTGATTTAAGTTAAGCCAGATGGGCTTAACTCTTTTCTTTCGTCAAGATGTACTTTGTGACTGGATGCTGGATGGACATTGACTGGACATACCGTAATTGTAGGGAGAAGTGGCATGAAAGAGCCAGTTTACTAATCGGGGCAAAAAAATATACTTTCAATGAAAGAAATGAAGATTTTTTGTTTTTCAATTATTATTTATTTATTAAATTAGGTGATTTCATACGAAAAAACCTTGAACACTGTGAAACAATCAATGAAATATTCATTTTAAAAAAATGTGTCTTTTGGCTCTTTCATAACATTTCGGTATTGAAAGAGCTACAACAAATTATAAAAGAGCCAGTCTGTATAATAAAGTGTAATTGTGGAAATTATGCAAAATAATAATAATTCAACTATTAAAAAAAAAAAACAAAAAGATAATTCAAACATGTTCTTTTTAAAAACTAATGACATTTCTAAGAAATTTTAAACTGTTTCAGTCATTTTAAGTTTTTCTTCAAACGCTTAAATCTTAACATATTAATCAGTCATACTGTATATTATATTTATAATCTTAACGTATTAGAAGCAGATCTTTTTTATTATTACCAATCATGAAAACAAAATAAAATAACAAATAATATCTTGTATTAAAAATAACATAGTTAAATCTTTGAGAACTATTGCTCTCTTTGAGCTTCTAAATCTTAGCTATCTATTTACTTATGTTTAAGATTCAGACGATTTAGAAACTATGAAATATATTTAATTTAATTTTCTTAAAATTAGAAACACCTCTTGCAAATAAATTAAATTTTCCCTTAGTGCCACAGGATTCATGAGCCCAATCAGAACAAATTTTTGCACTGAAACCAATCTTGATCACTGTTTTCATAAGATACACACTATTTTTATTTGTTTTCGAGTTTGTTTTGTTTCGAACAACCTTTTTTTAACTTCAGTCAATACGATAGAGTGAGACGAATCAGAGTCATCTTGCAGTACGGGATTTTCTTCATTTTTTCTTGATTTTTAATGGAGTGTTTTGTGGTCATTTTCTTAATAGTAATTTTTGGTTTCTTTGCTTCTTTCTCTTCTAATTTGTTCTTTGTTTAATTTGTGTCAGGCATGATGGCAGATGACATTTTTCTATTATTGCGTGTCGTGTTTTGTCTTGGCCCTGCTTTAGAGACAAGCGCAGTTTTATTTATAGACTGACCTTTCTCCAGAACTTAGCTGATTGCTTCTTCAATTACCAATATTTCGGGTCATTTTCGTTTTTTGGACCAAGTTTTTCCATGTTGCAATATCTGAAGCAAATAATTTAATAATATATGAAAAAAAAAGTAAATTTATTATTATTCAATTTTGTTTTCAAAATTCAAATGCAGGGTTATGAAAGAGCCGGTTATGAAAAAGCCAGCTCTTTTAAAGCCCATTCACCCGGCTCTTTCATAACGTATTCTTTAAAAAAATATAACCTTCAAAATAATAACAATTTCAAAATGTTTGGGGTTCCATTTTTACGCAGCTGCAAGGCCAAATATATGCACAAACTCAGTCCATAATCCATTTAGCGATATTTGTTTACAATAAAATACCAAAAAACAAGTTAAATGAAGCAAAATACTTACTTCTTAGTACCAAAAACTTTGACTCGATGTGCCGGGGTCCGTTGGTTTCGGCGGACTGTCAATTTTTTGTGGGTGAAAGGAAATCAGTGTTGCCACTTAAAAATAAAATTACCAACCAAATCTATTCATAAACTACCACAATAATGTAAGTGGCTCTTTCAAAACCTGGCTCCTTCATGCCACTTCTCCCTACTTACGATAAATAATTTAAGTGCATATTTGTATAAAAATACGGGTGGATACAAAATGTGCTCTATCACCGGCTCTACGCTCGGAAACAAAGCGTGAATGGCGCTCATCATCTGCCTAGCCTTTTTGCAACTATATTGGGTTTTTTTTTTCTGTGTGGGAAATCATCAAATGACTTCTCCCACTGTGGGAGGAGCGGGAGGGCGTGTCAGACTTTTACTGACTAAAACCCACCCGTGTTCCTTCAGTTGCCCAAGTGCCGGGGCCACGGTATCTCGCTTGAACAATCTCGCGACCCCGGCAGGCATCGGTCCTATTAGACCCCATAACCTATTAGACTGGGGTCAGGTCCCAGTCTAAAAATAGTAAATAAATACTTACAAGAAACTTTAACGTTAAATCTGATTTTTTAATCTATACTAATATTATAAAGCTGAAGAGTTTGTTTGTTTGGTTGAGCGTGCTAATCTCAGGAACTGGAACCGGAATCTTTTTGTATTGCGTAACCTATTTATTAAGGAAGGTTATATAAAATCACGTCACAATCAAAAGAAGCGGAGCAGCAACGAAAAATGGTCAGAAACTGGCAGGCAATTCGATGCGATGGGAAGGTTCAAGGGAGCAAAAATTTGACGCGGACGAAGTCGTGGGCAGAAGCTAGTAGGATAATAAACTGATTCTGAATTTGTTTCACTGCGGACCGGCAAGAGTAGTATATGTAAAGCTGCTTATTAATATTAAGATTTTATGTACCAGATACTCAGAAATAAATTATACTAGCTGACCCAGCGAACTTCGTACCGCCTCAGAATCAATAAATGTTCTGTTAACTTATCAGATCCCACCAACACAAAGCAAAGAGCACCAAGTACCATATACCCATGTTAGGCCAAGTTATGACAAACTGGTACTTTGAAGGCATAAAGCGTTTTCTAGCTACCACACACCCATGATAGGTGAGCTCCTACCAAATTATGCCAACCTAGTACTTCCAAGACATAAAGCGTTTTCTAGCTACCACACACCCATGTTAGGTGAGCTCCTACCAAGTTATGACAACCTGGTACTTCGAAGGTATAAAGCGTTTGCGAATCTTTGTATTCTTAAGTGTTCTTAAATTTTCTAATTTTTCGCGCAATTTTTTAATTTTTTTCTTTCATAAGAACCTTCTCCTGACAATAACAAACACAACAAAAAAAAAAGTGGAATCGGTCCAGCCGTTCACGCGTGATAGCGTGACCTAGGGAAATAGGGATTCATTTTTATATTTATAGATTACTAGTGATCGCCCATTGGCCGAAATTCGACCGTACTTCATTTGAATAGAAATACATCATTAAATGAAAAATACATATATAATAATAAATATTTAAAAAATATGGTTAGGTATATTTGACATTCAGTAACACTATAGACAAATAATATTGAAAACAAATATTCTCGATATGATCATAGATTTAAAAATGAAATAGGTTATATAATCTCAAAATCAAAATCAAAATCAAAAGTCATTTATTCAAACTAGGCTGAGAGTCAGCACTTTTTGAACGTCAAAGTTACAAAAGACAGTCCCCCCAAAACGCCCACCCTTCGACACTTCCTAGTGCTGTAGCTGGGAAGAAGAAGTGGCGGAACAAACTCCCCAGAAGCACAGCTGTCTGTTAAGTTAGAAGAACTTGATTCTATACAATATTGTGTAAGTAATTAATATTATAAAACAAAACATACATTATTCGCCATATGTCAGCTAGCACACGCCAATATACCAACAAAAAAATTGAAAACTTAAGTCAAGCTGAAATAATAAAACAAAAACGTAAACAAAACTTAAAAACTAAATAAAGCCTCCAGGCATAAAGGGCGTGCCCGCTTACATATTCAACGATGCAAAATGATACATATACATACATTGATGCATATAGCTAAGTTGAAGTTACAATAGTTAAACTAGGACCTCCGGAGTAAAAATAAAATAACAGTTAATACAAATAACAATAACAAAAACCATGGTCAGCAAGTCGACCAGTCACCACAAGCAGCACCCGTTCACGAGCATAACGCAAAGGTCAGCCATTACCCCCCTCGCCATATTTGAGGGAAGGTGGTAACCCGAACCCCGACGCTACCGCAAGCAGTGACATCTAAGGGAGCATGACGAACTTGCTGCCGGTTGGTCAGGCAAGAATATTATGAACAGCTGACGAGGTCGCTAGCTAACTACATGTTGCAATACAACTCATTGAAAATCATTGTAATGAGTAGATTATGTCCACAATAAATGAAATTAAAAGAAAATAAAAATAAATAAATAAATTAACAAAATCTGTTAAATAAAAAAATAAATAAAAAACAATTATATGAACTACCCATATAAACTGTCAGTAGGAAAGCTAATTCTGGATTGAAAGAACATAAACATTGTCTTGAGTTTGTCTTGAGTTAATCACAGCGACCAACTATTCTTATCGTTTAAGTAGTCGTTGATAGAATAATATGCCTTTGAACAAAGGTTGGATTTTAATCTATCTACAAAATTAATTTATTACCTATGGTTATACTTGACATTCAGTAATAGTTAGGGAGCTGGCGAGCAAAATTTCGATATGATCAGCACACAAAACAGACGTTATTAATAGTGATAATTATACCCTAAGAAACATCAAGGACCTCGTCTGCCACCTCATATGCTCACTGCGTTGTAAATTTACAGCGTTTCAACAATGTTTAAAAAAAGGTGTGCTATATTATGCGCACACGTCTGCCCCTGGGGCTGATGATCACAGTCATCCTGGAAACAGAAAGAATCGAAAAGGCAGACATTCAGGGCTCTGACTTTTGCAGTATTCATTTTTTACATTTATTTTTATGATAAAAAAAACTCTATATGAAGTGCACACTTGGCAGATTTGAATTGTTCGATTAGAAACAATGAGAAGAACCACGGAAAAATAGTCTGCCAACATGTTGCCTCTGCGTTGTCTATTGACAGTGCTCCAAAAATTTTAAAAAAGGTGTGTTATATTATGCGCACACGTCTACTTCTTGGACTAATGTTTGAATTACTTATGAAAACCAAGAAAATCGATGAGGCAGACGTTCAGGCCTCTGATATTCCAAAGGCAGACCATTTGATTTTTTTTTCAACTCGACGCTCGCGCCATACCAAGCAGGTATAAAATATCCTCATAGTTCCTTTCGTGGTGTCTCTCTTTTATTTGGGAATATGAGTGAGAACGGTATAACTCAGTTCCGACCTTTTCCGTATTGTGAAACTAAATGTATAGAGCGTATATCTATATACAGCCTCCCCTTTTATTTTGCACGCTTTCTCTCTCTCGCTCTCAGACACTTTCACACGTCTTGGTTCAAAATCTACGTATTTTACGCAAATAAAACGTGATTAAAAAAGTTAAAGACTGTTCCTATCCAGATCCTAATCCTATTCAGATTACAATCAAGCATGCAATTAAAAAAAATACTTTCTAATTAAAGTTCCAAGCGCATTTCGTTTCTGGTTGGCATTGAGAAAAAATTTGATTGCATAGATTTCAGCTCCAGAAGTTTAATCATTATCGTGAGTTTAGAGGATAATATTAAACAAAATTATAAGAATAAAACTATAAATAATAACAATAATCCCACGTAATACCCGCTGTCCCTTGATTCCGTGAATTTCAAAAGTAATACAGCTGAAAATCTGTGAGCAAAGAGTCTGCCACATGTTTTTTCGAATCCACAGAGTCATAGTGAATCGAATGGCCGCAATGAGAACCGTGTGCAAATGACTTAGTAGAGTTTTTTTTTACATTTTTACAACTCCGTCCGATGATAATGCAGAGTCCTGAATGTCTGCCTCTTCGATTTTCTTCGTTTCCAAGATGATTGTGACTATGAACTCTAGAGGCATACATGTGCAAATGATTTAATACCCCGATTTTTTTAAGCAACCTCAATCCGCTGTAACGCGAAAACGCAGCGACATAAGACCTTAATTGATTGGACCAAGTCGATTCGTAATGATTTAAACTGCAATCCACCTCGACGTGAAACGTGTGCAAATCATATACCGAAATGCTCGCCAGCTCCCTAACTATAAGACTATAGACACAAAATAAAGACAGATATTGGCGATTGGACCATAAACAAAAGAATATCTATGCATGTGTGTATTAAATACACGGTAATGAATAGTAGTGTGTGTAACGTGTTATTTATTGAAAATAATATATTTTTACGCATAATTTAAAAAAAAATAATAGCATTCGTCACTTCTTCTCTGTATAAACTATAAGTGTGCGAAATTTCATACTCCTCCGTCCGCCCAATTTTCGTAAAAAGGGATCCAAAGTTTTAGCTTCACGTATTAATATACAACATTAATTTTTGTTTATGCGAAACCCGAAACACGGGTCTAGTATTTTTATGTAAAGAATCTATGAAAAAAATTTCAAAACTGTATCATAAATAATCACAAAGTTATAAGCTTGATAAGTTACCTGGTTGTCCACGCAAAAACATATGCAGATCACCACAAACAGCTAGTGTACGTACCATCTCCGTGTAATGGACGTTTGAATACGAGAAAGACATGATAATTTTAAAATCGAAACAAAACACTAAGGCCCGCGACTTGGAAGCGTAATTAAATATTTTTGGTACAAAATATAACATGGTGTAAAAATTATTGGAATCGATTCAGTTAATGATTCTGAACAAACTATATTCAGGTTTCGCATATACTAAAAATAATCTTGTATAGAAGATTACCTTTACAAAGTCACTTCTCGCGTCTGTACCTACTCTTAGATCTTTGAAACTACGCAACGGTTTGTAATGCGGCTTTAATCAACATACAGAGTCATTCAAGAGGAGGGTTTATATGTTTATAATACGCGGGCGAAGCCACAAAAGCTAGTATTATTATAATTCAATATTTTGGGTTAGGTAATTATAATATGGAAACTTAATAAACATTTTTCTTGTACCTATAGAAAATATCAATCCACACTAATATTATAAATGCAAAAGTAACTCTGTCTGTCTGTCTCGCTTTCCTGCTAAAACTACTGAACCGATTTAAATGAAATTTGGTACACAGATAGTTTAGAGCCTGGGAAAGGATATAGGCTACTTTTTATCCCGATAGTACGTTTCCGCGGGTTATTTTCCGACCTCCACGCGGGCGAAGCCACTGGCAAAAGCTAGTTTGTCAATATTTCTTCTTTAATCTCCTTAATTTACCAACTCTTATGATTTACTTAAAACTACGTTAATTAAAACCTTTTCTCTTAAATATTGTCTTACAAAATGCAACAATATTATAATTTCTTTCTTTTATATTTTTAAGCAATATTCTTTTTATGATTACCTCAATGTAGTTTGAACAGAGAATAAGCAGACTGATGGCTTGTCAACTTGTAATTATAACAAAGGCGATGTATTGAGAGGTCTGCGTCTGCGCAGGACAAACAGCGCTAATTAAGTATGACTCGAGTGATTAATCGATCACTAATAACGACAACTTAAATTAACGCATTACAATATTATTAATTGCTTGTCATTGTAAAGTGTGCGCTAAAAATAAATTAGGTAGGTGCCTGTTTCTGATTACAATATGGAATGTCCATCACGTCAGACAATAAGTGTTTTTTGTTTTAAAACGTTTCATAATAGCTTGTCCGTCTATCTATACCTATCATAAAAACTGTACTTTAAGACACAATTGAAATCTAGAAAAAGTTGGTCGTTAAAACTAGAAGTGAGTTTAAACTTAGTGAAGTGAGCATCGAGTGAGCCATCAGTGTCATCCTAGTCAAAAAACTCTATTATGATTGTAACTGTCTTGCTTGGTTATTCCCTAGTATCACTATACTAGGGAACCAAGCAAGACAGTTACAATCATAATCGAGTTTTTTTTACTGCTAAGTCTATAGATCTTTTTTCTATTTTACTATTCCATCACGTCAGACAATAAGTGTTTTTTGTTTTGAAACGTTTCATAATAGCTTGTCCGTCTATCTATACCTATCATAAAAACTGTACTTTAAGACACAATTGAAATCTAGAAAAAGTTGGTCGTTAAAACTAGAAGTGAGTTTAAACTTAGTGAAGTGAGCATCGAGTGAGCCATCAGTGTCATCCTAGTCAAAAAACTCTATTATGATTGTAACTGTCTTGCTTGGTTATTCCCTAGTATCACTATACTAGGGAACCAAGCAAGACAGTTACAATCATAATCGTGTTTTTTTTACTGCTAAGTCTATAGATCTTTTTTCTATTTTACTATTCTATGTAAAAAGTCCCTAAGACAAGTGTAAGTGTAAGTTTAGATACTAATATAAAATGATCAATCAAATGAGCGTAAAATATTATTTAAATCTCAATTGTAATTGTAAATGTAATTAAATGATTGGTCAATCCCTAGCTAGCATCAGTGGGATGACACTATCGGCTCTCTCTATGCTAGTTTAATCGATGAGATTTTAATAGAATAGAACAGCTGTTGTATTTAGAAAACGTTATGCAAAAATGACAAAATAAACAAAAGTACATAATTGAAACTAATCAAAATCAAAATCAAGTCATTTATTCAAACTAGGCTGAGAGTCAGCACTTTTTGAACGTCAAAGTTACAAAAGACAGTCCCCCCAAAACGGCCGCCCTTCGACACTTCCTAGTGCTTTCGCTGGGAAGAAGAAGTGGCGGAACAAACTCCCCAGCAGCACAGCTGTCTGTTAAGTTAGAAGAACTTGATTCTATACAATATTGTGTAAGTAATCAATATTATAAAATAAAAATAGGTAAAAAAACTTTTTAAGTTAAACGGTTTTATGTTAAACATACATTGCAATGTTTAAGATAAATGTACTAAAAACCAAAAAATAATAAAATAGATACAGTCGTGGGAATTATAAACATATGCATAGACTAGACTAAAATAAAACCGTGGGGCACGTCAATTGTCTACAAATTATCGACTTAATTGTCTACAATCAACGATTGTAGACAATTGACGTGTCCCACGGTTTTATTTTAGTCTAGTCTATGCATATGTTTATAATTCCCACGACTGTATCTATTTTATTATTTTTTGGTTTTTAGTACATTTATCTTAAACATTGCAATGTATGTTTAACATAAAACCGTTTAACTTAAAAAGTTTTTTTACCTATTTTTATTTTCTAGTTTTTAGTTTTTATTTCGCGTTCTGTTTAATTCATTTAGTGCTTCATTTCTTGCCCATTAGTTTATTGCAGTCCAACTCCTCTATACGTAGTCCCTGCAAAGATCTTACTCTACTAAGAGCCAAAAAAAGGGGCAAGGCTATGTACAACAAGATGCGCCTGAGTCTTGAGGGGAAAACGCTAACGACATATCATTTTTATCCACCCTAATGCCATACAGTTCTCGGCGCGTTTTAACCTTTCACCTTAACTTGGGTGGTGTACCGCTAACGACGTATCATTTTTAGCCACCCTAACGCCACACAATCCTCAACACGATACAAAATCTTGACTTGGGTGGTGGATTCAGGCTGGATTAATCAGATACCTAAATTACAGATTCAATTTCTAAATTTAAATCTTATTATTATACGCCATTTGGTGGCTGCGCCCATCTTAAATATTGAGGTTGTATAGTGCACTGTATTCTTTTTGTCAAGCCCTTTTATTTGATACCCATATTGGTGGGATTGATAAAAAATTGTTATCAGCCATTTGGTAGCGGCGGCCATCTTAGATTTCAATTTTGCATAGTAAATTGTATTCTACTTGGTGAGACCTTTCATTTGATACCCATGTTGATGGGATTGATAAAACCTAAGTTATCCGCCATTTTGTAGAGGCCGCCATCTTGGATTTTAATTTTATATAGTACATTGTATTATACTGGTTGAGCACTTTCATTTGATACCCATATTGATGGGATCGATAAAACCTACGTTATCCGCCATTTTGTAGCGGCCGCCATCTTGTATTCCAATTTTTTATAGTATATTGTATTCTGCTTGTTGAGCCCTTTCATTTGATACCCATATAGATGGGATTGATAAAACCTACGTTATGCGCCATTTTGTAGCGGCTGCCATCTTGGATTTCAATTTTTTATAGTATATTGTATTCTGCTTGTTGAGCCCTTTCATTTGATACCCATATTGATGGGATTAATAAAACGTAAATTATCCGCCATTTTGTAGCGGCGGCCATCTTGAATTTATAATGATAATGAATAAACATAATTGTATTGTCACCAAAATCCAAAGTGTATACAAAATTTCAGATTAATCGGTTGACAGGAAGAGGGTGAAATTTGAATTACTAAATTTGACCCAAGAATAATAAATAAAACAAACGGGGTGAGCTAAATAAAACCGTTTAACAAAACATACATTATTCGCCATATGTCAGCTAGCACACGCCAATATACCAACAAAAAAAATTGAAAACTAAAGTCAAGCTGAAATAATAGAACAAAAACGTAAACAGAACTTAAAAACTAAATAAAGCCTCCAGGCATAAAGGGCGTGCCCGCTTACATGTTCAAACCATGCAAAATGATCCATATACATACATTGATGCATATAGCTAAGTTGAAGTTACAATAGTTAAACAAGCATCTCCGGAGTAGAATAAAATAACAGTTAATACAAATAACAATAATAAAAACCATGATCAGCAAGACGACCAGTCACCACAAGCAGCACCCGTTCACGAGCATAACGCAAAGGTCAGCCACTACCCCCCTCGCCATATTTGAGGGAAGGTGGTAACCCGACCCCCGACGCTACCGCAAGCAGTGACATCTAAGGGAGCATGACGAACTTGCTGCCGGTTGGTCAGGCAAGAATATTGCCCAGGATTGATTGCCCAGGTCGGAAATCGACCATGTATAGGCAGAGTGATTCAAGAGTAAAATTTATATGTATAATATGCGGGCGAAGCCACTGACAAAAGCTAGTTATAATGAAACAAAAGAAAACACACCCGCTATCGAAATTATGATTCGCAAGCTCACCCCGTCCAGTCATTAACGATCTCAGTATAATTACAAGAAATAATATCCACAGCCGATAAGCAGACTCGCTAAGTGGCCAACACTAAAGCCCTTTGCGAAACGCGTAATGTGTCATTACACTCATTAAACTACCAGTTGTCAAAAAGATAAAACTAAGTTTAATCGGGCGCGGACATTAACGTGTGCCTCGTTATCGAAGTAGCTTAACATTTCAATTAAAACCACGATTAAGAAATTAAAGGTAATGAGTGGTTCGAAGGTGCCGATTACACTCAGCCAGGGATTTACGATGCAAAGAAGTGACCGTAATTGGCGGCATTTAGAGAAGCCTGTTTTTAAATTTTAGAGGAGAGACGGTGTTTTTTTTTTCTGGAGATTATTTATAAGATAGGAAAAGGTCGAGAACTGGTAAAGATACATGGCGGTTTCAAGCACGATGGACAGATGGCCTCATCAGCAAGAATGAGGATAGGTAATTAACGAGACTATTGGAAATCTTATGTGTACTATTGCAGAAAAATGTAAGGAACGATATTCAGAAGTGAGTGAAAACGGATTGAAGAGAAAAGTGGTATCAAAAACGCTTTTTTCAAAATAACTACATACTAAAGATCGTCGCATATCGTCGGTCCTGTAACGCCAGAACGGATATGAATACGGATATAGATAATAAAATGTTCAACCGTACCGCAGTCACGCCCGACGCATCTTCATCAGATGTACACCTACCCTATTTTTATTTGTATACACTGTCCCACTTCTGGGCAAAGACCTCCTTTCCCTCTTCCCATATTTCACGAGCTCGCGCGTCTTCCTTCCAGTTTTGGAACCTATCTAGCTCGTTCCTCCATCTCCTACGTGGTCTCACCACCTCACTGTCTCAAGGCACCAGTTCTGTTGTACTTGGGCCCACAGTTTGTCCGGCACGCGGCAAACATGTCCTGCCCACTCTCATTTTAGTTTGCAACTACCCTAAAAGTGTAAAAAAATATTTAGTTTCGGAAGTCGATGTCCAAAACGAAAATGTTTCTCAGCGTGGAACAATCCAATTATGGAGATGCGAATTCAATATGAAATGTAAGGTCATCGCAATTGTATTACAGGAAATAAAAACACAATCGTGCTCGGATGTGATAGGTCACACATCAGGAAACATGTGATTAATTGTTAATGTGGTTGCTAGGTTGGCATTACTGCAATTTTAAACATAAATGCTGTTGGCTAAGTATGTAGATATCGCTTTATAGAGAAGACCGTTATTATGAGAATTTAAAAGGGTTTTTCGGATGCACCGTGATGGGAACGATGGACTATGGTCGCAGTCAACTGTTATTAATAAGGGACTTGTGTAAAGGGCCGTTATTGTATTAAAGGGGGAACCGCTAGGGTTGCACGCGAATTCAGTTTTTTTTTGTAATTTACATGTCAGGATGGGTCGCGAGCTTTATTCGAAAGAGATACCGTGACCCTGGCACATGGGCAACTGAAGGAATACGGGTGGGTTTTAGTCAGTAAAAGTCTGACACGCCCTTCCGCTCCACGGGAAGCGCTAGGGTAGAATTTTATTACGTTTCTTTTGCAATTTGCAGGTCAAAATCAGGTTGTATATTGTACAAGATATGATTCGCAACAGTAACAAATGTGTATTTAGGGAAAGTAAGTAAGTATTTAGGGAATTATAATTTAATCATTAAAATTATTGATGCAACTCTCTAAGTTCTTATAACCCTATTGATTGATATTTCATTACATAGTTATTCAATAGGGTTATATGAACTTAGAGGGTTCTGTATTGATGAATTTAATGACTATCATTCTGTACCTAAGTCTGTACCTAACCTGCAAAATGCAAAGAACTAAACAAAATTTCAGTTTTACGGGCTACCCTAGAATATACGCGTTATCAGTTATGATGCTCATCCTTATTTTTCGTCAATTTGAATAGTAGATTATTAACCAAGGGGATAAAGCAGGGTCTTCTGTCGCGGGTGACGATTTAAATCGCGAGCGTAACGCAGGTCTCGAGGTTTACTCCCGAGCGTAGCGAGGGTGTTAAACTTAAATCACGAGCCAAGCGAGGGATTTAAGACGAGTCCTGAGTGTAGCGAAGGATTTAAGTTCACCCAAGACTAAGACAGCTTTATCACCGAGGAAAATACTCTACTTTTCGCACCATTTGCGAAAAAATTAACACAATAATAATATGAGATAAGCATTTTAGAACACTAACTTATTTATAAAAATAAATTAAAATAAACTTAACGTATATGTATTTGAAGAAAACAAAAACGCGGCAAATTCCTAGACTAATATTTTTTTGTCGGAAAAGCAAAGGCATCAAGCTCATACGGCCTCGTCGGTTTTCGTAATTTTATTTAATAATCATAACTGTATAATAAATGCGTATTCCTTTTTCAAAAAGATGTATAATGCTTTATATACAAACTCAATGGTGTAAACTGGATAGAGAGGCGTCACGGCGTCCTCACCTTCCGCCTGACGCAGGTTCTCACCGGGCATGGGTGCTTCGGTGGGTTCCTGTTCAGAATAAAGCGGGAGGATACGTCCGGGTGTTTCCATTGCGAGGATCGTCTGGAGGACACGGTGGAACATACGGTGGAGGTGTGCCTTGCCTGGGCGGAGCACCGCCGTGTCCTCGTGGAAACGATCCGCGGCGGCGACCTCTCGCGTCCGGCCCTGGTGTGAGCCATGGTACGGAGCGAGAGGGAATGGGAAGCCGTCACCTCTTTCTGCGAAGCAGTAATGCTCGCGAAGGAGGAGGCGGGGCGCGTGAGGGAGTGGCAGTCTCTGCGCCCTCACGTCCCTAGCCGCCGCAGGAGGAGACGCCCCGGGCGTCGGGAGGTCGATTGCGGACTCCCGGCCACCGTAGGCGCGAGCTTGCGGGTGGCGAGCAATGGGTAGCTCGCCGCCCGGTAAGGACCAAGCTCGGGTCGACGGCGCGCAGTGTTCCACGCGCGCCTCAAAGAGATGTCAGCAGCAGTGTAGGGGTCTACTAGGACCGATGCCTGCTGGAGTCGCGTGATTGTTCGAAAGAGATACCGTGACCCTGGCACATGGGCAACTGATGGAACACGGGTGGGTTTTAGTCAGTAAAAGTCTGACACGCCCTCCCGCTCCGCCCAGAGCGGGAGAAGTCATGTGATGATTTCCCATCCTGAAAAAAAAAAAAAATGGTGTAAACACAGATGTAGTTCAGTATAAATTTCGGTAAGTATTCCAAATTTAAATCACATTCTCCCCCTAGAGGATGAATGAAATTCAGTACAATTTTCTTTCCCTGTTTTTAACAGATTAAAAACTCAGACCAAATAAAAAAGGTAGACGGCGCGTACGCCAACAATAGCGTTCGAAAAGTGAAGCACCATTTAGAGAATTGTGTGCGTAACCTCAGTGTAGCAACACTTGAAGCGCGTCTGTGTGTGAAGGAAAAAATGTTGCCACCAAAAACTTTTTTCCCCATTTCTGATTAAATAATTATGATTTTTTATGACATAGAAATACTTTTAAATAAAACACTTTTTTACGATTGGGTAGTTACTTTTAATAAAAATAAAAGATACAAATTTTAAAAACTTTTGAGTTGCATTAATTTCCGGTAATACTGCCTTTTTTATCCCGACTTCTGGATATAGTATCTAGTTTTGAAATATGGTGGAATCTTATATTTATATATTTTTCAACAACAGTACGTATAAAATTTACTTTGTGATCCATGCCGGCGAAATTGTGTTCGTTTTCCAAATTAAAAATAAATTCTTTTGCCCATATAAAGGTTTTTTGAGAAACGACATATAAATGTTGTCTCTCTGACTTTATTATTATGTCATCTTTGACGATTCTTTTTATTACAATTTCTCAAGCGGAAAAAATTGCAAAAATATCTTTTGACGGAAAATGTAAACCACCTTTGTCCCTGACCGTAATTAACTTACTTTTGCTCGCGACTTCGTCGGCGTGGAGTTCGGTTATATCGTAGCGTTACGTAGCGTTGGCGAACGCTAAGAAAGGAAGTAGAATTGCACGGGCGAAGTCGCGGCCAGAAGCTATTGTTTATTCACTTTATATTAGTTCGAAAAAACACAACGTTACCGCGTTTTAAAACGATCCAACGCCATCTATTGGTAGCGATTGGAACTTATAAGTAGGTTCTTAGGAAGCTTATTTCTTTTGGTTTTGCCATTTTATTAATTTGAAAAAAAAATATATATTTGGTTTGGTTGTTTATTTTCATTGATTTTTAATTATAATTTTTTTGTTTAGGTGTAATTTTGTGCATTTTTTTTTGTATAAATCTTCTTGTCTATTTTGTTTTATGTTTTGTGCAATTTTTGTGAAATAATTGTTGTTTTCGTAATCGGCGACCCGATAAACCATAAAAAACGTCAACGTTTTCAGAAACGGCAATATCAATAGCATTACCAGGTTGGTCAATAAGAACCTAAAAAGAATATTGATCGAATGTTAGAAGGTACAAAAGTGTACAAAACATATAACATAATCTAATAGCAACATGGGTTCATATTTTTTTTGGTATTGTATTTTTCATCACACGACGCAGCCCACATTTAGAAACATACAAATCATTATCTGTAAAATGTGTGGAACACACAACACTAAATTTTGATGGCAAACAAGTTTCGTTATTTCGGCTTAACCTAATAATCTCAATCCACTTTTGTTTCCACTTTAGGTCTCTTGGGAAACTAAAATAATAAAAACACTTTGTTTTCAAATGTAACAAATGAAAAGGTTGAGAAATAAATTAATCCAAAACTATATTTTACATAAAACCGTTTTATATTGTACTTGCATATAGAAATAATTATCCTAATAATCACATACTTATAGCTTATCGCATTGTATTACAAAATATTTAAACCCGAGTAATTTATTAACGCTTACTCTGTTTATTTGACGTCGAAAATAGATAATAATAATTTTCGTAGTAATTAAAAAGATTTAACCAATACACAAACAATTTTAAAAATAATAATTCTTAAACTACCCGCATTTCGGGGAGTTTTGTTTACGGATATACTGGTCACACCGAAGATATTATGCGAGGTTTTGTGTTCCAAAAACGCATTACGAAATATTTTTGTATTTTTATTTCAAATTAAACAAAATGAAACACTTACTAGTGAAAAGTTATCCCACATGGATTTTTTTGTATTACAGAATTGTTTTTACAAGTTTTTACGACACAGGAAGGCATTTTACAATAATTACCAATTTTAGGGTTATGACGTGTAGCGTATTCGGTGTCACGCGACGCACTGGAACACGATCGGCTTCCTATTTCTAATTTGGCTTCCTTTACCCTGCTTCACTGCGAGAGCGCGGCGCTCCGTCTACCTTTTTTATTTGGTCTGAGATTAAAAATGACTATTGTTATGTTAGCTTTTTGTGGCATAGAATGTCACTTTTTTGAGCAAGTGGTACGAAAATAAATTTTTCATGAAAATGACCATCTGTGGTTGAAGCTTTTCCAGCTTATTAATGTTCCGCGAAGCATATTTTCGAATGAAGTATTTCACTAACTTTTTTTTGTTTCCCAAAACAGCATCCGGTCATTGATCCGTATGCACCAAAGGAGGTAATAAACAGAAAAAACGTGAACAATTATAAGTTATTCGTATTTTTACTGCTCACATCACACCTGCATTCACTTTATGTGCATTTTTAATTGTAACAAGTTTTTAATGGCTTGTTTGAAATTTGGAGATGTGCGAACGAATGGCTTTTAAATATTTTCTTAAGATTTATTTATTATACTGTACAATAAGAAAGAACTGCATGTTGAACAATAACTGTTTTTGTTAATTGTTCAGCAAAATTGGAATTCTAGGACATTAGTCTTGAGGTAAAAATTGATCGAGTTCAGTTTTTAGAATAACGAACATCTAGATTATTCTGGAAACAGTTTTACTAAATAATACGAACTATAGAAAAATGAAAAAGTACAAAAACCTTTAAATATGAGGAAAACAACCACATAAACTTAACTGTTTGATAGTGGACTTGCCCATCTCTACATTACAGAGAATCTTCTAGACAGACCAAAGAACTGTCAATTTGGCTCGTACAGATAAATAAAGCGCGCTAAAAATTACATTTTATAAATAGAACACAGTATTTTATTTGAACCTTCACCTGTTTTATAAGCAGCCAGTACATAAAGAGGTTGCGTTTCAATAAATAAGAGTAAAACCTACTTTATGTATAGTTTTTACATCAGTTACTTATGTACGCATGTCTCATTAAAGTGACATAAAAACAGTAGGTAAGTACCTCAACTTACGCTTACGGCAACTGCTACAAGGCTTCTGAATTGTATAGAGATATTACAGAAGTTATACTTAGGAAAACATAAACATTATTCGCTAAGACACATGATACCGGTGAGGTTCTGAAGAAGTTTAGACTTGTAGTGAATTATTAATAAATACTGGGCTGTAGGAGTAGTGGTGGCCCAGTGGCAGTGGTATCGGTCAAATCCTGGCTTTACTTTTTTCAAATATATTCATCGGTACTGCTCTCAAAACGGTGAAGTAATACAAAGTGAAGTAACCGAAATGTCCTAAAACAAAAAAATCGAAGATGTGTGATATCTACCAACCCACACTTGTGCCCACGTGGTGGATAACGGCCCACTCCCACTCCCTCTTATTTATCATATCTCAGTGACTTTGAGTTTGATAAAGTGAAAATAAAAATTAGAAAATTAACGCGTTATGGGACTTACCTAAGTACTACCTCGTATTTAAAAGTTTGAATGCACTTTCTCGATGTTCACAAAACTAAAACACTCAGAGCACTTTCCACAAAAATGGAAAACTCAGTTCCTGTAATCGAGTTATCCTTCAATGACTATTTTTATCAGTACTACTGTAATTTCTCTGCATATTGTAGTTATTCTGTTATGCATTGTTCGACAGCGGTGCGCAGGCTCCTCTCCATACGCACCGCACTACTCGATAATTGGAACTCGCTAACTTATCTGCGACGCGAATAAGATACATGTCGAATCGCTTTCGACCTGAAGCGATTGTATTGTTCTATGCAAGTTCTACCAGAATTAAGATCTATTTGAAAATCTTCTTTTGGACCTGTGTTGAACTCACCAGAAGCCAAAGGAAATCAAACTGAGGTTTTGGGAAGGTGACTTCTTCTATATAATTTGGATAAACGGTAACAAATTTTTAAGAAAACACAATTAGTTATGTTAACGACTTGTCTTATCAGTCTACAAGCTCAACACATCGAAAATATGATCGTACTTTACGGTGATTAACTGTGAGTCTGTGACTGATTGCTGCACCGTAATGTATCTGGCACCAATATGTAGCTGTCGATACGCCGCCGTCGATATCACCGGAGGCCCTTTTCCGACCTCTGTATATGGATATTCACCAAAAACCGTTGCAAAAACTCGCACAAGTGTGTATGTAAGGCGGCCGAGCCTTACAGGATGACAGCGCGCTCGCGTCGGACAAAGAATGATACAAGAAATAATTACGCCCATTGATCGGAGCTCATTAAAATGGACCAATGGGCGTCGGCGCGGCAACAACTACAAAAGGAAAACGGCACGGGTAGGCACAATTTGCCGCGGCGCCGCCGCCGCCTGCCCTTTCTTATTGAAATAATTCAACTTATTCAATTAGATACAAAGCCGTTATTCTTAGGCATTTATCAATTAAACGTCGTTTGTACGGAGGTCGAGTCGCTCGTTAGACACGTTTTAATTCTAAGCACGGACACAGCCTTGGATCGGATGCGCGTCAATTGCGCGGAGGACAATGTTGCACTTCAGTGCTTCCATGTTTTTTTGCAGAGCTAAGCACAAAGTAATTTGAGTCCAAGAGGTGTTATGCCACTGAAATAAAATACTCTACATTTTTTTCTTGACGTGAGTATAAAGCATAATAAAAAGGAGTTTTTTTTGCAAATACTAAACAGGAAGTTATGGTCAAATATGATAAAATATGAAATAAATAACTTTAACACGGTATCAAAGAAACATCAAGTTTTATCGTAACTCTTTGATTATCACTTCAAACAAACTCGTTGATGTCTTTACTACGGGCCTACGCGATTTAACATTTTGCTGATTTGATTTGAGTTTCTTAAGGCTTTCCTTGGAAATTTTGTGTTATACTTACATCATTTCTTTCAAAAGTAATTTCTACGATTTTTTTAAATTATGAATAATAATATATTACAAAACACCGCAGTCAACCTTCCCAATACGTCGCGAAAGGCTTAAAGCCAAAAAAATCAGCACAGCCAAAATTAAATTCGAAAAATCTTAAACACAGTTACACAGCAACAGCTGTGAGTGGCGCGTGCGCAGCATCGTCACACGCGACGCACAAATTGACGCGCGACAAGATGGCCGCGGAATAATAAAGCGAGTTAATGAGACGGCCGCAGTGGCCGCACAGCCCCGGAGCAGACCTGCCGAATATCATCGCTGTCAGTACGTGTTTAATGAGACTGGAAGAACCGTTTAAGATAAGCGTGTTGCATGCATGGTTGCATGCTAAGAATTTGGTGGGAAGGTGGGATTGGCCGATAGTCTTTTTTTTTTGGTGGACTGAGAGAACGAACCCTGTTATGCAAGACAATACTTTCGTATTGAGTATCCGTAGATCAAAAGACACGGGTTCGCCAAAGTCATTTTCAGATTCTGGTATAATGTATGGGATAGATTTTTCGTTGGAATGTTTGATTATTTCGCGAGATTTTTAGAATTAGGGCACTTGGCGGGGAGAATTTCGATCTGAAGCAATAGCGGCTTTGTCTTAATTATGCCGTAGAAGTCACCTGACTGCGCCTACACCAATCCTTCTAAATGTCTTTGCCTTGGTTTAGTAAGCTGTGCATTATTTCTGTATGTGTATTGCAACTTTGAGCAATGAAAAGATGTCGAATTTCGGAATTCAGTATCGCGAGATCAACTTATAATCTTTGTGATAGAAAAATCAATGCTTAAGTCCGATCGAAGTGCGAAAATCATGTCAAACTATATTTCTCATCTACACCAATACTTGTCTCGTACAAAAAGTTATTCAGTATGATATATCATACTTTACACGTTATTATGTAGAATCAATTTATTCTAACTTAAGAGCCATTTTACATTTTTGCGCGAATATCTAAGATTTTAGTCGCCTTATTTACCTCTCATCTCATCATTATAAATACTCTGGCATTGACGAATACATGTAAAAAATATTTTGTTTTGTTACATTTAGTAGAACATTTACAAAAACTTATTTGTTTACTTTGTAGTAATTAATCTCCCACAACTAGTTTTCGTAAAAATCAGCGCAGGGTCAATTTCAGACTCCTATTTCTATCATTAATATGTAGAAATTTGAGTAAAAAAAATACACAAAACAACAGACATATAATCTAGTTGTTACATTTAGTACAAGAATATTGATTTTTAATAAAATTAATTAGTAAAAAAAATAAAGTCTTATGGCAATTTTTACGATTTATTCGCAAGTTTATCGCGTTTTTTTGGTTTGAATAAAGCATAATTACATTAAAAAATTCATGTCAATATAAAGTATGCTCTATAACAAATCGAATTCTCAAGTTTTATTTAAATCTGTTTATGTAATTAGACATAATATCGTTTTTGAAATCACTCTAAATTAGAATAAATTACAATGCACAAGCGGGCAGCGTTTAGTACGGCGCAAGCGCCCAACGGAGAAGGACCTATGTCAATTTTTCCCGCGTCTCAGTTTACGGGTACTCGTATCGTGAAGGCAAAAATATACTACGACTACAACATTTTACTACTCTTCGCATTTTTTTTTTTGAATAAGAGTTTCGTTAATTATCAAGTAAAGCATTATTTTAATAGATTGTAGAAACATTTTGACAAAAATAATTTATTTTAACTAAATCTGACTATTTTTAATCGCGATTAAAAAGGTGTGGAGTAAAACTAGTGGTCATGAACAAAAATTCACACCAACGGCAACGCCTCGCCTCACGTGCAAAAACAGTACTGTATTTTTTTTTCTCTTTTGCTTATATCTCGAAAATGGCGTGTCCTATCGCAAAAAAAATGAAATTTTCGACCCCCTTTATAAAACCTCACACATATAAATCTCAACACGTGGGTAATATTTTTTTTTATTTTTCAAACAAAAATGAAAAATTCCATATAAAACACGTCCAGGATGCCCCCTTGCGCGCCTTCGTATCTCAGCAAGTTCATTGCGTAGCGCACAAGTACTAAGTTGCGAAGCCAAAAGAAAAAAAACCGGCCAAGTGCGAGTCGGACTCGCGCACCGAGGTTTCCGTACAAACCTGTATGTATTCTCGGTTTATGTTTATGAAATTAAATGTTTTTTTTTTTAATTTTTATATTTGAGTTGATTGAATGAAAGGTAAATTGCGGTTTACGATTTATGACGTATTAAAAAAAAATACTTACTAGATCTCGTTCAAACCAATTTTTGGTGGAAGTTTACATGGTAATGTACATCATATATTTTTTTAGTTTTATCATTCTCTTATTTTAGAAGTTACGGGGGGGAGGGAGGACACACATTTCACCACTTTGGAATTGTTTCTCGCGCAAACTATTCAGTTTAGAAAAAAAATATATTAGAAACCTCAATACCATTTTACCCCACACGTATGGGTTTGATGAAATTTTTTTTTTTGAGTTTCAGTTCTAAGTATGGGGAAACCAAAAATTTATTGTTTTTTTTTTTTCTATTATAGTGTAAAAATCTTAATGCAGTTCACATAATACATCTTCTTACCAAGTTTCAACAGCATGCTCTTATAGTTTCGGAGAAAAGTGGCTGTGACATACGGACAGACAGACAGACAGACATGACGAATCTATAAGGGTTCCGTTTTCGCCATTTGGCAACGGAACCCTAAAAATACCACGTTGAGTCGCGATTGTCAAATTTGATTTTAGTCGTGTCAAAATAATTTTTAAAAGAGATTATTTCTTGCAGAATAGCGTAACAATTCTCATAGCTAAAAGTAAGCAATTTTAGTGATAGTTTTGTTAGTTTAGTTCGGTGTACAACAGAATCGGCACCAATATGTAATTATTTTAATTTTTTATTTTTATTGTATACTTTAAATAACATATAGTTGTATTTTTTTTTATTAGTCTAGAAATCTTTATTAGACTGGATAAATAAAATAAGTATTTTCATAAATATCTAAATACCACATTATAATTCTAACGGATTAAGATTGTTTAAACCGGCTCGACACTCTCGTTACACTGTTTGTATTGTGCATGTGTGGATAGCTACGCACACATACATAAGATTGCCGTCTTTTACCTAAACTCGAGCGTTCAAATTTTGTAAGACGGCTCTTAACTGACTGCTAAGCTGCTGGGGAGTTATTGCGCCATTTTATTCCCTGGTAAAGTTCTAGAAAGTGGCGAAGGGCAGAATTAAAATGGATGTAATGTGTTTGGCACTTTTAAAGGGGTATTTTTTGTTATAGGCCAAAACCTAAGGGAGAAATCTTGTATCGAGCACGAATAGACGATGGATGATGAGATGAGATGAGTTGCTTTTTTAATGTCTTTTTTATGTATGTCTATGTAAATAAAAATTAAAATAAACCAAAAAAAAAATCGAAAGCTGAAGATTTTTTTTGAATGCACCTACCAGTCGACTTTGGATAGACGAAGTCGCGGGCAAAAGCTAATAATTTGGAATGGAGATAACTAACGTTCCACTATTCCTGAACTTGAAGCGTTGTATAACAGTTTTAATTGAAAATACATTAACCAGCTAGTAAGCCTTTGTGTTAACGACCATGTATGTATGTACATCCATAGTTACATGCAACTTACTCTTAATGGCTTTTATATTACATGTTAGAGACTTGTAATTATGGTCGGCCATTCAATAACTTATGATCATCAACGCATTACCAAATTTTTATTGCACGTAACCATTTTGGCAACGCACGCCTTCGCGATGCACATAAAATACTAATCAGGTAGATACAGACGCAGGCCATTAAGCTACTCAAATTTCTTTAATAGATTTTCAACTTTATCGCTAAAGCATTAGGTTCAAAGTTGATTGGCAGAATTTGACAGTTTCGGATAGCTTGATGTGCTGGCGTCTGTACATACTATAAAACAGATGCGTTCGTAAACTTGCAATCAGCATAAATTCTTAATTATTTATAACTCACATAAATAAGGGAGGTGATATTTACAATATGGTGCTGAATATTGATGGGGTTAAAGTTTTTATTATTTATTTGGGTGTAATAATAAGAAGCTTGAATTGAGGTATTAAATTATTTATCCTTAATTAAATAAATATTGTTGGTAATGTTTTCCTCAGCAAACTACCAAAAAATTGCGTTCGAACATACAGGTGTAAAATCAAGAAACATTATATTACGTATTGAAGAACGTAGATCTGCGTGTATTATGTGTCTGCATATCTATAGTCAAGATCAAGAAACTAAAAGATAACTTATCACTTGCTACCTAAAAATAGGTGCTCTCAGAACTCAAATACCAACCAACAATTGTAAAGATACCTGACTACCTCATTAAATATTCACGTCGCTTTACCGAAACAAAAACGGATCACGTCCTTGTCGAAAGGAAAACAAAAAGTGGCAATGTTAGTTAGTTTCACGTACATGATCAGCGACCAGTTTTTGCGTGGTCAGTATCAATGGAGCTGAATGGTTCGACGGCGACGCAAAAAGCGATTCGCCGCGTGTCGCCATTAGTATGTGTGGTGCGGTCCGAATGTGAGCATTAATTTATTGATAATATTGTATTGAATAATGCACGCTTCGTAACGCTGCTGTATGGAGCACGCGCACGCTTCCTGCGACAACCAGATTTTGGTAGCGGTACACTACGTGCCGATTTTATTTGCACACATTACGTTGACAATGCCAGTCTGGTTTCCTGGTGGTTTCACTTTTTTCTTTTTGAGGTTTCGTTTTTTGTAATGGCATTGATGAATTTTTGCGATTTAAGAAATTCTTAAAAATACCGTCAGCGGGCCTGGTTGATTAACTATCTGTTAAAGTAAGAACATTAAAGGCTCCCGCTAACAGGCGTCTCTCGTAGAACAATTTTCATGAAGTATTCATAGAAATTGGCCTACTAGAGTTGCTTTCCACTGTAATGTTGCGACTGTTTGCGGGTGTTAAATGGAAGCACTAAATTATGGAATATAAATTCTGCACGTAAGTATTTTCCATTTATGGTGCATAAAGTTAGTAGAATACTATTGTTAATTAGATTTTAATTGAAAAGACATAACGACGTAGCTGTAAACCCGTACAACAGCCGTTAACATGTGTTAAATACTTATAAACTTTTGCAATGGTCTATTTATGTAGAAAAGTAGTTTACTTTTACTTCAGTGCCTATTAACGTAACATATCATCACGCCGGTTTCTGTAAAGGGGTAGACAGAGGTGTTCCTACACCTTACCATTAATAAAATAAGCAAAACTATTTTATCCTTCAGATACTCTACTAATTATTTTTGCTTTAAGAAGAACCTTCAACGATTTACGAACCTCACTGTCAGAAGCCACGAAACTGGCTAATATGTGGGTGACTCCAAGGAAACCTTAATCAGCAAAATGAACTGGAAATTTATCTACCTGTGGAGTGGCATTAATTAAAATACTTTGCGGCCATTGCGCGGACATCGGGGCATACCGCAATCTGTCCCGGGCATTTGTTAAACGGCAAGTTTTGATAAAAACACCGATTGCGACGATTTTCCGTATAAACAAAATGTTCGCACAAAATAAAGGCTAAGAGCATCCGATAAATCTTTGTCTACCTTTTTGTAGTTGCTATGTTGAACATAAAAGTCATATTACGTTTTTTGTTATAATCCTTTTTCGATGTTATAAATTGAACTTGTTTTTAAGATGATGATGGCACTTAAAAAATATTTTCTTGGCTGCTTGTTCTTTGTGATCCCATTGAATAAAAGATTCGAAACCATTTGGATTTGTTCATGTAAATAGTCTTTTGCAAACATATTTTTTCATTTCTCCAACTACTGCTGTCATTGCTGACTAATCAATTAGGCAGAGAATTCGCCATTTCTTTTTATGTTGAATGATTTTAACATGTTTTAAGATATCACGAGCCATCTGAAAATAAACTGAACAAACAAACATGTTATCAGTGTCCACGCAACAACGTCGAAACTAATTTAAATATCGAAATGCATTAAAAGTCAGTGGGCACACGCTGCGCTCCTTTATTTCTATTTAATTAAGTCCAAATTAGAGCAACAAAAAGGTACGGAGTACGAAAGTATCTCGTATCTCGGTGCTCGTTTTGCATACGACCCTCGGGTGGGGCGTAAGGGACAGTGGATTGACAACCACGACTCATTAAGTCAACCAGACCGATCCAGACCTGATCAAATTTCCAACTGACTTGCTGAACATGTTCGTATCACTTAATGTAAAGTGAAGTTTTACGGAGGCAGGGCTATGGCAAAAACGGATGCGTGTGGTTTGAAAAGGTTAAGGCCTATGAGGTTTTTTTTCGTTTTTTTTTTAATCATTCTAGATCATATTTGGGCTGGTGAATAACATAACTGTCGAAAATAGTACCTGCATGGATTAGCACTAAATTGGTTGCTTTTTGGATTTGGATTAGACTTGTTATGGTTTGATTGTTGGTTTACAATCGCTCATTTAAATGATACGAGTAATATGTTTTAAAAGCGATAATGGTTCCGATTCTGTTGTCACAAAATTCTCTAAACTAAACCAAAAATCACTAAAATTTGGTTTAATCCTGTCAAACGACGATTTCCTGAGTTTTTGATTGCACTGAGTTATTAGTTTAGTGAAAATGTCAATTTTGCTATTCTGAGTTTGCCAGTTTTCACCAAAAATTTTGACTATAATAATTTATTTTAACTAAATCTGACTATTTTTAATCGCGATTAAAAAGGTGTGGAATAAAACTAGTGGTCATGAACTAAAATTCTCAACACAACGCCTCGCCTTCACGTGCAGAAACAGTTCTGTATTTTTTATTTTCTTTTTGCTTATATCTTGAAAATGGCGTGTCCTATCGCAAAAATAATGAAATTTTCGGCCCCCTTAGTATACCATACCCTTTTTATATTTTTCAAACAAAAGTGAAAAATTCCATATATAAAACACGTTGAGGCTGCCCCCCCAGCACGCGCCTTCGTCTCTCAAAAAAATAATTCTACGCAATGCACACACAAGTACAACGTTGCGAAACCAAAAGAAAAAAAAAATACCACGCTGAGTCGCGATTGTCAAATTCGATTTTAGTCGTGTCAAAATAATTTTTAAATTTAGAGATTTTTCCTTGCAGAATAGCGTTACAATTCTCATAGCCAAAAGTAAGGAATTTTAGAGATTAGAGATAGTTTAGTTAGTTTAGTTCGTGTACAACAGAATCGGCACCATTGAATATTACAATTTATTATAGTAATGTAATGGTAAATCTGAGATAAATTAGCACTAAAATGGTTCTGACATGACATCTCACAGGTCAACCCATGAGGTTGTTGGAAGCTTAACCGGATTTGCCTGTGGCTACCTTTATAAATTAAGGCCTCCAGCCAGGGCTTAAAGACTTAACACTGGAGCGACTTCAAGCTAAGAGGTACCTGTAGGGTACGAACCTCGGCCCTCGGCTTACGGTATCGCTAGCAGCAAAGGACTGGACTGCAATGATCTAACTGGTTATAGTTGCGATACAAGCATTAATGGAAACGCACGCAGGCAAAACTACTGAGCTTTGGTTGCAAATATTGTACCGAACAACAACAGATATTCTCTTAACCAAGTACCTACAAGGGCAAAAAAGCGTAGCCTTCAGCTACGTTACATCTATCAGCAGAAAAAGATAAACACAACATACAAAAGTCCAAAGACCATATACTACACGCCTAATGAAACAGCTTCAAACTACAAATCGACCACACAATTCATCATTCAGGTACAGCTGAAGGCATCATTTAGACTGACCAAATGAGCCGGCCATGGCTGCAGCGCCTCTGGTCTGATTTGACAATGATTTATACATTGTCAAACGAGATATCCCCGCGGCAGGCGTTACTATCTACACGGTCTTTCTACATTGTAAGTTTGTAACGAGCAGACGTAACTACGATTAATATCTGTCTGAAACACGTCCCGTTGCGTTCGGATTCATAACTTTATTACAATAGCCTTTTTAGCATCGTTTGTTAGCTGATTGATTTGTAACGTGTTTTGTAGGTTGTGATCGTGCGGGAAATGGTGTGGCATAAGGGTTATCGGTTTTGTTTGTGGGAGTTAGGACAATGCAATTCAATGCTATAACAGAAGAAAACGAATGCTCGGAAATGTTTGAATTACAACGGACATATTCTGTGAGTAAAATACCGGAGATCGAGTTTTCTTGAAAACCGAGAGTCCATATTCTTGAGTTACAGATTGAACGGCAATTACAAGAATGTTTTTAATTTTATTATTAAGTTAGCAAAACTAGGTTGGGGTTGTGGCAAAGTTATAACAGCCGCACATGGTGACCATTTTTATATCCCAATGGAGTATTGAAATATCGCTTCACTACAAGTAACCATCTTTATATACTAAGCCTCTTCCGTGCCTCGGAAAGCACATAGAGCTCTTGGTCCTGGCTGTCACTCGTGGAACTTTGAAAATCGTTATGAGTCGTCAGAAGCCCGAAAGTCTGACCACCAGTCTTACCAAAGAGTATTGTTTTACCCGGTAACTGGGTTGAGGATGTCACATAGGCAGCACCCCATGTAAAATACAGGTACTCAGTTGCATCCGGTTTGACTGGAGGCCGACCCCAACAAAATTGGGAAAATTCAATGAAATCTTTAGAATTTAACAGTTCAAGTTCACATTGCATTGTGATAGGATATGCGTGTATTTAAACATCAACTGTAAGGAGAACCAGGAAGGTTAGTAATCCTTTTAATTCAGTAGAATGATTTATTAATTTTACATTACGACTGTACACTCGATTTAAAATAAATGCCATCATGGAAAGAAACAGGTACGAGGTACAGTCACGAGCAATAATATATACACATTGTCACATTTTCTAAAATATCTTAACTTCTACCATTCAAAAAATATGTGTACGATATTTTTTTCTAAATTACCTAACCATCAAACTGTGTCAAAACTGGGTATACATTAGTTTCACAATAATATAAACGAAACAAAATCAGTAAAAAGTTTACACTTCCAATGTAATTTTTAAGTATCTATGACAATTTCTATAACATATATACAATTGTATACGTGTTATAGGAATTGTCGTGGATACATTAAAATGAGATTGAAAGTGTATACCTACTTTTTCCTGTTTTTGTTAAGTTTATTACAGTAATAACTACAGTTTTATAAATAAATAGGAGTTGGTTACTGCAATAAAACAAGGACTTACAAAATCAGTGTTTTCATATGTAGAAATACGATATGGCACGTTGTTACTGTTGATTTAATATCGATTTCAATAATAATCACAATAACACAGGAAATACATATTTATCCAGCACGACATCAAAAAACAACCGTAATACGCGCCTATCCTTTCTGTATGATTTGCAATGTTGCCGTAGGAATTTAATAGCCCGCCGGCCTCGTCACCATCGGGGGCGGTCCGGCCGATGCTAGACGACTGGCTTCGGAGAAGGCACGGCTCCCTGTCATTTAGGGCGACGCAGGTGCTCTCGGGGCACGGTTGCTTCGGGTAGGCAGGGAGTCACACGCTCGGTGTCATCACTGCGTCCATTGTCGGGAAGACACGGTGTTCATACGCTTGCAGAATGCGCAGCTTGGGAGGACCCGCGCCGAACCCTTGTTTCGCAAGAAGGAAACGATCTGTCGCTGCCGGCTGTGATCCGTTCTATGGTTGGTGGCGCAGCGTCGTGGGATGCGATGATCTCCTTCAGCGAAAATGTCATGTCGCAGAAGGAGGCAGCGGAAAGGGAGAGGCCGATTTCGAGTGCTCTCCCAACCCACAGCAGGTGCAGGTGCACCGCACGCCTGGTGCACCTGCTAAAAATACATGTATTTAGGGGGGCCGGTAGAGGACATTAATGGTAGACGTCCTCTACCGGCCCCCCTAAATGGGTTCAGGAACAGCGGACTCGGGGACGTCTGCCGCCCCCTATCATATATGACCCGAGGTGGTGGCGCGTAAGGGTAGCTACAAACATAAGCGGACCGGCATAGTCGGTGCGGCAGTATTTGTCGAACAACAAAACCGACCCGAAGAAATTACTGCACTTGTTCGGCTTGTGCCGATCGGGTAGTTCATTCGGGTCAACAAATCATTCGATTCGGCAGTACTTGTGGAACGAAAAAGCCGACCCGTAGCAACTACTACAGACGTTCGGCTCCAATCGGTCTTCATTCGGTCGTCGCGTGTCAGCCAACTAGGACATTCAGTAGATCAACACGCGCGCAATGGGTGGTCGGAAACTAACAACACGTCGTATTAGTCCCACATTTTTAGCTTAACTAAAATTTGCCGAGCGGTTTGTGATTCCCGAATATTCATCTACATATATTCGATTTTACCTCCCGGCTGTGCCGATTAATGCCGGCCCGCTTATGTGTGTAGCTACCCTAATGTACCACGCGCGCTCCTCTTAGACGTCGCGGGGGGAATCAAACACCTCACTCAGGGGGAGTTGGAGCTTGACCAGACGGGGCCCACAGTGGCGGGCCGGCACCAGCCGAGGGCTGCGTTGAAGAATGCTTAAGCGTCCCCGTATTAGCCCCCGGTGCAAGTGTGCGAGGGAACACGGGGTGGTTTTAGTCAGTAGAAGTCTGAGAGACCCCTCCGTCCGCCCCAGGGCAGAGGACATCCATGAGGATTTCCACCACGATAGCAAAAAAAAAAGTAAAAAGGAATCTAATAGCACAATAGTTTTAGGACGGTACGCGGAAATAAAAACAGTGGACGGGCGAGTCGATACCACTCACTGATGGCTACTTTTACCTTACTATGACACAATATGTATAACGCAATGATAAAAAAATTAAAAATAAATAATACAATAAGATCCTATAACTATTTATGTACTCTGGTTTTGTCAATTAGGTAAAATCACAATTTGGGTTCCTTTTGAACCCGAATTGCGACTTATTTCCGAGCTCAAGGTGCTTGAAACTGCTGCTTTGTAATTGTTTACATAATTTCGAAACTGTACTGTAAACATGTTTTTGAAATTTCCTTGCGTTCATAATTACGTAACTAAAAGTTAATATTATTTTTTGGTAATCTATTGTTGACGAAAATTTGATAAAAATGTGTAGTTCATTTTGACACAATTTAACGTTTACATAATTATTGGACACAGTTTGCATACTTATTTTTGCGATTTAATGTTGCTACATGAATTTGAATTTTAAGGGCGTTTCAATGTTATTGCTCGTGACTGTACGACTCAACTAGGTCCTTATAGTAAGTAGGTACGAGTACATACGGCCTTTGTACAAGGCACTTTCTTGCGACGCATTCATCGGGGACAATTACACGAGATCCGAATACCGACAGCGTCTTCTTATATTTATTCAGGCAATAAAGCGGGGGACCCGGAATCCGCGGCATCGGGGCTCGCCGACCGCCGCGCCGCGATACAAAAACCCGACTACACATACGCTGACCAGTTATTTGTCAAAAATAAAATTATGTTCTGATTATTATTTGAGGCAAGACGCGGCATCCGCCGGCCGGAGGGTGCACGATGCAGGCGATAAAGGGACAATAAAATATATAAATAATTCATAACGAAGAGCCGAGTATTGATTCGCAAGAACGTGTTTCAAATGTTTTATTGTCAGTGGTATTAATAAATGGGACAGATGTATGGCCCGTTGTTTTTCGCTGGCACATGATTGCTCTGCTTGGCAGTTCAATTAATAAAAATCAAATTTGTTATTTTTGCAATGACGATGGTTCTTTGTAGGTATGCGTTTTGTGAAGCTGACTTGTTCAAAGAATTTTAAACATACTTCTGATCGCATGTTTACTGCTTCAATTACAGTGATGTTGGTGGTTGTTCGATAAAATTAAATATTATTTTCTTTATATTTTTCGTAAAGATAACATACAAGTTATGGATAGTTAACAAAATATACTAAGCCAAGGCTACGATGTGCTACAAGACTACGGCGTTTGTTCTACGAATGGTGTTTCAGATTTTATGAATAATTCTAAATGAATTCACAGTTATTTTACCTATAAATTACACATTGTAACTATTAGTTTCCTTTATTATGATCATCATTATCTTTCCCGCCAACAGACAGAAACTGTTGGACATAGACCTCCCCCAATTTGGGAGGGTTTGCCATAATCACCCCGCTTGGCAAGCGGGTTGACGCTCGCAGTATGGTGGTAAAATATAAAGAGAACGCTGCTACCAATTCTCTTGTAAGTTCCTTAGTCGCCTATTACGACTGCTCATGTATTAACATGAGCATTGTTCGCTGCCAGACTAGACCTCACAATACGATTTCAAATGCGCAGTGGAAGTGTGATAATCGTGGGGCTCTAGAGACAAGAAGTGGCTAGCGAAACTAGTCCGTCGTACGCGGAGCAGACAATACAAGTACAATTCAAGTGAAGACGCAATACAATTAACAAATGACTCACCTACAATACAACAAAAGAACTTACCTGGTGGTTGAAGGACACTGCTTCTGGGGTTACCTGGAGTTATGTATGTAAGTGAGTGTATATGTATCGTGTTGTGACGTTACGAGTATTCTTC
Organism: Aporophyla lueneburgensis; assembly: GCA_932294355.1. Lineage (NCBI taxonomy): Eukaryota > Metazoa > Arthropoda > Insecta > Lepidoptera > Noctuidae > Aporophyla > Aporophyla lueneburgensis. The sequence goes on from OW028744.1 coordinate 18,593,839, forward strand.
AGGTTAGAATCCGCTGCAACAAGGCTGGAGGCAATCACAGCATGCGGTCTTCAAATCACTTAACCTCCAAAGTTCTTCAATGTCAAGAAATATCCAAATTCAGCCCGTATTATTTCACCAAGATAGGGGTTATTAACACAAACAACTGGGTCATGACTAATTGTCACCAAAACGACCGGGGTAAGGGATTACTTTACAAAAGATCGCGAGATACCACCCGCGACGTGCTCTTTCAAGCGCCAAAATTCAAGAGGAAACGTCAAGTGTCAAAATCAAAACTGTCAAGTCAGATGTCATTCCGTTCGGGCGGCGCGTTCCGAAGGCGCATAGAGTAACAAAGTGTTCGGTCTGAAACAAGCATATAACATATATTTCAAGATTAGCTAGCTCCATGATCGTCAATTCAATCAAAATTCATCACTTTATTATAATACATCGCGCAAACGAAACAAAAACCCACTCATCAACAAGTTCTACCATCGATCATGGTCGGCAATGGCCATTCATTTATACATCCTTTAATTTAAAAAAAAATTGTGTCATTACAATTCTATATTGACTTCGAGACATACCAAACTCGTAATTACTACTGCTGAAAAAGTGTCACGCACTTCTTCAGTTATATTATACTTAAATACTTATAGGTATGTATGTACTTTTAGACCAATGAGCTGATAGACTTAAGGTCAGACTCAAAGGTAGGCGGAACCCAGCAGGTGCAAAAAGGTTTTCGAGGCATTTCTTGTAGGTAAATAGGTACAACCTTATTCCATGTAAATGATATAGAAAACTTTTTTATTACCATTTTAACTATTCCAAGAGAAACATACAAGTATGAATTCAATTGGTAAAGTAGTTCAACCAGTAAATAGACATTTAAAAAAGGAACCGAGCATTGCTCTTGTTTTTTCTTGGATGCCCATGTCTGCACGATGTTGAATATTATAGAAAATAAAATACATTATAAGAAAGCAAAATATATAGATAGCATCAGAATCCAAAGTTCGCGAAACCGATACTCAGTGGGGTGAAGTGTCCCCTCCAAAATTAATAAATTAAAATAATAAACGTTCGTAGATCTCGATGTTTAAAGAGCTAAAGCAATGATGTAGTAGACTTAGTTGTACGAGTATGCAGCGTGGTGTAATGAAAGTAAAAATTACTGCAAAAACCGTTCCCTTGTCTGGTAAGCTTTCTTCGATTTTTTTTTAAAGTTCCGAAGGGTTTACGAGGGGTTGCAAAATAGTGACTGCTAGCCCGGGGTCATTATCATCATCTACCTAGCCTTTTCCTAACTATGTTGGGGTCGGCTTCCCATCAAACTGAATGCAGTCTTTTACATGGATTAGGCGGTTCACCCACTGAAGATGCGTCCCGCCGCGGTGCGCGGAGCAACGTATAACGCACGGGGCGCCTTCCCGCGCCTTTCCGTGTCGGCAGTGTGTTGTGCTAGGCGTGATTTCTATATAAATTGAGATACTTGCATACAATGGTAAAATCTGCCATCCCGCGCTACGCGACGGGGCGCGGTGCAGTGGGTGGAGCGCCTTACATACTCGTAACAGAATATCGGCCGTGACTTACGTACCTATCGTCGTCGTGAGTTCGAACCCAGGTAGGCGCTTTACTTTGTGTAAATTGTTTCATCTCCACTGCTCTCAAAACGATGAAGGAGAACATCGTGAGGAAACCGGCATGTCTTAGAACCAACAATTCGAAGACATGTGACATCTAACAACTAGCACTGGACCCGCGTGGTGGATTATAGCACCCTCTATCCGAGAGGAGGCCTGTGTCCCAGCAATGGGAACATTATAGGTTGATGATGATGACATAACAGAATTTTACATGGAGCCTATCCGACCTCCACAACCCAGCTACTGGGTAGTACGATACCCCTTGGTAGTAGTCGTCAGACATTCGGACTTCTAACAACCCGTAACAAGGCAATAATAGGCCGTAACAATAACAGCCTGTACCAACGGCGTAACGTGCTTTCCGAAGCATGGATGACTCCTGGTATGTAAAGATGGTCACCCATCCACGAACTAACCGCGGCAAGCTTAACATAACCTGACAAATCGAACCGTGCGGCTGTTATTACTTAGCCACAAACCCCTCATTGCCATTGGGGTTTGCGTTCCGATAATTTTAGGGGCCTTAGGGCTCATAGTAATGAGGTTTCCTACTATAGAGGTTTTACTATCTGCAGTCCTCAGCGATGATTTAACTTCAAAACTTTATAAACGAGATAGTGCAGAGGTTTTGTAGCTTAAAAACGTCTACATATCAGAAAATTACCTCAACATCAATTCAAGTCGTTTTCCAGTAAGATTCACTTCGAAAAAAGCACGTCAAGGATATTCCAATTACATTATTTATAAAACGTATGAGGCGTACATCAAAATTAAATAATACAGTGGTTGGAATCAAAGGGGCCGCGGAATGAAGATTTGCCCCACAAAATGTCAACAAGACACTGTTCGCCGACAAAGGCGAGGAGAGCGGCTCGTGGCCAAGGTTGCCACTTGACAGTCGTGAGGAAGAACAGGATTGGGTCAACCAAAATATTTATTCAACTCTTTTACCGAGACTCTTTTAAGGAATGGGTAGTTGAAAATGGAATTAATTTCTCCTCAAAGCAACTTTTGGCCGGACAGGTATGGGACCACTAAAGCCCTTATTTTGAGGGCAGGAAAAATCATAAACTAACTAATTCCAGCGGCTTCGCCCATGTGGTCGGAAACTAATCTACGGAAACGTATTCCCGGATTGAAAAATACCCTATTTGTTACTGCAGGTTGTAAACTATCAGATAGATTCATTTATTTGCCTGAAATATGGTAATTTACAGATTTTATAATACACACACAATAGTTCTTCATATTCCGCCAACTAAATTCGGCATGCAAATTTTGAGATACTAATGATGATTCTAATTTTATAACTTTAAACAAAATAATTAAATTGCAATGTCAAAAAAAAGTACTAAATAAAAAATTGCCTACATATTAAATTACAAATGTCAAAGAAAATCAGTCTTCAGGAGTCTGAAAAAAAAATGGTTCCCATAGGAGTACCGACAATTTTTTTATAGAGTTATTAAAAAAGTTCTAGGTACTCCTGTGGGAACCTTTTTTTTGCGTGGGAAATCATCTAATGTCCTGCTCTGGGTGGAGTGGGAGCGGGCGTGTCAGACTTTTACTGATTAAAACCCACCCGTGTTGTTTCAGTTGCCTGAATACCTGAACCTAACTAGTACGCCAAATGTAATTATGATAATTGTTACTCTCTTTACGATTTATCCCTAAATTGTAAAATTATATTTATTGTAACAGACTGTACCACACGGTTTTTAAATAAATAAATTACTATTGAATTATATTCCACTGAAATTGCTCAACCGGCGCTATAATGTATTTTGAAATGGTTGTAATACTAACAAAGCTGTCTTTCGTAGATCTTAGACAGTCGTTACTGGTCGTCAGAAGTCTGAAAATCTGACAACCAGTCTTACCAAGGGGTATCGTATTACCCAGTAACTGTATTGTGGAGGTCAGATAAGGCAGTTGCTCCATGTAAAATACTGGTACTCAGCTGCATCCGGTTAGACTGGAAGCTGACCCCAACATAGTTGGGAAAAGGCAGGCAGATGATGATGAACACGCTAGGGGCTTTCGATGAGAATAAACGATTTTTATTTGTATTTATTTATTGTTCGTGCCAACCTTGAGCGTGCTCCAGGAGTCGAATTGTCGGGTATCCGCGGCCCGCCACGCTTATTTCACAGTAATCGGTTAATTGTACACCTTTAACGAGTAGGTACCACTATCGACCGCAGTCGCTACCACCAACCTCCACTGACCCGGACAAGAGCGCTAAATCTTTGCTGCAGACCATATATCTTTTGATTTAATAAAAATGAAATGACTCAAGGTTAAATTATTGTTAATTAATTATAAATTAATACGTGAACGGAGAAGTAAACAATTTGGCACAGTTAAACTTTTTAATGAAGAGTGCAGGAAGCTATTTTTTTTTTTAATTATTGGAGTCGAATTTCGACCAGTGGGCGACTACTTGTTATACCGAAATCTCGATATTTGAATACTTTAAAGTTAACTTAATTGAAATGCTATGTTAACTTACACTCTACATGTGAGTAAATTTCCATAATGTAAGTATGCAATACCGGAGTTACCGACATCATTTGTAGAGTAAGCAAACTCAAATGGCAGTGGGCTGGCCATGTTTCTCAAAGGTCCGATGGCTTGTGGAGCAGACGACTTCAGGCGTGGAGACCGTGTATCGGCAAGAGTAGCGTGGGACGCCCCCCAGCTAGATGGACCAACGACTTAAAGAAAGTGGATGAGAGAAATTGCATGCGGAAAGTGGAGGCCAGGGTGTTGTGGTGCAGATTGAGAGAGGCCTAAAAAAAAAGAAAGAAAGAAAATATGTTTATTTGCGGCAAACATGACACACAGTATGACCAGAAACATACAGAAATAAAAAATAAGATATGGGAAAATATGCGTCACATCCACGCAAAACGGCCATCACTCAGCATAATGCTGTGACCCTATGCGAGACAGAGCCCCAGCGCAACCAGCGCTGGGGCTCTGTCTCGCATTCAGTGACAGCCGGCGCTGACGTAATGACGTCGATCGGTGCAGCGAAAAATCAGTACAATAAATACTAAAAACACTTTCGTTCTTTGCTTCTTATGTCCAGCAGTGGACTGCGATAGGCTAAGTTCATTCATTGATTGATTAAAGTATGCAATGCAAACAAAACCTGAATGGCGTCTACATGACTGTAGATAAGTTAATCGCAACTATTTGAAAACAATGTTTAAAGACCTAGAAATAGCACACGTTACAACACGAGCTCGTTTAATAAACAATGCATTTAAAGCTTAGCCAGTTAAAAGCACGTAACTTAAAAGTTACTCAATTCTAAACTCAATAACCTCCACTTAATAAGTATTTTGCATAACCGCATATCTCAGTGGAGCAATGCGTTCACATTTGTTGATAAATATTGAAATTTGCGTTGATTTCCATTAGGGCGCACTGGACCACACACGGCGCGGCCTGTTTGTTCCTCGCGAGCGCGATATTTTAACGGTTTAGTGCGCATATTAATACACATGACATGTGACGACGGACAATCTCCTTTATCTCTCAACAAAGAATTCGATTAATACTTGGTTAAAATGATGAGCCTTTCGCTACGGAGATCCAGCGCACGCCGAAAGGCGATCGGCGATCACCACCCGAACCAATGCGAAAAATTAATGAGATAACAATCAATAAGAGAACGTTGACATAAACTTTCAATCGAAGTCATAGCCGGGAACTTTACGGCTTATATGATAATACGTTTCGTATTGTGACCGTGATAAGTGAGGCAGCACGAAAATTAAAGTTTAAAAACAAAAGTAATTTTGGTTTTATACGTAACGATTTTTAATATCAATGCATTTTATGTCCCCATCCCATACACACTGTGAAATTAAATTAGCTAGGCAAACTAGGCAGACATGATGACGTGACGTATCTATCTATATAAACATCTAAATTCTAAACAGAAAATAAAGAAATTAATTTGATGTATTCTTTTTGCTTCATCTATTGCAGTTAACAATAGTCACTTGATAGGTATGCCAGTTTAAACAATCTGTTTTCTTTTTGTGTTAACTTCCCAGGACCTTATGGATATCGAGTGTATCGACATCTAAACATAATCAAGCAAAAGAAAACCGATTTTTTCAACTTATCCATCAAGTAACATCACTGTTAGACCAGCGATCGCCCCAAAAAAAACAAACATAAGATCTCTTTCTTTTAACGTATTTAGATATTGAGTTTCGCTAGCAAGTTTAATTTAACCCTATATTGACTGTATGAAAACCTACATATATAGCATATACGTAAATACATGGCAGTGTTGTCGAAGCCGGTAGCGATAGAATGCAATGAAAAATCGTTATTGCTTTACATAAATACATAATTGAGACCATAACCATTAGCAGCGTCGGCCAGATCAACATAATTAACCGTCGATTAAGATTCACTGATAAATGTTAATCCGATATTAAAATCGTAATGTAATTCGTGTTTAATACGTACAGACGCCAGCACACCAAGCTACCCGAAACTGTCAAATTTTCCCAATCAATCTTGAACCTAATACTATCCTGCCGGGGTCGCGTGATTGTTCGAAAGAGATACCGTGACCCTGGCACATGGGCAACTGATGGAACACGGGTGGGTTTTAGTCAGTAAAAGTCTGACACGCCCTCCCGCTCCGCCCAGAGCGGGAGAAGTCATTTGATGATTTCCCATCCTGAAAAAAAAAAAAAAAAAAAAAAAAAAAAAACCTAATACTATAGCAATAAAGTTCAAACCCTATTAAAGAAATCTGACAGATTGTAGTAGCTTTGTGTGCTGGCATTTGTACTTGACTACGTACCCGGTTCCAACATGACCAGTTCCGTATAGTGCCGGACGTAAAGAATAGTAGGTACCATCCGATTTCATCGCATGAGTGTCGTAAGATACGATAAGGGATTTACTAGCCTCAAAGAGATGTCAACAGTACTGAAGGGGTCTGCTAGGACCGATGCCTGCCAGGGTCGTAAGATCTGTTCGAAAGAGATACCGTGGCCCTGGCATATGGGCAACTGAAGGAAGACGGGTGGGTTTGAGTCAGTAAAAGTCTGGCACGCCCTTCCGCTCCACCCAAGAGCGGGAGACATCATTTGATGATATCCCACCCACAAAAAAAGGGATTTACTAGAGAATGGGCAGCAGAATTCTCTACGCATTTTACCACCATACTGCGATCGCCAACCCGCCTGCCAAGCGTGGCGATTATGGCAAACCCCTCAAATTGGAGGATGGCCTATGTCCAGCAGTGGACGTCTTTCGGCTAAAATGATGATGAGATAAACATCCATTATTATTAAATAGGCTGACTAGCAGAAAATTACCATCCTCAATACATCTACCTATACTTAATGTTATAAAGCTGAAGAGTTTGTTTGGTTGAACGCGGTAATATCAGGAACTACTGGTCCGAATTGAAAAAATCTTTTTGTGTTGGGTAGCATAGGCATATTTATTGAGGAATGCTATAAGCTATATAACATCACGCTACAATCAAAAGGAGCGGAGCAGCAACGAAAAATGAACGAAAACTGGCAGGCAATTCGATGCGACGGGAAGGGTCTGGGGAGAAAAACTTGACGCGGACGAATTCGCGGGCGGAAGCTAGTGATGTGCATCTGGATTGAGGGCCCCCGAAATAAGATAATCAGTAAAATAATCTCAGTAAGTACTATACTTACTGAGATTTAGGCTATGCCACTTTATGCACGCGTCTGGATTGAGGGCCCAAGTTATTTCATCATAACAGTTTTAATTCACGTTTAAGAAATTTATGACCCTTTGCTTTAAGTTTTTACTATTTTTAACTAATTTCCCTATAAATCTTATTTCGGTACGCCAGGGTTCAAAAAATGGGCCCTCAATCCAGATGCACATAAGCTAGTGAAGTATAAAAGAGAAAGTCTTGAAAGTAGCACCGGTAACTGAAAAGGATAGTGTGCAAATGTGGTCCAAGCGTCGCCTAGGATGAATCATGTACCAAATGAAACGGTACAATGTACTGTTCAAACAAGCAGAAGGGCATCAAAATCTGTCCGAGAGATTTCGAGAAATGATAACTTATTTTTGTCTTAGAAGTTACTACTGATTTTTATTATTTTGTTTCATTGTCAATATTATTATGGTTTTTCCTTGGTATTTTTTATAGTTGAAGGTCATAACTTAATTCTTATGATCGTCATTATATGTATAATGTCATCATCATCGAGTAACGATAAGTTTACTTTAAGTTATTAGGTATCGTTTTTTTTTTGTTTCTTTGACGAATGTTACTATAGTTTTATCATCATCATTATTAACAGCTATTACTAAAAGCTACTACAGCGAGCACATCAGAAACGGAGTTTATACCATACAGGTGTTTCAAGATAATGGACAACCAATAGAAGATTTGAACGAGGCGGGGATTGACGGAAACGATTTATGGCTTTTAAGAGGGAAAATACAATCGAGATATGCACGAACACGGACATAATTATTATTCCTATGCAGTAGTTAATACCAACGAAACTAGATGCTATTAATTATTATTATTGCTCTTGCAAAGCCGGTAAATGCACGTAAAGTTGCTGCACTCACATAATGGTTATAGTGTGGTTCTTGGGTTTTGCTCGTCACCAAGAATCCATACACAGACAAGCAGAGTTTTTGGAATCAGTAATTATTGACATCTGAAGCGAATTTAACTATTATATAAGTTATTTTTAATATACGCTTAAAAAAACATTTCTTGTTTTCTTTTATCTCTTGTTTGTTTTATAATGGCGAAGGAGGACCAAACCAAAAAGATGATCTATCATTACTCGATGATGATGATGATGATGATAAATAATGATGATTATAAGTATTAAATAATAATTTTAACGTTAAATAACAAGAAAAAACAATAATAATACTCGACAATGAAGCAAAATAAAAAATCCGTAGTATCTTCTGAGGCAAAAATAAGCTATCATTTCTCGAAATCTCTCGGACAGATTTTGATGCCCTTCTGCAAATTTGAACAGTACATTGTACCCTTCCATTTAGTATATGATTCATCCTTGGCGACGCTTGGACCAACTCCCATACATTTTTGCCCACTGTCATGTGCGCAAAAATCGTGTTGTCATGGTGTGGTGGGCATGTGAGGAAAACGTCGTGCGGAAAATTAAGTAAGTTAAGGAAAATCAATTAAACGATGGATGGATTGTTTGAAAGATGATATAGCTAGAAAGAGTGTGACTAGCTGATACTAGAACGGCTGCCTATATCGGACCTCCACAGCTCAGTGACTGGGTTTTTTTTTTTGGATGGGAAATCATCAAATGTCTTCTCCCGCTCTGGGCGGAGCGGGAGGGCATGTCAGACTTTTACTGACTAAAACCCACCCGTGTTCCTTCAGTTGCCCATGTGCCAGGGTCACGGTATCTCTTTCGAACAATCACGCGTCCCTGGCAGGCATCGGTCCTAGCAGACCCGTTCAGCACTGCTGACATCTCTTTGAGGCGCGCGTGGAACACTACGCGCCGTTGACCCGAGCTTGGTCCTTACCGGGCGGCGAGCTACCCATTGCTCGCCACCCGCAAGCTCGCGCCTACGGTGGCCGGGAGTCCGCTATGGACTCCAGACGCCCGGGGCGTCTCCTCCTGCGACGGCTAGGTACGTGAGGGCGCAGAGACTGCCACTCCCTCACGCACCCCGTCTCCTCCTTCGCGAGCATTACCGCATCGCAGAAGGAGGTGACGGCTTCCCATTCCGTCTCGCTCCGTACCATGGCTCGCACCAGGGCCGAACGCGAGAGGTCGCCGCCGCCGATCGCCTCCACGAGGACGCGGTGGTGCTCCGCCCAGGCAGGGCAAACTTCCACCTCCACCCTTCCTCCCTTCCTTCCTTTCCTCCACCGTATGCTCCACCGTCAGTGACTGGGTAACGCGATAGGTACCCCTTTTTCTTTTTTTTTTGGGTGGGAAATCATCAAATGACGTCTCCCGCTCTTGGGCGGAGCGGGAGGGCGTGTCAGACTTTTACTGACTAAAACCCACCCGTGTTCCTTCAGTTGCCCATATGCCAGGGCCACGGTAACTCGTTCGAACGAATCTCGCAACCCTGGCAGGAGCATTCATGTCTTAGATACTCTTTATTGGATCTTTTTGTAGAGCTCTCGCGACCCTCACGATGAATCTCACGACCCTGGCAGGAGCATTCATGTCTTAGATACTCTTTATTGGATCTTTTTGTAGAGCTCTCGCGACCCTCACGATGAATCTCACGACCCTGGCAGGAGCATTCATGTCTTAGATACTCTTTATTGGATCTTTTTGTAGAGTTCTCGCGACCCTCACGATGAATCTCACGACCCTGGCAGATAGGCACCCCTTGATAAGACCGGTTGTTAGACTTTCGGACGTCTGAAGACCCATAACAACTGTACCCAGTAACTGAGTTGTGGAGGTCAGATAGGCAGCCGCTCCATGTTAAATACTTAGTTGCATCCGATTAGACTGGAAGCCATCCCCAACATATTTGAGAAAAGGCTGTGCAGATGATGATTAGGTGTGTATGTATGTAGGTAGATACACACATTAACATATCATAGGTGGACTTTGGATTGGACTAAACCCTGAATAGGTTTCCACCTGCTGAAAACCTCACACCTGGACACGAGTTACCTTGGCTTTCCTAGAAGTCTTCAAATAGACTCCGGACTCAGGTAGGTCGAAATAAAGAAAACCTGCTCAGGTGGAGATTGACACAGATGAATCCGCCCTGGAGTGTAAATGTGGTGTTGTCCCACAAACAATACGCCACTTAATATCTTGTCCAGCGTGTCCTGTTGTTTGATCGCTACAAGACTTGATGGACGCTGCGGAAAGTGCTTATTTTTTTTTTAATGTGGGCAATCATCAAATGACGTCCCCCGCTCTGGGCGGAGCGGGAGCGCATGTCAGACTTATACTGTCTCAAACCCACCCGTGTTCCTTCAGTTGCCTATATGCCAGGGCCACGTTATCTCTTTCGAACAAATCTCGCGACCCTGGCAGTGCGGAAACTGCTAAGCTTGCAACCAAATTCTGGGCTGACTATGTAGATTACTATCGACACGCTAGAAAGAACATATTTTCGTCAGGGTTTGTTGTCTCTCGAAGTCCCTTCTGCACATTATCACAATATTCATGACGCAATCCTGTGGTCCCCCTACCTCAAATTAAAATTGCCTGAATTTCTCAATCTTATTTATGTCCAAATGAGGCATTGTGTTGAAGTATGATGGCAGGAAACTGTCGATCGTCGCCGAAATCGATTGTCGATGTCATTTAATATTATTGAGGCTTTTTTACGTCGCTGTCAAAAGATTTAATACTCCAGGCAGGATATTATTGTAGTTTCATTATTCGCACGTATAGGTTTTTGTCTTTAAAGTAGGTCGTGTTGGGTAACACTGCCTGTCCAAGATTTTGATTTTTTTGTTACTTTTTACATTGTAAAATATGCGTTCTTTCTCTGATTACTTCCCTAAGTAGATATAGTATTTTCACCGGTAGAGCTAAGTTACTAAAACGTTAACACCTCTATGTAGTACGTATCTGCTGCAATCAGTATTAGATACTTATATGATTATAAATACTATTTAATGTACCATTTTTTTTTTTTGTGGGTAAGAAATGATCAAATGGCGTGAGAAGGGAGTGTCAGACTCTTACTGACTAAAACCCACCCGTTCCTTCAGTTGCCCATATGCCAGGGCCACGGTAACTCTTTCGAACAAATTTCACGACCCTAGCAGGATTTAATGTACCATTAGTCCACGTTTGCACTAACATAAAGATATCGAGGCTGGATTTTTTTGTTCACTGGATCTTCTGCGCACTGCTTTGCTTTACTTTCGGCGCTTAGCAAAGCGCCGAAAGTTTATAATCCAACTGTGGTAATATTTTCAAAATGCTCGGATACACTCTGTTTGATTCTCAAAACTCGGGTCGACACCGTGGGTTGAAAACAGTGCGCGATGAAATCCTACCGTGAACGTGGTCTTAGAAAAATATCGCAAAAACAGCACTACCGAAAAGGGCAAGGAAAGTGTTGTAAAGTGAATCGCCGTTTGATTCCCATGGACCGGTGCACTTGCTGGCGAGCGCATTTCTCCCACGCTTACCTACGTTAAGGGGAAGACGGGTGGTTGCGAATGACAAAAGTTTATTTATTTATTTATTTTGGATCTCCAACAAAGGATGTACACAATACATTGACACGTAAATAAACGGTAACCTAACATGAGGTATTAAGTAGGTGTACTCCTTCACTTATAGGAGCCCACAGCATGCAAGCTTAAAGTGTTGGTGAGTAACTCAAGTCTGTAGAAACCCTGATTTCAGCAGATCATCATAGCTTTTACCAACCATTCGACAGGTTTCCGAGTCGGAAATGACACATTTAAGGTTACTTAATTTGGTTAGTCCCAGTCAGCAAATAACTATCGGAAAAACACCGGTTTACACTGTCAAAACTTTCGTGTATCGGATTTCTTGCACAGCGTTTAGATGACTCTTTCGATAAAATTGATTAATATTCGATTCAACACGGAAGCGTATCGAATGGTTGTGAATAGCTATGCAGATTAACTTAACGACCAAACTTACTTAACCGAAGAATTACTATGTAATACCTTCCCTTTTTCCTGCGCTTTACGCCTTATCTGAACTTTAAAATTCATTGAAAAATAAGCAAATCATTGTATTTACTTAACTACTAAGTAAGTTTTCATAGAAATTGTTTTACGAGAGTCTCGTTGTGCTGCCGCGTCGCGGTCGCGCCTGTTTGTTGGAGCCTTTATTATTAGCCAAGAACGACATCGAGTATCTACCAGTCTGCCAGTACCAGATGGATATCCATAAGTCATCTAGAAAAACATTTGTGTTTAACCTCCATTTGATTACTATCAATGTTTAACAAAAACTACGATGATTAAATTATCAAAACAAATCAGACAGGAATAAAAATCTGGATGGTGTAATAAGAAAAAGGGCCGATTCCCTATTAAAAAACACATCTATACTAAAATTATAAAGCTGAAGAGTTTGTTTGTTTGTTTGGTTGAACGCGCTAACCTCAAGAACTGGTCCGAATTAAAAAATCTTTTTGTGTACCTAGCCTATTTATTAAGGAAGGCTATATAACATCACGCTACGATCAAAAGGAGCAGAGCAGCAACGAAAAATGGACGAAAACTGGCAGGCAATTCGATGCGACCGACGGGAAGGGTCACGCACGGGAGCAAAAATTTAACGCGGCGGAAGTCGCGGGCAGAAGCTAGTCACTTATAAATCGGGCTCATAATATCGTGCAGTGTAGGTCTAAGGGTTTTAAGTGGGTCGAAAATTCAAAACGATAAAAGATAAACGTATTAGATTTATTTCTTTCTTTAAAAACTAAACGTCTTCCCCTTAACCTAACTCCATTGAGTGCAGCCGCAAGCCAGCAAAAAGCGTTCATTGATTGATCCTTTCACTCCGTTGGCTATGACACGCTATGGCTACACGAGATTCCCACAAAAAAAAACGCAACACACGGCGATCATAAGAAACATTGCAATAATAGGCCGTTTAACAATAAGATAGAAAACGAAGCAAGTAGATAGATATTCTTGTATAGTATAAGTACTTATGATTTGCTTTTTGAACACTTACTTTTTCGTAAGAACAGTTTTAAATTCTTCCAGAAATGTTTTAATAATTCATCAATCTACATGAAATGAAAAGATCTAGATGCACTACAAAATTGGGTATGAGTCCCTAATTCTATTGTAGCTACAGCACCCTAATTGCTCACACTATCAATCACAATCAGAATTATTTTGAAGGATTATTTGTCCATCGCTTTATATGTTCGAATAATATGTCTGCTCAACTATATAAATAACGCAATGAATGTTAGAGCCTACCTACTGTTAGTGGGTTACGCATTTACTCCGCTGATACTTGGTATGGAATGAGGAAAATGTTGTGAGGAAAGTATTAAGTATGAATGTCGATGACTATAAGAGTAGAGGGAGACCAAAGAAACGATGGATGGACTGTGTGAATTATGATATGGATAGAAAGGGGGTGACTACTGAGATGACGACTAATAGAGAAGTGTGGAAGAAAAAGACATGTTGCGCCGACCACGAATAAATTGGAATAAGGACAGGAGAATGGTGAGTTGGTATGGTATCGTATAGCAAAACATACCTTGCATCTAGTACTATAAATTATAAACATTCATTTTCAGACAAAGTCCATAGTGTGTTAGTAACAATATTCTTAAAAAACTAATGTTAGTATTGAGCAACAAAATTAAATGACGACATGAAGTCGCACCCACCTTTGCAGCATGGGGGACTCCCACCGATCAGTAAAAACACCCAGTATAGTGTTGGTACTGTCACGAACGCGAGTGAGTAGGGAGGCGTATCTTTTTCTAATGATAGCGGCAAAGCCATCAACCCGCGCCTCAGCAAACATCCCTGACGCACTGCACCGCCATGGCAACCCCAACAGTACCCTGAGGAAGGGATAGGAAGGGATGGGAAGAATTGTAATGAAATCACGATTAATTTGTTTTGAATGTATATTTAAAAAAAATGAAAACATAGGTGCTTATTAAGTAGTCTTTGAGTAACTAAGTTACGTAGAAAAAAGACAAAAATTTTAAAATGAAGACTTCAAACCGTACAATGAGATGTCACACATTGTATAGAAGATCTCATGTTATTGTGTTCATGATTTGTGGGATATTGAAGAAAGGCAGGCAAGTGGGTAGGCCCGCGATGACCGTGGGAGGCTGGCTCGCAAGCCTTCTACTGTGGGAACATTGTGAATAATTGGGGTTTTGTATCTTCTTGGAATGCAAATACCTTTGCGAGAAAGATAGGGTTATTAGCAATGTTAATTGGTTATAATGTCACGTGTGACGTTCAAAACTGTGACTCAAACAGATGTTACCCGTCGTGTTAGCCGTCCAAATTCAAAATTTTCTTAAGTTTTTTTTTTTTTTTTTAAATACACTGATTAGTGATAGGCTGTATGTTGAATAAAATAATTATTAAGGGTTGTATTAATGGTTTTAGTGACTATTCTTCTATAGAGCCATAATTGTTAAAGTTGCGGACCTACAAATAAGAAAAGCGTAAAAAAATAATCGCGGTCTACCATATAGGTAATATCCCCCTTAAAGACATGGGTACATATTGTTCTTATAACTCTTTCATCAAACACCCATGCAAACAAGTAAAGGTATTAAACTCATGTAAAGGTTATTAGAACGATCTTAGGATCGAATCGCTTGAAATTTGACATTTTACAAGAGTTCTAAATGAATTCTGTTCCAAACAGAAGCATGCAAAAGATTGCCAGTTAGTCCCGGCGCATTAACATTAACATATGCTACTCGGCAAACCCGGCGCTCCTAAGTAACAACTGCTGAAGTTCGTGAAGATGTCTCCTATCGGCGCGTGCACTTCAGGCAAAGATTCCAGTGCAGCCGGTTTCACTGTTTGCGAGCAACAATTTATAATAATACCTACCTATCATAGAAACAGCGTCTCTAGATTATACCTATACCATAGATAGATAGATAAGATAGATAGATAAAACGTTTATTCGATGCACACAAAAGACGCAACACAACATACAAAGCACGACGAAACAATAATTGATTGGTATAACAAATTACCGAACTAGATACAAAATGCCAATATACAAAGATAAAAGAAGAAAGGAAGACATGATATATAGTAATGATGACACTTTGTGACACAGATTAAAATTCAAAAGTAAAATAATGTGCGGTGGAGTAAAAAGTGCGGTGTGCGTCTCAAAGTTGCACCAAATGGGAGTCCAGCTCAGCATGTGTCAGGTAAATATACCGGACGCTGATATTCTGCTGGATCCCTGCAGTGACCCACGGACATCGAGCAGATGAGATCAGAACGGGAATCATTATTCTCGATGTTGTGAATAGCGGAACTTGCGGGGTGAAATTATGTAAGTACCCACAGTGATTATTACAATGTATACCATAGTAGCAACATCCTTACACAGTATTAGATCTACAGCGAAGAACATTATTATTTTACACCACCTTTTATGAAACACACGATACTTAAAGAAGACATCATCAAACCTAATTTTGATAAGGAATCAGCCATCAATTCCAGCCTAAGTATTTACAGTTAACAAAGCAGTATGCTCTTGCAAAATTTAACGATTTACACATTCTCTGGACGCAGGTTATTAATAACTATCTACTAATATCATAATGTGAATGTAAGTTTGTTTGTTACGCTTTCACGCGAAAACTACTGAACCAATCATCATAAAAATTTGTACACATATTCTTGGAGGTATTAGAAGTAACATAGGATACGTTTTATATATGTATATAAAAAAAACAAAATTTATTGTTATTTTTAACGCGAGTGAAGCTGCGGGCAAAAGCTAGTACTAAATAAGAACAGCTTTTTATAAGCATCTTCATCTGGCTTGATGAGTGCAATCATAATTTAATTTAATAGCTCACAGAACTTATTTTTTCGGAAAGTGAATATGTACCCGCAATTACCTAGTAATGATGGCATAACGTTAATTCTGCGGTAATTTATCGCACACTGTATGGTACCGTGTGGTGCCGGACGTAAAGAATAACACCACCCCATTTCTTCCTGTGGGTGTCGTAAAAGGCGACTAAGGGACTTACTAGAGAATGGGCAGCAGCGTTCTCTATGCATTTTACCACCATACTGCGATCGCCAACCCGCCTGCCAAGCGTGGCGATTATGGCAAAGCCCCCCAAATTGGGGGAGGCCTAAGTACAGCAGTGGACCTCTTACGGCTGAAATGATGTATGAAGAAAAGATATGAAAGGAATTACTTCGATTTATTGATACAGCACCCTTGTTGCGTAACAAACTATTTATCACAATCTGAATCGTTTTGAAGGTTATTGCTAATACATTGAGTCTTTTTTTTTCAGGATGGGAAATCATGAAATGACTTCTCCCGCTCTGGGCGGAGCGGAAGGGCGTATCAGACTTTTACTGACTAAAAACCCACCCGTGTTCCATCAGTTGCCCATGTGCCAGGGTCACGGTATCTCTTTCGAACAATCACGCGACCCCGGCAATCCATTTAGTCTTATGTTTGAAATATTTGTCTGCTCAAAAACGTGCCTAAATAACGCAATCAACGTTCTTGGACTGTCAAAATTAAAGCTCGTTTTGCTTGGCTTGATTGCTTTTAATGAAAATTCCGGATAGAAATGGTAAAGTCATCATAATCAGCCTATATTGTTCCCACTGCTGGGACACAGGCCTCCTCTCAGTGAGAGGGATGGGCGTAATCTACCTCGCGGGCCCAACGCAGGTTGGTAGATGTCACATGTCTTAGATTTTGGTTCTAGGACATGCCGGTTTCCTCACAATGTTTTCCGTCACCGTTTTAAGAGCAGTGGTGATGAAATTATTAACACACAGTGAAGCGCTTACCTGAGTTCGAATCCACGACCTACAATTCGGGACCGATACCACTGGGCCACCTCTGCTCCTAGCAAAAGGGTAAACTTTCCATACATATTTAGTAAAGGACGAGATTGTTTATCTTATAGGCACATAAGAGTAAGGTGACCTGAAATGACGAAAAGTTATAGGAAAAACAAGGTTTTCCCACTAGCAGCGTGAAACCTCGCTGTGAAAAGAAAATTCAAAGAGTTTAAAATGAGCGCTAGACAATTATAATAGAAATCATTTACAACCAATGAAGTAACAATATACATAACTCGGTAGGTAACACTTGTCTCTATCACCATCACCTAATAAAGAGTACCTGTCGTGTCTGGCAACCTATTACTAGACTCAGAGTCAGAACACTATTCAAGATCTGGCTTATCAACAAGGTAAGTACCTACCTACAGTCATTAAAATACTCTTAATGATCCTCATCTAGCACATCATGACGTTAAAAAGACTCCTCCTTAACTGGACACACTATTTACAAAGCACGACATAAAATTATCATCCATTCAAGAACTGGCGTCCATTATAAAAGGTAGGAACGCGCTATGCTGGGCCCAGCCAGTGTCCTTAACGACGTCGCCGGCGCACTTAACTTTGATCAATATTTCGACTTTTTCACTAAGTTGGAAATTGTTTGTGTTGTCATTAATGAGACAACATTGTTGAGCCATTGCCGTGCTTGTTTGTGTAATGTACCGTAAACATCTTCACACGAGTTTTATGAGTTAACTTTGGAGTTTGAATGTTAAGCACATAAGTATGTAACATTAACAGAAATAAGTGTATTTGGGTTATTCATATTGTTCTTGCTCTATAACAATAATATGCCATGTAAGCGACCTGTTTATTTTGAGATCTTAACGTAACGTGTATAATCCTGCCAACCGCATCCGGGGCAAACACAACCCGGCCGAGAATCGAACCCAGGACCTCATGTTCAGCAGTCGCATTAACAATCACTACAGTAATGAGATAACCAGTGTATGATGTGTGTTATCCGTTAGATATAAATGGCAAAAGTGATTTATGGATAAATCTGCAGAAATACTCATTTCCTTTCAAAGCTTGTTGCGCGAGGCATCTAATGGTCTGGTAATCCTACAACTTTATAGGAGCGCAATGAATATACATAATTATAATATTAAGGTACGCACGTGCTTATATGTGTCAAACTATTCAATACCTACTAATTTATGATCAACTTATGAATATGCACTACACATAATCGACTATTAAAAAATACCCATAAAAAAATGGAATGTTACTTGCAAAAAAAAAAACTATTCAAATATGTAACCCCTTTACCTATCGCTTTATTAGAAGAACAAAGCTTACGATTCCTGCCAATAGGTATCATTTTTAAAGTCATGAATATGCAAAAATAACAATTACGATAATCAATAATATTGGTTTTGATCTTGAATTTTAGTCGAGTCATGGAACCATCATTAATCGGAATAGAATCGATTATGCACAAGTTCGAAATAGGAAGGGTTTAGTTCGCATAGCACCTGCGCGGTTTTGAATGGGATAAAAGTGCGGTGGAATATTATGAGGGGCTGGAGGAGCGAAATTGCTGGAAAGATGACTTCAGAGAAAGGGGGCCACAATATAAAAAAAATGGCCCGCTGTCGCCAGACTAAATTGAAAGAGTCAAACAATGTTCTTTACGAATAGACTCTATTCCCATGATGTGGTACCTAATCTTTGTCCACATTCGCGCGGACGTACCTATAAAATTCGCGGCGAGATATTTTCTAGTACTGGATCTTCAACGCACTGTTTAACGCCGAGAGTTAATAGGTAATAGGTAGTGTAACGTTGTGTGTATATCCACATATTCAATTAATTCATAATCAACGTTAATTCTTAACTTATAAAAACATTATCGTAATATCGTCAATAGAATGCAAGGAATGCCTACACATTCTTTTTGGTGTTGGAGCAGTACGACGTGATGTTCTGCGTGACGTGATAAAAAGAATGTCATTTGTGGGTATCGGTATACAGTCTTTAATCGTGTGGTGGCGAAAAGTCATGCTAGGCGGGTAGTTCTTAATCAGACACTTCCTATTGGTGTCGTAGTCGGACGAATGTTCTCGACATTAACCGAAGTAAAGCGCGCACGAGTATAAATATGCTCGTACAGGACGCGATAGCTTACCGCCGGGCCTCCCCCGGGTAACTGGGGGTCTCACCTGGCGGGGACAGACCGCCGAGATGTCGTGAAGAAAGCGGCGTTGATAACATCAACGCCGCGGCGCGCCTACAGAGACACTTATAGCAACCACTCACATGGACGCGTTATTTTTAACGCGTTCAAATATATTGCACGCCTACAAGGCAAAACATTGAGAGGCACAGATGACGGCCTTGTAAATCCACGACCCGTATTAAATTTTATTATTGTAAGCGTTGGTGGTTTTTTTTTATTTTATTTTAAATACTTCCATACGTTACATTAGAACGGGCTGGCGTACGGGTGGGAAATCGGTTATTCGTTCCACCCCAGCTCCTCGAGAAAGGCCAGCAACGTCTTGATGTTGCTGACTATCTCACGTAGGGTACCTGGGTTACCGAAGTAC
The DNA here is from genome assembly GCA_932294355.1 of Aporophyla lueneburgensis. NCBI lineage: Eukaryota > Metazoa > Arthropoda > Insecta > Lepidoptera > Noctuidae > Aporophyla > Aporophyla lueneburgensis. Next base: position 18,613,623 of record OW028744.1, read on the forward strand.
TTGGCCCTGTATGTGGCGATCGCCGAGCAGTTTAGAAGCACGTGCGCTGCTGTCTCGTCGTCCTCAATGCAGGCCCTGCACAGCGGACTGTCTGTAGCTCCTATGACAAATAGATGTTTATTAAACGACCCATGGCCAGTTATTGCTGCTGTAACCATACGCAGCTGTCGTTTGTCTAGCCGAAGGACCTGTTTTGTGAGGCGGGCATCGATGGCAGGTAATGCCTCCTTGGCCTGCCTGCACTCACTTTGGTCCAACCATTGCTTGAAGTGTAGATCCCTGGTACGTTTCCTTACCAGAGAGCGTAGAAACCCAAAGAGGAGTGGCGCGATGGGTTCTGGTCCCACCGGTGTCATGCTCGTCCCCTTCTGGCAAGATCATCGGCGGCATCGTTACCAAGCGAACCGCTGTGTCCTTTTATCCACTGAATGGTTATATTATTGAGGCTACCCACCTGGTTGAGGTGCTGGTGGCACTCGTATATTAACCCAGAATCAATCGAGTGACTGTCCATCGCTTGCAGAACAGCCATACTGTCTGAGAGTATGCGGATCGAGTGGTCTTTAACTGCCCTGGCCATGATGGCTGAGGCGGCAAGAGTGATCCCAATGCATTCCGCCTGGAACACTGTGTTGTGAACTCCTAATGGTGTGGCTATATGTATGTTGAAGTCCTGCGAGAAGACTCCAGCACCAGTGCCACTGTCTGTTTTTGATCCGTCCGTGAAGATGCGCAGCTCAGTGGGGCGCAAACCCTCACACCGGCGATCTTCGTGAAGCTGGATTCTGTATTTTTTATCAAAAATGAATTGTTTAGGCACCCGGTCCATTATAGCTTTGGTAATGGGGAACTCATTGTTGAGTTCCTTAGGCGCGGGACAAATACAAGAGGCGTCGGGCGGAGGTGAGGCGCGGGCGCGGCGCGGGCGTGGCGCCACTTCTTTGATATTTCATACAAAATGTATAGAAGAGGTGGGGCGCGAGACATACTGAGACGGCGCGGTGCGGGCGCGGCGCGGGCGCGGCGCGGGCGTTGCGCGGGCGCCGCTTCCTCGCCTTCGGCGCACCCGGAAAATGCGTGACGATATAGAATTTAACATAAAATAACGAGAAACACCGCGCCTCGCCTTTCCGACACCGTTAGCACGCCTGTTCTGCGCTGCACCGGCGCCGCGCCCGCACCTCACCCGCGCCACGCTCGCGCCTCACCTCCGCCCGACGCCACTTGTATTTGTCCCGCGCCTTAAGCAGCGCGGTGTGTTGTGTGTCTCTCTTCCTCCAGAGGTTAGCTGCGTTCAGACGCGCCGCCGCCATCGTGGCTTCCTGCTGTATGAACAGGTGGAGCGGTGGTAGTCCAAGCATGGCTTCCATGGCTGCAGTCGGAGTAGTCCTCATGCAGCCCGTGACCACCATGCAGGCTAGTCTTTGCATGCGTTGCAGTTTGTTGCAGGCTGTAATAAGCTTGGTGCGGGGCCACCAGACCACGGCCCCATAGGTGATCATGGGTCGGATCACTGCGGTGTACAGCCGAAGTAAGTATAAACATTTATTTTATTTTATTTTATTTTTTAAAGTATGATTTTGGGGGATAGGCCCCACTTCTTACCTATCATTTTCCTGCATTGCCAGAATGTGATGCAGGCCCTGTTTAATTTACTGTCTAAATTACTAATCCAGTTTAACTTACTGTCAAGAATGACCCCGAGGTACTTGACTTCGTTGGCCTGCTGAAGTTCTGTATTGAACAATTTCGGTAGGCGGAAGGGGCCTAAAGCTCGTTTATGGGTGAACATGACTAGCTCCGTTTTATTGGGGTTCACTGAGAGGTCATATTCACTGCACCAACTCTCTACGATACGTAGTGCTTGTTGGGTGAGGGTAAAAATCGTGCTCGTCACCTTCCCTGAGACAAGGATGGCGAGGTCGTCCGCATAACCTATTGTGTAGTAGTGATTGGCACTGAGTCTGGCGATTAATTCGTTAATCACCAAATTCCATAGAAGGGGTGACAGCACCCCTCCTTGGGGGCAGCCTCTGGCAATCATGGCCAGCTGCTGCTCATCCTCTAGGCGAACCACGTGGTTGCTTAACATGTTTGTGATCCAGTCTATGAGTACCTGTTCAACTCCATGTCTGGAGAGGGCGCTGCTGATGCTGGAGAAGTTTGTTTTATCGAAGGTTTCTTCAATGTCTATGAAAGTGCCTAGGCAGGTCCCTTTCTGATGTATCGCTTCCTCTATCTGGCTAACTATCAGGTGAAGCGCCGATTCGGTGGACTTACCCGAGCTGTATGCATGTTGGTTACCGTGCAACGGTAGGGTTTTCAGAGCGCCGTCCCTCAGCTACCTGTCGCACAGCCTTTCCAGGGTCTTTAGAAGGAAAGAGGTCAGGCTGATTGGTCTGTGGGATTTAGCGTTTGTGTAGTCGCCCTTACCTGGTTTAGGGATGAATATTACTTTCACTTCCCTCCATCCTTTGGGAACGTATCTAAAGGCCAGGCACGCTCTCATTAAAGGTACCAGTCTTTCCGCGATGAGGGTTTCAAATCAAAAAATCAAAGTCAAATCAATTTATTTCGGGCTACAAAGACCCATAACATAAATACCTTACAGACTAACATACATACAAATAAAAAACAATGTAAAAACCCCACCACACCACCCCACACCCCACCCCACCCACACCCCACTGTAGTAGGGCGGGGAACACCCCATCCGGGCCAGCGACCTTAAATGGATGGAAACTCCGGATGGCCCATTGAAGTTTCTTCAACGTGATCACCTTGCTAGCATAAAACCAATCATTGTCTGATGGTGTTTGAGTTGCATCTTGCCAGTCGATTGCTTGCGAGAAAATACATCCCGGTGTGTTTCGATAAGGACGCGTCTCGTTTCTTCTGGCGAGGATGTGAGAGTGTTGTCTGGCTTGCCAAGGGTTGTTGGCCCTGGTGTAGTTTGTTGCGCCCGTACTTTCCTTACCCTGTTTGCTTCCTGGCAGGACTCAATGCTACCAGTGTATTAGCGCCATCCCGAGGTGCTCCTGAACCTGATGCATTTTTGTAGCAGGATTTGGCTGCGTAGTACTCATCCCAGTCCTCATCCGCACATGTATTCATTGCTCTATTCAAAGCTTTCCTTACCTTCCCGCGCTTTCGCTCCAGATCCGCACCCCACCATGGCTGTTTGCCCGGTGTACTACGAGGAGTCGTCTCTGGACACGCAGTTTGGTAGCTGTCTATCATTGATTTAGTGAGGTATTCTACTTGCACCTCAATCTGTGTAGTGTCCGCAAATGGCGTCGGATCGCTTGATGTCGCAAGTTTGGATACTAGGTTGCGTGTGGAGGTATCACGATCTGTGTTGCGCGGTTTACGGCGCGGATCTGGCGGGACAGAGGCCTGGATGTCAATGCGGATCCATCTGTGGTCGGAGCAGGAAGCCTCCCTGGAGACCTGCCACCCAGTGGTAATTTCCGCCGCGGCCTCTGTTGCCAGAGTGAGATCTATGATTGTGCGGCTTCGTCTGGTTACGAATGTCGGTTCGGAGTCAGTGTAGATAGGTTAGTCGAGAATAAGTAGTCAACCAAGGCCTTACCTCTTTCGTTTTGCGTCTCCATACCCCACAGCTGGTGGTGAGCATCGGCGTCGGCACCGATGATGACCTCCAGCCCGGAACTCTCGCAATAGCTCACGAGGCGGGCGAGGTCATGCGGGGGTGGCGCCTCCGCTTCGGGCATGTAGGCTGAAGCGAAGACGATTGCCATCTCCATGGCGCCGTCACGCTGTATAATCAGCTTCACTGCAGAGATATCTCTGCAACAGAATTCAGTTAGAAGCTGTGTTTTAAGGTTACCTGTGACATAGATACACGATCTGGGTTGATCGTGATCAGTAGTAACCAGGAGCTTACCGCCAAGATTGAAGAGTCCTTGTATGCGGCCCGCTCTAATCCACGGCTCCTGGATCAGGGCGATGGCCGTTTGTTGCACCTCCAACCACTTCCGGAGCTGAGCCGCTGCGATCTGACTGTGGTGGAGGTTTGCTTGGAGGATTTTACATATCGACGAGGAGGACGCCATTGCTGGTCGATTTCTCATCGTCTTCCTCCAAATTGAGCCCGGCAAGCAGACCGGCCTCGTCGAAGTCATATCCCTCCCGGCGCGAAGCCGGAGACAAGGTTATGTCGTCCGACTCCTCGCCCGAAGAAGGGACAGCTCCCAAGGTGGCGGCAGTTGGGGCGGCCGATTCTGCTACAGCGGGTTCGGCCGCGGTTGCTACCGGGTTGTTTGGTGGGGGAGTCGATTCCCCCGCTGGTGTCTGTGGCTGCTGCAACAGAGCCTCCGAAATGGTTCCCGTGGCGGAGTCCCATCCCTGGGGGACATCGGTGAACCTGCCGTTCCTACCCTGGAACTGCAGGTACACCTTCCCTGCCCCCAAAGATAGACGGCGACCCGCGCCCATCAGGGTCGGGATTTGGTCCACCGGGACACCGACCACCACGAACCATGCCGAGGCCTGCTTGTCGGCATGCAGCAGCAACCAGCGCTTGACGTCGACCCAGGGGTTCTGGTAATTGAGAGCACGGCCAATATTGGTCGGCTCTCCAAGGACCCCCTGCTCGTCGGGCAGAGCTCGCTTGGCCGCGGCCTGACCCTTCCCACCGGGTTGCTGAGTCTTTGCCGGCGCACTGGATGACGGTCGGCTGGTCGTCGGACGGCTTAAGCCGGCCTCCGCCTGCGACCGCTTCCCAGCGGCGAAGTTTAGCTGGCCGCTAGTTGGTTTGCCCGAACTAGCGGCAGTGGCCTGGTTGTCTAGAGGCCCCCTACCTGGCCTTCTGCGAGCCTGACGGCGCTCCTTCCGCGTCATACGCTGTGCTGTGACAGCTGGAGCGCATGAGGGGTTTGTGCAAGGGGAACGGGCTTGTTGAGTGCTTTTACCCTTGCCCTTGCCCCGCTTCTGAACAACCTTCCAGGCGCGAGAGATCGCGTCCTCGTGGCTGTCGGTCACCGTTAGATCGGTGGCGACCTCCTTATGGGAGGAGGCTAGAGGAGCCGCAGAGGTGGGATGGTGTTTCCCAGTGCCAGTAATAACCGGCACCGGTGTTAGTTTGGGAAGGGTCGGACCGGCAGCGGTGTTAGACTTCGCCGTGGTCCTCCTCTGCGTTTTGGAAGGGCTGGTACTGGTCCCAATCAGCGCCGACGCCCTTTGTTTATTTTGAGACTTTTTTGTTTGGTCTTACCTGTGGCTTTCGCCACAGCCAGACCTGCGCCCGCGCTGGTACCCGCGGCGTTAGCTGCAGGGTGTCCAGGGGCAAGAGAAGTGCAAGCAGCACTCTTGGGAGTTTCATCGGCTTTCGCCTCCACTCCGAGTTTGTTGATTTTAACTGGGGTTAAGTTCTCCATGTTAAAAGTTGTGAAAGGATTCGTCTCTCTGGCTCCCACCCTCCATGGAGCCCACACCTGGGAACGTCTTGCTATGAAAAAGCTCGAACGTTAGGATTACCAGAGAGATATAGGGGCGCAAGGCTGGTTTACAGTGCGACATCGGGTGCTCGATCGGGTTGGCCGCAACGAGCTGAACGAGCTCTCTTACACCGTCAGCATGACCTTTACCTACCGCTTTGGTCATCCGAGGACAACCTCCGCGGACATCACGCACCTCGCCTGTGGCCCTCTGACGGGACACTGTGGCCATTTCCCTACCCCTGGCTAGTGGGTAGGGCCACCGTTTCACTTGAAATCCAGACCAAAGGGGGTGTGTTGCCTCACGGACACATAACAACCAGCGCCGTTCGGCTTAGCCCCCCAGGACTCCTTCATCCCCGCTCACGGCGCTCAACTGCGCAGGTCCTAGCGCAGGTGACTGGTTCCTCCTAACTCGCCATCAGCTGCTTTTAGTGACAGTCGAGACCGCCACCAGCCAGTCACAGGGTGGTCACGTTCCGGAGTGGAAGTTGGGCAGGTGGGAGTTGGGTGGAGAGTGGGGATTTGGGTGGGATAGTGTGAGGAGGGGTTGTGGTATTTGGGGCAGGAAGGCTGTTTGGGACAGGGAATGAGGGGTTGTGCGGGAGTGGGGAGGGGAGAAAAGTGAGGTAAAGTCGCCTGGAGGTTACAGTTACGTCTATTTCATAAGGAATTAGACCAAGAACAGGGTGGCAACCTCGTGAAGGTATATCCGCCAGACTTGCCTTGAGGATCTACACGACTTCAGCGCTCTCCCTCAAGACCCCGCCACTCTACCGCCTGTGAGGGAGGCGGCCGAGTAGGCCTGCATCTATACTACCAAGCAAAGCCAAGCAAAGCGTGTCGTTGCGTAACCGCAAAAGCATGAATACAGCCCACCCCCCCCTCCCCCAACGAACAAACAGTGTGATTTTTCGAAAAACTGGGATGCACTCTATTGCATTCAAAATACTCGAGTCAACACCGAGTGTTGAAAATACAATACACGAAAAATCCCACTGCCATATTTTGTACGCCCGTTCGAACGTGGTCATAGAGCTTGTAGTAGGCCATTTCTAAATAGTTCCTTGTTGTAATGTCAACTATGGTAATAAAAGTGATCGTGCTTATGAAGTCAGTACCGTCTTGATTGAAGAATTTAGGGTTAGGCAATTTATATGTTATAGACACCTTAAGCAGAGAGAGCAGTGGTGGCCCAGTGGTAACGGCCGTGACCTACGAGTAGTAGGTCGTGAGTTCGAACCCAAGCAGGCGCTTTACTTTGTGTAAATTATTTCATGACCACTGCTTCAAAACGGTGAAGGAGCACATCGTGAGGAAACCGGCATGTCTTACAACCAAAAATTCGAAGACATGTGACATCTAACAACCCGCACTGGGCCCGCATGGTGGATTATGGCCCGCTCCCTCTTACCGAGAGGAGGCCTGTGTCCTAGCAATGGTCCCACCAACATTATAGGCTACTGGCTCTTGCGAGCTGGTGCGAGATCGTAGAAACTTGCAACACATTGATAGAACTTCTTGGGGAGTTACAGGACATGCAAGTCGATATAGTATTTGAATTAGTATTTTTGGGCATAGAGTTCTGTAGCGCGGGGAGTCCTAAAAGAAGTGGACAGGACAGTATAAATATGCAATGGTTTTATGCCGTCTGATCATATCATTGTACTGTAACATGTAGTTAGCTAGCGACCTCGTCAGCTGTTCATAATATTCTTATCTCACCAACCGGCAGCAAGTTCGTCATGCTCCCTTAGATGTCACTGCTTGCGGTAGCGTCGGGGGTCGGGTTACCACCTTCCCTCAAATATGGCGAGGGGGGTAATGGCTGACCTTTGCGTTATGCTCGTGAACGGGTGCTGCTTGTGGTGACTGGTCGTCTTGCTGACCATGGTTTTTGTTATTGTTACTTGTATTAACTGTTATTTTGTTTTGGTCCGGAGGTCCTTAGTTTAACTATTGTAACTTCAACTTAGCTGTATGTATCAATTTGCATCGTTGAATATGTAAGCGGGCACGCCCTTTATGCCTGAAGGCTTTATTTACGTTTTAAGTTCTGTTTACGATTTTGTTTTATTATTTATTTCAGCTTGAGTTTAGTTTTCAGTGTTTTGTTGGTGGTATATTGGCGTGTGCTAGCTGACATATGTGAATAATGTATGTTTTGTTTTATAATATTAATTACTTACACAGTATTGTATAGAATCAAGTTCTTCTAACTTAACAGACAGCTGTGCTGCTGGGGAGTTTGTTCCGCCACTTCTTCTTCCCAGCTAAAGCACTAGGAAGTGTCGAAGGGCGGGCGTTTTAGGGGGACTGTCTTGTGTAACTTTGACGTTCAAAAAGTGCTGACTCTCAGCCTAGTTTGAATAAATGACTTTTGATTTTTTTTTTTTTTTTTGATCTTACAGTATTCAAGTTATAATAGAATAGACGCCAGTCTTGAAAATGGTTTATTTATAATTGACTACTTACTGAATCGATTTCAGTCATGTCCAGGTAATATCGGTTTTTTTTTCAAAAATCCTGATTTTACCATAGCTACCACCAATCGAGCCAAGAAAATTCAATCTAATGTCACCGCAATAAGACTCAATTTTAAATGCATATAGATATACCTAGTAATGCTAGCGTCAACGCGATTTCCTTAGTAATAACTGGTATGTAGGTTAAAAAAGTTTTTCGTCATTGTATTAAGCTTTTAAATCTATACTTTAATCGGAGCGTATGAGGTCTTGCGCTATGTTACACTGTATAAACTTTCCCAGACAAATAGTTAATAATTCAATTAAAATTGTCCGAGGCGGTGAGTCCGTTGAAGAGAATGGTCGTCGGGCCGACTCATGCCGTTGTCACACCGCGTTACAGCGTGCCGATGACGTGTTGATCAAGGCGTCTCTGTGTGCAGACCGTGTGCAAAGTGTTATGTTGGGTTCAATTCCCAACATAGATCTTATATTCAATAAAAATTGGAGGAGTTAGCGAGTAAATAAAACAATTCTTTAAAAAAATCAGTCAAGCTTTATTTATAAAAATCCTTGACAATAGTAAAATATACATACTTACATCATCAAATGCAAAATTCTTTGAGAACCCTAACAAGGATATCTCCGCATATATATATAATTAAATTTCGGACATTTTAAACATCCTCATATAATAAATGCGTTCTAAGTAATTACTACCCTTTCAGTACATTCAAAATCACAAAGTTAAACATTCAACAAAAAAATGAGACCAACAAAAAAAAAAACTTAAAAGCATAGAAACAAGCATCTCAATTTCAAAATATGTACTTTGACAAACCAAAACATCCCTTCGACCATATTGTTCTTAGCTGTCTCGAAGAAACAGAGCCATTTGAGATAGAGAATAAATGAAGCCTCAAAAATAACGACAGGGCGTATGACTAAAGTTTTGAGATCCAATCTTGGAGAGTTTTGATGTCTGCGGGCGTGTCGTCGTCACCAGTGTTAGCTGAGCTCTCGGCAATGTCCACGCGGTTGCTGAGGTGAGAGAACTCAAAATCTTTGCCGATTTTGCCGAGATAGGTCGCGTTGTTGCCTTGTGACGGGTCCACCGATTGCAGCTGACTGGATTTCGTGACGCGGACTAGGTTTCTGGAAACAAAAGTTGGAGATGAAATTCTAGATCCAATTTGTGCGTATCCGTGATACAGACTTCTTACAACCCAATTCCTATCGGCTTCCCTTGGGAACAACCTCTTCCTCATGTCTACCATTTCAAATAATATAGTTCGACATCAGAATAGGTACCAGATGCTCAAAAAACGATTCACAAAGATTGTTTGAGTCTTTCACTTTCGACTTTGTTTTATTATATGTGTATTTATTTAGTGATAACGTATCTTTAGAAAGTAAAAGTATGACTTTTTTTCACTGTACGATTTTTTCTTTGGTTCTATTATTAAAGGTAGCTGCACCACTGGTTCAGGGTAAGATTTCAAATCATATGCTGATACTATTTTTATTTCACTTATTCAGAATGATTCAGACTATTATACCAGACAAGCCAATTTCCCAACATCTATAATATTAAATATAACTCCCATTAATTTAATGTTTCTATTGTGAATTAAATTTTATATGGCAAAATATAGCTTCATCATTTCTGTTTTGCTTACAAAGAACGAAAGTTTAAAATAAATATTCTTGATAACAAGTTCCTTTGAACCCAAGTGGTTATCATCTATCTGTGTATTGTTGTTCCATTTGAGGAGCACTCAACAATCTTTGCAAATTAAACCTTGTGTCAATGTGCATAAGATTTGTAAACTACAGTTAATTGTCTTCAGATATAAGAGTGTTTACAGTACTTACATCTCCTTTTCCAACAGACTCTTGATGACCTGGCTGCCCTTAGCCAAATCTTGGTCCTGTTTGTTACATAGGATCAGGAGGGGAGGATTGTAGCTTTGCACCACAGGGTCTGACAGCACTGTGTATAAGTATCTGAAAGAAAAAAACAAATAATCATGAAGTCAATTTTAGAGTGTGTTCTACAGAATATGGCAACATGCAATGTAAATTTTGGTGTACCTACTATACACCTATAAAAACTGGCTGGTTTTGACTGGCCTGTTAGTCTAGTGCAGCCTTTCCCAAAGTGGGCGATAACGCCCCCTTGTGGGTGCTGCAGGCCTAAAGGGGGGTGATAAGAGACCCAGAAAAAAAATGGGGGCGTTGTGTAGAGTCTACGCCACCAACGCCCCCATTTTTTTTCTGGGTCTTCATTTTGGGAAAGGCTGGTCTAGTGGTTAGTGACCCTGACTGCTAAGACGAAGGCTGTGGGTTCGATTCCCACCCAGGACTAATCTTTGTGTGATGAGCACCATTTTTTGTTCTGTGTCTGGGTGTATTTATCTATATGTATTTATTTAGATATATGGAAATATTTTTATCAGTCGTCTGGTTGCCATAGTACAGGCTCTGCCTAGTTTGGGATCAGATAACGGTGTGTTGGTTGTCCTAATATATTATTATTAGTACCTATGCATTCCTCCACGGGGTATACAGGAATGCAGTTTTTATAAATTTCTATTTACAAGTACAAGCAGGGTGCAGTGGTGGTCCAGTGATCTTACAAGGTCTACGTCAGAAGTTTGAACCCAGACAGATGCTTTACTTTGTTAAATGATTTCATCACCACTGCTCTCCAAACGGTGAAAGAAAATTTTTGGAGTAAAATTGGAACCCCAGACTAACCACTGCAAGCACAGCTTAACCTGATTGAATCAACCGATGCGGTCATTATAAATTAGCCACAAGCTCTCTCTCTCTCTACTCTCCATTAACCCTTTATGCGGCACAAGGAACTTTTTTTCTACCCCATCAATCTAACTAAATACATGAATATCTTTTAAATGACAACTCTCCAGACTTTATTTTTTACCGAAACCTAAACTTGGATAGTTACTGATTTAGATTTGGGTAAAAGGCAGAGTCTGGGGAGTTGTCGTTTTAAAAATATTCGTGTATTTAGCTAGATTGACGGGGTGGAAAAATAGTTAGTTCCCTGTGCCCGATAAAGGGTTAAAGCTTATTACAAAGAATACTTACTCAGCCACATCTCTGATCTCCTTCTGAATGGTGACGGAGTCAATGACAAATACAATCGCTTTAGCACTGGTTTTGTACTGGTCAAAGAATTTGTTTCTCAGTCTCTCTTGGCCAGGCAAGTCCACTAATTTGAAGTTATTCTGGAAATAATAAAAATAAATAAATTACATTAAATTAAATTCCTGATAACTTAATAACATTGGAAAAAGTTTCAATTATTAGGATTTTAAATCTATTTAAACTGAAAAAAAAAAATTGAATAACGTTTTTGTTTTGTTCTGTATTTAAAGGGAGAATTTGAAGGCAATAAAATTAGTAAATCCATTCCTTGCTTCCTGTATTTGTTATATTTATCTCTCTATAGTTGCATCTTTTCAAAAGTTTTTACCCTCTGTTAGCAACACAAAGAATATTCATCTATTGAAAGTGAATGGTGTAGTCAGTCAAGCGGAAAGTTCTCATTTCAGAAACCAAGACATTTGGGTCATTGACCTGCAAGAGTCAGTTGAAATCTCTTTTGACCAAATCATTAATCTACTTGTTCTATTGTAGATTTAAAACTTACATTGGACGTGAGATATTCTTCAACATTCTCCTTCATGGATGTAAATGTCTGTCTGTATTGTGAGTAAACAAGTCTCACAAACAGTAGAGTCTTTCCCGAGTCTGAAAGACCCATCAACAACACAGACTTACGAAGCGTGCGCCTTCTAGAGAAACACCACCAGAACACTGAAAAAAAAAAAACAAAAATATATATAGTAAATCTAACTAAAATTAATTTGATACAATTGTAGAATACAGTCAAAGCCAAGGTGCATAAAACTAGCAGAAAGCCTTCCTTTGTTCCTCTCACATGGTCCAATTATACCATTCTATTGCAATGTTGGCATACATTCTACTATGAAAAAAAAAAATACCCTCAGAATTTAAAGCTATTACAATGACTGTGGAAAATTTGGCATTTCAATTTAGGGTAATAACTACTAAGCATTTCCTTACTTTTCTATTTGAATCCACTTACCAAGAGTAAAAAGAAGAACTATGCCGCTCAGTAAGGTTATATACCGCGGATCGTTCAGCATTGGTTCTGTGTGAATCTTTTCCTTTATTACTTCGGGCTCCATGGTTGACCTATTGAATAAAAATTATAAATATCGTGAATACAAAATAAAAATCAAGTTTTCTCGTAAGTATATTTTCCAACAAACTCCACACGAACACAAGAACACAAGTTATGGCAAATAGGGATGTGTTTGATGACGTTGTGACGTAAATGACGTTACTTTTGTTTTGTTTTGCCATGCAATTAGTCGATTGAAGAATTCATACTGTTAATGAAGAAGACTAAACATTCCCAGGGTCATAGCCATAAACTTAGCTAGTTTTCATCTTTTAATAAGTAAGATTTGTTGATCGTAAATTATAAAAATTTGACCGGTATGAAACGCAGTCAACGTAATATGCACTAATGCCATAATTCACATTTAAAATGAACGGCGACGACGACGACGTAGTATATCTACATATTCCACGTTTTGTTTTGATGAGGTTGATTTCTAAGAATATTTTTTAACAAAAATTGCTTGACATAAGACTCACCAGTATAACTTACGGACCGGGTTAAGAATACAACAATCCGTTGCATTACTAAAATAACTGACGTCACTCGGAAAGCTGCCAGGCTTCAATGGAATTGGGCTAAACACATCTGCCGTATGTGAGACGATCAGTGGGCCAAACTTACGACCCAATTAATGGGTCCCGCTTAACGGCAAGAGATATCGCAGCAGGCCCAGATGGAATGGTGGAATGAACTGAACTCTTTTAAGAAAGATTGGTCCTTGGCAGCACTGGACAGAGAGACGAGCAATACTTAATAAAAAAAGGAAACACACCAGACCTTCTAATAAAAAAAGAGCCGAACCAGACCTTTTGAAAACAATTACATATTTTATGTTTCCATTTAAATTTAGTATTATACCAATTTCACCCCAAAAATTATCAACACTTAGATTTGGGTTCGCATAACTGCTGACAGATAGTAAACCACTAACATCGTTGACTAGTTTTATTTCGTCAATTTTGTACTGATTGTTCATAAAACTTTTGACTATACATATTACCAAAACTGCCAGGTTATGTTGCTATCCTGCCAGTTTTCTAAAACGTCATCAGATCCTACCAGAGGTTAACATTAAGGGCTAATGGGGCTAAACCTGCCAAAAGGCAGACTCCCGCCACATATGGTAACACTATTCGTGCATAACAAATCCTCACGTTAAAATTTGTAATATTTTTTTGTTGGGCAACAATGATAAAACCGAAATAAAAATGGAAATCAACTTTTATCAAAACTTTCACATCCAAGAAATCTGTAGTATCTCTCTGTGGTAATCTGTGGCGTGGAGACAACTGTCAGTGTCACCGAGGATTTTTATTGTCTTTATTTTGATGTCAGTGTCAGTCAGGTCAGCCTCAGCTGTCGTCTGTGAAAACGTGACCGTGTGCTATATATTTTGATAATTTCCTTGCCTATTGCACACTGCCCAAAACGTTGCTTATCAACGTTTGTTATCTTTTTATTGACAAGATCACTCAGCACTAAAATTCTGTTATTTACCTTTGAGCAGGCCTTGTGCATAGACTTTGAATAGTTAATGCCGGTCCATAAAATTGATTAAAAGTACCGCGTTATTCAGTGCATTTATAAGAGCTGTATGGGTTCAAAGCATTTACTTAATCTAACGTATTCTATCAGTAAATTAAGACCAAATAACTTAAGAAACATGAGTATTGATATTGGAGGTAAGTTTATTAAAATTAATGTTTCATTCATGTTTTTTTATGTTAATTTTGTCTCGTTAAACAAGATTAATTGAGGTCAATTCCGAAAATTCTAACTGACGCGCATTTTTTTTTGCCAATTTTTCATTTAACTTTTTATTTGCAGGCATGAGAATAAAATACAAGGATAAAAATGAAACCTTTTTGGAGAAACACTTGGTGTCCAAAGAGCCTTTTGGTCAATTCAAGTCATGGTTTGAAGAAGCTTGTTCAAAGAAGGAGATTTTAGAACCCAATGCTATGTGCTTGGCAACTGTTTCCAAGTAGATATCTTTTCTAATTCAACATCATTAACACAAAATATTCATCGTTTCTCACTATTGTTATCAGCTCACATGTAGTTTATAATGTGTTCTAACAGTAAATGTATGCTTTTTTCAGAGATGGCTTCCCATCAGCAAGATTTGTTTTGTGCAAGGGATATGGAAAAGATGGCTTCAAATTCTTTACTAACTATGAAAGCAGGAAAGCTAAGGAAATGGTTTGTATTATTATATTACATAATAAAGTACATTAGTCTTTTAAGTATAACCTGTGCCAACAGCTATTTCAAGTAACATAAAACGGGGTGAATAGGGACAAATTCCAACTTCAAGAACAATTTTAAGATAGTTGTTGATTGATGTATCAGGATCAAAATAATTTTTCAATTTCATAGTTTTGTATTATATAACTAAGATTAGTACCACATCTTTGCTAACTAATTCAAAAATATGAAATTAGCACTCCAGTTTAAGTAAACGAAAAAAGCATAAATAGATGCTTTTTTATATTCACCTCAAAATTAATAGGGGTTAATAGGGACGAAAATGGCGTAAATAGAGATACTTGCTAGGGCTGGCACTGCTTGATTGTAACAATCAATTTCCACTTATCATTTTTTTTAAATTTCTTATCAGAGGATGAAATAAAATAGTACCTACACAAGAATACAACGGTTAATTTTTAATAAATTTTTAAACATTTTAAAATCAATAAATGTCTTATAATGCTTTGCGCTTTTAAAGTAAAATATCAAGAAAAATGGAAAACAATATTAACACAAGTATGTGTCACACAATCAAAATAAATGATTGATTGAATGAAATAACATCATATTAATATTGAAATACAAGTTCTAAAAAAACTTTTAAACCAAATTCTTGCCTACAAATACATGGAATAATGTTCTAACTATTAATTGACAACCCTACAAACCTGTACCTATTCAACTTAATCTCATTCCAATTGACCCTTCTTTCGTTGTTATTCATACCTGAAACATTTACCCAAATTTACCCCATTTACCCAAAAACAACAGATTTTACATGTATTTCTAATTTATCAAAAACATGAAAATCGATTAACAACGGAGACTTACATTTAATTTAGATGATGTCCCAAACACTACATAATGTTTTTAAATCACAGTCCCTTTATATTAGTAACAAATAAATTAAAGAGAGCAAAGTTTCAAACACTAAAATTATTGTGACGAATTTAGAATATATATTGAGCATAGAAATATTTGCCTATTAATCCTGGTTTTTCCCTATTCCCCCTATATTACCGGTATTCAATCTTTCCTGATAAGAGGCGAGTCACTGTGTACTAACAAATTTATGTGTGAGTGGGGTTGAGGGGTGAGATACTGTGCAGGTAATAGGTAATACGTAGTACGGGCCGGTTCCGCAACTGGACGTCTGAGCGCGTATTTTGCGTACGGGTGGGAAATCAGTTATTGATCCACCCCAGCTACTCGAGAAAGGCCAGCAACGCCTTCATGTTGCTGAATATATCTCACGTAGGGTACCTGGGTTACCGAAGTACTTGGCCCTGTATGTGGCGATCGCTGGGCAGTTTAGAAGCACGTGCGATGCTGTCTCGTCGTCCTCAATGCAGGCCCTGCACAATGGACTGTCAGTAACTCCTATGACAAATAGATGTTTATTAAACGACCCATGGCCAGTTATTGTTGCTGTAACCATACGCTGCTGTCGTTTGTCTAACCAGAGGACCTGTTTTGTGAGGCGGGCATCGATGGTAGGAAGTGCTTCCTTGGCCTGCCTGCACTCACTTTGGTCCACTCATAGCTTACAGTATAGATCCCTGGTACGATTTCTTACTAGAGAGCGAAGGAACCCAAATGGGAGAGGCGCGATGGGTTCTGGTCCCACCGGTGTCATGCTCGACCCCGTTCTGGCAGGTTTACCGGCGGCATCGTTACCTAGCGAACCGCGATGTCCTTTTATCCGTTGAATGGTTATATTATTGAGGCTACCCATCTGGTTGAGGCGCTGGTGGCACTCGTATATTAGCCCAGAGTCAATCGAGTGACTGTCCAGCGCTTGCAAAAAAGCCATACTGTCTGAGAGTATGCGGATCGAGTGGTCTTTAACTGCCCTGGCCATAATGACTCAAGCAGCAAGAGTGATCCCAATGCATTCAGCTTGAGATACTGTGCAGCAAGAAGCCCAAAAATATGAATCAGGCTGTAGTCTTATCAGAAGTCTTAACTTACCTAAAAAAAACTAAGTAATATGAATATAGAATATTATTTTTCAATTATTACAGGCGAGCAACCCAAATGTGGCTGCAACATTCTACTGGGAAATTCTAAACAGATCTGTGAGGATTGAAGGATGTGTGGAGAAACTGGACGAGTCTGAATCAACAAAATACTTCCACTCAAGACCAGTGCCCAGCCAAATCGCTGCATGTACTAGTTTTCAGAGCACTCCCATTGAATCAAGGGACATTTTGTGTGAGAGAGAGACCGTCTTAGAAGCAGAGTACATGATTCCTGGGAAAGAAGTTCCGAAGCCTAGTTTTTGGTGATTATATTTTAAAACTTAAGAATCTAATACCATCAATTTATTTAGAGTGGTTGGTAGATGTTACTTTTTTCCAAACACCTCTACCTCTTTTAGTTGTGATATCAGTATTATTTCCTGTTAATCAGATACAGTTATCAAAATTTCCCATTGTTTGCCAAAATAAATCATGACAAACAGTACCCAATAGTTAAAAGATAACAGAATAAACATAATTTGCTATCTTGTCTTCAGACTGAATAAATATAGCAATTTATAATGTATGTTTAGTTTATCTGTTTATTTACATAATAATATTTTAAATTTCAGGGGAGGATACATTATTCGACCTAGAGCTGTTGAGTTCTGGCAAGGACAAAGAGACCGACTTCATGATAGAATTAAATTCAGGAAGCCGAAAGAAGGAGAACTTCCCGACGGAAAACTCTTGCATGAAGGGGAGGATGGGTGGGTCTACGAAAGATTGTCTCCTTAAAAAGTTTCATAACTAGGTTATTGTATGGGAAAAGTCTTCTGGTGTGTTGTACATATCACAAGTTTAGTGCAAAAAAGTATAAATAATTATAAGTAAAGGTTTTTTTTATGGTTTATGTAAGATTTTCAATATTTCCCTTTGAATACCTTCTGTGCGTTTCCAACATACTTCACTGACAAATTCCACATTTCTGAATAGATTGTTCAAATTGTCGTGTTCCACCCCCTTTTTTTTTTTTTTTTTTTTTTTTTTTTTCTCCAGGATGGGAAATCATCAAATGACTTCTCCCGCTCTGGGCGGAGCGGGAGGGCGTGTCAGACTTTTACTGACTAAAACCCACCCGTGTTCCATCAGTTGCCCATGTGCCAGGGTCACGGTATCTCTTTCGAACAATCACGCGACCCCAGCAGGATCACGCGACCCCAGCAGGTTCCACCCCCAACACCAAAGTAATATGTTTTTGCAGCTACATATGCTGCTCCATCTTTGCTCAGTCTCTACTCTACCAAAGCGTATACCGTAAAACGGGGTGAATAGAACTCGCGGGGTGAATAGAGAAAAAACTCGGGATAAATTCAAACGCTTTTAATGGCAAACGTGACCCTAGCCAAAATACTTACCGAACCTTTAGCAACATGGTTGTATTGTGTTTCTAAGTTTGGCAAAGTTTCATTTGTGGCAGCATCGTTAAATAACGTTAAAACAGATCGTCAAATTTGACAACAAAACAAATGGCTAAGTGAGCGTAAATTTGAACCTCCGTATTTAGGTGCGTTTTGGTGTTTTTAGTTTAAAATTGGCTTTAAACTACGGTCAGTGCAATTATAAATATATTGGGCTGTATTTATGAGGTAAGATTATTCATTATATTTTTTTTTTTCGAAAGCCTTATTTTCTATGATTTTTCGTGGTGATAAGACACGCGGAAGGGGTGAATAGACACACCTGAGGGGTTAATGGACATGCGAATATGGTTAATAGACATAGCAAAGGGGTGATTAGCCATGATTATGTTAGGGCTGCCACATAGGATAAGCACCATTGGTAGATCCATATACCTAGTTTAAAATAGTTTTGTTTAATTTTTTATGGTTATTGGTGCCGATTTTGATGTCACAAAATTCTCTAAACTAAAAATCACTTAAATTTGGTTTATTCCTGTCAAACGACGATTTCCTTTTCTGAAATAGAGTAAAGTGACACAACTTAACTATGTTTTAGTTTGACAGCACTAAGATTGCACTGAGTTCTTAGTTTAGTGAAAATGACAATTTTGCTATTCTGAGTTTGCCGGTTTTCACCAAAAATGTTGACTATAATAATTTATTTTAACTAAATCTGACTAGTTTTAATCGCGATTAAAAAGGTGTGGAATAAAGCTAGTGGTCATGAACTAAAATTCATACCAATATATTCAACGCCTCGCCCTCACGTGCAAAAACAGTATTGTATTTTTTGCTTGTATCTCGAAAATGGCGTGTCCTATTGCAAAAATAATGAAATTTTTGGCCCCCTTTATTAAACCTCTGCACATATAAATCTCAACACGTGCGTAATTTTTTTTATATTTTCAAACAAAAAGGGAAAAATTCCATATAAAACACGTCCAGGCTGCCCGCGCGCGCCTTCGTCTCAAAAAATTCATTGCGTAGCGCACCCAAGTAGCACGTTGCGAAGCCAAAAAAATAACTACCACGTTGAGTCGCGAGTGTCAAGAGTAGGGCTTCCATTACGTAATTACGTAATTACGAACTGTAGTCGGGGTGGGTCAGGTTCAGTTAAAGAGCTTTGTTACACGATAAAACTTTTATTGAAAAGTTCGTACAAGCGCACCATTTGCTTTCTTAAACTACTCTCCCTTATGATACATGGTTTACCTGATTGGTTCTTACAATATTCAAATATGATTCAAACTGACCAATCACTGATCAGTAAGCCTTGTCCTTGAAGTGACCGTGGCCACCATTGGTTAGAGCGACCACAGACAAACTGTAGTGTCTATGGGCGCGTTCGGAAACGCGATACTTAGCCTGGCGAATACCGCTGAGGCGGAATACCTTTGCCTCTGCGACCAGAGACTATACGAGCATCCGCTATACACTCCCCCTCGGGTTCATGAAAGCGTCCTCGCTCAGGAACCCGCTCAAGAACGTCAGAAACAGGCTGAATATGACAAGGGCGGCCTCGGTTACGCTTTGGCATAATCGGAAGAGGAGGCGCGTCATCTCTATTAACAAACCTCGTGAGTTGGGACGCGTGGAACCTACCTAAGACACTGGTACCGATTCCCTTGTTCACAAACTAAACTAAATTTAAGTTCAGTGCATCTTTTTCTTTGTCTTTCATTAAGAAGAGGACAAAAGAAAATTTTTAGTTTAGTCCTGTCAAATTAATCAGCGCCTGTCACTACTCCATACAAGTTTAGACGTGATTAAAAACTTGCCTACTAAAATTACGTCAATTTACGTCAAGCGCTGATTAATTTGACAGGACTAAACTAAAATTTATCTTCTGTCCTTTCCTTAATGAAATAGAAAGAAAAAGATGCACTGAACTTAAATTTAGTTTAGTTTGTGGATAAGGGAATCGGCACCATTGTCGGGAGCATTCAGTTCACAAACTAAATAACTGGTAGGACTAGCTTTTTTAAGGATTGTGTAAGGACCATCCCTTTTTGGCACAAACTTAGCCGACAATCCTTTACCAGCATTACTCAATACGTGTGACTTTACTAAAACCTGATCACCCACATCAAATTCTTCAGGTTTGCGACCCTTGTCAGCATAGTCTTTACGTCTGTCCTGTTCTTTCTCTACCTTATCCCTAATAGAAACTAAAGAGTCTACAAACTTCTTAAGGTAAGGTGTGATTTGTGGAACAAAATTATCTTTTTGTAAGACAGCCCTAATATCAAAATGAACGTCAATGGGAGAACGGAGATCTCTAGCAAAGGTCAGAAAAGCTGGTGAAACACCTGTTGTATGACACATAGCTGAATTCATTGAGAAACGAACCGATGGTAAATGTTTCGGCCAAGAAGAATGTTCAGTGTCGACCAACTGTGCTAGCTGTACCTTAAGATCTCTATTTTTCCGTTCGGCCGGGTTTGCCTCCGGATGATATAAAGGTAACAAATCCTGTTTAATTCCCAAAATAAACATGCACTGTTGCATAACGGCTGAGACAAATTGTACCCCATTGTCCGAGACAATACGGCGCGGCAGGCCATACCTGAGGAAGTACTCCTCGATTAGTGTACGGGCACAGGCTTCTGAAGTGGCATCAACAAGAGCAAAAAGCTCGACCCACCGAGTAGCTGTGTCCTCGACTAATAAAACGTATTTCTCCCCCTGCTCTCCAGGAGGGAGCGGGCCAAACAAGTCGATCGCCAAGATCTCTCCCCTTTGATGCAACACTGGGGTCTGTAAAAGGCCCGAAGGCTTCAAGTTTGACGACTTGTAGCGCTGGCACGTCGCGCAAGACTTAATAAAGTCGGCGACAAACCGGCTCATTCCAGGGAAGAAAAACCGCTGTGATAGCTTGTGTAAGATCCTATCAATACCTTGATGCCCAGCAATAGGAGTGTCATGGCATTCCTTCAAAATGTCGAGTCGTAAACTCATGGGAACTACAAGCTGTGGCTCCTCAACATCGACATCAGGATTGTACCTATAAAGAACTCCTTGCTGCATAAAGTAACCTCGCTCAGACCAGCGTTTTTCTTCTAATGCGTCATTACTTTCAAGACCACTGATTATTTTCTTTCATTCTGGATCATCTAATTGAGCATGTCGCAGATCAGTGGGAGTTCTAGAGGGTAAGTCAACAATGACTGAACAAATACCACACTGATCTTTATTGTCTTCTTCGCAGGTAGGACGACTTAACGTATCGGCGACAACGTTGGCTCTGCCTGGAGTGTATTCGAACTGAATATTGAACTCCTGTAACTTCAGTGCCCACCGAACTAATCTACCAGACGGCGACTTCAAACTCAACAACCATTTCAGAGGCTGATGGTCACTACCTATTATAACTTGTTGACCTTCAATATAACCTCTGAACCGATCAACTGACCACACTACCGCAAGAGCTTCCCTCTCGGTAGTGCTGTAATTACGCTCGGCAGGGTTTAAAAGGCGGCTTGCATACTCAATAGGCCTTTCATCCTTTCCCTCACCTTGTAGCATTACTGCACTGAGAGCGTAAGACAAATGTACGCAAGACAAATGGTTTCGCGTAATCAGCTTGAACAAGTATGGGCGCAGACGTTAAACGTTTTTTCAACTCCTGAAACGCCTGATTTTGCTCAGGGCCCCATACCCAAGTCTGATTCTTCTTCAAAAGACGTGTTAAAGGTTCAGCAACCTCTGAAAAGTTCAAAATAAACTTTCTAAACCACGAACAGGTCTGAAGAAAAGTTTTGAGATGCCGTGGAGTGCTCGGTGCCTTCATGTCCGCCACAGCGCGAACTTTGTCATGATCAGGCGAAACCCCATCCTGAGTAATGACATGGCCCAAATATTTCACTTCTTCGCGAGCGAAAACACACTTATCACGGTTGGCGCGTAAGTTAAACATACGCAACCTCTCAAAAACTGCACGTAAATCAGCCACGTGCTGATCGAAACTCTCTGATATAACGAGCAAATCGTCTTGATAAGCTAAAAGTGTCACATTCTTAAGTGAGGCGCCTGTGCGCAGCTTATCAATGAGACGCTGAAAGGTGGAAGGAGCGTTCTTGAGACCAAACGGCATCCTTTTGAAACGGTAAGTACCGAAAGGTGTTAAAAAGGCCGTTTTGTCTCTATCACATTCGCGGACAGACACGTTCCAAAATCCACTACGCATATCTAGTGTACTCATGATGCAATTGCGCTTGGTAGACTGCACTAATTCGTCTATAAGCGGCATCGGATACACATCAGTTTTCGTAACTGCGTTAAGCTTTCGGTAATCTACGCAAAAACGAACTTGACAGTTCTTCTTAGGCACTAACAAAGCGGGAGAACCCCATGCTGATTCGCACTCTTCTATTATATCATCAGCTAACATCTTTTCTATTTCAGAATGCATAAGCTTTCTTTTAGCTGGAGTTAACCGATACGGAGGGACTGCGATCGGAGCGTGGTCACCGGTATCGATGACGTGCTCTGCAAACGTAGTTGGTTCGCCTCTTAATTCAAAAACGTCCTGATTTTCAGACAGAAATTTGGCAAGAACCTCGCGCTGCTCGTCGCTAAGCTGTGACGCTTCCTCGTCCCTAAGCACGCTACTTATAGACACACTCTTAACGTGGTGTGCTGGTTTTTCAAAAAGAAGATTAAACTGCTCAGAGCTATCAGCAAAGTGCCATTTTGTATTACCGAAATATATACTAATATTAAAATTAATCAAAAAATCTATACCTAACAGACTTTCATTACTATCCGCGTCCGGAAAAATTAAAAAACTGACGAGCCTGGTTCTACCTTCAAGAGTTACATTTACCTCGGTAGCAAGTACATTCAATAACCAACTTTTACCATCTGCGAGTTTTACATTTTCCATGCGCGAGGACATAGGATAATCTTTGGCCTTTAGGAGAGCGTATAGCGTATGGCCAGCAACACAGCATTTAGCTGCCGAATCTACCATAGCGGTACCGTTTTCACCTAAAATACTAATTTTTAGCACGGGCCGACAAAAAGATTGAACCTCATTATTACCGGAAAAATGTTGCGAACCACTGGTAATTCCGCACAATTGTTGACAATCAACATTTTCAAAACAATAATTAACATCGTTTGTGTCCTCGGAAAAATGTTGAGAACCACTGGAATTTACGGAAAAATGTTGACGACCACTGTTTTCCACGGAAAAATGTTGACGACCACTGTTTTCCACGGAAAAATGTTGACGACCACTGTTTTCCACGGAAAAATGTTGACGACCACTGTTTTCCACGGAAAAATGTTGACGACCACTGTTTTCCACGGAAAAATGTTGACGACCACTGTTTTCCACGGAAAAATGTTGACGACCACTTGCAAAACCGGAAATATGTTGAGAGTCGTTGGTGCTGTTATAAAATGGATTATAATCACAAACAGATCTGGAATTAGGCATAAAATCGTGAGCACTAGATTTTGATCCTTTGGAATTACCAGATAATGATTGACAACCATTGAACATTACCGACCGTAAATCGCTTTTATCATTATTCGACTTAGACGGCGATGCGAACTCCCCCTGGTCGCAAGTGGCACAAACACACATCGTAGATTTAGTACAAACACACGTTTCAGTACATAAACAAACATTTTCCTTATTTACACAATAACAATTTCCAAAATGACCACTCTGAGTCATAGAAGTATTATATACTCTGTTATCGATACAAAAATTATCATTTAAAGGCACAGAAATAACATTAACATCGTTATTAACGAAAGACATCGCTTGTGAACCACAATGATCATTTAAATTAGAACATAAACTCTGCGAATTACAAGCTGCTCGTTTATGTAAACGTTTACTATAAGGAACACTATTATCAGAATAGTAAGTATCCATAGTGATCACATTACAAGAACTTTTATTAGTAACAGAACCCCCAGTGACATACGTGGGGTTACCTCCAACACTGTGAGAAGACGTAGACTCGGTGCACGAAGGAGTGGGCGCGTTCGCCTTGCCGGCAAACATCACGCTACCTCGCTGTGGCGGGGTAGGCGCTTGCGGTGGCGGCGCGCTGGTTTCGTCGCATTTGTCGCTACGCGAAGGGCGCGTACGACTCGATTTAACGCGGACGGTGGGTGCACAATAATCACGTGCCGAACTTAGGGAATAGAACACGGAATGTTCACCATTTTCCCCGGGTATTACTATTACACTTCGCGCACTTCGATTTTATTACATTCGCGGCACCACAACCGTAACACTTAATGTCTTTTGAGTCTTCACTTTTGGAGATATTTTTGTCACTATTTGTTAACTTTTCACACTTTTCTTTGGTGTGACCATTACGTTTACAGTAAACACAGAATAACTTCGAATTCCCTGCCTTTTTCGTCGTTGAGTCGCTCGTGCGTCTAACGACGGCTGCAGCGGAAGAGCGAGAAGAATGATCCGACGTGGAGGCGCGCGCAGGCTCGGCTGCGGCGGCGGCGGCAGCGCGAGAGCCCTCTTCGCGGCTTGATGACGGCTTCTGAGCTCGTGACTCATTTAGAGAGTCTTCCACGGCTCTTGCTTTCTTTAGCAACTCGTCGAACGTCGAAACTTCGGCTCTGTCGATTCGCTTCCGAATGCGGCGATCCAATAACCCAAATGCCATATCCAACTCGACCCGTTCACATAGGTCTTCCTGTGGTAACTTGGCTAACAAGGCTCGGACCTTAGCAATGAATAAGTCCGTATTTTCTTTACCTTGTGAGAGGGAGAATAACTCGACGTAAATACGAAACGGTGGGCGGCGTTCACCGTAGGCACTTCGTAGCCTCGTGATGGCTTCATCCCACGTTTTCGTTGTACTTTTGACGCCTTGCCACCACGTTCCCGCCGATGAAGTCAACAGCATAGACATACCTAAGAGCGCGTTAGCGTCGCTTATATCCAGGCATGATTTATAAACTTCTATTGCATCTATGAAGTTTTCCACGGATTCTTCTGGATTTCCGCTGAACTTTGATGTGCACTTCGAGAAATTGGCTGTTGTAGACCTCATGACGCCCATTGCGGCGTTGGCGGTACATGTACTTGCGTCTGCCGACACGTGCGGCGTCAACGAACGTACTTCACGTAAGAGTCGACTGCAAAATTCGGCTTGCGACTGCTGAAGAGTAGTAAGCAATGTAGTAAGCGTTTCTTGAGTCATTGAAATATTGCTTGATGGCTTTGATTCTTCGAGAATTGACTCGTCGGATGCTTGTAACGACTTGCGTCTTCGCGGCATTTTGCAAACACGTTGGTGAAAACTTGGAACCAACGGCTCGTGGCTCTCTCAGCCAGCAAAATAAACGAAGCTGAACGCAAAACAGCTAACAACGGCAGTCCTTGTCGATTGTAGTGTCAGTCGTATCAAGATTCCGAAAACTTTTCTAGAACCCGCGACGAGAAAAAGTTCGATTCGCGCACAAAGACACCGACCCCTTGTTTTTATTATCACAAAACACACGTTGGGCGCCAAAATGTAGTCGGGGTGGGTCAGGTTCAGTTAAAGAGCTTTGTTACACGATAAAACTTTTATTGAAAAGTTCGTACAAGCGCACCATTTGCTTTCTTAAACTACTCTCCCTTATGATACATGTTTTACCTGATTGGTTCTTACAATATTCAAATATGATTCAAACTGACCAATCACTGATCAGTAAGCCTTGTCCTTGAAGTGACCGTGGCCACCATTGGTTAGAGCGACCACAGACAAACTGTAGTGTCTATGGGCGCGTTCGGAAACGCGATACTTAGCCTGGCGAATACCGCTGAGGCGGAATACCTTTGCCTCTGCGACCAGAGACTATACGAGCATCCGCTATAGAACTCATTTTAAAGTATTTTCAATTCCGTAACTGAAGATGTCAATTCCGTACTTACGTAATTATTAGTATCATCAATCCATCAAAATAGTCAACCAATAAAAAAGCATTATACGTACACATTTATAATGTGGCAACACTATACTATATACCTACATCGAAACTGTACAAATAGGGTATTCCCCGCAGTTTATTTTATATCTATTTTGCAAAAAATAGTTCTAAGACGTACAGAATAGAGTTCAAATATATCAACTTGGCGAGTCGGCAAGGCCGGGGAGTCCCTGACGAAAAGTCCCTACGACCACGGGGAACTTAGGGGAACTACTATGCTCCTCACATTCTTAACTAAAAAGAAAGTAGTTTCATTGCTCAATTGTCGGTTGTTCAGTTCACATCGCTAGACTCTCGGCACAGTTGACACTTGATCTGATACTTAATTAAAAGTTGGTGGTAAATGCGCGCAAATATTAACAATTTGTAGCAGTTGTATCTTTATCGTGGGTGACTTTGAAATTTGAATGTGTGGATTATCTCTTCAAAGATGTAAGTACTTAAATCAGTCTTATTTAGTATTAAAAGGGCATTAAAAACCTCATGGGGCGTGGAGCATGCATAGTTCATACAAAATAATTTGTAAATCAAACATTTTCTTAAGGTGTATTTATTCCGATTAGATTATAGAATATCTAGGTTCCCAAATATATATTAATTAAGAACACTGATTAAAACATAAAAGGTCGGTACCTATCAAAAATTTGAAATTCCTCATAGTTCGTCTCTAAATCAGGAATGAATGAACTAAGCATGCTCTTTCGCCTATTATAGAAGAAAAAAACGTTTGGCTACAAAATAAGTGTTTACATTATTTTGTAATGAGTTGACAACTATGTTTAACCAATATCATTTTAACCTAACTTCCTTTTATTTTTTTTCAGGTCTTCTTCAAATAAGACTGTATACAAGGAGTTTTTGAACAAACGCACACAAAGCTCTATCTGGGAACATTTCTTGAGAGCTGATAATGGACAGAGTGTTGAATGTAAGCATTGCAAAAAAAAATTGAAAACTCCAGGTGGCGCAACTGGAGCGTTACACACTCACATGCATGCCAAGCATATCGGAGAGATGCCGCAACAGCAGGAGTCGCAAAGCCCGAGTACATCAACGTCTAATAGTGATCAAATTCAAACACGAAAACGTACGAATGAACCTTCACAAAAGAAAATTAAACTCACTGATTATTTTTCAAATATGGAGGTTCGAGTGGCCAGAATGGCTGCATTGGATGGGATACCATTGAGCACATTTTGTACGTCAGAAGATCTGAGATATCTTTTTAAAAACTCTGGCTACGATGTGCCGAAATCTTCTACGACTATAACACAGATAATTCTAAAACAGAGTGATAACACAAAAAACAAATTGAAAAATCAATTGAAAATTATGAAGTCTGAAAATAAAAGATTTACTATCACGTTTGATGAGTGGACGTCTACCCGTAATAAAAGGTATATTAATATAAATATCCACAATAAAGACTTTGATATGGCCAAATATAAAAAATTGGGACTTGTACGGATACAGGGATCAATGCCAGCTGAAGTAGGCACTCAATTATTACAGCAACATTTGAGTGACTTCGGTTTAAGTCTGGAAGACGACATAATTGCTTTCACAACAGATGGAGCGAGTGTTATGGTCAAAATGGGTAGAAATTTTGACGGCCACCACCAATTGTGTATGGCTCATGGGATACAACTAGCAGTCCTGGATCTTTTATATAAAACACAAAAATCTCCAGAACCTGAAGTCCAGGAGGATGTCTCAAATACCGGCGCTGAAGAAGAAGAGGAAATTGAAGAAGATGAGGATGCGTTTATTTTAGAATCGACCAGAGTTCCAGAATCGGAGTTTTTATACAAAGGCACTATAAAAAAATTAAGAGATCTAATAAAATCGTTTAAAAACTCCCCTTTCAAAAACGACTTGTTGCAAAAGTACATTTTAGAAGAACATGGTAAAAATATTGACCTAATACTAGACTGTAAAACGCGATGGAACAGCTTATCAGATATGGTAGGCCGATTTCTCAAATTAAAATCATGCGTTTTTAAGGCGTTATGAGATTTGAAATCAAATGCGAAATTTACAGACGAAGAGATCCAAGACCTTCACGACATTCATTACAGCTTGGATGTAATAAAAACTACAGTTTTGTCATTATGTCGCCGTGATTCAAACTTATTGACGGCCGACGCTGCGCTTCGATTCATGCTAGAGAAACTTAATCTTCAGTCAAACGATCTCAGTGGAAAACTAGCCACATCTCTTAGAAAGAGAATTAAGGAAAGGCGAACAAATGTATTCGGTGTTTTGCAATATTTGCATAACAATGAGGAATTTTTTAAAACAGCTGCCTCAGAATATTTCACGAAACCATCGTCGGATGATATACGAATGTACATAGTGGAACTTTTGGAACGGTTGAAATATAATTCTACTCAAAAAAGCACTAATTCACAACCACAACCGAGTGCATCGGACGCAATTGCTACCAGTGACGATGATGACGAGGAGTTGACAATCGCACAACAGTTAGACAAAGAAATAAACAAAGTGACTGTAAATAAAACAATTTCAACAGTAAACACAGATCTCCATTCCATTATTAGGGTAGAAATGTGCATTTACGACAGCGCTGGCGGCGGTCGCGAAGTTTTTTTGACTGCAGCGTATAATTATTTACTTTCGATAACGCCTACAAGTGTTGAAGCCGAGCGAGCCTTTTCATCCGCCGGATATTTTTGTAATAAACTAAGAAGTTCCCTAGGTGACAAAACTTTAAATGCCTTGTCATTTATGAGATCACATTTTCAAGAAGAAAGATTATATTCGGGACGATAAAAAATGGTTTGACTTAACTAAGTTATTGAATAATTCATAACAATTAAATAAAATTAACCACCTCTTTAAATGAATCAATAATTTGACAGTACAGTGTTAGATTATTTTGTCATGGAACTAATTTTTTTTTTTTTTGTATCTATCTGTGGAGGCTTGTTATTAGCAATTTAGTTATATATTCTTGTTACTATAATGTTATTAGTCTGTAAGCTTTCTAAAAATTAAAAATAAAATAAATAAATATAAATAAATATTTTTTTGTTTAAATATTGTGTTTATTTTGATACATCCTTGAATTTGAGATAGTAAAAGATAACTGTAAAAATTGTAGATACTCTATCTACAATATTTACAAAAATTCATGATCAATTTAAAAAAAATAGGAAAATTACGTAATTACGGAATTACGGAATTGGAGAAAAAAGTTGCGTAATTAGTTACGTAATTGACATTTCCGTAATTTTGGAAGCCCTCAAGAGTGTCAAATTCGATTTTAATCGTCAAAATAATTTTTAAATTTATAGATTTTTTCTTGCAGAATAGCGTTACAATTCTCATAGCCAAAAGTACCTAATGAATTTTAGAGATAGTTTAGTTAGTTTAGTTCGGTATACAACAGAATCGGCACCATTAGGGGAAGGCCGGGCAAAGTGGACACCCTAACGTTTAGCGGCCTATCGGAAGGTAGCCTTTACAGATATATAAACAATAATGACTGAATTTGAAACAGTATTTATTGAACTTTTTAACATAATCAACAAAAATCACGTAACATTAGTACTTTACTTATAATTAAAAATCAAATTAAAGTGGGTACCGCTATCCACTTTGCCCCATCCCCCAGGTAAAGCGGATAGACTTATAGGGCAAAGTTAACACATGGTTTCATCATCAGCCTATAATGTTCCCACTGCTGGGACACAGGCCTCCTCTCGGTGAGAGGGACACATGGTTTATTAAGGAAGAATGCCCAAACTATATAAAAAAAAACATATTAAATAAAGGAGACATTAATAAAGAATACAACTAATCAGTCATCAGTGGAGTTGTCACAAATAAATATGCCATTTCCCTCGTAAGCCGTGCATCTTTCATTTCAGATTGATTGGACACCGGCAAGTGGGTCAAATGTAAACCAGTAACATTTCAATACAGACAGACAGACCGACACACACATACACAGACAGAATAAAAGGAAAGGAAAAATAAAATAAAATCTTGTAAATTCATATGGACAAAACAATGTGGATACGGTATCCGCTTTGCTCGTGTTCACTTTGCCCGACGTGTACTTGTTGAATTTAACCTACCCTAAAATCGAATCTAGAAACAAATTCCCAATATAACTAGCAGAAATTCTGCACGAAGACATGCACCTTTAATAGGTAATCTAGCCAATACAGTAGTACTATTTAAACATGAATAATTACAGAATTACGTACCTTGAAAAGTCGTAAGAAATGTTCACTTTTTTATTTTTATTATTTATTTCGCAAACGACGTGTGACCTCACTTTATCTCTATTTGCTTACAACTGAGGGTCGCGGAGAGCACCTCGTGGCTCGACTAGAGCGCACTTGGGCGCACCAGTTTGAAATAATGGAGAGTATCTGCTTTGCCCAGGGTGTCCACTTTGCCCGTACTTCTCTTATTCATCATTCATGTGCATCTGGATTGAGGGCCCATTTTTTGAACCCTGGCGTACCGACATAAGATTTATAGAGAAATTAGTTAAAAATAGTAAAAACTTAAAGCAAAGGGTCATAAATTTCTTAAACGTGAATTAAAACTGTTATGATGAAATAACTTGGGCCCTCAATCCAGACGCGTGCATAAAGTGGCATAGCCTAAATCTCAGTAAGTACTATCTCTGGGTTAATAATTTTTGTTTAAGAATTTAGTTAAGAATTTCTTAAATATTTTAAGAAATTCCCAAATCTGTAAAATATAACATTACCGATTTATGGCGGCATATCTAGGGCCCTCACTTCATAATTGTTTGTACTGAGGAATCTGCAAAACATGAATATAACTGAAGAAATACATAAATACGACTTTAACATGTTTTACTTACATACCTTTGTGAATAAGTTAAAAAGAAATAAGGAGACAAAACTTAATTGTTAAGAAGTAAATGAAAGTCGAATTTTACTAAAAAGTCTGAACTGAGAGCCATGTATAACATACTACTACTACTTTTTGAACCCTGGCGTACCGCCAGGGTTCAAAAAATGGGCCCTCAATCCAGATGCACATTCATCATTCATTTATGCTTGAATAAATTATGATTTTTATTAAATAGTCGTTTCATTGCATGCCATATTTTCAATAAACATATTTTAATTTACTTGCTATCTTATAAAAATATTCAATTCTGGGCAATTACAATGAGGCAGCCCTACGAAAAATGTCTAATCACACCTTTAGGTGTGTCTATTGATCGAAATCACGTCTATTTTGTGTTTTTTTTTATTAACCATAAACATTTCGGAATAGAAATGAATATAATTTTAGTAGTTTGGCCTAAGACTCAATAAATGCATACTTATAAAAATCAGGCGCGGTCCGAGAGGAGGGGACCTAGGGGTCATGACCCCCCCAAAGTCAGCCATGCTGTCGAGAGCCTGAACGATTTTCCTGAAAAACCTAATAATACTCCCGACCTGAGAATCGAACCCGGGACCTCATGCTCATCAGTAGCGTTTTCGACTACTAGTAGTCGAAACCCCCCTCCCCCCCCCCCCCCCCCAAAATCATAGGCTGCGACCGCGCCTGATAAAAATAGGTATTAATACAGCAACATTACAAAAATCGTTAAAAAAGATCGAAGACCTATCTATCCACCCCGTTTTACGATACTAAAAATACGACGTAAACATAGCTAAAAAAACAAAAAATAAATTAATTGAAGCTACTCTGGGAAACCCGCATAGTCCATGATTCACTAGAGTACTTCAAGCGCAACGCACTACAGATAGCTATCTCTTTCTGTATCACACGTTCCGAATTATCTATTGCAGTCGTAGTTGACAATAACTATACTAAGGTTGAACTTTTAATCCTATTCAGTAACTTGACAGTTCAACGAAAAATAATGACACCATATTAAAACAAATAGTGTTGAGGTAGTGAACGATTTCGCGTAAAGAATGAATAATAAAATGGTTTAAATTAAATAACACTTTAAATAATCCTTTTTAAGGTGTGGAATATACGAATAATTGATAATTATTACTAACAGTTATTTCCTTTTTTATTTTCTTCTGATAGAAATAAAACTAAATATAAAAATCATGTCATTTTACTTTTTTTTTACTATAGTCATTTTATTTCCTCTGGCAGCCATAGACTGTATATTAGGTCTTTACTTATGAAATTGCCGTTCTGCAGTACTGGCCATTTCAAATCAAAATAATTTTTGTTTGTCTAAGAATTCTAATTTCAAATTAATTTTATTTTAAAAACATGGAATTCTTTTTCCAAAAGTAGTCATTTGTTTATTGATTAGTGTTACATTTTCATCGCATTTCAAAATTTTTCGTCATCATGGATACGTTAAAAATTCGAGTAATTATGGAATATGAGTACCGTCGTGGCAGCAACGCGGCACAAGCGGCACGTAACATCAACGACGTTTACGGAGCTAACACTACAAACCAACGCACCACCTGTTATCCCTTCAACTGTCATGTTACTGAATAGGATTAAAAGTCCAACCTTAGTACATTTGTAATAATAACGCAACGATTCTGAAAGCCGCACAGTGGTCTGAAAATCGAGCTCCATACTCATAGAAACGCAATGTCAGGAAATTAAAAACAAAAATTGCAATGTGTCTGGTATGATACCTTTATGTAATATTAACGTATGAAAGGTATTAGTAACTCCACGCGTGAGAAAAAAAGTTTTAAGTTTTTTCTTGTATGGGAGAAAACACTTAAAGTTAATTTATTTGAAACTGAATGGAACTGAAGGGCTGGTGCTCACACGAGGTATTGTACCATACACGGCGATCAGGGTGACATCAAATTCATATACCGATCGGTGCCGCTTCGCGCGTAGGTACCAAATTTTTGAATTTTCGATACCTGATTTTTCAAATCTTTGACATAGTCTAACGAAGTTGACCATCAATTTACTTGTACTATCGTTAGTTAATAGCCTACTAATGACTTTTTTGATGAGAATAATTAAATACGTTATTGATCAAATACTTTTTTTTACAAAATTGCATAATCAATCATAATCACGGTGATTAACAAGTGACTGAAAACTGATGTTACTAAGTACCTCATTTGTTAATCACCGTGACTATGGCTGAGTTATAATGACATGCCCTTCCGCTCCGCCCAGAGCGGGAGACGTCATTTGATGATTTCCCACCCAAAAAAAGACCTCTAACTTATTCATTTCCGTAGGAGTTGCTTTACCTATATCACAAGTCTGAGATGAGGTATTTGATAGATGAGAAGTGCCATCAATCATGGTCATAAGCATCGAGTGCTTAACAGTATGGCTTCCCATAATAGAAGGCCTTCAATCTCGTTTTCAATCGTAGCCTGTTCTTCAACTATGTTCAACTTGTTTTCGTTTGAAAACTTATAATATATTGGTCTGCAGAACATTGTGGAAGATGGCTTTGGATTCTCCCATATTACTTCTTCGCTACAAACTAAGCACAGAGGCACAAACGAACACATAAAAATGCTAAAATCGTCATCATCTGCCATAGCACCATCAAAACCCCACTTGCATATAAATATAAATTCTTTGCCATTCAGTGAAGATTCTGCACGTAGGAATTTTCAAAGTCTAGTCACAGTTTTGATCAAAATTGCTCGGAGTTGTTCTTCTTCGCTTCAAGGATAGCTGTATAAATTTTTGCGAATTTAGTTGATTTATCAGAAAATGAAAACAACGAATCGAGATCAAGTTGAACCGTCGTCGCAAGCGGTCGTCTGTGCGCGCGCGCAACACATGTTGGCTCGGCCGAATTCGAAATCAAAACGCGTTTTTTGTGTGTGTCTCTCTGTGCAAAAGTGTCATAAGTTCAGGCTGTAGTGAAGATTGACTGCCGGAGGACGAGTAACCCATGGCGCTAGACCCGGTGAGACCGTTCTTAATATTACAGGGATACGTTAGCTAAACTGCGTAGACGGGCCTATATATGCCGCGCGCGCACGCAACGTCATCTCAAGCAGCCGTTGCAGACCAGTGTCTTCACACAAACAAATTCACGCTATTATTCTAACACTAAATGTGATATCGTTAAAGATGCCTTACCTAAAGATCTTATAATTGTACACACAGCTACATATCAAGCTATGGATTTTCAGTTTTAACAGACCTCGCATTGTATAGGCTTTCTGTGCAAAGAGAAGTCAGTTTATACTGGAAATGAATGTCTTGATTTGTCGACGTGTGTACCATGGTAACAAATTCCTCAAATTGCTTTACAAAAGGCCACGGTCACCGGAATGTAAATATACATGTGGACTGAAGAGATAATAAAAAAAAAATACCCCGAACTCTTAAGTTTGCACCAGACGTTTTTGCTCTACAGATAACGATACAAAACAAAAAAAAAAGGTCAAGCTCACAAATTAGACAGTTTCAGCCCCTTACTGACACAAATGTGTTTGACTAAACAAAAGCAATAACAATGTTTATAATCGTGCCCATCACAAAAGACGGGAACTGTAATACGGGAACTGTTTGTCTAGTAAGATATCTCACCAAATAACATTTGATCACAAGAATATCCGTCAAGATCTCGCTACATATGTTTTGGAACATTGACAGGATGATAGAATTCGCCTAGCACTTCTAAATAATATATAGGACTTTCTCCCCAACAGCATTCTTTTCGAACAAAGGATAACAAAATACATAACCGTGCAATTAATTAAACATTCTAGTATATCGAATATACCATCATCACCGCGTCCGAATTGTACCTCGTAAATGTGAATGTACACATAAACAGAACGCAGAAAAACACCGATCGGCGATCGAGAGAATCCACCAATACATATACACATCCTCTACACGAAGCACTATGATAGCTGGGTCCTGATCAAAGTAACAATACAACAACAACTGGATAAACAAAACGCAAAGTTCAAACAACGCATCATACAACCACACATTATATCAGACCTTTAGGTAGCCGGTACAACACAGGAGAAGTACATGAAAAAGCCACAAAACGTCAGCTTCAAACGAACAGTCCCCAATTAGTTACCTCATTAACACCGTGCGAACAACGAGAAGCAACACTACTTACACCATTATCAGACATAATCGCAGACGATACTGCATGTACCTACACCATAAACCGCAAAAAGTACACTTGCCCAAATCTGAGCATTGCAGCTTGAAACGATTGCGGCGATTCAAAACCAAAACACACACCGGGGCCTTGCAATTTTATAAAGAAAGGATGCCCAAATTGAAACAGTTTACAATAAAAAGTATACGGATGCGATGTCACCTACCCCGCAGGTTGGCATGGGAAAAGACAAGCCAACTCCTCTGTACATAATAAATTCACACCCCAACAGCTGTACTTAGAAAGCAATCCGATCCTTCACAAACGTATTAAACTTGATTAGACGAAAAACAAGGACAGGTGCACTGCAAATACGACACTTCAACGCCCATATTGGTCGAGGTCGAAGTACCCAACGCAAAGGTTCGATGCAACACATGCTTCAGCATGAAGATTCCAACTACAACGGCGAATTATTAATGAATATTGCTAACAGAGAAACACTTCAAATAGAATACAATAAAATAATTTGGGGACTGCCAAGATCAAAAAATATCATAGAACAGTTAACAAAAAGGGGAAAAAAACAAACACAAAAACAATGACAAGGTACGAATGTAACAACGGTTGAGACCAAGTATGTCAAACAATGCAACTGCTGCGCTGAATAGAAATTCTACCAAACCAAAATACCAAGACTGTATAACAAAAAACCAGCAAATATAGTAATCACCTCAACGAATGAAAACATCGAAGTACCCTGGAACATTCTAACGGAGGTAACTCTGACTCTTCAGACGATTTACTCAAGGGTCCACCGATTAGCCCTTTTTAACCTACAGAAGGCCAAATTTCTACAAAGCAAGCAACCAAATAACTGTAATATTCATAATCACGTAAAAGAAAGCCAGACAACACTCCAAAAGGTTAAATATCAGAACAAGAAACATGCAGACAACGAATACAAATATGCTTCACCGAACTAGGGAAAAAAATCACCCCGCAAAACACATGCAAACGCTCAACACATTCCACAGGAAAAAAAAAGCAACAAACGAAACCGAAAAAAAGCAGGGTACTGATATCCAAATGAGAGAAAAAAATTCGGCCTTCGGCCCGCTTCGACCGACGACGAAAGAAACAAAGGAAATCATCATCACTCCCGATGGTATTATCATTTGCGGACGACCTTATCCTCATTACAGGTGAGCTGGAAGAACTAAAACGAATCCAATACCACATTATTGCGGCTCAGAAGAAATGAACGAGTTGAGACATGATTTGATTGACCAAGCTAGGAAAAAAGGAAACCAGGAAACTGCGGACATAAGAAAATGCATCAAATTTAAATCGGTAAAACCGTAACAAAACACGTCAATAACCACAGGATGTGCTACCTAGCACATGGTGAACCACACCACGCATGCATGCAGCAATGCAGTACAAGGCCAAATCTAAGAAGGTCGAGCGACCTCCTTACAAATGGAACGACAACCTAAAACAAGACATGAAATACGAGTACTTTGACATGGGAATCAAGTTTTGGACGGACACAGCTGGAGATATTATCGTACCTTGTATGATATATGACTAAAGGCGAACCGATCAAGACCGAGAAGATACGAACGAGTTATCATGAGAGACCCGATCAACAAACCGAGACAGAGAAAATGCATCAAATCGTAGACGGGAAAACCATAACAAAACACATCAAGAACCACAGGATGTGCTACCTGGCACACATTTTCAGACGCTCTGAACCACACCTGTTTCATGTAGCAATGCAGTACAGGCCCAAATCTAAGAAGGTCGGACGACCTATTTACTAATGGAATGACAACCTAAAACAGGACATGAAATACTTCGACAAGGATATCCAGTTTTGGAGGGACACGGCTGGAGACAGAAATAAGATTAAAAAAGCGGCTAGTGATATCTACAAAAAAAAAACAGAAATTGATATCAGCGAGAACTCAGAAAACGACCAAGAAAACAACAACACGGAACATAGCGAAACCTCGACATAGAAAAGAGCCAAGCAAACGGTTAACTCCACCAAAAGATGCATCGGCGAAGCCCGACCTGGATCAACATGCCAGCGACTACGTGAAAAGATGCCCTCCTATAGACAAATATCACCCTTCTCTCCACTAGTCCAATGCTTACTTAACCTGTTGAATGCCGCTAATTATAGACACAATTAAAAACCAGTGTGTCTCGCGTATATCTACGTTCACGGCATATGAAAGGTTAAGGCTGCATAGTCGGTAGGCTCGTAATCCTTTCCTATCCAATGGGCACGTCTTCCCTACCATTACAGCGCCCCCCGGTCTACTTCTTGATATGCAATGGCCTATGTAGCACCATGAATCATGACACTTCAGGGGCTAGTGCAAATCTCGGGGTTCATTCGATTAATCGAGTCTGGTCAAACCACGCTGGGATCGGTGCAATTCATTTCATTCATTTCATTTCATTTATCAGAAAATGAAAACAACGAATCGAAACAATTCTGTCAGACATGTATGCTCGTTGAGGAACAAATGGATCTCGTGTAATCGCATGAGACTTACATTCATAAAAATGTATGCGACATGGCTGCAAGAGGACATAAAATGGCCTGAGGTCGTGAGGGAAAAGATAACCCCTTCTGTAGTATAAGAAGAACAGCAACCATGTTCCAGTTCTGACTTCGCTATAAATGAGGGTGCATCAACATCCTGTGGACCGGAAACGTGGAGTGTTGGAACATCAACATCAGTTGTGACTCCCAGAAAACCATTTGTGAAGCTAAGCCCGCTACAGAAGAGTGGAAGAGCTCCTAACGTACAGCACTGAAAGTCTTGCTCATGCAACTGGTTTAGAAGCACAAAATAAGAAAGTAGCAGATATCATTAAACTAGTCTCGGAGCATCCCGAAAAAGCTACTAAGATAAAGGAATTGTTAAAGGCAAAGAAAACTGTGCTCATTGATTCTGCTGATAAAGCTTTAGGGATTTTGACCTCTTTGAAGCTTTCGAAGTGGCAGTATATAACATTAAGATCTTGTGCAAAAGAAGAAGGAATACCATTGTATCCTTCTTATACACGGAAAGAGGGGTTAAAGTTAAACTCCAAGCAATTTTGATCAAAACTGTGACTAGACTTGGAAAATTCCTACGTGCAGAATCTTCACTGAATGGTAAAGAATTTATACTTACATGCAAGTGGGGTTTTGATGGTGCTATGGCAGAGGCCGTGTGGTGCCGGACGTAAAGAATAACACCACCCCATTTATTCCCGTGGGTGTCGTAAAAGATGGGACTTACTAGATGGGCACGCCACAATTGCGGCGGTAAGTCCCCTCTTTGAGGAGTGGATAGAGAGGCGTCACGGGCGTCCTCACCTTCCGCCTGACGTAGGTTCTCACCGGGCATGGGTGCTTCGGTGGGTTCCTGTTCAGGATAAAGCGGGAGGATACGTCCGGGTGTTTCCATTGCGAGGATCGTCTGGAGGACACGGTGGAGCATACGGTGGAGGTGTGCCCTGCCTGGGCGGAGCACCGCCGTGTCCTCGTGGAGGCGATCGGCGGCGGCGACCTCTCGCGTCCGGCTCTGGTGCGAGCCATGGTACGGAGCGAGAGGGAATGAGAAGCCGTCACCTCCTTCTGCGAAGCAGTAATGCTCGTGAAGGAGGAGGCGGGGCGGGTGAGGGTATGGCAGTCTCTGCGCCCTCACGTCCCTAGCCGCCGCAGGAGGAGACGCCCCGGGCGTCGGGAGTCCATAGCGGACTCCCGGCCACCGTAGGCGCGAGCTTGCGGGTGGCGAGCAATGGGTAGCTCGCCGCCCGGTAAGGACCAAGCTCGGGTCGACGGCGCGCAGTGTTCCATGCGCGCCTCAAAGAGATGTCAGCAGCAGTGTAGGCAGGAGGAGACGCCCCGGGCGTCGGGAGTCGATAGCGGACTCCCGGCCACCGTAGGCGTGAGCTTGCGGGTGGCGAGCAATGGGTAGCTCGCCGCCCGGTAAGGACCAAGCTCGGTTCGACGGCGCGCAGTGTTCCACGCGCGCCTCAAAGAGATGTCAGCAGCAGTGTAGGGGTCTACTAGGACCGATGCCTGCCGGGGTCGCGTGATTGTTCGAAAGAGATACCGTGACCCTGGCACATGGGCAACTGATGGAACACAGGTGGGTTTTAGTCAGTAAAAGTCTGACACGCCCTCCCGCTCCGCCCAGAGCGGGAGAAGTCATTTGATGATTTCGCATCCTGAAAAAAAAAAAGCAGCAGTGTAGGGGTCTACTAGGACCGATGCCTGCCGGGGTCGCGTGATTGTTCGAAAGAGATACCGTGACCCTGGCACATGGGCAACTGATGGAACACGGGTGGGTTTTAGTCAGTAAAAGTTTGACACGCCCTCCCGCTCCGCCCAGAGCGGGAGAAGTCATTTGATGATTTCTCATACTGAAAAAAAAAAAAAAACTGACTGAAACCCACCCGTGTTCCATCAGTTGCCCATGTGCCAGGGTCACGGTATCTCTTTCGAACAATCACGCGACCCCGGCAGGCATCGGTCCTAGTAGACCCCTACACTGCTGCTGACATCTCTTTGTGGCGCGCGTGGAACACTGCGCGCCGTCGACCCGAGCTTGGTCCTTACCGGGCGGCGAGCTACCCATTGCTCGCCACCCGCAAGCTCGCGCCTATGGTGGCCGGGAGTCCGCAATCGACTCGCGACGCCCGGGGCGTCTCCTCCTGCGGCGGCTAGGGACGTGAGGGCGCAGAGACTGCCACTCCCTCACGCGCCCCGCCTCCTCCTTCGCGAGCATTACTGCTTCGCAGAAGGAGGTGACGGCTTCCCATTCCCTCTCGCTCCGTACCATGGCTCGCACCAGGGCCGGATGCGAGAGGTCGCCGCCGCCGATCGCCTCCATGAGGACACGGCGGTGCAAAAGGGACTTACTAGAGAATGGGCAGCAGCGTTCTCTATGCATTTTACCACCTTACTGCGATCGCCAACCCGCCTGCCAAGCGTGGCGATTATGGCAAAACCCCCCAAATTGGGGGAGGCCTAAGTACAACAGTGGACGTCTTACGGGTGAAATGATGATGATGGCAGAGGATGACGATTTTAGCATTTTTGTGTGTTCGTTTGTGCCTCTGTGCTTAATTTGTGGCGAAGAAGTAATATGGGAGAATCCAAAGCCATCTTCCACAATGTTCTGCAGACCAATACCTATACAGGGTGATTGGAAGATGGGTGCAAAGCTTTAAGGCGAAGATAGTACAGACAATTTAGAACCATTTAAGCCATGGTTGTCTTAGACGAAGTCTTACCAAATATTTTTAACCAAATTTTTAAGTTTTTTTTTCGGAAATTCTCAAAATTTAATGTAAACTGCATAATTATGGCCAAATTGAATGATAAATGAATTCATTTTTTATTTCTTTAATTAAAGTAATGTGTGAGCAATCAAGCAAAACATGTTTTAGGCTTCTGTGTCATTAGACATTTTTTTTACAGACATTTAAAGCTCAGAAAAAAAAAAACGGAGGGTGCTTTTTTTGTTCAAACCTTTTTGAAGACATGCTTGGTAATCGCTCTTTCTTTTGAGGTATCATTTATGCGGATATCTTACAAATTATTGAAATTAGGGCCTACAAACCAATTTGAGGGAGATTTTTTTTTATTTTAGGCAGACTAATTAAAACAACATTTGAATTAAAATTATTTATTTTTCATGTTCAAAATGACGGCCGTGATTCCTAATACAAGCACGGCCCCGTCTTCTAACTTCTGTAGTCGTTATTTTCAACATCATCTCCTGCTTCATTGTCTCAAACGCTGAATTTATTCTTTGTATCAATTCTTCTCTAGTGTTTATTTCTATGTTGTTATACACCAGTTCCTTGGCCCGGCCCCACACGAAAATGTCCAACGGGGTCAGATCTGGGGAGCGAGCGGGCCAAGGGATGGGTCCATCCCTGCCGATCCAGCTATCAGGAAAGCAATGGGTGAGGTGTTCCTTTACATTTAAAGTCCAATGCGCTGGACAGCCGTCTTGCTGAAAGATGACTGTTCGGTCTCTTTCGAAGATCGGGACACCAGATTCCTCTACCAGCAGTGGTAAATCAATTTGCAGAAATTGCAAATAATTTTCGCCATTCAATGGATCAGGCAAAAAGTGGGGCCCAATCAATGTTCTGCCAATTATTCCAGCCCATACATTCACAGAGAATTTCATCTGAAATGACACCTGCTTCTTAAAATGTGGATTGTTGTCTGCGTCGGCCCATTCATGGATGTTGTGAAAGTTTGTAATACCTTCCCTTGAAAATTTACTTTCATCCGTCCACAAGATTGATTTCAGAAACCACGCATCTTCGATGTCTCTGTTGAGGAGGAAACGGCAGAACTGAATTCTTCTTTGAGGATCTTGCTCTACTAGACCTTGCACACTCCTGCCATTGAACGGATGCTTATCATTTTGGTGCATTGTACCACACCTTCCATTGAGAAATGTTTAAATTTCGAGCTACTGCTCTAGTACTGGTAGTAGGATCCGATTGAAATGCTGCTAAAATGTCTTCGTCGACGGCAGTTTCGCGTCTGCCCGGGTTGACTCCAGGTTCCACGCGGTGAAACCCATCTTGGGCAAGACGACGAAACGTGTTGTAAAACACTCGGACATTCGGTATCCTGCGATTCGGATAGCGCTCTTGATACATCCGTCGCGCCAAAGATCCATTGCCGTCTGCTCTACCGTACATAAATACGATATCCGCATATTCTTGATTGGAAAAAGTAGCCATAGTCACTTAACAATTAAGAAAAACGGCGTAGGAGCGCACTAAATGTCAACTCAACACAATTAAGTCAAAAATCAACACGTGCAGGAGCGCGAGGCTACGACTGGACACGGTGAAACAAAAAAGTTCAAAACTAACGCAAACAACACATGCAGGAACGCAAAGGGCTACAACTGAACACGGTAAATTGTGAATCAACACGACAACGTCCACTCACAAGGGCAGTAGTTTGACTAATAAGTAAAAGATGTAACGGCTTCATCACAGACCGACTGACCCTGATTAAAGAAAAACGACTTTGTTGCCTCAGTAACTAAGACCATTTTGCTGTAAAAACCAACTCTTATCGCTTTTTGCTATTTATTGGGCGTTCTACCTGGAAATGCCGTCGCACCGCGCTCGGTGGCCATTGTTTAGAGAATCCCCTCAATGGGTTCCCCTCAATTGGTTCCTGCATGTGCCAAAAATTCTTAGAATTGAACAATGTTATCATTTCGAGCACATAAAGTATTCTTTTAAGCAAAAATTTTGTGTTTTGTTAGACTGCCTAAAATTTAAAATTTCTCCCTCGAATTGGTTTGTAGGTCCTAATTTCAATAATTTGTAAGATATCCGCATAAATGATACCTCAAAAGAAAGAGCGATTATCAAGCATGTCTTGAAAAAGGTTTGAACAAAAAAAGCACCCTCCGTTTTTTTTTTAAATAAGTTTTAAAAGACGTATTGTACAATTTTTTTATTTTTTCTGAGCTTTAAATGTCTGTAAAAAAAATGTCTAATGACACAGAAGCCTAAAACATGTTTTGCTTGGTTGCTTACACATTATTTTAATTAAATAAATAAAAAATTAATTCATTTATCATTCAATTTGGCCATAATTATGCAGTTTACATTAAATTTTGAGAATTTCCGAAAAAAAACTAAAAAATTTGGTTAAAAAAATTTGGTAAGACTTCGTCTAAGACAACCATGGCTTAAATGGTTCTAAATTGTGTATACTATCTTCACCTTAAAGCTTTGCACCCATCTTCCAATCACCCTGTATTTTAAGTTTTCAGACGAAAACAAGTCGAACATAGTTGAAGAACAGGCTACGATTGAAAACGAGATTAAAGACCTGCAGCCTTCTATTATGGGAAGCCATGTTGTTAAGCACTCGATGCTTATGACCATGATTGATGGCAAAATCACTTCTCATCTATCAAATACCTCATCTCAAACTTGTGATATAGGTAAAGCAACTCCTACGGAAGAGAATAAGTTAGAGGTCTTTTTTTGGGTGGGAAATCATCAAATGACGTCTCCCGCTCTGGGCGGAGCGGAAGTACATGTCATTATAACTCAGCCATAGTCACGGTGATTAACAAATGAGGTACTTAGTAACATCAGTTTTCAGTCACTTGTTAATCACCGTGATTATGATTGATTATGCAATTTTGTAAAAAAAAAGTATTTGATCAATAACGTGTTTAATTGTTCTCATCAAAAAAGTCATTAGTAGGCTATTAACTAACGATAGTACAAGTAAATCGATGGTCAACTTCGTTTGACTATGTAAAAGATTTGACAAATCAGCTATCGAAAATTCAAAAATTCGGTACGCGCGAAGTGGCACCGAACGGTATATGAATTTGATGTCACCTTGATCGCCGTGTATGGTACAATACCTCGTGTGAGCACCAGCCCTTCAGTTCCATTCAGTTTCAAATAAATTAAGTTTAAAGTGTTTTCTCCCATACAAAAAAAAATTTAAACTTTTTTTTCTCACGCGTTGAGTTACTAATACCTTCCATACGTTAATATTACATAAAGGTATGTATACCAGACACATTGCAATTTTTTGTTTTTAATTTCCTGACTTTGCATTTCTATGACTATGGAGCTCGATTTTCAGACCACTGTGCGCCGCGCCGTTTAGTATGAATTATGATCGTAGCAAGCATAACTTTCTTTTTTATAATATCATCAAACTTTTAAGTTGCTATCCTGCCAGGTATCGAAAACGTCATATGATCCTGCCAGAGGTTAAAATAAAGGGCTAAACTTGCAA
The DNA here is from genome assembly GCA_932294355.1 of Aporophyla lueneburgensis. Taxonomy (NCBI): domain Eukaryota; kingdom Metazoa; phylum Arthropoda; class Insecta; order Lepidoptera; family Noctuidae; genus Aporophyla; species Aporophyla lueneburgensis. The sequence continues at coordinate 18,657,320 of OW028744.1, forward strand.
AATGGCAGGTTCCTGCCATATATGGTCACACTGTTCGTGCACAAAAACCAATAGTAAATGTTGGTATGAATGCAAGCCGACCACAAGCCAAGCCAAACCAAATCCTCACGTTTGAACATTTGTCTCACGTTTGAATTTTTAATATTTTTTTGTGGTTGGGCAACCGTGTACATACAACCGGCATGATAATTAAAATCGACTAAATTTATCAACACATTCAAAGACTTTCCCATCCAACGAATCTATAGTTTCTCCATGTTGTCTTTGGAGTGGATACATGTCAGCGTCACCGACGATTTTTACTGTCTTAGTTTGTTGTCAGTGTCAGTCAGGTCCACGGAGCAAATTCAAAGTCAACTGTCGTAAGTTAATAGTTTTCTGCACACGCACAGTTTGGACCGCGGGAAACACCACGCGCCATTCCATCCCTCGCTCCGAACTGTACGTGTAGATGTGCGGACTGCGGATCTAACAGTCCGATCTGGCACCTCGACGCGAGTGCATGTCTCACAGTTTTACGCGCGCATCACGTATAAACGTAAATTACAAAAATAGCGGTTTGGAGCGTCGAAGCTATCACAGAGTCGTTTGTACCGTGAACATCCGTGTCTCTGGAAGATAAAAAGTAAGGAGTATAGTAACAGGAATATGAGAAACAAAGCATATGACGAGCTCGTTGATTTTTGCAAGTCAGTAGGTTTTGTTTCAGCTGATCGCGATTTCGTCAGCAAAAAAATACAGAATTTAAGAGGTGCAATTCGCAAAGAATTGAAGAAAGTAACGGAGACACGGAACAAAAGTGGAAGCTCCCAAGAAGATGTTTATAAACCGACTCTTTGGTACTTTGACTTACTTTTATTCACAAAAGACCAAGAACTACCAACCCCAAGCGTGTCTAACATGCCGACGGACGAGTCTACAGCTGAAACTTTAGACTATTTTGCAAACCACACACCATCCCCACAACATTATACCAACGACGACATACCAACATCTCAGCAGCCTACGAATATAACGTCACTGCCAAACTCTGACCACACAATTGTAGAGGTAAGTGGTAAATAAAAACACAATATATTGTAAATTTTTTACTGTACAGATAAAAAAAATGATGTATAGGTAGCGGCAACTTTATTGGTCACTGCGCGCAATTGTTTCTGCCTCTTTAATCAGCGCTCAACTTACGTCCATAAACCTATAGGTACACTGAATAAAGTTATGCTCTACCAGCGTTAATCATAATTTCTTGCCAAGGCACACGACCTATTGAATTAAAATATGTTTTGTATTCATCTCTGCTCTGTTTAGCCAAAGTTGAGACATTCCTGACTGAAGGTCTGTCCAATCTAGTTAGGTCGAAGTTGTTTCTTCGCCAGTCTCCTTCACTAATGCGTCCAGATTCAATACTTTCTCTGTCTACTGTCGTTGCCGACAGGTACATATTACTTCTCTTTCTTAGAAAATTGTGGATGCTACATATTGCTAGTACTATGTAACATATGTTTTCGGGTTTCATGTTAATGGGTGTACGTAATATCTGGAATCTAGAGGCTATTATACCGAATGCATTTTCGACAACATTGCGAGCGCGCGAGAGTCCATAATTATAAATCCGTCTGTCATGATCAAGTTCTCTTTGTGCATAGGGCGTTAAGAGATTTTCTTCGAGAGCAAAACCTTCATCACCAATGAAAACATAGTTTAAATTGTTAACGTTCTCACTTTTGTCGGGTAGTTCTAATTGATTTCTTATCATTTTTTTTGTAAAATTCCATGTGTTCGAGGACACCTCCATCTGACATTCTGCCGTTTTTGCCAATATCTACAAAAATGAACTCATAGTTTGAATTGACCAAAGCTAATAAAACCATGCTGTAAAAGTTTTTGTAATTATAATATTTTGCACCAGAATTTGCAGGTGGTACAATTCGAATATGCTTTCCGTCGAGAGCTCCACTCCACCACAATTAATGAAATTCCAATGATTTTGAAAGCCTTTAGCAATTTCCAACCATTCTTCTTTGCTCGTAGGAAACTGAAAAAAAAAACCAATAAAATTATGTTTCGTCAACTTTTATTATAAATTGTATTGTTTCAGGAATCATCTTCATCTTTAGGATCAGCCTCAAGAGGTATGAAGAGGAAAACGAAACCAAGTGTGATAGATACTCAGATTAAATTCATGACTGTATGTACAGAAGCATTAAAAAAAGGAAGTGACAGAATATGATGCTTTGGCCATAACCATTTCCAAAAAATTGGAGAAAATGAATAGTATTCAAGCCTTACATGCTGAAACAATTATACATTCAGTTTTACGCAGGGGTATACTAAATCAATTAACTGATTCAACTGATATTTGTGATAAGCAGTGCAATAAAACTGTTATTTTATCTTCACCATCATCATCTACTTCTGTACACACGGACGCTGCTCAACATTCGTCTCTTCAACCTACATTGGAAACCCTAAACACTGATGTAACTCTTCTAGATGAATCTCAGTGTGTATTAAGAGATTACTATAAGAATTTTAACTAATTATTATAACTAATTATTCATTTTAACTGATTGTACTGTGATTGTTGTGACTGATAAACATTATTTATCCCAAAACACTGATGTAACTCTCGTAGATGAATCACAGTGTTTATTAAGAGATTACTATAAGAATTTTAACTAATTATAATAACTAATTATTCATTTTAACTGATTGTACTGTGACTGTTGTGACTGATAAAATTTTTATAAGTATATAACTGATTTACAAAATTTTTTACTTACCCTCATATAATCTTCCCGAAGCGTTTCATAAATTACTCTACACATTTCCGGTATTAATTTACTTAACGCCGATGTAGACACGCCTGTACTAAATTTAAGATCATCATAGGACCGTCCGGTCGCTAAAAACCTTAACGTGGCAACCAATCGTTCTTCTGCTGTTATACATTTTCTCATAACTGTATCTTGCTCAGTTAATTTGGGACGTACCAGTGCTAATAAACAATCAAAATCGTCACTGTCCATTCTTAGGTAATTTTTAAAATCTTCCGGATGACACTGTCGTAATTCCCTTAACATCGGTAAATGTCCATATCTTTGTCTGTATTCCTTTACGCACACTCGTCGTTTTTTTCGGCTGTTTAAGCTAACTACAAATCCAGCTAACGCGATGATCAACCGATCGTCCATTTTTCTTACTACTGTGTAAAAAACTTTTAAAAGCTATAACGTTCCACGCGCCAGTCCAAACTGCAGTCCAAACTCTTGAAAATCAATTTACACGCACAGTTCGGTACGTTTGTCTAGATTATGTAAGTTTCGTCGGCAATCCAAACCGTGAATGCATTTTTAATCGTAATTAGCACAACAGTTTGATCCGCAGTCCAAACCGTACAGATCTAACTGCTGTTTGGAACGCAGTCCAAGATACGCGGTCCGAACTGTACGTGTGCAGGGCGCTATTACGTTACCTATTGTGTGTTAAATTATAATGTGAGAGTCAGAACTGTGGGTGTACCATAGCGAATCAAATTATAACAATTACCAACACAATTTACTAAAACATAATATTTTGTACCTAGCTCTAAAAAATCTGTACCTACTCCTTCAGAAATAAATTATTTCCAAATAAGTATTAATAATAAGGATTATTTTCAAATCCGGATTTACAAAGTACCTATAATCGCACACAAATCCGGACTATCCGGATTTTTCGAAGTTTTTTTTTTTATTCAAAAAAAAAGTTTACGTGTAAACTCTATACAACGACACTCAAGGGACTGTGCACATTTCGACGTTATAGAGAGTTGTCGTTAAATGGAGAGACGAAAAATCTGAATTAGAAAAATTTAAAAAAAATCGGGCCATTCTTCTGATACGTTGAAAGAAAGTAAACCAAGTTCTTCAGCAAACTTCTCCGCCTTAGCTTTCACGATCGGCCCCGACATAGGCATATTATGCTGCCGCTGTCGATGAAACCATGATAGTATAGCTTGATCCAAAACTTCGTATTTAGGTTTCTTATTTGGAAGATTTTCAATCCTGCTCTGCTTGTAGAATCTTTTCTATATCCTACTAATACTATAAACGCGAAAGGTTGTATATATGGATGCATAGATGTATGGATGTTTGTTCCTCTTTCACGCAAAAACGACTGACCCGATTTAGGTGAAATTTGGCACACTGATAGTTTATAACCTGGAGTAACACATAGGGTACTTTTATCCCGGTAGTATGTTCCCGCGGTATAATTTCCGAAGTCCACGCGGGCGAAGCCGCTGCCAAAAGCTAGATTTTCCATATGGTGGACTCGGTAGAGCGACTTAATCCAAAGCGTCTGCCAACATCACTTATCTTCTCTCCCGCCTCTATTGCGCGTACCAGTAAAGCTTTTTCGCCAATACACACTGATTTTCTCTTACTTGCCATGTTTACAGAGCAACTTGGAAAATGTTAACATATAGATAATTCATAACTCCTAATAACAACACACGTGCAAGCAATCCCAATTTGTAAACAAAAGAACGGATTTCTAACGTTCGGTATGTTTGATGCCGACAGTCAAGCTTATTCAGCCTAGGATAATAAAGCGACAAAAGAAACGTAGCACACACACAGCTGCGCAGTTTTTACTAATTTGGGCAACTTAAAAAGTACTTATTATTATTTAATTGTTGTCGTTACTGAGAGTGGGTGTGTAATGCTATACAGAGTGTATCATTGTATGGAAGACAAGCTAAACCAATTAAAGTGGAGTGATTTCGACGCTTTAGTGAGTTTATCGTTAAATCAAGTGACGTTACATGGAGTTTATACTGTTTTTAGATATGTCACGTTGGTGGTTGAAGACACATGCTCTATTTTACAGGTTTACAAAGAAACGCTGTATTGAAATTCGAAAAAAAAAGGATTTTAATATTAAAATTCGAATTTATATGAGGACGGAAAATCCGGATTTTTCAGTTATTTTTGAATTTCGAATCCAGAACCCACGCCGGCTTCTCTTAAAGTAATATTATGAAGTTAGTTAATACGAAATAAATAAACAACCTAAAATACCAATGTTTAATTTTTAACACGCTTTTATTAGGTCGACCTGTATGTAACTAACTATGTAATGGAATCTAAGGTAACTAATTAAACTATCTTACAAAGATCGTAGCGTCATGAAAATTGGCAGCTGTATGTAGCTCTGATGACAATACAATAATATGGTACTGTCGAACTGATCTGATGATGGAGCTGGAAGATATGAACTGGAATTTCATGATGGAACATCGTAGTATAGTTGTTTTTGAACTTGTTAGAAAAACTTTGACCACGATTAGGTTTCAAGGTCTGATGATGAAGCCGGAAGATAGGCACTGGCATTTCATGATGGAATATCGTATCATAGCCGTGTTTGGACTTGTTAGAAAGGTCTTGTAATGAACTTTTACCACGATAAGGTTTTTGGTTTTTACGTGCATTTATAAAAGCGTGTTTTTCTAGTGATTTTTTAAACTATAAATTTATTTACTATCTATAGATAGATATAAACCTCTAAATTGACTGATTAAAAAATTGGCATGCGCCCAGATAATTACTTTGTGCGAAGGCGCATTATGGTGGTGAAAAATTTAAGAATTTTCTTTCCAGAAATCTGGCCTTTTTCGTCTAATTGCTCTCTTAAGCGCCGCATAACACTCAAATCATATTCTTTATTTACCGTTTCACCTTCCGGCAAGAATTCCACGTGCAAAACACCGCGATAGTCAAAGAAAACAGTCAACATGACTTTGAGTTTTGATCGACTTTGGCTTGGTTTTTTCGGTTCAGTTGAAAGGCGCCGCTTTGAAGCTTATTGACTTGTTTGTATGTTAAACTCGTAAACCCACGTGTCATCACCAGTAACAATGCGTCATGAATGTTGGGTCGGAATTGACTCGTTCTAGCATGTCTTCAAAAACTCAATAACCTAAATTTTCTCCAAAAACTCAATCACATAATAGTCATCAGTGACTCTTATGTGATTGAGTTTTTGGAGAAAATTTAGGTAATTTAGGACTAGCCGATCGGTAACATGTTTCATACCCATGTAATTATTTAAAATGGCACGGACCGACTCATGAGACACAGAAAGATCGGCGGTTATCTCTCTCAAACTTGAATGAGGATTTTCAGCCACTATTTCCCTCACCTTTGCGATGATAACTTCAGTTGCAGATGTTGATGGCCTACCAGAGCGCGGCAAATCTTCATCACTTCCCGTCCCGACCGCTTTTGAACGCTTTGTACCGCTCATAAGCACGTGTTTTTGATACAGTCGATTCAACGTAAGCTTTCTGTAATATTTTCAGTGTTTCCAAACACGAAATTCCACGAACGATGCAAAACTTAAGACAAACTTTTTGATCGATGTTTTTTTCATCTATTATGAAATACGCAAAACGCACAGTGTCACTCATATTTAGGTAATATCCACTTTTTAGGGTTCCGTAGCCAAATGGCAAAAACGGAACCCTTATAGATTCGTCATGTCTGTCTGTCTGTCCGTCCGTATGTCACAGCCACTTTTTCCGAAACTATAAGAGCTATGCTGTTGAAACTTGGTAAGTAGATGTATTCTGTAAACCGTATTAAGATTTTCACTCAAAAATAGAAAAAAAAATTTTTTTGGGGTTCCCCATACTTAGAACTGAAACACAAAAACATTTTTTCAACAAACCCATACGTGTGGGGTATCTATGGATAGGTCTTCAAAAATGATATTGAGGTTTCTAATTTCATATTTTTGTAAACTGAACAGTTTGCGCGAGAGACACTTCCAAAGTAGTAAAATGTGTCCCCCCCTGTAACTTCTAAAATAAGAGAACGATAAAACAAAAAAAAAAATTATGATGTACATTACCAAGTAAACTTCCACCGAAAATTGGTTTGAACGAGATCTAGTTATATTAGTAGTTTTTTTTATAATACGTCATAAATCGTAAACCACAATTTACCTTTCATTCAATCAACTCAAATATATAAAAAAAACATTTAATGCCAAAAACATAAACCTTAGGCATAAACCGTTAATACCTACAGGTTTGTACGGAACCCTCCTCGGTGCGCGAGTCCGACTCGCGGCCCGTTTTTTTGTTTAACTGGATTGGCTCCCATAGTCCCATACGAACAAAGCATTTTGAGATTGGCCGAATTCTGCTCCGTTGATATAAATCAAGAGAAAAATTAAAAGATTTACCTTCTTCACTACATGTAGTTTTATCCACGACGTAAAAATTTTCTTCTTCAATCTCTTTTTCTGTATCAACATCTTTCGTAATTAATATATCTTTGTCTTCATTTTATTCTCTGAACCCACATAATTTTTAATTTTTCTGTTTTCATCCACCACAACTTATTAAAATATAATAATTTATGCATGTGCATATAATTCGTAATTAATAAATATCTGATAAATATAAATGTATCTATAACTATATCAATAATCATGATAATTATCATCATGTTTACTTATAATTATAAGCACCGTGTGATCACGGCACCGTGTGGTTCCGAATGTAAAGAATATGGCCACCCCATTTCATCCCGTGGATGTCGTAAGAGGCGACTAAGGGAACTAGGGGCCTAGGGCATTCCATTGTAGCACCTTGGGTCGCCCGCGAGGTGGCGGGTAAACCACCAACAATAGCATTCCCAAGGAGGGTTGGTGTCAGGCTGGCGGCCGACTGTCAAACTTTGCCAAAGCCCATAGCAGCATGAGAGGAAAAGACATGATGCGCGATAGGACTAGGGCATACCCCCAAAGGCGACGCGCAGGGGCAGCACCCTGCTCCTGTGGGAAATGGACAAAGGTTGTCGCACCAGTACCGGCGGGTGCGACGTAAGATGCAAACTCGGAGTGGGAGGGATGTTAAGTTTAGGTGTGCGAGTTGGGATGTAGTTACGATGACTGGAAGAGGAAGAGAGCTAGCAGATGTTTTAAAAAGGCGAAGACTGAACAAAGCGTGTCTGCAAGAAACGAAATGGAAAGGCGCGAAGGCTAGAGAGATAGTAGAAGGATATCAGACTGTGTGGTGGATGTTAAAAAAGTGAATGATAGAGTGATAGCGGTTAAACCGATTGTGGAGAGTGTTGTGGTTAATGTAGTTAGTGTGTAAGTGTGTATGCACCCCAGTCTGGGTGTGAGGATAGTGTAAAAGAGCACTTTTGGGAGGACTTCGATCTTGTGATTATGGATGTGCAAGATAGTGAGGAAGTGTATATAGCGAGTGATTTTAACGGGCATGTAGGAAGACAGAAGGATGGCTTTGAGAGAGTGCATGGCGGTTGGGGATACGGAGACTGTAACACTGATGGCAAAACACTGCTGCAAGCTGCTTCGGCCTTCGACCTGGCAATAACAAATAAAGTCAGTGTCTCGTCCAGTAGAAACAAGGAACGACCCCCGCCCAAAACTAGTGGGCGTATGATAGAAAAAGAGGAATTTGCCAGTAAGTTTAAGAGTCAAGTGGTAGATGAAATGATTTCAATGAAAGATATCGAAGGAAAATCCGTGAATGAATGGTGGAAAGAGATGGCAGATTATATGGAAAGTAGCAAAAGATGTGTTGAGAGAATCGAAAGGTAAAGGTAAAGATAGAAGTAGGTAGTAGTTAAGGTAAAAAAAAATATGGTGGTGCAATGAAGACGTGCAAAAGATGCTGAAGAGAAGCAAAATTACGTTAAGAGAATGTAAGAGAAAGGCAAAAAAGGCGGTAGCAGTTTAGCAGTTTCGAGGGCCAAGGCGCCAGGGAAGTTGTATGACTCACTGGATAGCCCGAGAGGCCAGAAGGAGCTCTACCGTTTTACAAAAGCAAGAGCAAGGAGAACGAGAGATATAATCCATATGAAATGTATGAAAGACGATGACGAATGAACGTAAAGAATAAATGGAATGGTGTGGTCGGAGAGGTACAAATCAATATGGGTTTGGTCAGAGAAATTAGCATGGATGAAGTTAGAATGGCAGTTCAAGGTATGAAAAATGGAAAGGCTATGGGCCCAGATGATATACCCCTAGAAGTATGGAAGTGTTTAAAAGAAGATGGATGTATGTGGCTTTTATTTTTTTGGATGGGAAATCATCAAATGACTTCTCCCGCTCTGGGCGGAGCGGGAGGGCATGTCAGACTTTTACTGACTAAAACCCACCCGTGTTCCTTCAGTTGCCCATGTGCCAGGGTCACGGTATCTCTTTCGAACAATCTCGCGACCCTGGCAGGCGTCGGTCCTATCAGACCCCTTCAGTTTTGTTGACATCTCTTTGAGGCGCGCGTGGAACACTACGCGCCGTCGACCCGAGCTTGGTCCTTACCGGGCGGCGAGCTACCCATTGCTCGCCGCACACAAGCTCGCGCCTACGGTGGCCGGGAGTCCGCTATGGACTCCCGACGCCTGGGGCGTCTCCTCCTGCGGCTGCTAGGGCCGTGAGGGCGCAGAGACTGCCACTCCTTCACGCGCCCCGCCTCCCCCTTCGCGAGCATTACTGCTTCGCAGAAGGAGGTGACGGCTTCCCTTGCCCTCTAGCTCCGTACCATGGCTCGCACCAGGGCCGGACGCGAGAGGTCGCCGCCGCCGATCGCCTCCTAGAGGACACGGCGGTGCTCCGCCCAGGCAGGGCAAACTTCCACCGTATGCTCCACCGTGTCCTCTAGACGATCCTCACAAGCTGCGTCAGGCGGAAGGTGAGGACGCCGTGACGCCTCTCTATCCACTCCTCAAACTTACCGCCGCAATTGTGGCGTGCCCAGCCCTGGGTTGCGGCTAGGGCATGCAAACCGGATACCCGGATAACCGGAAAAACCGGATAACCGACTGATTTGAAAACCGGGTTTCTAAGGATATCAAAACCGGAGTTTTCGGTTTTTTCGGTTACCATATAAATAATCATTTTTCGACTACTAAACCGACGGCAACTACAACTCAGGAAAACTTAAGACTATACAGTAGTAAATTTTTCATGGAACATCAAGGGCCAACTCGGACAAGAAATAAAGAACACGCTCAAACAACATACCTCTGGTGCAAGCCCATTTACAGAACTTGATTTAAAAACTAAAATGAGGGTGGAGATGGCACTTTACGATGGTGGAGTTGGCACTTTACGATGGTGGAGAAAAAATGGGAGAGCACTTAATCTACATCTACACTAATATTATAAATGCAAAAGTAACTCTGTCTGTGTGTGTCTGTCTCGCTTTCCTGTTAAAACTACTGAACCGATTTAAATGAAATTTGGTACACAGATAGTTCAGAGCCTGAGAAAAGACATAGGCTACTTTTCATCCCGGTAGTATGTTCCCGCGGGATAATTTCCGACATCCACGCGGGCGAAGCCGCTAGCAAAAGCTAGTAAAAGTATATAAAGCTTTGGAATCTATACCTCCAACAAGTGTGGAATCAGAGAGAGCCTTTTTATCAGCAGGTCTCATCTATACTAATATTGTAAAGCTGAAGAGTTTGTTTGTTTGGTTGAACGCGCTTATCTCAGAAACTACGGGTTCGAATTGAAAAAATCTTTTTGTGTTGGGTAGCCTATTTACTGAAAAAGGCTATAGGCTATATAACATTACGCTACAATCTAAAAAAGTGGAGCAGCAATGAAAAGTGGACGAGAACTGGCAGGCAATTCGATGCGACGGAAAGAGTCACGGGAGCAAAAATTTGACGCGGCCGAAGTCGCGGGCAGAAGCTAGTGTGTAATAAATCCGTAGCACTCTAAATGATGACTTCCTCGATGCACTTGTATCCTATCAAAGTAAAAAATATATGGCCATATATGGTAATTTTATCAAAGTAAAAAATAGTAATTTGATTTAGCAGTGTAATTTTAATTTAGAATTAATAATCTATTATATCTATAAGAATGTCTGTTTTTTTTTTTTTTTTGTTTTATTAGGAATAAGACTTCTATTTTATGTGATATTTCTATAATTATTTTGATCTCATTTTACGTACTGTTGATTTTGCCTGTTTGTATTTTATGACAGTTAAATTGTTATTTAATATTCTGTAATTTTAGGCCTTTGTCTACCTACCAAATGTTCCTAATTGTGTATGTTAGTATACCTTAAGTTTTAAAGAATATGTTATTTTCCTAAATAATAAGCTTTATGATTATTATTCTATGCTATGTATAAAGAAAAGAAACATTTTTTATTGCTTGTTAGTAGTTGTAGCTTATTTCAGTCCGTAAAAAATACATATTTTGATTAGACTTCAGCATCTTCATTTGTTAACAGACATATTTCTCATTTATTTAACAAAAATTAAAAAAAACCCGAAAAACCCGATTTCACCGGTTTTGTAAACAAAAAACCCGAATAAAACGGTTTTTATAAACAACCCGGTTTTTGCATGCCCTAGTTGCGGAAATCGTACCCGCCATGTCGCCATGAGATCACACCGGAGCTCTGTCCGCCTTGCCGCGATTTGTCGCGGCAGTGGAGTTTCGCCCCGGCGTTTCGCCTCCTCGCGCCACTCCCACATGTGCGCGAGGACCTTTGCCTCCAGATCCCACGGCGGCACTCCGGCAAGGAGGCACGCCGCCTCGCACGAGAATGTATGTGGCTTACATTATTCTTCAATAAGCTGTTTCATGATGGAGGGATCCAACAAGAATGGTGCAATAGTTCGCTAGTGCCCATCTTTAAGAATAAAGGTGATGTACAGGACTGCAACAACTATCGAGGGATAAAGCTCATATCACATACTATGAAGGTATGGGAGAAAGTAATAGAGAAAAGAGTGCGAGAAGAGAGTGAGATTACCCCGAATCAGTTTGGGTTTATGCCAGGGTGAGGAACAATGGAAGCCACTTTTGCACTCCGCTCCGCCAATTGTGCGAGAAGTACAAACGTGCCCACAAAGACTTGCACATGATGTTCATTGATCTGGAGAAAGCGTATGATAGGGTACCTCGGGATGTGTTGTGGTGGGCTCTGAAAGAGAAAGGGTTGCCTGGGAAGTATGTAGAGTTAATTCGTGATATGTACAGTCAATCTCGTATCTACGTCCGATCGGCTGCTGGCAATACCGACGAGTTCAATAAATTCAATAATTGAGGTAATTTTTAGGTACAATTTTCGGTGTACTTATATTTTTATGAGTAATGATTAAATAATAAAATATTATAGAACTCCCGCCGACTTGATGTCAATATGACGAGTGTATGTACCTATCTTATTTCGTTCTGAAGGAGTACCAGATTTTTTAGAGCTAGGTACAAAATAGTATGTTTCAGGTAAAATTTTTTTGTTAATTGGTACAATATAATTTGATTCGCTATGGTACACACGGCTTCAGTTCAAGCTATACATGTTCAGTTTTAGCTGACCTCGCATTGAATAAGCTTTTCTTACAATGAGATGTCAGCTTACACTAGAATTATTGTATAGCTCAATGTGTGGCCGTGCGTACACCCTCAATTTTGACTCTCACTAAATAATTTATCGATTTCCTTGCCTGTTGCACAGTACTCAAAACGTTAGTTAGGTATCAACGTTTGGTACCTTTTTATTGACAACATTATTCCACAGTTTTCTGTTCATTACCTTTGAGAAGACCGTGTGCATAAACTGTGAATAATTAAATGAATGTCAGTCCATATATTCAGTTTGGCATGAGAACTTTCAACATTCTAGTACCTAATACACAACAAAAAATGGAAGATTTTTTACTTTACGAATTTAGAATAAATATTGAGCGTCGAAATATTTTCCAGGTTTTATCCCTATTTACCCCATTTACTGATATTCAAACTTTATGGTGGCTCGTATCAAGACGCTCTAACAAAATTATATGTGAGTGGGGTTGAGGGATTAGATACTGCGCAGCAAGTACCTAGCCCAAACGTTTGAATCAGGCTGTAGTCTTATCACAAGTCTTAACTTACCTAAACAACTAAGTAATATGATTAAAATATTATTTTTCACTTTTTATAGGCGAGCAACCCAAATGTGGCAGCAACATTCTACTGGTAAATTCTATGCAGAACTGTCAGTATTGAAGGACGCGTGGAGAAACTGGACGAGGCTGAATCAACAAAATACTTCCACTCAAGACCAGTGCCCAGCCAAATCGCTGCATGTTCTAGTTTTCAGAGCACTCCCATTGAATCAAGGGACGTTTTGTGTGAGAGAGAGGCAGTCCTAGAAGCAGAGTACATGATTCCTGGGAAAGAAGTGCCGAACCCCAGTTATTGGTGATTATATTTTTAAACTTAAGAATCTAATTGCATTATAATCCCAATTTATTCAGAGTTGGTTGGTAGATGTTACCTTTTTCCATACACCTCTACCTCTTTCAGTTGCGATATCAGTATTTTTTACAATTAATCAAAATATTCCATTGTTTGCCATAATAAAACATTGCAAACAATACCCAATACTTTAAAAGATAACGGAATAAACCTACAGTAGGACTTCTTTAATCCGAACACCTCTGTTATCCGAACGCCCCAGCGCGCAGCGCTTGTACACTCGCCGTCTCGCCAGTTGCTTACCGAATGTCGAGTCATTAAATACCTCCCGACAAACTAAAATATTGGATTTCTTTAAAAAGTTCAATAAACGTATCGTTTACTGAGGAATATACATTTAAAAATTCACAATACTATTCGTTTCATAAAATATACCCTATAAATTCTCGGTACTATAATCCGAATGCTCCACGAATCCGAACGGGAGGTAAATTTTCGGAGTTGAATTCCTGCTGTAATTTGCTATCTTCTCTTCAGACTGAATAAGTATAGCAATTTATAACGTATGTATAGTTTATCTCTTTATTTACTAAATAGCCTTTTAAAAATTTCAGGGGAGGATACATTGTTCGTCCTAGAGCTGTTGAGTTCTTGCAAGGACAAAGCGACCGACTTCATGATAGAATTAGATTCAGGAAGCCGAATGAAGGAGAAGTTCCCGATGGAAAGATCTTGCATCAAGGAGAGGATGGGTGGGTCTACGAAAGATTGTCTCCTTAAAAAGTTTCAGAATTAAGTTATTGTATGGGAAAGTCTTATAGTGTGTTTTAACTATGATACGATTCCGGCACAGTTATGAAACTATTTTTTTCGAATTCGCCATTCATTTTTCTATAGATTTAGGTACAAGTTTTTTAGATTTTAAATAAGGTACTTACGCCATATTGAAAAAAAAAATACATTTTTTGTGCAAATATTTACTGTATGTATTATAAGCCTGCATCTATATTTGTGTCGCTCGTTTATGTCTTTTAATCTTATTTACAACTAGCTTTTGCCCGCGGCTTCGCCCGCGTGGATGTCGGAAATAAACGCAGGTATTTTTCTAAAATAAAAGATTTTATTCTAAAAATTTTATTTTTTAAAGAAGCCTAAGTTACTCCTTATTACATCAGCTACCTGCCAATAAAAGTCCGTCAAAATCGGTCCAGCCATTTCAGAGATTAGCCGGCACAAACAGACAAAAGTAAAAAAAAAATGTTTTTTGGTGTAAGTACCGTATTTACTTTCATATGCATTAAGTGAAAAGCTGTTAATTTGAAATTACAAACAGACACTTCAGTTTTATTTATTTGTATAGATGTATAGATAGTAATGTTTAAATCAAAAATTAAATCTGAAAAATTGTACACACGGCGACAAATCAAGCTAGAGCAAAAATGCTTGATGAAACAGGAATCTTACTATTCAATACCTAAAAGACCAGTCAAACATACGCGAAGCTCAAGGTCAATCTCGTCATATCAATTTATAGATATTTTATTGAGTATAAAAATTATATTGCTATTGGTCCCAAAAGCATATTGAGGCATAGTTGTGAGTGTGCAAATGGTCTTAGAACAATTGGATGTTGCTCTCACGTTTCTGGTATTGTTTATTAATTGTCACACGAAAGATATTTGACACGATCGATTCTGAGGCCTGCTGAAACACTAAGCAAATTATTTGATACAGACAATGTTTCTCCTGTGATTGAAGGTGATAGTGATGAAGACCGATAAAATGTGATAATAAACATTTTTTTTTTTTTCAAATATACCTTTCAAACATTTGTTGTTTTTATTTATAATTTATCATTATCAATCATTAATTTATTCATATCAATAATTTATCATTTTTTGGCAGCAGGTCACAGGAACAGGCATGCAGCTGAGATGAGAATGAGGTATATGTAGTGTTACACGAATGGATAGAATCAGAAATGATTACATAAGAGGAAGTCTGAAAGTGGCACCAATAACTGAAAAGTTGTGTGGGAATCGTTGTCATGGTATGGTCACGTGATACGGAAGAATGAGAAACATGTCGTGAGGAAAGTATTGAGTATGAATGTCGATGGTTTTAAGAGTAGAGGGAGACCAAAGCAACCATGGATAGACTGTGTTAATTATGATATGGATAGAAAGGGGGCGACTACTGAAATGGCGACTAATACAGAAGTGTGGAAGAAAAAGACATGTTGGGCCGACCACAAATAAATTGGGATAAGGGCAGGAGAATTATTTATAACTAGCTTTTACCAGCGGCTTCGCCCGCGTGGAGATCGGAAATGATCCCGCGGGAACATACTACCGGGATAAAAAGTGGCCTATATCCTTTCCCAGGCTCTAAACTATCTGTGTACCAAATCTCATCTAAATCGGTTCAGTAGTTTTAGCAGGAAAGCGAGACAGACAGAGTTACTTTTGCATTTATAATATTAGTTAGTGTGGATTTATCAATTAAAATCTGTTTCTTATGTTACAAGTGTTACATACCGCTACATATCAAGCTATACATTTCCAGTTTTAGCTGACCTCTCATTGTATAGGCAACAATGGGGTACAATGAGAATTCCACTTATACTGGAAATGCATAGCTTGATTTGTCGCCGTGTGTACAATATTTTAGTTAATATTCATTGATATTTTAAGATTTAACTTTTGATTTAGACATGACTATTTTAAATAAGATTAAAAGACATAAACGAGCGACACAAATAAAGATGCAGGCTTAAAATACATACAGTAAATATTTGCACAAAAAATGGTTTTTATTTTTTTGCAACATGGCCTACCTATTTTTAAAATCTAAAAGCTTGTAAATCTATAGAAAAATGAATGGGGAATTCGAAAAAAAAAAATAGTTACATAATTGTGCCAGAATCGTATCATAGTTAAATTCGAAATTAAAACAAAAGCGCCATTTTTTTCAAGGTTCTTATCAACCGTTAAAGGTGTTAATTTTTTTTCTATAAGTTACTATCAGCCCCCAAAACATATCCAAAATTCAAATTAATCGATTCACGCTTTCCTGAGAAAATTATTCGGAATTTGTCAGTTTTTATCATATTTTCCTTTTTTCTCAAAAACCAAATGGGTTAGAGATCTGAAACTTTCTGGATCTTATTATCTTATTAGTACCTAAAAATCCTCCAAGTATCATGCCGATATCTTTCAAGGGCAAATTCACTATGCTTATACCCCTAGGGCGTTTAATGCAGAAAGTACAAATTATAATTAAAGGCTTTTTATGGTTTATGTGTGATTTTTAATATTTCCCTTTGAATACCACCTGTGCTTTTCCAACATACTTCACTGACTAATTTTCCATTTTTCTGAATAGATTGTTCAAATTGTCGTGTTCCACCACCAACACCAAAGTAATATGTTTTTGCAGCTACATATGCTGCTCCATCTTTGCTCAATCGATCCACAAATAGTGAGATGAGTTTGTCATAGTTACATTCATTATAGATAGTCTCAGATGTAAGGATAACATCATAGCTTTCAGAGCAAGTCAACTTCTTGTTAAATGAATCCCAGTCTCCTGAATAAAACTTACACCTTTGTATTTCTATTTCTTCCTTTCCTTCTTCCTCAATGTTTAACATAACATTGGGTATTGTAAAATGTTCCAAAACTTCCTTATTCTGAAATTATAGTTATAATTACTAAATTAAGAAATATATGTACAATATAACAAGAAATACTATGGTTGCAAAAAGTCAATAGTTGTATGGATCAAACAACTCACTTATGAGGAAACAGAAGCGCTTTTAAAACACGTTACATAAGACACATACACACAGACACACACACCCGCACACGCACACGCACATTTTCAGTGTTCCTTTTTCTCTACCCAACGGGCGATGATTACTAAATCCCAATCAACTTTATTGAACACGCCTGCTAACGTCAGATTTTGCTATCAAACTGGTTATCCACGCCCGCCTGGCAACCCAGAGCATTTTCAACGGAGCTTGCTAACGGAGGCGCGAGCATGCCGCCTGCATGCTCGAGCAGTCCAAATTTTGCCCGAGAATGCGCGAGCATTTTGCAGTTCGGTGTGCGCTGACCCATAGAGTGACCAAGTAATGACCACGAGGTCCTCCTGGTTATTGAGCACAGGCTGTGGGCTGGCCGAGAGCCAGCCACGGACAAGCCGAGCAGACTACTCTTACGTAGTTGTTTTAAAATAACAATAATAAATACACTTACATAATCTTGAAAAGTAACATTTGAATGATTCAAGAATGCATATATGCCTAAAATCCCAGCTCCACATCCTAAATCCAAGACATTGCTCTTATCGAACTTGATTTCTGTTTGATTTTTTTCAAGATATTCTATTAAATCATATGTGCACTCCCAAATTTTAAGTCCACCTGAAATCATTTGAGTACCATAAAAATGGGATAGCCGATAAAAACTAATATTAATGTATAAATAAACACTAATATTAATTTATATATGTCACCATCAAATTGTAAATGCCTTTAGATTACAATCTCTCTAGCGAGATTGTAATCTGTCGAAAGATAGTGAACCGTAACATAGTGCTTCCAATTTTATGCATTATATTTCGTCAGATTACAATCTATCGAAGTGAAACCGTCAGTTTGTGAAATGGCATACGGCAGAACGAAAAACAAGCGCTAATTGGATGAACGTCTTGACAAAGCCCCGCCATATGGCCTTATTTACGGAGACGCGGGGCGTCTCGCCCACACTGAATTCAAACATATAGCGTTGTATGAGTGCGTTTATGGAGAGGCAATTTTACACGCGTTTGTTTGAAATTGCGCGTTTTTTGTGGCGTCGCCCGCGGCGACGACGCGACGTGGCTAGCCATGAAAATTGCCGGCAATATTGCCAAAGTTGCCAAAACTGCCGGGAATGTTTCCAAACTTGCCGGCAACATTCGGCAAGAAACGTATAAATAGAAAACAACTTTTACTATTATAATTGATTAGTAGAATAAAATTGCGGTATGCAGGATGGTAGTTGTTATGCTTATCTATAATATCCAACCTAAAATTTTCGTTTTTACATTTATTTACTTACTGATAAACTAAAGAAAAGAAATAAGCTATCCATGATTGTTCATTGGTGATGAAACCATAACTATTTTAGAGATATCGTATTTATTTTTCTTTAACGTTCTTATAATTTAACTGCACTAGAATGTAAGAAAGTATATATATCTATATGTATACATATCTGTATGTATAGAAGGGTCAAACCTTGCAAGACGATTTCATCAGCAACAACAAGTTGATGTTTTTAACCGATTTTAAAAAGGTGGTTTTTTATTTGATATTAATGTATGTATGTTTGTTTGTTTGTTTGTTTGCGATTTTCTCAAAAGGTACTGATCCGATTTTGAAAATTCTTTTAATGGCATGATTTGTGCAGTGGTTAAGCGACTAGTTTGGGGTATGTAGTATTCAAGATTTAAGCTGTCGTAAATCAACATAGGTAAGGGTACAATAAGTCCGCCATGGGATCTGGAGGCAAAGGTCCTCGCACACATGTGGGAGTGGCGCGAGGAGGCAAAACGCTGGGACAAAACTCCGCTGCCGCGACAAATCGCGGCACGGCGGACAGAGCTCCCGTAGGGTGTCATGGCGCCATGGCGGGTACGATTTTCGCAACCCAGCGCTGGGCACGCCACAATTGCGGCGGTAAGGTCCCCTCTTTCAGGAGTGGATAGAGAGGCGCCACGGCATCTTCACCTTTCGCTTGACGCAGGTTCTCACCGGGCATGGGTGCTTCAGGGGGTTCCTGTTCAGGTTAAAGCGGGAGGAAACGCCCGGGTGTTTCCATTGCGAGGATCGTCTGGAGGACACGGTGGAGCATACGGTGGAAGTGTGCCCTGCCTGGGCACCGCCGTGTCCTCGTGGAGGCGATCGGTGGCGGCGACCTCTCGCGTCCGGCCCTGGTGCGAGCCATGGTACGGAGCGAAAGGGCATGTGAAGCCGTCACCTCCTTCTGCGAAGCAGTAATGCTCGCGAAGGAGGAGGCGGGGCGCGTGAGGTAGTGGTAGTCTCTGCGCCCTCACGTCCCTAGCCGAGCCCGCTCCAAGAGCGGGAGACGTCATTTGATCAACATCAGACAATGGTGCCGATTCTGTTGTACACCGAACCGATCGACCGATCTCTAATCTATCTCTAAAATGCCTTACTTTTGGCTATGAAAATTGTAACGCTATTCTGCAAGAAAAAATCTCTAAATTTAAAAATAATTCTGATACGACTAAAATCGAATTTAACAATCACGACTCAACGTGGTATTTTTTTTTCTTTTGGCTTCAACGTGGTACTTGTGTGCGCTAGGCAATTAATTATTTGAGAGACGAAGGCGCGCGCAAGGGCAGCCTGGACGTGTTTTATATGGAATTTTTCACTTTTTGTTTGAAAAAAAAAATATATATTACCCACGTTTTGAGATTTAAATGTGCAGGGGTTTATTAAAGGGGGTCGAAAATTTGATTATTTTTGCAATAGGACACGCCATTTTCGAGATATAAGCAAAAGAAAAGAAAAACAAAAAATACAGTACTGTTTTTGCACGTGAAGGCGAGGCGTTGCGTTGGTGTGAATTTTAGGTCATGACCACTAGTTTTATTTCACACCTTTTTATCGCTATTAAAAATAGTCAGATTTAGTTAAAATAAATTATTATAGTCAACATTTTTAGTGAAAACCGGCAAACTCAGAATAGCAAAATTGTAATTTTCACTAAACTAATAACTCAGTGCAATCTTAGTGCTGTCAAATTAAAATATATTTAATTTGTGTCACTTTAGTCTATAAAGTCAGTACAGTATAAGTCAGTAAAAAAATAGCAAAAGTAGTGTCAAAATAATTTTTAAATTTACATATTGTTTCTTGCAGAATAGCGTTACAATTCTCATAGCCAAAAGTAAGGAATTTTAGAGATAGTTTAGTTAGTTTAGTTCGTTGTAAAACAGAATTGGCACCATTGTCATGGAGAGTACGCGGCAGCAAAACAGTGTCGATCACGATAATCAATATGAATGAATTTTTAGTTTTTATTAAATGCTAGTGTTTTTTTTTAAACATACTTAACACATTGAATTCTCCGGCAGACGGAAGACACAATAGACCTAAAACTCACGTACCCATCACAAGAGACCAATCTCGTTTCGTTTAACAGAGCGTAGATCCTATAACCACCTTCCAACTCCATCATCAGGTTGGCACACAGTCATCATAACATTGCGTTCTCACCAGATATACATAGATATGTATAATTTTAGCGCTATCAGACTTCAGGAAATGATTAAAATCGATTTTATTTCAAACAGAGGAAGTTCTTGATGACAAGATGAAAATATTTACAAAATAACACTACACAGTTGTGTGATTTATATCTACTTTATTTGGTATCAATACCCTCTTTCTTTTTGTATAAAATGTTTAAGTGATATTCTTAAAAAAGTATGGGTTCAGCTATTATGAAGTTACCAGTGGCATAATTTAACTTTATCTTCACATATAAGCATGGATAATTAAAAAGTAATTATAATTATGAATTAATAATACAGGCTTACTAATAATACCTATAATTACACCATTACATAAAACCTCACAAGCGCACAAACTTTGAAAATGGCATTTGAAAAACCCTATGTAATCTGGCAACTTTGGCAACATTCCGGCAATATTGCCCAATATTGCCGGCAATATTGGAAACTTTCCTGGTAACTTTCGGAAACATTCGGCAATTTTCATCCCTAGACGTGGCGTTCAACGCGGCGGCGCACGCGGCGGCAATTCTCGATGAAGCGGTGCCCGCGGCGGAAGCTTCTGCCTGTCTTATTTTTTTTGGAAATCGTACAACGCAGACGTATTTACCGTAGCAATGGAGTACAATATCATCGACTTTTTTAGCAGAAAATTTTATGTTAATCGTGAATTATCCACATCCACACTAATATTATAAAGCGAAAGTAACTCTGTCTGTCGGTCTGTCTGTCTGTCTGTCTGTCTGTCTGTCTCGCTTTCCTGCTAAAACTACTGAACCGATTTAAATGAAATTTGGTGCACAGATAGTTTAGAGCCTGAGAAAGGACATAGGCTACTTTTTATCCCGGTAGTATGTTCCCGCGGGATAATTTCCGACCTCCACGCGGGCGAAGCCGCTGGCAAAAGCTAGTTTAATATAAGAATTAGCCGAGTTTACAGCAACGGAACACAAGAAGTTTGGGGAATATACAATTCTTTATAGGTCAATAAGAGAAAGTGGTTATGATGTTTTTCATGGCTATACACGGATGTCTACTACAACTTTTGATTATATAGTAAACAATATCGAAATAGTTGGTTTTATTGAGTACCGCGCGTACGCCGCAGCGATGCCCACCGCGTGCGCCGCTACACGCTTATAAAGTCGCCGCGGGCGACGCAGCGGGCGACGCGGCGGGCACCGCCACTCTGCCTGCCTCGCATCTCTATGAACAACATCGTATTGTTACGAGCTGGGGTTCGGGATAAATTAATTTAAACCAATTTACCAAAACACACAAACTGTTTAATTAAATAAACACAAATATCGCAACTACAAGAAACGTCACTTGGAATCACTTGTTTCGCTTCGCTACTGTATCACTCGAATCGTATTCGCTCGCTTCCGAAATCGAACTGCTTGTCGGCCCGACAATCCGCTATTTATATCCCGAGCACAACATTCTCGAACATTCGACACCGCCACAGCGTAGAAGCTTCTAGTAACTTCCATTGAACTGTTTAATCCCACTATTCAACAATAGATGGCAGTAGCGTCTACGTACAATTTCGTGTAGTACTTGCTACTCAATAACAGATGGCGTTAGCGTGTCATTTCCAGTAGTTTCTAACACTGCCCCGTCCTTAGATGGAATTAGCGTGATGTTTCTAGACTTTTCGATTTACGTCACACTGCCCCTTTCTGAGATGGAGTTAGCGTGATGTTTCTAGACTTTACGATCTACGTAACACTGCCCCCTCCTTAGACATGCTCGTCCCGAGCATCATTATTCCCGTAGTATCGTGCCAATCGATCTACATGGACAATTTTAGGTGCAGTTCGCATACCC
The DNA here is from genome assembly GCA_932294355.1 of Aporophyla lueneburgensis. NCBI lineage: Eukaryota > Metazoa > Arthropoda > Insecta > Lepidoptera > Noctuidae > Aporophyla > Aporophyla lueneburgensis. The sequence continues at coordinate 18,679,694 of OW028744.1, forward strand.
TTTTGTATTCGGTAAGTGACGTCGTTGATCTTGGTCACAATTCGGTACGGCCCGTCCCATTTTGCCTGCAGTTTAGGGGACTTTCCTTTGCTGCGCACTGGGTTATGCAACCACACTAGCGAACCTTCGTCGAAGCCAGTATTGTTCATCTTCCGATCATAACGAGTTTTCATTCTCTCGGACATCTGTTGGCCTGATTCTCTGACATGCTCATATACGTCATTCATCTTGTTGCGCAGATCATTTGCATAATCTGTTATACTCCGTGGTGAATCAGGGGGAATGCCGGTTATTAGATCAGCTGGTAACCTTAACTCCCTTCCAAAGTTCGCGAAGGCTGGCGTCACAGTTGTACTCTCGTGAACTGCACTTCGGTATGACAGAAGAAACGGTTGTATGTGCTTGTCCCAATCCTTTTGTCTGCTTGCTACAACTTTTGCCAGATATCTTTCCAACGTCTGATTAAATCTCTCCACCATTCCGTCAGATTGTGGGTGGTATGAAGTGGTTCTGGTTTTGTGAGTACCCATAACCCGACATGTTTCCTGAAACACTTGAGACTCGAAATTCCTTCCTTGATCGCTGTGGATTTCCAAGGGTACCCCAAACCGACAGAAGACTTCGTGGACTAATTTATCAGCGACTGTTGAAGCTTCTTGATTAGGGATGGCGAAGACTTCCGGCCACTTGGTGAAGTAATCCATGACAACCATGAAATATTTATTTCCACTTTCACTTTCAGGGAACGGCCCAGCGACATCTAGTGCTATCCGTTCCCACGGGGCTCCCACGTTATACACTTTCAATGCACCCCTGCTGCGTGTGTGTGGTCCTTTTACCGCTGCACAACTGGTACATCTGCGACACCAGTCCTCCACATCCTCTCGACAATGGATCCAGTAAAACCTTTCTCGGATCTTTAACAAAGTCCTTCTTACTCCCATATGACCTCCTGAAGAACCATTGTGGTAGAGCCGTAGAACATCTGGTACCTTCGTTTTTGGGACTACCATTTGCAGGTGACAGCTATTCCCTCGAGCATTTTCCCATTTTCGGCACAACACACCATCCTGGATCACCAAGCTCTCCCATTGTGCCCAATAACTTTTTGTGGTGGTACTCATCGCTGCAACATCACACCATTTCGGTTTGGGAGCATTAGCTTTAATCCACTCGAGAATTGGCCTGATATCTCTGTCACTTTGCTGAGCATGCTGTAGGGTTTCCTTCCATTCGTCACTAAGGTCCGTTCTTAGCATCCTGACAGGTACCGTTTCCTTAGCTTCTTGCCTGACACAATGCTTGCAGTCTTCAGGACAAGGTCTTCTTGATAAAGCGTCCGCGTTACCGTGAGACTTCCCACTACGATGTTCAATTGCAAAGTCATACCCTTGTAGCAGTTCAATCCATCTCGCCACTTGTCCTTCTGGATTCTTAAATTGCAACAACCACTTTAATGCAGCATGGTCAGTCCGCAGGTGGAATTTACGTCCAAGCAAGTATTTGCTGAAATGCTGCAATGTCTTTACGACGGCAAGAAGTTCGCGTCTCGTGACACAATAATTTCTTTCTGGCTTTGATAAAGATTTGCTGAAGTAAGCTATCACAACTTCATAATCTCCTTTCCGTTGAGATAACACACCGCCAACCCCAGTGTTACTTGCGTCCGTGTCGACTATAAATTCATTTTCTGTGTCAGGGTAGCCCAAAATTGGGGTATTACACAAACGTTCCTTTAAATCTCGAAATGCGATGTCACAGTTCTCATCCCAACAGAACGGTCTCTTCTCCTCAGTAAGCTTGTGAAGAGGTTTGGCAATGTCAGCAAAATTCTTGACAAACCGTCGATAGTACGAGCACAAACCCAAAAATGCTCTGACCTGCGTCTTGTCTTTCGGGACTGGCCATTCCTTGACGGCGACAATTTTCTCAGGATCTGTTTGCACTCCTTCTTTCGAAACCACGTGCCCCAAAAAGCTTACTTGCTGTCTGAAGAATGAGCACTTCTTTGGACTTAGCTTAAGATTGGCTCCTCGGATTTTTGATAGAACACGTTCCAGATTTTGAAGGTGGTCTTCGAATGTGCGGCCCACGATGATGATGTCATCTAAATAGACAAGGCAGGCGTCTCCAATTAGTCCAGTGAGAACTAGCTCCATTAGCCTTTCAAAAGTTGCAGGAGCATTGCACAATCCGAATGGCATAACGTTAAACTGCCATAGTCCCTTTCCTGTAGAAAATGCAGTTTTCTCCTTGTCTTCAGGGTCTATTTCCACTTGCCAGTAGCCACTTTTTAGGTCTAACGTGGTAAACCACTTCATTCCTGACAGCGTGTCCAGCGTGTCGTCGATCCGGGGTAGTGGATAGCTGTCTTTCTTAGTAACGTCATTCAATCGACGATAGTCTACACAAAACCGCATGCTGCCATCTTTCTTTTTTACCAGGACCACAGGAGAACACCATGGACTAGACGAAGGCTCTATAACTCCATCCTTTACCATTCCTTTAATCATGGTATCTACCTCCTTTTCTCTTGCCACTGGTAGTCTTCTTGGTCGCTGTCGTATCGGTAACTCATTTCCGGTATTAATTCTGTGTTGAACCAATCCAGTCTTCCCTATGTCAGCATCATTTGTAGAGAATATGTCTGCATATTGAAGTAGCATCTTCCTAGCCTTCTCTCTTTCTTCTTCCGATAGATCTTTACGACAGTCTTCCAAAAGATTTAACACGTTAAATCTTGCACTTTGGGCGTTATTTTGAGGAGGCCCATGTTGGCATTCACGCATCCAAGCTACTTCCTCACAGGAACCCATCAATGTACCCTTCTTGATTACTTGCTCCTTTTCACTTGGGTTCAGTATGCGTACGGCTGCAACGTCGATTGCCTTTACCAAGGTCCGCGCAATCTTCCATGGAAGGTTATCATCCAATCCTTCAATGAGAATACATCGGTTCGTCTGCCCAGAATTATGTGGGAGACTTACTGGAACTATTGTTTCCGATCGGGGAGGAAGAACAATCTTCTTCAAGCAGTACACTTTCCCTGATGGTGCACCTTCCATGAAGACTTCTTCTGATCCACATTTTAGGACTCCTTGATTAACGTCGATCTCGCAACAGTGCTGTCGCATGAAGTCCAAACCTAGGATACAGTCATCTACTATGTCAGCCATGATGACCTTATGCCGGTAGATTGTGTTACCCAGTTTTAACTCCACCTCCTTCTCACCACGGACGGTTATGTGCTGACCCGTGGCTGTTACTAATTTTACGCCGTCATGCTTACCAAAGAAGTCCCCAAGAAAACGATTCGCTAGTTGGGAACTGACAACCGTGCGAGAAGCTCCAGTATCCAATGTCAGCTTACATGGTCTTCCGTTCACTTCACCTTTTATGACTAGGGTGTTCCCATCATGGGCTTGTGAGACCGAAATTCTTGGGGCTATTTTAACACCAGCCAGCACCCGCCCCGTAGTCCTGGTGTTTATTAGTTTCCCTGCTGCTGGGCGGTGATATCAGCCGCCCTTCTTTCCTGGGTTTGGTCTTCGTTAGCTGTGCTTTGCTTCGGGCAACTTGAGCGAAGGTGGCCTTTTTCTCCGCAAGTGTAGCATCTAGGGCTGTACCTAACACGATCACGAACAGGTGATGCCGCAACCTCCCTGATGCGATGGGCTCGATGATCATGCCTCACTGCCTCCACCTCCAACGCATGGGCCAAGGCGTCCTTGAGGGTCTCATGGTGCCCAAGTCTCACAGCAGCCCTTACTTCCAGGTCCCGTATGCCATCTATGAAAGCTTGAGTCAGAGTCCCTGCGATGACTGCAGGCGCAGACTGGTACGCTTTTCGAACCAGTTTCTCGATTTCTAGGGCCCACTGCTGCAGGTTTTCACCACTGCGCTGCACACGATCCTTCAACTGCGCACGAAAAACGTGTTCCAGGTGCGCCTCACCGTATCTGGCTTCTAACGCCTCAACAAGCTGCTCATAGGTAACATTTTTGCCGAGAGCCTCTAACACGGTTAAGGCCTGGTCGCGAAGGGCCAAAGTAAGCGCGGTCATGGCCTGCCCTTTTGTCCACCCATTTGCACTCATGACGGCTTCGAACTGGATTTTATATGCTGCCCAGGAAGATGTTCCATCGAAGGGTGGCACTTTAAACCCGCGCACGGAAGGTGTAGCAACTATCGAAGCCGTAGTCCGGTCCCCAGCTTTCAGAACTCCAACCGCTTTTCTTATATCAGCGATCTGGACTTCGGCCTCGGAGATACGATTTTCATGTACCTGAACAGTCTCCTTCATGGCTTTGATGTCCTTGCCAAATGTCGAGTGTAGATCTTTCAAAAGGAGAACCTGCTCCTCTTTATCACGCTGAAGCTGTTCTTGCAGGCGGCGGGTCTGTTCTTCCTGTCGGCGAGCCTGTTCTTCCTGTTGGCGGGCCTGTTCTTCCTGTCGGCGAGCTTGTTCCTCTTTGTCCTGCTGCAGCTGTTCCTGTAGGCGGCGGACCTGTTCATCCTGCTGGCGAGCTTGCTCCTCTTTGTCCTGCTGCAGCTGTTCCTGTAGGCGGCGGACCTGTTCTTCCTGCCGGCGAGCTTGCTCCTCTTTGTCCTGCTGCAGCTGTTCCTGTAGGCGGCGGGCCTGTTCTTCCTGTCGGCGGGCCTGCTCCTGCAGCATCGCCATTAGCGCAGAAAGATCCATGGCTGGTGATGCTGAAGGAACACCAGACACTTGGGATACTGGCTCCGTCGTCGGCTGATTACCCCCAGGTGTCTGTCTAGAAGTTCCTTCAAATCGCCTCTGATCCACCTCCTGCTGGCGCTGACTCCTGGTACGGATACCTTCCGTATCCTCCTTCGGTAAAACTGGCATAATTTATCCCCTACTTCCGACACCAAATGTTACGAGCTGGGGTTCGGGATAAATTAATTTAAACCAATTTACCAAAACACACAAACTGTTTAATTAAATAAACACAAATATCGCAACTACAAGAAACGTCACTTGGAATCACTTGTTTCGCTTCGCTACTGTATCACTCGAATCGTATTCGCTCGCTTCCGAAATCGAACTGCTTGTCGGCCCGACAATCCGCTATTTATATCCCGAGCACAACATTCTCGAACATTCGACACCGCCACAGCGTAGAAGCTTCTAGTAACTTCCATTGAACTGTTTAATCCCACTATTCAACAATAGATGGCAGTAGCGTCTACGTACAATTTCGTGTAGTACTTGCTACTCAATAACAGATGGCGTTAGCGTGTCATTTCCAGTAGTTTCTAACACTGCCCCGTCCTTAGATGGAATTAGCGTGATGTTTCTAGACTTTTCGATTTACGTCACACTGCCCCTTTCTGAGATGGAGTTAGCGTGATGTTTCTAGACTTTACGATCTACGTTACAGTATATTGCCATATGTTTATGTTTACGCGTGCAATGACGCGTGCCGCTTCACGCGCCGCCTCTCCGTAAACAGCAAAAACGTCCGAAGCGCCGCGCGACGCCACGCCGCACGCGCCGCGCGACGCCCCGCGTCTCCATAAATGAGGCCTATTTGTTTGTTAATTCGTTTGTTGTCGAATGTATGTGGCCGCAACATTAAGAATATACTTAGTTAGTAGTAGCCCGGTCAATCTAGACCTAAAAATGAGAGTGAATGTGCATAAATTCCCAACAAGCTGAAAATCAATAAAATTGTTCAAAAAACGTAATTATAAATAAAGATTTTAAGTTCCCCATCATTCCCGTGTATGGTTTTTTTTTTACTCAAGGTCAAAGGTCAAGAAAATGAGTTTTTCGCGATTTTCAGCAATACGGTAAGTTTTATCATAAAAATACTCCAGACAAAAATTGTACATCATAAAATTATCTATGAAAAATGTATCAATACTTTTTTTCCTACGAGCCACCGTTTCTGAGATATAACGATTCAAAAAGTGGTAAAATTTGTTATCATCATAATATGCATGAGTACGCCATGTATATACATCTCTAGAGTAGTTATATATGTTGATTTTTTTTCTATCGGTCATTGTAACTTATACTTAAAATATACATAAGTTATAACTAAAAGAATATCAGGTAAAATGAAACCCAGTCCCCTTAATTTATACGCTAGTGTAACTTGGAGACAACATCTGTCTCTTCTTCTATTGTGTGCGTGGCTAGGGTCTTTTACCTGCTATAAATGAAATACCGTTAGTCTTGAGCGTCACTCTGTAGTGAAAATGTGGTTGCAAAAAAGTCGGACTGTTTTGTTCTCTGGCATGTACAAATTGTCTAGGCCGGTCGTGCTCTAATATTGAATCACCAACAGTGGAGGATTTGTTTGATTCCAACGAAGTGTCATGCGATACATCGCTATTGACGCAATTTACACCCAAAATGAAGATAAAGAAGAAGCAGAAGAAAAAAACAAGAAGAAGAGCAAGAACAAGAAGAAGAAGAGCAAGAACAAGAAGAAGAAGAGCAAGAAGAACAAGAAGAATTTGAAGGTTATGAATCAGACGAATGAACTTCACTTTTTTTTAATTTACATCGCTTTTATCTTTTCCAATCTTTGAAAATTTCCATTATTTTGCAATAGTTTCAAATTAAACAGGATCACAACTGACCCGTGTAGTAGGCCTACTGGGGAAACCACGTTAAAAAAACGCGCTAAGTACACTACCTCATAGGTAGCGTGGAAACGTGTGCATATTATGACGATAAAAACTTTTACAACTTTTTGAATCGTTAAATCTCAGAAACGGTGGCTCGTAGGAAAAAAGTATTGATGCATTTTTTATAGATAATTTTATGATCTTCAATTTTGTCTGAAGTACTTTTATGATAAAACTTACCGTTTTGCTGAAAATCGCGAAAAACTTTGTTTTGACCTTTGACCTTAAGTATTTTTTTTCCATACACGGGAATGATGGGGAACTTAATTTTTTTTATTTATAATTATGTTTTGAACAATTTTACTGATTTTCAGCTTGTTGGGAATTTATGCACCTTCGAATGTCTAAAATTGACCGGACTATAGATTAGAGGTTAGGTTCGTTAAGAACCGTGAACATCAGCGCGTGACCCGAGCGAGCGAAACAAGTGCAGGTGTCGCAGCAGCTGCCGGAGAGCGCTACTTGGCTATTTATCACAGGACGTTCAACGAATCTACCCGCCAGGTGGGTTTTTCGTCGCATGCCGTTTCACAATTTGACGGTTTCACTTCAATAGATTGTAATCTAACGAAAAATAAAGTGTTCGATTGTAAATGGTTTTTACGGTTCACAATTTTTGGCACATAATAATCTCATTAGATAGATTGTGATCTAAAGGTATTTACAATTTGACAGTAACATATCCAGGGTTATTTGTAAAACACTGGCAACCTCTCAGGACTATGTTGCTAACATCAACAACTTTCTTCTATGAATTTTTAAAATTCATCAGATTTTCATACAAAAATCGGCTGCCCAAATAGGTCAAGTTCAAGCGCCCCCGCCGCCCTAACCCCGCTCCACTCGCTAATGTACTATCGATTTCTTTTGCTTAGCATAGACTTCAAACATGTAGAGCGTTCAATTTATATACTTTTATTTTTGTATGAAAATCTGATGATCTAAAATATGATTGATTTTTAAAAGTCATAAAACAAAAGTTGTTGATTATGATGTTAGTAACATAGACCTGAGAGGTTGTCGGTGTTTTACACATAACCCTATATAATAATATCGAGCTTGTCCATCGACAAAACTCAGAAATACCAGTTATTGTTAATCAGGATGAATTTACCATAGAGTTACAAAACTATTACAGTGGGATTATTTATTGGTATTATTGAAGTAGGTTGTTAGATTACAATCTATCTCGCTAGATAGATCGTAATCTAACGGTATTTACAATTTACGGTAACATATATAATAATTATTTATTTTAACTTAAAATATACTTATTTTACCATTATATCAATTATATTGTATCATGCAATAGTTCACATTTAAATTCTACTATATTTCTTCAATCATCTAAAAATCAATTAAAGTAGGTAGTAGGTACAGACGCCAGTGCATCAATGTACTCGAAACTGTCAAATTTTCCCAATCAATCTTGAACTTGATACTTTAGCTATAAAGTTGAAAATCTATTAAAGAAAGGGTCTAGCCGTACTTCCATAGGCAAACTGCCCCCGATAGGAACCTATATCGTAACCTATGTTATATTGTAGAGGGTATGTTGCACCATTTGGATTTTGATGAAACTTGGCATGCTATTAGGCCAGGTATCATAGAAAATTGCTATTAGATAAACTATAAAGTGTCTCATAACTTCCTGAGACCCGGGACGTATTTACGAATATTTAATTGATGGATGTTAATTTTTATGGCTTAATATAACATAGAGACAAAAAAACATCAAATAAAAAAAATCTACCCCAACCCCATTTAGCGTAAGGAAGGATCACCAATGATACCTTGGGTTCAAAACTGGTATTAAAACAAATTATTTTAGAAGGAAAATTTAAACAATGAAAAATTTTAAAAATGACAATACAAAATTTACGTATAATATTATTTAATTAAAAAAAAAAACAACACCAAATCACAAATAAAAATAAATATTTACCTTTACGTAAAGTCGACATGTCGGTAACGGCAAAATGTTCGATTTTAAACTGACTGCAATCCATGTAATTTGACAGCTAGAGAAATGGTGAGTGACTAGAAATATAAAGCACATCTATGCTAACCATTGTACAAAAAAGCTTATACAAGTTCCGACAGACGGCGTGGAAATAAATTTTTAACTGGTGACACCAGGGCACAGTGTTTTAAGATCCCCGTTTTTTGTGACATCGTGTTTTTATTGAATTAATCGATAGAGTCTACAATTCTGAGGGTTAGAGTAAAACTCCGGGTGCGCTAAGACTTGTACTTTTTTTTTTAAATGACAAAATTTCGGAATATCCGACTTATGAAAAACGAAAAAAAAAATTATAATTTAACGGAAGTACTTATTCCAGAATTTATTTATTCTATCGAAAAAAGGTATAATAGCCGACCGATCTACCAATTCCTGTTGCTTTAGTATGAATGGGTCGAGAGATATGATTTTTTTTCTCATTTTTCGTTTTCGTTTTTTTATTCATCTAAACCGCCGTAGTAGGTAGTCATTCCTACATCAAAAACATGCTGATACTTTCTATATATTATGTATTATTTCCAAAACCTAACTCATTGGTTTCCAGGAGTTATTGGAAATTTTAGTAATATCCGAAATATCCGCACTTAGGGCTGCCACTTCAACCAAAACATAATTTGTTTATTTTTATTAAGTTTTAGCTTTCTTATCACGACCATAACAAGATATCATTATTTTGTGGCATAAAATGGCAAAGATTGAGTGATTTTATAAAGGAAATTAAAAAAACAAATGGAGAAATTGGTATCATGTTGATTGGTACACCTTTTTTGGAAACCGTCTATAAATTCTAACCTAAAAGACTTAATAGTAAATAAAAGAAAGTCCTTTCCAATGTCTCATAAGTATATTAATCAACCTTTAACATGAGTTTTATATCAACATTTTGACATATTTTAAAATTTTTTAGTCAATTTAGTTCTTTTCATTATTAATTTTACAATTCTTTTAAATCAATGTTCGTTTTACTTTTTGATTTTACAACTTATTTTGAATCAATTTTAGTAAACTTTTATATTTTACAATTCTTTTAAATCAATTTTATTATACTTTTTGTGTTATAACAATTTTTTAGAATAATGTATTTTGTATTTTATTTATCTACATGAATTATATATATACCTATCTTATTATTTTAAATGAATTTTCATCATGTATTTACATCAATTGTATTGTTTTTTTTTTTAAATACGATGAGAGTGCGCCCCTGCTTAAATTATTTACGTCAACTATTTATATTTATTATTATTTATATACAATATGTAACTATATTGATTAAAGTAAGGTTTTTCCTATAAAGCCAAATCAATGGTTGTTCCATCTGAAGATGGAACAATTTCAGGGGACTGAGCACCAGTCAACCTTTATACCGTAACCGTACTCTGACTTCAACAACCTTAGTAAGGCGTGACTGAGGTACGTCGTGCAGAACTACGGCCGGGGGGCTTGCCTTAACTGGCCGGCCCGCGAGAAGGAACACTCTATAAAACCCGACAGCGAAATCGTTTAAACCCTACGGATATCTGGCGACCTCCGTAGTATGTAGCCTTACCCCCGGAATGGGCGTCACCCGGGGGTGGACCTTCTATCGACCCTACTCGTGGGAACAACAATGGAAACTAATCAAAAACTAACAAATAAACCTGGAATTTCAACCAAGACGACTATAGCATTGCCAATTGGCACCGATTCAGACGACGAGATGTTTTCAACTAACCAACAGAGCCCTAACGATGCGTATCAACAGACAGATGACCGTGAAGGATATTATTCTGCTACAAAAATACTAACTCGAATGGAAGCCTTTATGCTGTTTAAGGGTAAAGCAAAGCAGCTGCCGCTTTCCGAACGAGTGAGTATGGTTATCAATTATTTTGGCTCTGAATATCAACTTTCACAAACTGACGAGGAGTTGAAACAAGCACTTTCAGGATTTTTATCAAAGAGTCAAGATTACTTTAAGCGTTGTAAGTTTAATGAGTCCTATTTTTAACCCCCGACGCAAAAAGAGGGGTGTTATAAGTTTGACGTGTCTGTCTGTCTGTCTGTCTGTCTGTCTGTCTGTGGCATCATAGCTCCTGAACGGATGATGCGATTTCAATAAAAAAAAATATGTATTAAAGGTGACTTATCTGCGAGTGTTCTTCGACATGTTTGATGAAAATCGGTTGAGCCGTTTAAAAGTTGTGGGGGGGAAAGTGGGTAAGAGTAACCGAATGTCAGCAAATATACTCGAGTGGGGTCTCAAATGAAAGCGCACTGAAAGAGAATATTGATGAATTAATCGAGAGTGTTCTTAGCTTCGTTTGATTCTACATTATATTAAGTATATACCTATAAAAAGTACAAAATAAAAAATTAAATTAAAAATTTAAAAAACCCCCGACACAAAAACCTAATTTCCCTTTAAAAAGTAAAAAATAATAAAAAATAACTCAATCTTAAAGTACCTAAGAATGTATTAATAATTCAAAAAAAAAACGTCGCGTTGGGGGACCGCTCCGCGAGTGCAGACGTCGTTGACTGCTTAGTTAGGTAGTAAGACTATTGGTAATTAAATTGTTAGGTTTGAAGCGGTCCCCCAACGCGGCGTATTTTTTTGAATTATTAATACATTCTTAGGTACTTTAAGATTGAGTTATTTTTTATTATTTTTTACTTTTTAAAGGGAAATTAGGTTTTTGTGTCGGGGGTTTTTTAAATTTTTAATTTAATTTTTTATATATAAAAAAACGAGATTGTCACAGTGGTAGTCTTGTTAGTGGTCATTTGATATCAGTCCCTGTTAATGATGAAACTTCATCAGCAACAGTTTCTAATAATGAATCTCTATTTTCTCCGAAATCCAAGAGGTTTATGGCTTTAAGCAGAAGCCAACAACATAGATGTAAGAAAAAACTTTCGGAAGCCTTAGACAACAAACCAAATGTCCAGAAAATACAAGCGTTTGTACGATCTATTAAAATCGGAGGACAAAATCTGCCACATTCATCATCTAAAGATTTAGAGACACTATTATGTCTATGTCTAGAATCTGAGACTGCTCCAACAGAAATTCTGAAAAAAGTTCAGACTTCTCCAGAACCATGCATACCTGTCGAAGCTATGACTATGATAACTGACAGAAATATGTCCGTCGAAATATACAAAGCAATTCGATTAGATCTAAAAAGACGCGGATTTGATGCATACCCCCCGTATTATAAAATTCAAGAGGCTAAAAAAACCTGTTATCCTGACCAGGTTCAGGTGTCTGAAAGAGAAGCATCTGTGCCTCTTCAAAGTTTAATAAACCACACTTTTACTCAGGTGATTAAATTATGTGATTAAGTCCTTATCAACTATTGCACCAAAAAAAGCATTCAAGCAGTAGATTTCATTTTAAGGGGTAACTGGGACTTTGATGGAAGCACTGGGCAATCTTTATATAAACAGTCATTCTCAGATGCAGGTGACGAAAATAGTCTTTTTGCGACGACATTTACGCCATTGCAGGTTGTAACTAAAGACAGCAATGATGTTATTTGGGTAAATCCTGCACCGTCATCATTTCGTTACTGTAGACCGTTACACTTGCAGTATAAAAAAGAAACGAAAGAATTAATTACTTTGAAGAAAGTCTATTCAGGATCAAATACAAAATCTTACCCCCATTATAACTGAAACCTCGAGAGGGCATACAATAAAAGTGGTCGAATATGAATAATACTGTGCAGCTATTGATGAGAAAGTCTTGAATGCAATTCTTTGTACACCATCTCAGTCACGTTGCCCATATTTCGATTTGACTTCATCCCAATTCAACGATTTAGAGTTAGCATTCTCCAAACCAGCCATAGAAGAACGTTTGGTGCATGGCATAAGTCCACTTCATTCTTGGATAAGGGTCTTAGAATTTTTATTAAACCTGGGATATGAAGTAGAGGTTAAAAAATGGAGGATCCTTCAAAGGTCAGAAGAGAGCCGAATAGTCGAGGACCGTAAAAAAATAATCCAGGCTAAAATCAGAGAACAAATGGCACTTTTGGTAGATGTTGTCCGTCCAACTTCAGGGACCACTAACGACGGAAACACTGCACGCACTGCTCTTTCTGATAGAAACCGAGGAACTTTTGCAAACAGTCTGAACATTGACCAGTGGCTAGTAGATGGATTATTTCTTATTTTAACAGTTTTGTCTAGCAACCTGCCAATTGACCCTGAAAAATTTGTTTTTTTTTGCAAAGAGTTGGCATACAAATATGTTGCGAAGTATGGATGGCATCCTATGACTGTCACGCTTCACAAAATTTTAGTACATGGGTCGAAAATTATAGAAAAATCAAATTTATATATTGGCATGCTCTCTGAACAAGCGGCTGAGTCACGCAACAAATTTTGGAGATTTGACAGAGAGCACCATACCAGAAAAAAAATCTCATGAAGCAACTATGTTTGACCTTTTTCACAAAGCTTTAGTCTCATCGGATCCAATTATCTCTGATTACAACCTCTTAGAGAGAAAAAATAAGGCTAAAATACCCCATTGCCACCGGCCGCATTGTCTTTGTTGAGACCTGTTAATGAAGAAAATCTAGCCATCGATGATTATTCGCATCTTCAATTAATTGTAACTAACAATGAAGATGAATTTTAGTTAGGTTAGCCCATTTAATATTTTACAAATTCATATACATTTTCCTTTCGAATAGCCAACTCCATATTAGTTATTAGGAAGTATTTAAAACACCTTTTTTTTTCAATTAAAATATATTCTTGTTGTTTTTTTTTCGGATACTTGAAAGTGACAACCCTAAGGAAAATTTTGAATTTCCAATAACTCCTGGAAACCAATGAGTTAGGTTTTGGAAATAATACTACACATAATATAAAGTATCAGCATTTTTTTGATGTAGGAATGACCACATACTACGGCGGTTTAGATGAATAAAAAAATTAAAATGAAAAATGAGAAAAAAAATCATGTCTGACCCATTCATACTAAAGCAACAAGAATTGGTAGAACGGTCTCCTATTATACCTTTTTTCGATAGAATAAATAAATTCTGGAATAAGTACTTCCATTAAATTATAATGATTTTTTTTCGTTTATCATAAGTTGGATATTCCGAAATTTTGTCTTTTTTTTTTTAAAGTACATGTCTTAGTGAACCCGGAGTTTTACTCTAATCCTCAGAATTCTGATTCTGATTTTTTTTTTCAAATAGCTCCTAAATTAAGTAAGATTTATAGCTAATACCTACTCGGTGAACTACTATTAGTACCCTCTACAATATAACATAGATTACGATATAGGTTCCTATCGGAGCCAGTTTGCCTATGGAAGAACGGCTAGACCCTTTGACAGATTGTAGTAGCTTCAAGTGCTGGCATCTGGGTTAAAATTTTCATTATGGGCCATCGATTTATTGGACGGGGAGAGGAGGGGAAGGGAGGGGGTGGTGGGCTAACCCCTGTACCATCCGTACCCTTCGGAGCCCTATGGAAAGTCGACGGAGACCCGCCAACCTAAAAATTTGCAATTAGCATGTTATTTAACAATTTGTATGGAAACTTTAAAAAAATTTATCTCATAAAGCGTGAAAGTCTGTTACTAGAAAATTTGTAAAAAGCTTTCTATTTATGAGTACTATCTACACAAAAAATATGAACTTCAAAATCAATGGCCCATAATAGAAATTCTATACCTATACAGTGAAATTAGTGTGCTGTCATGCTGTGGCTGAACGTTTTAATAGAGTTTAACAATGATGTATTGTTGGTTAAACCATAGCATGCAGCATGCACTTGCCTTCATATTTCCCGGCAATAAGGTCACTGTGTTCCGCTGCAGCTAGTTCAATTACATTCTTCAATCCACATTCTTCAAAACTCGCCGTTCCTTCCCTTACGACCCCAATCTCTACATCACCACAGGCGAACATTTTAGCGCAAGTGACATGATCCAGATTTTGTATTTGTTTATCTGGTACAACTTCCTCACTATCTAGCCAAAGAATGGGATCTTTTGTTTCTGTGGGATAAACACAATGTGGAAAAAAATCATAAATAAAACAAAAAAACATGAATCTCAGATTTTAAAAACATGAGTTCACATTTCGAAGGTTCACCTTCTACTTGATTACTGTCATCTTCACCAGAAAAGTTAAATCTAAAAGTAGTCATATTTCTTATTAGCTAATAGGTTATCTTGTTAGAAATTATGAAATGAATTGTCATATTCCAAGTAGAGAACACAATTAACTCCTACTGGAGATTCGAAGGGTCCTAAAATTTACTAATTATAATTAACATAACCTCTCAACTCTCAAACTCAAGTTTTTTTTTTTTTTTCATTTATTCCTGACTCAAACTCAAGTATTCAAAAGTGTTGCCATCAGTTACAAACAAATATCTCTCCACTTTCCACGCGATTCAATTTCCAAAAATTCAAAAACTACCGGCAAACTGTTTAGAAACGTGTTTAGCAAAGAGTATAATAACAATAAGGTAGGTGTTTCGTTTTTACGAAAGAAATCAATAAGTTTCCTTTCCTTTTAACTGTCAAGTTACAGAATATAATAATTCATCTGCGGTATAACGGCAGCTGGCACTGAAAGGGGTTCCTTACTTTCATAATAAAGTTAAAACTAAACACCTCAACGGAACAATGAATGACTAATAATTAAAAACAAAATACAGTCGTTTCTTATCTCTTTATTTCGTAGATGCTTCTTTGTCATCTCATGAGACTTCAAATAATGTCCGTAGGATAGGACAGAAAGCAGGAGGAGACGCCCCGGGCTTTGGGAGTCGATAGCGGACTCCCGGCCACCGTAGGCGCGAGCTTGCGGGTGGCGAGCAATGGGTAGCTTGTCGCCCGGTAAGGACCAAGCTCGGGTGGACGGCGCGTAGTGTTCCACGCGCGCTTCAAAGAGATGTCGGCAGCGCTGAAGGGGTCCGCTAGGACCAATGCCTGCCGGGGTCGCGTGATTGTTCGAAAGGGATACCGTGGCCCCGGCACATGGGCAACTGAAGGAACACGGGTGGGTTTTAGTCAGTAAAAGTCTGACACGCCCTCCCACTCCGCCCAGAGCGGGAGAAATCATTTGATGATTTCCCATCCAGAAAAAAAAAATAGGGCAGATTAATTAGTACCTCCGTAATCAAATCAAATCAAATCAATTTATTTCGGGCTACAAAGACCCATAACATAAATACCTTACAGACTAACATACATACAAATAAAAAACAATTTAAAACTATTGTACACGAAGTGACGGCGTCGTGTTGCGCTGCGTGGTGTCGCGTAGCCTTCCGCGGAATCGCCGATACACGACACCCTTCGGCCAAAACTCTGCCTTGAGGTAGGTCTCGATTTGTACAGTTGGAACTCGCACCACGAATGACTTGAAATTCGTGTTGTGGCGCGATTCCAACTTCTCGACCACAGAACAAAGAATACAGAGAAGTGCCCCTACGCTGGCTAAGCACGGGAACCAGTGTCGCCAAACTCACACATTTGCATATCAAATTCTCCATTACACACATAAAAAACAGTGATATGATTGGCTACAAATTACAAACGCAACTTTTACAAATCATCTTCTTATTGCTTTCAAAAAGTGTGTCTTATTGCAGCGAATGAAAGTTGTTATTATTTGACATGACACAAACAATAAAGACGTTTTTCGTCTAAAAACTTTAAATAGACAAGTTTACAACGAGTTCAGCAACTCAACGCTAGATGGCGCTGTAACCAATTCATTCTATTCAGAACGCTAGCTCCTTTGAAATAGATGTCATATTCATATGCACTTGTAATCTCTTGTGGTGAGTACAAAAAAAAAAGTTAGAGATGTAGACATATATCGATATATTAATATTGATGTTACGTAATTTATTCGGGTGAGCAATGTAGTAATTTGTTAACATCATACAAATGCTTAGTAACCAAAAAGGTTGATTATCGTTAAAATATATGTTAAAGAGATATTTGTATGTTTGTATGTAGGGGGGTAATATTATTTTCATAAAATTAAGTACGCGGGCGAAGCTGCTGCCAGAAGCTAACGATAAATGAAACGATAACCGATGGTGCTAAAAATATTTACTGACCTTGAAATAATACATACCTATTTATTTAATATTTGCCATTTTGATAGTCGAATATTAATTATTTTTTGTGCCGTGATAGCTTTCATTAAGACAGTAATATGATTAGACGTAGGAAAATCCTCTAATTGGTTATAGCTTATGTTTTGGAATACTGATGACCCAATAAACTGGTGCATTATTTCAGCCATGATATAATCTTTACTAAATATATGACCGTCTTATAAAAATATTTAGGATGTCTGACATAACTTAATCACAGATTCTGATGGGCATAATAACCCGCTCTAGCCTTACCTATAATAAATCTATGTAATTATTGATTTGTTTTCTGTTACTAAAGCACTAACGCAAATATCACACTTTTGTTATCAACTGTCTTATTATTTAACCAGCTATGTGAGCTATTGATTCCTTACTAAAATCAGACAAAACTATCGATACCGACCTACTTTACGGATGTGTCCCATCCCTAATAGAGTAGCGTCGAAGTTACTAGAATTTAGTTTGTGATTGTCCAGATGACGACCAAGTGCATTTAGACTTTGTATCAATGAACATAAGGTTGTTTATAGTTTGCATTGAAGTCATAACATGTGGTATTGTAATTAAAATCAATTATATTAAAGATTAACAAAGTTTAGCACTTACCAATGATACGATACACCTCTACAAGATAAATTTTTTTTTTGCTTTCGTTTTTGCAGGTCAAAACCGCACAACAACGCATAATTTGTAATATTTCGCGTATTTCTGAGACATCCAATCGCGACAAGTATCTGACGGCGAATAAGCTAAATGTTGCGCATCTGCGCTTAATGTTGACACGCGCGCGATATGTGAGGGGCACTTCCTCTAGTTTTCTTTATTCCGTGTTCTCGACCCTCAAAGTGAAGTTCGTTTTCACTCGTACATACTCCACGATCTCCTCAACCTTCGTGGTGTAATGCAGACGTGAAATATACAGCTGCGTCGTAGGCACAGCAGGGCGCAGCAGCATGTTGGGTCCACTCGGAGCTGTTCCACACTGGTTTCGTGAACAGGGCTTCTTCTTCTTCCTTTCCACTTTCGTGAAAACCTCTTCATCAACTTGGCCCGTTCTCGGCAACGAGTTACGGACCGCAGCCAAGGCCGGTAGTGCAACCTTCGTCTGGCTTTCCCCAATTTTATTCTGCCGCATAGACTGCGACACACCTGATTTTCTCGAGGTGACAATAGCGGCGACCATAAAATTGCATTTCGCCACTTGACCGGAAGGTCTTTCAATATTTTAAAGCCAGTCTTTGAAATGTGGGTCTTAAAGCCAAGAATCCTGAAATGGTTGAGTATATTGTGGTTTCGGTAAAGCCACACAGTAGTAGGGCAATGGAACTCGTGAAAATTATACCATACATTGAGCAGTCTGAGATCAAATTTACTGATTGTAATTTAATTATCAGACTATTGACTGGCAAATTGACTTAACCTTATATTATTTTTCAAATGTATTTTTTTTTATATACCATACATTGAGCAGTCTGAGATCAAATTTACTGATTGTAATTTAATAATCAGACTATTGACTGGCAAATTGACTTAACCTTATATTATTTTTCTATTTTATTTATTTTTACAACCTCATTTGTCCAACTGCTGTGCAAATATGTGTTGTCTTGTAAACTAACTACACTACTACTAAAAATATTCTATGAGGAATTCTCGCGTAGCTATAGTGCGAAACGGTAACATGGTTCGTTTGACATCTATCACACAATAATGAACCATTTTCAGTAAATGAAACTGAATTCTACTAAGCCACTGGTAAGATCCACCAGCCACTATAATCAATATTTTATTACTAAGAGGAGGTCGAAACCACCAGATATAGTGGAAAATCCACTAAGCTGGCAACTGTTGGAAACTAGTTTGACAGTTGATAGCTGACTGAAGTCTGACAGCACTCACCCACAGAATTTAAATATCATGACGCCACCACGCTGAAAGCTGAATGTTTTTGAGCGGGTTTGGTTCGCGCCGCGCCGTTCGCCATGTTCTGTATGATAGTAGGGATTTAAAAATGGTTACATAATCAAATGTATTTTTTTTTAAATAAATTAATTTTATGCAAAAAACACCTTCTATGGAAATATGTATACTCAAATTACACCTTTTGAGTGTGTCCGCAAATTGTTTTTCAGTATTAGCAAAAGTATTAGTAATAGAACACATTTCAAATATTTTTTCAATACATTTTTTTTAAACTTTCACCCGACCTTATATCAGTAAACTGTGGACGCCCTACATATTACATACTATTAAATCGAAATAGTAATAGGTCAAAACCGCGCGCCGGGCGGCGTAGGTACATATTTCGAACTTTTAGAATTTTGACCGATCGAATATGTGGTAGGTACTAGCTACGCTCGCTCGTTCACCTTCGCCACCGCGCCGGGCGGCGCCGCGCGCAAGTTACCATAAAAACCAGTTTCAAAATAAACATCTTTCGTTAACGATAACTTATTTTTTTTGTTCTAAGACATATCAAAATAAAAATTGCATGGTTATTAAAATTCGTTTAAGTTTAATTTGTTAAAATTTGCGCGCTGGTTTAAAACTTATCCTGTATAAAGTCTTTGTAAGCTCTAGTGTAGCCCGCGATATTCAAATTTTCTTACGTTTTTTGTAATTTGCGGGTCATTGTCAGTCTTTTTGAATTTTGATAATGACACAAGAACAAACTTGTGTTGTACGCACGGCTACACATTAAGGCTTACATTTCCACTACAAGGTGACTTGTCCATTGAAATGTTACATGGGCTTTGCATTTTTTAGAGGACGCAATTTTATTTTTGGGTCAGTAGAAGCTTAACCTCAAGTTTGTGGGGTTGCCGCCCTTGTCCCCCGGCCGCCATCTTAGAAAAAGGGGTGCATATACATTTTTCACGATATCTCGAAAATATACGATATGCGTCTTACAAAAAATTTGTCAAGACATAATTTGTAGCAAATTGTTTTGCCTACAAATATGTTTCTGGAACTTTTTGCCCTAAATTTAAAATTAAAGAAGTTATAAGCAAAAAAGTGAGAAATTTTTTATGAAAATTTTCTGTTTTGCTCTATAACGTTTTTTTACACATTTTACGAAAAAAATCTTGTAGATGGTCTTTTGAGGAAAAATATTCACTCTAGTTTTTTTTTCAATTTCATTCATTTAAAAAGCTGTTACAGCGCTCCAAAGTTGACCGGGTTCGTCAGTGCTCATGAGAATTCGGTCAAAACGAAATGTTGCACTTAGTTTTATGATCTGTTTTAGGGTTCCGTAGCCAAATGGCAAAAACGGAACCCTTATAGATTCGTCATGTCTGTCTGTCTATGTGTCCGTCCGTCCGTATGTCACAGCCACTTTTTTTCGAAACTATAAGAGCTATGCTGTTGAAACTTGCTAAGTAGATGTATTCTGTGAACTGCATTAAGATTTTCACACAAAAATAGAAAAAAATCAATAAATTTTGGGGTTCCGAGCCTACTTACCACTACTATTATAAATGTGAAAATCATACGATTGGGTGTTTGTTTCTCAACCACGCAAAAATGGCTGAATGGATCTGGATCGAAAATAACACACAGAGTTGAATATTACCTATATAACCTGGATTAACACATTCTTACCGCGGTAGTACGTCCTTCTGCGTTAATTTCCGACATCAACGCGGGCGAAGTCGCGGGCAAAAGCTAGTTCATCATAAATCGTAAACCGCAATTTACCTTTCATTCAACCAACTCGAATACAACATTTTTTAAAGCAAAGTTTAATCATTCTCTTATTTTAGAAGTTACGGAGGGTTACATTTTATCACTTTGGAAGTGTCAGTTTACAAAAAAATGATTTTCAAAACCTCAATATAATTTTTGAAGACCTATTCATAAATACCCCACACGTATGGGTTTGATGAAAAAAACAAATTGTGTTTCAGTTCTAATTATGGTGAACCCCAAAATTTATTGTGTTTTTTCTATTATTGTGTAAAAATCTTAATGCAGTTCACAGAATACATCTACTTACCAAGTTTCAACAGCATAGCTCTTATAGTTTCGGAAAAAATTAGCTGTGACATACGGACGGACAGACATGACGAATCTATAAGGGTTCCGTTTTTGCCATTTGGCTACGGAACCCTACAAAAGATCATAAAACTAAGTGAAACATTTCGTTTTGACCGGATTCTCATGAGCACTGACGAACCCGGTCAACTTTGGAGCGTTGTAACAGCGTTTTAAATGAATGAAATTAAAAAAAAATATAGTGCAAATTTTTCCTCAAAAAACCGTCTACAACAATGTCTGAGGTATTTTTTTTAAGAGTTAAGTTATAGAGCAAAAAAGAAAATTTTCAAAAATATTTCTCACTTTTTTGCTTATAACTTCTTTAATTTTAAATTTAAGGCAAAAACTTCCACAAACATATTTGTAGGCATAATAATTTGCTACAAATTATGTCATGACAATTTTTTTGTAAGATGCATAGTTTTCGAGATATCACGAAAAATGTGTATGCACCTTTTTTTCAAGATGGCGGCCAGGGGACAAGGGCTGCAACCCCACAAACTTCAGGTTAAGCTTCTATTGACCTCCCCAACATGTCCCAAATATAAAATTGCATCTTCTAAAAAATGCAATATTCGGCTCTCAAATTGTATCATTTCAATGGACTAAACTTCTCATTGTACGGTGTTTTTTTATACATATGTATACAATACGAGCTAGCTTAAACTGGAAACGTGTACCTTGATGTGTAGCCGTGTGTACAGCTTTTCAGTCCAAGCATCTCAGAGAAACAAAGATAGGCGTTGTAGAGTGTACTACAATATAGTGGCCTGTGGTGTCCCACAGCCCTTTTTATGATAATGACCTTTTTGTACAATTTTGATGTTGAGGAAAATAAAAGAAAAAACATTATTTTATAAAAAATTAAAAAGTTTGTTATGTCACACCGCCATAACGTGTAAAAAATATTGTTCGATTTTTATAAATAATGGATATAGCTCCAAAGGAAAACGTAGCGCTAAAGAAAACGGTACTAGCGTTTTTGTATTTTTTTTAGTTTAGTAACTTTTATTCTTTTAAACATCGAATGAACGCTTTGGAAACTAACAAACGTACATACTACATAATTCATTTCATTCACTCATATACATGAGTTGTTAGCGTAAAAAGTTGTGTGGATTTTATACAGTATTTTGTATTAGAAGTGTAAAAAGGGACTTAATATATCTAAAATCCTACAAAAAAAATATATTACCATAATGACAGACGTAGCGAAAAAGGTAAACCAATTATTTATTTCATTTTATTGATACTTCGCTTTGTTTGACACGAGTAACGTACCTACTTTGATTAGTGTGTGTGTGACCTCACTGTTTTCTGTAAAGTGGTGTTGAACAATATTGTATCGTGGTTAAATCCTGCTGTGGGTTAAAGATTAACTTTGGAAAAGTACCGGAACGTGATATAATTACAATGCGAGGGGTAAGTTTCACGTATTACGAGCGCATAACCTCAACATATTGCGCGACCGTGGGGGATCTTAGGCGTAATTCGTAAAAACGGATAATGGCTGTTGTTAGGTGGCTCATGTAAATCCGGCACGTGTACCTGTTTCAGGTACAGGACTACAAGGATTCCCTCAAGCAGAAGGCTGAGCATCTAATAATAAAAGGATTTCCAGAGAAGATAGTGAAATTAAATGATCTTCTAGAAACATCACATTTCCAGAATCGAGATTTAGCTGATGTACATCAGGTATTTATATGTATAGATTGTTTTCTATTAATACCTTACTGCATAAAGTTATTTGTTTTTCACTCAAAAGACATGTCCTTAATGTTTCATACAAACATACATACGTTAACACACGCCTTTTCCGGTGGGGTAGGCAGAAACTACAGAATACCACCTGCTATGATCCAAAAATACATGAAACAAAAGGAGGATATGATCCTCCTTTTGTTTCATGTGTAAGTTGTATTCAGTAATATCTTTACAATAAAATATGGATGTGCTTTACGTACACTTCTGCTTAACCGTTTGGTAATTACCAGCCAGATTGTATTCGGGCTAAGTGTCAGTGGGTTTTTCTATCTGGAATTTTTGATGAGTTGATGGCAATAGGCTTGCTCCCTGTTATTGTATGGATGATAATTACATGGGACATAATAAACATTACTGGCAAAATGTAGAACCTCTGCCCAACCCGGGGAACAAGGTGTGCTGCTATGTTACATCTAATCTTTACATAGTTTCACATTTCGTGTTTGTACGCCAGATCTTGTAAATTCTGCAACATTGTGTAATGCGGTTTTCATCAATAGACAGAGTAATTCAAGAGGTTTTTGTATAGTATGCGGGTGAAGCCACGAGTTAAGCTCGCGGTATAAGATACTAGCAAAAGCTATTACATATCTTATATTCTCATTTTAAACAGTTACCATCCACATACTCTTTATCTATACAATTTTAAAGAACAGATTGTTATATAATTTCAGGACTTAAACATTCCAGTGCCACCTCCTGCATCAGCGGCAAATGAGCCAAATGCTAAACGTCAGCGGATGGACTCATCCGAGGTGTCAAGCAACTCATCTGAGGGCACTCGAGTGTATGCTTTGCCCAACGGCACTGTGCCATGCAACAAGCCACTCAGTGACCTCATCCATCTTGTTAAACCACACATTAGAGAACTGGTTGAAGATTCCAATTTGGTGAGTGGTTTTTATGTGAATATTATTAGGAATATCATGAAGATTTCATCAAATCCCAGTAATATCATACTAGGACTGCAAAAGGACCCAAGCTAGAGGATTTCAGTTAAAAAGAAGAAGATGAAGCTTTCATTATCAATTAGCTCAGCCCAGTGCAGTCCACTGCTGGGCATAGGCCTCTTCCAAGTTGCACCAAGTGAAACTTGTAACAAGGATTATTGTCTTTATTGCTGTTGAACTGTATTTCTATGAAATGGCTGTATCAGGACTTGTCTCATTCATAACGTAAAATAAATTCATAATCAGATTTGAATCAGCAAAGCGTGATTTTGGGAAAGAAATGTGACTGCGAGTAGAATCATCACAGCGAGTCTTTGTTGTAATTTGGAAGCGGCCTATGTTCAAATGAAGTAACACTACTATCCTATCCACTACAATCAGCTTGAGATAGCCATTAGGTATTTTATATTTGGAGATGCAACCAATTTCTGTTTCACTATTAACAACATGCCTACATGTATTTGGAAAACTGTATAGATCTTTCTGATTATATGCTATTAAGCCTAATGGAACTCAATCGCGATCGACATCTGCACAAACACTGCGTATGTCGCCGCGTCACTCGCCAATTGAAACTGCTCCGTATGACGCGACGCTGCAACCGTCCAATGATAAGATGTTTCTTTCCCTGCGCACCTCACAAATTGGGTGAGTTTTATTCTAGGGAGAAATATGAAAATTATCACTTCATTTGTTTACTACTGCGTGGTGTGATCGAGCCTGACCCCAAGTCCTAGGCGAGTGACAAATGAAACGACGTGAAGTGATGCTGCTTACGAGGCAGTTGGCGTTCCTACGAGGTGGAGGTCTGCTTTTCTACGACTCGTACGCCATACTATTCTTCTACGACGATGCTAATTTAATTTTAGGTGACTTACATTCAGTTGCGTCACATTGTGTAATTTTGCGTTGCCTTGCGTCGTATCGCTTTCGTCGCCCATCTAGGATGAGGGGTGACACTTCTCATTTCCTTCGGTCTCGTAACTGCCTACCAAGGGATTTTTGCAGGTAAGAAGGCAGCTGGCACCGATTCACACAGATCTGGCAAAGAGTTACGATCACGACATTATTATTCCTCCAGTATTGTTTATTTTGCAGGCTTTTAATTGGGCTTTTGTGTAAAAATGAATGTCGAACCAATTGCTCAGTGTTTGTTAAACATTGTTCCAGCTGAAAATGTGGATATCATTCATGATTCCTAAAATCGAAGACGGCAACAACTTCGGTGTATCAATACAAGAGGATACGCTTGCTGAAATTCAGTCTGTGGAGTCGGAGGCCGCGGCGTTCTTTGACCAAATCTCAAGATACTTCATCTCGCGAGCGAAGATTGTGTCTAAAGTCGCTAAATACCCACACATCGAAGACTACAGGAGAGCTGTCCGAGTAACTATTATTTTCTTCACTTTTTAATATTAGAGACGAACATTCAAATGTTTCAAGAACCTTCCTACGTGTACCTGAAATAGGTCAATTACAGTGAATTTCATTCTGTCCAATTAATGTATTTCTAGTAAAATAGTCATACATTCTAAATTTAAGCCACAAAACAGGAAAAAGCAATCTCTTGGTGTCATTTTTCCTTCATTGAATGAACAGGAAAGAGTCGCGCATTCGTTTTTGCTCTAGTAGTCATGTGTGCACTGTGCAGCCAATCAGTATTAAATGCCGTTTGTTTGACAGGAATTGGACGAGAAGGAATACCTGTCACTATGGTTGGTGATGTGCGAGATTCGTAACCGCTACTGTTCGCTCCACGACATCGTCATCAAGAACTTGGAGAAGATCAAAAAGCCACGTTCGTCGAACGCGGAGTCTCTATACTAGGCACTATTTCAATCTCAAGTAGTAGCTCTTTAGTCACAAGCAATTGTAAGAATACATTGTGGTTCTAAGAGTAACACTGATACTGGCTTATATACCTTATTTTTTATTCACTAGGCAGCATTTATGTAAATATTATTTCTACATGCACAAGTAATGTAAGTAAAAAATTGTGCTTTACCATGACTTTCACTCATTTACGTAGTAGTTCTCCCTTATAGATCAATATCACATACCTACTTATACTATTACCGTATTATTATATTTTAGGTGCTTTTGTCTAGTGAATAAAATTTAAGTTAGTACATCGTGTTGTGGTCTTATAGCAAGGCGAGAGGCTCAAGACTCGTATTATAATGTGAGACTGAGTGCTGTGTCGTAACATATTTCTTTGTGACATATTATTGTAGTAGTTACATGCTTGATTGTGAGATTTTATGACCGTTATGTTTTTGGTGTCGTTGGCAAAATTGTGGTTCCACAACGCTGAATTTCGGACATTAAACATTATTTCCCATAGTATTTAAAAGACAAACTTGCTATGAAACTACAATATGATTATTTGTATAGACAGTTGTTCCAAAACTATTCATAAAAATAGGTTTTAATTAAGCTAAAATATTATGTTGTTACTTAATAATGCCTTCAATAAGCCTCAATGTTGACAATTTCGATATAATGAAATCTTAAAATTTCTGTTCACTATTCGTATATTTCTGGTTGAATTCTATCCGAAAGTGATATGATTGGCTTTAGTCAATATTTAATTTAAATATGTACCCTATATCGATAATAATGAATACATTTCTATGAATGTGTACAAATGCAGTTTGTATTTTCCCAACATTTTCTGGTTAAACATAATCAATAAAAAAAATAGAGTAACACAGCGTATTATTTTTCGTCTACCTGCGAAAATACGAACACGCGGATTATGAGATCGAGAGCTTTTAAAACAAATGATAGTACTTGCCTGTGTTGTATAGCATTTAATAGAGCGAAAGTATGTTTTTTTAATATATCGTCATCTATAGAATACCTACAAGTTTTTAAAAAGCTGTCATGAAGTTGAAAAACCTTAGATTTTTCAACCTCCAAAAAAAAAATCATGAGTCCACGCTGCAAAATTTGAAAATTAACGGATGCCGCGTTAAAGAACTGGTTCGTTCCACGCTCTTGCAATCCAACTTGGTTTGCACGAGTGAGCGAAGCCTTTATTTAATTAAAATTAATTCTTTAACGTCATCTGTGCTTGTATTAATGAGCAAAAGAAAATCTATCGTAATCTGAAGCGGGACGCTAAAATTATTTTGGAACGAAGTTCTTTACGCGGCTTCCGAAAATACAACTTTTCTCGCGCTCTCGCTCTTGTAACCCAGCTTGGGGTGCAAGAGCGAGCGAAGCGAACTAAATGAATTTAGCAGCCGACGTCGAATTGGTTTGGGTATTCTTTTGAGCGTTCATAGTATTAGCAACTTTTTTAGAAGAGTTGAGGACAGCTGTACAAACTTTGAACGCGCGAGACCCCTCAGACCGCGCTATCTTTTTAGCGTTATATGTTACTAGCTTTTGCCAGCGGCTTCGCCCGCGTGGAAGTCGGAAAATATCCCGCGGGAACGTATAACCGGGATAAAAAGTAGCCTATGTATTAATCCAGGTTATAAACTAACTGTGTCCAAATTTCATCTAAATCCGTTCAGTAGTTTTTGCGTGAAAGAGTAACAAACATCCACACATTCATACATCCATACATACAAACTTTCGCATTTATAATATTAGTAGGATGTTATCCTAAAATCCTCTCGCCGACTCTAGGCCGGTGCATTATTGGCATAGAAGTACGATCTAACTGCACTATTTTGAATCTTAATAGTAACGCTACTGCTGCTGAAGATATAGAAGATACTTGTTAAGCGACATTGCTTGAATGAGGAAATTCAAGCAGTCTTCATTCAGGCAAGTCCATTCAGACGATTAGATTTTGTCTTACTTTAACCATTTGGGATCGGATCCACCCGCTGAAATCAAGCTATAATTTCCAGTATAAGCTGACTTCTCATTGTTCGAAGAGCGTACACAACGCGCGGTCAACATTAACGGGAAATGTCTAGCTTGATATGTAGGCATGTGTACACCTCCAAGATCTCGCCTCCGCAGCAATCCTACAAGGGGGTCGCTGTTGGTAGACATCAATAAACATTAAAAATCAAGATCAGCGTTAGTTCCGATTTTATCCACCCGTTGAAAGTACCTTGTAACGCTATAGGTATGCCCTTTCCTCCAGAATTGCGCTGTGCAAGTCTCTAAAAATGAAGTAATCGTAAACCCACCAAGGGTATTGTAAAACATCCTTCGCTACGCATACTCGCACATCCCTGTTTGACTCCGCTTTCCTGCACCAAATACCGCATACCACTTCCTCGCTCAGCTGAGATTGCTATGCATCCCGGCGCGTCCTTGCACAGCTTTTGTGAAAAGAATCAAACCGTTTCTCAGTTCCGCAGTACCTTCTCACACCGCTCAGTTTTCTCGTTCATTTCTGGTGGAAACCTACCCTGAGGTTGACGCATATTTGGTACGCTTTAATGTGCGCTTATGCTGCCAACCCGCACAGGGCCTGCGTGTTGGATTTCCGCCCACTCCCTGTCACCGAGAGGAGGCTCCTGTCCCAGCCGTTTGAACATTATTGGGTAATTTATGCTATGAATATCCTAATGTACACCTCGCTTTAATAGTTAGGTGTTATAGAGACAGTCCGTTCACAGTCATGATCCGACTGCACGACAGCAAAGACAGGGTTATGTTTTTCACACGTATTGTAGAATTATTTATTTAAACCCTTGATATCTGATCCTTATTAGTTATTACTGAATGGAAATGGATTATAATACATGAGGGGTGTATCGACTTGTCTATGTTGCGCAATGGTAAAGTCAAAATTACAGTAGCTACATATAATATAGCATCTATACTCTATACAAATCTTTACAAATAAATAAAATTGGAGTCAATGTTTGTAATATTAAGATAACCACTTTTTACTAAGTGTATATTGTGTGTGTTGTGTGTGTGTGTATACACGATAGGTACATATACCAAAACAACATTTTTTACAATTTTGTCTGTCTGTCTGTCTGTTTGTTCCGACTAATCTCTGAAATGGCTGGACCGATTTTGATGGGACTTTGACTGGCAGATAGCTGATGTAACAAGGAGTAACTTAGGCTACTTTTATTTTAGAAAAAAATCTTTTGTTTTAGAAAAATACCTGTGTTAATTTCCGACATCCACGCGGGCGAAGCCGCGGGCAAAAGCTAGTCTACACTAATATTATAAAGAGGAAAAATTTGTATTTTTGTTTGTAATGGATAAACTCAAAAACTACTAGACCGATTTTAAAAGTTCTTTAACCATTAGAAAGCTACATTATCTGCGAGTAACATAGGTTATATTTTATTTTAGAAAAAATAGGAGTCCGTAAGATATTTGGGTTTTTCGGACCCAAGGTGTAAAAAATCACCCAAAAAAGTTCCTTATTAATCTACCTTCGAAGTACCAGGTGGTCATAACTTGGTAGGAGCTCATCTAACATGGGTGTGTGGTAGCTAGAAAACGCCTTATGTCTTTTAAGTACCAGGCTGTTGTC
The DNA here is from genome assembly GCA_932294355.1 of Aporophyla lueneburgensis. Classification (NCBI taxonomy): domain Eukaryota; kingdom Metazoa; phylum Arthropoda; class Insecta; order Lepidoptera; family Noctuidae; genus Aporophyla; species Aporophyla lueneburgensis. The sequence goes on from OW028744.1 coordinate 18,708,738, forward strand.
ATAACTTAGTAGGAGCTCACCTAACATGGGTGTGTACCAGGTTGTCACAACTTCGTAGGAGCTCACCTAACATGGGTGTGTGATAGCTAGAAAACGCTTTATGCCTTCAAAGTACCAGTTTGTCATAACTTGGTCTAACATGGGTATATGGTACCTACTTGGTGCTCTTTGCTTTGTGTTGGTGGGATCTGATAAGTTAACACAATATTTATTGATTCTGAGGCGCGAGGCGGTACGAAGTTCGCTGGGTGAGCTAGTTAGTATTGACATAAAATAATAGGTCAACATTTTCGTACAATTGCGCGTGCGGCGTGGAGCGTTCCATGCTTGGTATCGAGCTAATAGACGCGAGTTCCGAACGTTGAGATACGAAGATGTAAGAAGGTCTCCGGTATTGGAAAGCGTATTAAACCGCTGCTGGGGAGTTGGTTGCGCCACTTCTTCCCAGCTAGAACAATAGGAAGTGGTGATGGGCGTGCGTTTTGGGGGACTGTCTTACGTAACTTTGACATTCAAATAGTGCTGCTGTCAGCCTAGTTTAAATAAATGACTTAATTTTGAATAGATTTGATTATTATAGAGCTCAATTGGATTTGGGCAGGAAACCCAGGTAAGACGTAGTGAATGACGGGTAGAGTAAGGCTTTGACAGAGTGGCGTCCAAAGACTGGAAGTCGAGATGTCGGTCGTCCGGCGACGAGATGGGCGGACGACATTTTTGCCATCGCGGGAAAAACCTGGATGAGGCTGGCACAGGGTCGTGGCACAAGAAACAAGAGGCCTATAACCAGCAGTGGGTGATGTCGGGTTGTGGATGATGATGATAATGATGCGCATACGGCGGGACTGCCTAGCGGGACCGTTAGTACCTAGCTCACTCACGTATACCATGGACTTCATACCAGCTAAAAAGTCGGCCCACAATTCTGTGTCATTTCATGCCACCAATTTCGTCATGTAATTTCGGCTGGGCTAGCTTTAATTTTTCAAAATCGAAATGATGGATTTTTAGACGTAACTATTGTAATGTCACGAAAAAGTAACAGTACCTAATGTAGCATGACCGACCACGTGGGGTAAATTATATGAATTGTAGAGACGATTAAATGAATTGAATATAAAACACTAAAGGTTGAAATTACAAAATAGTGATAAATCCGTAAAACCAAACAGTTCACAAAGCTTAAAATTGAAATATAATAACTGTATCAATATGCTTGAAAAGTGAGTTTTCTGATTTTGCATAGCGTTCCTTAGAATCCTTACTATAAGGTTGCTGTTTGGATGCTCTCAAGGGTAAAATAAAAATAAAACCGGACTAATGTGAGTAGGACCGGTGCCCTGAGGGTTTCGTTGTTTCGAATTTTCAATTCCGGATTTCAAAAGACAAATTCAACTTTGTGCCTAGTTGAAAAAAAAATTCTCAAATCTACATCGATTATAATACGACACGGTAAATTCCCCGTCTGCAAGTGTAAGAGCGTAATCGCAAAAAATACGTGATAAAACTGCAAATATACGATTTACGGAATTTTGCTGTGAAACCTCGCCAAACACGATATTAGGTCAACGGGAACACTGTATGATTTATTTGCGAGTACTTAATATACGTCGCATAAACGGTCGTATTTTTATATTGCGTTGATTTAGAGCTCGAAGGGTCCATAGACATAATACCTACGTATATATTATAAATAATATAATTTCAACTCGATACCCCTAAAAAGGACTGTATATGTATAAAAAAAAGTATATTCAAGAACAGTGATTAAATCCTTTTCGTCCTAATCGATACTGGTCACTAACTAAAGTCAAATAAGTTTATTTTTCAAAACCAACCATCTATATTTTGACGTAACGTTCTTTAGCACTTCTTTTAGCACTTCTTGTAGGGTAAGCCATTTTGACAGTCTACTTGTACAACATTTATATCTTTTTATATTTATTTTCGCTAGTTTATATTTTGTGCTGTGGAAAGCTTTTGATTTATTTAATTATGGTTATACATTGTTAAAGGGAATTGAGATAATGGCGAGCGACATCGACAAGGGGAATTTTGGCGACAGCGCCCGTAACACTACGGTGTACGAATTGAAATCAAGAAATAATTCTAATCATATTTTTGATGGTGCTGGCGAAAATATACAATATTATAGTGATTCGGAATCCGATGCTTCGAGAAAAAGTAAAACACGTTACATAAATCCGGCTATTTACATTGAACCAGTGGAGACGTCGCATTCCGTGACATCTTTGCAGGCGGACTCTTGCCTTTCTGACGTCACTCCGCACCCCCACAGTAGCTATAGGAGTAACTCCACGCCGATGCTGAGTGGTCGAGACTCAAGTCTTTCATCAGGTAGCGTGAAGAGAAAGTCGTGTCGACTGACAGGTCTGGGGGACCTAGCAGGTGCAGCTCAACAACAAGAGACACCGCGGTTTGGTTGCACTTATCGAGAAGATGGGCCCGATACGTTTAGATTATCAGTGGCATCCGTGTCGACTACTACCACAGCTAAGGAAGAGCGGGAGCGCAATGAAAATAAAAAGAACGAAGCCTTTAAGCAATGGCTGGCACGGAAAGACCAAGAGGTACCTAAATTAAGACTATCATAGATTCACTATCATCATCATTTCTTTCCTGCTGGACGTAGGTCTCCCCCAAGAATCGCCACTTCGACGGGTTCTGGCTTCTCGCATTCAGCGGAATCCAATAGCCTTCACAAGGTCATTGGTCTACTTTTTGGGAGGCCTTCCAACACTACGTCTTTCGGTAGTCGTAGATTACTTTGGGGAAATTTGGTGTTGCCTTTGACATGAGACGAGATTTTTTGACAAGTAGGTGAGTCGATAGGGGTAAATCGACTCACTGGAGTCTGAATGTGAAAAGTTGGACAATTGATCATTCGGTGAGAATATTATATAATACTATAAACCTTTAAGTTAATAGTTATTTTTCATGAGTGGTCTCTCTTTTAATAAGCGAATAATTAGCATAGCTTTGGTTTGATTACGTCGTTTGAGTCTTGATAGATCTGAAATCACACAAGTTTTTTCCGATAATTATAGAAAAAACTACGCGAGAAAGCTCGTCTCGAGAAGTTGAATGGTCGGTCTGGGCCTACAACATCGCAGCAGCAACGCGAGGAGTCGTATCGCCAGTGGCTGGAGCGAAAACGAACACAAACGGAGCGACAGCGAGCCGAAGAGATCATGCGACAGTACCGACACAACGAAAAGCTGGAAAGAGATCGAAACAAGCGAGATCGAGCTAAAGAGGAGAAACTGGCGGACTGGATACGTAGGAAGGAGGAAGAAATGAAAGGTGTATATAAACTTGGCTGTTCGTTGTAATTTCAGTCCCTGATTATAATAGCCTTTATTCAAAAAATAATAATAACATCTTAGGACAACGAACACACCGTTATCTGATCCCAAACTAGGCAGAGCCTGTACTATGGTAACCAGACAATTGATAGGTATACTTGTATACTTACATGCTAAGTTTCATTATTGGACACCAGTTTTGCGAAGATTGTGTTGCTTCCCAGCATAGGCCTCCCCTAAAGCTTGCCACAGAGTTCAATAATGTGCCTTCCCTACGTAGTGCCAGCTCACTTTTGGTGTTGTACTACCTCTACGACGCTGTCTCCCTTTCTTTCTTTTATATTGTCTTGGACACTTGTCGGTTAAGTCTATGACCCATTTATCTATTTTTGCTCCTCATCCTATGGCCTGTCACTCCATTTTCGTTTTTTAATACAATACGTCACACTCGTAACTCCAGTTTGCTTCCGAATTATTGTTTCTCATTTTGTTCTATCTTAGTTGGATATTGAGCATGCTCCTTTCCATACTACGTTGTAATTTCCTGATACTACAATATATTTTAAAATCTAAATATTTTCCAAGTTATGTACTAGAGCTATGCGTTAATTCTTATACTGTGTAAAAATGTGTTGCAGTGATGAAAATTCGTGAAGAGCAGAGGGCTGCGCGCGCGGCTATCGACGAGGAGCGCAGGCGCTCGAATGGCGAGCAAGCGTATAGAGACTGGCTGCGCACCAGCAAGAACAAGCCCCTGCCCGTGCCACTAAACCAGGGCGAACTTAGTAAGTCTGATTTAATTTAAGTTTCAGCAAGTACCTAAGTTGTGAGGAATGCGTAGGGTGCCGCCACGGCTAGTGCTGTGAAAATCCTAAAAAAAGTTAGAGGGTTTCACTATATTTTTATCTGTTCAAAAAAAATTAATTAAGGTGCCTGTTTATAATTTCAAAATAATAGCTTTTTACTAAAAACGCACATGAAAGTAAATATGGTACATATAACAACAAACATTTTTGGCGGGACCGATATGGACGTAACTTTCACTGGCAGATATCTAATTTTATAAGGAGTAACATAGGCTACCTTTTCTCCAAGTAGCTGTGCCACTAGTTCGTTACCCGGTACGTTCCTGTGGGACAATTTCCTATATCCACGCGGAACGCCCGCAATGTATGATTCTGGAGAGGCTTGTAACTGTTGGGACTGTTCTAATTTGACGTCGAATAACCTTCTATGTAATCTGGAGCTACGGCCGTAGCGATAGCAGTGCAACTTAAAACAACTTGCCATTTTCCATTTTTTGAGTGCGCACTATAAGTAGAGTTATCAGGACCTATAATCGGAAACCTATTATTATTGATTATTTGAAAAAGTCAGGTGTTTTAACTCAAAATAAAACTTAGTAGTTTAAAGAGACTTTCATCATCTCAGCCGAAAGACGTCCACTGCTGGACATAGGCCTTCCCCAAGCTCCGCCACTTCGACCGGTTCTGTACTTCCCGCATCCAGCGGATTTCTGCGGCCTTCGCAAGGTCATCGGTCCACCTTGTTGGAGGCCTTCCAACTCTACGTCTTCCGGTACGCGGTCGCCACTCCAGAACCTTTCGGCCCCATCGGCCATCTGTTCTGCGAGCAATGTGCCCTGCCCACTGCCACTTCAGAATTGCTAAAAGAGACTTTTATTAAATGAAACATCAAAGGCAAAAACATAGGATGCCATACTTCGCCTTATTTGTGTTTAACGGCAACAGTTTTCAAAAACTTTGCTTCTCCACATTTAATGTGGTGAAATTCTTCAAAATTGGTGTCTTGAAAGTTAGTGAGAGAATTCTTTCAACTTTTACGTTGTATAGCATAATACTAATTATGAGTGTAACGGATGTTCGGATTTTCGAAAAATCCGGTCTCGAATGAAATCTGGGCGAAGTTCGGTGTAAGCTCTTAAAAGCCGGTCAAGACCGGATTCATTCAGTCAGACTATAAGTAGGTCGTCATTAATTAAAAGTTTAAGAAATGTAAGTTCTCGTACGAGTTATTTTAACATGTGGGTCTTCTTATTCGCAGGTATGCGTGGTTCCGTGTCACAAATGTATATAAATCCCATACCTTGGCAGTCCCCCACATGAACATCTGAGAAGATATCGTTGTAATTAATTATAGGTACTTCTAAAATTAACTGATTATACCTAATCGTTATTATTTTTGTGTGCACGTCAAAATCACAATTAAGTGTAAAAGATAGTAATAATTGTTCTGATTATTTAGTAACTGATGTACTTGATTTTAGAATAAATTTTCGATTTTTAGATTAACATTTTGTTGTAGTCGCGTTATTTACTTTATCAGGGTTATTGTGTTATTAAATATAATAGAAAAGCTAACCGCTCGTTAAATAAAACATTGTTTGTTTATTTTGACATTTAGTTTTATTTTAATTATAATAATTTGCAAGGATGAGGGTCCCCCTCAAGTAATATTATACGTAAATACATATCATAGAAAAATGTCAAATATCTACTATTCGGCACTCAATAATTTTCCTATACTCCTAACTTTAACTACGATGATTTCAAACTAAAGGTTTGCGAGTTGCAATAATGTGCGATAATAAGAAGCGATAAATTCCTAGATCCTCCTAAAGTCCCTACTCTAAGCCTGTTTACAAAGTTTTCTGCACAAGCCACAGCCATGATTGACGCCTATTCTAAGTTATGCTAAGTTGAAATGTTCAGTAAACGTCCTCTTCTTCCTTGAGGCGCAGTATCTCGGACTTGTTCATGAAGTAGTATGTGGGTTGTCTTCCCTTCAGGTCTTTGAGAACGCGCTTTGCTCCAGCCTTGATGAGCACTCTGCTTATAGACTCAATCTTGTCTACTCCCATCGCGTAGTGTAGTGGAGTGCGTTCCAACTGTTGTAAAAGAGTTTTTTTAATAACATTTACCATTTTCTAAGAACACTGGGAACACTTTACTATAAAACTTTAGGTCTACAATTCTATGATACGCAATTTTAAAATAAATAAATTAAACAATTTATAATCCACAAGTACTGGATACAATTTACATGTTGTTAAGATTTTTCCGTCACTATTATGTGGTAACTTAGTGTTTTGTGGTACAGACACTTTTAAGGCTTGCATATTCGTTAATTGTAATTATTAGTTTTGAGGTGAAAGGTCTGTATGGTCGCAAGTGCAACATTACCTATCGTGGGCTCAACTTATTACGCCTGGGAAATTATTCCAAAATAATTTTATAAATGATTTTGAAAAATTTAACATTGTGCTGTCGCGTGTTCTGAGGTTAGAAAACTAATTACCAAATATTGAAAACTGTGAGAAATAATAGACTAGCTACCTACTTAGGTATGCGTATAAGGGGATTTAGGAAAAGCTCTATGACCACTTGTGGAGAATGATAATAATAATACCATACTATTTTTTATATTTTTAAATGTTTTTTTATTTTATATTCTAATATTTAAAAATATAATTTATAAGTTTGTTAAGATGAATAAAGGGACTACCATACTATTACTGTCCCACTGCAGGGCAAAGGCTCTTGTCAAGACGGGTTGGCAATTTAAGGAGTAAAATTACTTTAACTCTGTTTCCTAACTATATTTTTCTACATCGATGTCAGTAATATCCAATATATGCTCAAAAAGTTCATATAATTTGATAACTCACATTGGTACTTGCCCGGATTTCAGCCTACAACCATGTGAGGCGAGACCTTGAGCACTGAGCCAAAATGACGTTAGAGTATGATTCACAAAACACTTACGTTATCCCCAAGCCGCAGTAGCTCTGGGTAGGTTTGTGCCAAGAAAGCCACGACATCCTCATGCTGCGCCAGCACGGCGACGTGCAGCGCCGTGCGACCGAACGTGTTCTGACAGCGTGCCAGCGTGCGCGCGCCTTCGCCGTCCAGCGCCGCGCGCACCGCAGCCAGGTCGCCGCGCCGCACCGCGCCGTGCAGCGACTCGCGGGCCTCCTGTACATAATGTTACAGTATAACACAGCGACGTAGTAGCGTAGCTAAGACAACGTTGTACTGTGACAACTTCAGTGTCGTAGCGCAGCCACAATGGCGTAAAAACGTGTAACTATTGTGTCGTAGCAGCGTGTAACCACTACGGCATAGCAGCGTGTAACGACTACAGCATCGTAGCGCTGCCACTACGGCGTAGCAGAGTGTAACCACTACGGCGTAGTAGCGTGAAACTACTACAGCGTAGCAGCGTGTAACCACTACGGCGTAGTAGCGTATAACTACTACGGCGTAGCAGCGTGTTATCACTACGGCGTAGTAGCGTGTAACCACTACGGCATAGCACTGTGTAACTACTACGGTGTAGCAGCGTGTTACCACTACGGCGTAGTAGCGTGTAACCATTACGTTACAGCAGCGTGTAATCCCGACGGCGGCGCGGGCGTAGCAGCATGTAACCACTACGGTGTAGCAGCGTAGCCATTAAGGCGTAGTAGTGTAGCCACTACGGCGGCGCACCATGGAAAATCGTAGAACAACTACTGATTAAAAATGGTTTTTGTCAATGTCACTACTGGTATGTTTTTTTTTATTTTACTCAATAGTTTAAGGACCAAACTAGACTATAATATCAAAAAATTATACATATTATATGAAATGATTTTTTTAACAATACCACAAACTTTATAGTTTTGACGGAAGTCCATGTTAAGCCCGTTCACTTCATCACTTTCAAATTGATTTTATTGTTATAAGTTACAGGAAAAGGTATAATGTGTTATATATTTCTGGAAAACTCGTCTTTTGAAGAATATGAAACAACTAAACTAGTGTTATCCTATTTTGTATTGTATAAAGTAATAGACTCTCTAAATCGTACATTGTACAGAGTCCATCAAAGTAACAGACTCTCTAAATCGTGCATTGTACAGAGTCAAAATAAAAGACTCTCTAAATCGTGCATTGTACAGAGTCAAAGTAAAAGACTCTCTAAATCGTACAATATTGCATTGTACAGAGTCAATCAAAGTAACAAGACTCTCTAAATCATAAAATCTTGCATTGTATAGAGTCAATCAAATCTTGTAAAGTAACAGACTCTCTAAGTCATACAATTTTGCATTGTATAGAGTCAATTAGTCAACTCAACTATATTTTTAAATTTTTGTTAGTTAATTTATTAACTAACAAAAATTTCTTAAGGGGGTAGTAGGGGGTAGTAGGTTGCATACTCCAACTGAAGCGCAATATTAAAAAACATTGCGACATACATGACTCACCGGATGTAAACAGAGTCATATTACAACTGAAACTTGATACTAATTACCCATAAAAGTAATTCTAACGTATGAATGATGACATGACAAACAAGTATTTCATCATCCCTTCGAGAACAAGGCTGATGCAACATCTTCCCTATATAAACCGGCGCACCGCGTGCCCACATTATTCTTAGTCCATTCTCAGTCTTAGACAGATCTTAGTCTGGTCTATAGGATCCGTAGTAGATTAGAAGATTGTGCATACTGTACGTGAGATATCAATAAATAGAACAAGATTCAAGAAGCTTTTCTATTCGGTACTCCATCGTCCTTAAGGCCCTTCGCCCTCGACATTATAAGGACCAATCACTACAGCAGCCTATCAAGGAACCTGCAGGGTCCTCTGAGAGAAACCTCATGTCAACGTGAAGACGAGCCAGACCACTAATCAGCGACCTGTCCAGAAATACTACGAAGGCAGTTCTTGGAGTTCCCTGCCGCAACCTAGAAAGAACTTCCAACATCCAGTTTCTGGTCTCTTCTGGTACAAAAGACAACCTGGTGGCCGCATAAGAACCCTCTACGTGTTTGGGTTTCCTCGGGAATCCAACAATATATTTAATATTATGTTAACGTTTATCTTAAAATAATTGCAAAATAAAATATGGTGAAAAAAAAGTTTTTTTAAAGTTCATCGAGACTTTTGACAGTTGCCCACGTTTACCCCTGCTTTACATTTAATGTTGATTTGTAGCCTAGCTATCCATAAACATAACTAAATAAAAAAAGCTGCGGATATTTGCGACTTTCGGAGTAATTAGTAAAAATGTGATAAAAGTCAGAAAACGGAAAACCGCTCGCTAATATATTGCGGTTTGAAATGTTGCTGTTTACATCAATAGTTTGCGGTAAGTTTTGTAATTTATCATTGATATTAGGGCGTTTATCTTTTTAACGACTTCAAAAAAGGAGGAAGTTATCAATTCGACTGTATGTTTTTTTATGTTTGTTACCTCATTACTTTTGACTGGGTAAACCGATTTTGATGATTCTTTTTTTATTTGAAAGCTGATGCTTTCCGAATGGTTCCATTTTAATTTGGTTTCATTCGGACAATGGAATCCATGTAAAAACCATATAAGTCTTAAATTTGCATTAAGTATTTGCGCGACAAATGAACGAATAACGCGATTAGATAAGTGCGGGTTATCTACCATAACTAAAAAGTTAAAAATAAAAACTTTCCACAAAAAAATAACAAACGACTTCCTTAAAAAAAAAACACGACAAAGTCAAAAATAACTTTAATTTCGGAAGTCGGTGGCAAAAACCTTAAGTACAGATCCTACGACACCGACTTTTGAAATGAAAGTTAGTTTTGACCTTGTAGTGTTTTTTAAGGAAGTCGGTTGTTATTTTTTTGTAAAAAGCTTTTTTTGCACTCATGTTGCGTGTGAAAATATTAATCAAAGTGAAAGTATACAAACAGTTGTTAAATTTCATTGCAAATAACAAAATAGTAGTGAATTAACAGAAGTGTGATTGTTACGAATACAATATAACTACGTGTTTTGTTGACTCTTCAAAATGTCTACTTTCAGGTATTCTAAACGTGAAATAATATTTTCGTATATCGAAGGAGGAAAATCATTGGAGGCATTATCAACAGTTTTAAAATAAAATTATCATGTATCTGAAGACAACTACTGTTCTGGACTTCCCATTGGTCAACTTTCGGAATATGCACAAGAATCTCGTAATAAGGATTACAAAAAAATTCGTCTACATCATGCTAGAAAATGCTCAAGATCCGCTACAAACGAGGATGTATTTCATACTCTTCTTTATACTTCAGATCCTTACATAACCAGTATTAGAAAACCGTATACTAAAAACATTAATAAACTTGATGAAGACACCTTAGTTCTTTTAAAAGTGAACGAATTAATTTTAGATCCCGAAGTTCATCAAGTATAAATAACATAACATTTAGTAAACATTACAATTAATTAATTAATTAATCTGTGTTAGATTTTACTCACTTTTTTTTTGTTATTTAAATAGATTTGTATTTTGATGTACTATATGATTTTTACTTTTTGTAAACATTAAAATAATAGTATTCATTGTTAAAAAATAAATATTGGACATTTTTGATAATTTTGAATTTGTTTTATTTTTTAATGTATGGTTTTAAATTCAATCATAATAAATTACATTCCATTTGAAGCCATATATACTATTCTATATTTGTGCAAAATTTTAGAACGTAATATACAGAAATAAAAAAGTTATTGATTTTTAATCAGAAACAGACCTTTATTTTCCATAGTGCGGCGCAGCGTTAAGAGGTGGACAGGGCGGAGACGAAATATGGCGTTATGAAGACTCGGACGCCTCCAAGGCATCTCACTATTTAGTTTTCTGGAGCGACTCCGTAAGCGAAGCGGAACTACAGACGAGACGTGGCGCGGGCGAGGGGGACGTGCTATGTTCAGCACCGATGTCCGTCACCGACAGTATTTTTCCTGTGGCTTAGGTGCCACATCCGCGCCCTGTCCGTGCCCCCGTGACCTATGTTCTATAGTTAATATTTTCTATAAACAATATATCAAAATATGTCACCCAATTCCGTCCGGGCTAAAACACGGTACGTATGCAGTGACTTTTAGTCTGTACTTACTAAGGCTTAGTAGCGTAATCATTAAGGTATAGATACACCTAAGCAGAGCATAGCCGTTACATTGTATAAAACTTCAAGGTTATTTAAGCACGTGGCCAAAACATACGTCACCATTTTGTTTTGATAGGGAATACAATTTCAAGGACACAATGTCACAAATGTATACCAATAACGCACCCATGTAATTTTCATTCAAGCGCCAAAATGTAGCATACGAGTAGCTACGGCGTAGTATCATAGCCACTACGGCGTAGCACCATAGCGTAGCCACTCATAGTAGCGTAGCACGGAGAGCAGAAGACTGATGTTCTAATTGCGTAGTACGTTAGGTTTAAATTACAATTCCCGGATTACATTCAAAGATATTAGGTTGTTGGAAAATGACGTACAAAATGTGGGATCAGGGCTATATTTACCTCAAAAGCAGGTATGGAAACGAGCAAGTTGCTCATTTCGCTGTCGCCCCGCTGAGCCACCACGTCTGTTATCAGCCCTCCTTGTTCATCGACCACGTCCAGTATGTGATCGTAGCCTTCCATTAGTAGTTCCATTATCTTGTCCGTGTTTCCTGAAAAAGAGATTTGAAGTGTTTGTAGCAGAAGTAAAAAGTGTTTAGATTTAGTATGTAACGTGAGTGTAAAAGCCTTCAATCAAACAAAGTTATTATTTCAACCAATTAATAAGATATTCGATTTAGCTTATGATTTTTTTTGTTTTACTTTTTTTTTATTTGAATGACGGGTGGTATGAATCTAAAATTTTATTAATCATTGAATTTTCAATCGTTTATGATTAATAATGAAGTGAAATGGAGAATAAAACATTTTTTTACTTTTTCTCGTATTTGGAGTTTTCAGAAGTAAACAATAGCTCGAGACAGTCATGCAGTCATGCTTTAATTCTAGTGTTATTACTGGTTCTCGATTAATGAAATCATTAAATAATTTATCTTCATATATCGTGCTATATCGTCTTCGATATGTGCCTTACCTCTGGCAGCCATATGTAGCATCCACTTATCAATCTCAACAGTATTCTCTGGTATATTCGCCTGAATGGACACGTCTCTGGCTGTTCGGTACAGCTCGTCTCTGAAGCCGAGGCTGATGTCAGACTCCTGCAGCAGCTGGAACAGCGCGTTTCGTGCGTGCGTGCGCGCGGCTGCGAAGTGCAGCATCGACTGTCCATGTTCATCCTGACAGAGAAACGATATAGTTTGAGTGCTTTTACGATCGCTATTCCAGGCTACTGTTCTGTGTAGTGCTGGACATAAAGAATAGAACCATCCCATTTCTTCCCAGGATTTCGTAAAAGGCGACTAAGCGGCTTACTAGAGAATGGGCAGCAGCGTTCTCTATGCATTTTACCACCTTACTGCGATCACCAACTTGCCTGCCAAGCGTGGCGATTATGGCAAACCACCCAAAACGGGGGAGGTCTATGTCCAGCTGTGGACGTCATTTGGCTGAAATGATGATGATTAAGGCCCGCTCATACCACAAATCATTAATGCATTTAGTTAATTAAAACATCCTTTTATTTCGGTTAATTGTTTGACAATGACAGAGACAGAATGACGAAACGTTTCGCGTTGTATGAATTTAATGATTTTTAGTGCAAGTGGGACAATTCAAGAACTAAGGGGCTTGGCACATCTCTGCCGCAAAAATAATCATGGGAAACCGTTTTACTAATTCCTTTAAGAAACATTTTTGTCACCCCGCTAACCAACCCCTAGCAGAGCCTGAGCTGACAAGCTCTTATTCCTCTCAAGTTACTAAGAACGGTAACCTTTCTACCTTAAAGTGCAAATGCTCAAATCGATCGGAAAAATCTACGACCTAGCCGTGAACTACTAATCTATATATATAAAATTCAAAGTCCTGAGTGACTGACTGACTGACTTATATATCAACGCACAGCCTTAACCGCTGGTTGTAGAGACATGAAATTTGGAGGGTGTATTCTTTGTGAAAAGTAAGTATCCACTAAGAAAGGGTTTTTAGAAATTCCACCCCTAAGGGGATGAAATGGGGGGTTGATGTTTCTATAAAACGTTTTATTCTCTGGGTCGATTGACACAAAAATTGGTACACATACTCTTCAAGTATAATTATGAGATACATGTATCACAGTTTTTCCAAAATCATTCCTTTACTGAGTCAAATAGGGCTTCAAATATCCTACGCGATACCTATCCTGGTAGACGGGCGCATGGCGTGCGGGGCAGCCCGGGGAGCGCATTGTCATCAACGGTGTCCAATCTCAACCAAGGTAACGGGGATGTATCAAATATGTAACTGATATTAACATGAACTATTATTTGCAAGTAATAAGTAAGTACATGTAAAAAATGCGTTTGTTTCTGTATTCAATTAAATTAAATAACTACAATGACTATTGTTAAATAGATACCTATGCAATTTTATAAGTAAAAATAATTGGGCACATACATCTGTACGTTCAGGGAGTAATAATGCGACACAATCATCGATGAAATTCTCTTCAGATCGTTCGATGGAGTTGAAAATCATTATAAATCAGTGGACTCGAGTGATAAACCACGATGACGCCATACATTACCCGGTTGAGTTTTTTAACACATTGAAGCCTCCCGGTCTCCCAACACACATATTAAAATTTAGAATTGACGTCCCAGTTATGTTGCTGCGTAATTTAAACCCGCCAAAATTATGCAATGACACCAGGTTGCGAGTGAATAATATTGCAACGAAATGTTATCGAGGCAACTATACTGACAGGTTGTGCCAGAGAGGAGTCTGTGTTTATTCCGAGGATTCCTCTAACGCCATCGAACTACCCCTTCGAGTTCAAAAGAGTGCAGTTTCCCCTCAAAGTCTGCTTTGACATGACCATAAATAAATCTCAAGGCCAAACACTTAATTTAACAGGGGTAGACTTAAGGGAGAATTGCTTTTCACACGGTCTGGTGCAGACCAGCAGCCTGGCGATTCTAGCACCTAAAGTAAAAACAAAAAATATTGTTTACAAAGAAATACTGCGGTGGGCATAGTATTTCGTTGTAAACAATATTTTTTGTTTATTATCCACTTCTGGTTGTCTCCTAAATAAATCGTTTCACACACGCTTTGAGTTCTATTAAAACTATACTACTCTCATCCCAGAGATTAGTTAAGTTTTCCGTCCTATTTTTTTGGGATATTGTCAGTTTGTATATTAAATTGAGAGGTAGTGAGAGCGCGGTTGTTCGTTTCTGAAAAAAGAAATGCCGCGGGCAGAAGTTATACAAAATAAACCAATGAAATAAACATAGGCAACAAAAATCTGTTGTAATTATATTACATGCATACGTGTTGAATTCATAAAGATGATGCTATACACTATCCTATGGTGCTCTTAAATTTATTCAACCCATCTGATCCCCGTCTCACACACTTATCCTCAAAGTGGGTGCTCCAGCAATGTTATCACGAAATCTCAATCCGGCCAATTTGTGCAATGGGACCAGGTCACGTGTGAAAACCTCACATCAAAACGTGGTAGAGGCTCCGCCATTGTATTTACTGGCTGCGCTCAAGGTGAATCGGTGTACTATATACCGCAGATACCACTAATACCGTCGGAGTGGCTTCGTCCCATCTCAACCCCAGTCCCAACTCACCCGCTTTTTTAAATGACTATTGGCTGCAAAGGTACAGTCTATCGAAAAAGTGCTACGACGTAGAAAATAAATACTTATCTTGGATTAATTTTGCTCTTGATCTTATTCTATATATTTTTCAACAAAATATCCTACTTAGATTCCCTGTAAATAAGTAGTAAGTTATTAATAATGAAATAATTAATTCCTAGAAGTTTTACAATAAGCCTAAGCCCGCACGTGTCCGAACAATACAGTCATAAAATTTTATAAAAGCAGTGAGCAAAAGTCGCTAGCATCTGTTGATGCTATTGTAATACCGGGTTATAGTAATTACGTAGAGCTTCTTTGTCTCTTTGTATGTAATTCATTTATTGTTAAAAACCAACATATAACAATGGTATGGAGAAATTTTGAAATTGTTGAAATCCAACAGGGATTATTTATTTTGCACGCCGGACATACATATATATTAATTATATATATATTAATTATTTACACGACGTTTCTAACGTCGTGTAAATAATTAATTTGTATTTTGTTTGGGTGTGTGCAACGGATCAGTGTCTTTTCAGAATGAGAACAAAGTGTTATTTAATGAAATTAAACATGTACATGAGTTTGTGCCAAATTTGGAAAATAACGCTAACACAAATTTTTTGTTGAAATGCAATGAAAATGTGTGTAAAAACTACACACCAGTACTAAGATTATAAGAAAAGAACGTCGATGATTTTATTAAAAATCGGGTTGCCGTGTCCGCAATACCAGAATATAAAAATGTGACTAACATCCAGAGCTGCGTTTTCAAAAAAGTGAAATCGCTGCATCTTTTAGAACATGGAGAAACAAAAGACCATGTAAAGATGGGCATGTGTCTGGGTTATTTCCCAAAGAGCATATTAAAACTGTGATTTGTGATTACTGAATAAAAATGAATACAAACCATACAAGCACGTTTCCTTCCATCAGTACCTACTTTTGCACCTTCTAGCTATACATGTAGGTAGATATATAAGTACCGGGCGAGTTGGGACTGGGGATGAGTTGGGATGAAGCCGATCGGAGTACCCATTCGAGTTTAACCTCTAAGTCCCTGAGATACCACATTTGGTATGTAAACAATCGTTTTTTAATTGTCTGTAATTACGGTAATTGACCGGTTAAAAGGCTGCAGTCCCCTTATGGTATGTTTCGCAACGACGATTAATAAGTCTCGGGGATAGTCGCTTAAAACAGCGGGATATCATCTTATAGGGGACTGCTTCTCGCACGGCCGGTTTTCCGTTGCCTGCTCGAGAGTGAGCTCATCTAGCAGCCTGGTTGTATTAGCACCTGAAGGCAGAACCTCTAAAGTAGTATATAAAGAGATACTTTAAGTATAAACTATAAAATAAATAGTCTTTAACCCCTGTGAATAGCAATGTAAGTAAAATCGTCATTTGAATAATTTAAGTAACAATTTTTTCGAAATTCCCAGGGAATAAACAGAACTGATATTTTCACTTTAAAGTTGCCTTCAAATTTGGCATGCAAGTAGGTATTTTGCCGTTCCGTTATATATTCCGTCAATATTGTTATGTTTAAGCAATATTTATCCTACAACATCTTTTATCAATCCAAAGGCTGCTCCTTGGATAACACAAAGCAAGCAGTGCAATAACCCATTGTTTGCCTGGATAAACACAAAGGGTACTTTTAATCCTGGTAATACGTTCCTGTGGGATATTTTTCGACATCCACGCGGGCGAAGCCGCGGGCAGAAGCTAGTATAACTATATGTACAAACATAACTAGCTAGTTTTCTTTATATTTCTCTAGCCTGATAGTTATCGGTCTACGCAGTCTACCTGCAAAGCCCTAGCTGTTACTCTACAACATACACAAAGGATCAACATCAACATACACAAAGAGAATTGAATATTCTGTTATTTCAGCTAATTCAAAACAATTCATGCTAACTTAATATAAAATGTACGCTAACTTAATAATCAGCACTTCGCGTGCTGCCTCTATCCAACAAAAATAGTATATTACATATATTACATCACGCCTGTATTCTCTGAAGGTAGGCACAGGTGTACTTCAGTGCGCCCACATTTCGCCAGTTATGTATGTTTAAGTCCTATGCAATATGGGGCATCCCAATTATCATTAACCGGGCACAAATCTAGACTCCTAAATTGCTACTAGACTAAGATATTACAGATAGAAAAACCCCAATAACACTTAGCCCGAATCGAACCCAGGACTTCATTTTCAGGAGTAGCGTTTACGACCACTAAACCAACAAGATCGTCTAAGCAAAAAAAGCATCACGTAACGCCCAATAGGTAATCACATAGAAATCGGTGAACATAAAATGAATAAAGAAACTCGCCGAATGCATATTCGGATCCTCTCACAGAAAATTCTAATTAAAAAAAAAGGTTAAGAACTCACTCTAGTGGCACTACTGAAGGCAGACTCGGGTGCATCAGGGCTGATATCTGGCTGCGGATCCACGGTAACGATATCAATAGGCCTCTGATGCTTGGTGGCCGTGCGGTTCCGCTCGGGCGGCAAGCTGGACAGGGCTGGTTCGATCGCCAGGCGCGGCGCTTGATCGTTCTCTACTTCGGCTGCTTCATGAGTCACTAGCATTTCGGTTTCCTAGTGATAGAAAAGTTTTCATGACTAACTTTGATTGTTAATAAAATAAAATGATTACAAGGTCAAATAAAATTAGCAAATCATTTTTATTTTGTTTTAGTATGCTTAGATAACGATATCCATGGCAATTGTAGTGTATCGCTAACTTATTTGACTAAACACTGTATAAAATAGTTTTGACAAAGAGCGAGTGCAAGAAATCATTCAGCAATATCAGGATATACCTACTGATAATCATGTATGGTTTGATTGATGGCTCTTAGTTTGAAATTTACCGGAAACTGATAGGAATTGCCATCTATTTACGCGCTTCATTGCACATTGCACCAAAAACTACCGTCAGAAATGGCAAGCAAAAATTTTAAATAATAATGAAAACCATTAGTAGATGTTATGCTCACCTGGGTTCCCAAATTTGTTTTCTCTTGTTCAGGAAAGTTATGAAGAAAACTGGCCAGGAAGGCGACCGGATCCTTAGGCTTTATACTAGCCACCTCGGTCAGACCTTTGATCAAAGGATCGCCGAGAGCTGTGAACACATCGTTCATATCAAACTCCTTATTGTCTTTGATAAATTCCATTTTATTATTGACCAAAGTATTTTAAACTTTAAATAGGAGCTTACACTTAGCAAGATATCTGCCCTCTTCGGTCCGAAAGATGGGAATGTCCATATGACCGTTGTCGGCGTGGCTTGTGGCTGAAACCGATCAATTATTCAGTGCCGGCCTTCGACATGTTCGCTTGGAAGGGGAAGGGGTGCGAGAATACATCAAACACGTGGTTTTTTACGCGAACGTGAACATCTGGTGGGGGCAGTGGGTGGTAGATGATTATAGCCAGCGGTAATAGTGGGGACTGGACAGAAGGCTCTATTAGCATTCGCCAGTCATGATTGATATGGCCTATTGTTATTGATCGACCGTTAAACGCAAACGCTGAGTAACGTTATTATGTTTTAAAACGATATCGACTGTTTGTGTTATAAATAGTTTGATTAGGAATACCTACAGGAATAAAAAGTTACGTTTATAGTAAACAAAGCATAGTTTCTATAAAGCACACACCATCTAAAGACAGGACAACACATTTTCGACGCCACATTGTATCTAATGTTGGAAAGACAATGGTTGATGGTGAGCGTGCAGTTTAACAAAAGCATTTTGTTGTAACTATTTGATGTGCAAGCGTGAACGTTTGCAGTGATTTCACTGGTGTAAGACTCACACGAACACGCCACCTCACAAGGATATCAACGAAATTGTTTAGTACTGACCTAAAACTTTATAGATGTAAATAGTTATCTAGATGTTGCTCAGCTACAACCATACATAGGCATTCAGTACCTACAATCTTTCCAACATTCGATAAAATTATTTGTGATATGTGAACGGTTGTGTGAAGTGAATAAAAGTTGAATTGGATCTATAGTTTTAACATCTACATCTAGAGCTTTTCCCTCTTCTCCGGGGTTTCGTGACCAGTAATACTACTTCTTTTTTTACGAAAAATGTTTGATAGCATCGTTGCTATATGTGCTGAGTTTTGCATTGATAAATCTTTTTCCAGGTGAAGCAAATTTGAAGCTGCGGTCGCAAAATCGTTGAAACAGCTCGTTTCGGTTACACTCAGACACTGATAGTTGCTAATTCTGGCAATATCAGCACTTAAGGTTTCCCGGTACTGCAGCCCCCTCATGGCACAGAGATGCTTCATGTTGTCGGCATCCTTCGATAGACCCGGGAAATTCACAATGAGGCTGAAACGAATGCCGGCGCCCAAGTATGTTGGTCTAGCAGACAGATATCCCAGCTTTGCATCCCATGTAAAATCGAGTTTTTCATGCAGGTAACTCATGATGTAAGATATTTTGCTGAACGCTAGACCAATTTCTCCAGGCGAGTCTTGTGCAGTAGATACAAGTACGCGAACGTGGTCATGAACATTAATCCAGACGGCTATGCTTCTATCGTCAGTGACAAATACACCACGACCATAAGGCCAGTGCTTGCCATGTAGTCTCGCACAGTCATCAATCTCGTCTCTATCACAAAGAGCTATCAGAAGACCACTGGATGCTAAAGCTGCACATATTTCTGACGGCTTTTCCAAAACTTCATTCAAGGTATAATAAGTTCCACCCTTTTGATTCGATTCGGGATTTGAATGTTCGGTGAATTTCGAAAAATCTTCTTTCATCAATAGTGTTGTTACAATTCTTTCTATTGTTTCCAACTTTCCCACTTTTATGTTTAAAGGTAGTTCAAAACCTTCTAAATTACGTGAACATTCTATTACTCCAGAAAGTACGAATTCATCATTTGGATCAATATTTAATTCTACTAAAGGTTCAGAAGATAGCTTTGCAGACGATGTGGCTATAAAATCTGATCTAGGATGTGTTGGTAAATCAGAATTTACGTTTATATTATGAAGATCTCTTATAAGTGGATTTAAAAATTCATAAAATACATCATAAACATAGTAGTCTGGAGCCGTAATTCCTCCAGGAAAGTCTTCCTCGACCGTTTGAATAATATTTCTGCTATCCGGGAGTTTTTTCACAGCAGGCCAGATGACGTCGAAAAGGTCATGGTCTAATTTAGTGACTCTGTATTTTATAACATCAAAGATTGGCCTTTTCAGGAATCGTGCAAGTACAAGCGGTGGCGTAGCTCTATTTGAAGACGCTGATAAGGGCGTTCGAGGTGGTCTGGATGAGGATAACAGATGATAGCATCGTTCCAACGTATCCAAAGCTTCAGGCGCATCCAAAACTCGGCGAGATGATACTTGATCCTCAGGCACTAGACATACTCAAATTAAAACATGCGGACAACAGCATAGTATTAAAAAAGCAATATTTAGTGAAATTCTTCATTTACTGTGCGTTTTTCATCAGTTGCAGAAGCTTTTTTTGCCGCTGATATTACATACCTTTATCGGAGAACATACTTTTAGCTGCATCTTCACTTATACCGTAATCTGATAGCAGTTGATCAAAACGTAGTAAATTTGGATGATTTTGATACATTTCAGCAGACTTCCCATTCTAAAACAAATAATATAATTTTATATATCACAGTAGCTGCTGCTTATATATGTAAAAATATTAACGAAATGGTCTCAGCTTCGCTTACATCATCTAAATCTTTCGAGTTGGCACCAAGTTGTTGAAGCAAATTGTAGTAATGTCCGTTGTCTGGGAGTACCGCTGCATAATGCAATGCTGTTCTTCCTTCAAAGTCCACTGCTGACAGAGTTTCAGGGAACCTATAAAAATAAACACGACATGTCTGACATGATTTGTCTTTTAGCATCTACCAACAATATGAAAATTCAGTTCACAAACCTTCCACCCAAATACTTGATGATGTTAGTTTTACCAAATATGGTAGCCACATGTAACGGAGTTGCTCCATTCGGTGATATTGGGTCTCGAGCTATTGCGAATTTTCGTCTGTCCAGTGCCGCTTGAAGATCTCGTATATCGCCTTCCCTCGCAGCTACATGCACCTTGTTTATTTTTTGCTAAAACATAAAGTGTAAACTAATGCTATTGTTACATAAAAAATATAACGTTTGTGAAATTGGGAGTTACCATATAAGTTGGTACATTGTCGAGAAAAGCTTGGAGCTCAGAATTTCCCGAAATCCTTCCTATGAGCCTTGATCCTTCGCCATTCAAAACCAATGTAGCTAACATTTCCATGTTAGCATTGTTAATTAAATCGGTCACTTCAGGGTCTATTTCGTTGTCCTGCGAAATTGTATGAAGGATATTAATCATCAAGTTAAATAAGATGTGGTTTCGGTGTTAAAGGTTGAACTACAATCGCTGACTAATAGTTTACTTGATGGAAAGTACAAAGAACTAAGAAGCTGGCAAATCAATTCATGACAGTGGTGTTACGAGGTGTCTGTGAGAGTACACAGTGCTACAATGATGCTTCTAATCTAAAGAACACCACAATCAGCTAATCAGTTTACTTATTACCTTCTTTAGTCGGTCGATTGTCTTACTTGATGGTACAAGTTAGAGGTATACTCACAACTACGAGGACTTCTCCGTGCACTGATCCTTCCCTTTGCGTCATACTCGCATCCTGTGAATCCAGCTCGGCTTCACCATTCACAACACCTTCTATAAGACTTTCCTGTGTATTTCGGCCGTTGGTCACGTTTCCTTAATTAGCAAAATAATCAAAAATATTGAACTTGTCAGGGACCCTCTTATATGATTAAAATTACGAGGATTATATTTTGATTGTTTCGTGTATAGTGCCAGAAGAGATTTCGGCTTTACCTCTCTTGGCACTTCCCATGTCAGATAGTTCTGCTGTGCTCTTAAGATTCGAATCACTATATTCAGAGTGTGTTTCCCCTGGAATTTGCACGTCATCATCGTCTTCAACTTGCTCACCATTTTTAGCATTACCTTCGTTTGAAGCAGCACCATGTTCATGTTCTTCGCCATCATTACTTTCATTTTCGTGATTGGTTTGATTTCCTTTGGAATCAATCTCATCAGTTTGGTGAGATTCATGCTCCCCAGTTTCACCCGTATGATTCTCATTTTCGTGATTAGCATTTTGTGATCCAATTTCTTCGTTTTCTTCTTTTGTTTCCTCCTCATGCGGCTCTTGTGGTGTTTTGGTTCTTTCTCCATTCTTCTCGACGGTTTGTTCTGAGGCTTCATCTTCAGCTTCTTGCACATGAGTATGTTTGTCATCTTTTTCTGCTTCAGTGTCACTTTTTTCTCCTCCAGTTTCAGCCTTTTCTTCTACATTTTCAGCCTTTTCTTCTTCAGTTTCTGCCTTCTCTTCTTCAGTTTCTGCCTTTTCATCAGTTTCTCCCTTATGACTATTTTCAAGATTGTCTGCTTCGTGGTGGGTATCTGGTACACTTTCTTCAACAGTTACAGTAGCTTCCTCGTTATTTTCAGCTGCTTCCTCATCATGATCAATTGTTTCTTCAGGGGTATGTTCTGCTTTTTGTTCGTCTTCTGTTCTTTCTTCGACATGTTCTACGGCTTCTTCAGCGTTATCAGCCTTTACTTCATGATCTTCAATAGCTTCTTCTGCATTTGCTTCATTTTCTTCATCTTCTTCATGCTCATGATTTTCGTCCACTACTTCTGATTCCTAAAATGCATAAGATAAAAATTCATGCAGATGTTCGTAAAAAAGCATCGCAACTTAACTATAACAACATTCCGTGAAAACGTGTCATGCACTGCTCACCTTGTTACTTTCTACATTTGCAATGTGATTCTCAATATCGTCTTTAGTTTGTTTTGCATCATCTAATTCAGGCAAATTATTAATAAGTTCATGCGTGCTACTGCCCTTCATCCCACCGATATGATTATCTGTACTTTCAGATGCAGTGATCGTATTTGTATCTTTCGACGAAATATTTTCGTTAGATGCCTTGTGATTCCTCCTTCTAGATTTTTTATTTAAATCAGCTATAACCTCTGTGTCGAGAAGCTTCCAATCCCAAGAAGTTGGGTAAGCACTCGATGGAGTTCTGGGTGCATCGGGTAGAGTTTTGAACATGTTTTTATCTATTTCCTGGGGCCTATTTATGTAATAAGCTGGAGTTTTGTTTTTCTAAAAACCAGAAAATATGGCTTAAATATTGACTAATAAGTAATTTAATTTGTAAATTGTGATGAGCTCAAATACTTGAGCATGCAGTGTCAAGGTAAAACCTTTTAGTTGTAAGTTTGTATACGATCAATACTTACGTTGTCCACAACACTTTCGTCAGCGCCGAGACTAACGAGTGTGTTGTATGTGTGCTGATCGTCTCTCATGGCTGCAGCATAATGAAGTGGAGTGCGACCTTCGTTGTCTACATCATTAATACCTTGCGGATACCTTTCTGCGATGTACTTGAGGATGCCGCCGTGGCCTAAGCCTGCAGCCTAAACATTTTTCGGGTTAAAGTAAGATAGTGTTTATTCATTTATCATTTTCGAGTACTCCGAAGGATAAGGAATAGGGCTTATATTATTATGTTTTAAAGTTCTATGTTATAAGGCTCTTGTTTATAACTACATGTGTTGACTAAAATTTATTTAAACCCGTGATTTCCTTACAAATGGGAATTAATTCTACTGTACCCATTATTTAAAATAAATTCATTATAATTGTCATATTGAAGTCGGGACATTAAGCAAATGGAATTATTTGACATGTTGAGTCAGTTTGTGACTTCATAAAGAAATCAATATTATCCGCCTTATCGACAAGTGTGAAAAAAGACAGCTTGGACGAGGCTACAGGCAAGGCTACCGTTTTAGAAGTAGGCGATTTTAATATCGTATGTATTACTATCATATGTTTCATAAGCTGATCGATTAATATACCTTATGCATGACTGTCATATTGTTCGCATCCCTGCTGGACAGAGCTTGCGGTGGCACAGGGTCCCCGGCGTGCTTCATCAGACCTTCCAGATCATTCTGCACTACAGCTGTGTGGATGTCTCTTATGGTGTTCTTAAAAGAAGGAAAGAAAAACAATTAGTTCTTCAATAAACTATAAGCTGTGAATATTTTTTTATTAAAATTGTAAATGGGAATTATCTCAATCAGTTCACTAAAGGGGTAAGAGCCAGGAAAGTCCGTGAAATTAAAATTTTCTAACATCTTTTGCAATCTGCAGGTAAGTGTCAAGTTGTACGTTGAATATTATATGATTCGCGATATTAACAGAACGGGATGGGTGACTGCGGCTAAATGTTAGTATCAAACACGAGGATGCCGCTTTGGTGAAGATGTTCTTAACAATATCTGCGGGTAGGGATGGCGTTCAATGCCAAGAATCTCAGGGAACCATTGTTAAAAAAATTGTTAGTAAAAGAAAGCAACATATGTAAGTAAGTACCTATCCATTTATTTTAATACTACAATATTTTTTTTTACTTGTTACTATCATTACAATTTATAAGAAAATATAAAAACTTTTTTCGTGTAATCCAATTTCGATACTTAACATCGGTAATCCAGTTTTTCAAAATATTTCGCCTTGTACACGTTTGTAACTTAGCATAGTTGGAAAGTTGGAAATAAAGCCTAATCTTTGAAACTCACCATGATATAAGGCACAGCCTCCAAGAACTTCTTGACCACCGGCTGGCTGGAGACTTCGCTGAGCAGCCGCGAGCCGTGCCCCTCCCACACCACGCGCTGCAGACGCGCCATGTCGCAGTCGTGGCACCATATCCGTATGTTGTGGCGCTTTATCACCAGAAGACCTGACAAGGAAAGGAAACCAGTCTACAATGTGGCACTGAATAAAGATATATTATTAAAGTAGTTTCTTCAAAATCGTTTACTGAATCGATTTATATCATTCTTAATATAGGTAAGTTTTATCTCAAAAATAATTGATACTGCGTAATAGACAAAACAAATCAAAATGGACGAAGTATCAACTACGTCGCGTAGATTTGTAATGAGACCACAATTTTGTCCCACAAGTAGTAAAACTAATTTAATAATTTAAAAATGTTTTACAACACACAATTTAAGAAAATCAGTGAGTGTATTATAATTATAACACAATATTCTAACAGGAGTGTTCGGTGGTGTGCGTTGATACCAGGACATGTTGGTTATCTCTATATCTGTGTGATTATCTTGCCTGGAATTAATATTTATCATGCTTTCACCTTATGAACTCACAATGAACCAGGAATTGCTTTAAATAATAGGTATATGTACATCTACACTAGTATAATAAAGAGGATAAATTTGATTGTAAAATTGTTTGTTATGCAAAAACTACATAACCGATTTCGAAAATTCTTTCAACTATGGAAAGCTACATTATTGCGGAGTGCACTGATCTATAAATTCACGCAGATGAAATCGCGGGTCGTCAGTTGTTAGTTAGTTTTTTGGAGAACATAATTGTTTGCCTGCCTCGTTGGTCTAGTGGTAGCAAGCGCTACTGCTGAGCTTGAGGTCCTGGGTTCGATTCCCAGGTCAGACATAGTGATATTCGGTTTTTCCATTTGGAATTTGTCAGTAGCAGCCCGGAGTCTGGATTTGTGCCCGGTTGATGGCAATAGGCTCGCCCCCTATTACATGGGACTTAAACATAACAGGCGAAATGTGGGTGTACATAGGTACACCTCTGTATAACCCTTCAGGGAAACAAGGCGTGATGTTATGTTATGTTATAATTGTTTGCAGTATTGTTTTTTATAAGCTTTTCGTCAAGTAGAGACTGAATGGCAATTTAGAGTAGCTTGTTGTTTTGAAAGAACCTAAGTTCGAAACGTCGAGATCCGAAGACATACGAAGGTCTTTGATATCGAGAAGCGTATTATGAAAGTCAGATGGAGTTGAGAAGACAGGTTAAAAAATCTTAATCCTCACCTAGTCGAGGAATTAAACTCGCTGTTGGTGGCTCTCTGTATGACCACGTTGTTTTTCTAAACTACGCAATATTTTGATGTGGTCATTCAAAGAATTTCTTCCAGAAAGTTTAACAGTCATCATCATCTGTGACAGTGTATTTGACCTCCACAGTGCAGTTACTCGTTAATTTTATACACCTTGTTAAGGGTCGGTTCACATCTGACGGAAGATGCGTCGCGTATCATCGGTCGCGTAACGCCAGAACAGACAATCATATGAGAAAACATTCAACCTTTCACACTTAACCGATGATGCGTTAGTGCGTCGAGCATACAGCGTCTGTTCCGTTTCCGTCAACGCATTGTCGGCCGACGTAAAGAGCGGCACCGTCGCGACACGCGTATATTGACTGATGCATTCAGACTAGGCGTAACATCAGCGGAGATCGTTTGTGTACTGACCGTTCGAAGTTTTCTTGCATTGAAAATGTTTGATACAGAACGATTTATCACGGAAATGTAAAATTACGCCCGACGTATCTTCCGTCAGATATGAAAACACACTATTTGACCGAATAGACGCGACTGATGATACGCTCGACGCATCTTCCGTCAGATGTAAACCGACCCTAAGACTGACTGTCAGACGTCAGACTTTCAAGCTTCTAGCGCCCTGTAAAGACTTAAAGATCACAAATGACAGTCGCACGTTTTTTTTTTTCGCTTTTGGCAATTTAGCCGATGTCGACTATTCTGCCAGAGTCACGTTTAGACGGTAGCGTAGCGGCGAACTGTCGACTTTGTACTTTGTGGTAGGTTAACAGATTCTGTTAGTCGTGAAGTTAGTCGTCGCGGCTGTCATTTGTGAGTCTTTGTCAGTACTACGGAAAGCACGGCTGAAAGTGCTTTACGTGGCACGGAGGGGTTTTGATGCGTAAAGATATCACCCATCCATTAATAAATTGTGGCAAGTGTAGCCTATCCTAGTCGATCAGCCCGTGGGACTGTTGATATTTTGCTACAAGCTCCTTGCAAGGTTTATGTGTATAATGCATTTATATTATTGTAAAGAAATCTCGATCTTTCGTCAATTCACAAAAACCGTGCGAAGCATGCGCGGTTCGCTAGTATTTAAATATAGATTAGAGGTGTGTAGCATCTACACTCATGTTATGTCCCTCATAATACCTCTACATTAAGATTTGGGTTTTGGGGCCAAGAATTTTGGGGAGACAGTGTAGGCTTAAAAATAAAAAATAGAGAAGCGAGCCTATTGCCATCAAACAGGAACTAATCCAAACGCAGCCTGATGGGAGTCAATAGCGGACTCCCGGCCACCGTGGGCGCGAGCTTGCGGGCGGCGAGCAATGGGTAGCTCACCGCCCGGTAAGGACCAGGCTCGGGTCGACGGCGCGTAGTGTTCCACGCGCGCCTCCAAGAGATGTTAGCAGCACTGAAGGGGTCTGCTAGGACCGATGCCTGCCAGGGACGCGAGATTGTTCGAAAGAGATACCGTGACCCTGGCACATGGGCAACTGAAGGAACACGGGTGGGTTTTAGTCAGTTAAAGTCTGACACGCCCTCCCGCTTCGCCCAGAGCGGGAGAAGTCATTTGATGATTTCCCATCCCATAAAAAAAAAGAAAACGCAGCCTGGTGTTTCAAAAAAATTTACTGAAAAATCCCATTTTTTTCCCGACCTGGGAATTGAACCTGAGCAATCGCACTTGCTACTAGTTATAAGACCTACCAGGGAAAGAAGCAGTGTTTCCAATATCTTAATGAACCGGAAGACGACCCTGAACTTGGAAAAAGATAGGACTTAGCATATCGATAGAAATTTAGTAAAAGTTCATTTAAATGACTCGCATCAGAGTTATTAACTGCTTCAATTTATCACGAAAGGCGAAATGATTGATGACGTTGAAGCAAATAGGCTTACATATGGATGCTTCAATATAGGTAGCACCTACTCGTTATATGAAGACTTTGAATAAAGGCCTTTTCTTTTTGATTAAAATTGGGCTACGGAGGTCTTAAGACATTAATATAAACTCCGATAACGGTAGCTGTCAAGATCCATTAAATTAATGTAGGTAGTATCTAATTTGCTACTTATATTATAAATGTGAAAGTTTGGATGTTTGTTACTCAACACGCAAAAACGATCAAACGGATTTGGATGAAACTTGGCAAATAGATAGATAACACAAAGTATCCTTTATATCCCGGTTATGCAGTCCGGTTGGATAAATTCCGACCACGCGCACAATGCCGCTGGCAAAAGTCAGTACAAATTATTTTAAACCTCTTTTACATAAATTGTTTCAGCTTTTCAGTATAAATTCAATCATTACGTCACTCACAGTAATCATTACCTGCTATTTTATTCAACCATGTGCTATGCCAACAATACAACACAACACGTCGTTCCGTCGTAGAAACATGCAAGATAAGGCGTTGTATCGCTTTACCGACACATTACTTTGAAAGGAACCTCCGATATGTACCACTGTTTATACTTGGAATTGCAATCGATGGGAAAGTTCAAGGTGAACACCATTGAAGAAAAATGGTGGAAAATACTAAACCTTTTTTGTGGATAGGGTGAATTAATTAACACTTGGGTATTATTGGGTGTCGGTTCACGCAAGTAATGCGTAGGTTTCGTAAAGTTTTATAGCGGCTGATGTGAAATTATATGGTCGAAGCTATGTAGCCGGAAATTAATGAACGGAATTAATTAACTTTAGTATAGTTTCGGAGAAAGCGTCAATCAAAAAGCCAATAAAGGGCCATTTTTGGTATTGCTATAGTTGTCAATTTCACGAGTTAATTCAGGGATTTCAGTTTTTTTTATTTTTGTAAAAGTGTTTTCAGAAAATGTTTAACTCCAAGCTGTGTTATTTCAACCCCACAGTTGATTCTTATCACAAAACAACAGTGATCAAAACAATAGCCGACTATTTGGTGTAAAAATAAAGTTTTACAGACCGATTAACTATGCGTGCTAATCAGGGTAGAATCAATCGAATGTCGATTGAGTATCAGCAAACAAATAAGTGCCTATAAAACAGTCTACTTTGCTATAGAATAGAATCGAACATTTTTATTTCAGACCGGAGTCCTTAGGGTCAGTATAACAATTTTTCTTAACGTCTAGTGTTAGTAGGTTACAGACAGATACAAATATACAATTACAATTAAAATTCAGCATGGAGCCGCATCCATCTCCGCAGCATCGGGGAATCCCACCGATCTGCGAATACACTGAGAATACGGTTGTTGCTGCCGCGAACAAGAATTATCAGGAATGCACATCTATTTCTAATAATGGCGGCAAAACCATCAATATTATTATTTCCAAACATCCCTGACGCACTACTACGCCACGGCAGCCGCAGCAGCACTCTCAGTGCATTGTTATATTGAACGCGTAGGTCGCTATATGTCCGCTGAGTGAAGTTGACCCACAGGCGGCACGTATAGAAACACTGACAGTAAGCTTTGAACAGCGTTACTTTCACTGGTTTCGTACAATGCGCAAACCTGCGGGCCAGCATGTTACAACGGACAGCCAGCGACCTACGTTCCATTTCAATGTCACAATTATCTTTAAGATCTTCAGTGACCCAGTGGCATAGAGCAACACGGACCACCGGCCGACCGGAGGGGAGACGCCATAGCGATTTTTCCCGATACAAAACTGTCTGTCATTTTTTGCGGGGGGAAATCTGCTCTACCCACACTTTCTCAAATTCTCACACAAAAATAATTGTCTGTTACTACGAAACTCACACATAAAAATTAAAACATACACTAACAATTTCACACACACATAGATACATTTTGTGTCGTAACAGTACAATGAGATGACGCAACTACACTGATAAGTTGCTTACAGCCGTGGTTGCAACTACTGTCGATACGCATTATCGATAAATTCAAGAACTCGGTTCGGAATATTACGTTTAAAAAGTGATACAAAGATAGATATTATAATAAAGATTGACTTTATTTATTATGTACTACAACAATTATCATTTAACAAATAAAATTAAGGTTTACGTCATTTTAAAAACTAGATAGAATTGTATCTATCACTGGTTTTTAAAGTGTGTGGGGTACACACCTACACTACCATTTATTTATTTATTTATTATAACATAAACACAACACAAACGTAACAATATTTATTTACTTGTATTATTACTATATACACAATCACCGGCATTCGCTTAATGTCGGGCTAGCTACCAGTAGTCACTGGACACGCACACCGGACCTCGTCATCGTGACGTAGCCGCGCGCGCGGAGGGAGCCAGCGTCCGATCACCTTGTCGCGACCTCAGTCGATACCTGCCCATGCGACGCGCTCGGCTAAACATATTTTGTTCGCCAACTGTTTACGTGTTTTGAACTCTTAATCGTTATTGTTGTGCTGTGACTATTGTGACTATTGTGACTTTGTGTGCCTATTGTTATCGTAACTCTTTACTCCTTCTGACTATTTCCTGTGTTGTGTGTGTACGTGTAAAATATAACCGTGAGTACAAAGCAGACTGACTTTTAATCCGCCTACCGACATCTGCGCAAAAACATCTACTACCCACAACGAACTATACTGGTGACCCCGACGTGATCACTTTCATATAACATAAAAATGAGTGATAGTGAATCAGAGCACACCGCGTCGTCACAGCCGGCAAAACATGTTACGCGTAGAACGCGCCAACCGAAGCGCGTTTCCATTGATCCGGAACACGAAAGTTACCGCGTGTCCATAAAGTTGCCACCATTTTGGCCGGAAGAGCCGGACATCTGGTTTGCACAAATCGAGGCTCAATTCGAGAATGCAGGGGTGACAAATGACGTCACCAAATATAATTATGTGGTCGGTCATCTCGACCCACTAGTATCGAAGGAGGTGAAGGACGTCATCATGTCCCCTCCTGCTACCAACCGGTACCATAAGCTGAAGACAGAATTGGTGAAGCGCCTGTCAGCCTCCCAGGAGAAGAAGGTAAAGCAGCTGCTGATGCACGAGGAACTGGGAGACCGGAAACCGTCGCAGTTTCTCCGCCACCTGCAGGGGTTAGCTGGACCAACAGTGCCAGAGGACTTTGTGCGCACCATCTGGTGCAGCCGACTCCCGACCAGCATCCAGCCCCTCCTGGCATCGCAGCCACACAGCACCCTGGAAGCGCTAGCCGACCTGGCTGATCGCGTCCAGGACATCGTCGCACCACCTAGCCACGTCGCTTCAACTTCGGCAGCAGGACCTACGGTGAGTGAGATGGCAGCCGAAATCGCAGAACTCAAGCGTGCGATGAGAGACCTGACGATTCAGCTGCGAGACAGTCGACCTCGTAATCGTCAGCACAGTCGTGATCGCGACACGAGACGCCACTCACGCCAACGGTCTTCAACCCGCTCAAAGTCCAGCTACCGGAAGTACCCAATTTGCTGGTACCACTCGACTCATGGTGAGAAGGCCGAGCGTTGCACAAAGCCCTGCGACTATAAGAAGGGAAACGCCGCGGGCAGTCGGTAATGGCGACAGACGATTGCCCCGCTTCCACTGGTCGCCTATTCGTTGCAGACCGAAGGACGAAGACGCAGTTTCTGGTCGACACTGGAAGCGACCTCTGCGTCTACCCACGTAGTCTGCTCAGCGATCGTCGTGCACCTACAAACTACCAACTTGTGGCCGCGAATGGGACGCCCATTCCAACGTATGGTTTCCTCGAACTAAATTTAAATCTAGGACTTCGTAGAGACTTTAAGTGGCGTTTTGTGGTAGCAGAAGTGACGAAACCGATTATCGGAGTAGATTTTCTTTGTTTTTACTCTTTGACCGTTGACTGTTGAAATCAACGGTTAATTGACAGTAACACTAATGTTTTTACTTTAGCCACGAATCACTTAGATTCGTCTTTATTTTCTGTAAAGATTAGTACTGGTGATTCGAGGTATCACAAAATATTAGAAAGTTTTCCCGACATTACGCGACCTGCCGGTACACTACGCACCACACCACATAACACTGTACACCATATCCGCACGACCCCAGGCCCTCCAGTGTCATCTTCATTTCGGCGATTAGCGCCGGACAAATTAAAAATTGCTCAGCAGGAGTTCGAGCTGATGTTGGCCAATGGAACTGCCAGGCCCTCAGAGAGTCCCTGGTCATCCCCACTTCATCTCGCCCCGAAAAAAGACAACGGCTGGCGACCCTGCGGAGACTACCGCATGCTCAACGCACGAACCGTTCCTGACAGGTACCCGATTAGGCACATCCACGATTTTGCTCACAGCATTTCAGGCTGTCAAGTTTTCAGCACCATCGACCTTGTGAAAGCCTATAACCAGATTCCTGTCAGCCCGGATGACATCCCAAAGACGGCGATCACCACACCGTACGGCCTGTACGAATTTCCGTACATGACGTTTGGTTTGCGCAACGCAGGCCAGACATTCCAACGTTTTGTCGACGAAATGACGAGAGGACTGGAGTTCTGCTACTGCTACCTGGATGACTTCTTGATCTTCTCTAGGACAGAAGCAGAGCACGAGGAGCATCTCCGTATAATATTCAGCAGAATGAAGGACTTCGGCATGCTGATCAATACGGCCAAGTGTGTTTTTGGTGTCCCGGAAGTAACTTTCTTAGGTTACCATATCTCCGAAAAGGGCACCAAACCATTAGACACCAAGGTCGACGCCATTAAGACCTTCCCACCACCTAAAGACGTTCGTCAGTTGCGCCG
Organism: Aporophyla lueneburgensis; assembly: GCA_932294355.1. Lineage (NCBI taxonomy): Eukaryota > Metazoa > Arthropoda > Insecta > Lepidoptera > Noctuidae > Aporophyla > Aporophyla lueneburgensis. The sequence goes on from OW028744.1 coordinate 18,741,420, forward strand.
ATTCTTGGGCATGATTAACTTTTACAGGCGTTTCATGCCTCACGCAGCTCAGATACAGGCGCCACTACACGACCTCTTGATAGGCAACGTAAAGGGCTCGCATCCTATATGTCTTGCGGAGAATACTTTGCAAGCATTCGAGGACTGCAAAGAAAGCCTTGCTAACGCCGCTCTATTAGCTCACCCCGATTGCAATGCCAAACTCGCATTGGTTACCGATGCGTCGGATACTGCAATCGGCGCGGTGTTACAGCAGCTTAGCGACGATGGATGGCAGCCGTTAGCTTTCTTCTCACGGAAGCTCAGCCCTCCGCAAGCAAAGTATTCTCCCTATGACAGGGAACTGCTGGCCATTTACGAGGCCATCAAATACTTTCGCCATATGCTGGAGGCCAGACACTTTGTCGTTTATACGGATCACAAGCCGATCAGTTTCGCATTCCATGAACGGAAGAAAAACTGCTCGCCTCGACAATTCCGTCACCTAGACTTTATCGCCCAGTTCACTACCGATATACGGCACATTTCGGGCAAAGACAACGTCGTAGCCGACCCCTTATCTCGCGTGGAGGAGCTTCAAGCTCCAGTCCGTCTCGACACCCTCGCGGAATCACAGTCCTCAGATCCAGAACTGAAGAAGCTACTTCAGGAAGGGTCTTCGCTGGTACTGGAAAAGGTGCAAATCCCTGGGCAGCGTACAACCGTGTACTGCGACGTCAGCACAGCGTCACCCAGGCCATTTGTTCCCAAAATGCTGCGGAAACAAGCTTTTGACAGCTTGCATTCCCTCAGTCACCCTCACCCAGGCGTCTCAGCGACTGCCAAATTAATCGCAGAGCGCTTCGTTTGGCCAGGCGTCAGGAAGGACTGCAGGGAGTGGGCACGAGCTTGCCTCGCTTGTCAGCGGGCTAAAGTGAGCCGTCACGTATCCGCACCACTAGGAAATTACCATCTCCCACGCGCCAGGTTCACTAAGATCCACATCGACCTTGTGGGTCCGCTACCTATTTCGCAAGGTTTTAGATACTGTCTGACGGCAGTCGACCGCTTTACCAGGTGGCCAGAGGTCGTACCTATCGTCGACATCACTGCCGAGACAGTAGCTAAGGCATTGCTGTCCGGATGGATTGCCCGATTTGGCTGTCCTACTGACATTGTTACGGACAGAGGCCGTCAGTTTGAATCAGCCCTGTTCGAACAACTGTCAAAAATTGTTGGTTTCCAGCACAAGCGGACAACGGCATACCATCCGGCGTGCAATGGCATGGTGGAGCGTTTCCACAGGCAGCTCAAGGCGTCCATCATGTGTCATGCGAATGACAAGTGGACAGAGTCCTTGCCGTGGGTATTGCTTGGCATAAGGAGCGCATTCAAAAAGGATGTCCAAGCATCTTCTGCCGAATTAGTATACGGCGAGCAGCTAAGACTCCCGGGCGAATTTTTTACACCCAGTGATGACGGAACGACCGACATCACGGAATTTACCGCGCGCATCCGACACTTTGCCCAAAAGTTACAGCCTACTCCAGCTTCTCGTCACAACAAAACGAGCATTTTTGTATTTAAGGATCTGCAGACCACTGATCAAGTGTTCCTTCGTGAAGACGCATTACGTGGTTCGCTGCAACCAGCTTACACAGGTCCTCACAAAGTTCTGCACAAAAGTGATAAAACTTTTAAAATTTTATTTAAGGGAAAAGAGGTCACGGTCTCAATAGACCGCCTAAAGCCAGCATACATATTGGCTGACAAAGCTGACCCCAAGGAAGATACTCCATCTCCAGACGTAAGGGAGTACACTACTCGGTCTGGACGTCGGGTCAAATTCCCAGATTTTTATCGCCCTTGACGGTCTCTGGAGGGGGGTGGTGTGGGGTACACACCTACACTACCATTTATTTATTTATTTATTATAACATAAACACAACACAAACGTAACAATATTTATTTACTTGTATTATTACTATATACACAATCACCGGCATTCGCTTAATGTCGGGCTAGCTACCAGTAGTCACTGGACACGCACACCGGACCTCGTCATCGTGACGTAGCCGCGCGCGCGGAGGGAGCCAGCGTCCGATCACCTTGTCGCGACCTCAGTCGATACCTGCCCATGCGACGCGCTCGGCTAAACATATTTTGTTCGCCAACTGTTTACGTGTTTTGAACTGTTAATCGTTATTGTTGTGCTGTGACTATTGTGACTATTGTGACTTTGTGTGCCTATTGTTATCGTAACTCTTTACTCCTTCTGACTATTTCCTGTGTTGTGTGTGTACGTGTAAAATATAACCGTGAGTACAAAGCAGACTGACTTTTAATCCGCCTACCGACATCTGCGCAAAAACATACCCACAACGAACTATAAGTGGATTAGTTTTGTATAAATATGAATACATTTTTGTGGGTCTGCTTTTTGACTTGATTGACGAGTACACGGAGATGTCAACGAATCAGGAATAGTGAGAGTGGCACAATGGCATCATAGATGATAGTCTGTGATTTGGTAGAGTGAATGATTTTTGATGACTCTGGAAAATTAGGTTTAAATCTGTTAATTTTTTAAGTTGAGAAATCTATGCTTCATTTCGCCACTATGACTAATGTGTAGTACATCAGGTAGACTGTACGCTGTTTTACCTTTTCCGTGATATAAAAAACTTCCGGGACAAATACAGTGTAGCGTTAGAGTTGGTTTGGTGCCCTCGACTAATCTCCTCCTATTGTTCGTAAAACACATGAAAGTCAGAGGTCTTGAAATGTTTTGAGTAAATGACACTATTTCTTGTGGGAATCCAGGTCCATGTATCCCTTTTTTTTTCTTTTTTTTTTTTCAGGATGGGAAATCATCAAATGACTTCTTCCGCTCTGGGCGGAGCGGGAGGGCGTGTCAGACTTTTACTGACTAAAACCCCCCCGTGTTCCATCAGTTGCCCATGTGCCAGGGTCACGGTATCTCTTTCGAACAATCACGCAACCCCGGCAGTCCATATATCCCTTAAATTTGGATCTTTAGGAAACCTGCAATAAATAAATTAAAAAAGGATTGTGTGGTTTTTATGAAACCACGATAAAAGTGAAACTTCTTTTCACATTATAGACATTTAACTAAAAATTTTCGGAATATGCAATAGCTTAATAAAAAGACTTAATTTAATGTTCATACGAAATAAGTTAAATAATAAATTCAAGCACTCAAAATTGAATTAAATCCATAAACAACAACATGCACCAGCGAGCGCCTTTCACTTTATCCCTAATTCGCGGCCGACCGTCATGCGACATGCAACACACAGACGAAAAGTGTGAGACGAAGTAAAAGTTTCACTTTAAAAAAAAATGGTTTAAGTTCACACGTAAGTAGTAAGTAATTTTAATAAAACGTGTTAACTCGTAAGTTTTGTAATATTTTTAATTTATTCAACCATGTACATTAATATACAGCTTACATTATAATATTTTAAATAAATCAGAAAACTTATTCTCAAAAATGTCTCTGTATGAATATAGACTCCTTTGCCAAATTTATCGATAACTATCCACTAACAAACCAGTAACAACACTATCGCTCGGTGACAGCGTCTACTCGGAAACAAACTCGGATCAGTCGCTCGACCGATCCGCATATTGTATGAGCCCTCATACAATATGCGGATCGGTCGAGCGACTGATGAACGGCCTGTGTTGGTAAACAAATCCGAAACAACACGACGATATATTGTAATTTTTAAGTTTTATGGAAGTAAATGGGAATAATGTGATTAAATATTAGTTACATATGAAAGGTAACGCTATCATATTGTAAATTTGACGTGGCAGATCTCTTTTTGCAGCAAAATACAGAACAATTCGTCATTTTTGTAGGACATCAATCTAGTCGCGCAACTAGACTTAGTCTACTGAGCAGTGCGGCTGCAACTAGTTTTGTTATACGCATAGGACCGCGTGGACTTGTACTTTGACAGAGGGGAACGCCTGCGTATGGCTACTCCCCTCTAGTCCGTGTTGCTCTATGCCCAGTGGCCCAAATATTTAAACTTGTCCACCCTTCGCACCTTTTGCTATAAAGAGATCCAATTAAAACAAGGCTTAGTAATACTGCAATGTTGTTTAATTAATTACACTAGTTTACAAAATATTTTTTTTTGGCCAAGACATGAAACATTTATTTTATTTATGTAGGCTATAGATGGTAATTAAAAACATATTTTTGTAGTTTTCCTAGCACGTCACAATTCTGAGATATAGAGGTCTTTGTTTTTTACCTACCCGCAATTGTTTAAATACGTTTATCATTCTATTTTGTAAACAACTGTATGATTCAAAATTCTTATTTTTATATAAAAATGCCATCTAGAGTGTGTATACTACATCCAAATCGATTTTGTTATGTTTGTGGGAAAATTGTTCCGTTAAATCGTGCGTTTTCTATAACAGAACCATTGCAAGAAGCCTATTTATATTATTTTGGATTTTCGGTGTTAAATCAATATAAAAATCAGGTTCCTCATGTGATTTGCACTAATTACAGATTGGTCCTCAGTTTCTGGTATTCATGTAAAATAGATCACTGAAATTTGGTAAACCAATGATATGGAGAGAGCCAACTAACCGCGTAATCGATTGTTAACTTTGTGTAACAAAAACTCTTGATTTCAACTCAAAAAACAAAGATAGTATAAAATATGAATATGTTCCAGGTAAGATGAAGGTAAAAAATACATGTTTAGTTGACCCAAAAAAATAAATATTAGCACCGCTTCACATTAAGTTGGGCTTGAAGAAAAATTTAACCAAAGCTTTGGATAAATCTAAGTCTGCATTTCAATACCTCTGCCCTATATTTACGAATCTTTCTGCGGCTAAATTAAAGGAAGGAATATTTGTCAAATCAGGAGAATATTGGACGATACAAAATTCGAGAGCCTTTTAAACGAGGTAGAAAAAGCAGCCTGAAACTCTATCAAAAGTGTCGTAAACTTTTTTTTCGTAATATCAAAGTGATAATTACAAAGAGAAAATCTATCGTAAAATTATGAACGTATGGGTGTAAATATGTCACTAAAACTCCTTTTTTGCATTTCCATTTAGATTTTATTCCAGAAAATCTTGGTAGTGTGAGTGATGACCACGGTGACCGATTTAACGAAGTTTTAAAATCATTTGAGCAAATGTATCAAGGTTTTTGGGACCAAAATATGCTAGGTGACTATTGTTGGGCTATTGTGAGAGATACAGATAAAAATATTTATAACAAAAGAGCAAAAACTACCATTTTTAACTGTCAATTGTTTATTTAGATGTAGTTTTCTGTAAAAATCTTCTTAATAAAATATTAAAAAAAACTGACGTGCTGGATTTTTTTAAATATTTTTTCCGAGTTTTAGATACCCAAAGTAACGTAACCATATATATTCTATTTCATGGACTAAACTCATGTAAACTAGTGTTATCTTAATGTAAGTAACATTTACTATTCTTTGCTGGCGTAAAATAAAATGGAGCAGGTGATTCCATTTCGATAAAATCAATATCGATGTTACTACTAACGTTCTATACATTAGTATTGTTGTGAGTGTTACTTAGCAATACGACCTAATTTATTGATTTCGAGAACGTCAACAATTTTCATTCAAATATAAGTTCTGGTGATAAAATGTAGTAGTTAGCTAGTCCTTTTTCACGAACTGGAAAATACGGAGATTGTAGTTGACTAAAGTCTGATGCATGAGACCTATAGAATCCTCGCTCGTCTTGTACCTCATCATCATCCACAGCACGACCTCACCCATGACAGGGCATAGGCTAGGCCTATCTTTACTTGTAGCAATCCCCACTTCCCTGCCAGCCTCATACAAATTTTGCCGCGATGGTAAAAATGTCCTCCCCCCCAATACATAGTCCAGTCCTTGGATGCGCAATCACTGCGCCTTGCCAGGTGTCCTGCTCAATTCCATTTGAGTTTCATAATACGCTTCCCGATATCGAAGACCTTCATACGTCTTCAGATATCGATGTCTCTTACTTAGTTTCGTTCAAAACAACAAGCTACTCTAAACTCTTGAAGGGCCACTCAGTCTCTACATGCCGAGAAGGTAAAGAGACGGCGGTTTTGAAGACAAACTCGGCAAACCATCATGTTGTCCAAAAAACATAACATCTTTGTGCCACATTTTATACAAAGGCGATTGGCCGATTTTGCGTGATTGATTAACAAACATACAAACATTTAAACATTTATAATATTAGTTAAAAATAGGATATAACAATATGAACTTATATTCTTATACGCAATTGCCGTTTCATTGAGACTTTACACAGATGAATCCAAGATAAATTTAAAACTTTGGCCACATTATCGAAATAATTACTACATTTAAGTAAACCAACTATCCAAATCGCCAACAAAACGCTGTGTTTTTAAAGTACCTCACAATTTGAAGAAATATGTTAAGCTTATACAATGCATAATACATGAAAACGTCCGTCTTTAAAATCGAAATTCTAAGTAAACATTGATGGCTAGTTACATTTATGTCAAGTGTCAAGGACATTCGTTATATTATTCAGGCAGGCTGAATGTCAGACAGATAGGTTTTAATGTTTAATGACTTGGCTATCGATCGATCACATACACCTGCTGTGCCCTTCGGCCCCTACGTTCCTTTCAAAGTAGGACAATCATGGAGAACAAAGTATTAATTCTTTTGAATGTATTCAATGTTGTTCGATTTTTGGTTATAATTTTTATTATGTTGAATAACACTGTTGTTTTGAACGAAGCTTAGTACGAGACGTCGAGATCCGAGCACCTACGAAGGTCTTCGATATCGGAAAGCATATTAGGCAATTCAGATGAAGTTTGGCAGGACGGCCAAGTGCAGTGATGGTAGGTGGATTAAAGCTGTGACAGAGTGGTGTCCAAGGACTCGAAGACGATATGGGCGGACGACATTTTTGCCATCGCGGGCTGTTTCTGGATGGAGGCTGGCAGGAGCGTGGGGATTGGTTAGGAAAAGAAAGGCCAAGCCTATGCTCAGAAGTGGGTGCAACCGGGCTATCATTAACCTAGATAAGCTTATAACTTTTTGGAGGTAATGGTTAACCGTGAAGGTAAAACAGTAATTTGATTTACGCACATACTAAGTCTGTAACAATATTATATGAACATCAGGCACAAGATATTTTTATACTAATTGGTGCCAACTGAACATGATGCCTGAAAGGGTCGAAAATGCTTAAATCGATGCGAGTTATTTTCAGCTTTGGTTGGTTTAGGTACTTCGTAATTCTAAATGTCAAATAGGACATTCATGTTGAGGATTGATATGAATATATCTACCCTACAGGGTACATCGACTCGTAATTTGAAACCATGAATTCAGAACCTGCGGACGCTGAAAATCGATGAAAAATGTTTGCTCTGAACCCCCGGTCTAGAATTATGTGCTGGAAAATCCATAAAAGTTGTTGCGCGTCGATCGCGTAAACTTCATGATTATTTATGTTAATACAAGGCATAAAACTGTGTGTACGTATGTTTTTAAATTCGTTTTATTTTCTGTTTTATTACGATTAAGCTATTATTTTTTTTATTTTTTTTTATAATAGTACTTGCGACGTTCTTAGTTCGTGGAAGTCATTTTCCATCGTTGCGGGAACTTCAAGCATAAATTATACGACATTTGTTATGGATGTCAGAAACGATCAATTGCAATAAATTGTAATTGTAGTAATATTGTCAATGGCTTCAATTGCATTTGGTAGACAATCAATTTGCGCATAAATGTGTATCAATCATGAAAAAAAAAATACAATTGCGATTGATCGTTTCGGGGACCTTTACTGTCGTGTAGCACTAGTCATACCGCCCCTACTTTATAGCCGAACAAAAACCAATCTTACACATTCAACAGTCATAAAAACGTGTCATATTTTATTACGAACAAATAATATGAAGGTACGAAATTTGCGAAGCAACAAGTTTGCGTGTGCCTACTCGCTAACCGAGATTAACATAATGGGAACCAACAAAACAGTCCGAAAACAAACTTTATCGTACGCGTGATATACTTCATTACCAAATTCTTTAAGTTTCAAGTGTGAGCTATTCAGGCTTGATGTTAAGTTAATTTTCATTGCTGTTATAGTGTTATGAATGGGCCTTTCAGTAATTTTTAGTGTTGTAGGGAAACGACTTGTTCCAATTTTCTAATTAAGAAGCCGTGTATGAAATTTTGTCGATTTCACTGATTAACTTTATTTTACAGACATGCTTTTAAAACATGAAAGATCGTTTCAGTTACTATTTAATGAATGACCTCCGTTTTTTTATCGAGAAGAATAATTCGAGATGTAGGTTATTTTGAAACGCTATTTACTGCCCATTCTTTTTAATGTTTTGCATTATTTTTGCCGCTAAAATTTTATGAACGAGAGTTCTGAGTAGCCGAAATCTAAACCAATTCATTGTCCATTTTCTCTAAAATTTGTCTATGTTTAATATTTTAATTATGTTTTATAACATGAAAGTTGTAAAAAGTGTTTTTTTACACACCGTGTATAGACGTTAATACAATTCGTAATAGTACATTACGATATTAGTGCGTTATGATGGTTATAACATGCGAGCCGGAATTTCAGCCCGAGCCGAAGGCGAGGGCGTAATTGAGCCGAGCATGTTATAACCAATACGCACGTATATCGTACGACGTTTTTTAACACACTTGTGAGTAAACAGAAAAAAAAACATTTTCCACTTCAAGAAATTTTCATACGTGGTTATGTATCTGTCCTTGGATATTGACGGCAGCAAGCTGTCGCATGCGGTTCGCGCTTCTGTTAGTATATCCGGTGGAGTTGAAGTAATATATTGCTCATCTTCATTATTGAAAGTTGTCATTTTTAGATATTCACAATACAAGTACAAAGAAAAGAAAATGTGAGAAAAATGGCGCGTGGATTATTTTCTGCCGTGGCTGCGTGAAAATGTTGGGAAAGACGCTAGAGCATGCAGCCAAGTTTTTAAATTACCGAATAAACTGTTTTTTTTTATTTTAAATAAACTCAATCTGTGAATGCACACTGTTGCTTTTCCGCCATTTTAACAGCGCGCTAGCGCTGCCTACTGGCTGGCGCCGCGCGGCGATTAGTTCGAAATTTGAATAGCAACAGCGCGCTGCTCACTAGCTGGAGTCGTGCGGCGGCGATCAGTTCCATATTTGAAATGGCAAATAATACTATTATGGAATTTGTATGGACTATAACTTAACTATTTGCTTTGGTAACACACGCGTTTTTTATGACCCGCTTTACATATTTAAAACCGGTGGTATTACATCAGCTTTACGAGCAAGGGTGTTAAAAATATGTATTACCGCAAAATTTACTAAACAGTCGTCAGTTTGAGGTTGATTTATCAAAGTCAAATGATAAAAATAAAAAAGTAGCTGATTCAGTTGCCCAAAATTGAACTGAACGCTTTCATATGCTGTATTAAAATTTATAGAAATACAATATTTTCACTGTAAAATCACGTAAATCAGAAAAAAAAAATATAAATTTCCTGTACGGCCTCTTCAATCTAACGAAATTATTAGGTAAGGAATTGTCATACAACTAATGCAGCGTTCGTAAAAACATGAGGTCATGTCATCTGCCTAGCCTTTTCCCAACTCTGTTGGGGTCGGCTTTTAAACTACCTGTCTGAACTCCACAACCCAGTTACTGGGTTGGTATGACTGGTTATCAGACTTTCGGGCTTCTGACGACCCGTAACGACTGTCAAACATTCGCGAATGACAGCGGGACCATCAGCTTAGCGTAGTGTTCGTGGCACGGACGGGTCTTGATATATAAAGATCACCCATCCACGGCATCCAACCGAGGCAAGCGTAGCTTAACCATATCGATCGACCCGAGTGACTGTAACCTAGCCCACACAAATAAAAACATGAGGTCTGCCGACTTAATTATGAATAGGGTGAATTAGTTCACCACAAAAGTTTCTTTTACTACAAAATATTCCATTTTTACAAGCCGGATATATGCGTACATCAACAAAACGTACCTATAATTTTCATTTCATTCTATATTTTCGTAGACACCCTGATAACTTATTCTACCAACTTAATAGCAGAGTCTCTAAACACCCTTCAAGTAAAAATAGGTTCTACGTCACTGCACTTATTACCAAAACACGTAATGAATCGATAGCCTTCGTGGATAAGTTACAGTGAGAATGACCAATCGTTTTTGGGAGTTATAAATAAAAATATACTAAAAGGGGTGTGCCGTGCCTTCAGAATAGAAAGGCTTCCATAAAAATAAATATTCATGACCACGCAACACCAAGCCTGAAAGCCGAGCCTACTACACGTTAATGAAATTAATGTATGCCTGTAATATCGGAATGGACGAGCCGCTGACAGACAATGTCGTGATGGAGGCACCATGCAACCGTTATTGATGTGTCTGTTGTGATAATTATCATAATGCGAGCTATAATGGAATGGTGAAATAGTTATTTAGGGGAAACCCAACCTATGGATATGAATAGCTTTAAATGCAACATCGAATTAAACCTTTAAGTATAACACCAAATAATTGGAAATGTCTTGTGTTAGGATCATCATAATCAGCCAATATTGTTCCAGGCCTCCTATAGGTGAAAGGGAGTGGGCCGTTATTTACCAAGCGGGCCCAGTGCGGGTTGGTAGATGTCACATGTCTTCGAATTTTTGTTTGTAGGACATGCCGGTTTCCTCGCGACGTTTTTCCTTATTAACAGCAGTGGTAATGAAATTATTTACACAAAGTATAGCTCCTACCTGGATTCTAACCCACGACCTAACCTACGGCTGATATCACTGGGCCATCACCACTATCGTGTGTTAGGATAAAAAAATCAACAACTTTTGTTTCAATCATGCATGACACACGGCACTAACGATCCACTAGTCAGACAAGTCGGTCACTTTTTATTCTATTAGACTTTCAACCAACAAGCAAGAACCTAAAATTAAATAAATGATTTTATATCTGTAAGTAAGTTTGCAAACATCTTTTATACGTAAAATTTTAAAAACTATATGAGGTCGGCGTATCCTATCTGACTACTCTGAGAAGAAATGCCAAAACAAACTCGGAGCTCAGAGTCTCTCTTAAAGTCCAGTTATAATTTTGGTCCGATCATATGAAGACTATGTAGATGGTTTTTTTTTTGCGGAAAGAACCACACATAATGAGTGGACCTGTCCAGTCAGTACACGCATTTATCAGTAATCATGCAGCTCAACTCAGAACTTACGGAGCAAAAGACATAACTAATGTTCGTGAAGGAAAGTAACAATTAATACTACCATAAGACTTCTGGAAAAATTAATCAATGTAGTATTTTATGTGTGATTAAGTTGTTTTGAATAAAACTTTATCACAGTCAACAAACCGAGGATTTATGAAGTACAAATAAATAATTCATCTAGATAGATTCAAGTACTCGATAAAGAGATCTAGAACTCTCAGTTTATACATTATGAATGCGACGGGGGACCTACTTACGAACTTTAAGACCTGTTTACCATAACGTCTTATGTTTTGTCACGAACTACACAATACAACAGCTTTATTAACGAAATCGTCTGTGTTGTTAATGTTGTTATGCATAGTCATGAACGTAGCAGCTTTCTCGGAATCTAAGCTATCAACATTTATCAGTAAGAGTCTAAAGTTAACGATGAATACCTATATGTTTACTTTCATGCAGCTATCTGTAATGGAATTTTGATAATATAGGCATCTACATATAAATGGTTGAAGACGATGTTTTTTTTTAACCTAGTCTATCACTCGTCTCTTTGAATTGCCTTTGTGGATGGATCATATATGACTATATCACACGCTAGCTTCTGCCCGCGACTTCATACGCGTCAAATTTAATTAAATTTCCTCCGACTCAACCCGTCATCGCATTGAATCGCTTGCACGTGCGAGTACTTCGTATTCGTTTTCTTTTTTTTTTTTGCTCGGCGCATAAGCGTCTAAACGTGATGTTAAATCCTCAACATTTCTGAGATTAGCGCGTTCAACCAAACAAACTCTTCAGCTTTTTAATATTAGTAAAGTATAGAAATATCAAACTCAATTCCTGTTTGGCAGGATTTTAACTTTTACAAACGCAAGACTCCTTGACACATGCCATTCTTCTAGAGACTTTAACTAGGTATATTCTATTTTTCTATTAGGTGTGCATTTTGTCTTCATACATTTTTCTTCGATGTAAAAGTGACTAATATAAACCAACTTAGCTATTACGTAGCAAGGTACCGAAACCATAAATATTTCTTTTGCGCGAAAAAAATAAATTAATGCAGTTTTCAAGACCATAAATTGTTGGGTCTTAAATTTGACTAACATAAACATGTCTGCTACGTCCGACACTTCTTCAACGCTAAAATACTTATCTATGTGGAGGGGCACCGCACCACGAATGGCTCCAATCTAATAACTTCTTGGTATTTTATATGCAAAGATAAAATAGACTTATTAGTCTGCAATTTAAATGCATGTTAGCATGTGATAGGTTAAACCGACAAAAATTCAGTTTTCAAACTTATTAAAAAAAAATTGTCGGGTTCAAACTTGCACTGAATTTTTAAGGAAATGTTGTCCGAATTTCAACTTTATCACGCAATTAATAATGATTAAATACAGAGTCGAAGAATTGTCAAACGTAATATATATATCCTATCGTAGTCCAGTACAGGTTGGTAGATGTCACATGTTCTCGAATTTTTTATTCTAGGTCATGTAGGTTTTCTCACGATGTTTTTCTTTACCGTTTTGAGAGCAGTGGTGATGAAATAATTTACAATAAGTAAAGCCTCTGACTGTCTTCGAACCTATGAACTAAAACTGGTAGGTCGCGGCCGTTACCACTGGGCCGTCACAGCCCTTTTGGGCCAGTACTGCTCTTAATAACTCAATTCCCTCCTTTCCCAACTCAAAACTTTACGCGGTAAAGTGGTTTGGCACCTATTGTAGGTAACTAATAAAACCTAGGTGTGACAGAACCCTAAGTAAAAAACAGTTATCCATTCTATTTCACATGCTACCCAAATTCTAGCATTAGCTTGTTAGAATTTCACTTGCGTGATACAGATTATCACCCATGTACTGGTAAGCAAAAAAGAGGGGTACATAATTTCAACCGGTTTATCAACTTCTAAGCTACTTATCATATTTTAACCAATTAATGATATATTATTGAAAGCGTCTTAATCGTCCGCTAGTTATTATGTAACGTCAGATTCTGCAGGACCACTATAACTATTTTTGAACATAAGAAGAAGCCACGAACAATTGTTATTGATTGTTAGTGATGCCGTGTTGGGTATCAAGTGAAATATTTGAAACTCGCATATTTCTAAAATATATGTTTTAGAAATATGCGAATTTAAAATGTTGTTAACTAACCACAAAATAATTTTAATCCACACTAATCCACACTAATCCACACTAATCCACACGATCCACACTATATAATATTATAAATGCAAAAGTAACTCTGTCTGTCGGCCTGTCTGTCTGTCTGTCTCGGTTTCCTGCTAAAACTACTGAACCGATTTTAGTGAAATTTGGTACACAGATAGTTTAGAGCCTGAGAAAGGACATAGGCTACTTACTTATCCCGGTAGTATGGTCCTGCGGGATAATTTACGACCACCACGCGGGCGAAGCCACTGGCAAAAGCTAGTAATCCATACTAATATTATAAATGCAAAAGTAACTCTGTCTGTCTGTCTGTCTCGCTTTCCTGCTAAAGCTACTGAACCGATTTAAATGAAATTTGGTACACAGATAGTTTCAAATGTGTTTTTTAATTTCCGACCTCCACGCGGGCGAAGCCGCTGGCAAAAGCTAGTAAAAAATAAAGTCAAAAACTAAAACCCGAGTACTGAAAAATAGCGTGATTTTTTTGCAGTTCGGTTTTAGTTTTCGAACTTACTTTTCCACTGGCTAGTGTGTTGTTTCATTGGTGTAATTTAGTTCAGTTCGGCATGTGCCGGTAATTGGTGGTTTCATATGGTGCACGGTGTCACCAGTAGTCGGCCGGCATGTGCTTTCATAGGAATATGTAATCAATATGATACCATCTGTCAGTATAACTGTGTTTACAAAAAAAGTTTTTCTGTTTATAGATAAAATGTAATGGCGTTGGTTGTTGGTTTCATATTGTGTATGTTGATTTGTTTTCTGTGTTTGTATTTTATTATATAAGGTGTATCTATTCATACACGAAATATTTTAAGAGGTACACCTGTTGGTGGTAAAGAAGCTATAGAAGCAAAAAGATTTTTTTTATCTAAGCGTTTTTGAATTTTCGTAATTATTATAATTTTAAAACTGCTTGAGACGTTTTGCATAAAACCTGTACTCCAAATTCTAGGAATGGCCCACCTGACACTGCGAGGGCGGTGACCGGACGGCACGAGCATGGCCGCGGTGTCTCGGGCCGTAAAAAAATACGAAGGAGCCAGTATTTCTCACATGCGTCAAATTATTTATAAATATTAAATTTTGAAAAAAATACATTTATAAAAATGTTTTTTCGTTGCTATAGCTTCTTTACCACCTACAGGTGTACCTCTTAAAATATTTCGTGTATGAATAGATACACCTTATATAGTTTGGTTGCACTTATTCTTTGATCATAATGATGTTTACTTTCTTAGAGGGTATCGCGCTACACTTTTGTCCAATTTACTTGGCACAACCGGGACAATTTTGGTTTAAATTTTCGCGATTCGGATTTCTTTTTCAAAAATAAAATAATTATGATAGTTACTTATTTAATGCCAACAACATAAGTACATAAGTTAGTATATTTATATGTATGAATTGGAGGTTCCGTGTGGTAGCGGACGTAAAGAATAGCACCATCCCATTTCTTCTCATGGGTCTCGTAAAAGGCGATTAAGGGAATTTTGAAAAATGGGCAGCAGCGTTTTCTTTGCATTTCACCACCATACTGCGATCACCATTCCGCCTGCCAACGTGGCGATTATGGCAAACTAGCCCAAATTTCGAGAAGCCTATGTCCAGCATTGGACGTCATTCAGCTGAAATGATGATGATGATGATGATGATGATGATGATGATGATGATGAAAGTAGATACTTAACGAAGAGCGGAATTTTGAGAAGAAGACGTTTTGCGACGGCCACAAATTAATTGGGATACTGATGATATAGATACTATGACATTTGTAGGCTTTGAAATGACCCATTTATCTGTACCGAGAATAACGTACAGCGTTCTCATTAGCAGCCATGTCAAGCAGCGCAATTTGTATTCGTCGACTATTGTGTAACTGAAAGACGCTCGTTACTGTTCTTTGACATATATGTATAGGTAGGAAAGAGTAAATATATTCTTTTCTTCTCTCTCTAGTTCAACTGTGTTGGGTTTTACGATTTTATAGTCGGCTTCCAGCCTTACCAACAGTGCGATTCTTTAACCATCTCACCGTGAAAACTTAGGTGAAGTGAGGGTGGAGTGAGCTGTCATTCCAACTAATGCCATGGATTGACATCATTGATAGCTCACTCTAAGCTCACTTCACCTAACTGTTCACGGTGACATTTTTACAGAATCGATCGGCAGGTGCAGTTGTGTACCAGTATTTTACATGGAGCGACTACCTAACTGACCTCCACACACAACCCAGATACTGGGCAATAAGATACTCCTTGGTAAAACTGATTGTCCGAGTTTTTGGCTTCTAACTACCTGTAACGATGATAATGATTTATGTGGATATCAAGGCAGAGGTTTTTAAAACCAAAATACCTTCCTTGTTTTTGCTGTACATCTTGACTTGCTTGTAGTACCTTTTTTTTTTTTTTTTTTTTGAATGGGCAATCGTCAAATGACTTCTCCCGCTCTGGGCGGAGCGGGAGGGCATGTCAGACTTTTACTGACTAAAACCCACCCGTGTTCCTTCAATTGCCCATGTGCCAGGGTCACGGTATCTCTTTCGAACAATCACGCGACCCCGGCAGGGCTTATAGTATCTTGCTATTTTTCGGCTGAATAAGACTTAATTCACAGAACAGTTTGCCTAACCCAATTTAACGTATTCAAATACAAATACATAGGTATACATTCGGCTACATTACTGCATTTAAGTTAACCGCATAGCTCATAAACATGCATATTGTTCATACCACGTTCATACAATAAAATTTAATATAATGTATGCGACAAATTGGGTGATTACCTACCACGGCCGCTACCTACTCGTGACTTTAAACTGGTAGTTCGATGGTGGATGATAGTTGTGCCGATTTCGTGTACAAATAGTCAAATACAATGTGGAAGTTGTTTTACAATGACTTAAAAACTTTAGACTTTTATGTGTTCGGTTTGTTGCGGAAATGCTATCGGTTTTGGTAGCATGAATTAAAATTGCAGTGGATAATGTGACACTGTTCGCTCTTTTCTATAACTAATACGAAACCCCGCGTTGTCTCGTATTAAGAATTTAAATAATGGTTGCTTTAGACCTTTTACTTTGCAAAGTTAGTTAAATGATCGGACAGTCTAAGTCAAATTGTATTTGTGTGAGAACCATTTCCAAGCTGGACTTATGATCTCAAATTCTGAAATCATTATGACGCAGTGGGTTATAAAAGTCAGCAGCAGAATACATTAAATACACATTTTTTAATGACTTCTTATGTAAGTCAAGAGGCTTGATTTAATATGCATCTGCCTAGCCTTTTCCCAACTATGTTGGGGTTGGCTTTCAGTCTAACCAGATGCAGTTGAATACCAGTATTTTACATGGAGCGACTGCCTATCTGACCTCCACAACCCAGTTACTGGGTAATACGATACCCCTTGGTAAGACTCGTTGTCAGACTTTCTGGCTTCTGACAACCGGTAACGCTGTCAAAAATTCACGATAAACAGCCGGGGCTAACGACTTAACGTGCTTTCCGAGGCAAAAAAAGATTGTCATCCATCTTCGGACGAAACGCGGCAAGCGTAACTTGACCTGATCGATCTCTTCGTGCGGCTGTTATTGCTGACCCATAAGCCCTCTCTTGTTTTAATATTATCAAATTAATATTCTGGCTGTAAGTAGTTTTCAATGTTTGATAGAAAACACAACAAATCGATATAATAAATTAATTACTAGCGCAAGTGCGCTGTTTAAACTTTGTAGTTTATATTTTAACTTTCTGAAATTTTAGGTAACTTCCAGTGGTATGATTTTAATTAAACTTTAATTATTATTCGTACCATTTTAACACACAAACATAAACTGCTTTCTCATAAATCCTAACATTGCACTTAAACAAAAAAGAAACTCTGAAACTTGTCGGTCAACAATTTTTCAACAAAAATAAAAACTAAACTGACTTTATATTTATTAATTGGTACAGTAAGCTTTCAAAGAATCCAGAAGACTTAAAAATAAACGAGTAAACCCAACCAAGCGACTTCTCCACTTCAATTCTAAACCTTAAAAAATAAAGGCGACTGTCCACTTACCGGGTGCGTTCTTATTGTCGCGCGCCATGACGTCGGGTAGTGCGAGCAGTTCGCGCGCCTGTCCGCGGTAATGTGCCGGCGTGCGGCCGGCCGCGTCCCGTACCCCCCGCGCCGCCCCCGCGCCCTCCAGCAGCGCGGACAGCGCGGCAGAGTCACGGCACACTGATGAGTAGTGCAGGGGGGTGCGACCATCCTGTGACGATAAGGGCATAGGTAGCTTGTGTCATAGGGAAGAGGATTGGTCTGTGATTGAGTTAATGGTGATGTGATGGCTCAATGCCATCATGTTAAAGGGCCGTTTCTTTATATTGCAGGTTCAAATAAACTACGGATATGGCTATTTCAAAACATATTTGTATTTTTGCATTCAGTCACGGTATTCATTACATAGGATAGGTCATAAGTTATATTCCATTTTGCCCTGAAGCTAATCTGTTTTTCTTAACTTGGCAAATTCAGTTTGCGTCTACAAATGAGATGATTAGCCCTATATATAGCTTGATCATCATTATTCCAACTATAAGTTGTCCACTGCTGGACATAGGCCTCCCCCAATTTAGGGGTTTGACATAATCGCCACGCTTGGCAGGCGGGTTGGCGATCGCAGTATGGTGGTACAATGCATAGCTTACAACGCTGCTGTCAATTCTATAGTAAGTCCCTTAGTCACCTCTTACGACACCCACGGAAAGAAATGGGATGGTGCTGTTCTTTACGTCCGGTACTACAAGGGACGATCACCAATAGATTGATAGTAAGTTGTACTAAACAGAGTTTACAAACAAAATCACAAAACAATAACTCACAGAATCCTTCTCATGCACCATTTGCGGGTAATTCCTGACCAGATACTCCGCGATGTCCATGTAGTCGTAGAAGACGGCTTTGTGCAGCAGCCCGACGCTGGCCTCATCCCGACACATCACGTATTTACGACGATTGTAGTCACTCTCCAGCAACTCCTGAGTTAAACATTCAAGCAGAGTTCAAGTCTTGTAAACAATGTTAGTTATCGTGCTACGGGTGGTTCGTAGCGCTACGGCGTAGCAATGTTGCTACGAGATATTAGCACTGGTAGAAGCTGAACTAGTCTGGTGCAAATTTAAACGGGTGTTATGGTTGTTTATTCACATAGTAAATTAAGATAAGATAATATAAGTATGAAAGTTGGCTAAAGTAAGGTAGTTTAATGTCAAAGAATAATATGAAAATACGATTGACGGAAAGCTACTGACAAAATTACGTAAAAAGTAAACAGTTCCACTAATTGATATTAGTGAAACTTTAGTTTTTACGCAATTTTCTTGAACGTTTTACTTGAACATCAAGAAAGACTAAAGGTGATTTTGTTGCAAGCCAATGGGTTCTTTAAACAAACAAAACAGTAAACAGTTGGCATTTTTTTCTGTTCACTGATGCTTCATACAAATAGATATAAAATATTCGGTTACATTTTATATTCTGTTTTACATTACAGTACATTACATTGCTATTCCATCATGTTTCGTTTGCCATCGAGTTGAGCACATATTTACAGTGATGTTTCATGAAGCAACGCGCTAGGTTGTTTGCTCAGCACTTGTGTTTGGCCATGTCCATGAAATATGTAAACAGACCATTGCGGAAGTAGTAGATACTTAGTTAATAAATTAATTTTAATATTTATGTACGAAAATACTTTCAGTTGTCCTATAAAAATAGTTTTAGTAATTTCGGTATTCATAGTCCAAAGAAGATGGAAAAGTATGTTTTGTCGTACCATCTTAAATTTAAATCACTCAAGCTTTTATATGCTCAAGCTCATTTAGCGTTTCCGACATACATAGGTGATACGATTTTCGTCTTTACCAATAACTATCCCTTGCCAGAATCTTTGGGCCTCTGCCAGTAACGTCCCATTTTGCCAGAATAAAGATAATAAAAAGTACGTGTATCAAACCTGGACCTTAGGCATTTTTTCACAGCTGCTTGTGCAGTACACTCACACTTGGCGACAAACAGCAGAAGAATTCTTATTTTCTTTCAAGTTCTAACTAGAATGTTATTCAAGGAGTTTTACCAATAAATAGTACCTGGAGCTCAAGAAGGGACCCCTTCTCTACAGCGGCATGTAGTGCGTCGCATTTGGCGACCAAGTTTGACAGGTGGTTGGACAGCGTCAGACCCTCGGCTTCCGCCAGCAGTCGCCGACCTTGGCCAGCTAGCACTGCCCGCTCCAGCCTGCTGTCGGCACCGCCGCGTGCCCACTGGCGAAGCTGGGCACCTGATACCACGCCCACCACTAATGAGGAAAATATTGTGAAGGTTGCATTCTTTGCTTTATTTTTAAAATCGGAATGTAATTAAGTAAATTGTATTATAATGTTTGTGTTAATGGATTTACATTTCCATAAATTAACCTTTATCAGATTATAATAGAAAACATACAATAAAATTAATGTTATGTTATAAGGATATTGATTTCAATATTTTCCATAAGAAGAAAAACCTAAGTAAGAATTTTTCTAACACATTCAAAATGATTAAAGATCCGTTATTCAAATAATATCTAATAGCTCTACATAATCACAAACGTTAACGATTGTGTTTCATTCTTCAATATTTAGGTTAAAAAAAACTGAAGATATTCTGAAACTTGAGTTATTCTATATAAGTATTTCTTTTTCTCAGAAAGCCACGAAGCAAGGGTCACAGACAGACTACTAAATGAGTCTGAAAACTTTATGAGACTAACCGACGGCTAGATGTGAGTAAATAACAATGTTTGTATGAACTTAAACAAAAAGAAACATGATCATGTTACCAGTCAGAAAACTGTGTAAGAAAATTCCCTGGATTGAAATTAATGTAAGGCATTTATTTCAATTCAAGGTATTTCATAATAAAAATTATATTTTTATTCATAATTTCATTCAGTCTATTTTTTGTTTCTTCCTATCTTACACGACTGGATAAGGTAATTTGTGTTCCTATTTCTTTTTTATTACTTTTATACTAATTGTTTTACAAGCTTAGCACAATAAATATTTATAATTGCCAAGATAGAAACAAATAAGGAAAATCGTATATATAATTCAATGTTTTCTTTTAGTTAACGTTTATTTTTATCCCACTCACCCGGATTAAGTTATTTGTTCATTTTTATTTGTAAACATTTATCAATTTTCATAATGTTTCACTAGTTCCTAACATAATTGCCAAGATAGAAGTAAAGTGGGCGGTAGCAGAAGCTCACGGAGACTGAAAGTAACGTCGGCGCAGTTCAAGAGATCGTCTTCTGTGATATTGCGACTCGTGATTTACTGATTGGCTTTATACAGAGTGCTCACATGACCATTACATTGTTTTTTGTTTCTTTGAATTGTAGATGTAGCTTAAATAAGTCTAGTTAGTAGATAAGTTAGATGAATACATAACATCACGCTGTGTTTCGTTGAAGAGTTGGGCAGTGGACCGTTGACCTGGAGCCTGAATTTCTCCCCGATTTATGACAATAAGTTCGTCCCAAAAAATGTGGGTGTACTATGATACAACTCTGGCCAAGTTAGATAAATAAGGATTACTGAATTTCTGGACATTCTTAATAGTATTGTACTCGGCACATTCTGTTCTATTGTTATCCAGAATTCAGAGTTCATATGATGCATTTAGGAATCAGTTAATTAGTAAATATTTTGGTTTAATTAAACCAACAAAAATCACAATGCAGTGCGCGCTTTGGTTAAAAGATATGTTTAAGACTTTGTAAGACTTTTATTGTGTAGTCTGGCCGAAACCTTGGTGGGCTGTAGTATCCATTCCAAGCTTTTTATGACCCCTAAGATTGAATGAAACTATGAATAACTACGTGGTTTTCAACTGCCTCTCTACATTCATTCAAGTTTTATTGGGAACAAGTGAATTAATAATGAATGGTATTAGGCTCGCCCTCTAGAAGTCATTGGGTTTTAATAGAATTTATACAAAATAAAACGTAGTCGCTCACAGTGGGCCTTATTAGAAGGCTTAGAATCATCCAAAGGGTAATGGAGAAGGCTATGCTGGAGATTCCCTGCGTAACCTAATGGTTTGGAATGAAGAGATACGCAGGAGGACCAAAGCAACTGATATAGCCCGAAGAATTAGCAAACAAAAGTGGCAGCGGGCATGGCACATTGCTTGCACAAATGGCGGACGGGGCCGAAAAGTTCTGGAGTGGCAACCGCGTACCGGTAGACGTAGAGTAGGTAGGCCTCCCAGAAGGTGGACCGATGACCTTGTGAAGACCATAGGAATCCGCTGAATGCGGCAAGCTCAGAATCGGTCGAAGTGACGGAGCTTGGGGGAGGCCTATGTCCAACAATGGACATCTTTCGGCTGAAATGACGATGACGATAGAAATAAAATACACACACATCTGTCTACTGCTCTCCTTTCGGAATACAGCCGTGATATTACGTTAAGGTCAAATAGAAGTAATAATAAATTACTATTTATTTTTACTTTTAATACCGTGACTGCATAAGAAACATCCTGTTTGAAGGCTTGGTTATTTCTGGTGGTAGATTACAAGATTTATGCGCTAACAGCCCGTTGTACGCGACTTATCGTGACATCTGCTGACCTTACACTGTTAGGGCGCAAACACACCCTACATGCAAAAATAAGGGCTAGAGCCCTTATTTTAATAAACATATAACTAAAAACATTTTGTTATTGTAAGTTCGTCTCTATGTTGTTTCGAGTGTGTCCTCGCCCGTATTCGTGTTTGTTTTTTTATATTCACTTAGTTGGTGTTCTTTTGCACGGCAAACAGTTTCAGTACAATAATTATATGCGACAAGTTCATGCCAGCATAATTCAGTGTTAGCATGAAACTGGGTTAATTAAGATTAAGTATTTTTACTTATGTCTCGATTGAAAAGTGCTTTAGGGCGTAAAATTAAGTGAATTAGGTAGGTATTTTGTGGTAGATATGTGGTTTTATCGAGAATTCTGATCATTTTTCTGTTTAGGCAGTCAAATTAATTTGATTACCAACTAACTAATTCTGTCCAATATATATATCAAACTCACATTGAAGACTTTTACAAGTCAGAAGTTCAGTAAGACTGAGAATAATGAGGAATGATGGGAGTGCTCTTCACTCCCATCAAAATGATAAGTTTACATTTTATAATCTATGTCCTTAAATAGTATGAAATAAAATCACTTGTAGTATCTGTATATGTCATTGCTTAGTTCTTATAAACTACATAACTGATTTTGATGCAGTTTTACTACCATTTAGAGCGTTGATCCTGAAACATTATGTGAACAATACATTTATATTTAATACTAGCTTCTGCTCGCGACTTCGTACGCGGATCCTGTTGCTTATGCCAGCGACAACGGGGTCGTCAAAATCGAAGATCTGAAACGTCTGATGTAGAATTCTAAGGCCCGGGGACGGGAAAACAACGGGATGAGCGAGACGATTGGAGTCGTTCCAGATCTTTCATTTTTGTATGTCAATAGGAAATGCCCATCAAACTAAACAACTTTTGCTAAGACGTCATTCCTTAATATGTTATTAAGAGTTCCACAACAGGTGTTCCAGATCTTCAAATTTATTCTCACAGCAGAAAATGCTCTTCACGTGGAATATTTTTTGCTATGGCACCATTTTTATATCTCTTATATTTACTTTAGCTGGTCTGTTGCGGTCTGCATCAGGTGTTCATTTTCCAAAATAAATTATGTATAGCCTATATGTTGCCCAGACTTAATACCTATACAACAAAAAACTTTTCTTCCCGTTACTCCGCAGCGGATCCCAAGGGTACACTGAATTAACAATAATTGTAATATTTCAATATGTACTTTCCCACCTGAGCAACACATACCGTTTGTTTCTTTTTGCCATTTAACAGCTTCACAAAATGTACAATTTTTAAACATACCTCCGATGGTGGAATATGTGGCGTAGTCAATCATAGTAGTGTACGTCAATGCACTCCGTTCCTTATCAACCCAAGGAAGGTCGCCATGCCCTACGGCGATATCTTGAGACACATCCGATTCTTCAGATGATATCGACATTCTATTCAGAGAATGTCGAAGGTGATCAGAATTCAAACGTTCATTGCGCTCTCCTTCTGTCTCTTCATGCCGTACTCCAGCAATGCTTTCTCTCTCACTTTCTAACTGATTATGAATATTTTGTTGTGTGCGTGTTCGGGATAATGTATGATAATCACGATCAGCGGACAGTCGCGCATCATGTTCCGCACTTGTCTCTAGAGACCTATCAGCAGATGCGTAGATACGCTGAGAACTCAAGCGCAATCCTTTATCCGCAAACGTCTCCGACTCGCAAGACAGTGCATGACGTTCACGATCAGCGGACAGTCGCGCATCATGTTCCGCACTTGTCTCTAGAGACCTAGCAGCAGATGTGTAGATACGCTGAGAACGCAAGTGAACTACGCGATCCGAAGATGTTTCTACGGAGCGAGTTGCAGCCTGATGTTCTCGAACAGCATCAAGTCTATCCTGACGCTATTCTTGGGATCTTATGATCCTCAATCTTTTAGCTCCTTTGGAACGTTGGGAAAGATTTGACCTCTTTCTAGGCATGGTTATAGTTTTATTCTGAAGATACCTGATCAATTAAAATCTAAGTGACTGCTCCCCTGCGTTACCGGGTAGGCTACCGTGTCACGAAGATAAATGGAAAAGGAAATTAAACACTCAAATAACATAAGCCCGAAGGCATATTTCTTCGATAAAATACAATAATGAATGGGAGTTTTAGCCAGTAGAGTCAAATTTTCAATGATTCATAGAATTTTCATCGAAAATCAGTCCTAAACTGTTACCACCTTCACCGCGTGGAGGTACTCCCAGCTTATGTTATTTTATAATTATACAGTGAAATTTGTGATAGCTTTGATTTCCACAACAGGTGTTCCAGATCTTCAAATTTTATACGACAACAGAGAGTGCTCATCAGGCTGAACAACTCTTGCTAAGACGTCATTCCTATATATGTTATAGTGTAGCTGGGCTCTTGGAGTTCCACATCAGCTGTTCCAGATCTTCAAATTTTATACATCAACAGAAAGTGCTCATCAGGTTGCACAACTCTTGCTAAGACGTCATTCCTATATTTGTTATAGTGTAGCTGGGCTCTTGGAGTTCCACATCAGCTGTTTCAGATCTTCAAATTTTATACGACAACAGAGAGTGCTCATCAGGTTGAACAATTCTTGCTAAGACGTCATTCCTATATATGTTATAGTGTAGCTGGGCTCTTGGAGTTCCACATCAGCTGTTCCAGATCTTCAAATTTATTCTCTTAGCAGAAAATGCTCATCACGTGAAACAATTTTTGCTATGGTACCATCTTTGTATCTCTTATAGTTTAGCTGGTCTGTTGCAGTTCTGCATCAGGTGTTCAAGTTTCCAAGATAAATTATAGCCTATATGTTGCTCAGACTTAATACCTATACAACAAAAAAAAAAACATTCAAATCCGTTCAGTAGTTCCGAAGATTAGCGTGTACAAACAAACAGACAAAGAGACAGATTTTTTTTTTTTGGTTTCGTGGTCTATTACTGTTTCTAAACCCCCCTCGGGTTTAGAAACAGTAATAGACCACGAAACCAAAAAAAAAATCTGTCTCTTTGTCTGTTTGTTTATTATATTATATTTTTTTTTTAAATATATTCAATGTACAGACACAGTTTTTTTACTGTTTTATTATACCTATGTATAGATTGACATGGCACAGAAATCCCAATAATTTCACTTGCCGTCTTTGCACCCATGCGAAACTGGAACGGGTCGCTACTTAATAATAAAACAAAAACAGGGCTTTTTAAGCTTCTCGTCTTACATAGAAACAGTATCTGTATTTAACATTTTTCCTTCAACCCTTAATTTAACATACATAGAAGCATATCTAAGCGAGACTGATAATAACATATTAGTAGGCGTGACGTGTGTGTTGACACCATTTAATGGATCGTTATAGGTGAACAGCCGGGGGTGATCGAACTCCATCAATATTTATGTACTAACACAGTGGCCTAACTTGTTTATACTGCTAATTTTTAATACATTGCCCGGTTAATACGTGAGGCAATTAGAAGGCCTGCTATTTAAATGCAATGTAATGAAGTTTTCGTTCGATTATTGTTTTGTTCCGTTTTCACTAAAGCTTAGTGACACCTAAATGAATGTCTACTTAAACGGAGTTGGGCGAAAATTCAATAATGAAATAATATGAAGGCGTATATTGTTTTCTAGTGTTAGAAAACGGGCATAAAATGTTACAGTGATGCGCAAGGAGTATATTTTGGGCCGTTCTGTATTTAAGTAAAAAAATTGTGAAATTCAAATATTTTTTGTTATCATCTATCTAAGTAGGATTTATACATTTTGTACATTGTTTATGTTGCTGCCATTCTTTACATTAAAGACAGAAATAATAAAACTAATAACTAACAAGCCATACATATATTTGCGAGATCTGTTCGAAAGAGTTACCGTGGCGCTAGCATATGGGGAACTGAAGGAATACGGGTGGGTTTTAGTTAGTAAAAGTCTGACACGCCCTCCCGCTCTGCTCAGAGCGGTAGACGTAATTTGATGATTTCCCACCCAAAAAAAGGGACTTATTCGAGAATGGGCAGCAGCGTTTTCTATACATTTTACCACCATATTGCGATCGCCAACACGCCTGCCAAGCGTGGCGATTATAGCAAATCTCCCAAATGGGGGGAGGGCAATGTTCAACAGTGATCGTCTTTCCACTGAAATTATTTAAATAATGACGATGACTGCCTATCTCACCTCCACAGCCTAGTGAGTGGGTAATATATGATACCCCAGGTAAGACGGGTGGTCAAACTTTCAGACTTCTGTCGACCCATAACGACTGTCAAATATCGACGAATGACAGGCCACCAACGACGTAACGTACTTTCCGAGATACGGAGGCGTCTTGGTATGTAAAGATGGTTACCCATCCACGAACCAACTGCGGCAAGCGTAGCTTAACGAAAGATCGACTCGTCCGACTGTTATTACTTAGTCACAAGCCACTCCCATGCCAACTATAAATTATATTCTCTACTTAAAACATGTAGTCTAGCTGGTCACACTGTATGTTGTGTGATTGCAATGGTTATGAAATTTTCTGCAAAAGCGTCGGACTCACAATATCACGCTAAGGTCGAATCGCACCCACGTCGTAACCAGCACTTGTTAAAATAAATTATTAACAGTGTCTATACTATATACTATATTAATATTATAAAGCTGAACAGTTTGTTTGTTTGTTTGATTGAACGCGCTAATCTCAGGAACTACTGGTCCGAATTGAAAAAATCTTTTTGTGTTGGGTAGCCTATTTATCGAGAAAGGCTATAGGCTATATATATATAACATCACGCTACAGCCAAGAGGAGCGGAACAGTAATGAAAAATATTGCAAAAACGGGGAAAATCGCACGGGTAGGCGATTCGACGCGACGGGAAGGGTCGGGGGGACCAGAAATTTAACGCGAACGAAGTCGCGGGCAGAAGCTAGTTATTTATAATTATGTTATTCAGTCTATAATACTCATAGTTTTGCTCGTTGACCGCTACACTTGACATCGTTTGTAGCATGTTTCTAGGAATTATTTTAATCAGTCGCACGCTTGTGCAGACTTCAGACTTGCACAGAAAATATTTTTATTTTATGCAACACTCACCTATAATACTCATTCATTTTAATTAAAAATCATCTATTATTTTTCTCAGGAAATGCTATTGCGCCTATTACCTGCTAATTTCGTGAGCTGTCAAAAATAGTATATTTTTTGTATTGGTATTAATTAGGCTATCATTATCATCACGAATTCTACCTAATTTTAGTCCTTAAAATTGGAGTCGGAATCATGGGAAAGTTTCCATGTTAATTAGGTGTTTTTATAACTATTCAAGAAATGCATGGAATTATTAGTATCCATACTCCGTCGTAATGTGACCTTTCACGTTTTTACCATCGAACGGATTTCGATAAAATTTGACATGAAAAATAAAAATAGATGGCATCTCGGGGAAGAACATATGCTATATTTTGTCCCGGTAGCACGTTCTCGAGGGATAATATCCAACATCTTCACGGCCGAAGCTGTGAGCACAACTACGATGAAATATAGATTCTAGATTTGACAGGTTTCATAGAGTCACGTACAGTCATTTAGAGCCATGTCCCCTGTAGGCAAGTACAGCCTTACTTAGCCAGTTATGTTTAAAGCCCATGTGATAGGTGGCGAGTCTATTGCCATCATCATTTCAGCCGTAAGACGTCCACTGCTGGACTTAGGCCTCCCCCAATTTGGGGGGCTTTGCCATAATCGCCACTCTTGGCAGGCGGGTTGGCGATCGCAGTATGGTGGTAAAATGCATAGAGAACGCTGCTGCCCATTCTCTAGTAAGTCCCTTAGTCGCCTTTTACGACACCCACGGGAAGAAATGGGGTGGTGTTATTCTTTACGTTCGGCATCACACGGTACTATTGCCATCAACCAGGAACAAATCTGGATTCCAAGTTACTGAGAATTTCCAAATGCAACCAATAACAATGAGGTCAACCAGCCAATATTTTCATCAAAATTAAGTTTGAAACTAATTCATGTGTAACTTCATCTACAATCGTGTGCTATATACTTGAGGAGAGTCATTCTTTTTTTAAGAAGCAGCCATGTTTTTCGAAAACGTGTTCCATTTTCAAATGGCATGGTGTGATTGCAGTACGCCTTAGACCATATGTCAGTCTAAGCACTGCACAAATGCTTTTTTCCAGCAGTAATAGATTTTCTCTAATCTTTTTTAAACAATGTTAGACAGACAAATTGCAAAGGAAAAAAGCTTTCAGCTTTATATGGCAATTTTGTGTTTACATTCGTTTTATGGAACGCCTGTAGGCGGGTAGTTTCCTGGCGAACACGCGAGCTCCCGTACATTTCCCAGACATGTTGCAGTCGAGCTGTTTACATAGTGTTGGCTGTTTTAACGGCCTTTTTTTCAATATCGATTTCCGATTGAAACTACTGTTTTTTTTTAATTGTTAATAGTATCATGCATAGGTCTTGTTTGCGGTTTTAGTCTTGTTTAAAGTTAAACAGTGAAGTTCTATACATATAACACATTGAGTTTAAGCAAATTATCATTGGACATCATTCTAGTATCTGTATGTGACTAGTAGTGCTATATGTAACTAGCTTCTGCCCGCGACTTCATCCGTGTCAAATTTCTTGGTGCCCGTGCGAATACTTCGTATTCGAGACATTTACTCGGCTCCTAAGGGTCCTAGCGTGATGTTATATAGCCTTCCACGATAATCGGGCTATTAAACACTAAAATATTTTTTCAATTCGAACCAATACTTCCTGAGATTAGCGCGTTTAACCAAACATACTCTTCAGCATTATAATACTAGTATAGATAAAAGTATCTAAGATGTATGTACCTTCAGAAACTTTACTAGGTACATAGCTTATAGACAAAGACATTAAAAATGAGAGGGAAAGTCTCTTATGTAAGTTTGTAGACGTTTTAATATTCACAACCCAATTTAATAATAACTTTACTGAAACTGGACTGAACCTGAAAAACTAATAGAAAGTTGTACATACTATGTGCTTACATATAAGTTCGTCTTAGTTTTTGAAATGTCACGGGTAAGTAAAGATAAATGTCCGAAAATTGAATATTTACGACCCTACTTAACTGAAGGCAATAAGGATGAAAGTAACAGAAAACACAAACAAATAATCTCATATTTTACTTCTACAGTCTGTTCACAATTATTTTACCTCTGACAGCAGCAAATCAATAGCAACCTTATGGTAACGAGAATAAAGATCAGTGATATTGACAGACTTGTTAGTAGGAACAACCAAAAAGCAACCTTATTACAACAGCCACAAAAATCACTTTAATTTTGACAGTGATGTAAAATCACGAGGTTAAATAAGTGTTACTGGACAGGTACTAGCAAAAGACAGAACTGTGTAGAAAGAGAAGAGAGGCGCCTTTCCCCAGATGTGAAAATGCAGGCTAGTCAGATTAGATACTTACGTTTAGGTGGACTATAGTGCACATACATCCCATTCTTCTTCGCATTTCGCTCTGTTAGCCATTTCTTCACGCCCTCCATGGTAAGGAGCGAGGCAGAAACGACAGGTCACATTCTCATACAAAACTTTCCGGTTTCATGTCACGGTTAGTCAATTCATTGTTTAACCACTGTAACTGGACTATTATAACTGTTTGTAATTGTTACAGGTAGAGTAGGTTGTGTGTGGTAATTACGGAGTTTAATTTATTTTTAAACCTAAACTAACAATGTTCAACATTTCTTCAACTAAGGCAAAGTACTAAGTGAACTCGAAACGTAAGTGAATTAACGAACTGACAATTCAATATAAACTACAAATTGTTTAATTAATTAATTCAAGAAACAAACTTCGATGTTAAGTACGAAGTTTCAATCACTTATGCCTTACTTTATCACCAGTGATCGGATATTCGGATGCATATTTACCTAATGTTACTATTTAGCTGTGAAAGCAAGGAAGCGGCTTCGTGTTTTTTATTAAAGCCGGGTTTCTTGGATCATCATATTTATTTAAAATTAATGTTTAACCTCAGATGCAAATACATATGTGTGTAGGGTGGTATGTGTTAGTTAAAACAACACACAAAACACGGTAAAAACGCACATTCTATATTACTCAACATTTCAACTTTAGGTGAATATACATCTGAATATCTGATCTCTATTTATAACCGACTTCACAAAAACTAGGAAATTCTCAATCCAGTTGTATTTTGCCACTCGTTTAGGAATAATGGTTTTGATGATAAGTTACGACTAACTTCGCCATGAACTTTTGTACTTTAGCCAAAGTAAGAACTTGAAAAAGAGTAAAGAGCGTTCATCCTGCGCGGGCTGGCATCGTCTTATTTCTGTGGTTTTTGTATACTAGCTTCGCCAGCGTATTATACATATAAACCATCGTCTTGAATAAGTATGTCTATTGATGCCACTATTGAAAACCGCATTACAATCCGTTGCGGAGTTTAAAAGATCTAAGCGTACAAACGCGAAATGCGACTTTGTTAAATACTATGTTAAGAAGATAAATCAAAGTAAAATTGTTTTTAGCCGATAACTAAATTGTTTGTATTTATAACTATTCTAAACATTTACTCTCAAATATAAACATACTTAGCTCGCTTACCTTGACTTAATCGTAATTATTATTGAAAATAGAAAATAATTGAGAATATGTCGATTTTTATTAGTAACTACCAAAATAACTGAAAAAATAGCATACAAACTTATAAATACTATAGATTTAGTGCTCGACTGAAAAAAATGTACTTTGATTTAATAAAATAAGCACGAAAAACCACTTGAAATGCGACGTTGCCAGCCTGCGTCTGACAAACGCTTTTAAGTTCGTCTATGGACTTTGTAAGTGTAATATTGGTGGGCTCTACAAAGCGTCTGTAGGTATTGCATATATATCAACTTTCCGACATTATCATCAAATGCCAAGCCTTTTTCCAAATATGTTGGGGTTGGCTTCCAGTCTAACCGGATGCAGCGACTACCTATTTGATCTCCACAACCCAGTTAATACGATACTCCTTGGTAACACTAGTTGTCAGACTTTAAGCTTCTGACGACCCATAATGACTGTCAAAAATCCACAAATGACAGCCGGGACCAACGGCTTAACGTGCTTTCCGAGGCACGGAGGGGTCTCGGTATCAATATTTCGACATATCAACATGAAATTGTTCAAGAACAAAATAGGTAGGTAGGTACTCTTGTCGAAGAAGCTATTCATGTCCAAATGTCATGGTCTACACATAAGTAGATATAACTTCCAATCGATACGGGGCCGCTGTGTGCTAGGAAAATCGTTTCCCATCAAATATTAACCGATGTCCGACAAACATCGTTTTGCTAGCCCTAGCATCAAAAATGACCTACAGAAAACTGTATTTGTTTCTTAAAATACAGGACAAACTGTTTAGAGAACTAAGACTTAACTTTTCATTGAATTTTAGAAACTGATGGCCAAATTAACATCAGAAGGCCAATTCTCGCATTACAAAATGTTTAAAATCTAGTCGCAGTTTCATCTTAGTGACATTAAACTGTCAAAATCTGGTCAAAAATGTTTGGAAACTCGAGGTATTTTTGACAGATGGAGTCTAAAATCAGACTATGAACTTTCTTAAAATTACGAGAATTACAAAGAAAATGAAAAACAAATTTTACTTAAGTAATCGCTCACTAAAATACAGGCACAGATAATTATATATTTTCATGTGGAAGATTATTAGACCCTACAGGTTTTCAATCACCCTTATTTAAAGACACACTGTCCGGAATACTGATGTTATCTCTCACGGCTCACGGTCACTCACAATTAATTGTCCTTCTAAGTTTATTGTACAACAAAGTCGGTAAAGTACAGAAGTGATAGCAGGTGTATAATCAACTGGACGGGCTCGTCGCTTCACATCAGGCGTGGTGTTTAGCGATGCAACAATACGTACACCCGACACCGCAAGTTGCTACTGAAGAAAATAGAAAATTAGTAGGTAGGCACTGAATGCTGAGAACTATAGCAAGCAGTGAATGAGTGTTATTTTTTTTTATTTACGTCGCTGTATGTATTTGTTGCTAAGACGGAAAAAAAGAGCAAAAAGGGCACCGAATGGTACCCAAGCAATGCAAAAAGACGTAGAAGAAGAAATACGGGACGCTAATCTTCCAAAAGCTTGGCGGAGAACAGCTCTGAACAGGAATAAATGGAGGGAAATAGAGGAGGCCTATGTCGCAAGACAGCCTGACCTGGTTGCTGATAATTAGTGTGAAGAAGATTTTAAATTAAGTTAGTTTATAGAACTTGTGTGTATGTACAAAAGGTCAGAGGAAATAAAGGCTTTTTAGGGTTCCGTTGCCAAATGGCAAAAAACGGAACCCTTATAGATTCGTCATGTCTGTATGTCTGTCTGTCCGTCCGTCCGTATGTCACAGCCACTTTTCTCCGAAACTATAAGAGCTATGCTGTTGAAACTTGGTAAGTAGATGTATTCTGTGAACCGCATTAAGATTTTCATACAAAAATAGAAAAAAAAACAATAAATTTTGGGGTTCCCCATAAATAGAACTGAAACTCAATTTTTTTTTTCATCTAACCCATACGTGTGAGGTATTTATGAGTAGGTCTTCAAAAATGGTATTGAGGTTTCTAATATCATTTTTTTCTAAACTGAATAGTTTGCGCGAGAGACACTTCCAAAGTGGTAAAATGTGTATTCCCCCGCCCCCCCGTAACTTTTAAAATAAGAGAATGATAAAACTAAAAAAAATATATGATGTACATTACCATGTAAACTACTACCGAAAATTGGTTTGAATGAAATCGAGTAAGTCGTTTTTTTTTAAAACGTCATAAATTGTAAACCGCAATTTACCTTTCATTTAATCAACTGAAATATAAAAATTAAAAAAAAAAAATATTTTCATAAACATGAACCTTCTGCATAAACCGAGAATACCTACAGGTTTGTACGGAACCCTTTCTGCGCGAGTCCGACTCGCACTTGGCCGGTTTTTTTATGTATCTGTTGCAGTGACTTAGGTAGTGGCAATTTGTTTATTGACAAGATAAAATATATAATTATACGAGCCTATTATTGTGTATTTTGCCATTGTCCCACTGCAGGGTAAATGTTTCGTCTCGTACAGAGAAGCCATGAGCATTCATCACCACGCTTGCTCAAGTTAGATTGGCGATTCTAAACTTATTAATTACTAGCGTGTATTTCGGAATTTATTCCGCGGGAACGGACTACCGGGGTAAAAAGTATGTGTTAATCTAGGTTATAAACTATCTGTGCGCCAAATTTCATCCAAATCCTTCCTTTAGTTTTTGCATGAAAGTCTAACAAACATCCTCACAAATCTTCACATTTATAATATTAGTAGGATAAGTCCAGCACCCGAATTGCATAGAAAACACTTTAATAACAATCAGGAGGATTTTTAAAGAAATTGCTTATCTACTATCCATTTTTTATATGTTTTTTATCCTGGACAAAGTTAATGACGCAATGAACGTTACTGCATTGTCGAAATGCAAGGCTGTATGTAAGTAAGTATGTCACTCGGTTGCTCCGCTGGTTAATTCCCGTTGTTTTCCTTCACCGTTTCAGTGACGATCGAGATAAACTTGAGTTTCGTACAGAAAGTGCAAGATAAACTATTGTAGGTACTTTTATATTATTATGTTCTCGCCTATTGGATCTTTTTCAATGTAATTTTTTTTTTGACCTCATCTCTCCAGCACTGTATGACCTGACCATGACGCCCAAATAACGCTTGGTTCTCCTCACCATTCCTTCTGGAAATTTCTCCTCTCTTATAACTTCAGGTGCTCTGTATGGTAGCAACTTTACACCGACGCTGTATGTGATTCAGCGAAAAAAATAAATATTTAATGCGGTGTCACAAAGGCAGCCGACATCGATATTAATTATCACACGACGGTATCCTTTCTTCTTCTAATTATGCTCCTTCGTAGGTACGACGCGTTTTTAGAAAATTAGTAGGTAGGGTTTGTACTGCCTTGCTATTCTACAGGGACAGAAGATTCTAGAGAACTGCACGTAGGTATAGATTTATTTAAGAGTCCGGGCAGAATATGTTCACAAAGTGGTTCCTAGATATAGGTTCGTGTTTGATAAAGTCGTTCAAACTAGATATAAATAAAAAGAAAATTAAAAAAACGGTTACGGTTTTTTATTTTATTTTAAATATCTTAAGACAGGTTTTCAAAACGCCCGCCCTTCTTCACTTCCTAATGCTTGCTGGCAAGAAGTGGCGCACAAAACTCGACAGCAGCACAGCGGAGACTGAGGGTCAGAAAAAGTGACTTCATCCAGTTTAAGTGGAAGGTTCCTGTAATACTGTCATCAATTCGTTCGTTCCCTGTTATAGGTTTAACAATTTTAAAATAATTTCAGTTTATCCGTTAGTTTCGGATAGGTTCGGTTACGGATATTATTTTTTTAGGAATTGTAAAAGCAAAATGCAAAGAGGATTTGGTTTTATTAAATACAGAATTAAATCTTTTAACTTAAGATGAAGTTTCAAATAAGTAGCACCTCCTTTTCATGAAAATTTTCCATCACACAGTTGAAATATCCAAACTAAACCAGACTTCGGACGCATTTTGCATAGTTCAGTAACTCTCACAAACCTTTATCTAAATACCTACTACACGTAATCCCACAATTACGAACTATGTCGTTAAGACTAAGCAATAGAAATAATAAACAACCTAAGGAATTCGCGCGACTAGTGTGCCCTCCAAAAATCTGTCATGACGTGTTTCAATTAAACGCAACCTTTATCGGAAATTATTCGAAACTTGAATATCGTTTACGGTTATGGATTTTTTTACTTCGGATATCCGATAGTTTTGGTTACGATTACAGAGCTCCATCAAACTCCCTTCATATCCTCTACTAGTGGCCACTTATCCGCTTCAAGTCTTTCAGTAGATCCAGCAGTAGACTGTAATGTCATTACCATTAAAGTTTACTATGATGATGATGATAACTTTTTATTAGTGAACGATTAAATATGGGCCGAGATAATTAAACTAATAAAGTAGATTATCCGATTGATTGCCTAAGATTATAATAATCACTAGCTGAGATGAGATTTCGTTCGAGGTGGTGCGGGAAAAGAGTTCCTGGAAGAATTCAGGTGAGGCTTTTGCCCAGCAGAGAGACGGTAAAGGCTAATAAATAAATAAATAATAATGACTTAGCAACGCGGTCGTAGGTAGTTCAACGTTGGGTATTTCTAGCAGGCTATTATCTAAAAAAATGGAAATGCTAAGTATACAAAGCCACGTGCAATGAATGCTCCGGTTCCCTAGCGTAGCCTTGCTTTAAGCCATATATTATTGAACACAGCAATTTTCTCCATAGAAATGAGGACTGCGTATGACAGAAAAAAAATCAAATAAAGTTATAACTATGCATTTATGAGTTCTGTAGACACTGAACGATTATTTAAAAAAACACTTTCTGTAGTCGCCGCGAGATTCCTGCTAAATAATAATAAAACACACGATGTTGAAGATAGAAGATGTGAGAAAAAAGCCTGCATCCAACGGTATACTGTATTTGAAAAAGATTGAAATTATAAATAACATCTAATAATAATGAAATTTCAATTTTTATCGTTCGGGAGATCTGCTCTATGCTGTTTAGTTTTCATTAGCTGGTTTCTAGGTATTGGACAATGTGATGTTGATGTTCAGTCCAACGTCCTTCGTATTGGGGCCTTGTGATGTGCTCGGGTGTGCGGGATCAGGCACGGTAATGTTTTGAACTGAAAAAAATGTCATCAATATTTATCAATACATCATACAATTTCCTACGGTAGGTCTCTGTAGGTTGTTCCGTGTGATGCCGGACGTAAAGATTAGCACCATCCCATTTTTCCCCACTTTTGTCGTAAAAGGCGACTAACGGACTTAATAGAGCCGCTTGCAAAGCGAAGCGATTATGGCAAAACCCCTTAAATTTGGAGAGGCCTATGTCCAGCAGTGGACGTCTTTCAGGTGAAATCAGGACACCGTAAGAAATTTAAGACATGTTAAACCAGTGAAGTTATAGATCTACTTTTAGTAGTGGTCGCTCAGTGGAGGAAATTCGACCATTTCATTTAAAACTTAATTTATTTCTAATGCATTATTATTTATTATATAAAAAATATCGGTAGGTCCCATTTGTTCTATGGAACATGACGTAATAGAACAAATTGAGAAAATATTGTCCCTATTTGTAGGTACTATGGAACAGTTTGTACTTTTTGTCTCAAATTGTTCCATAGAACAAACTAAGTATATAAACTTCTTGAAGTTGATATGTAAACTGGCCACTCGCTGCCACTTGTCTTAGTTACATTGATGATTAGATGGTTACTCACCGACAGAAATTTTAACGGATTTTGAGAGAGCTGCAGTCGCAGGGTACTCACTTCTTTATTGTTGTTTGTTTACAATGATTGGATTGGATCTTTGCTAATCGTAATGGAAATATAATATGTATATTTTGTATGTATATCTCATCATGGAAGAATTTGGGAAAAGCGATTCCCATTTAGTTCTGTGCATTCACAGATAAATAAAAACAGGAGCAAAAGCTAGTATATAGTTCTATAGTACAAATAGAGACAATATTTTCTCAATTTATTCTATTACGTCATGTTCCATAGAACAAATGGGACCTACCGAAAAATATTAGCTTTCTGCGCTCCTTCTCCATATAAACTTTAACTGTGCCATATTTCATATTCCTCAGTTCGCGTTATTTTCGTAAAAAGGAGCACAAAGTTTATGTTTCACGTATTCATATAGCATTAAATTGAAGCATTTTTAAACATGTACTTGAAATTGTTTTCGGTAAACAAGTGCATAAAATACTTACCGTTGTTTAACTGAACGTTAAGGATGCGATGATACAATTCATTGAATTTCTTTTGACGTTTCATATTAGATGGAGTGCGTACAACTAGGGTTGGCAGTAAGATGTAATGTTCGAGATTAGGTTCCTCTCTAGTGTACTTGCGATGTGACGCTACTTTTTTGACGACAAGCCGAGGACTTCTTGGCTTGCACGTAGAACTACTGCCGCTGGTCAAGTCATGGCTTCCATTGCGACGCTTCTTCGGCATAACACCGCGCCTATCCGCTTTCAATGGGCTAGACGTCTGGTAGCAACAAGTAGGCTCTCTTCTAGTTGGAGACCTGCTTGCTGCGTAACTTGGACCTGGAGAGCAATCTTCGTATCCAAATCTGCGCTCCAAAGAATGACGTTTATGTCGCGGCTCTGATCCCAACCGATCATGACTTCTTGGTGTTCTGCGAGAACTCGAATCATCCCAACGTCTGTCGGTAATCACGGTTGCAGCATTATGGTCACTAATAGCCACCTCCTCACCCTGCCTATTTTTATGACTAGCCACGATGATATCTCCAGTCTTGCCCACAGGTCTACAGCTTTCATGTCGATGATTTAATTTAACTATTCTGTAGTGCCGGCGCCTCCTTCGCTCCACGTGTGCGACGCGCTCCCTCAGCAAGCTGTCTATTAGTCGCTGCAGCTCACATCTCGTACTGCACCTCTCCGAGTGAGCCATACGTCGGCCAAGCCTAGCGTTGGGCCAATGTGTGCGACAAACGTCTTCCCAGATGATGTCGCTAAGAACCGCTTCCCTTGAAGGTGTCAATTTGATACCATCATCACGTGGAGCAAATTCGCCTTGCGCCAAATAATGGACTGTATCCATTAGCCGATAATCTCGTACTGGATTGAGTTTGTGTCGAATCTTATGAACCCTTTCGGCTGCCATTTTTGGGATATCATCCCGTTTGCATGGCACAGACGCACATTGTCGCCGGCCTCGAGCAGTGATGCCGTCGTATGCGGTGAAATCTCGACCGTATTGCTCTGAATTATGTTCTTTTTCTAATGTTGTAGCTTTGCTTGGTGAAAGCGGCGCCGCTTGCTGCGCGTACCGCTGAAACGCTGATGTTTCAGGAACATGGCTATATTGCTGGATGTAGCTACAGCCAGGCCTCCCGGCCCCAGATGTAGTCCCCATTATGTTACCTTTGGGCTCTTCATCTGATGAAGACAGAGGTATATTAGGATCTATAGAACGGAAAACCATTTCCTGTCTCAAAATTTTACGCTCCAAATGATCTATTCTTTTATTCAATTCGTGAATTGTGGCACCAGAAGGTTGTGCTAACTCTTCAGAAGAGGTGTTCGTGACAATTAATGTGGCAATATCGACTTTATTGGAATTTAACGGCTTCTTATCTGTTTTGGCTTCGATTTTAGGAAGGTTCATATTTATTTGTGGTTGTGTGTAAACATAGCATTTTTCCGCAGACCTCTGTTTTGTATTATACACATTGACCTTCTGAGGCCTGATGTTAGTGTGGGAACATTTCGAAAGTACTGCTGAGCTCTCTACCTGAATATCGACCGAGGAAGCTTTATCTGATTCTGTTTCACTTTTCGTATAAGTGTGCTCCGTACCACAAGCGATTGAATTTAAAACATTTAAATCATCTTCACTGAAATCTGCAATAGCGACAGCATTGTATTAGCGAACAATACCAAATAAAAATGAAAATGACCAAATATATATACTTACGGGTGGTAAAAGATGAATGATCTCCAATACCAAGACGTGAACCTGACTTATCTGAACCCTGAAAAATACATGAATGATGAAAATAGAACTAACAACTAGATGTCACAATAATCGAAAAGAAATAAAAGGTACCTTTTTAGCCTTGAAACGGCTCTTTTCTGCTATGTAAATAGTTTTAATGGCGGGTGCTCTCGGTTTGATAGATACGAGTACTCTTTGTGAATTCGGACGCTGCGCTGGACTCTTCTGAAGTATTTCTAAATCTGGGAATTGTAGTACCATTTATTAGAAGTCATTTGAAAGTAATTAAATCACTGTTATGAGGGGAATATCACCTAGAAGAAGTTGTTTCTGGGGCAGGCGGCCCGAGGCTCCTGCGAGATAGTCGTAATCAACCTCACGTATCAATTTCTCTTCTTGGATGGACAATAACTTCTTCTTAGATGGAGACTGTTTATTTTCCATCACATTTTATTTTCCTCTTCGCATGCATAGTTCTAAAATCAACCCGCCGGAACTATAATGATAAGAGGCTAAAACAATAATTTAATTATTTATACAGTAAAAAGAAAATTTTACATTATTCTGACATGTGCTTTGACTGGAATTTTTTTTCTTCTTTCATCATCATCAGTGTATTTATGGAAATGTAGTTTTGAAGTTTGTATGCTGAATAATTTTGATTGTGAGTTTGAATACCCAGTGGCAAATAAATGAACTAGTGGGACGAATATCGATCGCCGATCGATGGTGATTTGTGTGAGATAGTTATGATAGCAGAATATATCATTACGCCTGTATTTCTCGAAGAGTTAGGCAGAGGTGCACCTATAATACACCCACGTTTCTCCAGTTATGTTTAAATTCCATGTACTACCCCTACTACATGGGACTTTAACATAACTGGAAAAATGTAAAACGAAATTGCCACTAATCTGGCACAAATACAGACTCTGGGAGATATTTTATTGAGTACTAGCGTCTGCCCGCGACTTCGTCCGCGTTAAAATTTTGCTCCCCTGACCCTTCCCATCGCATCGAATTGCCTGCTAGTTTTGGACCATTTTTCGTTGCTTCTCCGCTCCTTTTGATTGTAGCGTGATTTTATGTAGCCTATAACCTTCCTTAATAAATAGGCCACCCAACATAAAATGAATTATTCAATTCGGCCAGTAGTTTCTGAGATAAGCGCGTTCAACCAACCAAACAAACAAACAAACTCTTCAGCTTTATAATATTACCTATAGATATTACCTATAGATTTTGTGTTTAGTCTATTCTGTGATATGCGTGTGCGAGTCACAATAAATACTTTTTCTTTCTTTATAACTATGCCCGACCTGGGAATCGGAACCAGAACCTGAGTAGCGACTACTAGACCAATAAGACAATCAATAGTCGTGATACCCCATGGTCCAGAGCCTCCACCAACACCTGAGGAGGCTTTCAAGAGGCAGCTGGGTCGGCTTGAATCAGAAAGTGGCATTTCAGAACACGGCTTGATTATGATGGGACTCCCTCAGCACTTAGACTCTCCTTCGGTCCGTTGTGTGTGGGGGGTTCTGTCTAACATAGCCAGCTTAGCTCCCCACAAAAGTTGAGAAGCTTCCTGGGAGCTTCACAGGCTTCGCGGAGTGACCTCATTAGACATTAGATGACACGGCACGAATATTTTGGAGTTTATGCTGTCCTTAGAGCCCTGGCCGCCGTTAGTTTGGACCCTGTTTCCGATGTCGGTGGACTACTATATTTTATCTTTTTAAATGTTTTAATTTAAAGGAAATAATAAGTAATATATTTTAGTACTAGCTTTTGCCCGCAGCTTCGCTCGCGTTAAATTCGGGGTAACACGGTTCCCCTTTCCTGATTTAGAACACAGAAGAGAACTCGGAACAGAATGTTATTTTAATACCCTACGGTCGGCGATATTATATGTCTTTCCATTTGGGGATAGAATGTAAAGATTCTGGGCATTGGACACACGCGAATATGCTACACACAATTGTCCATGGGAAAGGCACGGCTATTCTAAGTTCACCCCAGCCACCTAAAAAGGAAAAAAAAAGTAGCCTATATCACTCTCCATGCCTTCAACTATCTCCACTTAAAAAATCACGTCAATTCGTCGCTCCGTTTTGCCGTGAAAGACGGACAAACAGACACATACACCATTACACCATTTATAATATTACTAGCTTTTGCCCGCGGCTTCGCTTGCGTTAAAGAGTCTCACACTTTCCATCCCCTACTCAATTTTTTTTGCTCCATACAAACTTCCACCCCCCATTTTAGGGAAGTGGGGGTTAGAAAGAGACAAAAAGTAGCCTATGTCAAACTCCATCCCTTCAACTATCTCCACTTAAAAAATCACGTCAATTCGTCGCTCCGTTTTGCTGTGAAAGACGGACAAACAGACACACACACTTTCCCATTTATAATATTAGTATGGATAGTATGGATTATTCTGGTGACCGTAGCAGATACGATCTCTTCGCCGCTATAGAGATCTTTCATCATGCAGGAAAATTGAATGTATTTAATTCAAATTGGATTTTATGGATTAAGTTATCTATTTTTTTTTAATTATTATTGTACTAGCTTTTGCCAGCTAATACATATAAAACTTTACCCTTGAACCACTCTGCCTATTTATGAAAACCGCATTAAAATCCGTTGCGCAGTCTAAAAGATCTAGGCGTAAAATCGCGAGAAGCGACTTTGTTTTATACTATGTAAAGTTGAGAGCCGCATTAGTGAATAACATAGTTGTTTGGGAGAGAGAACTGGACCCCGAGCCAAGTTACAACCATTTCGTGTCGAATTCGGTTCTCCAGCCGGTAACGCCTCGGTGTCAGCAAATTGTAGAAAACGATAAGTTGGTAGCCATGACATTATAACAACGGATGTAGCGTTGAACATTGTAGAAACGATAACAATTCTTTCTGTCCTTTTGAACGATGTGAACTTGGCTACGAATTTTCTATTCGTTTGTTCTAACCAAGTGACTTAACGTTAAGATGATTTCATTCCCATACATTTGATTAGTTTTCGACTAGCGTTAACGATTGCAGATTATCAACTTGGCTAGGGGTGCTGGACCCTTTACGCTGCTGTGTGAAAATCCAGTTTAGATAAGTAGCCTTTTTTTGTAATGAGACAACAGTGCTACAAGCATTGGTACAGTAAAGAGATGCTATATCAGTGACTACAAGGGATCTTTGACGTTTGAATGACGTTGACAGCGGGGGCTGTTGGTAAACATCTGTGATAATGTTTCGGGAAATTGTATTTAAAAAAACGACATTGCGTTGGTTCTGATTTCGGCCACGGGTCAAAATATCCTTGTTCAATATAGTAGCTGCGTTTATGTCAATGTCAAACTTTAGTTACATGAATATGATAAATATGCTTATTTTTTTTTTTTTTGGATGGGAAATCATCAAATGACTTCTCCCGCTCTGGGCGGAGCGGGAGGGCATGTCAGACTTTTACTGACTAAAACCCACCCGTGTTCCATCAGTTGCCCATGTGCCAGGGTCACCGTATCTCTTTCGAACAATCACGCGACCCCGGCAGATGAT
The DNA here is from genome assembly GCA_932294355.1 of Aporophyla lueneburgensis. Lineage (NCBI taxonomy): Eukaryota > Metazoa > Arthropoda > Insecta > Lepidoptera > Noctuidae > Aporophyla > Aporophyla lueneburgensis. The sequence goes on from OW028744.1 coordinate 18,783,853, forward strand.
AAATATGCTTAGAATATGTGATAGTAGGGTCATCTGATTGCTATGAGGGTCTTGTGGCTAAGTAATAACAGCACGGTTCAATCGATCTGGTACAGCTTTGCTTGCCACGGTTGGTCCATGGATGGGTGACCATCTTGGCATTTTTGGAAACCATGTTAAGCCATGGTCCATGGACCATGGTCTCGGCTGTCATTCATGGACCTTTGACAGTCGTTAGTTCTCAGAAGCCCAATAGTCTGACAATCAGTCTTACCAAGGTTCATTGAAAAATAATGGTATTCGGCTGCATCTGGTGAAAGTGGACGCTGACCCAGCATCGTAGGGAAAAGTCTGGGCAGATAGTGAGGACGAACGTAATTAATATGTTAAAAACCAGTAAAAAACAGTTCAGCAGGCTGTTGGTGAGCAAGTATGTAGGTACTTGTTCTAATAATAAACCACCATCATTGGAGAGCAATTAAACAAGTTGTCTGAATTTCATATGTTTAGAACAAAAAGTAGTATGTTTCTTTAAAAAAACCTCTTATGATATTAAATCCGACTGTGGCTTAAGTGGGATCCCATAAGATCCTAATTGAATTGATTAACACGCAGAGCGTCATTTTTCACTCAACAGACTCAACGATACTTTTCCATAAAGCTCCATTTCGAAAATGGAAATAGAAAAACAAGTAAGTTAGCTGTCAAAATTAACTAAGTGTGACGTTTTACCTATTTCTGCTTTTCTAAAAATTGTTAGCCAATTTTCTGGTGACAAATTAGCAAGGTTTTATTTAGGGTACACGTAACGTATGGAATATTTAAACTGCAGTGATCGTGAAGGATGACGGACCAAGAGAAAATAAGCAATGCACCGTCCGCCGGCGGGTCGGCTGTGGTGATGATGGAGAAAACGGCAGCGAGCAGGCACAAGCCGTTTCGCCCTACTGACTTGCCGGACGACACCCAAGTTGAACTGCATCACAAGCGCTCACGCGCACCCGCCGTCCCATGTATGTCATTCTTTTACTCATTGGCAGAATCCTGAGAATTCGTGAGTCTGAATATTATATTTGATGACATGGTATGCTAATGTCATAAATAATAAATGTTGTTTAATAGTTTTATTTATCTAATTTGGGTAGGTACTGATAAAATATCAATATTTTCTGTGAGTTTGAATACTAGTTGCATTGTTAAATCACGCACTAGGCTGATCGTAATATTGGATACCAGAGGGGTAATTGCGTAACTTGCTATCAGTAGGAATTGGTTTCATATTTATAGTTAAACAACATTCATTGCGTTATTTACGTTGCTGATCCGACAACTTATTCGAACAAATGACGCAATGGTATAGAAACAATCTTCGATACGATTTAGATTCTGAGAGATAGTTCGTTTCGCAATTAGGGTGCAGGTTTAACATAAGTAAGTAGATTATTTATACTAATATTATAAAGCTGAAGAGTTTGTTTATTTGATTGAACGCGTTAATCTCAGGAACTACCTAGTCCGAATTGAAAAATTATTTTATTGTTGGGTAGCCTATTTATCGAGGAAGGCTATAGGCTATATAACATCACGCAACAACCAAGAGGAGCGGAGCAGTAATGAAAAATGTTGCAAAAGCGGGGAAAATCGCACGGGTAGGCGACTCGACGCGACGGGACGGGCCCAACCCTTCCCGTCGCGTCGAATCGCCTACCCAAGGCGAAACACGATATTTAACGCGGACGAAGTCGCGGGCAGAAGCTAGTGATTTAATAAAATAGAATATAATAATAAGCCATTTTATTCTGAACATCTCTGCGTTGCAGTATTTTATTAGTTTTTTAAATTTCTCTTAGTCCAGTGTGCCTTTTGGCAAAAGCCTCCTCTAACAACTTGCACTAAGCCCTATTTCTAGCAACTCTTCTCCAATTTGGACCCGCTGTGAGCTTTAATTCATCTTCTCAACTGTTATATTGTCTTGTCCTGTTCTTTTTACAATTTTTGGGGTACCGTTCAGTCACAACTTTACTCCACTTGACAAGTGGCCTGTCCATCTCCACATTTGTTCGTCTATTTTGGCAAGTACATCAATATCATTCAATTCAGCTGTGCTGCTGGGGAGTTTGTTGACCACTTCTTCTTCACAGCTAAAGCACTAGGAAGTGGTGGCGGGTGGGCGTTTTGGGGGACTGTCTTTTGTAATTTTGACGTTCGAAAAGTGCTGTTCCTCAGCCTAATTTGAAAAAATGACTTTTGATTTTGAATAACTTTTATCTTTTCTCTAGGTATTTCATACCCTGTCTTGTTTTTAATATCTATCATACTCCTTCCTATTGCTCTTTGACTGTGTGCCAGCATGTGTTTGTGGGGTTTTGTAAGAGGCCAAGTTTTGCTACCATTTGTAATGCAAGACCATATACCTACATGTGTTGAAGACCTTGCGTTTTAATATAATACTTAGATCAATTGCTTTGATAGCCTCCTTCAATGACTAGTATATTTTCCACCTTTAGTAATTCGTCATCCTTTTTCTTTAGTTTACGTCTTTGAATAAGAAAGCTATCCCAGATATACATAATCTTCGACATATTCATGAATGAATGAAGTGCACCGATCTCATCGTGGTTTGACCAGACCAAATTAATCGAAAGAATCCTAAGATTTGCACTAGCCCCTGAAGCCTCATGTTTTCTCGTCAAGGATTGCGAGCTTACTGGATATGCATCCTAGAGTAATGATTGGACTAGTGTAGAGACGGGTGGTATTGGTCAATAGGACGGTCTTTTACGACGTCAGCGGCAATTTATTTCAGGTCGAGCTTCATTGATTCATCTTTTAGTGGGGGGACCCGTTTTCTCGGCTGTTTGTTGTTATTTTCATAGTCATCTTCTGATTACTCGCTGCTATCAGTGTCTGGTTTTTTTCCAGCCGTGTCCAACCAAAACAACCTTCTTAGATTTGGCCTTGTGCTGTATGAAGACAGAGTGTTTCGCTGCGTCTGAAGACGTGTGCTAAGTAGCACTTCCTGTAGTTCTTGATGCGTTTGGTTACGGCTTTTCCGTCAAGGATTTGAAGCATTTTTATTGTCTTGGTTTATTCGTAACGTGGTTGGTCAAGTCTCTTATGATAACTTGTTCATATCTTGTGAGTCTTGATCTGTTCGCCTTTGTGAGTGCTGTGAATAATTTTAAGTCATATATCATACAAGGTACGATAAGTATTCGATCCATAAGTCTATCTAATTTCCAGTCTATCTTTGAGTTTAATATGCACATAATATTCAACATATTCAAGTACTTTATTAGTTTAAATTCCAAGGCAACTGAGTTCGTCATTAGTTTTGTTATGTAGAATACTTTAAGTACGGTTAATGTAGGATCTTCCCTGACACATGAGTGAAAGCAGGAGCATCAATGTTTTTTTTCTTTTCAACTGACGAAAATAAACGGAGGAGGTTTTCAATTCGACGCGTATATTTTAGTTTTTTATGTTTTTTTTTATGTATGACCACGCATAACTTTATACAGAGTAGTCCGATTCTTTTTTTGTTGGATAGGGTATACCTTGCCAAGTATTATCAGTACATTAAAGTCACAAAAAATTATAAAATAAAAACTTTTTGACAAAAAATTTAACCGCCGAAAAAACTGAAAAGCATAAAATAATAAACCTTAAAATTTTGAGTCGGCGCTGAAAAATCAATGAACAAAGATCACTCAAATTACCGACTCATAATTTTAAGGTTTATTATTTTATGCTTTTCAGTTTTTTCGGCGGTTTAATTTTTTGTCAAAAAGTTTTTCATATTGTGTTTACTTACAAGCATATTTCATGGCAGCTGTAGCTGAGGAATTCAAAGATACATCTGACAATACAGCCATCAAAGGACGGAAGGAAAGCGAACATGGTGAGATTAAATTAATAAACGAGCTAATCAGCCATTATTTACCTTCCACGTGCTAATAACTAAAAACTGGTCTCTTGTAGCGAAATCTTCCGACAAGCCGAAGCATATCGTCGCTAAAATATCTTCTAAGCGAGCGACGTCACCCGAAGCCATAGCTATGACACCTATAGAAGTGGAAGTAAAGGTGGGGTCAATGAATCAGTTCGCTTTGTTCTGTCACAAATACCTTTGTATCACGCTACTGTCGTGTGATAACGGAATCCTTTCTGTACGTGATAATTACAATGCATCGTTAACAATAGCAATTAAATGATTTCACGCGATACTGTTAACGTTATGAATCACGCTGCTTCGGGTTTTTATGAACTGGTCTATGTAATGTTTCAGAGAGCCGACACCGTTCCATCGGTGACGCAGCCCATACCGGCGCCAGTGGGCCCTGCTGCATCGGATATCTCTACCACCAAGGAAGCGAGCGAAAACGACGATAGCATAACGGAAGAGATCGCCGAGTTGCGGACTGCCGAATCGTCACACAAGGAATGGGTACGGATATTGATATTCCCTATGTTAAGCTACATGATCATTTTATTTATTATTGCGTTTTGTTGATTTGAAACAACCGAGAATAATAAATTTATTACGCCAAACGTAAAACTGGGTAATTTTTAGTTTTAGAAATAAGTAATTGCGGACCGTCCGGTTTGGTCAATCGCGTATTGCTGTGGTGTAGTACTATCGATGTGCGGCAGCCCCCGCACGCCACATAGTCGCTCTAACCTCACACAAAATTTCCATCAAATCTATATCGTTTGATACTTAACGAAGCCTAGACAATTCTAACGCGTGAAAAACACAATTGGGCGACGTGATGTTTGACAATAAAAGTTTGGTAGATATAAATAATAGTTGCTAATGCGGCTGTGGGCGGCGCTGCGGCTCCCGGTAACGTGTTGTTTGGTTGTAGTCGGACGAGGAGGCGGGTGGGCTGCCGCGCAGCGACTCTCGTGCATCGCGTGTGTCGCGCGTGTGGCGCCAGCTGTTCTGTTGCGGCGTGCCCTACGAAGCGCCCTCCGAGCACAACATATCTTCTCCTCGCGGTGGCGGCTTCACCGGCGGCATATAGCCTTCCACAACACTCGCATCGCGCGATCTACGACACGTTCGCGAACACCAATGTTACATTAGCTGGCCATTTTCGGTCGTCGCTCCTCAATCTTAGTAAGTGTTTAAGCTATAAATGTTTAGTCGACCCTGTAAAGTGTGTGATGAATAGTTCAGCAGCTAGATCATAAGTGTCCACCCATGAAGTGCTACTGAGGTGTCCGCAGGAGACGGCGTTCGAAGATGGCCAGCTGAACAAAAGGAAATCTTACTCCATCATGTAAACATTACGTGTCTGTGCTGTGTATATAAAATTACTAAAAATGACGATATTTTTTACTTATGAGGGTCTGGACACCTATGGGATTGGTCTACAGATTTCAGGTCCAAAGCTCATCGAGTGCGACATATATAAACAAAAATATTTTTATACGCGTTGTTCTATGTGCTGTTTTTATTATGGTAATAATATTTCTCGTGTTCTTTTAAACCAAAAGGTTCAAAACTCGTTTGCGTCAGGATGACTGGACCAAGAGCGATTTTGGAAGTTTGAGTAATACCAAGTTTTAGTACCTATTTGGTACTATTTGGTACCAGACATCAAATAATTTGTACTTCGCTAAAGACGGCAAATTATTACGAGGAAAGTGGCCAGCCATTCTGACTTCAGAATGGCTGGACCAAGTCTGTTTCACCTAGTTGTAGGCGTTATAACTAGTTCGTCTGTTTGTTAAAATTTAGTACCTCATTTGTACCTCAACATATGTTTTTCTTAAATTTTTTCGATAAGCCAAAAAAAAGTTACACCTAGTAGAAATTTTGCATGTAATCTGGAGCACGTTGATTTCTCCTAGTTGTAGGCGTTATAATTAGTTCGTCTTTTTGTTAAAATTTAGTACCTCATTGGTACCTCAACATATGTTTTTCTTACATTTTTTCGATAAGCCAAAAAAAGTTACACCTAGAAGAAATTTTGCATGTAATCTGGAGCACGTTGGTTTCTCCTAGTTATAGGCGTTATAATGAGTCCATTTTGCATTAAAATTTAGTACCTCATTGGAACCTCCACATATGTTTTTCTTAGATTTTTTCGATAAGCCAAAAATAAGTTACACCTACAAGAAGTATTGCGTATAAAAAATAATGTATATTTTTGTACTAAGAAAATTACCGAAAATAAATCATAACACACATAAATATTACATATATTTGTACATTAATAATATTCATTGATTGATACATTAATATTTTTTTGCATATAAATAACAGTTTGCATACATTTTGTTTTTAGTAATTGTGATTCTACTTGACATGTCGTCATAACATTGCCATTTGGACCCTCTGCGGCAATGTGATTTGTAATATCCCACGCCTTTCGGAGTCGAACGTGGCACAAATTCTATAACAGACAAAAGGTGGTACTCTATTCTAAGCACCTTATGTCTTGACAACCAGAAAGTCTACAACTCGACATATTTCTTTCACTGTTTAGTATTGAATTTGCAGACTCACTTAAGGTGTTTTTGTTAAAATCAAGTGGCAAAAAAGCACATTTCCTACTTTGTTTTTATAAACGACAGTCCACATTTGTACAAGATTCTTTTATCTCTGTACTGTATAGTTTTTCTAACAATATTTTTTCAAATATATATTCAACATTGCATTCACAGTTCACGTAAACTTTATCTCTATCATATACTATTTCAAAATATTTTTTTAATATATCTGAAAGAAGTTAGTAAACTTTTTCAAATGTGGACTGTCGTTTAAACAAAGTTAGTAGGAAATGTGCTTTTTTGCCACATGATTTTAACAAAAACACCTTAAGGGGGAGCAGAGCAAAATAATCCAGAACAGTCGTCACTGTTATAGTGATACAAACAATACTTTTACCATAATTACCATAAAAAATATGTGATAAACACCGCAATGAATGTGTTAACCGATTATAGTTGGCAAAAATTAAAAATATTGGATAGTTTAATAAACAAAAATTCGTAAATTTGAACAAAACTCTTAGAATAGGATGCTCGTGTTTAGTTGAATTTTGATAGAAAACTGTTAAATTTTTCACAAACTTGAATTCATATTAATCTCCAACTATCATATTACAATTTATGGTTATTACATTTTCGAAATGTCACTTAGTTATTTTATTATTAACTTTTGTTTTGATTCACGCGCTGTTTTGAGTCGTTCTCAACGTACATGGGTCGAAAATTCAGGCGTCCATGAGAGCTCGGACAGTGGTCACGTCTCATCGTGGAGCGATGCACCGATAGCAACAATTTACGATCTATTATGTACGTATACATTGCCGCAAAGAGTTGAATATTCCGTACTTACCTTGGAATTCTTAGAAATGTGTTAATTTGTTTGTTGTAATTCCTTTGCATGTGTTTAATTACTGTAATTCCTAGTATCTTAAAATTATAATGTTTTTTTCTTTACTATTTGTTTAACTAAAACTCTTTATAATGCAATAAAATACCCGGTCCTTTCAATTTCGCTATAAGAAACAACAAAAGGAAAAGCGCAATAAATCGCATGAACACATCCACCATCAGTATCAAGTCCAAACTACAAATAAGCATGTTTTATACGTATAATAATTGTCCTTATGGTTGGAATATCAATCATTTTTTAAAATGAATGATATTTTCCTATCTTTTATATTCAATAATAAAAAAAAAAACAGAAAATTTCCCCTCACAAATTTTAGTCAGCTTATGGTAACATTATTCGTTAAATTTAATTTACCTTCCCTGAAAAAAGTTGTTCATCTTCATGGGCAGAAGCAATTTTTATAATATGGCAACACCTTTCCGTTACACTCTACGTAGTATATACCACATTTCCCTATGCTTATCGTATGTTTTTGTAAAGTAGGCAAGGTTTCCATTACATTAGGTAATTATAGATTTTTTATATCAAAATTGGTTTTATTATTACAATACCTACCACCTACCCATCTACCCTGCCTACTTACCGAGTAAAATTCCCGAACGTGCAAGTAAAATTCATAATGCTAAAATTTCTTAACTAACGGATGAGTAGTAAGAGACGGATAATTTAGGTATTTTCCTATATTGTACTATAGTTATACCTACATTACCCGTCCTGTAAACTACAAACTTTATATATATTATATTATAATTTAATTTTTGGATTTATATTGGTACCTACATAAATCATCGAAATAATTATCAAGTCACTCAACACACCGAATAAATTTTTTTAAATCCTAGGTTACCACCTTTTGTCGTGCATCTGAATGCGGGCCTCGAGCAAACTTGTCAATGTGTGCGTGACGACAAATATCACTAGCGCGCTGTAGTTAATACCTATTTGACGCGCGCCTTGTTTGGTCGGCGCCGTCTTAAGTGAATCTGCAAATTTCATGCTAAACAGTACCAAAAATATGTCGAGTTGTAGACTTTCTGGTTGTCAAGGCATAAGGTGCTTAGATTATAATTTAAAAGATATTGCTGCTTTTGGGCCCAATTCCGACGTCAAAATTTGCATTAATGATTTTCCCAAAAATTTAACATTAAAATGAATAGAGTACCACCCTTTGTTTGTTATAGAATTTGTGCCACTTTCGACTCCGAAAGGCGTGGGACATTACAAATCACATTGCCGCAGAGGGTTCAAATGGCAATGTTACGACGACATGTCAAGTATAATCACAATAATTACTAAAAACAAAATGTATGCACACTGTTATTTATATGCAAAAAAATATTAATACATCAATCAATGAATATTATTAATGTACAAATATATGTAATATTTATGTGTGTTATGATTTATTTTCGGTAATTTTCTTAGTACAAAAATATACATTATTTTATATACGCAATACTTCTTGTAGGTGTAACTTATTTTTGGCTTATCGAAAAAATCTAAGAAAAACATATGTGGAGGTTCCAATGAGGTACTAAATTTTAACAAAAGGACGAACTAATTATGACGCCTACAACTAGGAGAAATCAACGTGCTCCAGATTACATGCAAAATTTCTTCTAGGTGTAACCTTATTTTGGCTTATCGAAAAAATGTAAGAAAAACATATGTTGAGGTACCAATGAGGTACTAAATTTTAACAAAAAGACGAACTAATTATAACGCCTATAACTAGGAGAAACCAACGTGCTCCAGATTACATGCAAAATTTCTTCTAAGTGTAAATTTTTTTTGGCTTATCGAAAAAATGTAAGAAAAACATATGTTGAGGTACCAATGAGGTACTAAATTTTAACAAAAAGACGAACTAATTATAACGCCTACAACTAGGAGAAATCAACGTGCTCCAGATTACATGCAAAATTTCTACTAGGTGTAACTTTTTTTTGGCTTATCGAAAAAATTTAAGAAAAACATATGTTGAGGTACAAATGAGGTACTAAATTTTAACAAACAGACGAACTAGTTATAACGCCTACAACTAGGTGAAACAGACTTGGTCCAGCCATTCTGAAGTCAGAATGGCTGGCCACTTTCCTCGTAATAATTTGCAGTCTTTAGCGAGGTACAAATTATTTGATGTCTGGTACCAAATAGTACTAAATAGGTACTAAAACTTGGTATTACTCAAACTTCCAAAATCGCTCTTGGTCCAGTCATCCTGACGCAGACCAAAACTCGAACCTTGACTTGCTTATTCCAGTTATTTCGAATCCACCCTAAGTATGATATAAATAGTTAGAGAGCTTGTATTTATAAAACTGTGTGAAAGATGCAAATTAAAGTTTCGACTACCAAGAGCAATTATGTTTTACTGTAATAACGATTTAGAAGCTAAAACTAGTTATTTAGTTGTTTTTGCTATGTTGCTGAATTCCTGAGATGTTTTAGGACACCAAACATCGTATTCAGGAACATATACTTGAGAATCCAGACACTGAAGACACTGTACCACTGCGAAGAAAATTAGCGAGTGAGATAGTTAATGACGTTGTAAGTGAATTTTTCACTTTGTTTGTAACTAAATTAGAAAATATGCGACAGTGCTTTCTATTAAGATATAGGTCAGAGAGTATATATACCAATAGCAGGTGGCGTTCTGTGGTTTCTGCTATCCCCGTGGGAAAAAGGCGTCAGTTTATGTATGTTTGTACGTATTATATAAATATAGATACTGCCCATAAAAGTAAGAAACAATAGGGTATTGGTAAACTTCAAATTAAAACAACTTCCTTTAATTTCACCGCTATATTATATTTAAAAAAAACATTCAAGTGCTACATTTTATAAACCTGCCAAACTGCGTAACAAAACCTACTTACGTACCTGCATTTAATGTAGGTACCCATAACCCCTTCATTTCTAGAAATAAAACAGTCGAGAAGGAAATAAAATAAATATTAAATAAACACAAGAGAGATGATACAAAATTATTCTTAATACTTCTAGGAATACCAGAAGATGTTGTCTTGTGAGTGCCTATGCGTACAACGTACTACGCAAACCGGGTTTGCACAGAATCGGCAGTTCAAAGTTTCTGCTCAGTCTTGAAGGAAAGAGAAGTAGGGAGCAGTGGTGACTCAGTGGTAATGGCCGGGACAGTTGCAGGTCGTATTTTCAAACTGAGGCAGGCCTTTGTTTAAATTATTTCTTCACCACTGCGATCAAAACAGTGAAGGAAAACATCGCGAGGAGACATGCCAGTGCATGTACTTTAACCAACCGTTCGATACTAACTGGGCCCGTTTGGCTACTGCCCACTCCCTTTCACTGAGACGACGCCTGTGTCCCTGTAGAGGCAACATTTTAGGCTGATTTGAATCATTATATGCTAATGCTTGAAGGAAAAGGATAGGAATCCAATATATTAAGTAAAACTATTCGTTATACTTAAAGAGAAGGCGTCAGACCTGCATAGGTGTCCAGGAGTCAATTGACGGACTCCCGGCCACCGTAGCGTAGGCGCGAGCTTGCGGGCGGCGAGCAATGGGTAGCTCGCCGCCCGGTAAGGACCAGGCTCGGGTCGACGCGACGGCGCGTTGTGTTCCACGCGCGCCTCAAAGAAATGACAGCAGTATTGAAGGTGTCAGCCAGGACCAACACCTGCCAGGGTCGCGAGATTTGTTTGAAAGAGTCACCTGGCATATAGGCAACTAAGGCCTTTGATGATTTCCCACCCACAAAAAAGATTTTTATAGGTCATACATAGGCAACCATTTTCAATTACTATTTTGCCTTGCTCCCGAGGTCAAATAGCTATCGGTAGAATGGCGGTCGTCTTTGATCCAAACAGTCGGGTTTTGGATTTCTGAACAGCCTTTAGACGACTCTTTAGATAACATTGATGTTCAGATCGGCACGGAAGCGAAACGAACGGTTATGATTGGCTGTGCTGAATCGGTTTGCACGGTTGATAACATTGGTCAACCGCAGTCTGGTTACACCTTTACATAGAAATAGCTACATAGGCTTATTCCGTGTCGCTATCGTAAAACAGTCACCTGCACCTGAACATGCCTTTCCGAGTATAAATGTTAATACTCGGAAATGCGTGTTTATCTGTCCACCCAAGTTGAGCTGGAAAATCTAAATTCGTATATTATATTCGTGCCGATTTTCACCCTCGGCTGTATACAGTCATTTAGAGAAAGATGATAGAAATTGGCTCCAGATCCCTATAACTAGAGCATACAAAATCCCGAGCATGTTTTTCAATCCCGGGATTACAGGATTTTTGAAGTGTAATCCCGGGATCCCGGGGTTATCCCGGGATTAGACTATGCGGTTTCTAATTAAGCTCAAATAAGAAAAAAAACTTAAATAATTAAAAAAATGTTTTAATGTCTTTGCACAACATAAATCACAATATAATAAGAAAAGAAAAAAGACAAAACAAAAAAATTATACTTTTGCAAGAAATCAAAAAGACAACACAAATAAAAAATAGAAATTTGAAAATAACATCGCAGAAATATCAAAGCATCCAATCTTTGACTTCCAAGCCTGCTTCGTAGTTTATTGCCAACATACGCACAGCAGCTGAAAACGCTCGCTCAGGTTCTACGCTGTTTGGAGGAGTAGACAATAGATACTTATATGCTGTTTCTAAGTGATATCCACAAACTCCTCCATTTTTGAAAAGGCTCATTTCACGTCTAATACTATTTGCCAACCCCAATTCATTTAGTACTTGTACTTCAGGATCTGGGGAATTCATACTCTTGTTAATTTCCAGCTTTAACTTTTCCTTTAAGTCCCCTCTAAGTTCTACGACAAACATATTAGGACTGTACCTGTGTAGTGTATACTGTGTATAGTAGGTACGTATCGTATGACGGCGGCGTATCTAAGGGTTGTTTTTGTCTTTACGTAAAAAATGCTATTAATGTAATCTAGGCAAGGTTATTGTCAAGGAGCAACGGACTACGGAATACAAATAAGACTTATTTGTGGCAATCCCGAAAATCCCGAGATTAGCCAAGTACAGTCCCGGGATTTTCGGGGCAAAATGGGTAAAATGGTCGGGATCCCGGGATCCCGAGATTCGGGATTCCGGGATTGTATCCTCTACCTATAACACATAGTATGTATTGGTGCCGGCCGTTTCTGGCAATTATCTTTGTGGCTTACAAGTCTTTTTCTTCCTTTCATGTCGATGGTATCCGTACACTTTCTATTTTTTTTTTAATAATTTGAGCCCAGTAAGTGGCCACGTTTAGTGCGGCATCAGTGGCATTATTTAGATCCGATCTGAGGTGCTGGTAAACGGGTACTTGGGACACTCCAGCAAGTGCGGCATGGTCTGCTCAGACGTAATGCACTCGCACTGGGTGTTGGATGGATCCGTAATCCCCCACTTTGACAAATTTTGTCTGCAGTGGGCTACTTGGGTACCTATGCCATCGATTGAGAGCATTCCAATATACTGCAGATTACGCCCGGAAGGAAAATTTTCCTGGTGTTAAAGAATTCGGGAAGTGGTGGATGCATCTCTAACAAGTTACAACAATTTTATGCCATTATCGTTCGTTAAAATATTATTAAGGCAAGGGCGTATAACAGCAGCAACAAGCCACAGCCCATCGTATTTGAATACAAAAAACCGGCCAAGTGCGAGTCGGACTCGCGCTCCGAGGGTTCCGTACAAACCTGTAGGTATTCACGGCTTAAAAATATATATATTTTTTTTAATTTTTATATTTCAGTTGATTGAATGTAAGGTAAATTGCGGTTTACGATTTATGACGTTTAAAAAAATAACTACTCACTCGATCTCGTTCAAACCAATTTTCAGTGGTAGTTTATATGGTAATGTACATCATATATTTTTTTTAGTTTTATCATTCTCTTATTTTAGAAGTTACGGGGGGGGGGGACACACATTTTACCACTTTGGAAGTGTCTCTCGCGCAAACTATTCAGTTTAGAAAAAAATGATAATAGAAACCTCATTACAATTTTTGAAGACCTATTCATAGATACCCCACACGTATGGGTTTGATGAAAAAAAACATTTTTGAGTTTCAGTTCTATGTATGGGGAACCCCAAAATTTATTGTTTTTTTTTTCTATTTTAGTGTGAAAATCTTAAGGCGGTTCACAGAATACATCTACTTACCAAGGTTCAACAGCATAGCTCTTATAGTTTCGGAAAAAAGTGGCTGTGACATACGGACGGACGGACGGACAGACAGACAGACAGACATGACGAATCTATAAGGGTTCCGTTTTTTGCCATTTGGCAACGGAACCCTAAAAAGACCAGTGCGACCCGCCTTTATGTGCGCAAGCCTAACGGCAAAAATTTCCGAACGCATTGAAATATTTGATAGGCACGCTATCAACATAGCAATGTTTTAGGGCAACGAAACAGAACACAGAGAAAAAACGAACGACGTTTCCACGGTTCGAGAAAGCGAAGTAAAGACGGGGAATCTTGACTACAACCAACAAAGAAAATTTACAAGTGAAACCGTGAACGAAGGTGTAAGTAAATACCATTTTGAGTAACTCGTTCTTAATCTAGGTGATTTCTATCATTTTTTAAACGAAGTTCTTTAACACATCTCGCGGTGTGAATGAAATTTTAGACATGTTAACGTAACGGAAAAAACGTTACGTAACGAAAAGCGCTGTGCCCATGCTATTTTACTAATATTTATTAGAAAGAGACAAGAGATTCAGAGCTATAGTTTTATAGTTTTTGAGGGTGCTGTGCTGCAGCCGATTATGTAGAGTGTAAATGAAAACCCAAGATGGCGCTTGCGAAAAATTCAATTTTTTCATCATGGGTGTCGTTTTTATAGTCTTCGATGATCTAAATCTTGATTTGGAATTTCATTCAGATTAGAAGAAAAAGCGTAAGGAACTTCGTTTCTGACATACTCATCAGACCACCAAGTTTTGAAATTTGATTCGAAAAGATTTGTCTGTAAAGACAAACCTTATGAGACACAGAATGTAAATTCTGTGTCTTATAAGATCTACTTACAGAAAAATAAACATTTCATTTCATCGCGCAATCTTTAGTAGAATGTAAATTGTCCCAAAGAATAGCGCGAGACCGCGACCTATTGGCGATACAACTTACCTAGCCCGATGATTCTGGTCGAATGCTCTCTCAGTGTTAGTTGAGCCTAAGTAAATAGTGAGTTGATGCGTTGCAGATAACTAGCACTCATCAATTAAAGAAGAAAGAAATCTCCTGGACAGAGCCGGCATATCTGGACAAAGTGAATTTACAGGTTTACCTAATCCCTATATTATTTCAAATATATTTTTTGCATTTCGTTTATTTGATAATTTCACGGACTGGTGATTATACGTTTCTTTTATTGAGTAGGTATCCAAATTAATAACTTTTTCAAATTATCTCTTGTAGAATTTAAACACCCAAAGCGTAGCTTGGATGTTGGATCGGAAGGCTTCGATAGGGCCTTGCTTTAGAAAAACTTTGCCGTACGGAGAGCCCTCCGGAATTGCTATTTGCTTACCCAAGGTTAGTTCGGAACCATAAAAAAAAAACTTCTTATCATCTCATCTTTTCTATAACTAGCTTTTGCTAGCGGTTTCGCCCGCGTATTATACCGCGTATAAACCTTCCTCTTGAATCACTCTATCTATTAAAAAGAACCGCATCAAAATCCGTTCTGTAGTTTTGAAGATCTAAGCATACATAGGCACAGACAGAGGGTAGCGACTTTGTTTTATACTATGTAGTGATAAATAAGACTATTACTTTTGACCGCTTGTGTGGCACAGTGGTCTATAAAACATAAAACCGGCCAAGTGCGTGTCAACCACGCACAATGCAGGGACCGTAGTTGGGATGAATTTATCCCAACAAACTTAACTTTGTAGCTGAAAACATGCAATAAAAAAAAACAAACAAAAAATCTAATAAAGATGTTAACTATCGATCATCGGACTTTTTCTTTTTTTTTTTCTCTTATTTTTTTCTTTTTCTTTTTTTTTCTGTGCTGTACCTTGCTTCTCGCCTAATTACATGATTCTAGGCTAAGTGGGAGGTACCTTATTGATTTGGTTTTATGTATTTGCGAGTATAAAAATATGTATCTTGAATGGCCGACGTTTTTTGTTGCCTTAACTTAAAAACTTGTTTTTTTAAGAATTCTAAGGTATTGCGGACCTAAGTATTGGATAGTAATTTCAGTTTGATTCCTCCGCGTGGTCAACAGAAAAAGGGTTTTGACAGACAGATCGACGGACGGACAATGAAGTGGTCCTATAAGGGTTTCGTTCCTTTTGAGGTACGCAATCCAAAAATGAGACAATTCAGTTATTTTTTTAATGAAAACAAAAAACACGAATCTTTAAAGCCACGAATTTTTTTATTTAGTTAGCTATTATTACTATTACTACCTACTGATTGTACTGAATTTTCTGGATATAACATTGTCATTTCAGAAATCTCTGAGGAGTTGTAATGAGATTATCAAACCGGTTAAAACAGGAGGCATAAACATAAACGTGTCCAAGGTATTTGAGTACATTTTTATTTTAGCATAGTCATTATAATTCATAGTTTTAAAATATTCAGGCATGCTTACATCTCCTCTCGCGTCATCACGAAATAATAGCTGAAGAAAGTAAAATATAATAGAAATGTAGCACCCTAAATGCGTAACACACTATCATTCAGAATCTGAATCATTTTGTTAATCCATTACTTCATACGTTCGATAAATTTGTCTGCTCAATAACGTAAATAACGGAATGAATGTTGTTGGAAGCCGTTTTTAGTGGAGCCGTTGTGCTACTGAAACAAACATCTTTATAATATAGGCGCCACAGACAGCCCGCTTTGCAGAGGCTGCCTTGACGCCGAGGAATCAGTCGCCCAAATGAGCTTGGAATGCGATGCCGTGGCTTCTCAACGCGAAGAAATCCTCGGAACAATGAGGTCGCTTCGCAAAGCCTTAAGGCTGGCTTTGTTAGAACCGTCACGCACAACGAACCGAATGAGACTCTAAGTACGGAAAACGGAGTCACCACCATCATCATCAAATACATATCCACATGCATGCATACCTACCTGCATATCGGTCAAAATCATAACCCTCCTGTTTGCTTCGCCGTAGTTGAATAAAAATAATATAGAATCAATAATCAACATGTGCTTTCATTATACTTTCAGAGATGCATAAATAATAATGCAAAATTCACGATTGATTTTGAAATGAGAAACGCAACAGACCGTATTGTTTTTCCACGGAGGAAGAATCCAATAGAAATAAAAGTAATTCAACTTATTACAGTAGCTATAGTTTTGAGCATTTTGGGGTCGATACGATCAGGTCGTACTCATGGGGCGGGCCCCATGAGAAATTTCCTTAAAAATGAAGGGCACACTCGGTAGTGTGCCCTTCATTTTTAAGGAAATTTCTCGCCGACAATGGTCGACGCTTAACGTGATCTGGCGTGTCTCGCCGTCACGTGGCTGTGTCGTTCTTTGGTCAAAGAATTAGCATTGTGATAGCATTCAGCAGTATAAATGTGTTGCATTTTCAGATTGAAGAAAATAATTGCGTAAACTATTTGGAAAATCTGAAAGGAAGATTGGACAACTGGTGTGGAAAGATAAGACATGTGTTCCACATGTAGAATTACCTATGCACTAAACACAATTATTTGGAACATTTTATTTTGTAAAAGTATTCGCAAGTTTAATTTAAATGAAATATTTCTTGAAATGTATATTTTTTATTTGCAAATCATAGTTTACAAAATAAAAACTCGTTTATAGACCTAAACATACAAAATATACAAGTGTAAAAAAAAATACTTTATTCTCATCACCAAACTACAAAAATACAAGTCGTAATTTTAAAGGATCTTATTTGCAACAGCCATATGATACCAATAATGATTTGTACTTTGAACTACTTAAGGGTTACTAAAAAATCACTTCTAATTTGGCAAGTTTTTAAATAAAACGTGATTTCGGTGTCATGCATTTGCAATTTTGTTGATCGAACACATTTTAGTTATGGCCCCAAATGTCTAGCTTTGAGATTCATGTTCATATAAATCCTGTCAAATAGGTGTCACAACAATTGGGCCGTCGGAGCACGTTATTATTGTAGTACAGAGGTCAAAACATGGAGACATTAAAAAAAAATCCTGTCTGTACCAGGAGCTCACTGATTTTGGGATTACAATAGGGATATGCACATAGGAAAGTCCCGTACAAGGGTGTTGTTCTACATTTTTTTTTTGCACAGGAAAGCAAGTCCTATATTTACGACTTCAGTCCCCCCTTTCATGCGTATGCTCTCTTCTCATAGCCCTCACTCTAAACTGATTCGTGTTCTCATTTCTTTTTCACAACTGATGAAATATTTTGATAATAACGTTTTTAGGTACCCGAATCTTTCTCTCGTCGTTACAAAAAAAAAACAAACATTATCTTGAAGAATGTAATTGTTTCCAATTTGAACACGTCTCCTACCTGTTAAAATTGAAAATTTTGTGTCTCCTGTCCTTTCGAATAGATAGGCCTATGAGGGTCCTTAGCGAAATCCTTTGCAGCAGGGGTTTTTGGCCTTCTGCAAGATTTCCTGTGCTATGCGAATGCTCCTGGGCATCTGGGCTCCGCACGAGGGTATATATGGAGGAATCTGGTGCGTGATGTTGGCGGCCCGTGCTGCGTCGTAGTCGTTCTCACGGGGGCGCCAGCAGAGCTCCGTGCTGCCGCACCTGCATGTCATGTCCCGACATATCTGTGGGAAATCAACAAAAAATAAGATTTAAATTTAGAAGTAATGGGACTTTTATATTGCTTTTTTGGGTAAATCTTTTAACGTTACAAAATTCAAAGGACGGTTACAACAGTCTATAAAATATTTTTCAATAGCATTATTGAAAAATATTTATTTTGAAAATGCAATAATATTTATGAGCTTAATGTTTGGCTGCAGTTAAATCATTGCAATAAAGTAATATTACGTATTGTTGGTTTTGCCACACACTGAGTAATTGTCCTGTATTCTGGTTGATTGCACAGAGACAAATTTCTTATAAATCCAAATCAAACGTGTGTAAAAACACCCGAAGCCCTTCCTCTTATCATTTTGCACTGGACCATAACTGCTGGTTACCGACATCTTGAAGATCAAAATTCCAACTTTTATTCACGTGCTTTCACGAAAACAAGATTTTAATGTTATAACTTAAATTTGAAGACTGTTTCGACCTTTACAGTTGCATACACCCATGAACATAATGTTCTGCATGTGTTACATTGCGTACTAAAATAACCGGTCAAATTTTACGCCAAAACTAAATGTTGCTTCTGAGCACAAAGTTGTTTAGTTTCATGTAAAAGTGCTAAAAATGACGACGGCTTCGTGATGGTCTTTCTACATCCTATATATTCAAATAGCCTATTCATTGGTGGAAGGTACTAACCGAGGCAAGATACTCGTCCCTGCAAGCGTCCGGACAGCCACAAGTCCAGTTGGTAGGGGGCACGCAGGGACAGATGGGCGGAGTGTAGCATGTGCCGGGGTGCCAACAGCAAGTGGGACAACAACACTGCTGGCACATCGTGTACACCTGCAACAACACAGTTACGGTTCAACAAGCTCTAGTTCCCGGCTTTAGCGTCAATATTTACGAGAAAATATAATTGATTCTAATTACCGCTCCCAAGTAGAAGTGTCGTATGGAAAACAATGGGAATGAAACTCCAGCAAGAGTAACTATTAAAATGATTTAAAATATTTTGTGTGGCACTTAAGGCATTTTCAACTTTGTCTATTCTGGGATAGTAACGAAGATACCTCGTGACTACTAATAACTACTAGTGCCTCCGCCATGAAATTGCAGATATCCATTGGAAGCGGTGACCATTCGCATCAGCTAGACCGTTTGGCTTGTTCAACATCCATTTAGATAGAGATAAAATGAAATCTTTCATTTCGTACTCAAAAATTAAAGTGCCAGCCAAAAAAAAGCTGTTTTCTTATGGGACATTTCCCATAAGAAAACACCTTTTTTCTGGTCGACGTTTTTTTATATTGCAACGAAAGTGTTTATTGGACCCTCTGACTGCTATTTGAGGTTGAAATCACCAAGAGTCATATTTTCAACGACAATATTTTGGACATTCGTTTATAGACAAACAGTTAATTATATGCTTCCTCTGTAATGGTAAAAATTGTTAAACGTGATATGTTCTGTTTCTGGCCAGCCACTTTAATTTTTGGGTGCAAAATGTTCGAAACCTGAATAATGTCCTATGATAGTAGAACATATCTGTACCTTAGCTTTAAGAAGTAGAGCAAGTTTGAATATTAACACCCACCAAATTCTTGTGTTACTCTACAAATACGAGTGGTTAACGATATTTCTGTTATTCTTATTACTTACCAACCAAATGCCTCGTGCTATCTCGTTCCTAATATAAGGTAGAGAAGTACACAGAAGACAATGCTCAAACTTGGTCAGCTCTGGTACGCCCAAATTTTTCTCTATTCCGGAAGGGCCGAGCACGACCTGGAAAATGCAAGATACAAATATTTTATTTACTTATTCAGACAACATGATCCATGTCATTAGTCAAAATAGTGCTTTTAACTATGTTACGAGTAGTTCATACATAACTCATACAATGTTTGAAGAACGGACAGTCAAACCTGTCCGCGATCATATTATATTCAGGGTGCTGTTGCTACTCACACGCACTCTGTGCAACAGAGACGTCGCTTTCTTGCGTAAAATTGCAGCGAAACCATTTGTGCCTAAACATTTCGTTATAGAGCGAAAATTAGTTCGATGGACCTACAGCTTTCGCGAGACAAAACGCAAAAGTCATGTTTAAAGTGACATATCGAGCTAAGACTTGAATTACATATTTTCGACCTGTTTGAAATGAGAGAGTTGTTAATTTATGTCTTTAATTTGGGATCTTTCACTCGAAGTGAAACAATAATTGGTGATAATAGTTATTTGTTATACAAGAGTGCAAAGTTGCTTTTTAACCGCGTGTTCAATTTTGATGACCGAGCAAGCGAAGGATTCTAAAATTAGAATCCTGAGCGTTAGCGAGGGAATCAAAAGAGCACGAAGTGAAAAATCTTTGCACTCGAGTGCAACACGTAACTTTTCATTCCACCTCAGCGAGGAAAGAGTATTTTTAATCTTCAATATCTGAGTGGAAAAGCCGTTTTTATTCTCAAGAGGATAAAGTAAATTGAATTTAGAACATCGTGTGCACTAAGTTTGTGAATTAAAAAAAAACATTAAACCTATTTACTGCTACCTCTATGGTGCCGAATATATCATACAACTTTTTTTTAATTTGTAAAAAACTCAGACTCGGAACCTTCTTGGTGTTCTTTTTTCAATTTGCTTTGTACGCGGTTCTTTACGCGGCATTTTTTCACGTCATTGTTAAACCTTATATTAAAAACAAGAAACTTGAAAACAAGTGAAAAAACTAAAATGAGTGATTCTAGCGACGAGGAAGTTTGCTTGACGCCAACAGAATTGACTGAAACTGTTAATAATGCGCAAATGAGCTTTCTCCCTCAACAATCACGCGAGAAGTATTTAAAACAGTACGATATGTTCAACACGTGGCGACTAGCAAAAGGAGCCAAAACTTTCTCAGAAAACGTTTTGCTGGCATATTTTATAGAATTATCCGAGAACAAGAAAGCAAGCACTCTATGGAGTACATATTCGATGCTAAAAGCAACAATAAAGATGAAAAAAGACAAACATATCGATACCTATCGTAAATTAGTGGCATTTTTAAAAAGACTTTTCATAATAAAGAAAAATAATTTTCATCCCACCATCTCGGAAAGAGTATTTTTAATCTTCAATATCTGAGTGGAAAAGCCGTTTTTATTCTCTAGAGGATAAAGTAAATTGAATTTAGAACATCGTGTGCACTAAGTTTGTGATAGTGCACACGATGTTCTAAATTCAATTTTCTTTGAATAGAATAAAAACGGCTTTTCCACTCAGATATTGAAGATTAAAAATACTCTTTCCTCGCTGAGGTGGAATGAAAAGTTACGTGTTGCACTCGAGTGCAAAGATTTTTCACCTCGTGCTCTTTTGATTCCCTCGCTAACGCTCAGGATTCTAATTTTGAATCACTCGCTGCGCTCGTGATTTAATTTTAGAATCCTTCGCTTGCTCGGTCATCAAAATTGAACACGCGGTTAAAAAGCAACTTTGCACTCTTGTATAACAAATAACTATTATTAGAAAACCGATCCAACGATGTTGGATTCGGAATCCTTCATTCGCCGAAAGAATGACTGAAAATACAATGAAAGGAGCAGATGAACGTTCATTCCGGTATGATTCTGTCGGAATGAAAACAGAAATCTAAATTGGAATCTGATACCAAAGAAAATTTGATTTTTTTAATTTCAATTATTCCCACTTAACTTACTTCACTAGCAAAATACTGGCAGTTGGGCGCGCAGGTACCCAGACTGTCGACATATGCGCACTGGGTGGTCTTCTTCCCCTGAATGCCCTTCAGCACGTTGATGGTATTGCGGGCTATTGCGTACGCGCCGGCTAGGCAGGCGGTCGCCGTCGTACATCCTTTTGCCGCGCATACGGCCTCGTTGCCATTCATTATGCAGGATGTCACGCATTCAATCTGTACTTATTTAAAACATACAATTTATTTTTAATCGACTAAAGGCTGATTTTTCAATAGTCTGATCTACACATTTTATCTCGACGCATAAATCGCCTTTTTATTCTTTGACAGGTTTGTTGCCAGGTATTTCTGGAAGATTTCGCCCGCGCATTGGTCTAACAATAAATTAACAAACTTTGATCTTTATGGTTTTAAAAACTAATTTAATAAATCATTATCATCATCATTTCAGCCGAAAGACATCCACTGCTGGACCTACGCCTACCCTAATTTGGGGGGCTTGCCATAATCGCCTCGCTTGACAGGTGAGTTAGCGATCACAGTAAGGTGGCAAAATGCATAGAGAACGTTTCTGCCAATTCTCTAGTAAGTCCCTTTGTCGCCTGTTACGACAACCACAGGAAGAAATGGAATGGCGCTAATCTTTACGTTCGGCACCTGACGGAACTTCATAAATAATTTCATAAATAGGAATCATTAATCAACTATAATCTCATAAATAACTTAGCGATTTAAAAATTCTGTTGTTGTTTTAACCTTCCTCTTCATCATTATCATCTGCTTAGTCTCGTGCCTATGTTGGGGTCTGCTCCCAGTCTAACAGAATGCAGCTAAATACCAGTTTTATACAACGTGTAACAAAATGATCGCAAGACCTCATACACACCACATTTGGAGTATTGAGTTATAAGCAAAATACATTAACTAGCTTTATTCCTTTAAGCATTTAGAAATGAGTCCTTTTGCATAAAAATAAGCTAAAATTTTGAAAAAAAAAAATAGCTTATCAAAAGTAACTGAAAATGATTCAGTACTCAATTAGGAACAAATTACTTCAGGTCTTGCGTTTATTCTGTTACATCTTATAAAAAAATTAAATAAGTCTCTCTCTGTTGGGAGCGACTTATTTAAATGGAGGGCGATAAGTTTCTGACCTTCACAACCCAAAAAAAACTATATAGTGAAAAATTACTTTAATTTCGGAAGTCAGTGGTAAATCCCTTAAATATATAACCAAAAACACTGACGTTCGAAAATAAACTTATTTTTCACTTTGTAGTCTATTTTCTGGAAGTTGGTGGTTACGAGTGCCTTCATTCACACCTGTTCTTGATTCATAGCGCAGGGATGCACAGCTGCTGATAGTACAGGCACCATTGTAGTTGGAGTGGCGCCGCCTATCACGGGGACCTTCACGGCTTCGGGAGGAACCTTCATCAAATATTTATTATTAGGTACACCTTTATTCTATTTTTACTTATCTCCACTTGGGAGTGAAACCCTTTATGAACACAACATGGTTGTTTTATGTTTGCCCCAACATAGTTATGCAGAAACCGAGAACTGATTGAGCTAGAGCGAAATAAATGCAGTTTAGGTATTGAAAGTCAAGTTTTTTAAATAAGTAAATCAGTTTTCTCTCAAAGTTGAACTACTACCCTGGGGTGCACCAAATAATAACACTTTCTGAGTCGCTGATAAATATTCCGATTTTCACAACCTGTTTACGTCCCGTCACGGAGTTGCGGAAGATGTCGAGAGCAATGTCAAGTATTCCTATTTATGCTGCAGCACAACTTCTTAATTAATTTGGGGACAGAAACATTATCGAACGCTTTCGGTAAGACCAGAAAGTCACCAAAAGACTTTCGCAAATTATTTAGGTGTTTGACCACTGTATTTGACAGTTCCAGGGTAGCGTCTTTTGTGGAATTCCCAGCTCTGAAGCCGTATTGATTGTCGGCCAGGAAATTGAATTTAGCTAGAAATTCTCTTGTCTCACATTAATAATCTTCTCGATTTTTATAAATTTAAAATAGTGGCAATTAATGATATAGGCCTGTAATAGGATGGATTACAGTTTTAAAACATCTGGACAGGGATAATTGTATTTTTCTGGCTTAATAACTGTGTTTGGGATACCGTCAACACTGAAAGCACATTGTCTTTAAGATTAATAATGGTTCTTTCAATGTCCGTGTCATCAAGCAACAATAAGGTCACCAACCCCCAAGAAGCAATCGGGGAAGAGCTTGCTCCTAGTGGTGAAGTCTTAAATGCTAAATTTTCAAAGTAGTGGTTAATCATATTGACAGTGAAAATAAATTGTCACCAGACTTTAATAAGTCCGAAGGAGATGTTTTGGCCAAAACCAAACGAAATATTTTCTTAATACATTTCCAAGTGGCTTAATGATTGTTGTCGGCCTTCCGAAATTCAGACCTTTCGTATTTGCGCTTAAGTTTTTTTAGTAAATTTTTGCAGTGTGTCCTACATCGATAAAAATAGATACATACATCTCTGTCGTTTTCTGGGTGTTACTGGATTTTTTTTATACAGCCTGTCTTTATGGCAAATACATTTCAAAAGACCGGGAGTAGTATTTCTGCGATATGATCAAGACAATTTGCAAGTCTAGTGGGAAGAAACTGAAGAGAATGTGTAGTAGAGTGTGTAATGTCAAAACATTAAGATATTTGTCAAAATTAAGATTCCCGATCCATCGAGAATCTTAATTAAAAATAGAAAAAAAAAAATTAGGTAAATGTCGCCAATAAAGAAATTAGTTTTACTGGTACTTACATCCTTGTATGTTTCTTGAACAGGCCTATAGAGCTAGTCGCTTCCTCGTTCGCAGTGCGATAGGTGCCGAAACCAGTAGTAATAAATTTACTTATTAATTAATTTGTAAATATATATGTATATGCCATAGGTCACTCATTCATACATTCACTTACTGATTAATCACGCAATCTCAAAAACGACTGGACCTACGCAGATGAAATTTGACACAGAGGTAGAGTATAATTACGAAAACTCAGCTAAGAAAGGATTTCCGGAAACGTCGTTCATATAGGGGTGAAATAGGGGTGGAAGACTGTTTGAAAGTCCGTCAGTTTTGAAGCTGGTCCTTCAAATTTTGTATTTAGGCTGATGGTTAAATTTTATTTATATGTATGTCAGGGTTTTTGGTAATTTTACTCCCAAAGAGCTGTAAAAAAGGATAAACTTGTTTGGATAGTCCTTCGTTTTCAAAGTAAACTTCATTAATGTTATTATTTAGGCATATGGTTGGAAACGAACGCAGCAAAATTTCCGATATCTACGTGGGCAAAACCTAGTAGTAAATAAAGCTAACCTTTAGGAAGTCTGCGAGCACGGTGTTGGCGCGCACACAGTTGAGCTCCACACATCCCATGAGCACGCGAGGATTGTAGGCACCGCGGAGGCGCTGGATCTCGCCAATCAGGGGGACCAGGCTCTCCACTGGCTGGGTCGCCACTAATGTGAATGCCTGATGCACAAAAACGAGAAATTCTCTAAGCAGGATGCGGTAAGTAGACCTTGAAATTAACATTTTCTATCGATTTCTATAATTTGCAGGTCAGTGTCCGTTATTATGTTGATCGAAATATGGTTCTTGACCGTAACAAACTTGTATTTACTGGTTTACAGAATTATAATCATTAGTAGTCGTCAAATTCGCTTAATTAGAATTAGCCTCAAATATCATGATTTCATGAAATAGTAATTCAAAAGGGTATTGTGGCCTGTAAAATTTAAATCAAACTGTACATTTAATATTTATTTATTTATTTAGAAAGAAAGCCTACATACTAATACCGTGGTATTATAACTAAGTGGCTTATGCGATGCTCAATACATTAAATCCCTGATCTCTAAACTAGGGAGGTCCCTGTATCTTAGAGATCAGTATCCCTCCGCAGCAATGTCACAAGCCAATATTAGTGACATACTAAATATTACAAATTGTTTTTTTTTTTAATCATAACCATAAAGCTAAATAAATAAAATAAAGTACTAAATTAAATTAAAATAACATTCACATAATCAGTTTTGTGGATGTGTGCGTGCGTGCGTACGTGTGTGTGTGTGTGTGTGTGGTGTGTGTGTGATGTGTGTGTGTGTGAGTGTGTGGGGGTGTGTGTGTGTGTGTGTGTGTGTGTGAAGGTGGGTGGGGCGGAGTGGTTTATATGTAAGTGCAAGTATAATTAATTTTAAAATTTCAGTTTAAGGGTCGGTGGCCCAAAACAAGATCCTCAGTATTATTATGACTTAATTTTGCCAAGTATTTGTTTAATGTACATTTACATTCATATTTAGTTTTAGAAAATAGTTTCAATTCCTTGTTTAAATTATTATACACTGTTATGCTGTTGATATAATACTGGCGCCTGGCAAAATATGTTCTGTGCGGTTCTAGTGGAAAAACTTTATGTCTATATATCGACCTACCGGCTGGTTCCGCCAAGGGACGGGAAGAATGTTTACGAATTGTCATTTGTTGCACGTAAAGTTGTCTGACAGTCAACAGATCACATTCGGCATAAAGCTGTAATGTGGGATACCTACGTGGACGAGACAGCATGACCTTAATGACAGCCCGTTGTGCACGTTCAAGCCTAATAAAGACGTTTATAGTTGACCCTCCCCAAACTGGAATACAATAAGATAAAACCGACTGGCACAGTGCAAAATAGACAAGTTTCAAGGTCCTACTATCAGCAGATCTACGAAGTTTTTTGAATACATAAATTAGTTTACGGATTCTTCCTGAGAGTATCTCTATATGCTTGTGCCAGTTCAGGTTTTGATCTATATGAATGCCGAGATATTTTACACCACTAGACCTGGATATGTTGAGACATTCGCATTCGGAAGAGGACACATTGGTACAGGTGTGGGCTTTAACTGCAAATGATAGCGGTGGGGAAAGATTTGACCTAATGGTAAAGGGAACACATACCGTTTTTTGCACGTTTAGGGTAAGCATGTTATTTGTTAGCCAATTCATTATTTGCTTAAGTGCGTTGTCAGCATTGGAATAACATTGGCTCCAATCTGCTCCATCTATAACTAAGGCTGTGTCATCAGCATACGTATAAATTTTGCAATGCTGAATATTCATTTTACACAGCTCATTTATATAGATGAGAAATAAGGTGGGCCCTAATACGCTGCCTTGGGGGACACCATATGTAATAGGTAAAACCTCACTCTCATGCTGACCCACTCTAACATATTGAGTTCGTCCCCTCAGGTAATCCGAGAAAATATCCAAAACGGGACCACGAATTCCAATGTTCTCCATCTTCTCCAACAAGGCAGGCGCAGAGACGGTGTCGAAGGCCTTCGATAGATCAAGAAAAACACCCAGACATTTTAATCTCTTATCAAGACTCCTAGCAACATGCTCAGATAGGCCCATAACCGCATCTTCAGTGCTCATCTTTGTTCTAAAGCCGAACTGGTTATGGGCTAGAATATTGTTCGCATCCAGGAAGCTGATGAGGGTATTATTCAGGATACGTTCCAAGATCTTCGATAAGGCAGTAAGTACAGAGATTGGCCGATAATTATTAACATCGTCTCAGCTCCCAGACTTGTGAACCGGATGCACAACAGCTCTTTTAAAGGCATTAGGGAAAATTCCAGAAGTTATAGATATATTACAAATATGTGTAATTACTGGAACCAGAACATGTCTCATACGTTTAATTATTATAGCCGGGATCCCGTCCCAACCAGTAGCACATTCGGATTTAAGGCTCAGGATTATGTCTTCAACATCATTCTCATTCACCTCAAGGAGAACCATTGACCCACTAGGGTTCAATATAGGCACGTTAGGACGAGTGGAAGTCGGGGTTAATTTTGATGCAAGATTACTACCAATATTGGTAAAAAAATTATTGACAATGCTTAACGAGGATTTCGGTGATTCAGAAAGTTTTAGAAGCTCCGTGGGAGAAGCACGGCTTGATTGTATATCAGATACCTTCTTAATTACATTCCAGGTTGCTTTGATATCATTTTTTGCCTTAGAAAATTCTTGCTGTTCATATGCATTTTTAAGCTTGCTTAGCAATGAATTACAGTGATTTCGGTAACGACAATAGGTGATTTTTAGTATTTCATTATCCTTATCTGTTTTGAGTTTAGCATTCATACAATCACGATGGCGAATGCAGCGCAACAATCCAGGAGTAATCCAAGGTTTAAGGATTCGTTGTCTTCTGGGTACAGTATATTCCCATGAATGTTTTTTAATAATAGAAGACAGGTCTCGTATCAACGTATCTGCTGCCTCATTAGGGTCCAGAATTTCTCAAATAGATGACCAATCTTTGTTAGTTATATCATCAAATACTAAGTTGTAGTCTATTTTGTGGGCAGTATGTGCCATTTTATTATACTTGGCTTTATTTTGCAAAAATAGGACTATTATAAGTTAATGTCGCGAATCATATTTCGTTCAACGTACGACAAAGAAAAAGGAAATACCTGCCAAGTGCGAGTCGGTCTCGCGCACCGAGGGTTCCGTACAAACCTGTAGGTATCCTCGGTTTATGCATAAGGTGTATGTTTATGAAATTAAATGTTTTTTTTTTTTAATTTTTATATTTGAGTTGAATGAATTAAAGGTAAATTGCGGTTTACGATTTATGACTTATTAAAAAAAACTACTTACTGGATCTCGTTCAAACCAATTTTCGGTGGAATGTATTATATGGTTATGTACATCATATATTTTTTTTAGATTTATCATTCTCTTATTTTAGAAGTTACGGGGTGGTAAAATGTGTGTCCCCCCCGGACACACATTTTACCACTTTGGAAGCATCTTTCGCGCAAACTATTCAGTTTAGAAAAAAATGATATTAGAAACCTCAATACCATTTTTGAAGACCTATTCATAGATACCCCACACGTATGGGTTTGATGAAAAAAACTTTTTTTGAGTTTTTGTATGGGGAACCCCAAAAATTATTGTTTTTTTTTTCTATTTTAGTGTGAAAATCTTAATGCGGTTCACAGAATACATCTATTTACCAAGTTTCTACAGCATAGCTCTTATAGTTTCGGAGAAAAGTGGCTGTGATATACGGACGGACAGACAGACAAGGGTAAGGATAAGGGATAAGGGTTCCGTTTTTTGCCATTTGGCAACGGAACCCTAAAAAGAAAAAATAGAAAGAAAAAAAAAATTAAAAAGGATCAAATGTTAGGCGTGACAAGCTAAGGTTTTTAGTACTAATTATTTCTAAAGAAATATACAAGGTGTATCTATTCATACACGAAATGTTTTAAGAGGTCAGGTGTAGGTGGTAAAGAACCTATAGCAACGAAAAAAAAATTTTTTGTAAGGGTTTATTTTTTTATTTAATATTTATACATTATTTGACGCACATAAGAAATATTGGCTCCATCTTATTTTTTACGGCCCGAGACACCGCGGCCATGCTCGGCCCGTGCGGTCCCCGCCCTCGCAGCGTCAGGCGGGCCATTCATAGAATTTGGAGTAAAGGTTTTATGCAAAACGTCTCAAGTAATTTTAAAATTATAATAATTACTAAAATTAAAAAACGCTTAGAAAAAAAAAAATCTTTTTGCTTCTATAGCTTCTTTACCACCTACAGGTGTACCTCTTAAAATATTTCGTGTATGAATAGATACACCTTATATATGAGAAGAAAAGAAATATAAAAGAAAGTAATAAAAGTCACTTACACCCGGGCATGTGTTACAAATCTGCAGCGCTATTTCAGTAATAATCGGCGCATTGCACTCGAACGTGTCCTGAGTGTTCCGTGCCACGATAACCACTACCTTCGAGCCCTGGAATAACCAACTCATTTACTAATAGCTCCGTTATGGCCGAAGCGCACTAATGGCTATTTTATGAAATCATTTATGTTTTATTTTATGAAAGAGTAACCTTCGGGTACTGAAGGTCTTAGTATATTTAGATTGTTAGATTATATTTTGTTGCACAGTTTGACTGGATGTACATAACTTTGATCACGATAAGGTTCATTTTACTTTATAGCTTGACTTCACTTAACGCTGCTTTTGTCATTGCGTCTACGCACGTTTTACGGTTGTTGACCCGTGCGTTGCTACGTTGCTAGCTTAGTGTAATTGCTACGTACGAAGCGACAGGCCTACGCGACAGCAAAATGGACTACACCAAAAATTTAGGCCAATCACACTTGAAAGTTACGTTAGGAGGGATCATCATCAGCAGCATGTTCCCACTGCTGGGACACAGGCCTCATCTTGGCGAGAGGTAGTGGGCCATAATCCACCACGCGGGCCCAGTGCGTGTTGGTAGATGTCACATGTCTTTTTGGTTCTAAGACATGCCGGTTTCCTCACGATGTTTTCCTTCACCGTTTTGAGAGCAGTAGTGATGGAATAATTTACACAAAGTAAAGCGTCTGCTTGAGTTCGAACTCACGACCTGCTACTTGTTGACGCGGCCTTTACCACTGGGCCACCACTGCTCTCTTAGGAGACATGTGGGCTTAAAATTGTTAATATTATAAAATCGTACTTTAAGTGCGTCGCACAGCATGTGTTTTCCAGAGAACGAGGAAATTCTACACTTGGTGTCGACGTGACTCAATTCCATGTCGTAGCCACAAGTAGCACACTGGTCGTACAGAGCTAACTCATCCAGCAATGGACATTGCTTCAGCAGCAGGGCTAATGGCTGGCCTGCAAGATTAAACAAGAATTTTCTAAATCAAGAAAGTTATTTTCAAGACTAAATAGGTATATATAATCTCAGATACCTTCGGACACGATGATACAAGGACCTCTTTGGTAACTTAAGTACTTAGTACCTTGCATTGTATTTTTTGAACAAGTTTATACAAACACTTAAAAAAAAACTAGAAAAGGTCAGCGTTTCAAATCTGACAACTCGGAAAAGAAAGACAGAAATAAACTCTTAGGTCACAGTCTCCTGTAAAGTCCAGACTTATTCTTGGTTGGATCCCGTATCATGTAAAAACGACGTAAATTGACGCCTCAAATGTTCTTATGAGGAAAGAACCACACAGATTGAGTCCTGTACAGTCAGTGCACGCATTTATTTATTTATTTAATACTTCAAGCACATTAATGTACAGAGGCGGACTTAATGCCATAGGCATTTTCTACCAGTCAACCTTTGCCATTTTTTTTTTTTTGTCATTTGTGCAACTAAACGATTTGAATTCGAACAATACCAAAATAACGAACATTTAGGTAGGCTTATTGGGTTACCCATTCTACAAAGTGGTTCCTATATACATCTACGTTTACATATTTAACAGTTTACAAATCCAATGAAATTAAGTTTTAAAGCAGTTAGGTCCGTACCGGTGCAACCAGCGGCGCCGCAGATGGTGACTTTCAACCCGCTGGGGCAAGCAGGACACGTGCTGTAACTCCGCCTGACATTTCGCCCATACCAGTCGTCACAACCCAACACGGTGTATCTCCCGTCCAATAACAACCGTCTACCCCCACGGCACCCTTGAAAAAAGGATCTCCAAACAAACATATTTTTTTAGACTTATTTATTTTATTAATTAATTTTACTTTAAATTTTACATGACTAAAAATTTATGTTTTTGATGTATGACTTTTCTTTTTTCTTCTGTTCATTGACAGATTAATGTTGACAGTGGTTTTGTGTTCTTTGGTCATTGTGCATGAAAAAGAACCTTTTAAATAATTCTGACTATGGCACAAATTCAGAAATCTAAGAGCGCTCTTTGGTTTCTGAATTTGTGCCGGAAAACTCAAGAAACGTAGTACTCGCAACCGGCGTGTGTTTATGACCAATTGTATGAACCTAAACGAGGCAAAAGGAGTAAAGGATCGTAGCAAGTGGCGTTCCGTAGTTTCTGCCTGAGTCTTAGAGCATTTAATGCTCTAAGGCCTGAGTTTATGTATGTGTGTAAACTAAAGAAAAGCTATTCGAATAACGTTTTCGTATATAATAATCTAACTGTTATGCATCAATATCTCAACGAATTGATCAGCAAATCCGATTTATTATTTGTTAGTATTGAATCCCTTAAAAATAATGGGAAGGAGGTTGATATTTTATGTATAACAGACTAACAGAACATAATATGATTGATTCAGACTTTATGTACCTAACCTTACCGAATTACACTTTAGCGGCAAGCTGTAACAGACAGAACAGAAATGGCGGATCGTGTATACTTGTAAAAAATATCCTCAAATATAAAGTTCTTCAAGACATAGTTAGCCTTAGTGTTCGTAATGTAACGGAATGTTCCGCCATTGAACTATTGGATCATAATGTGGTGATTATATGTATATACCGACCTCCAAAAACTTCACAAAACGAACTTAATACATTTTTCAACATACTTCATACAATCCACTACAAATTACGCAATCGAAAATCAACTAAAACTATTATTTGCGGTGATTTTAACATTGATCTGTTAAAAAGAACCTCCATTTCTTTGCAACTTACACATGTTATTTCCAGCTTTGATATGAAAATTGGCACACATAATCCAACAAGGCCAAAGAGTAACAC
Source organism: Aporophyla lueneburgensis (assembly GCA_932294355.1). Classification (NCBI taxonomy): domain Eukaryota; kingdom Metazoa; phylum Arthropoda; class Insecta; order Lepidoptera; family Noctuidae; genus Aporophyla; species Aporophyla lueneburgensis. The sequence goes on from OW028744.1 coordinate 18,816,328, forward strand.
TTGCATTGACAACATTTTCCACAATATTAGAGATAGTAAATGTGACGTCATTGACTTAGGTATGTCAGATCACACGGCACAATTATTAAAATTTTCTGTTAAAAAAACTTGCACTGTCACTTTCTGGTATACCGAAAGGCGAGACTTTAGTCAAGAAAACCTAACTAAATTCAAAGAATGTCTGGGGAGCTTAAGTTTTCATGATGTGTACTCAACTAGTGATCCAGAAGTAGCATACAACTTATTTTTCGACCATTACAAACTTTTTTATGACCTCTGCTTTCCAATAATAAAAATTAGAAATAATATTGTTAAAAACCCTAAATGGCTGTCAAGGGGAATAAGCCAGTGTTGTCGGCAAAAAAGAAAACAACTGTGGTAGTATAGACTCAATCCTAATGAAGAAAAGAAAAATGCTCTCAAACAATATAGTAACCGTCTCAAAAAAATTGTTAAACTTACCCAAAAATCTCAAAATAATTACCTAATATCCAATGGAGAGAACAAGTCTAAAGCCACATGGAAAATTATAAACTCTTACAAAAGCCAACTTCCAAAAGAAAATATTAATAAAATAAAAGTAAACAATCATACAATAACAGACCCACAAATAATTGCTGAAGAATTTAATAATTATTATATTAATTTAATAAAACCCATTAATTCACTCAATAATAATAATAATTCATCAGTTGCGGACAATTTTAATAATATTAATCCTAATATGAATTTGACATCTTTCAATAATAATTTGACATTGACTAATAGTACATATAAATCTTTGTTTCTAAACCCTGTAACACCTTATGACATTAATATTATAATTAAAACACTTAAAAACACTAGAAGTGCTGGATATGATGACATCACAACATCCTCAATAAAGGAAGTTGCGCCCATCATCAGCCCAGTACTCAGTCATATATTTAACTTATGTATTGAGCATGGTGTGTTTCCAACTAAACTTAAAAAATCCGTAGTGACGTCACTTTTTAAGAAAAATAACAAGGAAGACATGGCATGTTACAGACCAATAGCACTTATACCTATTTTTTCTAAAAAATTTGAAAAAATTATATATATTGCAATTAATACTCACTTTGAGAAGTACAATCTATTTGCGAAAGAACAAAAAGGCTTTAGAAAGAATAAGACAATTAATTTAGCAATTTATGACCTTTTAAAAACAGTTTATACCAATATTGATAAACGTTTGCCTGTCTCTGCAATGTTTATGGATATGACAAAAGCGTTCGATTATGTACACCATGGAACACTTTTAAATAAATTATACAGTTATGGTTTAAGTGGTAACGTCCATAAACTTCTGGAATCTTATCTAAATGACAGATATCAGGTAGTTGAAATAAATAATATTAATATCTCAAATAATACCGAACAAAAACATAAATCCATGCCCAAAAAAGTAATATATGGAGTGCCTCAAGGTAGCGTGTTAGGTCCTCCGTTATTTTTGACCTACATAAATGATCTGCCTAAAGTTTCACAGCATCCAATGATCCTTTTCGCTGATGATAGCACAGCTATATTTACTGGTCAAAATATTAATACTTTTGAAAGTGAGATAAATTCCACTCTTTGCAATATAATTAACTGGCTGACGAATAATAATTTAATTATCAATTTAGAAAAAACTAAACTTGTGAATTTTGGGCGTAATACTATAAACAACAACTTCAATATTAATCATAATGGGACGAAAATTGAACATGTCAACTGCGTTAAATTTCTAGGGCTTTGGATTGATAAGGATTTGTCTTGGCAAACACACATAGACACAGTATGCAATAAAGTTAATCAGTACTCATATGCTTTACATAAATTATCAAAAATAGTTGATCGATCAGTTCTTTTGACCGCATACCATGCTTATATTTCGGTGACACTGAGATATACAGTCATTTATTGGGGCAATGCAACTAACAGGGATTTAGTGTTCAAAGCGCAAAAAAGATGTGTACGTGCGATGGTTGGTATCCGTGTTCCAGATTCATGTAAACCATATTTCAAAGAATTAAAAATATTGACCTTCCCTGCAATTTACATTTATGAAGTAGCTGTATTTATAAAAACAAATGAAAATCTATTTGATAAACTTAAATCGAAAAGGCATATGTTAAAAATTTCTAATGTGCCACATAAAACGGCTCTATTTAACAAAAGCTTCTTTGGCATTGCATCTAAAATATACAACAGCATATACCTATTAGCATTCTAGACACTAAGGAACTTTCAATATTTAAAATTAAATTACGAACATTTTTAATTGATAAAGCATTCTACACGATCCAAGATTTCCTGAATTGTTGACCATTTATTAGTTCCACTGTATTTTGACTTATATAAGTATTGACCATGTACTGGATTCACCGTATTTGACATGCATTAGTATTGACCACGTGATAGTTTCACTGTACTTTTACATTTATAATAACTTACCATCTATAATCATTCCAAATTTTTTATGCCATATCTACCTACATAATTATTGTATGCCTATAAGGCAGGACATATTGATACTTTAATATATTGTTAAGACCTGTAACTTACATATGCCCACAATAAAGATACTTTGACTTTGACTTTGACTTTAAACGTTGAACTAAGTAAATGTAAGTAACATTTGCAACAAAGTTCGTTCACACTTATTTTACCTCTGATCTTACGTCACTGGCACAAGCAATGTGATCTTTGTTCTCATTAGAATAGGGTTGCTGCTGTTACTGTTGTCAAAGTTATAAAAAATCTAATAATTAGCAGATTTCAAAATATTTATATTGTTAAATAGAATAATTCAAAAATTATAACCTAAGTACTGAAAAATCAGGCTCTAAAAAGTTTGAAACAAAAACATTCTCTTCTGAAAGCCGTGGTCGTATTCCACGTACAATACAAAGTCGGATACGACCACGATTTTGAGATGAAAATATTATTGTTTTTTCAGTCGTTTTAAAGTAACGCCTATTACTGCAAAAATTGCAGAGTCCAGGCTAAGGTGGTACGGACATGTTATGCGCAAACCCGATGATCATATTGTGAGAAATTGCCTTTCCATGGCTAATAAGAAGAGAGGGAGAGGTACCGTCGTGACCTGTTACTACACCTGAGAAAACCCCAAAAAAAAACTAAACTATTATTACAGTTTATTATTAGTATTAGTCAAAAGACACTTTTTGTCTCTCCTGATTTAAAAGTATTTCAAATCATGATGTCTAAAAAATGATTTTTCATATCTCTATCAATCGGTATTATATAATTATTCTTCCATCATCATCATCATTTCAGCAGTATGACGTCACTGCTGGATATAGGTCTCCCCCAATTTGGGGGGGGGGGGTTTGCCATAATCAACACGCTTGGCAGGCGGGTTGGCGATCGCAGTATGGTGGTATAGTGCATAAAGTACGTTGCTGCCCATTTTCTAGTAACTCCCTTAGTCGCCTCTTACGACACCCACAGGAAGAAATGGGACTTCTCTTCTCTCTTCTCTTTTACTCTTCCATATTCATTGCTTAATTGCGTAAAAATTGGTCTCTAATGTGATAGGCGAAGTATTGGTACTTTTCCCTAACTTCGCCTGCATCATGTCATAGCGTCAAATATTGAATTATATTTGAAATACTACTTACTACATCTAGTGTAAGCATTTTGGGATGTGACAGATAAACTTTAAATGAAGCAATATAGAGTAGTTTTTTTTTAAACTTTTGTAGGCGAAGTTAGGCAACAGTTTTAAGTTAACTCCATACATTTGATGTATTGTTGAGAGGGCTGCCAAAATTATTGTCAGTTTAACTTACTGAAAAATAAAGGTAGGTAAGGGTTTCAAGAAAAAAAAAGAAAAATTCAATTTGTTAATTATTCATAAAAGTGCCAAATAATATTTATCATAAAACGCAGCTAAAATATTTGCTTAAATTAATCGTATTCTTAAATCTATTTAGGTACCATCAAACGAGGCATCTTTACCATATTTTTTTACCTTTATGTAATTTACTCTAACACGGTGCTAGTTGTTTAAGTTTTTATTGATTTATTTTGTAAAAAAAAGGTGTTTCTCTTTTGGATGTACCAATGAATTCTACTAAATATCACATAGTATCGCTATATTAACCAAAAGTATGAGCAGGGTAAAATTGACACATTTTTGGCAACTTTACCTAGCCTACGTTATTGAACGTGTGTTCCAAAATGCACGCGACGTAAAGTTACTTATAAAATTCTTTATTTCTTTAAATTCTTTATTTTCACCACAAGCCATGACATTAAATATCTATAAAACTAAAAACATATAAGGCTTATTACTAGGTCACATTAATTAAATCCTCTGACTCCTAAACTAGGTGTAGGCCTGTGACTTAGGAGTCAGTGATTCTCCGTAAACAAACAAAGCCAAAATAAAAGTAAATTAGGACGTGTAAACAATAAGAGATGTGGCAAAGAAAACAGATATGTAAATTAAAAGTAAAATGAAAAAAAAAAAGTTTAACTGTGTGATGAAGTGTATAAATGTAGGGTGTAAGTGTGTGTGTATTGAATAAGTGTAGGTATGTGTATGTAGTGAGTAAGTGTAGGGTGAGTGTGTGTAGTGAGAAAGAATAGGATGTTACATTTATGACTGAATTATATATATAATTCATCATCATTACCGTAAGTTGCCCAGCAGAAGATCCTCAGTGTTATCATAATCAAGAGTTTGGAGATAATCTTTTAGTACGTTTTTGCAATGATATTTGGGGTACGAATAAATATTTAACTTTTTATTTAGGCAGTTGTACAGTTTAGTGCTAATAACATAAAATTGACGTTTGGCAAAGGCAGTTCTATGGCGTTCGTGAGGGAACACATTATGCTTAAGTCTGCCAGTCGGTTCCTTTAAGGGACGTACAGAGTGTTTACGCAAGGTAGTCAAGAGCACGTAAAGTTGCCGGACTGTGAGTACCTTGCAATCGGAGTAGAGCTGCACAGTGGGGTATCTACGTGGAAGAGAGAGCATTACCTTAAGGACGGCTCGCTGGGCTCTCTCAAGCCGGATAAAAACATTTTTTGTGGCACTACCCCAAACGGGCAGGCAGTACGTTAGGACCGAACGGCACAGGCCAAAATATACTAATTTAAGTGTTTCATGATCAGCAGAGTTCCGTAGCTTCTTAAAGACATATATTAGCTTACGTATGCGGGACGTGATCTTAACTATGTGGGGGTGCCAGTTGAGGTGGTGATCAATAAGTACTCCTAGGTACCTTACACAAGAGGATCTAGTAAGGAGAAGGCAGCTACATGGTGCTAGGGAATCACAAGTGTGTGCTCTCAGGTTAAGGAAATTTGGGGGGGACAGATTTGACCTTAAAGCAAAGGGAACGTATACCGTTTTATCAACGTTTAAGGTAAGCAAGTTGTCGGACAAACATTTCATCACGGAAGAAAGCGCAACCTCAGCGTTTTGGTATGTTTGGGGCCAGTCACAACCATCTATAACAAGGGCAGTATCGTCCGCATACGTATAGATCCTGCAATTTTCGAGAGGCAGTTTGCAGAGTTCATTTATATAAATGAGAAAGAGGGTAGGCCCGAGGATGCTGCCTTGCGGAACGCCGTATGTGATTGGAAGCTCATCACTTTCATGTTGGCCGATTTTTACTTTTTGGGTACGATCGCTCAGATAGTCTGCAAAGATTTTCAGTGGGTGTCCACGTATTCCAATGCTTTCCATTTTTCTCAATAAGGCTGGGGCAGAAACGGTGTCAAATGCCTTTGTCAGATCAAGGAAGATTCCCAGGCACTTGTGTTTCCTATCTAGCGTCCTAGCTACGTGGTTAGATAAATCCATAACAGCGTCCTCAGTACTTACTCCATTTCTGAACCCGTATTGGTTATTAGCTAAGATTTTATTTTTTTCGAGGTAACTGGTCAGATTTTTATTCAGTACTCGCTCTAAGATCTTTGACATTGCTGTTAAAATTGAGATTGGACGGTAGTTATTGACATCGTCTCTGCACCCAGACTTATGTATAGGGTGAACTACTGCTTTTTTAAATGCCCTCGGGAAGACACCTTCTCTTATGCACTGATTACAGATATGTGTAATAACTGGCACCAAAACAGATCTCGAGGCCTTTATTATTTTAGGTGGTATACAGTCTAAGCCAGTAGCACAGTCAGTCCTCAGACTCATAATAATGGAGTCCACATCGTCTTCGGTTACTTCAAAGAGGGCCATTGAGCTGCTAGACTGTGATTCCACTACAGAATGGGGCACCGTTGAGGTTGATTTAAATTTAGACGCCAAGCTGCTCCCTACATTAGCAAAAAAGTTGTTGACGTGATTAAGTGAGGATTTAGGATTATCTAACATATTTAAAAGATCAAAAGATGGAGAACACTGAGTTTGAAGATCTGAGACTTTCTTAATAACACTCCAAGTTGCCTTAACATTATTTTTTGCATTATGAAACTGTTCTTTTTCATACGAGCGTTTAAGTTTTCTTAGCAGTGAGTTACAGAAATTTCGATAGCGAGTGTAGGTAATTTTTAATATTTCATTATTTACCGACTTTTTATATTTAGCATGCATTCGGTCTCGATGCCGTATGCAGCGGAGTAATCCAGGCGTAATCCAGGGCTTTAAATTACGATCTCTTTTTGGAACTGTTTGTTCCCGGGTGTGCTTTATAACGATGGAGGAGAGATTTCCGATTAACGCATCTGCAGCATCATTAGGGTCTAAGATGGACAGGATGGGAGACCAGTCATGGGCATTGATATCTTCTGTCGCGGATTCGTAATCTATTTTTGACCTAGTACGGGTAACAACTGAATTAGAAGACCTAGTTTGTAGAAATAATAGCAGCGGTTCGTGATCTGTTATGGATGATTCAATAACAAACGTCGAGGCAGATTTATTTGTTTTCAGCAAAATATGGTCCAAACAGTTTGTGAGCCGAGTTGGAAACAGGTGCGCTGGGAGAAGCCCGTTAGACGCAGTACAGTTTAGATACTCATCCGAGTGATTATCAATATTGTCAATCTTAATGTCGATGTTCATATCGCCGATCAAGACCACGGAAGGAGTAGTTATTTTGAGTACGTTATCGAGACTGTCAATAAATGTATTTATATTTTTAAAAACAGGAGGGCGATAAATAGCCACTATTGTAACGTCTTCTATGCAACAAGTAAGACAGTTAGCGTCGGCAAAATATGGTTCCTTGACGTCAGCTTTAATGGAAGATCTAACGTAAATAGCACACCCGTCATTTTGATTGTATGTGGTTTTAGTAGAGTACGACGTGAAGCCATCCAAGGTCGGCAAGTGTGAAACTTTGCTTAACCAACACTCAGTGAGAACGATCACGTCACACTGGAAACCTAGTAACCGCATTAGAACTGGAATTTCATCGAAATTTTTAGTGATGCTTCTTATGTTTAAATGTAATATTTTTAATCCTTTTGTTGGGTCTTGTATAAACTGCGCGCAACTTTCTGGTTGACACTTAAACGATTTAGAGACTTGAAACGCATCTAATTCATTATTAATTATATCTAGATTAGCCATTTGTTTTTAGAAAATACGGGTATGAAAAATGTTGAAACGTCGTCGTTGTAAATGAAAGTAAAAAGGCAGTTATTACATGCTGTGTGTGACTTAGGGACAAAAATATTTGTGAACAGTACTGTTCGAACTTTTGGTATTTTTCGGTTTGTGGCAGTTTCACATGTACGTATTGTGTGCACCTGTGTGGTGATGGGATAAAGTATGTTATAGTTGTGTGTGTCGACTAGTGTAAATATAGCGTGTGTCCATTGTGCTGTTGTATGTAAAGTGTGTGATATAAATATAGGTAAGAGTGTATTATTTGATGTAAAAATTAATTTTAAAACTCTAATTAAAAATAAACAAAGAACGAAATTAACTAAAAAAATAAGAACATTCTGTGACAGTCAAATGATGGGATTTTGGTTCTCTGGGAGACTGAGACATTTTTCAGAGCTAACAAGAATCTGTTTGTCTCCTTCTATCTTGCGCAGAAATATATTGCCATTGGAAATCCAACAGAACTTATAGCTATTTTTGTTGGCGAACTCTCGGGCTTGGTAGAATAGCTTTTTGGTGCTAGCCGCTAGGTGTTCAGAGATGTACACGGGTTGACGGTCACCAGGCAGACCCATGACTGCGGTGTTTAGTTTGTCGTCTTTTCCTCTTCCTTTGTTGTACGCACGCACGGCCAACAGGAGTGTCTGCTTAGTTTGTACAGTCGTGAATTCGGCTATTATAGGGCGCGGGGTGGTTGAGGTTGTAGATTTACGTGGAAGACGATAAATATCGCGCAGCTCTGTTTCATCTATGCGCAGACCAATGGCTGTGCCTACATCACATACCGTTTTTATTAGACTGGAGCTCGTTTCAGTACTTACTTGTGGGATGTTGCGCAATTCTATACCGGAAGATCTTGATTTGTGCTGAAGATCCACTATTTTTTGTTCTAGAGATTCAATATAGTTTTGCTGCTCGCGTCGCTCCTTCCTCAACATTTCCACTTCCGTCTTCAAATCTTCGAACTGATTATTAAAAAAATCAATTGACTGAACGATTCCAGCGTTTGACTTACAAATTTCAGAGTTGGATGCCTGTATTTTATTGTTTTGGAGTTTAATATCTTTTATATTCGAAGACAGCTCAGATATTATTTTTCTTTGCTCCGCCAGTAGTTCCGCAATTCTATCATCCTGCTCTTTCTTCCACTTTGCAAGAATATCTTGTAACTCTTGTGTTTCTTGTGAGCTCGTCTCAGTCGAATCTCCGTGTGGCGAAGTATCATTACGCGCGCGCTTATTGTTTCGTTTAGTGTTTCCATAGTCGCACGCTGTGACGGCCGTGGTGATGTCCGGTTCTGAGCGTGTTTGAGTCTGGCTTATATTACCAATCTGTGTCCTGGGGGTATTGGGTGGGGTGCGTTGTACCCCTGCCATGTTAATAACCAATGTAATAATAGGTAGAAAGCAAATATCAGCAATAAAACAAAGCCAAATCGGTATTACACAAAACCGATAACAACCAGCAACAGCGTCAGAGCGTAGCCGATGCAGCTCTCGTAGTCGATTCGTAGCACAGGCTCGTGACGTAGCAGCGCGCACGGCGCGAGTGTAGCAGCGGTGACTCACGTTCGTAGCTCGTAGCGGACCACTGTTTTGCCGATCGTTGCTACTGTCTCGGTGGCGCGATGCGTAAGCGGTCCGGTCACTAGTCACTTGGGTGATGGTTCGAGTCCGGCGAATCACAATCACTTTTTCAAATCACTTTGAGGCGACAACGACGCGTTGCGACAACGGCGGGTTGTCAAAAAATAATAAAACATTAACATTTTTTTTAAATTAATTAATTATTTATACAGGAACCAAGTAATAGGGAGTTTTGTTTATGCATTACAGTTTAATATCTATTGTGGTTGTAATCACAGTAACAAAAACTATTCTAGACATTAAAACTTTGCCTAAAACAGTAAACAATTAAATACTAAGCATATTTATAATCAAGAATATTTGTTTAACAGTATAAAAAAGAACTCTCACAGACACAAAACAAATAACTGTGCTCATGTGGGAATCATACCCACGACTTCCGATTTAGCAGTCAGGGTCACTAACCACTAGACTAACAGGCCAGTAATTGAATTTGTTACAAATGTATTTCATTCACACCAAAATATTTCATAAACGAATAGAAAAAAACCGATTGGTTAACTGAATGAAAGCCCAGAACAGTTCCCACATAAAAGTAGATGACTTAGGTGTGTAAATTTGACAACCCTAGTTATATGTATAGGTAAAGTTGCCTTCGTGCTAAGCGAGGTAACTTTACCTAACATCAAACATCATTACCTTTTCCAATAATTCAAGAAATAGTAAATTTATAAGATTGAATCATTGCGATACACCTTAATAACAATAAGACTGAGACTGAGACTTTATTAAGTCGCAAACATAATTGACCACATAGAATGAAATAGCACCCTATTTTGAGAACTAACGAAGTGGCTAGCTTAAAAAACTTTTTGGGATAGCACAATTTAATATAAAATCAACCAATATGCCTAAAATTGCGTCAACTGCCCCAGACAAAAAAAATATTTAATTAAAACTACTATAGGGTATGCTTAGGTAAAGATAACCACGGAAGGTAAAGATGCCTCGTTTGACGGTACCTATATATTTTTTTTTAGAGATCAATACAGACTTAAATATGCCAGCCATACATAAATACAAATAGTATCAAGTAATAATTACCTTTTAACTAAATAGTTGTATTCAAACATACAAACAAACGTAGGCAAACATAGGAACTAGATAACAATATTTGGCTCATAATTTTTAAGTTCACATAGGTAGTACATCAAACATCAACTGTTTGTAACAGCTATAAAAATTGCTCATTTATTAATCTAAAATGTAATTTCCCGCACAATAAATACTACTATTTATTAGATATGTAAATTAATTAACTTCAAGATTGACTCAATTATTATGACAAAACATTTTTGTGTTGAAAAATCTTATGTTACTTGGAAACAAAGCTAAATGAGAAAACACAACTATTCCTAAAAAGGGCACAATTCTATTCTATTTTAAATCCCTTTATGGTCGTCGTATAAGGGTTAATAATAATTGTACTGCCTCTTTGAGCAAGCTGGAGGTGATAACCACCGAAACTCACAAAAAGGGAACCATTTCATATTATTTTTAAAAATCTACACCGTGTACAATCTAATACACTGTTTGTACAAGCAAGTAAATGTTATCGCCCCTAATCCGCAATTCAGTTATAGAATATTGAACTATTCTAAAATTGATTTGATTTGTTTTTTGATTGATTTGAGTATTGCCGGCGCCATAAATAAAACTGAGGAATTAACATTTGCAATTCAAGAGCAAAATGGAAGAGTAGATGTGGTGTGTTTGACTGAAACTTTCATGAAAAAAGGTAAAGTACAGAGACACTTAAAAAAAATTCTGGTTATAAATTATGTCAGTTGCATCATATTATAATAGGTCTTTACCTATGAAAATGCCGTTTTGTATGAAAAAAATTAAACGAATATTTTTCATGTATTTTTTATTTGTATTAATCGAAATAATCACCCATGCAATCAATGCATCTTTGCCAACGCAGTGGCAGTTTATTAATGCCCTTCTTAAAAAAATCTGCTGGACGGGAGGCAACAAATTCTTCAAAGGCATTTTGTACTGCCTCTCGGGTATTGAATTTTTTTCGCGCCAAGAAGTTACCCAAATTCTGGAAAAAGTAGTAGTCTGTAGGCGCAAGGTCTGGTGAGTAGGGCGGATGACGGAGAGCTTCCAACCCCAGTTCTTGCAACTTAGAGACCGTCTGCTGTGCAGTATGAGGTCGCGCGTTGTCGTGCAGGAGCAGTGGAGACGAGCGATTGACCAATGCTGGTTGGAGACTTGCCAGCTTCTCCATCATTGAGTTTAGTTCTTCACAGTACACATCTGCAGTAATGCTCACCCCGTTTGGTAAGAAACTGTGATGAATCACACCGGCGCTAGACCACCAAACAGTGACCATCACTTTTCTAGGGGTAAGTTTTCGTTTAGGGCATTGTTTAGGTGCTGAACCAGGATCCAACCAACATGCTGAGCGCTTGCGGTTATCAAACAGAATCCATTTTTCATCGCAGGTAACAATGCGGTTCAAAATTCGTTCATTTGTGTGTCTGTTGAGCAGTGCAAGGCACGTCTCGCCGCGTACTTCGCGCTGGCGATCATTGAGTTCGTGGGGCACCCATTTGTCAAGCTTTTTTACCTTGCTAATTTGACGCAAATGGACCAATATTGTTTTGACGCTAACGTCGAAAGCTGCTGCTAATTCAGCCGCAGATTGTGTATCAGCTTCCACAATCGCCGTTAATTCGTCATTGACGACTAAAGTCTTCGGACGACCGCGAGGTTCATTTTTCAGGTCGAAATTTCCAGAACGGAAGCGAGCAAACCAATAACAGGTGGTGCGTTGGTTTGTAGTGTTAGCTCCGTAAACGTCGTTGATGTTGCGTGCCGCTTGTGCCGCGTTGCTGCCACGACGGTACTCATATTCCATAATTACTCGAATTTTTAACGTATCCATGATGACGAAAAAGATTGAAATGCGATGAAAATGTAACACTAATCAATAAACAAATGACTACTTTTGGAAAAAGAATTCCATGTTTTTAAAATAAAATTAATTTGAAATTAGAATTCTTAGACAAACAAAAATTATTTTGATTTGAAATGGCCAGTACTGCAGAACGGCAATTTCATAGGTAAAGACCTAATATATATTAGAGCAGTGATAGCCCAGTGGCATTGGCCCCAACTTACGAGTTGTAGGTCGTCGTTTATCGCTCTTACCTAGAGGAGGCCTGAGTCCCAGCAGCGTTATAGGCTGGTATTTATTCATACAGAAGCTATAGAAGCAAAAAGAAATTTGTTTCTAAGCGTTTTTGAATTTTCGTAATTATTATAATTTTAAAACTACTTGAGACGTTTTGCATAAAACCTTTACTCCAAATTCTATGAATGGCCCGCCTGACGCTACGCGGGCGGCGACCAGACGGCACGATCATGGCCGCGGTGTCTCGGGCCATAAAAAATAAGAAGGAGCCAATATTTCTTATGTGCGTCAAATAATTTATAAATATTAAATTAAAAAAAAAACCCTTAGAACAATTTTTTTTTCGTTGCTATAGTTTCTTTACCACCTACAGGTGTACCTCTTAAAATATTTCGTGTATGAATAGATACACCTTATATATACAACATTAATTTTTGTTTATGCGAAACCCGAAACACGGGTCTAGTATTTTTATGTAAAGAATCTATGAAAAAATTTTCAAAACTGTATCATTAATAATCACAAAGTTAAAAGCTTGATAAGTTACCTGGTTGTCCACGCAAAAACATATGCACATCACCACAAACAGCTAGTGTACGTACCATCTCCGTGTAATGGACGTTTGAGTACGAGAAAGACATGATAATTTTAAAATCGAAACAAAACACTGAGGCCCCGCGACTTGGAAGCGTAATTAAATTTTTTTGGTACAAAATATAATATGGTGTAAAAATTATTGGAATCGATTCAGTTACTGATTCTGAACAAACTATATTCAGGTTTCGCATATACTAAAAATAATATTGTATATAATTTACATTTGCATGTAATGAAATTTTTTGTAATGTTGTTGTTGAAATTTTTTGTTGTTGTTGTTGTAGTTCTAATAATTTACTATTAAGTTAATTTTTTTTTTATTTATTTGGGCTGTTGTTTTGGGTTGTTTTTTTTTTGGCACTGGCTTCCAGCACTTGCTTCCAGCACTGGCTTCCAGAACTGGCTTCTAGTACTAGATTCCAGTACTAGCTTTCAGCACTGTCTTCTAGTACTAGCTCCCAGCATAGGCTTCCAGCACTAGCTTCCAGCACTCGCTTCTAGCACTAGCTTTTAGTACTAGCTCCCAGCACTGGCTTACAGAACTGGCTTCCAGTACTAGCTCCCAGCACTGGCTTCCAGCACTAGATTCCAGCACTGGCTTCCAGCACTGGCTTCCAGCACTGGCTTCCAGCACTGGCTTCCAGCACTGGCTTCCAGCACTGTCTACCAGCATTGCCTTCCAGCACTAGCTTCCAGCGATGTCTTCCAATACTAGCTTCCAGCACTGTCTTTCAGCACTGTCTACCAGCACTGGCTTCCAGTACTAGCTTCCATTACTAGCTTCCAGCACTGGCTTCCAGTACTAGCTTTCCAGTACAAGGTTCCAAAACTAGCTCCCAGCACTGGCATCCAGCACTTGCATCTAGCACTAGCTTGTAGTACTGGCTTCCAGCACTGGCTTCCAGTACTAGTTTTCAGTACTAGCTTTCAGCACTGTCTTCCAGCACGGTCTTCCAGCACTGGCTTCCAGCACTGGCTTCCAGCACTGGCTTCCAGTACTAGCTTTCAGCACTGTCTCCAGCACTGTCTTCTAGCACTGGCTTCCAGTACTAGCTTCCATTACTAACTCCCAGCACTAGCTTCCATTACTAGCTCCCAGCACTGGCTTCCAGCACTAGCTTCCAGCACTGGCTTCCAGCACTGGCTTACAGCACTGGCTTACAGCACTGGCTTACAGCACTAGCTTTCTACCACTGTCTACCAGCACTGTCTGCCAGCACTGTCTGCCAGCACTGTCTGCCAGCACTGTCTGCCAGCACTGTCTGCCAGCACTGTCTGCCAGCACTGTCTGCCAGCACTGTCTGCCAGCACTGTCTGCCAGCACTGTCTGCCAGCACTGTCTGCCAGCACTGTCTGCCAGCACTGTCTGCCAGCACTGTCTGCCAGCACTGTCTACCAGCACTGTGTTCCAGTACTAGCTCCCATTACTAGCTCTCAGCACTGGCTTCCAGCACTAGCTTCCAGTACTAGCTTCCAGTACTAGCTTCCAGTACTAGCTTTCTACCACTGTCTACCAGCACTGTCTGCCAGCACTGTCTGCCAGCACTGTCTGCCAGCACTGTCTGCCAGCACTGTCTGCCAGCACTGTCTGCCAGCACTGTCTTCCAACACTGTGTTCCAGTACAAGGTTCCATAACTAGCTCCCAGCACTGGCATCCAGCACTTGCATCTAGCACTAGCTTGTAGTACTGGCTTCCAGCACTGGCTTCCAGTACTAGTTTTCAGTACTAGCTTTCAGTACTAGCTTTCAGCACTGTCTTCCAGCACGGTCTTCCAGCACTGGCTTCCAGTACTAGCTTTCAGCACTGTCTCCAGCACTGTCTTCTAGCACTGGCTTCCAGTACTAACTTCCATTACTAGCTCCCAGCACTAGCTTCCATTACTAGCTCCCAGCACTGGCTTCCAGCACTAGCTTCCAGCACTGGCTTCCAGCACTAGCTTCCATTACTAGCTCCCAGCACTGGCTTCCAGCACTAGCTTCCAGCACTGGCTTCCAGCACAAGATTCCAGCACTGGCTTCCAGCACTGTCTTCCAGCACTGTCTTCCAGCACTGGCTTCCAGCACTGGCTTCCAGCACTGGCTTCCAGTACTAGCTTCCAGTACTAGCTTTCAGCACTGTCTCCAGCACTGTCTTCTAGCACTGGCTTCCAGTACTAGCTTCCATTACTAGCTTACAGCACTGGCTTCCAGCACTACCTTCCAGCACTCTCTTGTAGCAATAGCTTTTAGTGCTGGCTTCCAGCACTGGCTTCCAATACTAGCTTCCAGCACTGTCTTTCAGCACTGTCTACCAGCACTGCCTTCCAGCACTATCTTCCAGCACTGCCTTCCAGCACTGGCTTCCAGTACTAACTTTCAGTACTAGCTTCCAGTACTAGCTTCCAGTACTAGCTCTGAGCACTGTCTACCAGCACTGTCTACCAGCACTGTCTACCAGCACTGTCTACCAGCACTGTCTACCAGCACTGTGTTCCAGTACTAGCTCCCATTACTAGCTCCCAGCACTGGCTTCCAGCACTAGCTTCCAGTACTAGCTTCCAGTACTAGCTTTCTACCACCGTCTACCAGCACTGTCTGCCAGCACTGTCTGCCAGCACTGTCTGCCAGCACTGTCTGCCAGCACTGTCTGCCAGCACTGTCTGCCAGCACTGTCAGCCAGCACTGTCTGCCAGCACTGTCTGCCAGCACTGTCTGCCAGCACTGTCTGCCAGCACTGTCTGCCAGCACTGTCTACCAGCACTGTCTGCCAGCACTGTCTGCCAGCACTGCCTACCAGCACTGTCTAACAGCACTGTGTTCCAGTACTAGCTCCCATTACTAGCTCCCAGCACTGGCTTCCAGCACTAGCTTCCAGTACTAGCTTCCAGTACTAGCTTTCTACCATTGTCTACCAGCACTGGCTTCCAGCACTGGCTTCCAGCACTGGCTTCCAGCACTTGCTTCCAGCACTGGCTTCCAGCACTGTCTACCAACACTGCCTTCCAGCAATGCCTTCCAGCACTAGCTTCCAGCAATGTCTTCCAATACTAGCTTCCAGCACTGTCTTTCAGCACTGTCTACCAGCACTGCCTTCCAGCACTGCCTTCCAGCACTGCCTTCTAGCACTGCCTTCCAGCACTGCCTTCCAGCACTAGCTTCCAGCAATGTCTTCCAATACTAGCTTCCAGCTCTGTCTTTCAGCACTGTCTACCAGCACTGGCTTCCAGTACTAGCTTCCAGTACTAGCTTCCAGTACTAGCTTTCAGCACTGTCTCCAGCACTGTCTTCTAGCACTGGCTTCCAGTACTAGATTCCATTACTAGCTTCCAGCACTGGCTTCCAGTACTAGTTTTCAGTACTAGCTTTCAGTACTAGCTTTCAGCACTGTCTTCCAGCACGGTCTTCCAGCACTGGCTTCCAGGACTAGCTTCCAGTACTAGCTTCCAGTACTAGCTTTCAGCACTGTTTCCAGCACTGTCTTCTAGCACTGGCTTCCAGTACTAGATTCCATTACTAGCTTACAGCACTGGCTTCCAGCACTACCTTCCAGCACTCTCTTCTAGCAATAGCTTTTAGTGCTGGCTTCCAGCACTGGCTTCCAGTACTAGCTTCCAGTACTAGCTTCCAGTAGTAGCTTCCAGTACTAGCTTTCAGTATTAGCTTCCAGTACTAGTTTTAGGCACTATCTTCCAGCACTGCCTTCCAGCACTAGCTTCCAGCACTGTCTTCCAGCACTGTCTTCCAGCACTGGCTTCCAGTACTAACTTTCAGTACTAGCTCCCAGTACTAGCTTCCAGTACTAGCTTTGAGCACTGTCTACCAGCACTGTCTACGAGCACTGTCTACCAGCACTGTCTACCAGCACTGTCTACCAGCACTGTCTACCAGCACTGTCTACCAGCACTGTCTACCAGCACTGTGTTCCAGTACTAGCTTTCTACCACTGTCTGCCAGCACTGTCTGCCAGCACTGTCTGCCAGCACTGTGCCAGCACTGTCTGCCAGCACTGTCTGCCAGCACTGTATGCCAGCACTGTCTGCCAGCACTGTCTACCAGCACTGTCTGCCAGCACTTTCTAGCAGCACTGTCTACCAGCACTGGCTTCCAGCACTAGCTTCCAGTACTAGCTTTCTACCACTGTCTACCAGCACTGTCTGCCAGCACTGTCTGCCAGCACTGCCTGCCAGCACTGTCTGCCAGCACTGGCATCCAGCACTTGCATCTAGCACTAGCTTGTAGTACTGGCTTCCAGCACTGGCTTCCAGTACTAGTTTTCAGTACTAGCTTTCAGTACTAGCTTTCAGCACTGTCTTCCAGCACGGTCTTCCAGCACTGGCTTCTAGCACTGGCTTCCAGTACTAGCTTTCAGCACTGTCTCCAGCACTGTCTTCTAGCACTGGCTTCCAGTACTAGCTTCCATTACTAGCTCCCAGCACTAGCTTCCATTACTAGCTCCCAGCACTGGCTTCCAGCACTAGCTTCCAGCACTAGCTTCCAGCACTGGCTTCCAGCACTGGCTTCCAGCACTGGCTTCCAGCACTTGCTTCCAGCACTGGCTTCCAGCACTGTCTACCAACACTGCCTTCCAGCAATGCCTTCCAGCACTAGCTTCTAGCAACGTCTTCCATTACTAGCTTCCAGCACTGGCTTCCAGTACTAGTTTTCAGTACTAGCTTTCAGTACTAGCTTTCAGCACTGTCTCCAGCACTGTCTTCTAGCACTGGCTTCCAGTACTAGCTTCCATTACTAGCTTACAGCACTGGCTTCCAGCACTACCTTCTAGCACTCTCTTCTCGCAATAGCTTTTAGTGCTGGCTTCCAGCACTGGCTTCCAGTACTAGCTTCCAGTACTAGCTTTCAGTATTAGCTTCCAGTACTACCTTTCAGTATTAGCTTCCAGTACTAGTTTTCAGTACTATCTTCCAGCACTGCCTTCCAGCACTAGCTTCCAGCACTGTCTTCCAGCACTGGCTTCCAGTACTAACTTCCAGTACTAGCTTCCATTACTAGCTTACAGCACTGGCTTCCAGCACTACCTTCCAGCACTCTCTTCTAGCAATAGCTTTTAGTGCTGGCTTCCAGCACTGGCTTCCAGTACTAGCTTCCAGTATTAGCTTCCAGTACTAGCTTTCAGTATTAGCTTCCAGTACTAGTTTTCAGCACTATCTTCCAGCACTGCCTTCCAGTACTGGCTTCCAGTACTAACTTTCAGTACTAGCTTCCAGTACTAGCTTCCAGTACTAGCTTTGAGCACTGTCTACCAGCACTGTCTACCAGCACTGTCTACCAGCACTGTCTACCAGCACTGTCTACCAGCACTGTGTTCCAGTACTAGCTCCCATTACTAGCTCCCAGCACTGGCTTCCAGCAATAGCTTCCAGTACTAGCTTCCAGTACTAGCTTTCTACCACCGTCTACCAGCACTGTCTGCCAGCACTGTCTGCCAGCACTGTCTGCCAGCACTGTCTGCCAGCACTGTCTGCCAGCACTGTCTGCCAGCACTGTCTGCCAGCACTGTCTGCCAGCACTGTCTGCCAGCACTGTCTGCCAGCACTGTCTGCCAGCACTGTCTGCCAGCACTGTCTGCCAGCACTGTCTGCCAGCACTGTCTACCAGCACTGTCTACCAGCACTGTGTTCCAGTACTAGCTCCCATTACTAGCTCCCAGCACTGGCTTCCAGCACTAGCTTCCAGTACTAGCTTCCAGTACTAGCTTTCTACCACTGTCTACCAGCACTGGCTTCCAGCACTAGCTTCCAGCACTGGCTTCCAGCACTGGCTTCCAGCACTTGCTTCCAGCACTGGCTTCCAGCACTGTCTACCAACACTGCCTTCCAGCAATGCCTTCCAGCACTAGCTTCCAGCAATGTCTTCCAATACTAGCTTCCAGCACTGTCTTTCAGCACTGTCTACCAGCACTGCCTTCCAGCACTGCCTTCCAGCACTGCCTTCCAGCACTGCCTTCCAGCACTGCCTTCCAGCACTAGCTTCCAGCAATGTCTTCCAATACTAGCTTCCAGCTCTGTCTTTCAGCACTGTCTACCAGCACTGGCTTCCAGTACTAGCTTCCAGTACTAGTGTCCATTACTAGCTTCCAGCACTGGCTTCCAGTACTAGTTTTCAGTACTAGCTTTCAGTACTAGCTTTCAGCACTGTCTTCCAGCACGGTCTTCCAGCACTGGCTTCCATTACTAGCTTCCAGTACTAGCTTCCAGTACTAGCTTTCAGCACTGTCTCCAGCACTGTCTTCTAGCACTGGCTTCCAGTACTAGATTCCATTACTAGCTTACAGCACTGGCTTCCAGCACTACCTTCCAGCACTCTCTTCTAGCAATAGCTTTTAGTGCTGGCTTCCAGCACTGGCTTCCAGTACTAGCTTCCAGTACTAGCTTCCAGTAGTGGCTTCCAGTACTAGCTTTCAGTATTAGCTTCCAGTACTAGTTTTAGGCACTATCTTCCAGCACTGCCTTCCAGCACTAGCTTCCAGCACTGTCTTCCAGCACTGGCTTCCAGTACTAACTTTCAGTACTAGCTCCCAGTACTAGCTTCCAGTACTAGCTTTGAGCACTGTCTACCAGCACTGTCTACGAGCACTGTCTACCAGCACTGTCTACCAGCACTGTCTACCAGCACTGTCTACCAGCACTGTCTACCAGCACTGTGTTCCAGTACTAGCTCCCATTACTAGCTCCCAGCACTGGCTTCCAGCACTAGCTTCCAGTACTAGCTTCCAGTACTAGCTTTCTACCACTGTCTGCCAGCACTGTCTGCCAGCACTGTCTGCCAGCACTGTGCCAGCACTGTCTGCCAGCACTGTCTGCCAGCACTGTCTGCCAGCACTGTCTGCCAGCACTGTCTGCCAGCACTGTCTGCCAGCACTGGCATCCAGCACTTGCATCTAGCACTAGCTTGTAGTACTGGCTTCCAGCACTGGCTTCCAGTACTAGTTTTCAGTACTAGCTTTCAGTACTAGCTTTCAGCACTGTCTTCCAGCACGGTCTTCCAGCACTGGCTTCTAGCACTGGCTTCCAGTACTAGCTTTCAGCACTGTCTCCAGCACTGTCCTCTAGCACTGGCTTCCAGTACTAGCTTCCATTACTAGTTCCCAGCACTAGCTTCCATTACTAGCTCCCAGCACTGGCTTCCAGCACTAGCTTCCAGCACTAGCTTCCAGCACTGGCTTCCAGCACTGGCTTCCAACACTGGCTTCCAGCACTTGCATCCAGCACTGGCTTCCAGCACTGTCTACCAACACTGCCTTCCAGCAATGCCTTCCAGCACTAGCTTCTAGCAACGTCTTCCATTACTAGCTTCCAGCACTGGCTTCCAGTACTAGTTTTCAGTACTAGCTTTCAGTACTAGCTTTCAGCACTGTCTCCAGCACTGTCTTCTAGCCTGGCTTCCAGTACTAGCTTCCATTACTAGCTTACAGCACTGGCTTCCAGCACTACCTTCTAGCACTCTCTTCTCGCAATAGCTTTTAGTGCTGGCTTCCAGCACTGGCTTCCAGTACTAGCTTCCAGTACTAGCTTTCAGTATTAGCTTCCAGTACTAGCTTTCAGTATTAGCTTCCAGTACTAGTTTTCAGCACTATCTTCCAGCACTGCCTTCCAGCACTAGCTTCCAGCACTGTCTTCCAGCACTGGCTACCAGCACTGTCTACCAGCACTGTCTACCAGCACTGTGTTCCAGTTCTAGCTCCCATTACTAGCTCCCAGCACTGGCTTCCAGTACTAGCTTCCAGTACTAGCTTTCTACCACTGTCTACCAGCACTGTCTGCCAGCACTGTCTGCCAGCACTGTCTGCCAGCACTGTCTGCCAGCACTGTCTGCCAGCACTGTCTGCCAGCACTGTCTACCAGCACTGTCTACCAGCACTGTCTACCAGCACTGTGTTCCGGTACTAGCTCCCATTACTAGCTCCCAGCACTGGCTTCCAGCACTAGCTTCCAGTACTAGCTTCCAGTACTAGCTTTCTACCACTGTCTACCAGCACTGGCTTCCAGCACTGGCTTCCAGCACTGGCTTCCAGCACTTGCTTCCAGCACTGGCTTCCAGCACTGTCTACCAACACTGCCTTCCAGCAATGCCTTCCAGCACTAGCTTCCAGCAATGTCTTCCAATACTAGCTACCAGCACTGTCTTTCAGCACTGTCTACCAGCACTGCCTTCCAGCACTGCCTTCCAGCACTGCCTTCTAGCACTGCCTTCCAGCACTGCCTTCCAGCACTAGCTTCCAGCAATGTCTTCCAATACTAGCTTCCAGCTCTGTCTTTCAGCACTGTCTACCAGCACTGGCTTCCAGTACTAGCTTCCAGTACTAGCTTCCAGTACTAGCTTTCAGCACTGTCTCCAGCACTGTCTTCTAGCACTGGCTTCCAGTACTAGATTCCATTACTAGCTTCCAGCACTGGCTTCCAGTACTAGTTTTCAGTACTAGCTTTCAGTACTAGCTTTCAGCACTGTCTTCCAGCACGGTCTTCCAGCACTGGCTTCCAGGACTAGCTTCCAGTACTAGCTTCCAGTACTAGCTTTCAGCACTGTTTCCAGCACTGTCTTCTAGCACTGGCTTCCAGTACTAGATTCCATTACTAGCTTACAGCACTGGCTTCCAGCACTACCTTCCAGCACTCTCTTCTAGCAATAGCTTTTAGTGCTGGCTTCCAGCACTGGCTTCCAGTACTAGCTTCCAGTACTAGCTTCCAGTAGTAGCTTCCAGTACTAGCTTTCAGTATTAGCTTCCAGTACTAGTTTTAGGCACTATCTTCCAGCACTGCCTTCCAGCACTAGCTTCCAGCACTGTCTTCCAGCACTGTCTTCCAGCACTGGCTTCCAGTACTAACTTTCAGTACTAGCTCCCAGTACTAGCTTCCAGTACTAGCTTTGAGCACTGTCTACCAGCACTGTCTACGAGCACTGTCTACCAGCACTGTCTACCAGCACTGTCTACCAGCACTGTCTACCAGCACTGTCTACCAGCACTGTCTACCAGTACTAGCTTTCTACCACTGTCTGCCAGCACTGTCTGCCAGCACTGTCTGCCAGCACTGTGCCAGCACTGTCTGCCAGCACTGTCTGCCAGCACTGTATGCCAGCACTGTCTGCCAGCACTGTCTACCAGCACTGTCTGCCAGCACTTTCTAGCAGCACTGTCTACCAGCACTGGCTTCCAGCACTGGCTTCCAGTACTAGCTTTCTACCACTGTCTACCAGCACTGTCTGCCAGCACTGTCTGCCAGCACTGCCTGCCAGCACTGTCTGCCAGCACTGGCATCCAGCACTTGCATCTAGCACTAGCTTGTAGTACTGGCTTCCAGCACTGGCTTCCAGTACTAGTTTTCAGTACTAGCTTTCAGTACTAGCTTTCAGCACTGTCTTCCAGCACGGTCTTCCAGCACTGGCTTCTAGCACTGGCTTCCAGTACTAGCTTTCAGCACTGTCTCCAGCACTGTCTTCTAGCACTGGCTTCCAGTACTAGCTTCCATTACTAGCTCCCAGCACTAGCTTCCATTACTAGCTCCCAGCACTGGCTTCCAGCACTAGCTTCCAGCACTAGCTTCCAGCACTGGCTTCCAGCACTGGCTTCCAGCACTGGCTTCCAGCACTTGCTTCCAGCACTGGCTTCCAGCACTGTCTACCAACACTGCCTTCCAGCAATGCCTTCCAGCACTAGCTTCTAGCAACGTCTTCCATTACTAGCTTCCAGCTCTGGCTTCCAGTACTAGTTTTCAGTACTAGCTTTCAGTACTAGCTTTCAGCACTGTCTCCAGCACTGTCTTCTAGCACTGGCTTCCAGTACTAGCTTCCATTACTAGCTTACAGCACTGGCTTCCAGCACTACCTTCTAGCACTCTCTTCTCGCAATAGCTTTTAGTGCTGGCTTCCAGCACTGGCTTCCAGTACTAGCTTCCAGTACTAGCTTTCAGTATTAGCTTCCAGTACTACCTTTCAGTATTAGCTTCCAGTACTAGTTTTCAGTACTATCTTCCAGCACTGTCTTCCAGCACTGGCTTCCAGTACTAACTTCCAGTACTAGCTTCCATTACTAGCTTACAGCACTGGCTTCCAGCACTACCTTCCAGCACTCTCTTCTAGCAATAGCTTTTAGTGCTGGCTTCCAGCACTGGCTTCCAGTACTAGCTTCCAGTATTAGCTTCCAGTACTAGCTTTCAGTATTAGCTTCCAGTACTAGTTTTCAGCACTATCTTCCAGCACTGCCTTCCAGTACTGGCTTCCAGTACTAACTTTCAGTACTAGCTTCCAGTACTAGCTTCCAGTACTAGCTTTGAGCACTGTCTACCAGCACTGTCTACCAGCACTGTCTACCAGCACTGTCTACCAGCACTGTCTACCAGCACTGTCTACCAGCACTGTGTTCCAGTACTAGCTCCCATTACTAGCTCCCAGCACTGGCTTCCAGCAATAGCTTCCAGTACTAGCTTCCAGTACTAGCTTTCTACCACCGTCTACCAGCACTGTCTGCCAGCACTGTCTGCCAGCACTGTCTGCCAGCACTGTCTGCCAGCACTGTCTGCCAGCACTGTCTGCCAGCACTGTCTGCCAGCACTGTCTGCCAGCACTGTCTGCCAGCACTGTCTGCCAGCACTGTCTGCCAGCACTGTCTGCCAGCACTGTCTGCCAGCACTGTCTACCAGCACTGTCTACCAGCACTGTGTTCCAGTACTAGCTCCCATTACTAGCTCCCAGCACTGGCTTCCAGCACTAGCTTCCAGTACTAGCTTCCAGTACTAGCTTTCTACCACTGTCTACCAGCACTGGCTTCCAGCACTAGCTTCCAGCACTGGCTTCCAGCACTGGCTTCCAGCACTTGCTTCCAGCACTGGCTTCCAGCACTGTCTACCAACACTGCCTTCCAGCAATGCCTTCCAGCACTAGCTTCCAGCAATGTCTTCCAATACTAGCTTCCAGCACTGTCTTTCAGCACTGTCTACCAGCACTGCCTTCCAGCACTGCCTTCCAGCACTGCCTTCCAGCACTGCCTTCCAGCACTGCCTTCCAGCACTAGCTTCCAGCAATGTCTTCCAATACTAGCTTCCAGCTCTGTCTTTCAGCACTGTCTACCAGCACTGGCTTCCAGTACTAGCTTCCAGTACTAGTGTCCATTACTAGCTTCCAGCACTGGCTTCCAGTACTAGTTTTCAGTACTAGCTTTCAGTACTAGCTTTCAGCACTGTCTTCCAGCACGGTCTTCCAGCACTGGCTTCCAGTACTAGCTTCCAGTACTAGCTTCCAGTACTAGCTTTCAGCACTGTCTCCAGCACTGTCTTCTAGCACTGGCTTCCAGTACTAGATTCCATTACTAGCTTACAGCACTGGCTTCCAGCACTACCTTCCAGCACTCTCTTCTAGCAATAGCTTTTAGTGCTGGCTTCCAGCACTGGCTTCCAGTACTAGCTTCCAGTACTAGCTTCCAGTAGTGGCTTCCAGTACTAGCTTTCAGTATTAGCTTCCAGTACTAGTTTTAGGCACTATCTTCCAGCACTGCCTTCCAGCACTAGCTTCCAGCACTGTCTTCCAGCACTGGCTTCCAGTACTAACTTTCAGTACTAGCTCCCAGTACTAGCTTCCAGTACTAGCTTTGAGCACTGTCTACCAGCACTGTCTACGAGCACTGTCTACCAGCACTGTCTACCAGCACTGTCTACCAGCACTGTCTACCAGCACTGTCTACCAGCACTGTGTTCCAGTACTAGCTCCCATTACTAGCTCCCAGCACTGGCTTCCAGCACTAGCTTCCAGTACTAGCTTCCAGTACTAGCTTTCTACCACTGTCTGCCAGCACTGTCTGCCAGCACTGTCTGCCAGCACTGTGCCAGCACTGTCTGCCAGCACTGTCTGCCAGCACTGTCTGCCAGCACTGTCTGCCAGCACTGTCTGCCAGCACTGTCTGCCAGCACTGGCATCCAGCACTTGCATCTAGCACTAGCTTGTAGTACTGGCTTCCAGCACTGGCTTCCAGTACTAGTTTTCAGTACTAGCTTTCAGTACTAGCTTTCAGCACTGTCTTCCAGCACGGTCTTCCAGCACTGGCTTCTAGCACTGGCTTCCAGTACTAGCTTTCAGCACTGTCTCCAGCACTGTCTTCTAGCACTGGCTTCCAGTACTAGCTTCCATTACTAGCTCCCAGCACTAGCTTCCATTACTAGCTCCCAGCACTGGCTTCCAGCACTAGCTTCCAGCACTAGCTTCCAGCACTGGCTTCCAGCACTGGCTTCCAACACTGGCTTCCAGCACTTGCATCCAGCACTGGCTTCCAGCACTGTCTACCAACACTGCCTTCCAGCAATGCCTTCCAGCACTAGCTTCTAGCAACGTCTTCCATTACTAGCTTCCAGCACTGGCTTCCAGTACTAGTTTTCAGTACTAGCTTTCAGTACTAGCTTTCAGCACTGTCTCCAGCACTGTCTTCTAGCCTGGCTTCCAGTACTAGCTTCCATTACTAGCTTACAGCACTGGCTTCCAGCACTACCTTCTAGCACTCTCTTCTCGCAATAGCTTTTAGTGCTGGCTTCCAGCACTGGCTTCCAGTACTAGCTTCCAGTACTAGCTTTCAGTATTAGCTTCCAGTACTAGCTTTCAGTATTAGCTTCCAGTACTAGTTTTCAGCACTATCTTCCAGCACTGCCTTCCAGCACTAGCTTCCAGCACTGTCTTCCAGCACTGGCTTCCAGTACTAACTTTCAGTACTAGCTTCCAGTACTAGCTTTGAGCACTGTCTACCAGCACTGTCTACCAGCACTGTCTACCAGCACTGTCTACCAGCACTGTGTTCCAGTTCTAGCTCCCATTACTAGCTCCCAGCACTGGCTTCCAGTACTAGCTTCCAGTACTAGCTTTCTACCACTGTCTACCAGCACTGTCTGCCAGCACTGTCTGCCAGCACTGTCTGCCAGCACTGTCTGCCAGCACTGTCTGCCAGCACTGTCTGCCAGCACTGTCTACCAGCACTGTCTGCCAGCACTGTCTACCAGCACTGTCTACCAGCACTGTCTACCAGCACTGTGTTCCGGTACTAGCTCCCATTACTAGCTCCCAGCACTTGCTTCCAGCACTGGCTTCCAGTACTAGCTTGCAGTACTAGCTTTCTACCACCGTCTACCAGCACTGTCTGCCAGCACTGTCTGCCAGCACTGCCTGCCAGCACTGTCTGCCAGCACTGTCTGCCAGCACTGTCTGCCAGCACTGTCTGCCAGCACTGTCTGCCAGCACTGTCTGCCAGCACTGTCTGCCAGCACTGTCTGCCAGCACTGTCTGCCAGCACTGTCTGCCAGCACTGTCTGCCAGCACTGTCTGCCAGCACTGCCTTCCAGCACTGCCTTCCAGCACTAGCTTCCAGCAATGTCTTCCAATACTAGCTTCCAGCTCTGTCTTTCAGCACTGTCTACCAGCACTGGCTTCCAGTACTAGCTTTCAGCACTAGCTTCCATTCCTAGCTCCCAGCACTGGCTTCCAGTACGAGCTTCCAGTACTAGCTTCCAGTACTAGCTTCCAGTACTAGCTTCAAGTACTAGCTTCCAGTACTAGCTTCCAGTACTAGCTTCCAGCACTGTCTGCCAGCACTGTCTTTCAACACTGTCTGCCAGCACTGTCTTTCAACACTGTGTTCCAGTTCTAGCTCCCATTACTAGCTACCAGCATTAGCTCCCAGCACTGGCGTTCAGCACTAGCTTCCAGTACTAGCTTCCAGTACTAGCTCCCATTACTAGCTCCCAGCACTGGCTCCCAGCACTGGCTTCCAGCACTAGCTTCCAGCACTGTCTGCCAGCACTGTCTGCCAGCACTGTCTGCCAGCACTGTCTGCCAGCACTGTCTGCCAGCACTGTCTGCCAGCACTGCCTGCCAGCACTGTCTGCCAGCACTGTCTGCCAGCACTGTCTGCCAGCACTGTCTGCCAGCACTGTCTGCCAGCACTGTCTGCCAGCACTGTCTGCCAGCACTGTCTGCCAGCACTGTCTACCAGCACTGTCTGCCAGCACTTTCTAGCAGCACTGTCTACCAGCACTGGCTTCCAGCACTAGCTTCCAGTACTAGCTTTCTACCACTGTCTACCAGCACTGTCTGCCAGCACTGTCTGCCAGCACTGCCTGCCAGCACTGTCTGCCAGCACTGGCATCCAGCACTTGCATCTAGCACTAGCTTGTAGTACTGGCTTCCAGCACTGGCTTCCAGTACTAGTTTTCAGTACTAGCTTTCAGTACTAGCTTTCAGCACTGTCTTCCAGCACGGTCTTCCAGCACTGGCTTCTAGCACTGGCTTCCAGTACTAGCTTTCAGCACTGTCTCCAGCACTGTCTTCTAGCACTGGCTTCCAGTACTAGCTTCCATTACTAGCTCCCAGCACTAGCTTCCATTACTAGCTCCCAGCACTGGCTTCCAGCACTAGCTTCCAGCACTAGCTTCCAGCACTGGCTTCCAGCACTGGCTTCCAGCACTGGCTTCCAGCACTTGCTTCCAGCACTGGCTTCCAGCACTGTCTACCAACACTGCCTTCCAGCAATGCCTTCCAGCACTAGCTTCTAGCAACGTCTTCCATTACTAGCTTCCAGCACTGGCTTCCAGTACTAGTTTTCAGTACTAGCTTTCAGTACTAGCTTTCAGCACTGTCTCCAGCACTGTCTTCTAGCACTGGCTTCCAGTACTAGCTTCCATTACTAGCTTACAGCACTGGCTTCCAGCACTACCTTCTAGCACTCTCTTCTCGCAATAGCTTTTAGTGCTGGCTTCCAGCACTGGCTTCCAGTACTAGCTTCCAGTACTAGCTTTCAGTATTAGCTTCCAGTACTACCTTTCAGTATTAGCTTCCAGTACTAGTTTTCAGTACTATCTTCCAGCACTGCCTTCCAGCACTAGCTTCCAGCACTGTCTTCCAGCACTGGCTTCCAGTACTA
Source organism: Aporophyla lueneburgensis (assembly GCA_932294355.1). Classification (NCBI taxonomy): domain Eukaryota; kingdom Metazoa; phylum Arthropoda; class Insecta; order Lepidoptera; family Noctuidae; genus Aporophyla; species Aporophyla lueneburgensis. The sequence goes on from OW028744.1 coordinate 18,844,219, forward strand.
ACTTCCAGTACTAGCTTCCATTACTAGCTTACAGCACTGGCTTCCAGCACTACCTTCCAGCACTCTCTTCTAGCAATAGCTTTTAGTGCTGGCTTCCAGCACTGGCTTCCAGTACTAGCTTCCAGTATTAGCTTCCAGTACTAGCTTTCAGTATTAGCTTCCAGTACTAGTTTTCAGCACTATCTTCCAGCACTGCCTTCCAGTACTGGCTTCCAGTACTAACTTTCAGTACTAGCTTCCAGTACTAGCTTCCAGTACTAGCTTTGAGCACTGTCTACCAGCACTGTCTACCAGCACTGTCTACCAGCACTGTCTACCAGCACTGTCTACCAGCACTGTGTTCCAGTACTAGCTCCCATTACTAGCTCCCAGCACTGGCTTCCAGCAATAGCTTCCAGTACTAGCTTCCAGTACTAGCTTTCTACCACCGTCTACCAGCACTGTCTGCCAGCACTGTCTGCCAGCACTGTCTGCCAGCACTGTCTGCCAGCACTGTCTGCCAGCACTGTCTGCCAGCACTGTCTGCCAGCACTGTCTGCCAGCACTGTCTGCCAGCACTGTCTGCCAGCACTGTCTGCCAGCACTGTCTGCCAGCACTGTCTGCCAGCACTGTCTGCCAGCACTGTCTACCAGCACTGTCTACCAGCACTGTGTTCCAGTACTAGCTCCCATTACTAGCTCCCAGCACTGGCTTCCAGCACTAGCTTCCAGTACTAGCTTCCAGTACTAGCTTTCTACCACTGTCTACCAGCACTGGCTTCCAGCACTAGCTTCCAGCACTGGCTTCCAGCACTGGCTTCCAGCACTTGCTTCCAGCACTGGCTTCCAGCACTGTCTACCAACACTGCCTTCCAGCAATGCCTTCCAGCACTAGCTTCCAGCAATGTCTTCCAATACTAGCTTCCAGCACTGTCTTTCAGCACTGTCTACCAGCACTGCCTTCCAGCACTGCCTTCCAGCACTGCCTTCCAGCACTGCCTTCCAGCACTGCCTTCCAGCACTAGCTTCCAGCAATGTCTTCCAATACTAGCTTCCAGCTCTGTCTTTCAGCACTGTCTACCAGCACTGGCTTCCAGTACTAGCTTCCAGTACTAGTGTCCATTACTAGCTTCCAGCACTGGCTTCCAGTACTAGTTTTCAGTACTAGCTTTCAGTACTAGCTTTCAGCACTGTCTTCCAGCACGGTCTTCCAGCACTGGCTTCCATTACTAGCTTCCAGTACTAGCTTCCAGTACTAGCTTTCAGCACTGTCTCCAGCACTGTCTTCTAGCACTGGCTTCCAGTACTAGATTCCATTACTAGCTTACAGCACTGGCTTCCAGCACTACCTTCCAGCACTCTCTTCTAGCAATAGCTTTTAGTGCTGGCTTCCAGCACTGGCTTCCAGTACTAGCTTCCAGTACTAGCTTCCAGTAGTGGCTTCCAGTACTAGCTTTCAGTATTAGCTTCCAGTACTAGTTTTAGGCACTATCTTCCAGCACTGCCTTCCAGCACTAGCTTCCAGCACTGTCTTCCAGCACTGGCTTCCAGTACTAACTTTCAGTACTAGCTCCCAGTACTAGCTTCCAGTACTAGCTTTGAGCACTGTCTACCAGCACTGTCTACGAGCACTGTCTACCAGCACTGTCTACCAGCACTGTCTACCAGCACTGTCTACCAGCACTGTCTACCAGCACTGTGTTCCAGTACTAGCTCCCATTACTAGCTCCCAGCACTGGCTTCCAGCACTAGCTTCCAGTACTAGCTTCCAGTACTAGCTTTCTACCACTGTCTGCCAGCACTGTCTGCCAGCACTGTCTGCCAGCACTGTGCCAGCACTGTCTGCCAGCACTGTCTGCCAGCACTGTCTGCCAGCACTGTCTGCCAGCACTGTCTGCCAGCACTGTCTGCCAGCACTGTCTGCCAGCACTGGCATCCAGCACTTGCATCTAGCACTAGCTTGTAGTACTGGCTTCCAGCACTGGCTTCCAGTACTAGTTTTCAGTACTAGCTTTCAGTACTAGCTTTCAGCACTGTCTTCCAGCACGGTCTTCCAGCACTGGCTTCTAGCACTGGCTTCCAGTACTAGCTTTCAGCACTGTCTCCAGCACTGTCTTCTAGCACTGGCTTCCAGTACTAGCTTCCATTACTAGTTCCCAGCACTAGCTTCCATTACTAGCTCCCAGCACTGGCTTCCAGCACTAGCTTCCAGCACTAGCTTCCAGCACTGGCTTCCAGCACTGGCTTCCAACACTGGCTTCCAGCACTTGCATCCAGCACTGGCTTCCAGCACTGTCTACCAACACTGCCTTCCAGCAATGCCTTCCAGCACTAGCTTCTAGCAACGTCTTCCATTACTAGCTTCCAGCACTGGCTTCCAGTACTAGTTTTCAGTACTAGCTTTCAGTACTAGCTTTCAGCACTGTCTCCAGCACTGTCTTCTAGCCTGGCTTCCAGTACTAGCTTCCATTACTAGCTTACAGCACTGGCTTCCAGCACTACCTTCTAGCACTCTCTTCTCGCAATAGCTTTTAGTGCTGGCTTCCAGCACTGGCTTCCAGTACTAGCTTCCAGTACTAGCTTTCAGTATTAGCTTCCAGTACTAGCTTTCAGTATTAGCTTCCAGTACTAGTTTTCAGCACTATCTTCCAGCACTGCCTTCCAGCACTAGCTTCCAGCACTGTCTTCCAGCACTGGCTTCCAGTACTAACTTTCAGTACTAGCTTCCAGTACTAGCTTTGAGCACTGTCTACCAGCACTGTCTACCAGCACTGTCTACCAGCACTGTCTACCAGCACTGTGTTCCAGTTCTAGCTCCCATTACTAGCTCCCAGCACTGGCTTCCAGTACTAGCTTCCAGTACTAGCTTTCTACCACTGTCTACCAGCACTGTCTGCCAGCACTGTCTGCCAGCACTGTCTGCCAGCACTGTCTGCCAGCACTGTCTGCCAGCACTGTCTGCCAGCACTGTCTACCAGCACTGTCTACCAGCACTGTCTACCAGCACTGTGTTCCGGTACTAGCTCCCATTACTAGCTCCCAGCACTGGCTTCCAGCACTAGCTTCCAGTACTAGCTTCCAGTACTAGCTTTCTACCACTGTCTACCAGCACTGGCTTCCAGCACTGGCTTCCAGCACTGGCTTCCAGCACTTGCTTCCAGCACTGGCTTCCAGCACTGTCTACCAACACTGCCTTCCAGCAATGCCTTCCAGCACTAGCTTCCAGCAATGTCTTCCAATACTAGCTTCCAGCACTGTCTTTCAGCACTGTCTACCAGCACTGCCTTCCAGCACTGCCTTCCAGCACTGCCTTCTAGCACTGCCTTCCAGCACTGCCTTCCAGCACTAGCTTCCAGCAATGTCTTCCAATACTAGCTTCCAGCTCTGTCTTTCAGCACTGTCTACCAGCACTGGCTTCCAGTACTAGCTTCCAGTACTAGCTTCCAGTACTAGCTTTCAGCACTGTCTCCAGCACTGTCTTCTAGCACTGGCTTCCAGTACTAGATTCCATTACTAGCTTCCAGCACTGGCTTCCAGTACTAGTTTTCAGTACTAGCTTTCAGTACTAGCTTTCAGCACTGTCTTCCAGCACGGTCTTCCAGCACTGGCTTCCAGGACTAGCTTCCAGTACTAGCTTCCAGTACTAGCTTTCAGCACTGTTTCCAGCACTGTCTTCTAGCACTGGCTTCCAGTACTAGATTCCATTACTAGCTTACAGCACTGGCTTCCAGCACTACCTTCCAGCACTCTCTTCTAGCAATAGCTTTTAGTGCTGGCTTCCAGCACTGGCTTCCAGTACTAGCTTCCAGTACTAGCTTCCAGTAGTAGCTTCCAGTACTAGCTTTCAGTATTAGCTTCCAGTACTAGTTTTAGGCACTATCTTCCAGCACTGCCTTCCAGCACTAGCTTCCAGCACTGTCTTCCAGCACTGTCTTCCAGCACTGGCTTCCAGTACTAACTTTCAGTACTAGCTCCCAGTACTAGCTTCCAGTACTAGCTTTGAGCACTGTCTACCAGCACTGTCTACGAGCACTGTCTACCAGCACTGTCTACCAGCACTGTCTACCAGCACTGTCTACCAGCACTGTCTACCAGCACTGTCTACCAGCACTGTCTACCAGCACTGTCTACCAGTACTAGCTTTCTACCACTGTCTGCCAGCACTGTCTGCCAGCACTGTCTGCCAGCACTGTGCCAGCACTGTCTGCCAGCACTGTCTGCCAGCACTGTATGCCAGCACTGTCTGCCAGCACTGTCTACCAGCACTGTCTGCCAGCACTTTCTAGCAGCACTGTCTACCAGCACTGGCTTCCAGCACTGGCTTCCAGTACTAGCTTTCTACCACTGTCTACCAGCACTGTCTGCCAGCACTGTCTGCCAGCACTGCCTGCCAGCACTGTCTGCCAGCACTGGCATCCAGCACTTGCATCTAGCACTAGCTTGTAGTACTGGCTTCCAGCACTGGCTTCCAGTACTAGTTTTCAGTACTAGCTTTCAGTACTAGCTTTCAGCACTGTCTTCCAGCACGGTCTTCCAGCACTGGCTTCTAGCACTGGCTTCCAGTACTAGCTTTCAGCACTGTCTCCAGCACTGTCTTCTAGCACTGGCTTCCAGTACTAGCTTCCATTACTAGCTCCCAGCACTAGCTTCCATTACTAGCTCCCAGCACTGGCTTCCAGCACTAGCTTCCAGCACTAGCTTCCAGCACTGGCTTCCAGCACTGGCTTCCAGCACTGGCTTCCAGCACTTGCTTCCAGCACTGGCTTCCAGCACTGTCTACCAACACTGCCTTCCAGCAATGCCTTCCAGCACTAGCTTCTAGCAATGTCTTCCATTACTAGCTTCCAGCTCTGGCTTCCAGTACTAGTTTTCAGTACTAGCTTTCAGTACTAGCTTTCAGCACTGTCTCCAGCACTGTCTTCTAGCACTGGCTTCCAGTACTAGCTTCCATTACTAGCTTACAGCACTGGCTTCCAGCACTACCTTCTAGCACTCTCTTCTCGCAATAGCTTTTAGTGCTGGCTTCCAGCACTGGCTTCCAGTACTAGCTTCCAGTACTAGCTTTCAGTATTAGCTTCCAGTACTACCTTTCAGTATTAGCTTCCAGTACTAGTTTTCAGTACTATCTTCCAGCACTGTCTTCCAGCACTGGCTTCCAGTACTAACTTCCAGTACTAGCTTCCATTACTAGCTTACAGCACTGGCTTCCAGCACTACCTTCCAGCACTCTCTTCTAGCAATAGCTTTTAGTGCTGGCTTCCAGCACTGGCTTCCAGTACTAGCTTCCAGTATTAGCTTCCAGTACTAGCTTTCAGTATTAGCTTCCAGTACTAGTTTTCAGCACTATCTTCCAGCACTGCCTTCCAGTACTGGCTTCCAGTACTAACTTTCAGTACTAGCTTCCAGTACTAGCTTCCAGTACTAGCTTTGAGCACTGTCTACCAGCACTGTCTACCAGCACTGTCTACCAGCACTGTCTACCAGCACTGTCTACCAGCACTGTGTTCCAGTACTAGCTCCCATTACTAGCTCCCAGCACTGGCTTCCAGCAATAGCTTCCAGTACTAGCTTCCAGTACTAGCTTTCTACCACCGTCTACCAGCACTGTCTGCCAGCACTGTCTGCCAGCACTGTCTGCCAGCACTGTCTGCCAGCACTGTCTGCCAGCACTGTCTGCCAGCACTGTCTGCCAGCACTGTCTGCCAGCACTGTCTGCCAGCACTGTCTGCCAGCACTGTCTGCCAGCACTGTCTGCCAGCACTGTCTGCCAGCACTGTCTACCAGCACTGTCTACCAGCACTGTGTTCCAGTACTAGCTCCCATTACTAGCTCCCAGCACTGGCTTCCAGCACTAGCTTCCAGTACTAGCTTCCAGTACTAGCTTTCTACCACTGTCTACCAGCACTGGCTTCCAGCACTAGCTTCCAGCACTGGCTTCCAGCACTGGCTTCCAGCACTTGCTTCCAGCACTGGCTTCCAGCACTGTCTACCAACACTGCCTTCCAGCAATGCCTTCCAGCACTAGCTTCCAGCAATGTCTTCCAATACTAGCTTCCAGCACTGTCTTTCAGCACTGTCTACCAGCACTGCCTTCCAGCACTGCCTTCCAGCACTGCCTTCCAGCACTGCCTTCCAGCACTGCCTTCCAGCACTAGCTTCCAGCAATGTCTTCCAATACTAGCTTCCAGCTCTGTCTTTCAGCACTGTCTACCAGCACTGGCTTCCAGTACTAGCTTCCAGTACTAGTGTCCATTACTAGCTTCCAGCACTGGCTTCCAGTACTAGTTTTCAGTACTAGCTTTCAGTACTAGCTTTCAGCACTGTCTTCCAGCACGGTCTTCCAGCACTGGCTTCCAGTACTAGCTTCCAGTACTAGCTTCCAGTACTAGCTTTCAGCACTGTCTCCAGCACTGTCTTCTAGCACTGGCTTCCAGTACTAGATTCCATTACTAGCTTACAGCACTGGCTTCCAGCACTACCTTCCAGCACTCTCTTCTAGCAATAGCTTTTAGTGCTGGCTTCCAGCACTGGCTTCCAGTACTAGCTTCCAGTACTAGCTTCCAGTAGTGGCTTCCAGTACTAGCTTTCAGTATTAGCTTCCAGTACTAGTTTTAGGCACTATCTTCCAGCACTGCCTTCCAGCACTAGCTTCCAGCACTGTCTTCCAGCACTGGCTTCCAGTACTAACTTTCAGTACTAGCTCCCAGTACTAGCTTCCAGTACTAGCTTTGAGCACTGTCTACCAGCACTGTCTACGAGCACTGTCTACCAGCACTGTCTACCAGCACTGTCTACCAGCACTGTCTACCAGCACTGTCTACCAGCACTGTGTTCCAGTACTAGCTCCCATTACTAGCTCCCAGCACTGGCTTCCAGCACTAGCTTCCAGTACTAGCTTCCAGTACTAGCTTTCTACCACTGTCTGCCAGCACTGTCTGCCAGCACTGTCTGCCAGCACTGTGCCAGCACTGTCTGCCAGCACTGTCTGCCAGCACTGTCTGCCAGCACTGTCTGCCAGCACTGTCTGCCAGCACTGTCTGCCAGCACTGGCATCCAGCACTTGCATCTAGCACTAGCTTGTAGTACTGGCTTCCAGCACTGGCTTCCAGTACTAGTTTTCAGTACTAGCTTTCAGTACTAGCTTTCAGCACTGTCTTCCAGCACGGTCTTCCAGCACTGGCTTCTAGCACTGGCTTCCAGTACTAGCTTTCAGCACTGTCTCCAGCACTGTCTTCTAGCACTGGCTTCCAGTACTAGCTTCCATTACTAGCTCCCAGCACTAGCTTCCATTACTAGCTCCCAGCACTGGCTTCCAGCACTAGCTTCCAGCACTAGCTTCCAGCACTGGCTTCCAGCACTGGCTTCCAACACTGGCTTCCAGCACTTGCATCCAGCACTGGCTTCCAGCACTGTCTACCAACACTGCCTTCCAGCAATGCCTTCCAGCACTAGCTTCTAGCAACGTCTTCCATTACTAGCTTCCAGCACTGGCTTCCAGTACTAGTTTTCAGTACTAGCTTTCAGTACTAGCTTTCAGCACTGTCTCCAGCACTGTCTTCTAGCCTGGCTTCCAGTACTAGCTTCCATTACTAGCTTACAGCACTGGCTTCCAGCACTACCTTCTAGCACTCTCTTCTCGCAATAGCTTTTAGTGCTGGCTTCCAGCACTGGCTTCCAGTACTAGCTTCCAGTACTAGCTTTCAGTATTAGCTTCCAGTACTAGCTTTCAGTATTAGCTTCCAGTACTAGTTTTCAGCACTATCTTCCAGCACTGCCTTCCAGCACTAGCTTCCAGCACTGTCTTCCAGCACTGGCTTCCAGTACTAACTTTCAGTACTAGCTTCCAGTACTAGCTTTGAGCACTGTCTACCAGCACTGTCTACCAGCACTGTCTACCAGCACTGTCTACCAGCACTGTGTTCCAGTTCTAGCTCCCATTACTAGCTCCCAGCACTGGCTTCCAGTACTAGCTTCCAGTACTAGCTTTCTACCACTGTCTACCAGCACTGTCTGCCAGCACTGTCTGCCAGCACTGTCTGCCAGCACTGTCTGCCAGCACTGTCTGCCAGCACTGTCTGCCAGCACTGTCTACCAGCACTGTCTGCCAGCACTGTCTACCAGCACTGTCTACCAGCACTGTCTACCAGCACTGTGTTCCGGTACTAGCTCCCATTACTAGCTCCCAGCACTTGCTTCCAGCACTGGCTTCCAGTACTAGCTTGCAGTACTAGCTTTCTACCACCGTCTACCAGCACTGTCTGCCAGCACTGTCTGCCAGCACTGCCTGCCAGCACTGTCTGCCAGCACTGTCTGCCAGCACTGTCTGCCAGCACTGTCTGCCAGCACTGTCTGCCAGCACTGTCTGCCAGCACTGTCTGCCAGCACTGTCTGCCAGCACTGTCTGCCAGCACTGTCTGCCAGCACTGTCTGCCAGCACTGTCTGCCAGCACTGCCTTCCAGCACTGCCTTCCAGCACTAGCTTCCAGCAATGTCTTCCAATACTAGCTTCCAGCTCTGTCTTTCAGCACTGTCTACCAGCACTGGCTTCCAGTACTAGCTTTCAGCACTAGCTTCCATTCCTAGCTCCCAGCACTGGCTTCCAGTACGAGCTTCCAGTACTAGCTTCCAGTACTAGCTTCCAGTACTAGCTTCAAGTACTAGCTTCCAGTACTAGCTTCCAGTACTAGCTTCCAGTACTAGCTTCCAGCACTGTCTGCCAGCACTGTCTTTCAACACTGTCTGCCAGCACTGTCTTTCAACACTGTGTTCCAGTTCTAGCTCCCATTACTAGCTACCAGCATTAGCTCCCAGCACTGGCGTTCAGCACTAGCTTCCAGTACTAGCTTCCAGTACTAGCTCCCATTACTAGCTCCCAGCACTGGCTCCCAGCACTGGCTTCCAGCACTAGCTTCCAGCACTGTCTGCCAGCACTGTCTGCCAGCACTGTCTGCCAGCACTGTCTGCCAGCACTGTCTGCCAGCACTGTCTGCCAGCACTGCCTGCCAGCACTGTCTGCCAGCACTGTCTGCCAGCACTGTCTGCCAGCACTGTCTGCCAGCACTGTCTGCCAGCACTGTCTGCCAGCACTGTCTGCCAGCACTGTCTGCCAGCACTGTCTGCCAGCACTGTCTGCCAGCACTGTCTGCCAGCACTGGCTGCCAGCACTGTGTTCCAGCACTAGCTTCCAGTACTAGCTTCCAGCACTAGCTTCCAGTACTAGCTCCCATATACTAGCTTCCAGCACTGTCTTCCAGCACTGTCTTCCAGCACTGTCTTCCAGCACTGTCTTCCAGCACTGTCTTCCAGCACTGTCTTCCAGCACTGTCTTCCAGCACTGTCTTCCAACACTGTGTTCCAGTACTAGCTCCCAACACTGTCTACCAGCACTGTCTACCAGCACTGTCTACCAGCACTGTCTACCAGCACTGTCTTCCAACACTGTGTTCCAGTACTAGCTCCCAACACTGGCTTCCAGTACTAGCTTCCAGTACTAGCTTCAAGTACTAGCTTCCAGTACTAGCTTCCAGTACTAGCTTCCAGTACTAGCTTCCAGTACTAGCTTCCAGTACTAGCTTCCAGCACTGTCTGCCAGCACTGTCTGCCAGCACTGTCTGCCAGCACTGTCTGCCAGCACTGTCTGCCAGCACTGTCTGCCAGCACTGTCTGCCAGCACTGTCTGCCAGCACTGTCTGCCAGCACTGTCTGCCAGCACTGTCTGCCAGCACTGTCTGCCAGCACTGGCTGCCAGCACTGGCTGCCAGCACTGTGTTCCAGCACTAGCTTCCAGTACTAGCTTCCAGCACTAGCTTCCAGTACTAGCTCCCATATACTAGCTTCCAGCACTGTCTTCCAGCACTGTCTTCCAGCACTGTCTTCCAGCACTGTCTTCCAGCACTGTCTTCCAGCACTGTCTTCCAGCACTGTCTTCCAGCACTGTCTTCCAACACTGTGTTCCAGTACTAGCTCCCAACACTGTCTACCAGCACTGTCTACCAGCACTGTCTACCAGCACTGTCTTCCAACACTGTGTTCCAGTACTAGCTCCCAACACTGGCTTCCAGCACTAGCTTCCAGTACTGGCTTCCAGCACTAGCTTCCAGAACTGGCTTCCAGCACTAGTTTCCAGTACTAGCTCCCATATACTAGCTCCCATATATTTATTTATTTATTAAAACTTTATGCACAAGTAAAAAAAATACTGTACAAAGGCGGACTTAATGCCTGAGGCATTTTCTACCAGTCAACCTTAGGGTGGTGCAGAGATAAAACATGGCAGGTGCAACAAATGGGATAGATATATCGGAAACAACTATAAAATACGAGTATAAATACTAATACATAAATACATATATACATACATACATATAAACGAAAAAAAACTGTGTCAGGAGAACTAACGATCGGTAGAGGAGAAAGCGAAACCAGCAAATCAGCGCTGGTATGTTTCTGCCAACTTCTGACGGATATGTTCACGAGCTTTCACTTTAAAAGATAAGCGACTGGTTGCCGTCCTGATGTTCAGAGGGAGCGCATTCCAAAGAAACACCGCCTGGACAAAGAAAGAAGAATTAATGAAGCCAGAACGGTGAGAAGGACACCGTAGAAGACGATTATAGGTGGAACGAAGACTTTTAGTATGGGCAGAGCATAAATATTGAATTTGGGAGGTCAAATAGGAAGGAGAAGTGGGTTTGTCGAGAATAGAGAACAGCGTTGTTAGAGCCCTCAACTCTCTGCGCTGACGAATGGGTAACCACTTTAAATGCAGGCGGTGCTCGGATACGTGGTCATACTTACGAAGATTGAAAACGAATCGAATGCAATTGTTGAGAAGGCGGTCAAGTTTATTGAGGAGATCTGCATTCAGGTCATAGTAACACACATCACCATAGTCAATTATAGGAAATATCAGGGACTGTACAAGCAATGCTTTTATGTATGATGGGAGTAGGTTTTTCAACCGATAGAGCGACCGCAACGTTCCGGTGACTTTTTGACTGACAGTCGTGACCTGCTTTCGCCAGTCAAGACAAGTGTCGACATGCAGACCAAGATTCTTGACATCGGAGCTAAACGGGATGATGGAAGTGTCAAAGATTACAGGTGGCACAGTTACGTCAGTCAGCTTCCTCAAATTGTAAGGACTCCCTACTATGATAGTCTGACACTTAGTAGGGTTAACCGCCACCCCAAATCGATCTGACCAGTTTTTTATGCGATCTAAATCCCGATTTAGCTCCTCAATCGCATTGGAGATGTCGTCAACACTTGTCCGACAGTAAAGCTGCAAGTCGTCAGCATAAAGATGATACGCAGCTCGAAGCTCGGTGGTAATGAGGTTAATAAAAATAGAGAATAAAAGAGGAGATAATATACCGCCTTGAGGGACGCCAGCTGCAAGATCACGCCAATTTGACGAAGAGTCTCCAGCAGAAACAGACTGCTGACGTCCCTGAAGATAAGAGGAAAACCATTCCAGTGCCTCTGGAGAGACCATAAGATAGGAAAGGATGGATAAAAGGACTTCGTGACTGACGGTATTAAAAGCATTGGAGAAGTCAATCAACACTAAGACTGTTACTTTAGTATCTTCCATTCCCCGCCTTATATCGTCAGTCACTTTAAGGAGAGCTGAAACGGTACTGTGCCCAGGCCTGAAACCGGATTGAAATGGACTAATGAGGGAGTTGTGATGAATAAAGTGGGAAAATTGTTTGTGAACGCTGGCCTCGAGCACTTTAGAAAGAAAGGGAAGGATGGAAATTGGGCGAAAGTGACTAGGAAGACAGGGATTGGGTATCTTAGGCAGAGGCCGAACAAGAGCCTTACGCCATCGCCACTGGGAAGGAAAAACACCGGTGTAAAGGGAAAAGTTTATGATGTGGGATATCGCAGGCAGGAATTGATCAAGAGCCGCCACGATCATGTGGCGGCTTATGCCATCGCAGCCTACGGCTTTGGATTTAATGGATGTGATAATCTTTTTGATCTCTCCTGGGTCGACTGGGGTGAAGACAAAGGGGTTGATATTGGGACGCATCAGACTAGCAAGGTAGCCGAGAGTTTGACCTTTGGTTAGACTATCTAACGTTGGTACGGTGGAGAAATGTCGATTTAGATCGTCCAAACCAATTGTGCTAGGGAGGTCAGACTGTCGAGACTTGCCGATGCCTAAAGTTTTAAGGAACTTCCAAATATCGGCAGGCGAAGAAGAAGTGACATTACTTAGGATGTGGCGGCGTTTAGCGTTGCGTATCATCTGATTACACCGATTCCTAGCAGCCTTAAAGAAGGTCCAGTTATCCTCTGACCGATCCTTTTTAAATTTCCGAAACGCGCGGTCCCTCCGTCGCATGGCCATCTGAACTCCCCTGTTCATCCAAGGGGCTGGTGGACGCTTCAACTTTATTTTTCTGACAGGAGCATGGGCATCATACAGCTTGACCACAGCATCGTTGAAGAAACGAACCTTTTCGTCAACTGTAGTAGCTGCTTCCAGGGGTGCCCAATCTATATTGGATGCATCTTGTTGGAGCCTCTCGCTATTAATACGTGCAAAAGCACGCCTGTACTGGAACCTGGGTTTAGGTTTAGGGGGTTTCAGGACATAGGATAGGAATATAAGGTCGTGACGGGAAAAGCCAGGAGCAACATGTTGACCATGTGAGGAAACTAAGGAAGGATTAGAGGTCAGGATAAGGTCAAGCCAAGTATCATCAGCTGCAGTATTGTGATGAGTGGGTTGAAGAGGCAATACATGCAGACTGGCTGACTCGATAAGGTGTAGGAGTTTAAGGGAACGAGGGGAGTTGTTGGCAAGGAGGTTGGTGTTAAAATCCCCCATAACGATGTGATGTGCATACTCCGAACCCAATGATTCAAGAACCGATTCGAATTCAGTGAAGTAATCAATAGAAGGGGGGCAATAGACGACACCAAGGACGGTTTTAGCTCCTTTGACACAAACCTCGAGGAATAGAAACTCTGCAGATTGAGTGGGAGAAGAAGAAGCTAGAACTTTATAAGGAAAATCACTACGAAGGTAGATGGTTACACCACCACCCCTCTTACCGATCCGGTCATTCCGAAGAAGAACGAAACCAGGAAGTGAGTAAGTGGTTGAAAGAAGGTTAGGATTGAGCCACGTTTCAGAAATCAGGACGGCGTGAACGTTAATGTCGGTAAAAGTATCGTAAAATTCGTTAAAGTGACTGGGAATGCTCTGAGCATTAAGGTGGCATACATTAAATAGTCGCCCAGAACTTTGACAGAAATTTTGGCGTAAAAGATCACCTAAGGTGTCTGTAAGAGAGCAAAAACTATTGTCACTGGAAGATGCACTAGAATCGTTAGCAGAATAAAAAGATTCGTTATCAGAAATCATAAAGTGAACAAAATAGATATTTATAAATATATAATAATAAACAATACTACAAGAATGACAGGTACGGTAACATCTCTGCACCACCCGCCAGCTCACAACATCCACTAATTCTAGAAACACTACACTAATATAATAACTACAATGATCAAAATGATAATAAAAATCACATAACAAAAACCTAAACAAAACAGAAGACCAGTAACTGTCATGCAAAATAATATAGTAATAATAGCAAGGTAGTAAGTAAAACAGAGAGAAATAATATCTTAAATTAAACAAGAAAAAAAAAAACGGTAAAATGACAAAATATTAACGACGAGTTAAGTAATTTACTTAGGATGCCAAGAACGTATCCGATCAAGAACACGACGTCAAACTTATTCTGGCTGCTTGTCATACATAATCTGTGGACTGATATACTAGCTTCCAGCACTGTCTTCCAGCACTGTCTACCAGCACTGTCTACCAGCACTGTCTACCAGCACTGTCTACCAGCACTGTCTACCAGCACTGTCTACCAGCACTGTCTACCAGTACTGTCTACCAGCACTGTCTACCAGCACTGTGTTCCAGTACCAGCTCCCATTACTAGCTCCCAGCACTGGCTTCCAGCACTAGCTTCCAGTACTAGCTTTCTACCACTGTCTACCAGCACTGTCTGCCAGCACTGTCTGCCAGCACTGTCTGCCAGCACTGTCTGCCAGCACTGTCTGCCAGCACTGTCTGCCAGCACTGTCTGCCAGCACTGTCTGCCAGCACTGTCTGCCAGCACTGTCTGCCAGCACTGTCTGCCAGCACTGTCTGCCAGCACTGTCTGCCAGCACTGTCTACCAGCACTGTCTTTCAACACTGTGTTCCAGTACTAGCTCCCATTACTAGCTCCCAGCATTGGCTTCCAGCACTTGCTTCCCAGCACTGGCTTCCAGTACTAGCTTCCAGTACTAGTTTGCAGTACTAGCTTCCATTACTAGCTCCTAGCACTGGCTTCCAGCACTTGTTTCTAGCACTAGCCCATTAGTGCTGGCTTCCAGCACTGGCTTCCAGTTACTAGCTTCCAGTTCTGGCTTCCAGTACTAGCTTCCAGTACTAGCTTCCAGCACTAGCTTCCAGTACTAGCTCCCATATACTAGCTCCCATATACTAGCTTCCAGCACTGTCTTCCAGCACTGTCTTCCAGCACTGTCTTCCAGCACTGTCAAAAAAATCTTGTCAAAAGTCACGTTCGTCAGTAATTAGTTTTTGAACCAACCACTAAAATGATTACTTACAAAGATTATGTAGTTTAAAAAAAAAAAAAAAATATTAACTTTATTATTTCTGTTTAGATTTTTTTTTAACTAATTATTAAAAAAAATATTAAATAAAAAAAAATATTTCTAAGCTTTACAAACAAACGCTTGTAAACCATAAAATAATGCGGCAATAATGCTGTCTGCCAGCACTGTCTGCCAGCACTGTCTGCCAGCACTGTCTGCCAGCACTGTCTGCCAGCACTGTCTGCCAGCACTGTCTGCCAGCACTGTCTGCCAGCACTGTCTGCCAGCACTGTCTACCAGCACTGTCTTTCAACACTGTGTTCCAGTACTAGCTCCCATTACTAGCTCCCAGCATTGGCTTCCAGCACTTGCTTCCCAGCACTGGCTTCCAGTACTAGCTTCCAGTACTAGTTTGCAGTACTAGCTTCCATTACTAGCTCCTAGCACTGGCTTCCAGCACTTGTTTCTAGCACTAGCCCATTAGTGCTGGCTTCCAGCACTGGCTTCCAGTTACTAGCTTCCAGTTCTGGCTTCCAGTACTAGCTTCCAGTACTAGCTTCCAGCACTAGCTTCCAGTACTAGCTCCCATATACTAGCTTCCAGCACTGTCTTCCAGCACTGTCTTCCAGCACTGTCTTCCAGCACTGTCAAAAAAATCTTGTCAAAAGTCACGTTCGTCAGTAATTAGTTTTTGAACCAACCACTAAAATGATTACTTACAAAGATTATGTAGTTTAAAAAAAAAAAAAAAATTATTAACTTTATTATTTCTGTTTAGATTTTTTTTTAACTAATTATTAAAAAAAATATTAAATAAAAAAAAATATTTCTAAGCTTTACAAACAAACGCTTGTAAACCATAAAATAATGCGGCAATAATGCTGTCTGCCAGCACTGTCTGCCAGCACTGTCTGCCAGCACTGTCTGCCAGCACTGTCTGCCAGCACTGTCTGCCAGCACTGTCTGCCAGCACTGTCTGCCAGCACTGTCTGCCAGCACTGTCTGCCAGCACTGTCTGCCAGCACTGTCTACCAGCACTGTCTTTCAAAACTGTGTTCCAGTACTAGCTCCCATTACTAGCTCCCAGCATTGGCTTCCAGCACTTGCTTCCCAGCACTGGCTTCCAGTACTAGCTTCCAGTACTAGTTTGCAGTACTAGCTTCCATTACTAGCTCCTAGCACTGGCTTCCAGCACTTGTTTCTAGCACTAGCCCATTAGTGCTGGCTTCCAGCACTGGCTTCCAGTTACTAGCTTCCAGTTCTGGCTTCCAGTACTAGCTTCCAGTACTAGCTTCCAGCACTAGCTTCCAGTACTAGCTCCCATATACTAGCTCCCATATACTAGCTTCCAGCACTGTCTTCCAGCACTGTCTTCCAGCACTGTCTTCCAGCACTGTCAAAAAAATCTTGTCAAAAGTCACGTTCGTCAGTAATTAGTTTTTGAACCAACCACTAAAATGATTACTTACAAAGATTATGTAGTTTAAAAAAAAAAAAAATTATTAACTTTATTATTTCTGTTTAGATTTTTTTTAACTAATTATTAAAAAAAATATTAAATAAAAAAAAATATTTCTAAGCTTTACAAACAAACGCTTGTAAACCATAAAATAATGCGCAAATCCAGAAGGGTCAAAGGACTTCCATATTCGGCGTCTGCAATTTACACTCTATTTAACCCCCGACGCAAAAAGAGGGGTGTTATAAGTTTGACGTGTCTGTCTGTCTGTCTGTCTGTCTGTCTGTGGCATCATAGCTCCCGAACGGATGATGCGATTTCAATAAAAAAAAATATGTATGATGACTTATCTGCGAGTGTTCTTAGACATGTTTGATGAAAATCGGTTGAGCCGTTTAAAAGTTGTGGGGGGGAAAGTGGGGAAGAGTAACCGAATGTCAGCAAATATACTCGAGTAGGGTCTCAAATGAAAGCGCACTGAAAGAGAATATTGATGAATTAATCGAGAGTGTTCTTAGCTTCGTTTGATTGTACATTATATTAAGTATATACCTGTAAAAAGTACAAAATAAAAAATTAAATTTAAAATGTAAAAATCCCCCGACACAAAAACCTAATTTCCCTTTAAAAAGTAAAAAATAATAAAAATAACTCAATCTTAAAGTACCTAAGAATGTATTAATAATTCAAAAAAAAAAACGTCGCGTTGGGGGACCGCTCCGCGAGTGCAGACGTCGTTGACTGCTTAGTTAGGTAATAAGATTATTGGTAATTAAATTGTTAGGTTTGAGGCGGTCCCCCAACGCGGCGTATTTTTTTTTTTTTGAATTATTAATACATTCTTATTTCTTAGGTACTTTAAGATTGAGTTATTCTAGATTCCTCTTCATTAGTTAGCCGAGTTGGGCATCCTGGACTATAAGGGTGTATATTATGTAGCTTGTGTAAAATAAAGTTCGACAAGGTACTTATGCCAAAAGTTCTTTCTGCTTCGTACGAAGACATTTTTAGGGTTCCGTTGCCAAATGGCAAAAAACGGAACCCTTATAGATTTGTCATGTCTGTCTGTCCGTCTGTCTGTCTGTCTGTCTGTCTTGTCTGTCCGTCCGTATGTCACCGCCACTTTTCTCTGAAACTATAAGAGCTACGCTGTTGAAACTTGGTAAGTAGATGTATTCTGTGAACCGCATCAAGATTTTTACACTAAAATAGAAAAAAAAAATAATTGGGGTTCCGTGGGGAACCCCAAAATTTTTTGAAAAAAAAAATTTAAGTTTCAGTTCTAAGTATGGACTTAGAACTGAAACTCAATTTTTTTTTTCATCAAACCCATACGTGTGGGGTATCTATAAATAGGTCTTTAAAAATGGTATTGAGGTTTCTAATATATTTTCTTTCTAAACTGAATAGTTTGCGCGAGAGACGCTTCCAAAGTGGTAAATTGTGTCCCCCCCCCCCGTAACTTCTAAAATAAGGGAATGATAAAACTCAAAAAAAATATATGATGTACATAACCATGTAAACTTCCACCGAAAATTTGTTTGAACGAGATCCAGTAAGTAGTTTTTTTTTAATCTATACTAATATTATAAAGCTGAAGAGTTTGTTTATTTGTTTGTTTGTTTGATTGAACGCGCTAATCTCAGGAACGACTGGTCCGAATTGAAAAATTCTTTTTGTGTTGGGTAGCCTATTTATCCTATACAAAATTACGCTACAACTAAGAAGAGCGGAGCAGTAATGAAAAATGTTTCAAAAACGGGAAAAATTTATTCCTTTTGAGAGTTTCCGTTGCGTGCGTTGCGTAAACGGTTAAAGTAACGCAAAAATCATGTATGACGGAATTGTTCCTTTTAAAAAGTTCTAAAAAAAGTCCGCGTGAGCATATGTCTATCTAGGCATATGTCTCTCTATATAGGTTGACTCACTATAACTCAAAAGGAGCGAGCAGCAACGAAAAGTGGACGAAAACTAGCAGGCAAATCGATGAGACGGGAAGGGTCAGGGGAGCAAAAATTTGACGCGGACGAAGTCGCGGGCAGAAGCTAGTACGTCATAAATCGTAAACCGCAATTTACCTTTCATTCAATCAACTTAAATATAAAAATTAAAAAAAAAACATTTAATTTCATAAGCATAAACCTTATATATACACCGAGGATACCTACAGGTTTGTACGGAACCCTCGGTGCGTGAGTCCGACTCGCACTTGGCCGGTTTTTTTTTTGTTTTTTAAAGTACTGTCTATTCTATCATATTGTTTGAATGTTTTGTGCCTTTTTTGGGTTTTGTCGTTGGTCACTTGATTTTTGAAAGATAGACATGCTCACACGGACCTTTTTTTCTGAACTTTTTAAAAGGAACAATTCCGTCATACATGATTTTTGTGTTACTTTAACCGTTTACGCAGCGCACGCAACGGAAACTCTCAAAAGGAATAAATTTTCCCCATTTTTGCTA
Organism: Aporophyla lueneburgensis; assembly: GCA_932294355.1. Classification (NCBI taxonomy): domain Eukaryota; kingdom Metazoa; phylum Arthropoda; class Insecta; order Lepidoptera; family Noctuidae; genus Aporophyla; species Aporophyla lueneburgensis. Next base: position 18,862,757 of record OW028744.1, read on the forward strand.
CATTTTTCATTACTGCTCCGCTCCTCTTAGTTGTAGCGTGATGATGTATAGCCTATAGCCTCCCTCGATAAATAGGCTACCCAACACAAAAATAATTTTTCAATTTGGACCAGTAGTTCCTGAGATTAGCGCGTTCAATCAAACAAACAAACTCTTCAGCTTTATAATATGATATATAGTATATATATATAATATTATATATATAATATAGATTAGGCGAAGATAGGTGGCACAGGCGAAGTTACGGATCACGGCGGTAGACCGTAAACCCAGGTAGTTTATAACAAATATCCAGAAGGACATGCAAAAGCTTGCTCTTACAGATGGCGATGCTTACCACCGAAATGAATGGCGCCGCATGATTAAGAAAGGCGACCCCGCGTAACGGGAAAAGGCGAGGGCAAAGAAGAAGTTGTTTTAGAGCGTAATTTTATAGCAAGTACTTAGCCGCGTTTTAGTTAATGAATTATTTTAGGGTTAATTATTAATATATATATTTTTATTTGCTAATAATGTCCTTTTATTTGATGCCCAACTAGGCATTTTTTAGTTCATGACTTTATGTGCTTGAGAGGGCACCATATTTAATGTCACGGCACATACCCTGTAACCAGCGGCGACCAAGACACTTCCAACGATACCTTATTTGTAAAATTTTGATAAAAAGTTATGAGGTAAGAGGTGAACATAAATACATACATACATACCGGGCAAAATCATAACCCTCCTTTTTGCTTCAACGTAGACGGGAAATAACTGTGAAAGGACTGTATCTGCTACTGTCTACACACTAACAATGAGAATCTGAATCATTTTAAGATAATTTCTGACCCACTGCGTCGTACGTTCGAAAAAGTTGTAACTCAACTCAACAACGTACCTAAATAACGTAATAAATGTTGTTGAACTGTCAAAATAAAAGCGATTTCTAGTGTATTAAATACACAATTACCCTTAAGATTATCTCGCAATTAGAAAAATAAATGATACGATATATATATATATATATACAGACTGTAAGGGTAAACACCGTTGTCACTTAACCCAAGGGTAATTTGACTTAAATATAAAATAATAGAGCGAGTTAAAAAAATAAAAAATAAAAATTCCTAAAAAGGTTTAGAACAGATTTTATCCCAGACCGCCCGCAAATTCATGGATATGCGCATCAGTGACGTAATCACTACAACGATCGCCAGCCGTTCCGTCCACACAACACATAAAATAATACACATTACCTGTGATGTAACTTTCCCATCATATGGCTTAGGACAGCCACAAATACCTACCGTGACGAGTCTAAATGTAAATTTGATTCGAAATGGCTTTGGATTCTAAATGATTTGAAAACATTTTGTTTTTAATAAACCAAACCATTGGGTAGGTACTTTTGGCGTATTTAAAAAGTTAATCACAATTTTATGTACAGTTTAATTAAAAATTAAATTAAATTTACACTGACTGAATAAAATATCAACACTTACCGACTTACATTAACCTCAACACGTGTTCAAAATGGGTTCCCCGTCCAACATTCTGTTGTTATCGAGGTTATTGATAAGCCACTGCGAAAATGCGCCCCGTTCAGATTATTACCCGCAATGGCGTAAAGCCGAACCATTTCGGTTCACTGTTCATTTGTGTAAGACATTGTAACACAATTCACGCGCGAGAAATGAGCGACGGACGCTAAGACACGGCGTTACGTGCGATCGCTAGCGAGACTGCCAGCTGACTGACTGCGGGGTCGCGACCCGTGTCGGCGTCGCGTCGTGCAGTTCGCACGCGGTGTAGGTGTAGTTCCCGAAGTTTGTTGCCCTCGCGCATAGGGTGAAATATTCTTGTGGAAAAATGCAGATTTTCTTTAAAAAAAAAAGTTGTTTTTTTTTCATTGATTTTACGTTCTATTAACGAAACCAAATCACTGGTTTCAAGGATAACGGTGTTTACACTAACACCCAGTATATATATATATCGATACTAAATGTGGCCCTGGCACACTTCCCATTCGCCTGGGTGGTATCGGCGTCCGCAAAATTTCAAGTATAAGTTTACCGGCCTTCCTCTCCTCGGTCCGCAGTACCGATAAATTAACCAGGAATATTTTACCTTCCACACTGGTCGATTTAGAAGTACCGTGTTTGACCGATGCGTTGAATGCTTGGAAAATGGCTTGTCCAAATACGGTTTTGCCCGACAACCCGTCCTCGCAGAGACAGTGGGACGTGCTTCTCTGCAGTATTATACGGAATACCCTAATAAACACGTCACCTAATACTGTCGAGCGTGCCCGTCTGCTGACTGTGGGAGAATGGGAGTCGGGCTTGTGGCTTCAGGCGCTCCCATCATCCACCATAGGTACTATGATGGATGACTTATCGTTTCGGCTCGCTACGTGTCTCCGCTTGGGCGCACCTTGTGTTGCTCCGCACCGCTGTCACTGCGGTGAAGCTGTCGACAGTCTAGGGCACCATGGCCTGTCCTGCTGCAGGAGCGCAGGCCGCATAGCACGGCACGCCAGCATAAACGATATTATTCGTCGAGCTCTTGTCACCGCCGGTTTACCAGCGGTATTAGAACCAAACGGCTTGGTACGTGACGATGGGAAGAGACCAGACGGCAGGACGTTGTTGCTTTGGAAGGTGGGTAGGCCTCTGGTGTGGGACGCAACCTGTGTCGACACCCTTGCGCCATCCTAGCACGGTTCCTAGCACGGCGGGCTGTGCTGGCACCGCTGCTGCGGCTGCTGAGACCCTCAAGCGGCGCAAATACTGTAACCTTATAGGTAACTACAGTTTTGAGCCGTTTGGGGTTGAAACGCTCGGGTCATGGGGCCCGAGTGCGCACCTCCTTTTTAAGGAAACTTCTTATCGGCTGGTCGACACTTCACGTGACCAGAGGGCTGGGTCATTCTTTGGACAAAGAATTAGCATTGCCATTCAACGTGGCAATGCTGCTAGTCTTCTGGGCACGTTTCCAGATGACAGTGATGCGGACGACTACTTCGACGCCTATAAGTGTCCTTTGTTTTTGCATTTATCTATCTATATATTAATACGTGAAGCGAAAACTTTGGATCCCTTTTTACGAAAATTGGGCAGACGGAGGAGTATGAAATTTCGCACACTTATAGTTTATACAGAGAAGAAGTGACGAATGCTAATATTTTTTTTTAATTATGCGTAAAAATACATTATTTTCAATAAATAACACGTTACACACACTACTATTCTTTACCGTGTATTTAATACACACATGCATAGATATTCTTTTGTTTATGGTCCAAATCTGTGGTTTTATGGGGAGAGTCAAGTATGGCATTAGTAAGTTTCCCATACAACGCTTATTGTCGTGTGCAAACTGTAGAGGTTGTATGCCTCACGATTGTACAGGCTGGTTATAATTATGACATTTTGAACTGTCATAATTAATTAAAAATAATAGGGAAAAATTCTATACAAACGGAGCTTTTTGTGATAATTCATTCCATATCCAGCAGTTAAGAAGTATTAAGAAAATAAAGAAGAGAGTCCTGAAGAAGTATTCTTTACTCATTAAACCTACGGCCTGGTCCTAGCCATCACCATCCCGCCAGCGAACCCTCTCCACAGTAGTACAGCGTCAAAAATTTGTCTATAGTGTTACTGAATGTCAAATATAACCATACTAGCTTTTGCCAGCGGCTTCGCCCACGTGGAGGTCGGAAAATATCCCGCGGGAACGTACTACCGGGATAAAAAGTACTTAGATGTGTTAATCCAGGTTATAAACTAACTGTGTTTAAATTACGTCCAAATCCATTCAGTAGTTTTTGCGTGAAAGAGTAACAAACATCCACACATCCATACATAGAAACTTTCGCATTTATAATATTAGTAAGATTTTTTTTATATTTATTATTATACATATTTTTTTTTTCATTTAATAATGTATTTCTATTCAAATGAAGTACGGTCGAATTTCGACCAATGGGCGATCACTATTTTGTATAGTTAGTTATTTATTTTACAATAGTATATCTGTAACTTGTAAATTGTAATAAAATTTTAGAGTTAAAAATATATTCAATAAAAATAAGTGAAGTTGATAAAGCAAGCTCAAAAGATATGTTATAACTCAACTTAGTCGTTAAATAGGACTGCAATGTACGAGGATCCATACTTATAGAGGTCGAAGTTCCGACATAAAAAACACAATTAGCTGCCTGAATTCCATACAATTTTGCATTCGAGGAACCGTGCACTATATCCTTTTTTTTGTAGGTGGGAAATCATAAAATGACGTCTCCCGTTCTGGGGTGGAGCGAAAGGGCATGTCAGAATTTTATTGACTTAAACTTACCCGTGTTCCTTCAGTTGCTTTTATGCCAGGGTCGCGGTAACTCTTTCGAACAAATCTCGCGAATCCTGGCAGGCATCAGTCCTAGCGGATCCCTTCAGTTTTAACATCTCTTTGAAGCGCGCGTAGATCACTACGCGCCACCGACACGGGCTTGGTGCTTACCGGGCGGCCAGCCCGCAAGCCCGCGCCTACGGTGGCTAGGAGTCCGCAAGCGACTCCCAACACCCGGGGCGTTTCCTCCTGCGGCGGAGGGCGCATAGATTGCCTCACGCGCTCCGCCTCCTCCTTAACGGGCATTACTGCTTCGCAGAACGAGGTGACGGCTTCTCTTGCCCTCTGGCTCCGTACCATAGCCTGCACCAGGGCCAGACGTGAGTGGTCGCCGCCGCCGATCGCCTCCAAGAGGACACGGTGGTGCTCTGCCCAGGCAGGGCACACCTCCATCGTACGCTCCACTGTGTCGTCCAGGCGATCCATGCAGTGGAAACACCCAAACTTTTCCTTCCGCCTTATTCGGAACAGGAACCTCCCGAACAACGATGTCCGTTGAGGACCTGCGTAAGGCGGAAGGTGAGTACGCCGTAGCGCCTCTCTAGCCATTCCTCAAAGAGGGGTCTTACCGCCGCAATTATGGCGTGCCCAGTGCACTATATCCTACTAATATGATAAAATAAATGTGAGTTTTATCTTTAGGTAGATGTGTGTCTTTGTTTGTTAGTCAATTACGCAAAAACGGCCGCCCGTTGTATGTTTTTAAATGTTTTTTGTTGATGTATATTTTCTGGTGTACAATAAAGCATATATGTATAAATAAATAATAATAAATAAATAACGGCTAAATGGATTTGGAGAGAATTTGGCGCACAGATTGTTTATAATCTAGAATAACACATGGAAATCTTTTTATCTCGGTACTACATGCTTGTGGGATAAATTTCGAACTCCACGCGAGCAAAGCCGCTGGGAACAGCTAGTTCAAGATAATAACACAGCAAGAACACAATTTTTATGTAATTGCTTGCTAGATAGCGGCTTATTATATGTGTAACTGTGACACTATGGTTAGGTTTACGTAACAGATTGAGATTACACAATCAGCGAAAATGTTTGAACCGTTGATAGACATTTAATACTACGTTGTGCATATACACATAGACCTTCTCTGAATAAATAATGCGCAATGATCCTATCGCCTCACTTTGTATAGTAGTTGTTTTTTACAATCGCTCGTTGCCGATATGCTGATTCATTTGTTTAATGGGCGTTAGTTTGTCGCATTACTTCATATTCTCGACTGCTTTTCCAAACAATGTTTTCGAACGTAAAGAAATATTTTTATGCAAACACAAATGAGAAACTCAATATCTGCCATATATTTAAACCTCTCTACATCGTGTTATCAATGCTTGGCCTGTTCCCCTATAGTGTTAAATTCAACAAAAGCAAACGTGGTTTAACGATTGTCAAGAAGTCGATATACATTAATACTTTATGTGCTATTTCTTACTTACTACTTCTGTTCTCTTTCTTAGTGTTGCACGTTCAGTATGTGAAAGCCTCTATCGGCGACACAGTCATGACCAGAGAACTACTGACGCAAATGAACTATATTGTAGAACTTGTTGGTTTTATTTTCTTCTGCCTTGCTGCATTCTTCTGTGCATTTAAAAACCGTTTTACATACGTGAAAATAATAAACAAAATAGCAAGTAACATTGATCCCCCAAATATGGAGAGTACAATGAAGCAGTTTCGTTTTCAAATGAATATGATAATGGTATGTCTTCTAGCAGCATTGTTACTGCAAATATCGGTGAACTTCTCTCGAAATGATTCATTCTGGAAGATGATATTAGTATCCATCTCGTTCATGTTACCACAAATGATGCAGTTCACCGTGTTAGCGTTTTACTATGTGCTTATTTTGATGCTAGTGGTTTTACTGACGAATATAAGGGTACACATAGCCAACATATCGAAACAAAAAATAACTGTGATGGATTATTTTGAAAAGGTAGAGAGCAAAGTGTTGACACTACAATATGTGGAATCATTATACGAAAAGGCGTTCGAGGCAAAGAGAGATATTAACGAAGCATTTCAAGCGCCTCTATTGATCACAACCATACAGTGTTTCCACTCGATGGTAAGCGAGGCTCACATCATTTACCACGGTCTGGTTGTTGAGAGAGACTTCTCCATACACCCTGTCGTTAACTGTTCTATTTGGATTATTTATCAGGTTATCAAAGTTTTTATTATGGCCAAAACAGGAAATTTATTAAAGCAAGAGGTAATGAATGGACAATGTGGTATTTTCTTTCGATAATTATTAAGTATTATCAAAAAAGTTGTTGTTTTTCAGGTGACGAAAATAGGACAAGCACTGCACAGTATTCCTACGGATAAACATGATATACGATTGCTATTGGAGGTAAAATTAATTCTCAATAACTACTGTAATGATTATCTTACTGATAATATGTTAAGATTATCTACTATTTTATCTGCGATAAAATATTCCGCTTGTGGGACATTTCCAGATACAACATTTTTCGTCGATGATTATATACCAAGGTGACGAAATTACAGCATATGGGTTATTTTCACTGGATGCCGCTCTGCTGTCTAAGGTACTTAAAAAAATATCATAGCACAAGTACCTACAGATACATTAAAATATAGTTTCCACTAGTTTTAGAACACCATTACCAACTTACCGACTTGCATTTCTACCACAGAATTGGCCATTCTTATTCTTGAAACTAGATTGTGTCACGAGAAGAGTGTCCGTATATACAAGGTGCAGTTTTGGATCTGCAAAACATTTGAGGAGGTAATTATGTTAGTGCTTCTCGACCCGAATCAACAATAAAATGGGCAGGATTTTTTTTTTTCATTTTATTATTTTTTACGGAAATTGGTAAGTATGAACTCCCTTTTTTAAAACCGCGGCCAGTCTGTACGTGTCCTTAAACTGCGCACATACACAAACAAACGCAACCGACATTTCTTTCATAGTTTTTTTGAAGAGAGTTATTCTGAAAAACAATAAAATTTAAAAATCTAAAATAAAAAGTATTATTGATTATTGACGTGGTATTTTATTGTTATATGATTATTAACGAGTCTCATAACAACCTCCTGAAATGTTTTGCAGGTTCAAAACTGCATCTTGTATTGAGGAGCCATGTCACCTATTTTCTCGTAAGGTATAAATTCCAGGATCGAGCTAGAAAATCGGCTAATTGACTACTTCGTCCTTAAATTTATGTACATAGTATAAAACAAAGTCGCATTTTGAATTTGTACGCTTAGATCTTTTAAACTACGCAACGAATTTTAATGCAGTTTTCATTAATAGATAGAGTGATTCAAGAAGAAGGTTTATATGTATAATACACGGGCAAAGCCGCTGGAAAAGGCTAGTTAAATATAAGACACGTCTCCTCAATCCATACGGACACGGCGAAATAATAATAATAATATCCTTAGGACAACCAACACACTGTTATCTGATCCCAAACTAAGCAGAGCTCGTACTATGGCAACCAGACAACTGATAAAATAATATACTTATATAATTCTAAATACATACATATTATAGATAAATTACACCCAGACACAGAACAAATGATTGAGCTCATCACACAAACATTTGTCCTGGGTGGGAATCGAACTGATCGAATGGGTGGGAAGCGTCACTAACCACTAGACTAACAGGCCAGCCAAATATAAGACACGTCTCTTCAATCCATACGGACACAGCGAAATGTGCATGAAGGAATGCAATGACGAACGCGAGGGAATCGAGGAAACACATTATAATATATGCAGTTTTTTATGTTACGAGTATATAAACGTTAAGCCGCTGGTCCCGGCTGTCGTTCGTAGATCTTTGACAGTCGTTACGGGTCGTCAGAAACCCTCTCGTCAGAAAATCTGACACCAGTCTTAACAAGACGAATCTTATAACCCAGTAACTGGGTTGTGAAGGTTAGTCAAGGCAGTCATTCAAAATAAAAAAATAAAAATACGGGTACTCAACTGCATCAAGGTTGACTGTTAGCCGACTCCAACATAGTTGGGAAAAGGCTAAAAAGTTAGGTTAAATGAGAATAAAACTATATGCCAAATAATCCTTTTATTATTCGACTTCGTACCTACCCGAGTACCCACTCATAAAACTCAAAAACTTTGGATACCTTTGGGTACCAAAGCTGAAATAGAAGAAAAACCAAGTTCCACCTGAAAATGCTTCTGCTAACATCATAGAACGGATAAAAGCTAACACCATCAAAACGTATGGTATAGCAGATTTATTGGGTTCTGCAACCACTTGACAAAAAGAACACCCATAAAATTTTGGCCCAGGTCTGTCTGCCGGTATGTCAGACAGCCATATTACTCTAAAACCACTGGCTCTATATCGATGACAGGAAGGTATAATATTATATATGAACTGCTAAAGAATGCACCCTTCACACGTACCTACATATAGTTAGACATTTGGCTGTTTTTTTGTTGTGTTTTACAGAGGATCCCATAAGTACCTACGTAAAGCTTGTTGGTATACTTTTCAAAGTTCTTTATCCCTCGTTTAACCTAAAGAAGATACTGTATACCTTCTTACGTACACTTCTATAGTACCTTCTTCAGAAGTGGACATTGGTCAGAAGCGGTAGTGGTGGTGGTTAGAAGTGTTTAAAAAATGTCTTAAATTTTTTTAGAAGTGAAGTTATGTTTTGTGGATGGCGAACAGCATCATTTGATTGATGGTAGCTCATTATTAACAATCTCAAATTCACACTTTACACTAAGTTAGCTATGTTACTTCACATGAGTTAATGTAACTTGTTTTTTTTTTACAGATAATTGCATCATCAGCAATGTATTTAACAATTCTGGTGCAGTTTGATAGGAAATGAAACTACTTAAGTGATGCACAATATATAATGTACCTAAGTGTAAAACGACACCATTTACGTTGCAAACCAAACCATAGTAATAATAGACGACTTAGAAATACCAAAAGTTGCAAACTGTTCCGCGAATAGTCCGTCGTGTTTCACTGTTGCAGCGTAATGTCCGATGAAGTGCATGGATAAATGAATTGTATAGTATGTTGTGGAAGATTCGCATTCTATAAGAAAATTATTTTTTATCTTTATTTTTTTTTTGTTCTGACTACTTTTTATACATTTCTTTCTTTATGTACTTAATTAGCTAAGGTCTATCATGCTTTTGTCTCATTTATGTATTTACCTATTTGTTTTGTTTTGCAATTGTATTAAATACCACACTCTAAGTAATTACACTAGATACTTACTAAACTTAGTATATATGCATATCAACATTTCACTATTCATTTATTTTATTTAAGAATGCATACAGTCGCCACGTTGCAGTACTTGTATAAAACTGATTAACATCCGTCCGCTCACACTTCAGGTCCAGTTGAAAACCAGCGTCAGGCACTAGTTGTCTGGCATTTTTGCTGAACTGAACCTTTTTAGCGCAGCCGTGGGGCACACATAAATGCTAGTTTTTAAAATCGCAATTTTATTGATTTTCTTTTTAATTTATGTTTTTTGTTAATTTATGTATTATTTTGTGCTAAATAAACGTATTTTCTTTCTTTCTTTCTTTACGTACTTTACTATTTAGTCCTTCATATTCAAAATCATTTCAGCCGAATGACGTCCACTGCTGGATATGGGCCTTCCCCAAATTGGGGGGTTTTTCATAATCGCCACGCTCGGCAGGCAGATTGGCGACTGCAGTATGGTGGTAAAATGCATAGACATCGCTGCTACCCATTCTCTAGTAAGTCCTTTACGACACCCACGTGCAGAAATGGGATGGTGCTATTCTTTACATCCGGCGTTCTCAACATTAAGTCGCAGGAAACTGATTTTAAATAAACAAAATACAAATAGGACCGATAAAATTTTACTGTATGGTTTAGTTGTTATTTTTATATATTACTGTGTATCTAAAAACTGGGGTAAAGTACCTACTTATAAAAATAAGAATTAAGTAAGTATATTTTATTTCCAAATGTAAGTATCTGAGTATAAATCTATTACTACTTATCAAATTATTTTTGTTTCTTTCTGATTTCAAATTAAGGTCAAGATTTTAAAATGAACACAGCTTTTCTAGTATAAATGTTTCTGTATTTAAATTCTTACACATACACACTGGTATCTAATAGGAATATTTTACAAATATTTAGGTAGGTACTCAAAATAATATCAATAAAGACTCGTTGAAGATAAACTTTTAATTTTGTAGCTCGTAGATAACTGAGTAAGAAAACTAGGCAAATGCTCCAGAATCATAGTTATATTCTGATCCATTAAAAAAAACCAACACCCCTAGCCAAGTTGATAATCTGAAATCGTTAACGCTAGTCGAAAACTAAGCAAATGTATGGGAATGAAATCATCTCAACGTTAAGTCACGTGGTTAGAACAAACGAATAGATAATTCGTAGCCAAGTTCACATCGTTCAAAATGATAGAATGAATTGTTATCGTTTCTACAATGTTCAACGCTACATCTTTTGTAATAATGTCGTTTTTCTAAAGACATTGTAGAACGAGCGGCCGACTCAGGCGCGTCAACATGGCTACCAACTTATCGTTTTCTACAATTGCTGACACCGAGACGTTACCGATTGGAGAACGGAATTCGATACGAAACGGTTGTAACTTGGCCAGGGGGGCAGTACTTTTAACCATAACTTTCAAATGAGATTCTTTTTAAACATTAACACTGATATATATCATTTGAGGCAAATGACATTCATACTTCCAGTTTACCTTATGTACTTTAATTTGATAGTAAGGTATTTATTAGTAGTGAACCAGTTTTGAACCTACAGTAAGGCGTTATTTACGTCACGAACATTTATAGCACGTCTATCTACCTTGAAAATTAAGGAAATATCGATTCGTGGTAGAGTTGTAAAGGACTCGAGTCTTCGAGTCCTAATTTTAAAGACTCGACTCAATTATGCAAGACTCAGTGTGCTTAAAAGGCTCTAAAGCAAAACTGGTGAAAACGGCAACAGGGATACGGGTTTATAATTACTGGTGTCTTTACTGTCCCCGGATATGTAAAGTGGTATAAACTTACTATATTTCATTACATCAGCAAACACTTCTTGGTCTACACACAAGTTAAGGCTAAATAAGGCGCTTTAATCTCAATCATGGAGGTATAACTTTAATGAAAATGTCTATTGTCTGTCCCTGCCATTCCTCCTTCTGAAATAAATCCGAAAATATTTAGGGAATGCCTGAAAATTTTCAAGCTTTTATTAACGTGGACGTGGATGCCCAGTTGTGAGGCACTGGAATGCCATTCACGACTCCGGGGGTGCCCAGTATAATGATAAGTAGCGCAATTTTTTATTAAAATTAATAATCTAACTAACATAGCTTTAAGTATGATTTACTAACAATTATATGGAACGTATATTAACATTCTGAAATAAATGATAAATATATAAAATAACTTTGCTAACGAGAACTGGCGCAAGCCGATAGTGCTTAACACTAATGATCGCATGGAGGTATGGCAGAGTAAGGAGCTTCACGGACGCTTTTTCCGGGCCCTACCCTGGACCCGATGTTGATCTACTAGCGTCCGTAGCCTGGTTGCGTTTCGGTGCCCTTTCTGGGGAAACCGAAGGTTTTGTCTGTGCAATTATGGACGACGTTATGATGAATAAGAATTACCGGAGGTATATTGTTAAAGACGGCACGGTTGACACCTGTCGGGTATGCCACCGTCCGGGCGAATCCATCAGACATATTATCTCCGGGTGTTCTCGTCTAGCTAACGAGGAGTACTTGCATAGACACAACCTTGTAGCCAGGATTATCCACCAGCAACTTGCTCTGAAATACAGCCTTGTGGAATCGGAAGTGCCGTACTACAGGTATGTGCCCGACCCAGTTCTCGAAAATGGACATATCACACTGTACTAGGATCGATCCATCATCACTGACAGGACTATTGTTTCAAATAAGCCTGATATAGTGGTGGTGGATCGATCAGATCGGCGCACAATGATCGTTGACATAACAGTCCTGCATGACAGGAACCTCGTGAAATCCGAAAAAGATAAACAAATCAAGTATCTTGACTTGGCTCGCGAGGTTGTCGACATGTGGGATGTGGACTCAGCGATCATTGTGCTGATAGTCGTCACAGCCAATGGCTTGATAGCCAAGAGCCTCGACCAACACCTGAAGAGGTTCTCGTTGGGCAGCTGGATCAGTGGCGGATTTACAGATTTGCCGCTAGTAGGCTATTCAATTTTTGCCGCCCCTACTGACTTTTGAAATTCAATACGTTAGTTTAGTTCACAATCATATTAAGGTGAATGCTCCAACCAACCCGCGAAATTCAAATATTCTTACGTTTTTTGCAATTTGCACGCCAGTGCTAGGTTGTATGTTGATTAAAATATTATTCGCGGCTGTTAAAGACATATGTAGTTACAGAATTATAATCATCAAAATCATCAATACAACGCTCTAAGTTCATAAAGCTATAGGAATCACTTTTTCTGTTATTTTTTTGTTCCTACGCCTTTATGAACTTAGAGCGTTGTATTGATGATTTTGATTGAACATACAACCTAGCACTGGCGTGCAAATTGCAAAAAACGCAATAATTTTTGAATTTCGCAGGCTGGTTGGAGCATTCCCTTAATTACATTTATTCAGAAATTGCAACTTTATGATTTGTGTTCTATCGTCCTCATTACATCGGCTTTTCCCGTTATTAGTATGATTGTGAACTAGATGATATTTCTGTCAGTTACTAGATTATTTTTACAACCCGCTATGTAGTGACGAGTATACTGTTGATCTAAAAACAGCAGCATGTATTTTAAGGTTCGTTTAGTACTCGTACATCTTTTATGTACGGATTGACAGCGACCACAACCACCGACAACTGGACCTGGCAACATACAACACGCGTACACTCCAGACCGACGAGAAGATCGCCGAGCTCGAGGAAGAATTGAGCAGGTTACGATGGGGTATAGTAGGATTATCTGAAGTCCGAAGAGAGGGGTAGGACTCGATAATCCTGAATTCCGGAAACCTGCTCTTTTTTTCCGGGAGGGCGACCAGCAGTCCCAAAGTGGTGTCGGGTTCATCGTCCATAAGTCCCTTGTGAGCAACGTTGTGAAGATCGAGAGTGTGTCGACCAGGGTGGCGTTCCTTATACTCAGAATATCCGCAAGGTATTCGCTGAAGGTCATACAGGTGTACGCCCCGACCTTGACACACCCCGACGAAGAGGTGGAAACCATGTATGAGGATATTTCCAGAGCCATGCATGGTTTCAAAACTCATTTTACCGTTGTTATGTGGGACTTCAACGCGAAACTGGGCAAGCAAAGCGATGATGAGTTGAGAGTGGGGCAATTTGAAGTTGGACGTCGGAACCACCGGGGTCACCTACTGGCTAATTTTATGGAGAAGGAAGGCCTCTTTATGATGAATTCTTTCTTCAGAAAACGTGAGCACAGGAAGTGAACCTGGCAGAGTCCTGACGGTGCAACCAAAAATGAGATTGACTTCATTAGGTCGACGAAGAAGCAAATATTCAATGATGTCTCTGTGATTAACGCGGTGAGAGGCACACTGAATATCAATATCAAGCTGGAAAGGTCTCGGCTGATGAAGTCAACGCTCCGTCCAGCACCGATCCAACTTCAGAACCCTGAGAGCTTTCAGTTCGAACTCCAGAATCGTTTTGAGTGCCTAGGGAGCTCCGTGGACGATTATAACGATGGGTTCGTGGAAACTGTCCATACGATCGGGTCTAAGTTCTTCCAGACCCGCCGTACGAATAGAAAAAAGAAACTCTCAGATCCAACATTACAGCTCATGGAACAGAGGCGCGGAATGATCCTGCCCCCCTAGCCAAGTGACAAACGGTTACCGTTCTACAATCGGTAACGCCTCAGTGTCAGCAATTGTAGAAAACGATAAGTTGGTAGCCATGTTGAAGCGCCTGAGTCGGCCGCTCGTTCTACAATGTCTTTAGAAAAACGACACCCTAAAACAAAGGATTTAGCGTTGAACATTGTAGAAACGATAAAAATCATTCTATCATTTTGAACGATGTGAATTTGGCTACGAATTTTTTGTTCGTTTGTTCTAACCACGTGACTTAACGTTGAGCGACTACCGCTAACGATTGCAGATTATCAACTTGGCTAGGGGTGCTGCAGTCTTCAGAAGCTGCACTCGAGTACCGACAGCTAAATAGACGGATCTCTAAGTCCTTGAAAAGCGACCTTCGCCTTTTTAATACGGAACGTATTAAGGACGCGATAGAGCGGAACAAGGGCTCGAAAGTCTTTGCAAGAGATCTGTCTATTGGGCAGAGTCAGATTGCAAAACTGTAGATCGATGATGGCAGAAACGTGTCCGCCAAACCTGAGCTGTTAAGAGAGATCAAGAAGTTCTATGGACAGTTATAAACGTTCAATAGAAACCCCGTTATGAATCTAGCGAACGACCCGAGAGCTAGATTGACTCGACACTACACTGAAGATATTCCGGACGTCAGCTTGTACGAGATTTGGATGGCTCTGAAGCAGCTTAAAATCAACAAGGCGCCGGGTGATGACGGAATTACGGCCGAGCTCCTGAAGGCCGGCGGGAAACCCGTTCTAAAAGCCCTTCAGAAGCTATTTGATTCCGTCATACTCGAGGGCAAAACGCCACAGGCATGAAACAGAGGTGTGATGGTACTTTTCTTTAAGAAGGGTGACCATACTCTACTTAAGAATTATAGGCCCATCTCACTTCTGAGCCATGTCTACAAGCTGTTTTCAAGAGTCATCACGAATCGTCTCGCGCACAGGTTTGACGACTTCCAGCCTCCCGAACAAGCCGGATTCCGTAAAGGCTTTAGCACCGTAGACCACATACATACGCTGCGGCAGGTTATACAGAAGACCGAAGAGTATAACCTGCCTCGCTGCTTAGCGTTTGTGGATTACGAAAAAGCCTTCCATTCGATCGAGACCTGGGCTGTATTGCAGTCTCTTCAACGGTGCCAGATTGACTATCGGTACATCGAGGTGCTGAAGTGTTTGTATGAAAACGCCACTATGTCAGTCCGGCTCCAGGACAAAGCGTCGAAACCTATCCTTCTGCAGCGAGGGGTGAGACAGGGAGACGTCATCTCTCCGAAACTGTTCACCGCTGCAATGGAGGAAGTCTTCAAGGTTTTGGACTGGAAAGGGGCTGGCATCAACATCAATGGCGAATACATCACTCACCTTCGATTTTTCGACCATATAGTAGTCATGGCTGAGACTATGGAGGACCTCAGTACAATGCTCGATTACCTCAGTAGAGCTTCCGAAAGAGTGGGTCTTAGAATGAACATGGACAAGACAAAGGTCATGTCCAATGCTCGTGTGATACCCACTCCAATGAAGATCGGAGGCGCTACACTCGAAGTTGTGGACGAATATGTGTACCTAGGACAGACTGTCCAGTTAGGTACGTCTTCAACTGACTTCGAGAAAGAGGTCAATCGTCGAATCAGACTCGGCTGGGCAGCGTTCGGGAAGCTACGCAATATCTTCTCGTCCCACTTACCGCAGGGTCTCAAGACAAAAGTCATTGACCAGTGTGTATTGCCAGTGATGACATATGGCACTTAGACGTGGTCGCTCACAATGGGCCTCATAAGAAGGCTCTAAGTCACCCAAAGAGCAATGGAGAGGGCTATGCTTGGAGTTTCCCTACGCGATCGAATCAGAAATGAAGAGATCCGTAGGAAAACCAATGTTACCGGCGTAGCCCGAAGAATTGCCAAACTTAAGTGGCAGTGGGCAGGGCACATTGCTCGCAGAACGGATGGCCGATGGGGCCGGAAGGTTCTGGAGTGGCGACCGCGTACTAGAAGATGGAGCGTTGGAAGGCCTCCCACAAGATGGACCGATGACCTGGTGAAGGCCGCAGGACTGCGTTGGATGCGGGAAACACAGAACAGGTCGAAGTGGCGGTACTTGGGGGAGGCCTATGTCCAGCAGCGGACGTTTTTCGGCTGAAATGATGATGTACGGATTACGAAAGATCAGATCGGATCGATTGGATCGGATCGGATGATTAGATTATAAAGTGTAACAATTGTAGATAGACCAATAAATAAATAAATAATTATAAGTTTTTTTTATTTATTATTTCGGCTTTATTTGCCGCCCCTCTAAATCTGCCGCCCTAGGCTCCAGTCTACTTAGCCTATTGGTAAATCCGCCACTGAGCTGGATTAAGGGCTTGATTCAGAAAGCGGTACTTCTGGACACAGCTCGCATTGTCAGGAGGTTCCTCTCTCTGGAGCCCTAACCACCGGTAGCTTGGACCCTGTTCCCGATACCGGTGGGCTACTATTTTTATATTTTTAAATGTTTGTTTTTTAACTAATATTTATAAATATAATTTATAAGAATGTTTAAATTAAATAAAGGATAATAAAATAATGTGATGAGGTTAGTATGCTTATACTTAGATTCAATCAGGTGGGCCGAAACATTCACCCCTACTTAAGCAAAACACTACAAAGTCAAAAATAACTTTAATTTCGCAAGTCGGTGTCTTAGGCTCTGTATTTAAGGTTTTTGCCACCGACTTCCGAAATTAAAGTTATTTTTGACTTTGTAGTGTTTTTTTTTAAGGAAGTCGGTTGTTTTTTTTTGTAAAAAGATTTTATTTTCTGACTTTTTAGTTGTGGTAGATAATCCGCACTAATCTAATCGCGTTATTCGTTCATTTGTCGCGCAAATACGTAATGAAAATTTAAGACTTATATGGTTTTCACATGGACCCCATTGTCCAAATAGAACCAAATTAAAATGGGACCATTCGGGAAGCACCAGCTTTCAAATAAAAAAAGAATCATCAAAATCGGTTCACCCAGTCAAAAGTTATGAGGTAACAAACATAAAAAAAAAAAAAAAAAAAAAAAAAAAAATACAGTCGAATTGATAACCTCCTCCTTTTTTTGAAGTCGGTTAAAAAGAGTGCGAGGGCAAGGATTGTAAGGTTTCAGTAATTTTAAGTGGGATACATTACTGAGCAACTCCATTGTGTGATGAGATCTATTTATATCGTTGCCGCTACCTGCCATCATTTTCATAACAGCTGGCACTGCAGCCATTATGTGAGAGTCGTAGGATTATTATTATCAACTTAGGTACAAGAGTTTCTTGTAAATAAAACAACAGAAAATAAGTTTAACAAAAAAAAAAAACACGTCCTTTTTATATCAAAGTCTTTGATCTCAAGTTACGCCACTGCCTCTATATCTGAAAAAACTGCAGACGGAGGTTTACCTGACTTTAAACTACAAAGAAAACGCCTCTAAACCATTTATAGCACAAACCACCACGTACTCGTGAATTCGTGACCCTAGTCAAAACATGGTAACGCCTTTGGTCATTATAATCGCGATTGGAGTGATCTAGGACTACACATTTTAAGCCCTACATGCTCCAGGTTCCCACAATGCAGAAGGCTGTCTTCCTTAGCTCAGACTTTTGGCGGCAGGAGTTGCATACAGACGTTACAGGGAAGCATGACCGAAACCAAGCATACAAGTGTAGTGTTACCGTTTTGTGTGTTTTAAAATTATGCTTGTTATTATGGTTCCTTGTTGCTTTAATGAAATGATTTTGTAAACCGGAAATAGTGGTTTAGGTTTGATTTGACACCAAGGCAACAATGGCGCTAGTATATTTTCAACAGATAGGGCAAGCAGAAGGGGACAAGGGAACAAAATTAATATTTGTTTTATTCTATAAATTAGAGTTACCAGATGTTTTTAAAATCCATGAAATGCGGGAAACTTTTATTACACAGAAAGCTTCAACATTTTGTCACTGCTCTTCAATTTACGAATATTATAGAGGTTCACGAATATGATCAACAGTTGCATCCTATTATCACATATTCAAATGGCTAAATATATAGGAATGCTGGTCTTTCCATCTATCACAGTTGGATTTTTCTTCAACTTGTTGCAGTTTCAATTCAGTTAGTTACGTTAGGAGTGCCCAGATGCGGATTCAAATTTTGATTTTTTAAATTCACTATAAGTTTTGAAAAGATCACTCAACTGTCCACGGGTATTACAGTCAAAAAATAAAATCTTATCTAAACCGTCCAGTACAGTCCTCGAGCGACTTCCGTCAGTTTAAACGTGTTTAGCGCTAAAGTCATTTGATACTCGCACATTAGAAAAATACTAGGTGGCGCTATATGAAATTTGTCATTCGTGAGAGTGAATTTCATCTGTGCACCGGCAACATTAAATTAAAAAAAAAAAGAAAATTACAGTTCATCTTTCTTGTTAGCGAACTATTTAGTATGCGTGGACCTCTAACAAAAATGTGTTAAGTTTTCTGTTTTTATATCGTATTTATATTGTTATTGTACATCAAATTAAACGTGAAGATATTTCCTTTGCGAAATATAAAATAATTATAAATATATAACAATTTAGCTGGAAAAGTTTTATGATCACCACGCGGTCATTGTTTGATGATTGTAGTTGATTGTTTTTTCTAATTGGTTGTTTTTGTTAAATAAATGCTTAATTTATGAGAATACTTTACTATTAGCACTATAACAGCTATTTGCAAACGAAATATATTGAGATGGGGTCTACAAATGATTAAAACGCAACACGTAATTTATGATTTTAGTGTTGGCCCGGGGACCTTTTGAGAAGTACTTGTTTTTTCCTGACAGAAAACTAAATACTCATATTTAGATATTGGTGTCATTTTGAAGGGTATATTATGTACTATTATGATAAAAAATAATTGTGCCTAGTAACTATTATACTTTTCTTGTAAAACACGAAATAAAAAATAAATACTTTTATTTTTTGAATTCCCCGACTTAAAACTTTATTTTCATCCTTTATTATAAGTTTGAGTAATTTAGTTTTTACCAATTATAATTCTATATCTTATTAGCTTTCCGTGAGTATTTCTTATTAGATATAGTTATAATAGTTTTTCAGTCGTAATCGTTTTTGTTCAGAAAGTCTCGCATTGTCGTAAAAAAGAAAGTGACATTTCATGCCCGGACAGGTGGGGCGATAATCACCGTGTGGGTTGGACAGTTGAGTGGCGTACCAAAATGTTTTTTTTTTTATTGTTAATCTTTATTCTACTGGTATCACTTCCAAACGCTTAGGAATGGTTCACTGCGTCATTTTTATTGTAAAAATACTATACTCATTTATATATTAACACGTGAAGCAATAACCAACGCTTTTTACGCAAATTGCGCGGCAGAGTATGAAACTTGGCACAGTTCAAGTTTATATGGGGAAGGAGTGACGAAAACTTTTATTTTTAAGTAATAATGCATTAGAAATATATTAATTTTAGACCACTGGGTGCCCTCTAATATAATTGACTTAACCTTTATTATAAAAAGCAAAGATAGATAGGTACTGATCCGGTTACAGAAATTATTTCTCTGACAGAAAGCTACAAGATGGCCAATCGCGTGTGAATTTGCCACTAGAGGCGCTTGTGTCGCGTGAGGTCCAAAAAAATTAAATTTTCACTGGTTTTAGCGGTCTTCGTGACATAAATTATAATTTCTTTAATTTATCTGTTGCAAAGTGATCTCCTTCGTGAAATTATCGCAAATATGGATTATTTGGCGATGAATGTGAACGCTTTAAAAGCGGAACTAAGAAAAAGAGGCGCAAAAATAAGCGGCCTCAAAGAGCAGCTAATTCAAAGGTTAGTTTGGTTACTGTTTACAAACTTATTTTTTTCCACAAGTATGCTTATTTGCCGAAGTAACAGCTATGTTTTTTTACAGCTAGACCTTAGTCAACAGTGGCGCCAACTAGTGAGGAAAAAAACGATAGTCCCCATTGTAATCTAAGATATATTTTTCAGCGTGAAAAGTGTCGGGTTGAAGCTAGTAAGTACAGCTTGGCAAAAAAGAATCTGGAAAAAATGAGGGCGCCAGTTTAGCAGGTATGGCCACCCTGTATACTAGGACTAAAAGTGATACTTGGTGTTTTAATCAACAAACACCAGATTCCGGGAATTCTCAACAGACAAAATTTCATGAATTGGTAGGCACACAGGCTAGTCTAGTCTAGTCGGAGAGTACCCATAACAGGTCGCATTCAAAAGGTACGGGCAATATCAAATAAACTTGAATAGTTGACTAACGAAGCCGTCAGGTACAGACGCTAGCACGTCAAGCTACCCGAAACGGTCAAATGTTCCCAAAAAATCTTGAACCTAACACTTTAGCGATAAAGTTGAAATCTATTAAAGAAATTTGACAAAATGTAGTAGCTTTATGTGCTGGCGTCTGTACATAACACTATCACTATCCACATGACAACGAAAATGAAAGAACACGCTAAAATTTAGGTTTTATTTAAAAAGAAAAACGTGACATAACATCATTCCTGTATTCCTTTTCGCTGCTATAATAGATTTTTCCATTAACATTGATGTGTCAGTATTACATTGCTTATTTATTAAATCTAAATAGTGTAAAAATCTTTCTTAGACGTTTACGGCTCCCATTATAACCCAAATCTCCTCAAACTATAGGTAATATATTACGTAGAATAGGCACCTGAAAAATTATAAATGTAAATTATGATTTTTACTGTGGTATGCGATAATAGCATTAGCAAAAAATACTTGCCTGTTTCTTTACAGTGTTGAACATTTTGTTTAATGAGGATCAATTCGACAAAAGGATATAGCAATTTTGAATACTACATCGAATACAATATAAATATCTGAGTTCATTTCTTTTTGAATCACTCAAATCCATCGAGAAATTACAAAGTTATTAAACTTTAAAAAAAGGGAGTTTTAAAACGCACGCCGCGCGCGCGAAACTGCTGATGACGTCACGAGGCTCGATCGCCCGCCACGCGCCGCACTGCCTTGTAATGATTTGCGGAGTTTAATCGTTGTTTCTTGTTTATTTATGTTTTATAGATATTGGTAGATAGGAAACATGGAAGTCGGATTTACCCAAGGCCCAATCGAACAATCTCGCGAAGATTGATTCGTTTATGGTTGAAACGTAAAAAAAAAAACAATTTATTCCAGTGCACAGGTAGGTACTACGTTTTAGAATGTTTTGATTTGGCAGGCAGGTACCTTTTTAGGGTTCCGTTGCCAAATGGCAAAAAACGGAACCCTTATAGATTCGTCATGTCTGTCTGTCTGTCTGTCTGTCCGTCCGTCCGTATGTCACAGCCATTTTATTCCGAAACTATAAGAACTATGCTGTTGAAACTTGGTAAGTAGATGTATTCTGTGAACCGCATTAAGATTTTCACACTAAAGTAGAAAAAATACAATAAATTTTGGGGTTCCCCATACATAGAACTGAAACTCAAAAATGTTTTTTTTCATCAAACCCATACGTGTGGGGTATCTATGAATAGGTCTTCAAAAATGGTAATGAGGTTTCTAATACATTTTTTTCTAAACTGAATAGTTTGCGCGAGAGACACTTCCAAAGTGGTAAAATGTGTCCCCCCCCCCCCCCCGTAACTTCTAAAATAAGAGAATGATAAAACTAAAAAAAAATATATGATGTACATTACCATGTAATCTACCACCGAAAATTGGTTTGAACGAGATCGAGTGAGTAGTTTTTTTTTAAAACGTCATAAATCGTAAACAGCAATTTACCTTACATTCAATCAACTAAAATATATATAAAAAAAAAAAATATTTTTAAACCGAGAATACCTACAGGTTTGTACGGAACCCTCGGTGCGCGAGTCCGACTCGCACTTGGCCGGTTTTTCGTGTTTCTACAATGTGTAGGCACCTCTCTACCTATTTTAAATAATATTACTTACTAGCTTCTGCCCGCGACTTCGTCCGCGTAAAATTTCCTGCTCCCCCAACCCACCCCGTCGCATCGAATCGCCTGCCCGTGCGAGGTCTTTGTATGCGTGACGTTTTTCTTTGTGCTCGGCTCCTAAGGGTCTTTGCGTGACCTTATATAATATATAGTCTATAGCCTTCCTCGATAAATGGGCTATGCAACACTAAACGTACAACTCTTCAGCTTTTCAAAAATTCATTGCGTAGCACACTACGCAATGAATTTTTTGAAAGACCAAGGCGCGCGCAATGGACGTGTTTTATATGGAATTTTTCACATTTTCTTCGAAAAATAAAAAAAAAATATTACCCACGTGTTGAGATTTACATGTGAGAGGCTTACAAAGGGGGTCGAAAATTTCATTATTTTTGCGATAGGAAACGCCATTTTCGAGATATGAGCAAAAGAAAAGGAAAACAAAAATACAGTACTGTTTAAAGCACGTGAAGGCGAGGCGTTCGTTGGTGTGAATTTTAGTTCATAACTACTAGTTTTAATCCACACCTTTTTTATCTCGATTAAAAATAGATTTAGTTAAAATAAATTATTATAGTCAAAATTTTTGAAATGCAGTAAAGTACTTTTAGTTAAGGGGACATGGGGCGTCGCTCCTCATGAAAGTACACCACTTCTTTCTATTTTTTGGGTATTTTGGGACACAAAATAACAATTTGTCCGGTGTAGCAACACTTGTATTTTCGCATCTTGGCACGATACAATATTTTATGAAGACATTATTCGTTTAAATGTTCTGCGAGTCACGTAAATAAAGGCAGAAAGAACGTGCGTGGCGGTGCCGCGGACGCGAACGTGGAAAATGACGTCATCAACAAATTGTGCGTATTGGCGGGCGTTTTTGAAAATGCAAAATTAAAACCGCTCTAACTTCGTCATTTTTGGTCCAATTTTAATAATTTTTTCACTGAAATAATTGGTTTAGGTATGACTGTAATTCTACATATTTAACTAAAATCGTCGCTGATCCTCATTGCACACAGATCGAAATCGTCTAATTCTTTCTTCCGCCAACTGTTTTGGTGTTTCTCGAGGTGTAGAAAAATTCCTTAATTTTTTTCATCTTCACTAACAACTTCTCTAATTTTACTGTGAGATTTACCTTGAAAAAAATATAAAGACATTCATATTAATTCTATGTAGATTTTTCAATGTCAAGTATAAACCATTAAGAGTCAACGTACACGCGATTTGTCAAACAAGAAAACATGACCTCAATAATCTATTAGTAAATAAAACAATAAAATGGCTTGAAACTTATAATACCGATAAAACTTAGTTTTAGAAAGGAAAAACAGTGACTGGCATTGACTAAAAGATACATTTCTTGGATAAATACCTGTCATGTCGGCAGTTCTTTCGAAAACATTGTCAATCGGGGACAAAATTTGTTCCACTTCAGATTCCGCCAAATATCTTAGGAAAACTTGATACATCACAGCTCCCACCACTACTCCTTATTGTTTTGTTAATTTTTTATGTGTACAAAAGCATTAATAATTGATAGTTAATTAAAAATAAGTGAAATACAACTGGGAACATAACACAATGACAGATTAGCTACTTGTTGTTGATAAACAAAGCATTGTTGCCACAAAAAATATATTTTAGTTCCATTTTTCACCACGACAGACTCTTTTTTGCCAAGCTATACTAATGAACTTCTCCGATGAGCCGATGTCAAAATTGATTGAGTTGAAACTTTACTATTTAATTTGGTCAACTACTATTCTTGATGACGAAAAGCTATTAAGCAACGTTAATAAGCTTATATAGTTTATTTACGCTTTTTTTACTACCTCATTATTTAATATTGTTGCAGTGGACGAATGGGAGTTTTTAATTTTTACTCTGACAACCGGTTAAATCTAACAAATTTCAATATTCTTGTTGAAGCAACTAGGGCAGCTTTCCGTGGTTAGTACATATTTTCCGAAAAATAAAATTCCATAAAATCTTATACAAATACTAAACTGTTTAATTAAATCTTTTCAGTGTGGTTTCACTAGCAAGTTTGGAAAAGAAAATAGTAAAATGGTAAGTTGTTATGTACCTACAGGAAAATATCACGGTATCACCTAATTGAGATGATTTCATCCGGAATTACAGCATAAATAATGTAAAATCAAAGTGTTTGATGTCAGATGTTCAACTACACTGAGTTTGTTATGAATATGTAGGCGCCGGATGCCGGCATGCGGTGTAGCCATTTTGAGTTACTGTAATGGCTGGCGGCCGCCATGTCACAGAACTGAGATTCACACCTAAAGTTCACATGCTCGCGGAAAATTAGTTCACCTAGTGCATCTAGAGTTAGGTCTAGTGAGATTTGACTATTTTCCAATTAATTTCAAGGATCGGAAACAGTTTTGTGCGGTAAATTAGTTTTATGTTGTGGGAGTGGTGAATTTGTGATATCAATACCATCTTGCGATAATTTACGATGTATGTTCTTAGGCATCAGCATCAGGTACGTTAATCATTTAGCATTGTGTCGAGCTATATCTTTGTTAATTCAGGCATATCGCATAGGTCGGGCACAGGCCACGTCATGTAAGCAAAGAAGATATTAACTTGTCAGCTAATTGGACTACATTATTAGCATTGCAGTGGTTGTTTTGAAATGAAGAATTATTGTTTTTACATAGATGGACGGAAATGTTGTACACCCGCACCCGGGGGTGGTTCCGGGCGGCATCCCCGGCGTGGTGCATGGCATGGCGGTGCACGGCGCCGGCCCGGACGGCGAGCACGCACCGCACGGCCCGCGCCGGCGCTACCAGAACAGGCCGAAGCCTCCCAACAACTTGGAACGTTTACCCCTAGATGAAGCTGCTAAGAGGGTAAGCATTGTATGCTACAAAACCACCAATTCTTATTGTGATTCATTCAGACAGGGGACAGTATTTTATTGCTACAAGATTTACTGATAACATAATACTACCAAGTCCACCTCCCAAGAAAAATTAATATTTGGAATAAAAACAGAATTAAAGCAAAATTAAATTACAATTTACTTCACTTCTATGTTTTGGAAGTAAATAAATTTGTGATTAAATCTTTTTGCAGTTAAACAAGAAGAAAGGAGCAGGAATCGGGTGAAATAAATGTTTACCTAATGGATTCATGTTTCAGGAAATGGAGGCACTTCCATTAAAAACTCCTGTGTCTGTGCTACAAGAACTGCTGGCACGTCGTGGAACTGTGCCCAAGTATGAATTGGTGCAAATAGAGGGCATGATACATGAGCCAACGTTCCGCTACCGCGTCACAGTTGCTGATATGGTTGGTAAGTACATGCAAGTATGTACAAAACTGTTTACATTCACAACAATGTAATAACAGATGTAATTACAGCTATGGGTACTGGACGCTCCAAGAAGGAAGCTAAGCATTCTGCAGCTAAAGCTTTGCTTGATAAATTGACTGGTGCAGTTACTGATCAGCCTACTAATGGCAATGTGCCTGAGACGTAAGTGTAAATTAATATATTATTATAATTAATATGATTTTATTTTTAGATATTAAATTATTGAACACATACCTAGTCTTGCCATAAATATTGTCACGAAGAAAAAAAATTTTTTTTTTATTGCATATAATATTTATTACTTTTACAGTGTGTTAGTTTAATACATAAATATAAAACAATTTAAAATATAAAAGCTTATTTGAAGTGGTCTCCATTGGCTGCAATACAGTCCTTTAAACGTTGAGGCCAGTTATCAATAGAAGCACGCACCATGGGAAAATTCTTCACTGCCAATCGTATGAATTGCTTTAGGGACTCCAAATCATCATGGCGTTTTGAGCAAGCCATACTCTCTAAAACTGTCCATAAATCATAATCCAACGGATTAATATTGGGACTAGACGACGGCCAGTCTTCAGCTCTGATGAAGTCCGAAACGTTCATTTCCAACCAAGACTGCGTGGACCGAGTTTTATGACCTGGCGCAGAGTCTTGTTGGACGGACCATACTTGGTTATTGAACATGGTGTTGTTAAGGGGCTTAACTACCTTCTCAAGAGTGGTATCTTGATACACTTGTGCCGATGTTTTAATACGTTTTTCACAAAAATATGGCTCAGTCACTCCTTCATAGCTAACACCCCACCAAACCATCGCTGAAGTCGGATAATGCCCATGTTGCACTCTGTCGACTAATTGGGAAGCTTCCTTAGAGCTTTGAGCATAAATACGGTCATTTTGTTTGTTAAAATTTTGCTTAATTGTAAAGATTTTCTCATCCGTAAACAAAATTTTTCTGTGACCTCCCTTTGCGTACCGCTTCAGTAGTTGTTTCGATATTACCACCCTATTCTTTTTTAAATTATCAGTTAAAAAATGACCAGTGCATCTCTTATAGGTTGCAAGTCCTAAGTCATCTTTTAAAATACGCGACATGGTTCTGGGTGCTATTTTCATCTCCCGAGATAAAATCTTTTGCTTTCGGACAGGATTTCTTCGAATTCTTTCCCTTACTGCTTTGACCACCTTTTTCATACGAACACTACGTGGACGGCCAGATCTTTTTCTGTCACAAACAGAGGAGGTCTCATTGTACCTATTAACAAACATTTGACTAATACCAAGCATATGGAGAGTTTTAAAAATTGCACTTGGCCCCATACCAACTTTGTGTAATGCAATCACAACGATTCGGTTCTCTTTATCACCCCACTCCATTTTAATGTCGCAAAATATTGTACAATGTATTGGCGCCAAAATTAGAAAACTCAATGAACAATCGTATAAAAATGACAGATTCCAAATTTAAATGTAATATCTTTCTTATTTTTAACTGTAACAGTATTTATGGCCAGACTAAGTATACACACATAAAAATACAAATTCTTTTTTTTTTCAGTGGAACTGTGGTGTCATCCTTTGAAGATAAATTGATGGGGAACCCTGTTGGATGGCTGCAAGAGCTTTGCATGTCCAGATTCTGGCCGCCTCCATCTTACCATGCTGAAAACGATGACAGTGTTAACAGGCGTAAGTTAGCTTGATAAAATAATCCAGACATTCTCATATCACAATTGCAACATCACAGTAAAGAGATGTCAGTTTTTTTTTTCAAAATTAGCTTTTTCTCAAGGTTTACCTCATGAGCGCCAGTTTACTATTATCTGCACTCTGCTGAAACGCCGTGAAGTTGGAACTGGCAAGTCCAAGAAACTTGCCAAACGTCAAGCTGCTTACAAGATGTGGCAGGCTCTGCAGGATAACCCCCCGGAATCTTTCCAGCCTGAGGAAGAGGTATATTGTATTATTCTTTTTATAATTTCAACAAAAGGCCCAATTTTACATTGCTAACAGCATCTAGTCATGCAATGCTGATTGACTTGTTGTTAGCTCATTAATTTAATCCAATATTTAAGTGGAAAGCATTGTTCCTATTATTTTGGCTTCTTAGATTAATTAACCCCAATATAACAGTTAAATCATAATGTTTACTTACGCCTGTTGTACATTTGTTATTTAATCTACCTGACATGTTTATTAACAGATCCCTAGACTAGCATCAGCTATGTGCTTGGCTCTCTTGTATTACTCCCTGAAAGGTTTGCACTTGGCCAGGTGTTTTACTATCTTTCAGTCAGTTTCTGCAGGCATGACTGGACAGAAGGGTCACTCGCGTCAAAATTTACTATTTGATCTAATGTTTCGTGTTATGTTCTAGGGCGGAGTCGCGGCCCGTTATGCTGACTTGAAAGATAGTAAAATCTCCACTTTGACTACAAGTCACAGCCACAAGGTGTCGCAGTTCCACAAACATCTTAAACAGTCGGTGGGCCCTAACCTGGCCAAGTTGCAGGTATGATATACTTCAATTATTATGCATGGATATCCTGTTGATAGTTATATGAAATCAATTAATGGAATGGATTGTATAGTTATATGGAATCAATTAATGGAATGGATTGTATAGTTATATGGAATGGGTTGTAATAAGTATCCTTGATAGAATTCTGTGATTGTTAAAATACTAATATATGTGTTTTCTTGCCATAGGTGACCCCACTAAACAACAAGGACTTCAATTTCGTGCAGTTCTTGCAAGAGATCGCATCTGAGCAGTCATTTGAAGTAACCTATGTGGATATTGAAGAGAAGTCAATGACTGGTCGCTGCCAATGCCTTGTTCAGTTGTCAACTCTGCCAGTGGCTGTTTGCTATGGATCCGGACTCACAAGCAAGGATGCCCAATCATCTTCCGCTCAGAATGCTCTTGAGTACCTCAAGATCATGACAAAAAAGTGAATGCCTCACTATCTTGCGACATCAGCACCACTAGCAGGGCGCTCCACAGTACGCATATTATTTTAAACAAGTTATTTGAATAAATAACCTTTTAGTGGTGAACCCATGGCACTTAGCTGGTGATTGATGTCGCTAGGTTTTGAGCCTATACTTATCTTTATCACCACTTCCCATTTGAATATGGCATTATGCCTATGTGCCAACAGCACTTCGGGCTATGCTTTATAACTGGCATGTTTGCAGTATCTTACTTGTGATTTTTTTTTCTGTTAGTTCAATTTGCACTTTGTCATCTTGTGCATTTCTTCAAATACTGCTGTTTAAGTTTCTTTTTTTTAATACTTAATTTAACATCGGCAAGTGACTTTTCACTTGTACTATTACTGCCAATGTGCGAGGATAAATGGCATAGCCCGTAAATTTAAATGAATCAAAGTATGGAGTGGTTACATAACAAATACAAGCTATACTTTGCATAGAATTAGTGTAATTTTCCCAGCGTGGAAATTACTTAAAAAAAAAAAAGAAAAAATACAAAAAAATATATAAAATAACTAAATGTAAAAAAAAATACGTGTGGATATTTCCAGTTTAATATTCAGCATTATTTAGGCATGATTTTTGCATTCATATTAATAAAAATGTATACTTATCAGAAAAAGTTGAAGTCTTAGCTTTTAATGTATATTATAATCATGGCATAGCCAGTCATATTTTTCATTTTGTTAGACCAGATATATACTTATTTACATAAAATTAGTTAAGTGTCGTGTGTTAAGCAGCTATCTAACATGCTGAGCATTAAACGGAAAAATTATTCTCAGCTAGTAATGTCTTGTTGACGAACTGCCCGACCTTTGCTTTGTAACAAGCTCCAACATTGCGGTTAGCTTGAACTTGGAAATGTAACTTTATTTCAAACGCAAGCGTTGGAATTTGTGGATGAATCATGTGAGGCAGGATTGCAGAATGTTTTTATTTGAATTTGAACCAGTGAGTCTAGGTTTTCTTTTGAATACAAGATGGTTAACTTTGCAGGGAAGCTGAGAACTAACGTGCTAGAGTGAATTTATCACTGGAATTAGTGGTTGCGAAGTTAGGATCCCTTGCCTGTGAAAATGGGCATTATTTTAATGCAAAGTATAGAGGTTGTAACAATTTCTAACTGTACAGTGTCGTCGTCGATGCTTTGATTTTACATGCCGGGCAATGACGAGGATCCTGCACGCACCCAGTTTCTTTTAAATTGAATGGTGTGAGTTCAACCTGCCCTTGTAAAACATCGCACTGTTCAAGTTAGAAAAGACTACTCGAGTAAAGGATTGGAGTTCCGTTCAACCAAGACCAACTAAATAAAATTACAATGGCCAAGAGTTGTGGCATTGAAGTTTAATGTATTATTTTTATGTTTAGTGAGTCTTGGTTTTACATGTTCTTGGGGTTAATCTCAAGATATAAAATAGTAATAAATTGTAGATTATTGTCAACTTTGTGGACATTATCACACTTCTCACCTATTTATGTGAAGATTTTTTTGAACGTGTAATAGACTAACTTAATTTTTGCTATGAATTATTTCTGCGCTAATTTAAATAAATTTGATGTTGCTTATAATATGAAGTCGTTTCTTTGAAGTCTCTATTACCTAAAGACCTGCATCCCACGCCGTGTCTCCAAAAAGGCGATCAAGATGCACAAAATCATCGAGGTTGAAACGCCACGCTGAGGCTAGTCTCGCATAGTTTTGATGGTGTGACTAACTTGTAAATAAAAGATTCTATGATACCATGAATATACTATTTTATACCTACCCTAAAAAAAATGTAACTCACACGGCATAAACGTCATTTCACGATAATACTGGTCCGCCATTATGATGTCATAATGACGAGATCATGCCTGTCCTCCAAAACTACAACGAATAACGTTATTTTGATCCCAAAAATCAAGAGTGGGTGACGGAAATCTTAGTAGTGTGTATACGAAATTATTTTTGACATTTTGTATGCCTGAATATTGCCTAATCTAACTAGCCTGTATTATCCCACTACAGGGCAAAGGCCTCACTCTCCCTTTTCCACAGAATTCTGTCTTGCGAGCTTGACTCCTACCGAAACGAATATTGTAACGAGCAAAAATATGTGCGTGTGGATTGAGAGATCTTTTTGAAAAACTCTTCCAATCCCAACCAAATTATAAGAGGATTTAGGAAATAATTGTGAAAACTTCATGGTAAGGTATAAAATTTGTGAAACCTAAACAAAGAAAGTTAGAACTCATTAACTGGATCTCTCAATCTGGACAACTGAAGAAAAAGCCATAACGCATATCTAAGAATATACTGCCTATGTGTTTATAATTTGCATTTTAATTAATTGTGAAGGATTTGTGAAAGCTGCTAAACAAAATCTCGATTCGTTTCAAAGCCACGTTTAAGATTTATAACGGTTTATATGGATCACTCAGAGTGGACAATTTTCAATTGAGTGATCTTGTAAAACACGACCTAATACTGAAAAAGTATGAATAATTATCATGTTTATTGCAAATTATGGTTCTGGGAAAATTTGTGAAACAAAAATCGTGATTGAAATCTTACTTGTTCAAGAGAAAATGAAAATCTTGTTTTTTGTCGATCGTCCCAACTGAGAGATCATTATTTTGAACTATATCTAATAAACCAAAACTTAGGTATAGGTAGAAGGTAGATACATCAGAAATTGTGAAAAATGTTGTACTAAATTTGACGAATCAGTCGTCCCTGTAAGTGTTATACTTAAAAAGATAAACCATTTTTTACAATCCTTAAGGGAAACGTTGAGTAGGGTAGACATACTTTTTTATTTTGTCCGATATTTTTCGAATACCCTATTCACATTGTGTATATTCATTGTGATTTGCGAACTTATTGATTAGGTTACATCCTGTTATGTAATTACGATAGAAATTTAAAAAAAAAGTTTTTTTTTTGGTTACCTTAAAATGTCTGAACTTTTTGTGTGTAAAATTGCTTAGAATTAGAATTACAAACTTAGAATTCCTTAGTAAGAGCACTACACATACAGTACCTAACTTTGCAGAAACTTGTCATTTAAAAAGGTAATTTTATATTATTTAAATTATGTAGTGAAACCAGACACAAATTACTTGTATAAAAACGTTTAAAGTGCATCATAATTTGAATTATACCGGTAATGATTCCGACCGGCGATATGGTCACCCTACAAAACGTTTTCCTTAAGGATTGTACAAAATGATTTATCTTTTTAAGTATAACACTTACAGGGACGACTGATTCGTCAAATTTTAGTACAACATTTTTCACAATTTCTGATGTATTTACCTTCTACCTATAAGTTTTGGTTTATTAAATATAGTTCAAAACAATGATCTCTCAGTTGGGACGATCGACAAAAAACAAGATTTTCATTTTCTATTGAACCAGTAAGATTTCAATCACGATTTTTGTTTCACAAATTTTCCCAGAAGTATAACTTGCAATAAACATGATAATAATTCATACTTTTTCAGTATTAGGTCGTGTTTTACAAGATCACTCAATTGAAAATTGACCACTCTGAGTGATCCATATAAACCGTCATAAATCTTAAACGTGGCTTTGAAACGAATCGAGATTTTGTTTAGCAGCTTTCACAAATCCTTCACAATTAATTAAAATGCAAATTATAAACACATAGGCAGTATATTCTTAGATACACGTTATGGCTTTTTCTTCAGTTGTCCAGATTGAGAGATCCAGTTAATGAGTTCTAGCTTTCTTTGTTTAGGTTTCACAAATTTTATACCTTACCATGAAGTTTTCACAATTATTTCCTAAATCCTCTTATAATTTGGTTGGAATTGGAAGAGTTTTTCAAAAAGATCTCTCAATCCACACGCACATAGCAAAAATACTTCCAAGTAATAATTAACGGCTACATTTCATGCAGGCGCTTTATTATCTTCATATATCCTATACACGCGGTAGCGTGTCAAGCCAAGTTCAAGTACCAGAACTGGCGAGCAGCACCGTGTGTAATATTACAGGAACCATTTGGAGCCACTTTTGACCCCCTCATAACTCAAAAACTATTTCACATAAACGTGTCTTTGGCTCATATAGTAAGACTTGCGAGATACATAAGTGCTCCAAATTTCATAAACACATCACAAACGGTTATTTAAATATTAACGTCCAAAAATCGTCATTTTTACCACTGACTGATCCAAAACTCTAACCCAGTTCCAGAAGACCTAGAAAGTTCAAATTTGGCATGCAGATAAGTAATTAGGTGAATACAAAGGAATAAATCAGAAACTGGTAAATTTTTATAATTTTACTATAATGTTTCACTAAATTGATTCTATTAGGAACACTTAGAACAAAAACCATTTGGTATTAATTTTGTTATAAATAAGTACCTACTAATAATTTATGTACAAAAAGTAATGATATCCCATCAAAAACAAATGTGAAATAAGAGTCAAGTTCAATATTATGAAATATGCCTTGGTTGTTGACTTCAACGACAAAAGAATTGAAATCTAAATGAGTGCCAAGTTCAATGGTCAGTCCTGAAATTTATTTATAACTACATGAAATATCATTTCTTTTTATAACTTAGGATAATATATTGCAGCCTAAGGCCTGACTTGGCTAGTTTTCATTTACTAAACTAATAATTCAATTATTTGAGAATGGGAAATCGTCATTTGACAGAGATAAACAAAATTTAAGTGATTTTTAGTTTAGTTTGGAGAATTTTGTGACAACAGAATCGGCCCGTTATTCGTTTTCAAAACTACCGTCAAAATACGGTTTTAAAGGGTGTTAAAGTTTTTATGAAAACATGCGCAAACGAAGTTGCTGGCAAAATACTAGTTTCCGTATAAATAACTTATCCTAATACTACGGAATCATCGAGAACAAAATAAATAAAAACTAAAAACCTTTTATAAGTCTGGATATAACAAAGTTCCTAGGTTTAATAGTCGAAATTTTAATAACCAATACGTCCCATTAAATAAAAATTGAGTCATCAAAATTCAGATTCTAAAGTGACAACCCTAGCAAAAACAGTTAATTTGGAATAACTTCTAGATTCCACGCAATTAGGATGTGTTATTTTGTTGGTATGTAGGGAAGATGAAGGGTATACTTTTTGTACAAATAACTTTTCCAAATACGATGGAATTACCGAGAAAAAAAATTAAAACGAAAAATTAAAAATCTCGTATAAGTCTGAATCTAACGAAGTTCCAAGGTTGATTTGTACTCTAAAATTTGCAACATAAAAATGCCGTCGATGTTTCTAAGGTCACAATTGCGTATCATATTTAGTTTCAGAGATATGATTTTTTTCCTAAATAGCCGGTTGAAAAAAGACGATTTTCAAAAAATTCTATCTCAAAAACTAAACATACTAGTGAAATGGGGATACGAAATATTGCATTTAAATAACTTAAACTATCAGTTTTTTATATAAAAAAAGCAATGTCCGAAAAATTGTCTTCATAAAACACTGTGCGACGAATTGACGTGATTTTTTAAGTGGAGATAGTTGAAGGGATGAAGAGTGACATCGGCTACTTTTTATTTCTTTCTAACCCCCCACTTCCCTAAAATGGGGGGAGGAACGCGCTAATATCAGGAACTACTGGTTCGAATTGAAAAATTATTTTTGAGTCGGGTAGCCTATTTATTGAGGAAGGCTACGATCAAAAGGAGCGGAGCAATGGATGAAAACTGGCAGGCTGCGATGCAACGGGAAGGGTCAGGGAAGCAAATATTTGACGCGGACGAAGTCGTAGGCAGAAGCTAGTACTTTATAGAAAATAGAAATAGAAAAATGCTTTATTATCTATAGTATGGTGACAAATCAATTGTACAATAATTTGGTACAGAGATGTGAAACTAATTTATCTGCTGGCTCCCAAACTAGGTTTATTGCCTGTGACTTGGGAGTCAGTAATTCCAAAAACTTATGCTAGCATGAACTACGTACGATACACCAATAGATTTCTTACATGGTTATGGTTACATATTAACTAAATTACAAAGCATAGGAAATAAAATATAAGATAGGAGAAAAAAAATTTGGTGTGTGTGTGTGTGTGTGTGTGTGTGTGTGTGTGTGTGTGTGAGTGTGTGTGAGGATATGTGGTTTATATATGCGTCTCAAGTCACTCAGGACTGGGTGAGAAGCAATTTTTCTGTTTCATCATAAGACAGTTTCATAAGCCACACCTTCACCGTATTTTTACATTGATGGTAATTCAATTTGTGCACCTGGAGAAATTTATTCATTTGGTTAAATAAACTATAACTGAGGTAGGTAAATTGACGTTTTGCGAAAGCGGTCTTATGTCTTACCTACTGGTGGGATAACAATATCTTCACGACTTTTGGTACTTATTTGTAATGGCAGTCGATGTCTTCTTAGTACACACTGTAACACATATAGTCTTCTTACTGACAATACTTTGCTATTATATATATGTTTATGGAGATGAATTAAAATCTTCTTCGATAGGTTTAGGCGTATAATTAATGATTATAATAGGGTTTTTACAAGAATAATGAAGTTGTATGTGCGTGCTTGTCGAGCGGTAATGGAAGTGACGGTTGCGCCGCGCGTGGTGGTATTCGGTACTTCGCCCCGCACTCCTCCCCTCTGCCGTCCGGTAGTGGTGGGCTCGCCGCTCATGATGATGATGATGATGATGATGCGTAGACATGCCCCCCGCCTTGGAGTAGCAACCTCCAATGGAGAAGTAGAAGCAGCCCAACTAACATTTTGGTAATAAGAATTGGTGATAAAAGAGTTATTTAAAAGTGAATTTGGTAAGCAAGAGTTATACAATGGTTTTAGCAATTGGTGTTAGAGCACGCTCTAACCCCTTACAAACTCTCGATTGGGCCCACGTCTTATAGCGCTATAAGTAATATAATAATTTTAATGCTCACTCTTTTAACACTGAGAGTTACATATTAGTTATAGGGTGGCGTTAGTGGTAAACAATTTCTTGTATCTATAATGGTGGTATAATATAAATCTAGCTACCTCAAGCACTTTGAAGTCTGTATTATGGTTATAATAAAAACTATAGGTGGTACACAAGTTCTGAAGTCTACTGGTATAAATTTTATAGTAACAAATTAGTACTTTTTTAGGTCCATTTTTTTCTTGGATTTGCTTTATGTATCTTGATCAGTGTTGATTAGCAACTCAGGGCTGTAGCGTGTTTTCTTTTTCTATTGTTTTGCATATACATTAGTTCCAAAAGTGTTACTTTATTTCTCAAAAATGATGGCAAACTAAGGAGGTGAATTTAAGTGAATTTCAAGTTACGGATTGTCAATAACTCGGTGAGTCAAGTTTAATTTCTTTATCACATGGCTAAAATTTATTGCGAGGGTTACTTTATTGTGAAAATAATATATGTTTTGCATCTCAATTTTGCAGGGCCTTAAAAATAAGTGATATTTAAAGTAAAAATAAATTGCATTTTATCATGCGGGGCATACACTCAATCTGAATTTAGATAAAAACAGGATATTGGCTCTGTTTTTTACATTCATTGTGTATTGTAGTAAATATATTGCGTTTTAAAATGAGAAAATTAAACAAAATATGGGTTTTAAACTAGTTTTTTTCTGATTAATTTTTAGGTTATGTTTGATTTAGAATGGTGTCTACTCCTTATTATCCTAGGTTCCTATTATTACTATTAATGAACAAGAAGTACTAGATGGGCTGTAGTTAGAACTATTGTAGCACTTGTTATACCAGAATAGGGTTTTAAAGGTAATAAGAGTACAAGTTTAAGAGGTTTGGTTCTATAATGGTTCGACTTAGATGCAAAAGTAGTGGTATTTTAGGGTTACGTTTTTCAATCGATAAAACCCTTCCATCAAAAAAGGGAATAAAGATGTAAAATTGAGATTAAATGCTAGATAGGTTTTAATTTTTTTTAATCCAATCCATACTAATATTATAAATGCAAAAGTAACTCTGTCTGTCTGTCTGTCTCGCTTTCCTGCTAAAACGACTGAACCGATTTAAATGAAAGGAGAATGGGCAAAAATGTATGAAGCCTGGTACTCGGCCCAATAGTCATAATATATATATCATTGGGAAGGTCTTTTTACAAGGATTAATGATAACCAAGTCGCTTGTCTCCATTTGCTGTCGGAACGGAGTTATTTTGTGTTAAGTATTTAATTTTTTTTTTAGTATTTTTTTTTGTTTTTGTTGATTTTGTTAAGATAATGGTGATATTATATCGTTGTCTTGTATAGAATCATGTGTGTGTTGATTAATAGGTACTAAAATGAATAAACACTCAAGAATAAAAAAAGAAAAAGAAAAGAAAAGTAAGAAACGTTATTTATTTTTTTAAACATTATTATCAATAATGATATCATTGAGGAACGCTGCAGGAGCAGTGAAGCCTTCATGTCTGGCATATCCTAGATACCACACGATTGAAACTATATGAGCACAAGTGCCGACTATTCGTCGTCCGGTCAAACATGTGCAGTAATAATTGCATAAAATGTTATGGATATTGGTTTCGTTTTCATTAACATTGTTTTTTACCAATACATAACAATCATACGTTTTTGACCGTACGTGACGCGACTGTATGCGTCCGCGTAAAAGCCAAGTATCTTCGTTTATGCCATATTCAATTAAATCTTGAAGTGCACTTTCTCTATATATTTCTAAAATGTATAGTCCATTTGACAAATGCTCGTTGCAGTAGGATCGGGCTAGCTTTAGTTGATAGGTGCCCAAAGAAAGTAAAATAATCTGTTCTTTCGTCAGTAGTGGGAAGTTCTGTATTTCTTGACTTTCTATTCTTTGAAAATCTGCTCTTCGGCTATTCAAACGTTTTCTTTCTACATAATCATAAAGTAGATTCGGGGAATCTATTCTCTCCCTAATTATGTTTAGGAAGGCCTCTGCATGAATGTTATCATCGATGGGTATGTGGAAGTTATTTAACATAGCTGCGGCGATTTTAAAATCAATGAACATTTTTGGTAGTGTTTTATTAAAATATTTATGCCGCAAAAGCTTGAAATCTCGTTTGAACCTCCCGTTCACCACTTCCACTACCCACCGGCATATTGTTACTGATCGAGCTTCATTACCTTGCTCTGTAGTTAACTGTGTCTCCCATCTGTCTTTAGATGGTGGAACGTAGGATTCATATCCACATGCTTCGATAGCCTCTAAACTGTCCCGGAAGCCGCGATCTAATATGAAGACATCGTTCGGTTGAAGAAAGCAATGTAATGGGTTTTCTCCATCATTCATTATGTC
This sequence comes from Aporophyla lueneburgensis, assembly GCA_932294355.1. NCBI lineage: Eukaryota > Metazoa > Arthropoda > Insecta > Lepidoptera > Noctuidae > Aporophyla > Aporophyla lueneburgensis. The sequence goes on from OW028744.1 coordinate 18,900,676, forward strand.
GCTCATGATGTTCGCATCGGTCTTAGTGGCAGGGTATGGTCCCAAAACATCGATTATATAGCCATTGGAACACACAAGTAAAAACGGCTTTAGCAAATTCTGGAACTTATGCAGGCTATAAGATAGACGCTGGAACAAGAAGTTCGAGCTTTTATTGATATATATAAGTCCCATCGCATATCACGATAGCTTTATTGTTTTCTTCATTGCCAAATAATCCTCTTGGTATAGTAAGGTTCTTTTCTAAAACGTCGTTTCTGTTCATATGGTCCACTCCCAAGTGTAATATTACATATTCATTTATGAGGCATTCGCGCACAATAGTTAATAAACGTTCCAGTTTTCTTCGTGACATATTAAATAACATCGCTAGTCTTTCATCTGAGTCTCCGGTACGTAGTTTCGTAAGATATATGCCTAACGCAGTTCGAGGCTCCTTGCACCTCTCACTTAGTGACGGTGTTTGTTGTAGTATGGAATCAAACTGTTCGCAGTTGCGTCCTGTCCAAAAGTGCATATCCTCGTTGCTTAAAGCACCTCTCGTGTTGAAATCTAGCCTAGGTCCATGATTTAAAGCCATTCTCAACATGTCACAAACGTCACTAAACTGTTGTGCATTGAAGTTATGTGTGACATTGCAGAATTGAGGCAGCTCTTCCCAAGAATTGCTCTCAAGGTGTTGTCCACATACTCTAGCACCGTCAGGAATATATAACTTATATTCACAGAAAATGTGAATCTTGATCGTCTCTGGTATTCGATGGCGGGTTGTGTTTTGGCAGGTGTTAAAGATACAATGCCCTGGAGTGTTTGGAGCTCGAGTGTAGTCTGGAACCTGAAGTTCTCGTACATTCTGTTCTACTTCTGCAGGTGGTCTTCCTACAACGTTGTCAATTCTCTGCCAACATCGGTGACACACACGTCGTGTGTTGTTGAACTCCACCTGAAAATAGTAAAATACGATCTTGTTGATGTAATGTTGTATTTTTATGAAAATATTTAAAACAATGCGGGTTGTAGGCTAAAAATTCAGGGCTAAAGTCATAGCATACTTGTATTGTTTTCACATTTTAAGTAATGCAAGTAAAAAAATATCTTATGTATAGCCGAAGCGACGGCTTAGTGAATAGAATAGATAACAATATCAATCGCACAATAAGTGGTCAGAAAAGTGTTTCAATAATAAGAACTATAAACGTGCGAACTAAGTCATAAAAGGATTGTGAAAAAGCTGCACAAGTCATTATTGATATAAAGGAATGCCGCTCAGACGCAGGTATCTGGGATTACACGTGTTTTTTGACGTGACAACGTCTTATAAATTGGTTTGCCAGGTGACACTTCAAGAAACTGCGTTACGCTCCGCTCACGTTATGCGCTCACAATGAGAGCGAGTGAGAGGCACGCGTCCCTTCCACTCGGGCATGGTTAGCCCGCCTAAGAGCGAGAGAGACAGACATAAAAAGTCACTCAAAGTCGTTGTCACGTAAAACTTTCGCCCGTATACCGACTTTACAGGCAACCAATTTTTTTTTTTCTATGAAGCGCGAACACTATTCTATTCTAAAAAAACACCCACAGCTAAAATAAATACGTGCAGTTGGTAGTCTACAGCTCGTTTCGGAAACGCATTTTTACACACAACACTAGGACAGTTCAATAAGACCTGTAAGTGCGAGTAAAAGGTCCACTTAAAATGATTTATGACTCAGTTCGCACGTTTCTAATGGCTCAAGTATAAAAATATAACATACAATAATATTATAAACAAACCTCTTCTAAAAAGAAAAATTGAAGCTGGTGAAGAGCGATATAGTTTAATGAAGTACTAACCTCCAGAACGGCGTGTTCTCGTATATATGCCACAAACTCGGGGCGCATTCTTGGAAGATCATCAGTCAACACGTGCTGTTGGTATCTAGCACGATGTAGGCCTCGCCGACACATCACACAGTTGCGATGTTCCTCCATAACGATGTTCCAAATCGAAAAGCACAACAATAGTCCACAACACTAGCCAAGATAAACGTTTATAGCGGGTAACAATGTCCAAAAGGGGTAGCCGGGGTCAGTGATGAAAACGGTATAAGAAAGTACTAGATATGTAATAAACAGCAGCGGAACGTCGTCTCACGCACAGAACGATACGACGACTAATGAAGGATGCGGCACAAAAGGTTGTCCACTGGCACCGCGCACCGCCCACCCCACCCCTCGGCTGGTTCCCTATCCCCGAGTCACCGTAGTATCAAAAAACAGAAATCTTAAATGTAATACTACTTTTTTATGTAAAAATACATATTTTCAAAAGTCATCACCATTATCATATCACATCACGAAATATTATGCATGAATAGTTACACAATATATTTCTCGTTTTAAATAATGTTATTTTACATTGTTATTTTTCGTATTTTCAACCATGATAGGTATGTAATATTACTGTATTTGCAATTATGATATTAACTAACTTTGGGGGCTTCCCGAGGTTTTCGGACAAGGATTTGGGACAAGTCGCCATAGTAAATATTTTTCCTGATTAAAAGATCTATCCAATGACGCCACAATGATTGCTATTGGAGCGAGTACCAAAATGCCCAATCTCCTTTGGTACACAGATAGTTTAGAGTCTGAGAAAGGGCATAGGCTACTTTTTATCCCGGTAGTACGTTCCCGCGGGATAATTTCCGACCTCCACGCGGGCGAAGCCGCTGGAAAAGCTAGTAATCAATATTTATGTCATTTTCTGTTTTAATACTTTAAATGCCTTTTTTGATTAATTGATGTATTTTCATAATTGTTAATATTGTGATACATTGCAAATCAAATTGCTGAAATAAAATTATTCAGCTTAAAAATAACATACTACAGTATGAATGTTTTTAACTGTTATAAATTCATCAATTAATACATATTAAGCCAAATCTACACTAATATTATAAATTCAAAAGTAACTCTGTCTGTCTGTCTCGCTTTCCTGCTAAAACTACTTAACCGATTTAAATGAAATTTGGGACACAGATACTTTAGAGCCTGAGAAAGGACATAGGCTACTTTTTATCCCGGTAGTATGTTCCCGCGGGATAATTTCCGACCTCCACGCGGGCGAAGCCGCTGGCAAAAGCTAGTTAACAAATAAATAAGGTATTACATCTTTTAAAATTGTAACTAAGTCTTCACTTATTTTCTTGCAGGTGAATCTACAACCAAAATTCGAACAAAATGTAAGAAATCCCAACACTTTTCAAGAAAGTTCTGTCACTTATAATCATGACGTAATACTGAAACAGCAAAATAAAAATGCTACAAGAGTGGGAAGAAGCTGCAGAAGACTTAAACTGTGGATTTTCTTACGAGTACATTATACCCATGTCTGGTAGTGAAACTAACGTGAATGCGTGAAAACGTGAAAATTTAGACGCGTTTATAACAGTTCAAAATACAGTCTTAACAAATCAAACAAAAATATTGGAACAACTTAACTCTATTCAGAATGTGCAAACTACTACGATTCAGAAAATAGCATCATGTCCGTTCAATTAGACGATACTTTAATGCAAATAAATAACTACTTCGAAAACGGAGACTTACAAGTCACTCCATTGAGCGCTTGTAAATCTAGCCCAAGTAACACAGCTTTTAACATCAAGCCAATTGAAAGTGTTCAGCAATTGGATCAATTAGAACTGGAATTATCAAACAGTGCCAACAGACAACAGAAAAAGCAGCTGTACTCTGTAATTTTTGCTGGTGGCAAAGGTATTGATTGTGCTTATACATTAGCTGATGTATTATTTTCGCGAGAGTTTCTTTGTCAGTGCTCTTGGAGTGGAGGCAGCCGGGGAAGCAATGAAGCTAAAATAACCTGGAAAGCTTACAAAAACGTATTGTCTTTATTCTGGGAGATGGTGAACTCTTGGGACAACAAATACACAGTTTTACATAATGTTGAACTTTTCAAAAGTATCCTTAAAAATGCCAAAAAGTGGAATATGGCAAAAAAAGAAAGAGCATCTACCTCAAGGAAACGCACAAAAACATCAAAAAGTCAGTCTCTAAATGACGAAATGGAATCTGACAAAGAAGGAACATCCGTAAAAACTACCAAAAAAGGTAAGATAGAGAAACAGCAAACAGAAAAATACGAAAATAATGAGGAAAGTTCTTCTAAGCAAAATAATATCATAAGAGGCGTAGTTGAAGAAAGAATAGATGAAAAAGAGAATGAAAAAAAGCGCAAAGACTTTAGGCTCTATGATTGAAGAAAATGGTTGCACTATTGATCAAGATCAAGAAACAACAAACGATAACGAAATTCCAGGAGATGTTGAGTCTATTATTGATGAAATTGAAAACACAGAGGAAGAAGAGGAAGATCACGAAAGGGAGGAAGACACTTCAAATGATTAAGAAAGTACAGTAGATTCAGACGAAACTTTTGAAAATGGTGACATCGCGCACAGTAAATTTGAGGAAGAGCAAAAAAATTACAATGAAAAGAGGTTGTTTGTTGAGAAGAGGTTGGTTGTTTGTTGAGGAGGTAGGTTGTTATTAAGTTACGGTACTGTGCAAGTCATTATGATGATAGTTTTAGCGTTTTTTATTATTTTACAAATTTGTTAAAACCTGAGTAAATAAGACTAAGCTAGCCATTATAATTCTTCTTCTTCTGTCGCCCAAATCTGTCGTGTGCAGGCAGGAAGCCGTTAACAAAAGTCATCTTGTTTTAGATTTAAATTAAAAAAAAAATCATGTGAATGAGACTGAATAAGTATTATGTTTTGTAAGCATACATCTGTATGTTTTAGTTGTTAAACTGTTTTTGATTAGACTAGTGGATTCATAATCATGTAAGGAATTTTGAATAAAACCACAATTAATTGTAAAAGCTTGTTTTTATTTGTACTGTACTAAAACACACTTCGTGTTTTTAATTTATAAAGTACTAGCTTTTGCCAGCGGCTTCGCCCGCGTGGAGGTCGGAAATTATCCCGCGGGAACATATTACCGGGATAAAAAGTAGCCTATGTCCTTTCTCAGGCTCTAAACTATCTGTGTACCAAATTTCATTTAAATCGGTTCAGTAGTTTTAGCAGGAAAGCGAGACAGACAGACAGACAGACAGACAGACCGACAGACAGAGTTACTTTCACATTTATAATATTAGTGTGGATGTGGATTAGTGTGGATGTAAAAGCGGTATAAAATAAAGAAATCTGCCGTGGGCAATACATACTAGCTTACAGTTTACATCATCAGGGCTCAGAACGACATCAGTTTTCCCTAAACTTCTTTCATAGACTTTGTAGATATTTAGGAAAGACGACCGAAGAGGTTTTTCAAATACTAGCATTTTCTCCATAAGTTTTTGACCTTGTATGATAATTTTTTTAGCGTTGATAGATATATTTAAGACTTCAATAATATCATTAGTTGATGATAGAAAATATTTATTTCTCTCCTTGCCAGAAATTATGAAATGCTCTAAGTTTAGCACCGCAAAATCCTTAAGTCTCGTTAAAAAAGGCCTTTCATACTTGGGTTTACTTTTAAGGGATTTTAAATTTATATTTTATTCTGATAGCCGTTGGCTATTTGAGAAAGAGGTTTGTTTCCATGTCTCAGCATGTTTTTGATTAAATAAAGCTTATTTTCAAAAGGGTATGCGTCGAATGTTGGCAACGGACCAAATCTTTCAACTTCATCTACGACATGTAGTAAATTATGCACGTTGCTCGTTATATAATCAGCACCATAGAAGTGCTTGTAAATTTCTACAAAATTTCCAAACATTTTTTTGTTAGTCGTAGTAAATGTTTGTAATTTGGAGAATAACATATTGTGACGCTGCAAAACAGGCTCAAGAAGTGTTGATATGCGTCTACTGGTAGGACTTCTTGCAAAATTATTATACTCAAATAGTGCAAGAACGTTCGGTATTCGGTTGCTTTCCAATATGCAATGCAATCTAGAGTTCTTACTGCTCTATGAATTTCAGAAGGCAAATTACATTTGCCGAGAAATAGATTGACATGATCTATATCTCGTGCACACCACTTAGTCTTCAAATTGCCGAAATTGCCATCTTTCCATCCCGTCAATAACCTTTTCATAATGCCCAAATGAATTAAATGCAATGAATCTGACACTGGAAATTGTTCAACCATGTCAATAGGTAGTTTTAATAATGGTGAATCTATTTTATGATGGGCACCATACTTAAATCCCCTGAAATCTTCATCAGTTCTTAGAGGAGATGTTTTTGACGAAAAAACAACTGTATGGGTATTATGCGAGTAACTTCCTACGGTAGTACATTTCAGACAACCGTGCTTTCCATTGAAATTGCAGACACCTGTAAATAATATTTATAAATATGATGAAAGTAAGATTTAGAAAAATATTTTGATGAATGTAAAAATAATGAACATGCAAGAGAACAACCAATAACCTTAAACCTCCCAACCAATACTTATTGGTTTAGTCCAATTCCGTTGAAACGTAATTTTTTTTTATGAAAATTGATTGGTTCAATTTTCACAAAAAAATATATTTACAAGAAGAACCACATTTTTGTAACCTGATTAAGTTCATGATAATAATAAAAACGCTACTGACACTTTTCAGTAGCTTTTTTCGCATATAAATCGCATATAAAACATCTTATTTTGATGTTTACTTTAATGCCGTTTACACTAATGCCTTGCTCTAAAACTGTTATAGTCTCATTTACAAAATCTTCTAAAAAAAGATCAATATCTTTCGGTTTTCCTTTCCCATAATAAATACCAATAATGAAAGGGTCATCATCAATCTCGTGCATGTTTGCCAATATAGGCCAGAATTCGAATTTAGAGCTTTTAAAAATAGGTAACCCATCTAAATTAACATTCAAATATACATTTTCAGGCACAAAGTCCATATTTTGAAGTATTTTTGTTAGTGGAATAATGATTCCATTGTGCCAATATTCACCACCGTCGAAAATTTTAAGACAAACTTCTGTTGGGGTTTGCAGAATCGTACGAGGATCAGATGGTAAAATATTTACAAATCTTTTATTCAAAATTGATACCAAATCTTTTAAGGCAGCTTGGCTAATATTTTTTTGGATAGCCCATATTCTTAGTTTTTAAAATTCGTATTTTTTATATATTCCCCTTCTTGCTCTTAATCTGAGCTATCAGAACTACTTAGTGGATAAGGAGATATAGAGGCATCTTCTGTAAAACTAAATTCTCGCTGTAGAGAACCCTCCTCTGTAAAATTAAATTCTCGTTGCACAGAACCCTGTCCAAAACTTTGCGTTTCACCATTTTTATTGCTCACATTCATATTATGATTTTCGTGTTCTGTGAATTACAAAAATCTTAGTTATTATAATCGCCTAGTATTAGGTATTCACAAACAAACAAAAACATTCTTGTACGGAACCTTGTTGAATTTCCTGCACCTGACCAACATTTTCGGTGGAATCGCTGCGACAGCACGAACATTTTCTTCGGCGTTTAGGCCGTTCTGGATGAATAAATCCGTTGCAAATACTACTACAGCCCGGACTGGCGTCATCAATACTTTTAATTAACGAAGAACTATGATGCTGAATTGCATCAATGGGCACTGTTTGTAATGTGGTGATTTTATCGCAAGATGACACTTGTTACATTATGCATCTATAAAAGTAATATAATATATTTTTTATGATTTCAAGTGAAAATAAAGAGTTACAATGTTTAAATTCCGTGTTATTATGGCATAGAATAACATAAAAGTAAATTTGAACCCCACTGTAACGATTAGGGCTCTAAAAATAACTCCATAATACCAATTGCTATCATAAATAGGGGTTTCTGATTACTAAATTAAGTAGCTGTAAATAAGTTGCAATTAATACTTTTATAGCAACGTAGTGGTAAAAATATTTTGCTTACTATTTTCAAGAGCTCTTGTCGCTAGAAAGAGTTATAACAAACTATAATATTACTTTTAGTCATTTCTGTTACTTGAATTTATAAAAGCAGGTGCTATGATGGTTGCGACTGTACCTTTTATACCTCCTTAAGTAATAATACGTTTCCTAGGCAAGTTAGGTGGTATAAAACATTTACTTAGCACTCTTTAAGAACACTTGAAAATAGTGAAACTTATTAGAAATCTAACTATTACCTTAGGTACTTATTGTTACTTGAAGTTACTATACCTAGTGTTACGGTGGTTCAGGTTTTATCTTTTATATCTACCTTAGTCATATGTCTTCTTTTTACTGTTACTTATATTGATGAGTTATTTAGTTATAGTCATGACCATTGAATAAACAAAAGTTTTAGGTACTGGGCGCTTTTATAAACCCGTTAAACCAATACAAACGATAACAGAGGTGGAAATTAGCGTCAAAATGTTGGTTGGGAGGTAGAAGTTGAGAGAAGTTAAGATTCTTCCTCTTTCAGCAGCGGACACAATCTGGGGTATGATCTTCTTATCATTCCGTTAGCTGTTTTAATGTCAGCTACACGTGCTAGTCCATCCTTGCCAGGTGAAGTGTTTGTGACCCGTCCAAGACGCCATTTTAAGGGTGGTAAATGGTCGTCCTTTATTAGCACTAAGGTATTAGGTGCTATTGTTTCTGTGTTGGACTACCATTTGCTTCTCGTCTGCAGCTCCGAAACGTACTCCTGCGACCAGCGCTTCCAGAAGTTCTGCCTCATCTGCTCTATGCGCTCGTAGCGGACCAAACGTGAAGTATTTCGCTCTGTGAGATCTTCGTAGGTGGGCGCAACGAGCGGCCGGCCAATCAGGAAATGGGCTGGTGTAAGAGGGAGTAGGTCGTTTGGATCAGAAGACATGGGATACATAGGTCTGGAGTTTAGGAGGGCTTCTATTTGTGTTAATAAAGTGGAAAATTCCTCATAAGTGAGGTTTACGTTTCCTACACGACGTAGATGATGTTTGAAAGATTTAACCCCTGCCTCCCACAAACCTCCAAAGTGTGGTGAGTAGGAAGGAATAAAGCTAAACTTAATATTTTCGTCTGCAGCAAAATTTAAAATATCATTTTTATTAGTAGTTAAAAATTGAGAGAACTCCTTTAGTGCGCCTACAAACGTTTTTCCGTTGTCGGAAAATATTTCTGCGGGTTTTCCACGACGAGATAAAAACCTTTTTAAAGCTAATAAGTATGCCTCAGAACTTAGACTAGTGACTAATTCTAAGTGTATCGCACGAGTAGTAAAGCATATGAATAGGCAAACATAACATTTTTCCAATTTTGAACCCCTTCCCTTGCGGTTCAATATGAACATAGGTCCCGCATAATCTACCCCACAGCGCAAGAAAGGATACCCTGGTTCCAATCTTTCAGACGGCAAGTTACCCATTTTTACTGACATTGCCTTCCCTTTCTGGCGAGTACATGTAACGCACTTATGTACTGTCTGCCTGGCTAAATCACGACCCTTGAGTGGCCACCAACCTTCTCTAATAGTAGCCAAGAGCAAAATTGTGGACCAGCATGGAGTAGACGAATATGTTCAAATTGGAAAAGAAGTCGCGTGAAAGTATGTTTGGAACATAATAATATTGGATGTTTTTTATTCTAAGAGAAGGTGTGTGAATTTACTAATTTACCTCCCACTCTAATAATACCATCAGAATCTACGAACACATCAAGGCTAGATATATTTCGCATCGACTTAACAGGTAAGTTGTTTATTAATGCATTAAAAATTATTGGAAATGATGATTGTTGTGCTAAGCGTACTAAAACTAAAGTTGATTTATTTAATTCATCAGACGTAAGCGCTACGTTCTGTTTTGACCTTGATCCGTGCATTATGAATGAATCGTAACAAATAAGCGGCTGCACGTCTCATGCGATTAAAATTTGAAAAACGTTCAAACGTGAAAATACTAGTAACTGTTGATTGTGTAAATAAAGAATTAACATTTAATTTAATTTCTGGTAAATCGTGTATTTTAATTATTTGACCGTTATTATTTTGTTTAAAATTGGTTTTAATTTCGGTTAAAAATGCTGGCCCGCCACCAAATATCTGAATTTTGTGTTAAGATATTAATTATCTGTGAACATGATGTCTGTCACATCTTTAGTTTTGTTCACTCTCTGGGATTTTGGATTTTGCCTAAGATGGCTGTTTATAAGAGTGTAACAATAAAAGATAATTGTATTAGATTAGATGTCTTGTTTTATTATAGTAACCACTAAAGTTTTCATAGGTTATGGGCCCAGACGCCAAATAGTGTCGAGTAGGAAGTAGATTGTCGAGATTTTCAAAGATTTAATTTTATGCAACAAAAGCGTAACGAAGAAAAGAAAATGGCCGGGCAGCAAACTAAGTTGTTTTACAATTTTCCCCAACTAAATCCAGAAGCTTTCGACAATTGGATGTTCAGGGTGAATTGTATTTTAGAAGAAAAGGGATTAAGTGAAGTTGTGTCGTTACCAAAAATCGAAGACTGTAATAAACAAGACGATGCAAAAGCAAGAAACATTATTGTTCAATGTCTAACGGATCAGCATCTAAATCTGATAAAAGAATGCGTTAACGCAAAGGATATGATATCCACTTTGAAAAGTACATTCCAAAGAAAAAGTGTAATCTCCAAATTAAGTTTGCGAAGAAAACTTCTAAACTTGAAACAGCAAGGAAATCTTCAAGAGTATTTTTCAAACTTTGATAACTTAATCAGAGATCTAGAGGTATCAGGAGACAAGATTAATGATACAGACAAAGTATGCTATCTATTAACAGGACTGAGTGAAGAATACAACCACATAATTACAGCTTTGGATGCGGTGAACACTGAAATAAAAATAGATTTTGTAAAAACTAAATTACTTGATCATGAAATAAGAAAAGAAACAGTTACAAACGAGCCACATACATCTTTTATATCGAATATAACCTGCTATAAATGTAAAAAGAGGGGACATAAGTCCTATGAGTGCTACAGTAGAGGACGAGGCAGAGGAAGAGGATATCGAGGACCAAGAACTCGTGGAGGAACTGCTCATCCTGCTGAAAGTCAACCAATTTTTATTGCCTCAAATGAAGCACTTGTATGTAATAGTAATGATGGAATATTAACATTTGTTGTGGATTCAGGAGCTACTCAGCATTTCATAAAAGAATCTTATGAGAAATACCTCACAGATGTCAAGCAACTGTCACAGAAATTAGAAATCAAAATTGCTAATGGCCAAATACTGACAGCACATAAATCAGGATATCTTGATGGATATTACAAAAATGAACCATTAAGACTGGAAGTCATACTTGTACCGGGAATCAGTAACAATTTAATGTCGGTCAATAAATTAGCAGAACGAGAAAAGCAAGTAATTTTCAAAAAGGATAAGTTAATAATAACTGCAGGTAAAAAGAAATATTTTGGAGAAAAGAGGAATATGTTATATACCTTCTCAATAAAAATAAAAGATAAAGATGAATGTAATGTGATACAAGAAGATAATGACTTATGGCACAAAAGAATGGGTCATATGTGTAGAAAACATCTAGCTATATTAGGATTGCCATACAGTAAGGAAGTGTGTGAAGCATGCATGAGGTCAAAATCAACCAGACTACCATTTAACAGATTACAAAGTCCAAGGTCAAGTAAGATAGGAGATTTAATACACACTGATATTGCTGGACCAGCAAGAGTAGCAACTAAACAAGGATATAAATATTTCCAAACAATAACAGATGACTATTCTCATTATACTCAGACGTATTTGTTAAAAAGCAAAAATGAAGCCACAGATAAATTAATCAATTATATAATAGAACAAGAGAGGCAAGATGGGATAAAAGTGAAAAGGATCAGATGTGATAATGGAGGGGAATTCACAGCGGAAAGTCTCAAAAAGTTTTGTTATGAAAAAGGTATCAAAATTGAATACACGCAGCCATATAGCCCACAGCAAAATGGGAAAGCTGAACGTATGAACAGGACAATATATGATAAAGCGAGAACCATGTTAGATGAATCAAATCTACCAAGACACCTATGGGGTCAAGCAATCTTAACGGCTACTTTTCTTATCAACCGATCGCCATGTTCTTCAATAAATTATCAAGTACCTGCGAGGATCAAGAACAAGGAATTAATTTTAAATAAAATCAAAGTTTTTGGATGCAAAGCATGGGCACATATTATGCCCAAACAGGATAAATGGTCAAGACGAGCAGTGCCAGCTCGAATGATAGGATATTCTATGAATGGATATACCTTATGGAACCCAAAAACTGATGAGATATTTGTCTCAAGAGATGTAAGATTTGATGAAACAAACATAAAATATCAACATGAAGAACAAAACAAAAATATAAAAGGATACTTAGAAGAAAATGAAATTCAGAAAGAAATGTGTGTGAAACCAAAAGAAAAACAAATAATAAAAGAAACAAAGTATTCAGAATCAATACAAGAAGAAGAAAGTTTTTATGATCCAGAAGAGAATAATTACTCCACTCCAGAAAAACAAAACGAAGAAATCAAGCGAACAAGAAGTGGAAGAGAAGTAAAAAAGCCTAAACAATTTGATTTAAATACATATGAAGATTATTGTTTACTTTCAAGTGAAAGCGATCCTGTCACATACACAGAAGCCATTCAACAAGATAAAGAATGGAAAACAGCAATAGATAAAGAGATTAAGTCATTAAAGGAACAAAACACATGGATAGAATCAGAATTGCCAAAAGGAAAAAGTGCTATTGACACAAAATGGATTTTCAAAACAAAATCGGATGGAACTAAAAAGGCAAGATTAGTTGCACGCGGATTTCAACAGTACACAGAAGATTATGTTTATTCCCCTGTAGCCAACATAACTACCATAAGAATGGGATTATCAGAAGTAATAAATAATAATTGGGAAACAAAGCAGTTGGACATACCTACAGCATTTCTAAATGGAAATTTGAGCACAGAAGTTTACATCAAAGTTCCAGAGGGAATAAGTTTGGAAAATAAACAAGAAGGAACTGTTCTGAAACTTAAAAAAGCTTTATATGGATTGAAAGAGTCACCAAAATGTTGGAATATAAGATTTGATAATTTCTGTCAAACAATAAACATGAAAAGATCAAAATATGATATATGTTTATACATAGGAAAAGATATATGGCTCATATTATTTGTAGATGATATTTTACTGATGGGAAAGAGTAGTGAAATAAATAAAATATCAAGAAAATTGCAAGAAGAATTTAAAGCTAAAGATATGGGAAGAGTATCTAACTTCTTAGGAATTGAAATTATGAGAAATGATAATACATTGAAATTATCACAAAAACTGTTTATTAAAAATTTATTACTAAAGTATAAGATGCAAGATTGTAAAGAAGTGAAGACGCCGATGGAAAACAATTTTCAAGTACCTGAAACAGAAGAAATAATTAGTGATATACCTTACAGAGAATTAATTGGAAGTTTAACTTACCTGGCTACAATAAGCAGACCGGACATCACTTTTGCAACTTCATTCCTCAGTCGATATCTTGATAAACCCACGAGAAGCTTATGGACAGCTGCAAAACGTGTATTACGCTATCTGAAGGGCACAATTAATAAAGAGTTGACATACTATTGTCAAGAGAAAGAAGAAAACACTAATAAATGTTCTAATATTTCAGCATTTTCAGATGCCGATTGGGCAGGTGATAAGATCACAAGAAAAAGTGTTAGTGGAGCACTAATATATCACCAAGGGAACCTAATTGCATGGTCATCACGAAAGCAGAGGACTGTATCTCTCTCCAGTGCTGAAAGTGAATACATAGCTGCTGCAAGTTGTGTCAGTGATTTGTTATTTGTGAAAGGATTATCAGTTGACTTTAATGAAAAGTGTAATATTGTGCTTTATGTGGACAATCAGAGTGCAATAAAAATGATACATAATTGTGAAAATACAAAACATTCCAAGCACATAGACATTAAATATCATTTCATAAAAGACATTGTAAACCAAAATTTTTTGATTGTTAAATACGTAAGTACCAGTGAAAATACTTCGGACATTATGACGAAACCACTGTGTAGTGTTAAGTTTTGCTATTTTCGTGACAAGCTGTTAGTTTTGTAACATTGTTTTTCATAGAATGTTTGCATTGTTTATATTTTAAGGTTATGTTGTCACTTGTCACTAGCTTGTCAAAATTATCTGTCAAAACTTATATATGTCAGTTTTAGTGTTGCAATTTCAAGAATTTAAATATTACTAAGTTTGTGTTGCCATGTTAAAGTTAAAGTTTGGTAGAATTTATTTTCATTTATTTATAGAAGCAATTTGTAAGTTTTCACAAACATAAAATTGAGGGGGAGTGTTAAGATATTAATTATCTGTGAACATGATGTCTGTCACATCTTTAGTTTTGTTCACTCTCTGGGATTTTGGATTTTGCCTAAGATGGCTGTTTATAAGAGTGTAACAATAAAAGATAATTGTATTAGATTAGATGTCTTGTTTTATTATAGTAACCACTAAAGTTTTCATATTTTGAAGCGCGTCGAGCGTGAGCCCGCGAGATAAAAGATCAGCCGGGTTGGTTTTACCAGCAACATGTAACCAGGGTAACTCACCAGTCAACTCATTGATTTGCACTACTCTGTTCTGGACGAATGATTTTAACAAAGGATAATGCCCAAAAATATATGGAGCAAAAACCCAGAATCGATTAAAACGATTTATGTGTGGCAAGGTAGAGTATACATACTATATCCCAAATCCAATAATAGTTTTCGATTAAATCATCACCAAGTAATACAAAAATCGTACCTGATTGACTAAACTTTTAAAAATCTATGATATTTAAAGCAGTTTTACAAACGATATTGTGACGAATTGTGCGTAATATTGAGAGAGATTTGAGAGTAAAGAACATTATACGTATCTACTGATTATATATATGTATATAAATATAAAATATTATTGATATACATATAAAAGTGATTGCGGGTTATTATATGGCTATTAACTTAATAAATGAAAACAACTGAATAGGTATATGCTACGTTGTTTTATTGATTTTAAAAATGTTACATATTTTCTAAATCTAGGAGAACGCTATCAAAAAAAGCCGCTGGCTGTTGAAGACCTTCGTGTCTTGCAAATGCAAGGTAGTATAACATGCTTATTATATGAGCACAACTGCCTAAAGTTCGACGACCATGAATGCATGAACAAACGTATTCTACAATTGCGTCTCTGCTGTTGTGACCCGGTGTGTACATGATGTATGTATAGTACGTTCTGGATCGAACATGCCGCGACTGTATGCGTCCTCTTAATAAAGTTTTCTCACCTAAGTCACCAATATTAATGTAATGAGGATATCGGTACACATCTGTTTCGTAAGTGCCGTTCTCTCTTACATGCTCCCAACAGTACGACCGTGCTATCTTTAAATGGTAAGTGCCTGCAGCGAATAAAATCAATTCGTGGTATGAAAGTCTTGGAAAATCTTTTAGGTTTGGGGGGTTTGCTTGTAATCTCTCAAACGCTACTCTTTGCCGATTCATATTTTGTTGTTCCACATAATCTGCCAGCAGGTTCGGTTTATGCATGTTGGTATTAATTATGTTGATGAACGCGTCAGAATATTGGCTGTCAGCATAAGGTTCTTGGAATGCATTTATAAGAGCTGCGGTAATTCTGAAATCGGTCATGGCAAATGCAACATGATGCTGTCTTCGTGCCAGTGAACGGTCACAACTAACACAATGGTTATTTCTATCCATATTCAGTCCACAAAGCACAAATCGGTGTCCATAAATGAAAGCCGAGTTCGTCACAATAAACAGATTCAGTACCTAAAGGGAAATGCAAGTGGTCTCGTCGTAAAAATAGAAATGAGATAATTAAAATAAAACGGTCGCAACGAAAGCTTACGAGGGACTGCGTGCGGGACAGGGTCGGTCACGGTTTCGCTACCTGGATAACATTTTTTTTTTTTTTTTTTTTTTGTGGGGCATCTCGTTGTTAATCCTGAAAAGATTGTGACTACTTAAACGGATTGTGTGACTACTTAAACGGATTGTACCTGGATAACAACAATGGCGCGAAGACTTATACATCTGCCATCTCTTTCGTTCTCGTAAATGTAATTCCTTATCTATATTCTCCATCTCTTTCACGAGTGAGCAACAAACACAGTAACAAAACAATAAAACAGTTATTCAACGCGACTTGTTACACAGAATTGTTATATGCTGCCGGGCTGTTTGGTTATGGTTTTATGCAAAACGAATAGCGTATTTATGACCTCTTACTTAAGGTCTATTTTGATGTTCATAAATTATTTTAATCGACTCTGGGTTTTTTTTGGGCATCCTCCTTAGGTGAAATCTTAATCCAATTTATGACAATAGTGGAGTCAGACCAAAAGTACCTATACGTTATCAAAAGTTAATCTCCATGACTGAATTATACTTACTCCTTCTCCGAGACATATTAACGTGTAGTAGCGTGGGATTGTACCAGCGCAGTCACAATTATTACAAAGCTAAAAAAAAAAAAATATAAAAAAGTGTTCTCTCATCGGGCAACACTGTACTGTCATTACGTGTTTTTGTGCTTAGCGCTGTCACTACGTTCTCTCAACAAAATACAAATATTATTAAATTTTCTTATTAAATTTATTAATGAATAAAGTCGTACTAAAACCGATTACCATGATTATATTTATGATAAATGATGTGTGTAGTGCATCAGTTAGTGAAAAAACAAGTGCAGTGAACTCAGGTACATACCGGCGCGCCGGCGCCGCCGGTAGGTGAGTTTTGTTGACATTTGGTTTTGTGTAACAAGGAAAAAGGTATGTAGTTACTGAAAATATGAAGAATGATCATTATGACGAAGCATCATCAAGGTAAGACCTAATTTGTTCACGAATTCTATGAAGAATTCCTAGTATTAGAGGATACCAAAAACAATTTTATTTGTCTTTTTTCTTTTATGTCAATCAAAAGGCTATTTCCGGTTGTCATTGCCATTGACTAAAACTCGTTCAATTTTAAAATTTTTCTTTTCTGACATCGGTTTTTTTCGCGGTCATTGTTAATTTGTCTCCGAATAAATTGAATAAGACCGTGCTTTTGAAGAAAATGGGAAAACGAAAGAATAAAGACGCGGATCACATAAAGAGAAAGATAAGAAAACTGGAAAGGAAACTGGAAAAGTTACCCGTCGAAGTGGACTCAGAAGTATCATCGCCGCCATGTTCACCGCCGTCGCGGCCTCAATCACCTTTTCCACCTACACTACTGCCTGTGGTTACTCAACCGACTGAACCACCGTCGCCGCCTGCGCATAATATACCTGCTCAAAACGATTTAGAACAAGAACTGAACACAGGTCTGTAAAACATGAATTGTGTTTAAATACCTATCCGAATTTTAACTATGTAGGTAAACCTACGATGTCACTTCTTCAAACGCCTGGGTGATCCCAATAGAGGGATAACATGTTATGAACACATAAGCGCCACCACATGCGGGTGGACACTGTGTAAAATATATGGCAAGCGCTATCACACTGCGGGTAGACAATGCCAATAAATTCATTTCCACACTGGAATACTATTGACTTAGCGCTATCACTAAGCGGATAGACATGTCTATATCTTTTTGTTCAACTTTTCAGAGGACAATCTACCTGATGAGCTCCTACAAGCCCTGGGAACTGAAGGCGAAGACATAACAGAGGTTGGAGAAGCTATCAGACCCGAACTAGCACTCCGTTGGACGAGGATCACGCAAACAGGTCTTGGTAAAGAACCTCGAGAGGCTATTGTCAAAAAATACCCTACGCCTATCAATTTCCCAAGGGCAGTGGCTCCTTCAATGAATGCTGAGATATCAGCCTCCCTGTCAGATCTAACCCTCAAAAGGGATAAAAGGATCTGCTATAGACAAAACCTAACTGGAAAACTTATGACTTGTTTAGGAAAGTCGTTAAGCAAGGTACTGATGGGTAATATAAACAGTAAAGTCCTTGTTGAAGAAATAAGTGATGCAGCAAAATTAGCTGCTGAAATTTATTATCAGGACTCCTCTTCAAGAAGATTTTTTGCTTTGGCTGGCGTCAATAAGGTGGTACAAGATGCTGTAAAGACAGCAACACCAGATGACACATTATTCGGAAAAGACTGTGCTGAAAAAATTAGGACCGCGCAAGCTGTCCAAAAAGCAGGCTCCCTGATTAAGACCACAGAAAAGAAAACAGTAAAACTAGGAACTCAGAAGAAACAGGTAAACTGGAGAGGCCCGCCGCAGTACCAACAACAGCAACGAGCTCGCGGCGGGCATCAGCTTCAACAACATCAACATCAGCGACAACCTCAACCGGATCAAACTCGCTGGAAGACTCAGAAGCCAGCTCCATCCAGTTTCAGGCCCAGATTCCGCAGATAGACCCTCAGGTACATGCAGGTAGACTTAAGTATTTTAAGAACAACTGGTGCAAACTAACCAATGACCCAGTAGTTCTAAAATGGATTGAAGGTTATGAGATTCCATTCAGGGAAACTCCACCTCCTTATCAAAATATGTTACAATATTGGTCAGAACAAGAAAAAGAATCAATTAAACTTGAAATTGATAAACTAATTACTTTGGGTACAGTCTCAGAGTGTTCTTTCTGTCCTAATCAATTTACATCACCCATATTTTTAGTTCCCAAGCCTAATGGCTCATACAGATTTATATTGAATTTGAAAAAACTCAATTGTTTTATAGACACAGAACATTTCAAATTAGAAGATATAAGAACAGCTTGCAAACTTATGTCAAAAGATTGCCATATGGCCTCAATTGATTTAAAAGAAGCCTATTTTTCAGTACCTATAGCGGATAAGTATAAAAAATACTTAAGGTTTACTTTTGATAACAAATTATTTGAATTCAATGCTCTACCTTATGGCTTATGTACAGCACCATTCGTTTTTACAAAACTACTAAAACCAGTTTGTACTTACCTTAGAAATAATAACATCATCATGACATGTTATTTAGACGATAGCTTGTATCTTCATAAATCAAAAAGAAAATGTGAGGAAAATGTAAAATTTGCAGTAAATCTTTTACAAGAATTAGGGTTTGTCATCAATTTTGAAAAAAGCCACCTTAAACCAAGCCAATCATGTCAGTATTTGGGTTTTATTTTAGAATCAACAAATCTTGCCTTATCGGTCCCCCAACAAAAACAAATTGCAATATTAGAAAAAATCAAAACTTATCAAGTGAAAAGTCAATGTCAAATTAGAGAATTCTCTCAATTGTTAGGAACGTTAAGCTCAATTTGTCCAGCCATTCCATATGGCTGGGTATATACCAAGATTCTGGAGAGAGAGAAATATTTAGGTCTGTTACAGTCAAACGATAATTATGATGCAATAATGCCCCTCAAAAGTATAGTTCCTCCAGAATTAGACTGGTGGAGTAAGAATGTATACAAACATAATCCAATAAAGCAACATAAATTTAAAACAGAAATACTAACAGATGCCTCAACTACTGGTTGGGGAGCTGTGTGTGAACTAAATAAAGCCTCAGGTTCATGGTCAGATTTAGAAAAGAACTACCATATAAATTATTTAGAATTAAAAGCTGCCTTCTTAGGGCTCCAGTGTTTTGCAAAAGATTTGCATAATTGTGAGGTGTTATTAAGAGTGGATAATACTACTGCAGTTGCATATATTAACAAAATGGGGGGAGTTCAGTTTCCCCACCTAAACAGTATTACTAGAGATATATGGCAATGGTGCGAAGAAAGGAATATTTGGATTTATGCATCTTATATTAATACCAAAGATAACTATGAAGCCGACAGAGAATCAAGAAAAATCAACATTGAATGGGAGCTGTCACAAATGGCTTATAGTAAAATAGTAAATTGTTTGGGGGTACCGGATATAGATTTGTTTGCTTCTAGAATAAACAGTAAATGTGAAAAGTTTGTGTCCTGGAAATGTGATCCTGAAGCTTTCAAAGTTGATGCGTTCACTCTTAACTGGTCTAATTACTTTTTTTATGCATTCCCTCCATTCTCACTAATATTAAAATGCCTTCATAAAATCAAGACAGATAAGGCAACAGGTATCTTAGTTTTTCCGTATTGGCCATCTCAACCATGGTTTCCACTATTGGATTCATTGTTGACTAAGAGATTATTAATCTTTGAACCAAATATAGGGTTACTATCCTCTCCTTTCAGAGAAAGTCACCCCCTTCACCACCAGCTTACCCTGGCTGCAGGGCTGCTCTCAGCGAGGCATACATAAGAAGAGGCACACCGAATTCAGCCCTACAAATTATGTTAAATTCACTGTCTAATAGTTCCATGAAACAATATGACTCATCCATGAAATCATGGTGGATATTTTGTAAGAAATACAACATAGACACCTATGAAGCTTCCATTCCCTATATCCTAAAATTTTTAAGTGAATCATTTGAATCCGGAGCCTCATATGGTACAATAAATACTACCAGATCAGCCCTTTCACTGTTAATTAGTTCTAAAATTGGATCAGACGAAAGGATTAAACGTTTCATGCGAGGAGTATACCGTACGAAACCACCTGCCCCAAAGTATAATCTTACTTGGGACCCTGGAGTTGTATTAACATATTTGGCAAATCTTTACCCTAATGAAGACATCAGTTTAGAAAAACTAACAAAAAAAGTCGTAACTATTCTTGCCCTTACTACAGGGCATAGAGTACAAACTTTATCTTTAATTAATACTAAAAATATTAAAATCATGAATGATGGAATTCAGATATACATCCCAGACATAATAAAAACCTCCAAAACAGGCAGCCTTCAGCCACTATTACACCTTAAAACCTTTGAAAATAGAATTGAGATTTGTCCAGTCACTACTGTTAAATGTTATATTAATAGAACTAAACCACTGAGAAGAGGTACTGATAAGCTTATACTGACATTTAAAAAGCCACATCATTGCGCTTCAACTCAAACTATAAGCCGCTGGATTAAAATAACTTTACATGAGTCTGGAATTGATGTAAATACTTTCACAGCACACAGCACCAGACATGCTTCTACGTCAGCTGCTAAAAGATCTGGGATCAGTATAGACCAAATACAAAGGACAGCTGGGTGGTCTCAGAACTCAGCCACCTTTGCTAGACATTATAACAGGCCGGTTATTCAAGAACCATCTGTGTTCAGTGATGTTATATGTAACACCGTAAATAATATAACTTAATTTTGCTGATGTCACAATTTCATAATTTTAACATTTATATATATATATTACTGAATTGCTATTGTAATACATAATTTCTGTGATTTTAATAAATACCTTACTATTTTTATAACCAAGTATTACTAACCCATAAACAACCCTCACTGACTTCAAACATCTACACGTTAATATGTCTCGGAGAAGGAGTAAGTATAATTATGTGATTAAACGAACTTACCTTAAGTGAAGTTCTATCATAATTATACGAAGCTCCTTCTCCGAGACAGGTCTCCCTACCCATCCCTACTGAAGTTTCCCTAGGGTTGTTTACAATAACTAGCTTTAAACGAAATGACAGTACAGTGTTGCCCGATGAGAGAACACTTTTTTATATTTTTTTTTTTTTAGCTTTGTAATAATTGTGACTGCGCTGGTACAATCCCACGCTACTACACGTTAATATGTCTCGGAGAAGGAGCTTCGTATAATTATGATAGAACTTCACTTAAGGTAAGTTCGTTTAATCACATAATTATTTTTTGATATAACTTAGCACCGACTAATGCTCCGCATAGTTCAAGGCGCGGTATTGTTACTGGTTTAATTGGTGCGACTTTGCTCTTAGCACACAGTAACCTAACAGTCACTGGCGAATTGTCGCTATACGTACTGATGTATGCACATGCACCATATGCATCCTGTGATGCATCCGTGAAAATATGTAAATCCGTGTATTTTGTATTCACTTGTCTAACGTGACGAGGAATTTTTATGTTTTGAAGGTGTTTAAGCGTGTCCATAAAGTTTTTCCACATAAACAAAATATTGTTAGGTACTGGATCGTCCCAACTTAATTTACAAAGCCATAGTTTTTGTAAAAGTATTTTTGCTATTATAATTGAAGGCGATAACAAGCCTAATGGGTCGTACACCTGCGAGACAATTTGATCAATCTTTGTAGTAAAGTATAACAAATCTGAATAATTCAACCAACCAAGACCGAGAGTTTTAGTTAAACAATGGTACCGATTCCCTTGTTCACAAACTAAACTTAATTTAAGTTCAGTGCATCTTTTTCTTTGTATTTCATTAAGAAGAGGACAAAAGAAAAAAATTAGTTTAGTCCTGTCAAATTAATCAGCGCCTGTCACTACTCCATACAAGTTTAGACGTGATTAAAAACTTGCCTACTAAAATTACGTCAATTTACGTCAAGCGCTGATTAATTTGACAGGATTAAACTAAAATTTATCTTCTGTCCTTTCCTTAATGAAATAGAAAGAAAAAGATGCACTGAACTTAAATTTAGTTTAGTTTGCGAATAAGGGAATCGGCACCAATTATCACCTAAAGTCAATTGTTTTGTTTGATCTGTTGTAGAAGTCTCCAAATTAAACAACCATTTACGTAAATGGAAGCAACCAGATTTTAAAACATCATTTACTTTGGTACAAATGTCTATTAAACATTGTTTATCATCATGACCAGTAATTAGATCGTCTACAAACAGGGGGCCGATTCTACTAACAAATTTGTGCAAAAATCGCAATAGCACCGCGACTGGATCACGACTTTTAAGGGTTTTCTCATTCTGCTAATGAACAACGATCCAACTGCGGCTACGTTTTAGTGGACGCCAACGATCGATCGAAACAATGTAAAAATCTATTCTGCTAACAAAGTCGTACATGAGCGTGACGTTTAGTCACATTCTGCTATTATTTTGACACTCGCTATAATCGAATCAAAGCTGAAATTCGGCATTTCATCTGTCAAAATTTGCGGTTGAACATAAGTCAGTAAAATGCAACTTTTATCGCATCGATCTAGGACTGCTTTAGTTTTATTTCCTAAAAATATAATGTTTATACAGATTTCGTTGAACTTGCCCATGTGGGTGACGTTGGAAAGGTAAGAGGAAGAAATTTTGCGTCAAGAGTATGCAGTAATGCTTTGGCCCTTACGGATCGTCAGTGCGTTACGACATACCAATTCTCCAGAGACCTCTTATGAGCTTTGATTGACGAGATCAGTGACCACACATGCTTCGTTTTTACGGTATTGATGACGGAAAAGGTAACATAGTTACAGTGTGTTACTACGTGAAACTCTATTGACTCAATCTTGGACCGCAACTTGCACCGGCTTTTTATGTGCCGCAATGTATATGCAGTGTCAAAACTTTTAATTTCTTGAGTTTTAGTAATAAACTAGCTACTGTCCACAACTTCATCAGCGTCTAATTTTGCTCCTCTGAACCTTCCCGTCGCACCGCATTGCCTGTCAGTTTTCGTCCATTTTTTGTTGCTGCTCCGCTCCTTTTGATTGTAGCGTAATGTTATATAGCCTATAGCCTTCCTCAATAAATAGGCTACCCAATACAAAAAGAATTGTTCGATTCGGATCAGTCGTTCCTGAGATTACTGCGTTTAACCAAATAAACCAACTCTACAGCTTTATAATATTATATAGTACTAGCTTCTGCCCGCGACTTCATCCGCGTTAAATTTCGTGTTCCCCCGACCCTTCCCGTAGCGTCGAATCGCCTACCCGTGCGTTTTTCCCCGTTTTTACACCATTTTTCATTACTGCTCCGCTCCTCTTGGTTATAGCGTGATGTTATATAGCCTATAGCCTCCCTCGATAAATAGGCTACCCAACACAAAAAGAATTTTTCAATTCGGACCAGTAGTTCCTGAGATTAGCGCGTTCAATCAAACAAACAAACAAACAAACTCTTCAGCTTTATAATATTAGTATAGATCATTACTGCTCCGCTCCTCTTGGTTATAGCGTGATGTTATATAGCCTATAGCCTCCCTCGATAAATAGGCTACCCAACACAAAAAGAATTTTTCAATTCGGACCAGTAGTTCCTGAGATTAGCGCGTTCAATCAAACAAACAAACAAACAAACAAACAAACAAACAAACTCTTCAGCTTTATAATATTAGTATAGATAGATATAATGGAATATTTGGTAGTTAAAACAACACAAATTTACAGACTGCCCTTGTAACATATTACGCCTATGTCTATGCATGGCTTAGTTACGGCATAATAATTTGGGGAAACAGTAGGTACAGATGCACCAACATTAGCAAACATTTAAGTGATAAATCCCTGAAATGCAGTTAGAATGCCCAAAGCATGTTTTTAATTTAATTTGATTTTAGAATAAGTTAGATTATAAGTCCTACTCCTACTACTATATTTCTTTTGATGTGCCCGACAGGGTCCCACAATTGTAACTAAATCCAATGTTTACCACCTAAGCATATACATTGTGAAATGCAATAAAGTATTGAGTATTGGAATGGTTCATGAAATCAAAAAACAAATAATGGAATAAAGCATTTTTATTACTATAAGTATATCAATTTTAACGTCAGACCACTTGAGAAGTAGATACTTAGTATTTCATCTAAAATAGTAGGGTCGTTTCACCACTCATGTTGATACCGTGTGCCAGATAGAAATACATAATATATTAATACTGCATGCTCAACATTATAAGTGCACAACAGTCAACAGAATGTCTGCCTACCAAAAAATTTACCGACCACGATCAACTCTTAAGTCAGAAATTGATTTTTGGGTGTACCTAAGTAATGTTTCTGAAAAAATATATATTTATGTTAGAAGTGGCTAACTTATATTATTATTTTTCTCATCGGTGTGCTGGTACCTACTGCAAAATAATGTTTTTTCCCCACTGAGTCAACAGGTATAGGTAGTATGTTTTTGTTTTTGCAGATTGCCATGGAATGTAAATATTCCTGTCTCCAGATTTCCATATTGAATAAACAGTTTAAATTCTTCTTGCATCATCAATACACACTTTCCTCAAACTGCATCTAAATGGTTTTACTGAAGACAGGGAAACATTCATAAGTTATTTCAAATCTGGAACAGTCTCGGGCAACATCTTCACACATTGTGTTGAAATCTTACTGAACAGTTAACAGCACATTATTTTGCATTAAATGCTGTACCATCTTGAAGATTCTATTTTCATTATAATTCTACAAGTACACACATGAAAACAAATATCAATTTCGTGCAATTAGAAAGAAACGGATTAACTACTCCCTCTCACAGAGTCACAGAGAGGAGGCCTGTATCGCAGCAGGGGGAACATTATAAGCTGCTTATATAATATGTATGTTAAGAGGAATAAGAGTATTATTATAAATCAATTAAAACTCTGAACTTGAACTAAAGTAAATAGTGTTGCTGTCAGTTGACAGTTGACACTTCTTTTTTTTTTTTTTTGAATTTTATGACCTGGTAACTGGACCTTTAGGTCAAAGTTGACACTTCTCAATAAGCTATGTCAGGTAGTGATGCGATTCGATTTTGTTTAACTCGATACTCGAGTAACTAAAGGCTCGTGATCATTTTATTTATTTATTTTCTCACGCGTTGTCACTCGATGTATAGCTTGGCAAAAAAGTCTGGAAAAAATGAGGGCGCCTGCTTAGCAGGTATGGCCACCCTGTATACTAGGACTAAAAGTGATAAGATACTTACTGTTTTAATCCACAAACACGAGATCCCGGAAATTCTCATCAATCAAGATTTCAAGACTTGATAGGCACACAGTCTTTTACTTTCATTGTATTTAGTAGATTGCGCATTATTTCGCTGGAATAACCTTTTATCTAAGAGCGATAATGCCATCATATTAACATAGTGAAAACTTATTTAGTTTAAAAATTAATTAAATTACACTCAGGGATTGCCGATTGAACCCAATACACAAGACATAACGTTCAGCAATCGCATTTGCGGTCACCACCTAGGGTATTCACAACCATTCGATGGTTGGTATGCCTGTATCAAATTGGACATGAATAATGCTGAATGAATTCTGTTAATGCTGACAGTTTATAGTCGCCAAGGTGACTTACAGCTGCTTACTGTCGGAAACTAATCGGAAGTCACAGAGTACCTATAACATGTCGCATTCGAAAGGTACGGGTAATATGGAATAAACTTGAACAGTTGACTAATGAAGGCGTCAGGTATGTCTATGTGGGGTACATAACATTATCACTATTCACATGACAATGAAAATGAAATAACACGCTAAAATGTTAGATTTTATTTAAAAAGAAAAACGTGACATAACATCATTCTTGTATTCCTTTTCGGTGCTATGATAGATTTTTTCCATTAACACTGATGTGTCAGTTTTACATTTCTTATTTATGAAATCTAAATAGTGTAAAAATCTTTCTTACACATTTACGGTTCCCATTACAACCCATCTCCTCAAACTATAGGTAATATATTACGTAGAATAGGCACCTGAAAAATAATAAATATAAATTATACTTTTTTTACTGTGGTATGCGATAATGGCATGAACAAAAAAAAAATACTTGCCTGTTTCGTTATAGTGTTGAACTTTTTGTCTAATTGCACACAGATCAAAATCGTCTAATTCTTTCTTCCGCCAACTGTTTTGGTGTTCTTCCAGGTGTAGAAAAAATCCTTAATTTTTTTCACCTTCATTAACAATTTCTCTAATTGTACTGTGAGATTTACCTTGAAAAAAACATAAAGACAATCATATTAATTCCATGTAGGTACATTTTTCAATTTCAAGTATCGAACATCAAGAGTTAACGTACACGCGATTTGTCAAACTAGAAAATAAAACCTCAATAATCTATTAGTAAATAAAATAATAAAATCGCTTGAAACTTATATAAAATTTAGTATGAGAAAGGAAAAACAATGACTGGTATTAAATAAAAGATAAATTTCTTGGATAAATACCTGTCGTGTCGGCAGTTCTTTCGTAAACATTGTCAATCGGAGACAAAATTTGTTCCGCTTCAGATTCCGCCAAATTTCTTACGAAAACTTTGTATATCACAGCTCACACCACTACTCCTTATTGTTTTATTCATTTTTTATATGTTCAAAAGCATTAATAATTGATAGTTAATTAGAAATAAGTAAAATACAATTATGAACATAACGCAATGACAGATTAGCTACTTGTTGATGATAAACAAAGCAGTGCTGCCACCAAAAAAATATTTTAGTTCCAATGGTTACCACGACAGACTCTTTTTTGCCAAGCTATAGTCGTGTTTAGATAAGTATCACGGAGGTTTCAACAACTACACCAGTTCATAATTCAATATTAATAATATCGTGTAACAAACTGTCAAAGTAATGTGATGTATTGAATCACGGATGTTTTAAATAAGAGTGATTATGCATTACATTGTTCTGTAAGTATTAGTCAGTTGATAACGTGTAATTCTCCCCAAACAGCAAGAGTCGATTGTAGCCCTAATATTGATTGGATGCCGCATTTTGAATTTTGCTATGATTATTTTCTTTTAAGTTATTATTTAATGTCTCGTTTTTAACTAACAAAGCTGCTAGAAACCTCCCTAAAGGGAGGTACCTACTTTAGATTCAACTTGAAATAAATTGAGAAAATCAGTGCCTGACGATTTATAACTAGTAGTAGTAACATCACTAGCCAAACTGACAAGCCACCAAAAACTTCAATCCATTTCACGAAGATTTTTAACCACTTTATGCGAGAGTAAGCGAACTTAAAAACGGGATTAAACACCGGACCGTCATTATTATTTTTTTTAAATCAAAACAGATTAGGTTACTACCTCTATCTGTAAATAGGTACATATGTACTAAAGAAAATCATAACATCGTTAAAAACGCTTCAATAAATGAATTTTTAAGTAAAATACGATTAACAGAAATACTCTTCGAGTCTTTAACTTAACCGAAGGGTTTGATTTCGTAGCTTTAGCTAGTTAGGGACGTAGAACGAAACGTTCTTCTGAATTTTTTGTTATCTAGTAAGTTAAAATGTTGTATTATTGTAACAAAAAAATATCAGTACAAAACTATAATTATGGTCAAGATATCTTTTTATATTAGAAAATCCTTTATTGCCACTTATTCGTGTTTAGTGACATTTTTAGATTCAACTTTTTTCTTTGTGGTAATAATAAAACATACTATTTGGCATGTTGGTAACACAGGAAGCCCACTTGTGTGTTCTCGTAACGAGTCAGTTGCGGTTTGGCGTAAGTTTAGTTTCCCTTGTGCTTATCAAATAGTAGAATGACTTTATAGGACATCATCGACCTGCGATCGAAATCTAACCGTTGTGAAAACACAATTGAGCGTGTAACTTTGCAAATTAGTAGAATCGCCCCCCTGATCTTCGTCTA
Organism: Aporophyla lueneburgensis; assembly: GCA_932294355.1. Taxonomy (NCBI): domain Eukaryota; kingdom Metazoa; phylum Arthropoda; class Insecta; order Lepidoptera; family Noctuidae; genus Aporophyla; species Aporophyla lueneburgensis. The sequence goes on from OW028744.1 coordinate 18,929,143, forward strand.
TTACTTGTTTTATGACGTCATCCTCACAATCCGATGCCAACTGTTTGATGCATCGAATACTTAAGTAAGGAGCGGACGCGGTTCCGTAAGTCACTGTATTAAGCTGGTACACACCGAGTTCGTCCGATTTATTTTCACGCCAAAGAATTAACTGAAAGTTTCTTTGATCCGATTGAATATTAATTTGTCGATACATTTTTTCGACGTCAGCGCATGCAACAAATCTAAATTGTCGAAAACGGAACAAAATTGAAAACACGTCGTTATGTAAACTTGGGCCAATATACTGAATATCGTTAAGAGATTTGCCCGATGTTGATTTTTCACTTCCATCAAAAACCACCCTAAGTTTGGTAGTACTACTGTCAGCCTTTAAAACACCGTGATGCGGTAGAAAATAATTTGATGATGGATAGTGATTGACTCGACTCATGTGTCCTAAACTTAAATATTCATTCATAAAATCACAATATAATTTCTTATATTCAGGTGTAGATTTATCTAATTTACGTTCAAGTGCGTGAAAGCGATTTAGCGCGAGCGCATACTATCTCCTAGGTCTGCGGGTACGAAACTTGCGACGGCCGGAGCGACGGCGGGGCGGGGCGGCGCGGCGCGGCGCGATGAGATAGCGGTGTCTTGCGTGTGTACGAAACAAACTTCCGCGCAGTCGCGCTCACGTAGTATTATTATAACTCTTTTGTTTTTATGGTGTACGTTTTACTGTCCCATATAGCCGGTTTTGATAAAATAAAAAATATTAACTCTTCATTGTCAATTTCCATATTATTACTGTGATAAAAATGCAACACTATGTACCCGCGCGAGCGGCGAAACCAAACTAGTTTGTTCTCGTCGCTCCGCGCCGCCACCGCTCTACCGCCGCTCGTGCATCGCTCGATCGCGCCGCTCCGCCGTCGCCCGTTTCGTACACAGCGCTTAATGTTTTTATGCATTTGATTACATCGCCGTCGCGCCGCCCCGCCGCCGCTCCGCCCGTCGCAAGTTTCGTACCCGCAGACCTAGTCTGTCACCAGACTCGGCTAATGGAATGCGCACAAAAAACCGACCCGTGTTATCGCGGTACGTAGTTTGCACAAACAGGTTTTCACATAAACACTCGTCTTTAGTTAATTTATTTTGCGGAACTATTTCTTCTAACTCCCAGAATTTTCTTAGTTGATTATCTAATGTTTGTGAGTAATTGCATTGAACTCGATTGTTGCGTGAAGTTTTATTATTCAACAATGAACCAGATATTACCCATCCCAACTTAGTATTCTGAAGATATGGACCGCTACTTAGGCGAATTAGTCCGTCATTTAAAAGTTCCCAGAACTTGTCTGCCCCAATTAATAATTCAATTCCTGATGGCGAATGAAATTTGGGATCTGCTAACTGTGTACATGTTCAGGGATAATAATGTGTGATTTTGTACCTAAAGATGGCAACTGAGCTGTGATTTGCTTTAAAACTAGACATTTGAAGCGAGTACTATATTGTGTAGTTTTAGACCTCAAGTGAATTTCACATGATTGTGTAGAATTAGTCACCGAGTTACCTACCCCGGAGACTTGCACAGTGGACTGTATTAAATTAAGATTTAGTCGTTTGCATATAGATTCTGCAATAAAGCAATGTTGACTTCCGTTATCTAATAAAGCGCGGGTAACGTGAAAATTATTGCTTTTATCTGCAACCTCAACTAACGCAGTAGACAGCAGTTAGTACCGTCTCTAATAATGAATGAGTAGTACTCTGAGGTGTTGTGTGGGATGCAGAATGTAATGTGGTTGTGTTTGAAGAGGTAGCACTAGTTGTATCCTGCGGCGATGCCTGTGTATTAAGGCTAGGTGATTCGACACTCATACAGATTTGAGGGGGTGAGGTGCGGGGAAATCCGCGGGGCGCCTCCCGCGCGTCCTTCTTGTCGAACACGTAAGCGCGCCAAAAGTCCGAGCGGCGCGGGCGTAGCACAGACAGGTCGTAGAGTAGCGACATCAGTATGTCCACAGTATTAGAAACCACAGAAGAAAATATAATACAAGAACAAATATTTTTATTTATTTATCTCTAAAACTATTTTACATAGTTCTTGATTGAATCCTCGTTGGAACATTTGTATACAGCAGCTAATTGTATCTAGTGTATCCTACTAATATTATAAATGCGAAAGTTTGTGAGTATGGATGGATGTTTGTTACTCTTTCACGTAAAAACTGCTGAACGGATTTGAATGAAATTTGGCATGCAGATAGTTAATAACCTGGACTAATATTATAAATGCGACAGTTTATGAGTATGGATGTATGGATGGATATTTGTTACTCTTTCACGCAAAAACGAATGAACGGATTTGGATGAAATTTAGCACGCAGATAGTTTATAACCTGGACTTATATGTATTATGAATGCAACAGTTTGTTAGTATGGATGAATGAAAGTATGGATAAATATAAATAAATAAATATCCTTGGACAACCAACAAATCGTTGTCTGATCCCAAACTAGGCAGAGCCTGTACTATGATAACCAGACAACTGATAAACATACTTATATATTTCTAAATACATACATCATCATCATCATCATCAGCCTATAATGTTCCCACTGCTGGGACACAGGCCTCCTCACAGTGAGAGGGAGTGGGCCATAATCCACCACGCGGGCCCAGTGCGGGTTGGTAGATGTCACGTCTTCGAATTTTTGGTTCTAAGACATGCCGGTTTCCTCACGTTGTTTTCCTTCACCGTTTTGAGAGCGGTGGCGATGAAATAATTTACACAAAGTAATGCGCCTGCTTGGGTTTGAACTCACGACCTACTACTCGCAAGTCGTGGCCGTTACCACTGGGCCACCACTGCTCTTAATATAAAAGTTATGAGGTAACAAACATAAAAAAAAAAAATACAGACGAATTGATAACCTCCTCCTTTTTTTGAAGTCGGTTAAAAATAAAAACTTTTTATAAAAAAAACAACCAACTTCCTTAAAAGATGTTTTTTTTTGTAAAACGTTTTTTTTAGTCGCCATTTTCACAATACAATCACAAAATATTGTTTTTAAAGTTTTATAATCATTTACACAATGAGAACCGTACACACAAAACAAAAGCTTAACCAACTATGGTCTTTATAAGTTCTATAAAACAATATTTATTTACAGTTTATTTTATTTTCTCTTATTACTACTTGCGCAGCAGAAAGGAAGCGCGCGCGCAAAAATTTGTCACAGGTCTCACCTCGATAACGTCTCGCAGGACACTGGCAAGCAACGCGCCGATCGAAAATCACTTGCATAATTGATATTTTTTTTTAGAAATGTAATGAAAAAAAATGATCGGGTTCAATCGATTCCAAAATAAATTATCTATAAATTGATACCAATTATATAAAACTAGGAGTATTAGTACTTCTTTAAAATGAAATTTGGCTTGTTAAAAACTGCAAATCGAAGTTAGTTCGGCTTTTTTTTCTACCGAGTAAATTTGATTGTATCGTGTTTTGAACGGGTACAAGCTAAGGAGAAAGAATGTATCTTAAATATATATTTTTTTCAGATTCTGAAAGTAAAAATTTACGTATCAAAACGCAATTCTAAAAACGGTAAAAAATGTGAAAACGGTCCCACCTGGCCTTAAACGCAGCAGCTGACAATGTGGATGTACTCGCATTATCGTCACATTTATCATGAATTAAATTGTTGTGTTTCTTATTGCATTGCCTACAAGGACCGAACCAGCATGATTAGCGCGTAAACAATTACAACATAACTTCTTTTCATTAATGAATTTAATTTTATCGCTAACAGATAATTTTAAGAATGAATCGCAAGAATAAAGCGGATGGTTAGCTTGACACATAGTGCAAATACGAGAACGTTTGGAATTTTTATTATTTGATTGTTTATTTTGTGTTGATGTGTAAGTATGTGATTTATTTGGTTGTTGTGAATGTGATGGTTTTTTTACGTTATTATCCGCGGTAGATTTACTATGTGTCATATTAATAGTCTCTAGTACGTCAGCCCTATTTTTAAGAAAGGAAATCAAATAATCAAGAGATAAACGTGAATTTGACTGGTTATGACTATTTATAATTGAACCTTTATGTGTCTCCCATTCTCTTTCGGTAACTGAATCAAGTTTAGATGTAATTAAGTAAATAATCAACGTGTCCCAAGACTCAGTCGGTTCGCCGAGGTTTTTGAGGGAACGTAGATTTTTGAGAACGGTGTCTATAAGTTTACGAATTTGACTAGATGATTCCTTATTAAGTGACGTAATAGAAAACAAAGCCTTTACATGGTTCTGCACAAGCAGACGGTTATTATTAAATCTGTTTTCCATTAATTCCCATGCTATAGTGTAATTATCAGACGAGAATTCCAAAGACTTAATCACCGATAATGCACTGCCAGTAAGAGAAGACCGTAAATAATGGAACTTTTGCACATTATCTATTTCTTTAGAACTATGGATGAGAGATAAGTAAGTATCGCGGTACTCTAACCAATGATCATAAGTACCATCAAAAGAAGGAAGTGAAATTGTGGGTAATTGAACTTTACTAGAAACTTTAGAAGAATTATTGTTTTTAGCGTTATCTGAGTTAATAATACACTTAGCTTTAGTCACATACGTATAATAGTGGGTTTCAAAAGTTTCCCTCTCAGATAATTCCTTTTCTATTTGACTCTCAGGGATTTTTAAGTCTATTTCATCCTGAATTTCTGAAAACTGCTGTAACAATAAATCTGCCTTTTGTAAACGCGTTTCTAATTCTGTTTTAATAGTTTCAGTAATAGCCATTATTTCTACAGAGTCTACATACTTCATGAATAGTCGAAATTTACCACGAACAACACCTCTTTTTTTATTTAAATATCTAAATATATCCTCACCTACTACGATCCTCTTTAGACGGAGTTTTAGTCATTTTGGGGTTTGTGGAAGACAGTGTAAATTACTTATTTGTAAAGATTTGCAAAGATATTTTATTTAAACGAAGTTGAGGGTAGCGGCAAAACAAAAATCTTTACGCGTTTTTAACGATTTAACGGGAATAAAACACTAGGATTACACACAATATTAACACAAATGAAGCACTGAATATGGAAAAAGGATAGGAATAAAGAATGAAGATTGACCTGACCGTTTTATGCTGGTCCCGTGGATGTCTTCGCTGGTAGCCTCATGTGTCCGATTAATGCTGGTCGCAACGATCTCTTCAGCTGTATCCGGCGTTGAAGGTCCAAATATGTTTATGGAGATGAATTAAAATCTTCTTCGATAGGTTTAGGCGTATAATTAATGATTATAATAGGGTTTTTACAAGTATAATGAAGTTGTATGTGCGTGCTTGTCGAGCGGTAATGGAAGTGACGGTTGCGCCGCGCGTGGTGGTATTCGGTACTTCGCCCCGCACTCCTCCCCTCTACCATCCGGTAGTGGTGGGCTCGCCGCTCATGATGATGATGATGATGATGATGCGTAGACAATATATAACATAGTTCCATTGTAGAGTATCTGAAGGGCTTGCAAAACATAACTTTGAGAACAGCCCTCAGGGCCCTTTCTAATTTTAAAAAGTGTGATTTGCAAGTGCCACCACATGCTGGCAAGCAATATAAGAGGAGAGATTGGCAAAGTGAAAAATACACCAACTTAAGTGTGTCTGTGTCTGCTGAACAGCGAAGTTTTTTGAAGATTGATATGAGTTTTCGCGTTCGGGCTATCATGTTATCAATGTGGCTATACCAATTGAGATGTTTTTCAATCAGCACTCCTAGGTATTTTATGTTTGGTGTGATTGTTAAAGGAGGCCACAAACAAGAAGAATGCATTTGACACCCATGATTGCTATGGGCTTGTATAGTGAGTGATGTGCTTGGCTGTGATTGCTTTCTTAAAGAGAAGGAGACTAATTTGGTTTTGCAATTTCTCTGCATTTAGGGTCAACAGGTTTTTGGTTAGCCAATCCATAACAGCGTCTAGTGCAATCTGAGCATTTTTTTCTGTTTCACTCCAATCCTTACCGCTAATAAGTAGAGCTGTATCATCAGCGTAAGTAAACACCGAGCAGTTAGAGAAAGCGAACACAGGTCGTTTATATAGATGAGGAATAAAGTTGGGCCTAGAATGCTACCTTGCAGAACACCATATTCAATTTTAGCTTTGTCACTTATTACCTCACCTATTTTAACATGCTGGTGTTGGTTCTCCAGATAATTTGAGAAAATATCCAGTGCGATACCGCGTATTCCCATGCGTTCCAGTTTTGATAAGAGTATGGGTGCAGAGACAGTGTCGAACGCTTTCGATATATCTAGAAATATACCAAGACATTTCCGTTTGCTATCCATAAGTTTTGTCACCTTTTCAGACAACGAAATAACCGCATCTTCTGTAGCGATTCCAGCTCTGAAACCGTATTAGTTTTCGGATAAAAGGTTATTTGCTTGGAGGTAAGACAGCAGACGGTTGTTCAATATTTTCTCTAAAATTTTTGAGATAGTAGGTAGTATAGAAATGGGTATATAGTTGCCGACACTGCCTCTGTCCCCTCCCTTGTGAATTGGGTGAACTAAAGCCGTCTTGAAAACATCTGGGAAAACACCTGTGGATATTGTGAGATTGCAGATGTGCGTGATACAGGGAACTAAGACATGGCGTGTTAATTTCAAGATGTTTCCAGAAATCCCGTCAACTCCTGCTGTAGAGCCTGATTTAAGATTGCTTATGATTCCCTCAACTTCGGAATCGTCAGCCTCCAAAATACAAATAGAGTTACGAGTTTCTTCCAGACTAGAGTGAGTTGGTACGTTTATATTTTGCTGTTGTATTTTTGTGGCCAAGTTTTTTCCCAGGCCCACAAAGTAGCTGTTGACCCTATTTGCTGATCTGATTTCATCAGTATCAATGTGTAGGAGTTCATTTGGTGGCGATGGTACAGACTTGCTATATTATAGCAAGTCTGTACCATCTTATATATATAAAAATCTTGTGTCACGATGTATGTTGCCAATAAACTCCAAAACTACATAACAGATTGTTATCAAAGTTCTTAATTATTTGTAATTTGGTCCAACTTAAAAGATAGGATAGTTTTTATCTCAATTGTTTATCTCAATATTTGAAAATTTAATTTTTTTTTTATAGTACGCACGGCTACAGTCCAGTATAAACTGACATCTAATTGTACGAAAAGCCTATACAATGTGAGGTCAGCTAAAACTGGAAATAATATAGCTTGACCTATATAATAGCCGTGTGTAGTATGTGCGGATTCATTGGTTAGTTCCAAGAATCCCTAATCAGTGGCGGTGTAAGTTAATTCATCGTATCGTTTGACACCAAAGTTGCGTAGACATCCACTGGATGGCGTTTTTTTTTCTAGATAACCTTTGCATAATATTAAAGTCGCTTGCTGCGTCTGTACGCTTAGAATTAGATCTTTTAAACTGTGCTATGTAATTCGTTTTTCATCAACAGACAGAGTGATTTAGAGGAAGGTTTACATACATATTATAGTAGAAAAAAGCCGAGAAATTCAAACATTTCTAATGTGATGTCGTAGCAAACATATTTTTTGTGCGCTTAAATCGCAAACCAGCGTTTAGCTTAACCTTACGAGATAGATCAAATTAATGTACCACGGAATTATATATTTTAAAATATCAATAAAAAAATCCATGATAGTCTATGTTTATTTCCTAAGGATACCCTAGAAAAACCACTTTTACCTGTTACATATTACAAAAAAAAAACTGGGTCATTAACCAAGCTATTTTAAACAATACCGTATCGTTCTTTATCCAATTAAATACATAAGATACGTTGAGTACATTTAATGTCAATCAAAATTGCACTTTGCAGCATATCATTAAAGTTAATATTTTAGAAGATATCAGAGATTATATAAAATAAACGCAGAGCTGCTAGCGGGCCGTCCGTCCGTCCCGGTTGGTAGCGGTAGGGTAGTGCACGATTAGTAGGATTGTAATTCATATTACTTTGGCTTCATAGTAAATGCGAATATCATGTGTGTTCGAAGTACTCAAAATAAACCTATACATTATATTATTCCAAGTAAGCGACCGCGAAATAAGGCTTAGATGTTTAGATTTTTGGATGGATTTGGATTTTTGGTTATCCTGGATACTTATCATATAGGATACTTTATCCGGGTAGTAGGTTCCTGGGTGATATTTTCCGACAGCTTTACGGGTGAAGACACTGGCCAAAGTACCATTCCTATAAGTATGTTCGATTTAGTGTCTGGTAAATAATTGAGTGTCTGTGTAGGTAGAATAGGAGCGTTAAGAAAAACTAGGAAGACTTATATTTAATTCAGTCCAGCTCTATGTCGCAGTCTTCTTACTTTGAATACTATTAGTTTTATTAAGTACATCAAACACACATGATACTCTGATAAAGAATAGAGAAGTAGTATGAAGTAGTACTTAAGAAGTAATATGAATTATAAACGTACTTAGGTACTCCTAATTATTATAAATTTGAACATTTGTATGATTGGATGTTTGTTTCTCAACCCCGTACCTAACGGTATATCTTTACTCTATACAAATAAATAAAATTGGTGTGTCTGTTTTTAATATTAAAATAACCGCTTTTTACTAAGTGTATATGGATGTATACACGGTACATATTCCAAAACAACATTTTTTACAATTTTTGTCTGTCTGTCTGTCTACTGTCTGTCTGCCTGTCTGTTTGTTCCAGCTAATCTCTGAAATGGCTGGACCGATTTTTATGGCTTTTATTAGCAGGCAGCTGATTTAATAAGGCTTTTACTTAGGCTACTTTTATTTTAGAAAAATTCTTTTATTTTAGGAAAATACCTGCGTTAATTTCCGACATCCACGCGGGCGAAGCCGCGGGCAAAAGCTAGTAATTTATATTTTTTACTTAAAATTTAAATATGACGCGAGTCAATTAGGAACATATCTGAAGTAGTCAACCAGAACCATTTTGAACTTCTCTGTTACGTAGATGATCGAGACAGAAAGCCATCTATCATGTTATGATCTTCAAATTTCACTAATGGAGCGGGTTATACTGTCATATGAAAGAACGGTTTTAAAGGTCGCTAAGTCCGTACTTTGTGACACCCAAGTCGAATCGCACTGATTTTTCGCCACAGACGAGCCCGACCCTCCTCAAACATTACGATTCCTTATTTATTTTTTCGCAAATAGTGCCTAATCCGGTTTTACAGATCACAGATAAAATAATCAAACGGTAATACAATTCAGTAACTTTATTTACTGTACTAAATTACAAGGATCGTTCATTTTCTAATTTTTAATTTATTTTTTTGATTAAATCTAAATTTTCCCAACTTTTCTTGCCTCGAAGTAGACCTATTTTGCATAAAATTATAGTTACTATTGGTATTCTTCCGCATGACTGTGAATGATTGAGCGGGACTTAAATTCATTACATTGCGAGATGCCCAACTATCTTCTTCAGGTAAATTCCAAGTTTCTATTTCCGTAGTTGGAGTTAGATCAGTAGCACAGGAATCGTCAAATATGCTTTCATTGTATTGCAATTCTTTTTCTGTAAAAATATCAAGGTGAGGTGCTCTCTCACTAACTCTACCATTAGCCGCCGAAGCTTCAGTATTGTCATAGCCAGGCGAGTAAGCCATACCATCACAGAACTCAGGAGGCGGTGGAACTATCTCGTCGGTCTCATCATCAGCCACGCATTGTAAAAGAGTTCTCGGATCAAACATTGACTGATCTATTTTGTAGTCCATAGACGGCTCTAAGTCATCATTGGCAGGTAAATGGATCGGCTCTAAATCCAAATCAGTGATAGATTCATACTCAGGAATTCTTTCGGTTGGTCTCATTTCAGTACTTTGTGTGTACCTACTTGAATTTAAAACTTCGCGTTTGTTTTTAGTTTCAACATAGCGATTTACTGTTGGGAATTGTAGGACATCTTTTTCGACATCGGGCTTATTATCTACAATAGTTTCTGGTAAAGTGGCATGTAGTTTATGAATGTCCGTTATCTTGAACGGTTTTTGAGTTTTATTAGTGGTTGATGTGTTACAAGTGCCAGTTCTATTGATACCAGAACAGCTTGGAGTTACGGTTTTTACTGGATTTTTTCTGGAACAGAAACGAAATAATTAGGTGTAGAACGGGTGTAGATGTAATAAATTACAACCTTGATGAAATAAACTTACGCTAATATTTTGCTGTACTTTTGTAATAGATTTTTTATTTTATTATCTCCGGTACATTCTGATTCTATTAACTTTACACCTGTGTTTTCATAGTTATCATTTTGATTATCTTGTTCTTCTAATAGTCCATGTCTTATGTTTTCAGGAATTTGTATCTCAGTAGCATTACTATTTGACTGATTTTTATTCATTTTGGAATCACGTTTCTTAAGCCCTTCGCTTTTATTTATGTTTTGTACATTATTGCTAGTATTTTCGTCTTCTACAATAGCTTTATTCGGGACCTTAACTACATTCTCAACCGGGTTAAATTCGGTTCTGGACAATCTAGCTGATGGTAAGACTAGTTTTGATGTATTTCTAATTTCATTGTTCATTTTATTTATAATTTTACTGTCTTCGTCAGTATTTTCAAAATTGGGGAGTTCAACAATTTTCATCCTTTTATTATTTGAAGAAGTTTCTTCGCAATCTGATTTATAATTTTTAAAAGAGTTATGTTTACGTGACACTATTGCTGTAATATCCAGATCCATTTTTACTTTTTTGATAACTTGAACACAATATTCCGGAGTTTGTTTAGTACAAACATCTGTTTTACTAGTTGAATAAGTGTATCGCTTAACGTATTCTCCTTTTTGATTATTCATTTCTTTATTATTTGGAGAATTATTACTACAGTTAATCCGACTTTTATTTATAAAATCACAGGAAGGATACAAATAGTTAGACTTGGTTGGATAACAACTGGTTTTATTGCGTTGTGACTGATTAGAACGTGTACTATGACCAATATTTACTGTCGTCAGGGTTTTATTATGTGATACTCCGTCATTTTCAGCTATTTCATTCCTATTATTTGTAACCATATCTGAGCATATCATGTTTGCTGAAGTATGTACCTTAGTGGGATCATACAGGTTATGATCGATATCTTTAATAGCCAGGGTTTGATCATGCCATGCTTTGTTATTTTCAATGAGCAGATTTTTATTTTTCAGAACTATATCTGAGGTAGGGGTTTTAGATAAAGCATCTACCTCGTGCAGGTTATGACCGATATCTTCTATCGCCAATGTTGTATAATGCGAAGCTCTATTAATGTCTAGTCGTTGATTTTTAGTGTTCTGAACAAAATCTGAGCAAGAATTATTTGCTAAACCATTTACCTTAGCGGACTCATTAAAGTTTTGGCCGATATCTAATATTGCTAAGGCTTTGTTATGCGATGCACTATCATTTGCAACTAGTTCACTCTTATTTTTCAAAACTTGTTCTGAGCAAGGAAACTTTGTCGGAGTATCTGTCTTACTGGACTCGTAAAGGTGTTGAAATTCTTTATTGTAAAGTACAACATAACTAGGATTATTATTACTTCCTTCGGGAACAATACTTTCTGTAAGTAAATTTTGCTCATTGACATCTGAAGGCTGATCATTGATGTCCATGTTATTCGCATTAAGAAAGTTATCAGTGCTTTCTGTAGAACTAATCATTATTACACCTGGATCTATATTAGCTACATTATTACGGCATTTGTTCTTTTCTTTATTGAAGTAATGTTCTTCTACGCATATTATATCATCCAAGTTAATTTCATTGCTATTTTTATCTTCTCTTTTAACATTTTCCTTGTTCGTTAACATTTCACTACTTTTGTCTAAGTTTAAAATTAATGTATCGTCTAAATCCTCCTCTTTTACTTCGTTATCAATGTGGTTTTTAGAATCTTCACTTTCTAATATTAAACTGGGTATTTCACGCAATGTTGTTGATGCTTTCATATTGGTATCACAATTACTTCTGGCGATTTCATTGAATTTATAAAGTGTTTCAGTATTATTAATATTCACCACGATATTGCATTTCTTAGAATCTTGATCGTAAATGAAGTTATTTATGACTTTTGCTTTGTGAATGTTACTTTCTGGAGCGACAATTTTTTCACCACCTATAATTTCTTTAATTTCGTATTGAGGATAAGGGAAATCCAGTTTGATTGGTGTAATTTCTTGAGCATTTTCATCATCATTCTGCAATCCATCATCAGGTTTATCCAATAACATGTTAATATTTCTGTCGGGAATACATTTACGTGTTTGTGTTTTCGTCAAATACTTTTGTATTTGACTTTTAATAGTGTCTGAAAATCCGTTGTCTCTTTGCTCGACTTCAGATTTATCTTCTTCGTCGCTGATACTCAATTTTCGTTCTAACAACTCAATGAAGGTGTAGTTTGATTTAGGAGTTTTGGATTTAGGCTTTCTTGGTGTACTTAATGTTTTGGAACTACTGTACTTTGTAGTTGAGTTCTGAGCTGACAAATTTTTGAGAACATCTGTCGTCAATTTAGTGGAAAAAGGATTTCGAACATTGAGATTTTTTTCACGAAAATATGTATTGTTACTTAAAGGTTTCGTATTGTTTATGCTTGCTTTACTTTTGCTCATTTCATTTTCAATTTCATTCAGTATGCTATCAATCTTTTCTTCATCTATAAACTCATCGCTATCCATTTCTTCATAACATATATTTTGGTTTGATAAATCATTCAATGTATCTTTAACTGAGTTTGTTTTTACAGCGGATGGTGTGTTGCTCATTGTATTACTGGGCAGCGAGCATGGATCAGTTTCATTCAAGCTTTTTTCATTTTTCCTACTCTGTTTATTTATACTTTGGTTTACATTTTTAGAAGCTGTTTCAAATGATTGTTTGAGATATTTAAAATTCTCGATTAAAGCATTTTCTCGTTTCCTTTTTTCTTTTGACTTTTCTATACCATCTGGGTTAATCTTTCTTTTACGTTCTTTAAATGTGTCCGTTATGCAGGTTTGCTTTTCTGTAGTTTTTTTACTTGATATTGAATTTGTCAGCGTCGCTGTACATGGTGCTGTTTTTCTTAAAAATGGTTCTAAATCAATGAACATATATTCTGACTGTACGTCAATACCCACTGAAATAAAGACGTGACAAGTAAATTTAATATGCGACATGTAGGAATTTCTAGTACATCATTGTTGTTACTATTTTACAATTAACTAACCAAAAGTGGAACTGACGCAGTGAGCAAATATTTTGTGTTCGAAATTATGTTTCCGCCTTACTTCATGTGTAATGGTGCCATTAAAAACACTAATTAAATCCCTGTCCCTGTAACACAATATTAGCATAGATGAAGAATAAAATTAGATGAAAGGAGATATCAACAATAATATTTATAACAACATCTACCTATAAGTTATTAGGAGTAATTAATAATCTTGTCAACTGGGTTTGGATTTTTTTTTTGAGTTTGTGGAACTTTTCATATGTACTTACTTGAAAGCTGCCAATAACAACAGGTTATTGTTAGAATCGCCAACAATGATATAACTCTTATGGCTGTCCCCAGCCGTCAGGTTTTCCATATTCTCAGCCAAATGGGATTGGTTTAGTAACACAAGTTGAACGGTCACAGTCTTCTCGTCTACCGGTATCATCGTCAGCTGGTACTTTGGCAGTAGACTAACTTGTTTGCGGAGTACATTGCCGGCTGGAGGGCCTTTGTTCATTATCTATGGGAATGGAAATAATCAGCTGTATTCATAGTTATGAGTCAATCTAGTTTAAAATCAAGATTTCTATGGATACTTAGATAGTTCTAGAATCTTGAGCTAAAACTCATCTCCTTACTAAGGATTTATTATGGTTGTACAGTATGCTATACCTATATGTAAACACTGAGGAACATAATTTGTAACCTAGTCTCACTGGAAATATTTCTTAAGCATCTACCCTCATATTTGAAGCATGATTGTTCTGTCTATTTTATTAAGGGCCAAGCCTAAAAATTACCCACAAAGTCCACTCACCCTTTCCAAGTCTCTCGGATGGCTCTCCTCTAGCAGCATAAAGTTGACTTTCCCAGCTGACGCCAGCAATGTACTGAATGTAGGTCCAATGCCTTTCAGTTGTTTGCTTACGAATTGTGAGTTCTCCCATAGATGGGCAGCCACGCACTTTGCTAGGAGTATCGAGTTAAGAACCGCTGCGAAGAACTGTGGCTGCTGGGATATGAGATCTGGACGGGTGATATATGTTACTAGGCCTGGAAGATGATATAGAAAAAGCTTAGTAAAACAACTCAATTCCAAGAGTTTATAAACATTGATCAACTATGTATAGTAGGTTAGTTACCACTTCTTAAAGCGGTAGTTGCAATAAAAGCATAGTTTTTCCGTTTTACCACATCGTCTCGTGAACCCTACTTATGCTTTTGGATTGAACAACATCAAGAATGTTTGAAAAAATAAAAATGATACCATAGGTACCTACAATATCTAGAGTTCTTATCTCCAAATTATTTCTTCCATGTCACTTGATGTCTTATACTAATTACCTGTCTAAGAACTTTATAATAATGATGAACATAAAATCATAATAATTATGATTTTTGTATTTTTATGAACTAACTATCTTTATTGTGTTTTTTGAGTCATGTGGTCTGCAATCTGAAAATCTGATTGTACCTATAGGCAACAGGTTTCATATTTTTTTATTCTTGTAGACCCTGGTGCTACATTTCTACCATATTCTCAAAGGCCGTCAAAAATATGAAGATTAGATCTAACGTTGACCCCCGTTGAGTCTCGACCTGGGCCACTTTGAGAGTCATTGCTATAGACAATACTTTACATGCACACCTACTTAATGAAGATAATACATAAACATTAAAACAACTACTAACATTTGCAAAGTCGGTCTGTAATTCTCATGATTTTCAAGGCCTCTTGATTTAGAGACGGATCGGGAATCGAAAGGCACCCGAGAACAGCCTGAATAACGCTGTGAACAAAATGTACATCTATTATTTAAAATTACATCATTTTCAAAATCATTCATCAGTAAATCTATACTATTATTATAAAGCTGAAGAGTTTGTTTGTTTGTTTGGTTGAACCCGGTAATCCCAGGTAATCCAGGTCCGAATTGAAAAAATATTTTTGTGTGGATAGCCATTTATTGAGGAAGGCTATAGGCTATATAAAATCACGCTACAACCAATAGGAACGGAGCAGCAAAGAAAAATATTGCAAAAACGGTGAAAATGACGCGATGGGCAGGATCGGGGTACAAGAGAATTTAACGTTAACGAAGTCACGGGCAAAAGCTAGTATTTTATAGGCAAAAATTAATCAACTAGCAGAAGTTTCATTATTACGAAATATTTTATTACTGTCCTTGTCAACGAAATGACATGGGTAAGTAAACACTACGATTAATAGATATAAGCCTAGTATATGCCTAGTCGTGTTAACAGGGTTTTAAATATGATATTCGGGTATGTCTGAAGTAGGGGCCGAAATACATATAATCTTATCGTTGTGGGTATGTTAATAAATTTACTTTTATTCTTCCATATCTACTACTTACTCTATTAGTCGTCATCTCGTTAGTCACTCCCTTTCTAGCCATAGTCTTACGTACTTTGATCTTATAGTCATCCACATAACCACATTTATACTACATTCAAGACTTTTCTCCCGACATTTTCAGAGGTTTGAAAAACCGACTCACCAATTTAACTTCATCTGCCTCGTACTAATCTTGCCTTTCATAGGGAACCGTATAGTGGCCCCAGCATTGTTTCTATTGAGCAGGTTCAAACATCTTCGTTCGTCCACTCGCAGGTGCATTTCAGCTAACTCGTGGCTTTCGCATATTAAGGCTAGGAGACGTTCTAGAGATTCCGTGCCTTCTATCTGATGATAACAAAGGATGAATAGGAACAAGAATAATGACTAAATTGTAGGGTTTTTGCAATTACGAATGTGGATATCGTAGCCGTGGAGTGAAAACATCGTAAAGAAAAATAGTTGAATTTATTTTTATTTATATAGATCGATGATGTGTAGAAAATCTCGAAGGTAAGTAATTCATATTTAGAATAAACGTAGTGCAGCCCTAAGATGCTTCTAATGTCTTCTTTTGATGATAAAAAACCTTGGAGAACGTCAGTATCGGCTATAAGTACTACAAACAGCTTTTATCTTGCTTAGCATAACAACTTTTATTGCAATCACGAAGTTTTCACTGCACGGCGACGGCGACGATATGCGGTTGGTAAATTGGCTGTAGGAATCGAACAGAATGCTTGGGTAGCCATACAAGGGGCACTAAAGCATAATGAAAGTTGCGGGAATCTGCGATGGATTGGTAACCTCCTCGATGTCGACTTTCAGCCAATTGACGCCCAAGATTTCTTGATTCGTCTGAACGAAGCAATCCGCTTTGATGTGCATATATGTAATTCTAGAAGTTCAGGCTATGCCACGATGAATTATATACTCAACTACCTACTAATATGGTGCGATTGCAATTAACCAACTTGACTTTTCCAATGCTGTGTTTTTTGCTTTGTTAGTTAAACCTTAGGTTAGTTAGCCTTCAAGCAAAAAGTTGTAGGTACATCTCGTCACATTACGGTACCTATTTCATTATTCTTCAATTAAGCCCAAGAGCTCATTTCGACCTTTGCAAAAAGGTCAATAATTAAACTTACACATGATGACACTTGCAGTACCGTACTGAACTTTACAGTATGCAGTTGTAGTAGGTAGGTAGCTAATTATAATGATTCATCAAACATCTTTATGTTTTCCCTAACTAGATAAAGCTGCAATTGATACCTGCAAAGCAAAAATCGTCGATTTGAAGGATGACAGATTTGAATTTTTAAGTTTAGATAATTACCAATACTAGTGATCGCCCATGTGTCGAAATTCGACCGTACTTCATTGGAATAGAAATACATTATCTATCTATATCTATACTTATAATAAAACTGTAGAGAGGTCAATTCTGTACATTGAATATACACTCAAAATTAATATTGGAGGATGAATGGTGATCGATACTGATGCCAAAAATGCAATCAGTAAATTTTTTGTCTGTCTGTCTGTCTGTCTGTCTGTCTGTCTGTATGTGCACGCATGGGTCAAAAACTACTGAAGGGATTTTAACCAAACTTGGTACGATTGTAGTCCATTCTCCTGGGCAGGTTATAGGCTATATAACATAACGCTAAGACACATAAGAGCTGAGCAGTGACGATACCCGCGGGATATTTTCCGACCTCCACGCGGGCGAAGCCGCTGGCAAAAGCTAGTCTATAATAAAACTGTATAGAGGTCAATTCTGTACATTGAATATACATTCAAAATTAATATTGGAGGATGATTGGTGATCGATACTGATGCCAAAAATGCAATCAGTAAATTTTTTGTCTGTCTGTCTGTCTGTCTGTCTGTATGTGCACGCATGGGTCAAAAACTACTGAAGGGATTTTAACCAAACTTGGTACGATTGTAGTCCATACTCCTGGGCAGGTTATAGGCTATATATCATAACGCTAAGATACATAGGAGCTGAGCAGTGACGATACCTGCGGGATATTTTCCGACCTCCATGCGGGCGAAGCCGCTGGCAAAAGCTAGTTTAATAATAAATATAAAACATTATATGGTTATATCTGACATTCAGTAACACTATAGACAAATTATATTAAAGACAAATATTCTCAATATAATCATAGATTTTTAAAACGAAATAGGTTATTTATCTATAAAATTAATTTATTACCTATGGTTATACTTGACATTCAGTAAGACTTGGACCCAAGGAACTTATACGGTCCGACCCCTGGAATGTGCATTGTCAATTTGACACCATTATAAAAATAAACCTTATGTATATGACACTAAGTTCTATTACAGACAATCACTTGGTCAAAGAGAAATTCGGTCCGAGAGAGAAAGCGTTTCGAGAGCCCTGTGTCCCTTTCTTGAAGTAGGGTGCCCATAATGAACGAAATTATAAGATTATTTATGGGTAAAGTCAGTAAAAATTTTGACGCATTTTTCCAATAAACGTGTCCCAACCATTTTTCTTAAAAACGACGTCTGTTAGATGTTTACGACAATTAATACTAAACAAAATGGTTATTTGCCCAGCGCGCCAGACATTCCAGGTTATACAATAATACTCGATAGCAGAGTTTATGTGTTGCGTTGCGTTTATGTTTGTTTACTGCGTTTTTCTTTAATCCATCTTTAAAGGGTAACTATTATAATTTTTTGAAATCAAATTATTGGTTTATATATTATATCCTGTTATATTAGTATCTACCTACATCATATTGCTTGGTCACCCTAGTGAAAGGGACAGAGGGCTCTCGCGAAGCTATCTCGCTCGGACCGCGTATTGGCAGCCTGTGCGCATTCCAGGTTGGATTTAAGTTCCTTGCTTGGACCATATACAAAAGAATATCTATGCATGTGTGTATTAAATACACGGTTATGAATAGTAGTGTGTGTAACGTGTTATTTATTGAAAATAATGTATTTTTACGCATAATTTTAAAAAAATATTAGCATTCGTCATTTTTTCTCTGTATATACTATATGTGTGCGAAATTTCAAATTCCTCCGTCCGCCCAATTTTCGTAAAAAGGGATCCAAAGTTTTCGCTTCACGTATTGATTACCAACTAGTGATCGCCCATTGGTCGAAATTCGACCGTACTTCATTTGAATAGAAATACATTATTAAAAGAAAAAAAAATATAAAATAATAAATAAAAAAATAATAATATGGTTATATTTGACATTCAGTAACACTATAGACCAGTCTTTCCCAACGTGGGCGATAACGCCCCCTTGTGGGCGCTGCAGGCCTAAAGGGGGGCGGTAAGAGACCCATAAAAAAAGGGGGCATTGTGTAGGGCTTTGGGGTCGATTTATAATTTCATCTACCTAGCTAGGAAGACTCTTAGACACCGACTGAGCTCTCGACTCTCGACTACATCTTGTGAACATCAACTAATATTAATTAAGATATAGCTCAAACTCTGTTCGATATAAAAGACCGCGGGCAATCATGTTTTAACAAGTTTTTGTTAAATAATCCGAATTGTACATTCCTATACCAATCGTCTGGTTCTATAATACTTGTTCTTGCTTGTCGAGTACGATTGGGCGTCGAATGAGATAAACGAGTTTATGCACGTTTGTCTTATTCCTGTTGGTGCGTGCTGCTTATGAAATCCTATATAAACGACGTAAATTTATTTTATTTTCATTTGCGGTTTTGCGCATAATAGATTCAATTCAATTCATTTATTTCTCAGTATATGGTACATTAAGATCTTACATTTAACATTGTTTCACACATACTACCATTGCTGGCGTAGAAATATTAAATAATAAAATAGGTACCTACATGCATTATTTATAATGTAGAAGTATTAATTGTTTAATTAAAAATATAAACCATGTCAAAAATATAAATCATAATGTCAAAACTAAAGCTACAATGTCCAAGAATTCATAATAATGTAAAGGTACTATGTCATTAAAACAATATTATATTAAAAAGTATGATTTAAAATTCATTCACGGAATAAAAACACATGTCTAAGAGAAAATCAAACATTTTACATTTAAACTTATTAATTGGTAACATTCTCAGGGCGGGTGGTAATTTATTATAATTTTTTATTGTCATGCAACTAGCATTTCTACTATATAATTGTAATCTTTGAGCAGGGACGAGTAATTTCCCAGCATTTTTTTGCTGAGTCTTTCGGAGAATTGTTCATTTAATTGAAATAAATGAGAGTATTTTTTTACAAATAGACAAACTTCAAAAATATACAAACATGGGAGTGGAAGAATTTTTAAATCCCTAAATAATGGCCTGCAATGGTCCAGATATTCTGCTCCACTCATGGCTCTAATACATTTTTTTTGCACGATGAATGCCCTTTCCACATCCACTGAATTACCCCATATCACTAGGCCGTAACGCAGTACTGATGAAACATACCCATGATAGGCATTAAGGACTGTTTTTCTACTAGACACTAATCTTAACTTGCGAAGAGCATAATCAAATTTATCTAGTTTACTGCATACTCTTTCTACATGTTCCTTCCAGTTCAATTTGTTATCTATTACTATACAGTAGTAGTGATTCGCGGATTCTGGCGCAAGCGCCAGAGCCCGCGCTTGCGCCAGAGCCCGCGAATCTGTAGCACCCATCGTAAAAAAAAAAAAAAAAAAAAAAAAAAAAAAAAAAAAAAAAAAAAGGTTTTGGTGTGCTCTGATCTCAAATCTGTGGTCCATTTTAGCGTAGGATGCGTGGTTCTGGAGTTATGCAAATCAATTAACTGTTATCTCATTGATTTCCGGTGGTCCTGCACCCTCATTAGCATTCCATTGTTCGCCTAATCCTTTTATCTATTATACTTCGAACACCTCATTACGTTGCGCCAGAACCCACGAATCTGTTGCCCTACGGTTGATTTGGCGTTCTTATCTATTACTCATTGTATGTCTGCTTTTCTATGTCATCAATAAAACACATTCATTTTTATTTCAATATTTTATTACTTTTTTCTACAAAATATGAGCGGAAGATCTCATCCACAAAAATATCATTGTGCAGTGTGTTCCCTGTAAATATGTTCGTAAAACTATGCATTGAACATCCCTGAAACTTAAATAGCAAATACATTAAGCAATATTCACCACAAACTGAAGTCCAATCATTCTGAATCCTATCAACATTCCAGTCCCATCTCTTACAATTCCTTTTCAAAAACTGGAGATGATATCGCTCAGGTGTTCGTCCATATGAATCAAAATATTGACCGATACCATTCGTATCGATATGTACAGCTACCCAGTGTGAACCTGGTTTATCATCCGCATCCAAATTGCATATTATATACGTTGGTACATGTGTATACATAGGTAGTCTATTAGCAGCATAAACATTATTTTCTAGACTGGGATGAATCTTTTTCATATGTTTTTGTAATTCTAGTGTATCCATGATATTACTGTTATTAGCAGATTATTACAGTACCAATCTATTCAATGGTTGTCATAGGAATGTTCAATTATAGTGATTTGTAAATATTAAATCGCATTCTTTGTGGGAGTCACAAAGCTTAGGATTATCATTTTGCTGCAGCTAATTTAAAGTTTGTTATATGGGTCTGATTATATTAAATAAAACACTTTGAGTACATAGACATTTTTAATTAACTGATCAACACAATAATTATTAAATAAATAAATTAAATACAGACATATTATTATCAAAATACCATTTTCTAATACACACAGCATTATTCAATGCACAATTCAATTTATGGTTCACACAATTAAAATCAGTTTTATTTTTACAGAACTTTTTTTTTAATGTCGCAAAATTAGGACATCCCTTCTCACCTATGTCAATCACTTCACAGTTTGCACATAACTCTTTAATCCACGTAATCTTTTCCAAACCCTTTGTCATAATTTTTTTATTTTCTAAATATGGTAAAATAACACGTTTAAACTCTTTGTAGTCTATGTAGCCTTCACTCCAGTAAATTCCTCGATTTCTTTCTAACCATCTCACCTGCTTTTTTTCTTCTAGTGTTAGGTAATGGAATGAATATGGTGGTTTCACCAAGAACGTCTGTGTATGATCATGACTCGCAATGGCCAATTCTTTGATAATAAAATGATTTAAAGAATCTTTAAATCCTTGGAGTTCCACTATAAGGGTGTCCGTCTTCATGATATCTTCTTAACAATGTTACTTAATGGTTTGTATTCAACAATGCAATCGTTCAGAATGAGACAATATGCTGAAGTTTGATCTGGTATCTCCGAATCACTTTCAATTTCTACTCTCACGTCCACAACTGGCCCTGTCTTTAGATTATCCACTTGTCTAGAGCAATCAATGACAAACAGCGGTGCTAAATCTCTTAAACTGTTTTTCGCTTAATATGGGTTCCGGTCGACGTCCGTAATACGACTGTTGAAATCTGGTGTATTGCTCGTTGTAAATATTAAATCGCATTCTTTGTGGGAGTCACAAAGCAGGTTGATGCCTGTTGCGAAGGAACGTGAGATAAGTTTGTTGACTCATAGAGTTACAATCAGTTTCGTTGTACTTAGTAATTTGCTTTAGATAAGAATAAGGAACGTGAGATAAGTTTGTTGACTCATAGAGTTACAATCAGTTTCGTTGTACTTAGTAATTTGCTTTAGATAAGAATGGTGCTATATAAGATCGAACAGTTGCAGTCATGCAGTCAGTCTATGGTCGTTTGACCACAGTGTATTGTATACGTCTACCAATACTACGTTTGTGTTACTTCAACGCATCAATGGCCATGGAGGTAAGTGTTTATTCTATTGACAAACTTACTTGTATTTCTGTTGTTGTTTCCTAACGTGTGTGATTAAGTGTAAACAAATTGATATTAACGTGATAACTCTGTTGTTGCAGAGATCATTCAGCTTCGCAGACGATAATGAAAATACCTATAAACAGTATTACTACTCGCCACTCTCTCCTCAACACGAAGAAGAGAGTGATGACATCGTCGTTAATAACACAGACGATGGTGGAAAAAGGAAATCGCAACCGATTGATCAATTTTTTGAAGTGGCACCAAAAATAAAAAGGAAGAAGCTGCTATCCTCGACTGTGACACGAGCTGCTAGAGATGGCGTATCATACATCTCTACAAATTCTGACGACGGAGACCAAGCGACGCATCTCATAAAAATTGAAATGTATGATATGAAGAAACTATCCAAGATTCCAACTAGTGATCACTGGAAGCACGCTACCACGAGGATTAAATATTACATAAAGAATAATAAGGATAGCATCTACGACAACACAAACGGCCTCGTATACAATATTACAAAGACAATAGCAGAAAGTGAAAAAGTTAAAAAATACTTTTTTAACAATGACACTCATTAGTGGATTAGTGAATGTGATTCTGTTTACTTAAAGTACTTCTGTGTACTCATTAGATTTTACATGACTTTCCTAATCCTTTGTTAGACTATGAATATTGGACATTATTTGAAATTGGGTATCAGTTGCTCTACCAACACTTAACTGTTACTTACTGTGCTACATACTTTCTTCTTTATTATAAAGATGGAAAACTTCAGTGAAATGTGCACCAGTGCTTTCTTTTCCGCGCCCATTGAAGAGAATATAGAACAATCCAACAGCGAATTCAATCAGGAGCTGTCTAAAGTTTGTGATGAAATAGAGAAGCATGAACTGTTCGATTCATCGTATGATGATGAGTTGTATAATCAATGTTTGATGGTTGAAACAAAGTTGATGTAAGTATTAGAAGTACAAACTCAATAAGAAATATTATTGTAGTAATGTTTTATTTTAAGATTTGTCTAATAATTTTCTTTTTGTTACAGTCAACAACAAGTTGGAAGAGGTATCAAACGAGGTATCACTACTGATGAAAATAAGGTTACCAAGAAAGCAAAATTTGATGAAGGAGCTTCTACATCATCAATTGAAACCAATGATGTGGACAACAATAAGGTGGAATGTGATACATGTCATGTTTATATTAATAAAAGGTATCTAAACAACCATTTAAAAAGCAATTCACATAAAAATAATCTTTTAAAATCACATAATTCATTAACAAATGTTACAGTTGTTGAAACCGCTTTTGGCAATCGAATTTTAACATATAGAATTAATAGTAAAACACTTCAATCGGGACAATATTTTGAAACACCGGAATCGTTTTTAAATTCGCTAAAAATTGATATCTTATTTTTGATAAATGAATGTATTCAACAACATACAATTTTTAAAATAAACTTCATATTGCATGCTGATTTCATACAACAAACTAAAGATATTAAAAATACGTTTGATTTTCAAACGTTTAATTACATAATTTGTCAGGGAGATGACTTAAATATTTTTTATTCATCATTAATAGACACTGTAGTCGGTAAAATTTGTCAATTTGAAAAAAAAGATAGTGGTTGGAGTCTTAATCAAATTAAATACATAGATATGAATGTTAACAAATTCAACCCCCTACGTGGTAGTTCATATATCGACCTTCCTCAAGATATTAAATCAAAAAAAGCTGTAATCAATGTTAAAAATAATGATAATATGTGTTTCAAATGGGCATTACTCTCTGGTTTATATCCTGTATGTAAAAGTGTAGATCGGGTAGCATCTTACGCAATTCATGGAAATAAACTAAAATTTACTGGTATTTCTTTTCCGGTTATAATTGCAGATATATCAAAAGTAGAGAAATTAAACAATATTAGTATTAATGTTTTTGGCTTAGAGTATAATAAAGAAAAAAAGTGTAATTCTGTTGTAGGTCCTTTATATTTAACAAAATGTCGTACACCTAATCATATTAACCTACTATATATATCGAATGGTACTAACAATCATTACTGTTATATTAAAAACTTATCGCGATTAGTTAGTTCACAAATATCAAGACATCATTGTGCAGTTTATATATGTGATTCATGTTTACTTCATTTCCCATCGGAGGAAAGACTTAATAACCATCAACAATATGATTGCGCTCACATTTGTACGGAATTACCAAACGGTGAGGATTCCAAAAAGGATTGGTTTGGTAAAGCAACCTCAAATAATAAATTAAAATTTGATAAATTCGTGAAAAAGTTGAAAATGCCCTTTGTGGTTTATGCAGACTTTGAGGCATTTTTGAACCCAATAGAATCATGTAGTAACGATCCATCCAAGCCTAGTACAATTAATATTCAAAAACATGAAGTGTATAGTTTTGGATATTACATTAAATGTTCATATGATAACAGATTATCAAAATATGAGACGTATAGTGGGTCAAACTGTGCACAAGTGTTTATGAATCGCCTTTGTGAAGATGTGAAAACAATATTTAAAAAAAATAGTTTCCAAAAATGTCTCGTTCCATTATCAGATGAAGATAAAATTAAAATTTCAAATTCAAACATATGTCATATTTGTGAAACTGAGTTAAATGAAGATCTTTTTTACGATTTTGATTGGCACACTGGCAGTTTTAGGGGTGTTGCACATCAAGTGTGTAGTTCTAAGTACAGAACCCCTCGTCATATTCCAATATTTTTACATAACCTCAGTCATTACGATGCTCATTTCATTATCCATGCATTAAACCTCGATGATGACAAAGTTGAAGTTATTCCACAAAATAAAGAACGATACATATCATTTTCAAAACAGTTAACAATAAATAATCAACCAGTAAGTTTAAGATTCATAGATTCATTGAAATTTTTATCGTGTAGTTTAGATCAACTAGCTAAAAATCTTAATGATGATCAGTTTACAGAACTAAAAAGGAACTATCCTAATAATGAAGATTTTTCACGTTTAAGACGGAAAGGTATTTATCCTTATGAATTTATGTGTAATAGTGATTGCTTGAAACATCCATCACTTCCTGATCAACACCAATTTTATAGTTCACTCACAGATTCAAATATTTCAAATGATGATTATAATCACGCAAAAGATATTTGGCAACATTTTAAGTGTAGTAGTATGTCTGATTATTCCAATTTATATTTAAAAACTGATGTTTTACTTTTGACTGATGTATTCGAAAACTTTAGAAAGCTTTGTATTAAAACTTATGGATTAGATCCTGCTCATTACTATACTGCCCCAGGTTTAAGTTGGGATGCAATGTTAAAATTTACCAAAATAGAATTAGAATTGTTAACGGACTATGACAAAATTGCTTTTTTTAAAGCTGGTATTAGAGGGGGTGTATCTCAGTGTAGCAATCGTTTTGCTAGAGCAAATAATAAATTCATGGAAGATTATGATAGTGAAAAACCTAATTCATATCTAACATATTTTGATGCGAATAATTTATATGGTTGGGCAATGTCTCAATCTCTTCCTGTTGGTGGTTTCGAATGGATAGATTCTAATACAGATTATAATGTGTCGGATAACTCTGATTTCGGTTATGTTTTAGAAGTTGATTTGGAATATCCTGATGAACTTCATAATTTTCATTCTGACTTTCCGTTATGTCCTGAAAACATATGTGTGGGTAATACTAAAGAAACTAAATTAGTTCCTAATTTAAATAATAAAAATAAATACATCATTCACTACAGGAATTTAAAACAATGCATTGAAATGGGGATTAAATTAATTAAAGTACATAGAATTTTAAAATTTAAACAGAGTTCTTGGTTAAAGAAATACATAGACTTAAATACTAGTTTGAGAACGTTAGCTACATCAAACTTTGAAAAAGACTTTTTTAAATTAATGAACAATTCTGTCTTCGGTAAGACTATGGAAAATATTGAAAAAAGAGTAAACGTTAAACTACTAACTCACTGGGATAATCGTGGTAAAGTTTTAGGTGCTCAGGATTGGATTGCAAAACCAGAATTCCATAGTTTATCAATATTTTCAGAACATTTAGTTGCAATACAATTACACAAAACAAAATTAATTTATGATAAGCCGATTTATTTAGGATTTTGTATTTTAGATATATCTAAGACCCTTATGTATGAATTTCATTATAACTACATGATTAAAAAGTTTCATAATAAAATTAAGTTATTGTACACCGATACCGATAGTTTGATATATCAAATTTTTACAGACAATTTTTATGAGGATATAAAACCAGATCTACTTCACTATTTCGATACATCAGATTACCCGGAAAATAATATTTACGGATATCCAAAAATAAATAAAAAAAAGTTAGGTTTTTTTAAAGATGAGAATAATGGTAAAGTATTGAAGGAATTTGTAGGGTTGCGATCAAAAATGTATGCCTTAGAAATAGAAGATAAATTTATAGCAAAGGCAAAAGGGGTTAACAAAAGTGTTACCAAAAAAATGAATATGGAAAATTACAAATCGTGTTTGTTTAATAAAAATGTATTATATTGTAGTATGCTTCGATTTAAGTCAATCAAACACACTATTTTTACACAAAAAATAAATAAAACATCTTTATCATATAATGATACCAAACGATGTATTATGAACAACAACATTGATACATTGGCTTGGGGACATTATAAATTACGCTAAGTGTAATACTTTTTACTTTTATTTCTGTGTGTATATACAAATTTTGTACTGATTGTAAAATTATGATATTACTGTAATGTTATATAATAGTTTATTACATATTTAAAATTTATTGTTTGATTGTAAATAATGTAAAATAATTGTAGTTTTTATTTGTGTGCTTAAATTTGACGTTGAGGTGATTGTGAAATTCTGATAAGTACTAATTGTGTTAGAAATAGTATACAGATCATTCTGTTTTTCACAAATTACATGTTTTATATAATTTTAGCAATATATATATATATTTAATTTTTACACCAAAATTTTCATTTTTATTTCATCCCTTTAAAACTCTAGACGTGTGAAATGTTTCACTTTATCCATCCGTTTACTGCTATTGTGGCAGGACCAAGTGGATGTGGGAAGTCAAATTTTGTAACAAATTTCATAAAATCAGTTAAAGAAATATGTAATTGTGATTTTAATCAGATCACATGGTGCTTTGATGAAATGCAGGCTTTAAATAATTTACCAAATGTTAACTATCATCAAGGAATTCCAAATCTTAATATGTTTGATGGTGAAAACCCACACCTTATTATTATTGATGATCTAATGAGAGAGTCTGATGGAAGAATTGTGGATATATTTACAAAAGGTAGTCATCACAGGAATCTTAGTGTATTTTATTTAACACAAAATTTATTTCATCAAGGTAAAGGTCAAAGAGACATTTCTTTAAACTCAAGTTATATAATTTATTTTAAAAACCCTCGAGATAAAACTCAAATAAGATATTTAGCACGACAAGTGTCACCAGATAACCCAAAATTCATTGAAGACGCCTACAGGGATGCAACTTTAGAAGCGCATGGATATTTAATGGTAGATTTAAAACAGAATACAAATGATTTTTGTCGTATCAAGACAAATGTATTCCCATTTAATGGTTACTGCACAGTCTACGTCCCCACGAAAGAGTTTAAATACACCAAGAATCAAACAATTCAAATCATTTCTAAATGATACATCGTCGACTCACAACGCATAAACATTTGCTAAACGCTTTGCAGTTTAAATACACCAAGAATCAAACAATTCAAATCATTTCTAAATGATGCATCGTCGACTCACAACGCATAAACATTTGCTAAACGCTTTGCATACGCTTAAACCAAAATATCAAAGAGCGTTACTTAAAACGTGTGATGAAGAAGAAATAAATTGTATTTGTGAATGTATTCATAACGTTTTACAAGGAAAGATACCTCTTAAAGATCAAGATAAACAAAAATTGAATAAACACAAAAATATACTCCGTAAACTGGTGCATAAGTGTAAACATAAACTAAGAAAAAATATTATTATACAAAAAGGAGGGGCTTTCTTACCAATAATATTAGGTGCAATATTGAGTGGATTAGTAAGTGGACTAGCCAGTTAACATGGAAAATGCTAAGAAAATGATACTTATTGAACCGGGATTGATTGAAAAATTAAAACAAGAAAATAAGGTTACTAGTAATTTGTCTCGATTAGATATTGAAATGCAAAATATTATGAATAGTAAGACGGAAGACCGAAAGAAGTGGATGTTATATTTACAAACACTACAAAGATACCTTCACTTTACCGAAGAGGATCGTCAACCACTCAGATTACCAATTTATTCTGATACATCTAATGAAGATTCAAATGGGTCTAAAATTGGTTTTAAAAATAAAGATAGAGATCTAAAAAGTTCAGTTGATGCTGAATCTTTGTTGGAGGAGAAAGGATCTATTAAAAGTATAGAAAGTGAGGCAAATCCACTGTATTCATCAACACAAATACTCAGTTTAATACCAAAAACTTATAATAAAAAAGGTGAGTCATTATTAAACTTAATTGGAACAAGTAAAAGTAAAATACGTTGGGATAATGAAGGCACAGTCATAATTGATAATGAAAAAATTCCAGGAAGTAATATTGTTGATTTAATAAATGATTCACTTAGACCCTTAAAAAAAAGTGATCCGATAGGGTGGGATAGATTTGCTAAAGCATTAAAAGATATTAAAGTACCACTTACTTATATTGGAAATCCAAAGAGATGTGAGTTTATTAACCAACTTCAAGTAAAAGATCTGAACAAAACCTCTGAGATTGAAGTTCAAGAGTTTTCTACACCGAGCAGTGGAGATAAAAGATCTATAACTAAAATACATAAAAAGATCGATTGGGAAAAATGGACCCCGTACTAGAAGAAATTAACAGGATTTATTATGATCCATCTAACCCCGCTGGTTTTGGTAGTATTGATAAATTATCAAAAGCTATGAAGGGTAAAATGGATAAAAAGCAAGCAAAGGAATGGTTACAATCACAAGAAACATATACATTACATAAACCCATTCGGAAAAAAATCCCGCGTAATAAGTACATTCTATCAAATATTAATGAGCTGTGGCAAGCTGATTTAAGTGATATGCGAACTTATTCTCAATATAATGATGGTTTCAACTACATACTTTGTGTTATTGATGTATTTAGTAAATATGCTTTTGCAAGACCAATGAAAAAGAAAAACTCAGAAACAACTAAAGAATGTTTTGAAAGTATATTTACTGAAAGTAATACAACACCTACTCACATACAATCTGATAAAGGTACAGAATTTGTTTCAAAAGATGTACAAAAATACTTTAAATCCAAAAAGATAAATTACTATACCACTAACAATCCTGATATTAAGGCTAGTATTGTTGAACGATTTCAAAGAACTCTAAAAATGAAAATGTGGCGTTATTTCACTCATAATAATACTTATAGATATATAGATGTTTTACAAGATTTAATATACTCTTATAATCACAGCATTCACTCGAGTATTAAGATGTGCCCATGTGATGTAAGTTCCAACAATATTATGACAGTTTGGACTAATCTTTATGATAGAGGGTCAAACAAACTTTCTCTAGAAAATCCAAAACCAAATTTCAACGTGGGTGATTATGTTCGAATAACTAAATATAAACATGTTTTCCAAAAAGGATATGAATCAAATTGGAGTGATGAAATATTTATTATATCTTCAATAATTGATAGATCTCCATGGGTTGTTTATACAATAACAGATTTACAAAATGAACCAATAGTTGGTACTTTTTATGAAAGAGAATTACAGAAGGTCACTTACAGCCCCACCTCACAATATAAAATAGATAAAATAATTGGCACTCGTTATTCGGGTAACAGAAAAGAAGTATTAGTGAAGTGGAAAGGTTATCCAGATAAATTTAACAGTTGGATTTTAGCTTCTAGTTTAAAAGAAATATGAATAAAGAAAGTTTTTATTTAACTTTGCTCAGCAATAGTTCAATGGAATACTTTCCTGATAACAAGACCACAAATTTTTCAACAAAATTACCAAAAGCTATGAAATTAGAAGGTGAATGGGCGGTTGGAGTTGTCGAGTTTCAATATCCATGCACCATGTTTACTGTTCAAGATCATGAAAATGTTGTATACATCACAAAAACCATGTTAATGCCTAATGAAGATAAACCATCAACAGTGTACTACAAAAAACATATTCCCGCTACCAACTACGATAACGTTGAACATATTTTAAGAGCGTTAAATGGTATCAGAGAGAGCTTGAAATTTCGTTATGATGAAATAACAAAATTTGTGTCTGTTTCTGTTTTGGATAAAAATATAACATCCGTAACATTATCACCCAAATTAAGTTTACAACTAGGTTATGAACCAAATACAAATCTCCTAGACAGAAATTTTGGGAAGTGTCCTGCTAATTTACACTTAGGGTTACCATCTCAACTATTTCTATATTGCGACATTATCGATCCTCAGATTGTGGGTGATGTTATGACTCCACTATTAAGAGTCATTTCATTAGATCCTTCAAAATACATTTATGGTGCGAATAAAATGTACATTTTCTCTCCACCTCACTACTTACCTGTTATGCGAAGAGAGTTCGATACGCTGGAAATAGATATAAGATCGAGCACAGGACAAAAAATACCATTCCAGTTTGGAACCGTGTGTGTTAAACTACATTTCCGCAAATTATAATAATGTATTCTCCTCATGATCATCATAAATGTCCATATGAAAATTATTATTCACATCAAGCTGGATCAGGAGTTGGAGTAATTTATAAGGGTTCACCATACCAACGCGGTCATGGTATTGGGAGCTTCTTAGGAGGGTTATTTAGATCAGTTTTACCTTTACTTTCAAGTGGTGCTCGAGTGGTTGGTAAGGAGGCATTAAACGCTGGAGTAGGACTTTTATCGGATATGGTTCAAGCCCGTCCTATGGAAGCCTCAATAAAAGATCGTCTAAAGCAAGTTAGTACAAACTTAAAACGAAAGGCTGATGACAAAATTGATCGATTTAACATGACAGGATCTGGGTATATAAGTAAAAGAAAACGATTGGCCTCGTTCATTCCACCACTAACAGCTAAAGTGAAAGCTACGAAAAAACTTGGTCTAAAACCAAAAAACATCAAAGATATATTTTCAAATTAAGTATGTCTTTCCTTCATAATCATTCTTGTGAGTGCGTTAAGTCAGAATTAGATTTGTTTGCATTACCGTCTACACAAACAAGCATTGAAAATGGATTGTGGATTCACTATAAACCAATTTCATCTCTTGCTGATGATGGACCTATCGAGTTTCAAGTTCCTGGAACAGGCGATGACTACATAGATTTGTCTCATACATTACTCCACATAAAGGCAAAAGTATTAAATCAAGATTCAACAAACTTGATATCAGCTACAGCAGTAGCACCTGTAAATAATTGGTTGCATTCACTTTTTAGTCAACTCGATGTTTATTTAAACCAAAAACTTGTATCACCACCTAATAATACCTATGCCTATCGAGCATACATGGAAACCCTTTTAAACTATGCTCCTGCTGCTAAACAATCTCATCTTACTTGTAGTCTTTGGTATGATGATACAGCAGGAAAAATGGATTCCACAGATGGTAAAAACATAGGATTTGTTAAAAGACAGGAATTAGTTAATGAAAGCAGGGAAATAGAAATGATTGGTCATCTTCATGGTGACATTTTCAATCAAGATAAATTTTTAATTAATGGCGTTGAAATGAGTGTAAAATTAGTTCGGTCAAGAGAGAGTTTTAATTTAATTGCTGGGTCAAATGATGTAAAGTTTAAAGTTTGCATTACGGACGCAACTCTTATTGTTCGAAGAGCACGAATTAATCCAAGTGTATTACTCGCACATCAGAAAGTTTTAGCTTCTACCACTGCTAAATATCCTATTACTCGTGCTGAAGTTAAAGTTTTAACAATTGCATCGGGTGTTCAAGGAAAAACTCTTGATAATATATTCTTAGGACAGGTACCCAAAAGATGTATTATTGGTTTTGTGAATAATTCTGCATTTAATGGTTCACTTACTAAAAATCCATTTAACTTTGAAAACTATGGTATTAACTCTTTCAGCTTATATATTGATGGTCAACAAATACCTTCCAAAGCTTTGCAACCATCTTTTAATAATAATATATTTACATCAGCATATCATACTCTATTCTCGGGGACTGGTATTCACTTTCTTAATGAAGGAAATGCAATCTCTCGTGAACAGTATGCCAAAGGTTACTGTCTTTTAGCATTTGATTTAACTCCTGATTTATCAGCTAACTCATCAGCCCATTGGAATCTCATAAAGCATGGTAGTGTAAGATTAGAAGTACGATTTGAATCCTCACTAATACAAACAATTAACTGTATTGTTTATGCTGAGTTTGATAATATTATTGAAATAGATAAAAATAGAAATGTTACTGTAGACTATAGTAGTTAGGATTATAATGTGTGTTGTGTTTTAGATATATGTGTTATGTTTAATGCATTTTGTGTGTGTGTAACTAAAGATAACATTATAAAATTAAATAAAACAAATTGTATGCAATATACTATCAAGGATTTAAAGATTCTTTAAATCATTTTATTATCAAAGAATTGGCCATTGCGAGTCATGATCATACACAGACGTTCTTGGTGAAACCACCATATTCATTCCATTACCTAACACTAGAAGAAAAAAAGCAGGTGAGATGGTTAGAAAGAAATCGAGGAATTTACTGGAGTGAAGGCTACATAGACTACAAAGAGTTTAAACGTGTTATTTTACCATATTTAGAAAATAAAAAAATTATGACAAAGGGTTTGGAAAAGATTACGTGGATTAAAGAGTTATGTGCAAACTGTGAAGTGATTGACATAGGTGAGAAGGGATGTCCTAATTTTGCGACATTAAAAAAAAAGTTCTGTAAAAATAAAACTGATTTTAATTGTGTGAACCATAAATTGAATTGTGCATTGAATAATGCTGTGTGTATTAGAAAATGGTATTTTGATAATAATATGTCTGTATTTAATTTATTTATTTAATAATTATTGTGTTGATCAGTTAATTAAAAATGTCTATGTACTCAAAGTGTTTTATTTAATATAATCAGACCCATATAACAAACTTTAAATTAGCTGCAGCAAAATGATAATCCTAAGCTTTGTGACTCCCACAAAGAATGCGATTTAATATTTACAAATCACTATAATTGAACATTCCTATGACAACCATTGAATAGATTGGTACTGTAATAATCTGCTAATAACAGTAATATCATGGATACACTAGAATTACAAAAACATATGAAAAAGATTCATCCCAGTCTAGAAAATAATGTTTATGCTGCTAATAGACTACCTATGTATACACATGTACCAACGTATATAATATGCAATTTGGATGCGGATGATAAACCAGGTTCACACTGGGTAGCTGTACATATCGATACGAATGGTATCGGTCAATATTTTGATTCATATGGACGAACACCTGAGCGATATCATCTCCAGTTTTTGAAAAGGAATTGTAAGAGATGGGACTGGAATGTTGATAGGATTCAGAATGATTGGACTTCAGTTTGTGGTGAATATTGCTTAATGTATTTGCTATTTAAGTTTCAGGGATGTTCAATGCATAGTTTTACGAACATATTTACAGGGAACACACTGCACAATGATATTTTTGTGGATGAGATCTTCCGCTCATATTTTGTAGAAAAAAGTAATAAAATATTGAAATAAAAATGAATGTGTTTTATTGATGACATAGAAAAGCAGACATACAATGAGTAATAGATAAGAACGCCAAATCAACCGTAGGGCAACAGATTCGTGGGTTCTGGCGCAACGTAATGAGGTGTTCGAAGTATAATAAATAAAAGGATTAGGCGAACAATGGAATGCTAATGAGGGTGCAGGACCACCGGAAATCAATGAGATAACAGTTAATTGATTTGCATAACTCCAGAACCACGCATCCTACGCTAAAATGGACCACAGATTTGAGATCAGAGCACACCAAAACCTTTTTTTTTTTTTTTTTTTTTTTTTTTTTTTTTTTTACGATGGGTGCTACAGATTCGCGGGCTCTGGTGCAAGCGCGGGCTCTGGCGCTTGCGCCAGAATCCGCGAATCACTACTACTCTATACCTAAAAATAAAGCTGATGATCCTGGTTGTAGAATTACATTATTATGTCTAATTGATGTTGGTATTACTGGCAAGTTACATGTTTGAAATTGAACTATTTTAGTTTTCTCAATATTAACATAAAGATTATTGTCCCCCAGCCATTTTATAACATTCATTAATTCATTGTTAATGTCAGTTTCTACGTCAGTTTTGTTGGAACATTTTATTGTTAAAGTAGTATCGTCAGCAAATTGGATACAGTCATATTTTAAACATGTTTTGAGGTCATTAATATATAATAGAAATAGTGGCGGACCCAGTACACTCCCCTGGGGGACGCCAGAATCATTCATTTTTAGTTCTGAACAGTATGTCGTCCTAGTATTATTTTCTATCCTAGAGATAACAGTTCTCTGTTGGCGATTAGACAAATAACTTTTAAACCAATCATGCGCTTTGCCTCTTGTGCCATATTTCTCTCACTTGTATAGTAATCGTTCATGTGATACAAAATCGAAGGCTTTGCTCATATCTAAGAATACGGATACTGTAGACATTTTTTATTGAGTGCTTCGGTAATCAGTTTCACTAAAGAAAAACAGGCTAGAGTCGTTGAACTGTTTTTCCTAAAACCAAACTGACTCTCCACAATTAAATTGTATTTAGTTAAAAAGCTATTTATTTTACCATGCATTGCCTTCTCAAAAATTTTTGCAAAGATAGGGATCAGTGTAATGGGCCTATAATTGCCCATATCAGTACACTTGCCCTTTTTGAAAAGTGGTTTAATTATAGACTCTTTTAGTCTAGATGGGAAAACACCTTCTTCAAAAGAGAGGTTTATTAGGTAAGTAAGTGGGGATGCTATCATTTTCGCGGTTAATTTAATTATTGTAGTGGTTACTTCGTCATATCCGGTAGAATTTGTGTTATTTAATGAATTAATTATTTTAATAACGTCAATTTCATTCACTGGAGTCAGAAATAAAGTATTTATATTATTGTCAATGTTAATATTGTTTACGTCATGATTATTTTTGTTAGTTTTTTGTGTCAGCTCAATGAAATAATTGTTAAATTGGTTACAAATGTCATTAGGATTATTAATTTTTTAATCAAGGATTATTAATTCATTTATATTATTGTTATTATTAGGTTTGTTTAAATTATTTTTTATGATTGTCCATGTCACTTTACATTTATTTTTAGAATTATTAAAAAATATGTTGTTGTTTATCTGTTGTGATTTTGATATGCATTTTTTAAAGATCAACACAAGAAAAAATACCTCGCTTACACTAAGTAAGCGAGGTACTTTTTCTTGTGACAACCTTTACTAATAGCATCATGTTGATATTCATAATACAAAGCTCTCTTTTTAATGCATGATATTTTTAAGCCCTTACTAAGCCATTTGTTTTTTATGGGTTTATTGCTCTTTTTAACGATGATTTCGGGAAAACACAATTTATAAAAAAGCATAAATAGATCGTGGAATGTATTGAATGCCTCATTGCAATGTGTCACTTTGTACACTTCAGTAAAGCTTAAGGCCGCTAAGCAATTTAAAAATTTGTTTATGTTGTCCTTATTATAATCCCTCTTCTTATCATACCAGAACTTTATAGGTTTTGATTTATTTTCCGTCTCTTGAAGGTGAAAAGTTAACGACTGACCAGATAAGCAGTACTTGATTTCAACACTTACGTATTTCTTAAAACAAAACAATGTCGGAAGTAAAAAGGAAGAGACGGCAATACTCTGCGGAATATATTAAATTCGGATTTATTGAAAATCCCACAAACCCGTCGTCGCCTTTGTGTCTTCTATGTCTAAAAACATTTTCGAACGAAGCAATGAAGCCTTCAAGACTGCAAGATCATTTGAATAAAATGCATCCAGATAAGACAGAAAAGAATGTAGCATATTTTCAAGACCTAGAGAAGAAGCATAATACTTAGCTAAGTGTATCAAAACTATTTTCGGCGGCTGCTAAGCAAGATGACGACGGACTTCGAGCTTCGTACAATATCTCTTTGTTAATTGCTCAAAAAGGCAAACCACACAACATCGGAGAAGAGTTAATTTTGCCAGCAATAAAGGAAGTAATAACTACTGTGCTTCATAAACCGGCCGCAGATATTATCCGAAAAATTCCTTTGAGTAATAATTCTGTGCAAAGACGAATTCATGAAATGGCTGAAAACATTGAAGAATCATTGTGCAATCATCTGAGGACTAGTCAATTCTCAATTCAGCTCGATGAGTCCACTTTACCAACTAATGAAGCGTTGTTGCTATCTTACGTGAGGTTTATTAAAGATAAGAAAATACGTGAAGAACTATTGTTTGCCAGAAATTTGGAGACAGATACAAAAGGCGAAACCATATTCAATACATTGGAAAAGTTTTGTGAAGAGAAAGAGATTCCTTTGAAAAATATTATATCAGTTGCTACGGATGGCGCTCCGGCTATGACAGGGCGCCATAAAGGCTTCATAGCATACTTAAAGAATAAAATTTCAGATGCCCTTGCTATACATTGCGTTATTCATAGACAACATTTGGTTGCTAGAAACTTAAGTGAACGACTATTTCAATCACTGCAATATGTCATCAAAGCAGTCAATAAAATCCGTAGCAGCTCTTTGAATGATAGATTATTTCATCAGCTTTGTGTTACTAATGACGAAGATTTCAACCGTTTGTTGCTTCATACTGAAGTTCGTTGGCTGTCAAGAGGCAATTGTCTGATTCGATTTTACAACCTGTTTGACTCTATGATAGAGTTCTTGGAAACTAAAGATACAGAACTGCGCAACAAGCTCATAACATCAAAGAATGATATAGCTTACATGACAGACCTGTATAAAATGTTCAACGACATAAACCTCCAACTGCAAGGCGATGAACTAAATTTAATTAAAACAAAAAATATCGTTGCTGCTTTCGCAGCCAAACTGCTTCTGTACAAAATGATTATGGGCAGACGTGAGTTTCACAATTTTCCGAATTTATCAGTATACTGCAGTAACGACAACTTGTTTGCCTACTGCCAACATTTGGAAAACCTCCACATTGACTTCACCGAACGATACCAGGACATTTTAAACTTGGAAATACCAGACTGGGTGTTGGATCCGTTTTCAAATGTCAACACAGCAATGTCACCTCAGCTGGAAGAAGAACTTACAGAATTGACAACAAGCGAAGAAATAAAAATCATGTTCAAAAATGGATATTAAGAATTTTGGCTACAAAAACCGATCCCGCAATTGTACCCTGGATTGTGGTCAATTGTTCAACGATTTTTGATAGCATTCCCATCGTCATATTTGTGTGAACGTGGATTTAGTGTTGTGGCAACGCTGCTTACTAAAAAGAGAAATCGTTTGCGTGTTACCGAACGTGGCGACTTGCGGCTGTTTTTGAGTAAATTGGAACCTGATATCAACAAACTTATTGAACAGCATCAGATTCAACCTTCACATTAGTTTTTATATAAGAATTGATTATGTTTGTTTTATTTTCAATAAAAGATACTCTGTCCGAATACTATAAATTTGCGTTTCAATAATCAGTTATAAGTACTTAGCGGTTTTTAAGTATGTTTAAAAAGGGGGGCGTTAAAAAATAATTTATTCTTAAAGTGGGCAGTAGACAAAAAAAGGTTGGGAACCCCTGCTATAGACAAATTGTTGATGCTGTACTACTGTGGAGAGGGTTCGCTGGCGGGATAGTGATGGCCAGGACCAGAACGTAGGTGTAATGAGTAAAGAATACTTCTTCAGGACTCTCTTCTTTATTTTCTTAATACTTCTTAACTATATGGATATGGAACAATATGGAATGAATTATCACAGAAATTTGCTCTGTTTTTATAGGATTTTATTTATATTTTATGCCCTATTATTTTTAATTAATTATGACAGTTCAAAATGTCATAATTATAACCAGCCTGTACAATCTATGACCAGCCTGTACAATCGTGAGGCATACAACCTCTACAGTTTGCACACGACACTAAGTTTTGTATGGGAAACTTACTAATGCTATACTTGACACTCCCCATAAAACCACAAAAAATATTTCTAATCTAAACTAAATTCCTATCGTCAATAATACAAATAATATTAAAGACAAATATTCTTGATATGATCATAGATTTTAAAAATGAAATAGGTTATATATCTATAAAATTAATTTATTACCTATGATTATACTTGACATTCAGTACGACTATAGACACAAATTCTTAAAGACAGATGTTCTCGATTGGACCACAGATTTTAATCATAAACAAAAGAATATCTATGCATGTGTGTAATAAATACACGGTAAAGAATAGTAGTGTGTGTAACGTGTTATTTATTGAAAATAATGTATTTTTACGCATAATTAAAAAAAGTATTAGCATTCGTCACTTTTTCTCTGTATAAACTATAAGTGTGCGAAATTTCATACTCCTCCGTCCGCCCAATTTTTGTAAAAAGGGATCCAAAGTTTTCGCTTCACGTATTAATTACCAATATTACCTCATCATCTGCGTAGCCTTTTACCAACTATGTTGGGGTCGACTTTCAGTGTAACAGGATGCAGATGAATACCAGTATTTTACATAGCTGCATGCTGCTTGCATGTGGTTGCCTATCTGACCTCAACAGCTCAGTTACCGGGTAAAACGATACCCCTTGTTCAGAATTTCGGGTCTCTGACGACCCGTAATGACTGTAAAAGATCTACAAATGACGGTTTAACGTGCTTTCCGAGGCACGGAGGGGTCTTGGTATGTAAAGATGATCAGCCATCCACAGACTAATCGCGGCAAGCGTTGCTTAACCTGCACCCTAATTGTGAAACGCACTATTTATCAGAATTTGAATGGGATTGAAAATTATTTCTAAACCATTGCGTCATTTTTTCGGATAAATTGTCGGCTGAGCAACGTAAATAACGCAATGAATGTTGTTTAACTATCAATATGAGACCAATTCCTACTGGTAGCAAGTTACGCAATTACCCTTCTGATCGACCGATCCGTACGGCTGTTAATTTTTAGCCACACGCCTCTCTTTATCTTAATTAAGTACTAAAATTACCTTTAGGTATGTTTAAATGATTTGCCTACACAAGGATCAAACGAAATTTAAAAAAATAATTAAAATGATTACGACATCAGCGAATTGAGGAAGAAAGACCAATCCATACACCAACAATTAAGTTTATAGCACTAAATGATAGTGCGTAGATACCCACCGTCTCGATACCAACCGTTTAGGGAGAATGGTGGGATTTATATCGGACTCCTACCTACCACCAAAACCCCGTTGTTCCTTTTGCAACCGTATGAACTTATACATGGCTAAGGGTGCTAGCTCGTAGGGCTTAAACACGGTTTTAGTGCATAAGTAAGGTCAGCTTATTAGGTCCCCGTTTCCTCAGAGCATCGCTACATATTATTACAACCCAGTTCCCTCGGTGACTTTTACAACATGCACGTGATAACAAGACCCTCATTCACTCTAATTAAGTTTATTTTGCGAGAGGAGTCCAGGGACTTACATTACCGAATTGTTCTTATGTTCCTATACTATAAAAGACGGGACATAATGAATCTACTAAAGCCTATATGGCTTGCATGTACGTATAATCTAACATAATCTGAAACAGAAAGTGATCTTGAAGCTGTCAATTTGAGCTTACAATGGCTGAAGATCTATTCATGTTTGCCTGATTATCAGTCAATATCAATGAAACGTATTAAGAACCTCCAAACTTCTGTAAGATTCACACGATGCAGAATACTCTACTGAAATAAAAATTACCTTCATAATCTGCTTCATAGTTTCCAAGTCCAAATAAAAGATGGACATAAGTCGTCCGGCTTCAGTTGACTCGATACAACTAGCTTCGTCCATTGTAATGAGGCCTGAAGAAGCTAAGCCGTTCATGGCTTTTACACACAGCTCTGTAAACAACAAGGATGTGCAAATATCACGATGGATTTCGATCTAGTGTGCTGATAACATTGTATTTTAAAAGGCATAGGTTATAAATACTTGTAAAGAATGTGTCGTGCATTGATTTGGATGAGTTCTACAATTACTAAGTACGTAAACATTTGTCATTGAACTACCAACATATGACGTGTTTTCAAGTAAAAGTTCAATAATTGCCATGTATATATTAGTCACGAGTACGACATAAAGTAATCAAATGTCGCATACAACAAACGCACTCATTCTATAGGTGAACGGATTTGTATATGGTGCGAAGATGCATCATTCACCTTTCAACTTTTCCAGATAAGGACATCATTGAAGAATGACAACGTAGATGGAGAAGATACAATCAAGGGTCACAGCAGCAATTATTATAACTAAAGTGAAGATGAATAAACATAATTGCCATTCCAATGACGTGATATTTACAAGCGTTTACTACGATTTAGCACAAACACACACACATTAAGTGTCTTCGACGACATCAGAAATAGCTTTACGTTAAAAGGGCATGTATTAACTGAACTGTAAGCTAGAGGCATTCGGCGTGTATGTTTAGTTATCTTATTGTAAAACAATAACATAAAATTATAATCAAATTACCCAGACCGGTTATTTTGCGTTGTACCTTAATCTTATTGTAAGAAATCGATGGAACTTTGCCCTTCAAACGAAACCATTTCTAATGTGCCTATCTAGTGATTAGCTTGTGGATGTGATTTTTGTGGCATGCAGACACAATAAATAATATCTAATCCCATATTTTCAAAGTTGGATCTACACTGATTAGCCCTTCACTTGCACCAAGGACAAGAGGATCGCGTGCATCGACAAATGCGAAGGATCAGCCGTGTTTACAACGTCATCCATCAATCACGATCCGGAACTCAAGCGAGGCCGGTCAGGATCGGGGACGGCGAACTTGAGTGACACGCTACGATTATTAACTCGATGATAGATCCTCAGAAAGAGGATTCAAGGCCTTAAAGTAGATAGATGGAATAGCATAACGTAACATTATACGCCTGTCTTCCTGAAGGGTTAGGGTGAGGAGTAAATTATAGTATCTACATTACGCCAGTTATTTCCATCTAACAGGATTTTTATGGAAAGAGATATTGAAGCTCTCAATCTGCAGACACAATTTGTCGAAGTAGATCCCCCACTTCGACAAATTGTGTCAGCAGCGGGCCCACTTTGTACCACTGACCTATCTAACACTAGTGTGAGTGTGGTGCTTCTACCATGACCTTTCAGACCATGCCCCACTTACTGCAGCCAAGTGCCCGTTAATCAACACCTTGGATGATCTAAAGAAAGCTATTGATGCCACAATAATAACTTGGACACATACTGAGCTCGAACTATGTTTTAAAAGTGTACGCGTACCATCAACACGAAAACACGATTTAATAGTATGCGAGCCTATCGCCATCCACCGGTTAGAAAAATTACAGAGTAAGTTACTAATTATAAGTATAGAAATGCTTTAAGCCCATACAAGCTGTGATGCATTTTTGGACATGGTGTAGGTAGTCAATGATTTCACCAATCAACTCTTTATTGTTGGAGGCCAAGATCGCTAAGCCTGTTAATTAAGTAATTGATTTGATGCGATTCGATGATGTGGAAATCTACCGATACATTGGTTATTCATACACGTTACTGCTGGCACATAATTCAAGTAATTACCAAATTATTTGTCCTTCACAAGTAATAACAGCTAAATTGACCAGATCGCAGTGAAGAAGAAGAATCTAAACAACTATGAAAATTAAGTATTTTGTGTCTAAGTAAAAACAGCCGAATGGGTTAATCGGCCAGGTTAAGCGACGCCTGCCGTGGTTTGTTTGTAGATGGGTGACGATCTTTCTATACAAAAACCTCTTTGTGCACGCCGGGCTGTCATTCGTAAATCTTTGACAGTCGTTCGGGGTCGTCAGAAGCCGGAAAGTCTAACAACCAATCTCATCAAGGGGTATCGTGTTACCCAGTTACAGTGTTGTGGAGATCAGGTAGGCAGTCGCTTCTCTACTTATTTTCATCCGGTTTGACCCCAACATTGTCGGGAAAATGCTAGGTAGAAGATGACTCGTACATACGGTGCAATAATATAGCAAACAAATCATCATCATCAATCATTTCAGCGGAAAGACGCTCCACCACTTCGACCGGTTCTGTGCTCCCCGCATCCAACGGATTCTTGTGGCCTTCACAAGGTCATCGATCATCAGTCATAGCACACAAGTGGCTCAACAATACAATAAGCCGATTACAACACTTACAACACAGTGATTAGATATGGAGATGAGAAAACCAAAAAAAAATTAAACGCTCGTTAGCTATCGTAAACTTAATTTAAGAAACGAAAAGTTAATGACTCAATCATTCCAAAGAAAATAACATTATCTTGATAAGTAAGCTAGGTCTTCAGCAGGTTAGTCGGAACATCGATCTCCGCAGGATGGCTGGAAACAGCTGAATAGAAGTAGCCGATGGTGACGTTAAATGACCAGCAATTGGGGGGGTCTATTTCCAGCAGAAGACTGTTATAGTCTAATCATGATAGTCATCATAATCTCATCATCTACGTAGCCTTTCTCCAACTATATTGGGGCTGTCTCCAGCCTAACCAGATGCAGCTGAATAACGGTATTTTACATGGAATGACGGCTTATATGACCACCACAATTTTACAACCCAGTGACTAAGTTATACGATATAGTATTGGTTGGCAAGATTGGTTTTCAGACTTTCGGGCTTCTGACTTCCTGTAACGACTATGAAAGATGCACAAATAGCTGCCGGGACCAACGGCTTAACGTGCTTTCCGAAGCACAGAAGAATCTCGATATGTTAAGGATGGTCACCCATCTACGAACAGAGCGCGGCAAGCGTAACTTAACCTTCGATGTACCCCTGCGATTGTTAATATTTAGCCACAAGCTCCTGCAACTTACTCATGATAATCTATACTAATATTATAAAGCTGAAGAGTTTGTTTGTTTGTTTGATTGAACGCGCTAATCTCAGGAACTACTGGTCCGAATTGAAAAATTCTTTTTGTGTTGCGTAGCCTATTTATCGAGAAAGGCTATAGGGTATATAACATCACGCTACAACCAAGAGGCGCGGATCAGTAATGAAAAATGTTGCAAAAACGTGGAAAATCGCACGGGTAGGCGATTCGACGCGACGGGAAGGGTCGGGGGAGCAAGAAATTCAACGCGGACGAAGTCGCGGGCAGAAGCTAGTATACATAGATAAAATTATTAAGGACGAATGGGTGTGTAATTTTACCTAACAAGTATCG
The DNA here is from genome assembly GCA_932294355.1 of Aporophyla lueneburgensis. NCBI lineage: Eukaryota > Metazoa > Arthropoda > Insecta > Lepidoptera > Noctuidae > Aporophyla > Aporophyla lueneburgensis. The sequence continues at coordinate 18,973,165 of OW028744.1, forward strand.
TCGTTGTATATAGCATGTTGTTGGTACAATTATAAGAAGATTAACGTTTTTTAAAACACATAATGTAACATCATGCTTTGTTTTCCCAAAGGGTTGGGCAGAGGTTTAGGTACCTACAGAACACACATATTTCGCCTGTTATGTTTTAGTCCCGCGTAACAGGGGGCAAGCCTATTGCCATCAACCGGGCACAAATCCAGACTCCGGGCTGCTACTGAGAAATTCCACATAGAAAAATCCAATAACACTTTGCCAGACCTGGGAATCGAACCTAGTACATCATGCTCAGAAATAGCAATTACGACCACTAAACCAACGAGGCAGTTTTTAACAAAATGTAGTAATTACATAGCAAGGATGATGCCACGGGATTTTTGCTACTTAGTGTATATCTAAGCAGTTATGTTTATCTACATAAAAACTGCAGATAATACAATTAGATAAGGTTACGATGATGAATATTCATTAGTTCATCTATAAAATGGCGCGATTTAATTATATTTGTTATGATATGACTTTATTGATGACATATTTTAAATGCGTAGTCGTAATTATAATTACTTGAAAGATTTTTTTTTTTTTGAATAAATTACTTTAATGGACAGACCTTCAAATATTATTATAATTTGAATGGCCTATGTTTTTTGTGCAATAAAATATTGTTATCGTAACAATTATATCTGTTTTCCTTTGATGACTTCTACCGAAAAAATGAAACTAATGACTTGGAACTTGTTTTAACTGACTCATTGGGCCCACTTTCACGTTCATGGGTTAGGTTAAATAACTCGGAGTTAACAGATAACTCGAGGTTAATCGAATAACTCGTCTTCATTACGACAAGAGTTAGATTTACCTATAGGTAAACCTAGAATTAAACATTAAAATTTGGGTAAGTGTTAGCAATGTTAAAATAAATTGACGTTAAGAGGTACTGCTCATAACTATTGTGTATTTAATATTGTTCGGTGAGTGAAAAATCGGTACTATATCAGCAAACAATATATTCGTGAACGAATATAAAAGAAGTCGGTTAATTAAATACATACAAATTATGAAAAATATTTAAAACTCATTTTTCCTTACCTGACGTTTTCGTCAGTAAATAAACTAATCTTCTCAGGAACCAAACCACATACAATACGATTAAATTTAATTATCTTTAAATACATATATATTTCTACTGTACGTGTGTATGTCACTGAACTCCTCTTAAACGGCCGGAACGATCTGAATGATTTTTTTTTTGTATGCGTTTGGGTGGCACCCTGGATGGTTTAGATTCACTATTGGACCCGGTAGGGGGCGCTGCTACCGAGTTCTAGGAAACAGGACAACGTCTGTACGGTCAGCTAGTAGTATATAAAATTAAAAGAGAAAAGAAATTATTACATGTCGCAACGTAATGTTAAGTAAAGTAAAAGACATGGGTATACAATTTCCGCTAACACTTAAGCGTTCATTCATTTATTATTGGGATGATTAAATTACATATCAGCATCAGGGGTACCTCTACTCTACATTGCGAATCGCCGGTTATGAACGTATCTATACATTTATGTATTTTGGGGAAACGCGATTAAATGAAGAGAATTGTCAGATGGTGGAATAGTCTTCCATTTTTACCTTTTATTACTGTTGAATTATTATTATTTAATTGAATATGAAGTGAACCGATTAGTTAATTATATTTTGTTCAAAATCTAAACTCTTAGACTGACTAGTTGAAAAGACTATTACAGAATATTTTTTATATATATGATTAAATGACGTCTCCCGCTCTGGGCGGAGCAGGAGAGCGTAGAATAGCGCAGGATATTTGCTGACTAAAACCCAACCTTGTTCCTTCAGTTGCCTATGCCAGGGCCACGGTAATTCTTTCGAACAATTCCGCGACCCTGGCAGCATCTTGTTTTACAGTTGGCATCGTTATTTTGGTTCTACACTATTTTATGTTTTATCTATTGAAATGCATTGTCCCTAACTATTTATCCCTTTCAATAGTTAACTAAACTGGCTTTACCTACTTTTTGTGCAACGCGATTTAACACGTTATTTAAGAACTAACTGTGAGCTTACGTTAAAACGTGCAAGTGGGCCTAACGTAAACAAAAGAGTCCAAAGGTATTTTTAACTTAATTCATCAATTAAATCTACTACATAAGTTGAGTTTATTTCATGTAATAGATCTTTTAAAGCAGCAAAACATCAATAATTGTAAGCGCTTAATGGGTTGAGTAATTAATTTTAATTAAAGTAATTTTATTACAAATGCAAAGATAAGATCCTAAAGGTAATACAATAGAGATAAATAGCGCGATAATCCTGTAGCGCTGAAAATAAAGGCGTCATTTATCAACAGTTGGCGTTGAACAAAAGGTAACTGTCTTGATTTTTGTTGCACCAGCGCGGGGTATTAATGTCGTAACACAATTACTAAGAAACGGAAAAAATACAGAACTGGAAACTTACCCTCAATTTTTTTGGAGATAAGATGCTGCGGTGAATTTTGTGGCAATCCAAGGTACCTGTTCGAATACACACAGTGGTCAAATAAGTGTGTTATCGTTGTTAAAATCACACCTTCACAACTATATACATTGTGTATCAGAAAGATGTGGTCATACTGGGAGTGGCACAGACCATCAAATTGAGTTATGTAGTTTCTACTTGGGACCCACATCGTAATTGCGAAACTATAATCAGCTGTCCCATAAAAACTCCAATACCTACTCGAACCAAATATATAGGGAAGCTTATAATAGGTTGCTGACAAAGACATCCAATGCTGGACATAGGCCTCCCCAAAGTAGCTTCACAACGCCGGTCCTGTGCGTACCGCCCGCACCAAGCGGATTCCTGAAACTATCCCAGGTCATCTGTTGACCTTATGTGAGGCCTGCCCACGCAGCGCCTTTCGGTATTCGAAGAATCACCAAAAGGAATGGCCGATGGGGTCAAAAAGTACCTGCTGAGAGCCTGTTTTAAAACCGATTGTCATAAATATGTCACTTTACTTACTTTTTAGGGTCTCGAGCTGCACGTACGTACAGAAAAGTCGAACGTAGCCACTGTACGCACTGAGCCACATCGCCAACTGTTCCTAAGGCCGCTTCACTGTTCAGGTTTTCTGCCAAACGTTTGTGCAAGTAACTTTGCAACGGCTCGCATCCACCCACCAATGCCTGATAACGGGGCTGTTAGAAATATGTTTTAATTAATATGGAAATTGCACTTACAAATTCTAAAGAGGTGGAAGTTGCAAGTTGATATGTTCAGTAACGAAATGGCATAGGTCCAGTTCAGGTCGTGCACTTCAAAATCTGTTACGGCTTCAGTAAATGATTTTAGGCTTTGATATTTCATCATCAACACTTCAGCCGAAAGACGTCTACTGCTGAACATAGGCGTCCCCCAAGCACCGCCACTTAGATCGGTTCAGTGCTTCTCGCATCCCGTGGATTCCTGCGGCCTTCACCAGGTCGTCGGTCCATCTTGAGGGAGGCCTTCCAACGCTACGTCTTCAAGTACGCGATCGCGAAATTGGTGTTTATCGACGGTTATTCAAAAAAAATTCTGTTGAGTGCAATTGGACTTCGTAGGTAAACAGCATTTTTTTTGTACAAAATCCATGGGATCAGGTTGTGCATCGATGTCCCGGTCACCCAGTATATTTAGCACGAGAAGAAACATTTTAAAGTTCTATTTACTGAAGACGGCTATAGGTAGAATTGGAAACAGAACAGTCGGTGATAGGTACAGTATGAGGTAGATAGAAAAATGACCTGCCTACATATATCACTTCGATACTTTTTAACCGACTTCAAAAAAGGAGGAGGTTCTCAATTCGACTATTTTTTTTTGTTACCTCAGAACTTTGGACTAGGTAAACCGATTTTCATGATTCTTTTTTTATTTGAAAGCAAGTGCTTCCCGTGTAGTCCCATTTCAATATTTATTTATTGACTTTGCTTTGGCAGTTTTTGCGTTAGCTTCGATAATACGAATTTAATCAACTTTGTTTATCGTGATGATATTCTAATAGTCCTGCCACTGCTGTTCACCTAGCCAACAGTGGTATAAGTGCCAACAGTGGTAGTGTGGTGGTGGTATTTTTTTTACCTTTTATACCATGTTTTTTAGCAAATTAATATTATTCTATTCTATTCTAAGAATTAGTACGGGGTAGATACCATAACTAAAAAGTTAAAAATAAAAGCTTTTTTTAAAAAAATAACAACCGACTTCCTTAAAAACACTACAAAGTGAAAAATAACTTTAATTTCGGAAGTCGGTGGTTAAACTTAAATACAGATTCTAAGATACCGACTTCCGAGAAAAAAAAAGCTATTTCTCACATTGTAGTGTTTTTAAGGAAGTAGGTTGTTATTTTTTTGAAAAAAGTTTTTACTTACAATATGGCTGTCCGAAAATCTTTATAGCTTTGTTTTCACTGACAAGTAAATATTTTCCATGGAATAAGTAAGTACCTACTATACAGAATGCATTTTTGAGACATTGGCCAGTAAGAGCAGGTACAGCCAAGGTCAATAATATCGGGACGAAAAGACTGTTCTAAATGATCTAAACAACTACGAAAATTAAATATTAACTCACAAAAGGAATGATTTTAAAGGATAATAACTTTATCTAATGGAGATAAAGTTATTGTCCTTTAAAATCATTCCGTTTCATTTAATTTTCTTAGTTGTTGAGATCATTTGGAACACTAACAGAGTGTTCATCCCGATATTTTGGACGCTGTCTGTACCTATGCTGTTGTTGTTGTTAAAGGAAATTGTTTTAAGAGACTGCCCTTAACGTTTTTTATTTTGATCTACGACTTACGAGTACCTAATAATAGCCACTCAAAAGTGCGTTCTAACTTATGACCTGGTAACGACGACTAGGTTGCCATGAGCAGGAAGGATTGCTAGATGATTAATAAATAGTGGAATGACATAAACCAGTTGATATTTATTTTACCACAGTTTTTATATATTTCAACAATTGGCGAATTCTACCTTTGACAGTATTTTCAACTGTTTCATGAACACCTCTAAATATGTTTTTTAACATTTGTGGGGTACAAATGACAGCTAATAAAATGAAGATGTTTTCTCTATAATATGTGCGCTTATTATCATGAAAATGTACTTAAATCGTGTCCAAGTAAATGTAAGTGATTTAGAAAATTGTAAATTAAACTCCTTTGTGTATCTTTAACTGTTTAATGTTTTAGAACATTTGGTGGCATCGAAAGGTTTGTTAACTACCTAATTACTTGAGTGTTAGAACTTGAGAGTTCAGAGAAAAAATATATCTAATAACCGGAAATTTTCAGAATTTGGATTATCACTTAAAAAGCTTTGGATTTTCTGGAATCTCTTGCGAGAATAAACAGGTATTTAAATATTGCAAACGTGTGCGTTCAAGGAAGACATTGAATCGCATGTAACCTGTTTATAGATATATAGGTAGTACTTACTAATTCCACTTGAACATTGTAGATGTCTTACAACTATGTGCCACACAGGTCAATCAACCAAATCAACACTATTGACAGTTGTGGTATTTTCTTGAATTTTATAAAGATTTTAATTATATACAAGTACATAACATTTATAAAAAATGGGGCCACGGCCAACAAAAGAAGAGAAAAAAGCCAAAAAGGAGGCAAAAAGACTAGAAAAAATCAGATTGGAGATGGAAAGACAGAAACAAATAAAACGTGACCAGCTCAAACGAGAGATTGCTGCACAAAGCCTGAGACGAGGGGAACTTGACAAGAGTTGGCGCACAATGATGCTCAAGATAAAGGAACCTGTCTTTAGACAGGATATTGAAGTACTGTGGCATGTGTTCGAAAGGGCTTATGATAAAAAAGATCATCTAATTGAATTTACTATGAGACTCATGAAAGTTGCCGATGATCAATACCAACGAACGGTTGCCAGTTTTTGTGATACCATCGATAGAATGATGAATAAATTTTTAACGGACTTGGATGATTTGTCACATCAAAATGATATCCGAACGGGTGAACTTTTAAGTAGAGCTGATGATGAGACAACCCATATTATGTCGGATCATACTGCAGCGGAAACACATTTACAACTCCTATTGTATCATGCTCATAACACATCGGATACTTTAGCATGGACTACAAGGGGAGAAAACATGGTAAAAGCAGACGAAGATCGCACTACTTACTCCAATGAGCGTGAAACTTTGCGATCATTACTTGAGAACACTTATAATGCAGTGTGGGATGAGTATAAGGCTGTACTTAGAGCTTACGTCCTCGGTACTGCTGAAAATCAAAAAGCAGTGCGTAAATTACGACGTAAAGAAAATATGATGGCTGATATTATCGCCTCTCAAGGCAAGAAAATTGCTAATAGTGATGGCATGCTCAGAAGACTACGAGCGGAATTGGCAGCTTATGAATCCGGTACAAAACAGGCTGTTTTCCGAGAACGTCGTAACAAACATAGGGATGCTTGTTACAGGTTAAAAAATCTTATGTACAGTGGTGTCGATACAGATGTAAAACAACTAGCAATATTGGTGAAAGTCACAGATGAGACAGTCGAATGGTTGGAAAAGGCGTCCCAAAAAGTTGATAAAATTCTGCGTATGGCAGGACTTTGCCGAAAATTTGAGACGCAGCGTGAAAAAGTTCTGCCCTTTGGTTCATATTTGCCACATTCCCCGACAGCATCGAAATTGAATATTCGTAAACAGCACTCAGACGATTCACTAGTTTTAAACGCAATAGCAACTACGAGTGGTTTGACAAGACTATGGCACAGGATATCTAAAGCTGAATTGTCAAAAAGAGCTTTGTATCGAGAAAAATTATTATTGGAAGAAGAAAATGATCTTATATTAAGAACCATTCAAGAATTTAAAGAGAAAAAAATATCACTCGATCCCAAGAAATGTGTTTGTTTAAAGCCTCCTCCTGAAGAGAAGCTTTCTCGAAATAAGACTTTTCATCCCGTTGCAATAGATGGAGTTTTGGAAGCTAAAAAATTTCTACCAAATTGACCTACTATTTTTATGCAGAAGATAGCAGGGCCCGCGTAGCTGTCGGAAATCATCACACGGAAACGTGCTACCCGACAAAAATAAACTTTTGTTGCGCCTTATAACATATGGTATTTGCCAGTGAAAGTCCCTTCAAAATCAGTCCGGCCGTTTCGGAGTTTAGCAAGAACAAACAGACGGACACACGGACAGATAGAACAAAATTTAAAAATTTAATGTATAAGCAGTGTATACTGTCATATGTATTTAGTAAAAAGCTTTTATTTTGACATTACAAACAAACACCCCAATTTTCTGAATGTGTATCGTTCGAAAACATATTTTAGTAGTGCACCTACGGTAGATATTGTCCACATTTTTTTTTCGGCATTCTTTGTTTTCGTGTTAGTGCAGCACGATGCTCATTAAACTCTTCCGTCGGAAGTAATAGTGACATAACATTTTGCAGTTTCACAGGGGTCCTATGTGACGTTTGGTTATTTCGTCTATCACGGAGCAAGCGTCGCACGCGCCTGTTGTAATGACGCAACACCCTCGCGAGGCGCAAAAGATGACACTTTGACATTGGTGCCGATTCTGTTGTACGCGAACTAAACTAACTAAACTATCTCTAAAATTCCTTACTTTTGGCTATGAGAATTGTAACGCTATTCTGCAAGGAAAATTCTCTAAATTTAAAAATTATTTTGACACGTCTAAAATTGAATTTGACAATCGCGACTCAGCGTGGTATTTTTTTTTTTCGTTTGGTTTCGGAACGTTGTACTTGTGTGTGCATTGCGTTGCGTAGAATGAATTTTTTGAGAGACGAAGGCGCGTGCTAGGGCGCAGCCTGGATGTGTTTTATATGGAATTTTTCACTATTGTTTGAAAAAAAAAAACAAAATATTACCCACGTGTTGAGATTTAAATATGCAGGGGTATACTAAGGGGGTCGAAAATTTCATTATTTTTGCGATAGGACACGCCATTTTCAAGATATAAGCAAAACGAAAATAAAAAATACAGAACTGTTTTTGCACGTGAAGGCGAGGCGTTGTTGAGAATTTTAGTTCATGACCACTAGTTTTATTCCACACCTTTTTAATCGCACTTAAAAATAGTCAGATTTAGTTAAAATAAATTATTATAGTCAAAATTTTTGGTGAAAACCGGCAAACTCAGAATAGCAAAATTATCATTTTCACTAAACTAATAACTCAGTGCAATCTTAGTGCTGTCAAACTAAAATATAGTTAAGTTGTGTCACTTTAGTCTATTTCAGAATAGGAAATCGTCGTTTGACAGGAATAAACCAAATTTTAGTGATTTTTAGTTTAGTTTAGAGAATTTTGTGACAACAGAATCGGCACCATTACCTAACTATTTCTTCCAATGCGGCACATGCAGGGATAGGCGAGCGAAAATATTAATAACCAAAATAATATATCAATAGCACTGCAATACCGCAAATAGGACTCGAAAAAGTATTCACTATTGTCTTCTTGATCGTTAATCAATATTGCACTTTATGGAAAGTATCGTTCAGGTCAGTATTTAAGTTTTATTTTTAACTTAAATATATTTTATGACATTAAATATTGTAGTTGTAATTTAGATTGTGAAATACAGACGATTCATGTAAAAGATACAATCGTTTTTCTTGGATATTTAAGCGCTGCTTTTGTAACTTGCGTTTTGCGTCGCCTTTGAACCTTACGCGACCTAACTCACCCTCAAATGTAAGTTTATTAGGTACACAACTGCTTAAATTAAGCGCTAAGCAATCTATCTAACGTGTCAAAATATTTAAAATTATATTGTTGTTTCGACCTTGCACTTCGTGTGTGGTAGTGTAATTAGGTGAACTAAACGCCTATTGTGATAATTACTTTCGCACGTTATTTAAACATTTTTAGGCTGTTTCGTAATTTTCATTATTTATATTCATAATCTCATTATCTACTAGTTTCAAAGTATTACCAGTATCCTTTATAAATAAAATATTTAAAAAGACTATCATAAACTTTAGCCTACCAGTTGAATCGCAAATTGAGAGCGACGATTGTCCCAAGTAACAAGTTATATGATTAAATTATGTCCTGTGCCGTGTCTTCTTCATAATGCGGCTAAATATATATAAGTCTTGAACAATAAAATTACCTGCTATTGAACATTGAATATGACAATTACCTTCATATTTCGTAATTTGGAAATAATATTACGGACAAAAATGTGTTTCTATAAAATAATGAGATAATATTTCACACAACTTCTAGCAATGTAATTATTTGGCATACATCGATAAGTTAATAGCTTTATTTTCTCAAATGAGCTGAAATACTTGAATATTTCACATCACCGATATTTGAAGAGCGTGCGAAACTGCGAAAGAACATAAAGGCTTGCACATATGTTCCACTTCCTCGTCATGAGCGTTTGACAGATAGTCGCTTTCACCACTTGATGCAGCAAGGATAACTACAAGGAAGAAGCTCTGTCCCACTTAGGTACTATAACGAACCATATTGTACTTTAGGCATAATGCACACGTATTGTGAACCACGTTAAGCCGTATTCCCACTATTTTAGACTTGCATAGTGCTGTTATGAAGGATATCACGACACGCCTTGTGACACAAAGATTTGAGTAAGATGTTACAACAGGTTCCTTGTTAAATGTGAGATAAAATCAATATAAGTAGAGACGGCTTCTGGTTTGTGCATCTTTTGCCAGTAGCACAGAATTTTAATGAACTGAAAATTAATTTTATCTGTCACGCATGGCTTATTTGCCTACATGCCTTTAAATTAATGATAATTTTGAATAAATAAAATTATCTACTTGGCATATGGAATATGTCAAATGAAGATGAATTAATGATTATTCTTATTGCAATAATAGAAAATACATAAGCAGGACTATCGAATTGATTATTGGAATATTAAGCTAACGGATCTTTAGAACCATGAAATAAAATATGTATGCACTTCCTGCATACAGTAAAAGCTTAACGGTCTTCCCGAAACATCCGAAGACTTGTGCCGAGTAACTCTAATAACGAAACAAGGACTAAACACCGACGCAATAAAGCTTCAAAATAATTAAAATAAACCAAATTGACCTACTATTTTTATGCAGAAGATAGCAGGGCCCGCGTAGCTGTCGGAAATCATCTCACGGAAACGTGCTACCCGACAAAAATAAACTTTTGTTGCGCCTTATAACATATGGTATTTGCCAGTGAAAGTCCCTTCAAAATCAGTCCGGCCGTTTCGGAGTTTAGCAAGAACAAACAGACGGACACACGGACAGATAGAACAAAATTTAAAAATTTAATGTATAAGCAGTGTATACTGTCATATGTATTTAGTAAAAAGCTTTTATTTTGACATTACAAACAAACACCCCAATTTTCTGAATGTGTATCGTTCGAAAACATATTTTAGTAGTGCACCTACGGTAGATATTGTCCACATTTTTTTTTCGGCATTCTTTGTTTTCGTGTTAGTGCAGCACGATGCTCATTAAACTCTTCCGTCGGAAGTAATAGTGACATAACATTTTGCAGTTTCACAGGGGTCCTATGTAGGGTTGCCAACCATACTTTATAATAACGTATCCTACTTTATTTTTGATAACTATACTTTATACTTTTACATACAAATAAAGTATGCAAAAATACTTTATTTTCAACCTTTACTGTGATGCGTAAAACAAAATACTCATTATTGGCGATGCAAAGATTCTAACTAGTGCCCCAAGTGTCAAAATTGTGAAGCTGTCTAAGAACGACACTTTGACAGTTTTCGATACAATTTACGTCACGGAAAAATTTATTAACCCAATATAAATCAGATTTATGTGTTTTCTTGTTAGACGAAACAATAATTATGTTGTCAATAGTCGATGTAATTATTGCGTCTGCAGGCTACAAAAAACCAATGCGTTCTGGGGAAGAATTATTTATAAATCCATCCTCAACGTCAATTTTTTCATTCAAGTCCAAGATCTTTCTTTGATACAACTATGTTCCTGCGTCTGATATCAGCCGTATTTTCTCGAGCAATTGATTTTATTTTTTGGGCTAATGGTACTTGTTTATGAGAGCTTCTTTTAGGAATATTCTAAGACGGTACGACATTAGGAAACAAATTCTATCTTTTAGAATCTGGAACAATAAACATAATCTCGTTATCTGACGAGAAGCTCGCCTTAGCCTAAACTAAATAAATAACTTATAAAATACATGTGAATATAATATCAGTACAATAAAATCCTTAAAACATAATTATAGGTACTTACTGTTTGGAAAATAGTTTGAAGCCTGAAAATGATGAGAACAAACTCTCATTGCTAATGAAATCGGCTTGCCTATTCTTAAAGCAGTCTCCCAATTTTTCTTCATAATTTTGTCTTTTGGAAAAACTTATTCTCGAATCTCCGTAAGTACTACATTGAGGAACGCAACAATATTTCGTATTTCTGCTTTCATTAGCAACAGGTTTTTTTATGTCATCGTGATCCATCTGATTATGTCTAAACTTAATCTCAACTTTAAAGCAAAGTGTCGTTCTTAGACAACTTCTAAATTTCGCCGCTAGAGGCGCGCGGATAATCTTTGCATCGCCAATGGGTACTTAACGATTTACAATTGCTGAACGAACTGTTTAAAACGGATAATGGAAACGATTTATAATTACTGAACGAAATGTCAGGTGTCAGTTGTGACATTTGTCACAGATGTCACTCACTATGTCACTATCGACGAAATTGTTCAAAACTGGTCCGTTGTTTTTGTTTATAAGTGAAGAATGCATTTTAAAATAAATATTAAAACATAATGGCAGTGATGAATCTCAAGTGGCGAGAAGAGACAAAAAAGAGATCAATAAATTTAATTAAAAACGAATTGCATATTTATTTAAATTTAAATGTTGATTGTCAAACAAGCTTTGTAACATTTGAAGAAATCTCTTTGTTTGAAGATAACAAAAAATTGTTAGCGTTTTTAATACAATAAAAACATACAATTTTAAAAATACTTTTTTTTGTCCCTTATACTTTATTTTTTTCCTATCCAAACTAGTTTATACGTTTTTTTTGTCAAAAAAAGTTGGCAACCCTAGTCCTATGTGACGTTTGGTTATTTCGTCTATCACGGAGCAAGCGTCGCACGCGCCTGTTGTAATGACGCAACACCCTCGCGAGGCGCAAAAGATGACACTTTGACATTGGTGCCGATTCTGTTGTACGCGAACTAAACTAACTAAACTATCTCTAAAATTCCTTACTTTTGGCTATGAGAATTGTAACGCTATTCTGCAAGGAAAATTCTCTAAATTTAAAAATTATTTTGACACGTCTAAAATTGAATTTGACAATCGCGACTCAGCGTGGTATATTTTTTTTCGTTTGGTTTCGGAACGTTGTACTTGTGTGTGCATTGCGTTGCGTAGAATGAATTTTTTGAGAGACGAAAGCGCGTGCTAGGGCGCAGCCTGGATGTGTTTTATATGGAATTTTTCACTTTTGTTTGAAAAAAAAAAAATATATTACCCACGTGTTGAGATTTAAATATGCAGGGGTATACTAAGGGGGTCGAAAATTTCATTATTTTTGCGATAGGACACGCCATTTTCAAGATATAAGCAAAAAGAAAATAAAAAATACAGAACTGTTTTTGCACGTGAAGGCGAGGCGTTGTTGAGAATTTTAGTTCATGACCACTAGTTTTATTCCACACCTTTTTAATCGCACTTAAAAATAGTCAGATTTAGTTAAAATAAATTATTATAGCCAAAATTTTTGGTGAAAACCGGCAAACTCAGAATAGCAAAATTATCATTTTCACTAAACTAATAACTCAGTGCAATCTTAGTGCTGTCAAACTAAAATATAGTTAAGTTGTGTCACTTTAGTCTATTTCAGAATAGGAAATCGTCGTTTGACAGGAATAAACCAAATTTTAGTGATTTTTAGTTTAGTTTAGAGAATTTTGTGACAACAGAATCGGCACCATTACCTAACTATTTCTTCCAATGCGGCACATGCAGGGATAGGCGAGCGAAAATATTAATAACCAAAATAATATATCAATAGCACTGCAATACCGCAAATAGGACTCGAAAAAGTATTCACTATTGTCTTCTTGATCGTTAATCAATATTGCACTTTATGGAAAGTATCGTTCAGGTCAGTATTTAAGTTTTATTTTTAACTTAAATATATTTTATGACATTAAATATTGTAGTTGTAATTTAGATTGTGAAATACAGACGATTCATGTAAAAGATACAATCGTTTTTCTTGGATATTTAAGCGCTGCTTTTGTAACTTGCGTTTTGCGTCGCCTTTGAACCTTACGCGACCTAACTCACCCTCAAATGTAAGTTTATTAGGTACACAACTGCTTAAATTAAGCGCTAAGCAATCTATCTAACGTGTCAAAATATTTAAAATTATATTGTTGTTTCGACCTTGCACTTCGTGTGTGGTAGTGTAATTAGGTGAACTAAACGCCTATTGTGATAATTACTTTCGCACGTTATTTAAACATTTTTAGGCTGTTTCGTAATTTTCATTATTTATATTCATAATCTCATTATCTACTAGTTTCAAAGTATTACCAGTATCCTTTATAATAAAATATTTAAAAAGACTATCATAAACTTTAGCCTACCAGTTGAATCGCAAATTGAGAGCGACGATTGTCCCAAGTAACAAGTTATATGATTAAATTATGTCCTGTGCCGTGTCTTCTTCATAATGCGGCTAAATATATATAAGTCTTGAACAATAAAATTACCTGCTATTGAACATTGAATATGACAATAAAACAGCATTACCTTCATATTTCGTAATTTGGAAATAATATTACGGACAAAAATGTGTTTCTATAAAATAATGAGATAATATTTCACACAACTTCTAGCAATGTAATTATTTGGCATACATCGATAAGTTAATAGCTTTATTTTCTCAAATGAGCTGAAATACTTGAATATTTCACATCACCGATATTTGAAGAGCGTGCGAAACTGCGAAAGAACATAAAGGCTTGCACATATGTTCCACTTCCTCGTCATGAGCGTTTGACAGATAGTCGCTTTCACCACTTGATGCAGCAAGGATAACTACAAGGAAGAAGCTCTGTCCCACTTAGGTACTATAACGAACCATATTGTACTTTAGGCATAATGCACACGTATTGTGAACCACGTTAAGCCGTATTCCCACTATTTTAGACTTGCATAGTGCTGTTATGAAGGATATCACGACACGCCTTGTGACACAAAGATTTGAGTAAGATGTTACAACAGGTTCCTTGTTAAAAGTGAGATAAAATCAATATAAGTAGAGACGGCTTCTGGTTTGTGCATCTTTTGCCAGTAGCACAGAATTTTAATGAACTGAAAATTAATTTTATCTGTCACGCATGGCTTATTTGCCTACATGCCTTTAAATTAATGATAATTTTGAATAAATAAAATTATCTACTTGGCATATGGAATATGTCAAATGAAGATGAATTAATGATTATTCTTATTGCAATAATAGAAAATACATAAGCAGGACTATCGAATTGATTATTGGAATATTAAGCTAACGGATCTTTAGAACCATGAAATAAAATATGTATGCACTTCCTGCATACAGTAAAAGCTTAACGGTCTTCCCGAAACATCCGAAGACTTGTGCCGAGTAACTCTAATAACGAAACAAGGACTAAACACCGACGCAATAAAGCTTCAAAATAATTAAAATAAAGGTTCACGGTCACTTAATTTGGTATTTTAATTGGTTTATAACCGAGAAGGCAGACAAAAAGTCATAACATTATGAAATAATTACCGGTACAATGCCAACAAAAGGCAGATACACATGTGTTACGAAAACTTAACGTTTGGTAAAGTTTGATCACGCGATGAAGTTAAGCTTATTGCTGCATGGGTCTGTTGGTTGGGTGTTCTTGGGGCTTGTTAAGCCAGCAATGTACGAGACTGCATGTAACGTCATACGTCATGTCATCGTGTGTGAACCGATGGATATGTTGGTGGAAACGGTGATATTTAGTCACGGTTATCGACGTACTATCTGACGCGAGATCCGTACGTTCGGAGGGACATCCATCACGATAGGGCGACATTGCGGCATCTTCGCTGAGTCGGGGAGCCGTGGGGTGCGTATATAAGACGCGGACGAGGCCGGGGCGCGCTACCAGTCAGCTTTGCACGCTAAACAACGATCATTGTCACCGGTACCGATTGTTACAAGTTGTGTACAGTGTCGTGCTATTTGTGTGTACGTTCTTTCTAAGGTGAGTTTGCACCAATGGTGTCTGATGATAGTTGTGTTCCATGAGGAATCCCTCTTGTTTTTATGACTTGAGATAAGGTTGCTTATTCCAACTGGAAGGCAATTGCAGGCTGGAATTTTTCATAGTGCTAATATTGATGGTCACAAATAAGTGTAATAGAACTCATAACCAAAATAAAACTTTAAAATTCAGAAAATCTACAGTAGTGGTAATATCGCTTACAGCAATCTTCCCCACCAAGGCTGCCGGGGATGATATGAAGTTACAATGAGTAATTCCCTACTTATTTATGAAAGCCGATAAATAAATAAAATATTCAATTTCTTACAGTTTCACAAAAGACTTTTCTAGTCATTACCTACTTATTCATATTGCTGTTCTGTTCTATTCATATCATCGATTTTGAGAATAAAAAATTTACGTTTTTGATCAGGGGCAAGTTTATTATGTACCTACCTATAAGTATGCAGAGGTGTGCCCTTATTAGTCTTACTTTAAAAACTGCCAAATAAAATATTAGGCACTATTTTTCTAATTGTGTAAACAATTGTAATATGTAAATAATTTCCTAATTAGTCGGTCATCAACAATTTACATAATATTACAATCTTATTCAAGTAGGTAAATATATTCATTTAATTATCATATTTCCACTCAACCCGCCAATTGGAGCTTCGTAGTAAAAAATAATATATTATATTTACTATTAATAAAAATGAATGTACCGTGTAGAAACCTTAAATTAACTTCATACATCGGTGTTTGTCACCCCATAATTAGTATCGATTATCTTAGAACGTTATCAGTTGCGCATTGACATACAAATCGATTGTTCAGTTATGAAAAACGTGTGAATATATGCATTACAATATTGATTTATTGCATACTATTACAATTGGTAACTGAGCAAGCAACTGCGAAAACGCAATGTCGTCACCTTTGCCATTTCTTCCTAGCTAAGAGGCTGGAGGGCCCATGCACAGTAGCAATTCCCACGGTACAACCGGAGCATAACGTGCATTCAATGTAAAAAAAGGTTGTAGACAGCTGATGAATAGACAGTTAAAAGATTAATAGATTATCGATCTAAATAACGTGAAATACTTAAGAAATGTAACCCATGATTGAACATTTTTATCCTTAAATGTCCCGCAGTTCCTTGATTCATTGAATCAATCTGATGTTTCCCTAATTCATACAGGAATTAAGGAATCTCAAGTTCAATAGATACATAAGTTACGGAATCCTATTCAGCATCGTGACTCCTAGTATCAGTAGGATGGGCCATGCTGTACAGTAATTATCCGGACATGAAAAGCTTGCGATTTTAGGAGTCATCGGAATATTATGTGATGATGGCACATTGACACATTCGTAGGTCATGTGCGTGGTCTCTCCGAAATTATACGATTTGTTCAGCAAATTACAGTGTACGCTTCACTAGATTGTGAACCGAAACTACGCGTGAAGCGACGTAAACGATCGGGTCGCACGCGCACTTCATTAACTAGCTATCGTAAACCTAGAAACAGTGAGAATGTCATTTTGTTTGTCGCCACCAACCGATTACACATGTGATAACAACATTCTGTTCCATGGGATTTTTTCACTAATATTGTATATTGAGAGCAAGGACTGCCAAATTCAGTTACCGAGACTATGAGAAAGAACGCTTAGAATTTTCGGAACAAAACGTAAATGGAATTTTTATGTGTATGAGATTTCACGACTAAAGGTCGTGAAATAAAAAGTTTAGTTCAATTGTCATGTGAAAGATATGCTGATACGTAACGTAAAGATATGATCAGCTGTAGGTACTGTACTGTGTTCGTTATTGAGCTCGTATAATAGGTTAATTATTAGTTATACCTCACCAATTATAGCTTTTATAATCTGTAGAAGAGTATTAATTAACTTATATGAGAATTATCTCATGACATACAAAGTGGTTAAGAAATAAGTCAGAAGCTGAGGTCAGGAGTTTGGGAATATTAAAGATCCTTCCTAATCATATACCGAAAAGAAACATAGGTACCTATATCTTCTAAATGTCTGCACACATAGTTTCACAAAATTTTCCAAACTTTCCTAAACGTTGCTACAAATCGAACTTCCCATAGGCTACAAATTATTTCAATCATTCACACAATACATTATCTCCGCAAACGAAATGTTCAAAGTCGCGTATTTTCCTTGGCTTTTCACAAATAAAAACTGCCGAATAAGTGCGCAATCACACGTCCGCAAGAGATTGCGACGCGACAAGACAAAGCAATTCCCCAGGAATCGATCACGCAAGGCCAGGCAAATCTCAATTATTGGCATACCTGTGTCAATGTTTTATGCAGATTGCCGCCAATGTTCCCTATCAGGTATTGTTTATGATAATTAGCCTTTTTGTCAGTGCCTAATTATAGACTTATTAAAATCAAGTGAAATTGTTCTATAGTCTCTTATACTTCTAGCTCCATGAGTACTCCATGAGTAAAAACGAGGTAGGTACTCATGTACCTACCTCGTTTTTCCGTTCAAATATGAGAATTAAGTGATTTATGGATAAATAAAAGACAGCATCTGTATACTGTGTTGATAAAAATAAATAGCAATATAATAGCCTGTTTATTTATGATAATGGTTTGTAAATCTAATTCTCGTTTTTGTCACTTCAGCAACAAACAAAACTAAAACGGTTTTTGGAACAAATCTAAAGGATATTAACATAATCAAGTCATTATTTTATTGAATGAAAAAAAAAAAAACAAAAATAAAAATATTGCCTAGGTGGTGCTAAACCTCAAGGACATCAATATCATATTGCATACCTATTATTTCAAATTGAAGGTTAATTTTTATCTGCATGCAAACCATCCAGTTCAGCATAATCAGGGCATAATGTTCCCACTGCTGGTATACAGGCTTCCTCTCTTCTCCACCACGCGTGCCAAGTGCGGGTTGGTCATCCACCTGACTAAATTATCGCTGACTAAATAATGAAGCTTGGCGTACAAATCGTCAATCATTTCATTATTGATGTAGGGATTGAGTTCAACGTTATTCATTCGAGGAGCTAGACCTTGAAGATTGACCTTGATTCCCTTGACTCAATATTGACTAACAGCGTGGAAGCCCCCAGAATGACATCTATGAGGAGAGAGAATTGTCCACCATAATGCAGTCTCCTCAGTGCTTACCATGTGACATTGACAACGCCTCTATGTGGCTGCAGTAAGGGTCAGTCTCGTAGTGCAATTGTTACCACTTAAGTAGTTGACTGTACCATCAACAAAACATTTTAATTGCCCTTTTGGTCTTAAAACCGACCGAAATGTGACATGTGTTTCCAAACGACTGGTAGTTATGTTGAATTTACCTGCATCCCGAAATAAAAAATAAGGTACTATGTACCTAGGTATTTACTTAATCCTCGGGCGTGTGGGAAAGGCCACAAAGCGTGCGTGTTACAAAAACATAAAACTGAAGATAATTACAGCAATTGTCACTCCATAGCTGTGTTGATAACGAGGTGTTTATTCTATAGCTATATCATCGATATCTTACGATTACACGTTTTTATTCCTGTAGCAGCACGACTTATTTAAATAATGGAAAAGTCCCAGGAGATCAGAAGGACAATTCTCTTAATTAAAAATGTTCATAATCTAGTCGCAGTCTCATCTCGGTGACAATCAAATGTATGTAAACTCGACGTATTTTTGACAGATTGAGACAGAGATCAGACTGTGTACTTTCTAAAAATTACAAAAATTGCCCTCAAGATTTCGCACTAACTGATGTAAAAAGCACGTTGTATGTTAAATTCTATTGAAATATATGCTACGGAAGAAAAACCTTGAAGAGGGACAATTTGTTGCAACTACCCATATTTCCTTATGTGCCTACCACCCTGTATCAAAAACATACAAGTACCGTACAAGTAAACATCATCGACACATTTAGAATGTCCTTGTTAAACTAGTGCTTAACTAATCTTAGCTCCTTTAAATAAACAACTATAGATTTATGTACTAAAGATTGAACGTTGACATTCTTTACCCACATTAGCTTATTTAATTGCTTATTGTTTCGATTGAAGAATCTACAGAAATGATTAATGCTCATGAAACTGAACATCGCACAAAGAATTAAATTTTAATATTAAAATAATACACGACCCACGATGGTATATAACGGCAATTATCGTATGCCCAGTAAATGATTTAATTTGTCTCGAGTTAATTGTGCGCAAGATGATTGGTTAAGTTATGATTTTAAAGATGCTCAATTGCCACAAGTTAGCAAGACAGATTTCATTGATTATATCAAAATAGATTTAAAAATAATAGGGCTTATACTGCCTATCTAATTCCTGTAGGTATATATTAAGCGATACAACCAAAAAATTGAAGTTTGTTACAATTTTTATTGTCTCTTGAGAGATTTCCACAATGCACGGAGATTTTTCAGACTATAATTTTTTTTTTTGAGTAACGCATGTGCTGATTTAACCTTGTTTGAAATATTTATTATAATTTCTATATGCGATACTATAACGAATGAATATGTATTAAGCATCCGATTAAGATCATTACAATCTGGAAGCTAAGTCTAAGTTATTGTCCAGCAAAACCAAATAGGCTTTATATTTAAGATATGTAACTTAAAATATGGGTTTAACGATGTTAGACGAACAATATTTTTGTTAATAGGATGTAACTAATGAAACTGGTTATAGGCACACAGCTGATTTATGTAGGAATTAGCATTTGATAAAGTCACCCTAACGTTTATTTTCTTTTGTCGATAAAAAATAATGATCTCCTTAAAATAAGTCTTGCCTGACCTCAAACCTTTTATAGGTTTGAGATCAGGCAAGACTTATTTTGCTTTATTACAGTATTAAGAGAATTTAATACACAAAATATAATGCTGTTCTGAGATTCAATCCAACGCATAAGTTACATAAAAGAAAAAAACATTGACCTTTTTTAGCTCAATTTATGATAATATGTTGTCTCAAAATGTTACTAATAGATACGTATCGACTTAGAAAATTTCAGATTTATATGTCAACTCTAATAACCTTTTCATGTAGTTGATAAATCAAGTTCAGTGTATTTCTTTGTTTTAGTTAAAAAAAAAATAAGCTAATTTAATGCATTTGATTTTCGTAAGGGCTTCGAAGAAGGATGAGAGTGAGATCGTAACTATGAACCAGCAGAATAGCGGTTATAGTTATTTCTATACTAAAATAAGGGATTGTACCGGGGGCACCGGCACTTATAAGCCTGAAGGCATAAGAACCCATGATTCGCTAACGGATCTCTCCCGTAACTCAAAATGATTGAACTCTGCTCTATCCTAGCAATAAATAACGATTGTTTTCCCGCAGATGTCGTCGACAAAGTGGTTAGTATGTGCGCTCGTGGTGGTGTGTGTCAGCGTAAGGCAAGCGTCAGCTGCGCCTGCGCCTCAGGAGCAAGAATACCCGCCAATGCCAGTAAGTTTTACCTTGTATCTAAAACCAGCTATTGCCTTATGGGATCCATAAGGCAATAGCTGGTACAGTATCGTAATCGCAGAAATATTATCAGCCGTCCCATACATTTGGTTCGAGTAGGTATTGAAGTTTTGGTTGATACTTTTTTGCGATTTGTTTGCAACTCTGACACTCTAAAGTATGACTATTTAAACCTTTCTAATACATATACTGTATATGAAGATTCATGAGCACCCCTAACGTATGGCTAATTACTCACTACTTACAATGAGTTTTCAGTTAAATTTCCGCTAGATTAAGGTATTACATTTCGTGCGTAACCGCAGTTTAATTGAAATGGAAATGATGGGCTTGTGCTTGGGTCATACCGTAATTAAAATTCAGTTTTAATAACATCGTAAAAAGCTTTGCACGATTATGTAAAATGTCAAGTACTTAGTTATACCTACTATACTAACTAAGAAAAACGAAGTAGAAACAGCCTTCATAGATGAGGATGCAAGCATACTATAAGGACTTTAAATACCTAGCATATTCTCCGGCTTCAAAACTTTAAGGAATAATATCAATTGCTTTAATCTTTGGTCTCATTTCATACATTATAAATTGATTATGCCACATGTAATTTGGTTTAACCGTTTAAAATATGATAGACGAATTAACTATAACATAATATTTAATTAATATATTCTTTAAAAGTAACATATATAGGATTCCCTATATATGTTACTTTTAAAGAATATATTCCCAACATCTTTAACATTTACCAAAGTATTTCAAAGGCGCTTTGCAGATAACCAATTTTTATCTTATAAGTTCTTAGCAATTCGATACAGAAAAGGAATACACAAACAAATACTTGTCCGTATGTAGAACAAAATGCTTACAGATGTTACGATCTTTAATTGCTCCACAACTAAACGTATTATAAGAATTCAACTGTAATTGTTATTGCACGAATATGTTACCTCGCAAGGTCTCGTGCCCTTTAAAATGACAATGCGAGAACATCTTCACATTTTAATGCTATTTATAGGTTTGATGTCCTAGTTGATTCCAAGAATATTGTGCTGTTTGAAGCTGTACATTAAGATACCGTTAACATAACAATAATTTACTTGTTTTTGCAATGTAGGAGCTCCTGAAAATTATCTCGGAGTTATTAGTACAGTTAGCCATGTGCCTAATGGGTCTTCATATCGGCAAAAGTAATAAAGTTACTTACACACTTTGGACCCTTATTTAACCCCTTTAGGTACTTAATATCATAGAACATAAATCCACGCCAGGTCACCACATGCATCGATCCTTGCATATCCTTTGGGAATTCATTTTCAAAAATCCTTCCTTAACGCTTTCGTTGTATAAAGAACTCTGGTGTAAAATTTAAGCTTTTCGAGTTATTCAAGAATTGTTTAAATCTTACGAGGCAAAGAAGACTATTCACATCAGTACTGTCTGTTTGAGCCATGTTCATGACCGACATAACATTGTGGCATTTCTCAAGCAACAATACCCATCAACTGCATGTGGTTAAACACTGACATTTTATTATCCAACACCAATGCAATCAAGGATATGCTCATAAAACCATACAATTAGTTCCAGAAACTGTGCTGTGTGATGCGTGAATTTTACATGTTATATTCACGCACAAATCTGTCATCTTACGCTTAATTAAAATGTGTCATTAAATCATTAAACCCACACCTTATTACTTACTATAATAGTTGTTTTTATACAACTAAAAGTTGTCTACCTTAACATATATGCATCTGCAAGGATGCTCGTACGTTGGCAATAACTTAAACAAAACGTGAATACCTTTGACCTACGGCATTACGACTATGGCAAGTTTAAGTCTGTTAGATGGTAAATTACGACATATTCGAGGTAACAATAAACTCTAAATAACGTGAAGGATGCGTCAATGCTGGTATTCGGTAACGCATAATTAGGTGCAGTAGCAGAGGTGACAATATTTGTTGTGTAAGCACTTTGGCTGAATGTTTTCTGAATTTAAATAATAAGCATCTATTGCATCAGACTAAATAGTCAGTAAGCCGTTCTCATCATATGCCTAGACTTTACAATGTTGGGATCAGCTTTCAGTCTAACCAAATGCAGCTGAATACCAGTATTTTACTTGGAGCTACTTCCTGTCTGACCTCCACAAGTCAGTTCCTGGGTACTACTCTACCCCTTGGTAAGACTTGCTGTGAAACATTCGAGCCACTGACGACCCGTCACGACGGTCAAAGATTCACGTATGACAACCGGGACTAACCGGCTTAACGTTGTTTTAAATTGCTTCCGAATGTTATTATAGTAAAAAAATGTTCTTTATTTTGGACTAAAAGTACTCACAATCCATGTTGTATTAGTAGAAATGACTTCAAAACTATGTGAGTAAACTTTTACAAACTAAAACAACAAAAAATTTACTGAAAATTTGGATAGCTTTTTCAAACTTGATTGAACCATTCAGCAGTATAACATCCAAAACAGTAGCTAACAGGCAATACGGAATTTATCTTCTAATATATAAAATTCTCGTGTCACAGTTTTCGTTGCCATACTCCTCCGAAACGGCTTGACCGATTTTGATGAAATTTTTTATGCTTATCCGGTATCTATGAGAATCGGCCAACATCTATTTTTCATCCCCCTAAATGTTAGGGGTAGTCCACCCCTAAATTTTTATTTTTATTTTTTTGACAAAATTTTTAATTTCTATTTTTTTTATGATACAACATACAAAAATACATACAATCCTCAATTTTCACCCTTCTACGATCAACCCTTATTTTTTAATAGCCATTTTAGTAATTTAATCATTTTTCCTCTCCGGTCGAAAACTGATCAATCGTCATTTAATTAGTTATCCCCGCCTAGGAAATTATTTATATGGCAAAACAACGTTTGCCGGGTCAGCTAGTTTTCTATAAAAATCTCCTAATACTGATGCTAACACAAATAAAGGGAGAAGGAAATATAAATCAGTACCTACCTGAAATGACTTAAAAGGGCTATGCTGGAGTTGATGATGGTTGGAAAATGATGGTTTTATCACGCTTATTAACACGATACCGAGGCAATAACTCTTATAAAACAATCCCTGTCAAAAGTTCATAAACAATGAACAGGCATTAGCATTATTAAGTATCCTTTGTAAACGCTGAATAATCATGAATAATCGATATTACTAAGAATAATGCGATCGATTAATTTTATATCGATTTGTTTGGAATATTTAATTTCTGTGTCAGCTGCCAAGATTATATTACAAAAGTTAATTAGAACTAAAGTTATCCTAAAGTACATAGGCATAGTAAGTATATAGCCTCCTTTTTAAAAAAAAAATCGAGATTTTCTGCTTCTTAAAATCTCAAATTGAAGGAGACAAGTTCTTTATGGAAATTGGTTTGCAATGGCATAGAAGGCTGTCTGAACTCTTGCGATCTTTGACATCAACTCATTAAATCAGTAGGTATCTAATCTGCCACCAGGCTACTACATAAGGTGCATAAAATACTATGTGGTAAATATGTTTTGAAGTTGCATCATCGCCTTTGATTGAAAGGGGAATTGCATCTGCCAGTGTGGCGAGATTTGTTCGACAGGGATAGCGTGGCCCTGGCATATGGGCAACTGAAGGAACACGGATGACTTTTAGTCAGTAAAAGTCTGACACGCTCTCCGTCGTTTGATGATTTCCCACAAACATAAAAAAGGGGGGTCTGGCATAAATGGTTAGTTGGTCAAGTTCTGCTTTCATAAGATTTTCTTTTACCTACATAATCACAGCATTATAGGAATTTACAAAACAAATAATATCTGTTAGTATTCCAGTACGGTGAATATTATATTTTGTTGTGAAAAAATATTCACCATCTATGACAACGCTAATGTACTCGACAAAATCCGATTATTATTTTCAGTGACATAAGCACACGTGACAAACATTACTCAACCATATTTTAGTTTTCCAAAATAGCGTCGTTTTTTACTAAGCCTACATTAGCGTAATAATTATTTTCCCAAGGACTCCAAATGTAATGATAACGTGAAGATCGAAATAATGATTACGTTTGTTTTTTCTGTTTGATATATGCGTGAAACTGTTTTTAATCGTTTCATTTTATGTTCTTTTTTGGAGTTTCCTGTGTTTAGTTCTCTGATATGATCTCTGATTTTAAGTGAACATTAAGACATTAAATTGTACAACTGTGAAGATTCACAAATATAAGTTTGAGCTTCGGTCTATATAATCGTTACCAGATAACTATTAGTCGAGTCATGTAATCTTCATGTTGTAAGGTAGAATGGGTAGCACGAAACGGTATTCACACATCAAGTAAAGTCGATATTACCGCGTCCTCGGTCTTAAATACCGCTATTAAGGTATAACATGTTCACCCTACCATTTTTATGTATACATACTTTGCCCCTATCTCATCGATATAGTATTGTTCGCCTGCACTGAAGTATATGTACCTGCTAGCACGTCTGAGCATTATCGGACCCATCTTGCCTACGATTATGTTAACGATGTGAACATTTGCAACGCAAACACTAATTGGACGCAATTGCGTTTAACCGTCTTTGTGAGCGTTATACGGCTTATCTCGATTAATTGCAAACACTACACAATAAAAACCTATTTGAATCACGTGCATGTATTTGCACCAAAGAATAATGCAAACGCACACTCAAAAATTGTAATTTTATTCTCATAATACGCTAATTTTATAAACGTAATTGTGTCTACTACTAATTTTAATTATTTCACATTTCAAGCACTTTGTCTTTGCATAAGAATGAAGCTTGCAAAACGACTTATGCGATGTCATGCTCGGTCATATGGTGAAATTTTGTTTAGTATAAATAAGTATTAAATTTGCTTATGTTGTAACATATTTTAAAGGAAATCTTTGTGCCGTTCTATTGTGAAAAATATCATGTATATGAGTATGATTACAAAATGGTTAAAGGAAATATAAATATTGAATAGCGTAACGTCATATTTTTCGCATAATAATAGTTTGGCACAGTAACATCAATATGATGAAGGTTGCTGTTATTATATCAATTAGTGATATGAAAAGTATTAGCCTGTAAGGCATTATTTAACTTTATAGCCATGAGAATTTGAAAACATTCTAGGTATTATTGAATTTTATGAATAAAGCTGTTAGTTGTAAATCGATGTCCACATAGCTTCAGCGAAATGCCAAAAATGGTGGAATAAGTTCCAATTATAAAAAAGTCATCCGTCAATTCCTGAAAGGACTGTCAGAAGCAATCATTAGAGTCAGTTCAGATATAATGGAAAATCCTCTTGCAGGCTCGATCCTTCTGTGGCCGCAATTCAAACCGAGAGCAACCGAGTCGTGAGCAAACGTGCCCCAACTGTGTTAATATTCATACAATGCTCTACTTTGCGCTATCGTCAACGATGATACGGTCTCATTTTCAATGGAACCTTAAATTGCTCGTTCATTTTTCCGTTCCGGTTGAACTGACCCCTCAGCACATACATACAATCTATCCAAAATAACTACCTACATCATAATGATGTAGGTAGTTATTTTGGTTGGTTACCACCAATAAAAAACCTAATAAGCAAATTACGTTAATGAGTTTTCCATCATACAGCTTAGTTAGAAAACTATACTTGCAATTGCCGATATTCCTACATAAGTGTAAATATTATGTTATACTTAATTAAGAATATGTTCTATAAAACTCCACACGTTTAACGATTTCACTTATTAGATTGCACAACGTACAACGTTATGCACTTTCCGACTGTGTCTGTCTACCAAAATTGTAGAGAAATGCATATAAATAGTTATCTTTTGCATCAAGACATGATTCCTTAAACGGCATAAATTTTACTGTCTACAAAAGTTTTTGCCAATTATTATAATTAAGTTAATTTCCTTTAGCTGTTGTATTTTTATTCCGTAACCTTTGTATATCTTAGATATCCAAGCAAGCTATTAGTAGTAGTGGGCAAGTATTGGATAAGGATAGCCACATGCTATGCTTCTTGGAACTCAGAACTTCGTATTTCTGAAGTAGATGCAAATCATACGAAACTCGTACAAACCTGCTCGGACAAAGAAAATCAACTATTTCAGTGTGCTTGGGAATTTTGAAATTGCGAATTAATAAAACAGGGTTAGGAGACAAATCTGGTTTCACTAGGTTAGGGAGCTAAATCCCTCCTAGCTGTTGTATGCTGTTTACTAAAACCTTCTCCCATCCACAGTATGAATACAAGTACGACGTGGAAGACCAAGAGAAGGCTCTCTACTTCGGAGCCAACGAAGCAGGAGACGCCCAAGGCAAGGTCATCGGAGGATACCGAGTGCTTCTCCCCGACGGTCGCCTCATGACTGTCGAGTATAGCGTGGAAGGAGAAAGCGGCTTTGTTCCCAAAATTACTTTCGAAGACAACGCAAGCCCCTTCGGCAAAGGAAAGTAAACCCAACAACGATGCTCACAAGACTGGTTTCGCGATGAATTGATTAATAGTTCAAATACTAACCCTTTTGAGTTCTGAATTTCATGCGTCCTTACACCTAACTTTTTGCTTTTGTAGCTTTTTTCGGTTTGACAGTAGATTTTACCCTTTATTGATTCGGTAAAAGGCCAAAATTTACTTTTTTTTTCTCGTCTGCATAATTTCGCAATTTATAAAACATGAAATTCAGAAGTCGAAATACAGAAGAAAATTACTTTAGTTTTCAGTAGATTATAAATGTGTATATTTTATATCAGGGATCTTTAAATAGTTATGAAATTAATGATAAATTAGTAGTATTTATGAGAGAAGAATTTATTTGGAACATCTCGAGAAAAGTATTGGTTAATGAAGGAGAACTCCAGTAACTTTTTTCTACGAAGTAACTCTTCTTTTTTGTATCTTTTTTTTGTAAGTGTACTCTATAATTAATCTAGATATAGTCAAAACTCATTCGCCAATAAGGTTATGTACAGTCAGCGATCTCTGCGATATTGGTATACCGCACATATCGAGTTACCGATACTGTGATCAATTAGAACGATTTTAATATAGGCCATGTTCGACATTTAACGTAATAAAATTGTAACGTAGATCATAATTTTGTATGTGTATCGATTAGTACTTAATTGCATGTAGATTTTTATAAATATTTTTGTATTGAAATATTTAATGCTGTTTTATTGACTTAGATGTAAGAACGAAAAATAGGATAATATTATCGGTATGAAAATGCCCCGTCGATTATTTTCACACCGACATCCTATAATCAGAATCTTCAGTAAAAAAGTCACTCACAAAACGCTGGGAGCAAGTACTACGCACCTCACCTTTCTGAAGAGAAAACCACCTCTAAGGTCACTATTTATCCTTCTAGGGCGTATCTTATCTGTCATGTGTTCTTGGACGAATATTTAGGGATTATCAAGTTGTTTTGCTAACTCACATAATTGAAAATTCTACAAAGTAGTTCTATAATTGGTAGTATAATATAATTTTGTACGCGACTTGAATCCAGTAGAAAAAAACGTACAACATTATGCAAGTACAGAGTCTAAATAATCTGAATTCCACTGAACATGAGCAGCAATTTTTTAACAAGGATGCGGTAGTGACTTGTCTCTGAAGTATTGTATAATATTACATGATAATATTATAATAGCCTGGCCTTGTCAGTGACACGTGTCATGACAGCGGTTTCAGTGTCTACCACAAGGGTCCCGGTATTAAATATTACTAAAGGATGTAATGTAATCGATTCTTGCGTCTATTATTAACCGAGCAGTTATGCGGTAATGATTTGAATAAGCATTGCGCATTCGATCTCTCTTATTCTCCTAGGGGAAGACCAAGAAACTATGGATGGACTGTGTGAATACAAATCAAACATCATTTATTCAAACAAGGCTCAGAGTCCGCTCTTTTTGAACGTCAAAATTGTATAAGACAGTCCCCTTCAACGCCCGACTTTCCCCATTTCCTAGTGCTTAAAAGAAGTAGTGCTGGGAAGAAGAAGTGGCGCAACATACACCCCCGCAAAATGATGATATGGTTAGACTGGGCGTGACTACCGAGATGTTTACTAATAGACATGTAGTTTGTTGCGCCGGGGCCAAATAAAAGAGATAAGGGCAGAAGAATGATGAAATCATCATTGTAGGGGGAAGCTAGAGGGGGTGTTTTATTAGTTTGGTCAAAGCATAGCTCAGCTTTCATCTAAGTGCCATAGTTAAGGTTTATCGAGTGCATTT
Source organism: Aporophyla lueneburgensis (assembly GCA_932294355.1). Classification (NCBI taxonomy): domain Eukaryota; kingdom Metazoa; phylum Arthropoda; class Insecta; order Lepidoptera; family Noctuidae; genus Aporophyla; species Aporophyla lueneburgensis. The sequence continues at coordinate 19,002,298 of OW028744.1, forward strand.
TTGTGTTGAAACCAGATACAAATACATAGGTTCTGATTGCAAGATATTGGTAATGTTACATACTAAGGAAAACCTTAACTGTCAAGATAAACCTGTACCAAAAATATCTATATTAGAATTCAGCTTTCACACCCAGGCATCTAAGAAATCGAGAAATTTAGGCAAACCTGTACTTCGTTTGTTGTTTTTCAGAAGTTTTTGTCCCGGACAACGATGGTGAAACCTCAAGAACGACTAGGAAAAATTAATTAAATAAAAAAACGTAATGAAATTTAAAACTAAAATAGACCGACCTTGTCAACGAGGCGCGTCATAATGACCGCGGTGGCTTCAGTGTCGAACTGCGGTCGGCCCGCTCGCCCCACCATCTGTAGCACTGTGCTTATACTGTACTCCTGTGTGATGATACAAATAAATAATATCTAAGTAAGTAATATCTTAGGACAACCAACACACCGTTATCTGATCCTAAACTAGGCAGAGCCTGTAATATGGCAACCAGACAACTGATAAACATACTTATAGATTTCTAAAAACATACATATAAATAAATAAAATACATACAAATAGATAAATCACACCCAGACACAGAACAAATGATTGTGCTCATCACACAAAGATTTGTCCTGAGTGGGAATCGAACCCACGACCTCAGTCTTAGCAGTCAGGGTCACTAATCACTAGACCAATAGGCAAGTCATAAATAACCACTTTATATTGGGAAGAAGGTGAAGGTATACAAATGGTTTATTGAAAATGTGATGAAGGAGGATTTTTTCAATGCGTTGCACTACGGCGCGGTCCCCGTGGCTTTAACCTTTATGTTTCGTGTCAAAGATCGTTACCTATGCCATCTTCGTCAAAGAATAATTTTGCAGGGTCTAAATAGCTACCATTGATCCTCGGTCATATAATCTACATCTACACTAATATTATAAATGCAAAAGTAACTCTGTATGTCTGTCAGTCTGTCTCGCTTTCCTGCTAAAACTACAGAACCGATTTAAATTAAATTTGGTACATCGATAGTTTAGAGCCTGAGAAAGGACATAGGCTACTTCTTATCCCGTAGTATGTTCCCGCGGGATATTTTCCGACCTCCACGCGGGCGAAGCCGCTGGCAAAAGCTAGTATATTATAATTCTTTCATAATAGTTATATCTGCCCTTTGCACGCAGTTTGAATTGTTGGAGCGGTATCTACACCGCCACATGCGAGCTACGCTCACACTGTCGACATCCAAATCCTGCATCGCGCAAGCAAGGTTTACTGCGCATCTTGGTGTATCCTTCCTTTTCTATGCAGGTTGAGTGAAATTTACACCCTATACCTCGTACCTCTAAAGTGTTGTACAGACGCCACCAGGTCAAGCTACCCCAATCTGTCAAATTTTACCAATCGAAAATTAACCTTCCACTATTGTGATATAAGGTTGAAAATCTATTAAAGAAATTTGACAGATTGGGGTAAGTTGATGTGTTGGCGTCTGTACATATATCTTCTAAAGCCGATATAATCAATGAACATGAAATGTTCCACCATAATAGTATGCATGCACTGCTTCAAGAAAATACATATATAAATGGTAGACATGAAGTAATTACCTGATAAGCACCTTTGACGTATTGCTGCGTATTTTTTACAATTACCAGATGAGCAGGTAAATTGACGCCCATTGCTGAAACGTTCCAAATCAATTTGAGATTCTGCTCATACGTACAGACGCCAACACATCAAGCTACTACAATCTGTCAGATTTCTTTGATAGTGTTTCGACTTTATTTCTAGAGCATTAGGTTCAAGGTTCATTGGGACAAATTGACAGTTTCGGGTAGCTTGACCTGGTGGCGTCTGTACAAACACACATCACATCTAAATTCAAAGCTAATTGCTATCTTGCGATAAAATCATAGCATAGCATATTACAGCATTTCGGAATTTTTGACTGACAAAATGCATTGACTGTTTTTGACTTTAGTTGGTACTCAATGACCTGGTATATTATTTAAATTCAAGTTCAACGAACTTTTTAATTTGTATAATTACTCTCTTCTCGCTCTTTGTTTAACTTCATTTGAATATTGACATAGTAAACATTCTTTCTTTTCTTTTTTTGACATGCATTATTTTCATATTTTTTATATTTGGATAAATCAATTAATAAGTTTGACTAATCTAATGATATTATCAATTTTTTAGTTTATTGACTTCAAGAATATTTGTACGCCTTTTGGTATAACATAGCGCGCCTGTATCTTTTATTCATAACAACTATTTTACTGTACCTGTGTTAACAAATGATTAAATGATTATGATTAAGGTAATTGAAGATATAATTGGAGGCATCCATGTTGTACTGTTGGCAAGGAAAATCGATTAAAACTGCATTACAGATCATTCCAATTGGCACTAAAACACATATTTATATTGTTTCTTCAGCATGTTCCCGCCATTATTATCTGTCACTCATCAACGTCATCGTCTTTTCAGCCATAATACGTCCACTGCTGGACATACGCCTCCCCTAATTTCGAGGGGTTCACCAAAACCGCCACGCTTGGCAGGCGGGTTGGCGATCACAGTATGGTTGTAAAATGCATAGAGAACGCTGCTGCCGATTCTCTAGTAACTCCCTAAGTCGAGTCGAGTCTTCTTACGACACGCACAGGAAGAAATGTGATGGGGCTTTTCTTCACGTCCCGCACCACACCGAAAACCATCTATCACTATCTGTACTTGATAGTTATTAAAAAAAATATCATTGTCTGCCTAGCCTTTTACCAACTATCATGGGGTTCGCTTCCAGTCTAACCAGATGCAGCTGAATATCATATATTTTACATGGAGCAGCATAGGCAGTCCCTATCTGAACTCCACAATACAGTCACTGGGTAACACGATACTCATTGGTAAAACTGGTTGTCAGGCGTTCGAGCTTTTGACAATGATAAATGATTAATGATTTTATGATAAATGATTTTATGATAAATGATTTTATGATAAGTGATTTTATGATAAATGACAAATAATTTTATGATAAATGGTAAATGATTTTATTTCTGTAAGTAGGTTTGTAAAAACACTTTTACACGTCAATAATATTTTTTTTGAGCTAGATGAGGTCGGCGTTTCCTATCTGACTACTCTGAGAAGAAAGGCCGAAACAAACTCAGAAGTCACAGTCTCTTTTAAAGTCCAGGCATAATATTGGTCACATTATGTGAAGACTATGTAGATAGCTATCTGAAATGGTCTTTAGAGAAAAGAACCACACAGATTGAGTGGACCTGTCCAGTCAGTGCACGCATTTGTCACTAATCGTGCGGGAACGACGATGACTTTCCAAAACGACTAACAAAGATCCTTTAATGACAGCCAGGACCAACGGATTAGTGTGCTTTCCTAGGCACAGGGTGATCTAGGTATGTAAAGATGAATACCCATGCACGGACCAATATCCCGGCAAGCGTAGTTTAACCTTATCGTTCAGCCCCTGCAGCTGTCATAACTTAGCCAAAAAAAAAGTAAAAGAAAAAAGTTCCGAAATGTTTAAATATAATGTTAATAAATACCGAATTAAGTAAATCTCCTGCCAGTTTCTTAAAAACGGGAAAATAAGTATATTTTAATTACAAGCAGTTTCGACGAACAAAAGACATCAACGCTCAAAACTTAATACTTACCCAAAGTTGTGGTTGTTATCAATATTGGCAAGTCTCTGTTTCTGAAGGCGAACTCTATATTCTGTCTCTCTTCGTACAACAAGCCGGCATGATGGCATCCTACACCACTCATTACCAATGCCTACAGACAACAGGGAAATAGGGTTTTAGTATACAACTAAATACTCCTAATTCGACACCTCGGAAATGGATTCTTTGTAAAAACTGAAACTGAATATGCTAGCTAAACTGGAAAACATAGATACGCATGTAAAATCGCGTCTGCTTTCCATGGGGCAGAAGCTAAACTACAGAACGTTTTTGGTCATTACAACCTGGTATAGGTTGTAATGACCGGGTGCGAGTAACAAAAATAAACACCATCATATCATAATCGTTGGATTACTTGTAATACTGTCATCATCATCATCATTTCAGCCAAATGATGTCCACTGCTGGACATATGCCTCCACCAATTTGAGGAGTTTGCCATAATCGCCACGCTTGCGGCCTGCTAAAGCGTGGCGATCGTCAACCCGTAAAACACATAGAGAACGCTGCAGCCCATGCCCTAGTAAGTCTCTTAGACCGACCGATTTTGTGTTTCTCGCATTCAGCGGATTTCTGCGGCTTTCACCAGGTCAATAAAAAGCTTCAATTAACACAAAATAAAATCCTTAATCAACTTACCTGCAACTTCTTATTCTTAATAGAAGAAGCTATGGCAGTTAACTTCGCCTTCTGTTCTGCATTGAAGCTAATTGTGAGCTCCTTAGAGAGAGTCTCCGCCGTCAATACAACACTCTTACGGGTGTTACAGAATATCTAAGGAGAAATCATAATCATTATTATTTGCCATAATCGCCACGCTGGGCAGGCGGATTAGCGATCGTAGCATGGTGGTAAAATGCATACAGAACGCTGCTGCCCATTATCTAGTAACTCCTTTAGTCTCCTTTTACGACACCCAGGGGAAGAAATGGAGTCATGATATTCTTTACGTCCGGCACCACACAAAAATAAGGAGAAATGTACTGAACTAATTATGGCGAAATGTTCTGTGGAATTAAATAAATTATCTCTGTGTAGGAATTGCATTAAGGCAGTTGAATAATTAGTTGGGTCATTATGTTTTGATGTGTGGCCATCTTTGATGTCACAATTAATTTTGCCCTACATCCTGAAATGTATTGTGAGTGTGTTTGGTAATGCAAAACGGTTGCAATAAGCTGAACCAGGCTGTTATAATATGCTTAGAAAGTTCTTAGGTACCTACACAAAAGGTATGGTTTAGGAAGGCCGTATATGAAATTTTCTATTATCAAAATCGTTTTACTAACTGCTTATCTATACTAATATTATAAAACTGAAGAGTTTGTTTGTTTGTTTGGTTGGTTGAACGCGCTAATCTCAGGAATTACTGGTCCGAATTGAAAAAATATTTTTGTGTTGGGTAGCTTATTTATTAAGAAAGGCTAAAGGCTATATAACATCATGCTTCAATAAAAAGGAGCAGAGCAGCAATGAAAAATGCACGAAAACTGGCAGGCAATTCGATGCGACGGGAAGAGTCAGGGAGCACAAATTTTACGCGGATGAAGTCGCGGGTAGAAGCTAGTGAAAGTATATACGGTACTAAAACAAAAGAAAAAACCATTTTTTTTAATGTTTGTTTGTCTGTCTATTTTTTTGTTCTAACCAATTTTTGACATGGCTGGACAGGACATTTACTGGCAAATAGCTGATTATATAAGGACATAGGCATATCTTTTCCCTTCCTATTAGGACAATCCCGTGGAATAATTTGTGAGCTCCACGTGGGCGAAGCCACGGGCACAGCTAGTACTTATTAATTTCAGTGTATCCAACATTGACAACTTGAGCCTATTGTGTAATTGATATTATCAGTTCAAGGTATGTGGTGCAAAAAGCGAAGTCTTGTCAAAAAATCGTTTAAGTTCAAAATGGAAAACTTCGGCGAAAGTAAAGCTTTGTTTATCGTATACGTAACGTCGCGCCTGTATCTCCCTCAGAAGCTTAGCAGAGAATGTACCCAGTTTGCTAGTTTCGTTAGAGAAAAGCTTCAATTAATAGTAAAATAACACTTACGGTAAACGGAAATCTATTCCAAGGATATATAACGTATGTAAGAAATAACTGTCGGCATTTTCGAAAGAAAAATTTTAGATAAGTTCCTAGATAGTACCTAGACAATGCATGCGAACTTACCAGTGTCGGTTTCCCAGAATGATACTTCTGTATTATCGGCCATAGTTTGTAGTTGAGGATGATGTCGAACTTGAATATGCTGGTGCCTTCAGGACATGGATACCCTTCCACTATGCGCTTCAGTTTCACGGGACGACATTCATCACCAAACCTTTGTAAATACGAGATTGGGTTACAGTGACACGTAAAATAATTTCAATAATTTATTTTTTTATTTAAAAATGTAGGTACAACTTATCTATCCTAAACAAACAACGCAATGTACAAAAAGATAGAGTAAACGACGATGTCTGTGCTAGTATTGACTGTTTGAGAGACACCAGAGCGCCTTCCTCCAACAACCTTAACTAACAAGCTTAACCGAGACATAATAATTTGCTAAGGTATTAATATGATGATGAATATTTTTGATACAATTTAAGTTCAAACACAACGATACCGCCTTATGAGTTTTCAATTTCACATAAGCAATGCTTTACCCCATATAAATAGACTCTATCTACAACTTTCTATTTGAACAGTTTCATTATTCAAAGTCGTAAGATTTGTAAGTTTCTAAAAAAGACAAAACATATGTACAGTAAGCAAATTTTAACGCAATAGGTATGTTCTTCTTAGCAAAGGAAGGCCTGATTTTAAATAGGAAAATCACTATTGAGTATTCATTGGTTTCTGAGTAAGGACTACGCTCGCTTATAGTTGCAAGTGCTTCGTTAGTGAAAATGGCTACCAATTAGAATATACCATTTGAAAAAAGAAAACGGTGGTGACCTAGTGGTGTTGGCCCTGACTTGAAAACTTGTGGCCGATACCACTGGTCACAAATCGCAAGTAGTGGTCGTGACTTTGAACTCAGGCAGGCGCTTAACTTTGTGTAAATAATTTCGATCAGCACTGCTCTCAAAATGGTGAAGGAAAACATCGTGAGGAAGCCGGCATTTTCTAGAACCAGAAATTCGAAGACTTGTGACATCTACAAACCCGCACTAGGCCCGCGTGGTAGATCACAGTCCACTCCCTCTTAAAGAAAGACCTCCTGTGTCCCAGTAGGGTAACATTATATGATTATTAGAGAAACAAGAAATGAAAGAGAAATGAAGAAACAGTCAACACTTACTTATAAAACACAGCTGGTCTATCATTAGTTCCAAGCCAGCTAGCGACGTCTTCCGGGTTGCTGACAGTAGCTGAAACAGCTACGAACCTAATCCTTGGGGCCGCTTTGTTGGAAACTGTTTCACCTTGCATTTCTTTCTGCAGTTGTTCAATACGGTGGACTGATTGGGCGGAATTCTGAGGAACGGTAAAAAATAAAATGCAAAATTATTGATTTATTTTAAACATTGTGTCATGCATAAATTGAGACAGCTCCAGTAAGTTACAAAAGTACTTGTGTCGGAACTGTCTCACTCTTCCCATAAGTGGTATCTTAACAATGGTGTGGGCTTATAAGAGGGTTATATGAAAAGTGAAAAAGTTTTTTTTCTGTTTTTAAATTTAAATACAAATAAAATAAAATAGTCGAAGCTGTAGTTAGAACTTCTTGGATAAAGCGCAAGGGTAGCCACGTTTTTCGACTGAAATTATGATGATGAATATACAATTTTGTAGCACGAACTCCAATGAATCATATCCAGTCTTGAAGCAAAACGACCAAGATTGGACTTCACTACAAAGAAGTGTGAACTACAGATAGAAGTACTTGTAGTTCAGAAATTGGAAAATAATTTCGCGTGTTGATGGACAATCCGAACTAATATTGTAAATGCGAAAGTAAGTTTGTTAAGCTTTTACGCCAAAACATGTTTAGTATATATAGGTATAGACCATGACCTGAGTAAGGACACGGACTCCTTTTTATCCTATATCGCAGCGAAATCCCAGGTAATAGCTAGTAACAAATATTGAGAGAACGTATACAACTCGGACATGAAATCCGAAAAAAACACTGCATTGTTGGAGAAAATCATAAATGTATGGTTAGTTGAGTGATAACTCCTTACTTCAATAGTCTTCATCCTGCTAACAACGGCTTCAAGCACGGGTCCCCTCGTCTCATCGTTCAGAATGTGCACCTCGTCGATCAGGAACAGCTTGATGACTTCCACCAGACCGCGGTGGTCGCGCCATCGACGAGTCAACATGTCCCACTTCTCAGGAGTCGTTATTATTATTCTGGGGAATGTTTAGTAAGAGCTTCTACTTTTGAAGATTTTGTGGGAAAAGCTAGTGGTACTAATTTATTTGCGGCAAGGTAATGTTCTTGTTAGAGCAGTGGTGGCCGAATAGTACCTAACAATCGCTACTTGCGAGTAGTAAGTTGGTAGGGTCGAACCTAAGCGCTTTACTTTGTGTTAATAATTTAATCACCACTGCTCTGAAAACGGTGAAGGAAAGCATCATGAGGAAACCGGCATGTCCTTGAACCAAAAATTCGAATATACGTGTGATATCAACAACTCGCACTGAGCCCGCGCCCTGGCGAATTAATAATGAGAATATAATGTTCTTCTTACTGCTGCCGATTTCCTAACGATATTCTTCTCCGCTATTTTGTCTGCTGTGGTGACGAAAATAAATTACACAAAGAAATTTGCCCGTTTGGATTTGAACCCACCACGTAAGCGCGCGCCTCTACTGGGACACCACTGCTCTTCTCTTCCACCTCTTAACTTGTATGATTCAACTCTCATAACTTACTTGTATGGCTTTAATTGCGTGAAGTCGACATCGGTGTCTCCCGTAACTTCAATACACAGCAAACCCAGTCTTGTGAACTTTGGGTACCATTCCGTCAATCGCTCTGTACACAATGCTTTTACCGGAGCCACTATAAATTAAAACGTTTTATTAAGAGTTCATTATTACCCAACATTACTTAAAAAGCAGTCATGATTTAGATAAACCCCATGTGATAGGGTGAACAACAAAACAAACATTTATTCAAACTAGGCTGAGAGTCAGCACTTTTTGAACGTCAAACTCAAAATAAGACGATCCCTTAAAACGCCCGCCCTTCATCACTTTCAAGTGCGTTAGCTGAGAAGAAGAAGTGGCACAACAAACTCTCCAGCAGCAGAGCTGTCTAAAAGGATACAAAACCAGATTACAGGTTAAATAATGTAATGATATTAAAATGTATAGGTCCGGAAAACGGTGACCACTAGATCAACGAGGCACATTGCAGTATTTTTTATTTGTTCGAGTTATTTTCTAGACGCCTGTGTTTAAATCACGAGCATTCGACTTCTCCTAGATATTGTGTTGCTGGTAAGGTATCTAACATGGTATTGATTCTCTACCCTGCTTTGTGTATGTATCGTTTATGGAAATTCAGCATCAGTACTAGGGTACGTGATTGTCTACTACCTCATAATAGGTACCTAATCTATATCTATACATATAATAAAACAGTAAAAAAACTGTGTCTGTACATTGAATATATAAAAAAAAAAATATTGAGGGAGGTTTAGAAACAGTAATAGAGCACGAAACCAAAAAAAAAAATCTGTCTGTTTGTCTGTTTGTTTGTACACACTAATCTTCGGAACTACTGGACGGATTTGAATGATTTTTTTTTTGTTGTATAGGTATTAAATCTGGGCAAAATATAGGCTATAATTTATCTTGGAAACGTGAACACCTGATGCAGAACCGCAACAGACCAGCTAAACTATAAGAGATACAAAAATGGTACCATAGCAAAAATTGTTTCACGTGATGAGCATTTTCTGCTAAGAGAATAAATTTGAAGATCTGGAACACCTGATGTGGAACTCCAACAGCCCAGCTACACTATAACAAATATAGGAATGACGTCTTAGCAAGAGTTGTTCAACCTGATGAGCACTCTCTGTTGTCGTATAAAATTTGAAGATCTGGAACTGCTGATGTGGAACTCCAAGAGCCCAGCTACACTATAACATATATAGGAATGACGTCTTAGCAAGAGTTGTTCAGCCTGATGAGCACTCTCTGCTGTCGTATAAAATTTGAAGATCTGGAACAGCTGATGTGGAACTCCAAGAGCCCAGCTACACTATAACATATATAGGAATGACCTCTTAGCAAGAGTTGTTCAGCCTGATGAGCACTCTCTGTTGACGTATAAAGATTGTAGATCTGGAACACCTGATGTGGAAATCAAAGCTACCACTAATTTCACTGTATAATTATAAAATAACATAGGCTGGGAGTACCTCCACGCGGTGAAGGCAGTAACAGTTTAGGACTGATTTTCGATGAAAATTCTACGAATCATTGAAAATTTGACTCTACTGGCTAAAACTCCCATTTATTATTTTATATTATCGAAGAAATATGCCTTCGGGCTTATGGTATTTGAGTGTTTAATTTCCTTCTCCATTTATCTTCGTGACACGGTAGCCTACCCAGTAGCGCAGGGGAGCAGTCACTTCGATTTTAATTGATCAGGTATCTTCAGAATAAAACTATAACCATGCCTAAAAAGAGGTCAAATCTTTCCCAACGTTCCATAGGATCTAAAAGATTGAGGATCATAAGATCCCAAGAATCTACCGAAGAGCGTCAGGATAGACTTGATGCTGTTCGAGAACATCAGGCTGCAACTCGCTCCGTAGAAACATCTTCGGATCGCGAAGCTCGCTTGCGTTCTCAGCGTATTTATGCATCTACATCCAGGTCTCTAGAGACCAGTGAAGAAAATTATGCGCGACTGTCCACTGATCGCGAACGTTATGATTACCCAGTTGAGTTTCTCAATTCACTTACAGCAAGTGGTCTCCCTGCTCATAAAATAAGACTTAAAGTCGGTGTTCCCATAATGCTGATGCGAAATTTAATTCCACCAAAACTATGCAACGGAACCCGTCTTATTGTCAACGCTTTACAACGTAATATAATTGTTGCTATAATACTAATTGGGTGTGGTGCCGGTGAGACTGTGTTCATACCGCGCATACCACTCATCCCCAACAATTTCCCCTTTCAATTTAAGCGCACACAGTTCCCTGTGACTACGTGCTTTGCCATGACAATAAACAAGTCACAAGAGCAGACGCTTAAAGCCGCTGGTGTTGACCTGGCAACCGACTGTTTTTCTCATGGCCAACTTTATGTTGCTTTTTCAAGGGTCAGCAACACTTCCGGTCTTTATATATTAGCTCCTGAAGGAAAAACCTCAAATATAGTATATAAAGAATTTTTTAAAAGTTATTTGCAATATTATTGTTAATTCAGTGTACCGTTGGAATCCGCTGCGGAGTAATGGGAAGAAAAGTTTTTTGTTGTGTAGGTATTAAGTCAGGGCAACATATAGGCTATACATTATTTATTTTGGAAAATGAACACCTGATGCAGACCGCAACAGACCAGCTTAAGTAAATATAAAAGATATACAAATGGTGCCATAGCAAAAAATATTCCACGTGAAGCATTTTCTGCTGTAAGAATACATTTGAAGATCTGGAACACCTGTTGTGGAAATCTTAAGTAAAACTCTTAATAGCATATTAAGGAATGACGTCTTAGCAAAAGTTGCTTAGTCTGATGGGCATTTCCTATTGACATACAAAAATGAAAGATCTGGAACGACTCCAATCGTCTCGCTCATCCCGTTGTTTTCCCTTCCCCGGGCCTTAGAATTCTACATCAGACTTTTCAGTCTTTTCAATCTTCGATTTTGACGACCCCGTTGTCGCTGGCATAAGCAACAGGAACCGCGTACGAAGTTGCGGGCAGAAGCTAGTATTATAATATATGTTCAAGACCTATTAGTGCGATTTATTGTGGTTCAGCCAACATCGTAAGTGACGGTATAGTCATAACGTACTTAGCTACATCTATACTAATATTATAAAGCTGAAGAGTTTGTTTATTTGGTTGAACGCGCTAATCTCAGGAACGAAATTGAAAAACGGGTGGAATTGAAAAAATATTTTTGTGTTGAGTAGCCTATTTATTGAAGAAGGCTTTATAACATCACGTTCAAAAGGAATGGAGCAGCAACGAAAAAAGTTCGAAAACTGCAAGGCAATTCGATGCGACGTGAAGGGTCAGGGGAGCAAAAATTTGACGCGGACGAAATCGCGGGCTAACTAACGGCTACTTAATAATAAAAATCTATTTCTACATTATAAAACAGTCATCCACTTATGCTACTAACAGTTGTTACTCTGTGCCAACATAAATAAAAATATCTTTATCCTTCTAGGAGATAAAGTCAGAATTGCAATCATCACAATTAAAACACATACAAATATAGTAACAAATAAACGTTATGGATTTACCATATTCACATAAACTTATCGGTTATAGTTGATATGAAACAGTTCGTCGACCGTAATCTAACTTGGCGTAAGGGACAACTTTTCAGGAGAGCCAAAAAACTTTTTATTTTTTGGACATGCGATTTTAACTTTTTTTATTTTTTAGGGTTTATTGAAGTGGTTTATGTGGTTCTGCTTAACTTTTTGGCCTCTAAAAGTTGACATAATCTACTTGCCCATTAGGGCATTAGTTACAAAGATAGCATGTCCCTTACGGCCAAAAAATTAAAAAAAATGTCCATTAAGCCCTAACTTTTTTTGCACACGTGTTTCAAATGACGTAGACTATCAACACTGTTAAATACAATCAAAATGGCGTAAGTGTTTTATCTGGTAATTAAAGTTTTATTATTAGTAAATAATGTATAGACAAACAAAGGGTAATGAAGTAAAATATAAAAATACCAAAGTGTTTTTATTATTATATGTATAATCAATTTTTATTCAAATGAAGTACGGTCGAATTTCGACCAATGGGCGATCACTAGTATTTTTAAACTCAAAATTAACTCTTTGAGTCAATACAAACATAAACACTTCCATAACTTTAATTTTAACAAAATTATTATGATTATTTAACCTTTTTTATTATTAATTATTTATATTTACTATTTATTATAAAGCTTTGCTTTTAAAAATAATGTTGTCAGCTTAGCCATAATTTTTCAATAACTATTGACATTACTCATATATAAACTAAATAATTAAAAATCTATTCTTTTTCATCATGAGTGCTTTCATCATTGTCACTTTATAATAACTTGTCTTCAGTTGCTTTTGAATATGGAAGTTTTAAATATTCATGGTGATAACATTTTGGAATAATTCCATCAACACACAACTTTTTTAGATCATTATACTTTTTCAAAGATACTGAAACCATACTAATTGAAACCATATTGATTCCACTAGACTCGCTTTCTATATTACTTGCTTTTTCTTTACCTACACTCTTTTTTTTCCTTTCCTTTTTCCCTTACCAATTAATGTATATTTTTAATCAAATAATCAGTCGCATTAGCAGTTAATACAAAGTGTGTATTTTACGCCAATGTGATAAGTTATTACCAATACATACGTCAATCGCATTTTTACTTTTGTCCGATACATCATGTTTTTGTTTAAAAAATGAGGAACGTCATTTTTCTGTGGCGTATCGGACATTTTATTCAAGCTACAGCTATGTTATATACCTATACCATTCGAAAGAGCGCAAAAATCTGTATCGGACTGCATTCAAAACTCATTTTGAGCAAAATGTCCCTTACGCCAAGTTAGATTACAGCCGACGAGTTAGTGAAATATTTCCTGTTATAATTATTAACTTACTTAAAACTATGGGACAAATAGTAACTGACTTAGCTAAACCTAGTTCTAAAATATCACTAGTGCGGGTTTAAAATTACTTTGATCTCGAATTTATCATTATTGTTTCAGCCAAAAAACTTCCACAGCTGGACATAGAACAAGCTCCGCAACTTTGACCGGTTCTGTGCTTCTTTCAACCAGCGGATTCCTGCGGCCTTCACTAGGCGCTCGGTCCACCGTTATAGAAGACTTTCCAACGCTACGTCGCGCGTCGCGTCGTCTACCATCTATGTTCTAATGGGCAGGGCACATTGCTCGCAGGTGCGAGCACTGATCGACATAGCCCGAAAAATGCCAAAGTTAGGCAATTTTCCGGGCGTCTCGCCCTTTCCTTCGTAAAGGCCCTAGGGGTATAAGCATAGTGAATTTGCCCTTGAAAGATATTGGCACGATACTTAGAGGATTTTTAGGTATTAACAAGATAATAAGATCCTGAAAGTTTCAGATCTCTAACCCATTTGGTTTATGAGAAAAAGAAAAAAAAAAGAAAAATCTGACAAAATCAGAAAAAAATAATTTTCTCAAGAACGCGTGAATCGATTGATTTGAATTTTGGATATGTTTTGGAGGCTGATAGTGGCTTTAAGGAAAAAAATTAACACCTTTAACGGTTGATAAGAACCTTGAAAAAAAATGCACTTTTTTTTTATTTTAATTATTAACTATGATACAATTCTGGCACAATCATGAAACTATTTTTTTTGAATTCCCCATTCATTTTTCTACAGACTTACATGCTTTTAAGATTTTAAAAAACGGTACGCCACATTGCAAAAAAATAAAAACCATTTTTCGTGCAAATATTTACTTCACGTATTTCAAGCCAGCATCTTTATTTGTGTCGCTCGTTTATGTCTTTTATTCTTATTTAAAGTAGACATGTCTAAACCAATAGTTAAATCTTAAAATATCAGTGAATTTCAACTAAAATATTATAAACATTGTACGCACGGCGACAAATCAAGCGATAGCAGCAATCCTTGATGAAACAGGTAATCATACCATTCAATACGTAAAAGACCAGTCAAACATACGCGAAGCTCAAATTCAATCTCGTCATATCAATAAGAAGGTTTATAGATGTTTTATTGAGTATAAAATAAAAAACGCTATTGGTCCCAAAAGCATATTGAGGCATATCTGTGAGTGGGCAAATGGTCTTAGAACAATTAGATGCTACTCTCACGTTGCTGGTACTGTTTATTATTTGTCACACGAAAGATATTTGTACAGATTCTGAGGCCTGCTGAAATACTAAGCAAATTATTTGATGCAGACAATGTTTCGCCTGTGTTTTTTTGTCTGTGGCAAATCATCAAATGACGTCACCTGCTCTGGGCGGAAGGGTGTGTCAGACTTTTACTAACTAAAACCCACCCCCTTCAATTGCCCATATGCCAGGGCCACGGTATCTCTTTCGAACAAATCTCGCGACCCTGGCAGGTCGCCTGTGACTGAAGATGATAGTGATGAAGACCGCTAAAATAAGATTATAAACTTTTTTGCAAATATACCTTTCAAACATGTGTTTTTTTTTTATTTATAATTTATCAATTAAAATCTGTTTCTTATTTTAGAAGTGTATACATTGCTACATATCAAGCTATACATTTCCAGTTTTAGCTGACCTCCTATTGTATAGGCTTTTCGTACAATGAGAAATCCACTTTGACTGGAAATGCTCGATTTGTCTCTTTGTGTACAATATTTATAATATTTTAGTTGATATTCACTGATATTTTAAGATTTAACTATTGGTTTAGACATGTCTACTTTAAATAAGAATAAAAGACATAAACGAGCGACACAAATAAAGATGCTGGCTTGAAATACGTGAAGTAAATATTTGCACGAAAAATGGTTTTAATTTTTTTGCAATGTGGCGTACCGTTTTTTAAAATCTTAAAAGCATGTAAGTCTGTAGAAAAATGAATGGGGAATTCAAAAAAAATAGTTTCATGATTGTGCCAGAATTGTATCATAGTTAAAAATTAAAATTTTAAAAAAAAGTGCATTTTTTTTCAAGGTTCTTATCAACCGTTAAAGGTGTTAATTTTTTTCCTAAAAGCCACTATCAGCCTCCAAAACATATCCAAAATTCAAATCAATCGATTCACGCGTTCTTGAGAAAATTATTTTTTTCTGATTTTGTCAGATTTTTCTTTTTTTTCTTTTTCTCAAATACCAAATGGGTTAGAGATCTGAAACTTTCAGGATCTTATTATCTTGTTGATACCTAAAAATCCTCTAAGTATCGTGCCAATATCTTTCAAGGGCAAATTCACTATGCTTATACCCCTAGGGCCTTTTCTATCTCGGTTAGGCGGTTTCTCAAATTGGACATTTTTTAATCTCTTTGAATTTCACTAATTTTCGAGAGTCTATTTAAACATAACGTCACACTCACACCTGCCTATGTTATGCGAAGAGGTAGGCAGAGGTGTAGATATATGCACCCGCATTCCACCAAGCGGGAGGGCGTGTCAGACTTTTACTGACTAAAACCCACCCGTGTTCCATCAGTTGCCCATGTGCCAGGGTCACGGTATCTCTTTCGAACAATCACGCGACCCCGGCAGGCATCGGTCCTAGTAGACCCCTACACTGCTGCTGACATCTCTTTGAGGCGCGCGTGGAACACTACGCGCCGTCGACCCGAGCCTGGTCCTTACCGGGCAGCGAGCTACCCATTGCTCGCCGCCCGCAAGGTCGCGCCTACGGTGGCCGGGATTCCGCTATCGACTCCCGACGCCCGGGGCGTCTCCTCCCTCCTGTCCACCAATTATGGTTACAACTATAATATTCCCACTCAACACTATAGTATTCCCACTGCTTTGACACAGGCCTCCTCTCTTCGAGAGGGAGTGAGATGTAATCTATCACGCGGGCCCAGTGCGGGTTGGTAGATGTCACATGTCTTTGAATGATTGGTTCTAGGACATGCCGGTTTCCATCTCCGTTTTGAGAACTGTGAGTCATCATGAACTGCCTAGCGTTCCCAACTATGTTGGGGTCGGCTTGTTAAATACCAGTATTTTACACGGAGCGAATGAGAGCACTGGTGATGTAATTATTTACACATAGTAAAGTGCCTCGAAACGAACGAAGCGGTTCGAACCCATGACTAACGACGACTCAAAGTCAAAGCATGTTGTTACCACTGGGTCACCCGTACGCATCAGTTGTTTAACCCATCTAGGTAATACAGACATTAAATGGTAAGACTCAGAAGGTACTTTGACTTACTGTAAATAATTTTGAAGTCGTCAGTGTACTGCTTTTCCTCTAACTCCATCAGTAGCTGTACTATCGCCATTTCAAAAATAACTGTCTTTCCCGACCCCGTAGGTGCACATACAACTATTGATTTGTCTGGAATACAAAGAACAGGTGCATAGTTATTGTACTTATTAGGGTAAAATGATCTAGGTAACAGTACAGACCAGCATAGCTATTCAGTACCGATTGATACGCTTCCCTGTTGAATCGAACATCAATCCATGACTAACCGTGGAGTTTCTTGCCAGGTCTTTTCCATAGGAATCAACAATTTGGAACCGTTTTTTTTTTTTGGATGGGAAATCATCAAATGACTTCTCCCGCTCTGGGCGGAGCGGGAGGGAATGTCAGACTTTTACTGACTAAAACCCACCCGTGTTCCTTCAATTGCCCATGTGCCAGGGTCACGGTATCTCTTTCGAACAATCACGCGACCCCGGCAGGCATCGGTCCTAGCAGACCCCTTCAGTTTTGCTGACATCTCTTTGAGGCGCGCGTGGAACACTACGCGCCGTCAACCCGAGCTTGGTCCTTACCGGGCGGCGAGCTACCCATTGCTCGCCACCCGCAAGCTCGCGCCTACGGTGGCCGGGAGTCCGCAATCGACTCCCGACGCCCGGGGCGTCTCCTCCTGCGGCGGCTAGGAACGTGAGGGCGCTGAGACTGCCACTCCCTCACGCGACCCGCCTTCTCCTTCGCAAGCATTACTGCTTCGCAGAAGGAGGTGACGGCTTCCCATTCCCTCTCGCTCCGTACCATGGCTCGCACCAGGGCCGGACGCGAGAGGTCGCCGCCGCCGATCGCCTCCACGAATTTGGAACCGTGCACCTAGCTTCTGACGTTTCATAAGTGCCCTTGTAGGTGTATGTTATATAAAAATATATTATATATTTTATTATTGATATTTTGATTTGATTTGAATCAATGTTATCCAAAGAGTCCTCTAAACGCTTGTGACAAATTGAAACTCGAAATTTTTGTCAGTTTCAATCAAAAGACGACCGCCATCCTTCCAATAGCTAAATGTAGGGAGAGAGCAAAAAATCACTAGTTAAAAATGTATCATTTTCGATACGACAGCCTGTCGAATGGTTGTGTGTGAATAGTTGTACAGGGAAGTGTGACAATAAGCAATATAAAACTCAAAGGGGTATAATGGACGTGTGTAACCTATTTAAAAAACTTTTTACAAAAAGAACAACCGACTTCCTTAAAAAAAAAACACTACAAAGTCAAAAATAACTTTAATTTCGAAAGTCGGTGTCTTAGGCTCCGTAATTAAAGGTTTTTGCCACCGACTTTCGAAATTAAAGTTATTTTTGACTTTGTAGTGTTTTTTTTAAGGAAATCGGTTGTTTTTTTTTGTAAAAAGTTTTTATTTTTCTAACTTTTTAGTTGTGGTAGATACTCCGCACTAATCTAATCGCGGTATTCGTTCATTTGTCGCGCAAATACGTAATGAAAATTTAAGACTTATATGGTTTTCACATGGACCCCATTGTCTAAATGGAACCAAATTAAAATGGGACCATTCAAAAAGCACCAGCTTTCAAACAAAAAAAGAATCATCAAAATCGGTTCACCCAGTCAAAAGTTATGAGGTAACAAACATACGGTATTCGTTCATTTGTCGCGCAAATACTTAATGCAAATTTAAGACTTATATGGTTTTCACATGGACCCCATTGTTCGAATGGAACCAAATCATAATGAGACCACTCGGGAAGCACCAGCTTTCAAATAAAAAAAAATCATCAAAATCTGTTCACCCAGTCAAAAGTTATGAGGTAACAAACATAAAAAAAAAATACAGTCGAATTGATAACCTCCTCCTTTTTTTGAAGTCGGTTAAAAAAGAGAAGAATATAACTAACCTGAGTATAACGCATCTTCAATGACACTTGATTGCACTAGGTTGAAATATGGGTATGAAAATACGTCCCGATATTTTAGAACTGCAAAAAAAATACGTTTGTTTGTATCAAGGTTTTGTACTAAGTATTTATTAGTTAGATATTAGAAAAATAATCAGTTATGGTTCTTAAATATTACGTTGTTGCTAAGTCCAAAAAACTTCAACCTTATATATGGACGTATTACGTCATCTTTCTGCAACGGTAGGTAAGATACATACCTACAGGTAGAATCGAATCACACTTACCCACTTCCTCCGTACTGCGAAACTGGCCACGCTGCCCAGTACCTTTAGGTGGATGTTCTATAACTCTTCCATCTCCATTAAAATTATTGTTAACAATTGACGGTCTACTTTCAACAGAAGACGACAAAGACATAGGTTGGGAGTTGCATATTTCATCGACCAAAACATCCGTGAAGTTTGCACTGAAATTCATTGATAATAATTGAAGACATGAGTGGATGAAGGGGATATGTCGCATTTTCAGATGTTCGCTGTTCTATGCATGAATGATGGTGTTATGTCCATACAAACAATTTTAAACCTTAAAAATATTAAATGGTTGGTGCCGCTAGACACCCTTGAATAAATGTAAGGCGTTTTGAAATATGTATCCTAAAATGTTTATGCGAAACTTTGAACTCAATTTTCTCGAAATTAGAATTTTGCGACATATCCCCTTCATCCACTCATGTCTTCAATTATTACATTACGTTCGTTAGACCACATCTAAGCAGCGGAGTTAAAAAAAATGGTTCTTTTCTCTTCTTTCTGTAGGTTTACAAACTTTTGTAGGACGAATCACAGAAATCTTGTATGCTATTTATTTTTTATATAGATATAATATTACAAACAATAATGTTACTCACAGAGTAGTATTCATTATTTATGCATAATTACACCAAACAATATTACGTTATTAACTTTGTAGAAAATACTTTTAAATCCCGCCAAAACGCGTCTCGCACTTCTCGCAGTAGCAATTTGTCAAAAGATTCAAAAAAATATTAGATATGGCAACTTCTTGGTAAAAAATATAAATTTGATTCAAAGCAAAAGAATAATATTCATTTAAAATCAAACTAATAAAATATTCATTTAAATTTAAAAAAATCAAACACAAGGAACGATATTACTAAAGTTTTATATTTCTTTAGTAATAATATTTATTTGACTGGCAAATATTTTCGGTAATATTTACAATAGATTGCGACAGTAGAAAAAACAATAAACTGACTTCAGATCCTAGTTGTCTTAGCAAACGTATGAGATTTTCTGTATAAAAATAAACACGAGTGACGTCAAGGGATAGACGGCAACACCAACCAAACAACACACGACTACATGTATCCATGGTCAGGAATAAATTAAAAAAAAAAAAACACACGACTGACAGCGGAATAGCGGATATCAGCTGTCACGCACACACACACACACATCGACGACTGTCAAGATAATGAAAGACAAAAATATTTTTGTGCACCTTTTTCCTTAAGTCTTGTCTTCGTATACTAGTCAGTAGGCAATCTTCTTGATTTTGTTATTTAAAGTGTGTTCTATTGTTTTAATTACATAGATAAAAGTTAATAATCAACTATGATGTAAGTTTTAATTCAAAAAATCCAAGACATCAAATATTATTATTAATTAGAGAGTTAATTCCTAGAAATAATCTTACTTATTTTTATTACAGGGACGTCCAAAGCGAGTATGGAGATGCGGATACGATCAGTGTTGATACATTAGTTCTTGAGCAAATGGTACAGAACGAAAGAGCCAAAGAGATAACGGAATTGAAATCATTAAGCAAAAAAGTTTCTTGTCTTCACACAAATTTGTTGTACTATCGGCACGCAACATCTGCCATGGGCTCAGCATGTTATCAATTATGGGTCACTTTACTTAAAAAAGTAGGCGGGACTCGCAATGGATGGCGGGAGCTTGGTTTCTCTTTAGGACTGTCACAAGATGATTTGGATGTGAGTCCTAATGTTGTTTTCATTAAGTCATGTCATGTGGTATTTTCACTCTTTGTGTTATTGATATTCCGCTAGTTAGTCTACTTTATATTATAATGTTCCTAAGAAATTTTAAGTTAAATCTTCTTTCATAACACAAGCAATAGTTAAAAGTTTGATAGAAAATTTTATTTTAAAACATAGAATTAAATTGAGATCTAATTCTAAATGTTTGTTTCTCTTCAGTATATAATGCACTCTGTGAACGAAGACCCGGTTGATGTGGTATTGGAAGTGTTCCGGCAAAATGACAATGCAACAATTGACAAAATACTGGATGCTTTAACAAAACTGGAGCGCTACGACATATTGAAGTCAATAGAAAAACCACTTTGTGAAATTGCTCAGTACTTCAATAAGGATGACAGTGGTTATCAAAGCAAAGGCTCTGGGGATACAGTACAGAGAGAGATTGTCACCATTAAGCTACCCAGTCGTTTACCAGCACCTTTGAATAAAAAAGTTGTTATTGACAATAAGGACCCGAAAAAACCAAAACAACTCAGAAAAGCTGTCACTACAAATGAGCCTATAGTAAATGATAGTCCTATTCTCTTCTTGACTTATTCGCAGGATGGTTTCCCAACTGCTCTTAATATACAAGAGTATGTAGAAAATTGGTTGGATGTACCAAATGTTCAAGTTATTACTTTGAACAATAGAAGAGAAGAATTGTATCAAAATCCTGAGAAGTTTATAAGGGAATATTTTGAGAAAGTATGTATGAGAATGTTAATTAATTGTCTGTGTTTGAATAGGCCATCACTTAAGTTGATAATAATTTTCCTGTTTTTTCCAGGCTGATATCATCATACCCATCATAACAACTGGCTACATAGAACAAATTAAGTCACATAACCCAGCTGTTCCAAATACGTCTGATAATTTAGACCATAAATATGTAAATTTTATTTATAATCTTATTGTTAATCACTACATCCATGCATCGGGCTGCCTTAACAAGAGAGTAAGAAGTGTGTTGCCTCAAAATGCCAATGTTGATTTATTTATGAGTATCACAATGTATCCTGATTTGATGCCATGGACATACGAAACCAATTTCGATGAGCAATTCAAAGCTTTCTTGAAGAAATAGTGAGTATCTTCACATGACTGTAAGCATTACTATGTGTTAACTTTATTGCAACTATCTAGACTTGCCATATACAAAACTTTTATACTAGATATTTTTTATATTGTATACTGTTTGACACTGTACCTGATACCAATTGCATCAATTAAACAATATTTTTATAGAAATGAATAGTTTTTTTAATATTAAGTGCATTACAAGATAGTACAAATAAAAAGAATATTACAATACTAAATTTTACTAAGGCAATGCAAATCTTATTGCTAAGATTGATCCTTTAGATTTAAATTACAAAATATACTACAGAGAACATCAAAATAATAAAACTTAAATATTTATAAGAAATCTGCGTCTAGAAAAGAAAATTATATAAATGATGACGAAACATGAAATAAGGTAGTACAAATAATCGTGTTGAAATATAAACTGCCTGCCAAAAAAAAATACAAAAAAAAATAAGCTAAACTGTGCATGTTAAAATAAGTAATATATTAGTATAGATAAATAACAGACATAGCTACCTTGCTTTTACATTGTTTCGTTTTATGTAACACAAACACTTGCACATTAGTTTTAGGACAATGCAACATTTACTGTGTAAAGTTAGAAAACTGCATACACAATGAATATCAACATCATGTTTTATAAGTTCATTTAACACAATCTGACAACAATTTCTTATTATTAACTGTTTATTAGTAAGAGGTACAAGAAGCACATTTGGTATGAGTTTTTACCTCACATAATACTAAAAAAGATTAAGCCTATTTTAAGTTCCCACGAGAGGATAAAGTTTTTATTGACATTTGATTTAATCTTGGTTGTCAGTCTTGCTCTCAACATCCTCAGTAGTTTCATCTGCAGTACTGACATCATTGACATCGATTCCAGTATCATTGTTGCTGCTGTTTGCTAGTTCCTCCTGCAAAACATGCAAAGGTTTCAAATTAAAAGGTGTAAGCAGGATGAGCCTATGAACAGATAACAATACTAAACAGCATTTATGCTAAGAATAATAATTATTGAAGTTAATGTGAGTGAAGTGTCAAATACAGGAACCCCATAAATTGAGAGGTATTAAACACTCTTGATTGAAAACTACTTCTCCATGGGATCTTGTGTAGCTTACAGATAAAACTTTATAATTATGTAGATAGAAGTTGGAATACTCTTAAATTCATATCATATTTAACAGAATAATTAAGTTAAGTAATTAACAAAAGAGATCAGTGATGTCTTTCAGGCAACTTTTAGGTGAACAACATCTGTATGTATGAATAGTGATGATGATATTCTATTTCAATCTTGAATCATAGAAATAAACTTGCCTTGATGACTTCAACAAAACTATTAGCCTCATCTAACATCTGTTTGAACAGGGCATTCTCTTCCTTTAGGTCTTCAATGATTTTACGGAGCTTCTCATTTTCATCCAGAGCATCTTGCAAAGCAACTCTGAAAATTAAAAACATGTCTCTCAGCAAACATAAAACAGGATTTTTTTGCAATATCATTTGCCAAATGCGGCAGTCTTTCTTGCACATATTATATGCCAGGCAAACATTTATTGCAAGTGTACAGTTATTATAATTTAGAGAGTATTATTGAAGATATGCACTTACTGACGTTTCCCAGCTAGAAGTTCCCAATACTTTTCTGATGGGCCTTCAGGATTGGTAAGGTCATCAACAGTGATTGTTGTATCAATGTTCGCTTGAGTTTCTTTGGTGGACAAGTTCTTGCGTTTAACCTCGACGTCACTGAAATCAAAACAACTTAACTTAGTAACTTTATATTCAAGTAGACGTCCAATGATTGAATCAAAGCACATTATTACTCACGCGGGTGGGGATTCCTGGCTTAGTTGGTGCTTCAAACTTTTTGATGGTCTACCCACTAAATTTTCCCTATCTGAAGCTGTATGTTGAAGTGTTTTGAGAGATCTCCTCGTTACTCTCGTCGTCTCCTAAAAAGCATATAAAATACTTAGTACTAAATAAAAGTTAAGTTATTAATCAAAGTACGTGAACCAGTTACGAGCACACTGCACAAGGAGACCGTTCAGAAAGCACAAGTTATAACTTACCTGGAGCTCTTGAGTGCTCATGGTGGTCTATTATGATAACCGGTTTATAAAGATGCAGTAGTAACTTTCTGTTGCAGAAAATAAACAGAAGAAATGATTAATTTGTCCTATTTATCAAATCACAACGAACGCCAATTGACACTTTTTGACAGATACTTTTTTGACAGCGCCTTTTCCCGCCATTTGCATGTTTGACCGGTTTGACGTGATCTAATTTTTACTGTTATTGAGATGCAGTATACCTAGGCTTTTTAGGAACGTTTTATTTGTCTAAATCTAAGATATAACGCCTGTATAATTTGCGAATTACTCTCATCTTTCTAAAACCTAGCATAGCTAACTCCAAAAACTTACCTCTTGTGGCCGCAAACTACAAAACTCTACAAACTCACAAACGTGGATGTATCACAATACTGTACTGTATGCGCTTGTCCGCCAGCTTTCTTTTGCCACAATAATCGTAATGTTTGACAACATTACAAATTCAAACGTGATGATAGGGCGTTTGGCTTGACAGGTAATTATACTAAATTAAACGTAAAATAACACCTGAGATGACTCCTTGGACGGTTGGATCAATCAAGGGATTTCAGATAACGATACTTTGTAGCCGTGTACAAACTGCGACTGTTGTTGAAAGGTTCGTCCCTGTTCTCAGTACCAGTGGGCTACAGTTTTTATATTTTGTAATGTTTTTTTTATAATTAAAATATAAGTATTGAAACGAAGTTTTGGAACATAGTTCCTTATCGCGCGTTGTGAAAGGGGGCTAGACGGAAAAAATTAAGACCGAAAGTTGGAACGACACTTTTTGCTATAGTTGTAAGCCGTGCGGCGTGCGCGTGTTTCTCTATCTGTCTCTCTCTCTCTCTCATAGAAAGCAAGCCAGTTATTTTCGTTTCGTCTTTCTATTTCGCATTGAACAGTGTGGTGCCGCGACAATTATTTTTGTTGAGTGTATACAGGGTTTTTGTACATAATAAATAATAATAACAAAATGAATCCTGACAGTGTTTCTGCACAAGTTATTGTTACACACCGGATATTGCTGATGGAGTTAGGTAAGTAGAGATTTTAAACAGACAATTTTAATCGAAAGGAACTTCGTTCCATCCGGGTGTCCCTTGACACCTCTCAATTTTTTTTTATATATTTTGTCTTTTAATAATTACAGAGATTAATCCAGCTATGATCGATCGATATGCAATGTTGATGGCTTTATGATTAGACGAAAACTGAAGAAACGATGGATGGACTGTGTGAATGAAAATACGATTAGAAAGGGGTTGACTACCGAGATGACGACTATTTAGAGAAGTATGGAAGAAAAAGACGTGTTGCGCCGACGCGCGACGTGGAATAAATTGGAATAAATGATAATAAATTAATTTTTCACTTATTTTTCCACTAGTCATGGATAAGCAAAACTGCAATACTATGAATTGAAAACAAAGGATCACCTTCCTGAAGTGCCTGGCCTGGTGGTGACCTGTAACGTGCACCTACTTTTGGGTGCAAATCAATGGAAGCTGGCTGTTAGTGCTTGCGGTGCTTTGACACGTACACACGGCTACACATCAAGGTATACCTTTCCAGTTTTAGCTGAGCTCGCATTGTGTTTTTGTATGCTGAGAAATCAGCTTATACTGGATATGTATAGCCTGACCTATAGCCGTGCGTACATAGACAGTGTTGGATTAATCCATAATTTATTTCAATAAATTGATCAAAATTTCTCTGCAGTTAGACCACAACCACTACATGATCACGAAGCTTTTGCCCAGTAGTTCTGCTTGTGTGACAGTTCCGTAAATATTTATCAACAGAGTGCCAGACAAAAATCTGTTGGGGTACTTGATTGACATGAATAGAGTGGCGTTGTTAAAAGCGGCCAATCTTAGTAAGCGTGAAATTAAAAAAATAAGCGCTATAAAATATAATAAGCGATGACGTCTGTGACTGGTTTAGTACAGTCAAGTTTGGATCGACCTTATCTGTAGTCTTGTCACAGTGTTCACAACTTGAAAGAAGGCAACTATCGTACCAGTAGCGTAGAATTATCGTACATGGAGCAAAAAGTACAAAAATTATCGTACTTTTTAAAATAATCACTATAATTGATAAATAACTCGTATTAAACATAATATCAATATTTTTACGTATGCTTCGCAATTAATCACTTGTAAACTATTTAACAGCTACAGAGTAAAAAATGATAGGTTATATACAACTTACAGCTAATCAATCAAAGTATTTGGATCGGCATACTTACTCGTTAAAGTCGTTAATATAAAAACACAATCATTCAATATAAAAAGATAATCACTTAGAATTTCCCGCCACTGTTTTCTTTGAATCACTATTTTGAATCTTGAACACTAGTTCGTGAGCTCAACACAATAAACAGAATAACTGCCAACATTTAAACAAAAAATACGCAGTGTGTGAAGTCTTTGCCTAATTGAAATCGAACGACATATCGATATCATTTGCTCGCTGAACAAACCA
Organism: Aporophyla lueneburgensis; assembly: GCA_932294355.1. NCBI lineage: Eukaryota > Metazoa > Arthropoda > Insecta > Lepidoptera > Noctuidae > Aporophyla > Aporophyla lueneburgensis. Next base: position 19,028,767 of record OW028744.1, read on the forward strand.
ATAGATAGCGCTGCGAGCCAAAAGAAAGAAAAATATTCGCGGATAAATAAACATCTTAGTAGTGTTGTTTAAGAGGGTACATAGGAATGCATCAAAATGAAAATTATCGTAAAATCTGCGTACGATAATAATATGATATCGTACATCGTACGTAGGCATGAAATTATCGTATGTGTACGATAATTATCGTACGGTTGTGAACAGTTTATCTGCGTAATTTATGTTTTTGTTTGCTGGCAGGCACAATGAAACTGTCATGTTCCTATTTTTTTTTTTTTCGCTTTTGGCAATTGAGCCGATGTCGACTATTCTGCCAGAGTCACGTTTAGACGGTAGCGTAGCGCGAACGGTCGACTTTGTACTTTGTGGTTGGTTTACAGATTCTGATAATCGTGAAGTTAGTCGTATTTAAAATTTTAGATTATTGTCGTTTAAAAAAGTTGTTAAAATTTGAATAATTTTGGGGGAGAAGTGAAATAAAAGGGAATGAAAGTTAGTTGGGAGAGGAATATTACACTTGGAAATTTCTTCATAGAGGTCGAAGGATTTGATATTCAAGGAGCAGGAGAAAAATATATGGTCCAAAGTACCGTCTGCAAGACCGCATTCACAGAGGGAACTGTCCTTAACATGGATCTTTTTCAGAAACACTGGGGTACAACAATGTCCAAGTCGCAATCTGCAAAGCGAGGAAACAGTTCTTTTGGTCAATTTTGGGTACTTAAAAAACCAAGGCTTCGGCTGGATGTCAGGCTGTATGGATGAATAGTAGATACCCTTGATTTTTGAGGACTCATTCCACTTTTTGGTCCATGAGTCGAACAGTTTGGGTTTGGCACCATTTCGCAAATCGTAGTTATGGGCTACGTAGTGTTTTCGATCAACCGGATTTGATGTGGCACACTTTGCTAACGAATCAGCGCACTCATTGCCAACAATCCCTGAATGACCAGTGATCCAGGCTATCTCGATATCTAAGCCGTTTTGGGAACAGTCAAATAACAAGCTCTTAATATCTAAAATGATTTTACTATGGATTTTACTAAGAAGTTGATTCTGTTTTAGGGCCTGAATACTACTGCGGGAATCTGAGAAAATAACTGCTTTTGTAATTTGGTGTGACATGATATAGTGTATGGCTTCTAAAATGCCAATATACTCCCCTGTAAAAACTGATGTTTCTGGTGAACATTGAAAGAGTAGGGCAATTTTGGAATTTTGAAAGTATACAGCTACTCCTGTACATTCTTTTGGTGATAATTTTGATGCATCCGTAAAGAAAAAATTCCATCCTTCCCAATAACGTTTGATGGCTAACTCGAAGTCACGTCTTGCGTTTTGAGAATTCTTCGAGATTCCCAGTCCCAAAACGGCCTTTGGTTCGAAATGGATCGTTTCATATGCAGCGGAAAAGACGGGCAGGATTGGGTATTGACAAACAGGCGCGGAGAGGTTTTTAAGCTCTCTGTACCTATTTATCAATAGAGGGACTGTTTTATTTTTCCAATAGGGACTGTTATTGAAGGAAATGTCGATTTGCTCTAAAATTGGGAGTAAGGGATGGGATGAAAGAGAAAATACCTTGGAGAGGAAACGATCTGCCAAATACTGTCTTCTTAGGAATAGGGATGGTTCTGCACATTCATTTTGAAGCGCATTTATGGGAGAGGGTCTCATGGCACCAATAATCATTCTTAGGCATTTGGCCTGAATGCTGTCCAGTCTCTTGAGCGCTTCTTTGTTGCAGGGCTCTATGAGAAAGCAACAATAGTCCAGAGCACTCCTGGTCAGTGCATTATAGACCAGTTTGAGGGTGTAGGGGTGAGTTCCCCACCACACCCCGGCTTAGGCCTTAAGGATCGACACAGAGCGTTCACATTTTTTGACCGTGTTATTTATGTGATCAACCCCAGACAATCTCGAGTCCAGTGTTACTCCGAGAAATCTAGCACTATCCTTAACTGGAATGATTTGCCCATCAATATTTATATCTACTTAGGGAACGGAACGCTTGCGGGTAAAAACGACAGCTGAACTCTTTGGAGCACTTAGAGATAACCCGTGATCAAGGAGCCATTGGTTTAATGAAGATAAAGAGACATTCATTGATAGAGCGGCATCCTGGATGGAATCGCCAGTGACCAGTAAAGCAATATCGTCAGCATACTGAAGGATTTTGCAGTCATAATTTAGGGATGAGGCCAAATTTGCTGTATTTATATTATATAATAGGGGATTCAAAACAGATCCTTGAGGTAAACCTCTCCATACTGTTCTTTGTTCAGGGTAAACCCCGGGGATTCTTAATTGAATGACGCGATTGGCAAAGATGCTACCAATGATACGACAAATCCTAGCCGGGATTTTCAGCTCGTGTAGCTTTTGCCTGAGAACAGGGAGGAGGACTGAATCATATGCAGCAGATATGTCCAGGAAAACTGCTACCACAGACTCATTCCTGCTGAGGGCCAGCCGGACGGCTGACGTGAGGATACCTACACTATCAGCTGTGCCCAGACCTTTCCTGAAGCCAAACTGGGTCGCCGGAAGCAGCCTCCCACTCTCCACCAACCACTCTAAACGGTTTTTAATTAAATGCTCCAGTAGTTTGATGAATATGGACGATAAAGCGATAGGTCTATATGAGCAATGATCGTTAGGATCTTTGCCAGGTTTTAATATCGGGATGACAACTTGAACCTTCCATTCTGAGGGAATATATCCGGAAGTAAAGCAAAAATTAGCCAAGTCCAAGTAATATTGGAGGCTTTTTGGTCCGGCTTTGACAATAAAAGAGTAGGGGAATCCATCCACCCCTGGGGCAGAGTCCTTAACATGGGACAGTACATTTTTTAACTCTTCCAAGCTAAATGGTCTGTTCATTGGGTCACTAGTATTGCCTATATCACCAATGCTAACACAATTGTCCTCTACACCCGGAACATATGTTGGAGCGATTTTGGAGAAAAACTGGTATCCCAGTTCTTCTGAGAGGATTTTCGAAGAGGTAGGAGCTAAACTATTTCTAAAAAGTTTTATTTTCCACCATACCACTGAAATTGGAGTAGATGGACTCAGCGAAGAGCAAAACCTTGACCAACCCTGTCGTTTTTTTTTCTTAAGTAATTTCCTAGACTTGGCTAATATTCGCTTGAAAGCGATGAAGCGGTATTTTAAAAGGGGAGGGGAGACTATTGTAGGAACATGTTTTGAAGGGAATTCGATCATGATGGGATAGTGGTCACTTCCATAGGTCATATCCAAGCGACGCCAAATGAGGAGGCTAGACATATTGGGCGAACAGAATGTCAGGTCAACACAACTATTACTCTGCCCAGGAGCATACCTGCGTGTGCCACTGCCGTCGTTAATGACACAGAGATCCAGATCGTCCAATATATCCAGCAAGCCAATGCCAAAGTTATCACAAGAATTTGATCCCCAACGATAGTGATGACAGTTAAAATCACCCATAACAAGAATTGGACCACTAACACTGCATAACATATTTCTAATCGCCGAAAGATATTCGAGTTGTGGGTGAGCAATATAAAAAGAGAAAATGTTTATATCCTCAGCCTTAACAGCAACAACATTTATGTTGTCACCGACGAAGGGTAGAGGAATCGGGGAAAATGATACTTTGCTATTGATAAGCAAAGCACATCCCCCATATCCATCAGGTCTGTCATTACGAACACAGCTAAAACACGGCATCCTAAAATTACTTTCAGGTAATAGCCATGTCTCAGCTATGCCGCATATTGATGGTTTATATTTGTTTATTAAAAACCGGCCAAGTGCGAGTCGGACTCGCGCACGAAGGGTTCCGTACCATCCATACTAATGTTATAAATGGGAAAGTGTGTGTGTCTGTTTGTCCGTCTTTGACGGCAAAACGGAGCGACGAATTGACGTGATTTTTTAAGTCGAGATAGTTGAATAGACGGAGCGTGACGCACGCTACTTTTTTTTTCTTTCTTACCCCACATTTCCCTAAAATGGGACGCGCTAATCTAAGGAACGACTGGTTCGAATTAAAAAAATATTTTTGAGTCGGGTAGCCTATTTATTGAGGAAGGCTATAGTCTATATAACATCACGCTCGATCAAAAGGAGCGGAACAGCAACAAAAAATGGACGAAAACTGGCAGGCTGCGATGTGACGGGAAGGGTCAGGGGAGCAAATATTTGACGCGGACGAAGTCGCGGGTAGAAGCTAGTTATCTATAAAAACGGTAAAAAAATCACGTTTGTGTATGGCTTGTATGGGAGCCCCCCTTAAATATTTATTTTATTCTGTTTTTTTAGTATTTGTTGTTATAGCGGCTACAGAAATATATCATCTGTGAAAATTTCAACTGTCTAACTATCACGGTTCATGAGATACAGGCTGCGGGTAGACGGACGGACGACGGACTGTACTAGCAATAGCATCTTTTGTTTGTGAAGGGCTCTTACGATCCTGTCGGGTTATTCGCGCCTCGTCGGTATTATCAGCATATGCTTTATCATAAGTGCCAATAGTCAAATTCAGAAGGTTCATTATTCTTAATACTGAACTGAAACCTTCATTAAATATCCCAGTAGCCTACCTTTATTTCTCGACTAACCTTTATTCGTATAGCAATATTACACGTGGACAGGAATCTAAATGTAGATAGGTACATATAAACAGGATCAGTTTTCATTCAGTGCGCAAACTGTAACCATGACTTCAGCATATCATTCTAGACCCCGTTTCGCGTCGATTTCACAAAAAAAAAATCTGCCGTTCCATACATTTTGACCCCGTAGGTATATTTTTCTATGAAACAGCAATTTTTTTTTTGTAAAACCGACGAAAAATTTCTGTGCAAGGGGTCTAGAATGATATGCTGAATTCATGGTTACAGTTTGCGCACAGCACGCGTAGCATGACCACCGTAGATACGGGTTTTTGTCGACGGAAGAATAGAAACCGGCCAAGTGCGAGTCGGACTCGCGCACCGAGGGTTCCGTACAAACCTGTAGGTATTTCCGGTTTAAAAATATATATATTTTTTAATTTTTATATTTCAGTTGATTGAATGTAAGGTAAATTGCGGTTTACGATTTATGACATTTAAAAAAAAAACTACTCACTCGATCTCGTTCAAACCAATTTTCGTTGGTAGTTTACATAGTAATGTACATCATATATTTTTTTTAGTTTTGTCATTCTCTTATTTTAGAAGTTACGGGGGGGGGGGGGGGACACACATTTTACCACTTTGGAAGTGTCTCTCGCGCAAACTATTCAGTTTAGAAAAAAATGATAATAGAAACCTCATTACCATTTTTGAAGCCCTATTCATAGATACCCCACACGTATGGGTTTGATGAAAAAAAACATTTTTGAGTTTCAGTTCTATGTATGGGGAACCCCAAAATTTATTGTTTTTTTTCTATTTTAGTGTGAAAATCTTAATGCGGTTCACAGAATACACCTACTTACCAAGTTTCAACAGCATAGCTCTTATAGTTTCGGAATAAAATGGCTGTGACATACGGACGGACAGACAGACAGACAGACAGACAGACAGACATGACGAATCTATAAGGGTTCCGTTTTTTGCCATTTGGCAACGGAACCCTAAAAAGGAAAGATCAGGCTTCCTGGGAGTAATACTCCTCGCGTTCCATTGCAGGAATGTCAGGGGATGGAACATTGTGAATGTAATTTAGGATTGAGGTCAATTTTAAGGCAACGTGGTCAGGTAATTATTGAGTAGGGTTTGACAGAACAGTCATTAACATGTTTGTAATTAATTCTAAAATGTTTTTCGAGTTGTCTGTTTGTGTGAAAGTTATTGGTTCGGCGGCTTCCGCTGGGAAGGCGCAGCCATTATTGGAGGGGGAAAATGAATAATCTCTAGTGAGTGCTTGATGAGCTTGCTTATTATAACCTGGAGAAGGGGGGGCACGGGGCTTAGGGTTAGGGAAGACCGTTTTACGGTATGATCTTTGGGTGGCAGGGATTGGGCTTGAGGACTGGGATTGGGACTTATTAATTGTAACCTTGTTACGAGGGGAGAATTTTGAGACATCGGCATATGATCTGGAAACAGGAGGGAAAACCCGACTTGCCTCTGCATATGAAATTGATTTTTCGGCCATCAGAACTTTGATGCTCTTCTGTCGGCCCAATTCAGGACAAGCATTGTAATTTGCAAAATGGTTACCAGTACAGGAAATGCAGAAACCTAACTCAGGGGTGGTTCCACATCCATCACCTGGATGGTCACCACCACATTTGAAACAACGTGGTTTTGATCTACACAAAGTCCGAGTATGCCCAAACCGACAACAATGGTAACATTGGATTGTTGGGTATGTGTATTTCTCAACTGTAAGAGCTGAGTAAAAACAAAATACCCTTTTAGGAAGAACTTGCCCATCAAAAGTAAGTACAACTGTCTGCGTCGGCTTCCATTCAGCTATACCAGAAGAGGTAACCTTCCGGCTCATTCTCCTAGCCTTCATGATAGCACCACAACCTTCAGGAACCTTTATGTTTTCGATAATTTCATTTTCCAACCATTCAGTAGGGATACCCCTAACAAGACCCATTCGAGTAATATTGAACTGAGGGATGGAAGCAATATAATTATGTTGAATTATTAAATTGCTCATTAGAAAACTATTTGCATCCTGATGCGATTTGAACTCAACTGATACTTTATTTCTACCAATGCGTTTGACCCCATCGAGGCGTACGTTATTAATGTTATTTTTAGTCAAAAAAATACCAAACTTGACCGGTTGTAGCACAGTGCCTGAAGTCTTACCATCCTTGAGGGAAACATGGACAATATATGGCGCGTTATCTCTGGCTGTATAAGTTAGTCTGCCAATAATGTTTTTCGGTACCTTGGGTGGAATCTTTGGAGTAGCAGGAGGGGACACAGCGACTCTCTTCCGATTTGAAGTCTCCGTTTCTGTTTTGGGGTCTTGCGTGATTATTTGGGTGTCATGGGGTAGGGAGACGGTCAAGACAGGGGGAAGATCAAAAAATCCATCAGGGGGGTCGGGATCAGGAGGCTTTTTGGAGTTCATGATGGCGGATGACGATTTAAAAAAAAATGGAAAGTCTCGAAAAGTTTCACTCAACTCGGAATCGGTCCACTAGGAATCGGAAAAATTAAAAGAGAAATAGATTTCTTGGAGATTTCAAGATATATTTTCTGAAATTAATTAAATTTTCCCAATTTAGCACAGTCTGTCAAGCTGTCGTATCGTCCGTCAAGTCCATGCGCTTTTTTATGAATATCGTCATGTTCCTAGAAGTTTCCTAGTTCTGCTTCTGTGACAGTTCCGTAAATATTTATCAACAGAACAGAGTGCCAGACAAAAATCTGTTGGGGGTTGGGGTACTTGATTGACATGAATAGGGTGGCGTTGTTAAAAGCGGCCAATCATAGTAAGTAAGCGTGAAATTAAAAAAATAAGCGCTATAAAATATAATAAGCGATGACGTCTGTGACTGGTTTAGTACAGTCAAGTTTGGATCGACCATAACTGCGTAATTATTTATGTTTTTGTTTGCTGGCAGGCACAATGAAACTGTCATGTTCCTAGAAGTTATGGTTTTGATGGCTGACATTTGTTGAATTGACACTGACAGTCATTTATTTGCGCTCGGTGGGAGATGTTTTGTGATAAGTAGTGAAATAAAATAATAATCAATTCAATTATTATCTGTTGCTTTAATTAACGATAGCGCGTGATTTTGTGCTTAAACGCCAATCAGTAAATAGCGTTAATTGAAAGTATCATCATGGTATAGTGTAATTATAGTCTGTCGTGATAAGTATTTTCATAAAATATAATTAATATCTTATTCGGTTCCTATCTTATCTAAACCTGAAGTACATTTATATCTTTTGGTGTTAGTTTATAGATAGAAAGGTTTCTCCAGGATATAGCGAAACTGGACGAAAATGGATACTCTCAAGTGAGTTTCTTAAAACGTAGATATTTTTAATACTTATTACCTGCGTCAGAAGGAGTCAAGGTTACGTCTAAACGTTTGTTATACTTGACTTCTTTACGGTTGCACTGATTAATTAAATAATTGTTACGATACTTTCAGGTTCTATTTTGTCACCTGGAATGTGGCAACGAAGAATCCAGGACAAGATCTAAATGCCTTATTAGACTTTCCATCACAATTCAATAAAAATAAGCCACTACCAGACTTTTTCGTGATTGGGTAAGTAGTTATGTGGTTCATGATTACTTGCATAATGTTTGCTGTATCCTACTTATTTTCTGGGTCAATGTGATACATACGAATTCATTGAATGAATTGTCTGTTTAACTTTGTCATAATTTTGTTTTTATGTTAATGAAATGTCTCATTCTAGTTTTTAATTATTATAATATAACATCACACCTTGTTTCCCGGAAGGGTTGGGCAGAGTTGTAGCTTTTAGTACACCCACATTATTTATAAGTCCCATGTCATAGGATAATTATATTTTGTTAGCTATTTTCATGTATTTGACCTACTTTTATCCTATGAAATAAGTTGCAATTTATCCTATTAAAGGAAAATTTTGTGATGCAATCCAGGACCAGTAGAACTCATATTATAGTTAATTTAAAAATAATCTAATTTAACTGACACATGATATTAATAGCAATGTCAACACTGTAGGTACCCACAGCGTGATCAAACATAAAAAAAAGTTTTTGTAAAGCATCCTCATAGTAACTAAAATAACACCTTTTTCAAAGATTACTTGTTTGTTTAAGTATGTATTTTGTAAAAGAAGTATTGAAGGTCAAACATGTTGACATGCTTATTTAAGATATTTGTAATGTAATAGGCCTTTAAATATTGATATGCCTATAAACAGCTATTATTTTTCCTTTATTGATGGGTAGTAAAATATATTTTTACTATAAAGAAGAAATCATTGAATAATAGTCTACCGACACATATGTAGTACATAAAAGAGTATGTTTAAAAGTCTGGTGACCAGTATAAAAAAAAATATGATTAACATGAACAAAGATTTGTTATTTAAAACTAAGTCTATGTTAAAATAACATTCTTTTACTAGGTTGATAAAGAAAAATATTCAAAAAAATAAGGAGTTATAATAGCACTAGCTGTTGCCCGCGACTTTGTTCCCTGTCAGTGATAAAAAGTAGCCTATGGCCTTACCCAGGTTGTGGTCTATCTGTGTGCCTAGTTTCATCCAAATTATTCAGCAGTTTGAGCATAACACATGAAAAAGAAAACTTTATTTCGCACTTATAATAGTAGTTGTCACATGTTTGAGTCTGATTCTCTTGCTCTTAACACAATTTATTTGGGGTTGGAGTAACATTCTTCTTCTTCCCTACTTCTCTATTAGACGTCATCTAAGTAGTCTGAGTAAAACAAATAAATAATGCTATCATTATTAACTTGCTATTGAAGGTTGAGGTTCTTATCTTTATTGTCCAACAAAGATTTTCTTTATAAAGAGCCATTACTCAGTCTACAAAACGTTTTATTGCAGGTTACAAGAAGTCAAGTCCCAACCACAGAATCTGGTAATGGACTCACTGTTCACCGATGCGTGGACACAATCATTCAACAAAATACTTTGCCGGCAAGGGTTCATCATTGCCAAGAGCACCAGGTTGCAGGGCATACTGCTGCTAGTCTACACTCAGATGAAACATATTATACACCTGAGGGATATTGAGGCTCAGTACACTAAGACTGGATTGGGAGGAATGTGGGTGAGTGAGATAAAAAATTTCTTGTTTACTTTGAAGGATAATACAGGCTGATTTCTTCTATAAAAAGTTGAAATATAGTTTGGGTGTTATCATGTTACACATACCTACATTACAGATGTTGCATATCTTGCTGTAATCTAGATCAGAAGGCCAATTTTCGTAAATAAATCATTCAAAATCTAGGTGTCAGTCTCACCACAGCGACTATCAAGTATAGTGAAATTCTAGGTATTTTTGACAGATTGAGACTAGGTTCAAACTGTGAATGTTCTTACAAAATTACGGGAATCTCAGATATTGTATCTATACTTGTATCGGTAAAAGTGCTAATAGTTTGGGGATTAAATAGAAGGTAGACTGTGCTAACTAGCATCTTTTCAACAAATTATTTTAATATTAATGTCTGCATATTAATAACTGTTGATGTCAAAAATATATGCTGTAATGTAACTGGCATTTACAAAAGTCTGTTAAATTAATAATACGAAAAGTGCCGTGTATTTTAATTATTTAAATACACAATATATATATTTATGTCTGTAAGCTTTAATTCTATAAGATAGTTTGCCTTGTCTCCCCGGAGGGTTAGGCAGAGGTGTACTTATAGTACACCCACATTTCGCCTGTTATGTTTAAGTCCCATGTAATAGGGGGCGAGCCTATTGCCATCAACCGGGCACAAATCCATAAGTGTAACATTGATAAATAAGCTTCGTGGACTCCACCGGTGTGTACGGCGCCATACATTCAGAAGCTCTAACGATCCGATCACCTGAATATTACATTAAAACCGCATTTGGAATGCAACATATTGTAGTTCTTACAATCATCTGCAGTACAATACCAAATTGTATTCTAACTATAATTTTTTTGTAACACACATTGCGTTATGCATATGTTACATACCGTGAGCAAACTCAGCTAAAATGATAATTCATTTGAAATAGTGAACATTATTTCAAATATTGTTTCTGAACTTCTCTCCTACCTTAATTATACCACCACTTCTCAAAAACGGTAGAGGAAAACATCGTGAGAAAACCTGCATGTCCTAGAATCAAAAAATCGAAGACATCCATCAACCCGCACTGGCCCTGCGTAGTGAATTATGGCCCACACCCCTCTCATAGAGGGGGGGCTTGTGTCCCAACAGTTAGGAACATTATGAACTGATTATTCTGTGTTAACAAATTCTATATTTCCATGATTGCATATTAGATTTAGTTAGTAATGTGGTAATTGTAATACAGCATAAACTATGTGGTTAAAATATGAACATAAAATAAACGAATATCAGTATAAACAAAAGAAAGAGAAAAGAAACATCTATGGAATCCAGATTAGGCGTTTCTTACGCTAGGGGCGAAAGAAACGCCTAGCGTTGCGGCTAGTAGCGCGATTTGGTGCCGTACGAAACGGGAACCGATTACTTTTCCGAATTTTTTTTGTTCGAATTTCATTTTACCGAAAACTATTGGCCGACGTCTTTTTTGCAATATGCATCATTTGACATATTTTTAAATCATCGAAGTATCATGTGTCATAGGTATTATTTGGCCGAAGCCTCTTTTGAAATTTTTTCATTTGCCAAATGATTTGTTTTGCCATATTTTCACCACAGTGAAACAAAATTTTAGGGAATATTATTTGGTCACAAATATATAGCCGGTTACTTGGTAGCGTTTTCAATACTAAATTAAATATATGTAGTGTCATAAAAAGCCAATATATAGTGCTACAAAATTTAGTGAGAAACGAATCGCTGTAAAACCGACTTTACGTAGTCTTGTCTGCCCTACCCCTAGAGTGTAATTTAAGCCCGCGCAGGCGCGGAGGGGTAGGGCGGCCCGCGAGCTGAGGAGCAGGTGGTCTGAAGGCCCGCCGCCGCAGCTGAGGCTGGCCGGCAAAGCCGGCCAGCAAGCCGAAGCTGCGGTGGTGAGCATTAAAACCATCTGCGACGATAAGCTCGCGTGGGGCCGCCCAAACCCCGCAGCGCCGGAGCCGTGACAGAAACAATGCTTGCTGCATGTTGCAAGCCTGCTTGCATGTTGCATGCCTGCTTGCATGTTGCATGCTTGTTTGCACGCTGCATGCTTGCTTGCTGCTTGCCTGCTTGCCTGCTTGCACGCTGCATGCATGGTTGCATGTTGCATGCTTGTAGCAAGCAGCATTGTTTGCATGCTTCTTACTGGGACCCTTTAAAAAGACTTTTGTTCATAATAAACTGTTTTATTAAGTGCCATTACATTTAAATAAATAATTAATTAAATCAAAGAGTAGGTTAATCTTAACATAGGTATAATGAATGTCTGGAAACATAATACTTCGACCAAATGTTATTTCGGCTCAGTGTAACTTCGGTAAAGAGTTTATCGACCAAATGAAACGTCGGAGTAACGAAAAAAGTGGAATTGATAACTGATACAGTGGCAGACGTGACTTCGATGAAGTAAAAAAAACGAAACTATGATAGTTGAAAAGTTTTAGGGGAAATGAAATTCGGTCAAATATTTTTCGAACTTATGATAGGTAACCGTACGAAACGCTCACGCATTCAAGACTGAACCCGGTACAACCCGCAGTGGTTCAATAAGATCTTATGTCCCGAAACCGTATGGTACTAAAACTATATTCAACGCTTACGGAGCATTCGTTTTCTATCTAAAGGTCGTTTTTTAATCCAGATAGTAATCTGACATTTTGAGTCTTCGTCAGACATGCACATGTACATGTGCATGTCTGACAAAGACTTCAAATGTTGTTGAGCGAAGACTTGAAATGTCAGATAAGCTAGAAACATTTAAATCGTCTAATTTAATTACTATCTGGGTTTAAAAAACGAACTTATGTATTTTAAGTTTTGTTTCTTTGTCTATAGCCAAAGTAAGTATGTAGGAAAAAATCAAATGTAAAATCTCACAAATTCTCACGAAGTCAACGTCGTTTTTTATAATAGGTACATACCTTGTGAAAAACTGGTTATAAAGTATACTAATAGGTTTACTACTAACTTTACAATAATAATAGGTGCCTGTCTTGTTTTACCTTACCTGATCTGATATTGCGTGTCGATTTGATACCTAAACGCTTAGGATTAAGGAAAAATTGCTCTATTACAACATTCAAAACGATTTACGTTTCTTATCGTTTGAAATGAATCACGATAAATTATCGCGTGAATGCCTAAAATAACTGTAAGCGTTCGATTTTCTTTATTTGCTTACGTAATGCCTTGATTCTTTCTACATGGGTACCAACTTGAATATTTGTTTAAATCGATAAGGCCTTGAGTGGAAAATTTTGTATGCACAAATCGTTATCGCTCCCTTGAACGGTATATTTGAACTGCTAAGTCACACGAGGCCTACCTACTTACTGTTACTGAAATATTTTATGTGCTGTAATTTTACTCCAGGACATTTATAATACACCAGTACTTAGAAATTAAAAGACAGCATTCATATACGAGGGGCGTTCAATGTATTCTCGGTATGGGGGTGATTTATTAATGATGTGGGTAATTTGAAAAATTAATAAATACATTATCTAAAGGGGTTCCCTCTATCTGGCAGAAACTTGATGCTCCGAATTTTATTTGGCATAACACACTTGGCATAATCTTATTTAAACGAATATTTGTAAGGCATAAAAAATGTTTAGCATAATCATTGTTTGGCCGAACGTTTATATGCTCGACTTTACGCTGGCATACTTTTAAGATTGCAGAATTTTATTTCGCATAATTAATTACCTTTGGCAGACTTAAAATTCCGCATTATTTCGTTTAGCATAAAATTTATTTAGAGCAATGATTATTTGGCATAATTTCACTTGGCATACTATGAAGATGGCAGAATTTCATTTAGAATAATTTTGTTAGGCATATTTTCATTTCTATTAAATTGCATTTTAACCTTAAATGAAATGAAATAGTGTCTCAAAAAGTCAGTATATGTTGTGCTACAAAAATGATTGACAGAAACGAATCGCTGCAGAACCGACTCCACGTAGTCTTGTCTGCCCTACCCCTAGAGTGTAATTTAAGCCCGCGTAGGCGCGGAGTGGCGAGGCGGCCCGCGAGCTGAGGAGCAGGTGGTTTTGACAGTCGCCGCCTCGGCTGAGGCTGGCCGGCGAAGCCGGCCAGCAACCCGAAGCCGCGGTGGTAAGCGTAAAACCATCTGCGACGATGAGCTCGCGTGGGACCGCCGGAGCCCCGCAGCGCCGAAGCCGTGACAGAAACCATGCATGCTGCATGCTCGCTGCATGCTGTAAGCTTGCTTGCATGCTGCATTCTTGCTTGCATGCTGCATGCTTGCTTGCATGCTTGCTTGCTGCATGCTTGCTTGCATGCCGCATGCTCGGTTGCTTGCATGCTGTATGCTTGGTTGCTTGCATGCTGTATGCTTGCTTGCATGCTGCATGCTTGTTTGCATGCTGCATGCTTCTTCGATATGACATGTATGCCAAAAGATGATTCTAAGTTTAAAGTTTCTGAGATATGATAGTTCTGCCTTTTAATATCTATCGATATGAAATTATGCCAAGAGACGATTCTGATTGCGAACTTTCTGCGATATGATGGTTCTACTTTTTAATTATTATGGAATAAAATTTATGCCTAAAGATGATTCTGACTTATATAATTATGCGTTGTGAATGTATGATAAATGAGTGTATGCCAAACGATTTTCTGCGAAATGAAGTTTATGCCATCCGCTGTTATGCAAAATAATATTATGACGAAAAAAATTCTGCCATAAAGGGTGGACCCTATCTAAAGGTATAAATATAAAATTTCATATTGTTGTGATCCTTAGTTTACTAGTTACCCGTAGTCCACGACAACTGGAATGGCTAACTTGACAATGCTGAAGAAAATTGAGCACCGCGCTGTGATTAAATTCCTTACCAAACAAGGAAAAAGTCAAAAAACTATTCACGAAGAGATGGTGGTTGTTTACCAAGATTCTGCAGCTTCGTTATCTACGGTTCAAAAGTGGTCAAGTGAATTTAAAAGGGGCAGAGAGAGTATTGAAGACGACGCTCGGGCGGCCCGGTTACTGCCTCTAAGGATGAAAACGTGAAAAAAGTTCAGAAGCTTATATTGGAGGATGCCCAAATGAAGACGAAAATTATAGCAGAGATGATCCACCTCTCCGTTGGTATCGTACACACTATTCTTCATGACCTCCTTAACCTTTCAAAAGTTAGTGCAAGATGGGTGCTGCGAATGCTCACGGCGCCTCAAAAACAAGTGCGAATCGAGTGCTGTAGAGTTTTTAGAGCTCTGTGGTGAAATTTCCAACTAGTATTTTCGATCGAATTGTTACTGGACATGAAACGTGGGTTCACCATTATGACCCTGAATATAAGCAGGAGTCCATGCAATGGCACAAGAAGGGCAGTTCCTCCCCTAAGAAATTCAAAGTCGTCCCGTCTTCCGGAAAAGTCATGGCCACGATCTTTTGGGACTCCAAGGGAATTTTTTAGTGATTGAGTACACAAAAAAGGTGAAACCATAAACGCAGCTTCCTACTCATCCATTTTGCGAAATTTACGGGATGCAATTAAAAAAGACGGGATAAAATGACCGCCGCGTGTGTTGCTTCTTCACGACAACGCCCCAGTCCACACGGCGCGTGTTTCTAAGGCTGCTGTGCGAGATTGTGGTTTCGAAGAAATAAACCACCCACCCTATAGTCCGGACCTAGCCCCAAGTGATTATTATTTGTTCCGTAATTTGAAAAATGACCTTCGGGGAAATCGATTTTTCAACGATGATGAACTTAAGGCGGCCATAAATGCGCATTTTTCAGAGAAGAGGGAAAGTTATTTTTTACAGGCTATTGAAAAATTAATTTCGAGATGTAATAAATGCATTGAGGTAATGGAGGATTATATTGAAAAATAAAAATAATTTCAAATAATTTAACTTCTTTTTTATGCCGAAACCGAGAATACATTGAATGCCCCTCGTATGTACATGTGAGGTGGGGTTTCGGACGTAAATAATAGCACCATCCAATTACTTCACGTGGGTGTTGTAAGAGGCGAAGACTTTCTAGAGAATGGGCAGCAGCGTTCTCTATGCATTGTGCCACCATACTGCGATCGCCAACCCGCCTGCCAAGCGTGGAAATTCTGGCGAACCCCCCCAAATCGGGGGAGGCCTATATCCAGCAGTGGACGTCATTCGGCTGAAATAAGTAATAAGTCTAAATAAACGTAGCTTATGGAATCTTTATCTTCAATACAGAAAACCCGTATGGAGGTCAAAGCCAGCCATAAGGAAGATATTTTAAAAGTAGTGTATATTTCTATATGGAATGTCCCGTAAATAGTACTGGAAAACGGAAATTGACCCTCTCAATCCTTTGCTGTGACCATGACTTGGTGTCCTTTAGATTTATGTTACAGGAAAAACTAAAGCATGTCGATTGCTTGTATTCTTCACTAGTATGTCTAAGATAAAGATATATTTACTGCAAAACTGTGTACATTAAGTTCTTAATAATAAACATTACATTTTTAGTTTCAACACTACCCAAGTCAGATATGCAATAAATAGTAGGTGTTTAAAGAATTTAACTTTTTATCACAAAACTCACGCAGATTATAAAATACATTAGGTTTCAATTAAAAAGAAAAGCTATTTATTTTAAACATAATTTTATTTAATTGCTTACTAGCTAGTGGTAACTGATTGTATACGCTAATAGCAGTAATGTAGGTACTTTTATAATACATATTATTAATAACCGGTAAATTAATGTCATGTTTATATTGTTTCCGATTGTTTCTTTTAGAGCTTGATTTGAAATTAACGTATTGCATATTGTTTTTTTTAAACAAACGTCTTTCTATCTTCATATTCTATGTCCCTAGTCTTAGCCTAATATACAATATGTAACAAAAACCCTGTCCGATCCAATAAAGGCGTAATCTTCGTTCAACATACGTACTAGAAAAAATGATATATAAATCTATCTAAAAAAAAACAAAAGGTAATTGATTTTTTTATTTTTATAATCCATGCGAAATATAACAGTGAATATGGGAAATTTTCATAAGTTAACAACACTCCACCCGTCGGCAAAATCTTGATATTTTTACCTATTTTTATTTCAAAGGCCACCGCCCTACAGTACCGCGTTGTAGGCACTCGTTCGACTCTTTGATGATGCCGACTGGTTGCCTACCGGCGCGCTACTTGTTGGCCAATGGCCAGTCTTTCGTGTAGATAGCTTTTGATCGGACGTCTGTCTGTACGTATCACGTGCCGCTATCGTTTCGCGAAAAATGTCGTATTCCAATCAGCCATTCCACTGGATTTTTATTTATGGGGTCATGTTAAACAAATTGTTTATAAAAGAGAGTGCGATTCGGAAATCGAAGTCAGATCTCGAATTGTGGCAGAATCTAAGTGTGGCAGCTTTCGACTCACTTAAATCGGACACAAATTCGCTGCAAAGAGTACGTGCAAATTTAGTGAAAAGGTGTCGAATGTGTATCAGTGTTGGAGGTGGACATGTGGAGCACGATCGCCGAAGTATGCAACAACAGAACTGAAACCTGCAGTCGGTAAGTACTTTGCCCAAAGGACATCATATTAAAAAAAGCCCTTATCAGGGCTACATTTAATTCAATAAATTGTTTCTTAATAAACATGATTAGGTCTCCGGATCACTATGCCTACAAAACAATATCAGCTGATACCTACGCGTCGGCATAAGGTATGACGTAGCGTAATTTTTTTTCGTTATAAGTTTGTTTGGCGGCACGCGACAAAGCAGGTTCATGACAAAGGCGGCGGCTTCTTTGACACAAAACTGTACATAGTAACACGTGAACTTTGTGAGCGATCAGTGTTGCCTTTGATTCGTTTTTATTTTTTATTTTTATTTAATTATATTCACAAGGGAAAAATAATAATCTCAAATCCATTAATTGGTTACGTAATAATGTACGCAGTACGATGCCGAATAATACCCTTAAGGATCGGACAGGGTTTTGGGTCGATTTCAAATTTGGGGCCAAAAAAGTGTGAATTGCATGATATTTGAAAAATTTTAAAAATTTTAATGTTTAAATATTTAGGTGCATTAATTAGTTAAAAAAACACATGCTAATCAAACAAACCTTTAATTTCTTCCAATAACAGGGAAAATACAATTTTTTGAGTGACACGAATGAGCAACATAATTTCTCTAATGATGTTTTGTGATTTACTAATGAGATCTCTGGTTACACTAATGAAAGTATATATTTTTTCATTTTTCTATGTTACTAAATAATCAACAAAACATAAAATATTTGTCATTAACGTTATTTGTAGCAGGTGCAGTGGCCAGCGCATCAACCTACCCTCAACCTACTGTCAATTTTCTTTGAATAATTTACAATTTACTGCAACAGTGTTAAAAGTGTCAAGTTCCATTAGGAAACTTTGGTAAATTGGATTAGGTTGATGTGCTGACCACCGTACTACAGATATTAATTATTTTAAACTTAATTCCAAAACAAAATAATAACTTAATCAACTAAGCTAATCAATGGTATACATACATTTCTGATTTCAGTCTTCAAAATTCGTTAACGCTAATCGTTTTTCATTGCGGATACAATAACAATATCAATATTATTAATATCTACTTAATTAATTAATCTGATAAGGGATCATCCTCATCATCTTCACATTTCTTTAAAAAATCCAGGAATTCTTTTTCATGACCTGTCGCTTTTGTTTGATTATTTATAAAAGATTTGTTGGTCCAGGAGTGTCGAACACTGCGGAGACTTGAAGTTGATGGCTCGCTGTCATGTAACATTGGATTGGTATTGACATAGCGAATGGTAACATCACTAAGTACCTTAATTCTTTTGTTTTCCGGGATGACCTTTACATTTTCCATTGTAGATTCAATGGGAGTATTATATATTTTAAAAAATCTCATATGTTTGCCATGTTTACAAGCAACATTTAAATATTCGAAACAGCTCTGTTTTCTAAATTATAGATAAGCGGAATCGGCAGCCCAAACGACCTGAAAGAAAAAAAAATGTTATTATTACATTTTTTTATGGTAACGTCAGTATATATATATATATTTTTTTTGTATTTAATATACCTGATGAACTGTCATAGTCCCCGTGAAAGTAGCAATATCTTTAGGCAACATTAATTCCTTTAATTTGATTTCGTTCTCCTGAATAATACCCATTTCTACGTTTTTTATATTTCTTCGAATGACGTTAACAAAGGCATCAAAGTCTCCGACATCCTGATGACACCTTAATTCATAATCCGCAGTCCTTTTGATCACTGCTCCAATGCCATCAGGAGCACCCTTGCCGTGTCCAGCTTCTTGGTAATTCCATGTGACAAGATTTAATTCTGGGAAGTCATTCCTTAATTGGGTTAAAATATATATTTATTTCTATACTGGCTAGAGGGACTATCTGTTAAAATATGAATGCGATTAAATTTGCGATGATCTGTTAAACACAAATTTAATTAAATAATTTAGATGAGCCCAGACTGCCGCTGCATCATGACGGGTGCATTCACTGGCTGTGCAAATAGAGTAGGCTTGAGTAGCATTGGGATCATTTTTTAAATAAACCACTGCTGTATGAAGTGAGACTTGACCACGGCTGCCACCAAAATGCATGCTTTGTACTTCCTCCGCATATTTATAAGAATAGTTTTCTGAAAAATCCATATGGATTAAGGCTTCATTGATAGTTAGAGCTTCTTTCAAATATTTAATAGTTGCGTACTGGTTGACAATGTTACTCGTGTGTGATAAAAATTTTGGCAGCATATTTTCCAGTTCAATTATCAGGTTACGTGGATCAGATCTCTTTGCTTTCTTCTTGATTATTTTTATTTCTTTAGCGTCTACTCTCTTTGTATCTCTTTCCCATACCATGTACTGTATTTATTTATCATTTCGGAATTCTTTATATGGTACTGTTTTATCCTTACATGAAGCGCATTTGCGATTAAGACAATTTAGGCTATATTTATCACAACAGATTTCCTTTGTCAAATTCTGACTATCTTTTACATGAAGAATATCATTCTTGTTGAGAGCCGCTATTAATAAGTTAAAATTTGTGTGCAACAAGCAGGCACATGTATCACGGTCGTCAGTTGGAAGAGAGACCCAAAATGGTCTGAGTCTTGTAAAAGTCGTATAACTAATTTTAATGTTAGTATTTTCAGCCAAAAATCTCTTGTGTAAGTTTTTCATAGAATCTAAAAGATATCTGACTTGTTTAACGGTTCCATGTTTCTTCTTATATTGTTTCTTGCCTGAAGTAATGCGACTGTTAATGTCGTCTTCGTAAAACTTTTGCACTAACTGTTGAACGTTGATGCTATTTCGTGCATTTTTCTTAAGTCGTTCCCGGAGATGAACTTTGCGAAGGTCAGTAGCAACTTTAAATTTTTTTAACTTCTCTTTATCAATTAATTTAGTGATAACGCGTTTGTCCTTCCTGTTTCTAGTTGTTGCAAATTTCCGTGTTATTTCAGCACTTATAGTTTATCAAATAATTGTATCTTGTCTTCATTTTTTGTATTTTCTGATTCATTACTTATTTCACTTGTTAGTGTAGATATTTTTCTTTTTAAATAATTTACCCTGAACCTGTATCTGTTTAATAGTAATATATATTTTTGTTTCTCTTTTTCGTGCTGCATTTTCATTGTTTTGATTTTTTAATTAGTTTTTGTTCACGCATACTTAGTTTCGATTTTATTTCTTGTTTTTCTATGTTTAAGGGATCTGTATTCAAGTTTACATTTTCAATATCACAACTTTCTTCAGTTACTGCAACGTTTTCTATCATTCTTTGACTTACTTTCTTTCTATAAAACTTTTTGGCACTCTCTTTCCATTTTCGTCTTTGAATTCTTTGCTCGCGTGGACTCATTTCGTTAATACTTTTAATTTTTTTATTTTCCTTCGCTTTTAAGTAATATTGTCTTTTTTTTCTTGCTCGGCAGCATATAACTCAGGATTTTTTTTAATAGTTTGATATTTTTGTCTTCTAGCTATTCTACGTCTCTCTAATTCTTCCTCACTTTTTAGTTTTTTTGGTTTCGCCATTTTAATACTTAATCTAGAAGTTAAAAAAATATATCATTAGTGTGACTTTCAATATAATTAGTGTGACTCGTGAATCGACACAAATGAGAGTGACACGAATGAGATTTTTGGTAGTAATTCGAATTTATTTCGTAAATGGAACGTTCTAGAATATACCGTACATTAGAAACGAAATATGCTCTCAATGGTTTACTACGCAGCCAAATCAAAAACAACAAACACATTTAACTAAGCACTATATGTGACAAAACACTAATGATATAAATTTGTTACAAAAGTCAAAATCTTACCTAAAATTTGGAATTTCTCTTAAAATAACGCCACACACAACCGTCGACCACGCGCGTTCGGCCACGACTGAGCACACGGGATACGCGCGGGGCAAAGGGCAGGGTAAATCAGGGACAAATTCTGTTTACTGGTGCATTTGGAAACGGTCACACAAATGATACATTAAAAACGAGTAGTTTTAGAATGCTAAAAAAAACCTATTTTTTATTATCCAGTATTGGTTTTGATATCTAATTATTCATCTTTAAAGTGTCTACAAAACAGTAATACGTTAAAATTTGAATTTCCTCAACGAGTTTTCGTTTTTTAGAGAAATGAAGAAAAATATAAGACTTTGGAGCATTAACACTAATGAGAAATAGGTACTAGTTTTAGATCTATCTCTTTAATGTACAATCATAAAAGATTCGTTCTAACTGGCGTTTGGGCGTCTCATAAGACTACATGATTTAAAATAATTTAACTTACGATAAATTCTACATCATGAGAAATAAATCAAAATATATGCTTTTGGCCCCAAATTTGAAATCGACCCTTTTTGTAACATGCTGTATACATTGAACGATACAATAAGATCGACTATAATTTATGAAAAACTAGCTTTTGCCAGCGGCTTCGCCCGCGTGGAGGTCGGAAATTATCCCGCGGGAACATACTACCGGGATAAAAAGTAGCCTATGTCCTTTCTCAGGCTCTAAACTGTCTGTGTACCAAATTTCATTTAAATCGGTTCAGTAGTTTTCGCAGGAAAGCGAGACAGACAGACAGACAGACCGACAGACAGACAGAGTTACTTTTGCATTTATAATATACTAGCTTTTGCCAGCGGCTTCGCCCGCGTGGAGGTTGGAAATTATCCCGCGGGAACATACTACCGGGATAAAAAGTAGCCTATGTCCTTTCTCAGGCTCTAAACTATCTGTGTACCAAATTTCATTTAAATCGGTTCAGTAGTTTTAGCAGGAAAGCGAGACAGACAGACAGACAGACAGAGTTACTTTCGCATTTATAATATTAGTGTGGATTAAGTGTGGAATAAGTGTGGATTGTTATCACTTTCATAAAATATAGTAAAAAAATGTCGCGAAGATATATTAGATACATACAGAAATTGGTGGTTGACTATTGGGACATCAAAGAACTGTAACTATGAATACAGCATAGGATTCTAGACCCCAGCGTAGAAATAGTGGTTTAAATAAATCTACTGTTCCATACATTTTGACCGCGTAGTCTCTAGGAAACAGCAGTTTTTTTTTATAACCGACTAATAATGTCTCATCTGGGGTGTTTAGAATGATGTGCTTCATTCATGGTTATAGTTTACGCGTCGATGTCCGTGCCACCCTGTATGTAGACAGCATCGACAATTCCTTATAAGAAAAAAATAGGCGGATGTAGAATTAGGTACAGAAACATGTAACTATGATATCTATCTAAATAGTATTAATGCATGGAACAAAAACTTTGTACCCCCTATATTATAACTAACTTACGCGGAGGGAGGAGTGTGAAATTTGGCATAGTTAAAGTTTACGGAGTGCCGAAAGTTAATATGTTGTATTTAAAGCAATTATGGTTGTATTTCGACCACTGTGCGACTACTAGTTTTATTAGAAACCTTTTTAACAAAAAATTAAACCGCCGAAAAACTGAAAAGCATAAAATAATAAACCTTAAAATTTTGAGTCGGCGCTGAAAAATCAATGAACAAGGATCACTCAAAGCGCCGACTCATAATTTTAAGGTTTATTATTATTTTAATTTTTTGTTAAAAAGATTTTATTTTATATTTTTTGTGGCTTTAATGTACTAATAATACTGGGCAAGGTATACCCTATCCAACACAAAAAGAATTATCAAAATCGGACTACTCTGTATAAAGTTATGCGTGTTTATACATTACAATCAGTGAGTGAACAATCAATCATCCCCTGTTTTCCGACCCTTAGGGTTCGATTTTATTTTCCAAATTTATATGGGACCGCCTTGGGAGTATACCCTTTCCAATAGAAAAAGAATTGTCACAATCGGACCACTATGTAAAAAGTTATGCGTGATCATACATAAAAAAAAAAATATATACGCGTCGAATTGATAACCTCCTCCGTTTTTTTTTCGTTGTTGAAAATGACTTCATGAATAAGGGCTTTGTTTGAGTGAACAAAATGAGTCTGACAGTGGCGCTCTTGACCTCGATTTTGCCGTATTGATTTTCTACGTAAATGGAAAAAGTAACACTGCACACATTAAGCTATGTATATCCCGTTTAAGCTGACCTCTCAATATACGGAAACCCCATACAATGTGAGATTAGTTTATGCTGGAAATGTATAACTTGATGTGTAGACGTGCGTACCTAACTACTTCGTTATGTATAGAGTTGAAATTGTAAGTTTATCTACTTACGTAAAATGAAGTATTTTGATGTTTGACCTGTCGCTTTTCATTGAACGTAGTTATTGTTGGCATCTGTGGGAGTTTATTAAATAAACGGACCTTGGAGTCACACGTAGGTCTATAGTAGGTGATATATATTTATTTTGTACTAGCTTTTGCGAGCGGCTTCGCCGAGGAAATTATCCGGTAGGACGTACTACGAGTACCACATGTGTTAATCCAGGATATAAACTATCTGTGTGTCAAATTTTGATCCAAATCCCTACGGTTTTTCTTACGTGAAAGAGTAACAAACATCCATCCATCCTCACAAAGCTTCACAATTATAATATTGGTAGGATGATGTATTAGCTGATGCTTGCAGTTTTACTCGCATAACAAGAGACTTCACCCACCCATCCGGATAAATGTGAAAGTAAATGTTACCCTAGGACATGGACTGTGTGAGCCAAATTCCGTCTTAATCCATTCAGCCGTTTATTCACGTTTGATTCACAAATATACACAGTTATTATATCATATAACTAGCTTCTGCCCGCGAATTTGTTCGCGCTAAATTTCTATCGCGGATTTTTTTAAGAACTTTTTCAGACGAACAATTCTGTCATACCTACTTGATTGTTGCGTTACTTTAACCGTTTAGGCAGCGCACGCACGAACGCATGCTCTCAAAAGGAATATCTTTTCCCCAATCTTGCAACATTTTTCATTGATGCTCCGCTCCTAATGGTCGTAGCGTGATTATATATAGCATATACCCTTACTCGATAAGTGGGCTACCAAACACGAAAATATTT
Source organism: Aporophyla lueneburgensis (assembly GCA_932294355.1). Taxonomy (NCBI): domain Eukaryota; kingdom Metazoa; phylum Arthropoda; class Insecta; order Lepidoptera; family Noctuidae; genus Aporophyla; species Aporophyla lueneburgensis. Next base: position 19,053,131 of record OW028744.1, read on the forward strand.
TTTTCAATTCGAACCTGAGATTAGCGCGTTCAACCGAACAAACCAACTCTTCAGCTTTGGATATTAGTATAGATTGGGATTTACTTTTATGAGAAGTTGAAGACTAATATCGATTCTACCAGGTGTTTCTATTATCAAGTATCAAATCGATTGGAGGACAGAAGATGTTGGTTTCATCATCATCATCATTACAGCCGTAAGACGTCCACTGCTGGACATAGGCCTCCCCCGATTTGGGAGGCTTTGCCATAATCGCCATGCTTGGCAGGTGGGTTGGCGATCGCAGTATGGTCGTAAAATGCATAGAGAACGCTGCTGCCCATTCTCTAGTAAGTCCCTTAGTCGCCTTTTACGACACCCACGGGAAGAAATGGGGTGATGCTATTCTTTACGTCCGGCACCACACGGGACCGGGGATGTTAGTTTAGTAGTAGATATCATTACACAACATTTTTTATGTGGTTAGTCGTCTCCTCTGATTTCGTCATGTGTCGCTTATCATGGTTACATCAAGCCATCAGGGTAATAGCTATCATATCATGTTTATCGGATCTACTTTCAGGGCGTTAGTCTTTTTTGTAGTTTAAAATAGGCTTATCTACATTCTTTGTGTGAAGACGCTAATCAAGGGTGATCTACCGATTTCCCTGAAGCGAAAACTCCTCTAGATGCCCAAATGCTCTAAATGTATCCTGCCCGTCTTAACTTACGGTGCTCAGACCTGTTCGCTCACCGATACACAAAAGTTCCGGCTTGGGGTTTGCCAAAGAGCAATGGAGCGCAGCATTTTAGGGGTTAAACGAACCGACAGAATGTGAAACACCACGTTGCGCTCCAAAACGGGAATCCTAGACATAGAGAAAAGGCTGCCAGGCTAAAATGGGACTGGGCGGGTCACACCAGCCGCATGCACAGCGACCGCTGGGCAATAGTCTCCACACAGTGGGTGCCTGAGGATGGACGGCGCCGGCGAGGCTAGCCCAAGAAGAGGTGGCGAGACGACCTCGACGCGTACTCCAAGGGTTGAATCGAGGTGGCCCTGGAAAAGGATACCGGGAGGGATTTGGGGGAGGCCTTTGCTCAGCAGTGGGACAGTGTCAAAAACAAAACACAGACGGCTAATAAATAAAATAAAAAACCGTTCATGCCATACGAGGAAACAAAATAAACGAATAAGACATGTGTGCCCTGCCTGGGCGGAGCACCGCCGTGTCCTCGTGGAGGCGATCGGCGGCGGCGACCTCTCGCGTCCGGCCCTGGTGCGAGCCATGGTACGGAGCGAGAGGGAATGGGAAGCCGTCACCTCCTTCTGCGAAGCAGTAATGCTCGCGAAGGAGGAGGCGGGGCGCGTGAGGGAGTGGCAGTCTCTGCGCCCTCACGTCCCTAGCCGCCGCAGGAGGAGACGCCCCGGGCGTCGGGAGTCAATAGCGGACTCCCGGCCACCGTAGGCGCGAGCTTGCGGGTGGCGAGCAATGGGTAGCTCGCCGCCCGGTAAGGACCAAGCTCGGGTCGACGGCGCGCAGTGTTCCACGCGCGCCTCAAAGAGATGTCAGCAGCAGTGTAGGGGTCTACTAGGACCGACGCCTGCCGGGGTCGCGTGATTGTTCGAAGGAGATACCGTGACCCTGGCACATGGGCAACTGATGGAACACGGGTGGGTTTTAGTCAGTAAAAGTCTGACACGCCCTCCTGCTCCGCCCAGAGCGGGAGAAGTCATTTGATGATTTCCCATCCTGGAAAAAAAAAAAAAAAAATAAAAAAAAGACATAAATTTTATTACATAAGCATTACATTTTATTTTTTACTACTTGCCAATGGCCGCCTCCATTGCTTCCATCTTTCACGAGCGGGCGCGTCCAACTTAAATTTTAGACGGAACATTCTAGCTCGTTCCGCCACCTCCTATGTGGTCTGCCGCGACCCCGCTTCACCATCTCAGGCACCAGTTCTGTGCTATTGCGCCCAGAGTTTGACTGGCATGCGGCAGACATATCTTGCCAACAATTAACCTTAACTTCCCCAATATAAATATTACCAACCGAACGTCCGTTCATTGTAAATATAACAATACATAGTAATTTACAAAACATTGTTGTTTCAGGGTAACAAAGGGGCTGTTAGTATAAGATTCAACATATACGGATGTTCGATGTGCCTCGTGAACTCTCACCTGACTGCCCACGAGCATCTGTTGGCTGATCGCATCAATGATTATAACACGATAATAAAACAACACATGTACCATGTCAGCGAGACTACCAACATTTTGTATCATGAGTAAGTACCCACATTTCTCTTGTTTTTAATACGCTTTTACTAGCTTCATCTGTATGTATGTTTGTTTGTAAGTATGTAACTATGTTTGTAACCGACTCCTTTGGACTTGATTTTGACCCAGTTCAAACGGTCCGATTTCATTTAAATTTTGTAGACTTATCTACGACGGATGACAATACAATAATTTCATTTTGTGCCATTATCCTTGCCAGGATTACCAGGAAGGAAAAAAAAAACGAAAAAACACTTTTCAAGCTAAGCCGAACTAAAAAAAAACAGAAAATAAATAATAGTTTAAACAACTAAAAACACGCTTCCATCGAAAACACTACTTTAGTTTTCTATGGAAGCGTGTTTTTCAGTTTTTAATCTATTATTTTCTCGTTTAGTTTCAAGTCGAACTCCCACCATCTCATTACAAAATGAGTTTTAACTAGTCCAAGCCCGAATCTTCTAGCCAGTTTTTGTACTTTGTACCTTCTTGCGACTCATATGAAGTTCTTAATTTAAAAGTGTTGCTATAGAGCCAGTAAACAACTAAGTTGCCAGTTATGTATAAAGATATGTTGATAGATAAATGGTTAACTAATAAAGATCTGTATTTCCATCACCGTTAGGTTCTTATTCCAAACACTGGCTAGGTCGTCTTAATGAAACGATGTCTAGGGAAAAGCTTTTGTTTTGTAATAAGACCGCTACTGTCTAAAACGACGATTTAAAGCAACTATAAAACACAATTAAAATTAGTAAAATATAAAGAACCTCGAAATAGTTTACGATAATAACGATTTACCATCGTGTGTCGATCGAGTTCAGCGCCTCTGGATTTTCCACTTATCTTTTCTTGCCATTGTTCTGACCAAATTGTGCCTTCGTTGTCCCGTATTGCGTATCATTTATATTTTATACATAGACAAATCAAAAAGTCGTTATATAATGTTTTTCATCATTTGTACTGACAGAAATTTGACAGTTTTGGGTAGCTTGATGTGCTGGCCATCAAGCTACCCAAAACTGTCAAATTTTCCCATTCACACTTGAACCTAATTTTCTAGCAATAAAGTTGAATACCTATTAAATAAATTTGACAGAGTGTGCTTTATGTGTTGGCCTCTGCACATTTACATAAATTAGTTGGCAAAAGGTTTAACCGAAGCCTTGGGAAAAGTCCGCACATTGTCGCGTCATAATTATTAGTCTTTCTTAAGAATTATGTGATGTCAGTGAACTTAAGGTTATAGTCATTAACTACGTAGGTACGTCATTTGTTTCTTTTCCATTTATTATCGTTCTGCTTAGTACTTAGAAAATACTTCCTCATGGCCTCATAAGAAGGCTCAAAGTCACCCAAAGAGCAATGGAGAGGGCTATGCTTGGAGTTTCCCTACGCGATCGAATCAGAAATGAAGAGATCCGTAGGAAAACAAAAGTAACCGACATAGCCCGAAGAATTGCCAAACTTAAGTGGCAGTGGGCAGGGCACATTGCTCGCAGAACAGATGCCCGATGGGGCCGCAAGGTTCTGGAGTGGCGATTCAAAGACGGCGCGGTAGCACTTACAGCATTTTGCAAATGATTGCATCCAGACATGACTGTCCTATACAGGCACACTGGGTTCCCGAATAGTTACCGGGAAAATGTAGTTATTATTAAACCATGTACATACACTTATATGAATTTTGTCCATTTTGTACATACTGTGATCAGCTCGGTTTTACATGGAGCGACTACTTATCTGACCTCCACAACGCAGTTACTGGGTAATACAATTCATCTATTGAAATATGATGACAAATATATTTGAGAATTTGTTGAAGGCATATGACAAATGGCATTGAAGGAATTCTAGAACTATCTCGGGAGATAAGTGACGAAAACATATAAGATGCTGCATCAGTTTCATTAATATGTGTCAATACAATGTTAACGGACATTTCTTGCGTTATAAATATATGCCTACTCATTTAAATACAGAAGAATGTGATATGATACCACGTTGTGATCGAAAACAAATGACATCACTGTAGCGGTAATATTACATTTTTACTGAAAGCTGATATGCGTCCTTGATTTTGGCGTCGCTTGTCTCGCCATATAGTTTTGGTATTCCTTCGATGACACATATTTGTGTACAACTTGTACTTAATTACTTGTTCTTCAGAAAGGTCAGGTGCGTAGTACTCGCAACCGGCGTGTGTGTATGACCAATTGTATGAACTTAAACGAGGCAAAAGGAGTGTGTAGAGATCGTTGCAGGTGGCGTTCCGTGGTTTCTGCCTACCACCATGGGAAAAAGGCGTGATTGTATGTATTGTACTTAATATGCCTTCCACCAATTCTCACATTATTTGCCGTCATTTACGCATGGACCAACACATTTTTTTTAGGATTGGTCATTTTCTATCTTTCACCTATATACCCAGTGTTCTAAGTGTCATTGTAATTGAGATACGTTTTTTTTTGTTTGTTTTTGAAAATTATCTGAATCATCGTCTTTAAAACAACATATTTTTTTAGTTTGATGTTGTATTTGCACCAAATAACTTTTATTGCATTTGCTAATGTATGACTATTCTAAGTAAAACATAAATTCTTAGCGTAGATAGCAAAAACTTTTTAATAAAAAATTTAACCGCCGAAAAAACTGAAAAAAATAATAATAAACCTATCAGTCATTTTGAGTCGGCGCTTTGAGTGATCTTTGTTCATTGATTGTTTAGCGCCGACTCAAAATGTCTACTAATTACTACATGCTTGCAAAATCGGACTATTCTGTTAGAAGTTATGCATTACAATCAATGAGTGAACAATCAATCATCTCCTACTCTTAGGGTTGGAATTTTCTTTCCTTTACATGGAACCACCTTCAGGATATACCCTTTCCAGAAAAAAAAAAAATATCATATCGGTTCACTCTGTAAACAGTTATGCGTTGTCATACATAAAAAACATATATATATATATATGTGTCAAATTGAGAACCTCCTCCGTATTTTTCGTCAGTTAAAAAAAATACTTCACGAGCTTTCAAACTCTTTTAAAATGAACTAATCTATGAAAAACAGTGACAGTAAGTAGTCTAATCTATCAGTGACAGTAAGTAGTCTAATCTATCAGTGACATTTAGGACATAGGGTCTAAGGGTGAAAGACACATGACCCACCCAATCCTCAATAAAATTTTGCCGTGCCAAATACCATGTATTCATTTTGGATTTATCATGCGATCAGATACTACTGCTGAGCTGCTGAAGTTATTTATGCTCGTCACTGTACATATTATCTTTAATTATCAGAACGTTATTTTATCAAACGATCGACTATGTCTTGATGCTATTGAACAGCTACCTCAAATATTGATCAAATACTACAAATTACATTTGTACCACCTATTTCAAATCAAAACAGTAGCACAATTTTAAAATCATCCTAACAATCTTCTGATACAAATTTATTAAATAAAATATTGATTGATCTACCGATAGTAACATTTACAGGTAAATGTATATCTACTATCGGTTTCTAACAAAATTATAGGTAATCCGAATAACTGAACGTCATGCATGCTTTATCAGATGTACTTGTAAAGCTGATAACATATATACAAACTAAAAGTGATAACGGATTAGGAAAACCACAATGTAAGTCAACAGGAAAATTCAATGAGTTAATTTGTCGATGAAACCCTTATATTTTCCGAGAAAGAGAACGCTTATCCCATCAAAACCATAAATGTGATAATGGGCGCTAAGTATTATGAATATTCGTGATTAAAGAGTTAAAATCTAAATGGTTGCCAAGTTCTGTAGATAATACTGAAATAAATATCGAGAAAACAAACAACATTGTAAAATTATTTTAAAATACAATATCTAGCCCCTTTGCTGATACAACAATGTTTGCTATTTATAAATATAACTTCTCAAAGTAGAATTCATTACACAAAGCAGATCATCATACTTTCAGCCGAAAGATGTCCACTGTTGGACATAGGCCTCGTCCAATTTGGGGGGTTTGCCGTAATTGCGACGATTCGCCGGCGGATCGCAGTATGGTGGTAAAGTACATAGAGAACGCTGCTGCCAATTCTCTTGTAAGTCCCTTAGTCGCCTTTTACGACAACCACGGGGAGAATTGGGGTGGTGCTATTATTTACGTCCGGCACCATAAGGAACAAAGCAGATAACTTTGAAGCTAAAGATTTAACTGTTAATTATTTTGAAAAAAAAAAAAACCTATATAAATAATGACAAAAATCGATTCAGTAAACGATTCAGAACAACATACTTTCATAATGTGCATTAATTCAGATATACATTGTATATAAGGTGTATCTATTCATACACGAAATATTTTAAGAGGTACACCTGTAGGTGGTAAAGAAGCTATAGAAGCAAAAAGAAAATTTTTATCTAGGCGTTTTTGAATTTTCGTAATTATTATAATTTTAAAACTGCTTGAGACGTTTTGCATAAAACCTTTACTCCAAATTCTATTAATGGCCCGCCTGACGCTGCGAGGATGGCGACCGGACGGCATGAGCATGGCCGCGGTGTCTCGGGCCGTAAAAAATAAGAAGGAGCCAGTATTTCTTATGTGCGTCAAATAATTTATAGAAATACTGGCTCCTTCTTATTTTTTACGGCCCGAGACACCGCGGCCATGCTCGTGCCGTCCGGTCATCGCCCTCGCACCTTGCCTTTTAATGTGACTCTATTGTACAATTTTTTTTCCCCTTAATGTGTACTTATATAAGGTGTATCTATTCATACATGAAATATTTTAAGAGGTACACCTGTACGTGGTAAAGAAGCAACAGCAACTAAAAAAAAAAAAATCTAAGAGTTTTTTTTAAATTTTATATTTATAAATTATTTGACGCACATAAAACATACTGGTTCCTTCTTATTTTTACGGCCCGAGACACCGCGGCCATGCTCGTGCCATCCGGTCATCGCCCTCGCAGCGTCAGGTGGACCATTCATAGAATTTGGAGTAAAGGTTTTATGCAAAACGTCTCAAGTCGTTTTAAAATTATAATAATTACGAAAATTCAAAAACGCTTACATAAAATTTTTCTTTTTGCTTCTATAGCTTCTTTACCACCTACAGATGTACTGTACCCCTTAAAATATTTCGTGTATGAATAGATACACCTTATATACAGTAGTTGATACCGGTTGCATCTCACGTAACTAGCAGTAATATATTAACACCTGTACATTCTTTTTCTAATATACCTTAACCTAACAGATTTTCTTTCTCTATTCCAGCTACGTAATCTGGATAGGCGATCTAAACTTCCGTACCGATCATCCTGCGGGCAGCAGTCCTTCATCGGAGGAGATCGTCGCCACACTGCAGAAGATAGAGAAGGACAAATACGCGTCACTCCTCACTCACGATCAGCTGATCGCTGTCATGGATTCCGGCGAAGCTTTCTCAGAGTTCACGGAGCATGATATACGGTTCCCGCCGACTTACAAGTTCCTTATTGGCGGGGATGAGTATGATATCAAGTACGTATTAAGGTTTTGAAGTTTTTCTTTATCTATTATCGAGGTAGGCCACGGCGAAGGTGGTGTTACGTTCTGATAAGGTTTGCAGGGCCAACATGGCCTGAGAACGCACAAGAAAGGGAGGTTTGGAAGGAAAAAGGGGAGGCCTTTGTCCAGTAGAGGGACACAATATAAGCCAAAAAAAAACTGATATAAGTGTGTGTTAGGCTGAAATTGCCACTCGTGAGCAAGCTTGGTGATGTTCGTACCTTCTTATGAGAAAAGTCTTTTTCCCCGCTGTGGGACAGTTCCAGGCGGGGTCTTTTTCCCAGCCTAGAATTGTGCTGGACGTCTTTTAGCTGCAAAGATAAATGATATCTATTGTGCAGATTTTATCATTATCTAATCTTGTCTCAATTTATTTGGGGTCGGCCTAGATTGTCTTTCTTCTATAAAAAGAGATACTGGGTGACAGGGACATCGACCCTGAAAAGAATATAATACAAAGTATAAATACACAGTCTTAGAGTTAAAAATTTTATTAAAATGTATAAAACTAGATTCTTCAAGTTTAAAAACAGCAGTAGAAATGGTCGGCGCTATATAAAAAAATTATACAGAGGACTGCCCAACCGGGTAGGGTAAATCATTTTTTTTGGCTGACCGGCTTTTGGGCCCAATATGGCTGATCTCCTGTACCAGTTGGGAAAGCGAAGATGCCAATATTTTGATATATCGCTTATTATATTATTCATTCAGACGATCTCAGGACGCTCCCAAGCCTGTATAGATTGACTGTATGAATCATGTCATTACTCAGCGACATCGTGAAAGATAACTCGAACAGATAGTGTGCTGTCGGCACGCCGCAGCTGTCAACTATTACTCAATGCTTTCACAATATGGTTTAATTTTAGAATCTGTGATATAATAGTGGTGGAATAAAGAACAAAATGTAATAAATAAATGTTTTCTTATAAGTACAGGAAACTTATTAGGTACTTTTTTTAGTAAAAATATTTTTTTTTTGTTAGCCTGCATAGTTCCACTCCTAGGCAAAGGCCTCTCTCCACTCCTTCCAAGTTTTACGAAACCGCGCGTCTTCCTTCCAGTTTTGATGGAACCTTACAAACCTAAAAAAAAATATTCTAATAATGTTATTGGGCAAATATCTTCCTTCAGAAAACTGGCTCATTAAAAGTTATTGAAAAATAATTTGATAAAAGCACAAAATCAAAAGTCATTAATTGTAATTGGGCTGAGAGACAACACTTTATGATTGTCAAAATTAAGATTGACCCCCAAATCACCCCCTCTTAACCCCTTCTTAGTGCTTCTGTTGGGAAGAAGTGGCGCAATAACCTCCCCAATAGCACAGCGGTCTGTTCCGTTAAAATACCTTGATTCCATTTTCCACAATTAAACGTAATCAAAATAAATGTTATTAAATTACTTATTGTTTATCATCGCACGATTAATATTATAATACATCAGTATTACTAAGATCCTAATCTTGGGAATTTGCTTGCCAAATGACAATGCCAGATCCTGCCCCACCCTTCACTACCGTACCGGAAATGTAACTTAATCAAAAATATCACAAGAAATTATGACCCTTTGTTGCTTAACTATTATTCTGTTACACTTGCGGATAATAAGTTAGCGATAAAAAGGAATTTAATAAAAACCCAAAGGTATTTCCTGTTTTAATCGCGACCATCTGCGTTACTTAGTACGCACACACGCGGAACAAAAACAGTTATTTAATTTAAAAATAATATTTATTAATTTACGATATACGGATTTTAATATGTATTTGGTTAAATTACAAACAGTTAATGAAAATAATCTTTGTGAATACCTATATAATATTATTATGAATATATATTCTAATAAATATTTCGCATTTGAGCACTAGTAGGTTAAAGTGTAATGAAACGTCATTGACGAGCTAATGGTAATGTCAAAAAGTTAGTGGTGGGTCGTTGTCGAATTTTTGATGAACGAAACGGAACCGTTTTTCCGACGACGAAAACGGTTGCAGAAAACGGTTGTCGTCGCAACTGGTTTGAAGAGCCGTTCAATCAATAAAATCAATGCGTTCTCGACCGTATTTTCTTAGCCATAAAATAAAAAAATCGCATCAAGTAATTCGAAGACTGGTTTGTGTAACGAAAACTATTTGGATCCAAGACGTAAAAACGGTTTCATCGTCGTAGTCGTCGCAGAACATAAAACAGTCTTTGGAACGGACTAAGGACGACGACGCGACGAGTGTGATAGTTGAATCAATGGGTTCTCGACCGTATTTTCTTAGCTGTAAAATAAATAATCGCATCTAGTAATTCGAAGACTGGTTTGTGCAACGAAGACTGTTTGGACCCAGGATGTAAAAACGGTTTCATCGTTGCAAAACATAAAACGGTCTTCGGAAACGGTTCGTTGTCGTAACGCTCACCACTAGAAAAAGTCATTCTTTGACTTTTTGACATTAGCTCTGTTCTGTTTGCCGTTGCATTACTGTTTGTATTTTACGCTCCCTTATCTCAACGTGATCAATATTATTACTGTTACACTATCCCGACGAGTTTTGCTCTTGTACACGGACTCGATCTCGCCTATTCGCCGACTTTTTACTATTTGCCACGGATTCTGATGATTGCTTCCATTTTGAACAATGCTCGAGTTGGGTAACGATGTTGAGGTGCATAAATGGTGATTTGTGCGTAGACAGGATGCTAAAATATGTTGTTGCAACATGGAAATTGTTGTAACAGGTATGTACAATAAATACTACGGTATTTATTGCTCGTATTTGACCGTAGTGAAAAATCCTAAATAATAAGCATTGTAGATTTAAACAGACACAGCAAGTTCTTAAGGCATTTAGACATAATTTAGATATCTCTAATAAAGCAGCAATAGAATGCTACATTTTTCATGCTTGTAACCAACATTTTATTTTATGGGTCACAGCTCTATAGAGTTTCTGGCATTGTCCTTTATTCATTATAAAATAAAAATGAATAGGCTCTCAGCTCTAAGTCAGTTCCATTGTTTACATATATTCTCATGATGTTGCGCATTATATGCAATATACACATAATCAAAGCTCAATTACATATACTACTTGTGCAGGTTAGTGGTAGCGGCCCCGTGACTTAACAGCCGTAGGTCATGGTTTTGAAACCAAGTTAACCTTTTATACAGTTGTGTTACCAAAGTATATATTAATACGTGAACCAAAAACTTTGTGCCCTTTTTTAGCAAAATTATGCGAATGGAGGAGTATGAAATTTGACACATTTTTTTTTGGGAATGATATTTCGCTGGTCAACCTATGAGGTTGTCGGGTGCTTAATCGGACTTGCCTGTGGCTACCTTAATAAATTAAGGCCTTCAGCCAGGGCTTAAAAACTTAGAACTAGAGCGACTACTCGCTAAGGGTAACCCCCTGTGGGGTAAACGGACCTCGGCTTAGCGATGGTAGAGTACAGCAAGGGACGGGATCGAATGATGAAATTTGGCACAATTAAAATATCTTATACCTTAAAACAAGCAATTCTTGTATATATATAATCTGAATCTCGGAAACGGCTCCAACGATTTTCATGAAATTTAGTAAACAGGGGTTTTCGGGGGCGATAAATCGATCTAGCTAGGATTCATTTTTATAAAATGTCGTTTTATTCGTGTTTTCAATGACCAACCTTATCGATAATCAACTTGAACATAAACTTATTATTTTAAACACAATTTACCAAAAAATACCGAGCAAAGCTCGGTCATCCAGATATTGTACTTTTATAGTGCATGATCCGAAGTCAACACGCCACACAAAAACCCTCACTGGGCTCGTGTGGCTCAATCCTAGTCTGAGTTCTTGCAGTGGGGACATTATTCGTTTATTATTTTATCAATATTATTCAAGCCTTTTCTCAACTATGTTGGGATCGGCTAACCGGAAGCTGCTGAATACATAGAGCGACTGCCCACCAATACCTGATACTGGGTAACACAATACCTCTTGGCAAACCTAGTTGTCCGGCGTATCGTGTTTTATTCTATACCTACTAGCTGACCCACAGACGTTATATTGTCAATAATTTCATATATTCCTACAAAATTCCCCTAGAAAATGCAATTTCAGTTTTCCTGATTTTGCGGCTTGTCCTTTGGGTATTTCCTTATTTATTCCCCCCTGTATTAGGGAGAGCACAAAACGAAAATTAGTTATTCAAATTTGTGTAGCCGTTTTAGCGAGATTAAGGTACAACAATTGATTTTAATATATATAAACTAATAATCAACTAATCAAAATTTTATTTCCACAGACGAAAACCATCATGGACAGACAGAATCCTGTACAAAGTCAACGCGAACAACTACGAGAACGTGACACTAAAAGCTGAGATGGTGTCATATAACCACGTGTCCCATTACACTGTCAGTGACCACAAGCCAGTGGTCGCGTTGATGAATATAAAGGTCAGTGGGTCAGTTAATATCGCATGACTTGTAGGTTGATGCACTTATAAGTTCCTAGTAGTTTGCCTGGTAAATGTTATTGGGGATTTTTCTGTTAGTCTTAAAACGGGGCGTATATTCATGAGCTCATCTGTAAGTATGACTTACGAAACTTATTGGATGTAATTTATTTTGTTTATTTATTTCTCAGTATATGTATAGTACACACGGCTCATTTCCAGTTTTAGCTGAGCTCGCATTACTTATATGTATTTTTTGTACAATGAGAAATCAGCTTGTACTGGATATGTATAGCTTGATTTGTCGCCGTGCGTGTTCGTAGATAAAACAATGTTTCATACATACTACCATTGCTGGTGTAAAATTTTTAAATAATAGCTAAGTACACGCATTATTTATAAAATCGCAGCGGGAGTTATCGCGCAAAGAATTTTCAACTCTAGGTGTTTAGTCGAGCGTCGAGAATCCCACAAAGTGCAGCGCGAGTGAATCTCAACCCGTCCAAAAAACACAGTATTCGATTTTCGACTCTCGACGCTAAGCAATACGTTGAAGTTCCATTGCGCGAAAAAATTCTATCGCGATTTGTATTACGTCCGTGGGCTTTACGTCTTAGTAACTCCGTCTTACTAACTCTGAGTCAGAAACTTGTACGGTCCCGAAACCTGGGGTAAATCAATAAACAATAATAAAATTAATGTGCAGGATGGGTGTAACTGTAGGTAAATACGTTATACAAATTTGAATTGATTATTTTTCTACTCTGCCAAAATATGATACAAATTAATATTTATAGTGAGGCCCAGAAATAATTGGGTGGCAGGGACATTGATGCAAAACTTATTACTGCGGATGAAGTAAAGTCAGCGTCAGAAATATCGGGAAAATGATCTCCACAATTAAGGAAATTAAACTTTTATCTCAATTGGATAAAGTTTTTGTCAGCATCACAGTTGTCATTCTGAACCATTCCTTGTGTCATTGAGATAATATTTAATTTTCATAGTTGTTTAGATTATTTTGAACAGTCTGTTCGTCTCGATATTATTTACGCTGCTTGTACATGATTCTGAAACACATACGCTGAAATTCAGCAGTCATAAAAAGAACATCTGCACTTTCATACGATTTGACCGCGTAGCTGTTGCACTTTTCTATGAAACAGCAGTTTTTTTTAGAATCTTTTGCTAAATTCATGTTTAATGCGACGTCAGCACATCATTCTATCAAATTTCTTTAATAGATTTTCAACTTTATTGCTAAAGCATTAGGTTCATGGTTGATTGGCAGAACTTGTCAGTTTCGGGTAGCTTGATGTGCTGGCGTATGTACTTGGCTAGCCTGTATAAACAATGGACTAATTAGCGCTACGTCATTAATTTGATTGCTTGTAACGTATCTACCTACATAATTTATTTACCTAACATAATTAGTTGTAATGGCCTAATTTCCGACCTGTGTGTAATTATTTACCTTCTACGGATTTGTATTTGACAAACAATGTAGTAGGTATAATTAGCGTAACCTTTGCCTACATTCTGCTGATTCTGTTAAGTGTAAACACAGTCACTATTAACTGCCAAGGTTAAAATCAGAAAAACTCAAAAAATGTACTTAGTGTTATTTCACGTTAAATAGATTATTTATTCCATAAATACATTAATCATTCCAGAAACATGGCCGCCAGGCAGCAACGTCATATTTAGATTTGGTATGTGTTGTCGGTCATATAGCCCGACAAGGCCTGAATGGAATAAAAAATGTCGGACACATAGTCCAACATGGCTGTAAACGTGTTAATTAATAGTTGATAATAGGAATTTGGCTTGTGGCTAACAAGGGGACGGCACGACCTTGGGGAAACGGATTTGAATTAAATGTCGTGTAGTGGTAGTATACCATGTGGGTATTACCACTGTAAAATATTTCCGTCCTATGCCCAGTAGGAGCTGAGAAAAACGCATACAAAGTTCAGCCCGCACTTGTATAAGTTACATTATATTCCGCTCGAGCGTACCGTGGCGTAAGTGGTAATGCTCTAGACTCGTACTCCCGTCTGTGCAGGTTCGAGTCTAGCTAGTTGACTTTGTTTTTCCTTATTTTTCTTCTTATTTTTTTAATTTTTGTATTATACAAACTATCTAAATAATTTATTAAATAAACTATATAAATAATTTATTAAATAAACTGTATAAATTATTTATCATAAAAATTTGTATAAATTAAAAATTATAAGTCGGCACACCTATGTGCTCTAAACTATCGACTGTAGCGCAAAATGTATACTTGCTCTGGACATAACAATAGAATGGGGTTGGGAAATTATATAAATATAAATTATTCATATAGTTTATTTAATATATTATTTATATAGTTTATATAATAAAAAAAATTAAAAAATAAGAAGAAAAAAAGGAAAAAGAAAGTCAACTAGCTAGACTCGAACCTGCACAGACGGGAGTACGAGTCTAGAGCATTACCGCTTACACCACGGTACGCTCGAGCAGAATATAATGTAATACAAGTGCGGGCTGAACTTTGTATGCGTTTTTCTCAGCTCCTACTGGGCATTGGACGGAAATATTTTACAGTGGTAGTACCCACATGGTATACTACCACTACACGAAATTTCATTCAAATCCGTTTCCCCAAGCTCATGCCGTCCCCTTGTAAGTGATATTAGCCGCACGGGTTGATCGATCAGGTAAAGCTACGCTTGCTGCAGTTGGTCCGTGGGGTGACCATCTATATATATCAAGTCCCCTCCGTGCCTCGGAAAGCACGTTAAGCCCGTTGGTCCCGGCTCTCATTCATAGTTCTTTTACAGTCGTTACGGAGCTTCAGAAGCACGAAAGTCTCACCACCAGTCTTATCAAGGGGTATCGTATTAACCAGTAATTAGGTTGTGGAGTCGCATTATGTAAAATACTGATATTCAGCTGCATCAGGTTAGACTCCAAACCAACCCTAACATACTTAGGACAAGGCTAGGCAGATGATAAATCTGAATGGGCTTATAAACAAAAATATTTATC
This sequence comes from Aporophyla lueneburgensis, assembly GCA_932294355.1. NCBI lineage: Eukaryota > Metazoa > Arthropoda > Insecta > Lepidoptera > Noctuidae > Aporophyla > Aporophyla lueneburgensis. Next base: position 19,068,428 of record OW028744.1, read on the forward strand.
AGGATATCAACCAACCAACTTAAAGAACTACATTGGCTAAACTAGTTCATAGTTTACCTGACCGATGGAATCTGCGCTATATAGAAACCTTGCTACGATTCAATGTTGCAAATTCAGTTTATGTTAGCCTAACTTGTGGTGGGGACTGCGAACTTCTGTGATTGATAAACCGAAATGACAATGTTGAATCAAATCACTTTAATATTTGCCAAAAGACTAGAAAACATAACGAAAACGCGAATAAAAATCGGTTGCTGCATAAAATGGTCGACAAATTGTAGGGAACAGTGGTTTTTTTTTTGCGAATTCTGAGTAGGTCCTATAAATAAAAAACACACTGTTCGATTTTCAACTCTCGGCTCTAATCAGAACCATTTCATACATGAACCTTGCTAGGGCACAGCAATATTGAACATTTTGAACTCTCGGTGTTGAACCGAGGATTAAGAATCCAACAGAATGCTCTGTTGGATTCTCAATCCTCGAAATCGAATCTCAGTGCGTCGAAAAAACACACTGTTCCGTTTTCAACTCTCGGCGTTAATAATAATTATTTATTTATTTATTACTACCGACAAAATGATCCGTTTTGTTAGTAAACAAGTGCTTAAAACCATGTTAATTCACACATAAACGTATACAATTATTGAAGAATGGACAGTCATACCTGTCCGTTATCACACTCAGGATGCTGTTGGTTCTCTTACATACTCTGTGCAGCAGAGATGCTGGTCTTTTTGCGTAGGATTGCCGCGAAACCGTCTGTGCGTGCCTCCATGAACATGGCGGACGCGCTGCAAAATAGAGGGAGTCTCAGCAGCATCCTGAATGCGTTATTATATTGCGCCCGCAAAGCGTTGAGATTGACAGGCTTTTGCGTATATGCTGTCCACAGGCTGCTGGAGTAGAATTTTTGACAATAGGATTTGAATAATAAAATTTTCACCCTCTCTTGTGCAGCGGGAAACTCGCTGCAAGTAACTGGGCTTACACAGTTAAATGCATACACGACCATTGTAACACAAACAAATATCTAAATCCGTAGAACAGTTCATCAAAGACAAACGTTTACTTTTCATAAACCTGACTTGGCGGTTACTATACAGGCCGGAAATTCGACGCATTCAAATACAATTCACACTATTTAGATGCACGTAACAATATTAAATTACGTTTACAAATACGGTAGGTTACTCTGAGATTTGTAAAGCACGGTAGCATTCACTAATTTATTTGACGGGCTAGTGATAATTTTTGTTGTGTATTTTTGGTATATTGCACTAACAGCTGTATTTTTCCTTTTGAAATATGTGATCTTTGAGTGTTGTTGAATTGGAAGAAGTATAAAAAAATATGCTTGGGTATTACAAAAAATATCTAACAGTTTTGAAATAATTGAATGATTTAGGCGCAGTAGTGGCCCAGTGGTAAAGTCCGCGACTTATCAGCTGTAGGTCGTCGATTCTTTCTTTGTGTAAATTTATTTCATCACCTCTGTTCGCAAAATGGTGAAGGAAAACATCGTGAGGGAACCAGCATGTCTTAGAACCCCAAATTCGAAGACAAGTGTCGCCATGTCTGTAGTGTTCCCGATGTTGGAACACAGGCCTCCACTCTTTGAGAGGGAGTGGCTCGTAATCCACCATGCGGGCCCAGTACGGGTTGGTAGAAGTCATGTGTCTTCGAATTTTTCGTTCTAGGACATGCCGGTTTCCTCACAATGTATTCCTTCACCGTTTTTAGAGCACTGGTGTTAAAATTATTATTTCGAATTTACACAAAGTAAAGCGCCTGCCTCGATTCAAACCTGCGAACCTACACCTTGTCAGTCGGGGCCGTTACGACTGGGACATCTCACCTCTTTGTTTTAGAAATGTTTTTCCTCAACCTTAGCATATTTTTTGGCTTGATGGCATAAAATGCCAGCCTGTTTTTATGTATTTACTGCACATACAGAGCGCTACAAGAATCTTTTGGCGCAAGATTGTCTTTGAGTTTGACAGAAGTCCTATTGACAAATCAAGATGGCGGCATTCCAATTTTAACTAAGCGTCCAAAGAATCTTGTAGCGCACACACGGCTACATATCACGCTATACGTTTCCAGTTTTAGCAGACCTCGCATTGTATAAGCTTTCCGTACAATGAGAAGTCAGCTTATACTGGACTGCCAGGGTCACAAGATTTGTTAGAAAGATATACCGTGGGTGGGTTTTAGTGAGTAAAAGTCTGGCACGCCCTTCCGCTCCACCCAGAGCGGGAGACATCATTCGATGATTTCCCACCCAGAAAAAAAAGCTTATACTGGAAATGCATAGCTTCATTTGTTGCCGTGCGTACAACGCTACACGCAACCAACAGTACGATCATAAGTACTAGCTTGAATTAACTTCTAATTTTGCACGCTCGCATGCTAGGTTTGCAAGGGCTTCACACACACAATAATGGCTGAGACTCCGATGATGCACTCTGGCATCCGAATGCGGTCTATGATCGTCCCTATTGACGTCGTCGAAGGGGGGGAGGGATCGCATGTTGTCACTGATTCAGCTGCCGATGGAGAAGCGACATCGTTTGATAATTGTGATGGAGGCTTAGAGCAACCAGCGGTAAGTACAGAGGTGTACCTACAGTACACCCACATTTCGCCTGTTATGTTTAAGTCCCATGTAATAGGGGGCGAGCCTATTGCCATCAACCGGGCACAAATCCAGACTCCAGACTGCTACTGAGAAATTCCAGATGGAAAAACCCAATAAACACTTTGCCCGACCTGGGAATCGAACCCAGGACCTCATGCTCAGCAGTAGCGCTTGCTACCACTAGACCAACGAGGCAACACATAAACATGTAGAGTCATTATGTTGATGAGAAGGAACTGGTTTGGCCTAGGCGAAACTAGTTCATCCTAAAACGGGTTTGGCCCGTAACATATATATTTAAGGTTGGTCGCTCTATTGGAATTCATAAAAGCGACTTGTAGTCTTGTTTAAATGCAGTCTCTAAATAAAATTTAATTCGGCATTTTGTGGTCTTTGCATGGTTATTTGGCGTTATCCTTGCACCAGTATACTAACCGGTATTTCAATAATAGAATGCTTATAATATTTCATCGTTTAAACAACTTCAACATTTCTTATGTTACTGTTTTTTAACTTTATAGTTTCTTTCATAGTATGTATGCTCCATAATATTTAATAAAATTGCAGTTCTTGTTTTTTACTATTATTTGATTTTCGTCATATCTATGAAGTCTCTCTGTTTGATCTAAAGCCATTTATTTCTATGGATCTTCCAACAATATTTTTTCAACCTTTTATTCCACTCCCCTGGTTTGTGTGCATACATATATGACCAGCAGTAACTCAATATTTTCTCTGGCAGACGTTTTCCAACTACACGGAGAAGACTGTGGAGTTTGCACCAATCAACCGGATCTGGTACATCGGAGACGCTGACTTTAGGACACAGTGCACGCTCACACCAGACATTGAAGTCAATGCTAACGACTGGATTGGCATATACGATGTAAGTATTAAAACTGTCACTAATCAAAATCAGATTTCTTACTAAGATGCCTGATAAAAAATCTGAACCATTCACTTATTATTTATCCTTTCATTGCACTATTTAAAACAGTTACAGACTAAGACGAGTCAAGACTATTGAGTTTATGACCCTGTTAGGGCGTAGTGAGTTAACTTGCATTTCGTTGGGACACGATTTGGCAATTGACCTCTTATTTATTGGTTTATATTTATATTCTGTGAGAAATTGTAATCATTGGCATCCTTCTAGAGCTCAAAATACTCATTAAATTGAACCTTCTATTCAAGAACCAACCCAAAAATAGAGTTTGGGTGCTTTTACAGAAATTAAACTCGCAAATACCAGCACTAAGGTCGAGATAGATATACGTTACTTAGCACTTGCTTTGGCTTAATTATATTCCCGTCTCTATTGCATTTGAAATTTTACAGTTGTGTTATGTGACAGGAATAATGCTCTGCTTAAATACGTTGCTAAGGATCATTATCTTTAGGCCGTACTTCACCACACTGCCAAGATTGCCAAGTTACATTAGCTGCATTAGATCACACGCTCGTACAAAAACGAACCAGAAATGGTCACTGGTGCGGAAATCAGTATAAGATCTATTAATGTCGTCTTTATTTCTTTAAATAATTTAAATTAGAAAATAATCTATATAAAAATATTAGCCCATCGGTATCGGGAACAGGTTCGAAGCTACCGACGGTCAGGGTTCCAGAGAGAGCAACCTTCTACCAATGTGATCTGTGTCCAGAAGTACCACTTTCTGAATCAAACCTTAGATCTAACGAGACTCAGGTGTTGGTCGAGGCTCTTTGCTATTAAGTCATTGACTGTTACGACTATCGGCACAATGATCGCAGAGTCCACATCCCACATGGCAACAATCTCACGGGCCAAGTCAAGATACTTGATTTGTTTATCTTTCTCTGCTTTCACAGGGATCCCGTCAATTTTATTATTATTCTTACCAATTCTATCTTCCTTCACAGGCCAACTTCCACAACCTAGACGACTACATAGCGTACGAGTATCTAGCGAAGGTCAGCCTACCCAGCGCAGGCGCGACCTCTGACGGGCAGCCTCGGACCATAACTCTCAGCTTCCCAGTGGGTAGCGGTGTGAGGCACCCCGGGTTTTATAGGTTTATCTACTTCAGTCAGCCGAATAATGATGTCAGGAGTGTTTTGGGTGAGTTGAGTTAATTTAATACAAAATAAGTTGTGCAAGTAAACTGTTACTGTTAGCTCGCATCATCCCATTGCTGGGCAAATGCCTCTGCCCATGGCTTGTAGCTCCTTCGATCCAGAGCTAAAGTGCATATTGTGTGCAAGTATATTATTTTAATAACTAATTATTAAATCCTTATCTAGTAATTTTTATCTACAAATTTTTCGACGCTAGTACTAGACTAGCGTCGAAAAATTCATCCGCATCGCTGTCGACTGATAATGTACCCAAGAGACTGGCGGCATTGCCACGTTGCAAAGCAGCAAAAATTGGGTCACGGGAAGTGTCAACCAGCCGTTTCGATGCAATGATCGTTAAAGCCATGAGCGCTCGGACCCCATGGCCTGAGGGTTTCAACACCAAACGGCTCAAAAATAAAATGATTAAATTAGATTGAGACTCAGAACTTTTAGAAGTTCTCACTAATACACAGTATTACTACTTTATACATAGAAGCCCCAAAAATTCAACACGATATAAGTTCATTTTAAGATAAATTGTGGTGACGCCATTTTAGTATCTTTAATTGAAAACATGCCACTTTTATTTTTCGGGCTGACAATCAGATTAAGAAAGGCTCTAGTAACGCATTTAAAAATAAACCTTACCACAAACACTCAACTTACATTTTCTTTCACAGGCATATCCGAACCATTCGAGGTAAGTAGCAAAGAAGACAGCCTAGTTGTGATCGATCCTTGCGAGCAAGCGTCCAGCAGTTCGTCACCTGGCAGGTCTTCTAAACCCTCGACTGCTACGTCAGATATCTTCACCGACTTCACCGGCCTCGATGTGGCGAAGCTCTCGCGACACTTCTCCAACGATCTCAGCATTGACTGACTAAAGACCTACTTGCCTGGCTCACCGGCAAATGTGAGAAAGAACAATAACGGTGTCTGATTCGGTGTTGTAGGTGTGTTGCTAGCTTTAAGTGTAATTTACAGTCGAACGGTTAAGTTTTAATGGACTTTGCGATAACACTTTTTGCCGCGACTGTACGTAGACCGTCACAAAATAGTATTGTTATGAAATTATAGGCCTACATGCGACATTATCAAAATAAAATGAGTAGTACGTTTTCATTAGGTGTTTAAATTGAAATCGATTAGAAAATTGTAAAAAAATCTTTTCGGTAAAAATCTATACGACCAAGTATACCGACTGATAAATCTTTCGTTTGAAAGCAATGACAAACGTTAGGCTTTATTTTGGATAAGTGTGATATAATTAAGATGTAGGGCATAATAATCAAATCAAATCAAATCATTTTTTTTTAAATGTAGTAATAAACTGCTATTTTGGTATGTGAAATATATCGCATCTAGTCGCCGATGTACAGTTGACTTTCAAAACCTTGACCACACTTACAATTAGAACTTTGTCATATTGTACGATAAAAATGGCGACGCTAAATAAATATAGAAGAGCTACATTTGACAAATAAAGAGTTAATGTGACAAAGTTAAAAACTAAAGTCAACGTTTTCACACTTGATTGTACTGTAGGTCTAATCGTTAGAGCATTGGTGCCTTTGCTCTCTAAATGTAATCATATCTAGCACTTCGATAGCAATGCCATGATTGTTGTTCAAAATATTAATTATTGTATTTCATTGTAGTTGAATACACAGCTTTTAACTAAAAAGGCCGATTCACACATTACTGGATAAAGGAGGATACATATAGATATTTATATGATACTATCAAATGTGGGCCCGATGGCTCAATTAAATGTAAGGTTAGTTGGACATATATAGTCTGTGGTGTGTAAATCGGCTTTATGCGACCAATAATAAATATATTACTTAAGTAACACGTATCAGGAATTGATTTCTAATGTATAGTCGTGGAAACAGATTACTGATCAGTTTGTCACATTACAAAAATATTTCTACGTGTATAGGACTCTAAAAACTTCAATATTACCGAAATGTGTCAAGGTGCTCATTAATTTGTTTCCCTGTAAATATGGGTTTTTTCGTTGAGTGATTATAATAGTACAATTTGCAATATTTTTAGCATAGTAAGAGTGTTCAATGGTTAAATGTTGTATAACATAATAATACTGTAATATTACATAATAATTATTAATCTGCTGTCGGGGAAGGATTAAAATTAGGGTGTTTGGGCATGTCACAATATTAGACAGTATTATCGGCATTTTAAAAATAATATTTGTACGTATGAATCCATGACCCGTCGGATAACATTCCTTCTTTAAAGCTTTACAATGAAATTAGTTGTGATTTTATTTAAAAAAAACCGGCCAAGTGCGAGTCGGACTCGCGCACCGAGGGTTCCGTACAAACCTGTAGGTATCCTCGGTTTATGCGTAAGGTTTATGTTTATGAAATTAAATGTTTTTTTTTTTATATTTGAGTTGATTGAATGGAAGGTAAATTGCGATTTACGATTTATGACGTATTAAAAAAAAAAACTACTTACTGGATTTCGTTCAAACCAATTTTCGTTGGAAGTTTACATGGTTATGTACATCATATATTTTTTTTAGTTTTATCATTCTCTTACTTTAGAAGTTACGGGGGGGGGGGGGGGACACACATTTTACCACTTTGGAAGTGTCTCTCGCGCAAACTATTCAGTTTAGAAAGAAATGATGTTAGAAACCTCAATACCATTTTTGAAGACCTATTCATAGATACCCTACACGTATGGGTTTGATGAAAATTTTTTTTTTGAGTTTCAGTTCTGTGTATGGGGAACCCCAAAATTTATTGTTTTTTTCTATAGTTGTGTAAAAATCTTAATGCGGTATACAGAATACATCTACTTACCAAGTTTCAACAACATATCTCTTATAGTTTCGGAGAAAAGTGGCTGTGACATAAACGGACAGACAGACAGACAGACAGACAGACAGACAGACTGACCGACAGACAGACAGACCGACAGACAGACAGACAGACATGACGAATCTATAAGGGTTCCGTTTTTTGCCATTTGGCAACGGAACCCTAAAAAAGACCTTTAAGCTTTTGCAGTTGACAAACGTCTTAACAATTAGACATTTCATATTATTATTTTTTTATGTTCTAAGCTTATGATCAGTGAGCGGATATTTCGGATGCATATTTACCTAATGTTACTATTTAGCTGTGAAAGCACGGAAGCGGCTTCGTATTTTTTATCAAAGCCGGGTTTCTTGGATCATCATATTTATTTAAAATTAATGTTTAACCCCAGATTCAAAGACATATTTGTGTAGGGTGGTATGTGTTAGTTAAAACAACACACAAAGCACGGTAAAAACGCGCATTCCATATTAGCCAGCATTTCAACTTTAGGTGAATATGCATCTGAATATACAATCTCTACTTATGATTGAAGATTTAGGTATGGATGTCCAATACCTCAGATTTAGTTGAACTACATTTCATAAACAGATATAAAATGTAGTATGCCAAGTTCCATATTAAATATTAGGGCTCAATATAAGCTCAGTCTATAATGACAATAAATTTGCTAGTTAAGCGTTGTGATTCATAAAATATTGCCATTATTTTTTCGTTTTTAAAATTAATTAAACCCCGTCCCTATATTTTTTTATTTTTTTACGCTTTATCTTGCGCATTGGCAACATTTATTTTTAGTTACGAGCCTTTTAGGCAGTGAGTTCTTAATTGTAAATAAAAAATCTTCTTTTCGAACCGTTAGTATAAAAATATTGTATTCGGGCACAGCAATCCAAAAATATTAAAATAAACGATATGTAGTATCAGTAGTACTATCTTAGCGTTAATGTCAAAAATATGAACCTGTTTAAAGAAACCACCGATTTTTATCACAAATACTAACTTTTTTGTACCTTTTGAAGTGTAAACTTTATGAAATAACAATGTTTGTATGAACTAGGATTTTTTTCTGTAGAATTATATATTTATATTATAGATTATATAAATACATACATATTTATGGCCAGCTACTATTTAAACTTCTCAAAGCTTTTAATAATTACTTATAAACGCAATAATGTATGTAAAATAAATAGCCTATATATTCATTACTGTAACATATAACTTATGTAGCCGATTGTACTTTTGAATTTATTTTGAAGTTTTTAACTAATTATGAACCAATATATTACTCAGGTTCATGGTAAATATATTATTGTTCATACTTGTACTTCAAGGAGTGACAATGCAAGTGTTAGTTGACTTCATTTCAACTATTTAACAACAAGCAACCAGGCAAAACAAAACAAAATGTATCTACTCTCATAACATACAATTCGAATGATTGCTTGCCCTTATTGAAAATCAACGTAATATATTACTTATTGAATTAACAAAGATAGTTTTGAATTTGACCCTTGGTTTAAAATCTAGCTCAAATCTACGATCAGTAAATCTCCAAATATTAGCTGCTGCGTTTGCCTGATCGGAACTTAACGCATTATTCAAACTGACTTAACACTTTTTAAATGTATCAAATATATATATATTATTTAATGCTAAATAAACATTTTTAGTGCTTGATCTGGTTCACAAAATAATACGGAGATTATTAGTTTTCATTTGACTAACAAATATTATAAGCATAAGGTGTTCCTCTTTACTTGCCATTGTACTATACATTTTGAAAACGGTACTTATTATTTAGATTTTAAGTATACTATAACCATTTGTATAAAATGCCATTTAAGTATGATTATTGGTGACTGCTTTAGTCGGTAATTCTATTCGATCGGGGATTTTATTATACTTTATGGTTTTGATAACTTTTTTTTTTCTTTTGTGTGTGGGAAATCATCAAATGACGTCTGCCGCTCTGGGCGGAGCGGGAGGGCGTGTCAGACTTTTACTGACTAAAACCCACCCGTATTTCTTCAGTTGTTTATATGCCAGGGCCACGGTAACTCTTTCAAACAGATCAGTTTTGATAACCTTGCATATGAACTGCAAAAGGTGTCGATAGTCTCGAAAGGTGTAAGAATTTATCGAAAATATATAAAGTGCCAGATTTATCGAAAGATGCGTAATCTTTCCATTCCTTAATTTAATATGCTACTTACAAAACATAGCGAAAATTTATACGTACGTAGTCTACCGCGTGCCTTTGGTACTCTTGCACTACAAATATCGCCCTTACCACTACGACATAAAGGCACTGTCAATGTAAAATTGTAACCACACGTGGTTTTCAAAATCTTTACCGTACGTGCACTTCTGCTTACTCTTTTAAGCACTAAGTCGTGATGTTACGTCATGTAAAGGCCGTAAGGCTATATTTTTGGTTGCGAGCGGCAGCGGAAACGGAAATCGGGGCGGGAAACGTAGAGGTTATACTCGACTCACTTCATTCAATATGTATAGCGTTCGAGCGTTTGCTCTTCGCTTTCGTTTTAAGCTCCATTGCTCGTGAATGTAGATACCCTATTTCTGCTTAAACACATCCCATGACGATCTCTGAAATGATTTGTCTATACCAGCCATGATCAGTCTAGCTTTTCTCAAATTTGTTGGGGTCCCAATATTTCATCACCTGCCTAGCCTTTTCCCAACTTTGTGGGGTCTGACCTCCACATCCCAGTGGCCGGGTAACACGATACTCCTTGGTAAGACTGGTTGTCAGACTTTCGAGGTTTGTGACGGCCCGTAACGAATGGCCAAGATCCATGAATGAAGCCGGGACTAACGACTTGCTTTCCAAGGTACGGAGCGGTCTTGGTATGTAAAGATGGTTACCCATCCATTGGCCTACCGTGGCAAGCGTAGCTTAACCTGATCGACTGATACGTGCGGCTGTTATTACTTCGCTACAAGCCTCTCCCAGTATTTTTCTCATGTAAAATGTGAGTTGCACAAAATCTTTGTTAAGAAAGTCTGCTCGTCCAACTTTCCGACTTCTGGATGTTCGTAATGTCTGTTAAAGATTTCCGAATTATAACCGGGACCAAAGGCCTTAGATGACCACCTATCCACGAACTTCCGCGGCAAGAGTACTTCCTAAACCTAACCTTTATCGATCGATCGAAGGTTAAATGGCTACAAGCCTTTCATTTCGTATTAGCGGCAAACAAAAGTTATATCTAAATGTAAAAGTATTTTACTAAAATTCACGCGTCATGCTCTTTCGTGAACGGGTGCCGTCAGTTGAAACTGGTCATCTCTTAGAAGTCTTATATTTTGAATTGTTTATTAATTTCATTTTTCTATTTACGTTGTTCCCATATATAGAAGGAACAAGAATGATGTTGACCCAGGATTTTGTAATATCTTGATTTTAAAGAGTGTCCTTGGAGTTTGTAACCCGTTCTTCTCTATAGAGATCTATGTATTGAATGGCTTGCAATTTTCTGACTGATCAGATCCTAAAAAGTCCCTGTAAATGGTTTAATTGAAATAAATCTTTTGAGTTTGAATGAATTTAATAAACGAGTATTATGACTAATCTCATAAAGAGACGATAACGCGGCGATAAAATGTACCAACTATAAAACTCACTCTCGAACTCGATTCTGTATCACATCAGTAGCAGTGTCAAAAAACTCACTCTCAAACTCGATTCTGTATCACTACAGAATAGCCCTGTAGAACTTTTGGGTAATCTTATCTACCATCTTCCTAACCTATACAATCTTAGGTCACGGATCTGTTAGCCTTTTTGGACAAATCCTGAGTTAGTCTTAAGTAGAACAATGAATTTCCGACCAAAGCAGTGACATATTTTTATTCTTCATAGGTACTATGGCGGAACCAAATTGACTATACGCGTACAAAATTGTGAATGCTTATATTCATCTCGGTTGAGTGAATATAGCCAATAGAATAATAGCAAATAATTGTTGACATTTTTCGGGTTTCGTAACGCTTAGTGTACGGTTAGCTACGCTCGCTACGAGATCTCGTAGCGATGTAAATGCGAACTTATTTGTTGAAGAAAAGTGAAATTTCGAGAATCGTGTTCGTGAATGAATATCATTCAACAAGATTCACAAAATTTCACTTTTATCGCATATTTCAATCGGTACCAAGTGTGAGCGCACCCACGATTGTTGATATGGTACAATTAGACAAAGGTGCAGGTTTCTCTGAATTTTATCATTGTATGTAACACGGCAATTGATAATGTATGTACCTTTCTTACTATAGTACCTACCTATATGTGTAAGTCGCAGTTGAATTGTTCCGTAATACTAATATAATATTTATGAAATTCCATAGCACGTGATTGTTATGTTATCCTTATCAGTTAGTTACCCAACTTTCCGTATAAATGTATCGTGATTCGCTGCATTTCAAATGCTATTAAGATTGTAGTACAAAATGATTAATTTGTAGTTGTCACAACAGTTGTGTTAAATTATGGGAATAGAATTTATTTAGTTGAACAGTTTGTTTTATTTACTCGTTTCTTTGGTAATTGCGTGTCGTAATCGCTGTCAGGGCGCGACACGATAGGTGTAATGTTGCCCTTATCAAATTAATCACATCGCGATAAAGAGTACGCGATATGTAGCGCGGCGAGGGAGGCGCGGCGTTGATGTCGACTGCGTGCCGCGCGTAGTACTGAGGAGTGTAGCTCGTAGCGTTATCGGGAAAGCGCGGGAAAATCGTGCCGCTGAGCACTCGCTTCAGTAGGCTCGCGGCCGCCGACAGACATGGACGGGTCCGCGCGCGCGCTCGCTCTTGTACTCGCGGTGATCGCGCTCTCGTACGCGCGCGCCCACATACCCTCCCACGACAACATCCTCAGAATACAACTGTGGGACGCGGAGGGTCTCAGCAGGGACCCCATCACCACGCCGGCTCCGGCCACCACGGCCGTCTCGCGCACCACCAGGCGCCACAAGTTGAAAGTGAACTTGGACTCGCTGTACGACGCTATGCTGGAGGAAGGCCATGGCGGAGGGTTCGGCAGGTTCACGCGGCACAAAGTTCGGCACAAGCGGCGCCGGCCCCGGCAGACCGGCGCCGACCTGCCGTGGCGGTTCCACGCCGGCGACCAGGTGCTGAACGTGGCGGTGTACAACGACGATGTGCCGTGGGAAGTTATCGAGGCTGACAATAGCGGGCCGGTGGTGAATGCCAGTGCAGTGAGTGACAGTGCCAGTTCCCCAGTGAATGAGCCGCGGGACGTGGGGCCCCCCATGCTGCTGCGTCAGCCCGAGGACGAGGTAATGAGTGAGAGCAAACACCGTATACATTAATGTAACGCGCCTTTCATCGTTATCGTCGCCCCGAGGTGGTTAATAGCCATTCACAGTACTGATAGGCTGCCGGCATTGCCGTAGGGATTTCTATTCACCGCTCCTTTTCAGGATAACCCCTCGGGCGACGATGCGTTGATAAAAGTGAATGCCCTTCATTGTTTTTAAAATATTTTCGCGCCGGCTGTATGTAGATCCTATCACGCGTGGACGCGAGCGAAAAATAATTTTCAAGGGGAGATTGGCTCACATCACACTCACATAGTACTTTATCAGTTAGATATTTTTGAGGATTATCTGTTTGTTTTTGTCAGTGTTTACGTTCGCGTACCTGATGTGTTGTTTTTACTGATACGGTATCTTGATTGCTTGGAATATCTTTGCTGTCCGGACACTTATAAATGACTTGTGTCCTCATATTCTGTTACTTGTATTTAGGTAATTGGGTAACGGGACTAGAATTACCAATTAGGTTCACAGCCCTAATTGGATGTCCAGTTACAACTTTGTTAATTACGTACAAATTAGGTTTATGGTTGCCAAGATTGTCTACTTATACAGGTAAAGCCAATATCGTTTCTTTGGATTTCCTTACAAAACAAACTTTCGAATATATGAATACGGAAAAGCCTGAGGTGTTCAGCTTGGGAGATACTTAACATGCCAATTCTAGACATTTACGACTGTTTTCATAGTAAACTGTAGGTAAAACTTGAATATGCTACGTAGCTACATTTAAATGTAGGCCCGTAAATGTGTCCCTAGAGAACTAAATTAGGCATACATGACTGGTTTAGTGTTCGACCTTTATATTGTTAACCTTTCGCGAAACTTACCGAGGGTCACGTGACCGACGTAGGGTCGCCACCCCGCACTATTACTCTTTTACATTTATTCACTCCCTGGTTTTAGCATAAACGACTCATTTCACTGTGCGCTTAGAACGCTTTAAACATTGTTTGTTACGGGTCACTTGATTTAATTTTCATAGGACCCACGATGGACCTTCCGTGTTACTCCTAAAAGTAGTTAATTCTGGCACATAAACACACACTTAAACACTAAAATATTCATCGCCATGACGAAACAAATAAAAGTAGAGTTGTATAAGCAGTGCAAGCATTTCAATTTCAATCAGTTGCGTAGATATATCGATAACGTTTCTCGGATGGGGCGTTATCTCGTTTCGTGCGAGTTATTCGTTCACCTGTGCTAAGTTACAGTCTCGACCGCGTATACGCCCGCTGCCCGCAGCCCGACCAGCGCCAATCAAACGGAAATTAGGCACAAATCAATAATTTCCCAGTCGATACTGTCCATGCTGCTAATAGAGTCTGATTGACTCGTCTACCGTCCATCTATTCGAATGATGCGAAATTTCAATCAACACCCGAGTTATGAGCGTGATCGAAAATGTTCATTTTATGGAATGAATAAGTCATAGGTAGAGGTACCTGCTGAATGATATATCTGAAATACATGGTCACTATTATTACTGAAGCAACTATGCTACTTATATTAATTACCTAAATTGTGTTTGGTATAAGCTTTCCGAGCAGTGGTGGCCCAGTGGTAACAGCCGCGACTTATCAGCTGTAGTTCGTAAGTTCTTTACTTTGTCTAAAAAAAATCCTAAATACTGTTCTCAAAATGATGAAAGAAAATATCGTGAAGAAACCGGTATGTCTTAGAACATAAAATTCGAAGACAAGTGCCATCTACCAAACTGCAATGGTTCCATGTATTACGGTCTACTCTCTCTCACCGAGAGCAGGTATATGTCCCAGCAGTGGGAACATTATAGGCTGATCATGTCTAAATCTTCCTACAAAAGATAAATAATGAATTAAGTCTTATATCCCTGTATTAGGTGCCATTTTCGCACAAAATCTAAACCCAACAATTACAGAAACTACAAAAACTCAATTATTCTAATTAAACCGGAATTCTTGATGAGCTAGGCATAACTGTAATGTTAATTAGTTATCAGAAGCGGGATCGACATTATGTAATAAAGTTAGTATATCTAGTAGTTCATTTACCTACTAGAGTCTACTGAGAATCTACCTACAAACGTTACGTTAAGAAAACCTTACTCTTAGCAACGGGAAAATTGGCTTATGTAACTAAGATTCTTAGAACACTTCAGTTGTTGGAAAGGTAATTATTATGAAGTGGTATAGTATTTTATATTCATTTGGATTTATCCCAATTCAATATTATTTTTATTGAAATTGTATGTTATTGAAACTTCATACTTAATTAGTTTTTATATAGCCTACACTGTCCCACTGCAGGTCACATTAAACTTTTCCAAGACTCTACTTTTATTTTTATATCCATATTTTCAGTTTTATTTTTGAGGTTTATTTCAATATATGTTTGACTAGAACAAGGCACATTATCATTTTCAATTTCTGTACGAACCTTCCTACCTATATAGTAACTAATACGACGTTATCATAACGTATAAATTCATCATTCAAACATTAATTAAGTTATTAAGTAGGGATAGGTGTAATTAAGTATACCGCATTGCACCTCACGGACACATTTCGACCCCACATATTATTGCGCCGCGTTGTAAACTCACCCTCCGTCTTCATTATACTAGAATACGAATTTAATACTCATGGAGTTTAATTTCTTCGTGTAAGCGAGTATTATAGGACTTTATGTTACAGAATTCGACTAACGAAAGTATGCCATTAAATAAACGTTAAAAAACTTCCTTCATTAGACGATTTAAATCAAAAGTCATTTCCGCGTGTTCATTTAGGATTTGTTCCCATTTATTACCGAGGTGTCCGTCCTCAGCATAACGACCCATAGGCGACGCTTAAAAGTTAATTATCCTCCTTAAATTTATTATTCCTATAAAAATCTTTATGAAACGTAGACAGCCGTAAGAAAACCGTAACAAAAAGTAATAATAATGAAGTTCCCCTTTGTGACGGTATTATAAAAAGGGAAGATGTAATTCTTTAGTGAATCAAGCATCTGCCTTTGAAATATTGTAAGTCGTCAACGAAAATAATTATCTGTTTCGCTCCCCCTATCGTTAAGAGCGATGAGGCGAGTATTTTAGAGAAAATCGATGGCTTAACTTCCGCATACCGTAGTAGGCACCCACATAGCACCTGTGACTACACAAACATGTTTTTTGAGTAAGAACAATATCGTAAATGTTTCACAAGCTTTAGGAAAATGGGAAGGGAAAACTTTCTGTTTGTATTTCGCGTAATAATCTTTACTTAACTTGGGTTAGGTAAAATATAGGTAAAGGAATTTACGTGAATAAGGTAGCTCCCAACCTACTTGTTTTATCTTGTTTGCAATAACCAACATTGTTCCTATATAGGTAAGTTGTTTGTCATTCTCCGTAAACTGTAGTTAGTGAGGTAAAACCTATGTTAAACTGCTTGCTGTAGGCAAATAATTTTATTATGTTCCAGCCTACATGCATAGAATTAATTTTTTGTGACATAAAAATGCAATTACTCAGTCATTTTGTAAACACTGCGTTGCGTAGACTAAAACATGTTTAATTCTTGCTAATTTTAGTGGAAGTTTTGAGTAATTTAATATTACATTCTGTTATGATCCCTCGAGTAGCGTCATATATCTACGTGAAGTGTTTCATTCTGGTTAATAACTTTGTTTCTGGGCACACTGTAGCTTATCTAAGCAACCTTCTAACGCGAATTCGTTGTAAAGGTTCTGTTGAACAAGTAACGCAGATGACTTCTTTTTTGTAACAAGACTGTTCATTTCTAAACCAACCGCTCCCTCTTATTGCTTCCTACTTTTTATTACTATTAATTAGAGGTTGCCAGCCATTCGGACGTTGATCGATAGATTACTAGATAAACGGGCACTGATTGAAAGGTTCCGAGGTCTGACCACATTTTGCACTCAACGGCTTAACGAGGATCACCAGTTTAGAAGTAAAATCCTAGGATACTGGTAATTTACTTAGAAAGTGCTTTTAATTTACGGGGAAAACAGTGATATAAGTAGGTGAATTCTTTTATAGAATCAATAAAACGGGTTTTAAGAAAAACGCAACTCTTCCCGATTTTAAAACTTTTCTTTCTTTCCTTAAAATATGATTTATAGAGGAACTAATTAAGCCGTTGGTCCCGGCTGTCATTTGTAGATTTTTGACAGTCGTTACGGGTCGTCAGAAGGCTGAAAGTCTAAAAGGGGTATCGTGTTACCCAGTAACTGGGTCGCTCAATGTAAAATACTGGTATACAGCTGCATCCGGTTAGACTGGAAGCCGACCTCATCATAGTTGGGAAAAAGTTAGGCAGATTATATGAGGGACAAGTTAATGTGGTCACAGTCTTAGTTGTAATGTTGAGACTTTACTATTTCCATGTGAAAATATAGAAATGAAGTCATGCGATGACGTATCCTTTCTTTTCTGAGTCCCTCTGTCAACAATCTTCGCTTTAACGGTAGGAAACTTTTACCAATATTGTTTCTTTTAAGTTCTTGTATACAAAAATACCTTGTTGTCATTTTAGAGCTCTTAAGAACCTGCCACGTCCACAGATTTGTTCGAAAGAGTTACCATGACCCTGGCGCAGGCAACTGAAGGAACACTGATGGGTATTAGTCAGTAAAATTCTGATACGTTCTTTCCTCCGCGCAGGGAGAAGTAATTTGATCATTTTCCACCCAAAAAAGGGGGCTCTTAAGAAGATATGTATAATAGCTACCTACATAAATTAAAGTACATCTATACTAATATTATAAAGCTGAAGAGATTGTTTGTTTGGTTGAACGGGGTAATTTCAAGAACAACTGGACCGAATTGAAAAAAATATTTTTTTGTGTTGGGTAGCCTACTTATTGAGGAAGATTATAGGCTTTATAACATCACGCTACAATAAAAAAGAGCGGAGTAGCAACGAAAAATGTACGAAAACTGGCAGGTAAGTCGATGCGACGGGAAGGGTCACGAAGCAAAAATTTGACACGGAAGAAGTCGCGGGCAGAAGCTGTAGCTACATAAATGAAGGCACATATCCAATAACATGGCTAGAGACGGTATCGCTTTATCAGAATTAGTGATGCTTATTGCTTGTATCGTAAATCAGTACGATGACATTTATCACTTAATTTATCTTTATCCAATGTGTTCCGCCGCTCGGTAACAAAGAGAAGTTATGTTTCTGTCCTGAATTTTGTTGTTAGGGAAGAGTTTTTGTAAGGAGTGGTTGAAGGTAATCATTTTCATCAAACCTTATAATCATACTAATGACGTATTGTCACCGAGATTTCATGTGTACTGTGTTCAATAAACTTTAAAAAAACTTCACTATCACATACATAACAATTATTTAATATCATTAGGTACTATTTTTGTAAATTAAACATAATTAACTGACATTAAAAAAAAATGCTATCCTAATATAATAGCTGATCCAGCGAACTTTGTACTGCCTAGAGCTAATAAATGATGTGTTAACTTATTAGGCTCCTATTAAGTTATAACAACCTGGTACTTCGAAGGCATAAAGCGTTTTCTAGCTAATACATACGCACCTATATTAGGTGAGCTCCTACCGAGTTATGACCACCTGGTAATTCGAAGGCATAAAGCGATTTTAGGTGACACTCCTATGTTTGGTATGCTCCTATTAAGTTATGACAACCTCGTACTTCAAAGCCATAACGCGTTTGTAGCTGATACACAAAATGTTGAGAAAATGTTTATTTATTTTTCGTGTTTTTTTTTTGTTCACTGTATTTTAACTTCATTTTTCTTGTGGTCCTAAAATACTACTGCAAAATAATTATCGTATTTTAGGTGGAATCTAGGACCGCGGTCCTAAAACCCCCCGACTCAGAATGCCACCTGCTACGATACTTACACTCCTTAGACTTTTACTAACTCCTTTTGCCTCTTTGGCGTTCATACATCGTTCGTTCGTTTAAGATTTAGGTGTATGTATTTGACATTTAGAATTCAATCCTCTATTATATATTGCCGAGTAGGTGCCATCCACGATGAGTTACCTACTAAACTCTCTGACGCAAATCTTCCTAGTTTCCTAAGTGTGATGCTAGCTAAAGTAATCTCGAGGCTTTCTATATCAGGTGGATTGCTCTAAGAGAACATCTTTGCTAGAGATTAGGCTCTATTAGGCGAGGCGCTTAGCTAGGGAATATAGTCGGGAAAATGATTAAGAGTTGGCACTAGTCTGTTGAAGTTTTGGTACTATACTCTCAATTATTTAATGACCAAAATTAAGTATCTATTCGGAAAAACAAATCACCGTGAAAGCTTAGGTGAAGTGAGCTGTCATTTCGCCAGCCGTTCGATTTTCGAAATTATGTTTAGAGTTTACAGATTGCGTCCATTTCTGTGACCAACCGTTCTATTCTAAATATTTAGGTGAAATGAGCTTGAATTGAGCTGTCATTCAGTTCCGAATGTTAGGGATTAACTCAATTGAATTATCCTCTATTAATTATGTCTATTCGTCCGTGTGGTGCCGGATGTAAAGAATAGCATCATCCTATTTCTTCCCGTGGGTGTCGTAAATGGCAATTAAGGGACAAGGGCAGCGTTCTCTATGCATTTTACCACCATACTGCGATCGCCGACCCGCCTGCCGAGCGTGGTGATTCTGGCAAAGCCCCCCAAATTGGGGGTGGCCTATGTCTAGCAGTGGACGTCTGACGGCTGAAATGATGATGATGATGAACTCTCTTGCAAGCTCACTTCATCTTAGTTTTCACGGTGAACGCCGTTTTTTTCCTTGGTGAGTTTGATGTCAATATGAATTGGGGTCCCAAAATAAGGCAGCTTTACACTGCCACCTAATTGCGTAGCACTATTATTCAGAATCTGAATCTCTTTGAAGGTTATTGCTGATCAATTTCTTCACATGTTCATGAAAAATTTGTCTTTTCAACAACGTGATTAACGCAATAACTCTTGTTGAAATGTCAAGATGAAATCCATTCCAAGTGTTACTGTGTTACGCAATTTCTCAGCTGTTTTAGTAATGGTAGAGTCGAAATTCGTGTTGCCTCGTAAAGATGCCGGAGGCCCTTTTCGATCAAATATCCTAAACCGAAATAAGTGTAGCTAGGTAAGCTTTACGTAATTTCCGGTATCAACAACAAAAAAAAAACATGCTCTTCGCTAAAAATGAATATAAATAAAAGAACTCTGAATTCTGTCATATTCATTCAGTTACGATAATGTTATTTCTTTACCTTTTGATCTTCAACATTGCATATCATAACATCTTCCTGCTTATCAACAGGGGGATAGGTAACGTATCATCAAAGTATTCGAAAACGTTGATAAAAGAAAAACGTTGTTGTACGTATGTTATTTCTATTATAACCATACCTACATCTCTATTTCCCACATCATACTACAGGCACTAGTTATTATAATGCACAACTTTGAATACAGAAAGTTATCTGATAGGAGGATCTTTTATAATGCGATGTGATGCCCCAATAGAAATACACACTCTGTGAAAATGTCAACTGTCTACCTATTACGGTTTATGAGGTACAGTCCGCTGATAGACAGACTTACGGACGAACAGACAGCGGAAGCTTAGTTATATTGTTACGTTGCCACACCCTTTTTTTTTTCTGGATGGGAAATCATCAAATGACTTCTCCCGCTCTGGGCGGAGCGGGAGGGCATGTCAGACTTTTACTGACTAAAACCCACCCGTGTTCCATCAGTTGCCCATGTGCCAGGGTCACGGTATCTCTTTCGAACAATCACGCGACCCCGGCAACGTTGCCACCCCTTGGGTACATAACCTTTAAGAGAACTAGCTATGTAGGTACCTACATAGATAGATACATGATTTCAAAGCTTCGATTCGAGTTTCTGATGAGACTGCCGACTGCACGTTTGGGGATTATTTCCGAAGACAGCGAATATACTCGTGCTATGTCGTGCGTTAAGGCAACTTCTCCGAGATTTATGCATGGAGAACCGTAAGTGATTGGCTGTATCACGTGTGTACGATGTAAATTAGGTAATATGTCTGAGAAAGATTGAAGATGGAACGCGAATAGTGGGTGAAGTAAAGTTTTAATTAAAGTTAGGTTAGAACTCACAGAACTTAGATATTGGATAGTTGGACATGGAAATAAAAGCTTCTAGCTTTAAAGTTGGATGGGCAAAAGTAGCCCGCGAAATTAAAATTATCTTCCGTTTCTTGCATTCCCATTGAATGAACATTTCAGGAAAAAATAATTTAACAGTATTAAATTAACGTAGAGGGTTGTATGATGATTTTAATGATAATAATTCTGTAAATAAATACGCGTTACCGTCGCGAATCACACATTGTTCAAAATATATCCTTATACTGACCTGCAATTTGCAAAAAACTTGAATTCCGCCGGCGCTACAACTTTAAATAAGTTTCAATTAGCGAATAAGTGACTTCATTCTTTTAAACATGATGATAAAAAGAAACATGACTCACAGTCACAGTCGATGAGCTGCGGGCCTAGACAAATGGCCATCGCTACCAAACGATAAACGTTAACGCTCAGTAGTCGTTAATCGATTTTCAACTTTAAACCCTTGAGCATAAAGTTGAAAATCTATTACAGATTGCGGAGCGTTAACCACCGGTACGAGCAAAAATGCTCTGTAATCTTTAATAGATTTCCAACTTTATACTCTAGAACATAAAGTTGAAAATGTATTGAAGACTTCTGAGCGTTTGCTCTTAACGTTTGGTAGCGATGGCCATTTGTCTAGGCCCCCTGACAAACAGTTGATAAACTCATTGACCCTTACGTTTTAAAACAAAATAATAGTGACCGCATAAAGCACAAAGTGCCCAAGTACGTTGTTTGCCTGCACTCAAGCTCGTGCGCATATAAATGTACTAGCTTCTGCTCGCGACTTCGTCCGTGTCAGTTTTTGTCCATTTTGCGTTGCTGCTCCGCTCCTTTTGATTGTAGCGCAATGTTATATAGCCCATAGCTTTCCTCAATAAATAAGCTACCCAATACAAATAATTTTTCAATTTGGCCCAGTAGTTCCTGAGATTACCGCGTTCAAACCAAACAAACAAACAAACAGCAGCTTCAGCTTTATAATTTATTATAGTATAGATAAAAATGACCGCATAAAGGACAAAGTGCCCAACCGCGTTGTTTGCCTGCACTTAGGGTCGTGCTCATATAAATGTATAAAATATCTGTGTCCACCTTAATGTCTCTATCATCAGACTATGTGGGAGTCCCGCGGTCTTGTTAACACGGTTCAAACAATGGCCTGCTCCTACGCATTTCTGTAATATGAATTTAAATGAAATATCGTATTTTATGGGGTTAAGATGCTCTTTGAACATGGCACGGTTTCATTATGACACGGCGTACAAAACGTGACGTAGAAAAAACGTGTGAAAAACGTGTGATTCATACAACACTGGCGACAGTAAAAACTTTTTACAAAAAAAAAAAAACAACTGACTTCCATTAAAAAAAACACTACAAAGTCAAAAATAACTTTAATTTCGAAAGTCGGTGTCTTAGGCTCTGTATTTAAGGTTTTTGCCACTGACTTCCGAAATTAAAGTTATTTTTACTTTGTAGTGTTTATTTTAAGGAAGTCGGTTGTTTTTTTTTTTGTAAAAAGTTTTTATTTTTTAACTTTTTAGTTGTGGTAGATACTCCGCACTAATCTAATCGCGTTATTCGTTCATTTGTCGCGCAAAAACGTAATGAAAATTTAAGACTTATATGGTTTTCACATGGACCCCATTGTCCAAATAGAACCAAATTAAAATTGGACCATTCGGAAAGCACCAACTTTCAAATAAAAAAAGAATCATCAAAATCGGTTCACCCAGTCAAAAGTTATGAGGTAACAAACATAAAAAAAAATACAGTCTAATTGATAACCTCCTCCTTTTTTTGAAGTCGGTTAAAAACGTGTGTTGCCGGACGTAAATAATACCACCATCCCATTTCTTCCCATGGGTGTCGTAAGAGGCGACTAAGGGACTTGGAAATGGGCAGCAGTGGTCTCTATGTATTTTACCACCATACTGCGATCGTCAATCCAACTGCCAAGCGCGGTGATTATGGCAAATTCCCTCCTTTTGATGGAGGCCTATGTCCAGAAGTGGACGTTCTCCGGCTGAAATGATAATGATAAAAACGTGTACGTCATTTACAAAGGGCTTTACGTTTTTTGGTACACAATAGTATAATGATGAAGTCAGAATATAAAAGTTCGTTTTTTATGCAAATTATTTTAAAGATATTTAAATATAAATGGGAGAGGATTACTTAATCTTTTTTAATTTTGGTAATCCTATCTACATGAACAACCACATTAATTTAAATAAATTTATTCTGGTACGTTTATTAAAAACCTTAATTCTTTATAATTAATAGTAACTTAACAACATACGTGGACTGTTAACTAAAGTGTTTTTAAAACTGAGTAAAATGATTAAGTTATTAAAAAAGGTGAAACTTACACCGGGAACCTGTTATAGAAATAATGCGTTTTACTGGTGGGTAGGTAATATTGAGTTTAAGATAGGGTTGCCAGCATGAGGATAATGTTTCTACTATTAATTTAGTTTTTATTTTTAGGGAGCTCTCACTTTTTGTGGCTGAAGGATAATACGGTTTATCATATACGACAGGCAATATAATTAATTCCAGGGTTTGTTGAATCAAACAACATTAACGTGGATTCCAAGCGTTTATGTTTACAACAACGCTCCAATTTTTCACGCGTGTTTCAAACAAATACCTAATACAAATGAATATATTTAAGCGCTCGTTTAAAATTCGCTTGACTGTTGGAATACAACCAGTTATTTCTTGCCACACTGCATTACATAAGGTCGACTTTAAAAGACAACCCTTACAGTACCTATACCCTCATAATATGTCCCTAAAGTTTATTTTTAAACCCACGTACCACCTGACAGGTGTAATGTCAAACTTCTATTTACTATACACAAAAGACTTGAACGTTGAAACGTTTTTTAAATCAAACAGACTAATCTGACACAGATTAGTCTGTTTGATTTAAAAAACGAACTTTAACTTTACGGAGGCATAGAGACCTTCTTACTTACCCTATTATTTTTTAGTGAAACTCTCATGAATAAGCAGTATGTATGCATGGTAGTGCGCTGTTCTACTTACAAGCAAGCGTTTCCAACAAAACCAGCTGTCATTTTAATATAATTTGGTAGTAAGGTACCAACATTTTCCCTTAAGGATTTTCCTTGCATTTAAAACATAGGTTATGAAAGTACCAAACAAGGTGCTACGTAAATAAAACCTTTTCGAACAAGTTAGTGCCTATACAATGTATGAAACTGTCAACTTAGTCGTGTTTATTTATTCATAAACACTGGCTGGTTATGAGCATGTACCCACTCCTGTCACTCGCTTCCTTATTTGAATGCCACTAGCGCAGGATTATAATCAGGTAGTGTTTGAAATCGATTGCGTTTTATTACCGTCTTATAAACCTTGGAAAGCCCTGTGAAATGTTATACCTACATCGTTAATATAGTGTTTCTCCTTTCTAATGAACGCTTGTCATCAGAGTTCGTGTTGCATTGTTTGCTTCCCACACAGTTGAAATTATGAGGTTCTACAAAAAATATTGATTACACAACCGATACGAGAAAAATATACAGTTCTTTACGTGTTGATTCATTAAGTTGTCAGTTTAAAAATATAGGTATTTATTTTTCTGTTATAGTGCTACAGGATATTTTTTGCACTGGCAACCCTGATTATTAGCTCGGAATTAGCGTACGTTAATGCGAGGGTTAGTAAATAACACTCGTTAGTTATAAAGATACCGATCGGGCAGGATGTGGGAATGATCCTACAGGAGCCAGTTTCGATATTATTTCGATTATTATCTTGACTTCTCCTACTACTAGTGCAATCTTATACTTGTTACTAATCGTTTTTTATAGTTCACCTGGTGGCATTTGATTGCGTCTCTTCTTATTTATTTTTTATTAACTTCTGCTTTTGCATTTTAACTGGGTGATAAACTGTAAAATGCAAAGTTCTTTAACGCTGTTTAAACACTTTATTAATTTTAATTATAGCGCCATTTTTAAGTACCTCATAATTAATAAATAAGTGGGTACCTATGTAGAGCTATAACATAAAACAGGCTTTATCGTTTTGCCGTTATCATGACTTATTAAGTAAGACTTGATACTTGGTTGTATTTTATATTTGTAACGCAGTTCCTTATCGTTTGTTATACTCTGCACACTTGACTAATGCGAGCTAGATCGAAAAAAGTATAACATTTCGACCAATATTGCTATAGTATATGACAATTTTGCTAGAGTATGTGTATACAAGTGTATGTATGTGTTTAAGTATACTTATTACTGTAGTATAAAGTGTGGGAATGCATGTCAGATCAGTGGGCTAATTGTTTAACACACTAGCAGTAGGAAATAGGAATGGCTTTATTTTGACAGGTCGACAACATACATTGCGTTATGACGTTAGACAAACCTTTCGAACATTTGGAGCAATTATCATCATTATCATTTCAGGCGAAAGACATCCACTGCGGTATGGTGGTAAAGTGCATAGAGAACTCTGCTGCCAGTTCTCTAGTAAGTCCATTAGTCGCCTTTTACGACACCCATAGGAAGAAATGGGATGGTGCTATTCTTTACGTCTGGCACCACACGGAGCAATTGAAGAGCAATATCCTTCAAAATGATTCAAATGATGGTATCACGACACCTTGACGTTTTTATCAGAGTTTTTGTCTAACAACAGCTTCTTGCCAGGATTACAAGAAAAATAATTGTTCCTAAAAATAAAAATAGAGCGGCACATACTTTCGTAAAAAAACATTAAATAACCATAAACAGCGCAGTAATATTCCGACAGATAAAGACACGCCATGAACATATGAAAGTTACTTGCTTTCATGTTATCAAGTACACGCTATATCGTCGAAATGTCAGAAGTCCCGACATTTCAATCGCGAGCTGTTTCCGCAACACGCTACTACTCATAACTTCACTTTAAGTCACTTGTCTGGAAGCGCCTTAATATCGTGTTATTGTAAGCTAAAGTTAACTTAACATTTTGTTACGGCTATATATTTTAATGCTGATGTTGCATTGTTTGTTTCAGTGTATCCGGGTTTAAATTAGTTTCTTTAATACGTTAGGAACTCTGTTTTAATCATAGATTAGAAGGTCAATTTTCGCAGTCTCATCTCAGCGAGCCCAAGGTATAGATTGCTTCGTTGGTCTTGTCGTCGCAGGCGTTCCCGCTGATCATGAGGTCCTGCGTTCAATTCCCGGGTTGGGCAAAGTATTATTGGGTTCTGCAGCCAGAAGCCTGGTTTTGTGCCAGGTTGATGGCAATAGGGATGCCCACTTATACATAAAACTGAAACATAACTGGCGAAATGTGCGTGTACGAACTACAGGTCCACCTCTGCTGTACTCTGCGGAGAATACAAACGTGAGGTTATCTCTATGTCTAGCAACAGAAATCCACGATACATCCGAAAATGTATAACTTTGGGGTCTGAAACTGATGTTTCGAAGGAAAATGTAAAGTCCAAGGTCTTGCAAGTGTTAGAAACTTACTCATCATAAACATCATTTCAGCTGTAAGACGTCCACTGCTGGACATAGGGCACCCCCAATTTAAGGGGCTTTGTCCTAATCGCCACGTTTGGCAAGTGGGTTGGCGATCGCAGTATGGTGGTGAAATGCATGGTTAACGCGGCTGTTCATTCTCTACTAACTCCTTTAGTCGCCTTTTACGACACCCACCTAAAGAAAGAAATGGGGTGATGCTATTATTTACTTACAGCACCACAAGGACAATTAATAATAGTATGTAATATTACCTCTTACCAAAATTATATTTAAATACTTGAACATATCTTTAAGAATTCGAGGACGTAAGCGAGTAATTTAAACTTGAATTATAAATTTAACTTTAAGATAAACTGTCTCCAACCGTAGAACTTCGACTCTATAAATTAGCGTCATCCCATCTTACTCCAGTACCTTACTATCTAATTATACAATATCAGTTTACTCATTACAAGATTTATCTCGATTCGAATCCCGTAAATTCTCATTCGATATTCAAAAAATAAATTTACTTTTGACGGTAATATATTACTAGAAGTGATGTATGGATATTTTGTAATTATGTCTCTTCATTTGAACGCGGTACATTCTTCTTCTTTTGAAATAGTCATCGACCAAAGAGGTTATACATCTTTACATTATAGTACACAATCAGAATTGTCTGTCAGACAATAAATAACATTCAGGGACTCGTTGAGAAGCCTCTAATTAAGTTCTTGTGAGTTCGGACATCGCGTGGGCGACTGATATCCCATCTTAACGATCCAGGAATTTATTGTCACCAACAAACCGAACTTTACCTCAACACCTATAAGGGTGTTATTCCAATGGATCGCAGTAAACTTATAAATTTTCTTATGCAAATTCATAATATTTAGTTGGTGGATGCTGACTCTATTTCAATAATTGATAATGCTAATGAAAAGTCTTGTATGAAATATGTTTTTTAACGATGCCTTTGTAGGGACAACATTGTATATGATTTATCGGGGCTGGTACTTAAACATGGTTGGTTAATCATAGAAACAACTTAAGAAAATAAGATACCATTAACAGGAACATTCAATTTGATGGTTTAACTTAATTTTACTTTAATATTTATCATAATGGCCATACAGTGAAACGGCCCGACTTACTAGTTGTAGGTTCCAACCAAGACAAACCCTTTCCTTTGTATGAATTATGTCATCACTGCTCACAAAATGGTGAACAAAAACATCGTGAGGAAACCGGCATGAGCTAGAACCAAAAATTCGCCATCATGTGACGTCTATCACCAATCTGGTGGTGGATCACGACCGCTCTCTCACAGAAAGGAGGCCTGTGTCCCAGCAGTGGGAACATTACAGACTGATCATGCGTGTGTTATCTAAACTAATATTATAAATGCAAAAGTAACTCTGTCTGTCTCGCTTTCCTGCTAAAACTGCTGAACCGATTTAAATGAAATTTGGTACACAGATACTTTAGAGCCTGAGAAAGGACATAGGCTACTTTTTATCCCGGTAGTATGTTCCCGCGGGATAATTTCCGACCTCCACGCGGGCGAAGCCGCTGGCAAAAGCTAGTATGATATGATTATCATAATAAAGCTGGTCATCTTGACATAAGCAGTGTTCCTTATTCTCTTAAAATGCTGCTACCAAAATAAAATGTGCACAACATAAATATATTTGTAACTAATGAGCTTAGCCCAGTATTCACGCACTGATAAACTAATACCAAGCCTAGACCATTCCATTTTATTTACCGAATAAGAATTATTGTTTGGGAAAATAAATGAAGAGCGAATTGGACACGTGAAATATTTCTAACGTTTTGTAACTTTTGATTCTAGATAAATAGAAACAAAAAACTAACGTTTATATTCCTCATAAGGCGTAAGCACACGGTAAACTTCACCATTGATATCCAAATAATTTAGGGCCAATGTCTCTATTGAGACCAGTGGTGTTCCAGTGGGAGCTGTGACTTACGAGTTGTAGGTCGTAAGTTCGAATCCAGAGAAGTGTTTTATTTCATCACCACTGCAATATGGTGAAGGAAAACATCATGAGAACAGCGGCATGTCCTAGAACTTAGAATTGGAAGACATGTGACATCTACCAACTTGCCTTGTCATAGAGGGAAGGCCTGTTTTCCAGTTGTAGCAACATTAGAGGATGATTATGATGTGTCTGTGTGTCAAACAGATACAAACAAACCCACAAACCAGGACCAGGATGCTGTTGATAAAATATAATACGGAAAATTCAATTTACATAGTCCGACCATGACCTGAGGGGCAACTCTCGTAATTTTAAGAACTCGCAGTTTGATGACAGTCTCAATCTGTCAAAAATATCTCAAGTTTCTTTACATTTTTTAGTGTCGCCGAGATGAGACTGCGATTTAATTTAAAAAAATACGAGAATTGGTCTCCTGGTGATCAAAATCAAAGCTACGCAGTCACGCTTGCGACCACTGACTTGAACCTTCAACTTATGACTTGTATTTTCATGATAGTATTATCCCATCAAAAACATAAATGTGAAATGAGAGCCAAGTTCAATATATGCCTTGGTTGTTGACTTCAACGACAAAAGAAGTGAGATCTAAATGGGTGCCAAGTGCAATGGTCAGTCCTGAAATTTATTTGTAATTTGTAACTACATAAAATATCATTTCTTCTTATAACTTAGGATAATATATTGTAGCCTAAGGTCTGACTTGGCTAGTTCTCATATACGAATTATTATGTTCGTTGGCTAGTTTCTATCAGCAAGCCAAATTTTCGGAATAATAAAATAAGAACCGACAAGTAACAGGTTTAGAACTTGCGAAGGCTATAATATAATTCGTTTATGAAAACTAGCCAATTCAGACCTTAGGCTACAATATATTATCCTAAGTTATAAGAAGAAATGATATTTTATGTAGTTACAAATTACAAATAAATTTCAGGACTGACCATTGCACTTGGCACCCATTTAGATCTCACTTCTTTTGTCGTTGAAGTCAACAACCAAGGCATATATTGAACTTGGCTCTCATTTCACATTTATGTTTTTGATGGGATATCATTACTTTTTGTACATAAATTATTAGTAGGTACTTATTTATAACAAAATTAACACCAAATGGTTTTTGCAATAAGTGTTCATAATAGAATCAATTAAGTGAAAAATTATAATGAAATGATAAAAATTTACCAGTTTCTGATTTATTCCTTGGTATTCACTTAATTACCTATCTGCATGCAAATTTGAACTTTCTAGATCATCTGGAACTGGGTTAGAGTTTTGATCTATAGGTCAGTCAGTGATAAAAATGACGATTTTTGGACGTTAATATCTAAATAACCGTTTAAGATGTGTTTATGAAATTTGGAGCACATATGTATCTTGCAAGTCTCAATATATGAGCCAAATTTGACACGTTTATGTGAAACAGTTATTGAGTTATGAGGGGGTCAAAAGTGGCTCCAAATGGTTCGTGTAATATTACACACGGTGCTGCTCGCCAGTTCTGTTACTTGAACTTGGCTTGACACGCTACCGCGTGTCTAGATATATGCATGTACGACAAATATTTGCACGACTGATAAGTCGAGTATAGTGAAATTAAAATTATTTTACCACGCTATTATGTACCTATATTCTGGCAAATAAATTAATAAAAAATAAAAAATAAACTGCATTAGCAACGGGTCAGAAAAACGATATTTAGATACTATAAACCTTTAAACTAATATCAGTGTTTATTTAGATACGTGAACAATGTCTTTAGGGTCTATACTTTGTGAAACTGGATCGAACCTAGACCTCCACGGAGACTTGCTAACGATCTTAAATCATAGTGGTCGAATCATACTGGCCATGCGAGACTGGAATGCTCTATATTCTTAGTAAATCATTCAAGAAATGAACAAGGCTTTCTGATATTGAAGCATGTCTGGAATTATTGCTGAAATGAACCTTTTTGGAGCGGCCGTGAGGCACACACTGTTTTTATTTTTTTGATTTTGTTATTGTACTTTGTGTTTCACGAGCTGTGTCCAAATAAACAGTATTCTTTTTTCTAAATTGTTATATGGAGAAGGGTTTGTGAGCACATTATTTAAGTAAATGATCTAACCAGCTAGTACAGTTTTAATAAAAAACTTTTTACAAAAAAACAACCGTCTTCTTTAAAAAAAAAAACACTACAAAGTCAAAAATAACTTTAATTTCGAAAGTCGGTGTCTTAGGCTCTGTATTTTAGGTTTTTGCCACCGACTTCCGAAATTAAAGTTATTTTTGACTTTGTAGTGTTTTTTTAAAAGAAGTCGGTTGTTTTTTTTTGTAAAAAGTTTTTATTTTTTAACTTTTTAGTTGTGGTAGATACTCCGCACTAATCTAATCGCGTTATTCGTTCATTTGTCGCAGAAATACGTAATGCAAATTTAAGACTTATATTGTTTTCACATGGACCCCACTGTCCAAATGGAACCAAATTAAAATGGGACCATTCGGGAAGCACCAGCTTTCAAATAAAAAAAGAATCATCAAAATCCGTTCACCCAGTCAAAAGAAATGAGGTAAGAAACATAAAAAAAAAATACAGACGAATTGATAATCTCCTCCTTTTTTGAAGTCGGTTAAAAAGATGGTAGGAAAAGGCATGTACCTAGGGATACGTGCATTTTTAGTACCTAGGTACTGTAGGACCTTCACCATCTAACAATTTAATCTATAATAAATTTATAAAATATTAAAAAAAAAAATGTATAATAAATTTATAGTAAATTTTATCTATTTACCTACGTAAATAGATTAAATTTCTAGTAATAAAATTGCGCCCTTATTAGCAAAATCTACTTATTATGTTTCCTCTGCTAGGACACAGACATCGTCTCTTTCAGTGAGGGTGGGCTGTCTATGCGGGCTAAAAGCGGGTTAGTAGATTTCGCAAGTCTTCTAACGTTTGGTTCTAGAACATTATTCACGATGTTTTCTTTCACCGTTTTTGAAAGCAGTGATGATGAAAATTACTTACACAAAAAGCACCTGCTTGGCTTCAAAACCATGACCTATACAATTAGAAAGTTGGGGAAGTTAACACTGGGCCATCACGGCTCTTATCAATAAGGTATTGACTTAAAAGGGTCATTGGTTAATCGTAAAAACATTTTTATTAAGTTTTTAGTTTAGTAGGTTAGGTACAAACATTTCCGTAAGGTTACTAAAACTTTCGGAGGAAAATCTGTAATAGTCTCTTTTGATTGATTTTCAACTGCATGACATAACAGTTCGTCATAAGGTTCCGTTCAAGTACCACCTCGACATCAACAAGTCACGGACAGAAAACACGTTTTATAACCATGTAAATGGTCTCTGTAAACAATAAAATTAATAACTCAGCCGTATTCACAGGTGGCTCCCATCCATTACATCTCTATCATAAAGGGACTTAATTGCCGGACCTCCAGTAAGTCGCCGGCGATCTTAAATCAAGGTGATCAATTCTACGTCTACTGAGAACAATGTACAATCATCTACATAGTTTTGTAACCAAACCACAGAGTATGGAGTAGTCTCGGCGGCCGCTTTTAGAGGCGGCATTATCGACGCTTTGCGTTATGTTGGCGTCCAATCTTAGAAATTGCTATTTCGTGATATGGCTGGCCAAAATCCCCCTTATCATTGAGTCACTCGCGCCACTCATTAAGTAACTCACTGTGACCAACTTGGATGTAGCGCTCGCCCGCCGTTACCGCGGCATTGCTTATTCCGGTCGCTCAGCTCGCTTAGCTCGCGCGCGGTTGGTAAGATCCAACCTAACCTTAAGCCATTTGGTCGCGCTTACTAGCGGCGTGAAATGAAACTAAAGCAGTAGTTGGGAATATCAAAATAACACTGGGCCATACGTTGCTTTCGTCGATTCACCCGACTTTCGATTAGACGCATCGTGATATAACTGGCCAAATCAAATGGCGGCGTATCGTGAAATGGCCAGACAGATCACGGATATGGCCATTACTACGACCGTACAACGACACATACAAATCAAGTTGTATGTTAACGTTTACTCACACTATGATACCACACCATTGACGTTGGGGCCTTTGAAGATGGTCCGTGACAGGAGTTGTGCGCTCAACACACTTTTGGCGCCACGAATGTGAGTATCTACTGCCGTTTCTAGACGCTGTACCGCCGCGCGCCGCCGATTCCGTGGTCTGTGTACCAAACAATACGTTGAACGGACAATTTGTCAAACTTGTGTTCTTACCTGTCCTTACCTCTGTTTGCTTACCACGATTTGTGTATGGCTGGTCATTGACAGACAGTGTTTGTTGTGGTGGCGTTCAGAAATTGAACAAATATTATGTTTTCTCGTGTGAGTACGATATTATCAAGATCGATTACCAGTTTTTTTGTGCTGTGTGCGGTTTTTACCTTGAATTATTTTGTGGTTGGCAAACAAAGATGCTTTGGAGATATCGTAATCTATTAACACCTATTTTATTTTGTCTAGTTATGATGAGGGACTGTAGTAATTCCTTAGTCTGTTTTTGCACTAAGTACACTTAACATATAGTTAGAGGTAATTTAAAATCTCGTGTTGCAACGTCTATAAGAATAACCAATGTTATTGTATAAAGAAATCCTAAGGAAACTCATTAATTGCACTTTTAGGTGACAGCGGCATTCTTTTTAGAAAGATGTGTAAATTCAGGCATGCAGAAATTCATCTTCATTTTTTCGAGTGGATGGCAAAGGTATTAGATATTTTATTATGTTAAATGATTTGGGCCCAGTGGGTGGCCACATCTATCTCGGCTCCAGTGGCGTTTTTGAGGTCCTCAGAAGTGCGGTTGTATGGACACTTTGGACACTCCAACATATAGGACATGGTCTAGTCATGCTGGATATAGGCAGTTGTGCTTTTATAGAATTTGTTAGCATAATCGGCCCCTAATTGCGTAATACATTATGAACCAGAATCAGAATCATATTACCAATACATTGAAAGAAAGACAATACTTTTATTTGCGGTAAATATGACGCAAAGAAAAACTGAATACAACAAAATTATAAAAAAAAGCTGGGGAAAATCCACACATCCACGCACCACGCATATTTTCATATTTTCAAAAAAAAAATCTCTCTATAATGTACATAACGCAATAAAAGTTGTTGAAATTGTCAAAATGAAAGCGATTCCCACTGTGTGTTGTGCAATAACCCCTCAGTTTTAAAACAATACCCTTGGTATTGTTTTAATATCCTATCCCATCATAACTTGTTACATAAGTAGGCGATTCATATAATAAAACAAAAAAAAAAAGCTCGCAACAAGAAATTCATTTATCATCGTCCCTTACACATGGTCGTAAGCTTTAATGGAACAGATGTAGATTAAAATACTGTCGTTTGTATTCACTATTGTTTCAAATAATAGGAACAACGTGACGCAACTTCTTTTCGATATTGATTTATTGTTGGACTAGCTTATACCGGTGGCTTCGTGTGGATGTCGGAACATATCCCGTGGGAACGTATTGCCGAAATTAAAAGCGGTGGCGTGCATTTCATAAAGGCACATAAGTAGTGCCTACCTCGAAAAATCACCATAAGTCTGTCAATTACACTTTAATGTATGTCCCGAAATTATTAAGAAACTAACTAAATAATAATAATATTTTTTATATTTTTAAATGTTTTTATATGTTTCTGTACTAATATTTAAAAATATAATTTATAAGACTTTACAAATGAATAAAGGAAATAATAATATTCCACAAATATCACACAACGCCATCTAGTCCCAAGCTAAGCAGAGCTTGTGTTATGGGTACTAGACAACTGATAAACATACTTATATATTTCTAAATACATACATATTATAGATAAATTACACCCAGACACAGAACAAATGATCGTGCTCATCACACAAACATTTGTCCTGGGTGGGAATCGAACCCACGACCTCCGGCATAGCAGTCAGGGTCACTAACCAGACCAACAGGCCTGTCAAAATATAATCTTACCTAAAATATAATCGTACCTAAAAGAAACCCGCGTTTATCTGCCTAGGTGAAAACAGGCGGTCTAGTACCTACTTATACAGAAAAGCAATGCACGCTATGATTAAAAGTATCGTATGTGTAAATCCAGGTTATAAACTATCTGTGTGCCAAATCTGTTTTAGCATCAATCCTGAACATACGTACATTCAGACGAAAACCGTACCAAAATTCTTCGTTACTATGTATTTTATCATAATGGTATTGTATTGATAATAGATCCGGAATCGGATGGCTCCTCTCTAATAATTAATCCGATGTACATCATCATTCATCATCATTACAGCCTGAAGACGTCCACTGCTGGACATAAGCCTCCCCCAATTTGGGGGGGGGGGGGGGGGGTTTGTCATAATTGCCACACCTGGCAGGCGGGTTGGTGATCGCAGTATGGTGGTAAAATGCATAGGAACACTGCTGCCCATTCTCTAGTAAGTAGTTAATCCTTTTAACCTTAGTCGCCTCTTTCTATACCCACGGGAAGAAATGGTTTGATTATTGAATTGTTTTGTTTGTGGAATCGATTGATTTTAAATAACCGGTCTATGTTTTTATAATCTAACTCTGAAACTAAATAAGAGCTTGAGATAATATAGTTCCATACTACTTTTAAGCTATGTGAATAAAAGAGATTTAGTTTTTTGCCATTTCATAATTTTAAGGAATGTAAAAAAACAATTTTTTTGGGTAAACTAATAACTCTATGAATCATTTACCTACATGTATTATTTATTAAGATGATGGGGATTGTACACGCTAGTTAATTACAACATTTTACCTGTATGTGTTGTTTTCCGTCCCCACTTGTTGTAGGTAACCTACATAGGTACCTTAGTGACATTGAATATTTCCACATGGTAAACCTAGCAATGGTGGTATTAAAAAGGCTCCTATATTAAGAATGCATTATAGTGTGGTAACAGCAATCATTAACCGGTGAAGGACAGCCACTGAACGAGATTCAAGAAAAGGAGGTATTCCATGAAGCACACCCAAACGAAGCACACCCATACGAAGCACACCTAAAGTATTCCACTTAGCACACCCGTAGGTGGGCTTCAAATTTAAATTTAAATTTGAAGCACACCTACGAATATCACTCGCATAGTGCGGGGACTAAGAAATAAAAATGTTGATAGAAGAAAATATTTATTATTTAAAAGACTAACTTAAATTTCTAACATCATTCAGTTTCATTATAATAATGTGACACAATATTTGTCACTTTTGTAATCTTACTATTTTAAATCACAGATTGTTTCATAATCATCTTTCCAAAAAAATAATTATTTTTTCATTTTTTAACGATTTATCTATTATTTTCCTTTTTTGTGCTCTTAATAAAATCACAGATTGTTTCATAATTATGCAATAAAAACTTGGACAAATATCAGAAACATTGTAAATATAGTTTCCCATAAAGATCTATGTTGAAGTTTTCTTATAGCTACCTG
This sequence comes from Aporophyla lueneburgensis, assembly GCA_932294355.1. NCBI lineage: Eukaryota > Metazoa > Arthropoda > Insecta > Lepidoptera > Noctuidae > Aporophyla > Aporophyla lueneburgensis. The sequence goes on from OW028744.1 coordinate 19,104,534, forward strand.
TTTAGTGAATATGGAAAAGTATATTTACAATGTTTTTGATATTGCGAGTGATATTCGTAGGTGTGCTTCGTGGAATAGGAAATTAATTATTTTAAATTTAAATTTGAAGCCCACCTACGGGTGTGCTAAGTGGAATACTTAAGGTGTGCTTCGTCTGGGTGTGCTTCGTTTGGGTGGGCTTCATGGAATACCTCAAGAAAAGTTTAATGTTGTAATTTTTGATGTGCAAAACTGATTTGATATGACTTTTATTTGATTTGACAATGAATTCGACTGTTGTTATTACGCCTTTGGTCGTTTAGTGTACCCGCAAAGTGCTAATAAACGGTGTTTTTTCTTCTCTACATAGTATAGAACAAAGTAGCTTTCCGCGTCCGTACGCTTAGATCATTTAAAGTACGCAACAGATTTTAGTTATGAATATAGTTTACATGAATAGACAGACTGATTCAAGAGGAAGGTTTATATGTATAATAATACGCAGGTGAAACAGCTGGTATAAGCTAGTTAACATTAGCGGCAATAGTAATAGCTATTAACAAATTACGGTTCGTCTACAAAAGCGTCAAGAAATATAGAAAATTCCCGTGTTAGGAAGAAAGTCGTCTCGTTTACCGTTTCTTAAACATTGAAAGTCAATTGAGGCAAAGGTATCGTAGAGGTTGTAATCGTTGAGCGAGCTAACTGTCACTCCTTGTAGGCTATATTTATGGGCTTTCGACCATCTCACTGCACTCTGTCTCAATCAAAACTTGATTGAAATGGTGTCGAGTTACGAGTAGTATTGAGAGAATCCTTTTTCAAATTGATAGGTATATTGTAACGAGACTCTAAATTTTGAGATGGGTAGAAAAATATAAATAGGTATTACAATAATCCACATCCACACTAATATTATACATGCAAAAGTAACTCTGTCTGTCTGTACGTCTGTCTGTCTGTCTGTCTCGCTTTCCTACTAAAACTTCTGAACCGATTTAAATGAAATTTGGTACACAGATAGTTTAGAGCCTGAGAAAGGACATAGGCTACTTTTTATCCCGGTAGTATGTTCCCGCGGGATAATTTCTGACCTCCACGCGGGCGAAGCCGCTGGCAAAAGCTAGTGATAAATAAATATACAATAATAAAATATTTAAACAATAAATGTGAGTCGTTTTTGTAGAAATTAGTGGTTACACCGGTTAGGTTTCGATAAACTGCAAATATCGGAATAAAAAACACACTTTGTGATAATTGAGGTTTTGAGCTATCTATGTACCGGATTTCATCTAAATCCGTTCCGTCGTTTTTTTTCTGAATGAGTAACAAACATACAAACATAGGAACTTCTAAAATTTAGGATAACAATTACTTCTTCTCTCACATAACAAACGTGTCTAATCAAAGCGCTATAAAAATCACTGTTTCGTTGTTCAATAATTTTAATAAATAGCTGCTGCCCGTGGCTTTACCCACGTGGATTTATCCCACGGGAATGTGTTCCCGGGACAAACCGGTCTTGCCGTTACGGAGCTGCGGAGATTAGCCGGAACAAACAAACAGACAGACAAAAATATTAATATATGTTTTTATTAATAGTACCGTTTATAAGTACTTTCATGAGCATTTAGTAAAAAGCTGTTATTTTTTAAATTACAAACAGACGCTTTAATTTTATTTATTTGAATAGGTAGATTTAAATGACTGCCTCGTTGGTCTAGTGGTAGCAAGTGCTCCTGCTGAGCATGAGGTCCTGGGTTCGATTCCCAGGTCGGGCAAAGTGTTATCGGGCTTTTCCATCTGGAATTTCTCAATAGCAGCCCGGAGTCTGGATTTGTGCCCGGTGGATGGCAATAGGCTCGCCCCCTATTACATATGGGACTTAAACGTAACAGGCGAAATGTGGGTGTACTATAGGTACACCTCTGCCCAACCCTTCGGGGAAACAAGGCGTGATGTTGTGTGTTGTAGATTTAAATCGCAATCTTCAGTCTGAATAAAAAAACAAAAGTTTCGACTTTTTGATCTCTACCGATAGCGTTAAAGGCGCCGCCGGTGTTTTCGATCGAGTTACGTAATCGGTCGGTAGGATTTATGTGTGACCTAGAGTTTTACGATCTATTTCGGTCGCTATTTGGTGTTAAACAGTCGGTATACTGATTGCCATATGAGGTTTTAGTACATGAGAAAGCTTTTCAGAAAAGAAAACGTATTTTTTTTCGATTAAAATCAGATGTGGGAAGAAAATTCTATTGTGTTGTTTATTTCCTTACTTACTTACATGCCACAAATGGAATCCTTTGTAGCGTATAAATGAAAACATCGGAATCCTAATAAATTATTCGTATATTTAAGATTTCGTCAATTTTTCGTTACTACTAACCGAATGAAGACTACCTAAAAATTGGACACCATTACTGTTACTAATAAACTAACTACTAAAGCAGCCGAAAGAGTCCCTTAGTCGCCTCTTACGACACCCACGGGAAGAAATAGGATAGTGTTATATTTTACGTCCGGTAACACACGTAATACTGAATGCTGTTACAAGTGGATACAATGCACGCGCGTAGATTATTCATAACAAATCCAATTTCATACAACATCCACAGAAAGCATTCCGCAGTCCGTTCAAATGTATATTTTGTCATACATATGTTACCACTGTATAAAGCTTAAAAAGGAAAAAAATACAAAACGAAAATTGAGATCCAAAAACAATGCGACATAAAACGGAGGTGACGTGCCGTTTGTTGTCACTATACTAACAATTTATGCATGAAGTCTAATGGGTCGCTCCATCAGGCTTGTTTGCAAAGCTTTCTATGAAATTTTATTCGGTAATAGCCCGTATAGGCTCCCACGTCTTGCCTCAATATCACATTGTCAATATAAGTTGTTGTTAAGTGATTCGGGAGAAAAGTTTCGCATTACTTACCCTTTTGAGTTAGCCGAGTTGTCTGTTGTTTATTTTGGTCTTACTTAAACATAATTTTAAATTTATTTTGAGCTCTTGGTTGTAGATGTGTTTTGTTTTATTTTTGGGTTTCGAAAACATAGAGATAACTTGAAGACTATTTTAGAAGTTTACTTAGCGAATTGGATACAAAGCTGAAGACCAATATTACTTTAAAATCTTTCAAATTCAAGATGCAATCTCCTTTCTGCGACAATCGATGTCAAAAACTTGCCCAAAAAAATCAATAAACTAGCTTTTGCCAGCGGCTTCGCTCGTTTGGATGTCGGAAATTAGCCCATGGGACTGTACTTCCGCGATTGAAAGTATCCTATGTGTTAATCCAGATTATAAAATTTCTTGTGCCAGATATCACTCAAATCAGTTTAGCCGTTTTTTCGTGATTGAATAACAAATATCTAAACATACAAACTTTTATATTTATAATAATAGTAGGATAATATTACGGATGCGAGAAGCACAGAACAAGTCAAAGTGGCGGTGCTAAGGGGAGGCCTATGTCCAGCAGTGAACGTCTTTGGGCTGAAATGATGATGATGATGATGAATATTACAGAAAAATACTTGATTGTTTGATAGACAGATTAAAACTGAAATTAGAATGCAAAAGACCTTAGAAATACAGGAACTGTCTTTCATATAAGTATGGGTTTTGCTTCTGGCTTCATTAGGTTTTTCTCCATAATTTTTAAGGAAGCAAAGTTACAAGCGTTGTTTTACATTGGAGCACTTACCTCGTATAGATCATTCCTCTTATAACCTAATACACTCCTCAAAGCCGGAACCTATGATTAACAACGTTATACGTGACATTTGGTATTTCCAAATCGCTCTTTACTATATTTTCTAACGACATGATAATGATCATACCGATGACATTGACAAATGTTGCATGCGATGCTGACGTAACGATAATACCCGCATATCTACTTACCTCACGACAACTACCTGGAACTGATTCGTAAGCATAATTACGGAACTCGGATCCACCAAAAGTTGGATTACGCGTAGCATGACCACCGTAGAAATGGGTTTTGTCGACGGAAGAATAGACAAAATTACAGATTGTAGAAAGATTAAAGACAGAATTAAAGATTGTAGAAAGATTTGTACCGTTTTTTGCGGGCGTAGCATGACAATTCTGTCTCTATTCTACCAAGAATAGACAAAGTTCTTTCTATGGTGGTCATGCTACGCGTGCTGAGAATCTTTTCAGTAATTATCGTCAAGGCTGTTGAGGTATTTTTCATTTTAATTATGCTATTTTATGCAATTTTTACGTAGTATTTAAGAAACGTCCTTTCTGTCTGGGCCGTTAGACGGAATATTGGCCGATATCGCTGACATGTGACTGTATTGTATTACCCAGTAATTGGGTTGTAGAGGTCAGATAAGCGGTCTTTTCGTGTAAAATACTGGTTTTCAGCTGCATCCAGTTAGACTGGAAGCCGAGCCCAACATAGTTGGACAATGATTAGGTAGACGATGATCGCTAACATGTGACCGATACTAAGTTAAAACTTCATTGGACCTAATTGTATGTTCGGACTCATAATTAAGCCCATTGAATTATTTAACATTTTATATAGCTATTCCTTTTTATATACATCCAATTTTATTATCAAACGCCCCAGAAACAGCATCACAAAACAATGATCCGAAATCGAGACCCACTGTCTAAAACATGTTATTTCCCAAGTTTACATCTCAAACACTAAGCTAAGAAAACAAATTCTACAATTCCAGCACGTAACCAGAGTGGTTGAATATGCATCGTGTAACAAGGAGACAAGAACATTCGAGAGCTCGGAATGCGTTGAATAGAATTCTTTCAGTTTCTTTATTGGTTCTCGCGATCCCGCCATCTATTTCCACTGAGTTCGGTCACTATTGAAAATTCCTTTTTATTCCTTAGAAAAACGTACCAAAGTGAGTGTCAGAGACCCTATTTAGAGGGATACCTGGCCACTAGTTTACGTATTTTATTTCGGAGATGTGTGCTTTGGCAAGGTTTCGGCTTTCAATTTAGTTCTAGGTAAGTTTGTAAAAGGAAAATTATGGATTCATGAATTTCTGTAGGTTCTATTTTACCACAATAATTCCTCTTCATGAGCAAGGAACACAGTTTGTATTGAAATGAAAATAAAACTATTTTATTCATGTATCCATGTTGTAATTTCTTTACCTGCCAGTTGTTAAATCTTTACATGGAATAAAACAAAGTCGGTTCGCGCATCTGAACGCCTAGTTTTCATAATTAGTTGTAAACACTCTGTTGTTTCAAGAGGAAAGTTTATATAATTTAATACACAAGCTATTTTTATTGAATGAACAAAATGTTAAATTTATTGTAAGCCGAAGAGACCTAGCTATGATCACACCATCTACAATTATCTTCCCCATTGCATCAATAAAATGCAACAAGTAGAAACCTGAATACGTAAACACGAAAAGGTTTTCCTAAAATTATATGAAGGTGGTATCACGGATCCTCATGCAGTCTTACGTTATGCGGTTTGCCCTAAGCGTCTTCGTTCCTAATCAGATATGACTGATTGATCGCTGGCAAGGCATACATTATTCCTTAATAGTTTCTATGCATGTGATCGACATAATTATGTTACCGTGGAGGGAACTAGCGATAGTGATGTATACCTACTTCGTTATGCAAATGTCATCAGGATGAAACAACAGTAATTTTGTGTAATTTGATGTTCATAATGATGGAAAATACGAATGATATGTTTGACTATTTCAATACTACGTACGTACCTACAGTAACTAACAGACTTTAATATTTTTTAATTTGACAGGTTTTATTCAAGAAGATGGTTATCCAAGATAACATCCAAATCGGTAGGCTTGCCTTTACAAAAGAAGCGTTGAAGCCTTTTTTTAAAGTGACTAATACTTTAAATAACATCGATGACTGCGAACTAAATAGTAACAAGATATTCCATACCCACCCGGAAAATCCTCCAAATCAGTAATCAGATTATTATTATTACTAGTGATCGCCCATTGGTCGAAATTCGACCGTACTTCATTTGAATAGAAATACATTATTAAATGAAAAAATATAGATAATAATAAATATAAAAAATAATATGGTTATATTTGACATTCAGTAACACTATAGACAAATTGTTGACGCTGTACTACTGTGGAGAGGGTTCGCTGGCGGGATGGTGTTGGCCAGGACCAGGAAGTAGGTGTAATGAGTAAAGAATACTTCTTCAGGACTCTCTTTTTTATTTTCTTAATACTTCTTAACTGCTGGATATGGAATGAATTATCACAGAAGCCCTGTTTGTATAGAATTTTCATTTTTAATTAATTATGACGGTTCCAAATGTCATAATTATAACCAGCCTGTACAATCTATGATCAGCCTGTACAATCGTGAGGCATACAACCTCTACAGTTTGCACACGACACTAAGTTTTGTATGGGAAACTTACTAATGCCATACTTGACACTCCCCATAAAACCACAAAAAATATTTCTTAAAAATCTAAACGAAATTCCTATCGTCGCTAATACAAATAATATTAAAGACAAATATTCTCGATATGATCATAGATTTTAAAAATGAAATAGGTTATATATCTATAAAATTAATTTATTACCTATGGTTATACTTGACATTCATTAAGACTATTGACACAAAATCAGGCTTACCAACTTAGGGGTTTTCCCAAATTTAGGGGGTAAATAAGAGGATTGAAATTTTTTAGGGGCGTTCCATTTTTAGGGGTATTCTTAGGGATTTTTTGCCATCTTACATTTCTCATTGTGTTTTTGATTACAATAAAAGTATTAGCGACTTCTAGTACGGTTCCTCGATACTAAGAATGCAGAGTGAATGATTAACAAATGTCGCGTAATAAATATAGACAAATATTACTACTGTGTGCCGGTCTATGATTACTGAACATTCGTTGGTTATTTTCATTATAATTTTTTAGCGGATTTTTTTAGTAATTGTGGCAATTTTAGGGATTTTTAACTTAAGCTTTAGGGGTAAATATTTCTGGGTGTTGGTAACACTGCACAAAGTAATAAAGACAGATTTGGACCATAAACAAAAGAATATCTATGCATGTGTGTATTAGATACACGGTAATGAACAGTAGTGTGTGTAACGTGTTATTTATTGAAAATAATGTATTTTTACGCATAATTTAAAAATATATTAGCATTCGTCACTTCTTCTCTGTATAAACTATAAGTGTGCGAAATTTCATATTTCTCCGTCCGCCCAATTTTCGTAAAAAGGGATCCAAAGTTTTCGTTTCACGTATTAATATATAGATGTGTTTGTCTCACGTTTAAAATTTTCGCTCTATGATGTAATATTTTTCACGTGTGCAACTGTGCATAACGAGTAGGATGTTACATTGTTGTATTCATGAAAATAGTGACATCATTCTGTCATTAGGAACGTGATGATGGATGGTATTCGGAAGGATGTTCGACTATCTGATGACATCAATGCAAATTAACAGGATTTTATCGACAATAGGTCAAACCATTGACGTAATTGAAATTTGTTGTTACTCATCATAACAGTTGGGAAAAGCCGACAGTTAAGGTACCAAAGGGTTTCACCGTAGATTTGCATATATTATGCCGTCTTACAATATTAACAATCATGAAATGAGAAATAAATGGTGAATCATTCAGTGCGTCGTGAATTCATGATTCAAGGGGAATCACTAATTTATTAAACACGCGTTCTTTTTTCCACAAACAATACAATCGATATTTAAGGTCGAATGGAAAACAGGAAGACGCTATCATAATTGAATATGAGTTGGCACCTATATATTTTGTAAGTAGGTATAGTATGAAGTGTATTGCTCCAAAACCGGTTAATCAAGTTTTCTAGTTCTATCTTCTGTACCTTTAGAAACTTAGAACGTCGAACCGTCAAAGTAGGGCCACATGAAACTGGCCAGAATTCCTGCATTGTTTCGGCAGACGTCCGCAATCCCGGGGGATAACCTGGCCTTATTGTGTGTTGGACATGGCTGGATCATTGGACAGGCCGACTCGATTAGTTTCTGAACTCAATGGACTCCGCCAGATAGCGAGGTTGCTAACATTGTGTCGTTATAATGTTGGCAACACATATTGAGCGATAAATTGGTTTCTCGGATATTTTGTTTGTTCCAATTTTGAATTTTGGTTCTTGTTTTATTTGTTTATTTTTAAATGTCACCATATTAACTTTCTTATGCCTAGGTGCCAGGATATGTGGTGTACATACCTTTTTATTTTAAAAGCTTTTTCTTGTAAACCCAAAAATAGATTGACAAAAAAGAAAGAGATTTTTACGGGCTTTTATTTAATACTACAATTGGATTAAAGTAGATTCTAAGATGAAAAGAAGGTCTGAATAGAAACACAATATCAAATGAGTTAGGTAATTGTATTTCTTTTAAGTGGAGCTGATGCTTAGAGGAATATTTTTTATTTATAAACTAGCTTTTCGCAGCAGCTTCGCCCGCGTGGTGGCTGGAAATTATTGCACAGGAACGTACCTACTAGCGGAATAAAAGTATCCTATGTGTTAATCCGGGTTATAAACTATCTGTGTGCCAAATTTTATCTAAATTCATTTGTGTCACTACGTAACAAACATCCAAATATATAAACTTTCACATTTATAATATTAAGGAGGATAGTAGGATTTACGTCGTATATACTTTTTTAGGTTTTTTACGACTACCTATTGTTATTAAATATAACTGTTGTTCAGTCATACGTAGTATTAATTTATTTACCTCTATAATCACTTGAAAACCACTTAAGTGGGAAGAAACATAGTGTGCTGTGCATAATACGAGTATAACAACAACAACAGGTTTCTTCACTTCTTAACCTTCGGAAATCTTGTGTTACTGTGTTTACTCTAAATAAAATATAACTGTTTTTAGTCAACCCCAGCGATAAATCTTAGTACAGTAAGCCTCACGTCAGTTGTAACGTTTCAACTTGGTTGAGCTGGCCTGGCGTTGTACGTAGTTTCCATAGGATAAGAGGCCAGCTTATATGGGTTTTGTCACTGACGTAGGCTCTACGTACATCCACCAGCAGATCAAGTTACCCGAAACTGTCAAATTCTCCCAGTCAACATTGAACCTAATGCTTCAGCGATAAAGTTTAAAATCTATGACAGATTGTAGTAGCTTGGTGTGCTGGCGTCTGTACGTACCGTATATTTTACTTAGTTACCTTTGAAAGTCCAACTGAAATGTAGGTAGGCGAATAATTTATTGACGGTGGTAGCGCCCATCTAGGAAGGTGTCGTAAGTAATTTGTTCGTAATTGGCTCTGTCTACTAATTACGTTCCGAGCCGTTTTATTTCGTATAAAAATAAATTAAAAGGCTATATTTTTGTGGCCAAGTATTGGATTTATCGGTATGATAGGCCCGAGTGTAATGTATCTTAAATAAATATTTAACTGGCATAAAATATCTGTAAGTACTTCCAAAAATCGAAGTTAACCTCTAAGTCCCTGAGATACCACATTTGGTACAGACATAATGGTTTTTTAATTGTGTCTGTAATTACGGTAATTGACTGGTCAAAAGAACGGAGGAAAAATTATACTTTACTAGCTTTTGCTAGTGGCTTTACTTGCGTATTAAACATATAATAAACGTTCCTCTTAAATCTTTCTATCTATTGATGAAAACCGCATTATAATCTGTTGTGTATTTTAAAAGACCTAAGCATATAGACGCTAGTAGCGACTTTGTTTAATACTAAGTAAAGATTAGATATATGAAACAAAACTTAACTAAACTTACCTGAAATAATGTGAGTTTGCTGCTTCTTCCCCTTCGAGTAAAAATGTTTTTTTATGCCGATTTTTAAATCGAAGCGCCCGCGCCATACGGATCGTCAAAACGTTCCAAGTTTGAGCCTCACAGTCAGTCAGTATCAAAGCCAATACAAGCCACAAGTCCCAAATAATCCCACAAGTTCCAAATAATCCCACATACAAACATACATAATACGCGCGAAATACATAACCCTATCTTTGGTGTCGGTCGGGTAAACATGGAAGGAACCTATAGGTTTCGTTAGAAAGCAAACAGTTAAATAAAAGTTAAGTCAAACGTAAATATTAATGAATACGATGTACTTTTTCTGTTTGTAATTAGTTACTAATTAGCTTCTCGTGATTACGGTGTCGTGTTACTTGGACTTAACATTTATATAAACTACGATTTATGTATCGCTGTGGACATTCATATTTATGCTTTACTGCTTTGTTTGATCCAACTACTAATTGGAAACGTATACTTACTTTTGCTGTGTTATTAAAAAGCTGGCATTAGTACAAATATTTGTATCCATTTGTCAGTCATTTAGCTAGGGAAAGAACGTACTTTTTTTTGTTTTCTGTAAAATGGAAATGATTTTCCAACATTATGGCTCATTTCTACGCTACAGTTTACCTTTGTTATATGGCATGCGACCTGATGATGATGAAGAACTAACTAGATAGAACATTGATCATAACGCATTTATAGTTTAACTAACAGCGCGCCGCGGTTTCAGTCGTATAAAAAGTATCCTATGTCGTAAACCAGCTTATAGACTACTCATGTGCTAAACTTCATCCAAATCGGTTCAGCTGTTTTAGCGTGAAAGCGACACTAAAAAATTATATTTTATGTGTTCTCTGTTTCCAAATCCACGGAATGTCAACCTTTTCCCCCTCGTAAGTTAAAAGGAAAATATATAACCACATCACAAACATACTATTAAGAAGGTATACTATAGATAAGTATACATAATCTTAAGAACATTAGACGCCTGGAAGCCTCGTAATTTGCCTCACAAATGATTGCTGTGTTTCGGCTCACATGTTATGAGCCAAGCTTGATGGGATATTTATGATATCACGCTTTTTATGATGCTTGACTTACGAAGATTGGCTTCGTTGTGTTGATTACTCTATTTAGTACAGAAATGCTGTCACGATAAGTTATGATAACGAATAAGGATTTTCACGTGGAATGTTATTTGCTTATGACTTGATCGAAGAATCTTTACGAAATCGTGTCCGTAATAGGAATTTTACCAGTTGACGCTTAGCTTAGCAGTGAAATCTGAGGTTTAAAGTGTACTTTCAAAAATAGACTAGTGATAGATAGGATAGGTAAAAGTGCTGTGCGTGAAGAATCTTGGAGAGGATATGATGTATAATAAGCCTTAGAGCCATTATTAGTCAAATTAATAATTTAGGTCAATTCTCGTCTTTCTGAAAACTGCATAAATCAATTGGTATTCACAAAAACATAAACATTTTTTCCCTCGTCTAAAAGTAACTATAAATGCCCTCTGTGCTTTTAAAATACAGCTGGAGGGCATAACGCGAAGGGTTGTGTAACAAACCGGTCGCGAATGTCGTCGCGACAATCAAGAAAACATTTCTACGGCATACAAGCTTATGTTTTATGAATATTTCATGATTATTAATTATGCCCCCATTAAGTATATGTAAGGGAGGGGCGACGTAACAATATGATTAACATATTAATAGTACATTATGCCTTATTCAGGGCGAAAGTGTATCAATCATGTATGTTATGTGGGCGGAGGGTGGCCTAAGATATGACACCAAAGAAATCTGGTTTGGGCTTAATCTTATTCATTCTATAACAAAAATATGTAGGGGATAGTAAAATTAAAGGGATGTTCATGAATAATTCATGATAACTTCGAGTAAGCGCGAATTTCAGGCACATTGAAAAGACACCAGCCGTGCTCAAAGATAATGTGATCCTAAAATAATGTCTTCTAATGGCTGTAACTAAGGCACTTAGGTTCGGTCTAATCTCAGTAATCTGTAATTAATATAATTTATTAATAAATCTGTCAATTAAAACACTCAAATCCTAGTTAGACATAAAAAGTTCTCATTTATTTAATGTATTCCAATGAGCTAACGACTTTTAAAAAAACCGTTGACCGTCAAAATAACAAAGATTTTTTACTCCGAATTCCGCTTAAGAAAATATAAGTAAAAGAGAATGCCTAAATGTGAATAAGCAGGACTTTTCTCATTATATGAATCTAAAGAATAAGCCCGACGAAAGGGAAGAGGCCAAATTAAGGAAATTAACTTTTTTATAATAAAAACTGAGCTTCCACTTGGCCATTGCAAATGACGTACCATTAATTGTGTGATGTAATTAAGGATGGAAACAAATAAGACTCGGGTAGTGGATTCTGCCTTTTCACTCGAAACATGGTTGAATGTGGTTGTGTAAACGTTTAATAGTGTACTTAGAACGCTTGCTGGGTTCGGGAGAACGGTTTACGTGCAAGTCAGCAAGCTACCGCGGTGATTGCGATTAATGTTTTATCTCTGCGATTCTTTACAGCGGTTTTGGTCTTATGTTCTTTTTATTTACTTAAGCTGCATGAGCACGATAAATTCGTCTGTTTTGAGATACGTTTAGGATCCAGCTCCTACACAAACGTACCTACTTAAAAGACTAAGAAACATAATCTACTTCTGGAGGGAGGTGGGCTGGTTGGAATAACCACCGACGGCCACCAGAGCCCACGCATAATAGTCCATCTGAAGGACTAAGTGCGGAAAGTAAACCCTCTGACTGTGATCATGGACAGGTTCTTTAATTCATCATCATCATTTCAGCCGAAAGAAGACCAAGTCTGGACATTTTCCTACCCAAGTTCCGCCACTTCGACCGGTTCCGTGCTTCCCGCATTCAGCGTGCGGCCGTGACAAGGTCATCGATCCATCTTGTGGGAGGCCTCCCAATTCTACGTCTTCCGGTACGCGGTCGTCACTCCAGAACCTTTCGATCCCACCGACCATCTGTTTTGCGAGCAATGTGCTGTGCCCACTCCATTTAAGTTTGACAATTCTTCGGGCATGTACTCAGATTTTTATGCGGAACTCTTTATTTTTGAGTTACTTGACCATTAAGTATTTTTTGGAACTCAAATAATAATTACGTGATATTCGCGAAAAGAGACGAAATTATTATATTACAGTTTTCAATAATATTTTAGGAGCACAAAATGGTAATTATTCCTAAGAGGTTCGATTAAATACATGACTGTTATTTTGGTTGAGTCTACCCCTAATTCATTGTTAGTAAGTTTACCAGAAGTGCCATTAAATTTTATAGTCCTACTCTTGGCTTTGCTAAAATAGTCTTCTGAGTTTGAAGGTCACTTTCAGTTTATTCTAAACATCTACGATGCTTTTGCTCTAAGGTCATCAACCCCAACCATAGATTAGATACCTGTGACAGTCCATAATGTTAATTGCGTCTAATTAGTGGTTCCTTCATAGACCATACTTCCTCTACAAATTCCTGACAGTTGACTTTTGATCTCTTAATTCAAGATATAATTAGATGAGTACCAAGCTGATTATATTTAGCTAGCTATCTATTGAAACGAAACTATTTTTAGACTCACTTCCTCTTTATAATTGAAACATTATCCACTCAGATAAAATATTGCTAAGTACAGACGCCACCAGGTCAAGCTACCCGAAACTGTCAATTTTTCCCAATGAACCTTGAACCTAATGCTCTAGAAATAAAGTCGAAAATCTATCAAAGAAATCTGACAGATTGTAGTAGCTTCATGTGTTGGCGCCTGTACATGCACGTAAACAGCTCAAAATGTCTGAAAACATAAAAAGTTAAGTACAGTGCGGTATGCCGTATGATCTATTAAAACAATGATTCATTTCTCACAAATATTTACAAAAAAATCTGATAAAAAGATGATGTTGTATTTTTATTTTCTTGTCGTTCTAAAATAACATTAACTTTAGTCTCGTGATAGTCTTAGTTCCGGCGTTTTAATTACAAACACGGCAGACGCCAGGGATTTATATTGATAAACTTGCTCTGTCGCAAGTGCGTAGGAGTTGGACCTGGTATCATTTCTCCGATGATAATACTAGATAATAATATCGGGGTAATATCGTCTAGGAATTATTGGAAACTAAACTTGTTACGTGTGTGTAACTACGCCTTATCTCCGATTAATCAGAGGTAGTAGAACCTGCTTTATATGTACCTGATTTGTAATAAGGGTTCTGTTGTTAGGGATATTTTGCTTACAAATGATTGCCTATTGATACAAGATTTATGTTTGTAATATTGTAGTGATAAATTGTTTAGTGAATTAAAGTTTTATTGCTTGTGGAACAGCATAAAGACTCGTGCAGACTAGCGCGACGCGAAGATCGCGCGCGATTCGGCGATTTAAATATCCGTAGAACAATTTGTATGACCGTGTCGTGGCGCGACAGGTTGCCAATGTGTGAACGGTCGCGCGTGTTTTTAACCGACTTCAAAAAAAGGAGGAGGTTATCAATTCGTCTGTATTTTTTTTTTTTTATTTTTTTTTTTTATGTTTGTTACCTCATAACTTTTGACTGGGTGAACCGATTTCGATGATTCTTTTTTAGTTTGAAAGCTAGTGCTTCCCGAATGGGAAGAACCCGATTTTGATGATTCTTTTTTTATTTGGAAGCTGGTGCTTTCTTAATGGTCCCATTTAAATTTGGTTTCATTCGGACAATGGGGTCCATGTGAAAACCATATAAGTCTTAAATTTACATTAAGTATTTGCGCGACAAATGAACGAATACCGTATGTTTGTTACCTCATAACTTTTGACTGGGTAAACCGATTTTGATGATTCTTTTTTTATTTGGAAGCTGGTGCTTTCTTAATGGTCCCATTTTAATTTGGTTTTATTTGGACAATGGGGTCCATGTGAAAACCATATAAGTCTTAAAATTCATTACGTATTTGCGCGACAAATGTACGCATAACGCGATTAGATTAGTACGGAGTATCTACCACAACTAAAAAGTTAAAAAATAAAAACTTTTTACAAAAAAAACAACCGACTTCCTTAAAAAAAACACTACAAAGTCAAAAATAACTTTAATTTCGGAAGTCGGTGGCAAAAACCTTAAATACAGAGCCTAAAACACCGACTTTCGAAATTAAAGTTATTTTTGACTTTGTAGTGTTTTTTTTAAGGAAGTCGGTTGTTTTTTTTGTAAAAAGTTTTTATTTTTTTCATAGAAATTGTTCTACGGATATAAATCGCCGAATCGCGCGCGATCTTCGCGTCGCGCTAATCTGCATGAGCCTTAATATTGGAACTCAATAGTTTATTTATGATGTTTTATTAATTGAGTTATTTTAGTATAATCAATATTATGATGTATGATTATTAGTTAGTTTGACCACGTTCGCATGAATTTATATCGCGTCAGGATTTCATCGCGTTCGGTATTTTCAACTCTTGGTGTAGAATCGAGCATTGAGAATTCAATAGAGTGCATCCCAGTGCGTTGAAAAAACACTTATCGACTTTTAACTTTCAGCGTTAAGCAGTACGTTGATAATCGAGTGCGCGAAAAAAAATCCACCGCATTAGTTTTACGTAAGTGCAAACGTAGACTGAGTATCACTTAAAGTATAAAGTGAAATATCCCACAAAGACATCTTAGAATAAGTTTCAATAAAACCGTACAGTATATTCAAACTAGGTGTAATAACATTTGTATAGACAGAAATAATAATCGCCAGTATTGTGGTAACGGTCTAAGGGACACAAACTGCATTCATACCGGTCTACAAGATCATTTTCGAAAATGTAGACTTCATGTACATTTTTGGTCTTAAATAAACACTCTCGGACTCCTTAAGCGAGTCACGCCGCGCTTTTTGCATATAGCTATTTAAATTGTCGTGAATTTAAATTCGGAACAATGACGACACCAAAATGATGGCCAGTATGTCGGCATCAAAATTGCATACAAACTTTTTCTTTGACTTATCACTATTTTGATGACCTAAGCCTTTACACCTCACATGGCATTGCAGGGAATCTAGATTTAAGAGTCCTGCATTGCTGTTCACAAACACACGATACGTCTCCATGTCGAATCGAACATCAATCAATGTTATCGAAGGAGTCCTTTAAACGGTGTTCACAAATTCGAAACCCGAATGTGTCGACAGTTTAAACCAAACAGACGACCGCTATTCTTCTGACAGTTACTTGTTGTTGGCAGTCACTAAAGATAAATAATAGTTTAAACTAGCTTTTGCCAGCGGCTTCGCCCGCGTGGAGGTCGCAAAATATCCCGCGTGAATGTACTACCGGGATAAAAAGTAGCCTATGTGTTAATCCAAGTTATTTTTTAGCTCGAAAGCGCATTTTCATCCGACTTGCTTCAAATTTATCGTCACTGCTCGGCTCCTATGTGTCTTAGCGTTATGTTATATAGCTTATAACCTGCCCAGGAGTATGGGCTACAATTGTACCAAGTTTGGTTAAAATCCCTTCAGTAGTTTTTGAACCATGCGTGCACATACAGACAGACAGACAGACAGACAGACAATAAATTTACTGATTGCATTTTTGGCATCAGTATCGATCACCATTCGTCCTCCAATATTAATTTTGAATATATTTTCAATGTACAGAATTGACCTCTCTACAGTTTTATTATAAGTATAGATAAACTAACAAACACGGTTCCATAGAAAACCAAACTAAAAAGTAGAAAATAATGGAAAAAAGCGTCGTGTGCTTTTTGAGGTATTTTTCAATTGATATGAAGCACCTCAAGCTTTTTGCAAGCGATTTATGGAAGCGTGTTTTTTAGTTTTTTTTTTAACCATTATTTATTTTAAATTTTTTAGGATGTTTCAAATTTTGTGACGTATATCAGCGTAGTTTTCGTAAGTTGTGACGCATCCCTTGCAAGGATAATGGCACAAATTTATAAAATTGTTGTATTGTGATCGGTCCTTGACAAGTATGCGAGTTAATCCAACGTTTTGACGGTTTTTTCTTTTTGTGGGTTCGGGAAATCATCTAATGTCGTTTCCCACTTTTAGGTGGAATGGAAGGGCATGTCAGACTTTTACTGGCTAAAACCCACCCGTGTTCCTTCAGTTGCCCATGTGCCAGAGTCATGGTATCTTTTTCGAACAAATCTCGCGACCCTGGCAGAAGGGGGTCGAAATCATGATCAAAGTACCCGTTACATAGGCACATACGTATGAAGTTAATAAAAGCGTGATAAAAATGTGTCATTTTCGATTCGGAAGCCTTTCGAATGGTTGTTTGAAATATGTCGAGAAATAATACATATTATTAAGCACAGAAGGTTAATACTTTCTAGATTATTATGACGCATTATGTTTCTTCAGAATGGATTACTTCCATTAATATATTATTTCTTCAGGCTATTCTAAGAAAATATGAGTCGGTCATTCTTCCAATGGCTATCGTTCTTATAAAAATATATGTGTAACTTCAATACACGAGGTTTTTTCTTATAACACTGTAAAAGTGGTCAAGTGCGACTCGGACCCGCACACGACGGGTTCCGTACCACCGTACAATATTTAACACTACATTCATTTTTAAGTTATTTATTTATTTTCATACAGCTTTTATTAACATTGAGCAGGCACCGCCGTAAAATAACCGATTATTGTATGGGGACCTCTTAAATTTTGGCAACTTTATGATGTGTATGTAGTATAGTGGCCATAGTTGTATAATCTATGAACATTTTAAAAGTGTTCGTCCTAATAACAGTTAGAAAAAAAAAAGCCGTGTGACAGACGGATGGACAGCGGTGCCATAATAATACAGTTCCATTGACACCCTTTATGTACCCTGTATGACGCTGCCACGATGACTGTCCAGATCCAGGACCAAAAAACCAATCCCATCCAACTGCTGAGAGGGGTGAGACAGGGGGATTTAATATCCCCGAAACTGTTTACCAACGCATTGGAGGATGTTTTCAAGACTGGACTGGACAGGGTATCAACGTGAACGGCGAGTACAGCTCACACCTTCGCTATGCCGATGACATCGTCATAATTGGACCAGAGCTGCACAGCCTGAATGCAGCCTCCCGGCAGGTTGGCCTCAGCATGAATTTGGACAAGACAAAAGTTATGTTCAACTCGCACGTCTTGTCGAGTCCAATCCGCATCGAGGGTTCGCTTCTCGAAGTTGTGAAGGAGTATGTCTACTTAGGCCAAGTCATCCAGCTCGGTGGACACAAGTTCGAGAAGGAAGCCGACAGAAGGATCCAGCTAGGTTGGCCAGCATTTGGAAAACTTCGTTAAGTCTTCTCGTCACCTATCCCGCAATGACTGAAGACTAAGGTCTTCAACCAGTGCGTCCTGCCCGTAGTGACATACGGTGCCGAAACGTGGACACTGACAGTTGGGCTGGTCCACAAATTCAAGGTCACTCAGCGCGCTATGGAGCGGGCTATGCTCGGAGTCTCCTTGAAGGATAAAATCAGAAACGAAATTATCCGGCAAAGAACTGGAGTTACCGACATAGCTCGCAGAGTAAGCAAGCTGAAGTGGCAGTGGATTGGTCATATCTGTCAGAGGACCGATAGCCGGTGGAGCAGACGAGTCCTGGAGTGGAGACCGCGTATCGGCAAGCGTAGTGTGGGACGCCCCCCAGCTAGATGGACCGACGACCTTAGGAAAGTGCCTGGGGCAGACTGGATGCGGAAGGCGGAAGACAGGGTGTTGTGGCGCAACATGGGAGAGGCCTATGTCCAGCAGTGGACTGCGATAGGCTGAGTTGATTGATTGACACCCTTTAGGTAAGGATCATAAAATATAACAGTAATCGGTTGACACTCTCAACAAGCTACCGATACTAGCAGCTAACTCGTAATAGAATACGTTTAATAACGCATTTCTTGTGTCACTCGACACTTCTCACAAGTGTGCTGCAATATCTAAGTAATAATGTTATTATCGAAGTCATTCATCGGTTAAGTCGAAGTGTGATAGTATTTTATAGCTGTTTGTAATAGTTTTTCTACAAACTTACTTTCAAATAAAAAAAATGGTTGTAATACTTTTTGTTGAAACTTATTTTAAAATGTTATCTTTTTAAGTTGGTCGTGTAGAGTTACACACTTAACTTAATATTGCCATAAAATCTATATCTATACGAGCAGTGACGATAAATTTGAAGCAAGTCGGATGAAAATGCGCTTTCGAGCTAAAAAAAGTAACTTGGATTAACACATAGGCTACTTTTTATCCCGGTAGTACATTCACGCGGGATATTTTCCGACCTCCACGCGGGCGAAGCCGCTGGCAAAAGCTAGTCTATACTAATATAATAAATGCCAAAGTAACTCTGTCTGTCTGTTACGCTTTCAAGTCTATATCACTGAACAGATTTTTATGAAATTTGTTACAGGGTAAGTTTAAACCCCAAAAAAGGACATAGGCTATTTTTTTTCCGCGACTCCGTCTGCGTCCGCGGCAATCGACATTTATACGGACGAAGTCGCGGGCAAAAGCTAGTAAATTATAACTTAGAAACGTTTATCTAGTTTTACTTAAGTCGTTATACTTATACAAAAATCTATAAAAACGACATTAATAAAACTTTACGATATGCATTCCCAAAGATAGTTTTCAAACCAGTAGTTCCGTGAAAAATATAGTTAAAAATCCCGAATCATCTCATTAAAGATTGAAAACCGGCCTCAACCTGTTGGAAAAAAGGTTTGGTTAACCCTGCGATCGCAGATGCCAGTCTCAAGGGGAAAAGGTTACAATTAACTGAGTCAAGGATAAATAAATACCAAAGAGTTTTCAATACTGTAGAATCCCGTTGATTCCGTAGATATTTATGTTGATTTTATTGTACACACGGGCACAAATCAAGCTATATATTGCCAGTATAAGCTGACATATCATTGTACGAAAAGCCTACATAATGCGAGGTCAGTTAAAACTGGAACTGTATAGCTTGATATTTAGCCGTGTGTATCAAAGTTACTCGTGCAGGACTTCACTTTAAACCTTTTTCCCGCCATTTGTGGTGACTGACAGATGACAGAAGTCATTAGTAGACGGTAAACAGTTTCTACTTCACTACATAAGCGAATGAGACAGCGCTTACACTGCCATGATATATCTATAATGGCGTTATCTACCAAAACCGTTGTTTTGAATAACATGCAAAAACCACGGTAAAAATTTAAACCGATGTCACTTTTCAATGACAACAACTATTTTTATTTCCAAAACTATTCAAGCTATTGAAAATTCGGAACCACAGATCGATAGATTTTTTTTTCTCATTATAATAGCATAAAAAATAAAAATCGACCATATGTCGGATAACGGCATTTTAGTTATGCCACGGCAGTACATGTTTTTTAAATAGATACATTACAAGTACAATATAGGTCACCGTATCAGTTGATTTTTCTACAATAATAAACTCTCATTTTGCTTATTTTATCGTTTGATGTGGCAAAGGTATGAGGAGTGTCAGTAAACACCCTTTCAAACCCCGTGACCCGTATATTTATGAAGGATCAAAACAGCTCCGTGGTGTTATGAAAAAATCGGCCATGTTTTTCTTTATTTTATTTATTTAACCGTTTTTAGGGTTCTCGATTGGAACTTTGCTTAGGTATATCAGTGTTTTATTCCATTTTTTTTTTACTTTTTTAGTTAGGTCGATTGCGATGCCTTTTCAACATAATCTTGATCCTGATTACAAACCTATTCAAAAGAGGTAAAAGCTTAATTCAATTATTGAGACTTATCATTCAAATCATTTATAACTTCTCATCATCAGAATTTCAATTAACTAAATACGTTAATCTCTTGAACTAATATACACAAAATACTGTAACTCAATTATTCAACCGAAACCATTCAGCCTAAAACGCGTGACAATGGCCCAATATAGCTTCAATCAAATTCATTGCGCTCTCCAAATTCAATACCAACATTTGACAAACACTGGCACGCAGTATTGCCAACATAATGCATTCCATATGACAATAACTCATACCATAAACAAGCACTAAGCCTTTGTCCCATAAATTATGAAGCGGTGACATTTGAAATCGGAATAAAGGCATTTAGACGGCTCATGGGACGAAGGGACTAACACACAGATTCTTCTCAAATTAAAGAGGTATTATGGTACTTATTGTGCTTCTGCTGTGGTTTAATGTGTTTATACCAATTTTAATGATATTTACCCACGTGATCTCATTTTAGTGAATAAAAAGAAACGTTATTTGAAACAATGAAATGGAAATGGGCTTAGTCGTTAGGTTAGGTAAAAAATATCAAAATTGCTTAGTTTAGTAATTGAGTATTTAAAAAAAAATATCTTTACATAGTACAAAACAAAGTCGCTTCCCGTGTTTGTACGCTTAGATCGTTTAAACCATGCAACGGATTTTAATCCGGTTTTCATAAATAGATAGAGCGATTAAAAAAAGGAAGGAATATGTATAATACGGGGGCGAAGCCACTGGCAACAGCTAGTTTAAATATAAATCGTAGTTGTTAGCCGTTAAATATTTTGTTTATCCATTGTTTTAGTAGTTACTACTTATCACTTATCACAGAAACTTTCATCTATGGCTAAATCATAACTTAGATTTGAATTAGTTATAAGATAAGTTAAGTGGTTAAAGTCTATCTGTTATTACTAAGTTAAATATTTAGAATACAAGTTTAAAGTTATTGCAAATCAGATTAAGAGCTTGAAAATAATTAAGGTTATGGACTTTATTGTATTAATTTTACAGTTATAAAACTCATTAAATGTTTTCTACCATTTCTATTTTTATAATTATTGAAATAATAATATAGCTCTGAATTTATCCCGATAAGGGAGGAACTGGTGAAAAGTACTAGAAGATATGGCAACTTATCATAATAACTTCACGCCTTGTTTCTCTAAAAGGTTGGGCAGAACCTAGTCTTAAAAACACGTGCAGAACAGTAATCGTGATAGAAGTGAACCTTGTTATAAAATAGGGAAGAAGAGAGATTTAGTTAGAGAGATAAAGACAGTTATACCTTTTTCTCTCACATATCAAGCTACCCAAATTTTTCTAATCAATCTTGAACCTAATGCTTTAGCGATAAAGTTGTCAAACTATTAAAAAATTTGACATATTGTAGTAGCTTTATGTGATGGCGTCTATACCTAAACATTGTTGAAATGTCAACTCTCGCCCAATTATCGAATCGTCGCCTAAGTTCACCTAAGTTTCACTTCAAAAATAATCTTAGCAAAGTTTTACACTCCAAACGCCTGTTCTACCAAAAGCTCTTACAAAGAGGCATAGTTGGAAGTGGCAAAGATGTCAAATTCTCCAGAAATAGGCCATGTCAAGTTGAAGTTAAGAGTCCCAATGGCCCGCAGCGGTGACGATTATGTAACCAAAGACCACCCGGCGCTGCAGGGTTGAGGCGAACTGTTCAAGCATGAAATGTTCCATTTTGTTCGCGTTCCGTTTGAGTTCGGTGTTTGTATGGCACGATTTCTTATGGTTGGTTGATGGGGAAACCTTAATTTTTATTTATGACGTTCCAATAGTTTATGCACGTGTAGCGGAATTATTTAATTTGGTTTCCGAAATTTAGTATATATTATACCCATATGTATAAAGCGATATTAGGGATTTCTCGTTTATTTTCAGAAACTTGAAATGATTTTAACAAAATATAAAAAAAAAACATTCAATAAAATTACCTTCAAATAATTTATAAATTTACTCTACCTTCTACCAACTAGATTCATAGTAACAAATAGGTAAATTCTGTCACCCGCCATTATTATTACAACAGGCAATTTCCCAGCAACATTTCATTCATAACATCATTATTAAAGCTCAAGGCAACCCTACCACGGTCGTACCGCGGCGGCACGGAATGAAAGCTATGACGACCCTCGTCATTTGAAGGAGTGCGTCGCGGTCGCTCCACATTTTGTGCGAACAACCGCGACACAGCCATGATGACGTCAAACCAAATCATGCCTTTGTATTTACACTATTTATTGCATGAGAGAATGAAAACTTGAAAGGATTCCTTCCCTGGCAACACTGTTCGGTTCAATTAAGAATAGGAATTCTTATTTTGAAATATAAAAAGGCAAGGGAAGCTATTTCTAAATTTGAATCCTCTTTTTTTTCTTTTTTGAAATGTTCATAACTCCCAATCGTAATACCAAGAAGGATTTACCTTTTTGCTAACCTGTTTCTGGGATAACTTCGTTATTTTTGATTAAACACCAGAATTTCGTATTTACATTTTATCTTCTCAATAAAGATGTCTTTGAGCAATTTATTTTCAGATACATAAATACTAAAGGACCATCGGTGTAACTCTTAATTTACCAGTTTTCTTTTACTGTACAGTAAAACAAGTTGGTGCAATAAATTCATACTATGTATCGATGCGGACGCCCGATAACTCTCACTGCATTTGATTTATTAAGCATCTCGCTGCAGATATCAGAGTCCCATACTGTGGTAACATTTCTCACTATTTCTCAAGGGTATCGTATGTAACGATGAAGTATATAAAGTAAATGCATTCGTACGGCTGTACCAGTTTTGAAGCTATATTTTCTTTTGATTGACTGTAGATATTGGAAGGAATATTTCTCTCTCGTAACTATGTAACATTCGTTTTTTGAACTATTTAAAATGTTGGCAATGGCTGTATGAAGTGGTTGTTTTTAAACGACCGATACTTCTACATTGCTATTTGGAATTCTTTAGAACAAATAAAGAGTTTAGGTATGGTTACAGTAAGTATATCTTTATTGCATAGTTACCATGTTGCGATAGGCTACCGACCCATCGCCTAACAGCCTATTAGTATAACATGAACCTTTTTAAGAAAAGGTAGAGCAAAATTAATAAAACAGATTCATACTATGTTTTCCTTTAATTTCACGATATGGGTTTGAATATACAGCTACATTTTGTATCATTCGAAAAGCCGTCACAATTTCGGGGGCAAAGCGAGGTAGATATATCAGAATCCGGTGCGAACGGAAAAAATACTGCTTATGGAAATTCGAAAATCCCGATACCGACACAAACTAGGATTACTTGTCGTAAGGTCCGAATAAATGACTCCGTAAATAGTGCTAAGGCGATTCAATTTGCTCAGGGGATCCAAAACGTTACATATTTTATAAGGATTTTGATAAAACTAGGCATGTGAGATCTTCTATTGGAATGCACGTCATTGATGGGTTGTCCCGTGTGGTGCCGGACATAAAGAATAGCATCACCCCATTTCTTCCCGTGGGTGTCGTAAAAGGCGACTAAGGGATTTACTAGAGAATGGGCAGCAGCGTTCTCTATGCATTTTACCATCATACTGCGATCGCCAACCCGCTTGCCAAGCGTGGCGATTATGGCAAAGCCCCCCAAATAGGGGGAGGCCTATGTCCAGCAGTGGACGTCTTGCGGCTGAGATGATGATGATGATGATGATGGGTTGTGTGTGTGACGCTTTTCTGTTAATAAGAATTTGCTTCTACTGCCGCGTATGGTACGGGAATCGAAGATGGCTTATGACTAAATTGAAAGTCTTTTGAGAATCCGAATTGTGCAGAACTGCTGAACTTACCAGAAGTTTTGACACTTGTGTAAGCTTGCGGAGGTCATGGGGGTTCATTTAATGTACAATATCTTTCTGTCAAGAAGTACCCATGTGCAATCCTGTTCGTGTATTTTCTACGATCCAATCTTACATATTAAATTAAATATGATTTAAGTAAGAGTCGCCTCACCATAATTTCAAGTAGATATTATTATGAACACAGCTTGAGCCCATATGCGGCTTCAAACGGTAGATTTAGAGTTCGGTGTCTATAAGATACCATAATTGATAAACACGGAGGATTAAAATTATGACACGTCGTCATCCACTGGATAACGACTTAGCCGGGGGGCTTTTGTCGCCCATATTCAATTCATTGGGCCTAGGGAAAAACCTGTGTGAGTAAACCTGTGGTATGTGAATAATTAAGAATGTTAAAATCGTCTAGCAAGAAAAGAGCAAACGCTCAACTATTAATTAGTGTTTTCGGAAACGGAAAGCAAGGTATACAGTAAAAAGGTTGTATTTATTTATAATAAGGCCTCTATAGAGTGTACCACAGAGATAATATTAAACTTTTAAACACGGAACTTCGCATTTGAATAGTTCTGTACCTGTCGACTTGCGATATTTGAATTTGGAACACAGTCATGGTCAAGGCCATCTTTTTTTTCATGACCATAGTGATTTAATTTTGTGTATTATTTTTACCTAATTCAAACCATTGTAAGTTCGTAGTCGGCTTTTTAAGTTTTCCACGACATTTAGATCACAGTTTTTGTGTACGATTTGTTTTTTGAAGTGAGACTTTAGGTTGCTATTCGATAATTGGACAAGAATTGAGAGATAAACTTTAAGAACATTTAAAAAGGCACATTAATCGTTACACGGGAGAGAGAGATAAATCTCTCTACCTCTCACACAATCTCTCTTATTCTTTATTATTTAAGAAGTTTCACTTCTATCACGTGAACGGTGCTGCACGCGTTTTTGGGTACAACAGACACATTCACTTACATGCAAAATTGAGAAAAAACCTTAGTTTTTACAGGTCCTAAATAATGGCGCCAGGATATACAAGCTCATAACACTGTATAGTCTAGATATTTTTTATATAAAAAATATCTAGACTAAAATGTGGTATCTGGTAGCACAGAGTAACTGTATCTTAGCCGTGACTTACTGGCGCTCTCGCAGCGGGAGTTTTTACTATTAATGTGACGTTTTATTATGATTTAACGCTTCTTTTTTCGAAATATATTTTTTCTTATAGCTAA
This sequence comes from Aporophyla lueneburgensis, assembly GCA_932294355.1. Classification (NCBI taxonomy): domain Eukaryota; kingdom Metazoa; phylum Arthropoda; class Insecta; order Lepidoptera; family Noctuidae; genus Aporophyla; species Aporophyla lueneburgensis. The sequence goes on from OW028744.1 coordinate 19,130,262, forward strand.
CACTAACACTAGGTTGGATATTATTTTGCCGAGGGCCTATTTTATTTTTTTCATAAGTTGCGCTGACGGTAACTCCAATATTATTACTACTCACTAATACTTAATGGATAGGTATTTTAGAGTATGAATTTCAGGTTTAAGATATACCGACAGGAGAATTGTTTACAGTTAGTTTTCATCCTATCCTACCATACATAAAAAAAGTTCCTATGTTTGTTACTTCATCACGCAAGAACGTCCTAACGGATTTATATGAAATTTAACTCACAGAAAGTTTATAATCTGGATTAACACATGGATTACTTTTATTCTGGTAGTACATTCCTGTCAGCAAATTTCTGAACGCGGGCGAACCTGCTGGCAAAAGTTAGCGTGATACAAAAAAAATAAGGCCTTAGATTCATATTGGAGCTATTATGAATTTCTCAGTAACAGCCCGAAGTCTGAGTCTACACGAGATTTAAACATAACTGGCGAAATATGGGTGTTTCTATAGGTACAACTCTGCCTAGCCCTTTTGGGACTACGAGCGTGATGTAATGTTATGTTCAATCACAGATTTTCGGTAGGTTTATTAGAAACTTACGCACGAACAGTTTTGTATCGTTGGTGGGTCTATAATATCTATAGATTTAAAGAGTAATTGATAAGTTGTCTAGTCGTGCGTGACCGCCCTTTTGTTCGGCAAAAATATTTCAAATAATACTTACTTAATTAAAACCACATTTCGTTAATATTAGATCGAAATAAAGTATCGATTGTTCGTATAAAAAAACGCGAAACTAACATGTTTTTATTCATAAGTCAGTAGTACTTTTTCGTTGCTTTTTAAAACCCGACGCAAAAAGATGGGTGTTACAAGTTTGATGTCTCTCCGTGTCAGTCTGCGGAAGCGTAGCTCCCAAATAGCTGAACCAATTTAGATTTTTTGGTTTTGTACTTTAACTACTAACTACTGCAAATTGCAAACTACTTAATGTGTTAAGTAAACACATTTAAACATAATTCTGTGTTTGTCATCGTCAAGCGTTGGACAGAAACAGAGCGATGTTCGAAATACGTTTAGCGGCACTTAAACGTATTTTTTGGTCTTAGAATAGAATGTGCTGACGCATCAATGTTAAGTTATTGCGACCCAGTTCAAGGCCGGTCTTAATATTATTTTGATCGCATAGTTAGAATAGCGGGCGAATATGTGGGCGGTTTGTGTGTGGGTCCATTTTTTTCCGAGGAATAATTTATGAATTATTAAGCGCAGGACCTATTTAAAACTCACATCGCATCATGAGTTCTTGTATACACGGCTACAGGTCAATCTGTACATTCCAGTTTTAGCTGACCTCGCATTGTATAGGCTTTTCGTACAATGAGATGTCAGCTTGCTTATATTGGAAATATATAGATTGACGTACCCAAGGACGATTGTATACTTGGCAATTTTTTATCGTGCATTGGATTTTCATCGTACTGGACTTAAGTGCCGAGAGTTGAAAATATCTCAGTGTATTTTTTTGACGCATTGGGATGCACTCTGTTGGATTCTCAATGATAGGGCCCAACAACGAGAGTTGAAATCTATGCGCGATACAAAACCGTCGCGTTACAAAATCGCCCGTGCGCACCAGGGCTTAAACTGGACTTTCCTGGTCACTTCCTTACGCAAGAACTCTACGCTTAGACTCTACAGTCTGATTTCATAATCAGCCTTTTATGTGTCCACTACTGGGATTCAGGCATCCTATCGGTGATAGGGCAATCCCTATAACACCACGTGTGCCCAGTGCGGGTTGGTAGAAGTCACACATCTTCGAATTTTTGGTGCTAGCACAAGGCGGTTTCCTAACGATAATTTCTTTCACCGTTCTGAGAGCAGTGGTGACGATATAGTTTACACAAAGCGTGTGTTTGGGTTCGAGCCTACAACCTACAGCTCGTAAGTTGCGGCCGTTATCACTTGGCTGCCACTGCTTTCTGATATAATCTGTATATTATCTATAGTAATATTATAAAGCTGAAGAGTTTGTTTGTTTGGTTGAACGCGGTAATCTCAGGAACTACTGATCCGAAATGAAAGATTACTTTTGTGTTGGGTAGCCTATTTATTGAGGAAGACTATAGGCTGTATAACATCATGCTACAATTAAAAGGAGCGGAGCAGCAATGAAAAATGGATGAAAACTGGCAGGCAATTCGATGCGACGGGAAGGGTCAGGGGTGCAAAAATTTGACGCGGACGAAGTCGTGGGCAGAAGCTAGTTTATTATAAACTAACTGCAGCAAGCGAAGGATTCTAAAATTGAATCACGAGCGCAGCGAGTGATTCAAAAATTAGAATCCTGAGCATTAGCGAGGGAATCAAAAGAGCACGAGGTGAAAAATCTTTGCACTCGAGTGCAACACGTAACTTTTCATCCCACCTTAGCGAGGAAATCACTAAATGCAAAAAAAGCATTTACAATCACAAGATACTTTTATTTCAGTTTAGGTATTAATATTTATTAGGTACTACATTATGATAGGTAAGTATTACAGAATTATCTTTAAACTATTTCAAATAATACTTAGGTATAATTAAGAAAAATTTAAAGTAAAGTTGCTACAGCTGCCTAAGTAGAGTGTAATATTTTTGTTAGTGACGTGAAAAGAAAATGGGGCGCGCAAAGTAAATTAAAAAAAAGTACACCAATAAGGTTCCGAGTCTGAGTTTTTAACAAATTAGAAAAAGGTTGTATGATAAATTCGGCACCATGGAGGTAGAAGTAAATAGGTTTAATGATGTTTTGAATTTACAAACTTAGTGCACACGATGTTCTAAATTCAATTTACTTTATCCTCTAGAGAATAAAAACGGCTTTTCCACTCAGATATCGAACATTAAAAATACTCTTTCCGAGATGGTGGGATGAAAAAGTACATTAATTGTCATGTCAATACCTATTATGGTTGTGTAATTATTCAATTGAAGGCCGCCATTATTACCATAGACTCACCCACAGACAATAATAATTTACGATCATAACGCTAATAAAAAATATAGCTGCAATCAAAGAGCGAATGAATAAGCCAAATGAGGTTTTAAAGCAATAAAGAGATATTTTGTGGTTTTACCGTAATTTTCCGAGAAATAGAGTGTAAAAGCGGGATTAGCTAAAGCGGTTTAATCATCCATTTGCAATGTAATGTATGGTTTCCACTAATTAGGCTGAATTAATGGTATTATATGCTTCGCTCGTTCGATGCTTGTTTACAGAGAGCGTTTAGCAGTTCCACTTTACGAGTGTGTAAGTGCAATATTTGGATAATTAAATGAGTAATGGTTTGTGTAATTTTGGGGGACATAGTGTATTGTAAAAGTTCAACTAATTCTGTATTATTTTTGCTTATCCGATCTTATTAATCCATCTAAATATGCGTTGTACATTTAATGACTGTAGTTATCTTGTTATGCATGCAATTATGAAAATGCAATCGAAAAGCTATATTTCTTTATTTTCCTTCCATTACATCATCTTAAAAAGCAAAACTTTTTAACAAAAAATGCGGTTTAATTTTTTGTTAAAAAGTTTTTATTTTATAATTTTTGAGGCTTTAATGTACTAATAATACTTGGCAAGGTATACGCTATCAAATAAAAAAAGAATTATCAAAATAGGACCACTCTGTATAAAGTTATGCGTAGTTAAGGGAAGGAAAATGGTGATTGGCGGGAAAGATACAAAAAGTTTTCAATAATTTTATATTTATTAATATAATTCAAGATATGGATGAAAAACCAAATAATGTTGAAGAAATTGATGTTAACAGTTCAGATTTCTACGAAAATGTTAACATTGAAACAGCTGCTTTATTCTACGACGAGATCTATGATTTGCTACTAATTGAGAACGAATCACACGAAAACTTTGAAGATGAAGAATGTGAAGATGAAACGGAAGAGAATACAACAAAAACATAAATACATATTTTAAAGTAATTACTGAAGACATTGAAGCTAAGATTCATCAGTGAAAGCAAATGTACCTATTGTTCTGAAGAAAATGCGGATATAAAACACGTTAGACTGTGAATCGTTCGCCATGCAAAGACTGTTACTTGTCAGTGAAATTAGTGATATAGCAGAACAAAACTCTTTTATGTGTTCCCCGCCACGTTCAGGAATTACTTTCCAACACAGTTTATTTCAATTCATTATTTAGATATTTACTGAATACTGTAGAAAAAATTTAATTGTTTCGGGATGTACTTAGCTGAGAATAAGAGTAGTATGTTTAATGATTACGACTGAAGGACATGTATCCATGGTCAGGAATAAATTAAAAAACAAAAAAAAAAAAAAAATATGCGTAGTTAAACATTACAATCAGTGAGTGAACAATCAAACATCCCCTATTTTTCGACCCTTAGGGTTCGATTTTGTTTTTCAAATTTATATGGGACCACCTTCGGTGTATACCAAATAAAAAAATATTCCAAATAAAAAAAAATTATCACAATCGGACGACTATGTAAAAAGTTATGCGTGGTCATACATAAAAAAAAAACATAAAAGAAATAAAATATACGCGTCGAATTGAGAACCTCTTCCGTTTTTTTTCGTCGGTTGATAAATAATTATTGACTAATGTGTGGACTTTGGAAACAAACTAGGTACACACCTCGGCCTCGGTTTCAAGTCTAAACGGATGCAGCTGAATATTAACATTTTACATGAAGCGACTGCTTCCACAACCCAGTTACTGGGTAATACGATAAACCTAATAGGACTGGTTGTCAGACTTCCGGTCTTCAAACTACCCGTTACGACGACGGTCAAAGATTTATAAATGACAACCGGGACTAACGATTGCACCTGCTTACCGAAGCACGGAGGGGTTTCGATATGTTTTGAATGGTCACCCATCCGCTGACCGATTTCGGCAAGCTTAGCTTAACCTTCGATCGACTATGTTGACGTCGGCTTCCAGTCTAACCGGATGCAGTTGCATATGAATATTTTACACTAGCTTCTGCCCGCGACTTCGTCCGCGTTATATTTTCGCTCCCCTTACCGACGCATCGAAATGCCTGCCAGTTTTCTTCGATTTTTCGTTTGCTGCTCCGCTTCTTTTGACCGTAGCGTGATGTTATATAGCCTATAGCTTTCCTCAATAAATGGGCTACCCAACACAAAAATAATTTTTCAATCAAACAAACAAACCTTTCAGCTTTATAATCTATACTTCTATACTAATATTATAAAGCTGAAGAGTTTGTTTGTTTGTTTAATTGAACGCGCTAATCTCAGGAACTACTGCTGGTCCGAATTGAAAAATTCTTTTTGTGTTGGGTAGCCTAATTGTCGAGGAAGGCTATAGGTTATATAACATCACGCTATAACTAAGAGGAACGGAGCAGTAATGAAAAATGTTGCAAAAACGGGGAAAATCGCACGGGTAGGCGATTCGATGCGACGGGAAGGGTCGGGGGAACAAGAAATTTAACGCGGAGGAAGTCGCGGGCAGAAGCTAGTATTAGTATAGAAGTATAGATGGAACGAATGCCTCCACAACTATGTTACCTACTGGTTAAAAGATATACCTACCTTAAATGACCTTAATTGGACAGGTTGCCTTCTCTTTTCTCCAGTCTTTGGGGCGTCTGACTTCCCGTAACGACTGTCAAAGATGTACAAATAACGCCGGAACCAACGGCTTAACGTGCTTTCCGAGGCACGGAGGGGTCTCGATTATGTAATGGTTGGTCATCCATCCGCGGATCGACCTCGGCAAGCGTAGCTTAACCTTCGATCGGCTCGTGCGGCTATTATTTTTTAGCGACCAACCATGACTGGTTAGTCATTTAAATATTATCACAGACATTGTTTGACACTCGTGACATGATCGTGACGAACTCACTACGAAATGATTCACCAATTCTGTTTGGATTTACTGCAATTTAAACATACTTCCAAGAAGTAGGTATATTATTAGTTTTTAACAATGTAATATATTATATATAAGAGGGAAAAAATAAACCAAGGACAATGACTTGAGTGCGAAAAAGGTTTTTGCATTGCGGTAATCTCCCTGGTTTAGAATGTTGTTGACATTTTATATTTAAATATCAACTGGCCGATATAGTACCTACATACTAATTCCATGACTGTTCAATGTGTGACTGGCAGTTTGAAGTCATTCAATTTTGTTTGAATTTGAAAAATGAATCAGTAAATAAAAAGGTTATTCCAATGGAACTTATAGTGCGTCGTTTGTTTTTATTTTATTGTTTGCAATTTAACTGGAAATATTCTGTGATTTGTTAAGCCTTGTTTGTGCATAAATAAGTTTTAAATACAATTTAAATGTCAGTAGGAGTTCTCGAAACGGAGAAGTCATTTGAAATTCCCGGTTAGTGACATTGCAAATATTAGTTACGGTAGCGATGAAAAGAATCCGAAAAAATTACGCGCTCATTTCTGCGGCCGTACACTAATACTGATTGTACATAATTACCTGTCTGACTATGCCATAGTTTATACCTATTAATAAATAAATATAGTTCCGTGGGTCATCTTATATAAGTAACTAATATGCAAGGTCGACATATTTTTTAGATTTTTATAGATTAGTGATTTTATATTTTTTTGTTTCAGGTACGTTAGTGTTTCTACTGTTTGCTGGATACGTAGTTTCTTTAATGAAGACTTAAGTAAGTTTAACTTTAAGTATTTCAGATCCATTCCCGGTCTCGCGAAGAATTTACGGGTTGAGTAAAACTTTCAATCTTAGTTCGAAAATTCGAAGCTACTGAGATTTCTGTTGAATGAATTAATAACCTCTACTTAATAATTTTACGTTAAATGCTCCCGCAGACTTAATAACAATAAAACTTTCATTGTGTTCTTGAACTGATGAAATTAGACTATGTATGAATCAAATAGTGTGTAAGCACGTAATGTCCGCGACTTACGAGTGTAGGTCGTAGGTTCGAACTCAAGCAGGCGCTTTATTTTGTCTAAATTATTTCATCACCACTGCTCTCAAAACGGTGAAGGAAAACATCGTAAAGAAACCGGCATGTCTTAGAACCAAAAAATCGAAGACATGTGACATCTACCAACCCGCACTGGGCCCGCGTGGTGGATTATGGCCCACTCCCTCTCTCACCGAGAGGAGGCGTGTGTTCCAGCAGTAGGAACATTATAGGCTGCTGATGATTATGATGTAACATCTGCAAAGTATCATAGGTACATACCTTATCAACTACCTACATTGAAATTATTTATCCATTATTCTCAACTAAAATAATAGAAAACATCCTAACTACACTTCTATACAGGAAAATCTGTACCGAATTACGCACGGAATTGTCTCTGGTAGATAATGGTAATTTGACGTCAAATGCTTGCTCAAATTACGTCAATCACGTAAGGGTTAAGGGCTTAATCAGGTCTCCGTGACGCATACCAAATACCTACGTAGGTATACACGATAAAGGAGCTAGGTGGATACTTGGATCGGCATGCAGGCTAATAAATATCGAAAATGTTTGTGAACTATGCTGGTAAATTCACTGATATGTTTTCGTATTAAGTAAAAATGGTAAAAAAAACGTACGTAAATTCGATTACATTTGTACTGAAATTACTAACACAACGGTAGGTACCACAATGCATATTTTAGAGCAGAAGAAGTCTACGAATTATCTAAAGTTCACCATCAGTAATGCTTTTTCAGTTTTAATAGTAGATATGGTTTTTCTAAACAAAAAGATCAGAATTTAACGCAGGCAAGGTTATCTTTTACCCACTAATGACATTAGAAATTTCGGTAATTCGTAGCCAATCTAACCAATTTATAAAAGTAACTATCTTATAATAGTGATTGGTGACGTAAAAACTTAACACTTAGTTGCCCCATCAATTTAGAAAAAGATTACCTCAGAGGCAATTCAAGTCCGATCATTAAGATTCTTTATACAAAAAAACTCAACATGTAACTTAAACTGGACCATTACGTCATTACTTTCCGAACATACCCACCTATTATCTACCGTCCATTTTACCCAGAGCTCCAACGTTTAAAAAAATCATAGTCATTTGTTTGCGTGTTACTGTAATGTACCGGCGACGTGGGTCTTTTCACGCTGGTTGGTTCTGTGAACAAATGTAGTTCGAATTTCGAATAGTTGTTCGTGGAACTGTGGCTGATAAATTGGCTCGTCCGTCGAGCGCCGACGCACCTTTGAGTTTGATAGTACGTTCCCCGTTAATGGGTGCGTTTTGTACGAAGAGATAGAACACGCACGTTTATTTTGAGAATTAATTAAACAACGTGATTTTGCTTTGTAATTAATTTTGCAATGGTAGGTACTTAGTCTTGTTTTTTTTTTGTTATCAATTGTTTTCTGAATGATTAAATAAATACAATAGATATTATGGGCATGGTTTATATCCCTATATCCAAATGTTACATACAACTAGAATAATAACTTTGCTTTTATGAATTACAAAATAATGATCCCGGAACGAAAATCCTCATCAAGTTTTGTTTTTCTTTACACAATTAGGTACCTACGCAGTGTTGTTCGCACATTTGGCAGTTCCAACAGTGATGGCCCTTAATGAAAATCAACATGATTATTTAAATTACACAAAGTGCATAACAGTTTTATCAACATTAGATTTGACAACTACGTGACATTTGTGACGTGTGGCAACATTAACTTCAATGTCGCACTAGTACCAATTACATTACCTACCTACTTCCTTATGTAGATAGGTACTACATACAATACACAGATAATTTGAAAAGTACCGAAATAAGTAGGTACCTAATTAGATTCGTTCCACTCACGTTGTGGGTACATTTATTAAATTAGGTTTTACTTTATTGGTGAGGTTCGTTTACCTAGTTTCTTCTAAAGCCTTGGCGTAACACTTTCCTTATACACACTTTTAAAGAAGTTTCTTTTTAACATTTTTAAAACTATTTTATAATAATACTTGCCCGTGCCTTCGCCCGTGTGGGTGTCGGAAATTAATCCACGGGGACGTGCTATCGGGACAAAAACGAGCTTATGTTACTCCTTATAACATCAGCTACATGCTAGCTGTCTTTCGTTCAAATTGGAGGGTTGTTTTGGAGATTAAACAAAACAAACAGACAGCCAAAATGTTTCAATATTGTTTTATTGTTATATACTTTCAAATGCATTTAGTAAAAAGCTGTTACTTTGACATTACAAAAAATATTTCAATTTTATTTATTTGTTTAGATCAGCGCACCTTAATTAAGCGCACGACGAACACAGCTTTTTCCACAATGTCAGGTTTTTTTTAAAGTTCAATTAATTTTATAGTGCCTTCCTGGTTATTGACACGAGCAGGTGCACCTATCAAATTAGTTAATAGCCCATGGTTTCGGGTTCGGTAGTAAAACAGGTACCTTTACCTTATCGACCGACCATCTTGTATTCAGTCTATTAGTCTTAATTATGTTTATTTTCGAGTTAAGCTTCGATCGAAGTGTGCTATAAATCGTACGTGTTTTAAATTAAACATTGGTAGCATGTAATTAGGGAAAACAGACAAATTAATAAAATATGTTGGGTTTAAGTGGCTACCTGTCACTTGTGTCGTGTTTATTTTTCTTTGGACGCTAGTCGTTAATCTAACTGTGAGCTCTGGCCGGAACTGGTAGATAATTCATTGAAAAAATATATATCGGAACCAACGGACGCTTTTTAATAGAGACCAAGATTTATGCGGTAGCTTAATAGTACCTGTATTTAAATTGGCTTCTCAATTAGTAAATTCTAATCGCCCACATGAAAAAGGCGTTTAGTGGGCCAACGCAACGCGAAATTTAACAAGTCGCTAACAGGATAAGATTAGAAGAACTAAATCGAACACTAATTTCTAATTAGCATTAAATCACACAACAACACATTAAATCACATTATGACGTCACTCCTATATTCAAATGCATCCTACACGCCTTCCGAGAATATTATTCAACCAAATTACGGAGCCATCAATTGCGAACAAAAGTATCCGTCCAAGCAGTGTTTACTGAATTTGATAGGATTATAATCATCCACGTTCTGAGAAAATAATTTTATATCCCGACGAACAGGAGATGAAGTAGATTCATCAATGTCATTGCAAAGATTCTTGGAGAAGGATTACTGTTATAACCTGTTAGTTAAGAGTAATAGCATGGCTGACTCAGAGCTACAGTTCTGCGAGACTTGATTCATCAGCAGGGTCAAATTTGATGGTCTAAGTGACTGGTCTGTGACCTAGGTGTTTCGAAACATTTTTTGGTTCCAGCGAAGTGATTAGGTGTCTAGTTTCTGTCAAGGTGAAAAGTATTATGCCTAATTTTGTACCTAACTAGTTTATTTCAATGTCATGTGTTATGTTCTGACGTTACGTAATATAGCATTCTTTGGCTATTATTTTATTTGCCAAAACTGACTCTTCTATGTAAAACTAACAATTATATCTTTTTGAGCAAATGATTTATAAATCTCTAACCATTTATCTACCTTCTTCAAGGTTTTATTTAATTTCTTTTTACATTAAAATGTCATTAGCCAAATTAGGTACCTTATACCTACATCTTTTAATCAAAGGAAACCATAACGTAATTTTACTGTAGTTTCTTTTATCTTTATTATTCTCGTGTTCATGTTTTATTAATTCATTATGGGAGCATAAAAAATAATGTAGGGCGTGAGGTCCATTAGGAAAATCACGAGGAAATTTCAAATACATTGAAAGGTTAAATCATTAGTTGATGAGGTCATAAAAATAGGCCAACTGGATACGGGTACCTAGTTTGGAAGTATAACTTAACAACGTGGAAAAAATTCTAGGAACTCAGTAATTTGTGGGTTCAACGAATGGTCTTCGGAGACCAATAACGAAGTAGTTATTATGCGGGTAGTTTGTAAATAATGTTCGTTAGTATCATGATTCATGAGTTATTTTGGCTTGCTAGTTGGTGACGCGAAACCTATTTAAATTAAAATTAAATGATGTTCGTTCGTAAGCGCATCACTTGGGAAAGAAGAGCAATGGCTAGTTTTTTTTTAAAAGTGTTCGTAATAGACCGAATTACGTTTCATTGAAAAAAAAAAAAAAAAAATGGCTAACTGAGTATCCTTATGTGATTTTTCTATGATATTGAAATTTGGACAGGCATCGGTCCAAGCAGACCCCTTCAGTATTGCTGACATCTCTTTGAGGCGCGCGTGGAACTCTACGCGCAGTCGCGTCGACCCGAGCCTGGTCCTTACCGGCGCGCGGCGAGCTACCCATTGCTCGCGGCCTGCAAGCTCGCGCCTCTGGTGGCCGGGAGTCCGCTATCGACTCCCGACGCCCGGGGCGTCTCCTCCTGCGGCGGCTAATGACGTGAGGGCGCAAAGACTGCCACTCCCTCACGCGCCTCGCCTCCTCTTCGCGAGCATTACTGTTTCGCAGAAGGAGGTGACGGCTTCCCATGCCCTCTCGCTCCGTACCATGGCTCGCACCAGGGCCGGACGCGAGAGGTCGCCGCCGCCGATCGCCTCCACAAGGACACGGCTCCGTCCAGGCAGGGCATACCTCCACCGTATGCTCCACCGTGTCCTCCAGACGATCGACACAATGGTAACAGCCGGGCGCTTCCGCCTGTTTTATCCTGAACATGAACCCCCCATAGCACCCATGCCCGGTGAGGACCTGCGTTAGGCGGAAGGTGAGGACGCCGTGGCGCCTCTATATCCACTCCTCAAAGAGGGGACTTACTGCCGCAATTGTGGCATGCCCAGCGCTGGGTTGCGACAATCGTACCCGCCATATCGCCATGAGAGATAGAACCTTTGATAACATATTTTAAAGCATAGCGGGTCCCCAATTAACGCAGTGGTCAGATCGTAAATATAGCTACTAAACCTTAATCTAGATATCGGACGCCGTTGTACCTTGGAAGTGTAGGTCTAATTCAAAAATAAATTGACCTTTACCGTACTGTTCCATTCAATCCCAAATTCGAATATAAAAATATAATTGGTGGGTAGTATTTTTAGACCGGCTTTTTCCGTTAAGCCAAATTCATTCCCAATCCCAATACAAAAGTTATGGCCTGCCCTTTACAATAAAAGTATTGTCTGACAGAAATTTACTAACAAAAACAAAATGCCTAATACGTTCCACGTAGTGGTCATTTGGTTCCGAAGTGACAGGCGTATGACAAGTGATGACAGCTGTCAAGCATTACCTACATACTTTTTCATGTTTTAATTCTTACATTTGTTACTTTATTTATTAAATAACTGGGCATTTTATGAACGTCAACAAGGTGTGTTAAAATGTTTGTCACGTCCACAGACCACAGTAACATGTTTTTTCAGTGACTAATATAATGTTTGCGGTATTACGTATCATGACGTGTAGGTTCTTACCTTTATTTCTTATTTGAACTTGAGTTTTCTTGTATTGCTATCGTGAATTAACTACGTGCAAAAATTCCCTGCTGACTAATAACGGAATCACATACGTATTGGCAACTATTTTGATTAATTCGTGCAATTAATCATATAATAGAAAGAAAAAATAAGAATGGACAGCGAATAAATACTTATTACAAGGATAAAAAATGGCGCCGGCTAAAAAAAATAAGTTATGTAATTATTCGAATTGGAGACACAAATATTCTTGTTTTCGTGTCGATTCTTGATTGTGGCATTAGTGGCATTTTTTCCGCACTCACACTGGGTGTTGGATGGGTCAGTGATATACTTCTAAAAATTGTGCCTGTAGCAGAGTAAGAAGAAAGAAGGCAGTGGAAAGAAGAGAGAAAAAAGAAGGCCTTCTTAGATATGGAATCGATTAAATAAATCCTATTATGTTATGTATTTTAAGCCTATTATAATATGCAGGGTGTAATAAAAAAACTTATAAAAATGTATACAAGTAAGTAAACTAAAGACAGTTAATTGAATTTGACCCCCTATAATAAGCCCTCGTTCGCGTAGTAGACCATATTATGTCAAGTAGGATAAGTAAGTATTTACAGTACATTTATACCCCGAAACCTTTTATTAAAACGAGATTCCCAATCCGCCCATTACGGCCTCAATAAAAACAGATTTAAACGCCTCCATGAAACAAATGCGTACTTATTGTTATGATAGATTTTCTGACGGTTTATTATGCAATAAAATGAAATCATTTGTATTCCCTTTGCGGCTTACAAAAAAAAAAAAACCAATCGTTTTCTCGTTCAATCATAAAGACGTAATGACGGAATTGTTGAACCAAACTTGAGACAATTACTTAAATAAAAGATAAGGTATGTAAAGTCTTGGAAACAATCCTGAGGAAGATAAATATTTTTTATGTTTTACAATCACTTGTTAAAATTACGTAAACAGTATGTTCGGATCGTCAAATATCGTACAGTACCGTATTAGAGTTTTTCTGATAACTTACACAATAGGTACTTGATTTTTCACACCCATATTTCCCGAATGTTTAGATACATACATTCACACCAGCACACCATATCACATTCATACAGTTATTATCACATTATTTTACTGTTTGTTTTGAAATTTCTGAATTTAAATAATGAAATTTTATATTTTTTTTTTTTATATAACATCAACTTTGTGTGGGTTCGATAAAAACTCTACACCATTTCTAAAATGGAATCTTTTTGATTTTAAAACTCTTACATAATTTTCTAGAACCGTGTTCGCCAGGAATTTCAAGATAAAACTTTTCAGTAGGTACTTGTAAAGTTAAAGAATAAGGGCATTCCATTCGGATAGTGGCGACATTCCTAATTTTCATAAAGCTTTGTAGTTATCTCCAGTCCCAGAGAAAAACCGAGCGCTGAGATAAGAAAAAACTTTTTGACAAAAAAAAACCGACTTCCTCAAAAACACTAGAAAGTGAAAAATAACTTTAATTTCGGAAGTCGGTGTCTTAGGATCTGTATTTGAGTTTTTTGCCACCGACTTCCGAAATTAAAGTTATTTTTCACTTTCTAGTGTTTTTGAGGAAGTCGGTTTTTTTTTGTCAAAAAGTTTTTATTTTTTACTTTTTAGTTATGGTATCTACCCGCACTAATTCCTATACCACTAATCGCCAGGTGAAATTTAATACTTTACTACTGCTGTAAATCGTTGAGGAATTCCCTTGACTGTCTGTCTATGGTCTCCATCATCAGACCTGTTATGGTACTTATAAGCCTTATGGGAGCTTTCTCATCAATAGAAATGAATTAAGTTCAAACACCAGGTAATTGCTGTAAATCGTTGAGGAGTTCCCTCGATTGTCTTTTGGCTCCATCATCAGATCAACTCCGGACCTTAATTAAATAGTAGTGATAAAATTGGCACTTTGAACCGTATAAAGTAACCCCAACAATAGGGAACTGCTGTAAATCGTTGAGGAATTCCCTCAACTGTCTATGGTCTCCATCATCAGACCTGTAATGGCACTTATAGCCCATATGGGTGCAAAGTTCTCATCAATAGAAATGAATTAAGTCCAAACACCGCGTAATTGCTGTAAGTCGTTGAAGAGTTCCCTCGACTGTCTTTCGGCTTCATCATCAGATCAACTTCAGACCTTCATTAAATAGTAGTGCTTTAAGATAATTAATGAAAGAAATAAAAAACGCACTAGTCGCCACTACGATTTTCGAAGGTTCCCTTCGACTTCTCTGGGATGCCATCATCAGATCCTGGTTTCCTTATCATGGGACCACCCTTGGGATATCTCCTTTCCAACAAAAAAAGAATCATCAAAATCGGTCCATATACGACGAAGTTATCGGTGAACACACATAAAAAAAAAAAAAAAAAAAAAAAATATATACGGTCGAATTGAGAAACCTCCTCCTTTTTTTGAAGTCGGTTAAAAAGGACATTACTTTAGCGAATTTGATAAATGGTCCTTTTCATAATGTTGGTATTTTCTGGATATTCCTTGGAAGATTGTTTGCGAACTTATAGTCAAAGCTAATGTCAAAATGTCTTTATTAATTTAGGTTTCCAAGAAATACTCGCGGAATGTCAACAGCTATCGTCTGCGTAGCAGCCGACATATTTTAAGGCATATTTTTACAGGTTTAAGTATTTGTTTTACCGCGATTTTGTTTATTTAGTTATCATTATATCGTAATGAATATATATAGAGTAGTTACCGAGTAAAATAATAAAAATGTCGATTTTTTTTTAACACACAGCTTAACATCATTCTTATATTATATTTCCGGAATGCTATCTTCTGCCCGCGACTTCGTTCGCGTGAAAGTCGTTAGACTACACAGTTTACTAAAATAACAGTCACATTTTTGGGGTTCCATTGCCAAATGGCAAAAAAAACCGGCCAAGTGCGAGTCGGACTCCCGCACCGAGGGTTCCGTACAATCCTGTAGGTATCCTCGGTTTATGCATAAGGTTTATGTTTTTTTTTTTTTTTTTTTTACTCTGACTTCTCGTAGTTAACCCGAGGGTTTTTACTACTTAAGCGGGCTTTCCCTGCGAATGACTCTAGATGTTAATCTAAGGCCTCCAGCCAGGGGCTTACAAACTAAAGGAAAAACTACAAACTAAGCGACTAAGACCTAAGGGCACCCCCTGTGGGGTTCGGACCTCGGCTTAGGGAGTCACTGGTGGGGGGGATCAGCAAGGGATAGGCTGGATCTGGGGGGTCGATAACTAAAGGCTCAGCGACGCGGGCTGGCTCATGCAAGGGTCGGGGGGGACTATTTGCTAGTCGGGAGTGTCGCGACGA
Source organism: Aporophyla lueneburgensis (assembly GCA_932294355.1). Taxonomy (NCBI): domain Eukaryota; kingdom Metazoa; phylum Arthropoda; class Insecta; order Lepidoptera; family Noctuidae; genus Aporophyla; species Aporophyla lueneburgensis. The sequence goes on from OW028744.1 coordinate 19,146,037, forward strand.
CGGACCTCGGCGGCGAGGTCGGTATGACGGACGTTTCGGTTTAAGTAAGGTGCTGGTGGCCCTATTGCTCTCCTGGAGGAGGGTAATGGGGTCATCAGGGTCGGTTAATATATGCCGCGGACGGCGGGTCTTGCTAATGCGGGAGGGGATGTAGTTGGCTGCCGCGACAACCAGAGGGTTGCGGTGGGTTGCGGCCCTATCAAAGAAACGCTTGGAGATGCGCTTCATGAATTGATGGATAGTCGGGAGTTTAAGGTCGAGATGGAGATTAGCATTCCGAACGTACCAAGGCGAACCTGTGGCGTTGCGGAAAAAACGGTTTTGGAGGGTCTGCATCCTATGGACGTGGTGGGGTTTCGCGTGTGCAAAGACTGCACAAGCATAGGTCATGATTGGCCTTATGCACGCGGTATAAATGAGCTTTTTGCACCGAAGTGACATTTTGCTCTTTGGATTGAGAACGGGGTGTAACCTACCGAGAGCGAAAGCGGCCCGCGAGCGGACCTTCTTTATGTGCTCAGAGAAGGAGAGATGCTGATTTAAGATCACGCCTAGATATTTGGCTCGCTTCTCCCAAGGGATCTGCTTGCCGAACATGGATAGGGGGGTCGGGGGGCGGGGTTTGAGTCGCGGTTTCGTAAAGAGAACCGCCTGACTCTTGTCGGGGTTGACCTCGATTCGCCACTTCCTGAACCAGTCGGCGAGGTCGTCGACTGCGGCCTGGAGGTAGCGAATCAAGGCGTCTTGACTGCGCCCCGTGAAGTAAATGGCCGTGTCATCTGCGAACAGAGCCAACTGAGCCTTTAAACTTCTAGGGATATCGCTAGTAAATAGCGTAAAAATGAGAGGGGACAAGACAGAGCCCTGAGGGACTCCTGCTCGGATAGGATGGGGGGAGGACAGTGCCCCTTCGATGCGATAGCGAAAGGTGCGGTTCGATAGAAAGTCTCGTAGGATGAGCACGAGACGGTCTGGCACTCCGAGTTGGTACAGCTTGTATAACAAGCCGTTGTGCCAGACCTTGTCGAACGCTTTCGCTATGTCGAAGAAAACTGCACCCGTGAACATACCGCGTTGAAAACCAACGCTTATATGTTCGACGATACGGTGCACTTGATGGACACACGAGTGTTGGGTTCGAAAACCAAACTGCTCGTTGGGGATGAGGCCCTTTGTCTCGGCGTAATCTCTGAGACGGTTATAAATAAGCCTCTCATAGATCTTGCCGAGTACATTGAGCAAACTGATCGGACGGTAGCTCGAGGGCTCCGCCTTCGGTTTGCCGGGCTTTGGGATGCCAATGACTGTGGCTTCCTTCCAAGCCTGTGGGAAAATATTATTGCTCAGGGCACCATTGAAGATGGTACACATGAGCATGATCAAGTGCGCGGGGAACAGCTGGAACACCCTATTGGTGATACCGTCTGATCCGGGGGCCTTGCGGGGTTTGATACCTTTGATGAGCTCATGCACCTCGTCAGGTGTGACGGGGGGCAAGGGCTCATCTGGGTCTTCAACGGGCGGGAGTGAAGCTCTGCGCTCGACCTCAGCATCGACCTCAGCGAGGTGATCTGGGTCTACTGGCAGTAAGCTAGGCGAGCATTGTGCCTCGAGGCTGTCGGCTAGGCACTCGGCCTTGTCGGCATCCTCGAATGCAAGTGTCGCATCGGGGCGGATCAGGGGGGGCATTGTGGTGACTTCTTTGGATTTGAGTTTCCTCTGAAGCTCCCAGAATGCCTGGTGGGTCGGTTCTAAATCGCCCAGCATCTTTTCCCAACCGGCGGAACGTAGCTCCTCAATGCGTGTCCTTACAGCACGCTGTAAGTGACGCAAGTGAGCCCTGTTCGCGTCGCAGGGAAAGTTGCTGTAGGCACGAACGGCCGCGTTCTTCTCATTCAGCAGAGCCCGTACATCGTCCGGAAGTTTCCAGCGTTGGTCTCCCAACTCTGGAACTTCCCTTGAACATCCGTTCAAGACCGATTGTACGTGCTCTGTGAATGAGTCGATCGCGGCCGTTGTGTCAGCGATCGAATCGAAGTGATCCGGGATGGAATCTAAGTGAGGGGACGTGGTGGCTTTCAGCTTTTCGCTGACTTTCCTCCAGTCCGTGATCACTTTAGTAGCGGGGGGTTGGGTGGGATCGTGGGAACCTAAGCGGGAGGCCAGGTGCATGACTACAGGCCTATGGTCGGAGTCGAGCTCGGGTATAGCTTCTATAGAATCCAGCCTAAGGCTGATATTCTTAATAAGAGCTATATCGAGGACGTCTGCGACGTGGGTGGGATCATGGGGGAAATGGGTAGGGGTCATCGGGGCGATGACGTCAAAGTGGAGGGTGGAACAGAGGTCGAACAGGTGTCGTCCTCTGGTCGAAGTCCTGGAACTGTTCCAGGCTGGGTGTTTGGCGTTGAGATCGCCCGCTATTATAACGGACTCGCTCAAGCCAAGAAGTAGATCGAGGTCGTCCGTGAGGAGTTGGTAGTTCTCCGTCGAGGACTGAGGGGCAAGATAGGCCGATACCAGAGTGATCGGCTGATGACCTGTCATTTCTAAATGACAGATCGAAACTTCTAAACGGGAGAGGGGGGGAGGGTCCATGGGGATGCAGTACAGGGACTTCCTATAATAAATGAGAGTGCCGCCTTTGTGGCAGCGCGTCCTGTCATTGCGAACTAAGCGATAGTTGGCAATTTTCGGGTCGCGATGATTCTGTTTAAGGAAGGACTCTTGAATGAGTAGAATGTCTAATTGATGGTCGCGGAGGAAAGTGGCGATCTCATCACGTTGGTTGAGTATGCCATTGGCATTGAAAAAACCTAACTTTAGGGATCGGGGTTTGGTTCTCGCTAGTACTCGACTATCCATAATGGGGGGCTTGAGTAGAGAGGGAGACAAGGGCTTGCGTAATCTCCGGATACGCGTTGTAGATGGCCTGGATTTGGAGCAGGTTGCCGGCGCGTGCTGCGTCGACTAGCTCCTGGGCCATACGTTGGGCTCTGGGGGAAAGGAACGTTGTGAACGTGCCCGAGATGATGTTAAAAGCATCTAGGGGGTTCACCTTTGCTCCAGATGGGGGTGCTACGGGACGGGGAGCAGGGGGTGCGGGTTTGGCGGCGGGAGCGGCCATGGGCTTAACGGGCTTTGCGGGGGGCGCAGGGGGGGGGGCTGGGGCGTTGGGACGCGGGTCCAATAACGCGGGGATCCCAGCGGGGGAGGGCTTGGGAGGACCTAATGCAGGGAATGCCTGCATGTGGTTCCCTTGGTTCCAGTGATTCCAGGGGCTGGGTCTCTGGGGACTCAACCTCTCTGGAAGTTTGGAAGAGGGGGCTTCTCTTAGCTGGCGAGCGTTGGCGCGCTTCGCCAGTTTCGAGGAGGAAGATTTCGGGGCCTTGGGGCAGCCCCGGTAGTTGGCGGGGTGGCCGGCCTCTCCACAGAGAACACAGCTGGGTGGCTCTGTGCAGAGGGCTCGGTCTTTGGGACGGGGGCAATCCACTGTTCCGTGATTCCCCAAGCACTTTACGCACCTGGGGGTTGCGAAACAGTGATGCTGTGAGTGCCCGTAAAGCTGGCACCTATGGCATTGGCCAATGTTGCCAGTTTTCCGGGGCTTCTCAATGCGGATGCCCGTGAGACTGCAGATAGCCTTGATCCTAAAGATAGGGTGGTGACCCTCGGTGGGAGGGCACACTACTAAAACCATGTCGAATGCCGGACCATGTCTGGCCCGGTGCATTCGATGGACCTCGTCTACGGGCACGTTTTGTGCCTCGAGGTCGGCCTTGATTTCTTCCGTGGCGATCTCTACGGGGATCCGTCGGATCACCACCCTGGTTTGACGCTCCTCAGGCAGGGCGTAAGTGTGATAGGACACATTACGTGCACTGAGGAGTTTGGTCAGGTCACGAAAGTCTCGTGACGTAGGGGTCTGGACTTTAATGCCCTGCTGGGTAGAGCGGGCATTAGTGAAGTTGACCCTCTGGTCAACACACCACTTGGAGATCTCCGTCCACTTCGCCTGTATAAATACAGGGGGCGGGGGAGGGATCTTTTTAGCGGTCTTGTTGACCGGAGGGGTGGGGGCAATGTCGCGGGGAGCGACAACCTTTGCGGAGGTTGACGCTTTAGGGGTGGGGATGGACGCGGCGTTAGCCTGCGGGGTGGGGGCACGCGAGGGAGGGGATGATTCCTCTATTGCGGCTAACTTAGCGGCCGGGGCGGCGCTAGAGTTGGTCTTTTTACGCTTGTTTCCCTTGCCATGGGAAACTAGCGTGTAATTTTCTCCGTCTGACGAGGGGGAGGAGACCGAGTCTGCTGCTCGGTTATCCTCCTCGCCAGAGGAGACCTCTTCGGTGTCCATCGAAATGGGCACCTGAGAGCTGGGCACGGGGGGAGACTCTAGAGCGTCGCTAAATGTAGCGACGCTAGTCTCGGGAGTCGAGGTAGCGTCGGCGGCGATGGTATGCGCTTGGGCAACCAGGGCGCGCTTGGACAGTCGTTTAAACAACCCCTTGAACTCGGGGTCGTCCATGAAGAGCTCGCAGAGCGAGAAAAAACTTTCTCGCTCTTTTGAGCTCCACTCGGAGACCTTCGAGCCCAACATGGTTGGGAAATGGGAACCCTACTCGCTCATCGGAGCGCCTAACACCTAACAAGCCCTAATCCCCGGGTGGGTGTGCCCGGGGGTGAGTAGCACTCCCTGTCGGGTATAGACAGGGAGGTGTGACCTACTGCGTGAGCCCTAATCTGTGTGTACCGTCGCCAATCTTATTGTGCGACGGGGCCCTAACCGGTCAGTGCGGATGGGTATAGAGATACCCTGACCAGTCTAGTGCGGGGGGTATAGAAATACCTGCGGCACTAGTACGCGGCTGTGGAAGCAAAACTGTCACCGGGACTGACGAGGGAAGCCCCCAAGGCCAGCGATCCGGGACCCGTCCAAACTTTCGCCTAGCCCTGAAGGGGATAGGCGGGTGCGTTGGGTCAGCACCCACTCGGTTTCATTGACACCGTGAGGTTTCAGCCGAGGACCACGAAACTGTGGATTTGCCCAGAAGGGGCCACTACGTTTTAGACGTATCCGAATAAAGAAACAATTTGTCTTGAAAAAGACAGTTTGAGACAATTCACGATCGAAAATAAATTTTCGATCGCCAATTGGGTAGCCGGAGCGACTACGATGCGGAGCGTTGCGCAGCAGACACAACACTAACACTGGCACTTTCACAGCGGCGGAGTGGTGGGGGGCGCGGGCGGCGGAGCGGCGAGCGCGGTAACAACACGTCCGTTCGCTGCGGAGGTCGAGCGTGGAATCCCTCGGTTTATGTTTATGAAATTAAATGTTTTTTTTTAATTTTTATATTAGAGTTGATTGAATTAAATTGCTGTTTTCGATATATGACGTATTAAAAAAAAAACTACTTACTGGATCTCGTTCAAACCAATTTTCGGTGGAAGTTTATATAGTTATGTACATCATATATTTTTTTTAGATTTATCATTCTCTTATTTTAGAAGTTACGGGGGGGAGAGAATACATCTACTTACCAAGTTTCAACAGCATAGCTCTTATAGTTTCGGAGAAAAGTGGCTGTGACATAAGAACGGACAGACAGACAGACAGACAAACAGATAGACAGACAGACATGACGAATCTATAAGGGTTCCGTTTTTTGCCATTTGGCAACGGAACCTTAAAAACGGTACCCTTATAGATTCATCATGTCTGTCTGTCTGTCTGTCCGTCCGTATGTCACAGCCACTTTTTTCCGAAACTATAAGAGCTATGCTGTTGAAACTTGGTAAGTAGATGTATTCTGTGAACCGCATTAAGTTTTTCACACTAAAATAGAAAAAACAAATTCTTACCCATACGTGTGGGGTATCTATGAATAGGTCTTCAAAAATGGTATCTAACATCATTTTTTTCTAAACTGAATAGTTTGCGCGTGAGATACTTCCAAAGTGGTAAAACGTGTGTCCTCCCCGCCATAACTTCTAAAATAAGAGAATGATAAAACTTTAAAAAAATATCATGTACATAAATGTAAACCTCCACCGAAAATTGGTTTGAACGAGATTTAGTAAGTAGTTTTTTTTAATACGTCATAAATCGTAAACCACAATTTACCTTTCATTAAATCAACTCAAATATATATAAAAAAAAAAATAATTTCAAAAACATAAACCTTACGCATAAACCGAGAATACCTACAGGTTTGTACGCAACCCTCGGTGCGCGAGTCCGACTCGCAGTTGGCCGGTTTTTTATTAGACTTTTCTATATAAGTATTACGTTAGTAGTTTTTGCATCAGCAGCTAAAATATGAACAGAGTCAGGACTGAGGAGTTCAGCAAGCGATGTACAGTTTCCTGAAAGACAAGCAGTCCGTCCTGAGGTCGACGCTCGCAATCTTCGGTAGTAATTTCCCATTGCTGGCAAAGTTTTTAGTGAATTGATAATCGCCTACGTTCCATTTTATACTACCACAGAATACATAGTATTACAACCTAAAACTACCTAATGGCACAACACTGATACAGTAACTGAAGCTTTCTTATAGATTAATCCTGACGAACAGCTATGACAATAGGAATCTGAAAGTAGATTGTAAATATACGGGATTTCTCATCAACAGTCACCTAATCATAGATATGTATTTTTATTATTACCAAAGATAACAGAAGAGGCCTAAATTATATTTTTTTTTGCATGTAAGTTTAGCGAAATACTACATTAAATTTAAAATATTAGGTCTTTACCTATGAAATTGCCGTTCTGCAGTACTGGCCATTTCAAATCAAAATAATTTTTGTTTGTCTAAGAATTCTAATTTCAAATTAATTTTATTTTAAAAACATGGAATTCTTTTTCCAAAAGTAGTCATTTGTTTATTGATTAGTGTTACATTTTCATCGCATTTCAATCTTTTTCGTCATCATGGATACGTTAAAAATTCGAGTAATTATGGAATATGAGTACCGTCGTGGCAGCACGCAACATCAACGACGTTTACGTAGCTAACACTACAAACCAACGCACTACCTGTTATTGGTTTGCTCGCTTCCGTTCTGGAAATTTCGACTTTGGTCGACAATGACGAATTAAAGGCGATTGTGAAAGCTGATGATACACCATCTACGGCTGAATTAGCAGCAGCTTTCGACGTTAGCGTCAAAACAATATTGGTCCATTTGCGTCAAATTGGCAAGGTAAAAAAGCTTGACAAATGGGTGCCCCACGAACTCAATGATCACCAGCGCGAAGTACGCGTCGAGACGTGCCTTGCACTGCTCAACAGACACACAAATGAAGGAATTTTGAACCGCATTGTTACCTGCGATGAAAAATGGATTCTGTTTGATAACCGCAAGCGCTCAGCAAGTTGGTTGTTGGATCCTGGTTCAGCACCTAAACAATGCCCTAAACGAAAACTTACCCCTAGAAAAGTGATGGTCACTGTTTGGTGGTCTAGCGCCAGTGTGATTCATCACAGCTTCTTACCAAACGGGGTGAGCATTACTGCAGATGTGTACTGTGAAGAACTGAACTCAATGATGGAGAAGCTGGCACATCTCCAACCAGCATTGGTCAATCGCTCGTCTCCGCTGCTCCTGCACGACAACGCGCGACCTCATACTGCACAGCAGACGGTCTCCAAGTTGCAAGAACTGGGGTTGGAAGCTCTCCGTCATCCGCCCTACTCACCAGACCTTGCGCCTACAGACTACTACTTTTTCCAGAATTTGGATAACTTCTTGGCGGGAAAAAAATTCAATACCTGAAAGGCAGTACAAAATGCCTTTGAAGAATTTGTTGCCTCCCGTCCAGCTGATTTTTTTAAGAAGGGCATCAATAAACTGCCACTGCGTTGGCAAAGATGCATTGATTGCGTGGGTGATTATTTCGACTAATACAAATAAAAATACATGAAAAAAAATCCTTTAATTTTTTTCATACAAAACGGCATTTTCATAGGTAAAGACCTATTATTTCTTTATAATTTATAAAAATAAAACATATGTATTGTCATGAGAACCAAACGTCTGTGCTAGATTTCAGCCCGATAGCTTCAGTGGAAGTGGGTGTAATATTAATTCCAGGATATGCAAATGAAGTTAAATTAAAGCTTTTAACTATTAAAATACTATAATAGAATATACAAATACAAGCACAAAAAGTATCTACTGTCGGGAATCGAGCATAGCATTTGCAAAGCAGTCGTCGAACCTTTAAGCTATTTGCTTTGTTGAAATAGCCGATCATAAGTCATGCATGATTGATTGCATAGCTCCTTAAAGGTGTAGCGGCATGTCAATCATTTAAAAGTTTAAATCTGAATCGTTGTTTTATATTGCTTTATACAGCAATATATTATACAACGTGTTTCTCTTGATATTCCATAATTCTATCAACTGGCCCTTTTATTCCATATCATATGCCAGTTGATTCTTTCACATGGCCTCATTAATAGCCTAGAGTTAAAGGATATCAAAAGAAACACATTGTACGTATATATATCGTAAAGAACAATCTTCATAACTTTTTGAATCATTTTGTCATTCACAGATAAAAAAAAGTATACTCAGCAAGAAAACTGTATTGAATAGGGAACTAATAGTCGATACTTACAGATTGAACCTTTTAAATGTAAAAGATTCTAAACAATATCTTTCGCTTCCTGTGAAATAGTAATCGGAAATATAGTTTTCTCTATCTAAAACCAAATTGTGTGAATATTAGCAGCCACTGAAGATATTTCTCTGGCAGTATACAATGATGTATGGAGGAAGGGAAGTGTGGGCGTTCTAGATTATAGAAAGTAGGGAGATACGGTACTTTTAGCTACTATTTTAAGCCTGCTTTTAATTTGAACATATTGGAATTTTTCACTGGTATTTGTGTTAGTTGTCTTGCCATGTAATATACATATATCTTTTCTTAGAAATTCCTTTACCCTTACAGTAACTGTGTTTGTGATCTTACTATTTTCCCTAAAAAATATTCATTACTTTATTACCCGATTACGACTAAGCAAACTTACTTTTGATTAACTGTCTGCTTAACAAATGAGGTGGACGCCGACGATAATGATTCTTGTTAGTCATTTTCCTAAAAGTCTTGTAAAAACTCATTTCAAGAAACTTACGGTTCCGTATGCAATATGCATGAGCATATTTAATCCTTGCATGTTCTGTCTCAGTGCCTCAGTAGCTTCCTTACTCCATGTGCACAGGGCACGCGAGCTAACACAATTAGCGCTAATGGAACGACTTGTTTGTTTGTTCTTACAACTAACGCCAAAACACCGCTGTACCACGCTCTAAACTCTAACTCCTATTTCTTGTGGCACCTTTTTAAGGTTTATAAGGTGTTTGGTTTCTCTTTGTGGGCTTTACTTACCTTTCTTTTCGTAAGTTCTATATTTTTATTATGAAATTAAGGCATAATTATTTCCTGCCAGAGTCGCGAGATTGTTCGAAAGAGATACCGTGACCCTGGCACATGGGCAACTGAAGGAACACGGGTGGTTTTTAGTCAGTAAAAATCTGACACGCCCTTGAGCTCCGCCCTGAGCGGGAGAAGTCATTTGATGATTTCCCAAAAAAAAAAGGAAAATTATTCAGTAAGTTCGTTTAGTTTATCGCAATTCGGGTTATGATAAGACGATACTTCGGGTCAGGTTAGGAAGAGCGTTACGTCCAGAACAAATATCATATTTTTTTCGAGTTCCTAATCTAACCCGCGACCGGGTTAGTATTTCGGGTCAGGTTCGGAATAATCGAAAAATTTCTACGTTGGAGCACAGCTCGAGGGTCTAGAATCATGCGCTGAATTCTCGGTTTTAGTTTGCGCGTCAATGAGCATGTCAGCATGTATAATGTATTTATAGATATTTAGAAGATAAAGATAATGAATAACACTGACTTAGGTACAAACTTCAATGGCTTACCGACCCAGTATTCTTTTAACCCAGAGGGACTTTTAACAATTCTTGAGTATTAAGCTGTCGAATACCAGAAGTTAGTTCAATCGAAATTAAAAGTTTGGCCACCTTCCAGCAAGGATCTTTGTACATTTGTGGAATAACTGTTGACACTGCTTTTCATTCAAGTAACAGAGTTTTATTCGAAAAAGTCAGGGCTTTATAAAATTATATTAATTTTGCTTTGCGGACTTTTTGGTTTAATATATTTTGTACTTTTTAATTTTTTAGGTACTTATATTACACAACACCTGAAGTTAACTTAACAATTAATGGACTAAATAAAAAAACTATATACAAAAACACTTCCAAAAACAACACTTCAAAGTGAAAAATAAGTTTCGTTTCGGAAGTCGGTGACTTTGGTTTTGTATTTTCGTTTTTTTTTCCACCTTAATACAAAAGGTATACGAATTTGTGTGAAAGTATACTAATTGTGTAGGCCCTAGCCCACACAATTAGTATACCTTCACTTACTATGTAAATAACAGTAGCAGGAAAGTCTTTTGAAGCTAACTCAAAAACCACTAATCAGGATTCGACGAAATTTGTATAGGACCACAGGGTAAGTATACTATATACTAGGTATATATACTTTAAAAAATGGCAGAGTTCTGAGGTTATAACATTAAAAAATAGTCAAATCGAGAAACACCTAATTTTTTGATGCTGGTTATAATTGCTACGTAGTTAGAATTCGAATTACTTACGTATTCGTTGAGACAAGTACAGAGTCTTCATAGCAAAGATAACGAATAATGCTATCAATAATTGAGGACTAAGGTATCTCTCTGTCTTCAAGTATGATGGTATACTAAGTATGTTTTATAGTAATTTCCTGATACGATATGAAATAAACAAAATCCACAAACAATAAAGCGATTAACGTCGAGTTTTCCTATAACTTTAGCCCTTAATCATTTTCCACAAAGTTTTGCTCGCTTCATAAAGCGGGAACAAAATAAATTCAGTCACACTCACAAAATCCTTATTCAAAATGTCGTCACCTCATAAGTTCCAGAACAAATTGCTTAATGTTCGAGCTGTTAGTTTGAACGCCTCGTGTTTGCTCGCCTCGGCAAACATGGTATTATCTGTTTGCAGTGTTTGCCAAACTGGCTCCCGTACTGACTTCTTACCGAATTATTTGATTACCAACTGTTGGATGGCTGTATTACAAACATTGGCACCAACCTTTATGAATTCATTAGTTTTGTTATTATATTGGCATTTGTATTGGCTGCTTCAATATTAGTTCTAGGACTTCTCAATTAGGATTTCTTACTTATTGGCTTTTATGTTTATTTAGTGCTACTATAATTAATTGGGGTTTACTCGATCTGACCACAATCCTAACGCTAGTTTTGTGGTAAATCATAAATTGTGTGCATGTGTTTGTAAACCCTAACATATTACACGCTTGGGAGCGAATTTGCAATATCCCAATATCGCGTTTCCTTTCGCCCAAGGCTGAGTTCTCTTATACGTACGATCGATTAACGCCCAAATATCAGCACGGTTAAAGGTTAAAAATTCACAAGATTTCTGCTTTGAGATCGCCTCTTTTAACATAGAATCCATCTTTTTGGTTAGGAGTTCTAGTAACCTCCTCCAAAACCTGGAATGGTTTGCAACCTGATTCACTTGCATATTCTTACCAGTTTTATAGAAAGGAATCTTTGGGACAGACAGTCTTGCTCACCAATAAACAATACAAGAAACACAAAACAATTATTTAGAACAGCCAACAAGCCGTGGGCACAATACATTACAAGCAATAAGTCCAACGTCTGCCCAGCCTTATTCAATATCAATTATGTTCACAGTTACTTAGAGACCATCATACTAAAACTGGTAAGACTACTTACAGAGTAACAACAATCAGACAAATATTGTCACAGTAGTTCCATTCATAAGCAACACACCGGTTGGGGGCGTACCTACACAACATTTGACAATGCCCCAAACGCTACTAAACAACAGTAAAATATGTACCCAAGGCACAATACCACTGGCTTATTTGACGTTCATAAGGCCCTAAAACGAATAAATGATGTCTGATTTAAATATGAATTGACTGCAACTGAATGGATATAAAAAGTCGGTTAAAATTGAAGTCTTATGGGATTTTAATGTGGAGTTCAGAGTGTGTACGATAAATTTTGTATTGATGTGGGACAGTTTGTGTCAAAAGGTTGCCATATTAGGCTGTTGTTGGTGCCACACACGTTGTTTTTTTTTGTGTGTTCCTAAAACAACGTTTGTTTTACCATTTAATGGTACTGACAGTACTGATGTGTTAATATTTGAGCGGTATCGCTATCTCCATCGAATTGTTTGTTTGTTTATGTATGATTCCAATACGTTCTCTTATTAATCGAAATTTTTGAAAAACTTTTGTTTCTAAATTATTTGGAAATATATTTGATTCTTACAAACTCCTAATATTATCAAGCCTTACTTACTTTAAGCGAGAAACGAGATCGTACAAGTAAGATGTTAGTGTCAGTATATCAGTTTCATATCGCGATGATATCGATATTGCACTGCTGTGCAAGTTAATAATCCTGCCTATTCACCTGAAAGGTATAATCCCTTAGATAGTTACTCGCCTTTTACTGCGATCTTGCTGACGGTGGCAGGGGGTGACCTACTTTTAGCTGTACAGAGAAATATACAAGATGCAAAAGTTTCGATTGAGAATATTATTTTTGTATCTTTGGCAATAAAGTTCTAAAACATGTATCTATAACTAGCGATATGACGACATGTCAAAACATTCGTATATGCTGTGCACATCTAAGTTAAATGTTAATGCATGATTGTGAATACCACATTAAAATACGTTGCGTAGTTTAGAAGAACAACGCGGCCACACAGACAGATACAAAAAGCTACTTTAATTTGTATGATGTAGGCGTATAAGTAATTGACGCAGCAATATTCAAGATTCCGTGCCCTCTTGGAGGTTTTCTTTTTCAAATTATTTTTCTTCTTTTTTGTTGGTTTATAATTTCTGGGGCAAACCTTATTTAAATATTTTTAACCGACTTCAAAAAAAGGAGGAGGTTTTTTTATGTTTGTTACCTCATAACTTTTGACTGGGTGAACCGATTTTGAAGATTCTTTTTTTATTTGAAAGCTGGTGCTTCCCGAATGGAATTTTAATTTGGTTTCATTCGGACAATGTGGTCCATGTGAAAACCATATACCTAAGTCTTAAATTTGCATTAAGTATTTGCGCGACAAATGAACGAATACCATATGTTTGTTACCTCATAACTTTTGACTGGGTGAACCGATTTTGATGATTTTTTTTTTATTTGAAAGCTGGTGCTTTTCAAATAGTCCCGTTTTGATTTGGTTCGGACAATGGGGTCCATGTCAATACCATATAAGTCTTAAATTTGCATTACGTATTTGCGCGAGAAATGAACGAATAACGTGATTAGATTAGTGCGGAGTATCAACCACAACTAAAAAGTTAAAACATAAAAACTTTTTACAAATGAACGAATAACGTGATTAGATTAGTGCGGAGTATCAACCACAACTAAAAAGTTAAAACATAAAAACTTTTTACAAAAAAAAAAAAAACAACCGACTTCCTTAAAAAAACACTACAAAGTCAAAAATAACTTTAATTTCGGAAGTCGGTAGCAAAAAAAATACAGAGCCTAAGACACCGACTTTCGAAATTAAAGTTATTTTTGACTTTGTAGTGTTTTTTTTTCAATTATTCTTATCTTACATTACAATTTAAGTTTCAGTAATCCTTGCTAACCTCTTTGTTCAAACCGAAGAGACTTACATAATATCCAAGTAGCTCTTTACACAACCGATATTACAATCTTATTAAACAACAACAAAGACAATCTATCCATGCTAGTATTCTGAAGTGTTGTCACTTATCCATTCTGCTCCAATATCGCGAGAATATCCAGACAATTGCATTATCTTCGATTTTATCTACTCGGGGCTGTTATGTTATGTCTGAAGCACTTCGAGATAGCCGTCTGAGGGTTAACCTTATTAGTGGAGAGGTATAGAGCAGTATGTTGGGCGTATCTGCGACCTTTTCCTTGTATATAATGAGAATTTAATACTTAGGAATAAGGAAGGACTTGAAGGACCAAAATTTGCGGTGTTCTTGGAGCCTTCAACATGCATTGCAAAGTAAAGCATTGCATTTGTAAAGTGTTTAGAAATTAAAATTTCATAGTTTAATAAATTATTCGAATACAATTTGATGTTGGTATAATATTTACTGTTTTACAGGAATTGAGAAACTCTTCCAGCATGCTAATTCCGTGATGCAACACAATCTGTATATTTCTAAAGGATATTGCTAACCCATAGGTTCAAATGTTGGAAACATTAGTCTGCTCAGCAACGTAAATAACGTAATGAATGTTGCTGTACTGTTAAAATGAAAGACACTGCTACTATAAGTGTGTTACCCTCGCCGAGCAAGGTTTTAAACCTCTATGTTGTATTGCAAAATAAAACTATTTGCGATGATTCGATGAAATACATAAGTTCAACCTTTCGGTAAAACGTGTACGCACGGTGACGGATCAAGCTATACATTTCCAGTATTAGCTGACTTCTCATTGAAAGAAAAGACTATACAATGCGAGGTCAACTAAAACTGAATAGCTTGATATGTAGCCGTGTGTACAAACCTGCATCATAAACATCACGGACGAAAGTAAGACCACTCCACTCAAGTTGGCTTCGAAATCTATCAATCCTAGTGTACACAGACTAATACGTAGACTTGCAACAAATACCTGTAAGCTTAGGTAACTCCTCTGTCCCGGCATGAATGAAATCTGAAACCCAGATCAAGGTAGCAGCGGCGAGGCGTAAACTTTTCTAAAAGAGAAGCCGAAGCGAAGTCGGCCTTAACTTACTGACTCATCAATAAAGAATACTTACTATCATTCTAAAATTAATATAGGAATGTAATGAATTAAATACAATTAAATTGAACAGCTGAAAACGAATAAAATATGCAATATTCCTCTATCTCGTTCTCGCTGACGCATTTTTCTATACCTGTCTCTGTCATAACCCGTTGTACAGCGGCTTGCTCTCGTACATATCAAGCGGTGCACAGTGGAACGAATGTATGGGAGCGGTTGGACGTAGACATGTCCGAAAAAAAAGAGTAAAATTATGCCAAACTAATGATGCCATCTTATTCGATTACTTAATGCCTTCATAACTTGTGGTGATGAATTTCTTCATAACTCCCATATTTCGGGAGTAATTTGAGAAAATGTGAAATTTTACTATGAAAATGAGTGTATCGAGCTCTCTCCCTCCTGATTCCGGGCTTGTTTCAAGTAGCGGTCTCTAATATCATAATGCTAATACTAAGAGCTATATTTAATACTAAGACACATAGTGCGCCAAATGTGCACTTTCTGGGATAAAGAGTGATGTTTATTTTATAACACAATTTTTTTATTTTTTGTTTATTTTGTTGATTAAAACCGTTTTTCTAAAGGTTTACCTTATTACAATAACATTTCTGAGCAGCCAATTAGAGAAGATATAAGCTAATTAGGATATATAATTAGGGACTTAAGGTTTACATATAAAACTGATGCACTAATGATTACTGATAAGAACATTGCTATTATTTAATTACTAAATGGCTCTTAATACACTAATTTAGCATGCATCATTTACTAATTATCACAATAACTAATTACCTTGCAATATTTAACAAAGGATACCTGGGATACCTGGATTTTATATAAATAGGTCACTATTAGTAACTTTAAAATCAGTGTTGATTTACACCTCGTTGTATCCAAGCTAATCTCGCAATGTATTTTCCAAATTTTAATACAAATCTTGATATTCACGTTGCTTTATGCGCACGCGCACATAAAGATTTACGCGACTTTAACTATTTGTTCAGTGTTTTAAAAGATAACAGTTGTGTTCAGTTATGTGAAAGTGCTGAAACAAGTTTAAAAGACTGGTGTCGTCGATTTTGCTACCGCATTTATGCAAAATGGACACAGTCTGGAAGAAGCACAGATAAGTTTCGGAAGAAACATGAGATTTGGCTACAGGCTGCAATTCAATGGCCGGAATTACAGAATGAAAATATGGAACCTTCTACAGAAAATATAAGTGACGTCATCGAGCCCATAATTTCTCCTGCTAAATCTGATGCTTCAACTTGTACACATCCTAGTCCTCGTAAATCTTTTGAGGACCTTAGTAACCGGCAAAAAAGAAGACGCACTGAAGATAGTCTTTCATGCAGCAGTAGCAGCGCTGAAATTATGTTTTCGGCCGAAAGGGCGCTTCAAAAGGCAGGACAAAGCGATACAGCTTATGTTATGAAATACTTGACGGAGAATCCAGAAGAGGCCTCAAAAATCAAAGCCTTCATTGAAGGTAAATCAATTCAGGTACGGGAAATATCCCCTTTGAAGGCATTGGCTCTTTATGTATCGATGAACTTATCGAAATGGCGCTATAACACTCTTCGGGATTTCAACACTCAAGAAGGAGCTCTTCAATACCCGAGTTACTACATGTTGGTTAAAGAAAAAATTAAGTGCTATCCGGCCAAAGAAGATCTCACAGTTACAGAGAGCTCTGCAAAAATCAAATTACAAGCCTTGATGGATTTAACCTCAAGAAGACTTATTAGGTCGTTAGAAACCCCTGTTGATCCCAATCAACAGCTCGTATTGACCAGCAAATGGGGTTTTGACGGATCATCTAGCCAAAGCATTTATCATCAAAGGACGAGTGAAGATGAGCAAATCGATCTTGCTAGTAATTTTATGATTAGTCTTGTACCACTGCGGCTCGTCTCAAAAGGTGTAACAATTTGGGAAAACGAGCGACCATCTTCCACTTCATTTTGCCGGCCAATATTGTTTAAGTTTATAAAGGAAACCAAAGAAAATGTGCAGAGAGAGATGGCTGAAATCGAAGCAGAGATTGAAGCCTTAACTCCATCCACCATCACTGATGGAATTAGTGTCAAACACCAACTGCTGTTGACAATGATTGATGGTAAAATTCATTCCATTATATCCAATACAGCAGCTTCAGTGTGTGACATATGCAAGGCTTGTCCTAAAGAAATGAATAATTTAGAGTTAATCAAAGATAAACACGCAAACGAGGACATGTATAAATATAGCTTAAGCACCCTTCACGCTTGGATTCGCTCAATGGAATGCTTATTACACATTTCCTACAAATTAGACATAAAATCATGGCAAGTAAGGGGTGATATAGCAAAAAGGCAAGTTGATGACAGGAAGAAAAGAGTTCAAGAGGCTGTAAGAAGAGAAACGGGCTTACTTCTCGATGTTGTGAAACAAGGCAGTGGATCCACCAACAATGGCAACTCGGCAAGGAGATTTTTTGAAAACTACACTAAATCTGCTGAACTGACCGGAATAGATGCTATGCTTTTAAGAAAAATCTGTGTGATCTTGCAGTGTATTTCATCAGGAGAGAAGATCAACGTAACTAAATTCCGAGAGTTCTGCTTTGATACTGCTAAGCTTTACGTGGAGTTATACCCATGGTATTATATGCCTTCTTCACTTCATAAAATTTTAATGCATGGGCCAGACATAGTTCAGAACATGTCAATTGTGCCCATTGGTTTTCTATCCGAAGAGGCATCTGAGGCTAGAAATAAAGATTTTAGAAAATATAGAGAGGGGCATTCTCGAAAGCATAGCAGTATCTCATGCAATGAAGATATTATGCACAATCTTTTACTGTCTTCTGATCCACTTGTTACAAGTATCCGTCCAAAAGGAAATAAGTTTGTAAAAAAATCTTCTTTTAAGGAATTTTATGAGCTTACGGATTCTGAGAAAAGTGATATCGAATTTGTTAACATAAATGATTTAGCGGACATCGATTCTGAATTTGAATTAATTGATGATGATGATGATGACGAAGATAATTAAATGATGTTATTGTTTTAAAATGTGTAACTTAGTAAATTAGAGCTTACATCTTAATTATTTATTGTACTTTTAATGAAACTAGGTAATTTATTATCAACTTACTTAAAAGTCATACTCTCATCAGTTCTTGTGAATATTTTTGTTAATATATATTTCTGTATATATATAATATATTTATAGACCTCTTAATAAGTCTGTCTGCGGTTTAAAGTAAATACAAATGGGGAAAAAACGTTTTTTTTAAATTTTCATTTCCTTTTATCCCAGAAAGTGCACATTTGGCGCACTATGTGTCTTAGTATTAAATATAGCTCTTAGTAATAGCATTACGATATTAGAGACCGCTACTTGAAACAAGCCCGGAATCAGGAGGGAGAGAGCTCGATACACTCATTTTCATAGTAAAATTTCACATTTTCTCAAATTACTCCCGAAATATGGGAGTTATGAAGAAATTCATCACCACAATTTATGAAGGCATTAAGTAATCGAATAAGATGGCATCATTAGTTTGTCATAATTTTACTCTTATTTTTCGGACATGTCTACGTCCAACCGCTCCCATACATTCGTTCCACTGTGCGGTGCCCCGTGACCTAAAGTGACATCATTACGGGATCGCTGTTGTATGAATCTTTAGTTCCCGATTATGACGTTTTGGCGCCGGGTTAATTTAGAACATTTCTCTTTTGTTGTAATACAAAGCTATAAATAACCTTTTTTGTTGTTTGAATGTTATGGTGAATTAAATACCCGTAGTGTAACTATATTTATTGACAATAGTAGCCACTATTTACATACTATTGTATTTTTAATAGTGATAGAGTTACCAATGCGAATCCCCGAAGGCAAGCCGGTAGGAATCGTGTTATATGGTGCTTTCGCCACTGCAAGGTAGGACCAGACGTCCATCTCTCAGCGTGGGCAGCTGAAGGAATATATCAGATGACTGGTAACATCAACCTGCGCGATGATAAGGAGTTGCGTAGGTCAGAGCCGACGGTCCGTTTAACGCTAGATGTAAGAGGGATTAGAGATTTAATCTTGACTGGTACAGCCTGCTTAGTTCATAGGATATGAAGAGAAATGGGACTAATAAATGTTGGTTGGAATTTAATGTGGTAAACTAAGTAGGGATTAAAGATTACACCTCTGGGCAGCTATAAAAATCTAAGCTAGTAAATACTAGCTACGATTCATCAAACCCGTTGTCATAAAGCCGTTTTTGCGTGATTGAGTAACAAACATCCAAACTTTTGCATTTATAATATTAATATTAGATATAGGTTAGGTACCGTGTGGTGCCGGACGTAAAGAATAACAACACCCCATTTCTTCCCGTGGGTGTCGTAAAAGGCGACTAAGGGACTTACTAGAGAATGGGCAGCAGCGTTCTCTATGCATTTTACCACCATACTGCGATCGCCAACCCACCTTCAAAGCGTGGCGATTATGACAATGCTCCCCAAATTGGGGGAGGCCTAAGTCCAGCAGTGGACGTCTTACGGCTGAAATGATGATGATACAGGGTTCGTTTTCAAAGATCTGCCAAATTTAAGGGTGTGGACTTAACCATTATACTGGACAACATCGTTGTATACATTTAGGTTGAATAGGCATTGAAGTATTGTATGGGACAGTCGATGTAGATAAATTATGATATCCTATGGAGAAAGTTGTTCAGTTTCACGGCCTACTGTGATAGGCTTGAATCACACATTTTTATCACAGTTTGGGAGCAAAAACTGTGATAAAACGCGCGACTCAAGCCTCTCATAGTGCTCTTGCATGTTTGTAACTTAATCTCGCAAAAATGGCTCAACGGATTTGAGTGTTTGACACACAGACAGTTTATAGCCTGGATAACCATAAAAGGTATTTATCTCGGTAAATAGTGGTTTAAAAATTGGTTAATTACTGTTTAAACCGCAATTCACGCGAGAGAAGCCAAGCAAGGCTAATAGGTACATATTTCTTCAGGTATTTCTTTTATTCCTTCGACATAAACTCATGACGTTTCATAAGTGGCCGTGTAGATTTATGTGAAATAAAAATATTTCGTTTGGTTGATTGCATAATACAGACGCACCAGGTGCAAGTAAATCAACCTAGTAGATAGTAAAAGACGAATGAAGACCACAAGAGACGAATGATACCTCCCTAATTAATCACGCAAAAAGATTCAGACCCTCATAAATATGTATTAATAAGGATGCCTCAAAAAATAATTCAATTTGTAAATCGATAATTGCACCGAGGTTTGTAAAGCGGGATTCAGATGGGGCTGATATTTTTTTTAATGATTGATGACTCCCTCTCGCTCGGAGTTCTAGAGTTTGTTCTTATTTGTTGGATTAACCGCTCTAATCTCCAATCTTTCGTGAATTTTTTCCCGCCCCCTAAGTAATTAATTATGTTATTTGGGTATTATTGGAAGTTGAGGGCCTTTTTGTAAGGGGCTAATTTGTTTGAAATACGATAATTTGAGCGTCACTTTTACTTTTTAAGTAGTGAGATGTTTTAATGAAATCGCTTTTGGAAGTTATTTTTATTTTCGCTGCTTATATTATAATGGTGATAAAAGTCAATGGTTTCATGGGGATTTTTGTTATATATTTTACTAGCTTTTGCCCTCAATTTTGCACGCGTGAAATTGTAATAAAAAAAGTAAAAAAAAAAACAACCGACTTCTAAAAAAAAACACTACAAATTGAAAATAACTTGAATTTCACAAGTTGGTGTCTTTGGTAATTGGTTGTATGTTATTTTTTCGCCTCCGACTTCAGAAATTAAAGGTTTTTTTTAACATTTTAGTTGTGGCTCCCTATCGGAAGTGAACCTTTTCAAAACAAGGCTTTTTTTCCAAATCGTTTTATAAATTCGGGAGTTCTGTTAACAAACATATAAAAACAACAGAATTGAGAACCTCCTCCTTTTTTAACCGACTTCAAAAAAGGAGGTGGTTATCAATTCGACTGTATGTTTTTTTTATGTTTGTTACCTCATAACTTTTGACTGGGTGAACCGATTTTGATGATTCTTTTTTATTTGAAAGCTGGTGCTTCCCGAATGGTCCCATTTTAATTTGGTTCCATTTGGACAATGGGGTCCATGTGAAAACCATATAAGTCTTAAATTTGCATTACGTATTTGCGCGACAAATGAACGAATAACGCGATTAGATTAGTGCAGAGTATCTATCACAACTAAAAAGTACTAAAAGATCAAAAATAACTTTAATTTCCGAAGTCGGTGGCAAAAACCTTAAATACAGATCCTAAGACACCGACTTTCGAAATTAAAGTTATTTTTGACTTTGTGGTGTTTTTAAGGAAGTCTGATGTTTTTTTTGTAAAAAGTTTTTTTTATAGGTTGGTTACTAAAACATATTCTATGACACTTAATACTCTCTCCCCATTATTGGAAGAATGTTCGGAATCGGTTCAATAAGTAGTTCCGAAGATTATGCCCTCTATATTGAATTCTAAATTTTCACCTCTTTAAAATATTCGTATAGATTTGCGTTGTATGGGTATAAAACATGGCATATTTGTAAAGGCTATTGTTAAATTAAAATATTCGAGCTATTTCTTTAATCTCACCGAAAAAATAAAATACATTAATTGGAACACCCAAAGACTCTTTAAAAACACTCATAATAATTGCTGTTACAAGCTTATTTACTTAATTGGACTAATTAAAATTCAACCCTGTTACATCGACCGTTAAAAGGCAGACCGCATTTAGGGGCTTTCAATCACAACGGTAAAGCATTTCATCCAAAGTGGACTGGATGGATTGAAAAGAACGCCACATACGGGATACGTGTTGACTGTGCAAACATCAGATGGGAAATGAAATGAAACGAACGAGTTCCCGAGTGTCACCCCTAACGTTAGGGTTGCCACTTGTTCCTGTGTGGTTTAAACGGATATAAAATATTCTAGATTCAACTTTTACTCCTAATGATTAGAACGATTGTACACAGACATTTATTATTTTCTCTTTTATACCTTTTGGATATCCATCATGTGTAGCCTATACCTAGTAACTTATTGGCTCATGCCGTGATATATTAAAGTTACATAAATAGGGCACTGTTATCAATACATATCACAGAACTGATAAGATTTAAGTGCGTCCATATCCAATGTTTGTATTATTTGTTTTGTTTCTTTCGCGTTTTATTTTACGGCTGATAAACAGTAGGTACAAACACACCTTGAATGGAATATAATAAAAATTGGCTAATGATAAATTGTACTCCATTATTATAGTACTAAAATTTGCTGAACGAAATTCTAAAGGCGGTGATGACAGCCCCTATCGAAAGCGCGTGCGTTGTGTTGCCAACCTTAGCAAATATTTACCTTCTATTATCTTTGACGCCATCTGCAAGTTGAAGTGTCGTTTACTATGCCTCTTGCAGTCATATACCAAACTTCATCGATGTGGTCAACGTATTGTCCATTGTAAAATGCAATTTTTCATAACTGTCAACAATAAGTATTTTAGTACCTACTACTGGTGAGAACTTTATAGTATAAAGGTGAAACTTAAAACTTAAGCTTTTATTTGTTATAGAACAGTGAACATTTTTTGCGCAGCGAATAATATACTTTTTGTCCGCTGCAGGAATTTAGCGCTTGCCTGAAATTAAACTCAAGAGTTTATTTTCCCGAGGAAGTTTTAATAGGTAAATAGGTCAACATAGAATCATAATTCTTAACGTTATTATGCGAAAACGCCTCCATTTAGCAGCAACGTTATTTTTTACAAGGCAACACTTGACTTTCAGATTAGCCTGCGAAAGGGCAACCCTCGTTTTAAAAATTTCTTATTTTTACACGAGGCGATATAATTTATTACAACGGCTGATTTAGTTTGTCTTAAGCTTGGATCCTTGTTTTCTCATTTCCATGATAAATATTTTCTCAATTTCAACTCGACGTAAACCAATTATGTTTAATCTACATTTACAACCTCGGGCGATCCGTCTGTGTCGAAGTTTATTTCGTTTAGGGCTTCGTCAGATATTTGCCGACCAGAAGAACCAGAAAAGATCCCGAATACCAGAAAATGGCACACAATAGATATAGTACATTATTTTAAGATTTATAAAAACTATGGCGAATTTTAAATGACGAATAAAAAGGGAGGTTTCTCAAATCGACCTGCATATTTTTAAATTAATATATTGACCAAGTATACATTTTTTGCTTAGGAAGTTCTCACGAAGAAAACGAAGGCTTTCTATAATGTTTGCTCGCAAGTGTAACGCCGGCCTAAGGCTAATATAGTTTTGAGCTCAAGTGGGCGGTTCCCATTTAGGCTTTAAACAAATCGAGAATCCCCGTATCTCAGCCGCAGGGGTGTGTGGGCAATCCGTGCAGCGATCAAAACGTTATTGAATTCTCTAAGCGCCCTCAGCTAGGTTAAAGTTAAACCGATTGGAAATAACGTAGCAATGAGTTTCGATGTATTGTTATTGAAATATTTTATTTTATCCTTAAACTTTTTCCTTTTATTAATTCTATTGAACGAAGAAATTGTGAACTAATGGGTAAGGTAAGCCTTTCAATAATTGGGATCAGAAAATGTTTATACCTGTAGGTACAATAGACTTTTGTACGAAGTCGTAATCCAAGGCTTTATTTTTGTTCGTTCACAGAAAAAACCGGCCAAGTGCGAGTCGGACAAACCTGTAGGTATTCACGGTTTATGCATAAGGCTTATGTTTATGAAATTAAATGTTATTTTTTTAATTTTTATATTTGATTTGATTGAATGAAAGGTAAATTGCGGTTTACGATTTATGACGTATTAAAAAAAACTACTTACTAGATCTTGTTCAGACCAATTTTCGTTGGAAGTTTATATGGCAATGTACATCATATATTTTTTTTAGTTTTATCATTCTCTTATTTTAGAAGTTACGGGGGGGGGGGGGGACACACATTTTACCACTTTGGAAGTGTCTCTCGCGCAAACTATACAGTTTAGAAAAAAATGATATTAGAAACCTCAATACCATTTTTGAAGACCTATCCAGATACCCCACACGTATGGCTTTGATGAAAAAAAAATTTTGAGTTTCAGTCCTAAGTATGGGGAACCCCAAAATTTATTGTTTTTTTTTTTCTATTTTTGTGTGAAAATCTTAATGCGGTTCACAGAATACATCTACTTTCCAAGTTTCAACAGCATAGCTCTTATAGTTTCGGAAAAAAATGGCTGTGACATACACGGACAGACAGACAGACATGACGAATCTATAAGGGTTCTGTTTTTTGCCATTTGGCAACGGAACCCTAAAAATGAGTAGAAAAATATTAGACTAATTTTCTATGCAAAGTTAGACATTAACATAAGGGTCAAATACACACGATATTATTTTTAGAATTATTTTTAAGCAACTTTTAATGATTTTGGTCCTAAATGTTTTCAACATTATGATTCAATTTTATAAAACACGATTTTCTTAGAGCCTAGATACAAACTTCAATCATTTGCGTATTATTGTTCCCCGAATATGCGTAGGCACTGGCGCTTATATCTAGAGATAAGCTGTTGTGAAGAATTTCTATATTTGGATAAAAGTATTCGTAACCAAAACTCTGTAATAAATCCTTATCGGCCCTAATACATGTATGTATTAGATATTGCCTTGGTATCTATGCGCAATATCTACGCCTACGGATAGTAGATACGCTTAGTATTTGTTAGACAGATATCCACAAACGGCTCGTAGTTTTGATAAGACCGATAATTTGAACGCGTTTAGTTAAGATTATAACTTGTTTTGTTGCTACTTCCTGGTTGTGTTGGGTAATTGTATTTTTAATCTCAAAGTAGACCTTACACGTGCTTACCGAAGCTTCATGTTACTAAGCCTCAAGTTAAGACTATCAATGTAGTTCTTTAGACAGGTAGAGTCAATTTCATAATTGAATTATCTTCGTTCTAAAATAAATAATTCACAGTAACATTTTTGCTTTTGCTCCTCTCATTTTCTTTCTTATAAATCGGTACTCCTCTACTCTTGTTAGTGGGCCAACCCTATCTTCAAAATGTAGAACCATGAGTACCTATGCTTCAAATTATCATTTTTTCTTGTCACGTGTCATCACAAAAATAGATGTCAAATGACAAGTGTTTTTTAATTTAGAAAAAAGAAAAAAACTTAAGGACTGTTGTCACATCTTGAGGTCTCCATTTATTTTCGTAGTAGGCACGGCACGGTTCTGACGTGAAGGGCTTATAAATAAGATTCGTTAGGGACTGCCCTCAGACTGTCTATGTAAATATAAACATGTAAACATCTTTGGGTGAGCTGCTGATGAGCCTGAGAGCAAAACTTTAGTCAATACAGTGTATATTTCGATTGTTGATTACATAAATATTATGATGTTCCACTCTTCAACGATCTAACGGGGGTGTAAGTCGATCCGCACAAATTTATTCTCCCAAATCGATAGCCGAAGCAAAAAAGTTATGAGAAAACGTCACTATAGTTGCCTCATACGTATTTCTGGTATTGCCGATTCTCCCACAATTAAATTAAATTCGTACGATTCGCCTAAACAAAATAATATAGTACATATTTGTTAGTCGAGCGAATCGAATAATAAGCCGTCTAACGGTAGTACACAGAGATGACTTTATTAGGATCGAGTAGTGACATTTTCTATTTAGTCTTTTATGTACTATTTACTTTACTTTTACTTTTGGAGTAAAAGTTTTGCAAAGGCATTGTGACCAGTAAATACCGACTTACCTACCATTACATTGGATCTGTTAATAAATTATCTGTTGGTGTACATGGTTATAGAGTCATCTCACTCTTACATAACTCTAACAAACCTACTCAAAAGACTAGATGGCCTCTGCCTAGCTCTTAAGTAAATACAGGCGCGTTGTTTGCAGATTTTGCCAAGAGGCCGCACGTTGCTTGATCTTAAAGAGGAGATTCAGCATCACAAAGACTAAGACGCAAAAATGTCTAAGAGGTCATCTGTGATGTTTGTGCATAGTTATGAGGTTTATTCTTCTATCCTTTACTTTGTACAGTATAGCACAGGAGGTATTTATCTATGAAATAGTACTTGCATAGGTACTTACATACATACGTGTTTTATTTTAATATCAAGTTCTTTGAAGTTTAAGTCCGAAAGGAACTTGACGCAGCGATTACTTCAAGGTTTGACAGGTAGTTCTTTGCCACTATGTTTTAATACGTACTGCGAAAGAAACTAAGAAGGTTCTACTATCGGAGAAATTACATGGCAGGCACCACGTCTTGCAAAAGAAAACTTTTCAAACGTGGAATTTCTCTATTCAAACCTAGATTAACGCAAGTTGTAAACTGTCAATTAAAGAAAAGGTTTGTTACGCCTCATAGACAATGGACCTCTTACCTGTCAATTATTTTATACAGTAATGTAATAGCTACTTTATAAAGTAGAGGTCAACCACTCAGTAACAATGATAGATTGTTTTAATAAAGCTTTTAAGTGCCATTGAAACTGTAGAAAGGTCCCCGTACGACCCGCAATCGAACTGATATATTTTATCGGTAATAATACAATTCTGAACGTGCGTTTTGAGAGAAAAATCCAATATTTTAAGGCAAAATTTATTGGTGGTCGACATAAAGAAATATCGGACGATATCGGAGTGGATGAATAATTTAATAGACCCACAAAAGTCATCTGTCAAATATTGGTCCTTAAGTACTCCGGCCAAACCCTAAGGCCTCACGAGATTAAAGAGAAATGCGAAGTATAAGCCACTTTAAAATAATAAAGGAAGTAGAAACATTTTCAGGATTCCGCCGTCTCAATTTTAGAGTTACATCGCAAAAATGTAAAAAACTGAGCAATGTCGTCTGTCGTTCTGCCCCGCTGTCAGAGGTTATTTTCTAAAGGACTATTTGGCACAAGAATTTTGTTACTTTACTTCATATCTGAAGGAAAATAGAAACATCTTTCAAACCAGATAGAAAATATTCTTGGTAGCGAAATGAATAAAGCAACATCCAAACATTTCGCTTAGAAAATAAATATATTTTTACAAAACGATAGTCATTATAAAAGCCTTTCTGAGTCGATAACCTTTATTCGATCTTGTACAAATGCAATTACTCAAAATCCAACCAAATCACCTTTCTTTATCGTGTAACATCTAAAAGATAGATTTATATTGAATATACTTATTCAAATTATTCAAACACATTCAATGCATTCATCTCCTCACCTATCAGACGGTTTTAAAACATAAACCGAAAACTAATTTACGTTAATTACCAAAATCTTACATCACTAATTTATAAACGGATAAATAATTAAAACCGATAACATTTTATCGATTCAAATTAAGTTATATGGAATTCGGAATAATTTTACGGACAATTTTTTATAATTAAAATAAATTGTACATTAATTTATTTTGTAGTGTTGGGCAGTTGATTTATAAATGGTGTGTAACGGTTGTGTTGCGTGGGTGTATCTTATCTTCGGCTGTCAGTGGCTGCTACCGTCGCCGTGTCGCCGTCCTCGTGTCGGAGTTGCCGGTGCATCGATATCTTACTCGTCATGTCGGCAGATAAGCGGCACACGCTATTAAATACAAGGTTTATGAGCGCTTAGAAGCAAAGTGACGATGACGGGGTTTTAGTTTAAAATTACACGGGATTGTGTTTAATCAGATATATCGTTTATTTTAAGCTGTATGCGTTAGGATTTTGTAGCGTTATTTGGGAAAAAGTGAAAAACAGTAACGAACGAGTTAATATAGGTTAAATACGTTTTTCAGAAATATGAATTTCAAGCGCACATATTTTCAGAGCTGCATCAAGATGAAGTAAATTAATTTCCGTACTCCGTTAATCAAGAAAGCGTCTAGGTTCATTATCCAGCTATTTTGTTTGCGTCCCGATCACGTCGTTTCTCAACGCTCCTGAGACATCTTTGCTGACCTAGAAACTGGGGTATCTTTGAAAACTGTCTTGTTTTCTTTGAAATAAAAATTGAATTATAAGAACTTAAAGGATTACTTATCTTCAGACTCGGTTGCGTCCAACGGACGCCGCAATGAGCCCTCTTCACCCGCAACGCTATCTTGAAAGATTCTCTCATTAGAAAACGTTAGGACCAGATTCTTAATTAACGATAAAGAGAGTTTCTAGGTTTTACGGTTAGTCGGAAACAGGTTAAATAAAAATACCTACAATACATATAAAATAAACAGATTGGAGAAACAAAGAAAAACATTGATCCTATCACGTAGGATTTTAGTTACGACTACAAAAAAAAAATAACAAGGAAATGGAACAACTTCCTGACCACATAAACAGAGCATGAGACAAAATATTTCTAGTTTGTTTAACAAAATAACAAGAAAGTTGGTTTGGTATCATTTTTCAGTACACGCTGTTCCACCCACGTTTCGTTGGTGTGCTCTTAATAAGGGCTTCAAACACAGGCCGGTTACACCGCAGCGATTATCTAACACGATTACCCGAAGTTTAATGCAGCTCTTTATATTGAAACATTTTTAATACTTGTTCTCTTTTTGGGTATTATTGTATTAGACCATATTGTTGTTGTCGTATGATATTCATTATTGTTCTAAAATGTGTGGCTTCTAAAGAGTAACCATTCATGATTTCAATATATTCGGCAACCTTTTAATATATTAGAGGGTAGTTTTATATAGTAACTAGTTCTAATTATTGCTAGTCCTGCTGCTATAGACGGACAGTCTAAAACGCAGTCCTACCCGGAAGTAACTTATGTCAGTGAGTTTATTAATTTTCACTATGAACAAACAAATAAATTGTAGAGGCTTTCTTTTAAATATATGTAATTGAAGACGGGAGGTCTCTTTCATATCTACGTTTACAACATACAAAGCCTGTTAAAAACAGAATGTTAACAAATTAGGTAAATAAATAACAAAACTAAATCTAGAGAATTAAAAAATCATTAGGTACTTGAATTCGTATTATCTATGATGCTTTATACTTCATCCCCACTTACTCACTGTCTATGTGACGGTAGACAGTTTAACTTGTTTTATTTCTTGAAGTCGGTTCCGATAAGTGGATGTGTAGGATGCGATTGTTGATCGCTTCCTAGTGTGTTGCAATCCAAGTGTTTGGCATTAACGACGGCCCTTATCTGGCACTCACGAAGGCTTTCGTTAACAGCTCAATGGATACGTTTTAATGTATTTGATAGTTACTATTGTGAAACTCTTCAGCGTCTGTTGGAACATAATGTATTCAAGTGACATGCCTATGAAATAGTTATTAGGTAGGTATATCGCCCAAGTTTCTTGCTTTAGAAAGTAAATAATATAGCCATCAGTAATTATAACTCAATTTGGTTAACTTCTTATAAAATCAGAATCATGAAGAGCAGTGGTGGAGCAGTGAACTTACGAGCTGTAGGTCGTGTGTTCTAACCCTGACAGGGGCTTTACTTTTTGTAATTTATTTTATCATCACTACTCTTAAAACGGTCAAGAAAAACATCGTGACAAAGTGCATGTCCTAGAACCAAAATTCCGAAGAAATGTGTCATCTTCCAACTCGCATTGGGCCCGCGTGGTGGATTACATCGTAGTCCCTCTCGCAGTAAGGAGGCTTGTGTCCCATCAGTGGGAATATAATAGGTTGATTATGTTCATGCTTATGAAATCTGACTAGAAGGACCAATATTCGAAATGTGTCTGTAGGTATAGTATAATTTTTTGGCACATATTAAGAAAAAAAATATACTGGTGGTTTTATTAAAATACACATTGGGATTACAATCAGAAAGTATTGCTGTTAGGCTTGACTTGCTAACATTACGAATATTAATATTCATAAAAACTTGCAGAAACAAAACAAAAAAAATTGCAATAAATGTCACATGAATGAAAAATGAGTGTTCGAAAAATTCATAATTCATGTAACTTACCTTTGCGTTTATTAATTCCATGCATTTATTGATATTTACGCGCGGCATGGTCCAGTTGTAGCGTAAAACACAAATCAAACAACATGACTACGTGTGTGGCGAGTTATGGCCACAGTCGACTGTGGAACTAAGTTGGTAAATGTAGGCTGCTGGTAGTTGCTGTAATTAAATGTTATGTACTTATGTGCTTGAAGAGGCAATTACTCTACGAAGGACAGGCAATTTTCGTTACTTATCTAAACATGCTTTTATTTGGTTTCATCTGTCTCGGTGTATGTTATAAAATCTTGCAAGTAAAATTTTACACATTTCTCGGTTTCCGATTGAGCTGAAATTTTTCATGCATGTGTAAATTAAGTATTTTATATGATACGAAGCTGAACTGGTGATGGCGATGGGAGGTGGCCATGGGAATTTGTAATAATACGACGCAACTCTGTGGAGTTTCGGCTCATTTGTTTCATCTTGACAAGTACTCTGGTTCTAAAAAAATAAAAATAAAGTAAGTATTGTATTAAATAGAAATGACTAAACCACTTATTTAATACTTTATGATTTTTATACAAGCTTTTAATGGATTACTAAGAAATTAATAAATAAAACTTATATTAGTACAGTTACATAGAACTTTAATATTTTCTTGAAAGCATGAGGCGTGAACGTCCTTCTTACACTTAAAATAAGCCTCAAGATTTTAAGAAAATATAAAACAACTAGGTTTATTTTAAAAGGCTGTCATTTCCAAAATAAAAACGTAATTCAATTTTAAGTCTAACAAACAAACTATAATTCTGAAAATGTATTTGTACGCCAGAAAACGGCAGAATTTTATGAACAACGTGAACTTACGTCAGAAATAACAAATACCTACGTAACAACTCGGTAAAAATAAATCTGGCAAATAAATGAGCTATTGAGTGCTATAAATATAAAAGGTAACAGAGATAATTAGCTAATTGATGTGCAGAGTCAGGAATTTAATTGATAAAACCAACGAGCTTTTTAAGTAATATGCAGAACATACATACAATATTTTAAGTTTCATATATAAGACCGTAAGCCAACACCAACAGTAGGGAAAAGGCTAGGCAAATGATGTTGATCTTAGACCGTAAGTTACATATTTTTCTTCAACACGCTACCCACCAGAATTACTTGAAATTACTGTAATTTCCTAGTCTGCATCTGCAGAGACTTAAAATGAAATTAAAACGTAAGAGTAAAGATGATCCCATGTAAAAATGCGTAAGATAAGGTAAATAAATAAAAGCATAATGATTAAATAGTTGTTACGTAGTTTAGAACGTAATAATATACTTTTATCTTTGAGTATAGTGACTCATTAGTCGTTATTTCCATTCCACGTACTACACAAATTTCTTTTAACCTGTATCGAAATAAGGGGAAATGTTAGTCATTCGTAATCATTCATTCATAATACCTATAACTTCCTTCAATGAAATTATTTACTTTGCGATAAGGCATACTTCACACGTGTACCAATGACTCCTTGGCCTCATTTTTTACTATACCACCTAGCCACTGCCTAAAGCTAAGAATAATCAGTATATACTGTTCTCACTGCTGGGACACACAGGCCTCTTATCTATGGAGGGAGGGAGTGGTTCAAAATCCACCACGCGGCCCAGTGCGAATTGGTCTAATCAGATATCTTCGGATTTTTGGTTCTAAGATATATCGGTTTCCTTACGATGATTTTCTTCACCGTTTTGAGAGCACTGGTGGTGAAATTAAATACACAAAGTACCTGCTTGGGTTCGAACTCACGATCTACAACTCTTAAATTGGGGCCGATATCTTCGATAATCAGAGTAGAGCAATTAACACCAAGGAAACCATTATCAAGTTACCATACTATGAAATCCAGGATAACTTGATGATACATAAAAAAAACTGCGCGAAAATCTTTATATACAATAGAATAAACAAGTATAAAACAGTGATGAAAGAATCACTAATAAACGCATGATTAATTTAAACCGAGTTCAGCGGTAAAACGCCAGCAAAACGCTAGAAACTAAAAAGAAGAAATAAAATACAGGTAGCTCCGTAATTGTTTAAATAACTTGCTCTCACCTAATTTCTTTTGCTGCGCTCAAGACAAAGAAAATTGCATTTCGCATGACTTGAAGCGAATTGTTCTTGAAAATCTTAATTGCAGCCGACCTTGGAATTCTTTCAGAGAATTAGGTCACGATTACATGCAGGTCTACGAAACTGTAACAATATAATGCAAGTTACATGAAGGACCACAGCCCTTGGGCCGTGTGAGAATAAATAACTAATAAACCCCGATAAGGCGAAGTCTCTACGCAGGAACAAGACGAAAGAAACGTAGCAGAAGTTTTGGGTACAAGGGCATCGATATATTCTTCCATGGAATGTTCCCTGAGGAATAAAAATGGACTGACAAAATTGTTTTCGAGTGGGGGATGTTCCGAAAGTAGATCCGGTTTTTATTAGCGAGGCCAGAATACAGAAATATTATACCAAGTAGTTGTTTGATTTTGGTATTTATATCCAACACAGTCTAAGTATATATTTATATTCCAATTCAGTGACCTGACATTTGATACGAGAAGTATGTACTGGACCTATAAATATCTTAGTGATGACAAAGATTGTCACACAGATAAATAATAAGCTACTTTATTCAATTATTTGTTATAGATACAAAAAAAGAACTATTTCTCGTTTACAATTACGATCACGTCTCAAAGGACCAGATACGTTACTTCTATTTCACATACTGCGCCCTGACTGTATTGTGGCGAGGGCCACTTAAAGAGATTGCTTCGAGACTCCACGCACCACATTCATTCTCACAAGATAGGATTCAGTTAATATGAGCATTCTTCGCAAAAAATATACTGCCCCTAGTGCCGAAATAAATATTGTTAAGTACCGTAAGGCCGTCTGGTGCAGAGATGTCCTGATATATCTTTGTTGTGAAGATAATGCCGGCTGATAATGTAAAAGAAGGAAGATGCTTCTTTGAAAGACAGGATTCAATAC
Source organism: Aporophyla lueneburgensis (assembly GCA_932294355.1). NCBI lineage: Eukaryota > Metazoa > Arthropoda > Insecta > Lepidoptera > Noctuidae > Aporophyla > Aporophyla lueneburgensis. The sequence continues at coordinate 19,178,992 of OW028744.1, forward strand.
AATTGATGTTGTTTTGATTGGTTGGAATAGCTGTTGATGTTAAATCGGAGGCAACTAGCAATTGTGGGGAATTGAGTGATAATTGGAACTGGTCGGATTACTGTCTTCAAGTTTTTTGACATGGTTATTTTTTTGAAGTTACTTATGAAAGAACTCATTTATCACCACCGTATGTAAGTTGTACGTATAAAGATTTATCAAATCCTTCATAAGGAATCAGAATTTCTGCAATGATAAGGATATTATGTGGAAAATTACAATCAAATCAATGTAATTTAGTACACTATTTCTATCAAGTACTGACTGCCATTATTGCCCTAGCTTTTATCTAAATTGATTCCCACTTTATCGTCCATTTATTTGCCTAACACTCGAAGGGCTACTCCTAATCTAATTTTAATTACCAACGAATCTACTGGGCCAATAATTGAAGTTCAAAAACAACATACCTTTCTTGTAATCACAACACTTGCCCAAATTAATATTGACTTTCCTAAGGCTAGGGGTCACGGTTAATTTACAAACCAACGAGTTACTTATCGATTTAACTGTAGACGTTTTTATCGCTTGCGTAACAGATAATACTCTACTTATTTCTGGTTTAGAAATAGCCACTAATCCATTTGTTATCTATGTTCGGTGCCAGACTAGACCTCACAATACGATTTCAATAGCGCAGTGGAAGTGTGATAATCGTGGGGCTCTAGAGACAAGAGTGGCTAGCGAAACTAGTCCGCCGTACGCGGAGCAGACAATATAAGTCAAATAACTCACCTACAATACAACAAAAGAACTTACCTGTGGGTAGACGAACACCAGCTCCTTGGGGTTACCTGGAGTTATGTATGTACATTAACAAACCTCTTCTATAATTTCTCGCGGCATACAATACATACGGAAAAAAGAAATTCAAGAAAGCCCGCTCGTTAATCTACATTCAATACGCATTATCATCCTAGACAATTCCTAAGTGTAGGAACTTAGGACCAAATCTCTAGTCTCGCCAAACGCGGCAGACCATCAGTATTTGTAGAAGCAATCTGCTCACAGTAAGCCGTGCCAAGCCGCAGGCTTTAGCCGTGTATCACTATCTCAGTAGCCGACGGCGGCTACTAGCGAAAATATTTACTTTCTATTACCTGCTGCAAGTTGGTGGCGACACAAAATGGTTCTCTGAATAATTCGTGTGTCCCTTCGTCTTGCGATAAGAATGGCGTGGAGACAAACCTTTGGAATATATTTGCAGGTTGTTTTATGGTGTGCAAAACTGTGGCGTATCTATGATTTTTTAAATAGAACCATAAAGTTGTTTATATGTTTAAAATAAAGATGAATTGTCCAGATTTGAATCATTGACCTTTGTAATTAGGTGTCAAGTCAATATCAATTTGTTCTAATAAAATCTTACACGCGTACGCGTATGGCAAGTTGTTAGTGAGCAAATGAAACAGGGCAAAGATATTTTTTTACGTATTTACACACAAAACTCTTTTTTCTTTACTGGGTTAAGAGGAATCCTAGCAACGCTACCATGAGGTGTGAACAGCTCTTAAAGTAACGTAAAGCCTAAGTGCGGACAGCATAGTTTGCATATTTTCTGAGCTTCCATACATTTTTACCTTTTCTATAAAAATACTGAAACATTTTTTGTTTTTCACCAGTTTTATTATTTTTGTTTGTATGATAGGCTTATTTCTTGAGTTTACCTTTGTTATGCTATTTATTCGTCAATAAACCAAGCCGAAATTATAAAAGTAAGCCGTAACATCAGTTAGTTTTCTTGTTTACAAATTGCTTATAAAACTGAGAGGAATGTTTTTCAGTTTGGTCCTACGGTACAAGATTTTGATCAAAACTTTCACGGTTTATTAAACTTTATACATTTCTCGGCGTCTCGACACTTTTCACCGGCAATCTTGTCAGAGATAGTCAGTCGTCTTAAATAAAACCAAGATCGCTAAAATGAAAGTGTTAAGAATACAAAACCAAAAAAGTTGTAGTTGAAGTTATCAAAACTTTAACTATTATCTCCAGCGCTTCTCTATATCAATTTGGTTTATAAAAGGATAAAATATTAAAGAGATATGTGCTTACTTTCGAAACGTACGCGACGAGTCTAGGCGCACTGACGTGTTGGATACATTTCCAACCTCCCACTGAATACTTATCAACTTATTATCGATACATATTATCATAACCAGGCATATAGAATATGTAGGAGGTTTTCCAGACGTATTTACTTTCACGTGTTGTCCTAGTTATTACGTGGAACGAATACGTGCCTCGCGTGGTTGAAATATTTTCATTCCTATTACCTACCTGCGTGTTTGTCCTCCTAGTATCTGATAGCTTTCCCTTTATGAATTTAATTCAGATGCTTGTCAAGAAAATATAATATCAGTTACAAATAGAATTATGTCCGTGAGTTTCGACTCACACTGAAAAAACAGAATGACGTAATAATATTCTTATTACGATATTCCGTATTTTCAGTGTCGAATCGGCTTTCTAAAGTCTGCACCTAGCTTGGTTACTAACAACCAACCAACCAACCAACCTTGGTTGAAAAATCATCAAATGATGTCTCCCGCTCTCGGTGGAGCCGGAGGGCGTGACAGACTTTTACTGACTAAAACCCACCCATGTTCCTTTAGTTCCCTATATGCCAGGGCTATGGTCTAAGTAATGTACCAAGTAATTCTTGGTGCATCTGGGACATAGGTCAGTGTCTTGTAAGAGATGTTTCCAGTAGGTGAGCTTCTTGATCGACACTCACTGTACTGCGTTTTCCTGTTGGTCTCTGGCCAAATTGAATGTGTCATTTACTATTGATAATACCTGATTCAGATTTTTATCCACAGTGCAACGCGCGCTTGCTCTTTGCATATTTTTGTACCGAGTCAGTATCAATTGTAACAGTTTCAGTTCTTCAATGAAGATATGCATTCATAATACGCGGTAGAAAAAAAATATCGTCTTTGCGCCACCTTATGCGCTTAACCTTAACATTCCCGAAATCTTGGCAGATAAGATTTCGGAACAAATCAGCAGGAAAAAAAATGCACTTTATACGAAGTATTTATTTTCATTTTCAAAAACATTTCTCGGAATATGTCGGGATTCCGATACTATCGCTGTGTGACGTGTTACCCACTGTTACGACAACGATAAAAAAATTGCGATAAGTGCCAAGAAATGTGTGTCACTTCGGTGAAAGAATACTAGAACAGTTATTTAAGTACTCGAGGATTTTAATGTTAGGAACGACTTGCGTGTGGAAAAAAATCAAGATGTCAGACTTGTTTTTTTTGTTTTTTAATTATACGTGTTAGTTATTTGTAACAGTTCGTTTCAGATCATCAACACGAGTCGGAGACATCGTAATTTATAACTTAAAGAATTTAATTTTATATTTCTGTTTTTTTCACCAGAGAAGATACTGTACCTAAGCTTCAGACAAAATATTAAAAAAAAGATGGTAGTTAAAACAAAAGTTAATAATAAATATAAATAATAAAAATAAATATCTTATAGGACAACCAACACACCGTTATCTGATCCCAAACTAGGCAGAGCCTGTACTATGGCAACCAGACAACTGATAAACATACTTATACATTTCTAAATAATACATATTATAGATAAATTACACCCAGACTCAGAACAAATGATCGTGCTCATCACATTAAGATTTGTCCTGGGTGGGAATCGAACCCACGACCTCAGTCTTAGCAGTCAGGGTCACTAACCACTAGACTAACAGGCCAGTCACTCACGTCTATAATGTATAAACTAATAACCAGCCAAGACTATTGTAGGACAACCTTTCGCTTTAAGAACCTAAATACAGAGGTGGCACACATTCTTGTAACAAAATAGCCTCTTATGTCAAATTTGACATGAATCGTCTCGAAAAGCTCAGTTTTTAACCGACTTCAAAAAAAGGAGAAGGTTATCAATTCGACTGTATTTTTTTATTTTTTATGTTTGTTACCTCATATCTTTTGACGGCGTGAACCGATTTTGATGATTATTTTTAATTTGAAAGCTGGTGCTTTCCGAATGGTCCCATTGTAATTTGGTTCCATTCGGACAATGGGGTCCATGTGAAAACCATATAAGTCTTCAATTTGCATTAAGTATTTGCGCGACAAATGAACGAATACCGTATGTTTGTTACCTCATAACTTTTGACTGGGTGAACCGATTTTCATGATTCTTTTTTTATTTGAAAACTGGTGCTTCTCAAATGGTCCCATTTTAATTTGGTACCATTTGGACAATGGGGTCCGTGTGAAAACCATATAAGTCTTAAATTTGCATTACGTATTTCCGCGACAAATGAACGAATAACGTGGTTAGATTAGTGCGGAGTATCTACCACAACTAAAAAGTTAAAAAATAAAAACTTTTTACAAAAAAAAAACAACCGACTTCCTTAAAAAAACACTACAAAGTCAAAAATTACTTTAATTTCGGAAGTCGGTGGCAAAAACCTTAAATATAGAGCCTAAGACACCGACTTTCGAAATTAAAGTTATTTTTGACTTCGTAGTGTTTTTTTTAAGGAAGTCGGTTTTTTTTTGTTGTCTTACAGATAGTTAAAGTTAGCACGCAAACGACGCCACGGAATCCTAGGTAATTCATGTAATTGTTTCAGTGAATGTTTTCTGAATACTTGGCAGAGTGCCTTATTCCTAATAACAATATTTCAGTAGATACGCTTTTAGGTGCAAATATAAAAGATATGAGATTACCTACATGTGAAGTATTTATGTACTCTGATTCAAGAATTTGTTTTATTAGCGTGCTGGGTGGTAATGCATGAGGAGTAGTAGCTATTTTTGGTAGCAAAACAATATTGACATCATTTTCTTATTTGATATTACAAAGTAAAAGCCGGTTTGGAGCTCTCTCCCTACTTTTATGAATTTAATGGGTCTAATTGATGACCTTACTTTAACAGTTGAATTCAGGTTCACCATGTTGCTTTTGCGGCACCATATTGGTTTGATAACTCCTAAATAATTTCCCTGACATCTAGCTACCTGTTCTCGAATTCCCGTCCCGTGGGACCTGTTGGCAATAGGTAGTACCTATATTACAAATATATGCCTCGATCTAGGTTAACATACAATGTAGATGAACCATCCTATTGTTTGTCTACTCAAGGAACCTTGTTTTAATTAATATAATGTTTGTTGTAATATGCGCATGAGTTTTTGCCCCTCCAAGAATTCTTCCCGTTAATATTCATGAACTTGGTTATGAATTTAAATGTACAGCGACGTCTTTTTTACCGGAATATAACCCTTACATATGAAATACTTTTGGTGATTACCAATCCGAAACATTATCACGGAAAAAAAAACTCGAGTATTTTTAAGGTTTCCTTTGCAAATATTTCGCGGAAGTTGTCAGTGTCGTCACGGCTCCCAGTCCCTGAATATTTCCATAAAGAAGCCTTAAAAAACAAATTGTTTTAACATTTAGAAATTCTGCGAGTTTCCGACTTAAACGGGTCTCTAGGCTTTTGTTCCTGAAATAAACTTTTTTTGTTTCGTAATTTTTGTTTAGGTAAGTTCTTTTATTTGGTGGCAAATGCGTAACCAAGTTGTTGAGGAGTGCCTAATCGAATGATCACATTCAGTACAATCAGATAAATTAAATGTTAAGTGAATTGTCACACTCTCCATTTGCCCTGTAATATTTATTTCATACAGTGAAGTTGTCCAAGAAATGGCAGTTATCATTTGAATTTACGATCAATTTAAGTTGACTTTTTGTACATAAACATATTTTCCATTTTAAACAATAGAACATGTGCAACCAAGATGAGTAATGTACTAAACATTACTCAAAAATATTGAAGTCACTTTCCAAGATAAGTAAACAAACGATATTTATTAGACTGCCAATCAGCGTGACGTATGTTTGACAGGACATTTAACAATCGAGCGAAATGTGGTCTGACCTAAACACGGTCGTGTGTTTCAAGCTTTATGTCGAGCTTCAATGACAGGTAGCCACCGCACCACAAGGTATACACAATAGTTTGTAATTATGTCACCTTTTGACGTGGTTTTACATGTCAGATGTAAAGATATTTAGCATAAACTTCCAAGTCATGTTAAAGAACTAAGCTTCAATAAATTGAAAAGTCTGTCAAAATGTATTCTATAAAGTTAAAGATTACTTGGATAATAAACAGGCTTTGGGGTCAATTTACTCTAATGTATCTTATCCCCAAGCAACATGTAGATGCTAAGTGTATTAGAATTATATTTTTTTTTTTTTCTAAATATTATATTTATTTATTTACGTGATATCACTTACGAAAAATATTATTATGATATTTTTGTTAAAATTTAAAGAGAAAAGTGATTGTGAATGTTACTCACATTCACAAACAGTTTTCTCTTTAAATGTCATGCAAGCTGAGTGAATACATGACTAAATAACTGTATGGCGGTTTTGAGTGTTTTGTGTATGGCCCACGCAAATGTCCTGCAGATCTGGTAGCGACTTATGACGGGTCGTTGAGCTCTAAAATAGGGTTGAGCTGCACGATGACTGATACATAGTTGTCATCTGTTGGGACAGGTCAGCTCAAAGCTGCAATGGCTCTTTCTTGGCCTTTTAAAGGCCGTGTAAAAGTGTTTTATGAGATCATTCATTTCATTTCAGTATCTTGTCGTTTACAAGTGAATACTTCGAGTAAAATTACTACTATTACTAACTTGTGTGAGAAACATTTCGAACCATGCCCAAAATAACCGTTTTGTTGCAAATAAAACTAAGCTGACCCTTTCTCATTTAGCAAATAGGCGCCCGATTTCCGCTAATATTCAAGAAAAGGTAGCTAATACCCACATAATGTATCGGCACACAACTACTTACGGTACTCAGCCGGTCCTTCGAGTCCGCGTGAGGTCCAATCTCCACAAACTGTTAGTGCAAACAACCTAATCTGATACTTACGCCTGTTTACAAGAAAAATCACAACTTTCCCTAAACACATACGATTCACCAACATGGCACTGTGATCACCCACTTAGATAGAAGTTTGGTAAATGATGAGTAAATATGGCACTGTATTTGGAGACTCTACGGGCTCTATGGCTTAACTACTTTAAGGCTTTGTTTACACAGTAAAGGTAATTTTAAAAAGCGTGTTCTTATAAAAAGCGTGTCGTTATTAGTGAATCTAGTAATGAAAATGTATGGCTATCAGGCCATATAATAAAAATTTGAAAGCGAATGGTGTTTTTGCCAAGAACTACAACAGCGAGGTCCCGACTAAGCTTGAATTTAAACTTAACTTCTCTTATTCGTATTAAAGACAGACATTCATTTTTACAGAGAACAGTGCATACTCAATCGATGTACTTTCTAAGCTCAATTTTTAAAAACCTTCCATCCGAATCATGCAGTCATCTTGTATTACACAGGAGCTCAGAATGGTAGATGTCATCGGTTGTCTCATTACCGTTGCGGGCACGTTTCTAACAAGACGCGTGACAGACGTGGCGCCTTCGATACCCGGCTTCTTACTCACATTATAGCTGAACGAAACGTAATGTACCGACAGAAAGTACCTCGTGGCACGTAGATGACCTTATGTATACGTTTTTGCCCTATGTTTAGTAGGTATGCTTGTTGAGAGCCGCAATGTTACATATTATTTTTTGGTTACAAAGTGGAGTAAACTGTACGTGTTCATGTGTTGCGACAAATAAAAATATAGTTAGAACTATATTTTATTTAACTACTAAACATCCACCAGTTCACCTAGCTGTCTGCTAATCCTCTTTTTATTTGTATTACTTTTTATTCAGATTAGGTTTAAACCAACAAGCCAGCTTTTTTTAAACCCAATATGTATAGAAATGCAGTTCTTTTACAAAACCGACATTTTAGTCCGCTGCTAAGTTGTTATTTTTTTATTATGAACTTTACCTCAATCGAAATAAAGTTGAAAAAGCAAATGGTTCAGAGCTTTAAGTTCGAAATAAAATTAGTTCGTGATGGGTCCATAAGGTGGTGAGAGTCCAAACATATATAGTCATAGAACTGCTTATCTATAGACCATATGAAGACAATACGATATGAGTGTGTTCTTACTAAATCCGTTTGCTTAACATTTATTTAATTTGAACGGGCAGAGTGGTCCAACCAGTATTCCTTACTATTCTCTCTGTTTTTCAAAATTAAATTGTGTTGCAGATAAAACATGACAGTGAAAACTCGAACCTATTGAAGAAAATAGCTTAATTCGGTAAACCGGGCAAGACTCGATTAATTAAGTATATTAAATAACATTAAAAATAAAATAAATAACTAACTATACACATAAATACAAAAACAAAGGACATTTAGGCGTTGAAGTACTCGTACACATCACTGTCATCTGGAAACGTGCCCAGAAGACTGGCAGCATTGCCACGTTGAATGGCAATGCTAATTCTTTGGCCAAAGAATGACCAAACGGCTCAAAACTGTAGTTACCTATAAGGTTACAGTATTTGCGCCGCTTGAGGGTCTCAGCAGCCATAGCAGCGGCGCCAGCACGCCATTAATTAATGTGTTTTAAGAAATATGTTAAAAGTTCATTATGAAGGATAACTTTGGGATTTTATTAACACATAATGTTTTCATGCGTTTAAAAGTACTATGGTTAAAATTTTATATGTCCTTTACATCATCAGAAAAAAGGACAGTTCGATTAGTGTCTGTATGATGTAGATACTATGGCCTTAGTATTTAACCCTTTCACAGGTAACGAAAGGGATACATTACAGTCACATAAAGTACCTATATTATGTGACTAATGTCAACGACCCAACTACCCTGCAAAACCATTATCTAATGAATGACTCAGACTATTCATTTTCTTTAAAAAAAAACGAATTGGGATTTAACATTCCAATGTATACGTAATCTACTCAGTGTTGGACTTTGCTTCGTACTATTTTAACAAATAATCGGTAATACATTTGGCATTCACTAACATCTGTACAATGTACGAACCAGGATCCTACCAACTTGCTGAGCGCTTGCGGTTATCAAACAGAATCCATTTTTCATCGCAGGTAACATTGCGGTTCAAAATTCCTTCATTTGTATGTCTGTTGAGCAGTGCAAGGCACGTCTCGACGCGTACTTCGCGCTGGCGATCATTGAGTTCGTGGGGCACCCATTTGTCAAGCTTTTTTACCTTGCCAATTTGACGCAAATGGACCAATATTGTTTTGACGCTAACATCGAAAGCTGCTGCTAATTCAGCCGTAGATTGTGTATCATCAGCTTCCACAATCGCCTTTAATTCGTCATTGTCGACCAAAGTCTTCGGACGACCGCGAGGTTCATTTTTCAGGTCGAAATTTCCAGAACGGAAGCGAGCAAACCAATAACAGGTGGTGCGTTGGTTTGTAGTGTTAGCTCCGTAAACGTCGTTGATGTTGCGTGCTGCTTGTGCCGCGTTGCTGCCACGACGGTACTCATATTCCATAATTACTCGAATTTTTAACGTATCCACGATGACGAAAAAGTTTGAAATGCGATGAAAATGTAACACTAATCAATAAACAAATGACTACTTTTGGAAAAAGAATTCCATGTTTTTAAAATAAAATTAATTTGAAATTAGAATTAAACTCTATCTATTAAAAAAACGGCATCAAAATCCGTTGCGGAGTTTTAAAGATCTAAGCATACTTAGGGACAGACAGACGGAAGCGACTTTGTTTTATACTATGTACTGAAGTGATAATCTATATTTGTTAGGTGCAGGCAAATCATTTATTTCAAAGAAACGACATCTTTTTGTATTGTGAGATTGTCTGCAATAGAATTCAAATCGTTTCCTTTCTACCCTGGCAACTTTACCTTTGTCTTGCCGACTAATATTTAAGAATTACCTATTCTTAAAGACGTGTCCGATTCTAAATGAACGCGTTATGACATCCACCTCAGTTGAATTTCTTTTATGTGTGTCAAAGTTCAAATACTCATGTTGAATTTTGATGGGACTCAGGCATACAGTATTGCAATTTATCATCGTTTGAATGTCATCCATAATTATGTTGTCCTTACCTTGTGTTTGCGGCGCGACCCAATTTAAAATAGAACGTCACGTCTTAGAAAAACATTATGTGACTAAACTCGAAGTGGGCTTTCGAAGAATTACTATTAAATTGGACTCTTGTTTGAGTAGGGTCTTTACTTAACATAAATTAGGTAATATTATTTGTTCCAAAAACTGTCTCAACTGTTTTAGATTATACTTTGAAAAAACCATTAATTTACTTCAGCAACTACTTGAATTATTTAACGTTTCCTCAATTACGATAATTTCTTAGAATGAAAGACTTTTACGGTAGCTGTATTATTATTTACTTTCATTTTCAGTAAAACTTTCTGATTTATTGTTGTATCTGTATCTTTCTTACTTGTTTACGTCCTTGAATCAGCGACGCTGTACCTACACCAATTTGTCTATTTTTATTTCAGACAGAAATAAATTATAATTGTACTCGTTATACTTTTCTTCAGTAATTTATTGTTTTACGACTTTGTAACTATTTTTAAAACATAATCGTCTTCAAAATCATTAAAAAAAAATTTTTACATTTGTCAACAGGACCAAGAAGTAAAAGAGCTACCAGTCGTTCCAAAATGCTGTCCAAGTGGACAGAACCTCACCGTCATAATTCATGACGGAACTGTCAAGACCATCTGCTCCCGGTCTACTCTGACCTTCCAGCCGATCTTCCACCAAGCTAATGAGACCCACATCTTCAGCTTCGACAGCAATGTTTACGAGACCATCGTCGGGAGCCCGTGTAAATATGAAAAGTAAATATAGGTTTTTCTTTTGTACTGTGTTATGGTAGATGTGTTTTTTGTGGGTGGAAATTTATCAAATAACGTCTCCCGCTCTTGGGTGGAGCGGAAGGGCGTGTCAGGCTATTACTGACTAAAGCTCACCCGTGTTCCTTCAGTTGCCCATGTGCCAGGGTCACGGTATCTCTTTCGAACAAATCTCGCGACCCTGGCAGATGGTAGGTGTTCCCCTTAAATTCACAATAAACGTCATTTATTTTTCCCCAACAGTCATAAACATGTACAGTCACTAAAAGAGATAAGCGATCAGGGTCCAAATCCGACGGTTTTGTTGAAATTTAGATTTGATAAATTAACTGTTAATTTCCTAATAATTAAATTGTATTTGACAACATCCATCGGTTTCTTACTATATTTTAACCATATCCGATGACCTTGGTTACGTATCTCTTTTGGCGACCTTACATATATTATTTTGTATTCATAATGGAATTTCTGATAAAGAAATTCATTGTACTGGATGATTTGGCAATTAACAACCATATACAAATATGCCTGAAGGGCCAGATCGTGACTTGCCGATCAATTTTAATCTAGAATCTCGCCATGATTATGAAGTGATCAAGAATTTGGTACGGACAAGAATTTGGTTTTATTCTGAAACTTAAATTGTAAACTATATCAGAAAGATCGTCGAATGTAGTGATAATAATAATGATGAAATACCTATTAATTGTGCATTGGCAGGGACACAATCAATTACCTATCTCATATTATCGAATACGTTTCCTGTCATAATTATATATTTATAAAACGAAAACTTAAGATATGCCGTCTGATTCTGATAAAATTCCATTTCTATAGATAACGTAAGAATACAATCTCAGTCCTGTATCGAAGGAAATGACTAATAATATTTAATTGGGGTATACCCAATTACTAAATCGCGATGACTTTTATTCAATCTTTTATATTCTGGGGTCCTAAGCTCATTAAAAATTGTAGAACAAAATCCTCCAACCATGAAATTGCCAGTGTCCCGTATAAAATTGTTTGTAGTGGTTAATTCATTAGAGAAAAGTGCTTTATTAATTTGATCTTGATATGTTTTCTGTGCTCATTGGTTGTTATTATTAAGACCGTACTTATTTATTCTTGGCTGCATTTTATTTTTATCATAATATGGTCAGGAAAACGGTTAATATCTATAATTGTCCTCAGATACAAACTACAACCGGATGTCCACAGTCAAGATGAATTCTATCTGCTAGTAAACGGGTCCCTCTTCGTTCCGTACTCAAGACCGCCACTGCTGGGTACTCGTGACTATTGCATGGAAACCTTCTGGAACGAGTCGGTGCCAGCAGGCATAACATTACCCGTTGTATGCTTTACTACCCCTATGGAAGATACTAAGACATCGTCTACCCTTATTGCTTATGCTACAGGTTCGTACTTAGATTTGGTGATAGTCCTTAAGTAAGTCAATATATCTAAAAGGGTTTTGATATAGAGACAGCAATTTTTTTTTTGTTTTTGTTTATATCTGGTCTTTATTAGAATATCAAGTTTAGGAGTAGTGGTAAGGGAATTACCTAATATTAAAGAGAATTATTTTAATAATACTATTTGATTACTATTATAAATCGTCTTTGTATCTGTTACCGGATTGCATGCATATATTGATATGTTTATTATCATTGTGTGCCATTTATCGATAAATATAATCGCAAACGTCAGTATCTGATTTCGTAACCACAAAATAATAATTTGATATCAATGAAGCCGCTTATAGCAACAGCAAATAATAATACTACAACTTATTTATTGTGTAAACACGAAATAGCCAATTTACTATATCGACTCCTGTGGGAAAATTTCCAGCTGTAGGTTTTTCGTCCAAAGTAAATACTAACTGAGTTGATCATTAATTAATTCCACTTTTTGTTGTTGGCAACAAGAACAAATTGTTAACTTCGTTACGAAGACTCTAGTTACCGAGTTACTTAACTATTTGATCGTTGTTCTAGTCTCCAAAAGATTTTGAGAAGTTTCTACAGCCTTTTATAATACAAGTTGATAATTTGAGATACTATAAAAGCTTTTACTGAAGGATTTTAAGCTTGGGGCGGGGTTAAGGTTTACCAGAATTATAAATTACATTTAAATTAATTATATCTCGTCATTCAATTTATGAACAAGCGCTTTTTGTATCTTGAGATCTCTAAAGACTTCAAAACAAAAATGACTAAAGGTACAATTTGTAGCATTTTTATTTGTAGCAATTATTCAATTATGGATTTTAAGATTTACTATGATGGTATAAACCATGTAGAAAGGCCAATACCACAACAAATTAAAACACGGGTATTAGGAGGAGGAGAGAAGGACAGGAGTATTTTGAAGCTATATATATATATATTTAAAAAAAAACAAAAATCTCGTAATGGGCTGACTATGGATATTGCCGATTATCCTATATTTTTGTATGCAATGGAAGAACAGCCTGGGAACGTTATAAGATATATGAAGTTTAATTTATTGTCGTATTGGACTCCACCTCGTTTACAAATATTAGAGTCATTACTCATAAACACCACAATACATAAATCTGCCTTTCAAAACTAAAGCTTCTTTCCTTTTCAGGGCTCCTAATATCGGTTCCATTCCTGCTAGCGACGGCCTCTGTGTACCTATTCATTACTGAGCTACGGGACACTCATGGAAAGGCTCTTGCCTGTCACACCGTGTGTTTGGCGCTCGCCTTCACTTGTTTAGCCGCCACACAGCTTGCTGGACATGCTTTTCCTGTAGTCGCGTGCACTATTATGGGTAAGTTATGGTGTTCCATAGGAGTCTTTGATGATTACGTTATTGGAATCTTCTCATTATGTATTCTTTAGTTCGACATATTTTTAAACAAGTTAAATTCATATCGTAGTGTATTATAGTATTACTTCTTTAATATACTGTACCTATGAATATAAACAACTTTTACTAAGAGACCAACTCGATGAAAATTAGACGAAAAGGAAACTATGAGTGAGCTTTAATATTCTTTTGCTGTTTAAAGTTATTATTATGGTCGAGGATAAGACAGAATTTGAGAATTAATTTATATTTCACCAAAATTTTACTTAAAAACGCCCACATAGATTACTTTCAAGTGTAAAAGGTCTGTATTTATAAATTGCCCCTTTTAAACGCTCCGTTCTAAGTACCCAAGTATTTGAAGTCTGTTAAGATGGTTGGAATAAAATGAGAACGTATTTGTTTGTTTTGTAAAATTAATAAAATTCTGAGAATTTCATTTAAAGTTTGAATTTTAAGAGGTAGAGCCCATTTCACTTGGATGTCTGTAGTCAACAACGACCTGAAGCAAGCCCAAATGAATGACTCGACGACCCAAAACCGAAATATCAAGCGAAGAATGGCGAGGAGAGCCGACCCCAAGTGAAATGGGATAAGGCTAGACAAAGAGAGCGAGATTATTTAAATTTTAAGAGCTTTTCTAGAAATTCAAATATAATTCTTGAACTTCTAGAAAAATGTTAATTTACATGTGCTCTTAGGCTTTATTTTCTATTATCCACAGTATAATCGATATAAATAAAATATTTTTGTTACAGCGTACTTGATCCAGTTTTCGTTCGTATCCTGTTTCTTCTGGCTAAACGTGATGTGTTTCGATATATTCTTGAACGTTCGGTAAGTACTTAAATGTAACGTTGTTAAATGTAACATTATTAAATGTATCCTTATTACATTTATTACTCGTGCCTATTTCACGAACTTATTCATCGTCGCTTTTAGCACTTATTATGTTAAGTGTTTACGTGTGAGGAGTACGTAATTGATATTTCTAAAATTTTGTCGAATATCGTTCTCTAATATTACGCTTGAGTTATTTTCTTTTTGAAGAAATACCTTATCGTAAGCCTTAAGACGTAAAATAAAATAGGTATATCAAACCTAGATGTGTTGATTTCGATTCATCTTATTACTAACATAACATCAGGCCTTATTTCCCCGAAGGGTTGGGCAGAGACACTCATATTTCACCTGTCATGTTCAAGTCTCATGTAGTAGGGGACGAGCCCATTGCCACCAACTGGGTACAAATCCAGATTCCGGGCTGTTACTGAGAAATTTCGGCTAAAAAAACCAATAACACTTTGCCTGACTGAAATCCGACATCCAAACCGAACCCGAACCCAAGACCGAACGAAGCAGTCAATATTATTACTGTGTTTATATTTACTCAATTCCCAAATTGATTTAAATCAACATGCAAAACTTAAAAGAGCCTTTAAGCCTTTTATATGATAAATGTATTGTGTATTTTACTACAACATTACCTAAACAAAAACACTACAAGTGTATTCCATTCCCTGTCTCATGCGAAAGCTTTAGCACAGATAATGCAATCAGACCAGGAGGGTCCGATTAGTAGACTACTACCGATGGCACTACCTATGCGATGTTCTGAAGGATCGAAAAGCACGGGTACTCCACTACAGGTTAAAAGATAAAATAAACTTATTTCGAGCTACCTTAACTTATATTGGACTAGCTATTGTCCGCGGCTTCGCTCGCGTTAAATTCGGGGTAACACGGGTCCCCTTTCCTGATTTAGAACACAGAAGAGAACTCGGAACAGAATGTTATTTTAATACACTACTGTAGACTATATTATTATGTCTTTCCATTTGGGGATAGAATGTAAAGCTTCTGGGTATTGGACACACGCGAACATGCTACATACAATTATCCATGGGAAAAGCACGGCTTTTCTAGGTCCACCCCAGTTACCTAAAACGAAAAAAAGTAGCCTATGTCACTCGCCATGCCTTCAAATATCTCCATTTAAAAAATCACGTCAATTCGTCGCTCCGTTTTGCCGTGAAAGACAGACAGACAGACACACACTTTCCCATTTATAATATTAGTATGGATTACACACAAATACAGAAAACTCAATAAAAAGGATGATAAAATATAAATGTGTGGTTCGGATTCTATGCGCTGCGGCTCTAAAATAGGATCTTAATTACTTATTGTTTACAGGAGATACATAAACGCATCAGTGACAAGACGCAGTATGAGACGAAGGTTCGCGTGGTACTGCGTATACGCCGTACTGTTCCCTATACTTCTACTGATAGTGACCATCACTATGGACCTCTCTCCGGCAGTGCCCAGCACCTATCTGAAGCCTAACTTCGGAGTCAAAGGGTGCTGGTTTAAGAGTAAGTTGGTCATATCTTGGTTTACTTGTGTTTTTTAAGGAACTTTAGGCGAAAATGTGGGTTTTGTTACTATGAAGTTGTTTTGAACACTGTTTAGATTACTTACATGTTTATTTAAGAGCATTGGTGGCTCAGTGATATTGGACCCGATTTACGAGTTCGAACCTAGGCAGTCTAAGTGCCTTTTTTTGTGTCTGGGACATCCTCATGTGATGCCTCCCGCTGTGGATGGAGTGGCAGGGTGTGTCAGACTTCTACTGACTAAAACCCACCCGTGTTCCTTCAGTTGCCTAAGCAGTCTAAGTGCCTAGCACTTAACTTTGTGTATTCAAGTTCATCACCACTGTTCTAAAAAAACGTCCTCCCATCCTTACCTACAAACTCCTTTTGCCTCGGTTAAGTTCATACATCTGGTCATACACGCACGCCTATTACCATTATATATTGCATAGTACTGCACCAGATCCTTCTGATGAACATCAACAAAATAATTATGTTCGTAGCAGGTAGCGTTCTGTAGTTTCTACCCCTACAAGAAAAACACCGTGAGGAAACATGTCCTAGAACTAAAAATTCACAGACGTCCCACATTGGGCCCGCGTGGTAGATTACAGACCACTTCGACTAACAGAGAGGGCCTGTGTCCCAACAGTGGGAACAATATAGGCTGATTATTAATGCTATACGTTTATTTCGGGTCAACTCAACTAGTTTCGACCTCGCACCAAGACAAAGTCAAAATATTTGTACTGAGCGAGGAATAACTATCAAAATTCTAATAATTCAAAATGTTTTCTATGTCTTCACATTGGCGAAGGAAAACAAAGTGAGGATATCTTGATTTTAGTTAATACTATAAATGAGAAATCGCTAACCTGTCTTGAGCAAGTGATTGATCAATGCTCGTACCTTCTTGATATGAGAAGACGCCTTTGCCCTGCGCCGAGACATTAATGGGATGCATTTAATGTTTCAAAACGTTTAAAAATTATTACTGGCTGTCGCTGAAATCCAGCGCTGGGGCTTTGCCAAGCATAGGGTCGCAGCATTATGCTGTGTGATGGCCGTTTTGCGTGGATGTAACGCATGTTTTCCCCTTGCATTTTGTTTTATTATTGTTGTGTTGGTCTTTCTTTGCATCATATTTACCGCAAATAAACGTATGTTCTTTCTTCTTTTCTTTGTTTCTTACTACTTACATTTTCTGGGTACTGAAACTTGACACTCAGTGAAAATGTTACAATGTATTATTAATATTGAGATACATTTATTACCCGTGCTGAAGACTGTTCTATGTATTTTCGCAGCTCTTTTATTATAAAAATACGTTTGAAGATGTTTATTATTTATTTTTCCAACATAAGTTTCTTTCTGAAATTCAATATTTAGTCTATTTAATAATAATAATAATAATAATAAATTTTTATTCAAAAGTAAAAGTTGGTAAATAACAGTATAAATCTTAGAATATAGTAAAGGTAGTACAAAGTATGATGCCTGTACTAGGATAAACCTGTATCACAGGCGGCATGAGTTCTTACAATTTATATTAGGTCAACTGATGTCTTAACAATAAAACAAATCCTCCTTACAAATTTGTAAGGAGTTAGTTCGTTATCGTTAGTAAAATCGGATTACTGTCAGTAACAGAAAACTTGTTTGATTCTCAGTAAGAAAGTTCAATGAAAGAAAATCTAAAGTAGCAGCTATGATATTTATTTCGGGAATATTCGTAGAAGAGCAAGATGAAAACTTTAATATTAAAAGAAGATAAAAAATACCCTATACTATCTACTATTTGTTACTTATTTATTACAATATTAAAAATCTCTTATATTTTACTCCTACTTTTTCCATTTCAAAAATATCATAACACACCCTGCAAGGTTAGGCAGAAGTTTTCCTAATATAACACCCACATTGCGCCAGTAATGTCTAAGACCCTTGTAGTAGGCAGCGAACCATTTGCCATCAACCAGATACAAAGCTAAACTCCAGGCTGCTACTGAGAAATTCCTCATGGAAAAAACCAGTAACACTTTCCCCAACTTGAGAATCGGATCCAGGAAGTCATGCCCAGCAGTACTCCTTGCGACCACAAGAACCATAAGGCAATGCAATGCTTTTTTTGCATAATAGTATTGTAATGTGTTAGTATATTAACCAATACGTTTGTTTCACAGCGGACGAAGCAGCGTTGCCATATTTCTACGGACCAGTGGCTCTGATCCTATTCAGCAATCTTTGTATATTTTTCTTCACATCGCGAGCCATTGCGACGCATTATGATAAACTTAAGGATGTCACCCGTAAGTAGTTTTCTCAATATCTACACATATATAACAATACACACGACGATGTACCAAGCTATACCCCCATTGTAGAGGCTTTCCATACAATCAAATCTATAACTTCATATGTCGTCGTGGGTATACAATATGCTTAGAATATTAGAATTGTGAGTACAAATTAGGTTCCGTGTGGTGCTCGACGTAAAGAATACCACCTCCCTATTTCTTCCCGTGGGTGTCGCAAAAGATGATTAAGGGACTTACCAGAGAATGGGCAGCAGCGTTCTCTACGTATTTTACCACCATATAGCGATCGTGAACCTGCCTGCCACCATGATGATAGCAAATCCTCCCAAATTGGGGGGAGGGGGGGGGGCTATGTCCAGCAGTGGACGTATTTTGGCTGTAATAATGATCGAGTACAAATCTATACCGAAAAATTCGCTTCATGTTCTTCAAAATCAATTTAATTTGTCATGAAACATTTTTCATTGACAATTATTATAGCGTATTCAATTTTATCGTCATAGTACCTATTTGATTTCATATTGTGTTAAAGTAATGGCTTTGAAACAATAACTTTACTACAAACGCTTTGTTTATGATTCATAAAACGATTATAGCAAAACTTTTATAGGTCATTACTAAGATAATCAAATCTTCGAACAATGAAAGCCAGGTCTTCAGTAAATATTTTATTATTTGCAATCAGTATGCGCACATCGCAATGTTTTGTCCTTACAGATAAGCTCTATAATTTTTAGGACAAAACATAATACAAGTGGTCTTATCTTTTTTTTTTGAATAAACCTTGAAAGTTTCATAATACTTGTATATCTTGTATTGTGTTGTCTTTTTAGATGTAGCAAAAATTGGAATGGGAATTCTTTGCAATATTATGAGTTTTAATATTTCAGGACCATTCTTCAAAATATCTATGATAAGCAATTCTTGCTTTATAGAGAATTGTTTCTAATTTATTAAAAGAAAGAACAAAATACTAGTCTGAGTAATAGCAACTGTGGTAATTGCCATCGGTCATTGTCCTCCTCTTCAGTAATATTCCTCATTGCTGAAGATCGTGACTTGCGACTTAATGTTCTGTTTTGGCATGCACTCCTTAGCTTGGTTCGTTTATCTAACACCGGTCTCGTTGACTTATCACCTTTTATGATGCCAAAGCAGATTCCAGTCGGTTTTCCTTACGAAATAATTAGGATTAGGTACGTTAATACGATCTCTTGGTTCCATTATTTCTAGTGGATAATGGAACAAAAAGAATACAGGTTAAAATAGGTTGGTAAAGTGAATAGACCTTACTATACTCAAACAGCATTGCCAATCATAACTCGTCACCAAATTAGTTAAGTTACAATTGGTTGTAAGTGTAAGAAAGGCAGGTGGGTTGGCGATCGCAGTATGATGCTAAATTCCATAGAGAACGCTGCTGCCCATTCTCTAGTAAATCCCTTAATTGCGTTTTACGAAAACTACGAGAAGAAATGGGATGATGCTATTCTTCGCGTCCGGTGACACACGGAGCCTGCCAACCGTGGCGATTATGGCGAACCCCGAAAATTGGGGGACGCCTATGTCCAGCAGTGGACGTCTTTCGACTTTTCGGTGGAGTTGTAACAGCGAACTTTCGATCATCATCATTTATTTATATGTGCTTTATTGTACACCAGAAAATACATATCAACAAAAAATATTTAACAATAAAAACATATAATGGGCGGCCTTATCGCATCATTATTTCGATGATGAATGAAAGGCTGTTACAACTGCGTTCTAATTGTGTAACTCACTCCAATGGCAATCCCATGTTAATTGACTATAAAAATAATTGATAACCTACTGCATAAGTTTTAACAAATCATCTTCTCGTCAATTAAACGAAAAGTGATTGCGTTACTCCATTAGGCTGGTTCATACTTAACCTCTCTCGTCTCCAACATATATTTCCCGTATGAAAAATGAAAAAAAAAAGGCTTATTGGAATCATTAAGTTTTGAACATCAATGATGATTGAAGCCTGTATGAGGAGAATCCGCTCTTACAGAGATTATTAGTATTTATAAAATACTTGTTTATTTCTAATAACCAGCACTAGAGCTGACGCACTCGGACTTCAGTACGTCGGACGACTGGGTGCGGCTGGGCACGGTGCTGGGGCAGCCGCTGCCGCCGCACGAGCGCGCCGCGGAGCCGCCCGCCGAGCCGCCCACCAACTTCAACCAGAGGCTCAAGAAGTACAAGAAGCTGTAAGTATTCATCAAAGTAACAGTGAGTAGGGATCTTCTAGGTACGTTTGTTCCATTGACCTTATTCATTACTTTTCAGCAGGTGGGATTGAGGTTGTCTACATTATCAATGAGATTTTGTGCGTTATATGCTATTTTGTTACTTTATATTTTTAGTAAAATGAAAAGCCGTTACTCGTTGACCATAACAGTAATACATAATATAAATGTAATTTTATATTTATTTTGATATTGACGTCTATCCGCTGAAATAATGAAGTAAATACATATTCTTCAGTAACCAGTTTGTTAGTCAGATACGACATAAGTCTTCTCTTAGTTTCAAAATTGAATGTCGCGTTGTTCATAGGTTCCGCATGTGCTGCCTGTTATCGTTCATCATGGGCCTGTCGTGGGTGCTGGAGGTGGTGTCGTGGGCGGCGGGCGCGGGCTCTGACGTCATGTCCGTGTGGTCGGTGTTCGACCTCGTCAACGCGCTGCAGGGAGTCGTCATCTTCGCCATCTTCGTGCTGCAGCAACCCGTCCGTTCCCTTGTTAAGGTATTGTGTTACAATTCTAACAGGTAATAGGTAGAACGGGTTGGTGTTCAAAACTCCACGTCTGAACGCGTATTTTGCGCAAGGGTTACAATTCTAATAACCATCCGATATTTCTGTTAAAATTTCATCGTGAAAACTTAGGTGAAGTGCGATGATCAATAGTGTCAATACCTCAGCTTAAAGTAGAATTATAGCCTACTTCACCAACTTTTTTGGACGGGATTTTAACAGAATAGAGTAGCTGAATTGAAATAATTTGTGTTGAATTCCAGAATTTACTCCTATGAACTAACTCAATAAAGATTTTTGGTAGCCTTGGCCGCTTTTTATTAATGAGAATTAAAAATAAACTCTAATAACAACTTTGCACAAAATCGGTTTATATACTATAGCTATTACTCATGACCAGAAGCTATGCAGTAAAATTATAATCTCAAAGGAGGTAAAACAGATAATAAGAAGTAAACAATAGTAAATGATAATACTATATATATACAAGATTATTTTTAGTATATGCGAAACCTGAATATAGTTTGTTCAGAATCAGTAACTGAATCGATTCCAATAATTTTTACACCATGTTATATTTTGTACCAAAAATATTTAATTACGCTTCCAAGTAGGACACCGAACGACAATACGTATATTTTAAAATTATCATGTCTTTCTCGTACCCAAACGTCCATTACACGTACGATGGTACGTACACTAGCTGTTTGTGGTGATCTGCATAAGTTTTTGCGTGGACAACCAGGTAACTTATGAAGCTTATAACTTTGTGATTATTAATGATACAGTTTTGACATTTTTTTCATAGATTCTTTACTTAAAAATACTAGACCCGTGTTTCGGGTTTCGCATAAACAAAAATTAATGTTGTATAGATAGTAAAATACAGATAATAACATATTACTAGAAACAATAGAGTTGCAAATGAATCTACAAACTTCTGTATTATCATTTAAATGTATCAAATCTTCTTGAACCTCGTTTAAACAATATATGGAATTAAAAATTGTCTTTGTATTTCCCAACAGTCTTCTCACATCTTCACCTCCTGTAAAAGGAAAAAGGACGGCTCAGAAGTATCGGTGGTGAGTGAACGAAATAGCATCATAGGAGCCGGCAGAAGAGACTATGTGTGAAGTGAAGTGAACGACTATGTAGATTATCAAGTGAATGACAATGAACAAGACTCGGTTGGTGAACAACTTGACAACATTCAAGGTAATACACTCGAGACTGATAATGGTAACAGTATTATTGGCTTTGAAGATTTAGTGATGAGTGGTGCTCCTCAAGAATGCGATCACGGTAAATGTAAAACAGATGATTATATTGTTATAAGTATTTAAGTTCTTAACCAACGATAAGTTTGAACAAACAGCCGACAAAGAGTTAATTAGAATTTAAATGAGATGTACATATTTAAGTATACTTCTTGTTTGAAAGTTCTTTTGGCGCTGAATTAGTTACAACGAAATGTTTAACAGTAACATTACATTTAATTTATTGATTGTCGTTAACATCAGTATCTGTGTGGTTCTTTCCTTAAAAGACCACTTCAGACACGAATCCACATGGTCTTCGTATTAACTGACCAAGATTATGTCTGGACTTTAAAAGAGACTGTGACCTCTGATTTTGTTTTGGCCTTTTTTCCCAGAGTAGTCAGATAGGAAACGCCGACCTCATCTAGTTAAAAAAAATATGATTGACGTGTAAAAGTATTTGTACTAACCTACTTGCAAAAATAAAGTCATTTATCATTGAATTCCTCATATAAAAGTTGTGCTTCTTCTAAAATGAGGTTAGGATTTGCTTCCAAACCACTCACATTAAAATCTTCAAAGCATTGTGGAGCGACTGTATAGGGTGTATGAACTTCATTCATGATTTCATTCCTGTGATAGCGCCTTAAAACTTGTTTATAATATTATTTTGCAAAAGTTCTATTGTCTTATTGTTTTGCTTGAATTGTTTGATAGTATAGCTTTACGTTGTACTACGAAGTAACGGGCTATTTACAGATTATTTAAAAGTTTAAGTTACCGTTTCTTTAGGCTGGGTCTAGTTGCTACAACGATACACAAAGCTTATTTTATCATTTAGTTTATGTATTTTTATGTAATTGTTATATTGATTATTTGAGTTTATTTGAGGCAGTCGTGGCTTAGATCAGCCTAAGCCCAGCCTAATCGCTTGTTATACGTATGGTTGTTAATACTTAGTGTAAGAAAATTAAATATTTTTATATATTACATGACCAAGTTAATGATTTTATCTAAGCATTAGCTGATGTGACCTCAGCATTGGAACCTACATTCTTGATAGACGAAAATGTGTAGTGCCATACGATAGAAAATAGTAACTAAAAAAAAGTGGTGCATTTTATTTCCTTTACGAGAGCTAGTCATAATGTATAAATAATGAATGTTATAAGCAAATAGGTTATTTAATTTATTTTCGTAATTATAGTTAAGGTGGACAAATTTGGAATTGTACAGTTTTGTATGAAATTCTTGGGTTCGGCTGGCAAGGATGAGTAAGGTAGTTTGAGAAATGACGTCAACTGGTTTATATGCAATTGACAGATTTTTTTTTAAACCTTGAGCGATTCCGTCAGTAATACTGAGACAGTTAAATCAAAACCAAGGATTTAGTCGAAGCCATACCAAATTAGATAGAAATATTACGAATCGACTTAACTGCAAGAAAAACAATAACTTCGAATATTAATTAAAAATATCCTTGTGTCATTCTAGAAACTGTAAACAATTTAATTTAAATGTTCAATTATTATGATTTATTATGAATGGGGACAGGAAAATTATATGCAGAGGATTTAGCATGCGTGGAACGTATCAAGTTTGACTCAACATTGCGTCACTGAGACGCAGATTTTAAATTCACCTTGAGGGATTACCCGAACCAACCGACAGAAACAGGTAAAAGTACCTTGCAAAAGAATACGAAATTCCTCAGGACATGTATTTACATAGTTAAATGTTTTTGAATGAGGAATACTTAAATAAACTCAAAATAGAAAAATAAATGGCGTAATTTGGCTTTTGGTTTCAATTGATTCGTTTGATCGGGTACACTACATAAATACGAAAAACTTTATTCCGACAGTCACAAATACGAATTTCAAAATACCGATTTTCATCATTCCGAATGATTCAAAATTCCGAATATAACAACTCCGACATAACATTACTCCAATTTTATAATTCCTAAATTTCAATATTCCTAACGTTCATAATTACTATTCTCAATATACCGAATTTCAATAAATCGAATAACAAAAAGTCCGACTAAATAATAATTCGAAACATCAAAAATACGAATTCCGATTATTAAAATACCGATTAATACAATTCCGAAATAAAAACGCCTTGTAAAACCGAATAGTATAATTGCTCGTCAGAGAGAAGTATAATATTATGTTTATTATGAAAAAACATGCAAGCAAGCATGCAGCATGCAAGCAGGCATGCAGCGTGCAAGCAGACATGCAGCATGCAAGCAAACATGCAACATGCAAGCAGGCATGCAGCATGCAAGCAGGCAAGCAGCAAGCAAGCAGGCATGCAGCAAGCATTGTTTCTGTCACGGCTCCGGCGCTGCGGGGTTTGGGCCGCCCCACGCGAGCTTATCGTTGCAGATGGTCTTAACGCTCACCACCGCAGCCTCAGCCGTGGCGGCGGGCCTTTAAACCACCTGCTCCTCAGCTCGCGGGCCACCCCACTCCTCTGCGCCTACGTGGGTTTAAATTACACTCTAGGGGTAGGGCAGACAAGACTGCGTGAAGTCGGTTTCGCAGCGATTCGTTTCTGTCACTAAATTTTATTGACTATTAGTTTATTCGGACCATTGAAAATCGGAATGTCGTTTTTCGGACCGAGAACCCTTCGAGCACTTGATTCTTCGAACGTATGAAAATCGGAAAACTAACAAATCGCATTTACGACTTTCGGTAAAATAAATTTCGTGATTTTTAATAATAGACATTATAATTCTTAGATATTATGAAATTCGGACTTTTGAAAATCGGAACATCGAAATTCGGAATAAAATATTTCGGATTATTTGGGTGTTCCCGTTTGATCGAATTCCTTTACAAACCGTTTTTATTTAATAAAATTGAAGGAGTAAGAAATACAATTTTCTCATACCTCTGAATAACCCAAATATTTCATTAATATTTTTTTGGAAACTTATCAAAGGCAATAAATCGGTTGATGTCATTTCTAAAAAGTCGAGGGTCTACCACGACTAGGAGTGGAACAGAAATGCCTAAATCAAATATTTCGAAATCAGCAAAATTAGGGAATGTTCACACTCGACTCACCAATGGAATTCGGCTGTATACTCCGTAATTCATTTATCGAACAAACTTTTCTACCAAAATTGTTTATTGATTTGGAACTAACTCGCAAACGTTATCGGTACTAAATTATAATATTCTGGATAAGACTGGTCGTATGAATAATGAAACGGGAATACGTAATAAAGTTATTAAAATACCATTACGTGTAGATAAGGAAAAGTAAATGTAAGGTTTGACGGAGAACGTTGGAGGAAGAGATATAAATCGCGCTCGGTCGGGAGCAAATGTTGCGCGTCATTATGTGACGTATCTTTTTGAAAACATCGTGACATTACGCTTTTAGATGGGCCCTAGAATTTTTTTAATGTCACTCGTATAAATAAAAAATAATAATAAAAAGATAAGAATTGCATTAGACTGTACTGCTAAAAACGATGTAGAAGCAAATAAGTATTAGCGTTTAGATAAAATTATAAATAACTAACTTTTGTCCGCGACATCGCCCGCGCTATTGTTGGTTATCGCGGCCGGAGACGAAGGCGCGGAATATAAAGTTTTCTTGGGGTTCAAACTTAACCCTTACCAAATTTTATCAAAATCGGTTCAGTGGTTTAGTCGTAAAAGTGGAACAGACAGACAGAGTTACTTTTGCATTTATAATGTTAAATGATGATAAATAAAAAGAGCTACTAACCATATGACATGCAACGTTTGATCCTATGCCGAATACGAGATTAAACCCTTCTCAGCATGTTTATCTTTTGTTAGCTTTGCTTTCACCAATAATTTTTTTCGTGTGGAATAAAATTGAATCAAAATTTAAGGACCCACGACAATAATTAGTGTTGTAACTTTAAGTACATTTAATTTGTTTATACACCATCTGTTATGTTCGATTATAAAATATTGAATCTTTATTAACAGTAAATGAATAAAATTATGTAATAAATGTATAGCTATGAGTTTGTATAAAGTGTATTTATCTTAAAGGCTGGAACACGTTTATTGTGAATTACAAGACGAGCAGACCGTGAACTGACTTCTTAATTGTACATTTTATACGATAAACGTTGGCAACGAGATTTATTTTTAAAGAATACAGTTCGTAAGGTATTGTTATGACGCAGCGTCTTGTAACGTTTAATAAATGTGTTTTGTGCGTTAAAGTTAGCGTGTATGCGTGTGTAACTATGTATTATATTAATTGTTAAATGTTGATGCGGAATTTTTAAGTGAAATGACAATTTAAAAGTGTATATTTGTCTATTTTGCAAAACATGACGTTAATAAACAAGCTTTATATAAAATCTCATTCGTTTTTTTTACTAAATCCTATATTGCCATTAATTTTAGAACTAAATCTAATTTTAGAGCCAAATATGTGGCAAAACTAATGGTATCGTTGTAAAAGGCTTTAGGATAGCCTTTATAGTGATGCTATGTAGTATGGAAACGTATCAATTTCTCCAGAAATCGAGAGTTAAGTAAATACTAAAATTATTATTTTATAATTATATAACTAAGAGCACAAAAGCCCCGCTAGCGCTGGGACTGCGGTTCACAAGGATCAACTTGTTACTTTAAACCATTATGCTCTACTTTCGCTACTCCGTGTTTATGCTTAACTATTGTAATAGTATTACTTTCCCCAGTTTCATACTAGTTGATTTTTAACCGGGATTGTTTCTAGCAGGATAACTAAGTTTCATCATTGTGAGATATTATTTATTTGAAAGTTTACGTAATTTAGTGATCACGACCTAAAAACAATAACAATCGATTCCCAAGTTCGGAAAACACAAATATGTAACATAGATTTGTTATTGGTGTACCTACCTTAAGTTTCCTGGTACTCTCCTGATTTAAGGCAAATTACGAGAATTTGCAACAATTTTTAAATAATATTTTTGCCTTTAACGTATTAAATTACTATGAAGAAAAAAAAAACTATTAAATTATACGTCGTGAAGTGTTGTATTTTAATTTCTATTTTGCTACAAGTAGTGTACAAAATAACGATATAGTCCAGGTTTAATTTTAAAGTTTCTATCTACCGTATTTATTGCTACTGTAATCACTTTCACAACGGTAATTTATTGACCGTTTCGGGGACTCTCAAGATCTTTCATTTTCAATTTTGAATATTTACGTGATTTATGCACATTAATCATCTACCAAATGCAATTGAAGTGATTGACAATATTACTACAAAAGCAATTGATTGCAAGATCATACCCATAAAAAAATCAGGTTGGTTACCAATGTCCCATAATTTCGTCTCTAATAGGCATTCAGCATCTATAAAGTGCTCCCAAGTTAAAGCATAGTCGGGACTTACGCTAATAAATATCATAAACAACCCCTAAACAAACTTGGCCAATAACGAACAACTTTACTATTTTGTATGGATTACTTCTGCATCGCAATTAGTTAGGGTCCATTGTTTGATCTGTTGTCTCAATTGGCATTTGTAATAATAACGGACCACAATAAGGGCCGGAGGAATCTCCCTCCTTAAGGGGGGAGGGGCAATAAGGGGGATCGTTGTGCTTCCTCCAGCAGACGTTAATCTTGCGGAATTCCGAGCAAATGCGGATAGATCCATCGTTGCTATCCGCTCGTCTCGATTCCGCTTCGAATCGCTAAGAATTATTTTTCGCATTACCAAATCGACTTGGATTTGTGGAGCGGTATTGTTGAGAAGTCGACCGTTGTAAAGTTTGAAATGTTTGCAATATGTTGAGGGTTTATGTTTTGTGAGAAGCCTTGGTAATGTTCATCATCATCTGCCCGCGACTGCCTATCTTACCTCTACAAATCAGTTACTGGGTAACACAATAGCGCTTAGTAAGACTGGCTGTCACACTTTAGGGCTTAGGCTGTTGGCTTGGTACCTATAATATGTATGTAGGTAATGTACCTAGAGGTTCTTTGCAAAGACGACCTTTTGTTGTACACACGGCTACATATCAAGCTATACATTTCCAGTTTTAGCTGAGCTCATATTGTATACATTTTTCGAACAATTAAAAGTCAGCTTATACTTATACTGGTAATTTATAGCTTGATTTGTCACCGTGCGTACGGGCAGGCAACAAAATAGCTATAATGACATACAAACAATCAAACTAATTTAGACTGACAATAACTGCAAAACCAATAAGAGAGAGATCGGGTTGACTAGCCGAAGAAGGATGTTGAAATATAAAAAGGGTAGAACAATGTTCAGGAATAATTTATCGGCCTTATTCTCTGCACAAACGTGTTTTCTTATTAGACCTCGGTACAAAGGGACCGTCTACCTTCCTACAGTAACCATTTAAAAGTGTTACTACTGAAGTAACTTTCAGTTAAACAAAAATAAGGGCTTGCAGCACAGATGGTGTTGTTGTGGTGGTGTGTGTTATGTCTCACGTGGTCAGTTTTAGTCATAAGATACCTCACCTCCAGTTGTTTTACAAAACCCATAAATAAGACAAAGTACCTTTCCTCCCGAAACGTCAAACGCCTGCAGCTTCAAACTAAGCAATATGACACCACGTTTTACATATATACAGGTGCACACCACCTTCGTTACATAGACACAAACAATATCTAGATTTATATGTTCCCCGTATATTACGTCACTAGGAGAATATTGCCACTAGAATTTCTGTGGAACCCTGGCACAGAGTAGGTAGGTACAGAAAGTCGGCTTCTTATAACGTGTGACAAGGCACGCACACATAGACATGGATCACTTACAGCAAGTACAAGCGCACACATGACGCAACTGAGGATCTAGTCTCTAAGGCTAAGGTCTCTTGAATTAGATCCTACCGACAGCATGCGGTGACGTTACGACGGACGACCGACATGCAACTGGCAGTTGTGAGAGGCATGCGAGCAAGACCGCGGCTGTGTGTTTATGAGCATAGCATTCGGAATGAAAATTGAGTATGTTTTATGAAACCAGTGCTCGAGCGAGAGTTCACCACGTTCAGTGTTAGCCTCGGTCACACACAGCGATTAATCGCTGCGAATGCCTACTCACCGCGAGTATTCGCTGTATGTGACAGGCTCTTCGCTGCGAATGGATTCAGTCGCCGCGAGCTGAATTCGCCGTGATTTGAATTTACCATGTTCAATTTTACTCTCGGCGAATGCGCATTCGCCGCGAGTATTCGCTGTGTGTGACAGGGTCCTCGCTGCGAATAGCCATTCCGAGCAGACGACATTTTGAATTTTCGCACCAAAGGACTGTCGAAATTCTCGTGTAGAACTCGCTGTGTGTGACAAGCAGGCAGCGAATTGTCGCTGCGATCATTATTTGCAGTGAATGCACTCGCAGCGAGTATTCGCTGTGTGTTACCGAGGCTTTATCCGTTTGGTAAAAATAAATCGAGCGCGCTTGAGTCATGTGCTCTGCAAGCATTCGCACCGTTTTGTGACCAAACTCGCTTCAAATGATACGTTACAAGCAAGTCATTCTTCGCCTGTCAGTACGCGTTTATGTGTGCTGGCGTATACGTCTACTTTCGCACTTTGTATGAAGCTGGCCTTCTGTAGCTATATAATCTGTGGCGTCGGTGTGTGAGAAACAGTTTCGGTACACTACACCGAAAGATCCCGCAATATGCGTTCTACTTATGACATGCTGTACTTTATGCTTTCTGATATTGAAGTGAAGTTTTACGAATTTAAAATTGTTGGAAAATGGAATGAGAAGTTTCAACAATTTTTCATTTTGACGTAAGAGGTTTGCTGTTTTCTTCAACAATTTTATGAAAGGGGTTATATTGCCCAGCTATTAATGTGAACTCACTTTAAGCATGTGAATATAATAATAAACTTGGTAAGACTAATATAAATACGCAATTAACTTTTCTTATATTTGTTAAAGTCATTCATCTGATCAGTCACTCATCTGATAGTCAAATTAGGCTGAGAATCAGCAACATATGAGCGTTAAAATCACACAAGACAGTCCCTCAAAACGCCCTTCACCATTTCCAAATGCTTTAACAGGGAAGAAGTAGGTGCGCAAAAAACTCTTCAGCAGCACCGCTGTCTGTTAGGAGAACTTGAGTTATTCTAGTAAATCTATACTTAATTACTTAATTTACTTAATCTATACATCTATACAAATAAATAAAATTGGAATGCCTGTTTTTAATATTAAAATAACCGCTTTTTACTAAGTGTATATGGTTGTATACACGGTACATATACCAAAACAACATTTGTTACAATTTTTGTCTGTCTGTTTGTTCCGGCTAATCTCTGAAATGGCTGGACCGATTTTGACAGGACTTTTATTGGCAGGTTGCTGATGTAATAAGGAGTAACTTAACGTAACTTTTTAGAAAAAATCTTTTATTTTAGAAAAACCTGCGTTAATTTCCGACATTCACGCGGGCGAAGCCGCGGGCAAAAGCTAGTACTTAATATTAATATTATAAAGCTGAAGAGCTTGTTTGTTTGATTGAACGCGCTTATCTTAGGAACTACTGGTCCGAATTGAAAAATTCTTTTTGTATTTATCGAGGAAGGCTATAGGCTATATAACATCACGCTACAACCAAAAGGAGCGGAGCAGTAATGAAAAATGTTGTAAAAACGGGGAAAATCGCACGGGTAGGCGATTCGACGCGATGGGAAGGGTCGGAAGAACAAGAAATTTAACGCGGACGAAGTCGCGGGCAAAAGCTAGTTAAAAATATAGGGTGCCATGTCGACGATATACATCAGTACTGGCCGATAAAAGAATTGACGGTTCTCTTTTTAGAACAAGCGTAGGCCGTTGAAATAATTTGATTTATCAATCATTCCCGGGCAGACAAAACAAACAACAAAGAAAACAACACGATTGGTTTGACAAAAAAAAAAAATTTAATCTGTTGAAAAATATTACCATTCTGCCTTAATCTGCATAAAAACAAAAACGCAAGGCCAATTTCACACTCAATTTCTCCGTAAACAGAAAATGAATCTGCTACAGTACATAATAAACATGCCATGAAATATGGCTTCCCAAAGGGTTTCCATCCAGGAGGGGTAATGGTGTTGCTCTGTTTATAGCCAAGTGTGATTGATGGGCTCTTATCTGCAGGTGCACGTGGCCCAGGGTGTCCTGGCCCCCTACCTTGAAATATGGGCCATGCATATTTGGGGGATTTAGGAATAAAAATAGTGAAGGGTGTGCATTAGGTGATATTGACCTAACACTCTGATTTTATGGACGTATTGAAAATGTACGAAGGTTATTGATATTAGCCGTGTAGCCTAGGTACTAAGTAATTACTGGAAAGCTTTGAAGGTTAGAAAGAATTATATGGTTTATAACCTAATTGCTGGTTGCATGTTGTAGGTCAATTGGTTTACAAGCTTTTTAAATAAATAAGGAGTGGTGTTTTGAATGCCATAAATAACTTTTGCTGTAGTTAAAATTGTTAATGTTAGAGCTTCTGGCTTCGTTTTAGAGGCCTTTATGAATTATTCAAGACCAAATAATTTGGTTTGTTAAAGATCCTTTTAGATCTCTCAGACGTTATCATTTTTTTTTTTATTTAACTCAAATAACGCATCGCTGAATGCGGGAAACACAGAACCGGTTGAATTGGCGGAGCTTGGGTAGACCTATGTTCAACAGTGGACGTCTTCTTGCTGAAATGATGATGATGACAGCATTAACATGGGTAATAAAGTTCTAGTTTCTAGCATTCATTTTAATAAGTAGCTGAAAACCACAACTTTAACTTATGCGTCTTCAAAATCTTCAAAGAAAAGCTTCCCAGTGCCCATATGTATGATGAAATGATGACGATGTTCATCATCATTTCAACCGTAAGACGTCTACTGCTAGATATTGTGGTATTTGCAGAAATCGCCACGCTTGGCAAGCGGATTGGCGATCGCAGTATGGTGGTAAAATACATAGAGAACGCTGCTGCCCATTCTCTAGTAAGCCCAGCTAATTCCAAGATTCTTTGAAAAGTCTTTGAGATCTGCCAAGAATTCGCTGTCCCACGCTGGCTTGCAAAATGATCTAATTTCAAATTCTCTTGTCATTGAACTTGCAAATTGATAAGTGTATCATTTGAATCACTCGGGGGATCATTGTAAAATAGCTCAGTATCACAGATTTGTTCCCGTTCACTACATTAGCGATGGAAGCAGGCAGCTGTCGTTTGAGATTAATGGCCGTACCATGAGTCTGATGCGATTCTTGATAGACTTGTGTTGGGTGGATTATATGAATATTTTCATGGTATAAGAAGAATAGAACAGTGGTGGCCTATTGGTATTGGCCAAGACTTACAAGTTGCAGGCCGAGGCTATTTTGTGTTAATCATTTAATCACCGCTGCTTTCAAAACGGTGAAGGAAAACATCCTGAGGAAACCGGCATGTCTTAGAACCAACAATTCGAAGATATGTGTCATCTACCAACCTGCACTGGGCCCGCGTCGTAGATTACGGCAAGAGGAGGCCTGTGTTCCACCAGTGGGAATAATAGGCTGGTTATGATGCTAAAAAGAATAAAGAGTTATGTTGCTTTAGAAGAAACGCCAGATTTCAATTTATTTATTTAATCATTTATGCACACAGTATAACAAACAAGAAGAAAGGAACAAGAAATATGTTCCTTTCTTTTTGTCTGTTTTAAAAATAATTCACTTAATTTAACGTACTTTGTACTTCAAAGTACGTTAAATCAATTGAATTGATTGCCAAACATAATTTTGATACGAAAATATGTTCGTTACTTAGTGAAATGCATCCGCTATATTAGACAATCCAACAATAAGCATTAATATTTAAGCTTTAATTTAGAATAATGCTCATTAACCGACTTCAAAAAAAGGAGGAGGTTATCAATTCGACTGTATTTTTTAAATTTTTTTTTTATGTTTGTTCCCTCATAACTTTTGACTGGGTAAACCGATTTTAATGATTCTTTTTTTATTTGAAAGCTGGTGCTTCCCGAATGGTCCCATTTTAATTTGGTTTTATTTGGACAATGGGGTCCATGTGAAAACCATATAAGTTTTAAATTTTCATTACGTATTTGCGCGACAAATGAACGAATAACGCGATTAGATTAGTGCGGATTATCTACCACAACTAAAAAGTCAAAAAATAAAAACTTTTTACAAAAAAAACAACCGACTTCCTTAAAAAACACTACAAAGTCAAAAATAACTTTAATTTCGGAAGTCGGTGGCAAAAACCTTAAATACAGAGCCTAAGACACCGACTTGCGAAATTAAAGTTATTTTTGACTTTGTAGTGTTTTTTTAAGGAAGTCGGTTGTTTTTTTTGTAAAAAGTTTTTTTTTCACCTTCTGAACATTTTAGTTCCGTTGACACAACATCGAAAAATAAATCATTGCACCGAAAAATGAAGCGAGCGATTATTATCCGCGCTTCAAAGTTTCCTCCAAATTATGATTAATACGATCGAGTTAAAGCAGTAAACGGTTAATCCATCAACTAGTAGGGGCCTTAGCGAACGTGACTTATCTCTGTATTTCGCTAACATCCCTCATTCGCATCGATTCGTTTCGCTTCGCTACATAAAACGTGATCGACGGAACACACGAGAAATTCGCTTTCGAAACATTGCATCCGAGGATCCGAGGGCTTCTTGTACTTGATATACGGGGCTTTAGGTCGGTTTGTTTGTGCTTATCTGGGGAAGTAAAGGGTCTTTATTGGATTATGGGTAAGTCATGGTACCTGGGAAGTATCTGCGTCAGCGAAGCAGCGCTGAAGCAAGATGACTGCGCAGGGAACCCCATTTGTTCGCTTAGCAAAGGTAAGTTCATATGTTGTGAAAGAAGCTTATGTTCTTCTGACATTATTATGTTATTGGAAAATAGGAAATACATAATATATTCTTATGTTATTTAAAGGGTCAATGATTATATATATAAGGACGATATTACAAGAAAAACAAGAAATGAAAATTCTGGTGATGTCACTAATTGCTATTTGTTTTTTAAATCCATATAGAATTTGACAGGTGATGTCAAACTCCTTTAGCAGAAGAGCAAAAGCTGGAATTTAAAAAAAGAATTTAAGAAAATTAAAAGTAGATACAAATAACCGATGAGGAGCCCAGTTATTTGTAACTTATTTCAAAGGAGACGTGTACAGTACTTTGTGCACAACACGAACGGTCGAAGAAAACGAATGGAAGTAAAAGTTAATAAACATAGTGGTAGTTCTTAGTAACTTCAAATCGGTCAGTTGTTGAGTTTCAACACCTGGCCTGGAACCGTCGGAAAATGTAAATAAAACTAGTTTAACTTCACTGTATAATGTGCTTAAGTGGGGAAAGTAAGCAAATAATTGACTTCGTCGGAAAGCCACAGTCGTACCCTTGGATAAGAATGTTGCATCCATTTTCTAGCAGGGAAAACTGAGTTATCTAATGAAGAGATATTATATAAAATACAGGTTATTGGAGTTTTCTATAGGGAATTAGGCGATATAATAATTGCAGGAGTCATCAAGTATGAATAAATTCATGGGTTTGTAATTGGTAAGTAAGCGGAATTCTGAAGATTGTGACTTTTGGTCTAAGACATGCCTGATTTCCTTGGTTCCTTCAGTGTTTAAGAGCAGTTGTATTCCTATGATCTGCAGTTACTAAGCCTTAAGAGCTAAATCTCAGCATTTCGTTTCTATAAAAATGTTAATAGGACGTCATCTATTTTATTTTATACTCTCTAACATTAATTGTACTACATCAAACAATATTTTTCTATTGTTTGTAAATACTGCAAACAACGGTTTTTTTTATTGCCCTATACTTTCAAAGCCCCCCAAATTTCTACAGGCATCCCTTTCCAGAGCCACCTCGATCCCAATCTTGCAATACACGCAAACAGCGTTGTGATAAATATTATGAAGCTTAAAAAGAAACACGTTTTAAAATAACTGTGAACTCTGCAGACGTGATGGTTATGGCTAGCTAATTTTATTTAACTCTCTATTAGTACATACTATTAATTTTACAGATATTTTCAAACATCTAATTTACCATTTCTTTCTTGAAATTACATTATTCGTTCAAACATTTCTGAAAAACCCAACATTCCAATTATTTCAATCGTCTCGAAATTCCAGACTGAATATCTGAAATTTAGTTCTGGTTGTTAGTGTCTACAGCAGCTTTCAAATTGATAATTAGACCTCGGTTCCAATTACTTCGCTCTAGTTAACTAACAATTAATATAAATCACAATAGAAGCCATCAAAACTATTAGTCGTAGTAATTTTCATACATCAAGTGTAGTTCCCATCAATTTTAATAAACAATTTGATAAATTAACAGAGCACATGATTTCAATGATAGAAATGACATAAATGTTTGTGACCTTAAATGTTCATTTGTCGGATATTGACTTTTATGATAGCAACATTAAGGTTAATGAAAATGTACTATTGTTATATAACATAGCGACTGGCGTCGGTAAAATATATCAAGTAGGTGCAATTATTAGGACAATTATTATATTATATTAACCTAATAAATGTACTAGATATCTACCAAACAATTTTAGAAATCAATCTGTAATTTATAAAGCAGGTCGCACCTATACGACTTCTGAAGTTTAATAATAATATAGAAAAAGAAAGAAAATACGCTTATTTACGGTAAACATGACCCAAAGAAATACCAGACAACCACAAAAAAAGCTGGGGGAAAACATGCCTAACATCTTCGCAAAACGGTCATCGCTCAGCAAAATGCTGCCACGTTGTGCGAGACAGAGCCTTAGCGCTCGTTTTCAGAAACAGCTGGCAACGAACAGAGAACGCTGTAGGCATCACTCATCACATTCATATTCCTAGCCTTTTCCCAACCAAGTTAGTTATGGCTTCCAGTGTAACCGAATGCAGCTAAATAACAGTCTTTACATGGAGCGACTACGTCAGTACCTATGTATATACATATGTAGCTACGATACCTACCCTTTCGTAGGACTGGTATCGGACTTTTGGGCTTCTGACAAATTTCCGTAACGACTGTGACTATTAAAGGTCTACAAATGACAAGCGGTACGGATGGGTTTCGATATGTAATGGATAGTCACCCATCCACAAGATGACCGCAACAAGGGTAGCTTAACCTTCGATCGACCCGCCTGGCTGATATTCTTTAGCCACGAGCCCCCGATAATTTTGGAATGATGAGTCAAAGTGAAAGTCAAAGCATTTATTTGAAATAGGCCCAAAAAGGCACTTTTGAACGTCAACAGTTACAGGAAAATAGAATTGATTTTAGTTGCCCCTTCCAAAAGGTAGATCCGTATGGAGAAGAATGGGCAAGAAACTCCAATTTCATGACATAATTGACCTGTAATTATTCCACTGGGACACAGGTCTCCTAGAGAGGAGAACTTCTCACAGAGGTGAGAAGGTCTGAACTGTACTGTGGATCTACCACGTGGGCCCATTCTAGGTTGGTGGATGTCTTCGAATTTTTGGTTCTAGGACACACCGATTTCCTCACGATGTTTTCCTTCACCATTTTTGAGAAAAGAAGATGTTTACTTATTTTAACCGTATTCTTGGCACGGTGGATAATTTGATACGTTGGTCTTTTTGAAAATCTAGAGACGTTCCGAGATGTATTTTTAAAACTCTTATGATTTTATATGCTACAAAATGTAATCCCAATTCTACATAAAAAATCTATTTTATTACTTGTAACACCAAGAATGCAGTAAAAAACAAGATGGCGAACCGATCGAAGGCGTCTGCGCGTCGCAAGGTAAAAATAATCAATTTTATCATATTTTGGTCAAATTGTTTTCAAAAGCGGTTTAATTCGAATAGGTCACAATATTTACTAGTCGTTAAGGGATTTTTCGAGTACGAAACTGGATTTAAATCGTATGTAATCCACTGTTTTTTTCGAATGTATCAGATATGCCACACTGCCAGATAGCCAACATTCTAGACATTTTTTGTTATGTATCAAATACGCGACATTGCTTGATTTGCACGAATACTATTTATTTGTAAATTTTAATATTACAATAATATTATAAATAATTATTGTAATTATTATTGTTTATTTCTATTTTTCTGTCACAGGTAGTCGATCAGCTTAGTATGCAACAGCAAAGAAGAGCGTGAGAATCCTTGAGAATTGTCTAAAAGTAGAAGAAGAGACGCGTTTTAGTATTGATGAAATGATGGTACCACATAAAGGAACTAGGGCAGGCAGCCGCAAACAATATATAAAAAATAAACCGAAGAAATGGGGGTTTAAAATATTTGTTCGCGCTGGTGTCTCTGGAATCGTTTACGACTTCCTGATCTACGGAGGAGACGACACATTTAGATTTCACTCATTCACAGATGAAGAAAATGGTATGGGCCTGGGAGCAAAAGTAGTTATAGCTTTGGCGAAATCTATTCGCCAGCCTGCCTGCAAAGTCTTATGCTTTGATAACTTTTTCACATCTATTGAGGTCTTGCATTATTTACGTAACGAATACGGAATTTTTGCCCTGGGAACCATTCGATCAAACAGGCTCCGAGGAGCGGAGAAAAAACTACCCACGGATAAAAATCTAAAAAAAAACGGCAGGGGATCTCACGCACAAGTCGTATGCAACAAAAACAAGATAGTTGTCGTCAAATGGTACGATAATAAATGTGTTACAGCCGCAAGCACATTGTAGACGCGAATCCTATCCAGAATGTGGTTCGTTACAAGAAAGACCACGGAAGAAAAATGCCAGTGACTTGCCCAAATTTGATAAAAGAATATAACACCGACATGGGCGGAGTTGATCTAGCAGATATGCTGATTGCTCTGTATCGTACACCATTCCGAGGCCATCGCTGGTATTTACCAATCTTCTTGCAAATGCTCGATATTTGCGTGAACAATGAAGCCAAAAACCCAAGTCCCTGAAAACATTTCGAATTGAAATTTTTGAAAGCCTACGCAGATTTGAGAGAACTAATACAAGCAATATCAGCAGGACTAGCGTGAGCTCAACCAAGACCATACAGAAACCAGTAGCTGAAAGACCCCCAGATGCTGTTCGGTATGATCAAGTTGCTCACTATCCAACCATAGCATCCATCAGAGGGAGGTGCATGTATTGCACAAAAGGGCAGACTAAATTATTTTGCCAAAAATGCAAAATGAGGCTGTGCTTATTGCCGGAACGAAACTGTTTCCTAGAATATCATACTAAGAAATAATAATTAGTACTTGTAAGACTGATAATATAAAAGTAGATATTCGTGACTGATCTCATTGTACTAATAATTTAGATTTTTATAATGTTCAAAGGCTATAACTGCATTGTTGATTTATAACCGACTCATACTAAAAGGAGGTTCTATTTTTGTAATGTATGTATGGAAGTACATAATAATTATGTCTTAATATTATGTTTTTTTTTACGTTACGTATTATTTTTGTTTTGTTAAAATAATGTTTAAAACTTGTTAAAAGCCTGGCAGTGCGGCAAATATGATACATAGATTTTATAAGGTTGATTGTTATGAGTCTGGCAATGTGCCTTATGTGATACATTCCATAAATCATTAAATAATAAAATAATATTTTTATTTTTATTTTTCCTGTCCCCAATGAATACCTAAGAATACATTTTATGTAAAATTTACCGAAATTTCAAGAAAAAAAAAACTTGCCAAGTATAGGGTTAAAAAGAAACATTTTATGACAACATTTAGGGTGTTTAATCCTATGACACAGCTAGTCACAAGAAACCAGAGAGCAAGATAGTGGTCACAGTTCTTTGTAACTAGACATTGGTGCCAATTCCCTTATTCACAAACTAAACTAAATTTAAGTTCAGTGCATCTTTTTCTTTCTATTTCACTAAGGAAAGGACAGAAGATAAATTTTAGTTTAGTCCTGTCAAATTAATCAGCGCTTGACGTAAAATGACGTAATTTTAGTAGGCAAGTTTTTAATCACGTCTAAACTTGTATGGAGTAGTGACAGGCGCTGATTAATTTGACAGGACTAAACTAAAAATTTTCTTTTGTCTTCTTCTTAATGAAATACAAAGAAAAAGATGCAAAGAACTTAAATTTAGTTTAGATTGTGAACAAGGGAATCGGTACCACTGGCTTATTACAACTTTCCACTAAACGCGCAAATTTGTTGTTTCGAACTAATCTATACTTATATCTTATATATATAAAAATCTTATATATATAAAAATCTTGTGTCACGATGTATGTTGCCAATAAACTCCAAAACTACTGAACCGATTTCAATCAAATTTCACATGTACCCGTATTTTGGTCTAACTTACTGGATAGGATAGTTATCATCTCAATTATTCGCTTATGTCGTGAATGTAAACGAATAAAATGTATCAATTAATTGTTTCTTAAGCAAGTGTTCATTTACTGTTTAGTTTTATGAAGTTCTCATAGATGGCGGTGTACGTTGATTCATCAATAAAATTCTTCGATATTGTTTGACATCTAAGTTGCAAATACACCCAATAGATGGCGCTGTGTTCTGTTTCTTAGAATATAAATTCTATTACTTTATTTCACGTAATATTTATTTATGTTCACGATATAACCGTATTATTTTAATGGTTTGTGACTGATATTTTTATAATTATACTGCGTATTATGTTACAATATTATTACCATTAATAACAAAAAAAAAAATTGTACTATTTTTGTTAGAGAATTATTAAAGTCTTGGCGCCAAATTTTAATCAAAGTTGCAAGATCTGGCCATCAAATTCTATCGCCATCTCTGGTTTGAATATCCAAAGATTTGGTATCTCATTCGTTCTCGAGACCTGAGAGCGTAAACAGCGCTCCCTCTCGAACCATCGAGACCCACTATTTCGAACAATCGATCAATCGATTCTTCTCGAAGCATGCGAACTAGAACGTTCGGGAAATTCAAGGTTCAGGTATAAACACTGGCGCCGAGTGTCACCGCAGTTCAGTTCCTTTTTAAACGAGTGAATTAATACTATCTCCCGGAAAGTGATAGTCTCAGTAAAATCTCAGTACAAGTCTTAGTACTACTCTCTGCGTCAGTCTTTACGTAAATATACCTATGCATTTACCAAGTATATTGTTATAACCTCTGCAAGTATTAATCAGTGCAAAATCATAACTTTATACACATGTAAGTATTTTTTGCTTGCATTTTATTTAATTTTCTTCATGTATTTTGTAAAGAAGTCATTGTTTATAAAGAATAGTTAAAGATAAGAAAAATAAAATCTACATTTAATAAATTATAGTTTGAAGAAACTAAAAAAATACGCTTTTGAAACTAATTGAACTATGAAATTTAAAAATAATGGGCCCGCGTGGTTTATTACGGCGTATTCGCTGTCACCGGTAGGAGGCCTGTGTCCCAGCAGTGGGAACAATATAGGCTGATTATGATGATCAAGCTCTTCTAAGTGAAGAGACATTTGAGCTGCTGAAGAGTTTGTTGCGTCAGTTTTTCTTCCCAACTTGCCGGGGGATTGCTTCTTCCAAACTAAAGCACTAGGAAATGGTGAAGGGCGGGCATTTTGGGGACTGTCTTATGTAATTTTGTCATTCGAAAAGTGCTGACTCCAATCTGCAGTCCAATCTACGGAACAATGAGATCGCTTCGGAAAGTCTCTGATGCTCCCAGGAAGCTTCTGCGCTTTTAGGCGGAGCTAGACTGGCTTTGTTAGCCAGAATAAAATAAATATAAAAAAGACCCTCATTCCACCCGAATGAGGGTCTAAGTGCGAAAGAGGGAGTCCCATCATAATCGAAAGGGAGTCAAAATTATGTTCAAAGTTTCCGTTACATAGGCACATCTATACTTAATATTATAAAGCTAAGAGTTTATTTGTTTTGAACTAATGGTCCGAATTGAAAAAATATTTTTGTGTTGCGTAGCCTATTTTGCAAGAAAGGCTATAGGCTATATAACATCACGCTACGGTCCAAAAGAAGCGGAGCAGCAAACGAAAAATGGACTAAAACTGGCAGGCAATTCGATGCGACGGAAAGGAGAGCGAAAATTTGACGCGGACGAAGTCGCGGGCAAAAGCTAGTAATATTATAAAGCTGAAGAGTTTGTTTGTTTGATTGAACGCGCTAATCTCAGGAACTACTAGTCCGAATTGAAAACATCTTTTTGTGTTAGGTAGCCTATTTATCGAGAAAGGCTATAGGCTATATATCATTACGTTACAGCCAAGAGGAGCGGAGCAGTATTGAAAAATGTTGCAAAAACGGGGAAAATCGCACGAGTAGGCGATACGACGCGACGGGAAGGGGGGGGAACAAGAAATTTAACGCGGACGTAGTCGCGGGTAGAAGCTAGTTATCAAATAGAAATTCCTATTAGATACTACAATCATTTCTTAAGAAGGAACTACACTATACTATGTAAGGTAGACTGAACAGTTTTCCTCCAGCAGCCTTCGTGTCGGGATTATAGTATTACTCCCAAGATGCGTTGCAGCGATCTTAGCGGAGGTTGAGTAAGCCCTGTAATAAGTGTTAAGGTTCAAAGTTCTAAGCCTCCAGTTGCCTCCAGTTGGAAACCTAATGGCATTACATTTTGAGTTGTTTTTGTACAAAAGTAGGGTTCCTATTCGTTTATCAGACAACTATTCTTATATTAATCGATTGTTAAAGTGATTCCGATTAATTCTATTTTCAGAATAAACAATTTCATTTCATTAAATACACAAATAATTTTAATATAGGAACGCCACCATGTTTTTATCCATTCATATTCAAATAATAAATTCGAATTCTTTATTTAAACAGCTTCATCAAAACACAAGTACATCAACAGGTAAGCAAATGTTGCCAGCTCTCAAGCTCGCATATTCCATAATATCAGCAATAAT
Source organism: Aporophyla lueneburgensis (assembly GCA_932294355.1). Classification (NCBI taxonomy): domain Eukaryota; kingdom Metazoa; phylum Arthropoda; class Insecta; order Lepidoptera; family Noctuidae; genus Aporophyla; species Aporophyla lueneburgensis. The sequence continues at coordinate 19,221,385 of OW028744.1, forward strand.
TCCCGGGAAACGTCGCCCTCCCCGAGTTCCGAGTATCTACGGTGACACGCCATCCATCTTGCTCATTTTTACTTCGGAGCCCGTCCGTACCGATACACAGTTAGATTTTGATTGGATGGAGCTCCACTGAATAAAAAGGAGTTGGAACTGGGAAAATTGTTTTTTGAAGCCGTATGGAGCTGTCGCCAATTTTACGTCGTTCAAATTTCTACGCGGTTTTTTGCAGTGTTTGTTGAACTGGGAATATCCTTTGAGGAAGCGGAGTAGTCTCTGTTTTGTGTATTCACGAATTAGTACAGAGAGCACTAGTTTTCTTTTGAAGGCACTGTACCTAATAATTGGTTGCTTGAAAATGCTTGGTTACTTTAGTAACAGTATAAAGTAGCAGTATTTTTGCAATGAGCCTTGTCTCTGTTTTTGCTGAGAATATCGTTATAATATATAGTTCTCCATACCGTATTTCGACCATGGCAGCCAATCTCAATGGAGACTAGACATCGGCGCACGATATATTATAATGCACAAGTGTGTGTGCGCACACAGCGGGGCACTCGCTCTTCTCTCACTCTCATAGTCCGATAAGATGGCGATTCGACACGACCGGAGAGAGATCAGGCGCAGGACCAACGGCTTATGGTCCTTCCGAGGCACGGGGGTATCGTTGACAACATTGTACTAAGATAAGTTTACATGTCAATTTTAATAAAGTAACATCTGCTAACTCCAAATCGCCTTTGTTTTTGTGGGATATTCCCGGGCTGGTATCATCTTAGGATAGCATAAATATTATTAAAACGCATAACATAGGCAGCTAAAGTCTGCTGAAGACACCTGAAACATTCCCAGTTTCCCTACTAGAAATAACACGCTACTTATTTTTCGGGATAACTCTGTGACTACGTCCCGAAAAAAGAATTATGATGTCATATATAATTTTTGTGTTACATGCGAGCGCCAGTAAAGTTTTCTAGTCCATATCGTGTCACGTACTGTAAATAGCCCAGGGGGATTAAGTCACCATGTGCGAGCTTGTAACTTCATTGCATCCAGGATCAACAAAAATGTAATCAACGATAATTTAATCGATGTCCAATGGCGACCGGATTACTGCACGGATTACTTTGAAAAAATCCCGACATAAACCGTTTAATGTGTATGGAAATAATAGCATTATTTGCAATACTGAAGATAATGTTTTTTTTTTTGTTGTGGCAATAATTTTGGCACTTAATGCTATGTTTTTGATGAATTTGTTATTGTTTTATGTATTTTTAGTGAGAATAAGAGTAGTATGTTTAATGATTACGACTGAAGGACATGTATCTATGGTCAGGAATAAATTTAAAAAAAAATTAATGCTATGTTCAGACAGAGGCGGTGGTGGTATTGGACTTCTGTCAGATAGTATAATAACTGTCAATGTACTTTATATCAGATTAGGTTTTGCCCGCGGCCTCACCCACTTTGAAGTCGGAAACTATTCCACGAAAACATACTACGGGGATGTAAATCGTATGTACTAACCCACGACATGGTCTACTTATTTGCCAAATGCCGTTTTAAGGGGAAAGCAAACAAACTCAGTTTCGTAATCATAATATTTGCTAGAATATTAAATAGGATATCAAACCGGACTGTGCCCGCGTGGTGAATTACTACGCACTCCTTCTCACTGAGAGGAGGTTTGTGTCCCAGCAGTGGGTAAATTATCGGCTGATAATTCTAAATTTAGGATATTACAATTGTTGTTAACTAACATAATCTCAGAAAGTACATTTACTGTCAACTGACAGTAATTGTCCGACACCACCACCTCTTCAGTCAGAACAACGCTTAATACTTTAATAAATGTAAATCTATTAGCATTCGTCAAACCGTCATTGCATGTTGTTATGATACAATTTTTCATCATAATTAGCCTGTAATGTTTCTACTGCTAGGTTACAAGCTTCCTCTCTATGAGAGGGAATGGGCCATAATCCACCGCGTGGACCCAGTGCGGGTTAGTAGATGTCTCATATCTTAGAACTTGTGGTTATAGGACATGTCATTTCTTTACGATGTTTTTCTTCACCGTTTTGAAGGCAGTGCTGAAATATTTTACACAAAGTAAAGCGTCTATATGGGTTCCAAACTACGACCTACAAATCGTAAGTCGCAGCGATCACTGCTCTGATCCGATTGTCATCGCATGCCACTCAACACACAACACTATGCTAACTTTTCATACCCCGAGTAACGCTTAGGTAACCTAGTTTCCCACGAACCACACAGCGTAATAACGTTATACTAAACTGCTAACATAGTGCTACAGCTGTAAAGTCCATCACAATATTGACGCTAAAATCATATTTTCCAGGCGTATAACGTGATCATGCAAATAGGCTTGTGAAATTAGTCATTAAGTTCGATCGCGATACCAACGCCAACGCGACAACGATGGCTATCGAACGTCATCAGTTGATGTAATTAGCAGTTAATCTAATGGAACTTGATTGAAGTGTTTTGCTTTTACTGTTTTCTTGGAAGCTTTGCGGGGCGGAGCTGCGGAGTTTTTATAAGTTAGTGGCTTCTGCTCGCGATTTAGACTGCGTGAAGTTCTCCCGTTCGCGCTAACGGAAACTGTTAGTTCTAAAGATTAGCGCGTTCAACTCTTCGGTATTTTTTATAAGTAAAGTATAATAACTTTTCTAACCAACTTCAAAAAAAAAAAAAAATGAGGAGGTTTTAAATTCGTAAAGTATTTTTTTTATGTTTGTTACCCCAGAACTTTTGACTGGGTGAACCGATTTTGATAATTCTTTTTTTTATTTGAAAGCTGTTGTTCCCATTATCATGTGGTCCAATTTCAATTTGGTTCAGTTCTGACTGTGCCATCCATGAAAAAACCATATAAATCTAAAATTTCACCTGATCAGCCTAGTGGTTTGGGAATTAGTGCGGGGTAGCAGAACTAAAAAGTTAAAACCAAAACTTTTTCTCAAAAAAAAAAAAAAACGATTTCCTTGAAAACACTCCAAAGTCAGAAATAACTTTAATTTCGGATGTCGGTGGCCAACAGTGGTTTTAAGAAAGTCGGTTTATTTTAAGTTTTTTTTATTCTACTAATCAATGTCTGATCTGTATGTTATTTTGGAAACAATTGTTGATCTAGTTTGAAAACTGAATAGGCAACTTTTACTTTACTCTTCTTTTACTTTCAGAACGATTTTGAAAGGCTTGAATTGAAAACATTTGATTTTAATTAAGTACCTGGATGTAGACCACATTTTAGCATCGTCTATAACAGCACACATCCCCAAAACACAAACACCACAGTCATCAATCTATTTCATTTTCGCCGAACACGAACGCGTCCATTTCACAAAGTCATTATAAAAATGAATGCGTCCAGCGGTGTCGTTCGCGATTATGTACCGGATGTTGTTCCGGGGGAGGGCGCTGACGTCAATTTCCGGCGTGGACGCTCGTGCCGGAAGCTGCGAAAAACACTTCACTCTCCATACGATAATAATGCAGGGACTGGAAACTGGAATGACGTAAGGGAAATTAGTTTGACGCTTGTTCAAATCATTGTAATCGTTTGATTAAAATTCTTTGAAGTTTTTTTTGTCATTAATTTGAATGTCAGCCCGTAGTCTTGTCTGCTGTCATAATCTTAGCCCTTGAGACGAATGGTGATAAATCATGTTAAACCCCCTATTTTAGCTTAGACTTTGAGGTTCGTTATCACCATCTACAGCCCCACTTCCTAGGCATAGGCCTCTCTATTCTTCAGCATCATCCAGGTTGTGCCCGCAATGGCAACAATGTCGTTCGCTCATCTTGCCGCTGCGCTGGACGACCGATATCTTGTTTTCTACTCCGTAAATAAGGCTGGTAAATATGTATATGCAAATACCGTATAAGGAAAAGGTACGCTAAGGTTTCTAATGGCCTGCCAGGGTCGCGAGATTTGTTCGAAAGAGATACCATGGCCCTGGCTCATGGGCAACTGAAGGAACATGGGTGGGTTTTAGTCAGTAAAAGTCTGACACGCCCTTCCGCTCCACCCAAGAGCCGAAGACGTCATTTGATGATTTACCACCCACAAAAAAAAGTTTCCTAATGGAGAATGTTCTTTATCATCTTCCAGTCCTTGTCTCAGATTTGTTGCGGCTTTTATTTTCCATTCTAACCCATCAACTGTCACTCTATTATATTTTGCTTTTTTTTCATACTCTCTGACAAACAAACATTCCTAATTGAAGTGAAGCCTACTAAGTCAACTTAGGACCTCTTAATATATGCCACCTGATATGTAAATACAGGTACACTAAGGAAACGGCCAGCCGCACCCATTGCTAATGCATGGCTTAATACATATGTTCGCAAAATGTGCATGCTCAACAACGTGAATATCGCAATGTGTTATGAACTCAGGTGACTGGCCTGTTAGTCTAGTGGTTAGTGACCCTGACTGCAAAGACTGAGGTCGTGGGTTCGATTCCCACCCAGGACAAATCTTTGTGTGATGAGCACAATCATTTGTTCTGTGTCTGGGTCTAATTTATCTATAACTAGCTGATCCAGTAAACTTCGTATCGCCTCAGATTCAATAAATGTTGTAATAAATGTACCAAGTTTGACAACCAGGGTACGTGGTGGTGATCTGGTAAGCGTTTTCTAGCTGACACTGCTGTTTAATAAGCTCATACCAAGTTATGACCGCTTGGAACTTCGAAGGCAACGTTTTTGTCATACCCAAGGAACTTAAATCCAACCTGGAATGCGCACAGGCTGCCAATACGCGGTCCGAGCGAGACAGCTTCGCGAGAGCCCTCTGTCCCTTTCATTAGGGTGACCAAGCAATATGATTTAGGTAGATACGAGTATAACAGGATATAATATATTAACCAATAATTTGATTAAAAAAAAAATAGTTACGCTTTAAAAATGGATTAAAGTAAAACGCAGTAAACATAAACGCAACGCAACGCATAAACTCTGCTATCGAGTATTATTGTATAACCTGGAATATCTGGCGCGCTGGGCAAATAACCATTTTGTTTAGTATTAATTGTCGTAAAAATCCAACAGACGTCGTTTTTAAGAAAAATGGTTGGGACACTTTTTATTGGGCAAATGCGTCAATAGATTTTACCCGTAAATAATCTTATAATTTCGTTCATTATGGGCACCCTACTTCAAGAAAGGGACACAGGGCTCTCGCAACGCTTTCTCTCTCGGACCGAATTTCTCTCTGACCAAGTGATTGTCTGTAATAGAACTTAGTTACATATTCATAAGGTTTATTTTTATAATGGTGTCAAATTGACAATGCACATTCCAGGGGTCGGGTATAAGTTCCTTGGTCATACCACGTTTTATAGTGACTTGTATTCTCTTTGACGTTTTATGTCACGTCACACGGGAACTATAAAAAATATTCTATGTCCGTCTTCTGGTTCTAAGCTCCGTCCCCACCAATTTTCAGCCAAATCGGTTCAGCCGTTCTTGAGTTATAATAGTGTAACTAACACAACTTTTTTATATATATAATAGATATGTATGTATTTAGAAATATATAAGTATGTTTATCAGTTGTCTGGTTGACAACGTTGTGTTGGTTGTCCTGAGATATTAAGAGAAATAAAACTAATTCTTACTGTAAGTATGTTGTTAAATTACCCTGCCGTTCTATGAATTAAGTTGAAATGTGTCTAGTCTACTTGAATTTTTCTTTCACAATTTGCAAAAAATAAAATAGTTTGAAATTTGTCGACAGCCAATTTATTTGAGAAGGCACCTCTTATTTAATATTTAGTCATGCATATGATAGGCACCTGCCATCTGGAACTCTTCTGAAATAGATCCCTAGAAACTGTATTTAGGATTGACAAATATTTATGATCCCTGTGTAAGCAAGGATCCGTTTAAGAAACATATAATCATATCGTATTAAATGTAAATCCTAAAACAATTTACTTTCATCGTTATTAATATTTAAATTCGACGAAATAATAAATTGTTTTCTAAATACATATTATTAAGTATAATAATATTTTATTTTAATATACTGCGTCGTTGGTCCACTGGTCGCAAGAGTATATCTGAGCTTGAGGTCCTGGGTACGATTCCCAGGTCGGCGAAAGTGTTTATTAATTTATATATTCTTTAATATATACCAGAAAACACATAATATTAAAAAAATAACACAGTTTTTACATTTAGTGAGATTCTAACAGGAATTTCATAATCGCAGCCCGGAGACAGGATTTGTGCCAGTTTCATGGCAATAGACTCGCCCCTTGTTACATCGAACTTAAGTCCTTAAGTTCTTAACTTAAGCTATGTTTACTTTAAACATAGCTGGTTAAATGTGGGAGTTCTAATAGGTACACCTCTGTTTAGGATCCCGTGATGCTATGTTATGTGTGTATCTGAGCACCTACCAGCTGATAGTTAATTTTCTGAAATAGGTCCCCAGAAACTGAATTTCGGGTTGATAAATATTTATGATCTACATATAAATACGTATTCATATTTAAAAAAAAACCATGAGATAGAAATTCACTTCTAGTTCACTTAAATCGATTTCACTGTAAAGATTAAAATAATATACTTTCATCTTTACTACTTAATGTTTTCATTCGACGAAATAAAAACGTATTTTTCCAAATAACATTATGTTCTTTTAATATAGTATTCAAGTATACATACTAAATAAATGGAGTTACATGCGTGACATAGACAGATCACTCTGAAATATAAAATATGTACAGGTAGGTAGATAAAATATCTTATATATGATATAAGCGTACTTTTTCATGGAGTGGGAGGTCCCGTACGGAGTGATTGATGTATGTACTTGTACAAATTTTCTTTAACTGTATTATGTTTTTGTTTCAATTACTTATAATAATATAGTTTATTTATTGGTTTGGATATTCGAGTATAGCATAATATAGAGTGGCAAAGACATCGACACACAAATCGTAACCATGAATGATTCTAGACCCCTAGCGGTTATTAAAATAATCTGCTGTTTCATAGAAAAGTGCAATATCGTTGATGACAAATAATAATATAAGAAACAGCAAACTATTTTTTTTAAATAACATTCACATACATATATCCACGCCTTTGTACATGGTAGGCAGAAGCTACAGTAAGCCATCTGCTTCGATCTTTATATATTCCTTTTGCCTCATTTATGTTATAGTTATAGTCATTTATTCATAAACAAGTATCTTATATCTGAATTAACATACAAAATTACACAATAACAGTGCATTATACAATAAAATGCATTTGAATTCAATAAATTTCATCACCCATTTAAAAAATAATAAATTAACTTTTCTTCAATCGACATGTAAGTTAAACATTATGGACAACACCATAAAGTTTTAAATAATAACAATAAATAAATTCACTAAGGACAATTTAGCATAGATTAACAAAATCAATCAAAAATAATAATATTAAAATTTATAGTCACATTAATAAATCAGAATGAACAAAAATTAACAATCCATGATGATTACAATTCAATAAAATTACAGTTCATCTACAGCATACAGACATTTATTCAATGGGAAATTTTTTAGATTTATTTTGAAAGCGCTAATATGACAGCATTTTTTATGTCTAAAGGCAACTCGTTAAATAATTTAACAGACTGGTATCGCGGACTGCGTTAACAATTTTTAGGTTATGACTAGTAATTTTTTTATTTTTCAAATCCAGTCTACGGGTGCTTTCCCTTATCTGGCGTTCTTCTATTGTCTCATAGTCTTGTATGTATTTGGCCAAATTACTTAAAAGTACCAGTACATAAAGACTTGGCACTGTAAGTATGCCTACACTTATAAAATGTTGTCGGCAATTTTCCCTTTGTGAGATGCGTACCATGGTTCGAATTGCCCGTTTTTGTATTACGAAAGCTCTTTTACTATTTTATTTATAGCTATTTCCCCAAAAAAGGATGCTATATCTAATTTTTGACTATGGAGTGAAATATATACCTATATACAATTTTTAGCTGTTCTATTCCGATTTCGTTTCTCAAGGCCCTTAGAGCGTAACATGCAGACGATACCGATGCATTAATTGCTTTTAATTCTGGTTTCCAGTTTAACAGTTGGTAAATATGTATACCTAAAAAATTTACTTCGGCAATGGAGCTCAATGCCGACTTCATTTAAGGCAACTTTTAAATGATCGTTGTTACGGGCTTTGGTTTTAAATAACATTATTTGCGTCTTTTTAGTATTAATTAACAATTTATGTGCCGTGAACCATACATGAAATGCTTGTTACGTAGCATTTAACCTTTCTGTCAACTCTACTATGTCATTAGCTGCCACTATGGCATTCGTGTCATCTGCGAAAATTACTAATTTAATATCCGGTAAAATTGAATTTAGATAATTTATCAAGTCATCTATAAATAATAAAAATAAAAAAATAAAATGTTTTTATGATTTTTGTTATTTTAATATTTAAAAATATAATTTATAGGTATGTATAATGAAATAAACGAAATAAAAATAAAATAGGTCCTAATTATATTGCTGTGGTACACCCGTCGAGATGCTTACAATTTTGGATTTATACATTTTCTTAAAATTATACTTAGTTTCGTCAATGTCAACGTACATCCGCCTATTTTTTAAGAAGGAAGAGAATAGTCGCAAAGCATTGCTTCTTATTCCGTAATAACTAATTTTAGTCAGAAGCAATTCATGGTCAATTGTGTCAAATGCAAAGCTTAAATCTAGGAAGATCCTTGCTACTCTCATTTTATTATGAATTTTGCTTATCACATCATCTATTAATGTATATATGGCGTCTGAAGTGCTTACACTCTTTTGATACCCAAATTGTCTCTTATTTAAAACTTTATTTATTCGCAAGTGTGCTAAAAGTCGAATTTTAAGAATTTTTTAAATAATTCTGACAGCACTGGTAATAGAGAGATGGGTCTATAGTTTTTAGGATCAGACTTACTTCCCTTCTTATACACAGGTATTACTTTCACCATTTTTAGTTGTTCTGGGAAGACAGCCTCTTCTATACATTTATTGAAGAAGTCAGATAGAGGCTCGGCTAAAATTTCAATGTGCTCCTTGAACAGACAAATCGGCACTTCGTCATAACCACAGGAATGTTTGTTTTGCATTCCTTTAACCATGTTCCAAATCTCGGTTGTAGTGGTAGAAGAAATATGCATGTACTGCCAACTTCGTCCGTGTATAGATGGAGGAATTCCGTAGCAAGGTGTCCTTTATTTACGTCACTAGTACCTTTGTAGTCAAATTGATTTACCAATAAATTGGTAATTTCCCCTGGATTTCGACAACTCGTCCATCAACTTTAAGCCTAAGCCCCCAAGCGCCTATATATCTGGTCGTACATAATATTAGTGCCTTTTCCTTTATGATTAGTTACACAGACAGTCCATGACTTGTTTAGATAGGGTTACTTTTTATCCCGGGAGTGCGTCCTATGTTATAGATAACAGGGTTAGGTTTCCGCACTTAGACCTTGAGATGGATCACCTGGTTTGTTAAGAACATCGCTGTAAAATCTGGGTGCCCCATGGATTTTTATCTTAACCTGGGCGACGCCTGCGGATTAAAAGAGAACATGCACAACGGTTTCCACAGCCTCCATACAAGCCCTGCACTCTATACAGGCAGCTGCACTCTATATAGGGTTTGCATAAGGGTCCTAGCAGTACTTTCTCGTGGCATAATTTCCGACCTCCGTGGGGCGAAGTTGCCGGCAAAAGCTAGTATGGTTCGAATGTACAGACGCCAACACATCAAGCTACTACAATCTGTCAGATTTCTTTGATAGATTTTCGACTTTATTTCTAGAGCATTAGGTTCAAGGTTCATTGGGAAAAATTGACAGTTTCGGGTAGCTTGACCTGGCGGCGTCTGTACAAATTAAGTTAAATTATAATGGTAACTTACAAAACTGTAGTTAGTGTTTCCTAACTTAACCTCTAAGTCCCTGAAATACCACATTTGGTACAGACACAATCGTTTTTTAATTGTGTCTGTAATTACGGTAATTGATTGGTTAATAGCTGAAATAATTTGGTTTGTAAAAGTTCCAAATTAGGTTTTGTCAGGCAATCCTAAAACATTAGTTATTAAAAAGTAGGATGATAAAGAAATTAAATGTGTTCTAGGTCGATCTAAATTTTGAGGGCCTGAAATTATATTGAAATAATCATAGTTACCAAGCCGCACTGAGCCCGCTTGTGGTTCCATGTGGTGCTCGACGTAAAGAATAGTACTTTCCATTTCCTCCCGTGGGTGTCGTAGAGAGCGACTCAGGGACTTACTAGAGATTGGACAGCAGCGTTCTCTATGCATCTTACCATCATATTGCGATCGACAACCCGCCCGGTCAAGCGTGGCGATTATGGCAAATCCTCCCTTTGGAGGAGACGTATGTCCAGCAGTGGACGTCTTTCGGCTGAAATTATCATGATCATCACGACACGGGCTCAGGGGTCATCATCATCACGACACGGGCTCAGGGGTCATCACCCCTGAGCCCGTGTCGTGAATACGGCCTACTCCCTCACACAGAGAAGAGGCTCAGCAGTGTGAACATTATTGGTCAATTATGATGCTCATGCTAATCTTAATTAATACTTCATATGGATTCTGAATTTCGTTATATACTCGTAATGCTACAAAAGAAAGAAATCCTGAAATGGGACGGCAATATATCAACTGAACAACTGTATCTGAATAATTCTGAACATAAACTCTATAAGGTTGCTTAGAGCGTACCAATTACTATACAACTACATATAGCGCCTGTATTTATTCCCCAAAGGGTTAGATAGAGGTGTCCCTATAGGAACACTGAGGTACATCTCGCCAGTTATGTTTAAGTCCTATAAGGGGCGAGACTATGCCATCAATTGGGCACAAATTCAGACTCGGGGCTACTACTAAGAAATACTTATGGAAAAACCATGTAAATGTTTTATTAGCAAATAAGCACTTACGTAGATATGTAATGCAGATTCTACACTTTTCATTTAAATTAAATGTAAAAATTTCGACAAATTATAGAGGTATGACGAGGAGTATCCTTCGAGGACACGGGAGATGTGTCTAGTGAGCCACTGCCTGACAACGTACCTATGAGGTTGCCGCCAGCTTAACCAAACTTACCTGTGGCTACTTAAATAAATTAAAGCGTCCAGCTAGGGCTTAAAAATTAACACTACAGCGACTTCATCCCCTGTGGGGTACGGATTTCGGCTTAGAGCATCGTTGGAAAAGGGCAGCAAGGGACAAGCTGGATCGGAATGAGCCCGAGGATTGATTTATTGATATATTTATAGTTAATTAAAACGGTACAACACCAATTACATTAATTAACATAGAAACAGACAAAAGGTTGACAATACAATACTATAAATACTTATATAAATTTTAACAATTACCAAAATTAAAAACTTATATGGAACAGAGGACTCCCTTGCATACTTTCTCACACAGAACATCAAAAATAATATGTTTGATGTTCTGTGTTCCCATATTATGGGAGCGTCCAAGCCAAGCGGGCCACTCGGCGCTGGCAGCGGCTTTTTTGCATAAAACACGTTCTGTTCAACTCGCTCACAAGCTTTGGGAAATAGCTAAAAAAAATTTGATATACATAATTCGATAGATTTTAAGCTGCTCTTTCGAATGGTACTATTTGTTTTTACCAAAATAATTTTCTTTTTAGTGAAAATTGAGTTTCAATTTGAAGTTAGATTGCCTCGAAAAATGTATTTTTTAATTTTTTTTTTCTTACATCTTTTGAAAGTTTAACCCTTCAACAACATCTTTGTAAAATTTCAAGTTGGGAGGGGCAACGGTTTGAAAATGACAAGCAAATCAAGTCCGCAACGTCGAGTGATGCGATTTTTTTCACCACCCACTTACAACGATCGTCGTCTGCAATACAGTGCAGCAGGCGCGCGGCCGCGCAATACGACGCGGCGACGACTTGATTTGCTTGTCATTGCAAACCGTTGCCCCTCCCAACTTGAAATTTTACAGAGATGTTGTTGAAGGGTTGAACTTTTGAACAATGTGAGAAAAAAATATTAAAAAAATATATTTTTCGAGGCAATCTAACCTCAAATTGAAACTCAATTTTCACTAAAAAGAAAATTATTTTGGTAAAAACAAATAGCACCATTCGAAAGAACAGCTTAAAATCTATCGAATTATGTGTTTCAATTTTTTTTTTTTAGCTATTTGCCAAAGCTTGTGAGTGAGTTGAACAGAACGTGTTTTATGCAAAAAACCCGCTGCCAGCGCCGAGTGGCCCGCTTGGCTTGGACGCTCCCATATACGCATAATTTTTATACCATTTAGCTCATTGATGTTGGGTAGTTGCATATATGCCAGTTGCGCCGGAAACTCTGGCTATGCGATGAAATATTTTGACGTCAGTGTGAACCGTATTTCGCATGTGGCAATGTATGATGCTGCCATAAAATAAATAAAAAAGATAATTTTCGTTAACTTGTCTATAAAATAACAGTGCAACAGACTATGTACATTTAGTTAGAAGGAAAGAGAGAGGTTTTAAAAAGAGAGACTTTTACCTTGATATTTGCAGCAAAAGCCTGTTTATAGGAAAGGCTTTAATTGTGCATAAATTAAAATACGATTTTCACCTTTGGAACCATAGCCCCTTCCTCTCAATTGACTTTCACACCTTTAGCATAATAACGAACGGTTTAATACCTTCAATGTTTCCCGTTTAAACTCAAATTAGCATGAAAATAGGTAATAAGCTAAGGTAATAGCTACCTTAACTGTTAGTTTGAATTGACTGAGAGTGAGTCAAACTTTCGTTTTAAAATGAATCATACATGCATTCCTTTCACAGTCATAGTCAAAGCATTTATTTCAAACTAGCTTTTGCCAGCGGCTTCGCCCGCGTGGAGGTCGGAAATTATCCCGCGGGAACATACTACCGGGATAAAAAGTAGCCTATGTCCTTTCTCAGGTTCTAAACTATCTGTGTACCAAATTTCATTTAAATTGGTTCAGTAGTTTTAGCAGGAAAGCGAGGCAGACAGATAGAGAGACAGACGGAGTTACTTTTGCATTTATAATATTAGTGTGGATAGTGTGGAAGTGTGGATAGTGTGGATAGGCACGAAAAGAAACTTTTGAACGTCAACATTTAAATTAAAATAGAATTGATCCTACTTGCCCCTTCCAAAAGGTAAATTCGTACGGAGAAGAATGAGCATGAAACTCAACCGTTACTCTTAAAATGTTTTCAATATTAGTAGGTATACAATATTTATATAAATATAATAATATATATATATGAAGACGATGCACCTAAAATAAAATTACCATACCACAACAGGTAAAATAACGTGAAGCAATGAGAGATACATAAAATAAATACTTAATTATATTGAGAACATTCCTTGCCTTTAAGAGGGCTGCACTAAGGTTGCCCGCCAATATCAAATTAACTTAAGTTTCTTGCAGTTAAAGAATATTGCTAACCTAATGCTTCATATGTTCCAATAATTTGTGTGCCCGACAACGTAAATAACGCAATGAATGCTGCTGAATTCTGAAAAGGAAAGCCATTCCTACTGAAAGTGTGTTACGTAATTCCCCCCCAGATTTGTGACAGGTTGTATCTAGGTTGATTAAAATATGATTCGCGACCGTAACAAATATGAAAAAGTCATTAAATAGGTTTATATCAACTTTGAGGGTTGTATTGATGATTTAATTGTTATAATTCTGTGTATATTTTTTTATCCGTATGGTCTTGGACGTAAAGAATAGAACCACCCCATTTCTTACCGTGTCGTAAAAGGCGACCAAGGGACTGACTAGAATGGGCAACGGTGTTCTCTATGCATTTTACCATCACACTGCGATTGCCAACCTGCCTGCCTCCAAATTGGGGAAGGCATAGGCATATGACATAGGTCCAGCAGTGGATATCTAGAGGCTGAAATGATGAATTCTGTAAAATTATTTTTGATACGGTCGCGAATCAAATATGAACATCAACCTGACACTGACCCGCATATAGCAAAAAACGGAAGAATAACTAATTTTACAGGCTATCCTGTCACTTCTCTCTCAAACATTCGTTTCCCTTTTTTACTTTTTACCTGTTCAATGTGGAGGAAGCTATGAAGTAAGCTGGAATATTAAGAACCTATAAAACTTTAATTAACGGAGCGTAAGCTTTTTATGCACATTTTTAAACTGTTGAACGTAAGGACGTTATTATATTCACACTAGTTTCTGCCCGCGACTTCGTCCGCGTTCAATTTCTTGTTCCCCCGACCCTTCTCGTCGCATCGAATCGCCTACCCATCCGATTTTCCCCGTTTTTGCAACATTTTTCATTACTGCTCCGCTTCTCTTAGTTGTAGCGTGATGTTATATAGCCTATACCCTTTCTCGATAAATAGGCTACCCAACACAAAAAGATTTAATTCGGACCAGTAGTTCCTGAGATTAGCGCGTTCAAACAAACAAAGTCTTCAGCTTTATAATATTAGTATAGATTATTCAGGACCTATTGGAATTTTATATAGGGGTTCGGTTTTTTACATTCCTTCACCACTAGAGAAAAATCATTAAATCTCCGACATAGTGAGCAAGTTTAATAAGTGTTGTTCCGTGTGATTCCGGACGTAAAGAAAAGCACCATCCCATTTATTCCCGTGGGTGTCCTGAGAGGCAAATAAGGGACATACTAGAGAATGGGCAGCAGAGTTCTTTTGCCACCATACTGCGATCACCAACCTGTCTGCAAAGCGTGGTGATTATAGCACAGCCTCCCAAATTGAGGGAGGCCTATGTCCAGCAATGGACGACGTTCGGCTGAAATTATGACCAAGTTCAAATAAGTATTATTAGGGGTTCTTCCACTTTCCTCTTAAATGTCAAAATTTTCTATCCATATAAAAACTGCAACAAAAGAGAAGTAGGAAGTTCCCTAAATACGAGGGACATAACTTGACGTGCGGCTCGAATGTCAAGTGAGCTAATGCCATTTCCGAATACCGCCTCAGGTGGCGCCGCGGAGTAATAAAACATTGGAGTGTTAACTGAGGTGTGATGGCTCAGTGGCAACGACCGCGACTTACAAGCAATAAACTCGAGGCTAGAGCTAGGCTTTTTTTTGTATTATTTTTTTTTTGGTTCGGCTATCATCAAATTAAGTCTCCCGCTCTGGGCGGAGCGGGAGGGTGTGTCAGACTTTTACTGACTAAAACCCACCCTTGTTCCTTCAGTTATTCCAGGGCAGCGGTATATCTTTCGAACAAATCTCGCGACCCTGGCAGGCATCGGTCTTCAGACAGAGCCTTTGCTTTCATAAATTATTTTATCACCGCTTCTCTCAAGGCAGTGAAGAAAAGCATCTTGAGGAAATAGATGCCTGTCCTTGAACCAAAAAGTCGAAGACATGTGACATCTACCAACCCGCACTGGGCCCGCGTGGTGGATTGCTGCTCACTCCTTCCCACTGATTGTGAGAGAAAGTCTGTGTCCTAGCCGAAGGAACATTGTGATAAAAGTTGGCTATTATTTATCAACAATTTTTTGTATTAAAGACTTAATAAAAAAATGTAAAACACATTTGTTTCCAACATTGTTCCGAACCAAAACTTAAAATTGACAAAAGTGATTGCTTTTTGTATGTCGTGTTTGAAAAAATCATCCCAAAGATTGCTCATAGCAATTTTCCTTCTTTATTCTGAAAGAGATGTGGAATAGTACCTCGTTTTTCACAAACCATTGTCGCTCCATGAGTTTTCTACTCTGTGGCCACAACGGCTTACGTCTGAGCCGGTTTTAGGCCACGGCCAGATTTGCGTATGAAAATTATAAAGGAAAAGTGGCGGTAAGCTCCCGGATTATTTTAGGGTAGCAAATGTTGTTTTAGTGCTTAGTTTACTTAGTACACCACGTAAGTTAGATGTAGCTTGATATGATAATATTCAGAGAACAATATTCAAGACTTTGTGGAAGGATTTTCAGTAAACAATTTTAATTTTGTAGAAATTCTGACCGAGTTCTGAGTAATTGGAATAAAGCGCGTTTAATTTCATGATCTCTTTCTCATTCCGTTTATTGTGGAATAGTTCCACTTTGACTGATCATAAAATTTTATTCTAACTTTTCCTAATTTTGAGAAGCAAACGTTATTTATTCAAAACTTTAGCGTTTACAAAGAATATTAGTTTTGAAATCAAAGAAATTTATGGGATTGTGGCTTCCTTTGAATTTTGTTTTAATCATTCGTCGAGTTCATAATATTTATGCCATGTCGTAAGTATCTATTCTTCGTTCTAATAAACACAATCAAAGTCATGAAAATCCAAATAACCTTGTTGACGTTACTTACTTCACTGTTTCAGTCGTATAGTAGGTACTTTGTCGAAAATTCCCCGTCAAATTATTAGGTCAATTGACCACTGTTCACCAACCGATCAATCTTGCGATAGATAATAATGACGTCACAGTGTATGATGACGTGTCGGTAAAAGCATTGAACATGAAATTGAGGCGAACTATGAACCCCGAGCCATTAGAGGATAATTTCAATTTCAGACTAAAATTGCTGAATAGTAGGTTACGGTTCATTTTGTATGAACATACATAACAAGGTTGTATGAGGAAAATCATTTTTATACAGAAAAGAAAAAGAAAGAAAGAAAAAAAACGAAAAATTGTTTATTCTGCACAAACAAAACGCACATTGCAAAATAAAAATTAAAAAAGATACATAAAATGCAACAAAGCCAAAAGCCCCGTATTTAAGTCAATAAAAAATAACAGTTTAGCAATATTGACGTGACCAAAGACAAAACAGATTATGTTACGACATTGGCAATTACATCACATTTAAACAAAACAAAAACAAAATGCCGATTGTAGATTACATTAATTATCTACACTTGTAACGAATAAACCACAATATTAAATAACAATTAACCTGTGCGTCGCATCTGTGCAAGAACAGGTCGTTGCTCAGCAATATGCTGTGACTTCAGACGAACAGCGCGGTGTCTAATTGCAAAACACACAAATAGTAGGTTTTTTTTCTATTCACATCAATTTACAAATGTTAGTGTAGCTCTGGCTCTTGTATTAGAAGTTTCTGTTTCACAAAAGCCAAGGAATGGCTTCCATTTTGGCCGTTCAACTACATTCATCGTTCATTATTGAGCAGGCAAAGTTTTCGAACATAAGTAGCAATAAATTAGCGATATCCTTCAAAATTATTCAAAACCTGATTGATGGTGTGTTAGGCAATTCGGATAAGATAAGATAAGATAAGACAATAAAAATTAACCACAAACTGAAATATTAATTAATTCTCATTATAATAATGTCCACTATAAACGTACCTAAGCCAAATTTACACCTTCAAAATGGTTGATATTTATAATTATATATTTTATCATAATAACATACAAATTCTAAAGTATAAGTAACTTATTCAATTTTCTTTGACAACAGCATGACTTGCGAAGCGCAGCTTTGGCAAGTCACCTACCTACATCATAATAATTCATATT
The DNA here is from genome assembly GCA_932294355.1 of Aporophyla lueneburgensis. Taxonomy (NCBI): domain Eukaryota; kingdom Metazoa; phylum Arthropoda; class Insecta; order Lepidoptera; family Noctuidae; genus Aporophyla; species Aporophyla lueneburgensis. Next base: position 19,238,984 of record OW028744.1, read on the forward strand.
TACTTTCGTGTTTAGTAAACTATGTAGTTAGGTACTTTAAACGAAGTAGTGAGTAGAGTAGTCACGGTGAGTTCTGCTTCGTATCATTTAAGTCTGGAACTTTATCGATACCCTAAATAATAAATTGGAATAAATATCAAAATTGCAGAATGAAATTTGGTCATTTTCTGTGTAGGTAAGACCGAATTAAAAATATGACAGTGAATTAAAAAATATATATTTCACTAATCGGCCAGGACGTTAAAAAAAGGTTTTAGGATATCAACCCGGTATTGGTCAGAGGTGTATGTTATTATGATCTGTGTTATCAACTAATTAAAAATAATTTACCATGCAAAGGATAAAAACCCGTAGAATAGGTCAACTTAAGTGGCATTGGACAGGGCACATAGCTGGCAGAACAGATGGCCGATGGGGCCAGCAGGTTTTGGAGTGGCGACCATGTACTGGAAGACGTAGCGTTGGAAGGCCTCCCACAAGATGGACCAATGACTTGGTGAAGGCCGCAGGGATGCGCTGGATGCGAGAAGCATAGAATCGGTCGTAATGACGGTCCTTGAGGGCTATGTCCAGCAGTGATGACGTGATTGTACCTGATTTTTTCTGTTATGCGAAAATTTAATTAGTTAAAATGCCTCAGCACAACCTCTAGACATCTTTTCTATTAAAAATATGCGAGGTAGCTGAGCGAGGAAGTTGAACTTTGAAACTAAGTCTTCGAAACACAGAACTTGGCGTAAATGTTAAGAATTCAGCTTCTTTGCATCCTTTTATAGCCAAGCTTCGTTATGAAAAGTAATCAATATTCTGTTAGTTGATATATACATATGTACATCGAGTAACAAAACTGTGTAAACAAAAGTGTATTTAATATCATCACCACTGCACTCAATACGGTGAAGGAAAACATTGTTATGAAACAGGCATGTCTGAGAATCAAAAATGCGAAGATATGTGACATTTACCAATCCGCACGGGGCCCGCGTGGTGGTTTATGGTTCCTCTCATAGATAAGCGGTCTGTGTCCAAACAGTGGGAACGCTATAGGGTGATTATGATGACATTGATGACATAAGAAAGAAAGAAAGAAAGAAAGAAAGAAAGCATTTATTTGTCAGAATATTGTACAAAGTTGTTATGTGGATTATTACGCTCAAAATATTTTGCCGTTTCCGGTGTACAATATGGTTTTGACATACATGTAACATCGATAGACAACTGGGAGGCTAATCTGTAATTCCGTCAACATTGATACGGGCCCGGCGGAAAGTAGTTGATCCATCAAAATAAGTGTCAAATTCAATTGTTGGGACGGGCAACAACACTTCGGGAGTAGGGACAACTGTTAAATTGTGTTGTCAGTCAATTTTAGTTTGGGCTTCAAACTAATGTTATGTCCGTATGTAAAATGGAGTAGTAAAACACACGAAGTTCGTAGTCCTCAGTGCACCCAGTGGAAAGAAAATATAGAAAAGAAAACATTTATTTGGAACAATACATGAAACACAAAATACTAATGAAAAAAGTGAAATCAGCAGCTTTACATCTGAACCGAGGTGACTTCAGGACTTTCCTGTACCCAAATTAGGCCATGAATCTACAGTAGACATGTCGAATGGTAAAAGCCAACTGCTGAACCCAAATTCGCTTTAAAACGTCACCAACCACTATAACCTTTAACCGTCCCTATTTCTGATATAAAGTAACCTTCAATACATTTTATATACAACATAGTTTCCATTTAAAAAGTTCCTGTAAGCCGGTAGTCGGATCAAGTGTACTGGAGCGGCATAACACCGTCCTACGTGTGTCGGATTACCTATTGGTATCGGTATTCACGACTATCGACTAATTGTTGGATAATCGCTTTCGATTTTTATTGTAGGGATCGATTACTTGTGAAGTGGGTTGGTGTATTTGAATGTAGAAGGTTGGTGGAGTTTTTTTGGATGTCTCTGAATTGTTGTATGGAATTGGAGTTTTGAAGTTGTCGAATTTCAGGAACAGGTCCAGTCAACTGTTTCGTTTTGGTACTTAGGTGATGAGCCAGTGGTATAGGTCCCAACTTAACAGAAGTAGGTCGTGAGTTCCAATCCAGGAAAGAACTATACTTTTTATATTAGATTTCATCACTATGGCTCTCAAAACGGTGAAGGAAAACATTGTGAGTAATTCGGCATGTCTTAGAACCAGAACTTTGAAGACGTTTGACATCAACCCAGCCGCACCAGGTCCGCGTAGTAGATTATGGCCCACACTATTACCAGAGGATACCTGTATCTAAGCGGTGACTGCTGAGAAAGAGGGAGGTTTACAAGAAATTTAATATTATTATCATTACAACATATAGGTTAACCTATGGTGTGTTTAGTCTGGACTCTACAACTCTCTGGACAAGAGACTGTGGCTTCGGAGTTTGTTTCGGCCTTTCTTCTCAGAGTAGTCAAATAGAAAACGCCGACCTCACCTAGTATTAAAAATATGATTGACACGTAAATGTTTGTACAGACGCCAGCACATCAAGGTACCCGAAACTGTCAAATTTTCCTAATCAATTTTGAACCTAATGCTTAGCATTAAAGTTGAAAAGTTGTTAAAGAAATTTGACAGATTGTAGTAGCTTCAAGTACTGCCGTCTGTATAAACCTACCTGCAAACTTACAGATGTGATTAAATTGAATCGTTAGTGAAATGTGGACAAAATTTTTGAACATAATAAAATCAACTGAATAAAATCGAAAGAGAAAAGCCCAGACATAGTTCCCAACCATTGTACGATAATGAAGCCAGTGTTATAAATGACTGAAACGAACGTCCAATTGATTTGAGAGATACCTTCGACAAGAAGTGAAATGTAGCAAAAATTTTATCAGAAACTAGCTTTTGCCAGCGGCTTCGCCCGTGTGGAGATCAAAAATTATCCCGCGGGAACATACTACCGGGATAAAAAGTAGCCTATGTCCTTTCTCAGGCTCTAAACTATCTGTGTACCAAATTTCATTTAAATCCGTTCAGTAGTTTTAGCAGGAAAGCGAGACAGACAGAGTTCCTTTTGCATTTATAATATTAGTGTGGATTGAACTTGAAGAATGTCAAGTCGCATTACGCTTTTAAAGTAGATCTCCTGTACCTAATAAATATGCGAAGATTCCTAATAGAATCAGAAATGTTCCTGATGTAGACGCGTGCGCTGAATTTGTAACATTTTTAGTATAGATGGCCGTTATTTATCTACCGCCTTCTTTCAATTGTCTCAGAATGAATGATTCTAACTAGATTGTACGTGAATGGCATTTCTTTTTGCGTAGCCCTAAAAATTTTCATTTTGTTGAGCCTTTTTCAGAGTAAATTTAATAAGCTGAGATATGTAGATAACCTACTCTATAAAGTCGCTGGCAATATTTTTTCCTGAATTTAACAGAACAGAATTTAACATCAACCCGGTAAATATCGAACTTGGGATCTGTTTCTTGTCAACATGAATGTCACTAGCCCACGAGCGAAGAAAAATAACAGGACTCTGAAAGAAGAGTTGCTTACATCTATATGAATTTGATGGAGCTGTACTTAAAAGTGTCAATTTACACATTATTCACAAGCGACCCGCCCCTACTTCACTTCCCTGGCGACTAGTCAAAACCCCGACATTTCTGTGATAAATCTAAGTTAAATATTTTTTTATAATTTATAACCTATATACACCTTCCGGAATATATTGTGTTAAAATGCAAAATAATGTTAAAAAGTGCATCAAAGTCCATTCCGTAGTTTAGACAAGATTTTGTCAAATATTTTTATAATTTTGTGTGTCTGTTTATTCAGGCTTATCTCCAAAACGAATAGAAAGAAAGAAAGAAAAATATTTTATTTGAGACACGCACCGGGCATAAAAACAATAAAAAGAACATAGAAACTTTTAGGATAACAAAAAGTTAAAAGATATAAAATTAAAAGAATAAGACCTGTGCGAGGCCAAAAAGGCTCCTATCTCAGCATAATACTGCGATATTTGTTAAAAAAAAAAACAATTACCGCAGCGCTGTTATTCTGATAGAGCCCACTGTGATGCCACGGACACACTTACGGACGTGACAAAATAATCCCACAATAAAAAAATAAAAAAACAATATTAAATATAAAAATTAAACAATTGATAAGATACACTTAAGATATAAATAAATAAAACCGTATTACCTATTAATTAATTATACAATCTACCCAGACCCGACGCTCCAAAATCGCTTGTCAATGCCACAGATTTTAACGAGAGTTTTTATTGGCAGGTAACTGATGTTAAAAGTAGTAACATAATCATGTCGGGAGCATGTTCCCGTGGGATAAATCAGCGTAGACGAAGTTTATAATATATAGAAGCCATTCGACCATGTTACCCTTTATCCAAAGTGTCGGCCATTTTGCGATAGACCATTCCATTAAAGGCTTTTATTTACGGTATGAACAAAGTATCTACATCAACTACTGAAGAACATTAGCAGCTGTACACATTCAGTATTTTCTTCTACATAAAAGAATTAAGAAGTGTTTTCTCTGAGCTCTCTAAATTGTCTCAGGATTTATTTATTTAGAATAGTTGGAATTGAAGAAATGTTACTGATAGTCTGATGTAATACGTAGTCTGAATACTTTTTGTCTGAAAATGTTGATAGGGAATTGAAATATAATTCACTGAACCTTTTTATTGAATTAGGTGCCTACATAGTTTTAAAATCTTACCTAAGTGTTCACGAATAAACTGCGAGATGCGGTTTTGGTTAGTTTAAAAATTATACTATACTAGCTTAATGGATACAAGAAACTGGCGTTCCGTGATTCCGTGATGTACAACACGTTAAGGATAACACCATCCTATTTCTTCACTTGGGTGTCGTAAAAGGCGACCAAGGGACATACTAGAGAATGGGCAGCATTCTCTATCCATTTGCAGCATTCTCTTTCCATGGCAACAACCTCCTTTTTTTCTGGGTGGGACATAATTAAATGACGTCTCCCCCTCTTCGTGTCAGACTTTTACTGACTAAAACCCACCCGTGTTCCATCAGTTGCCCATGTGCCAGGGTCACGGTGTCTCTTTCGAAAAATCTCGCGACCTTGGCAGGGACAACCCCATTTGGGCAAGATCTACACCCTGCAGTAGACGTCCTTTGGCTGAAATGAGGTGATGAAGATTGGGAGATAGGTGGAGGATTTGTTTTGTGTGAAACCTGTATGAGACTTTTTTTTTTTTTTTTTTCAGGATGGGAAATCATCAAATGACTTCTCCCGCTCTGGGCGGAGCGGGAGGGCGTGTCAGACTTTTACTGACTAAAACCCACCCGTGTTCCATCAGTTGCCCATGTGCCAGGGTCACGGTATCTCTTTCGAACAATCACGCGACCCCGGCAGACCTGTATGAGACTGGCATAGGAGCATGGCGATTGTCACTAGAAAAGAGAGGCCTATGCTAAACAGAGGGTCAAGTCAGGCTCATTAATCATCATTATATAGATACAAGCAAATTGTTAATCCTTCACAAAATCCCAGTCACAATTTCTAATGAAAAATTCCACCCTGAAAATTACTTTACCGTTTCGCACACCAAAACAGAACTAACTGTATTCGGATTTCCATAATGCATTCCCAAACTTTAACGGAGCTACATATCTCAAAAACAGATGAACACATTTTAATCCACTAACGTGAATATTACATACACTAATGCTCAGTTATCCAAAAACTAATATGCGCTTCGAGAATCATCGTCTGTCTTCTGAAATACGGTCGCGTGATTATGAGATCTAATATAGGGCAACCAGAGAAGTAATTTCCTCATTTGTATTATCATATCATGATTAAAAGTTATAGATTAACATCATTTTCATCATTGCAGCCGAATTACGTTCACTGCTGGACATAAGCTTTCCCCAAACGGGATGTTTGAATTAATCGCCACGCTTGGCAGGCGGGTTGGCGATCGCAGTATGGTTGTAAAATGCATAGAGAACGCTGCTGTCTATTCTCTAGTAAGTCCCTTAGTCGTCTTTTACGACACCCACGTGAAGAAATGTGATGATGTTATTTATAACGTGCTGTATTTCACGGAATCACGGAACTCCAGTTTCTTGTATCCATTAAGGTAGTATAATTTTAGTCGCTTTTACGACATTCACGGGAAGACATTGGATAGTGCTATTATTTTCTTTACGTCCGGCAACACACGGACATAACTACGAAGCGCAATAGTACCAAACTTTGATCCCCCAGGGTTACTCTGTGATGTGACATTTTGCTAATTTCTAAACACGAATAATGCCGAGGTGCATACTTTTTCTGATTTAACTGTACCAACATGAATGTTCCACATAAAGCCATTCATGCACTTCCCGGCTTTTCACGTTAACTTTGAGCCAACTTTATCTCAGGAGTCATGCGTGCCTTGAACTAAATTTTCCTTTTGCGCTCATTTGGCCAAACTACACCATTGTTTGTGCCCCTCATTTCCATTCGAGGAATAAGTAAGGTTGTTCAGCAAAAGTAGCTTTGTAAGTAAGCCAATGTTTGGCCATAGACATGTGAGTGTTTGTGGTTGCTTATTTTTGTTGTACAGGCGCTTGTTTAGACAAGATATTGTAATTATTGAAAAATAGGAAGTGAAAGGAAATGAAGTGTGAGTGTGTGTGTACTAAATTTTTCTCTTAAGTATACGTTTCCAAATGCCTACTTAAAATGTAACACGAATTTGACCTGTATCCTAACTTAATTACTTTAATGTTTCCGAAGTGATGGATTTGGATGAAATAAGTTACACAGAAAGATCCTGAACTGACTTTTCAGCCTGGATCGCAGACAAAGTCGTAGGAAACGGCTAGTTGCTCATAAGCCGATTTGTTAAACTTTTTAGGCGAGAAAGAAAATAATATTTCATTGTTCAACGACTACTGAACCAAAAAATTGGGCGTGTAGCACTGTATACGTGATAGAAGTAAAACTTTTTAGAATAATAAAGGATAAGAGAGATTTAGTCTGGGGGACAGAGAGAGTTATATCTTTCTTCCCTGTTATGTAACAAAATGTGCCTAAGCGTGACGAGTTATAGAAATTTCACTCTCAATTCTCGTCCAATTACAGATGGCCGCCTAAGAAGTTTCACTTCAAGAAGACGATTTAGTTTATATTATCGTATAAAATCTGCGACGACCGTACGACGTATGCTGACCATTTGACCAAGCAGTAGGTATACAGCGGTAAGATAGCCCTCGAAATTCAAATGTTCGTACCCTTTTTTTCGTAATTTGCAGGTCATATATATATGGATATAAATTGCAAAAAAACGTACAGGGTAATCGGTGATATTTCGATTAAAATATGATTCCCAATCGTTACAAATACGGCGTTACTGAATTATAATCATTAAAATAACAAAATAAAACCTTCTTAGTTCATATGATCCCATTGAATTACTTTTCCATGAACGAGTAAGCTATCCTGGTTCCTTCCCTTTCAAGAGCACATTTTTCTAGCATTCCAAATTTAAAGTTTTCCATCCAAGAAAACTCATTCGACTTAATAAGATTCGTGATCCTTTAGTTGGTGCCAATGTTGTTTATTTGGCACCAACTCCAACGCGTGGAGTACTAGACGTAGTAGTTATAATATAAAGATGTTTGTGAAATGTGACTCGGAATTGTTTCACCCAACATTCTAGATGTTTCTGTTTATTTGTGAAACTGACCCCGGAGCGGACATTTTTGAATTAAATTAGCGTCTGCAAATGTTCGCAAGGAATGAAGTCGGGCTTGTAATATAATTATGTAGAATATCTTCCTGAGTTAGACAAACGCAATTGTTTGTGTTATTTTGTTGGTAAATATAAAAGGATGTTATAAATGAAAGTTATTTACTTCAAGATAAATCCACGGTACGAATACTTGTTAGAATGATCAAAACTTTTATCATAAACATTTTTCTTGGTACTGACTTTGACTCAGTGTTTTGTTCACCAAAATATTTATTTTTCCAAACTTGTTATTTGATGAGAACCACGGTACGGCATTATTATTCATGCGACTAGATCAGGCTGTACTCTTATGAATTGCGTTAAAGTTAAGACAATTATAATCAACGTATCTTTCATAATGAAAATAGCAGTATACAATGCTCCATTAGTTAACAAAAAACTCCTTCCAGAAAATCGGCTCAGCGGAAGGGATATTCTTAATGTACAGTAACGTTACATAGAGGTAAAGATTGTAAGTTTTTTAATATCAAAAAGTACCCATGCGATACTGCAAAAATTATGTCACTGATCGACAAACAACACTATTGGCAAATGCATATAAAATGGGATACTGACTTTTCCAATCGGGTTCGCCTACGTATTATGCATATAAATCTTCCTCTTGAATCATTCTGTCTTTTGATGAAAACTGCATTGAAATCTAAGAGTCGCAGCAGCACGAAGCAGACGAGGGAAGCGACTTTGTTTTATACTATGTAAAAATATTTTTTGGTATTGCTGGTTCCATATGGGCGAATTCATGGGCAGAAAGAAGTGAATTTAAAAAAGATATGTATGAATATTTACGCAACTTGGATGATGAATACCTCCACCCTCTTAAAAATACACGCTTGTCATTTGTTATTATATGCTACGTGTAAACCAAACATCACTGATCAATAACAATTAAAACTTGACAATTGAAATGGATTTCATAAGTTAACGCAAGCCAAGTCGAAAGTTGTACAAGGACGGCTAAACTTGGTGACATGTTCAGGCAGACTTCTTGCGTGAGTGTGATAGTTTCACTTACTTTGTGTACACAGGGTAGGGAAAACAGTAGGTCAATTAATGAAGTACCTTCTTGTTGTAATATAGGATTTCGCTTTAATTTGGTTCTTAACTTTAGTTCAGTTTGGTCTTAAGTTGGCATTTACTTGGTATTTTAATGAATAGTAATATGACTTGGCTAATGGCCTTGTTGATCTAGTGGTCGGAGGTGTTCCTGAGCATGAGCTGAGTATGAGGTCCTCGGTTAGATTTCCGGGTCGGGCAGTGTCATTGCGTTTTTCCATCAGGAATTTCTCAGTATGAGCCCTGAGAGTGGACTTGTGCCCGGTTAATGGCAATAGGCTCGCTCTCTATTACATGGGACTTCAAGGTACATAACTGGCGGAATGTGAGTGTACTAAAGGTGCACCACTGCTGACCTCTTCGGGGAATACAAGCGTGATTATATGTTATGTTAATAACTTCCTAGCCATCAGTGTTATAGGGCCTTGCATAGAGTTATCAAAGTCCAATCTGCACTCACCCATTTGTCGTTCAAATCAGATAATGATTTCAGCTTCATGGTATTGATAATTTGGAGAGCTCTCTGTTGAGCATTGGCTATCATAAGACACGACTAAAATTTAACATCCAGTTTCACATAATGGTTAGTGGCATTTGTTTAAAATTGTGAAACTTTGGTCTAGTCGGGTTTTTATAACACAATCACCGTATAATGGAACACAGGCTTTTGCTTAGTGAGAGAGAGAAGGTCGTAATAGTAATCAACCACGCGGGCCCAGTGCGGATTGGTAGATGTCATAATGCCTTCGAATTGTTTGTTTTAATACACACCGGTTTTCTCATGATGTTTTCCTTTACCGTTTTGAGAACAGTGGTGATGAAATTGTTTTCACAATGTAAAGTGTCTGGATGTGTTCGTACTTACAACCTATAATTCGTAAATCGAAAAAAAAATCGTATCGAATCTGTTTAAATAAGTTAAACTACACTCTCTTATTTTCCCTTCTTTACTCTGTTAATTGTATTTTGGGATTCACGAACTGTGCCTTATTAAACTAGATTCTTTCTTTTCTTGCTTTCTTTCTTTTCTTTCCTTCATCGTAATATTACCGAAAGTATACCTATTGGCCTACTGTTTACGTTCATACTATGTAAAAGATCTGTCTCGTACAGGGTGGGTTCTTGTTCGCCGGAGCCGGTGATAGCTCAAGTTAGCTGCTGCGTGGATTGGCCTGGATTATTATCTTAGCGACAACACAGATACCGTAGACATTTTAATTAGCTGCCTTGCTCTAAGAGATTAAGTTGTAATTCACCACCCAGGCCCAGTGCGGATTGGTAGTTGTCATACGCTTTGAATTTTTGATTTTAGGACATGCCATGTTTCCTCACGATGTTTTTCTTCACTGATTTGAGAGCAGTGGTGATGAAATAGTTTTCACAATGTAAAGCGGCTGGACGTGTTCAAACCTGGAATCTACAACACGTAAGTTGCGGCCATTACCATAGAGTCACCACTGCTCTCACGGGTTTGTTTGCATAATTTAAACAACTCTCTTATTTTCCCTTCTTTTAATTCTGTTAATTGTATTTTGTGATTCACGAACTGTATCCAAATAAACGGCATTATTTCTTGTCTTTTTTTCTTTTCTTTCTTGTCTTTACTTTCTTTCTTTTCTGTCTTTTCTTTCCTTCGTTGTATGATTGATGAAAGCGTTCCTATTGGTCTTCTCTTTATGTTCATACTACGTCAAAGACCTGTCTCGTACAGGGTGGGTTAGTCGTCGTTGGTACCTTTTAGCCGGAGTCGGTGATAGCTCAAGTTAGCTACAGCGTGGATTGGCCTGGATTATTATCTTAGTGACAACACAGATACCGTAGACATTTTAATTAGCTGCTTTGCTCTACAAGTCTGAGTGAAGAGCCCTTTCAAAGTATTTGTAGTAGGGAAATTATTGAAGATAGGTCATTCTTTTGTAAGTTGTCATTAACACGTTTACGGACAGTATTCCCTTACTGGTTAATCGTGTTGAGACACTACAAAATTTCATTTTTATTAACATTTTTTAACATCATGATAAGACAGTAAAAGATTAAAACTGTATCTGTGGTGAAACTATAGAATGCCCTTTCTTTTATTAGTGTATAAAATATAACGTCGCAAGTCTTACTGATTGTATGCAAGTCAAAAGGTTGACGTCGATAGGCGTACTGTCGTATTATTTTATCCAGAGAGAACGTCGAGAGGCGTTCTGTCCGTCAACGTGTTAAAGGAGGTGTTCTGTTACCTCGGTTGTCTATAATAGAAGGAAGCAATAAAAAAGTTGCGTTCCAATACATACTTTTGAACATTTGTGGAAGTGGCTTTTGACCAATTTGGGTTTAAGTACTTACTTTAGTATATACGCATTTCAATACCATACATAAAATTTGTGGAACTATCATGAATTCTTTCTTTGAAAAGAAATGTCACAGTAAGTTTTCTTTCATTATAATCTTTCAAGGCTAAACTAAATTACAAGTTTCATATCCCGCTATATTGTTTTTATTTATTTTGAAAGAATGGTAATTTGGATAAATAAGTTTCCACGTAGACAATTAAAAAGTTATCCCATATCCTCGTAAGACCCAACGACCTAATTTAATGACAAAAATATGTAGGCATTCCGGCCCAAGACAGTTTTTAAAATCATTATATTACGGCCCAGCGACCTAAAATTATGACATAATATTTAAACCTATTTTTTAGTTTAAATAAACCCACCAATTTAAATCTGTCACCAAAAAGTCATTAACCTTGAATACATCTAATAAATATAAAATACCCCCGGGGAAATACTCCCTAAAATAATTAAATCAAGAGCTTTTCATATAAACACATTTTTACTAGATCGAAGTTCTGGGCCGCAACTACTTGCGTCTTTTTTTAGTACATTGGGCCGTAAGTTTTATCGACCTATATTTAGGTTGGGCCTTACGAGGATATCTGCTCATACAAAAATAAAACACAAAGCCTCTCATGATTAACCAATTACAATTATTTAATTGAACATTATCCTCCTTCATCCCATCCGGTGTTAAAATTAATACCTTTACAAATACGCGTTTGTTTTCAATACATACTTCAAGCTAATTATAATTTATATTTCATTGGAGTTAATTAAATTATAACGAATGCACGTGACAATGGGATTGTGATAAAATTAATAACATTTCGAAGAGCGAACGCGTTCAACTGAATTAACTTGCTGTCACTGTGTAAACACGCTGTCACAACTATGCTACAGTAATGTACTGGTGATAGTATTATTCATGCTGAAAACACACTGGATTTTAACCTCTGTAACGTAACAAATAGAGGTGAGAATGTGTTGGTTAGTTTCGGAAAAAGGATGTTAATTTGTCGCTCTTGTACGAACTTATGTCGAAGTTAGTACTTGTTATATTATTCATTTCGAAAGTTACTTGGATTTTTGAATAATATTTTTTTGGTGTTTTGGTGTCATATACACCAAAATACACAAACAATATTGAAGAAGGAAAAATGTCGTATGAACCTAAGTCTGAAACGATTTCATTTATTAGGTGAACGTTTTTTTTTTTCTGTAAGTATATTTGTAATTACAAACAATTTTACACGTCAATTATATTATATTTTAAAAACTAGATTAGGACGGCGTTTTCTATCTGACTACTTTGAGGAGAAAAGCCAAAACAAATTCAGAGGACACAGTCTGGTTACAGTTCAGAGATAATCTTGGCCGGATTATGTGAAGACCATGCAGATCTGTGACTAAAATTTTCTTTTGAGGAGAGAACCACACAGACCGAGAGGACATGTGCATAAGCGAAAAAAAAAATCCCGAAAGTATAATAATAAATAAATTTTTCTCTGATCAGTGTTTGGGTCTAAATGTGTAAATTTAACGACCTGCCCTTTTCGGAGACTAATAATTCTTTGAATATCGGCGGCATTTCACAACCATAGAATATCGATCGACATCACACTATGAAAATAACTAAAATATACTCAACGGGCTGTCTCCATCAGTTAAATCACGAAATTTTGGTAGATTGGTACAGATTATTGCTATAAAACCGTAAGTGGAAGTTTCTAGATTAAAAACTTCCCATCCACTAGCTACAAAGCAATAACTATAAAACAAAACAAAATAATGCTTTATCGTTTACACTCCAATTCTCCGCTAGACCAGCAAAATTTCATAAAACATTTACGAACAATCCGACAAAAACAAACTACAACAATCCCTTTCAATCCTCGTATTATAAACTCATGACTCATCATACGAAAATCCGGCAGCGTACTGCACTAATAGCCGGCCAAAACGCGTATTTGAGCCAACAACGTTACTGTACCACGCGGTGTACCGTATTATCCGCGACAACGCAACGGTGAAATTGAAACCAATAAAATGCTGGTTGAAGTAAAACGTTTTTCGTGTAGCAGCCATGCACTGCCCCACTATATGACGAGGGTTGTCATAAGTCTTCCTTGTACAGTCGGCTAAAAAGTGGCCTCTAATAAAAAACAAACCCGTAACTGCTCCAATTTCGCTATGGTTTTCTTGAAGAGCGGTACCGTCATATTTTATAGGCCGCCAAGAAAATCTGTCATTTTGACAAGTATTTGACATTAAGGTGTCAAAAAACCATGGAATTAGTATTTACTATTTGTAAAAACACTCTGTATTTGGACAGCCGTTATTGTGTGACCGTCCACCGCTTTCTTCGGAAACCATATTTTCTTGTAGTCTTTGTGCTGCTGTCTTTATAGTGACGACACGTATTCCATGTTTAAATATTAAACTAGCGATGTTCCCATTTAAGAAAATGTTGTCAAAATTTATGTATCACTTTTTTGCTCGTCCTTACACGCGTGTTTGCCGCTCCGACTATTCCGAGACAGTTGACAAGCGTGAAGATCTGACATGTATTGGTTTGGGTGGTGTGATATTCTTTTAGATTAATTGGTAGTCTGGTTTGATATCTTTTAGATCGTATTTTAGGCTCAACTTGTCTAATCGTCGTGTACAAGGGATCTGTTTCGGTCTGCCCTTAGATTGAATTTCAGGTTTGGATGTCTTATCATTGTGAAATGGGTTATTCCCTTTTCCTACCAGTTATCTGTAGCTGATCATGTCATCATTATCTTCTGTCAGTAAGAAACTATGCAGGAATATCTCTTGAATTAATTTTGGATATCGTCTTCCTTATTTATTTGTTCTGTCATGCTTAAAATAGCATAACAGGTTTTTAGTTAACAAAAATACATATTATAATATAATTATTATTTCTATATGCGGATTCCGTTGGCAAGTGCAGTATCTAATTGTAAATGAATAATGCCATTGATAAAATTGTTATTTCTTTCGTTTTCTGACAGTAGATATTCTTTTATGTTCACGAAAAGTTTCTGAATGATTTCGTTTCGTGGACTGCCTTTTTGACCTTCTGGTTGCAAGCCCTACTGCTGAGCATGATGTCCTGGGTAGGATTCCCAGTTCAGGCAAAGTGTTATTGGGTTTTCTATCTGGAATTTCTCAGTAGCAGCCCGGAGTCTCGATTTGTGCCCGGGCTATAGGCTCGCCCCTATTACATAACTGGCGAAATTTGGGCATGCTTTAGGTACACCTGTGCCCAATCCTTCGGGGAAACAAGGTGTGCTGTTATATGAAATATTTCTCGTCTTCAGAAAATCATGTTAATTTATTTCTTCGGTTTCCATGCCTATTCCAAATCATTTTCATTGTTCTGATTACATCAATCGTTTAGCCTGTTTCCTCGCTACCGCTTCACTCCTGTAATCGTATCCTCAGTATGTGACCGAGAACAGAGAGGTCGATACATCGGGTGTCAAGCCTCCCGCACTATGATTGACATTGATTGACTGGGCTAAGTATCTGCCTACCCAAGCACACGTCATTGACGAAGCGTGTAATCTCTATACTTGGGTACGTAAACATAAGGACGGTGAATTTTTAGGCAAACAGAGCGAATTTTAGGTAAGTCTTACCAATGGGAACCGTAAAACCCAGTGGGTTGTGGATGTCAGACAGATAGTTGTTTCATGTAAAATTCAGCTGCATCTGGTTAGACTGGAAGTCGTACCAAACATATTTGAGAAAGGCTAGATCATGATGAGAGTGAATTCTTGCGATGGACTTCAGGAGCAACAATTGCTGCCACGCGAATTTGTTCGAAGGAGTTACCGTGGCCCTGGCACAGGTAGAGCAGTAGTGGCCCAGTGGTAACGGCCGCGACTTACGAGTAGTAGGTCGTGAGTTCGGTCCTAAGCAGGTGCTTTACTTTGTTTAAATTATTTCATCACCACTGCTCTCAAAACGGTGAAGGAAAACGTCGTGAGGAAACCGGCATGTCTTAGAACTAAAATTCGAAGACATATGACATCTACCAACCCGCACTGTGCCCACGTGGTGGATTATGGTCCGCTCCCTCTCACCGAGAGGAGGCCTGTGTCCCAGCAGTGGGAACGTTATAGGCTGATGATGATGGCACAGGCAACTGATGGAACACGGGTGGGTTTTAGTCAGTAAAAGTCTGATACACCCCCCGCTCCATCCAGAGCGGGATAAGACATTTGGTGATTACCCACCAAAAAAAGGAGCCAACTGAATCTTTGAAGAAAAGAGCCAATAAAGCCAAAAATCAAACTCATTGTGATACGGAGATATCAAAAACTGCGTTTATTGGTTTTAGGATACAATGTAAACCTATACCTACTATTTTTATGGGCGTGAAAAATAGACACGGGTCAGATACTGAAAGGAAATATTATTAGTTACCTATTATGTCCTTAATGTCTTTTCGTTTTTCCCTACAAGGTGTTGGGATTACATATGAAAGGAAGTGAATGAAGATGGCTTTTAAAAAAAAATATGTGGTTTTTATAAGAGAACCAATATATTATGCACTGATATTGATTCAAAATACTTTGATAATTATCTTTTTCTTCTTTATCTATATATTACGAGGGTGAGTTGTGGCAGACATAGCATACAATGAGCATGTATAGGCACGCATGTTTGTCGGTATCAGAACACTGAATTTTGATTTTGGTGCCGAAACTATGGAGACCATAAGGTCTCTTTAAGGAAATCTCGAAAAGCGACTGGTTGACAATTACCGTGAACCAATGGGCTGCACCCTAATTGTCTGCTTAGCAACGTAAACAACGCCATGAATGTTGTGGAACTGTCAAAGTGAAAGCGATTCCCGCGGTTAGTATATTATGCAATTACCCTTCTGGTTTTACCTTGGCTACCAGCCGACAGCAATGCCGATGATTTTTTGGCGCTAGATTTTAGTTTGTGAATAGTTTTAATTAAGTTACGATTTAATTTTCTTCTTTTCAATTAATTAATACCTTATTAGTTGTTCTTTACGTAAATTGTGGCCTATCTATAGCAAATTATTATAGCGCTAATTATTTATACTATATACTAAATTAAATAATTAACTAACCAACTATACAGTGAATATATTTTTATTGAGAAACAATCTATCACTGCCGTCTATAATAATAACAAAAAAAAAACTTTAAGAGTCTCAATTAGAAGAGTAATCATTCACAGAGCTTGCTATTAAAAGTGAATTAAATTCACATTTGGTAACCAGTAATGTAATATATTAATGTATTACTGACATTGATATATTCTTTTAGTATCTTTATTTAACCGGGAGGTTGTTGACCGATGATGTGTGATATTAAAATTAATGTAATTTGGCTTCATTCTAAAATTTTTTTCACGGCTTATCCGGAACATCTATTAAAAAAAAAATATATTACTGGACACTTAAAGCAATTTTAACATACAATAATACATAGTATAATTTCAATTCTTTTAATTAATTAATTGATAATTTCATCACTACTGCTCTCACAACGATGTGGGAAAACATTGTGAGGAAACCGGCATGTCTTAGAACCAAAAATTCGAAGACATGTGACATCCACCAACCCGCGTGGTGGGTTACGGCCCACCCCGTCTCACCGAGAGGAGGCCTGTATCCCAGCAGTGGGAACAATATAGGCTGATGATGATGATGATGAAAGTAATTTTGCATATAATAAGCATAGTTAAAAAGTAATAGGCTAGGTTTTGTTTTAAATATTATAATTATCAGAGGTGACAAATTGGATGGTTACATTTAATGCATTTACTACAAAATTAGTACTAGGACTTTAGAGAGACTGAGACTAAGTTTTTGTTTCAGTTTTTTTCTACACTTAGGGGAGGATTTAGTTTTTGCAATTTAAAAGTATACTATTTCCAATAAAAAAAAAAATTAGAATCGGATGACTCATTTAAAGGTTATGCGTAGTCATGCACAAAGAGAATACATGCGTCTACTTGACCTGCTCTTTTTTTTCCTCGGTTAAAAATATTCATAACGAAACCAACCTGGTTTCGTTTTGAACATTTTAATTATCAAAGTTTATAAATCGGTCTGTTACATTAACTGCCGCCTCTATAGAATAGCTTCAAAAAAAAAAAAAAAACAATTTCAAACAGCAATTTTTGTTCATGATTTTTCATCTAATCTAATCTAACTAGCCTGTATTGTCCCACTGCAGGGCAAAGGGGAGACCTTTCCCACAATATTCTGTCTTTTGCTAGGGCTGGCTAATCCTTTCGGTAAGAGTCAGGTCGTCCCGCCATCTTCGTCTCGATTTTTCTTCATTCTGTAATAATTTTTATATCCACTTTTACTTTTCATCGAATAGTATTAAAACAGTACGTTACTTTTCCTTCGACAATTCTATAAATAATTACTTAATTAAATCCCCTCTCACTCGCAGAACCATACCTACACTTTGGTACATCCTTTGCGTTTTAGTATCAGTTAATAAGGTACCGTATCTAATACAAACTTGAGTTTATAATAACCTGGCGATATTAATGTATCGCGGAAAGCTTTGATATCATCCTCTTTGTTAATTAAAATATGTGGAGGTATCGATGCTGTGTTAGACGTGTTGTTAGTGGTGCCACCTAGTTAATTAAACAGGTAATATCAGTGTTTGAGATAGTGAAATTAATCAACAATGGTGCTGATTTGATCTCATACTGACAAAGCTTGGAAAGGCTAACTTAGATTAGAGCTGCGTTCGATTGGTGAGTATTGGTGGTCCAGTGGCACTTACAGAGGTTACAGCACTACGAGTTGTAGGCTGTAGATTCGAACCCACTGATACGTTTTACTGTGATGGTACCGATTCTATCTCTTACTGAAAATCCGCGAAAGAAAAGGCATGTGATGCTTTAGAATTGTCTAAAACTAAATAACGTCTCGATTGCCTTGAATTTGAAGTGACACACCCCCATACACATAGACGAACACGTGCGCACGGACTCATACACACTTCCACCAATAATTATAACAATAATTTCCATCACATCGATATGTTTGCTCTTTCTGCTGATAGTTTCAAAAATATTGTACTAAAAACACTTAGTCACTAGTAACTCTAATTAAGATTTGTATGCCTTGATGAGGCTTTAATTATTATTTTTTTCCTCTTTACTAAATTTACGTTTTTACTTTTAAGTACAAAACATGTTTTCACTAACATAAATTATTGTAGTTTGTAGGTTTAAGTTTAAATAGCATAGTTTGTAACATTAAATACTAATAATGATTTCATAATTTAAATTTAGATTAGAATGCAATTCATAAAAATAAATACAATTCTAGTCATTTAAAATAATATAATATTTATGTAAATAAATTTTATGTGTATAATTTTTATGTATATTCCGTGGAAAATATTGTTGGTTATAAAATATGTAATGTGTCACTGTTTGTTTTCCCCAATAAATAAAATAAAATATATTATTCATCGCGACATTTTTTGCCAATAATAGCGCGTCTATAATTAATGATAACTTTGTTTTGGTTTTCTTTTTATTTTTCATCAAATATCACTTTATTTTTTATACCTGTAAAAGGGAATGTATATTCAATAGCTTATACTATAAGTTGTAACTAGTGGAAGAGCAGAACTTCCATACACAAGTTTTTTCTTATTTAAATGGAAATTTCCAAAAGACCTAATGTAAACGTATTTTTAAGTTATTGAAATAAACATTTTGTATTTTTTTGCTTCGAAGAAAATCTTAGTTCAGCTGAATTTGACAAATCAAATTTATTTCCGTCTCTTTCTTGTATAGCCTAAATAAAGTTTAGTTCAGTTCGTTTACAACAGAATAATCACTAATGTGCGCTTTTAAGATTTCTATCGAGACACCTTTCCCGTGGACAGCTATGTTCACGTAACGACGTCACGACAACATAGGGAAGTATAGTGTATCATCATCATCATCATCATATCAGCCGAAAGACGTCCACTACTGGACATAAGCCTCCCCAAATTAGGGGGGTTTGCCATAATCGCCACGCTTGGCAGGCGGGTTGGCGATCGCAGTATAGTGGTAAAATGCACAGAGTACGCTGCTGCCCATTCTCTAGTGAGTCCCTTAGTCGCCTCTTGCGACACCCGTGGGAAAAAATGGGGTGGTGCTATTCTTTACGTCCGACACACACGGTACTCCGATACGACACGGTACACGATGTAACAATATTTTGATTTAAAAGAGTGTCCGTGGAGTTTCTTCCCCGTTCTTCTTTATAGGTACTTAAACTAGCTTCATCTTTCTGATTGACAAACTCCCCTTGGCAGAAAGTGCCTGTAATTGGTTAATTTGAAAGAAATGCTTTGAGTTTGAATCATTAGGAGAAAAACGTAAATTACGCAAAGTGGCTGAACTGTCAAAATCAAAGGCAATGCGATCAATTGCAATTGTTTGTGTGTTACGTAATTTACCTTCTGGTTGAACTGTTTTATCAAGATTTCTTATAATAAGAACAATATGTCAACAGAATCGAAAATAATTAGAAAATCCGGTATATGTATGAAGGATAAGCTATTGACATTAAATTAATGTGCTCCATTCTTTCCACGGAACCCAATTAATCTCTTATACCGCTAGGGAAATAAGCTTGACAATGTATCACTTTTCTTTAGGGCTCATCGTTCGCCCATAAAATGATATTGGCATAAAATGTCGCGATGGAAAAACATATGAAAATGTAGCAACAACGTTGTGTATCGTGGATTTTTATGCTTGTGATTTAATATTCATGTGGTGTACCAAAGATTTAAGGATTCCGTAGGTATATTATAGGCTTGTTTAGATTAGGGGTGGGGTAGATTAGAGCATTGGGTAGTAGCGTGAGTACTGGTGGCCTAGTGGTAACTCAGTCCTTTTAGAAAAACATCGTGAGGAAAGCGGCATATCTTAGAACTAAAAATTCTAAGAAATGTGACGTCTACCAACACGCACTGGGCCTGCGTGATTGATTATGGTCTCTCGCTGATATGGGGTTTGTGTCCCAGCAGTGGGAATATTATAGGCTGATTATGCTTTACTAGATTAGTGCCATGAGGCACTTTTTCGTATAACTTTTTTACTTCGTACTTCATACTTTTCATAAGTTATATTTTTATTTTTATTACTGTATATTATATTGAGTGCCTTTTAGTCTCGAAGAAATCACTTGATTGACGGACGCGCAGTTGTAAAGACGTAAAGATGGCAAACACGAAATCATTTATAATCACACAGAGGAACCGTTTGCGCATGTGGCGGAGGTGCCGGGTACAGTACACCTACATTTCGCCAGGTATGTTCAGGTCTCATGTAATAGGGGGTGAGCCTTTTGTCATTAACCGAGCACAAATTCTAACTTCGTGCTGCTACTGAGAAATTCTACCCAAAAACCACCACCACTTTCCGGAAAATATTGTCTTTCAGTAAACCGTGTCAAAATCCCATATGTACCTTTACTTTATTTTATAAAAGACAACAGCGTTCTTTTACTGCCTAAATTTCTAATCAGACCAGCAGACTTTCTCAAAACTCTTTACAAAATACAGCAAGAAACGTTGCAATCAAAACAAAACAAGAAGAAAAATATCGAAATAAAAATCCGTGCAATTTAATTTGAGCTTAATAATAAAAATAAGCGACGGATTGGAGCTAACAAGAAGCGATGGGAGTCTGAACAATCTCCTTAAGAGACTCTCGGCCCTGATTGAGTCGAGGGCTGAAATATCGAGAGATTTCAAGAGACCAACTTTGAGAGGAACGTTACGTTTTGTGATACGTATTGCGTTGTTTACAAGTGGTAAGAGTTATTCGAATTTAGTCACGTAAGGCTTAAGGTGCTTTCTTAGAAGTACAATAAATAATAATTCATGATATATTTAAACAAAGAGCAAGTTGTAACGACCTTGACTTATGAATTGTTAGGTCGTAAGTTCGAAACCAAACAGGCGTTTTAAACTGTTTAAATTATTTTATCACTACTGCTTTCTAAACGGTGAAGGTAAACATTGTGAGGCAACCGAGATAAATAATCCACTTCAGCAGCACGCGTAGCATGACCACCGTAGAAAGGGGTTTTGTCGACGGAAGAATAGATAAAGTAACGTTTCGGGTACACAGTACGACGGCAGCAAAGTAGAAAGAGTCAACTGCACTTTTTATAAAATTTACTCTTCGACATGATTCGACTCAGAATTATATTTAACCGACTTCAAAAAAGGAGGAGGTTCTCAATTCGACTGTATTTTTTTTATGTTTGTTACCTCATAACTTTCGACTGGGTGAACAGATTTTGCCACACAAACTAAATGGTCACCCATCCAAAGGCTGATCTTGAGAAGTATAGCTTAATCTAGCGAACCTGCGACACAAGGCAAAACAAAAATTACATGGTCACCCATCCAAAGGCTGACCTTGCGAAGTACAGCTTAACCTTGCGAACCTGCGACAAAACGCCACACATAAAGTAAATGGTCACCTATCTAAAGGCTGACCTTGAGAAGTGTACCTCAACCTAGCGAACCTGCGACAAAAGGCAAAACAAAAACTACATGGTCACCCATCCAAAGGCTGACCTTGCGAATTGCAGCTTAACCTTGCGAACCTGCGACAAAACGCCACACATAAAGTAAATGGTCACTCATCCAAAGGCTGACCTTGAGAAGTGTAGCTTAACCTAGCGAACCTGCGACACAAGGCAAAACAAAAACTACATGGTTACCCATCCAAAGGCTGACTTTGCGAAATGTAGTTTAACCTAGCGAACCTGCGACAAAACGCCACACATAAAGTAAATGGTCACCTATCCAAAGGCTGACCTTGAGAAGTGTACCTCAACCTAGCGAACCTGCGACAAAAGGCAAAACAAAAACTACATGGTCACCCATCCAAAGGCTGACCTTGCGAATTGCAGCTTAACCTTGCGAACCTGCGACAAAACGCCACACATAAAGTAAATGGTCACTCATCCAAAGGCTGACCTTGAGAAGTGTAGCTTAACCTAGCGAACCTGAGACACAAGGCAAAACAAAAACTACATGGTCACCCATCCAAAGGCTAAACCTTGCGAAATGCAGCTTAACCTTGCGAACCTGCGACAAAACGCCACACATAAAGTAAATGGTCACCCATCCAAAGGCTGACCTTGAGAAGTGTACCTCAACCTAGCGAACCTACGACAAAAGGCAAAACAAAAACTACATGGTCACCCATCCAAAGGCTGACTTTGCGAAATGTAGTTTAACCTAGCGAACCTGCGACAAAACGCCACACATAAAGTAAATGGTCACCTATCCAAAGGCTGACCTTGAGAAGTGTACCTCAACCTAGCGAACCTGCGACAAAAGGCAAAACAAAAACTACATGGTCACCCATCCAAAGGCTGACCTTGCGAATTGCAGCTTAACCTTGCGAACCTGCGACAAAACGCCACACATAAAGTAAATGGTCACTCATCCAAAGGCTGACCTTGAGAAGTGTAGCTTAACCTAGCGAACCTGAGACACAAGGCAAAACAAAAACTACATGGTCACCCATCCAAAGGCTAAACCTTGCGAAATGCAGCTTAACCTTGCGAACCTGCGACAAAACGCCACACATAAAGTAAATGGTCACCCATCCAAAGGCTGACCTTGAGAAGTGTAGCTTAACATAGCGAACCTGCGACACAAGGCAAAACAAAAACTACATGGTCACCCATCCAAAGGCTGACTTTGCGAAATGTAGCTTAACCTTGCGAACCTGCGACAAAACGCCACACATAAAGCAAATGGTCACCCATCCAAAGGCTGACCTTGCGAAGTACAGCTTAACCTAGCGAACCTGCGACAAAACGCCACACATAAATTAATTGGTCACCCATCCGAGGGTTAACCTTGAGAAGTGTAGCTGAACCTAGCGAACCTGCGACACAAGGCAAAACAAAAAAAATATTTTGTAAAGGTAATATTTATAAAGCATGCTTTACGAAAGGAAATAAATATGGTATAATCAAAAATAACGTATTAATTATATGTTAATATGTTAATTATCACATCAAAAAAAAAAGAAACGCATCAATATTGAAACTTTGTTGCCTAAGTCCACTCATTTTCCGTATGGGCCACTGTGCGTGGCCACGCTCACCACGCCATTTAGGTTTACCCTCGCCTATAGATGTTTCACGTCAAAAGTGCAGTTGACTTTTTCTACTTTGCTGCTGACGTACTGTGTACCCGAAACGTTACTTTGTCTAATCGTCCGTCGACAAAACCCCTTTCTACGGTGGTCATGCTACGCATGCAGGAAGTAACTTACTTATCTTGGTAACAAATAAAACACGGTACAAGAAAACGTAAGGTATTTACGCCTTGAGTATAGTATTTTTAACTGACGAAACGTCGCGTGCTTTACTTGTAGTCAGTGTTGCCAATTTAGCGACTTTGTCGCTAGATCTAGCGACATTTCGTTTTCTACAGCGGCTTAAATTATGTGTCTAGCGACAAAAAAAATCTAGCGACTATTCTAACGACTTCTAGAGTTTAAATAATAAAAAATTAGAACTTTAAACTATCTTCATAAAATTAAAATATGGCAAGATCTAAATCCAGAAATCTATATTCGGAACGCTGCCATAAATTCTTATGCTTAAGCCGGGATTCCCCCAATGCTGTAATTGACTTGTGTAGAGTCCGCGCCACCACTGAAGTCCCTTTGACGCGGCGCTAGTGTCTATGCGACGTTCAACACACTACATTAAAAAAATGTAGTTCCACAATTTTCCGCGAGTCTTCTTTCGTGGCGCGTACTCTGCAGGGAAATTTGAGTATTCATTCGTTGATGGAGTGTATTGTGCTCTCTAATTGTACAAGATTAACGGTTACTTATTAAATTTGCTGTAAGTTACGTAAACTCAAAGTTACGTAGAATAGATTAGATAGTCAGTGATTGATTACGTTTGTTGAACAATGGAAATACCAATTAAAAAAAAAAGTTACTCACAGAAGTATAGAAAAGAGTGGGAAGACAATCCAGACTTCAAAGCATGGTTGGCACCGGTTCAAGGAACTGATTTAAAAGGTATGTGTCGCTGGTGTCAAGCTGAATTTTTTGCCAAAATCAGTGATATAAAAAAACACTCGGAGTCTAAAAAACATAAATCAAAAGCGGAAATAATAACCAAACAAAAGCCCTTGCCACCGTTCCTGCAAGTTGATAAAATAAAGCCTTCAAGTAGAGCAGAAGCAGCCATGGCTCTATTTATTGCCGAACACTGTTCCGTGGTGACGGTAGAGCATTTGGGAGAAATGTGTAAAAAACTCTTTTCCGATTCTAAATGTGGCCACGATATACATATACGTAGAACTAAATGTTCTGAAATAATTAATGAAGTATTGGGACCACACTTCAAAGAATCGCTGAGGTTGGATATCGGCGACCAAAAATATAGCCTCATTCTAGATGAGTCAACTGACATCAGTGTCCTGAAATACTTAGGAATAGCAATAAGATACTTCAGTAATTCACAAAATAAAGTTCTGTCAACATTTCTGGCATTAACACCTATTACAAAAGCTGATGCAAAAGGGCTTGCTGAAGCAATCATAAACACATTGAACGATAATAATTTAAAATTAAAAAATTTAGTCGGTATAGGTACTGACAATGCTTCAGTGATGACTGGTGTGAATAATGGCTTGCACCAAATTTTGAAAACAGAACATGGATTGCCTAATCTGGTACTTGTACGATGTGTTTGCCATTCGTTGCAACTAGCGGTAAGTCATGCTTCTGAAAAAACCTTGCCACGTAATATTGAGTACATAATAAGGGAGTCTTATAACTGGTTTTCCCTATCTCCCAAACGACAGGATGAATACCGACAAATTTATGAGACCATCAATTGTGGATCGCAGCCTTTGAAAATTCTTAAAATGTGTACTACACGATGGCTATCAATATTCCCAGCAGTTAGTCGCATTTTACAACAATGGGATGAATTGAAGTTACATTTTTCGTTATGCAAGGTCAAAGAAAATTGTTACACAGCAGAACTTCTGCATGGTATGTTTGAAGATGGTAGTAATTGGTTATATATGACATATATTCAAAGCATATTAGGAGAAGTTCAAACAGCTTTGAAAGTATTTGAAAGTGAAAATGCTGATCCCACAAAATTGCTCGAGACCCTGACATTTTTATTGCGATCAATATGTAACAGAGTCATTTACTCTCACACAAATATAAATGTACTAACTACGACAGTTCAAGAAAATCACCTAAACCCCTACGCTACGCTTGGATATGCTTTTGAAACTAGTGCTCGAAAACTTAATTTGAATGAAGATGTCACAAATATAGTCAAACAAAGGTGCGTTGAGTTTACAGTGAAGTTGATAAGGGAATTGCAAAGTAGGCTCCCTCCAAATATTGAAATATTAATCAAAATGAATAAATTATCCGTCAGCGAAGTTTTGCGAACGAAGAATCAAAATGATAACATTATAGATTTGGCAAAAGAGTTAGGGATTGACGACGTACAAAAATTGGAAAAAATTGATTTACAGTGGAACAATATAAATTTTGTTAAATGGCAAAACATTAATAGCACGCTAGAGTTTTGGGCTGAAGTCAATCAATATAAAGATGCTGCCGACAAAAAACCATTCCAAGAATTGTGTGATCTGGCATTAACTGTAATATCGTTACCTCATTCGAATGCCGAAATTGAAAGGATATTTAGTGCCATGAACATTACAAAATCGAAGAGTCGAAATCGAATGAGTTTGAAGTCATTAAACTCTATTTTAATGATTAAATACTCTTTAAGAAGAACCAATAAAAGCTGCTATGATTACGACATACCAATTGATGTGCTAAAGAATATTGGGACCAATAAATCATATTCATTTGCCAAACGTACATCACAGCCTCAGCCATCAACTTCCGGTATTAATTCCAGTTCCAGAACGGATACATTAACCATTTCAGATTTTCAGATTAATAGCGATAGTTCTGAATGTTCTGATGATGAATGAAGAAACTTTTTCATCATTTTTAGTATTAAGTTTTTGACTGTTTAATTTGTGAAATAATTATTTTTTTCATTTGGTGCCAATAAATAATATTTTATTTTATTTTTAGTATTAATTTCTTGACTTTTCGTTTGTTAAATAAATGTTTTTTTATAATGTTCAATTGTTCTATACCGATTACAAATATTATTCTGTGTAAGTAAATCAAATTATTTTCTTTTATCCAGCGCTCAGAATACTGGGATCATTTAGCGACTTCTAGCGACTTTTGATCTTTGTCCATAGCTAGCGACATCTGGCGACTTTTCAAGCGTACGTCTAACGACTTTTTGACATTGACAGTTGGCAACACTGCTTGTAGTAACCAAGTGTACTAGCACGTTGAGAATATGTGCGTGAAGACGACTATCAAGCTTATAATTATTACCAACTAATCAAGCTGTACATGTGCAATATAAGGTGCAGTTTTGGATCTGTAAAACATTTTAGGAGGTAATTATGTTAGTAATTCTCGACCCGAATCAACAATAAAATGGGCAGGTTTTTTTTTCATTTTATTCTTATGTACGGAAATTGGTAGGTGTGAACTTCCTTTTTCAAAACGCGGCCAGTCTGTACGTGTCCTTAAACTGCGCTTCCACACACACAAACAAACGCAACCAATTGAGAGAGTTGATATTAAGAGAGTTATTCTGAAAAAACATTAAAAATTAAAAATCTAAAATAAAAAGTATTATAGATTATTGACTTGGTATCGTATTGTTATATGATTATTTACGAGTCTCATAACAACCTCCTGAAATGTTTTGCAGGTTCAAAACTGCATCTTGTATAAGCTGACTTCTCATTGTACGAAAAGCCTATGCAATGCGAGAACAGCTAAAACGGGAAAAGCATAGCTTGACATTTCGCCGTGTGTATAAAAGTGGTCGTATAGGCGTGGTCGCCTGTGATTATTATAATGGTTTGGTCCCTTTCATTCGATACCCAACACAGCAACATTGAAAAAAAAAAAAATAACATCATTTCTTTATGTCCTTTATAAGGTGTCATGTTCATTTTATGTGTCGCTACATTAGAATGTCTTGATCGTTTGCTGATAATCTATATTCAGCAAACGATCAAGACATTCTAATGTCAAGACACGTCCAATCGGGGCGCGTGAGGGAGTGGCAGTCTCTGCGCCCTCACGTCCCTAGCCGCCGCAGGAGGAGACGCCCCGGGCGTCGGAAGTCGATTGCGGACTCCCGGCCACCGTAGGCGCGAGCTTGCGGGTGGCGAGCAATGGGTAGCTCGCCGCCCGGTAAGGACCAAGCTCGGGTCGACGGCGCGCAGTGTTCCACGCGCGCCTCAAAGAGATGTCAACAGCAGTGTAGGGGTCTACTAGGACCGATGCCTGCCGGGGTCGCGTGATTGTTCGAAAGAGATACCGTGACCCTGGCACATGGGCAACTGATGGAACACGGGTGGGTTTTAGTCAGTAAAAGTCTGACACGCCCTCCCGCTCCGCCCAGAGCGGGAGAAGTCATTTGATGATTTCCCATCCTGAAAAAAAAAAAGAAAAAAAGACGCGTCCAATGAAATCTCATTCGTAAAATTATGATAAGAGGTTTACAAGTTAAGAGGGAACAAATGAACATGCAAGCGCATGGCGGTCAAACTGAAAATTCTCGCTGTAGTCGGGTAATAATACTGTACTAATTATGCCTCATACTTATTAATAATACCGTAGCCACTACGAAAATCACCATCTGTAAATGTTTATGTAGTGGCTACCTTCTATCGCGTAGCAACGACGCGTAACACAATTTACTTGTCTTATTGAGATAAAACTTTAATATAGAACAAAACACAAGGCTCTTGAAGAGGGTCTCACAGAGTTTCTTAGCAACAAACTGGGGAAGAATATAATTATAAAGAAGTTAACAAGAGCGCTGTTTTTGACTACAGTCTTGTCAAAATCAACACAGCTATCTAAGTACCTGTAGTTTACAAAAGAAATTCTGAGAAAACGGGTAGTAATTATTATGGAAATCTATTTCTAACTCTCTTTTCAGACTCGGTCTATTTTCATCGCATTGTATTTTATGTTTCCTCTTAGTTTTATGTACAGCCACCAAAAGTGATATTATGGAGTGTTTAGTGAAACCAATGAATGTTTAGAAATGAAATTTGAGAAATGAATTTCTATTAATTAAATATTTTTTTGATCCGAAAACATCATCTGGTTCTCACTAAACTTGAACTACGTATATATCCGACACAATACCATTTATTCCCGTGGGTGTCTTAAAAGGCGACTAAGTGACTTACTAGAGAATGGGGAGTACTGTTCTTTATGCATTTTACCACCATACTGCGATCGACAACCCGCCTGCCAAGCGTGGCAACCCCCTTTAGTCTATGTCCAGCAGTGAACGTAAAGACGTTCACTGCAAAAGTCTCGAATAAAGGTTGTCTACAAAAGACGACTTTACTTTGTACAGGCTGAATATTAATTTACTTAATTTGCATTGGAACTGTCAAGCAAATTTGAAAAAAGAACAGGTAGAGAATGTCGATTATGGCAAACTCACCCAAATAAAACGACAAGCACTAAGGAAAAACGGCCATTAGTGACTGGCGACGCGCCTACCTTTGGCTACTTGGTTTTTTAGAGGAGGCCTATATGTCCAGACATTTTTCAGCTAAATTGGCGACATCCTACGCCCCTGGTAACTTATCTCTTTTGTTGTTTTCTATAAACAAAAATTCAAGTCTACATCAGAAGTCGATTTGATTGATAACAGCAACAGTGACGAATAAGGGTGAGAACCCTTATTCCAAAGACCTTCCAACATCATAATACCACAATGACAATTAACTCTAAAACTCAAAACTATTCCCTCAAAGTTAAATCCACATGGCGTGAAATTTCACACCTCCTAGCTTTGGAGTGATAACACGAATTCCAGCAGTGTTTACATTGCGAAGTTGTCTGCAAGTTGGAGCTCACATGACTTGGTGCTCGCTGATGCGGAGCTAACTTTAGCCAGATAGAGGTATGGGGAGATATCGGTTCATGAAGGTGGGAATATCCGACTTACTGATATCTATATATATCTATATATACATTGTAGGTTATATCGCTTATATATGCTACTAGCTTTTGGTCGCGGCTACGCTCGCGTTAAATTCGGGGTAACACGGTTCCCCTTTCCTGATTTAGAACACAGAAGAGAACTCGGAATAAAATGTTATTTTAATACGCTGCTCTAGACGATATTATATGTCTTTCCATGCTACATACAACTGTCCATGGGAAAAGTGCGGCTTTTCCAAGTTCATCCCAGCCACCCAAAAAAAGTAGCCTATGTCACTCTCCATCCCTTCAACTATCTCCACTTCAAAAATCACGTCAATTCGTCGCTCCGTTTTGCCGTGAAAGACGTACAAACAGACATACACACTTTCCCATTTATAATATTAGTATGGATATAACCTATCCTGTACGTACTGTGTATAATATAATATAATAGCTTTATTTATTCCTTACAATTTACATTTCTGTATGTTATTAGTTGTGTTAGTAATTTTCTTAATCTAGTATGTTAGTATAACTTGTTAGTACCTATGTATGTATTGTTGTAAGGACCGCTCTGGCGGTGAAAGACTGTGTATATTACTGTATTTTAAACAGTGACAAAGCTGAATAGTTTGTTATTTCGAACGCGATTTTTGTGACAGTGTGCGTTATATTGGTGAACAGAAGAAAGTTGGGACAGTTGGGGAAAATGGGCAGAAGAATGATAATGTTCTTTTTGTCTTCTCTGGGTACATGAATAGTTTCTCTAGATCGTGAGTAAATTACAGGTCACATGTTTAAATTCTCTACACGGTACGTAAAATCATCGTTACAATTCCCAAAATCTTTAACTTATAAGGTAAAATCTAAACAAACTTTTGCGGTGGAGCAGTGGTGGACCAGTAACTAATGGTGGTGTTGTGGTAATGGCCCTGACTTACTTGTTGTAAGGCTTTTTAACCCAAATAGGTCCTTTACTCTGTGTAAATTATTTCATCAGCACTGCTTTCAAAACGGTGAAGGTAAATATCGTGGAACCCGTGATGTCCTAGAACAAAAAAAAAAAATCTAAGACATGTGATGATCTACTAATCGACCCGGCCCGCGTGGTGGATTACGGCCCGCTCCCTCTCACAAAGACCCTACATATGTCCAAGCAGTGGTAAAATTACAGGTTAATTATATAGTCAATGAGCATTCAAAGGACAACTGATACGGGTCAAAGATTCAAAGAAAATATTGTATTTCAAGTCTTTTTTAGATTTTCGTTTTTCTCAACAAGGTGTTAAGATTATGAATAACAGGATGTGAATGGCATATTGGCTCACAGAGAGGAGTCCTGTATCCAAGGAGTGAGAATATTAAGGGGTTGATTATGCTTAGCAAACGACATTGTTTCTCTGCATTTCTCTCATCCCTACTTACATACAGCAGAGAAGTCGAAAATAGCTGCCTCGGAAATAGACCTAATGTTAAAGTTATCTCGTCAAACATCGACAAGCCTTTTTTTTTTTTTTTTTTTTTTTTTTTTCAGGATGGCAAATCATCAAATGACTTCTCCCGCTCTGGGCGGAGCGGGAGGGCGTGTCAGACTTTTACTGACTAAAACCCAACCGTGTTCCATCAGTTGCCCATGTGCCAGGGTCACGGTATCTCTTTCGAACAATCACGCGACCCCGGCAGGCATCGGTCCTAGTAGACCCCTACACTGCTGCTGACATCTCTTTGAGGCGCGCGTGGAACACTGCGCTCCGTCGACCCGAGCTTGGTCCTTACCGGGCGGCGAGCTACCCATTGCTCGCCACCCGCAAGCTCGCGCCTACGGTGGCCGGGAGTCCGCTATTGACTCCCGACGCCCGGGGCGTCTCCTCCTGCGGCGGCTAGGGACGTGAGGGCGCAGAGACTGCCACTCCCTCACGCGCCCCGCCTCCTCCTTCGCGAGCATTACTGCTTCGCAGAAGGAGGTGACGGCTTCCCATTCCCTCTCGCTCCGTACCATGGCTCGCACCAGGGCCGGACGCGAGAGGTCGCCGCCGCCAATCGCCTCCACGAGGACACGGCGGTGCTCCGCCCAGGCAGGGCACACCTCCACCGTATGCTCCACCGTGTCCTCCAGACGATCCTCGCAATGGAAACACCCGGACGTATCCTCCCGCTTTATCCTGAACAGGAACCCACCGAAGCACCCATGCCCGGTGAGAACCTGCGTCAGGCGGAAGGTGAGGACGCCGTGACGCCTCTCTATCCACTCCTCAAAGAGGGGACTTACCGCCGCAATTGTGGCGTGCCCAGCACTAGGTTGCGACAATCGTACCCGCCATGTCGCCATGAGATCACACCGGAGCTCTGTCCGCCGTGCCGCGATTTGTCGCGGCAGCGGAGTTTCGCCCCGGCGTTTCGCCTCCTCGCGCCACTCCCACATGTGGGCGAGGACCTTTGCCTCCAGATCCCATGGCGGCACTCCGGCAAGGAGGCTCGCTGCCTCGCAGGAGACCGTGCGGTATCCCCGGATTAACCGGATGGCCATGACCCTCTGGGCCGCACTCAACCGGCGCGCTGGGCGCAGCCTCAATGAGGGCGCCCACACCGGTGCCCCGTAGAGGGCCATGGACCGCACGACCCCCGTGTAGAGCCTCCGGCAGGAGGCGTTTGGACCCCTAAGATTGGGCAGGAGCCGCTTTAAGGCAGCCCCAGCCCGCTCCAGTCTGGGAGCCAAACGTCGGAAGTGCTCGACGAAGTTCCACCGGCTGTCGAGGACAAGTCCCAGGTATTTCATCGTCGACTCGACGCCGAACATCGACAAGCCTCCGACCCTTGCGGCCTAACTTTTACCCCATAATAGACAAGTAGGTACGCCTGTATAAAACACGAATACTCAATAGTTCCAACTGAGCAAACTCAGCCGTCCAAAACGTCACGAACTAACTCCAACAAGTAATGTGACGTGGGTTGTGTTAAGTTTTACCCTAATTTTAAGTGTCTTGTTAATAATTATGTCTAAAGTTCCCGTTACTCCCCTGTGTGCGGCCGTATTCGGTGCCTAACAGGGTTTCCGCATAGAATAAAAAGGAATAGACACGAAACTCGCGCTACGAATTCGAACGTATTTATACTACAAAAATGCTGCATGTAAGGTGGGCCAACACAGTCTGTGCTGCCAATTTAAAAAAAAAAAACTCACTACATATCCTTATAACTACAAATCTTATACCTTTAAACGAGCAATTCTTGTATATATATATATATATATATACATATATACAGATTATATATATATATATACATATATATATATAATCTGAATCTCGGAAACGGCTCCAACGATTTTCAAAAAATTTAGTATACAGGGGGTTTCGGGGGCGATAAATCGATCTAGCTAGGTTTCATTTTCATAAAATGTCGTTTTATTCGTGTTTTCAATGACCAACTTTATCGATAATCAACTTGAACATAAACTTATTATTTTAAACACAATTTACCAAAAAATACCGTGCAAAGCTCGGTCATCCAGATATTAGTTACATAATATAACACTATTGTGTGGAAGAGTGGTGCCCAAGCTAAGTCGAAGTCTGCATTTCAGGCCACCAGGTCTCCACCCCAAGTACTTAATCATGGTTTCCCGTAAACCACAACTAAATAATTTATTGACTAGATTGGTGCATCAACCACAATAACGCAACTATGTTCCCGCCACGACAAAGTGTGAATCTTGCTACAATGGATTCAGTCCATTCTATGCTAGGGGGATCTAGAAGTATGTGTTGATTTCAGTTTGTACGATGATGTACCTACGAATCGCCACGCTTGGCAAGTGAGTTGGCGATCGAGCAACAGGATTGTTTTCCGTCCGATCCAGCCCGCCCCTTGCTGCCCTCTACCAGCGATGCCCTAAGTCCGTGCCCATGTCGCCACGCTCGTGCCTATACGAGTAGTCGCTCTAGTTTAAAGTTATTAAGCCCTTGCTGGAGCTCTTATTTTATAAAAAGAAAAACAGGATTGTTTATTAAATTGACGACCAACTTAAATTGTTCGTATCTTCCAATCACAACAGTAATTGGTTAAACAGTCGTATGAAATAGCTATAACCCGGCAAAGTTACGGGGAGTGCCAAAATACGTTTCCTCGATACAGTAGGTAGATGACTTTCGCTTCTCTAAAATTTTATTATTCTGTGGTTTCAGGGAAAATAATTGAGTTGATTATTTATTTGGTCGTAGGCGTTGGGCGTAGTGTAGGTTGGTTAGGTAATCAAAATGTAAGGTTCTGTAGGTAGCTGGCTTGTTTTGATTCCGGTGGGTAGATGTTTGAGAAACTCCGAAGATCTTCTCATCCGGAATATTGAAGTTCTAGTGTTAGAACCAATGTTTCCAATGAACTTTGGTTCGAAAGTTCTATTCCTTTCTGTCTTCGATTAACACGTTAATTTAGATGCCAAAGGTTAGCCTTTGAGTAAAGGCCTTTGGCATCAAAATTAACGTGTTTTCCCTTTCGCCCCACTGATATTGTTAATAAGACGAACAGAAATAATTTATTCTTTTATTTTTAATTCCCATTGGTTCCACTAAATAATTTGAGTCCAGTAGTTCAGGTATGTGAAAACAGTTTATATAATACTAGCTTTTATGCATATAAACCTTCCTCTTGAATCACTCTGCCTATTGACGAAAACCGCAAGATCTAAGCGCAAAACGAAGTCGCGTTTCGTAATGCGACTTCGTTTTATTTTATGTAAAGATAAAGAAGATATTGATATTATAAATGTGAATATTTTTATGTTTGTTACTCAATCACGCAAAAAAGCATAATGAATTTGGATGAAATTTACCTCCCAGATAGTCTATAGCATAGGTACCTGGATTAACACATAAATTATCTTCTATCCCGGTAGGACTCTCCCGTGGGATTTTCGACCTACACGTGGGCGAAACCGCTAGCTAAAGCTAGTGGTAAATAAACAACAAACCAACTAGTTTAATTCACGAAATATGCCAACTACACAAGACTAAAGAAGACGCACACAAACTAATAAACATGCAATCAAAGTTTCTCACGAGCTAATGTTATTCACATAATGTGAATTTTCCAACTAAAAACATTTGAAATTGCAGTCTGGTAACATTTTGTAAACCGGCTTTGTGAATAGGTCTGTAATGAGCGCCTAAGTTAAATTTTGTTAGGCTTCATATGAAATATGTGTGAGCAGTGAGCTTTTTTTTTACGCGACCCTGGCAGGCATCGGTCCTAGCGGACCCCTTCAGTTTAGCTGACATTTCTTTGAGGCGCGCGTGGAACACTACGCGCCGTCGACCCGAGCCTGGTCCTTACCGCGGCGAGCAATGGGTAGCTCGCCGCCCGCAAGCTCGCGCCTACGGTGGCCGGAAGGCCATTTACGACTCCCGACGCCCGGGACATCTGCTCCTGCGGCAGCTAGGGACTGCCACTCCCTCACCCCGCCTAGCAGTGAGCTTCATGCAAAAGTTTAGTTGAGAGGCATTCTTATCTTAACTAGGATCTCATTTGATGATTATCAATCAAAAATCAAAAAAAACTATCAGTCGTAGGTACTTAAGTACCTACGACTGATCAGCATGAGGATTTGAAATAGTGAGTCAGGGAAAGCGTAACCGCGTCCCGTGAAACAAACTCGATACTCAAATATTTATTTCAATTAAATTATGCAGGAACACATTTTTATCACCTTCAAATTTTCACAGGGTGTGACCACGTTCCTGCTGGGGTCGCGTGATTGTTCGAAAGAGATACCGTGGTCCCGGCACATGGGCAACTGAAGGAACACGGGTAGGTTTTAGTCAGTAAAAGTCTGACACGCCCTCCCGCTCCGCCCAGAGCGGGAGAAGTCATTTGATGATTTCCCATCCAAAAAAAAACCAACCCAACTAGTAGGTATAATTAATAACTACGATGAAATAAATATAGTATACTAGTAGGTATACTATATTTATTTCATCTAGAAAACGTACTTAGCTGAGCCCCGGGCTTAGTTACCAGTAAATAAAGCAAACCGACTCTTGATGTAGACTGCTGCGAACACGTACTACAATAATTGTATTGGATTTGTAGATTACAAGTTAGTGTAGCAAATACTGCCAGGTTGCAGAAACTACGGCTAAATAGTACGAACGTTACGTCACATTTGTAATTTGCAAATGAGTTCGCATGTTGTTTGAAATTTGTATTTGGAAGCTGTCGGGAAAATCGTTTCTCGATTGTTTGTTTTTTACACAAAAACTTTATAGCACCTGAATTGAGTATGAATGAATGAATCTCAATTAGAATATTTTGAAAGATAATCTATTGCTTCATATGTTTGAAAAATGAGTATGCTCAAAAAAGTAAATGACGTAATGAATGTTGTTGAACTGTTAAAATGCAGACCATTGCTACTGATAGTGTATTTACTACACAATAACCCCGCTGGTTTCATTCATTTTTGTGGTGGTCAATCGATTTATCTATCCCCAGAAGATTTTTTAAGAATCTACTAAATGTTTGCCAGTGCTGTTATTAAAAATTTAAATAAAATATGTCAGCAGCTTCAAAATTTTATTTTAGTACCTTCACATTAGTTTCCTTTCAATTCTTTATTACTATTTTTGTTTTATCTACACATCTCTGACGTTCTTTATCTAGATTCAACAAAATGTTTAAGGAGTAAATGTGAAAATAAACCCATTATCATGCTATTAGGCGTTTTCGTAGAAAGAAAATAACCCTACAATAAAATTCTCCCTGAAATCTGAATCAAAATACTCCAAAGTTCGAATATACACGCCAGAACAATTTCCGGTAACTGGATCTAAATACAACAATTCCGTATTTCGTGGAATCACTTAATTGTAGCACAATCTTAGTGCTTGTTCACGTACAACTTGTGGGTGAGGGCATGGTGGCAGGCGGAGCGATCCTCGCGACGGTCGTCAACTTTATTTTCAATGCCTGCTGGATTTTAGAGCGTACCTACGTAGGTAGTTCAATGTTGGTTGAGCTGTTAAGTTGATTGATGACTGATGAGCAGTTATCAAAGGAGAAAAATAACCAAGATCGTCTGATATAATGGAAGTTTAGTAAGAAACCGATGGATGTTTTCGAATAAAATGTTATGTAATGAATTAAATTCAATTTTCTGTTAATTACAATAAATTTTGTTCGTATATATACTATCAGTTTCTTACTAAACTTCAACTACATCTGACAAGCCTCTTTACTTATCTCTTTTGTTGATCGTACACATTTTTACGACGGTTAATAATACGATTTAGTTCCGATTGCTGTGAAGTTAAATGTGTGTTAGCGCACTCTTTGCAACTGCAGTTAGCTTGACAGCCAACCAGGGTCCCGAGATTTGTTACCGTGCCCCTGCCAGAAGCAACTGAAGGAATATGGGTTGGTTTTAGTCAATAAAAGTCTGACACGCTCTCCCGCTGTGGGCAGAGCGGAAGACGTCATTTGATGATTTCTCATCCAAAAAAAAAACGGTGACAGCCACAGTCTTCATGATTTGCGAAAAGATCCTTGCTCTTGTCGTAAATATTGATTATTGTCTCAAGTTCGCTATATCAGATGTTGGCAGAAATATGACACTTACAAATTGAAGTCAGATTTATTTTTACTCTTGTCGCTTGTTAATGTGAACCAGCCCTTACTACTCGTATATCTACGCGTTCCGTGCGATCATTATATGGAACCGGCCATATAGCAAACGGGAAGTTTGTTGGTTGCTTCTATATTCCGGCTTATCGTTTATATATCTTACATAGAAATTGTATAATTTGAACTACCAAGTTACAGTAAGGGGTAAAACTGAAAATAGTAGTCGTGATTTAAGTGGAACTAACAAGGAATGATAATTAATTCGTGTTTCTGGAATTATTAGGTAAATGCTAACAAGTTAGTGAAAAGCGAATATTAATGTAATAGTTTCCTGGCTTTCAAATACAGTCTAAGACCGTAATTGAAAGCCAGAAAACTATAAGGAAGCTGCTGACCTTCCCCGATGGAACTACTCCGTGGATTGGTGACCATTTTACATACATACCAAGACCTCTCTGTGTTATCGGAATACACGTTAAAGAGTTGTTCCAGGACATTGGTGGATATTTGACAGTCGTTACGGGTCGTTTTAAGGCTGATTGTCTAACAACCAGTGTTACCAAGCGGTATAGTATTACTCATTAACTGGGTTGCGGAATAATAGGCTATCGCTCCATGTAAATAGTGGAAATCAGCTGCAGGCAGTTAGAATGAAAATCGATCGTCATATTCTTGTGAATATTTGGCAAATGGTGATGATGATATACCGCGTGAAGAGTTGCTAAGAAGCGAGTGAAACCGAGGACAAAGCTACTTTTAAATCCAAACGCGTGTTATCCAGTGTGTATAAGAAGGTAAGATAGACAGTCGCTTCATGTGTATTTTACATGAAGTGACTGTACCGTGTGGTGCCGGACGTTAAAGAATAACACCACCCCATTTCTTCCCGTGGGTGTCGTAAAAGGCGACTAAGGGACTTACTAGAGAATGGGCAGCAGCGTTCTCTATGCATTTTACCACCATACTGCGATCGCCAACCCGCCTGCCAAGCGTGGCGATTATGGCAAAGCCCCCCAAATTGGGGGAGGCCTAGGTCCAGCAGTGGACGTCTTGCGGTTGAGGTGATGGTGATGTGACTGGAAGCCAACTCCAACATAGTTGGGAAAAGGCTAAGCAGATTATGATGACATGAAGAAAGTATTGGTAAACCGCGAAAAAATTTTGCGTAGAAGAAAGTTCAATAGATTAAGACAAAGATTTCCCTCAAAATCAAGTAAATAACAGACTGTAACAGAAACGTGAAACTAAATGACAAGATGGGGTTAACGCTCCCAAGTGGCCTCCAAGAATTGGCTCGGGAAACTAATTTAAAAGTTCGTGATTACAAATCGGTTGACTTTAATCAGGTCAAAGGTTCAAGGACTATTTAGGATGCAAAAGGTTTTAAATAGATATCCGGGATAACGTTTTTTACTCATAAAATCACAGGTTAACTGAATAATTTTGTTCCAATCCAGATCTTTCTAATATACAGAAGCACTAGCGCATT
Organism: Aporophyla lueneburgensis; assembly: GCA_932294355.1. Taxonomy (NCBI): domain Eukaryota; kingdom Metazoa; phylum Arthropoda; class Insecta; order Lepidoptera; family Noctuidae; genus Aporophyla; species Aporophyla lueneburgensis. The sequence goes on from OW028744.1 coordinate 19,277,382, forward strand.
GAAATCACTCCTGTCTTTCTATATGAGAAAGAAAAAGAAGCGAACACAAAGTATACACATAAGAACAGTTCGACATGCTGTGGTCTATGTCGCCATGTTCCTGAACGGGCGCTGTCAGTTGGGACTGGTTATCTCTTAACTGCCATGGCTTATTGTAATTTCTGAATCATTATTTGATATTACCGTTCGTAAGATGCACGTCTTTTACATCGTTCTCAAATTTATAATTTTAACATAGATGATATACCCAATTTTTTGGAACTATTTTTTATTTATAAGAGTGTCCATCTCCACGGATACGCTTTGAATTTTTTTTTCCAAAATATTTAAATAGTAGAAGGGGCAAGAAGGACCGTTGTTGCCAAATAAATGGAATTGGCAAATAGTTTCATTCTTCTGACTGAGCCACCCCTTAACAATTTAAAAGTGCCTGTAATTGTTGTTTCATAGAAAAGTACAATACCTACGCGGTTAAACTGTATGGAATGCCTGAATTGGCCTGCTCTTGACTTTGGGCACGCCTGATGGAAGGCGAATGATGGTCCATGATGAAAAGAGCGTGCCCAGAAGATGCCCGTTTAGTCTTACTTTGAAGGAAAGCGGGTTAAACGTGGAAGGAAATACAGCCGCTGGTAGAGAGTTTTACTCTACTACATATTATTTTAATAACCGAGGATAATTTTCATTGCAGGGGGTTTCATAATCGTATACTGAATCTATGGTAATAGGCTTCGCGTTGATATCCCTGCCATCCTGTATATGCCGCTCAGCAAGTTGGCAACGAGGTGACTACTTAGGAAGTTTAGTCTTCTTCTTTTCGTGTCAATGGTACTATTTCTCATTAATACGCTTTTATTAGCTTCAAACGTATGTTAGTATGTGCCTATGTAAAGGAGTACATAATTTTGACCCCCTTCAAAACGTCGGAATAACCCGAAATTTGGCATACTTATCAGTGGGACTAATGATAATATAATAATTTTATAAATATGTTCCATTGTCCTTGCCGGGGTTACCGGGATAGCCAAAGAACGACTGTCTTAATGATAATTATTGTCTAACTACGCTGACATACGTCACAAAATTCGAAACACCCTAAAAATTAGAAAAAAATATTGTTTAAAAAACCAAAAAACACGCTTCCATAGAAAACCAAACTAAAAAGTAGAAAATAATGGATAAAAGCGTGGGGTGCTTTTTGAGGTATTTTTTAGTTTGGTTTTCTATGGAAGCGTGTTTTTTAGTTTTTTTTAAACAGTTTTTTTTTAATTAATATGTTCTTTGAACCCAGTAGACCTACTACTACGCCACGTTAATTGCGGCATTAGTGACATTCTTTAGGTCATCCGAGGTGCCGGTGACTTAGGGCACTCCAGCAAGATAGTATTATGTTCAGTGCACCCTAGGCTGTCAGCCGTCAAGACAATATTTAAGGGCACTTTTAAGTATTGTCGATATTTACGACTATTGATCTTCACGGACGAGGGAGAATTTGGCTCAGTTAAAAAAGGATTGTGTCTATACCAAATGACACAATCGTTTTTAGGGTTCCGTTGCCAAATGGCAAAAAACGGAACCCTTATAGATTCGTCATGTCTGTCTGTCTGTCTGTCTGTCCGTCCGTATGTCACAGCCACTTTTCTCCGAAACTATAAGAGCTATGCTGTTGAAACTTGGTAAGTAGATGTATTCTCTGAACCGCATTAAGATTTTCACACTAAAATAGAAAAAAAAAAACAATAAATTTTGGGGTTCCCGATACATAGAACTGAAAATCAAATTTTTTTTTCATCAAACCTATACGTGCGTGGTATCTATGAATAGGTCTTCAAAAATGGTATTGAGGTTTCTAATATCATTTTTTTCTGAACTGAATAGTTTGCGCGAGAGACACTTCCAAAGTGGTAAAATGGGTCCCCCCCTCCCCGTAACTTCTAAAATAAGGGAACGATAAAAGTGAAAAAAATATAAGATGTACATGTAAACTACTACCGAAATTTGGCTTGCACGAGATCGAGTAAGTAGTTTTTTTTTAAAACGTCATAAATCGTAAATCGCAATTTACCATGCATTCAATCAACTGAAATATAAAAATTAAAAAAAAAAAAATATTTTCATAAACATAAACCTTATGCATAAACCGAGAATACCTACAGGTTTGTACGGAACCCTCGGTGCTCGTTGTATCTGTAATTACGGTAATTGACAAGTTAAGTTTATATGGAGAAAGAATGCAGTAAGCTAATGTTTTTTTATAATCTATGGTAAAATTTCGATCAGTGGGCGAACACTAGTATAAATCAAACCTCAGAAGGTACAATTGATATTTATGAAAGTATACTATCCTACAAAATATGGAATCCCGTTCGTTTCACCTCATGTTGGAACTAACGAAGCGCCGCATCGTAAGAAGGTCGTAACTAAGCGTAATGCGGTCGGGCGGTAACAAGCTGTACGTTTGTGTGTTTTGTTTTATTGAGTATTGTCGTGTGAAATTCAGTTGTTTTGAGGTATTTTTAGCTAACTAGGTAGGTGCTAGATGGATCGTGCAAGGTTAAATAATATTTAAAATCAAAAGTCATTTATTCACATAAGGCTGAGGATCAGCACTTTTCAAACCTCATAATTACATAAGACACATTTTTATTCGAGTATCCAGTTTTGCATGGCAGTCCCTTGTGTATGTAACACTAAGGCTAAGTGCCTGGAAACAGGGGATAATTAGGCAGGCTAAGTATTACTAATCTATAACAATTATTTTTAGGGTTATAGGGTTCTGTAACTAAAAGGGTGCCGACGGATTCCAACGGAACTCTACTACTAAGACTCCGCTGTTCGTCTGTCTGTCCGTCAATGGGCTATATCTCATGAACCGTAATTGGTACTGACTATGGACTGTTGAAAGTCTCACAGTTTGTATTTCTATTGCCCTTATATGAATGAATGAAATGCACCAATACCAGCGTGGATTGCCCATACTCGATTAATCGAATAAACTCCAAGATTGGCACTAGCCCCTGAGGCCTAATGTTTCATGGTGCCACAGAGGCCATTGCATATCAAGAAGTAGACCGGGGGCGCTGTACTGGTAGGTAAGACGTGCCCTTTAAGATAGAAAAGGATTGCAAGCCTATCGGATATGCATCCTAGAGTAAGCATTAGACTAGTGGAGAGATGGGTGGTATTTGTCTATAGGAGGATCTTTTCACGACATCTTGAGCATGTTGATTCGGGTAGAGCTTCATCGGTGCATCTTATGGTCGGATTCAACTGTTTTGTCCGCTCTTATCCATGTCGTTGCTTCGCTACGTTCCGTGTTGTTATAATAAATAATAATAATAAAAACTTTATTGTTCAAGAAATGCTATGTACAAATTGAAATGTTGTTTTCATAGTCGTCTTCTGAGTTTTCGCTGCTATCAGTTTCTATTTTTTATACATATCGCTAGCCGTTTTCTTGATATTTATTTTGATTTATGAACTAAACACTTATAAAAGAAATATTTTCAAGAACATTTCTGAAAGTCACATTAGATTTAAGTAGTTCGAATGTAGCATGTCAATCTTCGTATGTGTGCAGTCCCCTCTAATGTTTCTAATGTAACTGTCGCTCACTGTAATGTCTAATGCCATTTGGGAAATTGCATACGTGGTAGCACACTTAGTGTGACAAAATCTCAGGGGATTAGCTTAACTATAATTTTAAAACGGTTAGTTTGCTTCTGTCATGGAAGTTTTCTCCATTATTCTTAATTGATAATGTGTGTTCTCCAACACGCGCATGCTGCGCCCACCATAGAAGGAACTTTGTCTATTATTGGTAGAATAGAGATAGAATTGTCATGCTACGCCAACATAAAACGGTACAAATCTTTCTACAATCTTTAATATGTCTTTAATCTTTCTACAATCTGTAATTTTGTCTATTCTTCCGTCGACAAAACCCATTTCTACGGTGGTCATGCTACGCATGCTGGTGTTGACTTCTCTTATTATCTTATCTTATCTTATAAATATTGCAACAAATCCAGACTAAGTTACTTAACATGAGAAAGACAAGTTAATCTTAATACTTATTCGATACGTTTTATAAATTACTAGCTGACTGATAAGACGTTGTTCTGATTCCAAAAACTCGATTGTAGCGCCTCCTAGTCATCCATTGTGAATTTAAATAATCGACTCACTCAAATACACATAAACAAAATCATCAAAATCGGTCGCTTAGGAGGAATCTAGTGACAAAAGACACTCGTATAGTGGAATTCATGAATTAAGAGTTCCAAGTCCAATTTTTAGTTTTGCCAGAAAACAAAAGTTAACTTTAAAATCAAACCCAGAACCACGCTAGTCACTACTAGCCCATAAAGCATAAGCAATCGATACTACCAAACCCTCACTTGTTACTTGAATCCCCTTAACATATCACCCTAAAGACCACCAAAAAAAAAAACCGTGAAACAATTCCTTGGCACCCAATCCAATAGATGGCACACAATAAATCAACAATTTAGCCGGGCAATTTTCATAATTCACGCAATATCAACTTACCCGAGTATAAAGAAAAAAGCAATTTCCTTAGGTTGCAATACTGGAGGGACGGAGGAGGTTCGCCCTCCGTTCACACTGGGCCGATGATATCGTGTTATTCTGTTATACTAGTGGGATGTAAGTCTGGGTGAAGTGATGAAGGTAATATGGGTCGTAGGGCACGGCTCTACACTGTTATGACTATATTCATGGTTTATGTAAAGGTGTTTTTGCCCTTTTTGTGGGAATTCTAGTTTGAGGTAAACTTGTGTTGCAGAGCAATATGGTTGCAATTTTTTGTGAATGTTTTTGTTTGAATTTATGATGCGCAAGACTTCATTAAAGTGTAAGTCCACCTGTAATGGGTTCTCTATACAATCAACACAATTAATAATATTATTTTTAGATTAGATTTCAGTAACAGATTGAGTACCTAAAATAAATTATATTTTGTGCACTTTTCATAAAATTAATGCCTTAGAACCAATGACTGCTGAGAGTAGATGTGTTCTGAGTGCAGACCGCGAATCGGCAAACGAAAGGTAGGACGCCCAAAGGCTAGGCGGAGCGACGATCCTCGAAGGATAAATGGTAGCAGCTGAATGAGATTTCCAAGAATCAAGCTGAATTAGCATGCAGTTGGAGAGAGGTCTATGTCCAGCAGTGAACTGTTGTAGACTGAAGATGATTATTAACTTTTCATAGGTTTTGTTGGAAAATACCACACAAATATTAAAATTATAAACTTGCTCTTGACGATCTGCGATGGGAATCCACTTTACCCCTTATCATATCTACTTTAGTTTTCCTTTATTCAATTAAACGTTAGTTATATTAAAATATTCTCACTACCGGATAATTTAGCTCATTCTAAATGGAATTTCAACATCGTAGACCAAGCATTGTTGATCCTTAAATCTAATAACTTTATTACAATAACAAGTATAATACAAATACAATTATTATTAAACTTAATAATTCAGCTATCGAAAAATTACTTATACTAAATCCACATTTTGTTAAAGAACTTAAATCTAATGAAGTATTCTCGAAGAGATCCCAGCAGACGCTATCACGAATAACTAAGTTAATCAAGTTAAGAGCTTTTACTTAAGTGTGTCGTTCACAGCTTAAAAAGGCTAATGCAAGTTAGTTTGACTCCAAGACTTTTGGTACGAACTAATTGTTGTTGTATTACGTATCTTTGGTTAGATTGCGAGAAAGTTTACAGACTATGGTAATCAGAATTTCGTGCATATTCGCTTTTCGAAAAACACGTTTTTGTCAAGATAATAGGAATAGTAGAAAATAAGGCAAACCGTGTTTTAGTTTCACCATTCTTTTAAACATTTCTAAGATAATGTGGTCCTTTGTGGCTCTCAAAGAGTTTAACGTTTTATGCAAAGAATAAGATGTACCTAAGTATAAAATTAAATTGAAGTAGAAATTTCGTTTATTCAAACTTTATTCACGTAACTAATTTCAACAAGATCTGTTTTTACTTTTGTACCAAACAAGATATTACGCTACCTATACCAAAATTAATCAACATTAATCCTTAATGAGTTACAAAACATGTAACCATCAATTTATTAGAGCCGCGGTCCCAAGTGTGACCGCGTCCCTAGGAAGGTGTTTCGGATATGAGCGATTATTCAGGGCCACAGCAACAATAGGGTAATAAATTATGATTGATGAACGCCCCCGGGAAACGCGCACCTCTTTAAGGGAACAATAACAATATTTATTTTTGTTGCGACCGGGAACATTTGGGTGATTAGAGACAGAACGGGTGTTCAAGATTCTGTGCGGTTAGTTTTGGTGCAGAGAATCAATGTGGTCAATATTATAGTATAGTAGGCTAGGCCACATCTATCTTATAGTTTGTATCGGCTTCATCATCTGCCTAACTTTTCCCGAACTGTGTTCGGGACAGCTTCCAGTCAAACTGGATGTAGCTGAAATCAAGTATTTTACATGAAACGTCTGTCTACTCTGGCCACCCACTACGTAACTGAGTATTACCCGTTGGTAAGACTAGTTGTCAGAATTCCGTGCATCTGGCGTCCCGTAACGACTGCCATTTTACTAAGCCTTCTACGAAATTTCATTATTATTGTAGTTAGATCATTTCTAATGTTAGTTATCAATCTTAATACTCTCAGAAGTCTATAAAGTACTTTAAAAAACGGTTTCATTAATTAAATTTAGAAACCCCGTAAATCGTATACCCACGTTTCTACCTACAATCTTTCTGATACTTTTGGTTATGATCAATGTTTAAGTTCTGAAACCTTGTTAACTTTATTCTTCATCATGATAGAGTTTGCCACTGATCCAATATTTAACTGGAACAGAGGATTAATAAAAATGGAAGTCACTTATGGTGCTTGTTAGTGCTGATCCATACGTCATGTACGTGAATGGGCGCCATCAGTAGGGTCTGATCATCTCTTAGCTGCCATGGCTTATTTTAACACTTTCAGTGCCCAATTGAAAAAAGAATTGTTCAAAAGTACACCCTATTCACACCTAGCTTATTTTTGTGATATGCACCCGGTAGGCGCACGCGGCAGTGAAAGTGTTAATTTCTGAATAGTTATTTTATTTTTATTAATATACAGGCGGTTTTAATGCGCACGTCTTTTTACATCGTTATTCACATGCATAATTTCAACATGAATGATAGGTAGAACGGACTGCACCCCTAGCCAAGTTGATAATCTGCAATCGTTAACGCTAGTCGCTCAACGTTAAGTCACGTGGTTAGAACAAACGAACAGAAAATTCGTAGCCAAATTCACATCGTTTAAAATGATAGAATGATTTTTTATCGTTTCTACAATGTTCAAGGCTAAATCCTTTGCTATAATATGTCGTTTTTCTAAAGACACTGTAGAACGAGCGGCCGACACAGGCGCTTCAACATGGCTACCAACTTATCGTTTTCTACAATTGCTCACTCTGAGGCGTTACCGATTGTAGAACGGTAAACGTTTGTGACTTGGCTAGGGGGGCTGGTGTTTTCAACTTTACGTTTGAGCGCGTAGTTTGCGTACGAAACATGAATGATGTACCTAACCAATTTTTTGTAACTATATTTTGACAAGAGTGTCCGTGGCCCGTTATTCTCAATAGGAACCTACTGTGTTTAATCAGCCTATATAGTTCCCACAGCTGGGAAACAGGCACACACAGATACACACGTTACAGTTATTACACCCCTCTTTTTCTGTCGGGCGTTAGAAATGAGACATTTACTCCATGTTTTAGGTAATTACAACTGAATGTAAACCGTGAAGTACCAGTATAAGTTGGCACGTGAGCTAGTACAGACCATGTTTACGGGACGCCCGTCTAAACTATGGGCCAAACAAATAAAAAATAAAATACTAAACCTGTGATGTGCTGGTATGATGGATGAGCTGAAACCCACCTTCAACACACTATCTAAGACAATCCAGTACTGTGTCTGTGTGTGTGTTGGAAAGGGTAACTAGCTTCATCTGTTTGATTGAACGAGCTCTAGACACTTCAAAAGTGCCTGTACTTTGTTTATTTGAAATAAATTATTTGAGTTTGAGACAATGAAGTCTTCCTTGACATGCATAGTTTGGTAACCACCGATTACGAGGATTTATAGGTAACAAAGAAAGCTTTGATTTATTTACAAAGCATGAAAATAATTCACATTTAGCCAATCTTGCTGCCACCGCTTTCAAATCCATCTCTTCAACTACAAGCACTTTCCTCTACAGAATTAATCCTATAAAAGGTTTCAATTTCTCTAGAACTTTTGTTCCCGCCACCAGACAACTACTTAGTCCGAAGATAACAAACCATCCACTAGATACTTGCTATTAATCAAAGTCGCATATTGAAAGTAAACAATATAGTGAAAACCGTGAACCCTCGACCATTTCAGTTTCAACAAACAACATTTGTCATCTGTCACACCGTACCCTTTCCGACAAAGACAAACATTTTATGGACGCTGGTTCAAATGGAAATATTACTTTTCGAGCACATATGGATGGTTGCAGAAATATTTATAAACAAGATGTATTACGGTGTGAATAGGTCCGGGGTTCGTAAATGGAATGGGTGCGTCTCAATTTTGTGCTTGGATTTACAAGTACCTTTTGTTTGTTGTTTCAGTAGATTCTTAGCAATACTCTACGTGGATAAAAGTATCAGACTCTCGGCCTTTTGAAGACCCGTAACAAATGTTAAAGATTAACGAATAACGTCAAGGGGTTAATGCATTTTTCGAGGCACGGAGTGGTCTTGGTATGTAAAGATAGGCTATCTACGGATCAATTGCGGCTAGTGTAGCTTAACCTGATCGATCGACCTGTGCGGCCGTTATTACTAAGCTACAAGTTCCTTACGCAGATAAATTATACTTTGTGTAAATCAAATGCATGGGCTCTCTGTGTGCAAACCATCCGATTTTTAACAATTTGCCGTTTTTGCGTAATTAAGCGGTAGTCATACAAACTTCAAACGCTTTGGTCATACATCTGGTAATACACACACACCGTGTTTCGGTTGTAAGTACTACGCACCTGACTTTTCTCAAAAAAACATCATCTAAGGTCACTATATCTTCCACTAGGGCGTCCCCTCTTGGCACTTGCACTAATATTTGTCTTGTAAATATGTTTTGTTAGTCACCTTTTATTCAATTGTCTCAACATGACCAAACCGTCTCAGCATACTCTTTGAATTTTTTGTCACTACATCATCTTTTAAACCGCATTTTTATCTTATCACCATCGACGCACTACAGATTATTATGAAAGAAAAACAAAAGATTATGGGGATCACCAATGTATTATCTAACTGTGTAAACGGTTCTTTGGAACATATGAGGTACTTTATGTTGGAACATCTTTAGCAGGCGTCGTTTAGAAGTTGTCTATATCATAATTATGTTGTCATATCAGAAATGTATTTGATGTAGGTTGTTACGATCTCCGGTTTACCCTATTTCTGAGAAAGATATGCGAAAATCCATTATGAGATAGAACCTATCAAGAAAATGGTAGTTTGGGCTTCCGGCTGTCAATTTCAGTGAGTCGTATTCACAGATATTTTTATATAAGACTTTCTTATGCCCGCGACTTCGTCCGCGTAAATATCGTTTATTGCGCACGCAGATGAAGTCGCGGAATAAAAAGTAAGCTATATCCTTTATTGGTGTCCAAACTTACCCCGTACCAAATTTCATCAAAATCGGTTCAGTGGTTTAGTCGTGAAAGCGTAACCGACAGACAGTAACTTTCGCATTTATAATACTAAAGTAAGTTTAAAAAATTATTTAACCTTCTTTTTCGTCGTTACACTTTTGACAGAGTGGTCGTGTTCGTCATATCTGGTGTGGTGGCGAGCTTCACAATCCGTCGCCATTCCTCTCGTACTGCAGCCCTTCTCGATGTCCCCTTCCCCTTCCCTTCTCTATTTAACCTTACTTTAGTATTATAAATGTGAAAGTAACATATATTTGTATGAAAATTATAATATTAAATAATAGTATTCCTTCCGCATTTATAATGTGTTAATGTATATCTTTATACAATATTATATATAATTCTACTGTACGTCTGTATGTCACTGAACTCCTCCTAAACGGCTGGACCGATTTGAATGAATTTTTTTGTATGCGTTTGGGTGGCACCCTGGATGGTTTAGATTCACTATTGGGCCCGGTAGGTGGCGCTGCTATCGAGTTCTAGGAAACAGGACAACGTCTGTACGGTCAACTAGTTATAGTATAGAAGTATATATTGTATTAGTATAAAGTACGAAATACATGGAAGGTCTCCCACAAGGTGGACTGATGACCTGGTGAAGGACGCAGGAATCTGCTGGAAGCTAGATGCACAGATTTGGTTGAAGGGGCGGAGCTTAGGGGAGATTTATGTCCAGCAGTGGACGATTTTCGACTGATGATAACGATGATGAAATAGCACAGGAACTTTATTGTTTTTATGTCGCAGATTCTTGTCTCTGCATCACCCAAAGGTTGACTGGTAGAAAATGTCTATGGCATTAAGACCGCCTCTGTACATTTGTGTGCATGAAGTATACAATAAATAAAATAAATATATGTTGGAACAAAAGGCCGATTGGAGCTGGATTTGTCACCGTTGAACATTTTACTGGGCGTAGATTTGTGTTGCGGGTGAGAAGAAATACTCGGAAGACGTAAACGTGGTTATATCTGAGCTCGCCAAACGTTGGACAATTTCTAGACACTCGTTGCCCGCACGATGTCAGATGGTCAAAAGAACTGCACCACGCCGCTATAGCAGCTCTAGTCAACTCTCACAAACTTCAGGCTAGACTATATCGAAGCGACCCAACTTCACGCTTGCGTTTATTTGTCAATTGACATACTGTGCTCATGTCTCTTCCGATATATATTTAAAGGACGCCGTGTTTTTAAAACCCGGTCTGTTTCAATTCAAATGCATGAAGTGAATTGGCGTGACACCGAATTATGTAGGTAGGTATTATATTTATTTTATTATTTTGCTGTGAAAGCATATTCTGCATATTCGCTTGCTGAGATATAATTCAAAACAAAATTGATAATCCAAATAAAACTTTTTGTGTTTAACAGCGTTTAAAAATTTTAAGCAAACAAACTTTGGAAAATCCATTATGGAAAGCATCAGCTTACCCCAATACGGTTTTTCAGTTTAATGCGTGCTTCCGAAACTTTCAGGTATAAAGAAGTATACCGCTAACTGCTTCGCTTCGAAACTTCGCTGAATTGTGGTGTGAACAACGGTATGGTTTTAAAAATATGATGTTGCTCTTTTAGAATGAAAGTCGGGCTTTCTAAATACTTGAGTTTTGTTCGTAATGCTCTTGTTTCTATAAAATTTTTATTTGGCGATTTTTCAGAGTTGGGTTTTCGAATAATTAAATAACACTTTTGGTAAAATTGTTGTTAGAAAAATGGAAAATCTCTCTGTATTAATACTTTAGTTACTGCTCGATATCAGAAAAATTGGTAACATCGCCATGAATCATACGTAAGGTCACCAAAATAAATAAGTAATCAGGGTCGTCGACTTTGGTGGAAGTTGCGTAAGAAACCGTTCGTTTCAGAAAATCGTTTTAGGTTTTATTCACTAACTTAAATTATAATAATTTGAAAATATTCTTTAAGTAAATTGGACTAGAGACGCAAGACCAACGCACCTTGACGTTCATGAAAAACTTGAAAATTTAATTCTACTAAATACTTTTAGTCGACACCAATTGGTTATTAATTACGTTTTCATTTTTATAAATTTTCATGTGTTTCATTCCTACATCGTGATCTCATATTTATGCATATTTTCAGATAAATTCGCCAAACTCCAAAACAACCAATTGTTCTCATTTTACAGGCTTTAATCCAATCCGCAATAAAAATAAAAAATAAACTCACAACTTTGGCGAATCAAATGCGTTGTTAAAACACGAAATCCGCCGAAAGGGCGTCGTGTTAACTTTAACACAAAACGCGTCAGCCAACAGACCATACGCTTCGCAAATTGGCTCCACAGTACAAGACGTGTTAACCGCACGGTACTAACGAACCGCAACTTTTAATTACCAAACTTAAATCCTACCAGAGACACTCAGAAAGCCCGCAGTTAAAAATAACCTCCAAGTTTTCCGCTTTTTATTAAGATAATAAAACTCGGTATTGCAGCTCTCACCGTCTGAAACTTAGTCCGTATTGCGGCCAACATAATTTCAATTAGTTTTTTTTTTCTTTAGTAATCTGTGGGTGAAATGACGGAGGAAGTTTACGAGTCCTTCTAAGCCTCGCATGGGACGTCCTATTGGAGACTTAGTTATGCGAAAAGGATCCAATCCACACCCTGTTACTTTTGAGATATTGAAAATCATATCATATTTATGTTATGTATGGTATCGGACGTAAAGAATAGCACCACCCCATTTTTTCCCGCCGTAAAAGGCGACTAAGGGGCTTACTAGAGAATGGGCAGCAGCATTCTTAATGCATTTTACCAACTTATTGCGATCGCCAATCCAAGCGTGGCGATTATGGCAAACCCTTCCAAAAGACCTGTGTCCAACAATGGACGTTTTTCGGTTGAAACGAACGAATGATTGAAAATCGGGAGGTTTTTTCATTAGTATTTATTTTAAAATTAACAAAAATATATGCTGTGAGTGGAATATTAACACGTTTTTTTTTTATTAGTAATGGTATTTTTACATATTACTTTAGAAATTCTAGTTACGAACCAGAAAGTTAGAATTGTTTATAAAGAAAAAATTAAAAAATAAGAAACGCCATACCATTGGTTCTAAAGTATACGATAAATCCTCCTCTTTCTTTTGAATCGCCCCGCTTATTGATGAACCGTATTGGGATCCGTTGTGTAGTCTATGGAATCTGGACATGTAGACGCAAAAAGCGGCTTTATTTTATACTGTGTAAAGATGTTCTGTTATCTTTTACACCTGATTTATTACTACATGTGGAAATTTGTAATTGGCCTTATTCTGAAAAAACGTGTACTCACTGTATTTGTTTAGCTTTAAGTTTTCCTCAAATAAATAAAGTAAAATAAATAAAACAAGCTATTTTTAGGTGGGTCGTTTTTACTGACCCGTAGTATAATTTGGATCTATTTGGTGAACTTGAATCATTTTTGACCAAGTTGTGGATTCTTTTTGCTCAAATACCACGTGTGACTCGACTAACAAATAACATTATGTATACAGTTGTAACGTAGAAGGAATGTAATGAATCCACACCGTCCGTATGAGAGTAATTGCTATTTCGGTTGTGGTATGAAATTAAATGTTGACAACATACAGCTACCGTTAGTATAGTTGTGTAACTATTGCGATGGAACTTAATAAGACTGTATAGTGTAATTACTTAAGGTGCTAGGGTAACGGGAAAATTGGAATCAATACTATATATACACTATAATAATATTATAAAGCTGAAGAGTTTGTTTGTTTGTCTGATTGAACGCGCTAACCTCAGGAACTGCTGGCCCGAATTGAAAAAATATTTTTGTGTTGGGTAGCTTATTTATCGAGGAAGGCTATATAACATCACGCTAAAACCAAGAGGAACGGAGCAGTAATGAAAAATGTTGCAAAAACGGGGAAAATCGCACGGGTAGGCGATTCGACGCGACGGGAAGGGTCGGGGGAACAAGAAATTTAACGAGGACGAAGTCGCGGGCAGAAGCTAGTCATTAATAACATCAATCTATACTTTCCTTTTTTATTGGTTTATATCATCAAATGACGTCGAAAGCTAATTATAAACCTTATGTTTGGTTGGTTGAACACGTTAATCGCAGGAACTACTGGTTCAAATTGAAAAATTATTTGAGTGTTGGGTAGCTCATTTATTGAGCAAGGCTACATAACATAACGCTAAGACACTTAGGAGCCGAGAAAATAGAAAAACAGTCACGAATATGAAGACCTTGCACGGGCAGGCGATTCGATGCGACGGGGTGAGTCGGGAGAGCAAGAAATTTGACGCATACGAAGTCGCGGGCAGAAGCTAGTACCGTATAATTTTCAGATGGATTTAGTAAAAGGGTGTTACTTTGAAATGAAAAATATGCACTTTAAGTGTATTTATTTGTAGAACCTAAAGTATGCACATATGTATTCTATATACTTAACTATGTTTAGAGTGAAATCGTACATAAAAATCAGGAAACTATTTCATTACTGTTTCGATTTTTATTCAGTTTTTACATTTCACCAAAATCCTATTGCCTATGTTACTAGACTATAATAAAGAGCCTTACATAGAATTTCTTTTCTGTACATTTTCAGTTTTCCTGAAAAAGTTTTTTCAGCGTGTAACAAGGCTTAGCCGCTAAAATATTCAGTAGCACAAGATAGTTCGACATCTGTCAACGTCCATATTGTCATGTGGAAAAGACTACAAAAATGATAGGAACGGGAAAGGAAAAAAAATATGAGGAAAATAAACGTATTTTTACTATTTTCATTTAAACCAGTTGTTAAGTTACCTTTTTCTTCGTCATTTCCTCAATGCTGAGGATTGCGACCACATACGACGCATCTCCAAGTTATGCGTTCTGCTGTAGTATATGGACCGTTTGGTAGATGCTGCCTCCAACGCCCTTCTTGATTGCGTCAGATCATCTTGACAGTGTACTGCCTTGAGCGCGTTTTTCTACCATAATAACGCTTAATATGTCCAAAAAAGCTAAGGGCATGTTCCTGGCATTTTGTACATCCGCTTTTGGTAATATTGAGTTCCTCCAGCATAGATTCATCCGTTCTCATGAAAGTCCGTGGTATACGACGTAGCCTCCACTAACATAATATCTTGGAAGCATGAGTTAGCATTAACTTAAAATGGATTTCATATATGTAATAAATTTTATACAAAGTATTATTTGTTTATTTATTTTATGTTGTGACGTCTTTTATTAATGGACGTCAACGCGAGGTCACGTCCGCAATCTGACAGTCGGATGAGTTGATCTAGCCCCAATCTGTGAGCAGTACTCAGAAAATCCGCAACTGACTACAAGTGTTCCCTATAGTCTGTGAAAAAGGGTAACAAGTATTAACGCGTGCATACGTTTGCAACTTATACGAATGAAAATTTTAACTTGGTACAGAGCAAGCGATTGAAAAATAGAATTATTGGATCTCAAGGGAAGGCGAAGGATTTCTAGGATATATTTAAGGCAGCTGACATTAAAATCCCACTGTTTGGAAATAACGTGGATAAGGAGTCATCAGTTAAAGACGTCGCTTACTATATTTTAGACAAAACGTGCATCTTAATGCAGTTGATATAGATTAATATGAAGCGGTAAAGAGATATTTCTGCCCGTAGGTGTCGTAAAAGGCTACTAAGGGACTTTCCAGAGAATGGGCAGCAGCGTTCTATGTATTTTACCACCATATTGCGATCGCAAATCTGCCTGCCAACTTTGGTGATTCTGGCAAATTCAAGGAGACCTATATCCAACATTGGACGTCTTACGGCTGAAGTTATGATGAATAAGTATAAGGCCTTCGCCTTTTTCTGCCATGCTTCCCGGCCTATTCGAGTCTTAATCAGGTGTCATCCGCAATCGAAATTTAACATCCAAATCGAGAAGCTCGTACACAGTAGGTGTGATTCAGAAAGTAAATAATTTGTCTACGCTGTATACCCATTTCATAATGTTCCTTTCATCTGTAATTAAGACACCATATTATGTATAAGTTCACGCTCATATACCTTTGTCGAGCAGTCAATCTTATATATACGTGTATGTAGGAAGACGTGATGATACGGTAATGTGTATAGATAGCGGTAATTCCTTCGCTCATCGATTTTGAACGGCACGTATTTGGATTTGGTAGTATACTGAATTACATATCACGAATTTGATATGTTTGGATCAAAGTCGTTGTGTATTGCTACCGAAATTATTATAGAGCTAAATACATATCAAGACGAATATAACTTAGTTGGTATCTCATTTTCCAACGGAACAATAGAAGTCGCACTAGAAAATGATAGGTTTCACTTTCTAGTTCGACTCCTGAATCATCATTTTAGAATAGTACGGTTGTTGCGTGTGAAGCCGGATCTAAAGAATTGCACCATCCCGGTTCTTTGCGTGTGTGTCGTAAAAGGCCAATGGACGGGACAAGGACGGGGATGGGGATGGGTGGGTAAGGGACTTATTGGAGAATGGGCAGCAGCGTTTTCTATGCATTTTATGACCATCTTGTGATCGCCAACCCGCCTGCTAAGCGTGGCGATTATGGCGAACCCCCCAGACTGGGCGCGGCCTAAGTCCAGCAGTGTACGTCTCTCTGTTGAAATGTATGATGACGTTTGGCTAGTTTAAGACTATGGATTACATTATACTGGCCAACTGAAAACTAATTCTACATAATATTTCTGACCAATGTATAACAAAAACCAGCGTGAAACAAGACGTTTTATTACTATTTAATGCGTGTATAAAATCATAAAACCGCCTTCAGCCTAATCGAAACAATTGCGTGACAAGACCCTATCTGACGCGCCGTCCACCAAAAATGTAAGCATATTGCGAAGTTAGAAACTTTCTGTCAAGTCACATAGGCTAAAATAGGCACTTAACCTTAATGGGGAATGCCATTAATTTTCCGCGAGATGCCTTAATGCTTTTGTCGCTGAAAAAATTGCCAGTGAATAGGTGGGGGCCGACCACGGGGTCAGTTGTTTTTTTTTTTTTCATTAATACCATGTTTTAAAGCTTAAAGCGCTTCAGAGATGAATGAGTAAGCACTTTTTGCGAGGTTTTTTGTAAATATTTTTATACCGCAGTGATGTTCGTGTCGGTTAAGTAAATAATTGTGTTAAGGTGTTATAACATATTTTAATTTTTAATTTTTTGGCAGTGCAGTCTTTTTAATTGAGTCATGGTTACGTTTAATCGTTGAAATTGGCAAAAATTAACAGAAAAATATTTCTTGCAAGTAGAATAAATAAATTTTCGATGATTTATAATAAAAACATTAAAGCGAATGAAACTAATACATAATAATACAGAGATAAACGTACAGTAAATTTTAGCAAAAAAAAAAAAGTAGTTTAACCTTTTAGGGATTACGTAAATATTTAGTTTTTCAAACAACTTTTTGTAAAAAGGAAAAACAATGAGCAACCCACGGGAAAACTTTATGGTCCGTTCATTGTTTTCTAACTTTAGTTTGTAACGACTTTTATCTTACAGACACAATGATATTCCGAATTTTCTTCACCCTTTCCTTATCCAAAAAAACCCAATTAGCCTACAAGATACCGACAGCGAAACCAAACAGCAGCCAAAAATAACTTTGAAGTTATTTTCGTTAAAATTTACGCTTATTTTAACGTCTAAAGTTTGTCCTCGCATAAAACAAGCAAAGGAAAACAACGAAATATTCTGAACCTTTCCCAAGTATAACAACGTTGAGTAGGTAAGTACATATAAATATTCCAAGCCTTAGCCAGAGATGGCGAACCTTTTTACATACTTTTCTTTTTCTTTCGTATCGATGTCCTGTCAAATTGGTCGGGCCTAGTAGATTCAGTAATTTGTTTTGGGACAAATTCTTTTACAATTTGTGAGAGAAGTTGGTAAAAAACTAACAATCTTCCAAAAAACACTGTAAACAGAAAATAACTTCAGAAGTCTGTGTGTTTAGATTTGTATTTTAGTTATTTTTCACACTGCAGTTATGATAGCTACTCCAAACCAATTTGAATAGATACTTGCTTAAAGTGGATTAAATACGTAGGTACCTATTATCGCAGTAGCTATCCAAGCAAAATTAATAACATTTATGTGAAAATAATACAGATGAATTGGAAACTGTTTTTAAGTCGGATAAAAATGAAAACAGAAATTATCCGGATACAAATCCTTTAGTTCTAGCCATACACACAGTCATACACTCATACACACGCACAGTCACAGTCATGTCCTACATGAAATTGATAGTTCAGTATCCGGCACTGGCAAATCAATTGAAAATAAATGAAAATATGTACATACATAAAACCAAAACAGATTAGCAACCAGGGTCGTCGGATATAGTGGAAGTTTAATATACATATAAACCGATGGATGTTTTTGAATGTTTAACTCGATAAATTAAATGTTTATTTTGTATTCATTTCAATTCATTTCATTAAAAAAAAACACCGATTTCCTACCGACTTCAACTGCCTGGGCGGAGCACCGCCGTGTCCTCGTGAAGGCGATCGGCGGCGGCGACCTCTCGCGTCCGGCCCTGGTGTGAGCCATGGTACGGAGCGAGAGGGCATAGGAAGCCGTCACCTCCTTCTGCGAAGCAGTAATGCTCGCGATGGAGGAGGCGGGGCGCGTGAGGGTGTGGCAGTCTCTGCGCCCACAAGTCCCTAGCCACCGCAGGAGGAGACGCCCCGGGCGTTGGGAGTCGATCGCAGACTCCCGGCCACCGTAGATTGCTCGCCGCCCGGTAAGGACCAGGCCCGTGTCGACGGCGCGTAGTGTTCCACGCACGCCTCAAAGAGATGTCAGCTGCATTGAAGGGGTCTGCTAGGACCGATGCCTGCCAGGGTCGCGAGATTGTTCAAACGAGATACCGTGGTCCAGGCATATGGGTAACTGGAGGAACACGGGTGGGTTTTAGTCAGTAAAAGTCTGACACACCCTCCCGCTCCGCCCAGAGTAAAGAAGTCATTTGATGATTTCCCATCAAAAAAAAAAACCCTTGTTACTTATCTCCTTTGGTCACTATACTTAGTAATAAAGTTTTTTACTTCATCATTATTGTGCCAATTTACTTTCAGCATAGGCTCGCCATCCCTGCCTAAGTCCTTCATTTTTATTTCACCGTTCGTTCCGTTCATGTCTCTTCGATTGGAAAATTATTCATCAAATCAGGACGATAGACAGACACCGAGATAGAACCCACTTCACGATAAAACCCGGTAATTGGCCCCTTTATAAAAAGGAGGAACAATCGTTTGTTTTTCCATGTTTATTTTTCTTTTTTCTTGATTGAGTTATTGTTAGTTGTTTAGTTACCTGGTGAGTTTGTGAGATGATTTGTTGTTTTATTATTATCATTGAAGTCGATGTTGAGAGTGACTTTAGAGGAGTTTGTAGCTAAGTTACAACAACCGATCGATTAGGTCAAACTATGCTTGTCGCAGTTGGTCCATTGATTTGACCAACACCTTATATACCAACACCTCCGTGCCTCGGAAAGCACGTTAAGCTGTTGATCCCGGCTGTAATATTTGACGGTCCTTACTAGTCGTCAGTAGCCTGCAAGACTGACAACCAGTCTTGCGAATTGGTATGGTATTTCCCGGTAACTGGGTTCTCGATGTCAGACAGGTAGTAGTAGCTCCATGTTAAAATCTGGTATTCAGCTGCGTCTGATAAGACTGGAAGCCAACCTACCCTTAACATAGGTGGGAAAAGACAGGCAGATGTTGAAGATGTTGATGTTGTGTTGACGTTGTTGTTTTGTTGTAAGTGATGTTGAGAGTAACATTACATCTTGCTACATGACATTATTTAGACCTTTAGGTACATCGATAAGACCCTTGGAGATCTGAGTTAGTTTCGGTATTTTTTCCCAAAGTAAGTCGGATAGGAAATGTCAAAGTCAGCTAAACTTGAATTAAGTAAATTACCAATATCCATTTTAAACAGTCATCCTAAACTCATTTCGCCCTTGATATACAAGAAACTTTTCGTAGCAGATGACGTGTAGTTTCTGCTTACCCCTATGGCCATTTACTGAATCATTGATCCTAATTACCTTACGGTGGACCGATGTTGTGAAGGCCGCAGGAATCCGCTGGATGCGGGAAGCACAGAACCAGTTGAAGTGGCGGAGTTTGGGAGAGGCCTATGTCTAATATAGATGATGTTGATAACTTACCTTGTGTTTCGTTAGGTTAGACCCAAAATAATATGCTGTTGAACAAATGATAACATAAAAACATGAGAGGTGTCAAGGGACACCCGGACGGAACGAAGTTCCTTTTCCAGGATTTATTATTGTTTTTTATTATTTATTATGTACAAAAAACCTGTATACACTCAACAAAAATATTATCTCTCTCTCTCTCTCCGTTCCAAAAACTACGTTTCAAAACAAAATATATACAGTCGAATTGAGAAACCTCCTCCTTTTTTAAGTCGGTTAAAAAGTGTCATTATAACTTTTTCTCTTAATTCCGTCTAGCCCCCTTTCGCAACGCGCCATAAGGAACTTCGTTCCAATAGTATTAAAACCATTGCAAAAATTCTCATAGTAATAGTGTTTTCCGAGTCCCATTTAAATCAGTTCCCAGTGCAATTAGAAAGAGTTACTGCGACAATACAACCAACAATTTTGAAAACGTTATGAAAAAACCGGGTTAATGCTAACATTTCTGCCAGCGTCGTGAGATTTGTTCGAAAGAGATACCGTGGCTCTTGCATATAGGCAACTGAAGGAACACGGGTGGGTTTTAGTCAGTAAAAGTCTGACACGCCCTCCCGCTACACTCAGAGCGGGAGACGTCATTTGATGATATCCCCCCCGAAAAAAAAAATGCTAAAATTTATAACAACAAAACTGCATAGTTACCGAAACTGCCAAAAATGTTCGTTTACAATCGTCGGTTTGTGTTAATTAAGAAGTTGTACCATCGTTACTATCTAGTTAAGTCGAGTTCTTTAGCGAAACTCGGTTACCGCCCGTTACTCGTTGATTGTCGGTGAAAGTGAGAACGCGAGAATGTTCCCGGTAACTTACTTATACTCCGAAGAAGTGTGCTCACTTACAAATTGTCTATTAAAGGCGTGTTTGCAGCACGTGAGTTTAACGATGGGGTTGGAATTTTCAGTGAGTTCTGGTATATTTAGGATTATGATATCGCAGCAATCTTTAGATGTAGGGGAAACTGGGGCAGTGATAAATTCCCTTAAGATAAATCCTACGTCCTACTAACATTATAAAATTTAAAGTTTGTATGATTGGATGCTTAGCTGCTTGTATGTTTGTTAATCAATCGCGCAAAAACAGCTGCATGGATATGGATGACACACAGATAGTTAACACATGTTAGTTATAGTTATATTACTAAAACTTAACTTAAAAAAATTTCTTTAGATACTGGTTTTTGGAGATAATTGAAGGCGAAAAAGAGAAACTACCTGTATTGCCTGGTAGGCGGGGCAAAATGGTCACATACGGGGCATAATACGCATAGCAAGTCTTTTAATCTTATGTAAGTCTAAACCTATCCGTCTTGGTTATTATCATGTGAAGAAAAGGGAACGGCTGCCTCACCCCGCCGGCGAAAAGTAAAGATCAGAAATAAATCATTTTATTTGGTCTGCGTTCCTTAATGCTTAGTATTATTTTTGCTACTAAGTAGCTTTCTAATATCCTATTTTTGGCGATTAATAGAAGCACCAACATTTTCCAACCATCCACAAATTTAATATCAATTAAAAATGAATTTATGTAATCAACAAAGTCACATGCATAATTCATGGAGCATGCTACCGGTTACTGTCAATTGAAATGGACGCCTGTAGTGATACAATGATAGCGCTGTGATAACCTGTCAGTGCTGTGCTGTCAACTGCCAATGGGTTATTAAATGTATTGACGAGCGTTTTTATATGACAATGTTGGTTTTGTAACTTTCGTGCTTTTTGATTGCTGATTGGATATCAATGGAGAGTGTAGCTTTGAAGTTCAAATGCGTAAGGAATTTGAATATTATTAAGTGGTTACACAGGTATTCAGAATCAGAATCTTGGCCAGTCATAGTTACTTTCTCAGGTGTTACTTTCAATTGAAACCTATTTATCATCGTCGTCATATCAGCCGATACTGTGCGGGTCGACGATCGCAGTATGGTGGTAAAATGCAGAGAGAACGCTGCTGGCCTTTTTTTAGTAAATCCTTTTATTCTCCTTTTACGACCCCCACGAAGAAATGGGATGGTACTATTATTTACGTCCGGCACCACACAGAACAAAGCCTATTATGTATTTTTTATAAGGTTGCTAGGTTAAAATATCATCAGTTTGGAGTAGTAGTTATGCACATAATCAGCCTATAACGTTCCCACTCTCCACTCTCTCTCTCTCTCACAGAGAGAGTGGGCCGTATACACCACGCGGGCCCAGTGCTGGTTGGTAGGT
The DNA here is from genome assembly GCA_932294355.1 of Aporophyla lueneburgensis. Taxonomy (NCBI): domain Eukaryota; kingdom Metazoa; phylum Arthropoda; class Insecta; order Lepidoptera; family Noctuidae; genus Aporophyla; species Aporophyla lueneburgensis. Next base: position 19,299,635 of record OW028744.1, read on the forward strand.
GTTACATGACTTCTAATTTTTGGTTCTAGGACATGCCAATTTCCTCACGATATTTTCCTTAACCGTTTTGAAAGCGTGCTGATGAAATAATCTACACAAAGTAAAAGACCTGTCGGGGTTTGAACATACGACCCTACAACTCGTAAGTCAAGGCCGTTAACATTGAGCCACCACTGCTCTTTCTGCGCGAGTCCCACAAAATACTGTTTCTTTTTATTTATGGCTTTAAACACTATCATTTTGGTTTTCTTTTCCACATTGCTAGTTAGCTACTGTTTCAGCATCATACTTTTAACTTAGTGTGTGCTTAAATTGTTGTTTTGGCATAACTTCCAATTAACACCTTTTTCAAGAAGCAATGCTTATTAGTCAATATCGGTTAAACCTTATGATCCTTCTTCCAACTAATAATATAAATGTGATAGTTTGTATGTTTAGATGTTTGTAAGTCAATTACGCAAAATTGGCTGAACGAATTTGGATGATTGGATGCACATGAGTGCATAAGATGCACAGGCATTTAGCTTATAACTTGGATTAGCGCTTCGGACACTTTTTGTCAGCACGTTCCAATGAGACAATTTCCAACCTCGCAAAGTCGCGGGCAATAGCTATTCCACCAAAATCTTCAAACAACAGTTACCATTTTTAGTCTACTCCTCAACTTCATTAAGTTCAAATTCCGCAAACATAACACACCCAAACCGTGCTAATTACGCGGCTCAGTTAAGTGTGAGTACAGCACTAACTCTGATACCAGCACCGCATACAAATGAATCGGTGGGTTATCGTCGAAACCGCAGGTGTTATCGTTACTCGTATCGTTAAAAGCGGTTACTGTGGCAACGAACCAACGTTCGAATCGAATAATCGTTATTTATTTTAGCGAGAAATATTGGATTTTATGTTATGATATCGAATGGAGGTTTAGTGGGAATGGTCTTAACGTAATTGGGGTATGAGTTTTCTGGTTTAAAATGAAAATGGTTTTACATTATTTTAGGAAAATATTAGAGACTGCTTCGTTGGTCTAGTTCGATTTTTCAGTCGAGCAAAGTATGATGTATTGGGCTTTTCCATCTGGAATTTTTCAGTAGTAGCCCGAAATTAGTGTCGTAGCGCCCCTATTTACATGGGACTTAAATATAACTGACTAAAATAATGTAGGTGTAGGTATACTATGTAGGTACATTTCTGTCTAACCAATAGGAGGAAACAAGCATTATGCTATTGAATAATAAATAAATAAATCATTTATTAGAGTGCTCTTAGTTCGTTTCTAGAATATCATTCGCCTTTCCCATTTTTACTTAATTTAAAGATAGGTAAGTACTAAAATCTAATAGCCAATTATCTATTATATTTTTCTCTGAAATAGAACAGAAATTAATGTTATAAAAGATGTTTGATTTAACAATGTTTTTCGTACTCTTAAATCGTATTAAATTTAATTCTCAAGAGGAATTAGTTTCTACTAAAATGAGGTTGAAGACTGGGATTGTAGTTTTTCACAGCCCGCAGGGAGTTGAAATGTCTTATTATGTAGATGAAATTAAATTTAAGGAAAATTAAGAAATAAAGCTCCGTACTTTTTGTAACTTTTTCTTACTGTTTTATCTTGTGGTGATGATAAACTATTTCTTAATTACTTCTAAATATTTTTTTTTTTTGTAATTCAAAATCAAAATCAAAAGTAATTTATTAAAATTAGGATGAGGATCAGCACTTTTCGATCGTCAAAATTTCATAAAGCCCACCATTCACCACTTCCTAGTGCTTTAGTTGGGAAGAAGAAGTGACGCAACAAATTAACTTTTCTTGCGGATTCCTGCGGCCTTTACAAGGTCATCGGTCCACCTTGTGGGAGGCCTTCCAACTCTACGTCTTTCGGTACGCGGTCCGCTGGATACGGGAAGCACAAAACCGGTCGCAGTGGTGGAGCTTGGGGGAGGCCTATGTCCAGCAGTGGATGTCTTTCGGCTGAAATGATGAATTAACTTTTGCCTTTCATTTCTTTATTATGAGCCATTTGTTGTGTCCTGTTCGATTAGTTACTCTATGCGCCTTCGGAACGCGCCATCGAACGGAATGACATCTGACTTGTCAGTTTGATTTTGACACTTGACACTTCTTGTTGGTTTGGCGCTTAAAAGGGTCCGTCGCGTTTTGGGACCCCCCGCGACGCGTTTGTTGAAATTAATCCTTTTAAATCGATCCGTTTGTGACAATTAGTCGTGATCCAATTGCTTTGATTGTTAAAAAACCCCATTTGACGTAATAATACGGGTTACGTTTGCTAAAACTGTTCTTGAAAGTTCTTGAAAGGGATGGTCGCCGCTTGGTTTTCGCGACCCTTTGTAAAGTAATCCCTCAGAATCGGTCGTTTTGTGGACAATCTGTCATGACCCAATTGTATTGATTGTAACTAACCCCAATTTGAAGACATAACACGGGTTTAGTTTAGTTTCTTGACATTGAAGAACTTTGAAGGTTAAGTGGAAGTGACGCTATTGGGAACGAGTGATTTGAAGACCGCATGCTGTTGCAAAAATAAATGATTTGATTTGATTTGATTTGATTGCTGTGATTGCCTCCAGCCTTATTGCAGCGAACCTGGAGAATACTCATAACGTCATAACACAATACATATATACTCACTTACATACATAACTCCAGGTAACCCCAAGGAGCTGGTGTTCGTCTACCCACAGGTAAGTTCTTTTGCTGTATTGTAGGTGAGTTACTTGAATTGTACTGGTATTGTCTGCTCCGCGTACGGCGGACTAGTTTCGCTAGCCACTCTTGTCTCTAGAGCCCCACGATTATCAGACTTCCACTGCGCTATTGAAATTGTATTGTAGGGGTCTAGTCTGGCAGCGAACACCATTCTATGATTTTTTTTTTCTTCTCTCGTATAAGTCTTGTTATAAAAGTCATATTTTACATATAAATTTTGTCTCTGGCTCTTTTTTTACGTACAAAATAAATTAACAATTTTTATTTCAGTAACTACGTAAAAGTACTTCCTCGTTAAATCAATAGTTTTACTCGTTACTTAAAAAAAAAAAAACCGAACGTTCCAACAAACAGAGGTACTGCAATAAAGATAGAAGAAAATATGAGCCTCGGTTATACTTCAAGTGAAGATGATTGTTTTGTCTAGATAAAACTGTGATAAATACATCACATAGCTCTCCTCACTCACCGTACCAGTGTTTCTCATTTTATTCTCACTTTTCTGTGTAAAAATGTGAGTAGTATAATAACATCAATTTTTACCCGGCTGCAGTAAAGCAAACGAGGGTTATGATTTTAACAGGCCATTATGTATGTTTGGTTGAACACGGTAATCTCAGGAACCACTGGCTCGAATTAAAAAAAATATATTTTTGTGTGGGGTATTTCTTGAGAAAGGCTATAGGTTATATAACATTACGCTACAATCAAAAGGAGCGGAGCAGCAACGAAAAATGGAAGAAAAGTGGCAGGCAATTCGATGCGACGGGAAGGGTTACGGGAGCAAAAATTTGACGCGGACGAAGTCGCGGGCAGAAGCTAATAACAAAATTATTGCTAAGTAATAATAGTCACACGAGTCGCCACGGTTAAGTTACGCTTGCCGCGGTTTTTCTGTGAATGGGTGACCTACTTCACATATCAAAACGTCCCCGTGTCTCGAAAAGCACGTGAAGCCGTTACGCACCAGGAGGAGACGCCCCGGGCAGGAGGAGACGCCCCGGGCGTCGGGAGTCCATAGCGGACTCTCGGCCACCGTAGGCACGAGCTTGCGGGTGGCGAGCGATAGGTAGCTCGCCGCCCGGTAAGGACCAGGCTCGGGTCGACGGCGCGTAGTGTTCCACGCGCGCCTCAAAGAGATGTCAGCAAAACTGAAGGGGTCTGATAGGACCGATGCCCACCGGGGTCGCGTGATTGTTCGAAAGAGAAACCGGGACCCTGGCACATGGGCAACTGAAGGCACACGGGTGGGTTTTAGTCAGTAAAAGTCTGACATGCCCTTCCGCTCCGCCCAGAGCGGGAGAAGTCATTAGATCATTTCCCATAAAAAAAAGCCGTTACGCAAAGCTGTTATTCTTGAATTTTTGAAAATCGTTACGGGTAGTCGGACGCCCGAAAGTCTGACAACCAGTACTAAGGGGTATCGTATATGTCAACAACGATAAGATATCGTTACTATGGATTCAGACATGATTCTAAACCTTAATATATACTTTCTTCGGTAATTAAAAAACGTAATTTGCGTTGCTATATATTTTGACCGCGTAAGTGTTGGTTGCACTTTTCTATAAAACAGTTCATTTTTTTTTGTCTACGCTGGTAGGACATTCGTATGCTAAATGGTTTCAGTTTGCGCGGCCAGAACGAGGTCTTCGAATGGCGAACCACGTTTGCTGTTTGAGTTTCTAGCTATTATTTCTTCTAGATTAACTCGATAGTTCGAATGTTATCATCATCATCACCGTTTCAGCCAAAAGCCGTCCACTGCTTGACATAGGCCATCCACTGCTTGACCGCCACTTTGACCGGTTCGTTTTTAGGGGGGTTTGCCATACTCGACACGCTTGGCTGGCGGGTTGTCGATCGCAGTAAGATGCTAAATGCTCAAAGAACGCTGCTGCCCATTCTCGTGTAGATAAGTCCCTTAGTCGCCTTTTATGACAACCACGCGAAGTAATGGGATAGTGTAATTATTTACCGGCACTACACGACACGGTGGAGCATACGGTGGAGGTGTGCCCAGCCTGGGCGGGGCACCACCGTGTCCTCGTGGAGGCGATCGGCGGCGGCGACCTCTCGCGTCCAGCCCTGGTGCGAGCCATGGTACGGAGCGAGAGGGAATGGGAAGCCGTCACCTCCTTCTGCGAAGCAGTAATGCTCGCAAAGGAGGAGGCGGGGCGCGTGAGGGAGTGGCAGTCTCTGCGCCCTCACGTCCCTAGCCGCCGCAGGAGGAGACGCCCCGGGCGTCGGGAGTCGATTGCGGACTCCCGGCCACCGTAGGCGCGAGCTTGCGGGTGGGAGCAATGGGTAGCTCGCCGCCCGGTAAGGACCAAGCTCGGGTCGACGGCGCGCAGTGTTCCACGCGCGCCTCAAAGAGATGTCAGCAGCAGTGTAGGGGTCTACTAGGACCGATGCCTGCCGGGGTCGCGTGATTGTTCGAAAGAGATACCGTGACCCTGGCACATGGGCAACTGATGGAACACGGGTGGGTTTTAGTCAGTAAAAGTCTGACACGCCCTCCCGCTCCGCCCAGAGCGGGAGAAGCCATTTGATGATTTCCCAGCCTAAAAAAAAAAAAACCGGCACTACACGGAACTTGATTTTCTCTTTCAACAACTCTACTCTCGAATTTGAACAGAGCAATGAGAATCCAACAGATTACAGTGCGAGTGAGTCTCAACGCAACGAAAATACGTGAGTATTTCGTCGCGATTTCGATTTTTCACTGTCGGCACCAAGCAGGGCGTTAAAGGTCTCTTTTTTTTTTCTTCGGATGGGAAATCATCAAATGACTTCTCCCGCTCTGGGCGGAGCGGAAGGGCATGTCAGACTTTAACTGACTAAAACCCACCCGTGTTCCTTCAGTTGCCCATGTGGGTCACGGTATCTCTTTCGAACAATCTCGCGACCGTGACCCTGGCAGGGCGTTAAAGGTCTAGTGCGCGAAAAACTCACGCGGCGATTTTATTACGTCCTTGGGTGCGTAGGCTTATAGTAGGTACCTACATGGGTAGCACCAGTAAAGTAGGTTGACGGCACAAGCAGAAAGATACGACTCGCGCAGACGCGCAACTCGACTAGAATTTCTATAAAAACTTCATGGAAATTGATCTGATTCGGGGCGCACGGGCTTTCCTTTATAAAACGTGAAATAACAATATAATCTCATACCAAAAATGCTTCTATATTATTAAAAAGTCCTTTGCACATAGACTCCAATAGTGTCGCGAAGAATATTGAATATCTTCATACCGTTTACTGAAAGTATCAAGTGTGTCCGGGAAATTCATTTCCGGTCACGGACAGACTTCCGGCCCGTGACTAAGGAGCTGATGGGATAAAAAAGTTCTTTTACTTTATAAATATTTGTTAAGAATATGTCACAAATAAGAAAACGAGATGGAAAATCCGCTTAAGTGCAAGTTAGATTCGTATACGAAGGGTCTCCGTACCACCGTACAATATTTAACAAAAAGGAATCCGGTTTTATTGGGACCTGCTATAATTTTAATTTACTTCTTTGCCTGTGAGACACCTATGAGATACTAACTACTGACGGACAGACAAATGGACGGACGGCCGGACAGACGTACAGCGAAATTTTATTAATAGGGTTCCGTTGGCTTACTTTGGGTACGGAACCTTAGAAGCGGATGGTTGCTGGATGAGCGTCTTATGAAAGTTACAGTTAAGTAGATGTATTCTGTAAAACTACTGGAAAATTAAAAATTGAGAGAAAAAGTGGGTCTGCGCTCTTATATTATCTTAAATGTCCTTAGACAGGGACTTTATCATTTTTGCAAATAAATTATTTTAACTATGTATGTGTACGGGAGCAGACGAAGTTTATCTAAAAATTCTATTGTTTCAGGAACCCGGATGAAAACTTTTCATTCACTAAGTATTCCAATAATCTTATTTTACCTACTACAAACTATTAATTTTGCACAGAGTTTTGTCAAAATTAATAATTAGTACTTATACAAGGTATAACAGAAAAAACTGAAGTCCTGAAAGAAGTTTGTTCATAATTGACTACTGAATCGATTTCAATAATTCAAAATTGAGTATTTCTGCCATAACTATCGCCGATTGAGTCGAAGAAAATTCTATCATATTTCAAAGCAATACGGCTCGAATAAAAGCTTAAAGTAATGAAAGGCATAACGAAAAAATAAATAACAGTAAGCAAAAAAAAACGACGGGTTGCACTCCAGGAATGCCGGCAGAAGTGAAAATTTGAATATTAACGTTGTGCTTTTTTGATATTTTGGACTGGTTAGGGAATAATTTTGCACGAATTGCTTTAATTATAAGTATAAAAGTACTATCATTTATGTGGTAGAATACAATATTTATTTATTGCGCTATCGTACACAAACATGACAATTTAGATTACATTAAAAAGTTTATCTCTCAGAAAAATCAACTTCCATCCATAATTTCGACGACGGCAACTACACAGAGGGTCGAGCCATCAGCTGTCACCATCCATGGATGCGCGTGGCACGCTGTAACATAAACACACACGAACATTCACGCAAGCGTCCTGCGCCGCCTAAACGAAACAGCAGGCGCAGGCATACATTTTCGCCGCGCCGTAGAAAGAGAGGGGGATACTTCCTCTCCTACTCTCTGTCCGTCTTACGAATTTTCGATCAGGGTCACGTGTCCTGACGCGAGTTTAACATTTTTTACCCATTACAAAAAAAGTGCACAACGCCGCTAAAAAAGTTTTGCTCCAAAAACCCCTGAATGCGAAAAGTACAGAACCAGTCGAAGCAGAGCTTGGTGGAGGCCTATGTCCAGCAGTGAACGTCTTTCGGCCGATATGATGGTGCGAGCGAAGCCTGATGCAAAAACCAGTGCTATTCTAAAATAACATGCAAAATATAAGCACACAAGACTATAGATAATTCCCTACTGCTATGCACAAATTATGTTTACGTAACGTAATCTTGCTCGGGTACTGCCGTAGCTACGTCTTTCATTATAATAATATTAGTTACGATGCTATGCTGTTTCTATTAGATTACATCATAGAGATGCTTTATATTGTTTTATACATATATTCGGGAAGAATCTTTTGTTACTAAATAATGAGCCTCATAATAAATTAAAATGTTCCTTTGAACTTCAAAGCAAACATTTTCTTACGGTAAACACACATTTATCAGAGCCGAAGGAAGCAAGGGCCCGAAAGAATCGATTTTTACAATTACTTGTTTGTAATTCTATGAAATTTTTCATACTTATCCGTGCACAAATGCCAGAGGAATTCGAAAAGATTTACAATTCGGCCCGGTTGATTCTTTAGGTGCGGAGAAAATGTTCGTTAACCTGTGAAATATGAAAAAAAAGTAGGTAATATACAGAATAAAATTTTAACAGGAGCGCAAACTGTAACATGAGAAGGGTTAGCATATGATTCTTGATCTTATAATGAAGAAATGTTAGTAGATTACATAGCATATGATTTTGACCTTATAATGACGAAATTTTCGTTGATTACATAATAGCAAAAATAATGGCATAATAATATGGTGAATAGAATATTGTTCTTGACCACGTAACGAATACATTTTCACCATGTAACGAATAAATATTCGTCGGTTATAATAAAAAGGCTGTTTCGTACATTTTCGCACTTATCTATGAAACAGCAGTTTTTTGGTTACCCACGAAAAATTTCTACGCTACATCTAGAATCATACGCTGAAATGCGGCTGTTATAATATAACATAGCCACAGGCCTCTCTAAAATATAATAATATGTGAATGTATTATATTATATGGATAGATACAGATATTTTCAATTGTTAAAGCCCTATTCACACATGATACAACCACTTCATAGGAAAAATCCTCTTAAAATGATCACCCTTTCTAAGCATCTCAATGGGACCTTAAAAAACTGGCGCCCTCTGACTTACCACTTTCGATCTTGACTTTTACGTTGTTCGTAATAATAAAAGTATGAGAAATCCCTTCACTTGAACGATATATTACTGCCTGCGGAAACATAAAAACTATGGAGGAAGCACGGATTTGGGGGACGGGTGCAAGGGTCCCCCAGATTAGATTTGTTTTTAAAGAATTCGCTTACGTATCTCAGGAATTTATCATTTTAATGTGACATTTTTGGAGAGCGGATGCAAGCGAATTTTGAAAATATAAAATTGGTATGCCATGGTATGCGCCTCTTTAATCATGATCTATTGATGGAAAGGGCTTTTGTGGTATAGGAATACATGCTCTACTTTATAATTCCATAGGTATATAGAAGAGACCTAAGATAATCATGTTTTTTATCTTTTTTTTATTTAAGAAAGGACCACTTTCTTTGGAAAATGAATGAAGTATTTTTGAAAATTCTGGTTCAAACGCAAAGTTTTCTTTGAGCTCCCTACGCTTTTACACAATATGTACTTATATGATTTTCAAACCGATATAATGATGATGTAAGAACGTAGGCGAACCAAATGTAGTAAGTAAAGGTCGTAGTAGGTCACGTTCTGTAGTTTCTTTCTACACCATGGGAAGAAGGTGTAAGGTTTACGTGAGAAAATTTAAGAAAAATCACAATATCCTTGGCTTAAATAAGTGATATTTCTGATTCAGAAAAGTAAACTTCATTCAATCTATCTTGCTTAATAAAATCAAAAACGCTTTTGCCGGTAGTTTGAAAGTAAAGTTAGTTTGGAAGTTAAGTGAAAGTTTTAAGAATCCGATGAGAAAATACAAAATATTAGCTGTACAAAAGTCTGTTGGTAACTGTAAGAAGTTTAAAATATCGCACTTAACCTTAAGCAATTGCCCAAATCCCTACCTGTATCTCGGCAGTTATTCCGACATCACTAGGCATAGGGGCGCGTAGCGTTAACAGGATGTTTACTTTCCTCCCGTAGATAAATGTGCAGTGGCTGGAGGGTTAAGTATCCCTTTCTTTCTATCAAACCGAGATAGTGCGTAAATAACTTCATGTTGACATTATCTTGATATTTATGTTGATATACTGGATATAAAGTGTTAATTTCGGGGTTTTGTATTCGTGTTTTCCGGATGTTGTTTTTATAGCTTGTGTTACCAGTTCCTTTTGAATTTTGGTGTTAAAGTTTTTATACTAATTTGATTCCGAGGTGTCTCGTAGCATAATCAGCTTATTACTTTGACTGGCTTGTTAGTCTAGTGGTTAGTGACCCTGACAGCTAAGACTGAGGTCGTGGGTTCGATTCCCACCCAGAACTAATCTTTGTGTGATGAGCACGAACATTTGTTCTGTGTCTGGGTGTAATTTATCTTTACCATGTATGTATTTAGAAATATATATAAGTATGTTTACCAGTTGTCTGGTTGCCATAGTACAGGCTCTGCCTAGTTTGGGATCAGATAACGGTGTGTTGGTTGTCCTAAGATATTTATTTATTCATTACATTCCCACTGCTGGGTCACAAGCCTCCATCTGTGGGAGTGAGGTGGCTATAATTCACCACGCGGACCAAGTGCGATGTATCCGGTAGTCAGCGTACAATACTATGTATATTGTAGCCTAACATGCCAAACACGAAAGTCAATCTTGATGAAAATACTGACATATACTGAAATAACACTCATTTTAATTCACTATTTCTAAAACAAAATAGTTCATTACTCAACTCCTACATGCGAATAAAACAAATTGTAACAATAATCGTCGCATCCGGAATCAAACACAGGCCGACATCCCACGGCATCCTCTGTGACATTGCAACATCATGTTCACTTAGTTCTGGAAACCCGACCTAGACATTTAGATTTATAAGGCTGCTTGTATATTGGGGCGTAAACGTGCGCAGCGGTGCGGAACTAGGAAAATTATACCTATTGAATTCCATAAACAAAATTTACGTCTCTATCTCGCTCAACTCTAGTGTGTCTAGCAGAACTGAGTCCACTAACTCCGTCTACCTATCTTGGCTCCAAAGTCTTAAAGAATTGTCGCTCGCCACCGAACCTACGTGCCGCTCCATCACAACAGTAATGGCTACAGCTGGATTTACTGCCAATAGCGCAATGTAGCTATGCGTCTTGTCACTCCTACACCACGGTTTCGCACGACTCTGTTACACTGCTCACTTGCTTTTATCCTCGTACTGTAATCAACAGAATTTCACTACATTCACGCTACAGTATAGCGTCTGCGTAGGTTCAAAATCGAAGTCAGGGCCACTGCTCTATGTGAATAATTTCGTCGTCACATTGCTCAAAAAGTTGAAGAAATACATCGTGCGGAAACCGGCATATCCTAGAAACAAAGATTCGAAGACGTAACATATACCAATCTACCCTGGGCCCGCTTGGTAGATTAAAGCCCACTCTCTCTCGAAGAGAAAAGGCTTTATTTAGGAACATTTTAGGCTTATTTTGCTACGCTACAGTGGACAAGGACATTCGGCTCCGCTTCAATGGATGGGCAGCCTTAGTCTCGCTCTTGATGAAACTGAAACAAAGTTCGGTTTAAATTACAAATTAGAGTTTATTTCAGAGACATCGTTGAGATATATTATTTGGCATTTAAGGAATCTTGTTTCTTTGGTACCCATTAAAGTAGTTAATTGGTTTGGTGTTCGATTACTTCAATTAAAATCGCTGCTGGATTTAAACGGTTGATTTTATTATTAAGGGAGATTCTTTGGCTAGTTTTGGTTAAGCATTATTTTCTTTCCAATAGGCTAGTATACGAGATAATAATATAAAATTGTCTGTAGCGGCCCGTTCTCTAGATTTGATTCCTGCCAATAGTGACAGGCCATATAATTTTGTCTTATGAAATATATACCTTGCGGAATGTGGTCTAGGTACTACTAAGTGGTCTGTCTACCCATTTGCAGTATCAAAATATAACTGTACACAAATTCCAAAAACGAAACAGTTCCTAATCATAACTAGCACATTAATTCCACCGAGCATTCGTTCTGTAAACAGTCAACAGTAATACTGTGTACATCGATAGTCTTGTTTGCGTTAAGCCTACCCAATTTGAACTCGACGGTAAATGGATTTTGAATTTCCAAAATAACACACTTTAGGCTCATGATGTAGTCATATTATGTTCGTGTGTATTTGCTGAAAGTTTATCGACGCTAAATTTGTCGAATTAGTTTGGATTATTTGGAGCTGAAACCAGGCATCAGTTTGAGGCTAGGGAACTGGCGGGGGCGGGAGGGTTACCTAATGTTTGTCTTATTCCTATACTTAGGATGTTTGCTAATGATAACACAGAAACCGTTTAATTCAACAAAAGAGGGGTTAGCAAGGCACTCATCGCGTTCAAGGACTATTGTCAGAACCATCATGTTTATTGGAATAATTTTCGACTTATATAACTTATTGTATAGGTAAGTACCCAGCAGAAAATACACCAATTTGCTGTATATTTAATGACAAATACCACCTCCCCTAAAAGCTGAATGCATTGGATGGGTATATAATTACTACACTAAGATTTGTTACGAACGTTTTATAGAAATAATTTACTATAAGCATTGTTCTCATGTAAGTGACTTTGTGTCTTTTTTTTTGTGAATGAATATCTAACGTAAACGTAACATCTCACACACCATGTAACTACCTGTGTTTAGAAATAAAAATTTCTTATTTCTTATTCTTATCTTTAAACCTAAATACAGACGCTTGCTGCAGGGATGCTGCACTCTTTGGCTATGTGAATAATGTTGTTAGAAGAGTAGCGCTGAGTGTGACATGCCAGAATGTTCAAATGCGGGAGGGATGTTACAGTGCGACCGGAATTTAGATGGTGAAAGTTCTAGTGACCAAGTTAACATCAATACTGAATATTGGCAAGACTTGAGCAAATGAAGCAACAAAGTATGGGCTCTGTTGACAAAGCAAGTTTAAACAAATAAACAAACCTTCAAAGGACGAAGACAATGACCAACAAACAAATGAATGATACAAATTTGCAAACCAAATCGAGTGATTCCAGAATACGTCATGTCCGATTGTTAATCTTTGTTGTTTGTTAAACAAATTCATCTCATCTCCCTTATGGGTAAGGCCGTAAACATTTTTATGTTGACATCATAATATTGTTTTATTGTTAGAAAATTTACGATCATCCCCACTGTGGGTTGTGTGATCCCGCATGACGGCGAATAATCTGTCACTGATTTGTACGCTTTGATTTGTGAGAGTAAATTCGAGTGGTTGAATCATAAAATACAAATAATCTAATACGTAGAAATGTGTTCATTTTCGTTATTGGAATGAAATTTAGTTTTGTGTAGAATATTAGTTGAAATCCAAAGCAGAGTATGCTGAGGTCAGAGGGTGGTTACGTCTGTCAACTTTATTATCAGATACAGTGAACAGATAAATATGTCACATCATTGTTTTATATTAGATGACTTTTAACAGACAGCTTTTAACGAACTTATATGTATCTATCAATCCACTAGCAGTATCCTTCGATATATTCAGGTTGACGATATTCGACAAAATGTCAGCAGATATTCTGAGCCCGTACGTTTTCGGAGTTCCGGCAAGCCTGGACTAATTGCATTACTACCGTATCTGGACGCAAACCCAAAAGTGACATTCGAATATCTCCTATGTTGTAAAATATACCTCCGTTTACAGAACATTCAGGTTGCTTTTACAGCTCAACAAACGCTCACGCGAACATAAAATTCGACAATTAGGCGGGAAACGAGGGAAAACAATAAACCTTGGAGCATTGTGATATTTTTACAAGCAAATTTACTGTTGTTAGAGATAGAGCGGTCCCCTTTCCAAAATGAAATACTAGACATTTATGGGCTGTTTACGAGTCAACTCTTTACCGAACGCGGACAACGATGTTTGTGTTTTTATTGTACACTTCCGCGTCATAAAGAGCTGGATGGATTTGTTTTATTTCTGTTGTTTGTAATCGTATTATACTGATTTTGTATGCGAAAACGTTACAACGAAAAGGTTTTACATGTGTCAGTGTTATTTTAGCAAATTGTTATTACGCCATACTTGTCACTGTCTTATATGTGTATATTAAATGTAAGATCCCAACAAGAATAACGTACTTACTATGACTGTTACTACATTACCCTAGGCTGATATAAATCATACAGGTGGAAAAGAAATTGCGAATATAGAGCGTGCTGTAGCACCTTCAATTTTAATGTTACCTGGTGGTGGTTTAATGATACCTAATGGTATCTGATGATATAAATAACATGCGAAAATATGACATGACTAGCTTTTGCCCGCGACTTCGTCCGCGTTAAATTTCTTGTTCCCCCGACCCTTCCCGTCGCGTCGAATCGCTTATCCATGTGATTTCCCCGTTATTGCAACATTTTTAATTACTGCTCCGCTCCTCTTTGTTGTAGCGTGATGTTATATAGCTTATAGCTTTTTTCGATAAATAGGCTACCCAACACAAAAAGACTTTTTCATCCCACCATCTCGGAAAGAGTATTTTTAATCTTCAATATCTGAGTGGAAAAGCCGTTTTTATTCTCTAGAGGATAAAGTAAATTGAATTTAGAACATCGTGTGCACTAAGTTTGTGAATTAAAAAAAACATTAAACCTATTTACTGCTACCTCTATGGTGCCGAATATATCATACAACTTTTTTTAATTTGTTAAAAACTCAGACTCGGAGCCTTCTTGGTGTTCTTTTTTCAATTTGCTTTGTACGCGGTTCTTTACGCGGCATTTTTTCACGTCATTGTTAAACCTTATATTAAATTAAAAACAAGAAACTTGAAAACAAGTGAAAAAACTAAAATGAGTGATTCTAGCGACGAGGAAGTTTGCTTGACGCCAACAGAATTGACTGAAACTGTTAATAATGCGCAAATGAGCTTTCTCCCTCAACAATCACGCGAGAAGTATTTAAAACAGTACGATATGTTCAACACGTGGCGACTAGCAAAAGGAGCCAAAACTTTCTCAGAAAACGTTTTGCTGGCATATTTTATAGAATTATCCGAGAACAAGAAAGCAAGCACTCTATGGAGTACGTATTCGATGCTAAAAGCAACAATAAAGATGAAAAAAGACAAACATATCGATAACTATCCTAAATTAGTGGCATTTTTAAAAAGAGCCTCATCTGGTCATCAACCAAAAAAATCGAAGGTTTTCACAATATCTGATATTGAAAAGTTTCTTAACGAAGCACCCGATTCCGTATATTTGGCGGCAAAAGTAAGTCAGTTGCACATTCAGTATCTACTTAAGTATATTAATCTCAATTAAATAGTATACTTAGTAGATGTTGATAGGCATAATTATGCGTTCATATCAATTTTATTCATTTATCTACTACAATACTCTTTACGTTACAGGTTGTTCTTATTATTGGAATAAACGGAGCATGTCGAACTAATGAACTAACACAACTTAATGTCAAAAACATTGAGAAACATTCAGATGACTTACTATTAATTAATTTACCTAATACAAAGACAAAAAGAGACCGCAACTTCGTCATTCGCAAGGAATACGTAACGATTGTTGAGAAATATCAAGCCTTACGCCCGCCTAACACTCCAATCAATCGATTTTTTCTACAGTATCGCAATGGAAAGTGTGTTAGACAGCCTATGGGTACTAATAAAATTGGCAGTATCCCACGAGAAATAGCAACATTTCTTGAACTTCCAGAACCCCTGTTGTACACGGGTCATTGTTTCCGACGAACTTCAGCCACACTTTTGGCTGATTCCGGAGCTGATCTCCTGTCCCTTAAGCGCCACGGAGGCTGGAAGTCCAATGCAGTTGTAGAGGGATACATAGAGGATTCCATCCAAAATAAGTCTAAAATATGTGAAGGCATCGTAGGAGCCATTACACTAAAAGAGCCTCAATCGGATCCTTGGACTGGCCCTTCTACATCAAAAATAAGCCGTTATGAAACACCTAACCATCTCCCTCTCTCTCCAACATTCACGCCAAGGGAATCCGATGAATCGGTACAACTATTAAGTATGACAGATAGTTTACCGAAAACCAGTACACAAGTGACTAACACCAATATTACAGTACCAAACAAAAATATTACACTCAATTTAAATAACTGTAGCAACGTTACTTTAAAATTTTCTTAATTATACCTTAGTATTATTTTGTTATAAATTAAAGATTATTCTGTAATACTTACCTGTCATAATGTAGTAATTAATACCTAAACTGAAATAAAAGTGTACCTATCTTGTGATTGTAAAGGTTATTTTTTTGCATTTAGTCATTTCCTCGCTGAGGTGGAATGAAAAGTTACGTGTTGCACTCGAGTGCAAAGATTTTTCACCTCGTGCTCTTTTGATTCCCTCGCTAACGCCTTCGCTTGCTCGGTCATCAAAATTGAACACGCGGTTAAAAAGCAACTTTGCACTCTTGTATAACAAATAACTATTTGCATTCGGACCAGTAGTTCCTGAGATTAGCGCGTTCAATCAAACAAACAAACAAACTCTTCAGCTTTATAATATTAGTATAGATTTTACATTTTCCGAGCCCACAGCGACAGTAAATATAACTCAAACACACATTATAATTTAGAACTCGCGTGTTTTTAGCAAATATCAAAAAAAGTTAAAAAGAATTGCTACATTAATATTTGTATATTTAATTTCATTTTGCATTACTTATGAAAAACAAATTTGGTGAAAAGCTCAAGATAATACTCCAAAGGGAAATAATTGAAGAATGAGGAAAGAATTACCGGAATATTTTTTACGTAGTATCAAATTCGCAATGTCATAAAAATTCTAGAGGTCGACGGGGTGCTTATAAATATTCAAATTTGTACAAGCACTGGGCCAGGTGGGCAGGCAGGTTTGCATAAGTAAACTTGCGAAGGGTGCCGACACGAAGCACAATAATCCGGCTCCGGTTCGATAGAAAAAGCAAAATCAAAATTCATTCCGTTGACCCGAGCTCCGGTCGTAATTCCACGACAGGGCCGGAAACTATTTCTATTCCGAGGGGATCCAACCCTAAGGCGGCACGCCTCCTTGTTTCCAAATATTTTCCTCTCCTGCCTTAATGGAGCACAATCGTAATTTAAAACATGCTCCCTCATTTAAAATGAACGCACGCTCGATTTCTGCCGCCAGATTTGTGGACAGAATGTGTTAATTGTTTCGTTCCAAACGCACGCCTGCGGTCGCGATACACTGATATGCTCTCGCTTGACCATGTAATGGAACGGGTTTAACGCTTACAATTAATGAGCGGCTACCGAATTTAGAATTTCGGCGACTTACATCGAGACGGCCGCAATAAAAGTTGGAAGTAATAGAGTTGTTGTAATCTCATGGAGCCGATATACCGCGTAGAGGGCGTGTTATCGCCGGCGGAACGGTAATGACGGTGCGATAAGATCGCTCGGTGAGGAAGCGAGGGCGAATCGACTGATCTCAGACTGCGGCCAGATTAAATCTCTGTAGGAACTGCCCGCAACATTAACTAATGACACTCCGGAGATGGGACGAACTCCGATAGCCCCCGAATGCCCCCGATCCACTCGACACTGACTCGTTTCAGTTCATTTGAGGGAGTCGCCGGGTAATCAGCATTCAAGAGCTCATCGCTGAAGATAAGACAAGTTTGTGACGGCTGTTTCGGAGTCCAATTGACTTGTTTCATTATCATACACCACGGATATTTGATGTCATGATATGGTGGCACTTAATATTTTATCACGTAGGTAATTTTCGTTGAATGTTTTAGGTATGTTGGGAACCGTATTCATTAGTATTTCGTTGCCGCGCACTTTTAAAGCTCCATTAGCAAGGACAACATTACAAAACCCGTGCAAACGGACTCAAAATAAATAAACGCTGTCGCGTAAATAAATACTACTACCACCCTGTATTATTCTGTCGAATTGTTATAAATAGCTGTTGCAAATTGGTATTAAATGAGCTACAAAAAAGGTCCGACTTCAAGTCTCCCCTTCCGAAGTCGACAATAGGGAAATTCGATATCGCATAGGAGAGTTCCATTAAGGTCGAGACCGGCTCAAGATTGCGTTAAGCATGTATATTTTATTGTTAGTCGAGCTGTTGAGATTCGACATGTAAAATGTATCCTATAATAATTATTATTGTACTGAATGATATTTTTTTATTTTTATTATTATTTACTTTCCTTTTTTTATTAATTTTTTTATTGGGAATATACACTTTGACATTTTGATTATTGCTTATACACTTTGACATTTTGATTATTGCTTATACACTTTGACATTTTGATTATTGCTTATACACTTTGACATTTGATTATTGTTTACACTATGACATG
Organism: Aporophyla lueneburgensis; assembly: GCA_932294355.1. Classification (NCBI taxonomy): domain Eukaryota; kingdom Metazoa; phylum Arthropoda; class Insecta; order Lepidoptera; family Noctuidae; genus Aporophyla; species Aporophyla lueneburgensis. The sequence continues at coordinate 19,317,682 of OW028744.1, forward strand.
AATATATACTTTCAGAAGTATAATATTATTATTATTATTTAAATGATTTTGAATGTGAGGATTATGTAGGTGATGTTTGTTTTTTTTTATATCTCTCTTACTCATTCCATTTTAATGATAATCTGGCAGTTTGAGTACTTAATGCGGCCTACCAAAATGTCCATTCTTTGGTATTGTTCGTCGAATCATTGACCTCCTTAAGTTCTGAGTGGGGCTGCATGATTACTGACAAATGAGTGCACTGATTGGACAGGTCCACTCAAGCTGTGTGTTCTTTCCTTAAAAGACCACTTCAGACACCAATCCACATGGTCTTCACATGATCTGATCAAGATTATGTCTGGACTTTAAAAGAGACTGTGACCTCTGAGTTTGTTTCGGCCTTTCTTCTCAGAGTAGTCAGATAGGAAACGCCGACCTTACCTAGTTTAAAAAAAAAAAATGATTGACGTGTAAAAGTGTTTGTACAAACCTACTTGCAAAATAAAGTCATTTATCATTTATTTATCATTTATCAGCTGCATTATGACTCGAGTGGACAAAAAACTCTTGTTTTGAAACGAACTTAGGGGTAGCAAAATACAATACAATACAATCCTTTATTTCAGCCAAATAAGGCCCATAAAACACAAAACATAAATAAGCATAAAAAAGCAATAACTATAAAGTAAACACAACTATAAAATACATACTTTATAAAACAAAATTAAGTAGTCGCGAGATTTGTTCGAAAGAGTTACCGTGGCTTTGGCACATGGGCAACTGAAGGAACACGGGTGGGTTTTAGTCAGTAAAAGTCTGACACGCCGCCGCTGTCCTGCTCCACCCAAGAGCGGGAGACGTCATTTGACGATGTCCCACCCACAAAAAAAAAAGACGGGTTGCACTCTGGGAGTGCCGGCAGAAGTGAAAACTTGAATATTAACGTTGTGTATCGTATTTTTGATATTTTGGAATGGTTAGGGAATAATTTTGCACGAATTGCTTTAATTATCAGTATAAAAGTACTATCATTTATGTGGTAGAATACAATATTTATTTATTGCGCTATCGTACACAAACATGACAATTTATAACTATTACATTAAAAAGTTTATCTCTCAGAAAAATCACTCTCCGTCCGTCTTACGAATTTTCGATCAGGTCACGTGTCCTGACGCGAGTTTAACATTTTTTACCCATATAAAAAAGTGCACAACGCCGCTAAAGAAGTTTTCACTTCAAAAACTGTTCTTTATAATAATAATCAGTCTTTCATGTTCCCTCTGCTGAAACACAGGCTTCTTCCCGGTGAGAGGGAGTGGACCGTAAATCCACCACACAGGCCCAGTGCGGGTTGGTAGTTGTCTTGTGTCTTCGAATTTTTGGTTTTAAGGCATTGCTGGTTTCCTCACGAAGTTATCCTTCACCATTTTGATAGCAGTGGCGATGAAATAATTTACAAAAAGGAAAGCACCTAACTGGGTTCGAACTTACGACTTACAACTTGTGAGTCGCGGCCGTTATACTGTACACTAACTAGGTTACTACTGGCACCTTAGTGGTAAGATTGCTAAAATGATGACAGCAAATGATTGAAATGCAGTGAAAATCATTACGAATACTACATGATAGTTGGCACAGCAATAACAAAAATTGATTTCAGTCATGGATTCCATAAACAAATGTTAGGAACGATGACTTAGTCTTACTCTAAATTTTAATAAGGGCATAGTGTTACCGATTCCCTTGTTCACAAATGTTTCGTCCCGTTTAAATTGGTTACTCTGTGAACGCACCATGACGTGAAACGGAGTAACATCTGTCATTGTCAGTTTGACACTTTCTTTTTTGGTTTGGTCTTTGAAAGCGTCGGATAGAATTTTGCTTCCACGACTTTGGTTAATATATTAATCCCTTTGAATCGTTTGTTTGGTGACAGTTTGTCGTGATCCAATTGTTTTTGTGCGTAATAAACCCCTTTGATGAAATAATACGGGTTTAGTTTGTTGAAATTGAAGAACTTTGAGGTTAAGTGTTTGAACTGCATGTTGGAGAAAATCTCCGGCCTATTGCAGCGGCCTGGTGTCCTGAATACCACTTACAACGTTACTACACAATACAATATATACTCACTTACATACATAAATCCAGGTAGGCTCCAGAGCAGGTGTTCTTCAACCATCAGGTGAGTCTTTTGAATTGTACTAATCAGCTCCGCGCACGGCGGACAGTTCGCTTCGCCACTCTTGTCCCAAGGCCCCACCATCATAACTTCCACTGCGCTATTAAAATCCTATGGTGAGCCCTTGGCTTGGCGTCGAACAACAAACTAAACTAAATTTAAGTTCAGTGCATCTTTTTCTTTGTATTTGATTAAGAAGAGGACAAAAGAAAAATTTTAGTTTACTCCTGTCAAATTAATCAGCGCCTGTCACTACTCCATACAAGTTTAGACGTGATTAAAAACTTGCCTACTAAAATTACGTCAATTTACGTCAAGCGCTGATTAATTTGACAGGATCAAACTAAAATTTAACTTCTGTCTTTTCTATAATGAAATAGAAAGAAAAAGATGCACTGAACTTAAATTTAGTTTAGTTTGTGAATAAGGGAATCGGCACCAGTGTATGATTTATTATGATAGTGATTTTTATATTTCAAGTATTACTCACTTAATAGGGATCCGACCTGTTTAGCTCAGTTTTTACGACATGACAAAACAGGTACAGTATCTTTATTATCGGCTTATGTTTAACTTACCGCCAGATATACGAGGGGTGATCCAAAAGTAATGATAATCAATACTAAGCACGATGAATACAGTAAAAAAAAAAATTATTATTTTTCTACATAGTCCCCTAACAAGTCAATACATTTAATTCATCTCTTTTCTAAACCCAGAATTCCCTTAGAAAAAAAATCTTGATCTTGACCCTCCAAAAAATCCTCAACAGCGGCCATCACGTCGCTATCGGCGTCAAATTTCTTACCTCGGAGGTGTTCCTTGAGCCAAGGAAAGAGATAGTAATCGCTGGGGGCTAGATCTGGCGAATAAGGGTGTTCCATCAATTCAAAGCCCGTTTCTTGAATGGCAGCCATGGCAACTGCACCTTTGTGAGCCGGTGCGTGGTCTTGGTGGAACAGCACTCCAGTTCGCAGTTTGCCCCGTCTTTTTTCTAAATGGCCTCCCGCAATCTTCTTATTTGTTCTGCATAGTAAGAGTCCATAATAGTGGCTCTCTTCTACAAATATTCCACCATAATAATTCCCTCAGCGTCCCAAAAAACAGACGCCATAACCCCCCGCCGAGCTTGACGCTTTGAATTTCTTCGGCGTCGATTCGTCGGCTAGTTTCCACGTCACTGATTGTTGTTTCGTTTCGGGATCAAAGTGGTGGATCCAGGTTTCGTCCATGGTCACGAAACGTGACAAAAAATTCTCCTGATCTGCTAGGAACTTTTCGAGATTCGCTCTTGAAATGTCGACTTGTTTCTTCTTTTGCTCGTCGTTTAACATTTTCGGTACCCAACGCGCGGAGACGTTTCTCATATGCAATTCGTTCGCCAGAATTCTTTGAACACTGCCATAAGAGATCCCTGTGACCTCAGCTAGATGCCTCATAGTCATTCTTCGGTCTGCCAATACAACATCTTCAACTTTTTTTACGTTATCTTCAGTGAGGGACGTGGATGGGCGTCTTTCGCGTTGTTCGTCTTCTGTCGATGTTCTGCCCAGCTTAAACTCCTTAATCCAGCATGCAACTGTGGAATATGGAGGAACAGAGTCCCCCAATGTTTCTACCAAGTCGCTGTAAATGTTTTTGGTAGACATTTTTTTCAAACAGAGGAATTTGATGGCAGCTCTGATTTCGTTTTTCTCCATTTTGATGTTCACTCTTCGACGGTTCGTATTCAAATGAATGTAGCTCCCGGAAATCCTGGTCTTTTTGTATGTTTTTTTTATGGTGAAGTAGTAGATACCTAAGCTAGCAAAAAACATTTTATTTTTATTTTTGTGTGCTCTGAAAATAACCGATTATCATTACTTTTGGATCAACCCTAGTAGTAATATGTAACAGACAAAAATAGTAAATGATCACCAAAATTAAACCCGCATTTTAATGTAAAATTATAACCAAAGTTTTAACATCTCGCTATCCTATTTAAGCAAAATGACTCCAAATAAATCATTGTTAATCCAAAAGTAGTAAATGATCACCAAAATTAAACCAGCATTTCAATGTAAAATTATAACCAAAGTTTTTACATCTTGCTATCCTATTTAAGCAAACTGACTCCAAAAAAAATATTATTAACCCAAAAATATTTAATGAACACCAAATTATTAAGAGTGTACTACGTGAGCTCGACAAATGGATGTGCGAATAACACTTGTGCGACAAAACTGTACTGCGACTGCGACTGCGACTCACCATAGTTCGAATACGCTTTTGCGACACTAGTCACTAGTCGTTTTTAATTAAAAACCATTGTGTCTATACCAAATGTGGTATCTAGGGTAAATAGGGACTTAGAGGTTAATATCAAAGTTTAAAGGTGGAGACTGACTACAGCTTTGTTTGTAATATACATATAGAGTTTTGTAACGCGTTACAGTAGTCAGTGCAGCGAGCCGAGCCGCTTGATGCGAGCATTCCGAGCGTATGTTCATGAAGAAGTCAGAGCAGGTTGAATAAAGTTAGAGCGATCCTGGAAAAAAACCTTTTTTACAACAAAAAAAAAAAACAACCGACTTTGTAGTGTTTTTAAGGAAGTCGGTTGTTTTATTTTTTGTAAAAGTTTTTATTTTTCAAAATTTTCGCACTAATTCCCAACAAATAACGCATATATTTATGGGATAGCAGAAATCGTGGTTGATTTGCTGTCATTTTTTTAAGAGTTCCGGTGTCTGTCTCCGGAACTCATCATCAGATCTATATGAAATAAACTCCTTTCGAACAAAAAAGAATTTTGCAAATCCGTTTATATATGACGGAGTTATGGCTGAACATAAATAAAAAATATATATATAAACATCCGAAATGAGAACCTCCTCCTTTTTGAAGTCGGTTAAAAATGTTCGAAACGAGTGTTCACCGTGTCTTTTCTATCGCCATTTTGCAACCAATCTCGCCTCGAATGGATAAGTTACCGGCTAAACATGATTTTAGGATGAACTAGTTTCGCCTAGGCCAAACCAGTTCTCCCTACAAGCGATAAGACAAACCAGACCTATATGGTATAGACCTATGCAGAAAAGACAAAAGAAACAACATGTACCTTACATCTTACAAACTTTTCTTTAGCTTGGTGCTACCGTGCTAATTTACAACGGTATTGTTTGCATGCCATTTGATGTCCGATGTTTGGTGCTGCCGGATCTTCATTGTCCCAGAGAATGCCCGCCTGAACACAATACAACGCTACCTCACTGCCTGGCCAAAGTGTTGTAAAGCCGTTAGAAAGTCTTAATTGACGTTTTGAAAGGATTTAGCTTTCTAATTTTATGGGATGGAATGTAGAAGGGATAAAGAAATATGGTTGATTTTATTTAGTATAGATGGTAAGATTGTGAAGGTTTTTTTGCAAAAGACCCTTATTCTTATGACAACTGTAATATCTTTATCTTTACATATTATAAAATAAAGTCACTTCGCTGTCTGTCTGTCCCTATGTATGCTTATATCTTTAAAACTACGCAACGGATTTTGACGCAGGTTTTTTTAATAGATAGAGTGATTCAAGAGGAAGGTTTATATGTATATAACATGCATAATATAGTAAAGAAACGCTGATAATTTTAGGGGTTTCTAATGTGATGTCATAAATAAACACATTTTTTTGCGCTTACATTGCGAACGCTGGCTGAACCCTACGAAATAGCTCAAAATAATGTACTACAGTATTGTACACCTTAAAAAGTTCTACAAAAAAGTCCGCGATGGTATATGTCTAACTCTTAGGGATAACCCATAATAACCATTTTTATCCTTTACTTTTTACGAGAAATAATGGCTTATTTATGAATGCGATTTTAAGCAATACAGCATTAATTCTTATGCAATTAAGTACCTTAAATAAATTGTGCATTTCATGTAGATCAAAATTGCCCTTTACAGCATATCATTAAAGTTAATATTTTAGAAGATATCAGAGATTATAATAAAATCGCCGCAGAGCGGCTAGCGGGCCTTCCCGCGTCCAGCCGTCCCGGTTGCGTATTTACAAAGGCTATACTATTTTAGTCACGAGCCAGACTCTAATCAATGAGCTTTTGTTTATGCATATGACTCAACAATACCTAGTCTATCTCAGTAAAAAAAATGACTCAAATAGACTAGCTTTTTGTTTTTATATTTTCAAAGAAAATGCACGGACAAAATCTAGTTCTATATAATATATATCACTCGAATAGCTAAGCTTTTGCGAGATATTTTTAAATTTATACTCGCAACAAATGGGTAGTGTTCTTTACCTAATAAAAGTACTTCTCGTTTGTTAATTCGTTTTATTTTTGTTTATCAAATACATAATAGAAACGAGCAATTAAAATTATAACAGTTTCCATGTAACTATCAACCTATAATTGAAGCTTATCTATTTGATTAATATGTTTTCAAAATTAATATGTAGGTATGTAACTGATTGCCACCTGCGCTAAGATAGGTTGACGGAGCCCCGCTTCGCGGGGCTCCTATTTCTGGGTGGTTTAAAAAAAAATAACCACGAAGGCTAAGGCGGGAGCTCCGCTCCGCTTCGCTCCTGCCTTAGCCTTCTAACCTAACCTATCCGAGTCGGGGTATTAACCATGGATGGGATTTCGTCCACGCGTGACTGAAATGGTACTAGATTTTGTCCGTGCATTTTCTTTGAAAATATCAAAACAAAAAGCTAGTCTATTTGAGTCATTTTTTTTACTGAGATAGACTAGATATTTTCGAGTAATATTCAGAAACAAAAGCTCATTGATTAGAGTCTGACTCGTGACTAAAATAGTATAGCCTTTGTAAAGTCGCGTCCCGGTTGGTAGCGGTAGTGCAGGATTAATAGGATTGTAATTCATATTACTTTGGCTTCATAGTAAATGCGAATATCATGTGTGTTCGAAGTACTCAAAATAAACTTAATTGTATTATTCCAAGTAAGACACCGCGAAATATTGCTTAGATGTTTAGATTTTTGGATGGATTTGGATTTTTGGTTATCCTGGATACTTACCATATACATAGGATACTTTATCCCGGTAGTAGGTTTCCGAGTGATATTTTCCGAAAGCTATACGGGCGAAGCCACTGGCAAAAGTACTATTCTTATAACTATGTTTAATTTGGTGTCTGGTAAATAATTGAGTGTCTGTATAGGTAGAATAGGAGCGTTAAGAAAAACCAGTAAGACTTATATTCAATTTAATCCAGCCCTATGTCGCAGTCTTCTTACTCTGAATACTATTACTTTTATTTTAAGTACATCAAACACACAAGATATGTAAGGATCGTAGCAGGTGGCGTTCCGTAGTTTCTGCCTACCCCCATGGGAAAAAGGCGTAATTTTATGTATGTATAACATGGATTAATACATTCTTACCGCGGTAGTACGTCCTCTTGCGATAATTTCCGACATACACGCGGGCGAAGCCGCGGCCAAAAGCTAGTCTATCTATACAAATGATAATGCTGAAGACTGTGTTTATTTGAACGCGCTAATTTCTGAAAGAAACAGTCAGATTTGAGACGTTTTTGTTTTAGGTAACCTAATTTTTTAGGAAGGCTACAGGTTACTGAACATATGGGTAGGACTCTTAAATGGCGAAAAAAAAAAAATTAAGACCGAATGATAAGCGACAATCAAAGTTAAAGCGTAGGCAAAGGATGTGATGCAATGTGATACGACGGTGTGGGTCGGGGAAACGAGAAATTTCATGTGCACGAAGTTAGGGCAGAAGCTAGTTATCTTATAAATACTCGCAGAGGTTGCATGGAAACCATACATGCTATAGACTCTACACTATTGTACCAAAAGGGGACAAACGGAACCTTATTACCAAGGCACCATTTCGTCCATCTGTCTATCTGTCAGTGGACTGTATTTGATGGACCGAAAATTTCTTAAAAATATCAAATAATCTATAGATACAAATATCATAAATGCGAAAGTAACTCTGTCCCTCTGTTACGCTTTCACGACTAAACCACTGAACAGATTTTCACGAAATTTGTTACGGGGTAAGTTTGAACCTCAAGAAAGGACATAGGCTACTTTTTATTCCGCGACTTCGTCTGCGTCCGCGATAACCGACATTTACGCGGACGAAGTCGCGGGCAGAAGCTATTATGAATTAAATAAAGGTAATAAACAAAGGCGGTACCATATTGTGCCATACAAGAAATATGTTACAAAATATTTACTTAATGTAAATATAGTATGGTGGTACGGAACCCTTTATGAGTGACTCCAACTCGCACAAGGCAGGTTTTTTCAAAATTAATTATCATTATCTGCCTTTTCGCAACTATTTTTGGGGTCGGCTTCCAGTCTAACCCGATGTAGCTGAACACCAGTATATTACGTGGAGCGACTGACTATCTGACCTCCACAACCCGGTTACTGGGTAACAAGGCCCTAGGTAATGGGTTGACAGACTTCCGGGCTATTAACGACCCGTAACGACTGTCACCGGTTTTTATGAATAAACTAGCCAATATGCTAATTAAAACATTATCCACCTAATAATGTTTTAGTACTAGTCTTTAAGTCCATTATTTAGCAATAAACTGTAATTTTACGGCGTTTTTACGGTACAATATCATGCAAATCAAAGTACTAAAGATCGATGAGGTCCATCTTACCTCGTAAAACTGCACACGCGTACTGAAATAACATGAAACTACCAACAAGACATTATGGTATACGACTTTGCAAACTATTATTAGTTTTAGTTTAGTACTTTTTGTAAAAGTTTTGTAGATAGCAAATATAGATTGTTTTTGTTATTTATGTTTTTCCTTGGGACTGTTTAATGAAGTGACTCGATTTATTTCATAATCTATTCCTATATTATGAATTAATTGTTCACAATAATATAGAAAATGTATTCCGCAAGGTTTATATTTAAATAGCGGAGACTGACTTGCTACGTTTGTTTGTAATTTATCTGTTACCTGCCAAACTCGATTTTCTTCATCTAAGTTGCGTTCTTCATTGCTGAAGGTTGTTCCCTGAAAGGCTTTCGTGGCTGTCCGAATTATGTTCTTCCATTTCGATCGGTTCTTGGCTTCTCTCATGGCTGTCGTAACAGAGTCCAGCGAGGGCGGTTACTTGGTCGGACCAGCGATTAGGTGACGGGCCGCGAGGTCTTTTCGTATCTACCTTGCCCATAACCAACCGACGACGGGCAATGTGTCCAAAGTACCCGAGAATCCTTTGGTAACAGATAGTTGGTCGTCTATCTCTTATGCGCAACTGTTCCGGGATAGATTGGTTCATTCTCTTGGCGGTCCATGGTATGCGGAGCATTTTTCTTCAACACCGAACCCGATTTTAGGATAAACTAATTTCGCCTAGGCCAAACCAGTTTTCCCTTCTCAGCAACATAATGACTCGACATGTTTATGTGTAACAGTTTACATGATTATAACGATGACCGTAGTGTGGGATGACCCCATAAGGTTAGACCGGGACATTAAAAAGGTGACTGGGATAGACTGGATGCGAAAGGTGGAAGACAGGGTGTTGTGTCGCAGCTTTCGAGAGGCTTAAGTCCAGCAGTGGACGGCGATAGGCTGATTATGCTACATCACGCGTAACTATATGCCCAGTTTTTACGGTTCGGGTTAGGGTTTTAAGGGGAGGCAGAGCGAAATCATTCGAAATAGTCGTCACTGTTAAAGTAATACAATCAATACTTTTACCATAATTACCATAAAAAATATGTAATAAACACCGCAATGAATGTGTTAACCGATTATAGTTGGCAAAAACTAAAAACATTGTATAGTTTAATAAACAAAAATTCGTAAAGTTGAACAAAAATCTTAAAAAAGCATGCTCGGGTTTAGTTGAATTTTGATAGTAAACTGTTAAATTTTTTCACTCACTTGAATTCATATTAATTTCTTATTATCATACTACAATTTATAGTTTTTACATTTTCGAAATGTCACTTATTTATTTTATTATTAATTTTTATTTTGATTCCCACCCTGTTTTGAGTCATACGCAACGTACACGAGTTGAAAATTCAGTCGTCCACGAGAGCTTGGAGAGTGGTCACGTCGCATCGTGGAGCGACGCGCTAAACGATAATTCGCGATCTATTGTGTACGTATACGTTGCCGCAAAGAGTGAAATAGGGTAAGTCACATTTGTGTTTTTTGGGTATGACTTATATTTAGTAGGCATAACAAAATTTTACTTTTTGTTGTTTTTTTTTCTGCTTCCATATTACTATAACATTTTTCTTAAATATTTGTTTTAGTAAATATGGGAAAGCGTAAGGACAGCTATTGTAAGAAAAAAGTTGGCGCTCATTTCCGTAAAAAAGCCGTTATCATAAAATGTACGTATTTATATTTTATGGTATTAGTTCCAGTTAAATTTTTTTTTCTCTAACATTCGATATGTGTGTCGTGGCTTTTGGGGGTGGCGTTTGCAAATCTGGCATTCAATTTCAAATCCAAAATGGCGGATGTAGCTTTTTCTCAAATGTTCGATATGGGTGTCTTGTAATGGGTTTTGGGGGGTGGCGATTGCAAATCTGGCATTCATTTTAAAATTCAAGATAGCGGATATAATTTCAACTTTTCCGTTATCTTTACATATTATAAAATAAAGTCACTTCGCTGTCTGTCTGTCCCTATTTATGCTTATATCTTTAAAACTACGCAACGGATTTTGTTGCGGGTTTTTTTAATAGATAGAGTGATTCAACAGGAAGGTTTATATGTATATAACATGTATAATATAGTAAAGAAACGCTGATAATTTTAGCGGTTTCTAATGTGATGTCATAAATAAACTCATTTTTTTGCGCTTACATTGCGAACGCTGTCTGAACTCTACGAATTAGATCAAAATAATGTACTACAGTATTGTACACCTTAAAAAGTTCTACAAAAAAGTCCGCGATGGTATATGTCTAACTCTTAAGGATAACCCACAATAACCACTTTTATCCTTTACTTTTTACGAGAAATAATGGCTTATTTATGAATGCGATTTTAAGCAATACAGCATTAATCCTTATCCAATTAAGTACCTTAAATAAATTGTGCATTTCATGTAGATTAAAATTGCCCTTTACAGCATATCATTAAAATGAATATTTTAGAAGATATCAGAGATTATAATAAAATTGCCGCAGAGCGGCTAGCGGGCCGTCCCGCGTCCGGCCATCTCGCTTGGTAGCGGTCGGGTACCGCAGGATTAGTAGGATTGTATTGTAATTCATATTACTTTGGCTTCATAGTAAATGCGAATATCATGTGTGTTCGAAGTACTCAAAATAAACCCAATTGTATTATTCCAAGTAAGAGACCGCGAAATATGGCTTAGATGTTTAGATTTTTGGATAGATTTGGTTTTTTGGTTATCCTGGATACTTACCATATACGTTCTCGGGAGATATTTTCCGACAGCTATACGGGCGAAGCTACTGGCCAAAGTACTATTCTTATAACTATGTTTAATTTGATGTCTGGTAAATAATTGAGTGTCTGTATAGGTGGAATAGGAGCGTTAAGAAAAACCAGGAAGACATATATTCAATTCAATCCAGCCCTATGTCGCAGTTTTCTTACTCTGAATACTATTCGTTTTATTTTAAGTACATCAAACACATGATATGTAAGGATCATAGCAGGTGGCGTTCCGTAGTTTCTGCTTACCCCCATGGGAAGGCGTAATTTTATGTATGTATAACATGGATTAATACATTCTTCCCGCGGTAGTACGTCCTCTTGCGATAATTTCCGACATCCACGCGGGCGAAGCCGCGGGCAAAAGCTAGTACTCTATATATTATATATACCACATTTACCTATGATTTTCGCATGTTTTTGTAAATTAAGCAAGGTTTCTATTACATTAGATAATTATACATTTTTTGTCACAGACTGGTTTTATTATTACAATACCTACCACTTACCCATCTACCCTGCCTACCTACTTTACCGAGTAAAATTCCCGGGCGTGCAAGTAAAATTCATAATGCCAAAATTTCATAGCAATCGGATGAGTAGTAACGGATAATGTAGGTAATTTCCTATATTGTACTATATTTATACCTACATTATCCGCTCTATAAACTACAAACGTTAATTTTTATATAATACAGATTATTAGATTTAATTTCTGGATTTATGTAGGTACCTACATAAAATCATCGAAATAATCAATATGCGTATTTTCAAGTCACTCAACACAACGAATCAAATTTTAAAAATCCTAGGTTACCACCTTTTGTCGTGCAACTGCATGCGGGCTTCGAGCAAACTTGTCAATGTGTGCGTGGCGACGCACATGACTAGCGCGCTGTAGTAAATACCTATTTGCCACGCGCCTTGTACGGTCGGTGCCTATATGCCAGAGCCACGGTAACTCTTTCGAACAAATCTCGCGACTCTGACAGGCATCGGTCCTAGGGCACCCCTTCAATTTTGCTGACATCTCTTTGAGGCGCGCGTGGAACACTTGCGCGCCGTCAACACGGGCGTGGTCCTTACCGGACGACGAGCTACCCATTGCTCACCGCCCGCAAGCCCGCGCCTACGGTGGCCGGGATTCCGCAACTATTACTTAGCCTGCGATGTACATCCGTCTGTCTGTCAGCGGGGTGTAGGTATCTCATGATCCGTGATAGGTAGACGGTAGAAATTTTCACAAAATGTGAATTTCTATTGTCGCTATAACAACAACTAGAAATAAAAACAAAGTTAAAAATGAAAGGGGTCTCCATTTAGAGAAACGTGTGTTTTCGGCATTTTTACCTTGTGTTACGGAACCCTTCGTGTGGGAGTCCGACGCGCACTTGTCCGTTTTTTACTTTGATTTAATTTATTAAAAAGGTCGCAGACGGACAGTGACCCCGTCCATTTTCATCATATTAAATTCACTAGTAATTTTATCAACGTTGCATGCAAAATTTTCGCACATTAAATACTTTCAGCTTTATACAACAAAATTCTTGTGAAGTCGGGATTGTGTGATGAAATATTACCACTAAAATGAAGTTCATTCAGTGCCACAACGCACACTAAAAGTTATTTAAATTTCTGATAATTAATTTAAGCATTTCACCTCCATTTACCTGTTAATTAATTATCTGTTACACAATAAAACCGCTCGCCTTCGCTTTTTTATCGAATTAAGTAAATACTTATTTACTTCATAAAAAATATTTTGTTTAGGTAAAATAAATTATAAGTATGTTTAACAGATATAAAAAGTATCTACTTTTATACGTCTTCACAACGAACGTCATTATAATTTAGTTTTACTTAAGAACTTACATTTGTAGTTGGGCGCTTTTTATAACAATCGTGTTCAAAGAAGGTACGTAAATGTTCATAAGAACTGAAAAACTAAATACGCCATAAAATAACTGAGTTGTTTAAAGTCACTACATACGTATATTAATTAACGTATTTTGCTGTAAGTAAAGTAAAATATGTTTATTTTTGGGTAGGGATATTCTACTAATAAAATAAAACGATAAAAAAATAATGTATTTAATTTAGAATATTTTAAATTTTTATGCGAAAAATAAAGGAGTAGTTTTGGTTAAGATCACTTCATGTAAAACCTCAGTGCATTTTAATAAAATAAAATAAACAATTTAAACCAATATTAAGCCGTGTTGTTTTAAATTGTTTAAATCAAATGGTCTAAAACCTTTATAACCCGTTTTGCATCGTTAGTATTGCCAGCAATGGAGTAATTATGTCCACTTTATTCGTATTAAAATAAAATTAAAACATTAAAAACTATTAAATACCAAATTATAACATTCATTAAACATTTTATGCAGCTCTAATTACTTTCAAACTTTCCCCGTCTGTCAAATCCCGCAACTTCGGAAGCCAAACCCCCAAAACAAAGTTAAATCAAATCACATTAAGAATCATTGACCATAGCTGATCCCAAAATAGGGGCACATCTTGGGTCGTTTATAGTAAATAGGGGCGAATCGTCTGAATTAATTAATTCGTTTGGCGGGCTACACTAATGGACTTTTGTTGTGATACAGACTGTTACCGACCGGTCGGCGTTCTTGTAATTACCGATGATAAGAAACGCCAGATTGATCTGTGGTAGGGCCCTTAATGGTGAGATGGTTGGTATATTGCGAAAGATGGCAGAATTAATCAATCAATCTTTATTTGTGAACACGGGTATTACGATAAAATAAAAACTATTTAACAAAAAAATAAAAGAACTATAGCAGAGTCCGTCATATCGAAACCAATTGCAGTCCTCTACAATTTTGGACCGTTCTAAATGAGTTTCCGTCTCGCCGTAACACAACACAGAAACAACAATGACCGTCATCCCGCATCCAATAAGTCATCCTCCCTTACCTTGAACAATACGCCGTCAGTTCGGCGCAGCCTGACGTCATAACTCATGGGTAATGATGGCGCACGTCAGCGCGTTGTGTGGCTACATCGATAGTTGAGTCTGAGTATTCGATCGGGAATTGAGAACTCAATTGAGGAACATCCTTATCTATGCTTGCTGTGTTTTCTAAGAGATGTACGTATATGTTATGGGCAATTTGATAAGTCCGGGCACTATTAATAATGGCCGGTCTGTATTCATAATGCTCGACTCAATTTCTTGGTTGTCTATTGTTTACCCGAAGATCATATACCATAATCATCATGTTCCCGAATTTCATTTATCCGAATTTCATTTGCCCGAATGTTTTGTTTGCTCTAAAAGACATATGACATACTTTTAATTGCCCAAAACTTAGATACCATTAGATCCGAGTGCCATACGTATTTTTTTTCATATTTTTAATTGCCATAATAATGATTAGACATAATATTTAAACGCCATATTAATCATTACACATGATATTTAAGCGCCATAATAAATGGCAGCATGGTCGAGGGTGGGCTTGGGCGACGGAGCCCCGCTAGGCGGGGCTCCTACTTCTGGGTGGTTTATAAAAAAATAACCACGAAGGGGATGGCGGGGTATATTCGCTCGCTTCGCTCGCTCAAACGAGCGAAGCAAACCTAACCTGCCCGAGCGAACCTAACCTATCCGAGTCGGGGTGCCTTAAAGTCTCGATTGCATCCAGCGGCTGCGGTCCAATTTCTCACATTGGCCGGCTACAAGAAGGGAATTATTCATACTGCCCGGTCCAAGTGATAAATTCAAGCCATCTCAGACACTGACTATGACTATTACATGGACCACGGGCCGTCGGGTAATATTAGTAATGGCCGGTCAAAGTGAGAAATTAATCACTTTGCCCGACGCTCTTGGGCATTATTAATAATGGCCGGTCTTTATTAATAATGCCCAGTTAATCACGTTGCCCGTAACATATAGATGGTGAACTCATAAAATGCTGCGTTTACAAATACATATATTGAAAATCTACACTATTTATGTTTATCCATACTTCTATAAGGATGTACTTAATTGACTTTTATACTATACTAGCTTCTGCCCGCGACTTCGTCCGCGTCAAAGTTTTGTTTCCCTGAACCTTCCCGTCGCATCAAATTGCCTGCCAATTTTCGCCCATTTTTCGTTGCTGCTACGCTCCTTTTAATTGTAGCGTAATGTTATATACCATATAGCCTTCCTCAATAAATAGGCTACCCAACCCAAAAAGAATTTTTCAATTCGGACCAGTAGTTTCGGAGCCTATTTAATACAAACAAACAATCAAATTTTTCCTCTTTATAGTCGAACGGGATAAAAAAAGTATTCTAAGTCCATCTCCTGGTTTTAAGCTAGCACCCTACCAATTTTCAGCCAAATCGTTTTTTTTTTTTTGACAATGACATCTCGTAGTTAGCCCGAAGGCTTTCACTATTTAAACGGGCTTTCCCTGCGGATGACTCTAGACGCGAATCTAAGGCCTCCAGCCAGGGCTTACAAACTAAAGGAAAAACTACAAACTAAGCGACTAAGACCTAAGGGCACCCCCTGTGGGATTCGGACCTCGGCTTAGGGAGTCACTGGTGGGGGGGATCAGCAAGGGATAGGCTGGATCTGGGTGGTCGTTAACTAAGGGCTCAGCGACGCGGGCTGGCTCATGCAAGGGTCGGGGGGGACTATTAGCTAGTCGAGAGTGTCGCGACGACGGACCTCGGCGGCGAGGTCGGTATGACGGACGTTTCGGTTTAAGTAAGGTACTGGTGGCCCTATTGCTCTCCTGGAGGAGGGTAATGGGGTCATCAGGATCGGTTAGAATATGCCGCGGACGGCGGGTCTTACTAATGCGGGAGGGGATGTAGTTGGCTGCCGCGACAACCAGAGGGTTGCGGTGGGTTGCGGCCCTATCAAAGAAACGCTTGGAGATGCGTTTCATCGGATAGTCGGGAGTTTAGGATCGAGATGGAGATTAGCATTCCGAACGTACCAAGGCGAACCTGTGGCGTTGCGGAGAAAACGGTTTTGGAGGGTCTGCATCCTATGGACGTGGTGGGGTTTCGCGTGTGCAAAGACTGCACAAGCATAGGTCATAATTGGCCTTATGCACGCGGTATAAATGAGCTTTTTGCACCGAAGTGACATTTTGCTCTTTGGGTTGAGAACGGGGTGTAGCCTACCGAGAGCGAAAGCTCGGATAGGATGGGGGGAGGACAGTGCCCCTTCGATGCGATAGCGAAAGGTGCGGTTCGATAGAAAGTCTCGTAGGATGAGCACGAGACGGTCTGGCACTCCGAGTTGGTACAGCTTGTATAACAAGCCGTTGTGCCAGACCTTGTCGAACGCTTTCGCTATGTCGAAGAAAACTGCACCCGTGAACATACCGCGTTGAAAACCAACGCTTATATGTTCGACGATACGGTGCACTTGATGGACACACGAGTGTTGGGTTCGAAAACCAAACTGCTCGTTAGGGATGAGGCCCTAGGGCACGCCACAATTGCGGCGGTAAGTCCCCTCTTTGAGGAGTGGATAGAGAGGCGCCACGGCGTCCTCACCTTCCGCCTGACGCAGGTTCTCACCGGGCATGGGTGCTTCGGTGGGTTCCTGTTCAGGATAAAGCGGGAGGATACGTCCGGGTGTTTCCATTGCGAGGATCGTCTGGAGGACACGGTGGAGCATACGGTGGAGGTGTGCCCTGCCTGGGCGGAGCACCGCCGTGTCCTCGTGGAGGCGATCGGCGGCGGCGACCTCTCGCGTCCGGCCCTGGTGCGAGCCATGGTACGGAGCGAGAGGGAGTGGGAAGCCGTCACCTCCTTCTGCGAAGCAGTAATGCTCGCGAAGGAGGAGGCGGGGCGCGTGAGGGAGTGGCAGTCTCTGCGCCCTCACGTCCCTAGCCGCCGCAGGAGGAGACGCCTCGGGCGTCGGGAGTCGATTGCGGACTCCCGGCCACCGTAGGCGCGAGCTTGCGGGTGGCGAGCAATGGGTAGCTCGCCGCCCGGTAAGGACCAAGCTCGGATCGACGGCGCGCAGTGTTCCACGCGCGCCTCAAAGAGATGTCAGCAGCAGCGTAGGGGTCTAATAGGACCGATGCCTGCCGGGGTCGCGTGATTGTTCGAAAGAGATACCGTGACCCTGGCACATGGGCAACTGATGGAACACGGGTGGGTTTTAGTCAGTAAAAGTCTGACACGCCCTCCCGCTCCGCCCAGAGCGGGAGAAGTAATTTGATGATTTCCCATCCTGAAAAAAAAAAAAAAAAGGGATGAGGCCCTTTGTCTCGGCGTAATCTCTGAGACGCTTATAAATAAGCCTCTCATAGATTTTGCCGAGTACGTTGAGCAAACTGATGGGGCGGTAGCTCGAGGGCTCCGCTTTCGGTTTGCCGGGCTTTGGGATGCCAATGACTGTGGCTTCCTTCCAAGCCTGTGGGAAAATGTTATTGCTCAGGGCACCATTGAAGATGGTACACATGAGCATGATCAAGTGCACGGGGAACAGCTGGAACACCCTATTGGTGATACCGTCTGATCCGGGGGCCTTGCGGGGTTTGAGACCTTTGATGAGCTCGTGCACCTCGTCAGGTGTGACGGGGGGCAAGGGCTCATCTGGGTCTTCAACGGGCGGGTGTGAAGCTCTGCGCTCGACCTCAGCATCGACCTCAGCGAGGTGATCTGGGTCTACTGGCAGTAAGCTAGGCGAGCATTGTGCCTCGAGGCTGTCGGCTAGGCACTCGGCCTTGTCGGCATCCTCGAATGCAAGTGTCGCATCGGGGCGGATCAGGGGGGGCATTGTGGTGACTTCTTTGGATTTGAGTTTCCTCTGAAGTTCCCAGAATGCCTGGTGGGTGGGTTCTAAATCGCCCAGCATCTTTTCCCAACCGGCGGAACGTAGCTCCTCAATGCGTGTCCTTACAGCACGCTGTAAGTGACGCAAGTGAGCCCTGTTCGCGTCGCAGGGAAAGTTGCTGTAGGCACGAACGGCCTTGTTCTTCTCATTCAGCAGAGCCCGTACATCGTCCGGAAGTTTCCAGCGTTGGTCTCCCAACTCTGGAACTTCCCTTGAACATTCGTTCAAGACCAATTGTACGTGCTCTGTGAATGAGTCGATCGCGGCCGTTGTGTCAGCGATCGAATCGAAGTGATCCGGGATGGAATCTAAGTGAGGGGACGTGGTGGCTTTCAGCTTTTCGCTGACATTCCTCCAGTCCGTGATCACTTTAGTAGCGGGGGGTTGGGTGGGATCGTGGGAACCTAAGCGGGGGGCCAGGTGCATGACTACCGGCCTATGGTCGGAGTCGAGCTCGGGTATAGCTTCTATAGAATCTTGCCTAAGGCTGATATTCTTAAGAAGAGCTATATCGAGGACGTCTGCGACGTGGGTGGGATCATGGGGGAAATGGGTAGGGGTCATCGGGGCGATGACGTCAAAGTGGAGGGTGGAACAGAGGTCGAACAGGTGTCGTCCTCTGGTCGATGTCCTGGAACTGTTCCAGGCTGGGTGTTTGGCGTTGTGATCGCCCGCTATTATAACGGACTCACTCAAGCCAAGAAGTAAATCGAGGTCGTCCGTGAGGAGTTGGTAGTTCTCCGTCGAGGACTGAGGGGGAAGATAGGCCGATACTAGAGTGATCGGCTGATGACCTGTCATTCCTAAATGACAGATCGAAACTTCTAAACGGGAGAGGGGGGGGAGGGTCCATGGGGATGCAGTACAGGGACTTCCTATAATAAATGAGGGTGCCGCCTTTGTGGCAGCGCGTCCTGTCATTGCGAACTAAGCGATAGTTGGCAATTTTCGGGTCACGATGATTCGGTT
The DNA here is from genome assembly GCA_932294355.1 of Aporophyla lueneburgensis. NCBI lineage: Eukaryota > Metazoa > Arthropoda > Insecta > Lepidoptera > Noctuidae > Aporophyla > Aporophyla lueneburgensis. The sequence goes on from OW028744.1 coordinate 19,337,091, forward strand.
TAAGGAAGGACTCTTGAATGAGTAGAATGTCTAATTGATGGTCGCGGAGGAAAGTGGCGATCTCATCACGTTGGTTGAGTATGCCATTGGCATTGAAAAAACCTAACTTTAGGGATCGGGGTTTGGTTCTCGCTAATACTCGACTATCCATAATGGGGGGCTTGAGTAGAGAGGGAGACAAGGGCTTGCGTAATCTCCGGATACGCGTTGTAGATGGCCTGGATTTGGAGCAGGTTGCCGGCGCGTGCTGCGTCGACTAGCTCCTGGGCCATACGTTGGGCTCTGGGGGAAAAGAACGTTGTGAACGTACCCGAGATGATGTTGAAAGCATCAAGGGGGTTCACCGTTGTTCCTGAAGTGGGTACTACGGGACGGGGAGCAGGGGGTGCGGCTTTGGCAGCGGGAGCGGCCATGGGCTTAGCGGGCTTTGCGGGGGGCGCAGGGGGGGGAGGGCTGGGCGTTAGGACGCGGGTCCAGTAACGCGGGGATCCCAGCAGGGGAGGGCTTGGGAGGACCTAATGCAGGGAAAGCCTGCATGTGGTGGTTCCCTTGATTCCAATGATTCCAGGGGCTGGGTCTCTGAGGACTCAGCCTCTCTGGGAGTTTGGACGAGGGGGCTTCTCTTAACTGGCGAGCGTTGGCGCGCTTCGCCAGTTTCGAGGAGGAAGACTTAGGGGCCTTGGGGCAGCCCCGGTAGTTGGCGGGGTGGCCGGCCTCGCCACAGAGAACACAACTGGGTGGCTCTGTGCAGAGGGCTCGGTCTTTGGGACGGGGACAATCCGCTGTTCCATGATTCCCCAAGCACTTGACGCACCTGGGGGTCGCGAAACAGTGGTGCTGAGAGTGCCCGTAAAGCTGGCACCTATGGCATTGGCCAATGTTGCCAGTTTTACGGGGCTTCTCGATACGGATGCCCGTGAGGCTGCAGATAGCCTTAATACGAAAGATAGGGTGGTGACCCTCGGTGGGAGGGCATACCACTAGGACCATGTCGAATGCCGGACCATATCTAGCCCGGTGCATTCTATGGACCTCATCTACGGGCACTTTTTGTGCCTCGAGGTCGGCCTTGATTTCATCAGTGGTGATCTCCACGGGGATCCGTCGGATCACCACCCTGGTTTGACGCTCCTCAGGCAGGGCGTAAGTGTGATAGGACACATTACGTGCACTGAGGAGTTTGGTCAGGTCACGAAAGTCTCGTGACGTAGGGGTCTGGACTTTAATGCCCTTCTGGGTAGAGCGGGCATTAGTGAAATTGACCCTCTGGTCAACACACCACTTGGAGATCTCCGTCCACTTCGCCTTGTCCTGTATAAATACAGGGGGCGGGGGAGGGATCTTTTTTGCGGTCTTGTTGACCGGAGGGGTGGGGGCAATGTCGCGGGGAGCGACAACCTTTGCGGAGGTTGACGCTTTCGGGGTGGGGATGGACGCGGCGTTAGCCTGCGGGGTGGGGGCACGCGAGGGAGGGGATGATTCCTCGATCGCTGCGAACTTAGCGGCTGGGGCGGCGCTAGAATTTGTCTTCTTCCGCTTGTTTCCCTTGCCATGGGAAACTAGCGTGTATTGTTCCCCGTCTGACGAGGGGGAGGAAACCGAGTCTGCTGCTCGGTTTTCCTCCTCGCCAGAGGAGACCTCTTCGGTGTCCATCAAAATGGGCACCTGAGAGCTGGGCATGGGGGGAGACTCTAGTGCGTCGCTAAATGTAGCGACGCTAGTCTCGGGAGTCGAGGTAGCATCGGCGGCGATGGTCTGCGCTTGGGCAACCAGGGCGCGCTTCGATAGTCTCTTAAACAACCCCTTGAACTCGGGGTCGTCCATGAAGAGCTCACAGAGCGAGAAAAAACTTTCCCGCTCTGTTTTGCTCCACTCGGAGACCTTCGAGCCCAACATGGTTGGGAAAGGGGAACCCTACTCGCTCATCGGAGCGCCTAACAACCTAACAGCCCTAAGCCCCGGGTGGGTGTGCCCGGGGGTGAGTAGCACTCCCTGTCGGGTGTAGACAGGGAGATGTGACCTACTGCGTGAGCCCTAAGCTGTGTGTGCCGTCGCCAATCTTATTGTGCGACGGAGCCCGAACCGGTCAGTGCGGATGGGTATAGAGATACCCTGACCAGTCTAGTGCGGGGGGTATAGAAATACCCGCCGCACTAGTACGCGGCTGTGGAAGGAAAACTGTCACCAGGACTGACGAGGGAAGCCCCCAAGGCCAGCGATCTGGGACCCGTCCAAACTTACGCCTAGCCCTGAAGGGGATAGGCGGGTGCGTTGGGTCAGCACCCACTCGGTTTCGTTGACATCGTGAGGTTTCAGCCGAGGACCACGAAACTGTGGATTTGCCCAGAAGGGGCCACTACGTTTTAGACGTATCCGATTAAAGAAACAATTGTCTTGAAAAAGACAGTTTTTGAAACAATTCACGATCGAAAATAAGTTTTCGATCGCCAATTGGGTAGCCGGAGCGACTACGATGCGGAGCGTTGCGCAGCAGACAAAACACTAACACTGGCACTTTCACAGCGGTGGAGTGGTGGGGGGCGCGGGCGGCAGAGCGGCGAGCGCGGTAACAACACGTCCGTTCGCTGCGGAGGTCGAGCGTGGAATGCCAAATCGGTTCAGCCGTTCTTGAGTTACAAATAGTGTAACTAACACAACTTTCTTTTAAATATATAGATTCATGCGAAAGCAACTTTGTCTTTTACGCTTTCACGACTAAACCACTCTGAACCGATTTTGATGAAAATTGAAAGAAAGGACCTAGGTCTATTTTTATTCAGCGGACTTCGCGACGCGAACTAAGTCAAAAGCTAGTGTTAAATACTTAGCGACTCAAATCTCGCTTGATTGGTTTAGTGGTCGTAAGTGCTAGTGCTGAGCATGAGGTCCTGGGTTAGATTCCTAGGTCAATCAAAGGATTATTGAATCTTCTATCTGGAATTTCTCAGTAGCAGCTCGGAGTTTGTATTTTTACCCGGTTGCTGGCAACAAGCTCGTCTTCTATTACATGGGATTTAAACATAACTGACGAAATGTGGGTTTATCCTAAACCTCTGTTCAACCCGTCGGGAAATCAAGGCGTGATTTTATGTTACGCTATATAAGGTGTATCTATTCATACACGAAATATTTTAAGAGGTACACCTGTAGGTGGTAAAGAAGCTATAGAAGCAAAAAGAACATTTTTATGTAAGCTATTTTGAATTTTCGTAATTATTATAATTTTAAAACTGCTTGAGACGTTTTGCATAAAACCTTTACTCCAAATTCTATGAATGGCCCGCCTGACGCTGCGAGGGCGGCGACCGGACGGCACGAGCATGGCCGCAGTGTCTCGGGCCGTAAAAAATAAGAAGGAGCCAGTATTTCTTATGTGCGTCAAATAATTTATAAATTTTAAATTTTGAAAAAAATACATTTAGGAAAAAAATTTTTTCGTTGCTGTAGCTTCTTTACCACCTAAGAGGTACACCCTCTTAAATTATTTCGTGTATGAATAGATTCACCTTACATATGTGAAGTTCCGTGTAGTGCTGGACGTGAAGAATAGCACCATCCCATTTCTTCCCGTGGGTGTCGTAAGATGCGACTAAGGGATTATGCAGAATATAGAGGATTTTGCAGTGGACGTTTTTCGGTCAAAATGATAATGTGTGTGACACTGAAGCATTTGTTTTTTCTGTTAATTTAGTTTCCAGTACCTGGATGCCCGAGCTTTGCTCGGTACTTATTTTTTTTGGTAAATTACGTTTTTTAGAAATTATATTTAAATACAAATTGAATTTTGTTATTTTTCTTCCAATAAGAAAAAACATACCTAAGTTTATGTTGATTATCGATAAAGTTGATAATTAAAAACACGTATAAAACGACATATTCTAAAAATGAATCCTAGCTAGATCGATTTATCGCCCCCGAAAACCCCTATATACTAAATTTCATGAATATCGTTGGAGCCGTTTCCGAAATTCAGATTATATATACAACATTAGTTTTTGTTTATGCGAAACCCGAAACACGGGTCTAGTATTTTTATGTAAAGAATCTATGAAAAAAATTTCAAAACTGTATCATTAATAATCACAAAGTTATAAGCTTGTTACGGTACCTGATTGTCCTCGCAAAAACATATGCAGCCTACCGGAGGGCACCACGCCAGCCGCGCGCGCGGCTCTCACTCTCACTCATTGATAATAATTTGCCACAGTGATTGTTTATGTATTAGTTGGTGATAAACATTTTCCATCACGCTTGCAGGCTTTGGACTGTCGTAATGGTCAAGTGTAGGTAGATATTATTATGTAATTTATTCGTAAATGCAGTAAAATGTAATCAATGCCATTTGTTGCACCTTATGTCAACAACTTAAAGTTCAAAATGGATGAAAATTGTTAAACATCGCATTACTGAACCACAGCAGGCTGTAAACAAATAATAAATTTGTACCCTTGACTATCTTTGCGTGTTTAAAAATGTTAATCATCACTATCTACAATAATTGGCGTAATCACTATTCACTCAAACAAACTGAAGCAACTGTTAAAAAAGGGCCCGTCTTTCTCATAAGCTCTGACGCACTGCCACACCACCACAAACAGCGAGTGTACGGACGTTTGAGTACGAGAGAGACATGATAATTTTAAAATCTAAACAAAACACTTTAGCCAGGGCTCACGGCGGTCGCGCGCTCGCGATACGTATGCATCGATCGATGGCATTCGGGCGACTGAGGAGCGCCGTCGCCGCCCCGCAGCAGTGCGTACACGCCGCCTAGCCCGCGCTATGACCTGTCGTGAACTCGTGACCCGTGTGCAAACAGATGATTGCGGATACTAACTTTTAAGCGTAATTAAATATTTTTGGGACAAAATATAACATGGTGTAAAAATTATTGGAATCGATTCAGTTACTGATTCTGAACAAACTATATTCAGGTTTCGCATATACTAAAAATAATGTTGTATATATACAAGAATTGCTCGTTTAAAGGTATAAGATAGATGTAAGACATTTATTGTAATAATTACACGGAGCACGTTACTTCTTACTAACATATAATCGACTTCTGAAAAATATTCACCCAGTTAGTCATGCCGATACCATATTCGATAAGTTTTCGAGTAAGTAATTTAAGTAGCGAATACATAATAAAATATTTGGAAATGAGTATGGAAAAATAACGATACTAGATTTGCCCGCGACTGCGCCCGCGTTTCAAACATATAAAACTTCCTATTGAATCACTCTGCGTATTAATGAAACCCACATGAAAATCCGATGCGTAGTTTAAAAGGTCTATGCGTACAGACGCGGGTATTGACTTTTTTACTATTTAAGGATAAAGAAGATGTGAAAAACTGGTATTCAGCCGTATCCAGTTAATTAATAATTGATATATACGAAAGAACTGGAGGACACACTGGTGTATGAAATAGGTTGTATTGCAAACACGAATAAAATATGTTTTTACCTAAATAGCCTTAGCTTACAAAAATACGGCAAAAGTGTGGGGTCCTTAAATCGAACGGAGGTTCCACCTGTAGTTAGTACTCAGTGAGTGTATTCATATACTCAATCCCTAGAGCGCACTACTTCGTCATTGCCGAGAAAAAATAAACCTGGAGTTTGAAAAACAATAAATTCTTTTTTTTTTTTAAATAAAATTTAATAACTCGGTATAAACAATTCCTTATGAATTTTTATACATCATCGAATCGCGAATTTAATCATTTATACCTTGTTAACATTAAACACATGGAAATTTAAAATTCGCATGTAGTTATTATTAAATAAAATGTAACATATCATAAATAAATAAATAAGAAAATACATCTATTCAGAGCAAACTCCAGAATTAAATTGATTTTTTTCAAACATCAGGATTTTTTTTCGGCATTGACGAAGTAGTGCGCTCTAGGGTTTGAGTATATGAATACACTCACTCACACACTCATAGTACTAACTACACGCGGACCCTCCGTTCGATTTAAGGACCCCACACTCTTGCCGTCTCCTTGTTAGTACTTCAGCAAAGCCCTACCTAAAGAAAAGCCTGTGATAGAATCGTATAGATAGACACATAAGTAAAGCAATTATACCTGGTTGAAACACAAACATCATCATAACAATTCATGCCCACACAACAAGACACAATGTAACGACATCAATAAATACTCGATATTCAGACAACTATGGGTCCTTTCATTAGGTCCTTACATACGCGAATTATACAGGTTGACTGGATAAACGAGGGACATACATTCATACCTATACAATATTGACAAAAACATCAGAAAGACATATTTTTAAAATTTATTTTATTAAATAGTTTTAAAAAAGGAGGACGTTTTCAATTCGTCTGTAAGTGCTCTATATTTTTGTATGTACATATGTTGCACAATACTCGCATCTCCGGCAGTTGTGCATCGATTTCGAAAATTCTGCTTTTTAAATTCGGAAGTCAGTGGCAAAAAACTTAAATAGAGATCCAAAGACACCGACTTCCGAAATTAAAGTTGTTGTTTTTCCTTTTTTAAAAGGTTTTTATATTTTCTAAAGAGCTCGTGCATATAAAAAATGTATTCATGTGAATTAAGAACCTCCTCCCTTTACTAATGTTAACAAAGATGAGTTAATTCGAATACAAATGCAAGTCTAATTAATGTAACTTTCCTGTTTTTTTTTCTGTCTTCTGCTCTGTAAGAAAGTTATAGGAAGTTATCATCATCACATCCTCATTTCAGATGAAAAACGTCCACTGCTGGACATAGGCATCCGCCTCTTAAACGGTTGTGTACTTCCCGCATCCAGCGGGATTCCTGCAGCCTTCACAAGGTCAGCGGTCCAGTTTGTGAGAGGGTTTCCAAATCTAAGTACGTCTTACGGTATGCGGTCGCCACTCCAGAACCTTTCAGCCTCATCGGCTATCAGTTCACCGAACAATATGCCCTGCCCACTGCCACTTAAATTTGGCAATTTTTCAGGCTGTGTCAGTTACCTTAGTTCTCCTGTGGGTCTCTTCATTCCTGATTCGATCACATAGAGAAACTCCAAGCATAGCCATCCCCAGTGCCCTTTTGGTGACTTTTAGCCTTCTACCTCGGCCCATTGTGAGTGACCACGTTTCAGTGCCATAGGTCAACACGCTCGCATGCTCTCGGTGGCAACACGCACGCCTATAAATAGTTTAACTGAAATAAATGTTGGACCTATTTTCACAGAATTACAACGAATATTGATTACTGAATATCCTTAAATACGTCCTTCGTTTAACCAGTCACACTGTATATGATTCCCCCTGATTTATCTAATATCATTTGCAATAGGCACATGTACGACCCGCCCTCCAGCCGGCGCAGGCGTCTTCATTAATATTCGAGCGTAGGATGTTTTGCCAACAAATAAGTAATGTAAGATTGCCCTTAAATTTCAAGGTGATAGCGAGGCTGTTTGAGGACGATCATGTTATTGGCTTCTTAGCTAACTAGCGAATATTTTGGTTTTTATGTTAAAATTTAGTCAAAATGAGATGTGGGTTAGTTTTAGGGTACCGTAGATCTTTAGTATTTATAATGATTTTTAACAGAGTCGGACTTGTTAAGGAGTATGTTATACTTACTAGAACCTTATTAATTAATAACCCTGGAAGACAAATATTCATAATGCAATCACCAAGTTGTAAAATTGACATTGGTCACCTGGAGGGTGTGAAGAACTGGTCGACTTGGAAATTTAAAGCGACATTACTACTAAGAGGTATGCCTGGTGGATTGGATGCGGTAAACGGTGCTCTAATAAAACCCGTGAAACCTATTACCAACAATGTCGACGAAATTTCTCAATATGACAATGCTCTTGAAAAATATAATAAAATTGATAGTTCTGCATTACTTCTGCTTACCGCAAATATGTCAGATGAAACTCTTCAGAAAATCATGCGTTTTAATTCATCTAAAGAAGTTTGGGACGAACTACATCGTTTGTTCGATGGCACGTCTGTAGACAAAAGTTATGATCTTTGTATGAGGTTTTTCAGCTATTCTAAAGATCCGTCACACGACATCACAACTCATATCTCCAAAATAAAAACCATTTGGTCAGACTTGATAAATGAATTAATGAAGATAGATAAATCTGAATTACCAGATATCCTATTAATCTGTAAAATTCTAGATACTCTACCTGAATCATATTTCTCATTCAAATCAAGCTGGATATTGATGTCAAAGACAGATAGAACAATAGAAAATCTGACTGCACAACTGTGTGCCTATGAGCGCTCTATTTCTTTGAAAAATGAAGATCCTGCAGAAGCTCTAGCCTTACAGAATTATAATAAAGCAAAGAAGAAATGTGGATATTGTGGAAAAGTCGGTCACAAAGTAAGGCATTGTCATAAATGGAAAGCTGACGGTAAACCAGCCAAGCCTGAAAGTAAACAGACCCCAACAAATTTGAACTTAATGCTCATGCAAGTCAATACAGATGTAAATTCAATGCATACAAACTATGATACATCGAGTTGGTTCGTCGACAATGGTGCAACTAATCATGTCACCTGCCGGAACGACTATTTTTCTAGTTTTCAGCATTTTGAAGATAATCGTATAGTGATTACTGCTAATGGAGCTACTGTCAAAGCATTTGGCAAAGGTACTGTTGACTTGAAAACAATTATAAATGGCAAGGAATCAAGAGTAACACTCTGTGATGTATGGTATGTACCTGATATTAAGCGAAACTTATTCTCAGTACTGGCTGCTCAAGACAGACTAAATAAAAGTGTTTTCATGTCTGAAAGAGAACACTGCTCGCTGAAAGTTGATGGACAAGTTAGACTGACTGGCAAAAGGATTAAGAATGGTGGCTTATACAAGCTCAATGTAGAGACTATTACAAAGTCAACACCTACTGTCAACATTTTGTCATCAGAAAATACACTACAACTGTATCACGAAAGGTTAGCTCATCAGAATAAAAAACATGTTAAAGGTGTTATAGAACGAGAACTAGGAATTAAAGTTCGACTAGATTCAGAATTGTGTACTGGATGTATTTATGGTAAAACCCACAGACAGTCTTTCGGAACAAGAGTACGAGCTAAATTACCTGCAGAAATTTTACACGCTGATGTATGTGGTCCATTCCCTCCTTCTTTTAACAAATTTCGCTACTTCATTTTATTCAAAGATGACTACAGCAAGTACAGACACATTTATTTTGTTCGACAAAAATCGGAAGTTTACCTGAAACTCCGACAAATGTTACAAGAATGTAAAGTAGCTGGATACTCAGTTAAAGAATTTCTTAGTGATAACGGAGGTGAATTTGATAATCAGAACGTCAGGTGCATTCTACAACAAGCTGGAATTAGACAAAGGCTCACGATGCCCTATACACCGCAACAAAATGGTCTTAGCGAACGTGAGAATAGAACCTTAGTTGAAGCCGCACGTACAATGATGCATGCTCATGAAGAATTACCGTCTGCTACATGGGCAGAATTGATAAATACCGCTGCGTACGTGTTAAACAGAACTGGTCCAACTTCAGAAAATGGAAAATCACCATTTGAATTGTGGTTTAAGAAAAAACCAGCAATAAGTCACCTTAAAATAATTGGATGTGAATGTTATGCTCATATTCCTAAACAAAAAAGGAAAAAGCTATCTAAAAAGGCTGAGAAATGCATTCTTATTGGATATGAGGCCGATGAAGGCTATCGCTTACTAAATAAACATGGTAAACTCATAAGGTCAAGAGACGTTACATTTAATGAATCAGTATTGACTCCATTTGGTCAAAGTGATTCGGATGAACAGCCTTCAGTCGAAACACACTTTCCTCTTTCAGTACCACCGATGTGTGATGCAAGGGAGGATGATTGTGTCGAAAATAGCTTGGATCGCGCTGCAAGTAGCTCAGATGAGCTTAGTTCGACTTTGCCCCCCACATCACCGGATTTGGTTGTGAGTCAGGAAATAGAAAGCCAAGATGACTCTACTGAACCATTACAAACGCCTTCAGAAGCATCAATGCCAGAATCGCCTCCTTATGAAGACGCCTTAGATTATGGTAATGATACTGAACGACCCAGAATCTCAGATGATATAACTGAGATAGCCACCAGAATGACTCTACGAGATAGAAGTCAAATACGACCACCTATCAGATTCGGAGATTACGTCATGATGTCAACTGAAATTTTTAATCAGATCAATGTACCTAAAACCTACAAAGAAGCAATGACTAGTACGCATAAAGATCAGTGGGTCAAAGCAATGGAAAGTGAGGTGAAGTCTTTAAAGGAAAACAAAACCTGGATAATGGTGGACCTTCCAAAAGACAGGAAGCCTATATCCTGTAAATGGATATATAAGATCAAAACCAATGCTGATGGCTCTCTAGATAAATTCAAAGCAAGACTAGTTGCTAGAGGATATACACAGAAAAAGGGCATCGACTATGATGAGACTTTCAGCCCAGTTGCTAAGATGTCTACAATAAGATCGGTTTTAAGCGTTGCTGCAAATGAAGGCCTAAAACTCACACAGTTTGATGTATCAACTGCTTTTCTCTATGGTTCACTGAGTGAAGAAATATATATGAATCAACCTGATGGCTACTCTGATGGATCTAACAAGGTTTGTAAACTCAAGAAAAGTTTGTATGGTCTCAAGCAAGCGCCTCGGTGTTGGAATAAATGTATGGTGGATTATTTAAAAACCATTGGATTCAATCAATGCGATACCGACCCCTGCCTGTTTATAAGAAACCGTGCAAGTAACAAAATTATTCTTGCTCTCTATGTAGATGACGGTTTGGTCGCTGCAACAAATCAGGAAGATTCTGAAAAGTTAATGAGAGAATTGAAGAGAAGATTTAAAATCACGACAAAAGATGCATCCTATTTTCTAGGATTAGAAATAGAGAACCATGACGGTAATATAAAAGTGTCACAAAAGCACTATGCTCAGAAAGTTTTATATCGCTTTGGAATGGGTGATTGCAAACCTGTTACCACTCCTATACAAAAAGGTGAACTGCCAGATCTGGATAAAGAAGTGGTAGACCCTGCTTTATTTCCGTATAGAGAAGCTGTGGGAGCACTCGCATATCTGACCGTTGGAACCAGACCGGACTTAGCATATGCTGTAAGCGTTGTATCCCGAAGTCTAGAAAACCCTTCTAAAGAAGACATCCAAAGGCTAAAACGTATCCTAAGATACATCAAAGGCACTTTCAACTACGGAATAGTTTTTAAGAAGAGCTGCAATGCTGGAATTCTAGAATGCTACAGTGATTCTGATCACGGTGGAGACCAAAGTACCGGACGTTCAACGTCAGGCATATTATGCTTATACTCTGGAGGAGCAATATCTTGGACAAGTCGACGACAAACATGTGTTGCAATATCAAGCACTGAAGCCGAATTGGTTGCTGCCAGTGAAGCGGCTAGAGAGATTGTCTGGATCAAAAGACTCTATGGTGAAATATCTAAATTGAAAGAAATACCTAAGCTAAAGGTTGATAATGATGCAGCCATAAAGATCTCACACAATCCAGAACTCCACAGAAGAACCAAGCATACTGCTATTCGACATTTCTATGTGAGAGAACTCGTTGCTAACGAAGAAATACGTGTAGAATACGTTCCCAGCGAGTTCCAACTAGCGGATTTACTGACCAAAGCATTACATAAGCCACGGATTGTATCAATCGCAAAACAAATTGGTTTGATGCAGTAAAAGGGTTGCCAAAAAGGGAGGATGTTAAGGAGTATGTTATACTTACTAGAACCTTATTATTTTTGATAACCTTTTTAAACTTATGTCTGATGTATTGCTTAGCAACCGCTGTTATTAATTCAAATTATATTTTTACATGTCACAGCCACGACTCTTATTTTATAATGATAAAATAGTTCTAACAGGACTCGCATACCTAGGGTTTCACACCATCATATATTAATATTTTAGAGTATTATAGTATTACAGTTTTATTTAAGCGTCATCTTTTGTCGATAGTGGAACGAATATAATTTTTTTTGATGATTTCTGAAACAGTGTGCTATTTAGAAACATCATTTTATGTTTCTTGTAGAGACAGAGAATATTTCAGATTTTTCTCTATGCAAACTTCGGAGAAAACGGGGAAACGGTATTTTATTTTAAATTTTTCGCAAATAAACTATGCGGCGCCATTTTTTGTTTTGTGAATCTGCAAAAAGCGCTCTTTCATATGATACCCCACATGTCCTAGTAGCCCAACTTTCATTTTTTAGATTCCCGTTCAAACCCAGTTACAAAAAAAAAAAAAAATTTTTTTCCTTATTTGCTAAAAAGTTGGGCAAACGTTATCTAAAAGTATTCCAAATTTGAAGTTGATAGCATTAGTAATTCTTGAGATATCCAGCTGTGACAGACAGACAAACAGACTGAGCCTCACCATAAGGGTTCCTTTTTACCATTTTGGTACCGAACCTTAATAAATTTACAACAGGCAAAAACCCAAGAAATGATACCGCACCACAAAACACTACCGTTCATTTTTCATGAAACGCTGGAAAAAAATGCAATCATCAAAACAAATACAAAAGTTGTTCTGTCTACGCTATTTGCTAGGGCGCGGCCACACTGCGCCGTTTAAAACTGTTTACCTTACTAATGAAACACCATAACGTGACGCGAATATGCCACGTCATAATTAAATACCGCTAGGGTGCGCCTTTGTATTAGTTAAAAGATTTTTAGTAATTAAATTCCGCAATATATTTTGACGAAGTTTTTTGTGAAGTTTTGAGGGTCCCAAGGGTGATATGATGGTGTATTAATAGCCTTAAATGTGTTTTCTTTGTGAATAATTGGTTTTTAATTGGAGTAAAATTTTAAAGGCTATTTCACGGTAGTTTGATGATGGCTGAAATGTAGGAACGTGATTGTGAAAATACCATAAAAATAACGAATGTTCGTAAATGAAGCAGGAGTCTGAAAGGATCGTAGCAGGTGGCATTTGGTAGTTTCTACCTACCCGCATGGAAAGAAGCTGTATGTTTATAAAATATTATCTGCTGACCGTGTAAACACTACCGGGATAACAATTATTCTGTGTTAATCCAGGTTATAAAGTACCTAGATCCGTTTGACCGTTTTTAGGGTTCCGTTGCCAAATGGCCAAAACGGAACCCTTATAGATTCGTCATGTCTGTCTGTCCGTCTGTCCGTATGTCACAGCCACTTTTCTCCGAAACTATAAGAGCTATGCTGTTGAAACTTGGTAAGTAGATGTATTCTGTAAACCAAATTAAGATTTTTATACAAAAATAGAAAAAATACAATAAATATTGGGGTTCCCCATACATAGAACTGAAACTCAATTTTTTTTTTTTCATCAAACCCATACGTGTGGAATATCTATGAATAGGTCTTCAAAAATAGCATTGAGGTTTCTAATATCATTTTTTTCTAAACTGAATAGTTTGCGCGAGAGACACTTCCAAAGTGGTAAAATGTGTGTCCCCCCCCCCCCCCCCGTAACTTCTAAAATAAAAGAATGATAAAACTAACAAAAATATACGATGTACAGACGCCAACACATCAAGCTACTACAATCTGTCAGATTTCTGTGATAGATTTTCGACTTTATTTCTAGAGCATTAGGTTCAAGGTTCATTGGGAAAAATTGACAGTTTCGGGTAGCTTGACCTGGTGGCGTCTGTACATTACCATGTAAACTACCACCGAAAATTGGTTTGAACGAAATCGAGTAAGTGGTTTTTTTTTAAAACGTCATAAATCGTAAACCGCAATTTACCTTTCATTCAATCAACTGAAATATAAAAATTAAAAAAAACACATTTATTTTCATAAACATGAACCTTATGCATAAACCGAGAATACCTACAGGTTTGTACGGAACCCTTTGTGCGAGTCCGACTCGCACTTGGCCGGTTTTTTGAGTTGAGTAACAATCATCCAAACATAGAAACTTTTAAATTTATAATATTACTAGCTTCTGCCAGCGGATTCGCCCGCATATAATACATATAAACCTTCTTCTTGAATCACTCTGTCTATTGACAAAAACCGCATTAAAATCCGTTGCGGAGTTTAGAAGATCTAATCTTACAAACACGAAATACGACTTTGTTTTATACTATGTAAAGACTAGGATTAAAATGCCAATCGTTCTCAAAAAGTTCGAATTTTATGATCATTATATTTTCTGAGAGCCCGAGTAACCATTATCAACTGATAGCGGTTAACGCCACAAGACAAACCTTTACTACCCTGTACTTAAATCCTTAACCTACTTTCAGAAAGTCAGTCAAATAGCTCTTATCGTTCCAACAAGAAAATAATACGAAGTTTTACTTTTGATATTTCTAGATATGCTTCTAAAGTCTTATTGTAATGGTCAAAAATTACGTCTCAAACATTATTTGAATTAGATCTAAGGGACTGTGGAATTATTTAAAATAACCAGAATTCTTCAACCGTAATTATTTAATTAGAATATTGATGAGCTTAACTATTGTGTTATAAAGGAGCAAAGGCACAAGTAATACCAAATTAATGAAATTGCTTTATTGCTACTTCTACAGTTCTTTAATCTGTCTAGCCTTGTGCCACCTATGTTGTGGTTGGCTTCCAGATCGACGGAATGCAGATGAATGCGAGTATTTTACTTGGAGTGCCTGTTTGAACTACATAACCAACTTACTGGGTAGGTCGCCATCCCTTTGGGAAAACTGGTTGTAAGACTTTTGGGCTCCTCGCTACCCGTAAGGACATTAAAGATCCAAGTATGACAGCCGGGACCAAAGGTTGAACGTGCTTTCTGTGGCAGAGAGTGGTGACGATATGTAGTGAATGGTCACACATCCACGAACTGACTGGAGCAAGCGTAGCTTAACCTTCGATGGATGTCCGACTGTAATTATTTAACTCCTCTTGCTCTGCCGGGGTTGCGAGATTGTTCGAGACCGTGACCCTGGCACATGGGCAACTGAAGGAACACGGGTGGGTTTTAGTCAGTAAAAGTCTGAAAGTCCCGCTCCGCCCAGAGCGGGAGAAGTCGTTTGATGATTTCCCATCCAGAAAAAAAAAACCCTCTTGCTATAGCAACTTATATGATTCATATCATATACAATTTTGCGGGGTAAGCGCCCATCCTTAACACAATTTCAGGTAAGGAGGGTTATAACTGGCATTTGATATCGAATCAAATACACGCTACGCGAAAACACGCTACATTTGACGGGTGACATCATACCTACCCACCTTTATCCGATTTCAATAAAGACAAGTAGGTACACTGGCTGGTTGTAAATTAATGTTTGTTTTGGGATAACATGTCAGTTGGATGAAATTGTTATAATTAAATCAAATATTTAATTCAATGATATACTGATCCAACCAGTGTGTTTCTGATCAATTTATTAACATACCTGCTGGGTAATTTCAATGTTGCCTAACATACATACGTTTACAAAGTCAATACCGCACGTAGCGCATACTTCCCATGGACTCTAAAAAAAAATATAATTGACATGTAAAAGTGTTTGTACAAACCTACTTACAGAAATAAAATCATTTATCATTTATCACTCCCATCAGACCTCACCAAGACACCCACCTCTATCCAGACAGTAACTACAAAACGCCTCCTGCTACGATCCATACATAACATACTCATTTTGCTCCGTTTACGGCTCTAACAAAAGTAATGGCTTTCATTTAGACTTTTCGACAACATTCATAATCAGACTAATATTGTTCCCACCGCTGGGACGCAGGCCTCCTCTCGGTGAAAGACAGTGGTCCGTAATATACCACGCAGGCCCAGTGTGGGTTGGTTGGTTCTAAGACATGCCGGTTTCCTCACGATGTTTTCCTTCACAGTTTTGAGACAAGTGGTGAAGAAATCATTTACACAAACTATAGCGCGCCTACCTGTTGTCGAACCTATGACCAACAACTAGTAAGTCGGAGCCTTACACGCCGGTTGCAAGCAATTAAACTTTCCTAAGAATATCACCAATAAGGTGTACTTGAATTATTATGTCCTTCTTGGGCATCCCATTCCTAAGTTTTACAATAGGCTGATTTTTATCCGTCACTGTTCTCAAAGACGAATTTGTCACAACTTTTCGAAGAATACTCGAACTTTTTTATGAAAAATAGCCAACTTAAATAAAAATTTACTATTCACTAGCCCCTGAGAATATGAACGATTGTTGGGCCAGTTCTTGGCACTTGGTATTAAAATTGATGGATATCCAGTTCGACTTCACAGACCTAGTTTTTTCATTTTGTTTTGGCCTTTGACTTTGTTTGTATTGAAACTTTAACTTTCGTTTGACCTGCTCAGGGATGGTTTAGAAAACCCCTTTCGATTCTTGTTTCAGGTAAGTTCTTGTTGAGATGTGCATGGTCTAGTTATGAAACTGTCATCATTCATTATTTCAGCTGAAAGACGTTCACTGCTGGATATAAGCCTCCCCCAGTTTGTGGGGTTTTGCCATAATCACCACGCTTGGTAGGCGGGTTGGCGATGTGATGCGGTGCCTCGGGGGCTGAAATTTCACATGGACGAAGTCGCGGGCAGAAACTAGTAACACTTGTATGACTGACATATAAATTACAGTTAGAAATTTAGCTATACCATGTCATAAGAATTAAGATAGATATTAACTTAAACTAGTGATCGCCCATTCGTCAAAATTCGACCGTAATTTATTTGAATAGAAATACATTATTAAATGAAAAAAAAAATATTTTAATAAATATTAAAAAAATAATATGGTTATATTTGACATTCAGTAACACTATCGACAAATAATATTAAAGACAAATATTCTCGATATGATCATAGGTTTAAAAAATGAAATAGGTTATATATCTATAAAATTAATTTATTACCTATGGTTATACTTGACACTTGACATTCAGTAAGACTATAGACACAAAATATTAAAGACAGCATGCATGATGCATGTGTGTATTAAATACACGGTAGTGAATAGTAGTGTGTGTAACGTGTTATTTATTGAAAATAATGTATTTTTACGCATAATTTTAAAAAAATATTAGCATTCGTCACTTCTTCTCTGTATAAACTATAGGTGTGCGAAATTTCATACTCCTCCGTCCGCCCAATTTTCGTAAAAAGGTATCCAAAGTTTTCGCTTCACGTATTAATATATAGATAATTACTTTAGTCACTAGAGCTTAAATAGTTTGTAAAAAAGACAATATTTATGTCTACGTGACATTTAGGATCACATTTTCATCAGAAATTGCAATAAAACATTTGAAATTTAATATGCAGTACCAACAACAATACCTTTTGTAATAATTCTTAACAATGTAAATAAAGTTATACAAGTTAACAACTTGAGGCCTCAGGCCAACTTATTCATGTTCTGTCTAGTTATTTTACCTCAGGCAGTGCACACACTAGAAACAAAAAAAACTTGTGTCGAAAGAAAACAGATGTTCAATGTTAATTTTGACTACTTTGACTGTTGTACTGAGTACCTATGAGTGCGCCAAATTATTGAAAACAGTCTTAACTAAGTATGCACACAGCTTTAATGTGTTCTAAAATGTACAAACGAATGCCCGACAAACACGAGGCTTATATATTACTAGCTTCTGCCCGCGACTTCGTCCGCGTCAAATTTTTGCCTGCCAGTTTTAGATCATTTTTCATTGCTGTGCCGCTCCTTTTGACCGTAGCGTGATGTTACATAACCTATAGCCTTTCTCTATAAATAAGCTACCCAACACAAAAATACTTTTTTAATTCAGACCTCGAAGTTGTGGACGAATATGTGTACCTAGGACAGACTGTCCAGTTAGGTAGGTCCAACTTCGAGAAAGAGGTCAATCGTCGAATCCGACTCGGCTGGGCAGCGTTCGGGAAGCTACGCAATATCTTCTCGTCCCACATTCCGCAGTGTCTCAAGACGAAAGTCTTTGACCAGTGTGTGTTGCCAGTGATGACTTATGGAACCGAAACGTGGTCGCTCACAATGGGCCTTATTAGAAGGCTGACAGTCACCCAAAGGGCGATGGAGAGGGCTATGCTTGGAGTTTCCCTACGCAATTGAATCAGAAATGAAGAGATCCGTAGGAGAACCAAGGTAACCGACATAGCCCGAAGAATTGCTAAACTAAAGTGGCAGTGGGCAGGGCACATTGCTCGCAGAACAGATGGCCGATGGGGCCGAAAGGTTCTGGAGTGGCGACCGCGTACCGGAAGACGTAGAGTTGGAAGGCCTCCAACAAGGTGGACCGATGACCTTGTGAAGGCCGCAGGAATCCGCTGGATGCGGGAAGCACAAAACCGGTCGAAGTGGCGGAGCTTGGGGGAGGCCTATGTCCAGCAGTGGACGTCTTTCGGCTGAAATGATGATGATGATGATGATGAATTCAGACCAGTAGTTCCTGAGATTAGCGCGTTCAAACAAACAAACTCTTCAGCTTTATTATATTAGTATAGATTCAAAGCTAGGATAGCAAGCTAGAACCTCGGTATACTGTCCTGGCACGCTGTCCTGGCTTAGAAAATGCTTAATGCTCGTGCTATTAACGTGACGCCAGACAACTTTAGCACAACTCGTAGTTGCGGTCAGAAAAACAAAACTCGCAGTCATTGCTTACTAGCCAATCGAATTATAGTTTCGCTGCTCACATGAAACTAGTACACAAGAATAGTAAAATCAGTGTTGGGAGTGCTACTAGCTTAAAAAAATATTACCTCAGTAAATTGCCTTAGCTTGAGACGTTAGCTCACTAGCCTAGAAAAGAAGCTAGTTCTATAAACACTAAGCCAAAGTTACTAGCTTTCTTTTATTGCGTCTCTTGCTGCCCACTACCAGCGATGCCCTAAGCCGAGGCCCATGTCCCACAGGTGCCCTTAGCGGGTAGTCGCTCTCGTTCAAAATTTTTAAGCTCTGGCTGGAGGCCTTAATTTATTAAGGTAGCCATCGGCTAGTCCGGTAAAGCAGCCAACAATTTCATAGGTGGACCTACAAAAATTCATTGCCCAAAAACCACTGGCTTGATAGCTTACTATCCTGTCTTGAGAAACTAGCCTCGTGTATTTCGAGCATTATTTGTTAACGCACCGTTTACGCACGTGTCCTTAACAGGGTTTAATAGAAACAAAACCCTACTATTCTTTGTTCTAATATTAACAAACACGAAGTTTGCGAGTCTCGGGATTTGTTTTTAGAACGAAGTTGCTTAGCGCACCTTGCGGTAGGAGTCAACTCCTACCGCAAGGTGCGCTAAGCAACTTCGTTGTTGTACCGTTGTACTGTTGTACCGAATTGTAGTCAATCTCCTAGTTTTAAATAAGTTTGTGATCTCCTGCTAGGGTCGCGAGATTTGTTCGAAAGAGTTACCGTGGCCCTGGCATATAGGCAACTGAAGGAACACAGGTGTGTTTTAGTCAGTAAAAGTCAGAAACGCCCCCCCAATCCACCCAGAGCAGGAGACGTCATTTGACGATTTCCAGCCCAAAAAAGAAGTAAAAATTAAATAAACGTATTTTCTGTCTCTATCTCTCTTCTCTGTTAGAAAACAAACGGCTTCTTTGCCAATTCACATGTATTTGATCGCACGAAACGAGCGAATTTACACTTTTATAAATATTATTTTTCTGTAGGTAATTCTCACGAAGTTAATTTAATTTTGGAAGAATCCAAAAGTCCAGGAGATACATACGTGTATGTATGCGTGTGCAAGTATTGCATAAGGAACTCCGTTCCTCACGAGGGTCCCCCAAACCACACATGTTTTTTAAAGATAAAATGGTTTTCACTTAAGGGTCTTTAAAAAAGATTTGAAATAGTTTTTTGTTTGCTCAATAAGTCGGCATACCAAATCGTTGTGAAACATCGTGCTGACCGATTTTCTACTGCCTGTATCCCGAGAATATCACACGTGCATGCGTTCTTTCGCGACGCGTTCTTCGTTCATAACTTTCTATCTTTTAATCTATCATACGACAAAAATATATTGGAAGTGGGTAAGATCTAAAACTAAATACTATACTCATCATCTGCCTAGCCTTCTCCCAAATATGCTGGGATCAGCTGCCAGCCTAACCGGAGGATTTAATAGATGCTAGTTATGTTTTTGTAGCTCATTGCGACGAAAATACATTCTACTAATTTTTGCCAGCAACTTCGCCCACGAGGAAGTAAAAAATTGTCCCACAGGAGCGTACTATCGGGATCAAAAGTATCATATGTGTTGATCTAGGATATAAACTATATGGATGCCAACTTTCATTTAAATATATCAGCTATTTTTGCGTGATTGAGAAACAACTATCCAAACAGGATTTTCTGATCTAAATCAGCCCGATAATTCGGTCGTTTACTTCGCATTCTCAAATTATTCACTCCAGAACTTTCTCCGTTTGTTTGTTTTATTTTTTGCCAAGAGAAAACAAAACAAGGCTGAAAGACGTGACCTTTCTTAATCAGGCTATTATCATTCGAGCCAGCCGTCCGTTCCCCTTCGGAGCTGGGAAATAAGTGCTTACGTCGATAAAGGCATTCTGATATGGAGCTGAACTGGTAGAGCAACGTAATGAGGATATCAGTAATCTAGATGTTCATAAATCTTCTTTCGTCTCCTTTCCTGAGTAAGGTTTGGATGTAGACAAGCCACACGGCACGAACTTACATCCCCTATTTAACTCTACTAGTGATCGCCCATTGGTCGAAATTCGACCGTATTTCATTTGAATAGAAAAACATTATTAACTGAAAAAATATATATAATAATAAATATAAAATATATATAATAATAAAAAAATAATATGGTTATATTTGACATTCAGTAACACTATGGAGAAATAATATTAAAGACAAATATTCTTGATATGATCATAGATTTTAAAATTGAAATAGGTTATAGTATATCTATAAAATTAATTTATTACCTATGGTTATACTTGACATTCAGTAAGACTATAGACACAAAATATTAAAGACAGATATTCTCGATTGGACCACAGATTTGGACCATAAACAAAAGAATATCTATGCATGTGTGTATTAAATACACGGTAATGAATAGTAGTGTGTGTAACGTGTTATTCATTGAAAATAATGTATTATTACGTATAATTTTAAAAAAATATTAGCATTCGTCACTTCTTCTCTGTATAAACTATAAGTGTGCGAAAATGGGATCCAAAGTTTTCGCTTCACGTATTAATATTTAGGGGTGAATATCACCTGCCGGGGTCGCGTGATTGTTCGAAAGAGATACCGTGACCCTGGCACATGGGCAACTGATGGAACACGGGTGGGTTTTAGTCAGTAAAAGTCTGACACGCCCTCCCGCTCCGCCCAGAGCGGGAGAAGTCATTTGATGATTTCCCATCCTGAAAAAAAAAAAAGGGGTGAATATCACAAAATCAACCTCAGTGCTCACCTTCGCTATTGTATAAGATTTTTTTTGCAAAATTTCATGCTTCTAGACCCAGTGGTTTAGGCTGTACGTTGTATGTCAGTGAATGAATGAATGAATTCAACTTCTGTGGATGTGATGACACCGTGTGACTATTTGTTAGGAGGTTCTGCGTTCATTCAGTATCCTGAGAAGGCGAATAAATCAGTGTGACTTTATCGAAACGTGTTTCTTAATAGTTTACGTACAACTAAGATTTTAATTCAGTAGTGTGGATGTGAAGAACTAGTGTGACTATTTATAAAAAGATTCTGCGTAAGTTCAGTTTCCTGAAAAGCTACGTAAATTAACGTGATGTTAACGACACGTGTGTCTACGTAAAACTCAATAATATTTACCTAAATATAAAAATTCAATAGCCGAAGGTTGAATCCGTGTGGTGCCGGAGGTAAATAATTTCACCATCTCATTTCCTCTCGGGGGTGTCGTAAAATTCGTCTAAGAGGCTTACTAGAGAATAAGCAGCAGCGACTTCTAAGCATTTTACCACTATATTGCGATCGCCAACCCGTCTGCCAAGCGTGGCGATAATAGCTAACCCTCTCCATTTGAAGGAGGCATAGGTCCAGCAGTGGATATCTTTCGGCCGAAATTATGATGATGTTTTAGAATTAAAACGCTGTATTTTCAGCTTTTAAGCCATTTTTAGCACCATAACCACGAGATGGCGAAGGTGCAGAATGATGTCACGTTGACAACTTATGATCAAATGCCAGCAATTTCATGAATTGACGTAACTGAGCATAGTGATAGCAAGCATATATAAGGTGTATCTATTCATACACGAAATATTTTAAGGGGTACACCTGTAGGTGGTAAAGAAGCTATAGAAGCAAAAAGAAAATTTTTATCTAAGCGTTTTTGAATTTTCGTAATTATTATAATTTCAAAACTACTTGAGACGTTATGCATTAAACCTTTACTCCAAATTCTATGAATGGCCCACCTGACGCTGTGAGGGCGACGACCGAACGGCACGAGCATGGCCGTGGTGTCTCGGGCCGTAAAAAATAAGAAGGAGCCAGTATTTCTTAATTGCGTAAATAATTAATAAATATTAAATTTAAAAAAAACCCTTAGATTTTTTTTTATTCGTTGCTATAGCTTCTTTACCACCTACAGGTGTACCTCTTAAAATATTTCGTGTATGAATAGATACACCTTATATGTACTTGCCAGGGTCGCGAGATTGTTCGAAAGAGACACCGTGACCCCGGCACATGGGCAACTGAAGGAACACGGGTGGTTTGATTATTATGATGATGCCCATAAAAAAAAGGATATAAATAAAGACATAATTATAACCTAAGTTGGAGGGGCTCATTGAAATAACAGCCTTTTGCAACCTACTGTTGTAAGTTAAGTTGCACAATTGTCGAAACGCACGAATGCACTAAAAAGAAAATAAATAATAGTTTAAGAAACTAAAAAACACGCTTCCACAGAAAACCATACTAAAAAGTAGAAAATTACTCAAAAAAAAAAGCGAAAGATGCTTGATTACAATTAAAATACCCCGGAAAGCACCCAGAGCTTTTTTCCAATTATTTTCTACTTTTTAGTTTATTTACCTTTATTTTTAATTTTCTCTTTTCTTTTTACTTTATTTATCTATTTCTGAGTTCAGCTAGCTAGCTTAGTTTTTTTCTTGGTAACCCTGGTAAAGATAACGGTACTTTATGAAATTATTGTATTGTCATCGGTCCTCGAAAAGTCTACCAAGTTTAAATAAAATCTGACCGTTTGAAGTGGGTCAAAATGAAGTCCAAATGGGTCGGTTACAAACATACTTACAATTAAAGATACAGGTGAAGCTAATAAAAGCGTGTTAAAAACCATAACTCAAAAAAAAAAAACATTGAAAACTACAAAGCAAAATCGGCTTAAACATCAAAGCTTGAATAAAAATACGAACTCGCTCTCGCATTTATTCAATTAGAGGTAAATGGACTTTCAAAGTGATAATATAATATTAAAAGCGTTATAAAAACGCCAAGTCGGAAAGTATCATCTTTTATAAGGATTAATTGCTAATGGAAGAAGATTTTGCGTAATCTCTGCTTTTTGTTGTGGGTCTACTTATCGAATGGAAACGGTAGAAAGAAAATAATATATTAGTTTATTTTCCTCTCTATCTTTTATACGCCATAAAATGAATGGAGTACCTAATTAATTTGACGTGTACGTTTCAATATTGATATTTATTTAATAACGTTTTTGAGACTTCACTACATTTTTCAATGCTTTGAGTCTGGGAGGATGAATTTCTAAATTAAATTTCTATGTGAAAAATCATCTCTTAACTTTTTAAAGGCTTCCAAATTAAGCATGTCTGTAAAATATGAAATGAAAAATGGAACTAGAAATTGTGAAAACACTTACTAAAGTACCTAAATTATTGCTCCGATAAAATCAACTATTCATACACAATTTTACGACATTATTATGCCGTCAGTAGAACAAAACGAGAATGTTTTCGTCCACTCAACCACTCTAAATGTACTCGCACTTGTTATTGCAAGAGGTTATCGACCTAATTTACAGAATACAAAAATTGCATGAACAACAAAAGTGACTTAACAAAATTAAAAATTGTTGTTCTGTTTTAAGGGTGCGCTCACATTGGCAAACGCGTGTCAATGACCGGACGACCGATGTCAATAAATAGGCGTTTTGGAGCGGTTTTTAAACTGGGGATGTTGGTAATGAAAATCGCCCTAGGTCAGTATCGTAATAAGGTTATTTTAGTCCAGTGCCAACCTTCCCCGAAAAAAGGATGATTGGTTTCCCCGTCGAATAAACCGAAATTTAAATTGATATTTTCGACGTCCTTAAACTCAGCACAGACTGACGTAGAAGGTTCATTTAACACTTTTGGTCATTGTCTTTTCACAATAACCACAAATACCCAGACTCAGTTCCACCCACCCTCCTAACTAACCCCACAACCGTAATCCAATCCTCAACCAGATTAAATTCGAATAATTTATAATTAACACATTCGGCCACCGAAAGTGCCACATAAAATATTAATTACTGCTGCAGTATGCCGAAAAACCTTTCTTCGATATCACAGATCTGCCCTAATGGTAATGGGGAAAACCGCCAAAGGATTAAAAGTATATGAGGACCCTTTAATACAAATAAGGGTTAGGGTAGAAGGATTAATACGAAAATAAACAATGTGAAAGATTCAACAATGCGGTGTGCGCAAACAAAGTTTAATGAACAGAAGAAATTATGACAGTGTGGCAGGTGGGCTTACTTTTTAATAAAAACGTGTTTTGAATTGATATTAGAAACGTCCCATGTTTTGTGATATATTTTTTTAGATCGGTAAACATGATATGATGAGATTTTCACGATAATTTACCGATGGCAGCTGTCCTGTTGAAATATATCATCATCTGGTGATACCTACTCAAATCTACAATTGGAGAGGCCTATGTCCACTGCTGGACATAGGCCACTCCAATTGCACTCTATTAAGCTCGATTCTCGGCAACTCTCATTCACCTGCTACCAGCCACCTTGTGACGATCGTCGCTCCAACTAGCCTGAGGGTCAAATGACTTCTCCCGCCCTGGGCGGAGCGCTAGGGCGTGTCAGATTTTACTGACTAAAACCCACCCGTGTTCCTTCAGTTGCCCATATGCCAGGGCCACGGTAACTCTTGGGTCTCCTGTCTTATATATGCTGATTTGCGGTCTCTACTTAAGAACATATCTACCACAACGGTTGTCGGTTCTACGGCTAATATGTCCGGTCCAATGCCACGTCGACAGCTTTAGTTGCCTGCCGGATCATCTCATTCTAGATCAGATTTACTTGAAGTTAAAATATACATCAAATATTGATTTATGGCTTTGTTACGAAATCTTTTTTGATATTCGTATTATCATGTGTCGGTGTTAATTTAAAAACTTCGTTTTTCATTGTTGTTTTTGTGAGCTCCATAGTGAGTTTTTACAATAGCTTTTGTTTGTATTTTTTCATATTTCATGCTGCAATTAACAACAAAATCTGAGCACTGAATGAGGAGTTCTAGTTATTATTACGTGTGCTAAGTTATGCAGCAGTGCAAAGTTCTGAACAGACTCTACTGAACTGTTGAAATGTTATGTAGCGAAACTATTCTCAGTGAAACACATTCGGATTAGTTGGATGTTAGATCCGTTAGAAATAGGTGCTAGTTGCGCTACACAGTACTGAAAAGTTTTCTTGTATGAAAATTGAAACGGTTGGCTTCGTTAAAAGAGAATCCAGTATGAAATAATCTTGCGATGGAATAATTCTACGTATGCTATAAACGTAGAATTATTCCGCAACGAGCACCTATTTCAAACGGATCTAACATCCGGTAGAAATAAAAAAAAAACAGTAATTTCAGACTAGCTTTTGCCAGTGGCTTCGCCCGTCTGGTGGTCGGAAATTATCCCGAGGGAACTTACTACTGGCATAAAAAGTACCCTATGTGTTAATGTAGGTTATAAACTATATGTGTGCCAAATTTCATCTAAATCAGTTTTGTCGTTTTTGTGTTCATACTCACAAATTTTCATATTTATAATATTAGTTATAAAATCAAATCATTTTATTTTTTTGTAAATATGGGTAATAAGTACATAGGTGTTGTTTTTCACATAGTAAAGTCTTCCAAATTTTACCGTCACACGGGCATGCAAATAATATTCAATTAAGAAATTATACTCAAATAAAAAAAAAAATTACGATTTCAGATAAATGTCAAATCATAGAAAAATTGATATGTCGAATTTAGTTAGTTAAATATCATGTATAACAAAATAAAAATGTCGGACTGGCTACTCTAAAAATTATCACAGTTATGTCAAAACAAAATAATAAGTATGTCAATGAGAATAAAACTATGTCAATCAGAATAAAAGCATGTCAAACAGGATATTTAGTAGCAGCTATAATAATAATAAAATAAGTCAACCAGTCAGCGATTCATCATTAAGGAAGTCGTCAATTTTATTATAACATTTCTCAATTAATATTTCATTCAGTGCCCTTTTAAATTTTATTACATTCATATTTGTTATTACATTACCAAAAAAACGTTTCTGCATTAGCGCGGTTTTACATTTTACATGACAACTGGTTTAAGCATTGAGTCTGTATTGGATTTCTTCTGACCTCCGACAGTTTTTAGGGTTCCGTTGCCAATTGGCAAAAAACGGAACCCTTATAGATTCGTCATGTCTGTCTGTCTGTCTGTCTATCTGTCTGTCTGTCTGTCTGTCTGTCTGTCCGTCCGTATGTCACAGCCACTTTTTTCCGAAACTATAAGAGCTAGGCTGTTGAAGCTTGGTAAGTAGATGTATTCTGTGAACCGCTTTTGCGAAAATGACATTTTGCGAAATGGCGAATTTTTGCCTTATCGCATAATATCATTTTCGCACAATGTCAAATAATCAAAATATATAAATGTCACTTGGGACATTGTAATTTTTAGGGTTCCGTTGCCAAATGGCAAAAAACGGAACCCTTATAGATTCGTCATGTCTGTTTGTCTGTCTGTCTGTCTGTCCGTGTATGTCACAGCCATTTTTTTCCGAAACTATAAGAGCTATGCTGTTGAAACTTGGTACGTAGATGTATTTATGTAGATGCATTGTAGTTCACTGCAGTTCCCATTCACATTTTAATGAACACGTCTAGTTCATTTTTTTAACACAAGCCTACTATGTTAAAATTTAATACATCTCGCATCACACAATCACTTTTAATCATACAATAACGTAACTAGCGAAATGTGGGGTGTACTGCAGGTACATCTGTAGGTATCCAACCTTTGGGAAACTAGGAGTGTTGTTGTGTTCGGTTTTGAATTTATTACATACACAAAAAATCTTCAGGAATAAATGCTCCGAATTATATGAGAACCCCATCTAAATTCGTGTATGCATCACCCAGATTAGAACAAAAAATCGGGTCACCCAGATCTTACATAGATGTTCTTAACAGACCAGGAGATATAATCACTTTCTCACGAGGAACGTGGGCTGGTTGGAGTAACCACTGACAGCCGCCTTGACCCACGCACAATGGTTTACCCGAAGGACTAATTGTGCAAAACAAACCCTCGAACTTAACATTACTTCATCAAAATTCAGCAGTGATCACACAGACACGAAAAGTGATTCTGTTTTAGATATATTATAAAAACTTCATACGCGTAACTCTGTTCTTTCTTCTTTCAGCTTCAAAGTTTAATAATACATGTTTTCCTGTGAGAAAAACATATTTCGTTAAGTTAGCCGATATCGAATGGCGAAAGTTCGGTATGGTTGGTGTTATATCGAGTGTAAAGAACAAGACTGTCGTGGGCTCAATAATTTCTGATTTATTTTATCGCATTGAAAAGTTGTTACCAGCTACTATCTGCTTTTTTACTTCAGTATTTCAGTAGGATGATAAAATGTTTTTCATTGTGTAACAATTTTTATTGCCTTAGTAGGTACAAAGTTTTGAATTGTCTATAATATTATGACATGGATAATTTCAATATTTGTTTCACCTAAGTCGCTAAATACGTTTTCGGTTTTTTGGAATAAGGTTTTGTTTGACTAGTTTTTCTTCTTATCTCAGTAACATATCTGAACGCCCGTATTTGTTTTATGTTTTAATAAACAACATCCTGTTATTTTTCGCGAAGAGATTAGTTAAATATACTCAAATACCAAAGTATAAAAGCTTAGTTTTCGAAGACCTACAAAATTTAAGGGTAGTACAGGCTATCAAACTGAACAATTTTCTCCATGGGACCAACATCGTACTTGTGAAAAATTTATTACCAGTCCTATACAAAACTTTAACATCTGCATAACATAAATGCATCATAATTTGAGCCGACAGACGTCCACTGCTGCGTCCAGCAGTATTTTGCCATAATCACCAAGCTTGGTAGGCGGGTTGGCGATCGCAGTTATAGTGTTCATCCTATACTTACACTTTAATTCATGATTCTTTATCATCCTCTTTATTTGTTTCTGTTGTAATCTGTGGTAAATGTTATAATCTTGATGTATAATGTGGCAACATTACCGCCCTTTTTTCTAAGCATAAATTATCTGTCATGGCGTCGCTTGCTTTTTTCCTCTGTAACATGTCTGATCAAGTAAAACGAGTAAAACTTTATTAAAGGTAATAAACTATGACCACTGGCCTAATTAATTAATATCCACCACCTCCAACATGGTAGCAGAGCGTGGTTGGGTGGTTAAATAAGTGAGATCTGGTTAAATAAGTGAAATCAAGAAAAAAGGCCACGTGGATACATAGAAGTTCGCGCCTCGTATAAAACAAGAATAAAAATCGTTATCATTACCAGAATGGCTAAACAAGCAAAGATAGAAGACATCATGATGCCCATTTTCGATGGAGCAAATTATTCAAGTTGGAAATTAAGGTTAGTAACTTTGCTAGAATACAAAGAATGCAACGAGCCCGCCATTTGCATGATGCCTGCTAAATACGTAAATCAAGAAGCGGATTGGAAGAAAATGGATTTAAAAGCAAGGACTATAATAATGAGCACCATTTCCGATAAACAATTAGAGTATATTAGTGAATGTACAACAGCTTACGATATGATGAAAAAGTTTGACAAAATGTATTTAACACAGTCTACTGCTATGCAAATAATATGTAGAGGAAAAATGGAAGAGATTAAATTAAGCAATTACAATACAGTAGAAGATTTTTTTGTTGATTTTGAGAAAACAACGAATGATTTCAAAGCGGCTGGAGGAAATATGAATGAACCCGAGAAGATGAGATACTTGCTCAGAGCATTACCTCCAAGTTACAGTTATATTGGAGATTTTATTGATGTCATTCCAGAAGAGCAAAGAACAGTAGATTATGTAAAGTCCAAAATAAAAGAGAAAAATATGACTACTAGTGACCCAGACAAGAAAAGCAATATGAGTACGTTCTCAGCAAAAACTAAAGCACAATGTTTTATATGTGGAAAGACTGGCCATCTCAAGAAGGACTGTTGGCACGGTCAGAAAAACTCACAAGGAAAATATCCAACCAGTCAACGCCAGCAAGGACTACAAAGAGGTCACAACAGAGGTACATTTCATCGAGGTCGTGGCCGTGGCAGAGGTGAAAGTCATCCCAGAGTTGAGCCAACAAGCACTCAGCAAGACCGCTCTGCAGCAGAGTCATGGACAGCCCAGGTATGCAATCCAGAAGTTAATCAGGTAACGGGATGTAGCGAACAAGAATATGATGATAATAGTGAAATTAATTGGTTATTAGATAGTGGATGTACAGATCATATTATAATGAATGATACATGTTTTTATGATTATGTAGATTTGAAAATTCCCATTGATGTGAAACTGCCAGATGGTAAAATTTTAAAAGCGACCAAAGTAGGTACAGTTAAAATCTACTTCAAAAATTATTATAATGAAAAACATATTGATTTAAAAAATGTATATTTTGTAAAAGGTATTAACCAAAATTTGTTAAGTGTTTCAAAAATAACCAAAAATTGCACAATAGTAGCAAAAAATGAAAATGCTAAAATTTATAATCAGTCAAGGGAATTGATAGTTGTTGCTAACAAAATAAACAATTTGTACTGGATAAAAAGTTTTGTTTCAAAAATTTATGACAACAAAATGTATGTGAATTCAATAAAATTAACTAATAAAGAGAAATGGCATAGGGCACTTGGTCATGTAAATTTTCAATATTTAAACAAGTTAATAAATAATAAATTAGTAGAAGGTTTGCCAGATAAGATTGAAAGTACGGAAATGAAATGTTCAAATTGTATTGAAAGTAAAATGGCTAATGTACCTTTTGAAAATAATAGAACTAAGACTACTGAAATTTTAGAATTGATACATACTGATCTTAACGGTCCACATAGCACAACTGGTTATGGTGGAGAAAAATATTTTTTGACTTTTATCGACGACTATAGTAAATGCACGAGAATTTTTTGTATTAAAAGCAAAGCGGAAACTGCAAATTGTTTCATAGAATTTGTTAATTTAGTAGAAAATAAATTTAATAAAAGAGTGAAGAAATTACAGTGCGATAATGGCAAAGAATATTTAAATCGAGATATTTATAATTTCATTAGACAAAAGGGAATAGAGTTATTACCATGTCCACCCTATGTCCATGAATTAAATGGAGTAGCGGAAAGGTATAATAGATCTGCTATGGACATAGGCAGATGCTTAATGA
Source organism: Aporophyla lueneburgensis (assembly GCA_932294355.1). NCBI lineage: Eukaryota > Metazoa > Arthropoda > Insecta > Lepidoptera > Noctuidae > Aporophyla > Aporophyla lueneburgensis. The sequence goes on from OW028744.1 coordinate 19,367,828, forward strand.
GAGAAGCTAAAATTCACAGAAGGTATTGGCCTGAAGTTATAAAAACAGCAGCATATTTAAAAAACCGTACAATTGCTAATACAGTAGAGAATAAAACTCCTTACGAAATATTTTTCGGTATTAAACCGAATGTTGAGCATTTAAAGATTTATGGAAGTAGAGTTTATGTCAGGGTTCCAGAAGTTTTAAGAAAAAGTAAATGGGACGATAAAGCCCAACTAGGAGTGCTAGTAGGTTATAATGAAAATGGTTATAGAGTTCTATTAAATAACAGAATAATTAATGCTAGACATGTACAGGTAGTCGAAGAAAATACTCAACTAATTTGTTTAGAAAAACTTGATGATGAAAAGGACAGGGACTTGGAAAATAAAACTTCTAATATAAAATCTGATTCATTTAAAACTGAAATTGATGAAGACTATGTTGATGCAAACGAAACTAGTTCTAATAATACTGTGGAAGATCTTGTTAATGATTATAATTTAAGTAACAGTAAGGACAAGCTTGTAATAGAAGAAAGGTCAAAAAGGAAGATAAGTCCAGTTTCCAGATATGGTAATCCAGTATCACATTTTATTTATGTAAATTACATTGATGCAAGTGTACCAAATACATTTGAGGAGGCGATGAGCTCCCACGATTATAAGAAATGGCAGGTAGCGATGGACTCAGAAATAAATAGCTTAAATAAAAATAAAACATGGCAAATTGTTGAACGGCCAAAAGATAAAAAGGTTATTGATGTCAAATGGGTTTTTAAAATTAAAAGTAATAATGTTTATAAAGCTAGATTAGTTGTACGAGGATTCCAGCAAAAGGATTATCTCGAAAATGTTTATTCACCAGTAGGAAAAATGCAAACATTGAAAATTTTATTAGCACATAGTTGTAAAAATAATTTATTTATAGAACAAATGGATGTTGAGACAGCATTTTTAAATGGTCATATAAAGTCAGAAGTATTTATAAATCAACCGAAAGGTTATGAAACTGGTGATAATAAAGTGTACAAATTGCAAAAAGCACTCTATGGTCTCAGAGAGAGCCCAAGAGTATGGTATGATTGTTTCAACAAATTTATTGAAAAACTAAACTTTGTGAGAAGTAACTATGATTACTGTCTATATGTAAACAAAGCAAGCAAAGATCCAATATACATACTGATATTCGTTGATGATCTCCTAATTTGTTGTAAAGATAAAGATAAAATAAAAAATGTTAAAACTAGCTTAATGGAAAAATTTGCAATGAAAGACATAGGAAAAATTAAAAGTTATATTGGCATAGATATTGATTATAATGATGATAGAAATAAAATGACCTTAAGTCAAACAAAATATATTGAATCTTTGGCTGTAAAATATAATCTGGAAAATAGTAAGTTATATGATACTCCAATGGAAACAAATTTAAAATTAGAACAAGCCAGAGAAGTAGATGATAGTGTAAAGTATAGGAATATAATTGGTGAATTATTGTATATTAGTACAGGCACTAGGCCAGACATAGCATACAGTGTTAATTATTTAAGTCGATATCAAAGTTGTTATGATCGAACACATTACAAATATGCCATGAGAATCTTAAAATATTTGTATAGGACTAAGGATTTAAAGTTAACGTACTATGATAATGTAAACTCTGAAACGTTAGATTGTATGGTAGACTCTGACTATGCAGGAGATAATGTCGATAGGAAATCTACAACAGGTTTTGTAATTAGATTATTTGGAAATGTAATTTTTTGGAAAACACATAAACAAACTACAGTAACTAAGTGTTCAACTTTTGCAGAATATACTGCTATATCAGAAGCAGTGACAGAAGTACTTTTCATTAGAAACTTGTTAAGTGATTCATTCAATGTAAAATTTGATAAACCTATAAAACTATATGAAGATAATTCAGGTGCAATTTCAATTGCTAAGTATGGTAATTTTACAAAAAATTCAAAGCACATTGAAGTTCAGTATCATTATATAAATGAAAACTATGAAAAGGGTATAATTGATATTGTTAAAATTGATTCAAAATTTAATTTAGCAGACATGTTGACTAAAAGTTTAGATAAGACCAAATTTTTGAAAAATAGGTTAGGGTTAAAATTAATTTAGATATGTTTAAAACAATATTGTAGAAGATCAAGATTATAAATTTAAGGAGGCGTGTTGTAATCTGTGGTAAATGTTATAATCTTGATGTATAATGTGGCAACATTACCGCCCTTTTTTCTAAGCATAAATTATCTGTCATGGCGTCGCTTGCTTTTTTCCTCTGTAACATGTCTGATCAAGTAAAACGAGTAAAACTTTATTAAAGGTAATAAACTATGACCACTGGCCTAATTAATTAATATCCACCACCTCCAACAGTTTCTATGTTTACACTTCATGCTTTACTTATTTTATTTTATTTATATGTCTACATTCAGCAAATCGATCTAAATTCGATTTATTAACTTGGAAATAGCTGAAATAAATATTAACTCAAATGTTCATGTTGTGACAAGCCAAATTGTCAACTGTCAGTTACTTTTCTGCTTAGTCTATGAATGGCTACTTTTGGTTTATATAATTTTAAATTATTTTTATCAATATGTCTAGCTATTTGATTTTATTAATTATTACGATTGCTTACTAAATAACTTAACTTAAAATTATATTAATAAAATTCTTTACGCACTCATGTGGCCAGCTACACGCACTCATGTGGCCAGCTACACACACTCATGGATGTGTCCTGGCCGACTACTCTTGTCAGATGAGATGATGGCTAAACTAATATTTTGAAAATGTTTGGAAAGGGAAGACGGCTTTGGTATAAAAAGGGGCGTCTGAACCGCTGATGGCCCACACTCTAGAGGACCACACTCTGGAGGCCGTACACTCTGGAGGACACACTCTGGAAGACTGTAGACTCTCGGAAACTACTCTGAAGCGCCCACACTCTGGGAAACTACTCTGAAGCGCCCGCACTCTGGGAAACTACTCTCAAGCGCCCACACTCTGGGAAACTACTCTGAAGCACCCGCACTCTGGGGAAACTACTCTGAAGCCCGTCTACTCTGAACTCTGAAGCCGGTCTACTCTGAAGCCCTCTTGAAGCGTTCTACTTTGACAGTTTACTCTTTTTCATTTAATAAATTGTATCAGATCTGCCTTATCCATTTCTTTAACTAAGCAGATTCGTAACACAGTATGGTGGTAAACTGCATAGAGAACGCTGCTGCCCATTCTCTAGTAAGTCGCCTCTTACGACACTCACAGGAACAAATAGCATGGTGATATGCTTTACGACTGGCACCACACGGAATCTACCTAAATGTATGAGTCAGCTGAATTAATTTTCGCGAATACGAAGTTGGCCCCGTGCACAAAAATTTTCAGTATGAACCACACTTTTAAAAGCAGATCTTTGTGAAAGAACCCTGTTTAATCTTTTACCTAATATCTAAACTAAAGTCATCATCATTATCATCATCATTTCAGCCATAAGACGTCCACTGCTGGTCTTAGGCCTCCCCCAATTTAGGGGGCTTTGCCATAATCGCCACGCTTGGCAGGCGGGTTGGCGATCGCAGTATGGTGGTAAAATGCATAGAGAACGCTGCTGCCCATTCTCTAGTAAGTCCCTTAGTCGCCTTTTACGACACCCACATGAAGAAATGGGGTGGTGTTATTCTTTACGTCCGGCACCACACGGTACAAACTAAAGTAGGAAAGTATATCATTATTTCTCTTCTTACACAAAAAGGCAAAAATAGGCACCCATTTCATTTAATACTAGCTTCTGCCCGCGACTTCGTCCGCGTCAAATTTTTGCTCCCGTGACCCTTCCCGTCGCATCGAATTGCCTGCCAGTTTTCGACCATTTTGCTCCGCTCCTTTTGGTCGTAGCGTGATGTTATATAAAATTTAACCTTCCTCAATAAATAGGCTACCCAACCCAAAAATAATTTTTCAATTCGGACCAGTAGTTTCGGAGTCTATTCAATACAAACAAACAATCAAATATTTCCTCTTTATAGTCGAACGGGATAAAAAAAGTATCCTATGTCCGTTTCCTGGTTTTAAGCTACCTCCCCACCAGTTTTCAGCCAAATCGGTTCAGCTGTTCTGGAGTTATAATAGTGTAACTAACACAACTTTCTTTTATATATTCAGGGCGTCCCACGGATATGCCACATGGAGGGAAAGTACCTTGAATGTTGTAGATGGAACATTTTACTGAAAGAAGACATTATTTCAATTTAAAAAACAATTTGAACTGCATTCATAGATATTTAAATAATTGCATGGTTGAACCGGGAATCGAATCCGTTACACGAGAAAAATAATCACTCTGTAGTTTTATCATACCGATCGAAAGGCTTTATCATAAGGATTATTTTTTGCTAAATAACATAGTTTCAAAAATAAAATTTTTTGAAACTACAGGGTGATTATTTTTCTCGTGTAACGGGTTCGATTCCCGGTTCAACCATGCAATTATTTAAATATCTATGAATGCAGTTCAAATTGTTTTTTAAATTGAAATAATGTCTTTTTTCAGTAAAATGTTCCATCTACAATATTCAAGGTACTTTCCCTCCATGTGGCATATCCGTGGGACGCCCTGTATAGATTCTGGATTTTACGTCACAAAACGCTTAATTTAAGACCTTGGTCTAATTTCACCGAATCATTGGAGTAAAATTCTAGACTCTTTGAATTATATTTAACGAAGCACGTAAGTAAATATTCTTTGAAATTGTATTGAGCAATTTTTTGATGGAATAAATTGAGGGAAACATTCAATAATTGTTCATGTTTTCTTTAAGTAATAAGTAGACGTGAGGCATCCAACCGTAAAACATCGACTTCTATTTTCCGAAGTCGGTTTGTTTCTGTAAAAGAGATATTATTTTTTTCAACTTTTAGCTGTGGTATTCCAAAACAAAATCTTTACATGAGTAGTGGTTTTATACCATCATTAAAAATAGACGAAGTATATTGCACGTATTATTGAAGCAAACTGACTTGCCGAGCCCAATACAGTTGGGAAAAGACTAAATTACAACAGTCCATCAACTTAGCCTTACGTAATCCTCTGCTGCACATGGGCCCTTCCCAGGTCGCACCACTATACTCTGTTCTCCGCCTTCCACACTCAGTCTGTCCTAGCCATCTTACCACAACCGTCGCATAGTAAGATTGATGTTTATTGATGCTAACTCTAAAACCATACACATATAAAAATAATTTGACGAATAGTAAACCTCGTCCTCTTTTAGACGGCCGTTCAAAAGAAGTAAAAATTCATAAATCTAAATACAAAACCATCTCGTCCAGTAACAAAACCTTCAAATCTAAACACCTCGCCACCTGACGTCATGACTTCATTCACCATTAGACCACCTTTGTCTGATACTCAAAGCTGATTCTAAGGAAAAATATCAATGTCCCGTCTGACAAGCTCTTAGAGTTGAAAATTTATAATGGTAGTTTCCATTACCCGAAGTGCTGTCGCCAGAGATGCATGACGCACTTGCTGGAAAATATTAATATTATAGGATCGTGTAGTGCGCTTATGACATCGGGACGGGCTTAGCATGTGAATGGGGTTTTAGCCTCGAATGTACTTAGTGTACTTAGGTGTAGGGACTTGCTTTTGATGAGGTTTAGAGCAGAGATGATTGATGTGTTTCGTGAAAAGGTGTTAGAGACAGTTAAGGTTATAAAGGTGAGTCTGAAGGATCTTTTTTTCGCAATTTAAGGGAGAGTGTAAACGTGGTCTTACTATTGCCAATATTAAATGGGACTTTTTATTTCTTTCATAAATGCTGATTTTATTTCTGTAAGTAGGTTTGCACAGTCAATTTTACACGTCAATAATATTTTTTAAGCTAAATAGACGAGTTCGGTGTTTTGTATCTATCTAACGCCACTGAGAAAAAATGCCGAAATAAACTCAGAGGTCACAGTCTTTTGTAAAGTCCAGACATAATCTTGGTCAGATCATGTGAAAACCATATAGATTGGTGTCTGAAATGTTTTTTTGTGGAAAGAAGCACTCAGATTGAGTAGACGTATCCAGTCATTGCATGCATTTTTTTTTTTTGTATGGGAAATCATCAAATGACTTCTCCCGCTCTGGGCGGAGCGGGAGGGCATGTCAGACTTTTACTGACTAAAACACACCCGTGTTCCTTCAATTGCCCATGTGCCAGGGTCACGGTATCTCTTTCGAACAATCACGCGACCCCGGCAGGCATCGGTCCTAGCAGACCCCTTCAGTTTTGCTGACATCTCTTTGAGGCGCGCGTGGAACACTACGCGTCGTCGACCCGAGCTTGGTCCTTACCGGGCGGCGAGCTACCCATTGCTCGCCACCCGCAAGCTCGCGCCTACGGTGGCCGGGAGTCCGCAATCGACTCCCGACGCCCGGGTCGTCTCCTCCTGCGGCGGATAGGAACGTTAGGGCGCTTAGACTGCCACTCTCTCACGCGCCCCGCCTCCTCCTTCGCAAACATTACTGCTTCGCAGAAGGAGGTGACGGCTTCCCATTCCCTCTCGCTCCGTACCATGGCTCGCACCAGGGACGGACGCGAGAGATCGCCGCCGCCGATCGCCTCCACGAGGACACGGCGGTGCTCCGCCCAGGCAGGGCAAACCTCCACCGTATGCTCCACCGTGTCCTCCAGACGATCCTCGCAATGGAAACACCCGGGCATATCCTCCCGCTTTATCCTGAACAGGAACCCACCGAAGCACCCATGCCCGGTGAGAACCTGCGTCAGGCGGAAGGTGAGGACGCCGTGGCGCCTCTCTATCCACTCCTCAAAGAGGGGACTTACCGCCGCAATTGTGGCGTGCCCAGTCATTGCACGCAATTGTCTGAAATCGTACAGCTCAACTAAAAACTTAAAGAGCTCAACGATTTCTAGTTAAAAAATAATTTCGTAACAGCACTCTTCACTACAGAAACAATTAAATGTGCGTAAAAGTATCATATTCCAAAATGAATAAGAGAACTACCATTACAATTCTATAAAGAAAGCTACTTAAAGTTGGCTGCTCCAATATAATCTTTACACAGTGAAATACTTTTTTGAATATAGGCACAGATAGATATTAGATTGGTTTATTTTTTACAGAAAAGTTGTTATTTTTCTTTTTAATTTATTTAATACAAGCTTCTGCCCGCGACTTCGTCTGCTTAAATGTCGGTTATCGCGGACGCAGACAAAGTCACGGAATAAAAAGTAGCCTATGTCCTTTCTCAGGCTCTAAACTATCTGTGTACCAAATTTCATTTAAATCAGTTCAGTAGTTTTAGCAGGAAAGCGAGACAGACAGACAGACAGAGTTACTTTTGCATTTATAATGTTAGTGTGGATTAAAAATATTAAATATTATATATACTTAGTCTGGCCATAAATACTGTTACAGTTAAAAATAAGAAAGATATTACATTTGAATTTGGAATCTGTCATTTTTATACGATTGTTCACTGAGTTTTCTAATTTTGGCGCCAATACATTGTATAATATTTTGCGATCTGAAAATGGAGTGGGGTGATAAAGAGAACCGAATCGTTGTGATTGCATTACACAAAGTTGGTATGGGGCCAAATGCAATTTTTAAAACTCTCCATACGCTTGGTATTAGTCAAATTTTTGTGTACCGGGCTATTAATAGGTACAATGAGAGGTACTCCTCTGTTTGTGACAGAAAAAAATCTGGCCGTCCACGTAGTGTTCGTACGAAAAAGGTGGTCAAAGCAGTAAGGGAAAGAATTCGAAGAAATCCTGTCCGAAAGCAAAAGATTTTATCTCGGGAGATGAAGATAGCACCCAGAACCATGTCGCGTATTTTAAAAGATTACTTAGGACTTGCAGCCTATACAAGACGCACTGGTCATTTTTTTACTGATAATTTAAAAAAGAATAGGGTGGTAAAATCGAAACAACTACTGAAGCGGTACGCAAGGGAAGGTCACAGAAAAATTTTGTTTATGGATGAAAAAATCTTTACAATTGAGCAACATTTTAACAAACAAAATGACCGTATTTATGCTCAAAGCTCTAAGGAAGCTTCCCAATTAGTCGACAGAGTGCAACGTGGGCATTATCCGACTTCAGTGATGATTTGGTGGGGTGTTAGCTATGAAGGAGTGACCGAGCCATATTTTTGTGAAAAAGGTATCAAAACATCGGCACAAGTGTATCAAAATACCATTCTTGAGAAGGTAGTTAAACCCCTTAAGAACACCATGTTCAATAACCAAGTATGGTCCTGCCAACAAGACTCGGCGCCGGGTCATAAAGCTCGGTCCACGCAGTCTTGGTTGGAAGTGAACGTTTCGGACTTCAGCAGAGCTGAAGACTGGCCGTCGTCTAGTCCCGATCTTATTTCGCCGGATTATGATTTATGGTCAGTTTTAGAGAGTATGGCTTGCTCTAAACGCAATGATAATTTGGAGTCCCTAAAGCAATCCATACGATTGGCAGTGAAGAATTTTCCCATGGAAAGAGTGCGTGCTTCTATTGATAACTGGGCCTCAAGTCTGCTATTTTTTATTAATTCGTCATTCCAACACAATCCCATTGTCATTTTGCTAAAAGTTCGTAATCTGCTCAATCATAATGGTGGATAATTGATCGGTCAGTGGCTTGTCAGTGGTCTCGTAATAGAATCGTGGTACAATGACATTGTCGTATTGCCATTATTATAAAACCCATTAGTAGAAATGATTTTCTAAAAACTACTACTAAATTTGAACATTTAATTATGCCAGATTTCATTTATATATATATTTACATATTATTTATTAGTGTTTTAGACAATCTGAAGTAGTAAGAAGTTCGTAAATAGCAAAAACATTGCATTTACATGTGTAACGCGGATAAATGTGAAAATAGACAACTCAATAATATTTAATCTGTTTTGCTGTCAAAGTCAAATGTGACATTACTTACTGCTTACTGACGTTAATCTGTTTTTATTCCTAGCGGCCGGTGTTTTGTTTGTTAATTTATTTATTAAATGTACAAAATGGTTCTAATTGAACAAATATCGGCTCTAATTGATTTTTTGGAAAACCACCAAGACCTGGCGCTTGGCTACTGCAGCCGCACCAATGAAAGGCGAAGTTTATCCAAACGATATTGGATGGAGTGCGCCCAAATTTTAAATTCGGTATCGGTGGACTGCCCCAATAAAACGCCGGCAGAATGGCGCACAGTAAGTACCTAAATACAGTATTATTTAGTAATAGGTATGCATTATAAAATGTATCTTTATAGTAATTTTTGCACTTTTTTTTTAGTTCTACAATGAATATAAAAGCAAAACATTAAAGAAAATTAAATCACAGAAGAGTGAAATAAGTGCAACAGGTAAGCAATACTTTTCTTTTGCCAGCCTTGCAGAATTATTGTGGGAAGCATATAGTAATAATTGTTTAACTTGCATTATAGGTGGTGGTCCTGCAAATAAAATTTCACTAACCCCACTCCAAGAGCGTTTATATTCTATATTAGGGCGAGATGTGGGAGAGCCACTTCCAGGTGTCCGACACAACCCACTCACTGTAAGCATTAGAACATTGGTTTTATCTTTTATCATTATTAACTGTTATACTGCACATTAAAAAGTTCTTCAAACTCGTTAGCAAAACTAATGTCACAATTATAATTGTTTTTTTTATTTGCATGCTTATCTATATTATTTACCTATGTGTTCACTTTCACATTTTGTTGACTTGCTTGCTTTGTTTTATTAACTATATGTTTTTTTTTTTGTTAAATAGCCAATTATCACGCTCCCTGAGGTGCCTGCTAGTCCTACCACTAGTACTAATTTTCAATTTGAGAAAAATTCTTTCTCGTAAGTGGTACTATCTTGGTACTCTGTGCTTAATTTGCTTTGCTTTTATCATTTTACCTAAGTAACTAGTTTCTTTAGTTAACAAACTAGTAAATAGTTTTTTGATAACATTGTTTTTATATTTACAGAATATTAGACAATTATGAAGTGCCTGTTACAATTGTCACAGATGAGCTTGTGGAAAATGTTGAAACACAAGAAATAAGGTATGCTACAACTTTCTGCAGATGAGTTTAAATAAATAGGATGACATGTAGACTAATATCATTGTAATTGTTTATTTTTTAGCTTGCAACCGGAAAATTTCGAAGGTAGGCCATCCACCATCGACCAGCCTCCAAAGCGACGCCATCGCCAAAGATCTGCACGGCGTTACGCAGCGGAAGGTAAAGATCTTGCAATTATAATTTATTTGACCATTAATGCCCCACTCTAGGGCAAAATATGTCGCCTGATGTAACAAAATATTTTTTTTTAGATAGAGACCATACAGCTCTCGAAGCTGCTCAATCTAGGTTGGATGCTATTGAGTCCAGGAACGCCGAGGCTACTTTAAAACAAGCTCAGGCAACCAACAACCTAGCTGCAGCCATTGATCGACTGAGCTCCACCGCAGAAAAAATGGTGGACCTTATAGGCCAATTAGTGACATCTGTGCCAAAAAAGGTACTGTTGATTTATATGTAATTCATTTTTATGGTTTAAAAATTATAATAATGAATATAACCCCTCCAGCAAAGCTTAAAACTTGTGTTAGGTGTAGGCTCACATCAGTAGTAGCACATTGGCCAGAATTTGACATCTTGATTGTAACTCTGATACTAAGCGCTAGGTTACACATGCTATATATGAAGTTGCAACTTTTGTGTTAAAGTTAATTTTGATTTCACAGAAACTCCGCAGAATCAAAATATTATCAGATTCTGATTCTGAATAAAGCAGAATGAAGTATGCAAGAGGTAATTTTGTCAGATTATTAAAAGATAGAAGAAGGATTCCAAATGGCTGTAATGATAAATGACTAAATGAAACAGTGTTTATAAAAAGATAATTTATTTATTTTTAATCTCAGTTTTGTGCAATACTGGGGATCTGTAACAAAGATTTAAATCATTTAAATAATAATTGGAGCATTTTTGTACTTCACTAGAATATTGAGATGGGTTTACATTACATACCTGCTAATTTAATTTATGCATTTCTCCACAGTCTGTCAACAAGAGCCTGCTGCAGTGCCCGACCTTCAAGAAGATCCCGGTTCATCCTTCGATAGTCTTGATAATTAGGTGCTACATAATTATTTTCCTCCTAAATTAAAAGACTGATTAGTGATTAACATATTATTATTTTTATTATATAAGGTAAAATATGTGATTTCTTATTCAAATGATAAAAATATTTTGTATGAAGACTGATTATTTATTTCTTGTTATTATTACATTAGATATTGTAACTTGGATTTGTTTTATTATTTAAATGACAAAATGTCTTTTTGTTTTATATAGTATATATAGATTTCAGATTGTTCACTGGCTTGAAAAAGTCAAGTTTAATATTGTTAAATAAATATTTATTTTATGGGAAATAAACAGTAATTTTAATGTTGATTTTTTAACATAGTAGTATTATTTAAAATTCCAACTTCATTATATTCCAAAATATTGGAATAGAGATCACATACCTGTTGCAAGCGAAGTGCTTCTGCATAAACTTCATCAGGTGGCAACGGTGCTCTTGCCATGTTTGCAATATTGTGCAGTATGCAACATGCATTTACAATCTTGCCTGCAGTTGATGGGCTATAATGTAAAGCACGTGCTACAAGCAGACACCTGCAAAAAATCAATTTACTTTTATTACAACCCCATTTAACTAAACGTCTTAATAGATTAACTTTTATATACTTACTGTTCTTAACATATACAAGAACTATTAAATCTAAATTTCTAAAATAAGAAATTAATTAAATTTAAAAATAGTCACTGTTTTTGCGTATGTAAACCAATTGCCTAGAAATGCTCTTTACCTGAAACGTGCTTTTAATACACCTATGCAACGCTCCACTGTATTGCGTGCAGTCACATGTTTCATATAATAATGATGTTGTGGTGTGCCATCTACAGTATTGAGGATTGGGGTCATCATTGTTTTCCTTAGTGGATACCCACTGTCACCTGAAAATTATAATCATTTTTCCAGAAAACACTAACACATGAACATGATAAAGGTCATAGTATATTATTCATCAAAAAAATATTGTAACATACACATTAAATCACGCCATGTGTCCCCGAAGGGTTAGGCAGAGGTGTACCTATAGTACACCCACAAAAAATATTGTAATACCTAATAAAAAAACTTGTTCATTAGTATTTTCTGTAATTTGCTTTAAGTGGTGACTGAGTGGATGACTCTGCCATACAGTGGAATCATGCGCGGAGCCTGGGTTGCTTGCATCCACACATAAAATATTTAAATCAGCATCGCAAATCTGTAAATGAATTAAATATTATGTATATTTAGTTATTATTATATTACATATAATTTATTAGTAAAAGTTTGGGCAGTAGGTAGACATTTCTGCTTTCTACGCAATACTTACTATCATGACATTAAGGGAATGGAAGCCCTTCCTGTTATAATACCGCTCCTCATGTATGTGCGGTCTTAATATGGCTACATGGGTGCCATCAATACAACCCAGGACGCCAGGAAATTTAAATTTCTGATAGAACCTGAAAAGTTTTTAATAACTAAATAATTCTGATTAGGTAGAACAGCCAATACAAACAAAACAATCTATCAATTTCTCACTTAGCCTTTATAATATTCCTTTCATCACATTGTGTAGGCCATTTAATATATTTATGGTATATTTTATTCAATGCCTCTGTCACTTCATTAATTGCTCTTGACACAGTGATTTGTGAAACATTATGGAGGGCACTCTGTCCAATCAGATTTTGGTATGAGCCTGATGCGTAAAATGTAAGTGCTATTAGAATCTACAATAAAAAATATAACATTACTTAAACCAATTTCGTGTTTATAGCTATAGAATAATAAATCAATGTCAAATTCAGTTTTCTCACCTTAATTTCTGCCGATACGCTATCGTTTCGACGCGGTCTGGCCATAAGGGGAATGAGTTCTTCAATTAACCCCCTTACTGAGTCCTTTCCAAGGCGAAACGTTTTTATAAATTCCGCCTCGGAAATATCAATAAAGGGGTTTGTATTCATTCTCATCAAGCGACGGGCTCGACGACGTCTTTTGCATTCCGCCCATCTTCTTTCTCTAGCATCCACTGCGTTGGCTAGCTCGAGAATATTTGCTCGTAGTGAATACATTTTTCGTTCAATATTCCACAAACACGATAGCTAGCAAGCAAACACTTTTTGACAACCGAGCTATTAGAAGCAATGTCTGAACAATGACGGTCCAATGGTAGGTCACTGATCAAAGGAACTGTCAAAATTTGAGCAGATTACCACATAAGTCAGTCATTCATTTGTCATTATATACGAGATTACCATTCTAGGGCATTTCCTTCAATGGAGTGTCAGTGGTTGATCATTGGAAAGTCATAATGACGCCATTATATTAGTAGATTACTAAACTTGTCAAAATCAACAATTATGAAATCAATGATAGACCATTCTGACACTATTGTAATAGCAGACTTGAGGCCCAGGCCTCAACTTTAAAGGACTGTATTGCAGCCAATGGAGATCACTTCGAATAAGCTTTTTATATTTTAAATTGTTTTATATTTATGTATTAAACTAACACACTGTAAACGTAATAAATATTATATGCAATAAAAAAAAATGTTTTTCTTCGTGACAATATTTATGGCAAGACTAGGTATATAGTGTGGAAGTGTGGATAGTGTGGACTAGTGTGGATTGTATGAATGTGTTTCTATATCTAGTCTAAATGCTATCTAGTCTAGTGTTGTATGTTTTGTTTTGTGTATTAGAGTATATTAAGTCGAATATAAGTTAGATTTTACCTCCAAGTGTAGTTGTAAATGTTCGTATGTATCCTGAACATAGTTATACTTATCCAACTTTGTATGTTCCATATCCAACAAATAAACGTCTTTGTCTTTTTCAATCGTGTTATATATTCATTAGTTACGTTTGAATAAAACTGAATTTATACTAAAAATCTGTTGATTCCTTAAGCCCGTTTTCACTTACCTTAAGAAACACTCGAATGAATGCCTAGATATTATTGCACCGTTGGATTTTCAGTTATCTGTCGAGCAGAGCGTCGAAAGTTAAATAGTGTGCTTTTATTTAGGCATGGCGTGACAGTTTGCCCTAAAGCTTATGATCGCGTATTGCTGTTAGAATGTATTGATTTGTTAAGGTAGGTAGGTGGCTTACGATCGCAGATTTCAAATGATAATTTTTTCTTGTTTCATGCTAATTAGAGCGTGAGTTTTCAGTAGTCGGGTTTTAGGTTTGGACTTATCTAAGTATTACTTAAATTATTTTGTGGTTAGCTCATAATATTCATATTTTGTTTTTGAAATTATTCATTTGATATGCAATATGGCAATTTTTATTTTTTTATTTTAGTTGGTGACTTTATGTCCTCTAGAGGGCGCCATATTTAATTTAATGTTATGTTACCGCCATTGTTAATTTAATGTAGCCTATAATCAGCACACGATTAAGACGTTTCCAACGATTCCTCATTTGTGAAATATGATAAGTAGTTTAGAAATTATGAGGGAACAGATGAACATTAAAATACGTACATACAGGTCAAAATATAACCCTCCTTATTCCTTTGCCGCAGTTGGTTAAAATCAGCCTGTAAAGTACAGGCTGATTTTAACCGACTCCATAAGATAGAGAGATAGTAATCGATCATAGAGTCTATAAGTAATCTAACCTGATTAAGTAAACTGAACACATTTTGGTTATTTAAATTTAACACTTTTTAACCGTACCGTACACAAAGCCCAAAACTGCTCGATTTTCAAACACACAATGTAACTTTTGATTGGTTACATGCAGTCTGATTGGCAGAGATTCAGTTGGGAATCAACGAAAAAAGTAAATATGCACACGCCTGTGTTTACCAAAGGTTTAAGTGGAGATGTACTTATAGTACTCCCACATTTCGCCAGTTATGTTAAATCCCATGTAGTACAGGGTGAAAAACATTATTTTGTCTTTAACTCGTAGAAGAACCAGAAAAGAGGGAAGAAAATAAATGCATGGGTAAAAAAACAACAGTTACAATACTGTCACTGTTAAATAAGAGGCGTTGTCAAAATGAGCTTGAACATCATTCATTTCGTCTCAAAAATTATAGTTCACTAGCTGACCCAGCGAACTTCGTATCGCCTCAGATTCAATCAATGTTGTAATAAACCTACCATGTTTGACAACCTGGTGGTGGTGGTCTGGTAAGCGTTTTCTACCTGACACTCCTTTGTTTGGTAAGCTCCTGTCAAGTTATGATAACCTGGTACCTCGACTTTGAATTCTTTTATAGTTTAGGCGGTGTACGCCAAATACGGAACTCTTTTTGGATGATTTTTTACACCTTGGGTCCGAAAAACCCAAATATCTTACGGACCCCTATTTTCTCTGAAATAAAATATAGCCTATATTACTCGCAGATAATGTAGTTTTCTAATGGTGAAAGAATTTTTAAAATCGGTCCAGTAGATTTTGAGTTTATCTATTACAAACAAACAAACAAACAAACAAACAAAAATACAAATTTTTCCTCTTTATAATATTAGTATAGATAAGTGAATAATGCAGTTTTTTTTTACGGAAAATCACATCTTGTACATTTCTACATTACAGCTAAAGTCTACAATTAGCCCGTTTTTTTTTTGGATGGGAAATCATCAAATGACTTCTCCCGCTCTGGGCAGAGCGGAAGGGCGTGTCAGACTTTTACTGACTAAAACCCACCCGTGTTCCATCAGTTGCCCATGTGCCAGAGTCACGATATCTCTTTCGAACAATCACGCGACCCCGGCAGGCACAATTAGCCCCTTGGCTGCTATTTCAAGTTTGGAAGTACCAAATATAATATTTTTGCCAACGATATTCCAGACATTCGTTTAAAGACGCAAACAGTTGTTACCCATGGTATTAATGGGCATGATAATACATTATTAAATTAGTCATTTATAACCAAAATAATATTTTGAGTATTTCTACAATTAAATAACGGCGGATTGGTTAATTGTATTATATAACGTCGTTTTAATTATAAATAATGTTTTGGTGATATTTCCTATAATAAAACCGAATTTATCTTATGCCCACTGTAGTTTTCGGATACAGAATGTTCGAAACCTGAATGATGTTCTTTGACGACATGAGTCTAATACATCTTTGGAAACACTTTTAGTCAACCAACGAGTAAAATTTAGCAATAGGCACTGCTTTTTGGCATCCTGTCAAATAGATAACGCCATTTTTTTTTGATTCTTACTACGCAATTAATTTCTTTTTAATTACGCTAATTTTCGACAAGACTATTTAAATCTAATGCCTGTTTTGTTTACACTATACGACGGTTAATTTAATGCCTAAATATTATTATTGCACAGTGCTATTTTATTTAGACTTTCATTTAAGTATCATATAGCATGAGTGAACACGGGCATAAATAGATATGCAAGTCCAGACCAAGAAAGTATGCATCCAATTAGCAAAAGAAATAAAATTGAATTATTATGTCCACTACCTTATCATTATCCTTCAAACAGTAAATGATAAATGACTTTATTTTTGCAAGTAGGTTACTTTGTACAAACACTTTTAACACGTCAATCATATTTTTTTTAAACTAGATAAGTTCGGCGTTTCCTATCTGACTACTCTGAGAAGAAAGGCCGAAACAAACTCAGAGGTCACAGTCTCTTTTAAAGTCCAGACATAATTTGGTTAGATCATATGAAGACCATGTGGATTGGTGTCTGAAGTGGTCTTTTAAGGAAAGAACCACACAGATTGAGTGGACCTGTCCAATCAGTGCACGCATTTGTCAGTAATCATGCAGCTCAACTCAGAACTTAAGGAGGTCAATGATTCGACGAACAATACCAAAGAAAGGACATTAAAGTAAAAGACAATGCAAAAAAATGTTCCTTATACTCATTAAAATCGACATGCAACTATTAAACACAGCCATATCCTTTGCAGATGGTCAATTGCACGGCCAATTATATCTGTCATTGCGGAAAATTACAGAAGATGGCGCCACTTATGACCGTCTTCAAACCATGACCACTCAAAGACCGTGACACTAGTTTACCATGTATTATTAACGTAATTGTGACCAGTTTCTTTGTGGTTTGCTAGTTAGTATCTTGTCTACCTAAGGGTCAATTATGGGTAGGGTAACAGCGAGCGTCTGCAATTTTCTGGCAATTTACTGGTGAATGACGTCACGAAAAACCTTATTATGAAAGTAACTTGGTGGATTTGCTTAAAGAGCGTTTTATGACACCTTAAAGTCAATTCAATTTTTCTTACTTCAAGTCACAAACAACAAAGTAATCCTGGTTATTGTACAGACGCCAGCACATAAACCTACTACAATCTGTCAAATTTCTTTAATAGGTTTTCAACTTTATTGCTACAGCATTAGGTTCAAGATTGATTGGGAAAATTTGACAGTTTCAGGTAGCTTGATGTGTTGGCATTATGTACTACGAGTCATAATCTTTACTAATATTATAAAGCTGAAGAGTTTATTTGTTTGTTTGTTTGATTGAACGCGCTAATCTCAGGAAGTTTGTTGGGTAGCCTATTTATCGAGGAAGGCCATATAACATCACGCTACATCTAAGAGGAGCGGATCAGTAATGAAAAATGCTGCAAAAACGGGGAAAATCGCACGGGTAGGCGATTCGACGCGACGGGAAGGGCCGGGGGAACAAGAAATTTAACGCGGACGAAGTCGCGGGCAGAAGCTAGTATTACATAATCAGCCTTTAATGTTCCTACTGCTGGAACACATTATATTATAACCAACGCAGGAGTCAGAGGAATCTGCTATTTGGTGTATAACTTGTTTGATATCAGTAAATATTTATTTATATATCTGAATGTGGGAGGAAATGGTTGAAAAAGAATAACAAAATTTAAAAAATAGTTGTGTGGCAATAATATCATACTATATAGTACTAGCTTCTGCCCGCGACTTTGTCCGCGTTAAGTTTTTGCTCTCCTGACCCTTCCCGTCACATCGAATTGCCTGCCAGTTTTCTTCCATTTTTCTTTGCTGTTCCGCTCCTTTTGATCGTAGCGTGATATAATACAACGTATAGCCTTCCTCAATAAATAGGCTACCCAACACAAAAATATTTTTTCAATTCGGACCAGCAGTTCCTGAGATTACCGCGTTTAACCAAACAAACTCTTCACCTTTATAATCTTTAGGAGGAGTTCAGTGACACACAGTAGAATCTTTATATATATAATTCTACTATACGTGTGTATGTCACTGAATTTCTCCTAAACGGCTGGACCGATTTGAATGATTTTTTTTTAATGCGTTTGGGTGGCACCCTGGATGGTTTAGATTCACTATTGGACCCGATAGGTGGCTCTGCTATTGAGTTCTAGGAAACAGGACAGCGTCTGTACGGTCAGCTAGTATTAGTGGGTATAGATTACATAATATTTTATTTAAATTTATATAATATTATGCAAATATTTACAAGTATTATCAAAAATATATATTTCATCAAAATCATTCAAGAAACTTGTAACGTTTGAGACTTCATAGGAATGTAATTTGTCGAATATCGACGAAGCACAGAATCTACTAGACATGAGGAATATTCGGGAATTGTACATGACGTGTCCTGGTTCATGCCTTTTGTGACCGATTTCCCAACGCTCGTTGGTCACAAAGTGTGATCGAATGTTACTAATAATAATATAATACACCTATATTTCCTAGCAGTAGCTATTATACAAGCCATTTCCAGTTGTCTTCATTTTTTTCTATCCTCTGCTATCCTTTCCCAATTATTTTCTCCGATTTTTCATACAATGTCGAGCCACCATTCTCGGAGACACCCTCTGGTTATGGCTGCTCAATTCTGGTCATGTGGTGACTTGTTTCATCCATCTATCATGGGAGCCACATGACCTGCCCATATGCGAATCTTACTAACCAATTGCAAAATGGGTAGGTAAAGGATAATGAATAATATTATATAATGGCTACCCACAGCATAAACACTAACATCAGCAGATTTGTAGTTGACAGTCAGGTTTCTTGGATATTACCTGTAGAAACCTGTGTACCTATTCCATGTGATGCTGGACGTAAAGAAGAGAGAAAATGCGCGGCACGCCAGCAGCGTTCTCTATGCATTTTATCACCATACTGCGATCGCCAACCCGCCTCGTTTCGTTTTTGGTTTGCTATCTTGGCGATCCTAGCCAGAATCGCCAACCCGCCTCGTTTCATTTTTGGTTTGATATGCTGGCGATCCTAGCCAGAATAATATAATGGAAAATAAACATTTATTAAATTATTGTATCGTCATCGGTTCTTGATAAGTGTGAAAAGTTTCAAATTAATCCTACGTTCTGAAGGGGGTGAAAATTACGTTAAAAGATTCCGTTGCATTGATAAATACATATTAAGCCAATAAAAGCGTGTTAAATAAAAATAACAAAGTAAGTATCCGATCTACGAAGTACCTACCAAATTAGTTCTTAAAGTAAACAGAATAGTTCCCAAAACACTCAGCAGTAGCAACGATACCAATTTATTATTCCAATCGCAGGCGAAGCTCCAAGAGGAATCCATCCGGTTACGTATCGCTGATTTGTATTTAATCCCAACCCAGCATTTGAGAACGTTAAGCGATATCGGATAGTTCCGTATGAGTTGCAGACCGTATGTTTACACACCTCTGTTTGGCTGAATCGAAAGTTTAATTATTGTTTCAGTTTACACTCCATTGAGCGCGGATCATTAGTTCATGTGTTGCGGTCGGTATAGAGTAGGGTGAATATAGAACAAAAGTTAGATTGCACCGGATTGACTCGTTTGTGGTGTTAACGGGGTTTTGGGCAGTGTATCGTAAGCCGAGCATGTTGAATATTGGTTGTAATTGTAAACGGTAAAGCTTACCTATCAGTTTTCTATTGTCTCCTGGTAGGTTTCAAATAGTAGCATACTCCTACTAGATATTTATTTATGTACAGTCAGTGCCCTGCATTACCTGACCCCTCTTCCTCATTTTGTAGGAGGGTTCAGGTAATGTAGGGCACTGACTGTACATGGAGAGTTACAAAAAAAAAAGCCAATTACAAATCCTTACTAGACTTTTATTATCCATACTATATACTATAATACTATATATACTTATACTATATATATACTATATCCATACTATCCATACTTAATATTATAAATGCAAAAGTAACTCTGTCTGTCTGTCTGTCGGTCTGTCTGTCTGTCTGTCTGTCTCGCTTTCCTGCTAAAACTACTGAACCGATTTAAATGAAATTTGGAACACAGATAGTTCAGAGCCTGAGAAAGGACATAGGCTACTTTTTATCCCGGTAGTATGTTCCCGCGGGATAATTTCCGACCTCCACGCGGGCGAAGCCGCTGGCAAAAGCTACTAATAATATAAATGTGAAAGATTATATGCTTGGATGTTTAAATACTGGGAAGTTTGTTACTCTATCACGCTAAGATAAACGCTTGGCATAAATATAATATAACCTGGATTAACACTTTTGTCCCGGTAGTATTTTCTTGTGGGATAATCTGCTATTTATATAGATTTCAGAGACACAACAGTATCAAAGTAACCTTACAATTTCACATCACTACTTGAATGAGTTGTAGGTATATTATATCAATCAACCCAACTTTTTCACCACTTTGTTGCAATTGGCTTCCAGTCTAGCCCGATGTAGCTGAATACCAGTATTTTATATGGAGCGACAGCCGATCTAACTTCCCCAACCCAGTTACTAGGTAACACTATACCCCTTTTTTTCTGGATGGGAAATCATCAAATGACTTCTCCCGCTCTGGGCGGAGCGGGAGGGCGTGTCAGACTTTTACTGACTAAAACCCCCCCGTGTTCCTTCAGTTGTCCATATGCCGGGGCCACGGTATCTATTTCCAACAATCGCGCGACCCCGGCAGGCATCGGTCCTAGCAGACCCCTTCAGTGTTGCTGACATCTCTTTGAGGCGCGCGTGGAACACTACGCGCCGTCGACCCGAGCCTGGTCCTTACCGGGCGGCGAGCTACCCATTGCTCGCCACCCGCAAGCTCGCGTCTACGGTGGCCGGGAACCACTATACCCCTTGGTGAGACATCCATACTAATATTATAAATGGGAAAGTGTGTCTGTTTGTCCGTCTTTCGGAATTATTATTATTGGAATTTAACGCGAGCGAAACCGCGGGTAAAAGCAAGTACCTATATAAAGCCTATAATATTCATGTTATAGACGCCAGTACATTGAGCGACTACAATCTGTCAAATTTCTTTAATAGGTTTTCAACTTTATCGCTAGAGCATAAGGTTCAAAGGATTGGGAGATTTTGACAGATATGGGTACCTTGATGTGCTTGCGTCTGAGCCTACAAACACCATTATAACGCTCTGTCCACACAGTCCATACGGGCAAACGTCTAGAGAATTGCGTCCATTGCTCCACTTACAATAGAACCATCGAACTGGTTAATAATGGGTGATAGGCGTAATTCTAGCGAAGGCAGGCTAACGCGTAGAGACAGAGTAATATTCGCTTGGTGCTGTGTGTTAACTGCCTTAGACCACGTATGTAGGCATGGAATTAAAAATATCGCGGTGAAATTTTACATTTCACACATTGTACTTTCTGCTCTCAGTATTGAACTGAACACTGAGAATCCGACGGAGTATGCCAGCGCGACGAAAAAATACAATTTTGGATTTTGGACTCTCGGCGTTAGCAGTGCGTTGAAAATGCGCTGCGCAAAAAATTCCCGCCGCGTTATTTTTACGTTCGTCCAAACGTGAACATACTATTACTATCGTATATTGCTGAGCGCTAACAAAAAATATTATTTATGTATAATGAATAAAGAGTATAAATGACATTCGTGAACGATTAATCCTTATGTTGTCGTAACTATAAATAAGTTAATGGTAAAACCTAATTTTTAAACACTCACTGTGGTAACACTACAGTTATCAAAAAAAAAAAAAAAAAACGTAAAACGATCTTAAAAGTCTGTTTATCATACCACGTTAACTGCCATGTCGGACTATGTGTCCGACACTTTATAATCAATAATCGACTTAAAATCAAATGATACTAAGTAAAGAACAGTGGCGAACTCCCGAACAAATTTTTGTTGACATTTTTTTTAGCGTCTGCCCATGAAAAATATGTAAAAGGATAGAGATTGAATTTCTGAACAGTTTTGTCTTCAGTTATACTTTTATAGGAAGTCAGGAATTTAAGATATTTCAGGTTGAAGTTTTAGAGGTTATGTCTCGTCAACAACAGACTTATCGAAAAAAATATATTGAAATACCTACTTATTGCTAAAAATATCATTGATAGAAATGCATTTTAAATATAAAATAAACTACGGACTACGTATTCAGAATATTAAGTCCAACCGACGTGCGTATGTCTGCCACATGGTCCACGTAAGTAAGTAGGTAGGTACTTACCTACTTAATTATATGTTCAGAAGAATATTTATTTAATAATCTTAGTCAACTGTCTTTAGAGCAGTTAGTATAGATATAGTATGATTCATTACATGATAAGGTTAGGTCATTGGTAGGTATAGGAAAAGAAAACAACTTTGTTTTTTAAATATTTATTCGTCATCTTCTCTAATCACAATGTCATCAAGAAAACCTGCGGGTGCTGTGATATATGGTTGACGTCTGGCCCATCCTAGATATCATACTTCAGTCATTGTATGAGCGCAACATCCAACTCTCGAGTTAACTGCCAATGCCGGGTATCGGCGCATTTTATTGAAACATAATATGTTGCAGTTGACACACATGATGCGTGTAGGCTTTACACGGCTACTCATCGTGATAAACAAATCGATGCACACACAACAAAATCCTAGGTATTAGGCAGAATCGGAATCCACAGTCACAGAAAAATGTCGTCGTATAGGCAAACAATCAGAATCCTTAGGCAAGCACTAGTCACACAGGGAACCGTAAATCTCAGAGTCCATAAGCAGAAGCAGTCGATGAAGTAGAAAATCACGGAAAATCGATGGAAAACAAAATAACGAGACGCACGCGAAGATAACGACAAGTTATCAGTGCCGGCCGATTGACATTGAAATGTCATGTTTTTTTTTTTTTGCGATGTTGCCATACTCGAATTGCACTACGATGTCATATGTATGTAATAAAAAATTATGACCGCTATAATCTTTAGCACAAGCAATCATTTTTATTTTAACATTTGTATTCTGATACAGAAATATATTTCCTAAGTATATTAATGCAATACGTAAAGCTACAGCGTATATGGCTAAGATTTATATTACATGTCAACATTAAAAGTATCGCTTGGCCAAAAGTCATGAAGTCGAGCAAGAAAGAAAAAAAACCAAGCCATGATTATTTCTTAGCATCAATAATCTAGTCAAATAAGCTCTTTATTATGATATTTTTTTTCAGACTTTGATAGTACTTATATTTGATTTGATAAAACTTAGTAATTTATTTCGTTGGTATCTAGTAGGGTGACATACGTAGACGCTTAATAATTTCATCAACAATTCTCTCGCCGGTATCCTTTTTGACTTTTTCTGATTTTACCCATGGCAGTTAACGCGATATCGATAAAAAAGAATTGAATCCAACATTCCCTAATCAGCTATTGCCTAAAATCATTCTCAATTCGAAATTCATAAATGGAATGTCCGCCATATTGCAATACCAAGTGGAAGTTCATAACGTGCGGTTTCGTATCCATTATTCTGGGTAAAGTTGTAAGTGGTCGGTACCCTTTGGGGCAAAGAGACCCTAATTCAATTCACCTGCTAGGCCCTTTGACAGTCGACTGCGCGGCGGATGGACCATATCGGCAGTTTAGGGTTGCTTTGACGGCCGAATTATGTATGAATGGTGTCGGTTTTGTGGTGTAGCTGAAAGGCTTGAATATGGAAATAAAAAGGCGATAAATTATACAATAGATCTTTGTCGTGATTTCAAAGCTTAATTAGAATGTATGATCGTTCTTTTTAATACATTTTTGTTTAAAATAATATTTTTAGTTGAGTTGCGGTTGCTACTGCGTTTTTATCTATCGCTTTAATCAATGCTCTACTGTGTCTTGTGATTGTCCTCTATAATGTATGTTCAATTTCATGTGGTACCGGATGTTAAGAATAGCACTATTCCATTTCTTAACATGGGTTTCGTAAAAGGCGAATAAAGGAATTACTAGAGAATCGGCAGCACCGTTCTCTAAGCATTTTAGCATCATACTGAAATCGCAATCCACCTGCCAAGCGTGGTGATTATGGCGAACTCTACCAAACAGAGGGAGGTCATGTCCAGTAGTGACGTCCACTGGAATGATAATGTTGACAATGCTTCACATTGAATGTACTGTAAAGGCACATTTCTCTAGCTGACAGTTAACTACAATAGCCCAGTTCATTTCCAGACTAATAGAGAGTTGTGGAAGAAAAAGACAAGTTGCACCGACCCCAAATAAAATGGGAGAAGGGCAGAAGAATGATGAGGGTCCAGTCCATTTCTTTTTCTAAACATTCAAATTTCCTATTCCTCTTTCTTCTGATCCTCAATTTGTATCTCACAAAGAACAAATTCCGATTACTCTTTGACACTCCCCCCAGCAATTCTAATAAATATGACGGTTATTACTTTTCGACTAATTTCCGACAATATCTAAGTTTGTAACGACATTGCCATCTGAAGGCTTGGGTACAATCGCCAGGAAATTGCGGAGTCCGCCCGGATGGACAGAATTACTGCCTTGAAATTAATTACAACTGTTTTATGAACTAAAATAATTTTTGATTTAAATCATTGTGGAAGCTTGGTCTTTTATGTGGCTTTAATAGTTAATTTTGATTATGAGAATAATGTTTTAAGATTGTCTATTAAGGAGGTAAAGTAGCTAGCGAAATTTTAATTTTCCAGTGTCAGTTCTATTTTGATTAAAATATGATTCGCAACCGTAACAAATATGGGTTTTATTATGTCTGAAAAAGTCCAGTGAGATGAAATGAACACCACTACATCACTACAATTCATCATCATCATCATCACTTCAGCCGAAAGACGTCCACTGCTGGACATAGGCCTACCCCAAGCTCCGCCACTTCGACCAGTTTTGTGCTTCCCGTATCCAGCGGATTCCTGCGGCCTTCACAAGGTCATCGGTCCACCTTGTTGGAGACCTTCCAACTCTACGTCTTCCGGTACGCGGTCGCCACTCCAGAACCTTACCTCACTACAATTACATAGTATAAAACAAAGTCGCTTCCCTCTGTCTGTCCCTATGTATGCTTAGATT
Organism: Aporophyla lueneburgensis; assembly: GCA_932294355.1. NCBI lineage: Eukaryota > Metazoa > Arthropoda > Insecta > Lepidoptera > Noctuidae > Aporophyla > Aporophyla lueneburgensis. Next base: position 19,393,259 of record OW028744.1, read on the forward strand.
TTTTAAACTACGCAACAGATTTTGATACGGTTTTTTTAATAGATAGAGTAATTCAAGAGGAAGGTTTACACGTATAATACGCGGGCAAAGCCACTGGCAAAAGCTAGTTAATTATAATTCTGTAAATATAAATGTGGTACGATTGCGGTAATATTATTATATTAACTGACCGTTAAGGTACAATGTAAGAAAATTTGAATTTCGCGGACAATTTTTCGCCTCTTCAACACAAAATTAAGAAAAAACCAATTACCTATTTAGGTTATTGCTTTTCTTATCTTAATTGTGGTAAGATGTATGGGAGGACAGTGTAGGCCTATTAACAACTACCTGTTGCTTAATAAAATAGAAAATGGTTTTCTAATCTACAATCTACAAAGGCCTACAATGTTCTCACATTCATAAAATATAAAACAATCTACATAAATAAAATACTAGATAAATGAAATATAAAAATCTATTTAAACCAAATGACATGAATGTCATGACAACCACTAATAAAGAGTTGAAATTAGAAGTGTAGGTTCGATTTAAAATTGAAAATACACACAACCTTATTTGAAGCATCTCTTTAAAATTGCGATATATCATTACCATCATCATTTGATGGACGATTACCGTTTTGGGTGAATTTTATAGGATGAAGCTTATTTTCAAACAAAAAGTAATTTACTTTTATTTAGTCTAGGTGTCTTTCTAGCATTTTTCGACGCGTGGCACAAAGGCTCTTAAACGGATTTAAAAAGATTCAATTTCGTATTGTTTGGGTTTAGATTAAAGTAAAATTAGTTTTTAAGGCTTTCTTTATTTCTCCTGGGATTAAACTTAATACCACATTGCAGATTATCTTGTGACAATGTTTTTCATTACTCGTGCTAATATTTGGCTATGATACGGACAAAGCAAAGCCTGCAAACGAATTGTTCAATTATATCGTTCCAAACGATTTAATCTTCTGTCAATAAATAACTCACGCACACAAAACACACACATACATATTCATGTCCCTAAATAAAATCCGATTCTTCACGATTTAAAGCAATAAGACAAAGGTATATAAACCAATTTCCCGCGCCGTTCCCGCGTTTCCCGATACCCGCATTGTTGGGAACCCGATAACTTAAATGAAAAGCAACTTTTGATTGTTCAGGGTACCGTGAACAATTCGCGGATAGAAAAACGTGCCGAGTCTGATTTTTAGCTCGGGAAAACTGTAGGTACTAGCAATTTTTTGAAGCTTTTCAAACGCAAACAAGTAACGAAACAGTTTCAGCTGAAATTGTATGGTTTGTATGTAACTATGTTTTTAAGTTTGATTACAATTTTTTTACCCCACTGTGTTTATTTTTGTGATCGTTGTAGATGGTGTTTTTTACATTATATGGTGTATTTAATTTTGCTCTGTTACATTGGCGTGTGTGACAAAAATTAGAAACCCACGCTTCGTTCCATAACGAGTAGAACAGACGTAGATAGCAAGCCACATCCTACATGACCAGATGACCGCTGAGCAAAGGTCTCCCTCTACACAATGGGGGCATGAAGATGGACGCCGCTGCGTTCGGCCCAGAAAGCGTTGGCGAGACGACCTGGATGCGTACCGCGATGGCTGGTTCGAGGTGACGCAGGAAAAAAGTTCCTGGAAGGACTTGGGGACGACGCCATTTGCCCAGCAACTGGGCAGAATAGGCTAAACAACAAAAAAAAACAAAAAAAAATTGGTGAAGGAGTGATTAAGGTTTACATGACAGTAACCTGTATCTTAGTGTTCGTGGCTAAGTAAGACCACGACTGATGTAAAAATAGCGCGGTGAAATTATATCGCCCGCTGGAATTTCAAGTCTCGGTGTTGAACCGAACATTGAGAATCCAACAGACTGCATCAAAGGTCATCGAAAAAACACATTGTTCGATTTTCAAACTCTCGGAGGTCAGCAGTGTGTTAAAGATCTAGTGCGTGAAAAATTCCCGCTGCAGTATTTTTACGTCCTTTCGAACGTCAACTAACAACAGACTCGTGGGTCAATCGATCCATCACCACCATCGGCCATCTTTATTCATCATACCGAGACTTCTTCATGCCTCGGAAAGCACGTTAAGCTGTTGGTCCCGGCTGTCTTTCGTAGATCTCTGACATTCGTTACGGGTCATTAGAAGCCTAAAAGTCTGACAAACAGTCATAACTAATGTTACCCAGTTACCGGGCTGTGGAAGTCAGACAAACAGTCGCTCTACGTAAAATACTGGTATTCGGCTAGGCAGATTATGGTATCTTGTACAAATATTAGCTAATGAACATCAGTGTTTTCACAGTCAAAGGATCCAACCTTTGAGCCAAAAAAAATTCTCTTTGCTGTTTAGAAATACAAACCATAGTGAGTTGGTATGACACTGGGTCAAACCAACCCGCACTGAGCCCGCGTGTTAGATTACTGCCCACTCCCTTTTGATCAGATGCCTGTGTCCTACCCGTGGGAACATTATAGGCTGATTATGATATGATATGATATGATAGGATCTGTGCCATCTGTGTTTTATAGTCGAAACAGTTACTCAAAATCTTTCCATGGACTATTACTGATAATTTAAAAGTACTTTAAGCATCACTTCAGAAGAAAATATAATTTCTCTTCATTATACCTAACATAGAATGGGGAACACAAAACCCTCCCAAACTCGTATAACAATAACCAAAATTGCTTGAGTACCAACAAAAATTTTACCCCGCCATTTTCTCACTTTTTATCGGCAATATCATGGAATAAACTCTTAAAGTGCGGATTATATCCAACTTTAGTATCATATTAAAACGAGTTGAAGGAAAACTTTGGCCGACAGGACTAGAATACTTGAGTGGGTCGGTGACAAGTGAGGGCAGCGGAGGAATGAGGAAATGGAGATCGACGCCGTATTTGCGAATAACTTTCTATTTATTTATAACTTATGTGTGTGTTTGCGTGTGTTAGTCCTGCCTGTTTTGACCTACGAAGCCGAAACGTGGACACTCACGGTACGGCGGGTCCATAAATTCAAAGTCGCTCAGCAAGCTATGGAACAAGCTATGCTTGGAGTATATGAGAAGGTTAGAATCCGGAATGAAGAAATCCGGCAGAGAACCAAAATTATCGACATAACTCCTAGAATTAGTATCCTGAAGTGTCAATGGGCCGGCCATTTTAGTCGTAGAATCGATGACCGTTGTGGTAGACGTGTTCTTGAGTGGAGACTGCAAATTGGCAAACGGCTAGGTGGAGCGACGATCTTCGAAGGGTGGTCGGTAGTAGCTGGATGAGCCTATGTCCAACAGTGGACTGCTATAGACTGATGACGATGATGACTAGTCATTACATATACAATCCTAGATAAAGTTTATTTACATATTATGTAGCTGAACTTAATTTAGTGAAAGTAAAGGGGTAAACAATATTAGATGCAATATTGAAAGCTGTCATTCTATAAGACGGTTAGGTAAGAAAAGTATATCGGCACGTGACCACTAAAAAACTACCTACCCGTTGGACAATTTGAATTCGTAACCATTACCATACCTGGAGACGACTAACTAGCAAAATGTGGGTGTATTGTATTACCTCCAACAATAATCCTTCGAGGCAACCAAGTGTGATATTATGTTAAAACTATGTACATTTTAGTATCATCACCCATGGGAAATTGTAATGTACATAGCATTATCTACTACCGATGCACAGTGTTTTATGAAGACGATTTTTCGGACATTGCTTTTTTATATAAAAAACCGATAGTTTAAGTTATTTCAATGCAATATTTCGTATCCCCATTTCACTAGTATGTTTAGTTTAGGAGATAGAATTTTTTGAAAATAGTCTTTTTTTCAACCAGGTATTTAGAAAAAAAAAATCATATCTCTGAAACTAAATATGGTACGCAATTGTGACCTAAGAAACATCGAAGGCGTTTTTTATGCTGCATATTTTAGAGTACAAATAAATCTCGGGACTTCGTTAGATTCAGACTTTAACGAGGTTTTCAGTTTTTAGGTTTTATTTTTTTTCTCGGTAATTCCGTCGTATATGGAAAAGTTATTTATACTAAAATTAGGCCCTTCATCCTCCCTACATACCACAAAAATAATACATCCTAATTGCGTGGAATCTAGAAACCACAACATTTTTCATTTTGATCCGTATTTTACGTCGTTAGGGTTGTCACGCGATCATATTATATTAGTTCATATCCGGATCTGAAGTTATGTCTATATTTATACCAAAGTTATCCACACAATCAGAAGAATCGCCAAACTTAACGGGCAGTGGGCAGGGCACATTTACATTTTAATGTCATTTTTTTATTTTCAGAACTACCTCCAACAGAACAATTTAGGGGTTTTTAAAGATCGTATGGAGGAATCTTATTTCTTAGGTTAATAAACTTAAAACTTAGCACAAATTAAAATTAAAATAATGATTGTCATTGCCGATTCTGTTGTACACCGAACTAAACTATCTCTAAAATTCCTTACTTTTGGCTATGAGAATTGTGACGCTATTCTGCAAGAAAAAATCTCTAAATTTAAAAATTATTTTGACACGACTAAAATCGGATTTGACAATCGCGACTCAACGTGGTATTTTTTTTTTTCTTTTGGCTTCGCAACGTGGTACTTGTGCGCTACGCAATGAATTTTTTGAGAGACTAAGGCGCGCGCTAGGAGGCAGCCTGGACGTGTTTTAGAGAATTTTGTGACAATAGAATCGGCCCGTTATTCGTTTGTCAAAACTACCGTCAAAATTCAGTTTTAAAGGGTGTTAAAGTTTTTATGAAAATATATGCGGACGAAATTGCTGGCCAAGTGTAGTTTCAGTATAAATAACTTATCCCAATACTACGGAATTATCGAGAACAAAATAAATAATAAAACTAAAAACCTTTTAGAAGTCTGGATATAACAAAGTTCCTAGGATTAATAGTCAAAATTTTAATAACCAATACGTACCATTAAATAAAAATTGAGTCATCAAAATTCAGATTAGAAAGTGACAACCCAAGCAAAAACAGTTAATTTGGAATAACTTCTAGATTCCACGCAATTAGGATGTGTTATTTTTGCGGTATTTAGGGAAGATAGAGGACATAATTTAAGTATAAATAACTTTTCCAAATACGGTGGAATTACCGAGAAAAAAAATAAAAACGAAAAACAAAAATCCTCGTATAAGTCCGAATCTAACGAAGTTCCGAGATATGATATTTTTTCTAAATACCCGGTTGAAAAAAAGACGATTTTCAAAAAATTATATCTCAAAAACTAAACATACTAGAGAAATGGGGATACGAAATATTGCATTTAAATAACTTAAACTATCAGCTTTTTATATAAAAAAACAATGTCCGAAAAATGGTCTTCATAAAACACTGTGCGATGGTCCATTGTTTATTATCCCGCCAATGTGTGATGTGTTTGCATCAGTTGTTGATTGCGTTCGCAAATGATCGCTTCATTTACTAACCACTCCGCGGTCACAATGGAGGGTACTTATTATTTGTGTCAAAGTTAGCCTATGCATTCAGACCGAGTAATGTCTGTCTATGGTATCGTGGCAACGTAACCGTAATAAGCGTAATTATGACTTCGAAAATGTCTTCGAAATGTAATATTAATATTTAAGCAATGTGCTTTATTGTATACAATACTAGCTTCTGCCCGTCATTTCGTTTGCGTCAAAATTATTGCTCTCCCGACTGATTCTGTCGCATCCAATTGCATTTGATTTTTGCTCGGCTCCCTAGCGTCCTAGCGTGTTATACATATATACACTTATAGCCTTTCTCGTTAAATGTGTTATCAAAAACTACAAGACTTTTTTATTCGACCCAGTGGTTCCTGATATTAGCGCGTTCAACCAAACAAACTCATTGGATTTGTAATATTAATAATAAATAGTATAGATTGTTGGTGGTTATGTAATAGGTATGCTTTTACTCTACTTTGTTTAAATTTTATTACCTTCTTTCTGGCACCAATAGTTACTAAATGTAAGTACATACTTATTTGAAACAAGTAATTAAATATGGACGGACAATTTATTCTGCTAAATTAATCACGAGAAGCGTCTCTTATTCAATTTAATCAAAAACAAGTATCTACATAACAAAGAAAACAACATCATCATTGAAACAAAATTACCAAAAAAAAACAAAAGCAATTTTACCTATAATCTAAAAATAGAACAATCTTCATAAAGTAAGTAGGTATACATCCATCGACGAAAAAAAAAAACATTTGATAATTGAAAAAAGAATACTATTTCCAAGGAAAAAAGATACTGACCTATCGTGATTAAATTGAACGTATGATTCCAGGGTCCAAGGGTCCCGAATCGCTGTTCGTGCATAAAAAGAAGCGACGCGGGAGCTTGGGGTCATAAGGGTCATATTTACGATAGCCGTAGGCGCAACCTTATTCCATAAAACATGGCGTGAATATGTATGACGGTGGGGGTAATGTTGTTAGGAAATTAGTTTGTCTGTTGATGAATGTGATAGGAAAACATAATTAGTGAAAATACCCAAATACAAACTTCTGTCAATTGACAGAAGTTTTTCGGAAAAATCCTTCGTTCGTAAAAACGTTTTTGGACATTTCACAATGTATTCCTTACCAATGTTCCTAATAATATGATTTGACAGTCAGATTTGTGATTGTTTTTTTTTCGGCCTTTGAAATATAATATTTACTGTAAGCTATTCTGTTTCTTTATATTTTATGTAAAACCAAGACCCACGCATTACAACAATACTTTTAAGATTATTTTATCTGAAAACTTACATCTTAATCAGTTCGTTTCATGTAATGTTCTGATTTTAAATATTTGATTTATCTTTTGAATTGAATTTATGATAGCCAGATTTATTGAATAAATACGAAATATTGAGTTGTTACAGCATAAAATATATTCGACTTTGAAACATTATATTCGTTACTCGATTTAATACTTGAAAAACAATATTGACTAACCGGTTAAAAAATCTGCCCTAAAAGTATAATTGGAACTTGATTTAAAAGCACCACGATTAGTCAAACAACATCCGTAAGACATCAGACATAAAATATAACTCGACCAGTCGGTTACTCAATAAAATTTCCCACCCACTGTCATTCGATCAAAGCTTTTACGTCGAAAGGATAATAAAAGATTAATTCTAACATGTCACAACCCCGCCTTGATTGCAACGTTTCTTCATCGAAAGACTTCCTTCGATTTTAGGAATCGGATATTCCGATCACGAAGTTCTTATGAATATCTAATAAGAATCGATAAATGCTCATTGACTATCGAGTTGTTGGCACTCGATGAAGACGTCAAGTTTTCATAACGACTGCCTTTTATCGTGAGTGCCTATTTGGATTTTGTACGTTTAAGTATACGCGTTTCAATAGAAAAATGTTTTACGGTTAATGGAGGATTATGTATGTTTTTTTTTTAGAATTTGTAAAGCTTCTTTCAATTTGGTTCTGGCTGAGTTATTTAAATTAAATTTTGGTAGACTTAAAACATAAACCCATACTTTTTCCCATGGAGGTAAGGAGAAATTATAGAACGCCATCTGTTAGATCTTTATATACTCCTTTTGCTTTGTTCATACACCTAGTATGAGCTCATTAAGCCTGACTGTACCTTTCTCTAAGCCACAAATTGAGATAGGCGTATCCGGTTCCGGTACGATGAAGCGCTAACAGCCCCGCAGCGCCATTTCCGGCCCAATCCGGCAGGTAGTGGGGATACGTTTGCCGAAGGCATAACGATATCCTTGGACCTCATTGGCGTTCGGAACTCCGAACGGTGAAGTCGCGTTTAAAAGTAACTCGTTACTTTTAAAAAGGGTGTCCTACTTTTTAGTGTTAAATATTTAAAATTAATTTGTGTTAATAATGAACCCTGTGGACGAAAATTTTAATAATATAAGTATGGACAATGCCCCACGTGCTCGGTCGCAATCTTGTGGTTCGAGTAGTAGCAGCGATTCTTCTTCCACGACGCGTAAAAGGAGACATCGTAGGCGAAAGGAGCGGCGCCGCCGTACAAAGCTAAGTAAATTAGAGGATGCTTTTGTAAAACTTACTGAAAAAGTATCCTCTTTGCAAGATCTTATTGTTAAAAATAATACTCAGTCGTGCATATCTGACAGTGAGTCTATTCTATATATTCCGAGCCCTACTGAACTGGATAATGAATTAAAGGAAGAAAAAGGGATTGATTTTAAAATACAAACTACCCTCAAGTCACAGACATTACAGACAAATAATAAGCATCTCGAATTGCTTAACAAATTGCAACATTTTAACTCGCCTGACTGGGCTCAAGTACGATATTCTGAAGTACAAAAACTTTATAATTCTACTCCAGGTTTTGTAGAGCTCGAAAGTAACGATGTGTTGAAAAATTTTGAACGTAATCGTTCTTTAGCGGTCGTTGAAAATTCTTTAGCTGCTATGTCACATGCTGTTATTTTGCTAAATGAATCGTTTCAAAAAGGCTTATGCCAATTCATTTCGTGGGTATCCGAATTAAAAAACCCAACGACCACCGAAGAGATTACTTCAAAAATCAATGAAATTTTTGCCGACGGGGAATACCAAAAAATACAATCCGAGTTATTACAAATGATATGTGGTAAACGGGCTGATATAGTGCAACAACGTCGTGATGCTATTTTAAATTCAGTAAAGGAAAGTTGTTTTAAGGAATCGTTAAGAAAAATACCCCCGTCCGCGAATCATTTATTTGACGATGCAAAGTTTACAGATTTTGTAGGAAAACAAGGTGGGGTCTTAAAAATTTTTCAAGCCGCACCCACTAAATTATCCTCGCAGGGTAGATCGTATAAACCTACGGTCCAAAGGGACACACAGGGAAGTAGGAAATATATAGTGCCTGTGCGCAACAGTGCAAACTATCGCCCCTCCACTAATAGTGGCTCTAATCCTGCGCAAGGACGAAAGAGAAGGGCAGAAGAGTTTTTTCGTCACACCGAAGATACACGATACGGTAAGAAACGCAGTACCCTGGGACGGCGTGATAAACGAATCGATTGACTATCATCTACGTTTTCAAGCCGGGAGAATCAAACATCAGGTAAGTGTCTGGAGGAAGTTGGGAGCACCTTTATATATACTAAAAATAATATCGGGCTATCGGATCCCCTTTTTAAGCAAACCACCACTTATTCATCCCTTAAGGATTCCAAGAAAATTTCACACAATAAATTCAAAAGAAATCTTAATCCAATTAAAGAAGCTAGTAGATCAAGGTGTGCTAGAAAAAGCTTCATTGACTCCGAGCTTTGTCTCAAAAATTTTTCTTGTACCAAAAAAGGAAGCGACGTCTTCGTTTCGCCCGGTCTTCAATTTAAAATTACTAAACAACTATGTAAAAATAGACAAATTTCGATTGGTGAACATGTACAAAGTCCCCGACTTCCTCCAACCACAGGATTGGTTAGTGAAAATAGACCTGAAAAATGCATATTTTCATCTGCCAATTGCGCCAGGACACAGACGTTTCCTCAGATTAATAGTATCGGACCAACTTTGGCAAATGACTTGCCTCCCGTTCGGATTGGCAACCGCTCCAAAGGTTTTTGCCAGCCTAACGAATTGGATCGCGCAGATCCTAAGAGACCAAGGTGTGCGATTGCTGGTTTATCTCGACGACTTTCTCTTGGCGAATCAGAATCGAGAAACTCTGCAAAGTCATGCGAACTTAACGGTAAGACTATTGCAATCCCTCGGCTTTGTAATAAACTTTCAGAAGTCTATGCTGACTCCTCAGCAAACAATCGAATATCTGGGGATATTATGGGACCCGTGGCAAAATGTCAAATTATTACCACCAGCGAAGGTTCGCTTACTGCAATCGAGAACATCAAAAATGGCAAAAGCCACCAAGGTAAGTTTAAAAGAAGTCCAGAGTTTACTAGGACTTTGGAATTTTGCCAGCTTCGTAATCCCGCGAGGGCGCTTGAATTCTCGTGCTATGCTGACCTTCAGCAATTCCTTATTGCGCAAAAATGTAAAAGGTCGATCACAGATGCCCGTCAATGTAATTCCGAACTTACAATGGTGGACACAAAATCACGACATGGCTTCTCAACTGCACGGGTCACCTCCAACTCATTTCCTAACGACCGACTCAGCCAAGGCAGGTTGGGGTGCGCAGCTCAACAACGAGACAATATGTGGCAATTGGTCAGTACAGGAAAGAGACTCTCACAGCAATATCTTAGAGATGCTGGCAATTTTGCGAGTAATTCAGGTAAAAGGTCACCTAATGACCGATACAAGCTTGTTAATTCAGAGCGACAACCAAACCGTAGTTTCTTACCTGCGCAACGAAGGCGGCACACAGTCACAACACCTCCTAAACCTAACGTACGAAGTCCTGGACGAAATAGACCGTTATCGGATTCAGATGTCCATATATCACCTTCCTGGTCGATACAACTACGTAGCAGATCGGCTTTCAAGGAAATCTGCCCCGACAGAATGGCATTTGCTCCCCGGCGCTACCGGGAAAATTTTTCAGCATTACGGAGTTCCCGAGATAGATCTGTTTGCGTCACGAACTGCTCATGTTGTACCCAGGTATGTGAGTCTAGATTTAGATCGGACAGCTGTTTTCAGCAATGCTTTCAGTCGCCCTTGGCACTACAGGTTAGCTTGGGTATTCCCACCGCCGTGTCTAATACCCAGAGTTCTAGCGCACCTGAACCAGGCAACCGGCATGTACCTGGTAATAACACCCGATTGGGAGAAGGTCTTTTGGAGAGCAGATCTGGTAGCTCGCTCCATGTGCGCTCCCTACCAGGTAAGGGAATTGGACCAAGACTTGATAGACACAACAACCAATCGACCGCCTCCACAAGTTCATCAATTGAATTTAAAGGTGTGGTTAATACAGGGTGGTCGTCGCTATTAGATTCTTGGCAGAAGGATCAGATAGAGATTTTAGAAGGTAGTTGGAGGAAATCGACCTTGAATACTTATAGGCCAGCATGGTTACGATGGTGTAAATGGTCACGTGACAATAATGTGAACACTATAGAACCATCCCCTGAAGATGTGGCTCGATTTTTAACTGATTTGCATCTTAAATTTAAATTTGCTTATAACACAATTGCACTACATAAGTCTGTGATATGTACCTTTTGTCGTCCATCTAATGGCTTCTCGTTAGGGTCTCACATTATAATAAAGCAAATATTAAAGGGAATAGCATTAAAACAGCCACCCAAAGCCAAAAGTCCTATTTGGGACATTAATATTTTAATTAAATTCTTAGTTGACAGAATTCCCTCCGAAATGTCATTGTTCGAAATATCTAAAAGAACTGCAATCCTCCTTTTATTGTGTTCTGGGCGCAGAGTCCATGATCTTACATTATTGAGTATAAATAAAGAAAACTTTGTAAAGAGTGATGATTCTATAGTATTTTGGCCGATTTTTGGGTCCAAAACTGATAATATGTCTTATAAACAATCCGGTTGGCGTTTACTTAAATGCGAGTCAAACTCTAACATTAACCCAATTTACTGGATTGACAAATTGCTGGAGTATTCTGAAGGTCGAAGAGGTAATATTGAGAGCTTATTTATTAGCACACGTGGGGAACCCAAACCAGCTACCCGCACCATCATAGGGGGCTGGATTAAGTCGTTGTTAAAACAAGCTGGAATAAACACTAGTCCTGGTAGTGTGCGGTCAGCAGTAGCCTCGGCTAGTTGGTCAGATAATATTCCGATTGATCATATTTTGGAGAGAGGAAATTGGCGCTCTGCTTTAACATTTCACAAATATTATAAAAAAGAAATCAAGGATTACAGGTTTACAAATCAATCGAGTCATTCAAATCAGATCAGTAATCTATTTCAAACGATAAGATGATTAACATAATCGCACAACCGATGTGGTGTTATAATTAAAGTCATAGAAACCAATTCTGTTGATTTAATATAATGTTGAATTATCAAAAGTTTAAATTAAAAACTTTTTTGATCACATTGGCGTTCTAATTTGGTCCCAATCCAGCAGTCGATAACAAACACTTCTCAATTTGTGGCTTAGAGAAAGGTACAGTCAGGCTTAATAGAACAATTTTACCTAAAAATAAAATTGATATTAAGCATACTTACCTTTCTCTAAGCCAATTTATATTTCTGTCTGCGGATTCTTAATTATAAATGTATGTGATTGACATTCTAATCAATCACTGTAAATTGAGCCGCAATGAGGTCCAAGGATATCGTTATGCCTTCGGCAAACGTATCCCCACTACCTGCCGGATTGGGCCGGAAATGGCGCTGCGGGGCTGTTAGCGCTTCATCGTACCGGAACCGGATACGCCTATCTCAATTTGTGGCTTAGAGAAAGGTAAGTATGCTTAATATCAATTTTATTTTTAGGTAAAATTGTTCTATTATCAATCTGTCAAAAATACGTCGAGTTTCCCAACATTTTTGACAAGCTTTTCACATTTAATTGTCCCTGAGATGCGACCGCTGCTGATTTTGAACGATTTAAATTAAGTACGAGAATTGGCCTTCTGGTCATACACGGACGCTGTTTGTGAGTGCTACTCATCTGACTTTTCAAAAGAATGTCTTCAAAACTGTCACTACGAGTTCTTCTAGGGACTTACCCTCGCGGCGTTTCCAATCACATCTGCCTTGTGAATACGTTTGTACGTTTAGTCGCCTTTAATATATTCTGTTCTAAGGATACTCTTTTCAGTTAAAAGACATATCGCTATAAACCGTGACATTTTAATCGCCTTACAACGGCAGCCCACTTCATGTATCCAATGACTACTACACATCCATAATAAAAAAATTAACATTTGAATAACTAAAACATAAAAATATTACTCATTATGATGACGCATGACGTAGTTTGTTTGATATTTTCTCTCATGGAAAATGGAAATTGAATGATCTAGTTGCATCGTGGGTAGGTATGTATGTTCTCTACCATATGATACGTAAACAATATTAACAGGATGTTTCATAATTCTTATAATTATTTTTTTTACTTAGTACGTATTTTTTTAATCACACCTACAGGTATATTATGTTGGATACTTTGAGTGGACAACTTTTGTGAGACGACTAAAATATCACGGTGTAGTCAATCATTTAGATAGTTACTTATTCGAAAATCAAAATCAACAACTTAGAGTACTCAAAGCTAAAACTGACTATTAAAACAAACAAACATAATATTTTTAGCAAGTACTCAATTTCAGCAAAAGTATTTATTATAAGCTAGCTTCCACACAGCAACCAAAAATCCAAACGTCCAACATAAAATGCACAACTTCGAATCTCACTCCAACTTTGTTTATATTTTACTTTTTACAACTGGCAACGATAAAAATGCTCCTACATTGAACGCAGTCCATTCACAGAGTGAGACGGACGTCCGGGACGTGAAATACGTCTCTGTTTATGTGTTCTTTACTTGAATAGTCGTGACTATATTGGCAGGCAAGAGTTACCGATTAAAAGAACAGGAAAAGACAATTTAAAAATCATTGGGTAAGTCAAGAACTTTTATGAAAGCCTTTTGAAGACACTGACTCCTACTACAAAGGTACGGTTTCTCTCAGAGGTAGGCTTCAGTTGAAAATGTAGTAACACTTTCTTTATGTTAATAAAACTTTTTGTATATTATTTATTTATCATAGAAGGCGGATAGAGGCAGACAAGTTTAGTTTCAGTTTTAAAAATGTGGTGGTCAGTGTCAATAGCCCAAATAACAAATAACACAGCCTTGTTTTCCCGAAGAGTTGAGCAGAGATGTGCCATGTACACCCACATTTTGCCAGTTATGTTTAACTCCCATGTAATAGGGCGAGCCTATTGGCAAAGCATAAATCTCTCTTATTAAAACCGTTAACAACCGGAAAACAGTTTATTGTTTGTCAAAACTACTATACACTTACACAAAATCACACACATACACATACCAATTTTTCTATTTTGTAATTTTTTTATTAGTTAAGATCATCCATATATTTGCATGTCATTTGGGCTAATATGCTATTGTCAAATTTGAGGGGACTGGGGCTGTATGTCGAGATACAGGACTCGTCCTAGTTCGACTGCAGATCATGTTATGCACCACCAAGTACTAGCCCATACGTATGTAGTACACCATTCCACCGTATCCACTGTATTATCTTTTTTCGGTGAAATAAAATATTATTATTGTTGAAGAATCATTACACAAGTCTGAATTTTTGGTTTTAGGACATGCCGGTTTCCTCACGATATTTTTTGACACCGTTTTTAGAGCAGTAGAAGATTATAAAATATTTTACATAAAGTAAGGCGTCTGTTTGAGTTCGAACCTACAGCTCGTAAGTCACGGTCATTACCATTGGGTCACAACTGCTCTAAAGCGGTCAAATGGCTATAAGTATTTATTCCTCAGATAAAGTTAGGAATGTTCTCATCTCACTATTGAAAATTCAGCCCTAAGTAAAAAAAAGGTTTCTCCTGTCACTTCCATTCGCTACTATGAAAAACTTCAAGCAAACTTTGTTTGCTTCTGCTCTGTCTTCAAAAGCAGTCATCATTGGATAGTTATTTCGTCCCAGTTTCTTTATACTAGTTCAAGAACAAACTTGCGATTTTTTGTGTTACAAAACAGTCAGTAATGTATCCCTACATTTTCTATTTATTTCTTCGACGTTTATATATCGGTCAGACACGCATGCTGGTTGCGTGTAATACGCTCTTGACCTTCATGAAGGACATGACCAATAAAGTTTGGTATTTCATGTCCTCGTACGGTCACATTTTCGTGAGTTTTTCTATGTCCATTTTAGAATGTTTGCTCCTAATTCCCAAGATGGCCGAGCAATTATTATTCCATTTTATCCTCGACACCTAAATAAATTGTAATCTCTGCGGGAATTTTAATTAAATTAATGTGTAATTTCATACTTCTGTTTGGGTAACACTTTTAATCTCTGTTGAAAAGGGTCTAATATTTTTGTTCAACTTTGCGTTTCATACCTTATGGTGGTAAACCTTTTTATTGTGTAAACATTTACTTACCAGTTTTATTTTGAGGATAAAAATACTATGACTGGTCTTAAAATGGGTTGCTGTAATTGACTGTGAAATTTATATAAAACATACATATTCAGCCTATAATGTTCCCACTGCTGGGACACAGGCCTCTTTTGTCGGCGTGTAGTCTACCAAGTGGGCTGTAATGTACGACGCGGGCTCAGTGCGGGTTTGTAGATGTCACATGTCTTCGAATGGTTGGTTCTAGGACATACCGGTTTCCTCACGAAGTTTTTCATCACCGTTTTTGAGAGCAGTGATGATGAAATTAGTCACACAAAGTAAAGCGCTTACTTGGGTTCAAACTTACAACTCTTAAGTCAGGACCGAGACCTCTGGGTCACCCTCACCACTGCTCTCAAAACGTACTACAATAGGTTTCGATACCTTAGTTGTATACAGTACAAATCTATACTTTTTATTTATTTATATTGTACACCAGAAAATACAAGTCAACAAAAACATTTAACAACAAAAACATACAATGGGCGGCCTTATCGCTTTCTGCGATCTCTTCGAGGCAACCTTGGAATGGACAGTGATTGCGTGGACATAAAAATGGGGTTGTCACTGGTGCAAAATACAATTCACTTTAATAAATACACATAAATACTATAAATTAATACTAGCTTTTGCCAGCAGCTTCGCCCGCGTGGAGGTCGGAAATTATCCCGCGGGGACGTACTACCGGGATAAAAAGTAGCCTATGTGTTAATCCAGGTTATAAACTATCTGTATTCCAAATTTCATGTAAATCCAATCAATCGTTTTTACGTGAAAGAGTAACAAACATCCATAAATCCATACATCCATACTCACAAACTTTCACATTTATAATATTAGTAGGATAGTAGGATTATAAATGCGAAAGTAACTCTATCTGTCTGTTACGCTTTCACGCCTAAACGAATAAACCAATTTTGATGAGATTTATGTACAGAGATAGACTAGACCTGGGGAAAGGATATAGCCTACCTTTTGTCCCGGTAGCCCGTTCCCGTGGGATTATTTTCGACAACCACGTGGGCGAAGCTAGGGGCAGAAGCTACTAAAGTTATAAACAAAGTTACTAAGGTTCGACTTTTAATCCTATTCACTAACTTGACAATTAGAGGGATACCAGGTTTTGACAAAAAAAAGATAGTGAGGTGGTGCAAGAATGAATGAAATTGAATGAACTTGAAATAATGTACTTACATGCAAACTTTGTAATTTAAATTTAATAACTTGTCTTAAAACAAGATGTGTAGTATATCGATATATATGTAGTCTATGGCTGTCAGAGGAAATAAAATGACTTTAGTAAAAAAATAAGCAAAATGAAATGATTTTTATATTTAGTTTTGTTTCTATCAGAAGAAAATAAAAAAGGAAATAACTTTTATTAAAAATTATTAATTATTCTTATAATCCACACCTAAAAATGATTTTTTAAAGTTTTATTTAATTTAAAACATTTTTATCATTCATTCTTTATGCGAAATCGTTCACTACCCCGACACTATTAGTTTTAGAATGGTATCATTATTTTGCATTGAACTGTCAAGTTAGTGAATAGGATTAAAAGTTCAACCTTAGTGGTATTATAATTATAACTGGAACAGCGGAGCCACCTACAAGCAAATCTTTGCTTAAAAGGTGACTCCAAAGTGAACAATGTAATTAACGTAATTGATGAAATAGACATTTTTGTTTATTTATTACATATAATAAATTTAAAGTTTAAAAAATCACTAGGAAAACACGCTTTTATAAATGCACGTAAAAACCAAAAACCTTATCGTGGTAAAAGTTCACTACAAGACCTTTCTAACAAGTCCAAACACGGCTATCATACGATATTCCATCATGAAATGCCAGTGCCTATCTTCCGGCTTCATCATCAGACCTTGAAACCTAATCGTGGTCAAAGTTTTTCTAACAAGTTCAAAAACAACTATACTACGATGTTCCATCATGAAGTTCCAGTTCATATCTTCCAGCTTCATCATCAGATCAGTTCGACAGTACCATATTATTGTATTGTCATCAGAGCTACATACAGCTGCCAATTTTCATGACGCTACGATCTTTGTAAGATAGTTTAATTAGTTACCTTAGATTCCATTACATAGTTAGCTACATACAGGTCGACCTAATAAAAGCGTGTTAAAAAATAAACTTTGTCTCTAAATCTGTCATATTCTTCTGCAGAATCCATTATTCATGCATGACTTGCGTGGTTACCTGAAAATCCTGGACTTCCCAAACTGTGCGCCGATTTCTCACATATCCGATGGTAATGTAGTTGCCGCACTACTTTCGACTCCTCGACATATCCCGGCTATAAATTGGTGGCAACTCTCACCTCTGACCGAATCGTGGACGCCATTTAGCAACGGAACCCGGAGATCGGGAAAACTTGCTAAGCTCGAAGTTCCGTACGGATTGGGTTCAATCCTAAAATCGTTCATTCTATTTCCAACTTGCCCGCGGTCTGTGCACTCTAATGTACTCTGGAATATTTTATTTGGTTCAATTGAAAAAGTATTTCTGGGTTCGGGTTGACACGTTTGAAGGAGGTGAAGTTGGTTCATAGTGAAATATTTCTTTTGTGAAGTATCATGTTTATCTACTTCGTCAATGGTGGCCTAAAAGGATGCATATTTTTAAGATATGTTATCCACCAACTAAAATACCAATAAATAAATCGTTAGCGAAAATTCAAAGAAAATGGAACCTATTACCGGAAATTCATACAACTGTTCAAATTGTTAACAAGCTTGAATAGAATTTTATTCACGATCTATGGTGGCATTTTTTGAAGATATACATTATACATGTTTATCTTTCCATGTCATTATTTACCAGCTATCCGTGTGGTGCCGGACGTAAAGAATAACACCACCCCATTTCTTCCCGTGGGTGTCGTAAAAGGCGACTAAGGGACTTACTAGAGAATGGGCAGCAGCGTTCTCTATGTATTTTACCACCATACTGCGATCACCAACCCGACTGCCAAGCGTGGCGATTATGGCAAAGCCCCCCAAATTGGGGGAGGCCTAAGTCCAACAGTGGACGTCTTACGGCTGAAATGTCATCATTTCAGCCGTAAGACGTCCACTGCTGGACTGCTTGGTTTCATCATCATCATTGATGATGATGAAACCAAAAGGATACATTAGTATTAAAAAAAACGTGAAAGAAAAATCCTAGAAACAGGGACCTATTTTCGGACATTCATAAAACTATTCAAATTGTAAACAAGCTTTTATTAACTATCTACTCGTAATAATATAGGATTTTCGATATTCTACTTTATTTAAAAACTAGCTTTTGCCAGCGGCTTCGCCCGCGTGGAGGTCGGAAAATATCCCGCGTGAACGTACTACCGGGATAAAAAGTAGCCCATGTGTTAATTCAGGTTAATTTTTTTCAGCTCGAAAGCGCATTTTCATCAGACTTGCTTCAAATTTATCGTCACTGCTCAGCTCCTATGTGTCTTAGCGTTATATTATATAGCCTATAACCTACCCAGGAGTATGAACTACAATCGTACCAAGTTTGGTTAAAATCCCTTCAGTAGTTTTTGACCCATGCGTGCACATACAGACAGACAGACAAAAAAATTACTGATTGCATTTTTGGCATCAGAATCGACCAACATTCATCCTCCAATATTAATTTTGAATATATTTTCAATGTACAGAATTGACCTCTCTACAGTTTTATTATAGGTATAGATATAGATATAATCTTCCCTATACGTAAACATTTGGCTAAAATTACCGACTGAAACCCAGATCCGCAATTTCAAAGTAACGTTTCCTGTTAGAAGCAAGTTTTCGACCCTAAAGTTTTGGAAGACAGCGGATGTGCGACCACTGCTGTCAACCGACTTCGATTTTAACATTCGAACTTTAAAATTTTCTATTAGTGTCTCCCCCAAGTATTGACAGTTTCCCAGTAAAGGCGAAGTATTAAAGTCTTGGTCGTTAAGACGGTTAGTATTTTTGAACCCGATTTTATTATTACCGTTTTTAACTTTTGCACCTTTTTGTTAAGTTGCTCCTGAATTTTTACTATTAGCTTCCACTATAAAATTTTACGCAAAACGTAAACTATATTTATCCTGTTATACAATAATAATTATTCATAATAATTATAATCAGTGATGTTTTGTAAACTGGCACTATGATGACTGTCATTTGGGAAAGAAATTAAATTAAAAATTGTCTTCATATCACCACAGTTTGTCGAAAATTAAACGATTACAAATTCATTCCAACTAATTTTAAAATGAGAGAAAACAACTAGACGACAACTCCCTAATTTTAAAATACACAACGTCGTTACAAAAGACAGTACGAAAAAAAAAACCAAACCATTTAAGAAAATCTCTTCTCCGGGAAAATCAAGACATTACAGAAAACCTCTCCTCCAATGGAGATTTAGTCTCAGAACGCTGGTAAGTGATAACTTAACATTTGTCCGCGCCCGCCACTGCTACGTTTAATCGTCGCCATACGTTTCGTGGGACATATAAATCGAGCTTTGAAATTTTGTGGAGCGGTCCGTTTGGTCACTTTTACCACCTTAATGGTGCGGGGAATAGAAATACGTATTTTGCTTGAGTAAGGAGAACTCGGTGAGTATTCATGCTCTATTGAAATCTATTTCAGAGAATTTTAAGCTAATTGGAATCCGATAGAAATGGCGTATGGCTAAGCAAGCAGTTGCAGCAATCGATCGATCAGGTTAAGCTAAGCTTGTCGCGGTTGGTCCGTGGGTGGGTGATCATTTTCTGAATACAAAGACTTCTTGCTTCTCGTATCTCGGAAAGTACGTTAAGCCGTTGGTCTTGGCTGTCGTTCGTTGGTCTTTGACAATCGTTACGACACGTCAGAATTCCGAAAATCTGACAATCAGTTTACCAAGGGGATTGTATTTCCAAGTAACTGGGTTGTGGAGATACGCAGTTGTTCCGTGTAGAATGGTACTTAGCTCCATCCGGTTAGACTGGAAATAGACCCAAGCACACTTGGGAAAAGATTGAAGGGCGGGCGTTTTGGGGGGACTGTTTTATGTAACTTTCAGATCATCTAGAGGACACAGGTGGAAGGTGCCCTGCCTGGGCGGAGCACCGCCGCCGCCGTGTCCTCGTCCCAAACTCCCAACCACCATAGGCGCGAGCTTGTGGGCGGCGAGCAATCGGTAGCTCGCCGCCCGGTAAGGACCAAGCTCGGGTCGACGGCGCGTAGTGTTCCACGCGCGCCTCAAAGAGATATCAGCAGCACTGAATGGGTCTGCTAGGACCGATGCCTGCCAGGGTCGCGAGATTGTTCGAAAGAGATACCGTGACCCTGGCACATGGGCAACTGAAGGAACACGGTTGGGTTTTAGTCAGTAAAAGTCTGACATGAAAAGCGGGAGAAGTCATTTGATGATTTCCCATCCAAAAAAAAAAACCGCAGCTCAAATACAGAAAACAGAATAGAATAAAGGAAGGCATAGAGAAAGAAACTGAGAACTAAATGATATAGAAGATATTACTGCACCGTTGACCCTTAAAATACTCAACGTAATTGTCAGGACCCTGATTTCAATTCATACATTTATACGACCAAAACGTGGGACAACATTCAGAAAAGAACTTATGGACTAAGGTACGTAATGTCTCCCAAACGCATCCTCAGATTGAAAAAAGCCACAACAGACAATCAATGCACTTGTCCACAAATATTTGTCACACAAACATAAAATGTTAATTATGAAACCGGACCAGCTTTTATGACAAAATGCTTTTACGCTAAATTGAAAACAACTCATGGTTTATTCACAACACGCTATCACCAACCAGTTTAATGAAACCTCTGTCATTTTACCCAACCTGAATCACTTTTCAAATCGTAGGGATCAGGTTATAATAGTCGTTATTCTATCAACTGGTCTGAATTGACTTTGGTATATAGGTATTATATCGTTTAATTCTGATGTAGTGTTTTTAATTCATTAGCTCAGATCATTTTGCTGTTTGAATTTCAACGTGATATTTGATTTGTGGTTGCATTGATTCAATATCCAATATCACCGTAGATTTGTTTTGTAAAGGAATACTGAGAGTTAAAAGGGAATTGATACTCTTTGGTCCTTTTTTGCCGACGAGTTTTGGAGGCGGTTATCACTTGTAGCTGTGTAGAAATAGATAGATAAATCTTTTTTTTGTGCAGACAAAAGACTACACAATTTTTAAAAAAAGCACAATAGAAATAATAAAGAACTCCATGAATATTAGGAAGTAGCTAAGTGTCAATTCACAAAAAAAACAAAACAAAAGAATACATTTATAGTGATGACACTCGGGATTTTTTCTGTGGTTGGGAAATCACCAAATTATATATCCCGGTCTTAATGTCAGACTTTTACTAACTAAAACCCATCCGTGTTTCTTCAGTTACCTATGCCAGGGCTACGCTAACTCTTTTGAACAATTTCGCGACCTGGCAGGATGACACTTGGGCTTATACCTAATACACTTTAAAATTCAAATTAAATAACAATCATACAGAGTGTGTGCGTCTGAAAGTTGCACCAAAATACGGCGGTTCATAGAAATATATTTTATTTTAGGAATCGATCATTATTGTAATGTTTCTGGTTATGACATAGCCCTTATTATCCATTATCTCCATCATCACTCTATAGCAGTCAAATGCCGGATACAATCTCGCCAATCTCTTGCCATTGATTTGGTTTCCATCCATTAATAAGCTCTTCATATTGCTAGATGTGTAGGTTCATCTAGCTATAATGCTATAAAAATATTACTAACTAAGACGCGCTAAATAATAATCTACGAGCAACTAAAACTTCCATTGCGTCAAGGTGCACGAAAGTCGGACTTAACAGCATTAAATTGTAAGCGAAAGCCTTTTCAGCGGGCGTGGTAGGGTTGGAAAAAAAAAGGCGCGTTCTCAAAACAATACGAGAGAAGGAGTTAACGACACAAAGTGGCCGACGCGCGACGGTGTAAAACATTGCGATACTCCAGCTTAGCCGAACAGAATAGAAAAATTTATCGCTTCGCTACAATGGGTACGGTTAATCCAATTGCTGTGGGTCGTGCGATTTCATTTTGTTGGTTCACATGAGATCTTCCATATATAGCAACACAATTGAACTTTTTGAAGAGATAGGTAGAGATGTACAGCAGATATCGTCAGTTATGTTTCGTTCTAAACAAGGTCTATTTAATTTAGTTGGCAATAGTTTACCCACTTGTTGTGTATCGATATCGAAAATTAATGAAATAAGAAAAAAAAGAAATGTTTTTTTTTTTTTCAATGTTCCAACCTTGTTCAAAACTTTAAATGACACTGATTATTATTAACGCAACCTGTTACTCTTATGTTTTGGTTTTTGGAAATTATAAAAAAATATCTGTTCCACGAAAAATAACAAAAACAAAAGATAGATTACGGGCAATGACCTTCACCCATCGAATGATGAACAATTTTTTTTATGGTAGTATGTCACAATATAAGGTTTTTAATCAATGCAAATGAAAGAATGTTCGGTGCTTAAACTTACAACAAAACAAAAATGTTTCCTATTTTTGTCTGTATGTCTGCTTACACTGGCTAATCTCCGAAACAGTTGGACTGATTTCGATTGGACTTTCATAAGCAGATAGCTGATGTTATAAAGAGTAATATATGCTATAAATAATATAGGCTGGATATGTCTCGGTAGCATGTTCTCGTAGAACAATTTTCGACAACTATGCGGGCGAAACCCAGGGCTGCAGCTATTTTGTTTGTGTGACAGAGACAATATTCTACAGAGTTGATTTTTTCTTGCTAGTTCAGCGTGCTATATTAAGAGCCACGGGTAGTCCAGGTACTGGAGTTCCCTTTCTGCAATAAAAGGTAACAGAGAGTGAGAGTAATGCATTGTTGGGGCGTCGTTAATGTACTGTTGGTCGTTAGGGTGAAATGTTTGCTTCAGTATTAGAGAATGCAAGCCAGTTGTGTTGTACATTTTGTTGGTTGTCTAGACAGGGTTGAGGAAAATGTGTGTATGAGCCCTATGTTATGTTGTTTCTCTGAAAAAAATGTTGTTATCCATCAATGTGTTTAATAATATTTGTTCATTAAACGACAATGGTGCCGATTCTGTTGTCACAAAATTCTCTAAACTAAACTAAAAATCACTAAAATTTGGTTTAATCCTGTCAAACGACGATTTCCTATTCTGAAATAGACTAAAGTGACACAACTTAACTATATTTTAGTTTGACAGCACTAAGATTGCACTGAGTTATTAGTTTAGTGAAAATGTCAATTTTGCTATTCTGAGTTTGCCGGTTTTCACCAAAAATTTTGACTATAATAATTTATTTTAACTAAATCTGGCTATTTTTAATCGCGATTAAAAAGGTGTGGAATAAAACTAGTGGTCATGAACTAAAATTCTCAACAACGCCTCGCCTTCACGTGCAAAAACAGTTCTGTATTTTTTATTTTCTTTTTGCTTATATCTTGAAAATGGCGTGTCCTATCGCAAAAATAATGAAATTTTCGGCCCCTTTAGTATATCCCGGCCCATTTAAATCTCAACACGTGGGTAATATTTTTAGGGTTCCGTTGCCAAATGGCAAAAAACGGAACCCTTATAGATTCGTCATGTCTGTCTGTCTTTCTGTCTGTCTGTCTGTCTGTCTGTCTGTCTGTCTGTCCGTCCGTATGTCACAGCCACTTTTTTCCGAAACTATAAGAGCTATGCTGTTGAAACTTGGTAAGTAGATGTATTCTGTGAACCGCATTAAGATTTTCACAGTAAAATAGAAAAAAAACCATAAATTTTGGGGTTCCCCATACATAGAACTGAAACTCAAAAATGTTTTTTTTCATCAAACCCATACGTGTGGGGTATCTATGAATAGGTCTTCAAAAATGGTAATGAGGTTTCTACTATCATTTTTTTCTAAACTGAATAGTTTGCGCGAGAGACACTTTCAAAGTGGTAATATGTGTGCCCCCCCCCCCCCCCGTAACTTCTAAAATAAGAGAATGATAAAACTAAAAAAAATGTATTATGTACATTACCATGTAAACTACCAACGAAAATTGGTTTGAACGAGATCGAGTGAGTAGTTTTTTTTTTTAAACGTCATAAATCGTAAACCGCAATTTACCTTACATTCAATCAACTGAAATATAAAAATTAAAAAAAAAATATAGTTTTAAACCGAGAATACCTACAGATTTGTACGGAACCCTCGGTGCGCGAGTCCGACTCGCACTTGGCCGGTTTTTTTTTTATATTTTTCAAACAAAAGTGAAAAATTCCATATAAAACACGTTGAGGCTGCCCCCCCCCCCCCCAGCACGCGCCTTCGTCTCTCAAAAAATTCATTCTACGCAATGCACACACAAGTACAACGTTGCGAAACCAAAAGAAAAAAAAAATACCACGCTGAGTCGCGATTGTCAAATTCGATTTTAGTCGTGTCAAAATAATTTTTAAATTTAGAGATTTTTCCTTGCAGAATAGCGTTACAATTCTCATAGCCAAAAGTAAGGAATTTTAGAGATAGTTTAGTTCGTATACAACAGAATCGGCACCATTGTATTAATCCTCCTTAAATAAGCGAGATCAGAAAGAGCATGCTCATACATGAATCCGAAAGCGGTATGATTCGACAATGGTGCCGATTCTGTTGTCACAAAATTCTCTAAACTAAACTAAAAATCACTGAAATTTGGTTTATTCCTGTCAAACGACGATTTCCTATTCTGAAATAGACTAAAGTGACACAACTTAACTATATTTTAGTTTGACAGCACTAAGATTGCACTGAGTTATTAGTTTAGTGAAAATGTCAATTTTGCTATTCTGAGTTTGCCGGTTTTCACCAAAAATTTTGACTATAATAATTTATTTTAACTAAATCTGACTATTTTTAAGCGCGATTAAAAAGGTGTGGAATAAAACTAGTGGTCATGAACTAAAATTCTCAACAACGCCTTGCCTTCACGTGCAAAAACAGTTCTGTATTTTTTATTTTCTTTTTGCTTATATCTTGAAAATGGCGTGTCCTATCGCAAAAATAATGAAATTTTCGACCCCCTTAGTATACCCCGGAACATTTAAATATCAACACGTGGGTAACATTTTTTTTATATTTTTCAAACAAAAGTGAAAAATTCCATATAAAACACGTTGAGGCTGCCCCCCCCCCAGCACGCGCCTTCGTCTCTCAAAAAATTCATTCTACGCAATGCACACACAAGTAAACGTTGCGAAAACAAAAGAAAAAAAAATACCACGCTGAGTCGCGATTGTCAAATTCGATTTTAGTCGTGTCAAAATAGTTTTTTAATTTAGAGATTTTTCCTTGCAGAATAGCGTTACAATTCTCATAGCCAAAAGTAAGGAATTTTAGAGATAGTTTAGTTAGTTTAGTTCGTGTACAACAGAATCGGCACCAATATCTTTTTTGGAAGCTGCTTATGAGAATTTAATATTTATTTAATTAACCTTGATAATACATATATAATATAGTTCACCCACATTTTGCCTGTTATGTTTAAGTACCACGTAATAGGGGGCGAGCCTATTGCCATTAACCGGGCACAAATCCAGACGCCGCCGGGCTGCTACTGTGAAATTCCTGATGGAAAAACCCAATAACACTTTGCCCGACCTGGGAATTGAACCCAGGACCTCATGCTCAGCAGTAGCGCTTGCTATCACTAGACCAACGAGGCAGTACACCTTGATAATAATAAATGATAAATGATTTTATTTCTGCAAATATGTTTGTACAAACTCTTTTACAAGTCAATAATGTTTTTTTAAGCCAGGTGAGGTCGGCGTTTCTTCTGAGAAGAAAGGCCGAAACAAACTCAGAGGTCACAATCTCTTTTTAAAAGATGATTTTGCCATGATTATGTCTGGACTTTAATCCAGACATAATCATGGCATCAAATAATTCGTCCGCATCCCGCAGGCAAAGTTGCCACGTTGCATGGCAATGCTGAGTCTTTTAGCAAAGAATATGCCAGCCCTCTGGTCACGTGAAGAGTCGACCAACCGTTTGGCGATGTCCCGAAATACTCAATGAGTACTCGGACCCACGGCTCTAGTGTTTCAACCCTAAATGGCTCAAACATATAACTCCCGGTAAGTTCATTATACATATTCTGTAACTGCAGCAGCCGCCCCAGGATGGCCCGCCGTACTAAGCTACTAACATGGGATGGCGTATAGTAGACACAAGTTGTATCCCAGACCAAAGGCCTGTCCAAAGGGAAGCTTAATTTGACATTAATCTTACTTTCCATTAAAATCAAAGTCAAAAGTCATTTATTCAAATTAGGCTGAGAATCACCACTTTTTGAACGTCAAAATTATAAAAGACAGTAGTACCCCAAAAGGCCCAAATTTTTAACTCTCGGTGTAGAACTAAACATCTATCAGAGTGCAACGCCAACACGAGTAAGTCTCAGCGCGTTGACAAAATATAGTGTTCAATTTTCAACTCTATGCGCTAAGTAGTACGTTGAATCTCCAGTGCGCGAAAAAAATCCGCCACGATTTTATTACGTCCATTGGAACGTGATCTTTATGTCTTGGACTCACAAATTGTAAAACTTTCCGTTCATTCAAACCTTACCTCAAACTTTTCTTGGTTACAAACATAAATAATATGATTAAAACAAACGACCCATCTGTTCAAGAAATTATGTGAAACATCGGCTTTTGATCATTATTGTTACAAGTTGATCCTTCAAAAACATCAATTATAGGATATCGGATTAACGTTTAAACTTTTCTATCATTATTATCGTCTTGATGAATTGCCTTGTTATTGTAACCAAATGCAATCAGGAATGTCATTATGGAGTCAAAGATATTTTGGACTTTGTTTGGTCTTCGTGAATTGAATTATGTTTTGGAGAGTTGGATCTCTTGACGCGGTAACTTAACTGTACAGTTCTTAGCTATAGTATAAATTGGATTAATTCATCCTTTGATTGGTATCACATCCGTCACCTATAGAGCCTACTTTACTGCTGCTTATAAGACATAACCAAGTTCCGTCACATCAACCCACGTCACTCAGCGTCATCTCTCACTCTTCATATCTAGCCTTTGAATAGACTTGCTTCTCAAATCATTAGTATTTCTAGTAAATACTAAATCGTTTTTTAGCAGCATGTATGTTAATGATTCATTTTCATCCCATGAATAGATTTACGTTCAAAGAGGCTTAGTAATAACCGCCGCAAGAGTCAATCAATCAGGAGAGAGCAACAATATTGAGCTAAACTTGCCACGGTTGGTTTGTGAATGGGTGTCCTTACATATCAAGGCTCCTCCTTGTTTTGAAGAGCACGTTAAGCTATTGGTCCCGGCTGTCATCCGGTGGATCTTTGGCAGCCGTTACGGGTCGTCAAAAACCCGAAAGTCTGACAACCAGTCTTACCAAAAACGTATTACCCAGTAATTGGGAGGTAGAAGTCAGACAGGTAGTTGCTTCATCTGAAATACTGGTAGTCAGCTACATCCAGTGAGACTGGAAGCCGAAACCAACATATAAGAGAAAAGGCTAGGAAGACGATTATGATGAATAGATTTCTGTTTGTCGTTGCATTTCTATAAGTCTAGAAGAGCAGTGAGTTACGAGTTGTTGTCGTGAGTTCGAACCCAAGCATGCGCTTTACTTTGTGTAAATTATTTCATCACCACTGCTCTCAAAACGTTGAAGGAAAACATCGTGAGGAAACCGGCATATCCTAGAACCAAAAATTCTAAGACATGTGACATCTACCAACCCGCACTGGGCCGCGTGGTGGATTATGGCCCACTCCCTCTCACCGAGAGGGGGCCTGTGTCTCAGCAGTGGGAACGTCATAGGCTGCTGATGAAGTCTAGAAAATCCCTGAACATGCAAATCTATCTTTGGGTTATTGTAACAATATATATCGATAAAGAATCTTTAGAAATGTCTGTCATATCTTTTTATACTAAAGCTATTATATTCACGCTAGATATTTAAAGAACCTTATATACGTCGGGCTTCGAAGTCAAATTAAAGAAACAGGCTATCGGTGTGATGTCAGTTCGTCTGTCAATTAGCTATGCCCAGAACCAATTTAAGTGGCGATAGTCATGACCGCATGTTCGTTCGGTTTTATTTCGTTAAATTTCGGAAATAGATATGGATAGGTAATATCCTGGTATTCTTGGGTACCGTAATTTTTTAAATTACTTTTATTCTCAGTTCTTTACCAAAAGAAAAAAGTATTATTATCGATTAAAAACTTTCCCAGCTTGAAGTGAGGAGCAGCGGTGGTCCAGTGGTATCGGACCTGATTTCTGAGTTGTTAACGTAGGTTCGAGCCCAGACGGACGCTTTACTTTGCAGAAATAATTTCATCATCACTGTTCTCAAAACGGTGACGGAAAACATTGTAAGGAAACCGGCCTACCATGACAAAAATTCGACGACATAATGTGACATCAACCAATCTGGACTGAGCTCTCGTGGAAGATTACAGCCCTTTCGAAGAGAGGCGGCCTGTATCCAAACAGTGAGACCATAATGGCCTGATTATGCAGCATGAAGTCCAGAATTAAGGATACTAAAGTTAAAATAATTTGCTTTTGTTACTGTACATACATACATATGTCCTCACAGTATCAACACCCTAATTGCGTATTACACTATCAATAAGAATCTGAATTATTTTGAAGGATATTGCTAATCAATTACTAAATATGACCCAAGGGCTGGTTTTTATTTTGGCTAGCGGCTAAGCATTACTATACAACGTGGTAATGCCACCAGTCTTTTGGGTACATTACCAGTCGAATGCGATGAGGATGAATTTTTCGACGCTTTATTTTTGTTTCTGTATAGTTTTAGTTAAGTTAATATATTATTTTGTTATTTTTATTAATCAATTTGCATAAAATATGTTCGAAAAATGTGTCTGCTCAATAATGTAAATAACACAACGAATATTGTTGAATTGATGCCATTCCTACTGTTAGATCGTTATCCAACTAACCCTGTGAGTCTATTGCAATCTAAATAAAACTACAAATCCAAATATAATTTTCATCAAATCTTCCTTCCAATAAATCTACAGCATATGATAGATTACCGAAAGT
Source organism: Aporophyla lueneburgensis (assembly GCA_932294355.1). NCBI lineage: Eukaryota > Metazoa > Arthropoda > Insecta > Lepidoptera > Noctuidae > Aporophyla > Aporophyla lueneburgensis. The sequence continues at coordinate 19,422,536 of OW028744.1, forward strand.
ATCGCAAAAAATAGCTTTTATAAAAATATCGAAATGTGCAGGGGTCATGTTTCGTCATTTCTGAGTAAGTTCATCAATCACGGGCTACAGAATGTCAATCGATACTTACCAGTCATCAGGACTATCTGATCTATAAAATATTCTGTTTGCAGCATCCTCTATTGAAGAATTTTCGGCTTGAATATTGTGTGAAGAGAGTTTAATATTCTTCATGTTGTTCGATTTGATTTTGGGAAATATTTTCAGGCTTTAAAATGTTGTTCTTGGACATCCATATGATGAGGTGCTTAATTAATTGAGCCCTGTAAGTAGCTACGCCATTAGTACCTACCTCGAAACGGGGAGAGGAAAACAACGCGAGGAAACAGTCATATCCTAGAACTAAAAATTCGAAGACATTATGACATCTACCAACCCGCACTGGGCCCGTGTGGTAGATTACGGCCCACTCCCTTTCACCGAGAGGAGGCCTGTGTTCCAGCACTGGGAATAATAGAGGCTGATCATAATAACATGATATTAATTTCATATTTGACAATTCTAACAGCATATATATATGAACTTTGTTTGGATCAAACCCGATAATTTTTGTTTCACAAATCTTGCAGTTTTGTTTCAAAAAGAGAAACTCTCTTTAATATCCATTCAATATTTTAAACGCTTGAAACATCTATTGACAAAGTATATCCACATGCAAACATCATGACCGCTCTGAAAAATACAGTTGAAAATACAAAAATAAACGCTTTGACATCCATATTTCACCCCACACACATCCCGCAGGATCCCGTTGTGTTCAATACGGTCAAAAATCTTCACAAAAACCCGTTGATTAATATGTGGACACGGTCCCGATTTTGATAAGGCCCACCAATTGGGCAGAGTGCACTGCGCGGATTAAAATGAATTTTGTCGAGAGCAGCGAAACATAAAAATAGAAGAGGCGGAGTGATTGAAATCGCCATCACGTAGTGTTGACACATCGGCCGTATCCGACATGGCGGAATAATTCGTAAATTTACAACCGGCTTTTTATATTTCGTTGCATGTAAACGTGTGTTTGTTGACGGACTTTTGTGTACCTTTCGCTATACTTTTTACATTTTAAATTACAACGGTGGGAGAATTTATATCATAAACTACAACGATGAGAGAATTTTAGCTAGTAGAGTAACAAAACTGGTTTTAAAAATAAAGCCAATACGGTTCATTAGTTCCACTAGTGATCACAAATCAAAATTACATGCCATTTGCACAAATAAGGTACAGAAAGTTCATACCATAGTTATATCGATGTCTTATTATGTCTTTAATGTTACCGTGCAAATCTTACTTAATTCAAAATCAAGTCTTCCTATGGCTGCTTCCTATTAGAATTTATTTTGCAAGAGACACAATGGTAAAATTAATTTGAATCAAGAAATAAACTCATCATTAACAATATGCCATTTAAGCTAGACTAGGCTAAGTTGAGCCAACGAGCTCGAAACCGTCACAATCGTTACGATCATAGATAAGCTGTGTACGGCTGGCTATGCAGTTTAAGCTGGGATGAATACTAACAATCGGAGTTTGTTAACATTGTTCATGTATTATAATGAATAAACTTAGACTAGAATAGACGGGTCCACATTGGAGGCTACAGGCTATATTGGTTTCGTAAAGCCCGACTATAAGTCAGAACTGCTAAAGATGTCTGACGATCGAAAAGATTTTGACGTTCGATAACTGCTGATCCTCAGCTTAATTTGATGAAATGACTTTTGATTTTGATGTAAATTTAGAATAATTGTTTTTACAAAGACATGGGAAAAAGCAACCCTATCCATCCAGAGTTCCAATTTCAAATTGCCCCTAACTCAAAAATAACGGCCAATTTCAAAAGAATTAGATCAAGACTTCGCCATACTTCATGAACTGATATAAAACGGCGATATTTCAAGCTAATATCGGAGCATGGAAGTAATATGACGTACGAACGTGACACCGAAGTGCCAAAAAGAAAAAAATATTTCCCGTTTTTTTGCACAGCGCAGTGTTGGGAGGAAACTTCGCAAAAAGCGAGTCACAAACATGTGACGCTTCAAATTTTGCAAGACACGTCTCGGCTTCCCTACATGTAGTTGTTGCGGCGTTTTCGGGCAAAATTGTGCTTCTCTAAGTGTACTTTAGGAGTTATTTGGTGTTTATATTGTTCGTACTTGTTCGATACCAGCTTGACATTATGTTTGTGACGCTTAAGTGTGATCTAGCTTATCGTTATAGCCTTTGTGAAATACATCGTCAGAACACTGTTATCTTCCATTGCACGAAAACTTTGTTACTATAAACATTAATCTGAAACAGTATTATTTCTAATTGGCGGTGTAAAAAATACAGTTGAGTGTTTTTTTGAAGCCACAGGTGCTTTATTACTGTTTATTAATCTAAAATATTGCTGACAAGTCCAATTTAAAGACTACAATACATTTAATTTATTAGCCATTCACGAACGCCGTAACCACATCATTATCTCTAATGATGATATTAATTTGGCTATTATTATCAATTATAATACCTATCAGGTACTACGTTATTAGCATCAAGTTTAAAAATAACAACTTCATAATTATACAAATAATCATTTTCAACAATATTATTAAATGTCCATTCTCAATCGTTAATACGGTAACAATTCATTACTGTTATGTGACGATATGCGTTTCTACATAATAAGTAGTCCGCATTGTTGGCTATTGTGCGTCAGTAGGGGCTGGTAAATTAGGGTTCTATTGAATTTCCTCCCGACGGCTTTCCCAACTTGCCTCGGAACAATCCAGTTTGTTAATACGGTCACATTTTGTCCCGCGTCGATATGGGACATACGGCTATCTGGATAAAGTCCCTCATATCAACCAATGTGCTTGAGCGAGACAGCTATAGTTTGAATATATGCTTTTGTAAATGCTTCGTTATTATCCTGGGATGGACATGTGTTTGGTGTTTCGATGTTATTATTCTTGAAAATATTTGGAGCGTGCTCTAGGACCCTTTTATGAAGTATATGAAATATTTTGTTATTGTTGTTAGTTGTATTATTGTATAGAGACGAATGAGTTTTGTGATAGTTTGGTGAAACCTTCTTGGCACGTGGATCGTCATTATATGTGTCCTTGGAATATTATATTGTATTTGCAAGAGATGAATTGGTTTTATATTGCTTTCGATTTCCAATAACAAAATGAGTAAAACTGTGCTAAGCTTTGTCTAACTACGATTATATTCTAGTTTTTTTTTTCTAGGTAGGAAATCATCAAATGCCGTCTCGTACTCTGGGACTTTTACTGACTAAAACCCACCTGTGTTTCTTCAGTTGCCTGTGCAACTCTTTCGATAAAATCCGCGACCCTGGCAGGATTGAAAATTTACTTAAGGACTACTTATCTAAATAACTATATGTCACAACTACTACAAAACTATATATATCTTTATTCTTAAACATTTTCTGTTTCACTACTCCTAACAACATTTCCATTAACATTTGTGACATACAGATTTCACCAATCCGAATATGTAAATATAAACTATCCGAATGCAAGACTGGCGCATCTAATCAAGCTCCCTGCTACAAGAGAGCATTACTTTTCATGTTCATTTGCGAACTTATATTAAAACCTATTGAATGTAGTGATTTATGCCCGCCTTAGTACGATGGGAAATGAGATTGCCTCCGTCTTATCCGATGCTCTTAAATTGAAGCTCGCGTTTTTTGTTACGGTATTGTAAGGGGAGATTTTTAGCTTTCGAGGTAATAAGGTACTGTATTATGTGGTCTTGGTATGTGATTTATATATGGTTTTGTTTGAGCGTGTGTTAAGTGAATTAGTATTTTTCCTTTGATTACTAAAAACATCATAGATTTCTTCAGTAAAGAAATATGTAAACATAATAAAATATTCAGGGCTCATACTTAAACTTAATACGGAACAACGTTTTGTTGAATGCAGTTCGGTGGAGAATTTTATTAATATTATTTATATCAGTGTGTGACTTAAACCCGCACTTAAGTCACGGTTTTCTGTGACATTAGTGGTCCATTTATACATAGAAAGAAATCCGTGACTCCGGGCTTAGGTCACACGTGCTATAAAATAGTATACGATACGTGTGGTCTTTTCTTTCCGCAAACAGCACCTACCTTAGAGAGATGATGATCTTCCCGTCCCATAAAGAAAGATAGAGAGAAATCGGAAACAAACGACAAGAAAGGGAGATACACAACCGAGTAAAATATATTAGTATCCCTTTCATTTCTCACGAATGGATCATGGAACGTGTTTATACCCGTTAAATGTTTTCACTCTCACCGTATCTTGTAATTGCATTATAATCAAGACGGTGACAAAGGGTATAAAACTTCATTCATAATAAACATGACATCTTAAGCTGCGTAATAAATTTTATAGACAAGAATTTTAGCGTATTTTCAACCGGCGAAAAAAAACGGAGGAGGTTCTCAATGCGACGCATATATCTGATTTTTTTAAGTGTGACCACGCATAACTTTTTACATAGTGGTTCGCTTGTGATAATTCTTCTTCTATTGGAAAGGGTATACTTCGAAGGTGGTCCCATATAAATTTGGAAAACAAAATCGAACGCTAGGGTCGGAAAACAAGGGATGATTGATTGTTCACTCACTGATTGTAATGTATAACCACGCAACTTTATAACGAGTAGTCGATTTTGATCATTCTTTTTTATTGGATAAGGTAATATCTATATATATATATATATATATATATATATATAAACTGAAAAGCAAAAAGCTTTTCAGTTTTTTTTTAATTTTCACTTTAATTTGTGAATTCATTTTCATCATCACTAAACACACTCTCAAACGGTGAAGGAAAACATTATTAGGAAACCGGCATGTCTTTGAAACAAAAGTTCATAGAAATGTGACGTCCAATCGCACCGGGCCCGCCTAGATTATGGTCCACTCCTTCTCATATAGAATAGGACTGTGTCCTGGCAATGTGAACATTATAGGCTGATTATGATATAACTAGCTTTTGCCAGCGGCTTCGCCCGCGTGGAGGTCGGAAAATATCCCGCGGGAACGTACTAGCGGGATAAAAATTAACCTTTGTGTTAATCCAGGTTACATACTAACTGTGTCCCAAATTTCATCCAAATCCGTTCAGTAGTTTTTGCGTGAAAGAGTAACAAACATCCACACATCCATACAAACTTTCGCATTTATAATATTAGTAGGAAATAGGATAAATCCACTGAAAATGTTGCCAAGATGAGACCATATGGCTCGCACTATCAGAAAGTTATCAGATTTCATGTAGAGCCTTCTAATTCTACACGCACTAACTCTATAAGCCCTAACCTCACAAACTCTACACCTTAGTCAAAATATGTGGCTTGGCCGTTTCGTTACTACAAGAACTATTGTAGAACAGAAGAGTAATAAACAGTGAATACATTTTTCACCTTACGCCCATGTGACCCTTGCGCTTCGCTTGGCTTGGCTTGGTGGGGTCACTACCTCCATATTGTATAACTGTGTATATAATTTGTATAAAATGATTGGCCAATGATTCAGATATTCACGACATGATGGCGTAACCCCAAAAAATAAATCCTGTTGCGAGCCATGGCCATGAAAAGGGAGGAAAACACAAATATTTTCACAATATATCACGACGTAACGGCGGAGCGGAGACGATACTTAACATCAACAAAAAAGCTAAAAATTCGTCTGCGAAAATACTTTGGCGTTGATTTAAATGGACGCCAACAGAAGCAGCCAAAATGCAAATTCTTGAGACTGCAATATTATAACAAACTCATGAATACGATCTATACTTAAGATTTCCACAGCAACGTCTTATTCTTATCAATTTTCCACCTAAGTGTGAGTTTCCTAGTTTTTCGCTATACAGTGAAAGTAAACAAAGAGAATTCCTGAGTGGCTCTTAACCGACAAAACGTAGTTTATGAGCAAATTTTCTGAATAGAAGGTCTCTATTACACGTTCGGTCTGTTCATTCAAGGTGAATGGATTTGAATGAAATGAACGGTTAAGCTTTTGAGTCTTAGAAATGACGACGAACCTAAACTTTGTGGGAAAGATAATTCGAATGTATAATTTTCGAGCGCCTCCGTAATTCCGTTCTTTCGTGAATGGCTCGCCTTTTCAAGGTAAAACGTTATGTGTAATACCAGTACTTAATTAAGAATGTTCAGTACTGAAAAAGTTCGTAATACTAGGAATTACGAGTTATTAAATTATATGGCTCATTTTTTCCATAAATGTTTAATAATCTAGGCGTTTCTTTTCATTGCTACTTTATAAAGAAAATATGTTACCATATTTTTTTATTACATGTTTTTCGATGTGGTTTGAGTAATTAGTGAGGCTTCGTGTTTGAGTCAAGTCAAATAGTAGTAATTACAATAAATAGCATAGACGAATTAATACGTAGGACATAAAAAATGTATCAAAGTATTGGATATACAGCACATAAACAAACAGTTAAGAATCTGTAAAGAAACTACTTATTAGTCAAGCCCGCTCAATTAAATTTTAAACAGCAACAAAATTCCTTCAAAATGAAATAACAAAGCAATGCAAAGTTTCCTCTATACAAAGGCGATATCTTAAGAACATCGTAGGCGGGTAGTTGAAGATGTTTTGTGCAAGCGCCGCGGGTAACATTTGAAGTGTTAAATCTTAATCCGAACTCAAGTGCTGCCCGCTTTCTAGTATCTCACGATGGAAACTGAACCTTTTTGCTCGAATAACTTACTGCATTCTGCTATATACTTTTTCATCAAATATTTAACTAACTGAAAAAATACACACAGTCACGCTAAAAAATAAAAAGCAGGGGTGTACTGGTAAAGGTTGTTTGAATGAAAATACGTTTGTTGGCATTACAGCTATGACACTGTTTTCTCTTTTTTATAAATATGTAAGGTATAGCACCTATACCTTTAGGTGATATTACTGTGATTCCGAGTGGTGTCGGACGTAAAGATTAGCACCATCCCATTTCTTCCCCTGGGTGTCGTAAAAGGCGACTAAGGGACTTACTAGAGAGTGGGCAGCAGCGTTCTCTCTGCATTTTATTACCATGTTGCGATCCCCAAACCGCTTGCCAAGTGTGGTGATTATGGCAATTTTCCTCCCTATGTCCAGCAGTGGATGTTTTTCGGCTGAAATGAAAATGATGATTATGAATGTCAAAAGGGCTTCAGCTCAGCATAATGTCAGATGGCAACACAGGACGCTGATACACCTGACGCTTATTTTCAGCTGCGACGCTTATTTTGACGCTTCTTTTCAGCAGCGATGACCTTCCGTTGTACAGGCTGGTAATAAATAACTTTAAGGACATTCTAACAGTCAAACTAATTATGAGAGAGAATAGTAGAAAAAACAATAGGCAACTGACAAGCAAAAGGAAGAATATAAAACTAAGATTCGTAGAACAATTGTTAGAAATAGTAGTCCACGAAATACAACATAGGTGTTTTATTATTAGAACCGGTTTAGGAAGACCTTGAGGTTCCTAGAGTACTGTAAAAGTTCTTTGCAAATCACGACCTTATGTTTTATAGGCTGGAAATAAATAAGTTTAATGGCATTCGAGCAGTCAAACTAATTTAGACAGAGAATAGCTGAAAAACAAAAGGAAAGAGATCGGGTTCACAAGTCTAAGAAAAAAGTTGAAATCGATACTTATAATATACTTAGTCTGGCCATAAATACTGTTACAGTTAAAAATAAGAAAGATATTACATTTAAATTTGGAATCTATCATTTTTATACGATTGTTCATTGAGTTTTCTAATTTTGGCGCCAATACATTGTACAATATTTTGCGACATTAAAATGTAGTGGGGTGATAAAGAGAACCGAATCGTTGTGATTGCATTACACAAAGTTGGTATGGGGCAAGTGCAATTTTTAAAACTCTCCATATGTTATGGCTATTAATAGGTACAATGAGACCTCCTCTGTTTGTGACAGAAAAAGATCTGGCCGTCCACGTAGTGTTCGTATGAAAAAAGGTGGTCAAAGCAGTAAGGGAAAGAATTCGAAGAAATCCTGTCCGAAAGCAAAAGATTTTATCTCGGGAGATGAAAATAGCACCCAGAACCATGTCGCGTATTTTAAAAGATGACTTAGGATTTGCAGCCTATAAGAGACGCACTGCTCATTTTTTAGCTGATAATTTAAAAAAAGAATAGGGTGGTAATATCGAAACAACTACTGAAGCGGCACGCAAAGGGAGGTCACAGAAAAATTTTGTTTACAGATGAGAAAATCTTTACAATTGACCAAAATTTTAACAAAAAAAATGACCGTATTTATGCTCAAAGCTCTAAGGAAGCTTCCCAATTAGTCGACAGAGTGCAACGTGGGCATTTTCCGACTTCAGCGATGGTTTGGTGGGGTGTTAGCTATGAAGGAGTGACTGAGCCATATTTTTGTGAAAAAGGTATCAAAACATCGGCACAAGTGTATCAAGATACCATTCTTGAGAAGGTAGTTAAGCCCCTTAACAACACCATGTTCAATAACCAAGTATGGTCCGTCCAACAAGACTCGGCGCCGGGTCATAAAACTCGGTCCACGCAATCTTGGTTGGAAATGAACGTTTCGGACTTCATCAGAGCTGAAGACTGGCTGTCGTCTAGTCCCGATATTAATCCGTTGGAATATGATTTATGGTCAGTTTTAGAGAGTATGGCTTGCTCAAAACGCCATTATGATTTGGAGTCCCTAAAACAATCCATACGATTGGCAGTGAAGAATTTTCCCATGGAAAGAGTGCGTTGATAACTGGCCTCAACGTAAAGGACTGTATTGCAGCTAATGGAGACCACTTCGAATAAGCTTTTATATTTTAAATTGTTTTATATTTATGTATTAAACTAACACACTGTAAAAGTAATAAATATTATATGCAATAAAAAAAAATTTTCTTCGTGACAATATTTATGGCAAGACTAGGTATAGAATCTTGAATCACTTTGTCCATTGATGAAAACCGCATTAAAATCTTTTGTGACTGACGGTGACTGTCAAAGACTTACGAATAACCGCCCGGACCAACAGTGTAATATGCTGTCCGAGGCATGGAGGTGTCTTGATTTGTAAATATGGATATCCATCCACAGACCAACCGCGGCAAGCGTAGCTTAACCTGATAGATCGACCCGTGTTGCTAAAATATTTAGCTCTGCGACTATGTCAACCTAAATAACAAGCCAACACTGAAACAGAAGCTCGTAACCTTTACGTGTTCCACATAATAATCATAAAGAACGTTACACCATATTATTACGGGTCAGTAACCATACCATTGTATGGCATTAAGTCATAATTTTCAGAAATTGAATTCTTGCTAATGCCAGCAATTTACATAATCAACGGTTACGCCACGGTTAAAGTTTTCGCCTTTACCCTGCCCAATCCAAATTCACTTTTTGCCTTAAAAGTGTAGATTAATACCCAAAGATATCGAAGTGAATTCAGAATATCGTTATCGTTACCGTATTTCGTATCGCGATACCAATTAAGCGGAAAGTTTTCATTAATTTTGTAATGAGTTTTTTAAAAGTTGGCCTTTCTGTTGATAAGAATCGTTAAAAGGGCAATAATGTACTTATCGTACTTTCTTCATTATTGATAGTGCCAAATGGAAATGTCAATTTTGATTCGATTTTTATAATGTGCCGTGTTTTTTTTTTTGTTTTGTATGGGAAACCATCAAATGACTTCTTCCGCTCTGGCGGAGCGGGAGGGCGTGTCAGAATTTTACTGACTAAAACCCATCCGTGTTCCTTCAGTTACCCATATGCCAGGACCACGGTATCTCGTTTGAACAATCTCGTGACCCTGGCAGGATGTTCCGTGTTATGTTGATAAATTCAATCCGATAGGGTTCAAAATATCGTGTCTTATTTATTTACTCTGTTTTGAGTAAATTTGGGTTTTCTTTAGCCTGCTCTAGGCATGAATTCGAAGTAATTATTCAAGAGAAAATGACTGAAACTTTAATATAAAAGCAAAGTTGCAAACAAGGAAATAACATAGATTTAGTAGATAGTTAGGTATATAATAGTTTGGTTAAACCTTAAAACCTTAGATTCTTTGAAATAGTACAATACCTAGTTTTAGAATACTATCTAAGACGATTCCTATATAAAAATTATAGGTTTGTGAATGTTGTGATGACATACAACTCTTACACCTCAGTTTCATCAATTAGTTTAAATTAAAAACTTCTCTCATTCTACAATTTTCTTCTGAAAATACTTTGACAAAAAGCATAAAATTTCTCTAGAAAGTAATCAAAGGAACGTTTGATTCCATTAATATATTTTCTAGGAAGTTCATTTAACGTTGGAATCCGATTTCAAATAATACTACTGTCGACGCTCACTATATGAAAAGCCTTTTAATTACCGCTTCTTGGGTGCACTGCCACACGGAATAGTACTTGCAGAAGGTCCATTTAATATAACATGCGAATACAGACATAAGCACTTATTTCATCCGAAAGTCGTCCATTGCTGTGCAAAGGCTTCCTCCACGCACCGCCACTTCGACCGGTTTTGTGCTTCTCGCATCCAGCGGATTCACAGATTTCAGCAGGTCATCGGTTCATCTTGTGGTAAGCCTTCCAACGCTATGTCTTCCAGTACGCGGTCGCCACTTCTGAACCTTTCAGCCCCATCGGCCATCTGTTCTGTGAGAAATATGTCCAACCCACTGCGGCACGCACACTTATGTAGGTTATTCCAAATGCATCGAATCAAAATATTATGTCTTATCTGATTAGCCAAATGGATTAGCCATTTGATCAGACAATATACAAGGCTTGTGAAAGCTTATGTGTAGTGTACACATTGCGCGCTTCGATCTATTTCATACTCAGTTTTCGTCGATGATATTTTATTACAGCTTAATAATGTTATTAAAATAATTAGAGGAAGTTGAAACCTTCTAGATACAGATGAATGCGTTACCAATTCTCTTTGATGAATGATTGTATAAGTTGATAACCTGGACAAGGTTTGTTTACATTTTCATCAGATTCTTTGGGAACAAACCATACTCGTTACTATTGCCAGTTGCGTCCACGGTTGCATTTTTTGCACTTTACTTGTCTATGTCATCCTGAGTTTTCACTAGTTGGAGCCAGTGGTGCAACGTCTATTTTTAAATGTCGTAGTATCATGGTGGTATACAAACATTTCTGCCTCATACTCATTTAGTTCCTATTTCAATCTTTCTTTTGTTTTTTCTGGTTTTTGTTAGTAGTATAGTATAGTATAATTTATTTAACAAAAAGGAAAAATACAATGCATGTTACGCTTAAATAGAATATTACATTTATGCTCAAGTTTTGTGAATAATGACCCCGATGCTAGGAAAATCCTGTGTTATAGGGGCCATCCATTCGTCCGTATATTTTACAAAATTAGGGAGCTAAAACGTGTAACAGCTGCAGTAGTGTGTGAGTAAGCACGTGTAATGTGGTGTAATGGGGAAAGTGTATGTGTGTCTGTGATGTGTGTAAACGTGTGTGTTGTGTGTGAACGTGTGTGATGTGTGTGATGCGTGTCGTGTGTGTTTAGAGAGGTGTGTGAGTGTTCGCGATACTAATACATTATTTATTTGTATTGGGGTTTCATCAGTAATTCTGTTTCAGCGTAGTCTAGGGTGAGGAGGAATTCTTTAATTATTTTTTTACATTTTTGTGTGTTTAGTGTATGTATGCTATGTTTTTGATGTAATTTATTATATATAAGGGCACTTAGGTATGAGTAGTGACGTCTAGCAAATGTAGTTTTCGTGTGTGTTGTGGGACAAGCCGGTTTGGGTCTTATTCTTACTGGCGAGCTGTTATTTACTCTGTATGGAAGAGTTGCGTGTTTTCGCATGACTGCACGTAGTATGTATAACTGTCGAACCGTTAGTGTTTTGAAGTCCCTGTATAGTTGCCGCGTTGGGAATCTAAAGGGTCTTTTTAATATTACTTTAATTACGGCTCTCTGGGCTCTTTCCGCCTGTATAATATCGGTTTTGGCGGCTCCTCCCCAGGCAGTGATGCAATAGCTCAGGACTGATTCGGCAAGTGCCGAATAAACAATTTTAAGGACTTCACTGTTTGCCCTCAACTTCTTAAATAGAAAAATAAGTTTTCGTATTCGTGCGGACACTGTTTGTAGATGTTTTTTCCAGGATAGGCAGGCATCTAATTGAAGGCCGAGATACCGTACCACTGGTGCTCTAGTTACAACGGGGCATGTGCAAGAGGCGAAATGGTTGGAACATTTGTGGGCTTTAAGAAATAGTGAACCGTCTTGTGGTACGGTGGAACGTCTTGATCCAAAGGTGATAAAATTAGTTTTTGCAACGTTTAGTGTCAGTCTGTTTTGCTCTAGCCATAACATCACTTCGCCAAGTGCCTTTTCAGCTGCCTCTTTAGCTGAGGCCCAGTCGCAGCCATAAGATAGAATTGCCGTGTCATCGGCGTAGGCTATTATTTTTGCAGAGGAAAGGGACAGCTGACAGAGTTCGTTGACGTAGATCAGAAAAAGCAGAGGACTGAGCAAACTTCCTTGCGGAACTCCGACGATCACAGGACTTGCTTCGCTAACGTACTCCCCTATCCTAACGCACTGCATCCTATCAGTCAGAAAGCTTTTAAATAAGTCATGAGCGATGCCTCGCACTCCGATGGACTCAAGTTTAGAAAGAAGTAGAGGAACAGACACTGTATCGAACGCCTTCGATAGGTCTAAGAAGATTCCTAGATACTTGAGCTTATTGTCGACTTTATTAACTACAAAATCCAGTAAAGATGACACCGCATCCTCTGTGGATAATCCGCGTCTGATTCCAAACTGGTTTTGGGAAATTATTTTGTGTTTGTTTAGGTAGTTATTAAGGCGTTTGTACATTATTCTTTCCAGAATTTTGGAGATTGCTGGAAGGACTGAAATTGGGCGATAATTTGTGACCTTATTTTTGTCACCCGACTTGTGTACTGGATGTACGATGGCTTTTTTTAGAGCACTGGGAAATGTACCTGTCGATATGGCCAAGTTACAAATACGTGTGATAGGTGGAACTAGGATGTGGCTAGCGTGTTTTAATAATTTTGGTGGGATACCGTCCCAGCCCGTAGCACTGTCCATCCGGAGGCTATTTATTATTGAATTTACCTCTTCTTCGTCTGTTTCTAGAAGAAGCATTGAGTTGAATGTATTTTGTTGGTGGATGTCGACAGACTGGGGGGAATTTAAATTAGATAAATTGTTTCCAAGATTTATACCAACGTTTGCAAAGAACGTGTTAACTTTGTTGACGGACTTACGGGGGCAGGTTTCAAGTGATAAAAGTTCTGTTGATTTTGATCGCACGCTTTTGGTATCAGTTACACTACGGACAGTTTCCCACATTTTTTTAGGATTGCATTTAGCCTTTTCAAATTCCTTGTCTTCATAATCCGATTTTATCCTTTTTAATAAATCGTTACAGAAGTTGCGATAGCGTAAGTAGGTTAATTTTAGGATCTGGTTATCCGGCTCTTTATTTGTATTATAGTGCGTGTTGTCTCTATTACGTATGCATCTCAAAAGACCTGCAGTAATCCAAGGCTTTATAATTCTTTGTTTGCTTGGGATTGTTCTATATATTGTATTTTTAATTAATATGGGGGAGACTATATTTAGTAATTCATTAGCGGCTTGGTTAGTGTCGTTCATTGTATCTAATACAGAGAAGTTACAATTTTCAATACCAGAAATAGCGCTTGAAAGATTAAGGAAGGATGTATGAACTTTATTATTAGACGATTTGGGTTTGTTATTTTCCAGATTTAGCAAGACTGCGCAGTGGTCTGTTATCGAAGTTTTTAGTATTAAAGTAGTCGCTTTGTTGTTAGTTTTTAATAAGACATGATCTATACAGTTATGCAGGCGAGTAGGAAGGAGGTAAGCTGGAAGAAATCCGTGAGATGCAGTCATGTTTAGGTACTGTAGAGAGCGTGGGTCATAGCTATCAGGGGTGATATTGATGTTTACATCTCCAATAATTGTGGTGTGATGGTGATTTTTAAGGTCAAATATAACATTATTTAGTTGATCTAGGAATGGGTCAATGTTCCTTTGCGATGGTGGTCTATATAAGGCAATGATAGTAAGGTTGTTTTCTATGGAGCAGGTTAGGCAACTGGCGTCAGGGAAAAACGGTTCAGTTGTAGTGTGACGTAGATTATTCCTAATATATAAGACTAAGCCATCATTTTGGTTACTTAAACTTCGGGTTTGGTGTGATGTGTATCCATTCAAAATAGGTATGTTTCCTGCTTTTTTAAGCCAGCATTCAGAAAGCACAATTACGTCGCATGGTACATTCATTGTGACTAGGAGACATTTAAGTTCGTCAAAATTTTTAGTGATACTTCTGATATTTAGGTGTAAAACAGTTAGTGCATTTGAAGTCTGTAGATAATCTTTGCAATGGTCTGGTTCACATGTGTATGATGTAGATACTTCGATATGATCTAAGTCGATGATGGTTGAGTTGGTGATCTTCTTGTATGAGTCCTACTAAATACGTTTTTCTTTATCTTCTTTCTTTCCAACCTTCTGTATTATTCTGTGTTGTATGTGCACTAAAACCAACGCTATTAGACAACAAAGAGAATCGATTATTTTCACAAACGTGAACCATTGTTTTCGCTAATAATTAATATTTTATACGTAGTTGTATGTTAGGTGATTTATGAGTCTACGATCTTTTGAAAGGTACTCGGTCATTAATTAACTATTGAATGTTTGTTTATTAAAGAAAATAGACTGAGAAATGTATTTTTCTGCTTGACCTTGTAAGCTGGTTTCAGTCTGTTTAATAGAGCATATTTGTCGGTCTGGGCTGACACGAATTGATATGCTAAGTAGAAAGGCCTCTTAAATTCAATCTTTAGTTTGTGTGTCATGTGTACTCACTTTAGTCATTTTCTTTCCAAAATATTCTAGATTTAAAGAATTCCAATCACCAAAGATACGTTATACTTCTTCCATGTGGTGCAAGAAGTAAAGAATAGCACAATCCCATTACTTCCCATGTGAGTCGTAAAAGGCAACTAAGGGAATTGCTAAAGAATGGGCAACAGCGTTCTCTATGCATTTACCACTATACTGCGATCTCCGTCTCGCCTGCCAAACGTGTTGATTCTAGCAAACCCCTCCAAATGGGAGGAAGCTTGTGTTCAACGGTGGATGTCTTTCGACTGAAATGATGGTGGAATAAGTTACTTTAGTTAAATAAATAAATAAAAATAATAATAAATATCTTAGGACAACCAACACACCGTTATCTGATCCCAAACTAGGCAGAGCCTGTACTATGGCAACCAGACAACTGATAAACATACTTACATATTTCTAAATACATACATATAATAGATAAATTACACCCAGACACAGGACAAATGATCGTGCTCATCACACAAAGATTTGTCCTGGGTGGGAATCGAACCCACGACCTCAGTCTTAGCAGTCAGGGTCACTAACCACTAGACTAACAGGCCAGTCAAATGCAAACTACTAAGGCTTGAGAGAGCAGTAGTAGCCAGTGGTATCGATCCCTACTTAACACAGGCAGGCGTTCCCTTTCAATAAATAATTTCACCACCACTGCTTTCAATGCGGTGCAGGAAAACATTGTGAGGAAACAGGTATATCCTAGAACTAAAAATACGAAGACATGTGACACGTACCACGTACACGTATCTGCACCGGGCCGGCGTGGTAGATTACAGCCCACCCTCTCTAGCTCGCCGCCCGGTAAGGACCAGGCTCGGGTTGACGGCGCGTAGTGTTCCACGCGCGCCTCAAAGAGATGTCAGCAGCAGTGTAGGGGTCTACTAGGACCGATGCCTGCCGGGGTCGCGTGATTGTTCGAAAGAGATACCGTGGCCCCGGCACATGGGCAACTGAAGGAACACGGGTGGGTTTTAGTCAGTAAAAGTCTGACACGCCCTCCCGCTCCGCCCAGAGTGGGAGAAGTTATTTGATGATTTCCCATCCTGCAAAACAAAAAAACCCTCTCTCGAAGAGAGGAGGCATATGTCCTACTGCAGTGGCGAAGGGTGATTTTATTAGAGAGGTAAGCCGGAGCAAAAAAATGCTTACCTAGACCGGACGTGGCGCACGTAGTCCAGTTACTTAAAGATTAAACACATTCAGTGTGATTATTAAACACTGCTGAAAACTACTGACTGTCATAATTTCCTAAGGGAAGCCGACAGGAATCGGCTTATTAGTTACCTGCGCCACTGTGTCCTAGTAGTGGGAACATTATAGGCTGATTATACAATACTAAGGCTTGACGAAAAGAGTACGTTTAGTACTTATATCCCGTGTACAGACGTTTAAAATTCTATTCTGCAATAGTAATCCCGAAAATCGGCATAACAGTAAACCAATAAATCCCAAAATACACCCAAGTTAATAATAAACCTGTGCCGTTCCACTTGTAACTCCCCGAATACACCCAAAATGGATCGAGTAATCTACATGAAATTACCAGCGTCGTCTTACGTCGCGTAATGGTCTAATTACAAGATACATACTTTAATGTAGTTAATCGCGGACGTGTTCGGTGGTGAGATTATTTGAGACGCAATTAGAATGTATCTGTAGGCGGTGATGTAATTGTTTTATTTTGTGTACGTGTTGTGACTGAGAATGGGTTTAAAATATGTGTTACATGAGAAAGTCTAAATGGTTGTGCTTTCAGTCAATTATTAATATTACTAAAAAAGAAGAGCAGTGCTAGCTCAGTAGTAACAGCTGTGAATTATGAGTTATAGGGTCGTTGGTTTTAACGCAAATAGACGCTTTACTTTGCGTGAATTATTTCATCACCACTGCTCTCAAAATGGTGAAGAAAAACATCGTAGGGAAACCGGCATGTACTAGAACCAAAACTTCGAAGACATGTGACATCTACCAACTCGCCCTGGGCCCGCGTGGTAGATTACGAACCAAGTTTCTCTCACAGAGAGAAGGCCTGTTTCCCAGCAATGCGAACAATATAGGCTGATTATGATGATTATTTATTATTAATAAGTAGGCTTCCAGAAATAGAAATTTGTTTTAATTTTATTAAAAAATAAAATATATTAAGAAATGTCCTCGTTAGTATACTACCGTGATTTTTTTAAAGGCAACCTGCTGGCAACACTGATTTTAACACAACAAAAAAAAAACACCGCAAAAGCGGTCTTCATTTTGTTTTTTTTTTTACTTTAACCTCTAAGTCCCTGAGATACCACATTTGGTATAGACACAATCGTTTTTTAATTGTGTCTGTAATTACGGTAATTGACTAGTTAGTGTGTAAAAATTGATCCAGTAACACTAAATAAGATACAACGGGCACCCATTTATAAAAAAAACCCACCATATATGTTATATTTCTTACGCAGATTAATTAAAGCAAAAACAAAATGAAGACTGCTTTCGTCAGAAGGTTGCCTTTTAAAGAATCACGGCAGTATAGTAGTCGTATGTTCTACTGCTGAGCATGAGGCCTTCCTGCCAGGGTCGCGAGATTGTTCAAACGAGATACCGTGGCCCTGGCATATGAGTAACTGAAGGAACACGGCCCACCCGTGTGGCATATGAGTAACTGATGGAACACGGGTGGGTTTTAGTCAGTAAAAGTCTGGCACGCCCTCCCGCTCCACCCAGAGTGGGAGAAGTCATTTGATGATTTCCCATCCAAAAAAAAAGCATGAGGTCTTGGATCCGATCTCCAGATCGGGCAGAGTGGTATTGGGTTTTACTGTCAGTAATTTTACAGTAGCAGCCCGGAGTCTAGATTTGTGTCCGATTGATAGCAATAAGCCTACCCCCTTTAACATTAGTCTTAAAAACATAACTAGCGAAATGTGAGTGTACTATAGTACACCTCCGTTCAACCCTTTTGGGTAACAAGGCTTGATGTTATGTTATATTATCTTAAAAACTCCTGTATCTAACAGTCGTCCTACTCAAAAAAGAACGAAAGAACTATTTCCAAAAAAACGACTTCCAAAACAAAACACTAGGTTCAAAGTGAAAAACAACTTTAATTTCGGGAGATGGTGTCTAGTTTTTTGCCACTTTGTAGTGGTTTTTTGGAAGACAGTTGTTATTTTTTATTTACAAAAAAGTTATTATTTTCCAATTTTTAGTTACCTGGTATCTACCATGCACTTATTCGTATACCAGGTACTGGCCAGGCAAACACTGACAGGAAGTATCAGAATATTATCACGTAAAACAAAGTGGAATAAATAAATATTATCGAAGCTAACGCAAATACGACCAGAGCAATTCAATAAGTATTATACGGGACTAGTACGTACGTAGATAAGTTACGCTTCAGGGGAAGCGTAACATATCCCTTATTTTTTTTTTTTGAAATCGCTCCACACTTAGACAAAAACAGTCGATATTATTCGATATTTATTATCTTAAATAACAATGTTCGAGGCATTTTCCCAGACATTCTACACGAGCGGCCTGTGGGCAAACTTTGCACACAGGCCGCGGCAAAAAGCCTACAATGCCTTGCGCGTCCAGTATAATAATGTGTTTGGGGCTCTGTTTCGGCTCCCTCGATAATGCACTGCGTCCGGCATGTTTACTGACGCCAGCGTAGATGACTTCTACGCAATTAGTTCACTGAACTCCATGTTTTGCGACCGATGAGCCTACTGTGCAGGGGTAGACGGTGTACCCTCTTCATGTTTAACTTGTATTTTTACTTTTAATAACTAACATTATGCTATGCTAGGATCTGAAGCATTCCAGTTAGACCTGGAAAACCGATTTGCTGCCGTGGAAACCACAAATGACGTAGACCAGGCGCTCGACCAAATGGTGGAAATCCTCAGGGAGGAAGGCACGCGATTTTGCAAAATGCGGCGTACGGGTAAGAAGTCCAAACTTTCGGAAGAAACCCTGGCACTAATGATGGAACGACGTGTAAACCCACCTGTCACTTCGTCAGAACAACGGGCAATGAACAAAATTATTAGGACGTTGGTTCGACGTGACCTCCGATGCTCCAACACACGCTCCATAGAACTAGCGATTGAGCAAAATCGGGGCTCGAAAGTGTTTGCCCAATCACTTGGGAGAAGCCACCTGACGAAGTTGACCAAATCTAGTGGGGATGTCGTCGTTTCAAAACCGGAGATCCTTTCGGAAGTAGAAGACTTCTACCACCAATTGTACGCCTAGCATGCATCGTGACCTGATCCCGAAAATGAGGATTCTAGAGCCACCTTAACCCGCCATTTTACGGAAGACCTGCCAGAAGTCAGCCAAGACGAAATCGAGGCGGCTCTAAAACAGCTTAAAAATGGAAAAGCCCCTGGTGAGGACGGGATCACGACCGAGCTCATAAAAGCGGGAGGAAGTCCTGTACTGAAAAAGCTTCGGGAGGTCTTTAACACTGTCCTGTTTGCTGGGAGAACTCCAGGTGCGTGGCGAAGGAGCGTAGTGATTCTCTTCTTTAAAAAGGATGATAAGACCCTTTTAAAGAATTACAGACCCATTTCGCTTCTAAGCCACGTATATAAGTTGTTTTCAAGAGTCGTCACGAATCGTCTAGCGCGAAGACTCGACGAGTTTCAGCCACGGGAGCAGGCCGGGTTTGAAGGAGGATACAGCACCATGGATCACATTCACACTGTGCGGCAGATTATACAGAAGTCCGAGGAGTATAATGGCCCCTGTGTCTTGCGTTTGTGGACTATATGAGAAGGCTTTCGATTCTATCGAGACCTGGTCTGTTTTGGAGTCTCTGCAGCGATGCCAAGTCGACTGGCGATACATCCAAGTGCTGAGATGTCTGTATGAAAACGCGACAATGACCGTCCAAACTCAGGACCGGCAAACTGAACATATCCCCCTGCGTCGAGGGGTGAGACTAGGGGACGTAATTTCCCCGAAATTGTTCTCTAACGCATTGGAGGATGTGTTTAAGATGCTGAAATGGGAAGGACGCGGCATTAACATTAACGGCGAGTACATCTCACACTTGAGATTTGCAGATGACATCGTCATACTGGCTGAATCGTTGCAATACTTGCAGCAAATGCTGGACGGCCTAGTTGATTCTTCTGTACGCATTGGTCTCCGGATGAACTTGGACAAAACTCAGGTTGTGTTCAACGACCACGTTACTCCGGGACCAATTGCTGCAAATGGCAGTACTATCTAGGTTGTTCGAGAATACTTTTACCTCGGTCAATCTTTGCAGTTTGGTAAGAACAACTTTGAGAAGGAGGCTAACAGAAGAGTTCAGCTGGGCTGGGCAGCATTTGGGAAGTTTCGTCGAGTCTTCTCGTCGTGTATTCCGCAGAACCTAAAGACTAAAGTCTTCAATCAGTGCGTCCTGCCTGTCATGAGTTACGGAGCTGAAACGTGGACACTCACGGTACGGCTGGTCCATAAATTCAAGGTCGCTCAGCGAGCTATGGAACGAGCTATGCTTGGAGTTTCTCTGAGGGACAAAATCCGGAATGAAGTGATCCGGCAGAGAACTAATTTTGTCGACATAGCTCACAGAATTAGCAAGCTGAAGTGGCAATGGGCCGGCCATATAAGCCGGAGAACCGATAACCGTTGGAGTAGACGTGTTCTTGAGTGGAGACCACGAATTCGCAAACGTAAGGTAGGACGCCCTCAGGCTAGGTGGAGCGACGATCTTCGCAGGGTGGCTGGTAACAGCTGGATGAGAGTTGCTGAAAATCGAGCACAGTGGCGTCGAATTGGGGAGGCCTATGTCCAGCAGTGGACTGCTATAGGCTGATGATGATGATGAACTAACATTAGATAGAAGCAAAATCTTTTTTACTAACAACCTTGCGTTGCCTATGGACTTTTTGTTTGAATTAAAAGTTTTTTTGTTGCGGTGAAATCGGTGAACATACATTAAAAAAATATGCAGTAAAACATAGAACCTCCTCCTTTTTAGAAATCGGTTAAATAAAGAAATATCAATTCTGCAGAAACAAAACGCACTTTGCAAAAAAATAATACATAAAATACACAAAAACTTTGAGCAAAAAGCCAACCAATTAAAGTTTGTTACACACAAGTCTTTGATCAACAAAAATATTGGAATTCCAGTCTTCGCTTGACGCGTGGGTGCCTCTAATTCGTCTACCGCTTGCAAATTAGCGGCTCACGAGAGATTTATAGGCTCGAGTATAGCCGTGAGAAGCCACGGAGAAAGAATCGGAATTCTCGATTTATGTGTACTGATTAAGGCATCAGTGGATCCTGATTTGAAGGCCTTGAATTACCTACAGAATACCGTAAAGAGTAGGTAGGTCTAGAGTAGCTATAGAGTGTTAGAAAAGGTTTAATTTTAGTGATAAACGTCGTATTGTAATCGTTCTTACAACATTCTTTAAACATTAAAACTTCTTCAGTCAGGCACGAAACGATATTTGTAGACCGATTTCAATGAAGTTTTAATAAAAAATATTCTACGAGAGTCGCGTCGCGCTGTCGCGTTGCGCTATTACGTCGCGCTGTTGCGTCGTGCTGCCGCGTCACGCCTTTTGGTGGGAGCCTTTAGAGCAGGGGTTCCAAACCTTTTTTTCTCTACTGCCCACTTTAAGAATAAATTATTTTTTAACGCCTCCCTTTTTAAACATACTTAAAAACCGCTAAGTACTTATAACTGATTATTGAAACGCAAATTTATAGTATTCGGACAGAGTATCTTTTATTGAAAATAAAACATAATCAATTGTTATATAAAAACTAATGTGAAGGTTGAATCTGATGCTGTTCAATAAGTTTGTTGATATCAGGTTCCAATTTACTCAAAAACAGCCGCAAGTTGCCACGTTCGGTAACACGCAAACGATTTCTCTTTTTAGTAAGCAGCGTTGCCACAGCACTAAATCCACGTTCACACAAATATGACGATGAGAATGCTATCAAAAATCGTTAAACAATTGACCACAATCCAGGGTACAATTGCGGGATCGGTTTTTGTAGCCAAAATTCTTGATATCCATTTTTGAACTTGATATTTATTTCTTCGTTTGTTGTCAATTCTATAAGTTCTTCTTCCAGCTGAGGTGACATTGCTGTGTTGACATTTGAAAACGGATCCAACACCCAGTCTGGTATTTCCAAGTTTAAAATGTCCTGGTATCGTTCGGTGAAGTCAATGTGGAAGTTTTCCAAATGTTGGCAGTAGGCAAACAAGTCGTCGTTACTGCAGTATACTGATAAATTCGGAAGCGAAAGCAGTTTGTCTGCGAAAGCAGCAACGACATTTTTTGTTTTAATTAAATTTAGTTCATCGCCTTGCAGTTGGAGGTTCATGTCATTGAACATTTTATACAGGTCTGTCATGTAAGCTATATCATTCTTTGATGTTATGAGCTTGTTGCGCAGTTCTGTATCTTTAGTTTCCAAGAACTCTATCATAGAGTCAAACAGGTTGTAAAATTGAATCAGACAATTGCCTCTTGACAGCCAACGAACTTCAGTATGAAGCAACAAACGGTTGAAATCTTCGTCATTAGTAACACAAAGCTGATGAAATAATCTATCATTCAAAGAGCTGCTACGGATTTTATTGACTGCTTTGATGACATATTGCAGTGATTGAAATAGTCGTTCACTTAAGTTTCTAGCAACCAAATGTTGTCTATGAATAACGCAATGTATAGCAAGGACATCTGGAATTTTATTCTTTAAGTATGCTATGGAGCCTGTATGGCGCCCTGTCATAGCCGGAGCGCCATCCGTAGCAACTGATATAATATTTTTCAAAGGAATCTCTTTCTCTTCACAAAACTTTTCCAATGTATTGAATATGGTTTCGCCTTTTGTATTTGTCTCCAAATTTCTGGCAAACAATAGTTCTTCACGTATTTTCTCATCTTTAATAAACCTCACGTAAGATAGCAACAACGCTTCATTAGTTGGTAAAGTGGACTCATCGAGCTGATTTGAGAATTGACTAGTCCTCAGATGATTGCACAATGATTCTTCAATGTTTTCAGCCATTTCATCAATTCGTCTTTGCACAGAATTATTACTCAAAGGAATTTTTCGGAAAATATCTGCGGCCGGTTTATGAAGCACAGTAGTTATGACTTCCTTTTTTGCTGGCAAAATTAACTCTTCTCCGATGTTGTGTGGTTTGCCTTTTTGAGCAATTAACAAAGAGATATTGTACGAAGCTCGAAGTCCGTCGTCATCTTGCTTAGCAGCCGCCGAAAATAGTTTTGATACACTTGGCTGAGTATTATGCTTCTTCTCTAGGTCTTGAAAATATGCTACATTCTTTTCTGTCTTATCTGGATGCATTTTATTCAAATGATCTTGCAGTCTTGAAGGCTTCATTGCTTCGTTCGAAAATGTTTTTAGACATAGAAGACACAAAGGCGACGACGGGTATGTGGGATTTTCAATAAATCCGAATTTAATATATTCCGCAGAGTATTGCCGTCTCTTCTTTTTTACTTCCGACATTGTTTTGTTTTAAGAAATACGTAAGTGTTGAAATCAAGTACTGCTTATCTATTATGCGCGAAACCACAAATGAAAATAATAGTAGATTGTATCATAAGGGAGCAAAATAATATTTTTACGGCGAGGGCGCTTTTTTGAATCCAGAGCGAAGTGAGGGATTCTAGAGTAGAATCCCGAGCGTAGCGAGGGATTCTTTAGTAGAATCCTGAACGTAGCGAGGGATTCAAAGTACGTCGCCCGAGCCAAAAATATATTTTGCGCCCGAGTGATACACTCTACTTTTCATCACCCACTATGAGAAAATAAAAGGCGCCTCATATTTTATTGTAATATTAATATTTAATGAAACAGAGTAACAACTAAATTGAAATTAAGTAGTATCTAATAATAAAACAACTAAAAACTTATATTTACATTTGAGACATTTTCACAATTTTGAAAATTAATTGTTACAGTTTTATTAGGAATAGAGATTATTGTAGATTTAATTTTATTCTGCGTGTTTGAAATAATGTCAGAATCTGGCTCATTTTGAGGAAAATGTGACGGTGAATCTCTTTGTTTGGATGTAAATGGGCGCGGCGACAGTGGCATGGATGGATTAACTGAAGGTTGCAATTTAATGTTTTCCACGATGCGTTCACATGTTTTCGCCTTGTTCTCAATGGAATCTTCTATATATCCCTCTGCTACAGCACTCGACTTCCATCCTCCATGTCGCTTGAGAACAGTTAAGTCCGCTCCAGAATCTGCCAACAGGGTAGCAGAAGTGCGACGAAAACAATGTCCTGTATATAGCTTGATATCTGGTAACTTCAAATAAGTAGCGATTTCTTGTGGCATGTAAGAAATTTTATTTTTTCCCATAACTTGTTTGAAGCACTTGCCATTTTGATAACGGATGAAAAACCGATTGGTCTTTATATCAGCAGGACGCAGGTCCAGGTATTTCTGTACAATAGTTTTGTATTCTCCTCGGATTACGAAGGATCGGTCAGTTTTTGTTTTTGTGTCTGTCAGCTTTACTAACAGTAAATTATCCGAGTGATTTTCGACATCATCAACAGTTATTTTTAAAAGTTCATTGCCACGACAAGCTCCATGTACTCCGAAAATTAAAGCCACCTGTAACAAAACCGAATGTGAATAAGACAAGTACCTATCTATCGAAGTACAGGTTACATAAAAATGCGCATTTTAAAACACTGGTTATACTTTACTAATCCACCATATATACATACAAAGTTACTTACTTTTACGGCAAGAAAGATGTTGTCGGGTGCCTCATTAAGGAAAGTCTCCTCGTTTTTGACTGAGAACACTTTGGATTTTTTAGGTTTAAATCCATCAGACATCCTCTTCAGATACGCTATTAATTTCGAATATGTGTCCAGTTTTACGTCGTTATTAGAACTGACTGTTGATTTTAGCATTGAGTAGGTACTCCAAAGTGTGGAAGGTTGTTTAGTTTTGGCTAAGTACTGGAAGTAGGCCAAAAACACAGATTCTGAAAAATTCTTGGCGCCTCTTGAATTTCTCCATTCAATAAAATTACCATAAGCTTTCATATATTTCTCCTGGGATTTTGCAGGTAGTAGATTATCCATCACATTTCTTGCGTCAGTTCTAATACTATCAGGAGTTAATTCTATACTTTCACTGTCACTTGAAGAACTCATTTTTCAAAACAAAATCATGAATTTCTATCAATCCGTGAAAATTGACGAAAACGCGGGCTATAGTTCGCGCGTTTTTAATTTTATTTCTTTTTTTTTTTTATATCAGCCGGCGCGCGGCGCTACTATGGGCCGTCGCACCAGCCAGTCTTTATTCAAACAATATTTGCGTTCGATTTCTTGGGCGCTGAACACAAGATGTTCCAAATTCAAAAAGTGCGCGGCAAAGATAATTGCGGCGCACTTATAAAGAGGATTAAAAACTCATTACTGCCCGCTAAAAGTTTCTTATAGAAAACACCACCTTTGGGTGCACTTAAAGGCGAACCAAGTCGTCTTTTTCGAATAGATGGGATGAAAAATAAATTTACGTCGTTTATATAGGATTGCATAAGCAGCACGCACCAACAGGAATAAGACAAACGTGCATAAACTCGTTTATCTCATTCGACGCCCAATCGTACTCGACAAGCAAGAACAAATTTATAGAACCAGCCGATTGGTATAGGAATGTACAATTCGGATTATTTAACAAAAACTTGTTAAAACATGATTGCCCGCGGTCTTTTATATCGAACCGAGTTTGAGCTATATCTTAATTAATATTAGTTGATGTTCACAAGATGTAGTCGAGAGTCGAGAGCTCAGTCGGTGTCTAAGAGTCTTCCTAGCTAGGTAGATGAAATCATAAATCGACCCCAAAGCCCTACACAATGCCCCCTTTTTTTTCTGGGTCTCTTACCGCCCCCCTTTAGGCCTGCAGCGCCCACAAGGGGGCGTTATCGCCCACGTTGGGAAAGACTGCTTTAGAGAGTTAAAGAAACATTCAACGAAGAGTCTTTTTATTTTTCGGCGGTTGGTAATTCAGAAAAAAAGAATACGAACAGTAATAAAAGAAAATTGGTCGGTTATTTTATCAGTACAATGACAGTACAAAAACTAATTAAGTAGTTGTTATAAAATTAATGGCCAGTAAAATGTTGGAATGAGCAATTAGGTAAATAGTTCAGCAGTTCATAGGTAAGTTTGGAACTGTGACTAACCACGCATGACCCGTATAATTATGGTATGTTGTATTTAACATACCACATCTATCAAGCAAACACTGTTTTCTCATACCTATTGACACTGTATTATTTATTAACATTGTAAAAACCAAGTAATTTTAAAAGAGTAACCGTGGAGTTACTCTTTTAAAATTACGTGCTCTTCTCCATAGGAAACGACCATCTG
The DNA here is from genome assembly GCA_932294355.1 of Aporophyla lueneburgensis. Taxonomy (NCBI): domain Eukaryota; kingdom Metazoa; phylum Arthropoda; class Insecta; order Lepidoptera; family Noctuidae; genus Aporophyla; species Aporophyla lueneburgensis. Next base: position 19,449,034 of record OW028744.1, read on the forward strand.
GAACCGTGCACCTCCTGACGATTCATAGGCGCCCATGAAGGTTAATGCGAAATAAATGATTTTGATTTTGAAAACTGCGTGGCAGTTTCTTTCTGCTGACTCTATTTATGGTGTGGCGTCAAGCATTATGCATTTCTGAACGCACAGATGATTACGTATTTAAAAGTCAGTGCGCACCCTTGTTAAGTGGCCACACTAAACTATCCCTATTCTATAAGTACCATATCTTGCTTGTCAACCGTTACGGAACACAGACTAGATTTTAAGTCATTAGTTTAATTTGTCCCAACTACTTTAATTAGTTATAGACTGTGCTGAATAGTGAATCTAGTTGTAAACTATAATACATACATGTGCGCCAATTACATATAGGTATTATAATTATCTACATGTATGGTTCACTTCCGCTTCTCGATCACAACTTCACCTACAATATGCGTGAGAAGGGAGAGGTAGAATACCTATAAGATAAAATAAGATAAGATGATCCCAAAATTGCATTTTTTTTCTGAAGATGAGTGTCTGAAATCACCTATTAAACGTGTTCGCTCACAATGGGCATTATAAGGCTGAAAGTCACTCAAAGGGCAATGGAGAGAGATAGAATCAAGAATGAAGAGATCCGCAGGCGAACCAAGGTAACCGACATAGCCCGAAGAATTGCCAAACTTAGTGGCAGTGCTCGCAGAACAGATAGCTGATTGGGCCGAAAGGTTTTGGAGTGGCGACCGCGTACCGGAAGAGGTAGAGTTCAAAGGTCTCCCACAAGGTGGACTGATGACCTTGTGAAGGCCATAGGAATCCGCAGGATGCGGGAAGTACAAAACCGGTTGAAGTGGCGGAGCTTGGGAGAGGCCTATGTCCAGCAGTGGACGTCTTTGGGCTGAAACGATGATGATGATAAAATTAAAATACACGAGGTCAAGTAAACAGTGTCTACAGTTCTAGTTCTCGGCAAAGAATTGGACACCTTTGACTTGAATTATCTTAATTGTAACACCTCGTAGATAGTGAGCACAATCATTTGTTCGGTGTCTGGGTGTAATTTATCTAATATATGTATGTATTTAGAAATATATAAGTATACTAGCTGATCGTACACACGTTGTCCTGTTTTCTAGAACTCGATAGCAGCGCCACCTACCGGGTCCAATAGTGAATCTAAACCATCCAGAGTGCCACCCAAACGCATACAAAAAAAAAATCATTCAAATCGGTCCAGCCGTTTAGGAGGAGTTCAGTGACATACACACGTACAGTAGAATTATACATATACAGATTTATCAGTTGTCTGGTTACCATAGTACAGGCTCTGCCTAGTTTGGGATCTGATAACGGTGTGTTGGTTGTCCTAAAATATTATTTTTTTGTAGTTAACTTAAAGCAAGTCGAGAAGACCGACTTCTGTGAGAGTATTGTGAGTTCACATTCATTGGAATACTATGTCGAATGCGGTTGGCGTGTTTATTTCTTAGTAAACGGATACTCTAATAAAGATGGTAAAGTAAAATAATGTGCCAAGGCAAACTGTGCGTCTTGTCACTACGACTAGTCGCGGCTACAAGACGCAGAGTTGTCGTATGCGTCTGCGTCTTCTCACTGCGACTAGACGCAGAGCCGCAGCAGAGAGACGCAAAAGTGTGAGCTGATAACTCAATTGTTTTCTAGGTCAGATCATAACGTATCCTCATAATTAATTACAAGTACTAATAACAGATTCGGATCCATTACTGATACTCACCCTCACCCCATTTCTTCCCGTGGGTTCGTAAAAGGCGGCTAAGGGATTTACTAGAGAATGGGCAGAAGCGTTCTCTATGCATTTTACCATCATACTGCGATCGCTAACCCGCTTGCCATGCGTAGCGATTATGGCAAAGCCCCCTAAATAGGGAGAGGCCCATTCCAGCAGTGGACATCTTGCGGCTGGTGACTGATACTCACACCATCCAGCGGGGTAAGATATTAACAGTCTGTCAGGGTCGCGAGATATGTTCGAAAGAGATACCGTGACCCTGGCACATGTGCAACTGAAGGAACACGGGTGGGTTTTAGTCAGTAAAAGTTTGACACGCCCTTCCGCTCCACCCAAATGCGGGAGATGTCATTTGATGATTTCCTACCCAAAAAAAAAAAACACTACCAGCAGAAATGGCTTTCATTTTGACAATACAACACCATTCATTGCTATATTTATGTTGCTGAGCAGACATTTTTTTCGTTCATATGAAGCATGGCACAATAATAATTAGGAGATCTCTACTTAGCCGTGAGTAGATCAGAATGCCAAAGTTGATGATGGTAAAGTATCAATTATTTTATTTATTCTTTACTAACTTTTGCACGCGGCTTCGCTCGCGTTAAATTCGGAGTAACACGGTTCCCCTTTCCAGATTTAGAATACAGAAGAGAACTCGGAACAGAATGTTATTTTAATACGCTACTGTAGACGATATTATATATTTTTCCATTTGGGGATAGAATGTAAAGATTTTGGGTATTGGACACACGCGAACATGCTACATACAATGGTCCATGGGAAAAGTACGGCTTTTCTAAGTTCACCCCAACCACGTTTGACCTTTGACCTTGATCTAGCCATGTTTGACCTTGCGCTTTGTTAATGGTCATAGCGAAGAGAAGAGTCTCACACAAATTTTCTATCCCCTAATCAATTTTTTTTTGCTCCATACAATTTTCCACCTCCCATTTTAAGGAAGTAGGGGTTAGAAAGAAACAAAAGCAGCCTATGTCACTCTTCATCCCTTCAACTATCTCCACTTAAAAAATCACGTCAAATCGTCGCTCTGTTTTATCGTGAAAGACGGACAAACAGACACACACACTTTCCCATTTATAATATTGGTATGGATTTCAGGCAACTAAGGCCCTTAAAACACAATATATTTATAAGTAAGTCAGTCTGGTTTTTTGCTATTCTTCGCATCATTTACGCGTAATCAATTAAATTCGGTATTGAATTGTTTATGAAATGAACTTCCTACGCCAATGTTCCATACGTATGTAATAAAATATAGCCTTTGAAGAATGTGTTGCGGTTCGAATATACTAATCTATACTTAAAATAAAACTGTAGAGAGGTCAATTCTGTACATTGAATATACATTCAAAATTAATATTGGAGGATGAATGGTGATCGATACTGATGCTAAAAATACAATCAGTAAATTTTTTGTCTGTCTGTCTGTCTGTATGTATATGCACGCATGGGTCCAAAACTACGAAAGGGATTTTAACCAAACTTGGCACGATTGTAGTCCATACTCCTGGGCAGGTTATAGGCTACATAACATAACGCTAAGACACAAAGGAGCTGAGCAGTAACGATAACCGCGGGATATTTTCCGACCTCCACGCGGGCGAAGCCGCTGGCAAAAGCTAGTAATAAATGAAATTCATAGTATTTTTTTACACAATTACTATCAAGAACTTAAGGTAGTATCAATAACTTAACAGTTCTGGAAATGAGAAGACTGTTTTTTTGTTATTGGTTCAATAAACCTTTTAACATGTCAATAAAAACTTTTTTTAACAAAAATCCACAACCGACTTTCAATACAAAAAAAATGCTACAAAGTGTAAAATAACTTTAATTTCGATCGGTGGGTTTGGTTTTGTATTTTCGTTTTAAAATTTTTAAAGTCTAGACATCAATATTGGTCAGACACATGAAAACCATACATTAATTTCTGAGGTGGTCTTTTGAGGAGAGAACCACTCATTTGAGTGGAAATGTCCAATTCCATAAAGGCAGCAACATCTTTCACTTCTATACAACTACACATAGATACGTACAGCTGAAATGTAGGAATGTAAGAAGGACTTTTATTGCTTTTGCTCTCTAGATATTTCCCTGCCTGGAATATATTATTTATGAATGCTCTATGTTGTACGTTACATCACGAGTTTCTTTTAGGACTTGGCCTTGACCACAGATGTTCTCAGGGGTGATTTATTTCGTTAGTAGTGCTTATTTATTACGATGAACTAACCAGTCAAGTGCGAGTAGGAAAGAAACCTCGACAAAAGTACGTTTCTTGTATGGAGGCCTCCTATACCGTTTAATTTTGTTTTTTTTTAATGTATTATAATTATAGCGACAGAAGAAATACACATTCTGTGAAATTTCAAATGTCATCCTATTACGGCGCCTGACACTGGCAGACAGGCGGACGGAAGGACGGCCAGCGAAGACTGAGTAATTGCTCGTGCAGACTAGCGTGACGCGACTGTCGCGCTAGTCTGCACAAGCCTTTTTTTTTTTTTTTTTTTTTTTTTTCAGGATGGGAAATCATCAAATGACTTTTCCCGCTCTGGGCGGAGCGGGAGGGCGTGTCAGACTTTTACTGACTAAAACCCACCCGTGTTCCATCAGTTGCCCATGTGCCAGGGTCACGGTATCTCTTTCGAACAATCACGCGACCCTGGCAGGCATCGGTCCTAGTAGACCCCTACACTGCTGCTGACATCTCTTTGAGGCGCGCGTGGAACACTGCGCGCCGTCGACCCGAGCTTGGTCCTTACCGGGCGGCGAGCTACCCATTGCTCGCCACCCGCAAGCTCGCGCCTACGGTGGCCGGGAGTCCGCAATCGACTCCCGACGCCCGGGGCGTCTCCTCCTGCGGCGGCTAGGGACGTGAGGGCGCAGAGACTGCCACTCCCTCACGCGCCCCGCCTCCTCCTTCGCGAGCATTACTGCTTCGCAGAAGGAGGTGACGGCTTCCCATTCCCTCTCGCTCCGTACCATGGCTCGCACCAGGGCCGGACGCGAGAGGTCGCCGCCGCCGATCGCCTCCACGAGGACACGGCGGTGCCCCGCCCAGGCTGGGCACACCTCCACCGTCCAGCCTTAAAAGGTTTCCGTTAGCACCTTTTAGGTACGGAACCCTTAAAAAAAAACTCTTGCTACCTTAAGCTTAAAAGCAACAAATGTTGGTACTGCTATTATCATTGGTTTGTCAAGAGTGGCCAAATTCGTGATAGTCCAAAAAGTATGTTGAAAAGGTAGGTAGCAACATCATTATAATGTCTGGTAATATATACAAAGCAGTGTAGCCTAGAATGGTAATTTACCCATCCGTTTTCAATCACTCATCCCTATATCGACCATTTTAACCAGAATGTAACAAAATTCTTGATGGCTAGTAACTGGCGTTGGAGTACTTCCTCGTTAAAGCCCCTTTTCGAAAAAATCTATTCGTACCTACATAAGTCCTTATAAAATAACAAGCGAAATTTACAGCTGGCGCATAAGATGTGTAACAACTGAGGGGCAATTCTCGTCATTTTAAGAACGTGAATTGAAATTAGGCCTGATTTCAGTCTTAATCTGTCAAAACTCTGGATTTTAGGCCAGTTTTTGACATTGAGTGTTGAGACTGCGACTACATTTTTAACGTTTTTAATTACAAAACTTTGCCTTCTGACATCTCAACTTGGTAATAAGACGAGATGTCAGAAGGCCAAGTCTCATTAACAATATATCCTGAAAAAAATGATTCAGGCTTTATTTGAAGTGATTTTTCCTAACGACAAATATCTTTTTTTTTTAAATGAAAATTGTATTTTATTTAACACTAGGAGTAATGCAACTTTTAACTGAAAACAATATCATTGTTGAAGTTGACTGACACTACCAACCTCTTGGAAAATGGGTTGGTAACATCTGACGGCCTAGTCTACCACTACGCGTGCTCATTGGTCAAATCAAATAGCGCGCGCTTCCCCGGCTTCCTGTTACACACTTCCGTCCCTTTTCACGAAATTACTCCTACAGATTGCAGGAACGCGAGAGGAAAGATATTACACATCAAAAATCACAGTATCATAAATCTTCGAACATCCTGTTTATCAATGAATATTGAATATATTGCAAATAAATAACTAACAAGCAGTACACCTTTTTCCATTCCCATATCAATCAAGAAAGCAATTTATCGTACAGTCACTCGACTATGATTTAATAGTCTGTGGTCCCTTAAAAATGTCAGCCATGACACTTTTACCCACTATGTTTCCAACGAAGCGTTAACTATTCATAAATAATAGTACTTAAGACCGTATAACCCGGAAAACCGGTCTCTGGAGTTAAATGGCGTAGGTACACATACTCGTATGAGGGACAATATAGTGATGGGACACCATAAGAATAGAAATGAATAAATATTCATTAATGATTAATTCTTCTGCGAGCAATGTGCCCTGCCCACTGCCACTTCAGTTTAGGAATAATTTGTAGAGTTGGGAGGCCTCACACAAGGTGGACCGCAGGAAGGCGCTGGATGCGGAAAGCGGATGAACCGGTCGAAGTGGCGGAGCTTGGGGAGGCCTAAGTCCAACAGTGGACGTCTATCGGCAGAAATGATGATGATGATTCATTCTTGGTAAAACTATCCAGAGTCTGTATCTATTCTATCCCACTATCCATCCTGTACTTATTAATGGACATGATAACGTTCGTAGTCATCATTAGTAATAATTAGGCAACTCCAGCCGTGTTGCGGTCGGATTTCCGTCCAATTAACACTCAACTTCGACCACAGTTCACTGCTACTTCACAATCAAAATTAATTACCGTATCAAAACAAATTCTGATTTTTTTATTAAAATCGTTTTTGCAAACCCTTTCGCCTTAATTTAGCCTACCTATTGATTAATTGGATGATAAACTTGGTCAAGTTTGTACTCCACATTATGAAGAAGCTATATAAGCTGTTTACTATGAGTCCTACCCTGAAATCGCGAAAATAAAATCAGTTGCTCCATATATTAATATACATGCATATAGAGTAGTCCCTATACCAGTATGACTTTTAAAATTATTGATCTTTAAGGAGAGTGCCATTTTTAAGTCGGTCAGTCGTCCTAATTCACTTTGAATTCATACAAACGTCAATAGACCACAGCCTAGTCTCGTCACTACGCAGTTTAATAACACAGCGCGGGAGCCGACTCGTTTGTCATGCCTAGCGCTTAGTTACACCTCATCTATGGGTTGATTGAATAAAAAACTAGCTCAATATTACGTCATTCGAAAAGTCTCAACACAAGTTAGAGTGCTAAAATTTATTGGTCTTTAAAGAGAGTTTTATTTTTAAATCAGTCAGTCTTCCTAATTCACATTGAATTCGTTCAAACGTGAATACACCACAGCCTAGTCTCGTCACTACGCAGTTTAATAAATAAAGCGCGGGAGCCGACTCGTTTGTCATGCTAACTAGCCCACCGGTTAATTACATTCAATCTGAGGCTTAGGTGAGTATAAAACTATCGTAATATAATGTAATTAAAAAAGTTTCAATACAAGTTCGAGTGTGAGAATTTTTTTTTTTTTCAGGATGGGAAATCATCAAATGACTTCTCCCGCTCTGGGCGGAGCGGGAGGGCGTGTCAGACTTTTACTGACTAAAACCCACCCGTGTTCCATCAGTTGCCCATGTGCCAGGGTCACGGTATCTCTTTCGAACAATCACGCGACCCCGGCAAGCATGAGTGTGAGAATTGATTGGTCTTTAAAGAGAGTTTCATTTTTAAATCGGTCAGTTGTCCTAATTCACTTTGAATTCATTCAAACATGAATAGACCACAGCCTAGTCTCGTCACTACGCAGTTTAATAACACAGTGCGGGAGCGACTCGTTTGTCATGCTAACTAGCCCACCGCTTAATTACACCCCATCTGTGGCTTGATTGGCGTTTCATTCGGATAATTGTTATCCAATTTAAACTTAATAACTGTGAACAGTAATTGTAATAATATGATGCTGTTTTATAGTGGGTTGTAAGTGTTTTGTGGTAAGTGCTTTTTGTTTGGTTTGTTATTTATGGGGTTTTGTGTAATTGATTTGATTGAAGTATACTGAAACTGGGAGAAACTGTTTGAGTATTAATGGCAGTAATTATAGTATATTTTCTCTTGATAATTGACGGAAAGCAGTTTTTTCATGTGAAACATAAACGCGTAACTTATGTCACTATTTTTGTATTCACAATGAATACTGGATAAGTTGATTACAAAGTATAAAAGCTTCTAGGAAAATGTTCACGGGAATAAACGTTGTCCATTTTAAGCCATATTTTTTTCAAATCTGTTTCGTCTTATCTCACAGTAAACCGAACGTTTACTATCCACCATCACGCAAAAAAATACTATCTGTGACTTCCGTAAAACCCATTACTGGTGACAGGGATCTTTATGTAAAATATAGTCTCGAGCAACTTGATTTAAAGTTCCCATCTTGCTGACGTCATCAGTAACTCAAGTTCGGATTCGTAAATGAACAGACGTAATGATTAAACCGCGTAATACATTAAGATCAGCAAATACATGGATCTTCTTATAGCTGTCTAGCTACCGTCTGGATAGTGGAAATTATAAGCAGTAGCGATTAATCTAAATTACACAGAAGAATATTATTTTGGTGCGAAAACAATATCATTCTTATCCAGCCGGTCCCTTGCTGCCTTCTACCAGCGATGCCTTAAGCTGATGTCCTTACCACACAGGGGATGCCTTAAGCGAGCAGTCGCTCTAGTTTGATGTTTTAAAGCGCTGGCTGGAGGGCTTATTTTTTTTTTTCAGATAGTCACAGGTAAGTCCAGTTAAGCACCCGACAACTTCACAGGTTGGCCTGCGAGATGACATTCCACACAAAAAAAAACACGAGAAAATAACGGAGGCAGCATCGCACCAGAGATTTACCGTTCAAAAAATTAGCAGCAGAAGACACAAAAAAAATTGACGACAAGTTTTAACGTCGAGGGGTCATGTACTGAATCTCATGTATGTAATTTATAACTAAATAACCCAAACCCCAAACATGATGCACGATAAAAAATGAGAATCATACGAAAAGTGTAGAAAGTTAGAGAAATATTTCATCATTTGTCATCCACGATACATATTAAATTTTCCCTGACTGGGTCAGAAATGTTAACAAACGCTACCAAATTTCAGCAGCAGTTTGTTGAAATACCATTAAAAATCTAGTGCAGCAAGCCTCCACGCCAAACAATGGTCCGTAAAGGAACTGGAGCATTCAACTTGCACCAACCACACAAACATAGTTCGGAAATAAGCCTCCGAACTAACATTGAAATTGGTCCATTGTTATGAGATCGATCAAGGGCTCGTTTGCTAACAAAAGGGATAGGCCGATTTAGGGCCTGTACCCACTGGCGGTACAGTACGGCGAAAGATCTTCGTGCAATGATAGTGATATAGGTAACTTAATAGTTTATCTATTCTATCTTAAATACTAAATCATTAAGCAAAAGAGTCTGTTTGTTTGTTTAAGCGCGCTTCCAGCCGAAGTTGGATAATTCTTTTACTAGGCCCATTATATTCTGCATTTGGTAGCCCCATTTTTGAGGAAAGTTATAGGCTTATTACCAGGCTAGGACCGTTAAGAGCTAACCAAAAATACAGGAAAAATGCTGAGCGAAAACGAATTAAATCGGGGTAGGCCAGTGAAACCAGAAATATTTCAATGTCGCGAGTAGATGCAATTATGACAAATATATTGTAAGGTTATAGCTCAGGTATGCTTATTCAATGTCTCTTCGTGGCGTGGACAGCAACGGGGCATGTGTTGTGATACTTATATTCTGATAATAATATATGCATTTTAATGATAAACTGTAGTGAGGAATTCTTGGAGAAGTTAGGATTCGTGACATAAAAATCCCTTACCGCGTTGGACCGCCAGTGGGCACAGGCCCTTACCCAGTTGAGGGCCATTTCAGAACCTTAACGAGACCTATTGAAAACTAACAATGGCATCTCGATGAAACCTCAGCAATCGTGTAATAAATGCGTTTTCAATAATAACCCCCAACTATTTTGTAAAGTGCCATATTTAGATAACATTGAAGGCTAATTTTGAGAAGTGGATCGGGTCATTAGCATTATTATTTCTATGCTGATTTCTTTGGCAAAGCACAAAGTGGGCAAAGGAAATCATACCGCATTGTTCGAATGGGCAAAAGACCGGTGGCTCTCAGTATCCACAATTTACCGGCAAATGACGTTACTGAAACGATATTTATGAAAGTAAGTTAGTGTTTCTGTCAGGATTGCGGATTTGTTCGAAAGACTTATCGTGGCTTTGGCACAGGCCGCTGAAGGAACACGGGTGGGTTTTAGTCAGTAAAAGTTCAATACCCTCTCCTGCGCCCCCTAGAGCGGAAGAAGTCATTTGATGATTTCCAACCCAAAAAAAAAGTTGGTGTTGTCATAAACAGCGTGATACTTTATATAATTTTTAACCGACTTCAAAAAAAAGGAGGAGGTTATCAATTCGACTGTATTTTTTTAAATTTTTTTTTTATGTCATAATTTTTGACTGGGTGAACCGATTTTGAAGATTCTTTCCTTATTTGAAAGCTGGTGCTTCCCGAATGGTCCCATTTTAATTTGGTTCCATTTGGACAATGGGGTCCATGTGAATACCATATAAGTCTTAAATTTGCATTACGTATTTGCGGGACAAATGAACGAATTACGCGATTAGATTAGTGTGGAGTATTTACCACAGCTAAAAAGTTAAAAATAAAAAATAAAAACTTTTTACAAAAAAAAAAAACAACCGACTTCCTTAAAAAAACACTTTCGAAATTAAAGTTATTTTTGACTTTGTAGTGTTTTTTTAAGGAAGTCGGTTGTTTTTTTTATGTAAAAAGTTTTTATATTCTTCACCACAGCTCTCAAAACGGTGATGAAATACATCGTGAGGAAACCGGCATGTCCAAGAACCAAAAGTTATGTGACATCCACCAACCCGCACTCGGCCAACGTATAGATCACGGCTTACTCCCTGTCAAATAGAGAGGCGGCTTATGTCCCAGCAGTGGGGACAATATATACTGGTTATATACTGTGCGATACTTGGTATTTATATATCCATCAATCACCATGATATACGATGAAAATTATTTCACAAACTCATTCTTCTACTTTTTTCGGCACTGCCAACCAAGTTCATATTCATGAAAAGCAGCATGTAGCTCAGCAAGTCTTCAATCTTACCGAAACGCGAGGTACAAGCATCTAAGTTCCAAACAAAATGAAAAATTCAGGTTTTCGACCTTGGTAAGAGCCAAAAAGTTCCACCTTGAATAAAAGTTGCGAAAAAATTTTCTTGACATTTTTTTCTTTTTGTAGGTCAAAGAATATCACGACATTGTGGAGTTATTTTGGAAATCTTGCGTCGTTCAGTTAGCTGAATGTGTTTCTAAAAATACATACTTCTATATTATGTTAAATCGTCACATTGGTGGAAAATATACAGGTAGATAACATTAATACCTACATGATGTTTGGATGGGTTTGAAGACATGAAGCGACTGCCTTCTGAGATCCACAATTCAATTAAGATCTACTTACAGAAATAAATATTTAATTTAATTTCAATTACTGGGTGTCCCAATATGCAAAGGTTATATCAACTTTATCAGAACTTCAGGCTTCAGGATTACTGGTAAAGACATTACCAGCGTTTTAGCTGCGCGGAGGTCCAAAATTATATCACGGGAACGTATTACCGGGATAAAAAGTATCCTGTGTGTTAATCCGGGTTTTCTACACTAATATTATAAAGAGGAAAAATGTGTATTTTTGTTTGTTTGTCTACACTAATATTATAAAGAGGAAAAATTTGTATTTTTGTTTGTTTGTAATGGATAAACTCAAAAACTACTGGACCGATTTAAAAAATTCTTTCACCATTAAAAAGCTACATTATCTGCAAATAGCATAGGCTATATTTTATTTTAAAAAACCCAAATATCTTTTATTTGGGTTTTTCGGACCCAATGTGTAAAAAATAATCAAAAAAAAAATACCAGTACCAGGTTGTTATAACTTGGTAGGAGCTCACCTAACATGATTGTGTGGTAGCTAGAAAACGCTTTATGTCTTCGAAGTATCAGGTTGGCATAACTTGGTAGGAGCTCAACTAACATGGGTGTGTGGTAGCTAAAAAACGCTTTATGCCTTCAAAGTAACAGTTTGTCATATCTTGGTCTAACATGGGTATATGGTACTTGGTGCTCTTTGCTTTGTGTTGGTGGGATCTGATAAGTTAACACAACATTTATTGATTTTAAGGCGGTACGAACTTCGCTGGGTCAGCTAGTAATCTATATTTGTACCAAATTTCATCCAAATCCTTTTTTCAATTTTTGCTTGATTGGGTACAAAAATTCAAACATCTAAGCGTAGAAACTTTCACATTTATAATATTACTAGGTTTCGCCCGCGACTTCGTCTGCGTCAAATATTTGCCCCCTGACCCTTCCCGTCGCATCGCAGCCTGCCAGTTTTCGTCCATATTTTTGTTGCTGCTCCGCTCCTTTTGATCGTAGCGTGATGTTATATAGCCTATAGCCTTCCTCAATAAATAGGCTACCCGACTCAAAAAAATTTTTTCTATTCGAATCAGTAGTTCCTGAGATTAGCGCGTTCCACCCCCCATTTTAGGGAAGTGGGAGGTTAGAAAGAGACAAAAAGTAGCCTATGTCACTCAGCATTCCTTCAACTATCTCCACTTAAAAAATCACGTCAATTCGTTGCTCCATTTAGCCGTGAAAGACGGACAAACAGACACACACACTTTCCCATTTATAGTATTAGAATGGATAAGTATACATCTTTTACATAGTATAAAACAAAGTCGCTTAGATCTCCTAAAATTATGTAACGATTTAAAAGGAAGGTTTATATGTATAATTCGCGGGTAAAGCCGCTGGAAAAGGTTCGTTCTATATTAGTGGGATAATATAAGTAGAAAAGCATAAAATATTTAATTATGTTAACGGAATCTCCATATTTTGTCAAGTTGTACAAGGTGGCTACAGGGTCACTAAGATATATTTGTCGGAGACGGTCAATAGTACGGTCGCTAAACGAAGCGCGGCACATGGCCAGAGTGGTGGCAGCACTAACACTCGGCTAACTTCGTACTACGACAGAGCCTAGCTAGTGGAGGGGCGCCAGGAAGAAAGGCACTTGCCTTCCGACCGTTCTACAGAACACAACCTCCAGGCTAGGAACTGTCCTACGTTTCGTTTGGCTTTATCTAATTATTGTTTAGTTATCATTAAAAGTGATTATTGTGCTTTAAGTGTTATTCTTTGCTCGATCACCCTAATATCCGCCCACATAATGTCCGACGACGGTGCCGATAATGCTCCCGTCCCGACATCAGTCGTGGGATCCAATCGAGCAAACGAGAATACACGTGGTGACAACCCCGAAACTTCACACTGGCGGATGATGCTCGAAATGCAAAACGAGCAAATGCGAGCACTTATACAAGCCTTGAACGTGCCGCGACCCAACAACCACGTGGCCCTGCCGGAGTTCAATCCAGAAAATAGAGAAGCAGACCCTCAATCATGGTGCGCGACCGCCGACCTGTGCCTATCAGAAAAACCATTAGAAGGATGCCAGCTAATCGTCGCACTCAGCAAAGCCTTGAAAGGAGCTGCATCCACGTGGCTGTCACAAGTTACGTACCCCGGAATTACTTGGCCACAATTCAAAGAGCTTTTTTCAACAAGGTTTGTGCCTACCGAGACAAATACGGCTACGCTTATTCATCTGAGTTCTAGTAAGCCTAACGAGGGAGAAAACTACGCAGTGTACGCCAGCCGATTAATGTCATCCCTGATGAATCGTTGGAAAAATGCAAGTACTGAACAAATTGCTGTGTCCGTTGTGCTAGCTCATTTAGCCCAAATTGATACGCGGCTACAACGACTTGCTTTCACCACTGAGGTTAATTCGCGCCACAACCTGCAACAGGAATTGCAAGCTTATTCGTATCTCAAACGTAAAGCACCACAAGACGCGAACAATACTCCAGATAACGCAAAGCAACCTAGGATCTCGACGCCACCGCTTAAATGCTTCATTTGCGGTAAGCCTGGCCACAAACAAGTCGATTGCCGTTTTAAGGGAAAGGAATTCGAGAAAAACCCTGTACCATCCTCTGCACCTGCAAGTCAGCAGCCAACACCGAAAGGAAGTGTCATCTGCTTCAAGTGCGGGCAGGCCGGCCACATTGCCTCGCGCTGCGGCAGCGCCGCGCCTGCTGATGCGACGAGCGCCGTGCCCCGTGCGGAGCGCCGTGTCGACTTATGCATGGTCGAGCCCCCTTCAGGATCTTACATTAACAAAGAGAAATGCTATTCTTTCCTGTGCCACAATAAGCTCTCAGAATTTGGATGAGGTAGACACTGACATTTCGTTAGAACGTAAACAATCACTTGTCAATTTATTAAAAACATTCTCACATTATTTCATTTCCGGTTTCCCAAATACCCGCGTTAGCACTTATAAACTAAACATTCGTTTAATAGATCCAAACAAGACGGTACAAAGACGGCCTTATCGTTGCTCGCCGGTGGAACGAAACGTAATGCGCGAACGAGTGAATGAATTATTAGATGCCAAAATAATAAGACATAGCAATTCACATTTTGCGAGCCCGGCGTTATTTGTTGAGAAATCTGACGGTACGAAACGTATGTGCATCGATTATCGTGAATTAAACAAAAATACTGTCCCGGATAGATACCTGTTACCGTTGATTTCAGATCAGATTTCGCGTCTTAATGGAGCTAATTATTTCACAAAAGTAGATTGCGCTAGTGGCTTTCATTTAATACCGGTTAGCGAGGAATCTATTGAGCGAACTGCATTTGAGACACCCGACGGACAGTACGAGTTTTTAACTATGCCTTTCGGGCTACGTAATGCTATCTCTGTTTTTCAGCGGGCAATAATAATTGCGTTGGGTGAGTTAGCCTATACATACGTGATCGTGTACGTGGATGATTTATTGATAATATCCGAGACCGAAGAACAGGGCTTAGAAAGGCTAAACGTGGTTTTAGAGGTTTTAACTAAAGCAGGCTTTTCGCTCAATCTTAAAAAGTGTTCATTTTTAAAAACGCATGTACAGTTTCTTGGCTATGAAGTAGAGGCAGGTGAAATTCGACCAAATAAAAAGAAAATTGAGGCACTCACAGTTTTACCTCCTCCCGAATCAGTGACTCAACTTAGGCAATTTATTGGTCTTGCTTCTTGTTTTAGGCAATTCATACCCCATTTTTCGCGGTTAGTGGCACCTTTACATAGACTGACTTCAGGTAAATGCCCGTTTGTTTGGGAGGCGAATCACGAAGAGATACGTCAACAGGTAATTTCTATGCTGACAACAGAACCGGTATTGATGATTTATGACCCCCGTTACTCGACAGAACTACATACGGACGCGAGCATGGAGGGTTATGGAGCTATTTTGTTGCAGAAAGTGGAAGGTAAGAACCGTGTGGTGGGTTATTACAGCAAGCGCACAACATCGGCTGAATCGAGGTGTCAATCATATGAGCTGGAGACGTTGGCCGTAGTGAATGGAGTAAAACACTTTCGTTCATATTTACATGGAAGGAAGTTTGTTGTGGTAACCGACTGCAATTCTTTAAAGTCTTCTCGAGACAAGATAGACCTAACGCCGAGAGTACACCGTTGGTGGGCTTACCTGCAACTGTTTGATTTCGACGTTGTCTACAGGGCAGGTAAGAATATGACACACGTTGACTTTTTCTCCCGCAATCATTTACCCCGTCACCAAGCAAAAGAAGTTAATAAAGTGGAGCAGAAGCGTATTGACCTAACGGAGCTTTCCGGCAACTGGCTGTTAGTTGAACAACAACGGGACGAGGAGATACAAAAAGTCGTGGCTCAATAAACAATGGGGAGTTAAGTGATGAAATTGCACGGACATATGAGGTACGTTCTGGTTTACTTTACCGTAAAATCCAACGCAACCGGAAGACCAAATGTCTACCTATGCTGCCTCCTAATATAAGATGGTTAGTCGTTCACAACATACACGATTATATTGTACATCTAGGCTGGGAGAAGACGCTTGAGAAGCTTTACGACTATCACTGGTTTGAAGGTATGTGTCGCTATGTTCGTAAGTTCGTAGATACTTGCGTTACATGTAAAGTAGCAAAGTGTCATTCAGGCAAGGTACAGGCAGAGTTGCACCCAATTCCAAAAGTTGCGGTGCCTTGGCACACCGTACACATTGATGCGACAGGTAAGCTCAGCGGAAAACGCGATAAGAAGGAGTATGTATTCGTACTCATTGATGCGTTTACTAAGTTTGTCCTTTTACGTCACACGATGCACATTGACTCTGCCAGTAGTATAAACGCTGTGACAAGGAGCTTATCATTATTTGAAGCACCAGTTCGGATTATTGCTGATCAGGGTCGTTGTTTCGCAAGTCACGAGTTTAGGGAATTTTTTGAGAGTAAAATCATTAAGCTTCATTTAATAGCTACGGGATCATCGCGAGCTAACGGTCAAGTTGAGCGCACAATGAGCACGTTAAAATCTATGCTTACGGCGGTTGAAGCGAACGAAGATAGGTCGTGGCAGGATGCGTTAGGAAATGTGCAGTTGGCAATAAACTGTACTGTCAATAGGGTAACAAAGGCAAGTCCACTCGAATTACTTGTCGGTAAAGTTGCGCGCCCCCTTAGTTTAATAGCTTACGACGATAATACTGAGGCAGATCTCGAACAAGTTAGGGAAAACTCAGCCCGGTTAATATAAAATTCAGCTGTATATGACAAAAAACGGTTTGATAGCACTATGACACGACTGGATAGGTTTTCGGTGGGTGACTTTGTGTTGCTTCAAAATGAAGAACGCAGCCAGACCAAATTAGACCCCAAATATAAGGGACCATTTAAAGTTGTAGAATTGTTAGAAGGAGATCGCTACAAATTGAGAGCATTAAATTGTAAGCGTACTTACAAGTACGCACATGATAGATTAAGGAAAATGCCCGAGGGCCAAGTACCGTTTGAAGTAGAGGATTTGGAATTGAGAGATAGTGTGGAAAATTAGTTCGGATGGTCGGATTATACCAGTAGCCATTTCGTAGCCGTGGTCCGGTAGAAGTCGGTGTCTGCTTGTAGCAGTCCGTGGATGCGCGGTGCGCGGGTGGCTCTGGCGGAGGTCGGGTCTGGTAGAGACCATAGAGTAATGTGGGACTCGGCGTTCATGAGGAACGTAGTAAAACAAACCGGGATTTGTTGAAGGGCCATGTTGGCCATAGGCCACGAATGAGTTTTCTGCTTTGTGTAAGGATTAAATGGATGAAGAGGTACTTGGTTGCTCTAGCATTTTAATTGACCTAATTGTATGTTTGATCTAGTAGTTTGATTAAGAACTTTAGACATAGAGAATTATTTGTAAAGAAATAAAGGAAAGTCATTGGGATGAATTTCATTTAAATTTTCAAGTTGTTAATTAAGCTTTTCGTCAGGAGTGACCGAAAGACGTGTACTTCGTTATGTTTTCCTTATTGCAGGATTACCACACGAGGACGTGTGTTAACGCAGGATGGCCGTGTCGGAGACGGTCAATAGTACGGTCGCTAAACGAAGCGCGGCACATGGCCAGAGTGGTGGCAGCACTAACACTCGGCTAACTTCGTGCTACGACAGAGCCTAGCTAGTGGAGGGGCGCCAGGAAGAAAGGCACTTGCCTTCCGACCGTTCTACAGAACACAACCTCCAGGCTAGGAACTGTCCTACGTTTCGTTTGGCTTTATCTAATTATTGTTTGGTTATCATTAAAAGTGATTATTGTGCTTTAAGTGTTATTCTTTGCTCGATCACCCTAATATCCGCCCACATAATGTCCGACGACAGTGCCGATAATGCTCCCGTCCCGACATATTTATAATATTGATTATTGAGTAGGTACATGCCCTGCTTAAACTCCACAGCTGAAGAGACACTCTCTCTCTGTCTCTACCAAGAATAGAACTCCACAACCCTTTCACGATTACAGAAAACAGAAATTCCTTTGAAATTCACGACGTAATAAATTTCCAGTCTGCAATCTTGAGTGGGGGGCGTCTAAAGGGCATATCACATTATTATGGTTTGACAAGTAGTGTTCAGTGTTGCCATCCCATCGGCGGTAGACGCCATATTAAAGTCTACGGGAAGTCTAGACAGGAATTCGAAAGGACTTTAAGTGATAGACTTTCAAAGTGTATAGCTTTTTGTGGTACCTGTTTATGTGTAGAATTTGTATGTTGGCAGTTTTGTTTAATAATTTCTTACTGGAGACATACAAAACACTTTCATTAATTTGGATTTCTTTTTTCTTTTTTCCTTGTTTTTTATTTTATTTCTCTTAAACTAGCCCTAATGGATTATTGTATATTATGTGTGTCCTACTTTCTATATGCTCATTACTTTGAAGGGACACTAGCTTCTAAGATACATGTACATAAACCTAGATTAGAAGTCAGGGTTTCGCACTCTTAGAACACTAAGCTTAAGCCATTTTTTTATGTAAACAATGGAAATTAATTTATGGAGAAATAAAGTTTTCTTTTTTACTTGCTTCTGCCTGCGACTTCGTCCGCGTGATATTTATTGTTTTAACCATCTTCGATAATGTTCATTTTCTCTTAGCGTTTTTTTTGACACTTTATTTTTATTCGGTTCTCTTGGTTTGTAGCGTGCTGTTCAATAGCCTTCCTCTTTCAAATCCGACGACGAGGTAAGTTTCAGAGATTACCACCAACATACATACATACATACATAAAACTCACGCTTTTTGCCCATGAGTGTAGGTAGAAACTACAGAACGCCTGCTACGATTACATACACTTATTGCGTCGTTTAAGTTCTTACCCGCACGCCGGTTACCAGTACTATGCACCTGACCTTTCTGAAGAACATCACCAATAAGGTCAAACACAAATCGTATGTCTTTATGAAATTAATAAATATTATTATACGTATTATTAGTATAAATAGGAAACCAACTGTTTTTTTTTTTTGTTTTCGGCGATTAGGCGTACCAAAAATGTTGGTGTTTATTACTGAAACGCATGTTGATTTGTCCTTCATGGTCTTTAGATTAGAAACTAAGATAACTAACTTCTTATAAATAAAATACATTTTTTTTTTTTAGTTTCAAAAGATCCAACCAAAATGCCTATTTATTTAAAATATGCATTTTCTAAATCATAAAATGGAACAGATTTATCAGACATTCGATCTTAGCATTCATACAAGAGACTATTTCTGAAAATCTTCGTGTATTCAGAGGATGCGCGATACTATAACAAGAATTAGGGATGTGACACCCGTTTATTTTCCATATCGAATAGAATTGTTATTCGAATCATAAGCATGTATTTCAATGTGATTCTGATTATATTTAAAGTGCTAATAATATTTTTATAGGTAATCTTGTTTTTTGTGTTATGCTTTCCTCATAAAATTTCACATACTTATCTACTTAAAACTGATTTAGTTCATCAGTTTCACTATGAATTTAACAAAGACGGAACGAAATTAATTTGTGTAAAGCGTGAATGGTTTCTTGTAAGCTATTGTGTAACTCATCTGTTACTCATATTTTCTTCTAAACTACGTAACCACCATTATTTAAATATCTAACTTATACCAGATGGTTTATACCTATATAACATTTATATTAATGTTATATAATTATTCATAAAAACATATATAGGTGTTGTTATATCGTAGTGTTATGTAGTTCTCTATAAAAATAATTTATTAAGTAAAAGCTAAAGTAAACTAATGGTCACTTTTCCACACATGCTTAAATTAAAATCATTACGTTATTGTAATTAAAACCAAAATACGATGCATTCATTAATTTAAGATACTAACTAATTAATATAAGCTCTAAGTCTGGTCTTCCTAATACCTTATGAACAGCAATGGATGAGGATACTTCATCAAGTTTGTAAGGGCAGACGTGCGTCAGCGAAATATTGACGACGAAGTTTCTAGCGGAATAATTCATCGGATTCAGTATTACCTACCTATTGTTTACGTTGAATAAACATATTTATACAAGCGATAATGTCCACATGGTTGTGGAGATCGGAATGACAGTACAATACTGGTGTTCAGTTCCATCTGGTTAGACTGGAAGCCGACGTCAACATATTTGGGACATAGCTAGGCAGAATGATTGATAAAACGATGGAGTCAACAAAATCAAAATTATGAGAGATAACAGGTAAATAGCTACATTAATGATATAATACTAAATGTTTTGTTATTTTTTCCTGAAATCTTGTAAGTGCAATGGCAATTTAGGAGTGTTCAGATCGGTTAATTCTCGGTAAAATAAGTAATAATCTTATATCTTTAAACAAGCAATTCTTGTATATATATATATAATCTGAATCTCGGAAACGGCTCCAACGATTTTCATGAAATTTAGTATACAGGGGGTTTCGGGGGTGATAAATCGATCTAGCTAGGATTCATTTTTATAAAATATCGTTTTATTCGTCTTTTCAATGACCAACTTTATCGATAATCGACTTGAACAAAAACTTATTATTTTAAACACAATTTACCAAATAATCCCGAGCAAAGCTCGGTCATCCAGATATTTTATTTATTAAAAGACATCTACAGCATATATGTACATATTTTCAACATGTTATTGTATTTATTATGTTTACATAATCGCAAACGCAAACGCAACGCAACCGCAAACGCAAACGCAAACGCAAACGCAAACGCCGCAAACGCCGCAAACGTCGCAAACGCAAACGCAAACGACCGCAAACGTTGCACAAGTAGCGCCTAATTTATTGTTTAATTTATTAAACAATAAATTAGGCGCTACTTGTGCAACGTTTGCGATCATTAGCTGTTACTGCATGCCTAAATTGCTCTTTTTTTTAGGATGAACACTCATCACACTTGAAAAGTAAGTCCCAAATAATTTCAAATAGGAATGCTTGATAAAATCTACAATCATCGAAAAGTTTCGCAGCAAAACACAAACGCATTTGAAATTGACCTCGTGTAAAACGTTGACTACACACAAAACTTCGACATAAACTCGAATACAAACGGACATCACTAAATCGAATAGATTTCCAGCAGTACCCACATACACAAAAAGATCGCAGTCCGTTTGGCTATTTCATTTAAAATATGCATGAGACCCGGGTCAGAATGTCTCCTCGCACAAATAAAACTATATTGTTCAATATTGTGGGGCAATGGTCGCCAGAAATAGATTTTTTATGACCTTATAAACATTTAAGTGCTATGTATTTGGTGACTTGCGTTTTGGTAAAGCGAATATATTATTACCTGCGCTTAATATTATGTATTGCCTCGTTGGTCTAGTTATCGTAAGTGTTACTGTTGAGCATCAGGTTTTGGATTAGATTTCCAGGTCGGGCGAAATATTTCCTTCTGGAATTTCTCAGTTTTTTTTTTAGAATGACATCTCGTAGATCAACATATGAGGTTGCCGGCTGCTTAACCGGACTTGCCTGTGGCTACCTTAATAAATTAAGGCCTCCAGCCAGGGCTTCAATAAACCTAAAACTAGAGCGACTACTCGCTAAGGGTACCGCACCCTCTGTGGGGTATGGACCTTGGCTTAGCGCATCGCTGGTGGAGGGTAACAAGGGACGGGCTGGGTCGGAATGAAATGGAATTTCTCAGGAATAGCCTGGAGTCTAGATTTGTGTCCGGTTGATGGCAACATGCTTACCCTTATTACATGGAACTAAAACATAACTGAAGAAATGTGGGTGTACTATAGGTACAGACGCCAACACATCAAGCTACTACAATCTGTCAGATTTCTTTGATAGATTTTCGACTTTATTTCTAGAGCATTAGGTTCAAGGTTCATTGGGAAAAATTGACAGTTTCGGGTAGCTTGACCTGGTGGCGTCTGTACATCTCTGCCTAACCTCTCCAGAAATGAAGACGTCATGTTATGTTAGTAGAGGTATTATTATTTATTTTCATGATAATTGAACAATTATGGTGAGAAAACCTCAGTAAAATAATCCATATTCCACATGTGATATATTACTTTCCACTCCATGATAATACATAAAAATTAAGCATAAATAGATTTAAAATTAATAAACGTCGTCAAAATCGTTCCAAAATAATTTAAATGATTTAGAGTAATTAATCCAAAATCATTATATGTTTTGGAAAATTTAAATTTTGAAGTAGGTTGCTTCATTTTGGCAGAACTAAGCTCAGTAAGTCCAGAAGAAAATCTGAGAGTTTATAGCCATAAGTGTCAAGACATTGTTCAATTATCAGGACCAGCTGCAAGAGGATAGCCAAAAACAATGGTTATCACCGAGGTACGTACTCCTTAAAATGCGCTATATTATTAGTTTACTGAATAATCACGTTACTATTTAAAGAAAAATAAACATTAAACTATTTTGAAAGCGAAGTATCTACATTAAGCATTATTTTGTATCTTCCACTAGTTATTTATAACAACTACCCTTTTCAATCACACCGAGGAATAACACAATCAATCCTACTCAAAACATTATTTTTTCCATGATTTTTTTATTTATATCGAGAGAAAGTAAGTATTCATACAGTTAAGAGTTTCCACGTGTACCAAGTAATAGTACAATCTCATATACAAATGGTTTTTCAAGCCAGTACCTATATTTTGGAAAAATATATTCACGTTAAAATCACGCTCTAAAAAGTATGAAGCAAAAAATATTCTTATTTGAAAGTCATAGTTCTTCATTTTTCTCTTTCTTTATTTTCTTTTCCTCTAAAAGGCACCATATTCAATTTAATTTGACGTCACGTAACCTAACTAGCAGTGGATCAATATGCTTCCAACGATACCTCATTCGTCAAATTATGATAAATAGTTTAAAAGTAACTACTAGCTTCTGCCCGCGACTTCGTCCGCGTCAAATTTTTGCTCCCGTGACCCTTCCCGTCGCATCGATTTGCCTGCCAGTTTTCGTCCATTTTTCATTGCTGCTCCGCTCCTTATGATTGTAGCGTAATGTTAAATAGCCTATAGCCTTGCTTAATAAATAGGCTACCTAACACAAAAATATTTTTTCAATTCGAACCAGTAGTTCCTGAGATCAGCGCGTTCAACCAAACAAACAAACTCTTCTGCTTTATAATATTATATAGTAATATATAAATATATAATATATAGTATAGATGAGGAAGCAGATGGACATACATACACACATGTATACATACCGCTCAAAATCATGACTCTCCTTTTTGCTTTGCCATTTATTTATTTATTTTATTTTAAATAGAACGGCCGAAGCCAATTACACTATTTAGACATATAATAAAACAATTTGACACAATTCATTTAGCACAGTCATGCATTCTTCTCACAAAAATTCAAACATTCTGACAGTATCATCTTCCATTCATTTGCAAATATATCAATATCTGTGTTTGAGTTCAGGAGAGCGTTAGTAGCTGCTAATGTCCGAGGAATAGGTGACTTGGAGTGCGCAACAGTACGGCAAGTTGGAACAGCCAACAAGCGGTGTTTTCTGCCACGACAGTAATTGTCTGGGACAAATAGTTTACAGATCTCATTATGCAAATCAGGAGCATCAATAATCCCCCTAATAATTTTAAATATTACAGTCATCTGATCGCGCGACCTTCTTACTTCTAGAGAATTAAAGCTTATGCAACCCAACAGAAATTTAGTGGGATACAAGAAAGGATAAAACTCGTACAAGCGCTTGTAAAGATATCTAATGAATGCTTTTTGAACTTTTTCTAAAGCTAACGCATACTGCTTCTCAAAAAGATTCCATACGCATGCACTAGACTCAAGTTTGCTACGGACCAATGCCCCAAATATAAGCTTGATAACGTGGGGGTTATAAAAATCACGACAGTTCCTTAAGATGAAACCAAGGCGCTTGAAAGACTCTTTAGCAGTGGATGTGATGTGGTCGTGAAAAGTGAGCTTACTGTCGAATACGACTCCCAGGTCTTTCATGGAATCTGTTCTTGTGATTGCCTCTCCATTCAGCTTGTATGCAAAGTTGACTGGGTGCCGCATACGACCGAAGGACATCACGTAGCGTTTTGATTGATTAAATTCCATTTGATTTTCTAGGCTCCACTTATATACTGAATCAATGTCTGATTGCAGAGCTTGGCAATCGAGCTCAGATTTTACTTCATAAAACAGTTTTAAGTCATCAGCATATAAGAGGGATCTGGCATTCGCAACTACGTCAGGGAGGTCATTAATCACCAAGATGAAAAGGAGAGGGCCGACTACCGAACCTTGACTCACACCCGAGCGAGTGTGGTATGGGAGTGACTCATATAAACCTAGTCTGACAAATTGTTGTCGGTCCCGCAAGTAATCTGCAAGAAGTCGCAGGAGACCTGGAGCTACACCTATAGCACTGAGCTTTGACAGCAAGACGTCATTGTTGACTCTGTCAAACGCCTTTTGAAAATCAAAATAAAGAACGTCTACCTGGCGTCTGCGATCAAGACTAGTAGAGATATAATTAACTAGTGTAAGTAAGTTAGTATTGACGGATCTTTTTTCGCGAAAGCCATGCTGTTCATTGCACAGGTACTAGTTCACTTGGTTATAAATTCCTCGATGTAGGACATTCTCGAAAACTTTCGCGGGAGACGATAATATCGCTATTGGACGATATTCATCTACTGAAGATTTCTTTGACGATTTCGGTATAGGAGTCACACGTGATATCTTCCATGGTGGTGGGTAGACTCCAGATTTTAAAGCTAAATTAAAAATGTGGTGTAGGGGCTGAATGAGAAATTCCTTTCCCTCTTTTAAGAACCATGGAGGAATATTATCGGGACCAATAGAACTGTTGAGCTTTATTTTATTTATTCCGATTGTAATATCACTTTCTGAGAAGTTAAGTATATTAATGTAATTACTAATATTGCAGTTGGTTGGATTGGCTATATTCTCGTGGTCCAGTTTTGGTACTTCAGTTTGGAAGACGCTTGCGAAATATTCTGCAAACGCTTCTGCAGCAGCTGCACCACTGTGAATTTCACCTTTATGGGTTATGTTAGGCTCAAATCCACCTTTTGATCTTAGGTTAGAAATGTGCTGCCACAACTCTGTGGGGTTTTTCCTAATATTCCCTTCGATGCGCCTCATGTAAGTATCATAGGCAGTAGATATACGAGACTTTAGGCTAGATCTATACTCGGAGAATTGCTTATATATTAGTTCACATTTGCTCTTTTTCCACGCAGAATGTAATTTGACTTTTTTCTGAATATCCAGAAAAATATCTGACGTAAACCAGGTAGGATATCTTTTAGTCACTCTGTTTCGGTGTTTTTTAGGGATACAAGCGTCAAATAGGCTGTAAATAATATCATAGAAAATCTGAGTGCTAGTGCAAACGTCATTGGATGGTATAACAGCATCCCAAGATGCCTCAGAGAGAAGTTCGTACAGAAAATTGCGATTACATTTTTTGAAATTCCAGTCCCTACTACGGTTGACATTACTGGGTTCAAGTCTTTCACTTTCATCAGATGACTGTAACCTTACCTGGATGTCCAACGGCGGATGGTACGCATCGGGGGGTACCAAGCCTTCAACTGCTGTTACAGAAACGTCACGCAGACTTGCGCTTTCCTGAACTAAAACAACATCCAACATTCCCCCATGCATGTTCTCAACAATATTTCTTTCACACATGTTGGGAAATGTTAGAAAATAACCATAATAATTGCGAACATTTAAGGAAGCACTGTTTAAGTTTATATCACCTAAAATGATAACTGTTCCTTTTAAGTCATTTATAAAACTTTCCACTTTTGTAAACCAGGTCATATAATCGCTGTCAGTGGCACTTGGTTTTATATACACAACGCACACATAAACAGGGGAACCATGCCACGTGAAACTCGACCAAAGATCCTCACCACAGTCCGTCTCAAGTTCACGTCGACGGCGCAGGACTATGGGTGTGCGTGCCATGAGCAGCACGCCTCCACAAGGTGAACCTCTGTCGCGCCTTAATACATTCCACTCACCATTGACGAGTTCTGTATCGTCAACCGAGGTATCCAAAAAAGTCTCTGTGGCCGCTATTACATCTTGTTCGGCTATGTGTAGATTGTTGCGCCACATCCGGAGCTTTGATTTAATTCCACGAACATTCTGGTATAAACAATCAATTGTTTTTGTAAATCTGGTGCTTGCTCTGAAAGCTGCTGGAGGACCAGTCACAATACTAGCACTATGCTGCCTTATCTCTCTGTGTAAGCTGTTCGTGAAAGGGCTGTGGGGCAACTACACGATGGCTGTTAGAGTGCACGGAGAACGGTTTCCTATAGTTAATCCAAGCCTTAATTCTTGCATTAACCGGCCACACATCTGCGGAATAGCAGCGCGTATAGTATGCAATGGGAACGCCAATTTTGAAAGACTTGTAGTTTCCTTTTGGAGTGAGTTCATCAATGGTACAAGTATCAGTGCCACATAAAGTGCGAAGGTAGTCTCTAATTTCGTCGGCTGTAGACTCCATGTTCTATAGGTGTAAGTACTTACGAGCTTCTACGGCCCTTAAAGATGTTACACTGGGGCCAGCAGCTCCTTGAATTGAAACTGGGCGACGGCTTTTGGATTTCTTTGTAATTCGTGTCCATTCTTGGGAGTCTGATGCTTGTGAATTAGAAGAGGCAGTCTGCGACACCATTTCAACTCGCGCAGAATCGGTATTGGATTTAACTGAGCTGACACAAGGGGGAGCTGGTTCAGAGAGGGGCTTAGTTGAGATTTCCTGCTCTGTACTGCTTGCAGATGCCAGTGGCTTACTGTGAAAGCTTTGTTCCAGCCGCAGTAGTCTACTGCTCAGATCCGTGATGGTATGCTGCATAGACGAGTTTTGAGTCTTCAGGTTCTCCATAGCCATAGTCAGATAAAAAGTATTCACGATCGGCGAACGATCATTGCACTGTGAAAATGAATAGGTATTAAGTTGTGTTTTACCCTAAACAATATTAGGTACTATAAAATACCAGTACGATTAGGAATAGCATTTTTATCTCCCTCTCTTCCCTCTCTGTATGTATAAATATTGCAAAACGTTTTATTTTAAATTTTCATTGAATTAGAAACATGAAAACTTATTAAATAAGATATGGTAATAGTTTATAGTGTTAGGTTCATTTATCTGAACATATTTTTGAAATCGACTAAACTGACATATCGATTATTGAGAACGATTATTTATGTGGCAACACCAAGCGGTGACGGTTGACAAATGCTTAAGGATGGCGCGACCCAGCAATCGATTCGTTCACTTGATTGCATTTGGTTTCGTAGCGACGACGGTCGAACAAACTAAAGTAACGGTGTAGATACCAGAATTGTAAATCATTATTGTAGCTGGATAATTGTAGTAGATTGTTGGATTGGAGTAATTATATAATAACTCCTAAAACTTTCCTCCTAAACTTCGCTTTGCCCGCGCCTTTGTCCGCGCAAATGTCGTTTGAAAAGTAGACTATGTCCTTTTTTGGGGTTCACACTTACTCTGTACCAAATTTTATCAAAATTAGTTAAGTGGCAGTCGTGAAATCGTAACAGACAGACAGAGTTACTTTCACATTTAAAATATTAGTAAAAATTATATAGATTACTATGCAAAGAGTTACGTTACAAAAGCTAAATAATAATATCTTTTTCATACTCCATTCATTTGAACGCGTTATCCGTTCTGAAGGGCACTTGAAAGTTTCACAAGTGCAATCAGTGGTTGCTATCAACTGGCAACAATATGTACCTACACACTACTACACTTGATTTTTCCTCTGTTCCACAGATATGTCGGCTAAATGGCATTCTTTTCATTTACCCTGCGTTGACCACTCCGTTTGCCTCGACCGAGTTTTACTGTCTCATGGCTTCAGTTTAGCTATTGGTACACATAGTTTGTATAGACAAACATTATAGGCTTCATATTCATCCTATAATTCTCACTGCGGGGGTACAGACCTCTTTTCTTCTTCGTAAAGTAGGCTGTATCTACTACGCGAGTCAACCCAAAAATTCGAAAATAATCTCTAACCCACCGGGGTTACAGTTTGTTTTTGAATTGGTTCTACGACATGCCGGTTTTCTCACTCACAGTGTTGTCATTCACCGTTTTGAGAGCAGTGGTGATGAAATTATTATAACCCGATGACCTACAAACTCGTAAATTGGGGCGGATACCACTAGGTCACCACTGCTCACAACCAAATCGAAATGGCTGAATCACACCTAATTAGACACAACATACAAATGTACATACAGAAACTCACGTATCTTCCATGGGGGTAGGAAAAAACTACGGAACGCCACCTGCAACGATCCTTACATACAGCTTTTGCCTTGTTTATGTCCATACATCTGGTCATACACACATGCCGGTTGCGAGTACTACGCATCTGGCCTTTCTGAAAAACATCACCAATAAGGTCACTATAATTATGTTCTCCTAGGGCCCGTCCCGGCGCTTTGTAAATACCTTATGAAAGCCGTCCTTCATTCATCTCCATTATTAAATTTTCACATAATTAGACTCAAACTAATTAATTGTCACCTACATATTTACTCGTACATTCTTGGAATAGTATTAATTAAACCTTCACCCACAGAGTTTTTGCTTTACGACTCATTTTATTACGTTCACAATACCAATTTCCACGAATACACACGTCAATTAATAAACAAAATCCGAAACAACAATGAAACAGCACTAAAACAACAAACCTTTTACAATATGTCCCTAAATAATGTCCCGTAGCCCTAATTCAATGTAAAACAGCTATCAGCGAGGGAAAAGTGTCGGGTTCACTCAACTTGAAAGACTGTGGGTGCAAAAACCCGTAAACACCGCGGTCCGGGCCGTATTTCGCGGAAAGGTGGCCGTCCCTCTAACTGATCGATGGCACAACACTAGCAGAATTAGAGGTGGAACCGCGCGGATATCTAACCTGACTGGAAAAAAAGTGTAAAAATAGCTCTAACCTAGTTTTTATTAACCTTTTTGTTTCGCTTGCTGCGGTGAACTGAAAATGGAAAACATTTTGTGCTTGCAAGAAGTATTAATTAGTAAGTACTGGTATGGAGTGCTGACTACTAGTTTATTAAAGAAACAGAAAGTAGAGCAGATTTAATAAATTAATTATTATAAACTTTCTCTAGTAAGTCTACTATGAAGTGTGAATTCTTGAGTTTCTATTCATTAAAATAACAATAATTTCTGTGGTTAATTTCTGACGCTGGAAAGTTTTGTGTGTACACTGTATTTTATTCAGATAGAGTTAACAATGAAACTATTGGCAGTAATTATTTCATTTTTTAATGAGAAATCTATACGTCGCGGGCAGAAGCTATACTATATAATATTATAAAGCTGAAGAGTTTGTTTGGTTGAACACGGTAATCTCAGGAACTACTCGTTGGAATTTAAAAATTATTTTAGTGCTTGGTAGTCCATTTTCCGAGGACGGCTATATAACATCACGCTAGGACCTTTAGGTGCCAAGTAAAACAAAAAAACTGGAGTCTGGGAGCAAGAAATTTAACGCGGACGAAGTCGCGGGCAGAAGATATGTAATAATATAAATGCGAAAGTAAATTTATTTGTTTATTACGATTTAACGCTAAAACGTCTGTACGGATTTTGCTATTTGTCACATCGATAGACCATGCTATTCTTTCGCATCGTTTTCTATGCATTTTACCACCATACTGCGATCGCCAATCCGCCTACCAAGCGTTGCGATTATGGCAACTTGGGGGAAGCCTATCCAGCAGTGGGTGACTTACGGCTGAAATGATGATCATAATAGTCCATGACCTGGATAAGGTCAGGGTCTACTTTTCATCCTGGATCGCAGGCGAAGTCACGGGTAACATATAGTATGATACTTGTAGTTGACAGAATTGTAAGTTGCTAGCAGAACTGCGAACGAAAAATCTTAGTACTCAAATTCTGTTCTCCGTACAATTTTTTTTTAATCAAAAATCTCCCAAATATCATGTACAAAATACTAAACAAGCCTATAAACATCAATACAAAAGATAGATAGACTACCAGACAGACACCACTAAATAATGCATGTAGCCAAAGTTTCGCTGCATCCCTATATTGATTCCAATTGGGTGTGTATTGGTCCTATCACGCAAATGCAGTATTCATAGTCGAGTCGAGTAAGCGTGCCCTTGTAAATATTTAGCTCACCACACGGATCATTTAGTGCGCATTTAAGATTCTGCTGGGCCGTATTTATAAGTGGTAATTGGATTGAAGCGTTCTTAAATTTGCATGCTGTGTTAATGGAGGGATTAATGCGTTGTGTGTGTTTGTTTTATCGTGTGTGTGTGTGTGTGAGTTGATAAGATTTGATCAGATATCTGTTCCGGGTGATGCCGGTCGTAAAGAATAGCAACATCCAATTTCTTTCCGTGGGTGTCGTAAGAGGCGACTGAGGGACTTACTAGAGAATGGGCAGCAGCGTTCTCTATGAATTTTACCATCATACTGCGATCGCCAACCCGCCTGCCAAGCATGGCGATTATGGCAAACGTCCCCAATTTGGGGGAGGCCTATGTCCAGCAGTGGACGACTTTCGGCTGAAATGATGATTTAAGATATCTACAGGATTTTCTTTATTTTTAGTGCCTCGTTGGTCGTTGGATTCAATTTGTGGATCGAGAAAAGTGTTATTTGGTATTTCCACCAGGAATTTCTCTGTAGCCTGGGGCATCTAGATTCTAACCCAGTTTATGGAAATAGGCTCTCCCCCAATTAATTAGGACTCAAACATATCCGACGAAATGTGGGCTTACTGTAGGTACACATCTACCCAACCCTTCTTGGTAACAGTCGTGATATTTGTATGTTATTTGAGATAATTAAGTTTTATTATAAAGCTAGGAACATAAAACGTTCATAAAACACCACATTTTCATTTATGAGTTCGCTGTCAACAGAACAAAATTTGCTAACGTGCCAAACCATATTCGGTGACGCTAAGTGCTATGATACAAACTTACAATGGTGCCGATTCCCTTATTCACAAACTAAACTAAATTTAAGTTCACTGCATCTTTTTCTTTCTATTTCATTAAGGAAAGGACAGAAGATAAATTTTAATTTAGTCCTGTCAAATTAATCAGCGCTTGACGTAAATTGACGTAATTTTAGTAGGCAAGTTTTTAATCACGTCTAAACTTGTATGGAGTAGTGACAGACGCTGATTAATTTGACAGGACTAAACTAAAAAAATTCTTTTGTCCTCTTCTTAATGAAATAGAAAGAAAAAGATGCACTGAACTTAAATTTAGCTTAGTTCGTGAACAAGGGAATCGGTACCAATGTGTACCACAGTGCACCTAACTAGGTGACTATAATATGATTGTGTTTTTCTTTGCCACTGTTTTTAGAAAAAAAACTGTGTATCGGTAGAATACGAATGTTTTAGAAACCCGAAAAAGTTTTAGTTCATAATTATTCAAATTCTCATTGTCAACTTGTCATTTTTAATTACAATGTGCAGGCTATGGTTGCCTATAATTGAATGTGCATTTAGTGTATGTTATATTGCTCTAATCTAATCTATGTAATTGTTGAATGTAACATTTGTTGGCGATCCTTAAATAAATAAATAAATAAACTTGTGGTAGTTAAATATACTTTCTTCACCTTCATCATCATTATCCACCGTTAAACTTCACCCACAGCTAAGCAGAGACTTTTCTTTTTTGCGCCAATGCTTAGGGCATCGCTGGTAGAGGACAGCAAGAGACGGGCTGCATCGGAATGATGATTATTTAGAGACGAATTAAAAGTTACAGGCTCAGCGGCTGTTCACCAAATGAAAAATATTACATAACTTGCTAGAAAATCGGTCTACCAAAAACAAATAGCAGCTATTACAAACATCATCCTTTATTTTTAAATCCTTGCAATTCTACCATAAAATTACTCAAACTGACAATTTTTATTTAGGGACGAATTAAAAGTTACAGGCTCAGCGGTTCGCGGGCTGGCTCGAGCAAGAGTGCAAGGGTGCATTCTTCACCATACGAAAAATATTTTATAACTTGCTAGAAAATCGGTGTACCAAACAAAAATAGCGGTCTTTTAATTTTAAGTCATTGTAAATATCTACCATAAAATTACTGAAACTGATAATGTGTAGACATCATAGTGGTCTCAACTTCAAACGTCATTATCACCCACAGATTCACCCCTGCACCAAAGACTGTCGAAAAAAAATATGTCATCAATTTGATTAATGTTCGCCGCACATCGGTCGAACAGACATTTTGTTTTGAGTTGTCGCCACCATCCATCTTGGAGACGTTC
Organism: Aporophyla lueneburgensis; assembly: GCA_932294355.1. Classification (NCBI taxonomy): domain Eukaryota; kingdom Metazoa; phylum Arthropoda; class Insecta; order Lepidoptera; family Noctuidae; genus Aporophyla; species Aporophyla lueneburgensis. The sequence goes on from OW028744.1 coordinate 19,481,324, forward strand.
TGCTCGCAACAGTAATTAATTAACCCGAACTTGCCTCCTCATCTACGCCCAAATATATTGTTGGAAACTGGGTGAATGGTCTCCGATGTAATTAGTTCAAAACTATCTTTGTCTTTGGTTGTTACGAAGATTGGTTTTTGTCTTGGTTGTATTGAATCAGAATAAATAAATTTTCTTTGTCTAAAAATTTGTACGATATTCATATTGATGTTACTGCTACGTCATCGACGCGCAGACTACCTAACCAAAAATTCATCATCACACGGAACGAAAAAAAATGGGACTGAAAATGAAAAAAAACAAAATGCTCTCGACATTTGGACCGCGTAGGAATACCTATCGTGCAATAGCACGTATCTATGAAACAGTTGATATTTAATCACCTACGAAAATTGGTTCCCTAGGGTCTAGAATCATGTGTTGGATCCATGCATGCTGGACGCGACGTGTCTATAAAATCGAAGCTAGAATACTTCAAAATTGAATCTTCGTGAACAGCGAACTACAATAGATGTAATTTTAAGAGCCTAACACCTAATTAATACTTACAATTTATTATTATGTAAACTAGGACCCATCCCTGCTTTGTACGGCTTTACGACTTCACAAAAAAATTAGATTACCTTAATACCTATGTTTATGTAAGTATTTTGAATGGTGGCTCCGTGACTCAGTGTTCATAGCCGTGACTAACGAGTTGTAGGTCGGGGGTTTGAATCCAGTCAAACGCTTTACCTAATTTATGTTTATTATTTCATCAACACTGCTCTCTAAACGCCTAAGGAAAACCTCTTGAGGAAACCGGCCGGCATGTCTTAGAACCAACATTCGCAGCTCAACTGCACCTGGTTAGACAGAAAGCCGATCCCTACATAGAACTTGGAAAAAGGCAATGCAGATTGATATATGGATAGATTTAGATATAACAAAGCAACACGCTTCCTTTACATAAAAAGTAGCCATTCATATTTCAGCTGCAACTACGCGCCGGCAGATGTACAAAGCGAAACAAAAAATGTAAAAGTTATGTTTTTAAGTAAAAATCTTAAACTTCTGAAATCTGGACAATAAACACAAAAGAAAGGACTATATTTTGCAGCTTGGCGGAAACTTGGCTAGTTACAAAATCCGCATACAGAGCTCGTTCCAACTTATCTACGGGAGGTCTTTACTCAAATGCTTCATGTAATCTCTGGTACTATATGACGTATTATTTAGAACTTGACCAGCTAGTCTGTTCTAATGGAAATAATGTTAATGCGTTTATTGTTTGTTCACATAACATAACATCACGCCTTGTTTCCTGAAAGGGTTGGGCAGAAGTATACCTATAGTATACCCACATTATGCCATTTATGTAGTATTTCTTTGTTTCTTTACTTAAATGCTAAAAACAGTGATTTTCACACTGTTAACACTAGATATAAGGACAAACTACGTGTTCCCTTTCACCGGCTTCATAAGGTGCATAACTCATTTATTGGGCTTGGTATAACATTTTACAACAAGCTACCACCTTCTTTACTAGAATTACCTTTTAATGCGTTTAAAGCTCAAGTAAAATCCAACTTTTGTCTAAAGGCTTTTTTTTTTTTTCAGGATGGGAATTCATCAAATGACTTCTCCCGCTCTGGGCGGAGCGGGAGGGCGTGTCAGACTTTTACTGACTAAAACCCACCCGTGTTCCATCAGTTGCCCATGTGCCAGGGTCACGGTATCTCTTTCGAACAATCACGCGACCCCGACAGGCATCGGTCCTAGTAGACCCCTTCACTGCTGCTGACATCTCTTTGAGGCGCGCGTGGAACACTGCGCGCCGTCGACTCGAGCTTGGTCCTTACCGGGCGGCGAGCTACCCATTGCTCGCCACCCGCAAGCTCGCGCCTACGGTGGCCGGGAGTCCGCTATTGACTCCCGACGCCCGGGGCGTCTCCTCCTGCGGTGGCTAGGGACGTGAGGGCGCAGAGACTGCCACACCCTCACGCGCCCCGCCTCCTCCTTCGCGAGCATTACTGCTTCGCAGAAGGAGGTGACGGCTTCCCATTCCCTCTCGCTCCGTACCATGGCTCGCACCAGGGCCGGACGCGAGAGGTCGCCGCCGCCGATCGCCTCCACGAGGACACGGCGGTGCCCCGCCCAGGCAGGGCACACCTCCACCGTATGCTCCACCGTGTCCTCCAGACGATCCTCGCAATGGAAACACCCGGATGTATCCTCCCGCTTTATTCTGAACAGGAACCCACCGAAGCACCCATGCCCGGTGAGAACCTGCGTCAGGCGGAAGGTGAGGACGCCGTGATGCCTCTCTATCCACTCCTCAAAGAGGGGACTTACCGCCGCAATTGTGGCCTGCCCAGCACTGGGTTGCGACAATCGTACCCGCCATGTCGCCATGAGATCACACCGGAGCTCTGTCCGCCGTGCCGCGATTTGTCGCGGCATTGTCTAAAGGCTTCAACGACTATTTAAATGACAAAACTAGTTGGTCGCTGTGATTAACTCAAGACAATGTTTGTGTTCTTTCTCCAGTACTAGCGTACCTAGTGATAGGTTATACATATAGCTCTAATATAATTTATATATTATATATATTTATAATTTTTTACTGTGTTAGTCATTTTTTTTGTGTTTTTATTGGTTTTGACATGTTCTATGCTTTGACAAATTATAATGATTAGTATTGCATAAAATGATTAGCTAGTGACCTCGACAAGTTGTCATTCAATTCTTGCCTGAGCAACCGGCAGCAAGTTCGTTATGCTCCCTTAGATGTCAATGCTTGCGGTAGCGTCAGGGGTGGGGTTACCCCTTCCCTCAAATAAGGCGAGGGGGGTAATGGCTGATCTTTGCGTTATGCTCGTGAACGGGTGCTGCTTGTGGTGACTGGTCGTCTTGCTGACCTTGATGTTGGTATTGTTGTTAATTACCTACCTGTTTATTTGTTTTTACACCGATGGTCCTAGTTTATCACTTTTTGGCCTTGAGTTGTAACTCGGGTCGTAACAGCTATGTGAACGTGATTCAGCATTGCATATAAGCTGTCACGCCCTTGGCGGCGACCTCTCGCGTCCGGCCCTGGTGCGAGCCATGGTACGGAGCGAGAGGGAATGGGAAGCCGTCACCTCCTTCTGCGAAGCAGTAATGCTCGCGAAGGAGGAGGCGAGGCGCGTGAGGGAGGGGCAGTCTCTGCGCCCTCACGTCCCTAGCCGCCGCAGGAGGAGACGCCCCGGGCGTCGGGAGTCCATAGCGGATGTAGCACACGATTTTCGTAGGTTCTGAATTTGTGAAAACACAAAAAAATCTGCTGTTTCATAGTCAAGTGCAATTTGACCTGCGCAATCAAAATATCGAGACTTTCAGCGGAAAGAGCGTAACCCTAAATCCCATTAAAAAAATCTTTTTTTAATAACTGTTCTGAATTTATTATGTGTATGCTTGCTTGTACTTACAGTAAGTTTGCTGTCGTTATATAAAACAAAATGGTTTACGACTCGGTTTTGCGAAAAGGTGAAGAATTAAGAAAATGTTAGGTATGTATATAAAATTGTATTTTTTACCATAGGGCAATTTTAAGTATACACACTGATAGAGTGCGAAAAACTAAGTAAGGCTGCATCAAAAAGTAATTTTGCCCTAAATAGATTTACACTTTTTTAGCGGATATATGGAAATGCGTTTTATTGTAATAATCGACAAAAAATTTAACACAGGGGGATTCAGGACCATGTACTGAATCTATGGTAACAGGTTGCAGTTCGAACTCCTTGTTACCTTGTATTAGTTTTATGGAAGGGCGCCCTAGAAGAACATAGGTATAGTGACCTTATTGGTGATGTTCTTCAGTAAGGTCAGGCGCGTGGTAATCGGCGTATACACGCACGCCGATTACCACGCGCCTGACCGAATCGATGAATGACCATAAACGAAGCATAAAGAGTATGTGAGGATCGTAGCAGGTGGTGTTTTATAGTTTCTACCTACCCCTATGGGAAAAAGGCGTGAAATTATCTATGTATGTATGTTGCCGTTTGTTATCTTACACCTTCCTTATTTTCTAGCTACTTCCCTAGGTCGTCTAAACAAGACCATTCTTCTATCCTAGCTAATATTATAAATGCAAAATTGAGTTTGTTTGTTACGCTTTCACGCAATAACAGCTATATGGATTTGGATGAAATTTGACACACGGACAAACTACAACCTGGGTAATAAAGTAGGCTACTTGTCATCTTGAATCGCAGTCAAAGTTGCAGGATATAGCCTGTTCTCATATATTCCCACTTTAAAAAGTTAAATTCAATTAACTTGAAGTGAGCTGCCATTCCACTTCATACTGTCATTTCAATTGATACTTCGACAGCTTGGTTATGTTTCCACAGATCAATTTTAACAGAATAAAATGAGTGGCTAAATTCGAGATGCTAAATCTAATTAATTATGTGCTTTTATATTTTCTTACGTCGCTTAGAATCGTGGATATTCTCAGTCATGTCCATAAAATATATGGAAATAAAAATTGCTTTGTTTCCTCAAAGCTTTGGGCTAAAGAGTAACTATAGGTACACTACCTACATATGTACACCCACATTTCGCCAATTACGTTTAAGTCTCATGTAATAGGGCGTGACTCTATTGCCAACAACCGGGCACTAATCCAGACTCCGGGCTACTGTTGAGAAATACCAGATAGAAAAATCCAATTACAATTTGCCCGACCTAGGAATCGAACCCAGGACCTCATGCTCAGCAGTAGCACTTACGACCACTCTGCCTACGAGGCCATTAATACGTGCACATTATAACGTTATCTTGATCGGAAGATTAAAAGCGTCTTCAAGATTATAATTCGATACATTTTATTTTCCTGTGTTATTAGTTTTGCAAAGAACTCGAGTTCTCGAGTCGCAATTTTAAAGACTCGACTCAATTATGCTAGACTCAATTTGCTCAAAAGGCTCGAAGTCTAGAGTCAAGCACTCGAGTCTTAAAATAAACTCGAGTCTTAAAAGGCCTCGAGTCTTAAAATAAACTAAAGTCTTAAAGAAAAACTCGGAGCATGAATATGAGACTTGTAGCTCAACATTCAAAAAGACTCGAATAGAAGGTGATAAGTTCAAATTAGTGGATAAGATGTAATTATGCGTACAAAAAAATCTGCGAGTTATTCAAAGACTCGAATTCAATTTAAGACTCGAGTCCTTTTTAAGACTCGAGTGGCTGTAAAGGACTCGGGCTCTACTTCACTCTAGACTCTGAGCCTTTTGAGCACACTGAATCTTGCATAATTGAGTCGAGTCTTTAAAATTACGACTCGAAGACTCGAATCCTTTGCAACACTATGTGTTATCTTGTTTTCGTGAAATAATATTATCATCACTAAAAATTAAACCACTAGAAATTATAAAGGTTTCCATAGACAGGTGCGATGCGAAAGTTAAAATCAAAATATTTTATTTCAACCGACATGGGCACTTATGAAACGTCAGAAGCTAGGTGCACGGAGCCATAAAAGCGCACATTTAGTCAAAACTTAAAAATTAAACAAAATCACACGATTCATCTGTAGACATAAATATGACATAAATCTGCCCAAATAATAATTTCAAAGACAGAACACGTGCCCAAATTCCAATCACAAACCGCAAATCTTTTTACCTTCCAAATTCAAACATAAACAGGCTTACAAGATCAAAACATGGCTCCATCAGATTGATGGCATCCATAATTACTTCAAAAACTTTATATTAAGAAATATTCAAAATAGGAACGTCTTGTCGACGTAGTGCGGTGAAGTGAGCAGCACTTGAAATCACGATTCGTTATTTACTCATTAAAACTTTGAATTGGAGGCGTTTCTTCGATCGAGGAGGGGGGAGGAGGTAAACTTTTCAGTGATATGGCAGATGTTTTAATGTTTACCTTTATTTATTTTTTGAGGGGAAGCTAGCGGTGTTTTTGTTATGAATTGGAGAGAGAATAACGGGTTGGTTTTACTAGGAAATATTTCACTAAAAAGAAGAAAAAAGAACGCACTGCTGAACTAGTTGAAACTGTCGGTAATGGATGTTGGAATATTCGTTGGTATTTGAGATAAGCCTATTTGTGAAGCAGCAAAAATGTTATAAACCTTTTTATTAGATAATAAATTAGAATAAGTTATGTGTGACTTGTTTATTTAGTTTAAGAGTAAGTGGTTATTTGTAAAAGCACGTTTGGTTCAATCCCTTAAATAAATTAAAACTTGATTCAAAGAAGGTTTTACTAAGTAATAATTGCTAATGGCAACACAAACGATTGGAAGATATATTTTTTAAGAGTTAGGTATCAATCAGATCAATAATGGTGGCCAATAGGTATCGGCCCTGACATACGTGTTTTTTTTTAATAATAATATTCCACAACTATCACACAACGACATCTAGTCCCAAGTTAAGCAGAGCTTGTGTTATGGGTACTAGACAACTGATAAACATACTTATATATTTCTAAATACGTACATATTATAGATAAATTACACCCAGACACAGAACAAATGATCATGCTCATCACACAAACATTTGTCCTGGGTAGGAATCGAACCCACGACCTCCGGTATAGCAGTCAGGGTCACTAACCACTAGACCAACAAGCCTGTTGTGGGTCATAGGTTCAAACCTAGGCAGGCGCTTTACTTTGTGAGAATAATATCATCACCATTGCTCTCATGACGGTTATGGAAAACATCGTGAAGAAACCAGCATGCCCTACAAACAAAAATGATAAAACAATTGACATCTACTAAACCGTACTGGACCCGCGTGGTAGGTAACGACCTAGTCCCTCTCACCGAGAGGAGGTCTGTGTCCCAGCAGTGAGAACAGTATAGGCTTATTATGATTATGATGATCAATCAGAAAACACCTATCTAGATCAAGCAGACCAAGTTTCCTTCTTTTTATATTTGCCCAATTTACAAACAGTTAGGCTAGGCTAAAACTCTAGATTGCCTACATCCTGCCAGGGTCGCGGATTTATTCGAAAGAGTAACCGTGACCCTGGCATAAGCAACTGAAGGAACTCGGGTGGGTATTAGTCAGTAAAAGTCTGCCACGCCCTTCCGCTGCAGCCAGAGAAGGAGACGTCATTTGATAGGTACTTTCCCAAATAAAAAAAAAGAGTGCTTACCTACATGAGCATGTTAGGGTGCAGCTAATATTTGGTATTTGTAAAATGACTTGTCAAATAAATGTATCTTTAATTTTTTTTTGTCTCGTTGAATATTTTACAACCAAATGTTTTCTAAGTTAATTCGATCAATACAAGGATATTTTAGACTATACTTATTGCTTTAAATAAATCATAGTTTTCTTTAGCTGGGAATTACCAGGTGTACGGAAGTAACATTTATGAAACTTTATAACATGGAATATAATACTTTTTGGTGTCGCAAAGGTATTATTAGAAAGAGAAAAAATGTGTAATAAATACTTTTACCTTCTTTGTAACAATTTATAATTTAATTAATACTTTTTCAATATATTTCATATAATTTATTATAAAAATGGACTGAATGAAAAAAGTTATTAAGACTTTAGTTATAGGTTACCAGTAGGTAAAAAAGGTGGTCTATGTATTTAGTGTCGAACCAATACAATGACTACCGCTTCTCTTCTTCCTGCCTACATTACGGTTTTCGATCAAGTAGCTAGTGAAATGAATCATTCATGAAACGTAAACCACAGACAATAAAGCAGCCCCACTTCTGCTTCTGTCAGACGAGAGACCATAAACTTTCCACTCCACAGAACCTTAAAAATATTTGCTGACAACCTATATTTTATTAGCTACCATCAAAACTACGCACAAATCCGTACGACAAACAATAAAAGCATCAACCGTCGTAGTTATTCTAAAAGCGTCCCATCTCCACAATCGCTTTCGAATAAAAATATCGATTTCATTTTCCTTTGTGTGTTTGCGCTTAAAGTGAGCAAATAATAAAATAAGGCGCGGTTTCCAAATCCAATAATATCCAGCCACAAAGGATCCTCGATAGTGACGGATACTGGGAACGGAATTTAATATTTTACTGAAGCTAGATCCGAAATTATTTTATGTTGGCAACGAGCTGAAATTTTCTAACTGTGACTAGTGGTTCTGATTTAGAATGTAATAGACTTTTAGTATTGGAGATGTTAAATGAATAGGGTTTGTTGAAGTGTGACAGATAGTGATCCAAAATATCTTTGTAATCCTGTTGCTAGGTAAGTCGGAGTAACGTTAGTATTTAATTAAGAGGGCAACAATTGTTGATAACAAACGTAGGTACTGAGAACTATATTTACATACACATACATACAACTACTACAACTATATTTAATTTACTATTTTTGTAGTATTGACACAGAAAATTACATCAAAGTTGATATCATAGATATTATATTTGTCAGGTCATATGTGAAATCATATGCATGGATTTGGGTTTAGTAAATCACGTTACTGTGTATCGCCCCCGACTTACGAATTGTATGTAGGTCGGAAATTAAAACCCATGCAGACACATTACTTTGCATATTATACATTATTTGAATTCTTCACCACTGCTCTCCAAAGGTTGATAAAAAAATCGGTGTCATGTGACATCTCCCAAACCCACACTATGGTCGCGTGGTACTATTACAACTAATTCTCTCTCATCGAGAGGAGGTCTGTGTCGCAATATGGGAACTTTATAGGCTGTAGGAGTAAATCATGTTACTGAACCCTAATCATTCCATAGGTTATAAACATACTGCCATAGAGGTAGTAGAGAACTAAATACTTAAATAAAGAAAATGTAATCGCTGTTTTGGACTTGTTGGAGAGCTGTAATGGGTTTTTTTCTTAAGATGTTCATGGTAAGAAATGGATGCAATGTGCAACTTGTAGGCATTGGGCTCACGAAGAGTGTACTGGCGTAGAAGATATGGATGATTTCTATGCAAGCGAATTGTGTACCAATGATTAGTTTAACCCTTATAATTGACTGATTCAATTTTAAGCATCACGACTAGTTTTTTTTTTTATTAATATTGAATCCAATTGGATTAAATATGGACCATAGTTAATTAACTATGGTCCATATTTGAAACGATGTGGTCCATATTTGGTACACTTTTTGCAAATTCACAATAATGACATATTTTAGAAAATGACGATTATTTCTACGATGTTGATCTTTCTAAAGAATTTTATTAATTATTTTAGATACCAAATAATTATCGAAGTGTTCAAAATATAAATGATTGATTTAACTTTAAAATTCTGAGTGTTATTGGACAAAATCCTTATGGGGGTCCATAATTGGCGCACTTACCCTACATATACAGTATCAGTTTTTATCCAGTGCGCAAACTGTAACCATGAATTCAGCATATCATTCTAGACTCCCCAGCGTAGAAAATTTTCGTCGGTTATACAAAAATAAAATCAGCTGTTCCATACGTTTTGACCCCGTAGGTATTCCATTTTTCTATGACACAGCAGAGTTTTTTTTTGTAAAGCCACGGTTTAAAATATGTAGCCACATACGGTCTTATTACAAAAAACTAAATAAGCCTTGGTTTAAACCTAAACTATCAAGTCCAAGCTCATCTGTAAAACCATGGTCTAAACTTGTCCGTATTACAAAACATTTATAAATCGTGGTCTTCTTAATACCGTCATTTAAACCATTATCTTAATATCAACTACAGATTAACACAAATATCACTCGTTCGTCATGATATCATTCTATTGCAACGTTCCGTATCCCAAGAAAAGAAAACGTTTTGATAGTATTATCAATGATTTAATTATATAAGGAACATTCAAAATATTGAGACTTTGTTATTTTGCATGGACATTAATATTACTTATCGATTGCAGTTTTGTTTAGGTTTAATCACATTACTAATGTATTAGGTAGTAGTACATCTAAGTTCGTGTAACGAAACGTAACATTTTCGCGAGTTTTATGAAAACAAAATTTATACAAAAGTATCGCAAGTCGAAGAAACGCTTGGTTTACTAAGCGTTTCTTCGACTTGCGATACTTTTGTATAAATTTTTAACCGACTTCAAAAAAAGGAGGAGGTTTCTCAATTCGACCGTATATATATATATATATATATTTTTTTATGTGTGTTCACCGATAACTTCGTCGTATATAGACCGATTTTGATGATTCTTTTTTTGTTGGAAAGCAGATATTCCAAGGGTGGTCCCATGATAAGGAAACCAGGATCTGATGATGGCATCCCAGAGAAGTCGAAGGGAACCTTCGAAAATCGTAGTGGTGACTAGTGCGTTTTTTATTTCTTTCATTAATTATCTTAAAGCACTACTATTTAATGAAGGTCTGAAGTTGCTCTGATGATGAAGCCGAAAGACAGTCGAGGGAACTCTTCAACGACTTACAGCAATTACGCGGTGTTTGGACATTTCTATTGATGAGAACTTTGCACCCATATGGGCTATAAGTGCCATTACAGGTCTGATGATGGAGACCATAGACAGTTGAGGGAATTCCTCAACGATTTACAGCAGTTCCCTATTGTTGGGGTTACTTTATACGGTTCAAAGTGCCAATTTTATCACTACTATTTCATTAAGGTCCGCAGTTGATCTGATGATGGAGCCGAAAGACAATCGAGGGAACTCCTCAACGATTTACAGCAATTACCTGGTGTTTGAACTTAATTCATTCCTATTGATGAGAAAGCTCCCATAAGGCTTATAAGTACCAAAAAAGGTCTGATGATGGAGACCATAGACAGACAGTCAAGGGAATTCCTCAACGATTTACAGCAGTAGTAAAGTATTAAATTTCACCTGGCGATTAGTGGTATAGGAATTAGTGCGGGTAGATACCATAACTAAAAAGTAAAAAATAAAAACTTTTTTACAAAAAAAAAAAACCGACTTCTTCAAAACACTAGAAAGTGAAAAATAACTTTAATTTCGGAAGTCGGTGGCAAAAAACTCAAATACAGATCCTAAGACACCGACTTCCGAAATTAAAGTTATTTTTCACTTTCTAGTGTTTTGAAGAAGTCGGTTTTTTTTTTTGTAAAAAAGTTTTTGTTTTCTACTTTTGCCTGAAATCTTCATCGGATAACTCAATGAAGGGATTGACTCGAACCCGATTTCTGTTGAATCGGCGTGACCTTTCTAATGCCTGAATAGCTTCAATATCCTGATTATCAATTAAATCTACCATGTTAATGTCCATTTTTGGATAAAAACAACACAACACAACGAAATAAATGATAACCTAAAAGTGGAAACTTGAAAGATGTGACTTAGACCCATCGATAAACCAGGGGTCGCCCAGGTTTAACGTTAAACAAGGGTTAAGTCTATGGCTTATCGCAAAACCTTTTTTTGTAATAAAACTTAAACTTAAACCATTGTTTAATGAGGTTTAAACCTGGGTTTTTAGTTAAACTGCTTTTTATAATGAGACCGATAAAGTTCATATCCAAGATTTATTTACAAAACAAAGTTTAGCATTTTTTATTTGCAAAACGGTCCCTCCAACAATTAATTACATCCTAACCTGCAAAATTGTTAAACCCCCAATTTACAACGTAATTAAGTATCGTAAAACGGCCAAATAAACAATAGAAATGCAATTATTAAATTTTCGGACGAGAAAAATCACAGTCACAAGTGCTGTGAAGAAATTTACGATCCCCCTTGTACGTGGGGTTCAAACCCCGGGACCCCTAGGGGCTGTCTATATTAAAGGAGGGTTGTATACTTATTAAAAGTGGAAGTGCAGTGACGCAGCGGGAATACCTAGTCAAACACCTTCGGGCTTCGTCCTTTATTGGTCACCGGCTGTTATTAAATTGTTTTGATTTTCGTCGTTTTGTTTGTTGGTAAACTAAGTTTTAGTGTATTGGGTTTTGGTTAAGTGGTCGGCTAGTTAGGGGTTAGAGGGGAAATTGTACTAAAGTTCATCGTTAATTATGGGGCAGATATAACTTTAATATTGTTTAAATTGTATGTCAATCATTTATTTACTCCGCAGTTGTTCGCTCATTTCGTAGCAGCTTAAAACTTTTTAGTTTCATTTCACAGTTTAAAAATATTATTACTTTGTTATTATTACTTTCCTTTGGCTGAAAAAAAAAACAATACACGAAAATAGTTACGTTTTTTATTACAGTTTTTTACATTGCCAAACTAACTATACTCACCTAGGTTATAAATAAATGACGTGGTCTCATATAATTGTAAGTGCACACTTGCATTTGTCATATGTTCTATACAAACTTGCATGTAATTCTGTTGTTTCTACAAATCCAAAATAAAAGAAACCTATTTTCATGAATGTGTAAGTACAAATTTCACCAATGCAATTTAAAACAATCAGCACATATACACAGCGTTTAAAAGCTGTCAGTTTCATCATCATTGTTATGAAATATTGACATGGATAGATTATAAACGTAGTTACATTTCTGCTGAATGCAATTAGTTTCATTGGTGAAATTCACCCTTAAAAGTTTACATCAAAACCAAATCACTCCAGGAAATAAACAAGTCTCAATAAAGAAACGCTACAAAAAAAAAAAACAAGTATAAAAAAAGCAAAGGAACAACTAGTATACTTATTTGAAAAAAGAACAAAGATTTAAGGACAAGCTTGTAATGACATTGAAATTAAAAGGCAGAGACGAACTTTTATTCCACTCGTAACATTAGAAAGTTCCAGTGAATTTGCCCACGCACCCTCTTAAATGAATTATTCAGGGCGGCAAAATACAGGGTAAAAAGTTTAAAAAGCCGGTTGTCTATCTAGCTGTCAATAATGTTCTTTAATTTATTTTTGCAGTCGTTTGCACTTGGCTCTTATTTAAATTGGCTAATTTGAGTTAGTTTTTTTTTAATGAATTCTTTTTGTAAAATAGAATGAACATGTTCTTTTACAAACTGTTTAGAAGTCAAAAATCCCGTTATATTCTTATCGTATTTCGTGTTTGTTCTTTTAATGTGGGTGTACAGCAGGCGCTCTGACTGGGCGTTTAAGATTTATGACGTGAATTTTCAGGTATATGTTATCATTATCAACAAGGAATACATGATTAAAATGCACAAACAATTTTAATAGTAATACAAAATATATCTTTGGTGGAGATATAGGGGCATAAGTACCTATCTTCTACAACAGGATTCAGAAGGTAAAGACTATTTTCGCAACTTAAGCCTAAGTCCCCATACGCATAGACGTAAAAACGCTGTAGGATTATTTCACGCACTGGACCTTAAACACACTGCTTACAGCCTAGAGTTGAAAATCGAATAATGTGTTTTTACGACGCACTGGGATGCACTTTGCTGAATTTTCATCGCTCTGTTCAACACAGAAAGTTGAAAATGCAGTGTACGATAAAATCCCACCGCGGTGTTTTTACCTCCATGCGAACTTGGGCTAACACCCAAAATGTTCTAGACTGTTAAGCCGCGACAAATAAATTGACGAGCCAAAAGGTTGTAAAAATACTCCAAACGCTGTTCCAAATAAAGGCTTAGAAAAACCGCCACTAAATCCGCTCAAAAAGACCCACCTACAGAAATTTATAACATCGTTAGCCTTTCAAACTACAATATAAACTAGATAAAAGCACCATAAATTTAATCCTAAAACGTGACGTTGTAAATATAAATTTTGCCTGAAATACACAGGTGCGTTAGTGCGTGCTCTAGTGGTATATCATTCTTTTGGATTATGTAGTCAAAGGGTGGCAGTGAGGGACTATAACTGTGTCTGTCAGCCTGTATATAGACGCTCTACTAGGGGAACAGTACTTACGTAACAAATAACTTAAAAAATTGGTTGTTGGAAAGATTTATGGCATGATGTAAAATTTTCCCAATCAATCTTGATTCTAATACTTTAGCGATAAATTTGAAAAACTATTAAACAAATTTAACAGATTGTCGTAGCTTTAAGTGCTGGCGTCTGTACATTTAAATGTTAAAATAATAGTAATAAAATATACCTGTATTAAAAAAAAAGCAAAAAATTCATCCGCATCGCTGTCAATAGGAAAAGTGCCCTAAAGGCTGGCAGCATTGCCAAATTGAATGGCGATGCTGATTCTGTGGCCGAAAAATTTGTCAGCCTCTTTCGTCACGTAAAGAGTCAACCGATCACTTGGGTTGCCGAGTAGTTAGTCGACTCTTCACGCAACCATCGTCTCGAAAATCCAAGCATTCGGTCCCCAAGCTCCTAGTGTTTCAACTCCAAAGGGCTTGAATATATAACAATTCCGAATAAGATTGGATTATTTTCGTTATTTCAGGTTTCCCGCATTTGCAGCAATTAAACCGTATGTTATGAGAAAACTTAAAAGCATGATTATTTCAAATAGTTCGATTACAGCCAAGTCTAATAGAAATCTAAGTCTTGATCAAAGTCTTTGAGTAAGATTTAGATATTTATTCAAAGCTTCTACCTCTATGCCTCGTGGTAGGTACTGATTCAGTTACTGAGGTCGCCACTGAAATTTCAGCAAATCTACAGCTTTAATTTTTATTCAATAATCAGAGACTGTAGACTTTTACCAGAAGCATATCTTTTACCCCAGCAATTTCATTACCATCGTTTGTCTATACCAATATATTGCCACAGGCTGTCAAAGTCAGCACAGAGAATATTTTTGTGGCATTTTAATAAAATTTACTCCTCCTTGCCAAGGGTTCTTGCCATCTTGACATGGCGCGTGCAGTTTATTGTCCACCCCAAAAGAGCGGAGGTACCTTTAAAATTTCTTTTATACATTTGGAAAAGTAATTTGCTTTACATTGGGATTTTCTTCGACAATCTTTTTGTCCATATTTTCAGTTGAATGAGATCTTTCAATGCTTATTGTCAACATCAATCTGTCTTCAGACATTTCTTTTAGATTTTCTGAAATGCTCTTTTCTGGCCGTGTAAATCTCTGACTTTAGGAATTCTAATATAAAATTTCTAGAAATCGAATATTGTATTCAATGATATTTATATCGTGTGGCTTGTATGATAGTATCTGTTAAGATAGTTGTATTATGAACTTACAAATCCATATAAATCAGTTTGATCAATTTTCTAAAGAGCACAAGGTGTCGTTGGCGACGCAATTCAAACGAAAGTTGTCTATAAACAATTTGTTCAATATTTGCAAATTAAAAAAACAAATCAGAACAGCTCATTTATATAATTAGAATAGGTGACCAATGGGTCTTCAAAGTATAAAAAAATTAAGCCCAAAGGGAGTCCAAACAAACTTTGAAACTTGGAAATCCTTGTAAGGAGGTCCTTCGAAATAAAATTACTAAAAACAAGTCTCCACTAGGTAGGTACTTAGGTAACATTTTATTACCTATTTCATTCTAGAATAAAGTCTGCGAAGAGTAATAAACCACGGTGAAACCTAATAATATGATATTAATATTCGATCAAGAAAAATTAATAAGGGTGCGACGACGAGAAGACATGCCGTAAAAAGGCCGTAACATTTATATGATCCCATAAAACTGAGTGATATTAATATTAAAGCGTAGCTTTTGAATTTGTTTTATGTACTTAATATTAGAAACGACGACGAAATCATTTTATAAGGTAAAAATGTCTTTCTAATGTCTAAATTTTTAATGTACCTTGGCGTAGAAATGGTATCGTACTTTTGGAGCAGGCTCGTAAAAACTTTTTGTCGGTCGAAAAATTAGAAATACTTTGCCTCTGATTAAATAATGATTTTTGTTTAACTTAAATATTAAAAAAATAATATACAAAGCCCAATCAAGATCTCATTTTTAATAACTGAAATAAACGAGAAGTACTGTGATACATTTTTAATAATATTGGCGTCAACAAAGAAACCATTAAAACTACTCAAAAACGCGACAAATGGCAGCATTAAGCAAATGGAGTGTTTTATGGAAAAAAATAAAATTTTAATAAAATTTTGCAACCCGTCCGAAGCGCAGGCCTTCGCCTCGCAAAAACGTAACGAAACGATTGTTTGATCACCATTAAAAGTTTTCGAAACATTTCATTGTTTGCCTAGGGATGGGAACGTAAACAGAAAATGCCGACTGTTTAAAAAGCGAAAGCTGCGTATTCAACTGTTTTTCGGTAACAACAATAATAAGACTGCGTAACTTTCAGATCTTAGCTGATGAAGATCTTAGTTGATGAGAAATCTTGCTTTCAATAAATCTCAACTGAACAATTATGTAACTTTTATAAAAAATTGCTCATTTCAATTGAGCGACTTCCGCGGTTCCGCTGTGTTTGTTTTGTTGATATGTGAGACGATACATACCAAGACCGGTTTTGACTTACATTCGTGGATCTTTTGACAGTCGTTACAGGTCGTCAGAAGACCAAAAGTCTAACAACCAGACAGTGGTATCGTATTACCAAGTAAGTGGGTTGTGGAGGTCAGATAGGCAGTTGCTCCATGTAAAAAATTTGGTATTCAGCTGCATACGGCGGCGGCGACCTCTCGCGTCCGGCCCTGGTGCGAGCCATGGTACGGAGCGAGAGGGAATGGGAAGCCGTCACCTCCTTCTGCGAAGCAGTAATGCTCGCGAAGGAGGAGGCGGGGCGCGTGAGGGAGTGGCAGTCTCTGCGCCCTCACGTCCCTAGCCGCCGCAGGAGGAGACGCCCCGGGCGTCGGGAGTCGATAGCGGACTCCCGGCCACCGTAGGCGCGAGCTTGCGGGTGGCGAGCAATGGGTAGCTCGCCGCCCGGTAATGACCAAGCTCGGGTCGACGGCGCGCAGTGTTCCACGCGCGCCTCAAAGAGATGTCAGCAGCAGTGTAGGGGTCTACTAAGACCGATGCCTGCCGGGGTCGCGTGATTGTTCGAAAGAGATACCGTGACCCTGGCACATGGGCAACTGATGGAACACGGGTGGGTTTTAGTCAGTAAAAGTCTGACACGCCCTCCCGCTCCGCCCAGAGCGGGAGAAGTCATTTGATGATTTCCCATCCTGAAAAAAAAAAAAAAAAGCTGCATACGGTGGTACTGCAAGCCGACTTCAACTTAGTTGGGAAAAGGCTAGAGATGATGATGTATATTCCGCGATATCTCCGGCAATTGTTTTACGATTTCAAAAGTCTGTCCTACTAATATTATAAATCGAAAGTTTGTGAGGATGGATGTATGTGTATGTGTATGTTTGTTACCCTTTCACGCAAAAACTACTGGACGGATTTGGATGAAATTTGGAATACAGTTAGTTTATATCCTGGATGAACACATAAGCTACTTTTTATCCCGGTAGTACGTTCCCGCGGGATATTTTCCGACCTCCACGCGGGCGAAACCGCTGGCAAAAGCTAGTGGTTCATAAAGGATAGCGTATGCCTCAGGGGTGGTACCATATAGGTAAATTGTATTAACTTGGCTTGGTTAGTTTTTGCGTTGTCTCATTTAATTCATTTTGTGTATATTGTTGATTTTCTAATACTTCCTGTCACTGTTTTGTTTACTTAACAAGTTGTGGTTTATTTTAATTAGTAGCATAGCCAATAGTTACAAAAGTAAATAATATTTTCTAATTTAAAATCACCGACTTCCAAAAAACTCTATAAAGTGAAGAAATAACTTTAAATTCGGAAGTCGGTCGATACAGCTCGATTAGTTATTTATTTTAGTTATTTTCATAGCATAATGTCCTACGGCATTCTGCTGTGGGGCAAAGCCGCGGACATTCAAAATATTTTTGTGCTTCAAAAACGAGCTGTTCGAGCGAATTACCAACTAGGTGCTAGAGTTTCTCTGAGAGATTTGTATAAAGATATTGGTATTCTTACGGTGGCATCACAATTCATCTTCGCCAACATCTTATATATTAGGCAAAATATACACTTGTACACTAAAAACAGTGATTTTCATAATATTAATACTAGAAATAAGGACAAACTACGAGCTCCCTTTCACCGGCTTCATAAGGTTCTTAATTCTTTTGTTGGTCTTGGTATTACCTTTTATAACAAGCTTCCCTCTGCTTTGCTAGATTTGCAGTTTAATGAGTTTAAAGCTAAAGTAAAATCCAACCTTTGTTCAAAGGCATACTATTCTATCAACGACTACTTAAACGATAAGAATAGCTGGTCGCTGTGATTAACTCAACACAATGTTTAGGTTCTTTAAATACAGAATTAGCTTTCCTACCGACAGTTTATATGGGTAGTTCATATAATTGTTTTTTTATTTTTTATTTCACTGATTTTGTTAGTTTTATTTATATTTTCTTTTAATTTCATTTATTGTGGACATAATCTACTCATTACAATGATTTTAAATGAGTTGTATTGCAACTTGCAACATGTAGTTAGCTAGCGACCTCGTCAGCTGTTCATAATATTCTTGTCTGACCAACCGGCAGCAAGTTCGTCATGCTCCCTTAGATGTCACTGCTTGCAGTAGCGTCGGGGGTCGGGTAATGGCTGACCTTTGCGTTATGCTCGTGAACGGGTGCTGCTTGTGGTGACTGGTTGACTTGCTGACCATGGTTTTTGTTATTGTTACTTGTATTAACTGTTATTTTATTTTGGTCTTGAGGTCCTAGTTTAACTATTGTAACTTCAACTTAGCTGTATGTATCAATTTGCATCGTTGAATATGTAAGCGGGCCCGCCCTTTATGCCTGGAGGCTTTATTTACGTTTTAAGTTCTGTCTACGATTTTGTTTTATTATTTATTTCAGCTTGAGTTTAGTTTTCAGTGTTTTGTTGGTAGTATATTGGCGTGTGCTAGCTGACATACGGTGAATAATGTATGTTTTGTTTTATAATATTAATGACTTACACAATATTGTATAGAATCAAGTTCTTCTAACTTAACAGACAGCTTTGCTGCTGGGGAGTTTGTTCCGCCACTTCTTCTTCCCAGCTAAAGCACTAGGAAGTGTCGAAGGGCGGGCGTTTTGGGGGGACTGTCTTGTGTAACTTTGACGTTCAAAAAGTGCTGACTCTCAGCCTAGTTTGAATAAATGACTTTTGATTTTGATTTTGGTGGCAAAACTAAAATACAGATCTGGAGACACCGACTTCCAAAATATAATTTCATATAAAAAAATAAAAAGACGTGTGGCACTCGGGGACTGCCGCGGTAAAGCTATTGCATAGCATTTTGTATCAACTTATGCAATTATAATTATTTATTTATTTTATTTATGCAGTATTTCTTTTTCTTTGATATTAAAAAAAAAACGTACACTAAGGAAAACTTATTTTTGGTAGTAAAATTTGAAACTAAAGCATAAAGATTAGTACATATGATTGCCACCGCAAAATTTGATAAGTAAACTTTAGTACCTAGTTTTGCCACCGCACAAAAGGACTAGTACTCCATGCTCATAATACTCTATGGCCTGGTTTGTTACCTAGTAACCGATGACAAATAACAAGACGATAAATATTTTGGGTTTTTACCTAGCAACCGATGACAAATAATACAAACACTTTATACACAAATTTTACAAGTACAGCTATTCACTGTTGTACATAAATACCTATACGACTATATACTTTCTCATAAACAGCTGCTTATGTATTCGTCCGATTTCGGAGCAGCTCGTCTCGATTCGTGCGCGCTTCGTAGAGTCGTACAATACGGCTAGTTGCACGCACACAAACACCGTGTCGAAGACTGCCGAAAAGAAACGACGTTAGACAATGCACGGCCTTCGGCCTTCAAGCCACACCTCCGTGCCCGTCGGAGTGGGGAGCGTGAGGTTTTTTTCGTTACGGAATTTCTGGATTCGGTCCCCGCGCTCAAGGCCCTCGATAGAAGCTATGCAATAGCTTAAAAATAAGAATTGTATTTAAAATCGCAAAAATTATACTAACAAAAAGAACTTGGGTTTCGAAAACATGTAATCATGTTATTTACAGGGCACTTAATAACAAACCACTGTAAAAGACTTAGTAGATTTTATGTAACAAGTTCTCAGAACAATTTATAAAGTCTAAGTAGGTATTTAAAAGTAAGTTCTAAGTGACAGTTCCCAGACGGTATCCTAATAGGCCCATAAATATTCTACAACTTGAAGAGTAATCTGTTACTTTTATTAAAATACTAAAAGCCAACTTGTCTCGTTTGGCTACTTTGCTTGGCGAGTACTTAAACGACTATTCTTGAAAAGTCTTTAAAAAATATGTTAGGTTCGGTCTTTTAAGAGTTTCAAAGTTGTCGACATCGATTTGTAGAAAACATCTGGTTTTGGTAAGGCGTGTAGTATAATCGCCGGGGAAATACATGAGTATGATATTGCTCATTCCATAAAAATCGTTAAATCGTTCATAATAATTTTTATCTTTTATAATTTCTATGTTGTCTCCAAAAAAACACAAAAGTCCCGGCTTAATTTTTTTTCGCCCGTTTTACTCCTTTTCAAAGGAGCAGACTCCAACATAGTTGGGAAATCACCAAGTAGATCATAAAGAAAAGGAAATCGGTAACATAATTTCCAACGAAGCCTATACAGTTTTATTTTTCACTAGCTTTTGCCAGCGGCTTCGCCCGTGTGGATGTAGGAAATTATCCTGCGGGAACATACTACTGGGATAAAAAGTAACCTATGTCCTTTCTCAGGGTCTAAACTATCTGTGTACCAAATTTCATTTAAATCGGTTCAGTAGTTTTAGCAGGAAAGCGAGACAGACAGACAGACAGACAGAGTTACTTTCGCATTTATAATATAATATATAAAATATATATATATGTATATATTAGTGTGGATGGATGGATTATAGTAATTATAGTATTATAGTAATTATAGTATATTATAGTATGGATGGAAGTATGGATAGTATAGAAGTATGGATAAAAGGGTTAAACGATGTCCTTAGCAAACATTTTACTATATGGCATCATGAAAGTACCCCTTTTTGCACGATGATCAAATATTTAAATTCTGTGTTCTCGGCCAATGCATTGTATATACGCCCTAATGCGAATATGAATTTAGCCGAGGGACGAAAAAACTCGAACGAGTGAATAATTCAGTGAATTGGGAAAGTAAAAGCACTTTTCGTTGGAGTAAAAAGCGCGTCTGTCTGTCCGTCTGTCACTTACTTATGACATTAGAGTTGCCTGCCTAAAAATTACGTACAAACAAACGGAAAAAATAACTTCTTATTCTTGGTTTTCGTAAGTGTTTATATATTTATTATGTAAATTTGCAACCGGCGTGTGTGTATGACCAATTGTATGAACCTAAACAAGGCAAAAGGAGTGTGTAGAGATCGTAGCAGGTGGCGTTCCGTGGTTTCTGCCTACCCCCATGGGAAAAAGGCGTGATTGTATGTATGTATGTTATGTAAATTTGACTGTTTGTGGAAGGATTATATTTCTGAAATTGCTGTTAAAGTATGGGTATAAATAACTCAAGCTCGCAGGTTTCCCAATATATAAGCTGTAGGTATATATTAGGAACCATGAAGCAACTAGGTATCAAATAAATAAATAACTAGGTATCCCAATATATAATCTGTAGTTATAATCTATACATATTAATATTATAAAGCTGAAGAGTTTGTTTGTTTGTTTGATTGATTGAACGCGCTAATCTCAGGAACTACTAGTCCGAATTGAAAAATTATTTTTGTGTTGGGTAGCCTCTTTATCGAGGAAGGCTATAAGCTATATAACATCACGCTACAACTAAGAAAAGCGGAGCAGTAATGAAAAATGTTGCAAAAACGGGAAAAATCGCACGGGTAGGCTATTCGGCGCGACGGGAAGGGTCGGGGGAACAAGAAATTTAACGCGGGCGAAGTCGCGGGCAGAAGCTAGTATTCTTATATACGAGAAACCATGAAGCAAATGACGATAACACTACTAAAGCTAGGAACTTTCCGAATAAATAGTTCAATATTTCAATATTGTATCGACTGGAGTAGTCGATTTATCTTCTGCCTAGCCTTTCCCAAATTATTTTTGAGACCGGCTTCCAGTCTAACTGAAAGTAGCTAAATACCAGTATTTTACGTGGAGCAACTGCCTAACTAAGCTTCACAACCCAGTTACACTATGTTGAGACGCTTTGTTGAGTCTAGTTGTCAGACAATTGTAACGATTGTCAAAAATCGACGAATGACAGCCGGTAACAACAGCTTAACGTACTTTTCGAAGCAAGGCGAGGTCTTGGTATGTAGAGATGGTCACCTATCTATCGACCGACTTCTGCAAGCGTAGTTTAACCTGATTAATTCACCCGTACCGTACGGCTATTATTACTCACTGAAACGACGAAACCGACCGACAAAACAATACCCAAAGAAAACAAATGCACTGAATTCAAAACTCCAGAGTTTCAAAAGACAAACAAAACAGGAATTCTATTTCTAACCCACCAACTACCTTCAAACAACCAATAACTATCCCTTTCAACACAACGTAAGCGACAGCAAATTAAATACAAAGAATATTGGTCGTAATGACCCTCCGAAGTCTGCCAGCCCCACGCCCCTTCCATGTCGAACCTCGTAATGGGATATCTAAAACTTATCCTATACGAGCCTATTACGTATCGACAGTATTGGCTTTGGTTTAGCGTCGTTTAATACTTACTAGCCTGTGATTGTGTAAGGCCAAGACCTCTTCTTGTTTGGAGAAGGAACGAGTTACACATCAGTTGTTTGGTTTGTTGATTGTAAAACATTGTACAAGCAATAGCATAATCAGTTTGTAATGTAATAGTCGTACTGTCTGACAAAGAACTCTTCTTAAAGAGAGAAGTAACGAGTATGAACCACTTACTACTAGACTGTAATGGTCTTAAAGTAGGACCAAGCCCTCTTCTTGTTTCGAGAAGCGATGCACATTTATTACCACGTCTGCTCAGGGACGGTTGTTAATTTCCAAACCTTAAATATGCAATGTAACTGTCCAATTATAGGTCAAAGACCTCTTCTATCATAGAGAAGTGACAAGTATTAATCACTTAGTAACAAAATGATTGTTCTGGTACAGGGCACAAACCTCTCCGTATTTGGAGTAGGCACAAGCTTTTGTCACCACCGTTGTTCAGCATGGGTTTTTGATTTCTAAACATTATATGTACATGGAATGTAATTGCCCACTGCATGGCTTAGATCTCTTCTTGTATTCAGAAGGAAAGAGTATTTTAGGCTTGCTCAATGCGGTTTTGTGAATTCTTGGTTGCTTTGTTCAGCTATGTAGGAATAAGTTTTTTAAGACGTTTATTTTTTCACAATACGACATCCATGGTTTTATATACGGTAAACGTACCGATTACGTATCGATAGTCACAATTGGCTTTGTTTTAGCGTCGGTTATTAGAAGGTAATTATAGCTAGTGAAGAGGGTTTAGTTATTGTTCGCTTATTGTACATGTTTCTTCCTTTGGTATTATTGTATTCCTTGGGTTTCCATTACGTATTGAAGTAAATTGAACGTCTGGATTTGTCTTACAGCAATTAGTTATTTTGATTATGAAAACTAGGAAAGCAAAAAAGATGTAATCAATATAGTGTAATGGAAAACTGTACAGGGCTTATTCAGCTGAGACTGAAGAGGAATATTGCTGCCCTCCTGATAATTCACCTCCATTCTTTCCTTTTTATGACACCCTTGGGACGATCGGATTGGGATAAGTAGTAGGATTGAAGGGAATCAAACGGGCAGATGTATACAATGTTTCGTCTGTAGGGACTATTTATTAAGCGTGCTAATCTACTGACCAAAATGAGAATTAATTGAAATTAACTATTTCTATCTCTTCCATGGTATGCCCGAAATACACGAGGAAAATGTGAGAAAAGGTTTGAGTATGAATGTAGATGGTAGGAGAGGATCACAGAAACCATGGATGAAATGTGTGAAAGATGATAACGCTAAAAAAACAACCCATTTCCAAAATAAACAGAACTAAATTAAAAATAACGTTAATTTCGGGAGTCGATGTCTTTGGATCTGTATTTTAGTGTTTTGCTAATGCCCTCCGAAAAAGTTTTTTTTTCTTTGTAGTGTTTTTTTAAGTCTGCTGTTATTTTTTTCAACCGACGAAAAAAACGGAGGAGGTTATCAATTCAACGTGATTTTTTTTTTATGTATGACCACGTATAACTTTTTACATAGTAGTCCGATTGTGATAATTCTTTTTTTATTGTGAAGGATATACTTCCAAGGTGGTCCCATATAAATTTGGAAAACAAAATCGAACTCTAAGGGTCGGAAAACAGGGGATGATTGATTGTTCACTCACTGATTGTAATATATAACCACGCATAACTTTATACAGAGTAGTCCGATTTTGATTATTCTTTTTTTATTGGATAGGGTATATGTTGCCAAGTATTATAAGTACATTAAAGCCACAAAAAATATAAAATAAAAACTTTTTAACAAAAAATTAAACCGCCGAAAAAACTGAAAAGCAAAAAATAATACATTTTTTTAAAAGTTTTTTTGGAAAAGTAGTTTTGATTTTTCGCTTTTTAAGTATACCCATACCAAATCGTATACCACTACTTGCTATGTACAAAACAGTGATCCGAAGTTTTAAACATCATCCAGAAAAACAAAGTGAATTAAATACGTATTATCAAAGCTTACGCGAAAACTACCCAAGCAAAGTTAATATTTATATCCATTAAAAAAATGATATCTATCTTCAATTGCCGAAAATATGGCAATACATACACAAAAAAAAAACTTAGAGGAATTGAGAACCTTATCGTTTTTGAAGTCGGTTGAAAAGGGGTTCCGAGTTGACGAAAAAGACATGTTGTACCCACCCCTATTTGGGGTTTGGCGCAATACTTTATACATATAAAATTGAGTCTTATGGCGTTTGAGAAAGATTTTTTTTTTGCCTCAATCGGTAGCTATGGCAAAATAATTTTTATTTTAAATACCCAAATGCCATTATTAATCTGTTACACTTTGTATAGACCTAGCTTGAAAACGTAGTCTCGTGAGTAACCCTGATATTATTTGATCCCCAAAGCCTGCACTCGTCAGTTTGTTAGAATAAAAGCTCATTCAGACTAGTGCGACGCGACGCGACGGTCGCGCGCGATTCGGCGATTTATATACTTACGCGCGCGACATTTCACACAGGGCCGGCCTGTCGCGCCACGACACTGTCATAGGAATTGTTCTACGGATATAAATCGCCAAATCACGCGTGACCGTCGCGTCGCGCTAGTCTGCATGAGTCTTAACAAGTTCAAACTGTTTACAGTTGATACATTGATATAAGAATGCGAACAAACGTATCTTGTCGACAAAGCTTCAATCAGTATGCGTAAGCGTTCACTTTCAATATGGTAAACTAAATTTTGAATCGAATTCATATCGAATGCTTTTTGTTTGCCATATTTGTTGATAAACACTTTAAAAATGATTTTTGATGAAAACAAACGGACAGTGGTTTGTTTAGATGAGCAAATAATTTGGAAAAATCGTGTCTATGTAACTTTATTTTGGATTTTTGTGACCAATAATGTTTTTTAGCGTTTTGTTTTACAGGACTCAATCACCCGATAAACGTTAGTTTTAGTTTAGAAATCCAATTTCCTACTATCCTATTTTCTATGTGTATATAATATTATATCTGTGAAAGTTTGTATGTTTAGATGTTTTTTACTCAATCATACAAAACGGCCGAATAGATTTGGATGAAATTTGGTACACAGGTAGTTTATTATAACCTGAAGTAACACATAGGATACTTACCCCAGTAGTACCTTCCCATAGAATAATTTCTATTCTCCTCACGAGCGAAAACGCTGGTAAAATCTGGTTCGTAATAAAAGCTTCTAGACCCAATTGTTTTTTTACTATTGTATAAGTTATAGTTTTTAACCGTTTAGTAGTGATGCTACAAGGGCATTTCTGCAGTTATAAACTAACACATAGAATCTCCGAACGCACATCTTTCAATCGCTACTCTTAAATTTAAACTATAACAATTCATCACTATCCAATGATATATGAAATTTGAAATAAGCAACAGCAAAAAAAAAAAACTAAAGACAGACTTATCGTTTATCATCTATCGACATTTATTAATCTAATGGATAGATTGATTCCCGTAATAATCATTATTTTAATACGTGTCCGGTAACTTTTCACTAACCCATGTCCATTATAGAGAATTCATTGATCAATTATAGTTAATACCCCTTGATTGTGAGCTGCTTCGTATGACTACCGTCCTATAAATAATAACCCGTTATTAAGAGCAATTATTTTAATATATAAAGCTTTTATGAAACATCAGTTTGTAGTTGTTATTTGACACGTTTAGTAATTTTGTAATTATTTCTGGATTGAAAAAGTTTACTGCTGTCATCAGAGAACGTGTGGTTTTTATTTTCTAGCTTGACGATATTATGAGGTCCTATATTTTTTTTTCAATATCACTCTGATTCACGTGATTTTGTAGACGTGATTATACAGATAAAATATTATATTTCCATACGTTTTAATGCACCTTTTGAAAAATTATTTCCCTTATGACCTGAATGAATGAGCTACTTTTTTTTAAATTTTTTACTTATCTACCTTAAACAGGCGACTGCTTTCTGAATTTTGCAGTAATGATTTAGAATATGACATATTTATGAATAGTTTTAACGTTTACCCGGTGTTAAAAAGTCATCTAATGACTTTTATCATTTCTTAATATCACTTTTATATTGAAAAAAAAATGAAAAAAATATTTAAGTCAAGTTTAGAGAAAATGGGCAATGGATAACTTTTGTTTTTGGCAACTCAGAGTGTGAGTACGCAGAGTGAGAGGACGCCACAATAACATACTCTCATTCTCAGATATGAGGCTTTATTAACCTCCCTGTAATCGGATGCTTTGTTTTTTTTTTTTTATATTGTTTGTATCTTGTATTTATAGGACTTGTTTGTTACTACCAAAATAGTTTTTAAGTTACTTATCATACTAACACGCTATGAGCCTATGATGCTTGCCAATGAAAGTTTTTTTTTTTTTTTTGATGTCTTGGATGTCTTGGATGTCTGCAGCATTACGATAAGTATGGGGAGCTAAATATATAGAAATATATGAAGACACCTTAAAAACGTCTCCGATAACGTTATAGCGAGCACGTACTACTGAAGTCTTGGGTTCGATACCCACGTCGGCCAAAACTGCTTTATTTGGGTTATTCAATCTGGAATTTCTCAGTAGCAGCCCGGCAGCAGCAGTCTGGCTTTGTGTCCGGTTAGGCAATAGACTCGCGCTCTATTATTTGGGACTTAACATAACTGGCGAAATGTGTTCGTACTATAGATACTCTAGATACCTCCGCCCTATCCTTCCGAGAAACAAGGCGTGATGTTATATTATGTGTATTACCATATATTTTACTTCCCTGTCACTACGACAATATCGTCACTTAGCATTAATAAAAGGACAGATGTATTACGTCAAAAAAAAAGATGTACTTATCGAAAACTATAGATAGCTTAGTACCTACTCTCTTGTGACATCTGCTAAAAAACAAAAGTCAAAATTCTGCCAACACAGAATTGGGATATATCGTTAGATCTAATGAGCGAGGTTTCGGGAAACAGCTTGATTTTATAGTTACCAATATCTGTAGTCTTAGTATTTTTCGTTTAGTTATTTTTCCTATGACCAGACTATTGTCGTTATATTGATTAGGATTTGAGGTTAAGGGGGTTAAAATATCGTTTTTCACAATTTACAGGACAATTTGAATTTCGCGGACCACCTTAGTACAGACGCCACCAGGTCAAGCTACCCGAAACTGTCAATTTTTCCCAATGAACCTTGAACCTAATGCTCTAGAAATAAAGTCGAAAATCTATCAAAGAAATCTGACAGATTGTAGTAGCTTGATGTGTTGGCGTCTGTACATCCATCAAATTTCTAAAAAGTTTTCTAGGTTCAAATATAATGGTAATTACGAAAGTCGATCGGTTTAAATGGAAGTCGAGTCGGATTTCTCAGTAACAGCCCGGAGTTTGGAAGTTGGCGGTGTGTTACCCCCACACCTCGGATAACACGTTAGGCCGTTGCACGGTGGTTCCGCTAGAAGTCGAAATTCAAAAAAACGCATATAGTGTGTTCACTTCTTAAACACTGTCATGTCGTTGGCCGATACATATACTATAATTAAGTATAAATAGATCTCCGATAGCTAATCAGTTTCATTCTCTAGTGAAACCCAAAATTTGACACAACTCCCGTTGCACGTGCACCCTTATTAGCGACTAATTACGTGAACGGTAATTAGAGGCTACTTTCTCAGAATTCTGTAAATTAAGTTATATTTTTTACAATAAAGCTTCAAGAGCTTCATTTTGACATTATTCTGAATAATATTGAAATAACTTAACTCTTTATTATTAGCTTTCCTACTGACAGTTTATATGGGTAGTTCATATAATTGTTTTTTTTTATTTTATTTTTATTTAACTGATTTTGTTAATTATTTTTTATTTTCTTTTAATTTCACTTATTGTGGACATAATCTACTCATTACAGTGATTTTAAATGAGTTGTATTGCAGCATGTGGTTAGCTAGCGACCTCGTCAGCTGTTCATAATATTCTAGCCTGACCAACCGGCAGCAAGTTCGTCATGCTCCCTTAGATGTCACTGCTTGCGGTAGCGTCGGGGGTCGGGTTACCACCTTCCCTCAAATATGGCGAGGGGGGTAATGGCTGACCTTTGCGTTATGCTCGTGAACGGGTGCTGCTTGTGGTGACTGGTCGACTTGCTGACCATGGTTTTTGTTATTGTTATTTGTATTAACTGTTATTTTATTTTTACTCCGGAGGTCCTAGTTTAACTATTGTAACTTCAACTTAGCAATATGCATCAATGTATGTATATGTATCATTTTGCGTCGTTGAATATGTAAGCGGGCACGCCCTTTATGCCTGGAGGCTTTATTTAAGTTTTACGTTCTGTTTACGATTTTGTTTTATTATTTATTTCAGCTTTAGTTTACTTTTCAATGTTTTGTTCGTATATTGGCGTGTGCTAGCTGACATATGGCGAATAATGTATGTTTTGTTTTGTTTTATAATATTAATTACTTACACGATATTGTATAGAATCAAGTTCTTCTAACTTAACAGACAGCTGTGCTGCTGGGGAGTTTGTTCCGCCACTTCTTCTTCCCAGCTAAAGCACTAGGAAGTGTCGAAGGGCGGGCGTTTTGGGGGGACTGTCTTTTGTAACTTTGACGTTCAAAAAGTGCTGACTCTCAGCCTAGTTTGAATAAATGACTTTTGATTTTGATTTTGATTTTGATGTGTCTACGTGACGACTAAATTTTGTTTTAAAAATCTGTAGAATTATTCTTTACTTAGACTTTTAACTATGTTCTGAATCATACGTAACGCTAACTTTTTCTTGATTAAGAAGCCACATGTGTCTAAAATAACGGCCTTAAGTTATTGTCTGCGGAAATTTGCGGATTGGATAGTTATAAGCATGCTACGCCTGCGTAGGCGAAAGCTACGACAGTATTGCAAAAGTTAATTTTATTTCATTTTAATGTTTTTCATATGTTAAGTGCATTGGAACCTTTTCTAGAGGTTTTATATTTGAACTGTGGTTATCCACGAGTGGTTCCGATATAGAGAGACGCCGGCAAGTGCTGCAGCAACTAATGGACATGTTGCCGGATGCAAATAACATCGATGTTAGCAATTTGGAGAAAGTTCTGAAGTATATCTGTGAACGACTTGTTTTGACGAAAGCACAGTCCTCAATAAATATTCTACGTGGCTTAGTGAGAAAGAAAGTATCAATCTACCGAACATCAACTTTCAGAGAAAACACTTCGCACAATATTCTCGATCAACCATCATCATCGCGGACTTCGGCTGCTGTTTGACGACCAAAAAAAGATTTTGCAACTTGCAGCAAGCGCTTACAACGAAGAAGACTTGCAACACTATCTCAGTTGGATGAGTCAGCCGTCAGTAATTTAAGGGAAACATCAGATCCTGGTAAACCCTGACGATGTGCTGTCTCTGATAACAGAAGCTAAATTTACGAAGCACTAATACTTGTTACTCCGCAACTTCAATAATTCTCAGAGCAATGCAATTTTACCTTCGTGCAACAAAGTATCAGTAGCAAAGAAAAATGCTATCCTGAAGTTGTCAGAGTTACCGAGTCGACAACGGAGGTGGAGTTGCAAAGTTTGCTGGATCATACTGCAGCTCGTATAATCAAATCACAAAAAGAAGTTTTGTCTGCCATCCTGCCATCCCTCAAGAATCAATAGGTGATGTATTTTTAATACGGAAGTGGGGTTTTCATGGCAGCACTTGGCCATTGAGATACAAACAAAACTTTGCTACCTCCGACGTTATTGAAGATGGAAACTTATTCGTAACTTCGTATGTGCCGCTTAGATTGGTTTCGACAGACACAATTTCAGATGAAACTGTACTGTGGAAGAACCTTCGCCCGTCATCTACAAGATATTGACAACCAATCCGCTTTCAGTTCATTAAGGGCCCACCTTGAACGTGAATGATAGTAGGATGGGCGTGGTTTATGGCGGGTCAACCTAAAGTGGCCGGCCGCCACAAACTTATATCTGAACCGTTTATAGAGAATAGGAAAACCAGCGGCCAAAAGTTGAACTAATGACAGAAAATGTCTCGAAATAAAAAAACGTTACTAACTTAGCATAGCCTTGCTGTAAGCACTATTCCTGTCACTGTTGCACATCTGTCAAACTACAATAGCAAGGTAGAGACGGAAACATCTTAGAAAAAAGTACGTGAAAGTAGCATTAATTTAGTCGGTCTATGAAAATTTTGCACATAGCGTGCGATGGAGTAGACAAATAATACAAATATTTAATTATAAGCAATAAAACTATCTTACAGCAAGAAATTATCTTCTTTATCTATACGTAATATTATAAATGCGAAACTAACTCTGTCTGTCTGTTACGCTTTCACGACTAAACCTTATTTGTTACCCATTAACCCTATTTAATCCGCAACTACACCTGCGTCCGCGTAACGTAAGATTTACGCAGACGAAGTCGCGGGAAAAAGCTAGCTAATATTTATGTACGAATGTTGGGTTATACGAGATTGATTAACTCAAAATAATAAAAAATATTATTAATTATTTACAACATAAAATTAAAAATAACGAATTAATCTTCTAGAGGTCTATAAATAAAATATATGATGGTATTAAAGAGATTAATAAACGTCAATTTCGTTTCTCCGATCACTATACATTTATTTGGTAAATGACAATTACAATATTTTACATAGACTTCGTCCATTACCTAATACTAGTTCGATGTATTCGATGTATTTTAATTTCGGTGAAAAGAGGTTATAGCTCAAATTTCAAATCGTGGATAAATAAATAAATAAATAAAAATGTTTATTTGTACAGACAGAAAAACATATACAACATTAATTTTTGTTTATGCGAAACCCGAAACACGGGTCTAGTATTTTTATGTAAAGAATCTTTGAAAAAAATTTCAAAACTGTATCATTAATAATCACAAAGTTATAAGCTTGATAAGTTACCTGGTTGTCCACGCAAAAACATATGCAGATCACCACAAACAGCTAGTGTACGTACCATCTCCGTGTAATGGACGTTTGAATACGAGAAAGACATGATAATTTTAAAATCGAAACAAAACACTAGGGCCCTCGACTTGGAAGCGTAATTAAATATTTTTGGTACAAAATATAACATGGTGTAAAAATTATTGGAATCGATTCAGTTACTGATTCAGAACAAACTATATTCAGGTTTCGCATATACTAAAAATAATCTTGTATAAGGTGTATCTATTCATACACGAAATATTTTAATGGGTACACCTGTAGGTGGTAAAGAAGCTATAGAAGCAAAAAGAAAATTTTTATCTAAGCGTTTTTGAATTTTCGTAATTATTATAATTTTAAAACTACTTGAGACGTTTTGCATAAAACCTTTACTCCAAATTCTATGAATGGTCCACCTGACGTTGCGAGGGTGATGACCGGACGGCATGAGCATGGCCGCGGTGTCTCGGGCCGTAAAAATAAGAAGGAACCAGTATTTTTTATGTGCGTCAAATAATTTATAAATATAAAATTAAAAAAAAACTCTTAGAATTTTTTTTTTAGTTGCTGTTGCTTCTTTACCACCTACAGGTGTACCTCTTAAAATATTTCGTGTATGAATAGATACACCTTATAAGTACACATTAAGGGGAAAAAAAATTGTACAATAGAGTCACATTAAAAGGCAAACTGATGCCGCCGCCGCCTGCTGCTGCTGTACTTATAGATAACAAAAAAATAAAATAAACAACGCCTTAATTTAAATACAGTAATTAGATCTATTAAGAGACAATTGTAATAAGATTCTCGGTTTCGTCATATGTTAACTTCTGCAACCAGTCAGTAAGTTTGATTTTAACTTCATGTTTAGTCAGGGGGTAAATAAATGAAAATAATTTTATTTATTTTGTTTAGTTACGAGTATTTTCACCTTATTTTACAAGAAATTTATATTTCCTTCGAGGTCAATTTCGTATGGCAATGTGTATGATAAATGTCATAATTACTTGACTTATACATACATATTTTAATAATTACTATTTGCAAATTGTCAAAATAGGTAATATATCAGAGTAATTCACTTCCTGTCCCTTTCGATGTATCTCAAGGTTCAATTCTGGGGCCATTGTTATTCCTAATTTATATTAATAACATATCCAAGATTGGCCTCAAAGGCGACATATCACTTTACGCTGATGATACAAGTCTTTTCTACTTTGGGCATTCAATCGAAGCTATGGTACCTTGTAACCAAAATGATTTAAATTCACTTATTGACTGGTCCCAATCAAATCTTCTAACCATCAACACCACAAAAACCAACTATGTCGTGATTGCCCCCAAAAACAAAAAATAAGCCATGATATACAACTCAAAATAAATGATCAATTCATCCAAAGAAAAACTAGAAATATTTAGGTTTAATTTTAGATAACTATCTGAGTTGGAATCCTCACATTGAGAAAATCAGATGTAAACTTTTGCCACTGACAGGAACTCTTCATAATATAAATAAATGCCATCTTCGGAAAGTTCGATTCATAATTTATAATTCTTTAGTTAAACCACATTTAGACTACCTAACAGAAATCTGGGGAACCGCAGCCAAATATATCTAATCTAGAAACATTACGAACACAAAACAGATTAATCAAAATATTATTTAATTTCAAGTTTCGGACATCAACACAGTAAATATACGAAAATACAAAAATAATGAACATGTCCCAAACATATAAGTATTATAGGTACATGTATACGCAAAATATTACTCAAAGATATCCATACAACACTAAATTTCACAAAAAAAATATAAAGTACACAAAATTAAACTACGAAACTCCAATTACTTAGTAACAC
Organism: Aporophyla lueneburgensis; assembly: GCA_932294355.1. Taxonomy (NCBI): domain Eukaryota; kingdom Metazoa; phylum Arthropoda; class Insecta; order Lepidoptera; family Noctuidae; genus Aporophyla; species Aporophyla lueneburgensis. The sequence goes on from OW028744.1 coordinate 19,514,757, forward strand.
GTCCTCACAGAACTGTTAATTACGGGAAAAGAAATATAGAATAGGAAGGTGTCAACATGTATAATAAAATCCCGATGGAAATAAAAGAAGCGAAAAATATGCCTTGTTTTAAAAATAAACTTAAATCCTATATATTATGTCAGTAAAAATAAGAATATTAAAAAAAAAACTGGTTTTAGCGAGGGTTCATGCAACGAAATAAAACATAATAATAATAATAATAAAAAGCTTTATTAGATAGTACGCTGCCGTGTATGCCGCATCGTACATCAACTTTTACTCTATATCCGTGTTTACTCGGTTGGTGATTAGTTGTTTACTTGAAATTTATATTACTACCATCATTTTTTACTTTTACGTCATTTTTGTACGTTCAAAAACAATTTATGTTAATTTAATTTCTCAGTAAGTGAATTATTATTCATTCTTAATGAGGAATAATAAAGTTCTTAAACCATATTACGTGTGACTGCGGTTAGAAAACCAAAACCGATATTTTTGCCAATATTTTGTAATTATGTCTAGATAATAACTTTTTATTTGGGTGTTTTACCCGACTACAGAGGGCAATGTGTTTATCAGCCTATGTACTCGTATGTATATTTGTTCTTTTATTAACTTTATTTTTCATTACAGTTATTTTGGGGTTAGGGATAATTCAGAGAAAACAGAAAATGGAGTACACAAATAATTTGCTAAACAGTCTTCATAAGATTATAGAAGTATGTTTAATGTTATGCAAAACAGAGTAAAACACCATTGTTTTGATCATCCATAAAATCTTGTAGGAATGAAAAATTATAAAAAGCCAATATGTTTTCAGAAAGCACTCTTGTAGACCTTTGATAAGATATCAATTAGATATCGAGAAGCAGTGGTGGCTCAGTGGCAACGGCTACTACTTACGAGTTTGAACCCGAGCAGGCGCTTTACTCTGTGTAAATTATTTCAACACCACTGCTCTCAAAACTGTGAAGGAAAACATCGCGAGTAAACCGGCATGTCTTAGAACCAAAAAATCGAAGACATGTGACATCTACCAACCCGTACTGGGCCCTCGTGGTGGATTATGTCCCACTCTCTCTCACCGAGAGGAGGCTTGTGTCCCAGCAGTGGGAACATTATAGGCTGCTAATGATTAGGTATCAAACACGGTACATATGGGGTTCGAAACAAGCTAGGCCCGGCTTCAGGCCACGTGCCTGACAAGGATGGCTTCCTGAAGGTAGAGAGTAAGAAGAGGAAGAAGCTTCGTAGTCGGAACCAGTGTGGGACTGCGCTAGCAGGACCCAATTTGCTGCTACGTCCAGCTACACCAACGACGCAGCTCTATGTGTCCCGTTTACATTACACCACGAAGGTTGCGGAGATCGTGGAGTTTGTACGTGTTAAGTCCAAATGGACCTTGAAGGTCGAGAAGTTGTAACCGTGCCACAACACGAACTTCAAGTCATTCGTGGTGCGAGTTCCAACTCATCAAATCGAGACCTTCCTCAAGGAAGAGTTTTGGCCAAAGGTTGTCGTGTATCGGCGATTCCACGGAAGGCTACGTGATAATACGCAGCGCAACACGTCACCGTCACTTCGTGTACAATAGTTATGTTTACGTGGTTTTTATTTGTATGTATGATAGTCTGGAAGGTATTATGATTTGGGTCTTTGTAGCCCGAAATAAACTGAATTGATTGATTGATATATGAAACTAGCTTCTGCCCGCGACTTCGTCCTCGTTAAATTTCTTGTTCCCCCGACCCTTCCCGTCGCGTCGAATCGCCTACCCGTGCAATTTTCCCCGTTTTTGCAACATTTTTCATTACTGCTCCGCTCCTCTTGATTGTAGCGTGATATTATATAGCTTATAGCCTTTTTATACAAATAGGCTACCGAACACAAATATAATTTTTCAATTCGGACCAGTAGTTCCTGAGATTAGCGCGTTCAGTCAATCAAACAAACAAACTCTTCAGCTTTATAATGTTAATATTACAATATAATAGTAAAGATTAAAATGGTATAAATTATAGTATAGATTAAAATTTATATTTTCAATAAAACTTCACATCTGCTAAAAAATTATAAATGATTTCATTTCTATAAGTAGGTTTGTATATACAAACACTTTTACATGTCAATGATATTTTTTTAAACTAGATGAGTTCGGCGTTCGACACAGCCTGTTTAAAACATTATCCTTCTTTTGCTGCTGTCAGGTAAAACTTCACTTTTTTCACAATTCTAATGCTACTCCATTCATTCGTTGTGCTCTTGCATTTGAAGTGACAGTACTTGACATATGAATATATTGTTGGCGTACTTCAAACCTAAAAACAAATTATGTTTTTTATTTTATTTCTAAATGAATAATTATTATGAGTTTTTGGGATAAAACAGACGTTCTTCTCTAGAAAATAAGGTGTTTACTCAATATTACTTAACGAAGTGAGACGATTGTGTCTGTAATGCTTTAGTGAAGGTGATAAATTCAACTCACTGTTAACATCATCTTTTTGGTATTGAATTCCTGCAAAATGAATTCATTAATTGCTTTGTGCTGGTACTCCTAACGTTGCAGGTACTGTTCAGTTTTGGTATATTTTCTTCTCATTTTCATACATAATTTAGGTCGTCACTAAATGGTAATATAAAAAGCATGTTATATTGTTCATAGGCACAAAAATAGACACGTACACAGCCATATACAGAATTATTTGGAAGGCCAACACTCATTACATTAAATAATTTCTGCAACATGCATTACTACTACCTTTTTTTGTGAACACAATTATTTAAAAAACGTAATTTTGATCGCACGGATTAGTAAAAAAGTGACATAGATTCGCCGTCAATGAGCCCTACTGGGCGACTGATTTATGAACGAACGAGAGTGATGACACTACTTATGATAGGCAAAAGAAGAGATGGCGATAATGTGAGTACACTTGGAATAAAATAACGTAAGTGCCAAAACGAATTGCCGTCTTTTATGAATGAAAAGTATTATTAAAACGAAAACTGTTTTACAAAAACTTAGATACGATTATTAAAAATGTTTAAAAGTAAAGTTTGTTTAATAACTCTTACGCATTGCGCCTTGAGGCTAAAAAAATCATAAACGTAGAATAGAACTTTGCGATTTATTTGTATCGAGAAAATTTCATCGTATCGTGTATTCCTTTTACAGGATACTAGGTCATATACTCAAAAAACATACACTAAAAGATTAAGTTCGGATGTCATACGGTAAGAAAGGTACGCTAAAAAGAAAAAGCACGTTTTTCTCAACACGTCACCTTAAGGAGACCAAGGATTCAACTGTTTTAATTTTTATTTACCTATTTTGTTTTTATTCATACATTTTTCATGATATAAACCTAAAATTGGGTTTTCATTAAAATATCCTATAACTATATATACTTTACTTGCATTTTCATTTGAAAAAAACAAACTTTTGAATATATAAATAATTATGACCGCCTTACAAAGGCACGCGGACCACTGTGCGTTGGTCCTGCGCCTGATCTCTCTCCGATCGTGTCGGATAGCCATCCCATCGTACTATGAGAGTGAGGAAGTGCCACGGTGTCTGCGCACATACCTGTGCACTATAATATTATCTCCAACACCGAAGGCTAGTCTTCGTGAAGATTGGCCGCCATGGCCGTTATACGGTTTGGTGGACTATATTATGTATAAAATATTGAAACTTTTTAGAGACCAATCTATAACATCAAAAAAGTTTCTCATGACGAAATAAGACAACACTATTTGAATATCGGTTTAAGAACAACTTTATTTATCTTAAAAAATGCATACTTATTTCACTTACTGAGAAACAATATCTAAAACTAAGATTAATAACTTGAGCTCACATATGTACGTATAGAAAAAAACAGCAAAAATAAATAATAGTATAAAAAACAAAAAACACGCTTCCAAACTAAAAAGTGGAAAATAATGGCCAAGCGTAGGGTGCGTGATTATCAGTAAAAAAAAAAAATACCTAAAATAGCTCACGCTTTTTTATTTATTTTCTATTTTTAGCGGGTTTCGAATTTTGTTTCGTATGTCAGCGTAGTTTTCGATTTTTGTGACGTATGTCAGCGTAGTTTTTGAAGACAGTTTTTTCTATCCTGGTAACTCCGGCAAGGATAATGGCACAAATTTATATAATTATTGTATTGTCATCGGTCCATGATAAGTATGAAAAATTTTCGAGTTAATCTGACGTTTCGAAGGGGTCAAAATTATGTTCTAAATTTCCGTTACATAGGCACATAGTAACATACGTATGAAGCTAATAAAATCGGGCTAAAAAAGGAAAAATGTGGGTAAACAGATAACATAAACTCGATCGTAAGTTAACCAACCACAACATGAATGTATAAATTTGAATATCACAGGTCATACCATGTACTTAGGTATCAAAACCTAAACTTACTCCCACGTTCTAGAATGCATTACTAAAGTAGGTCACCTTAGTGTTTGTGGTGACTATTCGTAACTTAACTGACTACTTAGACTAACTAAGTTCCAAGTTATCACTGGTTTGAGACTGACAACGTTGGAGTGTTTAATTGAAACTAAGGAAACTTGAACTTGGTTTCCTTACAATCATGTAGGTATCGTTGCAGTGTGTAAGGGCGCTGATAAAACGCCCGGGTGTTTCCATTGCGAGGATCGTCTGGAGGACATGGTCGAGCATACGGTGGAGGTGTGCCCTGCCTGTACGTAGTACGGAGCGAGAGAGCATGGGAAGCCGTCACCTCCTTCTGCGAAGCAGTAATGCTCGCGAAGGAGGAGACGGGGCGCGGGAGGAAGTAGCAGTCTCTGCACCCTCACGTCCCTAGCCGCTGCAGGAGGAGACGCCCCGGGCATCAAGGTTCGATAGCGGACTCCCGGCCGCGAATTTACAAAGGCTATACTATTTTAGTCACGAGTCAGACTCTAATCAGTGAGCTTTTGTTTCTGAATATTACTCGACAATACCTAGTCTATCTCAGTAAAAAAAATGACTCAAATAGACTAGCTTTTTGTTTTGATATTTTCAAAGAAAATGCACGGAGAAAACCTAGTACCATTTCAGTCACGCGTGGACGAAATCCCATCCATGGTTAATACCCTGACTCAGACTACCCCGACTCGGATAGGTTAGGTTAGAAGGCTAAGGCGGGAGCGAAGCGGAGCGGAGCTCCCGCCTTAGCCTTCGTGGTTATTTTTTTAAACCACCCAGAAATAACGTCAACCTACCTTAGCACAGGTGGCAATCAGTTACATACATAATTATTAATTTTGAATACATATTAATCAAATAGATAAGCTTCAATTATAGGTTGATAGTTACATGGCAACTGTTATCATTTTAATTGCTCGTTTCTATTATGTATTTGATAAACAAAAATAAAACGAATTAACAAACGAGAAGTACTTTTATTAGGTAAAGAACACTACCCACTTGTTGCGTGTATAAATTTAAAAATATCTCGCCAAAAGCTTAGCTATTCGAGTGATATGTATTATATAGAACTAGATTTTGTCCGTGCATTTTCTTTGAAAATATTAAAACAAAAAGCTAGTCTATTTGAGTCAATTTTTTTACTGAGATAGACTAGGTATTGTTGAGTAATATGCATAAACAAAAGCTCACTGATTAGAGCCTTATCTATTTGATTAATATGTATTCAAAATTAATATGTATGTAACTGATTGCCACCTGCGCTAAGATAGGTTGACGGAGCCCCGCTTCGCGGGGCTCCTATTTCTGGGTGGTTTAAAAAAAAATAACCACGAAGGCTAAGGCGGGAGCTCCGCTCCGCTTCGCTCCCGCCTTAGCCTTCTAACCTAACCTATCCGAGTCGGGGTACTCTGAGTCGGGGTATTAACCATGGATGGGATTTCGTCCACGCGTGACTGAAATGGTACTAGATTTTGTCCGTGCATTTTCTTTGAAAATATCAAAACAAAAAGCTAGTCTATTTGAGTAAATTTTTTTACTGAGATAGACTAGGTATTGTCGAGTAATATGCAGAAACAAAAGCTCACTGATTAGAGTCTGACTCGTGACTAAAATAGTATAGCCTTTGTAAATTCGCCTCCCGGCCACCGCAAGCGCGAACTTGCGGGTGGTGAGTAATGGGTAGCTCGCCGCCCGGTAAGGACCAGGCTCCGGTCGACGGCGCGTAGTGTTCCACGCGCGCCTCAAAGAGATGTCAGCAATACTGAAGGGGTCCGAAGGACCGATGCCTGCCAGGGTCGCGAGATTGTTCGAAAGAGACACCGTGATCCTGGCACATGGGCAACTGAACGAACACAGGTGGGTTTTAGTCAGTAAAAGTTTGACACGCCCTCCCACTCCACCCAAGAGCGGGAGACGTCATATTTCCCATCCAAAAAATAGAAATAAAAAAAGGACGCTGATAGCTGTGACGTGTTTTGGACATTCAAAATGTGCTGACTCTCAACGTACTTTGAATAAATGACTTTTGATTATGATTTTGTGGACAACTTTATCTTGGCCAAAAGCTAAGCATTGCTGTACAACGTGGTAATGCCGCCAGTCTCTTACACTGCCACCCGACAGCGACGTGGATTCATTTTTAGTCGCTTTATTTTAGTTTGTGTATAGTGTTAGTTAAAGTCAAGATATCGTTTTGTTATTTTTATTAATTAATTAGTATTAGTAGTTATTTTAATGTTTACAAAGAATAAATAATTTTAGTAAAGAGTCCAACAAACTGTAGAGTTTATTTCACTTCGATTTTTGACTTGACTAGAGATTCAATGCTCTCCATTATATCATAGATTTCAGTACCGACTGTGAAAAAGATGCTCATTTGCAATTCAGTACACTCACCTTCTTATTAATCAACCGGAGTAAAGTCACTCCAGTGTTAACCTCGGTTAAATCCTACATTTTTCAAGGTTGAAGTTTCGCAGAATTTATTAAAAAGGGGACAGAAATTACTTGTAAAACTAACTCCCAAAACTAACACAGAAAGCCTACATCATCCAAACTTGAATAAATTAGGCTAATAGAAACTCTATAAACATCAAGTATCAACTGTGCTAACATTGTCAAATTAACATAAACAACGAAACCAAATCTGAATGCCAATCGAGCAGAAATCGAGACAATTGAACCCAAGAAAGAATCTCAATTGGTCGCACTCAATCGAACAAAAAACTCTAGTCCTCTTAGAAAAGAAAATAAACAACTATTTTCAATTGGCATACTTCCTCACAGCAAGTTTCAGGAAAACAAAAGTACTACCGTGTACTGCACACAATTGCAGTGAACTGCATTTATCGAAGCGAAAAATTGGGGTACTGCCAATTTTATTTTTCAATTCCCATCGTATGGTACAACTGGTGTATATTAGGCTGTGTTTTCATTAAGAGTGGGCCCATATGGCTTTGCGAAACGACTGCGAAAGATTAGTGAAATTTCTTGTCGAGTTTTATATTACAGCGGGCGCCTTTTCGAAACTGTTGATATTTTGCCAAGATTGTTTGAGGAATAACAATGGTCTATCGAGTATATTCACATAAAAAATACTTTTTATCAATTTTTTTTATTATAACCAAGTTATCATTTTTTAAATATATAAATAGGACATTATTTTGATACGAAATTTCATGCAAGCATCATATCGCCTGACCACGCTGTTACTTCATTTTTCTTAGCGTTCTCTCTGGCTTTGTTTTCTTTTTGCTCGGCGCCTCAAGAATTGGACTAAAATATAAAAGATTTAAAACAAACTCTCGATCTTTATTTCATATTTGTTAGATATATAAGTAGTGTAATGATTTATATAATTCTACTTGAAACAAAAAAATCGAAAATCTTAGCTCCTTCTCAGGTTCACTCGGAAGTGCCGTGCTTGACCGATGCCCTGAATGCCTGGAAGGTGGCTTGTCCGGATACGGTTCAGCCCGAGAACCCGTCTTCCCAGAGACAGTGGGATGAGCCGCTCTGCAGGTTGGTACGGAATAATCTCATTAATACGTCCACCAATACTGCTGAGCGTGCCCGCCTGCTGGCTGTGGGAGAATAGGAGTCGGGCTTATGGCTTCAGGCGCTACCGTCACCTAACATAGGCACTATGCTAGGTGACTCGACTTTCCGACTCGCTACAAGTCTGCGTCTGGGTGCTCCTTGCGTGGCTCCGCATCGGTGTCAGTGCGGTGAAGCAGTTGATCGCCTCGGACACCACGGTCTTGCCTGCAGCAAGAGCGCTGGCCGGCTGGCACAGCATGCCAGCATTAATGACATCATCCGTCGGGCTCTTGTCACCGCCGGGGTGCCAGCTGTCTTAGAACCCAATGGCTTGGCACGCGACGATGGGAAGAGGCCAGACGGAATGACCATAATGCCTTGGAAGTTGGGTAGGCCTTTGGTGTGGGATGCTACCTGTGTCGACACCCTCGCGCCATCCCATCTTCTAAGCACGGCAGGCTGTGCTGGGGCGGCTGCTGCAGGTGCAGAAAATCTCAAACGGCGCAAATATAACAACCTTATTGGGAGTTATATTTTTGAGCCGTTTGGGGTTGAAACACTAGGGCCGTGGGGTCCGAGTACTCATCGAGTATTCCGGGACATCGCCAAGCGGTTGGTTGATTCTTCAAGTGACCAGAGGGCTGGTCTATTTTTAGGTCAAAGAATCAGCATTGCCATCCAACGTGGCAATGCTGCCAGCCTTCTGGGCACTTTTCCCACCGACAGCGATGCGGACGAATTCTTTGATGCCCAGTGAGCTCCTCCCATTTGTTTTTTTCTTTTACCTTTATTTAATATACTATATTTATTTTAGTGTTAGTTTGTGGATTATATTTACTTGAAACAAATAAATGAACAATCTCTCTCTACCTTTTAACCTTTTTCCTTCATACACAAATTCTCCTTCAATTCATTGATATATTACATAAATAACGTTTACAATGTTTCACAAACGTAAACATTGATATATTACATAAATAACGTTTACAAACTTTCCAAAAGAAAGTAAAACTGTAAAACTTTAATCAAGAACTACGAACAAATTGTTTTTTTTTTCTATTTATTTTTAGTGATCTCTATCGACCCTTAAGAAATGGGAGCCAGTTCAATAAAAATCAACTTGATACCAAGGCTATATTGGGCTTGTAGACTTTGAACGGTGAGATTATAACATGAACAGTTTATGTAGATACTAGCGGCTGCTAGCGGTTTTTTTTTTGGAATGATACCTCGCACGTCAACTATAAAGTTATCGCCTGCTTTACCGGACTTGACTGTGGCTACCTTAATAAATTAAGACCTTCAGCCAGGGCTTAAGCACTTAAAAGTAGAGTGACTTCTCGCTAAGGGCACCCGTTGTGGGGTACGAACCTCGTCTTAGAGCATCGCTGGTAGAGGGCAAGGGACGGGCTGAACCGGAATTTTGGCTGGTAGAGACTTCGCCCGCTTATCTATACTAATATAATATTATAAAGCTGAAGAGTTTGTTTGTTTGTTTGTTTGTATGTTTGTTTGATTGAACGCGCTAATCTCAGGAACTACTGGTCTGAATTGAAAAATTATTTTTGTGTTGAGTAGCCTATTTATCTTGGAAGGCTATAGGTTATATAACATCACGCTACAACTAAGAGGAGCGGAGCAGTAATGAAAAATGTTGCAAAAACGGGGAAAATCGCACGGGTAGGCGATTCGACGAAACGGGGAGGGTCGGGGGAACAAGAAATTTTACGCGAACGAAGTCGCGGGCAGAAGCTAGTTATAAAAACCTTCCTCTTGAATCATTCTGTCCATTGATGAAAACTGCATTAAAATCCGTTGTGGAGTTTAAAAGATCTAAGCGTACAAACGTGGGAATCGACTTTATTTTTAACCGACTTCAAAAAAAGGAGGAGGTTATCAGCTCGACTGTATTTTTTTTAATGTTTGTTAGCTCATAACTTATGCCTGGGTGGACCGATTTTGATGATTCTGGTTTCTTTTTATTTGAAAGCTGGTGCTTCCCGTGTGGTTCCATTTTAATTTGGTTCCATTCGTACAATGGGATCCATGTGAGAACCATATAAGTCTTAAATTTGCATTAAGTATTTGCAGCGACAAATACACGAATAACGTGATTAGATTAGTGCGGGGTACATACCATACTAAAAATTTAAAAGTAAAAACTTTTTACAAAAAAAATAATAACAACGGAATTCCTTCCTTCGGTGGCAAAAACCCTTAAATACGGATCCTAAGACACCGACTGTCGAAATTAAAATTATTTTTCACTTTGTAGTGTTATTTTTAAGGAAGTGGGTTGTTATTTTTTTGTAAAAAGTTTTTATGATATCAAGAGATATATACTCGATGTTTCTCTATTTTATTGGCAAGCAACAATAGCAGTCGGAAGATTTTTCAGAAAACGTTAGTGTAGGGGCTTGATAAATCTTCTTGTATTTAGATACTTACACTGTTTTTGTTTATAAAATGTTTTAATGTTGTATTTCTATTTGAAGGCAGCAGGTATCTTGGTAAAGGCAGCAGAAATTCTCGGGATGCGAGACGCACAGAACCGGTTGAAGGGGCGGTTTTGGTGCTTGTTTTTTTTAGGATGGGAAATCATCAAATGACTTCTCCCGCTCTGGGCGGAGTGGGAGGGCGTGTCAGACTTTTACGGACTAAAACCCACCCGTGTTCCATCAGTTGCCCATGTGCCAGGGTCACGGTATCTCTTTCGAACAATCACGCGACCCCGGCAGGCATCGGTCCTAGTAGACCCCTACACAGCAGTGGACGTCTTGTGATAATGATTGTATTTCTGTGTGTGTTATTACTAAAAAAGTTTTATTAATACTTATAATAATATCGTGCTATGGGCCAACGATGCCAATAGAAGGTTTTTAAATATTTTTGAGTACCATTCATCATTTTCGCCGAAAAATATCTAATGCTGGATATAGGCCTAAAACGCGGTGGAGGGGGGGGAGTTTGTCTTAATCGCCACGCTTGATAAGTGGGTTGTTGATCGCAGTATGGTGTATGAAAATGTATAGAGAACGCTGCAACACGTTCTCTAGTAACTCCATAGTCGCATTCTACCACAACCGCAGGAAAAAAAGGGGTGGTGCTATTCTTATAATACAGCACCACACGGACGCGTAACACCAACAATCTATACTATTATACTATATATACTATATTACTATATATAATATTATAAAGCTGAAGAGTTTGTTTGTTTTATTAAACGCGCTAATCTCAGGAACTACTGGTCCGAATTGAATAAATCTTTTTGTATTGGGTAGACTATTTATCGAGGAAGACTATAAGCTATATAACATCACGCTATAACTAAGAGGAGCGGAACAGTAATGAAAAATGTTGCAAAAACAGGGAAAATCGCACGGGTAGGCGATTCGACGCGACGGGAAGGGTCGGGGGAACAAGAATGTTAACGCGGACGAAGTCGCGGGCGGAAGCTATGAATAAAATATTATAATTAACTAGGTTCTTCAGTAATCAATCATTTTATTATTCAAACAAGCTGTACTCGCGGCTTCGACCCTGTGGTTTTTGGAAATTATCTAACGGGAACGTGCTGCACAGACAAAAGTAACCTATGTTATTTCTTATAACATCAGTTATTGCCAGTTTACGTCCCGTCAAAATCAGTCCAGCCGTTCTGGATATTAGCCAGAACAAACAGACAATATTTTTCAACTGTTTTTTTTTGTTATGGGTCCCTTATAGACTTTATACCTACACATTGTTTTTTTGTTACAATCAAACACTTCAATTTTATTTATTTGTATAGATTATAATATAGCCATTTAAAAGCCACACCACAATTTATAAAAAACCAATACTCTGCACCTACCAGTTTTTAAATTAAAATCACGAGCGCGGGTTGTCTATAAATTTTTCTCCCGAATTTATTTCGTAAATTGAAATTGCAATACAGCGCAGTCTTTTTTTTTAATTTCGACCCTTTTGAACACGCTTTAACGGGCCGCAGAGCCTCCGGGCAAACAACTCAAATGTAGATAAAACATTTCCCAACTCAGGTTCTTAACTAAATAAAATGATACTGCCATTATAAAAGTTCTGCTTAACTCCGGAAAGAACTTAGTTTAAAACAAGACCATGGTTAAATACTTTTACTGCCACAATTTTCCGTCTTGGGTTTTGTAAAGTTTTAAAATTATGAAGGGTTTTCACATTTTTACTCTGGAACTTATTATCAACCTTCAATTTCACTAAAAAGATTAGTAAAGTTTTTGGAAAACTTATTAAGTACTTTCTGATATGATACGGTAATAAATTAAATAATCTTTATTTTATTTTTAACCTCTAAGTCCCTGAGATACCACATTTGGTATCGACACAATGGTTGTTTAATTGTGTCTGTAATTACGGTAATTGACTGGTTAAACGTTCGTCTCCAATTTTGAGCCATCTTTGTATTTTGTACCAGTAGAATTGAGAGCATAGACCCAATCTACTTGGCCCGTATTAATAGGATACTTCATGAAGTCAATGCAAAAAAATATCATGTTATGAATAACTTATAAATATCTTAAACTTCTTAAGTTCTGAGTTGAGCTGCACGATTAATGATAAATGCGTGCACTGACTGGGCAGGTTCAGCCAATCTGTGGTTCTTTCCTCAAAAGACCGTTTCAGTCACCAATCTACATGGTCGTTACGTGATGAGACCAAGATTAAGACTAGAGTTTAAAAAATACCGTGACCTCTGAGTTTGTTTCGGTCTTTCTTCTCACACTAGTCAGAAAACGCCGATCTCATCTAGTTAAAAAAATATGATTGACGTGTAAAAGTGTTTGTAACCTAGTTACAGAAATGAAATTATTTATCATTTCTCATTAACCCAAAACATGATACCCTAACTTTGGGCGATATGATACCACTTTACCAATAATATAATAATACATTTTTTGTATATAGTTACAGATAACTGAGAAGCCCCGACTCCAGACCTGGGGTGAGAGTTGCTGTATTTCAGGAGCACGTAATTTCTTTCAATAAGGTCTAATTTTAATAAATTGAGGCACGTTTTATGCAGCCATGGTAATAAAAATACGTTACACACTATCATTAATGTCAAAGATACTAATTCCCATCATTCTGAACCTCTGATCATTCTTAAAATCAAAACTCAATGAAGACGCAGCTTTACCAAACTTATTGAACGATTTCAATATAATGTGTTTATCACAGCCACTCTTCATCGCCAAGTAAATTGGAAGCGTGTGTTTGACGCCATCGGAGTTCAATGGCTTTGGTTTAATTAATTTGTGTAATGAACATGCATATTCAATTATTTAATTCAATTAATTTCACTGTATACAGTTAATTTGTATTGGCCAAGTACACCTGTAAATGGGATACAATGCCGTGATTCCGTATGACCCGAATAAATATTGGGATCTCAACCCATCGTACATGAGAGTGTGTCCATATTAATTATTTTTATGGCTAAATGATTTACAGTGGCCCGTGGACCAACTATGATAGTAAAGAAAAGTGTATTTAAGTTAAATTATATCAGAGTTGTGATTATGTGCCTGTTACCAAACCAGAAAACTGCTTTAGTTTGTGCTAATATAAAACTATATTTTTCCTTCGCGACTTAATCCAACGTAAAGGAAATGGTACTCTATAGGTAATGATTGCTAACAACTGGTCTTGTACCTCAAGTTTTTCAGTATCGCACTAAAAGGAATGCTTTTATTCTAACTTTTGTAATAAAGTAGAAAATACGTGTAAGAACAACTGGATTTAATAGACACTTAACTACTACGATTGGAAGTTTATATTAGTCAAGGAACACACTGCAAGAATTTACAAAATAACAGTATTGATTTGATTCGCCAAATGCATCTACGGACTTCTGTTTTCGTTTTAGTTCGATGTTTAAATCAGTGCAAATGTGTTCTTTAGTTATATATTAGACTAATGTTTTATGAGGGGCTTGTAGCTAAGTCTTAACAGCCGCACGGGTTGATCAATCATCTACGTTTGCTGCAATTGGTTTGTGGATGGGTAACCATCTTTACATGCTAAAACCCCTCCGTGCCCCGGAGAGCACGTTGAGCCGTCGAATTCATTAGTGGATCTTGAACAGTAGTTACGGGTCGTCAGAAGTCAAGGATTATTGAAGTTATTTAACCTTCACAAGAATTTTGAAGGTCAGATAACTGTCCTTCCATGTAAAATATTGATATTGAGCTGCATCTGGTTATAGTGAACGCCGACCCCAACATAGTTGGGAGGAAAAAGCTAAGCAGATTTATTTTTGATTTTTTGACTGCGTGTGGGTAATGAAATGTATGGGTAATGCTATGGTAATGTAGAAAATTATGGAATTATCTAGTACAGGTAAGGGCGTAACTTATTAGAAATTATTTTAATAAATTACACAGAGAAACAGTCTAGGGCAATACTACGTTCATTTTCTGCGCAAAGTAAACAAAAATTGCTAAATACATCCCCGTAAAAAGTTTTTCTTACGCACGCGTAAATTATGGAGTTATAACCCGATCTTACCCCATCTGTCCGTGATCCGTTGCTAAGAATAACTTAAAGTGTCGCGGAGTCAGACACACCACTACAATCAATCATCCGCCGACATCAAAGTGGCGGTTCACAGATAATACAGAGTTGATTCACTGCGTACTTCACAACAGTGGCGGTACTCACACATTAATCTACGTAATGTGATTGGTTACGCGCAGCGTGACGTCATTTCAATGACAGTGTGTATGTGTGGGTGATTCACAGTCGAGTAATAGCGGTGTAAGTGTGAATCGGGAAGATTTTTGTGGGGAGTAAACTGGATAAGTTCCCTCGGTGTTTTTGCTCCCCTTTCTGTCCGAAGCAGATGAGGTTTAAGCAAATTGCCAGACAAATGATAGACGAGACAAATTGTTTGAAGTGCCACAGTGTTGTGGCTTTGCAAATTTGTTTCTTTTGCCGCTTCTCTGTTATGATGAACTGTTGGGCTAATGATGGAGTAATGACAGTTTGTGCTTTTTAATATTAATTTACTGAGGGATAAATTAATTATTATTATTAAGGAGTTAATTATAAATATAATTTTATAGAAATAATTAGATTTATGGATAATATTCATGTTGCTATTTGACCCCATATCAAAACTATTCTTGAGTATATATTAGACTATGTGCGCCTGGTTATAATGACAGTACCATCCTAGAAAGTATTGTAATAATAGTATTAACTTAAATACTTGGCTTTTTATATTTTATTTATTTAAGCAACACCGGCAATTTGTACTTCTTTTGTGTCTTTCAAATAAGGTGAAATCAAATTTCTCTCTAAAAACGAGTCTCTGAAATTAATACACATATTCATATTTCACAGTATTTCAGACATGACTGACGCCGTTGTTTCCAGGATCACTGCTTCAATACAACATTCAGGAACGCGAAGCCACGATTGTGTAAAACAGTTTACGGGAAAAACCTACCAGCGACTATTCATCTCTACGCGACCACGTCATAATATTGCGTGCACTTATAATAAATTTTATCGTGTGCGAGCAACCGACTCTCCTCAAATGAATAATGCATACCGTTTGGCTTTTCATCGTATTCAAATGATATGAAGTTGTTATTTTTCGTTGGAATCTTGCCCTGAGACCGGACATTCCATATATTAAGCGTTGCATTATTTATTGTTAGTATGATATTATCTTTTTCCCGGTTCTAGAGTTGGCTAGTCGGATTTTAAAATTAATGTTTTAGATGGAATCATCGTTTACTTTGACTACCTCGAACTCAAATTACATAGAGCCAAAAATAAATATATTAGTAGATTTGCTCAGATTAACTCCCCTGAATTGATCGAGTAGACACTATTAAATAATATATTGTTGTCTATAGACGACTCGAACTAAGTTCATTTATTTCTATGGGGCGAGCACGGCCTACTGTGGTAGGCTTTTTTTTTCGTGGCTGGGAAATCATCAAATGACGTCTCCCGCTCTAGGGTGGGGCGGTAGGGCGTCTCAGACTTTTACTGACTAAAACCCACCCATGTTCCTCCAGTTGCCCATATGCAAGGGCCACGGTATCTCTTTCGAACAAATCTTGCGACCCTGGCAGGACTGTGGTATGCTTGAGTCGCTTTTATCAGCTTGGGAGCAAACACCGTGATAAACTGCGTCACTCAAGCCTTTCACAGAGGCCGTACCCCCCCCCGCTGTATCAATCGACAAATTCAGAGTATTATCATTATAATGGCACATTTTTTTTTATATTTCTGCAATAAAGTTATAAACAAAAGCTTCCTACAAGTGCATATAATTCAAAACCTGCATATTGCCTCAACATATTTCTGAAGTAATCGACGCGCCCAGAAATCGATTACCTTCATGCAAGTCGCCTGTAAAAATATTATATAATTTAAAAGTGTCGATTCACGAACTGTATGCGTGCGAATCGACAAATAAACCATTTTATCCAGTACCAAAGACTACAAATATTTTCATTTGTGGTGTTTTCCACCCGGAACACAGACAAAAACGTGTGAAAAACACCAAAATAAAAAAGACTCATAAACATTTTATTACAGACAGCTTAAACTGGAGACAAAACATACAATTTAAAATAAAAAGTTCCACAATGGCAGAAGAATAAAAATTTCAACGCCCATTTTTTTTAGGGTCTAAGGTGAGTCCGTTTTCCCGTCACTCAAGTTTCTGATGGACCACAAAGATTTTTAAGGGCTGTATAAAATATGTGACAAAGTAACCACAGCACGGTTGCACGATAAACTGGAATCGTCTCGGACCGTTGAACCGGAACGACTGATAGTGCTCGCAACGGCTTCATAAAAATATATAGTTCTATCTTTTCATTACTGGCATTTCATTTAATGCGTTGGAGATTTTACTCCTTATTTACGGATGAATTAAACGTTTGTATCTGACCAATTGTGGGTGTAATATAGGTTCAATTCTAGCTAACACTTCGGGGACTCCAGGCATGATCTTATGTTATGTTCTGTTATGTTAAACGTTATTTGAAGACATGTGACGTCTACCAACCCGCACTGGGCCCGCGTGGTAGATTACGGTCCACTCCCTCTCACCGAGAGGAGGCCTGTGTCCCAGCAGTGGGAACAATATAGCCTGATGATGATGATGATGTTAAACGTTTGCCGTTTTAACGGAGGTCCTTATCGCACCTTATACTTTGCACACTTGGCGAGTATGAAGGAAAAAAATATATAAAAAAACCGGCCAAGTGCGAGTCGGACTCACGCACCGAGGGTTCCGTACAAACCGTATTCACTGTTTATGCATAAGGTTTATGTTTATGAAATTAAATGTTTTTTTTTATATTTGAGTTGATTGAATGAAAGGTAAATTGCGGTTTACGATTTATGACGTATTAAAAAAAAACTACTTAATCGATCTCGTTGAAACCAATTTTCGGTGGAAGTTTACATGGTAATGTACATCATATATTTTTTTAGTTTTATCATTCTCTTATTTTAGAAGTTACAGGGGGGGGACACACATTTTACCACTTTGGAAGTGTCTCTCGCGCAAACTATTTAGTTTAGAAAAAAATGATAAAAGAAACCTCAATATAATTTTTGAAGAGCTATCCATAGATACCCCACACGTATATGTTTGATGAAAAAAAATATTTTCAGCTTCAGTTCTAAGTATGAGGAACCCCAAAATTTATAAAAAAAAAACATTTTTGTGTGAAAATCTTAATGCGGTTCACAGAATACATCTACTTACCAAGTTTCAACAGCATAGCTTTTATAGTTTCGGATAAAAGTGGCTGTGACATACGGACGTACAGACAGACAGACATACAGACAGACATGACGAATCTATAAGGGTTCCGTTTTTTGCCATTTGACAACGGAACCCTAAAAAGAAATTTGTATCGGGCTAGCTCTCATTCGCATTGGCGAATGAGAGCTAGCCCGATACAAATTTCCGATAGACCGATAAAAATGTATCAATTTGACCATCTCAGGGATTGTGTTTTTAACAAATGAGAGCAAGACCGAAAAAAGTGTAAAGTTTTGACCGTCACAGGGCTTTCAATATTAGCGAACGAGAGCTAGATCGATAAATGTGTAAAATTTTGACCGTCACTGAGCTTTACTTATTGGCGTGTGAGAGCTAAACCGAAACAAATATAACATTTTGACAGTGAGGAGCCAGACAGGAGAGCAGTGCTCACCACACGTTTGTTTACATAGTACTTATTTCGTAAAACTGTGTTTCTAACATGTACCATAATCCTTTGTTTTGAGTAAGTAAATAAATTAAACTTTACGTAGCAAAAGTGTCCTGACGGTCACAATGTTGCACTTTTTTCGGTCTAGCTGTCATTTGGCAAGTGTGCAAAAGCGAATGGAACTTTGTTCCAACCGAGTATCCCGCAACACCTCACGTTGTGCAGCAAGGTAATTAACAACACTACAATGGTACGAGCAAAACCACATTTCAGTTAGTTTTCCTAAAATTTTACTCCAGTCTCTAGTAATCCTAAAGTAAAAACTGATTTTATTTGTAGGATTACTTTGATATATAAATAGGGTTGATTATACACGTAGTCAAGTTCCAATCTGCACTTAATATCCTAAAATAGCTTTAACACGCACACACATAAATGTCGGAAAATATTTCACGGTAACGTACTATTTGTATCAAAAGTAACATTTTTGTGTTAATTCAGGTTACAAACTATCTGTGTGCCATATTTTATTCAAATTTGGGCAGCTGTTTTTTCTCTAATCCGAAACATGCATCGTCATAATTCTTCATTACATTTTTATTAATAACTAAATGTATAGACACTTGGTTTCGTATTATCAGTCAATAATTAAATCAGTTATAATAATTTCTTAGAATGATCTTAGCAAAAATCTAGAGACACATTTTGACAGATACTTTACTCCCAAATGGCCCGTATAAGTGGCCAAAAATGGGAAAGAGGAGCCTTTCTAATTGAATGATCATTACTGAAAACTCAAATTAAATTGGTGAATTATTTCTAATTTTTATCTGGTATTTGTCCGTAGCAACCCGGAGTCTGGATTTGTGCCCGGTTGATGACTATAGGTTCGCCCTCTATTATTTATTTAAACTTTATGCACAAGTAAAACTACTGTACAAAGGCGGACTTAATGCCTGAGGCATTTTCTACCAGTCAACCTTAGGGTGATGCAGAGAAAAACATGGCAGGTGCAACATAAGGGATCATCATCATCATCATCATTTCAGCCGTAAGACGTCCACTGCTGGACTTAAGCCTCCCCCAATTTGGGGGGCTTTGCCATAATCGCCACGCTTGGCAGGCGGGTTGGCGATCGCAGTATGGTGGTAAAATGCATAGAGAACGCTGCTGCCCATTCTCTAGTAAGGATCTCATAAGGGATAGATAACTCGAAAACAATTAATAATAAATACATACATAGATACATAGATACATCCATATCACGAAAATGAACTTTATCTGGAGACATAGCGATCGGTAGAGGAGAAAACGAACCCAGCAAATCAGCGCTGGGCTGCTTCTGTCAACTTCTTCCGAATATGCTCTCGTACTTTCACTTTAAATGATAACTGACTGGTTGCCATCCTGATGCTCAGAGGGAGCGCATTCCAGAGAAAGACCGCCTGAACAAAGAAAGAAGAGTAAATGAAACCAGAGCGGTAAGAAGGACATCGTAGAAGGCGATTGTTGGTGGAACGAAGATTTTTACTATGCGCAGAGCACAAGTAGTGAACCTGGGAAGTAAGGTAGGAAGGAGAAATGGGTTTTTCGAGTATAGAAAATAACACTGACAAAGCCCTCAACTCTCTGCGCTGACGAATGGGTAACCATTTTAAGAGCAACCGGTGTGCGGACACGTGATCGTACTTACGAAGATTGAAAACGAATCGAATGCAGTTATTCAGAAGGCGGTCAAGTTTATCGAGGAGATCTCCATTCAGGTCGTAGTAACACACATCGCCATAGTCAATTATGGGAAAGATTAGGGATTGTACAAGTGTTGCCTTTATGTGCGATGGGAGAACGTTTTTCAACCGGTAGAGCGACCGCAACGTTCCGGTGACTTTTTTACTAACAGTCGCGACCTGCTCTCGCCAGTCAAGGCAAGTGTCAATATGTAGCCCAAGACCCTTAACGTTGGAGCTAAGCGGGATGATAGAATTGGCGAATATTATGGGTGGCACCGTTTGGCCGCTCAACTTCCTCATACTGTGGAGGCTCCCTATAACGATAGCCTGACATTTTGTAGGGTTAACCGCCACCCCAAATCGATCTGACCAATTTTTGACAACTTCTAAATCTCGGTTTAGCTCCACAATTGCATCGGAAATATTGCCAACACCTGCCTGACAGTAAAGCTGCAAATCGTCGGCGTAAAGATGAGACGCAGTCCGAAGCAGGGTAGTAATGAGGTTAATAAAAATGGAGAATAAAAGAGGAGATAAAATTATTACATGGGACTTAAACATAACAGAGGCAATATCGGTGCGTTATAGGTTCACCACTTTTATATAAAAAATATTGCCTGTCTGACATGCACAACTCAGTTACTGGGTAATACGATACCTATTAAGACTTGTTGTTAGAGTTTCGGGCTTCTGACAACCCCTAAGGTTAACAACAAGACGTCATTTGGTGATTTCACATACACAAAAAAAAAACACCTATGGAGAAGAACGGGCAAAAAATCCCTCGGATATTATTGCAATCAAAATATTATTACAAAATTTGGTTACTTAAATCCTTCATTTTAAAATTAAAAAGGAGAACGATGTAGAAAGACGTGAATTAAAAACGTCCGTAGTAAAAAAAATGATAAAAACTTTTTAGAAATTAAAATAAGCCGTGCCGGCTAAGAAATGATCAGTTCAACTGACGGCGCACAGTGGGCTGAAAATCGAGTTTCATAGTCATTTAAAACTTTTTCTCTGTTTCATTTTTTTTTAATTGGGAAAGGCTTCTAATGCCTTCAACAATTATGAATATGTATAAGGAATAACATTTCACACGGAAACTAAATGATAAAAAATAAAGATTGAAAATTTTGTATGGGGCCAAAGTAATAAATCCAAATATCTTCATACACGGGGCAGATATAATTGCCAGTAACGCAATTATGCCAATCGGGAGCCTACCAGAGTAAACCTCTGAGTCGGGCATCAAAGACTTTCGTAGATTTAGGGTACACAATTCGTGAAAGAAAAGCAAACAAAATTCAAATGAGGATATCGTTAATATGTTACTACTTTCATCAGATTCAGTTATTTCTGCAACAAGAACCAAGATGAGTTCGAAAATAAAGCAAAAGCTTTTCAGCGAGACCCTGTATTTGTTGAAACTTCAAGAGAGCGATTTGGAATTTACGGATATTTCTCATTTAGATCCTGACTCTGAGTCAGATTCTGATTCTGATAACGATTTTGAAAATTAACTTAAATCTATATGTTTACATAATATATAAATATCTTATTGTATTAATGTATTTATTTTAATAACTTACTTGTTATATAATAAAATATAACAGTAATAATTTGTTTTAATAAATCAATATTTATTTATGTTGTAATATTAACCTTAACTGCTTATCATGACTATTTACAGAAACTCATATAAACAAAATTAAGGTAGATGGTTTTATAATTTGCGTAATTTAAAAAAGAGTTCTTAGAATGCGTAATTAAATTTTCACTTATCATTTTTTTTCTGGATGTCATTGAATATATTTCTTAATTTTGCTAATGTGGTAGTGTTTCACTAAAATATAGACACCTCTATGCAAAATTTCTAGTTTATAAACCCATTGGTCCGGATGTAAGTTAAAATTTTAGTAAAACCGTTTTTTTGAAAAAACGTATGTATTTAAAAAAAAACCGCCGTTGTCACCGTTATATAAAGTACACCAAAAATTTACAAATAAATTGTAGGACGACCATCTGTAAGGATATACTGGTTGAAACCGCAGTTTTGAAGATATTTGGATTTATTACTTTGGCCCCATACAAAATTTTCA
Source organism: Aporophyla lueneburgensis (assembly GCA_932294355.1). Taxonomy (NCBI): domain Eukaryota; kingdom Metazoa; phylum Arthropoda; class Insecta; order Lepidoptera; family Noctuidae; genus Aporophyla; species Aporophyla lueneburgensis. Next base: position 19,536,811 of record OW028744.1, read on the forward strand.
ATCTTTATTTTTTATAATTTAGTTTCCGTGTGAAATGTTGTTCCTTATACATATTCATGACTGTTGAAGGCATTAGAAGCTTTTCCCAATTAAAAAAAAACTTAAAAAGAGAAAACGTTTTAAATGACTATGAACCTCGATTTTCAGCCCATAGTGCGGCGCCCGTTAACGAACATGACGTATAGATCAGCACCATTCAGCTCATTATTCTGGCTATACATATTTCATTTAACAGTATCATTTCTCATTATACCTACTGGACCATCTAAACAAAACAATTTTGGCATTTACAGCGTTATCGTTGTAATAAGAGCCCCTTGTTTCTGTTCTAGAATGTTCGTTACGATGTTGGCAACTGCCCCGTGCAACTTGCCAGAATCTGACTGACCATTCAAACTAACGAACTCCTTGTGAACGTAAGATACTTGCCGTATCTTGTCTGCTTTCAGTATTGAATATAACTTTGCTCTATTTGGTTTAAACTTAATGTTTTGGTTTGCTAATTGGTGAAGATGTGTTTGATGCTGCAGGTACGCTTACCGCGTTCAGTTTGTGAATGGATGACCATTAATTACTTATCGAGATCCCTCTGTGCTTCGGATAGCGCATAAAGCTGTTGGTCCCGGTTGTCATTCGATCTCACAGTCGTTTCAGGACTTCAGAAGCCAATTTTACCAAGGCTGTGAAGGCATTCAGACTGGCAGTCAGCTAGATCGGGTTAGCCTGAAAGCCAACCCCAACATAATTAAGAAAAGGCTAGACATTCTATGACAAGACTAGGCAAAGAGATTTCGTGTTTAAAATCCATGTTTCACAACATTATAAAAATAAATAAAATAAAAATCGTTTATTTGCTTACAGGTTTTGGTAGTAACAATATGTGATTGAAGCCTTCTTTTAGCCAAGATATGCCTGTGTTAGGAGACTCCAACATGACTAGCTCATAAAATAGGATTCGGATCTGTTTATATAAAACACTAGCTTCTGCCCGCGACTTCGTCCGCGTCAAATTTTACTCCCGTGACCCTTCCCGTCGCATCGATTTGCCTGCTAGTTTTCGTCCATTTCTCGTTGCTGCTCGCTCCTTTTGAGTTATAGTGAGTCAACCTTAAAAGATAGACATATGCTTTTGCGTACTTTTTTTAGAACTTTTTAAAAGGAACAATTCCGTCATACATGATTTTTGCGTTACTTTAACCGTATACGCAGCGCACGCAACGGAAACTCTCAAAAGGAATAAATTTTCCCCGTTTTTGCAACATTTTTCATTACTGCTCCGCTCTTCTTAGTTGTAGCGTGATGTAATATAGCCTATAGCCTCCCTCGATAAATAGGCTACTCAACACAAAAAGATTTTTTCAATTCGGACCAGGAATTCCTGAGATTAGCGCGTTCAATCAAACAAACAAACAAACAAACTCTTCAGCTTTATAATATTATATATTATATATAATCACATCATCAGCCTATAATGTTCCCACTGCTGGGACACAGGCCTCCTCTCAGTGAGAGGGAGTGGGCCATAATCCACCACGCGGGCCCAGTGCGGGTTGGTAGATGTCACATGTCTTCGAATTTTTGGTTCTAAGACATGCCGGTTTCCTCACGATGTTTTCCTTCACCGTTATTTATTCTTCCTAAACCTTCACTGTTTTTATATATAATATATTAATATATTATATATATTAATATATTATAGTATAGATGTGATTTAATGGAAATCATACCTGCAATTGGCTTCATAAGACCTTGAAGATCTTTTGTTCAGAAAAGGGCATGCGATTAGCCCATGGAATAGCTATAATATTAAAAATATTTAAAAAGAAATCGAATCATGTAAAATAATATCCTTTATTGTATTAAAAACCAATTCACCCTAAAAATATTGTGCTAGGCTCCTACATAGTGGCGATCTGCAAGGCTCGACACGGTCCTTGTAAAACTATAGTCAAATTTTATGCAAATGTATGATTAGCCAATATGGTTCCGTTCCACGTGTTCATATCAATTTTCTTCAAGGTTTGCCTCACAGTCAGGTATATCTTCACTAAAGCGACTACTTCGGCAGGTTGTCCCAAGGCTATGACGAGGTCAGCTCGGGTTCGTACTATGAGTGATGCATATGTAAACGGTACTCTAGGCATGTTTTCAACGTGCATTACCAAATTTCTGAAAGGACTTCTTCCCTGGAAGAAATACATAAATTAGAAGTCTAAGTAATCCTACTCTGTTTCTAATATATTATCCTGAAAGTTTGTTTGTTACGCAATCAAGCAAAAACTGCTGAACGGATTTGAATGAAATTCACAAAACAAAAATAGTAAAATAAAATTTCTAAGTAAATTAAATGTCTAAGACCTATTTGCAGACGTCGGCGTATATTAACAGACGTCTGTCACAGAATTGACGTATGTAGGCGTAGTCAAATCGCTCAGCGATCATATCGTGTAACAGGCAGCGAGCTATTGCCAACAATCGAGCTCAAATCCAGACTACGTGCTGCTGCCCAGCTGCTGCAAGTCAGTAAGTATTACATCATCACCATATCATCCGAGAGATGTCCAATTGTGGATATAAGCCTCCCCAATTTGGGGGATTTGCCATAATCGCTACGCTTGGCAGGCGGGTTGGCGATCGCAGTATGGTGGTAAAATGCATAGAGAACGCTGCTGCCCATTCTCTAGTAATTAGTCGCCTTTTACGACATCCACGGGAATAAATGGGGTGGTGTTATTCTTTACGTCCGGCACCACACGGTACGGTTAAGTAGGTGTTTAGTGTATTGTGTTTATACTGCTAACAAATTCTTGTTAGAAATAGCCAATAACAAATTGTGACCTAACACATACTAGAAAAAATAACACAAATATTGTTAGCTGTCAGTACTTACGGGAGGAAACGGACACGACCAATTTCCAGTCAGCTGCTTCGCATACATCTGACCAAAAAATGGATCTTTGTACAAAAAGTCGCACAATTTATACTCAAACTGCACTGGCACTGGCACATAGCGGCCGCTTATGTACTCATTTAGCGTCCATTTTAACTAAAATAAGAGAATAAACAAATTAGTAAGTACAATTACAAATAGACTCTCCTGCATATGACTTGATTCAGTTCTGTGTTTAGGGTCGGTTCACATCTGACGGAAGATGCGTCGCGTATCATCGGTCGCGTAACGCCAAAACAGATAATTATATGAGAAAACATTCAACACTTAACCGAAGATGCGTTAGTGCGTCGAGCGTACAGCGTCTGTTCCGTTTCCGTCAACGCATTGTCGGCCGACGTAAAGACCGGCAACGTCCGCCACGTGTATTTTGACTAATGCATTCAGACTAGGCGTAATATCAGCGGAGATCGTTTGTGTACAGACCGTTCGAAGTTTTTTGGCATTGAAAATGTTTGATACAGAACGATTTATCACGGAAGTACAAGTTACGCCCGACGCATCTTCCGTCAGATATGAAAACACACTAGTAAACCGAACAGACGCGACCGATGATACGCTCGACGCATCTTCCGTCAGATGTGAACCGACCCTTAAGCGTGAAATTGTACTAAGTCTCTGCATACACAGTTAAAATCGTGATGACATTCAGGGTATCAATGATATTAACGTACAACCTATGACCATTGTTTTAGTACATGATTCTGAAACCCCTTATGTTGAAAATTTTCCCACAGAATACGAAACACCACGCTGCGGTCCAAAACGGGAATCCTAAGCGTAGGCAAAAACGCTGCCAGGCTGAAATGGGACTGGGCGGGTCAGGTCAGCCGCATGCTCAGTGATGCTGGGCAATAGTCTCCACACGGTGGGTACCTGAGGATGGAGGGCGCCGCCAAGGCCTGCCTGCCTATGTGAGGTGGCGAGACAACCTAGACGCGTATTGCAGGGGTTGGATCGAGGTGGCCCTGGACAAGGATGTTAGGATTCGAAGAATGCCTGTGCAGTTAGACAGCAGGTAGACATTATAGGCTAATAAAAAAAGTGAAAATAAATTTACGCTAGGAGGTCTAGAATCATGTGTTTAATTAATGGTAACAGTTGGCGCGTCGATATTCCTGTCAATCTGCGTGTTCTCATACAGGGATGAGAACACGCAGATTTCTGCTTTTGTAAATGCCACCTATCCAATACACAAAAGCTAAGCCCTTTATACTTGTACAGAATAAACAAAACAAAGCAAAGCAGTTACTAACACAGACCCCAACTCACACAACAAAAAAGAAATAGAGTAGAAAGATAGCTCTTTATATTTATTTATTATTAAAACTTCATCATTCAATAGCAGTTTATGAAACTATTGTATAATGAAGGGTAATAAAAAAGTGTTTTAAAACCCAGTTATACGCAGTTTGATACACTACTTTATCTACTATCATTGGGATTAAACATCCTTAATGAAAGATCAAAGCTAAAACAGAAAGAAGTATCAATATGGAAACTCCGTGGTGCCATTATCTTCGTGGATTTGTCCAGTTTCGTATTAGCTAGTAGTATTTTGTAAGTGAAAAAATGTCATAGTATGATTCGATTTTTAAATTTCGGTATTATGTATATAAGGTGTATCTATTCATACACGAAATATTTTAAAAAGTACACCTGTAGGTGGTAAAGAAGCTATAGAAGCAAAACGAATATTTTTAGCAAAGCGTTTTTGGATCTTCGTAATTATTATAATTTTAAAACTGCTCGAGACGTTTTGCATAAAACTTTTACTCCAAATTCTATAAATGGCTCGCCTGATGCTGCGAGGGCGGCGACCGGACGGCACGAGCATGGCCGCGGTGTCTCGGGCCGTAAAAAATAAGAAAGAGCCAGTATTTCTTATGTGCGTCAAATAATTTATAAATATTAAATTTTGAAAAAAATACATTTAGAATTTTTTTTTGTTGCTGTAGCTTCTTTACCACCTACAGGTGTACCTCTTAAAATATTTCGTGTATGAATAGATACACCTTATATATAATGTCTCAATATAAAGTCATTTTGAAGTTCATAAATCAAATTCTACGATATGAGACAAGATAAAATGTTATACAACCGAACCGTCAAGTTATTCCCGTATCCAGAGGTAGCAATGTAATCAAAATCGATGTAATAAGGACTGTTGCGACTGTGCCTCCTGAAAGTGTACTTGATGTTGTGGATGTGTTTGGTACTCTTGATTATCGTCTCCAGTTTCTCAGGATAAATTTCTGTGGACTAAAATATTCAGAAATAAAAAACATACATACATAATCAGATCAGGTCCTCCTTGTGAGGGGACGGGATCGTAATTCACCACACGGGCCCAGTGCGGGTTGATAGATATCACATGTCTTCAAACTTTTCGTTCTAATACATGCCGGTTACCTTACCAAGTTTGTTTTCTTCACCTTTTCGAGAACTTTACTTTGTGTAACAAAAAAAATTATGAATTATATTCTAATTAGAGAATCGCCCCAACATAGATTTTTGACGTTCATAAAGTGCTGTCTATCAGCCTAGTTTGAATAAATGACCTTTGATTCGATATGATCGACATTTCTTTATATTCTGTAAGTTTAATATAGATTTATACATAAACCTCTTGGAATAAGTTTTCTAAATGTCGGAGAAAACTGCATCAACATCTCTTGTGGAGTTTATAGAACAACGCGATCACGCAGATAGACACAAGATGCTATTATGTATATTTAACACACATAATACGAAATATTTCAACAAGTTAAACGATCGAACTCTTGGACTAGATGGGTGGATTTTATTTCTGTAAGTAGATATGTACAAATACTTTTACACGACAATCATATTTTAATAATTAAATAAGGTCGATACTTCAGAATAGTCTGAGATCAACGGTTGAGACAACTCAGAGGTCACAGTCATAATCTTGGTCAGATTACGTAAAGACCATGGAGGTTGGTGTCTGAAATGGTTTTTACAGGAAAGAACCACAGAGATGGAGTGGAACTGTCCAGTCAGTGTACGTATTTGCCCAACTAAGTGCTTGAAATGACAAGAATAGATTTTCGTTAAAAGGAAAAAAAAGTAGATGTTTCGACTCTAACCTGAAAAATATCAGCCATGGAATCTCTACCTTTCTATAGAAGAAATAACAAAAGTAAAAGAAAGACTTACCAAAATAAGTTCAATAGTGCAAAACATTAAGTATAAAACCTTCATCATTTCCGTACCAGTGGAGTTCCAAAATGCAGTGCATTAGGCAAAGTGTTGGTCATCAATATTTTAAAAAGTAATATGAAGTGAATTTTGTTGATGGACGATACTTTATTAAGTAATCATACTCATGACACTGCAATCCACAATTATTTTACATTTATTAAACCTTAACAAAAGGTATTGCATTTTTTACATCCTATCAATAGGAAATCTAAAACAAATTAATATTTAGTTAGTAATAGCGACGGCTGAAATGACCTAGTAAGTATTATTCCGGCTAGTATTTTCCTAACTATGTTGGGGTCGGAGTTCAATCTCAATACACGTGCGCGCAGTAAAATATCGCTGTGAGGTTTTCACTGGGTGCATCCCAGTGAAAACCTCACAGCGATATTTTCTCTATTGGACTCTATTGGATCTTAAACGGTCAGTTCAACACCGAAAGTTGAAAATTGAGTGCGTGATAAAATTACGCAATATTTTTAAGTCAATAGGCCTTATTAGAAGAATGAAACTCACCCAAAGGGCGATGGAGAGGGCTATGCTTGCAGTATCTCTACGCTATCAAATTAGAAATGAAGAAATCCTTGGGAGAACCAAAGTAATCGACTTAGCCCGAAGAATTGCAAAATTGAAGTGGCAGTGGTCAGGGCACATTGCTCGCAGAACAGATGGCCGATGGGGCCGAAAAATTCTGGAATGGCGACCGCGTACCGGAAGACGTAGAGTTGGAAAGCCTCCCATAAAGTGGACCGATGACCTTGTGAAGGCTGCAGGATTCCGCTGGATGCGGGAAGTACAAAACCGGTAGAAGTGGCGGAGCTTGGGGGAGGCTTGTGTCCAGCAGTGGACGTCTTTCGGCTGAAATGATGATGATGATTTTCACGTCCGTCCGAATGTGGTCTAACCAGCGTTTCATGTCGAATTCCGTTCTACAATCGGTAACGCCTCGGTGTCAGCAATTGTAGAAAACGATAAGTTCGTAGCCATGTTGGCGCGCCTGAGTCGGTCGCTCGTTCTACAATGTTTTTAGAAAAATGACTCATTATAACAAAGAATGTAGCGTTGAACATTGTAGAAACGATAAAAAATCATTCTGTCATTTTGAACGATGTGAACTTGGCTACGAATTTTCTATTCGTTTGTTCTAACCACGTGACTTAACGTTGAGCGAACAGCGTTAACGATTGCAGATTATCAACTTGGCTAGGGGTGCAGACCTAATAGCGTAACACACTATGAATCAAAATCTGAATAGTTACAAAACTTATTCATTCTTTCATTTGTGCAGAAAAACTATCTGCTTAGCAACGTAAACAATGACATGAATGTTGTGGAACTTTCAAAATGAGAGCGAGTCCAATTTTTTGTGTATTATGCAACTACCCCTCTGATGCAGCTGAATACCAATGTACCCACTGTTATATACACATTAATTTTTGTTTATGCGAAACCCGAAACACTGGTCTAGTATTTTTATGTAAAGAATCTATGAAAAAAAATTCAAAACTTTATCATTAATAATCACAAAGTTATCGCGATACGTGCTCATCAATCGGTGGCATTCGAACGACTGAGGGAGCCGAGGGAGGGAGTTGTTACCCGTCGTCGCCGTCTCGCTGTGCGCCCACGCGCGCTATGAACTGCCGTGACCCGCACAGATGATTGTGGATACGTATTGTCGTTCGGTGTCCTACTTGGAAGCGTAATTAAATATTTTTGGTACAAAATATAACATGGTGTAAAAATTATTGGAATCGATTCAGTTACTGATTCTGAACAAACTATATTCAGATTTCGCATATACTATACACATATACTTTTTTCGGGGGTAGGTGTTAAAAAAGTGTAGACGTTTTTTGAATTCAGAATTTTATTTAAAATATATTTAATTAGAATTACTGATTAAGTTACATCAGTACTTAGTCTAAAAGAGTAATATATCTAGTACTCACGTTTGTGGCACATATATGTGACATTTACACTAAATACACAACACCACCTGCCAGCTCATCATTTGCACTATCTCAAAGCATCTATTAGCACTACACATCACAGAATGTCTCAACTTGCCGAAGTCCTTGCTGCCCAGAAAACCCTGAAGGATAATTTTTTGAGGAAGATGGGTGAACTTGAAGCACAAATCCAGAGCGCCGGTCCTGCCAAGGACACAGTGGCAAAGATAGCTGAAGAGTTCCGCACTTTCCGGGAGCTCATATTTTCCATGCTTGGTCTGCTGCGAAGTCAAATCAGCGAGTGTGCCAAACAAATTGATGGTCTGGAGACCAGGCACCGGCGGAAAGCCTTGGTTTTCCAAGGTCTTGCTGAAGTGGACAATGAAGACAGTGCAGCAGTCATTCTGGAGGTTCTCAATACGAAGCTTGCCCTCAACAACCTTACGGTGTCCTCAATTACAATCTGTCATAGGCTTGGAGTTCAAGGCAAGGAGCATCACAGGCCTATTCTCGTTAAATTCGCCAGTGTGGACATCAAGGCCTCAGTTTGGAAGGCTAAGACAGGCTTAAAAGGTTCCAAAATATCTGTGAAGGAGTTTTTGACCAGAGCGAGGCAATCTGTCTTCGGAAGGGCGCGTGAACACTTTAGCATGCGGTCGTGCTGGACTCAAGACGGCGTTATCTGCATAAAGGCCTCTGATGGAAGTCGGCACAAGGTTACTTCCATCGACGAGTTAAAGCCCTTGATAGCTAAATATCCTAAGGCGCCAGGCGCGACTCCATCAACCAGATGAAGAGGTATCGTTGCTGCCGGGAGCCTGAAAAACACATTACTTCATTATGGTGAATGTTTACTTTGTTTGCTTATTGTTCTTTCATATATTCATAATCTTTACTTACTGCTTTGTAGTTGTCCCGTCTAACTCTTCTATTGTTTTGTGCCCCGATTGTTTACATAATTTCTGTTTTTAATATTGAGTAGTGAATCGGTTTTTACCAGTTATTACCCTCTTCACTGTTTATTTTGGTCAACCTCAACTCACGTTATTTTGTTTTAAATGTCATCTTGTCAAAATAGGCAGTAATGCAAGATGTTAAGTTGACGTTGACGTTCCAAGTATTCGTTCTGAAATTGCTGATTTCTTAGTATTACTATTTGTTTCGTTTTTCTATGCGCTTAACTCAATCTGCTGTTGGGTCTTGGGTGTGCCTTTGATTTTAATTATTTTTTCGTAACTTTTAGAGTTTTCATATTTGGGAACTACGGTTTTAGCTTTGTAATTTAAACTTAAAATGTGAACAGGTTTTGTGATATGTAATTTGTGCTGAATATTATGTATGTGTTGGCTGGCGGGTGGTGCAGTTGCACTTATTAGTTACTCCGTTTTTAGCAATAGCATATTTATATTATATATATATATATTTCTTTAACTTAACTACTTATATTTATGTCAGACAATGAATCTTATTTCTCTGCCAATCAATCTACTGCCTCTTCTAGCGATGAAAGTTTTTGTTCTTTTAGCTACACCCTTGGTGACTTTATACAGCAAAAAGACATTGCCCATTTTGTTAGGAGATATGGGCCCCTAGAAAAAAAACGCGGGCAACGGTGGTTTTAACTTGGTTTTGAAGAACAACAATTACCTTTTTAGATCCTGAAATCAATTTTCAGTTTTTCACCCTAGTTTCAGAGAAATGTAATTTTTAAAGATGATGAAATTGAGATTCCACTTATAGACAATTTGAATGATGTATTGATTTGACAGATTAATCTTTCTACTCTTCTCGCGTTCCGAGTTACGCAAAATCGATGTATGTAAGCGCGCAAAACAACCCTTCCGTAGAGCGTGGCGATTTCTTGACGCGCTAACAGCGATGTTATTGTGATTCGGAACGCGGGGTAAGTGTGGCCATGTTAAATATTTTGTTGATCGATTTACCAAATCGATTTGATAAAAGTCGATTTTTAACAATTTTGATGTGACCGTTTTGTGGTAACTTTTGTTAGTGTTGATATTTTGCTGTTTGTGCAACAGTTGTAAACAGTTTAAAAAGAAGCTCTTGCTTTCTATTTACATAATTAAAGAGATACTTTTGCATATGATTTATATTATTTACTAAAAGTGAATAACAATTTCAAATCGAAACGTCAATTGAGATATTATCAAACGTTAATTTTTAAACGATCTAGCCTGTTTTACTTGGCCATATCATGAAATGCAACTAATTCATGAAATGGCTAGTTACATCATGAAGTAATCAATTCTGCGATCTGACCACGACATATTTATATATCCTCAGATTACAATTCCTTCGTGTTTTAGTTTATTTACTACCTATTTCTATTTTCTTTTTATTTTAACCCGCCCGCTGCTTATTTTAATCCGCGATTTGAATATACGTCTAATCAGTTACATGAGACCTAGATTATGACCGGAGAAAAGCTATTGTAAACATCTCTGGTACTTTTAGTCGGCGGAATAGTAATATATCGATATTATCAATCGATTACTACCATTTAATTGACATAATCTGTGGTCTATCTTGACAACAGTCAGGTTAAGTTTTAATGACAGAACTACCTTTGATTCAATAAAATAATTATTAGTTACGGTTTTTAATGCTAGGGTGAAAGAGATGTTAATAAAATAAAATTGGACTTATAAAATTACGACTTAATTTTTGAGAAGTAAATAGTCTCTGCCCGGCACTGAAAATAAGGGGCCCATCGGCGGGCAATGTCTTTTCAATGATCAGTCTAATCGGTTGGTGAATGTGTGTCATATTAATGCTCAAAGTTTGCCTAGCCACTACAGCGAGCTGTATGACTCATTTAATAATAGCAACGTTCACGCCATCTTGATCTCTGAAACTTGGCTCAAACCACATCTCCCGTCCACCACATACCCCCTTACTGGTTTTGCTCTTATACGGAATGATTGAATTGGTAAGGGAGAGGGTGGTGTGGCCATATACCTTCGCAATGACTTTCCGTTTAAAATACTTGCTTCTTCCTCTTCAAATTATTCTGCTTCTGCTGAGTTTATTTTCCTTGAAGTCTGTGTCAAAGGAGCCAAAACCATTATTGGTGTTGTCTACTGTCCTCCCACTGTCGATTACTTCACTGAATTCGGATCAGTACTTGAATCTTTGGGTTCGGAGTACGCACATCATATCATCATGGGTGATTTCAACACAAACATCCTTGCCCAAAACTCCCTTCGGTCCCGTAAGCTCCTTCACCTGATCGAGTCAGCTAGTCTGCACGTGTTGCCACTCAAACCTACTCACCATAACACTGTTGGCGATGACACCTGGCTCGACCTGATCCTTACCTCGAATCCTTCCCTTGTTTCCTCCCATGGTCAATATGACGCTCCTGGCTTTTCTCATCACGACATGATTTTCCTTTCTTATATCCTGAAACCTCCCAAACCTAAGCCCAAAGTTCTGCACAGGCGTTGTTTTGCACGGATGAATGTCGAGAAGCTGAAGGAAGATGCGTCTGTGGTCGATTGGGAGCCTATGACGGAAGCCACTTCAGTTGACGACAAGGTTGCCATCTTCAATGAGGTTGTAATCAACCTTTATAACATCCATGCTCCCGTCAAAAAGGTAAAGTTAAAACGCCCACCTGCACCATGGATGTCTAAAGGTATACAGATGGCAATGCGACGCAGGAACCGCGCGTTCCATAAATTTAAAAGGGATCGTACTGACGAGAACTGGACATTGTACAAGGCTGCAAGGAACAGATGTAATCAGATGATACGCAATGCTAAACGCCGCCACATCTTTGATACTATCAATTCTTCGTCTTCTGCCGATATTTGGAAATTCCTTGGAACTCTTGGTATCGGCAAATCGCGACATTTAGATCTTCCTAGCTCAATTGGCTTAGACGATCTCAACCGGCATTTCTCCACTGTTCCCACCATGGATCGTCTAACCAAGCAGCAAACTATTTCTCTAATCTCAGGTCTAACGCGTCCTCAAATTAATCCTTTCAGTTTCATTCCAGTTGACCCGGGAGAGATCCGAAAAATCATTCTCTCTATCAAATCCAAAGCAGTAGGATGTGACAATATCACCCGTGGTATGATCATAACTATTCTGGATCAGCTCCTACCCTCGATTACCCATATTATAAATTTTTCCTTGTTCACCGGAGTATTCCCTTCCCTATGGCGCAAAGCTTATGTTCGCCCACTACCTAAGGTTTCTAATCCCTCTCTTCCCACTGACTTCCGTCCAATTTCTATCCTTCCCTTCTTATCCAAAGTGCTTGAGGCCTGTGTGCACAAACAATTCTCTAACTTTGTCCATCTTAATTCCATCATAAGCCCGGTTCAATCTGGGTTTAGGCCTGGGCACAGCACTGTTTCCGCCCTCCTTAAAGTGACTGGCGATATTAGGGCGGGATTGAAAGACACCAAAGTTACTGTTCTAGTATTGGTTGACTTTTCGAATGCCTTTAATACCGTCAGTCACGACATCCTGTTAGCCATTCTTTCATTTGTTATGGTCTCTCCCAAAGCACTGGAATGGTTCTCCCCTTACCTTCAGGATCGTCAGCAGTCTGTTCATGCTGGACATTCTTCTTCTTGCTGGCATGATTTGAAAACTGGCGTTCCTCAAGGCGGTATACTTTCTCCTCTTCTGTTTTCTATTTTTATTAATCTTATAATTTCCGAACTTCAGTGTGCGTATCATTTGTATGCAGATGACTTGCAGCTATACTCTCAAGGGAAGGTCGATGAATTACCTGACACTATTGGCAAACTAAACAGGGACTTGATAGCCATAAAATCCTGGGCTGATAGATTTGGTGTCGCTGTAAACCCTACGAAGTGTCAGGCAATCATCATTGGCAGTCCTCGTAGCATTAGCAAGATGGTTGGAACAATCTTGCCACCAGTTCTTTTCAACGGTACGATCGTTCCTTTCAGCACTGACGTGAAGGACCTAGGCTTGCATATAGATAATTCTCTTAACTGGCATACTCAAGTCGCTAGGGTGAGCCAAAAGGTTACTGGAACGCTGCGGGCTCTGTACCGATTAAAAAACTTATTACCATCGAGCACGAAGACAATGCTTGTGCAGTCCTTAATTTTCCCTATCATCGATTATGTGGATGTGTGCTACTATGACCTGAATGCAGATCTCCTCAACAAACTTGACCGTCTTCTCAATAACTGCATTCGATTCGTTTTCAATCTGCGTAAATATGATCATGTCTCTGCGCATCGGTCCCTTCTTAAGTGGTTGCCCATACGCCAGCGCAGAGAGCAAAGGGCGCTGACCACATTGTTTTCATTTCTTGTTTCTCCCTCTTCCCCTGTTTATCTAGCCCCACACTTTCAGTACATTTGCGCCAACCACAATAAAAATCTACGCTCATCGCATAATCGTCTTCTTCAGTGTCCCACTCATCGCACAGACTTCATTCACTCTTCCTTCTTTGTCCAGTGTGTCTCTCTGTGGAATGCGCTCCCCCAGGAAATCAGGATGGTATCCAACCGATTGACCTTCAAATTTAAAGTTCGCGAGCATATTCGCAAGAAGTTGGCAGTATCATCACAACGGTAATATTTCGTCATTGTTTGTCTCGTTTGTTTTAATAAATTCAATTATGTATGTATATTTATTTATGTATTTATGTTTATATATAGTTAGGTATATATTTTATGTTTATAATTTAAATATGTTAAGCGTTCATATTTACATATCCTCTTAATCATTGCACCTACCACGTATGTCTCTGCACCACCCAAAGGTTGACTGGTAGAAAATGCCTATGGCATTAAGTCCGCCTCTGTACATTAATGTGCTTGAAGTATTAAATAAATAAATACTAAAAATAATCTTGTATTTTTTTGGGTCCATTGACAACACTGTATTTGTGCAAATCAATTATTTATGTTTCTTTCTGTCTTAATTCCTAGGTTCTTTAATGAAAATTCTTTTATGAGTTCAATTGTTTCTATAATTAAATGTTAGTGACACATGAATATGCGCACGAGGCATGCATTAGGACTGCAATTTATTCAGCAATCATCATTACATCAAACTTTATGTTGCGATTAAATTTATTACCAGCTAGGTAATGCCCGCCGATTCGTCCACGTGGATGTCAGAAATAATCACATGGACACGTGCTACAGGGATAAAAGTGTTACTCTTTGTAACATTATCTATCTGCCAAGAAAAGTCCCATCAAAATCGGTCTGGTCGTTTCGATGATAAGCCGGAACAAACAGATTGACAGATCAAAATTTTAAGAAGGGTTCTTGTTATAAGCACCGTGTATAATATGATTAGCATTAAGTAAACAGCCTTTATTTTGACACATTACAAACAGACTTATTAATTTGTATAGACAACCTCAAAGACCTGGAGACTCTTTTTCCCGTAATGATTGAAGGTCTTTTATTGGTAAATAGTCGAATCATCATCATCATCATCATCATCATCGTTACAGCCGGAATACATCCACTGGTGGTCATAGGCAGAGAACAGGGTAGGCTGGACTAGAGAATGAACAGCATCGTTCTTTATGCGTTTCATCACCATACTGCGATCGTCAACAGTCGTGTTTGGAGGGTTACCATAATCGCCTCGCTTGGCAGGCGGGTTGGCAATCGCAGTATGGTGATGAAACGCATAAAGAACGATGCTGTTCATTCTCTAGTCCAGCCTAACCTCACTCGACAGTGATACTTCATAATTCACAATAAGCAAGTGGCTAAGCATCACTTAAATCATAGAACATCACTAATTTCCTGAGATCACTCTGCAATATCCACATACGCAGGATTACCTAGCTGAAGGTATCTTAATCCTTAAGGTTCTGCGTCCCACCCCAATCTAGGGGTCCTACGTGCTGGTTGAGGGCAGGCTTCCTATAAAACGCACGCTGGTCTAATCTGCACGCGGCTTGCTAACTGTGCGCTGCGCACTTGGCTGATCTGTATATCGCCGGCTTCCTACGGCTTGGATCGACGCACGTCTGCTGAGACTTTCTAAACCTCCTGGCCGGCCTCTCGCTAAGCCAGCTGGTGAGCCTCCTGCGCCCTCGGAACACAAGGATGGTACATTTCCCATCTCAATGTCTGATAGTGCTCCAAACAGAAATCAGTTGACCTTACTCGCGGCTTAGCCTACTATGATTATATTTGTATAAAACGGATTTTTTAGTTCCCTTCTTTTATATGTATCCTATATGCTAACAGTGCTTGTAGCAACCTGCAAAGGCTCTAGCTGTTACAGTACCGTAAATATTAAAAATCTTTGACTTAAATAGCAAAGTCACTCAGAAATATTATAATATTTCATATTAAAAATCATTTTCTTGGAATAATCATTGCTCATGAGCGTTGATTTTTTTTTCCCTCGGATACAATTGAGAGGAGTGCCAGCCCCAATAATTTATATCGTAATTTCACTACATCAATCCACCAGCGATGTACAAAATACTCCTTCTTTCCAATTTTTTTCGATATCGTGCAAATAGTCTCGGTGTAAAATTGATGTGTGACGGTAAAACTAATACAAACGCTGAATTAAGATTGAACAGTTACTTAATAGCCACATGACTAAAAACAAAACCCTTATAATAATAAGGGTTTTGTTTTTAGTCATGTGGCTATTAATATTATAATAATAAGGGTTTTGTTTTTAGTCATGTGGCTATTAAGTAACTGTTCAATCTTAATTCAGCGTTTGTATTAGTTTTTATGATTACCTAGTCTAGTCACATCTTGACAATGTTACTCAGGAGTCTAGAAAACCATTTTGGAGTTTCATAGAATATTTTATCTCAAATTACGTAACCATAATATAAAGAAGGACCAAAGCACATACTTTTACTGAAGAATCTGTACTTACTTCTCTTATCATGTTTGATATGACTTTCAAAACTTTCAGTTCTTATTGAACCTGCGTTTGAAGGTCATTTTGAGTGGTGGCTTCAAAAAATAATGAACAAAATACAAAACTTAGAAAAATCATTTATTTCATTAAGTCACACGTTAAACAATAGCGTAGAAATGCGTTTAAACAAAACTATAATATAGTACTTGATACAAATAAAGCCTACGCTCAAATTTGGCCTGTAGTGCGGAAAAGATGGTTAAAATATATTTATGTACATCAAAAATACTTCACACACGCATAGACGACAGCCCCACGAGTGTGTCCCTTCGTCCAGCATACTCACCATGGAATCCTGATATTTCATGAATGTCAAAAAACTGTTCTGAAATAGTGCTAAATAGTGCCCAAAGGAAAAAAATAGTGCTCTTGTACTTGCGAAGTTATAGCCATAGTTCGATGAGTATGCTGGACGAAGGTTTCGCCCAGCATACTCACCTCCGTCCGGAGAATCTGTATACGCTTCAAACATAATTCATACTTCAAAAAATAGTTCCCAAATAGTGCCAAACGGTGCCCAAAAAGAAAAAACAGTGCTCGAATAACTTCGGAGTTATAGGCTTCGTTCAGTGAGTATGCTGGGCGTAGGTTCTACGCCCAGCATACTCACCTCAGTGCGCGAATATCGAACGAGCTATAGGTACAATTTACGTCTCAAAAAATTGTGCTTGAAATAGTGCCCAATATCAGTCCAATTTTTGCTTGACTTTTGACCTAGAAAACCATTAAATTTGATTGTAAACTTCTACATACATTACATTGAGTACAGTCGAATACAATATTATTAACTTTCTTTCTAACAATTTTTGTCTTGTGTAAATTATTAATTGTCTATGTAAGGGAGTATTTACTTTAGAATCGCAATATTATTAATTACACATTATTTTAATAATACTTTATAATAATATGATTAAGCCTTCGCGCGTCGCATGGGACCCCGGTAGCTAGGAACAATGATTTTATATATTTTGTCTAGATCACGGCGCTTGAAGGATTAAGATATCAAATGAAGTAAATCATGCATGAAAAATAAAGTTGCTGTTATTAATGCTTACATTACAACTGACAAAATTATTCAAAATAATCATTTTCCGGATCAAGGACGGTACCACAACGTTTACGGAATTGACCTGTATTCCTCATGTGATAAAGTTCAATATAGTGTGGCAGTAATGGATGCACGTACGGTCAATAGGTATGGGGCTTACGACGCGCGGCGCCCGCGACGCAAATGAATATGTTTATGTTTAAATACTAGATGGCGCTGCCCTAACATCTTACGATTATTAGACAAGACTGATCTGTATTTTGAAGGTGATAAGGGTCCATTTTGTGTCACAAAGCGACGCGCGGCGCCCGCGACGCAAATGAATATGTTTATGTTTAAATACTAGATGGCGCTGCCCTAACATCTTACGATTATTAGACAAGACTGATCTGTATTTTGAAGGT
The DNA here is from genome assembly GCA_932294355.1 of Aporophyla lueneburgensis. Taxonomy (NCBI): domain Eukaryota; kingdom Metazoa; phylum Arthropoda; class Insecta; order Lepidoptera; family Noctuidae; genus Aporophyla; species Aporophyla lueneburgensis. The sequence continues at coordinate 19,554,325 of OW028744.1, forward strand.
GATAAGGGTCCATTTTGTGTCACAAAGCAATCGAAACGAACAAGCGCTTCTCAGTTTCTTTGTTTGTTTACTTCGTCGCACATCATTATAATAACGCCGGCTTTTGAGTTTGACTACATAGTGGGTTGCAAAACCAAACAATGTGTTGGTGATGTCATTATTTACCTATATAAAATTGTGTATCTAGTACGTAATCAATATAGGAGCTGCACCCAAATCAGTAAGTATATTTCAATTTATAATAGTGGCATTTAACTAAATTGATTTTACACTCATTCATTAATTGCACTGTAAAACTAGGTAGCAAGCGAGTTGTTTTTTACAAAAACACGTTCATTTTTTCGTTGAATATGACACTGTACACTTAAAATTAAGGACATGCTTAAGAAGTTTTAAAAATGGGTACCTACTTAGTTACTTTTTTAAAGGTTTGATGTAGGTAGGTACACACGTAATAACGTAATGTAACTTGTTTGTTTATCTAATTGGATCTCAAATACCTATTTATATACCTACTTCTGCGGAGGCCTGGTTTTATCCTCCAATTCTACTGGAAATGAAACACTGTCTTATTTGCTAGGATATAATTTACTTTTCTTCAATTTTTTTATTACAAGCTTGTCCTCGTTACCCGTCAGGATCTGTTCTCGTCTTAAGTTCACGTTAGTTACATTTCAATATCGAAATAGGTAGAATCAGTCAGCGCGAGCGTCGGTAGTAAGTATAAACGTAACTATAGAATTAACACAGATGTATTTTTTAGATAATATGACGTGAAGTGAAGACTATTACCGATTGTCATCCGGCGAATGCACTTAAACTTTTAAGTGTCGTCAACCTATTCATCACATTTTCTATGGGAGTTGTGACTTCGGGAAATCGTCTTCAGCCTCGTGTTTTGCCCCTTCGCTATTTATAATAGAAATCACGCTAAAATAATGGAAAACACGTAAGTGCTTAAGAACCTTTAGAGGAAGGCTGGAGCCTGTCATACCTATATTAAATTATTTAAATACGTGTTATTTTCAGATTATCTTGAAGACACAATGTTTACCACGTTAGAAGACAACTTTTTCTGACTCGTACTGCGTGAGCGGTGGGGCCCGTTATGTTTTTTACATCTATAGTTGGTATTTTCAGGTAATATAGGTAGTATAAGTACACAAGTGTTCATAATGTTATTGATGTTGATTTATATGTTAGTTAGTTAGTTGTTATTTCATATTATGTTAATATTGAAAACAAATGGCATAATAATTTGTGATAATTCTTGTGAATCTAACGACATGGATCAGCAAGGAAAACGAGGGCCTAAACCAAAGGTTTCATTAGAAACGCAAAAATTAGTAATTTCAGAATTCAAAGATGACTTTTTTTTTAAATATTCCTTCCGCAAATGACTCAATTTATAAACAAATTCAAACACGGTTAAATTACAAAATGAGTATTAAATCAATCATATTAAGCATAAAACGAAATTACGAATACTTTTTTGGTGTTGATAAAAAAGAAATAATTCGTAATAATGATTCTAATTTGATAAATCAAAAGTCTACATCGTCATCAAACGAAAGCATTAATAGTGTTTCGGAGAACACCAGTACGCATACATTTTATATGGATACAATAACTTGGGATAGTATTAAGCCTCAAAGGTATTTTTATCACCGAAATAGCAAAATCGCCCCTGGTAGTCTGTATAATGTCAGACGTAAATTAAAACCAAACCAATGGACTAATGTAATTCAAATGCATCTATGGAAAGAAATAAGATCTTTATGCACTTGGTGTTTTAAAAATAATATTGTGAAAGACAATTACGAAATCAAATGCACAGGATATTGTAATCAATGTCACGCAAAAATAATTATAACAACTAACTTAGAAACGGAAAATTTAATTAAACTAGAATGTTGCATAATTAATGAAAATAAAAAGTACTCTCATAACACCAGTAAAAAAAACCGATTACGGTATTACCAAATAAGGGAATTAGGTGAAAAATTACAACACGAAGCAGCAGCTTCTATAAGATATAAATTAGCCTCAACTTTAATGAATAAAAATGACAAGGAACCTCCAGTATTGCCAAAATTACAAACACTACATCGAATTAAACATGAAAATAAAAAAGTTGATGTTTTCCATCCCAACCCAATATTGTCACTTACTTGTATGTGTGTTTCACCACCTTTTGATAAATGTGTTAGATATGTTTCTGCTTTTCCATTTTATACATTTTACTGGACGGACGATCAAAAGAATTATTATAAAAAATGCCAAAAAGAGTTTAATTATATTAGAGTTTCTATAGACGCAACAGGTTCTATATTTAATAAAAATCTTCGGCCTGTCGTCAATGAACACACACAACTATCTCAAGAGTCGCAAAGTCCTATATTTTTGTATGTTATGATGACAGATACAACCGTTAAAAGTAGCGTGCCAATTTCACAGTGTATATCAGAAAGTCACTCTTTAGATACTATTGCTAGCTGGTTACAATCTTGGTTGGCTAATGGAAAACCTCCAAATGAAGTAGTAACTGATGATTCCGCAGCTTTAGTAGGTGCGGTGGTAAAAGTATTTTGTGGTTATAAATCCACCTCTGACTACTTAAATACATGTTTTAATATTTTAGAAAATAGAACCAAAAAAATTCCAACCTGTTATGTTCGCCTTGATACTTCGCATTTCATAAAAACATTGTACAATCAAAGTATTTTCAAAAATATAGACACTAGAGTAACAAAATTTTTTGTTGATTGTATGATTCTGATTAAAAAATGTGTTTCATACGGAGAGGTAAAGAAAATTATAGAAAATGTTTATATTATAGCAAATAATAAACACCGCGGCAGTAGAAATGGAAATTTAACACGGTGTGAAACGGCGATTTTAGAATTAAAAAACCGGATCAAAACTAATTTGCAGGAATGTGAAATACAAAATGTAGATTCGGAAAATCACGTTCCAATTAAACATTCTTTATGGGAGGGATTAGATAAAGAAGAAAACCCGCTTCTGAAAATGTATAAAGATCTTGAGGAGAAAGAAGATTTAATTAAACAATTGTGTGATCAAGAAACTGAAATCGAAAATATTTATTCCTTGCCGGAAATAAAGGACACTTTGATTAGGATTCTTAAAAAACTTCCACTATGGGGAAATATAATGATGACTTATTTTAACAGTAATTATTGTACTCCAACCAGTTCAAATGTAGAAAGTTATATGAAAGACGTAAAAAAGTTATTTTTTAAAACAAATTCAAATAAGTACCGCGTAGATGAGTTTATTATTAAACACGAGCCTTTGATAACCGGTTCCATACGCTTAGCCAAAAGTGACTTGATTGATGTTCAAGAAGGAACTGAAAATATTGTCGATGAAAAAAATGAAATAAGTGACCATAACACACCACAAATAAATACTCTCGTCAATGATGAATCATTTTATGAAAACTCAATTTTTAGGAGCGAACCAAATTATATTGAAGACTGGCGGGGACTGGTGTCTAAACAGAAGAAAAATAAAAAACGAATCAATCGTCGTACAAAATTACATATTTTACAAAACGGCAGTGTTTCTACTTCAGGAACATACAGATTCACGTTTATTAATACGTGTGCTTTTGATTCCGTGGTCCAAAGTTTTTCAATTGCATATTTAGATAGACCTAATATTAGAAAATATATCAATGATAAAAAAAACGATCTTTCACAACTGACCAGAAGTTTGATCACGTATGACAATCTAAAGAAAATCACTAAGAAGGCTAGAAAACCAAAAGATATTTACACTACTCGTTCTAAGGTATTGGCTAAAATATATGATACTGTGGAATCCGATTTTAGTAGTTGCAAAAATTGTGAGTGTAATGTAACTTTTATAATAGATAACATACAAAGTTATGGTTTTTATAGTGCTAATAGATACTTAAATTGTACAAACCAGAACTGTGAAATCAATAAAGGTTCTGGCACAAAATGTAGTTGGATTCCAATAAATGTAAACATATTGACGACTCAAGGTATTGGAGCCCTTAATGAAGCTCTATTAGTAAATGATACTGAAAGGAAATGTGAATACCAATTATGTAACGGTAAAAACGCATACAAATATGAAGTACTAGACTTCGTATTTATTGAAATTAATACTTCAATTGAAATAGAAATTGATGAAATTCCTAAAGAGATCATAATAAACGGTGACACCTTTAAAATTCTGTCGGTAATAGATTTTACAAATGGTGAATCAGGACGCATGGGGCATTACAAGTCAAAGTGCTATCGATTGCTAAAGAGAACTTGGAACTGCTATGATGACCTTAGTAAAAAAGTTTGTAGTAATTCCCAATATACTGTACCACACTGCATTATTTATACGCGAATGTAAGATGAAGATCGGTCCTAACTTGTTAGTTCCTATTTTGTTATTGTTTGTTTGTTTTTTTTTTTGTTCTTGTAAAAGTTATTTTATTAATAACTTACAGAAATGTGATTATAAACTGTGATTGTTAATTTGTAATTACTATAGGGTATTTAATATTAATAAAAAAAACGTGATTATAAACTGTGATTGCTCAATTTATACTTATTTGTAAGATAATTTTATTGTGATTAAAACGTTGTAGCAGTAAAACAAAGTACAAGTACCTACGTGTTATATTTTAGAAAGTTTTACCAATATTTGGCTAAACATTTTTTTATATGTACCTATATTATATACAATATTAAAACTACAATTTTTTCTATTTACATTGATTATATTATGAATGTTAACAAAAGCTGTGAACTAGTTAACTAGAATTCTGATTACTTTGGCCCTTTAAATAGTAATAAATAACGTAAGTAATTAAAAATGTTTTTTATTGCTAAACCTTTCATTGATGAAACTATTGGAAAGAGTTTTAAAAATTTGTATAACTATGTCACAGTACTAGTTTTGACTGGTTATAAGTTTTGCCTGCAACATATATACAAAAAGAAACTGTATAATTTCCTTTTTACAATTTTTCAAGATATTAATTTTATTGGCTGCAAATGACTGTTTTTATTCAGACAAACACACAATGCAATGAAGTAATAGACTTCATTTACGCTTAAAGTTTCATTCATTTATTATTATTTATAAAATATATAATAATGCATTTAATCGAAAGTTTTTGACATGTGAGAAAATACCATAATTATTTCCAATAACATGAAGTCTACAATTAGAAAGTTTAATATTTTTGTCCAAAAACATGTGTCGACGACTGTACCCCATTTTACGTTAGTATGTAGAAGTTTACATTAAAATTTAATGGTTTTCTAAGTCAAAAGTCAAGCAAAAATTGGACTGATATTGGGCACTATTTCAAGCACAATTTTTTGAGACGTAAATTGTACCTATAGCTCGTTCGATATTCGCGCACTGAGGTGAGTATGCTGGGCGTAGAACCTACGCCCAGCATACTCACTGAACGAAGCCTATAACTCCGAAGTTATTCGAGCACTGTTTTTTCTTTTTGGGCACCGTTTGGCACTATTTGGGAACTATTTTTTGAAGTATGAATTATGTTTGAAGCGTATACAGATTCTCCGGACGGAGGTGAGTATGCTGGGCGAAACCTTCGTCCAGCATACTCATCGAACTATGGCTATAACTTCGCAAGTACAAGAGCACTATTTTTTTCCTTTGGGCACTATTTAGCACTATTTCAGAACAGTTTTTTGACATTCATGAAATATCAGGATTCCATGGTGAGTATGCTGGACGAAGGGACACCCACGAGTGGGAAAACAGCGCGAGAGACCGCTCGCGCTCACAGCGACGGTAGTGGCCGGTCGTTTGTGACAGACGGGCGTTTTCATTGCGCGTTATTAATTTGCCGTAATTTCTATCCAATTTTAACACGTTACTCTTTGAAGTTTTGTTTCAAGTAATGTATACGAATCACAATATAACTCTTCAAAAATGTAACTATGACTTTAACTTGTAATTTTTAGAATATGCGAATTAAATACTGCTTATAACATTTATGAAGTATAATGTACTAAATAAAGCCTACTTTTAAAATAGGCCTTTTTTGCTGACCCTATGCCTTAACAGGAGTTTTTATTTTTCAATATTTAATAATATTTTTGAGAAGATATGTTAATTAATAACAATAATAATTTAAAAAAATAATACAAAATTAATAATAATATATAATATTAATTTTAAAAAAATGTTCTTTAGTTCTTGTTAATATGCGACTTCAAGTCTGACCAGCAATTTAAACATAATATTTAGTAAAATTGCTCAAAAAGTTGTTCAAGGATATCATGGAAACACCTGATAGAAGGCTCTGAAATGTATATTTTCATATAATAAATACTCTAATAACAGTATTCCTATAATTTAAGGATATAGGCTTTATTCAATCACTGTGGTTTAAAAAGACCTAAGGGTAAGGTTCCTGAATTATCTCTTTTTAAGTGATTTTTAATAAAAGATTACCATATGTTTTCTTAATTACTTAAAATATAAGAACCAAAGAATAATGCCTTGCTTTTATTTATCATCTATTTCGAATAATTTATCAAGATATGAGTGTTTCAAATTAGGTAGGCCTTATTTGTATCACTTACTATATATACAAAAATAATACAAATAATTTCAGGTACACGATCGCGCTACCTGTTACCATGTATTCAGTAGAAGAAAGAACTGCCTTTTTAAATAGTCTTTTAAAGTCAGATTGGTGAAGTGGCCACATCCAGTAGCCACCGTTTTTAGGATTCCGACCCAGAGGGTGCCAACAGGACCCTATTACTAAGACTACGCTCTCTGTCCCTCCACAGGACTGTATAAGCCCTGTGACAGACGAGAACATGATTGACGAAAACATTTCTCATTTTATGTGTTATTTCATTCGGGTCATAGAAATACATGGCGTCAGAAATTACTGAACTTCTTGATGATTCACCAAGATGTCACTCGGTACATGGCTGCTGCCAGAGGCAGCACGAACGAAATCCATTTGATAATGGTGTACCATAGGCCTACCGTTGTACCTATTACGATGCAAAAGATAGGTACATCCTTTATAGCGTAATAGGTTGACACTTGAAATTTTCATACTTCCTAGTACTACTTACTACTTAGGCTGCTATAACGGATAAGAACATAAAATAAAAATTAAAGGTGTTTATTTTCATTGTTATGCGGTGGTACGGAATCCCTCGAATGCGAGTCCAACTTTCACATGGCCGCTTTTGTTTTGTCGGATACAAAGTGTCATCGTCTGCGCAGCCCATGCATAAAATCCTCCTTAAAACGTAGATTATTTAATTTTTTGCCTCACAGTCATGTATACCTTCGCGAGAGCAACCAGCTTAGTAGGTGGTCCGATATTAAATGTGAGATCAACGCGGGTTCTCACTATCAGTGATGCGTATGTGAATGGTATTGAAGGAATATTCTCGACATGTGCTACTAAGTTTTTGAAGATACTTCTTCCCTGAAATAAATAAACAAAATTGTAGGACTCCTTGACAGACAAAGCACAATCGAAATCAGTGAAGGTACAATCATGAATATTGGTGAATATGTTTTTATCTAGTTGATTCTAGTTGCTAACCGCGACTTCATCTGAGTGTATTTCGTTTTCCGTATTATTTATTACAAATATGCAGTATGAAAAGTATCCTATGTCTTTTTTCAGCTCCTGTGCTACCTGTTCGTTCGGTTCAGCGGTTTAGGTACCAAACAGATAGCCACACAAATATCGAAGTATTGATAGATGCACAAAGGATTGGCACCTCATTCACTTAGCGTGCCCAATGGGACGCTGAGCGTCGTATGATTGGATCTTTCTGTCCGGAGAACATATCAGCATACCCTTTGTTTAGGCTGTTGCCCCTGTGATTCGTGGGTGCTGCTCTCGGGTACTTCAATGAGTTACGGTTTTTGTATATGAAAACTGTTTAATCCAGTGAATTAGCGTTTTTACAATGTTTCTAGTAGCGAAAGAAGTCGTTGTGTTTTTTGTCTTGAATTTCGGTTGAATATAGCGAGAGAACCAAAAAGAACGGAGTGAACAGATGCGAAGAACGGCGAGCCGCTCCGTCGTCCGCGCACGGTGATTGGTCGACGCCGCGCCGCGGCTGCAGTTCATTCGCGATGCGACGATCGGTTGCCGATTCCAGGCGTAAGATGGCGTTGCGCGTCAAACATGCCGGCCGCCTTGGAAGAACCATCTTCCAACAGAGATAATATGCTTCAGTTGGAGTCTTCAGGAAGAGGGCATATCTTTGAGCATGCTCTTTGTATGATGCCTGATGCAGTGCGAATTTCGGCTACACGTGATATTCCGTCTTTCCCTGTGAACAGTCGAACTATTCTTCCCATTCTCCACTTAAGCGGTGGGAGATTATCTTCCTTTATTAGTACAAGACTGTTGGAGGCAATATCGTCTTTGTTGGCCATCCACTTGGTGCGACGTTGAAGCTCTGAGACGTACTCCTTGGACCAGCGCTCCCAGAAATGTTGCCGTAACTGCTCCAGTCGCTCGTAGCGATTTAAACGCGTTGTTGCCACCAGATCGAGGTCGTCACATGCTGGTGCAGTCAACGGCCGGCCAATGAGGAAGTGAGCTGGTGTAAGCGGGAGGTAGTCATTGGGATCAGTGGACAAAGGTGACATAGGTCGGGAGTTCAGGACAGCTTCGATTTGTGTCAATACCGTGCTGAACTCTTCAAACGATAATTTAGCGTTGCCTACGACACGCCTTAAATGGTATTTGCACGACTTAACGCCCGCCTCCCACAAACCACCAAAATGAGGAGCGTAAGGCGGGATGAAATTAAACTTAATATTTTGACTACTAGCAAAGTCTAAAACGTCTTTAGTATCTTGAAATATAGCTGAAAGTTCTCTTTCAGCGCCAACAAAATTCTTGCCGTTATCGGAAAATATTTGATTAGGTTTACCGCGACGCGATATAAACCGTTTGAGTGCCAATAGATAGTCCTGTGTAGACAATGAACTAACCAACTCTAAATGCACGGCTCGGGTAGTGAAGCAGATAAATAGACAAATGTATGCCTTAATTAAACGTGAACCTCTGCCTTTACGGTTTAAAATAAGTATGGGTCCAGCATAATCCACACCACATTTTATAAAAGGATAAGTGGGTTCTAGGCGTTCTGACGGAAGGTTACCCATTAGTGGAGTTAGCGTCTTCCCCTTAATACGTGTGCAAGTGACGCACCGATGTACTACTTGCTTAGCTAAATTTCGTGCTCCTAACACCCACCAGGTGTCACGCATACTCGACACTAGAAGTTGAGGCCCAGCATGAAGCAACCTGTTATGCTCGTGCGTACACAAAAGTCGTGTAAACCGATGTTTGTGACATAATACAATGGGATGTTTTTTGTCATAACTAAATTGTGAATTGTGCAATCTGCCGCCTACCCGAATTATTTTGTTTGAATCTAAAAATACATTTAACCCTGATATTTTATTAAAACGTTTACCAGATTTTTCTTTGACAGGTAAGTTATGTATAAGGTTACGATATTCATTATGAAACGATTGTTGTTGAACTAAGCGTACTAGCATTTGTAATGAGTTATTTACCTCGTCGACTGTCAATGAACCGGTTTTACGTGGTTGCCCGCTGCGCGATACGCGCGCATTATGCACAAAACGCAAAACATACGCACCGGTTCGTTGAAGACGATTAAAGCACGAAAACCTATCAAAGTTAATAACAACATTCGAGTCTGTACTTAATAGATTTATTGTTTGAGGTTTTACGTCCGGTAATTGTAGGTCAGGTTCCAAATTTGTACAAGTTAACCAACTAGAACTTCGTTCACAAAGAAAACGCGGCCCGTGCCACCAAAGACAAATATTTTCTTCTTTCAACGAATCGAAATAAACGCCTCTAGATAATAAATCAGCCGGGTTATCTTTACCCTTAACGTGACGCCAAATAGTATTACTAGTTAATTCATTTATCTGTACTACCCTATTTTGTACAAACGTTTTTAATTGATGTGGAGCCATCCTAAGCCAACCTTGAACAATTGTGGAGTCAGTCCAAAAATATATTTTATTAAAAGTTAACCGAAGAGAATTTATTATTTTCTTATATAATTGTGCTCCAACTAACGCACCGCACAGTTCAAGGCGTGGAATACTAATAGTTTTAAGAGGTGCTACTTTACCCTTGGCACACAATAATCGAACAGCTATCTCCGAGTTATCTGTGTTATAAGAACGTATATATGCACACGCGCCGTACGCGACCTGTGATGCATCGGTAAATATGTGCAGTTCCGTGCACTGCATGTGTACTATAGCACAACGAGGAACCCTTATTTCAGGTAGGTACTTAACACTACTCATAAATTGTTGCCACTCAGTAGCGATGTTACTAGGAACCTTGTCGTCCCAGTCAAGTTTACTCAGCCATAATTTCTGTAATATTATTTTAGCAGTAGTAATCGCGGGTGATACTAAACCCAGAGGGTCATAAATTTGTGAAATTACGGACATAATTAAACGTTTTGTAATGACAATATTGTTATTTTGTGATTCTAAATTAGAAGTAAAATACAATTTATCACTTTTATTAGACCATCCTATACCTAATGTTTTAGACTGACAGTGTTCACCTATACTTAAGTCCCGACAAGCTTCCGGTGTTACGTCGTGATTAAACGTCCACTTTCGTAAGGGAAAACAACCGCTCTGTAACATTTTCGATGTTTTGTTACAAATATCTAGTAAAACATTTAATTCGTCATGACCCGTTATCAAGTCGTCTACGTAAAAGTCGTCATTGATGACGCGCGCGATGACGTCATCGTCGCATTCCTGAGCCAGCTGTTTTAAACACCGAATACTCAAGTAAGGCGCCGATGTAGTACCGTACGTAACTGTATTCAACCTATAAACCTGAAGTGGCTTATCACTATTTGTTCGCCATAAAATGAGCTGTAAATTACGCTGGTCATGTTGGATGAGAACCTGCCGGTACATTTTCTCAACATCCGCGCACGCAACGTATTGATATTGTCTAAAGCGCAGCAATATTGAGATTATGTCATTTTGAATCGCAGGGCCTACGTACTGAAGGTCATTCAATGATTTATTACTCGTGGTGGTCGCACTCGCGTCAAAGACGACGCGCAATTTAGTTGTTAAGCTATTTTCACGGTAAATACCATGATGAGGCATAACATAATACGGTTTAGGTAACGTTTGTATGTCTGATAACAACGTCATATGACCTAATTTTTCATATTCATCTAAAAAATCACAATACATTTTTTTATATTGCGGTAAACGCTCCAACTTTCGTTCTAACGCATAAAAACGTTTCTCTGCAGATGTATAAGAATCTCCTAAAATGTCGGGAGAAGACTTGAACGGCATTCTGACTTGAAATCTACCATCGTTATCACGTGTTGTTGACTCAATGAATAAACTCTCACATAAGTTTTCCTCTTCAGACAACATACGCGACACGTTAATTTCTTCAATTTCCCAAAACTTACGTAATTGGATGTCCAATGAGTCAGTCTGAGTAAAATTGCACTGAACCGTATTAATATTTGATTTTTGTAACCGTTTGTTATTAACTGGACCGGATATTATCCAACCCAAACTAGTACTTTGTAGGCATGGTCCGGACTCTAGTCTTATAATTTTATTTCCGTCTAATAATGACCAAAACAAATCCGCGCCTATTAATATGTCAATTTTAGACGGTACATTGAACGACGGATCAGCGAGTTGAACGTGATTAGGTATACGTATAGTATTACGATCAACATTTACAGACGGTAAATAAGAAGTAATACTGGGTAAAACGAGGCAATGTAAATCAGTATTAAACTCATAGAGTTTTGAACGCATCTTGATTTTACATGTATGGCTTGACTGTGTGTGTGCTTCACCCACACCACAGACACGTATTGTGGACTGTATAATAGGAATATTTAAACGTTTGCATAAAGCATCAGTGATGAACGAATTTTGACTGCCATTGTCGAGAAGCGCGCGCACTGTGTGATAATTGTTATCTAAGTCGGCTACTTCAATTAACGCTGTGGACAATAAAACAGGTTGCAACACTTTCGCATTAGTTGTGAACGCACCGCGCCCCGAGTCAATAATATTACAATCAGCTGTTTGGCTAACGCAATGCGAAACAGATGACTGCGGCAACGTATTATTATTAACGGTTGATCGTGGCGCTGTATTTACACTAACGTCGTTATTAGTGTGCAATAACGTATTGTGTTTCTGTTGACACAACTTACACGGGCCGAAAACACAATCCTTCACTGTATGACTATCTGTTCGTATACAATTAAAACAAAGTTTTTTCGATATAACTATGTTCGACCTATCGTTTACGGACATATTAAGAAAACTTGCACATGAGTATAAAGAATGGTTACCATTACATAACGGGCATGTAACATTAATACTACGCTTATTATGACTTCCCGAGGAACCTTTTCCCTTATTCGTATTTACAACGTAACTATGCGTATTTTGTACATTGGAATTTCTTTTATCGTTCGACGACTTGTCATATTTAGTGTGTTGAGAATGTGAATTATTACTCTTGCTGCTACTTGATGTTATCATGTCTAACATGTCCGCCCTATTTCTTAGAAACGTAAGCAAGTCGTCTAACTTTAAACTAGTACAATCTTTACGTGAATCCGAAATTAACGTGCCTTTATAGTTCTCCCATTCACGCTCCGTTGCCGGATCGAGTTTCGTAACTACTAAATAAATGACTAATGTGTCCCACGAGTCAGTGGGTTCCTTCAAAGAATTAAGTGCACGTAAATTACGTAAAACGGTATCAATTAATTTACGGATTTGCGCTGAAGACTCTTTGTTAATTGACGACGCTGTAAATAAGGACTTAACGTGGTTATGTACCAGTAAACGATTATTCTGGAACCTATTTTCAAGTAACTCCCACGCGTGACCATAATTATAGGCAGTAAATTCCAACGCACTAATTACAGTTAACGCAGTGCCACTGAGTGCCGATTTCAAATAGTGAAATTTCTGTATGGAGTCCAAATCTTGGCGATCATGGATCATAGTCACATAAGAATTTTTAAACTCTAACCAATTATCGTATGAACCGTCAAAGGCGGGTAGCTGTATTTGCGGCAATTTAACGTTTATAGACTTACCTACCGTGCACGAAGAATTGTTCAACTGACTTTGTTCATCGTTAATCATGCATTTAGCAGTTGATAGAATTGTATAATATTGACACTCGAACGTTTCTCTATATTCTAATTGCACTAATAATTCTTCTCCATCTACATTATTTTCGATTTTGGACTGAATACTATTAAAGTCAGAAAAGAAAATGGTTGCCGCTTGAATTCGTAATTGAACTTGCGTTTTCGTTACGGAATCTAAACATGAACTGTCTAATTTATGTATAAAATTAGCAAAAAGTGTTAATCTGCCTTTTATCACACCCCTTTGTTTCTTAAGATCGGCAATATTAACTTCAGAACTATCGGATTTACACTCATCGTCACTCATTTTGGCGGCTTAAAGAAAGCAAAGGTACTTACAGTTGTGCAAACACGGAAAGTCAGGCGTGGCAGAACTCGCGAAGTCGCTATACTCACTATCACAAGACCGCTGCTCGAACTTCTAGAAACGTATAGAACGATATTAACACAACTCGAAACGGGTAAGAGGGAAGGAAGGGCGAAGGATCACCTGACCGTTGCTGGCTGATGCTGCTTGAACGCAGGTATGGAACGCTTACTCCGCCTTTTCTTCTATGAGCAGTTTGAACGCTTGGGTTTCCGCTTCAGGGCTGATTCTTCTCGAATGATCTCGAATATCCTGGTCGAAGGACCAAATGTTTAGGCTGTTGCCCCTGTGATTCGTGGGTGCTGCTCTCGGGTACTTCAATGAGTTACGGTTTTTGTATATGAAAACTGTTTAATCCAGTGAATTAGCGTTTTTACAATGTTTCTAGTAGCGAAAGAAGTCGTTGTGTTTTTTGTCTTGAATTTCGGTTGAATATAGCGAGAGAACCAAAAAGAACGGAGTGAACAGATGCGAAGAACGGCGAGCCGCTCCGTCGTCCGCGCACGGTGATTGGTCGACGCCGCGCCGCGGCTGCAGTTCATTCGCGATGCGACGATCGGTTGCCGATTCCAGGCGTAAGATGGCGTTGCGCGTCAAACACCCTTGTAAAATGGAACTGAAAGATGACGTGACTGCTGACTGGAACCAAAGTTATTTAGATACTAGTGCGGGAAGAAGAATAAGGTTTGAAGGAAATCTTCTTCTTCATTGTCTGTTCTTTCTTCATTATTGTCTGGCCCTATCCCCTTGGTAAGACTGGTTGTCAAAGTTTCGGCCCCATAACGACTATCAAAGATTTACGAATAATGCCCATCAAGATGGAGGAGTCCAACTCTTGGAGTTAAAATCAGCTTTCATAAAAGTTAAATAACATTATTCTGATCTATTTGGTTGACGTCAAAATTTGTTAAATAACTAAGTATACACCGCTAAAAACGTTGACAGCGTGGACCACCGGACAGTCAGCCAGAAGCCCTCAACGCGAATCCCTGTCGCTTTGGCTCGCTACCGCTTATTCTAATTAGCTCGTGTATATTCATATTTCATACCGCTATCCTAACGAACTTTATTTTGTATTCTTTCTATCTTAAATTCGTTTCCTATAATTTCTACCTATCACTCGTCTCACTCTTAATCTTTACCGCATTAAACTTTAACACAATCTTTGCCATGCCTCTCATTTACTCGCACCCATCCGGTTCCAAAGTAGCAAATATTACATTTACAGTTTTCAACTTTTTGCTGGCTGATTTGTAATCCAAGAATTAGTCCCTCCATCTTAACGGATACCACAAATGCCCGGACTAATGGCTTAACGTGCTTTCTAAGCACGAAAGGTTATAAGGAAATAAAGTAGAGAATGTTCAATTCAAAATATTTTTGCATGGGCACTAATGAAAGGACGGAAGCCCGTTACCGAAGACGGTGCACGGTTCCAATTGATCGTTTCCTAAGTAGAAAAGCTAGCAGGAAACTCCCTGGTTACTTTTTTTTAATAATTGGTGTTACAATATTTACAAAATTACGGTGTGATTCATCACAGCTTCTTACCAAACGGGGTGAGCATTACTGCAGATGTGTACTGTGAAGAACTGAACTGGTCCCAGCATTGGTCAATCGCTCGTCTCCGCTGCTCCTGCACGACAACGCGCGACCTCATACTGCACAGCAGACGGTCTCCAAGTTGCAAGAACTGGGGTTGGAAGCTCTCCGTCATCCGCCCTACTCACCAGACCTTGCGCCTACAGACTACTACTTTTTCCAGAATTTGGATAACTTCTTGGCGGGACAAAAATTCAATACCCGAGAGGCAGTACAAAATGCCTTTGAAGAATTTGTTGCCTCCCGTCCAGCTGATTTTTTTTAAGAAGGGCATCAATAAACTGCCACTGCGTTGGCAAAGATGCATTGATTGCATGGGTGATTATTTCGTTTAATACAAATAAAAAATACATGAAAAAAATTCGTTTAATTTTTTTCATACAAAACGACATTTTCATAGGTAAAGACCTATTATGTATAAAACTTATAAAGCTGTACTCACGGGAGGGAAGGGACAAGACCAATTCCCGCGCAGTTGCCTGGCAAACATCTGTCCAAGATACGGGTCCTTGTATAAAAAGTCACACAGTTTGTACTCAAATTGTACCGGTACCGGTACATAGCGCCCGCTAATATATTCACTTAACGCCCATTTGATCTGAAATAAGAGGACAAAAAATTAAATCTATAGCTACCAATTTAATTTAAGGCGAAAAAATTGAATATCGCCTACAATAGCAAACATGAGATTTGATTCGGTGCAAATCTATTTTTATACTAGCTATTGGTGCCAGACTATCAACGATATACAAGAACCAAAGGCTAAACATGGAAGAGCTTGGAAAACACTATCAATTTGATTGCAAGATGTATAAAGCATACAGCGCCATAGCTAACAGAGTAAGCGAGCTGAGGTGACAGGGATTAGCCCATGTCTGTCGAAAGAGCAGACGAGTCCTTGAGTGGAGATCACGTATCGGCAAGTGTAGTATGGGATGCCCCCTGGCATAAAAAGGTTGCTGAAATAGACTTGATGCAGAAGGCAGACGACAAGGTGCTGTGACGCAGCCGGGTGGAAATTTATGTCCAGCAGTGGACTACGATAGGCTAAGCAAACCTACCGTTAAGTTATTGCCATACCAATCGGTTGCATTGAAATCAAAATTGATGTAGTATGGACTATTGCGACTTCGTTTTCTGAAGGTAAATTGAATCTTGTGCAGGCAGCTGTCACCAGATTCTGTCTCAATTCTCTCAGGAATAATTTCTGTAGTCTGTAATTTTAAAGAGCAAACATAACAGATAGTAAAGCTTCGCAGAAAGTGGTTTTAAATGAATTATTTTTTTACTAACAAGAAAGTCGTACGCAAAGAGAAATAATGAGCCACGCGTTGGTAGAAATACAGATAGAATTAACGATGAGAACATAAATACTTACTGTAATACATTGAAACGTAAAAACTGTTACAAATATAATGGCCATCATTCTAGGACCGCTCAAATGACCCATTGTGATCAGCCAACCGCAGTCCACTGTTGGGCTTAGACCTCTTCAGTTGCACGCCATTCAGCGTATTCTTCGCAACTCTTAGTCTGGTACAGGCCTGCGAATATCTTCGCTCGTCGATCCACCCAAAAACAGTGAAAAATCAATTTATAAAAAAAAACAACGATTTTAATAACTGTTTTTGATACGTTACGATATGATCACACTGAAGGCAGTTGAAATTTAATATAATAATACATATTTATATAACGATAACAAAATGGAGTGCAATTTTTTATAGATTAACCAATCCAAATTCCATATCACGAAAATAAATCAGGGGTCATTATTAGTTAAACAATTTCATGATTGTAGATTAATCGGCAAACACTAGGACATACTCTCTCAGAAGTCTTTTGACCCAGGATGAATGAGTATAAAATAGTCTAGTTTAGATATGTGCCAATAAAATACAAAACCAAAAATTAAGAAGTTGGAAAATTGAAATTAATATTGAATTTTGTACATAGAATATGTACAAAACTTACTATAGTATGTCTGTACCTCTTTGGAGCCGACAAAAGCGTTTGTGGAATTGGTTTCTTGGTGGCTACAAAGCGCAAGGACATAAGTATAGAGTTTCTTGAATCTCTGAGAGGGTAGCGGTTCTCAAACTCAGCATTACCAACATAGTTTAACTATTGTCCAAGTTTACGCACTTACATTGGCACACACTGATGATGAACTGGAAGACTTTTACGACGTCCTTAACAAAGCCTGCGAAGAAAACCAAAGCACATGAAACATCACTGATGACTCTAATCGTAACATCGGGGTAAGACGAGACGTAGATATCCCAGAAATTCTCGGGACACATGCCCTAGGGACCAGAAATTATCGAGGGAATTTACTCTTTCAGTTTGCATTTCGACAAGAGTTCAGAAAAATGAACAGTATTTCCCAAAATAGTTACAACGTCGACGTACATGAATCGCACCTGACGATAGAACCAAAAACGATATCGACTTTGTGCTCGCCTGTAATCATAATAATATAGTAAAAAACAGAGAACAGTTAGAATTATAAATACATTTTAATTTAGTTCAGATCACAGACTAGTACGTGCAAAGATTTTTTTTTATTTAAAATATTAAAACGTAAATCAGTTTTAAAAGACCGATAAAAAAGCTTAACAAAGCTGTTCTAATAAGCAGTATGGAGAAACTCAGTTTAGAGTTAAAAATAATTATATTTACTGCCGATCGATACAAACCAAAACCCTTAAAGCCTCAGAGCTTTAGATATCAACCGCAACTAAGAAAATAAAATGAAAATAACAATGCAATGTTGTCAAATAACAATTAAATAAGCAATAAAACAATTTTATTAATAAATCTCTATCTATCTTATAAATAATCTAGTAGAATATTATAGAATAGATAAATTGGCTAAAGCAAGGTTATGAAAATACGTTAGGGATTATATCACCAACATGATTAAATCCGCTATATCAAGTAACACAGACGTGCCTAACAGGGAATCACGAAGGAAAGAACCAGGATTTCAAATTGAAAAGACGAATATGGGACAATAAAAAGTAGTTCAAGCAAAATTATCGACATCTCCACAAAAATCGATACCATGATCAACAAACAATCCACACCTTATTTATTACTGCTCGGACTCTGTTGATCCTATCAGTCCCTTCAAGATTCATCAGGCTCTTTGTGAGACGAAATATATTAAAAGCGGACGGAATAACTAAAGAAGTATTATACAGGATAAGTTTTTAACCAGTGCGCAAATTTAAAAAAAAAATAAACTAAAACGAGTTATAATAACTACTTATGCAATTTTTATTTTGATATATCTTTGTACAAAAAAATTAAGTTAACGATAACGAAAGATGTTTATTTTGAAACTGGTTTTTATGGTAACATGCGCGCGGCGCCGGCGCGCGGCGTAGCGGCGAAGGTGAACAACAAGAAGAAAAGGCCTGTGTCCCAGCAGTAGGAACGGTATAGGCTGATTATGTACTTATTGTATTTTAAACAGTGGTTTATAGTATTTTTTTTAACCCAAAGCCAGGAATCCTTCTCGAAGGTTCACTTTTGTGAATAAGTAATGCCGTTGACCCTCCTAGGGGGTCCACTAGTAATGTGTATGGACGCATGACATATAAGCTCTTAATTCTACAATCACTATTACAAAACGTTTATAAAGTGTCTATTTAATACTACTATCTACAATGAGCTATTAATTTTATAGTAAATCCATTCTAGACGGTTTGCAATCGTTATTGCCTCAGATTTAAGGTTCTCTGTGCGCTGAATCTTGAACTTTACGAACCTAGTCCATGAGATTTTACTTGCGTAGAGACAGAAATAAGATTATATGTATGCTCCATCAACACAGTAACGGAAGGATTCTAATAGAAATATCCATGATTCATATTCAATAAGTATTTATTTGCCAAAATCATTTTACTTCTAAAGATTTGTTGAAATTTTGTATCAACGTCTTGTTCTTCTTTTTGGTATCCTTCATTTTCTGTGTGATCTTTATGAAAGTTTTCCATCTGAAGACTTCCTCGTTGGTGGTCGTGAAGATTCCCTGGACATCGGCTCGGGTTCTCACGATCATAGACGAGTATGTGAACGGTATGTTGTAAGGAAAGTTCTCCAGATGTATTGTTAGATTCATGAAGTGATATTCGCCCTGTAATGAAAGGTATATTTATGTTTGTAAATAAGACTGTTTATGTTATCTAAATTTGGATACTTAGAATTGGTATATTATGCTCTTTGTCATCATCATCATCATTTCAGCCGTAAGACGTCCACTGCTGGACTTAGGCCTCCCCCAATTTGGGGGGGCTTTACCATTATCGCCACGCTTGGCAGGCGGGTTGACGATCGCAGTATGGTGGTAAAATGCGTAGAGAACGCTGCTGCCCATTCTCTAGTAAGTCCCTTAGTCGCCTTTTACGACACCCACGGGAAGAAATGGGGTGGTGTTATTCTTTACGTCCGGCACCACACGGTACACACGGCACACGGTACGTTGACTAAGTTATTACTGTTATTTTAACCGTCTTTCTCTTTCGAAACAATTATTCTATTTTATATGTTACAAGACTGGCTCGTTCGTCTAGTGGGTGTTTCTGCGACAGATAATGTTCGGGTTCTTTTTCCAGATCGGGCAAAGTGTTAAGGGGGTTTTTCTAGCCAGAATTTCTCAAGTAATAGCCCAAAGTTTAGATTTTGGTCCGGTTGATGGCAATAGGCTTGCCCCCTTTTTATCATCATCACCATATCAGCTGCTGTTCCCTGCTGGACATAAGCCTCCCCAATTTGGAGGATTTGCCATAATCGTCACGTTTGGCAGGCGGGCTGGCGATCGCATTATGGTGGTAAAATGCATAGAGAACGCTGCTGCCCATTCTCACCCACGCCCCACCCACGGGAAGAAATAGGACAGTGCTACTCTTTACGACCGGCACCACTCGGAGCCGGTCGTAAAGAGTACTGAAACTACTCATATGGAACTGAAACATAACTGGCGAAATGTGGAAATATTTTAGATACACCTCGGCCCGATCCTTCCGGGAATCAAGGCGTGATGTTATGTTGTATGACAAGATCCCTTTATCGCTGATGAAGTTGAAAATTAGATTAAGGTGCGGCATGAAGCAATTTTTTTGGTATTTTTTTTATATTAGCGCATCGCGGCAACAAATACGGTTCGAAACAGCAATGAATGTGATGTTAGTTATATAGAGAGGCCACCAAAATAAAAGTAGTTTTGCAGTGCATTTTTTTTTTATGCACCTCACATTGGTTTTTTTTTTTTTTTTGATATTTCTATAGATAATTATATTACTTTTACAATCATTACATAAAACATAATACTATACAACAAAAAAATTTGAAAATCTTGCAATGAACAAAATTTTATTGAGCTCAGTTTTACTATTGTTTTATCGTGGTACTATTTTGGTTTTATATTATTGGATAAGTCTTTTATGCATACATTGGCATACACTCATTTTTTTTCTGGCTGAGCGTTTTAGGGTTTACACGTTTGGGCAGCGCTATAAGCATGCCTAGAAGCTTGCTGCGAGATTCTGTGACATCATTTGGTTCGTAAGCTTTCTGCTTTCTATATCTAGTAGATAATGACTATGTTCAAGTAGTTCTTTCAATATCATCACTTTAATAAGGGTTCTAAGCATAACAATAACAGAAAGGATATACTCACAGGAGGAAACGGACATGACCAATTTCCGGGAAATTGTTTGGCATACATTTTGCCGAAAAATGGCTCTTTGTATAGAAAATCACAAAGCTTGAACGCTCCCAGGACACCTGTTGGTATATAATGACCGCCCAGGAACTCGAACAGCTCCATCTTTATCTGAAAAGAGGATAAAATACTGCATTAAAGTAGTTAAGATTCAAAGAATTGTTTTAAGTCATTGTTGTATATACAGAATTTCAGGGACATCGAACTCCCAGCGTAAAAAAATAAATTTTCGTAGGTTATCAAAAGAAATTATAAGCTGTTTCTTAAGTGTTATTTAAGTGTCCTATACAAAAATTATTAACAGCTGATTATTTTTCTGCGATTACGATATTGGTCCCAAGGAGATAGTTGTTCAGTGTGATGGTTTGTATCACACCCTTACATTTGCCCATACCTAGCTGGGTTGGTGAGGTCAGATAGGCAGTGGCCTGAAGTTAGACAGGTATTCAGTTGGAGCCGCTTAGACTGGACGCTGACCTCAACATACTTGGGAAAAGGCTTGGTACTATGGAGGTTTGCATGAGACAACCTTATGACTGTATAGGCAGACATTATTTTTTATGACATTCATCTACACTCTGTGATTGCTATAACCACAGAAATCTAAATAATAAGGCATTGCCTTATTATTTAGATTTCTGTGGCTATAACTCATACACTGACTTACTACCTATTTCTTATTATTCTTGGAACATCGATGTGCTTTTACCATGTTTGTAAATATGTAAGCACCATGTATCTATCATATAATTAATTTATATGCCATTGCTCCATTTTATTTAAATTATTTTTAACTACTGTGTTCCATTAATTTATTGTAGGTAGGCATCGTTTTCACATATAATTACTTAATTAATGTATATATCTAAAATACTTTTCAAAGAGTTTCTTTCCCATTCTTCTTCATAAGAAACTACCTTTTGGAATAGGCGACTAGAATCAATTCTATGTTATTGTAAATGTTGATGTTCAAAAGTGCCTTTTATGTGCCTTTTGTTGACTTTGGCTAGAATAACTTTACACCAGTGACAACCCCATTTTTATGTCCACGCAATCACTGTCCATACCGAGGTTGCCTGGAAGAGACCGCAAAAAGCGATAAGGCCGCCCATTGTATGATTTTTTTTTGTTAAATGTTCTTGTTGTAATGTATTTTCTGGTGTACAATAAAGTATATATAAATAAATAACTTTAATACATTGAATCTGTTATACTAATTTAAAATAGGATAGCTGAAAAAACTACCAACAATGGGAGAGAGGTCGGGCTGACAAGCCGAAGAATTTATATACGTATACTAGCTGACCCGACATACGTTGTTTTGCCGGTGAAAAGAGTGAAAATTAGGAGTTGTATGTATTTTTCAATACCAAATCATAATTAAATAATAATAGAAAAAATTGACAAAAAATAAAAATATATTTAGGGGTGGGTCACCCTTATCATTTAGAGGTATGAAAAATAGATGATGGCCGATTCTCAAACCTACCCGATATGCACACAAAATTTCATAAAAATCGTTCGAAGAGACTTAAGATTTTGGTGACAAACACTGCGACACGAGAATTGTATATACCTATTAGATATAATTAGTAGTACGTTTTCATAGAAGGATTATGGAAAATAACTGCTTAAGAGTGTACTATTAATAGACCCTGGTACCAGGGACCGTTAGGGTTCCTATAGTACCTATAAGTAAACTAATGTTTCTATACAGAGGTGTTTTTAAAATCAAATATCGTACAATAGGTAAACAACACAATTTTTGGTTCGTATTATAATATCGAATGCTGCTTCACAAGCCAGTTATTGGCAATTTGGGAAACCATAAGAATTTATTCGCGAAGGTATGAACTTAAGTACCTATTTACACCTTATTTTCAGCGAGTGACGTCATTTGCGCTCACTCTGTTTACCTTGTAGCAGCCTGCGTCATTTATCACAGCAACATTTTAGGTACAAACGCCAGTACATCGAGCTACTACAATCTGTCAAATTCATTTAATAGATTTTCAACTTTATCGCTTAAGCATTAGGGTTCAAAGTTCATTGGGAAAATTTGACAGTTTCGGGTGCTTGACGTGCTGGCGTCTGTACAAAAGTTAAGATTTATGAATATAAGGTTTCTAAAAATAGCTGTTTGTTTTCTTTGGTTTACCTCATAAAAAAAAAACTGTCAAACCTTTTTACAACTGTGTTGAGGTTGGCTTTCAATCTAACTGAACGTAATTGACTACCAGCGTTTTACATGGAGCAACTACCTATTTGAGCTCCACAACTTTGTAACTGGGTAATACGGTTATCAGAAGCCTGAAAGTCTGACGACCAGTCTTACCAAGGGGTATCGTATTACCTCATAACTGGATTGTAGAGCTTAGAGGACATGTAAAGTACTGGTATTCAGTTGTATCCGGTTAGACTGGAAGCTAACCTAAATAGTGTTGAGAAGAGGCTAGACAGATGATGAGGCAGTCATTTGATGCTTGATGCAATCCGTTGCATTGCTCAGGCAGGGCAAAGCAACGGACATCGCGTGTCGCATGCACAGGTACGCGACAAGCATTTTGACAAGCACAGGATTGTGCTGTTCCTGCCAGGGTCGCGAGATTTGTTCAAAAGAGTTACCGTGGCCCAGGCATATTGGCAACTGAAGGAACACGGGTAGGTTTTAATCAGTAAAAGTCTAACACTCCCGATGCGCCCAGAGTGCGAGAAGTAACTTGATGAATTCCTACCCACAAAAAAAAAGCTTGTGCTTTTTTTTTTCTGGATGGGAAATCATCAAATGACTTGGGGAGGAGGGCGTGTCAGACTTTTACTGACTAAAACCCACCCGTGTTCCTTCAGTTTCCCATGTGCCAGGGTCACGGTATCTCTTTCGAACAATCACGCGACCCCGGCAGGCAACGGTCCTAGCAGACCCCTTCAGTGCTGCTGACATCTCTTTGAGGCGCGCGTGGAACACTACGTGCCGTCGACCCGAGCTTGGTCCTTACCGGGTGGCGAGCTAACCATTGCTCGCCGCCCGCAAGCTCACGCCTACGGTGGCCGGGAGTCCGCAATTGACTCCCGACGCCCCGGGCGTCTCCTCCACTCCATCTCTCTTAAAAGAAGATACCGTCCCAGTAAAGAGAGAGGTACGAGAAACGGAGTGTAAATTTCACGCATCCTTCGACAACACTGGTGTCGTGTCTAGAGGGTAACTGCCCGACGATTTCGCGGGCAACCCTGGCGCTTCCCTTCTATATTTGAAAACTCTGTGATCTCAACTTAATTCTTCACAAAAATCTCAAGAAAAGACAGAAATATAGATAACGCCACCGTGGCTTTCACAATCTTTTCAGGTGCATCTTAATGGTTACTCCAAGTTATCAATTAATAAAAAAGAAACTCATACCGTTAGGTTATTGCCGACACCAATTATCGAATCGATTTCCATGTTGACATAGTGAGGACTATTACGACTGAGCTTTCTAAATGCTATAGATATGTTCTTGAGATATTTGTGGTTGATATATTCAGTCTCATGCCGTTCTGGGACTATTTGCATAGCCTGAAAATCACAAACTTTCCATTAAATTAAAATAAGACACATTATAGTGCAAGTATACAGTAGTATGACATACCTAATTTTTCTTCTATCGTCTTGTCTATTCTTCTAAGACTTGTCAAGACAAGAAGTCGAAAGAGGAGTCTAAAATGCCTGGAAGACCTACTGCTACTGAGCCAAGGGCCAAATAAATTGGGACAGCAGCAAGGAAATGATGATGATGATGGAGTAGAACTACAAAAATAAATGGAGATAAATATTTGTGTACCTAAGCCTTAGGTACACAGCCTTAGGTTAACGTAACGCTTACTCGCGCGTTACGTTATGTCATCTTCATCATTTCAGCCATGCACTGCTGAACATAGGCCTCCCCCAAGCTCTGCCACTTCGACTTCGAAGAATTGCTAAACTGTAGTGGCAGTGGGCAGGATACATTGCTCGCAGAACAGATGGCCGATGGGGCCGAAAGGTTCTGGAGTGGCGACCGCGTACTGGAAGACGAAGAGTTTTGTTATGTATGTGTGCAATATACTATTTATAATTTTACATTACCGAAATAATTCCCAGGGCGTACAACAAAGTCAATAATTTCATTGTTACTAACACTTTTACTAGTAGTGGAAATGTTTTGATTGTTATTATCATCTATGCCTATGATCGATAGTCATTAAAATAGAGTTAGGTTAAATATTAGCAAATGAATTGCGTTATTTTGCGTGTCACTAATGTTAAAAATTACTTTTTGCACTATAATGAATAATAATCCGGAACCATTTATAGTACTGTTTTCAACAGGGCGAAGACATCATTAGGACAACTGAAAAGGTTACCTGTCAGTCTGTCTTAAACAGATTCTAGGTTAAAGCTTATTCTATGTTTTGTAAACGTCGTTTTTTTCATCATTTATTTCCATTTTCTTTTGAAATTCGACAAAAAAGTGATATATTGGTGAAAAACAAATTGACACAAAGGAAACCTGTAAATATTTATTACCAACAAGTTTAATAAATAATAAGAATCATACCTTATGTATAGCAAGCAAAACCGAGTTTATCCTATAGTTAAATTTCATTGCCATTCATTTGTATTGGTACCGAAATATACGCACTTTATTACTTTATAATAACTTTATTATGTTCTGGCTTCCTGTTTATAAAATCATTTTATTAAAACTGAATTGAACTGAATGTAATTAAGTAATCAGTACAAATTGTTGGTAGGTACATGGAATTCTGAATATATAATACGAAATGCCACAAAGGGGGATACCCAATGGATATCTCAAATCTAAATCAACATTTCAGAAAATAAACGATGTTTCTTTCGGTTCATTTAAGACGTTTGGTCATATTGAGAGGATGAATGAACGGCAACTAAAAAAAAGGTATTTACAAAATGTGAGTGGCAACGTTGGTAGGGAACGCACAAGAACATAATTGTGACCTTATTGGTGGCTTTTTTCAGAAAGGTCAGGTGCATAGTGCTCCCAAACGGCGTGCGTGTATGACTAGATGTATGCATGTAAACCAAGTAAAATGAACATTTAAGCATCGTAGTAGATATCGTCTTGAAGTTTCTACCTACCTCTGTAACCCATGAAAAGGAAGTTGGATTTATATTATAGATTTTCTTCAAACGTATACACTGCGCTGTGCTGCCGCGGCGCTAAAGTTTTGATACATTCCTGTTTATACAACTTCAGAGCAGTGGCTCTGCGTCGTCAAACAACGCAAATCTTCGATAGAAAATCATACTTAATTTAATATTATTGTTATTAGCTATTAATTTCCCAATTCTGGACAAAGGACTCTTTCAGCCTCTCTCCGTCCAATACTACTAGGGACCAAACAATATTAAAGGAGGTCATCCAGCCACGCTTAATGATCCTCTATTTTTCTGACTGTAGGTACGCAGTTTTCATTACCGTGACCTCAGGCCTCAAGTCGACATAAATCAATGTGTAATAAAATACGAGCAGTCCTTTTAAAGCAAGCTCGGTCAGTGGTTCATTCTAACACAGGCCGGGCGTATTTCTTTCACATTTCTCGCCTTTCATAATAACTCATGCGGTAACGCCAGGGGGAAATATAAAAATGGAACTGTGCTAGAAAAAAAAATATCTAGAATATCTTTATATTGTGGAATATTTATATTGCTAGTGGGGTATTTATTTTTATGTTTATCTTGGCGAGAGATGGAAATTCTGAAGGTTTGTTGAATATCTCTGTCCAAGGGATCATCATCATCATCATCATTTCAGCCGTAAGACGTCCACTGCTGGACTTAGGCCTCCCCCAATTTGGGGGGCTTTGCCATAATCGCCACGCTTGGCAGGCGGGTTGGCGATCGCAGTATGGTGGTAAAATGCATAGAGAACGCTGCTGCCCATTCTCTAGTAAGTCCCTTAGTCGCCTTTTACGACACCCACGGGAAGAAATGGGGTGGTGTTATTCTTTACGTCCGGCACCACAAGGTACCGAACGAACCTGAAGTACCTAAAAGAACGCAAAAGGATAAGAAGGATAGTCCGAGGGATAAGATGTATCAACTATCTAACTAAACAATTTTAACTATTTAAATATTTTAAATATAAGTACATGTATTTTTAAGTACACTCGTTTAGAGCTTGGTATGTACATATGTACGTATCGATGTAACGTAATCTTTGAACGTGATTTTTACCCCTTGAAAACGTCGGATTAATTTGAAACTTTGCAGTCTTATCAAAGAGCAATGAAAGTACAATTTCTGCCTTTATCCTAGCCAAGATCACCGGGATAAAAAAAACCCGCTTTTGTAGCTGCAAAAGCGGGGTTATCTTTTTTTTGCTATTTTTAGAAAATAAATAATAGTATGATAATAATGGCAAAAAGCCTAGGATGATGATATCAATTTAAAAAATACCTCAAAAAGTACCCCACGTTTTTGTCCTTTATTTTCTACTTTTTAGTTTGGTTTTCTATGAAAGCGTGTTTTTGAAACTATTATTTTTAATTTCTGTAACAAATTGGTTGACCTTCATTGTAATACTACGAAACCACTAAATATATTCAAAGAATAATCGCCAAAAGTAATTCAAACTTCAAACGTCAACAAAATGAACCATAGACCCAAAAATCTATATGTACTTTATTCACGATAACAGGTATTGTTGGAGCGTTAATCATATTTCGGAATTGCTTTGTGCTCTACCCGTTAAAGGAAACCTTCTATTAGGCTATTAAAATTGCGGCTTCCTTCGAGTCGGTTGCGGATTCAAACAACGGCCATTGTACTTCAAATAATATCTTGGGAACAGCCATTTTGCTGTTAGTTCGATAAAGACAATTAATTCCAAATATTGGAATAAGGGTGGTCCCGTCCTGCCGGGGTCGCGTGATTGTTCGAAAGAGATACCGTGACCCTGGCACATGGGCAACTGATGGAACACGGGTGGGTTTTAGTCAGTAAAAGTCTGACACGCCCTCCCGCTCCACCCAGAGCGGGAGAAGTCATTTGATGATTTCCCATCCTGACGAAAAAAAAAAAAAAAAAGGGTGGTCCCGTGTACGTAACGAATAGCACCATCCCATTTATTCCCGTGGGTGTCGTAAAAGCCGACTAAGGGACTTACCAGAGAATGAGCAGTAGCGTTAGCTATGCATTTTACCACCATACTGCGATCGCCAAGCCGCCTGCCAAGCGTGATGATTGTGGCAAATCCCCTCAATTTGAGGGATGCCTAGGCCTATGTCCAGCAGTGGACGCCTATTGGCTGTAATGATGATGATGATGATGATGATAATGGTTGGAATAAGAAGAGTTATTAGCCATTATTTTTGTGACAATTTCATCAAACTGAACGCAATCAGCACATTTAAACTGAGTTCAAGAGCTGTCAGCGTATGTTACGCCACATAGATGACACTGACAGTTCTTGTACACGTTTAAGTTGTGCTGATCTTAACGTGTGTTAATAAGTAAACAGATTAATTTTGAATCAAGAATGATGTTTGATTTACTTCGTACACACAGGGTTACTTGAATTAGTTAGCGAATCACCACGAACGTCATTGATCATTCTCATCGATATATAAACATAAAAATGATGTGGTTTTTTGGGGGTTATCCACCGCAGGTAGAGCAGTCACTCGGAGCATCAGTTCAAAAATTTGTTTTCTTTTTTAGAAACTTCACAGACATTATAGGTATCAATATTTAAACAATATAAAATAAAACAGATTTTCTCAACTCAAATTTCAAGTAACACCAGTGTTCGTTGACAGTAAATTTTTATTATGTAGTGTTTTATCAATACCAATCAGAAACTGGACACAATCAGCACATTTAAACGGCAGCGATCAAGAGCTGTCAGTATCAATAATACGCAACAATGATGACAGTGAAAGATCTTGAACCTCATCGGAGGCACGTTTAAATGTGCTGATCGATGAAAAAAGAAGGGGCTTGTGGTTAATTAACAACGGCCGCATGGAGCGATCGATCAGGTCAAGCGACGCTTGCCGCATATGGTTCGTGCATGGGTGACCATTCAAAGACGCCTCTGTGCCTCGGAAAGCACGTTAAGCCGTTGATTCCAACTTTCATTTGTTGTGAATTTTTGACAGTCGTTATAGGATAGAATAGAATATTTTTATTTCAGACCGGAGTCCATAGGGTTAGTAACAATTTTTATGGGTCGTCAGATGGCCGAACGTCTGACAAACAGTGTAACCAAGGGGTATCGTGTAACCCAGTAACTGGGTTGTGGAGATCAGATAGGCAGTTGCTCCATGTAAAATACTGATATTCAGCTGCATGTGGTTTGAATGGAAGCTAACCTTAACATAGTTGAAGCAAGCGTAGCTAGATCATGATAACACTGAAAAACGTTGAGCGTGGTTTAGATGTGTTGAACGTGTCCAGTTTACTTTGGTAAAATGCGCCCTTAATCAATGTTAACGTTAACTTTTATCAGTTCGTAATGAACCTGAAGTCATCATCATCATCATTTCAGCCGTAAGACGTCCACTGCTGGACTTAGGCCTCCCCCAATTTGGGGGGCTTTACCATTATCGCCACGCTTGGCAGGCGGGTTGACGATCGCAGTATAGTGGTAAAATGCGTAGAGAACGCTGCTGCCCATTCTCTAGTAAGTCCCACGGGAAGAAATGGGGTGGTGTTATTCTTTACGTCCGGCACCACACGGTACCGAACGAACCTGAAGTACCTACTGCCTACTAAAATATTAGAATAATGCTCCCATAATAGGTACTATAAAATCCACCTATTACCTATAAAGATCCTAGGAGATACATTTAAGCTCCCGGAGTACCTCTCTCCTTACCTAATCAGTTATTGTTTTAACTTTCTTTTTTTTGTGGGTGGGAAATTATCAAGTGACGTCTCTCGCTCTGGGTGAAGCGGAAGGGTGTGTCAGACTTTTACTGACTAAAACCCACCCGTGTTCCTTCAGTTGCCTATGTGCCAGGGTCACGGTATCTCTTTCGAACAATCTCGCGACCCCGGCAGGCATTGGTCCTATCAGACCCCTTCAGTATTGCTGACATCTCTTTGAGGCGCGCGTGAAACACTGCGCGCCGTCGACCCGAGCTTGGTCCTTACCGGGCAGCGAGCTACCCATTGCTCGCCGCCCGCAAGCTCGCGCCTAAGGTGGCCGGGAGTCCGCCAGCGACTCCAGACGCCCGGGGCGTCTCCTCCTGCGGCGGCTTGGGACAGAAGGAGGGAAAACGGGTGGGCCGTTTTCCCTCATTTGCCTGTGCCAGGGTCACGGTAAGTCTTTTGAACAAATGTTGCGACCCTGGCAGGAGTTATTGAAATACCTATAGTACAGTATTTAAAAAAAAATGTTCCTCTCTCAGTTTTTATCCCGCACAAACATTTGTTTATTCTTACTGGCTCTACTACTTACCCCCGTTTAGTAGAGATCACAATCTCCGTCCTACAAAATGTTACAGCGCTTTAAGCGCTTTAGGATTTACAAAAGTGTAGACTAATCGAATAGTTTGCCAAGACTAAATTGAGCGGCTCCTTTGCCAAATTCTACGCTAAGAAGATTTAGGGCTGAAACATTTTCTCTTAGACATTACTCCAAGTTATTCATGGGCCGTATTCACGCATCTAAATACATGTTCTAACACGGCAATTTCCAGTTCAATTTGAATGTTTGGCGACAGGCCAGTCCAGCGGCAGCGCTGTCAGCGGTGGCGATGCGGTTTAGCGGTCGTTATTGACGGGATATGGGAGTGTTCAATGATTTGAATTTCTTTTTGTTGTGATATTTTATTGAACAATATCTATTTATTAAAAAATAATGTTAATCTGCAAACAGATTAATAGTGAATTAAGAATGATGTCTGCTTTAGTTAGTCTATACAGGGTTACTTGAGTTGGCTAGTGTAACTCGACGAACGTCATGGGTTACCGTCATCGATATCTAAACATGAACAATTAAATGAAAAAGAAATCTATTTGGAATATCAGAAGATCAATTCTCGTTTATTAAAAACGTTCAAAGTCTAGCCGCAGTCTCATCTTAGCGACGATCAAATGTCAAATACGTGTCAAAATGTTTGGAGCTTGAGGTATTTTTGACATATTGAGACAGAGATCAGACTGTGAACGTTCTTAAAATCAGAATCAGAACAAAATACTGTTTTCTTTGTGTAAACTACACAGACATGGTGGGAATCGATATTTAAACACGATCAAATAAAAATAAAACAGATTTTCTCAACTCATATTCAAGTATTAACACTAGTGAGCCCAACAAAAATCATCAAATTTTTCTTAATTTATTTTGTCCAGTCACGTTTGCGGAGTTACGCTACCTCATTTGACACCCTGTATATCGTTTAACATGGAAATCAAGGGCATTGACCCACCAACATTTTCTAGCATTTTTTATTACAATGACTGAAATAAAGTCCGTTAAACTCCTGAATCAATATCTATCGTGATCTTCGACGTTTTCCAATTACAAGAAACCATATATAATTTATTGTATGGGGTCCTATGGAAAGAAATTAGGGAAAGGGCTATGACCGTCATTACCATGCTAAAATGCGACAGCTATATAATAATATAATATCTTAGGACAACCAATACGTTCGAATGAGATACCATGGCCCTGACTTACAGGCAACTGAAAGAACACGGGTGTGGTTTAGTCATTAAAAGTCTGGTACGCCCTCCTGCTCTGCCCAGAGCGAGAGACGTCATTTGATGATTGCCCACAAAAAAATAAAATAAAAGAACATCCAACACACCGTTATCTGATCCCAAACTAGGCAGAGCCTGTATGGCAACCAGACAACTGATAAATATACCTAGGTATATATTTCTAAATACAAACTTATTATAGATAAATTACACCCAGACACAGAACAAATCAATCAATTGTGGTCATCACACAAAGATTGGTCCTGGGTGGGAATTGAACTCACGTCCTCCGTCTTAGCAGTCAGTGTCACTAATCACTAGACTAACAGGCTAATCAATATGTCTGTTCACTGCATTCATTCATTGCTTATATGATTAACTCATTTTCATAAATAAACTATTCAGTTTAAAGTCGGTTAAAAAGAGGTTACCAGAACAGGTAGTATAATTTTCAACCCGGAAAATTAGAAACTTTCCTCGCTCGTGGCGAGTAGTCAACTTTACAGTAATTTTAGTTCTGATAAGTTGTTGAAAGGAAAATGAGTACCGTATACGTAAATCCTCTTATTAATGAACACTGAATAAAATGTTCATGTGAAAGGTTCTGGAGTGGCGCCGTATACCGAAAGACGTAGAGTTGGAAGGCCTCCAACAAGGTGGACCGATGACCTTGTGAAGGCCGCAGGAATCTGCTGGATGCGGGAAGCTCAAAACCGGTCGAAGTGGCGAAGCTTGGGGGAAGCCTATGTCCAGCAGTGGACGTCTCTCTGCTGAAATGATGATGATGATGATGAATAAAATGTATGGGCACCAAAAGCGATAAGTCACCAGGGTCGTAATAAGAAACATGATGGACGTTTTCAAATAAAATTAAATTAATAGAAAACAAACAGTTCATTTATCAAATAAAATTTCTTACTAAACTTCGATTATCCCTGACGACCCAGGTTATAAGTTAAAGTTTGCTCCTTATAGTACTATAGCAGTCTACTATAATTGTTTGTACTCATTATGGGAACCTGGGCTGGCGAATCTTAATACAGGTAACCTAGCTAGGACTCCAGACTTAAATTATGTTACTTTTTGTCTTTCAATTTTACCCTATACTGTGACTTATATTTATTGTAACAGACTGTACCTCACTTTTTTAAAATAAATTATTTGTATTTGTACTTTTCTCTTTTGTTGCCACTACCTACTGAACAACGTCAGTGTAAGTGTATTTTGAAGCGTTATCTTTTGGGTACATTGTAATGTTGTAAACTTTGGTTTGGTCTTAGTCCGTAAGTTGCCGGACGTAAACAGAAGCACCATCCTACTTCTTCATAAAAGGTGACCAAGGGATTTACTAGAGAAATCAAAGTTTAAACATTTATTGCGAACTAAGTGTACAATGTTGGTGTTATGCTGTGTTAGTACTCAGTGCTTGTGCTGCTGTGCTATGTTAGTTGTTAGACCAGCAACGTTCTCTGTAAATTTTACCATCATACTGCGGTCGTTAACTTCTACCCTCCTAGAAATATGGCATACCTATATAATCCATACTAATATTATAAATGGGAAAGTGTGTGTGTGTCTGTTTGTCCGTCTTTCACGGCAAAACGGAGCGACAAATTGACGTGATTTTGTAAGTGGAGATAGTTGAATGTATGGAGAGTGACCTAGGCTACTTTTTATTCCGCGACTTTGTCTGCGCCCGCGATAACGGCCATTTACGCGAACGAAGTCGCGGGCAAAAGCTAGTTGTATATTTAAACAATTTTCATGTTACTTAATTTCTGAAACCATGCATTTGTTGAAGTAGCAGGTATATTAAAGCTTATAATAACTTTGTAATTTATGATTGTATGAGATACTTCAGCTCCAATTAGATGAATTGTTTGATGTTAAATTACTGTGTTTTTTTTTTATAATATATGTGTAACAGTTATGCATGAACAGCTCACCTCTTAGTGAATTTAAAGTCTTATTTTTTAAAGGTAATCTGTAAACAATGCTGTGGGCAATTGAAATTTTGCAGAATATAATTGTTTCTAGTTTCTTTTAATAAAAAATAAAACAATCAGAGAAATAGGCAGGCTCGGTGTAGCCTGCTAACTTCTCAAACACAAAAATCTTCACTTTCAATTCCTATAAATAGTACGCTACAGTCCTATTGACAATAGAGAAGGTTTGCCGAGATCGGTTTCGCCTCCAAATTGGTTTTGTGTCACGTCTATCAAATATTCGAATTGGCTTTAACCTCACTATGAAATAACTTTCCATATTGCGTGTTTTTTCTGCTACTGGCACATCACGTTGGATTTTTCTATTCATAAGTTTTTCGCCTGTATACCAGGACTCAATTGTACTGCTGGTAACTGTGATGGAAATTTTTATTATATTTTATAGTGGCTTTTTTATTGATTTTTAAAAGCCAATTTTTATATTGGAATGGGTTTGACAGAAATTTGTTTTCTGTTTTGGGTGTCACGCGCGTAAAAAGTTATTATTAAAATAAAAGTGTTTTGCTTTGAATTTTAAATCGAAAAAATTGTGTCTTTGAAAGAATATTGTGAACTATCTTATTTTGCTTAATGTTACAGACACTTTCACCAACATCTTATTACTTATGTTAGGGTTAACCTGTAATTGCGACTGAATAATTCGTAGCTTTTTCTTACCTATAGTTATCATATATAGGTATTGTTAATAAAAAATGTTGGTAGGCCTTTATAAATTATTTAGGTACTCCCCGTGTTTTCACCCACTCAAATCTCGAAACTGTGGTCATATTGGGATAAAATTACCCCTATCCGAATAAAGGGTCTACTCATGCGCCGTTAAATAAGTTTATTTTCATCATCAACAGGTTTTAACAAATAAATTGTACAGGCCTTCTTCTAGGTATACCTGCAGCTGAAGACCTCCCTCTTCCATATTTAAACCATGCCAAGTGTCTTCCAAATCCATTTAGCGTGAAAACGTAACAAACAGTCCTACAGAAAATCGATTATTTTATCCACGTCAAGCCAAAAACTTTTACATAAGCATAACAGACTAAAAACTGTACAATTCAATCAACATTAAAATATAATTAATGACCTTAGTAAGCTCATGATACAAAAACGTCAACATGCAAGCTTCATTCATTTACCGAACATTGGTGCCGATTCCCTTGTTCACAAACTAAACTAAATTTAAGTTCAGTGCATCTTTTTCTTTCTATTTCATTAAGGAAAGGACAGAAGATAAATTTTAGTTTAGTCCTGTCAAATTAATCAGCGCTTGACGTAAATTGACGTAATTTTAGTAGGCAAGTTTTTAATCACGTCTAAACTTGTATGGAGTAGTGACAGGCGCTGATTAATTTGAAAGGACTAAACTAAAAATTTTCTTTTGTCCTTTTCTTAATGAAATACAAAGAAAGAGATGCACTGAACTTAAATTTAGTTTAGTTTGTGAACAAGGGAATCGGTACCATTGTATTTCAAAAATTAAATCGTTAAAATAAATCAAGACACGACTGCCCTATCACAATAATAACAAGAACATTATATTCCACACAATTATAATAAAATAAGTGATTTCGTGACTTTTTTCCACAGGTTCATTACATAAACCTTTTGTTACCGTCCCCACGAAATTTGTGAAAATTAAAATAATTAATAGTCATTCATTATTCTGGACTATTGTATGCCCAACAATAGGCTGTCACATTGACAGGAAATAATTTATACTGCACCACTGTTCATGAATGTACAATTGGAGCCAATAGTTATTATCAATTATTATTCATTGGAAAACGGACGGGGTTGTCTAATGGGTGTTGAGTTCTTGTTTTATGTTCAGTTTGTGTGGTGACAAATTGACGATGTTATTATATAAAATGGATGATACACCTGTTAATAAATTATGTACCCTATTTTACCAACATTCTCATTTTCCTAATCCCTTATTATGACTCTCAAAGGCTCAATAAAGTACCTGCGACACATTCAAAGCTACTAACATAGAAAGTAAACAGAATCGTAGGCATGTGATAAAGACGATATTGCCCATAAATGTAACAAAGTCGCAAAACGGTGCAATGACAGCTTTTAGCACCATTTTAGTACTGTGCAGTGCTTTATCAACAGTTCATTTTGTTCTTTAATAAAGAAGGGTTGAATTTCTGATTGGTAGACATTTCGAAGTCAAAGTTAAATAATTTATTTCAAATAGAAAAAAGGCACTTTTGAACGTCAAAAATTACCAAATTTTCTCGAGTCTATTTAAGTATTCCTTCCAAGATACTTAGTGTAGAGAAGAATGGGCGATACCTTTTTAAAATGTTTCATAATATTTTCAACCGACGAAAAAAAACGGAGGAGGTTATCAATT
Organism: Aporophyla lueneburgensis; assembly: GCA_932294355.1. NCBI lineage: Eukaryota > Metazoa > Arthropoda > Insecta > Lepidoptera > Noctuidae > Aporophyla > Aporophyla lueneburgensis. The sequence goes on from OW028744.1 coordinate 19,590,363, forward strand.
CGACGCGTATATTTTTTTTTTTTTTTATGTATGACCACGCATAACTTTTTACAAAGTGGTTCGATTGTGACAATTCTTCTTCTAATGGAAAGGGTATACTTCCAAGGTGGTCCCATATAAATTTGGAAACAAAATCGAACCCTAAGGGTCGGAAAACAGGGGATGATTGATTGTTCACTCACTGATTGTAATGTATAAACACGCATAACTTTATACAGAGTAGTCCGATTTTGATAATTCTTTTTGTGTTGGATAGGGTATACCTTGCCAAGTATTATTAGTACATTAAAGCCACAAAAAATATAAAATAAAAACTTTTTAACAAAAAATTAAACCGCCGAAAAACTGAAAAGCATAAAATAATAAACCTTAAAATTTTGAGTCGGCGCTGAAAAATCAATAAACAAGGATCACTCAAAGCGCTGACTCATAATTTTAAGGTTTATTATTTTATGCTTTTCAGTTTTTCGGCGGTTTAATTTTTTGTTAAAAAGTTTTTATGTATACAATATTATTATATGTGAAGAAGATGCACCTAGAATAAAATTACTATACACCAGTAGGTAAAATAATTAAAAACAAAGCAATTACGGGTTAATTAATTATGTGATAGACACATGGTGCTCACATATTTAGAAAATTGTAAAACTAGATCCATTTGAGGAAGTTTTCTTCTACCTTCCTTAGTTAATTATGACGTGGTGCCAAAACATTACAAGAAAGCAGGACATACCCTCTATAGGCAGTCAGCTCCGTTAGCGAATTATTTACATAATAAGAATACCGATATGAATATGTTGGACATTGTTAAAACGCTACTGCAAAAAAAAATACAACAAAATAAAATAACGGGCTTATTGCGTAACATTAGTAGCAATAATTACAATGCCTTTACGTTTGATAATTCAACAATATTCATTGCGTGATATACGTTATTAAGGACATGAATTTTTCGAACATGTGAAGCAATGAATTAGCAATAACTTTAAAAATCGTCCATTGGGGTGACGATTCCAAGACTTCACAGAATTTTCTTTGAAAATCTTAACCAGATACTTAGTCTAAGAAAACTACTTTAATTTACTCAATTGAAAAAAGCTTTAAGAACTCATTAGAACTACTAAATCGCCTTCAAAAACAGCCAAGCAAACTCCAACAGTTTACCTTTACCGCATTAACTCCATTTTATAAAGCTTAAAATTAAAAAGCTGAGCAAAAGAGTGTTGCGAAAATGCAAATTGAAACATAGCCAAGTTCATTAAAGTTAATTTCCGTGAAATAAAATATCTGCACGGTGAATGTGACGTGGATTTGCGGCACTAAGAGTTTGTCCAGACGAGCAACTATATACTACAACCATAGTGACAGACAAAATGTGGCCGGCCACAAAATTGTATGAAAAGGTGTACTTAGTCATATTCACACAATCAATCAATTAATTCAGCCTATCGCAGTCCACTGCTGGACATAGTCCTCTCCCAGGTTGTGCCATAACACCCTGTCCTACGCCTTTCGCATCCAGTCTGTTCCAGCCACTTTCTTTATGTCGTCGTTCCAACTAGCTGGGAGGCGTCCCACGCTACGCTTGCCGATACGCGGTCTCCACTCCAGGATTCGTCTGCTAATCGGTCCTTTGACAGATATGGCCAGCCCACTCCGACCTCAGCTTGCTTACTCTGCGAGCTATGTCGGTAACTCAGGTTCTAAACATCATATCCGGTACATTCATATGAACTACAATTTACACAGGCCGACAAAATTTTTACCCAGAAACCAGACTATACTTTTCCGAAGGATTTTGACGCGTTGAATTCAAATCTGGCCTCAAAATTGCTCTATCACGTCAGGGTTTCCAGATATCCTAATCTAAAAGTGCAAAAAACGCGTTTTTTTTGCGGTTTTTGAGGTTACGTACGGTTACGATTTTGATGCGCTGAATCCGAATCCGTGCTCAGAATTGCTCCTGTACGTCTGGTTTTTGAGATATCCTAACCTCAAAGAGCAAAAAAGAGCAAAAAACGCATTTTTTTATTTGCAGTTTTTGAGGTTACATGACAGAAGGAAATAAATGATTATCAAAAAACGTTGTATGGCAATTGAAAGTACCTACCCTTTCCCTTTTAAACATATTTGGATTTTTTCAAATATCTTTTTTTTTTTCACCAAAATATCGCTATTTGAAATTTTACAGTTTAGCGTATTAACACAACTACAAAAAAAAAATCTGCCCAAGATAGTCTGGACCATGTGATCTTGTGTTTTTGGGGTCAAAAGGGACAGGATGGTACTTTGAATTGACATACAACGTTTTTTGATAATATTTTTTTTCCTTCTGTCAAGTAACCTCAAAAACTGCAAATAAAAAACGCGTTTTTTGCTCTTTTAGGTTAGGATTACTCAAAAACCAGACGTACAGGAGCAATTCTGATTCGGATTCAGCGCATCAAAATCCTTCGGGTATGTTAGGTCTGGTCTCTGGGTATAGACTTTTGTTAAGTTTTGTCGGCCTGTGTTATTTAGAGACGCGTTCAGCGAACGCGTGGTCATTAACGACTACATTGTGGCTGACCATATCTTGAGTTTGTCGTGAAAACCTCTAATTTTCGAGCTGTTGCGCAAAAAGAGCGCAACTTCAAGCAATTTTCACGAAGGCATACATACTTGCCACTGCCTGGCGAAATTTGTTGCCGATGTCGTGTGTTCAATCTGGACAGACCTTAAATTGTGCACAAAACTATTTAAAATGCATGGCGGTGCTGCCTGGACGGCTTCGGATATGTAATGTGACATAATGCGATCCTCGAATGCAATTAACCTAATTCTTGACTGTCTCATTCTCGTATTTCACCTTTCGGGTTAGAGTTTAGTGCCTTGCTAGAGCTACTAATGGTCCGTTTATTGAATCAATGTTCTAAAAGTAATGCTTGGAAATGGCATACTTGGTATAGGGCTTGTTGCTACATAATAAGAACCTCACGGTTCGATCGATCAGGTTAACCTACAGTAGGTTAACCTGATCGATCGAACCGTGCGGTTCTGGGGGAATGGGGAATAGATGACCATCTTTACATACCAAGACCGTGCTATGTTCCCTTTAAATAAGGGAAAATAGCACTCGTAAAAATCAGGAGGACCTCAATGCTAAATATTCTATTCGAAGGCTTAGCCACGCTTGGTTCGTGGACGGGATCCATTACAGTTGTGAGACTCTGTTCGTCAGAAAGTACGTTAAGCTTTTGGTTCCGGTTGTAATTTTGTAGATCTTTGACAATCGTTACGGTTTGTCAGAAGCCCGAAATTCTGTTAAACATTCTTACCAAGGGGTATCGTATTACCCAGTTACCGGGCTGTGAAGGTCAGATAGGCAGTCGCTTCATATTAAATAGTGGTATTCAGCTACATCTATTTAGACAAGAAGCCGACCCCAACGTAGCATACATTCTTCTACTCAATAACGTAAACATCACAATAAAAGTTATTGCACACTCAATATGAAATTGCATAGCCATTGTGAAGCTGGATTTGGCGTTACGTTGACGTCACGTCCCGCATGATCGCCTACCGTAGGTCACGCGTACCAAGACGCAGACGATAAATGGAAGTGTATAGTGTAGCGCCGACGGTCAGAGACCGCAAGTCGGTGGACCACTAAATCCAGCCTTAGAGCAGATTTCATCAATGCTACTAAACGCAGCACTTCTTAACCACGTTCAAGAGTTTCTAGTGCCAATATTTCGTACCAACTTTGACACTAATAGCTAGAGCTGCGTTCTAGAGAACGCAGTCTAGATGTGCTCACCGCGTTTAGTTTCTTTGGTGAAATTCGCCCTTAGCGCATTACTCAAATACCCTATTCAACTATTTTCAGTAGGCTAGCACTAGGCTGCACCGGTTTGGTCAATCGGTACTAGAAGTTTAGTTTTACGACCTATTAAACCTACGGACAGTGCCCATTTTCTGAAAGCTCAGTGTTCAACTGAAGCTATAGAACTACGATATTATCGAGCAGTTAATGAATACATCTGACAACACTCTAATAAGTAAAATCGAGCCTTTTTTCTGAGTGTCAAATCATCAAATGACTTCTCCCGCTCTGGGTGGAGCGCGAGGGCGTGACAGACTTTTACTGACTAAAACCCACCCGTGTTCCTTCAGTTCTTGTGACAGGGCCATGGTAACCCTTTTGAACAAATCCACGACCCTGGCAAACGTATAATCTTGCCTAACAGGTGGGATTTTCCACTCAGTGAATGTTTAGTTATGTAGATGATTTCTAGAGATATGTGTAACTTGCGCAACTAACAGGAAGTGGTGGATTGATTACCATACTCAAAATGCTATAATACGCCATAAGTTGGGGTCTGTGGGTGGTTTATACCCTCACGGTACCGAGGCAAGTAAATTATATGCATATAGGTACCACAGTTTGTCGAATTAGTTAATGAAATAATTGTTGCTAGAAATCGTTACATGCTTTTTATATTTTTAACTGACTTTATAAATAACAGTTTAAAAAATAATAATTAAAAAGTAGAAAATAATAGAAAAAGCTTTAGGTGCGCTTTGAGGTATTTTAAACTGATATCAAGCACCCCACGGTTTTTTTCCATTCTACTTTTTAGTTTGGTTTTTTAAGCAAGCGTGTTTTTTAGTTTTTTAAACTATAATAAATTTTTAGGGTGTTGCGAATTTTAAGACGTATGTCAGCGTAGTTTTCGACGACAGTCGTTTTTTGCTATCCTGGTAACCTCGGCAAGGATAATGGCACAAATGTACAAAATTATTATGTTGTCATCAGTCCTTAATAAGTATGCCAAATATCAAGTTAATCCGATATTATAAAGGGGGTCAAAATCATGTACAAAGTTTCCGTTACATAGGCACATACTAACATACGTTTGAAGCTATTAAAAGCATGTTAAAAACACAAACAACATAAAAAAAATCACTGCAAAGTGAAATGTAACTATAATTTCGGAAGACAGTGGCATAAAACCGAAAATTGTAAACCAAAGATATTCCGAAATTAAGTTATTCTTCACTTTGTATTATTTTATTTTGTCAAAAATAAACTGACAACTTGTCAGTTCATCTGATTCCCCTACTATTTTATACTTTTCAAATTAATGCATGTCTCGTAATTCTACCGTTATGTACCTACCAACATAAAAAATCATAAAGGTTGCATTTCAGCACCAAATAGCCTAAAATCTCTACAGTACCTACGTATACTTTTCATGAGGTTTTCAAAGTGAAAAGTTTATTCTAGTTCTGCGCTATACTAGGAAAATGTACTTAGTTAACAATAAGTTGGGGCCAGTCGACCAGTAACTGCACTACATCGGCTTAACCTACTTTAATGACCAGCTTTACAATTTCCACACGTAACTCCAGGTGGGAGCACCGATTGAAAGCCGCAGTTCTGGACCCATTGAAGTTCTCAGCGCGATAACGCTACTTAAGCTGGTTAATTTATGCTTCGTGGAATTGGTGCATTTACCCGGCGTCCTGCAGTATTGTATGTTTGATTTATATTATGCCGTGTGATGTCACAGGTGGGGATTGGGAACTGCAATATGCTTACTCGGATTGGAAGGTTTTGCTTGCCTCTTTTTTGGTCAGTCAGTACTTGCTACAAGAAAACGTTTTGGAATGATTCTCTTGGATTTCATATGTGATGATTCAGTTATCAGAATTACGGTTCGCAGCCATTGTTTTATTTTGTTAATCTACATGCAGAGAGCAAAAATTACTGGCTTATTACTTGATTTACATGAATTTATTAGCCCAAATTAGACGAGTTTTATGGAACAAAGTCATGAAAAAAGATCACAGCAACTACATGCCATAGTGCATAAAATAAGAACGCGTCAATTGTGTGGTACGAATTACTGGAACTTTCGATTAACCCACAAATAAATCAACTTCCTTTGAAACGCTTATACAAAATAATGTACTATTTAAAAGTGTCGATTCGCCCGAAGAAAATTCGTATAGAATCAACTTGTATGCCAAATAAAAGTTAAAATAGCAACGAAGCCCTCAATCCTCTGACATTACAAGGCTTTTTTTTTTCTGGATGGGAAATCATCAAATGACTTCTCCCGCTCTGGGCGGAGCGGGAGGGCGTGTCAGACTTTTACTGACTAAAACCCACCCGTGTTCCTTCAGTTGCCCATTTGCCGGGACCACGGTATCTCGCTTGAACAATCTCGCGACCCCGGCAGCCATCGGTCCTAGTAGACCCCATCACTGCTGCTGACATCTCTTTGAGGCGCGCGTGGAACACTACGCGCCGTTGACCCGAGCCTGGTCCTTACCGGGCGGCGAGCTATCCATTGCTCGCCACCCGCAAGCTCGCGCCTACGGTGGCCGGGAGTCCGCTATCGACTCCCGACGCCCGGGGCATCTCCTCCTGCGGCGGCTAGGGACGTGAGGGTGCAGTGACTGCCACTCCCTCACGCGCCCCGCCTCCTCCTTCGCAAGCATTACTGCTTCGCAGAAGGAGGTGACGGCTTCCCATGCCCTCTCGCTCCGTACCATGGCTCGCACTAGGGCCGGACGCGAGAGGTCGCCGCCGCCGATCGCCTCCACGAGGACACGGCGGTGCTCCGCCCAGGCAGGGCAAACTTTCACCGTATGCTCCACCGTGTCCTCTAGACGATCCTCGCAATGAAAACACCCGGGCGTATCCTGCCGCTTTATCCTGAACAGGAACCCACCGAAGCAACCATGCCCGGTGAGAACCTACGTCAGGCGGAAGGTGAGGACGCCGTGACGCCTCTCTATCCACTCCTCAAAGAGGGGATTTACCGCCGCAGTTGTGGCGTGCCCAGCGCTGGGTTGCGACAATCGTACCCGCCATGTCGCCATGAGACATTACAAGGCTTACGGTGTTTATTCAAAGACCCATTTAGAGCAAAAAAAATAAAAAACAACTATTATTACAACAACACCACAAATTCTCACCCTACAGTGATTGAATAAAAAAAGGTTTTCAAGATCTGACATCGTTAGCATGACGCTTGAACCCAGTAAACTACTTTAGCCAGCCGTTTTTACAATTGTTTGAATGGAAGTAAAACTGGGGCACGCAATATTTCTATGGAACGGTGCGTGGAGTACCCTTCTAAGCTCTTACCTTGTAGTAACGATCCTCTATTAAGGGAAGGGATGGCAGGGAGGGATATCAAGCACTCCTCAAAAGCGAGAATGTTTTGCTGTTTTGAGTAACGTAAGAACTGCGAATGTTTTTTCTCGAGCACTCGTAGGGTTATTCTTGTTACAATGGACGGCTGTGAAGGGGTTAGTATGTTAAGTACATGTTTGTTGTGTACCTACTGCCGTGTTTTGTAAGTAGCCTGTTGATGTTTGGCTCGTATTTGTGAAAATAAGGAGATTCTGGTCTTTTTTTTTGGCGTGAGGGATATATGTACTAAGAAGATCAAGGTCATATCTTTGTTAAACGCATGTATGTTATGCAGACACCGTAATACCACGTCTTGTAAGTAGGCTGTTGATGTTTGGCTATTATTTTTGAAAATAAGGATATTCTGGGCTTCCTTTTGGCGTGAGGGATATACATGTACTAAGAAGATCAAGGTCAAATTCAAATTCAATTCATTTGAAGGTCATATCTTGGTTAAACAAATGTATGTTATATAGACGAATCCATGACCTACACTACTCGCAAGTTGCGGCCTTTACAACTGGGCCACCACTGCTCTAGATATTTGTAAATCAAATCCATTGCTTTAGATATTTGAAAAAATCGTCTGCTAAACAACGCGAAGAACGCAATGAATGTTGAACGGCCAAAATGAAAGCCATTCCAATTATTAGTGTTTTATGCAATTACCCACAGTTATAGGAATTGTATTCTTGATCTAGTTCCTAACCTGACATTTTCACAGCAACCTCTCTAAGCCACCATCAAGTTTTCCTTATTTATAAATGATCTTCCCTGAATGACAGCATATATTTTCAATATTTATTGCCGTTACATACATAAAACGTATGTTTGGAGCGATAGCGTTAAATTGTTTGCCCTTGTCAAATGCGAGCGCTGGGCGTAAATATTTGACAACGCACTACACTGGGGAGGTTCGTTTATGGAAATAAAAACAATAATTTAGTTTGGAAGCTGTACGCTAGCGTACAGCTTCCAAACTAAATGATTGTTTAGGGGTAAAATGCCAAAAGTTTTAGTAGAATAACCATGTATCAGTTTTTGAGTTTATAAGAGCATTTCGGTTAGCTTCGAGCAACCTCGGCCTGCCTCGGGTGACTTTCGAACGATGTTCCTTTTTGCGCCCCCGTCAAAAGATTCGAAGTATACCGTAGATTTTAGAATGAGTGTATTTATAGTCCGTTTAAAAGCCCCTGTGGTCGAAATTATCCTAGTTTGAAACTAGGATAATTTCGACCATAGGGGCTTTTCTAGTTATTCAAAGAACGTTCATGGTCTGATCTCAGTCTTTACCAAAAATCAAAATTCGAAAATATCACGAGTTACTTTTTTGACAAGAATTTAACATTTGATTGTCACCGAGATGAGACTGCGACTAGATTTTGAACGTTTTTAATTTCGAAAATCGGCCTTCAGTACTTTGTTGAAGCAAATTCGCGAGTGGTGTAGGGTTTAGGGAACCTATGTAAGAATGATACGCACGGCTGCATATCAAGCTATAGCTTACCAGTATAAACTAATCTCAACATTGTTTGGGATTTCCGTGTAATGAGAGGTCAGCTTCAAATGAAAATTAAAGCTTGATGTGTAGCCGTGTGTACCTATGTATACGTACGTTTGTATGTAAAATTCACCCTAAATTATGTCCACGCAGTTACTGTCCATTCCAAAGTTGCCAGGAATAGGTCGCCAAAGCGAAATAGCTGCCCATTGTGTGTTTTGTAGTGTTAAAATTATTTTGCCACGTTATTTTTTTTCTGGTGTACATTAAAGAATATAATAAATAAATGTTCTGAAAAGAGAAGATCGATATGCTACGGATTGCTCTGGTTCCATTCCAACAAGAAATTTAAAAGCCACTAGGTATGTAAGGGTAAACGTAACGAAACTTAAACATAGAAGTGGCAAAGATATACTATATTATAATAAACGTTTAAATGTCCTTGTTGGGAGCAAACGATATTATTTCAAAGATACAATCTATTCTAAAATTTGACCCGTTACACCCCTGCATCTCTAATTACCACGTTACATGGTACCTGAAAAGCCATATTGGCCCAGTGTTATCCGCCCCGACTGACGAGTTGTAGTTCGTGAGTTCGAACCTAGACTGGCGCTTTCCTTTATGTAAATAACTAGATTCTGCCCGCGACTTCGTCCGCGTTAAATTTCGTGTTCCCCCGACCCTTCCCGTCACGTCGAATTGCCTACCCGTGCGATTTTCCCCGTTTTTGCAACATTTTTCATTACTGCTCCACTTTTCTTGGTTGGAGCGTGATGTTATATAGCCTATAGCCTTCCTCGATAAATAGGCTACCCAACACAAAAATAATTTTTCAATTCGGACCAGTAGTTCCTGAGATTAGCGCGTTCAATCAAACAAACAAACAAACTCTTCAGCTTTATAATATTAGTATAGATTTCATTACCACTGCTCTGAAAACGGTGATGGAAAATATCGTGAGACTAGAACAAGACCTCTACCAACCCGCAGTGAGCCCGCGTGGTTTATTACGGCCCAGTACCTCTCATCGAAAAGAGGCCTGTGTTCCACCAACAATATAGGACTGATTATGATGGTGCCTAAAATTAGTATCCGTGACCTGCGATAAATCATAGACAAAGAGAAATGTCTATTAATATTACACCATTTCTTTTGGGAGAAATCCAAAATAAACATAACTTATTATTATTATTTCCATCCAACACACAGTAACTCTTGATGTATTAAATACACTCTCTGATCATCATCCTATATCATGTTGACAACAAATAATGGTAACTAAATTATTTTAGGGCAGGGACAGATATGTGAGGGATGAGAAAAGATTACCGTCATATTTTCTGAACTCCCCCTAATAATTAGGCAAATGTAGCGGAGCATCTTTCAAGAGGAGACTGTCATTTGTTTTATATGTACAATGTCATTGTGAAATATTCCTTGTTTTACGCATCCATAATTTTTGATGGGGCATTTTTCACAAAGAAACATTTAGAAGATGCCTACTTATTATTTTTATGATTTCCTCTTTAATACAATGAAAAATTTAACACTTCATTTAATATATTATGTACAGTGTATATAAAAACATAGAGAAATGAATCAGAGGGCTTCAAAAAACTCGTCTGCATCGCTGTCAGTGGCAAAGTTCCCAAAAGGCTGACAGCATTGCCACGTTGTATGGCGATGCTGAATCTTTGGCCAAAAATAGATTCTTTCGCCTACTTATTGAATGCTAAAAAAATATTTCAAATTACAAACGGCTTATTAGTTAGAATAATTTGCATGAATTGACATTTTTAAATTATACAATACTTTCTATAGGCGATTATTGTTAATTACGACGAAGTTAATTTATCTGTGGCTAAATCGGCAACTTCAGAAAAACCTACTAGGCAATCGGCACATTTTGAGTTTTATGCAGTAAAGTTATCAGAAAATGTCACTGCAAATGCAGAAAAAAATATAACGAGCCAATTACCTAATACTGAATTTCTGGAGTTATTGATTCGTACATAAATTAATTAATTTCGTGCGACTCACTTATCTTTACTTAATAGAAAACATAGTCATTTCCCGCATCTGTACAACCTCCGCAACAGATTTTAATACGGCTTTTATCAATAAACAGAGTAATTCAAGAGGGACATTTAGCCCCGGGCGTCGGGAGTCCATAGCGGACTCCCGGCCACCATAGGCGCGAGCTTGCGGGTGGCGAGCAATGGGTAGCTCGCCGCCCGGTAAGGACCAAGCTCGGGTCGACGGCGCGTAGTGTTCCACGCGCGCCTCAGTGAGATGTCAGCAGCGCTGAAGGGGTCTGCTAGGACCGATACCTGCGGGGTCGCGTGATTGTTCGAAAGAGATACCGTGACCCTGGCACATGGGCAACTGAAGGAACACGGGTGGGTTTTAGTCAGTAAAAGTCTGACATGCCCTCCCGCTCCGCCCAGAGCGGGAGAAGTCATTTGATGATTTCACAACCAGAAAAAAAAAGAGGGGCATTTATATGAATAAAACGCGGATGAAGTCGCTGGCAAAAGCTACAAGAAAAATAAAGTAAACTGTCGATTCGCCCGTTTCAGGCCTGAAACTTAGTGCGAATCAACTAATAAGCCCTATAAACAAAACATTAATCGTTTTAGAATCAAAAATGTTTTCACTTTCGAAGCATTAGACAAAATTATTGCGCAAAAACGTTTCAAAGAGGAAACATCGAACATCCAAAAAAAGTCATACGAGTGTTACAGAGTGTGTCGACACAAATAAAAGAAAAAAAAAAACGGACGCAATCCTGAAAACATTATTACAAACAACCTTTTGTGTTCAAACGATTAAAAAACGAGTTAACTCAATGGCGGTTCATCATAGCCAGCAAAACGATTAAAAATATAATCAAAATGAGTTTCATTACTAGAACATGAGAGCAGGGTTTTAAGGCAATTAGTTTCACGTCATTCTGTTTTGTGTTTAATTATTGCACACATTTATTTACACATTAGGTTAACGGCAAAAACGGGTCCCTCTTTCGAAATAAATTGTCTGTGTTGTAAGCTGGACTTTATGTGCACCACGTAATTAGAAAACGTGAGAATTTCAGTATTATCGTTATCCATTACGCGTTTAGTATATCAACGTTTACTTCAAAAGGCACACGACCAATGAAAGCTGGTAGTGGATTTCAAAATCTGAAGTACAGTGATTGTGTAGAGCGTTTCATAGTAGATGCCAAGGGACTTCGGGCCCTAACAATTTGTTACATGTATCGTTACTTGCGTTGTGTATTTTTGGAACAAAGAAACTCAGTCTATTGTCCGAATTCTTATCTATAAGGTAGTAATTTGGTTAGGGAAAGTCAACGGAAAAATCATTGAAATGGCTCTGATAAAGAAAATGAAAAAAACATTTCGGCGCTCTTCCTGTTATTTCGGCAAACATTTTATCGAAATTATTGTTTTTTTTTTTCCTTTTAAGCACATCGTGTAAATTGGCGTGGATTGTATTCTTTCCGTGGAACAATAGTTGTTTTAATGGAGTGTTTTATTTTTATAAGTATCTAGTAGGTAGATATCGAAAAATGATCGCGTTTTTAACAAAGTGAAAACAATGTACGTTGGGACCAAAATAGTAACACCACATACGCACTGACGGTGGGATTTTTTTTATTTTCAACTCTCGGTATTGGACCGAACATTGAAAATCCAATAAAGTGTATCCCAGAACATCGAAAATACACACTGTTCGATTTTCAACTCTCAGCGCTAAGCAGTGTACTGAAAATCCAGTGTGCGATAAAATTCCACAACGATATTTTTACGTTCATGAAAACGTGTACACACGGCTACATATCATGCTATACATCTCCAGTTTTAACAGAACTCGCATTTTATAGGCTTTCCGTACGATGAGGAGTCAACTTAAACTGGAAATGTACAGCTGCATGATTTGTCGCCGTGCGTAACCGCTTTAGTAGAATAGGGATCAGTATTAGAGCAGGTTTTAGTACCTTTTGTTTACGAATTGTAAAATGATTCCACATTGATTTATCAAAGCGGTAATTCACTCAATACTGTTAAAATAACACTTAAAACAGTCATCAGGCAAATGTATTTTGGGTGCGTCTCATAACGTATAATAAACTCATTTGGTCTAATTTCATTTTATTATCGTTCATAACATATAATCAACGTGAGATATACCAACTGTTGATATAATTTCTTTCCATATAACATTTATTTATTCTAAAACTTAATTATTATAACGTTGTTTGATATAACATTTATGTAATCGAAAATCATTTGTTCTAACGTTTAATACGTATATTGTTTATTTAATCGAAAATCATTAGGTCTAACGTTTAACATATATAAAAAACCTCATTATGGTTAACACCCCGACTCGGATAGGTTAGGTTAGAAGGCTAAGGCGGTAGCGAAGCGGAGCGGGCGTTCGTGGTTATTTTTTTTTTAACCACCCAGAAATCGGCCTAACTTGGCGCAAGTGGTAATCAGTTACTAGTTACTCAGGTGGTAATCAGTTACTACTTAGGTTACTATTCATATTAGACCAAATAAGTTGTATATGTTTTGAGTGGTATGTCAAACGATGTTATGCTTATAAAAATTAGTTATTTTAAAATTATATCAATCGTTCATTATATTAACTAATCGCTATATTAAATAAAATTAGATGTTCCGTTGTTATGTGTTGTTAATATTAGAGATTTTGTTGTTATATCATCTATTACTTACCCATTTATTTTTATTGGAAAAACAAAAGTTTCTCTGTTTACTCGATTTTTCTTAAAAGCATTTCACGAATTACATTCATACGCGCAAACTTTTCAAAATCAATTCATCAAAAGTTTCTCCCCATTTCAACTGCATTTGTTAGTCCCCATTTAAAAATGGATTCGTTTTTAAAAAATCATTTTATACAGCGAATCTGAAAAATGATTTTGTATCGACGAATTAATATTTCGTTGCGCCATATTGTTCGGCTAAATTGTTTCGGGTGTAAAATTGTTTCTGGAGTACCTACAGGGGGGGGGGGATAAAGAACAAACAAATAATCGTGAACTGTGACTGCTCAACTGTTATTTAAAACAAATATTAGTTTTCCAAGAACCAGTGATTAAACGCTCCATGATTCGATTCGATTTCGTCAATTATATGAATAAATGTTTGCCGAGGCGCCAAGGGAACTCTAGAAATTCGAGTATAACAGTAACGAATTAATTATTCTTGGGAAACTTTTCGTTCAGAAGTGTTACAATGAAATTGTAATTAGCAATGGATATTATTTTAGCGTAAAAATAAAATGATATTCTAGGTCGATTCTCGATTTGTAATTAATCTTTCGGAAATTATAGTAACACTCCGTGGAAATAATCCACACTATCCACATCCACACTATCCATACTATCCATACTAATTCCATACTATTCCATACTAATATTATAAATGCAAAAGTGACTCTGTCTGTCTGTCGGTCTGTCTGTCTGTCTGTCTGTCTGTCTGTCTCGCTTTCCTGCTAAAACTACTTAACCGATTTAAATGAAATTTGGAACACAGATAGTTTAGACCCTGAGAAAGGACATAGGCTACTTTTTATCCCGGTAGTATGTTCCCGCGGGATAATTTCCGACCTCCACGCGGGCGAAGCCGCTGGCAAAAGCTAGTTAGGAATAATTTATTATTATGTCGATCACCGCTTGCCTAGCTTTTTCTCAACTATATTGGGATCGGCTTGCAGTTGAACCAGATGGAGCTTAATGCCAGTATTTTACATTAAAAGGCAAGGCAAGATCAGAAAAGCAGTCACTTTTTAACCGACTTCAAAAAAAGGAGGAGGTTATCAATTCGACTGTATTTTTTTTTTATGTTTGTTACCTCATAACTTTTGACTGGGTGAACCGATTTTGATGATTCTTTTTTTTATTTGGAAGCTGGTGCTTTCCGAATGGTCCCATTTTAATTTGGTTCCATTTGGACAAATTTGCATTACGTATTTGCGCGACAAATGAACGAATAACGAGATTAGATTAGTGCGGAGTCTACCACAACTAAAAAGTTTTTTTTAAGGAAGTCAGTTGTTTTTTTTTTTGTAAAAAGTTTTTTTGATATTCACAACGCAGCTGGGTAATACGATATCCCTTGGCACGACTGGTTGACAGACTTTCGGGCTTATGACGTCCCGTAATAACTGTCAATGATCCACTAATGGCACCAACGGCTTCACGTGCTTTCTCAGGCACGGAGGGGTCATCCATCCACGGACCAACCGTGGCAAGCGTAGCTTAACCTGATCGACAGAGCCGTGAGCCCCAAGCCCCCGATTTATTAGCATTTATTTATTTGTTTATGTAAACTTCTCGCACACAAAAAGGTACAAACGCGGAATTAATGCCTTAGGCATTCTCTACCAATCAACCAAGGGTGGTGAAGAGATTAGACGGCGGTGCTTTAGTTGAGAGGAACAATGATTAAAATACTATTAAAAATAAATCCAATATTGAGTTATAAATAACATGGGAATACTAGTTCATAAATAGATTATAAACATATAATACACATACATATTAACTAATATATATACTTATAATATATATATATATCCTACATATATACACAAATTAAACAGAGAGATGTTGAGATGACTCTACACTATTTAAATATTATACAAAAGTAGTTTTTTAGTAGTATTTTTTTTAAGTAGTATTTTGATATTATGCAAAAATAAATATCTATATCAACATAAACATATGTAGGTATGTAAGTTCAGCGTTACCATAAAGTTATTAGATGCTTAGTTATTTAAAATACCTACATTTATGGTAAATACCAAAACTTGGAACAGTTATCTGGTATTCCATCACTACGAAACCGAGTGTTTGTATTAATTGTCCTAACGTTCGCTGCATACGATCTTCTCTTTTGTCCATTTAGAGTTTGCTCGTATTCGGGAAAAAAATTACGTTGAACATAACAATATTGTCCAACAATTCTTTTGGGAAATGCGAAATGTCCGGTTCGTGATTGTTTAATTTTGGTATCACAATACCCTCTTTTTTGACAAAACGAGTTCCAAATAAAAATGATCCGTCATTTTATAAAATGGAAGTTAGATTTTCTATTCCGCTTTATTATCACAGATTTCGATCCGTGTTTGTTTTTAGAATACGTGACAAAAATACATTTTAGATTAGATTGGATGTTGAATTTGTAACTAGAATTTCCAACCCACACGTTCAAATAACTGTATGACTTCGATATTTAATATTGAGAAATATTAAATTGATCCTCCAAAAAATCATTATTACAATTTATTTGAATAAATGTCCCCTAAAAACATTTTGTGCCTCTAGTGATACGCTTTTTTAAACAAACGTGCCACTTTTTTACTTACTGACTTGCCAACCAGCCTGCCAAGCGTGGCAATTATCCCCCCCCCCCCTCAAATGGCAGACGCCTATGTCCAGTAGTGGACGTCATTCGGCTGAAATGACATTATGATGGGTGCAGTAATTGAGCTAGTTCATCCCGACCAAACGGATAAGATTAGAGCTGTGACCTCCCGCGCGCGAGCCGAGTGAGCGAAGCGAACAGTGCTGCGGTAGTAACCGGCTAACGCTGCATTTAAGTTGGTCGCAATTAATTGGCTATTTATTACTTTAGGGCAATAGTCTTGGAATGTTATGAAGGTCACAAAAGAAGCACATCTATTAGAGTGAGAGAGTGCCTATTAGAGTGTACCCACATTAATATTCATTAGACATTAAAACGAGATTTATTTGTGGTTCGATTAAATACATGCCTCTAAAATTATGTGTGGCGAAATCAATCGTAGACGTGATGAATGTTTTAATAGTTTAAATTCTTACTTCATTGGTTTAAATCTTAAAGTCACTTTAGAGATTAAGGTTCCAATCAACCCATTGATCAAAATATATCATTGCGAGCAATCTTCTCAGTAATCGACGTGTTATTGGATCCATCTATCTTTCCGAATGTTACTTGGCTCCATAAATTCCCGTCTTAATACTTTGACAGACAATTCACACAATTCAATACCTGTTCCATCCAACTTGATTAATCCAATAAAGCTTGAAGATCAATATAGTTTGGCCGAAACTATGTGAGGTGAGACATTAAATCGTCCCTTTACGTCCCAAGTACCAAACTTCCAATGGAATTATTGACTCTAATCGACGTAAAGTTTACGCCGTTCCAGAATGGTTGTATGTAACTCTCTGGAATTTAATCAACCATCTCTAAGATATCGGGGATTCGATATTAATCACTTTGGTATTCGGGAACTTTGCATGCGTACTCTTTGACACTTCGGGTTCACACATGTCTGTTATTGTTGCCGTGAAGGTATTGTGGAGACTGAGGGGTGAATATATTAAATCCCTGGGCGGAGTACCGTCGCTTTCATCGTTGCTTAGGGCTTCAGTAGTTCCTTTGTGCTAGTCCTTAGATTGGTTTTCGGGAGGCGTAATGGTATTTGTAATTATTGGATGTTCGTGATCTTCGATTATTTGCTACAAGCTTCTGTGAGCGGCTTCGCCCGCGTAGATGTTAGAAATTATCGCAAGAGGACGTATTACAATTACGCCTTTTTCCCATGGGGTAGGCAGAAACTACGGAACGCCACCTGCTACGATCCTTAAATATCTTGTGTGTTTGATGTACTTAAAATAAAACTAATAGTATTCAGAGAAAGAAGACTGCGACATAGGGCTGGATTGAATTGAATATAAGTCTTCCTGGTTTTTCATAACGCTCCTATTCTACCTATATAAACACTCAGTTATTTACCAGACACCAAATTAAACATAGTTATAAGAATAGTACTTTGGCCAGTGGCTTTGACCGTATAGCTGTCGGAAAATATCACCCGGGAAACTACTACCGGGATAAAATATCTATGGTATGCTATATATGGTAAGTATCCAGGATAACAAAAAATCCAAATCCATCCAAAAATCTAAACATCTAAGCCATATTTCGCGGTTTCTTACTTGGAATAATACAATTAGCTTTATTTTGAGTACTTCGAACACACATGATGATATGCATTTACTATGAAGCCCAAGTAATATGAATTACAATCTTACTAATCCTGCACTACCCGACCGCTACCAAGCGAGATGCCTGGACGCGGAAAGGCCCGCTAGCCGCTCTGCGGCTATTTTATTATAATCTCTGATATCTTCTAAAATATTCATTTTAATGATATGCTGTGAAAGGCAATTTTGATGTACATGAAATGCACAACATATCTAATGTATTTAATTAATGCTGTATTGCTTAAAATCGCTTCGTAAATAAGCCATTATTTCTCATAAAAATTAAAGGATAAAAAATGGTTATTGTGGGTTATCCCTAAGAGATAGACATATACCATTGCGGACTTTTTTGTAGAACTTTGTAAGGTGTACAATACTGTAGTACATTATTTTGATCTATTTCGTAGGGTTCAGCCGTCGTTCGCAATGTAAGCGCAAAAAAATGAGTTTATTTATGACATCACATTAGAAACCTCTAAAATTATCAGTGTTTCTTTACTATATTATGCATGTTATATACATATAAACCATCCGGTTAAATCACTCCATCTATTAAAATAACCCGCATCAAAATCCGTTGCGTAGTTTTAAAGATATAAGCATACATAGGGACAGACAGACAGCAAAGTGACTTTATTTTATAATATGTAAAATAATAATGATGATGATAATCATAATGATGATAATGATAATGATGATAATGATTTGTAGGTTTGTTCTTTTCTGTAGCCTATACGATATTGGTACCGATTCCCTTGTTCACAAACTAAACTTTTAAGTTCAGTGCATCTTTTTCTTTGTATTTCATTAAGAAGAGGACATAAGAAATTTTTTAGTTTAGTCCTGTCAAATTAATCATCGCCTGTCACTACTCCATACAAGTTTAGACGTGATTAAAAACTTGCCTACTAAAATTACGTTCATTTACGTCAAGCGCTGATTAATTTGACAGGACTAAACTAAAATTTATCTTCTGTCCTTTCCTTAATGAAATAGAAAGAAAAGGATGCACTGAACTTAAATTTAGTTTAGTTTGTGAATAAGGGAATCGGCACCATTGTCTACCCTTTGTATCTCATACCCATGAAAAATATACATAATAACTATTTTATTTTATTAGAGGAAAATAATATAACAATACATATTATAACATTTAACAGTAAAACAGTACCAAAATCAAATATAATAAGCATAACATTCATCTATTTCGGATTGGCTGTTTTTGCGTGATTGAATATTTAACATCAAAACATACACATTTTCACATTTATGATATTAATACCTTTTGCCCACAACTTCGTCCACGTAAGTGTTGGATATCGCGAACGTAGACGAAGTCGCGAAATAAAATCTTTCTTGGGGTTCAAACTTACCCCGTACCAAATTTCATCAAAATCTGTTCAGTGGTTTAGTCGTGAAAACGTAACAGACAGACAGAGTTACTTTCGCATTTATAATATGCATATTTATAACATTATTGTTAGGATCGTTCTTTTCTTTATCCTGCGTTATATTGCCTTCCCTTTGCATCTCATACACATTTAAAAATAAACATGAATACTCATACAATACCGTACGAATACCGCACGAAAATAATTCGCATTCCCTTAATTTGCGCAATGATTCAAAAACAACATCATTAAGACGGTTCATTTCCCTCCATGATTGCTGTTTTCCACTTCGTGTTGACTCATTAATATTTTATAAGTTTTACTAAATAATGTGAGGTTTGCTCTTGCAGTGTATTTTAAACCGACTTAAAAAAGGAGGTGGGCTCAGAATTCCGTTATTTATAAACAGATTTGAAAAAGTTTTAGAGTGTGCCCATATTAATATGGTCAAGATCTGCACCCTAATTGTGGAACGCACTATCATTCAGAATCTGAATCGTATTGAAGATTATTTGTAATTCATTGCATCATTTGTTCGAATAAATTGTCGGCTCATTTGAAAACGTTTTTAAGGACGAGGACAAATTAATAACTTTAGTGCTCAACGGTAAAAGAAAAATTATATCAATTAAAACTCCGCACCAGTACTTGTTTAGGGGATATTCAAACTCTTAACAAATAAAAATTTTCGACCAGGTAATTCATTCATACAGGTGTATTTATTACCTGGTCTACATTTTATACATTTTGATCACGTAGGTCAAAATCTATAGAACACCAGATTTATTAAATCAAATCAAATCATTTATTCGTAAACATAGGTGATATTTATATACAAGATCTTAAAAATTAGGTAGTGCGCTATGTTTTGCCAATCGACATACAAATTATTAAGAAAATAAATATTATACTATTAAATTAAAATATAAATTCGTCATAATATGATTATGCAAGCAAGTAAAATACCAGTATTAAATCATTGACGAATAATTTGAGTTCTAAGAAGTCTGGAATCATTGGTTTACAGTATTCGCATCGATGTTCTTACCACCTTGATAGTACAAACAGAAATAACACCAAGTATACATTGAGTTTACAATGCGCTCTCAATTAAGCTCAAAAATTCCTCGCCACATTAAACAGTAGCTACCAAAGTACCGACAAATATGAAACACACGTAACGAGTGAAACATTCCTAGCGCTAACTATAGGAAGTGGGATCATAGAGTAAGAATTATGTTGTGTATAGAACCTCGCGTATCATGGAGTATATACGTGTGAAGACCAACTGGACCTTGAGGGTCGAGAAGTTGGAACCGCGCCACAACACGAAGTTCAAGTCATTCGTGCTAGTTCCAACTCATCAAGTCGAGACCTTCCTCAAGGAAGAGTTTTGGCCGAAGGGTGTCGTGTATCGGCGATTCCACGAAAGGCTACGCAACACCACGCAGCGCAACACGACGCCGTCACTTCGTGTACAATAGTTATGTTTACGTGGTTTTTATTTGTATGTATGATAAGGTATTTATGATATGGGTCTTTGTAGCCCGAAATAAATTGATTTGATTTGATTTGTATCAATATCAAGTGCGATTACGACAAATGTCTTAGCCTATCTTAGCCCATGCCTAGCGTTGAGAGTTGAAAATCGTAACAGTAAGTAAAACCCTCTGTTCGATTTTCAAGACACTAAGATGCACTCTGTTGGATTTGCAATGTTCGGTTCAACAACGAGAGATGAAAAGCCGGTTCGCGAAAAAATGACGCCAGAATTTTATTACGTCCGTGTGTACGTCGACTTGTTGTATGTACTCATGTTTAATATCGTTATATTTGAACGAAAAGCGCCCTCGTGCGTGGACGCACGTAATCGTCAGGTGCGTGACAATACAATAATTTTGAGTCAAATTACGTAACACACTCTTTGTAGGAATCGCTTTCATTTTAACAGTTCAACAATATTAATTGCGTTATTTACGTTGTAGAGCAGACAATTTTTAACCGACTTCAAAAAGGAGGAGGTTCTCAATTCGGATGTTTATATATATGTTTTTATGTATGTTCGGCCATAACTCCGTCATATATAAGGTGTATCAATTCATACACGAAATATTTTAAGAGGTACACCTGTAGGTGGTAAAGAAGCTGTAGAAGCAAAAAGAAATTTTTTATCTAAGCGTTTTTTAATTTTCGAAATTATTATAATTTTAAAACTAATTACTAAAGACGTTTTACATAAAACCTTTACTTCAAATTCTATGAATGGCCCGCCTGACGCTGCGAGGGCGGTGACCGGACGGCACGAGCATGGCCGCGGTATGTCGGGCCGTAAAAAATATGAAGGAGCCAGTAATTCTTATGTGCGTCAAATAATTTATAAATATTAAATTGTGAAAAAAATACATTAAGAAAAAAATTGTTTTTTGTTGCTTTAGCTTCTTTACCACCTACAGGTGTACCTCTAAAAATATTTCGTTTATGAATAGATACACCTTATATACACGGATTTGCAAAATTCTTTTTTTTGTTAGAAAGGGGTTTATTCCGAAATGGTCCCATTTAAATTTCATATGATGAGTTCCGGAGACAGACACCGGAACTTCAACCGCGATTTCTGCTATCGCATAAATATGCATGGTTAGTTTGGAAATAATGCGGGGTAGATACCATAACTAAAAATTAAAAAATAAAAACTTTTTACAAAATAAAAAACCGACTTCCATAAAAACACTATAAAGTGAAAAAAAAACACTACAAAGTGAAAAATAATTTTTATTTCGGCAGTCGGTGTATTGGGATGTGTATTCAAGGTTTTTGCCACCGACTGCCGAAATTAAAGCTATTTTTCACTTTGTAGTGTTTTTAAGGAAGTTGGTTTTTTTTTTGTAAAAATGTTTTTATTTTTTATTATATGACGCAATGGATTAGTAATCTTCAAAATTATTGAGATTCTGATTGATAATACGTTACGCATTTAGGGTGGAGGTCAGACAGGAGTGGTCGCGCAGGTCATAGCAGGTTGGTAAGCAGTGGCAGTTCTATACGGTTCCTTATTCTATGGCAGTAACTACCGAGTTCTAATCATGTATCCTGGTACCCCGGACATAGTAACGGGCCGGAACTCTCAAATACATTACGTGGACGATATGACCGTCTGGCTTCGCTTGTATAGGAATTTAAACACTTCTTGTTCTTTGTATAATTATGTGTTCATGTTTACTGTTTTTCTTGTTTCAACGTGGTTTGTGGGTTGGTTTATTTTATTCTTTAGAATCTTACTCATCTCGGCTAACTTCTCAGACGCTTTGGGTACTATACATATATCTAAACACATTAAAACAAAAAAAAAATTAATTTATGATTATTTTTGTGAGGACATTGACCGCAGTTGTAATAATCACTTGATATATTAGTTTAAAAATCTGCGTTTTTTGCGTTAAAATCACGATGATGGGTGATTGTGGCACGAAAATTAAAAAGCCCATTTAGTCTTCATATAAATTTTTTAACAAGAGTCACGTCATGCCTATCTGCGGGACCCTTAACAGTGATTGTTTATCGCCCAAAAAAAAACATCCAAATCTTTTTGTTTTATCGTGATGAGATATTGATACCTATTGTGCCTGCAGAGCTTAGTCAATTTAAAATAACCCTGTATAGAAGGAGGAACAATAATATGAAGCAACGATTTTTCTGTTTAGACTTCTTCCAATGAAACGGGTAGGTATTTATTGAAAAGATACCATGATTCATAAACCATAAACTAGATTTTTTCATACAAAATAAACCCAACTTTCAAATTTGTACTTATATCTACACACGGCTACCAAGCCAACATTTTCAGTTTTACCTGACCTCGCATTGTATAGGCTTTTCGTAGAATGAGAAGTCGGCTTATACTGGCAATGTATAACTTGATATGTTGCCATGCGTACAGTAGCTTACACAGTAGGTAAAAACAATGTGCCTGTACACAATACAGAGGACTTCTGTCAGTTCGAATGATATCAGCTGACACAGTTCGTCTTAGAACAAAAGCCGACAATACCAGTAGGTACGCTAACGAAGCTCAACCGCTGAAACTCGCCAAAAGTAAAATCATAACACAAGATAGCAGCCGACTATGAATGTACACATAAAATTAATTCACACCTAACCCCATCGAAGAAAGATAACAACTTCCAAGGTTATATTAAATTCCATCCAAAAGAACTTTCTTTGAGATAAGGGCGGTACGTAATTTCATTTACGCCGTTTAAAACTTTAACTTCCGCGATTCTGATTAAATTTTTAACAATATCTTTAATTTATAGGCGTTGAAGGAAGTTTTATTGCAAGAGTTTAGGGTTGTGCCGTTCTATCATTTTGTATATCTTGAGTTTTATGATATTAAACGTGTATTTCTAGCTCCGTTTCTAGAATTCTCTGCTTCAGATGATTAAATTATAAAGTTTCGTTTAAGTGATAATGTTTTAAGTACTACAACTTGTGATGGTTAAAACATGTATGGTCTACCTAACCTATATTAAGTATATAGGGTCAAATTAAATTACCTGACAATATTATACCCATGTCTTTGTTATCGATATCGAAAACTAATGACATAAAAAGGACTAAAACTATTTTTCATTATTCTAACTTTGTTCAAAACTGCAATGGACAATGAAATTCACATTAAAGCAACCAAACGACTGTGTTTTGGTCATTGTAAATCCATACAAAATATCTATGTCCCACGAAAAATTACAAAAACAGATCTATTGCGGGCACGTACCTTCGCCCATGGAATGATGAAAAAGATTTTAAGTTTGTTTTTTTTTCGACTTCAAAAAGGAGGAGGTTCTCAATTCAGATGTTTGTACATTTTTCTTATGTATTTTCGGCCATAACTCCGTCATATATAGACGAATTTGCAAAATTATTTTTTGTTCGAAAGGAGTTTATTTCAAAACTTATGTAGGACCATATAAATTTCATATAGACCTGATAATGAGTTCCGAAAACAGATACCGGAACTCTTTAAAAAATTACAGCAAATCAACCCCGAATTCTGCTATCGCATAAATATGCATTGTTTGTTTGGAATTAGTGCGGGGTAGATACCATAACCAAAAATTTAAAAATAAAAACTTTTTTTTACAAAAAAACACAACCGACTTCCTTAAAAACAGTACAAAGTGAAATATAACTTTAATTTCGGAAGTCGGTGGCAAAAAATTTAAATACAAATCCTAAGACACCGACTGCCGAAATTAAAGTTTTTCAAGTTTTTTCACTTTGTAGTGTTTTTAAGTAAGTCGGTTTTTTTTTTTTGGAAAATTTTTTTTTTTCCATAAATCTTCGATACCGAGAGGCAGCTTATTTAATTTGACCCTGTATACGATAGTTTATAACTAACACTATTTTCTTTCACAAAATGCTAATATATGTGCTGCTTCAATTCCTAAAAATAATATACATGGTAGTCTCATTACATGACAGTATAAATATTATCATCATCAATTGATTTACTAAGAGCAAAAAGTTTATTCTTTTTTTTTTTAATACAAAAAATATAAAATTTACATCCTCTTTAAGTCCCTTCATTCAATACCCCCAAACCTCTAACCATTAAGTATATTAAACAAACATTTTACACTAACCAAAAACTGTTCATAGTAATGGGTAAACAGATGCTGCTCCCTCAAGGGTCCGTCCATTTGGGGGTCCGTTGAAAAGCCGGAAAAGCACTAATCCATCACAAAGAGTTACGACGTCCTACCGGTTATATACGATCGTGGGACCCACGCGATGGAGCGCTCATATTAGGGCTGCTTGTATCGGAGTTGGTTTACTTTAGTTTGGAGAGTCTGTGGTTTGTTGCTATGCAGTATAGTTATCTCATAAAGACAGTAGGAATTAATTAAAATAGCTATTGGTCATCATCGTCATTGTTGTGTTTGTAGAAATGAAAGATAATGTTGAGTAGACTTGGTTTAATCAGACTAGGATCACAGTTTCACAGAGCACGTTCAGTCGTGGTATTTCAGACGGGATCCGACATAGCAGTGACGGACCGATGCAGAGCGGAACCATAGATTATTATCTAGTGGTGTACATACTAACTAATTACTAAATAGTGATGTTACAACATCCCCCTTGTTGAGTTCAAATTAAACCCCTGACAAACAATTAATAAGATGTACATTGACAAGTGACTCTACCTACATGACAACATGCTCTATGATACTTATAGCTATATTATAACTAGACAACATTCTTATTAATACTTAGTTACATTTAATCTAGACAACCTTCTTAATACTACTTAGTTAATGGTTTATCTATTTCGTCTATTAACCTTCTTGGTGGTTTTACAATTCGACCTGACCTGGTTGTTACGCTTGAGGATATATGAGATGAGGATTCTTGAAGTCTTGACTCCTGTCTGTCACCTTCCTCTCTCTCCTGCGACGAGTTGGATTGCATAGGAGGGTTTGCATAGTTTTGGGAATACTTATGTCTTAAGTGTATTTTATTTCTCCTATACTGTACACCATTGACATCCTCAACAACATACGACCTATTGTTCATCAATCTTTGTTTGACAATAGCTTGTTCCCAGTTACTTTTTGGATTTCTTTTAAAATAGACATGGTCATTGTAATGTAACATCGACATTGACTTAGTATTTTTATCATAATTCCTAGATTTGTTTTCATCATTTTTCTTGACTGACTCTTTGTAATCCTGAAATGTTACTACTTTTGGCTTTAATCTCTTATATGATACTGGAATATTGTCTCTCAAGTTTCTTGACATTAACAATTGAGCTGGTGATGACAAATTATTTTTTGGTGTATTTCTATACTGTAATAAAGCTATGTATGGATCTGTTTTGTTTTCTTTACATTTCCTTAACATGTTTTTTATTATTTTTACTGAACTTTCAGCTTGACCATTTGACTGTGAATGATATGGGCTAGTAACAACATGTTCTATGTCCCATTCTTGTAAGAAATTTTTGAAATCAATTGACTGAAAAGGAGGTCCACCATCTGACACCAGTGACAATGGTATTCCATGACGAGCAAAAATAGATTTTAAATGAGTAATTACATTTTGAGCAGTACTGTTTTTATTTAATAATGCTATCTCTATGTATTTTGAGTAATAATCTGTGACAATTAAATAAACTAAACTTTCAAAATGCATTAAATCAATACCGACTTGTTGCCATGGATATTTACATATTTCGAAATTTTGTAGTGGTTCCTTTTGATTACATGGTTTGAATTTTGCACATACAAGACATTGTTCGACTAAATTCTTAATTTCACTTGACATATTTGGCCAATACAAAGATTCTTTAGCTATTTTCAGACATTTATTTATACCTTGGTGACCTTGATGTATTTTTTCTAACATTTCTTTATACATTGACTGTGGTACTATTAATTTTGAACCTTTGAACACTAAATCTTTTATTACATGTATTTCACCTTGAATATTCCAATATGGTTTGACTAATGAACTGACATTGTTCTTGTTTTTAGGCCATCCTTCATTATAATATTTTTTTAATATTTGTAAGGATTCATCTTTTTTGGTTTCCTGTGTCAATTTTGTGCTGTATTCCTTTGTTATTGCTAAATTAGCATACATTAAATTGACATGACAAGACATTTCTGACTCATTTTCAGGTGTGTAATTGTCTTTCAAAGCTGCCCTTGACAAAGTGTCTGATATATACATTTCTTTACCTGGTACATGTATTACTTCTAAATCATACTTTTGTACAGTTAACATCATACGCTGTAATCTAGCGGGGACATCATGCAATGGCTTTTTGAATAAATAGACTAATGGCTTGTGATCAGTATGTACTGTGACTCTATTACCATATACATATTGGTGAAATTTTTCACAACCAAATTGAATTGCTAGTAGCTCTTTTTCTATCTGCGCATATCTTTCCTGGGTTTCAGTTAAAGTTTTTGAACTGTATGCTATAGGTTTGTTTTTCTGTAATATGACTGCTCCTAATGCTGATTTCGACGAATCAACTGACAAGACTAATGGAATCTTAGGATTGTAATGAGCTAAAACTGGTGAGTTTGTAATCTCATCTTTCAGTTTTTTGAGACATTGACTATAATTCTCATCCCAAGTCCAGACTGAATCTTTTTTCAAAAGATTTCTTAATATTTGTGTTTTTTCTGACAAGTTACTAATGAAAGGTCCTAAATAATTAATCATACCTAATATTCTCTGTAACTCTTTGACATTTTTTGGTGTGGGCATATTGACAATGGCTTTGACTTTTTCTTGATCTGCCCTGGCACCATCTTTACTGAAGACATAACCCAAAAAACATACTTCTGTGACTAAAAATTTACATTTTGACTTGTTAAATTTTAAATTGACTTGACGAGCTCTTTGCATGACTTTGTGTAATCTTTCATTATGAACTGACTCATTTGGTCCATAAACCAAAATATCATCTATGAATATTAAGACTCCTTCGATATCACCGAATAGATTCATCATGACTCTTTGAAAGATTTCAGACGAGGCATTTATGCCATATGGTAATCTTAAATACTTATATCTACCAAATGGTGTTTGAAAGGTACATAATTCAGAACTGTATTCATCCAGACGTAGCATCCAGAAACCCGAAAATGCATCTAAATGAGAAAAACATACAGCCCCTTCGAGCTGAGACCTAATCTCATCAATTGACTTAAGTGGATAAAATTCTCTCATGATGTTTTTATTCAAATTTCTAGGGTCTAGACAAATTCTTAACTGACCTGAACTTTTTACAGTTATGACGACTGAGTTAACCCACTCTGTTGGTTTTGTAACCTTCTCAATAACTTGCATCTCCATCATGCGATCCAACTCTTCGTGTAATTTCCCTTGTAACGCAAATGGAACTTTCCTGGGCGGATCAACACATGGTACTGCATCAGGCTTGAGTTTAAGATGACAGACTGGAGGTAGACATCCAAGTCCCTGAAAAACATCATTATATTGTGTGAGAATTTGTTTACAAAAACCCTGCTTTGATACTGAAAAGACACGTCTTATAATTCCTAACCTTTCACATGTTGGTAGACCAAGAACATTTGGACAATCTAAATCTGCTATTATAAACATTATAGATTCGACGACGTCATTGTTATTAACGCATAATTTACAATTTATGTTCACTTTGCCTAGAATCGGAATGGATTTTCCACCAAATCCTGTGACATTTATTTGACATTTGACAAGTGACACTTTTGACAGGTTATAAAATGTTTGCTTTGACATAATGTTGACATCTGCACCAGAGTCTATGATGCATTTAATTTGTTTATTTCCTACTACTAGGTTAATTTCCCATGACTGTTTTGCATGGTTACTATCCACAGTGTTGACATTCTTTACTGTATGACTTATATCTGAGTGACTGACTAATGATCCGTTTTGTGTCTGTGAAAACTGTGAATGCTGACGACTGTTTCTAAGTCTATGACCTTGTGTTTTGTTGTGTAATCCCTCAGACTTGTGACTTTTTTCATCATTGAGATGTAAATATGGACTCTGACATTTTCTATTTTGACTATTTGATTTTACGTTGGATCTCTCAGATATGTGACTATTTTCATCATTGAGATGTTGATTATTTTCAGTACATCTCTCAGACTTGTGACTGTTTTCATCATTGAGATGATAAACTTGACGTTGACTTTGTTGACTTTTGGACTTGACGTTGGATCTCTCCGACTTGTCACTGTTCTCATCCTTGAGATACGGTGACTGTGACTGTCCCTTTTGATATATCACTACTGCTGTGTTTTTGTGTCTGTGTCTACTGCTCGGACTGTGTGAGTGAGACTGACTATGTGTTGCTGTGTAATGACTACTTGACTGACTACTATGTGCATTATGATCCTCATGATTATCTGAATGACTTTTACTCGACTTTAATTGACTGTTCAACATGCCAACAAAATATTCTTGACTACTATTATCTGAATTAAACGATTGCAACTGACTGACTTTTTTATTCTTGAGACAATATTTAGCAAAATGACCAAAAGATTTACATGACCTGCATTGAACGCCTTTAGCTGGACATTTGTAGCGATGAGACTGCCCACAGCGGCTGCATGTCTTCGAGTTGCTGATGTGGTCGCTGTTTGAAGCTGATGCTGACTTGCGACTGCTCGAAGCTGACTGGCGACTGCTCGACCTGCGACTTTGACGATTTTTTCAGCATCCTGCTGAGCGATTATGAGTGTCCTCGCCAGCTCTTGCATTCTCTGATATGTCAAATCAGGTTCTTGCAGTAACCTCTGACGTACATGTGACGAATCTATATTGAGGTTTGCTATAAAAATATCTCTGATTAAAGACTCCCTGAGCGTGCCAAACTCACATTCTCTGCTTTTATTTTCCAAATCCGTGAGGAATTCGTCGATGTTTTCGGATTTTTCCTGCCTACGTGTGAAGAATAGGTATCTACACATCGTCACATTTTTTCTTGGTTCAAAGAATTTGTCGAATTTGGACTTGACTTCCTGGAGTGTGCTTCCATCAATCTTTAAGTTAAATGTGTTAAATATATTGAGACCACGCTCACCAATTAAATGCAGTAGAATGGCAATTTTCCGCTTCTCGCTGGACTTGTCCAGGCTTGTGGCTAGCAAATATAGTTCCAGCTGCTGCCACCATTTTTTCCACGCCTCCGCATTATTATTTGCTGGATCCGACGAAATATGGAGTTTTTTCAGACGCGTGCTTAATGTTTGGTCATGTCCGCCATCATTGTCGTCACTCGTGGCTTGGTTCGGCATTTTCTGGACCGATCTTCTTTATTTGTTTTTTCTTACACGACTTCTGACACCATGTTGTGTTTGTAGAAATGAAAGATAATGTTGAGTAGACTTGGTTTAATCAGACTAGGATCACAGTTTCACAGAGCACGTTCAGTCGTGGTATTTCAGACGGGATCCGACATAGCAGTGACGGACCGATGCAGAGCGGAACCATAGATTATTATCTAGTGGTGTACATACTAACTAATTACTAAATAGTGATGTTACAACAGTCATCTGCAAATATATAGAGGTCAGCTTCTAGTCTAACCAAATACCAGTATTTTACTAGATACTGACCTCCTCAAAAAACCAGTTAATGGGTAACACGATACCTCCTGATAAGACTGGTTGTCAGACTTTCGGGCTTCTAGCGACTCATAATGACTGTCAAACAACGATGAATGAAGGCCGGGATCAACGTGCTTTTCGAGACTAGCCTTTTCCTAACCATGTCGGGGTCGGCTTCTAGTCTAACCGAATAAAGTGGAACACCAGAATTGTACATAGAGCGGATGCCTATCTGACCTCCACCGCCCAAATAATACGCAGTTATACTGGATGTCAGGCTTTCGTGCGGTGAGGCGATTTCCCGTAATGTCAATCATCGACGCATATAGTATATACGCATTGTAAGTACACTGTTCACGAATACAAATTACACTCCAATTTCAAACAATTAATAAAATTTCTGTCCACTTCTCACCTTTCAAAGTGGCCAAAAAAATTTACCTCTTATACATAACTCTTATTCAAATGACCATAAAATACCAAAGAATAAACAAAACAAAAAAAGTTGGACAGTACCAAACGGAACACAGCGCGACGTAACATTGTTTACGGAAATAAAGAACTTGCGATCGGGACGCGGAACCGGACAAAAGTTGTGCGTCTGTGGTCTGTGCACAGACAAACAAACATCCAATCTAATTATATGGCGCCTTGAGTAACTTGGCTGCTTATAAACAAATAATAATAAACAGATGACAGAAATATGTCTTATTCAAATCATGTTAAAGAAGAAGAAGGGGAAAGAATTATGTTATACAGATAAAGGACAAAGTGAAACGCTCAGATGCATAGAACAAAGTCGAAAAATAAACTCCTAATATAGAAAGTTGAAAAGTTTAGTTCAAAGGTTCATCATCATCATTTCAACCGAAAGACGTCCACTGTTGGACATAGGCCTCCCCCAAAGCAACGTCAGTTCGACTGATTCTGTGCTTCCCGCATCCAGTTCAAAGGTTCACGAACTCTTCATGCTAAACTTGGCTTGAATCTAAAACTCCAAACTGCCAGGTTTCGGGTCACAAAAAGGATATTTCCTTTGGATACAAAATAAGCGGGATAATTGCGTACCTAACTAATTATTGTAATGCCTTAATTCTGACAATTTCACGATATTACGCATTATTTACTTTGTCGAGCAGATAAATTTTTCTAACATAAGTAGCAAACGATTAGGAATTGGGATTGTCGTAGAAAGTGTGAGGAAGGTGTTGTTTAGCTCCTCCATCAACCCACCACATCACAGGTTTTGTAAACTTTTCGAAGTTTGGCCCATAGTTAACTTGGCCTGTCCAATCCCACATGACAACTTTTACTGGTAATTCACGGTTTACATTCATTTGTAATTACCTAAAACATGGAGTAAATGTCTAATTTCTAACGCCCGAAAGAAAAAGAGGGATGTTATAACTGTAACGTGTGTATCTGTGTATTCCCAGGGCGTGTGTCCCTGTGTGTGCCTGTTTCCCAGCTGTGGGAACTATATAGGCTGATTATGATGATCTGTGTATCAACGTGTCTGTGGCATTATGATCTGTGTATCATCGTGTCTGTGGCATTGTAGCTCATATTAAGTTTAAGAAGCAGGTAATAAAAGTTAAGCTAAAAATGAAAAGAAAAACTGACACAAACAGAAGCTCTACAAAGTATAAAAAAATAATATTGTAATCAAAGTATCGTCGCGTCGAGGGACGGTCAATGAAAACGTCAAACGGACGAGGCTCAGCAATAATAGAATGTATGCTATTGTAGAAATTGATAACATTTTCATTAGCCGTACGTACCCCGCCGCGACGATACTTTGATTAATATATTACCAACAACTTTATATTAAACTTAAAGGGCCAATCAATATTTATTTACTTTTTAGAGGTTTTGGTTTGTGTCGGGGATTATTCATTTTTAACCGACTTCAAAAAAGGAGGAGGTTCTCAATTCGTCTGTATTTTTTTTATGTTTGTTACCTCAGACTGGGTGAACCGATTTTGATGATTCTTTTTTTTTTGGTGCTTCCCGTGTGGTCTCATTTTCAACCGACGAAAAAAAACGGAGGAGGTTATCAATTCGACGCGTATATTTTTTTTTTATGTATGACCACGCATAACTTTTTACATAGGTGTCCGATTGTGATAATTCTTATTTTATTGGAAAGGGTATACTCCGACCGTGGTCCCATATAAATTTGGAAAACAAAATCAAACCCTAAGGGTCGGAAAATAGGGGATGATTGATTGTTCACTCACTGATTGTAATGTATAACCACGCATAACTTTTTACATAGGTGTCTGATTGTGATAATTCTTTTTTATTGGAAAGGGTATACTCCGAAGGTGGTCTCATATAAATTGGGCAAACAAAATCGAACCCTAAGGGTCCGAAAATAGGGGATGATTGATTGTTCACTCACTGATTGTAATGTATAACCACGCATAACTTTATAGATAGTAGTCCGATTCTGATAATTCTTTTTTTATTGGATACCTTGCCAAGTATTATTAGTACATTAAAGCCACAATAACAATGTAAAATAAAAACTTTTTAACAAAAACATTAAGCCGCCGAAAAAACTGAAAAGTAAAAAATAATAAACCTTCTACTTTTCAATTCAATTTTTTTTTAATTTGGTTCTATTCTGACAATGGGATCCATGTGAAAACCATATAAGTCTTAAATTTGCTTTAAGTATGTGCGCGACAAATGGACGAATAATGCGATTAGATTAGTGTTAAAATAAAAAGTTTAAAAAATAACATCCGTCTACCATAAAAAAAAAACACTACAAAGTGAAAACTAACTTAAATTTCGGAAGTCAGTGGCAAAAAAACCTTAAATACAGATCCTATGACACCGACTTCCGAAATTAAAATTATTTTCACTTTGTAGTGTTTTTTTAAGGAAGTCAGTTGTAATTTTTTTTTTAAGTTTTGCGTAATGGCATTTGATTTTGTAGGGTCTCAAAATCCATTTCTATCGTATGCTCGGTTTTCCAGCCAATAAGTCAGATATTTGATAAGTAACGATATACATACGTATTAGCGATCACAGCATTGTAATTTTTTTTTAAAGAGATAAATTAAACAATTTGACTTCAATTGACCCATATTTACATTAGAATTTTAGTTATTGTTTTCAAAAATTACATTTGACGTGCCCCATCAGTCAAGCAGATTAAAATGAAATTAAGTGACAAAATAATTTGTATCAAAATGTCTAAATTAAGTTTTAGTCCACGGCAATCAGGCTTAACTTATCGCGATTCAATTCACGAAGACAGACTGGATAACTTTTATCTTTTTCTTTTGATAAAATTAAACGCTTCATAAGAAAATGCGACGATTTCATATTCTTCTAGCGTCCTCTTGTGGAGATCTTTTTTATTTGCTTCGTATTTTACTTGTTAACTTTTTATAGTCTTTGTATTTGCTTGAGGCCTTTTCCTAAGGAGCTTAAAAATCTTTTCCAGTATCTCAGACCTGGGCTTTCTTTTATACCTGGATAAAAGGTCCACTATATTTTATTTGTCCCAGCCCGCTTTTACGTGGAGCAAAAGAAAACGTCTGTTACTTTTGTTTGTGCTTCGTAAATAAAGTTTCTAATGTCAGGCGAGAAGTCTCTCAAGGGTTGTTTAATATGTAGATTTAATTGTAGATTCACATTTGAAGTTATGATAGCTTTATTGTAGATTCACCATTTCAACCCTCCTTTTCACCCTCTTAGGAACAGAATTTCAAAAAACCCTTTCTTAGTGGATACCTACTTATCACAAAGAACACACCCTCCAAATTGCATGTCTCTAGGACCAGCGGTTTAGGCTGTGCGTTGATATATCAGTCAGTCACTCAGGACTTTGAATTTTATATACATAGATAAATAGAGAATTAACAAAGCATTAGGTTTATTTTATTTGCATAATGTTTTTTTTTTTAATTCTCGAGTGCTCATGTAAGTAATCAAACATAAAAACTGCAAATAATATTACTTCATTAGTGTAGTAAAGATTCAGTAGGGTAGTATTCTATGGCATGCATTTAATTGACCTTCAAGTAATTCTCATTTTGTTTTTCCTAAAAATGTTACTGAACATTATAAATAATGAATGCGCTCTTTTCGGGAACTTCGAATTATATTATAATTATTATTTTGGGGTGCTAAATATACTAAAAGCTAAGTAACTGCGACCACTTGGCTGTAGCGGTTGCCAGCAGCAGCTGACGCGGCAACGCTCGCTTCGCTCGCTCGTCTTGCCTGCAGTTGGCCACATTTTCAAACTAATCTAATTCGGTTGATCCAGGTCTCTAGCTTAGTAACTACAACCAGTGAGAAAAGGACAGAAACCTTAAAAGGTTCGTGTTTTTTTTTAAGAGTGTCCATCATCAGAAGGTTACACTAGTTTACTTGAGTTTTGTCCATAAAATGGAATATATATGGTTACTTTACTTTAGGTATCTACAACTCAGAAATAATACTTAAAAAATCCAGCACGTCACTTTTTTTTGTAATATTTATTAAGAAGATTTTTACAGAAAACTACATCTATATAAACAATTGACAGTTAAAACTGGCAAATTTTTGCTCTTTTGTATAATATTTTCATCTGCATCTCTCACGACAGCCCAACAATAGTCATCTGGCATATTTTGGTCCCAAAAACCTTGATAATTTTGCTCAAATGATTTTAAATCTTGGTTAAATCGCTCACCGTGGTCATCACTCACATTACTAAGATTTTCTGGATTAAATCTAAATGGGAATGCAAAAAAGAAGTTTTAGTGACATATTTATACCCATACGCTTATAATTTTACATTATATTTTCAACAATCTCTTTGTAATTATCACTTTTTTATTGACAAAAAAAAACTTTACGACACTTTTGATAGAGTTTCAGGCTGATTTTTCTACCACGTTTAAAAGGCTCTCGAATTTTGTATCGTCCAATATTCTCCTGATTTGAGGACCCACAAATATTCCTTCCTTTAATTTAGCCCAGAAAGATTCGTAAATACAGGGCAGAGGTATTGAAATGCAGACTTAGACTTATCCAAAGCTTTGGTTAAGTTTTTCATCAAGCCCATCTTAATGTGAAGCGGTGTTCATATTTATTTTTTTGGGTCAACTAAACATGTATTTATTACTTTCATCTTACCTGGAACATATTCATACTATCTTTGTTTTTTGAGTTGAAATCAAGAGTTTTTGTCATTACGCGGTCAGTTGGCTCTCTCCATACCATAACAAATTTCAGTGATCTATTTTTACTTGAATACCAGGAGCTGAGGACCAATCTGTAATTAGTGCTAATCACATAAGGAATCTGATTTTTATATTGATTGACACCGAAAATTCAAAATAATATAAATAGGCTTCTTGCAATGGTTCTGTTATAGAAAACCCACGATTAAACGGAACAATTTTCCCACAAACATAAAAAAATCGATTTACACTCTAGATGGCATTTTTATACAAAAAAAGAATTTTGAATCATACAGTTGTTTACAAAATAGAATTATAAACGTATTTAAACAATTGCGGGTAGGTAAAAAACAAAGACCTCTATATCTCAGAACTGTGACGTGCTAGGAAAATATGTTTTTAATTACCATTCATAGCCTACATAAATAATACATCTTTCATGTCATGGACAAAAAAATTTTTTTTTTTTTGTAAACTAGTGTTATTTGTCTATTATATAATTCTCATATAACCTTCTGATGATGGACACTCTGACTGAACTTTTGTTGATGTATGGATGGAAAAAACAGCATTATGGTGACGTCGTTTTGTTATTGATCGTTCGGTTAGTTTATTATACCTATATCATTCTTCATCTCGAGGACACTAGTTTCTTCATCTGGAACTGCCCTCTGCTTTCGTGGTCTGCCAAGACTGAGCAGTGGTGGCCTAGTGGCATGGGCCTCGACTTACGTGTTCTCGATCTTGCGTTCTAGTAAATAGTAGTCTTAAAATTTAATATTAATATTTATGTTGTGCTTGTCTTACAACTACTAAAATGTGTTCATATTTTAGGCGAGGACGCTGGCACCCTAAACACAAGTTAAATCTTACATTGGGTGCCAGAGTTCATCGAAAACACTCACTCCCTTAGTTGTAATGCTGCATAGTATTTAGATAAGTGTTTTTGTACAACTGAAGGTAATAAAAATCTTTTCTTTTTTCTTTTCTTTCGTTCGAACCCAAGCAGGCGCAATACTTTGTGTAAATAATTTCATCACCACTGCTCTAAAAACGGTGAAGGAAAACCTCGTGACGAAACCGACATGTCTTAGAACCAAAAATTGGAAGGCATGTGACATCTACCAACCCGCACTGGGCCCGCGTGGTGGATTATGGCCCACTCCCTCTCACCGAGAGGTGGCCTGTATCCCAGCAGTGGGAACATTATAGGCTGATGATGATGTCATTCTTCATAAGAAGAGGTATTTGTCATATAGTTTGTTACAAATGTTGTTAAACAATATTAGTAAAATCCTTTCACCATTCGTGTGAGCGTAGGGAACTAGAAACTGAAGCGGTTGATGAATATTTTCAGTTCTAGCAAAAACACCTATTTTTAAACAACAACGGTTAAATTATCTCTATGAAAATATAAAAAAGGATGAAGATGTAAATTCGGAAAATGTATTTTGATTAGTTCAAAAATGTGCATACATAACACAACATTATCTTCCTATAACGTTCGTACTGCAGAGACACCTCACCACCTCTTCTCTGTAATAGAGAGTGAGCTATATAATCTATTAAAATACTCATAGAATTTGTATAACATAGCATCTTGTAGACTCTAATCGTCTACTGCTACCTAACCTACAACTAAGATTAATGGCAAAGCTTAAAAATAAACAAACCTTTTCAACCATCTTTTAAACAAAGTAGTGTCCTCAATGCTCTCACATTTATTGGTCTTCGGCCCAATGACACAGCGTCAAGTCTTATAGCCATAAATCTCTCAAAGCTTTAGTACTGGGAATTGCAGAGGAATGTGTGAAATGTTGTTTACTTTTCTGCCTAGGGAAGTTATATAATAAGTATGTGTAATATTTTCCCATAAATGTGTAAAGAAAATTTATACGACACTTTTTTTTATTGTTTATTCTTCCAAAAACAGAGCCTTACATTTCCTTATAATCTATATAAGTAAATTAATACCTAGGTTGACATGAATAACAACACTAACAATAAGATGTAAAAGGAACATTTTGCTTATGAACTCCACACTAGGTCGAGCCTGTCTCGTGGAGTCCATAAGTGGAATTGCCGTATGATTGTGCGTTACAATACTACTTGTTACAGTTGAGTTTTTAAAGTAGTTAAAACATTTAAAAAACCCCCGACACAAAAACCTAATTTCCCTTTAAAAAGTAAAAAATAATAAAAAATAACTCAATCTTAAAGTACCTAAGAATGTATTAATAATTTAAAAAAAAATACGCCGCGTTGGGGGACCGCTTCAAACCTAACAATTTAATTACCAATAGTCTTATTACCTAACTAAGCAGTCAACGACGTCTGCACTCGCGGAGCGGTCCCCCAACGCGACGTTTTTTTTTTTAATTATTAATACATTCTTAGGTACTTTAAGATTGAGTTATTTTTTATTATTTTTTACTTTTTAAAGGGAAATTAGGTTTTTGTGTCGGGGGTTTTTTAAATTTTAAATTTAATTTTTTATTTTGTACTTTTTATAGGTATATGCTTAATATAATGTAGAATCAAACGAAGCTAAGAACACTTTCGATTAATTCATCAATATTCTCTTTCAGTGCGCTTTCATTTGAGACCCCACTCGAGTATATTTGCTGACATTCGGTTACTCTTCCCCACTTTCCCCCCCACAACTTTTAAACGGCTCAACCGATTTTCATCAAACATGTCTAAGAACACTCGCAGATAAGTCACCTTTAATACATTTTTTTTTTTATTGAAATCGCATCATCCGTTCGGGAGCTATGATGCCACAGACAGACAGACAGACAGACAGACAGACACGTCAAACTTATAACACCCCTCTTTTTGCGTCGGGGGTTAAAAACAATTTTCTAGGTTTAGACTTGCTTCTGCTCTTGACGTCTTTTTGTCGCGTCATATCCCATCGCCCGTCCGCACTTTTACTTCGATTACACTTAGCGTTCCTTCGCTTTTTTTTTATTTTGCCCAGCTCCTAAGGGTCCAAGAATTGGGCTATCTAAGGCAAAAAATGAACTTACGATATTTCTGAAAACCGACTGGTTGTTCCAGAGATTACTTCCTACAAACAATCTCACAAACTTTTCCTCTTTATAATTAAAGTAACTAATACATTTACAGTGTGGCAAGAACATCGACGAGCAATCTTTTAAGAACCGTGGTTTCAGTACTTCATTCGATTTGATTAACATGATTTCGATTGATTAACAAATATTCATTCATATGCTATGCATGCTAGACGACTAAAATAAATTAAATATATATTTAACTAAATACATATGAAATGTATAGCTCTTAATTTTTGTATATGAATTAATATTTATTATACGATTTTTGAAATTGACCCTACCACTGTTTGTCTCTGCATCATCCAAAGGTTGACTGGTAGCAAATAACAATAGCATTTAATCCGCCTCTATACATTTTTTGCATGCAGTATTAAATAAATAAAATAATTGTCCCACGACGGTGAAACAGCGCGCAACCCCTCAGTTTTATACCAACCAATGACCAAGCTCATAAAAACTTAGTCTCCACACAACGCAAGTACCCTAACTAATATTACAGCAATTACACCGAATAAAACATGAAACTTCTCACATAATTCGCGACACAGGTAACGTAATACTTGTTAACAAAGTATGAAAGTGTCAAAACTATCGCGCCAAATTGTTTTGCTACATTGTCCCGGTGGAGCGGTGTTTCATAACGTCCCATAAACTTGAACGTAAAAGTTAGGCTGTGGTTTCTGTGCGTAAGTATAGCGGAAAACCCATAAGCTTCATAATCAGCGTATAATGTTCTTACTGCTGGGACACAGGGTTCCTCAGTGAGAGGGAGTGGGTCGGAAGACACTACGCGGGCCCAGTGCTGGTTGGTTGATGTCACATGTATTCAAATTTATGGTGCAAGGACACGCCGGTCTCCTCATGATGTTTTCCTCCACGTTCGTTTTCGAGAGTAGTGGTGAAGAAATTATTTACACAAAATCAATAGCCATTTATTCAAATAAGGTTAAGAGTAAGCACTTTCGAACGTAAAAATTACAGTCACACAAAAATGCCAGCCAATCACCACTTCCTAGTGCTTCGACCTATAACTCGTTATTCGGGGCTAATACTACTGGGCCAACACTGCTCTCACGAATAAGCTGAATAGCCTGAAAATAACCGAGTATTTATTTGAATTTTCTTCTCTAACTCCTCATCTGCTTAGAGTAATAAAAAAGCCATTCATGGAGACTACCCGTAGAAGTGAAAACTAAAAACTCATCTCATCTGCTTAGCCTTTTCCCAAGTATGTTGTGGTCGGCTTCCAGTCTAACCGGATGCAGCTGAGTAGCACTATTTTACGTAGAGCGACTGCCTAATTGACCTCCTGTGAAAACTAAAAACTATGCATGAAATAATGTTGTACAACACGTCTCCAATATAGCTACATCTAGACACGCGGCAGCGTGTCAAGCCAAGTTCAAGTAACAGAACTGGCGAGCAGCACCGTGTGTAATATTACACGAACCATTTGGAGCCACTTTTGGCCCTCATAACTCAAAAACTATTTCACATAAACGTGTCAAATTTGGCTCATATAGTGAAACTTACAAGATACTTCTGTGCTTCAAATTTCATAAACATATCTCAAACGGTTATTTAGATATTAACGTCCAAAAATCGTAATTTTTATCACTGACTGACCTATAGATCAAAACTCTAACCCAGTTCCAGATGACCTAGAAAGTTCAAATTTGGCATGCAGATAGGTAATTAGGTGAATACAAAGAAATAAATCAGAAACTGGTAAATTTTTATAATTTTATTATAATTTTTCACTTAATTGATTCTATTAGGAACACTTATAACAAAAACCATTAGGTATTAATTTTGGTTTAAATTTGTTATAAATAAGTACCTACTAATAATTTATGTACAAAAAGTAATGATATCCCATCAAAAACATAAATGTGAAATGAGAGCCAAGTTCAATATTATGATATATGCCTCGGTTGTTGACTTCAACGACAAAAGAAGTGAGATGTAAATGGGTGCCAAGTTCAATGGTCAGTCCTGACTTGGCTAGTTTTCATATACGAATTATATTATAGCCTTCGCAAGTTTTAAACCTGTTACTTGTCGGTTCTTATTTTATTATTCCGAAAAATTGGCTTGCTGCTAGAAACTAGCCATCGAACAATAATTCGTATATGATAACTAGGCAAGTTAGGACTGACCATTGAACTTGGCACCCATTTACATCTCACTTCTTTTGTCGTTGAAGTCAACAACCGAGGCATATATCATAATATTGAACTTGGCTCTCATTTCACATTTATGTTTTTGATGGTTTATATTGCTGTGCATGTCGATGACGCGAATCAAAAATTACTCAAGGTTTCAATAGAAGATTTCATTTCAAAAAACTAACAAGAAATCTAATTTCAGCAAATTAATTACCCACAAACAGTAGGAATGACTTTCAATTTGTCAGTTTGTTGCACGGACCATTTTTTCAAACATATGTAACAATGATTTAACAAAAACCTGCTAAATTATTGGCACATGACGTACGTGCTCATATTCATCAAATTATCGTCATGCAGCCTTTCCTCGCTCACTGCAGGATACGACCGACCTCTTCAGTCATATCACACAAACCTAATAAATCCGACCCCAAAATCTCAATTCACATCATCCGCTACACCCACCATATCCTCAACCTAATGGGCCCGTCACGTACCCTCGGAAGTGTCGCCAACAGAACATGCAATTAGGCAACGTTTTGTGCGAATAATTATGCCCAGAGTATTTCGTTCCTCAGTTTGCACCTCTTAATTCACAACAACCAGGTATCGTGTGAATCTACCCTCGTTACGAATAGGACAGATTAAAGCGTCTGAGAATGTCGGTTGAATGAACATGTTGAATTCTTGACTCGTTCCTCTATTTCAGTCTAATGTAGGAGTAATGTATCAAGTCGAACAAATTAGACCGAAAAATAAAGGGAGAGATTTATACTTGTCAATTATATTCGAGAGGATTTCGAAGTACAAAGACAATGTCTGTGATGTGACTGTTTGATTAAATTGAAAGTTGGAAAGTTAAAAAGACAGTCTTTTGTTTGTTGATTAAATTGGAGTTGTTGATGAAATGTTGGATTGGATTTCTTTGAGGTTGTTGACCTGTGGAGCTAGACAATAGCGACGATACCAAAAATTGTAATGAAATTTTAAGATTGAGCTTGTTTTTCACTTTGTAGTGTTTTTTGTTCTAATTGTAATTGAAATGTAATTTGTAATTAAGAATCCGTTTTGTTCTTTTTTTATTCTAACTTTCCACATGAACTAAATAAGAACGAAAATGCGTAACGGCTACTTTTATTCGTAAAACATTTTGCTATTTTGTATCTAAGCTTATTCTCTTTTACTTTCTTTGCTACTACGAATGTTCTAATTTCTATAACTTAAAAAAAGTTCCACTTTGTAACAAAAGTGACATAATGTCACTTCCATGGTCCTTTAACATCAGTACGATAGTGACATAAAGAGCAGCTCGGCAGCTTTAAACTGACACCGGCACCTTTCGCTTTGTGAATGATCGATGCTAAAGATTACTTTGTGATGGTGTGCCGGTCCTTCTTTCACTTAAACTAGTTAGCCTGGGGCTAAAGTGTCGTATTACACGAACATAGGGACACGCAACGTTTCATCCTGTTTAAAGTAGTTACTATGCGCCTTCGGAACGTTCCCGAACGGAATGACATCCGACTTGTCAAGTTTGATTTTTGACACTTGTCACTTCCTTTTTAGTTTGGTCTTTGAAAGCGTCGGACAGATTTTTGCTTCCGCGAGTTTTTTGTAAAGCAATCCTTGAAAATCGGTCGTTTTGCAGACAATAAGCCATGACCCAATGATTTTGTGTTAAATAACCCCATTTGGTGAAGGAATACGGGTTTAGTTTCTTGACATTGAAGAACTTTGAGGTTAATGTGTTAAGTGTTTGAACCGCATGTTGGAGAAAATCTCTGGCGGGTTGTAGCGGCAAATGGTAACCTGTTCCTGAGAATACTTATTCATAACCTCACTACACGATACATACACACTCACTTACATACATAGATCCAGGTAACCCCAAGAAGCAGGTGGTCGTCTGCCATCAGGTGAGTTCCTTTGTTCGTTTTATTGTAGTTAATTTATTTGCAAGTGTTCTCTTATATACTGTCTGCTCCGCGTACGGCGGACTAGTTTCGCTAGCCACTCTTGTCTCTAGAGCCCCACGGTTATCACGCTTCCACATAATAATTAAAACCTTATGTGGGCCTAGCCTGGCAGCGAACATTCTTGGTATCAGAGCGTGGCTATAAGACATATAACCACCAAATTGGTAATTTACAGTAGGCTAATTACTTGGCAGTCTCTTTAAGGGAAGTAGTAATACGCTGTAAATATTTGATAACTATAATTAATTGTTATTTGAAATAATTTGTTTGAATTTATTGAGTCGAGTAACTCATGTTGTCGGGTAAACTGAAGTTACCATAGTCAGCCTGGTTATATGCTAACAGTGTTGATTGGCATTATTGAGCATTAACATTGAAAATTGGAATAAAAGTTTATTATTGTTGTACCGTTGACATTGGTTTGAATTAAAATAAAACTTTATTTTTGTTCATTAAATTGGAACCAGTATTTTGTTATTTCTTGAGTTGTGGTCTACCAGTTTGGTAGTTTGATTGTTTGCTTGTAGTTATTTTGTAATTGTTTGTTTGAACTTTGTTACTTAATTACCTTTTGCTTGGTTTATTTTAATTGTATCGTTTGTGCAATGGCACACAAAGCGGTGAGAGAGGCAATCAGTGGATTGACCACACAGCTACGGTGGTTCACTTCAGCTGCAGTGACTGCTGAGCGCCAGGATCTCGAAGGGATCACTCTTGCTCGGTTCGAGCAGTTGAATGTAAGACTCGGCAACGTTGATGCTCTGCTTACCCGCTACAACGAGTACATTTGTGATGTGGCTCTGGAAGTGCTGGACCAGGCAGCACGTGACAAGGTCCTTGCTGACTACGACCAGAACTTGGACCTGGGGGATGTTATTGGTCAACGTGCTCGAGAAATATTGCAGAGCCAGACACCAGTCCAGGTCAAGCCGGAGACCTCGGTTGTTTCAGGTCCCGGACTATTGAGTAGACTGCCTACCTTGGAACTGCCACACTTTGACGGTCGCTTGGACCAGTGGTTAGGTTTCCAAAACCTGTTTGAAAGTTTGGTTGATGCACGCTCGGACCTCAGACCCACCCAAAAGTTGGCCTATTTGTTGTCTGTCCTGGAAGGTGAGGCCCGAGCCTTGGTACAGCATTTGTTGGTGACTGACTCAGCCTACCCTACCGCTTTAGAACTACTCACCCGGCGGTATCAAAACAAACGTTGTTTGGCTGATGTTCGCATCAAACAGATTTTGGGGTTACCGGTCATTACAAGATTATCAGCATTGCGTACTGACCTGTTGAACCCGTTGGTGGCAGCGACCAACGCTTTAAAGCGATTGGAGTTGCCGGTGGACCATTGGTCTTACCTTTTGGTACATGTGGTGCTGCAACGGCTTCCTGCTGATTTGAGGGCTCGTTTCGAGCAAAAGTATGGTGGGGATAGTGTCACACACCTCCCCCCATTTGGTGACCTCGTCAAATTTTTGGAGGATGAGTGTCGGTTTATGGACAACTCTAGCGTTGCCACCGAATCACGCCAGCCGTCTTCCCGGCCACGAGACCAGGGACGGACTAGGGCTCGCGGGCCTGTTGATGGTCGCCCCGCCGCTCGTTTTGCTGGCACCCAGAGTCGTCCTGGTTGTGAGTTTTGTAAGGACACGGGGCATGGCATGGCAACTTGCGCGGCCTTTTTGAAATTGCACGTGAGTGCCCGCCGCCGAGTTGCCAGTGCACGCCGTCTGTGCTTCTCATGTTTGGGGGCTCACTTCCATCGGGACTGCCCCAACCCCCGCCCTTGTGGAATTTGTAGGGGGTCCCATTTGGACATATTGTGCG
Source organism: Aporophyla lueneburgensis (assembly GCA_932294355.1). Classification (NCBI taxonomy): domain Eukaryota; kingdom Metazoa; phylum Arthropoda; class Insecta; order Lepidoptera; family Noctuidae; genus Aporophyla; species Aporophyla lueneburgensis. The sequence goes on from OW028744.1 coordinate 19,634,892, forward strand.
CTAACGCGAACCACGCTGGCAGACCAGCCTCTGATGAAGGTTCGCGTACGAGGGGGCACCATGGAGTTGGTCACCGGTTTTCTGCCTCGCCTGTTCAGAACCGGGGAGAGGCCCGCAATTTTGAGCGCCGCACTCCACCCCCCGCGCAAGTTGATCGGGAGCCGCGCGATCGCCATTTGGTCTCCCCACGTAAAAGTGATTACGTAGCTGTTGCTAGGCAGCGCTGGCCAGACCAGCACCGCCTTCCCTCCCCTCCATTGGTGGAACGTCCCCGGTTGGAATCACGCCCCCCGCCATTCAGGCATCTGGTGGGATATGCCCTTCCAGCGATGGCGCGTGGCTCGGGACACCGCGCGGACGAGAAATTTGACCTCTATCCTCGTCGGGAAAGACTTGGGCCTGGGTGCGGCGATCGGTCCCCGCCCAGGCATTGTTAGGACATTGGCGCCTGCCCCGCTAAGGTACCCCCTCAGATCGAAACGGTTTTGTTGCCAACGGCATCGGTCAGGGTCTGGGGGCCCATGGGGGATTCTGTTGTGGTCCGTGCCATTTTGGACACGGGAGCTCAGGGTTGCCTTTTGTCATCTTTTTTAGCGGGACAGGTGGGCCTTGATGTGCGTGACTTTTCACGCAAAATTAGGGGAGTGGGCGAAACAGATGTCACCCCCAACGGACTGGCTTGGTTTGAGGTCACTCCTCTGAATTGTCTGGCACCTAAAATTGTTGCTTCGGCCGTTGTTCTGACGAATATTTTGGGTAGTCATCCTCAATGTCAGCTGTCTTCACAAATCGTCCGGTTGACGTCAGGCCTGGAATTGGCTGACCCCCGGTTTGATTCCCCTAGTACAGCGCATTTGTTGTTGGGTTCCGATGTACTAGGGAGAATATTTTTGGGTGATATAAAGGTTCTGCAGCCACGTGGTTTGGTGGCTGTCTCGACCATCTTTGGCTTTGCGTTGATGAGACCAGTGCTGAGGGTCCCCCCTACACCTGAACCTGATTTTGTGTTGTCATCCGGCTCCGCCCTCTCTGACGCCGTTCAGAGGTTTTGGGAGGTTGAAGAGCCCCCTCAGGTAGCCCGTTTGAACCCGGAACACGAGGAGTGCGAGTTGTTCTACCAGAACAACACAGGTCGACTCCATTCCGGCCGGCTTGTGACCAGGTTGCCTTTTGTTGCGGTGCGACCACCTCTCGGCGAATCCAGACCTACGGCCGAGAAGAGATTGTTGGCAATGGAGCGCCGCATGAGCAGGGACCCAGTGCTGCGGCAGAAATATTTGGATTTCATGCGGGAATACGCAGATTTGGGACACATGTCGGTGTCAAATTTGGATTGGCGCTCAAGTGAGCATTATTTCCTGCCGCATCACGCGGTCCTCAAGCCATCCACCGGTAAGCTGCGCACGGTGTTTGATGGGTCTGCGCGGACTTCGTCTGGTGTCTCCTTGAATGATTACTTGCATCCAGGCCCCAAATTGTTGAGGGATCTTTGTGACGTCATTACGTCTTTCCGTCGTCATCAGGTAGTTTTTGTGGCCGACATCAAAATGATGTTCCGCCAAACGGTTATTCACAAGGATGACCGACGTTATCAGTTGATCCTATGGCGAGAGAATCTCCAGGACTCCATGATTGTGTATGAGCTCAATACGAATACGTACGGCCTCCGATCGAGCCCTTTTGTTGCTATTCGTTCCCTTTGGGAGCTCGCGGACCGAGAGCGTTTGAAGTTCCCTCGTGCGTCCGCCATCTTGAAAACGGACTTGTATGTTGACGACGTTTGTACTGGAGCTCCCACAGTTGGGGAAGCCGTCCTGTTGCGTGACGAATTGATTGGTATTTTGGCTTCCGCTGGCTATGAGTTGCGTAAATGGGTGTCCAACTCGCCAGCGCTATTGGAAGGTTTGCCGGAGGATCATAGGCAGGACCCGCTATTGTTTGAAAATGTTGACAACCCTGCTATGATACCAGTTCTCGGCGTTCAGTACCGACCAGTCCAAGACATCTTCACATACGATGTCGACTTGGAGTCACCTCACACTTGGACTAAACGACTGGTGTTGTCTACTGTCGCGAGGACCTTTGACCCGAATGGTTGGATATGCCCGGTATTGTTTTGGGCGAAATGTTTTCTTCAGCGCCTTTGGACTGCGGGACTTGGTTGGGACGAGCCACTTCGGGAAACCCTGTTGGAAGATTGGCTCCAATTTGTGTCCGCACTCCCTGCAGTCAACGAGGTCGTGTTACCCCGCGCGATCCTCCCCCCTGGGAGCTACACTGCTACCCTTCATGGGTTTTGTGATGCATCTTCGCACGGTTATGCAGCTGTTATTTATCTGCGCACCGTCAGCGCGACAGGCCAGGTGAAGTTGTCACTGGTCATGGCCAAGAGCAAGGTGGCCCCCCTCCGGACGGCACTGACCATCCCTAAATTAGAATTGTCAGGGGCGGCGCTTCTTGTGCGTCTATTGAACCACGTTGCTCACACTTTGGGTGGAACTGTGGACATTCGGGCTTCTTACGCCTGGATGGACATGGACAACCAAATTGTTTTGTGTTGGTTGAAGCAACCGTCCACTCTTTGGAGGTCTTTGTCGCGAATCGAGTGTCCCAGATACAAAATTCTGAAACGCCTTTGATTTGGAGGCACGTGCCTGGAGATCTGAACCCAGGCGACGTGGCCTCACGTTGGTGCATGGAACCCCGCCTGATTGCTCACCCCCTATGGTGGGGACCAGACTGGCTGACTCATCCCGAGGATGATTGGCCTCGAACGCCAGTCTTGATGTCGGGTCCTTTGCCCGGGCTCAAGGTGCTCGCTGTTGGAACGAAGGACCCTCCGTTTGATCCTGAATTTTTGTTGAATCGATACAGCTCCCTCGACAAATTGTTGAACGTTACCTCGTGGATCAGGCGTTTTGGTCATAATTCTAGGAACTCCGGGAACAAACGCCTGTCTCCGGTTCTCTCTCCTCAGGAGCGACAGGAATCACTCCTCTTTTGGGTCCGCTCCGTGCAGGCTGCACACTTTGAGAAGGAGATTGAAACTTTGAAGTCTGGTTAGGCTAAATTGTTGGGAGCCATTAGTAAATTGAACCCCTTTTTGGACGATACGGGTCTCTTGCGTGTTGGGGGACGGTTGAGGCACTCTAGCCTTCCTTATGGGGCCCGTCACCCCCTTTTGTTGCCTAAGGAGGGCCATTTGGTTAAATTGTTGGTGACTGATCGTCACATTAAGAACTCGCATGCCGGTTGCAATGCACTGTTGGCCATTCTGCAGCGAGAGTTTTGGATATTGTCGGCCCGTCGTACTATTCGTAGCATCGTCTTCCGTTGTTTGCCGTGCTACCGGACTAAGGCCTCTACTATGCAGCCTATGATGGGAGACTTGCCGGCTGATCGTGTCAATGAGGCGAGACCCTTTGCAGGCGTCGGAACGGACTTTGCTGGTCCCTTTTTGGTGAAGACGTCTCCTCTTCGGAATAGTAAAATTGTTAAGGCTTATTTGTGTGTGTTTGTCTGCCTGTCAACTAAGGCAGTGCACTTGGAGTTAGTAACCTCCCTCTCGACGGAGGCCTTTGTGGCGACCTTGGATAGATTTGTGTCTCGCCGTGGGTTACCTACTTTGATCAGGTCTGATTGCGGTACTAACTACAAGGGTACAAGTAACTATTTGAAGGAGGTATACGCCTTCCTTGCTGAGAACCAGGTTGACATTGGTAACAAAAGGCTAAAAAATTAGCCCGCCGAGGGGTCACTTGGTTGTTTGACCCGCCAGCCTGCCCCCATTGGGGGGGGTATTTTTGAGGCCGCGGTGAAAGCGGCAAAAGGACTCTGGCGCAGATCGTTAGGAGACATCGTTCTCACCTTTGAGGAGTTAGCTACGGTATTTTGCCGCATTGAAGCTGCACTGAACTCGCGTCCATTGTGCCCGCTGTCTTCGGACCCGAACGACTTGGAGGCCCTGACCCCGGGCCATTTTTTGATTGGACAGCCACTTGTCGCCCTGCCCGAGTACCCTCTTGTCGATGTGAGCCAAAATCGGCTATCGCGGTTTCAGTTGGTGCAGCAGCTCGCTCAGAGTTTTTGGAAGCGTTGGAGCTTGGAGTATTTGCACATCCTCCAGCAGCGCGTCAAGTGGACTGATAAAACGCATCCGCCCAAAATTGGAGACCTCGTCCTGATTAGGGATGCCAACCTTAAGCCATTGTATTGGCGCCGGGGGCGCATTCTCAATTTGGTGGCTGGCACCGACGGGGTTCCTCGTTTTGCAGAGGTTTTGGTGGACGGATCGGTCGTGAAGAGAGCGGTCGCAACCTTGTCAAGATTGCCAATTGATTAGCGGACGGGAAGGCCCGTCCGGGGGGGGTAGATGTTTCATCCTGTTTAAAGTAGTTACTATGCGACTTCGGAACGTTCCCGAACGGAATGACATCCGACTTGTCAAGTTTGATTTTTGACACTTGTCACTTCTTTTTTAGTTTGGTCTTTGAAAGCGTTGGACAGATTTTTGCTTCCGCGAGTTTTTTGTAAATCAATCCTTGAAAATCGGTCGTTTTTGCGGACAATAAGCCATGACCCAATGATTTTGTGTTAAATAATCCCATTTGGTGAAGGAATACGGGTTTAGTTTCTTGACATTGAAGAACTTTGAGGTTAATGTGTTAAGTGTTTGAACCGCATGTTGGAGAAAATCTCTGGCGGGTTGTAGCGGCAAATGGTAACCTGTTCCTGAGAATACTTATTCATAACCTCACTACACGATACATACACACTCACTTACATACATAGATCCAGGTAACCCCAAGAAGCAGGAGGTCGTCTGCCATCAGGTGAGTTCCTTTGTTCGTTTTATTGTAGTTAATTTATTTGCAAGTGTTCTCTTATATATTGTCTGCTCCGCGTACGGCGGACTAGTTTCGCTAGCCACTCTTGTCTCTAGAGCCCCACGGTTATCACGCTTCCACATAATAATTAAAACCTTATGTGGGCCTAGCCTGGCAGCGAACACGCAAGGAAGGATAAGTGGTATGGTAGTGTATTGTTACTTGGTAGGGTTTTTTTATGAGAAGCAGAAGAAAAAAGCTGAAAATAATTCATACGATAAAATTGTTGGTAACCACAAAAATCTCGTTTTGGTTTTTAATCGGTTGGAAATGGATTTTTAGCATGGTAAATTTTATAAAGGAAATTACTTATTACTTTTTCATAAATGAGATTATTTTGAATCCTTACCTAAATCATCATAATTTCAACTGTTAGACTTCACTGTGTGTCCTCCAGATGCTCCAATTTAGGGGGCTTTGCCATAATTGTCACGCTTGGTGTCTGTCGGGTTGGCGATCACAGTATGGTAGTATAACGCATAGAGAACGCTGCTGCCCATTCTCTAGTTAGTCAAGCAATGCGATTGTGCTATTCTTTACGTCCGGCACACGGATACCTAAATAGTTTAAATTAAATACAACAATTATCTACGTTTCCTTGACCAAAAATACTTAAAAAATACTTAATTAAAGACTACAAGAAAAATTCGAAAACGATTTATTCCGTGTTCCAAAAATAAATTCATAAACACAATCGTAGTCAAGAAGTCCAAATCATATTCACAAACCTGCCAATCCAACCAAAATTATTCAAGCCCTCATTGAAACACAAACAAAAACAATGAACCACTCATTAAACAGTGAAACATGTTCAAAGAACGTAACAAAATGGAATGAATCAATGTTCAAACAAAGCGCGCATTCCGTCGCGATCATTGGCAAAACGGAACGTAGTCTAGACGGATTGTAGACGAAATATGAACGATTTATTCCGAGTTACGAGATTAAAACGATATTGTTGTTGAGGTTGTGTTTTGTTTATGTTAATTTGTTGTTGCTTTCTTTAATATGCTGTTGGTAGAGTTGTGTTACTAATTATGTGATTGTAAATATAGCTGTAGCAAAAGGAAATTATTCAGATGACGTAACGGCAAAACCGTTTAAACTTATAGCATTTATTCCAATTAGTCAGAAACAGCCTATTCCAAAACGTAGTAGAACAGTCAGTCTTTTAACACGTTAACTAACATGTCGGACTTTGTGTCCGACACTTTTTGTGTCATTCAGGCCTTGTCGGACTATAAGACTGATAACACATACATAATCTGAGCATGTCGTTGCTGCTTGGCGGCCATGTTTTTGAAATAAATAATGTATTTATGGAATAAATAATATATTTAAATTGAAATAACACTAAGTACAATTTTTTACTTTTTCTGGTTTTAACCATGGCAGTTAGTTAACGTGTTAAATGATATTGTTATAAAAATATTAGTTATATCATTAATGTTGCATTTATAATATAATTTTATGTGAGAACAACGTAAATTATGCCATAATCCACCACGTGGTGACGCGGACCGGTTGGTAGATGTCACTTGTCTTCGAATTTTCGGATCAAAACCATGCCGTTGTCCTCAAGATGTTTTTTTCCACCGCTTTGAAAGCAGTGGTGTTAAAAGAAAAATTAATAAATAAAACCAAAATAATTGGAAACGTCGTAAATCTACATAGCCATCTCGCCTGCAGTCGGACAGTGGTGGGCGGAGCAATGATAGCAGGCAACTGTTTAGGTACTTTGTACCGCACCGCGCCCCCTAATGCATCACATTCTTATCTATACACTGCAGTGCGCTGTGGAACCACTGGGCGAAATTAGCGGATATTTTCTGGCTGAAACTCCCTGAAACAATAGGCTGCTGGGCAGCATGGAATCGTTAAGGCGCTACCTAAATGAGAACACCGTAAAACAGTCAGTTTTTGCCGCACGTTTTAGTAGATTTTGCAAGCAGAAAAGAAAGTTGTAATGTCATATGTTTAAACGAATGACTTATTAAAAAATTAAGGTTCTAAAATTAATGTCAATTATTAAATGAGCAGTATCTTTTTTTTAGCGTTTAATTAAGCACCTATCTATACTAATATTATTAAGCTGTAGAGTTTGTTTGGTTGAACGCGGTAATCTCAGGAACGACTGATCCGAATTGAAAAATTCTTGTTTTGTTGGGTAGCATATTTATTGAGAAAGGCTATATATAGGCTATATAACATCACGCTACGATCTAAAGGACCGCTCATTTAGCAGCAACGAAAAATATACGAAAACGGGCCGGCAATTCGTTTACGCAATGGGCCTGCTGCACTGGCGACAGGCACCGGTAAGAATACTGCTGTCTGTACTGGTCTGGGAAAAGGCTTGTTGGAATTGATGCAACCAGGTTTCACTGAAACAGTTTTTTAATATAATCACGAAAGCGCTAATAGACAGCAACAATGAATAATCACGTACATATTGCTTAAATAAATTCAAACGCTGTTGCTTTTGATTTTCAAATCTAAGTTATTGGACGTTATCGAACGTCATCGGACGATGTCGCATGTCGGTTGAAGCAATGCACGCACCACAAAGAAAATATTACCTACCAGAAGGCCAATTTCAATTTTTAAAAACGTAGGTTTGGTCGCAATCTAATCTCGAATATTATGTATTAAATTAGAGGTATTTTTGCCAGATTGAGACTGGGATCTAATCTTACAAATACGGGAATTACCCCTTAGCTTTCTTTTACATAATAATTATTCTATGTTCAATCGGCCGAGTTCGATCGATGACGGATAAGATGAATGCAAGCCGTAGTGGACCAGTGGTAACGGCCGCGACTTACGAGTTGTAGGTCGTGGGTTGGAACCCAAGCAGGCACTTTACTTTGTGTGAATTATTTCATCACCATTGCTCTCAAAATGGTGAAGGAAAACATCGTGAGGAAGACGCCATGTCTTAGAACCAAAAATTCGAAGACATGTGGCATCTAACAACCCGCACTGGGCCCTTGTGGTGGATTATATCCTTTGTTACTAAACGGTCTGGAGTTGCACAGAGTGTACTCTTTTAAATACCTGGGTCACTTGGTCACGGACGATTTGAAGGACGACGCAGATATAGAGAGGGAGCGCAGAGCATTGTCGGTTCGACCTAATATGCTGGCCCGCCGGTTCTTCCGATGTACGGCTGCGTTCAAAATAACATTGTTTAAAGCATATTGCACGTCGCTGTACTCGGGTAGCCTGTGGTTCAGCTACACTCAGAAGGCCTACAATGCTCTGCGGATCCAATACAACAACGCATTTAGAGTGCTTTTGCGGCTGCCTCGGTTCTGTAGCGCATCTTCTATGTTCGCTGAGGCACGTACCGACTGCTTCAATGCTGTACGTCGTAAGAGGGCGGCGTCTCAGCTAAACAGACTCCGTGGCAGTCCCAAGAGCATTCTACGTGCTATAGCCGGGAGATATGACAGCCCGTTGGTGACGTCGCTTGTCACCTGTACACTGTCTGTATTATTAGTTAAGTACGAACATAGGTTAAGATTATTGTTACTAACCCAATGGATTTTTGTTATCCGATTAATAAATAAATAATAATAAAATAATAATATATAGCCCCCTCCCTCTCACCGAGAGGAGGCCTGTGTCCCAGCAGTACAAATTCTATAAGCTGCTGATGATAACGATGAGCCGTCAAACTTGAAAAAAAAAAATGAGGGAAAACCAATTTGTATGTTATACAATATTATGTTAGTTACACTTCACCAGTCATAATGTTTACAAACACAAATGAAATCTCTTGATTCATCAAATTACTGAACCAAAATAACTCTCAAATTAATTCAATTAAAAAACTGCCAGAAATAAAACGACGGAGACAAGGGACCCTGCAGCGAATTGATAAAAAGAGGAATCATTGGAAACAAAAATGGCCGACTTGAAAAGAACTAACACAATAGACGAATTAGTAACAATGACGGTGCGTAAATGTAGACTTTTCCAAAAGAATAATTAATTGAAGCGGTAATTTTTTCATCACAATGTCATCTTATTACCTACATTATGAAGCTACATCACAGAATACAATACATTTTGTACGCTTTATTCGCTCATTGTCTCAAAAACAACGAAGTGAAGTGATTTCATTAGTGTTTCTTTTTAACTAATGAGCCTTGAAATGAAGAGGAGAAATTGAGCGTTTTGCAAATTGATAAATACATTAGCATAAATACGACAGTTACATACTTTAAAATGAATTGGTGATCATAGTTTTTTTATTTGTTTTCTTAGATCAATTACAAATAAAGTTAACAGAATAAATATTTATATTTAGAAAAACATTATGTTCACTCCCAGTTTTTTGGGAACTATGGTAGGATAGTTCCCAAAAAACTGGGAGGGAATATTTTTTTTTTCTTTGGTTCTACTTTTAAATTAGAAAGTCATCCTTTCATCTTAGTTAGTGTATTGTTTTATTTTTACTACATTTCTTTCAAAAATAAGATCTTTTTAATCGAATCCCATTATTTTAATACCAGCTTTTGCCAGCGGCTTCGCCCGCGTGGAGGTCGGAAATTAACCCGCGGGAACATACTACCGGGATAAAAGTACCCTATGTGTTACTCCAGGTTATAAACTATCTGTGTGCCAAACATCTAAATCGGGTCAATAGTTTTTGCGTGAAAGAGTAACAAACATCCACACATCCATTCATCCATACATCTATACATACAAACTTTCGCGTTTATAATATTATTATAGTAGGACAATTACTTAAGACGTTCGTTATAAAGTTTCATGAAAAGCGTCTTTAGGGCATTCCGCAGACATCTAAAGTCTAGACAATTCAGTAATATCACTTAACGCCGAGCTGGATATATATGTCGTGCTAAATAGCTCTCTACAGGGCACTTAGAAAGATAGACAATTGTTATGCATGCCTTGTACGTAACTGTATGTCACGTTAGAATAATATATTCAGTGATATATTTCATGTTTGAGATGCTTTCAAACTAATATATTCAATCAGAACCCAGCCCAAGAAGAAAAAAGAGAGAAAGAAAGAAAATAAATATATTAAGCAGATTCAGATGACAGATTAAATACAGAAAAAATAGGAACTATAAAAAGTGTAAAGTGCGAAGTCCGAAATTAGCATTAAAGTGTGCCTTACGGTGACATTAAAAAATCTCAGTTCAGCAAAAATAAAATAAAAAATATTAATTACGGGTAGCACAGGAAGATCACTAACCAAACTAAACACAATCTGAGAAACATAAAAAAAAAACAGAAAGACCAGTTCGAAGCAAAAAGACGCGGACATTATTAATAACAAAGTTTTAAACTCCAGTGTCCGGTATATAGGGTCTTACAACATAGAAAAGGGATCTATAGCCCTTTTAAGAAAACAAAATACCATAAGCTCCTATAATTTCTCTTGTCACTAACTTAATATGCAAGACCACCACACGACAGTAATTAAATACAAGTATTTAATAAAGCCTCCTTGCCACATATAACAATATAGTTTATGTAGGAAAATGTTTTTGTTCATAAGGCTTATTATTACATTGTAAACTTTGACAGCGAGAGTTCGGTTAGTGAAAACATTTGTTAAAGTAATCCTGTTATTTGAAATGTGTAATTAGGTTTGATCGTTTTGGGGGCATGGAAATAGAACGCTAGAATTTCTATCGACAATCTATGTATACTAATATTAAGATAAAAAAATTGTATGTAGGAGGATCGTAGAGTTGATAGACCTCCCACAAGTTGGACGCATAACATTGTGAAGGCCGCGAGAATCCGCTGGAAGCGGAGGAAGTGAAGTTTAACCGAAAAATTTCACCCTAAATACCTCCTATTGTTCGTTATAGGCCTATTCTAAGAATCAGAATCAGAATCAGAATCAGAATGTTTATTTGTGAAACATAGGTATTTACATAAAGATCTTAGGTTAATATATGTGCGCTATGTTTTGCCGTGAAGGCGTACAAATATTGAAATAAAAACAAAATAACAAATTAAACTACTAACATAAGAATAAAAACAAAATTAAACTCTTTTATGAGAAAAGGAACTATTTTAAATAACTTTATAAAATGTAAAATTAAATAGAACTTAAAAACAAACAGTCTTAAAAATCTGAAAACAGTCTTTAAAGTTACAGCACTAAGCACAGCCACTTCAAGCAATTCTATGCTTCTCGCTGCGAGCGGATGTCTGATGACTTCAGCAGTTCATTTAGTTTAAGAATTTAATATATACAAATATACTTACAAAATTTAAATTTAAAAAAAAAAATTGACTTGCATCATCTGAATCAGGCTTTGTCTGAACAGGCTACAGTGCTAAGGACAATTAGTCAATGGTTTCCACAAATACAATGCCAACATGATCCTTTCGGAGGCTTCTTCTGGACAGAAGATATGTATGGCCTTTTTACTACAAAATTAGTCTCCTCTACTGTTTAAACAATATCTCTTACAGATGAATCCATTTGGAAATGATATCCATTAAAAACAATGTTGTCACTGCACTCAAAGGACAAACCGACTTAAAGACAAAAGGTCAAAAGCCAGTCATAACATCAAAAACCACAATTCATTATCTCACCTAACTTACAAAGAATCCAAAAAGAAAAGTTTTAACGCAATCAAGAAATTGACGAACCAAACTCAACTCGATACGTAATCACTCGATATGAACTCGTGTGCTGTGACACACGGACGTGTAGTATGGAGAGTAATCGCTATGCGACGGGCGTAGTCGGCGTACTCGAAGCGACATCTCACGCGACTTCGTTCCTATCCATTTCATTTCACTTGTCTGAGCAGCCTGTTTGTTTGTTGGTTGTGAATAGTGTGATATACGGATTTGGAGTTCATTGAGCAATTGGGAGTTGTTTTTTTTTTGCTGAAGTGTCTACGTACATAATTTCTGTAAATAAAAAATATAAACTGATGTTTAAAAGAAAAATGGATGCCGGGTCTTAATCAAGTGTGAGATAAAAGAAAAACAAATAAATTGATCGTTATAAATAGCATTTGGTTCATAAGTTTTATGTCGGCCATCAGGTTCAACTTTTTCCAAAATTCTATTTACTAATACATAAAAGAGTCATTTAAAATGAGATGGATGTCATCGCCTTCCCAGTTTCTTTTGGTATTTGCGAGGGCAAAAGAAAAAAAAAGGAGAGTAGAGCACTACTCTCCTTCCATTTTTTTTTGCCCTCTATTAGGAATATTCATATAAAGCTGAAATAATGATGATGATGATGATGAGTCAGATGAAAATTCGACCGCCAAACACGATCATCGAACAGCTGAAAAATTTAAAGCTCCACATCCTAATCAAAAGTGAGTAACATTTAATTACGCGCCGCTACTCGACCGGCCTCTGATAAACGACTCTCCAGCCAGTTCTACTCCATGACATGTTCAGGGTTTTAAGCGTCGCAGCCAACAATACCGCTTATTATCATTATCGGGTTAGGATTGAGCTGTGGACGCGATTTCAGCGAATTAATAATCATTATTGGTTTAGATCGGTACTACACAGTAATATCTGTTTTTGACATAAATATCGACGGTTGAAAGGCTACTTGATCTAAGCGACATTTGCTGAAAGTTGCAGGAGAGTGATTCAAAGTTTTATTTTTCGATTAAAAAAATCATTATAAAAGAACTAGTGAGTGGATTTTGGAAAAACTGTATTATATTTACCAAAATCCACTTACTAGTTCTTTTATAAAAAAAAATTATAATCGAAAAATAAAACTTTGTATCTCTCTCCTGCAACTTTCAGCAAATGTCGCTTAGATCAAGTAGCCTTTCAACCGTCGATATGATTCTAATTACGAAATTGGAACGTCTGTCAGGAGAAAATAAAGCACTTCCTGATTTCCTGGCAGTTTAAGAGGAGGCTGTGGCAAAGTAATATCAGTATATATCAGCACGAATCCATCGATCAGGTTAAGCTACGCTTGCCGCGGTTGGTTTGTGGATGGGTGACCATCTTTACATACCATGACTCTCCCGTGCCTCGGAAAGCACGTTAAGCCGTTGGTCCCGGCTGTTATTTGTGGATCTTTGTCGTAACGGGTCGGCAGAAGCACGAAAGTCTTACTAAAGGGGTATTGTATTATTCAGTAACTGGGTTGTGGATACCAGATAGGCAGTCGCTCCACATAAAATCCTGGTTTTCAGCTGGATCCGGTTATACTTGAAGCCGACCCCATAGGTTCACAGGTTAACAGCTAGTTCAGTCGACATAAGTCGCTTAAAATATTACCTACAGCTAGACTACAATATAGTATTCATTGCCAGTTAGCCCCAAACTAGACAGTTAGTCTGTCTTGGGTCTGGTACCTGTTCAACCACAAACTGCCCCGATTGTCTCATGGTTGCAAGTGCGACTGCCGAGCGTGGGGTACTTCGATTCCTAGGTTAGACATAGAGTAAGTGAGTTTTCTAATTAGAATGATCTAAGAAACAGGCCGGAGTTCGGAAGTTGGCAGTGTGATACCCCCGTGTCTATGAAAGCACGTTAAGCCATTGGTCTCGCGCCTGATCTCTCTCCTATCGTGTCGGATTGCCGTCCCATCGGACTATGAGAGTGAAGGATGGGTGAGTGCTCCTGTGTCTGCGCACACACGCCTGCTTTTTTTTTCTGGTTGGGAAATCATCAAATGATTTCTCTCGCTCTGGGCGGAGCGGGAGGGCGTGTCAGACTTTTACTGACTAAAACCCACCCGTGTTCCTTCAGTTGCCCATGTGCTAGGGTCACGGTATCTCGGTCCTTGCAGACCCCTTCAGTGCTGCTGACATCTCTTTGAGGCGCGCGTGGAACACTACGCGCCGTCGACCCATAGCTACCCATTACTCGCCGCCCGCAAGCTCGCGCCTACGGTGGCCGGGAGTCCGCAATCGACTCCTGACGCCCGGGGCGTCCCTCCTGCGGCGGTTAGGGACGTGAGGGCGCAGAGACTGCCACTCCCTCACGCGCCCCGCCTCTTCCTTTGCGAGCATTACTGCTTCGCAGAAGGAGGTGACGGCTTCCCATGCCCTCTCGCTCCATACCATGGCTCGCACCAGGGCCAGATGCGAGAGGTCGCCGCCGCCGATCACCTCCACGAGGACACGGTGGTGCTCCGCCCAGACAGGGCACACTTCCATCGTATGCTTCACCGTGTCTTCTAGACGATCCTCACAATGTAAACACCCGGACGTATCCTCCCGCTTTATCCTGAACAGGAACCCACCGAAGAACCCATGCCCGGTGAGAACCTGCGTCAGGCGGAAGGTGAAGATGCCGTGGCGCCTCTCTATCCACTCCTCAAAGAGGGGACTTACCGCCGCAATTGTGGCGTGCCCAGCGCTGGGTTGCGACAATCGTACCCGCCATGTTGCCATGAGATCCTGCCGGAGCTCTGTCCGTCGTGCCGCGATTTATCGCAGCAGCGGAGTTTCGCCCCGGCGTTTTGTCTCCTCGCGCCACTCCCACATGTGCGCGAGGACCTTTGCATCCAGATCCCATGGCGGCACTCTGGCAAGGAGGCTCGCCGCCGCACCGCCACCGCCTCGCACGAGATCGTGCAGTATCCTCGGATTAACCGGATGGCCATGACCCTCTGGGCTGCACTCAACCGGCGCGCTGGTCGCAGCCTCAATGAAGGCGCCCACACCGGTGCCCCGTAGAGGGCCATGAACCGCACGACCCGCGTGTAGAGCCTCCGGCAGGAGGCGTTGGACCCCCAGATTGGACAGGAGCCGCTTTAAGGCAGCCCCAGCCCGCTCCAGTCTGGGAGTCAAACGTCAGAAGTGCTCGACGAAGTCCCACCGCCTGTCGAGGACATGTCCCAAGTACTTCATCGTCGACTCGACGCCGATGTGAACCGTGAGTTTGGAACCCGCAGGTGGCGCGTTCCGAGGACCATGAAAACCCATGGCCTCGGACATGTACAAGGCCACCTCGAGTCCCAAGTCTCGAGTATTGGCCGTCATGGCCGAAATACGGTTTGGAGGACTATACCTACTTATTCAATCAGTATGATGTATTTAATTGAACGATTCTAAAAAAAATGTCGTTCGATGAAAACCATTGAAAATCTCAGTTAAGGTCAAATAAGGTCAGTATCCTATTCGTTTTCATCATTATCCTTGAATTTTCTACAAATCTTTATACTTATATATTCTTCAGTTCTATATTTACGTAATTGCACTCAATCCTTTACAAAATAATCAACCCTGTGGGTTTGTGACGTCATAAGTCTTAGTAGCAAATTCCATTCTGCAAACCGATTGGTGCACAGACAAATCTGTCTGACTCCCAGACATTAATACTGCCTGTGGCAATCTTACACTAGGCGTAGGTAAATCAGGTAACCTAGTCGTAATGAGATTTGGTAACTGTCTACTGGATTATATACTCGTATGTTGCTACTCATGCTCTCTCGTTTAAATCTATACTAATAGTAGCTGACACGACAAATGCTGTTTTGCCGGGTGAAAAAAGAGTGTAAATTTAGAGTTGTATGTATTTTTCAATGTCAAATCATAATAAAATAAAAATTGAAAAACTTGACAAAAAATTAAAAAAAAAAATATTTAGGGTTGGGTCACCCTTATCATTTAGGGTATGAAAAATAGACGTTGGCCAATTCTCAGACCTACCCGATATGCGCACAAAATTTCATAAAAATCAGTCCAGCCGTTTCGGAGGAGTTTGGTAACAAACATTGCGACACGAGAATTTTATATATTAGATTACTGTGTATGTAGGGGGTAATTTCTAGAACTACCAGTCAGATTTGAAAATATCTTTTGGTTTTTGGTAGCCCAATTATTTAGTAAGGTTAAAGGCTATTTAAAACCACGCTGCGACTTTACCGGAACCAAGAGAAAAAATTCAGAAACAGCGCTAAGAGAAATCGAAGAAATATCGCAGGCGGGCGATGCATTTGACGCAATAGATACTTTGCAACATATTTTATGTTAAAAAAACTTTTTACAAAAAAAAAATCAACCGACTTCCTTAAAAAAAACACTACAAAGTCAAAAATAACTTTCAATTCGGAATTCGGTGTCTTAGGATCTGTATTTAAGGTTTTTTGCCACCGACTTCCGAAATTAAAGTTATTTTTGACTTTGTAGTGTTTTTTAAGGAAGTCGGTTGTTTTTTTTTTAAGTTTTTTTTTAACTATTTAGTTACGGTAGATACCCCCGCACTAATCTAATCGCGGTAATTCGTTCATTTGTCGCGAAAATCCTTAATGCAAATTTAAGACTTATGTGGTTTTCACATGGATCCCATTGTCAGAATAGAATCAAATTAGACCATTGGGACAAAATGGGCACAAAATGGGACCATTCGGGAAGCACCAGCTTTCAAATAATAAAAGAATGATCAAAATCGGTTCACCCAGTCAAAAGTTATGAGGTAACAAACATAAAAAAAAATATATAAAAAATACAGTCGAATTGATAACCTCCTCCTTTTTTTGAAGTCGGTTAAAAAAGAAAATTCACGCGGTGGAAGTCGTGAACAATAACTAGTAGTTAATGTGTTTGTGACATCTTTTTAGTATGTAATTGGCAATTTAAATTGGACACGGCCCTCATTTCGGCTACAAGTTTTCACGATAGCGATTATCGTGTTCCAGGTGCCCTATAAAAATTAATATAGCGGGGTGAGCACGGCCTACTATTAAAGATTTGTGTCACACATTTTTATCACAATTAGGGAACAAAAACCGTGATAAAACTTCTAGTTTAGCCAAGGCGATCAAGTCCATACTGTCACGTCATTAAATAATCGAACAATCTTGTTTCACTATCTATGATCACCCAAGATGTGGAAGCCTAAATATTATGACAAGGTACTCACAGACCGGCGCGACACATTATCGCGACGTCTCTAGAAGATCAATTTCTTTGATATTTATATAGAAATAGTTCTATTAAACACTCACTTGTTCTATTATTACTGTCTCATTGTGCCTGTCTGCGGGACCCTTTGAACTAACTCGCATAAACTAGCTTAATACGAAGTGGATGAGGGTATCTACATATTGCCAAGACTAACCCTTACTTATACATTGTGTAAATAGTTGTTAAATTGAAACTATTAATCGTTGACGGTCCACGTTCTTGTGGTAAGTGTTCCTAGGTTTCAAAGTTAACATGTCCTATGAAGCTGAACCTCTGGCACATACTAAGCAATTGGCGATTCCTAAAAGAAAGTTCCTCGTAGCCAATAAGCACTGCGTTTTGGCAATCTCTAAAAATTTGCCGGTTATTCCTTATATTCACCCTAAAAATATCCTCCCTGAAGTAGATACGTGAAAACGAATGCCCGAGAATCCACCCTTAACCTATAATTTTCGTTCATCCAAGTAGGCCTTTTTGTGGGTAGGAAACCATCAAATGACGTCTCCCGCTCTGGGCGGAGCGGAAGGGCGTGTCAGACTTTTACTGACTAAAACGCACCCGTGTTCCTTCCTAGCAGACCCCTTTTTTTTTTTTTTTTTTTCAGGATGGGAAATCATCAAATGACTTCACCCGCTCTGGGCGGAGCGGGAGGGCGTGTCAGACTTTTACTGACTAAAACCCACCCCATCGGTTGCCCATGTGCCAGGGTCACGGTATCTCTTTCGAACAATCACGCGACCCCGGCAGGCATCGGTCCTAGTAGACCCCTACACTGCTGCTGACATCTCTTTGAGGCGCGCGTGGAACACTGCGCGCCGTCGACCCGAGCCTGGTCCTTACCGGGCGGCGAGCTACCCATTGCTCGCCACCCGCAAGCTCGCGCCTACGGTGGCCGGGAGTCCGCAATCGACTCCCGACGCCCGGGGCGTCTCCTCCTGCGGTGGCTAGGGGCGTGAGGGCGCAGAGACTGCCACTCCCTCACGCGCCCCGCCTCCTCCTTCGCGAGCATTACTGCTTCGCAGAAGGAGGTGACGGCTTCCCATTCCCTCTCGCTCCGTACCATGGCTCGCACCAGGGCCGGACGCGAGAGGTCGCCGCCGCCGATCGCCTCCACGAGGACACGGCGGTGCTCCGCCCAGGCAGGGCACACCTCCACCGTATGCTCCACCGTGTCCTCCAGACGATCCTCGCAATGGAAACACCCGGACGTATCCTCCCGCTTTATCCTGAACAGGAACCCACCGAAGCACCCATGCCCGGTGAGAACCTGCGTCAGGCGGAAGGTGAGGACGCCGTGACGCCTCTCTATCCACTCCTCAAAGAGGGGACTTACCGCCGCAATAGTGGCGTGCCCATAGCAGACCCCTTCAAAATCCAACTAGGCATAGAGTGGATTCTTAACCCAAAATAGCTCAATCATTCATCAGAATTGAACTGACCTTTCATATTGTATGAGAAAACTTATAGATATGCAGTATTTCAACTGTAAAATCACTTCTGTAAAATCACCTAACTCAGCAAAAACGGAAAAAAATCGTATACGGCATCATAAGTAGATATTTATTTATTATGAATAATAAAATATCTGACCTAATTACACAACAAAACTGACATCCATGCGTGACATCAAGTACATACATACATAATGATAGCCTTTCGACTAGAATATAATTTTACAAACAATCAAAGTTCTAATATAGGGCGTTATACCTTATTTACATTTTAAGTATCTCATATGCTTATGTAAGTATTCTTACAATTACATAACAACGTTTTTTGTTTTATGCTTTAACAAACCAAGTGAAATATCGTAAGTCAATAGCAACAATATTTTAAAATTGTTTTTTTTTTTTATTGAGTTATGTACGGGGCTTTTGGTAACGTTGTATGTGTGCATCATTTTTTTCTCGGAATTTGCGTTTTGTTTGTGGAGGATAAACATTTTTGGAGCTCCTTAAGAATCAATTATCAAGTAAGCCCGGGGTATGAAAATTTGTAGGGACTAAAATAAAACTTTCTCCGTTACGTTACGTTATGCGTTATGTTCGTGCGCAACTTATCTTGCGCGATAAACAGCGTTAATTTACCTTCATTTACGTTTATCTATATACTTTATTATCGTGCATCGGAGCTGACTCACACTTTTTTTTTTCTTTTAAGCTATCAAGTCGAAATCCTGTCACCTTTAATAATCAGATAAGCAGTTTAGCATGCAAGGAATCCAAATTCTAATGTCAACATGAAAATCATGGAATCACTGTAAACATAAGCGCCAATTTTGCTCGAACCCCGTTTCCTAAAATATTTTCGCTGTTCATATCCTATAATTTATATGGGGGAAAGGGGTGGTGTAGGTCATCCTGGATTGGTTTTTACGCACCAACATCCAACGCCATTAGAGGGCTCAGTCAGCGGAACAATTTAATTGATTTATTTATCCCTATATCCAATTAGGCTGGCACCAAAAATTGCTTGATGAAATTCAGGCAGAATTCCCTTCATCGCTGCCAGATTCACAATTGGACGGCCAGTGCTAAAACATGATAGGTATGCGCTTTAAAATGATGATAGATTTTCATTATATTAAGGTTTGTGAACAAAATAAACGTTAGGTATTTTAATTATTGACATTCTAACAAGTCTGACTCGAGTCTTCTTTCTCGAGTAAAAACCTCAGCATTTATTTCAAGCAAGTATTAAAAGGCTATTAATTTCGAACGTCAATAAACGTTCCAAAGGGTGAATTAGTTTGGAGAAGAATGGGCAAGCAACTCTACCGTTACTATTTATTTTATAATATAGGGTACTAAATACGAGAGTTAACTGGACACTGAATAGATATAGGGGCATGTGGCTAAGTCAACAGCTTCAACGGGTCAATCGATCAGGTTAAGCTACGCTTGCCGCGGTTGGTCAATGGGCGGATGACCTTCTTAACATGGCAAGACCTTTCTATTGTCTCAAAAGGCACGTTAAGCCGTTGGTCTTGGCTATTATTTGTAGATCTTTGGCAGTCGTTATGGATCGTACCAAGGGGTATCGTATTACCTTCATGTGTCATACATGCTCATGCTTCATGTGACATACTGGTATTTAGCGACATCCAGGTACACTGGAAACTAACCCCGATATAGTTTGCAAAAAGTTAGGTAGATAATAATGGGCGCCAAATATTTTACCCAGTGTTTACCCTTTATAATATTTGGAAACTTTTTTTATATTACAAGTTATTACTCGAATTGTATTCTCTAGTCTAAACATTAACCTTCCTATAAGAATTTCTTTTATTAACGGACACAATAAAGTATGGAGACCCATTTTGAGATACAATAGGGTAAATGCTACCCACCCACAAGTTTTTTCTCTACCAAGAAATGCCATTCGTGAAAGAGAAGTCCTATAAACTTAATTTAAGTTTGAAATGAAATAGAGGGGAATGTTACCCAACCAACAGTACGTAGAAGACCTTAAAAGTACCAAGTTTACTGAGAATCATAATAGGTACTCAACTCTTTCCTTATTGCGACCAGTTTTTTCCTGCTTTTCAAAGACATTATTGTATTATTTCAAAGGTTTCAGGGAGAAAATTCAATTAAATAACGGAGTAAACTACGTCATGACACGAAGTTTTAATAAAAAAAACCTGTTTACACGCTTTTTATTAGCTTCACTTGTATGTTTGTTTGTAACCGACTCCTTACAGCGCGATTTTGACCCACTTTAAACAACCAGATTTCATTTAAACTCTGTAGACTTATCGAGGACCGATGGCAATTTTATAATTTCATAAATTTGTGCCATTACCCTTGCCAGGGTTACCAGGACAGCAAAAAACTGTCTTCGAAAACTACGCTGACATACGTCACAAACTACGCTGACATAATATGTCTCAAAATTCGAAACACCCTAAAAAATAGAAAATAAATAATAGTTTTAAAAAACTAAAAAACCCGCTTCCATAGAAACCAAACTAAAAAGTAGAAAATAATGGAAAAAAGCCTGGTGCCTGATATCAATAAAAAATACCTTAACCGCTAACTCCCTGAGATACCACATTTGTTATAGACACAATCGTTTTTACGGTTCCGTTGCCAAATGGCAAAAAACGGAACCCTTATAGATTCGTCATGTCTGTCTGTCTGTCTGTCGGTCTGTCTGTCTGTCTGTCTGTCTGTCTGTCTGTCCGTTTATGTCACAGCCACTTTTCTCCGAAACTATAAGAGATATGTTGTTGAAACTTGGTAAATAGATGTATTCTGTATACCGCATTAAGATTTTTACACAATAATAGAAAAAAAACAATAAATTTTGGGGTTCCCCATACACAGAACTGAAACTCAAAAAAAAATTTTTCATCAAACCCATACGTGTAGGGTATCTATGAATAGGTCTTCAAAAGTGGTATTGAGGTTTCTAACATCATTTCTTTCTAAACTGAATAGTTTGCGCGAGAGACACTTCCAAAGTGGTAAAATGTGTGTCCCCCCCCCCGTAACTTCTAAAGTAAGAGAATGATAAAACTAAAAAAAATATATGATGTACATAACCATGTAAACTTCCAACGAAAATTGGTTTGAACGAAATCCAGTAAGTAGTTTTTTTTTAATACGTCATAAATCGTAAATCGCAATTTACCTTCCATTCAATCAACTCAAATATAAAAAAAAAACATTTAATTTCATAAACATAAACCTTACGCATAAACCGAGGATACCTACAGGTTTGTACGGAACCCTCGGTGCGCGAGTCCGACTCGCACTTGGCCGGTTTTTAGGGTTCCGTTGCCAAATGGCAAAAAACGGAACCCTTATAGATTCGTCATGTCTGTCTGTCTGTCTGTCTGTCTGTCTGTCTGTCTGTCTGTCTGTCTGTCCGTCCGTATGTCACAGCCATTTTATTCCGAAACTATAAGAGCTATGCTGTTGAAACTTGGTAAGTAGGTGTATTCTGTGAACCGCATTAAGATTTTCACACTAAAATAGAAAAAAACAATAAATTTTGGGGTTCCCCATACATAGAACTGAAACTCAAAAATGTTTTTTTTCATCAAACCCATACGTGTGGGGTATCTATGAATAGGTCTTCAAAAATGGTAATGAGGTTTCTATTATCATTTTTTTCTAAACTGAATAGTTTGCGCGAGAGACACTTCCAAAGTGGTAAAATGTGTGTCCCCCCCCCCCGTAACTTCTAAAATAAGAGAATGACAAAACTAAAAAAAATATATGATGTACATTACCATGTAAACTACCAACGAAAATTGGTTTGAACGAGATCGAGTGAGTAGTTTTTTTTTAAAACGTCATAAATCGTAAACCGCAATTTACCTTACATTCAATCAACTGAAATATAAAAATTAAAAAAATATATATATATTTTTAAACCGAAAATACCTACAGGTTTGTACGGAACCCTCGGTGCGCGAGTCCGACTCGCACTTGGCCGGTTTTTTTTATTGTGTCAGTAATTACGGTAATTGACTGGTTAAAAAGCACCGTTTTTTAGTTTTTTTAAACTATTGTTTATTTACTTGAAGTTATTGTTTTGTTTCTGGAGTGGCGACCGTGCACCGGAAAACATACAGTTGGACGGTTTCCCACAATTTGGACCGATTACCTTATGCAGGCCGCAGGAATCAACTGGATTCGAGAAGCACAAAACCGGTCGAAGTGGCGGAGCTTGGGAGAGGCCTATGTCCAGCAGTGGACGTCTTTCGGCTGAAAATGTGATGATGTTATTTAGGTTTTAAGTTCTGTTTACTTTTTTGTTTTATTATTTCAGATTGAGATTAGTTTTCAATGTTTTTGTTGGTATATTGGCGTGTGCTAGCTGACATATGGCGAATAATGTATGTTTTGTTTTATAATATTAATTACTTACACAATATTGTATAGAATCAAGTTCTTTTAACTTAACAGACAGCTGTGCTGCTGGGGAGTTTGTTCCGCCACTTCTTCCTAGCTAAAGCACTAGGAAGTGTCGAAGAATGGGCGTTTTGGGGGGACTGTCTTATGTAACTTTGACGTTCAAAAAGTGCTGACTCTCAGCCTAGTTTGAATAAATGACTTTTGATTTAGATTTTTTGATTTTGATGATGATTGATTTAGATCATATTAGTCAACAAACTACCTAGCCTTTTATCAATCATGGTAACGGCTTCCAGTCTAACATGCAGCTGAATACACGGTGTGACTGCTTACCAGAGCAGTGGTGGCCCAGTGGTAAAGGTTGTGACTTACGAGTTGGTCGTAGGTTCTATACCTTATAATATGGTGAACCATGACAGGAACTTTACTAAGTGTAAATTATTTCATCACCACTTCTCTCAAAACGGTGAAAGAAAAAATCGTGAGGAAATTGGCATTTGCTAGAAGGAAAAAATATAAGATACTAGCTTCTGCCCGCGACTTCGTCCGCGTCAAATATTTGCTCCCCTAACCCTTCCCATCGCATCGCAGCCTGTCAGTTTTCGTCAATTTTTTTTGTTGCTACTCCGCTCCTTTTGATCGTAGCGTGATGTTGTATAGCCTATAGCCTTCCTCAATAAATCGGCTACTCGACTCAAAAAGAATTTTTCAATTCGAACCAGTAGTTCCTAAGATTAGCGCGTTCCATCCACCATTTTAGGGAAGTGGGGGGTTAGAAAGAGACAAAAAGTAGCCTATGTCACTCTCCATCCCTTCAATTATCTCCACTTAAAAAATCGCGTCAATTCGTCGCTCCGTTTTGCCATGAAAGACGGACAAACAGACATGCACACTTTCCCATTTATAATATTAGTATGGATTATTATGTCATGATATCTATCAATCCGACATGGGCCCGCGTGGTGGATTACGACCCAATCCGAGTGGAACTCACACAGAAGAGGCCTGTATCTCAGAAGTGGGATAAATTAGGCTGTTTATGATTACAATGGCTTTTTATTTAATCCGCACAACCCAGTTACTGGTTTATCTAATACCCCTTGGTAAGTCTGGTTGGACTTAGTAAGACTTTTGTACTACCTGCAACGACTATTATATATCTAAGAATGACAGCCGCTACGATCGGCTTAACGTGTTTTCCGAAGCACGGAGGGGTTTGAATTTGTACTGGATGGGCACCCATCCGCGAACCAACCGCCACAAACGTAGCTTAACCTTGTATCGACCTTTGTGGTGGTTATTACTTAGCCACGAGCCTGTTAAACATTAAATACACGAACTTGCCAAGGGTACAGGCACAGGCCGGTACATCAAAACAGTTTAACATAATCTGTCTATAATGTTCTCACTATTGCGACACTCTCTTTGAGAGGAAGAGGGCCGTATTCACAAATTTAGATTTTTCATTTATGCTTAAGCCGGGCACGCGAAGTAGCGTCGTGCGTTATCTAGGTATGTCTATATTTGTAGTTGTAATCCACCACACGATCCCAGTGCGGGTTAATAGATGTCACATGTTTTCGAATTTTTGGTTCTAGGACATGCCGGTTTACTTACGATGTTTTCCTGTATCGTTTAAAGAGCAGTGGTAACGAATATAATTTATGAAAAGTAAAGCGCCTGCCAGAAACGTTTTTTACAATATAATTTATTTAGGTATTACCAGCGGGGCGAGCAAGGCCTCTGTGGTTGGGTTGAGTCATGCAGGCTGCGATCTCAAACTGCAATAAAAATATGTGACTCAGACCTATAACAGACTTGAGTCGGCGAGTTGAGACTGCCAGGGTCGCGAGATTTGTTCGAAAGAGATACTGCGGCCCTGGCATATGGGCAACTGAAGGAACACGGGTGGGTTTTAGTCAGTAAAAGTCTGACACGCTCTTCCGCTTCGACCAGAGCGGGAGACGTCATTTGATGATTTCCCATCCACAAAAAAAGCCTATCACAGATGCCGTGTTCGCTCCGCTGTTTAAATTAAAAATTGGATTACTTGTCAATAAACTAGAAACATATTAAATTAATTAGGTAGGTACCTACTAATGTGTTCAAATTGCAATTGAAACCAGTTAAACATCCTTCAAAGTTGTAACTTATTACTTATTCCGTTTCAGGAATCAAACGTATCAAGGTTCAAGTACTCGTAGTTGTATACCAACCACTGTTTTAAAGTTTACTGGTACGTTATTATTATTGTATAATATATAATATAATTATATAACGTTTCTTGCCAGAGCTTCTGGCGTTAACTGAAGCGTGGCGGCAGAATGGGCGGTAGGCGCGCTAATTTAGGTATTTCCCTCGTGTTATTGAAACAAATGCAACTTTTGAAACTGTGAAATGTATTCGTTAAAGAAACTTGTAGTTTTATTATTATAAAAAACTGATGACCTTCCGCATAGTATTTATGACGTACTGAGGGTTTTATTTGTTTTTCAGAGATTGCTTTGGATTGTTTCTATCAAGGAAACCACAAAAAGTCGGATTTCTTAAGTTACCATTTATTGAGTGAATTCTTAAATATTTTACATTAATTGCATGACTAATGGTTAAGTAATAACGACGCAACAAGGGGTCAAATAAACGCAATTGTTTGATATATACCACGGTGTGCTCTTAAGAATAGTCAACCCAAACAATCTGCCTAGCCTTTTCCCAACTATGGGATCTTATTGTTCGGTCCAAAGTAACAAGATGCAGTTGAATGCCACTATTTTACATGGAGCGATTGCCTTTTTGTCCCCCACAACTCAGTTACTGGGTAACTTTCAGGGTTCTGACGACCTGTAACGACAGCCACAGATCTACGAATCATGGCCGGGGCCGACAGGTTGTGCTTTACTAAACTCAAAAGGGTCTCGATATGTCATGGATACTCACCCATCAATGAACCAACCGCGGCAAGGGTAGCTTAACTCTCAATCAACACATTTGGCTTTTATAATTGAGCCACGAATCTGTTACTGCCTTTGATTTTTTTTTTATATAATAATATATCCTATCCTACTAATCTTACTAATATTATAAATGTGAAAGTTTGTGAGGATGGGTGGATGAATTGGATTGGATCCGTCACGGACAAACCTACTAAACGGATTTATATGAAATTTGGCTCACAGATAGTTTATAACCTGGACTAACACAGAAGATGCTTGTTATCCCGGTTATACGTATCCGTGTGATAAATTCCGACCTCCACGCGGGTGAAGCCTCTGACAAAAGCAATATGGTCATCGTAAATTAGAAAGCCGTGTTCACATTGACCAGTGGAAGTAAGCCCTTCAGACGATACGGACGCGTATTTTGTCAATTCACTATGATCTAATTGACAAAGGGGTGTAGCTAAGCTGAGTGACAACAATGAGTCATTATTTTCTTAACGCGAATACAGTTATTAATACGATAGTATATCATAATGACGTAAACGTAACGACTAGGCTACGATAAAAAGTTTAGCCTACTATTGAGATTCGGCCAACTTAGGCGTGGACTTGCGGACGACGAGCAATGGGTAGCTCACCGCCGGTAAGGACCAAGCCGGGGTCGACGGCGCGTTGTGTTCCACGCGCGCCTCAAAGAGATGTCAGCAATAATTGCAGGGGTCTGCTAGAGTCGATGCTTGCCAGAGTCGCGAATTAATGCGAAAGAGTTATCGTGGCTCTTGCACAGGCAACTGAAGGAACACGGGTGGTTTTTAATCAGTAATAGTCTGACACACCTTCGCGCTCCACCCACAGCAGGAGACGACAATTGATGATTTCTCACTCAAAAAAGGCTAATAAAAAGATGCATACATATAAGATACATTGACAATACATCTAAACCTAACAAACAACAGACAAAACAATCAAATGTTCTTTAATAATCCCGTTCAATACACATCACAAGTATCAAGAAATATATCGTATAACAAATAATTCCCAATCATGTTCTCAATAATGTGTAATACCATCACATTTATCTGAAGTGATCGCGAAATTGTTACTCACACAAAATCCTTGAACAATTTCCTCGCAAAAACATTTCAATTTTCCCCTCAAGATTTCGAATCACTGGAAAGTATAATTCAAGTCTTGGAAATTTTAATATCCGTTTAACCGAACTGTGATCAGGCCGTCCGACGAGGCCATTCGGCAGACATAATGGACTCAAACATTAGCTTTAAGGCCTTTTCAGTTACAATGTGGCTATAAAAATATTTTCTTTTCAACTGAGTTATATAACCCGGCTAAATAAGATGGTCTTCGGAATTAATGAAGTGGCCACAGTTATTAGAATTTTTAATTTTATTGCTTGAACACTTGAATAATGTGGTTGCTGTTAATGTTTGGCTTGCTGTTTATCCATCTACGCGAAGCAAAAAGAAGGGTTATGATTTAAATCGGTATCTATGTATGTTTATCTGTTCCCTTATAACTTCTAAGCACCTTATCATAATTTCGTTCAAATAAGATGACGTTGGAACCATCTTGAACGTCCGATGGCCACCCTCTAGAAGACGAAGTCATGAACTAAAAACGAACTAGCCGTGGTCGGATGTTGTCATCTACTCCTACAAAACAATATATTCCAACATCGAACATAGTAAGCGATTATAAGCTTTAGGGTAAACTGGCATACCACCCAAGACTTTCAGATGAAAATATTTTTTAGAGTCATTCTTTTTCGAGCGTGATTTTACAGTAGTCGGATTTTAGTTGTTGAAATAACTTTTTTTTTTGTTTGTAAATGCAATATCCCGAAACTGTACTGAATCACAATTATTTTGTTCGTTCAGATCATATCTCAACTTTATAAATATAGATAACACATTCTTATGCTTGAAAGCAAATATAACTGTGAGATTTGGCTAAGTAATGACAGTCGCACGGGTCAATCGATCAGGTTATGCTACGCTTGCCGCGGTTGGCTCATTTATGGGTCAATCTTAGCATACCAAGACCCTGCCGTGCATCGGAAAGAAGGTCTGACAACCGGTCATTACAAAGGGTTTTACCCAACGGGGTTGTGCTGGTCAGATAGGTGGTCGCTTCATCTAAAATACTGGTACTTAGCAACAAAGCTGGGAAAATTCTAAGCAGATGTTGATGACGCAAATGTAACCGTAATAGAACAAAAAAAAAACATCCAAATCAAGAGGTACCAAAAACAGTTCTGAAAAATTGTGAGAAAAACAGTACTTAATCTAACTTAGAATACAATTAAGGTATTTCCGCTACCTACAAACGCCAAAATAAAAATAAAACCTTCACAAAGGCACATCCGAAAATAAATATTCATATTTTTCTTATTGTCTTCTTTAACAAAAAAAATGTAGGAAACTGAAAAGACATTTAGAGCTCCACAAAAGACGACGAAAGTATATAATTAATGTCCTGTTGAATAAGTAGGAATTTCGACTTCTGCGAAGTTATTTGTTTTCATTCCGGGAATGTCACGTAGCCTCGTTAAGGGTTAAGTACCGTTGAGCTACTGCTAGTCAACGCTCACTTGTTTTTAGTGTTTCCACTCTGTTTATTTTTTACTCTGTGGGAAGATTTGAATAAGGAATTATGTCGCGGTGTCGTTTTATTTATTTAATTTTATTGGACCTGTTTAACCTCTAAGTCCCTGAGATACCACATTTGGTATGTAAACAATCGTTTTTTAATTGTGTCTGTAATTACGGTACTTGACCGGTTAAAGGCAGTAGTATGTTGCTACTGCAGAACTAAGTTATTATGCTTTCCTATTTTATTATTTTCATTGAACTAGAAAAAAATAATAAAACCAAACAAGTGCGATTCGGACATCTGTTTAAACTTGTGCCAATGAAGCCCTTTCATAAGATATCCCACATGACACTGTTAACTCAATTCAAAATTTGGCGTGCCGTACCTTGCAAAACGACTCTGTTTTTAAACTTTTCACTATATACTTGTATAGAATACGGCGGTATTACTTGTCAAATTTCATAGTTCTAGGTCAACGGAAAATACCCTATAAATTTTGATTCCCTATAAATGTCGAAATATAGGTTTTTTGCGGTAGTTAACGTAAAAAAAGATACGGCCTAAACAGCCTAACAGACTTAGAAGTTTGATTTTTTCACAGCTTTAAGAAATTGTAGACTTAAGTCTTAGATTAAAAAATGTCCAGATTCCGTGTTCGAAACAAAACGCAACGTTTTAAGTGAAGCCACTTTTTTATAAATGTGTGAGTGAGCGCCACGGTCGGGAGTGTATTACGTATCGTAATTGCGTTTGTGTGCAATGTGCGTGTAATACCAGTAGCAGAGATTTACCCTTAAATGTGGGAGATTTTCAGTTTAGCATAAAATAAATCATCAACAGTAATGACATGATTTTTTATTATTACGGTTGTTGAGTTTCAACGTTATTTCTTTAATTTGTGTAATTTTTCATGTGCGACTTTATCAGAAATTATTATGTTACGACTTTTTGTGATATTTGCTTGTAAGTTATTTAAATGTTTGTTGTTTTGATGTACTTAAATAGGTAGTAAGCAGAAATAGCACAAACAGTAACTGTGACGGCAAAAAATCCGATGTCATATGAATGCTGCTTTTATCAAATAGGATTAGTTTTTAAACAAAATTTGCCTCCGTTGAGAAAAAATCCTTGATTTTCATGATCCTATCATCAGATCTCGATCTGATAATCATGGGAACACTCCTGGGGAATACATATATCCTTTTAAGCAAAAAATTATATTAAAATTAAAAAAATAAATAAAACCAAATTCTAATAATAAAAAAGTAAAACCAATTTCAGTCATCGTTGTTTATTTTTACATATTACTTATGGGATAAGAAAGGTTAGGTATGAGCAGTTTTTATTTTTAAAATCCCTGAAATTGCAAATTTTTTCTAAAAACTTGTCTTTTAGACGGCATACTTTTTAAAATATTTTCACACTTTGCAATATGAAAAAGTCTTATTTTTACGTACCCTTCCACTATTAGTTTGACAATATTATTTTCATGATGACGGCCGTATGCATGTTCAGCTTCGTCAAAATTAAACAACGTTATGCCAATCAAGCTCGACATTATTTTAATAATGACATGTTTAAAATCTGTTTCTGTGATTATTTGTTTCTCTTTTAAATGATTTCGTAAAATTGTCTCTGATAGCCAGCACACATTAAAAACATTTCTTGAAGAATATATCAGTCCTCCTTTGTCCCGCAGTCCGATTAATTTATGAAAGTCTAATTTTTCGTTGCTTATTAGACTTTCATTGCAGGGCATGCATTTAATTTTCCGATTTAGCTGTCGGACGATGCAGCCTGCTACATAACCTACAATTTGCCGGTAATACTCCTGAGATCCGGGTTGATCAAGTAAGCTACATAACCCTTCGTGATTTTTATCAGTGTGATCGCTACTTGAACTCTGAAGAGCACTGATATCTTCATCTTCCTCATCAAATCTTTGTGATTTTGTAGTTGAATTAATTGCCGTTAACGCTGAAGAACAATTTAAAATAGCAATCTCCTCCAATGGCACACAATTTCCGGTGTCTGTCAGTTTTAATTCCATATGACATAACAGTTTTCTGAAAATTCCTCTTAACTGCCGTGCATTAGGATTGTCATTGTGGCCTCCGTGCATACGTATTGCCCCAAAAAACAATTCTATGTGGTCTTGACTTATTCTGTATGTAGTGACGTATTTCAGTTCTTTGCTTTGCTCCACAAGAGTTTCGTAAATGTATTTTAAGCTATCAATACAAACTAGCATTCCCAAAAAACCGGTACTTGCTTTTGTTTTTAATACAGATTCATACGTCTTTATGGTCAACTTGTTTTTTTGCTGTGATCCTTTGTACGTGCGTTTTCTAGATGTTTTTATATTTAATTTTAATATATAATTTTTGGCATTATCTAAGAAGGTAAATATTTCAGTTTTATTTCCAGGGATTAGTGGATGGGAAAAATCGTGTTGTTGTAAGCTCCGAGAGTTAAAAATATCGAATAAATTATTAAAAATAAGTAGAAACTTTTCGGTAGCCTCGCTTTCTTCAAAATCATTTAGATTTAAATCATTCCTGCAAAATTGCAGGGCAAGCGCAACACTTCTGCTGAGAAGTTGAGTCGCCAGTTTGACTTTCATTATTGAATTTCTGAATTCTAAATGTTTTCTTGTTAATTTATTTGCAAGATGAATTCCAGATTTTTCTTGCAATTCATTAAGCATTTGAATATAATTCCAATTTATTTCTTTTTTATTTAAATCTAAAAATGTTTGCTTATCTTGGAAATGATTTCTTATTAATTTAACCATATGGCAAGCATCTAGAAAAACAGCCACTCGGTGATCTGCACATGGATGTTTAAAAGTTGTAACCAATTTGTCAGCGACTTTTATTTGGCATCCCAATAACTCCATGGCTGACAAATTGGTTGGGTGACCATCAAAGGTTAATGAAACTACTTTGACACCTACTTCTTGACACTTAGACAAACAAATATTTATTAAATTAGCCTTCTGTGTTCCTGTTAAGCCATGTGTCAAAAAATACCCCAGTGGTATTTTCCAACTTTCATTAAGGCAAACTAACATAAAAAAGTATGCTTCAGAAGCTTTGACATTATTGTCTGAGGTGCCAGTTCCTATATCCACATACCCTAGATTTTGTTTCCCATCCCATATGTTTTGCTGTCGTATGGCCATTTCATCAGTTACTAATGCACAAATATACTTTTTGTCAGTCCTTTCAGTTTTAAGTTTTAGAATTTGAAATGCTTCCGTAGTGAAGCCTGGCGCGCCATCAATATTGCGATACCATGTAGCAAGAGTCTTTGGATGAGGAAGGCAGGTATTGAATGCTTTTCTGACATAGGCGTAAGCTTTTGGGGAATAAAAGTTTAAGGCGAGGCAAAATTTTCTAAATTCTGCTGTATATTTTGGCATGGGTCGTTTTTTGTTTTTTTTAATTTTTTTGTAAAGATTGTTATATAAATCTGCTGCAAATGATTTTTTTTCCAAAACAGCGTGTATATCATTATCAATATATCTCTGCCGCTTTAGAAAACCTATAATCTGCCTTAAAGAGGCGTTTCTCTTTTTGAGACGCCGTGTTTTTTGCTGCAAAAGTTTTATTTTTTTTGTATGCTTGATTTGGAGTGTAGTTTTTTTTCTTAAATCTCGCCTTATTTTCGCTTTCTTCGGTGTATCGAAGATTGATTCTAGATCCGAAGAGGGAATTTCCTTCAACAAAAAGAAAAACAGGTATTTTTAAACACATAACCTCAAATCTCGATATCAAAGAATTTAGTTTAGCACCATGTAAACAGACAAGTTACTTACCGGTTCGTCAAGTTTTGCGTTTGTGAGTTCATTAGTTCCTGTATTTTGCAATGTCGAAGTACTTCTATTATAATTATATATTAACACTACTTTTATTATAATTATATATTAACATGTTGTCTTTCTATTACTAAAACTAATAACTGTTTTAACTTACAGGTTCATAAAGGTTCTGTTCTAAAGCCTCTTGATCTTTCATCCTTATGGATGGATTGGATGCAGTAAGAATATTGGTATTGTCATTTAGGTTTTCATTTTCGTCATCATCAGACATTGCGGAAGATAAATACAAAGCCTGAAAATATAAAAAGATTTTTTTAATAATAATAATAAAGGCCCCTTCGGCCCCCCGTACGCCTTCCAAAGGACCGGGATCCCGAAGATATGTCAATAATAAATAAATAAAATTTATTTCAGACCATCAGTCCACATTTTAAAACACTACAGTTTTACACACAAAAAATAAAAAGAAACAAAAAGATACACAAAAAATACAAAAAAGCTCTATTTTATATACTGGAATGACGCACGGTGAGTGGTCATCCAGTTCCACATCAATGGTAAAAATAAAGAAGTTATTTACGTATCTTT
Source organism: Aporophyla lueneburgensis (assembly GCA_932294355.1). Taxonomy (NCBI): domain Eukaryota; kingdom Metazoa; phylum Arthropoda; class Insecta; order Lepidoptera; family Noctuidae; genus Aporophyla; species Aporophyla lueneburgensis. The sequence goes on from OW028744.1 coordinate 19,667,517, forward strand.
TTCTTAAATGTCTAGCTTTAGATACCAATTTTATTAACTTTCACAAAATACTTTTTAGGTTATGAAAAATGTATAAGTATACCTTTATAGGTACAGCCCCTGGTCGGATTCTTCGACAACCACTTTTCATTGTATAAGTGTCCTTGACATGGAAGTGGGCTGAGCAGATGGTCGATTCTGGTTTAGGCTTCCACCAACTTTCATTTCTAGACCGTCTTATAACTTCAATCCAGCGATCGGCAGCTACGGGATCAGTTGGAAATCTATAAAAGTAAAGATGGTAATCAAAACAAAAAAGAAACTGTAAATATGCCTGAAATACGAGCTATATCTCATTAAAAAAAAAAACATCGTTTAAGTAAATAAAACTCTTTTGTTATTCCTTGTTTTCTGAAAAGATTTAAAAAGTTACAAATAATGGGTAAAAAAAATTATGCTCTTGGCAACACTCAACAAATATGGCGTGACAGTAATGTCAAGTTATAATTTAGAATGCGGTAACAAAGAAATACAAAGTGAAATTGAATACTTACTTGTGAAATGATATATAGTGGCACATTCCTTTTTTTTTAGTGTGATTTCTACACCATTTCACAACACAAACCTTCATTTTAAAATATAAAACACGGACTCGTGACGTAGTTTACGCGGGGAGCGTTACTAGGCGACTGACGTATGAATCGTACGACGCGGGACATTTGTCCCCCGTGTTTTTGGCTTCAATTCTCAGTGGCCTACTATCCATCTGGACATTTTTTAATCTAAGACTTAAGTATATCGTAATTTCAACTCGATACCTCCATGTGTTCCCGAGATAAAGGGCCTTGACAGACAAACAGACGAACGAAAGAACGAACCGACAACAAAGTGATTATTGTTTACTTATAGTTTGGCTTTCTATGAAAGCTTGTTTTTTAGTTTTTTAAAGTATTATTTAGTTTCTATTTTTAGTTCGGCTAACTACAAAAGCGGGTTTTGCGTTTTTTTTTTGCTTTTCTGGTAATAATGGTACATACTTATACAATTATTGTATTGTCATCTGTCCTTGATCAGTGTGCAAAGTTTCAAATGAATCCAACGTTTTGATGGGAGTGAAAATCATGCTCAAGGAATCAATTACATCAATACATACCAGGCTAATAAAATCGTGTTAAAAAACCGTTTGCGAAAACTACGCTGACATACGTCACAAACTATGCTGACATACGTTTCAAAAATCGAAACACCCTAAAAAGTAGAAAATAAATAAAAGTTTAAAAAACTAAAAAACAGGTTTCCATAGAAAACCAAACTAAAAAGTGGAAAATAATGGAAAAAAGAGAGGGGTGCTTGGCATCAATTAAAAATACCTCAAAAAGCATGGGATGCTTTTTCCATTATTTTACAAAGATAATGGCACACATTCATTAAATTATTGTATTCTCATCGTTCCTTGATAAGTATGCCAAATTTCGAGTTATTCCGACTTTTTGAAGGGGATCAAAATCATGTTCAAAGTTTCCGTATAACTAACATACGTATGAAGCTAAAAAAAGCGTGTTTAAGCAAGTTACTTTATTGATGGTGCAGCACTTTAAGCCACAAAGCCTCCGAATTTCAAAGGCTACTTCCAACATTTGCATAACTATTATCGATCTGTTCATTCGAGAGCAGTTTTCATACTTTTTGCTTTCGATAACTACCGAAGTTTCTTTTCAATAAGTTTTTTAGTTTTTTACCGATAAATAAGTATAGCTATAGACCACAAACAATATGCCCTAGGTGTCTTTATAGACCTAAAAAAGGCATTTGACACGATTAGTCATAATTTGCTTTTAAATAAGTTAACTGACGTAGGTATATCAGGGCCCGCACATAAAATTCTTACATCGTACCTAAAAAATCGGAAACCAATAGTTAAAATTGAAAATTACGAAAGTTTACCTGCCAAATTAACATACGGAATCCCAAAGGGATCTATTCTAGGGCCGTTGTTATTTTTGATTTATATTAACAATATCAATAGTGTTAAAACATCGGGTAGTATCACACTCTACGCAGATGACACGTGTTTATTTTACTTTGGCCACAACTTAACTGATATGGTAAAGGAAGCTCAAGGTGATTTGAATATTTTAAATAAATGTTCCTGTCATATTTACTAACTATTAACACAAAAAAAACCGCATACATGGTTTTTGCTGCAAAAAACAAGAAAATTCTCAGTCAAATCCAACTAACAATAAACAACGAAAAAATAACAAGATCAAACAGCGAACGATATTTAGGTCTCATTTTAGATACAAAGTTAACTTGGAGACCCCATATTGATTATATTAAGTCTAAAATATCTCCTCTCATAGGAGCGATACGCCGAATGTCTAGTTGCATCCCTAAAAAAGTTCGCACAATGATTTACAACTCTCTCGTTAGACCCCATATTGAATACCTTGTTGAGATATGGGGAACTGCAGCAAAATCAAACCTCCAAGAAATACAAGTTCTGCAAAATAAAGCAATAAAAACTCTTTATAACTATGACTACTTAACACCAACAACCAAAATTTATAATGATACAAAAATACTTAAAATTAGCCAATTATACATACTAAAAACATGCACTCTAATACATAAAATCATAACACAAGGTACACATTCACAATTAAACTTTAAAAAGAAAACATACACATACAACGCAAGACGACGAGACAAACTAGAATTAAGACAACCCAGAACTAACTATGGAAGGAAAAATATACTGTACGAGGGAGCAAAACTGTATAATGCACTACCTGACGATATAACCAATAGTGAACCCATATTTAAATTTAAAAAAGCCCTAGAAGAATATGTTAGAAAACAACACTAACAATATCAATTGTCACCTTTGTTGCCTAATTATTTTACTGTGAGCACAGAGAATCACACTTACTTTTAGTTTTATTTACATTTCTCAATATTTTTTAATATTTTTTTTTAAGTGAACTGTAATGTTCTTGTTTTTTGAGAAATAAATGTCTTTAAACCGAATTCAAGAGCAGTGGTGGCCCAGTGGTATCGTCCCCGACTTTCGAGATGTAGGTCGAAGGTTCGAACCCAGGCAGGCGCTTTACTTAGTGTAAACTATTTCATTACGGTGAAGGAAAACATCGTGAGGAAACCGGTATGTCCTGGAACCAATAATTCGAAGACATGTGACATCTACCAACCCGCACTGAGCCCGCGTGGTAGATTATGGCCCTACTCCCTTTTACCGAGCTGTGGTCACAATATAGACTGATTATGGTTTTTAAATATAGCAATTCTCTGGCTCTTGGAAGAATAATTCCCCCCTCAATTTAACCCTCAAGTTCTATTGCCCCCAGGCCTTATTAACAAACTCATTACTCCCACAAGATTTAAAGCAAAAATTAGGTCATCGACATACACCTTTCATGTTACTCCAAGCAATTTCCCCTTAATAAGGCCGAGTTCCGACGGGCGTTAAAAACAAAGGTGGTCGGTGGAAACGCGAGTATCGTGGAATTGGCTCGTTAACTTTTCAATTTTCCGACCTAAGCTTAGTAATAGTTTCGCTGTGACGCCCCAGTGTGGCCCTACCTTATTATTTACTATTGTTACGACCTGTAGGCATGCATCGAATTGTTTATAGGACTTTCTTTATATGATTGATGTGGGAAGGTGTTATTGTTCTGTTTGGTTTTTGTTGCTTTTGCATCAGAACTTTGAACGGAAGACTAGGTTAGTCAGCAAAATCCAAATATTCTTGTTATTTTTTTTTACAGGTCAGTGTTAGGTTTAATGTTGACTAAAATATGATTTGCGACAATCCTACATCCTACTATCTTACTAATATTATAAATGCGAAAGTTTGTGAGTTTGGTTGTATGGATGTTTGTTACTCTTTCGCGCAAAAACTACTGAACAGATTTGGATGAACTTTGGAACACTGTTAATTTATAACCTGGATTAGCACATAGGGTACTTTTTATCGCGGTAGTACGTTCCCGCGGGATAATTTCCGACCTCCACGCAGGCGAAGCCGCTGGCAAAAGCTAGTAACAAATATATTTGTGATTTACAGAATTATAATCATAAAAATAATCAATAGGTCACACAGCCTGTCAGGCTGATCTACAAATAACAAGAAACTTTAGAAAATTTTAATTTTGGAAGCTACTGTGACGCTCCTCCTAAGTCGCGGTGAAGCTGTACCTTCTACAACGTCTTCTACACTTTTAGGGAATATCTTCATCTGCCAGGGTCACGAGATTGTTCAAACGAGATACCGTGGCCCTGGCATATGGGTAACTGAAGGAATACGGGTGGGTTTTAGTCAGTAAAAGTCTGACAAGCCCTCCCGCTCCGCCCAGAGCGGGAGAAGTCATTTGATGATTTCCCATCCAAAAAAAAGGGAATTTCTCCATTAAGAACGGAAAATGCTTCCGATCTTCACCTTTGTAACACATCAGTCAACTAGATATAGACATATTTACTACTTAATTATAAAACAGCTATTGATATAGTCTATCACGTTCCCACTGTTGACACAGGACACAGGAGTGGGCCATAATCCACCACGCGGGCCCAGTGCGGTTTGGTAGATGTCACATGTCTTCGAATTTTTGGTTCTAATAGACGCCAGATTCCTCATGATGTATCCTTCAAAGTTTTAAAAGCAGTGGTGATGAAAAAATTTGCACGAAATAAAGCGCCTGTGTAGGTTACAATCTACGGCCAACACACAACAACTCTGCCGGGGTCGCGTGATTGTTCGAAAGAGATACCGTGACCCTGGCACATGGGCAACTGATGGAACACGGGTGGGTTTTATTCAGTAAAAGTCTGACACGCCCTCCCGCTCCGCCCAGAGCGGGAGAAGTCATTTGATGATTTCCCATCCTGGAAAAAAAAAAAAAAAAAACACACAACAACTCGTAGGTTACGGCCGTTACAACTGGGCCACCGCTGCTGGCCATGCTTGGACATATTTACTGCTAAATCATCTATTATAGGTAGTCTATCCGAATACCCAGATTCGACAAACACACGCACCTCCATAGGGAAAGATAAGCTAACCGTTGAATACTCCATATTCTCCCTAGGCACAGCTCAAAGCTCGTAATAATACGGTGAGCAAGATTAAAGCATTAGATTACTAGTGAGAAGTTGCCCGCCATTGCTCACAAGTAGCACTATTTTCCTAACTGACTTCTACAATTTGTGAGATTCTTGCTGATAATGTTTAAGTTTTCTTTTTTGTTTTCGGTCGAGTTAGTTTGTAGTTAACGCTTATATTTCTTACAAACCAAAAACTATGGCTGTTAGGTAATGTTCCTTCTGTGTTGTCTTGCCATTCTATACAAAGAGGAAACACTAACAAAGTCGTTTTATTCACAAAATTACCAGTATTAGCTTACCCGGCGTTCCTGTCCTCTGTCCACAGCACTGAGAAACTGACTTGGAAAATTTTAGCACCCTGCCTAGTTGACTCCGAAGTGACGTGCTTGACTGATGCTATGAGCGCCTGGACAGCGACTTGCCCGGATACAGATCGGCCCGTGAACCCGTCTTCCTAGAGACAGTGGGATGAGCCGCTCTGCAGGTTGGTACGGAATAATCCAATCAATACGTCCAACAATACTGCTGAGCGTGCCCACTTGTTGGCTGTGGGAGAATGGGAGTCGGGCCTCTGGCTTCAGGCACTACAGTCACCCAACATAGGTACTATGCTCCAGCTGTATCAGCCAAAACAGATACAGAGGCAGACTAATATTAAAAAATTATATACATATTTTTATTACAACTAGTGTATACAGTAAAAAAGTGTTATTTTGATATTACAAACAGACACTTCAATTTTATTTATATCAACAAACCAGCTTGTTTTTTTTTTTAATATTGATCACTACTAATTAGTGCAAATTAATCTCGGTACTAATTAGTTTCGTTCAATGCGTTCAAATCGCTTATCAAGTCCTAGTGATGAGCAATTCAATAAGGTTTATGTACCCATCAAAACATATGATTTTATATTGAAAACCGAGTTGAAATATATCGCATTTAACATGGAATATTAATCCAATTTTACATGGACGCAAAATATAATTGGACGTAAGTTATGAAAACGCCCGCAAATGACCCACATTTTCGCCGATAAAGTATATAATAAATGTCATCACTACTTTTGTTTCATATTCGAAATATGTAGTTAATGGGACATTTTGTTGCAATTGAAATTGGAAAAGAACACAGAACATGTAGCCTAATCGACCAGTTATTCAAAACTTATTCGATTAACAAATTTCCGTTTCGAATAGTGAGTCCACTCTTAGAGGGGGGCGGAAATCACGTGTTCCCGGTGCGGTTTAGTGAAACTCTCACATCTACGAGTTTTCTAAGACATTCTGAGGAATATGGGTTCCTCATAATGTTTTCCTCCACCATTTTGAGAGTAGTGGTGATGAAATAAATGACATAAGATAAAATGGGCTAAATATCTGGATTTAAACACGTGGTATGAAGGTGTTTCCTATTCGCATATTAATTCAAGCCGATCCGAAAAACCAAAACACGTTGACAAGTTCCTTGGTTATAAGACATCCTTTCATCAGTTGGGCTGTCGGAAAAAGAAAATTCTCATGTTGATATTTGTGTTACTTATTTTATCATCACTGATAAAGAAAACCATCGTGAAAAACACTCATCAACACGTAAGACCAAATATTCGAAGACATGTGACATTTACCAACCCGCACTGGGCCCGCTTAGTTGATTACCAGAACGCAATTAGAAGATTACAGGTTTTGCCAGGGTCGCGAGATCTGTTTGAAAGAGTTACCGTGGCCTTGGCATATGGGCAACTGAAGGTACACGGGTGGGTTTTAGTCAGTAAAAGTCTGACACGCCTTTCCGCTCCACCCAGAGCAGGGGACGTCATTTGATGATTTCCCACCCAGAAAAAAAAAGATTACATGCTGATTATGCCATTGCAACGAAAGACGAAGAACACTACCTACATGAACTAAGAATTATGTTCTCCACAAAATGAATAAAAACATTCATTTCCATAAAAACGGGACCACACTATAATTAAACTACATACTTACATCCCTACCTACATATTCGTGAGTGTATAGTATAAAATGTTAGTAGTGCAGGGTATGAAAATGCAATGGAGAGGGGAAAGGCTCGGCGGCCATTACGCGGGCTATTTGATTAAGCAACGGATAATGAAATTTCCGACGGAAAATTGTGTTGGGAGATCGAAATAGAAATATTATTATAATGGAAAGATTGTGGGTGTTGTCATCGGTCACTAACTATTGAGTATTTTGAACATTATCATTTTCATTATAAATCCATACTAATCCATACTATCCATACTTCCATACTAATATTAGGTCTTTACCTATGAAATTCCCGTTCTGCAGTACTGGCCATTTCAAATCAAAATAATTTTTGTTTGTCTAATGCCCGGTTTCTGAAGTTTCAAGATAAACTCTCAACAATTATTCATTCAATAAAGTTATGCATAAGATAAACGTCGGCTAACTGTCACTGCGTTTCTGAATACATAACAAACCATTCAATAACTATGAAATTGTCAACTAGTTTTTTAGATGCCGCTAGATGGGTCTGTTTATGAGATTGCATCTAAAATTGATTTTTATTATTGAAATGGTCTTTAAAATTAGTTTAATAAACAATGTAATTTTTTTTTCAAGGGTAAATAACTGGCTTAATATTATTTTAGTTAAAATATGTAAAGTCGTTATTTTATATTTATGGGTAAAACCTTTTTTTCTAATGTCAGTTCTCAGTTCATTGTTTATGATTCCTGATATTAATATTTTACTTCGCTGTCGGTTACATGTCTTTCGAATCGTTTGCACTTAATCCATTCTTTTATATAATAATAACATAATGGAATCTGGAAAACGTAGTAAACATTTTACTGAGACAAGATGCTTCTTATCGAAGTGCATATTTAACTTGAAATATAAATGTAGAGCCAAGTTCATATGTTTATTTTTATTTGTGTCCCCATTATACGTAGGTACATAATTGTACAATATGACAATTTTCCAGTTTGAAATATTTATAAAAACGAAAGTTAGCAACCTAAAATATTGCTCCAATAATAACCGACGGGCATGGTTTCCTTCAGAGGAAAGGGGTTGATCAACAGAGTCTATTACGATTTCTTGTTTAGAAGCAGAATCAAGTGTTAGTTATCAGTGAATGATTTTGCTTTAGAGTTATACTTATAATGTAACACAACTGTTGCAACAATTACAGCTAATGTGTGATCTAATTTTTACCGTAATTTTGGAGAGGCATTGAAATCTTCTTTTCCACACACCAAATGTTCTTTCAACTGTGTTTCTGGGTCTTTATTTGTGCTTCATTGTAACGTTTTACCGCATATGTAGCTGGATTTAAGAATAGTGTCATCATGAACTTTCTACAAGGATAAGCACTGTCTCCCATGAGGTGACCATCTATCTCATTATTATCGAGTCGCGCTCGTAGGAATGAGTTATGATACACGGTACTGTCATGCAACGAGCATCTATATCACGAATGTATAACTTCGCATCACATACAACTTGTACATTAATAGACAAGAAACTGTTGGGGTTTATATCCAGAAATATTTTGAATAAAAAGCTTCCGATGATTTAATAGTTGTATTCCGTGCAAAGATAAGATGAAGAAGAAAAAAATAACATAAAGTGTACAACGTGGTAGGTACTTAGAAAATAAATTCTTAAAAACTAAATGTTCATGCAATGAGCCGTATTTGTGCATTATTGCTCAACAAACTTGATTAGGCGTTTGATTAAAAGCGAGTTGATATAGTTTGAAATGAAACGTCAAATAAAGTTATGGAACCGATAAACGCCACACATTGGTCAGATAAAATAAAGTTAAAACGGAGTTTATCTTAGGCGGCCCCTAAACGATCAATTAAATTGTGCAATATTACAAATTGTGCAATATTATTGACCGTATAGGGATAATATTGAAGATTGCGCAATGATTGAATGAAAGTTTGAGCATGTTTAATTTTTATTGCACCATATTTTTCCATTGCGTCGTGTAGGGTCAGTATTGCGCAATATTTTTTAGTATGTGTTATGTCTTGAACGAGGAGTACACGGGAATTTCTGGCGGGAAATCTGACGCGTCGCTTGGGTTTCTGTTATATTTTTCCAAAAACTGAATTGTTATGAATTTTACGGCTGAAAGTGATGTATTTTTGTGTAGTAAACTGTATTAATACTATTCTCCGCCTGAACACGAAAACATTGCGCAGTTCGTATTATTGTGCAATATAATTGATCGTTTGGATTCAAAGCGCCTCTCAATCTTATTGTACAATAAAATGTATTGTACAATGTTATTGTAGGTCTAGGGGCCGCCTTACATTGCGGTGTTCGGAAACGCAAATTGTCAAGTTATTGAACCAATAGCGCGAATGAACAGATAAACTACCGATAAGAGTACCTCAGAAACCGGGCATAAGAATTCTAATTTCGAATTAATTTTATTTTAAAAACATGGAATTCTTTTTCCAAAAGTAGTCATTTGTTTATTGATTAGTGTTACATTTTCATCGCATTTCAATCTTTTTCGTCATCATGAATACGTTAAAAATTCGAGTAATTATGGAATATGAGTACCGTCGTGGCAGCAACGCGGCACAAGCGGCACGCAACATCAACAACGTTTACGGAGCTAACACTACAAACCAACGCACCACCTGTTATTGGTTTGCTCGCTTCCGTTCTGGAAATTTCGACCTGAAAAATGAACCTCGCGGTCGTCCGAAGACTTTGGTCGACAAAGACGAATTAAAGGCGATTGTGGAAGCTGATGATTCAAAATCTACGGCTGAATTAGCAGCAGCTTTCGACGTTAGCGTCAACACAATATTGGCCCATTTGCGTCAAATTGGCAAGGTAAAAAAGCTTGACAAATGGGTGCCCCACGAACTCAATGATCGCCAGCGCGAAGTACGCCTCGAGACGTGCCTTACACTGCTCAACAGACACACAACTGAAGGAATTTTGAACAGCATTGTTATCTGCGATGATAAATGGATTCTGTTTGATAACCGCAAGCGCTCAGCAAGTTGGTTGGATCCTGGTTCAGCACCTACACAATGCCCTAAACGAAAACTTACCCCTAGAAAAGTGATGGTCACTGTTTGGTGGTCTAGCGCCGGTGTGATTCATCACAGCTTCCTACCAAATGGGGTGAGCATTACTGCAGATGTGTACTGTGAAGAACTGAACTCAATGATGGAGAAGCTGGCACATCTCCTACCAGCATTGGTCAATCGCTCGTCTCCGCTGCTCCTGCACGACAACGCGCGACCTCATACTGCACAGCAGACCGTCTTCAAGTTGCAAGAACTGGGGTTGGAAGCTCTCCGTCATCCGCCCTACTCACCAGACCTTGCGCCTACAGACTAGTACTTTTTCCAGAATTTGGATAACTTCTTGGCGGGAAAAAAAATCAATACCCGAGAGGCAGTACAAAACGCCTTTGAAGAATTTGTTGCCTCCCGTCCAGCTGAATTTTTTAAGAAGGGCATCCATAAACTGCCACTGCGTTGGCAAAGATGCATTGATTGCATGGGTGATTATTTCGATTAATACAAATAAAAAATACATGAAAAAAAATCGTTTAATTTGTTTCATACAAAACGGCATTTTCATAGGTAAAGACCTATTATTATAAATGCAAAAGTAACTCTGTCTGTCTGTCGGTCTGTTTGTCTGTCTGTCTGTCTGTCTGTCTGTCTCGCTTTCCTGCTAAAACTACTGAACCGATTTAAATGAAATTTGGTACACAGATAGTTTAGAGCCTGAGAAAGGACATACTTTTTATTCCGGTAGTATGTTCCCGCGGGATGATTTCCAAACTCCACGCGGGCGAAGCCGCTGGCAAAAGCTAGTATTATAAATGGGAAAGTGTGTGTCTGTTTGTCTGTCTTTCACGGCAAAACGGAGCGACGAATTAACGTGATTTTTTAAATGGAGATAATTGAAGGGATGGAGAGTGACATAGGCTACTTTTTTTCTTTTTAGGTAACTGAGGTGAACTTAGAAAAGCCGTGCTTTTCCCATGGACAATTGTATCTAATTCCCAGAAGCTTTACATTATATCCCCAAATGGAAAGACATAATAATATCGTCTACAGTAGCGTATTAAAATAACATTCTCTTCTGTGTTCTCAATCAGGAAAGGGGGCCCGTGTTACCCCGAATTTAACGCGAGCGAAGCCGCGGGCAAAAGCTAGTAAATAATAAATAAGTATCTTAGGACAACCAACACAAGATACAAGATATTTATTTTGTTAAAACATGAGTATACACATAAATGCAAGATGTTACATAAAAGTTCGATTGAAACACTGTCATGTTTTGCCTTAATGGCGTACAAAATATAAATGAGTTAGAAAATAAAACAATCATAACACTATTGACTCAAACATGAATTACAACGATAAATTAACAAAAAGGTCAAAAAGTACTGAACTGCATAATGTCATAATTAATTTGTTACATAAATAATCATAATAAGTCAAATAAAAATTTAATATTGTAGTCAAAAATAATTAAAAGTCAAAGTTTGTTACTTGAATAATATAGTCCATGTGTCATTTAAAGTCAGGGTTATGTTAGTTTATCAGTCAAAAACTCGGTAGTGCTGTAATAAGCTTTCTCTAACAAAAGCCTTTTCAACCTATTTCTTAATTTCGCAGTTCTATCTTCTCTCCAACAGGGTACGTATTTGAATATCGAAGATTAAAATACCTACGCTTAAAATACCAATGTTCAAAACATAGAAAATTTAAATATCGATTATATCAAAATGTCGAAAATTGTTATACCTAAGCTTAAAACGTCGAAGATTGAAATGCCGAGTGATTAAAATTTCGAATGATTCAAAATATCGAATGACATTATGCCTAAGTTCAAAATATCAACATTTCATACATCTAAATTCATAATATCTACGTTAAAAATACCTACTAGTTGAAATACCGAAAAAAAATTATATAGGCAGTATGAGTGTATTCATAAATGTAGGTAGATGTGAAATTCTCACACCCTGCAAACCCGTTGCTATTAAGAGTCATTAGTCTGTTTACTGCGTAAATGTAACGTACAGTTTATAGAATATTTGCAATCATGCAACATGCAAGCAAGCATGGTTTCTGTCACGGCTCCGGCGCTGCAGGGCTCCGGCAGTCCCACGCGAGCTTAACGTCGCAGATGGTCTAAACGCTCACCACCGCAGCTTCGGCTTGTTGGCCGGCTTCGCCGGCCAACCTCAGCTGCGGCGGCGGGTGTTAAAACCACCTGCTCCTCAGCTCGCGGGCTGCCTCGCCCCTCCGCGCCTACGCGATTCTAAATTACACTCTAGGGGTAGGGCAGACAAGACTATGTGGAGTCGGTTTTGCAGCGATACGTTTCTGTCACTAACTTTAGTAGCACAACATATTGACTTTCAAGAAAATATTTTAATTTAAAGACCTAAATAATACCTTCACGATTGACCTATGCTTGTACACTAGACACTGATTTTCATGGTTAAAATAGGTCAAAATTGTTCCAAAACCGAATTGGGGCACCCCGAATTTACGTAGTCTTTTGGCTGTTACCCCTAGAGTGTATATAAAAATCCGGAGGCGCGAAGGGAGGACAACCCCCGCCCGCTGTAACAAAGCATAGGCACCCGTGGGAGCCGTAGCGGCTGAGGCTGGTCGCCGGAGGCGACCAGCAAGCCGAAGCTGCGGAGGTGAACATGGGTGCCTATTCTTTGTTACGCAAGGGCGAAGGGGTTGCACTTCCCGTAGCGCCGGAGACGTTGCAGAAGCAACCTTTTTCCACTCATACTACTTACATCAAATTTTTTTCGATATTTTAACTTGTAGGTACGTATTTTTAGGGTGAATTAATGAATGTATTAAATGTTGAAAATTAACCCATTTTTACACGTAGGTATATTCATTTTCGATGTTCTATGTACCCATCGATATTTAGGACGTTCGATAGTTTGTACTTCGATATTTAGGACATTCGATAATCTGTATTTCGATATTTGGATCTTTCGATGTAACTTTTGTAGATATTTAGATTTTAGATATATTGGACGTAGGATATTTAACCATTCGATACTATAAACTTTCGTTATTTTAATTTTCGGTTTTATGGTCGTTCGATTTTTCCATTTTCGATGTTATGAACATCGATATTTTAACAGTAGGTATTTTAATCTTCGATATTCAAATACGTACCCCTCCAACATTTTGGTAATTTATTATAAATGGTTGGCGCCATACAGAATACACTCTTACTGAGTAGTGCTGTTCGAGATCTCGGGATGCAAAGTTTGCTATTGTCGCGTCTGTTTCGAATTACTTTGTCTGACAATAGGGGAAAAAGGTTTGGGTTCATTTTAACAAACATAATTATTTCAAAAATGTAAATAGATGGAAGGGTCAAAATCTTATATTTTCTAAAGAATGGTTTACAGCTGTCAGTGACATGGAGTCCGAACATAGTTCTTAGACACCTCTTCTGGGCTTTAAAAATAATATCCTTGTTTGTGGAGTTTCCCCAAAAAATAACTCCGTATCTTAAATTAGACGATACTAAGCCGTGATAAGCTGTTAGCAGTGCGTCAACATTTAGCATTGGGGCTAATTTATATAGTGCATATGTAGAGTTACTAATTTTTTTGTTTAGGGCTTCTGTATGTGCTTTCCAATCTAATTTACTGTCTATAGTTAGACCTAAAAATTTGGCTACGTCAACTTTGTTTATATGTTTATCACAATAGTTAGCATTTACATTAGGAATGTTTGATCTTTGGGCGAAATGCATTATGTTTGTTTTATCAATATTAATTTTAAGATTGTTGTTTTCCAACCATTTTATCATAGATTCTATTGAATTGTTAATGTCAGTTTCGTACGTATCTCTATTATTACATACAACTGTGATGGTACTATCATCGGCAAATAATGTCATTGGGTGGTCAACACTTTTGGGGAGATCATTAATATAAATTATAAAGAATAGTGGGCCTACAACAGTACCTTGAGGTACGCCATATTTCACAATACGTTCTGTTGATTTCTGTATTATTCCATGTCTAGTCCCTTTATTTATTGCAGTTATTTCTGTGAACTGTTTTCTGTTGTTTAAGTATGATTGAATAAGACTTGAAACATTACCTCTAACGCCATATGCTTCTAATTTTTCAAGGAGTATATCGTGAGTAACATGGTCGAAAGCCTGTGTCATATCACAGAATATCGTACATACCGGTATATTTTTGTCCACTTTTGATATAACATTATATAAAAAAATCAAACACTGCTAAGTTTATAGTTTTACCACTTCTAAATCCTTTTTGCTCATTCGCAAGTATATTTTCTTTTTCAAAATAAGGATACAATTGATTATATAAATATTTTTCAAATATTTTTGCTATAATACTAACAAGGGATATGGGTCTATAGAATTGCATCAGCTCTTTGTTTTCTTTTTTGAACAGTGGTCTAACTGTAGATATTTTGAGTGCATCAGGAAAAACGCCAGCCTCTATGCAAAGGTTAATTATATGTCTTAAATGTGTACATATTTCTTCCGCTACAAATTTTATAACTTTGGTTGATAGACCGTCATATCCTACGCTGTTAGTATTTTTCAATGTTTTTATAATTTTAAACACTTCGATCGACAAACATGGGATCATAAAAAAATAATCTTTTCTTTTTTCAATTAATGATGTGACATTTTTCCCAGAGCCAGATATTGGGTTAATTTTTTCTACAAAATAATTATTGAAAGCGTTCGCAATATCTTTTGGGTCAGTGGTGAAGTTATTGTTTACTAGAATTTTGTCAATATAATTTTTCGGAGTATTGAATTTTGAGTTATTAATTATTCTCCAAGTAGCTTTTGTTTTATTATCTGAAGTATTTATCGTGTAGTTATTTTGTGCCCGTCTAGTAAGTTTTACAATTCTTTTAAATAGTTTAGCGTAGCTAGTTAGATTTCTTTTATTAACTGGATTCGGTAAAAATCTGTATTGCCATAACAGTTGTCTTTTCCTTTTGCTACATAACTTAATACCACGTGACACCCAGTTTGGCCTTCTCATAGTATTAATTCTAATATGTTTTTCTGGAAAGCATAATTTATAAAATAGTGTGAATGTGTCAAGAAAAGATTCGTACGCTTCATTAGGATTATTAGTTTTATAAATGTCCGAAAATGATAAATCATTTATGCAATTTTTAAATTTTGTCATGTTTTCACTACTGTAGTCACGTCTTGTAACTATCCAATATTGGACTCTACATTTTTTTTGAACTGGGAACTTCGTTAATTGTGCTGTGTGATCCGACAGAGCAAATTCTATGACTTCAGTTTTACATGTTCTACGAAAATTATGAGCAATATTATCGATACAAGTGTTACTTTTAAGACGTGTAGGTTGATTCACAGCTAGTTTCAAATTATAGTTTAGTAGGAGACATTCAAATTCAATAGTATGAAAGTTCCTTTTTAAGATGTCAATATTAAAATCGCCCGTAATTACAATATTTTGATCGCATTTCTTACTTATCTCTTTCAAGAGAGTTTCTAATTTATTCATACATTGATTCAAGTTGGTTATCTTGGGCACTCTATATACGCATGCTACGACAGTCTTACAGTTAGGTAGCTCGATTGCACAGCATTCAAATACTCCGGTTTCTGATAGGTTTGCTATCTTCTTTAATTCTATGAAGTGGTGTCCGCTCCTTACCAAGATGCATGCTCCACCTCTCTTGCTTTCTTTTCTACAATAAGACGCCGCTAGCTGATAATTTGGTATTGTTAAATAGGATTCGTATCCTGACATAATGAAATGCTCGGTTACGCATAATATATCTACATTAATACCCTTCTCTGATAATTCATCTAGACATACTGTGACCATGTTTGACTTGTTCAGTAACCCGGCAATATTCTGGTGCATAACATAGATATTATTAGTTACGAAAAAAGTTCGTCAGTTTCTCGTTGTTTGCTTCCGTGGTATTTGGCGTGTCATAGTATTCAGTCCAACTCAGTTCCAACCTCAGCTGCGGCGGCGGGTGTTAAAACCACCTGCTCCTCAGCTCGCGGGCTGCCTCGCCCCTCCGCGCCTACGCGATTCTAAATTACACTCTAGGGGTAGGGCAGACAAGACTACGTGGAGTCGGTTTTGCAGCGATACGTTTCTGTCACTAACTTTAGTAGCACAACATATTGACTTTCAAGAAAATATTTTAATTTAAAGACCTAAATAATACCTTCACGATTGACCTATGCTTGTACACTAGACACTGATTTTCATGGATAAAATAGGTCAAAATTGTTCCAAAACCGAATTGGGGCACCCCGAATTTACGTAGTCTTTTGGCTGTTACCCCTAGAGTGTATATAAAAATCCGGAGGCGCGAAGGGAGGACAACCCCCGCCCGCTGTAACAAACCTCACCTCCGCAGCTTCGGCTTGCTGGTCGCCTCCGGCGACCAGCCTCAGCCGCTACGGCTCCCACGGGTGCCTATTCTTTGTTACGCAAGGGCGAAGGGGTTGCACTTCCCGTAGCGCCGGAGACGTTGCAGAAGCAACCTTTTTCCACTCATACTACTTACATCAATTTTTTTTCGATATTTTAACTTGTAGGTACGTATTTTTAGGGTGAATTAATGAATGTATTAAATGTTGAAAATTAACCCATTTTTACACGTAGGTATATTCATTTTCGATGTTCTATGTACCCATCGATATTTAGGACGTTCGATAGTTTGTACTTCGATATTTAGGACATTCGATAATCTGTATTTCGATATTTGGATCTTTCGATGTAACTTTTGTAGATATTTAGATTTTAGATATATTGGACGTAGGATATTTAACCATTCGATACTATAAACTTTCGTTATTTTAATTTTCGGTTTTATGGTCGTTCGATTTTTCCATTTTCGATGTTATGAACATCGATATTTTAACAGTAGGTATTTTAATCTTCGATATTCAAATACGTACCCCTCCAACATTTTGGTAATTTATTATAAATGGTTGGCGCCATACAGAATACACTCTTACTGAGTAGTGCTGTTCGAGATCTCGGGATGCAAAGTTTGCTATTGTCGCGTCTGTTTCGAATTACTTTGTCTGACAATAGGGGAAAAAGGTTTGGGTTCATTTTAACAAACATAATTATTTCAAAAATGTAAATAGATGGAAGGGTCAAAATCTTATATTTTCTAAAGAATGGTTTACAGCTGTCAGTGACATGGAGTCCGAACATAGTTCTTAGACACCTCTTCTGGGCTTTAAAAATAATATCCTTGTTTGTGGAGTTTCCCCAAAAAATAACTCCGTATCTTAAATTAGACGATACTAAGCCGTGATAAGCTGTTAGCAGTGCGTCAACATTTAGCATTGGGGCTAATTTATATAGTGCATATGTAGAGTTACTAATTTTTTTGTTTAGGGCTTCTGTATGTGCTTTCCAATCTAATTTACTGTCTATAGTTAGACCTAAAAATTTGGCTACGTCAACTTTGTTTATATGTTTATCACAATAGTTAGCATTTACATTAGGAATGTTTGATCTTTGGGCGAAATGCATTATGTTTGTTTTATCAATATTAATTTTAAGATTGTTGTTTTCCAACCATTTTATCATAGATTCTATTGAATTGTTAATGTCAGTTTCGTACGTATCTCTATTATTACATACAACTGTGATGGTACTATCATCGGCAAATAATGTCATTGGGTGGTCAACACTTTTGGGGAGATCATTAATATAAATTATAAAGAATAGTGGGCCTACAACAGTACCTTGAGGTACGCCATATTTCACAATACGTTCTGTTGATTTCTGTATTATTCCATGTCTAGTCCCTTTATTTATTGCAGTTATTTCTGTGAACTGTTTTCTGTTGTTTAAGTATGATTGAATAAGACTTGAAACATTACCTCTAACGCCATATGCTTCTAATTTTTCAAGGAGTATATCGTGAGTAACATGGTCGAAAGCCTGTGTCATATCACAGAATATCGTACATACCGGTATATTTTTGTCCACTTTTGATATAACATTATATAAAAAAATCAAACACTGCTAAGTTTATAGTTTTACCACTTCTAAATCCTTTTTGCTCATTCGCAAGTATATTTTCTTTTTCAAAATAAGGATACAATTGATTATATAAATATTTTTCAAATATTTTTGCTATAATACTAACAAGGGATATGGGTCTATAGAATTGCATCAGCTCTTTGTTTTCTTTTTTGAACAGTGGTCTAACTGTAGATATTTTGAGTGCATCAGGAAAAACGCCAGCCTCTATGCAAAGGTTAATTATATGTCTTAAATGTGTACATATTTCTTCCGCTACAAATTTTATAACTTTGGTTGATAGACCGTCATATCCTACGCTGTTAGTATTTTTCAATGTTTTTATAATTTTAAACACTTCGATCGACAAACATGGGATCATAAAAAAATAATCTTTTCTTTTTTCAATTAATGATGTGACATTTTTCCCAGAGCCAGATATTGGGTTAATTTTTTCTACAAAATAATTATTGAAAGCGTTCGCAATATCTTTTGGGTCAGTGGTGAAGTTATTGTTTACTAGAATTTTGTCAATATAATTTTTCGGAGTATTGAATTTTGAGTTATTAATTATTCTCCAAGTAGCTTTTGTTTTATTATCTGAAGTATTTATCGTGTAGTTATTTTGTGCCCGTCTAGTAAGTTTTACAATTCTTTTAAATAGTTTAGCGTAGCTAGTTAGATTTCTTTTATTAACTGGATTCGGTAAAAATCTGTATTGCCATAACAGTTGTCTTTTCCTTTTGCTACATAACTTAATACCACGTGACACCCATTTTGGCCTTCTCATAGTATTAATTCTAATATGTTTTTCTGGAAAGCATAATTTATAAAATAGTGTGAATGTGTCAAGAAAAGATTCGTACGCTTCATTAGGATTATTAGTTTTATAAATGTCCGAAAATGATAAATCATTTATGCAATTTTTAAATTTTGTCATGTTTTCACTACTGTAGTCACGTCTTGTAACTATCCAATATTGGACTCTACATTTTTTTTGAACTGGGAACTTCGTTAATTGTGCTGTGTGATCCGACAGAGCAAATTCTATGACTTCAGTTTTACATGTTCTACGAAAATTATGAGCAATATTATCGATACAAGTGTTACTTTTAAGACGTGTAGGTTGATTCACAGCTAGTTTCAAATTATAGTTTAGTAGGAGACATTCAAATTCAATAGTATGAAAGTTCCTTTTTAAGATGTCAATATTAAAATCGCCCGTAATTACAATATTTTGATCGCATTTCTTACTTATCTCTTTCAAGAGAGTTTCTAATTTATTCATACATTGATTCAAGTTGGTTATCTTGGGCACTCTATATACGCATGCTACGACAGTCTTACAGTTAGGTAGCTCGATTGCACAGCATTCAAATACTCCGGTTTCTGATAGGTTTGCTATCTTCTTCAATTCTATGAAGTGGTGTCCGCTCCTTACCAAGATGCATGCTCCACCTCTCTTGCTTTCTTTTCTACAATAAGACGCCGCTAGCTGATAATTTGGTATTGTTAAATAGGATTCGTATCCTGACATAATGAAATGCTCGGTTACGCATAATATATCTACATTAATACCCTTCTCTGATAATTCATCTAGACATACTGTGACCATGTTTGACTTGTTCAGTAACCCGGCAATATTCTGGTGCATAACATAGATATTATTAGTTACGAAAAAAGTTCGTCAGTTTCTCGTTGTTTGCTTCCGTGGTATTTGGCGTGTCATAGTATTCAGTCCAACTCAGTTCCAACCTCAGCTGCGGCGGCGGGTGTTAAAACCACCTGCTCCTCAGCTCGCGGGCTGCCTCGCCCCTCCGCGCCTACGCGATTCTAAATTACACTCTAGGGGTAGGGCAGACAAGACTACGTGGAGTCGGTTTTGCAGCGATACGTTTCTGTCACTAACTTTAGTAGCACAACATATTGACTTTCAAGAAAATATTTTAATTTAAAGACCTAAATAATACCTTCACGATTGACCTATGCTTGTACACTAGACACTGATTTTCATGGATAAAATAGGTCAAAATTGTTCCAAAACCGAATTGGGGCACCCCGAATTTACGTAGTCTTTTGGCTGTTACCCCTAGAGTGTATATAAAAATCCGGAGGCGCGAAGGGAGGACAACCCCCGCCCGCTGTAACAAAGCATAGGCACCCGTGGGAGCCGTAGCGGCTGAGGCTGGTCGCCGGAGGCGACCAGCAAGCCGAAGCTGCGGAGGTGAACATGGGTGCCTATTCTTTGTTACGCAAGGGCGAAGGGGTTGCACTTCCCGTAGCGCCGGAGACGTTGCAGAAGCAACCTTTTTCCACTCATACTACTTACATCAATTTTTTTTCGATATTTTAACTTGTAGGTACGTATTTTTAGGGTGAATTAATGAATGTATTAAATGTTGAAAATTAACCCATTTTTACACGTAGGTATATTCATTTTCGATGTTCTATGTACCCATCGATATTTAGGACGTTCGATAGTTTGTACTTCGATATTTAGGACATTCGATAATCTGTATTTCGATATTTGGATCTTTCGATGTAACTTTTGTAGATATTTAGATTTTAGATATATTGGACGTAGGATATTTAACCATTCGATACTATAAACTTTCGTTATTTTAATTTTCGGTTTTATGGTCGTTCGATTTTTCCATTTTCGATGTTATGAACATCGATATTTTAACAGTAGGTATTTTAATCTTCGATATTCAAATACGTACCCCTCCAACATTTTGGTAATTTATTATAAATGGTTGGCGCCATACAGAATACACTCTTACTGAGTAGTGCTGTTCGAGATCTCGGGATGCAAAGTTTGCTATTGTCGCGTCTGTTTCGAATTACTTTGTCTGACAATAGGGGAAAAAGGTTTGGGTTCATTTTAACAAACATAATTATTTCAAAAATGTAAATAGATGGAAGGGTCAAAATCTTATATTTTCTAAAGAATGGTTTACAGCTGTCAGTGACATGGAGTCCGAACATAGTTCTTAGACTACTCTTCTGGGCTTTAAAAATAATATCCTTGTTTGTGGAGTTTCCCCAAAAAATAACTCCGTATCTTAAATTAGACGATACTAAGCCGTGATAAGCTGTTAGCAGTGCGTCAACATTTAGCATTGGGGCTAATTTATATAGTGCATATGTAGAGTTACTAATTTTTTTGTTTAGGGCTTCTGTATGTGCTTTCCAATCTAATTTACTGTCTATAGTTAGACCTAAAAATTTGGCTACGTCAACTTTGTTTATATGTTTATCACAATAGTTAGCATTTACATTAGGAATGTTTGATCTTTGGGCGAAATGCATTATGTTTGTTTTATCAATATTAATTTTAAGATTGTTGTTTTCCAACCATTTTATCATAGATTCTATTGAATTGTTAATGTCAGTTTCGTACGTATCTCTATTATTACATACAACTGTGATGGTACTATCATCGGCAAATAATGTCATTGGGTGGTCAACACTTTTGGGGAGATCATTAATATAAATTATAAAGAATAGTGGGCCTACAACAGTACCTTGAGGTACGCCATATTTCACAATACGTTCTGTTGATTTCTGTATTATTCCATGTCTAGTCCCTTTATTTATTGCAGTTATTTCTGTGAACTGTTTTCTGTTGTTTAAGTATGATTGAATAAGACTTGAAACATTACCTCTAACGCCATATGCTTCTAATTTTTCAAGGAGTATATCGTGAGTAACATGGTCGAAAGCCTGTGTCATATCACAGAATATCGTACATACCGGTATATTTTTGTCCACTTTTGATATGACATTATATAAAAAAAATCAAACACTGCTAAGGTTATAGTTTTACCACTTCTAAATCCTTTTTGCTCATTCGCAAGTATATTTTCTTTTTCAAAATAAGGATACAATTGATTATATAAATATTTTTCAAATATTTTTGTTATAATACTAACAAGGGATATGGGTCTATAGAATTGCATCAGCTCTTTGTTTTCTTTTTTGAACAGTGGTCTAACTGTAGATATTTTGAGTGCATCAGGAAAAACGCCAGCCTCTATGCAAAGGTTAATTATATGTCTTAAATGTGTACATATTTCTTCCGCTACAAATTTTATAACTTTGGTTGATAGACCGTCATATCCTACGCTGTTAGTATTTTTCAATGTTTTTATAATTTTAAACACTTCGATCGACAAACATGGGATCATAAAAAAATAATCTTTTCTTTTTTCAATTAATGATGTGACATTTTTCCCAGAGCCAGATATTGGGTTAATTTTTTCTACAAAATAATTATTGAAAGCGTTCGCAATATCTTTTGGGTCAGTGGTGAAGTTATTGTTTACTAGAATTTTGTCAATATAATTTTTCGGAGTATTGAATTTTGAGTTATTAATTATTCTCCAAGTAGCTTTTGTTTTATTATCTGAAGTATTTATCGTGTAGTTATTTTGTGCCCGTCTAGTAAGTTTTACAATTCTTTTAAATAGTTTAGCGTAGCTAGTTAGATTTCTTTTATTAACTGGATTCGGTAAAAATCTGTATTGCCATAACAGTTGTCTTTTCCTTTTGCTACATAACTTAATACCACGTGACACCCATTTTGGCCTTCTCATAGTATTAATTCTAATATGTTTTTCTGGAAAGCATAATTTATAAAATAGTGTGAATGTGTCAAGAAAAGATTCGTACGCTTCATTAGGATTATTAGTTTTATAAATGTCCGAAAATGATAAATCATTTATGCAATTTTTAAATTTTGTCATGTTTTCACTACTGTAGTCACGTCTTGTAACTATCCAATATTGGACTCTACATTTTTTTTGAACTGGGAACTTCGTTAATTGTGCTGTGTGATCCGACAGAGCAAATTCTATGACTTCAGTTTTACATGTTCTACGAAAATTATGAGCAATATTATCGATACAAGTGTTACTTTTAAGACGTGTAGGTTGATTCACAGCTAGTTTCAAATTATAGTTTAGTAGGAGACATTCAAATTCAATAGTATGAAAGTTCCTTTTTAAGATGTCAATATTAAAATCGCCCGTAATTACAATATTTTGATCGCATTTCTTACTTATCTCTTTCAAGAGAGTTTCTAATTTATTCATACATTGATTCAAGTTGGTTATCTTGGGCACTCTATATACGCATGCTACGACAGTCTTACAGTTAGGTAGCTCGATTGCACAGCATTCAAATACTCCGGTTTCTGATAGGTTTGCTATCTTCTTTAATTCTATGAAGTGGTGTCCGCTCCTTACCAAGATGCATGCTCCACCTCTCTTGCTTTCTTTTCTACAATAAGACGCCGCTAGCTGATAATTTGGTATTGTTAAATAGGATTCGTATCCTGACATAATGAAATGCTCGGTTACGCATAATATATCTACATTAATACCCTTCTCTGATAATTCATCTAGACATACTGTGACCATGTTTGACTTGTTCAGTAACCCGGCAATATTCTGGTGCATAACATAGATATTATTAGTTACGAAAAAAGTTCGTCAGTTTCTCGTTGTTTGCTTCCGTGGTATTTGGCGTGTCATAGTATTCAGTCCAACTCAGTTCCAACCTCAGCTGCGGCGGCGGGTGTTAAAACCACCTGCTCCTCAGCTCGCGGGCTGCCTCGCCCCTCCGCGCCTACGCGATTCTAAATTACACTCTAGGGGTAGGGCAGACAAGACTACGTGGAGTCGGTTTTGCAGCGATACGTTTCTGTCACTAACTTTAGTAGCACAACATATTGACTTTCAAGAAAATATTTTAATTTAAAGACCTAAATAATACCTTCACGATTGACCTATGCTTGTACACTAGACACTGATTTTCATGGATAAAATAGGTCAAAATTGTTCCAAAACCGAATTGGGGCACCCCGAATTTACGTAGTCTTTTGGCTGTTACCCCTAGAGTGTATATAAAAATCCGGAGGCGCGAAGGGAGGACAACCCCCGCCCGCTGTAACAAACCTCACCTCCGCAGCTTCGGCTTGCTGGTCGCCTCCGGCGACCAGCCTCAGCCGCTACGGCTCCCACGGGTGCCTATTCTTTGTTACGCAAGGGCGAAGGGGTTGCACTTCCCGTAGCGCCGGAGACGTTGCAGAAGCAACCTTTTTCCACTCATACTACTTACATCAATTTTTTTTCGATATTTTAACTTGTAGGTACGTATTTTTAGGGTGAATTAATGAATGTATTAAATGTTGAAAATTAACCCATTTTTACACGTAGGTATATTCATTTTCGATGTTCTATGTACCCATCGATATTTAGGACGTTCGATAGTTTGTACTTCGATATTTAGGACATTCGATAATCTGTATTTCGATATTTGGATCTTTCGATGTAACTTTTGTAGATATTTAGATTTTAGATATATTGGACGTAGGATATTTAACCATTCGATACTATAAACTTTCGTTATTTTAATTTTCGGTTTTATGGTCGTTCGATTTTTCCATTTTCGATGTTATGAACATCGATATTTTAACAGTAGGTATTTTAATCTTCGATATTCAAATACGTACCCCTCCAACATTTTGGTAATTTATTATAAATGGTTGGCGCCATACAGAATACACTCTTACTGAGTAGTGCTGTTCGAGATCTCGGGATGCAAAGTTTGCTATTGTCGCGTCTGTTTCGAATTACTTTGTCTGACAATAGGGGAAAAAGGTTTGGGTTCATTTTAACAAACATAATTATTTCAAAAATGTAAATAGATGGAAGGGTCAAAATCTTATATTTTCTAAAGAATGGTTTACAGCTGTCAGTGACATGGAGTCCGAACATAGTTCTTAGACACCTCTTCTGGGCTTTAAAAATAATATCCTTGTTTGTGGAGTTTCCCCAAAAAATAACTCCGTATCTTAAATTAGACGATACTAAGCCGTGATAAGCTGTTAGCAGTGCGTCAACATTTAGCATTGGGGCTAATTTATATAGTGCATATGTAGAGTTACTAATTTTTTTGTTTAGGGCTTCTGTATGTGCTTTCCAATCTAATTTACTGTCTATAGTTAGACCTAAAAATTTGGCTACGTCAACTTTGTTTATATGTTTATCACAATAGTTAGCATTTACATTAGGAATGTTTGATCTTTGGGCGAAATGCATTATGTTTGTTTTATCAATATTAATTTTAAGATTGTTGTTTTCCAACCATTTTATCATAGATTCTATTGAATTGTTAATGTCAGTTTCGTACGTATCTCTATTATTACATACAACTGTGATGGTACTATCATCGGCAAATAATGTCATTGGGTGGTCAACACTTTTGGGGAGATCATTAATATAAATTATAAAGAATAGTGGGCCTACAACAGTACCTTGAGGTACGCCATATTTCACAATACGTTCTGTTGATTTCTGTATTATTCCATGTCTAGTCCCTTTATTTATTGCAGTTATTTCTGTGAACTGTTTTCTGTTGTTTAAGTATGATTGAATAAGACTTGAAACATTACCTCTAACGCCATATGCTTCTAATTTTTCAAGGAGTATATCGTGAGTAACATGGTCGAAAGCCTGTGTCATATCACAGAATATCGTACATACCGGTATATTTTTGTCCACTTTTGATATAACATTATATAAAAAAATCAAACACTGCTAAGTTTATAGTTTTACCACTTCTAAATCCTTTTTGCTCATTCGCAAGTATATTTTCTTTTTCAAAATAAGGATACAATTGATTATATAAATATTTTTCAAATATTTTTGCTATAATACTAACAAGGGATATGGGTCTATAGAATTGCATCAGCTCTTTGTTTTCTTTTTTGAACAGTGGTCTAACTGTAGATATTTTGAGTGCATCAGGAAAAACGCCAGCCTCTATGCAAAGGTTAATTATATGTCTTAAATGTGTACATATTTCTTCCGCTACAAATTTTATAACTTTGGTTGATAGACCGTCATATCCTACGCTGTTAGTATTTTTCAATGTTTTTATAATTTTAAACACTTCGATCGACAAACATGGGATCATAAAAAAATAATCTTTTCTTTTTTCAATTAATGATGTGACATTTTTCCCAGAGCCAGATATTGGGTTAATTTTTTCTACAAAATAATTATTGAAAGCGTTCGCAATATCTTTTGGGTCAGTGGTGAAGTTATTGTTTACTAGAATTTTGTCAATATAATTTTTCGGAGTATTGAATTTTGAGTTATTAATTATTCTCCAAGTAGCTTTTGTTTTATTATCTGAAGTATTTATCGTGTAGTTATTTTGTGCCCGTCTAGTAAGTTTTACAATTCTTTTAAATAGTTTAGCGTAGCTAGTTAGATTTCTTTTATTAACTGGATTCGGTAAAAATCTGTATTGCCATAACAGTTGTCTTTTCCTTTTGCTACATAACTTAATACCACGTGACACCCATTTTGGCCTTCTCATAGTATTAATTCTAATATGTTTTTCTGGAAAGCATAATTTATAAAATAGTGTGAATGTGTCAAGAAAAGATTCGTACGCTTCATTAGGATTATTAGTTTTATAAATGTCCGAAAATGATAAATCATTTATGCAATTTTTAAATTTTGTCATGTTTTCACTACTGTAGTCACGTCTTGTAACTATCCAATATTGGACTCTACATTTTTTTTGAACTGGGAACTTCGTTAATTGTGCTGTGTGATCCGACAGAGCAAATTCTATGACTTCAGTTTTACATGTTCTACGAAAATTATGAGCAATATTATCGATACAAGTGTTACTTTTAAGACGTGTAGGTTGATTCACAGCTAGTTTCAAATTATAGTTTAGTAGGAGACATTCAAATTCAATAGTATGAAAGTTCCTTTTTAAGATGTCAATATTAAAATCGCCCGTAATTACAATATTTTGATCGCATTTCTTACTTATCTCTTTCAAGAGAGTTTCTAATTTATTCATACATTGATTCAAGTTGGTTATCTTGGGCACTCTATATACGCATGCTACGACAGTCTTACAGTTAGGTAGCTCGATTGCACAGCATTCAAATACTCCGGTTTCTGATAGGTTTGCTATCTTCTTCAATTCTATGAAGTGGTGTCCGCTCCTTACCAAGATGCATGCTCCACCTCTCTTGCTTTCTTTTCTACAATAAGACGCCGCTAGCTGATAATTTGGTATTGTTAAATAGGATTCGTATCCTGACATAATGAAATGCTCGGTTACGCATAATATATCTACATTAATACCCTTCTCTGATAATTCATCTAGACATACTGTGACCATGTTTGACTTGTTCAGTAACCCGGCAATATTCTGGTGCATAACATAGATATTATTAGTTACGAAAAAAGTTCGTCAGTTTCTCGTTGTTTGCTTCCGTGGTATTTGGCGTGTCATAGTATTCAGTCCAACTCAGTTCCAACCTCAGCTGCGGCGGCGGGTGTTAAAACCACCTGCTCCTCAGCTCGCGGGCTGCCTCGCCCCTCCGCGCCTACGCGATTCTAAATTACACTCTAGGGGTAGGGCAGACAAGACTACGTGGAGTCGGTTTTGCAGCGATACGTTTCTGTCACTAACTTTAGTAGCACAACATATTGACTTTCAAGAAAATATTTTAATTTAAAGACCTAAATAATACCTTCACGATTGACCTATGCTTGTACACTAGACACTGATTTTCATGGATAAAATAGGTCAAAATTGTTCCAAAACCGAATTGGGGCACCCCGAATTTACGTAGTCTTTTGGCTGTTACCCCTAGAGTGTATATAAAAATCCGGAGGCGCGAAGGGAGGACAACCCCCGCCCGCTGTAACAAAGCATAGGCACCCGTGGGAGCCGTAGCGGCTGAGGCTGGTCGCCGGAGGCGACCAGCAAGCCGAAGCTGCGGAGGTGAACATGGGTGCCTATTCTTTGTTACGCAAGGGCGAAGGGGTTGCACTTCCCGTAGCGCCGGAGACGTTGCAGAAGCAACCTTTTTCCACTCATACTACTTACATCAATTTTTTTTCGATATTTTAACTTGTAGGTACGTATTTTTAGGGTGAATTAATGAATGTATTAAATGTTGAAAATTAACCCATTTTTACACGTAGGTATATTCATTTTCGATGTTCTATGTACCCATCGATATTTAGGACGTTCGATAGTTTGTACTTCGATATTTAGGACATTCGATAATCTGTATTTCGATATTTGGATCTTTCGATGTAACTTTTGTAGATATTTAGATTTTAGATATATTGGACGTAGGATATTTAACCATTCGATACTATAAACTTTCGTTATTTTAATTTTCGGTTTTATGGTCGTTCGATTTTTCCATTTTCGATGTTATGAACATCGATATTTTAACAGTAGGTATTTTAATCTTCGATATTCAAATACGTACCCCTCCAACATTTTGGTAATTTATTATAAATGGTTGGCGCCATACAGAATACACTCTTACTGAGTAGTGCTGTTCGAGATCTCGGGATGCAAAGTTTGCTATTGTCGCGTCTGTTTCGAATTACTTTGTCTGACAATAGGGGAAAAAGGTTTGGGTTCATTTTAACAAACATAATTATTTCAAAAATGTAAATAGATGGAAGGGTCAAAATCTTATATTTTCTAAAGAATGGTTTACAGCTGTCAGTGACATGGAGTCCGAACATAGTTCTTAGACTACTCTTCTGGGCTTTAAAAATAATATCCTTGTTTGTGGAGTTTCCCCAAAAAATAACTCCGTATCTTAAATTAGACGATACTAAGCCGTGATAAGCTGTTAGCAGTGCGTCAACATTTAGCATTGGGGCTAATTTATATAGTGCATATGTAGAGTTACTAATTTTTTTGTTTAGGGCTTCTGTATGTGCTTTCCAATCTAATTTACTGTCTATAGTTAGACCTAAAAATTTGGCTACGTCAACTTTGTTTATATGTTTATCACAATAGTTAGCATTTACATTAGGAATGTTTGATCTTTGGGCGAAATGCATTATGTTTGTTTTATCAATATTAATTTTAAGATTGTTGTTTTCCAACCATTTTATCATAGATTCTATTGAATTGTTAATGTCAGTTTCGTACGTATCTCTATTATTACATACAACTGTGATGGTACTATCATCGGCAAATAATGTCATTGGGTGGTCAACACTTTTGGGGAGATCATTAATATAAATTATAAAGAATAGTGGGCCTACAACAGTACCTTGAGGTACGCCATATTTCACAATACGTTCTGTTGATTTCTGTATTATTCCATGTCTAGTCCCTTTATTTATTGCAGTTATTTCTGTGAACTGTTTTCTGTTGTTTAAGTATGATTGAATAAGACTTGAAACATTACCTCTAACGCCATATGCTTCTAATTTTTCAAGGAGTATATCGTGAGTAACATGGTCGAAAGCCTGTGTCATATCACAGAATATCGTACATACCGGTATATTTTTGTCCACTTTTGATATGACATTATATAAAAAAAATCAAACACTGCTAAGGTTATAGTTTTACCACTTCTAAATCCTTTTTGCTCATTCGCAAGTATATTTTCTTTTTCAAAATAAGGATACAATTGATTATATAAATATTTTTCAAATATTTTTGTTATAATACTAACAAGGGATATGGGTCTATAGAATTGCATCAGCTCTTTGTTTTCTTTTTTGAACAGTGGTCTAACTGTAGATATTTTGAGTGCATCAGGAAAAACGCCAGCCTCTATGCAAAGGTTAATTATATGTCTTAAATGTGTACATATTTCTTCCGCTACAAATTTTATAACTTTGGTTGATAGACCGTCATATCCTACGCTGTTAGTATTTTTCAATGTTTTTATAATTTTAAACACTTCGATCGACAAACATGGGATCATAAAAAAATAATCTTTTCTTTTTTCAATTAATGATGTGACATTTTTCCCAGAGCCAGATATTGGGTTAATTTTTTCTACAAAATAATTATTGAAAGCGTTCGCAATATCTTTTGGGTCAGTGGTGAAGTTATTGTTTACTAGAATTTTGTCAATATAATTTTTCGGAGTATTGAATTTTGAGTTATTAATTATTCTCCAAGTAGCTTTTGTTTTATTATCTGAAGTATTTATCGTGTAGTTATTTTGTGCCCGTCTAGTAAGTTTTACAATTCTTTTAAATAGTTTAGCGTAGCTAGTTACATTTCTTTTATTAACTGGATTCGGTAAAAATCTGTATTGCCATAACAGTTGTCTTTTCCTTTTGCTACATAACTTAATACCACGTGACACCCATTTTGGCCTTCTCATAGTATTAATTCTAATATGTTTTTCTGGAAAGCATAATTTATAAAATAGTGTGAATGTGTCAAGAAAAGATTCGTACGCTTCATTAGGATTATTAGTTTTATAAATGTCCGAAAATGATAAATCATTTATGCAATTTTTAAATTTTGTCATGTTTTCACTACTGTAGTCACGTCTTGTAACTATCCAATATTGGACTCTACATTTTTTTTGAACTGGGAACTTCGTTAATTGTGCTGTGTGATCCGACAGAGCAAATTCTATGACTTCAGTTTTACATGTTCTACGAAAATTATGAGCAATATTATCGATACAAGTGTTACTTTTAAGACGTGTAGGTTGATTCACAGCTAGTTTCAAATTATAGTTTAGTAGGAGACATTCAAATTCAATAGTATGAAAGTTCCTTTTTAAGATGTCAATATTAAAATCGCCCGTAATTACAATATTTTGATCGCATTTCTTACTTATCTCTTTCAAGAGAGTTTCTAATTTATTCATACATTGATTCAAGTTGGTTATCTTGGGCACTCTATATACGCATGCTACGACAGTCTTACAGTTAGGTAGCTCGATTGCACAGCATTCAAATACTCCGGTTTCTGATAGGTTTGCTATCTTCTTTAATTCTATGAAGTGGTGTCCGCTCCTTACCAAGATGCATGCTCCACCTCTCTTGCTTTCTTTTCTACAATAAGACGCCGCTAGCTGATAATTTGGTATTGTTAAATAGGATTCGTATCCTGACATAATGAAATGCTCGGTTACGCATAATATATCTACATTAATACCCTTCTCTGATAATTCATCTAGACATACTGTGACCATGTTTGACTTGTTCAGTAACCCGGCAATATTCTGGTGCATAACATAGATATTATTAGTTACGAAAAAAGTTCGTCAGTTTCTCATTGTTTGCT
Source organism: Aporophyla lueneburgensis (assembly GCA_932294355.1). Taxonomy (NCBI): domain Eukaryota; kingdom Metazoa; phylum Arthropoda; class Insecta; order Lepidoptera; family Noctuidae; genus Aporophyla; species Aporophyla lueneburgensis. The sequence continues at coordinate 19,698,807 of OW028744.1, forward strand.
TCCGTGGTATTTGGCGTGTCATAGTATTCAGTGTGTAAGTCATTTTCTTTCTCTTGGTTAACAAATTGTCGAGTTAGGTTATTTTGGTCATCTTGTGTGTCAGTCATTATTGATTCTGCGTTAAATTTGCTGATATCATGTAATAGAACATTTAGATCTTGAAAGATAGTACGCATGCCGGTGTTATTGAGTTTTCCACTACGTCTGTAGAACATAGTATGGTCATAGGACAAATTCTTGTTCGAGTCGAGGACATATGCGTATTCATGAATCAAAACATCACGGCCAAGTAGATTATTGAAATGTTCTATCCTTCCATTAAATATATTCGTAGACCTACCACATGGGGTGCTTGGACAGGAAACCTCCTCGTGTGCCCGGGGGTTGGAGTTCCCTTATGGATACGTCCGGGGGGAAGGCCAATCTCCGGGACGGTGCACCCTGGGGTGCGGGCAAATACTCCCCATTGGGTACTTTGTGCCTAAGGGGAGTTTTGCCCGTATGCGAATGTCCTGTCGGAGGAACGCTTCACCGTGTGTCCCTCTGATCTCAGCAGAGGCGCACAGCGGTGGAGTTAGAGCGGGCTCGGTGAGCACTAACCTGCCGCCGGGCAGGCAAGAAGGAGTCTTCTTCTTCTGCCACCGTTATTCTCGTAGCCCCGAAGACTGTCACGGTCATGTCTCTGACTTTTGACGGGGGTCGAGGGTCTTGGCTTAATCGCCCGGGCCGCGAGGTAGAAAACCTCTATAAAAAATCACCCCAAACCTCCAAGCGGCGGCGCACCGTGAGGGAGGTTGACAGCTTGACTAATGGGTAGCTGAATTAGTCACTAGTGCGAACCACAGAATTTTGAGACATAAAGTTACTTACTCGTGGGAACTAATATGAATAAACTTTTTAAAAAACCAAAACAACAGGAGGAGGGGAGCGACGCGGGGTCGGAGTCCGACGCCGCGTCGAGTGCGAAGGGCTCGCGTGCGAGTCCGGAGCGAGGAGAGGTGGGCGCTACTGGAAGGAACCGAGAGTTCTTCCAGAAGCGCCCCAAATCGGGGGAAGGCCAGGAGTCTTCCTCTGACGGCGGGCCGAGCTCGGCCCGTAGGAAAATATCTCGTCGGGGTGGGACCCAAGACAGAGGCATGGGCAGAGGGCTCACCACCCAGGGGGCTGATGAGCCGAGCCGAGCAGGCCCAGCCGAGCCAACCCAGGGCGAGGACATGCTCGTCACTGAAGGACATTGTTCTGGAGGGACCAACAACAGCAGGGCCCTCTCAGAGTCCTCTGGTGGCGAGCCGGATGCTACCAGTGGGTCCAACTTGGAAATTTCTGCCAATATGGACGGGTTCGCGCAGCTCCTACTTGCGGAACTCAAAAATGTGTCCTTGAAGCGGCTCCAGGCTTCCAAAGACAAGGCCATATCAGAAGCAATGGCCACCATTCTGGAGGCAGCAAGGCCCCTCTGTTCCGGGCCTGCGTCGGATGGGCTGGCGGAATTGCGGGCAGAGGTCGCCCGCTTGACCGCCGCTGTGGAGCTCCTCCAAAAGGAGAATGCCGAGCTCCGGGCGAACCATGCCGGACCCCAAGGAGCAGGCCCCCGAGTGGTGGCGAAGGGGGGAGCGCAACATAGGCAGGGCGGACCCTTGCCTGCCGAGGACCAGGGTCTCGCCCTGGTGCGACAGGAGCTTGCTGCCATCAGCAGTAGGTTCTCTGCTCTGGAGGCGATTGTTCTGCGCCCCCCGCTTGCGGCAAGCCGGCCTGCTTCGGGCCAGCCAAAAGCGGCCCCAGGTCAGCCGAAGGCATCCGCGGGCCAATCGAAGGTGCCATCAGGCTCAGGCCAGCCAAAGGTGGCCTCGGGCCAACCGAAGGCGGCTTCGTTTTCCGCTGTCGCGGCCGTTCCGGCCAGAGGGTCAGGACAGCCAAAAGGCCAGCCCAAAAAGGCACCCGCGAGGGCCCCTACAAAGGTGGTGAGAGAGCGGCCAGTGCCGCCCCCGACTGCTGGATCTCCCCCTGCCACCGCCGAATGGCAAGTGGTCGGGGAGAAAAAGAAGGCGGGCAAAGCCGCAAGGAAGGCCCGAAATAAGAAGAGGCAGCAGCGGCGCAAAAAGAGCAGCGTCGCGGCTAGGCTTCGCGCCCCGAAGTCCGCAGCTGTAGTGATCACGCTACAGCCGGAAGCGGAAAAGAAGGGCGTGACCTATCGCGACCTGCTCTCTAAGGCTAAGGCGGCAGTGGACCTCCAGGAGATCGGCATCTCGAACGGTCTCCGGGTGAAGGTCACGTTGACTGGAGCCCGGATGCTGGAGGTCCCTGGTGCGTCCAGTGGCCCGGCTGCTGACGCTCTGGCCGATAAGCTAAGGGCGTCCTTAGACGCGGACGAGGCCCGAGTGTCCAGGCCCACCAAGTGCGCTGACATGCGCATCCTGGGCCTGGACGACTGCGTGACGGAGGTGGAAGTGGTAGCCGCCATTGTTAGGACGGGGGGGTGCTCTGCCGATCAAGTGAGGGCAGGCACCATCCGTCCTGACAGCACGGGGATGAGGACCGTAACGGTCAGCTGCCCCGTGTCGGCGGCTCACAAAATCACCGCGGAGGGCAGAAGGCTCCTGGTGGGCTGGGTTTCGGCGCAGGTCAAACTGCTGGAGCCCAGACCTCTGAGGTGCTTCCGATGCCAGACTGGCCACCACGTTTACGTGAAATGCACCTCAGAGGTGGACCGCAGCGGTCATTGCTTCCGTTGCGGTCAGCCCGGTCACAAGGCCGGCTCTTGCAATGCCACGCCGCACTGCTATGCATGTGCGGCGGCTGGCAAGCCGGCCGAACACCGGGCCGGGAGTAAGGCCTGCGCCTCATCCGCCAAGGCCAGGGGCAAGGGCAAGCCCTCTGCCGCCACCGTCACCGTTGTCGCCGCTGCCGCCTCGACCACTGTCGTGGCTGGCACCACCGCCACGGCAGGGCCCTCACAGGGGACTCAGGAGGGGGCTGAAATGGAGTGTCAATAATAGGTACTCCACTACGCCTCCTCCAAGCGAATATCAACCACTGCGCCTCCGCTCAGGATCTGTTACTCCAGAGCATGGCGCAGTGGTCGATTAACATCGCTGTGGTCGCTGAGCCGTACTTTGTCCCGCCCAGGGATGACTGGGTGGAGGACCTGAGTGGCTCAGTGACCCTCATTTCGTCGGCCGCCGCCGGAACCCCGACCCTCGAGGCTGTCAAGAGGGGACGGGGTTGCGTAGCAGCACGGTTCGGGGAGATTGTAGTAGTGGGAGTATACTTCTCCCCGAGCCGAACTCTCGCCGAGTTCCACAACTCCCTTGCGGAGTTGAGAGTCGTCGTCGTCGGGTTCCGTCCCCTCCCCGTGCTCGTACTCGGGGACTTCAACGCCAAGAATTTGGCTTGGGGTTCCCGGTATACGGACACACGGGGCAGGATGGTGGAGGACTGGGCTCTGGAGACAGGCCTGGTCGTCCTAAATCGGGGTTCTGTACCTACGTGTGTACGGATGCGGGGCGACTCAGTGGTGGACATATCGTTCGCTAGCCCCGCTCTGTCGCCGCAGGTCATTGATTGGCGCGTCATGGAGGGGGTGGAGACGTATTCCGACCACCGGTACATCCGGTTTGACGTCTCCGCCCAGACCTCGAGCGCGCCGATCCGGCAAACCCCGAGTGGTCCGCGGTGGGCGCTAAAGAAGCTGGACCGGGAGCTTCTCCTGGAAGCCTCGATCGTGCAGGCCTGGGTGTCACCACCGGACAGGCCTGCTGACACCAACGACGAGGCCGAGTGGTTCCGGGAGGCCATGTCCGAGATCTGTGACGTGGCTATGCCCCGAGTCCAGCCAGGACGGGCTTGGCGCCAGGTGTACTGGTGGTCGCCGCAGCTGACAGCGTTGCGCGAAGCGTGCGTTGCGGCACGACGCCGGTACACCAGGCACCGCAGGCTCCGTATCCGCCCTCCGGATACGGAAGCCATTCAGGCGGAGCTATATGAGGGGTACAGAGCGGCGAAGACCGCCCTCCAAGAGGAGATCCTGCGGGCCAGAGGACTGGCCCGCAAGGAGTCGCTGGAGACTCTGAATAGGGACCCATGGGGACGGCCCTACAAGGCCGTCCGGGAGAAACTCCGCCCATGGGCTCCTCCGCTGACCCACAGTCTCCGGCCCCAACTCGTGGAGGGCGTGGTGAGCGCTCTGTTCCCTTCGCGAGGGGAACATAGTCCCCCACCCATGGCTCCGCCTCCTGCGGTGCCCGATGCGGACCACATAACTGACGACGACGGTGCTCCAGAAGTGACCGAGGTAGAGATGAGGGTGGCGGTACGAAGGCTTAATGCCAAGAATACCGCCCCAGGACCCGACGGCTTGCCTGGCAAAGCATGGGTCCTGGCCTTAGAGGCTCTCGGGCCTCGACTCAGGGGGCTCCTTAGCGCATGCTTGGAGAGGGGCCAGTTCCCACTTCGTTGGAAGACGGGGAAACTGGTCCTCATTAAGAAGCCTGGGCGCCCAGCGGACTCTCCGTCCGCTTACCGGCCCATCGTGCTGCTCGACGAGGTGGACGAGGTGGGCAAGCTCTTTGAAAGAGTGATTGCAGACCGCCTCGTCGGGTGGCTGGTGCGAGTGGGGCCGGACTTGTCGGACGGCCAGTACGGCTTCCGCAAGGGGCGCTCAACGGTGGACGCCATCATGCGCGTGCGAGCCCTCACAACGGGGGATGCAGTGGCCCGGGGTGGGGTCGTCTTGGCGGTGTCCCTTGACATCGCCAATGCCTTCAACACCCTACCCTGGAGTTGCATTAGGGAGGCACTCCGGTATCACCGGATGCCGACCTACCTCTGTCGCGTGGTCGAGGCCTATCTGACGGATAGGGCCGTTATCTACCCCGGTCACCAGGGCGAGTGGAACCGGCGAGAGAAGTCGTGCGGTGTCCCACAGGGATCGGTCCTGGGGCCGCATCTGTGGGACATCGGTTACGACTGGGTGCTGCGCGCCGACCTCCCTAGCGGCGTCAGTGTAGTGTGCTACGCTGACGACACGCTGGTCCTTGCGCAGGGGAGGTCGTACGAGGCGGCGGCCGAATTAATGACACGCGGGGTTGCGACAATCGTCGATAGGATCCGGCAATTGGGACTCGAGGTGGCATTGCACAAGTCCGAGGCCATGGGTTTTCATGGTCCTCGGAACGCGCCACCTGCGGGTTCCCAACTTACGGTAGGAGGGGTTCACATCGGCGTCGAGTCGACGATGAAGTACCTGGGACTTGTCCTCGACAGCCGGTGGAACTTCGTTGAGCATTTCCGACGTTTGGCTCCCAGACTGGAGCAGGCCGGGGCTGCATTAAAGCGGCTCCTGCCCAATCTGGGGGGTCCAAAAACCTCCTGCCGGAGGCTCTACACGGGGGTCGTGCGGTCCATGGCCCTCTACGGGGCACCGGTGTGGGCACCCTCACTGAGGCTGCGCCCAGCGCGCCGGTTGTTTGCGGCCCAGAGGGTCATGGCCATCCGGTTAATCCGGGGATACCGCACGGTCTCGTGCGAGGCGGCGAGCCTCCTTGCCGGAGTGCCGCCATGGGATCTGGAGGCAAAGGTCCTCGCGCACATGTGGGAGTGGCGCGAGGAGGCGAAACGCCGGGGCGAAACTCCGCTGCCGCGACAAATCGCGGCACGGCGGGCAGAGCTCCGGTGTGATCTCATGGCGACATGGCGGGTACGATTGTCGCAACCCAGTGCTGGGCACGCCACAATTGCGGCGGTAAGTCCCCTCTTTGAGGAGTGGATAGAGAGGCGCCACGGCGTCCTCACCTTCCGCCTGACGCAGGTTCTCACCGGGCATGGGTGCTTCGGTGGGTTCCTGTTCAGGATAAAGCGGGAGGATACGTCCGGGTGTTTCCATTGCGAGGATCGTCTGGAGGACACGGTGGAGCATACGGTGGAGGTGTGCCCTGCCTGGGCGGAGCACCGCCGTGTCCTCGTGGAGGCGATCGGCGGCAGCGACCTCTCGCGTCCGGCCCTGGTGCGAGCCATGGTACGGAGCGAGAGGGAATGGGAAGCCGTCACCTCCTTCTGCGAAGCAGTAATGCTCGCGAAGGAGGAGGCGGGGCGCGTGAGGGAGTGGCAGTCTCTGCGCCCTCACGCCCCTAGCCGCCGCAGGAGGAGACGCCCCGGGCGTCGGGAGTCGATTGCGGACTCCCGACCACCGTAGGCGCGAGCTTGCGGGTGGCGAGCAATGGGTAGCTCGCCGCCCGGTAAGGACCAGGCTCGGGTCGACGGCGCGCAGTGTTCCACGCGCGCCTCAAAGAGATGTCAGCAGCAGTGTAGGGGTCTACTAGGACCGATGCCTGCCGGGGTCGCGTGATTGTTCGAAAGAGATACCGTGACCCTGGCACATGGGCAACTGATGGAACACGGGTGGGTTTTAGTCAGTAAAAGTCTGACACGCCCTCCCGCTCCGCCCAGAGCGGGAGAAGTCATTTGATGATTTCCCATCCTGAAAAAAAAAAAAAAAAAAGACCTACCACATTTGAAAGTTGGTGCGCATATAATAAAGTTTGTATGCCTGATTTTGGATAGCGATTCTCGTATATGATATATCAAATTGGCGTAATCATTTGTGTTGACATCTTCTTCCCCTATCAAAATAATACAGAAATCGTCCATTGTGAAAGACTGCACTTTGGTTTCTATGTTGTGCATCATCTGTTCTACCGTACGGTAAGGCATTAGATAGTGGCATGTTTCAGCCTTGCCTTGTAGAATAGTATCTGATATCAAAGTTATTTTATTTATATTGTTATTGCTGAGGATACATATCTTGCGGCTTTTTTTAGTACTCAGCATGGATGTTGGTTTTATTGCAGATATCTCTGTTTTCAAAGGCTGATTATTATGTATGTCTTCTTTTGAATACTGTATTATCGAGGGGTCTGTTGACAGTTGACTGTATTCTAGTGTCTCAGTTTGTGTGTGTTTTGCTTTCATAGTTTTGCTTAATTTTTTCATAGGAGAAGCGACTTTATGCTTGGCAGGACTATTTGTTATCCTTTTATAAATGTGGTTTTGTTTTACTAGTTCTTCATTGGTTTGTCTAAGTTTATTATTTTCTAATGTTAATAAATCGATTTCGCTGTGAGCACTTTGTAATAGACTTTCTAAGTCGATTAACTTGTTATTTAGGATTTTTGTTTGTTCGTCTTCATCATTAGACAAGTCAGGCATACTATTTGCCGTACCGTTGAGTGTTTGTGAAATTATTTCGCTGTCCTCATCTGTTGTTACAGAACGTGTTCGATGACGTCGGAATGTGATGTTTTCCAGAAAGTTCATGGTGATAAGATTTGCAACGTATTATAGAGCCAGATGATGTGAAATGACTTGTATAATAACAGTCAGAAATATTCACAAAAACCGCTCGGCTAAGACCGGGATTTGAACTCGTAACACTTTGTGCACACAGTATATGTAGCGTCCTCAGCCTTCGCGCCAACTGTGCAATTAAGTTACTTATGTAAATTGGAGATCTTATTCATAGAGAATTTAAAAAATATAAATTACACCCATACACAGAACAAATGATCGTGCTCATCACACAAACATTTGTCCTGGGTGGGAATTGAACCCACGACCTACGGCATAGCAGTCAGGGTCACTAACCACTAGACCAACAGGCCAATATTTTTTAATATAATGTAACCGCCAAATATTTTCTCCAGACACTTAAAATTCACCTAACTTGTATAGTTTTAATATTGTTTGCACTAATATGATAGTATGTTTTGCACTGCACTGTTTGTTTATCATCACACCAGTTTAGATATAGTATATATTACTGGTCTATAATGTTAATTAAATTTTACTGAATTGCACTTGTTTGTGATTTTTCAAGTTGTGATTTTATGCACTTTTCTTTGGGATCTCGCAGAGATAACACTGTCACTTGTTATGTAGGTTATGTTGATGATATTTAACTATTTCTATTGGTATAAACTGCGTATTTAATATTTTTAAGAAATAAATTTCACAGAGACGATGTTGATCGTGGCACTGACTGTGTAACACTGACACACACCACACACACCGTTACCTGATCCCAAACTAGGCAGAACCTGTACTATGGCAACCAGACAACTGATAAATATACTTATATATTTCTAAATACATACATATTATAGATAAATTACACCCAGACACATAACAAATGATTGTGCTCATCACACAAAGATTTGTCCTGGGTGGGAATCGAACCCACGACCTCATTCTTAGCAGTCAGGGTCACTAACCACTAGTCTAACAGGCCAGTCGCATTACCGTGGTGGACCTGTGATATCTACCCCACCTTACGAGTTATAGGTCGTGGGTTTGAACCCAGGTACGCGCCTTACTTTGTTTAAATAATATCATCAGCAGCTGCTCTCATAACGGTGAAGAAAAACGTCGTGGAAATCGGCGCGACTCAGAACCAAAATATCAAAGACATATGACACCATTTCCTCTCACCGAGAGGAAGTTTGTCATTATGTTTTCTTTTTCTTGAGTTATATTTTCTCCAACTACGTTGGGTTTATCGTCCAGTTTACCTGGATGCAGTTGAGTACAGTTACTGGTTAATACGACTCGCCGTAAGACTGATTGTCAGACTTTCGGGCTCCTGACGACTCGTAACGACTGTCCAAGATCCTCAAGTGACAATGGCTGCACCTTCTATTTGAGGCACGGAAACCTACCCTCAATGACCGTAACAACATAATAATTGAAATTTAAAAGAAGATTAAATACTTAAACCCGACTACGAGACCAGACTCACCCGTATTCTGGCTTCTTATACGAAAACCGATGTTATTTTGTTAAAATATCTTGTTGGTTAACGTTTTTGTCGAAATTATATTTAAGTTTTTTTCTTTCTTTTTACTATACTTACCATAGGTATTAGCTCTCTTCATCATCCACAGCCCGATTTCACCCACTGCTGGGCATAGACCTCTCTTTTCCTGTGCATATCCCTACATGTGCCAGCCTCATCTAGGTTTCGCCCGCGATGGCAACAAATGTATTAACCATTGATATTCCATAATCCCAAAACCACAGACATAGTACCATAACGGTATAAACAATTCCATTTAGTATTTCAGACAACATTTCATAAATTATAATTAGTAGAGTGACTGCTTCAGTTGAATAGAGCAATTCTGGTTATCAACCGCTTGGATATCAAATGCTAATTCCCTTTGGTTTTAGCTAAACAATAATAATAAATTATGCTTTCAAACATTCAAATTAGTGTTGGTAATTGTATCTGGCATTTGTGCAGGTTGTATTGAAATAGGTTATTTATAAAGGTTTAACTATTCGCTCGTATGTTATATAATTGAAACTAAATGAGCAACAAAGATTATTCACTATATTAAATAGATCGATAGGTATATCTTTAGTAGAGCCAGCAAAATATGTATACAAACGTGGTAGAAACATCGACAAGCAAACTTAAAACATGAATTCAGCACTTAATTCTAGACAGTTCAGTTCTGAGTTGAGTTGCACAATTAGTGAAATGCGTGGACTGCCTGGACAGGCCCACTTTATCCACCCACCCCACCACCACCTGGCCCACTTTGTGGTTCAGTCTTCAAAAGACGATTTCAGACACTAATCTACATAATCTTCACATGATGTGACCAAGATTATGTCCGGACTTTAAAAGAAACTGTGACCTCTGTGTTTGTTTCTGTTTTTCTTCTTAGAGTAGTCAGATATAAAAAGGCCGACCTTATCGAGTTTTAAAAATATAATTGACGTGTAAAGGTGTTTTTACAAACCTACTTACAGAAATAAAATCATTTGTCACTAACAATCGAATATCAAACAAAAAAAAAGGTTTATCCAAAATTCATGAAACAGCAAATTTTTCCGGTTTAGAATCATGTGCTCAATCCACGGTAACGGGTTGTGCGTCGTAGTCCCTGCCAATGTCCATTGACAAGAATTAATATAATTTCCTACAATCATTTTTCTTTAATAGGGATTTAAATGTGAAATTACACTGGACAGCAAATAAACCGAGCCACCCGCTACCTAGGCACTCTAATTAGATTTTCTCAAAAACTAAAAAACCTACAATTATCAAAGTTGTACCTACAGAAAGTGCGTTTCATGGTGATTAAAATGAAAGGAAACTCATTGGGTTTAATCAATATTTCAGTGTTTATTAAGGATTTTACAAAGAAGAGTCGTTTTCCAGTCGTGACAATCGTTAGTAATGATAAAGTGAAAAAAAAATTAAAGCCAAAAACAAAGATAAAGTCAAAAAAAAGTTTTTAATCAATATTCCGTATTCCCTCCCCTTGCTCGGATAACTGCCAGCATCCTTGTATTCATCGACCTTACGAGCCTGACGATAAAATCTTGAGGAATTGTATTCCACTCCTCATCAATTGCGATTCGCAGCTCTGGAAGCCTTGTTGGAGCAGGTACCCGGGCTCGAACCCGACGTTTCAGCTCATCCCATAAGTGTTCTATCGGATTCAAGTCCGGGCTTCGAGCTGGCCAGTCCATCGTACGAATGCTGACGTCGCGTAGATACTGGGTCACCACATGAGCAACATGAGGCCGTGCATTATCATGCATCAATTGCATATCCTGTCCGATATTTCCTGCGTAAGGTACCACATGGTTTGCGAGGATTTCAGTAATGTAGCGATGAGAAGTCAGTCCACGTGTACGGCCCGTCGGTTCGATGAAAACTAACGCTGTATGTGCTGTTAACGAGATGCCGCCCCAGACCATTACAGATCCTCCTCCATAAGCAACAGTTTCCTTGATGCAACACTGAGAATAACGTTCTCCAGGGCGACGATATACTCTCTGACGTCGACCACTTCCATGTAGACTCACCCTGGTCTCATCAGTGAAGAGTACATTACTCCACTGCTCTAATGTCCAATCCCTATGCTCTCGAGCAAATTCAAGTCGTGCTCGACGGTGTGCTACCGTTAATGCTGGGCCTGTTGCAGCTCTTTTTGGGGTCAGGTTCCGTTCAGCAAGTCTCCTTCTGACGGTATCTGAACTTATGACCACTTGGCGTTCGTCACGCAGACTTTGTTGGACTTGAACTGCGTTGAGGTGGCGATTTCGCAGAACAGGAAGGTGGATATAATGATCATCTGCTGCTGATGTAGCCCTAGGTCTACCCGTACCTGGACGGCGATCGAATGCTCCAGTCTCTAGGTATCGTCTGTAAACTCGTTGCACCGAAGATCTGCTGATTCGAAGCCTTCGAGCGACTTCACGTTGCGCAAAGCCTGCTTGAAGTAATGCTACAGCTTGAGCTGCTTCCTGAGGTGTTGTATCCATTATTAATCGAAAAAAGTAGCAAAAACACACGCGTCTAAGCAAACGATGGACAAAAACTAAAGAAATGATAAGAAATATCCGACTACCCTCATTGTAGAGAAAAAGAACGCTAATTTCAAACTCTGGTGAAAACAGAGCAAATTAGCGTTAGCATTGTGTTTGTTGCTTGATTACAATGTGAGTTGACGGTACTTTCGAATTAATTTGTAGTCATTTTAATCACCATGAAACGCACTTTTTGTAGGTATAACTTTGATAGTTGTAAGTTTTATACTTTTTGAGAAAATCGAATCAGAGTTCCTAGGTAGTGGGTGGCTCGGTTTATTTGCTGACCAGTGTAGATTTGAATGTGCAGCCATAAAACATTTAGCACATTATGGATACTTTATTGTAGCATGGCACTGATACAGAATGATGGAACACAAACGAGCGATAAGTAACCTAATAAGATGTAGCATACGTAGGATGTTTTCTAATAGAATTTATTTTAATAAATGAACTGCTAGTTTTCTATTCATCAAATTTAATTTAAAAAATACCATCGGTTTCTTAGTAAACTTCAACTATATCTGACGATTCTGGTTACTTGTCTCTTATTGTGAAAGTACCTACTGATGTTCTACAAATGTCCAACATGTCTCGGAACTGATAACATAGATTTTTCACATAACTATACTAAGTCAATATCATCACTACAATTAGCCACCACCGACATCCACTGCTGGACTTATGCCTCCCCCAAGAACCGTGACTTTGACCGGTTCCATTTTTGGGGGATTTGCCATAATCGCCACGCTTGGCAGGCGGGTTGGCGATTGCAGTATGGTGGTAAAATGCATAGAGAACGCTGCTTACCATTAAGTCCCTTAGTCGCCTTTTACGACACCCATGGCAAGAAATGTGGTGGTGTTATTCTTTAGCCACCACTGCTCCACTGTATTTGTAACCACATCCAAATGTTCATCTACATAATACAGACAACTCAAATCGCTGGTGTTTAAGAATAAGCCAGAGTTTAAACCTGTATTATACATTTGAATAATTAACCTTATCAAAAATGAATTAAACCCTAACACCCCCATTCTTTATACAAGGTAATTCACATCACATTAACCGGAATCTCTTACGGCAATTAACGCGACATTATTAAAACCCTACACGGCCAAATATCTCGCAGAGAGTCCACTTCATCCCCTGGGCATATGCACCGTAAAAATAATTACGCATTGCACAGAATCCTAGGAAGCTTCGCAGATAAACCATGGTCCATACACTCGGTGATGGCTGCAAACTAAACGGTGGGTAAGTAATATTTTAAAGATTTTGAGTTATAAACTGGAGTACGTTAACCCTGGATCGCAGGCACTGGAAGTCATGGCCAGAGGCCTTTACCCAGCAAAGGGAAAATACAGGCTTATAGTGACAGTAACTAGAGAAGTTAAGACATGCGAGTACTTGATTGTAGTTCGCGATCTTATCCTTATGGTTTTCCATCTATTCAAATGACTCCGCCCAGAGCGGTAGACGTCATTTGATGATTTCCCACCCAAAAAAAACAAAAGGTTTTCCATCTTATCTAGTATAAAATCAGAATAAAACAAAATTATCTTATACTTACTTAATTTTTATTTTTTCAACACTTTAGGTACTTCATCTTTGACATTCTGGGTCGGAAGATGCATGTCACCACACGTCCCTTTACATATGTCCTTCTAGGTCTTCTACAGGATTCACGGGTAACACACCGCTTATTATTATTGCCTACAAGATTACATACCCATAAACCAGGTTTTACTACTTACCACCCTTTTAGCTCACGCACAGCAACACCGCACAATACGAAATCCGCACTGTAATTATAAATCATTCGGACCACGTCCGTTTAAACAGCTTACTATATTTAAATTTTATTATAATCTCCGCTTTTGAACCGCTCCCTGTTTAAACCTGCGGCTTTTCGGTGACTCCCTCTTAAGCTTTATGCTTACATAGAAAATAGAGTGTACGTTTCCATCGCTTTTAGAGTAAAAATGCATTTGCATAGCTCCTGTTGGCGTTTCATTGCTTATTCGAATTTTTCGCTGTGTAATGTACACATAGTATGAAAAGTGTGTTATGTTATAAAGTTAAAGTGAAATAGTGTTTTGTTTTATGAATATTTATTGCGTTAAAACAACAGCCTGTGAATGATTAAGGCTATGCTCAGAATGTTGCAGAATAGCCTAACTAGGGGCGTAAGTTTTAATTCTGTCATTTTTTGTCGACTACTTTTATTGTTTGAGGAACTCATAGGTAAGGTTGTGGCAAAATAATAATAGCCGCTCAGGTCAATCTTGAAGGTTAAGCAACGCTTGCCGAGGTCGATCCGTGGATGGGTGTGATCCATCCATTATATAATAAGACCCCGCCGTGCCTCGGAAAGCCCGTGAAGGCGTTGGTCACGGCTGTTACGTGTAGTTTCAAGCCCAAAAGTCTGACAACCAGTCTTATCAAGGGGTCTTATTGTATTACCCAGTAACTGGGTTCTAGAGGTCAGATAGGCAGTCGCTTCAAGTTAAATACTAGTATTCAGCTGCACCCGGTTAGACTAGAAGCCGACACCAACATAGTTGAGAAAAACGCTGAAAAGCCAGACGAACTTATAAGGTACATTTTGTTTATCACACTTGAAAGCAAAAAATCATTACTATTCATGAATCATCAAAACAAAAGAAGACAAACACTTTTGCCTCAGTATAAAATAATGTCTCAAAATTACCTTGAATTTTTCCTTTATTAACAAACAAAAGACGTAATATTCAGTATTTAAAAAAACAAAAAACATTCAAAATAGACGTCAGATATAATAGCAAGTCAAATAAATTAGAGTCATCTACAATAAAAGAATGGGGCAGTGAAAAATAAAGAAATTTAATCTCGTTCAGGAGTTTCCCGCTAATCGGCAACTGAAGTTTGTATTGGGGCTTCCCTTTGTAGCCTTGGCATTATAGGTAAATCAGAAAATCAAGTTTTTTTTTCTTTTGTATTACCGGAAAAAATACATTTATTTAGCTAAGACTAAAAGGCCCACAATAGCCATACAGCAGGAAAGAGAAAAATAATAATCCAATAAAAACGTGTCAAGGTGCATTGATGGACTATCAAGTAGGAAGATAGTTTGGTTATTATTAGTTTACTAATTTCAGGGACAGGGGCAGAATTAAAGTGAATGGCAAACAACAGAAAACAAACTTAGTACCTACAGCCGAAGAATTGCGGACGCTGAGTATGTTGAAATCGAATGTTTATTGAAAGGCATTGGTATTTATTTAACATACTACTCGCCCGCGAATTCATTCGCGAAAATTTTGGGAAATTTTGGCCCCCGAGGGGCCGAGGAGGGTGATGGGGATACAATGTGGCGGCACGTATTAGCACTATTACTTCGTTTTCACTTAGCGTTCTTCTAGAGTTTTTCTTTTTGCTCGGCTCTCAAGAGTCCAAGCGTAATGTTAGTTAGCCTATAAACTTCCACAAGGATTCGGCTATCTAATGCAAAAATAATGTTTAAATTCCGACTGTTAGTTGCAGAGATTAAAAGATATAACTAACAAGGGCTCGTTAGATCTAGTTTAAAATTTAGCAGGAAAACGATTTAAGTTTTCGAACAAAATTTTATTTGATAAATGAACTGTTTGTTTTCAATTAATTTTATTCAGTCCATCAGTTTCTTCCTAAACTTCAGCTACATCCGACGACCCTGGTTACTTATCAGTTTTGGTGACCGTACCTAAATCTATTTTATTTAATAACATTTTTTTTAAGAAATAAATCTTTTATTAAACAAGTTGGAATAACATCTGAGTGACAGATCTCCTTCTCTCGCAATAATCTGCCGGAGAACGAAGTTGGTGGAGCTGCTTTTCGTTTAAGTAGTTATTTAAAAGACGCCACTGAGTTGACTTTCTCCCGAACAACTTTACTGTACGAAAGGTTGTGACATGGCAACAGGGGAATAAAATTAATGAAGTTGTTCATTAAACTTAAGTGGGATTGTCGCTAATGTCTGGCCAGGGGAAAAAATTATGTAGCAGACCAACGATCAGATACCAGTCTTAATTAATTGATAACGAACTTATCTTGGCTATTGCCGAAGAGTTATATATTTAGTTTGGTGGATAAAGCCTTTAGGAGGAAACATACGGCTATTTACTTTCTTTTTGATATGCCTCTGTTTTACTCGCGATAGCGTTAAAAGAGGATCGCCAGGGTAGCTCGTGAAATTCAAATTTTAGTGTCAGGCTGCACCTATGTTGAACAAAATATGATTCGCGGCCCTAGCAAGTACGTGTGTATCAACATAATTAAAATCATCAATAACAACCCTTTAACTTCATCCATGTACCCCCAACAAATGATTTTTTCATGAAATAGTTATTTAATGGCATCCTTACCGCATAAAGTAATGAAGCCTGAAAAGAGCATGAAGGATTCTATTCTAAAGCATAGGAATTGTTAACCTCATATGCTGCTGTGGTCATCAAGTTATTTGCCAAGAATAGCATTATTTCCGTTATTGAGGATCGCTGATTTCAGGTGTTCTAGCTTTTCAGAATAGTGACAGTTGTCTGAGATACAGATATTAATTTATCTAGTTCAGACACAGATGTCTTTTAAACTTATAAGATAAAGCTTAAATTATCATATTGTATTTGTTATAAATAAAATTAATGTATTCGAAAACTGAAATAAATAAATCTAAATCTAGAGATTGATTGCGGTATTGAGTAAGAACATTAGTACCGACTATGCATCGTTTAAAACTAGAATAAATTCGACTAAAATATAAATATAGATTTCGTACCGACTGAGTAATTAAAAATGCCTAATTTAGATCTCTATATGCTTTATGAATATTAAAAATATAAATATAAAAGTTGATTGTAGGATTTAGAGGACACCTGAAGGGCAATGGTGATCGAATCAGGAACGGTAAGATCCCCAGGAGATCCAAGACAAACGATATAGCCCGAAGAATTGCCAAAGTAAGGTGGTAGTAGGCAAGGGAAATAGCTCGCGGAACAGATGGCCGATGGGACTGAAAGGTTCTGGAGTGGCGACCGCGTACTGGAAGACGTAAATTTGGAAGGTCTCAGGCCGCGTAAATCCGCTGGATGCGGAAAGCACAGAACCGGCCAAACTGGCGGTGCTTGGGGGAGGCCTATGTCCAACAGTGGACGCCTCTCGGTTGAAATTATGATGATTATGAAGATGTAAAAAACCAAAAGTCATTTATTCAAAGGTATTCGTGCTAATTTAGATGAAATAAAGTTTCAAAACCAGCAACAATTCGCGCTAAATAACTGCAGGAATTATGTTGGCTGGCTTGTGAAAAGAGAACTTTATGTTGCATATAAGCACACATCATATTTTAAGCACACAAGTTATATTATAAAATTAATGTAAGCTATAAAAGAAACAAAAAGTCTACGTTTATAACGCTACGTTAACTTTTATAAAGGAAGAAATATGTAGCCGTTTTAAGGGCAAGGTCGACCCGTTAAATATAATATTAAAGGCAACCATAAACTTACCTTTTTGTGTAACATTTTATTTGACAGAATTTTTTGGAGAAATTAAGTTTATTCCACAACCTTAGTTTACGTCGATATAAACTTTTACTGTATATGTACGTAGAGCTACCAAAAGTGAAGAAACCAGGATTGTCAGATATATTTTAAGAAAATTAAAGAATTTGATTTAATTCGAAATCATTTATCTTCTTTTTTTCTAAACTTCAACTTTATCCAACGACCCTGGTTAGTTATAAATTTTGATGACTGTACCTATTTGAAAAAAAAAGAGATTTTTAAAAGGATCGCATATGTTAAAGACCACCCCACAACGTTGTTCTATGAAATTATAACTATTATATATCAGTACTTTATGAAATGCTTGATATATTTCTTAAAAATAATGAGGTCGCCTGAGTATTGTATTTTTATAAATAATGGTCTTAAACAGAACATGTTCCATGAATAGTAATATCTGTAGTATAGGTAAGGATTGTATAGGCTGTCTGCCAAAATCGACCTTATGTCGTACAGGCCGACTATGAAATAACTTTAGTTGCATTCGAACAGTCAAGCAAATTTAAATAGAAAAAAAATGACGTGAGAAATCAGGACTACCTTTTTTTCTACTATTGGCGGACAAGCGAAGAGAGAAGAATGATTTCATAGGAATAATTTTATCAAACTCGATAAGGTGCAGAGAGTCCAAAGCCTCTAACGCATTCCTAGAAAATGAATAGGCTTTGTCAGAAATTCCGACCAGATTAGTATAATGTTTTGAAACGTACGCAATTCTTAAGAAAGAACTCAATAGGTAGTACTCGGACTACAAATCCAATTTAAAACAGGCCAATTGTTTTCTTATCTATTCAAAACATTAACGATTCTCGTGTTTCAGAAATTCAACCTGACTAAATCGAAACTAATTTCTGGGCAAATTATTTTCTCGTTAAATCCAAGCCCCGGGCAGCGATCAAAGAAAGGAAATCATTTAATTAACTTTTGTGTCTTTAATGTAAATCAGATTAAACAAACAACGTTAATGTTTGGATGGGCAAAACAAAATGGAGGAATACTGGATGCGTTTTTTTTAAGCATGTCTTTGTTTCGATGTAAATTGATTTGAAAGCTTTGCCAATAATCGTCCAACAATATTGCTAGTAGTTGCAGTAGTTATAGTCTATGTGCTGCCTGACGTAAAGTATATAGCATCACTCCATTTCTTCTTGTGAGTGTGGTTAAACTCAACTAGGGGACTTACTAGAGAATGGACAACAGCGTTCTGTATGCATTTTACCACAATACTACGACAGTCAACCTGCCTGCTAAGCCTTGCGATTATAGCAAAGCCACTAAATTAGGGGAGGGTCTATGTCCAGCGGTGGCCGTCTTTTGGCTGAAAATATGATGAATGATGATGATTGCTAGTAGCGGTATTGTAGTAGACAGGTACCTACTTATTGGTTTTTATCACTATAAAAAAACAAGCATGGTAGTCTATCGATGTAATCATCATTTCATCATTTCAGCCGTAAGACGTCCACTGCTGGACTTAGGCCTCCCCCAATTTGGGGGGCTTTGCCATAATCGCCACGATTGGCAGGCGGGTTGGCGATCGCAGTATGGTGGTAAAATGCATAGAGAACGCTGCTGCCCATTCTCTAGTAAGTCCCTTAGTCGCCTTTTACGACACCCACGGGAAGAAATGGGGTGGTGTTATTCTTTACGTCCGGCACCACACGGTACACCGGCACATCGATGTAATAGTGATTACCTATTGTAGTGAGTCGCAAGTAAGTAATTCAAAAACCTGTGAAAGATACTACTTATTATCAAAAAAAAAAACTGAATAGCAATATTTTTGACATATCTTTGATATTTTTCAGCCCGAAGGCCAAAGCCAATAATAATAATCATCATCAGCCTCTAGCAGTCCACTGCTGGGCATAGGCCTCTCCAATTGCACGCCATTCATCTCGATTTTCGGCAACTCTCATCCAGCTACTACCAGCGAAAGCGTAATGACGACTTAGTAAAACCGGCCAAATGCGAGTCGGACTCGCGCACCGAGGGTTCCGTACAAACCTGTAGGTATTTACGGTTTAAAAATATATATATTTTTTAATTTTTATATTTCAGTTGATTGAATGTAAGGTAAATTGCGGTTTACGATTTATGACGTTTAAAAAAAAAAACTGCTCTCTCGATCTCGTTCAAACCAATTTTCGTTGGTAGTTTACATGGTAATGTACATCATATATTTTTTTTAGTTTTGTCACTCTCTTATTTTAGAAGTTACGGGGGGGGGGACACATTTTACCACTTTGGAAGTGTCTCTCGCGCAAACTATTCAGTTTAGAAAAAAATGATAATAGAAACCTCATTATCATTTTTAAAGACCTATTCATAGATACCCCACACGTATGGGTTTGATGAAAAAAAAACATTTTTGAGTTTCAGTTCTATGTATGGGGAACCCCAAAATTTATTGTTTTTTTTCTATTTTAGTGTGAAAATCTTAATGCGGTTCACAGAATACACCTACTTACCAAGTTACAACAGCATAGCTCTTATAGTTTCGGAATAAAATGGCTGTGACATACGGAAGGACAGACAGACAGACAGACAGACATGACGAATCTATAAGGGTTCCGTTTTTTGCCATTTGGCAACGGAACCCTAAAAAGTATTATTTTCATTTTACAATGGATAAAACCTTCTACAATATAATCAGGTATTCATAATTAATCCACACACGGTCCCAGGCAGACGATCTCATGGCTAAATTATAGGTCGAATCAATATCTGATGTCACAAATATATCAAAAATAACGTAATAAAAAAGACAGAATCTAACCACCCTTGCCATATTAATAGTAATAACTTATGTCTATCGACCACTATGAAGGTGATTCCCCATTAAAGGTCGTCCCAATAACGGCCATGTGTTCTGAAGGGATAATAGGGACCGACGTAAATGGGACTTAGTGACCTTTAAGATTCGTTTATCATAGCGCTTTGGAGTGTTGCAATTTTTATTCGTGAATTTAGTAGGGAGTCGAAAGAACATTATGTAGATCGACTTTTGTTTTATTCAGGCAAATGACAGAACTATCTGAAGACTGGCCGTATTTTTAACCGAGTTCAAAAAAGGAGGAGGTTCATTTATCTTCGTCAGTTATGGGCCGACTTCGAAAGTTATTTTTTTATTTAGGACAGTAGGTATATTTACAAGGACAGTGGTTTCATATTTTTTTTTTTTACTTTGCATGTGTAGTTTGTCACTTAGCTTTGATAATGCATATTTAACCCACTTTGTGTATCTCGATGATGTTATAAAGCTTTCTGTCACTACTGCTTACATAGCAAGGAATAGTATACGAAATGGTGCCGGGAAGGTACAAACGGCTACATATCAAGCTATACAAGACCAGTTTTAACTGACCTCGCTTTGTATAGGCTTTTCGTACGATGAGAAGCCAGTTTATACTGGTAACGCATAACTTGATTTGTCACGAGAAAAATAAATATTTTTTGGAAAGTTTCACATCATAATTAAATTATTATTCAGCTAGACCAAACTAAAATCGCTATATTGTAATTCCTACTGATGATTCGTGCTCTATTAGATACATTAGGTAGGTAATCACAAATTCTCATTTCAATATTCATTCATTTGAAATGTTAATTAATATTTTGATGATAATTACAAGAGTGAGGACCTAATAGAATATTATAAAGCCTAGCCTATAGGTACATTTATAGATTTACCATACGCCAATAATTTAAAATAGATTGATTATTGATTTAACAAATAATTATAATTTGTACATGATGAATTAATATATGTGTAAATTTGCTACTCATCAAATAGTATACCCGTAATATAGGTACCCACACCTTCATGCGCAAATAAATGTCAACCCAGTCAATTAAATTCGCTCAAAGATGCATAAAACTTACGTACAGAAACTCCTTTTGTTTTTCAAAAAATCAGAAGTAAGTAAAATACACCTAACCAAAATATAATTCCAAAAAAATAAACGCACAATAATACAAAACGGCCAGCATTCAAACAAATGATAAGTAAATTCAAAAAAAGTTTCCGTCAAAAAAGTCTTGTACTCACAAAAGGTGTTGTGAACAAACCTTTAGGCAGAGTTAGCGGGACTTACCCAACCATAACAGTAATAAGGATTTCGGCTTAGGGTACGCAATTAAGGGGTGAAACTTTTAATAACCAACAATTTTATACGTAATACGATGGAGGAATTGTACACGATCGATGTTTATGAGTTTATGAGGAGTTTTATTGGTTTCGAGTGCTCGGTTTGGATGTAATAGCATATTGCGGTTATAAGGGTCTCACCATGTGAAACGTTCTCGGTGTAATGTGGTTTTTATGACGCAACACGTTAATTTTATGGAAGTGGAAACAGAGGATCATCGCATTATGCTTCGCTTTCGCTCTTCTGAATGCAGAAACCAACCTAAATACTGTCTTCAACATCATTATGTTGAAGACAGTATTTAGGTTGGTTTTGGTTGTCAAAAGATTAATGACAGCTATAGTTCACAAAAAGAAAGACTCAATCAACTCAGTCTATCGCCACTGCTGAACATAGCCCTCTTTCGTGCTGCACCACAAGACCCTATCTTCCGCTTCCGCATCCAGTCTATCCCAGACACCTTTTTGAGGTGGTCGGTCCATGTAGCTCGTCCTACACTACGCTTGCCGATACGTGGTCTCCATTCCAGGACTTGTTTGCTCCATCGAACATCGGTTCTTGGACAAACTTGGCCAGCCCTCTCCCACTTCTGATTACTCTGCAAGCTATGTCGGTAACTATCGAGTCACCGACAACAAAGACTGCAGAAACAATATTTAAATATATTTGAAACGAGTAAAAAGTGGAAACCCTGACACGAGTAGCAGAAATTGTAATACATACTAGGTGTTCTTCTCCCGTGTCTCCGAGTGATTTTTTTTCCGGTGAATTTTCCAAAGAAAATCTTTCATACAAATAAAAATCTGCCAAAGCGTTCTGAAGTGATGATCATACAATCTGAATTTTATATATGATTATACATTCAGGGAAGCAGGAACATCGATGAACAACCTGACACCATAGAGTTAAAAAAAGTAGTCGACCATACATTTTAATCGTAAGTATTGCACTTTTCTAAAAGGGTGACATAGATAGTAAAATCCCCATAAAAATAAATAAATGCAGCCGTAGATACAAAACATCGGACTCTCTGTTAATGTTTAAACATGGAAGACATAAAAGATAATAGTGCAATATTCCATAAAGCAGAAGCTCTTTTAAATAAAGAATATTTAGACGCAGCTGTAGCTTTGTTAGTTCATAACATTATAAACGCTAAAGCAAGATGTTGAGGCATGAATAACAACACAATATTTCATATTAATTTTACTGACGCGAGCTTGAAAGTATTCCTACCTACTACACTCGGGCGCTTTTAATTAAAAATTAACTTGCTTGAGTCGCCGGCTTTGCTAATAGTTTCATTACTCGTCTTGGTTCCATGTCTTATAAAGTATGTGGTTTTGTGACTTGTAGACAACATTTAAATCACTTGAGAGAAAGCTGTTATGCAATTTGAAAGACAGTTTGCTTTGAAGATACTAAAGTAAACAAAAGTTAACGTTACTGCGGTATTTCTCGGAGAAGTTGGCAGAAATGTATTATAGGACACCCACATTTTGCCAGCAGGTTACAAAGTCCCAGGAATCCCATGATATAAGAAGACTATCCCAAAGCCTATTGACAGCTAGACACGGAAACCCCCAGGCTCTTACTGAGAATTTACTCCCCAAATAATACTTTTGGGAACCGAAACCCTCAAACTCAAAAGTAGCGCTTGCGACTATTTATGTATATGACTGTTTATCATTTTGGCAAGTTCCTGACTCCTGAAACTTTGCCATTCATAAACAATTAAATACAACAATTATAATAATAATACTACAATCATAATAATTGCTGAACATTGGGTTTGACCACCTAGGCAATCGTCCATAGTTCCATCAGACATGTCCCTTAGTTTTTCTAAAACTCCTCTGATATTTTATCACAATTGAAGAAGTTTATATATGCAGCCCAAGACGCGGGTAAAATATAATATGGTTGTCAACAAGCTTGTTAAGACTGTGCATAGAATTAATATTAAGTGTTGGACTAATTCCTTAAGAGGGTGAGGAGTCACGCAGCTCTGTTGGTGCCAGCTAAGCTATAAGGCACTGGATTATACACCCACTTGTTTATATTATAATTGATTTTTGTTTGAGGATTACGAATATTATTTTGGGTTGTTTTGAATTGTTTTTCAAGGTTCAGTATTGCATGATTGATTTTAAAACACAATCATCATTCAGCCGAATAAAATCCACGTCTGGACATAGGTTTTCCCCAAAGGGGAGGCAATCGCAGTGTTGTAGTAAAACGAATAGAGAACGCTGCTGCCCATTCTCTAGTAAGTCCCACCGTCGTTTTTACAACACCCATTACGGGAAGAAATAGGATGGTGCAATTCTGTACGTCCAGAACCACACGGAAAACACTGCTTAAATAAACATAGTAAGTTGGAGATACTAAGAGCTCAGTCAATCTTCTACTTATACTTGTTGCAGAAATATTATAACTATGGATGACCTTATAACAATAAATGTTAAACTTTTCCATTACCATTATACTACTTTTTCTACAAGAAAATCCCAAAAAAGATGTCTACGTGAAAAATGTCTAGACATTTCAGGTAAATGGTAAACTATCTAAATATAAAAGAAACACAGGTAAGACACACAATGTCAATGTCAGACACTAACGTAGGCACAAAAATTGATGGCCTGGGAAAACGATATGGCACAAATCTAGACAGATAGAATTTTCGGGCAGAGTAAACGTGGAACGTCTCTTTTTTTTCAGGAGTTTTCTCCAAGAAAAGTTGTTAGACAATATAAAGCTTATTCTTTGAATAAATAACGCAGGATTTACTTTGATATTACGTGTGGTGGGAAATATGAGACAGGTACATACATATTCTAGGGTGTCTACCTCTGCTATATAACTAAATTAACATAATATTCAGAGATTTTTCTTCTATGCCTGATATTTTCTTCAATTGTTTCTTAATCTTAGACTCGAGGACTCACGGCAATCTGAAAACAAAATTTGTATTTAGTTTTATTTTTTTGTCATTGGTGCTCTACTTCGTTATGATAAGTTATTTAAGCTAGCTTCAGCTTTTCCTGAAATACTTACAAACGTTGTTGAAGAGCTCATGGCTACATAATCAAAATCAAAAATCATTTATTCAAATTAAGCGGAGGATCAGCACTTTTCGAACGTCAAAATTACACAAGTCTCCCAAAACTAGTGTTGCAAAGGACTCAAGCCCTTGAGTCGTAATTTTAAAGACTCGACTCAATTATGCAAGACTCAGTGTGCTGAAAAGGCTCGGAGTCTAGAGTCAAGCCGAGCCCGAGTCATTTACAAGCCACTCGAGTCTTAAAAAGGACTCGAGTCTTAAAAAAGGACTCGAGTGTTAAAATGAATTCGATTCTATGAATAATTCGTCAGATTATTTGTTCGCATAATTACATCATAACAACTCATTAGAACTTATCATTCTTCTATTCGAGTCTTTTCGAATGATGAGCTACAAGTTTCATCTTCATGTTTCTTTAGTTGAGTTAATTTTAAGACTCATTTTTAAGAGTCCTTTTTAAGACTCAAGTCCTCTTTAAGACTCGAGTCCTTTTTAAGACTCGAGTGCTTGACTCTAGACTTCGAGCCTATTGAGCACACTGAGTCTTGCGTAATTGACTCGAGTCTTTAAAATTACGACTCGAGGACTCGAGTCCTTTGCAACACTACCCAAAACGCCCGCCCTTTATCACTTCCTAGTGCTTTAGCTGGGTAGAAGCAGTGGCACAATGAGCTCCCCAGCACCTGTTTGTTTAGTGAGATAAACTTGATTCTGGGTAACAGTAGGTAGACAAAGTAATTACCATTACGAGACAGCCGCACGAAAGTTAACTTCGGTTCGTGGATATAAGAAAAAAGGTGACCACTGACCTTTCATTACATATCGAAACCCATCCGTGCCAGCCGTCATTTTTGGATCTTTGAGAACCGTTACTGGTTGTCAGATGCTCAAAAGTCTGACAACCAAAGGGGTATAAAGTTACCCAGTTTTAAGTTTAATTGGGTTGTGGAGGTTCGGTAGGCAGTCGCTCCATACATAATATTCAGCTGCATCCGGATAAACTGGAAGTCGATCCCAACATAGTTGGGAAAAAGCTAGGCAGATCAATCTTGCCTTACAAAAGCCAACTATATCTACTTGAGTATGTTAGTTTACGGTAAGCTAGGCAAGTGTATGTCAGGCCGCAAATCAACTGGTGAAGGTTCTAGAAATTTAGGCTTACCTAAGGATAATGTGGTATTGAATAATGTATTTAGAAGTTGATATGCTTTTTGTGTCTTGCAAGTGTTTGGAAAAGGACGAGCGCAGCGATTAACTGAAATATTTTACTATTTATTTCATAAATTAACTTGAAGTTTCCACAAAAATCAAAAGTCATTTATTCAAACTAGGCTGAGAGTCTCTTGAACGTCAAAATTACATAAGACAGTTCCTCAAAACCCCCGCCCTTCACCACTTCTTAGTGCTTTATTTGGGAAGAAGAAATGGCGCAACAAATAAACCAAAAGCTGTCAACACCCTACAGCAGAGTGTAAACATGTAAACGTAAGGCGTGTTAGTTCTTAGAGGGCACCAAACAGACTACAGGCATGCTCGCTACTTGGTTTCTCCACTAGCCATGCAGCTCTCGGCACGGTAACCTTAGCTTGGATATGTGTTGTTCGTACCACAAGGAAATAACACAATAGAAGCCTCTAGCAGTTCCCATAGTCACTTTTTACGACACGCACGGCATGAGATGGGAAAGGAGTTTGTAAGGAGCGTAGCAGGTTGCATTCGATAGTTTCTGCCCTCCCTCCTGCGGAGGAAAGCGTGAGTTTATACTACATGTATATAATACAATACCCCTTCGTAAGACTAGAAGAAGAAGTACTACTAAGTAGACTAAACTACTAGCTAAGACTAGAAGAAAGACGTAAGAAGTCGTCAGAAGCCCGCAAGTCTGACACTTTCTGGCTTCTGACGTGCCGTGTCGACTATCAAAGATCGAAGAATGACAGCCGAGACAAACAGCAAAGCGTACTTTCCAAAGCATGGAGGGGTCTTATAGGTAAGGTAATAGGTAATAGGTAGAACGGGCTGGTTTCCGCAACTCCACGTCTGATGAAGGGGTCTTGGTACCTGTGTAAACATGGTCACGGCCCAACCGCGGCAAGCGTAGCTTAACCTGATCGATGGACGCGGGCGGTTTTTTTCCACAATCATCGTAATCATCTGTCTAACCTTTTCCTAACTATGTTTGGGTCGACTTCCAGTCTAACTGGATGCAGCTGAATACCACTGCCTATATGACCACCACAACCCAGTTACTGGGTATATAATAATATAATTTTCCACAATCGATGTGCCATTATGAATGGTGGCGCACACAAGTTTTCTTTATGCACTTTTTAAAAACACAAACATGGAAGGAACATGATACACATTACACATGCCTGTCCCGTCGCCGCGCCTCAAATATGCAGACACGTAGTTACATTCACATTTACCGCTAACAAGCTTTCGCCCGCGGCTTTGCTCGCAAAGTTGACGGGATGCCTTTTTGTACTGTCCATGTTTTGCTTCGTTAAATATGATGGTGTATGGGTATAAATTTTGAGTATATGATGTTGTTTTCTATATACGTACTTATATACAATTCCTTATGCCTAACTTTGCAGAGCGTCATGTCTATTTCGATTCAAACTTAGAACCGTTAAGACGGATGTCCTCTATCGGAGCACATACGTCTTAACGAACCACCTCAAACTATTTTCATGAAATTATAACTACCTCGTTGGTCTAGCGGTCGCAAGCGCTACTGTTGACCATGTAATACTAGGTCCGAGTGATCGGGAAAATTGTTATTGAGATTTGTTCCCCAGGAATTTCTCAGTAGCTGTCTGGAGTTTGGATCTGTGGCCAGTTGATGGCGCAAAAGGCTCGCCCCCTTTTTCAGGAAACACGATTCACGGGTGTCCAATAGTGTTCACCTCTGCCTAACTGGATTACAGGCGTAATTTTATCTCATTGTCTTATATTCACCTTGACTAGAGTATGTGGCAGTTAATTTATAGCATATCGAGTTCAGCTTTGGAGAGCGTCACTTATGTCACTTATACATTAATAAAATCTCTGTGATAGTCTCTTTATAAAGCTCATAATCATCTGCTTAGCCTTTTCCCTAATATGTTGGGGTCAGCTTCCAGTCTAACCGGGTGCAGCTGAATACCAGTACTTTAGTTAAGGCGACTGCCTATTAAACCTCCACAACCCAGTAGCTGGGTAACATGATACCCCTTGATAAATCTAGTTGTCAGACTTTTTGGCTTCTGATGACCCGAACCAACGGCTTAATGAGCTTTTCGAAGCATAAAAGGGTCTTGTAGCAAAACAAGTCTTTTTTTAAAGGTTAATAAGTCATTACATACTGGTACACATAAGTGCTTTTTCATGGATTTTCTCGGTGTTAACAAGTGAAGCCGGTGCTGTCAACAACAAAAACGATTAACATTTCACTTTTTGTAAAATCTTAGTTATTAATTAAAACATTTAATCTAAATCACAACAGATTAAAAATTCTAAAAATATGAAGTTCTAAGCTACCTACATATAATAAAGCAGTTTATCGAATATCAATTTAATGTTTTGTAGGTAAAAGTGACAGTAGTATTAGACTTTTGTTATTGACCGTACCTACCTATGTACCTATAGCGTTTTCTGTTGTGAATCAATGTTGCGCCGTTCCAAATTCAAACTCCACCTTATCGTTTCAAACTCAATAGACAACCCCGTCTATCACCTGCCAGTTCGCTTGCGTTTCAACTTGACGTACTTCCTACTACCTATAGATAGTAGAGTGTTCACACGTTGAGTATCACTTACGACGAACCGCTAATTGGGTCACATCACTAGCACAGATTGAAATCAAACAGAGCTTGAAATGGAGTGTCGGGATGTATATCAGTGGGTTTGGAAAGTCTTTGTGACATGGTTCCAGTAGGGTGACAAACTTAAAAGAGTTGAAGACGTTTTGTCGTGAAGGGTGCATTGCATTGTGTCGAGTATGGGTAAATTATTAGAGGGAATCTAAAGGCGGTGACAGGCTTTGCAGCGTTCGTTTGTAATGTATCGAGTTTTTATAACGCGTAACAATAGTAGTGCAGCCGAGCCGCTCGATGCGAGCATTACGAGCACATGTTTACAAACAAGTCAGTATAGATTGACCAGTCGTCGCAAGCACACCGTATCTCGTTTTACTCTCTTTGCCAAAATAATAATTACATTTCCAAAGTCAATACAACCTTTACGTATATTCTGAATTTGAATGACCATTCTGATCATTCTGAATTAAAATAAGCCGTTTGTTCTCATTCTGATCCAGCTTGTCCTTTGTTGCCCTCTTACAGCGACGCCTTAAGCATAGGTCCGTACCCCACATTGGGTGCCCTTGGCGTGTAGTCGCATAGTTAGCTTTTATGTTTTCGCTGGAGGTCTTTATGTGTTAAGGTAGCCACTGACAAGTCCGGTTACCCAGCCGGCAACCTCATAGGTTGACCTGCGAGATGTCAATACAAAAGGCATGTTCTCGAAGTGACGGTTCGCTCGTCTTAATTATCACCGTTTTGTAAGCAAGCTACATTACTTATAAATTATTGACTGACTGCAAGTCAGTCTACGCCTTTGACAAGCATCGACTGCCTCGTTGGTGTAGTCGCAAGCGTGACTTCTGTATGTGTGTGTCAAGTTTTAGGAACGAAACCCAAGTCAGGGAATATGTTGGATTTTTCCCACGGCAAATTTTCGGTCAATAGCAATAGGCTCACCCTTTATTACTCTAATGTGACTCTTAAGGTGAAATGTGAGTGCGCCTTATTAAACTCTGCATACCTTTTTGGTGAATACAGGTGTAATTTGATGTATGTATGTTTGTTATTGACCTTGTGAAGGGCTCAGGAATCCTCTGGATGTGGGAAGCACAGAACTGGTCGAACTAGTGGAGCTTGTGGGAGGCTAATGTGCAGCAGTCGATGTATTTCGGATGAAATAGCGATGATGATATTCATTATAAACAGACACTGCTGAGAACTTGTGATGGGTTTTTTTGCGCTACTTCTTCCCAGCTATAGCACTGGGAAGTGGTGAAGGGCTGATGTTTTAGAGGACTCTTATGTAATTTTGGTATTCTAAAAGTGCTGATTCTCAGCCTTATTTGAAAAAAAAAATACGTTTGATTTTGAAACAATAACTTAATAATTTAACTCCATCAAATTACATTGTCAGGAAAACATGCAACACTCAATTTTCAACTACCCCATCTCTATTCATGCAGCCAGAAAAATGTTACAAAGTTTTACTGAAAAATATCCCTGTTAACTGCAGAACGCTGAATATCCAACCTTAGTTGACTGTCCTTTTTCATGTTAGCGTGACGTAATTTTGTTGAACTTTAGGTTTAGCTTCCCTGCACTATTTACATAGGTAGGTGCTTGTATAATTCATCCATTTATTTTATTTGAATAAAGAATTACATTTTACATTAGTTCAGGTGAAATGATTCTCTTGTGTAAGTGCAACAACAGTTTGTTTCTTTATTAGCTAAGGTGGTATGATGGAAGGTACAACTACATTTCACCAGTTAAAGTTAAGTTCCATGTAATAGGGGGCGAATCTTTTACCATTAACCGCACACAAATCCAGACTCTAAGATCACCATTTGAGCCGTATGGGGGCACATTTAACCCCTTAAATTAGGGGAGGGTCCCCTAATTTCAGGGTTTTGCCATAATCGCCAAGCTTGGCATGCGGGTCGGTGATCGCAATATGGTGGTAGAATGCATAGAGAATGCTGCTGCCCATACTCTAGTAAGTCCGTTAGTCGCCTTTTACGACACCCACGGGAAGAAAAAGGGTGCTAGTGGGACTCTAGACTTAAAAATTCCAAATCGAAAAACCTAATGTTACTTCCTCTAACCTGACTTTAATCCTAACAACTCACATTCAGTTCATCCTCGTGTGTATCTGACAAATAAATAAATGCCTTCATTTCAAGAATTGTTTAAAATAAACAGGTGTGCCAAACTTTTCTCGACATTAATATGATTTTCTATTATTATGAGTCGTAGATAAGTTTTCCGTAGTAAACAAAAAATACAATTATAGACCTCAAAAATGACCCCCAAAACGCCCAAAAAAATAACAACCACTTCATTTAACATCCACATACATTATTCTAAACTCTGCCTACCCTTTTGGGGAATACAGGTGTAATTTGATGTATGTATGTTTATTATTGACCTTGTGAAGGGCTCAGGAATCCTCTGGATGTGGGAAGCACAGAACCGGTTGAACTGGTGGAGCTTGGGGGAGGCTAATGCGCAGCAGTCTTTCGGATGAAATGGCGATGATGATATTCATTATAAACAGACACTGCTGAGAACTTCTGGGGGGTTATTTGCGCTACTTCTTCCCAGCTATAGCACTGGGAAGTGGTGAAGGGCTGATATTTTAGAGGACTCTTATGTAATTTTGATATGCTTAAAGTGCTGATTCTCAGCCTTATTTGAAAAACAAATACGTTTTATTTTGAGACAATAACTTAATAATTTAACTCCATCAAATTACATTGTCACGAAAACATGCAACACTCAATTTTCAACTACCCCATCTCTATTCATGCAGCCCGAAAACTGATACAAAGTTTTACTGAAAAATATCCCTGTTACGTTGGAAAACAATTACCGAGTTTCGAACAAAAACATTGTATTTCAAACTAACTGCAGAGCGCTGAATATCCAACCTTAGTTGACTGTCCTTTTTCATGTTCGCGTGAGGTAATTTTGTTGGACTTTAGGTTTAGCTTCCCTGCAGTATTTACATCGGTAGGTGATCGTATAATTCCTCCATATATTTTACTACCTTCTGCCCGCGACTTCGTCCGCGTCAAATTTTTGCTCCCCTTCCCGTCGCATCGAATTGCCTGCCAAATTTCGTCATTTTTCGTTTGCTGTTCCACTCCTTTTGACCGTAGCGTGATATTATATAGCCTTCCTCAATAAATGGGCTAGCCAACACAAAAACAATTTTTCAATTCCGACCAGTAGTTTCTGAGATTAGCGCGTTCAATCAAACAAACTCTTCAGCTTTATAACATTATAAGTATAGATTTGAATAAAGAATTATATTTTACATTAGTTGAGTAGAAATGATTCTCTTATGCAACCACATATTTGTTTCTTTATTAGCTAAGGTGATATGATGGAAGGTACACCTACATTTCACCAGTTAAAGTTAAGTTCCATGTACCTAATAGGGGGCGAATCTTTTACCATTAATTACAAGGGATATTTAACAGTTAACATAACATCACGGCTGCTTTCCTCAGAGGGTAGGGCAGAAGTATACCTATATGTATACCTCTAGGTGGGACCTACACTCACATTTCGCCATTTATGTTTAAGTCCTTTGCACTAGAGAGCGAGCCTATGGCTATAAACCGGTCCAAAATTCAGACTAAGAAATTCCAGATAAAAATTCCCAATAACCTGGGAATCGAACGCAGGCCTCTTAGCTATGACTTTTAAAAATCTTAAAAAATAGAAGGGTTGCAGGTACTTTGTTTAAAATAACTTCAATGGGAGGTGAAGTGGATAAGTATGCAGTATGCACTCGAGTTATAAAATAGTAGCTATCTCAAAACCCCTACTAAGCCCGAGAGCTCTACATGAATTCACTGGCTATCGATTGTAAAAAAAATATTTGATTGTTTTCATACCTACCGTAATATGTTACCCATAAATTCATAATGCTTCCTCGTATAAAGCATAGAACTTATGAATACAAATTCCGAACCTTCAGGCTCGTTAAATCGAGTATTCTATTGTATTATTTACGCATACAGCAACATAAAGCAGCTCTATACAAAACCCCTATCGGTGAAAATATTCCACAAACAAATCGTTTTCCCAACCCGGCCAACTTAACTTCCAGATACAATCCCACACCGTATATTTCACGCAGTTTCACATATAAACTACTTACACAAAAAAAATATTTGCGACAAAAAGAAAGCGATAACATAAATCACTGGCGATGGCGGCGGACAAACTCGAAACTGATACTTGGGAAAACGCTCACACACCGAAGGGTCCTATCAGCTTATCGGGACTGGAACTGCACTGCCAGCTATTTGTCAAACTTTCACCGGGAACGAAAACATAAGCGAACATAACCATTATAACTTGACCCTTCATTTTACCTTTCCCTACCTCTGTAGCTTCAGAATCATTAGTACGAAAGCGAGGCACGGAGGGTCAGGTTAACTGGTAACGACGAGCGACAGATTGAGAATATTATCTCATGTATAATTCACACGCGAGTTTGAATCGAGGGCGCAGGAGTTCGAACATAATGCACTGCTGTTGCATTCTATGAAAGATTGTAGCGAATAAATGAATACTTTACGATGATACGAATCCATTTGGATGAATACCTTATAGTTTATCCTTCCGATGTGGGTATGGACTGTTTTACTATCAATTTGGGTGATCCAATGTATCAAGAATGTTTTGACATAGTTCTCGCAAATGCTTGTGAGTAAAAAGTTTTTTATCGTTTCTTCCCTTCATGAGAAGGAATGTATACAAAAAGTTAGTGTGTCGATGTTTTTCTTATATCAATAGTTTATCGTGATCATTGATAAAAAAATAAGGAAAAAAGGTTGGTTAAGTCGCGATAAACGTTAAAAAACAAAGCAAAAGTTACTGTAAATTCTAAAACACAAGACTTTTCGATGAACCTTTTATCAACCACAGTAAGTTCTTTAATATACAATCCTTTATAGTGAAATCATCGATAAAAGAATTACAAAGCCAAGTAGAGCATCACAAACGAATTCACTTAATATACTTTCAATCCAATCCAATAAGCAACGACGTTGCTATAAATCCAAATGTAAAACGCATAAATCATATTTGAAAATCTCAGATATTATTGCTAACTTTAAAGTAAAGGACTCATGAATCAGTATTTCTGACATTTAAATAAAGCAGGAATTTTTAAATGTCTCGTACGCAAAATAGTCCGCATCTAAAGAGATTTTTCCAGTCAAATAGCTACGAAATATACTTTTTCATTCAAAAGCAAAACGTCTAACAGAAATATTCCATGCCTTTTACAAATTCTTTTTTCGAAAAACTCCATGTGTAAGGTTGCCTCTAAAAAGTTAAAATACATTCGAAGCAAACTGAGTGCGAAGTGCGTCAATGACGTCATGACTTCTTTTTTTAAATACTCAAAGGGTTTGTCGAGTTTTCTAATTATTTGCGGCCCACTCGCGTTGAATGAAGTGGACAGTACATTTTAATTCGTGGTCTCCGCAACGTAAGGGCCGGCCAATGAATTTGAAATGCGAACAAAATCAGAGGGTCAAATAGGTATAAATAATAATGTGGAAGCAACTACTTATTGATCTGCGAACGCTTTTATAGGTCACTGCTTTTCCCACGCAGGTACATGTTGAACTGGATTTATTTTGCACAGGGAAGTTATCTTTCTAACGTAATGCTCGGCTGAATATTATATGTGGGATTTATGAACACATGAGGTATTGGTTCACGGGATTTGAAAAGCTACAAGAAAAAGGTGAATGTGTAAGCATGAATAAATGTGTATAGCAATTTTTATTACGCTGTGGAGTAAGAATAAATGGAAGGAAGGAGCTGAAAGAAAAAGTTTTCTTTTATTTTAGGCTTTCCACTAAGACTTTTATGGTTTTTGAATTTTTATACTTAAACATGACATGTGTCCCTATTAAACTAATGTTCCAAAAATTCAAGATGTTACATTTTTATCTTTTTAAATCGCCAGGACGGACGCCTATAGTACACCCACATTTCGCCAGTTATATTTTAAGTCCCGTATAATTAGGGACAAGCTCATTGCGATACAACAAAGATAAATCCAGACTCCATTAGAAATGTTTAAAAAGTACTTATTGATTAAATATAATTATTTCTGCTACATTATTCCTGAAAGCAACACATTCTACCTACCTCGGCCTCTGCAAAAAATCAAAAGTCTTTCGATTTACACGAATAGTCTGGCCTACGTCCAAAACTCCCTAATGGAATTCTGTGCGACTGTGACCAACCACTTCACAAAGTACACTTCGATGTAAAAGTTATGCGCCGCTTCATTCGATATATCCTTTTACTAAGAAGCCCCTTGGTGTATCGGTAGCACCAATATATTTGATGCATCGAGTTTACGGGTCGTTGGCGTGAGTGGGTGAAGTTTCGAAGGAAAATTGTGGTGAAGTTTGTAAAAGAAGCTGATGTTTATTTAGTAGGTTGTATTCTTTTCAATTCTTTTCCTAGCTAACCTGCCTTGTATATTCTAACCTATTGTTATAATCGTGGAACCTGGGGCTCTAATAGCCCTTCATTACATTAGTTGTCTAAATATTTCCGTAAACAGGCAGACTCAGATCAACATAGAAATAAATCACCGATTTGTATTTATCATTCTTATCCCTTGTCCACTGTTGTCTTCTTCAAAATGTTATAAAGTAACATTACATTACAACATGCCTTGTTTTCCCGTAGGGTTGAGCAGAGATAAACTTATAATATATCCACAATTTTGGTAGTTATATTAAGATCCCATGTAAAAGGGGGCAATGCCCGACTTGGAAATCAAACCCAGGAACTTATGCTCAACTTGCTTGCGACAAAACTTCCACTAGCGGGCAGTAACGGTATTGTGATTGGAGTGTTTTAAAAAGAACCACCTTCATCATTTGCATCACCTTTTCCCATCCATTCCCAAATATCCCAAGTAGGCCTCTAGATTGAGCGGATGCAGCGTGTAGCCTGGCAAGTATCGCAAGGTACATGACTCAGCCCACAATCGACCTCCAGTCTCTGGAGGGGAGTAATGTAGCGGCATCTATACCGACACAAGTGAACTACGTATCACCCCGACGTCACGAAAATCCCTGCATCGCGCTAGCAGAGTTTACCGCGCAACTAGCATATATACAACATCCCGACATCAATCTATAATATTATAGAACAACCAACACACTGTTATCTGATCCCAACCTAGGCAGAGCCTGTACTATGATAACCGGACAACTGATAAATATTTATATATATAAGTCTACTGTACGTGTGTATGTCGCTGAACAGCTCCTAAACGGCTGGACCGATTTGAATGAATTTTTAAGTTTGGGTGGCACCTTGGATGGTTTAGATTC
Organism: Aporophyla lueneburgensis; assembly: GCA_932294355.1. NCBI lineage: Eukaryota > Metazoa > Arthropoda > Insecta > Lepidoptera > Noctuidae > Aporophyla > Aporophyla lueneburgensis. Next base: position 19,734,159 of record OW028744.1, read on the forward strand.
ACTATTGGGCCCGGTAGGTGGCACTGCTATCGAGTTCTAGGAAACAGGACAGGGTCTGTCCGGTTAGCTATATATATTATTACATATTTTTAAATACATACATATTATAGATAAATTACACCCAGACACAGAACAAATGATTGTGCTTATCACACAAGATTTGTCCTGGGTGGGAATCGAACCCACGACCTCAGTCTTAGCAGTCAGGGTCTCTAACCACTAGACTAACAGGCTAGTTAAAAATCGTCGGGCAGTTTCCCATCAGACACGACACCCGTCCGGTCGAAGGATCCTTCCTTTTCAACGAAGGTCGAGTGACCTTAACACCCTGTTCCTCATACCTCCAAATGCTGAAAACCAGTATTTCATCGCATCAACTAACCCAAGATTTAAACCTGTATAGTCTATACCGTGTTCTCCAAAGATTTAAAAAACAAACACAGCATCAAAAACTGTATTAAAATGCGACGTTCAACCCTGTATCAGGGATGGCGCTCGTTAAATTTTCAATCTGCCGCGAGAGGCAAGCTAATGACAGCTGGAGTCATTACGCGCCGCTTTCTGTATAGACCACCGTCTAGTCAATGGATAGGAAAAAAACTTGGTTTTAGTGCGCGGAAAATATGCTATGTATGAACTGTGGATCAATTCGGGAAGTTGTCAAAAGGTGGCTGAGTTGGGCAAGGATATATGATATGGTTTGTGATGACAACTTAACAGTGGAATTGTAGGTATGGCAAGTGAGTGTGAAGGGTTTGAAGAAATAAGTCCGAAGTTTAGATGAAAATAGAAAAGTTTTTTTTTTTTACACAGACACACAAGAGTTACACTAAGAAGGAGTGATAGAAATGTATAGATACCACAGAACAGAATCGTAAGCAAAGTGACAGTGAAGCTACTACCAGGGTCACGAGATTCGGTCGAAAGAGGTACCGTGGCCCTGGCATATGGGCAACTGAAGGAACACGGGTGGGTTTTAGTCAGTACAAGTCTGACACGCCCTTCTGCTCCACCCAGAACGGGAGACGACATTTGATGATTTGGGAAATCATTAAATGTCGTCTCCCGCTCTTCCCAAAAAAAAAAAAGAGTGAATCTAAGTTTCAACAATGCAAAAAGGTAAGGCGGTAGCTACAAGCAGAGCGCAGTGAGTAGACTATTAAATTTAGTTAATTACCTTGAAAAGTCACTTTTTGATATTATATATCTAATATAATTGTTAAGAGGATTTGGAATATAATTAGGTATATTAAAATAAAGGTATGTCACTACAGAATAATATGTGTGTCGCTCAATTGCTGTTCAACTCAAATAACATATTTCACCTGCGTGGAGCGTAGTACAAATTCAAATTAACGCAATTTCAGCGACTCACTTTTTGATGCGTAAACTGTGGTTTACGCATCAAAAAGTGAGTCGCTGAAATTCGCTGAGCTTTCGCTCGTGCCCACCCATATTCACAGATATACAGATATTTAAACTCATATTTATTTACGTACTATTCGTAATGCTCTACACAGCAAACACGTCAAGAAAATATACACCAAACTGAACCTTACATTGCAATTAAACGTAGCACTTCTTAATCCACTTAGATCCACTAAAAGCATAGCAAGACATTATAAAACAGCTGACATAATCCCTGCAAAGATACTTCCTTCACCCACTGCCCAATTTACCTGAAAATACTTAAACCTGCTAAGTTTAATCATAATATTTTCATACTTACTCCTTTCAAAATGCGACGGAGAAAATCGAGTCAAAGCGAACATTTTATTTACTACACACTGATGTAAATAGGAATCTCTTTTGAGATAAAAGATTGTACGAAGATGGTTTTAACTTGTAGAAACAGAATCAGAGATAAGTAAACTCAAGTTTCTTTTGCAAATACTTTAAATTAAGTTGTAAGTGTATGTGCTATTGATATAATGCAGATTTATCTTGCAATGTTTTTATTTTCAAAGAAGAAAAAGTAGGAAAACAGGAAATTGGTTTGGTTAACCAGGATGTCAAAAGTTTCAACTTTATTTAATCTTGAGCGGGTCTTCTAGTTTTAAATCTATATACTAATAATAAAGCTGAAGAGATTGCTTTTTCTTTTCTTTTTGAAGAGTGAATGCGGGAAATAAGTAAATGGTGCTTTACATGCCATTGTGACCAACCAGATGTCCGATATAATGGATAACAGAAGCCAATAACGAGCAGTGGTCTGATAATATAATTCGTATATTTCGTGGTCAATATTTTTACACAAGTGACAAGGCTCATAAAAAACATATGCCGTAACAATATTAATTTGAATCGGTGACAGGCATGTGTAACAGGCCAGTGCATACATATATGCGACCTCTTCCAATACGCCCCCTTAATATAGTTACGCTGCGTATGATCACTTCTGTACTTGTCAGAACTCGGTACATAAAATTAAATAAATCACCAACACTTCTGTGTCCGACTGTACTACGCTGTACCCAAAAGTAGAGTACAAAAACAGAAGAAATCTAACAAAATAAAGTATGCATAACGAAACTAAATTATCTATTACACAAAGCACAAAAAGAACATAAAACGTCAAAACGTCTAACTACTCATCGCCCCCTTAATAGAATAATTTGACAGGGATAAATCCTTTAAAAATTCTCTAAGCTTCGGGCTGTGAACACTTTTAGTTAAGATGTCCGCTATCATCATATCAGTTGACATGTACCTTATTTCAACTTTGTTAGCTAGTACACATTCACGAATAAAATGATACTTGATATCTATATGCTTTGTCCTATTATGCATCATTTTGTTAGCTGCAATTTTATGCGCCGACTGATTGTCATTATAAATTACTACTGCTTTACTATCCACAGCTGTCAAACTGTTAAGTAAACTACGTAAATAAAGAGCTTCCTTCGAAGCTAGACTCAATCCTACGTACTCTGCCTCTGTGGAGGACAAGGATACTGTCGCTTGCTTCCTACTCTCCCATGACACTATACTTTTACCTATCTTGAAAATTAATCCTGTGAAAGATTTTCTATCAAGTGCCCCTCCCCAATCTGCATCAACATAGCCTCGGTAAGTCCAAATCTCCCGACTTCCTAAAAGTAAGACAAAGGTTAGACGTACCCTTCAAATACCTTAAGACCCGTTTTGCACATTTAAAGTGTATTTCGTCATAACACGAATTAAATTGTGAAAGTACACTCACCGCATGTGCTATGTCTGGTCGCGTATTACAGGCTAAATAGTTTAGACACCCTATTATGCTTTGATATGGCAGATTACTATGGGAATTTGTCGATCTTTCTAATTTCATGCCGACTTCCATTGGTGTTGAAACTGGCTTAGCGTCTGTAATGTTAAAGTCATTCAAAATTTCCGAAATGAACTGTTGCTGATCTAGACAAATAACATCTTTATCTCTCCTCAGCCTCATGCCTAAAACATGCCTAGCCGCGCCTAAATCTTTCACTTTAAACTTATCAAGCAAATTGGTTTTTAATTTTTGCTTTTCTTGTTCACAATTTCCAAAGATAAAAAGGTCATCTACATAAATAACAACAATTAACTTGTTATTGTTTTTAAGCTGCTTTTGATACAAACACGGTTCTATTTTTGATTGTACAAAGCCTGAGTTCAACATCTCTTTGTCCAATTCCTTGAACCAAGCATTCGAAGGTTGTTTCAATCCATACAAAGAACGCTGCAGCTTACATACTTTGGTTTCTTGACCTTTGACTACTGCTCCTTTCGGTTGGAGCATGTAAATGTCCTCTTTAATCTTGCCATATAAAAAGGCAGTCGTGACATCCCATTGGTCAATAAACCAACCGTATTCAACAGCTAGCGAGAACAACGTTCGCAGAGTAGAACTTCTAACTACTGGAGAATACGTCTCAGTATAGTCTACACCACGTACCTGTGTGAAACCTTTTGCTACTAATCTAGCCTTATACCCTTTGTTACCTTGCCGTCACTATCTGTCTTGATTTTTGAACACCCATTTGCTCTGGATAGGCTTCTTATCGATCGGACGATCCACCAACGTCCAAGTCTGGTTCTCCTTTAGTGACATAAGTTCATCATCGATCGCTTTTTGCCATAAGTCACCATCGGGTCTCGCCAACGCTTCATTAATAGTCAATGGATCATCATCAAGATTGCTCTTGGCATACATAACATTGCATCCATACCGATCGACTTGTCTGCGTTCTCTTACAGGATACCTTCTTTCCGATTCAGGTATTGTGACTTCCTCTTCAGTCAATACGTCAATCTCTTGCTCTGGTACTACAGGCTCAGGTTGTATCTCCTCCGATACTTCTACGTTCTCGTCTATAGCATTACGGTACACATCATCGTGAGCCTCCAAGGGTTCCGATCTGCTTGTAGATCTGTTGGGTAAATTGGCATGAACAGAATCTGTATTTAGGTTTATGATAACTTCCGACTTTTCCACGTTTTCTTTTTGGAAAAAGACGTTTTCGAGAAATTTTACATCTCTTGCAGTTTTCACTTCACCTGTCTTAGGATTCATCAGACGATAACCTTTCTGATTATCTGGATATCCAATAAAAATCATCGGTTCCGTCTTCATGTCTAGTTTCCGTCTCTTTTGTTTTGATATCAATCTGTACGCCAAACAACCAAAGATTTTCAGATGACTGACATCCACATCTTTTCCAGTCCAAAGCTTCTCTGGTACCGCATTGTTCAATGCTTTCGTGGGGCTTCTGTTCTTTAGGTAAACAACAGTATTAACAGCCTCGGCCCAATACTTCTTGCTTAAGTTCGATTCTGAGAGTAATGTTCTTGCCTTTTCTATTATAGTCCGATTCGCTCTCTCTGCGACAGAATTTTGTTATGGCGTGTACGGTACAGTCGTCTGGTGTTTTATACCTGCAGACTTCAAAAATGATTTAAATTTACCATTACAGTACTCTGCGCCGTTGTCAGTTCTCAGACATTTAATGAATTTACTGGTCTCATTCTCAACTTCCGCCTTGTATTCACGGAACTTATCGAAAGTTTCACTTTTGTTCTTCAAAAAGTAAACATGAGTCTTCCGAGTAAAATCGTCGATAAATAGAAGAATATACCTCGAACCTCCGAACGACGGCTCCTCGATTGGTCCGCAAACGTCGCTAAAAACCAGCTGTAAGACCTCGTTCGCTCTCGTACCTTGGTGTTTAAAGGGACTTTTGCAGGTCTTTCCTTCGATACATGGAATACACGGCTCGTATAAATCAGTACTCTTAAATTCCATACCGGTTACTAAAACTTTCATTTTATTCATATAATTACGCGATAAATGAGCTAATCTTTTATGCCAAATGTTCGAAATATTTTCATTTTGTTTTGACAGTGTCACATTCACGACGTTATTTTTATTTTCTGTAAACTCATAAATTCCGTCAACCTCTTGACATCTTGCAATAATTCGATTCTTATTTTGAATTATGCAACCTCCATTGTCAAAATTCATGCAATAATTCTTCTTGGTCAAATCGCTCACCGAAATAAGGTTCATGGATAAATCAGGAACATGTAAAACGTTTTCTAAAATTAATTTTTCGTTTTCGCTGACTCGTGGCTCAGCATTTCCTCGTCCTTTCACCAACAATTTCTCGCCGTTTGCTACTGCGATCTTCATGTTGCCCTTTTGAGGTTTATAAGACAACAATTTGTTTTTATCGTGGGTCATATGATTTGAGCACCCACTGTCTAAATACCACTTATCTTTGTGTATCACCTTCTTCGTATTCAGGCAGATATTCGCGGTTTTGATCCGCTCCTTGCATTCGGACGCCTTGTGTCCTTGCTTGTGGCACTTAAAACACTTGTAGACGAATTTCTGCTTGCGATCGTTAGTTTTTGTGTTAGATCTTGCATCGTTCTGTACTTTACGTGTAACTAAGGCTTGTTCGTACTCTATATTTAACTTACTCTGTCTACTTCCTTCTTGTAACAATTTCGTTTTGATTTGCTCCAACGTGATCTGTTGTCCACTATTATCTACAGCCATGATGAGAGGGCTGTACTCAGCGGTTAGTCCACCCAGCAAAATCGATATGATCCAATCATCAGGAATATCAGCATCAATATCGGACAATTGTTGTGTCAGGAATGTAGTTTTGCTTATGTAGCTTTCCATAGAATCGAAATTCTCTAACTTACAGTTGAAAAGCTCTCGCTGAATATGTATACGTCTTCCCCAACCTTTGTCTTCATATGCTTTTTGTAAGCTGTTCCAGGCTTCTTTCGCAGTCTTCGCATTGTAGACGTGGGTAAAGCACTCTGGTTCTAACAACAAACATATTGTCGTTCGTGCCTGCCGGTCTACGTCAGCGTTTGCGACATCTGTAGAAATTACTCCCCACCAGTTTTTATTCTCCAAGTAATTTCGCACCAAGAACTTCCAATTTGGGTAGTCGGACGATCCTTTCAGCTTCTTGATACCACTTATACCAACTTCAGCTGACATAATTAAAATTTCGTAAGTTTTACAGCAAACCACTCATATAAATTATACGCACTATCAGAAAAAAAAAACTCCAGCACACTCCTGGGGCCATAACCTAATGGATAACAGAAGCCAATAACGAGCAGTGGTCTGATAATATAATTCGTATATTTCGTGGTCAATATTTTTACACAAGTGACAAGGCTCATAAAAAACATATGCCGTAACAATATTAATTTGAATCGGTGACAGGCATGTGTAACAGGCCAGTGCATACATATATGCGACCTCTTTCAATACGATAAGGCTCGATTGGCTGTTCACAATAGTGTACTGGTGCCTACGCTTATGTATGGAAGTGAATGTTGGGTGTGGCAAAAGAAGCATGAAAGCAGAATAAATGCTGTGGAAATGCGTTCCTTGCGAAGCATGTGTGGTGTGACTATGAATGATAGAATGAGGCATGATGTGATAAGAGAACGGTGTGGTTTAAAAGAAGATGTAGTGACAAAAATTGAAAAAAGTATGCTAAGATGGTTTGGTCATGTTGAGAGGATGAATGAAGGACGGGTAACAAAGGTACGAGGCAGATGTGAGTGGAAACGCCGGGAGGGGACGCCCTAGGAGGACATATAGTGACCTTATTGGTGATGTTCTTCAGAAAGGTCAGGTGCGCAGTACTCGCAACCGGCGTGTGTGTATGACCAATTGTATGAACCTAAACGAGGCAAAAGGAGTGTGTAGAGATCGTAGCAGGTGGCGTTCCGTGGTTTCTGCCTACCCCCATGGGAAAAAGGCGTCATTGTATGTATGTATGTAGATTGCTTTTTTTAACACGTTAATCTCTGGAACTGCCTGTCAGAATTGAAAAATGCTGGCCAAATTCTTCTAATCATCAAGGTACGACCATTAGGAGTGGAGCAAAAAGAAAAAACCGGCCAAGTGCGAGTCGGACTCGCGCACCGAGGGTTCCGTACAAATCTGTAGGTATTTTCGGTTTAAAAAAATATATATTTTTTAATTTTTATATTTCAGTTGATTGAATGTAAGGTAAATTGCGGTTTACGATTTATGACGTTTTAAAAAAAAACTACTCACTCGATCTCGTTCAAACCAATTTTCGTTGGTAGTTTACATGGTAATGTACATCATATATTTTTTTTAGTTTTGTCATTCTCTTATTTTAGAAGTTACGGGGGGGGGGGACACACATTTTACCACTTTGGAAGTGTCTCTCGCGCAAACTATTCAGTTTAGAAAAAAATGATAATAGAAACCTCATTACCATTTTTAAAGACCTATTCATAGATACCCCACACGTATGGGTTGGATGAAAAAAAACATTTTTGAGTTTCAGTTCTATGTATGGGGAACCCCAAAATTTTTTTTTTTTTTTCTATTTTAGTGTGAAAATCTTAATGCGGTTCACAGAATACACCTACTTACCAAGTTTCAACAGCATAGCTCTTATAGTTTCGGAATAAAATGGCTGTGACATACGGACGGACAGACAGACAGACAGACAGACAGACAGACAGACAGACAGACAGACATGACGAATCTATAAGGGTTCCGTTTTTTGCCATTTGGCAACGGAACCCTAAAAAGGATGCGACGCGATGGGTCGGGAGCTGAAATATCACGCGGTCGAAGTTGCGGGCAGAAGGTAGTATTTAATAAACCCATAGCCACAATCTAAAAAGTGGCATTGTAGCTTTCAATTCGCCCATAAAAAATAATAATTTCAATAGCGCTTTTTTAATTTCCAATTAGGTTGGAATATTTGCGCCGTTTGAGGGTTTCCGCACCTGCAGCAGCCGCTCCAGCACAGCCCGCCGTGCTAAGAAGATGGGATGACGCAAGGGTATCGACACATGTTGCATCCCACACCAAAGGCCGACCTAACTTCCAGGGCATTATGGTCATCCCATCTGGTCTCTTCCCATCGTCACGTGCCAAGCCATTGGGTTCTAGAACAGCTGGCACCCCGGCGACGACAAGAGCACGACGGATGATGTCATTGATGCTAGCGTGCCGTGCTATCCGCCCTGCGCTTCTACTGCAGGATAGGCCATGGTGACCGAGGCAGTCGACACCTTCACCGCATTGGCAGAGATGCAGAGCCACGCAAGGAGCGCCCAGACGCAGGCTTGTAGCAAGCCGAAAGGTGGTGTCACTCAACATAGTTCCTATGTTGGGTGACGGTAGTGCCTGAAGCCAGAGGCCCGACTCCCACTCGCCCATAGCCAAAAGGCGGGCACGCTCAGCAGTATTGGTGGACGTATTTATAAGATTATTCCGTACCAACCTGCAGAGCGGCTCATCCCACTGTCTCTGGGAAGATGGGTTCACGGGCCGATCTATTTCTGGGCAAGTCATTTTCCAGGCATTCACTGCATCGGTGAACCACGGCACTTCAGAGTCAACCAGAGAAGGAGCTAAAATTTTCCTGGTCAACTTTTCAGTGGCGTGGACAGAGGACAGGAACGTCGGTAAGCTAATACTAGTAATTTTACGGACGCCGAGCCCACCAAAGCGGATGGGTAGAGTGGCTTGAAGCCACGCTCGGTCATCCAAGGCCACATTTAAAATGGATGTTAATGTGCTGCGAATAATTTGGTCAATTTTGTCCAAGAGCTGTGGCTGCTTCCATAAAGGGGAAGAGCGAAGAAAATATATAAAATTTGGACCAAAACAACAGTATCTAATCAGGGTGAAAGCCGAGTGTAAATTTATTTTGAAAAGCCTGTCCGAAATGTCGTTGAAATTTTTAATTTTATCGTCAATGAATTGAGAAAAGCTGTCTTCGAAAATTGGGGAACCTAGGAGGTGCAGTGAACTTTTTTCTATAATTTTGATTTGTGGGGCTATTGCATTAAATTTATCAAGTGTCAGCTGTCTGTCGGTAATGTCAGAAAGGTAGATTTCACACTTTGATGGGTTAAGGTCTAAGCCAATAGATTTAAATTGCTGTTTCAGCAGTTGTAGGTCTTTCAAAACGGTGTCTGCATCACCTCCTAGCGTTCCATCATCTAAGTACCACACGTTAAATTTTGAATTGAGTTTCTGAATGATTAAATGAATAGCTAAGCTGAAAATGACTGGCCCGAGAGGGTCACCCTGTTGGCATCCTACTGAAGATTCCAAAACATTTTCCTTGTATAATAATTTAGAAGGGTACCTGTAACATTGCCACATAAAACCATACATTTCGGGTAGTTCTTTTTTGACTTCAGCCAACAAAGTGTCCCTGTTTACAGAATTAAAGGCGTTCTTAACGTCAACATTGAGAATGACCTGTGGAAAGTGGAAAGGGCGTGTACGGCAGATTCACAGCCCCCTTTCGAGCCAAAGCCTAGCTGCAGGGGCTGAAACTTTGCTGTCAGTTTTTGACTGTATATCTGACAGCACAGTTTGGCTGCCGTACGCCTGTATGTGCAGCCAACGGCGATGAGACGTATGCCACCGTCCTTCTTGCGCAGGGCACAAAGGTTGGCCCCGTACAAGACATCGACGACGGCCTCGTTCACACCGCCGTTGAGCATAAGGTTGATCAGGGCCGCAAGCTCCTTCAAAAGCGACTCACCAGCTTCCCCGACGCCTGAACCCAAGAGATCCTTTAAATGTTGTGGAGTCAGGCCGTCGAGGCCGCCAGCAGAACCACTTCGGAAGGAGCTCACGGCTGCAATCAACTGAGGGGCCGAAATGTTAAAAAAGGTCGAATTTAGGTCAGGTGGTTCTGGGGGATCAGGGAAGGTGAGACCATCCGCAGGCGCTAGATGTTTACTCTCCAGAGCTGATAGTGTTTCTGGAGAGTATGGCGCCACCACATCGCTACTAAACAGTATTCTAGCCGCGCCCCTGATGTCACCTTCACTTAGTTTGGATTCCACATGTGAAAATAAGCCTTTTTGAAAAGTGTTACTAAATGGAGGTAATTTGGTATCTAAAATTGGAGCCGAATTGTTACAATTATGGTTGATTTGGTATGTTAAGGATTTTTTAGTCACAGGCATAAGTTTATTTGTACAGACTTACCGAAAAAATAAAAATAATAAACACTTATCACACAAATACACTTAAATAACTATTTACACTAATCAAAATATTTCCAAAAAAACGATTGTATAATAAAATTTTATTGTCTGTCACTTTGTGACGTGAACTTGACGGCTGCGACGCACTGGCGCAGACGCGTGGCCTAGGGTGCTGCGGCGCCACGGCGCGGCGCGTGCAGGTCGCAGCTCTTTTTTTCTTGTCTACTTCTTGTAACTAACTGCGGTCTTTGCACTAAATACTTGATGCTCGTGCGTGGACCGTGCATCAACATATAGCCGGTCAGCTGTCAACCACTAGTCTGACATGGAGCAAATTATATTTAATTTTCATCCCGTAAAATACTGTAAATTACCGATTTTTTCATAACTGAATAAATCAAAGTCATTATTCATTATCATCACCGACAGGTTTTATAAGTTATTACACTTATTATATATTTTTCGTTATATTGTGATTTTCAAACCAATATGCGCGCATGACGTTCTCGTTCATAGACTGAGTCCATCTCATGCGCCGCACACAACCACCGGCAGCGGGGACCCGGCTCGGGGCCGGTTGGCCCCTAAGTCCCAAGCTCCTCGGTGGCCGGCCTCTCCCCTGCCGACGTACAGGTGTTGGCGACGTCGGCGGGGAAAAATATTCGTCGCTCGAGCTCAACGCAACTGCCACGGCCGGTGTCACAGCACTCTCGATGGCGCTGGGTTCCGGCGGCGGCGGGGCGGAGCTGAGCGACTGAGCGACGAATCCGGAGGTGGTGGACGTGCGTTCCGCGTAGCTGATCGTGTCAACATTTCATCTTAATCGTGCCAATTTACATTCCTAGTTATTTTATATTTTCATTTTGATTTTATCGGGGGTGACATCTGTCACGTCACCCCCGATTCGCCAGTTTTAAAATTAGTTTTTTTTTACATTATGGTAAATCGTGGTCTTTTATTATTCCAAAAGGTTTTTTCTGTTGGTGATTTTCTTCCTATCGTAAATTTCGTTAAATCAAATAAAAGAACTTATTGGAAACAAAATGTTAGAGTTCGATCAGCTTCATTAGTTTAGAAACTGTGTTGCAACCATTAGCGCCCACCTTCAGGAGGGAAGACGTCAGCATTCCAACATTTATATGCCATAAAGCCATAAAAATGCAGGTAAATATGTTTTCTGTTGACTTTTTTTCTAAAAAGATGAAACGGTTTTGAACTACTTTAAAGTGGGTAAATGATACGAAAACATTTAATTTTTGTAGCGTCTTTGTTTAGCACATAAAATCAAATCATATCAAAGCTTTTATAAAAAAAAAAACAATTATAGGCACCTTTAAATTGTCAAGGAGCGGTGAGTAAGAAAAATGAAACCATAGTTTGTGCCAGATGTGAAAAAAAATAAAAGTCGTTGACACCTACCAATGTATTCAAATTACCGTTTTGACCGTGTTAGCGACATTTTCTTTACATTTTTTTCGTACCGTACTATCGTTTTGAAATATTTGAATACATTGGAAGGCGGGTGTCAACGACTTTTATTTTTTTCACATCTGGCACAGACTTAAGTTGCCCTCTCTAAAGCGTAGTAGGTACCATGTAACACACTTAAGAAGAAACACACCATACTTGAAGAACTCAACGCGATCCTTTTGAAAAATGTTGACGAGCAAAGTTTGACGGCAAACGATGTTCCTGGCGCCTTCAACTTGCAACTACCATTCTTATCTCGAACGATTCAATAAAAATCAGTTTTCCAAGTTGTAGAGGTAAACCGATTTGTCCAACGTTATCAAAGAAACTGCTCTCAGTTCGCAAGTATGCGATGTTTTCCAAATGGGTGCGTTGACCGGGTTAGCTCGGCCAGTAGAAATGATGAATGGTTTTTTTTTGACGTTCGATGGTGCAAGATTGATTTCTGTAAGGGTGAAAATGTTTTTTGTAGAGGTTGAGTAAACACGGACATAGTTTTGGTGATTTAGAATGGAAAAATATCATATAAAATTCACTATTCATACGTACGAGCTGACATTTATCGAAAGCTTTTTAGATATCAAAGATCAATGTTAATGGCAATGCTTTCAATTTCTTCTGTGTAGGACCTTCTGTTTGGACCTCATAGATATGTGCCTAATTATAATAAACAAGCTTCTGCCCGAGATTTCTTGCTCCCCAACCCACCGCGTCACATTGAATCGCCTGCTCGCACGAGTATTTCGTATTTGTGACATTTGTTTCTTTTCGCTCGACTCCTAAGGATCTTAGTGTTGTTAAATGTATAACTTATAGCCTTCCTCGATAAGTGGGCTATCCAACACTAAAAGAATTTCAATTTGAACCAGTCATTCAGAGATTAGCGCTTTCTACCTAACAAACTCTTCAGCTTTATAATATTATTAGTATTACAGCCAAAATATGTCTATTGTTGGACATAGGTCTCCCACAATTTGGGAGAGTTTGCATAATCGCCACGCTTGGTAGGCGGATAGGCGATCGCAGTATGGTGGTAAAATGCAAAGAGGACGCTGTTGCCCATTCTCTAGTAAATATCTTAGTCACCTTTTAAGACACGGAAAGAGATAGGATTATTAGTATAGTATAGATTATTGGAATTCTTTTTACATGCTTCTGATCAAAACAAACGCAAAAGTTCTTTTTAAAATAAACATGAATCAGGTTATCGCTAGTCAGATACTACACACAATATTTGGAAACTTTCCTAATAACCATTTCCTTCCTTACCGGTAACGGATAAAGCCGAATACCGACTTGCAACACGCCACACCAAACATAAACGTAACACGCTCATTGGTTACATTTTGATCTTGGTCCTCTTCGTTACGTAATTGCCCAATGACGTGAGGTGATCTGGAGTTGCGACGTGTCAGATATAATCGGTTGTTACAAGTGTGTTTCCTTTATGAGTAGTTTCAGATTTCGTTTCTTGTTTTCGAGTTCGCAGTAAATTGAATATTAGTTACAGTGCCTCGGGGAACAATGGCTGGCTAGCTTTGTTGCGTCAGACAGTTCGGAATGGAGTCCTACTGTTTATTTTATTGCGTTTTAATTTATTTTGTTTGTGTTCTGTAAATATTAAAGTGGGTGAAACCTTTCTAGTGTTTCTGAAGATGTATTTTGAAGCATTTTTGTAGTTTATGTAGGTAATTTTTCCGAGTAGCTGTACCCCACGACTTCACCTACGATCGAGGATTAAAAGTATCCTTGTTCAGATCATGGTCTATCTATGTGCCAAATTTCATGCCAATCCGCTCAGCCGTTTAGTGCGTAAGCGTTACAAAAGCAAACAACCTTACTATTTCATTTCTAATCTTAGGATTAAGATTACACAATTAGATTATTACTGCTATTGTGTTATGAAGCCTATTTTGCTTTGCCAGGGTCGCGAGATTTGTTCGAAAGACTTACTGTGGCTCTGGCATATGGGCAACTGAAGGAACACAAATGGTGTGTGTGGGTTTTAGTCAGTAAAAGTCTGACACGCTTTTCCACTCCATCCAGAGCGGAAGACGTCAATTGATGACATTCCATTCAAAAAAAAAAAAACTAGTTTGCTAGCACAACTTCGTAGAAATTCCTTCACAGGTTACACCGTCCAATAACGCTGGCAGAATCAGTAATATCCCCGAAAACCGTCAAAGCCTGCTTCCTCCTCACTACTGTACAATGCAATATCTGTTGTGCCTTTCCGTTTCCATAGCAACTTTAGTTACAAAATCTAGCTGAACTATTTTGAAAGGCAGTTAAGATTTTTTGTTTTCCATTAAGTTTACTTAATTTTATTATTGCTCATCTATCTATTGAATATAAATTCAAACACAACTATATTTTTGACTGAGTTTTGAACATTATTATTTTTTTAAGTGACAAGAGCAACTGTCAGTACAGATTATTTTCTCTTGCAATATTGCTATAACTTCGCGTACCCACTAATTTATAATGTCAAATGAATACACAATACACTGTCTGTGTTTGCTAAAAAGTTTTTATTTTATAATTTTTTGTGGCTTTAATGTACTTATAGGTAATACTTGGCAAGGTATACCCTATCCAATAAAAAAAGAATTATCAAAATCGGACTACTCTGTATAAAATTATGCGTGGTTATACATTACAATCACTGAGTGAACAATCAATCATCCTCTGTTTTTCGACCCTTAGGGTTCGATTTTTTTTCCAAATTTATATGGGACCACCTTGGGAGTATAGCCTTTACAATAGAAGAAGAATTATTACAATCGGACTACTAAATAAAAAGTTATGCGTGGTCATACATAAAAAAAATATATATATATACGCGTCGAATTGATAACCTCCTCCGTTTTTTTCGTCGGTTGATAATATAACTTTATTTGCATCAAAAAAGTACAACCTAAGCAACCCGTCCAACGTTAGGGAAGCCGAAGGCACAGCTAATTTAAATAATAATTGGTACGGCTTTAATTGTGTTTGATAGTGCTTTTCTGAGTGAGGCATGTGGCTAAGTAATATTAGCCACTCGAAGGATCAGGACAAGCTATGCTGACCGCGGTCTGTCCGTGAATGGGAAAAGATCCTTACATGATATGCCGTGACTAAAAAGAACGTTGATCCGTTGGTCCCGACTGTCATTCGTGGGTTTTTGATAGTCTTTGCGGGTCGTAAGAAGACCAAAAGTCAGCCTTTTTTACCAAGGGGTATCATAAGGTCAGATAGACAGTCTCTCCATTAAATTTACTAGTCTTCAGCTGCATCTGGTTATCTTGAATCAGACCCCAATATAGTTGGAAAAAGACTGATCAAATTATGAGTTCTTTTCAGAGTCCTCATTTTTTAATCATAGTCCTTCACTCACCATTTTCCGAATATCCCTTTCATACTACCCACAAAACTGTCACCCGTCCTTTGTACAATACGATTTGAGTTGAAAAATTCGAAAAAGAGGTTCTATTGCAGCCGCCCTTCGCGTCGGAATGCACATAATTCCGCTCCGCCCAATATCACGCGACGTGAACTACGGCTACGTGCTACTATCCGATGGGAGACAGGTAAGGGTGGGAGTGCTATGGGAGCTTCTGATTATTTAACTTCCGGCTGGACATAGGCGACCTCTCTGCGAGAGTGAAGTGGTAGAGCAGTTGTGGTCAAATAGTAACGGCCGCGATTTACAAGTTGTTGGGTTCAATCAAACAGGCGCTTTAATTTATGTAAATTTATTTTATCACTGTTCTCAAAACGGTGAAGGAAAACATCGTTGAGGAAACCGACATGTTCTAGAGCTAAAAAATCACAATACCTACCAACCCGCACAGGGTCCACGTGGTGGATTACAGCGCACTCCCTCTCACCGAGAGAAATCCTGTTTCCCAGCAGTGAAAACATTATAGGCTGATTATTTAAGCAGTGTAATCTGCAAAAATAGGTACCCAAAAATTGTTAATAAAGCCTTCAGAAAAAAAAATCTGGAGTTTAGTAAAGCAGAAGGAGGATTTTCAACAGTGAGTAAAAAAGATCACAAGTACCTATACTTGTTATCAATGAGAAGCATAAAGCACACCAAATCTCTAAATCTACATACAAATCGTCTCCTAATACATACTTCATTCAAATCATATAAAAATTAAACCCCAAAATCTAAACAAACCCAGTGCAACCCCATCCTTACATCAGAACAAGACTGTTATTTTCAGTACGATGCCCTAAGGGAGATTGACCCGTGAATGACCCAACATTTACTTAGATATATGCACCTCCACACTCCTCGATGGCACCATGAAGACGAAATGAAACGTAAGTGGTAGTAACTTGTGAAAATATTTGACAGTGTCACGGTAAGTTTGCAAGTATATGGTGGTATCAAGTGGAAGGAATTGTGTAATTGGATTTTGATAGACATAATGTGAGTCAGGAATACCGGTGCGATGGTATCCGTATCACTAATCTCAGTAAGGATATGATACACGTATTCCCCGATGAAATAAGTACAGGTATTATTACATATATTTCGCCATCTGTACATGGTGCAACAGAATAGACACAAGTTCTAGTACACAAGTCGTAGTTTGTTCATAATTAAGTACTGAAACGATTTCAGTCAAGTTTGGTACAGGTATTTTTTTTATTATGTAGTTTCCCATAACTACAGCCGATTGAAACAGTCCAAAAATAATCTTATTTCAAGTCAATAAGACACAATTTTAAATACTTAAAGTAATGCTATGCTTAACTCAGTTTTTTAATAGTTACATTTAGCTTCAAAAAATTAGTTTTGGTCATTGTATTATGCTTTTAACTCAATGTCAATTCAATAATTGGGATGTTTGTGGTCTTGCGTTAATTATGTGTCGTTGTATACAGTATGGAATGCACATACGGTACCCATACAAGGTGTAACATGCTGTGCTGCTGAGGAGTTCGTTGCGTCACTTCTTGTTCCCAGCTAAAGCACTAGGAAGTGGTGAAGGGTGGGCGTTTTTGGGGACTGTCTTATGACTCTCAACCCAGTTTGAATTGATTCTGATTGATTTTAAAAGATTAAATAAATGTTAATTCTGGAACATTGAAAAACGACGTAAGAATGTTGTCTTAAACTTAATTGTACTGTTTTGTTTTTATGTGAAACTTCTAATGCGACTTCCAACAAGGTTGCGTTAAACGTTTAACGCTACCATGGAGGGGTATGAAAGCACTGTTGCGTTCAATTGTGAATTGTGAGCAATATTAATAAAGTTTGTCTTAAAGAAACATTATGATTTCACTAAAAATCAATTTCTACCTCTTCCTATTTTCATTTCCACATTACGAAGTTTCACTTCTTCCACGCGAAGGGACTCCACGCAGTATTTTTGTTTTAAGTTTTATTTATTTATTTACGATTTTTAGTTAAATATTAAATTTTGCTATACTAATATGGACTAGTATTACTTGTGTTTTCATTTATTGCATAGATATGATTTCCATAGTGTATACAACTGGCGAAATTTGTTAATTAATGCCGGTGCAATAGAGGTGAAGCTTATAGCCATTAATCGGTCACATATTCGCTGGCTGCAAGCGTTACAGCTAAGCATGTGATCCGGGAATCGATTTTCCCGAGCCTGGCAAAGTGTTAGTGACATTTTCATTACATTACCTTGTAGCACTCCGAAGTCTGGATTGATGTCCGGTGGATGGCCATAGGCTCGCTCCCTTTTACATGGGACCATAACCTAACAGACAAAATTGGCTTCTTCTATAAACGTCTTCGTACCCTTTTATGTGATCTCTTCCACGTGCTATTTATTCCTTTTGACCTCTTGCACCCATTTACTACATTACTAGCTTCGTTTAAAAGATTAAGATTTATGAGTCGGTCAACCATTTTCCTCAGTTTCCTCATTTCCACAGAAACGCATTCCCCTTAGTTAATGTTTACGGCTTTCGCAGTAAAATGTATATAATTTGTATTTACGTTGTAGTTTTATTTGTTGTAACTCGATTATAACACTATATGGAGAGCCTTTGAGCATCCATAGTGGATTGAAGATGGCCAGATGTGCTGATTTTATGATACTAACCGTAAAAATATATGGCGATACAGAATTCCGGAAGTAATATGTGTGGTGATAAAAACCAAGAAAATCTAACAAACTAACACAATTGCATAAGGGGGCCATCCATAAATTACGTCACACGAATTTCATGATTTTTGACCCCCTCCCCCGTCTTTGTCACAGCTGGTCACATTTATGAGACCCCCCTCCCTAGTGTGACGTCACATATTTTACATCTAAAAATAATGATTGAACAGCAGTTCCGAAATTAGTTTTATTTCAATTTAAATGATTTTTTAATAAAATTAAAATCAAATCAAACATTGCAAGAAATTTGAACTATATATCTCTACTGATAGAGTTGCAAATGTTTTTGAGTTTTTTGTTAATAGTTCCTAGTTCGTGTTTTACTTTATTAAAATAGGTTTTGAAATGTGATGTCACGAAATTTAGGACCCCTCCCACCCCATTGTTGTACACAATGTTACACTTCGTCAACCCCCTCACAACCAAAAAGAGAACAGAAACTTAGTGCACTTTAAAAAGAGATGTAGTGACAACATTTTACCCAGTATCTGGGTTGTGAAAGTCAGATAGGCAGTCGTTTCATGTAAAATATTGGTACTCAGCTGCATTCGGTTAGACTGGAAGACGATCCCAACATTGTTGGGAAAAGGCTGTGCAGACGATAATAATGTAGTGACAACATTTGAAAACAGTATGGTTATATGGTTTGGTCATGTTGAAACGATAAAGGATGACAATGCAGATACGAGTAGAAATGCCGGGAGAGGAGGCCCTAGGAGGACATATAGAGACCGTCTTGATGTTCTTCAGAAAGGCCAAGTGCGTAGTATCTGCCGGGGTCGCGTGATTGTTCGAAAGAGATACCGTGACCCTGGCACATGGGCAACTGATGGAACACGGGTGGGTTTTAGTTAGTAAAAGTCTGACACGCACTCCCGCTCCGCCCAGAGCGGGAGAAGTCATTTGATGATTTTCCATTCAAAAAGAAATAAAAATGTATGAACACTATCGAGGCAAAAGGAGTATATAACGAACTCAGCAGTGGCGTTCTGTAGTTTCTGCATCGTTCTGTGCTTTCAAGGGAAGACGGTGTGAGTTTATGTTTGTATGTCATCATCATCATCATCATTTCAGCCTTTATACATCCACTGCGGGACATAGGCCCTCCGGGGTTTGCCATAATCGCCACACTTGGCAGGCGAGTTGGCAATCGCAGTATGATGGTAAATTGCATAAATAACGCTGCTGCCCATTCTTTAGTAAGTCCCTTAGACACCTCTTTTTTTTTTTCTGGATATGAAATCATCAAATGACTTCTCCCGCTCTGGGCAGAGCGGGAGGGCGTGTCAGACTTTTACTGACTAAAACCCACCCGTGAACACCATCAGTTGCCTATGTGCCAAGGTCACAGTATCTCTTCCGAACAATCACGCGACCCCGGCAGGCTTTGACACCTCTTCCGACACCAACGGAAAGAAATGAAATGTATGTACCACAAGCAAAATTTTGTATTTAACAAGAAATATCACGTCACTTACATAAACGCAGCAAAACATTAGCTCGTACCAGAAAAGCTACTGAATAACGGAAAAGTATCCACGCGTTTTATGGGAAAAATGGTGCAATTAACACGAACTAATGGGGCGTGGGGTAATAGTTTCAGCTTGCAAACAAACGGAAAGTCGTGAAGGTAAAAAGATGTTTTAATACATACCGTATTTTAAAGAGAGTAGACGTAGACGTTTGTTTTGTTAATTAGAGAACAGATTCTAGGAAAACGATCACGGTTTCACAAGATAATGTCGATACTGCGAAGTGAGTTATACATGTCGTAAATAAAATCACTATTATTTTGCTCAAAATTAAAGGACGAAATTGTATTTCCCATTTGATTTGCTCAAAAGTAATGGACGGAATTATATTTCCCAATTGAAACTTATAGGATTCACTTGGCACAAAATCACGCTAAGTTACAATTTTGAGTGATTTTGTGCTTGCACTAGGCCAGTATTATAGTGTTGCTCTGTGGAGTAAGCTTACAATATACATAAGTACAACGGTTGAAGTCTAAAAGTAAAACTATTGTGTGCCTTTTAAACTGTGCTAAATAAATGTATTTTCTGTCTTTCTATCAGCAAATATTAATTGTGCAGCAGTGTTTTGCCACCTTTAAGGCAAGCTGCATGTAAAGAAATTTCAAACATTTTGAATAACGAACACACTTCGCTCAAAGGTAACGTATTTTTTTATTTTTTGCAGGTAGAAAATCAAATGACGTCTCCCGCTCTATGGTGGAGCGAAAGGGTGTGTCTTTTACTGACTAAAACGCACCCGTGTTCCTTCAGTTGTCCATATGCCAGGGCCACGGTACCTCTCTCGAACAAATCTCGCGATTCTGGCAGAAGGTAACATACTTTACACACAATCACTCCGAGACTTTTAATCAAAAGGTCAGACGTACTCAGTCCATTTGTACTCGCCTATCCAGTGACTACGGTTTCCAATCACGTCACCGAAGCCTCATAAATGGTGGTCCCTATTGTTGTCCACATAACGCTAATAATGTTCGTAATACGGTCCTTACTTGGTATCGGGTGTTATTAGTTGCTTTATTGATTAACGAGTTGTGATTGGCTTGTAACTGCGTATGTAATAATATTCCTTCTAGATATTGGTAAATATCGCCTTATAAAAATGTGGGTAGATATAATAAACAGGGTCAAATTAAATTAGCTGGCAATCTTAAATATCTTAGGACAACCAACATACCGTTATCTGATCCCAAACTAGGCAGAGCCTGTACTATGGCAACCAGACAACTGATAAACATACTTACATATTTCTAAATACATACATTTTATAGATAAATTACACCCAGACACAGAACAAATGATCGTGCTCATCACCAAAGATTTGTCCTGGGTGGAAATCGAACCCACGACCTCAGTCTTAGCAGTCAGGGTCACTAACCACTAGACTAACAGGCCAGTCAAATGTACCCACGTGTTGGATGTTTATGTTGTTCTATGTTTTTAGGGCGATTTGACTTTTAAAGAATTTTCTGCTCTATACCAAAGTTATGACTAATTTGGTAATATAGACAATTATTCTTACTTTATTTCTGGATGGTTTGGTAGTGAAGGTTAAGCTGCGTTTGCCACGGTCGGTTCACTGATCATTACATATTGAGGCCCTTTCATACCTCGGAAAGCACGTGAAGGCGTAGATCTTAGACGTCGTTACGGGTAGTCAAAAGCCCAAGACTACCAACCAGTCTCAAACACGGGTATCGAGTTACCCAGTAACCGGGTTGTGAAGGTCAAATAGGCAGTCGCTCTGTATAAAATACGGGTATTCAGCCATATCTTTAACCATTACGCAGTGTACGCAACGGAAGCTCTCAAAAGGAATAATTTTTCCCCATTTTTGCAACATTTTTCATTTCCACTCCGCTCCTTTTAGTCGTACCGTAATTTTGTATAACTTTCTACTTTTTTCTCGATAAATAGGGTACCCAAAACTACGATTTCTCTAACTAGTATTTTTAGATTAGCGCGTTCAAACAAACAAAAAAAACATATTTCAGTGTTATAACATTAGTCTAGTCTAAATTTCTTGTTCCCCCGACCCTTCCCGTCGCGTCGAATCGCCTACCCGTGCGATTTTCTCCGTTTTTGCAACATTTTTCATTACTGCTCTGCTCCTCTTAGTTGTAGCGTAATATTATATAGCTTATAGCTTTTCTCGATAAATAGACTACCCAACACAAAAAGAATTTTTCAATTCGGACCAGTAGTTCCTGAGATTAACGCGTTCAATCAAACAAACAAACAAACTCTTCAGCTTTATAATATTAGTATAGATATAGATTTATATATAGTTAGGTATATATATTATATTTATGATTTAAATAGGTTATACGTTTATATTTGAATATCTTCAAATTCATTGCACCTACCACTGTATGTCTCTGCATCACCCAAAGGTTGAAAATGCCTATGGCATTAAGTCCTTCTCTGTACATTTATGTGCCTAAAGTGTTAAATAAACACGTAATAAAATAATAAACGAGTCAAATAGCTTGCATAATCCAAGCAAGCTACCAAGTAACACAGTACGCTAAAAAGGAAAAATAATTACTCCCAGCTAAGTCTTTAATGAATAAAATAATACTTACTTATGTTGATTATTCTAGCTAGAACAACCTTTTGAGAACATTCAGACTTGTAGACGTTGTATTATATTTTAACGTAAAAGTAGTTAAGTTCCCACATAAATCATTACTCAACTTTAAGGTAAATGTTAGTGTTATTAAGGTAACTTGTCAAATATATATTAATTTAGTTCTTAAAGTCCGTTCACACTTATTTTACCTCTGATTTTCATTACTGTTAAAATCAAATTGATCTTTATTGTCGTCACAATAAAGTGGTTTTTGGGTTGCTGCACTAATAACTCTGTCAATATCACAGTGATCTTTATTTTCGTTACAATAAAGTTGAGATTGGGTTGCGGTTGTCAGAGGTAATATGCTGTAATGGGGTGAAGTCAAAGTAGTGTACCACTTAAATGTCTTCAGGTTAATATTATATGAAATATGAGAATTGAGACCCAGGGCCAATTAAAGCCAACTACGCTTAAGAATTTGTATCTCGTTATTATACATTTGAACGTTTTAAATGTAGTACAAAGAGACACAATTTTTTAAACGTAGTTATGAATAAAAAATACATTTCTGTACACTAGGACGTTATCGCAAGTTCGGTTTTTAACGGTGTGACAAAAATCTAAAATATATATCCAAAGACACCGTCTTGCCAAATGAAAGTTAATTTTCACTTCTTTTTGGAAATCGGTTGTATTTTTTTTTTTTTGGTACAAGTTTTTGTTTTTCCCTTTTTAATTATGGTGCCTACCGGTGGGTAGCACACCAATTCTAATACCATTAGTTACCACGTAAGCAACAGGGACAGGAAACAGTAGAGTCTAATCTAGATATAAAAAACCGGCCAAGTGCGAGTCGGAGTCGCGCACCGAGGGTTCCGTACAAACCTGTAGGTATTCTCGGTTTATGCATAAGGTTCATGTTTATGAAAATAATTGTTTTTTTTTATTTATTTTTTTATTCTTTATTATTATAAAGGGTTTTTATCCACACGGATACGCCAACCCCATCGTACCTTATTCACTATTAAACTCTAAGTATATGTAAGTGAAAAATAATTATTGATTAGGCATCTTCACCAGGCCACACTACCTCTTTGCAGTCGCAGATCTAGGATTTGATAGAATATTCTGTATTATGCCAATGTCCAATAAGTTTAATTTGAATCCTCTTATCAATCATTCTCTTTCACTCCTGCTTCTGACACACTCCATCAACAAATGTTGCACGTCTTCAATTTTGTTGCATAACTCACAATTAGGTGACGCAACCTTTCGCTTTAGAAACGCAAACTTTGCTGATGGATAGTGCCCAGAACGCAGCCTTAGTGCTAATTTTATATAATTTCTGAATTGCTTTTTTTTTTGTTTTTATATTTCGGTTTTTATTTTTGATTGAATGAAAGGTAAATTGCGGTTTACGATTTACGACGTTTTAAAAAAAACTACTAACTCGATCTCGTTCAAACTAATTTTTGGTGGTAGTTTACATGGTAATGTACATCATATATTTTTTTTAGTTTTATCATTCTCTTATTTTAGAAGTTACGGGGGGGGGACACATTTATTTTTCTACTTTGGAAGTGTCTCTCGCGTAAACTATTCAGTTTAGAAAAAAATGATAGTAGAAACCTGAATACCATTTTTGAAGACCTATTCATAGATACACCACACGTATGGGTTGGATGAATTTTTTTTTTTTTTTACTTCCAGTTCTATGTATGGGGAACCCTAAAATTTATTGTTTTTTTTTTCTATTTTAGTATGAAAATCTTAATGCGGTTCACAGAATACATCTACTTACCAAGTTTCAACAGCATAGCTGTTATAGTTTCGGAAAAAAGTGGCTGTGACATACGGACGGACAGACAGACAGACAAACAGACAGTCAGACAGACAGACATGATGAATCTATAAGGGTTCCGTTTTTTGCCATTTGGCAACGGAACCCTAAAAACTGGGCTAACGATGCTAACGACAAAAAATCCAAAGCAAAGTAATTAAAATTTATATTGGACCCATATAAATTTTAATTACTTTGCTTTAGATTTTTTGAGGCTTGCGCTATCAACTAAAAGAAATATTTTGGAAATCCATTTACAATTGCCGGAGATATCGCGGAACATACATGCAATACAGACGAATTGAGAACCTCCTCCATTTTGAAGTCGGTTATTAATGATCCTCAAGAACGGACGAAAAGTAAGTCCACATTTAACTAGTGACATTTCAGTTTTAATCAACGCCTGACCTTTACGTTTGAATAAAAAATAATATTTCGATAAAAAAGCTTTTTCAGTTTCCCACAAAACGCAATAATGACTTCTTATACAAAAAGGAAAACACCTACGTACAGTCTATTATTAGAAAATACCCGCGTTGACCATTATCTAGGTACTAAAATAGAATATTAAATCTAATTTAGCACCCGTAACCAATGCAATAACAAAATTACCTTCTAATTGACAAATAGGCGGTCTGCTACGCCGTAGCAAGCGTAGAGCGATGATCTCGTAGCAGCGTAGGCGTAGGCCTACGAAATGTACGATTCGTTTACTTGGCACTGCGCGTAGGCGATATTAATATGGACGTATTATGACTTGATATTTGTTGTTTGTAACTCAAAAAAAAAATACGAAATTATTTTCATAGATATTTTCTAAGAAATTTGTTGCAGATCTATGTATTTCAAATTTCTCGATAAATTGTATTAACCTTGGAATAGTATATTGTAATCGGAAGGCGCAGCGTGGGTAGGCCTCCCAAAATGTGTTCCCTTTCAGGTTGTGAGAATGCACAGGATCGGTCCTATGTCATTGCTTTGAACCAATTTCCTTCAGTGGGCGTTTTTCTTTTAAAGAGGATGATGTTTTTTTTTTTTTTTGCACAGCAGAGACCCTTTATGTTTACGATAATGATGACGGTTAAACATTTTTTTTCCGATAACAGCCCGAAAGTCAAATTAGACCCGATTGATAGCAATACATGCAGACATAAACACACATCTTATTCCCATGGAGGTAGGCAGAAACTAAAGACCACCAACTGCGGCGATCATTACATTCTCCTTTTGCTTCGTTTACGTTCAACCTTGCTTGAACGTTGCATGTACCGTGTGGTGCCGGACGTAAAGAATAACACCACCCCATTTCTTCCCATGGGTGTCGTAAAAGGCGACCAAAGGACTTACTAGAGAATGGGCAGCAGCGTTCTCTATGCATTTTACCACCATACTGCGATCGCCAACCCGCCTGCCAAGCTTGGCGATTATGGCAAAGCCCCCAAGTTGGGGGAGGCCTAAGTCCAGCAGTGGACGTCTTACAGCTGAAATGATGATGATGATGATGATGACGTTCAACCTTTTGGTAAAATATGTACGCCAATTGCAAATACTACGCACCTGACCTTTCTGAAGAACATCGCCAATAAGGGCGTCCCTCCCGGAGTTTCCACTCACATCTGCCTTGTATACATTTGTTTGCCAAATACCTTTTGTCAGCCGCCCTTCATTCATCCTCTCAATATGACCAAACCATCTAAGCCTACTCTTTTCAATTTTTGTTACTACATCTTCTTTGAAACTGCACCGTTGCTTTATCACATCATTCCTCAACCTACAACTCTTATCATACCACACATGCTTCGCAACTTAGCAATAGGCTCGTCCAAAATAAGGAATGACGAAATGTGGGTTTTCTGTGCTCTACTCCAACCCTCGGGGAATACAGACTCTTAATATTAATTTCAGGAATATTTTGTAAGAAATAAACACAAATTGACGTAAAACAATTATTTCCCGTTACCGTAGGCGTTAATTTACTACCATAGTAAGTGAGGCACCTAATTAATAACCACGACAGGGCCTCAAGGCCTAGTGCGGTACTAATTACGTCATTTATTATTGTATCTCTCACTCTCCACAAGTTAGAGGTACAAACACTACTCCGGAAAATTAGGATGTTATTGTAAGTGTCGCTAATGTTAGTGCTGCCCTCTAGGGATTGAAGACAGCTGCCATGATGGCCCAGAAATAAAACAATGACTTTGCGGGTTCCATGACTTTATGCGGACTTTTTGGCAAAATCGTAGAAATCACCTCTGGTTTGAAAGATAGTGTTCATTAAAATACACATAGGTCTTTTTAACTGAGACCAAAAGTAGCGGTTGTAGATTTGAATCCAGACAGGCGTTTCACTTTGTGAAATGATGTCATCATCACTGCTCTCAAAACGGTGAAGAAAAACATCGTGAGAAAACAGTCATATGCTAGAACCAAAAATAAGAAGACAACCATATACCAACCCGCAGTGGGCCTCTCACAAACAGGTGCTCTGGGATCCAGCAGTGGGAACTTTATAGGCTGATTATACTTTTTAAATTATACTTTTTAATTGTTTCGTTGCGATAACGATATGATTTCCCTGAAATATTATATTTAATCCACATTCGTACAGACGTTAACATATCGTGGTGGCATTTTTTTCACACCGATCGATCTTATTCGATCTTCAACGCTTTTCCGAATTCCGAAAGATAATCATCCAACAATCAATTTTTTGACGTCTTGTGATACACTCTGTTGGAGTCTAACTGCTCGGTTCTACACCGAGAGATGAATGTCCAGTGGGCGAAGAACTCCCACCACCGCGATATTTTTAAGTTCGTGCAACATGGTCTAAAACTGTTTAGGATGGCAGTCTTTGCGCCCTCACGTTCCTAGCCGCCGCAGGAGGAGATGCCCGGGGCGTTGGGACTCTCGGCCACCGTAGGCGCACGCTTGCGGGCGGTATGGGTAGCTTGCCACTCGGTAAGACCAGGCCCGTGTCGATGGCGCGTAGTGTTCCACGCGCGCCTCAAAAAGATGTCAGCAGCACTGACGGGGTCTGCTAGGACCGATGCCAGCCAGGGTCGCGTGATTGTTCGAAAGAGACACCGTGACCCTGGCACATGGGCAACTGAAGGGACACGGGTGGGTTTTAGTCAGTTAAAGTCTGACACGCCCTCCCGCTCCGCCCAGAGCGGGAAAAGTCATTTGATGTTTTCCCATCTAAAAAAAAGACTGGTTAGGAGCACGATTAATTTATAACACTCTTTCCCAACGTGGGCGATAACGCCCCCTTGTGGGCGCTGCAGGCCTAAAGGGGTAAGAGACCCAGAAAAAAAAAGGGGCATTGTGTAGGGCTTTGGGGTCGATTTATAATTTCATCTACCTAGCTAGGAAGACTCTTAGACACCGACTGAGCTCTCGACTCTCGACTACATCTTGTGAACATCAACTAATATTAATTAAGATATAGCTCAAACTCGGTTCGATATAAAAGACCGCGGGCAATCATGTTTTAACAAGTTTTTGTTAAATAATCCGAATTGTTCCTATACCAATCGGCTTCTATAATACTTGTTCTTGCTTGTCGAGTACGATTGGGCGTCGAATGAGATAAACGAGTTTATGCACGTTTGTCTTATTCCTGTTGGTGCGTGCTGCTTATGCAATCCTATATAAACGACGTAATTTATTTTCATTTGCGGTTTCGCGCATAATAGATAAGCAGTACTTGATTTCAACACTTACGTATTTCTTAAAACAAAACAATGCCGGAAGTAAAAAAGAAGAGACGGCAATACTCTGCGGAATATATTAAATTCGGATTTATTGAAAATCCCACAAACCCGTCGTCGCTTTTGTGTCCTCTATGTCTAAAAACATTTTCGAACGAAGCAATGAAGCCTTCAAGACTGCAAGATCATTTGAATAAAATGCATCCAGATAAGACAGAAAAGAATGTAGCATATTTTCAAGACCTAGAGAAGAAGCATAATACTCAGCCAAGTGTATCACAACTATTTTCGGCGGCTGCTAAGCAAGATGACGACGGACTTCGAGCTTCGTACAATATCTCTTTGTTAATTGCTCAAAAAGGCAAACCACACAACATCGGAGAAGAGTTAATTTTGCCAGCAATAAAGGAAGTAATAACTACTGTGCTTCATAAACCGGCCGCAGATATTATCCGAAAAATTCCTTAGAGTAATAATTTTGTGCAAAGACGAATTGATGAAATGGCTGAAAACATTGAAGAATCATTGTGCAATCATCTGAGGACTAGTCAATTCTTAATTCAGCTCGATGAGTCCACTTTACCAACTAATGAAGCGTTGTTGCTATCTTACGTGAGGTTTATTAAAGATGAAAAAATACGTGAAGAACTATTGTTTGCCAAAAATTTGGAGACAGATACAAAAGGCGAAACCATATTCAATACATTGGAAAAGTTTTGTGAAGAGAAAGAGATTCCTTTGAAAAATATTATATCAGTTGCTACGGATGGCGCTCCGGCTATGACAGGGCGCCATAAAGGCTTCATAGCATACTTAAAGAATAAAATTCCAGATGTCCTTGCTATACATTGCGTTATTCATAGACAACATTTGGTTGCTAGAAACTTAAGTGAACGACTATTTCAATCACTGCAATATGTCATCAAAGCAGTCAATAAAATCCGTAGCAGCTCTTTGAATGAAAGATTATTTCATCAGCTTTGTGTTACTAATAACGAAGATTTCAACCGTTTGTTGCTTCATTCTGAAGTTCGTTGGCTGTCAACCTGTTTGACTCTATGATAGAGTTCTTGGAAACTAAAGATACAGAACTGCGCAACAAGCTCATAACATCAAAGAATGATATAGCTTACATGACAGACCTGTATAAAATGTTCAACGACATGAACCTCCAACTGCAAGGCGATGAACTAAATTTAATTAAAACAAAAAATGTCGTTGCTGCTTTCGCAGCCAAACTGCTTCTGCACAAAAAGAATATGGGCAGACGTGAGTTTCACAATTTTCCGAATTTATCAGTATACTGCAGTAACGACGACTTGTTTGCCTACTGCCAACATTTGGAAAACCTCCACATTGACTTCACCGAACGATACCAGGACATTTTAAACTTGGAAATACCAGACTGGGTGTTGGATCCGTTTTCAAATGTCAACACAGCAATGTCACCTCAGCTGGAAGAAGAACTTACAGAATTGACAACAAACGAAGAAATAAAAATCAAGTTCAAAAATGGATATCAAGAATTTTGGCTACAAAAACCGATCCCGCAATTGTACCCTGGATTGTGGTCAATTGTTCAACGATTTTTGATAGCATTCCCATCGTCATATTTGTGTGAACGTGGATTTAGTGCTGTGGCAACGCTGCATACTAAAAAGAGAAATCGTTTGCGTGTTACCGAACGTGGCGACTTGCGGCTGTTTTTGAATAAATTGGAACCTGATATCAACAAACTTATTGAACAGCATCAGATTCAACCTTCACATTAGTTTTTATATAAGAATTGATTATGTTTGTTTTATTTTCAATAAAAGATACTCTGTAGGAATACTATAAATTTGCGTTTCAATAATCAGTTATAAGTACTTAGCGGTTTTTAAATATGTTTAAAAAAGGGGGCGTTAAAAAATAATTTATTTTTAAAGTGGGCAGTACACAAAAAAAGGTTGGGAACCCCTGATTTATAAGTACATAGTTATGTTTTAAATGACATAATAGATAGTAGGTATTATACAGGATAGTAGTAACATCTATGCGCAAACTCTTACCATGAAGTCAGAACATAATTCTGGAGCTCCCTGCGTTGAAGTTTTTCGTCGGTTATTAACAAAAGTTGACTAAAGAAAGGACTTACTAGAGAATGGACAACAGCGTTTTCTATGCATTTTTCACCATACTGCGAACACCAACCCGCCTAGGCGCCAAGCATGACGATTAAATAAATAAATAAATAAATAAATAAATTTCTTTATTGCCATAAAAACAGGTTACAGAAAATTTGAGACCCTGGCTCCAGAGCTAGGTTAAAGTACCTGTATTTCAGGAGCCAGTGACTTCTTCCATTTAGGTTGTAAATATTCATGTTTTATGCAGCAAATGGTGACAAATTTACATTACTTAAAATTACATTCAATTCTAATCATTTAAATAAAGCACTAAATAAAATTGTACAAGCAAATTAGCATTAAAGAAAAATTTATCAATCAATCTCAATAAAATAAAATGAAAACAATTATATATTATTAGAATTATTACAAATATTGATAAAAAAATAATTTGAATTGAAAATTAAAAACAATATTAATATTAAAATTGAGATAAAACAAAATAAAATTAGGGCAAAAACACAATTACAATAAAGCAAGATTAAATAATAAAACAACACTGATTATTATTAGGGTGTGCTGATATGAGTGTAAATGTGTGTTAGGGGTGTGTGTACTTGTGTGCGAGAGCGTGTTGTGAGAGTGTGTGTATGTGTGAGTGTATGTGTGTGTGTTAATTGTGAATACCAATTATTTATTATTTATGTTCCAATAATTTTATGTCGATTGCAATAAATTTTCAGTTGCGCTGTAGTCCTGTGTCAGTAGCCAGATCTTTACCTTCTTTTGTGTTTCACGAATCGTAAGGGGATTGATGTCCAAAATTTTGTTCAATTTATTGTATAGGAAAGGTGCAAGATATATTCGCTGTCGCCTGGCTGCCGCCGTATGACAACGCAAAGGTAGGCAAACGTTTGGTCTGGTGCGCTTCTTATCTGCATTAAATGGTGTAATTTTGTGCTGTTTGGTAACAACTTGCAGTATATAAATCTGTCTCACTGTTAAAACTTGGCACTTCTCGTATAGGACGCTGGTGGGAAATCTGAAGGGTCTGAAGGTCATTACTTTAAGAAGTGATCTTTGGGCCCTTTCCAAGCGAATCATGAAAGTCTTACATGCACCACCCCACACAGTAACACAATATCCCACGACTGACTGCACGAGCGCATAGTACACAGTGCGAAGGAGTTGGAAGTCGGCCACGTGTCTCAGTTTTTTAAATGCCCACACAAGTTTCCGTACACGTGCTGTGGTGAGATCCATGTGTTCTCGCCAGCTAAGCCTTTCATCTATAGTCACACCAAGATATTTCACGTGTGTAGACTTAGCGATAGCTGTGCAATTACATGTAGTTGACGAAGAAGCCAAGTTGCAGTCATGTAATCTAATATCTAAGTTGATATTTTTAAGCTTTGAAAAGGAGAATTGGAGATATGAGGATTTAGAGAGGTTCAGGGTGAGGCGGTTAGACCTTAGCCAATGGCTTACCCTATGTAATCCCAATTCGGCGCTTCGTCGAACTTCGTCCCAAGTCCCCCCATGAAATACTAATGCCGTATCGTCCGCGTAGGTAAATATCTTACCGTTTATAAGTGGCAGCTGACACAGGTCATTTATATAAATCAAGAAGAGACTCGGGCCAAGAATACTGCCCTGTGGGACGCCAAAGGTAACCCAAGCATCAGAGCTAATGTATTCTTTTATCTTAACCCTTTGCGTACGGTCACAGAGAAAATCCTTAAAAATTTTTAGAGCATTTCCGCGAACGCCGATCTTATCCAACTTGTCCACAAGGAAAGGAATCATAACGGTATCGAATGCTTTGGCAAGGTCGAGAAATATGCCGACACATTTCTGTTTTTGATTTATTTTAGTTGTGACGTGATCAACCAGTTGGCTAACGGCATCTTCAGTGCTTTTCCCCGACCTAAAGCCAAACTGGGCTTCTGACAGGCTTTATTATGGCCAACTTCCCCAAATTGAGGGTGGCCTATGTCCAGCAGTGGACGTCTTTCGGCTGAAATGATGATGATGATGATGGCATTTTGACCGTTTACGCATTGTTCTTTTCTATGGAACAGCAGGATTTTATAATCGACCTCTTTGTCAGCTTTGGTGTTAAAAATCATGTGAAGAATTCATGGTAACACTTTCTGCCACTTTGTACAACACTGACTGATGCCACAGCAACTGGCTAGCCATGCCATTGCCCCTTGTGGTGCTGGACGTAAAGAATAGCACGATTCCATTTGTTCGCGTGGGTGTCGTAAAAGGCGACTAAGGGAGAATGGGCTGCAGCGCTCTCTATGTATTTTACCACCATATTGCGATCACCAACCCGCCTGCCAAATGAGGCGATGATGTATGCACTATATCCAGCAGTGGATGTCTTTCGGCTGAAAAACTAGCTAACATTCAATAAATTTAAAATCCTCATAACGAAATCGTGCAGTCAGCATCTAAACCAATAAAATATCATCATAACTACTAGAAATATTTCCCGAATCTCGCAGAACTAAAACTGGTGAAGCAATATCTCATCTCGGAGGCCAATGAAAAAGTTTTAACGTCCAAATATGATATAGTTGAAGTGTGCATTCGCCGATATTCTCGATATCTGCTGTACAGAGACGGACAAAAGGTTTCTACACTTACTGATATTCACTAGAAAATTACTTTTTTAACCGACGAAAAAAACGGAGGAGGTTCTCAGTTTTTTTTATGTATGACCACGCACAACTTTTTACATAGTAGTCCGATTGTAATAATTCTTTTTTTATTGGAAAGGTTTTACCCCCAAGGTGGTCTCATATAAATTTGAAAAACAAAATCGAACCCTAAGGGTCGGAAAACAGGGTATGATTGATTGTTCACTCACTGATTGTAATGTATGACCACGCATAACTTTATACAGAGTAGTCCGATTTTGATAATTCTTTTTTATTGGATAGGGTATACCTTGCCAAGTATTATTAGTACATTAAAGCTACAAAAAAGATGTAAAATAAAAACTTTTTCACAAAAAATTAAACCGCCGAGTCGGTGCTG
Source organism: Aporophyla lueneburgensis (assembly GCA_932294355.1). Classification (NCBI taxonomy): domain Eukaryota; kingdom Metazoa; phylum Arthropoda; class Insecta; order Lepidoptera; family Noctuidae; genus Aporophyla; species Aporophyla lueneburgensis. Next base: position 19,767,085 of record OW028744.1, read on the forward strand.
AAAAATCAATGAACAAAGATCATTCAAAGTGCCGACTCAAAATTTTAAGGTTGATTACTTGATGCTTTTCAGTTTTTTCGACAGTTTAATTTTTTGTTAAAAAGTTTTTTTTTATTAATTAAAAGCTATTAGTTAGTTCTATGTCTTGGAATTTTGTATTCAATATTTCACCCGCTTCCACTGAAACTATGGGGTAGAAATTTGGCAAACACGTTGGGTTCTCGTGACAGTATACGATAAAACTTACCTGACCTTATCCCAAATGGTCGTTGTAAATATTAAAACATTCTCTTCTTCCTTTAGCATAACTTCTTCTTCTGTATTTTGTTTCTTCTATGGGCCATTATCTCAATTTTTACCTCTTTTCCAGCCTTACTTTATCTTTTATACAATCCATGCATCGTTTTATTCATCGTCGTCTCTTTTTAAAGACAGTCGTTATCTAAACTTCTCTAACGCTAAGCCCTCATTCTGATAAATGATAATGATAAATGACAAATGACTTTATTTTGCAAGTAGGTTTGTACAAACACTTTTACACGTCAATCAATTTTTTTTTTTTAAACTAGATGAGTTCGGCATTTCCTATCTGACTACTCTGAGAAGAAACGCCGAAACAAACTCAGAGGTCACAGTCTCTTTTAAAGTCCAGACATAATCTTGATCAGATCATGTGAAGACCATGTGGATTGGTGTCTGAAGTGGTCTTTTAAGGAAAGAACACACAGCTTGAGTGGACCTGTCCAATCAGTGCACGCATTTGTCAGTAATCATGCAGCCCCACTCAGAACTTAAGGAGGTCAATGATTCGACGAACAATACCAAAGAAAGGACATTTATTCTTCCTCATAACATTCATCAGTGATAATGATAACCGATTCCTACACAACCTTTTAGCCAAATTTCCTCTTAAAGGTCCACATTATACCACATTCTTTCAATTAGCGCATTGTAAAGTGATGTGCAAAAATGTTATTTGAAGACATAAAATTAAAACATTGACTTTATAATTATTCCAATTTGAATCTACTTTCCAAGAAATTACTTTAAAATTTCAGTAGTGTGTTAAGTATCTGCCTTGCCATCATTTCATCTGAAAGACGTCCACTGTTGGACATAGGCCTCCCCCAATAAATAGAATAGCCGTTGGCGATCGCAGTATGGTGGTAAAATGCATAGAGAACGCTGCTACCCATTTTCTAGTCCTCAGTCCCTCAGTCGCCTTTTACGACATCCATGGAAAGCAAATGGATGGTGCTTTTCTTTATGTTTAGCACTACATGGAATCCGGAGCTATCTCGAACTATATGCATAATATATATCTGTAATTTGTTATTGAATAAACGTGTTGTCTACATTTTTGTACGTTACAGTACAGCGGTCGTTAAGTACCAAACGATAGAGTTATGGTCTCTCATTGGTGTCGTCATTCGACTTTGGACTGGCTTAAAATTTATAGTTTTATGTTGTGTGTGTACTAGGTTTTATGGTAGCACTTTAAAATTTAGTGTGTTTTGTACCTGGTTTTATAAATGATACGCAATTTGTCTTTCGCATTTGAGTTTTTTGGAGAGAGAAAATACGAAAACCATTAAAAAGTACCTACGTCAAAATTCTAAGTGGCCAGCTTTATCCCAACTATGTTGGGGTCAGGTCCAGTCCAACCGTATGTAGTTGCATACCAGTATTTGACATGGTCACATTGTCTATCTGATCACCACAACCCAGGATATTGGGCTTTTGACGGTCCCTAACAACTGTCAAAGATCTACAAAAGACAGCCAGTACCAATGGTTTAACGTGTTTTCCGAAGCAAGAAGAAAGTCTCGGTATATAATGAACGGTCTCGTCACCCATCTACGGAACAACCTCGGCAAGCGTAGCTTACTTTCGAATGACCTACGTATTACCTTAAAGAACCTTCATAATCGATCACGTTAAGTCATGTCCCGCACACAAATAAAGAAAGATACATAAGCCGAGCTCTTGGAAAAACGAATCCATTAATTTTATTATCTAGAATTCTTTTGTCAGTAGACATCTCTTGGCTTAACTACCTATCAAAACTTAGTGTTTCTTCAAATTGTGGTTGGCTGTTATAATGTTCTTCCATACAGATAAATCTCTTAATAATAAACAACAAAATAAAAGAATTCGATGTCCTTACGCGTACTATAGACACTCGAGTTTTAATAAACTTAATTTTATTCACCGTCGTCATTTCGTCAAGACGTGAATTATTCAGCCAGTCTCGAGTTTCATCAAAACAAACTCAAGAGCGATGAATAGGTATTTTAATTGGAATTTAAATTTAGAAAATATCGCATGACTGAAGACTGTAGTGTTGTTTCATAAATTATGTTTGATTTTCAAAGGTCATGTCGAGTCAATGTACCTACTCGGACTGAAAATATTTGTTAAACCATGTTCGTAAAATTTAATGAAAAACTGGATTTCAACTGTCAGTGCTGAACGACCCATTGAGAAACACCCATTCTGTATAAGGTTAAAAGTCTAGGCCCATCTTTTCTTCTCTCTAGAACAACCAAATTAAAGCTTGGAAAATGTTTGATATAGTGACACGAACAATAGTTAGGTAGACATCAAAAACTTTTTACAAAAAAAAAACAGCCAAGTTTAAATAAAAAACAATACAAAGTTCAAATATTACTTTGATTTCGGAAGTCAGTGTCTTTGGATCTGTATTTTAGTAATTTGCCAACGTCTTCTAAAATTAGTTTTTACTTTTCAGTGGTTTTTTTGGATATCGGTTGTATTTTTTATATAAAAAGGTATTTTAATTTTTTAGTTATGGTAACTACCCTACACCAATTTGCTTTGTAAACAAAAGTACTTACAAAAACCTCTAATCACTTATACAGAACCAAAGTTCCAACATTTTTCCAATATGCTCAATAACACTTAGGCATTCTCATCTCACACCTAAGTGCGAACTAGGCCATTGAATATCTGAGCCCTATTCAATAACATAGTTTGACGGAATCTCGTGAACTTGAAGCGATCGTCTGGAAAAATGATATAACTCTGACCGAACATTTTCTTTCAATACGACGTAGCCTACTTACGCCTACGATCTTACATTGAATAATACATTGCTAAATTGTATGGAAAGTGAAAATATTGGTATTCGACAAAACATGCCCAATTTTTTGAAGATTCAGAATTCCGTAGTACCACACAATAAGTACCTATGTATACATACTTTGGCAGGGAAATTGAAGCACAACCTGTTACCATAGATTCTGAACCCTCATACGTTTAAATATTATATTTCGTCGGTTATTAAAACTAACTTACTTTTTAGTAATTCATTTTGTGAAAACTAACAATATTAACTTAAAATTTGACTGGCCTGTTAGTCTAGTAGTTAGTGACCCTGACTGCTAAGACTGAGGTCGTGGGTTTGATTCCCACCCAGGACAAATGTCTGTGTGATGAGCACAACTATTTGTTCTGTGTCTGCGTGTAATTTATCTATAATATGCATATGTATGTATTTCGAAATATATAAGTATACTAGCTTTTGCCCGCGACTTCGTCCGTGTCAAATTTTCGCTCTCCTTCCCGTCGCAACGAATCGCCTGCCAGTTTTAGTCCATTTTTCGTTTGCTGCTCCGCATCTTTTGAACCGTAGCGTGATCTTATATAGCCTATAGCCTTCCTCGATAAATAGGCTACCCAACACAAAAATATTTTTTTCAATTCGGACCATTAGTTCCTGAGATTAGCGCTTCGATAAACTCTTCAGCTTTATAATATTAAGTATAGATGTGCCTATGTAACGGAAACTTTGAACATGACTTTGTCTCCCTTTCGATTATGATGGGACTCCCTTTTTCGCACTTAGACCCTCATTCAGGTAGGTCCCCGAATGAGGGTCTTTTTCATATTTATTTTATTCTGGCTAACAAAGCCAGTCTAGCTCCGCCTAAAAGCGCAGAAGCTTCCTGGGAGCATCAGAGGCTTTCCGAAGCGATCTCATTGTTCCGTAGATTGGACTGCAGATTTGAGTCAGCACTTTTCGAATGACAAAATTTCATAAGACAGTTCCCAAAATGCCCGCCCTTCGCCACTTCCTAGTGCTTTAGTTGGGAAGAAGACAGTCCCCCGGCAAGTTGGGAAGAAAAACTGACGCAACAAACTCTTCAGCAGCTCAACTGTCTCTTCACTTAGAAGAGCTTGATCATCATAATCAGCCTAAATTGTTCCCACTGCTGGGACACAGGCCTCCTCCTGGTGACAGGGAGTGGGCCGTAATATACCACACGGGCCCAGTGCGGGTTCGTAGATGTCACATGTCTTCAAATTTTTGGTTCTAGGGCATGCCGGTTTCCTTACGATGTTTCAAGAACTTGATAAAATATAATACTAATAGCTGACCCGGCGAACTTCGTACCACCATATTTTATTTCTCTAATCGCAACTGAGGAAATAAAACCCTTCCGGTAAAATCGAATTAGCTAAATTGAAAATAAAACTGGAGTACTCAATTGAAAACTTCATATTGTCGTACAAGATGCGTGGGGTGCTTATTATAATTACTACAGGTATACTAAACTATCGTTAAAATATTTACAGCAATGAAAATCAAACACCCCACGCTTTTTGTACAACAATATGAATATTTAAATTGAGTACTCCAGTTTTATTTTTAAATTTTTAGTTCAGTTAGTTTCAAAAGCATGTTTTTTAGTTTTTTCAGACTATAATTTATTAAATGTAGATTTTATTTTTCTTATCTTTAACTATTCTTTATAAACAATGACTTATTTACAAAATACATGAAGAAAATAAAATAAAATGCAAGCAAAAATACTTACATGTGTATAAAGTTATGATTTTGCACTGATTAATACTTGCAGAGGTTATATACTTGGTAAATGCACAGGTATATTTACGTAGAGACTGACGCAGAGAGTAGTACTAAGACTTGCACTGAGATTTTACTGAGACTATCACTTTCCGGGAGATAGTATTAATTCACTCGTTTAAAAAGGAACTGAACTGCGGTGACACTCGGCGCCAGTATTTATACCTGAACTTTGAATTTCCCGAACGTTCTAGTTCGCATACTTCGAGAAGAATCGATTGATCGATTGTTCGAAATAGTGGGTCTCGATGGTTTGAGAGGGAGCTTTGCTTACGCTCAGAGGAGGTCTCGAGAACGAATGAGATACCAAAGCTTTGGACATTCAAACCAGAGATGGCGACTCGATAGAATTTGATGGCCAGATCTCGAACACTTTGATTAAAATTTGGCGCCAAGACTTTAATAATTCCCTAACAAAAATAGTACAATTTTTTTTTTGTAATTAATCGTAATAATATTGTAACATAATACGCAGTATAATTATAAAATTATCAGTCACAAACCATTAAAATAATACGGTTATATCGTGAACATAAATAAATATTACGTGAAATAAAGTAATAGAATTTATATTCTAAGAAACAGAACATAGCGCCATCTATTGGGTGTATTTGTAACCTAGATGTCAAACAATATTGAAGAATTTTATTGATGAATCAACGTACACCGCCATCTATGAGAACTTCCTAAAACTATATTTAGTTTTATGAAGTTTTCATAGATGGCGGTAAATAAACACTTGCTTAAGAAACAATTAATTGATACATTTTATTCGTTTACATTCACGATGTATGGTTAGGGACCTTACACCTTGAGTTGATGCTGATTGATACACTGATACTGATTGATTGATATTTATTGATAAAAGTATGATTGCATGATAGATGAGTGCACGCGGTATGAATGCTATTCGTGTACTAAATTAGCCGGCCCGGCGCAGGTAAAATGCTGACATATTGATATGAAAACTGTGCTGTGCTTGCACTGTACATGCTCCAGGCCCGGAGAAGAAAAGGGTGCACAGGGTGATATGAATCGTGATGAGTTACAAAGTGATAAAACATAATTGCCTATAAAATAACTTAAATAACACTACATTGATCTGTATTGACTTCCAAAACGTGGTGATGACGCCCTGTCAACTATACGTGTGCTGCTGTGGCTGTTGTCGACAGTAGCGGTCTGTGGCGGTCTCCTTGCAGCTGTCGTATAGTGCACGTTGGGTTCCTGATGATCCTGTTGAACCGTGTCCCTGTGCGCTCGCAGCCGTCGCAACCCGTAGATGAGAATACTGATTAAGATCACTGCGACCACAGTGTATATGGCGATGTAATGGTGGATGTCGTGGGAAGAAACTTGATCTGTCAATGCCTCAACTTCCTTCACTCTGGCATTCTTGATGGCGAGAGTGATGACTTCCAAGTCCTGTTGCCGTTTGATAGTCTCTTTGGTGTCGTTCAGTGCGGCAGCGGATGGTATAGTCAGATTGATGATGTGATTAATAGTTGGAATCTCGATATCCAGGACGTCTGTTTTTGTATGGATTGAGTTAGTTAAGCTTTGGTGCGAATAAATCGTAAATGTTTGACCTTTGATGACGCAACCGTCACCGAGTGTCAGTACCCCGGCCTTGCTGAGTCGTTCAGCAGTAATATGATCCCCACATATGACTCGCACCGTGCATTGTCCACAACAATAATACAAATATGAGTTGACGATGCTTAATTCCGTCCATTGATCTATACATTCTTTGGTTTCGGTTTGACATTGATTTGCAACTTGATCTTTTACACACAGATTGTTGTCTGAGGTCATCTGATAAATAGGCCTTTTTAGAGAACAAATGAAGTCATCCTGGTCGTAAGGCGTACATCTTCCCCAATCGGCTTCCGATATCGGAATGTAGGAATCTTTGTGGATGTTTATCGCTAAATGCTGCGCGATAGGTGTGATGGTGACCATGCTTTCAGCTACTTGCAGTGGGATTGGTATGAGGTTGTAAAGCTCATAGTCTTCTCTAGTCACAAGTGGGATCTTGACTTCAAAAATCATGTATTGTTTTGTTGTTCTCGCTTTTACTTTGAGTAAATGATATATCTTTGCTAGATCCGTTTGAATGTTATTTATGGGTATGGTCAGCTCCTTTGAAAGTTGCCCTGTTATTGTATTGAGTTCATCTCTCAGCTGTGTTGGTGTTAAGAGGTGAAAGTTGAATTTTTCATAGAAAATATTCGCTACTGTATCCACTAGCGTTTCCTGGATATTTTTCAGGTCTGACAGCATAATGTTTGCCACCAAGGCTGATAAAGTGAAGTCACTTCTGCTGTCTGTCTTTTGTATCTGCTCTTTCAGTTTGTTCATTCCCAGGTTGCAGTTGATTATGTATTGATTTACGAGTTTATGTTGTTTTTCCAAGGCGGTTTCTACTCGTTTGATAACATTCAATTCTGCTTCAACGATTGATGTCTGGTTTTTCCACAATAAGGCAAGATGTTTTTGATCCTTCTTGATAAGGTCAATATCTTTCTGATATTTTTCGGCAAAATCTTCGTCCAATATTCCAAATAAACTTCGTGCGATGTTGCCTACTCCATTGATAAAGCCTCTACGTCGGCGCAATCGGTGCATTTGCTGACCGAGTAAAATGCTGTTGTAGTGTTCGAGTTCGGCGTACCCATGACGTAACTGTAATCGGACTACGTCACATTGTGGTATTTGATCCGTTGAGCATATGTTTTCCAGGTGATTCATGTATTTGTTGATTACATCTATTCCTCGCCAATATGGAGCCATATCGCAGTAAACTATTAGCTTCCATTCTTCGCGTTGTAGCCGCATATTGGCTACCTTGTCGAAGTAGATGCTTTGATTGTTGCTCAGGCTTGAAAACTTGTATTCGCCTCTTGCTGTAGGTATCATTACCATAAGAATCATGAGAATGGTATAAATTAAGTTGCATAATTTTGATGACGATTGTTGTGTTCGTTGACTTGATACGTTACTTGCGGATTTTTGATGTTCTTGTTCTTCTGATTGATTTTCATTTATAGGCAGTAATGATAACTTCGATATTGGTCTTTTCATTGTTCCATTTTTTGTCCGAATAGTAACCACCCGGACGTACCCATCTTTTCCGGGATGAAGTTGCGTGATTCTTCCCATTGCCCACTTTCCTGATGGTAACTGTACGTCGTGTATGATGACAATGTCGTTGATCTTCAAGTTTGTGTGCGGTTGGCGCCATTTGCTACGCACTGATAATTGGCTTAAGTATTCTGTTCTCCACCTTTTCCATAAATCATCCATTATTTTTTGGGTGAGTTGCCATCTCGTACGCAAATCTTTCTCCGTTTCGATTAACGTCAAGGTTGGTCCGCTTGCTAGAAAGTGGGATGGTGTGAGGTAATCCAAATCTTCTGGATCTTCACTTAGAGCGCACAATGGTCGTGTGTTCAAACATGCTTCGATTTGTGCTAGCACTGTTGAATATTCTTCAAACGTGAGCCTTTGTTCGCCAATCACTCTCTTTAGGTGGTACTTTAAGCTCTTCACAGCTGCTTCCCATACACCTCCCGCGCTTGGCCAGGATGGGGCGTTAAAGTGCCAATTGATCTCCATGTCGGTGATTGCTTCGTAAAATTCCACGTCTAACACTTTTTGAATGTTGATGAATTCTTCATTAAGAATTCTGCTTGCTCCTACGAAGTTCGTACCATTGTCGCTGTATATATGTTTTGGGGTGCCTCTTCTTGCTGACATTCTGCGTAATGCTGATAAAAATGCTGAGGAGCTCAGATCTGAGACCAGTTCCAGATGCACAGCTTTCGTGGCCATGCATACGAACACAGCGATGTATCCTTTTGTTGTCTTTACTCCTCGGCCTTTGTTTGTTTTAATGTAGACAAAGCCAGTGTAGTCAACCCCTGAGTGATAGAAAGGTCGTGCTGGATTGCTGCGAGCTGCAGGTAAGTCTCCCATTAACTGCTCTTGTTTGATTGGATCGTGACGTCTGCACTTGACACAGGTTCTAAGGCGTTTCTTGACTGCTCGTTTTCCGCCCTGAATCCAATATTGTTGACGCAGCCAAGCTTGCGTGATTCGAGCTCCGCCATGATACGTCATCTGATGTCCTTGGTCAATAAGTAAGTTACTGAGATGAGAGTTTTTAGGTATTATGAGAGGATGTCTCATATTTTGACTGATATTCGCATTAGCGATCCTCCCGCCAACTCTCAGTAAGCCTTCTTGATCCAGGAATGGGTTCAACTTCAACAGCTTACTTTTTGCGCTGACTTGTTTATGTTTCTGAAGACTGATGATATCTTCTCTGAATTCCCACTGTTGTACTTGCTTGATGATAAAATGTCTGGATTTCTTCATTTCGCCGATTGTTAAAAACTTTGGTTTGTGCTGATTACGTGTTATTGCGCGCAAAGTCCAAGCTAGAACTCGCGTTGCTCTGTTGAAATTGCTACATTTATTTAATATGTTTTGAGCAATGTCATCATTTTGTTGAATGACGCTTGTTTGTACTGATTTTTTCATTTCGTCTTGCGTAACATAAGTTTGTTGTTTATGTTCATCTTCATCAAATGATGGTAGCCACGTTGGTCCATGCCACCATAGTGAATGTTCTTTGAGCTGCTCTGCTGAACATCCTCGGCTAGCACAATCAGCTGGATTTTCAGCCGACTTCACATAGTGCCAGTTCTTGATTGGGATTACTTCAGTGACTTGTTTCACTCTATTTGCCACAAATGGCTTCCAGCGATTTGGGTCTCCCTGAAGCCAGCCCAGGACCGCTGTTGAATCTGACCATCCATATATCTTGATATTGTAGTTCTGTAAAGTATTCTGAACTACTTTCATCAGAAGTGATAATAAATGTGCTGCGCTAAGCTCCAATCTTGGTAATGATATCGCTTTATTGACAGGAACCAGTTTTGATTTTCCTGCTACTATGGTCACAGGAGTTTGATTGTTCTGATTGTTCTGTTTGATGATCCTGCAATAAATTACGCAAGCATACGCTTTTGTGGATGCATCACAGAAACCATGCAGTTCAATTTCTGTGTTTTGCTGTGTTTGTAGCCATCGCGGTACATTGATATGTTCTATTTCTGGTAGATCTTTCTTGATCTTCTGCCATTGCTCGTTGATATGTGCCGGTACTTTGTCGTCCCATTGTAGGGTTAGTGACCAGACATTTTGGAATAAAAGTTTTAGCTTGGTCGAGACAGGGGCCAGCCAGCCTAGTGGGTCAAATATTTTGGATATATCTGACAATAAGGACCTCTTAGTAGCTGGAGCTGTCGATTTTGTGTCGATCTTCATTTCGAACTTGAATTGATCGTCCAGCGGGTGCCAACGTAACCCCAATGTTTTAGTTGACTCTTGATGTTTGAATTCAAATGATTGCGCTGTGTTTGCGGTGACGTCATCTAATACCTCTAATTTATTAGATGACCACTTTCTCAAATTAAATCCGCCTGATCTGAGTAATTTGATAAGATCTGATTTTAGTTGCTTAGCTTCTTCGATGCTCTGATGTCCTGCCAACAAGTCGTCCATGTAGAAACAGGTTTCAACAACTGCGGCCGCAGCAGGATACCTTGAGCGTTCATCTTCTGCTATTTGCTTTAGAGTCATCATGGCGAGAAATGGTGCTGATTTGGTGCCATATGTAACTGTTGTTAACTCATATTCTCGTAATTTCTCTTGAGGTGAGTCGCGCCAAATGATTTTTTGATATTGCAGATCATCGTCATGACAGTAGATTTGTCTGAACATTTTCTCAATGTCCGCTGTAATCGCATATCTATGTTGTCTCCATCTCAATATTAACGTAAGTAAGTCTTGTTGGAGATTTGGGCCACTGTACATGAAATCATTTAAGCTGTAGCCAGTCGATGTTTTTGCTGACGCATTAAATACCACACGTAATGCTGTTGTTGTTGATTCGGGCCTCAATACACATAGGTGAGGTAAAATGCAATCTGGCTGTTTTTTACTCGTACACTCGCGCATGTGACCTAGTCTGATGTATTCATCGATGAATGCTTTGTAATCTTGCGCAATTTTTGGGTTTTTTCCAAACTTCTTTTCCAATTGATAAAATTGTGCGACTGCCTTGGGTTTTGATTCTCCCAAATTTTCCTTTATTTCTGGCTTTAGCGGTAGTCTTACAACATATCTGCCATCCTCCCGTCGCAAAGTTTCTGTCTGATACTGCTGAATGCACTGATGATCCTCCTTCGACATGTTGATATTGCCATCTGCTATGCCTTCAATGGCCCAAAACCTTTGTATGTCTTCAAGATTGTTCATTACGACGTTGCAGTGATATGATTTGACATTTCCGCTTAATATCCACCCAAGTTGAGTTTGTTGTGCTACAGGGAGTGACTCATTTTCTTTGATGATACCTCCCATTATAATTTGTGAATATACGTCGGCTCCTAGTAGTAGATCTACTGGTCGGCTTGTATAGAATCCTGGATCTGCTAGCTGTATGTTTTGTAGGTATGCCCATGATGGTTTTGAGAATGTCCTGTTGGGCAAGTTGTGTAACAGTGTGTTCATTATCAGCACATCTACTTGAAATGTAAATTCAGTATGCATTGATGACGCAGTAATACGGATCTCTCCCTTACAGTTGGCTTGACTAGTGCCGATGCCAAATATGACGCCTTTGCATGCTTGTCTTGGGAGTTCTAGTTTTTGAGCTGCGCTTTCTGATATTAGAGAGACTTGTGAGCCTTGATCAATTAGGGCACGCAATGTGTGATATGTCCCATTTCGTGCTTTGACACGAACAAGAGCTGTTGCTAGCAGTATTTCTACAATACTTTCATTTGAGACATGGTTGACAGTGTCTCGTGTTCTGTTTTCTCGTGATATGGACAGTTGTTCTTCTGCTGATGACTTCGTGTTACTTGTCCCGCCGTTGCTGTGGAGCGTATCGTGCAGCAAGGTGTTATGCTTTCCTTGACATACTCTGCATTTTGTCTCCGAGTAGCATGGCTTGTCTTTGTGATCATAGAGACAATTTTTACAGAGGTTCAATTGTTTCACAATATCTCCTTTGGCCTCTGGCCTAGATTCTAAAAATGTCTTGCAACGGAAAAGTCCGTGGTTGTCATTGCAGAGTGGACAGTTTGGTTTATTCATTGCAAAACTTTTAAACGTTGAATTGCGGAAAAATGGTTTGCCTGCATCGTTCTTATTATTGTGCTGATTAGGTTTGCTTTGTTTGTTAGGCTGATGTTCTGATTCTTTTCTGTTGAATGTTTCTTGCTTTGATTTTGGAGTATACTGCTTACGCCTAGATGATTCAAGAGCGGTGTATTTGTTTTCCAGAAATGATAGGAAATCGTCGAGTGTCGGCAGTGCTCTAGGATTGGTTAGCGATTGAATGTATTCCCCATGCGTATCGCTGTCCAACTTAAGTGCCAGTAGGTGCACAATAAGTGGGTCCCAGTTTGATATGTTGACGCCGAGATTCTTTATGGCGTTAAGACATTCGTTGGTAGTATCAAACATCTTCTTGATCTGATAATCTGCTTGATTTTGCATTGTAGGTATTGCCAGAAGTGCGTTGATATGCGAGCTAAAGATGAGCTTTTCGTTGTTGTATCGATGATTCATGATGTCCCAGCATAATTGATAATTTTCAAACTGATATTTAAGTGTTGGACTAGCTTTTCCGCTTCACCTTTTAGCTTGCTCTTCAAAAACTGCATCTTCTGAGCACTCGACATTGACTTGTTGTTGTGGATTGTTTCTATAAATAGATCCTTGAATGATGTCCACTTGAGGTAATTCCCGCTGAATATGGGAATATCGATTTTGGGGGTGCAATTTTCACGGTGTGAAATTGAGCCCATCTTGATATTGATTGACTTTTTCATGTCATTGTATAGCTGCTCATATCTGCTGTATGTTTGCTCATAATCTTCATCTTCCTCGTACAACTCACTGTCAATTTCCCAGTGCAACGAGTCGATGATTGACCACCTTTTTTGTACATTACGCAGTAGATCTTCGAGTTCCCATTTTTCAGAGATGTCCTCTAATACCACGCTCTTGATTGTACGAGACAACGCCTTGAAGTTGCTTTTTTGCTTTCGCAGCATTTCCTCCAGTTTGCTTGCATTTCCTTGAGAAACAGTTTTCCACAGTGATTTAGACTTACTGTTACAAGGATTGCTGTTTGCTTGATCGGGGTCAGCTAATGAGGTGCTTGAAGTTTCTTGATGGTGTTTACTAGATGCCGGTGTCGATACTTGTATTGATGGCTTGCCCGGAGATTGGTCTCTCTTACTTTCACTAGGATCCTTCCGTTCGTAACGTTCGATAGTTTCCCGCGCTTCAGTGTAAAAGAGTTTCGTCCTTTGATAGCAATTATCGGCGAAATAGCTGGCACTGCGAGTTTCGAATTCACATAATTTCAAATGATTAGACTGGAACTCAGACCAATAACTATCCAGAGTTTGCAGTCGTTTCTTGATATTGTATGGAGTCTTACGTTCTGCAGAATCTTTCTTGAAGTTCCTTAATAGCTGCTCCATTGCTTGCATGATTTGATCTTGATTTGTTAAAATGTTTTCCATTGTGGAAGTCATGATTGATAATTTTCTTGATTATATTCCTGACCGCTAGTCAACAAGAAGTGCTTTTGCAAACTCTCCGCGATATTAGCGCCTTCTCAATCCAACCGGTGAGACCCGCTTGTGGGAGGCCGGCTGAACCGATTCGCAACCACGGAAAGAAGAGCAAAGCACCCTCTGCGATGATGGAGCCAGCAGTCGATGGCTTGATGATGTTGGTAGACCGTTGACCGTCGTCCGCAGGTCGTGTTTACAGGAACAATCACTATTATGTTCACAACGTGATTGGATCCCGCTCATCCGGCTCGAAGGACCATTAAGATGTATGGTTAGGGACCTTACACCTTGAGTTGATGCTGATTGATACACTGATACTGATTGATTGATATTTATTGATAAAAGTATGATTGCATGATAGATGAGTGCACGCGGTATGAATGCTATTCGTGTACTAAATTAGCCGGCCCGGCGCAGGTAAAATGCTGACATATTGATATGAAAACTGTGCTGTGCTTGCACTGTACACACGACATAAGCGAATAATTGAGATGATAACTATCCTATCCAGTAAGTTAGACCAAAATACGGGTACATGTGAAATTTTATTGAAATCGGTTCAGTAGTTTTGGAGTTTATTGGCAACATACATCGTGACACAAGATTTTTATATATATAAGATTTATCAGTTGTCTGGTTGCCATAGTACAGGCTCTTCCTAGTTTGGGATCAGATAACGGTGTGTTGGTTGTCCTAAGATATATTATAGATATGTATTATTTAAGCACTATTGATTACAACACTAAATACAAAAATATAAACCGTAGTCTGAAATAAAGTTTTTTTTATTGACCGGTCCATGTATTTTGACCGCGTAGTTATTGCACTTTTCTATGAAACAGCTTCTGTATAGGCTTGCCCCTTATTTCATGGAGTAAAACATACCTCATCATCAGCAGCCTATAATGTTCCCACTGCTGGGACATAGCCCTCCTCTCGGTGAGAGGGCCATAATGCACCAAGCGGGCCCAGTGCGGGTCGTTAAATGTCATATGTCTTCGAATTTTTGGTTCGAAGACATGCCGGTTTCCTCACGATGTTTTCCTTCACCGTTTTGAGACATATCTAACTAGTGAAAGGATGTACCTACTATAGGTATCTACCGAGAGCGCCTGGAAGAGCTATTGGTCAATGAAAGATCTTCTGAAAGGAGATCTACCACTATGTCTCAAACGGCGAATTATGGACATGTGTATTCGCCCCATTCTCACATATGGTGCTCAAACCTGGTCTTTGACGCTTCTGCAGAGGTCCAAGCTTGAAGTTTGCCAGCGAGCCATGGAGCGCAGTATCTTGGGTGTTCGACTTTCAGACCGTATAAGGAACACTACACCGCGCGCCAAAACCAAGCTCACAGATGTTACCCAGAAAGCTGCCCAGCTGAAGTGGTACTGGGCCGTACATGTCTGCCGGATGTCTGATGACAAATGGGGTTATAAAACTACCAATTGGATCCCATTCAACGCACGACGACATCGTGGCAGGCCGAGACGAAGATGGCGGGACGAGCTTGACTCCTACCGAAAGGACTGGCCAACACTAGCAAAAGACAGGAATGTGTGGAAAAGGGAGAGGGAGGTCTTTGCCCTGCAGTGGGACAATATAGGCTAGTTAGATTAGATTAGATTACTATAGGTACACCTCTGCACAACCATTCGGGGAACAAGGCGTGATGTTATGTTATGTATGGTATTTCAATTAAAAATCCAACCCTTTCCTCAACTGTCTTCATGCTTCTTGTCTGACTACCTTAAATACCTAACTACACTAGCTTCTGCCCGTGACTTCGTCCGCGGCTCTTGCTTCCCCAACCCACCCGTCACATCGAATTGCCTGCCCGTGCGAGTATTTCGTTTTCGTGATTTTTTTTCTTTTTCCTCGGCAACTAAAGATCTTAGCGTGATGTTATATGTATAGCCTTTCTAGAAAAATATCGCTATCCAACACTACATTTTCAATTCGAATCAGTAGAAAGTTTAGAGCGTTAAGCCAAACAAAGTCTTGAGCCTTATAATATTGAGTATAGATTATACTTACGAGTACATAAGTGACTGGGTAGATATCTCAGTAAGTAGGTACCTACATACTACTGACACACATCGTCTATACCTGATATTGAAAGTAATATTTTATGCGAATCGAAAATGTTACTTACATGTGAGTAATCCTCCATTTGAGTATGAGATCCGATCTGATACCGTCATTGTGAGATTCACAAAGGAAAAACGGTTTTCTGTATTAAACGCACCAACGTATGTATCTATCTTTGTTGTAATATTATAGAGTAGGAAGATATTGGTAGCAAACTTGTCTAGCTAATGGATGGAAGAAAATATTGAAGAAATATTCTTTATGTCGGGGGAAAATGGAAATAGAATCAATAAGTGTAATGGTAGGTTCTACAAGGTGCAGGAAGTATGAAATCAGGTACCTACAGTCCTCATCATCTGCCTAGCCTGGTCCCAATGCTTGTGCTAATGTCGTAGTTGGCTCCGCTCTAAGCAGCACCTTAATTTATCATCATTATTTCAGACGTAAGACGTCAACTGCTGGATATAGGCCTCCCCCAGTTTGGGGGTTTTGCCATAATCGCCACGCTTGGCATGCGGGTTGGCGATCGCAGTATGGGTAGTAGAAGTTTGGGTGGTGGTAGAATGTATAGAGAACGCTGCTGCCCATTCTCTAGTAAGTCCTTTAGTCGTGTTCTACGACAGAATGGGTGATGCTATTCTTTACGTCCGGCACCACACGGGCCACCTTAATTAACTGTCTCATATGGCTAGTTCATTGCTTCATATGTTCGAAAATCAATGCTCAACAATGTAAATATAACGCAATGAATGTTGTTGAACTGTCTAAATAAAACTCATTCCTATTGTTAGAGTTTCACGCAATACGGCAATAACCGCAGATGCAGGTGAATTCCAAATGTTTCATGGAGAGCCCATAAGAGAATGTAATACATAATAGATACTTCCTTTTAGTGTCAAAATGAACTTAAACACCAGGCTCAGTGAAAAAAACACCCTGTTCGTAAAAAAATATATACCAGTATTTAACGAGCATTTATCATCACATCTACTGCGATTTCAGAAATGGTTTTTCCCGATAATTTTCTTGCTTCTAATAGTTAAGTAACTAAATGTCTAATTTCTTAAACTGTAGGTACTAAGTTTGTTCTAATTTCTAAAAAAATTCTAACAAACTTGAATACTTATTTTCGAACAGATCTCTGAATCATCACAGAGACACAGAAAAACTGATATTTAGATTTCGGAAGCCTGTGGCTAAGTACAGCCGCATGGATCGATCAATTAGGTTAAGTTATGCTTGCCGTTGTTTGTCTAGATAGGATGGGTCCATCTTTAAATAAGAGTGCTTTCCGAAGTTCTGGAGGGCCGTACTTCGGAAAGCACGTTAAGGTATTGGTGGCGGCTCCCGGTCATTCATGTATCTTTGACTCGAAAATCTGACAACCAGTCTTACCAAGGGGTACAGGCGGTCACTCCATGTAAAATACTGTATGCAGCTACATCCGTTTTGACTGGAAGCTAACCCCAACATAGTTGGGAAAAGACTAGGCTAATGATGATTATTTAGATTTTTAGTCGGTTGTTATGTGAATTCTGGCGCAAGCCAAAATGTATGTCCGCAGTCAGAAATGATATACTTACATACATACATACGGTAGGTATAGAGTTAAAAGATATAAATAACAAGTTAGTTCGCTACTGTTACATTACCTCACGCTTTTTTAATCCCCGATGCAGTTTGACCGCTATGTGTGTCTGTTTGTGGCTCCGTAGCTCTTAAACGGGTGAACTGATTTGAGTGCGGTTTTTTTTAATTTAAAAGTGGTTCAGCCGTTCCAACACGACAATCCTTTGATTAAAATATTATAATACCTACAACTTCTTATTAAACTTATAGAGCCAATATGTGTTTTTTTTTACATTTTAGAGGTTTTTGGTTGGGTCTTGGGTTTTTTAGATTTTATATTTAACTTTTCAGTAACCCTAAGCAACAGCGAAACCTTTAACGACACCCACGGGAAGTAACGGGATGGTACTACTCATTACGTCCGGCACCTGATGGAACCGTACATTCTACATTTATAAAATCATACGAATTGAGGACCTCCGCCTCCACCTCCTAAATAGCTTAAGAATCAACAAGCACTGAGAAAAACTGAGAACTGGAAAACTTAATTTCAACATTGTTACGAACACGTTAAGGGCCCGGCGACGGTCAATCTGTCCATACAAACGTAATACCAAAATCATTTGCAATTTGAGCATATTTCCACCATTTTAAGATGATATTCGGCTTTAGACAGTATTTATCTAGGTTATGGTGACGTTTTTTTTTAAAAAACTGAGCTAAAATGAAGTTTTAGCGAATTGCATTTCGCACATTTTTACAACGTGAATGACATGTTTTCTTTTTGTTTTTTCTGCATTAAAAACAACAATATCTGTAATAATGTTTTATCCATAACACAGCTTATATTACCAAGATACAAAATAACGAAATCCAATTTAAAATTCATTAAGTTTTCATTCATCATTTTTGGTATTACGGAACACAGCCAAATTATCATAAATTTTCAATAGCTAATAGTGCTATCGCGTCTCACAAAAATGTCAATGTGTGCACGGTCGTGCGGCTCGCAGTACGTGTGTTGTGTAGCGCTCGGACATGCATTCACACTAGCGCAACATGCATTTCGGGCGTACTTTTATTTGTTTATTCAATTGTATTGTGATATTTCTGACATTATTATTGACCTATGCCATGGAACTTGGATTTTGATTTTTCTTCTGATTTGGTATCGAGTACAGAGACTGAATGACTGATGAGAATGTAGAATTCTGACGAACTTTGCTTTTTTTTTTGGTGGATGGAAAATCATCAAATGACTTCTCCCGTTCTGGGCGGAGCGGGAGGGCGTGTCAGACTTTTACCGACTAAAACCCACCCATATTCCATCAGTTGCCCATATGCCAGGGCCACAGTAACTCTTTCGAACGAATCTCGCGACCCTGGCAGGAACTTTGCTTTGTTTACGGACCTGGATTTAGGCGGGTTGCAGACTAAGAGCTAAGCTAAGTTAGTTTTGCTTAGCTCGCATAGCTGACGCAGTTTTCCATACATATCGCAGAGTTTGCGGTCTGCACACAAGTATGGAAAACTGCGTCAGCTATGCGAGCTAAGCTAAACTAACTTATCTTAGCTCTTGGTCTGCAACCCGCCTTATTGTTTACGATTCGGTTTGGCTGCCAACATGGACTCCGAACGTTGGGATGTGTCTCACAGTAAGTACCTATTAGCCAATGATATATTATAAGTTATCTGCCTAATATTTTCTTGGCTACTAATTGTTTACTCACATATTTAAACTCAGCCCAATGAAATAAACATTATTTATTTCGTGGGTCGAGTTTAATAGTAGTAAGTACCTAACTAAGTATATTTCATATAAGTTAGTATTTACCTACCTATCTAGGTATAGGTTAATTATGTTATGACTACGTTAATGTAATACGTTATGACTGAACACACGTTCCCACGGACGTAATAAAATCGCGGTTGGTTATTTTCGTGCACTGGGTCTTCAAAGTACTGCTCAGCGCCAAGAGGTGAAAATCCAACTGGGCTCCGACGTGCTGAGACTCACCCGCGCTGCACTCTGTTGTATTCTCAATGCTCGGTTCAACACTGACAGTTGAAAATGCGATCTTATTACGTCCGTGGGAACGTGAGTTTCACCATAATTAACGTAGTTTTAATTATTTCTGGGATAAACAATTGCCAGTATAGAAAATAACAGAAATCGATTCTGTAAACGATTCTGAACAATTTATTATCATAATGTTCATTTATTGTGTTACACACACTATTTAAACCTACTTCTACTATCCTTCACCAGTTTTTATTTATTTGTTGGTATATTTGCATAGCTAGCTGACATATGGCGAATACATATTCAGTCTATAACGTTCCTACTGCTGGGATCCAAGCCTCCTTTCTGAGAGGGAATGGGCCGTAATCTACCACGCGGGCCCAGTGCGGATTGGTACTATTGGTAGATGTCTGATGTCTTCGATATTTTAATTCTAAGACATGCCGGTTTCCTCACGATGTTTTTCTTTACCGGTGCGAGAGCAATGTTGATGAAATTATTTATACAAAGTAAAGCGCGTCCCTGGGTTCGAACCCGCTACCTATAACTCGTAAGTCGGGGCCATTACCACTGGGCCACCACTGCTCTTGCAGATATGGTATATAATGTATTGTAATATTCTGTGCCTCATAATTATTGTATAGAATCAAGTTTATGTAACTAAACAGACAGCTGTGCTGCTGGGGAATTTGTTGCGCCGCTTCTTCTCAGATAAAGCAGGTATTGGTGACGGGCGGGCGGTTTGTTGTTTTCACGTTCGAAAAGTGCTGATTCTTGGGCACGCCACAATTGCGGCGGTAAGTCCCCTCTTTGAGGAGTGGATAGAGAGGCGTCACGGCGTCCTCACCTTCCGCCTGACGCAGGTTCTCACCGGGCATGGGTGCTTCGGTGGGTTCCTGTTCAGGATAAAGCGGGAGGATACGTCCGGGTGTTTCCATTGCGAGGATCGTCTGGAGGACACGGTGGAGCATACGGTGGAGGTGTGCCCTGCCTGGGCGGAGCACCACCGTGTCCTCGTGGAGGCGATCGGCGGCGGCGACCTCTTGCGTCCGGCCCTGGTGCGAGCCATGGTACGGAGCGAGAGGGCATGGGAAGCCGTCACCTCCTTCTGCGAAGCAGTAATGCTCGCGAAGGAGGAGGCGGGGCGCGTGAGGGAGTGGCAGTCTCTGCGCCCTCACGTCCCTAGCCGCCGCAGGAGGAGACGCCCCGGGCGTCGGGAGTCTATAGCGGACTCCCGGCCACGAGACGCCCCGGGCGTCGGGAGTCCATAGCCGACTCCCGACCACCGTAGGCGCGAGCTTGCAGGTGGCGAGCAATGGGTAGCTCGCCGCCCGGTAA
This sequence comes from Aporophyla lueneburgensis, assembly GCA_932294355.1. Classification (NCBI taxonomy): domain Eukaryota; kingdom Metazoa; phylum Arthropoda; class Insecta; order Lepidoptera; family Noctuidae; genus Aporophyla; species Aporophyla lueneburgensis. The sequence continues at coordinate 19,787,663 of OW028744.1, forward strand.
GGACCAGGCGCGGGTCGACGGCGCGTAGTGTTCCACGCGCGCCTCAAAGAGATGTCAGCAGCAGTGTAGGGGTCTACTAGGATCGATGCCTGCCGGGGTCACGTGTTTGTTCGAAAGAGATACCGTGACCCTGGCACATGGGCAACTGATGGAACACGGGTGGGTTTTAGTCAGTAAAAGTCTGACACGCCCTGCCGCTCCGCCCAGAGCGGGAGAAGTCATTTGATGATTTACCATCCTAAAAAAAAAAAGTGCTGATTCTAAACCTAGCTTAGGAGAGTAACGTGTACATTAAAAATAAATGTTAATTTAAAGTCTTTGTTTTTTATTTATCCTCTTTTGTATCTGCTCGTCGCGTAAATATGTATAAATTATTGAAATATATTTGTCTGTTACTAATATTTTGCGTAACACTTTCTACTATTCATCTATACTATATAATATTATAAAGCTGAATACTATATACTATATTACTACATATTACTATATATCTAATATATAAAATTCTCGTGTCACAGTTTTCGTTGCCATACTCCTCCGAAACGGCTTGACCGATTTTGATGAAATTTTTTGTGCTTATCCGGTATCTATGAGAATCGGCCAACATCTATTTTTCATACCCCTAAATGTTAGGGGTAGTCCACCCCTAAATTTTATTTTTTATTTTTTAGACAAAATTTTTAATTTCTATTTTTTTATGATACAACATACAAAAATACATACATCTATAAATTTTCACTTTTTTTCACCCGGCAAAACAACGTTTGCTGGGTCAGCTAGTTACTATATAATATTATAAAGCTGAAGAGTTTGTTTGTTTGTTTGATTGAACGCGCTAATGGTCAGTTGACAGGCCTATTGGTCTAGTGGTTAGTGACCCTGACTGCTATGCCGGAGGTCGTGGGTTCGATTCCCACCCAGGACAAATGTTTGTGTGATGAGCACGATCATTTGTTCTGTGCCTGGGTGTAATTTATCTATAATATGTATGTATTTAGAAATATATAAGTATGTTTATCAGTTGTCTAGTACCCATAACACAAGCTCTGCTTAGCTTGGGACTAGATGGCGTTGTGTGATAGTTGTGGAATATTATTATTATTATTATTATTATAATCTCAGGAACTACTGGTTCGAATAGAAAAAATATTTTTGTGTTGGGTAGCCTATTTATTGAGGGAGGCTATAGGCTATATAAAATTACGCTACAACTAAGAGGAGCGAAGCAGTAATGAAAAATTTTGCAAAAACGGGGACAATTTATTCCTTTTGAGAGTTTCCGTTGCGTGCGCTGCGTAAACGGTTAAAGTAACGCAAAAATCATGTATGACGGAATTGTTCCTTTTAAAAAGTTAAAAAAAAAAGTCCGCGAGAGCATATGTCTATCTTTTAAGGTTGACTCACTATAACTCAAAAGGAGCGAGCAGCAACGAAAAATGGACGAAAACTAGCAGGCAAATCGATGCGACGGGAAGGGTCAGGGGAACAAAAATTTTACGCGGACGAAGTCGCGGGCAGAAGCTAGTTATTTATAAGTAGGTAGCTTTTGCCGGCGACTTCGCCCGCGTGGAGGTTGGAAAATGCATCTAAACCTTCCTCATAAAACACTCTATATATTGGTGAAAACCGCATAAAAATCCGTTGAACATTTTTTGAGTTCTTCGCAAGTAGGCAGACAGACGCAGCGGGGGACTTTGTTTTATAATATGTAGTGATAACAATTTTTAAAATTAGTCAAAAGAATACTTACTTACATAAATATGACAGGTGGACTCACGTCGTCCATGTATCAATTTATAGAAGACCACAAACAACATAATTATACATTGGTTTACAAGTACCAAGTTAGGAAAGGTATGTAAGACTCTACAAAAGGCCTAGATCTTGAGATATTGTAATAATTCGAGATACCGACATTGTATAGAAATTTCCACAAAACGCATTACTAGTCTGTACATTTACTAACGATTCCCCAGAGTAGTCAACAAAAATAAAGCAAATAACAAACATACCTAATTACTAGTAAATAAAAATGCCTCGGAGTCGTTATGAATAAAACGTAAGTACAACTTCTCACTCACACACGGCTGCATACCGCGTCATCGTTGGCCTTCTATTGTCAAACAGAGATAGCAATATTCCGACCGAATATTGCCCTTGCGTCTCGGCTCGTGGTTTGCGAGTATAGGCGCCACGTTCTTAACTGCCATTCAATAATCGACTTAAAGTCAAATAACACTAAGTACATTTTTGACTTTTTCTGATTTAACCCATGGCAGTTAACTTGTTAAACGTTTACAGTTTCATTCATAAGAATGCTCTATGTTAGAAATTCCATTTACAAAAACCTCATATCAATTCTATAGAACCAAAGTTTCAATATTTTCCCAATATGTTCAATAACACTTAGGCATTCTCATCTCACACCTAAGTGCGAACTAGGCCATTGAATATCTGAGCCCTATTCAATAACATTGTTTGACGGAATCTCGTGAACTTGAAGCGATCGACTGGAAAAATGATATAACTCTGACCGAATATTTTCTTTCAATACGACGTAGCCTACCTACGCCTACGATCTTACATTGAATAATACTTTGCTAAATTGTATGGAAAGTGAAAATATTGGTATTCGACAAAACATGTCCAAGTTTTTGAAGATTTAGAATTCCGTTTTAACACACAATAATTACCTATGTGTACAGTGTGGCAGGGAAATTGAAGCACAACCTATTACCATAGATTCTGAACCCTCATACGTTTAAATACTATATTTCGTCGGTTATTAAATCTAACTTACTTTTTACTAATTTATTTTGTGCAAACTAACAATTTTAACTTAAAATTTTACTGGCCTATTAGTCTAGTGGTTAGTAACCCTGACTGCTAAGACTGAGGTCGTGGGTTCGATTCCCACCCAGGACAAATGTTTGTGTGATGAGCACAACTATTTGTTTTGTATCTAGATGTAATTTATCTATAATATGTATGTATTTAGAACTATCTAATATATAAAATTCTCGTGTCACAGTTTTCGTTGCCATACTCCTCCGAAACGGCTTGACCGATTTTGATGAATTTTTTTTTGCTTATCCGGTATTTATGAGAATCGGCCAACATCTATTTTTCATCCCCCTAAATGTTAAGGGTAGTCCACCCCAAATTTTATTTTTTACTTTTTTGACAAAATTTTTAATTTCTATTTTTTATTGATACAACATACAAAAATACATACAATCCTCAATTTTCACCCTTCTGCGATGAACCCTTATTTTTTAATAGCTATTTTAGTAATTTAATCATTTTTCCTCTCCGGTCGAAAACTGATCAATCGTCATTTACTTAGTTATCCCCGCCTAGGAAATTATTTATATGACAAAACAACGTTTGCCGGGTCAGCTAGTAGAATTATATTTATCAGTTGTCTGGTTGCCTTAGTACAGGCTCTGCCTAGTTTGGGATCAGATAACGGTGTGTTGGTTGTCCTAAGATATATTATATATTATTTAAGCACTATTGTTTCCAACAATAAATACAAAAATATAAACCGTTGTCTGAAAAAAAAGTTTTTTTTATTGACCGATCCATATATTTTGACCGCGTAGGTATTGCACTTTTCTATGACACAGCTACTTTTTTTGTTATAACTGACGAAATGTTTCTACGCTACCTCTATGCAATGTTTGTTAAAACAAACCCCAGTTTATTTCCGTGTCTACAGGAAACTGTACCACGTAACAGACGGGATATGACCATTGTAAGAGTATATCCTGCAAAAACGGCACTCATGCGCAAAAGTATCATCTGTATGGCACCTACTATTTTTAACAGATTACCTAAACGTTGGAAAGAGCTGAATAGTAAGGCATTCAAACGCCAATTGAAATGTTTTCTCTTACAAAAAGTTTATTATAGTGTCTCCGAGTTTCTAGCCGAAAAAGTGTTTTTTGATTGAATAATTTTATCTATTTCCTGACAATACGAATAAATGTATTTTAATATGTAATTTTTGACATTTTAAAATAAAAATAATTTCTAATTTATAAAATTTGTAACTGTAATATATGTAATTTTTTTTTTAATATCTTAAATTCTTGTTATGCATGAAAATATTCGTACGCCGATTCTTACGGCTAAACATGACTGGACTGTAATAATATAATATCTTGCATGCACTTGTATGTATACAATGTTTAACCGAATAAAGAAATCTTATCTTATCCTATCTTATCTTATCTCGATCTAGAATTATTAGCTGAATTCATGGTTTCAGTTTTTGCATCCTGAAGAGGTACCTATGTGTGCTAATAAGAATTTTTCAGGGTTCTAAAAACACAACTATGACGTTGAAAAATCTTTTCAAAGGTCCTAAAATTATAAATATTTACGTAAAAATTGATTTTGACTACCACGTTGGTTTAGTGGTCTCAAGCGCTACTGGTGAGCGTGTTAATGGGTTTTTCTATCTGGAATTTGCCAGTAGCAGCCCGAAGTTCTGGTTTGTGTCCGGTTGATGGCAATAGGCTCGCCCTTTATTTCATGGGACTTAAACATACCTAACTAGTGAAATGTGGATGTGCCTACTATAGGTACACCTCTGCGCAACCATTCGGGGAAACAAGGCGTGATGTTATGTAAAATAATGTAAACAAATTCAATTAAAAATCTAACCCTTTCCTCAACTGTCTTCATGTTTCTTGTCTGACTACCTTATATGACTACACTAGCTTCTGCCCGCGACTTCGTACGAGTCAAATTTCTTGCTTCCCTGACCCACCCCGTGACATCAGATTGCCTATTCGTGTGAGTACTTCGTTTTTGTGACTTTTCCTTTTCGCTCGGGTATTAAGAATCTTAGCGTGGTGTTATATGTATAGTCTTTCGAGATAAATATCGCTATCCAACACGAAATTTTCAATTCGAATCAGTAGTTCCTTAGTTTAGAGCATTCAGCGAAATAAACCCTTCAGCCAAACAAACTCGTCAGCCAAACAAACCCTTCAGCTTTATAATACTGCCGTGATATATCTATAATGCCGTTATCTACCAAAACCGTTGTTTTGAATGGGTCCACCCTTTATGGCAGATTTTTTTTCGTCATAATATTATTTTTCATAACAGGGGATGGCATAAACTTCATTTCGCAGAAAATCGTTTGGCATTCACTCATTTATCATACATTCACAACGCATAATTTTATAAGTCAGAATCATCTTTAGGCATACATTTTATTCCATAATAATTGTACGCTGCCAGGCTAGACCTCACAATACGATTTCAAGTGCGCAGTGGAAGAGTTATAATCGTGGGGCTCTAGAGACAAGAAGTGGCGAGCGTTACTAGTCCGCCGTACGCGGAGCAGACAATCAAATCAAACACTTACCTGTTGGTTGAAGGACACTGCTCTGGTGCCAACCTGGAGATATGTATGTAAGTGAGTGTATGTGTATCGTGTCGTGACGTTATGAGTATTCTCCTGGTAACAATCCGCTTCCAATTAGGCTGGAGACAATCACAGCATGCGGTCTTCAAATCACTCATTCACAATAGCGTCACTTTGACTTGACCTTCAAACCATTTCAACAAGATATGTCCAAACCCGTGTTATTACGCCAAATTAGGGGTTAGCTACATTCACCTCAACTGGGTCATGACAGATTGTCCACAAAACGACCGGGGTAAGGGATAACTTTCCAAAAGTTCGCGAAATTCAAGCTGCGACGTGTTCCCTGTTTTACCACCAAAATTCAAGAGAAAGTGTCAAACGTCAAAATCAAACTTGACAAGTCAGATGTCATTCCGTTACGCGTTGCGTGCGCATAGAGAAACTATTTCAGGACGCAACATCTACCCCCCCCCCCTGGACGGGCCTTCCCGTCCGCTAATCACTTGGCAATCCCGACAAGGTTGCGTTTTATCAGTCCACCTGACGCGCTGCTGGAGGATGTGCAAATACTCCAAGCTCCAACGCTTCCAAAACTCTGAGCGAGCTGCTGCACCAACTGAAACCGCGATAGCCAATTTTGGCTCACATCGACAAAAGGGTGCTCCGGCAGGGCGACAAGTGGCTGTCAAATCAAAAAAAAAAAAAATGGCCCGGGGTCAGGGCCTCCAAGACGTTCAGGTCCGAAGACAGCGGGCACAATGGACGCGAGTTCAATACAGCTTCAATGCGGCAAAATACCGTAGCTAACTCCTTAAAGGTGAGAACGGTGTCTCCCAACAATCTGCGCCAGAGTCCCTGTGCCGCTTTCACCGCGGCCTCAAAATACCCCCCCAATGGGGCAGGCTGGCGGGTCAAAACAATAACAAACAACAAAACAACCAAACAACAATAACAACCAAACAACAACAACAACAATTTAACCAAATGGCCCTCCTTAGGCAACAAAAGGGGGTGACGGACCCCATAAGGAAGGCTAGAGTGACTCAACCGTCAACAACCAAACAACAAAAGACCCGTATCGTCCAAAAAGGGGTTCCATTAATAACGGCTCCCGACAATATCCAAAACTCTCGCTGCAGAATGGCCAACAGCGCATTGCAACCGGCATGCGAGTTCTTAATGTGACGATCAGTCACCAACAATTCAACAACAAAACAACAATTCAACAATTTGTCGAGGGAGCTTTATCGACTCAACAAAACTCAGGGTTCTTTGTTCCAACAACGAGCACCTTGAGCCCGGGCAAAGGACCCCACCATAGGGGGTGAGCAATTAGGCGGGGTGCCATGCACCCACGTGAGGCCACGGCGCCTGGGTTCAAATCTCCAGGCAAGTGCCTCCAAATCAAAGGCGTATCAAAATTTTGAATCTGGGACACTCGGTACGCAACAAAGACCTCCAAAGAGTGGACGGACGTCTTCAACCAACACAAACCAATTTGACTGTCCGTCCAGGCGTAAGAAGCCCGAATGTCCACAGTTCCACCCAAAGTGTGAGCAACGTGGTTCAATAGACGCACAAGACGCGCCGCCCCTGACAATTCAACTTAGGGATGGTCAGTGCCGTCCGGAGGGGGGCCACCTTGCTCTTGACCAAGACCAGTGACAAATTCACCTGGCCTGTTGCGCAGACGGTGCGCAGACAAACAACAGCTGCATAACCGTGCGAAGTTGCATCACAAAACCCATGAAGGGTAGCAGTGTAGCTCCCAGGGGGGAGGATAGCGCGGGGTAACACGACCTCGTTGACTGCAGGGAGTGCGGATACAAATTGGAGCCACTCTTCCAACAGGGTTTCCCAAATTGGCTCGGGCCCAGCCAAGTCCCGCAGTCCAAAGGCGCTCAAGAAAACAATTTTGCCCAAAACAATACAAACAAACAACAAAACAATAGAGAAAAGGCAACCCTGGGCTCCCATGTCCAAAATGACACGGACCACAACAGAGTCCCCCGTGGGCCCCCAGACCTGACATCGGTACAAATCGGCATCGGCCGTTGGCAACAAAACCGTGTCGATCTGAGAGGTACCTTAGCGGGGCAGGCGCCAATGTCCTAACAATGCCTGGGCGGCGACCGATCGCCACACACCCAGGCTCCGCACCCAAGCTCAAGTCCCTCGCGACGAGGATGGAGGCCAAACTCCTCGTCCGCGCGGTGTCCCGTGCCACGCGCCATCGCTGGATTGGCATATCCCACCGGAGGCCTGAATGGCGGGGGGCGTGACTCCAACCGGGGACGTTCCGCCAATGGAGGGGAGGGAAGGCGGTGCTGGTCTGGCCAGCGCTGCCTAGCAACAACTGCGTAATCGCCTTTACGCGGGGAGACCAAATGGCGGTCGCGCGGCTCCCGATCAACTTGCGCGGGGGTGGAGTGCGGCACTCAAAATTGCGGGCCTCTCCCCGGTTCTGAACCGGCGAGGCAGAAGCCCGGTGACCAACTCCATGGTACCCCCCCGTACGCGAACCTTCATCAGAGGCTGGTCTGCCAGCGTGGTTCGCGTTAGCGCACAATATGTCCAAATGGGACCCCCCACAAATTCTACAAGGGCGGGGGTTGGGGCAGTCCCTATGGAAGTGAGCCCCCAAACAAGAGAAGCACATGCGGCGTGCTTTGGAAATTCGGCGGCGGGCACTCACGTGCAACTTCAAAAAGGCCGCGCAAGTTGCCATGCCATGCCCCGTGTCCCTACAAAACTCACAACCAGGACGACTCTGGGTGCCAGCAAAACGAGCGGCGGGGCGACCATCAACAGGCCCGCGAGCCCTAGTCCGTCCCTGGTCTCGTGGCCGGGAAGACGGCTGGCATGACTCAGTGGCAACGCCAGAGTTGTCCACAAACCGACACTCATCCTCCAAAAATTGGACGAGGTCATCAAATGGGGGGAGATGTGTGACACTATCTCCACCATACTTTTGCTCGAAACGAGCCCTCAAATCGGCAGGAAGCCGTTGCAGCACAACGTGCACCAAAAGGTAAGACCAATGGTCCACCGGCAAGTCCAATTGCTTTAAAGCGTTGGTCGCTGCCACCAACGGGTTCAACAGGTCAGTACGCAATGCTGACAATCCAGTAATGACCGGTAACCCCAAAATCAATCCAATATGAACGTCAGCCAAACAACGTTTATTTTGGTACCGCCGGGTGAGTAGTTCCACAGCGGTAGGGTAGGCTGAGTCAGTCAAAGACAGATGCTGCACCAAGGCTCGGGCCTCACCTTCCAGGACAGACAACAAATAGGCCAACTTTTGGGCGGGTCTGAGGTCCGAGCGTGCATCAACCAAACTTTCAAACAGGTTTTGGAAACTTAACCACTGGTCCAAGCGACCGTTAAAGTGTGGCAGTTCCAAGGTAGGCAGTCTACTCAATAGTTCGGGACCTGAAACAACCGAGGTCTCCGGTTTGACCTGGACAGGTGTCCGGCTCTCCAATATTTCCCGAGCACGTTGACCAATGACATCCCCCAGGTCCAAGATCTGGTCATAGTCAGCAAGGACCTTGTCACGTGCTGCCTGATCCAGCACTTCCAGAGCCACATCACAGATGTACTCGTTGTAGCGAGTAAGCAGAGCATCAACGTTGCCGAGTCTCACGTTCAACTGCTCGAACCGAGCCAGAGTGACTGCTTCAAGATCCGGGCGCTCAGCGGTTGCTGCAGCTGAAGTGAACCACCGTAGCTGTGTGGCCAATCCACTGATTGCCTCTCTCACCGCTTTGTGTGCCATTGCACAAACAATACAATTAAATTATCAAATAACAAAGTTCAATCAATAAATAACAAGGAAATCCAACGCAAACAATCAAATAAAATAAACCAAGCAAAAGGTAATTAAGTTCCAAAGTTCAAACAATCAATTACAAAATAACTACAAACAATTGGTTTCAATCCAAACTGACTAATCAGCAACTCAAGAAATAACAAAATATTGGTTTCTTTTCAATTCAACAATACACTTTTATTTTAATTTTAAACCAATATCAACGTTCAACATTCAACTTCAAATTCAATTCAAATATTCAAATTCTAATCCAATTCCAAATGTTAAGTTCACAAACCACTTTGTTAATGGTACAACAACAATGAACCTTTATTCCAATTCAAACAATGGTAATACTCAAAAATGCCAATTTCAAATATTAATTTTCACAATTAACCATATCAATGGTACAAACTCAACATTTTAATGTCTTCCTGACATTCAATACAACACAGAGGTCAAATAACAACAACAAGAGGTTATAACATAGCTCAATCTAACCAACTCTGAAGCATATGCAAACCTGGTTGACCCCCGGCAATATGAGTTACTCAACTCAACAAATTTACAAATTATTTCAAACAAACAAGCAATCATTGATACCAATTATTTACAGCGTATTACTACTTCCCTTATAGAGACTGCCAAGTAATTAGCTTACTGTAAAATTCCAATTTTGTGGTTATATGTCTTATAGCCACGCTCTTGCTACCAAAAAATGTACGCTGCCAGGCCAAACCTCAATTCAATTACGCAGTGGAAGTTATGATGGGGGGCTCTGGAGACAAGAGTGGCTAGCGTACTGTCCGCCGTACGCGGAGCAGACAATACAAGTACAAGGTACAATATACAAACAAAAGAACTTACCTCATGGTTGAAGGACACTGCTCTGGTGCCAACCTGGAGATATGTATGTAAGTGAGTGTATGTGTATCGTGTCGTGACGTTATGAGTATTCTCCTGGTAACAATCCGCTTCCAATTAGGCTGGAGACAATCACAGCATGCGGTCTTCAAATCACTCATTCACAATAGCGTCACTTTGACTTGACCTTCAAACCATTTCAACAAGATATGTCCAAACCCGTGTTATTACGCCAAATTAGGGGTTAGCTACATTCACCTCAACTGGGTCATGACAGATTGTCCACAAAACGACCGGGGTAAGGGATAACTTTCCAAAAGATCGCGAAATTCAAGCTGCGACGTGTTCCCTGTTTTACCACCAAAATTCAAGAGAAAGTGTCAAACGTCAAAATCAAACTTGACAAGTCAGATGTCATTCCGTTACGCGTTGCGTGCGCATAGAGAAACTATTTCAGGACGCAACAATAATTAAAAAGTAGAACCATCATATCGCAGAAAGTTCGCATTCAGAATCGTCTCTTGGCATAATTTCATATCGATAGTTATTAAAAGGCAGAACTATCATATCTCAGAAACTTTAAACTTAGAATCATCTTTTGGCATACATTTCATATCGAAGAAGCATGCAGCATTGCAGCATGCAAACAAGCATGCAGCATGCAAACAAGCATGCAGCATGCAAGCAAGCATACAGCATGCAAGCAACCAAGCATGCAGCATACAAGCAAGCATGCAGCAAGTAAGCATGCAAGCAAGCATGCAGCATGCAAGCAAGCTTACAGCATGCAGGCGAGCATGCAACATGCAGCATGCATGGTTTCTGTCACGGCTTCGGCGCTGCGGGGCTCCGGCGGTCCCACGCGAGCTCATCGTCGCAGATGGTTTTTTTTTACGCTCACCACCGCGGCTTCGGCTTGCTCAGCCGCGGCGGCGATTTTATTTGAAAGCTGGTACTTCCCGAATGGTCCCATTTTAATTTGGTTCCATTCGGACAGTGGGATTCATGTGAAAACTATATAAGTCTTAAATTTGCATTAAGTATTTGCGGCGACAAACTTTTTAGTTGTGGTAGATACTCTGCACTAATCTATTATAATCACGTTATTCGTTAATTTGTCGCGGAAATACGTAATGCAAATTTAAGACTTATATGGTTTTCACATGGACCCCATTGTCCGAATGGAACCAAATTACAATGGGACCATTCGGGAAGCACCAGCTTTCAAATAAAAAAATAATCATCAAAATCGGTTCACCCAGTCAAAAGATATGAAGGTAACAAACATAAAAAAAAGATACACTTGAATTAATAACCTCCTCCTTTTTTGAAGTCGGTTAAAAATAAAAACTTTTTACAAAAAAAAAACCACCGACTTCCTTAAAAAAACACTACAAAGTAAAAAATAACTTTAATTTCGGAAGTCGGTGGCAAAAAACCTTAAATACAGATCCTAAGACACCGACTTTCGAAATTAAAGTTATTTTTCACTTTGTAGTGTTTTTTTTAAGGAAGTAGGTTGCTTTTTTTTATTTTCCAAAACTATTCAAGGTATTGAAAATTCGGAAACACAGGTGAATAGATTTTTTTTTCTCAATATAATAGCATTAAAAGTTAAAATCGACCATATTTGGATAACGGCATTTTAGTTATGCCACGGCAGAATATAAGGATAGATTGTACTTACATAAGCGAATGGGTAGAATCTAAGTAAGTACCCATGTACTACCGACACACATCTTCGGTTATATTGAAAGTAATATTTTATGCGAATTGAAAATGTTACTTACATGTGAGTAATCCTCCATTTGAGTATGAGATCCGATCTGATATCGTCATTGTGAGATTCACAAAGGAAAAACGGTATTCTGTATTAAACGCACCAACGTATTTATCTATCTTTGTTGTAATATTATAGAGTACGAAAATATTGGTAGCAAACTTGTCTAGCTAATGGATGGAAGAAAATATTGAAGAAATATTCTTTATGTCGAGGGAAAATGGAAATAGAATCAATAAGTGTAATGGTAGATTCTATAAAATATGAAATTAGGTGTGGAAATGTCCTAACTGTGTTGAGCACGGCTTCCATTTTAACCAGCACCCTAATTAATCTATCACATTTTGATTGTTATTGCTAATGTATTGCTGCATATGTTCGTAAAACATGTCCGTCAATAACGTTAACAACGCAATGAATGTTGTTGAACTCCCAAAATGAAAGCTATTGCTATAGTTGGTGTGTTACGAATTACCCCGCAGATGCAGCTGAATGCCATTTTGTATAGAGTGACTGCCTAACTGGACTCAACAACCTAGTTATTGAAGAAAGCGATACATAATAGGTACATCCTTTTAGTGTAAGAAGAACTTAAATCTCCAGCCCAAGAGCAAAAACGCATTTTTCTTACAAACAAGTGCGAGTCGGACTCGCGCACAAAGGGTTCCGTACAAACCTGATGAAACCTGTAGGTATTCTCGGTTTATGCAGAAGGTTCATGTTTATGAAAATTAATGTTTTTTTTTTAATTTTTATATTTCTGTTGATTAAATGAAAGGTAAATTGCGGTTTACGATTTATGACGTTTTAAAAAAAAAACGACTTACTGGATTTCGTTCAAACCAATTTTCGGTGGTAGTTTACATGGTAATGTACATCATACATTTTTTTTAGTTTTATCATTCTCTTATTTTAGAAGTTACGGGGGGGGGACACACATTTTACCAGTTTGGAAGTGTCTCTCGCGGAAAACTATTCAGTTTAGAAAAAACTGATAATAGAAACCTCAATACCATTTTTGAAGACCTATTCATAGATACCCCACACGTATGGGTTAGATGAAAAAAACCATTTTTGAGTTTCAGTTCTATGTATGGGGAACCCCACGATTTATTGTTTTTTTTCTATTTTTGTATGAAAATCTTAATGCGGTTCACAGAATACATCTACTTACCAAGTTTCAACAGCATAGCTCTTGTAGTTTTGGAGAAAAGTGGCTGTGACATACGGACGGACAGACAGACAGACAGACAGACAGACATGACGAATCTATAAGGGTTCCGTTTTTTGCCATTTGGCAACGGAACCCTAAAAACGTAAACGAGATACGTAGGTCGTTCGGAGGTAAGCTACGCTTGCCGAGCCCGGTCCGTGGATAGGTGACGATTCATAACATATCGAAACCTGCGCTTTGTTACGTTAAACGATTTGAGAAAGTTGACAGTTTTGAGGGGTCGTCAAAAGCCCAAAAACCTGGGTTGTCAAGGTCAGATGGACAGTCGCTCCATGTAAAATACCCAACATAGGAAAAGGCAGGTTGGATAGACCGTTAGTTCCACAACCCAGTTCCTGGGTAATACGACACCCATTGGTAAGACTGGTTACCAGACTTTCAGGCTTACGACTAGTGGCGGATTTGCAGTCTTGGCCACCCTAGGCCGAGTAGTACCAACCGCCCCTTTTTCAGCTCCCATAATTTAAAATCTCTTCGACGTGTATCGAAGAGATTTTAGATTCAGAAATTTAGTTATATCGTGCAACATCGATCTCGTATCTATTTTTTTTCTCTCTACTGAATCCGACTGCTACTACTCGAAGCGTGCGCGCCTATTGGCCGTGAATAAGTGGGAGTTGGGTCTGTGACTTCATGCACTACCGTCGTCGAACATAGGCGCTTTGCTTGACTACACTACTTTCCGCCTCGCTGCTTACCTAAGACTAGGAGCTCCTTGTTGTTCTTCTCATCACTGTCACTGTGGCGAAGTTGTCACCAGTCTAGGACAACACGGCCTGTCTTGTAGCCAAAGTGCGGGTCGCTTAGCGCGGCACGCGAACATTAACTCTTGTCACCGTCGGCGTTTCAGCTGTATTAGAACCCAAAGGCTTGGCACGCGACGATAGCATGAGACCGGACGGCATGTCTTTATTTCCTTGGAAGGACCCACCTTCCCTAGGCCTTTAGTGTGGGATGGAACGTGTGTCGATAGTCTTGGGCCATCTTATCTTCCTAGCTCGTCTGCCACTGCAGCTGCGGAAACACTCAAGCGGCGAAAGTATAGCAACCTAAGTAGCTTCTGCCCCCGACTTCGTCCGCATCAAATTTTTGCTCCCCTGACCCTTCCCGTCGCGTCGAATGATGAAATAATTTACAGAAAGTAAAGCACCGGCCTAGGTACCAACACACGAAAGATGTCACCACAGGGTCACCTAGTTTTTACTGATAAAGTAATATTTACTTTGGGTCGTTTCTGGTTATCACCGGTGTCTTTTTGGCCACAATTGGCCGCCCCTAATATCTGGCCGCCCTAGGCACGGCCTTCTGGGCCTTAGGGCAATTCCGCCACTGCTTAAGAGAACCCATATCGACGTTCAAAGATCCACGAACGATAGCCAGGACCAACATCTTAACGTGCTTTCCGAAGTACGGAGGGGGCTTGATATGTAAAGATGTTCACCCATCTACAGACCAACCACAGCAAGTATAACTTAACCTTTTAATCGATCGATCCGCGCGGCTGTTGTTACCTACTTAGCCACAAGCTAAATATCAGGGCGTTTTCTTTGTTAGTGTGATGACTCATCGTGACAGACTAAATTTATCATCTTTATTACGACATCAGATTTTCACAATAAGTATTCAAGTTTGTTAGTATTTTTGTACAGTTTAAGAAATTTATTAGTATTGCGATTTCAGGAATAGTTTTTTCACGAAGTTTTTCTTGACCCAACTTCTAATCGGTAACTAAATGTCTAATTTCTTAAACTGTACAAAAATACTAACAAGCCCCCTACGTACTTCGGAAAGCACGTTAAGATGTTGGTCCTGGCTATCGTTCGTGGATCTTAGAACGTCGATATGGGTTCTCTTAAGCAGTGGCGGAATTGCCCTAAGGTCCAGTAGGCCGTGCCTAGGGCGGCCAGATATTAGTGGCGGCCAATTGTGGCCAAAAAGACACCGGTGATAACCAGAAACGACCCAAAGTAAATATTACTTTATCTGTAAAAACTAGGTGACCCTGTGGTGACATCTTTCGTGTGTTGGTACCTAGGCCGGTGCTTTACTTTCTGTAAATTATTTCATCATTCGACGCGACGGGAAGGGTCAGGGGAGCAAAAATTTGATGCGGACGAAGTCGGGGGCAGAAGCTACTTAGGTTGCTATACTTTCGCCGCTTGAGGGTTTCCGCAGCTGCAGTGGCAGACGAGCTAGGAACATAAGATGGCCCAAGACTATCGACACACGTTCCATCCCACACTAAAGGCCTAGGGAAGGTGGGTCCTTACAAGGAAATAAAGACATGCCGTCCGGTCTCATGCTATCGTCGCGTGCCAAGCCTTTGGGTTCTAATACAGCTGAAACGCCGACGGTGACAAGAGTTAAAGTTCGCGTGCCGCGCTAAGCGACCCGCACTTTGGCTACAAGATAGGCCGTGTTGTCCTAGACTGGTGACAACTTCGCCACAGTGACAGTGATGAGAAGAACAACAAGGAGCTCCTAGTCTTAGGTAAGCAGCGAGGCGGAAAGTAGTGTAGTCAAGCAAAGCGCCTATGTTCGACGACGGTAGTGCATGAAGTCACAGACCCAACTCCCACTTATTCACGGCCAATAGGCGCGCACGCTTCGAGTAGTAGCAGTCGGATTCAGTAGAGAGAAAAAAAATAGATACGAGATCGATGTTGCACGATATAACTAAATTTCTGAATCTAAAATCTCTTCGATACACGTCGAAGAGATTTTAAATTATGGGAGCTGAAAAAGGGGCGGTTGGTACTACTCGGCCTAGGGTGGCCAAGACTGCAAATCCGCCACTGGTCTTAAGCCTGAAAGTCTGGTAACCAGTCTTACCAATGGGTGTCGTATTACCCAGGAACTGGGTTGTGGAACTAACGGTCTATCCAACCTGCCTTTTCCTATGTTGGGTTAGGTTAGGTTAGGTTAGGTTACATGGAGCGAGAGTCTGACCTTGACAACCCAGGTTTTTGGGCTTTTGACGACCCCTCAAAACTGTCAACTTTCTCAAATCGTTTAACGTAACAAAGCGCAGGTTTCGATATGTTATGAATCGTCACCTATCCACGGACCGGGCTCGGCAAGCGTAGCTTACCTCCGAACGACCTACGTATTACCTTAAAGAACCTTCTTATTCGATCAAGTTAAGTGATGTCCCGCACACAAATAAAGAATGGTACATAAGCCGAGCTCTTGGAAAAACGAATCCATTAATTTTATTATCTAGAATTCTTTTGTCAGTAGACATCTCTTGGCTTAACTACCTATCAAAACTTAGTTTTTCTTCAAATTGTGGTTGGCTGTTACAATGTTCTTCTGTACAGATAAATCTCTTAATAATAAACAACAAAATAAAAAGAAATTCGATGTCCTTACGCGTACTATAGACACTCGAGTTTTAATAAACTTCATTTTATTCACTGTCGTCATTTCAGTCAAGACGTGAATTATTCAGCCAGTCTCGAGTTTCATCAAAACAAACTCAAGAGCGATGAATAGGTATTTTAATTGGAATTCAAATTTAGAAAATATCGCATGACTGAAGACTGTAGTGTTGTTTCATGAATTATGTTTGATTTTCAAAAGTCAGGTCGAGTCAGTGTACCCACACGAGCTGAAAATATTTGTTAAACCATGTTCGTAAAATTTTATGATTTTCAACTGTCAGCGCTGAATGACCCATTGAGAAGCACCGATTCTGTATAAGGTTAAAAGTCTAGGCCCATCTTTTCTTCTCTCTAGAACAACCAAATTATAGCTTGGAATATGTTAGATATAGAAGCTCGAGCAATAGATAGGTAGAGATAAAAACTTTTTACAAAAAAAATAAAAAAGAATCAACTTTAAGTAAAAAACACCATAAACTTCAAATATTACTTTGATTTCGGAAGACAATGTCGTTGGATATTTATTACACGCTTTATATTAGCTACACTTGTATGTTGTATGTTTGTTTGTAACCGACTCCTTATAGCGCGATTTTAACCCACTTTAAACGACCAGATTTCATTTAAACTCTGTAGACTTATCGAGGTCCGATGACAATACTATAATTTCATAAATTTGTGCCATCATTTCAGCCGTAAGACGTCCACTGCTGGACTTAGGCCTCCCCCAATTTGGGGGGCTTTGCCATAATCGCCACGCTTGGCAGGCGGGTTGGCGATCGCAGTATGGTGGTAAAATGCATAGAGAACGCTGCTGCCCATTCTCTAGTAAGTCCCTTAGTCGCCTTTTACGACACCCACGGGAAGAAATGGGGTGGTGTTATTATTTACGTCCGGCACCACACGGTACTAATCCTGCCTAATCTGCCATTCAATAATCGACATAAAATCAAATGAGACTAAGTACATTTTTGACTTTTTCTGATTTTACCCATGGCAATTCACGTGTTAAACGTTTACAGTTTCATCTATAATAATGCTCTAAGTTAGAAATTCCACTTACAAAAACCTCCAATCACTTATATAGAACCAAAGTTCCAACATTTTCCCAATATGTTCAATAACACTTAGGCATTCTCATCTCACACCTAAGTGCGAACTAGGCCATTGAATATCTGAGCCCTATTCAATAACATTGTTTGACGGTATCTCGTGAACTTGAAGCGATCGACTGGAAAAATGATATAACTCTGACCGAATATTTTCTTTCAATACGACGTAGCCTACCTACGCCTACGATCTTACATTGACTAATACTTTGCTAAATTGTATGGAAAGTGAAAATATTGGTATTCGACAAAACATGTCCAATTTTTTGAAGATTTTCGAAGAATTCTGTAATACCACACAATTATTACATATCTACATAAGTAACGGAGTGAGGTACTATGGATTTCAGAGTTCTACAGACACAACCATGAAAGTGAAAAATCCACACAAGGACTAGGTAAACCTGAGATTCAGGTGTATTCTCTTATATTTATGCCCTTCATATTATTATTATGTATAACGCAACTATGTATTATATACCTACCTCTACTTTAAAGGGCCTAAAATTGTAAAAAACAAAAAAAAAACATGTTCAGTTACTGATAGTTAATTTGAAACGTGAGTGGAAGCGCCGGGTGGGGACGCCCGGGAAGGACATATAGTGGCATTATTGGTGATGTTCTTCAGTAAAGTCAGGCGCGTAGTACTCGCAATTGGCGTGCGTGTATGACCAGATGTATGAACATAAACGATGCAAAAGGCGTATTTAAAGACCGTAGCAGGTGGCGTTTTGTAGTTTCAGCTTACCCCCATCGCAAGAACGCGTGACTTTATAGAAGTATGTCTAAGGTCAATTTTAAATTAAATATTGATCCTCTGTATTCATCTCTCTTGTCTGACTACCATACATAACATTGTACCTACAGAGGCGAATGGGTAAATATCTAAATAAGTACCTACATATGTACTACCGACACACATCGTCGATATCTTATATTGAAAGTAATATTTTATGCGAATCGAAAATGTTACTTACATGTGAGTAATCCTCCATTTGAGTATTAGATCCGATCTGATATCGTCATTGTGAGATTCACAAAGGAAAAACGGTATTCTGTATTAAACGCACCAACGTATGTACCTATCTATCTTTGTTATAATATTATAGAGTAGGAAGATATTGGTAGCAAACTTGTCTAGCTAATGGATGGAAGAAAATATTGAAGAAATATTCTTTATGTCGAGGGAAAATAGAAATAGAATCAATGTGATGGTAGGTTCTGAAAAAATTAAATTCGTACCTTCATACCTCATAATCAATCCGTGTGGTGTCGAACGTAAAGAAGAGCATTACCCCATTTCTTCCCGTGGGTGTCGTAAAAGGCGACTCCATAGTCGCCTAAAAAAAGGCGTGTGATTTTATAAGGTGTATCTATTCATACACGAAATATTTTAAGAGGTACACCTGTAGGTGGTAAAGACGCTATAGCAACGAAAAAAAAATGTTTCTAAGGGTTTTTTTTTTAATTTAATTTATAAATTATTTGACGCACATAAGAAATATTGGCTCCTTCTTATTTTTTACGGCCCGTGACACCGCGGCCATGCTCGTGCCGTCCGGTCGTCACCCTCGCAGCGTCAGGAGGGCCATTCATAGAATTTGGAGTAAAGGTTTTATGCAAAACGTCTCAAGTAGTTTTAAAATTATAATAATTACGAAAATTCAAAAACGCTTAGATAAAAATTTTCTTTTTGCTTCTATAAGGTGTACCCCTTAAAATATTTCGTGTATGAATAGATACACCTTATATATATCTTTATATATATATAATTCTACTGTACGTGTGTATGTCACTGAACTCCTCCTAAACGGCTGGACCGATTTGAATGATTTTTTTATATGCGTTTGGGTGGCACCCTGGATGGTTTAGATTCACTATTGGACCCGGTAAATGGCGCTGCTATCGAGTTCTAGGGAACAGGACAACGTCTGTACGGACAGCTAGTATAAATATACAGGGTGATTGGAAGATGGGTGCAAAGCTTTAAAGCGAAGATAGTACAGACAATTTAGAACCATTTAAGCCATGGTTGTCTTAGACGAAGTCTTACCAAATATTTTTAACCAAATTTTTAAGTTTTTTTTTTCGGAAATTCTCAAAATTTAATGTAAACTGCATAATTATGGCCAAATTGAATGATAAATGAATTCATTTTTTATTTATTTAATTAAAATAATGTGTAAGCAATCAAGCAAAACATGTTTTAGGCTTCTGTGTCATTAGACATTTTTTTTACAGACATTTAAAGCTCAGAAAAAATAAAAAAATTGTACAATACGTCTTTTAAACCTTATTAAAAAAAAACGGAGGGTGCTTTTTTTGTTCAAACCTTTTTGAAGACATGCTTGATAATCGATCTTTCTTTTGAGGTATCATTTATGCGGATATCTTACAAATTATTGAAATTAGGGCCTACAAACCAATTTGAGGGAGAAATTTTTTATTTTAGGCAGACTAATTAAAACAGCATTTGAATTAAAATTATTTATTTTTCATGTTCAAAATGACGGCCGTGATTCCTAATACAAGCACGGCCCCGTCTTCTAACTTCTGTAGTCGTTATTTTCAACATCATCTCCTGCTTCATTGTCTCAAACGCTGAATTTATTCTTTGTATCAATTCTTCTCTAGTGTTTATTTCTATGTTGTTATACACCAGTTCCTTGGCCCGGCCCCACACGAAAAAGTCCAACGGGGTCAGATCTGGGGAGCGAGCGGGCCAAGGGATGGGTCCATCCCTGCCGATCCAGCTATCAGGAAAGCAATTGTTGAGGTGTTCCCTTACATTTAAAGTCCAATGCGCTGGACAGCCGTCTTGCTGAAAGATGACTGTTCGGTCTCTTTCGAAGATCGGGACACCTGATTCCTCTACCAGCAGTGGTAAATCAATTTGCAGAAATTGCAAATAATTTTCGCCATTCAATGGATCAGGCAAAAAGTGGGGCCCAATCAATGGTCTGCCAATTATTCTTGCCCATACATTCACAGAGAATTTCATCTGAAATGATACCTGCTTCTTAAAATGTGGATTGTTGTCTGCGTCGGCCTATTCATGGATGTTGTGAAAGTTTGTAATACCTTCCCTTGAAAATTTACTTTCATTCGTCCACAAGATTGATTTCAGAAACCACGCATCTTCGATGTCTCTGTTGAGGAGGAAACGGCAGAACTGAATTCTTCTTTGAGGATCTTGCTCTACTAGACCTTGCACACTCCTGCCATGGAACGGATACTTATCATTTTGGTGCATTGTATGCCACACCTTCCATTGAGAAATGTTTAAATTTCGAGCTACTGCTCTAGTACTGGTAGTAGGATCCGCTTGAAATGCTGCTAAAATGTCTTCGTCGACGGCAGTTTCGTGTCTGCCCGGGTTGACTCCAGGTTCCACACGGTGAAACCCATCTTGGGCAAGACGACGAAACGTGTTGTAAAACACTCGGACATTCGGTATCCTGCGATTCGGATAGCGCTCTTGATACATCCGTCGCGCCAAAGATCCATTGCCGTCTACTCTACCGTACATAAATACGATATCCGCATATTCTTGATTGGAAAAAGTAGCCATAGTCACTTAACAATTAAGAAAAACGGCGAAAAAATTGAACGGCAAAAAAATTGTGTTGAGTTGACATTTAGTGCGCTCCTAGCGCACTAAATGTCAACTCAACACAATTAAGTCAAAAATCAATAAAAAAAGTTCAATCAATAAAAAATCACTCGTGCAGGAGCGCGAGGCTACGACTGGACACGGTGAAACAAAAAAGTTCAAAACTAACGCAAACAACACGTGCAGGAACGCAAAGGGCTACAACTGAACACGGTAAATTGTGAATCAACACGACAACGTCCACTCACAAGGGCAGTAGTTTGACTAATAAGTAAAAGATGTAACGGCTTCATCACAGACCGACTGACCCTGACTAAAGAAAAACGACTTTGTTGCCTCAGTAACTAAGACCATTTTGCTGTAAAAACCAACTCTTATCGCTTTTTGCTATTCATTGGGCGTTCTACCTGGAAATGCCGTCGCACTACGCTCGGTGGCCATTGTTTAGAGAATCCCCTCAATGGGTTCCCCTCAATTGGTTCCTGCATGTGCCAAAAATTCTTAGAATTGAACAATGTTATCATTTCGAGCACATAAAGTATTCTTTTAAGCAAAAATTTTGTGTTTTGTTAGACTGCCTAAAATTTAAAATTTCTCCCTCGAATTGGTTTGTAGGTCCTAATTTCAATAATTTGTAAGATATCCGCATAAATGATACCTCAAAAGAAAGAGCGATTATCAAGCATGTCTTCAAAAAGGTTTGAACAAAAAAAGCACCCTCCGTTTTTTTTTTTAATAAGTTTTAAAAGACGTATTGTACAATTTTTTTATTTTTTCTGAGCCTTAAATATCTGTAAAAAAAATGTCTAATGACACAGAAGCCTAAAACATGTTTTGCTTGCTTTTACACATTACTGTAATTAAATAAATAAAAAAATAATTCATTTATCATTCAATTTGGCCATAATTATGCAGTTTACATTAAATTTTGAGAATTTCCGAAAAAAAACTTAAAAATTTGGTTAAAAAAAATTTGTAAGACTTCGTCTGAGACAACCATGGCTTAAATGGTTCTAAATTGTCTATACTATCTTCACCTTTAAGCTTTGCACCCATCTTCCAATCACCCTGTATATATCATACTAGCTGACCGTACAGACGTTGTCCGTACACACGTACAGTAGAATTATATATATTAAGATATACCTACGTACGTAAGGCAGATATAAAGTTGAAATACGTGAATAACAAGTTACTTCGGTATTGTTACATAATCTCACGCCTTTTTTTAACTCCCGACGCAAAAAGCGTGTTATAAGTTTAACCGCTATGTGTGTCTGTATGTGGCACCGTAGCCCTTAGACGGGTGAACAGATATGTGTGCGGTTTTTTAATTTATAAGTAAGCTTTCTAGCGGTGGTTCTTAGACATGTTTTATTATAATCAGTTAGTCGTTTCGACACAACGATCCTTTGATCAAGATATTACCTACAACCTCTTAAGAAACTTAAATATTTTTTTGTTACTTTGTAGAAGTTTTTGGTTGGGTCGGGGATTTTTAAATTTTAAATGTAACTCTTTCCAGTAACCCTGAGCAACAGCGAAACCTTTAATGAATATCTAAATAAACCGCCATCTTGGATTTTGTTTTTTTTACGCTGTGACGTTCCTTGGAAATCCAGCAGCGCGCATATTTAGGTCTCATAGTGAAAACGCGCATATAAAATAATATCTTAGGACAACCAACACAACGTTATCTGATCCCAAACTAGGCAGAGCCTGTACTACGGTAACCAGGCAACTGATAAACATACTTAAGTATATAAATCTAAATATATACATATTATAGATAAATTACACCCAGACACAGAACAAATGATTGTGCTCATCACACAAAGATTTGTCCTGGGTGGGAATCGAACTCACGACCTGTCTTAGCAGTCAGGGTCACTAACCAATAGACTAACAGGCCAGTCAATCAATATGTGGTAGGTACTGGCTGTGGTGGTGTGGGCTTGGGAATCTGTCCGAGGCTATTTTAAAAATAAATCGTGATCTGGCCCGTATATGCGACTGGAGCAAGAGATATGGACTTATGGTTAACCCTATAAAGACGCAAGTTGTGGTGGTAGGCAGTTCAAGAATGGTCTCAAGGATTGACTGGAGTACTCTTCCCCAAGTTTCTTTTGACAATACAGTTGTTCCTTTCAGCGATACAGTCAAAAACTTGGGAATATTTATTGATAAGAACTTTTCTTGGACTGCCCAGCTACAGGAAGTCAGCCGTAAGCTATTTGCATCCGCTGCGTCTTTGAAGAGATTGCGTAACTTTCTCCCGACTGCCACCTAGATTGCGCTTGCACAATCACTTCTTCTACCCATCCTTGACGATGCCAGCTATCTTGACCTTACCCAAGACCAACTGGACAAACTTGAGCACCTTCAAAACTTTTGTATAAGGTTCATATTTGGTTTGCGCAAATATGACCATGTTTCCGAATTTCGAGTGAAGCTCAAGTGGTTACCAATTTGCCTTCGCCGGAATGCTCATATTCTTTCTCTTTTGTATAATGTGCTATTTTCTTTCTCCACTCCTCTCTATCTCAAGAAGCGTTTTCAGTTTTTTTGTGACTCCCACACGAAATTCATAAGGGCATCAGATAACTTGAAGCTTAAAATGCCTATGCATTCCACAACTTTCCTCGACCATTCCTTTACTGTCCAAGCTGCTCGGTTGTGGAATGCATTGCCTGTTGAAATAAAACGTGCGCAGACGTTACATGTTTTAAAAGACTCGTGAAGGAACACTAAGTATACTTGTCGTTGTGATCTTGTTCTCCTAACCGAACTGTAAATTTCTGGTTGCCTGGAAGAGATCGCATAAAGCGATAAGGCCGCCCATTGTATATTTTGTAATCATTGTAATGTTTTTTGTGATGTATTTTTATGGTGTACAATAAAGTGTATATAAATAAATAAATAACAAAATTCTATGCATCAAAAATTTTAAGTCATGGTACATCTACCAACCCACACTAGGGCCGCGTGGTGGATTACGGCCCACTCCCTCTCACAGAGAGGAGACATGTGTCCCAGGAACGGGTTCATTATAAGCTGTGTTCTCTGCCAGGCTGGGGCCCCTACAATAGCATTTCAATAGCGCAGTGGAAGTCATGATGGTGGGGTCCAGGAGACAAGAAGTGGCTAGCGAAACTAGTCCGCCGTACGCGGAGCAGAACAATACAAGTACAAACAATTACTATACAACAAAAGAACTTACCTGTGGTAGAACAACACCTGCTCTGGTGCCTACCTGGAGTTATGTATGTAAGTGAGTGTATATGTATCGTGTAGTGACATTGTAAATGAGTTTTCCAGGTTACCATCCGCTGCAACAAGGCTGAAGGCGATCACAGCATGCGGTTCCAATAAGCGTCACTTTGCTTAACCTTCAAACTAACACAGGTATTTCCAACAAACAAAACCCGTATTATTACGTCAAAGGGGGCTTATTTACAATCAATACAATTGGGTCATGACCGGTTCTAAGGGATTAATTTACAAAAGATCGCGAGATTCAACACGGCGACGTGCTCCCTTTTCAAGCGCCAAATCCAAGAAGTGTCAAAGTCAAAACTGACAAGTCAGATGTCATTCCGTTCGCGCGCGTTCCGAAGGCGCATAGAGTAACTAATCGAACGGAACGCAACAAGCTGAGTCATTTATTTTATGTTCAGTAGTACCATTTATGCCCATTTTCGAACTCGAACGAAATCCCCATTCCCGCGCTACTTCAAACCTACTTATGTTTCAAAATAACTAGAACTAATAATGAACTATACAACCCACAATATTCCAAATAAATTGTAACTATCCGTAAATATTCTCTGAACCAGATCTAAATCCAGAAATACCTACAAACAAAACTTTGATAGGAATTTGTTATTAAGTACCTACATTTAATATTTTGATCCAAACCTAAAATAACAGGGAAAAGCTTATTAATTCCAACTATAATCCTTTTGAAACACATACGTAACGAATGATGCAAATATTTGTGTTTCATTTTCGGACTTAACGATGTTTTTAATCCTCAGTGGTCACGGAGTATGGGAAAACGGAGCTCTATAGTGCAAATTAGACTAATCTACGTTTTAACTATGAGTGTCAAACAACTGGGAACATCTCTCCACAACTGGTGTACTACGTGAGCTTGACAAATGAATGTGCGAATAAC
This sequence comes from Aporophyla lueneburgensis, assembly GCA_932294355.1. Classification (NCBI taxonomy): domain Eukaryota; kingdom Metazoa; phylum Arthropoda; class Insecta; order Lepidoptera; family Noctuidae; genus Aporophyla; species Aporophyla lueneburgensis. The sequence goes on from OW028744.1 coordinate 19,813,023, forward strand.
ACTTGTGCGGCAAAACTGTACTGCGACTCACAATAGTTCGAATGCACGATTGTGCGACACACTCGAGCTCACATAGTACACTAGGTTATGTTAGGTTAAAACCGTGAGCTCCTACGGCAGCGGCCGGCGAGTGCTAGAAACGACTAGATTTAGTGTGTTGCACAAGCGTGCATTCGAACTATGGTGAGTCGCAGTACAGTTTTGTCGCACAAGTGTTATTCGCACATCCATTTGTCGAGCTCACGTAGTACATTCCTCCGCAACCCTTCGGTGTGATGTTATGTTAAATACGAGCATATAAAAACGTAACGTATTTCAACTTAAATGTAGTAGTAGAAGTGATAGTTGAGCTGTCTGCATTGGAATTGCATAGGTAGCAAACACTCATTTATTTTAACCATTTTGTTTTCAGCAATTCGTCTACTTATTATAATTACTGTTCATACATTTTGACCATGTAGGTATTGCACTTTTCTATGAAACATGCAGCTATTTTTTTACCTAACCGGCGATGAATTTCTACGCCAAACAAACAGCAATTTAAGAAAGTACCTTACGTCTCTATTGCTTTTTTTTATTTTATTGACGATGTACATTAGTACTCCATTTTATTTCCTACTCCATGTCAGCGTTGGACGACCATTATCGCAGTGCGCGGAACGATGCACAACGCCAGATTTAACTCGCAATTTGGCGGCAGCATAGGTCATTTTTGTTGATGAAAGTACATAGGTAGATGTAACTAATGTAACATAGATGTATTGTTATAACTATTGCAATAAAAGCTATGTACGAATATCGGGAGATTGCGTAGTTATTTTTTTTATAATGGGAAATTGGCCTGCTCTCTCCATACCTCCTGTTGATGTTCCTGCCTCCTCTGGGTAACAACAATAGTATAGGACCGCCGAAACATGGACCTATACTATAGGTAAAGTCCTTCAGACCGTATTTCAGCCATGGCAACCAATCTCAATGGAGACTCTCATTGTCCGATGCAACGGCAATCCGACAAGATCGTAGAACGTAGACGCAGAAACAACGGGCCAACTAATTCGTTGGTCTTGTGGTCGCAAGCGCGACTGCTGAGCGTGGGGTCCTGGGTTCGTGCGGTGATTCCCCAGTTCGGGCTAAGTGTTACTGGGTATTTCCATTACGAATTCCTTAGTAACATCCCGGAGTTTTGGAGTTGGCGGTGTGATACTCCCGTGCCTCGGAAAGAAGATAAAGCCGTGGGTTAGTATAGGTAACTACCTAGTCGGCCAACAACCCTTATAAAAACGCTGCATAGCATACACAATCAGTGCTGGGACACACACATCCTCCCTCTGAGGGGAAGTGGGCCATGCCATCCACGACGCCAGCCTTCCGCCATCCACATCCACATCCAGCCATCCACAGTGCAGTTTGGTGGATATCACATGTCTTTGGTTTCCTCAAGATGTTTTCGTTCCTCATTATGAGAGCAGTCAAATTATTATACACATAAAGTAGTCAGGTGCTTGCCTGCCTGGGTTCGAACTCACGACCTTCAACGGGTACAACCTGTACAACGGGGCCAATACCACTAGGCCACCACTGCCCCCAAAAACACTTAACTCTAAATAACCTAAACCACCTGTGGCGAACCAAACTAAATGTCTATGGTTCCCACTCTTAGATAAAAATGACAACACTTTACTGTTCTATAAAGAGATGTCTATGGTTCACTGTAAAAAGCTAGAACACGAATCCGAATGTAGATGGTTGTATATATGTGTGGGCTACATTTGTAACATAATTACGTTAAGCAGTGTAACTAACTATAAGTTCCATCTCCTGTATTTATCAACGTGACTGTTCTGTATATTACCTCCGCTGTCATATCAACACTGTGTGGTGCAAGAAATATATATCTTACTACCTACAACTGAACCTAGTTTCATTCGAGCAAACAGGGTGCCGTAACGCGCCCAAACACCTATCAACCAATTATTTCACCGCCAACAAACGTAACAAGATTTTGCCGTTTGAAACGCTCTATTCATAAATACAATTTTCACACCATCACTTTGACAATCAAATCCAAATGCACTCTAAAGCTTACGGCAATATCTTCAAATAATTGCTCCTTTCCTGAACCCTAGACAATACGAAAATGCTTTGCGAATACAATATTTTTAAAACGATCGAGTTCTCGGCGAGCGTCTAGCCTGTGCGGACCGGACATCCAATAATAATATGTCAGCAGTCAGAATCACATGGAAGGCAACGTATGCAGAGCTACAGATATTTCGCTATTACCGGACCTATCCTGCCATCTCCTCGATATTTCCTACGACAAATGAAGTTGTTCAGCAGCATAAATAATGTACCTTATGTACCTAGGCACCCAGTGAGTGTGGCAGTTTTGTTTCTTTACTGTAAACGGCCCACTGAGTTTTCGATTAGAGTTGTAGGTATGTTTTAAAATGATATTAGCTCATGTGTGAATGTTGTTTTTGCTTGAATGGGTTTCAATTAAATTGCCTATTTGAATAGGGAAAATGAGCCGCCGTAGTATTACTTTTGTGTTTTATTTTGTAAGACTTAAATCCATACTTCCATACTTCCATACTTTAATATTATAAATGCAAAAGTAACTCTGTCTGTCTGTCTGTCTCGCTTTCCTGCTAAAACTCCTGAACCGATTTAAATGAAATTTGGTACACAGATAGTTTAGAGCCTGAGAAAGGACATAGGCTACTTTTTATTCCGGTAGTATGTTCCCGCGGGATAATTTCCGACCACCACGCGGGCGAAGCCGCTGGCAAAAGCTAGTAATATATATACAGATAAATGTGAAGACTATGTGGGTCCTTTATTCATTTTTTGGTTTCTTTCTTTTTCAGTAAGTTGTAATCATGATCTGGCGGTTTGAGTAATTTATGCGGCCTACCCAAATGTCCTTTCCGGTATTGTTTGCGGAATCGTTGAGCTTCTAAGTTCTGGACAGGTCCACACAATCAGTGTGGTTCTTTCCTCGAAAGACCTTTTCAGACACCAATCTACATGGTCTTCACGAGAAGGACCAAGATTATCTCTGGACGTTAAAAGACACTGTGACCTTTGAGTTTGTTTCCGACTTTCTTCTCAGAGTAGTCAATTAGGCAACGGGACCTCGCCTAGTTTAAAAAAATATGATTGATGTGTAAAATTGTTTGTACAAACCTACTTACAGGAATAAAATCACTGATCTTTTATCAGATAGCTGGCCTTTGCAGTACCTACCGACGAGTTACAGGTTCAATTCAGCACTGAACGGAAGTAATTAGTTTTGGTTTCAGATATTTGGTGAAGTTATGCAAATTAGGTAAACTACCTACTACCTTCTTATAAATATATTAATAATATAGTCCTCTGTCTCTCTCATATTATAATGCAAAACACGGGGCGGGAGACATTATAGTGCACAAGTATGGCCACAGACTCGGGAGCACTTACTCTTCCCTAGTGTTGCAAAGGACTCGAGTCCTCGAGTCGTAATTTTAAAGCTCGACTCGATTATGCAAGACTCAGTGTGATCAAAAGGCTCGAAGTCTAGAGTCAAGCACTCGAGTCTTAAAAAGGACTCGAATCTTAAAAAGGACTCGAGTCTTAAAGAGGACTCGAGTCTTAAAAAGGACTCGAGTCCTATAATGAACACGAGTCTTAACGAAAAACTCGGAGCATGAAGATGAGACTTGTAGCTCATCATTCGAAATGGCTAGAATAGAAGGTGAAGAGTTCAAATTACTGGTTATAATGTAATTATGAGTACAGAAAATTCTGACGAGTTATTCATAGACTCGAATTCATTTTAAGACTCGAGTCCTTTTCTAAGACTCGAGTCCTTTTTCAGACTCGAGTGGCTGTTAAATGCCTCGGGCTCGGCTTTACTCTAGACTCCGAGCCTTTTGAGCACACTGAGTCTAGCATAACTGAGTCGAGTCTTTAAAATTAGGTAAAACTCGAGGACTCGAGTCCTTTGCAACGAGTAGTGTTCCCTCACTCTCATAGTCCAGTGGGAAGGCAATCCGACACAACCGGTACTTTCTAAGGGTATAATTATGTACAAGGTAATTAGGTCATTTAATTTCCGAGTTATTTGCGTTTTTATAGAATTGGGTGAAAATATGGCATTTTGTGATTTTTACTGATTATTGTTCTACAACAAAGATACAATTAACATCGTGATTGATTGTTTGGCATTCAACGCATAAAGACGTGCTCATAAATGCACAATATCAGTAAAATAAATTAACGCTTACGTAAACAGTGACCCAGTTTAGTGTGTTATAGCGTGTTTTTTCAATAAATATTACAGTAATAAGTTACAATAATGAACTGACGATAATACAATCCTATAACGACGTAGTCCGCCACCAACTCCGACCCCGGTACCTACACCGGCAAGGACACCACCCCAACAACCAAGACAAGACTAAGATGACGCAGTTGAAGTTATATCCACTCCGGAGATTCAGAACTGGATGACGTCTATTGAGCAGTGCCTGAATGAAGTAGTTGCTATAGCTTCTGAGGGAAAGCTAAACGCTGATCAGAAGCTGATAATAAGCAATCTTTGCCGGAAAGTTGGACATGGAGCTTCACAAATGGCTGTGCAATACCAGTCACTAAAACAAAAAGCAATCCAAACACATACCACCCTTAAAACCATGACCGAAGCTCGAGACCTATCAGATTGTCTAACAGAGATGAACCGGACGATTCAAGAGTCCTGTACGAAGCGGGAAGCAACTTCATCGTCATTTGCAGATATGGTCAAGAAGGGGTCCAACACCTTTGTTCGACCGAATAGGGGAAAAGGGGGTAATGGCGGTCGGTTAAGCACTTTTTAAAATAAAAGTCAAATTTTAAATCACAGCTTTATTAGGAACTTAACACAGCAATTCTGCATTATAGGATATTAATTGAGATCAACATTTTCATCTTTGGTGTTACCATCAAATAGTTATAATAGTTATTAAAAAAAGTACATTTGACCATCATTGTACACATATGAAGGCAATGGTAGTCATGATGTTGACAATGGTGGTCAAATACTTCTAACAATTGTCACATACATAACCCTGTGCGGTATCCCAGCCTGTGCAGGCAGCGTGAGCCCAAAGCCCACAGGAAGTGCACCGGTACCATACCTCATTGTTTCTGCCGAATTCTCCGCATACTTGACAATTATTTTCTGGGTCCTCATCATCATCTTCTTCAGTGTCGACGCAGAGGTCGTCAGTATCTACGTCGGTCAATGAAGACTCGTTATCTTCTTGAAGAACTCTCTTTTTAGCTTTCTTAAGACTTTCCTTGTATTCTTTGCTTTTCTTGCCCTTCCCTTTGCCTTTTTGTTTTCCTTTTTCGTTTAAGTTGTTCTTTTTTTTTTTTGTTTTCCTTTTCTATAAGACTATCTTTCAATGGTGTTGAGGTTAATATGGTAGAATGTTGTTTTTTTCGTATTTGTCTTGTGCTGATAGTTGGTGTTTTGGTAGGCAAATTGACAAAACTTTCAAGCCTTGGTGGTGTTTGTTGCCTAGACGTTGATGGAAGCACGAGTGGCTCATTGGATGTGCTTGGAGTTGCAGTTATCTCAAGGGGAATATTTGCACATGCTGTCTGAAAAGAGTTTTCGGTGTCTTGAATAACTACTGATTCGCCTTGCAGCATTTCAGCAGCTAAAAAGTCTTCATCGTTGAACACATTCGGGTTTATTGGAAAGATACCAGTGGCCTTAAATCCAGACTCCCTTTTACTTATAGAAGCCACATTTGAATATGCCTTATGAAATAAGGATGGAATGTGTGCGGTGACAAGGACAACATATGAATGTTTTTGGGTTTGCAGTAATTGTAAATGGACATACAATTGCTTCTGGTGTCAAATTTGAAGCGTTGAAAATGGGATTCCAGTTTGTTCCGCGGCTTTTCTCATAGATGTTCCACTATCCATAAGCTTCAGAGCCTTTTCCAATGTCTCCGAAGACCATGCAGCCTTCTGCGTTTTTCTAGGTCGATTTTTTGGCATCTAAAAACAATGAAATTAGATTTAGTCACACACGTCATCAACAAAAACATTGCGGGCAATGGTGGTCAGTTGACCACAATTGTCCGTAATGGACTTCATAGAAAAAACAAGTAATAATAAAAACAACCATATATTTTGATTGGAAATAACCATTAATACCTGTTAATGATGAACTGTTTATACTAATATTAAATAGTTTATATGTATTAAGGAATTGTTCATAACTCACCGTGTTATTTTGTCACTACGTCAAATAAGACCAAGTTGGCGCGAAAATAAACGACACTCGTCCTGTGCGAACGCATCGAGCGGAATGAGTGCGGGGCATCAGTCACTCGCGGGGGGTGAAGAGCGAGACGTTGACGCGCTTCAAACGCGTAAGGGACTGTTATTGCTTTAGTTGTGTGCGTGACCACCATTACCCGCTGACCACGATTGCCCTATCTTCCCCTACTTTTAGCTCCGTGGCCATTTACCCCAGTGACAACTCAAAGACCAGGGACGAAACCAAGAACATGGTCCAACAAATCATATGCCCTGGAGAAATGAAGCTGAAAGTACGAGGCGTACGCAAAATTGGAAAAGGAGGCCTTATAATAAGCACGGAGACTAAAGATGACCTAGATAGGCTCAAACAAACAGTCCAACTTGCTTCGTCAGGGCTTACTGTCGACGAACCTAAAAAGCGCAAACCTCGCATAATAGTTATAGGAGTACCGTCATCGATGGCTGAAAATGAGGTTTATAAATGTATTTATGAACAATACTTGGCCGACAAACTGCCCACTTTATCCTTAGATACATTTATGGCCTCAATAAAACTAAGCCACAAATCAGGCAGGAAAGATGCTGAGAACTGTAATTATATTCTAGAAGTTCCAGCCGTCGTACGCAAGGCCCTCATTACACAAGATCGAGTATTCATAAATTGGACGTCCTGCCCGGTACGAGACTTCACACTGGTAACGAGATGTTACAAGTGCCAGCAGTATGGTCATGCAGCCAAAACCTGTAAAATTGCTCTTCCTACTTGTGGACATTGCGGTGAAGAAGGACACGCAATACAAGACTGCGCAAAAAAATCCGAATCGCCTAAATGTGCTTCGTGTTTGCGCTTTAAAAAACAAGCCAACCACAAGACGGGAGACGTAGATTGTCCGGCCAAAAAAGCTGCCGAAAACAGGTACATAAACTCAATTGATTATGTAGGCGCCTAAGAGCGCCACATCTTGTTTATATTATTGACCTAAGTTTTATTGTTATTTTCTTTAGTTTTAGGATGGATCCTAACTTATTTACCGATATTATAGACAACTCATTTTTCAACCGACGAAAAAAAACGGAGGAGGTTCTCAATTCGACGCGTATATTTTTTTTTGTTTTTTTTTTTATGTATGATCACGCATAACTTTTTACATAGTGGTCCGATTGTGACAATTCTTCTTCTATTGGAAAGGGTATACTCCCAAGGTGGTCCCATATAAATTTGGAAAACAAAATCGAACCCTAAGGGTTGGAAAACAGGGGATGATTGATTGTTCACTCACTGATTGTAACGTATAAACACGCATAACTTTGTACAGAGTAGTCCGATTTTGATAATTCTTTTATTGTTGGATAGGGTATACCTTGCCAAGTATTATTAGTACATTAAAGCCACAAAAAATCATAAAATAAAAACTTTTTAACAAAAAATTAAACCGCCGAAAAACTGAAAAGCATAAAATAATAAACCTTAAAATTTTGAGTCGGCGCTGAAAAATCAATGAACAAGGAACACTCAAAGCGCCGACTCATAATTTTAAGGTTTATTATTTTATGCTTTTCAGTTTTTCGGCGGTTTAATTTTTTGTTAAAAAGTTTTAACTGTGTCAAAAACATGTGACGTTGAGGCTTGCAGACAATATCTTTCCGATCATGAAAAGTCACTAACTATACTAACCCAAAACATTCGTAGTATTTTTAAGAACATAGATAGCTTTAAAATTTTCCTGCATAGACTTAATTTTGATTGTGATGTAATTGTACTAACTGAGTGTTGGCTAGCTGGACGCTTAGATAATCTCCCAGTAATACCTGGGTATAACTTATTGTATACCACAACAAAAAGCAATCAAAATGGTGGTGTGGTCGTTTTTTCTAAAGAATGTTTAAAGGCAACAATCGAGGAACCTACTCTACAAGACTGTATGAGTAACTGTTTAGTCATTAAAATTGGTGTGACTACAGCAATAATCGCTATGTATAGGTCACCCTCCACGAGAAATCTGGATTTCTTTCACAATTCCTTAAACCAGATATTTCTATCGTTAAGCTCGTTTAAGAATGTTATTCTAACAGGGGATTTAAATATAAATATTGCTTCCGAAAACTGTGATGCAGGGACCCAAAATGACCTTAATATCTGCTCATACCATGGCTTTCTCCCCGCTCACACATTGCCTACTCATCAAAGCGGTTCCTGTCTCGATCATATGATGATCAAAACCAGCTTATCATATATTACGCTTGTTACTAACGCAACAATTACTGACCATCACGCTGTCCTACTTTCCGTAAATTTAACGCTGCCTAAGCTAAATCGTCCCTTGACTAAAAGCAAATTAAACACAAATAAACTTGAATATGACTTACGCAACCTCGGTTTATGTTTTGTTTACAATACTGCTGACGCTAATTTGGCTTTATCGTACTTAATAAAACATGTCCAACAAGCAATATTACATAACACCACTGTTTCTATAGTGGATAAGAAACGTTATAATATTAAACCTTGGATTACTCCTGGACTAATTCGATGTATAAGACACAGAGATAAACTCCATCAGAGAACAAAAAGATACCCTGATAATTTAATCATTCATACCACCTATAAAAGATACAGGAACTTCTGCAACAATCTGCTAAAGAATTTAAAAAATAATTACGATAAAAACGAATTAAGCAGAGCAGGTAACAATAGCAAGCAACTTTGGAAACATTAAAAACGTCACCAATATGTCTAAACCGCGTGAATCAAATTCAAGTTTACTGCTTACTAATCCTTCGCCACTCATGTCAGCTAACAATGTTAATAACTTTTTTGTCAATGTTGGGAAAACTCTTGCCGAACAGATTCCGAAACATAGTTGCGATCAACCTCGCCAAAAATCAAGCAAAATGTGTCCCTTGAAATTTTTTGCTATGCTCGACACTGACGAAGACGAAATAACCCGAATTATTTCTGGTCTAAAAAATAATTGTGCTGTTGGATGGGATAATATAAGCAATAAGATCCTTAAACTCTATAAGCATATTTTGGCACCTCCCTTAACGCACATATTTCGAATCTGCCTTTCCAATGGAATTTTCCCTAGATGCCTAAAGAAGGCAGTTGTAATCCCTGTGTTTAAATCTGGAAATAAGGACTTAGTTAATAATTATAGGCCAATATCGTTACTCCCCTCAATATCAAAAATATTAGAGAAAATTATAAACAATAGACTTGTGAAATATCTCGAACACAATAACTTCTTATCCCCTGCGCAATTTGGTTTTAGAGCTAAATTGTCCACAGCCGATGCGGTACATAGTTTGACCGATCACATTTCGAAAGAACTTGACAAAGGGAACCAGACCCTGGGTGTCTTCCTTGATTTAGCCAAGGCCTTTGACACAGTGTCTGTTTCTGTTCTTCTTGATAAATTACATACTATAGGAATAAGGGGAACGCCACTAAAACTATTCGCTGACTATTTACATGACCGATACCAATGCGTTAGAATAGATACAACCTTGAGCGATGAGCAGAAATGTACGGGTTTTGGTGTTCCTCAGGGAAGTATTCTGGCCTCAACGCTCTTCCTGATTTATATTAACGACTTGTGTAACCCTAATATTAAAGCCGGCAAAATTATATCATATGCCGACGACACGGCGTTAATATTTAGCGCTAAAACAAGTACCGAACTCTTCGAAATCGCACAACTAGGTTTTAGTAGGTACTGTGACAAATTGGCTTCAAACAAATTTACTAACATTAAATGCTGACAAAACAAAATTTATTCACTTCTCCATGCGCAAGCCCCAACTTAACTTTACTAACCCTCACCTATATGCCCATCAATGTGGTAACCGCTCAGTCAACATGTGTAATTGTCCTGTTATCCTCAAAACAAGCAACATAAAATACCTCGGCGTAATAATAGACGACACTCTGTCCTTCATAAAACATATTGAAAGTCTCGTTAAAAGAGTGCGCAAATTAATATATGTTTTTAAAAAATTACGTACATTCGCCGATTCCAAATTAATCACACAAGTTTATTTGGCCCTCTGTCAATCAATAATTCAATACTGCATCACATCATGGGGTGGCGCTCCAAAAACGAATCTACTTCCTCTTGAAAGAGCACAGAGAGCAATTTTAAAGGTAGCAAACTTCCATCCCTTTTTCTTTCCCACAGATCTGCTATATAAATCCTGCAACGTGCTGACTGTGCGCCAACTTTTTATAATGCACTTAGTATTAAAACAGCACACCATGCCTACCTACACTGCTGACAATACTAACAAGAGGCGGAATGATATAGTATGCACATCTAATGCATCCTCAAAACATGTTTTTGTAGAAAGATTTTTTACATTCTTAGGTCCATTTCTGTATAATAGGTTAAATAGAAAACTAAGTATCTTTAAATTAAGTTACTTTAGCTGTAAACAAATTATACTTAAATATTTACTAACCATCGATTATGCACAGACAGAAGATCTATTTGTTGTTTGCAAATAGAACGACTAACATATTGCTATTTCACTTTTACTTTCCTAATTTTAATTTAGTTTTTACTTTATACTCCTTGTTAATTTATTAAACTAAGTATTTATGCACTTACTAGCCTGAAACACAGGTTCAACCTAGTTCAGGCAAATGAGCACCTGTGCTCTATTTTAATTATTAAGGTAACTTTGTAAATGTGCCCCTTTTTATAAATAAACGATATTATTATTATTATCTACAGACATTTCTATGCACATTTTTTTTAAAAGGAAATGTTTATTAAAAAGGTACCAGATGTCGGTAGGTCTTATAAAATGTCGATATTTTCATAATTATTATGTTGAGTTTTTTAAATTTTAATACTGTTTGTACATTGGCTGTACAGCATCGGTTATGTTAGTGATACATTGATGCAAATAATGTGTTGGGATCTATGTGGAAAAAACTATGTAACAATCGTTTGTTACACCACAAAACTCCACAAATGATTGTATCTAATCGAGAGTCTGTTTAACATCCGGCTAGTAACATCACTCCTTTATTTCTGCAGAACTGAACATCACCTGGTAGGTTGTATTTTCAAAACCATGGTACAGGTACGTACAGTTCATAGTTCAGGTTCGTCGCTGTAGTCCTCAGTCAAACAATCTGCTATCTATATGCAAATGTCATCATCAGCCTATAGGTAATGTTCCCACTGCTGGGACACAGGCCTCCTCTCGGTGAGAGGGAGTGGGCCATAACCCACCACGCGGGGATTATGACGGGCTGAATATTCTAGAATCCTCGCGAACATTCGTGTAGCTCTGCCACCCGATCATAGGTGACGACGACCTCCCTAGATAGTTCCAGAACAGATCCCGAGAATCAGTTCCCCCACAAGATAACAGGTGGCAGTAGCGTGGCGTTTTATGTCTTAGCGATCTAGTGTTACGTAGATCGTAGTTACATTCCTTGCTAATAGATGGTGCTTTATGTCTTACATGACACTATATCAGTCGGCCAGTGTATTCAGCTGCATCAGACTCCAAACCGACCTCAACGTAGTTAGAAAAAGACTAGGCAGATTTTTTAGGAATCGAATCCAGGAGTAATATATCTTTCTGGTTTTTTGAGATCTCTTGAGAGTTAGTGCACTTGTAATAGACAAAGGATAAGATTGAGTATTGTCTATGAATTCTACTTAATGCATTGGGATATTTTTTAAAGCGGATATAACAGTCAACAGAATTGGTAACCTTGGTAATCAGAAAGTTATTTTAGTACATTAATTGTAAAATAAACTTTATTCTCCATTCCAAAAAGGAAGAAATACAAAACAGTCATGACAATTACACTATTTAATTACACTTAATAATTATAATTTGGTTCAGGCGGGTGTGGCGGGAACGGGGGGTGTCCGAACGGTGGTGGTCCGCGGGGCGGGAACTGCGGCCTGAAGGAGGGGGGCGGGGGTCTCCATGGGGGTGGAGGTCTTGAGCCAGGCGGTGGTGGGGGGCCAAATCCTGGGGGTCCGAACGGTGGTGGTGGGAAGTGGTGGAATGGTGGCGGTGGTGGTGGGGGGCCAGGAGGGGGCGGCGGGCCCGGAGGGGGCATGGAGCTTGGAGGTGGCGGCGGCGCCGACATCGGTAGTGGTGGTGGCGGCCGCGCACTCATGGGGGGTCCTTGTGGCGGCATCGGGGAAGGCGCGGGCGGCGGCGGTGGGGCCATTAGCACTGGGCCCATCATCGTAGGGGGGGCGTCCGCGAACAGCTGGTGAGGACGGTCCGCGTGGGATAGCGGGTTCTGGGCAGCAAGTAACCTGTAGAAGAAGGAAAGTTGAGTAGAGTATTTTAAAAACCGAATTCGGAAGTTGAAGATAAGCGTAAGGAACTTCATCCCTGACGGGCCACCCTCAACCCATTTATGATGTGCAACATCTTTCCTCTCGCCTTATGATTTCGTGAAATTCATAGTATATAGTGTGTATTTTGTAAAATGTCAAAGTTATTTTCAAATCACAAAGCAAGAAACTAGTGAGTGTGCATTTCGTAAATGTCAAAGTGAAATTTTTACCGCTGGGCAAAGAAGCTCACTCAACCTGTAGCATAATTGCATGTAGTTAATTGACTTTTAAAGCAAGAGCTGTACAGGATGAAATGTTGAAAAAGGTTAAGCATCCATTTGGCATCTATAAATGTACCATACATAAGAATTATCATTTTCTAACAATTTTTTTGAAAGCAAATGTCATTATAAATAAAATGTGTTTTTTAACAGTCACTTAACCTTTTCATTCCTCTAATATTCATAGCTCTCTTCTACATAAAATGAAACCAAGAATGAAATATCTACACACCTTTCAGCTGCAGATCCGTGCCTCTCTCCTTTGACGTCCTTCTTGAACGCGTATGACACAGAAATAGGTCTATTACAGAGGTACTGGTTGTTCATAGCTTCTATCGCCGCATCGGATGCCTCGAACGATGCGAAGTTTATGAAGGCAAATGCTTTGGAGTTACCAGTCTCGGGATCTCTCATAACCTGCAAGACGTCATTTGAATGTGTTATTTTAGATAATTATCGAAAGTAATGTCAGGATGGAAACAAAATATGAATAAATGGATCTCAAGTTTGGTTTTCCTAAAATTATTTTCTATTTTATTTCACATTAGGTGCACCTCGTGGTTTCATATGCAGTCTCGATCCCATAGTCCTAATTCAGACCTAAACCCATGTGTCAAATTTCATGTAAATCGATTCAGTCATTTTAGCGTAACAAACAAACATTATCTCTTTAGAAAATGTTTGTTTTTCTGTGTTTTTTTTTTACGTTTTCACACTAAAACGACTGAATGGATTTAGATAAAATTTGGCACATGGCCAGTCCATGACCTGGTCAAAGGGATGAAAAGGAATGCCGATGTTTGTATGGTATCGAGACTTATGCGGGTGAAACTGTGGTGCAGCTGGTATCAACTATGACTCCAGATTTGCTGACAATGTTGTTCTTTACAGATGTTCTCCAAGATAAACTTAGAAAGTAAAAATTAATCGAAAAGCCACACTGGTACAGATTTAATAACAGATTTACCATGGCCTAGCTCAATATTACAATAATAAGAATGTAGCAAAACTTATTGTGAACACAAATTCACTTGAGAATATGTATGTAAATAAGTAAAGCATTATTGTACCCACTTAAAAAAGTAAGAAACATAACTATGATGTATCCTCTGTTGCATAGTGGGTGTTTTATGCAAATGAAAAGTATAGAAAGCATCAAAATCATACCTTAGGTGTCTGTAATATAACACCAAATGCAGAGAAAGTGTCATACAATAGCTTTTCATCCACTTCTGGGTCCAAGTTTCCTATGAACACATTGGCTCCAACATCCAGATTCTTCTGATGGGCTGATGCCTTGTTCACCCTTACAGGCTTACCATATAGCTTTATCATGTTCATCACCTGGAAAAAGAAAACGAGACAACATTAATATGATTAATCAGTAGAAATTATTCTTGAGGGGCTGTGGTAAAGTTATAACAGATACAAAGTTAAATTACTTTTGATAACCCTTAAAAACTCTAAAAATTCCATGAATTACAAATAATATGCACCAATGAGGTGATTATAACACTTTTTAAGGCATTCTGCCAAACATATGCAGTTAGGTGAAACATATGTAGTTGGGTGAAACTTACAGCGCTGTGTAGGCTACACAGCTCTGCATACCCAATATAACAAGGTTTTAAATATGCTGTCATGGCGCTGCAAGGCGTCTGGCATGTTTACTGAAGCGCATATGGATAACTTTCAAGCCATCATGTGCAAGATAGTAAACTTGTTGCTGCTCTATCTCCAAAGCAGCAGCAACAGCATCCTATATTAATGCTGCCCATTTTGACTGTCTTTTCCAAAGTCATTGGAAAATGACTGCCAAAGGCATCAATTAGGATGACTACACAGACTTAGTGGGAAATCAGATTGTTGATAATCTCAACAATTATGAAAATTAAACTTTATCTCAATTGGATAAACTTCTTTATAGAATGACAGTTGTTGTCTTCATTCTAAAACATTCCTTTTGTCATTGAGTTACCATTTAATTTTCATAGTTGTTTAGATCAGTCTGAACAGCTGTTCAACCAAATATTATAAACGCGGACTGTACTAACAATAATAACATATTTTACATACAATTTTTGTTACTATCACACTAACTTTTTAATGATTTTAATGAATTGTTTACTGATATTGAGATTTCTTATGAAATAAACAATTTGAGTTGAATATAATTAAGACATCTGGATAAATATAATATACACACCTTTATGGCGTAATCAGCATCTTCCTCACCCATAAACTCAACAAATCCATATCCTTGATGACTTTGAGTCACTCTGTCTTTTGGCATGTGGACATTCACTGCAATTAAACACACAAGTATTAGAAAGCTTGTCTTGATTGCCACATTGAAATAAATAATCTATGAGTATGTGGAGCAAAAACTTTATACCCATATTTACAAAAAATGTAGGAGTATCAAATTCGGCTCAGTTTAAAGTTTATATTGAGGAGTGCAGGAAGTTAATATTTTTAAATAATATGCAGTAGAAAAACATTGAAGTTAAAAATTAATTATGGTTGAATGTTGATCACTCAGCGACCATTAGTATGTAATAATTGTGTCTGTGCTGCTGGGGAGTTTGTTGGCCACTTCTTCTTCCCAGCTAAAGCACTAGGAAATGGTGAAGGGTGGGCATTTTGGGGGACTGTCTTTTGTAATTTTGACTTTCGAAAAGTGCTGATACTCAACCTAATTTGAATAAATGACTTTTGATTTTGATTTTGTCTGAATAGTTCAAATGTCAAATAAAATCTATTGTAGTTGTTTAGGATCTACCATTATAATAACATAATTCCTGGGTTCTGTACTTGTTATTTAGAGATTAGTTGACCTAGATAAGCTTTGTTCAATATTAGTTATTTTACTAGGCCCACAAATTGTGACAAAACAGCCAGCTTACAAAATCAAAATTGATTCCTTAGCAGAGCAGCAGTTTTCTAGGTTCTTGTTCATTTTAATACATACCCACGGGTCCAGCTTGTACAAACAGCTCCCATAATAAGCTTTCAGTGACTCTGTCGTCCAATCCACCAACATATATTGTAGCATCTGAAAGTAATGCAAATAATCTCGTTAAATACTACGATACAAAACATAGTGAAATGAGGATTTATACAAAACGAATGGCAAGAGGTAAATTGGTGACCAGGTCTCCCTTTACTAACCAAAATGACTGCTATGTGGCCAAATAGAATTACTTTCGGTTAATAAACGGCGGAGACTTGAAAGTGATACTTAACCTCAAAAAGTTTGACTACGTAATTTGTTTACAACGGAAAGTGTTGTGGATTTTTTGATACAATACCAATAATGATTTTAGTATCGCGAGTTCTGGGGATGTTTCAATTAAGTAATTGTATCAATAAATACCTTGATTCCTTTCGGCAATTGGTCCCGCTGCCATTTTTATTGACAAGCATTAATCATGACAGATTACTGAATGAATTCTACTGAAATGAATGAATGAAAAAGTGCATAGGTTAAAAGTAACGTCAGTTCAATTTGGGCCGATTTTTCAATCCTCAGATAAACAGACGGATAGGGTTTATTCAATAGATAGTAAAAAACTGTGTTGTTCAATCGTCAAATAGGCTTTATTGGTCGAATAATTCCCTTAACGGAGGAATAAATCTATTTGGCTCTTTGACGGCCAGATAACCGCTTGTTCTATTGATAAACGACGTTGGCGTTACCAAACTTGAGGTTAGTTTTCGTTTTTAAAAAGTGTACTTAATGAAAATGGATGTTTGCGATAGTATTGACGAAATAGCAATTGAGGATGAAGCCATAATTAATAAATATAGGTATATGAATGAAAATAAAGAAAGAATATGAGAGAAAAGAAAGAATTTCAAGACCGAGTGTCGAACACTTTAAAGTGTGGGATTCATCTTTGCTTTCCATGATTATTTTAATACAATTAAATATCACGGAAATACAAATAAAAATACCACACAAACAAAAAAACAACGTCTCAACGTAAAAAGGGACATCTGGCTGCCGCACATTGTTTTTATAACATTGACAGTAAACAATGAAATAGCCCGTCCCGTTCTAACTTTCGTTTATTTTGTATATTTATTTCACCTCCCTGAAGTTAGCGTATTCACAGATGTGATATTCGGTCAGGTAGTTATTCCTAAATAAAATAACGATTGAAAAACTGACAACCACTTATCCGAGGAACAAAGAGTCTAATAACTTTATTCTTTAGGTAGCTATTGGTTCTTTTATCTGAGGATTGAAAAATCGGCCCTTAGTCTCATAGTCTTTATTCCGCTAACGTTTATTTTACCTCTGATTCTGCGTCACTAATAGAATCCCATTGATTTTTGTTGCAGTTGTTTATGGTCGCTTTTGTTGCTGCCACTACCAAGTATGTCAATATCACAGTGATCGGTCTAATTGCTATTGCTGTTGTCACTGTAAAAAGTAAAACAACTATGTCAAAAGTAAAACAACTATGAACCACAGAATATAAATATCACAAGCGTCTGTGAACTAACTTTACATAAATATTTAGTGTAACGCTATATTTAAAAAAAGAACTTCTTATTCTGCAATATTTTAGAAAATATTTTACTTAGTTCGAGCTGTATCAGAGAATGGTTTCGTATTCAATTCGATTTCGTTCATAAGGATACTTTGTGTAATCAGATTGATTGACTGTCTTGTCGTCTTTTAAAAAAATATTGAGGCCAGCCCAAAAAGAGGTGACGAGACCACATAGACGCGTATTCCAAGGGTTGGATAGAGGTGGCCTTGGAAAAGAATGCCTGGAGGGATTTGGGGGAGGCCTTTTATCTGCAGTGGGACAGTGTAGGCTTGTAAAATAAAAATGCGCTTATCACCGAACATGCCAAAAGGTAGTAGAATACACAATTTACATAAATTATTTTTAATTTACCAAGATAGGTTAAAAAATCGGGGACGTTAATAAACGTGACGATCATTTAACATGAACAGTATCATTAAATTAGCTTTTAATAGGGAACATTATAATAGGCTAACTTTTGTGAGAATGAGTGAAATAAAGAAGCATCCAGACTCGGCGGGCCCAGTGCGAGTAAGCAGATGTGAATTGTTTTTGATTTTTTGGTCCTAGGACATCCCGGTTTCCTCACATTTTTTCCCCCACCGCCATTTAGACAGCAGTGGTGATGAAATAATTTACGCAAAGGATCTATCAGGGTTGGAATCTACGACGTACAATTCACAAGTTGCTGCCGTTACCCAAGGGGCACCACTGTTCTTCATCAACCGATTATTACATACTAGCTTGCGCCTACATATGTCTGCGTCCATCGTCACAAACTTACACGTTTATAAAATCAGTAGGATTAGTAGGATAATTAAACACTCATATTTTTCCTGATATTAACAATAACTGAAATCGTGGAACCTTAAAGACCCTTCGTTTTATAACGCCACAAGTATTAATTAAGTTAATAGCAAAAAAGTTTTAATTACTTAATAAAAAGGAACTACTGATGTAAGTATATGAAAAAACGATCTGTAAATAAAATTATTTTTATAACTTTATTTCCACAGCGTTACTGACAGAAATCTTTGAGTTTTACTTTGAGAATAGACTTATACCTATCACAAGGTTAGCAGTAGAGTACAACGTAGTGGAGGGATGCCTTTTCCCAAGATTGGGATAACGTAAACCAAAAAAATAAATTGATCAGAAATATCTTTTTCCACAGAACCATTGTTGCAGCAGTGCCCAAGCCCAAAAATAAAATTAAAAAATAAATTGATATCATTACCATCATCAGTTTTTCAGCTGAATTATTAAATTTGTTGCATTTTAAGAAAATATCACTTTTCTGGACGAGTTTTATTATTATGTAAAAACTTGCGGAATGCGTCTTTACTGTTTGTGTTCATTTTTGTTGTGTTTGTCAGCTGTCAATAAAAAAAAACACTTCATTTCTAAATTCATTCGAGCGCGCATCTTTGTGTTCGTTTCTCTGAATTTTTCCATCAAGAATTCTGTAGTCGGACTAAATTAGTGTAAAATGCAAAGTTCAGACGTAATATCTTCCTTGTTTTGGTTTAAAAATGATAGTGATGTGGACGAAGATACAGAACCGCAAATATTGGAGCAGTTTGTTCACAGTGTTGAAGATTTTAGTTCTCAGTATGGCAGTGAAATCAGTGTTTCTTATACTGCATTCAATCTTCGTGGACCACCATCAAATTTTCCTGATTATGGCGACTATCCACAAGCCTTCGTAATGGTAAAAGTATCTAAATTTTGATGTATTTTCCTACACACAAAACTTTATTTTTATTTTGTTTACGTACTGTTTTGCCGCGGTTGTGTTGTATGTGATGTGTGTTGTTTTATCCGTGTCTCACAAATAGTTTCTAAGATAATAATTATATTGTTTATTTACATTTGTTATTAATTTTCGATAGCTTATGGTATTATAACACTATAATTGCCTGTTGACCAGGAATCCAATGGAAGAAAGAATAACTAAATAAATATTTTTCTAAATTGAAAACGATGTCTAATGAATGTGTATGTGCCCCTTTTACAGTCTATACAAATGAATAAAATCGAAGTGTTTGTATTTTAAATCAAAACAACAGCTTTTTACTTAATCGTTTTGACAGTATAATATACAGTACTTATAACAAAAATATATTTTTTAATAACTTTCACTGGCAAATAGCTGATGTGATAAGGAGTACATAGGCTAGGTTTTAGGCTCAGTTGAACCTTCCTGTGGGATAATCCATCCACACGGCTAGTGGTTTGATAAGATTATTATATAAAATAATATAAATATATATATGCAAGATTGTGATCCCGTTTTCATAAAACATTTCATGCTTGCTGCTATCAACCAGGCTAGGTTGAGTTTAGGTACCTAGTAGATACACTTAGTAGAATATTATACATATTTCTCTTTTAAGTAAGTATACCATCTGTTTACAATGCATAATTATCTGGGCTACTCCAGTTGGGTTCTTTCTTTCCAACATTAATTTAGATTTGTGTTTTAACATCCATGAAAACACTAATAAGTCTGTTACTAATGGTGGCCCCTTGGTAATGGCTGTAACTTACAACTTGTGGATTGTAGGTTCCAATCCAGACAGACTCAAAATGGTGAAGGAAAACAATCTGTGGAGAGTGAAGTGTCCTAAAACAAGAAAATCAATATGTTGTTAGTATAAAATAATGATACCAGATATAATTTGTAATGGGAAATAAAATCATGTTCATATTAACATTAGGTTTTAAAATAAGAAAGGGGATACCCCCTTTCTTTCTTTAATGTGTCAGATAAAGGCCCTACAGTAAACTTCCTTATATAAATAAAAATCAAGGGCAATCTATTAATAAACTACTCGAAACTAACCATTTTCCTTCATGTGATGTGAAGGGAAGACAAGTTTGTGTCTTTTAAAAGTCAACAATACATTATCCAAGGCTTTAATAACTTTTGAAGCCTTGAAATTGTAAATGGCATCAGCCGATGTTATATATATTTTTTAATTGTCTTATTGCTTGTCATATATTATGTAAATAAAACAAATAAATAAACTTTTTAATTTAATTGCACCAGGAATAGATGAAGATTTTTAAGCCTCTATCGAGTTAGTTAAATATTTTTCAAGAATGCTTTTCTAGTTTTCAATAGCCATTTAATTTAAAAGTTAATATGCATTTACTAACATAATGTTAGTATAGGAAACTGAAATTCAACCCTATTTTTTGGAATTGAATTGAACTGTTGATCCATATTTACTCTAGAGTTGAATTAGGCCAGCTACCATTATAGCGGAATGACATCCACTACTGGATCTCCCCTAGTTTGAGGGGATTTGCCATAATCACAATGCTTGGCAGGCGGATTGGCGATTGCAGTATGGTGATAAAATGCATAGAGAACACTGCCATTCTGTAGTAATTCCCTTAGTTGCCTTTTACAACACACACAAGAAATGGGATGGTACTATTTTATACCACACGGAACATATTTAACAGAACAAATAAAATATATCTAGATATATTTTTCATTTATTTGTGCACAATTTATTGCCTTAAGTATGCTGTTGACATTACAAAATATAAGGCCACCAGTCATAATATAGAGGGTATTGGCATTCGTTGTATTACTGTGGGGTTTTGTTCCTTATAGCAGTGACCAGTAGGTTGATCCGTAATCCTTTCCCCCTGTTCTTATTTGATTTAATAACATGCAGATTTATTTTTAGAGAACCTATGGAACTTGGTGGGAAGAGGCCCCATCGGCACAGCAAGACTACATGCCACAAAATGCCAGTGCCATCACCAGTCAGGATTTTGTAGGTAAGTGTTATAATCTGTTAATGGGTACATACAATCATTTTCTATGTTTACTTGGTATAAAACAGCAATATTACTTCTTTTTTTGTGGGTGGGAAATCATCAAATAGCGTTTCCCGCTCTGGGCGGAGCGGCAGGTCGTGTCAGACTTTTACTGACTAAAACCCACCCTAGTTCCTTCAGTTGCCTATATGGAAGGGCCACGGTCACGGTATCTCTTTCGAACAAATCTCGCGCACCTGGCAGACAGCAGCGATATTACTTTACAATTGAATTGAACATGATACTAAATTATATTATGTAATTCGATTTGGTACTTCAATTAAAACT
The DNA here is from genome assembly GCA_932294355.1 of Aporophyla lueneburgensis. NCBI lineage: Eukaryota > Metazoa > Arthropoda > Insecta > Lepidoptera > Noctuidae > Aporophyla > Aporophyla lueneburgensis. Next base: position 19,834,590 of record OW028744.1, read on the forward strand.
CATAACACCACGCCTGCCCTTATTCCCTAATGGTTAGGCAGAGGTGTACCTGTACCCCTCATTACCCCAGTTACCGTGACCCGAGATACCGTGACCCTAGCATATGGGTAACTGAAGGAACACGGTTGAGTTTTAGTCAGTAAAAGTCTGACACGCCCTTCCGCTCCACCCAGAGCGGGAGACGCCATTTTATGAATTCCCACCCCCTAAAAAAAGAACCCATTTATATTCAACTTCCATTTATTAGAGGGCGAGCCTATTGCGATCAAGGGGGCACAAACCTTGACTCTGGGTTGCTATTGATAAATTCCAGAAGGAAATTCCCAGTTACACTAATGTCCGACCCGGGAATCAAACCCAGGACCTCGTGCTCAGCAGTAGCACTTGCGACCACCACACCAACGAGGCAGAAACTTCAATAATGCTATTTGAGATACCTACTTGATAAAATGCTCCACTTGCTTAGTCCACGTTTACTAGCAATACCTAGTATGTCAATTATGTAAACGACCATTTATGCCATCTGCTACTAATTAAGTCTACCTATCTGCCATTCTATAGAAAAAGACATACCTATGACGCGCTTAGCTCGAAGGTAATCAAGAACACGCAATATGCGTAGATAAAGATTGGAAAGGTTATTTTATCTTTCTTCAAACCCTTTAACTGATCATGCCGCATATACACTGTCAGGGTTTTTAGGGGTTCCGTTCGCCTGTTCGCTTGGGTTGTGTTCGAGCAATGGTGGCTTAGTAGACCCCGACTTAGGAGTTACAGATTATGAGTTCTACCCCAGTCATCACTAATGCTCTCAAAACGCTGAAGGAAAACATCGGGGAACCGGCATGTCCCAGAACCGAAAATTCGAAGACATGTGACTTCTTTCAACCCGGGGTCCGCGTGGTGGATTACACTCCCTCTCAGAGAGTGAGGTCTGTGTCCCAGCAGTAGGCAGATAATAGTTTGATTACGCAGTGTTCGTGTGACTACGTCAGAGTACGCTCATGCTGTAATTTTCGACTATGTCTTACTGGTCTGCAACTTTCGCAAGGTCCTAACTGGTATAAAATGTATGTACGTACTAAAACATAATAGGTACAGTTGGCGTCAATAATATACGGACGAACAGACTGTTTAGTTATCTATACAACTACGAAAATTAAACATAACTCAATGCCACAAGGAATGTTTTAGAAGGGAGACAGTACATGTCAACTGAAATTCTGGCAAGAACTTTATTCAATTTAAAGTTTAATTTTCTTAGTTGTTGAGATTATTTTCGACAGTCTGTTCGTTCTGATAGATATTTTTGACGGTTCTTATTTTGGACGATGTTTTCGAACAACATATCCAAGATCACGTTGCAAACAATATGACTTTCGGCAGAAGTGTCCTTCGAGAAAGCAGTCTACCCACTTGAGGTGTCGATTTTCGAGACTTACAACCCCGGAGCGCTGGTCCGCATCTGGGCTTTAGGACCTACGGCTTGGATGTTGCTATGGGAAGGAGAGCCAGAGTACGTTGGAGACACGCCCAGAATCTTTAGCCCACCGATACGGCAGCTGAATGTGCCAACACGGTGAGTTGTCTTTGCTTTTCTTGTTTAGACATCAAATAGATCATTCATTATTTTCTTATAACAGCTCTCTAGTCATTGCATTAATGAAGATCTTAAACGATCAGAAATATTGAAGACTAGCTTCTGCTCGCGACTTCGTCCGCGTCAAATTTTCACTTCCCTTCCCGACGCATCTAATTGCCTGCCAGTTTTCGTCCATTTTTCGATTGCTGCTCCGCTCCTTTCGACCGTAGCGTGATGTTATATAAACTATAGCCTTCCTCAATAAATGGGCTACCCAACACAAAATATTTTTTTAATTTCGACCAGTAGTTCCTGAGATTAGCGCATTCAATCAAACAAACAAACTCTTCAGCTTTATAATACCTACTATTGGTATAGATATAAGTTCAGTCACATTTATTTGACGTTTCGCCCTACACCTAACTGCTTTATTCATGTTTATATTTCGTAATGTTAATTACTTACTATTGTATAGAATCAAATTCTTCTAACTGAATAGAGAGCTTTGCTGCTGGGGAGTTTGTTGCGCCACTTCTTCTGCCAAGTTCGTCCAGGCTTAAGCACTAGAAAGTGGTTAAGGGTGGGCGTTTTGTGAGACTGCCTTATTTAATTTTGACTTTCAAAAAATGCTGAGCCTCATTTGTTCAAACTAGGCTGTAGTTTGAATAAATGAGTATTGATTTTGATTTATCGTTTTCTCTTTTGCTAGAATTAGCAAAAGAGAAAACGAAAGTTTTTTCGATTAATCGGTTAAGTTACAAAAATGAACAACGTGTACTAGAACAGCGCAAGACCTGGAAGTAGTTTACTCAGAATTGACTCCTGAATCGATTTCCATCATTATTTATTTAAGTAAATATATCATAAAAAATCTTTAATAAATACAACGGCCGAAACCTGTTAAAAAAACTGAAACAAAACATAAACCCATTGATTTGCGTGTTGTTTCATAAAACTTGAAAAACGTGATTTGGTTTTGTTTGTAGTGTACAAAACAAAAGAAAAGTTTTAAACGGAAAGCCCTGAAGAATTTCATTGTTATATTCGTGTGGTTTTCCTTGAGCGAAAACTTTCCGCTTTTCGATACTCTGAGGAGCGAGTCACGTTTTCAAAACATTAATGAAGAGATGATATAGTGTAACGCTGTTACCTATTTTCGGTTTGCAACTTGATTAAAGCATATGGAGCTAAATTACTAAGCAGATAAATGGGAAACGAATAACAAAAGTTAAACTTCTAACTAAAAAGCCTATATACCAGATGACATTTTTTATCGTCTCGACCTTCATACGGTGTGTTGTGTAACTAGAATAGAAGGCAGGAAGGCCTTCAGATTCATCGCAGGTGACTAAAGGAGCGCGGGACGCGGGCTGACGGGGATGCGTGTGCGGCTTGTGCGCCTGCGAAAGATCAATTTGGCAGCTTATCGGCCGGCTTCAAAGGGTAGGACCGCGCTACAAAATTATTGATACATGCCGCGCAATGAGTAGGGTGCGTATGATTTTAGTTTCGATAGATTTTAATTGATTTTTTTTAATTTTGTTTCCAAATTTCTGTTTTTGTTGTTCTAGTATGAAAATGTTACTTTAAAGGTGTAGTATTTATTGCTAGATCAATTTCATTACATGTTATTCAAAAATAAAAATAATAAAAAATTCTATGCCAAAGGCTTCTACTCCGTTCACCTATTACACCCATTTTTTTTAGACGTTAAAAAAAGTCACCCGGTATATACATTGCGTATGCTTTTCTTGTTGTGAAATTTTGAAGTTACTTATATCCGCCGTTTATGGCGTCTGTTGCGAAATTTGTATGTCTAATATCTCATCCGCACATATGGATCGCATCGGGATTAATAACAATAAATGCTAGCCCATTGCTTCATGTGCTTGAAACTTCATCTGCTCAGCAACGTGAATAACGCAATGAATGTTGTGGAACTGTCAAAATGAAAGCCATTTCTACTACGGCTACTTATCGTTCTCCTAGCCTTATCGCAATTTATTAGGGGTCGGCGCAATATTTATTTTTCTTCCACATTTCTCAATTAATCGTCATCTCGGTTGTCACACCATTTCTATCTATACCATCATTCACACAGTCCATGGTTTCTTTGGTCTCCCTCTACTCTTTTAACCATCGACATTCATACTCAAAACTTTCCTCATTCCTCCGTATCACGTGCCCATACCATGACAACCGAATTCCACACAACTTTTCAGCTATCGGTGGCCTTTCGCCATTTCTACGGTTAGTGTTAGGGATGCCCGATCTGAATAGCCATACGATCTACCGATTTTTTAAATCTATTCAACAAGATACCATCTTCACGCAGATCGACTCTTATGCGGCCTATAGGATCTTATGAGAAAATCGTGTCAACTAAAACTACGACAACGTACACTAACAACGTACCGTATGAACTACAACTTGTCGACCGTCTGTTTTCTCTAGCTGGAAATATTTTGACAGATAGCCGTAATATGCTAGATCCAGTGCGTCTGTCTAAATTGCGGAAAAGTTCGGAAGTAAATGCTAACATACTCGACAAGTTGTAGTTCGGACACATTGTTATGGCTGGCTATCCGTCACGACGGCGTATGTGACACTCTTTGTAATAGATCTATTTTGTAGATTAAGTTAAAATCTATACTAATATTATAAAGCTGAAGAGTTTGTTTGTTTGATTAAACGCGCTAATCTCAGGAACGACTGGTCCGAATTGAAAAATTATTTTTGTGTTGGGTAGCCTATTTATCGAGGAAGGCTATAGGCTATATAACATTACGCTACAACCAAGAGGAGCGGAGCAGTAATGAAAAATGTTCCAAAAACGGGGAAAATCGCACGGGTAGGCGATTCGACGCGACGGGAAAGGTCGGGGGAACAAGAAATTTAACGCGGACGTAGTCGCGGGCAGAAGCTAATAGGTATATAATATTGCACGCATTTCGTGCATCAAATTATTATTATAAAATTACAATACGATCTTCCTAGATCGAGTAAGCTCGATTCAATACAATACGATTAAGATCGTAAATCGATTTACGAAGTTACGATCCATTACGATCCAGAAGATCGATTCGAAGCAAAAAATCGGGCATCCCTAGTTAGTGTGTCACGCAATTACCAACACAATCGTGATTTTGCTTTATAAACCAATTTTATTTTACCAGGATCTTAAGACTGGAGTTCAACCACAAGCTACTGCCTTACTACACCGAGTTGGACGCCGTGTTGCTTCGTGGCAAACAGCCGCCGAATCTGGTGAGGAATATGAGGAATAATTTCTCTTATTCTTCTCTGTTCTACAAGAAAACGCAGCCGGTTGTTGAAAAAGGTATGGCTTTTCTCTTTTTTTTTTGTTCTGTTGTAAAACGTGGTTAGGTATAACATTGAAGCCTTCTAAATGTGTCTCTGGACATGGATGTGATTTACATGTACTTTCATGTTATCAATAAGCTTCAACCACCTCTCAGTGGATCCCAAATACCGGGAAAATAATACGCTGCAGGCTCAGAAAGAGATGGCGGGATGAGCTGGACTCCTTAAGGCTTATATTTCACTGGGATACCATGGTGACGCAACCATGTTCTCGCTGCCAGCAAAATAAACTTAGCTTTATGGTTGGTATCTCACCTGCGTCGTGCGACGTCCTGCTCAACTAATACTAAATTTTTTGGCAGTGCGACCCTGGTTGCGCCGCTACTGGTGTCTTAGTGAGATAGGTCCCTAAAAGATAGGCCAGTAATTGCAATACACCGGATAAAGTGGAAAAAGGGAAGGGAAGCCTTGCCCTGCAATGGGAAAACACAGTCTTATAATAATATACAGAGCACCCCACTTCTAAATGATGATGTAAACTACTATATTTTTATGCAAGATTACCCTGACGTCATTAGTTACTGTTTTGTCAAGATAAGTGTTTAAATTGATTTATAACCATCTGTGATAAACACCTATATTTATATAGGTAGGTAATGAAAAGGCTCCGTTTACTTTAAGACAGCTTCACTGAATTGATATAGTTTGGGTAAAATCCAGGCAAGTGACATTTTTAATTTACAAAATGTACCTACTTTCTCAGTTTATTTTAAGTATTAAGACTTCAGTGAAGGAAAATGTCGCGAGGAAACCTAGACTTAAAATCTATATACACCGTGGCATTTTAGTCGTCTTACAAAGTTTGTCCACTCAATGTATCCGACATAATATACCTAAAGACGTGATTAAAAAATTGTTACCATTAATAACATTAAGATAATAGGCCTAAGAAAATTAAATAATGCAATAGAATTATGAAACATCCTGTTAATATTGTTTACGTATCAGATGGCAGTGAACATAACTACACAGCACACGAGTCGACAAGATAATTCTCTTTTCCATGAGACATAATATCAATTACAAACTACGTCATGCGTCATCATCAGAGGTCGGAGTACGTAGATTGAAAGGGGATCAATAAACTGGCACGTATTTGTTAGTATGGATATGCCTCCGGGATTCCGGGATTTTGAAATTAATTTCAAATGTTGTAATGTGTAGAATAAAGAATACATCAATATGAATAAGAAACGTTTAACTCTTTTGCTGTCTTTTTTATAGGTGATCGGCCTTCTACAGTAAGAAAAAAACAATTTTAAATGTTTATCTATCGCATTCTATAAATTTCTAATATAGTACCTAGTTTAAAAATGGGGTGCGTCTCATAACGTATAAACTCATTTGGTCTAATTTCATTTTATTATCGTTCATAAGATATAATCAACGTGAGATATACCAACTGTTGATATAATTTCTTTACGTATAACATTTATTTATTCTAAAACTTAATTAGTATAACGTTGTTTGATATAACGTTTATGTAATCGAAAATCATTTGGTCTAACGTTTAATATGTATATTGTTTATTTAATCGAAAATCATTAGGTCTAACGTTTAATATATATAAAAAACGTCATTATGGTTAACACCCCGACTCAAGAGTACCCCGACTCGGTTTATCCATGTTGTGATTTCTATGACTATTCATGATGCGAGTACGTAAAATCAATCTACTTACTCCGACCACTGGTCATCATCATAATGAATAATATTTTTATTTTTTAGTTGTTCAAATATATAATTTTTTTCTTATGTATGCGTAGTAGTCATTGGATACATGAAGTGGGCTGCCGTTGTAAGACGGTTAAAATGTCACGGTGTATATAAAATTCAAAGTCCTGAGTGACTGACTGATATATCAACGCACAGCCTAAACCGCTGGTCGTAGAGACATGAAATTTGGAGAGTGTGTTCTTTGTGAAAAGTAGGTATCCACTAAGAAATGGTTTCTTGTAATTCCATCCCTAAGAGGGTGAAACGGGGGTTGAATTTTCTGTGAATTTTTTTATTCTCTGGGTCGAATGACACGCGGATGAAGTCGCGGGCAGAAGCTAATTATTAATATAAGCCTAGTCGCTAATTTGCCTTGAGCAAGCATCATAATCAGATGTATTAAAAAAGACCTTTGTCCCGCAGTGGGACTTAGATAGGTTGGTATTATTACTGTAGAGAGCAGTGGTATCTACCCCGATTTAAAAGTTGTAGGTCGTGAGTTTAAACTCAGGCAGGAACCTTACTTTGTGCATTTAATTTCATCATCACTGCTCTCAAACGGTGAAGGAAAATTAACCGTGAAGAAATCAAAAATTCGAGAGGAGGTGAGTGTCCATGTGGTGGGAAAATTATAGGCTGATTATTATATTATTATGAGTGTGATAAGTAATGTTACGTCATTATGATCACACCAAGGAAGACAGTATTGCTGCCCAGCGTTTTTACAAAACTCACTGTGAAAAATTTGTTTTTTTCTTGCCAGGAATATTCAGCGTTTCTAGACCAGGCAGATGTTTTCTTGTCCATGTATAACGAAATTTATGATTTCTATTATAATTTTTTATATTTCTGGAAGTAGGTTTCTACAAACATGTACACGTTGATCATAGTTTTTAAGGCGTTTCTTATCTGATTGGTTTTAGGCACCGGTCACATTTCTAAAACAATGTTTCTCAACGCAGACGTTACACTGAAAAGGTTGGCCATGGTCACGGTCGAACCGTGATTTATCGATTTTCAACCTTATTACCTGGCATTTAAATATCAAATTGAACCTTTTATTCTCAATTGGTGGATGTTGCCGTGCCGCTGTATCTCTAATTGTTCGATTTTCAGCTTTATTTTGAAGGGCATACATTAATTAAAATGTTAAATGATTAGTTCGATACTGTAAGGAAATAATATCTTCTATGAGTTTGTTTAAGCGTTTTTTATGTATTTATTGTCGCTACGATTTAATAGAATTTATAGTAGGCACGTTGCATGACAGTTCTATGACGTCAGAGTGATTCTAATTATCTTCTAATGAATCGCTATAGGTACAATCACGAACAATAATATGTATTCATCTAGCAAAATTCAAAACCGATTTTCTCTTTAAATTACGGTTGCCACTACGAGAAAGGGCCTATTTCATAATAGTGTGGGTTCCAAAATAATAATAATGTTCGCAATATGTAACATACAATTATAATCAGTACAATAGGAGAAAATCACTTTTAAAGGTTGGTAAGTTTATACATATGACTACTCTGTTTATAAATATGCTCGTGACTGTACATAGTATGCATTAAGTATAACATTTTTATTGAGGAAGGTAATCAACGATTGCAGATCATTATTGAAAACTGATACCATTCATATCTAGTTGTCATGCTATAAAATAATAAAAAGTAAAACAATAAAATAAAATTCAAAGAGAATCCAGTTTATTTTTACACAAACAAGTTTAGAGTTCTTACTTATAAGTTGTTTCTGGTAATTTTTTTGGTATGAATAAAAATGCAAATTAGATGTTTTTTTTTACTCTTTTTGGAGTAAAGTTGGTTGTCCCATTATGCCGCAAATTTATCGCAAAGCTAAGAAGATTCATTGTCCTCCTGCTATTATCTGCCTTTACGTCTAAGCAGCATATCTGAAACCATTTATTTCAATTTTATCACAATTAAGGCACTTTAAAACTTTCACGGTCTCATTATAAAAAGCAGTTTAACTAAAAACCCAGGTTTAAACCTCATTAAACAATGGTTTAAGTTTAAGTTTTATTACAAAAAAAGGTTTTGCGATAAACCATAGACTAAACCCTTGTTTAACGTTAAACCTGGGCGACCCCTGGTTTATCGATGGGTCTAAGTCGCATTTGTCAAGTTTCCACTTTTAGGTTATCATTTATTTCGTTGTGTTGTGTTGTTTTTATAAAAACCGGCCAAGTGCGAGTCGGACTCGCGCACCGAGGGTTCCGTACAAACCTGTAGGTATCCTCGGTTTATGCGTAAGGTTTATGTTTATGAAATTAAATGTTTTTTTTTTTATATTTGAGTTGATTGAATGGAAGGTAAATTGCGATTTACGATTTATGACGTATTAAAAAAAAACTACTTACTGGATTTCGTTCAAACCAATTTTCGTTGGAAGTTTACATGGTTATGTACATCATATATTTTTTTTAGTTTTATCATTCTCTTACTTTAGAAGTTACGGGGGGGGGGACACACATTTTACCACTTTGGAAGTGTTTCTCGCGCAAACTATTCAGTTTGGAAAGAAATGATGTTAGAAACCTCAATACCATTTTTGAAGACCTATTCATAGATACCCTACACGTATGGGTTTGATGAAAAAAAAATTTTTGAGTTTCAGTTCTATGTATGGGGAACCCCAAAATTTATTGTTTTTTTTCTATTGTTGTGTAAAAATCTTAATGCGGTATACAGAATACATCTACTTACCAAGTTTCAACAACATATCTCTTATAGTTTCGGAGAAAAGTGGCTGTGACATACACGGACAGACAGACAGACAGACAGACAGACAGACAGACCGACAGACAGACAGACAGTCATGACGAATCTATAAGGGTTCCGTTTTTTGCCATTTGGCAACGGAACCCTAAAAATGGACATTAACTTGGTAGATTTAATTGATAATCAGGATATTGAAGCTATTCAGTCATTAGAAAGGTCACGCCGATTCAACAGAAATCGGGTTCGAGTCAATCCCTTCATTGAGTTATCCGATGAAGATTTCAGGCAAAAGTAGAAAACAAAATTTATACAAAAGTATCGCAAGTCGAAGAAACGCTTAGTAAACCAAGCGTTTCTTCGACTTGCGATACTTTTGTATACATTTTGTTTTCTTAAAACGCGCGAAAATGTTACGTTTCGTTACACGAACTTAGATGTACTACTACCTAATACATTAGTAATGTGATTAAACCTAAACAAAACTGCAATCGATAAGTAATATTAATGTTCATGCAAAATAAAAAGTCTCAATATTTTGAATGTTCCTTACATAATTAAATCATTGATAATACTATCAAAACGTTTTCTTTTCTTGGGATACGGAACGTTTCAATAGAATGATATCATGACGAACGAGTGATATTTGTGTTAATCTGTGGTTGGTATTAAGATAACGGTTTAAATGACGGTATCAAGAAGACCACGATTTATAAATGTTTTGTAATACGAACAAGTTTAGACCATGGTTTTACAGATGAGCTTGGACTTGATAGTTTAGGTTTAAACCAAGGCTTATTTAGTTTTTTGTAATAAGACCGTCAAAGTCAAAGCATTTATTTCAATTAGGCCCAAAAAAGGCACTTTTGAACGTCAACAGTTACATGAAAATAGAATTGATTTTAGTTGCCCCTTCCAAAAGGTAGATTCGTATGCAGAAGAATGGGCAAGAAACTCCACTGTCAAGGACCTCCTCAGTCAGAAAGTTGAAGTTAGTTGCCATAATCTTTACAAAGAAGAACGGCCAAACACTGTAGACACTCTTTTAAATCAAGGTTATAGAAATTCCTGGGTGTATTATTCCCTATTGCTCTCAGAACAAATGACCGGTGATCTCGAAAGATTCTGGAGTGGCGTCCGCGTCCGCGTGACGTCGAGTTGTATGGCTTCCCATAAGGTGGACCGATGGTCTTGTGAAGGCCGCAGGGATCCGCTTGATGTTCGAAGTGGTATAGCTTGGGTGAGGCCTAAGTCCAGCAGGACGTCGTTCGGCTGAAATGATGATAATTCTTGTTGCTTCTATATGAGAACAATTTGAATAAAAACAATGTCAAACAATTCAAAATATAATATTAAGATAAGCCCTGGCATTTAATAGTTGACCGGTCTTAACTTTCGGCGCCCGTTTACGAACGTGACGCGTGGATCAGCACTATCCAATTCAAACATTTTGAAAAGAAACCAAAACATCCAACAGACCTCTCTCAAGCGTCATCTCAGGATTCCCGTTTAAAGCACATCTGTTCCAAAATATTTCTCATAGATAAAAAGAAATTGACAATACTAGTTCATCATATATTTTCAGGTCAACTACTGAACAGGATAATAGCATCGAATCTTCATGAAGCTATGGTGCCCCAGATCCCTGCGCCTCGAAATCAGAATCAAATTGATACGGGACCGCCACTCGGCGACTTCGAGAGATTACCTGTAAGTTCTAAAATATGTAGAATTCATGATTTGAATTATTGTTATCAACGTGCAACCTGCACCTTAGTTAAACTGGTATTCATTTTTTTTTTATGTATCGTAGATTTTGGCATAAGATAGTCAACCCTTTCTCTTCTACATTCTACAAACTTAGTAAACTAACATGAAAATCACATATCAAAAAAATTGTTGAAGATGTAGGTAACTTAATTTCTCTCGTAATGTTTTTTTATCTAACTTTTAAACATTTTATGTCATACATTATGATTGTCCGGACACGGCAGCCATGTTTTATTAATGATCCGAGAAGTAGCGTTGTATTTTAGGTACTGATTTTATGCCGATCGATTGCCATCTTAGATGTCGTATGACTATTAAGTGAACCAAGCGTCGGCCGACGCACCCGCGGTGGGTGTGGAATTGCAAGGCTGCTAAAGAGTAGGGATGTTATGGATATGAAATTTCGGATACGGATTGGTTACGGATGTAGGAATGATTATTATACCGGATACGGATACGGATATGAATTTATTTCGGATTATCCGTTAGTTTCGGATAATTTCGGTTACGGATATTAAACTTTCAAGGAATTTCAAAAGTAAAATACAAATAGCTAATAAAATGGTTTTATTTATATGTCACCATTTGATAGGAATTACAATCAGTCTGTGAGTAATTATTACAGGTATTTAAAATAAAAATGATTATAAATATATATTGAGTGTTATCTAATCTACCTAAAATAAAAATGTAATAACAAATCCGATATTATCCGAAACTTTTATTTCGGATTCGGTTACGGTTACGGATACATTTTTATATCGGATATCTGATAGTTTCGGTTACGGTTATGGAGCTCCCTAACATCCCTGCTAAAGAGGTACAAAAAATGCTCTAATATTTTTAATTTGTCGGCATTAGGTGACGGTCTTTCCACCGCTACCCACGGAGCTTTTAATTTTCGTACTTTTAATTATTTAAAAAATCACCTAGTTAAATTTCATCCGGCGTACTATAACTTTATTTTACGTGTATTTTTAATAGTTAATGCTAGCAACTGACGTCCCTCTCCAAGATGCAGATGACGATTTTTTTAGCGTTGATATCTACTATAAGAAAAAGTTTCAACAGTTTTTTTTTCTGCTACATTCGCAACCTCTCTCTGCTACTTGAGCAGCTGACGGTCGATTCACTTATTAGTCGATTATCGATGTCAACATCAGCCGGCTTACTATGACTTTAGTTTAAGCAACGCTACCTCCCGTTCCTACCTATCTTATTATTTCATGACCGTAGACCTTCCGTAGACATAATAAAACTGTCTCATCATAGTACGTTGTTTGGTAATACATCATAATTAATCTATTTATAGCTCCTATTGTTTCTTGATGACTCATAACGGTCTAGGTCAGTTTAGTTATATGTTATTGGCATAGTGCTAATCAGCTACATGAAGTAAGGTAGTAAAAAAAAAACCATAAATATGTATGACTGAAAATTGGAAGGTAACGTGACACGCAACTTACATGAACTTGGCTCTTGATGTGAGTGAAATCTGAATATTCTGATTGATTGTTATAGTTTTTTGGAGTTTACTCCTTAAGAATTGATTTTCATATATAAGCCCGGGAGGAGTATGAAAATGTATGTAGAGTTAAATCAAACTCTCTCCGTTACGTTATGCGTTACGTTACGATATGCGATACGTTACCTTATACGTTACGTTACGATATGCGCTACGTTACGTTATTCTTTACGTTAACTTATGCTTTACGTTACGTTACGCGCTACGTTATGTTATGCGTTATGTTATGTTTACTAATCTATGTATTTTATATTAGTTTGTAAGGAGTAAACTGCAGTCCTGCGTCGGAGCTGACACAAACAATTAAAAAAAACTTTTTCGTTCAATGCTATTTTGTATCACACTGTAAAACAGATATTATCACTTGATCAGGTTCAATGACGCGGTAGTGTTGAGTAGTTTTTTTTTGCATAAATGAATTAATCAAGGAAATGATAATTTTAATGGCTGTTTCTCACGCTACCTTATAAAGTAAATTAGCTTTTGTGGTGATCAGGCAAACACGCAATTTACTAGAATGGTTTTAAGCCATAAAAATGTCGTGTAGTGAAGGTAGGAGTTATTTCACTGAAATTATAGATGCAATAGAGATAAACAGTAATGGCAATATACACCGGTATACTCTTCTATACGAATATTATAAAGAGGTTTTTCTTATTTGCAACGTTGTATGTCCAGTCGGATTTCAAATATTCTTTTGTATTTGATAGCCCACTTCTTGAGGATATTGGAGGCATCATGGTGACCCTTTGCCATTTATTTTAGTTCAATTTTAGATATTTTTCGCAGTTGGTGGAGTTAGTCACCGAGTGAATCCGACTGCTTGAAAAGTGAGCTTCTTTTGAACTTTAAATGATACATGGGATTGTGTATTTATTTTTTTAATTAGCCTACGCTGTCCCTCTGCTGAGCAAAGGCCTCCGGGACCAAATCTTTACAGGATTGTGTATATTTTTTTGAATACATTTTAACTCTTTTGTCAGCCATTGTAGTCTGTATAAACGTGAAAAGGTACTACTGGCCGTTATGTTGTGAAAATATTTCCGGGCAATGTTTTTTTTGGCATTAAAAGCATTGTCCGTTTTTGTGTGCCTTTATAATGATAAACAGTTTTGCACAGAATACTTCAGTAATTATCTCCGCAAATTGCACTTCCACCCACAGAAAGAACAGAGACGTATCTCTTTGTCCTCGTGTAGAAACGCAGGCTAAATTTGAAACTAAGTTGAATCTAGTTCTTAATTTAGTTCGCTAATAAAAAAAGGTAGCTAAAAACAGATATAAAGATAAAAAAAAAATCTAGCTGGTTTCTGAATTAGCCAGACGTGTTTCCATATACATCCAGTTTGTAAACAATAATTGTAACGGGTTAGAATCTAGTTCATGATTTAATAAGCTTAGTCAATTAAGTCTGAGTTTGTAACGTTTCTATGTAGTGATTCAAGAATGCCCTTACTTTTAACTTCATCGCGTGATAATTTTGTCAACCGATGCTCTCATTTCTATGGTTATCAGCTGATTCTGATGTCAAAGTCATCTCCATTTGAATATAAATATTCAAATGGAAATGACTTTGACATCAGAACGACAAGGTCTTTTTTTTTGGATGGGAAATCATCAAACAACGTCTCCCGCTCTAGGGTGGAGCGGAAGGGCGTGTCAGACTTTTACTGACTAAAACCCACCCGTGTTCCTTCAGTTGCCCATATGCCAGGGCCACGGTAACTCTTTCGAACGAATCTCGCGACCCTGGCAGGCATCGGTCCTAGTAGACCCCTTCAGTATTGCTGACATCTTTTTGAGGCGCGCGTGGAACACTACGCGTCGTCGACCCAAGCCTGGTCCTTACCGGGCGGCGAGCTACCCTTTGCTCGCTGCCCGCAAGCTCGCGCCTACAGTGGCCGGGAGTCCGAACGACAAGGTCTAAAAGTAAAGAAGGCTATACTCATGCTGGCACATTGATGTGTATACTGTAACTATGAATTCAACATATGCCTTTAGGCCTGTACTGCAGTAATTAAAAACGTTCAAAATGTAGTCGCTGTCTTATCTCGGCGACAGTCAAATGTCTAAAACTTGGGAGAAATGTATGGTTGGGTTTCCATACATTTTGACAGATTGCGACTGAGATCACAGTGTGAGCGTTCTTGAAATTACGAGAATGGCCCCTCTGTTACTTTTCCCGCTACCTAATTACGTTTACTCAAAATGTCAATCCATTTAATTTATTATTTTGATGAATTGTTGACGTTAAAGCTATGGATACGGGCGTAATGGCGAAAAGTTGTAGTGGAAACATGTTAATCACCGTGATAGAATGATCATTAATAAAAGAAAAAATTATAATATGCCATAATGCCACATGATTCATTGTCATGGTCATATAAATAATACCCTAGAGTTATGGGATATCAAAAGGAACACCTTGTGATGAGATCCTGGATTCAATTCCCAGGGCGGGCAATCCCGGCGTCCTCACGCCCCTAGCTGCCGCAGGAGACGCCCTGGGCGTCGGGAGTCCATAGCTGACTCCCGGCCACCGTAGGCGCGGGCTTGTGGGCAGCAAGCAATGGGTAGCTCGTCGCCCGGTAAGGACCCAGGCCCGGGTCCATGGCGCGTTGTGTTCCACGCGCGCCTCAAAGAGATGTCACCGCATATTGAAGGAGTGCGCGAGGATCGATGCCTGCCAGGATCACGGATTTGTTCGAAAGTGTTACCGTGGCCCTAGCACAGGCAACTGAAGAAACACCGGTGGGTTTGAATCAGTAAAAGTATGACACGCCCTGCCACTCGTCCCAGAGCGGGAGACGTCATCTGATGATTTCCCACCCAAAAAAAGGGTATTGGGTTTTTCTATTGTATTTAGAATATCTCACAAGGAGGGTACCAAACTTGGGAATCACAGATTCCGTTGATTTTAGGGTTCCGTTGCTGTGGTAAAATGTGTGTCCCCCCACCGTAACTTCTAAAATAAGAGAATGATAAAACAAAAAAAGATATATGATGTACATTACCATGTAAACTACCAACGAAAATTGGTTTGAACGAGATCGAGTTAGTAGTTTTTTTTTAAAACGTCATAAATCGTAAACCGCAATTTACCTTACATTCAATCAACTGAAATATAAAAATTAAAAAAAATATATATTTTTAAACCGAGAATACCTACAGATTTGTACGGAACCCTCGGTGCGCGAGTCCGACTCGCACTTGGCTGGTTTTTTTTATATATGTTGTAGAGTAGTCTCCCCTCAATAACTAGGTAAAATGGTAAGACGCACTGCACCCTCATTTTCGAGAAAAATAAATTTTAAGTTCAGGTCCACTCGACTCTTTTTTTCCAAATTTATTTATTTACTTTTATAAATAATTTGTTATTTTAATCAATAAATCATTCAAATGCTGAAGTTATTTAATATAAAATTTATAATATATCTGATGTGTTTATATATTTTTTATGTCAATTTTAATGGATTTAAACATTTTAATTCTAAAAACACTCGTTATTATAATTGGGAATTTTTAACGTAAATAAATTTTGTTAGGTATATAAATTTTCAGTTATTAATTTACTGTACGCTGCTGTTGTGCAAGACCCCTCTCCCCCTAATTTTACCTGCTCCGACATCTACTACCTGGAGAAAGGGACGTACGTGTAAGAATACGGTTGGCCGATTGGTCTTGTCATGCGGCTGCTTTTAACTGCAGTCATTCGACTACGAGTTTTCATTAGTGTAACACGTAAAAATTGTTTAGTAGTTTACTCGACACATTTTTTTCCAAATTTATTCATTTATTTTTATTAATTTGTTGAGTCGAGTGGACATGAACTTTAAACTTCACTTTCATTTTTCTCGAAAATGAAGGTGAAGTGCGTCTTACCATTTTACCTAGTTATTGAGGGGAGACTACTCTACAACATATATAAAAATCAACGGAATCTGTGATTCCCAAGTTTGGTACTCTCCTTGTCAGTAGCAGCCCGGAGTATAGATTTGTGCCCAGTTGATGGCAATAGGCTCGCCTCCTTATATGGTATTTAAACATAACTGGCGAAATGTGGTTGTACCTACAGACACCAAGCATCAAGCTACTACAATCTGTCAAATTTCTTTAATAGATTTTCAACTTTATCGCTGAAGCATTAGATTCAAGATTTATTGGCAGAATTTGTCAGTTTCGGGTACCTTGTTGTGCTCGCGTCTGTACCATAGGTACACCTCTGCCCAACCCATCAGGAAAACACGGTGTGACGTTAAAAGAGAAATACCACAGTAACGATGGAAGGGCTGTGTGAAAGATTATATGGCTAAGAAGGAGGTGACTACCGCGATGCCGACTGATAAAGAAGTATGGCAGACATGTTGCGCCGAGCCAGGTCAATTGGGATAAGTGCTAGAGAATGATAATTTTTATGCTGTAACACCGTCAATAAACTACTCGATATGCTCATTTGTTCGTTGTTGAATTTGATATTGTATTTTAATTTTTACGAGACCATGGTTTATTTAAAAGTTAATGTATTTCTAATGCACTATTACATACACAGCAAATATTTTAATATTCTTCATATAAACTTTAATCGTGCCAATTTTCATACTCTTTCGTTTTTGCAAATAGGGGTACAAAGTTTTGGCTTCACATATTAATTTAAAGATACTGTGACCTATATAACTACTCATTCATTAATTTTAATTGTATTGACATTTTACTGTATTCTGTTGTAGTAATGTGTATTTTTTTTCTGTAATGTGAGTTTTGTCTGAATTAAATGAATATAATTATTTTTATTTTTATCCATCTATCTAACTAGCCTGTATTGTCCCAATGCCGGGTAAAGGCCTCCCTCTCTCTTTTCCACAAAACCGAGAGGACTCTTTCGGTAGGAGCCAAGCTCGTCCCTAAATTTTTTAATTACCAAAATGATATTATTTATCAAAATTAAAAATAAAAAACAACATCATGTAAATCTGTTCTTTGTTTGTTTCAGGATGAGACCATACTATGCGTGATGAAGTATTTGGACATTCAGTCGCTCTGCCGATGTGCTCAAGTAAACAAACATTTCTGCAGGCTGGCTTCAGATGCCATACTTTACAGGAGCATAGACCTCAGACCTTACTGGCATTGTGTGCAGTCACAGGTAATAAATATTAATTGTATTGTTAGTATGTTACTATTTTTGTTTAATGTCTGTTACCTCAGGACTCCGTCATTTATAAACTGCTTTGAAAATTTCTTTTATCAATGACGATTTTGTTTGAAAGGGTATATTATAGAGTCTTGAAGGGTTTTCCAAGACGAGCATTTCCCCATAAAAACATCCGACAAAATCTCAATCTCGTCTTCCGTAGGGTTCTTTTTGTGCGAAAAATGTAGTTTTTTCCATGTAAACCCATTTTTGGACTAAAATTCCACGAAAATAAGGACCGAAGCAAAAATCGAAAAAGAGGAATCGATAGGGAATTTTATGACGAACGTACTTTTTATCCCGGTAGTACGTTCCCGCGGGATATTTTCTGACCACCAAGCGGGCGAAGCCGCTGGCAAAAGCTAGTTCTATATATGGGTGGCGGTGAGAGTGTTAAATAGTATTGTCTCGTTCACTCATACTGAAAATCGTATCAGTTTTATATGCATAAAAAGATTGAAGGAAACGAGGATTCAAATATCATCATCATGATCTGCTTAGCCTTTTCTCTAGTATGTTGGGGTCGGCTTCCAGTGTAATCGTATGCAGCTGAGTATCAATATTTTACATGGAGCGACTACCTATCTGACCTCCACAAGACAGGATTCAAATACTATGTGTTAATTTGCAACTGAGACAAGACTATTATCATTCAACTAGCTTGTGCCCGCGACTTCGTCCGCGTTAAATTTCTTGTTCCCCCGACCCTTCCCGTCGCGTCGAATCGCCTACCCGTGCGATTTTCCCCGTTTTTGCAACATTTTTTATTACTGCTCCGTTCCTCTTAGTTGTAGCGTGATGTTATATAGCCTATAGCCTTCCTCGATAAATAGGTTACCCATCACACAAAAAGAATTTTTCAATTCGGACCAGTAGTTCCTTAAATTGATTTTTGATTAAGCGCGTTCAATCAAACAAACGCTTCAGCTTTATAATATTAGTATAGATTAATTTGTACTTATTTATGATAAGAAGTTCTGAAATGCTTAATGTTGCTCCACAGTTTGATAATAGGTCTACTCAACCTTATAAATGATTTGCATCAAAACCAAAGAAGAAATAAAATGAAATTACGATTATTTGCAACCGCAACATTTACCAATGTGAGGCAATGAAAAGCACAAACAAAATTAACAAGTTGGGGGAAAAATTGCATCACATCCACTCAAAACCACCATCGTTCAGCTCAGTGATGTGAAGCTATGAGAGACAGAGCTTCAGCGCTGGTTGAAACGTCATTTTTGCTATAAGATCAATATGGCAGTAATGATAAGCCCCACAAAAAAAAAATTGTACTTGTTATTAAACCACATGGTCTTTACGTATTTTGAGCTGCCGAATCCGAATCTGGACACAGAATTAACCCTCCACCCCCCAGTTTTTCTTCAGGAGCAAAAAACTCTTGAATTTTGCAGTAATAATAATTTTAAAAAGAAAATTTGAATAATCATAGTAACTTCACGTTTACATTACCTTATAATATGATACAAAAAGCCCTAAAAAGGACAGGAAGTCTGATAAAAAAACATGAAAAAGAAATATGTTCTTTTTAATATTACCATTACGGTAGGCCTGCCGGGGTCGCGTGATAGTTCGAAAGAGATACCGTGACCCTGGCACATGGGCAACTGATGGAACACGGGTGGGTTTTAGTCAGTAAAAGTCTGCCACGCCCTCCCGCTCCGCCCAGAGCGGGAGAAGTCATTTGATGATTTCCCATCCTGAAAAAAAAAAAAAAAAAACCATTACGGTAGAGTTTAAGCGTTTTCTGCTCCTGGAGAAAAACTGGAGGGTGTGGGGTTAATTCTGTGTCCTGATTCGGATTCGGCAGCTCAAAATACGTAAAGACCATGTGGTTTAGTAACAAGTACATGTTTTTTTTTTTGCGGGGCTGTGTATTTTTTGAATACGAATGCTCAAGATTAAAAAAGTTTTATTTTACTATGAGCGCCTTATTTTAGCACGATGACTTTTTTACATGTTGTTCTTTAGACGTTAACAAATATATACACATAAAAATTAAACTGCTAAAAAGATGCGCTCATGTCTGAAAAAAATTGATAATGCAAAAAAAGGTACAATTTTCCTAAAAAAAGCCATTTTGACCTCAGTTTGTTGATTTGTTTCGTGAGTAAAACGCAATTATTTGGACTTAAATTTTATTTAAGCGTAAAGTTAGTGTCCTGTATTTTACAAAAAAATAAAATATATAAAAAACATATTATTAAATTTTTGGTCAAATTGGGGTCAATTTCTTTAGCTTATCGATACCCCTCCTTTGGGTATACTACGTTCACGCTAATTTTACCTCTGATTTAGCGTCCCTGTCCCTGTTCGTTTCGTTACAATAAGGTTGCTTTTGGGTTGCTGCCACTAACAAATCTGTCAGTATCAAACTGATCTTTATGCTCCTTGCAATAAAGTTGCTCTTTGGATTGCTGTCATTACTGTCAGAGGTAACTGTGAATAGTCAGTAGGTATACGTCTTCTGCCAACTTCTTCAGGGAAACAAACACGACGTTTTGCAATTGTTTTCGCCATACTTTTCCCAGTATAGTAAACAGTACCTAATATTGTGAGAGTATTGTCTGAAGTAACGTGTAGCAGTCACGTTTTGAGTTTAAGACTCATTTATTGTTAAACACTTTGAACTTGTTTATTATTTTTGTTCTTTTTGTTTAAAATTATTCTTATTTGAATTCCCACTCATTTCTATAAATAAAATTTTATCATGATGTTTGCAAATAATGAGGTTGGTACCTCCGAATCTCTAAACACGGTAGACTTAGAGTATTGAGTAGACTTAGAGTAGGTACGTTTAGCTAGACTAAGAGTTGCACAGCACATAATCTATCCATACATATAAATCAATGTAATTTATGTTTCTGTTTGAAATGTTTGTCAGCTACTAAATGCATATGAAAGAGTACATAACTAATAAAAAAAACTTTTATTTTTGTATGGCTCACTGTGTGTTTGGGCTTATCTCAAAAACGGATGGATTGATTTTAGCAGGACTATTATTTTAATAGGACAATATGATACCGCCGAAAAAAAAAACCAGGAAATCCAATATATTATTTTCCACATATGCGTGCTAAAGAAGTCGCGGTCACAGCTAGTCTTCTTTACTTATTGTTAGTATAAAACAAAGTCGTATTTCGTGTTTATATGCTTAGGTCGTTTTAATTACGCAACGGATTTTAATGCGGTTTTCATCAATAGACATGAGTGATTCCAGAGGTTTATCTTTATAATACGCGGACGAAGCCTCTGGCAAAAGCTAGTTATTTTTACAAATACAAGATGTTTAGTGTCTCTTAAAGCTTCTTTACTTCCGATTTATTTGTCAAGCAATTATGTTCTTTATTTCAGGTACTCATAACCCTCTCAATGCGCTGCAAGTTCCTTCAGAAACTGGACCTATCATGGTGCGGCAGTCATCTCATGATACAGCCTAATTACGTGGTGAAGTGAGTGACCATTACAAAATATAATTACTGTTGCAACGCAAGTAACGTGAACTTAAACAACGAGTTACATAGTTGCAAGATTAAGGCTGTTTGCTCATTTCGCACCCTCAGAGTTATAGAGACCTAATTGGAAATTTTAAGTTTTTGTAACTTGGGGTCACAAAATGATAAAACTCTAATTAAAATAGAGCCCTATTATTGTGATGTGGGGTTCTATTTTAATAAGTTTCTTGAGTTCTGAAGGTGCGATTTTTTTATCGTTATTCTTGGAGTAATGTTAGTTGTAAATATCAATGGGGAATCATCGAGGTCCATTTTTGAGGTGGCGATCGTATTGTGGCATGATAATTATGATGAACCACTGTCAAACGAAAACGTATGGGCATTGGTGACGCATATGAAATGAATTGTTTATTTATGTTAGTAGATTTTTTAAGACACTTCATCATATCAATAATTTTTGGTGAATTACATGTTCCATAACGCAAGGACTCATTAGAACACCGCAATTAGAATGTTGAGTAAAAAGCCCAATTACCAAAATTTAATTTTTTTGGTGCGCACTGTTATTGTTAAGAAAATCGTGTTGACCCTAGAATTCCTTTAGCGTTTTAAATTGACTTTTGTAACCCCTGAAATAATATTCAGTTTTATTTAGCGCAATTTAAGAGTCAGTTTTTTTTTATATAAATGTTACGACTATTGATCAGCGTTCTTCGTCAGTTTTCGGATTCAAAACTCCCATATTTTTCTTGCCTTTAACCATAATTCTAATTTGTACACGTAGTATCTACATAGTAATGAAAACTATTTAATAAAAGTAGGCGTTCCATACATTTTGATCGCGTAGGTATTGCACTTTTTTAAATAATTATACAGTATTTTTTTTTTTCTAAATAACTGACAAAAAATATGTTGCTAACTTTAGAATCTGCACGTAGATGTCCCTGCGTCACTGGTTGCCTCCATAGTATATAGCGTAGTTGATGCAACTCAGCCATGTAATAACTCAAGATTTTCATCACAGTTTCCTCAAAGACAGTGGAGCTGAATTAACACATCTGCGCATGAATTGCTGCCAATTCGTTGACAACTCCGTGCTAAGAGCTATCGTTGACACCTCTACTAGTTTACAAGGTACGTTTGTTGCTATGCTGTTTATGAATACTTTAGAAAGGTCAGGTGCGTAGTACTCGCAACCGGCATGTGTGTATGACCAATTGTATGAATCTAAACGAGGCAGAAGGTGTATGTAAGGACAGTAGCAGGTGGCGTTCCGAAATTTTCTGCCTACCACCGCCATGGGAAAAAAGCATGAGTTTATAAGTTTATGTATGTATGAATACACTAACGACTCGCCTGTTTCGCACGATTTTTATGACTTGTTTTCTTAATCAAAAGTAATCATCACCTGCCTAGCCTTTTCCGAACGATGTTGGCTTCCAGTCTAACTGAATGCAGCTGAATACCAGTATTTTACATGAAGCTTTACTGCCTATCTGACCTCCACAACCCAGTTGCTGGGTAATACGATACCCCTTGGTTGTCAGACTTTCGGGCTTCTGAGAACCCGTAACGACCGACAAAGATCCACAAATGACTGCCGAGACCAACGGCCTAACGGGCTTTCCGAGGCACGGAGCGGTCTTGGTATGTAAAGATGGTCACCCATCCTCGACCCAACCGCGGCGAACGTAGCTTAACCTGATCCTGCCAGGGTCGCGAGATTGTTCAAGCGAGATACCGTGACCCTGGCATATGGATAACTGAAGGAACACGGGTGGGCTTTAGTCCGTACAAGTCTGACATACCCTCCCTGTTCACTGCCAGACCAGAGCCCCGACCATAGGATTTCAATTATTATGTGGAAGCGTGATAATCGTGAGCCCTGGGTCAAGGAGTGGCTAGCGAAACTAGTCCGCCGTACGCGGAGCAGACAATCAAATCAAACACTTACAATACAACAAAAGAACTTACCTGTGGTAGACGAACACCTGCTCTGGTGCCTACCTGGAGTTATGTATGTAAGTGAGTATATATGTATTGTGTTGTGACGTTATGAGTATTTTCCAGGTTACAAGCCGCAACAATGAGGCTGGAGGCAATCACAGCATTCGGTTTCCAATAGCGTCACTTTGCTTAACCTTCAAACTATTTCAATGTCAAGAAACTAAACCCGTATTATTACACCAAATTGGGGTTATTTACAAACAAAGCAATTGGATCACGACTAATTGTCACAAACGGATCGATTTAAAAGGATTAATTTCAACAAACGCGTCGCGGGGTTCCAAAAGGCGACGGACCTTCCAGGCGCCAAAATCAAGAAAAAAGTCAAAGTCAAACTGACAAGTCAGATGTCATTCCGTTCGCGCGCGTTCCGAAGGCGCATAGAGTAACTAATCGAACGGAACGCAACATCTACCCCCCCCCCCCGGACGGGCCTTCCCGTCCGCTAATCACTTGGCAATCCCGACAAGGTTGCGTTTTATCAGTCCACCTGACGCGCTGCTGGAGGATGTGCAAATACTCCAAGCTCCAACGCTTGCAAAACTCTGAGCGAGCTGCTGCACCGACTGAAACCGCGATAGCCAATTTTGGCTCACATCGACAAAAGGGTGCTCCGGCAGGGCGACAAGTGGCTATCAAATCAAAAAAATGGCCCGGGGTCAGGGCCTCCAAGTCGTTCGGGTCCGAAGACAGCGGGCACAATGGACGCGAGTTCAATACAGCTTCAATGCGGCAAAATACCGTAGCTAACTCCTTAAAGGTGAGAACGGTGTCTCCCAACAACCTGCGCCAGAGTCCCTAACCGCTTTCACCGCGGCCTCAAAAATACCCCCCCAATGGGGGCAGGCTGGCGGGTCATAACAATAACAAACAACAAAACAACCAAACAACAATAACAACCAAACAACGACAACAACAACAATTTAACCAAATGGCCCTCCTTAGGCAACAAAAGGGGGTGACGGGCCCCATAAGGAAGGCTAGAGTGCCTCAACCGTCAACAACCAAACAACAAAAGACCCGTATCGTCCAAAAAGGGGTTCAATTTACTAACGGCTCCCGACAATATCCAAACTCTCACTGCAGAATGGCCAACAACGCATTGCAACCGGCATGCGAGTTCTTAATGTGACGATCAGTCACCAAAAATTCAACAATTTGTCGAGGAGCTGTATCGACTCAATAAAAAATCAGGCTCCTTCGTTCCAACAGCGAGCATCTTGAGCCCGGGCGAAGGACCCGACATCAAGACTGGCGATCGAGGCCAATCATCCTCGGGATGAGTCAGTCAGTCTGGTCCCCACCATAGGGGGTAAGCAAACAAGCGGGGTGCCATGCACCCACGTGAGGCCACGGCGCCTGGGTTCAAATCTCCAAGCACGTGCCTCCAAATCAAATGCGTTTTAGAATTTTGAATCTGAGACGCTCGGTTCGCAACAAAGACCTCCAAAGAGTGGACGGACGTCTTCAACCAACACAAAACAATTTGACTGTCCGTCCAGGCGTAAGAAACCCGAATGTCCACAGTTCCACCCAAAGTGTGAGCAACGTGGTTCAATAGACGCATAAGAAGCGCCGCCCCTGACAATTCTAACTTTGGGATGGTCAGTGCCGTCCGGAGGGGGGCCACCTTGCTCTTGGCCAAGACCAGTGACAAATTCACCTGGCCTGTCGCGCAGACGGTGCGCAGACAAACAGCAGCTGCATAACCATGCGAAGACGCATCACAAACAAGGGTAGCAGTGTAGCTCCCAGGGGGGAGAATAGCGCGGGGTAACACGACCTCGTTGACTGCAGGGAGTGCGGATACAAATTGGAGCCAATCTTCCAACAGGGTTTCCCGAATTGGCTCGTCCCAGCCAAGTCCTGCAGTCCAAAGGCGCTCAAGAAAACAATTTTGCCCAAAACAATACAAACAAACAACAAAACAATAGACAAAAGGCAACCCTGGGCTCCCATGTCCATAATGACACGGACCACAACAGAGTCCCCCGCGGGACCCCAGACCTGACCGATGCCGTTGGCAACAAAACCGTGTCGATCTGAGGGGTACCTTAGCGGGGCAGGCGCCAATGTCCTAACAATGCCTGAGCGGCGACCAATCGCCGCACCCAGGCCCAAATCTTTCCCGACGAGGATGGAGTTCAAATGCCTCGTACGCGCGTTGTCCCGAGCCACGCGCCATCGCTGGAAGGGCATATCCCACCGGATGCCTGAATGGCGGGGGGCGTGACTCCAACCGGGGAGGTTCCGCCAATGGAGGGGAGGGAAGGCGGTGCTGGTCTGGCCAGCGCTGCCCAGCAACAACTGCGTAATCGCCTTTACGCGGGGAGACCAAATGGCGGTCGCGCGGCTCCCGATCAACTTGCGCGGGGGGTGAAGTGCGGCGCTCAAAATTGCGGGCCTCTCCCCGGTTCTGAACCGGCGAGCCAGAAGCCCGGTGACCAACTCCATGTTACCCCCCCGTACGCGAACCTTCAGAGGCTGGTCTGCCAGCGTGGTTCGCGTTAGCGCACAATATGTCCAAATGGGACCCCCCACAAATTCTACAAGGGCGGGGGTTGGGGCAGTCCCGATGGAAGTGAGCCCCAAACAAGAGAAGCACATGCGGCGTGCATTGGCAATTCGGCGGCGGGCACTCACGTGCAATTTCAAAAAGGCCGCGCAAGTTGCCATGCCATGCCCCGTGTCCCTACAAAACTCACAACCAGGACGACTCTGGGTGCCAGCAAAACGAGCGGCGGGGCGACCATCAACAGGCCCGCGAGCCCTAGTCCGTCCCTGGTCTCGTGGCCGGGAAGACGGCTGGCATGACTCAGTGGCAACGCCAGAGTTGTCCACAAACCGACACTCATCCTCCAAAAATTGGACGAGGTCACCAAATGGGGGGAGATGTGTGACACTATCCCCACCATACTTTTGCTCGAAACGAGCCCTCAAATCGGCAGGAAGCCGTTGCAGCACAACATGTACCAAAAGGTAAGACCAATGGTCCACCGGCAAGTCCAATCGCTTTAAAGCGTTGGTCGCTGCCACCAACGGGTTCAACAGGTCAGTACGCAATGCAGACAAACTAGTAATGACCGGTAACCCCAAAATCAATTTAATATGAACGTCAGCCAAACAACGTTTATTTTGGTACCGCCGGGTGAGTAGTTCCACAGCAGTAGGGTAGGCTGAGTCAGTCAACGACAGATGCTGTACCAAGGCTCGGGCCTCACCTTCCAGGACAGACAACAAATAGGCCAACTTTTGGGCGGGTCTGAGGTCCGAGCGTGCATCAACCAAACTTTCAAACAGGTTTTGGAAACCTAACCAGTGGTCCAGGCGACCGTCAAAGTGTGGCAGTTCCAAAGTAGGCAGTCTACTCCAATAGTCCGGGACCTGAAACAACCGAGGTCTCCGGTTTGACCTGGACAGGTGTCCGGCTCTGCAATATTTCCCGAGCGCGTTGACCAATGACATCCCCCAGGTCCAAGATCTGGTCATAGTCAGCAAGGACCTTGTCACGTGCTGCCTGATCCAGCACTTCCAGAGCCACATCACAAATGTACTCGTTGTAGCAGAGCATCAGCGTTGCCGAGTCTCACGTTCAACTGCTCGAACCGAGCCAGAGTGACCGCTTCAAGATCCGGGCGCTCAGCGGTCGCTGCAGCTGAAGTGAACCACCGTAGCTGTGTGGCCAATCCACTGATTGCCTCTCTCACCGCTTTGTGTGCCATTGCACAAACAATACAATTCAAATAAACCAAGCAAAAAAATAATCAAATAACAAAGTTCAAACAATCAATTACAAAATAAATACAAGCAAACAATTGGTTTCAATCCAAACATAACAACAATAAACTTTTATTTTAATTCAAAACCAATATCAACGTTCAACATTCAACTTCACAATTCAATTCAAATTCTATCCAATTCCAAAAAATGCACATTTCAAATATTAATTTCACAAACCACTTTGTTAATGGTACAACAATAATGAACCTTTATTCCAATTTAAAACAATGGTAATACTCAAAAATGCCAATTTCAACAAAACTACCATATTGATGGTACAAACTCAATATTTTAATGTCTTCCTGACATTCAACAGAGGTCAGACACAAACAAGGGGTTGTAACATAGCCCAATTCATTCAACTCTACTAGCATATGCAACCCGGGCCGACTTATGGTAACATGAGTTACTCGTCTCAACAAATTCAAACAAATTATTTCAAATAACAATTAATTACCGTTAACAAACATTTACAGCGAATTACTACTTCCCTTATAGAGACTGCCAAGTAATTAGCCTACTGTAAATTACCAATTTGTTGGTTATATGTTTTATAGCCACGCTCTGCTACCAAAAATGTTCACTGCCAGACCAGAGCCCCGACCATAGGATTTCAATTATTATGTGGAAGCGTGATAATCGTGGGCCCTGGGTCAAGAAGTGGCTAGCGAAACTAGCCCGCCGTACGCGGAGCAGACAATCAAATCAAACACTTACAATACAACAAAAGAACTTACCTGTGGTAGAAGAACACCTGCTCTGGTGCCTACCTGGAGTTATGTATGTAAGTGAGTATATATGTATTGTGTTGTGACGTTATGAGTATTTTCCAGGTTACAAGCCGCAACAATGAGGCTGGAGGCAATCACAGCATTCGGTTTCCAATAGCGTCACTTTGCTTAACCTTCAAACTATTTCAATGTCAAGAAACTATACCTGTATTATTACACCAAATTGGGGTTATTTACAAACAAAGCAATTGGATCACGACTAATTGTCACAAACGGATCGATTTAAAAGGATTAATTTCAACAAACGCGTCGCGGGGTTCCAAAAGGCGACGGACCTTCCAGGCGCCAAAATCAAGAAAAAAGTCAAAGTCAAACTGACAAGTCAGATGTCATTCCGTTCGCGCGCGTTCCGAAGGCGCATAGAGTAACTAATCGAACGGAACGCAACACTCCCGCTCCGCCTAGAGCGAGAGAAGTCATTTGATGATGTACCATCCAGAAAAAAAAACCTGATTGATTGATCACTACAATATAATCCCGCCGCAATTTTTGCACGTCCGTGCGCACGTGGTCTTATCGAATACAGCATTATTAACAAACTTAAGATATCGCATTACAATTTTCAGAGCTATGCCTTCGATCTGTGGTGGGGTGTTCGGACTGGGTATGCCTGTCGGCGCTAAAGAAGCTAAAACGCCTGGACTTATACAGAACTGATATCACCACGGCTGCTGCAGTCGCCATCATCAGGTCCAACCCTGCACTTCGTCATCTTAATGTTGGTAAGCAACGTTTTCTGAGATTACTGTGGCGGCATCTACATGCCACATGGCGAACTACGCATCACATTGTTTTTACAACCGAAATACATCCACTACTGGACATAGGTCACCCTCAATTTGGGGGGTTTTACCATAATCGCCACGATTGGCAGGCGGGTTGGCGATCGCAGTATAGTGGTAAACTGCATAGAGAACGCTGCTGCCCATTCTCTAGTAAGTCCCATAGTCGCCTCTTATGACACCCATGCGAAGATGGGATGGTGCCGTGGTGATGAACATCACACCGTCTTCGAGCAAAATCCTACATCGCGCAATCAAAGTTAACTGCGCAACTAGCATTAACAGAGTCTAATGAAAATAGTTGGAAAAACTTTACCCTCGCGTCAGGTACTTATCGATATCGAAAAGGAATGGAACAAAAAATATAATAATAATACGAGAAATTTTTTTCAACATTCGATGGGCAATGCCCGTAATCGATCACTATTTTTGTAATTCTTCGTCGAACTTGGGTATTTTTAACGCCTTAATGTACGGACGCCAGCACATCGAGCTACTACAATCTATCAAATTTCTTTAATCAACTTTATCGCTAAAGCATTAGGTTCAAGGTTGATTGGCAGAATTTGCCATATTTCGGGTAGCTTGATGTGGTGGCGTGTGTACTTGCTGCAACGTCATTTAAAGTTCTGAACAAAGTTTCAGTGGTGAAAGCTTTTTTATTATTAT
The DNA here is from genome assembly GCA_932294355.1 of Aporophyla lueneburgensis. Classification (NCBI taxonomy): domain Eukaryota; kingdom Metazoa; phylum Arthropoda; class Insecta; order Lepidoptera; family Noctuidae; genus Aporophyla; species Aporophyla lueneburgensis. The sequence goes on from OW028744.1 coordinate 19,864,004, forward strand.
ATTTACGTCCGGCACCACACGGAAGTAATATACGAGTACCTTACTAAAAATGCCACGACTGTTATTTTCCCAGGTTCATGCAAAATGATATCCTCAATGGACGAGGTAGCAATCGCTCTGGGCGGTAACTGTCCGAACCTGGTGTCTGTGGACTTCTGGAAGTCATATTCCCTGACTCCGAACGGCATCAGAGCGCTCGGCAACTGTACGAACTTGCAAGAGTTGGATGTTGGCTGGTGGTAAGTTTAATTTAAAACTAGCTTTTGCCCGCGGCTTCGCTCGCGTTAAATTCCACCATACCCCCCCATTTTAGGGAAGTGGGAGGTTAGAAAGAGACAAAAGTAGCCTATGTCACTCTCCATCTCTTTAAATATCTCCACTTAAAAAATTACGTCAATTCGTCGCTCCGTTTTGCCGTGAAAGACGGACAAACAGACACACACACTTGCCCGTTTATAATACAATATTAGTAGGGATTTGTGATTGTTAGCTTGGCCCAACAGTCAGGATACTAGAGAAAGGGCAGCAGCGTTCTCTATGCATTATACTACCATACTGTGATCACCAACCCGCCTGACAAGCGTGGCGATTATTGCAGACCCCCCCAAATTGGGGGAGGCCTATGTCTAGCAGTGGACGTCTTGTGGCTGAAATAATGATGATGAACAGTCAGGATTGGCTAGTTTTTTTAGACAGTAAGATCCACCTCTATGACTGAGGAAACCTTCGATGAGGAGGATCATATTGCTGAATGGAATATTCTTAACCTCTAAGTCCCTGAGATACCACATTTGGTATAGACACAATCGTTTTTTAATTGTGTCTGTAATTACGGTAATTGGTTAAAAGGTACAATCGCGCTTATAAGCTGTTAACTTTTGTTTTTCATTGTGCAGTATCTTTACATAGTATGAAACAAAGTCGTTTCCCGCGTCTGTACTGTACGCTTTGATCATTTATTTATGTTATACGCGGGTGAAGTCGCTGGCAAAAGCTAGTTCTCTGAAAAATGGTTTTTAAATCAAATCACAAGAGCTATCTCAAAGCCTTAATAGTTATTGTAGCTAGCGGTCCCTTTTGCTGCAAGTTTTTAAAATTTGATTCGTTCTCTCGAATATGTTAAGATATTTTCTAGGTAACTCTTTGTGTGACACCTGCAGGCCAATTCTCGTACTTTATTAAAAACTTAAAGTCTCTACTGGCTATTAATGGGAACTCGAGGTATTTTCGACAGATTGAAAGTGAGATCAGACTGTGCAACGTTCTTAAAATTACGAGCATTGCCGCTCTGATGAGTTTAATACATAAAATATTGATGATCTCTCTTATTGCTAAGAAACATTTCCAGGTCTCCATGCCTTTCGTTTTTCACCTAAACTTAATAATTAACAAACAAACACAAGCATGTATTTATTCGACAGTTTGCAAGCGGGTGGTTCCGGCGAATGGCTGGCGTGGTTGTCAGGCGGGGAGCTTCGCAAGTTGTTCCTAGGAGCCCTACGAGGTGTTTGCGACCGGGATCTGAGAGCCCTACTGCCTAGGGCTCCGAAATTGGCGCAGTTGGACTTGCTAGGAGTTAGGGCTGTTACGCCGGATATTTGTGACGCGTAAGTAGATTTTTATTAATTCTTTTCTAGGTTTGGTCGAATTGTTAATTGCTTGTATGATCCTAAGGTTGAACATCACTTTTTATAGCTTTCATTGTGTTCCACTACTGACCAAAAGCTATCCCTTTTTCCTGATACCTGGGGCCATGTTATCCCCGCAAAGAAGGTCAAATCTTCATACCATCTTCAAGCAGTGTCCTCCCTCACTTCCACGTCAAAAAGTTACAAGGTCTTTTGACAGTTAGATAATTTTAACGTCTGCGAAGTTTCAGTAAGCCAAGTTGTGGTTAAAAGTAAAGGAATTATAAGTTCGACTATACCTAGAACCTACTAAGGTCGAACAGTTGAAATATTATAAGAAGATAGAGCTATTGCTATGTAATGTACACCTCGTGGCAGTCGAGGTCAAAAAATGTATGAGTAGAACAGCGAATACTAGGTACGAGAATTGGAAAATCTATGAATTGATCCTTTGTTATCTTGCTCCCACGTTTTATGATCGCGATTTTTACGAACGTCGCACAAGATGCTAAAGCACTAGGAAGTGGTGAAGGGCGGGCGTTTTGGGGAACTGTCTGTAATTTTGACGTTCAGAAAGTGCTGAGTCTCAGCCTAGTTGGAATAATGACTTCTGATTTGATTATTTTTTGTTGACGCGACAAGCTGTTCTAAGCATGATCCTTAATTAAAATATTTACTGCCGACGTTTATTGTAACCGTGGGGAAATCCTCATGGAATACCTTCCATCTAGACTTCTAGAGAGAGAGGGTTATGTCGGACTCCTACTAACTAAAACCCCACCTACTTCTACCGTGAGTCGGGGCTCGGGAGATACTGCTGGCGTGACCCGCTGCGCTCCTCCCTTGACCACTTACTTGTAGATTATTTCATCACCACTGCGCCCAAAACCGTGAAAGAAATCTTGAGGAAACTGGCATGTAATAGAACCAAAAAATCCCAGACATGTTATATCTACCTACCCGCACTGGGCCAGCGTGGTGGATTGTGGCCTTCTCTGTTTCGCAGAGAGAAGGTTTGCGTCCCAGCAGTGGGAACATTATAAGCTGATTATCCTATTTTATGCTAATGCATGTCTTTTGTTATATTTACAGGATACTAGCCGAATGCAGGCATCTGAGGCTTCTGGATGTCAGTTTCTGCGATCAAATTCAAGAATCTCAGGTATGCATTTTGGTATACGAGTTTTTTTTTTGCGGGGTCTAATTGAATTAGCTGATGTTGATTCGCTACTGATGGGTATCGATATCTGAACATGATAAAGGATTACTTCCCATAGGAAAAGTGGATACTCGAAGTATATTTAAGTAAAAACTTTGTACAAAGAAAAAAAAAAAACTGAAAATGGAGTATGTGAGGATCGTAGCAGGTGGCATTCTGTAGTTTCTGCCTAGGAAAGGAAGAAGACGTGAGTTTAGCCTAGCCTTTTCCCAACTGTGTTGAGGTGCCGGGGTCGCGTGATTGTTCGAAAGAGATACCGTGACCCTGGCACATGGGCAACTGATGGAACACGGGTGGGTTTTAGTCAGTAAAAGTCTGACACGCCCTCCCGCTCCGCCCAGAGCGGGAGAAGTCATTTGATGACTTCCCATCCTGAAAAAAAAAAAAAAAAAAAAAAACTGTGTTGAGGTCGGCTTCCTGTCTAACCCTGTGTAGTCCTGGAGTTTAGCCTATCCTTTTCCCAACTGTGTTGAGGTCGGCTTCCTGTCTAACCAGTTGCAACTGAATACCAGGATTTTAGATAGAGCAACTGCTTATTTGACTTCCTCAACCCAGTTATTAGGTAATATGATACCAATTGATAGAAATGGATTTAATATAGAAGCATATACATCGTTACTTAATAAGAGCCCTATTGGATTTTTAATTTTCGGTGCTAAACCGAGCGCTTATAATCCAACAGCGTGTTTTAACTTTGGTGTCGTGAAAAGGGGCATAAGCGACTTTAAAAAACATTTTAATTCAACTACTGTTTGCCCATTTCAGGTATTAGAATGGCGAGAGCAGTATCCCCATGTGAGCATAAAGCGATCCTTCCAGTCAGCCAACTTGAACACCGCACCGAACCCACTGTTCTTGGCACCGAGTTTAGAGTAAAAATTTTACCAAACGGCCGGTTTCACTAACTTCACCAATTACTGTAGTGCTGTTCTGTAAAATCTTGCGGTGAAAACTTAGGTGAAGGGAACTTAATAATAAAGGTTTATAATTAGTAAAATTTGATGAATAATAGAATCCGATGAGCGTTGGGAAACATGGACGGTCATGAAAGGAATAAACCAGGACACATCATGTATTGTTCCTGTATATTTTATATAGGTGTTCTGTGCTTCGTCAATATTCGACAAATTATATTTCTGTCAACTCTAAAAAGGTTACAAGATTCTTGAATGATTTTCATGAAATTATTGGTAAGTTTTAGACAAATTATTTTGGCCTACTATTCAACTTGCTTTTGTTCATTTTCAACCTATTTATACCCATTATTTCTGTAATTAGGTTTATACAAACCGTTTTACACGTCAATAATATTTGTAAAACTAGACGAGGTCGGCGTTTCCTATCTCACTCTGAGAAGAAAGGCCGAAACAAACTCAGAGGTCACAGTCTCATTTAAAGTCCAGACACGATCTTGATCAGTGGCCTTAGTATGAGTTTCTTTTAACTATCTCGACTTAACGCATCGACTGCGTTTGGCGCCCCAATTGGTGAAAGACCAATCGAGGGCCACAGTTCACCTGCAAACCATGTAGATTGGTATCTGAAATGATGTTATGAGGAAAAAACCACATAGATTGAGTGGACCTGACCAGTCAGTGCACGCATTTGTTAATTATCGTTCAGCTCGACTAAGCAGTGTCAATCCCTACCACCATGTTGAATTACAACTCACTTCACCTTAGGTTATACCGTGAGAATTTTTACAGAATAGGCGAGCTTTTTAACTCGCGTTTACACCCATAAACAAGTTTTGATACTTGGTTCCAGTAAGTTTTGATACTTGTTTCCAACAAGTTTTGATACTTGTTCCCAACAAGTTTTGAAAATCACTTGTCAAAAATATGGTGGTGTACTATGTCAATCAGTAGAATACACTAATTAATACGTTTATTATTCCTTGGTGTGAACGCGAAGTTAGAAGAGGATGCATTCTGCGGATGGAATTTTTAATTTATCAGTTGAGGAGTACTTGTACGGGGAGTGTGAAACAAGCCCTTTGGCTTATTTCCACGGAGTGATTGATAAATTTTTGATTGATTGATTTGATAAATACCCAAAGGAAAATGCGCAAAGGTACGCCGCCAATTTCGCGGTCAGCCCTGGCCTTTACCCTTTGACCATTAATGGGTAAATCTCGTTTTTCTCATAGCCATATTGTGCCATTTAAACGATGTTTATTTAGTTTTTTGGTCCTTGTAACTATTCGTATACCCAATCCCCTTTTGAATGGGGCATACGCAGAGTTACTCAGATTTTGGTTATTTCTATATTTTAGTATTTTTGACAATGCTAATTCGTGCTTATTTCCAGCGGTGGATTTTAAGTCACAAGAGAAGATTATAAATTATTATTTTGAAATAGGAAACCAGAAACGTTATATTGATTGAAAACAGTTCTGGTTTTCTGGGAACACGTTAGGATCATTTACATAACGTGAAAGTAAACAAATAGATAAATGGTACAAATATGCAATGTATGTTATATTCGAATATCCAGTGGTCTTTATAACTATATTTTAGAAAAAAGTGTAATATTTTGTTTATGTATTATTATTTCAATAAATTTTTGATTGGACTGTATTACAAAAAACTAAGGTACAGAAGTCACATTAACAATATATATTTCACGAAAGCATCAATTATTGCAATGTGTACCATAAAACAAACAGTATAAGAGTCACAATATATATACGCGCTCGATAATTGTAAGGACTAGCTGTATTTTACCGTTAAAGATGCTATCTAACTTTAATGTTGAATGTAAACTAAAGGCAAATGCACACTGATGCGATTACTTAAAACCGCATACAGCCAGCCCGGTCATGGCCCTGGCAGTTGTGGTATCAATAAGCGCTCTTAGGTTACTCATCAAATGTAGATGAAATATAAATGTGTAACAAAGATTAGAAAAAAAATGCCAGATATTTCACATATTCAAAAGTGATATTGATACAAAAATTAACCTAAAATGTACAAAAAATTTACTAACCTTTTTTTTTTGTGGATGGGAAATCATCAAATGACGTCTCCCGCTCTTGGGCGGAGCGGGAGGGCGTGTCATACTTTTACTGACTAAAACCCACCCGTGTTCCTTCAGTTGCCCATGTGCCAGGGCCACGGTATCTCTTTCGAACAAATCTCGCGACCCTGGCAGGCAAATTTACTAACCTGACTGTAAAAGTGATCTATGAATATTTGGCTTTAAACAAACTTACTATAGAAAAGACTGACTAAATTAATAAAACCAATTCCTCTCGACTAATATGCATTTAAAATTATTTTGTGAGGATTTTTGGCCAACTTCTGTGCATCTTGCAGGAAGAATTTTGTACCTAACGTTTTTTACTATTGACCGCTAAAATTGTTAGCAAATAAGTATATTGGAATGATATTATAACAGGTTTAAGGCGCTAAGGTAGCTTAAATGTCAGGTTCTATTGAAGTATGATTAATCATGACCGTAACAACTTACATATGTATTTGTTTACAGAATTGTAAACGTCGATTCAACCCTCTAAACTTAGAAGTAATAGTAGACCTGCAAATTACAAAAAAAAGTAAGAAATTTTCTATTTTTTGGGTTACCCTGGTGGTTTCGCCTTAAGAAAACCTTACACATAAGACGTTAAGGCTCATTTTCATTTGTCTTTTACCACTTTGCATCTTTTCAAAGTTGTATCATTCCTAGTTCGGAAACAGACAATTGTACAGTCACAGTATAGAGTGATAGTATGTTTAAGACTTTTACTAACAACATATGGATTAATTTGGTCTGAAATAAAACGTTATATATATAATGGATTTGAGCCTTACTGTAGGATAATTTTAGGATATATTTTTGATTATTTTTATTTATTGATTTGCCGCTTGAGAACTTACATATATTACTAGTTTTTTATTTTGCTCAAATTACATAAATTTTGGTATTTGTCGCCGTAAACAAAATGGAATAGTTTAAATTGTCTAGTTTCTGTAGTTTATGACTCATTATGTAGTCATTATAGTCGTAGGAATGGTCTATATTTAAATGGTTAGTTACTTTGTAAACGCTATTTAATTAAGGGTAATTTAGAGACAAAGATGTAGGTAGTTGCTTCCATGATGATTTTAAGTAACTAACATTTAGATTAGTTTCATGCCGAATAGAGGAGTGTTGAGAGTGATTTAAATAAATAATAATAAAGAATCATTAAAAAAAAAATGGTGTCTCATAATCAGAGGTCGGAATCAGGTAGAGTTATTTATGTATTTGCATCGAAATGGTTGTATTAATATGGATCTTCCCGCGATTTCTAATAAACAATCCAGTGTGACCAACAAAATTACTTACACCTAAATAATAATAAAAACCTCAAAGCTGGATAAGACAAAAAAAAACAAAGGTAATTGACATACAGTTTTATTAGTATTAAATTCACAATACAAATTATTAATAGTCTTAGGCAAATTGTCATACTTATACTTCGCCCTTTTTATAAATAGATCACGGGATTTTTCTGCTCTTCAAAATGAATCCCGGGATTTGGGGCATATCCGCTTTATTCTTTCGTTATATGAAATCAGTGTAAGTACATAAATAACTGTACCTAATTCCAACCTCTGCTCATAATAAACAAGCTTTCTCGCAGACAGGCATTAGTATAGACATTTTAACAATTAAAGAATACAAAAAAGACAATTAGATTCCATTTTAAGCTGGTTGATATTAAATTTTATATACAATTGCTATACATACGTAAATGTCCTAAAGTTATTTGTAGTAAATATATAAATACTAATTGTCAAAGCTCGTGGCAGGCGCGGTCTTGAAATCGTGTGAGCGAGACGGCATTAAACTCACCATAGTCTTCACAATTTTTTTATAAAGTGAGGTGTGTAGAAATCGCAACCGGTGTGCGTGTATGACCAAATCTTTACACGAAAACAAATTAAAAAGAGTATGTAGGGTTCGTAGCAGGTGGCGTTGTGTTGTTTCTGCCTAACATGTGAAGAATGCGTGAGTTTATTTGTCTCCTGCGACTATTCACCTTCCTACTTTCGTTCTAGGGCCACGACTACAGTGAATCTTGGCGTTTACTATATCAAACCTAAATAAGATTATAGTGTTGGGTGCCTATCGTGGTTTTAGCATAATAGAAGAGATATCCTTGATATTTTGGAAAGGGTTACATGATATTTCTATATTTTTGCGTACTTTATAGCTCGATAAGAGTAATATTAATATATGTCTAGTATAATAAGACTTACCGTAATATATTTTAGTAATAATATATTCAAAGACTTTGGACTTGCAAGCTTTAGGGAGCAATTTCTTAAACGCGTTTTGTTTGACAGTTTTCAGGTTCTAAGTAAATATTTTGACCAACAGAGAAGATGATAATTTCATTTTCGTATTCCGAAATGTCGTGATTTTTTTTTTCTTGTAAATGTGGATAGTAATAGCAACTACATTTTACATTAACTTCTTAAAGTGTTCTACACAGCGGAGAGTAACCAGAATATTTTTTTAATTTAGTTTTTTTTAAATATTTTTCTGTACTATACTGTGACTCAAAACGCATGGAAATTTTTACCCAAATAATTTCTTTAAAGGGAGTCAGTGCAATGCCTCAAGTCTAACATTTCAGTCATAGATGCTAAGATTGTAATAGATTTAATTAAATATAATGCCTACATATGTTTTTTTTTCTAAATAAAAATATATAAATGTACCTAATACTGGTTTGCTTTGTGCTCTTTAATAACCCTATATTTTAGTCTATTATTTTTTACCTTGATCGCAACAGAGACGCTGTTAAGTGGGTAGTGTAGGTAGAAAAATTATTTATATCTCTGTAATGTTGACATATTGAACCGACTTCAAAAAGGAGGAGGTTCTCAATTCAGTTTTTTTTTGTATGTAGGTATGTTTTGCGATATCTCCCGCAATTGTGAGTTAATTTCACAAATTCATTTTTTAACGGATAGGTTATACTTCAGGGGTAGTCCAATATAATTTTTTTGAATTTTCTTGTTAAGTTTCTGCGTTAGCTTCGATACTACGTATTTAATCCACTTTGTTTATCGTGATGATGTTCTAATAGTCCTGTCACTGCTATTGACTTGGCAAGTAGTGGTATACGAATGAGTGCGGGGTAGATACTTATACCTACGAAGTGAAAAATAAAATCATTTTTTTTTGCAAAGGTGTTTTTATTTAAAGTTAAATATAGTACACGTTTATATCGGTCAACCGGATCTCATCAAATACACAACAATATAATGGCTTGAATAACACGATAAATACCCCCGTTGGGTCTTTTGCTTCTAATAGTTTTTAGTTTTAATGACACAGTACACACATTAGGGTTTAATACACATTAATGTTGAACCACCAAGGTGGACCAAATACATTGTGGAGGCCGCAGAAATCCGCTGGATGCAGGAAGCACACAACCGGTCGAAGATGGGGTAGGTTTATAACCAGCAGTGGACGTGTTTCTTTGAAATGATGCTTCTTTGATATGATGGTGAGAAATCCGCTGGATGCGGGAACCATAGAACCGGTCGAAGGGGCGGAGATGGGGTAGGTTTATGTCCAGCAGTGTACGTGTTTCTTCTTTGTAATGATGATGGTGACGATTCGCACCGTAATAAGTGGAGACCTGAAGGCAATTAATATTATTCACATGAAGGAGGATGCGTTAAGTCCGCGAAATTCAAGTTTTTTCGAAAGTTTTTTTGCAATTTACAGGTCAGTATCAGGTTGTATGTTGATTAAATATGATTTGCGACTGTAAAAAATGTGCCTTTAAAGAATTATAGTCCTTAAAATCATCGACATAACCCTCACAAGTTTATTTAATTCCATTTACTTCGAAGGTAATAGAAGAATAGAAGGGCTTGTGGCTAAGATACAGCAGTTCAGCTACGCTTGCCGCAGTTGGTCCGTGGACGGGTCCATCTTTAAATACCAAGACTCTTCCGTGCCCCGCAATGGCCGTCAGGCCGTTGGTTCCGGCTGTCTTTCGTAGATCTTAGACAGTCGATACGGGTCGTCAGAAGCCCGAAAGTCTGACAACCAGTCTTACCAAGGGGTATCGTATTACCCAGTTATCGGGTTGTGGAGGTCAGATAGGCAGTCGCTCCATGTAAAATACTGGTACTCAACTGCATACGGTTTTTTTTTTTTTTTTTCAGGATGGGAAATCATCAAATGACTTCTCCCGCTCTGGGCGGAGCGGGAGGGCGTGTCAGACTTTTACTGACTAAAACCCACCCGTGTTCCATCAGTTGCCCATGTGCCAGGGTCACGGTATCTCTTTCGAACAATCACGCGACCCCGGCAGGATATATCATGAATGAAGTTGGCAGTGGGAGAAGTCGAGCGTTCCATTGGTCAATTCTTTTTCATTCGCCATTTGCAAAATAATAATAGGTAACATTACACAATAAGTTTCCATCTTAAATTATTGTTTAAATAGTGTTTTGTTAGTTTTTTATTTTTTTACATTTTTCAGAATTTTCGACAGAATGTGCGTATGTAAAAAAAAATGTCGTATGCAACTCAAAATGCCACAAAGCTGCAGATTACAAAAATAAGTAGAATATTCTGGATAATAATTGCTTTTATAGATTTTGTCATAATATTTCATTCTACGTGACTTAATACTTTATATGATAGTAGTACAACAAAGTTTGTATTTTTTAAACGTGTCTATTTACTTATAGGTCTAGTATTGCAAAATTGAGATTTGAAACGGACCAATCAGAGACGGCCTCATAATCTAACGACCAGTGAAAATTATCAAAATATCATTGTCTTACAATATCACTAGTGTGTCCCTGTGACATTACAATGTCACTAAAATCAGACCGTAAAATTGTGAGAAATAAAGTCGATTGACAATCTACCGTTAAATTATAATATCACTAATGACCCGTGTTCCATCAGTTGCCCATGTGCCAGGGTCACGGTATCTCTTTCGAACAATCACGCGACCCCAGCGGGCATCGGTCCTAGTAGACCCCTACACTGCTGCTGACATCTCTTTGAGGCGCGCGTGGAACACTGCGCGCCGTCGACCCGAGCTTGGTCCTTACCGGGCGGCGAGCTACTCATTGCTCGCCACCCGCAAGCTCGCGCCTACGGTGGCCGGGAGGCCGCTATTGACTCCCGACGCCCGGGGCGTCTCCTCCTGCGGCGGCTAGGGACGTGAGGGCGCAGAGACTGCCACTCCCTCACGCGCCCCGCCTCCTCCTTCGCGAGCATTACTGCTTCGCAGAAGGAGGTGACGGCTTCCCATTCCCTCTCGCTCCGTACCATGGCTCGCACCAGGGCCGGACGCGAGAGGTCGCCGCCGCCGATGGCCTCCACGAGGACACGGCGGTGCTCCGCCCAGGCAGGGCACACCTCAACCGTATGCTCCACCGTGTCCTCCAGACGATCCTCGCAATGGAAACACCCGGACGTATCCTCCCGCTTTATCCTGAACAGGAACCCACCGAAGCACCCATGCCCGGTGAGAACCTGCGTCAGGCGGAAGGTGAGGACGCCGTGGCGCCTCTCTATCCACTCCTCAAAGAGGGGACTTACCGCCGCAATTGTGGCGTGCCCAGCACTGGGTTGCGACAATCGTACCCGCCATGTCGCCATGAGATCACACCGGAGCTCTGTCCGCCGTGCCGCGATTTGTCGCGGCAGCGGAGTTTCGCTCCGGCGTTTCGCCTCCTCGCGCCACTCCCACATGTGGCGAGGACCTTTGCCTCCAGATCCCATGGCGAACTGCATACGGTTAGACTGGAAGCTGACCCCAACTATGTTGGTAAAAGGCTAGGCAGATGATGACTTCGTAGGTAATAATTGATGATTTTACTCATTATAATTTTGTAAATGTCAATAAATTACGAAACGCAAGTGTGCAGTTGGCTCGCTTCGACAGAGTCTAGCGAGGCGTTCGTGCGAGTTCTCAAGAGTGGCTACAGATGGCCTGGCGCTGGCGCAGCTCTCTGGACTGCTCTGGACTACGTAATATCGTGCGGGCAACAAGTGTTTAGAAACTGTCCAACGCTTCGTTTCGTGAGTTTAATTATAACCTAAAAACCAATAATCATCTTCAGAGTTTATCTTCTCACCCGTAACACACCTACGCCCACTAAAATGTTCAACGGTGAAGAAACCAGCTCCAATCTGTCTCTTGTTCCGACATATAGGTACCTACATATTTGTTATTGCGCTTACCTATTAAAGGATGGACTTTAGCTTGGCGGTGAAGGCATGATTTTAGGCAGTTGACGTCTTGCCGCGCACCAACGCGGACGTGTTTGCGTATTTTGTGTACTAACTAGCGCGGCGCAAGCTGTCGCTCGTAATTTTCTCGCCATGAGTAGTGCACTAGTGGCGAATGAGCTGCTGGCGTTCCTGCAGCAGAAGTTGGATGTGATGGACGAGGTGTCCGCTATCCAAATCTGCGCTTCAAACTTCAGCGAGGAGGACATAGCTGCTGCCAAGCTTTTGTTGTTCAATGTGCTGAACAAGCGCGACCAGATGGTGTCCCGCCGGCGTGACGGGACTAAGAGAAGCCTGCAAGACATCATCATGCTGTTCAAGGAGACCGACCCGGACGACGTGCCGACGTTTGTGGCGAAGGAGCTGCACAAGCTTCCTCCAGTCACTTTCGACCACGTCGATGTAACAAGCCTTCTGAAGGACATTGTCTTTCTGAAGGCCCGCCTCGCAGATGTTCTAGCGAAGTTAGATGCGTCCCAAAACACCGTCGCCGATTTGCGCAAGGATTGCGCCGTCAAGTTCCGCGTCAGCATTTTCGTCGCCAGTGCATCCGTCGTTTGATGAGCTTGTAGTACGCCCTGCCCGCGTGCCTCGCAGTCCCTCGCCCGTCAGCACGGCTCCTCTACACAGCGCCGCCCAAACCGTTCGCCCGATCCCGCTGACAGTGTCTGCAGCTCAGACGAAGCCCTCACAAAAAGACTTCGCTAGCGTCACTGTAAGTGCTCCAGGCGCTCCAACTATGAAGCCTAAACCAGATGATGATGGTTTCGTGACGGTGCAAAGGAGGAAGCACCGTTCGCGAACCAACGAGAACCGCTGCGGGAAAGCTACGGCGAAGACCGAAGTCAGCTTGCGTGCTGCTAAGCCGAACACTCCGGTGTACATTTCCCGCCTACACTACACCACAAAGGCGGAAGACATTGTGGAGTACGTACGCCAGAAGACAAAATACATGCCGAGGGTGCAGTTACTGGAGTCACACCGCAACGTTAAGTTCAAGGCGTTTGTGGTGCGTGTACCGAATTGCTATCTGCCCGTCGTCATGGATGAAGACTTTTGGCCTCAGGACGTGGTGTTCCGTCGCTTCCGCGGACAAGTGCCACAGGACAGCTCACGGACTAGCTCGTAAAGTGAAGTGCTACTAACGTAGTTTAAGATATTATTACTAACACAGGTTATATGTATGTTCGTTTATAAGGTATATGTCTATGGGTCTTTGTAACCTGAAAAATGTTTTATTTTTTATTATTATTATTTACTTTTCTGTCGTGGCGCTCAAAAGGTTAATGTAACTTTAGTTAAACGTCTCGGCCTGCTGCGATGTCGTCAAGCGTTCAGTGGGATCCAATTGGAGGTTCTACTAGCCCATTTGTCATCAGACATCCGGCAGACATGTCCGGCCCACTTCCACTTCAGCTGGGCTTTCTGGGTAACATCAAGACGAAGATGCCGATTCCTTGATTCCTGCCGAAAGGACTGGCCAGAACTAGCAAAAGATAGAATTCTGTGGAAATAGGAGAGGGAGGCTTTTGCCCTGCAGTGGGACAATACAGGCTAGTTAGATAGTTAAACGTACACCTAAAGTCACATTTCGCAAGCGCCTTTATTTGGTAGGTGTAGTACTACTTATTTGTTACCAATGACGTTATACGAGGTAAACCTTAACAATAAGCATGAAATAGGTTGCATTCCATTATAAAATCGTCATTTTGCAATGGCCTTCAATATAGATAAAAGTGAATAATGTTTTGTCAACAAACATCTTCATTAGAGAATTGCAATACCTACATGTCAGAATGGGGAAATATTATGAGTAGGTACTGATAACAATTCTGACGTCAGCATTATAGGTACCTACTATTCAACAGTGGCTCTCCGCCCTAGTAGGTAGGAACGTGCGAGGAAAACGTAAATTCGAACCGGCAGCTGTGCTCCTGTAGGGTTAGCACGAGCACCGTTTTGTCGACAGAAGAGTAGACAATAATAACGTTCCGTGTCGACAGGTAGGTAAGACTCTACTGCACTTTTTACGAAATTCACTCTTTTACATAAATCGAGTCAGAATTCTTTATTTTGTCATAAGATTACTGGTTCTGTTTGATTCTTAATTTTTAATGAAATGTGAGAAGTCTTTATACAAGATTATTTTTAGTATATGCGAAACCTGAATATAGTTTGTTCAGAATCAGTAACTGAATCGATTCCAATAATTTTTACACCATGTTATATTTTGTACCAAAAATATTTAATTACGCTTCCAAGTCGCGGGCCTTAGTGTTTTGTTTCGATTTTAAAATTATCATGTCTTTCTCGTATTCAAACGTCCATTACACGGAGATGGTACGTACACTAGCTGTTTGTGGTGATCTGCATATGTTTTTGCGTGGACAACCAGGTAACTTATCAAGCTTATAACTTTGTGATTATTAATGATACAGTTTTGAAATTTTTTTCATAGATTCTTTACATAAAAATACTAGACCCGTGTTTCGGGTTTCGCATAAACAAAAATTAATGTTGTATAAGACCAGCTTTTGCCAGCGGCTTCATCCACGTGGAGGTCGAAAAATATCCCGCGGGAACATACTACCGGGATAAAAAGTATCCTATGTGTTAATCCAGGTTATAAACTAACTGTGTTCCAAATTTCATCCAAATCCGTTCAGTAGTTTTTTCGTGAAAGGGTAACAAACATACACATACATCCATCCTCACAAACTTTCGCATTTATAATATTAGTAGGACATACTTACAGATAACTACAACTACAACTTTTTTTTTTTTCTCAAAGTGTCGAAGTACCCTATTTTGGAATAAAAAATACCCCTTTTTTTAGACGGGAAATCATCAAATGACTTCTCCCGCTCTTTCATGTCAGACTTTTACTGACTAAAACCCACCGATGTTCCTTCAGTTGCCTATATGCCAGGGCCACGGTACCTCTTTCGAACAAATCTCGCGACTCCAGGAAATTAACACCCCTTTTTTTTTTTTTTTTTTTTTTCAGGATGGGAAATCATCAAATGACTTCTCCCGCTCTGGGCGGAGCGGGAGGGCGTGTCAGACTTTTACTGACTAAAACCCACCCGTGTTCCATCAGTTGCCCATGTGCCAGGGTCACGGTATCTCCTTCGAACAATCACGCGACCCCGGCAGGCATCGGTCCTAGTAGACCCCTACACTGCTGCTGACATCTCTTTGAGGCGCGCCTGGAACACTGCGCGCCGTCGACCCGAGCTTGGTCCTTACCGGGCGGCGAGCTACCCATTGCTCGCCACCCGCAAGCTCGCGCCTACGGTGGCCGGGAGTCCGCTATTGACTCCCGACGCCCGGGGCGTCTCCTCCTGCGGCGGCTAGGGACGTGAGGGCGCAGAGACTGCCACTCCCTCACGCGCCCCGCCTCCTCCTTCGCGAGCATTACTGCTTCGCAGAAGGAGGTGACGGCTTCCCATTCCCTCTCGCTCCGTACCATGGCTCGCACTAGGGCCGGACGCGAGAGGTCGCTGCCGCCGATCGCCTCCACGAGGACACGGCGGTGCTCCGCCCAGGCAGGGCACACCTCCACCGTATGCTCCACCGTGTCCTCCAGACGATCCTCGCAATGGAAACACCCGGACGTATCCTCCCGCTTTATCCTGAACAGGAACCCACCGAAGCACCCATGCCCGGTGAGAACCTGCGTCAGGCGGAAGGTGAGGACGCCGTGACGCCTCTCTATCCACTCCTCAAAGAGGGGACTTACCGCCGCAATTGTGGCGTGCCCAGCACTGGGTTGCGACAATCGTACCCGCCATGTCGCCATGAGATCACACCGGAGCTCTGTCCGCCGTGCCGCGATTTGTCGCGGCAGCGGAGTTTCGCCCCGGCGTTTCGCCTCCTCGCGCCACTCCCACATGTGCGCGAGGACCTTTGCCTCCAGATCCCATGGCGGCACTCCGGCAAGGAGGCTCGCCGCCTCGCACGAGACCGTGCGGTATCCCCGGATTAATCGGATGGCCATGACCCTCTGGGCCGCAAACAACCGGCGCGCTGGGCGCAGCCTCAATGAGGGTGCCCACACCGGTGCCCCGTAGAGGGCCATGGACCGCACGATCCTCGTGTAGAGCCTCCGGCAGGAGGCGTTTGAACCCCCCAGATTGGGCAGGAGCCGCTTTAATGCAGCCCCAGCCCGCTCCAGTCTGGGAGCCAAACGTCGGAAATGCTCAACGAAGTTCCACCGGCTGTCGAGGACAAGTCCCAGGTACTTCATTGTCGACTCGACGCCGATGTGAACCCCTCCTACCGTGAGTTGGGAACCCGCAGGTGGCGCGTTCCGAGGACCATGAAAACCTATGGCCTCGGACTTGTGCAATGCCACCTCGAGTCCCAATTGCCGGATCCTATTGACGATTGTCGCAACCCCGCGTGTCATAATTTCGGCCGCCGCCTCGTACGACCTCCCCTGCGCAAGGACCAGCGTGTCGTCAGCGTAGCAAACTACGCTGACGCCGCTAGGGAGGTCGGCACGCAGCACCCAGTCGTAACCGATGTCCCACAGATGCGGCCCCAGGACCGATCCCTGTGGGACACCGCACGACATCTCTCGCCGGTTCCATTCCCCCTCGTGACCGGGGTAGATGACGGCCCTATCCGTCAGATAGGCCTCGACCACGCGACAGAGGTAGGTCGGCATCCGGTGATACCGGAGTGCCTCCCTAATGCAACTCCAGGGTAGGGTGTTGAAGGCATTGGCGATGTCTAGAGACACTGCCAAGACGACCCCACCCCGGGCCACTGCATCCCCCGTCGTGAGGGCTCGCACGCGCATGATGGCGTCCACCGTAGAGCGCCCCTTACGGAAGCCGTACTGGCCGTCCGACAAGTCCGGCCCCTCCCGCACCAGCCACCCGACGAGGCGGTCTGCAATCACTCTTTCAAAGAGCTTGCCCACCTCGTCGAGTAGCACGATGGGCCGGTAAGCGGACGGAGAGTCCGCTGGGCGCCCAGGCTTCTTAATGAGGACCAGTTTCCCCGTCTTCCAACGAAGTGGGAACTGGCCCCTCTCCAAGCATGCGCTAAGGAGCCCCCTGAGTCGAGGCCCGAGAGCCTCTGAGGCCAGGACCCATGCTTTGCCAGGCAAGCCGTCGGGTCCTGGGGCGGTATTCTTGGCATTAAGCCTTCGTACCGCCACCCTCATCTCTGCCTCGGTCACTTCTGGAACACCGTCGTCGTCATCAGTGGTGTGGTCCGCATCGGGCACCGCAGTAGGCGGAGCCATGGGTGGGGGACTATGTTCCCCTCGAGAAGGGAACAGAGCGCTCACCACGCCCTCCACGAGTTGGGGCCGGAGACTCTGAGTCAGCGGAGGAGCCCATGGGCGGAGTTTCTCCCGGACGGCCTTGTAGGGCCGTCCCCATGGGTCCCTGTTCAGAGTCTCCAGCGACTCCTTGCGGGCCAGTCCTCTGGCCCGCAGGATCTCCTCTTGGAGGGCGGTCTTCGCCGCTCTGTACCCCTCAATTAACACCCCTTAGGTATTTATTTGTTGCACGATTCACGCATGCGTATCCGACTCTTTTGTTTGTTAACTGTACTTGTACAATGACGTGTAAAGTGTTGCACTTATTTTGTTAGACGAGTGGATTGCTGTTATGATAAGTGTTTAGATTTACAAGATCATTGTTGTGTTTAAGTCCTTCCGTTGAACAGCCGTGTACTGTAGTACCAACCGATATGTAAGTTTTTGTAATATTTTTATATTTTACTTGCTTCGATGCTTGTTTCATATAAGTAATAACTATTTATGCATAAAGCATGTACACGGATGGTAGGGATATCGAAGCGTAACCTCTTAGTTTAGTGCAATACACCATTCTGCGGAAGACGAAAATTTTCAACGCAGGGGGCGTTGAAAACGTAATCTTAAATCACTTCTTAATTCCCTAAAATGTATTCAGTGTTATTCTTGGTATACCTACTTAAGTAAATATTAGCAGACACACATTAGTCAGTTAGGCACGAAACATTTGCATCATATTATAGTAAATAATGTCTAAAGTCTAACAACCAGACTGTGTTGTGTACGTCAGACAGGCACTCGCTCTATATAAAACACTGGTACTCAGCCATTTCTAGTTGGAAGGCGGCCCCAACATAGTATTATTAAAAAATAATGTATAAAGTAAGTAGCGCTAAGCAGCATTCACAGCCTAGGATATAGAGAGATTTGACCAGTGACTCCCTATCTTGATCATGAATCAAAATCAAAAGGAAACTAATCCAACAATCAATTCAAACTAGGCTGAGAGTCAGCACTTTTTGATCGTAAAAGTTACATAAGACAGTCCTCCAAAACGACCGCCCTTTTACACTTCCTAGTACTTTAGCTGGGAAGAAAAAGTGGGCAAACAAACTGGAATCATTATAAAGGTATGCGTACAATTTAATTATAGGTAAGTGGTAAAAGTGGAAATCAGACAACCTTTCTCTTTTTGTGTAGAAAAGAATGTTGCTAATAAATACAGAATCTCTTGAAGGAGAAGTAGTTTGTGTGCAAGGTGTGAAAATTAAATCCTGATTTGTTTTGATTTCATCCATCTAATAATAATCTGTACGGAATTCGCAACACCACACTTTTCTTTTTGGATGGGAAATCATCAAATGACTTCTCCCGCTCTGGGTGTGTCAGACTTTTACTGACTAAAAACCACCCGTTTTCCTTCAGTTGTCCATGTGCCAGGGTCAAGGTATCTCTTTCGAACAATCTCGCAACCCTGGCAGGCATCGGTCCTAGCAGACCCGTTCAGTGTTGCTGACATCTCTTTGAGGCGCGCGTGGAACACTACGCGCCGTCGACCCGAGCCTGGTCCTTAACGGGCAGCGAGCTACCCATTACTCGCCGCCCGCAAGCTCGCGCCTACGGTGACCGGGAGTCCGCTATTGACGCCCGGGGCGTCTCCTCCTGCGGCGGCTAGGGCCGTGAGGGCGCAGAGACTGCCACTCTCTCACGTGTCTCGCCTCCTCCTTCGCGAGCACTACTGCTTCGCAGAAGGAGGTGACGGCTTCCCATTCCCTCTCGCTCCGTACCATGGCTCGCACCAGGGCCGGACGCGAGAGGTCGCCACTCGCCGCCGCCGGTCGCCTCCACGAGGACACGGCGGTGCTCCGCCCAGGCAGGGCACACCTCCACCGTATGCTCTACCGTGTCCTCCAGACGATCCTCGCAATGCAACACCACGCTGCGTTTCAAAACGGGTAGGTATAACAGACGTAGGCAAAAAGGCTGCCAGGCTCCAATGGGATTGGGCGGGTCACATTAGCCGTATACAAGATGACCGCTGGGCTAAGGTCTGCACACAATGGGTGCCTGAAGATGGACGTCGCCACCACGGTCGGCCCAGAAAACGCTGGCGAGACGACCTAGATGCGTACCGCGACGACTGGTTTGAGGTGGCGCGGGACAAGAGTTCCTGGAAGAAATTGTGGGAGGCCTTTGTCTAGCAGCGTATAAGCTAAACAAGAATAAAATAAAAAAAATACTCTCTTACATTTCCAGACAATGGCAGTTCTTGTGTGGCTTGCTTTTTGCTCATTATTTGGCGCGGCCTTTTCCTGCGATGCTTACATAAAGACCAACCAATGGCCCGACCGTTCTGTTATCGTTCAAATGTTTGAATGGAAATGGTTAGATATTGCTGACGAATGTGAACGGTTTCTTGGGCCCAAGAAATATGGCGCTGTGCAGGTATGTATTGCTTATAATAAAATAGTTAGGAGTCCATAGTTTGCAATACAAAATGTTATCTACTTACCAGACTTCGCCGGCATCAGAGAATTTGGTTTTACACCTCGATGGCAATATACGACCTTGGTACGAGCGTTACCAACCCATGTCATACCGATTGACCACCCGGTCAGGAGACGAAGGGGCCTTCTTGAATATGACTACGAGGTGTAACAAAGTTGGCGTCAGGTAAATTTTTATTAAACGTAAAATTTTTATTCTACACATCTTATCGAGTGTTGATGATTCCATTTTCATATTTTACATTTATAATCGTAAATTTTTACCCATCCTCAGTTACAAATTCGTTCCTTACAAAGCACGTGTGGGGTGTGACTATGAATCATAGGCCGAGAAATGATGTGATAAGACAACGGTGCGGCTTAAAAGAAGATGTAGTGACAAAAATTGAAAAGAGTACCTACCTATGCTTTGATGGTTTGATCGTGTTGAAAGGATGAATGAAGGACGGATTACAAAAGGTATGTTCAATGTGAGTGGAAACGCCGGGAGAAGACGCCCTAGGATGACATATAATGACCTAGTTGGTGATGTTCTTCAGAAAGGTCAGGTGCGTAGTACTCGCAACTGGCGTGTGTGTATGACCAGATGTATGAATCTAAACGAGCCAAAAGGAGTGTGTAGAGATCGTGGCAGGTGGCGTTCCGTATTTTCTGCCTACCACCATGGCAAAAGGTTGTGAGTTTATGTATGTATGTATTAAATTCTGTTATGATTCGACAGTCCTTTGTTCCTTTGTTTCTTTACCTACAGTTTGATTGATGTAGTTATTATGCAAGTGTAATATTGCACAATTAAGTAATTAATGATGCAAACTGTTATCTTGCATCGGTCTCCGGTTGGTCGAGCGCCTCATTCGCAAATGATAAATGTTGATTGATTACGATTAAAATTGACATGTTATTTATTGAATGCAGCACAAGTGTACCCCGCGGTTTTACCCGTACCTATAAGTCTTTATCCCATGCGTATGATATCGGGATAAGAAACGGTCAGTGCCCTGCATTACCTGACCTCTCCTACACAGAAGAAATGAGGAAGAGGGGTCAGGTAATGCAGGGTTCTGACTGTACGTTCTAATTCAGGTCATTAGCAGCCCATGTGCCAAATTTCATCCAAATCCGTTCAGCTTTTTTAGTATGAAAGTTTAATAAACAAATTTACGGAAAAAAAACTTTGCTCTTTACAATATTGGATTAATATACACTTTGATATGTTCTGCTTGACTGGACGAAAAGATAAGAAGGAATTGCAATGTATATAAATATACCACGGTTTACCTAACAATAATTATACGTGGTAGGTACCTACTTATTTATCTGTCCTTGTCAGTAATAATGATTATGATATACTTATCGTCAAAACTAAAATGTACACCCGTCCAATACACTATACAGAATATATAATCATTTCCCACGTATATCAGTCGGTTTCTGAGGCCCGAACGATGATAACTTTAAATGTTTGCATGCACGCAACTAAAAAAGGCACGCAATTTTACCTGAGAAGATCTTTACTCTTGGTGCATCCTAAACATATTTCATTATCCCTGCTACATGTGTAGTACATAGCACACTGACGTCTCGCAAGAACCTGCATCGTGCAAGCAGAGTCTTGCGCGCAACTAGCATATCGACAATGTCCCGACTTCAATCGTCGGGCAGTTGCCCACCAACACCCGTCTATTTGGAAGATCCTCTCTTTTCTATGAAGGTTGTGTAAACTTCAAATCCTGTTTCTCATGCCTCTGTAACCTCTAGAAAAGTGACAAGAAATATCTTCATAAGGTGATCGTATGCCAAATTGTTAAAACAACCGCTTACTTCACAGAGTTTACGTCGACGTCGTGTTTAACCATATGACGGGAGAACACGATACAAGCATAGGGACTGCTGGCAGTACCGCCACCACACAAAATAATTCATTCCCTGGGGTTCCGTACACAGACCAGCATTTTCATCATCCCGTGTGTAATATGGAAGATCTGAATAATGCTACTGAGGTTAGTTATTTGGATTTTGATGCAAATAAAGTGACGATGAGATGTGGCGTGAATGTGTGGCAATGGGTTTGCCCCTTTTTATATGGGACTTCAATATAACTGGCTCACCATATGTGTACTATAAGTACACCTCTATTTAACTCTTCAGGGAATATAGGTGTGATATTATGTATAAAGTGACAAATGACCTCAGATTATTTGCCTCAAAACAAATTATTATGATTTAACTGGTTTTTATCTTTGTAGTATCCGGTAACGAGTATTAAGCCTCCAGGCAGGCATGACGATAAGTTTAACATTTTCATAGATATGGCTCTACTTGAGTCACATGCGTTGCTTGAAGCGTTTAATCTTAGCTATCTCATTCCTTAATTGGTTATTTTTGTCACCTTTATTCGTAAGTTTAGTCAAAATCAGGCCACAATGCAAGTTTGATTGTGTAACTTGTGGCATGTCCTAATTCTAAAAATCCAAAGGCATTGTATCATGCATCATCAACTTGCATTTGATCTACGTGGTGGATTGCAGTCCACTCCAAACAAGGAGGACGCCTGTGCCTTAGCTGTGGGAACATTATTATACTGATTATGATTTATCTCTTTTAATTTTAGGTTCGAGTCTGTCAGTTGTCTGGACTCATAGACTTAAATCAAACAATACCGTACGTTCGAACGAAGATCATCGATTTCTTGAACAACCTTATTGATCTTGGGGCAGCTGGTATAAGGTGAGAATTGATTTTGTAAATTTGTATTTGTCTAACACAAGATCTTCAAGAACCAGGAACCGTAAAAAAAAATGATGGATTTTTTACAAATTATTTTCTATCCAGGGTGGATGCAGCAAAACACATGTGGCCAGAAGATCTAAACGAAATTTACAAGTACCTTCATAACCTGAACACAAACCATGGATTCCGAAAGAACTCAAGACCTTACATTTATCAAGAAGTTGCAAAAGGCGGTGTAGTCACATATAATGAGTACAAAGACATGGGAGATATTACAGAATTTACTGTAAGTAACTTAAAACATCTTTTTGATGCGAGAAACAAATAACCGGTCGACGTGGCGGTGCTTGGGGAGGCTTATGTCCAGCAGTCGACGTTTTTCTTCTGAAATGATGCTGTTGTAGATAAAACAACGCCCATATTCCCCAAAGGCGTTAGGCAGAGATCTATAAGTAGTACACCCACATTTAGGTAAAGTTTCTGTCTGTAATGGGATCGTATGTATCATCATTTTCATACTTGATCTAAATTCGATATTTAACTGACCATCGAAGAAAATTGAATACATATTCTGCAAAAATGAGTGACAATGTGGCTTGTAGGAAAACAATTTACGTTTAGTTCTCACTACCAAGTCTCGTCTCTAGCAATAAGAAGGGTCTTGTGGAGACTGATATATAAGATCGAAATGTCGAGAATTTTCTGTGTTGAATTTAATTCAAAGTAAAGGTTAAAATTTTACAGGCAGGGTCAGAATTATATCAATTTTTCTCTGGGCTCAAACCTTTGAGAAATTTAAGCTCATATGGAACTACAGGATTGGATATGATGCCGAGTGAGAATGCTGTGGTTTTCGTTGACAATCATGACACGCAGCGTGCTGATGGTATATTGACATATAAAAATCCTACAATCTATAAGGTAATAATAATGTTTCTAACACTATACTAGCCTCACGTTCCTAACAATATTAATCTTGTTTTAAATAGAGAGTAAGCCCTGGACTTAGTCCTTAAATTAAAAACACGGTTACCAAGATTAAAATAGCTATTTATATTCATATGTAGAACATTATGTTTCTTTATTCATACAACTGTCATATGTAGAGCAGGCGTTATAGCGCGACGAATTTTCAATCATTGACATTAACTACAAGACTTTTGTTTGCATTTCTTTTGAAATATTCTTATGTTTTTTTCTACAGGCAGCCCTAGCATTTCTTCTAGCACATCCCTATGGACAAGCTCGGATAACAAGCAGTTATTATTTTACTAACTTTGAGGAAGGGCCACCCTCTGAGGCCGATGAAAATATTGAAGCTCCAGTTATAGATACGGTAACTCTTAAATATTTTTTATTTCATAATCTTTTTGTATACAAAGTGAATTGACACTGTGCTTTATATCTTTGAATCTAATAGGACGGACAGTGCACGGTCGCAAGTGGTTGGGTATGTGAACATCGCTGGAGTACCGTTCACAGAATGGTCGCATTTAGAAATGAAGTTCATAAAACTGATGTTGAAAACTGGTGGGACAATGGCAATAACCAAATTGCATTCAGTTTGGGGAATAAAGGGTTCATTGCATTCAATACAGAAGGAGCAGTGATGAACATAACGTTACAGGTACGTAAGATATTCAAGGAAAAGTATGCGCTTCGGGAATCAAACTTAGAATCATTGCCTCCATATCTTTTGTGATTAACACTTATCGTTAAAATCTTACTGAGGACTGAAATGAAATTAGAAACGCGACTCCACTGTTTAAGATAAAAAAAAAACTAATATAAAAACAAAATTACAGACCGGTCTTCCTGCTGGATCCTACTGTGATATACGATCAGGAGAGAAGCAAGGAACTGCGTGCACAGGGTCGACTGTAACTGTATCAAATACAGGTCAAGCACTAATAACGTTATCTGGAGTTGGAGAAGAATTGTATCTTGCCATACATGTTGGGACTGAGGTATGTTAAGGAATTGTTCGTCACTTGATTTGATCCATACAAGTGAATGTTCTACCGTACCGTGGCCCCGGTGGACAAAAGTTAAACTTCACCATTTTGTGTGCTCGAAACAAGAGACAGCAGAGAAGTGTGACAGAGCACAGCTTTATGGTCTGCTTTATCGAACCCTTACTCAAATTGGCCAATTGAAGAATTTTTGGCATTTCTTTTTGCTGTTTGAGTTTCGCTAAACTGTTCTGTTAATCGTATTGATTCACTTGGATTTAACAGTGATTATTTACATAGAAACAGTTTGATATATTGGTTAGGGCTATAAACTAGCAACTTACTCTGAAAAGTAACCGTCTGATTTCAAGTAACTTAATTATGTGCATGACAGAATTATTTGAAATATTCATGACGCGTTGCAAAAAGCTTGCTGTGATCTTAAATATTTATTTAACAGCTTCTCGTAAACTGACATATAATACATACATAACATCACCATCATCGTCATTATTTCAGCCGAAATACGTCCACTGCTGGACATAGGCCTCCCCCAAGCTCCGACATTTCGACTGGTCCTGTGCTTCCCGCATCCATCGGATTCCTGTAGCCTTTGTGGTCGCCACTCCAGAACCTTTTGGACCCATCGACCATCTGTTTTGCGAGTAATGTTGCCCTGCCCACTGCCACTTAAGTTTGACAATCCTTCAGCCTATGTCGGTTACCTTGGTTCACCTGCCTTCTTCTTTCCGGATTCGACCACTTAGGGAAACTCCATGCATAGCTCTCTCGATTGCCGTTTGGGTGACTTTCAGCCTTTTAATAAGGCCCATTGTGATCGACCACGTTTCAGAACCACTACAGTTCATGTAGTCACTGGCAACACGGACTGGTCAAAGACTTTCATTTTGACACACTGTGGTATTTGGGATGTGAAGATATTGCGTAGTTTCCCGAACGCCGCCGGCTGAGTCATATTTAACGATTGACGTCTGCCGTGAAATTATATCTACCCAACTAGACGGTTTGTCCCAGTTTAACATACTCGTCCACAACTCCGAGGGTAGCGTCTCCAATCACGATACTGTTTCTGACAGGACTTTTATCTTGTTCATATTCATTTTAGGACCCACTCTTTTGGATTTTTTTCTCTATTGAGGTATCGTCCATTGTACTGAGGTTCTCCATAGTCTCAACCATGACAACTATGTCATCGGCAAACCGAAGGTTAGTGATTTACTCGCCATTGATGTTGGTGCTAACTCCTTTCCAGTCCGACTTTGAAAACATCCTCTTGCACTAAACTGCGGTATACAGTTTCGGAGAGATAACGCTTCCCTGTGTCACAACTCGTTGCAGAAAGATAAGTTTCGAGGTCCGGTCTAGGAAATTGTGGCGTTTTCGTACAGACACTTCAGCAACTCGATGTTCCGATCGAAAATCTGGCACCGTTGAAGAGATTGCAGTACAGCCCATACCTCAATCAAATCAAACGCTTTTTCGTAGTCCACAAACACTAAGAGTAGGATATTAGTGGGCGTTCTGGAACGTAAGGTGGGGGTACATTCTATCGGCTCACTCTGTTTGCGTCGTCACTCTCGCTGGAGTGGCATGCCCAGTAATGTAACAGGCGTAATAAGGTGTAATAAGACCGGCCGGCCGGCCGTACCGGCTGTAATACAGGGTGGCAGAGATATCGGCGTGCAAACTGTAACCATGAATTAACGGCACATGATTCTAGACCCCATAGCGTATATATAAGGTGTATCTATTCATACACGAAATATTTTAAGGGGTACACCTGTAGGTGGTAAAGAAGCTATAGAAGCAAAAAGATTTTTTTTTATCTAAGCGTTTTTGAATTTTCGGAATTATTATAATTTTAAAACTACTTGAGACGTTTTGCATAAAACCTTTATTCCAAATTCTATGAATGACCCACCTGACGCTGCGAGGGCGACGACCGGACGGCACAAGCATGGCCGCGGTGTCTCGGGCCGTAAAAAATAAGAAGGAGCCAGTATTTTTTATGTGCGTCAAATAATTTATAAATATTAAATTAAAAAAAAAACCCTCAGAAAAAAATTTTTTTCGTTGTTATAGCTTCTTTACGACCTACAGGTGTGTACCTCTTAAAATATTTCGTGTATGAATAGATACACCTTATATGTATTTTACGTCGGTTATTGAAAAAAGAAAATCCGATGTTTAAAAGAAAATTGCGATACCTACACCTCAAAATTTATTAACCAGCAACTTTTTTTATATAATTGGCGTTTTATTTTAATGCAGTGGAGTTCAGAACCATGTACTGAATCCATGGTACCAAGCTGCATGTCGATGTCCAAGCCCCTATACATTTGTATTCATATTCATATATTTGCGTTCCACAAGGTAAAACAGGTGTTAACAAAAAGCTTAAAGCTAAGAGCCGTTGTAGACCCTGTTAGGGCACAGCAAAAGGTATTGTTAGGTACATTATTATTTCTAAGAATTGAATAAAAAATAAGTCAAAATCTTAGTAACAAAAAATTAAAATTATACAAAACTGAGTAATTGGATTCGAATAAAAATTAATTGCAATAACATAAATAACAACATATTTCGTCAGATATTTCCATAAAACTACCTAGGTACTATTTGCACATTTCGATAAAATTATGTTTAAGTAAGTATTACAAACAACTTATTTAATAAGAGATAGATGTTCAATTTAAAAATTACAAATTAATTTATTGTACAGAGATCTGATTTCATTGTGTATCACAATTTGAGACAAACAACAGATTACGTAGATAACAATTTATAATTTACTTGTCGTATATTTACTAGTCCATGTAATGCTTAATTAAATTATCTTCTTGAAAATACAACTATACAACCAAAAATATATGACTTATAAGTACAACAGAAAAACACATAATATATATTTGAGAATGAAATTATTGCAATTGTGGTTTATCATCGAAGTATTCTTTTATATTATAACAACTCTTGTTTACTAGAAATAGTTTCAATTTATTATTGTACATACACCTCTGCTTCATACTTAGGGGAATACAGGCGTAATGTTATGTTTTATAATATTTTTTCTTCTATTTTCAGTCATCTCTTCAAACTACGCGATAAGAAATTTTCAGTGACCCAGATTTAATTTTGTGTTTGTAAGTACCTATCACGTGGAGTTCTGCAAATGTAAAAGCTTGTTAATTACAGTATGTTTTTCTGTAACAATTGCATTTTCTTTTAATAAACGTGGTATCACTGAATTACAGTAAATTGTTTTCTTTTGTAAAACCTTTCTTGCTTGTACCTACTGACCTAAGTTTTTGTTTTTTTTTTGTACCGTATAGCAGATAAATTAAAACAGTAAAATTGTACCTATATTTCTTTCCTGTTATATAAATAACTAGCTTTTGCCCGCGGCTTCGCCCGCGTGTATGTCGGAAATTATCGCAAGAGGACGTACTACCGCGGTAAGAATGTATTAATCCATGTTATACATACATAAAATTAACCTTTTTCCCATGGGGGTAGGCAGAAACTACGGAACGCCACCTGTTACGATCCTTACATATCTTGTGTGTTTGATGTACTTAAAATAAAACTAATAGTATTCAGAGTAAGAAGACTGCGACATAGGGCTGGATTAAATTGAATATAAGTCTTACTGGTTTTTATTTACGCTCCTATTCTACCTATACAGATACTCAATTATTTACCAGACACCAAATTAAACATGTTATAAGAATAGTACTTTTGCCAATGGCTTCGCCCGTATAGCTTTCGGAATATATCACTCGGAAACCTACTACCGAGATAAAGTATCCTATGTATATGGTAAGTATCCAGGATAACCAAAAATCCAAATCCATCCAAAAATCTAAACATCTAAGCAATATTTCGCGGTTTCTTACTTGGAATAATACAATTAGGTTTATTTTGAGTACTTCGAACACACATGATATTCGCATTTACTATGAAGCCAAAGTAATATGAATCACAATATTACAATCCTATTAATCCTGCACTGCCCGACCGCTACCAACCGGGACGGCCGGACGCGGGAAGGCCCGCTAGCCGCTCTGCGGTGATTTTATTATAATCTCTGATATCTTCTAAAATATTAATTTTAATGTAATGCTGTAAAGGGCAATTTTGATTACATGAAATGCACAATTTATTTAAGGTACTTAACTGCATAAGGATTAATGCTGTATTGCTTAAAATCGCATTCATAAATAACCCATTATCTCTCGTAAAAAGTAAAGGATAAAAATGGTTATTATGGGTTATCCCTAAGAGTTAGACATATACCATCGCGGACTTTTTTGTAGAACTTTTTAAGGTGTACAATACTGTAGTACATTATTTTGCGCTATTTCGTAGGGTTCAGCCAGCGTTCGCAAGGTAAGCGCAAAAAAATGTGTTTATTTATGACATCACATTAGAAACCTCTAAAATTATCAGCGTTTCTTTACTATATTATGCATGTTATATACATAATACATATAAACCTTCCTCTTGAATCACTCTATCTATTAAAAAAACCTGCATCAAAATCCGTTGCGTACTTTTAAAGATATAAGCATACATTGGGACAGACAGACAGCGAAGTGACTTTATTTTATAATATGTAAAGATAAAGATGTCTAACAAGGGTATCGTGTTACTTCGTAACTGGGGTCAAATAGACAGTCGCTGCATGTAAAATACTGGTCTTCAGCTGCTTCCGGTTAGACTGGACCCACCCCACATGGTAGGGTAAAGGTTTGGCAGATTGATTGATAAGATCACTGAATATGTAATAAACCGGCCAAGTGCGAGTCGGACTCGCACAAAGGGTTCCGTACAAACCTGTAGGTATTCTCGGTTTATGCATAAGGTTCATGTTTATGAAAATAAATGTATTTTTTTTTAATCTTTATATTTCAGTTGATTGAATGAAAGGTAAATTGCGGTTTACGATTTATGACGTTTTAAAAAAAAAACCACTTACTCGATTTCGTTCAAACCAATTTTCGGTGGTAGTTTACATGGTAATGTACATCGTATATTTTTTTTAGTTTTATCATTCTCTTATTTTAGAAGTTACGGGGGGGGGGGGATACACATTTTACCACTTTGGAAGTGTCTCTCGCGTAAACTATTCAGTTTAGAAAAAAATGATAGTAGAAATCTCAATACTATTTTTGAAGACCTATTCATAGATACCCCACACGTATGGGTTTGATGAAAAATTTTTTTTTGAGTTTCCGTTCTATGTATGAACCCCAAAATTTATTGTTTTTTTTCTATTTTTGTATAAAAATCTTAATGTGGTTTACAAAATACATCTACTTACCAAGTTTCAACAGCATAGCTCTTATAGTTTCGGAGAAAAGTGGCTGTGACATACGGACGGACGGACAGACAGACAGACCGACAGACAGACATGACGAATCTATAAGGGTTCCGTTTTTTGCCATTTGGCAACGGAACCCTAATAACACTAGCTTCTGTCTACGACGTCGTCGACGTGAAATTTCTTATTCCCCCGACCCCCTCGTAGCATCGCGTCGCCTATCCGCGCTTTGCTTTGTTTTCAAATAGCGTTTTTCTGACTTTTTTCTTTTAGCTCTTTAAGTTCTTAACGTGATGTTAAATTGCCTTCGGTGAGTAACCATTTTTACATACCAAGACCTCTCTGTGCCTCCGTGCCAGGAAAGCGCGTTAAACTGTTGGTCTGTGTTGTCATTTTTGGACTTTTGAAAGTTGTGTTGGGTTTGAATCCCATTCCATACGACATAAACCACGCTAATGAAAGGGATGTGATTTTTAGGAACAAGGACACTGGACAAAGGATACGATTAAATAAAATATCCTTGACTGAATGTCAATGAGACTGTAGATAATCAGGCTTTGATTGTATACTTTTATTTAATAACGTTTTTGAGTTTAACAAATAGACATATAGTACGAAAGGGTTGTAGTGTATCGGTCGCAGGTATATTGTCAAAGCCGTGAAATTATAATTTCATTAGTGATATTATAATTTAACGGTAGATTGTCAATCGACTTTATTTCTCACAATTTTACGGCCTGATTTTAGTGACATTGTAATGTCACAGGGACACACTAGTGATATTGTAAGACAATGATATTTTGATAATTTTCACTGGTCGTTAGATTATGAGGCCGTCTCTGATTGGTCCGTTTCAAATCTCAATTTTGCAATACTAGACCTATAAGTAAATAGACATGCTTAAAAAATACAAACTTTGTTGTACTACTATCATATAAAGTATTAAGTCACGTAGAATGAAATATTATGACAAAATCTATAAAAGCAATTATTATCCAGAATATTCTACTTATTTTTGTAATCTGCAGCTTTGTGGCATTTTGAGTTGCATACGACATTTTTTTTTACATACGCACATTCTGTCGAAAATTCTGAAAAATGTAAAAAAATAAAAAACTAACAAAACACTATTTAAACAATAATTTAAGATGGAAACTTGTTGTGTAATGTTACCTATTATTGTTTTGCAAATGGCGAATGAAAAAGAATTGACCAATGGTACGCTCGACTTCTCCCACTGCCAACTTCATTCATGATATATCCTGCCGGGGTCGCGTGATTGTTCGAAAGAGATACCGTGACCCTGGCACATGGGCAACTGATGGAACATGGGTGGGTTTTAGTCAGTAAAAGTCTGACACGCCCTCCCGCTCCGCCCAGAGCGGGAGAAGTCATTTGATGATTTTCCATCCAGAAAAAAAAATCATGATATACGTATATTTATTATAATATCACTATAGTGTGCCCGTGGTATTACAATGTCACTAAAATCAGGCCGTTAAATTGTAAGCAATGAAGTTGATCTTTCGTTAAATTATAATATCACTAGTGAAATTGTAATATCACGGCTTTAACAATATACCTGCGACATATCTATTTAATAGCCAGTGAAGTGATATAATCAACGTAAATGCGGAATTAACAGGATTCTACAATGAGGATCAATTCGACAAAAGGATATAGCAATTTTGAATACTGCATCGAATACAATATAAATATCTGAGTTCATTTCTTTTTGAATCACTCAAATCCATCGAGAAATTACGAAGTTATTAAACTTTAAAAAAAGGGAGTTTTAAAACGCACGCCGCGCGCGCGAACCTGCTGATGACGTCACGAGGCTCGATCGCCCGCCACGCGCCGCACTGCTTTGTTATGATTTGCGGAGTTTAATCGTTGTTTCTTGTATATTTATGTTTTATAGATATTGGTAGATAGGAAACATGGAAGTCGGATTTACCCAAGGCCCAGTCGGACAATCTCGCGAAGATTGATTCGTCTATGGTTGAAAAGTAAAAAAAAAACAATTTATTCCAGTGCACAGGTAGGTACTACGTTTTAGAATGTTTTGATTTGGCAGGTAGGTACCTTTTTCGTGTTTCTACAATGTGTAGGCACCTATCTACCTATTTAAAATAATATTTCTTACTAGCTTCTGCTCGCGACTTCGTCCGCGTAAAATTTCCTGCTCCCCCAACCCATCCCGTCGCATCGTATCGCCTGCCCGTGCGAGGTCTTTGTATGCGTGACGTTTTTATTTGTGCTCGGCTCCTAAGGGTCTTTGCGTGACCTTATATAATATATAAAAAAAAAAAAAAAAAAAAGATTTTTATTACCTTCAGTTGTACAAAAACACTTATCTAAATACTATGCAGCATTACAACTAAGGGAGTGAGTGTTTTCGATGACCTCTGGCACCCAATGTAAGATTTAACTTGTGTTTAGGGTGCCAGCGTCCTCGCCTAAAATATGAACACGTTTTAGTAGTTGTAAGACAGGCACAACATAAATATTAATATTAAATTTTAAGACTACTATTTACTAATAAAAAAATGCATGATGAGGTTTACTGATGAACCTATGGGTATGTGTATGTGTTGATAGGGGGATAAATATAGTGAAAAATTGTGTATATAAGTCTGTGTTAATCTAATTATATGTCTCTAGCTACATTAAGTGTATTTAACCGATTGCAATTTTTAGTAATGCTTCAGTCTCATCATAACTCAACGTTAATAACCACTTTGAAACCTTAGTCTTACAGTCATTGAGGCAACTGGGAGCAATTGTGCATATTTTATTTATTTTATTATATAAATGGTTAGAGAGTATACCATAATGACGTTGAGCAAGGGCCGTTCTACATCCGCCAGTTGCGCATGCCTCGTAGAATCTACGCTTTTTAACAGCATTTGGCTTGTATATTACAGTGGGATGTTTACGCAGAATAGTACCGAGCACAAAGAGCTGTCTCACAGTGAGGACCTGACATTCGGTGTAAAGAGCCGAGGTGGGATATCGGAATGGCTTCAAAGTCATGACTTTGAGGACAGCTCTCTGTGCTCGTTCAAGAGGGAGTAGGGTTGTCTTGTGAGTCCCACCCCAGACTGTAATGCAGTAGCTTATTATGCTTTGACACAGGGCGTAATATACAGTTTTAATGGTGCGGTAGTCCGCGGAGTGTCTGAGTTTTTTGAAAATAAATATACATTTGCGGACTCGCGAAATGAGATTGCTCAGGTGAGGTTTCCAGCTCAAAGAACTATCTAAATAGACCCCGAGATATTTAACAGACACACACCTTGTGAGTTGTGGACAGCCGCATTGTGACGAGGATAGACCTAGTGAGCAAGTATGAGCTCTAAGTGCCATTGAATCTGGTGGAGGGAGGTTAGTGGATAGTAGAGAGAAAGGTAAGTATACTGTTTTAGAAAGATTTAAAGTCAGAATGTTATTTGATAGCCACTTCATCACCGAATTTAGAGCAAGTTCCGAGTATTTTACTATTTCAGTCCAGTCGTTACCGTGAAGAAGCAAGGCAGTGTCATCGGCGTAACTATAAATTGAACAGTTTGTAAGAGTCATTTTGCATAAGTTATTTATATAGATAAGAAACAGGGTAGGGCCCAAAATAGAACCCTGGGGAACGCCAAAGTTCAAAGTTTTTAGGTCACTTATAACGTCATTTATTTTGACACATTGGGTTCTATCACACAGATAATCCTGGAACAATTTCAAGGTATGTCCGCGAATGCCGGCAGTTTCCAGCTTTGATAAGAGGTGGGGGACAGACACCGTGTCGAATGCCTTGGAAAGATCGAGGAAAATAGCTAGGCATTTCATCTTACTATCTAGTTTAGATACTGCACAATCTACCAAGGCAGCTACAGCATTTTCAGTTGACCTGCCACGTCTAAAACCATACTGGTTGTTACTTAATATATTGTTTGATTCGAGGTAGTCTACCAGACGGTTATTAAGTACCTTTTCTAAGATTTTAGAAATAGCAGGCAAGACTGAGATCGGTCTATAATTATCTACACCATGTCTGTCCCCTTTTTTGAAAATGGGATGAACGACAGCCCTCTTCAAAACCCTTGGAAAACAGGCCGTGGAAATAGAGAGATTGCATATATGAGTTATAGCAGGGACAATCGCGGGCATACAGGATTTTAACAGTCTCGATGAAATGCCGTCCCAGCCCACTGCTGCATCCGCTCGTAACCCAATAATGAGATTTGAGACCTCTACTTCATCTGTGGGTAGCAGTACTAACGAGTTAGAAGGCGGCGCATCGAGAGAATACTCTGAGGTATACGAGGAGGATGAGAATTTGTCAGCCAAGTTCTTGCCAACATTGACAAAAAACTCGTTAACTTCGTTGACTGAAGTTTTTTCATCCGAAGACTTGCTTAGTAGCTCGTTAGGGGATTTCGCGTGAAGGCTATTTCCGGTGACTTTTTTTATGATCTTCCAGGTTGCCTTAGGGTTGTTCTTCGCTATTTGAAATTCCTTTCTCTCATAGGCATTTTTTAAATTTTTGAGAAGTTTGTTGCAAAAATTACGGTATCGCTTATATGTAACCATGAGAATGTAATTTTCAGGATCTGCCTTTAAGGTTTGAGCCATACTGTCTCTATTTCGGATACAGCGCAACATACCACTGGTAATCCAAGGTTTCAGGATTCTGCGTTTTGAAGACATGTACACCAGTTTGGAGTGATTAGCGATGACAGAACTAATTTGGGCAACCAGAGACTCGGCAGCATCGTTTGCGTCTTGAATAGCCATTATGCCACTGAAGTCCATTGACAATATGTCAGCAACTACAGGTGTATCATTAACAAATATGCGATTAACTTTAGAGGTAGGGAGTGACTTTGCATGTTGAATGCTTATAAGCGTAGGTCTATGATCAGTAATGTAAGTATCCAACACTAGAGTCGTATTTTTAAGATCAGATCTTAACATCACGTGATCAATACAAGAGGTAATACGAGTTGGGAATAGATGTGTCGGGAGGAGTCCGTGTGAAGCAATAAGGTTGAGGTACTGATTTGCTTGTTGGGAGTTAGCATTCGGAGTGATGTCAATATTGATGTCACCCATTATCACTAAGTTTTTATGGACTGACGCTTGAGTAAGGACAGTGTCTAAATTGTCAATAAAATTATCAAGGTTTCGTGTGGAGGGTGAGCGATATAGGGCTAAAAGTACGATATTATGAGATTCTACATTACAGATTAAACTGCTAGCACTAGATATAGAAGGTTCAGTAACGATATGAGGTAATTCTGATTTTACATAAATTATAACACCATCGCTCTTGTTGATAGGCTTACTAGTGTGATAAGAGACATACCCTTCCAGTGGCGGAACCGTTGACATCATCAACCAGCACTCCGATAAAATTAAAACATCACATGCAATATTCATCCTATCCAGTAGCACAAGAAAACTATCGAAGTTACAGTTTACACTGCGTATGTTAAGGTGTATGATATTAAGCGACTTACTATTGTCATTAATGAAACGTCTGCATGACTCTGGTACACAGATATGTGAGTCACTAATACCTAAAGAGTCAATATCATTTAATGTGTTAGAATCGAAAGTTGATGTTTAGTGTTAAGTGTATAGTAATTGTAACCATAAATATGACGTGGATTATTTGTAATTTAGTTTTGTATGTATTTGATAATTCTGTTTTGTACGTTGCACGTAAAGGACATAGAAATAAGATAGTCGACAGGATGTACATAAATGTAGGTATGATATAGAGAGTTGTGTGTTTGTAATAACAAATTTTCCAATTATTATAACTTTTACAAGGTTTAAAAAGGTTCAATGCGAAATACAGAGGTTCATTTATACAATATAGGTTATTTAAAGTAGATAATCTAAATATGATTTTTATAAAATGGTGACAAATTGTTTTTATAAAGTAGTAAAAAATAGGTTTGTAAGTGTCTAGTAGTGCTCGAATTTGTAAATAAAATTGTAAGGTACTAAAATATTTAAAAAACATGCAATAATAATGAAAATGAGATGCCTTGCATTCTTTATGCAGGGGTGAGCAGTTTCTTAAGACAAGAAGTTGAATTGACAACAATGGAGTCCAGTCCTTCCCGCTCACGAAGAAAAATTTTTCCATTTTGAGACCAACAAAATTTATATTTGTTTGTTTTGGCAAATGAACGAGCCTCGAAGAATAGTTGCCGCTGAGTGCGAGGCAGGTGATCGGCGATATAGACTGGCTTGACTTCACCGGGAACACCAATGTGTCCCGTGTTCAGTTTCTCCGTCGATGGCAGACCCTTATTGAACAAACGGCATGCATCTAGTACTTGATTCTTCGAGGGGACTGTTAGGAACTCTGCTACTATCGGTCTGTTTGAGCCCTTTTTTCCGGGCAAGCGATATACGTCACGTAGTTGAGGTGGGTTAACCGCCGGCTGGAGAATCTCACAGGTTTTATTAACAATCGAGGTCAAGTCACTAGTGGTTTCCTTCTCAATTGCTGGTATATTCCTTATCTCGATACATGATGATCGCGAGCTCAGCTGGATATCTTCAACTTTCTTTTCCAGTTCCTGTATATAGTTGCGTTGATCACTGTTTTCTTTTTCTAATCTCTGCAATGATTGCTTGATAGAATCGTAGTCTTGACTCAGAAATTCTATAGTTTTTAGGGTTTCAGAATTCGTTTTTTGAATCTCCACATTTTGTGATTTAATTTCTCTCAACTCCGACGTTAGTTTGCCAAGCAGAGTCTCTTGCTCAGTTTTCCAAGAGGTAAATAACGCCGTTATTTTATCCTCGAGTTTCTTCCATTCACACTCCGGGGAGAAGTCTGGTCGGAATCGCTTGGATCGCGAGGTAATGTTAGAGATTTCGGGCTCATTTGGATGATTAAAAACGTCTGGAGTTGAGAAAACCGGTGGATTGTCCGTTTCACGAGCAGGAGTAGCAGGGGGCGAGCGCTCAATCCTCGGCATAGTGCAGCTAGCAGTTATTTACTTACTTCTTGATTTATATGTCGGCACACGCAACGATACGCAGCGAAGTAGCACTCCAAATAAACTATAAAACCCAGCACTCGTCTCGTAGCCGATTAACACGTAGCACAGATGTTTGGTGCCGCGTAGCACTCGTAGCCGTTCCGCTCGTAGCTGATGACGCGCGCTCTCGTAGCAGTCCGAGCGCTACGGTACAGGTGGTAGGGATGCGGTATTTCGCGACGATGCGTCACCGTAGTTTGGCTTAGCGGTAAGTGACATCGGCTTTCGCGCACTGAGGAGGCGGTTCAAAACTGAGTTTATAAGTCCAATCACGATGATCACAATGTATGCTTTAGTCAAGGGTGTTGGCAAAAATATCGTTGTCACTTTCGTGGGGAGTGGCCTACTCGTATAGACACTCCAGGAAGAAACGAGAATTTAAAATTTACTTATAAACCAATCAGAATTTAGTAATTAGATTTTAGTTTACGCGAGTGCACACGTCTATTCGCTGTACCGTACGGCGAGGACAAATAGATACACACAACACAGACAAATAGATATATAGTCTATAGCCTTCCTCGATAAATGGGCTATGCAACACTAAACGTACTTAACTCTTCAGCTTTTACTTGGGTGTGCTACGCAATGGATTTTTGAAAAAAAAAAAAAATATTACCCACGTGTTGAAATTTATATGTGAGGGGGTTACAAAGGGGGTCGAAAATTTCATTATTTTTGCGATAGGAAACGCCATTTTCGAGATATAAGCAAAAGAAAAGGAAAACAAAAATACAGTACTGTTTTTGCACATGAAGGCGAGGCACGTGAAGGCAAGGCGCGAGGCGCGCGCAATGGACGTGTTTTATATGGAATTTTCACATTTTCTTCGAAAAATAAAAAAAAATATTACCCACGTGTTGAGATTTACATGTGAGCGGATTACAAAGGGGGTCGAAAATTTCATTATTTTTGCGATAGGAAACGCCATTTTCGAGATATGAGCAAAAGAAAAGGAAAACAAAAATACAGTACTGTTTAAAGCACGTGAAGGCGAGGCGTTCGTTGGTGTGAATTTTAGTTCATAACAACTAGTTTTAATACACACCTTTTTTATCACGATTAAAAATAGATTTAGTTAAAATAAATTATTAGAGTCAAAATTTTTGAAATGCAGTATAAAGTACTTTTAGTTAAG
Source organism: Aporophyla lueneburgensis (assembly GCA_932294355.1). Taxonomy (NCBI): domain Eukaryota; kingdom Metazoa; phylum Arthropoda; class Insecta; order Lepidoptera; family Noctuidae; genus Aporophyla; species Aporophyla lueneburgensis. Next base: position 19,902,125 of record OW028744.1, read on the forward strand.
GGGACATGGGGCGTCGCTCCTCATGAAAGTACAACACTTCTTTCTATTTTTTGGGTATTTTGGGACACAAAATAACAATTTGTCCGGTGTAGCAACATTTGTATTTTCGCATCGTGGCACGATACAATATTTTATGAAGACATTATTCGTTTAAATGTTCTGCGAGTCACGTAACTAAAGGCAGAAAGAACGTGCGTGGCGGTGCCATGGACGCGAACGTGGAAAATGACGTCATCAACAAATTGTGCGTATTGGCGGGCGTTTTTGAAAATGCAAAATTAAAACCGCTCTAACTTCGTAATTTTTGGTCCAATTTTAATAATTCTTTCACTGAAATAATTGGTTTAGATATGACTGTAATTCTACATATTTAACTAAAATCGTCGCTGATCCTCATTAGTAACGTTTAAAACATAAAAGATAAAAACCAAAAAATATTTTTTTATTAATTGGAAAAAAACACAAAAACGTTGCATAGACAGAGTAATTCAAAAGGAAGGATTAAATAACGGTTAAATTCATATTACAGGCGAAAATTTTAGAAGATATTTATGGAGCATTTTTAATAATACACTACTATTCTTAATCCAATTAAATATTTTAACGAGAAACGTAGTTATATTTAATGTAGATCAAAATGGAACATTATAGCATATCATTAAAATGAATATCGTAGGAGTTATCTTAAAGTTAATAAATTTACGCGATGACGCGTGCATATCGCTATAATAAACAGACTTTTAAAGCGCATGGTGACTGATACGACGTCTGCAATACTCTCGTTTACAGAACACGTACAAACCGTATTGACGGATTGTTCACGGGAAGTTCCGGTGATGGAAGATCATCGCTGGAAAGTACCCGCTAACGTGCGTGAACTGATAACTGAGAAGAACGCGGCTATTCGTGTCTACGACTCGTTTCCATGTGACGCGAACAAAATCCACATGCGTCATTTACAGCGTGTTGTAAAGAAACACATTGTGGAGCATCGTTCCGAGGGCTGGAATAAGATGCTCGGTGAACTCGAGCCCACTCACCAAACCTTTAGGCATCTTCAGAGGAAACTTCGCACCTCTAAGGAGGTTTCCATGCCTCCTCTCTCCCACCCCGATAATAGCATAGCCTTCAACCCTTAAGACAAGGCCAAATGCCTAGCCGACGGCCTAGAATCCCAATGCACTCCCAGTGCACAACCAGTTAACCGAGCGCACCTAGCCAAGGTGGGCGCTGAGGTCGAACGTAGGGCCTCCCTCCCTCCCGTTGAAGACCCTGATGATCCTCTGCCTCCCGTCACTCCAGATGAAGAGCAAGACATCATTAAAGGGCTCCAAGCTAGGAAAGCCCTCGGTTCGGATGGTATCACCAATAAGATGTTCAAACTCCTTCTCGCCCCTCTCATATTGCTAATGACCGCCATCTTCAATGGCGCACCGAGCAACAACATCTTCCCACAAGCGTGGAAAGAAGCCACCGTCATCGGTATCCCGAAGCCAGGCAATCCTAAGTTTGAGCCCTCCAGCTACTGCCTATTAGTACCCTCAACGTTCTCGGCAAAATCTATGAGAAGAATATTAATAAGCGTCTCAAAGCCTATGCCGAAGCGAAGGGGCTTATCCCCAACGAGCAGTTTGGTTTCCGAATCCACCACTCGTGCTTCCAACAGACTCACCCCATCGTAGAGCACATAAACGCTGGCTTTCAGCGTAGTGCGATGACGGGCGCGTTGTTCTTCGACATAGCGAAGGCTTTCGACAAAGTCTGGCACAATGGCTTGCTATACAAGCTTTACCAATTCGGTGTGTCTGACCGTCTCGTGCTCATCCTACGAGACTTTTTATGGAATCGCACCTTTCGCTATCGCATCGAGGGTTCGCTCACCTCCCCTCATCCCATTCGCGCCGGAGTCCCCCAGGGCTCCATGATATCTCCTCTCATCTTCACTCTTTTAACCAGCGATATTTCGAAAAGTAAAAAGGCTCAGTTGGCTCTATTCGCTGACGACACAGCCATTTACTACACCGGTTGCTGTCAGGACGCTATCTGTCGTTCTCTCCGAACCTCCGCAACCGTCTTAGGCGCTTGGTTCCGGAAATGCTGAATCGAGGTAAACCCCGACAAGAGTCAGGCGGTTCTCTTCTAGAAAACCGCGCAAGCTACTTCCCCCCCCCCCCTCCCCAGTCCGATCAGTATGTACGGTAAGCCGATCCCTTGGGCGAAGCAAGCTAAATACTTAGGTGTGATCCTCGACCACCACCTTACCTTCAGGGAGCACATATAGACGGCACGGTCGCGCGCCGCGTTCGCTCTTGGTAGACTCTCCACTTCATTCTAACCGCCCGTGGCAAATTGTCCCTTAGGTGCAAATTGCGTATCTACTCTTCCGCAGTGATACGCCCTTATATGACTTATGCGTGCGTCGTTTTCGCGCACGCTAAGCCACACCACATCCATAGGATGCAGAGCTTCTAAAACCGTTTCCTTAGAAAGGTCACAGGAGCCCCCTTTTATGTCCGAAACGAGAATCTCCACCTAGATCGCAGAATGCCCACCATTCAGCAGTTTATGAAACGCCTTTCAAAGCGTTTCTTTGACTCTGCTGTGAATATATTAATGAGTTTCCATTGCGAAGCAGGGGTGGGTTGCTATTGTAATATATGATGTCATGTTTTGTATTGTGAAGACTGCAACAAGTGATGTTGACACAATCGTATCATCAGGAATCGAGAAAACTTTTTAAACTATAGACGTATACGTAGGTATTATTGATTAGGTCTTGAGCACTGCTTTAGGGTTGGCACATTCAATTCGGCAGAGGTTGATAGGTGCAATCTCCGGGGTAATCCGAGAAATTCAAATGTACGTTTTTTGCAATGTGCAAGTCAGTGTCAGGCTGTATGTTGAACAAATATGGCTTTACGTAATTATTATATAGATCGTGGATCGTGGAATTAATCTTTAAAGTCCAACTAACTACAAAATAAAAACTTTAAGGACCGTCCTTTCAGTTAATTTAATTGCATGTTATGACTGATGATTGATGACTTTAAATGGAATTAAATGAACTTAAAGGGCTGTCCTTTCAGCTCATTTAATTCCATTGAATGACTAAAGATTTTAAATGGAATTAAATGAATTTACAGGGCTCTCCGTTAAATTTATTACATTTAAGTAAAAAGTCATCATCATCAAATCATTATCATTTCAGCCGCAAAAACGTCCACTATTGGACGCAGGCCTCTCCCAAAAGGAGGTTTGCCATAATCGTAATTTTTGCCATAAATGACGATCGCAGTATGGTGGTAAAATGCATAGAGAACGCTGCTGCAAAATGCATTAAAAAGTAATTCAATGAAATTATATGAAGTTAGTTAGAGGGTTGTTTTGATGAATTTTAATTTCGTGGGCTACCTAGAAGCTCACTTTAAACAACAATGCCGAACCGATCCAATTACTACACATACTTGACTTTCATTCGGCTCGTGCCGATCGGCAAACATGGTTTGGTAGATTCCCTCGCGTAATCATGTTCACGTCTTTGGCTCGGCACTATTAATAACGATTTTTATGTCTGCTTGGCACTATTCGAGCTGAGCTCTACGATTTTGTCCTGAACTTATATATTATTTGCTGCTCGGTTTCACCGAATGATACGACCCGAACTTGTGTGTAACAGCCCTAAGGTATTCCTTTGGTGCCCAGTTCATGCAGTCAATGCATACACGACTCTTTTGTTAACTGTACTTGTATAATGACGTGGAAAGTGTGGCATTTACTGTATTAAATGAGTTGTTTGCTATTTATATTGAGTGTTTTGATTTAAAAGATCATTGTTGTGTTTAGTCCTTCCGTTGAACAGACGTGCATTGTCACGTTACAGGGTACGTAAGTAATTTTGTAATATTTTTTTTAACACCCTTGCTCATAAAGCTTTTGTAATTCCACCGGTTTTAAATATGTAAAGCGGGTCATAAAAAACGCGTGTGTTACCAAAGCAAATAGTTAAGTTATAGTCCATACAAATTCCATAACAGTATTATTTGTCATTTCAAATATGGAACTGATCGCCGGCGCACGACTCCAGCTAGTGAGCAGCGCGCTGTTGCTATTCAAATTTCGAACTAATCGCCGCGCGGCGCCAGTCAGTAGGCAGCGCTAGCGCGCTGTTAAAATGGCGGGAAAGCAACAGTGTGCATTCACAGATTGAGTTTATTTAAAATAAAAAAACTGTTTATTCGGTAATTTAAAAACTTGGCTGCATGCTCTAGCGTCTTTGCCAACAATTTCACGCAGCCACGGCAGAAAATAATCCTCGCGCCATTTTTCTCAAATTTCCTTGTAAGTATTGTGAATATCTTTTTTTCTGTTTCCTCGCAAATGTGTTAAAAAAAGTCGTACGATATACGTGCGTATTGGTTATAACATGCTCGGCTCAATTACGCCCTTGCCTTCGGCTCGGGCTGAAATTCTGCCTCGCATGTTATAACCATCATAACGCACTAATATCGTAATGTACTATTAAAGTTTTCCCTGCTATTTCGTAATTATAATTACTGGGTAGGTATACTATCCCTAGGCAATCTCTGTGTCCTCACGCCCCTAGCCGACGCAGGAGACGTCCCGGGCATCGGAAGTCTATAGCGGACTTCCGGCCTCCGTAGGCACGGGCTTTTTTTTTTTTTTTTTCGGGTTGGGAAATCATCAAATGACTTCTCCCGCTCTGGGCGGAGCGGGAGGGCGTGTCAGACTTTTACTGACTAAAACCCACCCGTGTTCCATCAGTTGCCCATGTGCCAGGGTCACGGTATCTCTTTCGAACAATCACGCGACCCCGGCAGGCATCGGTCCTAGTAGACCCCTACACTGCTGCTGACATCTCTTTGAGGCGCGCGTGGAACACTGCGCGCCGTCGACCCGAGCTTGGTCCTTACCGGGCGGCGAGCTACCCATTGCTCGCCACCCGCAAGCTCGCGCCTACGGTGGCCGGGAGTCCACTATCGACTCCCGACGCCCGGGGCGTCTCCTCCTGCGGCGGCTAGGGACGTGAGGGCGCATAGACTGCCACTCCCTCACGCGCCCCGCCTCCTCCTTCGCGAGCATTACTGCTTCGCAGAAGGAGGTGACGGCTTCCCATTCCCTCTCGCTCCGTACCATGGCTCGCACCAGGGCCGGACGCGAGAGGTCGCCGCTGCCGATCGCTCCCACGAGGACACGGCGGTGCTCCGCCCAGGCAGGGCACACCTCCACCGTATGCTCCACCGTGTCCTCCAGACGATCCTCGCAATGGAAACACCCGGACGTATCCTCCCGCTTTATCCTGAACAGGAACCCACCGAAAGGCGCGGGCTTGTGGCGGCGAGCAGTCGCCGCCCGGTTAGGACCAAGCTCGGATCGAGAGCGCGTTGTGGTTCAAGCGCGCCTCAAAGAGATGTTAGCACATTTGAAGGGGTCCGTTGGGGCCAATTTCTGCAGGGTTGTGGATTTATTCGAAAGAGTTACCGTGACCCTGGCACAGGCAACTGCAGAAACACAGCGGGTTATTCAGTAAAAGTCGACACGACCTTCCACTCTGCCCAGAGCGGGACTCGTCATTTGATGATAATTTCCCAAGAAGGAGAAAAAAAAAACCATCCTTGTTACCAGCGATTCAGTACCTGATGCTGAAAACGCCTGACGATGAATCCAATCCCTATTGAATTTATTGTCGGTTTACAAAACGCGACAATTTCATCTTTTCAAGTAGGTATATCATGATCATAAATAGTTTGTGTGCAAGAGTACGAAAAATAAATCCAGATTTTGTCCATTTAATAATCTGTTACATTTCCAGATAATGGCAGTTCTTGTGTGGCTTTCTTTCTGCTCATTATTTGGCGCGGCATTTTCCTGCGATGCTTACTTAAAGACCAACCAATGGCCCGACCGTTCTGTCATCGTCCAAATGTTTGAATGGAAATGGTTAGATATTGCTAACGAATGTGAACGGTTTCTTGGGCCCAAGAAATATGGAGCCATACAGGTATGTGTTGCTTCTATTAAAGTTGTTTAGAATCCATAGTTTGCAATTCAAAATGTTTTTTAATTGCCAGACTTCGCCGGCTTCAGAGAATTTGATTGTACACATCGATGGCAGTATACGACCTTGGTACGAGCGTTACCAACCCATGTCATACCAATTGATCTCCCGATCAGGAGACGAAGCGGCCTTCTTGAATATGACTACAAGGTGTAACAGAGTTGGAGTCAGGTAAATGTTTTCCTCATTTCCATGTTTTATGATCGTCATCGTTTACGAAATTAGGACGTTGATTTAATCATATGCTTCTAAATTTCAATTCACGGGGTGGTAGAGACATCGCAGACGCGCAATACTTTACCATGGATTCAGTACGTGATTCTGGAAGTTGAAATTTTATATCGGTAAAAAAAAATGAGCTGATTCATAAATTATACCGCATATGGTTTGCACTATTTTATTATTATTAGTAATGAATGAATATATTGGATTTTGCTCCTTGTCATACTGGATTAAAATGCACTTTGATATGTTCTGCCTCAGTGGACGATGTGGGAATTACCAAGGTTTACCAACCAAGAATTATAAGTGGAGACATAGTTGTGAAGTTCATTATCGCAATGTATATTACTGCGAAAGTTTACTATCACGACCTTCCCTTGTCGCGAAAGTTCTTAGTAAAGAACTTTCGCGACAACGGAACGTCGCGATAGTCGATCGAGATGGTCCTCCACCACAAGCAACAGCCGTCTGCTTGGAAGATCGTCTCTTTTCTGTGGAACTAGAGTGAATTTCATAGCCTGTTTCTTATGCCTCTATCCTAACCATTTGGCAAGTGACAATAAATCTCTTGGTAAGGCGATCGATTCCAAATAGTTAAAAACGTCCACTTATTTCGCAGAGTTTACGTCGATGTCGTGTTCAACCATATGACGGGAGGAAGCGATCCCAGCGTAGGGATTGCTGGCACTACAGCCAACACACAAATTAATTCATTCCCCGGGGTTCCGTACACAGACGAGCATTTTCATCATCCCGTGTGTGATATGGCAGATATGAATAATGCTACTGAGTTAAGTTACTTTGATTTTGAGGCAAATAAAATGACGAAGAGATGTGGCATGAGTGAGCGGCAAAAGGGTCGCCCGTTGTAGTATGTGGCTTAAACATATCTGACAAAATTTGGATGTAATACAGGTACAGTTCTACCTAAACCGGCGAGGACTATAGGCGTCTTTATGTATTAAGTGAAAGATACCGTCAGATTTTATTTGCTTCAAAATCATCATCATTAATCTTTGTAGTATCTGATAAAAAGTTATTTATCTCATCTCTTCATTAATTATTTCTGTATGCAAACAAATCATGCAATTTGTTTGTGTGTTATTTTTCATGGCATGCCGTATTGATATGCCGTTGGTTTGTATGTCCTAATACTGAAAATCCAAAGACGTTTAACTCACCAACTAGCACTGGATACGCGTGGTAGATTTCGGCCCACTCCCAGTAGGGAGGACGCCTATATTTCTAGCATTGGGATCACTAAAGACTGATCATGCTTTACTTCTCATGTTTCAGGTTCGAGTTTGTCAGTTGTCTAGCCTCAAGGACTTAAATCAAACTATGCCGTATGTTCGCTCAAAGATTATCGATCACCTGAACCATATTACAGATCTTGGGGCAGCTGGCATAAGGTAAGGATTCGATTGTGTTACTTTGTATTCACCTATCATTAGAAATAAACCGTTATCGGAAAATTTTACTGATTGATTTTTTTACAATTTATTTTCCATCCAGAGTTGATGCTGCAAAACACATGTGGCCAGCAGATCTTAGTGAAATTTACAAGTATCTTCACAACCTAAACACAGATCATGGATTTCGAAAGAACTCAAGACCTTATATTTACCAAGAACTTCCAAAAGGCGGTATTGTCACATATAATGAATACAAAGACATGGGACGTCACAGAATTTACTGTAAGTAAAATAAAATACAAGAACGCCCACTCCAAAGGGCTAGGCACAGATGTTCGTGTTGTAAATTCAGATTTCACTACTATTACTGTCAGTAAAGTTATAGATGGATAATACTATAGATCTTACTAAAACTAAAATACGTATTAAATTACCTAAATTCAAAATTTTTCATTCAAAAACTCCGTAACATTATAGTATTCCTTATAATGTCTTTAGTTTTTCTGGAATGAATTAATATTTATTATCTTAATAGGATCATATGTGTCTTTCGATAACAGAAGCTACCAACATTTTCCTACTTAATCTAAATGGGCCATAGACAAATCTGTTTTTTCCGCAAACCTCTTTGACTATAAAATTTGTAGAAAAATGTGCTTATGTTTAGTTTTCACTACCAAATCTCTTCTCTTGCATTAAGAAGGGTCCTGTGGACACTGACTTGTACGGATCGAAATGTCGATAATTTTCTGTGAAAATCTCAAATGAATTTATTTTTCAGTCGGGGCTTGAATTATATCAATTTTTCACTGGAAAAAAACCTTTGAAAAATTTAAAAATATATGGAACTACGGGACTGGATATGATGCCGAGTGAGAATGCTGTGGTTTTCGTTGACAATCATGATACACAGCGTGCTGATGGTATACTGAATTATAAAAAATCTATGATTTATAAGGTAATAATAATATTTTTAACAGCTCCAAGATCCTTAGAAAGATGACATACTAATCATGAATTAAAATGAAATATTAATCTTGATTTTAATAGAGAACTATCTTGGTCGATAAATGGAAAATACGGTTACCATGATAAAAAAGCATTTTACGTTTATGCGAAGAACATATCCTTCTTCAGTCATACAACTATTCATATGTAGGGCACGCGTTACGAACTTCTGTTTCTATTCTTTTTCAAATATTCTTATTGTTTTTTCAACAGGCAGCTCTAGCATTCCTTCTAGCAAATCCCTATGGACAAGCTCGGATAACAAGCAGTTTTTATTTCGATGACTTCAATACAGGCCCACCCGCTGATGCCGACGAAAATATTGTAACTCCAACTATAGATGAGGTAGTTCTTAAAATACTTTTTCTTTCATATTTTTTTCTATAGAAAGTGAATTGATATTTTATTGTTATATCTTTGTATCTTATAGAATGGACAGTGCACAGTCACAAGTGGTTGGGTATGTGAACATCGCTGGAGTACCGTGCGCAGAATGGTCGCATTTAGAAATGAAGTTCGCAAAACTCAAGTTGAAAACTGGTGGGACAATGGCAATAACCAAATTGCATTCAGTTTGGGGAATAAAGGGTTCATTGCATTTAATACAGAAGGAGTAGCGATGAGCACGACGTTACAGGTATGTAAGATATCCAAGGAAACGTGCGTGCTATGGGAATCATCGTCTTCGTAAATACGAACGCGCGATGATGTCTTATTTAGAGTTGTTTCAACAATGGAACGACTTGTCTGTTTTGTATTTTTCCATAAAGGAAAGATTATATGTATTATCAACTCTTTGAAATTTCAATAAACTTTCAAACTTTTGATTGAGAAATGACGATCTGGAACCGGAGTAGCTACCCATAAAGTGAATGATGACTTCACACAAATGCGCAATGACTGGTGCACTAGTACCAAGTGCGATAGAAAAAACATAAAATCATTACGATGTGGGAGATTATTCTGTGGGACAACGTTCGTACTTATCCGGAAAGATTACCGAAGCGCATATCTTTTGTGGTTAAACTTTATCTACATACTTTAGAATATAATTAAAATCACACGGAGAACTGAGATGAAACTAGAACCTCGATTCGACTCTTTAAGACGAGAAAAACTAATTTAAAATCAAAATTATAGACCGGACTTCCCGCTGGAACCTACTGTGACATAAGATCTGGAGAGGTGCAAGGAATTGCGTGCACAGGGACGACTGTGACTGTATCAAGTACAGGCCAAGCACTAATAACGTTATCTGGAGTTGATGAAGAATTGTATCTTGCCATATATGTTGGAGCTGAGGTATGTTAAGAAATCATTCTTCACTTGATTAACTTTATTTGATTCATACTAGTGAATGTTTCAACGTACCGTGGCCTCGCTGGACAAAAGTTAGATATAACCATCCAACCATCTAATAAAAAAGATGGTGGAGGCGTACTGATAGCGGTCTACAAAGATTTAAAACCAACTAGTCTCACCATGTCACCCCCATTGATTTTACCAGAATATAAAATGATAAAAATTCCCTCTTATAGTTGCAAATACCTACTTATTTGTGCTACTTACATACCCCCTAGCGCCACGGACGGTATATATGTAAACGTTATTTATTCGTTGGCGAACTTGGCAGATGATCCCTGCATAGAAAACATTATTATTACCGTTGATTTAAACCTACCTGAGCTGAACTGGATTAGTACAAATTCGTACATGACATGGGCCTCTGATAAACATTATTCAAATAAAAGTCGACATCTATTAAACTTTGCTCACAGTTAGATTTAAATCAATATAACGTACTCACTAACTGTAATGGACGGATTTTAGATCTTTTTTCTGTAATACACATGCTGTTGCCCATAATCCTAATATCTCACTCTTGCCAATAGATACTCACCACCCTTCTTTTTACGTACAAATACCATTAAAAAACCAAAACAATTACCTAAACAAAAAAACTTAACAAATTAAATTATTACAAATCGAATTGTAATAATTTAATTTGTTAAGTTTTTCACCACCAAAATACGAAAAGAACTACAATCACTGGATGCTTCGAAAGGAACTGGGCCGGATGATATTCCTGCAATCTTTTTAAAAAACACATGTGACACACTATGCTCTCCTCTCTTTATTAACCCCCGACGCAAAAAGAGGGGTGTTATAAGTTTGACGTGTCTGTCTGTCTGTCTGTCTGTCTGTCTGTGGCATCATAGCTCCCGAACGGATGATGCGATTTCAATAAAAAAAAAACATATTAAAGGTGACTTATCTGCGAGTGTTCTTAGACATGTTTGATGAAAATCGGTTGAGCCGTTTAAAAGTTGTGGGGGGGAAAGTGGGGAAGAGTAATCGAATGTCAGCAAATATACTCGAGTGGGGTCTCAAATGAAAGCGCACTGAAAGAGAATATTGATGAATTAATCGAGAGTGTTCTTAGCTTCGTTTGATTCTACATTATATTAAGTATATACCTGTAAAAAGTACAAAATAAAAAATTAAATTTAAAATTTAAAAAACCCCCGACACAAAAACCTAATTTCCCTTTAAAAAGTAAAAAATAATAAAAAATAACTCAATCTTAAAGTACCTAAGAATGTATTAATAATTCAAAAAAAAAAAACGTCGCGTTGGGGGACCGCTCCGCGAGTGCAGACGTCGTTAACTGCTTAGTTAGGTAATAAGACTATTGGTAATTAAATTGTTAGGTTTGAAGCGGTCCCCCAACGCGGCGTATTTTTTTGAATTATTAATACATTCTTAGGTACTTTAAGATTGAGTTATTTTTTATTATTTTTTACTTTTTAAAGGGAAATTAGGTTTTTGTGTCGGGGGTTTTTTAAATTTTAAATTTAATTTTACTATTTAATAAATGTCTTTCTAATGGGGTTTTTCCTGATGTATGGAAACAAGCAAACATAGTTCCAGTTCATAAATGTGGCTCTAAGAGAGATATTACCACATATCGCCTAATCTTTTTGTTGTCTGGACTATCTAAGCTTTTTGAAAGACTGGTCCACAATGAGATCTACCCTATTCTGCATAGCGTTTTAATAAAAGAGCAACACGGGTTCGTTCAAGGTAGGTCCTGTGTAAGTAATCTTCTTGTTTTTACAAAACAACTATTTGAAGACATTGACAGTAGACAGCAAATTGATGTGGTCTATACTGACTTCCAAAAAGCCTTCGATAAAGTCGATCACATACTACTTCTTGACAAAATTGCATTCAATGGTATAAGAGGGAATTTATTGCGTTGGTTTGTATCATATGTCACCAATAGGACCCAGAAGGTTGTAATAAATGGTTATCAGTCTCGCGTGGTTAAAATTACTTCCGGAGTTCCTCAAGGTTCAATTTTAGGTCCCCTCTTGTTCATTTTATTTATTAATGATGTAAAAGATTGTTGTAAAAATTCCAAATTTCTCCTGTATGCAGATGATTTGAAGATCTATAAAAATATCAGCCATCTTTCCGACTGCTTAGAATTTCAGGAGGACCTGGACCGTTTAACAAACTCTCTGTTAACAAACTCTTCCTAAGTATATCTAAGTGCCATAGCATTACGTTTACAAAGAAGAAAAATGTGATCAAATTCAATTATTCTTTTAGAAACAGTGGCGTGTTTCTGAGCAAAGTTCTCTTCGCGATCTAAGCATACAGTTAGACTCAAAGCTTCACCTTGATATTCATATAGAAAACATTGTCAAGTGAATAAGACATTTAAAATGTTTGGATTTGTGATGAGAGCATCAAGGGATATACTTATATAAGTCAATAATACGACCACAAGTGGAATACGCAGTAGGTACCTATTTGGAACCCTTACTATAAAAAGTATATTGACATTATTGAATTGGTTCAACGCAAATATCTACGTGCAATGCACTATAGATGCTTTAAAAAAAAATTCTTACCAATTATTACTACAAAAATACGACCTTTTTACTCTAGAATCCAGACGCACCCTACTTGAGATGATGACCCTTTTTAGTATATGTCGTAATAAAGTCGATTGTACCGATCTAGTGAATAGTTTGTGCTACCTGCACCCCTAGCCAAGTTGGTAATCTGCAATCGTTAACGCTAGTCGTTCAACGTTAAGTCACGTGGTTAGAACAAACAAATAGAAAATTCGTAGCCAAATTCACATCGTTCAAAATGATAGAATGATTTTTTATCGTTTCTACAATGTTCAACGCTACATCCTTTGTTATAATGTGTCGTTTTTCTAAAGACATTGTAGAACGAGCGGCCGACTCAGGCGCGTCAACATGGCTACCAACTTATCGTTTTCTACAATTGCTGATACCGAGGCGCTACCGATTGGAGAACGGAATTCGACACGAAACGGTTGTAACTTGGCTAGGGGGGCTGATCCCTCGTACCGTAGGTGGTCGACAAGTACGCTCGAGACATTTGTTCGTCACTACTTTTTGTAGAACCAACTCAGGCGTGCGTTCGCCGCTGCATCGATTAGTTGACACCTACAATAGGCAATTTGGCTCAACTTATATTATGTTTCTCAGTAAGGCTATATTTAAAAAAAGATTTTGTTACTATTTTAAGTGATCAGAACCCTAATAGTTAAGTAATGTTTAGTTTTATTCTATTTTTATTTTTTATTTGTATCGTTCTTTCGAACAACTAGTAGTTTTGTTTATTAATATGGATAACGTTGTGAGTAGTGTATTTGTTACCTCTATTATTAAGTTCTAACCTATGTCTACTTTTTAGTACTCTGCTGTTTGTTGTCCCTTAGTAAATAAATAAATAAACATAACCACCAATAAAATAGTAAAAAAAAAACCATCTTGTGTGCTCGAAATAAAAGACAGCAGCGAAGCATGACAGAGCAAACAGCTTCATGGGCTCATTTATGAAACTCTTAGTATTTAATTGGCCTTTTAGCATTATTCTTTGACGTTGAGATTTGGTAAACTCTTCCGTCAATAGAATCTATTGTGAAATTCATTCACTTGGATTTAGCGGTGTTTACTTTCATTGACACAATTTAGTTATTAGTAGCTAGGGCTATAAACTACTTAAACGATTTTTGAATAGCTTTCGTTTCAGAGGCATGCTATACTCAATACTCAATACTTTATTGCATTCCACAATGTATATGCTTAGGTGGTAAAATATTTTATTTAGAAACAATTGTGGACCCTGTCGGGCGCAGCAAGGAAAATACAGTAGGTAGAGAGGAGGACCTATTGATTATCTTAAAATGTAACTTATTCTAAAATAGTAATTAAAAATAGATGAAATACATGCTTTGGACTTTTCTAAACTAATTTCAGGGATTTATCATTTAAAAATTCGTTGACGCTATAATAACATTTACTTAACAGCAACTTTTTTAATATATTTGTAAATAGATGGCTTTTTTTCTCTGTCCTTATGGATTCTGGTAACTTGTTGTATATTTTTATCGACATAACCAGAGGGCCAGATGAGTGTATTTTTAGGCGGGATGTTGGTAAGTTTAATCGTGTTTTGTATCTAAGTGTGTATCGTGTTTGTATGTCTTCTCGTTTAGTGTAAAAGTCTTGGTGTTTGTGAGCAAATTTGCATATTTCGAGTATATATATGCATGGCAGAGTTAAAATGTTTAGCCTTACAAAATGGGGTTTGCAGCTATCTATTTGTTGTATGTTTACTGCGATACGAACAAATTTCTTTTGTATCGTAAACAGTGATGGTGCATCTGTACTGTTGCCCCACATTATAATGCCGTAACTAAGCAATGCATATACATAGGCGTAGTATGTTATAAGGGCAGTCTGTAAATTTGTGTTTTTTTTAATTTCGCGAAAAGCATATATGAATTTGGAAAGTTTTGTTTTAATTTTTTGTACGTGTGACTTCCAATTTATATTTTTGTCTATGGTTATGCCTAGTAATGTGAATTCGTTGACTGTTTCTATTTCATGATTATTAAAAGAAAAAACTACATTTAAGGGATTTTTTTGGTGGGGGTGGAATGTTATTATATTAGTCTTTGTAAAGTTAATTTCTAGGTTGTTTTCGTTCATCCAGGTTATTATTTTGCTAAATATGTCGTTGAGGGTACTGTTTAGGTTTAGGTTGTCATGACATGGGGTGAGAATGGAGATGTCGTCCGCAAATAAAACGCATGGTCCGGATTGTGCTATGAATTTTGGGAGATCATTTATTTAGACGAGAAATAGAAGACATCCAGCAACACTTCCTTGTGGTATTGATGCGTTTATCGACTTTCTGTCAGAGCGGAACTTCTGAAATTCATCTATTTTGCTATTGAAGTATTCTATTTCTACTAACTGTGCTCTATTTCGTAGATAAGATTTGAACCATTCATGTGATTTACCGCGGATTCCTATTCTATAGAGTTTGTTTAATAAAATGTTATATTGTACTTTATCGTACGCTTTGGTCATGTCAAGCATTATACCTACTGCGTATTTTTTGTTATTTATTATGTTTAAGGCCTCCTGTATAAATGTATGCTAATTTCGTACAAGCTGACTTCAGAGATATCCTCAGTATCAATCTAGCTCTTGGGTCCTTTGCCAAATTCGTAATGGGGTTACATGTTGATGTTTCCATAGAACGTCTCGATCTCTGTCAATAGCTCAGGTTTGGTGGATACGGTCCTGGCATCATCACACTTCAGTTTCGTGAGCTGGCTTTGCCCATTGATAGATCTCTAGGAAAGACCTTGGAGCCATTGTCCTGCTCTATAGTGTCCTAAACATGTTCTGTATTAAAGTGGAAAATTTTACTCTTCACTTAGAGATAGAATAGAATAGAATAAAGTTTAATAGAAAAAAGAGATCCGTCTATTGAGCTGCCGGTACTTGAGCACATGATCTCAAGACTGCAGAATCATCTCGCGTTTCTCCTCCATGAGCTCCAAAGTAGGCTTAGACAGCATCTTGTTCCTATTTTTAAGTCTAGGAGATTTTAAGCCCAACAGACAGTTTTCACGTATCCATCGTTAAGATCGTTTAGGGAGCTTCCTAGGACACATGATCATCGCCTAGTGGTAAACATATCTGAATATGTATATTATGCCAATATTTGATACGAAACAATAATTGAAGTCATCAGTACTTTTGCTATATCGATAATTATCTTGAATGTTGATTTTGGTTTATTACAAATTATTATTGCCTCCTTGGTCTAGTTGTTGAAAGCGCTACTGCTCTGCTGAGGTCCTGGATTTGTCCCGTTTATTGGCAGTAAGGTCGCCCCTGATACATGCGACTTAAAGATCATAGGCGCAAAGTCAGTGTGGGGTATATAGGGTTGGCAGAAGCAACAACGCGCAAACTTTAACCATGAATTCATATTCTAAATGGCAACTGTTTGCGTATTGATAAATAAAAAAAAAAATAAAAACATTTATTGACTCTTAAAAATACATCTTACAAGCCAGTCATAGTGAAATAGCACATGAATGTATTGCCACAAAATAGATCCTAACCCCCAAACTAGGCCTGGGCCTGTATTTTAGGGGTCAGCGTTCAGCCATGGGTTCAGTACACAATTTATAAAGTTGACAGCCTTGGTTGTTGCCATTTTGGTAACACGTGTAGTTAAAAAAATAAATAATAATAATAATAATAATAATAATACTTATAAATTAAAAATAGAAGGTATAACACGCATATTATGTAGGAATTAAAATTAAGTACAGAAAGAAAGTATAATGCTAAAGAGTTATGTGTATTTGTATGTCTGTATGTGAAGTTGTGTTAGTGGAGTGTATGTGTGTAAATGTGCATGTGGTGGAAGTGTGTTGTTTGTATGCATATGGGAGTGAGTGTGTGTCTGGTTTGGTTTGCACCTTTGAATATGTGTAAGGATGGGAAAAAGTAAAAACGATCATGTTATATTATATTATGAATGTAAATAAACTTTCAGTCTCCTGATAGTCCATCTTTTGGAGCCAGTCTGCTATTTTCTTTTTCATTTCCTGCCGACACATTTTAGCTATGTTTAGCTTTTTGTTGGCGAGGTTGTATAGTTTGCTGCTTAAGCTATTAAACTGGTGTTTGGCAAATGAGGTCCGGCAGGGTATAGTAGGGCATATGGAGGATTTGCTACGCTTATTTGGCTCGGGTAAGGGAACATTCGCTTGCTTTCTTTGGATGGATTTGAGCACATAGAGCTGGCGGACAGTGAGGACTTTTATTTCAGAGTATAATTGGGAGGTGGGGTACCTGTAAGGTTTTTTGGTCATAACCTTGAGCACAGCTCTCTGTGCTCGCTCCAAACCAAGCAGGTAGGTCTTTGCTGCACCTCCCCATGCGGTTATGCAGTATTGGATAATGGACTGACATAGTGCCAGGTAGACTAGCTTTAGGTTTTCCAGTGTTGCAGAATCCCTAAGGGTCCTGAACACATTTATAAGCCGTCTAGTTCTGGTAATGATTGAACCAATCTGCCTGTCCCACCTCAGTCCATCATCCATCAGCACTCCCAAATATTTCGCCGAGTCTACCCGAGAGATAACCTGGCAGGTACAGTTGTGTTGGTGCTCACAAGTATGTGCTATTATGGAAAAGTCAGGTAGGGGTTTAGTGTTGGGTCTCAAAGAAAAGGGTAGAAAATGTGTTTTGCTCAGGTTTAGGGTAAGGAGATTTAGTCTTAGCCAGGTCATTATTTTGAAGAGGGAATGTTCAGCTCTTTCCTTGACCACCTGCCAATTCCGTCCCCACACAAATACTGCTGTATCATCTGCATATGTAAAGATTTTGGTGTGTGGAAGTGACATTGTGCAGAGGTCATTTATATACACCAAAAACAACAGCGGGCCCAAAATGCTCCCCTGTGGGACCCCAAAGAGGATTGTGCGCTCCTCGCTAATGCAATCGCCTATTTTGACATATTGCGTTCGCCGGGAAAGATAGTTTTTAAATATATTTAAAACAGTGCCTCGTACTCCTATTCGTTCTAACTGTGCCAAAAGGATAGGGACAGAAACTGTATCAAACGCCTTGGAGAGGTCTAGATATATACATAGGCATCTATTTCTTTATTGATGTCTCTGCCATCTAGTATGTGCACCTCTGTCGTATTTCTTGGGAAATGAAAATGTCTTGATGAAGGCGTATTTTGTTTTATTTATATTTTTATTCTTTTCAGTCATCACTTCAGGCGTCTCGATAAGAAGTTTCTGCGAACTGGAATCAATTTTGTCTTTGTATAGTACCTAATAATTGGAGTGCTTCAAATGTAAAAACGTTGATAAATTTTTCTGATATGTTTCTCTTTAACAATTTCATTTTCTTTTAATAAACGTAGTATCGCTAAATTACAGTAAATGTTTTCTTTTGTAAAACCTTTCTTATTTGTACCAAGATTTTTATCATTTTCTTTTTTTTCTCTCTTAAATATGATATACATTAGAACTGTACGATATTTCTTTCCTGCTAAATAAATAATAATTAATATAAGGGGTGAAAATGAAGTGTAAAAATATTTGGAAACTGGAAAGTTGCTGTTTATGGCAGCGCGCCGTGTAACCTATGTACAGCTTGGCAAAAAAGAGTCTGGAAAAAATTAGAGCGCTTGTTTAGTAGGTCCATACCTACTAAACAGGCGCCCTAATTTTTTCCACTATTTTTTTTCACCCTAAATTTTTCCACTAATTTTTTTCACCCTAATTTTTTTCACCCTGTATACTAGGACTAAAAGTGACAAGATACTTGGTGTTTTAATCAACAAACACGAGATTCCGGGAATTCTCAACAGACAAAATTTCAAGACTTGATAGGCACCCAGGCTTTTACTTTCATTGTATTTAGTAGATTGCGGATTATTTCGCTGGAATAACCTTTTATCTAAGAGATGCGAGTGCTATCATAATAACATAATGAAAACTTTATCACTATAAAGATAAATTAAATTACACTCAGGAATTGCCAATTGAACCCGACACACAATAAATAATGTTCAGCAATCGCATTTGCGGCCACCATCTAAGGTATTCACAACCATTCGATGGTTGGTATGCCTGTATCAAATTAGACATCTATACTAATATTATAAAGCTGAAGAGTTTGTTTGTTTGATTGATTGAACGCGCTAATCTCAGGAACTACTGGTTCGAATTGAAAAATTATTTTTGTGTTGGGTAGCCTATTTATTGAGAAAGGCTATAAGCTATATAACATCACGCTACAACGAAGAGGAGCTGAGCAGTGATGAAAAATGATGCAAAAACGGGGAAAATCGCACGGGTAGGCGATTCGACGCGACGGGAAGGGTCGGGGGAACAAGAAATTTAACGCGGACGAAGTCGCGGGCAGAAGCTAGTGAATGATAATGAACGAATCCTGTTAATGCTGAGAGTTTATAGTCGACAAGAAGGCGACTAACAGCTGCTTACTGTCGGAAACTAATCGGAAGTCGGAAAGTACCTATAACATGTCGCATTCAAAAGGTACGGGCAATATCGAATAAACTTGAACAGTTGACTAACGAAGCTGTCAGGTACAGACACTAGCACATCAAACTACTCGAAATTGTCAAATTTTCCCAATCAATCTTGAACCTAACACTAGCGTTAAAGTTGAAACCTATTAAAGAAATTTAACATATTGTAGTAGCTTTATGTGCTGGCGTCTGTACAAAACACTATCACTATCCACATGACAATGAAAATGAAAGAACACGCTAAAATTTTGGTTTTATTAAAAAAGAAAAACGTGACATAAATCATTCGTGAATTCCTTTTCGCTACTTTAATAGATTTTTCCATTAAGACTGATGTGTCAGTATCACATTTCTTACTTATGAAATCTAAATAGTGTAAAAATCTTTCTTAGACGTTTACGGCTCCCATTATAACCCAAGTCTCCTCAAACTATCCACACTAATATAATATTATATTATAATATATAATTTTATAATATATTTTATATTATAAATGCAAAAGTAACTATGTCTGTCTGTCTGTCTCGCTTTCCTGCTTAAACTACTGAACCAATTTAAATGAAAGGTACACAGATAGTTTAGAGCCTGAGAAAGGACATAGGCTATATAACATCACGCTACAACCAAGGGCAGCGGAGCAGTAATGCAAAATGTTGCAAAAACGGGGAAAATCATTCATTCATTACTGCTCCGCTCCTCTTAGTTGTAGCGTAATATTATATAGCCTATAGCCTTCCCGATAAATAGGCTACTCAACACAAAAAGATTTTTTCAATTCGAACTAGTAGTTCCTGAGATTAGCGCGTTCAAACAAACAAAGTCTTCAGCTTTATAATATTAGTATAGATTTTCAGCATTTTTCCTCTATGATGAGAAAATATGAAATCAATTGGTGATTCTAACTTTAAGTAAAGACTCTATTGATTCAGCGAGACATTTTTTGTATAATTTATTTCATTGCACATTGGAATTTCGCGTTTTTTTAACAACATAAACCATATTATACGAAAAACTTAAATTTTCAGCATTATTGCTGATTTCTGAAAAAACGCGAACCAACTTCGCTATTCTGGCACCATATTCGGACTCAAAGACCCCAAAAACATAAAGTTCAGGTGGTCTGGTCTTTCACGCAGGGTATTTTTTTTGTGGGCCTGTGTAATTGATAGTTAATTAGAAATAAGTGAAATACAACTGGGAACATAACAATGACAGATTAACTACTCGTTGTTGATAAACAAAGCAGTGTTGCCACAAAAAATATATTTTAGTTCCATTTTTCACCACGACAGACTCTTGTTTGCCAAGCTGTACAACAATATCAGTATGGGTGCATGCAACGGTATATGTAGTAAAGTTATAACATTTAAAGCTTAATTTCCTGAAAAAAAAAAAAAACTTTGAGTCCATACACCCGGATATCTTTTCGGCTTTTTTTAAATTCACCCGCCTGTGGTACTCGATAGAACATTAGAACATGTTACCCTGCATTGGCAGCCACAGCTTCGTCCAGTATAGTGAATGGGGCCAGTAGTAGCAGCGGCGGAAAAGTGACGTCGTAGAGGGCGCCACTTGCATCCGTTCAAGTGTGAGGTGACTGTTTATATAGTACATCACCCTCGTTGGTCCACGCCTCGTCATAAGAAGAACGTCAAAGTTACAAAAGACAGTCCCCGTCTTTTGTAACTTTGGAACTTCGTAAGAAGAACGGCACGCCGAGGTCAACGTGACATCAGTGGACTGACGCCACATCCATAGTTCAACCTGGTGCCGCCAGAGTGCGCCACATATACAAAACCTCTGTGTACTGCATTTAACATTGGTTAAAATATTTTACTTTGATCTTCAATATCTCCGCTTAGTATTTTATCTCACAAAGCGATACCCGCTTTACTTATGGTTACCAAGTGTACATGGACAGTGTGAATGTGTGTTTAAGAGCAGGAGCTGTCGGAAGTGTGTGTGTGTGTTATGTGCTGACGTTACTCGTCTTCACGCACATATTCATAGCGTGCTTGTACACTTAGTTAAAACACGTAAAGGGTGAGTTCGTTCGTACGCTTCGTGACATGGTTTCCGGGTATGGTTCAGTCCAATAAAAATATCATAATGACGGGAAGAACAATTCGGTGTCTTGTTAACACCTGTTTTATTAGCCGTCGAGGTACTGACACCAGCCTGTTATACGTACCTACCATAACAATATCATATTTTCTGTGCATAACAACTAATAGAAGGTAGGTTAGTATCTGAAGATAAAAAAGAGTTACGATATAACATTCAGTATATCTACTACTAGCATAGATGGGTATCAACCTACCGACCTTTAAGATAATAAATCATAATAATAAACTTATCTACAGACCTTATCGATACATTAAGTTTTATCAAACAAACAATTTCGATTTCATTGGACTACGGTCCATGTGGTAACAATAATTGCATCACTCCATTTTTTTACCATGGATGTTGTAAAAGGCGACTAAGGGAATTACTAGAGAATGGGCAGCAGCGTTCTCTATATTTTTGCTATGGCAGGTGGGTTGGCGATCACAGAAACCATTCTGCGATCGCCAACCTGGCTGCCAAGTGTGGCGATTCTGCCAAACGTCCCTTTGAGGGAGGCCTATGTCCAGCAGTGGATGTCTTTCGGCTGAAATGTTTATGATTATGACTGTATGACTAGAGTTGTAAAAAAAAGGTTTTCTTCTGAGATGAAAAAAAAACGTTTAAAAAAAACATGAAAAAAGAACAGTTTTTTTTCTGGAGCAGGTTTTTTCCATGAGTAGGAAAATAAAAAGAGAAAAGGCGGTTATCGTATAATATGAGTTGATATTATTATTTTTTGTTCAATTAGAAAATACCATTTGTTTTTTGTTAAATAGTACATACATATCTTGAAACAAATACAGACACAGAACATTATTCCGATAAATCCATCCGATGCTGATAAAACAAGCGTAGCCGTAGCTACTGACACTGATACAGATGATTGTAACACCTTAAGTATTTTTTAAGTTCATAATAATAGTTACCCATTGATTTAAACATAATTTGACTTGAATAAAAATAAAACAATCAAATTTAGTGTTTTATTCCACTTTAGCTATAGTGTTTCACTTTTTCTGAAAAAAAAAAAAACCAAATGTAGAAAAAAAACAATGGTGCCAAGATTTTTTCCATGTTTTTTTTTCAAGATTGTGAAAAAAAACATTTTGTTTTTTTTTTTTCAAATCTCTATGACATTAAATACCAGTGACTTAATTTCTTACCAAAATCCGATAGGAGTCTCCGTGCACCAGCTGAAAAACAGCCAGGCCATACAATTTGGTCAAAATGTATGACTTGGCCGTTCTATTGGACTATTGTATGACATCCAAGATAAGTGACTTAATTTCTTACCATAAGTCTAACTAGTCTCCGTGCGCCGGCCGAGACACGGCCAAGTCGAACATTTTGACCACGATGTAAGGGTCAATTTAGGCACTGTAGGGCGTAATTCGCCAAGCCGTACATTTTGACCAAGATGTAAGGTTTGAAGAGGTAGGCCTTGTAGAGGTAGGGGCTTGGCTTACCTTAGTTCTGATAACTCATTAACCGTGACAGCGTTATTTAAATATTGGCAGCCTTTGCATGAAATATTTTTGGTGGGATTATTATTTTATTGATAGGCGTTCTAACTTCTCATTAAATGACTGTGGTTATTTCAGCTTAACGGCTGCTAAAACCCTAGCCACGTCAACGACAGTAGGATCTGCACGTACAGATTTGCACGATAAAATTTCATCCAACATCGTGTGTGTTATACTTGAAACTGGGCCCGCATGGGGATTATGGCCCAAACACAGAGAGGAGGCCAATGTTCCAGCAACGGGAACATTTTAGGCTGACTATAACATAAGGGTTGATCCCATTTTTGATTTTGCCTATTATACCTTCCGAGATCATAATGACGGTAGGTACTTACCTAGTGCCTATACATATAGTGGATTAATTTACAACACAATGTTATCACTTTGTTACACATTTATGGTACTTGAAGTGATAGGGAAATACAGAAACACTTTTCTTATGCAAAGAGTACTTTTATCGATAATTATTGACGGCCCAACATTTATCCTGCCACTTATCTGAAGTACCTACTTGTATACTAAATCCTTATGCATTGGAGTGTGATGAATTGCTGCGGAACCTAGTTACCTACTTAATAACTTAACCTTGAGTAATCGATACACCTGCATATTTTATTTGTAACTAGCTTTGCCCACAACTTGTCCAAGTTTCATGACAAACAAACGTTGACGTTCAAAAGTCCCCTTTTTGCGCCTATTTAAAATTAATGCTTTAACTTTGAAATAAACATCCGTCTTTATATTTGGTGTTTGTCCTACGACATAGTGACCTTATTGGTGATGCTTTTCAGAAAGGTCCGGTGCATAGTACTTACAATTGGCATGCGTTTATAACCAAATGTATGAACGTAAACGAAGCAAAGAGAGTAGGAATCAAAACAAGTAGCCTTCTGTAGTTTCTGCCTAACCCATGGGAAGGCGTGAGTTTATGTATGTGTATAATTTTTATAAATATCCAGCATGCAAAACTATCTAATAACATTGCCTCATCGAACAAGAAAAATCAAAGTAAAAACGGACATCTACAAAAACGCCATTATTGTTAAAAATGAACATTATGTAATATAAAAACATTGCAGTGGCCCTTCTTTTATATTTTTTTAACATTTTAATATTATATTTGCATCTTCCCTATTAATTTAAATTTGTTTATCGAACACCAGACATATTTTTACCCGTGACCAGACTGTGTCTGTTTTCACAGACAGATAGGAATGGTATTCAATTTGTATTCTAAATTTAGAGCAAGTTTAAATAATACGAGTTTTCGGCACTCCTTCTTCATGTAAACTTTAACTTTGTCAAATTTCATAGTCCACCGTCCGTGTAATTTTCGTAATAAGAGGTACAACTATTTTGCTTCTCGTATATATAGATAATTATACATACAAAAAAAAAAAAACAATTAGAATCATATCCAACTGTTTTTCTTACTGTACGATGATACTTACTCCTGTGTTCTGATGTGTAAAGTATTATATTTTCAAATTTGTTAAGTGGTTTGATATTATTTTAAAGTGTTTTGATTTGATAGAACATTGTTCTGTTTAAGTTTTATTGTAGAACAGTTGTGTTGTGATTGGGATGTAAGTAAATGTTCACGTATTTATTTTATATTAATTTATTTGAAATTAATATGAGCAGCTAAATTAAGCTTTTGTAAAATATTAACCGGACTATCCATTGTAAGATAGGATCGATGTAGACCGTAGTGTCTTAATGGCGTTTCCGCAGTAAAACACAATACAAATACTTTTGCTGTGCCCTACAGGGTTCATAATGAGCTAAATTATATAGTTACCACCTAAGTTCACGTTCGGGTAAAGTAATAAAGGTATTGAGTGTTGAGTAAGTACGTGTATGTCTTGATCTTTGATACTTAGGAAGGTCAGGCGTCAATCTTTGTATTGTACTAGCTACTCCTTGGCAATAGGTATCATCTTCATAAATCTGTTATACTTTCAGAAAATGTCTCTTCTTGTGTGGCTCTCTTTCTGCTCATTATTTGGCGCGACATTCTCCTGCGATGCTTACATAAAGACCAACCAATGGTCCGACCGTTCTGTCATCGTCCAAATGTTTGAATGGAAATGGGCAGATATTGCTGATGAATGTGAGCGGTTTCTTGGGCCCAAGAAATATGGAGCGGTACAGGTAAGCGTTGACATTCAGCTCCTACACACTTTGCCAGTTTGCATCGTATACACAATGGAGCCCGTGGCAGAGATACAAAAAATACTGTCTACCTGCTCAAGTAGGTAAGCATCCGGCCGTCGAAACTATTCATTCAAAACACTTGTCATTGAGCAGCGGTGCCCCAGTGGTAATGGCCGCAACTTACGAGTAAGTAGGTCGTGAGTTCGAACCTAAGCAGGCGCTTTGTTTGTGTAAATTATTTCATCACCGCCGCTCTCAAAACGGTGAAAGAAAACATCGTGAGGAAACCGGCATGTCTTAGTACCAAAAATTCGAAGACATGTGAGTGACATCTACGAATCCGCACGGAATCATCAAATGACGTGAGAGGGCCAGTCAGATTTTTATTAAAACCCACCCGTGTTCCTTCAGTTGCCTATATGCCAGGGGCACGGTAACTCTTTCGAACAAATCTCACGACCGTAGCAGAATCTGTACTGGGCCCGCGTGGTGGATAATGACCCACTCCCTCTCACCAAAAGGAGGCCTGTGTCCCAGCATTGGGAACATTATAGCCTGCTAATGATGTTAAAGTATTCTAATAATATTGTTGTAATTTCTTATTTTAAAATTGTGTACACCCCGCCTGATATGGCTGTATAACACTATGTCATTGCCTAATATTATTACTGTGTGTGTGGCAACACTGGTGTCACTGCTCTTCCCGTTCTCTCTGCTGCTGTATGTACGAACTGTGCTAAAACTCTGCTTCCACATTACAATATCAAATGAAACTAGTTTGTTTTATTTAAAAATCTCAACAAATGATAACTTGTCAGTGCGACAATTCTAGTAACTAATAAAGAAGAAATTCGAAAACCACGTATTTCTTCAAATGAAACTGACTCATTCCCTCAATGGCTGGACTGTAGTCCATCGTGCCCTTCAGGTCTCATAAAGAGACCAAAGTTTGCATACCTTCGTGCAAAATGTTTTTTAACCAACAGACTTCACCGGCGTCAGAGAATTTGGTTTTAAACCTAGAGGGCGACATACGACCTTGGTATGAGCGCTACCAAGTCATGTCGTACAAATTGACCACCCGGTCAGGAGACGAAGCTGCCTTCTTGGACATGACTACTAGGTGCAACAAAGTTGGCGTTAGGTAAATGCTTTTCTAATTTTCATGTTATATGTATTTGATCTTCATTGTCTTTGAAACAATCGTTTAAATCATCATTATCTAAATGTCAATACAAGGTGCAGTTTTGGATCTGCAAAACATTTTAAGAGGTAATTATGTTAGTGATTCTCGACCCGAATCAACAATAAAATGGGCAGGTATAGGTGTTTCTTTTTCATTTTATTCTTATTTACGGAAATCGGTAAGTGTGAACTCCCTTTTTTAAAACGCGGCCGGTCTGTACGTGTCCTTAAATTGCGCTTTCACTCACACAAATAAACGCAACTGAAATTTCTTTCATAGATTTTTTGAAGAGGGTTATTAAGAGAGTTATTCTGAAAAATAATAAAATTGAAAAGTCTAAAATAAAAAGTATTTTTGATTATTGACTTGGTATCGTATTGTTATATGATTATTAACGAGTCTCATAACAACCTCCTGCAATGTTTTGCAGGTTCAAAACTGCATCTTGTATACCGGGTGGTAAGGACACCGACGAAAAATAAAATTTCAACGCAGGGTGTCGAAATTTTATTTTTTATCGATTACTGTTTCCATAGTGATAGGTGTTGCGTTGATATTCCCTGTATTTGCTATTATTTTGCTAAGTGTCTTCTTTTACTACGGACCATCATTATGCTCTTACCTTTTATCTCAATTTATTTTGTCGAAGCCTTCTGCATCTATTGTAGACTTGTAGTAAAGTAATTGAATTCAAAGTAGAACGTCTTCACATATAATTGCATATCTTAACGTATACAAATCGTAAAAAAACATTTTGAACTATGAATCTACTCTTCTTAGAAGTATTTGCCAAACTTCTTGGCAGTATATGGTTAGGTATAAATGAGACCAAAGATGTAGTATAGTCTGGTTATAATTATCCAAAGGTGCATCTTATATACTAACGACTACGTGTCGATAACAGATAGTAGAAACATTTAATAGATATTGAACGTGCGATAAAGAACACAAGATTGCGATGTAGATTGTAGATACAGCACAAAGATATTGTACTGTAACAGTACACCCCCCTTTAAAAGAAAAAAAGTAAATATTATGGTAATAGTGTTTACAATATAAATTTGATCTAGACCTTACTAGCAATTTGCTGATGTATATAAATAATAATGCTATTGTACGCGGTGGAATTTGATGACGCCTGTTGGGGTGTGATTTGCTGACGTCCGTAATTTTGACTCAGCTGTTGCACGAGTGTTTATTATTTTTTTCCGTTAAACTCTTCATTCTTCTGTCCAGTGTTTTCATTATGCCATAAATTAGGATCGCACCGACTGTTAAAATAATCTGTCCCATCGCAACATTTCTTGTCCACCGTAAGTCCTCCTGGATCAGGTTACGGAGTTTGTCCGCTTCGTTTTGATTGAGGCAACTGTCCGTATTGTATGTTATCTGGTCCTTAGAACTTTGATTTCCCATTTCAGATGTCTTGTTGTTACGAGTAGTTGTGAATTAATGGT
The DNA here is from genome assembly GCA_932294355.1 of Aporophyla lueneburgensis. NCBI lineage: Eukaryota > Metazoa > Arthropoda > Insecta > Lepidoptera > Noctuidae > Aporophyla > Aporophyla lueneburgensis. Next base: position 19,929,709 of record OW028744.1, read on the forward strand.
ATATGTTAAGATCTATGTTAATATATATACGAATAACTTGCTTCTATCAGCGATTTTTATAGACGTACTACTGGCTTTACCTTACGTCCCGATCGTGTAGTGTACGTGTGTGAATGTCTGTCGCAATCCTTTGAATCTGGCACGTAGTTTGATTCGTCATTGATCATGAAAGCTGGTTTCAATCTATCAATTGAAATCACTGTCTCTTTATCCCTAATTCTAATGCAAAATGTTTTATCTGTTCTACTAATTACTGGGTAGGGTCCTTCATACGGCGGCGTCAGGGCTTTCTTCATTCTATCACACCGAACAAATACGTGTGAGCATTCTTTGAGTTCGGGATGCACAAATATAGCTTGGTTATGGTTTTTTCTTTTCGGCACTGACGTCATTTGTGTGATGTCCTTTTGAATTTGTTTTACAAATTCTTCGTACGTTGATAACTGTGCTGCTGATGACTCAAAAAATCCTCCAGGGAGTCGTATTGGCGTTCCATATGTCATCTCTGCTGAACTATAACCTGTGTCTTCTCGCAAGCAACTCCGCAACCCGAGTAAAACTGTTGGGATTTCTTTTAACCAATTTTCGTTGGATTCTCTTGTCATTAACGCTACCTTTAAAGTTCTATGAAATCTCTCTATCATTCCATTGGATTGCGGATGATAAGGTGTTGTCTTAATTTTATGTATTCCCAAAAATTGAGAGAGTGACTCAAATATTCTCGATTCAAACTGCCGGCCTTGATCCGTAGTAATGCGCAATGGACATCCAAAACGAGTAATCCATCCTTCGAAAAGCGTCTTGGCTACTGTTTCTGCAGTTATATCTTCTACCGGAAATATTTCGGGCCATGACGTACAACGATCTATGATTGTGATTAAATATCTCTTCCCTTGTGAAATCGGAAGTGGTCCGACGATGTCAATATGTAAATGCTCAAAACGTTGCGCTGTCATAAATGTACCAGGAGGTGATATCGTATGTCGTTGTATTTTTGATTTTTGGCAGGCTATACATGATCTACACCAATTATTGATATCTTTGTTCATATACGGCCATAAATACCTTTGGGTTATCATTTTTCTCGTAGTTCTTTTTCCTGGATGGCTCATACCATGAATGGTATCGAAAATCTGTTTGCGAAATTGCTTTGGTAAGTAGGGGCGGCTTTTTCCAGTAGACGTGTCGCAGGTGATGTTTATTGTGGAACCCGGAAGCGTAATGTTTTTGAATTTTAATCTTTTATTGTCACGTAATTTACTAAGTTCATTATCTGTTGATTGACATTTTTCCAATTCAGCGTAATCGATAGGTGATGGCACGTATATTTCCTCTATTCGAGATAAGGCATCGGCGGTAATATTGTCACGTCCGTTTATGTGTTGGATGTTGGTACTGTACTGTGAAATGAAATCTAACTGCCGGACCCGTCGCGGTGTATCGTTTGATGATGGTTTTTGGGAGAATGCGTATGTCAAAGGTCGGTGATCCGTAAATATTGTAAATTCTCTTCCCTCGATTAATCTGTGAAAATGTTTGACGGCCATGTAAATTCCCAACAGCTCTCTGTCAAACGTAGAATATTTTTGTTGAGTTTCGCTCAATTTTTGTGAAAAAAAACCTAATGGTTCCCAATTGCGTCCGGATTTTTGTTGTAAAACTCCACCAACGCAAGTAGCACTAGCGTCGGTCATGAGCACTAGTGATGCGTTGCGGGAAGGATGCGCTGTTAATACCGCGTTTTTCAAGCTTTCCTTGCATTTTTCGTAAGCTTGGTCTGCTTCCGTTGTCCAAGGAACAGGTGAATTATCGTTCTTTTTTGAACCATGTAGAAATTCGTTTAAAACTCTTTGATTTTCCGCTGCGCGTGGAATATTACTTCTGTAGAAATTGACCATGCCCAAAAATCTTCTTAATTCTTGAATCGTTTTCGGTTTGGGAAATTCCATGATTGCTTTGTAATTTTCCTCGGTAGGTTGTATTCCTTGGCTCGTTATATGATAACCTAAGAAATCTATTTCCCTTCTGTGAAAGCTATCTGACGGTCGGCAAATTCCGAGTTCTATCATACTTTGAAATTCCTTTTTGGCTATGTCGTATTTTTCTGGAGGTAATGGTCTTGCCCGAGCTGCGACGGGTGGTCCTATAGTGATAATGTGGTGTTCAATCTTATGTTTGGGCGCATTGCGTAGAGAGGACTCTTTCGTGATGTCTTCGTACTTGTTTAAAAGTTGCGTAATACGTGGATTCGTTCCCACTGCGATAGTACGAATTGTTTGTTGTGCCGCTTTTTCTGAAGTTACATGCGTTGTCAGCTCTGTAACTTTGTCGATAAGTTTGCGACCAGCTACGTCGACTAAAAGTTTATAGTGCTCTAGAAAATCTGCTCCAATTATTGGTTGTGTAACATCGGCGATTATAAAATTCCATTTATAACATCGTTGTAGTCCTAAATTCAAGGTAAGCGTCTTCTCGCCGTAAGTCCTAATTTTAGTCCCATTTGCAGCGTATAGTGTGTATTGTTCATTTTGTAAAATTGAATATCTCTGTTGCTTGCTAATGACTGAGATATTTGCGCCCGTGTCAATCAAAAACTTCATACCACTTCTTCGGTCGGTAATGGTGAGGCGATTGGATGGGTGGATTGCACAGAGTTTCGCCGTTGTCTGTGCTCTTATTCGTTTCCCTGGTTCCGTACGTAAGTCATTGGTTTCCAACCGCATGGCTTAATGCAGTTCCTTGCAAATTTTCCGAATCTTCCGTGGTAGTAACAAAATCGATTTGCTCCTCTATAGTTTGTTCTCGGCCTCATAATCGGGAATTGTTGACGTTTCTTGAAATGATTGTGCGTGTTGGGTCGATAGCCATATTGACCTTGCTGAATTGCGTCAACATCTGTCTGTAATTTTGCTAGCTGGGTTAAAATGCATGCTGTATTGTTGTCGTTTGAAGTGTCGTTGCTAACAGCTGATATTTCGGTTACTTTTGAATTCATTATTATTTTGTCTGCAATTAGGCTCAGTTTGTCAATTTCCATGTCTTCCGTAACTGCTAGAACCGTAGTAACTGATGTTGGTAAAAGCCTGAACCATAGTAGTTTAATTGTTTCGTCACTGATTTTTCCTCTCCCGAGGACTCGCATTTGACGTAATAACTGCGAAGGTTTTTGATCACCGAGTTCTGTCTCTGATATTAATTTTTGAAACTGTCGCTGTTCTGTTTCTTCGTAACAATCAATTAAACGTTCCTTGATGTTTCTGTATTTATCTGTAGTCGGTGGCGAAGTGATTAGGTCACTAACCTGTAGTATTTCTTCCTTGGATAACTTTGCTATTATCGTACAGTATTTGTATTCGTCTCCTTGCTTCTGTGGTGCTAATATGGCTTCCAGTTGCGTGAACCATAATCTGGGTTGGTCTTTCCAAAACTCCGGAATGCGGGATAAAACCGAGGTGCCAGCAGCTACTTCAAGTGTTCCTTGCTGATTTATGTTCGCCTTGCACGGTGATTGAGCCATGTTTCTTGCTGCGTATTCGTTCGTCGTTTTTCTTGGCCTTGGCCTACTTTTATTTGACTTTGACCAGTACCATAATATTTTTCTTCCATATATGAGCCATATCAGCTTTCACACTATTACCACTGTCACTGTTGTACTCATTGCATACTACTGCAACCTTCTATTCATTCATCAAACAATGAATAAAGGCTCGTGCAAACTAGCTTGCCACGACAGTCGCGCGCGATTCGGCAATGTATATCCGTAGAACAATTTCTATAAAAACGCACGCGACACTTCACACGTGTCGAGCCTTTACTCATTACTAATACTCTGCCAAGACACAATGACCTAGTTACGTGATTAAAAACCCACTCTTTCACAGAATTTACGTGGACGTCGTATTCAACCATATGACGATACCTCAGAACACAACAAGTGCAGCAGTAGGTACAGCTGGCAGTATTGCCTACCCTCAGAATTATTCTTACCCGGCGGTTCCATATACAGAAGAGCATTTCCATTTCCCAGTTTGTCAAGTTGAGAATTATGAAAATGCTACTGAGGTTCGTTTTTGTCTCGTATTGTTTCTGATTTTCAATGATCCATTTCTAACCATTCATTGATTTCTGTCATTATATCCTCACTCACATGAGCTCCTAAGTAAAAATATTTTGTTTTGAGTCAGCTTCGGGTCTGTCAGTTGGGTGGACTACAGGACTTAAATCAAACAAAGCCATACGTTCGTCAAAGGATTATCGAATACCTCAATAAACTCATTGATCTTGGTGTAGCTGGTATTAGGTAAGATTCCAATTTGTTGTGTATTCTTCTAACATTAGAATTGCTCTTTAAAGACCGTCAAGCTATTGCGAAAATTGGACGGAAAATTGTAACTAAATTATTTTACATACAGAGTGGATGCTGCAAAGCATATGTGGCCAGAAGATCTAAACGAAATTTACAAGTATCTTAATAACTTGAACACAAATCATGGATTCCGAAGGAACTCAAGACCTTACATTTACCAAGAAGTTTCGAAGGGGGGTGTAGTCACTTTTAATGACTATAACTATATGGGAGATATCACGGAATTTACTGTAAGTAATTGGGTCATAGTTGTTTTTCATAAGCACGGGGATACACCTGCGTTGTTATAAATGTTGATCCTGAGCATCATAATAACATTTATGAGGCCTCAATCTAAGCAATACCACATCGGATATAAGTTACTGTAATGTAGAGATTAAATTGTTTAAAAATATATTACATGGTATGTATCGTGGTATTCCATGTGGTTGAAGTAATAATAATAATTTCTTTGTTATCAGGCAACGATGGCCCATAGATAAAATACACAAAATATTCTTACACAATAATAAACTAATACATAATAAAAAAATATCACTTAGACAATCATTTGTAACGTTGGGTCGGCGACGTATTGCGCTGAGTCGTGGTGTCATGTAGCCTGTCGCGAAAACGCCGATACATGACACCCTTCGGCCAAAATTCCTCCTTCATGAAAATCTGCAGGTGATGAGTTGGTACCCGCACCACAAAAGATTTGAAGTTAATCTTATGACGTGAGTCCAACTTTTCGACTCTCACGGTGAACTGGCTCTTCATTTTGATGTACTCCACGATGTCCTCTTCCTTCGTGGTACACGGGCCATGGGCAGAAGCTAGTTGTTAATATTTTTCCTAAATCGGGTTAAAGCAGAAAATGGTTAACGTCTTAAAAATATTATTGCATCGCAGATTAGTTTGCGAACATTTTAACTTTATGCCAATTAATAGATCTAAGTACTTAATCTTCTAAAAAAAAGGATTTATACGACTCTGCAAGGTTGTTTATTTATTACTGGATCTTGGACAAATTCGTTTCCATTAACTATTTGGTGGCATACTGCGTTTTCAACTTCAAAAAATCAATTTTTTTTTTCAACTGTCTCAAAGTTATTTTAATATAAAATAAAGAGAGCAGATACTAATTCAGAATTCATTATGTCTAAAATACGTAAATTATTTTACAGGCAGGGTCAGAATTGTATAAATTTTTCTCTGGTCAAAAACCTTTGAAAAATTTAAGCTCATATGGAACTACAGGACTGGATATGATGCCGAGTGAGAACGCTGTGGTTTTTGTTGACAATCATGACACACAACGTGTCAGTGGTATATTGACATACAAAAATCCTACACTCTATCAGGTAAATGCAATCTTTTCATAATTATATGTAATTAACAATCAGATAGAAAAATACAAAGTATGGATAGTTTTATAGTAATAACAAAACATATTTTGAAGCATCGTTGGAATAAACGTAATCTGCAAAAATTTTACATAGCAAAACCCTATAGAGTGGCATAGGACATCGACGAGGGAACTGCAATCATGAATTTCACTTATAATTCTAGCTTTCTAGCTTCTAAACATCAGCTGTTTCACACAAAAGTGGACTTTACTTTACTTTCACCAACGCAGTCAAAATTTATGGCAGAGTATTTTTTTTTAATAACCAACCAAAAATTTCAACGTATTTCGAAAAATTTCCACTACGTACTGAAGCTGACTGATATACAAGTAAGAAAAGCCATTAAAAACTTGTTTCTATTTGCTACAGGCAGCTCTAGCATTTCTTCTATCACATCCTTATGGACAAGCTCGGATAACAAGCAGTTTTTATTTTACTAGTTTTGACGAAGGCCCACCAGCAGATACTAGTGGAAATATTCAGGGTCCAGTTTTTGATGAGGTGAGTCTGAAATTCTTTTGTTACTAATTGATAGAAAATGAACAAAGTTAATACTGTTATACTTTATTATAATTATAATATCTTTTAGTTAGGACAGTGCACAACTGAAAGTGGTTGGGTATGTGAACATCGCTGGAGAACCGTGTACAAAATGGTCGGATTCAGAAATCAAGTTCATAATACTGTAGTTGGAAACTGGTGGGACAATGGCAACAGCCAAATTTCATTCAGTTTGGGAAATAAAGGATTCATTGTATTCAATACAGAAGGAAGTGCGATTAACAGCACGATACAGGTATTTACATACTTTAGGATTTGATAAAAAGGCGATGAGAGACCAACACGACACTAAATACACTATATTTCTCAAAGACGTTGTCTGTACTAATATTATAAAAAGAGAGCGATTTTTGTGTTAGTGTATGTGAGGAGGGTAATCTCCAGAACCATAGTTCCTATTTCACCATTTGAAATGAACATTATTCCAGATCGATATAGCCTGCTCGTTACTATTATTAAGTAGCACTATTTTGAATACATGCAAACATAGTACTTTTGTAAGCTTACTGCTCAGAACTTTTGCACAACGAATAGTGAAAAGAATACTGTCGTTGCATGTAAATGCCATTCGTATGAAGCCAGTACGGCTCACTAGTACCAAATAAAATTATGTTAAAGAAACTGACACGTAACTATTATTTCACTTATCTATATAAATACAAAAGATCGTGGAACGATTTGGTTTATTTTTTTTTAATATGTTCTTAGTCCCAGTAAGGATTTAAGGAATAAAAATTGAAAAAGTCGAGCGCAAAATTGGATAACTCGGAAAAACTTAAACATACTTTTTACAAATAAAATAAATATCGAGAAACCGTATGTTGCGTTATTTAGTGTATAGTCTAGCATATAGTAATATATCAAATAAAATTACAGACTGGACTTCCTGCTGGAACTTACTGTGACATTAGATCAGGAGAGGTGCAAGGGAATACGTGCACAGGGAAGACTGTGACTGTATCAAGTACAGGTCAAGCACTAATAACGTTATCTGGAGTTGGAGAAGAATTGTATCTTGCTATACATGTTGGGACTGAGGTATGCTTAGAGAACAAACAACTGAATACTACAGTTTATAATCCCACTTTAAATAGCAATATGAGCTATTCTTCTTGCCCTTGTTCTGTTTAAACTTGAACTTCGCGCAAAATGTTTTTATCTTGCATTCTTCTCTATAAGCTGTCACATTATCATTCACTTTTTTTTCATTCATGTCATCTCCTACACAACCTATCTCTCTTTTCTCTGGTGACCCTTCCCTTCCATTCATCCACATTTATGTTCATCACTCTTCTCGTCATGCATTTCATCTCTCCTCATCACATATTCATATCTTGATTGACCTGTTAGTCTAGTGGACTGATAAGACTGATGTCGTGGGTTCGATTCCCACCCAGGACAAATCTTTGTGTGACGAGCACAATCATTTGTTCTGTGTCTGGGTGTCATTTATCTATGATATTTATGTATCTAGAAATATATACATAAGTATGTTAATCAGTTGTCTGGTTACCATAGTACAGGCTCTGCCTAGTTCGGGATCAGATAACGGTGTGTAGGTTGTCGTAAGATATTATTATTATTATTTCATTCCTCCACTGGTATTTTGAAAAATCGTTAGCTATCGCAACCCTTCCACGTCTTGTTTAATTTTGCTTTCATAACTTAAATTAAAGATTATATGTACAAATTTTGAAGCTAATTATGTCACGCAAAGAAAGGGAGAACTCATTAAAAAAATATGACTTGCCCTTACAGGGGATGATTTTCGAAAATCCCTGATTCTTTTGTGTACTTTTTTTTGTTCTTAAGTATAGGAATTGAGTTTCTATTTAAGTGGACCGCACTTTAAAATTCTTTCATACAAACTTCGACACCTCTCAAGCCCTTGTTGAGGTAGTACCTAATTTTTTTTTTAATAAAATCACAATCTGTGTACTTTACACAGGTATCTTGCCAAGTTTATTAACTCTAGGAATAAGATAATATGCGGATAGATTAGTCAGTAACGGTTTCCTTTTATTTAAATAGACAAGAGACGAGAAGATTTAAGACTTGTGCCATTTCACTTTTCAATCAGCAAGCTATTTTAGCCATATCCGGTTTCATAACAATTCTTTAATTTCAGTACAACGTCACAATTTATCTATTTCGTCGTCTTTTATTAGCCCCCTAATATAGTTACCATGTCACTGATAGCTTGTTATGATACTCATTAATCATTTACTGAGTCATTCAAATGATACATATAAAATCGGTGTGTGGTTTGCGGTTGCTATCTCGCCCATTGACGTTGTTTATATTGATTATCATATTATTATTTTCAGTCGGCTCTTCAGACTTCGCGATAAGAAGCTTAGATGACCTGGGGTCAATATAATAGGAGTTCATTAAATCTGTATTAACACATGTCGGCATTTGCAAATGTATGTTTCTCGGCAATATCTTCATTTGTAATATATATTTAATATCATTGCAATATGTTTTTTTTTTTTGCCTAACTTCCTTTATTATAATTGGACTCAATCCACACCCAATTATTTCGAGAAATTGACTTTTGAAGTTCAAAAGGTATTTTTTCATTTTCTTTTTTTTATTTTGTCATTGGAATTTTAACACATTTTGTTTTTATGGTAAAGGTATAATAACATATTCTCTTAAAAATACTAGTTAAGAACCAGAAATTTGATCTGTTCATCCTGAAAAAAAAATAAGAAGTGCCATACCATTGGTTCTAAACTTTAAGTATACGGGAAATAAAGCTGTTTTTAGCTAGATAATTTTCACTAACCCGTAGTATGTATAATTTGGATCAGTTTGCTGCACTTAACTCATTTTTGACCAAGTTGTGCATTGAGATCCTTTCTGTTTAACTACGTCCAATTGTTGTGTTACAAAAATTATCTTTGTACATGAAAAGCTTTACCTACCCCTTTTTTGACGTCGAGGTGGAAATCCTCATGAATGTCAGACTCTTAGTGACTAAAACCACCCTGATGTTCCCTTCCTACACTTGCACCGGGGATCACGGGATCTAATGCGACTCCACGATCCTTTGTTTACCTACCGTACCTTAACCTGGGTCGAATAAATTTCTTTTTTTTCTCCGCTTCTTTTCTTACCTAACTATTGTCTCACTGCAAGATTAATCTTCCTTTTAAGCTGTATGAGAAAAGACTGGAGAGCAAGTATGGTATTCAATGAGTATTGATAATAATGCTTGCTTAGTGCGTCTCATCTATATTTCCTTCTGCGTTATTCAATAAAACATTAAGTGCCTTTGCTGTGTTTATTTTTCAACTAAAAACAGCTTTTTATATAACATCACTCATATTATTGCATTCCTTATCATATAAATCGTTACGGATTTACTATTGCAGTCATGATTAGATAAAATCAATTGTCGACCTTTACTCTTCCCTACAAAATTATATAATATCCATCAAGTTAAGTACCTAGAAAGTTATCGTTCCTCCACATCTTAAGATTATTATTGTTTGCGGACCTTTTTATCAGAGATTATAGTAATTAAAAAAATAATATCATATATCAAATCTCTGACTGAGGTTTTTATCGTTTGGTATAAAAAGTATTGTCGCAGTAGGAGGGCCCATCCAGATACATTGATCTTCAGTGGTAGTGCACGAAGCGGTAAAATATATAAGGTGAGTGAAATTTCAATCATTTTGAACCGACGAAAAAAAGTTCATAAAAATTGAAATCAAATAATAAACCTTTGAGTCTAATTTAGCTCCGAATTTAATGTAAAATGCTAATTTTGAGTTGGCGCCACATAAAAATAAAGGCACCAAGTAAAATATTGGCTGCTTATTGATCTGATTTTTTATTTCGCGCTGACTCAAAATGAGTAATTTACATTAATTTAGAAGCTTTTATTTAGACTAAAAGGTTTATTTTTTGTTTTTCTGGTTCTTATTTCATTTGTTTTATTTCTATGACGTTTTTATTTCATGGATTAAATACTTAAATTAATAAAGAAAAATACAACCCAAATTAACTAAAACTCTTTACAAATAAAAAAAAATAGCGTCGAAAAGTCATCCGCATCGCTGTCGACTGGTAATGTACCCAAGAGACTGGCGGCATTATCACGTTGTATGGCAATGCTTAGCCTCTAGCCAAGGTAAAAACCAGCTCTTGGGTCACGGAAAGTGTCCACCAGCCGTATAGAAATATCCTTATATAGGCTAAGAGCACTCGGTTTGTTGAATTTTGTGCTATAAAGCTTTTTTCTAAACCTTCAAATTTTTTACTGGTCTAGGAACTAGTGATAGAATTATGTGTATGTTATGCTCCATACGTTTATGTAACTCGATATTCTTTCTAAGTGAAAGCCAGTTACTGGGTTGTGCGGGTCAGTTAAACAGTCGCTCCATGTAGAAAGCTGGTATTCAACTGCATCCGGTTAGACTAAAAGCCAACCCAAACATAGTTGGGAAAGGGCTAGGCAGATGACGAACTCAACAAAATGAAGGGCGTCATTTTTAGGGTTCCGTTGCCAAATGGCAAAAAACGGAACCCTTATAGATTCGTCATGTCTGTCTGTCTGTCTGTCTGTCTGTCTGTCTGTCTGTCTGTCTGTCTGTCTGTCCGTCCGTATGTCACAGCCATTTTATTCCGAAACTATAAGAGCTATGCTGTTGAAACTTGGTAAGTAGGTGTATTCTGTGAACCGCATTAAGATTTTCACACTAAAATAGAAAAAAAAACAATAAATTTTGGGGTTCCCCATACATAGAACTGAAACTCAAAAATGTTTTTTTTCATCAAACCCATATGTGTGGGGTATCTATGAATAGGTCTTCAAAAATGGTAATGAGGTTTCTATTATCATTTTTTTCTAAACTGAATAGTTTGCGCGAGAGACACTTCCAAAGTGGTAAAATGTGTGTCCCCCCCCCCGTAACTTCTAAAATAAGAGAATGACAAAACTAAAAAAAATATATGATATACATTACCATGTAAACTACCAACGAAAATTGTTTTGAACGAGATCGAGTGAGTAGTTTTTTTTTAAAATGTCATAAATCGCAAACCGCAATTTACCTTACATTCAATCAACTGAAATATAAAAATTAAAAAATATATATATTTTTAAACCGAAAATACCTACAGGTTTGTACGGAACCCTCGGTGCGCGAGTCTGACTCGCACTTGGCCGGTTTTTTTGTTAGTTCCGTGGTCAAAATGGACCTTAATAATGAGTATAAGGAGTGATATAAATTTGTAACTTGTCTTATTTATGCACAGCATGAAATTATGAGTCATTATCCACCCCTTTATATGGTGATTTGTTTCGAATGAGCGTGTCTAAATGATTGAATAGAATTTCTATTAATACATTGCACTTTGTACTTAAGTATTGCAGTAGTCATTTTGCTATCGGAAACAAATGAAGCTTGTTTCATGAGGGATTCATTAGCAGTGCTAACAAAGTACTAGTTAGTCTGTGTTAATTTATTTGAAAGTGTGGATTAATCGTTTTTTATTACGCAAAACGTGCTGTGGTTTGCGAGTAGTTTTTTTTTAAATGTAGTGTAGATCTAGACCGTTCAGTAAGTTAACGTAAAATGGGTAAATATTTCGGATTATAAAGAAACTGGTGATAAAAAGTATCTATATTTTTACCATTTTTATTTTTAATAATTGCCAGTTTGAGTCATGTCAATCAAATTTGTTCTCGATTAAATAAAAAATATTATGTTTCACAAATAATTTATACACAACAAAAAATAATTAGGTTAATAATTGTCTGGCTTTAAAATTAAATGTAGAAATGATAAACAAATAGAAAACTTTATTGAATATTCTACAGTTTTTTCAGGTAAAAACAATAAACCAGTGTACTCTATTATGTTTTGTTATGTAGCATCAGCGTCACGCTAATATGAAAATATAATAACAGACATACACATATTGAACGAGAACAGAATCATAATGTTACCTACAGTTTATACTGTTAACCTGTGTTGATAATAGCCTTTTCATCTTATGTAGCCATCATTGTAGAATATCGTGAATATAATATATTATTGATATTATAGTGATCGGACAAAGAAATCGTGTTCTGTCAGTCGGGAAGTGTCGGAACAATAAGACAGAAACAAAAACGTTTTCATGAATGTCTTTGAAAATTTTAATATTGACACGGTTAAACTGTCATACAGTGATGGTCTCAGAGATTTTACTTCAGTCTGTTAGTACAGACTGAAGTAAAATCTCTTACTTCAGTCTGTACCTTAGAGCATTTAACCTATGCTCTAAGATCTGTACGGTTGTATTCGTTTACAAAATAAATGGTCACTTTATTATTTGTGTCTCAAAAAGTTTTCTTTCTGGAGACATATGTAAGGATTTGTTTTAGAAAACTCTGAAATCGAAGTTTAGTAGTTTGTTTACGTTAACAAACAAATAACATCAGAAAGTTCAATTACTATCTTTGAAGATATTAGACCTTTAAGATATAAATTTGCTGACTTTATTGATTTTGTGAAGGTGGTTTGAAAGCACAAAGTTTTTTTTTATATTTTTCTTGTTTTAATTACAAGTTAAGGTAGTATATCGGTGGCTGTACTTACTATACTTATAGTGCCTTTTGACGGATCCAGAATCTCTAATTCACTCACAAACACTTTGTCATCAATCAACACCTTCATTTTGTTAACGTGTCCTCCTAATCATTTTTTTGTGTTCCAGGATGTTTCGTCTCATCCTATGCCTGGCGGCCCTGACCGTGGCCCTGGCCTACAAAAACCCCCACTATGCCTCAGGCCGAACGACCATGGTCCATCTGTTTGAATGGAAGTGGGATGACATCGCCGCTGAGTGCGAGAGGTTCCTTGGACCCAGAGGATTCGGTGGTATCCAGGTAAGACAGTATTTTGACATAGATACATGGAAGAGAAATATATAATTCCCAAAGGGTTTGGCAGAGGTACCATAACAAAAAAAACCTCATGGAAACATAATATATCGATGCCTTAGTTCACAACTGCACTAACTACAAAATTGTCAATTTTGAGGAGAGAGCTTTAAAGTTTTTTATAGTTTAGACAAGAACAGTACAAAAACAAAGTATAATAACAAACAAATATGCATCTATTCATAAGACTAGTCCTTTAACTCCATCATAATATCTCAATATTGTAAAGATTTTGTGTGTTTGGCATTAAAAAAGTGAAAATTGAAAATTTTGTAGTTTAGTGTTATTGTGAACTAAGGCACCGATATGTAAAACAACTATTTGTTGTTGGAAATCCACATCATTGCGTGTTAATTGGTGGCCCAGTGGAGCAGTGGTGGTCCAGTGGTAACGGCCGCAACTTACGAGTAGTAGGTCGTGAGTTCAAACCCAAGCAGACGCATTACTTTGTGTAAATTATTTCATCGCCACTGCTCTCAAAACGGTGAAGGAAAACATCGTGAGGAAACCGGCATGTCTTAGAACCAAAAATTCGAAGAGATGTGACATCTACCAACCCGCACTAGGCTCGCGTGTTGGATTATGGCCCACTCCCTCTCACCGAGAGGAGGCTTGTGTCCCAGCAGTGGGAACATTATAGGCTGATGATGCGTGTTAATTAATTTAAAATACTACTAAGAAACTAACAGTATACAACAATAATATTTTCGACTGTCATATTAATATGACTGAAAACATTCAAAGTGTAAGAGTGACAACGCAAATGGATGTTATCTAAACTTTCAAATTTACTACGCCTCCTATTTTGGTCTGATTGTTGCTGATTAAAGATACGGTATCACTACCGTATCTTTAATCAGCAACAGTAGGTACAAATAACTTAAGAGATTATCACTTTGATTTAGCTACCTAACCTGATAATAAACATGATTGCGATAACCTTTTGATAATATATAATTTATGGCATTATATGCATCTAGAAAATACTTTGTACGATGCTTGGTTTCGCAACCATATAACTATGATACTTGCCCAATGACTTGTAATCTTAACCTTTTGATTTAAAATAGTGTCTATGGAGTTTTTTGGCCATTCATCCCCACTGAAGCTTAATACGCTTTGGAATGGGCCAAAAAACCTTGGTCTTTTAGAAAGACCGAATTCTTTGGCAGTTCAAAAGAACCTCTTAAAGTTTTAAACGAAATAAATTCTTTGAGTTTTAGTCCCATCAAGTCTGGAGACACTAATGTTGTTACGAGTAATGGCTCCAAAGTTTCAAATGAATCTAGTTTACCAGGATTAATCATGTATTCCTTATAGATTTCCCCACCCAACGAGAACCTGATCATCTGGTCTCACCAACGCCCATGGTGGGAACGCTACCAGCCTATTTCTTACCGCCTGGTCACTCGCTCCGGAAATGAACAGCAGTTCACTAACATGGTCCGAAGATGTAATAACGTTGGTGTCAGGTGAGTTATGAAACAAAAAACTTTTATTTATAGATTTCATACTCAATAAAGTCCCTTTTCTACAGCCCGTGGAATTAATTTGCAATAATTATTCTACTTTGAAATTGGCGAAAGTTTACAAAATTCATGGATTATTATCTAATCACATCATGCTCGTGAAGTTTCGAAAGATTGTGCTCATCAATCTGACAAATATTTACTCTAACACCACTACCTAGAACCCTTTCTACTTAAAACGTCAAACATCACATTCAATTCCGAATCTTCCACAGAATCTACGTAGACGCGATCATCAACCACATGACAGGTACATGGAATGAGAATACTGGTACAGGAGGCAGCACCGCTAACTTCGGAAACTGGCACTACCCAGCCGTGCCTTATGGCAGGAATGACTTCAACTCTCCCATTTGTGTCATCTCTAGCAATGACTACGGCTGCTGTCCTGATAGGGTAAGATTCTTCAAAACTACTTTTATTTAATTGTATTTCCGATACGTATGTGCGTATGCATTTGTTTAATACGATCTGTATCCACTTACTTGAATGTTCAACAATAACATCTTTTTTCTATGACAGTTTATTTTATGATGATCTAAGAATATTGTATTTCAATTAATCACCTAATATATATTTTTATTTACGCTTTTATAAATCTTAACCTATATCTCTGTGTTTGTATCTTAGGTACGTAACTGCGAGCTGTCCGGTCTTAAGGACTTGAACCAGGGCACAGAATACGTGCGTCAAATGATCGTCAACTACATGAACCATCTCATCGGCTTGGGTGTCGCTGGTTTCAGGTAAGATTATTATGAAATATAAAAGTACTATTTTATAAGCTTTATCGCAGTTCAAGTTCTGTCGTAGTCGTAGTCACTGCATTCGATGTGTATTTATTTTTTAGGGAAAAACATTATTGATGTTCAAACTATAGCCATGAATTCGGCACCTAATTCTAAAAATGTCCTAGCGTTAAAATATTTAGTGGGCTGGAAAAAAAACAGCTATTGTATAGAAAATTGCAAATCCATATGTAGTCAAACAGCAATGTTTTTTTTTAATGAACAACATTGGATCATAAAATGATGTCTCCCGCTCTATGTTGGAGCGGAAAGGCGTGTCAGACTTTTACTGAATAAAACCCACCCGTGTTCCTTCAGTTGCCCATATGCCAGGGCCACAGTCACTTTTTCGAACAGATCTCGTGACTCTAGCAGGCATCGGTCCTAGCAGATACCTTCAGTACTGTGACATCTCTTTGAGGAGCGCGTGGAACACAACGCGCCGTTGACTCGAGCCTGGTCCTTACCGGGCGGCGAGCTACCCGTTGTTCGCCACCCGGAAGCGAATTAACAAAGGCTATACTATTTTAGTCACGAGTCAGACTCTAATCAGTGAGCTTTTGTTTCTGAATATTACTCGGCAATACCTAGTCTATCTCAGTAAAAAAATTGACTCAAATAGACTAGCTTTTTGTTTTAATATTTTCAAAGAAAATGCACGGACAAAATCTAGTACCATTTCAGTCACGCGTGGACGAAATCCCATCCATGGTTAATACCCCGACTCGGATAGGTTAGGTTAGAAGGCTAAGGCAGGAGCGAAGCGGAGCGGAGCTCCCGCCTTAGCATTCGTGGTTATTTTTTTTTGAACCACCCAGAAATAGGAGCCCCGCAAAGCGGGGCTCCGTCAACCCATCTTAGCGCAGGTGGCAATCAGTTACATACATATTAATTTTGAAAACATATTAATCAAATAGATAAGCTTCAATTATAGGTCGATAGTTACATGGCAACTGTTATCATTTTAATTGCTTGTTTCTATTATGTATTTGATAAACAAAAATAAAACGAATTAACAAACGAGAAGTACTTTTATTAGGTAAAGAACACTACCCACTTGTTGCGAGTATAAATTTAAAAATATCTCGCCAAAAGCTTAGCTATTCGAGTGATATGTATTATATAGAACTAGATTTTGTCCGTGCATTTTCTTTGAAAATATTAAAACAAAAAGCTAGTCTATTTGAGTCAATTTTTTTACTGAGATAGACTCTATTGTTGAGTAATATGCATAAACAAAAGCTCATTGATTAGAGTCTGGCTCGTGACTAAAATAGTATAGCCTTAGTAAATACGCCACCCGGAAGCCATATGGTAGCCGGGAGTTCGCAGTCGACTCACGAACCAACAATATATGACGACACAAGTGCTTTAGAATCATGTACTGAATCTACGGTATCAGGTTGTGCGTTGAGTGAGATTCCTACCACCCTGAATACGTATTTGTTTACTGATGTTACATGTATTTGTTAATATTTTATAAAAATATCTTTTTCCGAACAGAATCGACGCCGCGAAACACATGTGGCCCGGCGACTTGCGTATCATCTACGACAGGCTACACAACCTCAACACCAACCACGGTTTCCCCTCCGGTGCCCGCCCTTACATCTACCAGGAAGTCATTGACCTCGGAGGCGAGGCCATCACTCGTGATGAATACACTCCCATTGCTGCAGTCACTGAGTTCAAATACGGATTGGAACTTAGCCGAGCATTCAACCGCGGCAACCAACTCAGATGGCTCTCCAACTGGGGCATAAACTGGGGTCTTCTTGCCTCCGGCGATGCTCTCAATTTCATTGATAACCATGACAACCAAAGAGGTCACGGTGCTGGTGGCGCTATTCTTACTTACAAACAGTCTAAGCAGTACAAGGGTGCCATCGCGTTCATGTTGGCCCATCCTCATGGCTGGCCTCAGTTGATGAGCAGCTTCGATTTTACAAACACTGAAGCTGGTCCTCCAATGGACAACAGTGGCAACATCATCTCTGCTTCTATTAACTCTGTAAGTATAATAGCTTTTGTATTTACATTCAAACATGGCACAGAGAATATACAATTCAGTTTAGATGATCTACAGTAGTTCTATAGCACAGTGGTTGAATGAATGAATTGAATAATGTCGACGATTATTTAAAAAAAAGCTGTTCAATAACATTTAATCGCGAAGGTATTGCATTTGTTTAAAAGAAAACAGCAGATTTTTTGTTTGTCAATTCACGGAAATTTCTACGCTAGGTTTAAGAATCATGTACTGAATTTTTGGTAACAGTTTCCTCGTCGATGTCCCTGCCAACCCGGCCAATTCTTTTTTCTTTTTTTTTCTGTGATATACTGAAGATTGTGTGTGATAGGACTTCTACTAATGCTTAGATTCTTAAAAACGATCATCGTAAATCCATACATCAATGTATGGATTTACGATAATCGTTTTTTTTATGCTCTGGCTTTACAGTACTGACTTTTGTCAGATTCTTATAACCTTTACGTTAAATATCATCATATCAAATTGTCCTTTTACTATTCCTTATTTTATTTTTTTCTTTCAGGACGGTTCCTGCGGCAATGGCTGGATCTGCGAGCACCGTTGGCGTCAAATCTACAGCATGGTCGCATTCAGAAACCGCGCCGGTAACACCGCTGTTTCTAACTGGTGGGACAACGGCAGCAACCAGATCGCTTTCTGCAGAGGAAACCAGGGCTTCGTTGCTTTCAACAATGACTACTGGGACCTGAACCAGACTCTTCAGGTTAGTTTGAATTTTATATTGGGTCTCTTATGTAACGTCAAGCACTTTCTTAGAAAATCTAAACCAGCAGATTTTTCATTTGTAGAGGTATAATACTGTTTTGATATTTCGCAAACAATTTTAGATATTATTCAGTCAAATGAGTTTTATGGTAACAATCACTTTTTTGTAGATCCGTGATTACTCAAACTGGACCCTACATCGAAAGTGTTAATTGTGAATTTACCTTGCCGCTTTTAATAGTTTTGATCCTTTGCAATACTGGTCCCTGATTCAAGAACTAAGATGTATATCATCAACTTGCAGACCTGCCTTCCCGCTGGTAACTACTGTGACGTCATCTCTGGCGAGAAGAGTGGCAGCACCTGCACTGGCAAGCGCATCACTGTTGGCAGCGACGGACGTGCCAGCATCCAACTTGGAGCCAACGAGTTCGATATGGTGTTGGCCATTCATGCTGGAAGCGAAGTAAGTGATAATTTGAAATGATTTAGTTACTCAAAGGTCCGCCAATGTTTAGTACTGGAACCTATGGTTACGGCCGAATTGGACTTTGAAAGACTTCGAAGTCAATGATAGATATAAATGTAGATAAAAATCAGAAATCAGAGGCCGAGGATGATGTTTCTGATTTCCGATATCAATACTAGAATTGAGTTCATGACTTTAAAGATGTTGAAGGTTGGCTAACTTCTGAGCTTGGCCCAAGCTTGCCTTATTTCAATATGCACCAACTCATATCTTAGCGCTTTAAGGTTAAATTTGGCTAAACATTCTAATTTATCATTGGCTACATATTTATGTTTTCTTTTTTGTTTCAGTCGAAAATATAATCGATGAAAAACCGTTCCGGATCGTTCACGGCATCATTGAAGTCGTTACTAATAATCACTGAACGATAGATTATATTAAATCTGCGTTATCATTAATCTGTGATCTTTTTATTTTAGGAATAAATCCTTAGTTTTTTAAGAAATAAAACATAAAATTAAAATTATACGCATGAATTTCAATATTCCTAAGTTTATTAAGTGAGCTAGCACTATTGTAAAATTACTTTGTAAACCTCAATAAGGTATGAAATTATGTGGTGGTACAGATCCACAAAACAACACTTGCTAGCATATTAGGAATGACCATTCAGAATTAGTTACATATTTACATCGTGCATAAGCATTTTGACTGGCTCATCTTTCATATCATTTTAATCATTACCAGTCTATATTTTTTCCACTGCTGGGACACGCCTACTCTCGGTGAGAGGGAGTGGGTCGTAATCTACCACACGGGTCCCAGTGCGGATTGGTAGATGTCACATGTCTACGAATTGATGGTTCTAGGACATGCAGGTTTTCTTCCGAGGTTTTCCTTCACCGTTCTTAGAGCAGTGGTGAAGAGGTTATTTACACAAAGTAATGTGCCTGACCGGGTTCGAACCTACGACTTACAACTTGTAAGTCGCGGCCGTTTCCACTGGTTACCACTGCTCCAACAAACAAGTTGAATCTACACAATGCACAAGAAAAGAAACTTAATTCAACTGATGACAAGTTCTATTTTGAATCAATCAGATCGACACATTCACACGCTGAAAACAGATCTAAGGATCCAAAAATACCCAAAATGCAGTATTAATAGAACATTATAGCACAAAATACGCACGGTGAAAGGCAACAATCGAATTCGTATG
Source organism: Aporophyla lueneburgensis (assembly GCA_932294355.1). Lineage (NCBI taxonomy): Eukaryota > Metazoa > Arthropoda > Insecta > Lepidoptera > Noctuidae > Aporophyla > Aporophyla lueneburgensis. The sequence continues at coordinate 19,949,730 of OW028744.1, forward strand.
GCCAATAAATCCTTTAGAAATCGATCGCCACCTACGAAGTCTGCATTATCAGTATAAACAAGGCGTTGGCTGGTTGTAAATCGGTTATTATCACAAACATACTGACAGCTCGCTCAAACAGTATTGAGTAGCCAATGTAAATATTTTATGGTGCTAAAAATATGACGGCGATATTGTTTTGCGAAGTCTGACTGATCGCTGATTCAGTGACTATGAAATTGATCAGGATTATAATAACCTGTATTGCATTGAAATTTTTAGGTTCGATCCCTTACTCGAAAGATAGTTCCCATGATAAAAGGAGGTTTACACTAACACAAATTTAAGAATCGTTTTAACGTCTACACGATATGTAAAAATCATCGTGTCATATCATCTATACAATGTTTTATATAAAAAAAAAATAGTAATACACATAACATAGAAATAGGATACTCCCTTTCTTCTCCTAAAATTGTTTGTCCGAAAATCATTATCCCTAACGCGTTAGCTATAAACGTCAGTAACCATCATGTTCAAAATACCTAAATTTTATGTTACATCTTTAGTTATAAAACTATTCTGATATAATATCAAATACCATAATCATTAAATCTCCTAATTTTGCATGTTATAAAGTCACATGTCCTAAGTATTGTATTATATAAAGTGTATTATTCAAATCAAATCAAATCAAATGTTTATTTGCAAGAAATACATTTTTAGTGAAGGTAAAAATACACACACATACACACACATACACATTTATAGTAAAATTGTTAGTAATAAAAAAAAATGCTACAAGTTAGGTTTTAGTGACAGAAACGAATCGCTGTAAATCCGACTCCACGTAGTCTTGTCTGCCCTACCCCTTTTTTTTTCCCTAGAGTGTAATTTAGAATAGCGTAGGCGCGGAGGAGCGAGGCGGCCCGCGAGCTGAGGAGCAGGTGGATGTAACGCTCGCCGCCGTAGTTCGAAGCTGCGGTGGTGATCGTTAGACCATCTGCGACGATAAGCTCGCGCGGGAACGCCGTAGCCCCGCAGCGCCGGAGCATTGACAGAAACCATGCCTGCTACATGATGCATGCTGGCTTGCATGCTGCATGCTTGCTTGCATGCTAGAATGCATGTTGCTTGCGTACATGCATGCTTGCTCGATTGCATGCTGCTTGCTTGCATGCATGCTGCATGTGTGGTGTATGCTTGTTTGCATGCTTCTTAGAGGGAAATAAAATCAACTGTTTTATTGAGTGGTATGCTAATACATGAAGCGCCATACCTGGCCTTGACAAAAGCCATAATGCTTTTGCATCTTTACTATTTATGTATTGTATAAGTTGGTTTTGGTAAAATAATGAAGTTCTTAATGAACTTTGTACTACTTTGTTTTTAAAATATAATTAGGATAAATAAACATGAAATAATTTGAATTAAGGACTTATAACTTTTATTGAAAACAGTTTTAAGTCTTTTGTATATTATTGATTGTAATATTTATGACAAACGGATTTAAGGCATTTTGTATTTAGGGATTTCAATTTTATGGCAAGTGATATTATGTGTTATTTAGTTCGGGCAAGTTATCATTCGGACAAATGATGATTAGGACAAAAAAAATGATGTCTCTTTAGATTATGGATAAAAAACTTTGGTCACACAATAGAGAACCTAGAAATAGTTTACTTAGTCAAATTTTAGATAAAATGTGGCCCATTTGTTGAATTGGTTATGATTTTGGCTACTCAGGACTCTGGTTCATAAAATTAAAACAACAGAAATAAACTTCTGTTCAAGATCAACCAATTCCTAAAAAATGCAAAAAATTAAAAAGTCAGAAAATAAAAAGTACAATTTTATAAGCTTCCTTTTAAAAGTAATATCAAAGGGGCTCATTCATTAGACAACTGATACGAGCTTTCATATTCTTCATTGAAAGTTATGATAATGCTGGAATTTAACTGTAAAAGTACGTCTGTGAAATTAAGAATATCAGTGAAACCTACAAAATTTCGTATATAGTTTCTTAAGATTTTCTGTGTGCGTATATCTATTAACTTTTTTGTTTTAATTAAAAATGGTAGATCACTGCTATTATTACCAAGTAATAATTTAATATTCTTCACATCCCACGCTCTGTCCGGGCTCCCGTATATTGGCATTATTATTCCCCGATTTGTTTTCCTCATTATAAAATAATTGCGAGCAAAAGGTACGTATACGTAACACCTTCATTAATTAGAAACCTAGATCTTAAATCAAACCATAACTTCGTAGGGAAGTAGGTATTCATATAAGTAACTAGCTTCTACCGGCGACTTCGTCCGCGTTTTTCTTGTCCCCCCGTAGGCGATTCGACGCGACGGGAAGGGTCGGGCCCTTCCCGTCGCGTCGAATCGCCTACCCGTGCAATTTTCCCCGTTTTTGCAACATTTTTCATTACTGCTCCACTCTTCTTACTTGTAGCGTAATGTTGTATAGCCTTTCTCGATAAATAGGCTACCCAACACAAAAATAATTTTTCAGTTCGGACCAGAAGTTCCTGAGATTAGCGCGTTCAAACAAACTCTTCAACTTTATAATATTAAGAGTATAGATGAACAGATGGCGTATTTGAAAATCTTCTTTACATGGTATAAAACAAAGTTGTATTTAATTAAAAACATGAAATACGACTTTGTTTCCTAGATCTTTTAAAGTACGCTACGAAGCGGTTTCGTTTCATCAATAGACAGAGTGATTCAAGAGGAAAGATATGCCGCTGGCATAAACTAGTAAAATAATAAAACAAATAGAATTTCTTAAATATCTTTGGATTTTGAAGGGAAGCTGTGAACATATAGACAGCTATTGCTCTAGGGAGTTCAGGTAGACTACCCAACTCAATATTGGCACGTTCGCTAAATCGTAACTACGTAGACATCGAGAAAATTTTACGACAGCTCTCCTCGAAGGGGTCGTTTAGTGAATCTGTTGGACATCTTGATTTTCTACTGCAGGGCAAGGAGTTTAGAGTCGATGTTCAGCGAAGTTCTGTTCAAGTTTTGGTTCAACAAAAGTTTGTATAATGTCTGTTGGAAGTCCATGAAGAATAATTTATTTAGTTTAATCGTCAATATTATACACGTTATGCTTTTAATCTGTGAGTAGCATGAAAGTGTCTTTGAACTCAACTCGCCAAGAATACGGTAAAGTTGAAACAAATGCCTACTCCAAGTCTCCTTTAATTCTCCCTTCAAATTAGCCCAACGTTAAATCAAATTATATATTTGCATGTATATGGATAGGAATATATGGTATTACATATGTAATTACCTACAACAAAAGCTCTTTATACTATATCCTACATAACTACACTGACTGTAATTATAAAGATATCAAGTTTGTAAGTTTATTAAGTTTGTTGTCTGTAGTAATCTCCGGAACTACCTTTCGAATTTGAAAAAAGTCTTTAGCAATTTATAGCCCATTTCTTGAAGAATGATATAGCCTTTTTAACATCACACTACGACCCTGAGAAGCCGAGCTACGAGTAAATGAAAGAACGGTAAGTGTGTAAGCGAAGTAACAGCGTGGGCGGGCGATGCGATACCAAACTGAAACGGTTTACCAACAGTCAATTGGTCCATGAACCGTTGGTCAACATTATCTTTAAATCATTAACTTTTCATCCAAAGGACTTTTTTCCCACGAACGTTTCGCCAAAATAACTCTACATCAGTGAATGCTTAACCAACAAAATGTTTTGACCAATAACTTTTCACCCAAAGAACAATTGGCCCATGGACTGTTCCCCATTCACTGACGTAGAGTTATATTGGCGTAACGTTCGTGGATGAAACGTCCTTTGGATGGAAAGTTAATGGTTTAAAGATAATGCTGACCAACGGTTCATGGACCAATTGACTGTTGGTAAACCGTTTCAGTTTCATGCGATACGATGCTACGGGTTGGGGCCATTTCACGCAAACGGAGTCGCGGGCAGAACCTAGTCCTTTAAGACTAGTAACAAACCAAAAGAAAAATAAACTTCACGCTCGCAACAAAAACTTATGACATCGGTCGTACAAACTTGTCCAGTTGTAAGTTGCTACAAACTTTTGCCCATAAAATAAGTTTCGTTCAAATGTCCGGGACATTTGGACACTTCGGGGACCAGGCAGATCAGCTGAAACGTGTACAAGCTGTAAAATGAATGTACAATCGTTAGTAGAACGTCCGAGGCGTGTACGTGATTTGTATGTAATATTTTTTTGCGTTTGAACGATGGTGGGATTAATTGTTATGCAGTTTTATTTTGTTTTTTTTTTTTTTTAATTACTGCACTCGACCTTGATCACGTTCGATAGAAAGCGATTGATTAGGTCTATGATAAAATGAGCGTGCCCTATTCAATCTTGTTTTGAAAGCAGACGGGTTTTAAATGTGGGAGGGGACACAGATGCAGGCAGCGAGTTTCACATGTTGGCTGTGCGCATAATAAATGTGGAGGAGAAGAGCTTGGTACGACTGGTTGGACCACCCAAGTGCGAATGGCATCTTACAGTATGTCTGGTAGTCCGGTGGTAAAAAGGCGTTGGTAGGATTAGGTCGTGGAGCTCCTGCGTCTACTTACCGAAGTACAGTCTGTGAAAGACCGACAAGCAAGCAAAATTACGCCGATGAGCCAGGCCACCTACGTTTCTTCACCTATGAGGGGGCGGCTGCCAAAAACGCCACGTTTGGCAGGAGGGTTTGGGATTGCAGTATGGTGATAAAATGCATAGAGAAAGCTACTGCCCATTCTCTGGTAAGTCCACCTTTTACGACACCCATGAAAAGAAATGGGATGTTGTTATTCTTTACGTAAAGAATTTGTTGGTGACAACTACTCTGTAAAGACTTTTCTTTTCATAGACATACAGCCAAGAGGTAGAGGTAGACTAGTGGTCAAATGTACTCAACTGTCGGGAAGGACCTAAAATCTATAATTTATCCTCTGCGACAAGTCGGAACCGGGGTTCCTGGCGCAAATTCAAAAGGAAATGCGACCTCTGATCACCTGCAAAACAGGTGGGTGGAAAAAGACGAAGCAAGAAAGAAGTAAGTGCCTATTTCCAAAAACTACACGGATAAAAAAACTTATTCGAACATTCACTGATATATTCCGATTATCTAGTTCGAAAGGCATACTTATTGGTGTTAAGCGGCTTGTTATTTGAATAATCGTGTGTATGGAACAAGTTAAACCCACTCTCGTGTGCCTTCTTTGAGTAAAAAATGTATGAGTTCAGGTCAGGAAATAAGTTTGTAGTTATCATTGGAAGTAATGTGTGTGGAAATAAATAACTTATAAGCATTCTGCAGAAAAACTCTCCTAATACTCGTAAGTGCAGCGAATAGGTTGCTGTGCCATTGTTGGTTAAACAAATTGGACTAAGCTATCATCATCAGCTTACAGCAGTCTACTGCTGGATACTGGCCACTCCAGCTGCAAGCATTTCAGCTCGATTCCCGGAAACTCTTATCCAGATGCTACCACAACCATATTGCAGCAGCCCGGACTCTCGAATTGTATCCATTGATGGCAATAGGCTCGCCCCCTATTACATGGGACTTAAATATTATATAACTATTAACTTAACCCGTCGGGGATTACAGTGTTAATGTTATGTTATGTTATGTTATCATTGTGGGGTCCCTTCTCACTGTGGGTAGATTTTAATATGCAACTTTTACTATGGGAACAACTACATTTCAGAATTAGTTCCCCTCATGAAACTTGTTTATATTTATGAGTAACTAGCTTCTGCCCGCGACTTCGTCCGCGTTAAATTTCTTGTTCCCCGACCGTCGCGTCGAATCGCCTACCCGTGCGATTTTCTTCGTTTTTGCAACATTTTTCATTACTGCTCCGCTCCTCTTGGTTGTAGCGTGATGTTATATAGCCTATAGTATTTGAGCTTTAGTTTTCATTAAAAGAGTAAATTTTTTGAATGTCAAAACATTGTTAAAAATCTCCCCATACATTTTTTTAGTGTCCCAATGACCATTTCACATTTTCAGAGATAAATTGTTACGAATATACATCGCTTTATTAATCATTGACTGTGGTTATGTTATTCTTGATGAATCAATTAACTAAGTAGGACCAATTTTATTCGTAAATCATTCGAATATTTTTTATTTAACTAAACAAATTGTGTCCCAAAATTTGTTAAGGGTCATACCTTATGCGTTTTCAACTTTCAGCGCTGAACCAAGCGCTGGAATTCCAAAAACGCGTTTTAATTAAGACATTAATTTGGATGCCAGCTAGTGTGAGTGAAAATGGTCAATAGAATCTTAAGATTATGCCATTATTTCTGTTAAACCTCGACCTACTAAAGTATTGGCTTTTTCTCAGAACGAATTAATTACCACATTATTAATTTCAATACTTCAAAGCGCTGTAATTATATAGACTTATATTTGTATCAAAGATTTATTGCAGGTGACGTTACGGTTTTTGAGGGCTATTTTTCACTGTTATTTTCTGATTCACCGTCACGACGTGCAACGGGAGACATTGCTGTTCTGTGCTTGTAATTTTAGACCAATTTTTCTTCGTGGATGTCAAAATAGTCACTTCTAGTTGTCCAAGAATATTAGGTATACAACAGAGTGGGATGATTCGAACCACCGCTTGCAGTTTCAGGGCTTTTAACAGCCTGTATTCCGTGTAGTTCTGAACGTAAAATATAGTATCCCATTTTTTCCCGTGGGTATAGTAAAAGGCAACTAAGGGACTTACTAGAGAATGAGCAGCAGCATTCTCTATGCATTATACCATCATACTATGATCGACGACCCGCCTGCCAATCTTGGCGATTTTGGCAAACCCCCCCAAATTGGGGGAAGTCTATGTCCAGCAGTGGAAGTCTTTTGGCTGAGATGATGACAGCCTAGTATTCTCATTTACTTGGTCTATTACTACAACAGTGTTACTATGGTGGAGAATCTTGCCCGTTCTTCTTAACATTTAAGGATTGGATTACCTATTGTCTTTCCACGTCTCTGTAACCAGAGCTGCCAAACACCAATCTTTATTAATAGAATCCAGCTCATCCTGCCATCCATCTGGGCCTGCCATTAACCGAGCACAAATCAAATCGGAACAAAGGCAGCCGGTCTGGTTCCTAAAAACCTCACAGTGAAAACTGAAGTGCAGCCGATGCTAATGATGTCACTGTTGACAGCTCACTTCAATCTCACTTCAACATTATACAGTGAGATTTTTACAGAACAGATCGGATGTTACAGTGGATATTATTGTAGAGAAGTCCACGAAACAACCCAATATTGCATCCCGAGTTGGCGATTTCCAAGACGCCATGCTCCAAAGTCGAACTTTCAACCGTTTGAACAACAATGAACAACAAGACAAGGCAGTCAACCAGCTTCTTTCAACTGACTTCAAAAACGGGGGAGGTTATATAATTCTTTTATTTTCTTTTATCGTGGAGGTACTTATATACACCACTTTCTCAGTGATTACTGGACCGATTTACGTGATGTTTGCGCAGTGTCCCATATTAATTTTACTGACTTAGCTCGAGGAGTTAGATTCAATATTCGTTTTTTTATCATTCGTTTGTAGTTCGTCTATGTTGTTGAATTTGTCATCTTGCCCTTTTTCGTCGTAAATAATTATTTTTAGAGAAGTAGTCCATTATCTAACTAAGCTCAATAAATGTCATAATAAACTTAAATTTTGTTGTCGTGTTCAAGAAGAAAACATTAGTTACTCCACTAATTTTGTTTGGCACTCAACTCTTCTGTTAGTTGGAAAACTTATTTCTCTTCATTACTTTGAGCGGTTTCTGCACATTTTACAGCGTGCCGTCTAGAATAGTGATATTTATTATGACTGGGGATTGGCTTATTGATTCATCGCATTAGCGGAACACTGAGTTTAATGGTAGGTACGTACGTTAATTATTACTGAGTATAAACATATTTTCTATTTTTGTCACTAAATCTTCTTTTAAAACGCACCGTTGTCTAATCACATCATTCCACAGCCTACGCGCGTGTATGATCAGACGTATGCACATGAACGAGGAAAAAGGAGTATTTAAAGATCGTAGCAGATGGCATTATAGTTTTTGTCTACCCTTGTGGGAAAAATGCGTGAGTTTTGTCACTATGTATGCACAAAAAAATGCAAGTTTTGTAAATTGTTTTTGTAGATGGCCACTCATATAACGTACATAATCAGCCAATAATATTCCCACCGCCGATACCCTGGCCTCTTCTCTGTGAGAGGGACGCAGTGCGGGTTGATAGGTGTCACATTTCTTCGATTTTTTTGTTCTAGGACGTGTCGGTTTCCTCGGGATCTTTTAGCGGTTTGAGAGAAATAGTGTAAACCAGTCTCTTCATGATAAAATAGTGTTATGCTGCATCCGGTTAGACTAGAAGCTGACTTTAACATAGTTGGCTACAGGTTAGGCAGATGATGATGATGAAGTATTTTTTTTTCTTCTTGAACAAATACAGTACAAATATAAAAATAAAATGTCAGCAGCAGTGAAGGGGTCTAATAGGACCGATGCCTGCCGGAGTCGCGAGATTGTTCAAGCGAGATACCGTGACCCCGGCACACGGGCAACTGATGGAACACGGGTGGGTTTTAGTCAGTAAAAGTCTGACACGCCCTCCCGCTCCGCCCAGAGCGGGAGAAGTCATTTGATGATTTCCCATCCTAAAAAAAGGCCTGTGGTTTGATTCCCTACCCTGTTTGGATGCCTTGCAGCACGAGCGAGACTGTATTTTTAAAAATTATGCTATAATTCCCAAGATAATTTGTAAATCCATCTTAGTTATCACAAATTCGATCCAGCCATTTTGTGTCGTTGTCATAGATACCCCTTGATACAGTAATTTAATGATATCGAGGCCCGATGACCTGTTAAAGGCCGCAGAAATTCGCGAGATGCAAGACTCACCGATCCAGTCGAAGTGGCGGTGCTTGGGTAGACCTATATCCAGCAGTGAACATCTTTTGGCTGAAATGATGATGATGATGATTGATATTATGAACATTCTTCATCTTGTAGTTAGTCACTGTATGAAGCTGTTGAAGTAGTGGTGTTAAAATTTCGAATGTTAATCTTATAAGTCTTCATATGCCAAGTATTTGTGTCCCTGTAACTACTCGGGCCTACTTACTCAATTATCTACCTACTATCCCCTAATCTTACTAATATTCTATCATCATACTAATATTAAAATGTGAAAGTTTGTATGTTTCGATGTTTGTTACTCAATCACGCAAAAACGACCAAACGGATTTGGATGAAATTTGACACAATCGTAGTTATAATCTGGATTAACACATAGGATACTTTGATCCCGGTAGTACTAAATAGCTTTTTTTTTGGATGGAAAATCATCAAATGACTTCTCCCGCTCTGGGCGGAGCGGGAGGTCGTGTCAGACTTTTACTGACTAAAACCCACCCGTGTTCCTTCAGTTACCCATATGACAGGGCCACGGTATCTCGTTTGAACAATCTCGCGACCCTGGCAGGCATCGGTCCTAGCAAACTCATTCAGTACTGCTGACATCTCTTTGAGGCGCGCATGGAACACTACGCGCCGTCGACAAGGGCCTGGTCCTTACCGGGCGGCGAGCTACCCATTGGTCGCCACCGTACTAAATAGCCTCGTGTATATATTTTTTAATTCTGCTGTGAATAGCCAAAATTCAGATAAATTGATAAATGATTTTATTTCTGTAAATTGGATTGTAGGTACTCACACCTTTTTCCCAAGAAGAAAGTCAGAAACTCCAAAACGCCACCTGAATCAATCCTTACATACTCATTTTATTTTAACGTTAATATTACTACTAGAGTGTGTAAAGTTGAGGTGGTTTGCATGAGACAACCCTACGATTGTATAGGCGAATTTCAAATAGAATTGAGAAAAATCCGGCCAAGTGCGAGTCCGACTCGCGCACCGAGGGTTCCGTACAAACCTGTAGGTATCCTCCGTTTATGCATAACGTTTATGTTTATGAAATTAAATGTTTTTTTTTTAATTTTTATATTTGAGTTGATTGAATGAAAGGTAAATAGCGGTTTACGATTTATGACGTATTTAAAAAAAAACTACCTACTGGATCTCGTTCAAACCAATTTTCGGTGGATGTTTATAAATGGTTATGTATGTCGCAGCGACGCGACGGCATCACCGTGGCGCCATCTGTTACTTGTCGCAGCGACGGCATCACCGTGGCGTCATCTGTTATTTTGATTTAGTAGTCAAGAAGTAAATAATGTAAATGTCAAACGGAAACGTCAAGTGTGACACTTGGGTATGGTCGATGCAGATGTGATGACATTTAATTGACAGCCGTCACATGGCTGACGGTAGACGTCTGTCAGTCATTGGCAGTTGTCATCTGTCGGTAGCTGACGGTTGTCATCCTGACGGAATGTGACAGTGACCATAGAGGATGGTGATACGGACGGTGACGGTTAGAGCGGGCATAATTATTCTGAGAGACGCAAAGGCGAATGGTCGTCTTCACTATTGTTACCACGTGCTGCATCGAACTTACCGCGTTTCCGATCTAATCTGTTCTGATCGGCTTGATCTGTTAACATTTTTGTAATTAGTGTGCGTGATCGAATAAATACACAGTTTATCTAAGTTTTTGGAATATTATTTTTAACCCACGGCCATGTGTGACCACACCGGTAGTGAGGCGCCCCATCTACCCTCGTTATCAGAAGTGGGTGTAACTAACGACCCACATGGTGCGAGCGGTGAGACGAACGGGAATTCGTGCGATAACGAGACACGTGCTTGTGAAAGTGGTAAAAGTGACGAAAAATGGCTTCTATTATTAGAACAGCAGAACCGCAATTTTCTGGCTGCTATACGAGCAATGCAAACATCATCGTCAGGCACGGATCGCCTTCGCCTGCCGGATTTCAACCCAGAAAAACAGGATATTGACTCGTGTGCCTGGGTAACAACTGCAGACATGTGCGTGGCCGATCAACACTGTCAAGGCGCATCATTAATGATCGCGTTGAGTCGTGCGCTCAAAGGAGAAGCTTCCACTTGGCTCTCATCTGTGTCTTACCCTGGCATGACATGGAGTGAATTCAAGGCGCTGTTTGTAGCAAGATACGACTGTCGTGACACTACCGCCTCTTTCCTAATCAACCTAAATAATAAAAAGCCAAAGGAAAATGAGTGCCTGGCCGCATATGCCGCTACCCTCATGACTTCTATAATGTCTAGATGGAACGGCCTTACTACTGAACAGATTGCGATCGCTACAGTTTTGGCTCATGTTGCGAAGATCGACCCGCGTGTATAAAGACTGTAGTTCACCACGGACATCAAGACCCGTAGTGAATTACAAAGGGAGTTACAGGCCGTATCGTTTCTGAAGAGACACGCTTCCTCTAGTGACGATCGTGATGGTGTTGATGCGAAACGACTACGTCCAACTGGACCACCTACTATTACCAAATGTTTTAGCTGTGGGAAACTAGGCCACAAGTCGATGCATTGTCGTGCTAACAAGGATCTGAAGCCACGAGAGGATCGGTTTAGACCTAAAACCCCACACAACAACTCTAGCTCTAGTAATGAGTCCACAGGGAGGTTGGACCGGATTACCTGCTTCGAATGCCATGAACAAGGATACTATGCATCCAACTGCCCCAAACGGAGCAGCAAAGAGGTGGGTGGCAGTGCTGCAGCTGGTTCTTCTAAAGAAAAGCGAGTGGACGTATGCATCGTCGGTGCACCAGCTGGATCTCTACGTCATTCTGGTGAGCTGTATACTTTTAATTATGATTCGGGCGCCGAATGTTCATTAATTAAAGAATCTGTTTCATCTAAGTTTAGTGGTAAACGATTTTATGACAGCGTGACTATGACTGGTATTGGACAAACCTCTGTAACTTCGACTGTACAGATTTTAACTACTATTGAAATTGACGGGATAGTTTTCGAAGTTCTTTTGCATGTTTTGCCTGACCATTGTTTACGGTATAGAATTATGATTGGACGAGAAGTTTTAGCTCTTGGTTTGGCAGTATACATGTCATCAGACAAATTAAGATTTCAGAAGCTTAAAGTAGTTGAGACTTGTGACGTGATCGATAACGACGGGACTAATTTTGACTTGATTGACACTGATGTTCCTTTCGAAAATAGAACTCAACTGTTAGACATTTTGAAATCTTTTCAACACTGTTTTATCACTGGTTTTCCTACCTCCCCTGCTAATACTGAGCCTATGAAAATACGTTTAATAGACCCCCATAAAACTGTTAATCGACGCCCCTATAGACTGAGTCCAGAAGAACGACAGGTTGTAAGACGTAAAATTGAAGAGTTGCTGAAGGCTAACATAATTCGCTGTAGCTCATCCCCTTTCGCGGGTCCCATACTCCTTTTAAAAAAGAAGGACGGCACCGACAGAATGTGCGTAGACTACCGTGAATTAAATGATAATACGGTACCTGACAGATTCCCTTGCCTCTCATATCTGACCAAATAGCCAGGTTACATGGAGGAAATTTCTTTTCAATTTTAGATCTAGCGTCAGGTTTTCACCAGATTCGCATTGACCCTGAATCTATTGAACGAACAGCTTTCGTTACACCCGATGGGCAATTTGAATTTTTGTCAATGCCATTCGGACTTCGGAATGCTCCTTCAGTTTTCCAACGGGCACTCATTCATGCTCTTGGGGATTTGGTGAACACCTACGTTGTGGTTTACATGGATGACGTACTCATCGTGGCCACGAATGCTGAGGAGGCACTTCAACGACTTCAAGGCGTTCTTCGCGTTTTGGCTGAAAAGGGGTTTTCCTTAAATTACCAAAAATGTGCTTTTCTTAAGCAAAAGGTAGAGTATCTTGGGTTCGAAGTTAGTCAGGGGCAAATACGCCCTAATCCTCGCAAGATCGACTCTTTGACTGCATTACCACCGCCTCAGACGGTAACACAACTACGGCAGTTCATCGGCCTGGCATCTTATTTTCGACAATTTGTGGTAAGGTTTTCCCAAATTATGGCACCTTTATATGCTTTGACTTCCGGGCACGGCAGGATAGATTGGAAGCCTGAACATGAGACTGTCAGACAACAGGTAATTTCTATATTGACCAGTGAGCCGGTACTTATGATTTACGATCCTGCTCTCAAAACAGAACTACACACGGACGCGAGTGCTGTTGGATACGGTGCAGTTTTAATACAGTTGAAGGAAGGTAAGTCGCATGCAGTCGCTTATTTCAGCAAACGAACGACGGCCGCGGAGTCGAAATACCACTCTTATGAGTTGGAGACTCTCGCAGTTGTCAACGCGGTGAAACACTTCCGGCATTATTTACACGGCCGCAAATTTGATGTGGTAACAGACTGCAGCTCATTACAGGCAACTCGAAAAAAGCTAGATCTGACGCCACGTGTACATCGGTGGTGGGCGTTCCTGCAGGCGTTCGACTTTAGTATTGTTCACCGTAACGGTAAGCGAATGACACATGCCGATTTCTTTTCAAGAAATCCACTGCCAGGTGATATCAACAATGAGAACACCCTAGTTAATAAGGTAGAACCCAAAATAATTCATTTAGCGGAACTCACTGACAACTGGCTGATGGTGGAACAGCGGAAAGATGAGGAGCTTTCTAAGCTTATGTTAGATTTAAGACAGGGAAGGCTTTCGTCTGATGTAGCTAAAACTTACGAGCTCCGATCAGGTATCTTGCATCGGAAAATTCAACGACGAGGTCGGACTCGTTGTTTGGCAATCGTGCCTAGATCATTTAGATGGTCTGTCATTAATAATGTGCACGAGGGATTGCTACACTTGGGATGGGAAAAGACCTTAGAAAAAGTTTACGAGCTTTATTGGTTCGATAACATGACGAAGTTTGTAAGGAAATTTGTGGATAATTGCGTGACCTGCAAAATATCTAAGACACGTAGCGGCAAAATTCAGGCTGAAATGCACCCCATTCCAAAGGTAGCAATACCTTGGCATACGATACACATCGACGCCACTGGAAAGTTAAGCGGTAAGAACGACCGGAAAGAATACGTCTTTGTGCTAATCGATGCTTTCACTAAGTATGTGTTTCTTCACCATACCCTTCACATTGACACAGCCAGTAGCATTAAAGCTTTGAAAGCCAGTGTTTCGTTTTTTGGTGCACCTAACCGCTTGATAGCTGATCAGGGCCGGTGTTTTGCAAGCAGAGATTTCAAAGATTACTGTGACTCTGTGAATATTAAGCTTCACTTGATAGCAACGGGTTCTTCACGAGCTAACGGCCAGGTTGAGCGTATTATGAGCACTTTAAAAAATATGCTCACGGCCGTGGAGACCAGTGAACGTTCGTGGCAGGATGCCTTGCCTGACGTGCAACTCGCGCTCAACTGCTCCGTGAATAGAATAACAAAGGCCAGTCCACTAGAACTACTGGTAGGTAAGGTTGCAAGGCCTTTAGATATGTTGCTCGCCGGTGATGACGAAGCAGAATGCGACATCGAGCAGGTCAGATCACAGGCAGTGGAGAATATGGCGAAGGCTTCTGCATACGATAAGGTAAGATTTGACTCCACCAAAGCTAAACTAAAACCTTTTTCTGTAGGTGACTTTGTTTTGTTACAAAATGAAGAGCGCAATCAGACCAAGCTTGACCCTAAGTATAGAGGACCATTCAAGGTTACAGAAGTACTTGATGGGGACCGCTATACCCTTAAAGCTCTTAACTCAAATCGCACATACAAATACGCACATGACCGATTACGAAAAATGCCTGACGCTGACAATCCTGACGACAAAGACTCTGACACTGACAAAATCGATGAGATGAACCTTGATAATGAAGGGGATGGACCTTCGAGAAATCTAATTGACGAAGGGGATGGACCTTCGAGTTATGAGTTGTGAATCAGTATGCAAGTCGCTCAGATCGCATACATGTCCATGCCATTCGTAGGCGTAGGCGTAAAATCGGGTCTAATTTCCCGTCGCAGTGCGGCCACGAACGTGAGTGGCGTGCGTTTGGCTTGGATATGTAGGTGCTCGCTGATGATACCGCCGGATGGAGGCGATGTGTTGAAATGGGTACCGGTTGGAAGTAGCCCAGAGGAGTGGCCGGATAGAGGCTTAAGTTGAATTGTAGAGTATTGCATACTGGATTTCATATGAATGCTTCTGAACTGACTAAGTAAAATTGTGACTTTTGATCGACTGCTTGATTATTATTTTATTTTTCTTGGAGAGATTATTGATGATTTGAGATAAATATGGCTAAGCTTTACATTCTGTAGTGTCAAAACGAATGTTGTTAAGCCCTCATGATATTTGAAATAAATTATTTTGTTTGTGTACCTAAGTGTTTAAATTATCCTGACTCATTGGTCAGGAAGGCCGAGTTAAAAAAAAAGTTGTACTGTGCAGAGGTATTTTCTTTTATTTCAGAATCCACACACGAGGACGTGTGAGTTGTCATGATGGCCGTGTCGCAGCGACGGCATCACCGTGGCGCCATCTGTTATTTTGATTTAGTAGTCAAGAAGTAAATAATGTAAACGTCAAACGGAAACGTCAAGTGTGACACTTGGGTATGGTCGATGCAGATGTGGTGACATTTAATTGACAGCCGTCACATGGCTGACGGTAGACGTCTGTCAGTCGTTGGCAGTTGTCATCTGTCGGTAGCTGACGGTTGTCATCCTGACGGAATGTGACAGTGACCATAGAGGATGGTGATACGGACGGTGACGGTTAGAGCGGGCATCATTATTCTGAGAGGCGCAAAGGCGAACGGTCGTCTTCACTGTTGTCACCACGTGCTGCATCGAACTTACCGCGTTTCCGATTTAATCTGTTCTGATCGGCTTGATCTGTTAACATTTTTGTAATTAGTGTGCGTGATCGAATAAATACACAGTTTCTCTAAGTTTTTGGAATATTATTTTTAACCCACGGCCATGTGTGACCACACCGGTAGTGAGGCGCCCCATCTACACTCGTTATGTATATCATATTTTATAAATTTTTTCTTGTTTTATCATTCTCTTATTTTAGAAGTTACGGGGGGGGGGGGGCACATTTTCCACTTTGGAAGTGTCTCTCGCGCAAACTATTCAGTTTAGAAAAAAATTATATTAGAAACCTCAATACCATTTTTGAAGACCTATTCATAAATACGCCACACGGTTTTGATGAAAAAAATTTTTTTGAGTTTCAGTTCTAAGTATGGGGAACCCCAAAATGTATTGTTTTTTTCTATTTTAGTGTAAAAATCTTTACCTCTAAGTCCCTGAGATACCACATTTGGTATCAGACACAATGGTTTTTAATTGTGTCTGTAATTAACCACTGTGTTAATGCGGTTCACAGAATACATCTACTTACCAAGGTTCAACAGCATAGGTCTTATAGTTTTGGAGAAAAGTGGCTGTTTCATACGGACAGATAGACAGACAGACATATATGACGAATCTGTAAGTGTTCCGTTTTTTGCCATTTGGCAGCGGAACCCTAAAAACGAAAGTCAAGAGGTCGGGTTGACAAGCCGAAAATGGAAGTGATAAAAATAAGATCTGTAGAACGTTTATTAGAAAGAAATATCAAAAATCACAACAAGAGTGTTTCATTCTTAGACCCCGGAATCGCATCCCTTTAGTGCCTACCTATAGGTATAAAACGAGTTGCCAATCTTTCCGAAAGAAAACCGACGTCATTAATGTATTGAAAACAGTACTTATCTCCAGGCATCAAGCATCATAATAGCCTACACATCTTCATGCTCTGCTGAAAAAGGGTTACTCAATGATCCGATGTAAAAATCAGAATGTCATCCGCTTTGACCTTTATTTCGACAACACAATTTTGAACTCTATTTCGTAGGCTATAGAATATTTATAGGTGTTAGACTTTAATGTAATTAGCATAAAGCTTCTAGGTTTATTGAGGAAATAACCGTCATTAGTCGCTTTGTTTTATTGTTTCGGGTTCAAAAAACAAGAATCATCCTATATCGGCCGATATACTGTTAACCTTGTCAGTGCAGTCACCGTCGTAAAAATGTATAAAGGCTCCCACAAACAGGCGCGACGTGACTCTCGTAGAACAATTTCTATGAAAACTTCATCCAAATTGTGTAATGATAATACCAATGTCAGGTTGCGCCATGGCGTCGCGCCTGTCTGAAGAAGCCTTCAATTGATTAGAATTTAGGTACTTGATTGTCTACAATTTGTTTTCCATAATACTGTATTCATGTGTAGCAAAAATAACGTAATGTTTAAGTATAGTGTTTTGTGGCTAAAATGTTATTGTAGACAATTTTAATTCTTCTAAATGCCATCTTTTTGAGGCTAACTGCACCTACGATAGCTGTCTAGGTAGGTTTGTAGGTAATGTTACGTATTTTTTACACGCTTTATATTAGCTTCACTTGTATGTTTGTATGTTAGTATGTTTGTTCGTAACCGACTCCTTATAGCGCGTTTTGACCCACTTTAAACGACCAGATTTCATTCAAAGGATACCGGCGAGAGAATTGTTGATGAAATTATTAGGCGTCTACGTATGTCACCCTACTAGATACCAACGAAATAATTTACTAAGTTTTATCAAATCAAACATAAGTATCTACTATCAAAGTCTGAAAAAAAAATCATCATAATAAAGAGCTTAATTGACTAGATTATTGATGCTAAGAAATAATCATGGCTTAGTTTTTTTTTCTTTCTTGCTCGACTTCATGACTTTTGGCTAAGCGATACTTTTAATGTTGCCATGTAATATAAATCTTAGTCAACTTACATACGCGGTGGGTTCACGTATTGCATTAATATACTTAGAAAATATATTTCTGTATCAGAATACAAATGTTAAAATAAAAATGATTGCTTGTGCTAAAGATTATAGCGGTCATATTTTTTTAATACGTACTATGACATCGTAATGCAATTCCAGTATGGCAACATCGCAAAAAAAAACATGACATTTCAATCGGCCGTCACTGATAGCTTGTCGTTGTCTTCGCGTGCGTCTCGTTATTTTGTCCATCGATTTTCCGTGATTTTCCACTTCATCGACTGCTCTTCTGCTTATGGACTCTAAGATTTACGGTTCCCTGTGTGACTAGTGCTTGCCTAAGGATTCTGTTTGTTTGCCTATACGACGAAATTTTTCTGTGACTCTGGATTCCGATACTGCCTGATACCTTGGATTTTGTTGTGTGTGCATCGATTTGTTTATCACGATGAGTAGCCGTGTAAGGCCTACACGCATCATGTGTGTCAACTGCAACATATTATGTGTCAATAAAATGCGCCGATACCCGGCATTGGCACTTAACTCGAGAGTTGGATGTTGCGCTCATACAATGACTGAAGTATGATATCTAGGATGGGCCAGACATCAAACATATATCACAGCACCCGCAGGTTTTCTTGATGACATTGTGGTTAGAGAAGATGAGGAATAAATACTTATTTAAAAAAAAAAATGTTTTTTTTTCTCTATACCTACTAATGACCTACTCTTACCATGTAATGAATCATACTATAACTAACTGCTCTAAAGATAGTTGACTAAGATTATTAAATAAATATTCTTCTGAACATACCACCTATTCGTGCAAAAATAAAATATGCGTTAGACGACATAAAAAAGCAGTTGTTTAATAAAAATATCTTAGGCATGGCACCCAAAATATATAATAAGCTGCCAAACAGTATCACAGACCTACACAAAATAGAAAAAATCAAATTAGTTTTGCACGAATATCTAGTTGCAAAATGTTACTATTCAATTAATGATTATTTAAATGAAAGATGACTTTTTTATCTGACATGGCACCACAAATACAATGATTATTAATTTATTATTTTTATTTTAGCGTTTTTTTATGTATAATCTCAATTTTAAATTTATGTTTCTTTTGTAATTACCCACTTTTATTAATTTGCACACCTCATTAGGTTGTAATACAATGTACTTTTATACCATTAACACCTTTTTTTACCATGTATTATGCAAATAAATTATTTTGTTTTGATTTGATTTGAACATATAATTAAGTAGGTAAGTACCTGCCTACTTACGTGAACCATGTGGCAGACCTACGCACGTCGGTTGGACTTAATATTCTGAATACGTAGTCCGTAGTTTATTTTATATTTAAAATGCATTTCTATCAATGATATTTTGAGCAATAATTAGGTATTTCTATATATCTTTTTCGATAAGTCTGTTGTTGACGAGACATAACCTCTAAAACTTCAACCTGAAATATATAAAATTTCTGACTTCCTATAAAAGTATAACTGAAGACAAAACTGTTCAGCAATTTAATTTCTATACTTTTACATATTTTTCATAGGCAGACGCTAAAAAAAATGTCAACAAAAAAATGTTGGGGAGTTAGCCACTGTTCTTTGCACACCTGTCAAAGACCGATGACACTGCAATAATTTCATAAATTTGTGCCATTATCTTTGCCAGGGTACTAGGACAGCAAAAAACTGTCTTCTAAAACTACGCTGACATACGCCACAAACTACGCTGACATACGTCTCAAAATTCGAAACACCCTAAATAATAGAAAATAAATAATAGTTTAAAAGACTAAAAAACACGCTTCTATAGAAAACCAAACTAATAAGTAGAAAATAATGGATATTGATTTTCTATGGAAGCGTGTTTTTTAGTTTTTTAAACTATTGTTTTTGTTTTATTGTTGAGGTTAGGTAGGTTATGCATAAAGTTTTGGATAAAATTATTGCTAAGATTGAAAGCAAGTACCTACCTAATTTCTATGGCGACTATAATTCATTCGTTTTCCAAACGCAGCAAAGTGAGTGTTCATTGAAATTGCATATGGCGGACTTTGTTTTACTGAATGGTGCAATGCGATGACGACCTAGGTCAAGTCCGAATAGGAGTGAGACATTCTTAATGAACCACCTACCGTGATTCACTTACGTATCCATCTAATGGAAGAGGTAAAAAGTTGAAATGGAAGAGGTTAAAGGTTGAAACATGATGATGAAAGCTCTCTGACCAGTGGTGGCCTAGCTAACACGGTCGTGATATACGAGTTTTAATCAAATCAAATCAAATCAATTCAAATTTATGTATTTCGGATTAAAAGATCCATAGGTTTTAGTAACAATAAACTTAGCCTAATCTTAGTAGTTATTATTTATTAAATTAATTTAAGCATGCACCGTACTGAGCGCCCTTTGCATGAACACTCATCCACTGCTTCAACAGTGGAGAATCCCTCCTGTTTTAAGCTAGGTACGAAACTTCTAAGTCAAGCAGGAATATTGTGCAATAATTTACACAATGTTCAACTATCTTCCTAGAAGAATCAAAAACCAAAAGTTCGAAAAATCTTATATAGACTAACTCGCACTGGGCCCGCGTGGTATCCACCACGATGAGTCACTCCCGTTCACAGAGAAGAGACCTGTGCGCCAGCAGTGGATACATTTAAGTCTGATTTTTTAAATCTCATTGAAAGCTTTGTTACATTTCAAGCCATCTGCATTAACAATATGCGGTCAATTCACAGCTATTTGGGCTATAAAACAATCAATTATGGGTGCAGTAGAATTATTAATTGACCGCGGGACCTGACCGCGTTTTGGTGAGGCGTTTGCGGGCGGCCTCGGCCCGGATATAGACAATGCTGATTAGATACCGCTACTTCGATTAGACAAGTTAAGGGCTTGACGTAGATTGCAGTTAGTAGACTGTAGATTTTGGACATGCCCTGTAAAGCAAGCTTGCATAAGGCATCGCTTTTAAGCAAAGATTATTGATCTTGACAAGTACTTGAGCGGAGATCGTGAATCGAAAAATGCAGCTGGAAACACCCAAAGCAATGGCCCAGTAGTAACGGCTGGGACTTAAGAGTTGTAGATTGTGGGTTCGAACCGAAGCAGGCACTATACTTTGTGTAAATTATTTCATAGGAGAGGGCTATGCTTGGAGTTTCCCTACGCAATCGAATCAGAAATGCAGAGATCCGCAGGAAAACGAAGGTAACCGACATAGCCCAAAGAATTGCTAAACTGAAGTGGCAGTGGGCAGGGCACATTGCTCGCAGAACAGATGGCCGATGGGGCCGAAAGGTTCTGGAGTGGCGACCGCGTACCGGAAGACGTAGAGTTGGAAGGCCTCCAACAAGGTGGACCGCTTGTGAAGGCCGCAGGAATCCGCTGGATGCGGGAAGCACAAAACCGGTTGAAGTAGCGGAGCTCGGGGGAGGCCTATGTCCAGCTGTGGACGTTTTTCGGCTGAAATGATGATGATGATGAAATTATTTCATCACCACTGCTTTCGAAACGGTGAAGCAAAACATTGTGACAAAACCAGCATGGCTTAGAACCAAAAATTCGAAGACATGTGACATCTACCAACACTGGGCCCGCGCAGTGGATTATTGCCCACTCCTTCTCACTGAGAGTACACCTGTGTCCCAGCAGTGGGCGAAATTAACACGGAACACGAAAAAGCTAAGATATAGTGACCAGACTACTGCTAATGATATAACTATTAAATGCGTAAGCCTTCTTGAGCATAAGCGGAACAAGAAACACATAAGCGGATGTTTGTAAATCAACACTCTATGTTTGTGTTACTTGGAACTTAGTAGAATGTGTAGGGAGGTGCCTGAAGGGCGCGTCATTATGGACACGTTGTAAGTATATTTAGTTGGTAACTCAACAACAATGCACACAAACTGAGAACCACAATTAAATATTAGGGATTCTCTTAAAAGGGCCGAGGTACCGCTCGAAATTAAAATTTTCTGACGATAAAATATGATGACCATGTGCTGCTCGAATCAATAATTTGCAATAGATCGACCTTGTTAACAGGAATATATAGTCTGTGCAGATGTGAATAAAATAAAAGTAGTTGACACCCGCCTTTCAATGTATTCAAATATTTCAAAACGATACTAAAAAAAGGTAAAGAAAGTGTCGCTAGCACGGTCAAAACGGTAATTTGAATACAATGGTAGGCAGATGTCAACAACTTTTATTTTTTTACATCAGGCACAGACTATAGTAAGTACGTAAAGGTAGGTTGTAGGTGTCATGCTACCACCATAGGTAGGTATTTTGCGTCAAAAGTCAATCAATAAGGAATAACGCAAACGACCACAAATAAACTTAACGAGCCACAGCCACGGATTCTTTTATTTTTGTTACCGACGTTGTATTTATTTTTTTGACTATCACTTCGCCCGCGACTTTGAGTGCATACAATTTTAGTGCCCAACTCGCCGCGTTAAATCCTGTCGCTGTTGCGACTATACATAAGTAAAAAAAATCGACTGGTAGTTCCAAAGATTCCCCATACATCATCATCATCATTATCGCTCATCATCATCGTTTCGGCTGAAATAGTCGAAATACATCCACTGCTGGACATAGGCCTCCCCCAAGCTCCGCCACTTCGACCGGTTTTGTGCTTCTCGTATTCAGCGAATTCCTGCGGCCTTCACAAGGTCATCGGTTCACCTTGTTGGAGGCCTTCCAACTCTACGTCCTCCGGTACGTAGTCGCCACTCCAGAACCTGTCGGCCCCATCGGCCATCTGTTCTGTGAACAATGTGCCCTGCCCACTGCCACTTCAGTTTAGCAATTCTTCGGGCTATGTCGGTTACCTTGGTTCTCCTACGGATCTCTTCATTTCTGATTCGATCGCGTAGGGAAACTTCAAGCATAGCCCTCTCCATCGCCCTTTGGGTGACTTTCAGCCTACTAATAAGGCCCATTGTCCCCCTACATGCAAAATTGCAAACTAATTTGATCTATTTATAATACTAGTAGAGAAATTCAATAATATAACTGTAATTTAAAAAATATATCAAAACATCACTATTTTACATGGACCGACTGCCTCACCGTAGGTACTAACCAAAATTATCAATATATCTATCGGTATCGAACACAATAATTCGCAAATACCCTACGTTGCTAAAATTACGCGTGACAGTCGCGAACGCGCTAAAAGTCAAGTATGAATGACATTTGGTTCGGCTAAAATTGGTGCTTGATTTATATTTAAATCTAAAGGAGACTCAAATCGCATACTGTGGCAAGCCGAAAATGGTTACCGACAAATAGCGAAATCTTCTCGCTAATGTTGTAACTACGAAGATTGGCAAAAATGTCAACGATATTCGCCAATGCGTCCACTTTATGCACTGTTAAATGCAGACAAACTAGGTTACAAGACAAACAGTGTTTTTAAGCTCAATACACCACCAATTTACTATCAAATCGATACCGCACCATATACTCAATAAAATACTACAATGAACGGAACCTTTACTACACCGCAAAACAAAATTCATCGCAATCCCATTCAACAAAAGAAATGTTTGCATTTTAAAGTAAACTACAGAATGTACAGCGTACGTACGTCTGAAACCGCCCTAAGAATACATTCTCGCATTTCAGTTCTGTTGGCGGCTCCCACCCTATCGGACGTCTGTGTTACCGCGTCTCCCGAACACGGCGTACATTTTTAATTCCCGATAAAACACGAAGGCGTAAAATACTGAAACTTCTTTCGAATCGAATTGTTTGCGATACGTTCGTGTAGTGATGTGGTAAAATAAATGGATGATATACATAAATGTGAACATTTTGTTGAGATTCTTTGGTTGTGTTTAATAAGTTTTTTGAAGTGAACGCGTGTTGGGACGTTTGGGCGGTCGTCCTGAAAATTATTTCGAGAGGTAAGTGTTTTGTATTTTACTTTATTTTATTACGTTTTTGGAATCCATTTCCAATAGACAGCGGGATAGATGTAATTTCGGCGTGTTAAAACAAAATAAAACAACTGACTCATAACATAATGTCGTTAAAAAAAAATACCTAGTATACTAGTTTATCTTGGATATTAAGGAAAAACATCTGAAGTAACCTAAACTTATAGTCAATAAAGTTATAGTCTGTAATGTCTTACCGGTCGTGAAGAAACGTGGTGATCAACGACATGCTCTCTCCTCTTCCTTTACCTTATAAATAGCATGTTAATAGGCTTGTGTTATAACTAGCTACTTAGGTAGTTACATATTTTTAGTTCAGTTTTAGTTAGACGTTTTTGAACATAGAAACTAATAGCGTACCTACGTAATTACAATACTTAATACAGTGACCAGCAGCTTTCCTGTAATTAAAATTTCAAGTAATCAATTTAATTTAACTATCTTTGAAATTTTGATTTCTTGTATTTATTCTCTTTTAATATTCTTAAACAATTAGGTAGATCACCTTTAGTAGCGTACATAAGTTCCTGCTAAGTGCTTAAACCAGGACACGCTGGTCACGAAATTAGGTATCCCATTGTTTTTGAAAAGCACCATATATAAACCCTAGGGTGGAGTCATCAGCTCAGTGAATCTTCACAATCTAAACCTTTTGATGAACCTTTGCCATAATGGAGCTTTGTATACTTACTCATATCAATCTGCTTATGTACTTTAAAGATTCGTTACTCTTGCAAGAGTAACGAATCTTTGAAACGATCAATTGCAATTGTTAATGTTTATAAAATTATTGTCTACAATTTGCAGTTGAAGCGATTGACAATATTAGGCGACATTGACAGCGAAACATTTTGACTTCTGGCAATTGATTTTGATAAAACCGACCGCGCTTGCATACATGACGGACATTTCGTGTTAATTTATAGCATTCATTATATCAAGCGTATCTTTTATTTTATTCCGAGTGGAAAAAAATGCATTATCTTATTTCCCATAGAAATCATTGATCATGAATGATGTGATTATTTTCAGCACAGTTAGATATAAATCAAATGAGGCGTGTCGCAACTGATGAACCTTGAATTAGATCTTCATTCGTCCATCATTTGTATCAATAATTTTAAAACTTCATTTACGTAAACATTGCCAATTGCAATTAAACATTGCTTTGCAATTGATCGTTTCGGGGAAGAAGTGCCCCGACCCTTAGCTTCATCCGTTACATTGTGAAATAAGAATGGTAATATTGATAAGAAATCTTAATGTATCATGTCGATAGTACAAATTACCTACTCAAAAGATCTGAATCGCGGTCTTTCCGGTTTCAAGACAGAACGTTTCCAAGAGATAATTCAATTTTTCTGCCAGATAAGAGTTAAGTATAGAACTTATTTATTCTCTACAAACAAAACGCACATCATGAAATATAAAATCGATACAAAACATGCACACGTAAAAGGTAGTTAAAAGCCATATATTTAAGTAAAACAAAGTTTTACAAAATTCTATCAATATTCTTCAATTCTATCAAAGATTCGACTTTATAATATTCCGTATACAGCGTGTATAAGTAACGTGCGGTCAAAAAGGGTGTGTTATAGACATTAAACTGAACAACTATCTCCTTGAGACCAACATCGTAATCGCGAAAAAAACAATTTAAGCCTTTAGAAAATTTTAAAAGCTACTCGACCCAAGTGTATGCGACAAGTAATAGTTTTTTCTGGATTACTAACAAAAACTAGAAGTACCAACGGCCAAGATTTCCCTTCGTCACCTTTAATTAGAAACGCCAAGGCCATAATCAATAAATAAATCATTATAGCACGCCATACTACGCCATAGTAACTTCAAATCATTACCCGATAATTGATAGGACGGGTAGGACCATACAAAATAATGAGACAAATGAACAATACAAATTTCGTGACAGCTGTCACTTTCTCAAACATTATCGCTATATATTTATTTGTCCAGCTCTCTCCATTTTGTTTTTTTCATCATTCTACGCTCGACGCCCGCCTTGGAAGGTCGTTACGCTGCCGCTCCGCTGCGCGTATCCCCTCCACCGCTCGCCGCTCGTTCGCCCGTCAGTTGTGCTCCGTGCGCCACGCTGCGTAGTCGCCCCGACTACTCTCCGCTATTTTGCGATTTAAATTTATTTAAATCGCAAAATTCGGAATTCTTGGTTCTCGGTCGGATTCAGTCTAATACCGTACTGTCTTGTTCGCAAGACAGTGGTATTTTGATTCGTCAGAATCATCGTCAAAAACGTGTGTTGTGTTGTGGCCCCTTCAGGGCAAATCCACAGTTTCGTGGTCACTCGGTGGATACCTTAACGGTGCCAACGAAGCCGAGTGGGTGCAGACCCAACGCACCCGTCTATCCCCTTCAGGGCTAGACGAAAGTTGGACGGGTCCCGGATCGCTGGCCTTGGGGGCTTCCCTCGTCAGCCCCGGTGACAGTCTTCCCTCCACAGCCGCGTACTAGTGCCGCGGGTATATCTATACCCCCCGCACTAGACTGGTCGGGTACCTTCAGTACCCATCGCATGACCGGTTAGGAACCCGTTCGCACAATAAGATTGGCGACGGGAGTCACTCTTAGGGCTCACCAGGATCACCTCCCTGTCTATACCCGACAGGGAGTGTAACACTCACCCCCGGCATCCCACCGGGGATTAGGCTACGTAGGAGTAGGGTTTTGGTGTCAGGATCACTCTCATGAGTGATTAGGTCCCCCCTCCCCTCCGCCATGGATAAACCCATGGATCCTACGGAGAGACTTGCTAGGATCGAGGCGCTCCTGGCCGAACTAGCGGGTCAGCTCAGCATTGAGCACTCGGAGGTCGGAGCGGTTGTCTCTGTTTTTCTTTTATTGATAAAGAAAAACAAAGACTTCGCTGCCGAATTCTCCGAGTTGTACAGAGCTGAGCAACTCGTAATTCCGCCTAGCCCGGGCATCGCTGACTTCAGCGACGCCCTCGAGGCCCCAGCCTCCACCGATGCACCGTGTGAAATGGACACGGAGGATGTACCCACATCTCCTCCCGATACTGCCGCGCTCACTCCCCAGACGGACTCGCACTCCTCTTCGTCCTCGGACGCAGAGACGTACGAGCTCGTCTCCCATACTAAGGGCAAAGGGAGCAAGCGCAAGAAAAACAAGGCGAGCAGCTCAGCCCCGGCCGCTAAAATCATAGCGGCTGAGGACTCCGCTCCTCCGTCTCGCGCCCCCACCCCGCAGGCGACCTCCGCCACCGCGAACCCCCCTCACCCCGCTACGCAGGCGACCCCCGCCACCGCGACCGCGTCCATCCCCTCCACGCCGCCGGCGACCGCCGCCGACGCGTCCCCCTCCCGCCCCTCGCCTTCAACCTCCGCGAAGGTTGCCGCGCCCCGCGCTAAAACTAGCGCCCAGCCCGTACCCTCTGGCTCAAACACCGGCAGGAAACTCCCTCCACCGCCCCCTGTATTTATACAGGACAAGGCCAAGTGGACGGAGGTGTCCAAATGGTGTGTTGACCAAAGGGTCAACTATACTAGCGCCCGTGCCACCCAGCACGGGATCAAAGTATCAGTCCCCACGTCAGGCGATTATCGCGATCTGACCAGGCTCCTCTCTGCCAGGAACGTGTCCTTCCACACGTATTCCTTGCCCGAGGAGCGACTGACCAGGGTGGTGATTCGCAGGATCCCCTGCGAAATCGCCACCAGCGATATTAAGGCGGACCTCGAACGACAGAACGTGCCTGTCACAGAGGTCCATCGAATGCACCGGTCCAGGCAAGGTACCGCCTTTGATATGGTCTTGGTGGTGTGCCCTCCCACAGAGGGTCACCACCCCATATTCAATGTAAGGTCTGTCTGTAACCTGTCAGGCCTTAAAATCGAGAAGCCCCGTAAGTCAGGCATCATTGGCCAGTGCCACAGATGCCAACTGTACGGGCACTCAGCGTACAACTGCTACGCTACTCCCAGGTGCGTCAAGTGCCTGGGAGACCACGGTACAGCAGATTGTACCCGGCCTAAAGACCGCACTCTTTGCACCGAGCCACCTAGTTGTGTGCTCTGCAAAGAGCCCGGTCATCCGGCAAACTACCGGGGCTGCCCGAAAGCCCCCAAGTCATCTTCCCCTAAATTGGCGAAGCGTTTCGACGCTCGTCAGACTAGGGAATCCCCCTCGGCCAAACTCCCCGTGAGACTGGCCCCTCAGCGTCCCTCTCAATGGCCTCTAATGAGTTCCCAGAAGGAGTTCCCCCCACTGGCCTCCAGGCCTAAGCCCGCTCCCATCCCTCCATTAGTGGACCCGCGTACCCGTGCCCCCGCGCCCCTTACGCCCCCCGGTTTTCCCGCGACCGCTCCCCCCGCTCGCGCCGCGGCCCCCCCCACTGCCCCTATGGCAGGACCAGTACCCGTACAGAGGAAAGGTCAGGCTCCCCTTGATGCGTTTAACGTTATCACTGGGACCTTCAATACCTATAGCACGTTCCTCTCCCCGCGTGCCCAACAGATGGCCCAGGAACTAATTGCCGCCGGCGGCAACTTGTTCCGAATCCAGTCAATTTATGCTGCGTATCCCGAGATCACGCAAGCAATCCATGTCATGAACTCCCAACGCCCCCATTATGGATAGTCGCGGAATACTAACTAGACAAAAACCCCGTTCCCTAAAGCTAGGTTTCTTTAATGCCAACGGCATTCACGGCCAACGTGATGAGATCGCCACGTTCCTCCGCGACCATCACGTAGACATTTTACTCATTCAAGAGTCGTTCCTAAAACCTCATCATCGTGACCCGAAAATTGCAAACTATCGTTTAGTTCGCAACGACAGGTCACGTTGTCACAGAGGCGGCACCCTCATATACTATAGGAAGTCCCTGTACTGCATACCTATGGATACTCCCCAACTCTCCCGATTAGAAGTTTCGGCCTGTCGGCTAGCACTGACAGGCCACCAGCCAATCACTATCGTGTCGGCTTACTTCCCTCCCCCAGACGGTTCCGAGGACCCTCAACTCCTCACTAATGACCTCTCCGAACTTTTCGGCATGAGTGACTCCGTTATCATAGCGGGCGATCTCAACGCCAAACATCCCGCCTGGAATAGCACCAGGACCTCGACTAGAGGTAGGCAACTTTTCAACCTCTGTTCTACCATGAACTTTGACGTCATCGCCCCGATGACTCCCACTCACTTTCCTTTCGACCCCGATCAGTTACCCGACGTTCTTGACATAGCACTCCTTAAGAATATCAACTTAAGGTTGGATTCTATAGAGACTATTCACGAACTCGACTCTGATCATCGACCAGTAGTCATGAACCTGGCCCCCCGATTAGGTACTCGCGACCCCTCTCAACCCCCCGCCACTAAAGTGATCACTGACTGGAAGAAAGTAAGCGAACGCTTACAATCTAACACGTCACATCACTTAGACTCTATCCCAGATCAGTTCGACTCTGTCGCCGACACAACGGCCGCGATCGACTCTCTCACGGAGCACGTACAATCGATCGTGAACGAAAGTTCACGGGAGGTTCCAGATACGGGTGACCGTAAATGGAAGCTCCCCGACGATGTACGTGATCTGCTGACAGAGAAGAACGCGGCCGTTCGTGCCTACAGCAACTTTCCCTGTGACGCTAACAAAGCTCACATGCGTTACTTACAGCGAGCTGTAAGGACACGTGTGACTGAGCTGCGTGACGCTAACTGGGACAAGATGGTGGGCGAACTAGAGCCAACTCATCTCGCTTTCTGGGAACTTCAGAGGAAACTGAAATCCTCTGAGTTTTCCACTATGCCCCCCCTGACCCGCCCCGATGCGACCATTGCATTCGAGGATATCGACAGGGCTGAATGCCTAGCCGATAGCCTCGAAGCCCAATGCACACCCAGTTCGCAGCCAGTAGACCAAGCGTTTGTCGATAAGGTAAACGCGGAAGTCGAACGCAAAGCCTCACTCCCGCCCGTTGAAGACCCTGATGATCCCCTGCCCCCTGTCACACCTGACGAGGTGCACGAGATCATCAAGGGTCTGAAATCTCGTAAAGCCCCCGGATCAGACGGCATCACCAACAGAGTGATCAAGCTGTTCCCCGCGCACCTGATTATGCTCATGTGTACCATCTTCAATGGTGCCTTGAGTAATAACATTTTCCCCCAAGCGTGGAAGGAAGCCACCGTTATTGGCATCCCTAAGCCCGGTAAGCCCAAAACCGAGCCCACGAGCTATCGCCCCATCAGTTTGCTCAAAGTTCTCGGCAAAGTCTATGAGAGACTTATTTATAAGCGACTCAGAGATTATGCCGAAACCAAGGGCCTCATTCCCAACGAGCAGTTTGGTTTTCGAACCCAACACTCGTGTGTCCATCAGGTACACCGTATCGTCGAACATATCAATGCTGGTTTTCAGCGTGGTATGTTCACGGGCGCTGTATACTTCGATATAGCGAAAGCGTTCGACAAAGTCTGGCACAACGGCTTATTATATAAGCTGTACCAACTCGGAGTGCCAGACCGTCTCGTGCTCATCTTACGAGACTTTCTTGCGAACCGTACCTTTCGCTACCGCATCGAAGGGGCACTTTCTTCCCCTCACCCGATTCGTGCAGGAGTCCCTCAAGGCTCTGTACTAGCCCCCCTCATTTTCACGCTGTTCACTAGCGATATCCCCAGAAGCAAGAAGGCAAGGTTAGCTCTGTTCGCAGACGACACTGCCATCTTCTTCTCGGGATTTAGTGACACAGCGCTGGTTCGCTACCTCCAAACCGCAGTCGACGAGCTCGGCGAATGGTTCAGGAAGTGGCGAATCGAAGTCAATCCCGATAAAAGTCAGGCGGTCTTTTACACCCGACCTCGACGTAATCACCCCCCTCCCCGACCCATCTCAATGTTCGGCAAGCAGATCCCTTGGGCGAAGCAAGCCAAATATCTAGGTGTCATCCTCGACGAACACCTCACCTTTTCTGAGCACATAAAGCAGGCTCGCTCGCGGGCCGCTTTCGCTCTCGGTAGGCTCCATTGCGTCCTGAACAAGCGGAGTAAATTGTCTCTTCTGTGTAAGAAGCGGCTTTACACCGCTTGTATCAGGCCGATTATGACATACGCAAGCCCAGTCTGGGCACATGCCAAGCCCCGATTCATCCATAGGATGCAGACTCTCCAGAACCGTTTTCTCCGTCAAGCCACAGGCTCGCCTTGGTTTGTTCGGAATATCAATCTTCATTTAGATATGAAACTCCCGACTATCCATCAATACATAAAACGCGCTTCGAAGCGCTTCTTCGATAGGGCCGTAGCCCACCGCAACCCTCTGGTTGTGGCGGCAGCTACTTACACCCCCTCCCGTATTAGCAAAGTCCGCCGCTCGCGGCACATTCTTACCGATCCTGATGATCCCACTACTCTCCTCCAGGAGAGTCGAAAAGAGACCAGTACAGCTAGACCAGCACACAGACACAAACCGTACCGACCTCGCCGCCGAGGTCCGTCGTCGCGACCCCGACTTAACAGTCCCTCCCGACCCTTGCAAGAGCCAGCCCGCGATGCTGCGCCGTTAGCTTTAAATTAGTCCATAAATAATTTAACTCAGATCCAGCCAGTCCCTTGCTGCCCCCCCTATCAGCGATTGCCTAAGCCGAGGTTCGTACCCCCCTCGGGGTAACCCTTAGAGCTTTCGCTTTAGTTTTTAAGTATAATAAGCCCCGGCTGGAGGCCTAAAAAGGTAACTTTTTAGAACTCGCCGGGCCCCAATCCGTTTAAGTAGTAACAATCTTTTCAGGATTAACTACGAGATGCCCCACAAAAAAAAAAAAAAAAAAAAAAAACCATTTTGTTTTAAATTTTTAATGGCTGTATATACGTTTTGGGTTCAGTTGGAGCCAAAAATGGAACCCTTTTAGCATTGTTTCTCCTGCATTTTTATGTCCATTTATCTGTCTGTCTTGTCATCCACATGTCAAAAAAATAATGCTTCTGTAAATTATTAAACCGTGAGTTATAAATAACTGAAAAAATAAGGTATTATCGTAATGAAAAATATTGATTAAAATAGTGTTCTGCCCTCAGATTCGCCAGGTTCTGAACTACCACCAGGCATTATGCCGTATTGCCGCATTGTGCCGTATTATGCCGGACGTAAAAAATAGCACAATCTCATTTTTTACCGGGGTATGCTAAGAGGCGACTAAGGGACTTACTGGAGTATTGTCAGCAGCGTTCTCTATGCATTTTACCACCATACTGCGATCGCCAACCCGCCTGCCAAGCGTGGCGATAATGGCAAATCCTGCCGAATTGGGGGCGGCCTATGCCCAATACTGGACGTGTTTCAGCTGAAATGATCATGACTATGTTGACCAAGCGTTAAAAGCGCTTTAAAATTACAGAAGACAAAACAAGACAAACAACACACAATTACAGAAGTTCAAATAGTCACTGCCGACTACAATCAAAGCCATTAACAGCTCAGAATACTTTTTACATAAACAAAACGTAATTCACATATTTCATTAACATAAACAGAATTTCTTGAAATTCGTAGCCTGGCTTAAATAATCGCATTGCTTTCAAAATAATATCCTCACGCCGTTTATTTAAAAAAATTACAAATTAATATTGGTATGATGTGGATACGTTTTCAATAATATCCGATTCTGATATATATTTTTGTTTGATTTAGACATTGTTTGATTTGTTAATTTTAAATTTTGTTTTATTATAAGTATCATAATATTACACAACGTCACGACTTATTTGAAAGAAGGGCTGCGCAGAGCCATAACTATACAATCCACATTAAGAAAATTATGTTTAAGTACTATGTAATAATTTACATATAGAATGTAAATTACATAGTACTTAAACATAATTTTCTTTTTTCTTTTCTTTTTTTTTCTCATAAGTGCCAGGAATAATAGTTCGGATATAGAATCTGAACCATTATTCCTGGCACTTATGAGAAAAATATATTAGTTTAAATTTATTTTTAAGGAATTAGGAAATTTATTACTGTCGGTTATATGTATACTTTTTGTAAGTTTTTATTAGTGGTAAGCCTATTGCTATTATCCTCATCAAGAGGAGACCTGTGCCTTAGGAGTAAGAACACTAAAGGCAGATTATGATATTGCAATCAACCGGGCACAAATTCAGACTCCGGGCTGCTACAGAGAAATTCTAGATAGAAAAACCTGTTATCTCTTTGCCCGACCTGGGAATCGAACCCAAGACCTCATGCTCAGCAGTAGTGCTTATGACAACGAGACTAACGTGACTGTCTATAATATATTAAACAACACTAAAGTACAAATATGCAAACATTACTTTTGCCCGAACTACTGGACCAAATTTGATATAATTTGGTTGAATGATAGTGTGCTTCACTCCAGGAAATTGATATCATTTCATTTGAATGAAACCATAGGCAATGTCGGTAATGTTTTTGATAGAAACGAGCAAATATTTACTAGAAGCTATAGAATCTTGAACTCGACCAATGATTGATCGTTCATCCATTCAAGAAACGTAACGATTTTTTCCACGAGTTTCTTGATAAAAGTGTATCGTTAAAAGAAACAGTGTATTAGGAAATTGGACTTTAGTGAAACCTAATGGTTCTTGGTAAATTATAGGCTCGGTGAGAAGCTAATTTAATTGAATTTTGTTCGTCGTAGTAAGTAATGGTTTTAATTTGTTTTTGCTATGACGAGCGCTCGATATACATTTTTAATAAATGACTCTCACATAAGGTAACAATTTGCTTGTGCGAACTATCACTTATTAAAAGTGATACAAACAAACATACATAAACTCATGCTATTTTCTCATGTGGGTAGGCAGAAACTACGAGATACCAGCTGCTACGAATTTTACATACTTCTTTTGCCTCGTTTAGTTTCTTACATCTGGTCGAAATAGTTTTATCTTACTAGATTTTTTTAAGGTTTATCTTTACGCTACTTAAAGACGTATACCCCTGCTTCGCACGGTTTTTTACGACTTGACAAACGAGCTTCCTTCATTACCTGTAAGTTCACCGGAATGTATGTATTCCTAACATTCTCTAATGTTAATGAAATTTTAGTGAAAATCCGTTCGGCATTTAAAAAAAAACATCAAGCTCTCACAGATACGAAAACCAATTTTTTACAGCTATGTTCCTAAAGCTTATTCAGGTTTCCTAAGTAGATGACATAATTTAGATATGATCATACGCGTCTACAGCTGTCAGTAGCTTCTGTGACATATATTTTTCCAAAAGGTAAAGGTAAAAATATTAGAACCTAAAGCCTACATTTTGAGATTATTAGCGATTAAAATACTCGTTTTTATTTAGTTTGAAAATTAAATCAATCAGATCAAGTTATTTAATTCACTTGTTTATCTACACAGGTAAATCTCGTGACAAGCTTTTGCAGCAAATAAACTATGTAATGACGTTATAAGTTGATGGCAAAAGTTTTAAAGGAAAAGTTTATTTTATTCTTTTTAGCGCATTTAAATTGAAGCTTGTTATTAAAAAAAAAAAAATCTTTTTCGAGTTATTCTTAGTTAGGCCTTTCATTTGATACCCATATTGTAGCAGTGCATTAAACTAGTCTTCAAGGCGTTCTTGAACGTACCGCTATGTTGAATTTAGAATGACGTCACATAGCTAACCATGCATTGTCATCCAAGCTAAACGTGTCTACAAAATTTCTGCTCAATCAATTAAAGATATCTGCTTTAAAAATGAGTTGCAAGATTGCACCTGAACAAAAACATAGTTACATGCATTGCTAGTTAAACAAAAGCATATTTAGAAAGGTCATGTAAAATATACAGGTAAAAAAAAAACCGGCCAAGTGCGAGTCGGACTCGGCACCGAGGGTTCCGTACAAACCTGTAGGTATTAACGGTTTATGCGTAAGGCTCGTGTTGATGAAATTAAATGTATTTTTTTTTTAATTTTTATATTTGAGTTGATTGAATGAAAGGTAAATTGCGGTTTACGATTTATGACGTATTAAAAAAAACTACTTACTAGTTCTTGTTCAAACCAATTTTCGTTAGAAGTTTATATGGCAATGTACATCATACATTTTTTTTAGTTTTATCATTCTCTTATTTTAGAAGTTACAGGGGGGAGGGACACACATTTTACCACTTTGGGAGTGTCTCTCGCGCAAACTATACAGTTTTGAAAATAATGATATTAGAAACCTCAATATCATTTTTGAAGACCTATCCATAGATACCCCACACGTATGGGTATGATGAAAAATTTTTTTTTGAGTTTCAGTTCTATGTGTGGGGAACCCCAAATTTTATTGTTTTTTTTTTCTATTTTTGTGTAAAAATCTTAATGCGGTTTACAGAATACATCTACTTACCAAGTTTCAACAGCATAGCTCTTATAGTTTCGGAATTAAATGGCTGTGACATACACGGACAGACAGACAGACAGACAGACAGACAGACATGACGAATCCGGGGGTCCGATATGGGTTCCGTTTTTTTTTCGAATCCGGATTCGGATTCGGATTCGGATTCGGATTCGGATTCGGATTCGGATTCGGATTCGGATTCGGATTCGAATTCAAAGTTTAGAAAAAAATGATATTAGAAACCTCAATACCATTTTTAAAGACCTATTCATAGATACCCCACACGTAACAAAACTGATCGGGAGAATTTATGCAACTGCGTGGCATTTTTGTAGCTTACTGTCTTGCGTTTCAAACACGATTGAACTTGTTTCAATAGTTCGCTTATTTTATAAAATATCGTAAAAACAAAAGTGTAAACATGGAGAAATCACGCAAGTCTTATCTTGATAATGATAGCTAATCAAACCTAAGTATTATTATTTTTGTGGTAAGGTGAAGGATACCTAACGAAAACAATATAAATCGCTTAGGTGGGAGAACCGTTGTTGGATAGTGTATTTAAATAAATTCTATCATTTTAAAGTAATTCCAAAAAAACGTCCTAAAGTACACTCAACGCATATGGTGCGTTGGTGGCATGACGTAGTTATCTCGATCAACGCAAATGGTGCGTTGGTGGCAACGAATGGGTTAAGCCCTTCCTATTTAACTCTTTTTCACTATCACTCTCAGCATGAATGGGTTTTTTCATGGCCTGCCTTCTGAGATTTTCCATTTCTACGGTTATCCGTAGATGTACGTACGGTTATCCGTACGTACATCTACGAGCGAATCTATGAGCTGATGAATGCCCCACACCCCACCCACCTGTCCTCTGCAAAACTTTTGGCATATTTTTCATGGCATAGTGAAAGAGAAAGAGAAAGAGAAAAAGAGAAAGAAGAGAAGAGAGAAAGAGAGAGAGAGAAAGAGTGAAATGAAACCAGCCAGAATGTTGTAATATTTGGTTGGTTGGTTGGTTGGTTGGTTCAATCAATCAATCAATCAATCAATCAATCAATCAATCAATCAATCAATCAATCAATCAATCAATCAATCAATCAATCAATCAATCAATCAATCAATCAATCAATCAATCAATCAATCAATCAATCAATCAATCAATCAATCAATCAATCAATCAATCAATCAATCAATCAATCAATCAATCAATCAATCAATCAATCAATCAATCAATCAATCAATCAATCAATCAATCAATCAATCAATCAATCAATCAATCAATCAATCAATCAATCAATCAATCAATCAATCAATCAATCAATCAATCAATCAATCAATCAATCAATCAATCAATCAATCAATCAATCAATCAATCAATCAATCAATCAATCAATCAATCAATCAATCAATCAATCAATCAATCAATCAATCAATCAATCAATCAATCAATCAATCAATCAATCAATCAATCAATCAATCAATCAATCAATCAATCAATCAATCAATCAATCAATCAATCAATCAATCAATCAATCAATCAATCGGATTCGGATTCGGATTCGGATCCGAATCCGAATCCGAATCCGAATCCGAATCCGAATCCGAATCCGAATCCGAATCCGAATCCGAATCCGAATCCGAATCCGAATCCGAATCCGAATCCGAATCCGAATCCGAATCCGAATCCGAATCCGAAACATATTTTTGAGTTGAATTTGGGGTTGTGTGGGGAACCCCAAATTTTATTGTTTTTTTTTCTATTTTTGTGTAAAAATCTTAATGCGGTTTGCGGTATGATGTAATTTTAATGATATTGAGGTTTTTAATATCATTATTTTCAAAACTGTATAGTTTGCGCGAGAGACACTCCCAAAGTGGTAAAATGTGTGTCCCTCCCCCCCTGTAACTTTAAAAATAAGAGAATGATAAAACTGAAAAATGTATGATGTACATTGCCATATAAACTTCTAACGAAAATTGGTTTGAACAAGATCTAGTAAGTAGTTTTTTTTAATACGTCATGAATCGTAAACCGCAATTTACCTTTCATTCAATCAACTCAAATATAAAAATTAAAAAAAAAATACATTTAATTTCATCAACACGAGCCTTACGCATAAACCCCTCGGTGCGCGAGTCCGACTCGCACTTGGCCGGTTTTTTTTTACCTGTATATTTTACATGACCTTTCTAAACATGCTTTTGTTTAACTAGCAATGCATGTAACTATGTTTTTGTTCAGGTGCAATCTTGCAACTCATTTTTAAAGCAGATATCTCTAATTGATTGAGCAGAAATTTTGTAGACACGTTTAGCTTGTAGTCGGGTCGACGGCGCGTAGTGTTCCACGCGCACCTCAAAGAGATGTCAGCAGCAGTGAAGGGGTCTAGTAGGACCGATGCCTGCCGGGGTCGCGAGATTGTTCAATCGAGATACCGTGATCCCGGCACATGGGCAACTGATGGAACACGGGTGGGATTTAGTCAGTAAAAGTCTGACACGCCCTCCCGCTCCGCCCAGAGCGGGAGAAGTCATTTGATGATTTCCCATCCATAAAAGAAAAAATCCTACACCTTATGCAAAGTTAATTCTTTCAAAATTAGATTTAGAACATCCGCCAAAAGATCTCTTGGAATCGGAACCCGGATTAAGCTCCATAAAACAGAATTAATTACTTGAAGGTAGAACGAATAAGCTAATTATGTATGAGGTAGTAAACAATGGTTCCCGAGCAAGATGGCGGGGAAATGTTGCTAATTGCTTCATCTTTTGTTTTTTTTTTTTATTTTTAGTTCCATTGCAGAGATTAACTATAACATTTTTTTCCTGTGGTAACAAGTCAAGATTATCTTAGTACGCCTTTTATCGGCAGGGCGTGTCAGACTTTTATTGATAACAACCCACCCGTGTTCCTTCAGTTAAATGTACCAGGGCCACGAAAGAGTCGGATAAGAGTAACACTGGCTGGTGACAGTTTCTCTGGCAGAGCCTCGCAACGTGGCTACGTGGTGGATGTTTTCTGATGACGGAGATGATGTCGGGGAGCCGCTGACGTACCATGTACACGATGAATGCTATATTTCAGCACAATGCTACTATTCAAACTGCTAAACCACTACTGACAAGTTCTGGTAAAGGCTATTCGCCATTATATATTTTATTTTCATTTTTAAAATCCTTTCCGTTATCATATCTTTAAATTTCCTGTAAATAAAAGCACAAGTAATGACATTCAAAATAAATTTAAACTGCGGTAACATCACGAATGAGCTCTAATAACTGAGAAAAGCGGTTTATTACCATCCTTAACTAAAGCTGTTAGCGCTGAAGCCGCTGTAGCGTATACAACGCTCAAATGGTTTTCATCGCACTGATATTTCATGGTGGAAAATTATTTCTGTCCGGTTTTTGGATTCACGTTATGATGGCTCATCTAAATGGTATTCTCACGTGCTATAGTTTGGCGGGGAAAATCCAAAATCTAGAATATCTCAATATAGTGTATAAAGTGACACAGTTTACATTTGAACACAGTATCTCATACTTTCCTGTCTATACAGTCGAGGGAATTAATTGTATGGCAAAAAGACTTCTCACTGTCAATTCGCCATGTTATAGCAATTAATACAATTTTCAACAATGAGAGTTGTAATTTGAATATTTGGTCAATTTTAGTTAGTTGTCCAAAGCTTTACAATGAAAACCATGAAAATTATGACTACGATCATAAATATTTAAAAGTCACATGGAAGGGACAATTATACTCACCCAGGACAAATGTTTGCGTGATGAGCACAATCATTTGTTCTGTGTCTGGGTGTAATTTATCTATAATATGTATGTATTTAGAAATATATAAGTATGTTTATCAGTTGTCTGGTTGCCATAGTACAGGCTCTGCCTAGTTTGGGATCAGACAACGTTGTGTTGGTTGTCCGAAGATATTATTATTAGATATTATTATGCTTCTTCGTAACGTGACCATTTCTACAATTGTTTCTTAACTTCGATCCAAAAAAACATGTTTTATGTAAGTTCTCATTCAAAATCTTCTATTCCAGCTTTATATCTCGTCAGTTAAATTCGTCAATTTTGTTTCGGCCAGCGAACAGCAATACCGAAATGTGACAGTCGTTATACAGATTGAGTGATCAAAAACCCTGGGCCAACAGTACCAACATAATAAATATCACTACCAAAAATAGAGGTTCCAATTTTAAAAATAAAGACATATTCGATTCGTATATGACAAAATAAAAGGTGGATATTATTCCGAATTCTCGGTTACCTCTACCCTCGTGGCCTGTCACCTGTCAGGTGCACTTACATGCTTTCACGCTTAACATACAGTCTGTTTTCCGATATTTTACCTGTGACAGCAGCAACCTATCAACAACCTTATTGGGACGAGAATAAAGTTCACTGTGATACTGAAAGAATTTTGTGTGGCAGTAACCCAAAAGCAACCATAAAAAGACGACAACAAAGATCACTTTGATTTGGCAGTGACGTAAAATCAAAAGCAAAATAAGTGTGAACGGACTGGTACAGGTACGTCTATCGAGTAGAAGAGAAAAACAACCGCGATTTTGTCTCCGAACATTGTCCGCGATTTATG
This sequence comes from Aporophyla lueneburgensis, assembly GCA_932294355.1. NCBI lineage: Eukaryota > Metazoa > Arthropoda > Insecta > Lepidoptera > Noctuidae > Aporophyla > Aporophyla lueneburgensis. The sequence continues at coordinate 19,989,531 of OW028744.1, forward strand.
ACGTTTTTTTAAAACGTCATAAATCGTAAACCGCAATTTACCTTTCATTTAATCAACAGACCTTCTGCATAAACCGAGAATACCTACAGGTTTGTACGGAACCCTTTGTGCGCGAGTCCGACTCGCACTTGGCCGGTTTTTTATATTTCAAGCCAGTACTTACCAAGGCTATAGTTTGTGTCTTATTTCATATTCTCAAAAAGATGTCTGGAATCCAGACAGTCAGGTCCCACGCACCTAATCCCCTAAAAGGAGAACGTTTCATCTCTAGATATGAGAGACGTGACATATTAAATACTAGAAATGGCTTGAAACACCAGCCACGTACACGTGTAAGACTTTTGTTAGTGAATCAAATATGTCTACGGCCAATTTTAATAAGGTATCAAGCTATATTAATTATTTCTGCGAAACTTATTAATTATGTTAATAACTTTTGCAGAAACTAAGGAAAATTATTATGTAAGGATAGCAGATAGCGTTCTAACTTCTGCCTACCGACATGGGAAGAAAATGTGAATGTATTTATGTAATTATACAGTTTACTTTAGGTGAAAATCAAGGAATTCATGACTATGATGTTCTTTAAACAAATCTTTTGCCTGGAAGTTTTTGGTAAGTACGCCCAAAAACCTTCTTAGCACTTATTAACATAACTAGCTTCTGTCCGTTACTTCGTAACCGTAAAAGTCGGAAGACACCACAGTATACTAAAACAAAGCCATATTCATGTAAGAGGTTAAATCAATAACTATCTGCCGTGTTCTAAAATATTAAATTTACATTTTTGTTGAATTCATTTAGATTGTGTGATGTATAGATTTGAAGTGTGGGATTTGATTTCAACGAACTTGTCAGGTAGGTACCTACAGTTACTGTCATTATCAGATTCATATATTGAAATACGAGATCAATAACACAAATATATAAATCCTCATCTACCACATTCAACAAATAAAAATACACTTGAAAAGTAATAAACTGTAAGTGTTCGGAGACAAAATCGCGGTTGTTTTTCTCTTCTACTCGATAGACGTACCTGTACCAGTCCGTTCACACTTATTTTGCTTTTGATTTTACGTCACTGCCAAATCAAAGTGATCTTTGTTGTCGTCTTTTTATGGTTGCTTTTGGGTTGCTGCCACACAAAATTCTTTCAGTATCACAGTGAACTTTATTCTCGTCCCAATAAGGTTGTTGATAGGTTGCTGCTGTCACAGGTAAAATATCGGAAAACAGACTGTATGTTAAGCGTGAAAGCATGTAAGTGCACCTGACAGGTGACAGGCCACGAGGGTAGAGGTAACCGAGAATTCGGAATAATATCCACCTTTTATTTTGTCATATACGAATCGAATATGTCTTTATTTTTAAAATTGGAACCTCTATTTTTGGTAGTGATATTTATTATGTTGGTACTGTTGGCCCAGGGTTTTTGATCACTCAATCTGTATAACGACTGTCACATTTCGGTATTGCTGTTCGCTGGCCGAAACAAAATTGACGAATTTAACTGACGAGATATAAAGCTGGAATAGAAGATTTTGAATGAGAACTTACATAAAACATGTTTTTTTGGATCGAAGTTAAGAAACAATTGTAGAAATGGTCACGTTACGAAGAAGCATAATAATATCTAATAATAATATCTTCGGACAACCAACACAACGTTGTCTGATCCCAAACTAGGCAGAGCCTGTACTATGGCAACCAGACAACTGATAAACATACTTATATATTTCTAAATACATACATATTATAGATAAATTACACCCAGACACAGAACAAATGATGGTGCTCATCACGCAAACATTTGTCCTGGGTGAGTATAATTGTCCCTTCCATGTGACTTTTAAATATTTATGATCGTAGTCATAATTTTCATGGTTTTGATTGTAAAGCTTTGGACAACTAACTAAAATTGACCAAATATTCAAATTACAACTCTCATTGTTGAAAATTGTATTAATTGCTATAACATGGCGAATTGACAGTGAGAAGTCTTTTTGCCATACAATTAATTCCCTCGACTGTATAGACAGGAAAGTATGAGATACTGTGTTCAAATGTAAACTGTGTCACTTTATACACTATATTGAGATATTCTAGATTTTGGATTTTCCCCGCCAAACTATAGCACGTGAGAATACTATTTAGATGAGCCATCATAACGTGAATCCAAAAACCGGACAGAAATAATTTTCCACCATGAAATATCAGTGCGATGAAAACCATTTGAGCGTTGTATACGCTACAGCGGCTTCAGCGCTAACAGCTTTAGTTAAGGATGGTAATAAACCGCTTTTCTCAGTTATTAGAGCTCATTCGTGATGTTACCGCAGTTTAAATTTATTTTGAATGTCATTACTTGTGCTTTTATTTACAGGAAATTTAAAGATATGATAACGGAAAGGATTTTAAAAATGAAAATAAAATATATAATGGCGAATAGCCTTTACCAGAACTTGTCAGTAGTGGTTTAGCAGTTTGAATAGTAGAATTGTGCTGAAATATAGCATTCATCGTGTACGTGGTACGTCAGCGGCTCCCCGACATCATCTCCGTCATCAGAAAACATCCACCACGTAGCCACGTTGCGAGGCTCTGCCAGAGAAACTGTCACCAGCCAGTGTTACTCTTATCCAACTCTTTCGTGGCCCTGGTACATTTAACTGAAGGAACACGGGTGGGTTGTTATCAATAAAAGTCTGACACGCCCTGCCGATAAAAGGCGTACTAAGATAATCTTGACTTGTTACCACAGGAAAAAAATGTTATAGTTAATCTCTGCAATGGAACTAAAAATAAAAAAAAAACAAAAGATGAAGCAATTAGCAACATTTCCCCGCCATCTTGCTCGGGAACCATTGTTTACTACCTCATACATAATTAGCTTATTCGTTCTACCTTCAAGTAATTAATTCTGTTTTATGGAGCTTAATCCGGGTTCCGATTCCAAGAGATCTTTTGGCGGATGTTCTAAATCTAATTTTGAAAGAATTAACTTTGCATAAGGTGTAGGATTTTTTCTTTTATGGATGGGAAATCATCAAATGACTTCTCCCGCTCTGGGCGGAGCGGGAGGGCGTGTCAGACTTTTACTGACTAAAACCCACCCGTGTTCCTTCAGTTAAATGTACCAGGGCCACAAAAGAGTTGGATAAGAGTAACACTGGCTGGTGACAGTTTCTCTGGCAGAGCCTCGCAACGTGGCTACGTGGTGGATGTTTTGTTTTGTTTGTGTTTCGTGGTAGATACATATTCATCTCATCAGTAGCCTATAATGTTCCCACTGCTGGGAGACAGGCCTTCTCTCGGTGAGAGGGAGTGGGCCATAATCCACCACGCGGGCCCAGTGCAGGTTGGGAGATGTCACATGTCTTCGATTTTTTTATTGTAAGACATGCCGGTTTCTTCACGATGTTTTCTTTCATCGTTTTGAGAGTTGTAGTGATGAAATTTAGACCAGGCCCTACAACTCATAAGTCGCGTTATCACTAGGCTGCCCCTGCTCTAACATCGAATAGAATTTGAACTTGAATCAAAACGGTGTTCATTTGGTATTTATCTAGTCGCAATAAGTGTCAAAATCTGACAGTAATTTGATTAGATTCAAGACGTCGAGTCTTGAATCTAATCAAATTAGTCGAGAGCTTGCAACTCGCATCTCTGATCAGTTTATCTGCTGTCAAATCTATAAGATAATCTTATGAGTCTGTTAGAAATCCCTAGTGATTAACGGATATTTTTAGTAACAGACTATTAAATAATAGGCTCTATTTCAGTAGTAATAAAACTAGTATAAGTTGGATTCTGATTTAAATTTTGTACTTTGCTAGACCAGCTCAAGGTCAATATGTTATTATAAGTGAGCAGTCGACTGTACCTGAAAATCTTGTTGTTGGTGGGTATATTCCATCCAGAAAAAATAATGAAAGTATGCGAATTCTTTTTCACGTAGTGATTTTGTTGCTGAATAATTACTTTACATCCGCATGGCTTTATCGTTCAGGTAAAGTTATATATTACACACGGTGCTGCTCGCCAGTTCTGTTACTTGAACTTGGCTTGACACGCTGCCGCGTGTCTAGATTTGCCACTGTTAGTTCGTAGATGGGACACATTTTTATATATCAATCAGTACCCTCGATGCCTCAGTAAGCACCTTAAACCATAATTCTCGGTTGTCATTCGCGGATTTTTGGCAGTCGTAACGTCGTCAGAAGCCCGAAAGTCTTAACGAAGGGTATTCTATTACCCAGTTACAGGGTTGTGGAGGTCAGATAGCCAGTGGCTCCATGTAAAATGGTTATTCAGCCGAATCCAGTTAGACACAACATCAACCCCAACACCGTTGAAAAAGCTAGACGATGATGATGAGTGAGCTAATAACACTGTGTGACAAAAAAAATTTTTTTTCAATAACATTGATTTAAATAGCTGATTTCTGTCAATTTGAGCCTGCTGAATACGAATATATGAATGAATTTCTTGTAACACGTACCATTTCAAAGTTATGATAAATGTTACTTCCTTAAATGAAATAAGACAGTGTAAAAGTTTCAAATCAAATATAAACATGTTTAGCCACCTGTATTTTGAATTTAAATACAAATATAGTAGTACTATATACTTGATAATCGAATAAGTAATACAATTAACGTAATATTATATATGTTGAAGAAATTCTGTCACATAGTTTTATCAACAAAATTGCCTCATGATGTAGATATCTAACACGTCACATTTCTTAGTTATGGTATCTTAATTATTTTCATGTACCCTCAATAATAATACGATTATAGGTTTGAGCGGCCAGTAGGAAGGAGACGCAATTTGGTAGTTTTACTTGGATTTTATTGGTAGTGTTGTAATCGTGGTGCCTCCCAAGCAAAGAGGCGCTTACCTTAACAACGATACAAAGAAGTTAATACACAATTTTATTAATTGTAAATCTCAAGTTTTGGTGTTTCTCATAACATTTTAAGTGTTTGATGTTTCTAATATAATTTTGTTTAACAAATTCCTCAAATTTTTTAATAGCCATGGAGAAAAGTGTGTGTCGTAAATACATAAACCATTCAGATAAATTTTGTTATGTTTGTGTGTACATATTTGACCTTGCACAATCGATATCACTAGATTTTACAGGCGATATCACTGTGTATTGGTATTTTTGTAGATACAATCAAACAATTTCCGCTACTACGTGACCGGAGTTTGTAGCCCCCAAATGTACTAAAGGCTGAAGTATTGTGAAGGTCCAAGTTCAAGGAATCGCAACTGTGAAAATGAATAAGAAAACTTTTCTGTAACAAGTAACTTAGCTTGCAACTAGTCTGGTCCATTTTCACGCATAAACGGTTGAACGGTTTGCGATGAAAAAGGCAGCCAGATAGACTGAGGTTACTTTTTTATCCCGGTAGTAGATACGTTCCTGTGGTTAAATGTAAAAATACAATTACCATGCGAGCAAAGCTACCATAAACTAGCTTCTGCCCACGACTTCGTCCGCGTGAAATCCACCCACGGCGTCGCATCGCATCGCCCGCCTGCGATATTACTTAGTTTAGCTTATCGTTCTATGATGTATGGGTGAAATAGCTCCTGAACGAATGAAGCGATTTCAATTATATTTTTTTGTATTAAAGGTGACTTATGGGCGAGTGTTCTTAGATATGCTTGATGAAAAACGGTTGAGCCGTTTAAAAGTTGTGGGAGGGAAAGTGGGGAAGAGTAACCGAATGTCAGCAAATATACTCGACTGGGGTCTCAAATGAAAGCGCACTGAAAGAGAATATTGATGAATTAATCGAGAGTGTTCTTAGCTTCGTTTGATTCTACATTATATTAAGGATGTACCTATAAAAAGTACAAAATAAAAAATTAAATAAAATATTAAAAAAAACCCCACACAAAAACCTAATTTCCCTTTAAAAGTAAAAAATAATAAAAAATAACTTAATCTTAAAGTACCTAATCAAAAAAACCAAACCAAAAAAAAAAAAAAAAACGTCGCGTTGGGGGACCGCTCCGCGAGTGCAGACGTCGTTGACTGCTTAGTTAGGTAATAAGACTATTGGTAATTAAATTGTTAGGTTTGAAGCGGTCCCCCAACGCGTCGTATTTTTTTTTTGAACTATTAATACATTCTTAGGTACTTTAAGATTAAGTTATTTTTTATTATTTTTTACTTTTTAAGGGAAATATGTTTTTGTGTCGGGGGTTTTTTATTTTTTATTTTCTTCTTGTTGTTCGGTGTCTGAAATGATCTTTTGAGGAAAGAACCACATAGATTGAGTGAATCTGTCCAGTCAGTGCAAGAATTTGTCAGACACAGCACACATAGTTTCTTCTGCTATTTTAAATGTAACAAAATATTTTCTACAAAAGCAACTTTCCTATTACTATGTAGAGAACTCCGATTCTAGAAATCTCAAGGGAAACATCTAGAAATAAACACCATGAAGCGGTACTCTAAAATAAAATTTCTCAAGAATTGCTGAAATTGAAACTTCCACTATGGCAAACATTGAGTTGTCCGAACAAGTAATATCAAAAGTTTTAACGCAACTTTCTTGCAATCATTTCCTGCCAAAGTTTCCTATTAATCTTTGGGATGCATTGAATGGATCTCCACGATTGAAGCTGCTATGTACATGTATTATAATTACTCTGCATTAGTAAGGTCATATTCCTAGCCGACCTTCAAAAATGATCGGGAATGAATCTTTTTAAGTATTCTTCTTAAAAAAGCTCAGACAACATGAGAACATTCTTCTATTCAAAGTCGAATTCGCGCACCGAGGGTTCCGTGCCATCATATATCAATAATTTATAGTATTATTTTATTGCACATAATATTGCAGTTTTTGGTCAGCACCATCTCTTTACCGATAGTGGAATGTAATTTTTGTTAATGATTTCTGAGAAAGTGTGCTATTTAGAGACACCGTGTTATATTTTCTGTAATCTTTACATAAAATTCTATCACAGAATAATTTCAGACTTGTGTCCATGCAAACTTCTGTGATAAGGGGGAGGGAATGGTATTTTTATTTTTCGTCTAAAGTCGAAAACTATGCGGCCTAAAAAAAAATGGTTGAGAATGTGCAAATAGCGCTCCTTTATATGATACCCTATATGCCCTAGTTATCCAACTTAGAATTAAGATCCCCATTTAGTCCCTGTTGCAAAAAATATATACATATTTTTACTTCTTTCTTACTGAAAAATAGTTGGGCAAACTTCATCTAAAACTATACCAAACTTCAAGTACATATCTTAAGTAGTTCTTCAGATATCCAGCTGTGGCAGACAGACGGACAGACAGACTCAGTCTCACCATAAGGGTTCCTATTACCATGTTGGTACAGAACCCTAAAAACCACGTGTTTATTCAATCTTCGTTCTCAACTTTACGTGGAGGATTCAGGTCCTTAGAGAACCGTTATTTTAATAAGTCAAACAGTCTTTTTGCTCCCGTCCAATCTAGCGCTAATGAACCGAGGGAGTGCTGTGTCAACTAATGAAATATCCACAATGCATTCAAAGTTACTGGAAGCCAGTGCTGGTAGCGAGTCGTACGGTTGTTGTTCAGAACATATTGCTCAAGTTTGATTGTTCGATTTGGTCCCGTTTGACTTGTTAATAACTTGCGTATTGTAGTATTGTGCAAATGAGGTTTCATACTAAACAGGTCACGGTAATTGAATTTCGAATGTAATATCAAACGTGTTGTACAATTCGATATGCAAAATTAATTTGTTCTTTGCACTTATTTTGGGAAAAATTGTCGTTTATTACTTTATCTTAGTGGTATAAAGTTGAAAATCCAAACTTAATCACGTTTGATAAAGAAATTGGCAAATCTTTGCCGTAAAATTTTCAGATTTTTTTTTAGGTTTCTTTTAGGTTTAGGGCTTTAGGTGTATTAAGTTACAAATTCACGCGGATAAGCAAAGTAAAGGCGCCACTGGCTAGACGGCATTTTTTTTCGGGTACTGACATTAGTTCGAAACCATGACCTACAACTCCTAAGTCGGAGCCGTTACAACTGAGCCACCACATATCCACTGCTGCCACATTAACTTAAAACTTACACGATAGTATTGGAATTAGACATGATACGTTCGTGGGAAAATAATATGCAGCGTTCGACTTATCTCAGAATTAAAATAACTCATAAAAACAAATAATTACAATTATATATTTATATACTCGCGTGATATATAGTAGCGTGATCGACATAATATTTACTTGCCACATATTAAAAATAACTTATATACTGAACCGGTTGGTACATGAGCATATCATTAATCTAATTACGTCTAATAACTTTTACGCACTAATATAATTGTTTTAAATTATCTTCGTGTAATAGTGAGTGGGTGGACAGCTGAAGGTTGTAGGCTGAAATGACGTCACCAGTTAGTGATCGATACATTTTTATTACGCGCGCTTTTTTCAGTTCAGTTCAAAGAAAAAAGAATAGAACGTTAATACAAAACAAGGTTTTTCTTAAGGTATGGTTTTAAACAACAATCCTGTTTTTGAAATAAGAACCTAACAGAAATCGAAATACAGTCCTTTTTACAAAACTGACAACTATGTCCGGTGGTAAGTTGTCATTTTTAGGGTTCCGTTGCCAAATGGCAAAAAACGGAACCCTTATAGATTCGTCATGTCTGTCTGTATGTCTGTCTGTCTGTCTGTCTGTCTGTCTGTCTGTCTGTCTGTCTGTCTGTCCGTGTATGTCACAGCCATTTTTTTCCGAAACTATAAGAGCTATGTTGTTGAAACTTGGTAAGTAGATGTATTCTGTAAACCGCATTAAGATTTTCACACAAAAATAGAAAAAAAAACAATAAATTTTGGGGTTCCCCATACATAGAACTGAAACTCAAAAAATTTTTTTTCATTGTACCCATACGTGTGGGGTATCTATGGATAGGTCTTTAAAAATGATATTGAGGTTTTTAATATCATTTTTTTCTAAACTGTATAGTTTGCGCGAGAGACACTCCCAAAGTGGTAAAATGTGTGTCCCCCCCCCCTGTAACTTCTAAAATAAGAGAATGATAAAACTAAAAAAAATATATGATGTACATTGCTATATAAACTTCCAACGAAAATTGGTTTGAACAAGATCTAGTAAGTAGTTTTTTTTTTATACGTCATAAATCGTAAACCGCAATTTACCTTTCATTCAATCAACTCAAATATAAAAATTAAAATATAGGATTTAATTTCATAAACACAAGCCTTATGCATAAACCGTGAATACCTACAGGTTTGTACGGAACCCTCGGTGCGCGAGTCCGACTCGCACTTGGCCGGTTTTTGTATTAAGAACTTTGATAATATAATCGAAACAAAATTGTAAATGTAAAAACTGGTTCAGAGCTTCAGGGTAGATGTAAAGTTAGATCGCGTTTTGAAATAAGACAGACAAAGTTTAGTTTCTAGAATTATTATATATTTTCTGTGAAAATTGATAACAAAGACAATGTTCCAGATCAAAAGGACTGCTCAAAATACTTTAACGATCAAATTCAGTACGGTAGGTATAAATAAATCTTCCAAAGACCATTGAAATTCGTGAACCAAAAACAGTTTCCGCCAAAATTCAGTGCCGTCCACAAGGGTGAAAAAAAAAACATTATTTTTTTTGGAATTGACATCTCGCAGGTCTACTTTTGAGGTTGTCGGCTGCTTTACCAGACTTAGTAAATTAAAGCCTCCAGCCGGGGCTTCAAAGCTTAAAACTAGAGCAACTACTCGCTAAGGCCCCATGTGAGGTACGGACCTCGTCTTAGGCCATCACTGGTCAGCAAGGGCAGCAAAGGACGGGCTGGATTTGAATTAACGAAAATTCATGAAGACTGTTCTTATGTTTTTCGTTACCTCATAATATATTGTAATACTAGTCTTACTGCATTTATGAAGAGTTTCTAAGTACTTACCAACGACCATGGAATATAAAGTTTACACCAAAGTGCTTATTTTTTCCGTTTACATCGCCTTATCTTACGCTCGAGGGAAATTCAACCAAGATTGAGATAATGTGCTACGTCGCACATGATAAATTCATCGTAAGAAAACTTTAGAGGACCATGCTGGTGGTAAACATAATACTTACTGGTTGTGGAGGTCAGATAGGCAGTCGCTTTTTGTAATAACGGGTATTCAGATCCATCAGGTTAGATAATAAGCTGACCCCAATATAGTTGGGAAAGGCTGAGCCAATCGATTTACCCCTTCCAGAGGGGATACTATCTAGCAGTGAAAATATTACAGGATGATATCATCTGGCCTCTTCTGTAAAATTCTCACAGGGAAAACTTAGGTGTAGTCAGCTGTCAAAAGCATTAATCCTTATCATCAGATGGAATGACCGCTCATTTCACGCTCACTTTAAAGAGAAAGAAAGAAAAGAAATGAAAATGTGTTTATTCTACCCAAAAAAAT